>JARFIY010000195.1:21885000-31885000 GCA_036346155.1 Sinelater perroti | reverse complement strand
TGAATGTGGTACGCGACGAGAAGTTCTGTTACTGGGCGATTTCAACGCGTGGGTAGGATGCAAGACGAACGATAAAGTCGTAGGACAATTTGGTGATGCCAGAAGAAACAGTAATGGAGAAAGGCTTATAGGTCTATGTGAAAGTAACAACCTAAAAATCCAAAATGGTTTTTATAAACACAAGAAAATTCATACATATACTTTTGAGGAACATGCACGACAACGAAGAACAATCATTGACTATGTTATAACTTGACAGTATTCTACCGGTAGAATCCAGGATGTTAGAGCTTACAGAGGCCCGACATGCGGAACGAATCACTATTTGGTGAAAGCCAAAATATTGTTTTCACCCAAAGGGTAAAACAGGGTAGTAATACCAAAACAGACAGAGAAAATACAACAAGTCAGATACAACATACAAAGTCTACAACAAAGTAGCATACAATACATATATCAAAATAGATTGGATCAAAAACTTAACGAACATCTACAAGGATGAAACACAGAGATGTATGAACATTTAAGAGCAGGCCTACATCAAGCCGCAAAAGAAGCCTTAGGAGAAGAAGTTAGAGAAAAACCAAGAAATTATTGGATAAACGAAGACCTAATGGAGGAAACACGCTACAAAAAAGAACTATATACAAAGTGGCTAAATACTAAAGCAGATGAAGATAGAGATGCCTATAAGATCCAACAAACTAGAGTAAGACAATTGATAAAAACTACAAAACAACAAACGTGGGAAAAAAAGTGTAGCGAGATAGAAAGGTACATAGGAGGAAGAAGGACGACAGAGGTATGGAAATTCATAAGGAATGTAAAAGCTCCACATCGAGAAAAAAACAATAATACAAAATATTCCTGCCGAAGAATGGAAACAATACTATTTAGAGCTACTCACCGAGAAAAGACCTATATTCCAAGAAACTACGGTGACAGAAGGAAGAACGATAGATATTAACTACATAGAAATACAAGAAGAACAAGTAATTAAAGCAATTAAGGAAATGAGAAATGGAAAGGCTCCCGGTCCAGGAGGAATCCCGTTGAGTTGGTAAAAATGGAACACCGAAATTGTATAGGGATGACAACAAAACTTATGAATAAATCCATAAATGAAATATACCAAATGAATGGAAAACAGGATATATATATCCAATACACAAGAAAGGAAAAGAGACATCTGCGACAACTACCGAGGAATAGCAGTTACAAGTACTTTTAGCAAAATATATGGACGAATTATTCGAGACTTAATTGAACAACAATATCAAGCCGAAGAAGCGGAAGAACAAAGCGGATTTAGGGCAGGCAGATCATGTTTGGATAACCTGTTCTGTCTAACACAAATTGTGCAGAAAAACTAGCAACCGGCAGAGAACTGCATTTAGTATTTCTCGACATATCAAAAGCTTATGATAACGTACCCTGAAAAACTATGGGACGTAATGGAGCAGCAACATCAACAGTACATTAGTCAGGGCTGTGAAGAACCTAGATGACAATCAAACAGCGAGAGTAAAGGTAGGAGCGGAACTGACAACAGAATTTAAAGTTACGAAAGGTCTAAGGCAGGGTTGCTGTATCTCACCGACGTTATTCAAGATATATATAGAAAAAGCACTCGAACAATGGAAAAGGAAAAGTATGGGAATGGGGATACCACTGGACGAGGACACTACATTATATACGTTGCAATTTGCCGACGACCAAATTATTATGGCACAAGAAATAGAAGAATGGGGACTTAAAATTAATGTAAATAAATCAACATATCTTAGTATAGGATATGAACAAGACGCTTTAACCTTAGAAACAGGCGAAACTATACCGTCATGTGAAGAATACAAATATTTGGGAGCAACAGTAGGAAAACAAGGATTATATAACACAGAGAGAATAAAACAAGGCCGGAAAGTTATAGGTGCGCTAAATGGTATACTTTGGGATGCAAATATAAGCAAAAAGAATAAAAAACAAATATACTCCGCTATGGTACAAAGTGTGGCACTATATGGAGCCGAAATCTGGCAACTCTCGGAACAACATAAAATCAACTGAAAGTAATGGAAATGGACTATTGGAAGATCAGCGAGAATATCCCGAAGAGATAGAGTCAGAAATACAAGAATACGTGAAATAATGGATACAGAAAGGGACATCTTGGAAGAAATTGAAAAAAGGCAACTCTTGTGGTACGGACATGTCGAAAGAATGGGTAACAACAGGCTCCCGAAAAAAGCAATGCAGTGGCAACCAAGAGAAAGAAGAAAGAGGGGACGGCCAAGAAGAGGTTGGAATGAGGAAGTAGGAAGCCTGAAGCAAAGTGGGATATCCAGCAAGGCGCTTGGATGAACAGAAAAGAATGGAAAAAAATGTTGAACTTCGGAAGACCCAGATAGAGGTTAAAATACGGAAAGAAGAAGAATAATTTGAAGAAATGCAACCTGATTTGGCCTTCAAGAAGTTGTGATTTAACTCCTTTTTACGTTTTGTAGGATTATTTGTAACCTATAATTCATAAAGACAAACCACGAATGCATTAAGGTTATATATATATATATATATATATATATATATATATATATATATATATATATATATATATATATATATATATATGTCATCAAAATTGGGTTTATTAAATTTGCTCATGTACACAAAGTCGAGGTGAACACTCAATTAATGTGTTATTCAAAACATAATGCAATGGATTTTGTTTCAAAATAATATAAAAAGTTTGGTTGTATCTGAAAGAGTTTTTATTTTATTTTATTTTAAAGCCATCATTCTTATTGAAAAACTATATATATATATTTATTTTTAATTATCAACGTTTTTGGTGTTTGAGTACTATTTGTTATTATAGAATTTATGCCTGGTTTAATATTTACAATTTTTTTAGTGCAGCTAGTAAAAATAATTTCCAAAATACAAAGAAATGCAATTTAATTAGTTGTAATTATTTATTAATAAATCATGCAAAGTAATTTACAGATGTTATATAAAAAGCAAAGCTTATATTTTAGGCAATGCCTTCATTAAGGGAATTTTTAAAAGTAATCAAAGGAGATCAACTGTTACGCGATTTATTCTACAAATAACATCAAAAAATGTGTATTAATCATATTACCAATCATCATCATCAGCAGCAGCAGCTAATTCAGTAGATCGTCGGACGTAAGCCTCCCTCAAGTTGTTCCATTCTTTTCTACTGTGTATTTTCCTCATCCAATCGTACCCTGCCATTCTTTTTATGTAGTGTGTCTACCTGCTCTGCGGTCTTCCTCTACCTTCTTTATTTTCTCGAGGTCTCCATCACCAATACAGTTATACTATTAGTAGACATAGTAGTTTTATTATGTATCGTAAGGTCCAAATTGGTCTTGAAAATCTAACTGTTAATTATAGTTGTAATACATATCTGTGTGAATTATTAAGTGGCGAAGCGAAGCGGAGTCACTTACTAACTTCATGTTGTCCGTCTGTCTGTCCGTCCGTCCGTCCGAGCAGTAACTCGAGAACGGCTGGGAATTTCCAAATTCTGTTTTCACCAATCGATAGGTGACCAAAAAGGCTTTTTTGCTAGTGATTTTGAAACTGATTGGTCAAAGGTCAGCGTTAGTTTGGGAGACTGATTAGCCACTTTGCTATGCGTTGCAAGCTTTGCAGGTTTGTTTGTAACGTCGTGCATATAAAAATAAGCAGATTTGTTTTGAAGTGTACATATGGTACATTTGCAACCTGTAATTTTTATTGTAAACTACTACTTATTATAAGTCCAACATGATTATAAGAGAAATTATACTGCATTATCACATTTATATTACATTAACCATACAATAATCAGAAAACGATCGTTTCTCCGTTTGAAATTTGGTTAAATCGTTTCTTGGATATCAGGTTCTAGAAAAATATTGATACTACATATAAAATATATATAAAAGTGTTCTCAAGCATCCAGATTTGGCAAGTGTAACTTGTCGGTGACAAAAAGTGCATTATCAACAAGTTAGCGAATTTGAAAGAGGACGTACCATTGGCCTACGTAAAGAGGGTTTTTTATGACAAATAGGCTAAAAAATTAGTAAAAAGAGGGTATTTATTTACGAAAATCGGGGTCTGTACAGGACGCAGGAAAACCAACCGAAAGGAATATCATCTTCAGAAGCTTGTGATTATAGATCATAGCGCGACTTCATGCGCCCTAGCAGAACAATGATGAACCACTCCTCTTCCTTTCAGCAATTAATTGTGTATTCCTAAACGTATACCTCCTCTTTTCTTTTCCTTTGCTGTAGTGAGTTACTAACTTTCTCCTTAATATCGGCTACCCCCGTTCTAAACAGTTTCATTACTCTACATTTGCGCAATTTTGGGCTTCATTTAAAAACGTGTTTTATCAGTTTTGTGTTTTTCTACCTGGCTGTATGTTTGCCTATCTACATTCTGCCCTCACAGATCTTCTGATAAAATCTTCAATTTGCCTTCTAGTTGACAGTTAATGTTATTTTTGTTTGCTGTATAGTCTTTTATAAGTTAAATTTAAATTGTAGCGTTAAAAACATATATTTCAATGTACTTGTATATCTGGATACCATTTTTGCGTTATATATGGCTGTTAAAATTACCCAAAGTTCTATCGAGTTAAATTCCTTATTATAATCTACATATATGAGATATACATATAATAAAATGTATTATACTGCTCTCTTAACTTATAAATTGTCGGAATCTATTAGTAATTATTCTCATAAATAGTTTGTATGGATGAGAGAGAAAACATATGGGTCGGTTATGGACGGTTATGTTACTTGCGCGTCTTGCCAGCTTCTAGGTATAACAAAATTTGCATTGCTTCAATTGTGACAACGCCATCCAATTTTAACAACTCTGTAATTACACCACTTTCTTCTGTCTTTCGTCTGAGCTAAAGCGTACCTTATTTCGTACGTTTTAATGATTGGAATTTCCTCTGAATCAAAGTTTTTACATTTTAAAGGTATCCATTCTGTGGTTGGCAATTGGTAAACAAATGCAAACTACTGTAAATTTTTTAAAAATGTTCCTGTATCATTATTAGTGCATTCTGACTTGTTGCTTTAGCTCTTTTCTTTAATTTTTATGTTTTGGTTATGTATAATGACTTTTTTTATTCTTTGTGTCTTGAAATTTCTCATCTGTTTTTATTATTTTTTTGACAATTCTATCCAGTTCTGTTTGCCACAGGGAGTTTTTTTGTGTCCATTCTCTTTTAGATTATTTTTTATTTTCTGTGTTAGTATTTTAGATTGTTATTTAGTGTTTTTATGTTGTTCATTAGTTTTCATTCGAATGATTACTGTCCAGTTCAGTTAATTTTCTTCTGTGTGGTAGTTTTTTATTTTGTTTCTTCTGATAGGTGCTGATATTTTCTTTTAGTTGTTCTTTAATAGCCTAATTTAATGGTATTTTTGCCCTTAAGAAACACTTCTGGTATTAAATATATTTAAGACTGTGACATCTGTTATTGCATATGTTCTAATCTGATATTGAATCGATTGCCAGGGCTCCTCCATGTCTAGCTTTTCTGCCGCTATTTAGGAAAAAAAGAATTAAAATGCCTACACTATCCAGGTGTGTTTTTCGTGCTGTTGTTTTGATGCAGTATATGAACGGATTTCAATGTTGCACATTTTGTTTGTGCTAATTTTATTTCGTCGAGGCCAAGAAAATCCTATTTAATATAATTTAATTTTTCTTCTAGTTGTATTTAGTGTTTTATCAGATAAATTATTCTTATATTGTATATGGTAACAAGTAGTTTAACTTTTCCCTAGTTTTGAATGTTAAATGGTATATGCAAATCTGTTTGACTTTCCCAGATTTCTTTCGAGTGTAGAAGTTGATGTCCGATTGACTTGGGGTACATTTTCACCTGTTTTAAAATTTACTCTAATTGAGAGTTTAATAACTGTAATTTTCCACGTTGGCTAGCCAGGTTGGAAATTCGTTTTAAGATAATAGGAGTTTATAAAAAATAGTGAGAGAACTGTGATTTCTTTCTAGATCAGGAGTTGAGAGAGAATTAAGGGTCAGCGTAGGGTCACGTCGCTACATCAGGTGAACCATTGTACAGTAGTAAATGTCTGTTGGATGTCGATTACTCGCAGTGGGACTAACAGCACGGAGCCTTTCTTACGACTACCGTCGACTTCTGTGCATCGATAACAAACGTTACAATAAATAATGGAAGAACGTCTACATATACACGGTGCGACATAAAGTCTTCTCTTTTTGTAAATGCTCATCTTTTTTAAACTGAAACAATCGTTAGGAGATTCTGAGAAAGAGGACACGGAGACTGAATTAGTATGAGGTGTACAATTATTGGTATTATAGTATGGGAATCTATCGTTTATGATAGCAGGTGAACTCTAGTCAGACTTAGAGGCAGCATTACGATTAACGCCATCTTACAGCACATGGTACTTTATTTCTTTTAGCAGACGTCTAAGACAATCTTTCAACAAAGTAACGTTTGGCTACATGTGGCATGTAACACATTAAAGTTCCTTCAATTAAACAGTGTGGAAACTCTCTTATTGAATGCAGTCCTTAGGGCTATACATTATTGAATAAATGTAAATGTTTATGGTCTAGTGTTTTGTAAATTGAATCATTTATTGCACTCATACTATTACAAACTTTTGAGAATTTTTATTTACTAATTTAAATTTTTTATTGATGGTGCAATTTTAATAAACAGTATTGTATTTTATTTGTTTATTGTTATCACTTTCAAAATTTTTAAAATATATTTAGTAATTTTATTTTAGATTAAATGGAAATCTGAAAGTAAAGTTCCTTAATATTATTACGTCTATAATATACTAATAATTTGAAAATACATACAAAAATAAGAATAACATGCAGCTATATCAACTACCTCTTTTATTTAATTATTGCAATTATTAATTAATATTACCATTCAATTAGTGTGTACCAAAGATTTTAATATAACCTAACATATGTCGATACCGGATCTTCAGTGTTTATCATGCAAATATTAAAATGTCTGAATAACATTCTAAGATGCCCAACAGTACTAAATAAACACAGTTTAAGAGTGTTGAGGCAGATTTAAATTCACACTACAACATACAAGAAAGCACTTTACTGTTATTTGAGCTATAATATAACAATAGAAAGAAACTCGCAATGTTATCTTCATGAAAATATAATACGAAGCAATTTTGTGTTATAATTTTACACATTTGCTTATTGATTAGTCTTTAGAGGAAATAATCTTTGTTTTGGTGTATGATTGTTCTTATCGTAAGACCGTAAGTATTATTGGGTGTTCTAAAAAGAAAATTTTAAGGTCAAAACGCCCATTCTCGCCAGAAAGATGCTTCAATCCGACAAAACTATAACCTATAGTCAAATAGAAGATTTTTAAAACATTCCTGTACCAATAATCTACAGTGTTCTGGACGACCACATTTTTGGTGATAAAAGATGGATTTCTTTACCGCATGTCTTATCCGACAAATAAATTAATTTGAAAATGGAATATCTTGCTACGTTAATAATATGCTAGCAGGTAACGAAACCTGGCTTTATTTATATAACGTGCTACCAAAACTCAAAACAAAGTTTTCCAATGAGGCCTTTTAATTATGCTGAGATGAGAACTGTACTCAGACGTGATAGTTGATTTAAGATTCAAGTGTGTCAAGTCAAAATTATTTTCATTTCTTTTTAAATTTTTTTATTTACACAATTAAATATTAAGTGGAGCTAAAATTTTGCATGTAAAAAAAGAAAATATTAGTAGCTAAAAATCTTAAAAAAACAAAGCTAGTTCAGAATAATAAAATGGCTTTTTTACAACCAAGTTGCTCTGTTATTATAGCGCGTCAAAAATATTATCCTATTAAGTCAAAACAAATACATTCTTACGCATATAGAGATAATTTTATATTGCAACATAGATAGTATAAATTTCTGATGTCTTTCCAATTTTCACATGCGTCAAAAATGTAAAGAAGCTAGAAAAATCCATTTTAAAATTAAATTTACATTAATTTTAGCCAAACTATTTTTTTGATACATAATATTAATCTGTTTAAGTTGAGCGTCCATGTGGTTCAACCAGTTAGCTCGTTCTTCTAGACAGCGCGCGCGTGTTCGAGTCTCGCTAAACCCATGGGTGTGTGTGAATGTCCTAGCATTTAAGTGCATGTTAGTGGGTACAATAAAGCCCTTGAGCAGTGCCTGTAAATGCGCAAAAAAAAAGTTGAGCGTCTTTTGAGTGACACATGCTTCTTTTTATTTTTGCTACTTAATTTTAACGCTTGCATTAAGTTGTGTCACAATGTTCCGACATATTTAAATTTAGTGTCTAGAACAAACTATATCCTAATAATCAGTTAATGTTTAGTTTTACCCTTGTTTTAGTTTATCTTTGGAAGATCTTTTTAAAGCCTTAGTTATGCTTGAATGATTTTTAAACTGTTTGTATTTTTTGACTAGTCCTGCAAGATTACTTCATTTTCCAGTTAAATTCATAATTTTTATTCAAATTATTTTAGTTTAGTGGCAAATAAAATTGGATTTACTTAAAACTAATTTTTAAATAATTCTTTTAATTGATTTTATTGTCATTTAGTTAAATTTCTATATAAAGAAATGTTCCTAATTGGAGTTTGTTAGAAGTATAATGTAATTTAATTTATTTAAGATAAATATAGCTTAAAAATGTATACACAAGAATAACTGGAATATTCTTTATTCTGCACTGTAACGTGACTGGTGAGAGGTATGGCTTCTGAAAGTTGTAGGTAGGGATAGTTGAAATTTTCTGATTTTTTTTGTAAGATATCCCGCACTACCTCTTCTTTAGTCAGTATTTTATTGTCGAAGCAGAAGAAACCTCCTTCCCTTGCACAATGGCTTATTGTTTAGTTTGTCAAGACAAAAAGCAAAAACTGTCTGAAATGTTGAGAAGATTTAAAGCATAATTTAGCGATAACAATTTTAAGAAGATTCAATTGCACACGTAAAATGAACAATTTTTCGCAAAACGAGAAGTAGTCGAAAACAAAGGTCACTGGCGTCGGCCCAGGACTAGAAGAAGAATATTTACATTGTTTACGGCGTTTTCAAGAATAACTGCTAATTAACTAATGGGGAATTGCTTCTGTTTCACGACTTATTATGAACTATACGAGGATACTTTTTTTACCTTTCGGACTTATCACCTTGAGATTATAATTTGTTTAGACTACTAAAGAAAACGCTTAAAGAATAACAATTTGACGTCGATCTTACTATCGAAGTGTTCGTTCATTTCTTAAAAGATAGTATATTATTTGTTTTAAGAGGGTAAACCACTCTAGAGGCCGAAAAACAGAAAATTTCGAGAATTTTCTTCTAAAAAAACTAAGCAATATATCAAAATTTGGTAAAAAGTTCTTCATTATGTAACTATTGAAATGTGTTTCTAAATTTTTTCGGAGCTGTAAACAACAAAATGGTGGCTTCTCAGTATTTTTCCCTAGGCATCTTTTTTATGGCTGCATGGCCAAACCAATAACTCCTGCAAATTTAAAGATACAATCGTGAGCTAAGAAAATTTTGGTGTAATATAATATTAGCTACAATAGTACGTAGGTTATTTTAAATTGATTTTTGCAAAATGGCATGTTTTTGAAAAAAAGTTCGAAAAAACAAAAAAAATCGCTCGAAAATCGTTACTATTTTGAGTATATCCGCCTAAACACCGAATGAGAAGATCGTCATTACTCAATTCCTCGTACACTGGTTTGATGGCTTTAAATACTTGAATACCTTCAATACCACGTGGCAAACAGGTGCTCCAATTTTCGATATCAATAGCGGCACCTAAATTGCGCGCGCATAGAGCAGCGAAAGGGGTCGTGTTGCATTAAAATTCGAGCCCTTGCAGATTTCTCCCGTGCATGAAACTTTACCACGTAACTTTTACGATACTAAGGTACATTTTAAGCAAAAAATTTTTTTCAATTTTTGAAATGTGCTAGACTGCTTAATTTTCGTTTATTAAAATTACGTATTAAAACATTTTACAAATAAATATTTTAGCAGTAGTAGTCTTTTTTTAAAACATGGCATCTGTAGTTTACCGTTAAACATGCTGAAGAGCTGGTAGATTGAATCGAGATTTCATTTAATTAAAACTCGTTTGCTATACTTAGAATTTCGTGTCCGTATTCGTTTTAAGTGCGTAATGCGAAGCACTTTGAAGCTACACGCAAACGATTCGGATAATAAAAAACACATACTTTCTTTTTCGAACGCGGTTTTTGTTTATTTAAGAAAAAGAGTATAAAATGTTAGTTACTTGGATTGCAGCTGTAGAATCTTTGATTTTGTATATAAACTATAAAAATACTTTTATATCCTGCATGAATACAGCAGTTAACTAAATAGTAGATAAACATGGTTTTTAACAGTTGGTGCAGCTTATATTTTTAGATAGGAGGTTATAACTATGTCTGACAATAGGGGAAAACACCCGCAGTACAATTTTCGCAGAAAATGTTAAATAGGCTGGGCTACATCGACTTTAAAGGAACATCCATATGTAAAATACGTAGTAGTCTTTACAAGAGTTTCACTAAAGCAACACATAATATAAATTATAACAAATATCCCAAAGTGATCTGAAACTTTCTGGAAAATATCAAAATGAGTACGGAAATATTCACTTAATTATCTAATTTGGGTGGGCAACCGTTTAATTGTCAGATATAACTAGGCGTACCCTGTTCTATAAATTTTGCAGAATTAATATTATTTTAAATAATAACCTATCCATATGTTAAGAGTTTACGTATAAGCACCACGAATTAGCCACTCCGTAAAATGGTTGCATAAATATTTTTTGCTATATTAATAGTTTTTATATTTGTATACATTGGATTGTTGGTTATATATAATATAGTTATATTCCCTACAGTCTTTTATAGTTGTAATAATAAATTGTAATAATGCCAATGCTTAGTACTATAAAAACATTAAGCTTAGGACGTATTAGGTGAATAAATAAGTTCTCAGCTTTTTTTCTGCAAAATTAAAGTTTTATTTAAAAACAAACAAAAAAAGCTTAACTATCAAAGTATTCTCCGTTGGCATCGATGACCTTTTGCCATCTTTCGGGTAGCTTGCGAATTCCCTGGTGATAGAAGCTCACCGGCTTCGAGACGATAAAGTTATCGATGCATTTTCGGACTTCTTCAGTTTTGAAGTGCGTATCAGCCAAGTGATGCTGTAACGACCGGAATAAATGATAATCGCATGTGGGAGAAGTTCCCAGCCTAACGCAAAGATGTGTTCTTGCGTCGCCTTCGCAACAAGTGGACGGGCATTATCATGGAGCAGGATGACTTTGCGACTCCTTGTCCAGTAAGTGGCCTCTTTTCTTTGATTCCATCGCTCAAATTGATGAGTTGCTGTTAGTAGCGATTCGTAACTGTTTCACCTGGTTTGAAGAGTTCATTGTACAGAACACCTTTCCAATCCCACCAGATACAGAGCAAATTCTTTTTGGCGTGGATATTAGGCTTTGGAGTCGATATCGATGTTGCTAGGGTCTACCCATGATTTTTTGCGCTTGGGATTGTCGTACAAGATCCATTTTTCATCGCCCGTAATAATTTTATGCAGAAAATGGACAGTTTATGCGGAACCCACCTGCCTTCCTTTTGTATCTTACTCATTGCATGTAAACGTATGGAAATGGCTGGCTGAGTGACGCCAAGCTGTTCTGAAAGCTCTTTTTCAGTTTGCGCATTGTTTTGATCCAGCAATGTCTGCAGCTCATCCGTGTCAAATGTTTGAGGGCGTCCAGCGCGTGGTTGATCTTCGAGACTAAACTCTCCTCCGCGAAATCTTTGGTACCACTTTTTGCACTTTGCATGACTTACACCATTCTCACCATATGCAGCACAAATCATTTCGGTGGCTTCAGCAGCGTTTTTCTTGAGATGAAACGCGAAGTGGATAAAAAATCGAATATGCTCTTTTGTGATTGTCATCGTGAACACAACTGATTATTGAAGTTATGTGCATCAAACGCCAAATCGCATGATCAAAGATTAAATGTCATTGCTTTAAAACCGCAAGAGGGCGGACTAATACGTTACAGGTAAACGGTGATTTGCGTCCTGTGAAATCTAAAGCTGAGAACTTATTTATATACCTACTATTATAGCAAGGCCTAATTTTTATTTTTTAAAAGGAAACATGAACAATATCAAAAGTTGTTGTAAATCCACTTAAACATTGCGCATGTAAACAAGTTGTCACTATAGAGGAAAAATGATCCTTTAAAACATTATGGTTTGTACTCTTGCTTCTCTGAAAAATCTAAAAAAATTAAAGATAAAGACATAAATGCACTATCCAGGTTCATTAAGGGTTGGTTAAGGGTAGCTTATAACAGACACTACATTTCTACGAACAGGTGGTAAAACTAAGAAACGAGCCACTGAAGTATTATATTAAAGATGATAGAGATTTTAAGAAACATTTTATTTTTCAGGTAGCATAGAATATTCCAACAAGACTCATCGCTAGCTTGCAAAACCAAGATAAATGCTACTTTAAGACTAATCGCCGCCGAAAATTGGTCTCTTAAAAATTGGTCTCTTAAAAATTTTAGATTGTCTGTGAAACAAAGCTCATCAAGTTGCTGAAAGCTAATTTGTTAATAGCAGTAGGCACAATACATTAAGAAGAAATGATGAGTGGTCTGTTCTCCATAAAAAACGTCTGTAGGAAAAAGACAAATTTTTAATACAGATATTAAAAAATACATTTTTTTAACTATATTTTTAATAATTAGTGCTAGTATGTACTTATAAAAATAATAAAAAGTAACTAGACATTCAATATCGTCTATAAAATTTCTAATATAACTGGAATCATGATAAAAACTATCTCCAAACAGACAACAGCAAATAGAATTTTATATTTTCTGCCTGGATAGCACAGACACTGGCCGTAAAGGTACGGTTTCGCTGGCGCGGCTGGCTGCTGCGGCTCGCAGTTGCGACTAGCTGCTGCGATCAGCTGCAATTTGGGTATGGTTTCGCCGGCGCGTCTCATCAGCACGTTTAAAAAAAAAGTAGTACCTAATAACACTGCTTCTGGGGTAGTCCCAAATTGTAAAATAGTGTATTTTTATAAATGGATGCTAATAAAAAACTTGCTGTTGCGCTATTATTGGCAGAAGAAGAAGACGAAGAGGAACTGCTCTTACAAGATTATTTAAAAAAAAAGCGTGAGATACACATATATGTAGGAATAGAAAGAAGGTTATTTTAATATTCTAATTAATTCTCACTTAAAAAACAATGAAAGAAAGTTTCGAGATTTCTTTCGATTAAATAAAGATCAATTTGATTTTGTTGTATCACTTATACAAGAAGACCTCGAAAAATCTGCAACAAATTGTGTACAGTATCCAATTACACCAGAAGAAAAATGTGCAGTAACTTTAAGGTTAATATTGTAAATTAAACAATTTATATATTCACAAATATGATAAAAATGTTTATTTATTAAACATATTTCTAAAACAACATCAGACAGTAATACGAGTAAATATTTATTTTAACTGTATATTATTTTGACTGAAGTCATTGGGCTGAGAATTTTGACCAACAATTTCTAAATCTGAATAATATTTATTAACAGGAGAAAAATGTGTTGAGGAACTCTGGGCACTTATTGACTCTCTGTTTTGTAGATCTGTGACTAGCGTTAAAATGCCTAATTTCGCTTCTGCAATTAATTGCGGTGGTAGTTTTTTAACACTCAAATTAATACTTTTCATAAATAAATCTACGTCGTCATCTGGCTGAGAATTTAGGAAAGACTCCAACATCTCTGTTCGTTTTTGAGATCGCTCTTCAAACTTATTCCACAAAATTTGTTTTTGTGATCGCTTTTTTGATTTGTTACACGACAGAGGCGTAGAACTTCGACTTTTGATTTGATGTTATACTTTGATTTGGTGTGTTATGTGGAGATTTGGGTGATAATACATCAACAGATTCAACTAAATTATCTTCCAGTAAACTATCGTCATCTTCAAAATCAGAAACGCGAGGGTTATTTCTCAATATCTCCGCTGTGTTTTTAGATCTTCTCTCCTGTTTAACATTATCTAAAAATTAAAGCTTTTGGAAAAGGTTCCATTTAATAGGTTTATCAGAAGAAAATGAACCAGTTCCTAATTTTTGTTTTTTTTTATTTCTCAGCTAAAAATAATTACAATTAATTTACACAATTTATCTTTTGCAGATTTTTGGCAACTGGAGAGTCATTCCGGTCCCTTGCATTTGCTTTTAGAATTTCACACAGTTATATGTTATAGTAAAAGAAACACTAAGTTCAATATGCAAAAGATTAGTGCCGATATTTATGCCTCTACCAAATACAGATTTTCTAAAGAGAAATGCGTCAGAGTTTTTCGTCAAATGGAATTTTCCAAATTGTGTAGGGGTAATAGACGGGAAGCACATAAGAATATGTTGTTCTGCAAAGTCGGGTTCCTTGTATTATAATTACAAAGATTATTTTTCTATTGTCCTTCTTGCATTGGTAGATGCTAATTATAAATTTATAATTGTGGATGCAGAATCTTATGGAAAAGAAGGCGATAGTTCTATTTTTAATAAGTCTGTTTTGGGAAATACAATCCTGCATTTAGATGAATCTTTTCCACCAAATCAATCGCTACCAAATTCACAAAAATGTTTGCCATTTGTGATAGTTGGCGACGAGGCATTCAGACTACATACACATATTATGAAACCATTTGACAAGACTAGTACAAACACAGATAAAGTAAAAGCCATATACAATTATAGATTAAGTCGAGCGCGGAAGGTCAGTGAAAATGCTTTTGGTCTACTGTCTCAAGTGTTCAGAGTGTTTTGTACGCATATAGCAGTTAAACCAGATGTTTGCGATAATGTAATAATAGCAGCATGCTGTCTTCGTAATCTATTGCGGAAAGGATATTCAGAAAAAAATGGCCGGCCACACTATGAATATGTTCCGAATGTAAATCAAACCAATAATTTTGAAAATCTTATTAGAACAGAATACCGCAGAATACTTTTACCAAGAAGGTGCTGTATCCTGGCAACAAGAAATCGTTTCAAAAACAAAATAACATTTGCTATGTAAAGATAATTGTTTTATGTTATAATTGGAAGAAAATAAATTAAAAATGAGACAAAATAAGTGTTTCTGTACTAATAATATCGAGAATGCAAAATAAATTTGACCTCAAGGGAGGCTGTGATTGATTAAATTAAATTTTATATTTATAACTTTTAAACGCTGACTGAGTTCGTCCCTCTTCGTGTAGCGTTTATAATTACCTCAATTTTTCTATCTGACGATTTAATCCACTGCAAAATAAAATACAATAGACAAATGCTACTCTGAGGGTATTTATTTTGTAGACTCGTTATCAAGCAATGCTATCTAATACGGAAAATACATTCTATTTTATCATACTTACAACTTTTTCCTACCGAACAAGCAATTTTCTTCCAGCTATTGTCTTTAACAATCATATTTTTATAGTTAATATTTTCATAATAGAACAAACTGGGATATTTTTGAATTTCTTCAATTAGTTTTTCATCAAGATCGGATGAAAACCATGCCATATTGAAGCGACTGCAGCTGCTAGACTGGTGCTTGTAGCAGTCGAGACGCAGACGCTGCGACTGAGCCGCCAACCGCTACCGTCCAATCGCTTCACCGAAACCATTCGCATCTACAACACACTGCAGCAGTCATAAGCACCTTGTTGCAGCTGCGAGTCGCAGCAGCCAGCCGCGCCAGCGAAACCGTACCTTAAGTGGCAATAAATGCAACTTAACCAAAAATTAGCCTGAATTATTTAAAAACATTATCTGCAGAGACGTCACCGTCACAACTGTTATGACTGAGCATCATGTGATAGTAATTCTAAAACTGACAGAAGATGAAAACTTGGCTAAAAGTGACCGTCTAGTAGAGAACGGCAACAAAGCTCTTGACCCAAACTTTGTACATGACATTAATTCGGATCGCTACATTCAGATGCTTAAAGATTACGTGTCGCTCATGATATATGGCTGTGATATTATTAACAACCTTAATATCATAGATCCCATTATCCTCTTATATTGCGTGCGTATTTAGACCTTACTCTTACGTTAAAATTTGTTTTTTTTTAGTGTGATAAAATACTTTTACAATTTGTTTCAATACATTTATATTAGAAATATGGACTTTCTTACCAATTTCTAATGCGTACTTGCTTTTCATCCACCCTGCATATTAGGCTGAAGTATGTTTTTCAGTGATACTTTTCACGTAAGAGGACCTGTCGCAACAGATATTTTTCGGTTTGATTAAATAAGACTAAATGAAATGCTAAAGTACTGTAAAATGGGTAATATAAAATTATAATCCTTTTGCACGTTTTGTACTCAAATAAATTACAGGGTCATTTACAGCAATAACTACATAAAGTATGTGCTTTAAATACAATTTTATTTATAACCTTATATAAAAAATATATTAACACTAAACTTGACATAGCACCCCCCCCCCCCTCAAATTAACCGCTTTCGAGCTAGTAGCGATTTGTATGGTAGCTACCTTAATTGCTCAGTGATAATACATTCCAGTAAACAAAATAGCAAATTAAAAATTATATTCATGTAGAGCCTGTTATTATTTTAAATCATAAAAGTATTTGTCAACAAACTTCATGCGTGTTAAAATGATTTCGTTTGTTAAACAGGGTTTATTTTGAGTCACATATCTTTTTGAGACAGCTAAATTTAGAGTTTGGTCCGAATAATTCAAGTTTACCGATTATAACGGCTGCGTAGTAAATTGTTAAAATGCTGAAACGTTTTTCAATCGGCTACTGCCTTTTCTTGTGATGTTTTAAACAGTTTTTCAACGGCTAAGAAACACTAATTTCTTGCAATAAGGTCATATGAGAACCAGAGATGAAAAAACAAACTTTAATGTTGTTTATGAAAACCTATAAGATAAGTGTTAGAAGAATTTAGGTTCATTTGGTTGTAAGCAGACATTTTGTTTGGAGGGATCTTCAAAAGCAACTCCTACACCTCTGTTATATCTAATGGATACAAGCCCGTAGCCCTCCAGATTATCAAGGCAAAACGATTTTTACGGAAAATTGCTGAATACCCAGACTTTGTTGCTAACATCCTTTTGCCTGATAAATACGGTTTTACTTCTTTCTTCTTTTTCTCCATTTTCCTTTTGCCTGCTAGGGCGTCAGGAATTGGGAGTTTAGCCAGTTCTTTCATTTCTGTCTGTTTTGAGACATTTTTCGTATTTCTTCTTTCGTTTTTCTATTTTCTTCGGAGAGTTTTTTTATTTTCTTTTCCCAATTTTTTCTTTTTACCAATTTTCTTTTGTTTACTGCTTTTTGCTTGTATGTATTGTTTTGTTTTTCTATTTTTATTTATTTGCGATGTATGTCGAAACCAGTTCAATTGCTTCTTTTTCAGTTTGGTTTCAATTTTTTCCTGTTTAGTTTCCTTGTAAATTTTCTCTATTACCTATTATCAAAATTTTGTTATACCTAATATTTTTCTTAGAAGCTTCATATCTATGGCTCGTAATTTTTTTTCATGTTTTTGTTGGTGGGTAGTGCTGCTAAATTGTATGATAGTGTTGGTATGATTATAGTATTATAAACTATTTTCTTTGTTTCTCTAGTGATTTTTCATTTTTATAAAATTGTTTTGTTTATTATATAGTAGATTTTGGTTGCTCTATTTATTTTGTGTGAGATTTCTGTTTCCAGTTTTTATCATTTCTGGTGCGACTGCATCTGCTGCTTCTCCTATTTTGATTTTCTTACTGCTTTTTGTACCTCTTCAATTTTATCTTTTTCTTCCTTTACTTCTGTCGTTCTTGGTCTTTTTGTTGTTCTGCTGGGTACACCTTCCCTAAGTCTGTAAATTTCTGTTCATAAAAATGTTTTCATACTTTAAGTATGTCTTTCAGGTCTGTTTTTATAGCTCCAGTTGCATCTTTTATGTTTGTAATTGTTTTTGTTCAGAATCTTTTGTTATCATTTTTATAAGCATATTATGTTTCTTCCCCGAACATTCCTTTTTTGACTTCTGTTTTTCTTTTTTCTGTATAATTCTATTGATCTACCTCTCTACCTGTTTTTATAAATGTTCTCCATGCTCTTTTCTTTTCCTTTATTGCTTCTTTAACCTTTTGTGTTCACCACCTAGTTTTACATTTGTATAAGTTTGTTTCTGTTGTGCCACATACTATTTTTGCAACCTTTATTAGTGTTTCTTTGAGTATTTGCCATTTTTCTTCATTATCTATATTTTGATTTTTGCTGTTCCATTTAATTAGTTTTTTTTTCACTTCTGATTGGTATTGTTTTTTCCGGGGATTTTAGTTTTTCTATCTTATTTTTTGTGTACTCTTTGATTTTCTTTATTCATCTTTATTTGTTTTTATTTTTGCCATTACCAATCTACGGTCTGTTCCTACTTTTGCTTCTATGTTTACCAACACCTCTTCTGTTTCTTATTGCATTTCGTTTGTGTATGTAATGTAATCTATTATACTTTTATCGTTCCTTCCGAGAGCTATATATATATATATATATATATATATATATATATATATATATATATATATATATATATGTAATCAATGTTGTGTTCGAAAAAGACGATTTGTATAATTAGGTCATTTGCTTTGCAGAACTGTATCAAGTGACTTCCATTTTTATTCTTGTTGTTTCCTCCAAATTTTCCTTTTATTTCCAACCCTTCTTTTATGTCTGATCCCACTTTTTCATTTTAGTCTCCCACAACTAGTATATTATTATGTATCTTTTTGGGTTTATCTATTACTTCTTGTAATTTATCATTTATCCTTGATCCTTCTACTGGGGCATATATTTGCACTATTGCTATTGTTTTCGTAAATTGTAGTTCCAGAAAGATTATACTAGAGTTAACTGGTTTCCATTTTTTAATTCTTCTTGCTATTCCTTTATTAACTATTATTGCAATTCTCTCTTTAATATTTTTTTGCGGTTAGTACATTACGTATCCTTTGCTCATTATTTTTTCTCTTGTTCCTTGTTTCCTTACTTCGCTTACGCCTAGAATTTTTATCTCTGTTTTTTCTCTTCTTTCCCGTTTAATGTTTTCCTATATTTAGAAATGTCTTCTCTTTCTTGATTATTTGGTTTTCTATTTTTTTTTCTTCTTCACTTCCGTTATCTTAATATTATTTCTTTCTATTATTTTTGTGTTTGGTTGTTGTCTTGTTCTTGTGTTCTGTTTTCCATTTGATTTGTTTATTTTGTCGATTTTTTCTCTTTATTTGTTTTTGCTTGAGTTTCTTTATATATCAGTTTGTTTTTAATAACATTTATTACTGTTTCTGGTTTTGTGATTTTTATTTGGTTTATTATTTTTATAATCTTAAATATTTGTCCTTTCTCATTGCTTTCCGTCGTAGAGTGATCTGTCCGATTTCTAATCCTTGCTAGTTCTTTAGTGTGTGTTGTTGTCGTCTCGTTTTTCTGATGTTCCTGAGCGTTTTGTTTAAACCATTTTCCTTTATCCGTGGTGTTTCTTTTGTTAAAGATGCTAGCATAGTTTGTATCCAGTTTTTCTGCGTCATCTGTATACTTGTTTCTTTCCTTGTTTTCTTCCTTTTCTTTTTATGCTAATATTTTGTTTGCTTCTGCGCTTTGTCCCTCTAATTCTTTTCTTTTCTATTCTTCTCCGTTTACTAATAGTTTATCTTTTATTATTATTGCTTTAATCCCTTTTTTCTTGTTTCGATCATATGCAGAATAAGTTTTTTTTATCTCTCTTATCTTCTTATCCAGATCGTCGCTAACTCCTAGTTTAGTTTCTCTCAGTTTGTTTAAGTTTCGTAGTATTTCCAGTTTCATCATTTTTGTTATAATTCCAACCTTTATTGGTCTGTTATCTTTCAATTATTTTTATGCAATTTATTTCATTACCATTTATTTGTGTTTCCACTCTTCTCACTATTTCATTTACAAAATTCTCTTTTAAGGTTATTGAGTTTTTATTGTTATCTTCCGAAAATTATGTTTCTTTTCCTTAATTAGACTTCCAATTTTGTTATTCTTTCTATTTGCTAGTTCATGGCATCCTCTAGTTCCTTTATTTTTCTATATGTTGATTCATGTTCATATTTGTCTCGCCGGTTTTTTATTCCATTTGCAACAATTGACTCATAATGTTTTTTAAAGTTACTTTCACCATGTTTAATATAATTAAATTGAGCCCTGGCCTGTTTTTTAAATTATAAAGTGTATACAATATATGTATATTTGTACTGATATTATTTTTATCTTATCACGCTGCACAAAAAGGCACCGGCTGGTCGACCCATCGGACCTTAGCTTTTATCTGTGTTACTGAATTTTGCGATATGTAACTTTAAACTTAACTAACCTTACTTTATTTGGTAATTTTCTCTATAATTATTATCCACAGAGAATCCTACACCTTTCTTTTAAGTCTTACACTGCACTAAAAATCTTTTGGGTTTTGTTTTATTTCAGATTTTTAACACAGCCACTTTACTAAACACTCTTCACAAAGCACTTCTAAATTTCATTCGGTTCTACTAAAATTTACTAAAAATGTAAAATACTGTTCCTGTTCTTTTGGAATATTTATCTTTAAATTAGAAACCAAATCTCTGGTTTATGTAAGATAGAGCTTGAATTTTACGCTCAGTGCTAGAAAAATTCTGAACTAAGCATTTTCTGCGAGATTGATGGTGTGGGAACTCCAATTGCATGGCTACAAAGATCTCCTGATTTAACTTCTTTACTTGTGGTTATTTAAAAAGCTTAGTATACCCAATATTTTTAAACGAACTTCCAGATTTGCGCCTATGAACAGAATACTGCTGATAGATAATTCAAGAAAAACCCGGGTTTCCTGAAAGGTTGTGAGTTTTCCTTGAAGAAGATGAAAATTCCTTGTAGATATGGAAGGGCGACATTTTGAACATCTTGAACTGTAATACTTTTTGTCGTAAAAATAAATAAAAAAATGATTATGCTATTGCAATAGAATTTCTGTTTTTGTATATAGACTTTTATCTATATATATTACATGCCGCGTAAATCTTTAAAAGTTGTTTTAGGACATCCTATATATTGATCGCCAATAAAGACTTACTAAACTGTAGAAAACCACCTAACGTCAATCATTTTATTAATTTTTATGATAGCAAAGTCTATAAACCAATTAAAAAATTATCTAGGACATCTATCCATTACTTGAAATTGCAGTGAACTCATTTCACGCTAGAAAGTATCTTTTATTTTTATGCGGTTTAAAATAAATTATTCATTTGGTATAATACAAACTAATATTGTCATTATGAAATACATCAATAAAAGATGTTTTCTTTACGGTTATTTTGGGAAATGCTAAATCCTGCTTGCAGATTTTTAATTATCCCTTATATATGAGCAACACTTAATTTAATCTTAACGTAAAAATGTAACCGAAACTTATATAGACATATATTATTCATCATGCAAAACACCTAAAACACATAAATATGATATAATGTTGCACACTGATTACAACATTTTAAATAGCTGATTACGTGCCTGTAAAAATACACAACAGCAACTGGTTTGAGCAAAATAAACTGATAATTAGCAGCCATAACAAAACAAAAACATTTTCACAAAAAACAATGGTGGGCGGAGGTCTTACCAAAATAGAGAAGCACAGTTTCTTGACTGGGATTGCTTCGGAACGAAACGAATGCGAACTAACTTTCGTTTGAAATTCAACAAGGTTCTCGGACATCTGCGGCTTATTCGCGGTACTGAGGTGTTTCTTCCTGGAAAAAAAACAAGCGGCATTTCTGAGAACATGCATACTATTCTCGGGAAGGCTGCAAGGAGCTGAAGGCGGGCGCGTTGTGGGTTGTATTAATAATCGCGTTTAACCGTTACATGAAATAGAACGCCTCGATTAATGCCAGACCCGTTTCTTAGAAATTCGTCTGAATATGTCTACGCAGGCTAGTTGGCGCACAAAAACCGTGCGCGTTTGAGCACCGCTTTGCAGATAATACAGTGATTAATGGTTGCACAATCAACTTCAAAGCTGATGTAACTCAATATAAATGCTTACCTTAAGGTGTTTAGTAGACAACTAAATATTGTTCATGCGGTTTTAAAACATTCATTTTAAGAGATGTTTAATAGTTTTCCTTGTGTAAACAAAAGTGTCATGGTTGTTTTTTTTTGAAACATATGAAAAGATATACATAGTTTAACATAAAAATAACAGAGCAATACTTAACAAACTGTAATATTTTTAATGTCGTAATGTGTTTTTAATTTTTAATGTACATATATTTCGGGTAATTATAAATATACTACAGTCTCATATCATTTAAATATTTGCTCTTTATATCACATAATTTTATATAACGAAAAAACCATCAATTTCTGCTTCTAAATATAGCTATATTGAGTATGAATTAAATGTTCTATTCTGTTGTTGATTAGATTTCGCGTTGTGCCTTTAAGCGGATTCGAAGTGCAACTTGCGCTGTCGCTGGAGCCAAAAGGTCAGTTTTTATTTAATTTTATTATACATTTATAAATTGAAATACTTGAACACAAAATAAGTGTGCGTGCAAGTGTTAGTCGCGCGATAACCCCCATTTATTTATATGTATATTTAAAATTATCTTAAAATAACCAGACTGAACAAATTGAGCGATTTAACCTACGTGCGTGGGTCATTATGGTAGATTTCCCGGCTTCTAAAGAGATGCAATTTCTACAATGGTCCCAAAAATACCAATTTTGACACTTGACTAAACTTAGTTGTGTAATAATCAGTCTTAACAAACACCAGGCAATTTTTTCTTATAGCCGCAGCAAACACTTTGTTCTCAACCCTATCAACAAACTCAACATTATATTTACACCACCATACTTCCCTCATCATTTAAAAGTAGCAATAAGTAGGCCAAACACAAAAGCCACAAAAGAGGCACAGCTTAAGATAAATTATATTTCAAAAATAAACATCCAAGAGAAAAGGAATACTGGCTTAACCTACCTTCTACATCTAAACACTACTCAGTTCTAAATAATGAGCACAATGGTAAACAACAAGAAATAGACACTAACAACACCGGGGTCACAACTTATCCCCTCCTTTTCCCAACAAGTGTGAAAGATAACTCATTATTTATACAACTTTTAGAACAAATAGACAAACAGCAATATGAAATTAAATCCTTAGCTAGTAACTAAGTAAAAATGCAACTAAAAACTTAGGAATTTTCTAGAATAGTCATATAATCAGCCAAGAGGCTGACGAAAACAGAATTTCAACCTTATAAAGAGTCCCAAAAGAAACACAAGACTTAAATTTTGGCCCACTTTTTTTTCTAAAGTTAACAACGTTTTGTTTGTGGTAAACGCATTGCGGTTAGTAAATTTGCAGAGCTACTCGTCAGACAGCGAGTGACATTTGTTAAAATGTGTTACAAGCGAGCAGAATATTTCGCTAAGAATGTGCGTTAATTACATTACATTTTTGAAAGAAGAAATATGCCAAATAAAACAAATGTAAAGAATACCGGCCGCTTAGCTGAAAACGTTGTCTCTGCAAATGATAAGTGTGATGGAGCGTCCAGAAATCTTAGTGTGTAGTAATCACTGCAACTGAACATTTCAAAAAGTATAGTGTAGTGAATTTTAGCAAAAAATCTGCGTCTGCAGCCATTCAAGATACATCTAACTTAGGAAGTAAACCCAATTGTTGAAGGTAAATTTAGTGGCCGACTTAAAAATTAAAAGAGGGAGTTACTTTTTGGCGTTTTGAAAAAGATACATTGATTACTTTTCGACGCTAATAAGATCAAAACAGTTATTGAGAAATTAGAGTCATATTACAAACATCCGGGACATAAAATAATATAGAGTAAAACTATCTCTGTAAATGCCTTTTTGTTTAATTAAGACTAGCCTACTACAATAAGGACATTTCAATGACAACTCAAAAGAGACTTTCCTTGGCGTGTGAAGACGAAAAATGTTTGTCAACTACGTCCAAGATGTGTGAAATGCGCTGGCGATCACCTTATGGAACAGTGCCAAAGAAAAGAAAGATCTGGTGACGCCTGATTACTATAAATTTCTCACAATTATCAAACATAAATCAAATCCAATAGCACCTCAGCAACATACATAAATTACAAAATACGATGGGCTGTTTGGGGCGAATGCTTTTCGGGAACGCTCGTGTGCAAACCATGACAGCGATATTATTACAAGCCTGGGCGCTTCATCAGTTATCAGCTGTTTAAGTTAAACGTGTACTTAATAATTTCATTTAATAAAATATTTTATACAAACTCTAAACTGCTTTTATTTTAATTGCTTCTTTTTAGGTAGGCAAAGTAATATTAGCAAATAAAAAAAATTCTATCACTTTTCAGCTCCTATAAGTAATTTGAAATAAAATTAGTAAAATACCAAAACATCTTACACCCTGAGGCAAAAATATATCATCAGGGAACAATAATACAATTCCGGAAGCCAACAAAGAGATCAAACTTAAAATCTCGCTAATATTATTTCATGGGCCAGTTAATCGCAAACAAGTAACTGTCAATATCGAAAGTACTGTTAAAGATAAATGTGTCAGCAGAACGTCACTAAAAATCACACTTTCGACTGAATATGACTACTGGACAAAATTATATTTAGCGGATAAAACCGCATTTCACTTTTTTGAAAATCCCAGTGAAAGACCACTCTCACTTCCATGAAAAATGTTTCACTCTCCTTAACGAAACAAGATCTGCGAGCTGAACATACTCATAATTAGTATCACAAGATAAAATTCTAATTCCTGTATATACAATACGACTTATAGCCAACGAAAAACGAAAAATTAACAAAATTTTTTTTTTTAACCAATGCTACAGGTGCCAACGCAAACTATTCCGCCTACAGATACCCGAAGTGTTTGAGCATTCATATGTATGCCAACTGTAATAAGGATAGAAACACTCTTCCAATTTGCGTTAACTGTGGAGATAACTACCCACCCAACTTCAGAGGCTGTAAGCACTTTCAGGATTCCAAATTTGCCAGAAATAGTTTTCAGACTAATAATAATCCACCTAACAGTAACAATCAATCAATCCCAAAAATCAATTTTTTCAAATTTCCTCACCTTATCAACAGTCCTAAATACCCAATTAATTGGAATCAACCTTGGAAGACAACAAATAATTCTTCTAAAATCAAATGTCTAATCAAATTAATTATTACAACAATTCTAAATGTACTTCTGCCATTCCTTGGTCAAATAAGACAATTCTAGTCAATTAACCTCTTATGGCTCTTTCTAAATAGAAATAATTGTAACAAAGTTTTCATTCATACTAATGGCTTAAGGCCCAACAAACGCTATTTACAACTTTTTTACAAGGCCTATCATAGATTTGACATGTGCCCCAGAGACACACTAGACTAAAAACGATAGCATCGAAATATCAGCCTGTTTCTAATATTGCACAAATAGAGTGGGAAGATTCGCTTCTAGTGGATTAGCTATTTTTGTAAAACAAAAAATTATTTATTATGAACGGTTGCAAATAAAATTAAAACACTGGAAAATAATTATATTAAAATAATTAGTGCGTATCGAATATAAATAAATAGATTACTGAAAGTGACATATGCAAAATATTTAGTAGCGATATTTATACTACTGTTTACTACCTTACTGATTAGCGACTTTAATTTCAAAAGTACCATATAGGGATGTCGAGCAAGAATAAAACTAGATTCATTCGTAACAGCACACTCTCTTTAGTTACTAACCCCGAAAATACTGACATATTACCCTATCTATCGGATATATTAGAAACAATAGTTAAGACATAATTAGAAATTAATATACAAATATTTAAAAAAATTCATATTGAACTTAATTCAGACCATCATAATTTCATTTATAACAGTTAAAGACGAAACGAATCAAGACTCATAAAAATGGTGTAGTAGACTGGAACTGTTCCCGGAACTGTTTCTAGATAAACATGAAATAATCCAACGAGTTAGGAACTCTAAAAGAAGTAGATGAGACAATAATTCATATTAAGACCTGCATAAAAGTAAGTGTTTAAACAGCCACATCTGCAAGAAATCAACAAAAACCAATTAGCTATAGAACTCCTCCTATGTATGTATTAAATTAATAAAGCAAAAAAGTCAGCTGTCTAATGAGCGGTAACGCATCAGAAATTCTCCAACGAAATATCTGTTAAACAACTTATCTCATCGAATTAAAAATGAACTGGACGGCTACAGATTCACGTCTTATTAAAAGTGCATTAGCATCTATAACTCATATGACTCACGACTATAGACAAATATTAGAACAGACGCAAGAAATTCCCCAATAATATTAATATAACACAACACTGATGAAGAAAAATGTGAGGCTTTCACTAACTACCTGAAAAAAAACATTTACCTCTTGCAATTATGAAGACTCATGTTTTGCAAATATAATAATTAGACATATGAAATCCAACCACTGACTGGAGACCAAATGAAACCAACTTTATCTAATGAGCTAACTTTGATAATAAAAGCACTTCCATTAAACAAAACCCCAGCGAAGATAGAATACTAAATACACTTAAAAATATCCCGAAAAGCAGTAGTATTCCTGGCTACTACCTCTAATACATAACTACTTATCAAACAAACAAAAGCATCCATTTAACCACATTGAAACTATTTGAGAAAGTAATTTACTTTCGGCTAAGTGATAAAGTTGTGAAACTATAACTGCTACCAGTCTCTCAGTTTGGGTTCCAAATAGGACATTCTACGTGCCATCCGCTATAGTGGATTATTAAAAGCCATAGAATGGGAATACGAATGCAAACAATATACAGTGACACTTTTTGTGGATTTAGCTCAAGCTATTGACCGTATGTGAAGGTCTAAAATACAAGATCCCTCATCTTGAAATTCCAGAATATATAAAAGCCATCTCATTTTTATATCCTGACAACAGAACATTTGTAATTAAAGTCCATGCAACTGTATCATCAACAAGGCATATTAAATCGGGAGTTCCTCAGGGGATCATCTTGGGTTCTATTCTATTTAGTATCTTTACCTTTGACATTCGTAACACAATCGTAGACTTAGCATTGCTAATAATACTACCCTAAAAATATCTCCTAGATACAATCATGCAACTGCAAATTGCTACAAATATGCTGACAAGATAGTTGAAGGAATGAAAACTAAGGATAAATAAATAAATAAAATTCTATGGTTTAACAAATAGTACATCAGTCTCAACGCAACCAAATGTACAACTAAGATTTTTACACTCGCAAGAATACGAGAATACCACAATATCGGCATACAGGATAAACTAATTCTCTGGACTCCTAAAACCGAAGCTGTGAAATATCCAGAAGTTTATTTTGACACCAGACTAACTTGGAGTTATCTCATTAATCTGAAACTTAATCAAGGATATAATCGACTAAGGTTACTATATCCACTAATTGACAGAAATACCCCATTGAAAAATTTATGTACCTTACCAGCATATAAATCGGTGCTTCGACCAGTTGTAACGTATGCTTGCCAAGTGTGGAGTACGACATCCAAAACTAACTACAAAAAACTACAGATATTTCAAAATAAGATCCTACGCATCTCGATAAATGCTCAATTGAAGAATTTATCCGGAGAATAACGAAAAAACACATAACTAAACTTCACGCAAGTTATAATAGTATTATGAAACAACTAGGTATGAAAAATATCTACACCCGTCTCAAGCGGAGATTATCCCAAGACATACCAAGCTCCAAAGGCAATGGCGGTACTGATAGTGAGTAAACAGTGATTAATTTCAGAGACTCATAGCCTCTCATGACATTCTAGTTGCCTTTTAAAATATGCTTTCAAAACCATGTATAACATTTGTAAAGGGTTGAACTGGTCACCGGAATAAAAAAAAAATAAAATTCTCAATATTTCAGTGAATGCTGTTTGATATTTTACCAACAAAAAACTGCAAATAGAGATTAGTGTATCTACTATTTTGGAACATATTAAAAAAATAGTTAAACATTTCCAAACAATTACAAATACTAGTGTGGTGTTCTATCAACTAGGTCAAAGACAAATGCGCACTCCATTAAAACGCAATGTACTACAAAATATTTATATAAATCAAACTGATAGTGGTGCCTAGCTGAATTGCATGAGATTATTACATTTTGCTAAAGCTCCTTAACAATCACTTCTGACAATTATTATGTATTATTAATCATGTGTACCAATTAATTTGTTAATTTGGTACAATGTCTAATAAAAAATATAATAGACAGCCTGTTCCTACAAATAGGAAACATGTTAAACCTAATCATGCACAGAATACTTGAATAATGGATTTATTCTTACAGCTTACTTAGTGAAATACGATCGAAGTACTAGAATATCTAGAAGAACTAAAATAATTTATTTCTAGTTGTTGTATTACTAGTTTAGGAAACAATTTTTTGTAAAAAATAGGTTTATTAAAATTTTGAACCATTCACTTTTTCCAAGAACGATCCAGGTGGAACAGCTCGAAGGGAATCTGCTGCAATAATCAAAATTTCAATCCAGAAAGACTTCTAATGGGGTAGTGAAGCGCAATACATAGCCTAGCCTACTCAAATGTCAACCTCACCTTCGAGTTGGTGAAGTCTGTTCAAAACAAACGAGGCTCTGACGACCGAACATGGGCGGAATAACCCTAAATCGACGATATAGGAAATGATATCCTCAGTAACTTCAACTTTAGAAGTTGTGGCGCTAGGTGTAAGCAGCCTAACACACGTAAAACAAAAAAAAAGGGCTCAGACGAAAGCAGAATGAAAAGGAAACTTAAAGTAAAATTTCCCCGGGTGGCAATCCACACCTCCAGTGGAGGAGCCCCATCGGTTACAGGGGCAGTTCTGCGTCAACGTTATTGAACCCAAATCTTAACCTCAACCGAAACGGAAAGAAGAAGAAACGAGAGATCACAGTAGGAACATGGAACGTACAGGGATGGAACAATAAAAATCTGGAAGTCATAGAAGAATTTAAGAAAATGAAAATAGATATACTAATTACCAGCGAAACAAAGAAGAAGGAAACGGAACGGAAATTATCCAAGACGTTTTCATTGCTGGAGTGGAGTCGACAAAGAAAAACGGGCTCAAACTGGAGTAGGAATGATAATAAGAAAGAAACTGGCAGAGAGAATCAAATCCTGGGAACCAATAAGCGAGAGAATCATCAAAGTACAAATAGAAATATATGGAAAAGAGATAGCAATTCTCGGCGTATATGGACCAACTGACGATAGCACTCAAAATGAAAAAAAGGACTTTATGGAAACGTTAGGGGAGGAAATCCAGAAAATAAGAGACTCCCAAGAAATTATAGTAGCAGATGACCTTAATGGTAGAACAGGCAAGGAAGCTAACAACAAGACAATGGGACCATTCGGAGAGGAAGTTACAAATGATAATGGAGAGAGAATTATAGAATTATGTGAAATAAATAACCTCCGAATAACAAATGGGTTTCAACGGCATAAAATGATCCACAAATATACTTGGGAACGGACGACAAAAAATCTGAAATCAATTATCGATTACATCATAATAAGAATCAACACCAAAATAAAAATAAAAGATGTACGAGTTAAAAGAGGGGCGGAATGTGGCACAGACCACAAATTATTAATCGCAAAGATGGAATTCCCTTGGTATAGGAAAACAACAATAACCTACAAACAAACACAGGAAAAAATAGAGGATCAGCACTACCAAGTCGACCAGCTACAAGACGAAAAAATAGGAGAACTCTACCAAAGAAAATTGGATCAGAAACTAAATGAATTCATATTTGATAATATAACAGACATGTACGAACATATAAAAACTAGTATAAAAGAAACAGCTCGGGAGGTACTGGGAGTCAGAATAAAAAAGAACAATAATCACAAGATAATTCTTGTTGAAAATACGCTAAAAAGTATCCAGGAAAAGAAAGAACAATATAATAGGTGGCTAAGCACTAAAACGCAAGAAGATCAACAAAAGTACAAAGAGAAGAACAAAGAGGTAAAACGATTAGTAACAAGAGAAAAGAATGATTAGTGGAAAACCATGTGCACAAACATTGACCAATACATAGGGGGAACAAAGAGTTCAGAAGCATGGCGAATACTAAAAACGTTAAGAACAAATTCAAAAGAAAAGGCATACATACCGTTCATACAACAAGAAAAATGGGAGCAATACTACCAGGACCTGCTAACAGAAAATAGAGAAGAGTTTAAAGGACAAACGATAGAAAATAAACAAAATGACCAAATAGAACACGAAGAAGTAGAAATAACAATTGGAGAAGTCAAAAGGCCACACAATCATTAAAAATAGAAAATCAGGAGGACCGGGAGAATAGTACCCGAAATGGTAAAGTATGGAACCCCGAAATTACTACACATGATGCAACATGTTTCGTAAAGCACTAAATGGGGATGTACTGCCGAATGAATGGACAAAAGCGTATATAACGTCGATATTTAAAAAAGGTAATCGCAGAATATGTGACAACTATAGAGGCATTAGTGTGATCTCTCTAATGGGAAGAATTTATGCAAAAATAGTAAAAAACAAAATAGAAGACAATATTCATGGAAAAATAGGAGAAGACCAAACAGGATTCACAGCCGGAAAATCCTGTATAGACAACATATATACTATCCAACAACTTATAGCGAAGAAAAGAGCGAAAAACAGGGACATTCACTTGGCCTTCATAGACCTCAGAAAAGCGTACGACTCGGTTCCCAGAAAAAAACTGTGGGAAGCGATGAATAATATAGGGATCAACAAAAGTCTAATCAGGGCAATACAGCAACTTTATGGAAACAACCAAGTGGCAGTGAAAGTGGGGCAGACGATCAATAATTACTTTAAGACAACAAAAGGGCTCCTACAAGGATGCTGCACATCTCCAACCCTATTCAAGATATTCTTAGAAGATACCTTAAAGAATTGGAATAGGAAATGTGAGGGAATGGGGATACCAGTGCGCAATGAACATCTTTATACACTAAGCTACACAGATGATCAAGTAATAATAGCCCAAGATGAAGAAGACCTGAGTTATATGCTACGAAAACTAAAAGACGAGTACACTAAGGCCGGTATGGAAATAAACTTCGAAAAGACAGAATATTTAGCGATTACAGAAGAAGAGGTAAAAAACTTAGAAATAGACGACAATGTAGAAATAAGAGGAAAAATAAGTTCAAATACCTAGGCTTTACTATATCAAAAATACATCTACAGAAGAAGAAATAAAGAACAGGTTAGGACAAACTAGAATAAGTATCAGACAACTACATCCCATTCTATGGAACACACACATTACAAAAATACAAAACACAGAATATATAACACAATTATCAGAAGTATTATGACATATGGGGCAGAAAACTGGATAATTAATAAGAAAATAGAGGAAAAATAAAAGCCACAGAAATGGAATTTTGGAGAAGGTGCTGCCAGGTGACACGACTGGACAGAATTAGAAATACAGAAATAGAGAGGAGAATGAATGTAGAAAAAGACACACTGACTTACATCGAGGAAAAGAAATTAATATGGTACGGCCATGTTAGAAGGACGGACAATAATCGATGGATAAAGAAAATAACAGAGTGGAGTCCTCCAGGAAAACGAAAGAGAGGAAGACCCCGAAGATCTTTCAGAGATGAGGTGGACGAAGCCATGGAAAGAAGAGGGCTAGCAGACAGAGATTGGGAAGACAAGAAGGAGTGGAAGAAACGGTTGAGTGAAGGAAGACAGCGTCAGCTGTGAAGATCCTTTTGTATATATATATATCAATCCAGAACTATCTAATATACAATTACAATGGTGATTTTCTCTAGGCAAACGTGCCAATAGAGGACTAGTAGGAGCGCTTACAGTTTCTAGCGGTGTATTTTTCTCCCAAATATGGAGTAAAAGAAAAACATTTCGTGGGCTATTTCAGAACGTTAGTACAACAGTTCATTGCTGAATAAAACTATAACATTAATCACACTGTTTGAAAATTTAGAATTGTAACGATAAAAGGATTAGAACTACTTAAAACCTTAGAAAACAACAACTTAAAATATCTTTCTATGTGAAGTCTAATTAATGACCTAATTCAAATAAATTGTTAGACCTAGTTTACTTTTGTATTATAAAAAACATTCTTCAACTCTTTGTTACTATAATATCATTATCAAAATTATCTTTAGACTATTTTTCAAACTCGACTATTCTTACCACAAAGCTTATAAGAAGTAGCGATAATTCGACTAAGAACTGTTTGACCTTCAACATCAATTTTCTTCGATAAGGGTTAGTGGCAGGAGACTCACGAAGAAAAACTATTTTTTTATAAATTTATTAATATATTGAATCTTAATGTTAAAATTTTGGGAGCATGCAACATTTCCTCGTATCTCACGCAAAAAAAGAATAATTTTAGGGCAGTTTTGGTTTCGCGTGTTTGTGTAACTAGTATATTATTTGTCATTCTTCTTATATACCCATACCATTTTAATTGAGATTCTTCTATTGGTTTTACTTTTAGTTTCTTTTTGTAGATTACATTTCTAATCTTATTAATTTTGGTTTTGCTATCCATGTTTTTTTTTAATATTTATTTATTAGCAATCAGAATATTTACATGATATTCTATGAGCTAATTTTATGTAAATTGATACAGTCATGAGGGGAAGACATCCAGTGATGTCGCCCCTATTTTAATCCGTTAAGTCTATTGGCCACTTTCTTTTCAATCTTCTGGTTTGGGGGTCGTCAGCTAATGGGATTACTGTTACGTTTGGATGGTTTTCCAGAGTATGGTGATGTTTTATTGCTCTTGCTTTTATTACATCCTTTACATATGGACTGTTGAGGTCATTATGTAAGGTTATGTTTGACACATAGCACGGGGCATTAGATAACATTCTAAGTGTTTTGGACTGGAAACGTTGAATAATATTTAGAGTTGATGAACTGGCACATCCCCAAAGTTCACATCCATGGGACCATATAGGACGGATTATGCACTTGTAAATTATTAACTTGTTATCTAGCGTGAGGGCTGAGTTTTTGCCAGTGAGCCAATATAGTTTTTTACAACGTAAGTCCAATTCTTTGCGTTTTTTATTAACGTGTGTCCTCCATGTTAGTCGTCGATCTAGGTGTAGACCCAAGTACCTGACCTCATCTACTTGGGGTATGCGCATGTTGTTGAGTGTAACCGGGGGGCATGTTGAGTGCTTGGTTGTAAAAGTGATATGTGCTGATTTGCTTTCATTTGCTTTCACTTTACATTTTCCCATCCATGTTTCTAGTAAGCTTATGTGTTCTTGTAGCAACTCTGATGCTACCACTGGGTTCTCGTTACATGATAGTATGGCAGTATAGTCAGCGAAAGTGCTTAGGCTTGTATATAGTGCGGTTGGAAGGTCGAACGTGTATAGTAAGTACATTACTGGCCCTAAGACGCTGCCTTGGGGGACGCCTGCATTTATTTTTCTTATTTGAGATGTTTCGCTGCCTACTTTTGTTTGGAAATATCTATCTGCTAGGTAGGATTGTAAAAGTAGATAGTAATTTTGTAAAGCAGATCTCTATGCTATACCCTATCAAATGCATTACTCACGTCCAAGAACACTGCACTACAATACACTTTGTCTTCGAATGCTGTACGGATTGTGTTTACCAGTTTATGACATTGTTGTGTTGTTGAGTGACTAGTTCAAAAGCCGAAGTGGTGGTTTGGTAGCTATTCTTCTTGGAGTTCACTTTCATTTGTGCGTTTTAATATTAATTTTTCCAACAACTTTGATACTATCGGGAGGAGGTTGCTGGGACGGTATGATTTGATTTGGTTAGGAGGTTTACCCGGTTTGACTATTAAAATAATTTGAGCAAATTTCAACGTCAAAGGCCAATATACTAATCGCAGAACTCTGTTAAACAATATTTGTAAAAATCGAATTCCTTTCTTGGGAAGACGTTTTAGAACAGTTCCCGTTATGAGGTCATAACCTGGTGATTTTTTACTATTTAACCGTTTTATCTGAGTTTGGATTTCTTGTTGTGTAAGTCTACATATTTGAAACGATAGCTGTAGTGGATCAGTTAGGTAGTTTTCAATTTCTTGATCAGGTTCGTTAGAATTTGGTTGAAAGGTGTTTTGTAAATGTTCGGCAAATGCTTCAGCTTTCTGTTTATTCGACTTTGCCCATGTTCCCGTTTCATCTTGTAAGGGTGGAACATGCTCTTTAGGTCGCTTAATTCCTTTGGTTGCTCTTCAAATTGTTTGGTCATTTACATAAAGTGAACTTGTATAGTATTTAAAAGTCTCGTTCCGTATTTGTTGCAGTCGACGACTCAGTTTGTTGTTTAGTTGATTTCATCTATTTTTGTCTTGAATATTCCGACTACGCTGTCAAACTGCTCTTACTCTTCTTTTTTATTTTACTAGCTCCATTATTTCGGTGGGGATGTTAGGAGTGTTACATTTTAAGTTGTTTGTTTGTAGTGTTGCTTTCCATCCTGCAGGTCTTTATTTGTTTTTAAGCTTATATTTGTGTCTAGATTTTCAGTAATATAGTCTTCGAACACTTTTCAGTTAGTTTTGGCATTGCTAAGAGTAAGTTTTGGTTCTTGGTACAGTATAGTTGCACTCACTGTAGCTATTACAGGCGTATGATCAGATGAAATATCATAGTTGGGAATAATATCCATGTAGTTTGCTGACATACCATGAGTAATAAAGAAATCGAGTAAATCAGGAATTCTATTGGAATCTGAGGGCCAATATGTTGGACTTCCCGTTGATAGAAAACCGTATTTGTTACCTATTATTAAGTAGTTTAAGTAGTTTTCTGCCTTTTGATGTTATTAGTCGTGAGCCCCAGTGTGTATGCTTTGCATTGAAGTCTCCTCCCGTTAGAAATCTAGGTCCTAGTAGTTCAAAGAAGGGTTGTAACATTTGTTTAGTTAAGTTATGACGTGGTGGACAGTAAACACTTGCTCTGACTAGAGGTGCTGGCAACCTCTCAACTTCTATCATAGTGGCTTGTAGGTAGTCTATTTTGTATGAAGGTAACTGATAATATTTAATGGAGCTACGTACTATTATAGCTGAGCCACCATGCGCGGTTTTATCTGGATGCGTTGTGTGATATACAGAATATTGAGGTATTGTTAGATAAGATATTGAGGTGAAGTGTGTTTCTGAAATTAGTAACACATCAATGTTATTAACACGTATGAAGGTTTCAATTTCTAGCTTTCTGTGTTGTAGTCCGTTAGCGTTCCACAGTGCTATTTTTAAGAACTTGGCCATTATTGGATGAGTTTGTTGATGACTGTAGTTAACTTATTTAGTATCATACTATTTTGCTGCAGTAATTGGTTAAACATATTTTTGAATTCATCAAGAAACAGTTTAAGACTAATATCTTCTGAGGATTAGTGTTGAATTCGGGCTACTTCCGCATAATTTAAATGTGTATGTGTTGGCTGGCTAGGGTTAGTGTAAGGTTGATTATTTTGGCTTTTTAAGAATGGAAAATTTTCTCTTGTTAGGTTTGGAGGTCTTGGGTTATGTGTTGCTTGTTGGGTTGGTATTTTCGTTGAAGCTCTTGATATATAGAGCACCCCTTATAGTTAGCTGGGTGGGGTTCTTCACACAAAATACATGCAGCTGAAGTTGCTCGGGTTTTTTGACAACTTTTTGTATCATGAGGACCCGCGCATTTCACGCAAGCAAAAGGTCTTCTGCAATAACTTTTGTATGTCCATAGTTCTGGCAGCGAGTACATTGTACAATATTTCTGTTTGTCCTTGGTGGTTCAATTATAATACGTTTCTTTTTCAGTGAATGTATGTTGTATATATCTTTGTTGTTTGTAGCTGGTTCAAGGTCTTTAAAGAATATTGGCAAAGGATCTTTGTTTTGTCTGTTTTTTACGTTCATAATGTTACGCACTGTGTGTCCTAATTTTTAAGGCATTTTGATATCATCGATCGTGATAGTGTGGTGTAGATGTTTTAATACAACTCTGTAAGGACGATTTTCTTTTATTTGATACGTGTGATGTATAATCTTACTATCTTGCATGTGCTTAATAAGTTTACGGTACGTATCAGGGGTATTTGCATTTATTTTAACTACATTATTGTGTAAGCTGTTTGAGGTGTATTGTTCTTCTTCCACTATTGTTTGTAAGTTTGTGATCATCTTACCATAATCTAAACACCGTGTACAAAAATTGGTGGTGGTTTATGTTCAGTTACGTTTTGATGTTCTTCGTTTTTGTTTGTTTGATTCATCTTCTCAGTTAAAACTGAGTATCTATTTTTATTTGTGGTTACTGGCTCCTTTAAGTATTAGTAGTTTGTGTGTGAATCTTTGTTAACCGTTTTCGTTTATTATTCGAAATGCCTTTCCAATTATTAGCGCGATTAATTTCCATTTCTTCGTCGTCTTCGGAAATTTCGCTTATGTTACTTTTATCTTGATGTGATTGATTGATTGTTGTATCGTAATGCTGACTAGAGTAAATTTGTGGCTGTTTTAACGTTGATTGATACTGTGGTAAACAATAGGATGGGTTAGGGGGTGATAAGTATAAATATTGAGTTTGTTGATAAGAGCAGTTGGGTTGTATGTTGGGTAAAAACGGTGATTGAGGAATTTGTAGAGGATTTCCATTCAGATGTTGTTGGTTATTAATGTTATATGCGCCGTTAAAGCCGTTTCCGGCCGGCAGCATTTTGTTGCTAGGTACTTATTAGATTTTTTGTTATTATTAATAAATCATTTTAAAGAAATTGCAATAAAAATGTTCGCTTACAGTTTGTAAACTATTTAATGTTGATATCATAAGTTGACTAAAGGTCGCACTTCATCGCACAGCACTTGTTATCTCGCAGACCGTTCACAGCGTCTTTACTATACGAAATACAAATGCGGACTTATCCATGTTTTCAAAGTATTTTATTTTTGTAACTATTTTGCTTTGTCGTTTAGTTAATATCCACCAAATATAAGTATCAAAGTAACAACTCTAACCACAATTAGCATTCTTGCTTTTCTTGGCATTTCTATCTTTTTTAAAGAAAGTCTTAAATTCTGTTAAAAATGTCTTCCCCAATTGTGATTAGTTTTTTATTTCATCATTAATTCATCCATTTCTGTAGTTATTGATCTTAAATACTTAACATTTTGTTTTTGGTCTAGCTTTTATCGCATGTTCTTGTAGTTATTATCCTGCTATTATAGTCTTTGTATTTCATTATTTATTTTCATTTTTAAATTTTTAAATAAGTTTTCTCTCTTAATTTTTTCAAAGGTTTCTTTCTTATTTATGAAGAGCAGATGTACGCTTTTATCTTCTCTAATTGCTTTTCTCTCGTTTGTGTCGTTGTGAATATTGCATCTTTTTCCCTCTATTTGGCTTTAAACTGCTATTATTGTAGCATATATTTTGGCTTAATATTCAGAATGGTGATTCCTTTAGAGTTTTGGCAATTTTTATTGTCACTTTTGTTAAATATTGTGGTACACCCATTACCCATTCTGTAAGCCTAACTCCTTTCCGTTCTTTATTCATTATTTGTCGTAATCCTTCTAGTGCAATTTCTGGTAGCGTTTTCAACATATCTGTAATTATCATGTTTTGTCCGGGTGCATTTTCTTGTTTAGTTTTTCTAATTATCTTTATAAACTTTGTTTATTTCTTCTTCATGTAATATTTCCATTTCTAGATTCTTGTATTGTGTATATGGTTGTATTTCATCATTTATTTATTTTCTATGAAATACTGTCTCAATTTTTTTATGATCTTGTTCTCATTTTCTATAATGTTTCTGTCTTAACTTTTATGTTTCTAATTGTTAGAGTCATTTTCTGACTTATTTATCTTAACATGCCAAAGGATTTTGTTTTTGGTCATTAAATTTTTTATTTTCTCTCTAAAATCCGTCTACGAATATTTGTTTTTTTTTTGTTATATTTTCTTCTTTGGTTTTTGTATTCTTGGTGGTCCCCTGGCCTTTCCGTTTACAAATTATTCCTCCATGTTTGTTTCTCTTCTTTTACTGCTAACTTTATTCCTTCTATCCACTAGTTTATTTTTTTACAATTTTTCTAACTATTACCCTCTGTTAAAATCTGTTTCTTGATTTATTATTTATCTTTCACACTTTTTTATGTATTTTTACATTTTGTCATCGTGCTCAATTTATCTTAAAATTTGTCTCATTTATTTGTTTAATTTTCTTGTTAGTAATAATACTTTTCATATTCTCCCTCATTTTGTTTCTTTTTATTTTTATTTCTAACAAAAAGTGATCCCTGTCTATTTGCCGTCTCCTTCTTACTTATATATGTATATTTAACTTTTTGGTATGTGTATTTATTTATTAGGAAATAATCTATTTTTTATTTTTTAGAGTTTTATACATTAAAATGAAAAGCCTTATGTAGAGAGTAATGTCGTCTGTCTGTTCGTCCTTCTATTTTCAACTTTTGATCAAGGCAGCTTCCAAGCTGGAGACAAATTTCTATTTCTATTATTTCAAACATCTGTCAAGTCTTATAATTTTTGATCTGTGATAGATAGAGACATAACGTTTTCAGTATTCAACTAAGGACCATAAGTCAAGTCCAGACGCCAAACATCAGCCTGATCGAAAAATCTTGAGACCGATTTGATCGGAAGTGGCCACAAATTTTTGTTTGTTTACAGAAGCCCCGGAAATTTGTGGAACCGAAGTTCCACGTTCGTACTAGTATTTATTACTTGAGTTGTTATTTTGTAGATGTCTGTTTTTTATAAAGTGTGTATTTCCAATTTTAAATTCTAGGCAAAACTCGATAGTTGTCTCTTTATTATTTTTTTTCGTATTTTTTCCCATTTTCTTGTAAGCACTATTCGATGCTTCATTTAGGTCTCTTGTAAATATTACTTTATTGTCACTATTGTTAGTATCGTCTTGTAGTTTTTTTCATAAAAAATTCTTCTTCTTCTCTCTTTGTCTTTGTTTGGTGTGCATTCCACTATTATTGATAGTTCTTCATTTCCTTTTCCTTATTTTATGTTTATTGACATTACTTTTTATTTACAAAATTTTCATTTTTACATATTTTATCTTTTTATTGCCAATTATGAATGCTACTCTCGCATTAAGAGGTATCTTTTATATTTGTTCCCAACTTCTACTTCTTTCTTTGGTTTTTGTGATTTATAGGTAGTGTATTTTTATTTTTAATAGTTTCTTTGTTAACGCATTTTCTTTACTTTTTATACTCAGTATTTTGTATTGGTAATTTAATAATTCTTTATTATTTTGTTATTTCAACATTCTTATTATTATTGCAGATATACTTTTTGTTCCTACTCTTACTACCCCACGTCTATTGCATTCTTTACTATATTCCTTATCACAAATTTTTTAAAAGTAAATTATTACAATTACAACTATTAATAACATATTTTTTGCTATGGATTTTTTAGATTATGGCTTTATTAACAGTTCTCAGATTTTCTTCCTCGTTATTCCATTTCCATTCTTCCGTTCCTATTATATAATTTCTTATATCCCATTTTGTTTTTATGTTTTTTGTCTTTTTTTCATTTAGTCTAATTTGTTATTATCTGTCTTTGTTATTTTTGAATGAGTGATTTTGGATAAATATAATTTTTCTGTTTTTGTTGTTGATTTGTTTTTATTATTATATTTATATATCAAATTCTAAATAACTATTATAAAGAATAATAACCGTTAAATAGATTATATTTATATTTCATTGTTTTGTGTTCTAAGTTGAACGTTATAATGCAGTGGTAACGTACAATCTCGTGTTTTTTCTCCCTTATTAGAGATTCATTCACATTACAGCTTTCCACCAAAGAAAGAACGAATTTTATTTATTTTCAAAAACTTTGTATACAATGTAAGTGTATTGAATTCTATTTAGATGAAAACAAAGTAAAATTGGTGCCATTTATCACCCTTTTGAAAGTTAACACAAAATAACGCCTAATAATGCAGTTTAATAAAGTTCTGAACAACAAATTTCTATCTATCAAGCATCTGCAATTTCCTTTCAGTATTATCTGACGACAAAATAAAAGTCGATTTCTATGTTAGACGTCAAATGAAAAAGTTATGCATAGCAATAGTTCTAGAAACTGCTTGCTCGGTAATGGAAAACTGTTTATAACCGTTGTGGTGCTATTATTTGATTAATTTATTATTTGATAGGTGGTCAGAGAATTGTAAAGCAGAGGTTGCGTATAGCTAATTATCTAATGGTAGATAGAAACTGATTGTAAACTGTCTCTGACAATGAGTAAGATTCACTTGCAGGTCAATCAAATCAAAAACAACATAGAAGTGTATTTCGAGAAACAAAAATATTGTGACTAGGAATCGTACAAGATTATGTTTAGGAGCTAAGAAACAGTGTTTTGATGTACGGTATAACAAAAAAAAAACTTTTCATTGATAACTTCTAAATTAATAACGATATTAATCTAGTTTACCTAAATGTTTTAATTTTGTTGACATTAATGATTGGATATAGAGACATTATAATACATTAAATTTTAAAATCATTCTTCTAGGCGCAAAATCAAAATTTAAAAAACAACAAAGGGTTCATCATTTTTAAATGTAATAGAGTAAAACCACGCTGAGCACATTTACAAACATTATCTATATTAGTATTAAAAATTTAAGTTTATTTTGATTCTAGCGAATATTAGTTATTATTCAGAATATAAATTTAATTTCTCATGTACATTATAAATTCCATATTCATGATAGTACACTTGTGCGGGTAGCTCTCTTAGAAGTTATTGCAATTCATTCTGTAAACAAATCAAAATTGTTTATACGTCCGGTTAAAATTAAGCAGCGAGATATTTGGCAGCCGCTTCTAAAATGTCGGTCTAAGTATAGCCGCAATTTGTTTATTTTAAAGAGCGCAATTAGCAGGCGAATGAGCTGTGCAAGCGATCTGGCAATTTGGCAATTATGATATTCCATAACCGAGGCTATGAGAAAGGGAGCATCTGAGACCGTCGGCGGTGTGTAAAAACGGCCCATACAGTTGTGTAATATCCGGAGAATGTGAATAATGTCCTAGAGGGCTGCCGGTCACGAAGAGGAGTCGCCGCACACGTAGCGACGCAGCTTCACGTCGTCACCGACATACCTCGCCGCCATCGGAGCTTATGCCGCGCTCGCAAAAACATGATTCATTATGTCGCATCAGATTTGATTCCAGATTCATCATGATGTAATCGACGGAAACACTACTACTGTAATTATCCCGGTAAGTATCGCAATTACTCAGGCGGTTGCTTACAGGTGGCTATCTAATTCATCAACGCGGACTGGTCTGTCGCTGTTAGCACTGAAATTTTACGACGCTGCTAACAATGTTATAATTTGAGGTAACGGTTTGCTAATAGTAATAGACAAGAAATTGCCATAAATAACCTGATTCGTTCGTTAAGTGCCGCCGTTTTTTCAGACGACCGCTACCTGGCAAATGCGCACGGCGACATTTAGATAATTAAAAGTACGGTAATTTTAGCTTCATTCATCGTTATAAAGCTGACGTGGATACTAAATATTTTGTTAATTTTTTTACACACAACTGCAGAATACAAGAAAATTACAAAAATTGCAATTTTTAAAATTACAATGTAGGGAACGCTATTACACTTCTAATTAATGTAATACAGATTAATATTAATTAATATGTAATATGAATATTTTTAAGAATTATTTTAGAGCAGTAGTATTTATATATTGCAACTTTTGCTAAAAATTCGAATGCTACTTTGTAGCTTTTGTAAGCTTTCCACTTTATTTTTTCCTTTGATATGTACTGAGCGTTTCCCATAAATATTATGACAAAATTATACTTAACTTTGCTTTAGAGCAACATAGACATATAGTTTTTACATATAATTGCAATTGCCAGTTACATAAGTGTGAAATAGAAACTAGCATCATTCTTGAGACTCTATAACCTTATGTATAAGACTGTAAAATTGTTTAAACAGCCTGTAAATGCCAAGGATCGTCAAAGACACGAAATTCTACTTCAGTTTGAATTGCTCAGGTAGTCAACACTAATTGAGCAAAATCCTTTTTATAAGTAAAAAATTATAATTTAAAACTTTAATATGTCGCATTATCGAACAAAATCTAATTTCTTACAAAAGATGTCGGGACATTCACTATCGTAAGCTATAAAAAAAGATGTAAATGTGACAGAAATGTCTAACGAACTGTCAATTAGTGCCAAAAGTACAAAGATACTGTTATCCAGTTTTTCTAACGGTTTGGTGAAGAGTTTTAGTAAGATTCTGTTCACGCCTACAAAACAATCAACACAAACTTGTCTGAGCAATCATGTGCTTTATTTCATAAAAAATAGTTGATTACCTTAGATTGGCTTAGGTCTTAATTTTTTATTTTTTAAATTATGGATAGTTTTAAAAGCATTTAATAAAGCAAGATGTATTCAAACGAGCTGTAATCTTGCAGTGGACAATTTTCCGATAGACGTAGTGCATGCGCCTATAAACAATTGGGCAAACGTCTCTATGCTTGTATAAAAGGTGGTCATTTTAAATCTATCTAGGAATTATAAAAAAATCTTAATAAGTTTACGTATTAGAATATTATAAATAAACGTTATATTTTAGAAGATTAAATACTTGAATATTATTAGCATTTGAAGTATATTATACAGTATTTCAATATAAAAATCACGCACCTTCAGTTAAAACACAAATTACGCAACATATGTTTATTAATTAGAAACAATAAGTGTAGTGGGTAGTATCGAGCTCATTTAAAGAAAAGCTCATAATGCAAGATCCATTAATTAGTTATAAATACCACTAATTTTGTGGAATACTACTTTGTTATTTAGTAATAATTAACTGTTATATTTGTGGTATATATAATTGTAAAACAAGTAAAATTATTTCATTACTTTTTACTATTGTTAGTTATTATTTTATTAGCTTTTTTTATTGTTTTTTCATCCTTAATGCAGTCTTCGATACTATTATATTTGTAATGGTTTTTATTTCGTTAATTTTCACACTATTTTGTTTAAACCACCTTATTATTATTTTATAAATTATCTTTAATATTATAAACAATTTTAAGGGCCAATTTACTTTTTATGTCAGTAAATGATTAACAGGATGGTCGTATTACATTCAGACAGAACGATGTTAAGACGCAGCTATTTCTAATAACGTTGGAAGTTAAAGTATGTTGAGTTTATTATTCCCTGCTTTAATTGGACAAGAGAACAAAGGTATTTTGCACTACATCACAGTTGCGTTAAGTAACATTCTCGCGGTTACCCCCTACAGCTGCATTAATAAATGTGTTAAACGGAAATATGTAAGAAGTATGTCGATAGTTGGTAAAACTGTTGAATAAAGTGTTTTTTAACAATGCTGCAGACTAGTGATTATAAAAGAAAAAATATAGGAATTTTTTAAATTGGAATTATTAATTATTAATTGTTAATTATTTAAAAATAATGCATTTAAATGACAATTGTCACACCTGTACTCAAAATTTATTTCTTCAGTTATTTGTTTGATTTCCACAAGCAAAACATTATATATGTTTATCAGATATATAGGGTAAGCAAACCAATAAAAAATACAGTCCAACAATAAAGCACGCCTTACAGTGAGGAAAGGTAAAATCAAATAAAGGAATGATGTGGCTGTTCCACCATTCCAACATTTAGTAGCAGAGAAATTGACCGTCATATAAAGCAATGTCATCATAAGGAGCAGATGATAATTTATTGTATCGTGATGGTATGTCTTGCCCGGTTTGTTAATGTGGTTGAAGGCAATCCATTTTTATCAATTAGTAGCTACTAAATTTTGGAGATAATTTACTATATTTACGTTTAATTATTAAGATAAATATGTAATTTAATTTTATATCAGAATTGTAATATACATTGGTTTGTTATTGGAAGTAAGAATATGCATTTTCTCAAAATTGGAACAATTTTTTCTATTACTAGTTGTAATGTTATTATAGTAATATGACAGAACCATAAGTCTAATGTTGTTAAATATTACTTACTTTGTAATTAGATTTTGTTTAACAGAAAAATGTGGGCCAATGCCATGCATTAAGCGTGGGATTTTGGAGTTACTAGAGCCGCTATAAAGGCTATGAGTTAAACAAATAAAAAAGTGCACTTTTTCAGTAAGAAATATAAATTATATCAATCAATTTTATAACAAAATTAATTAATGAAGCAACAAAGAAAAGGTCTTAAAACAATATTTACAATAGTTGAGGAGGACGTTGATGTCAAATAGATATCACCAAATGCCACATGTGATACTACCAAAAAAGAGAGCTGTTCTTGAAACACTAACAGACATAAAACATAAAAAGAATAAGAGAGACATATATTTACCTAAAAACATACATTCTACGAAAGTAACTAAGAATTATTTAGTAATTTAAGCAATCTGAAGCTTCAAGAATATTAATTCTGAGAAAATGTGACTTGCAGCACCCAAAAATGAATTTAATTTTGGGTCGACAATGCAAAAAATATTTACAAAGTAATGATTCGGGAAAAGAAAACGTAAGTGTGTGGTAAAATTAAATTAGGTCAGGTTTTGACGCCAATGATTGTTTTATTTTATAAACGTATACCGAGAAATGTAGAGAAGTTAAAATTTTGTTTAGTCGTTTAAATTTGAGTTAGATGACAGAGTAGGCATTTCAGTTATATGTTGAGAATTCTTCCGTGCTATACTTGTAGAATATTGAAACCATTTTTATGTTTAGAGGCAAATTCCACATTAGTTTGCAAGAACGTAATATAATTTTGTTTGCTATACCCTGAGGCAACGCAAATTTTATAATCGACTAATATTTCAGGCTTAAGATCAACAAAATTAAAAGAAATTGTTGCATATTAAAAAAAGTAGCTACAGACCTTTAACTAAAATACTATTTGGTTTCATGCTGGAATCTGCGTTAAAACAACTGAGGCAAATGATGCAAATGCTATTTATTACTACAGGTGCATATTGCACATATAAAAAATTAAAAATAATGTAGCGGCATAAATGTAAAAAGGAGTGCTCCAGAGAACTGTTTATAGTATAGAAAAACTGCAATCTAACATATTATTAAAAAAAGAGAAAAGACATGAAAACAAAGAAACCGATAAAACTGGAACAAAGAAAATAAACAAGGAGACTCGCCAACAAATGAACTGCAGAATAAAAATGGAAAACAAAAAAAAACGTTGAGCTAGTACGATTAACTTCAATGTTATTAAAAGTGAATTGTCCAGAACATCTACAATAAACTATAATTACAATTAAAGATTGGAAAGGCTTATTAAACACATCAGCAGCCTACTGTTTTTCAAAACACAACATTAAGAAGGAGCAATTCGAAGAATACTTTGAAACATAAGGTAACAGATTTACCTCGGTGGAAGACTACAATGCCAAACACAAATATTGAGGATCAAGAATTGCCGAAGGCAATAACAAATAAAGTATTACCTGTCGACAGGTGAGCTAACCCGTTGGCCTTTAGACATGATAACAATACCTAACCTACTAGACTTTTGTATTATAAAGAGCATCAATCCAAACTATTGCAAAGTCTTGTTTAGAGCTGTCTTCTAATTATTCGCCAATAATTATAACATTGTCTACTCAGGTATTACACATAGAAAATCATATTGGTCTTGGCAATAAATTCGCAGTTTAGTATCAATACAGAAAATAATAAATAAAACATTATTACTCGATACATCTTTGAAAAACGGTAAGCATATAATAGCACCCATGGAATATTTCAACGGAGTAATCCAACAAGCAGCTTGAAAACAACACCAAAGAAAATGCTAAATAATATACACCCACTTTACCCATTTTTGTAGTTAAAAGAAAACAAAGTGACAAACTACAAAACATCTCAAAGACAAAAGGAAGCTTAATCGACAAACAACAGATCTTAAAAATTTGCTTTCAGATATAAGGAATCATTCGATTCAAAACTACTTAAACCGTCTTTCACCTACCGAAGCAACAGAATATTAGCCCTGAAAAGCAAAAAAAAAAAAACAACCCCAGCAACATATATCGCCGATACGACTAAAAAACAATAACTGGGCTAGAAGTCACCTTGGCAAAGCTGCCGCCTTTGCAACATACTTAACAAAGATGCTTAGCCCATTTGAATCATAATCAACTATAAATGAAGAAGACAATATTCGACAATATCTCGATGCGCCTACAAATTAAATATTTTACACTGAATGGCATTAAGGCAATAATTACTTCAGATTTAAATCCAAACAAAGAGTCTAGTTATTATTTAATTATAGGAAAAGTTTTTAAAGAGGTACCAGAGAAAGGTATTACATATTTATTCAACACCGAAATGAGACTCCAACACTTTTCTGAACAGTGGAAGATTAAAACAATCATACCGATACTCAAATCGAGCAAACCAAGCGATGAGCTGTTTTCTTTTAGATCAACTAGCCTTCTACCAATATTATGAAATTTTTTGGAAAGCCATTTTTGCAAAAACTAATGCTTAAATTTCTGAAAAATAACATGATTCCCAACCATCAATTGAACAAATCCATAGAGTTGCAGATACAATATGAAAAGTCTTTGAAAATAATGAATATTGTTCAGCCATATTTCTTGATGTTATGCAAGCCTTCGACAAAGTCTAGCATAAAGTTCTATTATTCTAACTACTACCGTCAGACTGTTATGTAGTACTTAAAGCTTATCTCACCACTAGATTATCGTTAAGTACAGGGATTATTTTACCTATTTATTTTTCATCAAAGCTGGTGCCTTCCAAGAAAGCGTCTTGGACCCGCTTCTATATCTACTATATACTACTGACCTACCTACTTCATCAGGAGCTGTAGTCACTACTTTTTCTAATAATATAGCAAATCCGAATATTTTATAAACGTATTTGCGCAGCTTAGAAATATGGTTTAAAAAATAGCGTATCCACGTAAACGAAACTAAATCAGTCCACGTAACTTTTACGACAAGAAGAAGCACCTGCACATCCGTTATATTAAATAACAGACAAATACCGCAAAGTGACAATGTCAAATACTTAGATATGTATTTAGATTGGCATCTTACGTGGAAAAACATATTTTTACTAAACGAAAGAGCAGCTGAGATTAAAGATTCGATAAATGTACTGACTGTCTTTAGAAAATAAAATATTACATTATAAATCGAAATTGCAAGCAGATCAAACATCGATATTATTAAAAGATACCAGTAAAAAGCGCGACACTCCTTGGTAGACCCCCCCATGGTTCGTTTCGAACGCTAAACGAGAAAATACAGAAGTGCAGTATTCGCTATCATGATGGAATAAGTGTTCTTCCTAATTCGCTGGTCAAGGTTCTATTAAGTTCTGACAATGAAGAATCCATACTTAACAGAATTAAGCCAGCGAACCTACCAAATCGTTTTGTATAAAATGTACTGTAGTGTTTAAGTTATTTGTTAATTAACAAACTTGTTTGTATTAATATAAGAAATTAAAATGTCAAACAAGTTACAAACAAGTGGATTGTGATCAATCCTCTTTTATTTCATTATTATTTAAATAAAGCTTCGTTTGTTAGTGTTGTTTGTTCTAAGTTATTTGGTTTTTGTGCTATTGATCTTTAACCCAGCGATGCTTCCTCTTTCCGCTATTCTATTTAGTTTTTGTTGTATGTGTTTGTAAGTATGAAACAGATTTTCTAGTTTTTCTGTAAGGTTCCAGTTTATTCCGCTTCTCTCATTTTCTATTGCTTTGGGCAGTAATTCGTCTATGACCATAAGGAACATCGTTGGGGATAGAATACAACCCGGTTTGAATCATGTCTGCATTTGTATAAGTTCCGACAATTTACTCTCGTATAATACTTCACAAGTGTATCCTTTATATGCTTGCTTTCAAATTTAGTATGTTTGCAAGTATATATTTTCGCATTGTTTCTCACATTTTCTTCCTGTTTACAAGGTCGAACACCTTTTCAAAGTCCACTGCACTCTGTTCTATCATGATGTGCAGTGTATTTATTTGGTCTGTGCAGGAACTACTGCTGCGGAAGCCTGCTTGTTCTCTTCGTAACTGATTTTCTACTCTTTCTAATTCAGTTTAATAGTACATATTTTGCTTGGGATCTAGTTTTTACAAATGATAATATCTCATTTCTTTGGAATTATTACTAGGAATCCTTTTTCCATTCTTCAGGTATTGTGTTGCTTTGACATATCTTGACGAACAGTGGGCACCGTTATTTTTGTTTTTTGTTTCGCGTTCTAATTTTTTTGATTTTGAATTCTTATTGTTTTCTGGGTGCTTCTCCAGCTCTTACTCCGGGTTTTTGTTCTTGTTCTTGTTACTCTTCAATTGGTTCTTCTATTTGGCTTAGCATTTCTGCGAAGTATTTTCTCCATTGTTCAATTTGTTTATCTTTTTTGATTATAAGCTGTCCTTCTTTGTTCCTCATCTGTCTGTTTCGTAGGAGTTTTCTTTGTATTTAGTTATGTTGTATACTTCTTTTATATTGCCTTCTTTTGCTACCTTTTCTTTTCTAATTTCTCCGTCTACCTTCTTAGGCTGTTCTTGAGCTGCGTTTGACTTCTTGATCTTTGAATTTGTATTGGGTTTGGTATTCAAGTTTTGTATCGATGTTTGTAAAGGCTATCGTTTCTATTTTGATGCTTCTCCTTTCTTCTATTTTCTTCCAGGTTTATTCTGACATTCAGTCTTTTCTTTTTGTGTTCGTGAATCCCAATACTTTTTCTGCTACTTTGATTATACGTATCTTTTATTTTCGATTAGTGTTCTCTCTTGCTTGCTTCTTCTAGATCTTATAATTTTTGAAATACGAATCTTAGTTCAATTGTCCTTTGTGGTGTTTTTTAGCTTGTTTAGGTCATATTTTCTATATTTTTGTGCGAATTTCTGTTTTACTGCTTTGATTTTAATTCTTACGCTTGCTATCATCAGGTGGTGCTCGCTGCCTGTATCAGTCCCTCTCTTGTTTTTTACGTCAACAGCAAATTTCTTCATCTTTTTTGTATGACAAAATGGTCGATCTGGTTCTGTGTTCTCTGATCTGAGAGATCCATGACACTTTGCGGATTTCTTTGTGTGGTAAAAAAAATTTCATTTTCGGCGTATCAATCTATGAGAAATTCTCTATTTTTGTTTTCATTGCTTAAACCCTGTGTGCACAATATTTGTTCTAACCCTGAGTTATATTTATCCACTTGCGCATTTAGATCTTCCATTATTAGGATGCTGTCTTTTTTCATTTTATCTGTTATGTTTTGTAATTGGGCATAGAATTGTTGTTTGGTTTCAATGTATGCTACGTTTGTAGACGCATAACACTATATTAGGATAACATTTCTTATTTTTCCTTGTAATCGGGATGTTATAATTCTCTCTGATACTGGGTTCCACCTTATCAGACATCTTGCTATTTATTGGCTTAGAAGTAATCCCACTCCATATAAGTGATCGTCGTTTTCGTTTGGTCTTCTAAAATAGAAGAATATCAGGCCCTGAGGCACTTTCAGCTCTCAGGACTCGTTCCACCTGATTTTGCTAGTACCTAATATATCCAACTTGTACATATTCATCTCTGCAGTTATTTGACGTAGTTTTCCTGTTTGTAGTAGTGTGCAAACATTCCAAAATTCGATTTGGTATTTCCTTTTCGGACCAAAAGTCATAAACGGTTTGTCCGTCCGGCTGCTTCTTTTAGTTTTAGTAATTATTTTTTTTTTTTACAAAAACTAGTTTGAGTGAACTAACAATCTGTTTTAATTTGACAATATATTAAAACTGTATTAAGCTAGGTTTTCCCATTGGATCCCTTAGTTGTCTCACTGGTTGGCTAATTTGAGCGGTTTAGTTCGCCTAAGTCGTCTGGTTAGATTCCTCACATTTAGTAGCCTGGACGCTTCTTCGTTAACGTGATGCTGGAGGTGATTTACATGAGAGGTAGCATATCTGGTGATGATGGATGCGACTGTTTCCACTCCAAGTTCTCGATGGATTTCGCTGTTACGTGCATACCATGGCGCATGAGCTATATATCTTAGCACTTTGTTCCGGTACCGCTGTATCAGTGTTGCATTTTTTCTCACATCTCCATAATACCCATACTGGTCGCAGCACTTGTTTATATAAGAGCAGCTTGTTATACATTGTTGCAGTTTCCTTGCTGAGTCTTTGATTGAATTCCCCGTTGCTATCACTGTTGTGTCGTCTGCAAATGTAGCAATCGTGCAGCTCGTTGTTTCTGGCATGTCATTGATATACAACAAATACAGCACTGGAGCCAAGACAGTTCCTTGGGATACACCGACTTAAATTTCTCTTAGTTCTGAGTACGCACCTTCGTGTTTAATGCGGAATTTTCGTTCGTTTAATTACGATTTAATAAGTTTATAATATGAATAGGGGAGAGTTGATTTTAGTTTGTGTAGCAGGCCGATGTGCCATACCCGATCGAAGGCTTGTGCAATGTCTGTAAATATTGCGGAGCATACTTTTTTGTCTTCAAGTGATTTTTCTATGACATTAGTTATTATGTGGATCTGGTCGATGGTTGAATGTTTACTACGAAAGCCAAACTGATGTGTTGGGATAAGTTGATATTTTTCGATGATGGGTTTGAGGCGTTTCAGTATTAGCTTTTCGGACAATTTCGACATAATCGGTAACAGTGCAATTGGCCGATATGATTCTGCTTGTTGTGGTTTTTACCAGGTTTTGGTAGCATAATTACATTAGATACTTTCCAAGATACTGGAACATGCTGCTTGCTGGATGGCTGTGGTAAAGTTGTACACTTTATTCTCAAGTTGGTCAATTCTTTTAAGTGGGACAGTTAGGTTAATAGTGTTCTCTAACATCAGATTGAAGTAGTTCCAGTCCTTGTGTTTGTTTATTGGGACAGGGTTTTGGTCTTTTGTTATAATACGTTCACTGATTGTTAATAGAATAAGCGAGTGGTCGGAATTCAGACCATGGCTTTCTTCAATTGTGATGTAATTTGCTGAAACGTTTTTGCTGACAAAGAAGATCGATCAAGTCTGGTTTTACTTGTTATTTGGTCAGTTGGCTTGTCTAATCACGAATTCACAACTGTTTATCTTGCAGTCTTGATATAGCTCTCGTCCTTTACGTGCAATCAGTATGGAATCCCCAGTGGATGTTCAATTCTGAGCTTTTAATAACTGGTGTACTATTCCAGTACTTTGGATGGGTGGTAAAAGTTTTGCTTAGCCCCAATTCACATGGTAGGGCTACCTTCTTAGGGCCTAGACACTGGCTACTTTCGTCAGTGTTCCCGTGGGGGGAAAAGTATTTCCCATCTTCCTAGTCCATGTGTGTTTATTGAGACAGTTATTTCCTGGTCAGTTTTAATATGGGTTCACCTGATTGTTAATAGAATAGAGGTTGGAATTCAGATGGTAATTGGGATAGGCTAATTTGCAAACGTTTGCTGCGTCACCAGCTCTTACCCTCCCATATAACTTAATAAAAGTTATTGTATTAAAAAATTACAGTTAATCTGTCTCAGATGAAGGTTTTGTACCTAATATTTTTACAAGCTCCTGTTGCTTATTACTATTGATATCTACAGTATTAGGTAAAAATATAAAAGCATGCACTTAAAAGTTAAAATGCATATTTTGAGTATTGCTTTTTTGAATAATAGCAGATAGTACAATCATATTCTTTAAATTTAAAATAAATGATAAATATATAGTTATTAAATATTATATTGAACGCAACCCTATATATATATATATATATATATATATATATATATATATATATATATATATGTACATTATAGATATACTGTATATCAAAAGCTCTGTCTATTTTACATACGCATTTTTTGATACTTTCTTTTTTTTATGATGAATAAAATTGTATCCATTACCACTATAAAATAAATAATTACAAAATAATTGGTTTGTTATCAAACAAGTCTAAATCTGTATAAGTAAATATAAAAATTACTAATATGAGTTTATAAATAAGTAAATAACTGTTTTTAACATAGAATAGCACATTTTTAATTACTTTACAAATAATTTATAAACTAAAACTTTAATGCATTTAATGTATTTAAGACATTAAATTCTATTTAAATAAAGTGTAATTCTATAAACAATGTGAATAATATTTTTATAAAGTGACATAAATTAATTTCACCCTAAATGAAATTATTTGCCTTCTAATATATATTAACATCAATTTCAAAACTAATCAGAACCCTTTGTCTTTAAAATAGGCTATCGTCGGCTATCATTATAGACTGTATATTGTAACCAACTTTTTTTAAGTGAGTAAACTGTTTAATATTATATGGTGTCAGATTCTGGGTATACCACACATAGGTTAACTGTGTCACTGATAAAATACAATTTCTATAAACTTATTTAAACCTTAAAAACTAAGTTTCTTATTATTTATTAAATCGGAAAGTGTCTTAATTTTGATAATTATCAGCGGCACACTCATATTTAATTTTTTATTTGAATATTAGAATATAAATCAACAATACCTTGAAATTTTATTGAAAAAGCGAATAGTTGGTTAATAAAGATACTTCAGTAAATAATTTCAATCTTTTATATGTGGTGCAAAAAAGTCCCTAATAAAGTATGTAATATTTAACGGTAACAGAGCTCTTATGTTAAACTAATTGTAGACAGCTTGTGATAGATAAGCTTTTAAAGTTAAAATCATAAATAAAATATACATTACTAATATTCAATTTTAAATAGCTTGCAAATATTTTTGATAAAAAATATGTGAATACTTTATTTTAATATAAGTACCTATATATGTTTTCCATGCAATGATGTGCATAAAAAAAATTTAAAATAAAATTATTTTCATTTTTTGTATTTATTTTGACGTAATATTATAGTCTATTGATAGTGCTGAAGTAAGTAGACGACCTGAAAACCCGGCTTGGATTAAATTTATTGACAAAGAGATTGCTTTTAAATTAATGAAGTATTTTTATAAAATGCTTTATCTATTATCATTAATTATTAAAACAGTAAATTTATAAGTAGATAGTAAATTATTCCTTAAATAGGCTATTTTTTTTATAAACTTAAAAAAATATACATATATATTCAAAAATTATTTCTTTTAACTATATAAAGTAATAAACTACAATTTCATGTAAGTTTAAATTTGCTTTTTTTTAAATTACCTACAAAAGGCCGACGTAAATCCGTTTATCAACGTGTGTTACGTACAACCTCATGCAATGCAACACTAAATGTAATATTCTCCAGTTCCTGAAAGGAACTCTCAAACCACAAAAATGAAACCACAGTATATACCTGTATGACCCGCATATAGTCAACAACTGGGGCAAAGTGCAATAACTCAAATGCATATCACCAAATATACCAACACCAACTATTTTACCAACCAGCTAAAATCAGCTCCGATTTTATAACTAAAAAACCAAAAGAATTAATCTAGAAAATATAGCCAATAAAGATTGTTTTTTGATTCATTTAACCAACAAATTTCAAACATTATATAAATTGTAAGGCAAAAATGCAATGAAAGCAGACAATAAATGCTAATAAAAAGACTCTCCCCACCATCACTTTTTATTGTGGTAAAGGTAAAACCATTGATACACAAATTAAATAAAATCTTCTTAAACGGCTTTACTATGAAATTATTGGTAAAAATTAAATAAAATTGTGCCAGATAAAGCAAAAGCTACCAATCCTTAATATCTTGACTAATACATATTCTAATATATAATATAATAATACACAAACATTCAACACCGACAATATACTAATTAGTAGTATCATTAATATGATCATTGAATTCGTAACACTATACGTAAACCAAATAAAGTTATTGATTTTTTTATTAATATTAGCCCTGATCTTCAATAGCGGTAAATAATTCAGATACTATTTAAAACGCTAATGATATCAAACTACAGAGATCTATATTTATTGTTTTTCTATCTAGACACCCTATAGATATTGCGTGCGTGTCCGTAACTCTTCTGATTAATAGCAAAACCTTTAAAATTCCAAAACAAACCTGTAATATCTACAGAAAAGACAGAAAAGGAGAGATAGCCTTCGAAGGAGTAGCAATCACTACCAAACGACACCTTTCACTGACCGAATTACAATCCTTGCAATTTACCACATTAGAAGCTACAACGGTCAAAATAACATTAAATGACAAGAGCTCACTTACAATTATATGCCCATACAAACAACTGAATGAAAAATTGGCAGAAACAGACAACCGCAACTCTTTCCTAATGAACCAGCCATACCGACAGAAGACTTAACTTATAAGTGCACAATTTGGAAATGTCGGGCGAATAACCCGAATGGACAACGACTCCAAACTTACACCACGCAAGTAGGCATTCAAGTTACCTAGCAATCCAACTTAGTGCCAATTTACCAAAGAAATTGACTATTAGACATTCTTGATATTCTGTTACAAAAAACTTGAGTTTCCCAGTATATTCAAATGTTCTTCACAAACGTGATTCCGGCCAACATACAGCAAACTGGAACCACCCCCAGCACTTAATACTAAAGCAGACCTTGATCAATACATAAAAAATTTTACCGAAAACATCAAACTAGCGATAAAGGAATCTACAACAAACCAGAAGAAGTACACTTACATATACATACCCACCCTTACACATTCTCAATATAATAATAGAAAAGTATAATAAGCGCCGCACCTAAATAAACAATCTAAATCCTCAAATTAAAACATTGCTTAACCAATTTACGCACAGAGTCAAATGGAAACTCGACAACTACAAAAAATATGTTAAAGAACTACAGCCTAATGATCGAACAATGTGAAACACTAGTAGAAGAATATTAAACATAAAAACACAGTAATGTCTGCAATCAACAACAATGGTTTTACATATCTTAAAGAAACCTTTACTACTACCTGTCACAACAAGCACCAATATTCCATGAAAATGTGGGAAGTCACGTAAGTTTAGGAATTTCCCTAAAGTGCCTCAACTTCAACCATACGTCACCTAAAGAAATACTACTGAAAATAAACAAACTTCTTATCAAAAATTCTCTGGGCATGATCTGACACTAAACGTAGTTCTGAAGAACTTCAAAAAAAGCATTAATTTACCTTGCCTCCGTCTTTAATACATTCCTACGATTAGGCTACTTTTTAGACCATTGTAAATTTGCCCATATATTGTTATTTAAAAAACTAAGAAATAATGGACCCTCCACAGATAGTTACAGGTCTATAAGCTTATTACCAACTATGACCAAATTCTTTGAGAAAATCATATAGTTCCGACTGAACCATAAACTAAAAGACGAAAATATTATACCGCCATTTTAATTTTAATTCTGTGAAAACTGCTTAACTAACCCCGACTGATGCAAATTATTGAACAAGGCTACAAAAACAGGCTTCACACTATAGTTGACATATCCAAACCATTCGATAAAGTTTGGACCAACGGTCTCATTTACAAATTATTACAGCTGAAACTTGCTACTTATCTAATAAATATTAAAGCATTATTTCTAACCAAATAAACATTCGCCATAAAAATCAATTTAACAATTTCAGACACTTTAAAAATTACTGCCGGCGTTCCACAGTATTCTGTACTGGTTTCATTCCTTTTTAACATTTATGTGAGCAATATACCACAACTTCCTAATTTAACCACTTCGATGTTTGCCCACATGGCCCTAACAGCGCAACACAACGACATAAATACTGCAGCGTGAAACCTTATAGTAACCTTCTAATAGTTTAACAAGTGGAGTATTGCAATAAATCCACATAAATGCGCAATAAAAATATTTATGTTTAGGAGGCCACATAACCGCCGCCAAATAACAATGGAATGGGATTCTCCTGATTCTTCAGTAAAATATCTAGGAGTTTATCTTGACTTGGAGCCATCATATCAACAATAAATTAAACGAGTGCTACGCCCACGTAAATATGTTCTATCCACTCATAAACCGCAAATCGCTTCTAAAAACTAAATGCGCGATTCTAATATATCAATCAATTTTAAACCCTATAATTACTTAAGGGTTCCGGTATGGAGTGCTGCTAATAAAACCAACTTAAACAAATTAATGCTACGAAATAAAATTTTAAAAACTGCAGCGAACGTCCATTGGTCTCTTCGAAATATACAAATTCACAGTGATTTACAAATACCTACCATTAAAGAACATATTCAGAAACTAATAAAAACCTTTATTACAAACATCAAGAAGTGCTATTACTTTCTTGGAGTGCGACGCTTAGACACACGACTTAAATGCCAACTCTCCTAAGACTTGTGGATAAGTTCTAGTAAACCCGACAACGATTACCACGATAGATACAGAGAAATCATAAATGGAATGTCCTCATTCCAGCCAATCCAGTCACAACTATTCGTCACATAACCCAACTATGAATAGCAACTGGTTTGCTGATCTGATTTCAAAAGGAGAAAAAACTTAGACTAAATGATTTCAAGTATAATATTATACATACCAGATAAGGAAAGAACGAAAAAGAAATAGAAAGTTACCAACATAAAATAATGAACATATAAAATGTTAAACAGAATCCTAAAACTGTTTCTGTTTATGTTCTTTAGTAACTTAGCTCGAAGGAAATCAAACAAAAATATTTATGAAACCATGTACTTGCAAAAAATCAGTCGCTCAGTTAAGAGAAGCAAATTCCTCAATGTGTACGCGTACACGTAATACTACACACGTTAGTTTAGGTATGTAAAATGCAGTGGTATACACCCAACAAATTCTTTCATGCTACCTAAACCCTTCCCAGCCAAGTGCGACCTTTGTAATGAAACCCGTCCAACAAACTAAAACTTTATCGTAAACAAAAACAGAAATTAACAGACATCTGTAATTCTGTACTAGGAATTTCTCATTTCCCATCACAATGGAATATAGCTTAAATTATTCTTTTACTGAAGCCAGAAAAACCACTGGAAAAAGCAAGATCCTACTGTCATATTAGTTTTTGTCCGTGGCATCTCAGGTGTTTGTAAAAAACTTCTACTCAAGAAACCAAAACCACCACTTGAAGAACATTGGTTAAGAAAATGGCGTATCAATTCCAATTAAAAAAATATTCGCCCATGTTATATTCACTCTTAAAAAAAGACATGCTTGTCTGTAACACTAAACAATGTGTCTGTTTCAATCAGAAGACTAAGTACTTTGGGATTTAGCTGACAGCAGGTTAATGTGAAAGAAACACGTTTGACCAATCGCAAACAATTGAGCTTAAAATTAACCAAACTGCAGTGGTTAATTGCAAACCACATATTACTAATACACTACGACAATCAACAATCATGAGGTGTGAGTCATGCGGTTGGTTTATAAAGCCCTGTACCACAGTGTGCAATTCTCCTCCTGTTGAATGATTAATTTACCTCCGGGTTGGTTTTTAGGTTGTGTAATATTTCGTTTCATTATTTACATTTACAGAAGAAATTTTATTAGCGTTCCTGCAGGTCGACGGACAATTAATTCTAGTGCCGAAGTGGGGCTGGCTGAGATGAGTAAGCTGTTAGATATCGGCGCTTTGTAGCGTTTCCGAAATAAGTGCTCCCCTCACTGCCAGTTTTCCTCCGATGATTCGAGGCCGATCTTAATCACGAGCCGGCGGCCACACACACGCTGCTGTCCTGCCATAAAATCCTTTCGGCGTTTATTAACTCCTCTTTAATTTATACTTTAACAGATTATATTCTATCTTTTGACTTTGAATGCTGGCGGCGCTTTTGACGCGAATGCGCGTCGGTGGTGACCTGACCATCTAGGAGTAGGTCGCGGCTCGCTACCTATACAGGTGCTGCCATTAAGCTTGTCCTCTCCCTAATGAAGCTTGAAATGCGATCTTTCCAGCGGCGGCGGAAAATCACGGGCGCCGCCGCGCGGGCACCCTGTTTCCGGTGAGGAGCGGCATGAATCACGGCTAACCCTTCTGTCATCGCCGATAAGCGGCCCTGTAATTTGACGCTAGACTCCGACTATCATCTGATTGTAAACGAGAAGACAGGCGCGGGCAGTTAACTAATAATTTTACCTGGCCGAGCACGGCAGCGGCGGCTTATAAATTAAGGTTCATATTTGCACACGAGTAAAAAATGCACGAAGGGTCCGCCCGGGGCTGAAGAGGATATATATTGTGTATAATTACATATGTGTTAATAGCTAGAATAAGGGTACGTGCGCCGCCGACGGGATCAAAGAACCTCGACAGACATTCCTCTGCAGGCTCGGTGGTCCGCCAGCCCCGTGGCGTATGTGCACGTGATTATGTGGAACAAATAGCTGTTCGAAGAGATCTTTTTTTGTCACCGCACAATTAACTAAAGTCTTATTTACCGGGCCCAATTTAATGTCTTCGCCGTCTAATTTGATCGTGCTGCTCAGGTACTTTTTTGTCGCGCAGTTCGTTAACCGAACTATAAAGCCGTCGAGCGGGTGATCAAAAGGCTTTTAAGGCTAACAAGGGATTTATTTTTCATTTAGGTTTAGCTATTAAGCATTCAACCTTATACCTGCAGTTATTGGTTAAAAATAAAGTAACTAATGTCCGTTCTAAAATAATAAATTTGCAAAATATGCTAGGGATATTTACATATGCGAACGCTTACAGCAACAATTTTGAAACAAAGTGATGATGAATTTATCATAGAAGTAGACATTTTCATATATTCCTTTAAGTGGTTTATTAGCAATCAGAATTAAGCTAACGTGCTCGCTTAAGTACTAAATAATTACAGCACTATGACATGATGATAGTTCTTCCAGTGAAGTTTTCTTGAACCATCCAATAGATCTGTTAACCAACTTCTCAGACGTACCTCATTACGTTATTCTTAGAGTGGATGGAACAAAACATTGTTATGGCTTTCCAGTTTTTTTATAATGGTTGATGTTTTGCTTTTTAATAACATCTATGAGGTAGATTCCGATTATCGCGTAGTGTCTCCTTAGTCTCGTTAGATATCTTTCTTCTTCTTCTTCGTTAGCCTGTTATCATCCCATGTTGGATATAAGCCTTTCGTTTATTTTTCCACAAGTCTCTATTTTGAGCTATCCTTTTTCTACAAGTCCAAGGTCTGCATTGTTAAATTTTTCTCTTATTTCATTGCTCATCGTTTTCCTCATGGTATGACCAGGCCTTCTCCATTTTAGAGATGCTACATGTCTTTTAATATTTATTAATTCTGTTTTTCCTCTAATTCTTTTATTTCTTATTTTGTCTTTTAATTTTGCATTCAACGTTTGTCTTTCTATGGCTCGTTTCAAATCGGCAAGTTTTTCCATTAATGATCGTATTAAAATCAATATCTGTGTAGCGTAAGCAAATACTGGGAATACGGCTTGTTCATATATAGGTTTCCTCAGTTTTAAAAGTATTTTTTGGTTTATTAGACTTTCATTTTGTTTTTTAAAAGCTGCCTATACTTGACATATGCGTCTGTCGATTTTTAAGATTTTATTGGATTTTTCACATATTATATGTAATCTGTCTTAAATAAACATATTTTTGTATTGTCTCTATGTGTTGATTGCCAATTATGGTGTCTCTGTTTTTGGTTATTGATTTTTAATCCAACTTTTTTCGATTCAACTTTTAGTTCTTGTAACATAGTTTGTAAATCTTCAAATAAATCTAATATGAGTACTATATCATCGCATGTGTTGTGGTTGAGCATCTTGCCATTTATATTTACCCCTTTGTGTTCCCATTTAGGATTTTTAAAATATTTTCAAGCGTTATAATGAATAACTTCGGGCTCATCGAGTTTCCCCGTCTCAGTTCACGACCTATGGGAATGTTGTTAGTGTTTTCGTGTGGCCATATTACCATTGTTACTTGGTCATAGAATGAATAATTTGAGAATATTGGTGGTCTACTCTGTTATGTTGTAATGCTTTTTCTGTCTCCCAGAGTTCAACTGAATATCGTAGTCGGCGCAAACTATGTATAAAGGCAGATTACACTCTGTGGGTTTTTCTATAAGTGTTTGGATAGTAAGAATGTGATGTTAAAGTTCTTCCTGAATTTCGCTTGTTTAATCATTTGATAGAAGTCTAGTTTTGCATTCACTCTATTTAATATAATATTAGTAAATAGTTTATAAATTTATATATAATATTGGTCAGTCAAAAATTTTTTAATTTATTTTCTACTGAATACAGAATTGCATTTTTCTGTTTATATAGTTCTTTATGGTATGCCTCCGTAGTTCTTAATATCCCTTTTTCATCTCTTAATTATTTTTCTTCTTTATTTTTAATTGTTGTAATATTTGATCTACTTATTGATCTTCTTATGCTTTTCATATTCTTGTCCCCTTCAATTATTTTTCAATTTTTTCTGTTAATTGTCTTCTTGCATCCTCTCTTATTGATTTCTTCAACGTCCTATTAGTTCCATGCATTTTATAGTATTCCGTTCTCTTTTACTACTGGGTACCTTTTTGTTTTTGCACTCAAATTTTTTTTCTGTTCCTTGGGGCCGTAGCCACTTTATGGCTTGCGTTTAAGATGAATTTGTTCATATGTGTTGGTGTTCATGTCGTTCAAACACAATTTCTGTAACTCAAAGATTTCTAGGTTTAATTTTTGTTTATTTGTATACGATTTTCTTTTAAAACTTTTGTTTATATCGTTGTCCTTGGGTAATTTATTCGCTTCTTTCTTTCTAATGATTTGTTAATTTCTATTTACTTATTTAACAATTTCTTTATGAGATGATAATATGTAGTCTATTTTATTCTTATATTCTCCGTTAGGATCAATCCAAGTCCATTTTTTACTGGTTTCTTTTTTAAAAAATTATTTATTATATATATATACGTTCTGTTGTTCTGCAAAGCTGGCGAGCATTTGTCTACGTTCATTTCTTTCTTTTAGCTCGTAACTTACGGTTTTATTTTCGCTTAGATCTATTCTTTTGCCTACCTTAGCATTAAACTCTCCGATTGTGAGAGTATATTTTCATTGAATATTAACTATTGCTGTTGAGACTTCTTCGTAAAATAGTTCAACTACTTCGTCTTCATATTTTTTCGTTGGAGCGTATACCTGAATAATCTTTATATCACAGAATTTGGATATGTTTAAAATGATATAAGCCACTTTTTGTTTTTTCAATTGCTGCTCCTCTGTAATACAGTATATGACCAGATGTTAAGGTTAATAAGTGTTTACGGGTTTTTTAATTTCGCTAACCTTAAAATATCCTAATTAATGCTTTTGAGTTCCTCCTTTAGTTTGTATAATTGATCGTCTTTGTGCAGGGTCTTACGTTATATGTAACAATCACTAACTTTATTTTATTATGGTGTTTGCTTCAGAATTTTTAAATTGCCAAGTTTGTGTCTCTCTTAGAATTCGCGAGACATATTGATGTGTAAACTTAAGTGTGATATTTTAGACTAATGGACCTACTCATCTGGGGATTTGTTCGATATGGTTTAAAATTTAACATATGCAAGGTAGAGAGGGAGAGTAGCCTTAATCTTCTCACGCTGAACAGGCAGGTTAGGAGATAAAGTTTCAGCCGTTCTTAACATGAGGTACAGTCGCTGGATTACACCTCCTACTGGAAAATTATTGTATCCTGTGCTAGTTTTGGTTTACCCCGAGTAATTTGTTTTCTCAGTACCACTCATATCGGGGAGGCGTTTCTCTATCCGCCACCTGAAGTGGCACCTAATGGGGGACTAGCACCCCCGCGCTGAGATTGATTGATATCTTTAAATTATAACTACATTACCTTTGCTCGCACATCCCCAAAACTTCGCTCCATACGGCTATATCAGTTTGATGATGGCTTTATACAATACTTATTTGTTCGCTAGTGATAAATGTGTTTTTCCCAATCAATTGTTACATGTTATTTGCTTTTAAATTCAGCTGTTTTCGTTTCTCGATTATATGTTCTTTTCAGTTTAGTTTGTGTCTAAATGAAATCTTAAGTACCTGCCTGTGTTGGATTATGGTATGTTTATTATCCCAGTGTAGAAGTAACTTGTACAAAATTGTTCTCAATTATTTTGATTTTCTATTTCTTAGCCAAACTTGTACTGGGTGGCCAATAAGTCGGGAAATAAAGTAAAATTTAATTTCTGGGTAATTAACAAAGATAAAAATTTAATTCATTGACAAGACATTAGTAGAGATCATAGGGTTTAATGAACAAGGTTCTCAAAATATGAGCCATTATTTTCAACGACACGGTGAAGCCTTTCCTCAAAACTGGTAATTGCATTGCGGCGCATATCTTGATCAATGGTCGCAAACTCTTATCTGATTCGTTGTTTCAGTTCGTCGATGGTCTTAGGGTTAGTGCGATATACTCTATCCTTGAGATAACCCTAAAATAAAAAATCGCAAACATTGAGATCCGGTGAACACACAGGCCAATCAATTCCATTTCCGGTTTTCTTCTCCGCATATATACCGATAATTCGTACACCGAATTTTTCAGCGATTATATCCAAATTTCATGAAGATTAAATAAAAATTTAAACCATGAAAATTTTTAAAATCTTGTGTTCGGTGTGGTGTCGCGCCATCTTGTTGGAACCAGTATTGGTTAATCATTTTCTTTTTCTTCGCCTCTTCGAAAAACGGAATGAGAACTAGGTCTCGGTAAACATTTTCATCGACATATTTGGTGAGAAGAAACGGTCCAATAATGCCACGCCATGATATGGCTGCCCAAACACTGACTTTTTGGTGGTGAAGACTATTGACTACAGCCAGGTGTGGATTTTGTGTGCCCCAGTATCGGTAATTTTGCTTATTCACATAGCCATCCAGGTGAAAGTAAGCCTCGTCTGTGAAATGGATGTGTTTGAAGTCCAAAGTGTTGTCATCTTTTAAGGCCACAGAGTGATTAGCGAACTCGAATCTCCGGTCAACATTCACTTGAGTGAGTAGTTGTTGAACTTGAATCTTGTAGGGAAACATATTCGACTTTTTGAGTATGTTTTCCACTGATGTTCGGCTAATTTGCAGCGGTTTTGATGTGTTTGCCAGTTATTGGGGCGCTTTTTTGGTTGAGGTTGTCGGGTACTGCTCAAAATGTTCCATAACTTTTTCCACATTCTCAGGTGTGGTGACAGTTACTGGTCGGCCAGTTATGGAGTCGTTGTCGTCGAGGATACTACCGGTTCGCTCAAACTATTCAATTAATTTTAAAAATAATCGATTAGAAAATTTTGGGAGAAATTGATTTTTGTGTACTCACATTGTTATCGTCTTCAGAGTCAGTTTTGTGTTCCGATCTAACTCTTCTCGGATTTTTCTGAGAGCCATAGTGGGCGATTTACTATTTGAGTAATACGCCGAGACAATAAACACCCGTTAGGGAACAGTGTATGTGATCGGATCTGAAGACATCTCACCGAATGGTCATCAAATGTAAACAAAACCTTATCGTCTGTCCTTCACATCAATGACGTCCGATAAGTATTCGGCCACTGTAGTGGACAATAGTGACCAAATAAAATATTTCCCTGTAGCTTATTTAGATGGTTTTATAATTTAATGGTGGCTGTTTGTTAGCATTGGTTCCCTGCAAAGATCATTGTGTTTTTTCCGAACGCTCTAATCGTAGTACTAACAGTAGTTGGTAGATCAAATGTGTAAAGCACATACAAAAGTGGTATAATTATACTGCTTTGTGGAACTCTTTTATTTTGGATATGCCTAATATTTTCTATTTACTGTTGCTTTAAGTGCGCGATCACTTAAATATGATTTAGCAATTTTTAAAGAAGTCTAGATCCAGATATTGCTTAATTTTGATTAATAACCTTTCGTGGCAATCCTTATCAAAGTTTTGGAATAAATAATATTTTAATTTATTAAATTTTTTAAAATGTGTTAATAGCTAGATTATATATTATTTTATCTGTAGGTGCATGGATTTTTGCCATTTTAATCTAGCTCTTTGTTTTATCTATATGTGGTATCAATTCTATAGATATGTTTTTAGATCCCTGTTGTAGATCATTCTGTGGTGTGTCACTTTGGAGAACTTGTTTAAAAATATTAGTTAGATATGTAAAAGTTTAGTGATCTGCACGGAGGCTTCAAGACCTTTATTGAGCTTTATTGGTTTTTCTAAGTTATGTTCATATCTTTTAGAATTTGTACCTAGAAGATCCAGAATCTTATTCGAATCCGTCCGCCAATAAGTACGAGGAATGCTGTTCTAGTAATTTTTACTTTCCTATTCCTATAATAAGGAAAGTTTAATCCGTTAATCTGGGTGGAATTTGGACCTACCCAGTTTTTAAAAATTTGTTGACGAAATATTAGCCTCAGGAGCTAAAAGCTTGGTTTGAGCCATTAGTTCGTTGTGTCATTTGCGTTCGTGCGTTTGCGTTAGATCTGTATGTGAACGTTGCGTCGTGTGGTCTGTGTGTGTGTGTGATGTGGGCTCTGGATGTGTGATGTCGTGTGTGTGTGATGTGCATAGTGGATGTGTGTGTGTATTGTGTGTGTTGTGTCCTGTCGGTCTGTCAGTAAACAGGATGATCTCGATGAACCGTTTAGAGCTAGAGACTTGAAATTTGGTTGCAAGTCACTTGTAGGTGGGTACGCAGTGAGCTTTTGGTAAAAATCGGCTGTCGTTTGGTCCCAAGGTCGCAAAATCGGTCGCAAAGCGGTCGCGAATCTTAAACTTGGTTGAAGATACAAAGAGGGATTCATAAGAATTGAAAAATGGATTTGTTAGTCAGTCAAGATCAAAGTGAATTTAAAATAAAAGTTGAGTAAAAATTAGAAACTCGAAAAAATTTGTAAGCTACAGTTATTTAATATACCGTGTTCATAAAATGTTATCGGAAAAATTTATATTACTGGATAGATCAGATCGAGACGAAACAAAAATTACAATGAAATTTTTGATCGAGGTCAAATAAATAAGTTATAACTGATTAAAATTCATTAAACGGACCAATCACAGCGCGCTCGGAGAGCTACCAGGTCGACTGCGGAAGGACGGGGGGGGGGCGCTTGGCCGCTAGGAGGGAGAACGCAGGCGATAATGGGGAAGGCCGTGCGGTAGAGCTCTCACGGTTACCTTCAGTAACGTAGCAAAATTGTAAGTACGAGTCAATTGTTGTCTTGTACTGTTTATTTTAATCAGCTTTCGAGTGTTGGGCTAGCGCCTCGTTTTTTTTAAATTAACAAATTTTTAGACGAGTGCAGCCGAGACGATGGACTCGCGCCTCGTCGTTTTTTAAAATAACATATTCCGGGACGATGGACCCGGTGTAATATATAATAATAGGATAAGGAAAGTCGTATGATGTTCACACCAGATTTTTTTATTATAACCTCTGCACCTTCATGGGGTGTCTTATCCGGATAGTAAGCTAGGTATGTGGTGAAGTTTGGTATTTTTATTACTGTTTTATAATTAACATAAGTTTCTGAAACTAGCATTATGTTAATTTTATGGATTTGTGGAAATGATATTACTTCTGGAATCTGGTTTGCGATAGATGTTTCGAATATATACTCTATAAGTTCTGTCTTTTTTTGGCCGATAAATGTGGTAAATTATTTTCTCGTCTGTAAGGTGTGTAACTAGTTTTCTATAAGAATCAGTAGTATGAGTATTAATTTTAATTGTATCACTGGTCATTGCTTTTGTACAAAACTGTGCTTTTTCTAGGATTTTAGAAAAACTGCTGCTCGTTTTGTAGTAGTTTTGCACCTTAAATGAAATTGGAGGGGGTTTAGGAACATTTGGTTGTTCCGTGGCAATATTGGATTCTTGACGGTCTTTAGTTGTTTCGTCTTGCGAGAGAACTTGGTATTTATTGGGTGTGTTTATTTGCGTTGTAAGGGTTTTTTCGAAAGAAATGTTCCTCTTTATTTTTGCCAAACTTTGTCAAAAGTCTGGGCAACATCTAGAAAAACAGCAGTGCATAATGTTTTTTCTTCCAGGCTTTTGATTATACTGTTTATAATCCTATGTATTTCCTATAGTGTTGAGTGACTTTCGCAGAAGCCAAATTGGTAGTCTGGAATAATTGTTGATAGGTCTAAATCAGATTTAATTCTTTTTATCAGGAGTTTTTCAAAAATCTTAGGTAAACTAGGGAGTAGGCTAATTGGCCGATATGAGTTGATTTCATTAGAAGGGCTTTCCTGGTTTGGGCACCATTATGATTTGGGCAAATTTCCAGTTTATGGGATAATATGATAGTCTTAGCATACTATTGTATGTTTGTTAGTAGTACTACCGCCATTCTTGGTAGATGTTCAATAATTTTACCCGTGATGGTATCGCGCCCAGGTGCTTTATGTGCATTATTTTTTTTTATTTCTTCAAGTGTTTCTCGGTGTGAAAAAACTTTAATTGGGAGTGAAATTTGGCAAGGTATGTTGAGGAACTATTCAATATCATTATCATCGTTGTTAATGTTGGCTGTGGGTAGTGTAAAAACTTGGGCAAGATGTGTTGCATACGTTTCCGCCTTTTCTACGTCGCTTTTGGCGAAACTGCGATTCGGTTTTCTGATTGGTGATATTGCGATCTTATGTCTCTTGAATTGTTTTGTCGTTTTCATATCGTATGATCATCTTTGGAGAGAGAGTTTATATAGTGTTCAAATGTTGCATTTTTGACTTTATAAAGAGTTTCATTTAATTTTCGTTTTAATCTATTGTATATTGTTTTGTCTTCATTGCTTCGTGATTTCTGCCATCTGCTTCTTGTTCTTTGATTTTCACACACCAATTCCCGAATATAGAGAGGTACATTATTATATTTCCTTGCTTCATGCGATTGCTTCGGAGTTGCATGCTAGGCAGCCTCTTGTATTAATGTGGTCAGGTAATTGACAGCCTCATCCAGTTCGTCGGCCGATTTAATTATAAGTTTTAAATTAATATGATTTTCGATATAGGTTTTAAACTTAATCCAGTCCGTTGCCTTATTAGTAAGAGTTGGTGTATGTTCTTTATTTATAATATACATACTTATTGTTGCAAGTTCAGGAGTATGATCTGAAGATATTTCATAATTAGATTCGACATGTAGATAGTTTGTTGAGATACCTTTATGTATGAAGAAGTCTAAGAGATCGGGTGTTTTATTGGGATCTGTCGGCCAATAAGTTGGTTCACCTGTTGATAAGTAATTACAGTTAGTTTCATTTATAGCTTGTAGTATGTTTCTGCCTTTAGTTGTTATTAATCTAGCTCCCCAAATTGTGTTTTTGACATACCAATCTTCTCCTATAAGGAATTTAGGTCTCAGCGATTTAAGAAACTCGACATATTCTTCTTTTGAGATAGCATGTCTAGGTAGGCAGTAGATGGATGAGATTGTTAAGAGCCCTGATTTAGTATCTACATTAACGTTAGTTGATTGTATTTGTCTGTTGATTAATTAACTCATAATGCGATATTGAGTTGCGAATAATAACCGCTGCACCTCCGTGCGCCGTACCATCAGGATGGGTTACGTGGTACACCTTATAATGTGATATTTTAAGCATTGTTCTAGAGGTAAAATGTGTTTCTGAGATTAGTGCGATATCTATTTTGTTTAACTGGAGAAAAATTTCTAATTCTAGTTTACGGTTTAATAAGCCATTACTGTTCCATGAAACTATTCTTAGTGAGTGCGCCATTACTGTGTCAATTTAGTTATAACCGTACTGAGCATGTTTAATATTGCGCCATTTTGGTTAATTAGTTGATTGAACATTGCTTTGAATTCGTTTAAGAAGACTGTGAATTGTTTCATTATATTTGGAGGGTTCTGATTTTGAATATTTACCGAAGGATATTTTGGCCATTCATTAGTTAGAGTTGTAGCGTGTTGATAATTTGAATGTAATGGCGGAAATTAGTTGTTGACATTTATGTTTAGATTGGGACGAGGTGTATTGAAACGTAGCTGGCTAGTTGTTTTTTCTTTCTTCTAGCAGGAGCATTCGCTGCTTTCTTAGTCTTTTGTATTATGGCTGTTTCCACATTTAACACAAGCGTATGGCCGCCTTGTACAATAAATTTAGTGTGCCCGTACATCTGACATCTGGTGCATTTCACTATTGTGTTTTTCTTTCTTGGGGCTTCTACTGTGATTCTCATGTTGCCTAGGTATTTGATATCATATATGTTTTTATTGTTATCATTAGGTTCGAAGTCTATAAAGAATAATGATAAGGGCTCCTTAGTTTGGCGGTGTCTGATATTTAATATGTTTCTGACTTTGTGTCCTCTTTCGTACAGTTCATCTTTTATTTCTTGCTCCGGTATTGAGTGTTGTAAGTGTCTGATTACTACCCTATATGCTCTCTCTTGTCGGATTTGATAAGTGTGGTGGATTGTCTGGTCTTCTTGCAATTGCTTGATAAGTTTTCGATAGGAATCAGGCTTGTGAACATTGATTTTAATTGTATTATTTGATTGGGATTTTCTCGTGTATTCTTCTTGTTCTAGTATGTTATTGAGGTAGTCAACCATGTGTTTATAGTTGTTTAAGTCGTAAACAAATATTGGTGGGGGTTTTATTTTTTTTGTACATGTATTTGTGGATTGTGCTGTCGTAAGGTTGTGTTCATTAGTATTCGTGTCTTCTTCGTTATCGATTAATTTTGTTAGTTTGTCGTACATGTTTTGGGTAACAAAAGAGAGCGGTTCCATTTCGGTTTCTATCTCAGAAAATAGTTTAGATAACTTTCTTTTCTTGCTTGTTTGTAAAATTGATAAAAATGTGCCCTTGGAGCTTAAGAGTTTTTAATAGACAAATATATCTTATAAAAGTCAGGTAATATAAAACAATAATACGTTTAATAGCCTTTATTGCATGTTAAATCAAATTAGGATTAAAAAAAGCTGAAATATAAGGGAATATTTATAAGGATTTAAGATAATCTACCATCTTCATAAAAATCACGTTCTAGAACCGCAATAGAATTGAAATGTGTTTTAAAGAAATTATGAATTATAGTAAAAAATCTGGCGTGAACATCACACGACTTTCCTTATCCTATCATTTGGGTAATTCTGGCAAAAATCCTGGGCTTCAATTTTTTTCGAATTCTTATTTTACCAACGTTTATCTCGTGATAACAAATCATTTTTATTCTCATGAATTTTTTGTAACTTCAACCGTTTAGGTTCGCGACCGCTTTGCGATCGATTTTGCGACCTTGCGACCAAACGACTCTGCCGATTTTTACCAAAAGTTTCGCACTACGTCCCCTACCTACAAGTAACTTGCATACTAAATTTAAAGTATCTAGCTCTAACGGTTCTCGAGATATTGTTTACTGACAGACCGACACACACACACACGAACCAATAGCCCAAACCAAATTTTTTGGTGTCCTGAGGTTATAATTCGTCCAGAAATGTGAAAAACTGGGTAGGTCAAATTTCCGCCGATTACATTAATTTCTTTATTATAGGATAAGGAAAATAAAAACGTGGGTAAAGAAGATTAGCACATATAAAAGAAGCAGTTACTTGATAAAATTATTATTAAAAATGTGGAACACTATGTAAAAATAAAATGTAGACAAGTGAGTGGGTATAAAAATAAAACAATAAATAACAGTTAAAAAAGGTCACAGGAAATTTAAGCCGAAGGTTTAAAATTTATGTATTATTGTTTTTATTCTGGTATTACATTTTTCTCATTATTAACAATTAGCTAAAAATATGCAATTTTTTAATGTAATCTGTATGAGTTTACAGAACTTATGTACACAATAACTGCTTTTAGTGAATTTCAATAATCTTGTACACACATATATTTATTCGTTAATGCGCCAAATCGGTTGTGAAAGGCCATAAAAATTTATAAATATATTTGGAAAAAACTATTCAGTATTGTTCAGTTTAGCTTTTCCTTAATCACTTCTAAAACAAAGTGGAAATTTAGGTAAACAAACATTTTTCTTTTATATCTTTAACCCAATTATCCAAGTTCTTCGGCAACTTGTGTTTTCTTATGTGTGATATTTTTTACAGTTTTCAATATACGAATGAGGTTAAAAACATTTCAATTAGTTTGTTTGTTATGTAGATTAGGAAGTTAGACTTCAGAATTATTTAAGTGCATTGGATTCTTTACAATATTCGTTAGTTTTGTCTTTGTTTATTACATTTAGCAATTTTATTTTTTAGTACTAATTTCCATTGCATTAGTATTGAAATTACTTTTACAAACATATCTTATATCCCAAGTTCAAATATAATGTTTAATGTGTTCCACATGCAGAAATTTGTTCCAATTTTCTATTGCTGCTGTAATAGCTTGGACGTTTTCTAGATTGTGTTTAAAAAGTTTTGTAATTGTATTTTTAACAACTACTGCACTAGTATGCTGTCCCATTTAGATGTTGTGTAACAGGTTGGTTTTCTTAAAATAACATTTTTGCTTTTCTTGCAGCTGCATCTGCATATGGACTTTTATTTTTATAATTTTTACAATGATAGCATCAACCACACGGGTTTAAATTGAACACCTGATAAATATTAACGTTTGAAACTTTTAATATTTAGATTGATCATAATGAATAAACATTTAGACAAATATTACGTTCTTGTTATGTTTAATAGTTTAATACCAACTTCTGCACTTGTAATTTATTTTACTGGTGTAAATTATGTAATAACACTATGTTTATATTATGTTTAGTATTCAATTGATGTACATTGTTACGGAATGTCTTATAAAATTTAGAAGTGTATAGCCACGACAAAAACAGTTTAGAGGTGAGAATTTACGTTGCTTAATAAATATTAATAATAAAGAGACCATTACTTGTCGGATCTGTGTTATATAAGTGCCTATCTACCTCGTAGTTGTCTAATTCCACCGTTTTACTACACGCTTCCTTTTAATTATTTTGCTTCACAATTTCTGGTTGCGACAATGGTATGTGGAGTTTACGACTTTTGGCTATCGTCTTCCTTTTAGACTCGGTAGGACTGAATTCGAATCGAATCGTAAAATTATGTAAACATAAGCCGGCGTCTTGTTTGTGAGCTAATTTGTAGGAAATGTAAAATTACTGTAAAATCTCGGCTGATTGCCGAAGAGGCATGTTAATCATTTTATTTATGCTATTTTTACTGTGCGCGGTTTTACGGCGCTTTTAAATGTTTTGCAACTTTGATACTTATCGTAAAAGTTGCTAGAGCTCTCAGAGTTAGTCAGTTTAAGATCTTTACCTCTGCACGGTTTTAAACTGCCGAAAACCAGATGTTCAGGAATTTACATCTGTTTGAGGTACATAGGTGACTCCTTTTCTCACATAATTAGGAAGGTTTTATAGCTGCAAATAAAATGTAACGTCATCAGAGCAGCTAACCGTTAATTATAATTAAATAACTGCGTAGTGTTCATCATTAGCACATTTTGCTGCCCATTAGTAAATTTATTGTCAAATGTCGCTGTAAATCAAGATACTATTTTGACTACAATGCTCTTAATATAAATTTTACTACATCCGTCTAGAAAAATTGTAGATAAGTGTTAAAACCAAATTATAGTGTATTGCACAAATTGTCTCCAGAATCATCACTGTAAAATATCTTGCAACCAAGATGCACTTATAACAAAAGTTGCAGAAGTTACAAACGTGCTATAGGAGGTGGAATGTATTTTCTGAGTGATAAACAGTTTTATCCTACAACCAGTCCTATAAAGTACTAAACAATTTTCAAAATTAAGATTTATCATCATAAATAATTTCTAAACTAGCTGGTATGTTATAACTGAAAATGGTAAATTTAGTAGCGATTTCTAAATTTTTAATTTCTTTACTATTGCCTAATTATCTTAGTACTAATCCATTTGAGTGTAAGTTGCACTGTGCTATCACTTTACTATCTGACATTATTGTCAATTCCTGACTTGGTTGGTTAGGACTAAAGGGAATTGTTTCCATTGCATAGTATTTTTGATTTAAATGTTTTGATAATGATAATATTGGAATTAAATGTTATTTTCCATGTACATCGTAATTCCGAATCAATTTTTTTTTTATATTGTACGCTGATGGTTAACTGCAGAGTAATAATTAGGGCTAGGAAGCAATAGCATGCTTGGAAATTTATTCCAAGGTTTTTTTTTATTTCATATATGTATCATGATTTTGTGCTATATGTTGCTGTCGTTATTTTGTTATCGATCTTTATCAGTAGAGGATTTTTAAGGTGCTTTATAAGCTCTATGTAAATGAGTTATCAACAATATTTTAAGTGCAAATACTGACGTTACTATACCCAATTATTAAAAATTTCAAAATCAAAATGCCAATGGGTAAGCAAAATCTTGCAGAATGTTAATTAGTAAAATGCGGACACGTTGCATTTTGTCAGATTATTTTATATTAAATTATTGGTAAATCTTTTTCCTGCTTAAATTACTGTTAATATCATTTTCCTTTCCATTATTAATCCGTAGATTGGATTGCAACGCTCCATCTTTTTCTATCGCAAGCCATATTTCTATAATTATCAATGTCAGCATATAGTGGGGATATTTTACCTCTGCAGAATTTTGTTTTAGAAGAAGCCAGCATTAACTTAACTGCAGTTGAGAAAATAATATGTTTCTCCTTTCCTTCCATATCGCAATACAGCAGCCGTGTTAATGCTTGCCTGTTGGTATCCGGTATGTAGCTGTACCAACATAATTGTTTCCACCTACATTCAATATTACCATAGCTGCTATCTTTGGTAGAAGTGGTTCTTCTGCCCTTAAAGCCATTGGAGTGTATATTTTCATCCTAGCCATTGACCATGTTTTACTTGTAACTCTAGACAGGTGCTCTTACAGGGTACTACCACCGGGCCAGTTGAACTCTGTTGTTACTCCTTTCTTCCTCCTTTCTCATTCTGATTTGGAGCAGGCAATAGTAGAGTTACTAGTAATACAAATTTGACTTATTTTAATGTAATGTGGTTTGTTTGAAAAAATATAACATAATAATGAATAAATAATCTGATAATCTAATACAAGTAATTTGGATGCAATAGTTTCTCAATATTACATTATAAAATGTTTAATTTGTTACGTTTTCTAAAAATAAAAATTAAGACTGAATACATAAAAGTTTGAACGTAGAGCGAAACAAGGGACGTCGATAAACATAAAAGTCCTCACGCCTGGAAACACTGAGGTAAACTAGTTCGATATGGATGGTCACTTTTTCACTTTATCACTGCGATCACGATGGCAGTCCTTATAATTATTTCACAACGCACTACAATAAAGTTTTCAATGTGGAAAAGTATTAGAGCAACTGATATTATGTCCGAAGTACATTGGCAGTTAAATAAAGACATAATAATGGAAAAATCAAATGTATAAACGGCATAAAATATTTTTTATTAAATGAGGCAAGTTCGAATGTGTAACGCATCAAAACATATTCAAAAATTCAACCAATAGCAAGTGATTTGTACCGAAGTAGATATCACTCATGTTTATACTTAGTCAATAACTAAAACCAAAATTTCAAAAACTCTTTCCAAAATGAATGTGCTGTTTTCTTAATGCTTAATAAATGACTCCTAACGCTCACTTATGGCTCCAAGAATCTATGCACACAAAAGTATAGCGGCTACATCCCGGTAAACTGTGTCGACACGCAGACAAAACTAAGTGAGGGGCCACCAGAGACAACTTTCCAGCGGGATTTAATAGCTCTAGTGGTATCTTTAAGGGGTCAGCAGCTTTTGCAGTATCAACTGCAGGTGGAGATGAATACATCGGTACAGCTGCAGATTGAATATCATTAGGCGAAGATGGCATCCATCGAACCGGCTACTGAACTGCAATGTGGAAAGAAAGCAGAAGCCATAACATTATCTTCTCATAGTAGCTTATGGAAAGCTGCCGACCAATCAAGGATTAAAATGTAGAAGAAGAATAAAATGCTATGCTATTTAAAATATTTCAGAGATTCCTTGCCCCTTATAAAAAGGAAAAAACGAATTTTTGCGTCGAATGGCTAACGTGAGTTATCATATAAACCAGAATCAAAATAAGCAAGTATGCAAAAATAAATAAAAGGTGGTTCTATATCTATTTATAATGTCCTTGCAACCATATTTTGGAACCACACATACATAATTTGCATATGGCGTAAAAATTATTGCATCAATTAAAAGTTGCTTTTTTAAGACGACGTTAGCTCAACATTGCCCTCTTAACAAATTGGAATAAATTCATTGGACAACAACGAATCACTATTTTTACAAACATAACTTGAGTACTGGTTAACATTTCCTAGGATCTTTCATAGATGTTTTAAGCGGACAGTGAATGTAAAGCAACAGTAAAGTAGAAAAATTAGTTTACAACTGGCTTTGCGATAAATTCAAAGTATCTTATTTGAAGAAATGAATGCATTAAGAAGGGATTTGTAGAAAAGTGTCGCATGGTCATATTTACCTTTTATAAAGCATCATAATTTGTATAAAGCTTGAATACACGTCACTGATTTTAATAGCCTGTTTATTTTATTTTTGTTGCAAAAATGAAGTCGTTATATAAATGATGTAAATTCTTTTATTTGAGGTAGATGGCAGGGTTTCGTATAAAATAAGTGTACGCTGGGTACAATTTCTAGATTTTATTTAGGTATTATTTAGAAAGAATGTTAATTAGTAATTTGAAGAAAACTTGGTGCGAGTCTTTATCAGAGACTTGAGTAACATTAAAGAAAAATTGGGATTTACGATTTCTACAATGACTGGACAAGGAATCATAATTTTTGGACCATGTTCGGTTCTCCAAAATAGCGAAATTCCATACAAACGGTTGTCAATTGTCACAGATATAAATTTGGGATTTGCTTCACCAGCAAATCATACATAAACATGACGCACCTGTTTTTACTTTCTAAGATTGATAACCTAGAATCCGGCATAGTTAAAATAATTTTCGAAAAGCATGAAAAATTAGCATACTATGAGATTTATGAGTAACAAGCGTTGGATTATTGCTCTTTAGAAGACAAGTGTCCATTCTATATTTTAATTAAATTCAGAATTTATGTTATTAAACTTATTTCTTTGTGAGTTACATCAAAAACATTGTTTTAATCTAAAATTCCACAGCATTAAATTGATAGGTTGTAGATTAGAATTGTTGAAAGTAGTGAAAAAGCTTAATTGATATGTACCTCACATCAGTTTACAGCATATAGATTAGGTTGCTGGTTTACGTGGATTGAATAAATAATATTTTTAAATGCCTTTATATTGGGTGTTTTATTATTACAGTTAGAACTTCGATGTGGAAGATGTAAAAACCTTCGTTAGGCATTGCTGGGTATTTTTATTTGAGTGGATTCTACACTTCATAAGATTCTGCAAATTTTGCAGGCATTTGACAATAATTATAAATATTAATTGAACTTCTCTATTTATCTTAGACTAAATTATTGTTCTTTCTTACATTTGCTTGGTTTTGTGATAAGTGGCACGTTAGGATAAAATTCTTATCTTAATTAACTACTTATTATAAATTGTCTAAAAAAATATCAAACTCCAAATTCCAATTTGAGCTTATAAAAAGTACGTTACGTTTACTAAAATTTTTATAATGATAATATTAATGGTGCTCTTAAACGTCATTTTGTCGTAATAACAATTTTTGATGTATTTGAATACAATTATAGAAAACCGAAAGTAAACTTAAATAAAAACAGCATTTGTACAATACGAAAGGTTAAGGAACTTACGTGTAGCTTATACTTAGAAACATAAAAAAGATTATAAAGCAACAATTACAAAAACAACTAAAATAATATTAAAAATAATAAATAGTGCAATTAGGCAAAGGAACTAAAATATCCTTTCAGAAGCATTATAATAGTGAATTCTTCAAACATGCAGACGTAGTTAAAGAAAGTTAACAGTGTTATTTTATTATCTACTTGCTAAGGTATTTCTACAAAATAGATTTGAAGAATTTAGACTTGTCAGGTATAAACTAATTCAACTTGAAACTTGGTACCTGGAATTTCTTTTATGTTAGTATCATTATAAGATGGACAAAAAGTTATCCAAACTATTTTATATTAATAATTGAGTATTTTGAGGGGACAATAAATGAATTTGCAATATTTCTTACTAAATTAAAATACTAAGTAAAAAGGGGCAACGTAATAATTACATTAAAAAATCTGGTGTGAACATCACACGACTTTCCTTATCCTATTATATATATATATATATATATATATATATATATATATATATATATATATATATATATATATAGGCCCTGCGCTGCTCTCGTCCCGGAACTTGTTATTTTAAAAAAAGACGATGCGCGAGTCCAACACTAGAAAGCTGATTAAAATAAACAGTACAAGACAATAATTGTCTTGTACTTAAAATTTTGCTACGTCACTGAAGATAACCGTGCGAGCTCTGTCGCACGGCCTTCGCCATTATCGCCTGCGTGCTCCCTCCTAGCTCCCTCCCGCAGTCGGCCCGGTAGCTCTCCGAGCGCGCTGTGATTGGTCCGTTTAATTAATTTTTAATCGTCTATAACTTATTTATTTGAGCTCGGATGAAAAAATTTCATTGTAATTTTTTGTTCGCCTCGGTTTCATCTATCCGGTAATATAAATTTCCCGAAATATTTTCTGAACACCCGGTATATTAAAAATCCCGAACTTCAATTTTTTTTCGAGTTCCTATTTCACCAACTTTTATTTTAAATTCATGTTTATCTCATTGCAATAAATCATTTTTATTCTCATAAATTGTTTGCATCTTCAACCGTTTAGATTCGCGACCGCTTTGCGACCGATTTTGCGACCTTGTGCCCAAACGGCTAGGCCGATTTTTACCAAAAGCTTCGCACTGCGTCCCCTACCTACAAGTAGCTTGCATACCAAAATTCAAGTCTCTAGCTCTTACGGTTCTCAAGATATCTTGTTTACTGACAGACACACACACACACACACACACGAACCAATGGCTCAAACCAACTTTTTTGGTGTCCTGAGGCTATAATTCGTCCAGAAATGTGAAAAACTGGGTAGGTCAAATTTCCGCCGATTACATTATTTTCCTCATTATAGGATAAGGAAAGTAAAAAAGTTAATTATTAGATTATTAAAGAGGATGAGTTTGTTTTCATATTTGTAAGATTTTAAGAATTTTTGATAATTTATTATATAGCTAAATATAAATAGTGCATTTAATAATTTTTTTGCAGTTCTTTTCATTTACAGTAATTAGTATTACTAAAAGTTTACCGTCTTAAAACTAACCTGTAATAGACGCATGCTATAAGTGCAATACACAAAGCATAGTTCAAAGTAAAGGAATTCATTCTATAAACCCATCTGATTACTTATCGATATCATAACGCAGTGTATTTACAAGGAAAACGTTACTCTCCCACAAGAAAGTTTAATAAATTTTTCTGTTTCTTTAAAATACACCCAACGGTTTTAGTTTAAAGAGTTAATGTTTGGATTATCGATTTGTTAATTATATAAAAGAGTTTTCATGACTTATTGACTTATTATGGTCTAAGAATATTTTAGGTATATTTTTCTATTCTTATAGCACACAAAGTTCTCTTTTAAAATTTAAAACCATCCTTTAGAGCATAAATCTTTTATTCTGAAAATAAATACTTTATTTTCAAAAACTAACTTTTGTATCTTTTGTAAGATTACAATCTTAAACCTCATCATTAATTGTTTATATGTAAGAACTTGCACATATAAATGGTCACTATTTGCTCTAATGACTTTATATTACAAAACTACTGATGATTATGATAAATTATAAGATAAAACAATATATCTTTTTTAAATTTTTGTAACAATATAATAAATTTTGCATATGTAACATTTGACTGTTTAACCCACCAGCTCAAATTATTCTTGCATTCTATTGGATGTACAATTAACCAGCTAATGTTTCTATATTTTCTTTCAAGACGTTGCCCATCGAATGCCATATTACTTCTGTGTTACAAAAAATTACATGTAAAAGACTCGTGTCTTGAAAAATGCTTTTTCTTGGATGCAATTTACAACCTTAGTGACACTCTGTATAACATAAATTAAAGATTTTGATACAAGAGCTTCTAGGTTGTAAAAATAGTACATCCATATGGCATAATTCCTTATAAATGACGAGAGATCAAATGCCCTGTAGTAGCCTTTACGTCAACGTATAACACCCAATCATTATTGTATTTATTAGTATTTTTTATAAAAGTGTCACACAAATATTTTCTGATCATATTAACTTCTAATGGCATGCAAAATAGGATATCTCACGTAACGTATTTTACTAACAATTAGAAGTATCTATCGGTTCGTCCATCAGTAGTGCACTTCTTAATAATTTGTGTTTGATTTTTTCCCATGCTCTGTATTTTTTCTTGGATGTTTTGTAATAATGGACGCAGTTCATTTTTTATCAAACAATATTTGCCCCATTTCAATAACTACTACTGATTTTTGAAGTGGAAAATTCAACTCGATAACTTGCTAGTAATGCTTTTTCATTAGCAGTGGTTGTTGCTGTAATTGAGAGCTTGCTTTTTGCTAGATTTTTATTATTTATATGTTATTTATTGTTTATATGTAGTAGCTTTTATGGTTTTTTTCCACGTAAACATATGGTTTATTGAAAATAATGTTCAAATTACATTTAAACCATTCATCGCTTATACTTGCCTTTTTATTCTTGACACTTCTAGACACAAATGTTTCTAATGATATTTTTTAAAACTCTACTTTTATTTAACACAATAATAAGTGTTTCTCGTATTGTCTAAATAGCCAGTGACAGGATATCCTGGAAATAAGCTAACATCTTTAATATGCCAATTATTAACACGTATTTTAAGAAAGAAGATGACCATCTTATTACATATAAAAGCGGTGTATCAGCTACACAAGTAGATTACATTACGTGTAACAAATCTATGAGAGGAAGCTTTAAAAACACAAAAGTAATCCCAGGATGAACTACTCACTGCACATCACCGATTGCTTGTGCCATGCCTGAATGTACACTTCTGGAACAACAAAACCTGCAAAAGCAAACCCACAGAACATATAAAATAGTATAACCTACCAAAAAACAAAGGTTCAATAATGTTTACTAAATAAATATCTAGAAACATGTGATAGGAACAAATATGTAAATGTTATAAGGAATTATTTTTGCTCGTACTCAGTAAAAAAGGCAAGAGCAACACTTAGGATTACAAAAGGTAAATTAAAATCTGATAAAGATCCAACCTGGTAGAATAAAAAAGTTAAATTCAGTCTTAGTAAAAAAAAAACGATATTTAAAACATGGCAAAATTCAAAAACAGAAGAGGATCAGTTAAATACAAAGTAGCTCAAAAAGGTGCACGAAAGTCTATGGCAAAAGCAAAATTTATAGCTAACGAAAGTTTCAAGAATAGACTTACGCAGGGGAAAACTGATAAAGGAATTTTGAAAGTAGCTAAGTTTAAAAATATTAAACATAATAAATATATAAAAAACGCAACGGGCACACGTTTAACTTCTGATGACGACATAAAAGAAAGGTGGTATGAATATTATAAAAAAATTTTGAATGAAGAATTTTCTCAAGAGCCACTTTCTTGCCTACCACCTGTTCAAGGCCCCCCAGAGAAGGTAAGACTAGGAGAGATAAAAGCTGCTATCAAACTAGCCAAAAACGACAAAGCTACTGAGCCTGATCAAATAACTTCGGAATTCCTAAAAAAAGTGGAGAGAAAAGCATTTTATGGGTCACCAACCTCTTTAACCTTATCCAGAAAGAAGGTAGAATGCTGGAGATCTGAAAACTCAGTGATCTTATCCCATTCTACAAAAATAAAGGTGACGTGGCTCTATGCGGCAATTACCGTGCCATTAAACTTACTTCCCATGTTTCCAAAATATTCGAAAGTATAATAGCTAAAATAGCAAACAAATTGACTAATACACCTAACCAATGTGGATTTACAAGTGGGGTTGGAACAATAGATAACATTCATACAATCCAAACTTTAATGGAAAGTATAAAGCTCTCAGAAGAGCATGCATTTCGTTTTCATAGACCTCGAAAAAGCTTTTGACGGAGTACCAAGGCAACTTATATGGCAAGCTCTTCGCGCACAGCTAGTACCAAAATATTACATCCACATTCTCCAAGATGTGAACAACGATGCCAAAACCCGACAGGTATCGATAAAATTTTTGAGGTAAAAGATGGGGTGCACCAAGGATTCACTTTGAGCCCTTTGCCGTTTAATCTTGTTATAGACTACGTCACAGCTGAACTCCAGAAGCCAACACCTTAGACTCGATTATACGCCGACGATACAGTACTTGTATATGAGTCACAACAGGAAATGCAAGCTGATCTAAATGCAAGGCGCACTGCGCTAGAACGAAGAGGACTGAGGGTAAGCAAAACCAAAACAGAATATAAGTATGTACTGCAACTTTTCTGGTCAAACTAACATAACGTGCTCGCTGCATCTCGGAGACATACCCCTCGTCACAGTAAACCATTTTAAACATCTTGGATCGCTAGTAACATCAACAGCTAAAACGTGTAAAGACAAAGAAACCGTATGACAACAGGGCGGCTTAAATGGAAATCTTTATCTGGAGTTCAGTGCAATAAAATAATGCCCATACACGTCAAAAGAAATGTATATAAAACAGCAATTAGACCAGCTTTACTATACGGATCAGAATGATGAGCAATTCGCAAAACGGATGAAAAAAAGTTTCACATAGCGGAAATAAAGGTGCTATTATGGTCGAGGCGGGTAACTCGTGAAGACAGAGTTCTAAATAAATATATCCGAAAGACATTTACAGTTGCGCATATAGTAGATAAAATATCAGAAAATCGCCTGCGTTGGTACGGACATGTTATGCGTAGAGACTCTGACCACATAACTAGAACAGTCATGGAGATACAAAAACCAAAAAGAAAACCAGGGCGCCCGCCGACGACCTGGATTGGGACCATTACAAAAGATATGGAGACGAAAGGTTTAAAACCTGTGAAGGCTCAAATACGCCCAGAGTGGCGAAAAAGGACGAAAAGGGCAGACCACAAAAGAAATGTAACATAACGGTACGGAAGAAGAAGTTCTCAATACGTAAAAAATTGCATTATTTGGTAAAAAACGTCACAAGTAACAAATTTCTCCGCTCAGTCTTCTTCTTTTTTAAGTGCTTTTCCTATAAGACATTGAAGATCATTATGGCAACTTGTAATTTTGTTAGCGGTTATTCTGAATAATTCTCCTGGAACTGCAGTTTAACCATTTCTGCAGATTTCTCAATCAGGACAGCCTTCTTCTTCCAACACTTCGCTTTCTCTTTATTTTGTATTGCATGATATTTCTTAATAGTTCGTATGTTTCCCCTGTTACATGTCTCATATACTCAAGTTTGTGTCTCATAATCTTTTTCTAATCGTTGTAATATCTCTACATTTGTTACCTTTTCTGTCCACGAAACTCTGAGCGTCCTTCTGTAACACCGCATCTCAAAGGCCTCAACTTTCCTGATATGAATTTATTTCGTAGTCTAAGCTTCGACTCTATACGTATTATTTCATTTTATTAAAGACATTCCTGGCGATTTCAATTTGGGTTTTAATTTCTTTAGTTTGGTCGCATTGCTCCTATACCCATGCTCCTAGATATTTGTAGTAACTGGCCCTTCTTTATGTACATTGTTGATGTTGGGTCTATTCCTGTTGTTTTGATTCCTTGTTATTATTATAAATTTTGTTTTATTTAGATTTATCTGCATAGCGTACTTCTTCGTTGCAGTATAAATTGGTGTTGTCAACAAGATGTTTCAGATTATCTGAGTTGCTTGCTATTATCACAATATCGTCCGCGTATCTCAAGTTATTCATTATTTTTTAGTTAATTACAATACCCGTCTGTTATCCTTGCAGCGCTCTTTGGCAGGTTTCTTCATTATACAAATTGAACAACAGAGGAGACAAGATACACCACGACGAATTTCAATTTTATCACTCAATTCGTCTTTGATTTTTACCATGGCTTTGTGGTTTTAGTAGGGTGCTAAAATAATATTAATGTCTCTGCTGTCCAAATTTTTATTAGTAAGTATTAGTACGTTTAGCATATCTGCTACTTAAATCTTTTCTGAAGCGCATTTGAGTGTCACCTATTTCTGATTCTAATTTTTTGCATACACGATGCAGTCATTGTTTTATAATAAATGCAGTTGTGGACGGCAAGGGACAAAGAAGGGGACTTGTTAATAAAATTCCTTAAAACGGGAAGGGAAAGGCTTTTAGAAATGTGTGCGAACCACTATTGTAAAACGCAGTTTAAAAACCTTGTTTGATTCGTTGTCGTTATTTGAAAACATTATTTTATTGACAATAACACCCTAGTTGCTCCTAGAACCTATATTTGGAAAATAGTTTTAAGAAATATCCAGGAACTGCACTAGTTATATAAATTTATATACACAATACCTTTCTGATGTAAAATTAATGTTAAAGCTGTGGTAATATTTACAGTAGGTCTAATAAACCATATCTTTTATATTATTTTATTCAACTATTACTGACTAAGGAAAAAATAGTAAGGATTTTAAGTTAGATATTATCTAGAAGATTGGTTCCAGGATCTAATGGTATTAAAAATTTTGTAGTACATTTATATTCGACACTTACACAAACGGAAAAGCTAAAAAAATGCTATTTAGTAAAAAAAATTAAAATAGCTTTATTTAAAATAAAACTATTGTAGCAAAGCTACCAAAAGGTATGTATTTTTCGTAATGTAGCAATTTTATAGGAATCTCATCAGAATTTAATGCAAGTTACCTATAGGAACCAAAACATTTATAGTCATATATTTCCAATCCTGCATCTGCTTTATACAGATTGTGGTTTTGAAGTCTGGGGGCTTAAAACAAAAAACTAGTTACAATTTTTGGAAGCCGCGGCATGAAGGCTTCTACAATAGAAAGTATTTCTACTAAATTTACGTAGAAAAATATGTTTTAAAGATATATAATGTTTACTTATCATTAAAATAATATTGTTTTCATTATTTACAGTATATATACAAATACTTTTATTATATATTTTTTTAAAATTATAGATACATAGGGTTCTTACAAAAAAATAAAAAATTTAACTTCAGTCTATAAAAATTTGTTACAAAATTGTTTCCTTTTATAACAAGCAATATACAGGGTCCATCCCAAAAGAAATGAGCCTTTTTCAAAAAAATATAGTTTTATTGAGCAGATCGCTACAACACCTCAAAATTCTTCAAAATAGGATCCTCCTGCATCAATGCACTTTTGGAGACGGGTCTTCCAAGTCCGGAAGGCTTCCTGGTAGGCCTCCTTAGGGATGTCCTTGAGGGCTGCTGTGACATTCTCTTGGATGTCCTCAACCGAGTCCCAGTGCTTGCCCTTTAGCACTCTTTTCAACCGCGGAAACAAAAGAAGTCCGGGGAGACAAGTCCGGGCTGTAGGGAGGCTGGGGAACCACGCCGAGTTGAATCCGGGCCAGGTACTTGGTCACGATGAACGCGGTGTGGCGGAAATGACTCGAGGTACTGTCGATTTCGGAATGTTTAGGGCATCTGCTACTTGATAAACACTGAACCGACGATCGGCGTTCAAAAATCGCGCACTCGCTGCACGTTCTCGTCGGTTCGGGAGGTTGACGGTCGTCCAGACCGAGGTTCGTCGGCCACCTCTTCGGCCCTCCTTAAATGCTTTGTGCCACTTTTAACTTGCGAGTACGATAAACAATCATCCTTGAAGGCCTCCTGAAGCATTCCAAACGTTTCGGTAGCATTCTTGCCGAGTTTGAAGCAGAATTTAATTGCGTAGCGTTGATCGATTTTTGAATCCATCGCGCCGTGTCGAAAATTGAAAATAGACATTCATGGAAACACCCGTCCTGCCGCTCCGAGAGCTCAGAGCCGACTTGCACCGACCGCGTATGGAAGCTAAGACCCCCCACCACCTGCCCCAAGCGTCAGAGCACGCCGGAATGTACACTCGCGTCCGAAAAAAAATAAGGCTCATTTCTTTTGGGATGGACCTTGTAAAACTCATTATTTATTTTAAAAATTAAATAACATTTAAATACCTAATTGATTTTATTTATTTTTTTAGAAATAGTTAATAAATATTTAGGGGGTTTTCATAGAGAAATACGTGACAAAACCAAGAACGAAGATTACTCAATTTTATTTTAAAAGCAACTGTTCAATTTTACTTACACAGGTACCATATCGTTACCATTTTAGTGTCAAATAATCCTCAAAGGAACCGTCAACAACACCATTCATTTTTTTAAAGCAATTAGCGTGCGTGATTACGGTCTGTAAAAAGTAATAAAAACATAACTGAAAATATTTCAAAGAAACTGAGAACACCAATTCGCAGACATACTTAAGAGTTGATCGTTTCATTGTGACGCATTTTAAATAAATACGTCTTTTTCTCTCTAAGGTACTTTTACAGGGAAGAGTCTAATTAAAACCAACAGTATATCTATCTTTTGCTATCTCTTTTTAGCAACTAATAAGCACTAGAAATAGGTTTATCTATAATTTGATCTTGTAAAATGAAGCTTATTTGCATAGAATCATTCCAATGACAAACAAAAGGAACTGCTGAATTTGGGTTTTTGATATTCCAGACACGAATTATTAGACTCTGCTTTTTAAAAATAGTATTATTAGTTGTGAGTAGCAGAGGAATGATAGTGATAGATAATTTATTTTTATTTGTTTGAGATATGTCACAGATAAGACATAGTTTGAGGGTTAGCTCAACTATCTATGCTGTAAGAATGTTAGTAGAGTTTCTTCATCGAATATTCTGTAACAGACTAGTTTCAAGCGGACCAAAAATTGAATAGCTATCGTGTTATCTTAATTAGCCAGTTTTATATCGTTTCGTTTAGTGTTAACTTAAGGAAAAATATAAAAGTAACATTAAGCACAACTTAGAAATTTAGAGTAAAAAGAGTATGACTAGACATCTAACACAGAATAAGTAGCTTGACTTTGTGAAGCCAAACATAAAGAATGCCATATCTTCCAAGCAATTGAAAGTAATACGCAAGATACAAATAAAAATAATTAAATAAAAATATTTATTTCTTCTTCTTGTTCATAGGTTATTTAATATTTAAAATTAAAATTGATTGTTACGCTAACCTGTATACTTCCGATACGTCCGCAAATAATAAGACTAACCAAAGAAAATTAGTTTAATTGTAAATATGTCTGTATAAATCTAATATTCTACAAAATAACATCATTAAATATTAGTATGGTGTATCTCCAACCTGGAAGTTTGAATTATAATCTTGTCACAGCAATATGTACATTTATAACGGCGCCAAGATAGCGTCCTTCTAAACCAAATTTTAGCTAAAAAAATATACAAAAGTAGAATCAGTCAAAATTTTAGAAATCAAGCCAAATTTGCATAAATTATGTTGTGATAATTTCGTGCACCATGGATTTTGAAATTATCACTGTATTGGTTATCACTAAAGCCCGGATGTTCAGGCAAATGCCTAAGAATGTTTATTTTAACTATTTTTGTTTATAAATGCTTTTTTGCTTATAACAGTTATAACTACTTATTTAATTTAATAAATTTGGTTTTTCAATAAATAGCAACAACAAAAATCGCATCTTATTTTTACTTACGTTAATTACTTGTTCCTGGTAATCCGTTGATCCCTTACTGAGAACTCGACCTGAAAATGTATACCTACTTTAGTAGTAATACCTACTTTGTTTGGTGATTTGTAATCATTTTCATTCATTCTTACAAGGTTTGTTTCTGCCACAATGCCGAAAGTGCGTTTTTCTGACACCGAAAAATTAAATAGATTTGTGGGATAGTTTGGAAATTATATTTTTTCAACTGATGGTTCTGTTTTTTGTAAAATCTGTGAGAAAAGTTTTTGTTACTCAACACACTGAAAAGAAAGTGGCCTCCCCAAAAACTCCGTTACTGAAAACGTTTGTGTTAACATCCAATAGACAATCTGAGTTTTTGGTTGACTTATGTAGAGCATTTGTGAGTGCTGGAATTCCGTTATGGAAATTGCAAAATCCGTCATTGCAGTCATTTTTCGAAAAGCATGTCAAACAAAATTTACCAAATAAATTAACGCTCAGAAAAAATTATCTGGGCAGAGCTTACGAATCCACAATGGACTAAATTCAGAGAAACATGAAAGCCAAAAAGATTTGGATATCAATAGATGAGACAGAGTAGATGGTACAAGAAGGTAAGTTGAAAATTGCAAAATTTAATTGTTGGATCTTTGGAGCCGAATCAAGCATCTAAAATTTGTTTGTTAAATACTGAATCTCTTGAGAGGCTAAATAGCACTATAATTGCACAATTATTCACGACTTTCCTGTCACTACTTTGGCCAGAGAAACTTTTTCATGACAACGTCTTTATGTTCGTAAGCGATGATGTCCCATATATAAAAAAAGCAAGAAATGCTCTGAAAGTATTATTTACACGTATATTGCATTTCACATGCCTTGTGCATGGAATACATCGAGTAGCTCCTCTTGTAATATCACATTCTCCACTTCCGTTTCATCAAGTGGATTTATGATCCATGGTGGTATTTTCATCGTCAGAATATCTTCAAATCTGATTTTAAAGTCATCATGGAGGGCAATTAAATGTTGAACGTATGTGTGAATATCCTCATCAAGGCATTCTACCTGTGACAAGTTTGAAAACTGGGAAAATTCGCGCCGACTAATATTTTGCTTCATAAATTTCAAGCTGAAATTACACCCTTTGTTTTTATTAAATTGAGGCTGTCCCCTTGTAATTGTAAGTTAATGTCATTAAATTTTTTGCACAAATCTGTCAAATACGCGATGTCTGCTTACAAATTGATCAGGTTTTCTTTTAAATCTGGACCTTTACTTTCAAGCAACTCTAAAACTGATTCAAAAAGTGAGAAAAATCTTGTTAAACATGCACCTTTCGACAACCAGCGTACTTTCTGTATGTAAGAGCAATCGTTGGAAGTCTTCATCATTTTCATCGCACAATTGTGCAAATAAACGCGTATTCAATGCATTGCTTCTTATTTTGTTAACTGCATTAATCACAAATTGAAGCGATTGGTGCAATTTAGCACTCAAATTTTTCGCTACTAGGTGTTGTCGGTGTATGACACAGTGAATTGCAGTTACCTCTGGTATAATTCTTTTAAGATGGCTTATAAACCCACGACATCGCCCGGCCATGGCATGAGCTCCATCTGTTGCCACCGAAATAACGTTTGTGAATGGAATCGATTTTTCCTTAAAAAAATCAATCAGGACATTAAATAATGATTCACCTTTAGTGTCCGTCTTCAAACATCTCGCGAATAGTAGCTCTTCATGGATTTCTTCGTCCATTACAAATCGAACATATGCCAACAATAACGCTTCATTACCAGGTAAAGTTGACTCGTCCAGTTGAATAGAAAAATGAGTTGTTTGCAGATATTTACATAAGAAACTTTCAATATCATAGCTCATTTCATCAATACGTCTTTGTACAGTGTTGTTACTTAAAGGAATTCTTTTGAGTATGTTAAATGGAGATTTGTGCAGAACAGTTTTTAAAACCTCTTCACCAGCGGTTAAAATTAACTGTTCTCCAATGGTGTGCGATTTTCCAGATTTCGCTATAAGTAATGAGATATTGTAAGATGCCCGCAAGTCATCATCGTTACTTTCCGAAGTTGAAGCGAACATACTGTGCACGGTGGGTCTCTTTTCATATTTTTCCTTCAATGTTTGAAAATATTTCAAATATTTACCTATTCTATCAGGATGACACCTTCTAAACGATCTTCGAGCTTCGATGGTTTCATAGAGTCATGGCTCAAAAATTTGTTGCATAAAAGGCATATGGGCAATCGCTTGTCTGCCTTTGATGGAAGAAAACCAAATTTTAAATAATCAACACCGTACTGTCGACATTTCTTCTTAGATTCAGCCATGTTTCGTATCAGTTACCTACCTGTAAATAAAAAAAAACTTTGTTGTAGTAATGTTAAGGCGGTCTTACTTAACAGGATATGGCTATTTTAACAGGATTAATTGATTATTGCAATGAAATAAACAAAGTACCGGCGGCAAACTGATTCTAATTATTAAAAGCAATAAATCACTAAGATCGATAATTGGGTTTTATGAAAACGTCTGAACCGATTTTAATGTAATGTAAAACATTTTTTCATTAATTATACTTTGATATATTTCTGTAAATTCGATAGAAAATACTTGTAAATAATATTTTGATATCAAAACTTCGCGATTTTAATTATTTATTCACGTTATTGATGCACGTTACGAGTATGTAGTATATGAAAACACGTACAATTTATGAAAATATATTTAATTATTAGTGAACCACCACACCACACAGTCGGGTAATAAAAAAATTACTAATAAAGTAGGGACAAGAAGTTCAACCTTTCTCGGCTTTCTGTTCTTTTATGGAAGTATCTAATAATGGCTCTCTTCAGTATTTAATTTTTAATACGTACCTACTACACGCAAACATTACAAATATACTTATTACAACATAAATATATCTCCTATCGCAGGTGGGTTGGAAGAGATTTCTTTTAGGAATAAGCCTCACCTTTTGTACCTACGTATTTTTTTGTAATTTGTCCATTTTTTGTGTACCTACGTGTACAATAAATTGTAAAATAAATAGATAAATAATATATAAAATAAAAGTATGTATAACAAATAGGCAGGTAAGTACTTACTTTTCCGACAGTGGCAAACACTAACATCGATTCACTTTACTTTACTTTTCTTTTCGAAATTCGGGAAACAAATGAATAACGTTTATCCGTGGCAATCGTATTTATATTGGTGAAGAATCAAACAAGTTCATGCAAAATTGCAAGCACACACACCACAAGTCGTACTTCGTCCCTTTGCACGTCGGACGGCGGCAGCAGCAGCGCTTTGCAAGTCTCGACACGTTGTACTGAATATGGAATATGCAAGTTTTTACAAGTAACAGTCGCTGAGCTTCTTAAAATATTATCTGCCTACATTGATAGGTGAACTCAAGCCAACATTTTAGTTCTTCACTATCGAAACCAGATAAATTTTCGTGGACCCCCGCTTACGAATTGTGAACCCCCATTTTTTGTCATGCCAACGTAGATCCCCGTCGAGTCTCCTGTGGACCCCTGGGGGTCCACCTGGAACACTTTGGGAATCAATGGTCTAGATCAAGAAAATCAGTCTCATAATTTTTTGAAGGTATCTTGTATATTAAACATTTCTTGACTGCATTATTTTAAATGTTTTACAATTTTTTTATATTAACTTATTTATGTTTGTGTAACACTCCCGTATCCACTTTGGATTGCATATTTAATTACTAGTTTTCTTTATTGAAATGTGGATTTAATTGTTTCTATTTAAAAAAAAAACATATAGAATTGTAGCATTGGCTAAAATATAACTAATAGTTCTATTTTTATTATTTTTATGTTTATTACAAAATGATTATTTAACACGCTTCTGCGTAATTAGGTATATTACGCTAAAATGGTTATATAACGTATATGTAACAGCATTGCACATTACTATAGGTAAAACGCCCAGTTGTAAAAAGCCAAATTTCAATGAACGCTAAACCGCGTTTTTGCCAAGATGACCTACTGAAGATATAGGCGGGAATATCGCAGCGTTCAAAAATAACTTGGTTGATTGCCAGTGTCACCAGCGAACAAGAATTTGTTAGTTTTTCGCTACTTTGATAACCGTACGGTGCGTTACTTCTCGTCGAGCGGTCATGGATTTGTTTATGGTCGTATTAAGGGTTCAAACGGCGTAGTTTAACCGAAAAATTTTCCGTTCAAGTGTTTCAGGGCACCACAGTGAATTTATCAGTGTATGTGTATGTGCGCTATTTATGTGTGTCTCTGTTTTTCTTAAAGTCAGGTAATTTTTTTAGTGTACCTTGAAAATCGTCGCTTTTATGTACTTTAAATTTCAATAATTATCTAGCTTTTTGTTTATGCGTTTTAATTATAGAGTACGCATATAAATATATAACATTATATATATTTTTTAATATAACGCCGGATGTCTAACGGTTTCTTAAGAAAATGTATCGTTATTTATGTAAATGTAAATTTTTGAATGTTAGATTGCATATAACATTATTGAAACACTTTTACCTATGGCAACAAAATTAATTTGTTGTAGGAAAGCTCGGTTAATTAATTATTTTATTATTTTTCAGGCGGAATGGATTCCTCCAGTCATCAGTCGATAGAGCTGCAAGATTTCAACGGCCCGCAAGAAGACGCACAAGAAAAGAAGTCTTCCGGAGGCTGCTTAGGACTGCTGAAGAGGTTTTGGAATTCTATAACAGAAGAAAAGGAGTTCGTCTACGACCTCAGTGCAGAGGCGTGTGTTTATTTCTGTAAGTCGTGTTTTTTGCTTTTACTTTTACTTTTGGCTTTACGTTCCTGGTTGTGGTGCCATCTCTATATGGGAAAGCTAATTATGTAAGTTTCGTAGCTCGCTGTTGTACAGTTTCGTATTCCCGATTTAGTCAAATGCAGTTCTACTAAAGATGTCGCAGACATGCACAATTTATTATTAATTTAAGAGTATTTCTTTTAATATGAAACTTTCAGAGGTAAAGTCGATTGGTTTTAAATAAAAATTAGCTAGTTAAAATCCATGCAATACTGAAAATTTTCTAAATTATAAAATATTGGTTATTCATGCAATGCTATTTTAGTTGCATAAATAAATAAATATTATATAGAATTGTAATGGAATTAGTTACAAAATATATTTGCTTTAATTGAGAGTAAAATCAAGTTAATTTTTTTTTTCGAGTTGGTTGTCACTAATTTCCTTTTGCTCGGAATTTTCTTTAAGATATTTATTGGTTGTGATTTATTGAATTTATATATTAAAAATTTGCAAGAATACAGCTAAGGTTTAGTTTTTTTAAATATTTTAATTATTATTTCAACTAACTTTGTATTGCTTAATATTGCTGTGTATATATTGATTTCCAGTAATTACCTTTTTTGGATACTGGGATATTGTTGTGTTATTATATATTACTTATAGCAAGTGACCCAAATAACGTTTGGATTTTTGTTTGATTTATCAATTATTTCATTATAAACAATTTATATAATTGTATAGGTTATTTTCTTTTTTCATTAAAAAGCGAAGTAGTCACTGAAACATAAACTGAATCTTAAAATAAAACTACTATAGTTAGGGTTTCTAATCCTTTCCAGTAACTGATGTGTCATTCTTCAAATGAAGACGAATAAACAGACTAAGCAGGAAAACAAGAAGCTAAAACTACCACTTATATTTATAGCAGGAGTAATTAATATAAAACCACTTACAGAGATACTTGAAGGACAATGCAAAGGACAAATATACAATCAAATCAATAAGAAATCATTAATTTAAAGTATAATATAGTTCCTAGAGAGTGTAATCTGTACTACCATAATAAAAATATAAATTAGCAAGAAGACTGAGTTCTGTACTTATAAATCACACCAGGTGAATGTTTATGGACAGTATCAATAGACAAATTGATATAAATGATATCATTTGTAACTTATAAAAGTTATATGTCCAGCATTACGAGAGGGACGTATTTCTACTGAACTAGTCCAACCAGGTGGTTTACGTTTAAACACAAAAATTGTACAAGCCTAACACATATAGTGACATAGATAAGCCAGTAGCATTACGCTCCTTGACTATATAGGCGAACTTACACATGTAAAAGTTTATTGCTCCGCCTCCCCCTCCAATCACAACATTTCCATATTTTCTTTTCAAAATATTTGGAAATAAATTTCTAGTTACAGAATACTAAAGATATTATGTGGGGCTTCAAAATAACTACAGCAAAGAGAAGACTGCTCTTTTTCTACACATAAAACCAGTTAATGACCAAGCGATCCACGTAGGATGCCAAATCTCGTAGAATTTTGTATCGATGAAAGTCTTAATATCTAGAAAATTCTTAGTAAAATTATGTTTTGAGCTCAACTGCGACCATATGAGGGTTATAATAACGATATGTAAGAACACTTAAAGAAACTTACACCTACCTAGGCCTTAAAAAATTAAAAATAAAAGTAAAACTAAACTTAATATTATTTAAATAATGAATTTGACCGGCACATATTTTTAGAGCCTTCTATTTTGATTTGGGAGAACCATGAGGACCATTGCTAAACTGTTGGGATGTGCTCTAAGAGTTATTAGGATACCCGCGTTAAATACAAACCAGAGCTCGTTCAGAATCATACACAATACTTTCGATTTGCAACGTTCTAGAATTTCAATGTTGGAGTTGGCAGTTGTACCCCATGGCCGGATGCCATAACTACAAACTGGTTTGAGTATAGTCTTATATAAAAGGAATTTGTTACTTATTGAAAGCTTAAATTTACGTTCCAGTAATCAGTATATCTTGGATAAAGTTAGTTCCAACTGTTTGAGTTTTATAAAGGTATGCTTACGCCACTTAAGAATTCTGTCAAGGTATAACCCAAGATATTTGACATCTTCTTGGGGCAGAGGATTGTTATTTATCTGTACCGGAGAGCAAGCCCCTGTGTGTAGTAAAGGTTACGTAGACGGTCTTGGACTCATGACCTGGAGCCTTTTTAAGGTTTAAGGTATTAATAACTTTGCGAACTCCAGTGGTTTTAAATCGCTTCGCAGAGGGTTTGAGTTGGTACGGTAGATCTAGTGGTTGGATGAGATGCTCCTTTTTGTGGTTCATTCTGTCGGAGATGTGGTTGGAAATCTTTTGTTTTGTTTTGTTTTGTTTGTATTTAGCAAAAACACTTCCTTTAGCCTTATCGCGTCTTGCCTAGTTTTCCTGGAGATAATGAATGGGCGGAGACGATCTTTTATTTTAATTTTTTTGTTGTCTTCCAGAGAGAATACTCCGTGGCTTCGGTAGGTAAAATGTTTTTTAAGAATGTTTCTATACAATTACTTTTTTTTGAGTAGTTCTTGCAGCTCACGTCATGTTAAGTAGTCTTTGCTTTTAAGTGAACCTTCTTAGGAGTCTCCTTTTATTTTGAAATTTTTGCTTCATTAGTATAGGGTAGTTGGGAAGTGTAACGTTACCCGGCTTATATGTCGTTGCTTTCCAGTTTTCCCGCTGGATAACATAGTTAAATAACTTGACGGCAGTTTCAATATCTTCTGGAAACGAGAGGAATATTCATGGTTAGTATTTTATTCACTATATATCTGAAGGTATCCCAATTTGTATACCTATTGTTCAAATTAGGAGTTATATCTTTATTATAGGCTTTAGTAGTAAAAGTGATCAAAATAGGAGAATGGTCTGAAGAAAATTTAAAGCAAGATTTTATGTTGGCAAAATGTAGAAGAATTTTGTTATGCAGAAATCAAACAGATGCGGCAATTTGTTTAGTTCCATAGGCCAATAGGTGGGCGCTCCTGTTGAAAGATGTTGTAAGTTGTTTTCTAAGGTTTTATTTAGTTTTCGTCTTTTTGGTCTGAAATAGTATGTAAATTGTTCTTCTTTTACTATTATACACGTTTGGAAGGAAAATACACTGCTAAGAGGGCGAGGGGACCTATCCAATCTTCTATTGACACACTGGTTGCTTGAAGAAAATTACGACTATAGTTTTGTATTTGACGGTACCTGATTCAACTTTTAATTATTGCTGCAGATCTACTCGTACCGTTCCAGCTGGGCGATTTGTAATATATATTGTATAATTCGGTATTTTAATAAACCTTCTAGCAGTAAAATGTGTGTCCGACACTGGTAACATATTGATGTTATGACTAGTAATAAATAATTTTAATTCTTCAAGTTATTATGTCACGGCACTGGCAATTCCATGGAGCAACTTCTAGAAATCTGTTCACTATTTAAGTTTTGTGAGCACAGTTGTTCTTAGGTTTAGCACGGTTCCTATTTACTCGAACAGATTTTTCAATGTATTTTTTAGTTTTTGTATGTCGTTGGTTTGTTGATTGACTAGTATTTATTGTTTAAGTGAAGTTGTTGTGCATTAGCTACTTGTGAACACGACAGTCCAGGATGCGTTGGTTGATACCGCTTGAATTGTGAAGTTGAGAGTACTGCCTCTGACGAGGAGCTGGAAATTGTTTTATTTGCAGTTCCTTATATATAGTAAATCTCTTGTAATTCTTGGGGTCATTCGCTCCACACAGAATACAACAGAGATCGCGGAATTTTTCTTTTCCTTAGCATTGTTTTGTGAGGTGGTCCTCTGTGCAGTTTACATATGTGAGACGTAGCTGGTAAATTTTTTCGTATGTTCGTAGCTTTGACATTTTAAACACTATGCGATGTCTCTTCTACCTGGGGGAGGAAGGGGGTTAACTTAATTTTACACTGTTGCAGGTATTTTATATTGAAACTGTTTTTGTTGACGGAGCCTGATGTTAGTTCAATATAGAACATTGGGAACATTGTGTTTTTGGATATTCCAAATGTTTGTGACCTGGTACTCTAATTTCTCATTTTAGCTTTAATCTCTTCACTATTAATGGAATGGTGAAAATTTTTTAATACTACTTTGTAGCTTGTCTAGTATGTAAAATTTGGTTTTCTTTTCAGTAAGGGCTTTTGTGATTATTTTATAATACTCGAATGATTTAGGTTGCCGTTTTATTTGATTATTATTAAGGACTTTTACTTCATATTGTTGTTTAGTTATTTGATCCAAAAGTTGTATTAATGGTGCAATAATTTGAACCTCTGTTACGAAAATTGGGGAAGCTTTGGGATTCTGTTTTTCGTTTCATCTGTATTTGTTTCCTGTTTCTGTTCTCCATGTTCAGTGGTGAGTAATGATTTGATATCAAGGGCGGGCTAAGCCAACATCTGCTTGCTTTAAAGTGTTGGATTTGGGGTTCCATTTCATTTAGATTTCTATCTCTTTTATATAAGATCTTTTTCCAGTTTTTGTTGCTCTTTAGAGACTGATGAGGTATGATTGGGTAAATATGGTTTTAGATTGGTAATACAGTGTTCGTTGTGATTGTACTGGAAAATTGCCTGATATTTGTTGGAACCGGCTGTTATATATTTGAGTTTGTCCCGGTGCCAATGTTGGTGGTTATAGAGTCATTAGGAGGGTTGCATGCTTCTCGGAGTCAGATAGAAGGGCATAATGCTGACTAAATCACGCACTTTTTTGTTTTGTTATTTTAGTATGATTTTTGTAAAACAAAATAAAAAATAGAATAGATGCAGCTGACCTTCCGTCTAGTGATAGCACAGGTAATAAGTCCGTTCCGCTTGAAAACACAAGAAACTTAATAACCAGCATTTCACATCTAATTTCTTTAGTTCATTTATATAGATTCGAGTAGCAGTTCCTGGTATTTTGCATAGAATAAAAGTTGTTACCCTAGCTTTACTGCAACAACGAGGAAACCAATCCAATATTTCTTGCTCTCAGAACATCAGAAAAAAGAGCGGTGACGAACTGCAGGCTAAGCGACCTAGGCCACATTGATAACATGCGGGGCCCCATTTTTTTTCGCACTTACAGACACTGCAGCCTGAGGGCTTATTGTGCCCACTAACATGCACTTTTTTTATATTACTCCAATATTTATACAATCTGCCAATTAATATTAGGCTATAACTATTCTCTAGGACTAAATATAGGTAAATGAGTACAATAAAACATGTGGGGTAGAATTTCAGCGAAAACTCCCCTTACAATGTTTTAATATAATATTCATGAGAATGAATAGTACAATGTTGTGAAAGATTAATATACAATGACAGTTAGAGTCTAGTAGGTAGATCAGATGGCTTAAAACGCTTGAGTCTTTTGGGTTCGTTGTTATATTCCATAAGGTGCTGCACAGAAGGTTTGGGATGAGCGAACAGTCTGTCTTTATATCTCTCACTGAGCTTTTTAATTTCAATTTTCACGGTGGGAATTTGTAGGACACTTAAAATCACATTATTGGGGACGTACCATGGCGCGTCAACGATCATTCTGAGTACCTTGCTTTGGAAGCGATCAAGCATAGCTAAGTTGGAGGTAGTTGCAGTACCCCAGAAGGAGATCCCATAGGTCCAAATAGGTTTGAGAACTATTTTGTAAATTAATAGTTTATTTTCTAATGATAACTTGGATTTTCTGCCGATAAGCCAGTATAACTTTTGGAGTTGAAGTCCGAGTTGCTTGCGTTTGGTGAATATATGATTTCTCCAGGTCAGTCTCTTATCTAAATGCAGCCCCAAATATTTAACTGTCTGTGTATGTGGTAGTTGATGATCATTGAAAGTTCCTGGAGAACAGTTTTCTTTTCTCACATTGAAAGTGATGTGTTGTGACTTAGATTCATTCACTTTGATTTGCCATTTACTAGCCCACAATTGAATTTTGTTAAGGTGAGCCTGAAGGTATCTTGAAGCAGCTTGTGGGTTGATATGAGAGGCAAGAATAGCCATATCGTCTGCATAGGTCGCAGATGTCGTTAGACGAGATGTAGGTAGGTCTGCTGTGTAGATTAGATACAATATTGGACCCAAAGCACTGCCCTGAGGGACGCCAGAGGAGATGGGGTGGATGTTTGTAGTTTGGTCTTTATATTTTATTAAAAAGTGTCTATTTGTTAAGTAGGATCTCAGGAGTTCGTACATCTGGTAGGGTAATTGTTTTTTGAGTTTGTAGCATAAACCTAGATGCCAGACTCCGTCAAAAGCTTGTTTGACGTCTAGGAACGCTGCAGAATAATACCTTTTTACCTCCAGGTCTCCGTATATCTTGTCAGTTATTCTGTGCACCTGCTCCACAGTGCCATGTTGTTTGCGAAAACCAAATTGATGTTTAGGAATTAGTTCTTGGTTGTATAAAATTGGCATTAATCTGTTCAGAATCAGCTTTTCAAGGATTTTTGCCAGAAGGGGGAGAAAAACTTATGGGTCTGTATGACATAATTTCCGTTGGTGGTTTACCGGGTTTCAAAATCATTATTATTTGTGCTGTTTTCCATTGACTAGGGAAGTATCTGATTCTGAGAATAGAGTTATACAAGTGGGTAAGGGCATATATAGCTTTAGTAGGTAGTTCCTTGATGATTATCCCAGTAATCAGGTCGTACCCTGGAGATTTTTTTGTGTTAATCTTCTTGATTTCTTCTTTTATCTCGTTAATGGAGAAGGGTTTTATCGTTAGACTCATTTGGTACGGTGACTCTAGGAATTCCACAATTTTGGCCTCTTTGTCTTGGAGTTGACAAGGGAAGGGTGTGAATACTTTAGTTAGATATTCCGCAAAGGTCTCTGCCTTGTTTTTATTGCTGCGGGCCCAGCTTCCGTATTCCAGCAAAATAGAGGCTACATGTGGAGTTGGTCTTTTAGTTTTCCGCGTCGCTTTCCAGAGCGAGTAGTTAGTTTGCTCATTAGCGCTGAGGTTTTTGAGGTATCTCTGTATTTCGTGATTCTTATGTTGGTTAAGAAGATTTTTTAGATGTTTGCTCGTTTGTCTTGTTACGATCTTAGTTGCCATCGTTGCCTGAGACGGCGTTTTTCTCGTATTTTATCCTTTATGATGATAGGTGTATTGTTGTGATGTGAGGTGATGGACAGTTTAGGAGTAGCATCCCATGCTACATTTTGGATAAGTTCAGTAAGCGAGGTTACAGCACTTTCAATGTCATATTCATGTTTTAGTGAAACATGTAGGTCTACCAGGTATTCAAGTCTTCGTCGAAAGTATTCCCAATCAGTTCTTTTGTTATGAAGTGCGGGTTGAGTTAGAACCTGCGTTACGAGTGAATTTAGAGTTATAGTGATAGCCGAGTGGTCAGCTGCTAGCTCAAAGCAGGATGAGACCGTGCACTGTAGAGTGTTTATACCCTTAATGATTCCGAAGTCAACTAGGTTTGGCTTTTTTCGACGGTCAGTGGACCAGTACGTAGGTTCTCCAGTGGATAATCAGGTGAGGTTGTTTATTTGTATGGCATTATACGGCGTCCGTCGGTTCTTGTTAGACGTGAACCCCAATGTTCATGCTTAGCGTTATAGTCCCCTATAGCAATAAACCTATTGCCTAGAGTCTTGAAGAAATGTGAGTAAGCTGCAGGGGTGATTTGATATTTCGGAGGGCAGTATACAGCCGTGATTGTAACTGGAGTGTTTGCAATTTCTAGGGAGACGCTGGTAGCCTGTATATGATTTTTTTGATATTTTGCTAGTTCATGATGTTTAATACTATTTCTAATAATTAGTGCTGTTCCTCCATGGGCTGTACCATCGGGGTGATTTGTTGAGTAAACAGTGTAATGTGGAAATTTAATGTAACTCATGGAAGTAAAGTGGGATTCAGATATGAGAAGTATGTCGACTCCGTGATTTTCAAGGAATATTTTGACTTCCCGAGCACGCTGACCTAGCCCATTGGCATTCCAAGCTACTATTTTTAACAATTGTGCCATTATGTTAACTTGCTGATTAATGTTGTGAGTAAATTCATAATGGTCCCTATTTGTGTGATGAGATTTTTCATCATATTCTGTAGTTCTTCGATACCTTTTGTTTGTTGGTTTGACTGGATTACTTGATATTGTGGTATGTTGTCTGAGGTATTGACGGGAATAGGTAGTTCCAGATTTTTTGCTTTGTCAGCCTATGTTACCCTTGCTGTTGTTTCAGATAGTATGTATGACCTTTTATATGAGTTGCTATCATCTTTTATTAATCTTGGGTAAAGTCTTTCTTGCAATTGTTTATGGACTAAGCAACCGCGGTAGTTGGCGGGATGATTTTCTTTGCAATTTACGCATTGTATTTTGTTGTCCTTAACTGTTCTTGGACACTCACCAGCAGGATGTTCTTACGTGCATTTGACGCATTTGAACTTATGTTGGCAATAGTTCTTCATATGTCCGAAACGTTGAAATTTTAGATATTGAGGAATTATTCGTTTGACGTGTGGGGGTTCTATTACTACAATAGTATTAAGTAGTGTTTTAATGCTGTAGATTTCTTTGTTGTTTTCCTGTTGTTTTACTCTACTGAGAACATCTGCAACGGTTTTTTTGATGTTCCTTGTTTAATGTTCCAAATATTGACTACAGTATGTCCAAGGGCTTTTAATTCATTAGCAATGTCAGACGTGTTTGTGGAGTAGTGGATGTTTTTAATAATTACTCTAAAGTTTCGATCTTGTTTTGGTTTGTACGTGTGAAATTGTGTTTTTCTCAACAAGGTTTTTAATGGTGGAATAGATTTTGCTTGTATTGCTTTGTATTTTAACTTGATCGCCTCCTAGTGCCTTCAGGGTATAGCCGTCTTTAGCAATCTCATTTAAGAGTGTTGTCAGTGGCTGTATATTTTTTACCTCAGCTATGAAAATAGGAGGCGGTTGTGGGTCTTTAGGAGTTTCAGTGGTTTGTTCTTGAGTTTTGTCAGAATCGTCGTCTTCTGTACTTAAAGATTCGTATTTGTTGTTGATCTCAATTGTTTCACCAAGCCAATATTGATTCTTTTTAATTGCTTGTTGGCTTTCTTCGGAATTTCGATTTCGTTTCCTGCTATTTATTGTTTTCCATTCGTTGTGTTGCGGATTGGTGTAAGCTAGCTCCATATACATGGGGGACTTGTTAGTTTGTTGAAAATTTGTAGACGGTTGCGAATATGAATATGTTGGAATTTGTGGGAACTGATTTTGCATAGGAAATACTTATTGTGGCAAATTTAACATTGTTTGGGGCTGTAGTTGTTGCGGTTGGGTTTGTCCCATAAAGTAATTAGTTGGTTGACATATTTCTGGAAGGGGAGACAATTAAATACAAATGATATAGATATTAACAGCTAGTATGAATTTGAAATTAAAATGAATTAAAATTAAATAATGTCACTGACCTGCAGGTCAGCGATAAGGTTATCGTTTGTGTCACACTCAGCACTCGATATTGAACCTTGCACGTGTCCTGAAGCCTTCCAGGATGACCGGTCTGAAGATGCTCTCGCTGGAGCAAGGCCCCGGTTGCTGGCCGGAGAGGGCCGGCTTGCAGGTGCCGTTGAAGCCTTGGTGGCCGCCGTGGAGTTCACCCTCGGAGCGGGCGTACTCCTGGCAGCACTTAAGGATGCGTTCGCTGGGCCTGCTTGCGGCGATAAACGTTAATATCAAGCGTGTCGCACTGTTATCGGAGCGCATGCAAGGCGTCCGCTCTGATTCACTGCTCGTACTCGACTCAACATGCACTTAAATGCTAGGAAATTCACACACACCCAAGGGTTGAGCGAGATTCGAACTCGCGCGTGCCGGCTAGAGGACAGAACCAACTGGTTGAACCATCTGAGCCACTGTGTCCCCAAGGGGCCCCATCTACATACATTTCTAATCGCCTAAATTGTTATATTGTATGCACGGGCGGTGTATGCTGACAAATGTAAACACTTGTCACACATAACCCAAACTGATGACGCAACACGTCCGCTCGGTTTGAATGATCGAACCGAATTTTTATAGGGTATAGACTAGTCGCTGTAAAATACTGCTAAAAAATTCAAAATACCGCATACTAAAATAGTGCCTGCGAAAGTTGCAGTCGGTAACTGGCTAATAAGTAATTAATAAAAAAAAAGCTGCGTTTGCCAGACACATTTCAAAGTTATTTCAACTATCCCTCAACATAAAGATAATATTCAACAACTGCTTGATGCGCAATTTCATATGTTTTCACCATCTAAATCCTATTACAACTGCTTAAGTCAAGACAATAAATAACTCAGAACAAAATAAATCCAAAGAAAGCTAATCTTATTACAAGAAAGTTATAAGAGGAGTTCCAATCATTAGTTTCATTTTCAAAAAATGCATAGAATCAGCAAACAAGTGCACCGAATTATTAGCCAAATAACACACAAAGCCTTGTAAACCAAAAATTATTGCTTAGCGATGTTCCTTAATATATAGCAAGCTTTCGTCAAAGTTTGGAGTAAACGACTATGTTATAAAATAAAGTACATGCTTCCGCATCAATTTTATAAAATACTAACGTTGTTTATAATCGATTAGCGGTATTATGTAATATATGAAGATGCATACACTGACTTATTATTCAATATGATTTGATAACTCACAAAATAGCGTGCTTGGGCCCATTTTCTACCAAATTCAAAAGCCAGCAAATTTCTCAATTTCTTAATGAATGAGATTAAATAGTTTGGTCTTTATCTACATAAGTGACTGACTTAGAAAATGTACATGTTTACTAAACGCTGACAACTCGGAATCAAATTTAGAGAAATGTTAGGATATTAAGAAGACAACCTCGGATGACCTTAGAAAGTAAACTGTTAATGTATAAAACCATGTTAAAAATGATCTAGACATATGAGATTGAGCTCTTAAAAACAATCACTAACCCCAATTTTAACATCCCTCAAATATTTTAGTAAGAAGTGCTTCTGTTATAATTAATGCGCTACAGTACGAGGTGTATTCAAGTTACAACACCTCCGAATTTTTTTCTCAGGGCTGGAAACAGATAGAAACATCCGGTTTATTTCAAAATCCGCGCACACTCTTTGTGAATCTGTGCTAAGATAGCAGCACTGCACGGCAAACAGCGGCGAAAGTGGGGACTGTTTTTGATACTTAAAATGACGAAGTTTTCATTAGAAAAACAGCGTGTAATCATTCGTTTTCTTCATTTGCGTGGTGTCATGTCAATTAAAATTCATTGCCAGTTGAGTGAGACATGTGGTGATGGTGTTATGAATGTGTAATGTGCGCTTGTGGGTGCGACAGTTCAAAAAAGATAGAACGAAGTGTGACAACAAACCGAGACAATCTTGGCCTCGCACCAGCAGGTCTGACGACATGATCAACCGAGTGGAAAACTTGTTTTGGAGGATCGAATGAGTATGGGACACATCGTCTCCAAAGTTGGTATTTCCGTGGAATCTGTGCACACAATCCTGCATGAAGACCTGAAAATGCGAAAAGTGTCCTCCAGGTGGGTGCCACGAATGCTGACGGACGACCACAAGGCTGCGCGCGTTACAACAACTTTAAAGTTGTCTAGCGACTTTTGGCTGTTTCCAACTATAAACGATAAACTCCCAAAGAATCATTTGCAGAGGCCCTGGAATCCTTGCGTCGACGTTGAAAAAAGTGTGTACGACTGCAGGGAGATTACGTCGAAAAGTGACACACGTTTCACAGTTTTTATGTGATTAGTTTTTGAGAAAAAAACGGAGGTGTTATAACTTAAATGCACCTCGTATATGCCGATTGCACCCAAACATGGTATCTTAAAGATTCTCTCAGTGCGCAATGAAATTAAAAAATTGACTGATCGCGATAAACTCCAAGCACATTTCAATGTCTTAACAGTCTTAATCTATATAAATAAAAATGTAGATGTTCGTTGGCTCAAAATCTTAAATCTCCGAAAGTTCTTTACAGATTGCTTTGAAATTTTGACACATCGTTGCATTCAAATACGCGCGTGTTTTTATATACTCTTATTATATAGATGTAACACCGGCGACAGTTAAATTTTTTTAAACAGCGTTATCTGATGCAAATAAAAGGAATCCGTGGCCGGGTACAGCTAGTATTAAATAAAAAAGATAAAGTACGACAATTAAAAAGATCAAAGCAACGGATCTTTGTACCAGATTAAATTAAAGTAGCCGTAATATATCTTATCTTTTAATTTAAGTTGACCATTACATCAATAGCTTTTAGCTTATAAATTATCATAGATATTCTTTATTAGAAAGTTCTATTTTATAAGGTTACTATCATTTCTGTAACCACTTATTTGCTGAATGTACTTATTATCGGTGCAATTAATTGAAATGTTACAAACTCTTATTTTTAATTAAAAGTAAGAAAGGCGATAGTATAATTTTGTGATGATATTAATTGTATTCACATAGTGTCAATGATATGTTTGAAATGGTCAGCTAATTTGTAATGCTATTCGCAAACTTCTTTTTTCTGCAAGTGGTGGATGTGCTGTGTACTGGTAAATATTAATTTTAAAACACAGGACACTACAATATGAAGTATCCTATTCTTCCTCATTTTTATTGAAATTTTTTGGTGTAATATATTTCAGTAGTAAGAACTCTCTTATATGCATGAAAACTGTTGCTTACTTGATAATAGTTTTCATTTTGATCACATTTATCTCTCAAGAAGATTCTTCTAGCACTTTGTTGCTTAAAATTTTCTTGGTTGTTTAAAAAGAAATACAAATTTCAAGTGCTTTTTACACAGCTTTAATTCATTCTAAAGAACGGCGCAATTTGTTTTAGAATTCAAAAGAGCTTCAATGCCTCGGAGACAATGTGAATGATCCTCGATTATATATAATTATGTCGTTTAGCTATGCCTAAAAATACAAGTAGCATTCTATAAATACTTATCTTAACTAACGTTGCTGTGCAATCAATGGAATCGTGGAACAGTTAAATATGGCAAATCTCCATTGTTTATAAATCATCATTGCGTTGTGATGAGCTGACTTTGTAAAGAATTTGATACAAACAATTTTATTTTAGTTAGCTTTGCTAAGTTAAAAATTCAAGTGAACAAAGTTCTTTTATATTTTGTGTATTTTTTTATTTGTAATTGTAAATTTACAATTTATGACAACAAATAAGTGGTAGCAGTTCTTTCACTTTAGGGAGCTTTCCAACGAAGTTCTATTTAATCTTCTCACGGGGAGAACATCGGTGGGCAATTGATGGACCAGATCGTTAGGTGACTCTATCTTGATAATTTTGGTTAAATTGTTGAATTAAGTAACAAAGGAAATGCCGAGATCTTCGTGTTACATACCTTGGTGCATCCAATAGGGCATAAAGGATTTTAGATTAAAACTGTTGTTTTTATTCGAGTAGGTTTAGCACACAGCTGTATTCCGTATAGCCTTATAGGTTTTAGGATAACTATATAAATTATCACTTTGTTTGATACCGATAATACCGACTTTCTCCCCAATAACCAGTACATTTGGCAGAACTTCAAGTTTAGTTGCTGATGTCTAGTTTGAAGATACTTTTTTCACGTGTAATCCTAAGTATTTGTTTTCTGTTTTAACAGGGATTGAAACATTATTTGAAGTGACTGTCGGATACGCGTTAAATTAAGTAGTAAGCGTCATTTGCACTGATTCAGTCGGATTGACTTTAATACACTATTTAGTTTAAGATGTTCAGATAATGCTAGAGATTTGCGGCTGTTAACTGAAGTTTTTCTTGTGTCGATAGGATAGCAGTATCATCAGCAAAATGGTGATAACTTTGCGTGTATCTTTTGGTAAGTTAGCTGTACAGACAAGGTATGCTACGTTGCAAAACGTTAGGTTTGACAGGATACTAGTTAGACAGTTTATCGTTGTATTTAGCTATAAACTATCTGTCAAAAAGATAAGATTTGAGCAGAAGATAGTAGTAACTAGGGAGAATCCGTTTTAATTTGTAAAGTAATCCGATGTGCTAGACTTTATCAAACGCTTGTTCAATTTCTAAGAATACAGCTCCACAGCATTTATTTTCTTCGAGGCTCCTTAAGATTTGATTAACTATCCTATACACTTGCTAAATTGGGAAGTGTCCTTCACGGAATTTAAACTGGTATTAAGGTAGGTATGACGAAATATCTGTGTCATTCAAGAAGCGTTTAAGAAATAGTTTCTTAAAGATGTATTTTAAAACTAGTTGGTTTATATAAAGTTACTGCTTCAAGTGTTTCTCCAGGCTTAGCGGCAATTATTAATTGTACATATTTCCATAACAGGAAGTAATGCGATAGGCTTGACATCTGGTTGTATATAGTTATCAACAGAACCACGGTCTTTTTTAAAATTATCTTTAGTACTTGACCTGTAATGAGATCATAACCTGGTGTTTTATGGTTGTTTGTTTTATTTATCTTAAACTGGACCTCCGTTGGCAAAAGAGTTTCATGGTTAGTGACATCTGACATGGAACTTGTAAATATCTTTTGATAGCTTCATCTTCGGCGTTTGAGTGATGGGATTGAAATACAATGGTAGTAGCAAAATATCGGATTTTTTTGTAGGATCTAGCCCAACTAACATCTGATTTTCTTATAGGTGGTATATCGAGATGAGGCCTTTTAAATTGTTTAGTTGCCCTCCAGATGCTGTGAGTCAAGATGCATGAGATAATAAGTAAATGAATTATTTTAGAAATCCAATAGCACCGCCTGAATTCGTCGAGATAATCTGTTGTAATTCAGCTTGTCAGCAGAATTACGAGTTTTTTGCCATTTAGCCCGAGCTTGTCTTTTTTTAGCGATTAATTCTTTTATATAAAGAGGTATGTTGTTTATATGATGTACGTGTTCGTTTTCAGTAGCTGTAGCTTTCCAGGCAGCTTTTTGGATGAGAGTAATAAAATACCGTACTACTTGATCTATGTCTCCAGATTGTTATAGAAGCAGTTCAAAATCAATTCTGCTATGGATAAGTTGCTGAGATATGTCGATCGGTTTGTTTCGATACCAGTCTATGATTCGGTTTTATGTTGATAGCCCTAGTGCTTAAGTTTAAAATGGTTGACGCATAACCTGTACAAAGATTATTATTTGGTTCAGCATTGAATTTGTGGCTATTCCATGCGAAATGTACAAATCTAACAGATCATGGAGTTTATTTAGATCCGTGGGCCAATATGTCGGTTTCTCAGTGCTATGACTGTTATAGTTATTTGTCATAATTGACCTTTTATTGTTATAAGTCTAGAACACCAGTGAGTATGATTAGAGTTCCAGTCTCAACCAACAATAAATCTGTTTCCTAAAGTATGAAATAATTGAGTACACTCCTCTGTAGAAAGTGATGGTGATGTGATATACAGTCTTGTCGATTGGAATTACGTGTGATCGACTTGATGTGATATAGTTTTCAATTATGTGATTTTTGTGTGGTAAATGGAACAATTTGGAATAACCATCACTGTTCTATCGGTGAAGTGTATTTCTAATATTAGTAACACATCAATTTTATTTAGATGTAGAGAGGTAATTATTTCTTGTTTATGGCTGATAAGAGTATTTGCGTTTCAAGTAGCTATTCGCATCGTATTAGCCATCATTTAGTTAATTTTGTAACTAAGGTTGGCAGGAGATTGAGCCTGATGTTATTTTTTACATGTTCGTTTTTATACATGAAACATTACAAACGCAAAGCTGCTATTTGGTTGGGCTTTACATTTTTTTATTAGTTAAGTTTCCCTGTCTGATGCTTTATTATTTAGACTGTTCTTTAATGCCTTTGTCACATCTTCTATAACTTTATAACTTCATTTATTTCGATATCTTATTGAAAGTGTTTCGTCCATTTCCTAGGTGTTATTAATTTTCGAAAGCTTGTAAGGCAAAAAAAATTAATGCGATTACGATCCTGTCTGTCTGGCTGTGTCTGCGTGCGTGTAGGTCTATATTTGGTCAATATCTTTGCCTGGTATCTTCCATGGCATTGAATTTCAGAACTGTAGCTTTCATTTGACCCCAGATACAGGGTCACAAGGTTACATACATAACTTGTTTTGCTTTCGAATGTTGCCTTTCTGGATTTTACATCCGTTAGATTTAGTTTCGTGTTGCTCTTTGTTTCTTGTCTTATGCTACAAATTACTTTCTAGGCTTCTTCAGATTTATTAAACCCCTTTGTGCTACTTTTGTTTGTACATACATTGTCGCAGTGTTCATTATTCTTTTATTTTACTCGTTGTTTTATTTGTCTCTTATATTTTACATATTTTTTCTGGATTCTGATGGTTGTTTTCTTGGCCAATTCAAATATTTTTTTAGTTTTAATTTTTTTTTATTAAACTCTAGCTTAACGTTTTTAAATTATTTTTTACTTTTATTTCCAGAGCTTTGAACACTAACTTGTGAAAGCGATCGTACATATTATGGACGTTCCTGTATTGTTCTCTCATTAAATGTATTTTAAATTTTGGTTTGACTTTTTTAACTTATCCTTAACAGCATTATTTTATAACTTGAGTCGTTTATTACTTCTGCTTTGTTCCACTTTCTTCTTGGTGTTTTAACGTCGCTGCTCTGTTGCAAAAAAAGATTTTTATACCTATATGGTGATGAGAATTGCTGTTTGGTTGGCGATATGTTCTTACATATATCTTCTATTGTTATTTTTCGGTCTCGTTTTGCTATTATCATAATAATATACTTAAGTCCTTGGATTGATGGGCCCAAGAAAATTTGTTAATGTTGTTATGGTGAAAGAGGGAGTTGGCAATTACTAATCTATGTTCTTTGGGTGGAGTAAGTAGCCGCATTTCATTTTCTATTTATCTTTTTTTCACAAAATTCGTTCAAATATAACATTTTCTTTCTTTCCATTTTGATATTCAAATTTTAAATTACTATTAGTTCACACTTTTATTTGTTTGTCAAAAATACTAAATAAACTTTTCCTTCTTATATCGTATTTTGCCTATGTAATTTTATATTAATTTTTATTATTCCTAAATTTAGTTTATCTCATTTTGTAATACGTAATTGCCCTATTTTTTCTTTTTTTATTGGCTTCTCCACTTCTTAGGTGCATGCTGTTTCTATATGTTTCCTGGCTTCTTCTTTTCTTACTGGTTTCTATTAGTATGACTGTATTGAGATTTATTTTTTATTTTCATTATTACTTCCTTCCGTTGGTCACTAACCCCGCTCATTCAAGGTCCCTATTCTAATATCATTCTACTTTCTTCTTCAACTTATCTTTTTCACATTTGTCTTTGCTTTTGTTCTTAGAAACTAGCTTTAGAAAAGTCTGAGTAAAAACTGCCAATCCCTCCCTTCGTACTCTATGGAGCTTCTTAATTTGAGGTATGAATTTCTACCCGAAAGTGTTTTATATATTTATGATTTTTTATACTGCTACATCATTTGCTTTCTCTTTTATTTACACATGTGTTAGGGTGTCAATTTGTAATGCCAAAATCCCTTCACCTAGAGTTCACGTGGGATCTGCCGCCTATTCTGGATCAGATGTTCTTGGTAGCTGCCAAGTTTTACCATATCTAGTTACTATAATTTATTTTAGCCTGTAGGTTAACCATAAGTGAAAGCTGGGTATCCTGCCAGGACCAGTTAGCTAAAAAACCTTGCTGTCCAGAATATTTGAATTTACTGCTATGACAAAAAGCGTTGTCTCTGCAGCATAAGCCTCTATTGGATAGTGGTTTTCCCATATTAAAGGATGTGGGGACGGTGTAAGGAATATTCTTCACATATAGTTTTTATTTACAGACGTTTTTTTTTACATTATTTACAAGAGAGTGCTGAAGTCCAAGCCGGCAATTGGGTCCTGTCCGTGGCGTCGGCGTATGCTAAGGGTTGGTTCTCGCGATCTAGTGATGGCCCGAACAATGTTCACAGGACACAATGCAATCGTTCTTCAGTTGGTGACGCCGCTGCCAGTTTCAGGATGGAGATTCACCGAATAGCTTTTTCAGAGCTGCGCCCAGCGTACCTCGTCAGGTTCTCTTCTGGGGTGTCGGTGGCAGCGGGGACAGCGGTTCTGGTACCGGCGTTCTTCTGCTGTAGGTTTGCCACTGGTTCCGATAATACTTTTTTGGAGGTGTCGATCGAACGATGTTCTGCCAGTTCAAATGCTTTCGAGTAGCGGCAGCAAACTGTCTTGGACTAGCGTGAGGCATGCTTTTATCCCCCAAGGATGTGCGTGGGGGTGGCTCTCCTAAAGAAGATCGCGTGATTGGGCAGGCTTGCACCCTCAATTTCCGGTTTCTGGTAATGCTTGTCGTGTCGACATTAGGCTAATTTGTTCACTTTGCGATATTAGTCTAATTCTTTTGCTTGGTAAAAATATTTTGAGCTCCGACAAGAAAAGCAATAAACAAAATTATATTTCAGAAGGCATTTACTTGAACCTTCCAGCCTTCGGAGACAATTGGTATCATTACTGTTGTTTTGTCTTAATGTTTGTTTAGAATGCCAATGTCCCAATGTCCTGTGAAATGATATAACAGGTTATCTATATTTTGATATTGTCAAAAGAATATTTTGGTTGAAACTGTATGTTTCTGTTTGTGTTTTTAGTATTTCGACTTCAATATGACATACAATTTCTGTTCTATAGTTTGCCTACTACATCATGAATCGTTATTAAACATAAACTTTCATATAACGTCAATTATGCAGTTGTAAAACATTAGTCTTTTCTCATTTTATATCCACCATTTCTATCAAGTACTTGTAATTACAACGGATCGATCGCTATATTTCTTATTATGTATATTTTACGACCTTGACAACGTCACCCAAAATTTAACGCATGAACATGATAAATTTGTCTATATTTCGGCATTATAATAATTTCTTTGCTAACAAACATTATATCACCATATAAATCATAAATTGGCATTACCTTAACTTATAAATGTGCTTTCTATTAAACAGATAATGTTGAAAATTATAAATAGTATAAATTATTTATTATAAATAAAACATATTTATATGCTAACGCTACATTTCTATTCAGCTACTATTGTCTTCTGTACATTTTTCGTAGTGTCCTCAATTTTCTTAACTCATTGTTTCGTTTCTTTGTCAAATATAATTTTATTTTAGCTTAGGAAGGTTAAGTTTAATTTATAGTATTATAAACATTGGTTTTTACTTGTAAAATACAACAAATAATTGTTATCGTAAATTTTCTGAGAGTGATAAAAACAAATAACTATGAGTATTTGTTATAGTGCAGCAGTTTTTATTATTCCTGTATTTGCTGGTTGTGGTATAATTAAAGATAAATATTATTATTCTAAACAAAGTTAGAAAATTATATTTTCTTTATTAACTTTATTGTAGCATATAATTATTTGTTCTTCTATACATTATAACTTTTTATGACTAATCTTGTTTACAACTAATAACTGTAAAGTAATAAATGATTAAAAATAATATTAATTAACTTTATTTAAATTAATAGCGATGTGAATATTTTAGATCGTGAAAGTTAACTATTATGTTTTACTTATTAGAGGTTCTATCCTAAAAACAATATACATTAAATTACATGTAAGACTATTGTTAATTTAACATTAATTTAGTACAAGTTTTGCGAACTTACATTTACTTACATTATTTGCACCATTTATATGTAAATTATTATTGTTCTGCACATGTAGCGTTACAAAACTTTTGTTATGCTTTGTTTTGTTTGTATTAAGTAATTGTTATGATAATGCAAAGGATAACAGTTATGTCTTAGATTATATTATCCTTTGATTGAATAACGACTGAAAAATTAATTTTTAAAGTTAACAGTTCAGCTATTATTCCCAGTCTATAACTTACAGTGACTGCTTTTACTTCCTGGAATAAGAGTTATTAAAGCTCACTAGAAAGTTTTAATTGAAATTGTCGTTGGAAAATGTTAAACTTTGCTACATTTCATTTTCACTCGAATTTTAAGTTATTTAATCTCGCGCACTTTAATGGACTTATAATTTACAAGCTGGCTTTTTTGTTTCGGTAGCGGACCTACTCGTTTGTGCTACGACTATATTGGAAACGTAGTCATCGTAAAGCCACATTAATGTCGTTAAAGATGTAATACATTTCAAAAAGAACTAAACCCCGTCGGCCCTGAATCGCTTTTTGCTGGAGGATAATCAAGCGCAGTGCTGTGCGATTTGAATTCAGCGTGCTTTCATAGAAAATCTGACTGAAAATAGAAGCATAAGAATTACCCAGGTAGCATGCAGCTCCAACGAGGCGAATGTTACGTGCTTTTGCACGCCGTGCTGAAGCATTTGAATAACAAATGTGATTTATTGTAACGTATTGCAGATGAATATGCTTTCATAGAGCGGTTGCATCACTGAAAGTATACAAAAATTACGAGTGATACCTTTTTATCTTGGTGTAAAGGAATGTCTATTTAATATAGCATATAGATCGTAACTTTTATGTGCGTATAATTAGTTATTTTACACAAAATGTGCGTAGAGTAGTTAAATACACAATTATATCAGCTAACGTAATTTGATTGGAGTTTTAAATGTTAATATATAATACAAATCGACTACATCTAAATTGCTTTAAGTTTAAATGTTTTATTTTTAAGATCATTTAGAAGTACATTGTTATTACAGTTATTTATTTTATTCTGCTATTCTTGCATAAGGATGTAGTTGTACTTGCGGTTGACAAAGGGTTTTATTTTTTTTATTGCCGTCGTGGTCGTATCCTTTTAAAGTTTAGGGGTTAAACAAGTTGCTGTTCAATAACCTTTTATTTTATTTTTTCATCTAGCTTTGGGGTTGGTTTTTTTTATTATTCTTAAAATTTTGGTTGCATCCGTCTTATCAAGACGGTCTTTTCATTTTTATTTATATATATATCTGATTTTTTAGCGGTTTTATAGTACTTGTAAATCATTTTGTATTTCATCTTTCTTTATTATCTTTATCCAATACTTACTAATATTTATTAACTTTTATTACTTATCATTGGCATTTTTATCTCATATTTTATTTTCCACAATGAGCCATGACCTTTATTTTTCACCATATGTTTTCCTTCCATATTTTGTCAATATATTATAAGTCTATCAGTTTTTGTAACTCTATCGTGGTAAGAGCTATTACAATTTGATCATCTGTGAATAGCAGTATATAAATAATCTGGTGCTTTTTCCCTAATATCTTATGAATTTATGCATACAAAAAAATACTGGTGAGGAATTTTATATTTAGTTTCTTTAGCTATGTGTTTGATTGTTTTGAACTAGTTTTATCATATGCTATAAAAATTCTGTTTTAGAATATATGCCATAATTATTTCCTATTTATAAAATTAAAAATTTTACAGTATCAATAAAAGTTAAAGTTGTAGATGTAATTCTTTAATTTTTCAATATTTGTTGCAAAAAATACATTACTGATTGTAGTGCGGTCTTTTCTGAATCTTTTTTATTGATCGGTATTACCTGTGGTCGTTTATTATAATTTTGCATACATTTTGTATCCTACATTGAGTAAACCTCTGACTCGCTATACGTTTCCGTATTATATCTATTATTTTTTCTATGTATATGGTTCTCTTACAGTTTTTTTCTATATTTTTAATTAACATTTAAGTCATTTAGTTTCATTAAAATTATTTGTATTCACTAATATCGTTTTCTTTTATGTTTGGGTATTTTATTAGTGTATGTAAAAAATTTTATTCTACAGATCATGTTGTGAGTCTTTTTAATGTGCATTTTATGTCATCTTCTTTGTTCCGAGGTGCATTCACGTTTTAAGGTCTCCTAATTTGTATCTCAGCTGCAAGAGTAAGTAGGAAGATGCAGTTAAGGCGCAGGAAATATTTCTGAATGTGTAATGTAAATGGCAGCATCATGCAATGTACACAGGTCGAATTATCGCCATTGCAGCAAATATTGTTTTGTATACTTCAAATGGCGATGTTAGTTTTCAAGAACAACGCATAATTATCCGTTTTCTCCTCTTGCGTGGTGAAGCGCCCATCAAAATGTATCGCTGATTGAGTGAGATATGAGGCAAAGGCGTTAAGAATGTTAAAATGTGAGTTTATGGGTGCAAAAATTTAAGGTCGGGATTGTGTGACAATGAACCGAAAAAGCTTTGGCTACAAACCAGCCGGACAGAAACCATGATTGCGCGAACGGAGCAAGTTGTTATTGACATTCGATTAATCTTGCATGATGACCTGAAAATGCAGAAAGTTTCTTGAAGGTCAGACTAATACAAGGCTGCGCGGATGGTAATGCCTCAGGATATGTTGACACGTGATGCCGCTATAAATTTCCGTGGTAGCTCATTTTCCAATGGAGTTCGCTGTTGCATCAGCTATTTTCTAGTTGGCAAAACACACCCCTAAAGAAGTGCTCTCAGCAGCCATGAAATCAGGCCGATGTTGTGACAAATGTATATGTCTAAACAAAGATTACGTTGAAAAAACAAAAGTTTCAACTTTCTTAGGTAAGTACTTTTTCATAAAAAAAATTGTAGACCTTAGAACTTACATGCACCTCGTATATTATTCCATATTATTAAGCTTCTTTCCTTTGTAGCCTTTAATATTTCTTTTAAAGCGTCTTCTATTTCTCTTCTGGTAGTTTCTTGTATATTTTCCTTGATTTTTATTAGTGTAACGATTTAATCAATTTTCACTGGTATTCTAGTGGATTTGTATTTTGTTTTGTTTTTCTTGTTATTAAATTTTATTTTATTAACAAATTTAATAGCTTCTAAAAATCCAGACAGAAGGCAGCAGTAATTGTCAGTACTGAAATAGGGCTGAAATAAAATTAATATGAATGGCCTATTGACAGATTTCTTCAGGCGTGATTGACATTCGTTCATACGGTTGGAGTACTGCGGTGAAGAAAACAAGGGGAAACTACTTCACTATTTCCGAAGAACAGCCACTACATAAAATACAGCTAATAACGTGGCCCCTAGTGCTTGGCGGCACCTAAATAAGCCAAGGATGCTAAGAACAATGAAAAAAGAAAATAAAACAGAATATGAAAACGCTTTTTGAAACAGGTAAATTAACTAATGCCACATTAGTATTTAAAATAACGAAATTGCAAATAGTAGTCCGCTGAACTAGATCTGGAATATGTGAATCACAAGGCACAATTGCATACTATTCTGGAAGAAGCGATAATAATCATCAGGAAGGAATAGACCTTATGATCATCGACTCGATAGAAGAACCAGTACTTAAGTTCTCTCCCATATCAAAACAAATGATAGTGCTATAGCTAAAAGATAACTTAATACGTATTAACTTAGTTCAGGTTTATGCTGCCACTGCTAAAAAAAGCGAAGAAAAAGTTAAAAAAATTCACAAAAACTTGGATATTGTTCTAAAATCAATAAAAAAAAAATCTGGTGTGAACATCACACGACTTTCCTTATCCTATTATATATATATATATATATATATATATATATATATATATATATATATATCTCGACTGCACTCGTCTAAAAATTTGTTAATTTAAAAAAAGAAGAGGCGCTAGTCCAACACTCGAAAGCTGATTAAAATAAACAGTACAAGACAATAATTGACTTGTACTTAAAATTTTGCTACGTCACTGAAGGTAACCGTGCGAGCTCGGTCGCACAGCCTGCGTGCTCCCTCCTAGCGGTCAAGCGCTCCCCCCCCGTCTTCCCGCAGTCGGCCCGGTAGCTCTCCGAGCGCGCTGTGATTGGTCCGTTTAATTAATTTTTAATAGGCTACAACTTATTTACTTGACCTCGGATCAAAAAATTTCATTTTAATTTTTTGTTCGTCTCGGTTTGATCTATCCAGTAATATAAATTTCCCAAAATATTTTATGAACACCCGGTATGTTAAAAATCCAGAGTTTCAATTTTTTTTCGAGTTCCTATTTTACCAACTTTTATTTTAAATTCATGTTTATATCATGATAATAAATCATTTTTATTCTCATAAATTTTTTGTATCTTCAACCGTTTAGATACGCGACCGCTTTGAGACCGATTTTGCGACCTTGTGACCAAACGGCACGGCCTATTTTTACCAAAAGCTTCGCACTGCGTCCCCTACCTACAAGTAACTTGCATACCAAATTTCAAGTCTCTAGCTCTTACGGTTCTCGAGATATCTTGTTTACTGACAGAGAGACACACACACACACACACGAACCAATGGCTAAAAACAACTTTTTTGGTGTCCTGAAGCTATATTTCGTCCAGAAATGTGAAAAACTGGGTAGGTCAAATTTCCGTCGATGACATTACTTTCCTTATTATAGGATAAGGGAAGTAAAAAAGAAATAATAATATATATATATATATACAAAAGGATCTTCACAGCTGACACTGTCTTCCTTCACTCAACCGTTTCTTCCACTCCTTCTTGTCTTCCCAATCTCCGTCTGCTAGCCCTCTTCTTTCCATGGCTTCGTCCACCTCATCTCTGAAAGTTCTTCGGGGTCTTCCTCTCTTTCGTTTTCCTGGAGGACTCCACTCTGTTATTTTCTTTATTCATCGATTATTGTCCGTCCTTCTAACATGGCCGTACCATATTAAATAAAAAAAAATAATAATAATTATAGGAAACTTTAACGCAAAAGTCGGATACTGGACATATTCGGAGAGTACAGTTTATGAATTGAAAATGGCAGAGGTGACCATCTAATCCGGTTTTGTCAAGAACACCAAATATCTAAGCCAAAAGTGCAACTACGTCATACTAAGGATTGTAGAACCATTATCGAAATATTAAAGGGTAAAGTTACCAAATTTCATTTTGTCCAAAATAAATAATTTAATATTAATTATTATTTACCTTACAGAGGATTTAAGTAAACCAACTAAATGAGTTACCATAAATTCAGTGTAATAAGTATATTTAACATTAATCGTATGTTTACCAAAATAGCTTTAATTACAATTAAATTTACAAAACTGGAACTAAACCAACATAATAGAATGTTTATGTAATCAAAGTTTACGTTTGAATTTCCATACAATAATTTACTATCTCAATTACTAAAGATTTAGGAACTCTAAAAACTTTTACTGTAGTATACTAATATATGTCAAGTGAGCTGAAAAACGTTCAGCAAAGGACTGTAAAATAAAGGAAAGAATTAAAATTGTAAAATATGTTAACTGCCAGTGTAACCATTCTACAAACTATATTTTCAGCTTTTAGACTCAAACAAAATTCACAAATACTCCAACTAAGTGTATCTCATACCTAAACATTCAACGACAAGAACCAACAAGTAGACTACCAGAGACAAATACAAATATAGAAGTAGCAGCAGACAAATCAAGGCAATAAACTTTCATTTTATGGGAAGAAGAATGTAAATGCTTAATTTACTTACTACCGTCATCAATTTGCTATAGTGGTGTAAATATTGCATTATAAGATACCAAAAATTTATAACAAATAACGACATTAATATTATGAAGACCTAAGACCGATACAAATACTTAAATACTTTGTTTATTACTCAAATAGGAAAAATAATAGCTGCAAAACAGAGATAACAAAGAACTCGATAAGGTAAGCTACGCGGGCCCGTAGGTATTTAATGTAGAGCTCTTAACGAGGTGGGTAAGGGTAGGCACTTACTTCGATGACATTGCAATATTAGCTTTGCATAATGTTTTAAACATAGCACTTTGGGAATTTCAAAGATCTTAAAAAAATTAGAATGCTCGTTAAGGGTCTCGTGTATTACACCAAATTATTAACATAAGCTTTATGTTTAATCGCTAATGTAGCATTTACTCTGGTCAACAACCATTTTGGTTCTCAAAAGCAAATAGCTGGCCTAGAAGCATTTTTTACGTTTAATTCAAAAATGTATTTAGTATTTTGCTATCATGTACAGATGGGTAGATATTTTTGAAAAATTTGGTAATGAATATTAGCTGCTTTGTTAGTAGAGACAAGTTCCTCAGACTGTTCATAAGTTGTCATCTTGTCCATTGTAACTCTAATTTGACCCAGGAACATATCATTTAAGAAATGTTAACAGTTAAAAGCGACTACATAACAATCCTGACTCATTGTTGACTTCTTTGCAGTAATGTGAACTGTGTATTGTGCGTTTGTCAGTGATTATCATTTCGTTGTGTTCACAGTGTACGTTGAAACTAATTTCTTCTCTATGGTGAATGTATAATAAATCCATAAATGAATAAATAACCTAGTAACATGTCACGTCAATGCATAAATGCCCCAGATAATTTCTGTTACATATGTAGCGAGTTTACTGTGAAGCATCAAAGGTGTATTAACTCTCGCATAAAAACAGCTTATCATCACTATTTTGGGTGCGTTGTTTATAATCAAGGTAGGTTGCGCCAGTAGCTCAGAAGTTCTCGTTTATCTATGCATGTTGCTGTGCATAAAAGACAAGTTAATGAAGCAAAAACTAAAAGGATATATTTGTTGGTCCACAAATTCAAGATTTCATGAGAGATATTCAATTAGATCTAGCTTTAAAAAGATATGCTTGGAAATTCTTTAAAGACGCCACAAAACATTTCTTAGGGAACAGGATATCCGAGGACTACTATATGGAAAGAATGTTGCTGGTTTACTGTGAGATGAAATTCAACATGTCTTTAAAGCTTTATTTTTTGCACTCCCACTTGAAATTTTTTCCGGACAACTTTAGGAGATATCAGTGACAACCATGGAGAGCAGTTCCATCAGGACTTTTCTACAACTGAAAACCGTTATCAGGGAAGATGAAACCCAGCCCTGTCACTGAAATAAGCACTTCTTTTTTTCTGCGATTTACGAAATTTGGAAGGTGATAAAATTTCGATTTCCCAAAAACTACACGTGATAAGAAAAAACTAAAAGCACGTCTGGATTAAGCATGCAACTTTCTGTTAAAATCACCGTTAAAAATTTTTGAGGTGTGTTATCAGCGCAAATAAGAATAATAAATGAAAAAATTACAAACTTAAAGTAACCCTCATTTTTCTCAATGTGTTTTTCACGTTTCTTGGTTATTTCAAATACAGTTGGTATTTTTAGTAATAATTGTGATTTATTTACGCCATGTTTCTTGCAGATATTATAAGTGTAGCTGTTGTGTGGTTATTGATTTTTGGTTTTTTGGTCCAAATAATTTATAAATTCTGTACGGGACACGAGTACAGAAAATGAGGTAGCCAGTTAATTTGAAGTTATCTTTTTTGCTCCCAATGAAAATAATTTTTGCTTACTTTAGATCTATTTTTAGTTGCTATCTTGTTAAAAAAATTAATCAGTAATTTTTAATTTAGATTATACAATATTTTCTTTGAGAAACTTCAAATTTTCTTTCTTTTAGATTGTTTTTTTTGGTTTTTTACTGTCACTAACTTATTTTTAATGAAACATCGTTTTGTGTTTTATTGCGTTACTGTAACTGTTATATACTGATCATTCATATATTTATTTAGTCGACAGTGTATTAATATTCTTAGTTTTGTTACATAGAAAGCAAATGTAAGTTACTGGACCAGCATACTTTGTGTTACCGTGCCTGGAAACAAAAATTTTCTTCGCAGATTGCACTAAGTAAAGGTTCATTTTAATGCAACTTTGTTATCACACAGATGGCAATCAGATTTAGGATGAACTTGGCAACGATACAAAATATCTAACAGCATGTTGGAAATGTAATAGTTTCAAAACATTGTTGCGAAGAAGCAGCTAGTAATTTAATAAAATTAATAAAACAATATAAAGAATATGTGAAAATTTTCTAGAAAAAACTCGTTTCACTTAGATAGAGAAATGTTAGTCTCTAGCATGTATTCAAAATATGCATAAATTTCTTATAAAGGCAAGACAAAATTCAATTCCAAATAATAATTTAGCAAACTGACTTCTGTAAAGCACATATGGAATTATTTGAAACAAGAAACCAAGCAAATGACAATTTTTTCCCCTGGAATATAACACAAAATATTGGAACAATCTAAATTATATTGCTATCATTATACTGTACAGACTTAACAGTTATATATATATATATATATATTATATATATATATATATATATATATATATATATATATATATATATATATATATATATATATATATATATATAAAACCTGATGTTAGCAAAAGTCCTTTATGGCTCCGCTAATCTGCAACCATTTATTTAACAAACTTTTCCACAATCTAAACCAAACAGTACATTTGTGTAGTAGCATTAGTTTTTCAAACCTTTTGTAGTGTTTTACAATCTTTGTTATTATATTTATTTTGATATGTAAAAAGACGGCAAGATAACCTTATTTTAATTATTTTTGGCTCCATCTGAATCTTACTTTTCTTAACGAGATTTTTTTAGAATATTGATAACAGTTTGATTTGCATTTTTATTACAAATAAAATTAAAATATATCCAATTTATTCGTGTATTTGTTAACATAGTCATTTGATTTCTATATATTTTTTTGGCAAAAATTAAAAATGATCTGTTTAAGACAACAACTTTTTTTCGTTTAGTTTTTGTAGGTGTTATTCTTTGCTATGTATGAAAACTCTGTAGACAAAGTTGCTGTTTATAATTTTTTTGTCCATTTATTATTTAAAATTTTTAAATACAATATATCTTTCTGGGTTTCGATTATTTGTATATATAATAATGGTAAGGCCCTACGCCCCGCGTGGGAGCATGGCCTGCGAACTGAGAGGTTAAGGCCCTCATACGTTCGCTCTCTCTTCCCAGTCGTCGCGCACCATCTCTGATACGGGGCGATGTGGCAAGCACCGCACCTTAGACGACCGCCATGATTACCCCTTGTTCGAATGAACGCAGGTACTCAATTATTTTTAGTGACTGAGTAGGCCACCCGCCAGGCATCAGAGAGCACCGGGAATTGAACTCGGGTCCATCAGCATCGCAGCCCGCCCCTCAACCACGTGACCACGCTAGCTTTCGATTATTTGTATGGCCAATGGTAATTCGAAACTTTTTTTACTTATGTGAAGAATTAAGGATCACAGATTTCATGAAAGAGTTACATGTTTTGGCACCCTATTATTTTATTTTATATATTATTAATACAAAAACATTAAATTTTAGCTATTGTTTTTTAGTTATAATAGAAAAAATAATTATGTCGTACTATTAGGGGACCGGAAAGTAATGTCGTTTTTTTACATTAAATTCAAACAGATAAATTTTTAACAAGTTTTTATTTTTAATTATTGATGTAATCACTATCGTTATTAACAACCTTTTACCAGGTAGTGTGCAAATTTTAATGCCGGATCAATAAAAATCAATGGATTTTTGAGCAAAAGATCTGGAGATCGCATTTTAGACATCATCCAAATTTTCAAATTTTTGCCACTTAGAAAATGTAGCGATCAGAATAAATAGAAATCCGATGGTGCAATATCGGGCGAGGATGGTGAGTGAGGCAATACCTCCCACCCCAATTCATTAATTTTTTCCGGAGTTCGTCTTGCGCAGTGCGGTTTTGCATTATTTTGTTGCAGAATAACGCCTTTCTATTGACAATCACTGGGCACTTTTCAAATTAAGACTGATTTAATCAATCCCATTGTTTACAGAAAAAGTCTGCGTTTACAGTTTGCCCAGGCTTCAGCACTTTAAAATAAACGACCCCGCGAATACTACACAAAACACAGAAAAGCGCCTTTTTGGGGTGTAAACTTGGTTTAGCTGTATTTCGTGGCGATTGATTCAGAAACAGCCATTGATTTTTGTGTTTAGGATTATCATAGAGGATCTATTTTTTGTCTTCAGGGATTAAGCGATCAAAAAACGCTTCTGTATTGTCCAGCTGAAGCAATAAATTGCATATGGTGGACCGGCTGGCTTTGTTTTCTTCTCTGCTTACTTTACCAATCTGCTGCAAATGTTTTTGAATGGTCGACCAAGGTTAGTTAAGTGTGTTTGACAATTCCTCGATATGCTGACACGGATTTGCTGCCACTTGTTGGTCTTCCTGATCTATAGGAATCGCAAAGATCAAAATTACCGGATTTGAACTTAGAAAACCACCTTTGGTATTTATGAACGTTTAATGCACTTGGATAAATATAGCAAATGTTTTTGGTAGCAACTGTTGCCTTACTACCCTTGTGAAATTCAAAAAGCATACAATGCCCGATATGTACCTTTTCTGGTAAATGGCTGGCTATGTAACCATGAATTGCAAAAAAACGTTAAGATTTAATTATTTACGAGTAAACATGCGCAGAAACGACATTACTTTCCGGTCCCCCTATTACTTAATACTATTTATATACACGTAAAATTAGGCTATATTTATCTGTAAAACTATTTATGTTGCACTAGCACAGAACGTTTTTGCTTCCAGCACTTGACTTTCCAGACTCTCTCTACGTGATGTTAAGTATCTCGGAACCGGTTCTAGTGTCTAAGCGAAGTGCATAGAAATACTTGAAATATTCATGTTGGTCGAGCCCCGCAAGCAACGCGGCTAGATTTCTGGAAGACTTTATGTCCGTTGCTCGTGCGTAATGTCAGGATGGCCGCTATGGGGGGCGTTTGTAAATTTGTTACAAGATAAAAGTGATTAAAGTTATACCTTACTTTGATTCAAGTTTGAAGAGTTATTTAATATAGAGTATACGTTCCTTTTGTTTAAATAATACTTTTTATATAACGCGTAATGAAAAGGTCTAAATTTGTTTTTGAGGAACAACATTTTATACAACTTTAATGTATAACCAAAGTATTACGAACAACTTAAACTCCGATTATTAATCATAGGTTTTTGATTGTAGAAAAATTCGGATAATGAGATAACTACGGAATTATTGGTATTTTGTAGTTGTTAAAATAATTCAGCATATTATATGAAACATGCGATCTGGCATTAGCTTACTAGAATACTGCTTTAGGATTAGTTCGAAGATAAGGTAGAACGATCGGCTCTAAAATTTGTGAAACGTAAAGACTTCTGCTTGTTGTATGAAACATTCGAAATAAGAGAAATTGTAATTTTAAATAAATAGCTCCTCAAACCATAATTCTGAGCGATGAAACCGTATACCACTAAATAACTTATTTTTGTAACTTTATTCCCAAATCCGATTTCGGTCGTCATGGTGTTGCAAACAAAATCTGAATTTATTAAAGGATATCATGTCTAGCCATTTTCCTTTTAGATCTAGAATTTAACACATTATTATTCCAATTAAAAACGTTTATAAGCTAAGGTTAGCGGTAATTAAAATAACAGACATCTTTAGTAGACATCAATTTGATTCAAACGATGTAGAATAGTTCGGGCTGAACGAATTATGTTAAAGTTGTTGGACAATTATTGACTTTAGATGTGGCTGTATAGTTCATAAACTATGCCTATTTTTGCATTTGTTGGTAGAAGAAAGGTGCGGTACTTATTATGGGATTACGACTGTTTATTACCTTTTACTCATGTTCGAGAAATAATTAAGTATTATGCTTAAGAACAACTTATCAAATTTTTAATCTTCAAATTAATAATAACCTTGTCTTTATATCGTTTCTTAAAAACTTGTTTTTATTAAGGTTAGAATAACAACAAAAGCTTGTAACGTAAACATTTTAGTGGGCTAAATATTTTTTCTTATTATAATCCGTTTCTCGGTGTTCCACTTTAAGTAGCTATTCTTTGAATGCATCAAAAGTGCTGTGAATTATCATTATCTTTAAGAATCAAATTATTATTAAAATTTATTTAAAATTTTGAATGACCTGATTTAAAGAAACAGAGACTTGGTATTTTACATTAAAAAATTATAATACTCATTATTATGGAGAACTAGTAATTTTGGTGTTCTTAAGGTGCGTAGTATAATAAATTTATGTTTTAGGGTCGTATGAATGACACCGTGAAATTACAATGTGAGTTATGAGGACACGGAGGTAGTGTAACGGGTATAATGTAACAGCAGGTTCTGTTGTTCCTAGCGTTCACGTTTAAGTAATTCTGTTGTGAAAATAAAAATGTATATAATAAATACATAACTTTTTTAAAACGGCATTGTTATTTATTATTTAATTATTATGAAACATAAAATTTAATGCATTCGTGCAAGTTCTACTTTATCGGAAACCTATATAAAGCTATAATTGTTTCACAGAAAGATTCATTTTACAGCCATTCTTCCTGTTAAAACAGTTTGGACGTATCTGCAATTTTTGTTTATTTAAAAAGTGACATTATTTTAAAAATAACCTCTTTTCTAATACAAGCTATTTATTACCCCAAAATGAGTATAGTACTCTATAATTGAAGAAAATAAAGTTTTTATACTATCTGCTGTTTCTTCTTAATAAACTATAGAACATTAACGTGCTTAATAAAAAGTTTCTAAATAAAAATGATTTTATTTCTTAGAATAACAAACGTTTGCTCGCGAAAAAAGCTTTTGTTGCGATTAAACTTTTATGAAGATATTAGCTAATTTGCCTTCCTTAATGTTACAATCAAGCAGCTGAGCAATGCTCCTTGCTTTGCATACAGATACTTCCTAAATGGAATTTGCTTTCTCAAATGTTTTCCTCCAGCTGCTTGAGAAAGCAAAATTAATTCCGAAACTTATTAGACTTGGCGCAGCAAGCCATAGTTTGCATAAATTAACATATCACAAACGCTATAAAGAGCTTTGTGTGTGCAGCATTAATTGTACTTTTAGGGCGTGGGAACTGCTATTTGCGGGGCTTGCGATTTAGATGATGAGAGTCTTGTTTTAATACGCGATTTTTATATTTATTTTTGAATAAGTCATTTTATATTATTGACTTTATTGAGCTTTACAAAGCAATACTTAACTAAAAATGTTTTAAATGACAAATAACTGGTTGCTCATATAAATCTCCAACACACTCGGTTGCTCTTTAAACAGGCTAAATTATTCCTGTAAATTATTTGCCAACTAACCTAATCAATGTTTCACGCGAAACTTGGAATGTCAAAGGAGAAGCCTAAATTGATTCATTCCTTGTGTGATGCAAATTCGCCAGCCGCTTTTTAATTATACAGGTTTTTGTCAGTAGCGACAATTCAAACATTCATTAGATTCCAATGTTACGTGCGTTTTTTTATAAAATAGATTAAGCTAAATAATTAAAAAACAAACCTGTCTGCAATTTCCAGCAGAGATAAACGGATTTAATTTACATTTATAGCTTTCCCTGAGTTTCTGGTCTTCTAAAGGTTAATTTTTCAACGTCAAGTAGGATGAAGGTTTTTGTGTATTGCTTTAAAGGCGGTTAGCGCTCCATATTTTATTAAACGACGAGGAGAGATGAACAATTGCTAAAGATATGCAGAAAACAGACAGCATTGTGAATTAGGTAAATTGGAACCAACTAAAATTTTTAAACACAAATAAAATGAACTGAAATAAATACAAAACCCGCAAACTCAATCCATAACTATAAACTGTATTAAAACTCCTAATCTTTTTTTATATTATTTGTAATTTTTAATAAATAAAATATATTAGCTGTTTTTTAAATTAATTTAAAAGCTTTTACTATAAATAAACAATAATTTGAATAGTCAATATACAGCGTATATTAATTATCATAAATTAATATATATCTTTAGGTAATTATAGAGGTAATTTACAAGTTCTATCTTATAATAATAATTAGCACACCAATTATAAATCATTTACCCAAATGTACGTAACCATTGTCATTAACAATTTTTCTTTTAATCATTGTTTTAATATTAAAAAATTATGTATTGTGACTAGGATTAATAAAAGAGCAGCGAATGTTTGCGCATCTGTATTTCATTTAATATTTGTTTTGTTTTGGATAACTAGCAATGTAAATAAAACAAAGTATTTGTGAGTAGAGGAAACATTAAACAGTCTCATATTAGAAAATGGTGAAGGCATAACAAAATGTGAGATTTATGGGAAAAACAAAACTAGCAAAACACAAACAGAATGGTGCAAGAAAATAAAGTAATAAAAAAACTGAACAAGATATGGTGGCAAAAACAAAATTTAAAAAGAGAATACAACATTTACAATACATTAATAAAAGGCATAGCATATAATGTAGGATTGTGGAGATAGATTCAGGTGGAAAAGAAACGATCTTGTAAGATATCAAAACTAAAGAGTGTTAGAAACGAAACAAATAAACAACATAATGGTCCAAAACCCAAAATTGTGGTAGAAACAGAAAAACTTATTTAGTGAGGATAATGATATGAAAATGTGATGAGTGGAAGCCTCCAAACAAGCAAAAGCGCAAGAAACTCCAAATAACTTAAAAAACTAACGTCAATAAAGAAATGAGCACTAAAAGTTTACAAAAGTAGCAATATCAAAATATTTTGTAGAAGTGGGCACATTACAGAAAATAAAGATAAAATTAAAGTAGACACACACAATGCAAACATAATAACAAAAATGCTATACAATGCAATTAAATGCAATTGTTATACGTAATTTTATTGGAACATATATTTTGGTAAATGAAGTGTACCTAAACAATATAGCGTATATAGAAAATTAATAAATGCACACTTACGTATATTAAACAGATATTTGCAAATAAACACTAACATAAATTAATTTTCAATTTTCTCAATAATATATCTGGAAGTATTAGATAAAAAAGGCAAAACGAGGAGGAACAACCCAGAAGTTTACGTGTCTTGTCAGAATAATGTGTATAAATAATGACTTGTTAATGTTAAGTGGTCCAAAGAGTTCGATTTAAGTGTAAGTGTTCACAATAATGTTAACGGAAATAATAATACTAATGGTAATGTTAAATGAGTCATATTTGGATTACTGACATCTGTCATTACAAATGCGGATCTTACATGTGTCTTTTAATTTACAAATTATTACTAAGCTTCTGATATTTGCTAGTTAAAATTTTTACGCATGTTTATAAGCTATATATGTATATCAGTCTTTTAAAATACAAGAGGCTGGAATAATTTATACTAATATCCTTTTGTATGATACAAAATGTATCTCATGTTTTCCCGTTTATTATTAGTTTGCTAAAAAACATTACACAATAAAGCATACATGTGCCGTCTATTCTAGTTTTCTAAAAATTTTAATTTTGGATTAAGAATATCACGTCACCACCATCTTTAATATTTTAAGATCATCATTAACATTAACATGTTTGTGGTGGGACACTTGTAAAGAGATTACAGTAACTATAGGTAAACATCATGTTGTAAAGAGAATAGCTATAAATTGAAAAAACCACGATGGTTACCGACTGATGACTGCCATATAAATTGCTGCAAAACCAGGAAGTTTATCGACTGCCCGGCTAAAATCATAAGAGTGAGAAGACCTTTATGAAAAGAAATCGGTAAGCCAAATCCAGTTTGATAAACTTATTGGACCCAATAAAATCCCTCAAATTTGAAAAAATTTAATGGGAATGAATTTGGATGTCAGTGGTTGGAGCGGAAAATTAAAGTGTTGGAAGTCCTCTATCATGCGAATGATAAAGTATCAATTCTTAATGTCTTACAACAATAATGACAGTTGATGTGACTACAACCAAAAGAGAGTGATAATAGCAACAAATAGATCTTTGTTGTTGGTGTGGCGGCCTTTTCGCCCTTGAACCGCTTGTATATCGCGGCGGCATGCTGGTGGCTTTGATATCTGCCGCCACGTTTTGCTATCGCACACAAAACGGCATATGGGCTTTTGCTCAGCCGGCGAGTCTGCATACGCCGTCGGCGGCACCCTTTGAGACGAAAAGTGCTGTCGAATTAAAATTTCCCGTAAAAAAGACCTACCGCTAAGCCAGGTGCGAAGCCCGGCGAGATACTCACACCGCAACGCGTCCAGTATGGCCGCATTTAACCAACCCGCAATATATATTCGCATCGCAACGCAGCCAATTCGGTCGCATTTAACCGACCCGCAGATAACTACCCCGCAAGACATACTCGATCCGCATCGCATCTCGGCCAGTGCGGTCGTGTTCCAAACACAAAGACATCGCAACAAGGTGGCCACCGTGAAACCAACGTCGAGGAAGCCGAAGCCGATTACAGGTGAGCGATTTGGCTTTACTTATCGGTTGATATCGGTAGCCGCCCCCATCCGCTTTCGCGCCGTCCGTTTAAGGGACGATTTGGGCCTCAGCGTTTTACATTTCAAAACGGGCCGTACTTAGTTCCCCACACCGCACCACGAGGGCACGGCTATTTACACGCCTGCCTCTCCAGTTGTCATGATTTTATAAGTGGACTAAGACATACCTGATGCCGAATGATCCACTGCCGCTAAAATGGTAGTCATAGTTTTCCATTTACTTTCGGCTGCATTCGGACATACATTCAAAGTCCTTTTTTACTAAGTAGTTGACTTTGAGTTAAAAAAAAAACATGAAAAACTGAAAAGTAATATTGAACAGCTTATTTTGTGTACATTATTCTCCGACGCACTAAATTTAATTTGTAAACTTGAACCTAAACAAGTACGGAGTGAAATCCTTTCAAGAGTCGGCTTTATACATAAACAAAAATTTGCGACACTTCCGACAAAGGTCTTAATTTCTGATCAGGCTGATATTTGGCGTCTGGACTTGACTTATGGTCCTGTGAATACTGAAAACGTTATGTCTCTATCTATCGCAAATCAAAATTATAGGCGTGACAGATGTCGATGCTAGAAACTTTTCTCGCTTGGGCTAACTTATCAAAAGCTAAAAATAGAACGGACAGACACTTCTCTTTACATAAGGCTTCTCATTTCAATGTATAAAAGCCTGAAACTTTGGCAACGTATTCATTCCATATGTTGAGATGTTGGCTGTTCTGCTGTTCTTTGTAATTACTGGAAGTTAGAGAGAAGCGTTACTATCAAGATGCAATATCAGATAATATGATTCAATGTTAGTTAAAAAATTTATTAGTGGCGACACCAGCAATTATCACAGGCTTCATGCTTTAACACAAGAGTAAGCTGAATACCAAGTTAATGTGCGCATAAAATTGATTGACTATCCTTAACATCTTTGAATCTTTTTCAGAATTGTGCTAATCGTGAAAAGTAAATCTACTCTTCGTTATCTAAACAAACCAAATTAATTTTTATAAGTAGAGACAAATGTAGAATCTATCGTAAAAGGCAAGAGTTTTAAGCTCAAAGTTATGCTTTGTGTTTAGTAAAATTAGGAAGATGTGATTTACTTTGAATTAGTTCTTAAAGATCTTAAAATCTTGGAACAACCATATTTTAGTATTGTCGTTAAAGATGTAATATAGTCCATCAAGACGTAAAGAAACAAAAATAAAAATTGCCGGACTAGAAAGTAATATACAATATGCAAGATGCTCTTTTTTGAAAAGGCATTTCGTTCTGAAACTTAAGTTATTTGCGCTTATTAAATCAGATGCAGTTCCAGATTTAATTACTATATATAATAAACTATTTATTTATATGCTTATGTTTGGTCTTAGTTTTGGGTTTATTTTATTTTAAGAATATTTTATTAATACGTTTTATGGCATCAGTATAAAAATTACACTTTTTAACTTTGACAATTGTAATGTTATTATTTACATCAAATTTATCTTGTTTTGTATTTTAGTGTGATTTTTCTACAAAGAAATAATATTAGTGCTAATAGCTACAAAACTTAATGCATTTGATTGTGAACAAGTTATGAATATCCTGATAAGGTACAATATGTCAAATTGTGTTTATTATTTGTCCGTTGTAAACGTGCAACGCTTGATCCAGTATTATAAATGGTAATAATAGCTCGGTGTGATAAAAAAAAACTGCCTTGCATTAATTGCACTTGACAAGTTGTTACGGGGAAAGGGTAATATTTAAATATATTGCAAAAGAAGGAAATAAGTCGGATATTTACTGTATAATAATAGTTGCAAGTGTGGGAAATTACAACGGTCTGTCACTCGCTTGGGATTAGAAGTATATTGTATAATAACGGACAATTGTTGATAGATTTTCTAAAGAAAAACTTATTAAAGAAATTAAAAATATATGCCAACAAAAAACATCGTCACATTCTTTTTATAAATGAAACGATTTTTACCGTGGAGAAACATTTTAATAAGCAGAAAGATAGACTACTATATATGCTAAGAGCTCCTGAGTAGCATCATGGGTGGTTAAAAAGGTCTAAAAAGATTATTATTCCGCTTCAATCATGCTTTGGTAGGGAGTAAATTACGATAGTGCAACGGAAGTTTATTTTTCCTAAAAAACGATAAAAACTTTAGGTGAAGTTTATCAAAAAAAAAAAAAAATCTTAGAATCTTACGTAAAATCTATGATTTCAACAATTGAGTATTAATAGTGGAGTTTGCAAAGCTAAAACCATTTAAAATGATTGGCAAAAAACGTTTCTGATTGTAGATGAGCCAGAAATTGATTTTTGGCAAATTCTGATCCAAATCTGTTAAATTATGAGTTATAGTCAATTTTGGAGGACGTACTTTCCTCTAAAAAGCATTCGAGTATTGAGGTTCAAAAACAGTGACTAATTTTCTAATCGTTGTTTAGCATGCTGCAATAAATTATTGTAGAAATAAATTAAAAGCGGTTATTTTTAATGTTTTTTGTTCATGTAATCTATAGTTGTGTCTTTAATAAGAAATCGTATATAAATGCTTATCGTTTCAATTTAAGAAGGCTTAAATAATGTAACAGTATGTATGGCTAGATTAAGTAACATAAATATTCTGGTATAATAGATATTGCATGTTACTTTTTATATATTATAAATTAAAATGTTTTCAATGAATTTCTTATATATCCTTTAGTAGGTTAATTTCTTTAAAGCATCAATGTTTTCTGTATTTTATAAAGTAGGAGGCATGTTGAAGTTCTAAAGTTTCCAATTTTCTTTCTGAAAAAGTGCTTACCCAAGAAAGTTGATGTTTCTGTTATTTCTCAATGTAATTTCAATTTAAACGTAAACATTTTTCACAACATCGTCGCCATGATTCTATGGCTACTGAGATCACTGCTTTAGAGGTGTGGTGTTCCTTGCTGGAAAATTGCTGATGCAACAGCGGCTCGATTGAAAAGTAATCGATCACGAAGAGTGTCTTTTCGTAGGACCCACCTTGAACACACAATCCTATGGAAATTTTAAGTTTAAAAGCAGTTTAAAATTATATATATAATCGACGGTCTTTTATTGTTAAATGAGCTGAAATTCATATTAATTAAATACTTGTTGATTTTTGCTTTCAAATATTTATGGTTCGTTGTTAGAATATACAAAGTGCATTTTTATTTCTACAATAATTGAACGCGTTGTGTACGACTCTTAAAAATTTTATAATTTCTGTTAGATTCACTGTTGTTAATTCACTTGAATAATTTTAGAAATTCAAAGACGATTTAAATTTAGGAATTTTAATTATATGAATTCTAATTCGATCGTAAGGCGATAGAAGCACTACTAAAGGAAACCATGCTGTGCAACGGTAGTATTATAATTTCAAAAGTATAAAAGTGACGACTACAACAATCCACATATAAAATCACGTTATATTCAATACCACTTAAATCAAATACAAACTTGGCTCAAAAAGTGGCGCGTCAGAGTAAATGAGACCAAATCAAGGCATGTACCCTTCATATTAAGCAAAGAAACTTGTCCTGCAGTGTATTTAAACAACCAATAGCTTCTACATGCAGAAGACATAAAACGTCTAGGTATTTATCTAGACCGACGACTTACATGGAGAAAACATATATAGACAAAAAAATCAGCCAGATACTAGGTTCCAAAAAATGTACTAGCTAATGGGTCGTCCGTCACAATCAATCTTAGAATACAAAGTACTACTGTATAAAGCAGTACTTAAATCAGTGCGTATCTACGGGCTACAGCTGTGGGTTCTGTTAGTAAATCTAACTTAGCATTACTGCAGCATTTCTAATCAAAAGTACTGCGTGCTATAATAAATGCCCCGTGGTATGTGCTAAATGAACTTATCTATCTAGATCTACAGATACCCACTATCCTACAAAGAAAATTACCAAACACACCATACGAGATCGATTGTTTTTTCACCTTAATACCACAGCAACGAAATTTCTACATAATGATGAACAAACACGCACTCAAACGTTTTAAACCAATAGACCCGCAAAACAGATTTATTTAGGTTAGTTCTAGCTCTATATTACAATTATAACTTTATTTTTGTTATATTACTGTAAGCGTTTGCACCATACATGTTAAGTATTTGTGATTATTGTTATTACTAATCGATATTTAATTTGCTATATGTTTAGCTACATTAAGACCGATTGTAAATAATAAAAAGACTTAAATAAAAGAAAACTATAAGATTTGTTTAGAATAGCTCTTTCCATAATAATAAATGAAAGCGTAATTATCTAATACCCACTTTATTTTTTCTGTTGTTATTTGTCTTTTTACGTTTATTTTATTTATAACTGTACTTGAGAGGCTAACATATACAAAGACTTTTATGTTGGCATTTATATTTTATATATTTTTTATATTGTATTCAGTGGACCAATTAATTATATAAAAGATTACATTACTTCGTTGATAGTATATGACAGAGTGTAACAAAATATGATTCTGATAAGAAGGACTCTTAGGTTTTAAGTCAGTCTATTGAAATGGAAGCCTGCGTTTGAATACGAAGTACCCATTTATAAGCGGATATCTCGTTTCCAAGTTAAAGGCAAAGATCATCAACTTCATGCCTGTTCTTACACAAAACTCCATCATCCTCAGCTTAGTCGGCTGGCAGCTACGCCGATTAAATCTAATCAGGAGAAAATGTTGCCGGCTGCCAGTTATCACATTATCTCTTAGCCTAGGTACGACCTATTGCTTGGAGGCCGTTTCATAATGGCATTAAACTGTGTATATCTCTGTTATTACGACGCAAATCCTTCAGGCGTCATGACGGCGTCGCTATGGCAACAGGTGGCCTGGGGGATGCTTTAGTTTGTAAGTAGCGCAACATGCGCGGTTTTCGGATATTGCAAAAAGGAACAAATTGGGCAGCCCAACCTCGAGCGTAACATATTGTCTGATTGATTGCGATAAAAACGTCATCAACGTGTCAAAGTGCCGCAGATTGGCCGTTTTAGATGTCTCCAAATTCTATTTTGTTTTTTAACGCAAGTAGTTGAAAGAACAATAAAAAGAAATTTGTGACCAACTGCGAGAAATGCAACTGTTGAAAATATAATAAAGTGTAGCTACTTTTTAAAATCATTTTTGAATAATTGATTTTATTTTACTTAACTGTAATGCTAAAAATTCTGAAAATCTTAAAACACTGATTTGAAAAAAGCTGTACGGTACAACGAGAAAAACAAATTATGTTTTGAATAGATATAGAATTCAATAAATACCAAAATTGAATTTAGAAACTGCAATAAAACTCAATGGCTATTCAGTATACACTGCAATTAGGTGTGATACAATGTAAAATATTCAAATGCTGCAAGATATTTTAGAGTAAACATCTGTATTTATGAAAAAATAGCAGCACAAAATTGAACAAATGTACACGTCTAGCAATCATTAGGTTTCCTCTTGAGAGTGCCCTACTTTTTCCAGAAACAAGCAAACACGGAGTGACCGAGATGTCTTTTTGAGGTTTTACTATGACGTTTTCAATGCCGGGAGGCAACGCAAAAAGTTGCAAACTCAATTTATTTCGGACCAAACTAACGCACATAAATTTCAACAACTTTTTGCGGCTTCGGTTGGCACTAATATTGTAACTTCCGAAGTTCACTATCTGAAATAGGCACTCTGCTTTATCATGAAATTAGCTGCTGATTGGAGCGTGTAATGCGGTTGGCCAAAACGGTTAACTTCAACTGCTGAAGTTCGCAGAACATCTTTGAATTATGTTGTATGGATATGGCTAATTTTCGATTATGGTTTTTCTTTTAGGAGTGTTAGGTATAGCTAATATTAAATTTGTTTATTACTTGCAGATATAATTAGTTAACCACTTTAATAAACATGACATCTAATCTAAAACTAAGTGTCGTTTTGCTGTTTAAGTTAACATAATACCATTAAAAAATTATAATAAACAACTCTTGCGTACTTATGGATTAGATTCGTTTTCAAATCTTTTGCCAACTCTTAACACCCTTTTCCCAAGACTGATAATTGTTTTCTGTTTTTTATTATTAGAGGTACATAGTTTTATTTTTAGGAAACAGTAGTAATATTAAAAATAGCAACAGCAATAATCAAGCATTAAATAGTTATTAAAAAATGTAAATCAATTAACTTGTTTTAATTAAAATAATTGCTTATAAATACGTTTAGTATTATATGTAATTAGAAAAGAAATTTATTATAGGATACATAATAATATTAATAATATTGACAAATATTTATTATTATTTTAAGAGCGAGAAGCATAATAGTTATAATATTGTTGTTATTGACATGAAATAATTTTTTTTATTTTAATAATTTTTTACATCTAAGTTTGTCAAGTGAATATTATATTACAATATAAAGGAAAAAATGGTATAATAGTGATATTTAAACGATTTTTATATTGAAATATGTTGGAAAGCTCAAATTTGTTGAAGCATACAGTTAGTATAAATTATAGCTGCCAAAATTGAACTGGGTTTAAATAGCTCTGAAAATAATTACTAATAATCTTTACTTCTTCTGCCTGCTAGTTTGACTCTATATTATCTGATTCAATCTCTTTTATTTTTAGTCAGCTTTTTCAGTTAGTGCAACTATTGCACTGCATGTGTTTTATAATCTGAGATATATGGTACAAGTATATTGTTGCCATAATTTTTTTCGTGAGTTTCGTCTATCACCTGCTTTTTCTACAATAGTTTTTGTAAGATACGCTTCATTAACTTGTGCCTTCTTTTATATCATATTTATGATCCTCACGTTCTCCTGTGTGCGTTCTTTTATTTCTGTATTAGTAGTCTCGTTTATCTATCTTATCAACATAGGTCTGAAACGCCAGACCTTGAAAGCTTCAAGTTTATTCCTTTTATCAAATGCTTTTCAGTTGCTTTTGTTTATTTTGTGTTTGCAATATTTCCTTCTTGCTGCAGCCTTAGCATAATTTTTTTTTCCATTTTCCATTTTTTCTCACAATACTTCCTACATAGCTAAATCCTTCTAGGTTCTCTATTATATCAATAATATAAAACTAAAAGTTACAGTAATTTACATTTTCAAATTCAGGCATTGTGATTGTATCTTGGTTGAGGGCTATTATTAAAAGTAGCTAATCAGACGAAGCTATAACGAGTAAGGACACATAAAATGCAAAACATTTTAAAATACTTTTAGTTTAATAAAATTATAAACAATAATACAAATACCAGGTAAAAAAAGTTATAGCAAAATAAATATTAAAAAATAAAAGAATATAAAAAATAAAAATTATCATATAATATAAACCAAAAAAGTGAAACAATAATCTATATAAGCTATAAAATAATTAGCAACATTTGGAAATTTGTTTTTATAGCGTTAATACATACCGTATTTGTAAACTTTTATTCTGTATGAAGACATTTAAAATTAATTAACAAAGTGCAGTTAAACATATGAAAACAATAGACACAAATACAATATTAATGTAAATTTTTAAAAAGAATTGGTTAAAGTATTTAATATAACACATTTTCATATTTAAATCTTATAAAAATGTAGTAATGTTTTATATGTGACTTCATATTTTTTTTGACTTCTTAGTTTTTCATTTACATTCTTAATGAGCTCTGTTAACTTCTTTTTTTCTTTTATTATACACATGTACAATGTGTTTAATTGTGCTAATAAGCAGCTAGTAGCATTTGTTAATTTATCTTAGAAATATTGGTAACTAGAAAATTACAAGAATTTTTAACGTTTTTTATCTTTCTTTTCTTTTTGAAAATCTTCTTAATGTTTTTAACCAATTCATTTTTGGTAAAATCTTTAGGGACACTTTTTGTTTAATAATTATACATGTAATTATAATTACTTTTAATATTCAATTTGCTTGGAAGGCCCAAAATTTATTTCTTTACTTTATGGGGCTAGTTATTTTCTAAAGCTTTCGAAATGCTTCACTTCGTTTCATTCTAAAGCAATACTTTTAACACTATTTTTTTCTAATTATGTAACAAAAATTTTTTAGTGGCGGAAACGCTATGCCAATGTTTTTATAAAAATACGCCAATAATCTTTTGATTTATATAGATGCGAAGGAAGAAAAGAGTGGTAGTATTGGTCTCGACACAAATTAAGCTATTCAGAAAAATTATTAACAATAAAATTGTGAAACATATCTACCGTTACAGCAATTTGGCTTTAGCAAAAACGAAAATTGTGAAGACGCAATCAATCAGTTAACAGATTACATAAACGAGACCCTGATAGGGAGTAAATTTTATTTTTGTGTATTATACAAGGTTACTTTGGAAAGTATTGGGAATAATTTAATAAAAACAAAATTTTTGCATATAATCGTTTACTTTTTTAAATTTCTCCTGCATTTACAAAGTGTACCTGCTATGCTTTTAAGTATTCCTACAATGAGGAAACTGAAATTCTGTTTATACCCTTGGTCACGTCGGTTTGGACCATCTCCACCGACCGAAAACGGGTTCTTTTTAGGCTTGATTTGAGTTTTGGCAACAAAAAGAAGTCGAGCGAGGCCAAATCCGGGCTGTACGGCGCTCGGAGCAGCGTTGCACAAATTTTACTCACTTGCAAATCTTCAGATAAAATTTTATGCATTAGGGTTTTTGGTAAATGCAACTTTTGTGCTTCAAATACTTAAACTTTGATCAGAACCGAAAAATTGTTTTGCTTCCATCAAATTTTTATCACTACAGCTCGTTGACGGACGTCCTTTACGTTATTTGTTTTCCACGGCTTCTCCTCCCTCACTAAACATCTTGTGTCATTTAAAAACCTCCGTTTTCGACATACTTTCTCTCTGTAGACTTTCCTTATCAGGCGTTTTAATGTTGGATTTTTTGAGTTTGGCACAAAACCTTACCATATAACGTTGCTTTAACATACAATGCATGTTGAGTCCGTAACACATTACCACAGCACAGGAAGTGCGATACTCGCTCTCTCAAAACCCGGAGATAACTGAGCCAGATCGCATTCTTAACCTAAAATCCCCCACCAACCATCTCGCCAAAAATCATGTCCCTTTTGCACTTCTGGTTTGCTAGAAAAATTATTTCCAATACTTTCCGGGCAAACCATGTATAAGCTACTGCAACTTTTGATGCAAAATACAAATCAACTATACGTGTATTATATCGCAAATATATTCTAGCAATTTTAGTGCTATTAAGAACGACCAGGTTTTCATATTATCAAAATAAATGTACAGGAATATTATTTTTGTGGTGTTCTATATTAGTGTGCTAATGTTTGGCCAATTATCGAAATCTACTTGGTTCTATTTGTTAATACAAAACTAATTTTGTTGCAAGACGACTTATAAAAGGTTTTTTAATAAAAATAATATGATTTTAAAATTGAATGTCAACCATGCTTAAAATACCTGCCACTAGTTGTCATTTGTATTTGCTATAATCTGGCAATTTATCATGGCTAAATATACAATTCAAGAACGTTTGGTTATTATCAAAACAATTTATGTGAAACATAAACGTTTTTTTTTGCGAAATCTGTGGTGGTCCACATAATCTCTCTTCTGTGTTTGCTGTTCAGCCAATCGTTAAGAAATTTAAAAGAAGTATTACTCTTCAGAATGTGAAAATGCCAACAAGATGTTGAAATGCAAGAAATGTAAAAAACATTGCTGCTGTAAGAGATAGTAATGCAAAGCTCCAAATGTATTAAATTCTCGTCGTGCTCAAAAATTAGGGTTTAGAAAAACGACACTCATTTAGAAAACATGTGGTTCTAAGAAGGAAGTGCCACATATTACACTGCTAATGCCATTATTTACGTATTGCAAGAAAAGTTTGGCAAGAAAGTAATTTCAATAAATGCAACTTTTAGTTAGCCTCTAATAAGTTGTGATTTAACTTCTTTAGATTACGTTTAGTAGGGTTATTTGACATCTATAGTTTTTGCAAACAAACCACAAACCCTTGATGCATTAAGATTAAACATCGAACACTGCATCGAATGTTACATCATACCCGAGTTATTGCACAAAGTCGTCGAAAATTGGGTTCATAAAATTTGCTCGTGTGCACAAAATAGAGGTGAACACTGAAATGATGTATTATTCAAAATGTAATGTAATAGACTATGCTTCAAAATAATATACAAGATTTGGTTGTCTCTAAAATAGTTTTGATTTTATTTTATTTTTGTTCTTATTAGAAAACCCGCTATAAAGTAATTCAAATTTCAATTTAGGATTTAAATTGAACGTAGTGTACTTTCTGTAAATGTTGTTTGCAACTGTAATGGCATAATCTACTAAAGATTACCAGAAATACAAAGTCGCCATAACCCCACATACTATGGAGCAACGCATTAACGTAATTTAAGTTTATTAGAAAAACAAGCGATTAGTAACAATTACGAGAAGAAAATTAGAAGTAGTAGGTTATAATGAGCCACGTGAGCATATAATTTGACCTTGTGCAAAATTTTGAAACAATATATTTATTGGCATAACAACATCACGGTCTATTAAGACCAAGCAGGTCACTTCATTGCCGTTCACAGCTATTGAAGCTTTCATACGACGCTAGGCAGCGCATTTTAACAGAGAATTTGAGTTTACAGGGGCATGAAACCCAAACGACTTAACTTAAAGAAACGAACAACTAGAGACGCCTTACATTTATAAAATAGGTTTTAGAAGACACAGCAGTTGATGTTGATATTTGGAGAATAAATCATATTGAGCGATAAAACTTATTATTCTTTAAATAAATCGTTAAAATTGTCGCATCTGGAGTAGTGCCAATCCACGTACTATTTATAATTAATAAATATCAATGAACTGTTTATTTTGTTTGGCTGGAGAAGTTATTGTCCCGTACTTTTTACATACTGTTACTGTATATTCTATGTGCGATTTGAACTTGAACGACGTATGGCTTTAACACATGGCATATATCACGTAAAATACTCGCTTTACTTCAAAGGAAATTTCCTGATCGTGTTATCTCAAAGGGGTGGCATCGATTGAACGCTATTAGACTTCATTACACTTTTTCCTTTGTAGTTATTTGAAAGACAGGATTTATGCCAACAAACCTGCTAGGATTCCACGCGTTTATGGTAAAGCTAAAATTCGTGCAAGACATTTAGGTAACATCATATTTCATACGTAATGGTCAAGTCCCATTTTGTGAAATCTATTTTTTGTAGTAATTTTTCTAGGTGGTCGGCTATACCTATTCTTTTAATATTAACCTTAATATACGTGTAAGACTTTTGTGATTAAATACATGTGCTTTGTTCAATCTGAATTTTTTTTTAAATTATAAAGTGCGGCTGTTTTAGTTTTATGCAATTTGGCGTAAGATATTTCACCCACCGAAGACTTATTCTGGTTGTTTTTACTTCGTTCATATTAGATTCTCAGAATACTAAAATACTGGAATATCTTACAGATGAATAAAGCCTGAAAAGGTTATAATAGGTTATAAGTAGCACAGAGTAGGTCGTTTCCTAATGTAAACTTCTACCCACTATCTTAGTATACATAAAGCAAATGGATGGATAAACATAGACTATTTAAAGGGGTGCTTATTACCTTTATTATTTTTAGAACTATGTAATAAGTACTTATGGTTACCTTTAAAACTTTCTATTTTCCTTGCGTAATTGTGGGCATATTTGTTTTTTCAACGTATTTTCAAAGTATAGTTATAGCATAGCATTTTTACTTATGCCTATGTACCAGGCATATGAGAGTTGGTTGTTACGTTTAGATTTCTTGGTATAAACTATTAGAGTAAATACTAATACTAAAGGAAGAAATAATGTAGATATTATGTAATGAAGTTTTGATAGAGAAAATGAGACAATATGTGTGTAAATGTATAAGTAAGCTTATCTTCATTCTTAAAAAATGTTTCTTTTTTACTTCTTATTTTCTTTGTATTTATTTTTGCTAAAAAACGTTTGTAATCTCTTAGTCTTGTTCAATTTTTTATTTTTGATATAAATTGTGATTTGCAACATAAAAAGTGCAGCAAGTCATGAATGTGACCTTTTGATCCCCGTATTTGGGGTCAAATAAGAGCTACATGTCTGAAATTTAATACCGAGGGGGATACCGACTTAAGGTAGGTATATACTGACCAAATACAATACCAAGTACATCGTTCAACTAGTTTTGGAGATATCGTGTCTACAGACATACAGGCGCGCGCGCGCACACACACACACAGCCAAACAGGATTGTAATCGCATTAATTTTTGCCTACGCCTTACAGGATTTCTTTCGAAAGTTGATATAGGAATTTAAAAAATTACTCTGTCTCTGTAATACAATAATTTTAACAATTGATCAATTGCATGAACGTCTTATTTGTCTTATCAAATACAAATTTTCTAATTGTAATAATTTTTAAGCAGAAGATGAAATATAGATTTATTAAAAATATATTCCATTTACCGGGTTGCGTTGCACTGTAAGTAAGTTTTCATCTATTCCACATTTTTATAAATAGTACAATTTTCTTACATTTTTGAAATATATATTTTGGTTTGTATTAAGAAATATGTATATCATTAAATTTTAGTACTTGCTGAAAAACATACAACAAAAATTGTTTAGATTTTAGTTACTTATTATTTTCATCATAAAATTTGGAAATGTGTAATTATATATATAATGCAACGAGATTTTTACGAAAAGTTAGTTTGCATTGTATTTTTAATAGTTGTTTTAGTAATGGCTTGATTTTAGATAGCATAATAGTGGTTAAGATGTGCAAAGCAGATATGAGTAATTTGCACGACTACGCCGTAACTTGCAACCTGCGATAATATTAATTTATGATTCCGCAGAGTATTACTAAGGGTTCCTTAATAGCAGTCGAATTACTTATTGATAACCTGTTTAAACGTTTATGTTCGCGAAAGTTCCTAATCACTTTAATCGCTTTGTAAAGTGCGGCGACTGTTGGCCGCGAATTACCGAATTTTGTAGCGCTGTTGCTCAAGTTTTAATTAGAACATAAATTTTTTCACCAAACATATTTTACATAATGTTTAACCTTTAAAGCGATTGAGGTATTTAATATTCAACATCGGAGTTGCGTAAGAAGATGAAAAGCAGCCACTGAAGACTGTATTTTGAATATTCATATTATGATAATAAAAATTGAGAGTATAATAAATACAATTTCAATGAATTTCTAACTTAATTTACGGCAGCTGAAATGACAGACAAAAATTGAAATTTTTATAATTTTAAATTATAATATAGTTCTTTTAAAGTTAATAGAACGGTAAATTGAATATAAAGCAAGTAATTATTTTTTGCTTTTCTATTTTTAACTATATCGAACGTTGCAATGTATAAACCTTTAATACGCAGGTAGGAATTATTATTATAAAGCAAAATAAGTAATTTAAAAAAGCGTACACCTTGAAAATGCTTGTACAGTTCCGTCACAATAAAGTCGTTTTCCTTGGCTTACCAAACGTGCACTTAAAGTTTTTCCATATTTGTGTTCATAGAACTGCCCCGGCGTAGTAAAACGCACATAAAATTGACATTGTAAAAAGCGATGAGCGAATGAGAAAGGTTTCCGCAACTTTGTAATTCAAATTGCTGCACACCGCTCGGGGAAGCATTAAACCCTCCACGGAGAACCTAGACGAAGATGAATATTGGCTGAGTATGCAGAACGCTTCACTTTGAAGATTAGTCGTTTAGAGTAAACCTAGCCGAAGAGGGAGTGCTTCGTTAAAAGATGAAAGTCTAAAAAATTTTAATGTAGATATCTTCGTGGCGTGTTTATGAATATTTCAAAGAGGATGAGACGAGGTTGTTTCTAAAGCTAAGAAGGTAATTATGGCGAGGTGTCGGTTATTCTGCGGAAAATTGACTCTTTGGCTCAGCTTAGAAGTTAACACGACTGAGTATCTCTATTAACCTGTGTATTTACGCTAATTAAATGATGTTGTCTTACGAATTAACTTTATTAAATACACGATGTTAAATATGTACTGTTTTTTACTCTTGTTCAAACGTCATTTTTAAATAAATATTTCTTTGTATTGAAATTTTTGAATTTGTATTTATAAATGCAAGTTAGAATAAAAAACAAATTAACAAACGTATAACATAAAATGTTATATAATAATAATCCTTTATAATTTTATTTATAATATTCATGTAATATAATAATACTAAAAATTTGTTGTCTAAATTAAAAAAAGTTTTAGTGTTGTATATTTAAGTGATAAATTGATTTACATTATCCTCTTAAGATTATTCACGTAGACTACTTTAAATTTTGTTGTAGTTGCTATTAAAATAAATATGTATGTTTGTGTACATGGTGGCTTTTGATATATTCATTTTTTAGATTGTGTTTTGATAACCTATGAATTAAATAAATTTATAATTTATATTGGTTGGTACATTATATAAGCTTAGAGTTATTTGTATATTGCATTACTTGCTTATTGGTCTTGTCGCATCTCATATTTCTTACTTGAGCAGAAATGTTTAACTTTTAAGAATAAAAATATATAAAGTAATTTCTTGTTTAAAGAGATCAAATTATACCATTCAGTTATTCAAAATTGAAATATATATATTGTCCTACTGCGTTTTTAGATATATTTCAACCTTTTGACAAAATTTAATATATGGTCCTATTCTATAAATAAACAAAGAATCTGACATACCACCAAATCTACAAAATAACAGGTAGGCGCTACTTTGTGAGCTAGCAAGGTAAAAATACAATTCTATAACCCGTTTCATCTGGAGTATCTTAAGACAATGTGCTAGAACTCGTCCTATAACTATTACTCAAAGCAGACTTACTAACTACAAGATTAACCTCAACTGCCGCTTTTTCTGATTGTACGGCTGTGTTGGCCTCGTATATCAATCCTGTAATTGTATCCCGCAACCTACAAGACTTTCAATAATGTTGAAAAACACTTAAAGTTTAGAGAGTCAAAATGGATTAAAATGAATTCCCAACATGTCATTTTTACACTGTGATAACCGCCTGATGGCTGACACTTAATGGACAACAATTAAAACATGCCGAGTTGGCAAAATATTTAAGGCTCTACTTAGATCGACGTTTGACTAGGATAACTCATATTTTCAATAGACAGAAACAGCTTGGACTTCAATTCAGAAATACTGGATAATTGGAAGAAGATCTAAACTACCATTAAAAAACAAACTGATACTACACAAAGTGATGTTAATACCTATCTGACGTATGGTATTTTTTTCTGGAAAACTGCTAACATCTTCAAACTGGTTATTATTGAGAGGCTCCAAAGTAGCGTTTTACATACCATGGTCTGCGCTTTGTAGTATGTGCTAAACAAAGTGATTTTAAGTTATTTGTGTATATCCACTGTGCAAGAAGAGATGCAACGCTCTGCCAAAATTATAAAAACCGACTATTGATACAGGCCAATAAATTGATGAATAATTTAATAAGCAAAACCGATATGAACTCACTATGATTTACAAATAAGGCAGATTGTAGAACAATGGAGTTAAATAAAAATAATTGAAATCTTTAAGAGAGAAAGTTGATTTCAGGGCGATTCACACATGTTTTTATAATTTTTAAGTATTTTGAAATTGCGTTAGTTTGCATAAAATAACATTACTGCTTTGAATTTGATTGATCCATGCGGATATGCTTTATATAGTGGCATATTAAATTTATAAAGCTAACACTGGGTCATATCACTCGCAATACTCAGATATTAAAAATAATTGAGTACCTGTCTTCACTTCAAAAAGAGAGTAATAATGCGGTCGTATAAAGCGCGATGCTTGCCATATCTCCCCATATCAGAGTTGATGCGCAACGATTAGATACATATAAAAACCTAAACCTTTCACTTCACAGACCTTGCCGCTAGTCTTCTCCCATAGTCTTACCAATAGTTACATTTTCTTATTGTAAATATTTAATTTCTTTTCCAATTAAAGTTATTTTTTTTAGCTTAAACTAAGAAAGTTATGTATCTGTAAGACCATCCGGTTAAGTTTTGCCAAATATATATGTAAACAGTCAACTCTGATAGTCACGGCAATGAATTAACACTTTATGTAAAATATATCCTACACAGTTTTATTTTAATTTTTAGATACGTTAAAATATATGGTAAACAACAAAATTAATCTGTTTAAATCGAAAATATTATGATAAAGACTTGAAAGTAATTTCATCATCAGCTATTTCATAACAGTAGGATATGTGCTTTTTACTCTAACAAAATAGGCAAAACTAAAAATATACAAAATAATGCACTCGATTGAAACTATACACAAACTTAGTAAAGTAAGTAAAAACAAATGGGATAAAACAAATATAAAAAAACAGATATAACAAATAACACTAGCAACTAATGATATAGCAGGTTTTCGGTTACTGTTTATTTTTATAATAAGCACCACATAAGAATTTTTAACTTCATTAATCAACCTTTTGCGTCCACTGTTGGACATAGGTCTATCCCATTTTCGTCCATTTATCTCTATTTCGGACTGTCTGAATTCCGTAGCCGGCCATTCTTTTGATATAATCGGTCCATCGTGCGGCCTCCACTCAAGCAGGCTCTTCGTCATCTTCCTTCCGTCATCTGGGCTTGGTTAAAGTTAAAGTTTCGACGCCACATATCATAAACGGCAGCACGCACTGATCGAAAACTTTTCTTTTTAAACAAATTGGCAGATCACTTTTGAAGACCTCCCGAAGTCTTCCATAAGTACCGCAGGCGTAAGAAACTCTTCTATATATATATATATATATATATATATATATATATATATATATATATATATATATATATATATATATATACATATCAACTGGCTATACATTCCATCTGGAATAGTAGCCGCTCAGAGTGAGCTCAGAAACTCATTTATCGTGGTGAGTTACTCCACTTCTAATCTAATTTATTATTTGACTTTGCTTCTTCCGTTACTTTCTTCCAGACGTCCCGGTACTGCATCTTCCTCCTCCAGTTTTGAATACTTAGGGTAGTTATATCCTTTATCATCTGATCCTCCCATCTACTCTTTGGTCTTCCTCTTCTTCTGTTATTATTTGGTCTCCAAATTGTTATCTTCTTCACATCTGAATTATTTCCCATTCTTTTAATGTGACCATACCAGCGCATTCTCTGAACCTTTATTAATTTTACGATGTCCTTTCCTTCTAGTATATCCTTTATTTACATGTTCATTAGTTTCCGATGCTCCCCTTCAGCAATTTTATGACAAATCTTTCGAAAATTTTTAATTTTTCTTGTTCTACTTGCGATAAGTTCATTGTTTCTGCTCCGTACATGACTACTGGCCTGATAGCTGCCTTGTAAACCTTCATTTTCGTGCTCCTGCTTAGTTTTTTGTCAATCATGATGCTTTTATACCTGTGGAACGTTCTATATCCCGCCTGTATTCTTTGTTCAATCTCTTGCTCTCTATTGTTTCTGTTATTAATCATTACACCCAGGTATTTGAAATTTTCCACTTCCTCGAAATTAAAGTTTCCTATCCTTACGTACTTGCCCGTACCTTGCTTACTTTCCTGTTTTATCTCCATGTATTTTGTTTTCTCTTCATTAATTTTTAGACCTCTTTTATGCGCTGCCTGCTCAATTTTCTGTACTGCTTGCTCTAGCTGTCTTCTGCTCCGTGTTATCACCGCAAGGTCGTCAGCATATGCTACTAATTGCTCCGCTTTGTTAATGATTGTGCCAAAGATTTTGCATTCTTTGATAATCGCTTGTAACGATATGATAAATAAGGTGGTTGACAGTCCATCACCCTGCCTTACTCCCAGGTTGATTTCAAATTCTTCTGACAATCCGTATTCGGTGCACACTGCTGCTCTTGAATGCTTCATTGTCATTTCAGTTAATCTTATTATTTTCTCCGGTATTCCCATTGCTCTCATATCCTTTATCAGTGCTTCACGCTTTAGACTGTCAAATGCTTGCTTAAAGTCAATGTACAGGATTTGTATTCCCATATCGTATTCATACGCTTTCTCTACTATTTGGTTTACGATATGTATTACATCCATTGTAGATCTGCCTTCCTGAAGCCTTTCTGATAATCCCCTATTACAGTTTCTGCGTACTCAATAATCGTTTGTTTATTAAATTGGTCAGGATTTTATATGCCACGTTTAGGAGACTAATTCCTCTATAATTAGCACATATCCTTGGATCACCTTTCTTTAATATTGGCAATATCACTCCTTTTTCCATTCGCTAGGCATAATTTCAGTCTGCCATATCAGAACTATTAGCTCATACAATCTTTCCTGTAACTTTCCTCCTCCATGTTTGATCATTTCATTAATAATATTATCACTTCCTCCTGCTTTGTTTGATTTTAGATTTGCAATTACTTTTTGAAACTCATCCTTAGTTGGCAGCATTTGATCTAGGCTTCCTTCATCATTGCCTGCCTCTCCGTTCCACTCGGTTGTTTCCCTCTGTTCTGCGCTCAATAAATCTTGAAAGTATCTATGCCAGTCTTCCTTATCTATATTTGCCATCTTTGCTACTTTGCTTTGTGCTTTAATGTACTTGTAGATTTTTATATTGCTTCTATGCTCCTTTTCCATCTTTTCCAATATTTCTTCGATCCATTTTTCCTTTTTTCTTTTTATCATATTCGTGCTTTCTTTCCTAATTGATTGGTAGATTTTATAGTCCTCTTCTCTTCCTGATCTTAGCCATATTGTTCTTGCTTTCTTCTTGTACTTTATTGCATCCTCGCAGACTTTATCAAACCAGCTATTCCTTTTTCCTGTTATTTTCCTGCTTATTAGTTTTTCGTTTGCTACTTCAATGCTGCTTTTTATTTTATTCCACTCCTCCTCTACAGTTTCTCCTTTTGCGCGCTGTAGCAGTTGATTCTTCACTTCCTTCTCGTACTGTTTAGCTTTTTCTCTTATCTCTTCCACTTTCCATCTTTTTCTTATTTTTCCAGCTTTCTTCCTATCCACCATTCGTAACTTTAGCTTGGCTATTACTAAGAGGTGGTCTGTTCCGGCTTCTGCTCCCCGGTATGACCTCACATCTTGAATCATTTTTTGTCTCTTCCTAGATATCATTACGTGATCAATCTGGTTTCCCGTATTTCTTCCTGGTATCATCCAGGTGATTTTATGTTCAGTTTTGTGTTTAAATTTTGTACTGGCTATTATCATGTCCATCTCTGTTACCAGGTTTCCCATTCTTCTCCCATTTTTATTTGTGATATTATGCATCGTCTCTTTCCCTGCTATTAACTCCATATAATCTTCCTTCCCTATTTTGGCGTTTAGATCTCCAAGGACAATAACCGTTTCATGCCTTGGTACTCTTTCACAAACCTTTCTTAACTCTTCGTAAAAGTCCTCCTTCTCCGTTTCTTCTGCATCCTCTGTTGGTGCATACACGTTTACCATCGTAATACTGGCTATGTCGTTTCTTATCTTCAAATAGGTGATTCTTCCATTTACCCTCCTGAATTCTATTACTCTTTCCTTCATTCTTTTACTTACTAGAAATCCTGTTCCTCTATTACCTTGTTTATTCTCTCCTCCATAAAATAGCGTGTAATTTGTTTTATCAATTCTGCCTTCTCCACTCCCTCTCATTTCTTGCAGTGCTAGTATTTCTATCTTGTAATCTCTCATTTCTCTGGCAACTTCTTCTAATCTCCCTGCTACTAGCAAGGTTCTAATATTCCACGTTCCTATTTTTATTCTGTATCTACGTTTATGTGCTTTTATTAATTTATCCTGAGTCGTTTTCCCTCTCTTTGCTCCTGGTCTATTGCTCTAACACATTAGTTTTTCTTTCTCGTAACCTTTTTCTTTGCTTTTCGTCCCTGTTAGATCCGTCCTGTTATCGATTTCTATTAATTTTTTGGAGTTTGCTGACGCCATGTTGTCCTCGTAATGTTCGTAAGTGTTTTATTTAGTTCGTTCTCGTGTATATCTGGTCTTTCGCTTCTAAGGGGGGCTAACATTGTGTGTGCCCAGTTTTTTTTCTTTGGTATTGTTCCTCGAGGGGATTTTCCCGCCTCTTCATCATCTGTTGACCTACCTCGCTTCTTTGCTTCTTCGCGTTCCGTTATCGTTGCTGTCGCATTCGGCTCTCTGTCTTGTTCTTCAATGTCTTCAATCTTCCACTCATCGCCGTTTATTACTAATTTATCCCTTTTAATTACTGCTCTCATCCCCCTTTTCCTGGCTTCTCTCATGTGCGGTAGTAAGTTTTTTCTTCGATATTCTTGTCTTCTTGTCCAAGTCCTCACTAACTCCTATTTCTGTTCCTTTCAGCTTGCTGGTATTTCTTAATACTTCAATTTTCTTTAATTTTGTAGTGAGGCCTAGTTTTATTGGTCTATTTTTGTTTTCTCTGTGCTCTCCTAATCTATTAACAAAGTCTATTTCGTTGTCTGCCAATGTGATCCCCATTTTTTCCACGATTAATTTCATAATTTTCTCTTTCAAGCTCGATGTGTCTTCGTAGGCATCTTCAGGAATTCCAAATAGGATTAGATTTCTTTTCTTTGCCTCATTCTCCAACTGTTCTATTCTTGTTGCTTGGTATTTAACGGTTTCTTCTAAATCTTCTATTTTTCTTGCTTGTTGACTCATACTTTTATTGGTTTCATCAATTTTCCCTTCCATCTGTATCAGTTTACTCATGATATCGCTTAGTGTTAATTCTTTGTTATCCGCCATCGTAGTTAAATTCCAATCTAATCCAACTTTTCAAGCTCATATAAATTTGCGTATTTTTCGCCTGATAAATTTCCTATTACAGTCCTGTACCTTGATTACCACCGAGCGCGTTGACAGTTGTTTTGTTATCTTTATTTATTGTACTGCGGAAAGCGGCTGGCCCCGATCGACTCGTCGTAAACCAGCCTGTTATCAGTGTTTGTTAATTCCAGATTACTGCTTTTTCTATCTGAATTACTAATCCTACCTTTATTTGTAGCTAACTTAGATATGATTTTTGTTCTGTGACTCGCTATCACCGCACTTTAATTTATATTTTGCTAAATTCTTAGAATTTGATATTTTAACTCAAGACTATTCTCGCAACACCTTTAACTTTTGCGCCAGGACCGGAATAATAGAAATTTCCGTTGAAAAAATTTTTGGTTACGTGAGTAACCAAAAAGGAAGAAAATTGTTATGTTTGACTTCCACTGTAAAATTGACATTGGTATAAAGTTTATTAATGTGGAAAATAAATCTGGAAAGTGTATCATGTCCGTGAGGCTAGACAACAAATTTATAGTCAATATATCTTATCTAACAGATAGGTTTTAAGAAAAAAGATGAAAGGGGTTTTCTTTTGAAATCGGTCATAAATAAGTTAGCTACGACAGATGAAAGTGGAAAACCAATAGGAACACCATTGCTTTGCCACTAGAATTTGTTTTGGAAAGTAAAATAAGATTTGAATAGGCAATGGTTAATTAATTTGAGGGTGTCGTCTTCCAAATTGCAATTGGTTTTTAGAAGCTGCAGAATCTTTGAAATGGGTATATTAGTAAAGAGGGAGACACCATTAAAACTAACTATTATGTCATCTTCACGAATGGGAAAGGATTTGAAAATGTCTAAAAAATGGCAGGAGTTTCAGATGTATGATGAGGCTTGTTTTGTAATTTTGGCCAGGTATTTGGCTAAGTTGTGGACGGATGAAACAAAGGCACTGACAATGGGTCGTAAGGGCGTATTTTTCTTATGAATTTTTGGAAGGTTGTACAATTTGGGTATTCTTCAGGATTTCTTTCGAAGTATAAAGAGATATTTAGTATCGAGAGATAGATTCGTGTTGTTAATAAGTGTCTTGGTTTTCTTTTTGATACTTGGCGATAGCCCGATAATTTTAGTAGGTTGTTTATTTTAGCGATGTAGTCTGTGGTGTTGAGGACAATAGTAGTATTACCTTTGTCTGTCGTTAAGATAATTATGTTTTGATCTTGTCGTAAGACTCTGAGGGCTTGTATTTCGAAAGGTTTGTTATTATGTTTGGGTAATACAGCTGTGCGTAGAACTTTGGATACGGCTTGTTTGATTTTATTGGCTGTATTTCCAGAGAATCTGATAATAGATTACTATCTGGATTATGATATGTTCGGTAGGAATACGATTAGGAGTGACAGTTAAAACCTTTTTCTAGAGCTTGGATAGCCGGTTCGCTTAAGGGATAATGAGAAAGATTATGCATGGTGATGTTGGGACGCGACGGATGAGTAGTAGATGAATGGTTCTGGCAAGGTGTGGACAGTTTTTGTTTTTGTATATATATTTAATTGTGTTTTGTGTATATATATTTAAACAACTTAGTTCACGGGATGAACCGCGTCTATTTTGAGAAAATTCTCGACGTTTCGGCATCGGCTTTGATGCCATTTTCAAGAGGTTAGCTCTTCACTCGGGGTCTCAATCTGCCCATTTTGTAGGATTATTGCGTAATTGGCGGTGTGGGGTAATAAGAGATTTCCATATGACAAGTAAACGTTGGTTGTCATCTCTTGTGTTGAGGCACTGTGGGCGTTTTTCTATTTCAATTGGCTCACGTGCTATTCTGCTGGTGAAATGGGAAATGGGGGGAACGGTATTAGCCCCAGAGAAATTAATATTGTGGCCTGTTTCTTTGTGGTGTTTGGCAAGTGCCGAACCATTATCGCCTTTCCGTACGGCTAGAGAATGTTCACATATTCGGCTAAATATTTGCCGATTTGCTTGATCTATATAGGTCCTTTTGGAGTCTCCACAAAGTATTTCATACATAGGATTGTTTAGTGATTTTTTTAAAAACAAAAATTATTAAGTCGTGGCAGTGGGTTTAAGTTTTATTTCTAATATCATTATAAAGACTTCAGGTAATTTTGTTTTGTTTCTGCATATATACTTTTCTGACTTTGTCTAATAATTATTTTGAAAGCACCTGTAGATGAGTCTGTAACCATTATTAGTATTTTGGGCGTCTTTTCACTTCTTTTATGGTTTTAGGCTTCTTTTCGCCTCTTTTACGGTTTTGACTCCGATATATCAGTAAATTGTTTTATTCGACATAAACCACACGACACGCTAATTGTAGTTCTTAATATTTCAGATTAGAAACTTTAAAATATTTTTAAATCTGATATTTTATTTCTATCTATCGGCCAATAGATTAATTTTTCTGTAGAGATATAATTGTAATTATTCTGTCATAAATTTTAATAGCTCTTTTTTTTAGTGATTGTTGCCCTCGGCAACAATTATTAATTTGCATTATACTAAACGTTTTAAAGATATGATTGGACTGATTTTATGGTAATAAATGTTGAGGAGGGCACTAGGTTGCTGTAACGCCAAATGAGCTAAGTCAGTCTTTAATCAAAACACTTGTTGCTTGTATATGTTTGTACTGGTATTTGTCTATTTCGCAATGTCTGATAAAACTTGTAATTATTGATAGCAGTGCCTTTATGGGCTTCACATTACATGTTATAGATAGTATACTTTGGTATGCGTAGATAACTTCTGTTAGTGAAATTGGTTTTAAAAATTATAATCTCTAATTCGCGTATATTGGTAAGTGTCTGTAAATATCGGTTGTGATTAGCCAAGTCATTGGCGTTCTATTGCGCCATTTTAAACGTTTGAGGCATTATTGAAGTTCAGTGATTATGACTGTTAATAGTTGTAGTATTATTTTAGCTAGTTACAGCAAATTTTCTTTGGTTTAGCAAAAGTAGATGTTGTGTGCTGTACAGGTATGATTATGTGTGCTGTGTTTAAAGATTGCCATGGAGCTGGGCTTATATTAATTTCTAGTGTGGAATACATTGTAAAATGTCCTTGGGTTTTGCTTTCTCTAGTCTGCTATAGCGAGAATTTGCGATTATTACACCCTTCATAATCCACTAGATGAGCTTCGCTACAAATTGGACAGTTGGTGGAAACGTTTTTGAATTTGAAAACTTTTCGTACAGTACTTCTGCATTTAACGCATCTTGGTTGCCGTGTAATATACTTTGGTCTATCCATACCTTTAACAGTTGATGCACTGTAATACTTTCTATTTTGACATGTAGTAGGTGCTTGACTTTGGATTTTGCTAGGCGTAAGATTTACAAAGAACATAGAAGATCCTTACATTTTATATGCTTGCAACTTTGTGACTAAGAAATTTTGTTGCTTCCTTCAATCTATTTATGTCCACAGAGTAGCAAAAATTTATTATCATTACCCTAAAGTTACGTTTCCCTTTTAATTGATACAGATATAGAATTGTACTTTTAGGTCTTTTAGTTTACATAGCTGCATAGATGCTTCCTGGTGCAACTTCTATAATATTTACATTGTTGCCTTTATAAATAAAAGTTTAAAATTTATTAATAATATTTATTTTCTGTGAATTATATTTTAGTTCATAGGGCGGTTTTTATATTCAAAAATGGCTTTTTATTACTTTTATCCGTTGTGTGTCTATAATGCCTATAATAAATAAAAGGGCATATAAAGATAAAATTGTAGTTCCCGAATTTACAAAAAATATATATAAATTGTTAGGTGATGGTTTTAAAGGTTTAGATTTATTAATTTTCTACAGCGGAGCTTATAGTAGAAAGTTAATGAGATTATCATCCTGTCTGTCTGGCTGTGTGTCTGGAGACACTATAACTTCCGTTCTATTCAACAGATTCACTTGGCATACATGATCTTAGATCAATACCTTTCATGGGATTGATTTTCAGCCAAATCGGTTAACGGCAACCGAAAGCGACCGTTACGATTTCGCACCGCTGTAGAAAGTTTCCTTTGCGGTATTACACCGTTCTTGTTTTAAAGTAAGAAATAAATTGCTAAAATACCTTCTGCTTTATATAAAAATTGTGCCATTAAAATTTACGTAAAAGTGGCTTATGTGAGATTTTAGCAATAGAGCAGCGTATATTATTTATTTTATAATAGTAGTAATTTAAATGATATTTTCAGGAATATTGTCTAGTATTATACTAATACAGTTACTCTTTTACTTTACATTTATCATATAGAAATCTTGCTCATATAGTATATGTTAGGACAATTAGTTGTATATTTAACTATTAATCCTTAAAGAAAGCAAAATATAAATATTAAGCAGAGCAAAGCAAAGGTGATAAGGTTTTCATTTACTACAAAGTACTTAAATTGAATAACATTGTCTTTGATAAAATGAATCATAAACTTAAATTAGCGGAAACTTAATTGTGCGATATGATTTATTTAGGACAAGTGCTTCTTCCAGTCATTGTATAGTGGCATAATGCTAGAAGCATTAACTTAAATATGTGGAATACTTAACCAATTTAAACTAGAAATCTAGACATTATAAACAATTAAAAGCTTTAGTTAAATTAAAATTTGAGTAACATGTCTGTGTACACTATAAGGTTATTATTTACACATTTTTATCCTTTAAATAAAACATAAACCGGTAAAGTTTTAATGTTCATTTTAAAAGGTTACTGCATATGTGAGAAATTACTTGCTTAAGTTATGTTTCGTTAATATCTTATAACTATCATATTTAGAATGTTTTATACGAACAATTGTAACAAAATTATTTTATTATATTTACGACAGATTTTTAGGTATGTTTAGATATTTTATTAAAAACCTTAATCCTCCACGCCTACAGAAATTACTTTACTACTATATAATAACAACATTTTTTGGGTACATTAATACATTAATTTTTTTAAATTCATTAAATCTTCAATGCACATTCTGTTTTGAAGCGTCCATATTTATCAAACTGTCATGTACATAAAATTTTATTAGCCTAGTATTTTACTATAATTAAAAGTGTTTTTTTCTACGCGCAGCATTAGATTAATTGGTATGTAGCCTAGCTTAACAAAAATCTTATGTTTAGCTTTCTAATTAGTGATGTGTGTAATCTAATTTGCTACTAAAAATATCTGGAGTACAGGTAAATAAATTTTATCATGACGCGATTTTCTAGAGTTATAAAATTTTATTTAAAAGCTACCAACATCCATAAAGTGATTAGGATACTAAAATATTTTCTAAAAATAGCTATTGCAAAATCTTTGCACGTTGCACAAGTAGCAGCACATGTTTATTTTGTATTTATTAATTATTATATTTGTTGAATTTCTTACTACATTTGTTAGCATGATCTAGTAAATATTATTTTTTCTTTATTATGAGTTTATATTTAAATTGTTCCTAGTACTTTCAAAAGATTTATGTTAACGTAAAGAATTTAAAATACGTACATACTAATCTCAAATAACTTAATAAGGATATTTAAGTTAGAAACCATAAATGAACAAATCTGTACTATAATAAATATATTTTTATTAAATGTAAATAAACTCTGTAAAACAGTTAATGATAAGTATTTTCTTGAGATCTATATAAATTTTCTTATTAGATGTAATCGATAAAACTTGTACTTTTACTTTTAATTACGACATAGGAACCTTTGTTGATAACATGGAAATTGTCGCCGACAAAGTAAATCTAATTTTAGTATTATGAAAAGACAAGAACACATAAAAGTAATACAAAAAAGGTTCAGAAGCAGAAAATAATAGTTAGCAAAGTTTTTTTACGTTACCTTTACAACTAACCAATTGATATGCCTAATAATTATCATCCAAATAAGAACTTCTTCCAAGAAGATGTGGTCAGGTACCTGGAATTACAGCTTGAGGTGGAAAGTATGTATCATTAAAAAAATAAATTTAAAGCTGCAAACAAGAGCTGATCCATTGCACAATAGTTGTAGTTCACTTTAGATAATAAATTATTGTTATGTAAAGCTATTACATATTAAAACAAATGTTTAATGTTTTTTATTGTTTTCAAAATATTTTCCATGACGGTTAATACATTGTTGCATACGTTGGAAGCAATTTGCACAGCATTTTTTCCATAGCGAATCGGATATCTTCGAAACAAGGATTTTAACGCATCAACCGCCTCTTCCTCTTCTTTTTAAAATCGTTGACGACGCAGTTTATGTGTGGGAACAAAAAGAAATAGTTAAAGGCCAAATCAGGACTGTACGGCGAATGACACAAATTCGACGTTTTGAGTGTTCAAAAAGCATCGATGTGCGTGAGTTCGTATTGCTATGGTGGAGAATAATCTGGCGTTGCGGTTTGGTTTTTCTTATTTTTCTAAAGACTTCTGACAAACATTATTGGGTATCGTTCAAAATTGACAGTTTTACGATCCTCTAAAGCCACAGTTGCATGTCCACTTTTTCCAAAAAAAACAGGTTACCATTTGCTTCAAAGTGATTCGAGCGCGAACGACTTTTGCTGTGTTTGGCTTACCTTAGAAGGCCTACACAGTTAATTGCTGTTTACTTTCGATGCCTGAATTTCACGATAAGTTACATGACGATATTTTTTTATCAGTTTGCGTACGGCATCGATGTCTCCTGGAACCACAGCCGATTTTGAACGGAGTTCTTTAAATTTATCCGCCAGTGAACTACGACCGCAATTAAATTCATTGAACTAACGATATTCAGTGGCTCTGTATGGAACTTAATCACTAAAAGTCAAAGGCACTGTTGTTACGATAATCCAAGTTAAAAGTCGTAAAAATTATCGCATGAAAATATTCCCGAGTTTATTACATTTTGTGGTTGAGAGGAAATTTTCAACTTAGTTGAAACAAAACAAATAGCGTTCGCATGACAAAACTTTTTGAGTACGTATGACGTAAAAAATGTCAAACTACATGGTGTAAACTTTAGATCGCAGCTAACACACATAGGTTTGGCAATTCGCAATACATAACGAGCAGCCCACGTATTCGCTCCATCTGACTGTACAGTCGTACAAGCAATCTAACGGTAAATATATAATTAAACGCTTGTTATATATATTATATTTTGTTAACACATCAATGTTTGTATCTAATTAAACTCTCCATGTCGAACTAGATATTCTATTTCTAAGAGAAGTTATAAAACAAAAAGTTATTAAGTATCACAATGTTCTAGAAAATCACCCGAATAAAAGAATAAGTTTATTTAAAGAGGCTCTTAGTAACCAAAACCTAAAGAAAAAGAGTCCGAATATATATATATATATATATATATATATATATATATATATATATATATATATATATATATCTTTTTTTTTGAGGGGGCATACTTACAGGAACTGCAGCCTCAAGGGCTTATTGTGCCACTAACATAAACTTATTCTAGGACATTCACACACACCCATGGGTTGAAAAGACCTAATGTATGAGTGACTAGACTAGGTGTCTTTCACTTCATGTCAGTTACTAAATAAAAGAAAAAAAAATTGTATGTTTCATTTGTACTTATTTTTAAGGCATATGAGAGCAAAAAATTTTTATGCACTATTTTGTAATATAAAAGTTTGAAGACTTAATAATGCCTTTATCGTAGTTTTGAAAAGTTCAGATTAATGTAAAATGTTAATGGTTTTTTTTGAATTTCATTTTAAAAGCACTATATAAAAATTTACTTAAATATCCTAGCCATTTAAGTACATTTTTGTTTTCAATTGTAGTTTTGTTTCGCTTCCGGATGTTCACGAAGCAGATAATAAATCAAATATTTCAGAAACATTAAAATATTTACAAAAATCATATTATGTTTGCGTCCTACTTTAACAGTTAACTTTTTAAATTGAATAAAAGATAAAGCATAGAATTTATTTAAAAACATTTTCAATGTGACACAAAAAAATAAGAATTTATGTAAAAAGTAAATAATTGTTATAATCGTCAACAGAGTTTAAGAAAAATCATTCACTATTTGTTACCAATGTGGGAATAAAGTCAGTATATTTATTGACATATTGCGTATCTTTCTTATATTTGAATTTTTGTCCCTTTGTTTGTAAATTTAATACGTTTTAAGATAATTTGATGTTGTCTTCGGATTTTTATTTTAAATATTTCTTATATACAATAAGTATAAAAGCTGTGTTGATTTATTTGTCGGTTTTGTTTTTTAATGTACATGAGATAACAGACAGGTATAACTATATACAGCAGCCAATTGTACTAAACCTTAAACATAACGGGGTTTTAATGAACTAAAATAATTAGTGGCTGTCCCAAAAACATTGAATTGCACAGAGAGTGCTTTAGTTTTAACAGAGTAAACATGAATCATATATCATTGTCTTAGTGTTTTTCTTATCTAAGTTTAATGTAAAAGGAATTTGAATGTAAGTGCATTAGATTTCCCACTTTCCACACAAATTTTAAATTAAAAATTAACTTTAATTTACTTTCTTTCGTTTTATGATTGATTTTTGCTTAGACAGTGTGAACTAAGAACCAAATTTTTACTTAGTAAACATTTATCCATGTGGGTAACAGCTGCGTTTTATACACCCACATCTGCGTACCTTTAACCGCGGTCTTTATGTTGTTGGCGAAGCAGTCTCCCAAATTTGAGAACCCTCTAGCCTAGCTGACCTTTGACCAATCAGTTACAAAATCACTAGCAAACAAGCCTTTTTGGTCACATGTCGATTGGTGAAAACAGAATTTGGAAATTCCCAGCCGTTCTCCAGTTATTGCTCGGACGGACGGACAACATGAAGTTAGTAAGTAACTCCGGTTCACTTCGCCACTTAATAAAAGGAATTTTGTAAATTCCATGTAAGTATACACGTTAAATTACAAAAAAAAGGTCATTTACAGTCCTTAAAGAGGCCTTAAAATGTATTGAGAAATGGAAACGGTATAATTTTCTCAAACCAGTTCTTCAGATTCTAAAACTAAAAATATAAATTTTAATTAAATCTATCTAACATAAAATATATGCTCTGTCTGTGGCGAAGTTAGAAAAGGCTAACTATGGTTTCGTCGTGTTCCATGTGCTAGTTGAGTTCATGCAACACGCAGGGCTGTCGACAAAGTGGAACATTTATTCGCAATTGTTGCTTCTACTATTTTTGTTTATCCGAGAAAATGTTTAACTAGAATTTTGGGTAAATAAATATTGGTTTTTTTGAGTCACCAGCAGTATTTTTTTTTCTAATTTTGACATTCAACAAGGGGAAATTTAAGTTGAGTATCATTACCTTTACCAGTGCATCTCATTATCTTTTGCGGGTAACAACATAATAGCCTAAAATTGTTAATATGTCCTTTTACCCTTTACGGGTAATGCATTGATATTGCATTGACAAATTTTACAATTTTTGTAACGGTACAGCTTTAAAACATTAGAAAGTGCAGGACAATTGACAAAAATAAAGTGTAATGCATCCTTAGTAATAATTATCCACAAAATGTGTACAACTACAGCAGCTCAGAATTCTAAAGCTAATTGGACACAAATAGTAGTATTTTTATGTTCAGCAAAATTAACCAAAGCAAAATAAACCAAATTTAGCCACGAATCAATGTTATCTTGGTTTTTGCCAAGAGGTAACTGATACTGCTTTCAGATATTTTAAATCGTCTCATAAAAATATTTGTGTTACTGGCAAATTCTGTGGTTAACAGTTTTGATTACACATTTTATTAGTCTCGGCTGTCAACCCCATTCTTTTGCCTGATGGATATGGTATATGCTTTAATGTCAACCTTTTGCAATCTATTTAATACTACATATGATTTGATAATTATTAGCCAAAGGGCAAAAAATCATTTATTCGTATTGCTTTTTTAAATGTAATATGCGTCTCCGCTCTGTTAAAGCTTTTAAATTTAAAACGACGTTTCTGAAAGAAACCAAAACGTAAACATAAGTAAAAGACATAGTGTCTTCAAATTATTTCTCATTTCTTCTTTTTTTTGAGGCGCACTTACCAGCACTGCAGTTTCAAAGGCTATTGTGTCTACTACCATGCACTTAAACAAACTTAATATGTACTACGACATCACATACACTTTTGGGGTTCCCGAACAGAGAAACAATCAATCAACCAATCATAATGTTTATTTTTAGTTTTGTACATCTTTATGATACATGTAACGCTTATAATCTAAGGTATGACTAGTTGCTAAGCTGTATACTGCAAAGAACAAAGCAAAGGAACAGGAAAATTTACGAAGAACCCAGGAAGATATAGCAGCAAGAAACCAATCAATGCGACTGCGACGTTCTCAAAGAACTTCGGAAGAAGTATCTGCAGAATAGTAACGATTGCTACAGAAAGTTCGTAACACTTGCACTCTCTATAGCAGTCAAGCGTAGCTGGTTAGATGTTCTATTTCATACTTATTCGGGAGTGCGTGCCTTCGGTGGACTTATCTGTCCTCATTTTATTTAACAGGCATATATTCTAATGACAATTTTTATTTCGTAACCGTAATATTACTAACTTTAGCTAGTTTTACTTTTAAAACAACTAGGAAATATATAATCTAGCTTAGAAAACTCTCTAATGCTACATATACATAATAATTATGTTCTTATAGTATTGCACGTTTATACTGTTGTGTATGCAGATCACACATGTGTACGCGTCCTATTAATTTCTTATTGGATCTTTGATTTTAATTCGTGTATGTGTCTATTTTAATGTATGTCAGTTGTTGCAGTTACACTTATTTTGAAAAATTTTGAGTGATTTAAGTGCAGTATTTGATATATCGCACCACAGTGGTGCTCCATATGTTAGGAGAGGCCTTAGTTTGATTTATTATTATTTTTTTGACTTAACTCGCTATTTTTTTTGTAAAGGGTATATAAGCCTCATTAACCCGTAAGCCTTTCTTAGCGTTTCTTTAATATGTTTATTGTAGTTTATCTGCGAGTCTAAACGTATATCCAGGTGCTTGACTGAAGGTTTTGCAATTCTTTTGTGACCTTCTATTTATAAAGAGGTGGATATTTTTATGTTTGTGTGGTCCTTGGTGAAGATAGTAGTTTCAGTTTTCTAGCATCGATTTTAATTTTTTATTTTTGGTAATATTTTTGCAAGATATCTAGTTGGATCTGAATTTGCTAGTGCGCTACCTCTGTGCTGAATAAGTGAGCATATATTGCTGTATCATCTGCGTATATAGCAGTATTAGTTTTTGGAAGTAACGGCAATACGTGGAGGAATACTATAAAGAGCTTCGGACCCAGCATAAAACCTTGGAAAACTTCTGTTTTTACAACCTTCGCTCGAATATTTATTATGGAATCTCACTGTTAGTTTCCTTTTATTTAGATATGAGTGAATAAGTTTTATTATTGGCTTTGGTAGTTTAGTTTGATGAGCTTGGTTATTAAACCCTCAATTCAGACGGTATTAAAACCGTGTTACATGTCAAAGAGTGTCATGGTGGTAATCTTCGGCCTGTTATAGTTAATGGCCACGTCGTTGACTATTCTTGCTACTTCTTGAACGGTGTTGTGTTTTTTTTTTTGAAGCCGAATTGATGAGGAGCGTCGATGTGGTTTGATTTTTCAAAACTTAGTATCTTTTGCAGGATTGCTTTTTCTGCTATTTTGTCGAAAGTGTTAGACTAATTGGTCGATAGTTATTCGGATCATTGTGATTCTTTCCGAGTTTTGGGATTGCTACTACCTCTGCCATTTTGCATGTGGTCGGAAAGTATTTTAATTTGATAGTTACCTTGATTAGATAGGTTAATTGTATGATTGCTTTTTTTCATAAATTTTTAATTACGAAGATGCCTCCTGGGCCTGAGGCAGTTCGGGAGTTTCTTTATTATGTTTTTAAGGTCAGTCGGTGTGACGTAAAATTTAGATGTTTTTGTTTCTGTTATTGTCGAGTTTTTTTAATATAATCGTCAATAATTTGCGTTATGTTATTTTGTTTCGTCGTGTTGGGTACGTTTTTGTTGTGTGCACCTTTGAATGTGTCAGCTATCATTGATGTCTTACTTCGTACGTGGTAACTGCCTGTTGTGTTTTAGCGTTGGAGTAGCATGCTTTTTGCGTTTGAAGTGTCTGGTTATTTTCCAGACAGAGATGTCTTTGGGTTTAGTTATGGACATTTTTTATCCCATTGATTGATTTTCTGCTCTCTTGATGTTTGACCTCACAAGCATCCATTTTCTATTCCATCAATGCAAGCGGACAGTGCGTGTTCCGCCATATTTTTCTAGTTTTGTTCTTATCTTTGTTTATCAAATCGTCGTTATTGTGTCTTATAGTGATGTTTTGTTTTTATGTTTGTTATAATTTATGTATAGTTGTTTGTTAGCTTTTTCTGTTGTGGATATGGTTATAACAGGTGTAATTTTAAGATCTGATAGAGAAACAATTATCTTGACAACTGAGCTAAGGCAGTAGTCTTTGCCCACTGCTTATATTAATCACAAAAAAAAAACACTTTAAAAATCCTTCGCGACAAGTCTAACAGCAAGTAAACAGAGTTCACTTTGATATAAATTAAACTAGAATGAAATGTTTAACAAAAGGTACAGCGATTTTTTTAGGAATTGTAACATAAAAGTTTCTATAATAAGTAGTATCTCAAAGAAATCTATTTAAAAGATACAAATACTTCGGTTATTTGCTTTTCAAATACAACATAAATAAATATAAAAATAGTTGCTCTAATTTCTATAAAAAGGTATTTCCGCATGATCCGTTAATAAAAATCTAGGTCAATGTAAAACGTAAAAAAATCATTAACAAGTTTAAGACAACTAAACCTTTGTTGTGCATTTGGAATTAAAAAACATTTTCTACTGCCAGCTGTTAAAATCAAGGAGCTGTAATTAACGTCAACTTTCTTTAAGTAATGTGTCCACATATGAAAATTAATTCGTTTAATTGAGAAATCTTTAAGTCGCTCCATGTTAGAACTTCATATGCATTTAGGAGTTTTCTTGTACACCTCATATTTTTTACAAATGTTATATTTAATTATACATTGTAAATTTTGAAGATGTCATCTTCTAAATTGAATATATAACCCTTGCGGTAGATGGAACGACAACCTCGATAATTATAAAACAATATTCCTTTACCTAAAATTAACAAAATTTATTTTTATAGTTCCATTTGATGAATTTTTCTTATTTTCTTATTTTTACTAGATGCTTTTCTAATTTATCTTTAACATGGTGTATCCAAAAAAGCCTAAAACTTGCTGTATCTTGCACATAATAAAATGATTATATTATCTTGTACATTTACTATAACAATTTTTATTTTCATGGGTACTACCAACTAGTTTTTGCACTAAAAAATATATTTTCTTAATTTCGTGTTTGTGTAATAAAAATCTGAATTAAACTCTGTTGAATAGTACAACCTCAGATTTTTTGCGTTTTGTGATGACGTGGCTCCTATATGATGGGAACATAAAAAATAGATCGACTAGTTGGGCACGTTTTTATAGCAGCCTTGGACATATTTCTATCCTATAAATAAAGAAGATGACGAGGTGACTGCACCTTTCGAATGGGAAGACCCTTCCATGAAGATATTTGAGATGCACATAAAATATTTGTTGGGTGCTATAATTAGAATGCCATCGAGTTCAATTCGACTATTGATTGATGGCCCACTTTGCAGCTTCTGTGTGTATATCGCACAATGGGTATTATATTCCTGATGGCAATTAACCAGGCATTATTTATGGATTTTGTTTACGAATATCCCGCTACTGAATTATAGTTAAAAACCCAATTTTAGAGCGCGGCAACAAAGCAACACAGCGCGCCCTTGGTCTTTTTGTTTGATTCCGTGTCGGTTCTCTCTCGCAAGTTAAATTATAAACCCATTATTATTTTAACCCCCGAGTCGCATTTCATCAGCTGCACATAAAATAAAATCGATGTTCGTTTTTACGCGGAACATTTATTGGAATTAGGATAATTCGGACCCAGCGACCCCGAAAACATTTTAGTGCCTCGGCTTTAGCAGCCCACGTTATTGTTCGATTGTCAGAAACACCGGACGCTGTTGTGCGACCCAACTTACACGTGAATTAGCAGCAATTTCCACATTTCCCTTTCGAAATCAGTTTTTTGTTGGTATCGCCGGCAGTTATGCAATTAAATATTTTCCCTCGGTGTTTTTTAATATGTTTAATATCCACTTGGGCAGATCTGCTTCAACCATTTAACAATTAATTCTAAATGTCTACGTGAAAAGCTATTACATATTTTATATACGTAGGTTTACCCTGCATCGATTATGTTCAGTTAATATTTTCAATTTAATTTTTTTTATATAATGTATCTAATAGAACTGAAAATCATTATTACAAAAGCAAAATGTACGTGTTTAATTTTTTATTTGTGTATAGTGATAAATTTTTCCTGCTCTAAGGCCAAATTACAGGAAAAATTGATTATCAATGAATGTGAAAAAGATACTTAAATTATTACATAAATTATTAATACAAAACAAAGCCTTAAAACTAAAATAGTACGCTATTAAACCGTAAATAAAAATTGAAAGTATAGACCTAATACTGTCAATACTTAAAGAGTCCTTTAATAAACAATAGTTTAAAAAACGATTTTGAAATACTATTCAAGCTTATAAGAATCGTAGTGTTGAAATTATGCTAATATCAAAATCTCATTTTGCAACTGTGCTACAAGTGAACTAGGATATATAATTTAATAGCAGTAATAATTCTAAAAATATTTTTTAAAAAAGAATAACTTAGTAGAAAAATAACTTAAACAGAAGCAGTTTAAAAATATTAAGCATTATTTTTTATTGTTAATAGTTTACTATTCACAAAAATACATAATTAAAAAGGTTTATCTAATATTTTATTATCTTTGATACCAACTATAATACCAAATTTGCAGTTACATCAAAAATCTGCCTCTACATCTTTTTTTCTTGGTTCCATAACTCCGTAGGAGCAAACAGTATTCGTGGGTATTTCGAGAGCTATGCCCTCGATGATAGGATAGCTAATGATGTAGATCTTTTCCTTTAGTTTATTATCTCCTTCTTCTTATGTCGCCCTCTCCTGTCGAAGATTGGCGATTGTAGTTTTAGAAACAGCGGCTCGGAAAATTTCTGCGGATGTACACCCGAACCACCTTCTCAGATCTTTTAGCCAGGAATTTTGGCGTCTTCCGACCGATCGTCGTCCCTGTATGTTTCCCTCAATGATAATTCTTAATAATTCATATCGTTCGCCTCTCATCCCATGCCCTATGTACTGCGTTTTTCGTTCTTTTATAGTGTTCATTAATTCTCTATTTTTATTCATTCGTATTAGAATTTCGTCATTGGTTACCCTTTGCATCCACGAAGCACGTAGCATCCGTCTGTATAAATACATTTCAAAAGCATTTAATCGTTTCTCAATGGTTGGGTCTAGCGTCCAGCTTTCGCATCCATATAACAGAATGGGGAAGATGTAGCACCTAATCATTCGAATTCTAAGCTCCAAGTTCAGGTCTCATCTAATGAAAAGAGTTTTGATGTTTATGAACGTTCTTCGAGCTTGTTCTATTCTTGATATTATTTCTTTTTTAGTTTTTAGTTTTTAGTTAGTACCTAAGTATTTAAAGCAGGCTACTTGTTCCACGATTTCTCCTTTAATGTATAAATTTGCATCCACATGTGTTTTCGAAGATACAATTATTTTTGTCTTGGATACGTTAAGTTGTAAGCCATATCTTTCACTATGATCAACGATCATGTCCATCATGTGTTGTAATTCTAGGAGGTTACTTACCATTATTACAGTATCGTCCGCGTATCTGATGTTATTTATTATATTGCCGTTTATCTTAATTCCACCTTTCTCCCCGTCTAATGCTTGTTTAAAAATTGTTTCCGAATGTAAGTTGAACAGGAGCGGGGAGAGTACGCAACCCAGTCGTACACCTTTAAAAATAATATGTCTTCTGCGGTTTCTTGTTCTACTTTAACTTTAGATGTTTGATGGCAGCAGATTTCAGTAATAATGCGCAATTCCTCTTTGTCAATTCCTATCAGTCTTAAGATTTCCATCATTTTTTGGTGATTTACACAGTCAAATGCCTTACGGTAATCGATGAAGCACGCGTAGATATTTACATTTATATCTTTACATCTTTGGGTCATTACGTTAAGGGCGAAAAGAGCTTCTCGTGTTCCGAATCCATTTCGAAACCCAAATTGTGTGTTGTCCAGTTGGTATTCGCATTTTCTATAGATACGTGTGTCAATAACTTTTAAAAATGTTTTTATCACGTGGGAGATGAGACTTATCGTACGATACTCGTCACAACGTGAGGAGTTTGATTTTTTCGGGATTGTTATCAACGTGGATCTTAACCAATCGGAGGGTATCCTGCCTGTCTCGTATATTTTGTTAATAGCGATGTTACAAGATCTAGGCCTTTACTTTCGTTATCTGCTATTATTTTAAGAATTTCTGCATGGATTTTGTCAGGGCCAGTAGCTTTTCTGTTTTTAAGTGTTTTTATAGCGTGGATTACTTCGCTTTTAGATATTTCAGGTCATTTTTCATTTATTGCTTGGTCTTCTAATGGTGGTTAATTCGGTCTATCATAATTGTAAAGTTCTTCTACATATTCTTTCCATCTTTTGAGTTTAGCTTCTATACCTAGAATTATACTGTTGTTCGAATCTCTTAAAGTTGCTGTTTGGTGTTTTCTGGTTTTGCCTGTCATTTCTTTTACTTTTTTATACATGTTGAACGTATCGTATTTTTCTTGCAGCAGTTCTATTTCTTGATATTTTTCCGACATTAGTTTTTTTTGCTTCTCTGCATTTTTCCTGATGACTTTATTTATTTCTTTATATCGAGTTGGTTGTGTTTTATTTTTCTCCGTTCACTCATGAGATTTAAGATTTCTTGTGTCATCCATTCTTGCTTTTTGTTATTTTCTTTAAATCCAATATCCTGCTCCTGGACATCTATTATTATGTTTTTTAGCGCCTTCCACGTAGTCTGTATCTCTTCTTCAGGTCTTACACGTGTCTCCAGCGCCTTTAGTTTCCCTTCTATTCTACAGCTTATTTTTTTCTTTTTCTTCAGGAATCTTTAATTTGTCAATGCCTATACGTTTATCCAGTTTTCCTTGTTTAACTTTTTTAAACTTCTTGATTTTAAAGTCCATTACAACTGGGTTATGGTCACTGCTGATGTCAGCACCAGGATAAGTTTTTACAGATTGTATGTATTTTTTAAATTCTATATCTAGCAAGATCAAATCGATTTGATTTCTTATTATCCGTTGTTTATTATCAGCGGGCGCTTTCCACGTATACAGTCTTCTTGGATGTTGTTTGAAGTAGGTGTTGGCGGCAAGAAAGTTATTTTCAGTGAAGAACTGAACCAGTCTGTTTCCTCTAGTGTTTCTTATGCCAAGACCATACGCTCCAATGTTTTCTCCTTCATCGCCAGCACAAATTTTGGCGTTGAAGTCTCCTTCTTTTGTAAAGCGTAATACTTCCTCTATGTCAGTGTAATTTTTTTCTATTTCTTGTTCTGTTTTATCATTCGTTGGAGCGTAAATCTAAATGATGTTCAAGTCTCTATGTGTTGTTTGAAGTTTTATGAAGATAATCCGTTCATTGACGGGTACAAAGTCTATAACTGATTCTGCAATTTTGTGTATAAGAATTATTGCTGTTCCATGTCTGTGTTCATTGCCCCTTCCTCCAGAATAGTAGATGTATCCTTTTGGTGTCCTTAGCTTTCCTGATCCGGGCCATCTGACTTCGCTTAATCCTAGGATATCTATGTTCATCCTTTCCATTTCTATATCTGCATTTGTTAATTTACTTGGCATAAATAAGCTGCGAACATTCCACATAGCAATACGTAGAGTTTTATTATATATTTTAATTTTTGGTTTGTTTCTAATGTTCTCATTATTATGTCTTAGGGGGATTCTTAGCACCCTCTCCTCATTTAAGAGGAGCCCTGGGCCGAGGGCCATTATTTTGTTCTGTTCAGCCATTAGGATTGTTTGGAAATTATAATACAGTAAGATTTCCGTTTCTTTTCTGTATCGCAGTTCGAAAACCGTTTTCGCTGTTACAGCTGCGCTTTCCGATTTTCAGTACTTTACCGTTTCGAAGTTATTCTTCTCACGCCAGAGCCTGATTTTGATGAACCTGCTGCCTTTCACCAGTCGAGTTTTGGTCGAGATTTCCTCGATACCACTCATTCTGAGAGACATTCCCCTATCCGTCACCTGGGGAGGCGCCCGATGGGGGATCTCGCAACCCCACACGAGTAGTTTATTTTATTTATTTCTATTTTTTGCTAATGTCTTCGCTTCATTACATGTTATACCATATTATTCCAGTTTCCTTTGTATTATCCTTCCCCAATAGTCTAATCATTTCTTTTTCCTGTTTTTTTTTAACATAGTTCTTCTTTTTATTTGTACTGTAAGTATATGGTCAATCTATCTCTATTTAAGTTTTTTAATGATTATTTGCATTTGTTATTTTTGTATAATCATATACAAACTCTTCATTATCAATTGTTTTCGTTGAGAATATCTTGTATATTTTTCTGAAATATTTATTAGCGAATGTCCATTTTATTTAAGAGATTTTTAGTTCCTTTGCACGTTTGGGTGACTTTACATTTTTGCAAAATAAAATCGTATTCGTTCTTTAAAATATAATTAATAATTTTCATATCTTATTGCCCATGCATTTTGATTTTTTTTTTGATTTGCTCGTTTTATCTTCTAACATTATTATTCTGCTTCAGTAGAAGATCTCTTCTACTTCATTTATGTTTGGCTCATCTATGCGAATCTTTATTGTACTGTCTAAATATATTTTTAATTTTTTTTATTTTTTTTTGTATTTATTTGCAGGCTGATTTTCTTTACTTTGTTTATTAGTGTTATAATTTTTTTCTGCATGTGATGCTTATTCGGTGTTAATAGCCAATGTCGTCCGCGTACTCAAAATATTTCATCCTACTGAATGTTTCTCAATCGATATTTGTTCTTATGTTTTCCTTGTTTTCATAACCAGTCTATAATATTACAAAAATTATTCATAAAAAGCTGCATCTTTAACGAACTCATTTTTCTACATTTATCTGCTCTGAAAATTTACCTTTATGATCTAGCGTTGATGTGCGTCTACTGTATAACGTCCTTATAATTCGAATATATTTCTTTGGTAATTTATATTGTTTTAGAAACATTTTCTAATCTGCTAAATCAAATTCTTCTTTACAATTAATAAAGTATACATATGCTGTTTTTTCTCATTTTAGATGTCTATTCTAATATTATTCTTAATGTTTATATATAATCAATGCATGATTTGTTGCACGAAACTCCCGCTTGATTCTCTCTTAGCATTCTACGACGACGTGCTGAAAAGTAATGCCTCCGAGTTTTTTATGTAAAAACATTTAAAGCTTTTTAAATAAAACAAGCTTTGTTAACATTCTACATCTTTATTCTTCATGTCTGCATATTTATTTTTTAACATAGTCACCCTAGCGACAAACACATGTTTCCCAACGAGAGACCAGTTTGTTGATACTGTCACTGTAGAATGTTTGACTTTGTTGACGAAGCCACAATCTCACCTCTGCTTGCATCGCTTCATCACTATCAAAGTGAACTTTTTGAAGGTGTTCCTTAAGTGTTGGAAACAGATGAAAATCAGCTGGAGCCAAGTCGGGACTGATGACAGTGAACCTAAAACGCGGATTATTGGAGACGTCGCAGCGCTGGTGTGTGGTCTGGCATTATCATGCTGAAGGAGAGAGTGCGCTATATGTGGACGAAGTCTTCGAATTCGTGCTTTTAATTTTCTGAGGGTTTCTCAGTACCTTGTAGAGTTTATGGTGATACCTTTAGGCATGAATTCGAAATGCACCACACCTTGAACATCCCAGACCACTGTGAGCATAACTTTGCCTGCTCATGGCATAGTCTTCAACTTTTTTGGCGTCAGTGATCCTTTTTGGTGAAACTCCATTGATGTTCTCTTGTTTTGGGGGCCAAAATGGTAAATCTGTTACAATGTTGTTAAGAAACTCATCACATTGATGCTTAAAACGCAAAAGAAATTGTTGACAGATGTCCAATCAACTCTTTCATGTCAGGAGTGAGCATTCGAGGCATCCACCGTGCACATAATTTTCTGCACCGCAGTTCTGCAATTATGGCCTGTACACGCTCTCGTGATATGCTGCACTTTCCTGAAAGCTGTGTTTGTATTATCCAACGATTTTCTCTGATGAGTTCATCAACCCGATTTCGGTGAGTTTCATCGATTGCCGTACACGGTCCTCCAATCTGAACTCTGTCACAGACGTTGAGGTTAGCACCACCACTTCCTTCATCACGAGCACAAACAACCCAATGTAGCACATTACTGATGTCGATACAATCATCACCGTACACAGCTTTCATTCTTCTATGAATTTCAATTTGAGGCACGTTTTCGGCGTTTAGAAACTCGATTATAGCCCCGATTATAGCACCGACATAGTTACGTTACACACCGCCATGTTACACGCTACAATTCGGAGCCCTCTAGCGGCAGAGGATTGCAACTTGCGTCAGTGAAGCGGGAAAGTCGATCGAGTAACATGCATGACATGTAACACTTCAACCGATGTTGAAAACAAAATAAAAAATTTGGAGGCATTACTCTTCAGCACGCCCTTGTAATAATGGGGTTACTGTGATCTGTGATAAAACTCTAGTCAGTATTTTATTGGCTACATATAATAAAGATATAGTTTTCACATCTAGTTAACTTCCCTTTTATGGCAATTTTATTATTATTTCTTAGCACCAATCTTCTAAATTTTCTTCATTTTCCTTTTATGACTTCCGTATTTCTTAGTGTTATTACTAAAAGTTAATTTTTTCTTTTATGTATTTTTGTATTATTTGTTCTTGTGTTCGATATATTCCCTCTGGTTATTCCACCAGTTTGCATGAATGTGTATATTTTTTACCCTTTAAAATAGCAGTCATTTTATGTAATATTTTATATCCTGCTATTTGTTCTATTGCCTGCTTTTTTATGATAATTATGTATAATATTTTATCATCTGTACCGCATTTTTTCACCTCTTTCTTTTTTCTTATGTTTTTTTTGTACTTTTTGTACCCTTCTGTTTACCGGTATTAATTATTTTTATCTATTTTCTCCTTTTTATTCTTTCTTTTACGTTATTTGTTACATGTATCTGATCTCTTCTCTCTCTAAAGCAAATCGTTTCTAACGTCGTTTTTGTAAGTGATTTTTTATAATTGTTTTATTTATACTACTGCTTTCCAATTCATTTAGGTTTGTGCATTGGTTATATATTCATTTTTGATACCTTTGCGAATTTCTAATTTCTTTAGTCTTACTATGTTATATATAACTTTATATAATCTGCAGTCTTGTTAACTTTTAAAGTTATATGCATTTTGGCATGTACTAATTCCCGATTTGATTCAATGTCCGCTCAGCTCATTGCTCTAACATCACTATTGTTTTGCATAACTATATGATCTATATTATTTAGATTTCTGTGTCCTGGAACGACCCACGTTGTTTTATGTCCTTTTGTTAATAGTGTTTTGCCAATTATAAGGCTATTTACTGTACAAAAATCTATTCGTCTGAGCCAATTATCATTTGTCTCTCAAATTCGATACTTTTTTATTATGTTTTCTTCATTGGTTTTCATTAGAGAGGGAGAGAATAGAATTCTCCAAGCCTGTAGTTCCTAGACGTCTTTGTATTAATAAAATTTTTATCTAAAAATGTTTGTGAGTTGCCACTTCGATTTTGAGTAAATTAGAAGAAGCAATTGGTATTGATAGACAATTGCATTATTTTTTTTACATTTGAATAAAAAAACAAGTCTGGAGTATTATTGGACGCAAAATACGTAGTCTGTTCCAAAAGTAATACAAAAAATTACAATTACACTAATAAAAGATCTATATACATATTTCAAGACAGCATGGTCCCGTGGTTGAGGGATGCGATGCTGACGGACTCGGGTTCATTCTCCGGTGCTCTCTGATGTCTGGCCTACTCAGTGATTAAAAATAATTGAGTACTTGCATTCACTCAAACAAGGGGTAATAATGGCGGTCGTCTAAGACGCGGTGCTTTTCACATCGCCTTGACCATAGACGGTGCGAGACGAATGGGCATAGAGAGCAAACATATGAGAGCCTTAACCTCTCAGTTTGCACGCCGTGCTTTTACGCGGGGAGTTAGAACCATACCATATAAATATTTACGAAATAAAAGGACATTGTACGTAGCTTGAATCATCCTTAAAGTAGCCATAAATGTCGGTCTGGCGGGCGGAACCGTAACACCTCCGGTACTCTACTTTAACATTGTGATACTGACTTTAGGTATCCCTACAACTCTCAGAAGTTGCGACTCTCTCCGTTCACCTTACGAAGCGAAGAACAATATTTCGGTTTATATTTCATTTATCCTTTTACAAAATTATTTGTCATTATTGTTAATTTAAGGGGAACATCATTTGAACCTGATTGATCCCATTTTTTGAAAAATGTAATGACTATAAAAAATGCTTAACAAGTTGCTGGAACAAGTGCTTATCATTTGTCTTCAGACAAAAGTGAAATAGACAATTTTGAAAAGGCGAGTACTATCATTGGATGAATTTCTATAGCAGTGCTTTTCTTTTTTTTTGTTGTTGCGGTTTGTTGTGATAAAAATATCCTCACAAAAAATAATTAAGCTGGCCAGCGTAGTGTCTAAAGTAATTTCGAAATGAACTAATCTGACCCTGGTTACATGATCGGTGATTTCTCAGAATATCATTAGTAACATAAAAAACTAAATATAATATAATAGAACAGCGCCTTAGAATTCACTCCAATTTTGGACAAACGCTTTCTCGAGATTCTTCTACTCAATTTGGTCTTTTGCCTTTCTTATCTATTTAGTTCTTGCCCTTTTTGCAATGTCATCCCTCCAACGTACTCTCGGGCTTCCTCTGACCCGCTTGCCTTTTCGAGGTCTCCATAAGATCGCCTTTTACTCCATATTTAGTTGTGCTGGCCTGCCCATCTCTATTTTTGTATGTCTATTTTCTCCGATACACCGTTGACTTTTTTTTTTATTACTTATAGACTGTTTTTTCTGTTCAGAAGCTTGATTTTCAACATCGCTCTTTCCATTTTTTTATGTCACTTTCAAATTTTTTAGGTTGATTTTTATTAACATCCAGTTGTCAGAAGCATATATTAGTATAGGCAGTACGCGTTGAAATATCTTAGTTTTTTGGATTTGGTCGAATTTTTGTAAGAAACATTCTTAGTTTACCAAAAAACGACTATTCAAATAAATTTTTTCGATTGATCTCTGCTACTGTGGTGTCTTAAATGTTAGTTTTTGCTCCAGATATGTGTATCCATTAACCAGCTCTATTTGTTGACCATTTAATAGCAACTTCCTTCTATTATTCCTATTTGTTATTAGTTTTGTTTTTGCCATATCAATTGTGAGTCCTAACTCATGCACGGCTTCTTGTAGTGCTAATTTTATCATAGTTTCGATCTTTTGCATACATTAAAATATCGTCAGTAAATTATAGGTTTCTGAGGTACTCATTTGTTTATGTTTATCTTTTTTGCTCCATTGAAGTTTTTTAAAGGTATCCTTTAGTAATTTTGTGAATAGTTTAGAGCAAAGAGGGTCGTCATGTCCTATTCATCGCTTGGCCATGACAAGTTGTGTATCTTTAAACAGTTTGACAACGATATTTGAATTTGTGTACATGTCCGTGATTGCCTAGATATAACAAATATTCTACATCTTACGAGCGCGTTTGTTAATGCCCAGATTTAGATCATATCAAATTCCTTGTGGAAGTCTATAAAAACCATATGTCTGTAAAGTAGTTGGTTGTAATTATTAGACTTTTCCATCACTTATCTCACTATACGTAATTGGGATACTATAACAATTTTTAAGTAGACTATAATAGAAATTGTTTAGGAATCATCGCACCAGTGTTGCTTCATACTTTTATTTTTTATACCAAAAGACATTTTATTTTTATACATCAGCCAATTTAATTTTCGCAAATGAATAACATATGTTATACGTGTAGTATAAAAGTAAAGAAATTAGGTATTATATAAATATAATATTCAAATATATTAAATCTTTAATTTTTAAAGAAATTATATTGTGACTATCACTAAGAGGTAATTTAACAGGTAAGAATAAAATTTTTTTAATTTACCATTGCAGTTTTAAATACAAAAGATGTGAAATTAAGTCAACCAAGAACATAAACCAAAAAATTCTATTTAGCGTTTGCACTAAGTTTTAATGCTTTTGTTTCAGTAAGAAATTTCAAGATTTTATCTCTAAAGTTCTTTTACATTTTGAGTTTTTCAAAAATTAACTAAATTAAATTTACCTTAAACAGCATATGAATTATCGGTTTGCAAAAGTTTTTTTTTAATGCAAAAATCTGTTCTTCAGTTACCATAGCGTAACATTTTAATCAGCTTATTATTCAAAAGAGATTTTATTTACACAGACTCAAGTTCAGAATGCTATTCGCTGCGGGGCTGGCAACTCTTAACCGCACCAAATCCCTGATGCACGTATCCCAAGAGAAATATTATTATTCCGAGTGTGCGAAAATAAAAGTGAATTATAGTAAGGTGCGCAAAAGCCGTTAGTCGTCTTTTATGCTCCCAGAAACGAATGTTCGAAGTTGTGTTCTGAAATATCGAGTTCGGAATTCCGGATGAACGGGTAGGAAGTGAAGGCGGGAACAAACTTTAATTGAGCTTTAAAGCGCCCAGGGAAGTGATCTGAAAAATTAGACACTTCTCAAGCTCCCCGTCCAATTGAATTCTGGAAGTAGCTCTGCCGACGGAATCGAGTGGCAACGGATACAAATTGCTCAATTTTACTATAGCTCGTATCGCTGTTACAATTATGGCGCGTTATTAATGTGGAATTTGGCTAATATGCAATTTGTAATGGTAAGCGCGATAAATTTCTGGTTTTGTACTACTCACTTAGGTTAATGACACCTACTGTTGCTACTAAAACTAATAATTTGAACAAAATTACAGATGTTGGTACATTACCAATTAATTAGTTCCTATTGGAACGTTTTAGAAGACTAACCTCATTTCAGAAAATTGCTTTTCCAAAAAGTATGCTTATATTGCATCATTTCTTGGAATGATAAGAGTGCGATAGTGCCAATGATTTGCAATAAAAATTGTAAGTAATTTGAAGAAAAGGACGATGTTCTAAAAAAAACGTTTTTGTTTTTATTTTAAAGCATTAATCATTGCTTTGCAGAATATGCAGCTGATGGTGATAGGGGATTTTAAACTCAGTTAATAAAGCAGCTTACGTTAACTAATGGGTAAATTAATGCCCTACTTTGTGTATGATGTAATTAAATGGCGAAACAAACTGCCTTTAATGATTTAATAAGGACAGCGCACAAATAACTTGGCATAGTGAATAGGACCTAATTAATATTAAATTGATTGTATACAGGCAATGATGTACACTAAACTGCTTGTATACGTTGCAAACGTTATACAACTTCAATTACAACTTAATTATAAAATAAATTTTATATTATCGTCATTAGATAAAGCACTGAAATTTAAGTCTACTTTTGGGGAGTAGCTTTATCTAAGAACTGCATTAAGCCAGGCAAGAAATCTAAATTATTGCGTTTAATATTGCTTTTGACGTCACCAGCATTTTCCTATTTAGCAGAAGGTTGTTAAATTCGTTTATGTGTGTTTATGTGACCGTTAAATAGAAATACAGGCGAAATTACCTGCTCAGAACATTTTCTCAGAGCGTAGCAGTGAGTTTATGCTTCTTACTGCGTCATCAAATGACTTACGTTTTCGAGTTTGCTAATCAAGCTTTGCTTGTAATTATGTCAGTCTTGTATACCTATCAAACTGATAATATAAAAGCTTTTCTAAAATTATAATTAATTTATATAAATATAGCGATCATATAATAGAAATAATGATGATCGCTGTGACATGAAGCTTGATGTTCTAGTAACGTGTACGAAATTAAAAACGAACATTTTATATCTAAAGTATTTTTTATAAATAAAGGTCATTAGATTTAGGTTTATTACTAATAGATCTATAAATAACATTGTCGTTTGCTACTGGTCAATTCTAAAAAGATGCGAAATCTGTCCATTTCTCTTCATACTTTCTATTTTACTAGTTAAGGTTAATTAAATTTATGTAGACAAAGTACACACTACCCGCATATTCAATATAAATTGCGAGATCTATTTTTATACTGGTTAGGTATTTGACATTACTTAATATTTACATATGCACAGTATAACTTAAATAAGTGATAAAGAAAATTATTTAAAATTGCCTTATTTATAGATCAAATGAATTTATTTTGTCAGCTTTAGCTTAGCTTCTTACTTTAAAATATAAATAAATGAAAAATAAAAACATAGCTTTAAACATATCTATTAATAAAAAATAAACATTGTTACGTCAACGACTCATATAGGACGCATAAGAAGTGTTTCTATCAAATATTCAGAATGTTTTTTTCTTCGGTTTTTACCCGCTAGGGTTTACCGTTTTCTATTTTATATCTGTCTGTCTTCTAGTCTGTTTTCTGCATATATTGTTTTCCATAATAGTTTCTCTTTCTCTTTAGAGACCACTAAGTCAGTTTCTTTAGCCATCTATTATCTGACCTCCATCTAGTACTGCCATATCATTAAAGCGCGTTCTTTTCTATTTTGAGCAGATGATATTTATTTTTTTCGAAACCTTTTGGGTTCTATTTAAGTTTGTCTCGTTTTGTATTTTGCAGGCACCATCTAATAAAATTTAATTTGACTGTTGTAATGATCTTTATATGTAACATCTGCCTTCCATACAATTACTATGATTTTCACTACACTATAAAATATTCTCTTTTTATATCTTGATTCATATTTTTATTCTGTATTACTTTGTAATGATTTTGTTGCATTTTGTTCTATGATAATTTATTTATTAATGTCTCTCTTTTATGTACCCGCTAAACGTAGAAGTGAGTCCATATATTGGAGTTTGTGTAAATTTTGTTCTTTTTATTCTCTGTTCTGAAATTCTTTGTCTTTGTGTCAGCAAACATATAGTCCGTTTTTTTGATAATTAAAGTAATTGAGAATATGATAGCCGTGAGGTAAAACTTATCGATCTGCTACGTGGGTTCTACTCCCAGGACAGTAACATCGGCGAACATAAAATACTCGTCGACCGTCAAACAAACGCTTTTGGCGGTGGTAAAGTACATTATATTTTTTCTATATATCTCACGGTACCGCACAACTACGTGGTTAGAAACAGACTAGTAGCCTACATATAAGAAGAAGGTAATTAAGTTTTAAACCCCACCTCTCAAATTCTTTATTCAATTTTTTAGTACATATTTCATCTTTCTTATCTTGTGCAAGCACAAACTAATCATCTAATAAACAATATAAGGTTGAGTTATCTGTTTTAATTCCCATTTTTATAATTGGGGTTTATTTCGTAAATTATCTGTATCCGCTTTTTGTGCATATTTACTTTCTTCGTAGCTATCCATAATTCACAATTAGGTACGTCGTTATATGTCTTTTCAAGATCTATATCATACCATACATGTGTGTCTATTTGTTTGATCGTACTTTCAGCTGTTTAATGAAATGCCTAAACATAATGTTGTTTTCTTTGTATTTCACTTCAATTTACGTGTTTTTCTATTTTACTTTTTATTACACTGAAAAATATTCGTATCATAGATATATGATATGATATACTCTAATATCTTGTCTTACTTTTACAGATTGGGCTTTTATGAGCTTTATTCCATTTCTATAGAATATATTTTTCTATCCTTAACTTTTCCGGACCTTGTAACCTTTTGTTTTTGATCTTTTGAAGTGGTTTCTAATCTCCTTAGGTTATTTCACAACCAGTGTTTACATTTTTTACTAGTTCTATTAGTGCATGTAAAGCAGAATTTTTTAGCACCATAAAATAACTATAGTTAAATATTTCTACTTTAGTTGATAATACATTATTTAATATATACAAATCAGATTAGCGCTGATTTCTTCTTTCACAATTTAAATGTACTAAATTTACATCTTCTTCTTAAAAAATTTTATTGCTTAATGTATATTATTAACAAAAAGTTCCGTAGTGTGCCTAGTTAGGTGGAATAGTAAACCTGTATTTTGTAAGTTTGAATTTTTTGATTGAGAAACATCTATCTAATTTATATTACTACACCTGCGTATTTGCCAACATATAATAAAAACAATTTTTATCAATAGCTACAAATAAAGAGCATAAGATAAGAATACTCAAACTTAAGTGTCATAATTGTACTTGATGTTTATTTTGTATAAATAAAAGTTACTTATATTAGCTTTTAAAGCTAAGTTAGAATTTAGTATTTACTTTCACATTCAAATAAAACTTGCATATATGGGTTACAATATGTTTAAAGCCATGCTTTGCAGTTATCAAAAATTGATAAATATTATTGTAAATAATTCCTTAAATGTGTGTGAAGCGTCAATTACAAATCATGTACTTATTTTTAATTACAGAATTAAAATATTGGACTAACGTTTATACATCATTTTTAGTTTTCTACTTATACGCAAATAAGTTTAACACTTCTGTTGATTAATATATTTAATTGATAAGAATGGAGCAGGGCTTTCGTGTGTGTAAAATAGAGATTGCATAGGTTTGTCATTGGTCTTTTTATATATATATAATGTATCTTCAAAGATGATTTTAATTTTTGAATGGTACGTTCTCTTTTATATATATATATATATATATATATATATATATATATATATATATATATATATATATATATATAAGCGCCAATTTTGTTATATGAGTATGGACATTATTTTTTTTATAATTTATAAAAACCATTCAGACTAGTGCGGCACCTTAACAACTTCGTTTAAGACAAAATAAATTGATTCCTTTGCTTTCGTTCTATAAATACCTTTATCTGTAGTATTTTCTTGCTATTTTTGGTTTTGGGTTATTCTTTCATTTAGTAAATATACAACAAATTATTAAACAGGTACGTTTTGGCTATTTCGGAGAATTATCGATCAAAATCTGATTAACAAGGCAATACTCGTCGTTGATATCTACACGTTGGCCTAATATTAATCCTTATTGTTTACCAGACAGTTAGGATTAGCTATAATTCTAATGTTTGTTAAAGTTTTTGATGTATGGCGATAGAGTCATAAATTTTGGTGTTCGCGTTATCCGGATAGATTTCGATCACTGACCAAAACTTTTAAAGAAAGAAGATGGTTTGCAAACTTCCATACACCAAAGGCCTCAAAGACGCCAGAATCAATTTTATACTGGAATTTTGTTAAAGCGTCTATTTGTAGTAATAATTGATTCCATAATTTTTCAAAAAAAAATAATAGTTTTTTTAAGGAACATTGATTACAACAATTTATTGTAAGTTATAATGTAAATATGATAAAAAATACTTTTTAAATCTGTAGTATCTAGCAAAATGTTGGTTAAATATGATTACGCATTATTCTCTGTCAGAGATTCAAAGAAATGTTTCTCAATTTATATTTCTCAAAATGATGTATGTTCATATTCTCGCCTATATTGCTGCTATGTTTTTTGAAATTCAAACGATAGAGTATAATTTCATTTTTTGTGTTATGTTTTATGAAGTTTTTCATTTTAAAACATATTTTAGTTTCTTCTATCGTATTGTATGATGGATGTCTCATCGGATAATAGTGGCAACAAAAACCGTTGCTAATGTTTCTAAACTGCCGCAAGACCAAAAATAAAGTGCTGTACAACAATCAGCTATTAACTTCAATAATTTTTGATTTCTGTAACATTACCCTTTATTTATTTAGTTATTCATTTATAAAATTATATTAAATATATAAACTACATGGCCTAGGTCACTTGGCTTACAGCTCTTTGCTGCCGCCATAGTCGTTATTTTAAGGAGGAGAAAAGTTGCACCAGGTTCCTCGCCGTTCTAGCAGAGCTAGTACAACAGCTTTTATCTTGCGTCATTACTAGGAATTTCTAACGAAACTACGCAAGTGAACTGTAAAAATTATATATTAAGTGTCAACGTTAGACTTCCAAGCGTAGTAGGCATATTACTTGCGCGATTACGGAAAAAGGTAAACGAACGACCCTACAGTCAAGGCGAAATATCAATTCAGTTAACATTCAACTAATAAATTTTCCTCAATATATATTGAGAATCAAAGTTATACAATTATTAATTAAACTTCTAGAAACAATAGCAAAAAATAACAATGAAATTAAAATGACTAGGTAAAAATTTTACCAAAAACTACCGAAAATTACAATACTATAATTAAAAACCTACAAGAAAAAATACAGAATTTCACACATTCAAAAGAAAAGATGAGCGTAACTTTAGAGTAGTCTTCAAGAATCTTCAATCATCAACCAACCCAAATAATAAAAAGAAAAGCTCAAGGACCACTACAATGAGATTATGAACATTGCAAACATATTCTAAAAAATATCCAAAACTCCATTACCCATGTTTTTTGTATAACTAAAAGCGACAGCAAATAACAAAGATGTTTACAATATTACTAGATTAATACATTCTATTGTGAAGTTTGAGCCACCAATTGCTAAATGTGAAGTATTGCAATGGGCCAGGCATGGGCACACCAAGAATTTCTGTGGCAGAAATCAGAGATGCATAAAATGCGCTGATAACCATACAACTTCTCAGTGTCCACAAAAAGTAAAAGATAGCTACGTTAAATGCGTTAACTGTAACGGCAACTATCTGGCTAATTACAAAGAATGCCTAATTTACAAAGAAATATAGTAAAAAAATGTATCCACCGCTAAGAAACAAACAACTACCAAATCCAAAACAACACACAGAGCAACAACACCAGCCAAATCTCTCCTATGCTTAAGTAGTAAAAAATATCATCAATCAGACTGGTAGTAACATGACTCAACAGCAACAATTTACCGAATCTAATGATTTAGCTGAGCAAAAATAAGTTAAATGTTAATGGAGCATATGGGAAAATTACTAAATCTTTTAACTATTGTCGTTACAAAAATAAAGTGTAGCTCTGCAGCTTAAGATAGTCTAGTGGAATGCCAACAGTCTGACAAACTATAAAGTTGAGCTGACAGCATTACTTACAAACCAATCTCATTATACAGAGAGGAGTTACCTAAAGATCCCAGCTTAAACCATTTATGCCACACAACATGCAGATGGCACCGCACATGTTGGCTCAGCAATTATAATTAAAAACAAAATCAAACACTGCGAACTACCTAAATACAATCCAGAACATCTATAATCAACTACAACTACGATTAAAGATTGGAAAAGCTTATTAAATATTTCAGCAGCCTATTGTCATCCAAAACACAACATCAAAAAGGGGCAATTTAAAGAATAATTCAAAACATTAGCTAACAGATGTATCTCGGTCAGAGACTACAATGCCAAACAGGAGTATTGGGGATTAAGAGTAACCACTACAAAAGGCAGGCAATTGTCGAAGACAATAACGAACAAAGGATTACACTACCTGTTTACAAGTGAGCCAAACTATTGGATTTGACATGACAAAAATGCTTGACCTACTAGACTTTTGTATTAAACTACTAAAAAATTAAGTTCTGTTTAGATCTGTTTCTAATTACTTCCTAATAATTATAACATTGTCTACTCAGGTGTTACACATAGAAAACCTTGTTACTCTCGGCAACAAATTCACAGTTTGAAATCACTACAGAAAAATGGTAAATTAAACATTACTAGCTGATATATGTTTGAAAAACGGTGGCTAAGGAACATTTCAACGAATTAATCCAACAAACAGCTTGGAAAACAACACCAAAGGAAATGCTAAATAATTAATGCTTAATATTTCCCACTAAAGTTAAGAAGAAAATAGCTGAGAAGCACAAACAAAGAAGAAAGTGACAAACAACAAAACATCCCGAAGATAAAAGGAAGCTCAATTAACTCACAACAAATCTCAAAAAGTTGCTTTCCGATGAAAGGAATCGTTCGATCAAATACTACTTAAATCGTCTTTTATCTACCGAGGCAACAGAATATTCGCTCTTGAAAGCAACAAAAAAATTAAAACAGACCCAGCAACATACATAGTAAATACGAATACAAACCAATAGGTGGGCTACAAGTAACCTTGACAAAGCTGCCATCTTTGCAACCCACTTAACAAAGGCGTTTAGCCCGTTTGAATAACAATCAACTGCAACTGAAGAAGACAATATTTGACAATATCTCAAAGCACCTTTTTAATAGTGCTTACCAATTAAACATTTTACTATAAATGTCATTACGATAAGATTACAATACTTTTCCGAGCAGTGAATGATTGCAACAATCATACCGATACTCAAATCGGGCAAACCAAGTGATAACTTACCTTCTTTTAGACTAATTAGCCTACTGCCAATATTATCGAAGGTTTTTGAAAAGTTATTTTTGTAAAAACTAATACCTATAATTCTGAAGAATAACATAATGTTCAACCATTAATTTGGCTTCCGTAAGAAGCACGCCACAATTGAACAAATTCACAGAGTCGTAGATAAAGTACTAAAAGGCTTCGAAAATAAGAGATATTGTTCAGCCTTATTCTTTGATGTTGTGCAAGCTTTTGACAAGGTCCGGCACGCAGACCCAAATTAAAAATCTACTATCGTCAGACTACTACGCAGTACTTAAAGCTTAGCAATAGACACTTTATTGTCAAGTATAGGGATTCTTTTAGCTCTTTATTTCCCATCAAAGTTGGTGACCTTTAAGGAAGCGTGATGGGCCCGCTCCTACATTTTACTGTATACTGCTTGACCTAGCTGATGATAGAGCAATTTTTTAAACGCTTTCTGATCTGAATATGGTATCTGGTTATTTTCAAACGTGATTACGTAACTTATAAATATGGTTTAATAAAGGCATAGACATAAACGAAAATAAATCAGTCCACGTGACTTTTGCGACAAGAAGAAGCGCCTCTCTACCCATTATATTAAGTAACAGACAAATGCCGCAAAACAACAACAATAAATACTTAGGTATGTATTTAGATAGGCGTCTTACAGGGAAAACATATTTTAACTAAGCGAAAGCAGCTGAGTTTAAAGATTCGCCAAATGTACTGACTAACTGGTCGCAAATCACAGTTGTCTTTGGAGAGTAAAATTACTGTATAAATCGATCTTTAGTTCTATTTGGAAATAGAACTGTAGGGAACTGCAAGCAGATCAAGCATCGAAATTATTAAAATATTCCAATAAAAAAATACTGTGCTTTTTGGTAAATTTTAACGATGAAGTACCCAGACTTAAGAGATTTAAGCCAGCGAACCTACCTAATAGTTTTGAATGAGGTATATTATATTGTTTAAGTTATTTGTTAGTCACCAAACCTGTGTGTATTAATATAAGGAAAATTTTAATAGAATATTTTCTGCACGTCTAATATAAAATGTCCAATCAGTTACTGAATGTCACTAAGTGACATATTGTAAACTATAGAGAAACATAAAAATTTTGCTTATTTCATAAAACTGTGCATAACATAGTAATTTAAAAAGTTATCAAAAAATCAGAAAAGTAGAAAACATTTATTTCTCAAAATATAATCTTTTATTATTAAGAATATTTGTCCATACTTTGGACAATATTTAGATTTGATATTGATACTGGTTTAGAAGCGAAGAATTCTAGACGTACATTTACTACATTCTCAAAATTGTTAAACTGCCAATTTTCCAAAATATGTGTTATTCCACACAATAAAATTCTGTTCAGTTCTTCAAAATACAGTTTTTCAGTAATTTATTTTTTATTACTAGTTACATTATTTTAACAGAAGCGATCAACTTTAAGATTTCACTGCAGGCGTTCACGAACTTTAATCCGATATTGAGTTCTTACATTTCTTAAATTATGGGAATACATTCAGCGGTATATTATTAACTAAATTTATTATTATGTTATAAATAGTGAATTTTAAAGGGCCAATTCGTTAATTTAATATTAGTTCAATATTTATAAATTTTATAACAATTTACTTTCAACATTAATTATTAAAAATTATAGGTATACAATTTATAGATACATTAGAGTTAAATTTTTAATAGAAGTAGCGTATAAGGTTTTGCTGAATTAAACTTCTAATTTTACCAATAACGAATAAATACCTAATAAATTGTTAATTAAAAAAATATTATTAATTATACCAATGCATGTGCAATTAATATTTTGTTTAGAATGTTTCACCAATAATAGCCCCCAAAACTATAATAAAAGGTAATGTGTGGTCATATCCACAAACGTTAACAGGCAGTTATGAAAGCTTCTAAGTTGTAATAGCAGCGCTGCACTTTCGAAAGGGCGAAACAAATTCCTGTACTTAACAATGCGCAGGGGAAGAGCGAACAGCAGGCTCTAGTACGCAGGAACGTGATTATATCTTAGATTCCCGCGGGTTAATGGAAGAGCAAGTGATTCCGTGCAGCTGACAAACTTTGTCAAATTTATGGTCGATCGCGGTGAATTTAAAGGAAGCGGCTCTGTTTGCTCTCGCACTCCATAAACAGTTCGTCCCTTATCTGTTTTTTATTGCTTGCAGCAAACATTAGATTCGATTTTCTGTTTGGGTGCAATTTAACATTTCAGCACTTGGCTTAGTGATAACGATAAAGCGGGTTTTCAAAGCCGTTCTTGAATTGGGGCCTGTTGAAAAGCGCGTTGTATATCTTTTATAAATAGCAAAATTGGTGCGGTATTTTTATAAAGATTTAAGCACACAACTTAAGTATATTTTTTAATGTTACATGCTATAACTTCAGTTAAATTGTAATGGGATTGCCAGCACATAAACGAGTAATTGATGTTTTTAACACTTTACTGAATAAATCTTGCCTTTACTTAATAACATGTACATATAATATTAATTAGAACTATTATTCAGCATGCACTTTATCTGAACTTATTTTTTTATAATAGCGCATATCAAGTATACATAAACTTTTACTTATTATATAATATAGTTTCGGGTAATTGTTGCAGCATTTCATAAAGTATAGAGATGTTGGTATTTTTAATACCCTTTAATATATGATAACTTTGAAAAAATATATTTAGAAATCTTATATCTGGAATATTACAACCGACCTGAAACTTAGAGCTTATAAACAATATACAACATAATTAAAACGTTAAAATTGGAATAAGGCACAACATCAATTGAACCGATTAAATATATATCTATCAGGTATTTGTCGCCAAAAGTATGTTTACTATAGAAGTAATTATTAATTCTTAAATCCGTAATAGTGCGGTTTAATGCGGTTCAAAAAAAAGTTAGTCAAAAGTGGGGTGCTTAGTCATTTCTATATATTATACTCCCCAATTAAAATGCTTAGATATACAGAGTCGTCAAGATAAATATAATTTTTTTTAAAATTTAGAGTGGTTATACACCCAATCTCTTTACACCAGCAAATTGCTGACAGACATTACTGCGTGATTTACCTAAAAGAAACCCAACTTTGCAACGTAAGCAGGATGTACAGGGAATGTGACTATTAAAGTAGGTAACTTTGACAGCGCAACTCACAAAAAGTGATTTGATCGCAAGAGAAACGATAAATTTGTCCACTATTGATCCTTACTAAAATATAACTGATCTAGCATAGGAAATAAGCGTGGTGAGGTCAACTGTCAGTCCAGCAGTGTGCCAGGACCTGCACTATAAGGCTTTCGTAGTGTGGAACCGTCAACTGCTGTCTAGGGAAAATAAGACTGACTGAAAGTTGAAGGCCTAAGTGCTGCTGAACGACATTAAGCATTAAAGCGCAGATTTTCTGAAATTTTTTAAGTTAAAAAGAACTTCATTCAGAACAAGAAAGTGAATCGCAAAAGCTACATTTGAATTTTCCTGAATTGTCTACCGTCAAGCATACAAAGTTTATCTCCTCTGTAATGGTGCTGGGGATTGTGGGCAGCCAAAGAGATGTCATAGCGCTCCAATGCTTTGAGAAAAACCTTAGACAGTTTATTAACGTGCTGGAAACAGTTGCTAAGCTAGAGAAAGTGACCCCTAGGCAGGGGTACGTACTTCAGCAAGACTCCAGCCTAAAAGGCAAGGCTATACAACAATCTCTATTACCACTGTTTTTAGATTTGTGACTACCTTACAACCCTTACCGCAATTGAGGCAAAATCCAATAAGAAGCATCACAGAATCAGCCACATCTTAAGAGGCTCATCACAGAGGTAATAACAAATATAGACAAGGTGAAATTTGTGTTGGCTTGCAGCATGTTTAGATCCCGGCTTAAAATTGTCGTGAGCCACATTGAATAATATGATTCTCAATTACTATTTACAATGTTACTTCTAAATAGAACTGGAAATGTATCCTAGTTTGGTTCTCTTAAAGTTGATGGTTTGCCAACTATTATAAAAGTTAAATAGTAAGCAGTTGCTAGTCTTCGAATTTCGTTGTTTCGTAAAGGTTTTGATTGGAAACATTCTAAGGTGGATTTCTCATCGTACGAAGGAGAAAGTCGAGGTGGTTTACAGTTTTTGAGATACTAGCTCTGATGATTTGACAGTAGATAGTATTGCCGTATTGTCAGTGAATTTAATGAGTTCAGTTGCGTGTGAAGTTGGAAAATTAGCAGTCAATATTAAGTAAAGATAGAGAGTTTTCCATTTTGACTTGAAAACCTTTATTGTACAAGTATGATTTGAGCAGAAAATATATGTGGTTAGAGAAATTTAAATTAATTTTATTTAGGACATCTGAAAGATGGATCTTAGCAAATGCCTATGTCAATGAAGGCTGAGGTATAAAATGATTTTGTTTTTAGTGATTCCATTATTTTGGTGATAATGCAATAGTTTTGGTGTATTGTCGAATAGTTTCTATCCAAGTCACATTGGTGTGTTGGTATTATATGATTTAAGTTGACAGTGTTTTCCATCCTTTTTAAAAATATTTTTTCTAATATTTTCAACATCAGTGAAATCAGGCTTATAAGCGATATGATGTTGGTTCTGTAGGTTGCTTTCCAGGATTATATACCATTATAATTAGCTAAATTTTTACTGGATTAAGTAGTAACAAAGCCGTAATGTGCTATCATAGTAGTGAACAGAACTAGAATTTTTCTAAGTTATGTAATAATGTATCTAAGGATAAGATGGAAATCGGGAGATTTATTAGAATTTGTGCATTTAATTTCCTACTTTACTTCAGCAGGCAAAAATGGAAGAGGTACTGAACATGCTGCATTAAAAAAAATCTATTTATTTGTCATTAGTGGAGTTGTAAAGATTTGTGAAAAGTACTCAGCAAAAACATTTGCTTTGCTTTGATCTAGCACAAGTTCTATCGGTTTATTTGTTTTCATGTATTTGAACTGATTTTATACCTAACGTAAGTAGCTTGAACAAAGAGCTTTTGGTAGTTTTATTGGTGTTTTGCTTTGATATACTATTTAACTGAGTAAGGAAGGATTTAAGATTGGGTGGGCATGTTGTTATGGTAAATTAATTAAATTTCTTCTGATCTATGCTTGCCTTGCTCTTTGTCCGCATAAGGCACAGTGACAGACTTATCTGGTGATTTTTTCCAAAGTGGAATTGCGTTTTCCACCATATTTAATGCTTACATAGAGCTTTATGCTGTAGAATTTTGTTTGCCCGTAAGCTTGGCGCTGAGTACATTAAAGTATTATATTTTTCTTTTTATGTGGTTTAACTGTCACTTTAATGTTACTTAAGTAATCAGTTTTGTACATCTTTATGTTATTTTCCTTTGGCTCTAAGTCTACAGTGAATAAGGGTAGCGAGTCTTAGGTCATATTAGTAATTTTATGTGTCTTAGATCCTTACTTCAATTAGAATTTTATTTGTTGGTATAAAGAGATAAATGTCTGATTGCAATTGCATTATTGTACCTCGTGTGCAGTAGGTTATTAATTTTCGGTCTGAAACTACAACGTTTATTTTAATTTGCGTGCTGTTTGCTTAAATTTAGTTTTTAAAATTTTATAAATTAATAAATCTATTCATAAAAATGGGCGAGAATTAATTGATAACAATATGTTGCGTACTGATGAAGGGTTACTTCTATATCTTTTTAAATGTTTTTACTTTACATATATTATTATTTTTTTATCGCTTTTTTTCATCTCTTCGGTAGTATTATTTGTTGGTGGCGCTTTTATATTTAATTGTGATAGGGTCTCATAATTTGTATTTAATTTTATTGAGTGATAAGTGGCAATACAATTATTATATGCTGTATGATCAAAATGAGTATAGTTTTTGAATTGCCCAGGAGCTCGATGACTAAAATTTGAGAGAAATAATTGATTTTCAGTTGTAAACTGCTGCTGTTGATAAATCGTGGATCGACTTGTTGAATAATTGATATCATATCGAAACATTGGTTTTGAAATGATTTATTTTTTACCATGCATTGCAAGAGATAAGTAAATGTTGCTGTTTAGATAACCGATATATGTCTCATTTTCTAAAAGATCTCTAACCTTTTTGATATTTTGTGACGTCATAGCAGCAGATAATCTAACAACTCAGCTTAAAAGTAGTCTAAAAATTTTTTTTACAGACTATTGTATGGTTTTACCCCGAAATATTATTTATTGTTTCTCACCTACTTATCGTCCCTTCAAAATTTCTGTCTTTGCTTAAGGCAGATTCAAAGATCCGTCAGATCATGACACAACTTCTTACAAATTCGTAAAACTTTTATACAATAAATAGCCTTTTATGAATGTTCAAGATTTCATGTTTACAAATAGACAGTACTGCAATGAATGATTTACCATTAAATTTCAATTAGTTAACTATTATAAATGGACAGGTACCGCGGATCTACCTTTTCTCATTATTTTTTTAATAGGAAAATACTTTCCGACAACTATTAGTATATACCCTATATATATATATATATATATAAGAAAAGATTCTCGTCTAATATTTATTTGTCGACAAAATGAACTTTTAAAATTATCTCTAGATGCTCGAAGGGGAGTTACTACGGGAGCAAAAGAGCTAAAATGTTTAACATTTACTGGTTTATGCAGAACGATACAAGGTCTCAGCGCATTCCGGTAGTTTTTTTTCACACTTTAAGATAATTTTGGAACGTCTGTCATGGGGCTAGACTTCGATAATTTGCTGGAATTAATTGGCTACTATATTCCCCTAACATGAATCCTTGTGACTTTTTTCTATAGTTATTCCTCAAGGACCGGGTCTGCAAAGGTTTTTCAAGAACATTCGAAGATCTTAAAATGAAGTTTTGGCCGTTGAAAGAGACAACCTTTAAGCAGTAAATTAGGCCTTTGAAAGTAGGCTGTGTTACCTTGTTGTTAGTCAAGGTTCACATTTTAAAAACTTGTTAAACTAAACTTCTGCTGAATAAAACATTTTTTAATTTTTGTAAATCATTCAGCTACGTGAGAAGCAAATACTTTCTGACCCGTATTATTAGTCACTCTGTACTTGCAAGTTAGTATGCCTGTATTACATATACTATTTTATAATTAAAAATGTAAAAATATTTAAACATAAACGAAAAGTTTGTAATATTATATATTCTTTTAATTAATATAAACGTAATGTAACTTTAACCGATAATAGATGCAAAACTTGATTTTATATCCACGACTATGTAATCTTAAAAGAATACATAATAAGCTTCGACAGACTTTCAAGGGGAGTGTGTCAGTTTGGTAAAATTTTCTTAAATTAAAAGGGATTGCATTTAAAAACCTTTGAATAATGGTGATTATTATAAAAAAAAACCGACTATATAAGTTATTTTGTACAAAAGATAAAATTAAAATTAAAGCTACATTTTTATTTTATATGTAAATTTTATAGAGAAAATTTTATTTCTTACTGTAACGTTAAGTAATAGTATAGCCAAAGTTATAATTTTTTACTATTACTTGTTATATGTAAAATAATATATTACTTAATAATAATTACACCTTTCTTTCAAATTTAACACAAATTAAACATTTTAATTTGGTAATGTATCTAGGGTATAAAATTACATTAAAAAAATTATAATCCTATAAATATATTTTTTTATTTCATTATAGCAATTAATGGGTATAGAAAATTTGGATAGCCTATCGACTGAAACTAAAAATTTTCTGCTTAAGACGCAGTCACTAAGCTAAGAAATGTGTTACTGAGAATTGTTACTATAAAGTAATAAAGTTTTCACTACTAAATAATAAAATTCGGTTGTACAAGGTGCATTTAAATTTTAAGGTCTCCAAATCTTTTTCTCGACAGTAAAAGTAAGTAGAGAGATGCGGTCAATTTAAAAAACGTGGGAAATATTTCTGAATGTGTAATATAGATAGCAGCATCATATAATGTATACAGGTCGAATTGCCGCCAGTGCGGTGAGTGTTGTTTGTATAGTTAAAATGGCACTATTTAGTGTTCAAGAACAACGTGTAATCATTTGTTTTTTCCTCTTTCGTAGTGAAATTCCCATTGAAAATTTATGTCCGCTTAAGTGAAATATGCGGTGAAGGCGTTATGGATGTTAAAAATGTGCCTTCATAGATGCGAAAGTTTAAAGAAGGTTGAGACTTGTGTGACAATGAACCGAAGCAGTCCGACCACAAACTAGCCAAACCGAAACTATGATTGCGCGAGTGGAGAAAGTTGTTATGGAAGACCGTCAATTAGGTGTACGTGATACCGCCTCTAAACTAGGCAAATCCGTAGGATTAAAGGAGTTTATTTTACTTAGTAACTTAAAATGTGAAAAGTTAGGTCACGCTGTTTCTAAACATTGTGACACGACTATTAAAGACGCACTCATAGTCGCAAAAAACATACCCCTAAAAAAGTGGTCTTAGCAGCCATGAAATCATAATCACCACGTTGTGAAAAATATATGTGCCTAGAAGAAGATTACGTTGAGAAGTCAAGGTTTTTAGATTAGTACTTTAAAAAAAAATGGAGATTAGAACTTAAACGCACTTTGTATTTTTAGAAAGGCTGTTTCCATACTTAAACCTTGTCTAATTATTTACGGTTATATTCTTAGTAAATTATAAAGCAGGACAGTTTGCGAATCTACAATAGATTTTACAGCTTTTGAATAGATTTTTCCTTAATAATACACTTACCTTTCAAAATGTTTTAATATCTGATCAATTTTTATAATTCTCCCAGCTTTATCTCGCTTCTACCGTGTGAATAACGATAACTTATATGTTTTTAAATAGTAACTTAAAAATGTGAAAAGTTTCATTTTCTAGTCGAGCCACTATTGCAAAAAACATACTAAAATTTATTGAATATTTTAAAAAACGTTATATGGTGGGCGCATGAAATGGATAATCAAGACGTTGTAACAAAATGCATTTAATGTGCCTTAGATATCAAGATTATTTGAGAAGTCAAGGTTTATAGATCTAACTTTAAAATAATGGAGTATTTTCTGTAACTTTAATTCAACTTTGTTATTTATATAAAGACTATTTCATACTTAATACCTTGTCTAACAGAGATTATTTACGTTATAAAAACATTTTCTAGTTATTTAAAATTATTTTAAACGTAGCTTCTTACGACGGTGAATCAAATATAAACGAGACTTTGTACAGCTTTTGAATTTAGATTTTTCCTTAATAAGTACACGTTGACAATGTCTGAAAATGTTGCGTCGTCAATATGCTGATCAAGTTTATATAAATTCTGCCACGGAAGGTGTAACCGGCTGAAATCCTGAGATTGACTGCGCAGTTCTACCGTGAAGACACTGTCACGAGCTAGACTGTTGATAAGTTCGTGGAGGGTCGCATGTTGAAATGAGCCATTATTGAGTGACAGGCGTATGACCATCGATGAGATTGTATCTGAAATTGGAATAAGTTATGGCAGCACTTTTTCGATCATCACAGAGGAGCTAGGGTTTCTGACAACTGAGCAGAAACTTTCAAGAGAAAAATTGGAGAAATTGGGCTGGGAGACAGTTGAACACCCTCCCTACAACCTTGACCTATCGCCTTGCGACTATCACCTATTCGGTCCTCTCAAGGAAGCCATAGGAGGGCATAGATTCGACAGCGATGAGGAGGTTGAGGTCTGTGTGCGCAATTGGCTGGAAACACGACCAACTTCATTCTACGAGGAAGGCATTTCAAAATTAGCTACACGTTGGGAAAAATGTGTTTCTAAATCAGGAGATTATGTAGAAAAATAATCTGGTATTCTTTTGTTTCAAGTTCAAATAAATTTTTTTTTAAAATACGTCTCGTTTATATTTGATTCACCCTCGTATATTGTTTCAGTAAACCAAACTAAAGCAGAATTTGGCCTATCAGCCCCTTTTTGCTTAATTAGTTTTCATAGTCGTCATTGTTCAGTTACCTGATACTATAGATCACTGATTATTTTAAAATTATAATCACAAGTTATAACAAAAAAGGTATATTAATCAAAACGGGAAAATAAACTAAATTTTTAATTTAAACACTAAATTTAAAGGCATAGCAAACCTTATAAAAGTCTGGCCTCTTATTAAGTATAGCTGCAAAATAAGAGTTACAAGAATTAGTTTTGAATTTTAGATTAGCTATACTAGATTTCTAAGGCATATCATACTTTTAATTTTATTTATAAGTTATACTGCAATAAATGTATTGCAGTCGAGAATGCAGGTGGCCAATATAAACTTACTAAAAACTAAAAAAGTATTTAATTGTACAAAAAAATGGACTACAAAATGCAATCAAATCTTTTGTTTTCTAAGAACATGAAGAAGGCAAAATCAAAATACCAAAATAAATGCTTCTTTTTTATAAAGCATGTCCATTATGGAATTAGAGATACTAACAAGTTTTAACTACTTTTTAATTATTATTTTTTTATAACTGTTTTATTATTTGTGTCTATTATCCTTAATAATTGCTCAACATTATTTTAACCAACATTTGGTACATAATATAGAAAACTTTCTAGAATGTCACTTTTTCATGTGCACCGTTTGAAAATGATGTTTTAAATCAGGAGATTACTAGTAGAAAATAATCTGCAATCTTATTGTATTCAAGTTCAAATAAATTTTTAAAGACAGATCTAGGTCTAATATTTGATTCACCTCGTTATATATGTTTCAGTAAACCAAACTAAAGGATGTTGGCCTATCAGCTATTTTGTACATTAATTAGTATTTCATAGTCGTCATTGTTCAGTTACACTGACTACTATAGATCACTGATTATCTTTAAAATTACACAGTTAGAACAAAAAGGTATATTAATCAAAATCGAAAATAAACTACTTTTATAAGCATTGCTACTTAATTTAAACACTCTATAACTTTAGTAGCAAACCTTATAAAAGTCTGACCTCTTATTAGGTATAACTGCAAAATAAGAGTTACAGAATTCAGTTTTCTGAAATATTTAGATTAGCTATACTAGATTTCTAAGACATATCATACTTTCTAATTTTATCTTATCTATGTTATACTGAATATTGTTATTGCAGTAGAATTATGCATATAAACACGCTTGCCGAAAATTAAGTGATACAACACGCCCGAGTCTGTGTACCATTTGTTGCGTTTACTCACGTTTGGCATCAAATTGACCTACATCGTTGCCTGTTGCTAAATTTAGCTAGTCATTGGTATTACTTAATTTCTAATGATTGGCTTGGCTTTTGGCAAAAATAGAATTTTTTGTTAAACTTTTTATTTTGCGCTGTTGGACACCGCTTTTCTGTCATTTCGACTGACAATTGTTAGTATGGTTATGTTGTTGTTCTCGTTGATGGTTACCTATTTTACTTTGTTGAAAATTTTTTTTGACAGCATTGGCACCAGCACGTCTATTGTCCAAAATTGTTCTGGAACTCTTGCAGATGGCCAATAACAACGAACATAGCACCTTGTGAATGACAATCTTTGTTGGACGGTTGGCCAAGATTGGCCAATTATTCCTCAAAGTCTTTCATATGCTTTGTGATGGCCGCGCTTGGTCGATGTTGGTAGTTAGCTCATGTCTTCAACTTCAATCCTAAAATATCCCTGCTGTTTGATCTTCAAATTCATATTAAATGTAAATTTTGCCATCATATATTCAGTGTCCCTGTACCGATATGTTAAGTTTTCAGATATCTTGTTTCTATATTTTCTCGATGTTCTCTAATAAGCTACTCTTTGTTCTCTTATGATTTTAAGATGAGGATAAAGAAGTTTAACAGCATCTCTATTTCTGCTCTTGGTGTATTTATAGTACTCATATTCTCAGACAAGCAAATCTTTGTATCATATTTAGTACAATTATAACAGTTTTTTATCGTCTTTGTTTGTACATTCCAAAACTGAATATATTATCATGGGTTTGACTACCGTGCCAATTCAATACGTTACCGTAGGTTTTAGATTCCGTGGTTTTCGGTGATTTCGTTTGGCTAATGCTAGCATCGCATCTGCTCTATTTTTTGACTGACAGCTTTATTTAACCTTTATTACACCTCAAAACCTAAGTGGTCCCTCTAAGTTTTTCCTTTTTGTAAATGCTACTGTGGTAGATTTGGAAAAACTTGTATTCATTTTTATTTGCTTCTGCCCAGTTTGTAATCAGATTTAGGGCCTTTGGCATACACTCCCTAACTATATGGTTAAATATTCCTTGGGGTAGTATCACTAAGTTTTCCCTTCGAGTGGACTTTAGAAGCTTGCCTATTTGAATGTTCCACAACGCACGAGATAGAAATACTTACTGCGGATGTCCCCTTGCAACCCAAGCCACCATTATTTGACCCATCAAGAATACATATACTAATCTTCTTTTAAGCATACATTTTACCCTCCTGCAGCAAAAGGCATCTAAAGTTTTTTATTTATTTTATTTGTTTTTTATAGCAATCTTCACCCTTGTAACAAGTAGATGCATTGTGGTTTCTGGGCATACCCCTGTTTTGTATGTATAGTGGCTTTGAGGTAAAGATCAAGTGACTATAATACATCATCTCTAATATGCATGTTAAATAGTTTTTCTAGAGTTTTTAATACAAACGACGTTAATCTCATTGGTTTTATAGCTTTAACCTAGTCTTGTCCTTTTTTTCTCAGATCTTGGTATAAACATAACTATAAATGGTTTACAGCATCTAGATATGTATGTACACCAAAGGAAGATTGGTCCTAAGTATACCACATTTCTGTTGTACAAAATTCCACTTCATATCTGCAACAGAATAAGATAAATGACGTCAGGACCCGGCGATTTATAAGTTTGAAATGAGTTAATTGCCCACTTTTTTGGGTCTCGCCAGTTTTCATTAGATAGCCACTTTGGGGTTTCCGATTCTGAACTTTGCCAGTCATAACAATCTGCGATCCTAATAAAAGTAGTTCTTTTGTTATTTCTTTTCTAATATAAATGTATTTTTCTGCCTCCATTTTTAGTGTAATTATTAATATGTGAAAATTCTTCGATTACAATAATTTTCTAAATGATGTAAAACTCAAACACTCCAAGTAAAAGAAGATTCCATATAACAGTAAAATAATTTAAACAGCAATAACTTACAATTTTATACTAAAAATATTGATCAAACATTATAACTATTACTTCTGAACTAAATGTTACTTTCATTTTTTTAATTCCATAAATATTTATGTAAACTATTTAATTATATGTAATTTTCAAACTGTAAAAAATACTTGTTCTATTTATGTCAGTCTTTAATAAACTATTGGTACACAGTTATCTTCAAATAACCTTAAAAATAATAAATTTGTAATTTAGGGGGGGGGCATACAAATGCAAGCTGACAATCGCTAACCGAAAATGGACTATGACTAATGTAAGCACTTATTAGTGCAGCGAAAGCATAAACCCGAAGCTTCTGCAGCAGCACGTGATGTAACTCGAAGATGCAGCTTGGGAGATGGCCCCTGGATATCTCCGACAGAGGGCGTGTCGCATGTTGCTAGGCAGCCAGGCTCGCTTGAGCTTTGAGAGCTTTCCTGTCAGTGCCGCGTTGGTTTGCCTGCCGAAAGCAGCCCTCTGTAGTTAAACTCGCACGGGCTGTAGCGTCTTACCGAGCACGCTTCACTTTTGTAAGTTTTCTGGCCTCACTTGTATTTTTGATGTTGTCACAGTATTTGTAACGATGTGATGAGATTAACTTGTGTTACACTAAAGGAAACTTTTGCTGATCGAAGTTGCTAAAACACAATATGATGAGACATTAACAATATTTATTGTTTAAAATAGACGGACGTAGTTTCTACTCAAACTATTTAATGAAAAAGTTATATAATAATTTTCAACTTGTTTAATTAATAAATGTCTTTTATTAGACACAATTTTACCCTTTATATATGCACTTGTTGACAGTATCAATTAGTTTGAGCATCAAGCGCAAATGGTATAGGCCGTCGCTATTTCTTGCTCCGTTGTCCCGAGCAATAATGCTCTCCGGAGCAATAGATTTCACCATCGGGCTTGTCGTCTGCTTCGTTAATTCCGCGAGAAATTCCGCAAATTCTGAAAGTGACAGTCTTTAATTAACGCACAGATCGATACAGGGGCGTTGCGGTTAATAATATTTCTGCCGGAATAACTCATGCAAATCCCCTATTTTGAATTGCTGGCCCAATTTATACCCAAATCGTTTTAATATTAACGGTTTCGCAATTGATTTAAACTGTGTTGTGGCTGATTTGCATGAACAAATTCACATTAGCGGCGGCAAGCTCGGCGTGACACGTTATTAAAAATTATAAGCACAATTAGGCGTAGATTCCAATTAAATCAGCCCAAGGCAGTAAATAATTTTTGCAGCTCGAAGTTGTGAAGCGCTCTACGATAATTAATTTATGTATTTCTCATATTTACAGGCTGATTCTAATTTCCTATTTATTACTTTACATAAATTAATAAAAATTTAAGTTGTTTATTGTTTTAGTGTAGCACTAAATGCATTTTCTTGTTTTTGCTGCCAAATGAAAGTGAAAAAATTTAGTATTTCAACTGGTTGTTATAATTAATAAATGTGCATAATTGTAGGTTATTTCTGGACTTGAATTTCTTAGTTAAAGTGATGAAATCTTGATTAGATATTTTTAAATAGACATTACGTATATGTTATTTGTCTACCTTACTAAGCGGAGTCAATGAACCAGGACATTAAACCTGATCAATATAGGCATGAATCAGATGGTTATTGATTATCTGCCGAATTCAATTGAAGGTATCTGGGTTTGGCGTAAAAACTCCATAAATATTCATTACTAATATATGTACTTACAAATTAGTAGTACATATTTCATTTAAATGTACAAACAAGACTCTAATATATTGTATATTTATAAACTAAATTGTAAAATGTGGTCATAAAGTAAATTGCAAAGAACATATCTGTTATAACCGTTGCTTTTATTAATTAATATATAATTGAAAATTCCATTGTACACTTTACTAAAATTAACTTTATTTGTATGAGTTTCTTATACTATCATTTAAAAAAATTGTAACATAAAATTTGTTTGTAACATAAAATAATTAGAATTGTATATTTAGTAACAGAAGAGATATAATTACAAAAATACATATTTTTAAATATTTTAAATATTTGTAGCATTACATCAAATATTTATGTTATTTCTGTTTACGTTTTTTATGAAAATATGTTAAAATAATATTTAGTTTGGCTGTAAAATGATTGTTTCGTGAAATTCTTAATGTCTGTTCTGATCTTTAGTTCCAAGAGTTATATAAATAATAATTTATTTAATATTAAATATTGTTCGCGATTGTTTGTGTGTTATTTAATACATTGTAGTTTACTTTAGTTTAGAGGCGAGTACCTTATATCAATTTTAAGTATTAATGTTTGTAAAATAGACTTGCTTGTTACTACATTACCCTCGCTAATATACAGACGTGGTCAGAAACTAGAATAAATATAAAAATATTTCAAGTAACACATTTTCTAATAAAGTTATTTGGTTTCTAATATTAAATACTTTATTAATGTGTTATATTATTTATAAAGTATTTTTTAAGATTACAATAATTTGTCTTAATTATTACACACAATTTTATAGCATTTTCCATTTTTGCCGATTTTTTAAATCTATCTTAAGTACATTTCTTATTCTAATAATTTTTTGTACATTTAAAATATATTATTTTTATTCAATTATTTAGTAACTATCTATGATTTGTATATTTTTATTATGGCAAGCATATTTTAGGGATAGTTCACCCTTATTAAAATTATTCTTCTTTGATATAATAGAACCATACAACGTATTTTTATAAGGATTAGAATGCATCAACAATCGCAATTTTGCTGAATCTTTCTACGGGAGCTGCAGCTCACATTATATTTGTAGAAAACTATATTTTGTTAAACCCGGCTGTTGTGTAATCTATTTTCTGCATCTTATGACAGGCCAAGTTGTTCTTTTTAGTTGCTATAACTGGTTTGCCTGCAAACAATATTTAAAAAATGTTCAGAACTTTATAAATTGGTCAGTAAAAAAGATTTTATTTATTTATAAATATAATTATGTCGATCTAATATTTAAATATTTTGAAATCATTTCAATATTTAGACATTGGCTTATTCAACTGTGCTCTAATTTAACTATTTTATAAAAACTAACCACATTTATCGAGAGTTTGTCTTGTAGGTTTACATTTTCGATTTTAGTTATAGTTCTATTAACTATACTCTCACTATAGCTCACAATATTTTCTAAAGTTTGTTGACATGATATTCCTCTTTCTATCAAACCTCGATCTTAGCTTTGCCGATGTTCCTGCACGCACACTATTAGAAGCTTTTCAATTCTAAAATATATAATGAGAATAACTTGCACTTGCTTAGAAACATCTAAAAATATTCAACTTAGATAAAAGCTGAACAAATTAATAAATGAGTTCATAATTTTTGTTACAAATTATTGTCGTTATATTTTTAGTCAAACAAAATATCTAATTCTAATATTATTATTTTGTATTTTTTATTACTGCAGAAAAATACTGCAGATTAAATCAGAGAACCTCGTTGTGTACGTATTTCTAAGAATTTCGTTTATTAGCAATTGTGTAATATACAAATATTGGAGTTGGTTTGACTTTTAGAATTTTTTAGAAATTCTTTTTTATTTTTTGTATCGGCATTATAATTATTTCTTGCAATATAACTTCATGTTTTATTACAGTATATTATTATTATTATGGGATTGTAATTAGGGTGTACTTAATATTTTAAATAATTATTTAATAAAAAAATTTAAATTAGCAATTTTTAATGTAAATAACAGTATACATAGTTAGCTTAAGGTTATATTTTTATGCTTTATGTATTATTAATGTACTATTGCCATATTATTCGTTTAGTGGCCTCGTGGGTGTACGTGTTATCAAGAGTTATTACAGCTTATACAGCTTTTCTCCTATTAATTATTGTAATTACTTGTTCTTACTATAGTGTCAACAATAAAAAAGTGATTTGACTTTTATGGTCGCATTTGTTGTTGCTCATAGAAAAATAGTTTTATATATATGTGGTTCTGTTTTTTTTTTGTAGTATCAAATAGAAGGTAACTAAAGACTATTGTTAGGATCAGACCTTGTTCAAATTACTTATAGTTATTTTGATGGTCCTTTCTAATCAAAGAAATGTTTATTAATTAATTTAATTTGGTATTGATAATTTCTGTAATTTAATAAAACAGGGCTTTGTGCCAAAATATTTTACTCCTAAAACCGGGTCTTTTAAATAAAATTTGGCATATTTATTTTTTTGTGCCATTCTGGGACAATTGAGCACAATACTTGTGGTAAGCCTTAATTTTGAGACAATACAGACTATAATTTTGTGCCCTATTAAATTAGAAGGTATACACTTACAATATTTTTACACACAAATGATTAAAAACATAAATATTGTGTATTGCACTCAGGTCAATTTTCAAGTGATTTCTAAAACGTTCTTAGTCTGAGATCTATCTTTGCTTTGGTAATTGTTGGTAATGGTCTCTTACTGCGGAAAATATAATTAATTAAAAATTTATAAATAGTTACTTGAGAAGAAATTTGGTTGTCATGTAACGGTTTCTTTCCGAAATAAATGTAGCTCTAACATAATATTAATTGTCTTATAACATTTAACTAAAAAATTAAATTAGTAAATTAGTTATTGCAGTAATCAAACTAAATTTATATTATCAAATTGGACAACAATTAAATATTTGTTTAATAAAATATTTAATTCCTTTAATGCATTTGATCTATTAATTTGCAAAAATACTCGATGTTATCCTATCATTTGTTAGATAATTAAGCAGGACCAATATAACTATTATTTTTGCTGCTTTGTAAAGTGCATAAGTACATAGTAAAGGTTTATTTGCCTACAAGTTTCCTCTTTATAACTTTATAAGTTTTGAAGTAATTTTAATATTTCTGTAGTTTTTAGGGTTAATAGAATTAACACATTATTTTAAATCGACTAACATAATCTTTCAGTGATTATGCTAATTGGTGTAAATTTTAGAAAAATGTCTTATTTTCTTGTTTACAATTTGTATAAAATGCTACGAAAATATTTACCACATCAATATTTTAAACTCTATAATTACTTTATTCTGTAAATGAAAGATTGGCAAAAATTAATTACTTTTACTTTTATTTATTTAAAAAAATCTATTGTTTAGCATGTTTTATTGTCTTTTTCGTTTTGTTATTTTTATCTTATCAGGGCTAAAAGGGTGTTCCAAAATATTTATATTTAAATGTTTTATTTTTTGGAACGCATGTGTGTCTAATTTTGTACATTCAGCAACGTTCTGACAGAATTCAGATTTTATTACCAAGATACGAGATATTGTTGCCCTCTTAAAAGCAACCTGTTACAGTAAATTATATTTGTTAACTAAGTAAGTGTAAATTAAAAGATAGAGGTTTTAACGTTTAGTTCATGCTGTACAAAGTTAGTTTTCGTTTGTTATAATCTATTTTTTGACCAAATATAAACCAATTTTAGCTCCATGGATGCAGGCTTTTTATGTCTATTAAAGATAAATTTTATACAAGTAGTGGAGTAAAATAATTGCAGTTTTTTACGCAAATTTTAATATTTTTAGGAAAGAAAAATTATAGTGTTGTAGCTGCTACTAAAAATTAGTTGTACGTGAATAAATATGGCTGATCCTTAATTATCACGCAACATTAAACATCAATTTGTTGATTTTTATCTGCTGAAACTCGAAATTAATAACAAACTTATTATTAAACTTTAGAAAACAAAATGAGAGAAACACACACATTGGACGGCACTATGCCATTTATTTTTCACGATTTCAGAGTATGTGTTTAAAGCGGGCACGCGCGAACGTGTCGCATCATAGATTAACGCACCTGCATAAAGCTAGAGTGACGTTGTTCAAGTGGCTGTAGTTCAGAAAATAGCTTACCATACACAAAACTCCCTCATATGGCCTCACAGATAAAAACAAAACGTTTAAGTGTGGTGATCAGGCGTACTATGCAGCAAGACTACTTCGTTTTGTTCATTGAAGTATTAATGAACAATAACACTAAAGTGAGTTGAAGCTCTAACATACATCAAATATATAATTTATTCTATTGTTAGTTGTTCAAGCAATAAAGATACTGACCCTCAAGAATTTTAAATGATCCATGCCATCAATGACGGTGTGAAAGAACGACTGGTCACCAATGTCCCAGTGTAAACTTTGATACTAAACCGTTGCCGATCCTAAATTTCAATTATTATATAGAGATTCCTACCTAGTCTACAGATAAATGTGTGGAATTTTGATGGCATTCCTACCAAAGGTTGCTTTATCTGTAAAGAGAAATTTCATAATAATAGAGGCTTGTTGCAAAACTAGCAATAAAACCGTTCTTTTAAAAGATAAAAAAATGATTAAGGTAATAGCGGTTCTCATGTAGGATACTCGACACACCATCGCAATTTATCTGTAGTTATTGTCAATGTCCTGAAAACACGTTTTTCAAACTCAGGTGTACAAACGTTACAAACTATTTTCTGTGTTTACCTTTACTATCTAACAATTACGTTCTACATACTCATAAAACACTGCACAAAAAATTTTGCGATTATATTGTTTTCTGCGTTATAGTAAATCTGTGCGTCCGCCGAACATTTCTATTAACTTATTTATGTATAAATCATGTATACGTTGCTTACGATATAAATAATGAGCCACTATTTGAGGAGCAGATCTGCAAGTGAAAAAGAAAGTTATAAAAATATCATAACCTTATTGTTGCGGGGCCCTAAAATTATGAAAAAAAGCATTTCCATCCTTCATAGAACAAACCCGTGCATAATTGGACGTATATTTATGGAATACCTTTTTGTTATATTTTCATAAAGAATCGCCTTCTAAAGTTTGTCCCTATACCTGTACTTATACGTTTTCTTCCTACAACAACTTTTACAATAAAAAAATTGTCACTTTTTATACTTTCTTAATATGCAAATTACAAAAATTTTAAAAATATTTTATAATTTAGAAGCAGCATTTTACAATAGTGACATGCATAATGTATTTTACAAATTATCTTTAACTGTTATTTTTTATATTAAAAAATATATTAGCAGCAGCTATAAATTTAATAAAAATGTTAATCTATACGTATGTAGAATATCAGACAGTTATTTTATTATCATAATAATAAGACGTTGTCATTTATTAAAATTGGCTTAGAAATGTAGCTAGTCAAGCCACTTTCATATATAACCACACATGCTTTGTTGCAAAGCATTCTAATCGATCAAACATATATGTAAAAAAAATTAACTATATACAATTGATAGATCTTTGTGATGTATTTTTATTAGGGGTTGGGTTTTAAACATCCCCACGATTTTACCTTTATGTGATAATTGATCGTAATCGGCGCTATTATATAAAATTTTAATAAATGAAATATTCAAATTACACTGTTCTAGCTTGAGTTTTTAAGTAGCAACAAACCCATTTCATATTGTAAAATTGTAAGTCACAAATAAAAGCAATAAATAACCATTCAGCAATAGTTTTAAGACAAACATTATATATCACCCAATTATAAATATAAATTCGCCGATCGGTTTACATAATCAATTATATATGTACTTAAGTCAATTTATTCAGAACTATTCAAACATGAAACATACAATAAACATATAAAGACAGTTTGTATGCAAATATGCCAGTTTTATAAATAATCTAACTTCAACCACTAACAATGGATTTAATTATAAACCCTACACAAAATATATATATATGAACAATAAAAAATACCTCTGGTAAGTAGTAAGTAAATTAAATAACGTAATAAATAAAACTACTAAAACTTAGATTAATAAGCACAAGCAATAGATTCCAACTCTTGAATCAATCAAACCTAAATCATTTCCAATCTATATTTATAAAATAGAGACAACAAAGCCACGATTTAAAATTTAGTCTTGGTTGCAGTAAATGATACATATCGTACCAAAACACCATCAGAAGATATTATCAACAACAACCTTTAGACTGTTGATATCTCTAGAAATCTACCCAGATACCTACCATAAAAGAATATCATCTACCGTACCTACCAATTAAATGAGAGGAAAGTATATCACTACAAACTACAAAACGGTCATCAAGTTGGAAATATAACCAATATGAAGCAAAGGATATTTAACTTCCACTATTTCTATTTTTTATTGACCTAAAGCTCAAAGTTAATTTATATGATCTTTTGTGTGGTTTTAAAATTAGACTACAACCATAGCAGAACTCCCAAGGAAAATATGTGAAGAACCAGAACAACCTCAACTATGTGTGTCTTTTGCCAAGAGAGCTGTTCATACACCACAAAGAATGCACGTTTTACATAGATTTGTTAATTAATATACACAATAGAGATAACAAATCTAAAAGGCAATCACCACAACAACAAAATATAAATTTTTTACCTAATGAACAAACCCACATTAAAACAAATCACATTTCCTAATAAGTGCCAAATAAGACACAATTTGTTACATAGTTTAAAAATATTTTTAATGAAAGACTGAATGAAAACAATATGCTTACAATGGTTATCAATAGAAATAGCTAAGTCAGTAATATTATCAGCCTGGAATGTGATAACCTTGTTAAGAATCAAATTATTCCATTTATTACATTAATTAAAATTAATTTGAACTAGTAGATACTGGAAAATACAATACGATACTATACTACAACTAGAATCGCTTGCATCTCCAATGACTATAGGCGTAGTTTAGGGTCCGTGTTGTTATGCTACTTTTATTGAAGAATATGAACTTTTAAACTCATTTGAATTATATCCTTTTATTTTGTAAGAAACTAAAATGTAAACTGTATTACCTGAGATTCACGACTTATCACACTTAAAGGTAAAATTTTTTTAAGGTTGTTCATTAACAATTTTTATCCGTGAATTGGTCTAATGGCAGGCAAGAACAAATTATTGTAACTATTATACTTTGCAATTACAAAAAGAATACCCATTACAGTATAAAATCCTACTTCGATCTCAGCCCTACACCATGCACTAAAAGTAAGAGAAAAAACGCAATTCAGGGTTATATAAAAACAAACTATTGTCAGAAAATTATCAATAGAACTATAAATTTAATTGATTTAAATAATGCGGAGAAATTAGAAAAGTAATATAATACCTAACTCGAATATTGCAAGATACTGCCCGGAAAGCAACACATAAAATAAATTACAAAAATGTACCTTTTATATTAAAAAACTAGTAGTAGAAAAAAGGAGGGCACAGAGAATATGGCAGATGACTAGAAATTCTTTAGCCAAAATTATTCCCAAACTCACACATCAACTTTACGTAGCTATACAAGAATCTACTAAGAAGTTATTTAAGTGTTACATAAGCAATTCTATCCCCGAGGATTTCACATCGTGAAAAGCTACTAAAAAGATTAAAAGATTGTCAGTATCAAATTCTTCAATAGAAGATGTTAATTATAACTGGGTTAGATCAAATAAAGAAATATGTAAGCTTCTGCCGTGCATCGTAGCAAAGAGTTTACTTCACTAAATAATTTAAAAAGTGAAGAAATAAATAGTAATTTTAACGCATCTTGCTATCTATAAAAACCTTGTTTTTATTAGAAGTGCCGTGGTAGCTTAGTGGATAGATCGCTAGACTACGAAACCAAGAGTTGCGGATTCGAATCCCGCTCTCGCCAATTCGATCGCTGGCATTTTTACGGCCCAGCTCGACTCAGGCTGCAATAAATGAGTACCTGGAGATCAAACTCTGGGGTAATAATAGGCGGTCGGTACGTAGCGCTGGCCACGTTACTACCCTTGTGTACCGTAGGCTCTAGACTGTAACAGATCTATCTTGTTACGACCCCAAAGGGCCTTCGAAGCCTATTACGGGGAACTATTATTATTATTTACTAGAAGTTGCAACTGAGATAAAATTAACACATTTGCACCAAATTCCCGAATGTGATTTAATAGTTGACGAGATATTAAAACATCTCCGGAGAAAAGCATTGATGTTGCTAAGACTATATATAACAATATGCTACACGTATTTCCTTATTCGATGTAGTGTAAGTACACTCAAATTAATATGGTCGCCTAGCCCCTAAAACCACCAATTAAAATTACATAATATTAAGTAATGTATCTTTGCACTTTTCGAAAACATTTGAACGTCTTCTTCTAAAAAGAATAAAAAAAGTGGCCCCTCAAAAAAGTCTTATACCTCAATTACCTATGTGGCTTCAGAGAAATACACTTTACGGTACAATGGGCCGCAGTATTTGTCAATTTGCTTAAGAAAAGCTTGGAAAGTTAAAACGTATATGCATCAGTTTTCTTAGATGTACAACAGAGTTTGATAAAGTATGCCATTAAGAACTTCTTTACAAATTGACAAATTCTGCCAAATCAAACATTATTAAAAACTTATATGCTGCCAGATATTTTGACATATATAATTATTCCTTATTAAAATCTGGAATTACCCAAAGAAATGTTTTGGGAACTAACCAAGGTTAACATGTTTGCAATATTTGATCGAGATCTAAAAGGAGCTTTGAAAAAATTTCAAAATTATTTCAATTTATTGCAAACTGGCAAATGAAATGAAGATAATAGTTAACAATAAAAAAATCTACTCCGATTACCAATAAGTTACTAACTTACTTTAATAAAAGATTAATACAAATAGTTTAGTTTTTATCTTGACTAAAAGTAATATGGAAAAATCATATAAAAATCAGAAACAACACAAGACAAATAAACTGGCTCATTAATTAAAGGTCTTAACTGTGTTTGAAAAACAAACTAAAAATATAAAATACAATACTCAAATCCACATAGATGTATTGCATTGATCTCTGAGGTTGTGTCAACCACAAGTACAAAAATGGTTTAAACATACCAGTAGAAAACTCTAGAAACGACATCAGACGTCTCATGATACATGTGATACAAAACTCTCCTTAAAGCCACTTATTAGTACCTACATTGGCTGGTTAAACCTTCATAGCCAACGAACCGTCTCATTTCATTTAACTGTAAGACATCAAATTAAAGAAGATTGTAAATACCATACACGTTATTAAAAAAAAGTTATTCAACTGTGTATGAGAAATAATGTTAACTTAAACGCTTAAAAGTTTGACTGTATAAATTTTAAGACCTGTTAATATTATTGCAGTTTACAGTAATAGTGATTTATTAGAATTAATTTAAGATTAATTAAGATAATATTAAAACTAAAAATTTTTTCTATATGATACTATCAGAATGGTACGCGTTATTCGTTTAATAACAGTAAAAAAGAAACTGTTCTGCAAAAATTTGGTGATACAAAATTATAGCTTATACCATTTAGTAAACCTACAGCCCAAACAAAAATGTAAAGCTGAAATATTACTGTTATAGGTAATCGTAATTGAACTTTAGAATATTTATCTTGGATAAAACAAAAAATATTGAAACAATTTAAATTTCATTATTATTAATGTAAATTACAGGATTTCCAGTTAAAATATAACATCATCCAAATTTCCGTCACGACTCCGAAATGAGATGTAACCAATCTTTTAGCGAAGTTTTTCATAACGCTTTCCCATAAATGCGGCTCTATTTCAGCAATTACCAGCCACGAACTCGTAGCAGGTTTGTTGACACATACCCTTTCTTTCAAATAGCCTCAGAGAAAAAAGTCTAATGGGGTTGGATTGCAAAACCGCGGTGGACAATTGACGTCACCCCTCTAAGAGATGACACGACCAGCAAATTTGGTTTAAAGTGGATGATTCACGTACTGTGTTATTTATGTTGAAATTGTCGGATCTATTGAAAACGTTTTAACAACTCTCAATAACACGTACACTATTTACAATAATCGCGTTGTCAGATTCGCTTTTAAAAAATTACACAGCAAGTAGTGCATTGGTTTTTCTAAATGGCATGTGGATTTTCACTACCCCACATGCGACAATTTTATCGATTTACAAATCCATTTAACGAAGAATGAGTGTCATTGCACAACAGCCTATTTTCATAATAAACTTGAATGATATTAATTTATAGCTGCCATAGCGCCAATACGACTCAACCATGTGTTTAGATACCAATTGTATAAATACGTTCACATAAACCAAACGGCGTAAAATTCAAATTCTAAAGTTCAGTTTGAATTATCCTATACTTGCATTATGTTATTTTTTAAATAATTCTACAAAGTGTTTGATAAGAAATATAATACACAACAGATAAAATACTGTTGTACTTAACACACTTCGGAAAATGTAAGTGTTTTACGTTGCAACTGTAGTAATTTTATAAATTAATTATAATATAATGTCATAAATTAGAAAGGCAATAACAGAAAGACATTAGAATATTTTTTAGTATTCTGTTAAAATTATGTTACCGTAAGATATGTATCAAAAATTTATTTATAACTTTTGCTCCAACTTTTCACCGTAAAACTGCTTCAAAATTTTAATATATTACTTAACAAATCAAAGTCATTGCTAAAATTGTTTTGATAATGTATAGTACTAGAAACGAAACCCTGAAAAGGAATATAATATTACCAGTCATGAAATACTAAATGTTAAACCTTAAACTATATTTTCGCAATTAAGTCTGTGGTCTAATATTTCTCGACAATCAAAAGTTATTTATCACAACAAAAGTAATTCCAGACGAGCCACGACGAAGGTAATTCTAAAAATACGTAGAAAGTGAAATTTATTTTTAGTCTTGGTAAGGTCGCTCATATTGATTTTTACCGTTTCTTTTGGCTGCCATTTTCTCCAATTCATATTTATAACCCGCGCATTTCAACTAAACCCAAATTGAATTTATGCCCGTTAGCAGCATTTATTTATAAGATCAGCTGGATGGCTGCTTAATCAGATTAATTTTCAAATTCAAACACGGAATTCCATTATATGAAGCACAGCTCGCTGGCCCGCTCGATTCAAGGTACTCGGGGCTCGGCTCAAATCGCGATTCAGCGCTCCCAAAGCTGCATTTTTCACCGCATCGACCCAATTAACTGCAGAATAGCAACATTTTCAGAGTCGGGGGGCTTTTAATTAAGGGAATGACCGGCAGCCTCTAGAATGCACCCTTACTGCGGAGGCACAATTTGAAACCGCGTTTACTAATTAGGAAATTGCGGGGCCTATTTTTAACTTGTGGATTGCTTTCCGTCCCGAACTTTTTGCAGTGGTGAGCATTAGGAATAGTTTGCGTGAATAATGCCCCGGATTATCCCCTGCCTCTGCGGCGAGTCGACAGGGGTTGGGAAGCAACGCACTAAATGAACCTGGAAAGCAACATAAATTCTACGTGGTAGGTTTGTGTAAAAACAAAAGGATAATTGCGGAATGTGTCTTTTTGTATGCCCAGTCCCGGTACAATTAATATAAATTGTATGTATGTTATGAAAACTTCTAATTATTTTATATGAATTATAACGCTTAATACTTCCTAGTAGCATATAATAAATCTGCCGCATATTACAAAAGTTTGCATAACATATAGAATTTTATAACTTTTGTAATATAATTTTGAGAACTTAGACAAAATCGAATGTTTACAGCTATCGTCACTAGCGACATTAACTATAATGATAAACGGTACTGCAGGCTGTTTTATAGTTAGTATAAGGGTCAAGGACGTACATAATTAATGAGAAATAAAGCTTTACATGTCATATTCACTCATTTTATAAAGGGTGCACTTTATTAATTTTTATTTTATAGTTTTAATTTTAAATATAAGGAGGCGGTTAAATTTGCATTGCCCAACTTCAAAAAAATTGGCATACAAAAATCCCACAGCGTGTAACAACACAAAGTATAAATAAAATTTTTTTGTATAATAAGAAAATCAACGCATTATTACTGTCAGAATCCTTTCTCTATTAGAAACCCATTTCGCACACGTCACAAAAGGTAGTTTGCTTCTTAATTCCACTATCGTAAAATGTAGGTAGTTATGATACTAGTTTATTGGATACGAAGGCTTATACAGTAACATCGCTGTTAAATATCCATCCTTCAACTATTCTTCGTGGCCCAAACAACTTAGACTACAGGTGGGATGTTCTAGCATAGTCCAGAACAAATTCTCAATTTTTATTGAGTTTAAGCAGCCATATGAAGCTGAAAATCTTGTAAAATAGCATAACGTATCGGATTGTAAATTTGCGTTTTAATTAATGATATGCAAGTTTCGGTTCATTTAAAAGTTGACAGAAGCGATTTTAGAAACTGTTACTTGCTGCTTATCCCCGAAAAAGCGACGACCAATGTAAATATTCTTCTCAGTTAAATTTGTCCTCGGGTGATGTCGAAGACTTTTATTTTCTACTATTTCTTGTATTATTGTTTAGGGCGTGCGTAGATTTGAGTTTTTTAAGGGTGTTATCTCAGAATTGTGCCTTAAATTTTTGCAAAGCTTGGGGGAGTATGCGCCATATATAGTGAGAAATTTAAAAACAATACGTTAGGCAACAGGCGAGGCATGTTCTTATTCTGACATAGTGATATTGACTAAAGAAGCGGCAGCGCTAGACGCTGTACGCAATGAATTCTTTTCAGTTAGCCTTACCTAGAACCGTTTACCTTTCGATGTATAAAAAAGTTTATATTTGATTCAACCTTGTGTAAAGTATGCAATTACCCGTACACTAATACAGATAACAGGAAGTCATCAACTATTAGGAATTAAAGAAATTGCAACAAAGAACATCTACAAGAAACTAATGTAACGAGGGAAGAAATAACTCTGCAGTTCTCAACTGTTTACTACTCTCCGAAGTACCATAACTTAATAAATTTCTGCGTTGCAAAAGGTATAAACACAAGGAAATGTAAAACCAAATCTTAGTAACAATGAATTCTAAAATAAATCTAATATAAATGTAAACAATATCTCAACTGAAAGTAGGAATTGGAATATTTTAAAAAAACGCAGTTGAATTAATACAAGTGAAAATAGCAGCAAAAAGCAACATGGTAAATAACTTCAGAGTCTGAAACCAAACACTAGGAAGAAGAATATCCTATTGTGCTTAAAGCAAAAATTAATGAGTATATAAAAATGAGAAAATAAGCAAAATTGATAATAATAAAAGAACGTTTAATACAGCCTTAGAAAACATTTAAAGATTAATACTTCAAACCAGAAAATCAAGCAACAGAGGACCATCTAAGAAAACCAACAGCTACAAAAATAACTGATTATAGACCAACGATTCTTATGAACTAAGAAACTCAAAGGATTCCAGTTTTAAATTGCACCTACCAATAAATGCACTTACAGCTGTCAATTTTCAATGTAATTATTCTATTTGATCACTTTCAAAATGAATGTGCACAGATAATAATGTAGTATACCAATTTAAAAAAAAAAACGAAAATTATTTCCAAGCGGCCATATAAATTTAAAAATCGCTTTCAAACTATCGAACAAATGCGTAAACATCATAAATAGTATCTTAAAAAAATAGTATAATTTTTCGCCATATTTAGATGTAGCCTAGAATTTTGATCATTTGTAACACACAGGTTTCTTTCATATTAAAAAAAAATTATTGGGACATTATATTTACAAACTTTCAAAAATAAAAACTAACTATAACTGCAATATTTGAAAATGGCACAAAAACATATTTAATAAGAGACCTATACATAATGTTTCTTTTTAAATAAAACTTTGATGAATCAGGTCGAGCTGGATGTAAAGCAAAAATAGTCGGCTTTAAAATCTAATAATTGCAAACAGACACTGTAGATTGAAAAGTTTTGTCTGAGCGAAAAACTAGTTTGAAATTATTTTTTTGCAAATTGTTGTAATATTCAACACAACAGTTCTACGGTTAAAATGATTAGAGAATGTTACTTCTGATAAATCCCAGAATATAGTTGCAAGAGCTTTTACAGAAGACGCACAGGTTTTGCATTATTTTGGTGGAGGCGATGACGTATTTCGTTGAAGTCAACTTGCTTTTAGGCACAAAGTAACAAACTTAGGTCTTATAAAGAAACGATTATACCTTTAAACAATATGTTACCACCTTCTTCAAAATTTTTAAGTAAAGTTATATATACAAACTCGGTGGGCTTTTTATCAAATTGTAATTTATTTGGTCTATGGTTTCTATAGTTTCAATGCTTATTGAAATAATAAAAGTAAAGTTTTTACCTTATTTATTTATTTTTACAAATTATATATGTTTAATATTGGTTTTACTCACATTAGTAGTAGTACACGAAAATAAAGACGCGTTAGCTATGTCTTCTCTTTTGTAGTTTTTAAAAATTTTGGATTAGTAAACTTAGTTTTTGAATAAACATTTAATGGCTGGTCATTTGGCTGCAATAATATATCAAAAAATAACATTTTTATAAGAAAAATTTAGCAGCTTTGTAGCAACTAGAATTTAAATAAATTATACCTGTTGGGTTGAACAGTCTCGGTACATATAAAGCTCTTTTACAAGAGAAAGAAAGTTGACCTGTAAGTAAGAACATTATACTGGAATAAATCTGCGGAACAACTAGCAATTCTAATATAAGAATTTTTCAACGGTTTTCAAAACAAAGTGCTTTGCATAATAGTCAACGCGCTCTAGTATGTGGTGAACATAATGATATCTAGTGATTTGTGTATACTTGCAATAAAAAAGGAATACAAAGATATAGTGTTAAATATAGTAAAGGTTAAAGTGCATTTTAACAAACTAATGAAGTAACTTATGAATGAATTAAACCAAGCAATTGGAATGCTTTGAACATAATGACTTACCAATACGGCTTATTTCATTAAAATTAGTGTCTGGATGAATAATTGTTCAATATAGCTCACTAACTTAGGTTGTTATAAAAAGGTCAAACCTTCACTAAGAGAACTCATTGTATTTCATTAATACATTATAACAAATACTTATTATCTTTAAAGGACAGATTGCATGTAAATAGAGTTATTAAGAAATTGCAACATAAAACCTATTTTATTATATTGCTCTTTCTTGTTCAAACTACTGTAAATTTATATTATTACAGAGAAAGATAAAACTTTTGATTGTTGTAGGGCTAGCGTAATTGAGGAAATATTCACAATGGTTACCTTCTTTTCGATAGTGATCGCCAATTAATGGTTAGGAAATTGCGCCTTTTGACTTTTGTCAAAAAAACGCAAGTCTGCATGCTAAGACGTTATTCTGTTTAACGATAACACCAACTTCTATATAAGCATTTGTTTTTGAATTATACTGGAAACACTTTCTACAGTCCTAACATTATTATCTTTTATTTAAACCACTAAGTAAAGCACTTTTTTTATGTTGCTGTCGAAGCTGAGGTTACAATTATCTTTACGTTAGGATAGCGGGATAAAAAAGCTAGCTATGTTCAAAAAATATGTTTCCAAGTTAGGAGGTTATGTACAAAAACAAATTTTTATGCTTGTACTGTTCATAATAATTCTGTGAATTATTTATATTTGATTTATTTACACCACTTTTATTAAAGTGCTTTGTATGAGTATTTCACCTATTCTCAAAATTTTTTTATAAATTAGGACTACGAATAATTTAGCAGTTAGGCTATCTATATTAAGGTACGGGAAAAATTCATCTACACAGTTTTCTGCGTAACTTACTATAATATATAGTATTTACCATTGTTTTGCTGTTTTAATTTCTTCGTCTTACATATCACTAATATATACGCTGTTAGATTAATTCTATTAGAAGAATATTTTTGTCTGGCCAACAAACAGTTGTAATTAAGATATAAAATTTTTCTTTGGTGGTTTGTTGTTCATTATATTAAATAGGTTTAGTACATATAATTTGCAATATGGTACAAGCATACTGTTTTCAACGAACTTAAAAAGTTCGTTACTGAATTCTATATGTCTGTCTGTCCGTCGGTCGGTCCGTCACAAAATTTGAGATTTTTTAAAATTTGAAAATGGATACTTATACAATAAATACAACAAAAGCTATAGAAAACCCAGTAACCATCTATTTTCATTATTAAATATAAACATAAACTCCATCAACCAGCAAATATCAACTCTTATTAAATAAAAACCCAAAAAGATACCTACTGCAGCGCTCTCACAAGTAACATAAATAATATATCTCAACTAACACTGTCAAAAACTAACACCAGAGTAACATTGCGAACAAAAGGTAACATCATAGAACAACTACCCAATTTCAAATACCTAAGAACTCTTGTTAATGAAAATGTAGATAACAGAAAGCAAATTCGGTTACGCACTGAACTAGCTCAAAGAACATTTACAAGCATGAAAAAGTTTTTCAGCAGATCCTACCTCAGCTTCAATCTACGTTTAAGAATGGTACGTTGCGTATCCCCGATCCTTCTGTATGGATGCGAATGCTGGAATTTGGGTCCCACCACAGAAAGAAAAATAGAAGCCTTCGAAATGTACCGACGCATTCTACGTATACTCTAGACAAAAAGAATAACAAATGCCGAATTACCCCAACGAATGAATACCGATAAAGAGCTTTTATTAACTTTGAAGGAAAAAAATACAATACTTTGGGCATGTCATGCGGGGTAGTAAATATGAAATACTCTATTTAATTGTCGAAGGAAAAATCCAGGGGAAGGTTCAGTAGAGAGGTCGAAGAACTCTGGTTAAAAAATGTCCGCCGCTTGCTTGACTGCAAATCCATTGACATATTCAGAACAGTAGTTTACAAAACAAAATTAGCCATATGGATAGCCAACTTTTGTAAGAAAAAGAGCACTAATAGTAATGGAAACATTAATACCCTCCTTACTCAATTTTTAAATGAATTCAAAAATATGTTTAATCAGCTTATTTATCAAAATATCATTATGTCAAACGTATTTACAACGTTTATACAGAAAAAATACTAGATAAATTTTTTAGAATTGTCCTAATTAACACTAACGTAAAGAAGGAATTAAAGTCTTTTCTCAAGAACATAAAATCGACATTTCATTAGTCAAAGAATCCTATTCCATTGAAAGATTATACTTCAAAAATACCGTATTATAAATTTTACACTAATTATCTAGATAACACAACTCAATAATGAAAGTGTAATACTAATAAAGGATACAATAGAGCATTACGAGCTACAAGGATATGCAAAACACCACCTGTAAGCCATAGTAACCAGAATCAATAGTTTACAGTTAAACGCTAAAAATACTTTATGCATCTCAAGGCTCACTATTACAAATGGTAGGGAATTATCCAAATTAGTACAAGACAAAAAAATACTTATTCCTATTCTAGAGTTCTTCTTTATATGTAGAATTTATTATTTGTATACAGATATGATACTAAAATGTAGTCTTTCTTCAGATCACATTGCCATAATTGCTACACTAAGAACAATAACAACAAAAATTAATAAGGCACCCAGACCACACATTTCAAAACCGATTGAGATTAATATAGAAATAAAGAAACCATAAACAGATAAAAGAAATTACTAGAAAATTGATTTATTCTCTGCAATAAGCGATAATCATGCTGCCGTCCAACTAGCGTCTTACAAAAACAGCAACCACATCTTTAGAGACCAAAAACTCACTGCTGAAAAAAGAAAAGTCAGAACTTGATGGCTCGAGAGTCATATAGCAATAGACAGAACTACTTACTACCAACTAACCAACAAACTTAAATCCAAGTTACAGAAAGTTTGCAGTAATTAATTCCAAGATCATATATTAACTGATACGATAACTCATTTGGCGCCCGGTCAAGAAACAGCTATAACCTGTGCAAACTAATTCCTTAATCTGCAACGAAAGTCCTGCACCCGGTCAGTGGATACGTAGCAATAAAGCAAAGGCTGATTTCTTTGCCGAACATCTTACCGAAGGTTTTTCTCTAAACGATGCCGTATTAGATCAAAAAATATATATGCATATCTGAGCAATGATCCTGCTACTATTGATCAATAGTAGCACTAATAAAAGTGATGTTAATTCCTCTAAATTTAGAAAATCACCTGGACTTAACCGAATAACAGCAAAAATGCTGAAGGAACTTTCATATAAATGCATCATAATTCTTAACTTTTGTTGAATGCTATTTCGAGTTTCTATTATTGACCTCAACATGTAAAGACAGCGGAAATAGTAATAATAGTTAAAGCTGGTAGCAATCTAAACAATGTATCTTCTTATAGGCCTGTCAGCTTAGAAAGGTTAATAATCCATCCTATCAGTCCTATCATGGATACCATTTCTAACCACCTGTTTAGATTACACCAACACCACTCAACGGCCAAATAGGCGTCATTCATGCAATAAACAATAAAAACTCTCTATTTTACGACATTTCTATGGCATTTGACAAGGTTTGTACTATAAAATTATACTAACATTTCCATCATATTTTAATTTTATTATTATAATTTTATATTTTAATTAAGCGGCTAACAAATCAAAACCAAGGTTAACGGCAAACACTTAGCTTTAAAATTAAAGTTTGAGTGCCTCATGGTAGTGTATTAGACCCATCATTTACATATTGTATACATCTGACTTATCCACCACAACTAATACTCTAATTAGAACCTTCGCCGACAACACATTTATCTTCCACTTTAACAACTCAATTATTCCTATACCGTCAGTAGTGCGTTATCTAGGAATGAACCTAGACAAAAAACTCAATTAAAAGAATATATATATATCTAAAAATAGACCTTAGATTCATATTGGTCACTTATAATAATATCCAAACTGCTCGTCGAAAATAAAATCATAATCTATACGGCAGATATCAAACTCATATGGAGCTAGAGCTTCAAACTATGGGGTTGTACAAGCAAGCCCAATATAAAATTCTCCAAGATGCCAGTTCGTGTAATGGCTGACTAACTTTAGTATATATCTAACTAAACACTTTATGTTGAAGTCATTTGTGGAAGATGTCATTCAAGAGCGCAGTAACCACAACGTAGGGTCCTAACCACTAGACGATCACAAGCATTATGCCAGACTAGAATTTTACAGTAATCCCTTATTGGTACCATTAATGCAGCAACAAGAAAACAGAAGATGTTAAACAAGTGGACTCGTCACTGGAAGAGTTCACATTCTCCCAAAACGGTCCGTAACGTTCAAGTTCCATGCTAGCACATTAACTTATAGAATGTAGAGTGCTAATTGCTGATTAACAAAGTTTAAAATAAATCCTTAAATTACAGATACTATACGTATTGCTGAGAATAAATAAAATTCAAACCTTCTATGTTAACTAATTTCAACTTTATTAAGGCTGCATACGTCTTATCTTTTACAATTTTATAAATCACCCTTCTAATACAATAGCAAGATTTCTCAAGAATGCTATTATTTCATATATTTTGTTTGCGCTTTGTTAACTTGCCTTTTTGAGGCTTGATATGATTAAAAATATGAGTTTATTTTATATAAAACTACTGCCAGAAGCGTACGAGATGTTTAAAGTTGTTTTATAATAAATTTATAAAGGAATTATTACAATACATTTTTATTAAAGGTTATTTCATATAAAATAATAATATTTTTTGCACTTGTGCCATACAAATTTCTAAATTAATATTAACAGCTTCAAACGTCATGACAGAACATTATTGTATTCGTAGGCAATGATATATTTTAAAGTAAGGTAAACTTTGATAAGAATAATAAATAACATTAAGACACAGTCCGGTTCTGCAGTGAAATATATCAAAAAAATTAATGGTGAATTGCTGCAGCGGACGCGTACTTTTCTTGGAAATTAATTGTTTCCGGTAAACAAGCTGAAACCCTTTTAATGTTCTACAAAAATGTATTTAGCTGTAATAATGTGGTGTATATTGTTACGATAACAATCTCCATTTAATTTGTCATTAAGGCAAATAAAAGGCAGCGCATAAGTTGACATTGATAAATAAGGTCCTTCTTTAAACCAATAATAATTTTATACAAATTTCTTACATTTAATTATTTTTAGTGTTGTGAGTTTCTGCTTTTTGTTGCAACTGTTTTATTTTACAGCTATAATTATTATTTTCCTGTTCATGTGTCATCATTGGACAAAAATGTATTTTGATCGACCTGATCTTATTCTTAAATTTTAATTTATTATCATGTTTCACTGTATTATTAAGAAATGCTATTAAAATTGGAAATTTTATTTCTACAAAAATTTGTTTAAATTTGCTGGGTTGATTTGGATATTGTTGTTTATTTTCGTATTTTGTACTTACTACGATAAGGTACAAAAATGCTTCCAAATGATTATTAGTATTAATTTTACATCAAACTCGTTGGGCATATGACCAATGTCAACACAATCTAGCTTTACGTATGAATAGAAAGTAAACAAAGAAATGTGGTGTGGTTCTCGGCTCTGATTTACACGAGGAAGTCTGTGCGTAGTAAATAAAGACAACTTATACATTTGAACGACAAGTAAATAGATACGGCTGATATAACTTAATTTACACGAGGAGATCCATGAGTTCGTGCACGTACATCGAGGTCGCTCTTGCTCCGTGCCTAATAGCCGAGCAGCTGCGGCTATCACGCTGCTGCATTGCCGACGCAAGAAACGCAGCTGCCACGGCCATTTGGTTTGCTTCCACTGAGCGGAGCTTAGAATGTAAGTTAAATTGTTCTACGTTTGCCATCCAAGGAAAAAACCAATTCAATTAAAAATTTATACGTTCACACTTTGAAAAAATTTGAGGAAAGGCGGGTGAAAAATTGTTAGCTTTGGACAATAAAAATACCTTCGGGAAACTTCTAGTTATAAAATATTTAGAAATTGCTAAACCATTGGCTACTTCACAAATGAGCTATAATTTACTTAAAAGTTTTGATAAAAACAGATTAGTCTAGCTCATGACACTATTTAGTACATTGTAGACTAAATTTTTCCAAATTACTTAAATTACAGTTTTAGTGACTGCAAATGTTCTTTTTTCAAGACTTCATTTTAAGTAAATTTTTATTCCGTGCTTTCTTTCTATGCTAGTTGCAGTGTTTCACTTTTCTTATGACAACATCAAATGCATCAGAATAAACATTAGCCATTTTGACATGAATGTCTTACAGTTTAGAAAACGAATTGGAAAGTTGAGTTCTGTAAGTACTAGATTTTTTCTATTACTGACTATGACGACTTATATCCAAAAATTTTGCACTTCATTTGAAATTAGCAAAATAAAATTCTTTTCTTCTGAAACAGCATAAAAACCGGAAATTGAATTTTGGTTTGCACAGAAAATAATAAACGTTCCAATTGAAAAATTCAGAACTCTGTACTGGAACATCAATTAACTAATTTTTTCAGAAATATTAATTTTGTACATTGTACGATGGTAACATTATTTGGAAATAATAATAAATAACATCTAACTAAGAGATCCATTAGAACAATGCACAGCTACACCGAAACGTATCTCAACTTGTAACAGTACTACATATAATTCAATATTGTATGTTATTGTGATATAACTTTAGGGACGTAGGTATGCTGAACACTCCAACTTTATAAACAATAGCAGTAATTTATTTCTATTGCGTAGTGTTATATTATATGCCATGCCTGACTACTGTTATATAGGTGCAAATGACAAAACTTTGCAGAATTTTTTAAATACCTATTAAGAAAAAACTATAAAAAAATGAATAATTATTTTTAATTTTGATTATTTCATGTTTTAATTTTTTTAACTGTTAAAGCTTAATATATTGCCTCTGTTAGTTCCTTTCTTCAGTACGGCCTTAAATTTTCCTAATTAAATGTCATATTTCTTTATATTTTTTAATTTTGAGTGCTAGAGATTGTCCATTATTACACTCTTAATTTTTTTTTTGAAAATTTATAAATGTAGAGCTTTAAATATATCAAAACGGTTTTTGGTTATTATAATTTTGTTATAACCTTAATCCTAATTGTTAAATGAGTTTTTGAGACTACTAGAATTATCATCGGGTTTTATAAATAAAATGTTACCCAATGTCTTGTTAAGTAACATTATTACTAAAAGAATTTTGGTTATACTTTTTTAAAAGTATGTTCATTTCTAAAATATTAAAAGTTTGTTCGTTTTAAATTTTTAAATTTTAAAGCTAACTTTTATGACTTATATGAGCATAAAAAACTTTACATTTCACAAACTTTTTTTAGAAACAAAAGGAAATAATAATTTACTTTCATATAGGCGTTACTTTAGGTATACTATTTGTACGATTTCGATTAGCTGATACTTCCCTGGGTTACAACAATCAAGCTATGTTAGTTAATACAATACCCTTAAAAGTTTCGTCAATACCTATAAAATGTATTTTTGCGGTGTGACTACAATCTATCGTCTTTTCTATGACTTGGAGAATTACAAAAGTAGCATCAACGCAAGATCGCCCATTGAGAAACCTCTGCTGTATGTTCCGTAATGATATTATTGAGTTTTGCTTATTTGTTAATATTTTGGTCGTTAATTTCAAGGTAATTTCAGTAATGTTATGTTGCTGTAGTTATTAGAGTTTACTTTACCTCCGCTGTTAAATGCTGGTATTATCGTACCATTCCTTGATTTGCCCGGAATTGTATGATATTTCATAATTTTCTCTGATGAGATCTACGAGAGCTATTTTTTTTCAAGGTCCGATTGGTCGCTAAAGGAAAGTTTCGGGGAACATCCGCTAGGTCTGTGTGCAGACGTCTTGCGCTGTGTATGTAGTTGGCCCGGGGAACGCGTCGATTCGCGGTTGTCATATCTGAGTACGTAGGGAACGCACATAAACATGCTTCGAAAAATAGTCTCCCGCCAAATGTGAATTGCGTTCAGTCATTCGATTTCTGCATGCTGAAGGAAGCAATGTAGCTGAAATTCATAGACGAATGAGCAAAGTGTACGGAGAAATGTTTATGAGTGACAACAAAGTGCGGAAATGGTGCAGAAACTTAGATGCTGGACGCACAGATGTTCATGATGCAGGCGGCCAGGGAAGGAAGCCAGTGTCAACCGATGATCTTGTTCAGCGCATAGATCAGGCGATTCGCGGAAATCTTCGGTTCACAATTTCTAGGTTGGGTGATTTGTTTCCGGAAATTTCATGGTCAGCTGTCTACGCCATTGTGAGTGAAAGACTCGAGTGCCGCAAACTCTGCGCGAGATGGATTCCCAAGATGCTGTCTGGTCATCACAAAACGAAAAATGCCATATTAACCTTCCTCCAGCGCTACCATCACGACGGAGATGAGTGAATGCATTCACACTCCCGGAGTCGTAAACCAATGAAGTTCAAGCGCACGTTCTCCACCAAAAAGTATATGGCTACAGTGTTTTGGAACCGTAAAGCTGCTCTCTTGGTGGATTTCATGCCACGTCGCATAACCCTCATTGCAGCTTCGTACAGCAAGACTCTCCAACGTCTTCCAAGGGCAATTCAGAACAAAAGAAGAGGAATGTTGTCGTCAGGCATTGTCCTTCTTCATGAAAATGCACGGCCGCACACTGCAGTTGCAAAAACGATACTCCTGCAGTGTTTTGGATGGGAAGTTTTTGATCACCCACCATACATTCCTGACTTGGCTCTCTCAAATTTTCATCCCTTGCCCGCATGAAACGCTGGTTAGGAGGACAAACTTTCACCACAGACAACTGCAGACCAGCGTACGTAATTGGCTGAAAACACAGGCGGCTGCTTTCTATGATGAAGGTATTGGAAAATTGGTACTACGCTACGACAAATGTATGAATTGGAACGGCGATTACATCGAAAAGTAGCTTAATGTTGTATCACATTGTTCCATATAAAATTTTCTTGATTCTAACTGCGATTTTCATTTAGCGACCAATCGGACCTTGAAAAAATTACCCTCGTATTAAGCATCACTCTCGTATTTAAACATTTCATTATACATTTAATATCTTCTAGGTAAGCTTTCTATTTTTTATATTTATTATTGACTTTTGAAATTTATTTATGTTCTTATTTATCTTGTCATTATTCCAAACATCCTTGTGCATTTACAGAAATCTCACATTACAGAATAGATTTTCAAAGTTACAAATCTATTTTTCTGTGTCTATTGTGCCTATTCCTATTTATTCTCGGAATTCTTGTGTTTTGTTACGTGTTATTCGTAATATTTGGTTTTGCAATATTTGTTTTCTTAATAAGCTCCCTCAATTTTTTTTATTTCGAGATTCACTTTGTTTCGTATGATTTTTATATTCTTCATAACTCTGTTCGCTTTTTGTAGATTTATAATGAAAAAAACGTTTGTTTTTTTCCCCATAGCTGGTTATGTAATTTTATGTATAAACCAGGGTTTGCGTATGTTTGTTTTATTTCCAGTGACTAAATTGTTCACTAAAACTTCTTTGGTACTAGTCAATAAATTACATACCACTTTTTTCCAGATTTATTTAGCTTTCATATAGTTCTAATTCAATTCATGATTTAATCGTCTTCTGTATTTTCATTTTATTTCTTAGTTGGCAACTTATACAATTATAACTCTCCTAATATTGATAGAATGTCTGCACAATTTAATGTTCTAACTATTAATATCCTAGAAGGTGAGGTGTTATAATTTGCTACTATGTAATCTGTATTTTGTCCCATATATTTGTACTGAGGCGTAAAATTAATAAATATGTCTGCCAAAAAGTGCAGCAATAATTCGCCATAAGGGCATCTTTATTAAATCGTTGTTTAATACCAAGAATAGTAGTATTGTCTACTCTGACATTAAAGCTCCCTGTTATTAATATTATTTTATCATCATTGGGCTTCCTTTGAGTATACATACATTTTTTGCTTTCTTGACATTATAATAATATTAGTATCTTGGTACATAACTCTTTCTATGATATCCTTAAATTTACATTTATCAACAATGCAAATCTTTCTTTTATTTTTTGTTAATATTAACCACACTTTAGACAAATATTGTTTATTTCGAAGTACACCCATACTTTTTTTCTAGTTGCACTTAGTGCACATATCTTCTTGTTCTGGATTTCTATAATAATTTCTCGATCTTTTTGATTCCACGTTTTGATATTCTACGTTTTACTCTAATTTCTTGTATATGTCAAAATCCTTATTTTTGTTGTCGTCAATTTTATGCTAAAGCTTAAATCCGATTCTTTGAACGCTCTTTAATTAAAAAATTCAAGTATATAGCTAACCTAGCTTAGAAATGTTTCCTCCCTCTTTTCCAATCGGGCTTGAGACCGGCTACAAAAAAGTTCTTTTAATATATTTAACGCTAAAAATATGCAATTAAAAAAAGTAAAAACGTAATAAATCCAGCTCCCAGCACATAAAGTTAAATATATATAAAACTATATAAACCCAAGTATCTAAAAAATAAAGATATATTAAGGAAGAAGTCACAGAGATAACATATTATGTTTTAATAGTAAAAGAAGTGATAAAAATGAGATATAAAATCTAAATAGTTTATAAATTTTATAAATTAAAATGATAATCACTAAATGAGTAAACTGTATTACTTAGGATTTAAAAAATAGGTAATATTTTATAATTTACGTATAAAAAATGGTACTAGTGTTACTTACCTAATTTACTTGGATTATTAAACACTACGCAATAGAAGTAAATAATTAAATGTAAAATAACTCACATTTCTAAGTTTAGAGTATACAGCATACATTCCTAAAGTTAAACCATAACATTCACAAAGTCTTGTATAGTACTGTTACAATTAAAATGAAAACAGTTTTGGGGTAGCCTTGTGTTGCTATAATACTTTTTTAATTAAAAGTGGCTGTTTATCATTATTTTCGAATAACACTACTATCGTACGATATATCAAATTATGAATTCAGATAAATTTACAAGCTTTTAAGTATGTAAATAGTTTTGCCACGTAACAATACATTTGGCCATGTTATAGAACATTAGAAACTTTAAATAATATAAATAAATTTGTTTAGTAGTTTTAAAACTTCTTTATAAGTAAAAGTGATTATTTTAGAACAAATGGCATTATTAAAGGGTTGGTATTTTGATACAAAGTTTTGTTTTTTCAACTATTTAAATCATTTACTTTTATTGCTTTGTGCAACACATGACAAGATGTAACATCTGTTCATATTAATTTATTTTGCAGAAAACTTTACCATACCTATTTAAAATCCAATTTACTTCAAAGACTGCTTAAAAATTAAGCTGTTTTTTAATCTAGTAGTTTACATTAAACTTTAAAAATTTTAATCTTGGCGACTAACTCAAGGTGTGTAGCACATAATACTCTCGTTTGATTTTTTTTGTAATTAAAAATTTTGCAATACACTTACTAAAAAATGATATACTGCATAGTTTACTATTAATAATGTTGCTTACTAAAATTACACTACTAAGAAGCAATGCAAATTAATAACTAAAACTGAGCAGATTTACTTAATAGTATAAACAAATAAATAATTAAATATAATAAACATTTACATTTATTCAGTGACTTATATAAGTTCTTCTTGGCATCGAGTCACGAATGATTGGTGGATTGCATTCTGTTCATTATTACACTCTCCCATAAGTTGGCCAGATTTCTTAAAGGTCTTAAATACCTCTGTATCCATTGCACAATGATAGACATTTTTGATCGGTAAAAAGTCAAGTGATTGGGTCAGCTGAACAAATTTTACTCTGTTTTGTTGAAGGAAGAAGTTAAATGTGTTACGTACCATACGTGATCGAATGTAATATTGTTGAAAGATAGTCGTAAGAAGGCCAATGTGCTATTAGTGTTATTTCGAGTAATCGACGTCGAAGAAGTGGCAGATAATCGGTACTCTATAATGGTGCAACACGAACTTCGCGCATGAGTACCTTATTGGTACCCAATGGTTTCATATTTGCACCATAGTACTACTATGGAGCGAATTAAGGGAGATCTAAGCTCAATTCTATGCACACTAAAGGTTAAAGAAGAACAATAAGAACTGCTATGACGACCAATTCTTCAACTTATTTCTTATTAAGAAACACCCCGTTTATGTAAACCAACAGTACCTTCTTTCTATTTAATTCTTAAACTTGTCGATAATGTACTCATTGCCATTCTTATATCACATAAGTTACACGTGCCAAATCAAAATAGCTGAAAACACTTCTATGTCTATTTCCAAATCTTTTATCTAAGAAACGATACAGTCAAATCTTGGATAAATATAAACATACCATTTTCCAATTTTAATGGTTCTCTGATTATAGTATGCTTAATTAGATACAAAATTTCAATGCAATACACTTTGTTTTTAATAGTACCACAATTTTAATAAGTAGTAGTGTACTGTCTGGAAAGTCATCCAATTAAGTTCGTAAAAACAATTTATTCAATATATCGTTACAAACGTTAAAAATTCTTTTTGCCCTTTTGGCATCCATACACTTTTGCCAGCGACTTTTGCATGGACGGTACGCATTCTGGAAGGCGTCGACTGGGACCTCGTTTAAAACCTTGGTCACGGCGGTTTGGGTTGCTTCACTGGTTCCACAACTGGTTCCTTTCAAAGCGGTCTTAATGCTCGGGAACAAAAAAAGTCTGCCAGAGCAAGATCAAGACCAACTTGGCACACACTTTACGCGCATGCAAATTGTCTGTAACAATGTAGTGCAAAGTGGTTTTCGGAATGCTGAGATTCTATAGTTTGAATACTCATTCGACGATAGGTATTTAAAAGATCACAAACATGAGACACGTTTTTGTCACTTTTGCTGGTTGACGGCCGTGCAAAGCTGTGGTCATCCTCCATCTCGTCCCGGCAATTTTTAAACACCTTCAACCACCTGGAAACTTGAGAAAGCAGAGACCCTGTAGGCTACCTGAATCGTTTGGTGGGTTTCTGCGAGGCCTTTGTTTAGTTTAGCACAGAGCTTGATCGCTTAACGTTGTTCGATAGTTTTCTCCATTACGCGGCGTGACGCAGGTACTAAAAACAGGTTTCTAGAGCTCATACCAGATTGAGCTTAGAAGCATTGTGAAGCTAAGAGTCTCCCCACATAACTCAACCGATCCGAACGTGCTGCGACCAGGAACAGCAGCGCGTTCAGACAAATTGCTTTACTTTCCAGACAATGATTCAATGATTTAGTTAAAACAAATTTTTAAATGTTATAAGTATTTGCAGTTTTTAGTATTCAAAACTGTTATGATAAAAACAATAATTTCTTATACATTTATGTTGCGTTATCAGAGAGTACCGGTTATTAATCATTTGGATTTCAATAACGCCTCAGCTTGATTGAATTACGCGGGCCACTATCATGATTTTTTAATGTACAAACATATATAAATTAATAATACTAAAATCTATAACTTATTAATATAATGCCAGCAGTCACACTAGTTTAAAATTCCAACAAAATTATTATTGTGGTTTTTATAGCTTTAGATATTCTCAGATAAAATTTTCCAATGTTTTAAATGAAGTTGTACTACTTAGTGATACTGCTATTAGACACTTAGATAAATTAATTTAGTTTAAAATAATTCCCCAAATTTATAAAATTTGAGTTCTAAAGAAATATAGCATTTAAAAAGAGTAAATCCAAACTAAAACCTCAAAATAATAATAATAGAGATATTTATAAAAACTATTTTATGCTTTATACATATAAATAAAAGCTTGTTGCGTACGGTTTGCCCGGTCGTCCGTTTATTTGTCGCTTTTTTCAGCATTTTAATAACACGCCTCTATATTTTTGTTTAATTGAAAGCAGTATATATGAATAGAGATATAATTCTTTAATGACGATTTACATTGTTCCACGTTCCCGATTCAGAGAAAAAGTTTATCTAGAAAAAAATACGACCCCGTTATAAAATTATATGTATAAAAGTCCCGAATATCCGTGGCATATTGTTCTACGTTCCCATCTTGTTTATCTGAAATTTAATACAAATGTTGCACTTTTTAAATCTTAAATTTCAGATTATTTCTAACAAAGCGCCTGTCAACAGCTTCTTGATCGATTTTTAATGTTTTATATGACCGTTGGTGCAGTTTTTTGTTTTGTTTCCCACAAGAAGCAGTTGAGACAGAGATGGCGAATTAGGGTAACCTTACTATTAGGATCACAAGCTGTAGAATCTATACGGCATTAATATTGAACGTCAAATCCGAACTCAATTTGGTGCTCTTTTTGTTCAATATAATCAGAATTTTCTTTTATAAAAGGGGCCTATTATGTCTATTAAATATCCTGTAATTGTTAAATCACGTTCTTTTAATCCACAGAATCTTAAATTTAAAATTTTAGTCAGCTTTTCACATATTTTTAAAATTTTAATATTTAAACAAAAACTTATTCAATTTTAATATTTTAAAATGTAGACAGAGAAGGCATCGAAATTAGTGTTCTTATCACAACGAATGTGATATTCTCTATCACATATTTCCTGATTTGCTTATTGTACTACAATCAAGCATTTAAATTATTTATGTCACAACTGTAAAATTTATTATTTTTAATCAACATTTTACTGTTACTATGCCGAATTCTATGTGTTCTAAAATCAGATATTAAATATTAATAAAGCACAAAGACGGGTTTTTTTGAGATCGTGGCCTATTATAGTTCTTATAAAAAATGAACAAATGGTTGTTATAATTTAGAAATAATATATAAAAAGAAAAATTAGTAGCCTCATTAACTATAATAACTTCTTCGCTATATATTTTTAAATTAAAACTGAAAGCACTATAATGGTGGAGAAGTTAAAATATAAATGGTAAATATAGTAAAATTAGAACACCCACAATTAAATGTAACATTGTATGTAGAGTAGTTTATAAGCAGTATATCTAAACAAAGTGACCAGTTAGGGCAAAAATATTACTTAATGTGGATAAATTAGCCTAGATAAGTCAGTTGTCACAATGTCGTTGAAACACCGTAAATTAATTTACATGTACACGTCCACATTTACGACCTGAATACTCGTCAACTTGCTCGAATCGCAAATGTTGTTAACTCTACTGTCACTCATGTTTAGGGGACAATTTACTATGAAAACGAAACCAAGAAGTGGAGGTGAACATAGAATGACAGGCCAGTAGAAGGAACAGAGGGCGTTGCAGCTTTTTAAAGACAATCCGAAGGTTTCTTCACTGGATGCGGCTAAGAAAGTTAACACGTTGTAGTTTTTTGTGTAAAAAGTAAAAGCTAGAACTAGGTCATAAAGTTTTAAGGCTCAGACAGCCCCTGATCGGAATGAAAGTCAGAATTAAACAGCACAGTTCCGTTGCGTACGAAAATCTAATGACACGATATCAGTTCTTGGTGATGGATAATTCCTACGCTGCTCGTGGCCGGAAAGATGTTTTAGAGGGCTGCAAAAAAAGCGGAAACCAGATTCCCAAATAAATTTCTTGTCTGGCAAGCCATATACACTTATGGCTTGAAGAGCAGAGTTTTAATCCTCATTGGGTCTATCAACTCGGACATCTATCAAAAGAGTATTTATTAATAACACCTTTGCTGTTCCTACAGCAGTGCGATGTTAAGCCGCTTTTTTGGTCAGATCTTACGACGTGCCACTATTCTTAGAAAACTAAAGAGTGGTACGCTGCTAATGGTGTGGATTATGTACTAAAACAAATGGCTCCACTAAACAGTCCAGAATTCAGGCTCATTGTGCGATAGTGGTCCATTGTGAAGGAAATATTGAGAAAAAACAGGTACAATAAACGTAACCATTGAAGAGTTCCAATTCAAGTAGCTCTGGGCATTACGGAAAAATCAGTCCGTCTAAAAATTGATAGTATCAGTACATCGTAAAGTTTCTGCAGCGAAATACCACAATGCTTTTGCATGAAGAACTATTTTGTAGTTTAAAGGTTTTATAAATATAAATGAAATAAAATATTTTGTATACTTTCATTTTGGTGTGTTTTAGTCTTTATAACAAATATAGTTAACTATGTCTTTTAAACAAAGTAATAATTATTTTAAATTAACCTTGAAGAACTGCAAATCTGTCTCTGCCAAAGCCTTTTTCTAGATTTATTAGTTTTCGAGATTCCAGTACTAAACATTGAAAAATTTTTCATGTACATAAATAACCAATGGCAGGCGTATATTCCAACTTCGTCTGAAACTAATCTGAAACATCTTTAGGGGGTTATGTTTATTTATATAGAGTTATATGGTCAGTATATACATTTTTTCAAACCCCAGTTCCCTTTGTCTGGTCAAACGTGAAATGGATACTTAATACCTTCTTCCATTAGGGTAAAAATCAAACCTTGATTGTTTTAGTTAGTTCTCAACCCGTACTACTCCTTGTTTAATTACATTACTATCATTATTTTTGATATGATTCTAAGACATATTTGATTTAAAAGCAACGTTCCCATATAATTTTTGCATTTTTATTTGTCGCATTTTTTAAATATCGAAGTTATTATTGCTGCTCGCCAATCGCGAGGTACTAGCTTAGTTTTCAAACATAATTTCATTTTTTTTGTTTTCCCAATTTTAAATTTATTTAGCGCTTTTTCTAGTTCTTCTGTTATGTTTGGTTGTTTTTTGTTCCTTCTTATTTGCCTCTTTATTTTGTCTTGCACGTTATTTTAAGTTTCCTTTTGTTGTAACCGGTCTAATAACAATTCTTGAAAGTATTTTGTACCTGTTACTATCCTTTATTAGTATTTTATATTGTTTATCTTTGATGTAGTAAAGTGGATACTCTGTTCCTCTATTTGCATCTTTAATTTTATATAAAATTATTCTATTATGACCATATAAAAAATGTCGCACATCCAGGACAGCTAAAACAAAAATGTGTTCGTTTCGTAATAATTTCAAAAAGCCAAATTATTGCGATCACTCTTTCAATCAATTTTGCGAGACAGGTAATAAGTTTTAGTCTCGCATGTACGCCCTGGCTTCTCTCAACAAACAGCTTACGTGCTCTGGTGCGGATTATTTTTTAATTGCATAAACTAATTATTTGTTACTTTGCTCAGTGCCATACATACAGTGTTACATCGCCGATGATTTAATCTGCATAATTAGAAAAGGGACAGCAAATATTCTTTAATGTTCGTTTTTCAATGTGTGGTTTGTTTATATTAGAATATAACATTGACACTCGGAAAAATTTAAAAATGAAATTGATGGATTACCCTCCATTATGTGGAATAAGAGAAAAGATAAATATGTAATATTGTAAAAGGAGTGCATAAATTAAATTATTCTTTTAAGTTTATTATATATTTGATTCTTGCTAGTGCCTTCAAGCAGACCGAACGTGCGTGCCGATCTATACCTGAGTTATCACAACGGCGGAGCCGCAGCCGTAGCCTTGCTTAAGGTCAGGCAAATTTATATATTTATTAATTTAATTTCAACGTTTAACTCAAGTGATAAACAACTGTTTCACCTTTAAAAATCGTAAGAATTTATAATTTTTAAACACATTATACCTCGCAAAGATGTTCCCAACCGGGAATGGGCCCGGTTTAAACACCAATATGTAGAATTACACCCTTATGCAGCCACCTACATTACTTCAAAATCTAAAACCAGCACAAATGCCGCATGCACAATTACCAATTAAATCCAGCAGCTATAAATATGCAACTTCCACAATTTTACCAAAATCAAGTAACAACAGAACAATTCCCACCACTTCCTATTAACCTGCTCCTTTAAATAACATACAGCCTTTAATGCCAAATAATAACTACAACGACACAAAATCAACGCAAGAAACTTTCGATTGCACGACCAGCGAAGACGAACAAATGGAGAATGACTCTGAAATTACAAACTCTCATCCCTGGCAAAGCGTCACAAACAAGAGAAAAAGGTTTAAGATCCAAACAGACTCCGTAAATCCCCCTCAAACTATAACAACAAACAGATTTCAATCTCTCGCCGAAGCAGATACTAATGCCATTCAAGCTCATACTAACAATTCGAACAATATGAAGAACAATACTCAGCCGCAAGACCCGAAACCACCCCCAATTTACGTTTATGGAGTTACCAACTACAAAGCTATGACCGAAAATCTATCCCTTGTCACAGATGACGAAACTTACTACACTAAAATCTTCCCAGATAATACAGTAAAAATAAATGCACGGACACCCGACACCTACAGAAAATTAATCCAGCACATGAAGGACGAAAAAATAGTATATCATACTTACCAACTAAAACAAGAGAGGGCCTATAGAGTTGTCATACGCGGTCTTCATCATTCAATCCCGTTAGAAGATATAACAACAGAACTAGCTGAAAAAGGACATAAAGTCAGAAATATCATCAACGCACGGCACAGAGTTACAAAAAATCCGCTACCAGTATTTTTCGTCGATTTAAGTCCGCAAAGTAATAATAAAGAAATTTATAACATTGAATTCCTACAAAATACAAAAATAAGAGTTGAACCACCAAAACATAAAAACACTATAATACAATGCACCCGATGCCAGGCCTATGGACACTCCAAATCGTATTGTATGAAAGCATACAACTGCCTTAAATGCGGCAAACCACACGATTCAAAAAGCTGTAATAAAACCAAAGACACCCCGGCTACCTGTGCACTATGTGGCGGAGGGCACCCTGCCAACTACAAGGGCTGCACAACTTACAGAGATCTATTAAAGTCCAGAAATAAACACAATCCAAACCTCACAAATAAACCAATCCTCGAATTACATCCAAGTACAAATCCAGCTTTTCAACAGACAACACAACAGCCTCCTCAAAGTTATGCCCATGTAGCCGCAGGAGCAACAAGTAATCAAAATAAAAATAATAATAATAATGACAACCTTACTAATACAATGCAAAACTTTTTATACGAATTTAAAAACCTATTCAACCAGCTACTAAACCAAAACAGCATGATTCTCACCATGCTTACCACGGTCATAAGCAATTTGACCAAACAATGACCTCCTCAATTCGAATAGCTGCCTGGAATGCAAACGGGCTATCAAATCACGTTCCAGAAATCACCCTATATTTAAATTACAATAAAATTGATATTCTCCTAATCTCTGAAAGCCACTCAACTGAAAGAACGTTTATCAGAATCCCATACTACACCATTTACTATACTCATCACCCTGACGGTACGGCGCATGCAGGCTCAGCCATCATAATTAGATCGACTATTAACCACCATGTCCTCCAACCTTTTAAAACAGCCAAAATCCAAGCGACGTTATTAAAACTAGAATAACTTCCTAGACCAACTACTATTGCGGCTGTTTACTCCCGCCACGCACAATATCACGACAGAAGAATATAATGACTTTTCAACTATCTTGGAACACAATTTATAGCAATCGGAGACTGGAACTCCAAACATACAACATGGGGGTCCAGATTAATCACACCTAAAGGTCGCAATCTGTTCCGTTAAATACAAATAAACAACCTAACTTATACAACCTACTGGCCCACAGACAGGAATAAAATTCCGGACCTACTTGATTTCGCTATATCAAAAGGCATATCAAATACTTACATTGATATTAAGTCTAGTTTAGATCTATGCCATGACCATAGCGCCATAATATTAACCCTCAGTACCAATGTTATCTACAGAGAGCCAATGCCTACTTGTGCACAAAAGATACCAATTCGCAAATGTTCCAAAACTTTATAAATGAAGAAATCAGACTGGATCATCGTATCAAAGAGCAATTCGAAATCGAAGAGGTGGTACAGCATCTAACGAATACAATAGAAACCGCAGCATGGAAAGCCACTCCTCTAAGGAACAAAGCAAACCAGGGAAATGATAATATTCCTCTGCATATTAAAAATTGATCACAAAAGAAGAAGAGCACGTGGAAATGGCATAGGTCAAGAAACCCTCAGGACAAGACTGACCTTAACAGGATAACACACCAACTCCACTCTGTTGTAAACCAAGCCCGCAACGACACCTTCAAACACTACATCACGAATCTATCCCCGAAGACCATTCGTTGTGGAAAGCAACAAAAGATTTAAGAGGCCAGTAATACAAACCCCACCCATAAGAAAACCTAATCGAAACTGGGCGCAGTCAGACATAGAAAAGAGCAATGTATTCGCAGATCATCTTTCAAAAGTGTTCTCTCCAGTCTCAGAGAATGACAACCAAGATGAAGAAATTGAAGACTATATTAACGCCCCTGTCAACTATCACTGCCCGTTAAGCCTTTTACACCAGCAGAAATTCGAAAACAAATCAACAATACAAATTCGTACAAGACCCCTGGGTATGACCTCATAGTCGGGGAGATCTTAAAACATCTACCAAGAAAGGCAATTTTGCTATTAACTACTATATTCAACAGCATCCTTCGATTATGCTATTTCCCAGTTCAGTGGAAACACGCGCAAATAATTATGATTGGAAAACCAGGTAAACCACCTACCGAACCTTCATCGTACCGTCCAATAAGCGTGCTGCCACAAATGTCAAAAATATTTGAAAAACTTCTTCTCGACAGAATAACCCAATCAACACTCACAGGCGACATAATCCCTGAACACCAATTTGGATTCAGACAAAAGTATTCCACAACACAGCAATGCCACCGAATTGTGAACAAAATCAAAGAAAGTCTCGAAGAGAAGAAGATGTGTGCTGCGGTGTTCCTTGACGTACAGCAGGCCTTTAATAAGGTTTGGACCAACGGATTATTATATAAATTAGAAAGGCATTTTCCCAGTTCCATATACCTACTCCTAAAATCTTACCTTAATGAAAGATCCTACCAAGTAAAAGTAAACAACTCACTCTCCGACTACCACCCAATTAAAGCTGTAGTGCCGCAAGGCAGCGTCCTTGGGCCACTACTCTACTTAATATACACTGCTGACATTCCCGTCACAGAGAGCACTATGATGGCCACATTTGCTGACGACACAGCAATCTTGTCGTCCGATATCAATCCAGCAAGAGCTTCTAATAAACTGCAAGATCACCTAAACGAACTACAAGACTGGCTAAAACGATGGAAGATCCAGGTCAACACCGAAAAGTCCGCCCAGATCACGTTCACCACGAAACGAAGCAACTGTCCACAAGTTAACATAAATAACACTTTGATCCCACAGAAAGCCACAGTCAAATATTTGGGCCTACATTTAGACCAGAGACTCACATGGAAAGAGCACATTAAGGCAAAAGGACACAATTGGACCTAAAAGTGAAGAAAATGAACTGGCTACTAGGCAGGAAATCTCAACTATCTCTGGAGAACAAACTGATCATCTACAAAATAATTCTAACACCAGTCTGGACCTACGGTATCGAACTGTGGGGATGCAGTAAGCCCTCCAACACAAAAATCCTACAAACCTTTCAGTCGAAGACACTTCGCATGATGGCCGACGCTCCCTGGTACGTGTCTAATCAAACCCTCCACAACGATTTTGGAATATCCTTTATAAAAGAAGTGATCAACCGCCACGCCAACAAATCCAAACAACGCAGCACCAACCACAGCAACCAACTCATAAGTGAACTGTACACCCAACCACAAATTGAAAGAAGACTTAAAAGACAATGGCCAGAAGACCTAGTTAACTAGGAGAAAGTGGAGAACCGTCAAGGGACGGTACCCAACGCTTGCCATGAACCTTGCATCATATTTACTCATTACTCTGTTAGTTATAGGAGTAGATTGTAAATTAGCAAATGAGTAAATAAAAAAAATAAAAAAAAATGTATATTTAAGGCCGGGTTTGTTTTACAATCATATAATTCATATATTTATATAATATTAATTATATTTATTAATTTTGTATCTAATTTTTTTGCTCAAATATATCTTAGTATAATTCTGCTTAATCTTAAATATACATTCATCCAAGCGATAGCATATCAACTTTTCAATTTGTAAAACTTTGGATCGATATCCATTCATACTTCAGATAGCATCTGTGCACATCCCATTTCTTTAATTTCCTACCGCATCTCAGGAAATATCCATTAAGTATAACGAAAATCTCTTATAAATGCTGGTTATCCATCTATGCTAGTTTAATAAACAAAATAGTTCTTCCTTTAATTCTTCTTGGAACTAAACCATAAAAAAGGAGAAAGGGCCAAGTTAGTTATGTTATTTGATTTATAGGGTTGAACTGTAAAAAACTTTAAATTGCTCTTCATTTCAGTTACTTGATTTTCATTATACTTTAATATGTTTTTAATTTTTTGCTTTACATTATTAGCAGGCATGCAAATTATTTACAATTTTCAGACAGTTTGCTTCCTCAAAATCTCTTTATAAGCTTCTATTAAGTCAAATTTAAATATACTTTTCAAATAGTGTACAACCATTTACTTTTTGTTGCCATCTAACCAGCTTACCTTTAAGCTTTATTTGGCTTTGCATAATTTCATGTATTTGTCAAAAACACTTATTTGTTTTTTTAGCTAAATATAACAAGTTTCAGAATTTGTTTGCATCATTGGGTCTCTTATTAGGAAAACACAAAATAACATAAACATACACTTTGTTCATTTCTAAAGTTTATGTAGTTTCCACTATATATTTTTAGAGTTGTTTGATGGGGGCTGTAGAATCCCTGATTCACTGATGAAATATGATTATGTAACTTGACAATAAAAACACTTTAAATATAGTCGAAAAGGAATAAGACTTTGAGTGCTTTTAAAGTATTGTCTTTGAAGGTTTACGACGCGGAATATTAAAATATATTGGCATTGTCAAAAACTGTCAGTAGCTCTGTTTAGGAAACAAACCGCATTATAATAAAATAGTTTAATTAACATAATAATGTAAAAAATGTCTTAATTTTTCTAAATCACAGTTCACTGGTAGCTGATGGACCTTTGGTTAGCGACCGCTGCGATGCAGCATAATTATATAAGTTATGTGTTATGTCTATGCATCTTAAGACACGATTTTTAGTTTAGTAACTTCCAAAAATTTTTATTTTATTTTTACATGGCGTTAAGTGCAATCAAACAACGTGTAAAATTAGTTATCTGCATTATTTGGTATAATTAAACGTCAATTGCAGTTGCTTATTTAATTAGATCAAATGGTCAAAATTTCAGAGTTTTAATAATTTTGAAAAATATTTCGCCAGTCTGAGAGCTTTAAATCTTTGTATTAATTTTTGTGCATTAATTAGTGGCAGAAACATTCAAAAAAAGCTCTAATAAATAACGGATACCATAAGTATTTGTAAATCACTCCTGAAGTGATATTTTCTCACGTTATGTATTTTAAATATTTGTAAGTAAAACAAAATAAAAATATATAGTCACTAAATAAAAAGATTGCAAAAAACTAATAAACATGTAAATTTGTATTGTATTTTTTACAATCTACAATAACAATATTAGGTGCTGCAGGTGATTTAAACAGAGCTTTGAGCTCTGTTGCATTATTAGGAAGTGCGTGATACTATATGTTAACAAAATTAGCAATAATATTAATGCAACAGCAAAATATTGAAAGAACGCATACCCAAAGTATTCTCCAATTTTTCTCCGGTACTCAAGTGTCCCACGAATCCCTCCGTGTAGCAGCGAGGCAAACTTAATTGGACATCTAATCAATACGCTTCACTTGCCTATATCCGACACCCTTAGTTGCTCGTGTACAATACGGCAAAGTTTCTTTTTGAATAAATTGGGACCATTAGGGCAAACTTTTCTACTCCGCCATCCAATATGGCATCGATAAAAATCGAAGCCGAGCCTTCCACGAACGTCCTGCTTTAATAGGTATCAAAACTTTAATTACAATGTCTCAAGTTTAAAATTGCGCTGCGCGTTAGCGCCGAGGAGCAGGGCCCGGTCGGAACAAATATTTCTTATTGGTTGCCACAGCGGTGACCGTTATTGCAATGCAGTGCCAGTTTAAACAAAATTGTCTGTTTTAAAAACCCTGACAAAAATTTCCTGTTACATCTCAACCTTACTATTAAAGAAGAATATGTCGTCTTTATACCAAGCTTAATTTCGTTCTGTACATTTCAACTCTATAATTAAATTTTTGTTTATGTCGGTGCATTACATTTTTAAAGTAAAATATGGTAGAACCATTATCATTTTTATATACTAGTGGTTTATTTTAGTATTTTAACGTTGCGTATTTTGCAAAAAGTACATTTTTATAAGCTTTTATTAATCTTAAATGAAATTCTGGAACGCAGTTGAAGAGTTATTGCTATAAGAAACTTATTCTTATTATGTCTGCTTTTTAGTGGTACAAAAACCAAGTTACATACATATATAAAAAAATTTACTTTGTTGTTTTTATTTACAATATACTAAAATAATTTACTGCGTTTATGAAAATTAATTTTAGCTTCTCTCCTAATTTATAATATGTATTTACTCCTGATTACAAAATAATTTTTTACAGTTTGATTTTTAAAACAGTAAGGCGGTAAAATGTGTTTCTATAAATTTCACAATTTCCGACGTGTCTTGTAGTTCTCACTTCTTCCTATATCACAATAGATTTAATAAACATTCCTTATACAGAATTTAAAATGAAAAAATAAATTAATTTAAAAATTCTCCCAGTGAAAATGGGTAACAAAATTATTAATCGCAATGCAATAGCAATATTAATTTAAAACCTATAAAATGGAAATAGTCCCGATAAGAGCAAATAATTTTGCAAAACTGATAAAAGGTCAAACGTGAATTAAGCCGAACATGTAATCCTAACAAAGTTTAGCACTGTAGCATGGTTACAATGAATCAAGCGAAAGGAAATTATAGCGTTAGATTAAGCTTTTTAATAACATTTTAATAAATATACACTCTAAGCACATATATTTTATAGACCGTATATGATATTACCATAAACTCTTGCAGATTTCAAGGATAAAGCTTCAAAGTGCTGTTAACCAGCTCCACAACTACGGCAGACGTCCTCAGAAGAAAATCTTCTAAAAATCTTTCTAAAAAATCAACCACAGGATGCACCATAACACAGGCCGTGAAAGCCTTCGCATCTATTTAACTTGAAGTAGATTTCGTCAATGGTGCTGGATGCGTGTGTCAAAACATGGTACCCATGACTTGTCTTCAAATTTTCTTTCTTTCAGAAAAAAACGCAAATACTAAACACAGTAACAATTTCTGCATTTTTAAGGTCTACACTAATGACGATAGCAAATTTGAGAATTAGTACATAGTCTGATAGTACTTATATCAAACTGATTGTACAAACATTTAGTTTGGACTTTCAAAATCCTGAAGCATGCTGTCATACAAATGTAGCAATCTTGCTGCAGAACGGCAAACATCTCAAATTTCATAGTCTACCGGTTCTGTTCTTATACTACTTACACAATTAAAATATTTATTTGAGCTTAGTAGGCCACAGTTTCCTTTTAAAAAACGTAAACATAATAGAATTACCAAATATTTGTTTTTTAAATTTACTCGTCAAAGATAGCATTCGCCACTGTTTAAAATATCTTGTTCTAAACGGAAAGAGCTTAAGAAAACTACCTAATAAATCTGTACTCTTAAAAAATATATTTAATACAACATTTTTTTGTTTAACATCCACTTCTGTGAACCATAAAAATTGTTGCTTAATATTAAACTGTCGATAATATTTTTCCTGACACAAAAGCTAAACCATAAAAAATGTTTGATTTATTAACTAATGGTCACTTGTCTTGTTCTTCTTCTTTTTCTTATTTTATATAAGTATATCTGCATGTTTTATTTGATACCTTATAGGCTATCCTTCTATTTTTTGTATGGCCGCTCTATGTTCTTTCTAATTAGAGTATTCTTTTATGAATCGTTATCATTCTATTTATGTGAATGTTTCATCGCTGTTTTCTGTTTCATATCTAGTTTTTCATAGGTTAACGTTTTTTTCATTGTACCACTTCTTTTGCATAATGCAGCTGTGATATGGAAGTGAAACATTCCATTAAATAAGCAATCGAATTTATGCTACTCACACAATGGTAGGGTAGGTAAATATTTTTCAAAATCTCTAAATTGATATTGTACATACATAGTCGCATTACAGGTCCAATAGGATTTTTTGTTCTCTCCATTTCTTTTGGTGATTTTATTTTGAATATATACGTAACATAATCTCTACGCCCCGCGTAGGAGCATGACATACGGTTTAAGAGATTCACTCTCAGCTTTGTCACCAGGATATATGGTAAACACTGCACTATTACCCCTTAATCCAAGTTAACGCAGGTACTTATTTATAGTAGGCCATCCGTCAAGCATCTGAGGCCAGGATTAAACAGTGGAGTTAAACAAAACAAGTACCTGTTTGAATTGTGACTTGCTTTTTGCTTTCTTCATTCATAGTAAATAAAAACTCTTTTAGTGCATATTTTATTATTTATTTTCCAGATTACAGCAAAAATTTAATTTTTTAGTTAATCTTAATGTTTTAAGCATATATGCATAAATAATTATCTAAATCTTCCTTGCTGAGAATTAAAAAATTTGGTATTATCCTTAAACACATCTTTATCTGCCAATATAGTTGTGTATAACCTAATTGTTTACATAATAAATATCGTAAACAATTACATTAACTTCTTAATTACTGTTGCCATTGTTCAAAGTGCAAAAAATGTAAATCACAAATTATCTGTGATCGTTTTTGTTTTCTTTAAACTCTAGACTAAATTGTTGGTTGACCTTAGCACTAATATAACTTTAACAATTCACTTTGAACTAAAAATATCAATGAATTTTATAAATTAAATAGGAAAATCTTTATAACAGACAAAGAATCGAAATTAATGATCTGTCTTGTCTCTAGCAATTTGTAAGAAGAATAATTTGGTTACTTTATAGCCAGGTCTTATATAAGTATTATATTTAAGAAGTAACGTTGGTATATATTTAACACAACTGAATAAATTTGGAAATGTGCTTTAATGGCACAGCAAGATTCGTTAGAAAACACATTAGAGCTAATAAATATAAAAATTACAAATTTTGCAATTCCTAGAAAAAGGAATAATTATTTAAACAAAAATTTAACACAAAAACACGGATGGTTGGTTTAAGCCACTTACATCTATAAAATTTAACATATGCCGTTCAATAAATTTTACACACTTGATTTGGCTTAGCTCATATCAGCTCAACTTGATTCTATCTCGTAGGGTTTTGACCGTAATTCTTTTTTATGTCCTTATTTTTGCAGTACGAATTTTTTCATTAGTTTTGTTGTTTCTCGTATCGTTTCAGCAGGCTCATAAATACGTATAACCGAGCACGCGTGTGTAGATTTTATGATTTAATTCTCAGTTGCTTTGTTTAATGTACTTGGCGCTATAGATTTTTTATTCAATTATTTTGCCATGAATTATCATTTTATTTCAGATACGATTAATTTAAAAAAATGCCATATATGATGCAGAATATAAAAATTACAATGTCAAAATTTCAACGAAGAAGAAGTAATGGCACATTCTTTTCTTATAATACCTGGGATTATCGGCAATATTCGTAGTTGTAGAGCATCTACACTTTTTCCAGGCTTTAATCAATACTGTATCTTTAATAAACTTTATAAGAAAGTAACGTTTACATCGAGTTTCTCTATTAGGATTAGTATTATCTAAAAATTTTCTTGACGAGAGTTATTAAAATGTGTGGTTTTTTTCTTAAAAAAAATATCATTTAATAAGAAGATGGTCACAGATACCCAACGTCCGTTTTGCTCAAAGTTACAGTTTATACAGTTTTATAAGCTAATTATAAATATTTATTCCTAAAAATCAGAGATTGTTAATTTTCAAATATTTAACATTACAAAGTATAATATATTAATTTATTAATTATATATATAAAAAAAATTATGAGTGCTGCTGCTGCTGCTGCTGTCACACAGGTCAAAGGTCAAAGTTCAACTCTAACTGGGTATACGTAAATGCGTTGTCATGGCAACGGCGTACGCCAATTATGTCAAACAGAGCTTTTTAGTCGTGTTTTTATTTTTAAAAACTACTATGCGAAGGGGCTCAAGCATGGTTAATAAATGATCACTACTACACACATCAAATCAATTACAAAAGCATGTAATTATAAAATCGATTGTTTATTATATTTTATATTATCATCAGTTTTAACGTCGAGAGACAAATACCACGAGTAATAAAGTAGTGTCTAATTATGTCAAACATGCATTAATTGTGAACAAAATGCTGTTATGAACTAAATAAATGTCATCTTAAGATAGATATCAACAGATCTTTACTCAAGAAGAAGAAGTGGTGTTTTGATTATTACCACAATATTTATTTAATTGTTTGTTTGGATCAGATTTTAATCTTAAGATTTTGTTCGACAAAAAAGTTTTTTAAAATACTTTAATCGCTAACAGTTCTGCGATTAAGACTATCAGTGACCAGACCATAATCACCGAACAGTCTATCACTTATATCACATCCCCATTGATTTCAAGGCGAAGTCTGGACATCGGGGCGAAGATTAATCACATCCGATATCAAGTATTGTAAATTTTTTCTTTCATTAGTTTTAATTAGTTTTTACTTTTAGTTAAAAAATTGAAAAAGGTAGTGATAGTCGGATACTGGCAAGCGAATATATAGTAAAAGTGATAACAGTCTGGCAAACAATTTAATTAAATTGAAAGAATGAGCGGTAGGAGAGCGTACTTCCGTCAGTATAATAAAAATAAACGTACCGCAGAATAAAATGAGGCACATAATAAAAGCAGAAGAGTAGCTAATATGTCAACAGAACAGATAGAAAATATCAATGAAAAAAGAAGAGTCGATAATATGACATCGGAACAGATAGAACATATCAATGAAAGAAGAAGAGTCGATAATATGACATCGGAACAGAGAGAACAGATCAATGAAAGAAGAAGAGTTGATAATATGACATCTGAACAGATAGAAAATATCAATGAAAGAAGAAGAGTCGATAATATGACATCGGAACAGATAGAAAATATCAATGAAAGAAGAAAAGTCGATAATATGACATCGGAACAGAGAGAACATATCAATGAAAAAAGAACAGTCGATAATATGACATCTGAACAGATAGAAAATGTAAATGCAAGAAGAAGAGTTGAAAACAGAACATGTCAACAGATTGAAAATCGAAATGAAACACAACAAGTTTGGAGACATAGTCAAACAGCTATTCAGAGCGCGATGTGGTGATATGCCACAAAGAGATCAAATGGAACGTATGGATAAATTGTGTCAACATTGCAGTGCTAAGTTTTGGTTATGCGAAAAGACCTCTGGATCAATCAGTTCACCTCATTTCAAACAATGTTGTTCTGATGGTAAACAAGTGCTACCACAGATGGGAGACCTCACACGTACCCCAGAACTCCTTCAGCTATTTGATGGAGATGACAATTTGAGTCAAGAGTTCAGAAATAATATAAGAGCATATAACTCTTTATTATCCTTCACTTCGTGTGGACCAAAGTCGACGAATCGTTATTAGTCGAAAGGACAGGAGTTTTTACTTATCGTATTCATGGAGAGATGTATCATTTGATTGGATCTCTTTTACCTCCAGATGGACAACAGCCATCTTTTCTTCAACTGTACTTTTATAATGAATTATAATGAATTGAATAACCGAATGCAATTCATGGTTAACCGTAATCACCAATTAGTTCAAATATTACAAGTTCTACGAAAATATAACACATGGATAAAAACCTTTAAATCGGCACTTGAGTTTAATGAAAATCCTACTGCTTTGACATTGAGGATATCGGAAAAAGGCCCTGATCCGCGGACATATAACCAACCAACAAGTTCAGATGTAGCGGCAATATTACCTAGCGATGACATCGGCGATCGCAGAGATATTATAATTCAGAAGAGATCTAATAATTTGATTAGAATATGTGAAACTCATAGAGCATATGATACCTTTTCATATGTTCTCCTGTTTCCCACCGGTGAATACGGTTGGCAAATAGATATGAAAACATCTGATAATAAATCAATAACACTCATGGATTTTTACAAACAACAGCTGTATTTTAAATCACCAAATATCAGTATACACAGAGGAGGAAGACTATACCTACAATGGGTAGTAGACATTTACGCAAGAATCGAACAGTCCCGACTTAAATACTTGAAGAGTCATCAAAAAGAGATTCGTTCTGAAGTGTACCATGGATTAGTTGATGCTATTACCAATGATGTTTCACTGGAAAATATTGGTCGGAGAATAATTTTACCATCAACTTTTGTCGGTTCACCACGATTCATGATAGAAAAGTATCAGGACGCAATGTCTATTGTGAGAGATTATGGAAAACCCGATCTCTTCATAACTTTCACCCGAATTGGCCAGAAATAACGAGCGAGCTTTTGAAAAATCAGAAAACAAATGATAGACCTGATATAATCGTCAGAGTATTCAATGAAAAATTGAAACGACTTAAGGAAGATATTATCACAAAGGCAAGTTTTGGTCGTGTGGGAGCATATGTTTACACAATAGAGTTCTAGAAGAGAAGTCTGCCGCATTGTCATCTCTTAATCATACTTAATCCTGAAGACAAACTAAGAACAATTGAAGATTTTGATTGTGTAGTGAACGCTGAGATTCCGGATCAGAGTCTATAACCGTTAGCATATGAAACTGTTTCTAAAAACTTTTGCCATGGACCGTGTGGTGATCTTAACCCAAGATCACCTTGCATGAAAAATGGAAAGTGTTCTAAAGGCTTTCCCAAGAGGTATTGTGAGCATACAACCATACCAGAAGATGGTTATCCTGAGTATCATCGACGAAATGATGGACGGACAGTAACTGTTAAGAGAGATGGTAATAATGAAATACAAGTCGACAACAAATGGATAGTTCCACATAATCTTTGGTTATGTACTAAATACAACGCACATATTAATGTCGAAATATGCTCTTCTCTACGATACGTTAAATATTTATACAAATACATTCATAAAGGTTTTGATAAAGCTAATATAGAAATCGGCAATGATGAAATAAAAACATATCTTGACGCTAGATGGATCTCTTCGTGTGAAAGTTGTTTTCGTATATTTGGTTTTGGACTTCATGATAATCAACCAAGTGTTTACCGCTTAGAATTACACTTGCCTGATAGACAATTGACAAGCTTTTCGGTTAATGATAACCCAAATGATTTGTTGAGAAACACAAAGAAGACAAAACTTATGGCTTGGTTTGATTTCAACAGAAATTCTGATGTCGGTCGTCATCTGTTGTATACAGAATTTCCAACTCACTCCACATTCACAAAAACTTCTCATTGGTAACCACGAGTAAATAATATGAGATTTAAAACTATTGGTAGAATGTATTTAGCGAATTCGAGTGAAGGTGAAAAGTATTACTTACGTCTTCTTTTGACGCAAAGACGAGGAATCAAAAGCTTCGAAGAGATGAGAACAATTAATGGAACTACATATGAGACATTCAAGCAAACCTGTGAGGCAATGAGTTTGCTAGAAAGTGATAGTAAATGGGACCAACTTCTAGAAGAATCAAGTGTTTACCAAAATCCCAAGCAAATGAGGCGATTATTTGCAAATATATTAATGTATTGTAGCCCAAGAAATCCAGGTGAACTATGGGATAAGTATACATTTGACTTAACACATGACTTAGTAAGAAGAGTTAGTGAAACAGTGAACGATCTAAATGAATTAAGTGATATCCTACGCCAACAAGTTATTAACGTTGCATTGATTGAAGTCGATGATTTATTATCATCAAGTGGTTTCGCTTTGAGTTCCTTCCAATCGATGCCTCAATTGACTGAAAGAATTGACGACCTCGACAGACTATTGGCTGAAGAATATGATAATGATCAACAAGCGCTAGAAATTTTCGTTGAACAAAACAGCTGTCGACTAAATTCGGACCAAAAGTCATTCTATGACGAAGTAATAGATTGTGTATCGAATAAACGTCACAAATTATTCTTTCTTGATGGACCAGGAGGAACAGGCAAAACCTTCGTTTATAATCTCCTGCTTTCTTCCTTGAGGTCTAAAGGAAAAATAGCAATCGCTTTGGCATCGACAGGTTTAGCTGCACTTCTGCTAAAGAAAGGAAGAACAGCTCATTCAAGATTGAACATTCCAATTGAAATCAATGAATGCTCAAGTTGTTTTATTGGCGCTCAATCGGATCTTGCAACACTTATTAGGCGTGCAGAACTAATCCTATGGGATGAGGCCCCTGTAATGAACAGATATGTGTTTGAAGCTGTCGACCGGACCCTTAGAGATATTACCAAAATTGACTCACCTTTTGGAGGAAAAGTTATAGTGTTTGGCGGAGATTTCAGACAAATATTACCTGTTGTTAAAAATGGATGTGATTATGACGTGATTAATGCGTGCATTAAAAGTTCAAAAATTTGGCGTTCTATTAACGTGAGAAATTTGACAATAAATCTGAGAGTCGAAGGATCATCAGATGAAAATAGACGATTTACTGAGTATTTGCTAAGGATTGGAAATGGAACTGAGCCAAATACTGATGGTATGATCGAATTACCTTCAAATCTATGCCGAGATTTGAACGAGTTCAATGATTTTCTTCAAGAAATCCGAGAAGAAATCAATGATTGGACTATATTGGCAAACAGGAATGAAGATGTTGATCGGATAAATTCAGCTATAATTGCAAGAATAACAGGTCAAACTATGGAACATCTTAGCGCTGATTCAATAAGCGATACAAACCATATTCATCTCTACCCAACCGAATATCTAAATAGTTTAAATCTCAGTGGATTACCTCCCCATCGACTCACACTTAAAATTGGAACACCTATAATGCTTCTGAGGAATATTAATCCATCGCTTGGATTATGCAATGGTTCTAAACTCATCTGTAAATCATTAAAAAGTCGTATGATTGAAGCAGAAATCATGTCAGGACTTAAACGTAGTGAAATGTTTTTCCTCCACCGAATGAATTTACATCCAAGCAATAATGTGTGGCAATTCAATTTGACAAGAAGACAATTTCCTATAAGACCAGCTTATGCGATGACGATAAATAAAAGTCAGGGTCAGACACTGAATAAAGTCGCTTTGTATTTGGAAAATGAAGTTTTCACACATGGGCAGCTTTATGTAGCCCTTTCCCGAGTAACATCTCCAGAAAATTTAGTGATATTTAGTCAAACGAAATCAGATGGAAAATTCATGACACGTAATATAGTTTACAAGATATGAAGCGTCAATCATCAACTTGAAAATATATTGTTTAAACGATTCAACCTACCCACTCAAAGTAAGTCCAAAAAGTTTTACAAAACAATCTGATATTATTTTTTTGTTCACCACTCGAAGCAAAGGTGCTCACAGTTTCGAGATTACAGTGATTGATATGGGGGGAAGAACTAGTTATATATATAAAAAAATTATGAGTGCTGCTGCTGCTGCTGCTGCTGTCACACAGGTCAAAGGTCAAATCGTTCGTGCCTTTCCATGCCGACCCGAGCGCCTCCGAAGGACAAATTTCGGCTAAGCGGCAGGCGCAACCGAGGTAATATATTTCCGGAACCGCAAGCGATGGAAAATTTTCGTTTGAGAGCGGGTAATAAAGCACTTATACATAAAAAAAAATGAGTGCTGTCACACAGGTCGAAGGTCAAAGTTCAACTCTAACTGGGTATACGTAAATGCGTTGTCATGGCAACGGCGTACGTCAATTATGTCAAACAGAGCTTTTTAATCGTGTTTTTATTTATTTTTAAAAACTACTATGCGAAGGGGCTCAAGCATGTCGGAGTTGGACAAGCCATCCGGGGGGCCGCTGCCAGACCTCGTTAGTTGAAAAATAATTATACTTGACGTTTATATTCTAGATAATAATTATCTCTATTTGTTCACACATATGCAAAATACAAAAACAAAGGGTTATTTAAATTTTGAAGTAATAAGTTAAATACCTTCTCGACACCGAAAACAGTAATGAGATTAAACAGGCTAAAAAGAAGAAGAAAATTGAATTTTCGATTAAATTTATATAAACAAAGTTTTTTTTACTTTTAGGCGTATATAGTATATTATTAGATTATTAAATTCGGCTCATTATTTTTTTCAATGCACACGTATTAACTAAATAATTAAGAAGGTTGCATACTCCAAAATACTACATTTTTGAAAATTTACGAGCTACAACTTTTTATCTTAAGTATTTTTGTTATCGGCATATTAAAATATATCATTGGAAGAGAAGGAAAACTTATTTTGTAAGTTGGTACATGTCTATCTTGCAAGATATTCTTTTGAATAAAATATTACTTATTAAATTAACTATATATTTATAAAAATTATTGTTATGTTATTATTTGTACAATGTTTCTATCACAATTTTTGTCAGATCACACATTTTAAATAAATTGGGCTTCAACGGAAAGAGAGTTTGCTTAAAGTCGCCACTCGAACGCATTTGACAATAAAGAGTATTTAATTTTTAAGTAGTGAGCCATAAATTTCATTACACAATTGCTAGGTATGTATTTAATGCATAATATAAATTATGCTTTACTAGACGTTTGGGTTTAATACAAGTTGCTGAAAATAAACGACTTTATAGATGTTAACGATCAACAAACTATTCTGTTAGAATATCCTTTAAAAGCAGCTTACGAACTTCAATTACAAAATCTATAATTATACATCACATCAATGTACGGTATATTCAAAGAAGATTAATTAAAGAGGATTAATTAAAATTTATAATTTTTGATAAATTGTATAACTGTTTTTGCCAGATTTATTAAAACTTTATAGCAACCTTCTTTAATATTTTATAATGCTCTGTTGGATTTAAATCTAATTTGGTCATTTTGTATTCTATTGTGAGCAGTTCTAAGATAGAACCTGACAAAATTGTGTTAGTTGCTATTAAATTCAAATTGTTTGTAGCTAGACAACCGTTCTAAATTAGACCCATGTTCTTCACATATTTTCTACTTCACCTCAACCTTTCAAGTCCTGTCATTTATTATTATAAAGTACGCTTATAAACTGCTTTACAGCTACCTACACAATTCCCGGTGATTTAATTTGAGTTACAGTATCTAGTTACTAGACCTAATACAACTTAATTTTCAAATGACATGGCGTCTTTAGGATACACAGGATTTAATTCGCCTTATAAATTATAGGACATAAAAATTGATGTTTGAATTTACGACAAATTGTAAAGCTAGAGATTCAAATAAGTAATCGTTGTAATCCAATAAACTGTTTATAGTTCAATATACTTAAATAAATTAAAAATTAACAGTTTCATGTACGAGGTGCGTTCATGTTTTACTATCTCTAATTTGTTTTCTCGGCAATGAGAGTAAGTAGAAAGATGCTGTTAATTTAAAATACGCGGGAAATATTTTTGAATATGTAATATATATATATATATATATAGCAGCACCATGGAATGCACACTGGTCAAATTACCGCCATTGCAGTGAGTGCTATTTTATGTACTTTAAATGGCGACATTTAGTGTTTAAGAACAACATAAAATAATCCATTTTCTTATCTTGCGTAGTAAAACGCCCATCAAAGTTCATCACCAATTGTGTGAAAGTGAAGGCATTAAGGATATTAAAAATGTGTGTTTGTGCTTGCGACAGTTTAAATAAGGTTGAGAGTTGTGTGATAATGAATCGAAGCAGTCTCGATTACAAATTAGCCAGATCGAAACCATAATTGCGCGAGTGTAGCAAGTTGTTATAAAAGTCCGTCAATTAGGTACGTAATATTGCCTCTAAACTTTTGCATGTTGATCTGAAAATAAGGAAAGTTTTTTCAAAGTGGGTTTTACGAACGCTGGCCGATAAACACAAGGCTGTGAGGGTGGCAATATCTTAGAATATATTGACACGTGATGCTACCATTAATTTTCGACCATGTAGGACACACTTCATGCCTCATATCTTCATATTTTCGAGCCGTTGTTGCATCAGCAATTTTACAATCGGCAAAACACACTTCTAAAAAATGTTCTCAGCAGCCATAGAATCATGTCGATGACGCCGTAAAAAATATGTACGTCTATACAAATATTACGTTGTAAAGTAATAGGAGTTTCAACTTTCTTTGGTAAGTATTTTCTGAGAAAAAAATTTGGAGACTTTAGAACTTGAGCGTACCTCGTAATTACTATTATTTGAGCTTTATTGTCTTAATTTTAATATTTACAAAAAAAAATTGCTGTTTTTTTATTTATTACTTTTACTTTAAAATTCTTTTGTTCTAAAGCAAATAAAAATCTTTACCTTAAGTATTATACATATACATATACGTTCTGGTCTTTTAAGATACCGTGTTAGCCGCTGTTTGCAGATAATTCTTGTAGAAGTATGTGCAATAGTAATTTGGTAGTTACAATATTATTAGGATCATATATTTAATGTTTTCAATTAAAGTTTTTACTTAGATTAGGAAACTTCAATAGTAAGCACACCACCTAGGAATCTCGATTAGTCACAACTAAAAAAAAGTGCTACACAATGTTTTACAAGGAAACAAATATAGCTACTTGTTAACGGAAATCCCAATGTACTGGCCTACGGACTCTAACAAAACTCCTAACCTTTTCGACTTTTTTATTATGAACGAAAAACCGATAAACCTTACAGACATCATAGCAAGCAATGACTTATCATCAGATCATACACCAATTATTGCAACAATCAGCGCAAGCTCCCAAAAGGCTTCATAACTCTAAAAAATTATCGATGCATCTTTCAGGAAAGTATAGATTTGAAAGTCAGATTAAAGAATACAAAAAAAGTAGATAAAGCAGTCAACCAACTAAACACAACCTTAAAAGTAGCAGCCCAACTAGCCATTCGCCCTATCGTTTGCAAAAAGCTAACAACAACATCCATTCCCCTAGAGGTTAAACAAATAGATGCTAAAAAACGGAAAGCCAGAGTTCAATGGCAAAGAACTCACTCAAGTTTCAAATCCTCATTAAAACCCCAACCTATATCTCAACCTATACGTATACTACGTCCAGCACATGGGTGGCAAAAAGTGGCAAAAGAAAAAGCAGACCAGTTTGCCTACCACCTATCTAATATATTTCAATCACACGTAAACACAATAGATGTTTCAGCTATAGAAATTATTCTACTACCTAAAAGCTTTCTATGAGCATAGCGTCAGGTACTCCTAAAGACATCACATGTAAGATTCAACCATTAATTCTCAAGAAATCGCCAGGATTGGATTAAATCACACCCAGAATGCTGAATGAACTCTCAAAAAAGGGAATCGTTCTATTAACCTACATATTCAATGCCATATTAAGACTCCAGTACTTCTTTAGGTGCCGTATCCTATCGGATGTTGGCAATCATCATTGCTATTCTAACTTTAGACATTGCTGCTCTAAACAATTCTCTTGACGTGCAGTCGTACCACTGGCGTAGGTTTTTAAGCCAGGATATTCTTCTTCTTCCCACGTCTCGTTTTCCATGTATCTTTCCTTGTATTACCAGTTGTAGAATTTGGTATTTGTTCCCTCTCATTAGGTGGCCTAAATATTCCAGCTTTCTTTTCTTTATTGTATACAGGAGTTCTTTGTTCTTGTTCATTCGTCGTAGCACCTCCTCGTTTGTCACTCTATCCATCCATGATATTTTCAATATTCGCCGGTATATCCAAAGTTCGAATGCTTCTATTTTTCTGCTAATTTCTTTATTTAGGGTCCATGCCTCCATTCCATATAAGAGAACACTGAAAACATAGCATCTGGTTGTTCTCATCCGTATTTCCAAGCTTAAATCCCTGTTGGTTAGAATTTATTTCATTTTTACAAACGTGGCTCTAGCCATTTCAATACGTGTCCTTATTTCATTTGTGTATTCCCAATTATCATTCACCCATGTTCCCAGGTATTTATATTTGTTTACTCTCTCTATACTCACATTATCTATTCTAATGTCAGGAATATTCACTGGTGTTTTTGTGATTGCCATGTATTTAGTTTTATTTAAATTCATTCGGAGACCATATTTTCTGCTGATGTCATTTGTCCGTTCAATAAGTCTCTGTAAATCTGGAATATTATCTGCTAAAAGTACAGTATCATCAGCATAACGTATGTTGTTAATTATCTTTCCGTTTACTACTATACCACCGTTTTCTTGAAGAAAGCCATTAGTGCTTCTTGAAATATTGCTTCCGAGTATAGGTTGAACAGCATGGGCGAAAGAATACAACCTTGCCGAACTCCTCTCTGTATTTTTATTTCTTCTGTCAGCTGATTTTCTACTTTTACTGTTGTTTTTTGTTGCCAATATAAGTTTGCAATTATCCGCATGTCTTCTACGTCTATGTTCTTTTGTTTTAGGAGTTTCATTAGTTTATCGTGTCTAACTTTATCAAACGCTTTTTCGTAGTCTATGAAGCATGCGTATACTTCTTTATTAATATATCTGCATCTCTGTATTAGTATGTTTAGTGTGAACAATGCTTCTCTTGTTCCAAAACCATTTCTAAAGCCAAACTGTGTCTCACTAATATCTACTTCTAGTTTTTTATATATTCTTGCGTGTATGATCTTTAGAAAGGCTTTAAGCATGTGGCTCATTAAGCTTATCGTTCTATGTTCACAACATTCCTTTGCGTTGTTTTTCTTTGGTATTGTAATAAACGTTGAATTCAGCCATTCTTTCGGTATTATACCAGTTGAGTATATGGTGTTGTATAAATCTACAAGAATATTTACTTGGTCGTCGTTAATTAGTTCAATTGGAATTTCGTCTGGTCCAATTGCTTTACCGCATTTTGATGTTTCAAATGCTTTTATGACTTCTTCTTTTGTTACTTTGGGGCCATGTTCTCCTTCAGTAGTTTTATAGTCTTCCTTTCTGTCATCGGCGAATAGTTCTTCAATATATTCTTTCCATCTTTCTATTTTTTGTTTTACATCTAGTATAATTATTCCTTGTTTGTCTTTTAAAATGTTTGATTGTCTCTTCTTGTATGTACCTGTGACATCTTTGATCTTTCTGTGTACGTTAAACATATCGTGTTTCTGTTGTGCCTTTTCTATTTCTTCACATTCTTGTTTCATCCAATTTTCTTTTTTCGTTTTAATTTTTTTCCTTATCAATTTATGGATTCCACTGTATTTACCGTCCTCTTTTATCTTACTTTTTCTTCTCTCTTCCATCAGCTCTAAGATTTCATCTGTCATCCACCTTTTTTTCTTTGTTGGTTTTCTTTCGGTGAGTATTTCTTTCGCTGGTTTCATTATCGCATCTTTTATGGTATGCCATCTTGAGTCTATGTTGTCGTTGTTATCCAAGGAGTGTCTTCCCATGTTGCTTAAATTGTTATTTATTTCATTTTTAACTTGGGTTCTTATGTTTTCTTCCTTCAGGTGTTGCACTTCTATTCTACTTGTCTTCTTTGTTATTTTTATCTTCTTAAGTTTTATATGCATTTTTATGACAACAGGATTGTGATCAGATGCTATATCTGTCCCTGGATATGTTTTTGCCGACTTTATACTATTTCTGTATCGTTTTCTAATTAAAACATAGTCAATTTGTTTTCGGCAAATATTCTGTGGTGTGTCTTGTGGTGATTTCCAAGTCCATAATCTTCTCTCTGGCAGTTTAAAGAATGTGTTGGCTACTATAAATTCTCTTTCTTGGCAAAATTGGATCAGTCTATCACCCCTTTCATTTCGCATTCCAAGACCGAACTCTCCTACATGTTCTCCACTTCTTCCTTTTCCAATTTTGGCATTAAAGTCTCCTATTATTAATGTCACATCGCTCTTTTTGGTTAGGGATAGAATGGTGTCTATTTGTTCATGGAATTCGTCTACTTCATCCGCGTTTTTCTCATTGGTAGGTGCATAGACTTGGATTATATTTATTTTACCTACTGTGGCACATAGTTGTATTAACATTGCTCTTTCAGATAGTGGTGTGAAACTAGTGACGCTTTTGTTAGTTTCTTTGGTGACTATTATTCCGACTCCATGTTGGTGTTTTGCTTCATTACTGCCTGAGTAGTACACTACTCCATTATCTGTTTTTATTTTACCAGATCCTGGCCACCGTACTTCACTAATTCCGAGAATGTCCAGCTGTAGTCGATTCATCTCTTTGGTTACATTTTGCAGTCTTCCTGCTCCAAATATACTTCGCACATTCCATGTTGCAATTTTCATAGCTGACCCGGGGATTCTTCGCACCCTCTGACCATTGAAGATCTGCCGGGGACTGAGGGCCGTGGTTTGTATGTTCTCAGCCATGATGATTGTACTAGGAAATAAGTAATGAGGTGGTTTTCCGTTGCCTTCCTCATCGCAGTATCATAACCGGTAGGGCCATTATGTGGCCGTCGCCTATGACTATCTGGGGGTAAGCCGTTCCAGAGTCCATCTCCTCCGCCTTAGTCCAGTTGTGGTACTTGCTGCTTCCCAATACCTACTAGTTTTGGTCCGCCCCGGGTATTTTATTTCCCCGGTACCCGCCATATCTGGTGAGCATTCCCCTATCCGCCACCTGGAGAGGCGCCCGATGGGGGACTAGTTACCCCTCACGGGTACTAACCAACAAAATTTAAAAACAGTGAAAATAATACTTATTCCCAAACCGAATAAAGATCACGCGTACGTAACATCGTATCACCCTATAAGCTTGTTATCGGTGATTTCCAAACTCCCTGAGAGGCTAGTGCTATGAATCCTTGACTCAGACTTTGCACAAATAAACGGGATCCTAGGTTACTAATTTGTTTTTCGTAGATTTCACCCAACAGTACCATAGGATCACTCAAATAATAAATACTGCGCTAGAGGAAAAAGCCTACTGCAGTCATTCTGCTCGACGTTAGCCAAGCCTTCGATAAGGTCTGGCACAAAGGTCTTGTACATAAAATATAAGAAATATTACCACCTCAATTCTATAAACTATAAATAATATTTTACTTAAATAACTGCCAATTTAGAACGCGAGTCCAAAACAAAATTTCAGAACTATGCTCAATCTACTCAGGAGTACCCCAGAGAAGCGTCTTGAGACCTTTTTTATATCTACTATATGTTTCCTACCTACTACAACTATAGGTACTTTTGCCGACAACAAAATCATACCCCCGAGTCATAGCGACGCAAATATCGCATTCCATTATGTCCAAAACCATCTTAATCAACTTGAAAGTCGGCTTAAGTTATGAAAAATAAAAGTAAATAAATCCAAACCAATACCTATGATAGTCACATTGCGTAAAGAGCAATGCCCCCGATCTACCTAAGCAACATTGAGATACCTCAATACACCACAATAAAGTACTTGGAACTACATCTAGACAATAAACTCACCTGGCGGAAATACGTCAACAAGAAAAAGAAAGACATAAAATTAAGATTTCAGAATCTCTAATGGCTACTTGAACAAACATCACCCTACCACTAGACAACAAACTAATGATTTACAAAACTATCATCAACCACTTTGGTCCTATAAAGTGGTACTATGAGGCTGTGCCAGTCCAACCTTGCCATCATACAAAGATGCCAATCCGAAGAAAAGTGGTTGTGGTTAAAAAAGTATTTGCTATTATGTATATTTTAGTTTCTCGTTTGGTAACCATATTTAAGAGAGGAAAAACCAACTTCAAATATCAAATAAATTGACCAAATGAATATGTCTGTGAACATGGGGGATCAGATGAAAACTTTAAAGTGTTTGTTCAGAAGTTTAACCGTAAATCGATTAGGTGTATTATTTTAAGAGGAAATGATGTAGAAAAACCAACTTAAAACTTTATTTTAATATAAATTTAACTGTATTTTGGTTATTTGTTGAATTATTTATTTTTTAATAACACCAACATTAAATTATTATTAATTTATTTAATTACTAACTCTTAATCTTTTATAAATAGTTTACAAACGTTATTATGCGGAATAAACTTCCCAGATTTACAGCCAATTACACTTATCTTTTTTATTTAGTATAAGTCTCCTCGGTACATCTTTAGCTCTTTGCTTACTTCCGCTGACATTTCTTCTCCTATTTTACGGATGTTACTGTATTATTTCTCTTTTCTTTAATATACACTAAATAAATACTTTTTAAAAATTTTCTGTTCTAATTAATTCTTCGACCATTTGTCTTTTCCTACTGTATAATTTATTATCTTCTTGATCGGTCGTCTCCTAGTTATTATATTGGCAAACGTTTCTCTTTCCTGAGTGTTTATTAAGCATTCACGCCTGGCCACTGCTTTACATTCTTTAGCCGGAAAGTTTTTCTTCTAGCTCTTTTTTATTTTACCTTCACCTTCAGCTTAGACAAGTTGAGGTAAATTGTACTTTTAAGTTTTCAGGAAAGCTGTATTTCTTCTTTTTATAGTGCAATTTATGTGATGTATTATCTCTTGGTATGTGATCTTGGCTGTTCATCGGATTTTGAACATTCGTCTTATTAGTCACATTTAAAGGCTTCCAGTTTGTTAGTGTTCAGGCTTCTATTTGGTATTATAATATTGACCATGTACAACCCTTTACCATTCTCTATCTGATTTTTAGATTTAGATTTTTGTTGACGGAAAATCAGTAGTTTTATTTGTAGGATACTTATGAACCAAATAAATACTGGTGCATAGCCAGAAACAAGCTCATTGATGTATTTATAGATAACACAGGCCTACAAAAAAAATTTTTGTTGTTGCCTATGATTGTGGAAATGATTTTAGCTATAATTAGGTCGCTGAATCTAAATATGAAATCAGTTCTTTTAGTATTTCTATTTTTTAAATCAATGTTGTTAACGTGAAATTCTATACGAAATGTGCAGTTCTAAGTCCATTTTGTGCATCACATATATAAGGATTGGTTCCTGTATATTTGCTCTATTGTCAGTCTGTCGGTCAGTTAGTTACATGGAAAATTCACCAGATAGAGTACACATACTGCAACTGACGTGGCCAACGCTACAATCGAGTTGAGGTTAGTTTGTACGTTGTCGCCATGTAGAGTAAATCGAAATTGGCCTCGCCTGATATTTGTGTTTCGGAAAGAGTTGTTATAAATTGTTGTTATATATACTGTGTTTTAGATTGTTGTATTTGTGTTGTTGAATAGAAGTAGAATGAGTTCAAGTAGTATATATATATATATATATATATATATATATATATATATATATATATATATATCGATTTCTATAAAGTGTCTTAACTTCGTTGTGTGTGAATATTTTTTAAAATAATAAAATGTTTTTGACGCAACTTCCTACAAAGATTTCGTAATTGTAAAAATTATTTTTTTACCTCTTAAAAGTTTTGGGATATGAGATAAACTTTTATTTTTTTAGGTTGGAACCATAGTTAGCTATGCTACCAAAAAATTTAGTACTTTTCGAGTTTTTCAAAAATATTGTTCGTTAGCTTTATTTTGAATATTGCGACATTTATGGCAATTTTATTAATATTCTCAGATATTATATAGATCTCCCCCATAATATAGCGGGTGTCCCGCATTTTGATTTTATAGCAGTTTTAAAAACTGTTAACAATTAAAAAATGTATGTAGTAGTAGTTCTCAAATCAAATCAAAACTAAAGCGCGTATAGAGAGGGAGTCATAAGACTTCTTTTTTATGTTCCATCTCCGCTACGGAGTTTGGAAATCATCCTAGCAATTTGCACTTTTGAAACTGCTGCTCTACAGAGTTGATTGGAGCTACAGTTATACCATTCTCTAAGATTGCGCAGCCACGACATCCTTCTTCTTCCCACACTACGTTTGCCGTTGATTTTTCCCTGCATGATAAGTTGCAACAGATAATAATGTTCCCCCCGCATCACGTGTCCCAAATATTGAAGTTTGCGCCGTTTAATTTCATCCAATATTTCCGTTTCCTTTTTATTCACTCTGTTTAAGACATCCGTATTCCTTATTTTTTCGACCCATGAGATTCTCAGAATTCTCCTATATGTCCACATCTCTAATGCTGCTAATTTTTTCATAAGATGTTTGTTCAATGTCCATGCTTCCATTCCATATAAAAGTGTGGAGTGAACATAACATTTCACTATTCGTAATTTAAGTGTTAGGAGAGGTCTTTGCTGCATAGGACATTTCTCATATTTAAGAATACATTTCTTGCTTGTTCTATCCTAGAGTTTATTTCGCTGGTATTATCATTTTATCGTTGACTATAGTGCCTAAATATCTGTATTTCTTTACTCTTTCAATTTGCTCTCCTTGAATATTTAAGTTAACGTTATAATAGTTTCTTTTAGATATAATCATGAATTTTGTTTTCTTTGTGTTTAGGCTTAGTCCCATTTCGTCACTAACCACCGCGATTCTTCTCATTACTCTTTCCAGGTCTTCGAGGATTCTGTGATTATGATGGTATCATCCGCATATCTGATGTTATTAATTGCAATTCCATTAACTCTCACGCCCGCCGTTTCATTTTCTAATACTTCGTTTATTACATGTTCTGAATAGAAGTTAAATAGAACTGGTGATAGGACGCACCCTTGTCTGACCCGTCGTTTGATCTCGATTTCTTCTGATGTTCGGTTTTCTATACGTATTGTCGCTTTTTGATTGTAGTAAAGATTGGCAATAATTCTGAGGTCTCTTGTATCTATATTCTTATTTTTCAGCAATTTCATTAGGATGTCATGTTTTACTTTGTCAAATGCTTTATTGTAATCTATAAAGCAGACAAAGACGTCTTGGTTCATGTCAAGACACCGCTGGATTAATATATTATATGCCATAAGTGCTTTTCTCGTTCCCAGTCCCTTCCTAAACCCGAATTGTGTGTTCCCTATGTGCTCCTCTAGTTTTCTATATAATCTGTGGTGGATAATTTTAAGAAATACTTTTAGTTTGTGACACATAAGGCTAATTGTCGTATACTCGTTGCAGTATCGGGCGTTATTCTTTTTTGGAATGGCTACAAATGTGGAGATCAACCATTCTTCCGGAATAATGCCAGTTGTGTATATACTGTTGAATAATTCTTGTAGCGTATTAATATGTTTTTCTTCTAGCAGCTTAAGAATTTCACTTGGGAGATTGTCTGGTCCAGGTGCTTTTCCGGTTTTGGTATTTTTTATGGCATATTTTATTTCTTCTACAGTTATATCAGGGCCACTTTCTTCTATCTTCCCTTCGTCTTTCACCCGATTGTCTTGAAATAGTTTTTCTATATACTCCTTCCACAATTTTATTTTTCTCTCAACATCTGCTATTATTTTCCCATTTTCGTCTAATAAATACATGGTTTCCTGTTTTCTTGTAAGTCTTGTTGCTTCCTTATCTTTTTATGAAGATTATGTGCGTCGTGATCTTTTCTAGTTTTCGATCTCTTCGCATTTTTGTAAACCAAGTTTCCTTGGCCTGTCGAATTTTATAGCGAATTTCTTTTGTGTGTTTTGTATTCGTTCTTATTGTTTTGTTATGTCTTCGTTTGTCCATAAGTGCCAAGATTTCTTCTGTCATCCATCCCTTATTTTATTTCTTTTCTTTTCTGTAAATGTTTTTCTGTTGGTGTTACTAAAGAAGATTTGAATGACAGCCAATTTAGGTTGATATCATCTGGAGAAGTTCTTCTGCTTTTCAAATTCCTATCGATATCCTTTTTCACTTTTTCCTTGTACGCCTCATTTTCTAGGCACTTATAGTCAATACAGTATGAACTGATGTTGCTGGCAATTTTTAAGCCGAACTTCCATTTTGCAATTATAGGATTATGATTTGAGTTCACGTCTGCGCCTGGGTATGCCTTTATTGATTTTATACTATTTTTGTATCTGTTGTCAATTAGTAGATAATCTATCTGGTTACGGACAATTTTTCCTTATTGTCTTGAGGTGATACCCAAGTATACAATCTTCTTGGCGGTAATTTGTATAAAGTATTGGTAATCACCATTTCATGCTCTTGACAGAACTGAATAAGTCGGTGGCCTCTTTCATTTCGTTCCCCTAAGGCATAATCTCCAACAACGTTTTGCACCCTGCCTGTCCCAACCTTGGCGTTAAAGTCGCCTAATAGAACTGTAATATCTCTACTTCTTGTCTGCTTAATGGCATCGTCGATTTCTTCATAGAATATTTCTATTTGTTCGTCCTCTTTGTCCGCCGTGGGTGCATAAACCTGTATTAAATTTAGTTTCCTGTGTTCTAATTTTATCTGTAATAGCATCACACGTTCAGAGAACGGAATAAAGTTTATGACTGAGTTGGACAAGTGTTTCCTTAGCATGATTGCCACTCCGTGTCTGTGCTGATTGTCCTTACTACCTGAGTAGTAAATTATATGTTGGCTACCAATTTGACATCTTCCTTCCTTTGTCCATCTTGTTTCACTGATGCCCAGAACATCTATATCCATTCTGTTCATCTCTTGCGCTACATTGTGGGCTTTACCTGGTTCGTACATACTGGTTACATTCCACGTTCCGATTTTAAGGATGTTCTTTTTTCTTCTCTTGTTTATGTTGTTTAACTTGTTAGCTTCATTCAAAACTGTCTCCCCCGGAGATCCGATTGGGAGACTATTAACTCCGGAAAATTTCGATTTGAACTTTGCCATGATGATTGTACTAGGGAAATCCTTGTGGATCTTTAATGCAGTGGTTTCCCCTTGCCTTCTGCATTCCCCTGCCATTGACCTATTTGGTTCTTCTGTCTTTAGGGGCGATTTCTCTCCCCTGGGACAAGAGAGTGCCCTGACCTCAGTTACTCATCCGCTCTTGTCAGATCGTTGGCTGCTGAGGGAGACCGCTTATACCGGCGTTATCGGTGCCATTGTTGTTGCTAGTTTTGGTCCGCCCCGAGTATTTTATTTCCCCGGTACCCGCTATATCTAGCAGGCGTTCCCCTATCCGCCACCTGGAGAGGCGCTCAGTTGGGGATCTAGCAACCCCGCTGAGTCATAAGACAACCGGCCCTAATTTAAAATCTAAATAAAGTAATTGGAAATTGGCGCGAACACTTTAGTTATTAAAATGGGCTACATTTTTCGAGGTACTTTTAAATTATGTGAACATTTTAATATTTAGCTTCCACTAGGACATAAATTTAATTACACAGGTCGACAAAAAACTTTTTTTGGGTTTCTGTTTTAATGCATCTGATGCTAGGCATCAAAAAACACCAAAATATTCATTCTTAGCTTTTAAAGTTTTCTCTTGAATATTTTAATTAATTTTACTACCAGCAGGTTGTAGCAATTTGCATATTACTCGCTTAGGGCACAGTAGTGAGTGTTTACTTGTATATTACTGAGTTAGAAAATGGCGTCAAGACAGTGTAAATATGATGTTGATTTATTCTGTTTTATTTGCGGTGAATTTATTAAAGTAAGAAACAAAAAGTTTTTTTGGCAACAAATTCAAAGCTTTGTGAAGCTTATGAAGCCTATTTTAATTTTCGAATCCGGAATCAAGATTAAAAATGGGTACCTCACTTTTCCTGTGTTAACTGCAAAAATACTTTAGAAGGTAAGAAACTAAGAATTAAAATCTAAAAAAGTTTCGTACATATTAATGTTTTTGTAACTTGAATACTCAATAACTGTTATTATTACGGGAAAATTATAAGAATTAATCCCAATTCTCATATTTTTTTTTAATATTAACAATATATTCGAAATATTTGCATTTTTTCAACAGTTCCAAAATAACAGTATTTATGTCATTTTTTATGCATAAAGCTTAAATTGCACTAGTTGTTTTTGTTATTTCTAGTCTGGTATCGAGGACAAAAACGACACATGAAGTTACATGAAGAACATATGGAGGACTGTTATTTTTATATCGTTAACCCAAGTAAGCGTCGAGCTGGTGAAAATGCCAAAAAGATTTTTTACCCTGATCTTCTTCCAACGTCTTCTCCAGTACCTTACAGTGAAAATTTTCCCGTTCCGTCTCGTTCATAACTAGATAGCTTTGGAATTTAAGAGTCGCACAGTTCAACAGAATCCAGTGCACTGCTTACGAACACCGATGACAGTGAATTCATGATAAAATCGCAGAGTTTTGGACCACATCTCATCAAAATGATTTAATACGAGACCTAAACCTGCCCAAGAATAAAACAGATTTTAGGTTCACGATTGAAATAGTGGAATTTGCTTGAAGATGATGTGAAACTAACTGATCAAAGAAAGCACCATAAAAGTTTTTTATGTTTTTTCACCAAAAAAGACAGATTTTGTTACTGTAATGATGTGACTGGTTTGCTTGAGAAAATCGGAATACCATGCAAACCTTCTGATTGGCGGTTTTTCATCTATAGCTTTTCAAAAAGCTTCTTCACAATGGAAACCATTTTTCCGTGGCATATTCTGTAATGCTCACGGAAAATTACGGTAATGTGAAAATAGTACTGGAAAAATTAAAATATATAGAATACAACTGGCCAGTAATAGAAGATTTCAAGATGGTTGGTTTTCTGATAGGAATGCAAGGCGAGTTTACTAAATAACCCTTGTCACCTTTGCTTATTGGATAATAGAGCAGATTCAGTACATTTACAATAGCGTATATGGCCTGATCCAGTCGAGTTTCAGATAGGAAAACATAATATCAAGTGGGAACCAGTTGTAGAGCCTAATAATATATTGATGCCGTCGTTGCATATAAAATTAGGCCTTATGAAACAATTTGTGAATGCTCTGGATCAAAATTGTGAAGCTTTCGAATATTTAAAGGGATTCTTTCTCAAATTATCTGAAGCTACATTAAAAGCGGGTATTTTCTTCGGACTACAAATTAAAAAAAAAAAAACAGTTATTCATACAATTACTCAATACTAATGAAAAACAAGCCTGGAACAGTCTTAAAACAGTAGTTACTGGTTTTCTCGGAAACAACAGAACAATATACTCTTAAGAGGTAAAAATAATGTTTACACTATCACCATTTTCGTAAAAAACTGCGTCAAAAATGTTCATACATTTTTACAAAATATTTGTAAGCAACGAAGTTATGGCACTTTAAAAACATCATCCAAAAATGACCGACGATTTCTTTTCAAAAACGGTCCCATGAATGTGTAACTAGCTTTTTATAATTTCTACAGAAATAGGTGTAACCGCCAAATCCCATCAAATCTGAGACACCCTCGTATACCTCAAACTATATTTCAATTGTGCACTAATATTTGAATTTTTGTTCTCGTTATTTTAAAAAATCGGGAACAAATTTAATATATAAAACGGCGAACCCGTATCGCAGAACAGGCAGTATTTAATTTCCTCGGTTATGTCACATGAAATAAAACGTCGCACGATAAAAGTGATGCGACTTGCGGGCATCGAGGTCACCGCAAATGCTTGGACGTTCGGGATTACTGCGACCTTTTATTCGATTTTGTCCGGAGGTTTACAGCGTACGTGCGCGGCTTCTCCGGGCATATTAAAGAAAAGCGACTAAAAAGCGGCGCGGCTCAAAGGCGATGTTTATGCCCTATTCATTTATTAGCGGTCTTATGCATGCTGCTAGTGCTGCTCAGTCTTGTGCAGGAGCTGAAAACCAAACGGAAAGCAAACAGAGGTGAAACGGCGGCATGCTTAACCGAACGGCTTGTGGTTGCTGTTCACATTAGCGGTATTTCGGTGCTCAAAGGATGGCGGCGGGTAAAAATTTCATGGCTGGTGATTCCGGCAATTTGCTGAAATTAGCGCTTGGTAGTTAATGCATCTCATTAGGCAAAAGCATGGGAATTTCTTTTTAGCCTTAAATTTTATTTTCAGATAGTAAGCGGTTAAATAAAAACTTATGGTTTAAAATAGCGATGAACACGAAAGTCCACATATAATAAGAATATTGTAATTTTATTACCAATGCTTCAAAAGGGTGCTTTAATGCTTCAATTTTCTGAGGGTGCTGTATAAATAAATTTAAATATTTCTAATTGATTACACGGTGTTAAATAATTTTTGGGGCTTTGTACGAAAATGGGCGTTTTTAGATTATTTTTTAGAGCTGTTTACGAATACATTATTAGATTTCCTGTAACCCGCACAGTTTTTATGTAATTGCGTAATTTTGCTTTTTTGCATTCGCGCATACAACAATGTAGTCAGTTATGGTAAAATCGGTATTAGCTGACGTGCATGTTCATACGAAAACAATGCAACTGCTTTAGTTTCGTTTTGAAATGTGCTTTATATATTTAATATACATAAATATTTACAAGTGCATTATAAATAAGTCTACAAATAGCGAATGCCTCAAGACGACAGTGTGTAAATAATCCCAACTCTTTTTGTTTCATTTGCGACTCACTAACTTTGAAATCAAGAACGGAGAACGTAATCTTATTCGTAAAAAAAGCTTACCTGGCTTATTTCGGTGTCAAGTTAGGAGACCAAGACAAAAGGTTTGCGCGGCACAACGTGTGTCATGCGGAATTAAGAAAATGGACCCAGAGGAAGCAGAAGTCGTTACCTTTTGGAATTTCTATGGTGTGGCGAAAGCAAACAAATTACATCAATGATTTTTATTTTTGTATAATAAAACTTCAGGGCTATTACAAGAAAAGTACTAGTCATTGCATATTTAAACCTGAAAACAGCCATCAGGCATGGTCCACATTACCCAACCCACCTGTAACCCTACGATCATCATCGTCGTCCTTATCATCAACAGCTGATACTGGTGACTGCGATCAAATTTTGATGACCACAACCAGAACTGTTTGCCCAAGGTGAACTAAACGACTTAGTAAGAGATCCGGGTCACTGGAAGGAGTTGTTACGAATTTTGGGTTCCGCTTAAAGGAAAAAAGACTGCTAGTTCTTGGTACAACATTTTTCTGGTATCTAACAAGAGAAGAGGAATTTTGTGAGTACTTCACTGAAAGAGGCCCTCTCGTTTATTGTAATAACATTGAAGGAGTATTATCAAAATACGTAATTACATACAACAAGAACGAATGTAGAGCACGACAGCCGCGACGGAAAGGCTTCGCTGCCAGACTAACGGATCGGGTCACTGGCAAAACGTAAAATTGAGTGCTCTCCGGCCATCATACAAACACTGTTGCGGTGTACAGTAATTTCTTTCTAACGGGTCAGAAGCCACCTCGGGTACCCAACATGGCTCTGTACTACACGAAATTAGTTAGAAACACTAATAGCCTATATAAAGTAGAATAGAAGAAGAAGAACCAATGGAAATTATTTATTGATGGAATCCAAAAAAATATCAAAGCTGTACTCTTACATATCACCAATAAGTATGGTTCGGCATCAGTAGTGTATTTTTACATTTTGAAAGACAACTATGAAACCTTGGAAAATCCTTACGTGGTACATAAAATCTAATTTCAGATTCATAAACATATATATAATAAGCCTTGAGAAGATATTAAATTTTGTAACTTTATGATTATTTACAATCAACTTTAGTTGCCGCTAAAGTCATATCTCTTAGATTGATTATTTATATTCGGTTTAAGAATGCGAACTGCATATAACTGACTGTAAGGGGGAAACTAGGAAAAAGTATAAAAAACAAATACTTTTCATTCCTTGTAAATATCAAATTATATTTACAAACTCGATGCAGTACAGTCTTGTGTATAATATTTAATACCACCAGTTCTTCTAAAACTATATATTTAATTTGATATTATGCTACAAATTCACAAACTTACCAACGGGTTATTATGCGTCCTTATGCCGCAATAAATAGCAGGTGGGATGTAAGTAGATTGTCTTTAAGGCAATTATTATGGCCGATATGTTAAGATAGAATATTACCATTTCTATATTATTTTATGCATATTTTATAGTATAATTAGTTTTTAATTGACTTTTAAATGCTAACACCTTAAAATAAAAATAAAACTAATATACAATTTCTCTTACGCATAAATTTACAAGTTATTTCGATAATAAGAATAGAGGTGAATAAAAAAAATTGAAAGGAATGTGTACGCTTTCTCGCCATAAATAAAAGTGTCCTCTATTTAGAACAGAGTTATCTAGACAACTTGAGACACCCAAGCACAGACAGTTTCTCGCCCATGCGCGGCCATCTGCCGTTGGAATCAAAGCTCAACCTCAAGACTCTGTCTGGCCGCCATACAACCTTGATCTCGCTATCTTAAAAATAAAGTGGTTGTGACACTAGCCAATTGCACTTCTAAGTCCGGACTATAAGGAAGATATTTCAGTGTAGTTCTGAACAAATTTTCAATTGTTTTTTTCGACTTTGGACAGTTATATGCGCCCAGACGTTGTACAGAATAATTATGTCTTAGATTGCTTATGCGCTGCCGTAGCTTATTTCCACCTCAGAAGCATTTTCATTAACCATTAAATGGCACTAACTTGATTTTTAACTGCTTCTCGTTTTTTAAAAATTATTTATATTACGCATACACTTAAGTCTTCTTGTGTATTCTTGTGGCTTAGGTTTCCTTAAAATTTCGAGCAGTTTTACATTCTCTGTCATGAGAGACTAGATAATTAATTATCTGTTGTTTAACAAATGAGGGTATATCGTAGTATTTCGTTCGAGTATTCCTTACTTAAAAATTACACTTAAAAATTGCGTGTTTCTTCATCCACGGCATGAGGCATAAAAAATTTGGTTTATACTTGATTTACCAACTTATCTATTACAACAGACTAATCATTTAATATAACAATGTTTTAGTAAAATATCAGTAGTAACCTAAAACTAGGTAATGAAATTCACTGCTTTAAATATTTAAAAATAAACTGATGAAATGTCAAGTTATGTAGGATTACAGCATCAGTAGTTTATAATAGATTATTTTGAAAATAAGCAATACCACACCAAAACACAATTTGCAACTAGATATATTAAAACTATTCAATACATCTAATAGTTTTGTGATGCGCTAAAAACCTATTTATTTGTCAAATGTGTTTTAATAGAGAAAAGCTCTTTAAGAAATTATTATTAGAAAATGTGTAAAAATATTTGAGTGGGTTAGCTGTATATTAAATTCAATAGGGTTATTACAAAAATGTAGTTTTGAGTTGGCGATCTTTACGGAAGTCGTATATCATAATTGTTGTCTAAAAATTAAAAGGCTTGACCGCCAAATTCAATAAAAATTAAGAAAAATGGACATTTCAAAAGCTTCTCTTCGACGATGAAGCAACCTTCTAAATTAATCCTTCAACGGTTGAAGGGCATAGAAAACACTCTGCCTTTATAAATATAATATAACTGCTATTTTTTGTTTATGGTTAATGTTAACAAAGTTACGTCCCTTTTGGTGTTGCAGCGTAAAGTGATCAGTATATTACCTAACACATACTATAACCAATTAAGGTGTAACTTACTCCCCTGCGAATTTTGAAGTTTCTGATGCGTATATTAGTCTGTAACATTTTGAAAAATTACTCATTTAATCATCCAAGTACTTTTATAAAACATAAAGTTTGTAGTGCCAAAACAGCTTTATATAAAGCTGAGCAAGCTTTTTTACAAAAGCTTTCTACTGACGAAGGAAACTCAAAACTTATGATTTAAATTCGAATAAATCAAATTGTTGATGGAGTTAAAATATGGTGGCAGATCGAAAGCAGCTGTATATTTTACTAGCAAGCGCTTGACTTTACATGAAACGATACATATAAAGTAGCGCGAGACTAGATATTTAGATATAAGTTGAAGATTTAAACTATTTGTTGGGACATTGCAAACAAACAAAATAAACTACTAACAAATTATGTTTAGCTTCAAAACAAATAAAAAAGGCAGTTTAGTTGGCTTTCAAAACAATGCTATTATAGTGTAGTTTGATTAAAAATAAACATAATTCTAATTTCCACAATACGTCATGATGTTTCCATTGATACAAATACAGGACACATGAAGAAAACGAACATTGTTACTGTCTGCAATATTATCAAATATGCCGTTTACATTGCTGTTGCAATGTGTAAAACTTACACCATATTGAAGAAATGCAAATGTTGGTGGTTGTAACTTTTCTTTAGATTGGTTTGTATAACAATAATATCTAGCAAGGTAATTTTTTCCAGAGACAATCCTAATTCAAAAATTATAAAAGATAATATTTGCGAGAAATTGGTTTAAAACGACTACACTTAAAAAAAGCGGAAAACGAGTTTGTAAAACATTTAAGTCAAAAAATAGAAATATTAGATACTTTGGAAATTGCCGCCAAAGAATATAAAATTCTATAATTTATAAATTGTAAAAATATGTCGATAACATATGGATGGGGGACAAAAGTAAAGAATTAATCTGCACTGTGACAGATCAGTTACGAGCGAATACTCCTTTGTCTGGAGACCCAGCGTGCGGGCGAGTTTTTGAATTTTGTTGAAATTTATGTTGCACAATAAGTTTTTGGGATTACAATATGGGTAGTGCATCCAACAAAAAGACATATTTACCTACATAGCACGTCTATCTTAATTCAATCATACCAAAAGTTATTATAATCATACAGTTGTCACGGACACCCTTTACAACTATCTTATAAAATCGATATATTTGCAAAGTATTTCTACGTTAAAGTAATTAGTAACCTTCTCTGTCTACAAGAAAGAATAACACTAGCTATCGCTCCCGATTTAAATATGCACAGTTACAAATCACACTGAAGTTAGTTGAATATCATAAATTTTTCATTCGTGTCGTTACCGTATCTCAAATTATAACTTTTTTAAAGATACTTTGTATTTTTAAAAATAATGTTATCTTCTGTTGTTGCTCACATAGTGTGACTATTAATCCTAGAGCTTCTTGCTATGTTTAGTGGTATTATATTATTAAATACATATTTAAAATATGTAATGTATAAATTATATACTACAAATTGTAATTGCAGTTCTAAGAAAAATGTGAATTAACAACTAACACGTTGTAGATTTAGTAGTGTAAAACATTAATCATATATTTACATGATTAAATTTCCTAACAATAAGCATTTAAATTTACATTTACTCAAGTAACGATTAGCCTCAATTTGGGGTTCTGTAGCCGCTTCTATTACCCTTGACATTGAGTCAAATAATGGTATATTGATGAACTGCATTCCATGCACTATTAATACGCTTCTACAATTAAACCAAATTTTATGGAGGTTATGTACACCGCAGTACCTTTTGCACGGTGATATTTCAAATATTTTCGATATGCAAAAAGTCAAATGATTAGGCCGACCATGGGAAAGATTCTACCTCGTTTTGTTAAAAAAAAGTTTAATGCGTTACGTGTCACATGTGCTCGAGCGTTATCACGTTAAAAGATTGCTTAGGGTATACTCTGAAGGGAAGGAAGTATAACTGTAAGATCACGTTAATGTAGATCTGACTGGTAATGTTGCCTTTAACTTTGATTAGAGGTAAACGTTTTCATAAAGCTCTTTATACTCTAAATATATGATTAACATTGTATATCTCGCACGAATGTAGTCTTCTTGATCCCTTTATCTGCGTCTGTGATGTTTCGATTTAAACAAAATCTGGATTTATCATAAAGATGTGCTGCTTATGTGTCTACAAACGTTTTTTGTTGTTCACTGTAACTTTTGTTGTCGGCCCAGAGAAGTCAATGGTAGTTAGGTTCTCTAGAGCACTTAAAGTCGCGTTACGCTGTATAATCGCAAGTCCCTGAAGGACACTCTCACTTGATTGTTCAATAGTTTATTGAGATTGAGTATTTTCTTCGACCCACTAATTCCATAGTATTGCTATGGCTACCAATTATTTGATCTATTTCTCATAAAAAAACATCTAACTTATGTAGGTTAACAATAGGGTTTTTTTAAGTTTCCTAACTTTGTCTGCAATGAGGCATTCTTATACCGTAATCTGGGGTCATATTGTCCTAAATTTCACGTTTTTTACCTATTTAGTATAATTTTAGCGACACTATTATACAAGGTGGCGCGCGGCGCACGGCAGACGCATTGATTTGAAAAGGTCATTGCTCCCTTCCTAACGGTCCTAGAAGGTTGAAAAGTGGGGTGATTCGAAAGAGGAAGATGGGAAGTTTGTGGTTCACGCGGTTTCAGTCGCGATAACGGAGTGGTTCATTTAACAACGTGTTTTTTGTGTGCAGACCTATTTGTCTAACGCCCGCTCGATCGTCCTCGTGCCTTCCGTTTAAAGTTCAATATCGTCCCCCGCCGCCGAATTTCCGATAGAAATCGAATTTCCGTGTGGATTAATGCATTCCAGGACACCGAAAATGTATCCACAATAAGAAGGGGGCTTCAGAATACCGCCACTGCCCCAGAAAACATTGAGAGGGTTCGAGGCGTTCAATTCGGAAACAGGCAGGTACTCTTTGCATTTCGAGACGTTCTATTCAACGAATCGTTAATCAACCTCTTCATTTGCACTTCTATAAGATGGTTGTCGCCCAAGAATTGAAGCCCCGTGATTTTGAAGCCAGACAACTTGCTAGTGAAAACATGTTTGCTGCATTACCTCTTCTTTGACTAGGCACATTTTCACCTCAGTGAATGTATCAATAAACTGAATATGCACTATTGGAGTGACACGAATCCCAGGGAGCTCCAGCAGAGGCTCCTGCACTCCGACAGGGTGACAGTACGTTGTGCAATTTCAAGAATTGGGATTATCGGTCCTTACTTTTTTGAAGAAAATGATTGAGCAGCTACAGTCACTTCTGCACGTTACCTGACCATGATCCAGAATTTTTTTTGTTTGCATTGGAAGAAATAGAGCTAGAAGACGTCTGGTGTCAGCAAGACGAGGCCACAGTCCACACAGCAAGGGTTTGCATGAACTTTATGCGAGACAGATTCCCCGGGCGCCTCATCTCTCTAAGAGGCGATTTAAACTGACCGGCGCGCTCTCCTAATTTGGCCTCTTGTGATTTTTTCCTGTGGGGATATATAAAATCCCTTGTTTACAACAATTGTTCTAGGACCCTGAAAGCCCTCAAAAATAACATTCGAGTCCAAATCACCGAAATTCCTGTGGCAATGCTTCAAAGAGTGCACGAAAACTTCAGAAAAAGGCTTACTCAGTGTTTGGAGTGTGAGGGGCGCTATTTTGGTGATAATTTATTGAAAACCGTGTAAACTTAAATTTATCATGTTAATAAATCAGGAAAAAATTAAAAAAATTGGTTATTTTCTAGCAGCCTGCGTTTTATTCCATTTTCATATCTGCCGCACACCACCCTGTATATTAGTACGTATAGTATTTTTTTACATAAGGAGCATGAATGGAGAAACAGCTTCAGTGCAAAATTTAAGTTTTCTTGACTATTCAAATTCCTTACACAAATTTTTGAAAATTATGGACAAAGTTATATGGCGTTGGAGTGACTTTGGGCCCGCCTGATTTTATTTCTAAATTACATGTAAAACCTGTCTTGGGCCAATAACATGCCAAAATATATACTGGTAGATTAAAAAAGCAGTAGAACTTCTTTCAAAATTAGTAAATTTGATCTAATATTGGTATTTTAAGATTAAAAAAGGTTAATAAAGTACAAATATGATGGAAAATATTCTTTTATTTATAATCTTACAAAGAAAAATAAGTGGATAAGTACCTTTTATACAGAAAAACAAAGCAGTTTGGAAGGATTTATCTTGCACAATATTTTATTTCAATCATAAAAATTCAAATCCTTCATTTTAGACCATCTCCAAAATTTGAAACTTCTTTCCATATAATCAACAGAGAGTACTATCTGCAAGACGCTGATAATTTTTTCGGATTACTTTCTAGCATTGAGCATAAGGACAAAAAAATCGTCGATTACATGATCAATAGTTTACAGTTCTTATTGTGGTTGTGATTGTACAATGGGGTTAGTTTTAGCATTTTCTTCTAAATTAAAAACTCTTTTTGTTTAGACTCTAATAGCACATTAACATCTTCTTTGTCGGACTCTTCGTTTCAGGAAAAAGATGAAAGCCTTCTTATTTTTGGCCTTTTGAAAGACCAACAGTGTCTTCGAGAACTTTGACATCCTGACGATTAATACTTTTACCAGCTGCTACCCACAATTTCTTCTTTTTTTGCGTAGCACCATCTGTCAGATCGATTTTTTTCCAAATGCTCCAATAAGGCTTTTCCAATCAGACTTTTATCCGACTTATTTAGATTTGAGGCAAACGTTTTAGCAATATGTATCTATTAATCAGATAAATTCCACAGTTTTTGAAATCAGATTTTAAAATTTTGTCCCATGTTTGGTCCTAACTGCTTTATTAATTCCTTTAACAGCGTAGAAAAAACATCCTTTGAAATTGTCGCAAATTTTGAATAATTCACTTCTTCCACTTTGTGAAGATTCCACACCATATTTTCTTTGTGGGGGCAAAAAGGACCACATCTAAAAGTTTTGTGAAATGTGTAAACATATAAACCTTATGTTATACTGCTCACATAGTTAAGACTTAGATGTTAATATGTGATGATAAATTGTCCCCAGTCAATACCACTGGTTCTTATTTATTTTTTACAGTATATAAAAAAAAGCGTTTCAAACCAGTGTTCAAAATTTATTGTATTGAACCATCCACTTTTAGTGCAATTGTAGCGGACATCTTTTGGGCCGTTTCAGTCCACGTCGTCCACATATAATCGGCCTTATATACAACGTACGGTGGAAGACACTTGCCATCAGAGTTTCTGCAAAACATTAATGAAGTAGAGCTCTTACTGAAGTTGCAAATTTTCTTAGCGTATTTTTTGTCTTGCTTGCAAATTATCTTTCGACTGTCAAGGCCATCACTAAGATTGGTTTCATCATAGTTCGAAATACAGGACGGTAGAACATTCTTTAGAATGACACTCAAAGTGTCCGTGTACTCGTTAAATTGAGCTTTACCAACATTAGCATGCACTTTCTTAATATTAGCACCGGTTCTGATTGAAGGGACCGGACTTGGCAATTGTAGCTCCTCTTTTAACGAGATACTGCTTAGCCATCATTCGAATATCTGAAGCGACAACTGAAAATCCATAGTTCGACAATTTGATCAGATGTTGAACAAACACAGCTTTTTTCGACATTAAACACGCGAGAGCCATCCACCGGCTTAATGTGCAAACCTTCAACTTGTTCTTAATCGTCGTTTTAGTAATTTTTCATTTTATTTCAGCAGCTCGTTCAGTTAGTTGCACAGACCTAATGCTTTTCACGCAACCTTGCAATACCTCTGGATTGTAATTCTTGTAGGAACGCAAGCCTAACTTTTTTGGTGATTCCGTGATGAATGCAAAGGAACCACACAAACTCATGCTAGAATTTTTAAAAAAGAGAATTTGGAAACGTGACACATTATTATGCAACAAAGAAAGTCAGGTTGAGCCAATGTCACCACAAATATGGGACCAAAGTCATACCACCTCGTAAAATGTCCCGCAAATAAAACAAGGTGGGAGAATTTGAACTTTCCACATTATTTACATGTTCTATACGCATGTAAGACTAGAAAAATTTAGAGTCACTTGTAGACATGAATGTTTGCTTAAGCGGCGCTATAGGTCATAGTTGAAATAAGAACTTAGCTAAATACCGATTACCGGTAAATATTGCTGCTACCTAACGTTTGCCATCAAGACTGATTAAATAAAGGTATCTGCTAAACGGCACCACCGGAAACGAACATATTTATGACTTCGGCCAAAATCACCAGACTTGGGCTATTCTCACCTCAGTTTACGCTACCGTGTAAGTTTATATCTTTATGCCTATTTTATACATGGTACCCACTATCTTCCCCAGCGCACATATATAAGAAACAAAATAAGCAACTCTTGGACAGACAAATATGTGCTTCTCAAATGTGATTCGTTTTCCGATTAAAGTATGCTTAGCTTATTTTAATAAATAATAATGTATAAATAAGCACAATTAAAGCTCTTTTAAAGAAAAAGTTTAAGAAATCATACTTATTTTTTATAAAAGCCATATATTTCCTTGTAGTACCTCGACATATTGTGTGTCCCAAAATAAACTCAAAATTTAAGTTGTGCGCAATGTTTTCCAATGGCGTTCTACTTGGTGACCTTAATAACATAGTAAACATGTGGCTAGTGAATATATAGCGCTACTCGACGCAGGAACATCTAATGAATATTAAAATTTATTACAAGCAGGAAGAATGTTTCGCCGAGAGTATATGCAAATTACGTGGCAAACAAATGAGAAAAGAATAATTTTAAAACTAGAACAAACAAGTTCGGTTGCAGACAACAAAAAATAGCGCCGACATCGTTCAACTGAAAATATTGTCTCTGCGAACGATAGTGTGACGAAGCGTCCAGAAATCTTAGTGCACTGACGGTCACTACAAATATATGTTTCCAAAATCACAATGCAGCGGATTTTAGTAAAAGATTTGTATTGAATGCTATTCAGCTAACTCGGGAATTAAAACCAGACGATTCTTTGAAACGTCGGTTATTTATCAATTGGGTGCTGGAGAATTAATAACTTGATGTCAGTTTTGCTAAGAAATTTATTTTTAGCGGCAAGGCGCATTTTTACTTTAGTATGTATATTAATAAGTAGAGAGGAGTGACGAACCACTCCACTATTTAAAAGTCAGAAGAGCTCGAAAGAGCGGCAACAATTCCATATAGGAATGTACTGCCGGATATATATATATATATATATATATAGTACCTATACATTTAGTACCTAGAAAATCTTTGAGTCATTCAAGAGCGGTCTATGCATATTTCAGAGAGCAACAGTTTGGTATGGATTTTGTGCTAGTGGAGTGATTGGGTTATTCTTTTTTAAAAATGAGATCAAAATATAGCAGTGACCATCATTGCTGAAGGTTATTGTAGATTATTTGTAGCGTCTATAACGCGTAAAGTAATCCAATTGTTAAAGCAAAATTTAATCCGTAACTTCCAAAACAGCGGAGTGAATTGATCACCAAGATCCTATGACTTCATCCCGTGCAATATTTTCTTCTAAGAATTTATAAAGAGTAGGCTTTATCTGGAAAAATAAAAATAATTTCTTTTTTTATTAGAAGTTATACCAGCTCAACAAATAATTGCTATACATGGTAGGGTTCAGAGTAAGAGTAGCATAACAGAGTAGGATATAGGTAAGTATCACCTAACTATATTATAAGTTGTTTATGTCAATATCACCACTGTTTAACTAATAACTGTCAGTCCTTATCACTACCGTTCGTATAAATTTCTTGAGGAGGTTTGCGTTTTAGCCGCGTGTGGATTCCTTTTCGTCCTAGTTCGTAATAAGTTGCGCCCGCACTAGTATTAAAATTTAGGTGGAATGTTTTAGCCAGCTTTTTGATGTGCTCATGCCAAGTTCGAGGTGTAATTGTCTGTTCGTTATGTACCAGGGTGCATTAACTGCCGTCCTGAGTACTTTGTTTTGCAATACTTACATTCTCTTTATGTTTGCTTGGGAGGTATTCCCCCAAATGGTGCATCCCTATAATACTAATGGCCGTATCAGTGATTTGTATAGTAAGGTGACGCATTCGGGTTGTAGGGACGATTTTTTATTAATCAGTGGGTGGAGTTGTACCAATCTAGTGTGACCCTCTTTAAGTTTTCTGTTAATATGAAAATTCCATGTGAGGCAAGCATGTTCTCAGAAGAATTTAAGAGACGAAGACCAAATATCTTACTTTAATGGCAATGATTATCCTTAAAGTTATATTATAAGAACTAACAAATAAATAAAATATTTTTATAAAATTAAATCCTGCCTTTTTTGGACACTTTATTTCTTTACAATGTGGAAAATTCTTTAGTTCTGATACATACATTCCTTAAAGTTTTATTGCTGGTTTAATGTTTGTGTGTTTACATATTTTTTTACATAACTCAATTTAAATAAAGTTAATCTAACTAATGCTAGTAAAAATAGTTCTGCATTTAACAAATATTGTTACATAAAATTTAAGGCAATGGGCTAATTGTTAATTGACAGGAAGTTGCAAAGCCCAGGTGCGGTAGCGCCAAGTTATTTCTTGTATTTTATTTAAATATATTTCTGTTCCATAGTAAAACTACAATGGAATATTTTGTTGCATTAAATATTATAAATTAACATCTGGTTTAATATATCTGTTAATTTACGAGGTTGAAATAGAAAATCGTTATATCGCATGCTGCATTACTTTATTATCTATTAATTAACGTACTAATAGAATAACATGCCAGATAAAATAAATAAAGTGTTCGTTAAAATCAGCGTTCGTAAATTTAACTGCACTGTATATGTGGTATACATGAATAGCAGTAAGATTGTCTATTTGGGATCTTGACTATTCGGTAAAGGGAATTATGTTTATGTATTTGTTGTTAAAAGAAATTTTATTTAAAATTTTGATTTAACGGTTAAAAAAACAAAGCATTGTTATGAACCATGCAAATCACACTTTTTAACTGACGCCTATGAGTTAATTTTGGAAATTGATCTAAGCACAAAGTTTATATATTTATATCTTACGTTAGTTGCATAAAGATGAATTTATTTTTAAAAAGGTTACTGTTTTAAAATGAATAAACCCAAGTCTTTCAGAAGAAGTTTCAGGATATTTCGTTTGATCTTACCTATGTATGTAATAAATAAAAGTTAACATTTATCTGCTAAAATTAGAAAATAGGGTTAAAAGGAAAGCAAATTCAGTTGTGTTGATATAATGAGGGGTGATTTATATACTCATAACGTTTGTATCAGATAATTTGATCTAATTAGGTGTATTTATACACATAATATTAGTGCTGCGCTAACAGTAAACAGTAATAATATACTTATTATATACATGTTGTCTAACATTTTCACTAAGTTTTAAAAAACAATATTATCAGTTAATGAACGGACTACGTTTATATACATATATTATATATAGTAATCCTTTGTTCAAAAAGAATATATACTAAGAAATTAAACAGGCGGTTTTTAATAGTAAGTTGTCGTCCTTTTGCAACATTCTTTAGCAAATAGCTGTAGCTTATGTTTACTTATCAAATACTGGTAGCAGTTATAAAACAGTGCATTCTAAAGAAGGTTTCTAAAAGAGTTTCAACATAATTAAACACTGTATATTTATATAAAATTAAATGCGTTAAGAGCTCTCTAATGATAATGAATTGATGATTGCAGAATGTAATAGTTACTTATTATCTGGCAGAAAAAGTAACTAGACTACAACATTTTACACCCTACATGCGTTTAAATATTTTATGATGCCTGGAAGTTTACGTAAAATCGGTTTTCTTATCTCCGTTTTTGTGACGTTTAGTTGCTCAAACGCTTATTTTCTGTGAGTATATTTAAAAAAAATAAATTTTTGTAATAATAAAGTTCGCATCGTAACTTCTGTTATCATTAAATAAAACCAAATAATACTGATGCACGCAAAGCGTTACTATTTTTGGGTTAGAGTTGCTTGTGCAGTTGTTTCCATTAGGGAAAGGAAGCGGTAAATTAGCAATTTTCCTAGTTTCCTGCGTTTGCTTTCGATTCCTTTGCCTTAACTTAATTCAAAGGTAACGATGAAAATGCAACTAGCCGATTTACGCGCGCCAGGGAAAAGTAGATGTAGTTATAAATAGCTACTACTTTTGTGGTATATTTTAAAAATTATAATTTACTTTGTATAACACATAATTTGAGACTAGTCACAGTTCTCTAAATTGTACGAAAAATGCCAAATTTGTAAGGTTTCTCAAATTTAAAAAGTTTCTACACTTTTAATTTTAAATTCCACACTTGAATTATATTGAGATAAACATTATAGTAGAAAAAATTTCCAAATGGTTGTTAACGTTTAATTCACTTTTATCATTACCTTATCTATAAATTACTGTACGTCGTTTGTTTTTGTAGTTTATGAAAACATTCCTACTTTAATGTCTCTGTTTGTTTCTAGACATATTAGTAACAATTTTTACTCTGTGATGCTTTTAATTATTTGAATGAGTTTTCAGTAACCTACAGATAAACGGTAAAGAAAGTCTAGTTTTTTTAATTTATAGCAATCATGTTGTCGATGTGCTAATCAAATGAACTATTAAATATCTATACCAAACATACCAATAAATTGCTATTTTTGTCCTACGAACAATAAACAAGTGCGTATACGAAAGTAAGCTTGTGCTATTGGATTTACTATATATGCCATGGCGTGCCCACAAGTTCAAACATCATCTTTCTTGATTGGTATATCTATTTCGTTTTGCTCTTTGTGCCATATATTATTTAAATTTAAAATATGTAGTTTATCAACTCTTTTAATTAAATGATCACATGCTTGTGTTTATATTTAAAAGAATAATTGTAGATCATACACATACTTTTGTAGTCGATGCTAATATATTTGTTCTATCGGGATTACTACAAAATGATCATCGAATTTTGAAAATATGTATTTCATAAAGTATTGCAAATACAAATAAAGGATGTCCCCTCAAAAAACGTAAAATTTAGTATTAGAAAAGACATTTTATTTATCTATTAGTTGACACAGTTTTGATATAATTTTAAAGGCTAAAAGTTGCCATTAAATATGGAATTTGGCACTCCTCAATTCTTCTAACAAAATTCTAGATCACTCTTTTGCATAATTATGTAATTGTAGAATGAGGTTGCAAAATCTTGGTGGCCAATTAATTTCGCTGTTTTGGAATATAACTGACCCATTACATTTTTGTTCCAAGAACTGAATTTTTTCACGCGACGCATGACAGTTGGCGTCATCCTGCTAGAACTAGCAGTGATCTAAATTTATTTTGTCCACAAAAATTCACTATTTTTTCACAATAGTATTTACTACTGATAGTTACTGCGTATTTGTCCTTCTTTTCAAAAAACAACGGCACAATCATTACACCAGCCTGCAATTTGCACGTAACTGTCACTTTTTGGACATGCATAAGTAAGTAGTTCTTGAATAACTCGGGGATTTTATGTCTATGACTGATACATTAACTAAGGTGGTGTCAACTTCTTCGTTATCTAGTCCTAATCAGCAATCAGTCGATATTCGAATGGTATTCGAGAACTTATCTAATATGGAAGGATTTACAACTAGCGATAGCGATTCGAACCGTGACGTTTACAAATAGTACAATGTTTAAGGTTTGGCGATCATGTAAAATAAACCGACTTTTATATGGTAATGCAAAAAGCAATGGAGGACGATAAATTTGCTAACCAGTTAGTGTTTAGCGATAAGACAATATCTTATGTATCTGGAAAGGTGGATCGTCACAAACTCCCAATGTGAAGCACAAAAATTTCGTATACCGTTGTGTCTTTTGTGTAGTTTTTAAAATAAATGTGTAAGAAATCCATCTAATTGGTAAAATGCATGACTGTCTATATGAGTAACTCTCTTATCATTAAATTGGTCAATGTTTTAAGAAGACATTTAATATTGTTTGGCTGCTTCTTCCAGGTCTCTTTTCTTTTGGAATTTGACTTACTTGCTACCAATATTAACATTACGATTGTGGGGAGTATTAGTGGGAACACATTACAGCATGTGTAGACTGAACACGTGCTTACATCGAAAATTTACAATGATATAAATAAAAACTTTTTAAAAACGTTTTTCTCTCTTTTTGGGTATCACTTAATATTCTATCTTTACTTTATACTTTATACTTTATACTTTGTGAAACATATCTGTTTAAAACTCAATGATTTTTTGTAGTAACTTTGTATTTTTTACACAGATTTTCTGTTAAGAATATATTATTACCAAATCCTAAATATTTGTAGGAATTTTATTAACATACATTTTTATTTTGTATTTGAATATGTTACAACTTTAATTTTTATGTTCACGATACATGGATTCATGTTTTGTCCACTCGGTCTTTTTTGCCACTTACATGTCATACCATACTTTTTAGGTAGATTTCGCAAAAATATTACCTATTGTAAAAGCTTTTATTTTAATAGTTCTTTGTTTTATCACCCCCTAGCCCTTGTTTAAAACTTTATATACTTATATATTATAAAGAATTTAATTAGTAAAATGGTTATTAGATTTGACCGAAATTTTCACACGCATTTATTTGGTCAGTACCTCACCTAAGTTTATAAATGGCCAAGAACGGTAACGGGAGTGGGAAAAACAATCTTCAAAGACTTTTCCATTTTTGTGGCCTTTTTGCTGGATTTGAACTAAAGTTAATACATTTATTTTTTAAACTTACAACATATATATAATATATATATATATATATAATTACGGTCCAAGAACAGGAGAGCTCGCTCAAGGGAGAGTAGGGGTAGATGTGATTATAAATATATATTAAATTTTGGACTAATTCATACCAAAGCAATATATTTCTATTGATGGCTTTGTCACAACGGATTTTTTAAAAATATATTCTTTATTAAAATATTGTTTCCAGTTTGACTATATAAAGCTCCACTCTCTTAAGTATAATTAAAATACTATTCTTAAAAATGCAATTTTTTTAAAATTTTTATTATAAAAGTTTGTACCATTTTCTAAAAATAAATTTTGTTGTATCGTTGTATCATCTTCTGTATGCTCTTAGTGGTTTTAATTAGACAGAATTTTTTAATTTACAATCTACTCTAGTTAGTTACCGAGTAATGAGTAAATATTACATGCATTGGGTAGTATTTCTTGATTGTTCTTCATTCTTATCCCTATTGGACTAGGTCTTCTAGCTATTGTCGTTTAAGTCTTCTATTAACTAAGAATTGATTGTATAATTTGTTTATGAGTTCGTTATTGTGTTCAGTAGTACGTTATTTGGATTTTTGGCGTAGAGATTGATCACTTTTTTATGAAAGGTATTCTGAAATCATCATGAAGGGTTTGGTGCAAAGTGTCTTTTATTGGAAAGTTTGTAATATCTTTGTGTTGGAGAGTTTACTGCAACCCCACAGTTCTGTGTCATAAGTCCAAACTAGTCGTAGTATAGTTTTATGAATAAATGGTCAGTTATAAGATTATGGTAATAAACAAGTGCTGAATACACATGAAATTCTTAGGAAAGGTTTAATTGTTGGCGTATCAGGAAGCGTTTGCCTTCATGCATCTTGGAATGAAAGCGCTGTAGAATTTTGGTGTTTAATGGTTTTACACAATCCTAGAGTTGAATATAGTGTGTCTACATTAAAATTCATATTCCAAAAACAGCTACAATCTAATTAATCAACTTATTTATTTGACTTTACGTCCAGGATATCTTTTTAGCTTTTACGTGCTTTGTCCAGGTGGGTTTCTGGTTAAAATTCATCCGTAGATAATTAACTTTTGATTTTACCGGTATGATTGCTCCTTGGCCACTTAAATTATGATTGCTGGTGAAGGTAATTCTGGAAAAAATCAAAATGATTTCGAAGGTTTTCTGAAATCACCAACGGCATGTCGATGTTAGATAGTACTGTTGTGTTATTAGCAAAAATAGCAAGCTATAGTTGAACTGTCTACGACCTATAACAGGGTACTATAGTGTCCAGTAAGTTTTCTTGCTGTAATTTAGTAGTAATGTGTTGGTAATTAGAAAAGGCGTTTATTCTGAATTTTAATTTGATATGGCTTTCATTAATTTTACTGTATTATTGAATGATTTCTACAGAAGCCAAATTAACTTGTTAGAACACTTTTGTGTAAGTTAACAGCTACATTTAATCTGTTTAGTAGTGATTGTTCAAAATTTTCACATTCTGTTACAGAAGTAGTACTAATGTTTTGGAAAAGATTACATAAAATTTGTTCTGCTGTGATAGCGTATCCAGAAGATTTGTTAATATTAGTATGTTTAATTTCAAATTTTATTTTACTAAGCGAAGACGTTTTCATTGCTAGGAACAGTTGACATTATGCAGAAATAACATTTTCTACTTCTTGATTATTGTTTGCACCTGCTTAGGGAGTTCAAAGATATACACAAGATGCTCAGTGAATATATTGGATCTCTAACAGTTGAAGGTTTCATTTTGGCTTATTAATATAAGTCTATTTTATACTTTTTTGTCATAGACATTTCTAGCTCTTTGTCCTTTGATTTGTTCTCTACGCTTCTAAGTAATTAGGTATGTTATTATTTTCAGGATATTGATTGGCCTCAGTTAGTGTAGCTTCCTAGGTGGCGCTTAGTTGTATTAACTAGTTCATTGGATTCTTTTATTTTAATTGCCAAGCTGATGCGTTTATTTAACAGCTGCTGTAATAAATTTCTGTTTGTGCATTTAAAGGCAAGCTTCGGCAGTTTTTCTTTATGGATCACATTAGAAAATTCATTTATAATTATTTGTGAGTGACCAGATTATTGTTAAATTCAATTTTGAAGCATTTATTATCAATGTTCTTCGTCAGTGCAAAATCTAACAAATGCAAAATGTTATTAAGGTTGCTAAGTTAATATGGGTTCGTGTGTTAACAAATAATTCAAATTTAAATTGAGAGTGCAATTAAAAACGGTATTTATGAAACATATTTTATGTTCTAGTCGCTAGTATTGTTGAATTTATTAACAAATTGTTAAAAATACCTTTGGTATTCTTCAATAGATATATACGATGCTAGTGGTTATGGTTTCTGCTCCAAAATTACCTTGTTATTTGTAGATATTTATAGATTCAACAGCATTTGTAATTGGTTGTATCATTATTAAATCTGTTGGGGGTATTTGAAAGTATTATCACAGTGGTATCAATAACATTGTGTAGTAAGATATGAGTTTACTGAGGTATTGTATTTTTCTTTGTGATTCATTTCAAACTTTTATATTGCTTAAGTATTTTATTTAATACATGTTTTGTTATTTTATTTTTGTTTTAAATGTGTCGCGAATAAAGATAATAAATCCTTTGTTACTGTGTGATATTGATAATATTGTGTACTAAGTGGCCTAGGTCGTTTCTAAGACACATTTAAGATTTTCGTTAAATTTTGATTGTTCTATTTGTTAAAGCTTTGTATATAATTTGCTCATAGTTTAAGTACACTATGTATAAAAACGGGTAGTAGCTTAGGTGTTTTTAATTATTGTATGGTCTTATGTACTTGGCATAATAGATCTGGTTCAGACAGAGCAACAAATCTGTTGCAGATGTTAGTGATAATTTTGTCAGTTAGTTTCTCTTTTTTGCGAAGTATTTTAAGTTGCCATGTATTGTTATTTTTTAAACTGTCACTAAAAACCTGCCAAATATATTTAAGAATATTTTCTTTTCTATGCGATACATTTTGTAGCTCTTTGTTTATTTCTTCTAATATTTACTTAAAGTTCTTTTCTATTTTTTGTTGTTTTATTTATCACACTATTATTGTTTTTATATTTACTTATGTTCACGCTTACAATGTTGTAACAAATATTATCTAAATATTGTCTTTTGTTCTAATCACAAATTACCAAGTAATGCATTTTTTGTGGGGTGTTATTCTGCAGTCATTTCAGTATGTAGGTGCTTTGAATATTTTGGAACGTGTACCATTATGAAACAATATAGAAAGTATACAATAAAAGTAAATATTCGGAAAGTAATAAAAAAATTAAATGAAAAAAGGTATAAAATTATCAAACAAAAATCATAATAAATCTTTAAACTTTAATGTCGACCTTCATTTACTTGTCGATACATTTTTAGCGTCACGAATATAGAAAAAAATGTTAGTATGTTAGTTTTCCTTTAATTTACAGTTATACTTTATTACTGCAAAATTTATAGCAAAAAAATACAATGTAAAACTTTTAGGTTGTTTTTCGTTTCAGTGGAAGATTAAACATAAAATGCATTATCTGGAGCATTACAAGTAACAAGGTTTTATTGTTCTTTTGCATACATAAATTTTATAGAGGATAGACCTACATATATTTTATATAAGTGCAATATAAACTACAATGTTTTTGCTGCTCAGAAGGTATTTACGTTATATTGCAACATGTAACTTTTATTTTTACAAAATATATAAAACAAAAATAATTGTAAAAGAATGTCTAGACAAAGTATGTAATAAAAGACAAAATACGATTCTACTCTGGACAAAACTAAATGGGTAAATAACATAAATTACATTTACTGTATCCAACCCCTTTATTTAAAATAGAAGGCCGACGATATGACTTTTTAAATTTCTACTAAGCTTTTTATTTTTGCAGATGTTTTATGATTAATAGTTTTTATAGTAAAAATATTTTTCGTACTAAATAAATGAAGAATCTGTATTCTAACCATTTTTTACTTTAATTACAAGTCAAATTGGAAAGAGTACTGTAGTGTATATAATTATTACAAATGCATTGATTTTTGTTACAAACTATGATAAATATAACTTTTTACAGTATGATCGTGTCATGTATATGCTGCACAAGTACAATTATATTTAAATGACTTCCAATAAAGCCTTTATATATCCTAAATAATATTTAGGTTGGAATTTTAGATGTTGTTATATAAAAAAATAAAATTTTGTTTATTAACCAAATTTTGACTTCATGCAAATTGAAGTACATATTATATTTACGCAAAAATAGCACTAGCGATTTCGTTAAAATTTATTTGTTGGCTGGCTTTCTTTGACTCGACTAGAATCGACTATGTTTTAGAATAACACCACTGGCGGCAGACTTGTGCACCTAAACGGTAGTCTCATTAAACATGAAATACTAACCGCCGCAATTAATTCTAGTGCTTTTGCACCAAGTTAACCTATATGTACCCTGCTAACTACGCCAAAGGACGCGAGCAGTGGTAAAAGCGCTTCAATTTGCGGTACAAGCAATCACGGCGTATGAAAACCTCCGACATTCTGAGGTTCCTACTTTCGCTTCTGACGGATGTTTCACACCGAATATATTTTAGGCGCCATCGTGTGAGCAGATGCTATTAGTTCGGCAGCGATAGCGCGGCAACTATATGAAGGGTTAATTGTGCTAAATTTAAACGCAAGTGAAAGTATTAAAGCCATAAATAGCCCGCGTTGCCGACGGAGCTTTAGATACAGTTTAAAATATCGTAATGATAGTATTGGGCAAAGCTGGAAATAATTGACCTTAAACTCATTTCAGCGACAAGGTGGGCGGGATATTTATTATTGTCTTATTATCTTCGTTTACATTAACACACATTTACAAATAGGTGATAAACTTCAACAAAAAAGGATGAGTAATGATAGAAGCAACAAAAATAAGTTGTATTACCTGTCCCGAGTAACTTTACAATAAAATAAATTATAGGTCACTAAGTGCTTAATGTAATTGTATACATTACGTATCATTTTTTATGTTATAGTCAAATTAAATATATTTATTGCTTTAAACATTTTTTATATTAATTTGAGCTTCTATTGTTATTTTTCCACTCCTACTTTGTTTCTCGATGATTTTTCTCTGAGAGTCTCTTATAAATTAATATCTTCATTTATATATCTTCACTGCACGTGTAACACTTCAATATTTCGATTTTTTCTCCTGTTGCATCTTTTTTCATTTCTTTTTGTATTTTATTTTTTTCTCTCTTTGTTATATTTTTGGAGATCAGCTACAATTTTCTCTTTATCAGAAAGCAGTTTCTTGAAATCGTTAAATAGCTTACGATTTCAAACACGCAGTCGTCAGTCTCTCGCCCCATACTGTGTTTTTTGCATTCCAGTCTCCGCCAATTATAAATCTATTGCTTTGAGATTGAAAGAATCCTTTGTACTCTTCAGGAGATGTGGCATGTCTTGGAGGGCAGTAGATCGCAGTAATTCTGAAGGACCACGGGCTTGCATCAACTTGGATACTGGCAGCTTGTGTTGTTGCAGTTTCGTGATGTTCTAGCTCATGATGCGGTATTGTACTTCTAATTATGACAGCAGCCCCACCGTGTGCAGTGTTGTCAGGGTGGGAGGTGTGGTAGATTTTGTACGAGGAAATTTTAAACATTGTTCTTGTATTGAAGTGTGTTTCTGATATCAGTGCTATGTCTATCTTATGTAATTTTAGGAAGTTTTATGGTTCTAATTTGTGGTTTAGTAGCTCATTGGCATTCCAAAGGGCAATACGCAATGATTGTAGTTTGAATTTAATTAATTTTTTGGATGACAGTACTCAATATGTTTAATATCATGCTGTTTTGTTTGATTAACTGACTAAACATAGCTTTGAACTCGTTCAAAAACATTGTTAGTTGTTCTGTGATATTGATATTTGCTGATTGTTGATTTTGTGTTAGCGCTTGCGAGTATGGCATTTGTTGATTGGGGAGCGCCTGTATCGAAGGATGGTTTTGGTTTAGTTGAGGGAATTGTTTGTTATCATTTATGCTAATGTTTGTGTTTTGTTGGTACTGAGCATTATTTCGACGTTGTGGTTGTCCATTTTTGTTTCTAATATTTTGTAAATTTAAGTATACATCGCATCCCTTATAGTTGGTCGGGTGTGCACCCCCGCAAAGTCCACATCTCGCTGGGGTGTTAGAACTCTTCTTGCAAAGAGCTGTGCTATGCTCGCTTCCGCATTTTACGCACATGAACGGTCTAGTGCAATAAGCCTTAGTATGTCCGTAGCTCTGACATCTGGTACATTAGGCAATGATGTTCTTTTTCCTTGGGGCTTCTACTGCTATCATAGTGTTGCATATAAATTCAAGGTTGTAAATGTTTTTATTATTTTCTTTTTGTTCTAAATCCACGAAATGCAGGGGAAGTGGCTCTTTGGTTGCACGATGTCTTATTTTATCACATTACGTACTGTATGTTGGTATTTTTCTATTTCAAGTTTTATATCTTCTGTTCGTATTGAGCGTTGCAGATTTCGAATCACCACTCTGTAAGCTCTTTCTTCTTTCAGCTGGTAAGTGTGATGTACGATGTTATCTTGTATGAGGAGTCTGATTAATCTTCGATAAGAGTCTACTGTGGTTACATTGATTTTTATTGTACCATTTGATTCTGTCTTGCAGTAGTACTGTTCTTCCTCTACTGCTGTTGTTAAGTAGTTTACCATTTGTTTATAGTTAGTAACCCCATAGATAAAAATGGGTGGTGGTTTGTGGTTTCTTGTTTTATCTTCATAATCTGTCACTGTTTTATCGGTTTCATTGGTTAGTGAATCATTTTCTGGTTGCTGTGTTAGTTTTTCAAATGTGTTTTGGATCTTAAATTTAAAAGGGTTTTTCACCTGTGTTAAGTCCGGTAAGGGCTTATTTCTTTTCCTTTTCTTTGTAACCTGCCAAGGCTGCTTGTTTGCTATTTCCGGTTTATTTTCAGTTGTTTCTACATAATCTTCTTCGGTGTCGATTTCAATGTTGTTACTTAAGTAGGCTGTACTTGTTGATTGTTGTGCTAGCTGCTGTTTTGTTTGTTGGTGTACTTGAAGGATGTTATTTGAACATGCTGGGTAGCTGTATTGTTGCATTGGCATCATGTGGTGGTTAATTTGCTGTGCTTGCTGCATGGGGATTGGATTTACGAATGGTTGCGGTGTAGTCATGTTATAGTTAATACCGTATGTGGGTTGTGGTGTCGGTAACATTGTTTTATCTTAATCACTAAGTGTTGCCTAAAGATTTAATTTTATTTTTAGTCCGAGCCTGAACTAGGAGCTGCTATCAGCGGCCTTGCCGCATGGCCGCGGCTGCGGCTGCGGCTGTGGCCGCACTATGCGTTCGGTATTCCGAAAACAAACTTGTAAATTACTTACAGTTTTTAATTTGTACAGGGAATGAAACCCCCGTGTCCTGTGTTGTTTGCACAAACTTGCACGTATTTAAAGAGTAGTTTAATCGCGTTTAATTAAACTTTGTGTTGGCACAGGTAAAGGCAGAGACGTACTGAAAATAAAAATAAAGTATGCTTTGTGAATGTTTGGAAATACAAAACAATGAATGTTATAAGCACACCAGAAAAATATATTGAAAAAAAAACATTTTTATAGAATCGTATTTTAGAAATAAAACGTAAGTACTTCCCCCTATAAAAAAGGAAATAGTGTTTAATAAATTATTTATTTAATGCTCTTTTTATTGTTACTTGTATTTCTAAATAATTATTTGTTTAAATTTATATTGCCATTTTAAGGGGACAGTAGTCAATTCTACTATAACGGTGTGTATATATATAAAACAAGGTACCGTGCATTTTCTAAATGACTTTCAAAGAAATATAATATGAATTATGAAAAATGTGTGATATATGTGAATAAACGGAAATCATTTTTATTAGGTCTTCCAAAATATAACTAATAATTTTAGATTACAGTTGATATACGTTTAATCAATTTTTATTCTCCAAAAAGGAGTTTCATTATATTGAAATATTGCTGATCTGCCTTTTTACAACCTTTTTAGAACCCTAATTTTAATATTGTCTAATATATACTAATCTTGATGTCATTCACAAATAAAATATTTTATCAATTTTTAGTTGTTTAGATTTAAGTTTTAATACATTGTAATGTATTTTATCGTAGGCTTCCTGACCGATCCGTATTTTGTTAAAATTGCACCATTCTGCGAGTAGAGTTAAAGCCCACCACTTTCTTCCATGAAAACTTGACGAAATTGGTTTTCCAATCTCTCGGCCATTCATTTTTAATAATAAAATTGAGTAGGTTTTGTTGAGCCACTAGAATAAGTAAATTTAGTGGTTTAATCGAGAATTTTGATTAATAGTGTGTATAGCATTACGGTGTTACTGTGATTTAAAGGTTGATTTTTTCGAAAATAATGCGTAGCAGGATTTCTCTAAACAGAGGAAGGTTTTATATTGCCAGATATTACGCGCATTGTTTGATTCAGCTGGATATTTACTGGGCCCGTGCGGTTGCTGTTCAGCTATACTAGCGAAAATACTCTGCAGTGGAAATTATCAGAGTCAGTGCTGACGTTCGGAGTAGTTAGGCATTTGCTCTCCATGCAAAGGTTGGGTAAATTTTTAAATTGTTGTTTTTAATTTTTATTATAGGCGAGAAGTTATACAGATATAGGTTGTAATTAGCTAAATGGTTATCCAGATCAAACGAGTATACTTTTGTTTCACCTAAATTTAATTGAAGGTACCACGAAGTGGTATAGGAGTTTATGTTTTTAAAATCGGTTATAAGTGTTAGTTTTGCATCTTTAAAGTTGTTTTGGTACTTTAGGTCTTGAGTGTGACTATTTTGGGAATGAACTTTGCAAAGTTAATATTTCCAAAAGAAGGTATAATTTATGCTACTATTAGTAAAATTGAGGTTCTCAGAAGTTTCCTACTATTTTAATGTCCTAACATTATTCAGAAACTTTAGAAATGTTTCCTTTATCTGGGAGTCTCTTTTTTAACTGGTAGAGTTGCTGGCAGTCTTTGTTCCAATAGGAAAATCAATATTTTCTAACCCCTCTAGACATTTACTTCTTTACGGTGGAAATAGCTAGATTGACAAAGCATTCTTAGTTTGCGAGTTTTAGTTTTATTTACCATACGTCGTCACCCACTTGAAGTTTAAAACATTTCCAGTTTGATTTTCGAAAGTTACATCATGATTTTGATTTGATTATAGAAATATCAGTGCATACAGTGGTCTGTTCTACAAGTTTACAGTGGTAATAATTGTTAAATCTGGGTTTTTTCTTTCCAGCAGTGTGACATCATACATAAGTTTAAAGCGTTTGTTATATAACCATTCTTAAAGAATTTCTCTCTTAATGTCGTTCTTGTTGATGTTGAGTGTTAAAAATGAATAAAGTGGGTTGTTTGAATTTTGACAGGATCATATTAAGCGATACTCTGAGTTAATAGAAAAACCAGAGACTACAGCGAAATTGGCCAATCCGTTTCTAGCACATGTTATAATGACACTATATTGAGGATGGTTAATAAACGCCAGGAGGTTTTAGTACAAAATGAAATCTCTTTTCCGTATCTGATAGTAGTTTGCTGTGTGCGTCTCCTTGGCGAAACTTATGCCTTTTGTATTGAGACAAGATACACGGATTTGAAGTCCAATAGAGAGGAAGTTCTTAGAAAAACAGGTTTAAAGTTGGAACTACATAGTTATAAAGCGGATGAGATGCCAAAAGATTTAATTATAAAGGTAAATGAGGATTTTGATGTTTCGGCTTTTTTTTGTTTATTTAACCAGGGATATTCCGCCCATCCGTTTAAAGTAATTAATATAACTTATTACGTTTAAAGTAGTTGGTTGCTGAATCATAGTAATAAATAGACCATTATTTACCCAAACTAAAAATTTCTTAACAAATATAGATATATAGAAGTATACAGATAACGTGGGTAACTTAAAATTGTTTTATAGGTCATAAAGCGCTTTGTGAGTTACACGTTCGCCATAGCTATTATAGTTCGCAAATTAAAAGTACAAAGGCTATTATATTTTTTAAGCGTTTTGAATATAAGAAGGTAAACTCAACAACTTGTGACATTTTGAAAAATTGTATATATCGAATTAAACCTCATCAAAAGTTACATGGTTAATGAACCACTAGCATTTAAAATGTTATTGTAGTGTACAATTATAATAAATATCCGGTAAAACAGACTCTTAAAATATACTAGAGTAATTTTGGTCTAGTGTATAAAGATAATTGTACCGTAAAAAAATCGCACCAACAAAACTGCTAAAAAGTTAAATAGAATTTTTACCAACCACATACCCACAAAACTATCAAAGTAAAAAATTAAAATTATATTTTCTGCTAAGTTTTATAAAAAAATTTCAATTCTATTCAGCTTAGTACAAAAAACTATTTAAGAAAATTGGTATTTAAATCTCTTTTCAACTTTAGTTGGATTCCAAATTCATATTATGGTAAGTTGGTTGACATTAGTTGTAAATTTCAAGGATTTTAAAGGCGCTTAGATTGTTCAGAACATCCATTATCTTTTCAAATAAAGCTAAGTATCTAGGAGTTATGCTTGACAAAAAGCTGAATTGTAGAAGGCACGTAGAAGTTAAAACCGGAGAAGTGTGCATAGCTTTTTGGAAAGTCGTTGTGTAATGGGAAAACTTTCAGATTTTTTATTAAAAGTTGTCCTATGACTGTACACTGGCCATAATTAGACATATATGTGGTTATGGTGCACTGGTCTGGTTGTCCAGAATCAGACAGGTTACGGCAGCAATCAATATCTTACACATTTAAAGACTGGTGTGCATGAGTATCACGGGAGTAATGCGTTCCACCCCAACAGCAAGTATAGAAGCATCTCTGAGTCTCTCCCCACTAGATGTCTATGTGAAGAAGGTGGCAGCAGGAGATCAACTCTAAGACTGCAGTCAAAGGGACTTTGAAACGATAAAAGTGCAGGGAAAAGATACCATCGAATCCTAAGTGAAGCCGTACAACGGATTCCCTTTGTGAAAGCAGATAGATTCTCTTCCACCATCTATAATTTTAAAAACTCTTCAGAATATTTCTGAATGTTGAAAAGGCAACCGAATCATATATAATTATCTTTACAAATGGGTCTAAAACAAAAGGGAGTACCGGAATCACCTATCTGTTCAGATGATCTAAACCTTCAAGTAAGCGTAGTATTAGGCAAATTAACCATAATCAAGAGAAAATATTTGCTATAGTACAAGGTGCAAATATAATCCTTGAAAGAAGTATTAAAAGCAAAACAATCAGAATTGCTAGCGATAGCAGAGCTGCAAAGTTGCATCTGAAACAATCCTCCAGTGCCAAACTACTCTTCATCAAGTCGCGACAAATAATGTCTTGCAACTCGTTTGAGATGAAGAGAATTTTGGCTTATGTGGTAACTAGCGGGCAGATAGTATGGCCAGGCAAGGCTCGGAATAATTATTCTGTAGTCCTGAGCCAGCATTTCCACTCTCGTCAGCTGCATATTAATAAATCAAGAAACGCACAATCGACATTGTAGTAGACGGCTCAATATAAAGATATGCTAACATGCAAGGTTGGCTATTCAAAAGACTAACTTCTGCAGACAGTTGTGTTGAGGAAAACTGAGACTTGTAGTAAGAATATTATTAGGACACCGCAAACTGAAAAAACATATGCACAGAATGGACTTTGTAGTGGATCCATCCTGCTGATGTTGCAATTTAGAAGACAAGACGGCAGAGCACGTTTTTTGCAATGTCTTACGCTTGCTCCAATTAGAGGATCCATGTTGGAGGGACTAATATTCTTAAGTTCATTCAAAGGATTAGTTAGCTTGAATGATAGATACACAAGAAGTGGTGACCGAGGAGGTAATACAATTAATGTCTAAATGCACGTGACTCTGCTACCCTTCACTTTATATCCAAATTCCAAAAATTAACAACTTGTAACATTTTGAAAAATTGTGCATATTAAATTAAAACCCATGAACAGTTAGATGGTTGATGAATGACCAGCATTTGAAACATTTTATTGTAATGTATAGTTATAACAAATATTTGGTGAAATAGGCTCATCTAAGTCAGCGTGGTCACGTGGTTGAGAAACGGGCTGCGATGGTGACGGACCCGAGTTATTTAGCGGAACTCTCTGATGCCTGGCGGGTAGCCCAGCCAGTCACTAAAAGTAATTGAGTATCTGCGTTTACTTGAACAAGGGGTAATAATGGCGGTCGTCTAAAACGCAGTGCTTGCCACATCGCCTCACATCATAGATGATGCGCGACTACCAGACAGAGAGAGCGAACACATGAGAGTCTTAACCTCTCATTTCGCAGGCCGTGCTTTCACGCAGAACATAGACCCTTACCATTAAAATAGTGTCTTAAAATATACTAAACTAATTTTTGTTTTAGTGGCTAAAAGTGATTATACCGTAAAAAAGTCGCAACAACAAAACTGTGAAAGGGTTTTAAAATAGAGTTCTTACCAACCACACGTCCACACAACTATCATCAAGTAAAAAATTAAGGTTGTATTTTCGGCCATATTTGGTAAAACCTTTAAATGGCATCCAGCTTTGCACAAAAGGAAAATGGATATTAAAATCTCTTGAATTTTTCTTGGTGTTTAGTTTCCTTTAATGGTAAGTTGGTGGTTATTTTTTATAAATTTATATTACCAACTTCGTTTTTTAGGAAATGGATGATTTTATATTTTCTCTTATTTGCTTAACCCCAGGCTTTCTTTATTATTTTGCGTCTCAGCTACAAAATTAGGTAGAATTGTCGTTTCCAATTATCCTGATTATGTTGTTCTTAAACTCTTTCATATTTAATTGCAACACTTCGCTTTGAAAGTGGTATATGATGTTGCAAATTTATTTTATGTGGCTATTGCTACGATCGGTAGAAATTAAAAGTTATTTATTTTGTATGTGTAGAAAAGATAACAATACAATATTAATACTTGTTTATATTTAGAATTGATCACAAATTCCAGTATTTATTTCTATAATTAGAAACAGAAAGTGTTTTAAAGATTTTTAACGTACCTGTGTATGCATGACTGACGCAAAAGCTCATGCAGTGTTTAATCTCATTCTAAATTCGGCAGCTTTCGATTTCGAAATGAACGAACTTCACGTCCGCGCGCGCACACAATAAATTATTAAATCTGTTCCATATGTGGAGCGTGCCTCCGCCAGACAGCCGCTTATGGAACGACACTTCGATCTCATCTGCAGCGGGATTTCACCCAAACAAGCTCGGAGCTTCCGAGGTATTACAGCTTTATTTGTGCCACTTTTTCAATTTTCGCACTTAAAATTCTATGCTCGTGCGGGATCCCTCGCTGCTTCCCCAAAATCATTTGAATATTTTGCTTCAAATTCAGTTACTGCCATATTCCACGGCAACGGGCCTTTTCTCTTGCTTTCGCACGAACCAACTTAAAATCAAGAAGAAAGGCCGATACGGTAGTAGCTGTTTATAGCCCTGCAATAAAAAGGCCTTTAGGCTGCAGTTTGGACGTGACCGACTTGTGTATTAATCTATAAATAAAAATCATCCCCGACACGGGATCTACGCCAACGCGTCGAAGGGTGTAAGCCTTGCTGATTTATGGTATTCAAGTTTGCGCTCTTCGGTGACGCCTGAAATTCACGTTATGGCCTTTATTACGGTTCATAACTTCAACTTATGCACGGCAGTGGTAAACTAACCACTTTCCACGAGGGTAAGCAATGATGTCAAATCAAATGCTATCACTTTAAAAGAACCATGTACCTTTTGTACTGTAAATGGGTGATATTTAAATTGTTAAATCTGTTAGAATATTTTTTACATTAATACGGATTAATGTTAAAAATATTCTTTACTTTCCTGCTGTAATTTAATTTTTTTAAATTTTGATTAAATAAGTAATATTTAATTGTTTTTAGTAAGGTAATTTAGTACTTTTAGATCATAAATTGTTATTCTTATAGTATTCAAACAATTTGCTGTATTTGCGTAATAAATGTTGGCAATTTAATTTTTGAAATATATCCCACAAGAAAAATAAACATCTACGTTAAACATATTTGCTATTTTTACTTTTATGTGCATTTAATTTTAAGCAAAGACAATACTATGACTGCTCCCGTCGAGATTTTTCATTTAACTTAGAACTGCAAGTGTAAAATAACCAAATTGTTTACGTAGGTACCAGCTGCTCCTTGCAGATGTTACTGCTTTCATAACTACTGCTCGTTGTTGCCTCATTGCCTCACAAAGTAGAAATATGTTCTGGTTTAAACGGCATGTACAAAATTAAATACATAAATTGTTGTGCTAGCAAAGCCTAATAAAATTTGTTTTCTTGGGATATGCAGTGTAGTCTAGTGTAATCAAGGATTGATTTAATGCTTTTACATCTACTTACAGTCTAACAAATACTTCTCTTCAATTAAATTAATTGTTTCTACTTTAAATTTACACTATATGCAACTTATACGTAAAAGTTGCACATATAATAGCTTTATTTTAATTTATAGTTCTATCAAATTGAATTATGCATAGGTTTATTATTTTTTGATAGTAGAAATGTAATACAACAGATTTTTTATTATTAAAATTGTTTTTAATTAATTTAGTATTTGGGTTAATCACTGGCACAGTTCATATCGATAACAAAAAACTGCAAAACAAATTTGTCGTGATCAATTGAAAATGCAATATCATAGAAGCTTAAGGGTCAAAAAGAGAGTTGCAATTTTAAATAAAACAATTTGAATATTTGTTGAATTTAGTATGTAAGACTTTTATTTGTTCTGTTAACCAAAATTGCATCGATCCGAATTAGCCTTTAAAGTATAAACGAAACAATGGGAAAACAACCGCGTCGATGAAAATATTGTTAGTTAATGATGACTTGCAGCATGATATTCATTAATGTAAAATTTGTGTTCAAAGTCATGTAGATCAGAATAAAAAATTAATAAATTTGTAATAATAATATACGTTTTTAAAACAGCTTTTCTATTAATCATCACTTTGTAAATCCCTAGATACCAAAACTGTTTTCATTTTGTTTGTCACCTTAATATTATTATGTTTGAAATGTCAGTATGCAAGTTACTTATAGGTAGGTGACGCAGTGCGAAGCTTTTGGTAAAATAGGCCGAGCCATTTGGTCGCAAGGTCACAAAATCGGTCGCAAAGCGGTCGCGAATCTAAACGGTTGAAGATACAAAAAATTCATGACAATAAAAATGATTTGCTATCACGAGATAAACATGAATTTAAAATAAAAGTTGGTAAAATAGGACTCGAAAAAAATTGAAACTCAGGATTTTTAATATACCGGGTGTTCATAAAATGTTTCGGGAAATTATATGTTGCCGGATAGATCAGATCGAGAAGAACAAAAAATTACAATGAATTTTTTTGATCCGAAGTCAAACAAATAAGTTCTAACCGATTAAAAATTAATTAAACGGACCACTCACAGCGTCCTCGGAGAGCTTCCTGGCCGACTGAAGGAGGACGGGAGAGAGCGCTTGACCGCTAGGAGGGAGCACGCAGGCGATAATGGGGAAGGCCGTGCGACCGAGCTTTCGAGTGTTGGACTCCCGCCTCGTCCTTTTTTAAATTAACAAATTTTTAGACGAGAGTAGCGCAGGACCGAGACGATGGACTCGTGCTTTTTTAAAATAACAAGTTTCGGGACAAGAGCAGTGCAGGGCCGAGACGATGGACCCGGTATAATACATAATAATAGGATAAGGAAAGTCGTGTGATGTTCACACCAGATTTTCTTAATTTTCAATTTTTTTGATATCCGCGTCTCTTTATGTATTTTGATTTATCTATCAATTTATGTTGTCCTCTCTTCTTTTTCTTCTTTTCTCTTCTTTATTTTCTCCATTTTTTTCCTTCCTATCCTCCTCTTCTTTCTTTTTCTCCCCCCTCCCACTTTCTACTTTTACTTTTTTTTCCCTTATTTTTTCCCCTCCTTTCCCCCTGTTTATTGTATACCTTCTCTTTATTTTTCTCCGTTTCTTTTTCCTTATCTTTCTCATATTTCCTTTTTATTTTTATTTTCTTTTCTTTGCTTCATCTGTTTCTCCTTTGCTTTCTCTTTTTTATTCTTTTACTCCGGTTCCCTTTTTTCCGACACACCATTGCCACACCTTCCTCTTTTATAAGCCCATAACTTAGTTGTTTAAGCGAATGTTCTCCTTAATACAATAAATTACTATTTATTCTGAATATTTGCTTCTTATTTGCTGTACTATTTCGCTTTACTCTTCAACTTTTGCAGTATTTATATTTCTATAATTTATAATAATTATTTGCCGTATCTGTTTAATTCTAATCTCACTACTGCTCTTAGTTTTCTAATTAATTAATTACTAAATGCGTAAGATTGTCTCATTAAGGAATGCGAATATTCTAGAAGCTTTGTGGGACTAATGTGTTTCTTACCTCGTAGAATCTCCGTTACTTATTCTAGTTTCTCTAAACAGTTAAAGATATTAAAAAGTGGTTTTCCGTCTAAACTGACGTAACAGGGTTAAAAGCTATTTGTTTAGTAAGTTGAAAACAGAAAGCAATAATGAAAAAGAGATAGGTAAAGAGCCGCAACCAATAATACATGCTCTTATCCTTTTACGTCAATAGCAAAATTATTAATTACAATTTTTTTTGTACATCAGTCTTTACAGTCTTTACACACAACTTTTAAGTACAACTAATGTGCGTTCAATCTAAAAACTAAATTAATAATTATATGACACGTAATGTCCCAATCGATAGTCTCAAATTGTTATTGTAACTAATTATTTAATTTCTTTTGCTTAAACAGGTTTTTAGATTGGAAAGTCTGTAGCGTTTTAGTTTTTTAAGTTTTTCCTTTTCTCGTAGCAGTCTGTTGCTAGTTGATCTGGATATACAGGTTTTGTCCAAAAATTAATGCATTTAAGTTTGTAAAAAATTATTCACGATACTGTTACAAGCGTTTAAAATTCTTTAAAGTACTTTCTTTGGGCATCAACACAATTTTAACAGCAACTTTTTAGTGCACGTTACGCTTCCTGGAAGGCGTCTATGGAGATCTCATTTAGAGCCTTTGTCACAGCTGTTTGAATCGTTCTAAATCGGATTCCCTTCAGAGCGAATTTGATTCTCGGGAACAAAAAGAAGTCTGTAGAGGGGTTGAGACAACTTTTCCAAGCTGTGCTTGGCCAGAAACTCCTGGACACGCAGAGCGATGTGGCTGGGAGCGTTCTCGTGGTGCAGGTGCCAGGTTGCGGCGATCTCTTTTCGAGTGCGTACGTCTCTGTTTCATACTGAGTGTCTTTACTATCATTCAAACACTCATTCGACACATTTTTGTTATTTTTTCTGGTTGACAGCCATCCAGAGCGGGGATCATCTTCCACTTCGTCCTGGCCATTTTAAACAATTCAAACCACCTGTAAACTTGATAATACAATAGAGCAGAGTTCCTGTAGTCGTTGGTTCGCAAATCAATTTCCTTTGTGTTTTTTACTTTTCTTATCCTATAATAAGGAAAGTAATGTAATAGGCGGAAATTTGACCTACCCAGTTTTTCACATTTCTGGACGAAATATAGCCTCAGGACACCAAAAAAGTTGGTTTTAGCCATTGGTTCGTGTGTGTGTGTCTGTCTCTCGATCTGTCAGTAAACAGGATATCTCGAGAACCGTAAGAGCGGGAGGACGGGGGGGGGAGCGCTTGGCCGCTAGGGGGGAGCATGCAGGCGATAATGGCGAAGGCCGTGTGGCCGAGCTCACATGGTTACCTTCAGTGACGTAGCAAAATTTTAAGTACGAGTCAATTATTGTCTTGTACTATTTATTTTAATCAGCTTTCGAGTGTTGGACTCGCGCCTCGTCCTTTTTTAAATTAACAAATTTTTAGACGAGAGCAGCGCAGGGCCGAGACGATGGACTCGTGCCTCGTCCTTTTTTAAAATAACAAGTTCCGGGACGAGAGCAGCGCAGAGCCGAGACGATGGACACGATATAATATATAATAATAGGATAAGGAAAGTCGTGTGATGTTCACACCAGATTTTCAGTATATGGGACTTCACGTGAGTCGTATATCTAAGTGAAGACCTCATTTGCTTGTGGGATAGGTGTATTATTCAGATACACTGGTGGACACTCTGCACGATTTTGAGTAAAGTTAACATGAGTGTTTTTCGTTTCGTTTACTTTAATTCACTATTTATTTAGTCAAGGTCCAAGCACGCTTCTTTGTGGCACTCCAGATTTTATTGGGTGGAGGTTAGAATACCCTTGTCCGTATTTTATTTAAAATTAGCGATCTGACAAGTAAGATCTAAAAAGAAGGTAGTATTCACTAGGAAGCAATGTCTTGATCTTGTGCAGTAGGCCATCATGCCACACTTTATCAAAAGCTTGTTTTATATCAATAAATACTGCTGGACAATAGGATTTAGAATTGAAAGCCGTGTTAATAATGTTTACAACTCGATGACATTGTTGTATGGTAGAGTGGTACCTCCTAAATCCAAACTGATGGTCAAGAACGCAATTTTCCCATATATCGGTATTATATAATCTTCTAATTATAAGCGTTTCTAATAGTTTAGACAACAGAGGCAATAAACTTATGGGCCTGTAAGATGAAGCTTCTTCAGCGGGTTTTCCAGGTTTTAATGTTAGAATAATTTGAGCAAATTTTAGTGATGATGGCCAATAATGAAGTCGCAGTATAGAGTTAAAAAGATTTCGTAAAAACAATATGCCGCTTTTAGGTAGTTCAATAACCCCCTTTGCCGTTATTAAGTCGTAACCAGGAGCTTTCTTATTGTTTAAATGCCTAATTTCTTCAAGAATCTCGGTATAGGTAAAGCTTTTGATGGGCAGTGACAATTGTAGGGGTGCCTGAAGAAAGGTTTGAATCTGACCATCTGATCATCTGGTTTACTGGAATTGGGAGTAACGACTTCAGTAAAATGTTGCACGAACTGATCTGCCTTTTCCGGGTCTGGTATTTCCCATTCATTATTTTGTTTTCTTATTGGCGGATTCACGGTCTGTGGCCTCTTATTTGCTTTAGAAATTTTCCAGATGCTATTATCTGCGCGGGAGAGTGTAGTTAAGTAGCGTTGAAAAATTTCTTGCTTCAACATTTTAATTTTTTTCTTTATGGTGTTGGTTAACCTGTTATATATGTTTTTATCAGCAGGATTGTGCGTTCTGTGCCATTTGGATCTTGCCTGACGCTTTAACCGTATTAGCTCAAGTATTGCTTTGGGAATATTTTCATCCTCACGTAACATATTTGTAATCTTCGCGTTGAGTGCCAAGCTGCATATTGCACAGTTGTGATAAAGTGGTTCGTCGCAGCCTCTATTTCTTGAGGGGTACATAGATTGATACTGGTTTGTAAGTCCCCTTGCAGAAAACATCTATATGCCTCCCAGTCTGTTTTTGTGTTGTACAGTGATGGCCTAGGTTGTCTTTTGATAATCGTGGTGCTTATTGTAGTGATGACTGGCGTATGGTCAGATGACAGGTCAAAGCTATTAGCTATACTCATATAGTTAGATGAAATACCATGTGTTACAGAAAAGTCCAACAGATCTGGCACCTTATCAGGGCTAATATATAGGCTTCCCAGTTGATAGACAGCCATAGTTTTTTTCACGTAAAAGTTTATATAGTACTCGACCTCTTGTGGTAATTAGTCGTAAACCCCAGTATGTATGTTTGCAATTGTAGTCGCCACCACATATAAAATTGCTACCAAGTGACTAAAAGAATGGTTTTAGGTCTTCTGTGGTAATTTTATGTTTCGGTAGACAGCTGATATTGTGATCGGATTTGGTAATTTACAAAATTGAATAGCGGTTACTAGTAGAAATGGTTCTTCGTGCTTTTCTAATTCATGATGGAAAATTGAACTCCTTATTAGAAGATCAAGATGCTCCGTATCATAACAAGTATAATAGGGTATTCTTAAGTAAGATTTGTCAGTAAAGTGTGTTTCGGCTATAAGTAATATATATTATTCAGTTTTAAAAATGACTCGACTTCATATATTTTTGATCGGATTAGCCATTAGCATTCCATAAAGATATACATAACAATTAAGACATTATTGGACTAGTTTACTTATAACTGTGGGCAACATATTTATTACAATGCTGTTTTGTTGCATTAATTGAGCAATCATGACTTTAAATTCTTCTATGAACTTTTGTAATGTTACATCCTGGTTTTGTACTTGCTCTGTGTCTCTCTGCGCAGCCTGACTATATGTAAGCCGAGTATACGGTGACTGCAGTGTTGTTTTGCTGTGATGTGGTTGTTGTTGAGATGTATTTATATGTGTATAACGATTTTGTGAGTGCATGGTTGATCTTAATTTGTTTTGAAGTTCTTTATGTACAGTACATCGCATAATGCGCATCTACCTGGAGTGTCTTTGGTCCTCTTGCAGGTTTTAGTGTCATGAAAACCTCCACATTTTACGTATACGTACGGGCAATTACAATACGCTTTGGTGTGGTTGTATTGTTGACACCTCATGTACTGTACAATGGTTGTATTTCTTTTTGGCGGTTCAACCTTTATTTGCTTGATTATTTAAGTACTGTAGATTATACATCTCCTTATTATTTACTGCAGGTTCCAAGTCCACAAAGAACATTGGGAGAGGCGTTTTATCAATTCTGTGCTTAATGTTTGTTATAATTCTCACTTTGAATCCCTTCTCCTCTAATGACTCAGCCACTTCTTTTGTGGTTACAGAGTAGTGTAGATTGCGGATTACCACTCGATATGCTTTATTTTCCCTCATCTGGTATATGTGATATATCACTTTAGAGTCTTTCATAAATGTGATCAGTTTACGATATGTGACAGCAGTATTAGGGGTTATTTTAACTACATTATTAGCCAATGTTTTTGTTTTGTATTGTTCTGCTTCTACAACAGTTGTTAGTGCATTTATCATTTTCTTGTAGTCCGTGATACCGTGTACAAATATTGGTGGTGGTTTAGGAACCCTAGTTTGTTGTTGTGCATTATTTGTGTTGTCAGTAACATTTCATTAAGGTTAGAGAGGACAGAGTATCTGTTATTTTGCTAGACATGCTCTGTATCGCGCTGTGTTGGGTGATTTGATGTTCTCCCCTTTTTTCTGCCTCCCACTATTTGGCTTTGCCATTCATTATATTGAGTTGTAGAAGAAGATTCATTATAAATTTCATAATCAGACTTGCTCCTATTATTTGTTGAGTTATTGACCGGTACTGTATTTGTTTGCATTGGTGTAGTAATATTGGGTGTTTGGATAGGTATCTGAGTTAGTACATTCGGGATTTGTATATTAGGTATATATTGTTGGTTATTACATAAACATGGAATAGAAGATTGGGGTGTTACCTGACTATATACTGGAGTGACTCCAAAATGCGGCTGAGGCATTAATTGAGTAGGTGACTGGTTTGCCTTGTGATAGACATTGTTCTTGTTAAATGCCATGTTAATAGATTACGAGTTAATTAATTATATTAATAAGTAACTGAAAAATTTAAAATTAACATTGGTAAATAATAGGCCTGACCTTATGCCAGCCTGCAGCTGGACCGCTACGATAGCGCAGGTAAAGTCAGCCCATGCACGTCTGCTCTGCTTCGATGCACAAGGCTAACTAAGATAACATTTTTTAATTTGTTTGTATTAGCGTGCGTTATATATTGTCTTAACCGTTGTTCAAACTGGTTTAGGTGGATCTGTAAGATTCTGGTTGCGAAAATAAGATAGCGTTGTGAATTTAAAATCGCTGTATTGTCAGCTTATATTGTTGTTATCGTTGAGTAGATTTGGAATAGATCTACTGCGTAGAGTGAATACAATGTGATATTTCAGATTGGATAGGGTGGAGTTCAGTGTAAGCGTCTTCGTATTTTACTTGGCAGGTTCGTCGGAATAGTAGGATATCAGAAGGAAATAGAATGAATGTGGAACTAAATATGAGAGTTTATATAGTAAATGTATGTGTATCATTTATCAAATGTTTTGCTTAAATCACTGAAGATAGCTGATCACTTTTTTTTATGTCAACTTGTTCAGTAGTTTTGTTTTTTCCTGAATCACAATCGACAGGTAGATATTGATATACTGTTTTTTGTGATTTAAGTTAGCTGTTTAAGTATAATACTTTCTACAAGCTTTAATAACGTTGGAAGGGGGGGGGGGAAGCAGGCTTATTAGATGATACCATGTCACGTCAAATAGATTTTTCCTCGTTTAGCCATCATTCAGATTTGTCCTATTTTTCATTGGCACGGAAAATATTCATTTCTTAAAATAGCTTGTATTAGTGCTTTCATACATTTTTAGAATATTTATTTCATAAGTATTTTACCAGTGATGAGGTTACAGTCCAGGGTCATTTCTTCATTGATTTTATGCTATTTCCCCTTTGAAAAATTTTGCTATTGACAAAGTTATCTAAAATGGACTCTCTAATTCATTTTACGTGCAGCTTTTTATAAGATAAAGTTGGATGTAAGTTTTTAAGTTCTTTCGCCAGTTTATTGTACCTTTGTTTATCTAACGGGTAACAAGTATCTTCCGTATTTTTTAGCTTTCTGTTTTTTTTATTATAGGGTATTCTTTTTTGTTTCTCTCTTTATGTCTAAAGTTGCTTGCCGTGCCTTGCAAGGATTTTTGTATAGATTTCTAAAGTTTTCTGTTCATACAATTTCTATCTAAAATAGTTCTAGTGTGTTTTTCCACTATTTTTCCATTTTATGCTCAAATCCTATTTTAAAGAACGATACTTTCTAGTAAAATTTGGATAGCACCAAACTAATCTTTACACAGTAAGCTCAAGAGTACCACAGGGCAGTGTACTTGGACCGATTTTATACCTAGTATACACTGAGGACATCCCAACAAATCAGCACATCCTAACCGCCACCTTTGCAGATGACAAGATCATCGTGACAAGACACGAAGATTCAGTTATAGCTGCTTAACTCTTTCAACAGAGCCTTGACCAAATAATCCAATAGATCAGGCAATGGCGAGTTCAACTCAATGAAACCAAATCCTTTCACATCACGTTCACCAAGCGCAACATTCCGGTAACACAAGTCAACGAAGTAAAATATCTTCGCATACATCTCGATAAAGAACTAACCTGGAACCGCATATATGAAAAAAATGCAAATAACTTGGTATAATGTTTAGCAAGCACTACTGGCTACTTGGAAGGTAATCCTAATTATCCCTAAAAAGTGAACTTCTCGTCTACAACACAATTTTCAAACCCATATGGTCATACGGTATATAACTATGCACAGTGCTACGTAATATGTGTAACCCACCATACTTTGGAAGAAATAAAGACATACTATGTGATTTAAAAATTGACACCGTAAAGGAAGTGATAGTGAAATACAGTGATAATTACCTTAGTAAACTAGATCATCACCCAAATGCTTTAGCTCTTAATCTAGTGGACATAGTAAAGACATGCATAGACTTAAAAGACACAAACCGCTAGATCTTCCACACAGATTTGGCTAACCATTAACAAAATCACTTTATAGTATATAGCATAAGGTATAAAATACAAATTGTTAACCATTGCATTACAATCATCTCATTCTGTCATATCCTAAATCAATTAACATATGTCTTGCTTATTGTACACACAGATTGCAAGAAAGTACAATAAAAATATCCATTACCTGGGTATAAATTGTTACCAGAACCAATGTATAAATAGAAATTAGCTCTAAACATGACTCTACTAAAAAATGTTAGTGCCCGTGACTATACAAAACTTTGCGGGGCCTAGTATTTCATTACTGTCAGAAGGCAAATATGCTGGTTGTAATGTTGATAGATAATTTAAATTATTATTTTGTATGACTGTTAGTAGCTCTCTTACTTTGGTGGTTGTAAGTCTTGATCCCCATAAAGTGATATTTGCATAATAGGCGCCTCGAGTTAAAAATGAGTTTTTTAATGCTTTTAAAAAATTATCGTACTTACCGTATGCTGTTTTGTGGTAGTGGACAATCAATTTGTTGATTTTGTTTTTATTCCTATATTTTCTACGATAGCGATATTAGTGGCCTATATGTAGTTTTGTTTAATTATTACTGTTGTTAATTAATTATTTGGTGTTTTTTGTTTGTTTTTGAAACCAGAAAAATTTATAGGTCAAATGTTCATATTTCCTGGATATGTTGACTCACATCCATTGGGATTTCATATTATTAGTTGGGACATTATTGGTATTTGTTACACTGGATGGTGTTTATTGTTAATTTTATCCATAAAGTTCTTCATAATTTGTTTTAAGTAATTTCAATCGTTTCTGTTTAGTGTTACAGCTATTTGATTTGGTAGTTTTTTCGTATGTCCTAAAGTTTGGTGAGCACATGTTACACATGATTGAATATATTTTCTCTCTAACTTTCATTAATTGACCTTGGGAACATTTTTTGTTGAATTTGTTTATGAATCATGCATCCCCTATAATTTACTGAATGATTTTCATTGCAGTTTGCGCATTTGACTTTACCATCTATTATTTTTATTCCTCTTTGTTTTAAATTACATATCTCGTGCTATCCCGTGTTTTTTTCTTGAAAGCTTTGTCTGACGTCATTTGTTTTAGTTGTTGGATGTAGATTCTTAATGACTACTCGAAAACTTCTTTGCTCCGTGCGCTTACAGATATTGAATTCGGCATTTTTTTTGCGAGTGCTTTAATTATTATGGTGTACACCGTGCTTTCTGGATTTTGTACTTTGACTTAATTATCATATAGTACTTTTAACATGTGTTTATTCTTAGTAAAGTCACTTAGTAACGTAGTGTACGGTTTAATGTTTTATACGCTTAATATAAAAATTGGCGGTGGTTTAGATGTAATTTCAAGGTTTTGTTTATCTTCATCTATATTTTTATCTAAAAGTGAAACCAGCAGCTATTTTTTAAAGCAGTTGGTTCTTGGTTTTTAGATTTTTGCTTTTCTTGCAATTTCTTGCCACTAATCTTCTAAATTTAGATTAGGTATGTCTTCTGAGGTTTGCGGTTGTATTGAATTTATTGATGGATAACTTTTTGATGGTTGGCTATTGTGTGCGTTTGAAAATTGTAGATGTGCTTACGCTAGAGCTGATTGTGAGAAAGACATTTAATACTGCACATTATTTATAGGTAGAAATCAGTGAATTTACTGTTTTTACATTCTTTTAAATCTAAATTTAAAATTTATAACATAATAATATTTAAAATTTTGGTTAACCTAATCGTAGAGTGGGCCGAATAACATAATATTCCAAAATCAATTAGGAATTCATGGTCTTTTAATAACTAATATTAAATTCTACAGACCTGACCTTAAGATGCAGGTGCATTTTTGGGATAGATCGGACACCGATCAAATTATAAATTCGAATAAAATAAATAATATTGACTTTTTTATATAGTTTATGCCAATTCACTTAATTGCCTATGGATTTTTAGAAACTGTTGTTTTCAGAAACTCTGTTTGTGTAATAGTCCATCGTTAAACATGCTCAATACCACTGCGGGCAAAACTTAATGTAGGTTAATTGTGCAAAAAGCTAAAATCTATATCATTTACTGTAGGCACTACAATATTTTACAATTGAATTATTATAGCATTGAGTTTTAATTTTTTTTAATACTACTGGAAAGTCAACTTTTTCCTAAAAATCTATCTTACTTTAAACTATGAAAGAACCAGTTAATTCATAATTATAAATATTAACATGTAAAAACACATGGATGTCCATTGCCATGTATAACCAAAATTGTGGTTAGTCTTATTAACAAAGTTGCAAGTAACATCCTTACGAGCTTTTTATAGTTTCTTCGTAGAACTAGTACTGCAAAGTATAATTACTACTAACTAATTAATTTATTAATAATAATCAAGAATTTTTGACTATTAGATTGAATAGATTAGACTAAATAGTTCTCGTGAGTTCATGAACACAATAAAATACGATTCGCTAAATATGAACTAATAGTAAGATATCCAAAGTTTACTTATAAATTCAGAAAATAGAATTTTGAAGATTATTATCAAGGCATTTCTGTCATTAGTAAACGTGGCTAAGATCTGATATTTTTGTAATTAGAAAATACATAAATAATCTTGAACTTTAATTAGAGACAAAGACATTTGGTCATTAAAGATTTTATGCGATCTTAAAAAGGACTTTGAATTTGGATTATAGTAAAACTGGAGGATAATTAAGCGCGGTGCCAAAACTTATCCGGCAAGGACACCCTAATTTAATTACGTAATAATACCTCCAGCAGAAACCAGGGCTGCATTTATTAAGTGATAAACGGGGCTCGTGCGCGCCCCACTATTTAATAAAATATATTTGAGGGAAAAACAGCAGCGCACAGCTCTTAATAGATCCTCCACCTGTTGCCATGGCTACTGGTGTGCTGACTGACGACGCCCTCGACGCCAAGCTGGCACTGCGTCTCGGCGCCACTATAAACAGTTTACTACCTTTGTAAATAAACTGCCCTCTGGTGACGGGCACTCTTCTGTTTCCAATGAACATCCCGTTTGTTTGTGCGTAGGATTAAACAAAGTGCGAAAGCTGCTATTTTCTACTTTTCTTGCGTGCGAACACGAGAAGCATTTGCGTCTTTACTGGCATAAATTTTAAGTCGAGTAATAGAAGCTTTGAATTTCTGAAATGTAATTAAATGCATCTTGTGTACTGGGGGATTCAATGCCTTTGAACTTACGCGACTGCATTAGATTGTAGTTTGAGGATCTACAAAATGTAAGCAAGCTTATACCATTCCATTGAATAATTAAATTAGATGTGGTATTAAGTAACGTTACAAGTAATACGAAATCATATAATCGTGCAAATAGTATATGATGTAATTAAAGAATTTAGTGGCTTTATTTTGTTTTTGTTTTTTTTTTTTGGTGTTATTATTCATTCAGAAGCCGTGGTAGCTTAGTGGATAGATCGCTAGACTACGAAACCAAGAGTTGCAGGTTCGAATCCCGCTCTCGCCAATTCGATCGCTGGCATTTTTACGGCCCAGCTCGACTCAGGCTGCAATAAATGAGTACCTGGAGGTCAAACTCTGGGGTAATAATAGGCGGTCGGTACGTAGCGCTGGCCACGTTACTACCCTTGTGTACCGTAGGCTCTAGACTGTAACAGATCTATCCTGTTACGACCCCAAAGGGCCTTCGAGGCCTATTACGGGGAACTATTATTATTATTATTCATTCAATTATTATTTACAGTTTTTTCTACTTTATTTGTGTGTCTTCCATATTTCGATTATTTCGTTTATGTTAATACTAATTTTTCAATTATCAACTTTTTTTCCATGATCTAGATTTTAAATCTCACTTTATTTGTTTAATTTTTGGAAAAAATCTCATATATTATTCTTGTTGGGGGAGTCTTCCATTTGACTTGAAAATTTACTCATATTTCTTTTCATCGCGAGGTTCTATATTTCTGTAGACATTCAATCTCTATTCATGTTATTGTTTACTTGGTGATTATTTATTGATTACTTTGATACGTGCTATTTGGCATCTAGTATAACATTTTTGTGGATTTTCTATATTTTCTAGTATTTGTATCTATATTTTTATCAAAAATGTTTCGTTTGGTGGTACATATATAGAGCTTATATCTGTATTGTTTTGAAAGCTGGGGATTTAATGATATATATTTTTTCTTCGCAATCTTCACTGTTTTGGATAAATTTTTATTTTAGCTATTAAAAGCTTATGGCCACTATCGTAGTGTAGCCTAGGATATGTTTTTATATTAGTTACATTTTATTTATATATGTTCTGCAGGAGAACCTAAACATTTTGGTTTTTGTGTCAGCTTCTCAGACTTACCTGTTTGTACGCGTCTAAGTTTAAGTTATTTAAAATAGTGAAAGAGTTATCAATGCGAAAGTTTATTAACTTTCTACAGCGGAGCTTATAGAAAGTTAATGAAATTATCATCCTGTCTTTTAGCCAAATCGGTTAACAGCAACCGGAATGACCGTTACCATTTCGAAAATTCATGTCTGCCTGTGTGTCTGGAGCAACTATAACCGGAAGTGAACGTTACGATTTCGAAAATTCATTATACTCACATATGAGTCAGCATATTATTTGACAGCATTTTTGACGCTGATCATTATGGAGACATTAATCAAAAATCTTAATTCCTTTTAAAAAATTTTATCCTAATTTCATCGCACCGTTGTAGAAAGTTTCCTTTGCGGTATTACACCGTTCCTGTTTGCTTTGCGCCTGATGTATTTTATTCTATCCGACTTCTATTATTACGTGCCTCGTATGATTTTATTCCTCAGTGTTGCTAATTTTTGCATTAAATAATGATAATAATAACAAATATCATTTTTTTGTTGTATATTGCTGCACAAGTATTTGTAAGTTGTTAGAAATTTATGATTTTGACCTCATTGTAGAAGTATCGATTTGAATGGCATTTATTATTAATGGTTTGGCATTTATTCTCGCTGTTAAAATTCTATCGCTTATTAGATTACAAATTAGCACGGATAACTGCAATTTATTAGGTATTAGCTTCCTGTTCAAAGAATTAAAAAAAAATAAAGCTAAGTTTCACTTAGTTTATTTTGAATGAAATAGTTTCCGTTGCTCTTTTCACAAAATTAGAATATGTGGTAAAAGATTGGGTAGGTAAATGGAACTAGGGTTAGGATCTTTCTGTACTTAGGGTGTGAGGAAGGAAACCTAGACTTGAGTAGGCAAAATCACATTTCTGAAATAAGTCTATTGTTTTCCGGGTTTTGAGAAAAAGTATATCTACCCTCTATACAGTCTAAATGAATGGCAATAGAACTATCTAAGAATTAGACAAATAAAATCCGTCGTTTCTATTAAAATTACTTTTATATTTATAAATTTACACCGCTTCTCGGTATAATTTTGGGTAATAGTTCCTACAATTAAACAAAACTTATTTCATGTCCAAGAACTGTAAGAGATCGTTAGGGTGGACGTCAGGTGGCCATCTTGTTAACAAAGCGTCAAAAAATTTTCAGCTCAATAACCTGAAAAACAGCATCAAACATCGGACGAAAAATCTTTATTATTTATTTGATATTTCAATGTTATTTTTCCAAATAAATAGATTGGGTAATAATGCGACGCTTAATGCCTTGTAGGCTTTCCAGACCTCGCTTTAATATTGTTCAGTTTGTTTGACAACGAGTATTTCCTACATCTGAAATTATCCCCACATTAGCTTTCCCAGCTTTAATTAATTTTTTTCAAATAAAAAATACTATTTATAGACCAAATCATTTTAAAAGAGAATGGTGTAAAACCATAAATGAAACTTTCGCCAGCGGTGTGTCGAATTAGCGAGAGGTGAAATAAAGGCATGTACAAACAGTTTGACCTCACCGTTGACCCCTTGACCTTTTGCCGATTTGGCTGAAATTCAATAGCAAAGAAGATATTGAACTAAGGTCTAAGTGTGCCAAGTTTGAAGTGAATCCGATGATTATAACGGAAGTTATCGTGTCTCCAGACAGACAGACAGACACCATGTTAAAATCATTAACTTTTGCCTATAGCGTTCCGCTGTCGAAAGTTAATAAAAGCTGCTCTAATAAAAAGTAAAGCTTATAATCTTAAAATAAATTTTAATTATCATTTTGGTCATCAAAGTAAAGTTAAATTTTTAAAGCAAAAACCGCTTTTATTAAAGAATAAGTGACTGTCTTACTCAATTTAGTATAGCAAGGAAGTCAATTGCAGTAACATTAGACAAGGCTATTCGTATGCCTGTGAAACATTTTAAAAATTCTTTACACTACGCAATGGATTATAATAATTTTTCTGCTGATGCAAAGAAAATAAATTTTTAAGAAAGTTTTTTAAATGGTAATTCTGCTATAGTTTGCCATTAGAGGAGAATAGTAACGAATATGAAGTTCAGTAACGATGAGCAATAATTTTGTGCATTAAATTGTATAGCAACGATTTAGAGCAGAATTTTACATCTGCTTGGCATACAAATTTACGTGAGACCAAATTACCTGAATAACAGTTCTTAGTGTCTACTTATAAAAAGAACATTACAAGCGTCAGTTGCTCTGATTTTATGTACATTAGCAGTGTATTATCAAACTAGGACACGATAAAGCGAAAAGTAGCTTAGCAAATAGCCTTTAACTTGTTCCGTTTTTCTTACAGTTTAAGTTAATTTTATTGTTTTGAAAAAGAATGATTTATGTTGTTTTCGTTTCTTAAATCCAACAAATGCAACAGGTTTTATACTTTTAGATACTGGCACACAAATAGAAGTAAGCGCAATAACAGTTTTATTTGAAAAATAAAGCATTATTTTATTACATGGAATGTTTCTGTGTTCTTTGTTTACTAATAAAGAGGAGCACAAGTTACATTTTTTGTAAAACGCAAATTTTTAGTATTAGAATGTATATTTTTTATCAAAACTGCTAGTTTCTTAAGAATATTTGATTGCTACGTATTATTAGGCTAATGTTTTGAAAAATAGTTAAGCATTTTTTTTTAATTTGAATTAAAATATAATACAAAAATAATGAAATTATATAACATACAATATACATTGTAGTAGAACTTAGACTCTAACGTAAGCACTTTCAGATTCCTTTTCCTAATGCTATTTCTGCCATTTAAAATATTCTACAAAGTTTTGTATCGGAATCGCAAATAACTATTTCGTTATATCAGCCTGCGTTGTTAAAACCTTTTTTTTTAATTTATTATTTCTTTACAATCTATTGCTCAGCAATGTTCAAGTATTTTGACATTATATATAAATAACATGTTAGAAAATAACCCATCGATTATTTTCATAATGGATACGATTAAAATTTGACAAACAACTTAATCTATTTTAGCTATACTAAACTAATTTTAGCGTAATCACTACACTGTCACTGATCACATTACTCAAAACGTGTTGGAAGTTCGGAGAATTTAAATTTTTTTAATTTTGATTGTTCATCGTCCGATTCCATTAGGTGCTCCACGAGTGAATTGGGGTGTATTCTAAATTTTTCTGAATTTTATCATTGATTGATGGAATGTCGAGGACATACCATGGCGCATCTACCAATAATCTAAGAACCTTGGACTGAAAGCGTTTCAGAATATCGATGTTCGAATTGCTGGCAGTACCCCACAATTGTATGCCATATGCCCAAGTTGGTTTGATTATGGCCTTGTACAATAGTATTTTATTGAATAACGACAACTGGGATTTTCTGCCTAGAAACCAGTACATTTTTTGTATTGTGATCCCTAATTGCTTTCTTTTCGTCCATATTTGTTTCCACCAATTTAGCCGTCTGCCCAAGTGGATTTCCAGATATTTGACGCTCTCTGCTTGGGGTACCTGATGATCATTGAACTAAACCGGTGGACCACTGCCTCGCCTAATGATGAAGTTAACATGCGTTGATTTTGTTTCGTTGGTTTATATGCGCTACTTTTTGCACCAGCTTTCCACTTTGTATAAGTGGTTTTGGATATGGTCAGGTGCTGTAGCAGGGTCAGGGTGTGATGTTAGTGAAACTGTCATCTGCGAAAGTAGCAACACTTGTTGTTTGCGAGGTGGGAAGATCTGACGTAAACAGCAGATACAGTATCGGATCTAAAACACTCCCTTGAGGGACTCCTGCGTTAATGGGGTATAAAAATGTTTGAGATTCACCATGTTTAACAAGAAAGTTTTTACTTGAGAGGTAAGACTTGAGTATTTGGTAATAGTCCGGTGGAAAGATGTTTTTAAGTTTATGAAGTGTGCCATACTTTATCAAAGGCTTGTTTAACGTCAATAAAGACTGCCGAGCAGTATCGTGTGTTCGAAATCTTTGATGATTGTGTCTGCTATTCTATGCACTTGCTCTATTGTGCAATGTTGTCTTCGAAAGCCACATTGGCGTTCAGGTATTAGATTGTTGTCTATGAGCATTGGCATAATTTTTTCAAGTAGTAGCTTTTCAAAGACATTTGACAAGATCGGCAGCAGACTAATTGGACTATAGGACGTTACGTCTTCAACAGGTTTTCCATGTTTGGGAATGAGAATAATTGAGGTTACTTTTCGTTGCTCGGGAAAGTATCGTATTCGTAATATTGCATTGTACAAGTATATTATGTACTTATAACTCTTTTCCGGTAATTCTTTGAGTACTTTTCAGGAAAAGACCTTGTAACAGGTACAAGGTCATATCCTGGTGCCTTATGAGGGTTTAGATTTGTTTGGATTACGGTCTTAATTTCGTTGCATTTGTACGGTTGAATGGTTGTCTGAAGATATTTTATAGAACTTCACGTTCTTCAGCTTTAAAAAGCTTTAGAAACTTCAAATAGGTGTCCAGCAAAGGCTAGAGTATTTTCATGGTCTCTTTTAGCGCAGGTATTATTATCTAACCGAAGGGGTGTAATATGCTGTTGTGTACGTTTGATCTTCATGATAGCTTTCCAAAGCGAATAATCGGATGCCTCTGCAGGTGTCAGATGTAGTAGATAGTATTACACTGCCTGGTTTGTAATGGTCTTGAGATTTTTTAATTTGCGTGTTTTTACATTTAGTGCTCGTTTATCGTCTGGGTGTCGCGTTGTTTGCTATTTCCTGCAAAGTTTCCGTTTTTCTACAATTTTTTTCTTCACTGTAATAAAGTTTTTGAGTTTTTTCTTTCTTGTAGCTTGCTATGCTGTTTGTTGAATTATTTTATTGAATGTTTCAATTCCTTCGACTATGTTCTGATTTATTTTCAAAGACACGTCCAGGATGAGTGATTCATCAATAAGTTCTCGAAAGATTTTCTAGTTTGTATACTTGTTATATAGAATGGGTCGATTATTTTGAGATCATTTTTGTGCATACTGTTAACAAAGTAAAATTTTCAGATATAATTTCAATTTTTTGTCATGTACTCGATACTTTTTTGTTATATTAAAATTTGAAAGAAGTATTTTAGACACATTATTATTAGTTTTATTATATTATGTAGTAATAAACAATTGTTATACATCAGGAAAATCTTTTCACGACGTGGAAGTCTATTTGAACAATAACACAATATAACTATAATTGTGCACCTCGTAGGAGTCATTCGAGAACTGTATATATTTAAAATAACATGAAAGTGTATTTTTCAGCATTTGGTACAAATTGTGCGCTAAAAGTTAAGTAAATGCAAAGGCTTTTACGACTGGTGTTTTTACGTATCGTGTCGTTGGTTCTCGGTTTGTTAAGCGTGGTCAGAGTTTGGAAACTCTTAACGTTTCGTCCACTTCAGAAAAAAAAATTAAAAAATTAATTTTAAAAGCTTAACAAAGACCCAATAAAAAAAATTTCGTAAAAAATATGTACAAAATTGTACTTATTGTGATTGGTGACAGTCACAATAAAATCTATAAATTACATGTTTCCTTGCTATTTGTACACAGCTAAAACAGAAATATTAATGTTATTGGTTAATGTTGTTCTATACAAAGTCGAAGAAAGCATAGGCGTGGATACGCTTTTTTAAATATTATTTGCTTTTGTCTTACAAACTTGGTATAAAAATTCCAAATGCCAGTACCTAGAAAGAGTAGATCACAAAGAATCAAAAGAAGATTTTCCAAATAAAATAAAAATAAAAATAGGAGCCAACTATCGATAACTGAATACTTTAATAAACATAAAATCTAATGTATGTATTTTCAATATCAGCAAATGACAACAGAAAAAATTAGAAGTTTGCCCTAAAAAGCAGTATCTCAGTGTAAAGGTTACTTGGGTTGATTTTGATGCATTAATTCTTATTTTCCATTTGTTGGCCAAGTTTCCAATTAGGTTTAGATGGTCTTGCAGGTAAGAAGGTGCGATTATGGGATTTTCGTGACTAGCCAGAATAGCTGTGTCATCAGCAAACGTACCGATTAAGGTATTTGTTGTGGTTGGAAGATCTGCTGTATATAATGAGTATAGCAGGGGGGCTAAAACGCTGCCTTGTGGTACTCCAGCTTTAATATCGTATGAGTCAGAGAATTCACCATTTACTTTAGCTCTAAATTGACGGTCTTTTAAATAGGATTTAAGTAGGTAGAAGAGAGAGGCAAGAAGGAGGTTGATTTTATAAAGAAGGCCATCATGCCAAACTTTGTCGAAGACTTGGTCTATGTCCAAAAAAGGCGATGTACAATATTCTTTATTTTCCAGGGATGTGTTAATTTTGTGAACTACTCGATGACATTGCTGGATCGTTGAGTGCTGTAACCGGAATCCGAATTGGTGGTCAGGGATAACATCTAAAAATGAGTTCATTCTGCTGCGGATTAGTTTTTCCAGTAGTTTGGAGATAGCTGATAACAAGCTTATTGGTCTGTAGGAAGATACATGATTTGGATTTTTGCCAGGCTTGGGGATCATAATTATTTCAGCAACTTTTAGTTGTTTGGGCCAATACTGTAGTCTTAAAACCGCATTGAATATATATGTGAGCATTACAATACCTTTCTTGGGGAGTTCTTTCAACATTTTTGGTGTAATCAGGTCAGCTTTTCTAATATTTGATTGAGTTATTACATCTATGATTTCTTTAGGAATGATTGGTTTTATAGGTTCTGCGTGAGGAGGATTGTTGTTCAGAAAATCGGAAACTTCTTAATTTAGTGTGTTATCGTGAGGAGTAAATACTTCTGCTAGATATTGGGCGAATAGGTCGGCTTTTTCCTTGTTGCTTCTAGCCCATGGCCCCGGGGTGGGATCTTGCTTGCGAACTGGGGGGTTTGCGTAAACTAGTTTGAGAGCTGCTTTAACTGGTCTCCAGATGGAATTATCATAACGATTCAAGTTTAATATGTAGTTTCTAAACGATACATGTTGAGATTCCTTTATTTGGCGTTTGAGTTTCCTTGTTATTTGGTTATAAGCTGTTTTGTTTGTTGGGGAATGGCTACGGTGCCATTTTGCTTTGGCTTTTCTTTTTTCTGCTATTAGTTTTTTAATTTCTAAACGGATATTAATGTTACTAACATGAATTTTCGAGGGCGGCGTTGCCTGGTGAGCGGCTTGTAATAATATTGTGGTTAGGTTATTTAAGGCATCCTCTACTTCATTGGGTTCTTTTAGTCTTATTTTTAGTTTGATGCTTTCGTTGATTTTATTCCTGTAGTCTTCCCAATCAGTTTTTGAATTATATATCTTAGGTGGCTTTTAACATTTATTATAGTTGTGCTGACTGTTGCTATTACTGGTGAGTGATCGGAAGATAAATCTAAGTTGGGGACAATGTCCAAATAGGAGTTTGAAATGCCATTAGTGACGAAAAAGTCCAGGAAGTCTGGAATTTTCCCGGGATCAGTTGACCAGTAAGTTGGACTGCCCGTTGATAAGAAATTGTATGTCGCTTCGTGTAGGACCTTGGCTAATTCTCTTCCTTTCGTGGTAGTAGTCCGTGATCCCCATAGGGTATTTTTACTGTTGTAGTCGCCACCAGCCAGAAACTTAGTGCCAAGCGTTTTAAAGAATTCTTCGAAATGTTCTTTTTTAAGTTGGTGGCGAGGGGGACAATATATAACACTTATGGTTATGTCAAATGGTAGAGTTTTAACTTTTATCGAAGTGGCTTGTAAGTAATCTTTTGCATATTCAGGTAGTACATAATGTTCGATGGTGTATTTTATTAATATTGCAGATCCTGCGTGGGCTGTGTTGTCTGGGTGGTTAGTGTGGTAGAATTTGTATCCGGGAATCTTAAAGTATGACATGTTGGTAAGGTGGGATTCGCTGATTAAAAGAATGTCAATTAGGTTATAGTGAAGGAAGGTTTTTATTTCTTCTTTATGTTGTAAGAGAACGCCAATGGTTCCAAAGTGCTATTCGAAGGAACTTGGCCATTACTTTTGTCCAATTAACATGGTTAGCATGTTTAGTACCATGCTATTCTGATGTAAAAGCTGGTTAAACATGTTTTTGAATTCTTCTAAGAACTTATTTAACAGTTCGCTGATGTTATCTTCTGTATTAACATTCTGTGATTGTGGTGTGTAATTAGTATTATTGTTGGCTGTTTTAGTGTAGTTGTAGTTTTGAAGTGGGTTGTTAACAATAGGTGCAGGTGTTTGTTGATTAAGATTTGATAATGTTGGAGTAATATGAGGATTAATATTGTTGTTTGAGACAGGGTTTCTTTGTATAAACGATGGTAATATTCACAACCTCTGTAATTCGCAGGTGTGGACCTCCACATAAAGCGCATGTAGCTGGGTGTCCCTAGTTTTTTGCAACTGGCGGTACTGTGCGTATTGCCACATTTTACACATTTAAAGGGTCTGTTACAGTATTTCTTGGAGTGTCCATATAATTGACATTGTATTACGTTGTTTTGTTTTCTTGGAGGTTCGACTTGTACAACGCAATGACATAACGTACGGATATCGTAGACTCTTTTATTATTGTCTGCTGGTTCTAGGTCCACAAAGAACATATTCAGCGGTGTTTTGTCCTTTCTGCTTAGCACATTGATGATATTCCTTACCTTATGCCCCTGGGATTCGAGATCATCTATTATATCTTGAGTGTCCATGGAATGATGTAAGTATTTTATTACCACTCGAAGAGCTCTTCCCTCTTTAGGTTGGTAAGTATGGTGAATGATATTGTTTTCTTTCATGTACTTAGATAGTTTCCTGAAGGTGTCAGGGGTGTTACAATTTATTTTTACTGTATCATTGGACATACTTCTATAGGAGAACTGCTCCTCTTCAATTATTTCATTTAATTTTTTATCATTTCTGGGAAGTTGGCAACTCCGTATACGAAAATGGGAGGAGGTCTAGGGATGATAACTGCGGTTTGGTTGTCGGTGCTTTCTGGGTTAGGATTTAAGGCACTAAATTTATTAGATAATTGTATGTTAGTCGGTGTTATTCCTTTGTTTGTGAATGTTTTTCTTCTCTTGACACTTTTAATTACTTGCCATGAATTTTCGTTAGATGAATTTGCAATTTCTTCATCGCTGGTTGATATCATTCTTTTGTTGTTAATTTGATGTGGGTGATCATAAATGAATTGTTGTGGGGCGTGCTGTGATTGTAGAAAATATTGAGATTGTTGAGGGTTTAGATTTTGCATGTAAGGTTGTAGTAATTGCTGTTGGTTAGATGGGAATGTATAAGGCTGTGATAGGAACGTTTGTGACATTTGCGTATTCGTAGCTGGCTGGTGTTGCATAACATTTGTTGATGTCATTGGGTTTTTAAAGGTGAAACAGTTGTTATTACTGAGTTAAACGTTGAAATTAAATTAATAATACAAAAATTTGCCTGACCTTAAGCAAGGCTACGGCTGCGGCTCCGCCGTTGTGATAACTCAGGTATAGCTCGGCTCGCACGTTCGGTCTGCTTGAAGGCACTAGCAAGAATTGCTATATATTAAAAATTTAATAAAATTCAAATTAAATACAGCAAAAGTATATTTAAATGTGAAACCTGACACTTCATGTCAGTTGATTGTACCTTGTTATGGCTGAATTCATGCAGTCATTAAAATATTCGTTTGTTACCCTGGATCTGAACTTTGATTTTAAAAATGTTTATTGTAGAAAAACCTCTTTCGTAAACGTAAGTTGACCCAAAGCAGGAATTTATCCTTTAAAAAGTTTCTTTTAAGAGCGGACATTTTTCTCACATACGGGTATCCAAAGATCTGTTTGTGATATTCTTGTTTTTAATTGTAGATTAGAATGAAAATCAATTATTTCCATTTCTAGATTAGTAGAATTTTTATTTAATATATTTGCAATCTGTTGCAATATTTCGGAAATATTTGTATCAACAAATGGATTTGAAATGAATAAACCAATGACTTGAAAAAAACTTTTTTATTATAAATTTTACAATTTTTTCTAATACCTTTGACATCTCTAGGATCTTTCATTTTAATAGCCTGTATTTTTGATTTCATACCAAAACATAACTGTTCTCAAAACAATAATGATTTTGATATTGAAATACTTTATACAAGATTACGTCGTTTACCAATAGTTTCAGTTAATAACGGTTTAAAATAAAGATGGCTATTAAAAGAGATTCCGTCAAACTTGTATATATTCTAATTTGAGCTTTAAATAATATCAATGTAAATGATGAATGAGCATTTCTTGATACCTTTTTAAATTGCAATTTTCCATGTCGGCTTAGTTTGTAGTCTACAAAGTATAACTCTTCGTTTTGAATAAGACTGTTCTTTTATGTATCCTGATTTGTTGAAAGTGAAAGTTTAGAGGCAGACTCATTGGGTTAGAGAAAGTTGGCGTAACCTATAGTGCGGGGTAATGAGGGATGTTTGTTATATACGAATGAGTATTGGGTGTCGCCTCTTGCATTCGGCATTATAGACGTTTTTTTAAATTTTAATCGCCTTTTCAGTAATCTGCTGTTACGATAGGAAATAGAATTGTTTTTGCTTGGAGAAAGTTAATTTTGTGTTCTTTATTATCCTTGGTAAATGTCAAGGCTAGGGTGTTTACACATTCCACTGGATATTTTCCAGTTTGTTTGGCCTACATAGGTCATTTGGCATTCTCCATTTGGTATATGTTATAAACTCTCTGAGACTTAAATTCCTGCAGTTGCCTGCAACTGTTTTTGTCGTTTTCTTATACAGGCTTAAATACCTGCACACTTGTTTCTAAAAGCTTTATGCCTCTAAAACCAAACTGCTAAAATATTTCTTCTCAAACATACCAAGCTCGCGAGAATTATGGGACTTTGTCAGTTGTCCTTTCGATGGTGTTGCCACAGAGACTTTCGACTTCCCTGGGTTAATAGTATACGCGACGCTTGACTTAATATTTATTTTGCAATGCGTATTTTAAGTAAATAAACAAGGATGTAATAAAATCTTTTAATTATAATGGGTATACATTACTGTTCTTCTGTAACAGCAGTTTGCGTCGAAAATTAATTCTCTACGGTTTGCATTAAAAATACAGATACTATCGAATTAGACTAAATATGCATACTTAATCATGTTCTTTTTGCCTCTGACGTATATCTTGTCGTGCGATGTAAAATGTCAAGTCGCTTATTACAGTTTTAAAGCCGATGGATACACCTAACTTAATTTTTCATGTGAAATTTAGTGGAATGTTCTAGCTGTAACCGACCATGCCACTGATGACGTGCTTTCAATTGTCGATAATCAGTACATTAATCATTAGCTATTACAGATTTATTCGCTCTAGTGTCTTTCACATAGGACTTTGGCGTATTTCAATATTTAACATGTGAAGCGTATTTGAATGGTGCTGCATTGCCACCTAGCTTATACTTATCGCGTTGTTATTATTACTTGTTTTGTTTATGTTCCATTTGATTTTATAATTTTTGTATTTAATGTTTTACAAAAAATTTACTTACTAAGGAACTGAAAACTGCAATGCACATTTATGCTAATAGATACTTCTTGGGTGAAATATAACAGATTTATTTAAGTTGCAGTACTGAGTGCATTCAATTTATATGTTATGTGACACTCTTATAACTACGACGATGTTAAATAATTGTATGTGAGAAATTATCTTAGAAATCAGCATATACGTAAAAGAAAAGATAAAATGTAGAAGTTGCACTTGATTGTCTCTGTTAGGTATTTAAAAGGTACTTTATTCAATTTTTATTAATTTGAAAATTATTTTTATTACATATATTTTTGCATAAATTAATAAACAAACTTATATTATATTAAAACAATACAATGATTGTTTTTATTATATATCTGCAAACCATAAGTATTTATACTTTTATTACAGAAAATATACGGTGTATTATAAAACCACAAAATTTCTCTCTTGTAACGTTAACTACTTCTGAATACTTCAGAAGTGTACTAAATGTAGGCTCAATCCAATGGTAATTTTATTCAAATGTTGCAATGATTTGTTTGATTTATTTGTCGAATGAAACATAACGCTGCTGTTTGAACGACATTTAAATGGTTGTTTCCGGCTTTTATGTGTTTTATATTACAGATTCTGTCATCTTTTATATTCTGTGGAAGTAAATAGTACAGCAAGTGTTTTTCTCGGTGAACAGCTTAGCAAACTTTAGGAAAGTCGTGCAGAAGGGCGCTTAATTATTGCTAAGAAGACGTCAAGGATGTCAGCTAATTTTTCGTAGCCCGTCAGGTAGCTGCGCTGGCATTCTAGCGAAATTAATGAGCCTGTGGGGTATTTACATTACCGTAGCACGATTTTTACGGTTTAAAGCAAAGAACGTATTAATCATCGCACAAACTTCTCAAACCAATAAAAGCCCCGAGAGATTTTGGTAGCAGCAATGGAATCGCTCCAAGGGGCTAATTTTAATCTACAAGCTACCAATTCCATCTGTTGACTTTGTAATAAGTCGCCAAATGTTTAGCTTTATATGCCGAAACGTTCGCCTTTGAGAAGTTATGGGAGGAATGTTCACGTTTCTGTGGCAACTACCCAAGTTGAAGTAGTGTTCCCTTTAAATGTTTGCATGATTTTAATTACAACAGTTAGTGCTGGGAGCTAAAGCAAATGTTGTTAGACCAGTTCAAGTAATTTACGAACTGCAAACAATGTAATGAGCGCAGGAGGTTTCTGTTAAAAATGGTTGCCTGCGCTAACCACAACATTAAAAACCATTTTCAGCGGCCTTCGCCCTTATGACCTATTTTACTACTTACTTTTACTATCAGCAAAAAAGGACTGTTTAATAACCGTGTAGTTTACATCAAAGGACAGCAGGTTATCGAAATTTATACCAGGGGATCAGCGAAATGTTACGCTTATTGACCCCATATTGAGTTTTCATATCTGCCAGTTCTTTATAGTGTCACATACATACAAACCAAAGCTTAATAAATTTTGGAGCCAAGGCCTTCAATGAATTTTTATTTTTTACTATGCGACACTTTATATATATATATATATATATATATATATATATATATATATATATAAACACATTTTAAATTAAATCTAGATTTAAGACTCTTATTCGTGCTCGTAGAGTCGTGTAAAAAGAGGCAAATCATTTTCGTTTGCACTTTCCAATGCTGAGAAGTTGGATGAAGTTACAAGCAGAAGCGATTATCGGGGGATACATACGAATCATTTTAACGCGTCGGCACTGGGCCACTTCAAACCCACTCTGTCATAACTATATCGCCCTGACTCCCACGCCCCAATTCTGGTTGTTATATTTTTATTATAGCGGCGTTTGCCTCAAAACCTTTCAGTAAACTTTAACAACCCGCGTTTGAAACTATAGTACAATAACTTACGGTTCTCTGGCGAACCTATATCCTTATAAAAATTTTTATATTGCTGTTTATTACTTTTTTACTGCTCCTTTGGAAATCAGCTTGACATTCTCGTTACGTTCAGAGAAGATTGCTATGTAAAATTCTCGTTCAAAGAGAAACTTTAAAGGGCATAAAAGCTAGTTACAAAGGAAAAGCTTGAAGTCGTATTTTCTAATAAAAAAATATATATGAGAGCTATATGTTGCAATTTTAGGAGATCAGTTAGTATTTATAATAAAATTACCTTATTTATATAATATGTAAACAATTAAGCAAAACCAACTTCATGTTTTGTATTATTTACAATTTGTCGTTAATCTGACTTATTATTTCTGGTTTTCGGTTCAGGCATCTTAATAAAGCATATATAGTATCACAGGTATGGTATTAATTTGAAATAATATTCCAAACAAATTTTAGAACACATTGGGCTTAAATTACATTTTTATTTGTTTGTGTAATATTTTTTAATCTGTAAATTACTACACCTTGAATTGTGGTTAAATAATTTTTAATATCTTAAATCCCATTATTATAGTTGAAAATTCTTTATTTTTATTTAAATATAGTAGTGAAGCTAATTATAGAGGACTTTGTGACTACAGTAAAACTACATGTATGATTCTCGTTAACAACTGCTTTAGTCTAAAGCGTTGGCATAACGTCTCTAATCGACATTATGTGTCAGCTTATTTACGCAGTGTTGTATTTCACAGTGGATAAATGCATTCACCGCTTTGCGCAAATTCAAATGCAATGGCCGCCACAAACTGAAGTGCAATTAAAATTTGCATTTACTGCAATTTAAACAGGTATCAGCGAACTAATCTACAACTTTGTATTAATCAGAATTGCTGTAGATGATCCGAAATAACTCTAATTGTAAAATGTACTTATAATATACATTATAGTCATAAATAAATCATTGTGTAAAAATTAAATGTACTACTTGCAACGTATAATGGCAGCTGTATTAATGAATCTGTTTATGGTTGTGCATAAAAAAATTCCATCGAATTACTCTAAATATACTTATTTACTAACGACAGCATCATTAAATACACATTATATTGCATTGAAAATTTTATTTTATTTTAAACATATTTTAATCACAAAACGATTAAAGTTTGAAAACCACATGTTTATGTTTATGCGAGATTTGGTTATATTGTTTTTTAGATGAGGTACAAGTACTGCTATTATGTGTAAAATAAACATCAATGTGTTCTCAGCTATTCAGATTTGGCATGTATAGCTTACACTGTGCAAGTCAACAAAAGGTACATTATTAACAGATTGACAAATTTAAAAGTAAATTTATTGTTGAGTACATGAAAGGAAAGGAGGTGTTCTTTACAAGAAGCAGACCAAAAAATTGGTAGTACTGTGCCAGAACTATGGTACCGGTGGATAAAAGAAGGTACTCATTAGTAAAGATCGAAATTTAAAGCAGTGTACTTACGATTACAAACAGTAGCGCAACTTCAAGTACTCTAAGGTTACAATGGTTAACCATTACACGGTACTGATTATATACCTGCCCTATTCGACGTCGATTATTCCCAATAGGACTAACAGTACAACGTTCTTTCTTGTGACTACCACTGACTTCCCTGTATAGGCAACTCAGGTTACAATAGACAACGAAAAGGCGTTTGTAGATACACGAGTAGCAAAGAATCGTTTTTTGTTAAATTAATTTGATTGTTTTTAAACAAAAATGATGGTCAGATATTAATATGCCGTAAACGAGAAGAAAGGGAGTAAGAAGACTACATTTGTACTAGGAATACGTCAACTGTGCATATTATTGTATAAGGAATTACCAGTTGTGATAGCAGATTATCTGTAGTCAAGAGTTACAAAAATATTAGCAGTCGGATCTACATCGACATAGTCTTAAATTTCCTTCAGAGGATACCCCAAGCATTTCTTTAATAAGAGAACACTCAACCGCGTGAGACAGATAACGTATTAAATTTTCTTAAAAAAACAGAGTAGAAATTTTTTCATGGCCAGTTCTATTACTTAACTTTTCGCCGATTGGAATATCGTTAAGCGAAGGTATAGGAGTAATTAAAACCATTAAAGGATCCGGCTGAATTATAGAAGAATAGAATGCGGTCTATCAAAACACCGTCTATTTACTCTTTGACTGGATGCCAAGAAGAATAGATGCGATTACAGGAGTTTGATACCATATTAAATAAATGAAATTATTTATGGTCAAATGTTTTGTGCATGTAATCATTTATTCGTCTTAAATTAGAAAAATGTGCAAAGTTTTAGTTATTACTTTGCATTTTTTCTTGGTGCTAAAATGTCAACAAGTATAGTGTAATTACTTTTAATACAAACATTTAAATTAAAAAGTTACTAAATCTAGCAGTAGAAAGTTGTAGTTGTCTAGAATGCGTGAAAAATAGTATAAAGTAATATAAATTTACCGTATTATGAGTTACATTATCATAGATTCAACATTTATAAAGTGCCCATTAAGAACAGTTATCCTGTTTAAACACTAAGTAAAACTTGTAAATATAGGTCTTATTTAAGTTTATTTTCATACCAATAATAAAGGTGTAATTATAATTATAGAAAATCACACCATAAATATCTCAAGAAACATTATTACAAAAAATAATATAAATTGGTATCAAATTAGATAATAAATAACAAACACAAGTAATTAATTACAACTGACATATTTTTATTAAAGATATTTCTACTTATTGTTTTACAACTAATTTTAAAAGCACTCTTCAAAACGAAACAATCAGATAACATGATATTTTAGTGTTTGGAAAAATAAATTTTTTAATTATAGGGAGTAAAACATTTAGAGCACTATTAAGGTAGCATAAAATCTATAAAAGCCAACAAGCAAAAAGGATCAATGTGAAAACAGAAAACGGAATATGCTCTTCGAATTATAAATACAAAAATATCCGTGATGTTTTTGTTTGCAAATAGCTATTTAAATATTTAGTTAATTACTCACATCTTCATTACGTATTAAACCTTTTTACTCTGTCGTCCTTTTTAGTGTTTACCCAACTTTTGCGTCCATATATTAGTACTAGTGTAATCCCCTTATAAAACTTTATTGTCGTATCTTTTCGAGTTTTGTTGTTCAATGTTCTATTTATTATACCATAGGTAGCCTAATACCCGTTTATCTCATTATTTACGTCATTGTCGTAGTCATAACTTACGTCGGGGCCTAAATATTTAAAATGCGATGCTTGTTCAATTAGTTTATTATCAAGGACTATCTTTGATTAAAAGGAATGTTTACCTTTGAAAGCCATAATTTTTGTCTTGTTCAAAGATATCGTATTGTATTTTCGTATTGTTTTAGTTTGAGCAATAAATTTAGATAAGTACTTCGATTTAGCATTATTTTGGAATTTAATCTAATTTTTAATATTTAAAGAAACTGGTGTATAAATTAAAATGTGTAACAGCCAGGCTGCAACTTTGTCTGACTTCTTGATTAATTTTGTCTTTCGTGAGTTTTATACCTATGCTTATTACTATTGCATCTCATGACACAAGCTTTTAATTGCTTTCATAAAATGAAGTGGGTATTTATTACTTCTTATTATTATAGAAAGAGAATTTAAATCAACATAATCAAAGATCTTTTAAAAATAAATTAAAACTTTATCAGTTTAAAAATTAAACTCCGAGGTTTTCTATTAGATATTTTACTATAAAGATATTGCCGCTGCATGAATGTCCTTGTCGAAATCTATTTTGTTCTTCTTGTGAAAGTATTTCTGTTAATACTTTCTGCCGTTCTACGTAAACTTGAAATTTTGCATCTCGTCCAGTATATACTTATAAAATATAACCTAAGATAATAGAAAGTGATTGTACAATTTAACTAACTCCATATTTATCTCGTCTAATCCTAAGGCTTTTTGCTTTTCGTATTTTGTAATGTGTTTTCTAATTTTGCGGATCGTAATTTCATCAGGTTTAGAAAGGTTACTATCATTAGAGCCTGTTTTGTTACTTTTGATTTCTACTTCTGAGTACAATAGTTTTCTATTCTTCTTCTTTTATAATGTTTAATTTTGCTTTTATCTATCTGATCTAAATGCACCATAACTTCACGTGCTAGTGTTTGTACCTCAGGTATATGGTGTTTAATATTCTCTATAAAATTCCAGAATTTTTGTTGGATTATTTTAAATATACTGGTCTTTTGATTCTTCTTTGTTTTTCTGCAGGTGTTCGATGTGTTATTCACTTTCTGAAAGACTTCAGCAACTTCACGAATCTATCTTTTGTAAAAGTTACAATTTCAGCGTTGTGCATTACTTTGTTAGTGTCTTCTGTGACTTGACTGTGCTGGTTTCGGGTGACCCGATAAGTGCTTGTCCGTTCAAAAAACTATTACTGTTGATCCGTATGGTGTCACATCAAGCACTAGCTCCAGATACGTCCGGACACTCCCAATTCAGTGACCAGTTTCAGAAACAAAATACTTTTCTTCTGTGTTATGTAAGTATGCCATTACTTTTTTAACATTTTGACTTTATTTGACGTTGTCTGCCTCTCACGTAATTATAGATGTTATACTGAACGTAGGATTGATTTGTGAGAGCTTCTTATTATTAGTATCATTATAATTATTATCATTTTTGTTTTTTTTATGATGGGTTTGCGTTGAGGTTTTTTCCGCTACGACCAGAAATATTAAAAAAGGTGATATACTAGATGTTAAAATACAATTTACAAAATGTGGTACAAAGAAAACGAACAACAAGAATAAATAAATAAATAATTAAATTTATAAATTTATATATAAATATACATACTACATATACGTACTGTAGGAACAGTCTAAAGGGCTTCTTAAAATAACTAATATGCAATGACTAGAATATAATGTCATATTAACAGTATAATTAAATATATTAAAATTTGTTAAGTAATTGTTTTTGGCGTAATAAATGTAAAACAGAACGCAAATAGGGCAACTTAAAGTCAAACGTTTTTGAAAACTTACTAACTGCACAGCAGATCGATGAATATTAAAAGATACTGCATATTCAACGCTGTAAAAGATATATCTAGAAAGCGGTTTATTTAAAAGATGATAAATTTGCGTAAGTCGTATATGTCTAATATGGAGTTGACATGGCGCTTGTCTAGGAGGATTTGGCAGTATTATTATTTGTGATCTAAAGATAGTTCATTTTTCTGCCAATTAGTAGGGACCAAATTCACCAAGCAAGAGTTAAGATCTTGCCAAGAATTGTGTAATCTATTATTGTTAGAGAGAGAAAACCATACTTATAATATATACATAAAAGACCTGATCTAGGAAAAATTGATTGCAATTTATATTTATGTTATTGTGAAAGTCCAAACAATTGTGTGTATTTGTCAGGCCTAAAAATACTTTAATAGGTAATGTGCATAAAGAAATGACAAACTAAACAATAAGAATTACGTGTGGAAAAATAGAAAAAACATAGAGTAGAAGTATTGATTGCCACAGAGAGAATTTTTTTAATAGTTTAAATAAACAATGAGAAGATGTTGCTAAAGGTGGAGTCCATGTTTTAATTGTCAAAGGCTTATATCATTCTGTAGGCGGTGGTTCTCCAGCTACGCCGTTGATTGAGCTCCTTCAGTATACGCTCTGTGCTAGTTGTATTCTACTACTATAAATATAATCAATCTTAAAGAAAATAAATTTTAAGGCTAAGTACTATAGTTCTGTTTTGTACTAGAAGCAAAAGCATAATTATACTTTATGAAATTGGAGCTTTATATTAACTGCACTCCACCTGTGACCGGAAAGAAGTTTTAGCTCGTCTAACAAAGTTTGTCGATAAGATGTAATTTTAAAATTTTTTTAGACAATGTAAGTGAAAATTTCCACTCTTTCAATTGACAAGTGCGCATATCTTAAAAATTACTGCTGTAACATGATGGCGGTTACTAAAGACTGGCTATAGGATTTTCTAAGGTAAGAAAAATGAGCGATTGGTCGACTACTGTTCAGCAGTAAAAAGTAATATATTCTTATATGTAAACCTCAATCTGTTTTTTATGCATTATTTACGAAGTTTTTACCGATGTTAAAATTTAACTTTTCGCCCATCTATCCACATTAATTGATAATTGACCGTTGATGCCTATATTTTGCTTAACCAACTTGATAAATAAATGAGACTTCTTTATAAATCGGTATGATTGCTGTATGACGACATGAGTTAGGATATGTAGATGCTGACTATCATTTAAAGATTTACAGCTGAAGATATCCATGATGAGGAAATAGTTTTAACATAAAACATATTACTCAGTCGGGACCAGGGTAGAATGTAAAGTACAATTTATAGCTTGATAAAGTTCATATACAATAAACGATTCATTACGCTTATGTGGGTTTGTGTCTTAAAAGTTAAGCATGTCCTATTTTCAATTTGAGTTGTAGACTATAAAAGCATACCATAAGCGTTAGGGGCTGATACTCATGCAAGAGTTTTTTCTAAAGTGTTTACTACCGTAACCGGTTCAATTTCTTCACGACTTGGATATATGAGTGTTCATATTTGAGATGAAATTTCTAGAGAGAGGTTTTATTTTACTCTATACTTCTCTAGTAAAAGTTAAATTTCGTATTTTATATGCAAAAGTGTAAAGGTGGGCTCGAGACGCTTTAATAAATATACGTCTCTTAATAGTTAGAAGTTTTTCTTAGACATTTAATTTGGGAACCGACAGAAAGGCTTTAGTTTTATTCATATTTGCTACAGAACATAATTATGATCTATAAAAGACTGACGGTTTCCTTTTCTGTTTTTTTTTGGAATCGTTTTTTCTGCTGCTTTGATGACGCTTTCAATAAACTTTTGTACATCGTCATCCATATTACCTGAGAGCACTAACCCGCTTCTTTAATCAACTATTTAGAAGGACATTTTAGTATAGTCTTGGTAGATATATGTGTAGTTAGAAATAACAGAGAGTAGTAAAGGTCATATAGATTCGAACAAATTAGAATTAGCGTTGGAAAGGCAAAGCTACATATAGCCTTGTCTTTATTTAAGATAATCAATCAATTCTGCTCTATCTCAAAAATATTTATTAAAGCGATTTGTATGCTAGCCAATCGAGATATAAGAGTTAACTTACACTTTTAACTTTTGTAAAGGGACCATATAGAAAAATAAAGCGGCGAAGATCTTAGTAATATCCTTTAAAGCCTTTTATATTCCATTATATAATAGAAACAATTTTTAAAAAGCGGCTTGTTATTTTGATTTTCCTGTTGTCTAACCTCTAGTTCTTATCTTATTTAAAATTTCTTTTTATATGTGGCAAAACAATAAGTTATCTATTAATGAAGTGGTTTTAGTTTAACTTTCGAGTACATTAGGAGTCTGGCCATAATGGTATAAGAGTTCAAATAAACACTACAGAGCTATATAACCAAAACTTTGACATAAACACGTAATAGAAAACGGCGAATTCCGGTAATTGCACGCGATGGTAGGTTTGGACAATCAAAAGTCAAAATGTATAACACTAAAAATGCTTAGAGGTCATCTTACATTCAGGTTAATTGTTGACATGAAGTGCCTTTTTGGTTTTTCAACTCGTCAAAATATCGTTTTCGAAACACGAAAGCAAATCTCTGCAAACCATAACACTTCTGCACAAATTCAATACTTGTGGCTTACTGTATTATTCATATTTGACAAACTTTTCGTAGTTAACTGACGACAAGTTTTAAGTTAGGTTTGCTACTCCGATTATTACAGCACTTACCATTTTCTTTACGTAAGTAGGATTACAGCCAGCAAACTGTTCCATTCCTTTTAAAATTATAAAGAAAATTATCTCTTTGTTTTTGCTAAGAAAAATCTTGTTAGTAGACGTACGTACGATGCATAGCTGTTTTTTCTTAAATATTTGGCGCAAAACGCTAGCGTCAACTTTGTTTTGACTAACCTGAAAGGACAAAAAATCCTTCAGCTTTGAGAAACATCACCTTTGTTAGCTCTATTTGAAAAAAAAATTTACGAGCAGTTGCAGAGCTCCGCTTTCCCGTAGCAGGGCTACTTATTCCTGTGGGACGACCGGTATTTAAAAAGCACCTATTAGCGACGGATATCCTGTGCCATTCTCATCTCGACTCGAGTCGCATGATTCTTTGCTTTACGACTCTTTAACATCAGTGAGACGAGCTAGAATCCTGGAGTTAGCAGCGGTCGTACATTATAAAAATACCCCTGAGAATTATAATTATTATCATTGACAATGATAAAATTGTAGTTATCATACAATAGCTTCAACTTTGTAATATGAGACTTTAAAATCACTGATTAAAAATTTACCTTTAAAGGAATTGCTTTAAGTTTTTTTAATACATCACTTATTATGGAGTGTTGCTACAAGTTAGTGTCATAAGCAGTTATTGACATAATTAAACTTATAACAATTCTATGCAAAATGCAACGCATAACTCTTTGATTAGAGACATGATTAGAGTTTTCAGTAATATTACATAAATAAGCGAATAAAAGCAAATTAATTTATAATTTCTTCTTTTAGCATTAAATGCAGTTTGTAAGATGATGTTTATAAAGTAAACAATATGTTTAAATTTTCAAAGTAAGAATATAATAAATATTCGTTTCTATCAACTGTAACGATACAATTTTGATTATTTGGTTCAATATGAAAAAGTTGCTTTTATTTTGAATTTAAATTAAAAAAGAGATTTGCAGATCAACATGTTTAATATTTTTTTGTCCTAGGACCAAGCGCATATAATTAGCTATTGTAAGATTGTTTCAATAGAATAGCGCATACGTCCATCACATTGTTAAATAAAAAGTTAAAGTTATGTGAATACTAATAATTTGAACAATACTTCTTTTATTGAAAACTTTAAAACTTCAAACGAAGCTAATAAAATATAATAATGTTAAGTTCATTTTGAATTTTTAGTGATTTATGAATAATTAAGGAAGCTGCGTTATTTATTTTAAGAATTAAAACTGAAAAATCAATAGCATAATAACAATTTAATAACCCAAATTCAGTAGCTAATTTTGAGTAAAAAAATATTTAAATGTTTCATTAAAGCACTAGTATACAATATTTCTCTACATAATGATTTTCGTTATATATTAATGCATTTTATTTTTAATTCGTAACAATCAACCAAATCCTAAGGTTCTACTCTTTAATTAAAGAAACAACTAAAACTATAGTTACGCATATTGATTAATACTTTTAAATCCTTTATTTTAAAATTATTTAATAGTTTAATAAACGTTAGAAACAAAACAAATTAAAAATCACAGTTTTGTATTTACTGTACCTTCATTTATTTTTAACATCTGCTAAATGTATACAAATAAATTTTAAATAATTTTTAGTTATTTAATTAATAATAACTAAACAAGGCTTAGCACTCATAATAAAACTTATTTGAATTGTTATAAAACATAATTTCTATTTTTGCAAATATCATTGCGGCGTATTTATAAATCTAGAATTTATTACTTCCAGGTTCTATAAAACGCGTTATCGTTGTGTATATACGCACCTTATCATCATTACGTGAAAAGCGTAGGCGAATAATTTATTTCTATTTTCAGACTGTCCTCATGTAGTAATATATTGCTGTAGTTCTAAGAAAACATTATTCCTTAGGCACACAGTCCGATAATGTTGTGTAATAGTTGACTGAAAGAGCAATACATTTATTTTAATTTTTTCAAATTTTTGCACATAAATAATTCAAGAATCATGCATTTTTGTTGTCAAGAATCCGTTAGTCTGTGATTGATAAATTGCGGTTCCTTTCGGGTCTTGCTTTGAGAGGTGTAGGTCATCTAAGGCCCCCACGAAGTAATAAATTAGACTTTCATGGAGTAGCGCGGATGCTGAACTACTGAAACAGCGAGCGGTCACAAATGCCGCAGATCAGAGCGAAGTAAAAAGCTTCGAATCGACACTGATCTCCCGAATCTTTTGAGAGTAGATTGGCTTACTGCTCAAGCGAAGCTGGAGCACGTTTCTAAGGTTATTTCGGACACACTGAGAATACAAATGGCACTGTCATTGTATTTAGTAGAAATGGATGATGTTATATCTCAGGACTCCCTAACAAAACAAAATAATTGTTATGGTAGTATTGTTTTCTATAAAATAAATAATATTGATGTTTCTTTTATTTTAAATTGGTTTTATTCTAAATAAGTTAGATGTGCTTACATGTTTGTAAGATCTGTATTTAGCACAATCTAATTGTGCTAGTTTAAAGTATTTTTAATTTATATCTTGATAAGATTCTAAAATTTGGTTCAAATAATAAGAAGTAACCATAGGTAATATCTTAGTCCACGTTTGACTTTCATACCGTAAAGACATGTGCTGAGCGATAATAGTGGTAGTGTGTAACGCGGTTATCGCTGATCTTAGATCAGCAATATGCTGGTTTAATCTGAGTGAAGTATAATAATTATAAACTCACATTTCGTAAAATAGTTATATGAAACCAATCCACATGCTACTAAATGGCATGCAACAGCAATAATAATTTCTATATTCCGTCCACGCAATTAACACAGCAGCTAGCATCTCAATCACATAATAGCTTCGCCCCGATGGATAGCCAGGTAAATCCCCAACTTCCTATTATCAATACTCCTTATTTACATAAAAACTTGACATATGTGCCAAATGTGCAGATCCCAAATTTACAATCTCAAATCTTCTTCTTCTTCTACTCTTATTATATAGGCTATAAGCTTGTTTCTAACTACACATTTCGTGTAGTACTATGACATGTTACCCCGGCAGGTGGCTAGTCTGACCGTTAGAAGAAGGAGAATGTACTTTACGACCGCCAAAGGTGTTTGTATGATGGCCGGAGAGCACTCGATGTTTGCCGTTATTTTGACCTGGGAGTCGAACCCAGGGCCCGCCGCGCGTTAGTCTGGCAGGCCGAAGCCTTTGCGTCGCGGCTGTCGCGCTCTCACAATCTCAAATGAATACACAAACTAATCATACTTTTACATCAATGCAACTAAATACCGACAAATAATTTATCAAACAGAATAAATACACCCGATAGTGATAGTGAAGTGGAATTGAATACAATGCCCAATAAAGAATGGCAATGTGTACAAAACAGAAAAAGGAAAAGAATAACAAAACAATCAGCACAAAATAAAGCAGTACATGTCACACAAAATAACAGATATTCTGCCCTTAATAGCCTTAATGAGGATATTACTGAAGTTGCACCGGTTGTTCAACAAAATAAGATACCCAGACCACCTCCAATATTTGTACATGGAGTTACAGATTATAATAAAACGATAAATGCTCTAACAGCTGTTACTGAAATAGAACAATATAAAACAAAAACAATGGCTGACAATATAGTTAAGCTAAGTGCAAATACTCCAGACACATACCGTAAGTTAGTAACATTCATGAAGGAAACAGGTATAATTTACCACGCATATCAAATGAGAGAAAATAAAGCTTATAGAGTTGTCATTCGTAACCTCCATCCTACTGTACCCTCTACCGAAATAGCAGAATCACTGGAAGAGAAAGGTTTCAAAGTAAGAGCTGTAACAAACATCAAACACAGAATTACAAAATTATCCTTACCAATGTTTCTTGTAGACTTGGAACCTGCTGAAAATAATAAAAACATTTACAACCTTAAATTCTTAAATAATCACGTTATAAAAGTGGAGCCGCCACGTAAAAATACATCAATTGTCCAGTGTACGAGGTGTCAACAATATAACCATACCAAAGCCTACTGTAACCGTCCCTACGCTTGCGTTAAATGTGGAGGACCGCATGACACTAAGACATGCAAGAAATCAAAAGATTTGCCGGCTAAATGTGCTTTATGTGGCGGTGATCATCCCTCCAACTATAGAGGCTGTACAGTACACAAAGAATTACAAAACAGACTGAAACCAGACACACAGACTCAAAACAGGTTTATCAATTCAAACCACTCACCACCCAGCAACAATAGACAACACTCAAAGTTCACACCCTCAACATACAGCCAAGTAGTACAAGCCAACAGTCAAGACACAATCTTACAAAAGTTCTTAGAAGAATTCAAAATGATGTTCACCCAGCTAATGCAACAAAACAACATGATAATAAACATGTTGTCTACTGTCATAAATAAACTTGTCGTTAATGTCTAAGTCCTTACGAATATGTTTATGGAATGCGAATGGCATCCAATCAAAAATTCAAGAAATCGAATTATTTTCGAAACTTCATAATATAGATATATTTCTTATATCAGAAACACATTTTACGGACAGATCTTATCTAAGAGTTCCGCACTATACATGCTATCATACGGAACATCCGGATGGTACCGCCCACGGAGGAACAGCGCTACTCATAAAGAGCTCAATAGTTCATTATGAACTACAAAAATATGAGGATCCATGCCTACAAGCAACAACAATACAAGTTTGTAAATTACCAAACCCAATTATCATATCTGCTGTCTATTGTCCACCAAGACCTAATATTACCAAGGAGGATCTCAAGCCGTTTTTCCAATCACTTGGCAGTACATTCATATGCGGCGGAGACTTCAACTGTAAGCACACCTACTGGGGATCTCGGCTAATTACCACTAGGGGTAGGGCTCTATATAACCTCCTACGAGAAGAAAAATATGGATACCTATCAACTGGGGAGCCAACATACTGGCCCACGGACCATAATAAAACACCTGATTTGCTAGACTTTTTTGTCACAAATGGAATTTCTTCTAACTATACGGATATTATCAGCAATCTTGATTTATCTTTAGATCATACACCAGTTATCGCTACAATCTCTGGTATTGTTACCTATACAATATTTAATACATCGGGCACTGGTATTTTACTGCCAGTTAAGAAGATAATTTATTTACTTTCATCTTTTTCAATAAGTTAATTATTATTATAAAAAAATACAAAAGACTAAATAATAGTTTAATATCATCTATGAAGCCAAATTTAAAAGAAGAGAGCACACCAATTTTACTATTTTTATTATATTAAATTTCGAGTATCTCATTATATTTATTAATTACTAATTATTTTATTTTAATTTTTTCATTAGATTAATGATTGAGTTCTAAGGGTTTTTATTGCATCTTCTCTGTGCTCAAGAATTAACTTATTAATTTTTATTTTTTTTTTGCTATTCATTTAGTTTATATATTAGTTAACTTTAAATAAAAATCATATATTTTAGTTACGCATTTATTCTTCTGTAATTACTTCAAAACATTTTACAGATGTTGTTGTGTTTGAAAAATATTTTATTTTTAATTTGTATTCTGTTAAAAATATTTACAGTATGAAATTATTAATATAAACTCAGAGTAAAAGAACAAAGACAACCTAAAATAAATATAATAAAATTATTACATTATAAAGAGCATAAGTAGAGGGAAAATACTTTAAAGTACTGTTAATAGACTAACACTGTAACTTAAATAATATAAAAGCGTGAGAAGAGTAATGTAGTACACTAAAAAACATAACAGGCATGTAACTAGAAATGGGCAAAGTGACTCATTTCTGGGATCAGATCCAGATCGCTCACTCACCAAAAAGAGCTAACTTTTTTGTAACTGATAACTCATTTTTTTCTACATTTGTGCCTACTGGCTTTATCAGTTAGGCTATTACTGCTACCATTATAAAACCAATTGTAATGAACTGTTTAATTCAACAACGTTTTATTTAAATTTTATTTTTCCCTGACAATAGCGGCATTTTCCTTTTCCTTCTTTGATAAAATGGTACCCAATATCACTCGACAACCTACTAGCTCTCACCGGCATTTTGTTCTAAAATAACAACAAAATATTATGAACAACGTAAATCGTTTAAATATTATATTATAAAAGTTATAGATAAATATTACATACCAAGCTGTATAAAGGCGAAGACTGATAGATAGAATAAGCAAAGTCGCAAAAAACTGAGGAGTTATCGGAATCAGAAACAAGTTGAGATCGGGAGTGAATCAGATCAGTGAGTCAGATCGAAACGGGATAACCAAGAGCTGTTCGCATATGCGCAGACCGCACGACATCGAAAGAGCGAGAATCGAGTGAGAGATCGAAGAGTTACCGCTCTTATTTTGTGAGTCATAACTCACTCACTCTCTAGTAGAGATAGTGGATCCGCTTATGAGTTATTCAAAAGAACCAGCTCTTATGAGTCAGATCGAGGCGGGAGATCGAAACGCTACCGCTCTTATTTTGAGTCATAACTCACTCACTCCCTACCAAGAGCTGGTTCTTTTGAGTAACTCATAAGCGGATCGTCCATCTCTAATGGTAACAGATAGATGTACGATATCTACAGCAGAAGTAAACTTCAGAAGTAGAACAATAAGTTTCTACTGTAAACTTTTACGTATCTTCATAAACTAACTATCCTAAGTAGAGAAAAACGGAATACCACACAATCAAAGGCATAACTTATTTATTAAAAGGCTATGCTATATTTTAAACGAAGCAAAATAGATTGACATTATTTAGAAAAGTGCGCTTAGGAAAAATTCTTAAAATTTTCACTATTGTTGAAATGGCCAAACTTGATGCGGTTTTTAAAAATCACTACCGAACCTACATTCCATCTGCTACAATAACCTTAAAAGTGAGAGTTGAAGACAAGTCTTTAAAAAACAAATTAAATGCTATAAAAAAAATTAATAGGGATAACTTTGCGCCTGCAATACAAAATATTTTATCTTAAACAAAGAATGGTATAACATACGTATTTGCCAGTTAGAACCAATAATATTTCAGTGACGTTGGTTTTTGTAATATATTTAAAACACCAGAAGTACGTAGTTATAAATGTTAAAATGGCGTTAGAAACGAACAAAAAAAAAACAAAAATTATCAACTGGGGTTATAACTTTTTTGTATTTTTTACTAGCAATTATAAAATGGCCCGAAAAGCTGCTGCCATTACTAATACTAAAATCACTAACCCCAGCACTATGCATCATTTTCATTTTCCTAGATATTATGGTCATTTATGCTTAAGGCGTCTGTTTTGTGAATTCTTTGTTATTAACTTGATTAATTCGAATGGACTACTATTTTCGCTTGATTTTTTATAGATCTTTTGACTGTAGATCCATGTACAAAGAAGATTTTGAAGTCGATGTGTAAGGTTTTGTCTATAAATACCAGTGAGAATCGGTGAGTGCCCTTAATAAACACCTTTATAATTTTATGCCATACGTCCAAATTGGCTTAATTATTGCTTTAAAAATTAAAAAATTATTTTCTAAAAACCGTAACGATTTTTTTCCAATGACATTTTCTTAAATTCGAGGTCTATTTCTCTGTGCCTTTTCTGAATATGATTTTTCCATATTTCCTTAAAGGGTAAGTGCATTATTGGCTATTTCACTTTATTAGCCTGTAAAATTATGTTATTGTTATGTAAAACTCCAAGACATGAAGAGCGTTTTAGCGTCAATGTTGTATAGATGAACTTACATTCATTTACTATAATTCTTCATTCATGCAGCGACTCTTCAATTATGTTGAAATGGTCTTGCAGAAGGGAACTTGCTATCACTGGATTTTGTATCGACGGCTAGGACTACTGCGTCACCAGCAAAAGTTCCTGTTTGAGTTTGTTGAGTAGTAGGAAAATTATACGTATAAAGTAGGCATAACATTGGTCCAATTCTACACCTCAGTGGCACTTCTGAGTTTATAGGGTAAACTTTTGATGTTTTGCTGTTATACTTGATTTAAAAATAATGATCAGTTAGATCAGATTGAAAAAGTTGATAGTACTGATAAGACAGATTTACTTTGAATTTTAGATAGTAGGCCTCTATTCCTTATCTAAGGCCTGTGTAGCATAAAAAATGCTGCTGTACAGTATTTATTCTGTTCCGGGACCGTTCTTATATTGTCGATTATCAAATGGTACTGTTGTATGGTAGAATGTTGCTCCCCCAATCAAAACTCATGTGAAGGCAGACAACTTTATTTTTTTGTACACAAGTTTTTCCATAGATTTGGGGATTATAAGTAAAAAACTGATAATATGGTAGAAAATTATTTTTGTATTTTGTTTACCTGGGTTGGGAATTACGATTTTTTGTGCAAATTTTAGTTGTTTGGGTTAGATATGTTAATCGCAGAATTGAATTAAACATTATAATAACAAGCGTTGTTCTCTTTCTGGATGATTTCTTTGATAGCTCAACAGTACTAAGATGAATTTTAGTGCTTTTTTAATAAGTAAATGTGCAATTTCGTTATACAGTCGAATTGAGAACCTCCTTCTTTTTTAAAATCGGTTAAATATATATGAAACATAATATCTATGAGTACAGTAAATAGTTAAAAGAAAGTAAATGTAGTAATAGTCGATTTTACAAAATATAAAATAACAAGCTTTGAAATGAAAATCAATTTGTAGCTTAAATAAAGCAAAAGATCAGAACCACAAAAATGCAGTTGAAAGGCCGATTACCAGCCCACCTCAGCAGCTTTTAATGCACTTCTAAACACAAACATTAAACTGTGCTTCCGAATTAATCAAACAGCGGTTAGGGCTGACGGAGGCTACATTTCAAGTCATCGGCTCTCGCTTCACTGACTTTTCAGTAAATTCAGAAGACGCGGTTGGGGCTGCGGTTGCGGATTGACGGATTTACTTACACCACATCAATAATTTGGAGTTCGATTGCACTGTCTGCTTAAATCCGCTCCGGTCCTTGTTAAATGTCTGGTTGCGCCTGGCTCTTGGGCGGATTCCATTTATTATACGCCTGAAACTCCGCTCGGGCGAGTCAGGCTATTCTGGAGTTTAATTTTCAATCATGGCTGGGCGAAATGTGGTGCTGCGATCAATTAGACTAATTATGTAGTGTCACTGTTCTAGAAGCGGCTCCAACTATGCTTAAATTCTAATAACTTAATACACTGTGTGAATTGCCAATCTTCAATAATTGTTTTATTTTATAAAGTACAAACCAGACATTTTGAACAATTCCCTGTTAAAAAATTAATTTAACATTATTCCTTGAACAATGTTATTTCTGTGAACATTTGCTATAAAGTAAAATACTTGCAGCTTCATTTTTTAAATTAAAAGTTCCTGTGTAATAAGTTACAAAAATATTTCACACTTCAATTGTATGTTTGAATGAATTTCCTACCTAAAAATAAAAACCACCCCGTTTAATTTTGGCATTAAAGACGCCGCTCCCCCGAGGAGCTTCGGGACAAAAACGACTGTGCGGTTGAGTGCCGCCTTAGCGACTTGCAGCTTTGTGCTCTTTGATAATAGTTTCGGTGCGCAAAAATCATAGGAAGACAAAACACGCCTGTCATTTGTACAAACTTCTACGACACATAAAGGCCGTGCTCTAGAAAACTGAAAGGAGCGGATAGTTTCTTAAGTTCTTTTAAGTTTTATGTGCGATTGCGCCAGAAAAACTTTTAGCAGAAATTGCAGCAAAGTAATACTACAAATGTAAAGAAATATCAACATATACCACCTATTAACTACTTAAGGTTGTTTATTAATATTTTAAAACAAGTTTTTATAAATTTATAATAAACTAACAATTTCTAGTTAAAAAGCTAAGTAAATAGATGTAGAGGTACATAAATATAAATAAATAAGAATTATTCTAATGAAAATAATTGTGTACAGAATCATTTTATTGTGTCGTAGCAACAAACTATTTATTTATACATTTATAAAACGGAAACAACAGTTTAGGCGCGGTGTTCCTTCATAACCTATTTAGCACAAGATTACAATAAATATTTTAAAGTTTTGCTATACGTTATAATAAAAAGGAGAACGGTGTAATACCGTGAAGGAAACTTTCTACAACGGTGCGATGAAATTAGGATAAAAACTTTGAAAAAGAATTAATAATATGCTGCATGACAAATGTGAGTATAATGAATTTTCGAAATCGTAACGGTTATTTCCGGTTGCCGTTAACCGATATGGCTGAAAATCAATAACATGAAAGGTACTGACCTAAGATGTGTGTATGGAAGTTTAAAGTGAATCCGTTGAATAGAACGGAAGTTACAGTGATGATATAATTTCATTAACTTTCTATAAGCTCCGCTGTAGGAAGTTAATAATTGTACTAATAGATATGCATAACAAATATCAAGTAACTTTATTATAAAAACATTTAGTATTATACAAAAATTTATAAAAACTAGTGATACTAAAAAATTCTCATATTTCATCGATAGGACTTATAGAAATGTAAAATAAATTTTAACAATAAACTTAATTTAGTTTTTAAATATTTTATTATTAATAACATAGATATTAAATAATGCATACGTATTAAAGTAATCAGAAGTATTTCACTACAAATAAAGCAAATAAAGAATCTAGTCTTTGGAATAAAGATATTAATAACAAATCGATTAAATTTAAAAATACCTAAACGAAGTTTTCAATGAAACCTTATCATTTACAATGCCTTGTAAATTGATTCATAAATATAGTCAAGTATACATAGTAGTATATACTCATAAAATAAGCTATTCATAAATGTAAGATTAATTATAGATGGAAAATTTCTTTGATTTATAAATGAAAATCAAAACATTTTCCATGCCCACTTATAATGTCACTATTCCCGTTCTAATATTTTATATCATAACAATAATACGATAATTTTATATTAAGTACAAAATAGTGGTTTAAACACACACACACTGTAAATCGCATTTGCATCATTCTATAATAAAATAGATTGCAGTAGCAATACCTTCTCATTATTATTAAAAAGAAAAATTTTTATAGAGCAAAAACACAACCTCAACAACTTTTTGGATAACAAAGAATTTATAGAATACAATTTAAAAGAATGCTAAATAACACATTTTAGACAAGAAGCCGTGTGGGGTTTCCAGTCCCCCATCGGGCGCCTCCCCAGGTGGCGGATAGGGGAATGCCCACTAGATATAGTGGGTACCAGGGAAATCAAATACCTGGGGTGGACCAAAACTGGCTGACAACAGGCAGCGGTGTTGTTAGTACCGAAATAAGGCTACCGCAAGATTATCTTCCTTAAAGGCTTATTATCGGGAAACCTATGGGCAAAGCATTATGTAAATGCTATCCAGTCATAGCACCGCGGCGCAGAAAGCAAGAAGAAACTACTGCGCTACTTTCTCAAGTTTCAACAATCATGGCAACACAAAACCCGAATTTGGCCCCTAGTCCGTTGCAGGTTTTAAATAACCAAGGGGTGCTAAGAATCCCCACGTTAAAACAAGATAGGCACCACCCAACTGTGGATAAAAACTAAAATTGGAACATGGAACCTAAGAAGCCTTTATATGGCTGGGAAGACACACAACGTAATTCAAGAAATGACTAGATTAAACTTAGAAATTCTAGGAATATCAGAAACAAGATGGCCGGGATGTGGAAAAAGTGAAATTGGTGACCATGTCATATACTATGCAGGTAACAATGACACAAATCATCCGAATGGTGTTGCGATTATAGTCAACAAGGACATAAACAAATCTATAATCAACTGCATACCCTTTTCAGATCGTATAATATTACTACAACTAAAAGCGTCACCAAAGAATATTAAGGTCTTACAAATATATGCCCCGACAATGGAAAAACCAGATGCAGAAATAGAACAACTGTACGTACACATAAATGAACTAAGAAAAAACATTAAAACAGACGAAGTGACTATTATTATGGGCGACTTCAATGCCAAAGTGGGCCAAGGCAAAGTAGAAGACATTGTGAGAAATTTTGGCTTGGGCGAAAAAACCGATAGAGAAGAATGACTAATACAATTTTGCCAAGAAGAAAACATGGTCGTCATAAACACGTGGTTCAAGTTACCACCTAGGCGCCTCTATACATGGACGTCTCCACAACACACCCCGGAACACATTATACGAAATCAAATAGATTATCTTCTAATTAACAAGAGATATAGAAATGGACTAACAGGCGTTAAAACATATCCCGGAAGTGATGTGGGCTCAGACCATAATCCTGTTGTAGGATACATTAACATACGTCTCAAAAAACTACGAAAGCGATATGACAAGAAAATAGATTTACAGAAACTGAAAGAACCAGTCCACTGCATGCAGTTGGCTCAGACTCTAAACGAAAATATAAAAGAAAGTGGAATACACGAGTTAATAAATAATGTAATTACTGATGTAGACGATACAGACCGCACAGAGATTATCGAATCTATCTGGAACAAAATAAAACTAGCCATCACAAACACACAAAATACCATAACCGGACAAAATCGTAACAAAAATAAGAAACCATGGATGACATCAGAAATATTAACGTTAATGGACAACAGAAGAACATACAAAACAAAATCAACAACAATATAAACAACTAAATAAACTAATACAAAAGAAGATAAGGCAAGCGAAGGAACTATGGCTAAATGAGAAATGCAATGAAATAGAAGAATTAGAAAAGAGACACGATACTTTAACCTACACAAAAGATCAAAGAAACTATAGGAGGGACTAAGAAATATAACTACAACAAAATGTTAAATAACGACAACCAACTAATCACAAACCAAGAAGATCTAAAACAAGTATGGGAAGAATATATAAAACAGACCTTTGAAGATGTGAGAACTGAGCAACATATAACAACAACGGAGCATGCACCAAATATATTACAAAGTGAAACAACAAGCGTAATACGAAATTCTTAAAACGGCAAAGCAGCTGGACCAGACCAGATTCATAACGAATTTTTGAAACTTCTAAATGAAGAAAACATAACATTACTTACTAATCTTTTTAATGCAATCTATCAAACTGGGAAAATTCCTTCTGATTGGATGACATCGGAGTTTACCACTATACCCAAAAAACCCAACGCAAATAAATGCGATGATTTTCGACTCATAAACTTGATGAGCCACGTTCTCAAGTTATTTCTAAAAATTTTACACTGTAGAATATATCAGAAATGTGAAATAGATCTGAGCGACTCCCAATTTGGATTTAGAAAAGGGTTTGGTACCAGAGAAGCGTTATTTAGCCTGTCAGTTCTGCTACAAAAATGCCGTGACCAACAAAAAGATATCTACGTGTGCTTCATCGACTATGAAAAAGCCTTCGACCGTGTAAAGCACGAAGAACTATTGACAGTATTGACTGAGAAAAGACTTGATCAAGAAGACATAATAGCTATTAGAAACCTATACTGGAACCAAAACGCCACAGTGAGAATAGATAATGAAAATACGGAAGCTATCTCAATTAAAAGAGGAGTGAGGCAAGGTTGCATCCTCTCACCACTATTATTTAATATTTATTCAGAGACAGTTTTGTCAAAGCCCTAGAAAACTCCGAAGACGGAATAAAAATAAACGGTAAACTTTTAATAATATAAGGTACGCTGACGACACCGCAATAATCTCGGATAGCCTAGAAGGACTACAACGCCTGATGGATGCAGTAAGCCGTGAAGGGTTAAAGATACATACTAAAAAGACAAAATACATGATTTTCAGCAAAACACCAATAGCACAAACACAACTTATAATATGTAATCGACAAATAGAGAAAGTACAAAAATTCAAATACCTGGGAAGCTGGCTGACAGAAAATGGAGACCCAGAAACGGAAATAAAAATAAGAATAGAAACAGCAAGATCAGCATTCCAAAAACTCAAGAAACTACTTACCAACCGCAGTCTTCGTCTTACAACCAGATACAGATTTGTACAGTGCTACATATACTCAATACTATTATATGGTGCTGAAGCGTGGAGCCTCAAGGCTAATACAGAAAAGAGAATACAAAAAATTGAGTACTGGGTGTTTAGAAGAATGCTACGTATATCTTGGACAGAGCATATTACAAACGAAGAGGTTCTGAGACGAATGACGAGAAGAAATGAACTCCTATTAACTATTAAAAAGAGAAAAACAGCTTATCTTGGACATTTATATCGGAATGATAAATACAATACATTGCAGCTCATTATGGAAGAAAAAGTTGAAGGCAAAAGAGGGCGAGGTCTCAGGAGATGCTCCTGGCTTAAGAACATTAGAGATTGGACCCACATGAGTACACATGAGTTGATAAGAGACACTAAAGATAGACAAAATTTTGCCTCGATTGTTGCCAACATTCAATAATGAATAAGGCACTTTAAGAAGAAGAAGACAAGAAGCGTAACACTGTTTGTAAATAGTTCAGTTCCAGCGATCAGAACAATTTGTAACCGTTCCTCAAAGACGTTAAAAATAATTAGAAAAAAAAATTACATCATAGAAAACGCACTACTAGTTTTACGGCGACAATAAAACACTAGGCACATTTGGACAATCAACCTACCCTAAATTTAATTTAGCCGTAGAAGAGTACTATTGCAGTTTCTCAACTCGTTTAGATTTGTATTGGTAAACATGATCAGTATTAAAATTACTATTTTGCTTCTTATCTTGCATCTTTAACGAATGTAATACTAAATTTTTTAAACTGCATATTTTTGAAGTATTTAAACATAAATCAGTTTATAAGAAAAGTGTACAATCTAATTAGGAACATTTATTGAAGTAACTCAAACCTACGCAATATATTTTGTCAATTTTTATACGTAATTTACGTTTACCAATTTTTGTCGGTTATTAAGTCAGCTATAATTCGGACCTGTTTCTCATCTCAGGTTTCTAGAAATAGTATTGTTCAGGTTCAAGCGGATTGTATCGTATTTTTAATTTCAAAAAAGGAATTTCAATCAAAAGGCCAAAAGGCTGGAAGACACTCACCGTGAAAGCGGATGCTCTGCTGCAGGAATCGGCTCCCCCCGGGCTGTAATTAGGGGTAATCGAGGAGAAAGAGAAAAGGGTATGGGCGGAAAAAAGAATAAGTTATCTCAATCTTTTCTGCGGGACCAATCGGAAGCGTCTTTCCTGATGTGGGTCCTTCAGCTGGTCGTGTCCGATGTTTACAACAGGGTTTTTCTACTTTCCCCGCCGGATCAAGTACAAAAGAAAACAAACCAAGTTTCTCCGTCGATGAATAACGACTCCCGTGCACGCCATCGGTCTACAACAAACGACCTCGGAGATGTAGAAACTCCTGCCATCAATCAAATACGCCGACGAACTCTCGGTCAAAATGGTTTCGTACACACGGAAACATTAAAGCCGGTCGAACGTTTCCAAAACCATCATGACTACATCAAAACGGCTGTCACAGTTCCACTTTTATAGCGACGTCGACGCGCAGACGAACCAACAGCCGCGGCTCTCTAATTAAACAAAACGCGTACAGGGAAAGCCACCAGACATCCGACCCTATTTTAAAACCCAAATAATAGGAATTGGTGAATGGCTCAAACAAGTGTTATGTAAACAAAGTCTGTATTGTGCCCCTGAAAGAAAAAATTACTAAGTGTAAGATTATCAGATGTGGATATTCATTCAAATAACAACGATAGTTGTGGCAGTTTTTCATTTAGGTAGCAATGCATTTTAATATACCAAAAATTAGAATGGAAAACTGCCAAAATTATTTTCTAGTTGTAAAAACAATAATATTTAATATATTAAAACATAAATATCTGCTGCGTAGTTGTTAGTTAGCAAACGGACATTTTGCCACGTGGTTTATCGTGTAGGTCAAAATTTTAAAATTTGAAGTAAATGGTAATTGGCTCAAACATATGCGATCTATATCCTGAAAAATAGTTGATTTTTTATAATAATAACCTTGTAGTAGCTAAAGGTAGGAAGTAATAAAAAATTAGAATTTATGAGGTTAGAGTGAAGAACAAGATGATATACAAAAGCAACAAGTAATGCCCAGAATAACAATTAATAATAATTTGATAAAAAATTATTTATTTACCGATCTTGCGCTTTGCTTCAGTGACGCAATCTGTATATCAATATTTCAAAAATAAGACTAAGATAATAATTCAGCTGTCAGTCCTTGGAAAAACAATTTATGTATAGAATAGACAAGCAAAGCTCAGGTAAATATAAAAAATGACTACAAAAAATCATTTTTAACATATGTTGCATTAATTTTGGATTAATTTGGTTTAACACAACGTTACACATTTAATGCATAAAAGGTATCTGTTTGCCACGTGCAATTTTTGTGGCGATTAGAAAAAATGTAACGCAATGAGTTTCTAAAACGACATTATTGATTTATGCAATTTCAAAACTTTAATTCTCATTGTAAATAATTTTATTTACGTATAATTAACGTATAATCTGTGGAACAAGTAAGTAGTTTTAAACATTTATTTCTTAAAAACTAAGAAAAGTAAATCAAAAGGATTTTATAAATTAAAGAAATAGGTTAGTAATAAATAATTTAATTTATACATGTAATAAGAGAATAACGGAAGAGCAACAAAACTCTAGCCTTATAATTTCTAGAAGTATCTACATTTATTTAATAAAACTTAAAAAGAAATCAAAACTGTACATTCTAAAATTTATGTCACAATAGAGCATTAGCTTGGCCGTTAAAGATAATTTTTTTTGGCATTAATATATACTTTATTTTCCATTATTGTTAATGATTTCCACAGTAGATATATCATCAAATAAGCAATTAATTTGCGCATAAGCCATAATTGTTGCAATTCTTGTTCTGCATTCTTAAGTCCACTAACTAATAAGTATTACTTGTCATTGTACACTTTCCTGGCCATTCAACCCTAGACATTCTATGTGAGATTGCTATCTGGTAAGCGGGATAGCCATTATATTTTACATATCTTTTGTTGGACCAGCCCGTAACATTAACAGCACTGTGTACAGCAGCGCTATTTTGTTGGAAACTCCAGTTCAGCGATTTACAAAACCTTTGTTGATGGAAAAACATATTGATGTAAGCAATTTTGTTTATATTTCAATTAATAAATTGTAAATTATAGTTTTGTTTCCATATTGCTGCCCATATCAACTAAACAGCGTTCCGTTTTACGTGTTACAAGATTATAACTTTTTTTTGTGCATGTCATGACAATAGTTAGAAAAGCTGGCAAGACTATCAAAATTAGTTAATCAAGGGTTTCTATAATGTTGCTTCAACAATAGTTTTCGTTTAGTTTTCTTGTGTGTTACTGTAAAAACAAAGTTTAGAACAGGTTTTAAAGGTCAAAGAAGCACTAGCAGCAATAACAATTTGATAAACTGTTTGAAAATTTGTCTAATTGCTGTTTTCCTCTCTTAAATAGAAGTTTAAGCGTCTCTCGCAATTTATATATCTATACTTTTCTAGATTTATAATGTAGTTTTTTATTTCTAAACTTCTTTGTAATGCTCCAGCATTTTTAAATTTGAACAACCTAACAGCTTGTGAACAGTAATCTTTTCGCTAACAAGATTGTGATGATTACGTACGACAATAACCAAACAAATAAAGATTTACGAAAATACTACTAGCCTAAAGTGCATATATTTCCAAATAAATATATTTCTTTTATTATATTATTTATATTATTTATATTTACGACTAGTCCTAGGACTAACAAGCAAATGTAAAGTTTTTAGTACTCTAATGATATGAATAGAGAATCTCGCCTAACGGGAATCCTCTGTGATTATTATTTACTAATTAGTAAAATCTAGTGTTTTTTGTCTATTTAAACGTCGAGTGGTATTTTCATCGTCTAGAAAATTTGTCACTAACACACTAGGGTGATTGTAGTCTTGTTACACAGTTGGTTGCATATCTTCTGATTTCATCTCTGACTTATGAAACCTTGAGATTGGCGTGAAGTGTTTTATTGCTGACGTACCATTCTGCGCTTGCTAAATTGCGAAGAGTCTTGCTTTGAAATCTTTGTATTACTTCAATATTCGATGGTTTCGCGCAACCTCAGAATTGGATTCTATAAGTTCACACAGGTGTTAACACTACTTTGTATAGTAGCACTTTGTTATTCAGAAACAATTTAGATGTTCTACTCAAGAGCCAACACATATTCTTTATGCTGATGTCCAACTCTCACTTTTTTAAGATGTATTTTTCATGTGAGTCTTCTGTCTAAATACGTTTCAAAGTATTTAGCTTGTTGCTTCTCAAAATTTATGTCATTTAGCGTGGTCGGTGGTGAATTATCGCGTTTGTAATAAATGTTATTGCTGTTGATTTTTTCTCGCTAATTTTTATGCGCCACTTGTGTAACCATTTATGCAAGTTATTAGTTGATCTTTGTAGATGTACCACTGCTAGTATCGGAGTATCGTCTACGAACGTAGCCGTGACTACATTCTCGTTGCATGGTAGATCTGCTGTAAATATTTGGTATAAAATAGATTCTATAACGCTTCACTGTAGAACACCAGTGCTGTTTGGATATAGGCTAAAATTACTGTCACCATATTTTACCTGATAGTACCTTAATTATGATTTTATAAGTAGCAATGTGTAATATTGATGTGGTAAGCCAGAGTGCCAGATTCGGTCAAATGTCTGGTTTACTTCTAAATAAATTGCCATACATCAGTGTTTTCAATTACATCCACAACTCTGTGAATTTATTCTGGTGTAGAGTATTTGCGTCTAAACCCGAATTGATGTTAAAGGATGGGTTTTGTGTATCTATTACGGACATTAGCCTTTTTAATATGAGCTTCTTAAGCAATTTTAATAATACTAGCAAGAATAATATCGGCCAATATAAGGTTACTTTATGTAGGGGTTTTCCTAGTTTATGCATTCATACTATTTGTACGAATTTCCACTGTATTGGGAAGTAATGTAATATTATTATTGCAATAAATATTTGTGTAATTACCAGTAACGCCTTTTTAGGCAGCTCTTTCAATGGTTTGACTATAATGAGGTTGTCTTCATTTTTAGACAGTACCTAAATATATGTCTAAGAAATATATGTTCCAAATTGAGTCTGAATCTGTGAAAAATTGTTAAAATTACAAAAAAATTAGAAGTTTTATGCTGTGCTTTCCTACTCCAATAAAAATGTCACCGAGTTACCTTTGCCATGGAAAAACTACTACTGCCGTAAGTAGTATTTTTACGAAATTTATCTAAAATGGCTATTCGTAAAATAATGGAATGGAGCATTTATAAACAACATCAGAGAAGACTAATAAGCTGGTTTTGGAACGCATTTTACTCAAGACTTATTTATTAGGTTTAGCTAATGTTGGAAGTATGATACTAGTTTTTTAAACATTGCTAGAGGTAAAATTGCTATTGTAATAAAGAAACATATTCAAGGCCATCAAAAAGCAGAATATAAAATTGAGGAAATAAAGCTACTGTGGGGTGTAATAAAACTAAAACTGTAGCTGCTGTTTCTATTTTAATTAAAATATTTAGTAAAAATCAACGTAGTAATTTTCCAAAAAAGTAAGAAAAAAAATTTAAAATAAAAAAGATTTTCATGCAAAGAACACTTTTTAGCGCACTTATCGGCACTGCAGCCTCAAGGGCTTATTGTGCCTACTAACATGCCCTTAAATGCTAGGACAACGCACACACCATGGGTTGAGTGAGACTCGAACTCGCCCGCGCCGGCTCGAGGACAGTGGAACGATGATCTTGATCGCCGAGCCAACGCGGCTCCGTAAAGAACACTTATTGAGGATCTACGAAAGAGCTTCCAGAATAAATTTGAAAATATAAATAACAAATGATAGCTACATATAAAGTTAACTGATCCAAACAAAACTCCTCACCTTATTGACTTTTATATTGTCAGAAATATGTCTGCAAACTACCTGCATAAAGATGAAGAATGGACCATAAACTCCGATTATATTGCGATTGCAAGTGCTTTTTCTAAAAAATATTATAAAGGAATGGTGAATCTGGCAAAGCTTTAGAAAAGCAGAAACAAAAACTAAACTTTTAATTACACACTGATATGAACAACAATTAGATAAAAATATTTAGATGTCTATATATAACATTTAACAAGCAGCATCACCTAAAGAAAATTGAAAACATTATTACAGAAAATATAAATTAAGACGTAAATGACAACATCTACAGTTATTTGGGATAAAGTCCTTATGATTAATGCCAGCCAACGCTTGAAAATAAAAATTTAACAAAGTAAGGTATACTTGCGAAGGTTAGCAAATGATATAGCACTTTTATACATATATTTTCCATTAAATCATAAACAATATAATTCCTATATACAAACATCAAATTTTCAGGAATAAACCCAACAATTGCAATATTAATTACGACAACATTCTCAACAACAGTTGTAGTATTTTTGTTACAGCATACAACGTGAAAGAACACACTCAAGTAGCGACGAGATTGAAAATTCTACAGAAAATCCATGGCAAGTGATAAAAAATATTTAAAAAAAGGAAAACACTAATTACCTCAAAAACCAGTAAATGAGTACCTGACCCTCACCAACAGGTACAACGCCTTGCCAACATCTAACGAAGAAAGTTTAAGCACGAATAATGCCGACAAAAAATCCTGGAACCTTCCTCATCTTTGTATACGGAATAGCTAATTTGCCAGGAATGACAACAAAAGTTAACCGATATAGTGGAGGAAGAACAATACACCACAAGAAGCATGGCTAATGATACTGTAAAAATCAACTATAACAATCCAGATACTTACAAAAAAACTAATAAAGTTTATGAAATAAAATAAAGTAATATATCACACCTACTAATCTAAAGAAGAAATAACCTACGGGATAGTAATCAAACATCTGCATTATACAATGAACATTACAGAAATTAAATTAAAACTTACATCACTGGGGCATAAGGTCAAGAATAACATCAATTCCAAACAAAAACAGATTAATGAGCCATTGATTATGCTTTTTGTGGATATAAAACTAGCCAACAATAACAAAAACATCTAATAACGGTAAAGCTTTAAAGCTCCGCGTGGGAGCACGGCCTGCGAACTGAGACGTTGAGGCTTCCTAATATGGCCACTCTGTCTGCCGGTCATAGCATATCATCTCTGATGCTGAGCGATATGGCAAGCACCGAGTCTTAGAAGATCGTGTGCAAGGGAACGCAGGTACTCAATTATTTTTAGTGACTGAGTGGGCCACCCGATCCGCTACGTAGCCCGCACCTCAACCACTGGATCCAAAATATACAAAATTGTATAGTACAACTAGAACCACCGAGAAAAAGCGACAAGGTGTCAGTTGTATAGCACACAAAAATTTATTGTAACAGGCTATTTGCATGCGTAAAATGTGGAGGACCACAGAACAGTACTATCTATAACTTGTGCCCTATGTAGTACACCTCACCCTGCAAACTATAAAGGATGCGAATATTATCATCACTTATACAAACGCAATCCATCCAGTGGTAACCCTAATATTCTAAAACCAGCAGCAATAAACTTACCCCTTAACCCCCAGCAGATTAAAACTTCACCTAACTTACCCCACCAAGTACTCAATTACGCGAATGCGGTCCAAACTAACATGAACAGCTGTCTAAAAACAGTGGACAATGGTAACCTTTTGGTTTGATGCTTTCATCAATACCATGCTGAAGAAATTTCTCGAAGGTTACAAAAATGTGTTCAATTAGCTCATGCAAGAAAATAGCATGGTATTACCGCGCTCTTAAATAAAATAGCACAATAATGGTCACGTTCTTACGGATAGCACCATGAAATGCTAATGGAATGAGTCAAGAGAAGGAAGAAATAAAATTATTTTTGAATCATAACCTAATTGATATTCTATTAATAAGCAAAACTCACTTCACAGAACGTAGCTATTTTAACATTCCATTTTACAAACTCTACTGCACAAATTATCCTGATACCGCTTACGAAAGAACTGCTATACTTATAAAACAAAAAATCGAGCATCATGAACTGCTAAAATATGAAGAACGAAATCTTCAATCCATCTCAATAAAAGTCAAGTTCATTTCGTACAACTATATCTGCAATGTATTGCCTACCATCTCATCAAACAAAAAGCTAGCACTTTGAAGTTTACTTTTATACTTTAGGCACTAAACTTACAACAGGAGGTAACTATAATAAGAAAAATATGTTATGTTGTTCACGCCTAACCACAAATAGAAGCAGATCACTACTACCATCACTAAAAACCAAAGGAATTCTTTACCTCAATCAACATACTGGTAAACTGACCCTGCTAAAAACCCAGATGTACTAGAATTCTTTGTAACCTGTAGAATTTCCCCGGCGTACGTAGAAGTGGAGGCAAGCTACGATTTAGTGTGCGATCATTCACACATTATTGTAGCAATAACTATCAGCATCTGTTCAGGAAAACCTAACTCTAGATTACATAATAATAAGGCGAATTGGGACATATATCAGAGCTATTTAGAAGAAAATTTCGAACTCCAAATTCATCTAAAGTGCCCAGAAGATATAAAAGAATCAACAAATTCAACGAATGTAAAAATGCAACAAACAATTTACAAGCTACGTCATACAATATCACTCGACGAACATATACTGCCTGGCATCGTAGACGAAGACCAGCTGACAAAACAAACTTCAATCAGTTATGTAATATACTGAAAGCAAAATTAAAGGAACTGACGGATGAATGTATTTATTGATATTTATTTAATGCCTTTTTCAGGCTTAATAAAATAGCTCAAATTATTATGAATTTAAAGCCTGGTAAAAATCCAATGAATAACACCTCATATAGACCGATAAGCCTGCTTCCTGTCGTCTTTAACATTGAAAAAAATAGTCTTCCAAAGAATCAAGAACGATTCATTTACCAATGACTGGGTTCCCAATCATCAATTTGGATTTCTTAAGGCACACTTGACAATCCAACAATTCTATCACATGGTGCAAATCATAAATGAGGCTCTAGAAGAAAAACAATATTATGTAGCTGTTCTGCTAGATGTAAGCCAGGTTTTTGATAATGTTTTGACACCCAGGACTATTAACAAAAGTTTAAAAAATCCTACCACAGAAATATTTGATCTTAGTCAAATCTTACCTATCTAACAGATAGTTCCAAAACTAAACAGTGCAACATCCAGTTTATATCCAATAACTGCAGGAGTTTCGCAGGTCAGATTTTGGGCCCTTTTTTATACACTCTTTACAAGGTAGATTTACGAACAGATAGAAACACACACATAAGTTGGTACTTTTGTAGACAATACGGTTATACATGACAAAACATACGAGGTGCATTCAAGTTATAACACCTCCAAATTTTTTCTCAGGACTGGGAAACATGCGGTTTGTTTCAAAATACACGCGCACTATTTATGAAGGTGTGCCACAGACGGCAGCACTGCACGGCACACAGACTTTAGCGGCAGTGGCGAAAATGAGGACTATTTTTGATACTTAAAATGGCGACGTTTTCATTACAAGAACAGCGTATAATCATTCGTTTCCTCCATTTGCGTGGTGTAACACCAATTGAAATTTATTGCGAGTTGAGTGAAACATGTGATGGTGGTGTTATAGACGTGTCTAATGTGCGTTTGTGGGTGCGACAGTTCAAAGAAGGCAAAACCTCTTGTGACAACAAACCAAGACAATCTCGGTGTCATACCAACTGGTCTGACGACATGATTAAGCGAGTGAAAAAACTTGTTTTGAAGTATCGCGGATTGAGTTTGGAACACATCTTATCCAAAGTTGGTATTTCTGTGGGATCTGTTCGCACAATCCTGCATGAAGACCTGAAAATGCAAAAAGTGTGCTCCAGATTTGTGCTACGAATTCTGACAACTTTTAAGTGATTTTTCATGCCTCTACTCATCTGACCTGACTCCTAACGATAAAGCGATGAAAGACGCTGTTCGTGGTCGCACTAGTCGCATCAGCGATTTTCTAGTAAACAAAATGAGTCCCCAAAGAAGCGTTCGCAGTTTCTAATAGTCAAAGAAGACTTGTAAAGATTGTAAAGATTACGTCGAGAAGTGACACAAGTTTCACATTTTTCGTGTGATTAGTTTGTGAAAAAGAAAATCGGAGGCATTATAACTTGAATCTAATTTGTAAAAGCTAGTGCAAGCTGCTGGTTATGTCCAAATTCACCAAAATTCTCTTCAAATAATAGAAAAAAATCGAAGTATACAACATTTACCCTCCAAAAAGAACAATGTCCAGCCCTAAAAATTAATAACGAAGATATACCGCAAGTATTTCATAGTCAACTAATTTGAAAGAGACACATCGTCAAAAAACGCAAACAAATCGACATAAAAGGTATGACAGCTTAGCTAACTAAAAGGACAAAAATTAAAACTATCACTAAGGAATAAGTTGCTTAACCGAAAGGCGATTTTCAAGTCTATTTGGACTTACAGCATTGAGATGTAAGGCTGTATCAGTAAGTCCAATATGGCATTCATACAAAGGAGTCAATCGAAAATTCTCCGAATGATTGTAGATGATCCTTGGTTTGTGCTGAATCACACCATGCACACCAATCTTAACGTTTCTTGCGTTCAAGATGTAATCCACGAGAGAAACAGTAAACATAATGGTTGACCGCGATCCCACAACAACCCTTAATTAGAGTAACTTACCTATAGTGCTGACCATAGGAGACTCAAGCGTTCCTGGCCCATAGATCTCAAGTAAGACTATAGAGTACTACCAGAGGGTGCAGTCTTCATAATGCCATACGATTATGATTGCATATTCTTCTTTCTGTGTATTATCGTATAATCATATAATCACATACAATTAGCTTATAGAATGTATGTTCTGATTACTGATTAAATTAAATTAAGAAAATGATAGCTCTATTAATATAAAATAAAATAACAAAAGAATGAGGTCAAATAAGTTCACTTTAGTTTTAACTAATGAAATTATCCAACACATACCAGTTAGCATAAATCAGAATCAAGTATACACAGCCAAATATCTTGATATCACACTTGACACGAAGCTAGCTTGGAAAGCGTATTCTAAAAAAATTGATATTAAGCAGTATAAAATCTAATAGCTTTTTAGTAAGAATTTTATTGCATCTACATAACAAGATTTTTATATAATCAAACCTCTAAACTAGATATGGACTTGTAGTATCTAGTTTTGTGGATTTATCAAACAATGTAACGTTAATATAATTTAATAATTTTAGAATAAAGTACTGAGTGGTGTAGCTAGTACACCCTAGTATGTAGCTGTAGTAACATATATTGGAACCTGAGAATGCAAATTGTAAAATATGTAATTAAGAAGTTTGCTAGTAAATGACAAAAAAAGGTTCCATATTCATGCGAAAATCAAGGTAATTCAGTTCCTAGACAACAAACTGAAAAAACCTAAACTTTTTGAGCTAACGTAAGCTAGTGTTAGTGAAAAAAATAATTTGTGCAGTGTACATGTAAACAATGGTGTAAACGATGTATTAATAGCTGAAGAATACTATCAGACAAACCTTAATGTATGGCTATAGTTTAATAAAACAACCTAAGATCTTCTATATATTGAATTAAAAGTGCCCTTTTCTGGTCAAATACTAAGTTTATTGAAACGATTTTTGCATAAGCTCTCCTGTTCCTTACATTTTCTTTTATGAGTCTATAAATAATAGTTTTTCATATACTAATATACCGTCAGTAGTTATATCATGTCGACAGTTATTCTAGAGTTTCTCGTACATGTTTAAAAGCTATCGATATAAGATATAACATTTTGAGAGTTTTCAGGGAACAGTACAAAATACATATTTTATTGCATAGTCTAGCTTTTATTTTTCAACCGTCATTAATACCAGTCTCAGTGATTTTTTACCCCTCTTCACGGTGAAGTTTTAGGAAACAAGGGAATTCCAGTTTTACTACTTTCCGGGCATACTTCACATCAAGGCCAAGTCTGTGAAAGTGTCAGAGTTACATTCCCATCACATGGCGGAAAAAAGCACTTGAAAATAACTGGGTGAAGTGTTCTGCTATTTTGTTAAGAAATATATACCCTTTTGTTTTTAAGTCGAACAGATCTAATTTGGAAAGTTTTCAGTCGAGATTTAACTATTTTTTAAGAATACTCCCAGATATATTACAATGTCAGAAGTTTTAAAAAATTTATAAAACTAGGACAGATTTTTTAAAAATGTTGATACATCGATGTATTTAAAAAATTACTTAAACATAACTTATAAGCTTCTTTGTTTTAGTTCTATTATTATACCCAACAATTACTTATTTGATACTGTCAGTGTTATGTGTAATGCTACTTTGTTGATGTTAGAACTGACAAACAGGATTAGTCCGCAATGAAGTGAACATAATAGTGATTACACAGAAAGAAGTTAAAAAATTGGGAAATTTAAAAAAATTATAATTTACTTTCTTAATTATGTAAAAATACTCACACATTCCTGTAAAAATTAAGTATTATATGCTAAATTTTTTGTATTTGTTAATAGTATAAAAAATAATTTGGAAATTGTTCCGACTCGAACTTATTAAATTAAGCTTGCGTATAACAGGGAATCCAAAAAAGCAATTCTAAATTAAATTTTGTGCCGGTTAAATTTATAATTCTTTTTCGCTACAAAAAGGTGCGGCTCTGCTGACAGAGCGGCGCCAAATTAATTATGACATTTTGTTTCTGCCTCAGACGAGCGGATTACAAAGATGTAATTTGTTTTCCGATTAACGATTATCAGTTGTCAGTTTAGTCCCGCATTTCCATCAGCGAACAGTTTGGCCGGGGTGATTTACGCTCAAAAGGGTTGCGTCGCTGCGGCGCACTGGAGGTGCGATTAAACATCGCGGCTGGACAGCCCTCGAGTACAGGCTGCGCTATCCCAATCCGAATATGCAAATCGTCCTCTACCTGACACCATCAACGGTTCGATTCACTATTATTTGCTGATTGCGGTCGCCTCTCTAGTGAATAATGCCATTTTCTGCGCGCCCGCCTTTCACATCCGCGCATCCATCCGCGGCAGCAAAAGATATTTTTGCCACAAAAGGGAATACAAAAGCCTTCTTGGCCTACAAAATAGGTGACGGGTAAAGGCTGAATCGGTTATTCTGTTCATTTGAATATGTCGCGAATATCATAGGAGTTGTCAAGTTTACTGAGATACAATTGTATTATAAAATATAAAATACCTTCAAACACTTGATAAATTAATAGTTAGTACGCTTTAAAATTTTATTTATTTGTAGTTAACGGTTAAATAAAAAGAGAAAAACAGACCTAAGTACACATACCTGTATGTTGCAACTACCAGACTAAAAGCTAGCGCCAGATCAAACTCAGCGATATTTCTTAAAAAGCAAAGGTCTAGTTTCTTTTTAATAATTCATTCTTCCGACATAATTTAAAAGTAACCAATATTGTAGATATTACAAATTTTTTATTTTATATTAATAATGATAATGAATGATCCTATATTTTATTATTTCTATTAGTAACGTAATAAGTAAAAAATTAATTTTAGAATTAATTATTTATAAGTAACATTAATTAGAATTGTTGTTTCTTAAAGTAATTTTAAATGCACAAATAAAACTTTTATTCTTATAAACTCGCAAGTACATTGCATAAAAGGTTGCAGTTTCAATAAATTTTTTTGTTGTAAACTAATTGTTACTTTAAATAAATTTCAAAGATTAATAAGTATCATAAGAATATTTAGCGTTCGGGAAAAAAAGTAGACAAGATAACAAGTTGTGCAAAAAGTTTTGATTAGCCCCAATTGAAATTTAATTTATATACCTTTTTTATTTTTTACACTATCAGATGGAATTTTCCTTCACATCTTTTGATATCCAACATTTGCACGATGATTACAGTATAAGGCTTTCACGAGAAGATTCCATTGTTACAATTTACATACAAATTAAATCCACAAATGAATACTGAGACCGACCAAAATGTTTGAAAAGCCTTCGAAGACGATATTGTTGGAGAACTGTTAGACGTTACTTCGCAAAGTTCAAAGAAGGCGAAGAAAGTTGGGTTGACAAGGAACGTTCCTAATGCCCGCAAGAAATCGATCGTCAAGCTGTGCTCAACACAATTGAAGACAAACCATCAATAACTTTGACAGTAGTCTTTGCAACATCCTCCAAAAAGCAGCAAAATAAAAGAAGAAGTAAAAATGAGTGCCACACGAGTTGACCGTTGATTAAAAGGAGATTTGGCACCAAGCGACCATCATCTTTTTCGTTCAATGGAGCATTCGTTATGTAACAAAAAATTTCAAACCACAGTAGAGATGGAAGACATGTCGATTGGTTTATAACACCAAAAATTTTGAATTGTACTGCCGTGACATCGAAATTTTACCCGAAAAATGGCAGGAAATTGTGAAAGTCTAAAGAGAATACTTTGATTATTAATTTTATCTTGTTTTTGAACTTAATGTGAAAATAAAGGTTTTATAAAAGGCCGATCAAAACCTATTGGACAACCTATTACAAACTAGAAAAATTTTGTTAAACAAAATTTACTTTATAAAATACTATTGCTTAAGAACCAGTCGTATTTACTTATATCTACGTAATATATCCTAACATCAAAATGTATGTACTTTACAAGTTTCATATCTGAAACTGAAAAAGTAAGAAAGCATTCAATCAGTAGTTTAAAAATTATAAATTTAAGATTACCTTGCTAATTATAGATAACAAATTTAGAAAAGGGAAACACAGAATTAACTAAATAGGTAATATATCAACGACAAAAAATTTAAATTAAAAACTAAACGTGGGTAAAACAAAAAAAATAAATTAAAAACTTATAATAAAAAAAGAATTGGGTGATTATTTTATATAAATGTATTAGATAGTAAAAAAACGAAATATGAAAGTATTATAATTAATATACACAAAAATTGTAAAGGCAAGAAAATATCAGAATCATAATTAAAATTAATCTTAAATAATTCTATTTTAAATCAAAGCGTCACAAGTTAAATGTTTATAAATAAATCACTCATATATCTAGTCTCTAACACAAATAAGACCATTGCTAAACTTTCAACAAATTCTAATATAATTAATATTGTTGCTCAATATTATCTTACATTAAATAGGTAGCACCTAACATTAGCACTGTGTACGTGGGAAAATTCAGTGTTGCTTAGATAAGTTTGTATAGTTTGCAGAGATTTAATGCAACAAATACGTAACAGAAACAGGATGTAAACAAATTTATAACACCGTAAATTGAATGTTGTGTGCTAAAATGGAAAAGCAAGTGTTTAACGGGCGAGGAAATGAAGAAGGATATTCTTAGAGGGCTATTGCAAGAAAAATAGGTCGCTCGCACCATAACTGGGTGCAAGCAACCAGTTATGAACAGTTTCATAAAAGATTCTAAAAAACGTGTTAAAGGGCACACCACGTTCGTTACACCTGAGATAATGTCGAGCTTTACTAAATAAAGCATCGAATTTTTCATCAATAGCAAGGAAAATAGCAAAGAATGCGAGAACAAATGTATCAGTAACTGTTGAGAAGCTACCTAAGAGTACTATATTACAGGGCACTACACTTCTCCGATTGAACATGAGAGTGACAATATGCTATTTTTAACGAAAAAAGTTAATTTAGATAACTTTTCCTATTATTGCCATAATTTACATAAAAAACAAGTGATTTTTGTCACAGAAAAGAGATAATGTGGGTTCAGGTAAGGCGATTCATATCTTATAATGGATTATTTGGCTCGGAAATACTAACACAGAGGTAATACTTGGAAAAATACGGACAGGCAAATTTGGTTATATCTAAGGGCCGTCTGGCCGTATCGTATTAATATATATTTTTTGTATACGGGTTTATTGGTTGAATCGCGTCGATTTTTGGAAAAATCTCAACATTTTGGTATCCATTTTGATGCCATTATCAAGAGAGATTGAAATTAGTTATATTCTTGTAGTCCAAAGTTTACCCTCTCTTTATAGAATAAAATTCGCTTTTTATGTGATCTACTTTGCTATTTATTAAAAAAAAGTAAATGTTTGGGAAAACTTATTTTGGTGAGAAATGAATCATGGTTTAGGAAAGTTTATTTGTTTGGACAAATTATGCAATTGATGACAAAAAATAATTAACAAATTTCAAATAACAGATGAACATTAATTAACGTATTGAGTATTGAGGCATATTAAAGCATCCCATTTAAAACCTACAAAAACTGTAAAACAAGATAAAAACGTAATCTTACCATCAAGCAAGGTTAATTCTACATTTCAAACTATATAGATAAAATGGACGTTTTACTGAAATCATCGGACTATTGTTATGTATTAAACAATTCATCACTATACCATTAAACAAAAACTACAGTCCAACTCAAACTCATTCCCTAATACTAAATACTTTATACCATATTTTCAAAAATGCTATAATTATACGATCTTCTAAAAATACACAAGAAAAATGCTTTCTTATATCCTCTTGTCAGAGTTTTTGCTTTTCCTACCCACAATTTAGTCAAACACTTGGGTAAAATGACTCAGAACAAGTATCAGTGTACGTCCGAAACTCCTACCATTTCTCATATATTTTGAGATGCTTTTCCAAAAAAGACATAACAGTCAGATTTACTGTTGTCTTCCTGTTTACCAAAAGTTCCATCCCTGAAATTTTACAAAACACATTCTAGAAGACTTCCTCAAATTAATTAATCCTGTCTTATCTGATGCCTATTTTATATATAAAAATTTTTTACCGCCAAGCAAGTGGTGCTTCTATGGGCTCTCCACTGTCATATATACACTTTCCCATTTAAATAAACTTTATACTAACATCAAGTTTACAATAGAAGTTGCATTAAATAGTACCCTTCCTTTCCTGGATACCCTAATATCAAAAAAGTCACTGAACAACAATTTTTATTACACTGCCTATACGAAACCTAGTCACACTACCCGTTAAGTGCTAATGGACATCTTTCTTAAATCAAGTTAGTCGAAATTCTTTGTAACCAGGTCACTCAAACTTTCCGACACTAAGAACCGATAAACTAAAATCTTTGTACAAAACTGATACTCCTACATATTGTCAAGAATATTAATAAAAACAAATTGTAAACTCACAACCTTCCTAATCAAGTAAAAGTGTTCTTGCTTTTCGGCATACTAAACAAATAAAATACAAAAACTAGTTTTTACGATTATTAATAAAATAGTTGACTTTATCAACTCATCTAAAGACTTCTAAATACCTTGTGATGACTGCAACGGAACCTATATGGGCCAAATAAACAGACAAATATAAAGCAGTCTATACCAACATTTTGGTTCTACAAAAAAGCAATAATTCTGCAACACTAGCTAAAATAATATATATTCTTTTTTAATTAAAGACACTCAATCCTATTCGCTATCCCACTAAAAGATAAACCAATAGAATTATTAGGGAAGCTATTGATATAAAAGAATATTTTCGATTTCTCAATTCTCGGGACTATGGTTAACGTTTAGCCTTTATTTTGAAACTATTAGTTATCTCACGTCATCAGTTATATAACTCTTCCAAACAAGCGCACTTTTCCCAACTGAGTGCATTCTCTGCCAAAAATTATGATAAATTTTCACTTCTATTTATTTTAATAAATAATCAAGTAGAGCACGCATCATTTATGAGATAGTTCTCGAAATGTTGGCATTTCGTTTTGATGCTATTTTTAAGATAATTTACCTCTTCACTCGAAAACATAATGTTATTACCCTCCAAAGACAACAACGAAGATTTAAATATTTATGTTTTGTGAGTTTTTCTTTTATATTTATTGGATTTATAAATTGTAAAAATGTAAAATATATATACTTTTATATTTTACATTTATAATTCTCTATTGTCCCTCTTTTGTTTGGCACACAGGAAATTAGTTTACCTATGTGCCAACAGTTTTGTGATTTATTCGGCTTTTTACTTTAAGGAAGAAAAATAAACAATTAGATTAACAACGCAATATATTATAGGAGTAGTATTCGTAATTCGTCTTTCTGCAGCCAATAGGATAGCCTAGTTTAGCACAAGCGCCTAAACCACCCCCTATCTCTATTTATGGGGTAACAAGTTACAAGAAAATGACAGACAATTTGTCTACAGCCGCTGATGACAAAACATACTACACCAAATCATTGACAGAAAACACATTTAAAATAAACTCCCAAACTTTAGAAACCTATAGAAAATTAATTTATCATCTACGCACGGAAAACATTGTGAGCCATACCTACCAACCAAAGCAAGAGAAAGCATACAGAGTGGTCATACTCCATACCAACAGATGAAATAACACAAGAGTTGGAGAAAATGGAGTATAATGTAAAAAATACTATAAATGCCTGACACAAATCAAGTAAACTTTCTTTTCCCTTATTATCTGTAGAATTAGAACCATAAGATAACAACAAAGAGTTATACAACCTCTAGTTCTTCCTACATATTAAAATCCAAGTTGAAGTACCTAGACCAAATAAAATTATCATACAATGCGCAATGCCAGGAGTACGGATACTTAAAAACATATTGTACAAAACCATACTATTGTGTCAAATGAGGTAAACCACTTAACTCAAAAACGTGTACTAAGTCAAAAGACTTAGCTGTGTAATGGAAACCAGGCCGCTAATTACAAAGGACGCACAATCTATCAAGACCTAACAAAAATAAAATTTAAAGTTAATCACCTTACTAACTAATCATACAGAAACACGCGTCCAACCCAAAAACAATCTGTTATACAAAATTCTCAACCCAATACAACAATTAGTTATGCTCTAATTACAACAGAAAGCAGCAGAACAAACACAATCTACAACCATAGTCGAGGAAATCAAACTAAAGAAAATCTTTCTGATAAACTGCGACTTTTATCAGTGAATTTAAAAACATTTTTACGCAGATACTTAATCAAAATAGTATGATTTTGACCATGCTAACCATGCTAACCACGCTTGTAGGCAAATTAACCTAATAATGGCTCCATCAATACGTATAGCAGCTTGGAATGCAAACGGGCTATAAAACCATGTACAAGAAATTATTTTATTTTTGAATTGCAACAAAATAAATATTCTGCTAGTTTCCAAATCCTATTTAACAGAAAATGCACATATTAAAATTCCGTACTATTAAATGTCTTATGCTTATCGCCCGGATGGAACTGTGCATGCTGGATCGGCTATCATTGTTAGAACAGCAATTAGCCCCTATGTTACACAATCCTACAGTACAAATAAAATCAGGCCACGATAATAAAATTAAATGCACTTAACATGCTTATAACTAGAGCAGCCATCTATTCTCCCCCTCGACACAACATCTTTTGTAAAAAATACAACACATTTTTCCGTACTTTGGGATTCCATTTCCTAGTAGCTGAAGATTAGAATGCCAAACACACAGTATGGAGATCCAGATCTACTCTATTCAGCACAACATAACAACTTAAACTTTTATCTACAGGGGAACGAACAATTTGGCCTACAAACATTAATAAACTACAGGTTTTACTCGACTATGCCATAACCAAAGGCATATCTGACATATACTTCACAATAAAGTCCAACCTTGATCTAAGCGGTGAACATAGCGGCTTAATAATAACACTAATTCTGAATATAACATATATATATATATATATAATATTCATAGTTAGTGTTATTGATAATGAACCAATACCAAAATTATGTTCGAACGCAACTAACTGGGACCTTTTCCAAAAGCCAATTAATGAAAACATTAACCTAAGGTTTAGAATAAAAGAACCATCCGAGATCGAAGAAGTTGTTAATCATCTAACAGACACCATATATCATGTAGCATGGGAAACCACCTCTTTAAAACAAAATTCAACCGCACGACCATAACATACCTTACATATAAAAGTACTTGTAATCAAAAAAAGAAGGGCGCACGATACATTCCACAGAACAAGAAATTTATATGACAAAACTCAACTCATAAGACTAATCCACCAACTTTATTCAGTCCTCCAACAGGCTAAAAGTGAAGTTCGTTAAATAATTAACACGACAAACTCGTTTAAAGTGTCTGGACATGATTTGGTGGTCGGCGAAATATTAAAACGCCTGCCCAGAAAAGCAATCGCTCTCCTAAACACAGTATTTAATAGCGTGCTACGGTTGTGTCACTATCCAATGTAATGAAAATATGCCTAAATTATAATGATGGCTAAACTTGGCAAACCTACCACGAAACCCACTTCTTATCGTCCCATAAGTATATTACTCTTAAAGTTCAAACTATTTGAAAGGCTTTTTCTGTCTAGAATTAATGCAAACGGCTTAAAACCTGAACACCAATTTGGCTTTCGGTAAAAACATTCAACAACCCAGCAGTGTCACCAAATAATAAACAAAATTAAAGAGAGCCTAGAAAAGAAGAAAATATGCGCCGCAGTATTCCTAGACATGCAGAAGGCATTTGACAATGTGTGGTACGAAGGATTATTATTTAAGCTAAGGAAACACATGGCTAGTCAAATATATCCTATTCTAAAGTCCTATCTTAGCGAGTGATTTTATCAAGTGAAGGTTAACAATGTATAGTCCAGCTACCATCCCATAAAATTAGCAGTACCCCAAGGTAGTGTCCTCGGACCGCTCCTGTACTTAATTTTCACTGCGAATATACCTGCGACTGACGAGACCACACTGGCTACATTTGGTGACGAAACAGCATACTGACACAAATCCAGTCACAGCTTTTGATAAGCTCCAAAACCACCTGAACTATTTAAACAATTGGCTACGACGTTGGAAAATCACAGTTAACACAGAATAATCGGCACAAATCACCTTCACTTTAAGTAAAATACGTGCCTCCAGGTCTACCTCAATGGCACTCCTATTCCTAAAAAAACAGTTGTTTAATACTTGGCACTTCACTTAGGTCAGAAAGTCATCTGGCGAGAACATATAAAGGCCAAAAAAATTGAACTAAACCTTGAAGTAAGGCAAATGCACTGATTACTCAGTAAAAAATCTCAATTACCCCTTCAAAATAAACTAACCATAATAAAATCCATTTGGACATACGATATTGAGCTCTGGGCATTTAGTAAATCGTCCAATACTGAAATCAGACAAACATTTCAGTCGAAAGCACTCTGCATGATAGCGAATACTCCCTGGTATGTATCCAACCATACTCTCCATGAGGATTTTTTTTCAAATCTAAACTCCGCAGTACCGGTCACACAAATCAGTTTATAGAAGTACTCTACTAACAACATCTAGAAAGAAGACTTAAGAGAAAATGGCCAGAGGACCTCATTAATTAAAAAAACTTGAAGAACTTTCAGTAGATGGTACTTATCTCATGTCCAGCAGCGTTCAAACATTTTACTTATTACTCTCTCTCTCTCTCTCTCTCTCTCTCTCTCTCTCTCTATATATATATATATATATATATATATATATATATATATATATATTTATATTTATATTCATATATTTACTCTAGAGTAGATTGTAAAACTGCAATTAATAAAAAAAAATATATTGGGTGAGTATTTATTTATTCTGACAAGTGAATTATTGTTTCTTTATAATAACATATTCAAAATTATATCGCTAAGCAAAAATTAACTAAACGAAAAATTCTTCCGCATTTGCCCTATTTATCCGATCTAACTCCCTCAGATTACTATATGTTCCGAGTACTACAAATTTTCTTAATTACACAAAATTATGCTTAAACAAAAGATAAACAAACATGTTTACTTTACATAGTACTTGCAAATTTGAAAAAGCTGGAAAAAGGTACATTTCATTTCCAGGATACTATAAAAGGACAAATAAATTTTTTATAAAACTTAAATTATTTTATTTTATATTAAACTTATTTATTTAATCTCCTTCGTAATTTAAGTATCTTTAAAACATTACCTCTTTCTATTAAATAACTCAATAACATTTTATAATTTTACCTTTTAAGTCCAATTACTTATTTAATTCAAATTTACATATTTACTTTTGACCAAGTTATATCAAATTTTGGCCAGCTGTATTTTTATATTTAACTTAAGATTACTTTTAGTGCATTTACAATTAAAATAAAATAAATTAGTTGTTAATTGTAAACATTTATTTTAGAAGAATAGTTAAAAATGTTATCACATTAAAATTGAAATTTAAATTGATGTCGCCTATAATTATTGTGAGAATTATTATTCCATTGCAATTAATTAATAAAAATATTATATAAAACAGAATTTGCTTTTGATAATATTACGTTTATTGTTGTTTATTATTATTTAATAAAGTATTTTTGGTTCTTTTTTGTGCTGTAGTTATATGACAATATTATTTTATCTGAAATAGCTATGTTTATATTTTTTCCTTATTTCTTTTTTAGTTACGGTTGTTTACATTAATATTTGCTGTAGTGATTGTTTTTGTGTAACATTTAACCTTTTCTAACATTTTATTTTTATTTTGTTGAAGGATACAAATAAACTTATTTTTTTAAATAACTTTAGTTGAAATACATATTAAAAACTTAATTATGTTTAAAATTCTTTATTTAAATAAAGTTTATTTTTTACAATTTGTTTTGAATTGATAACTAATCTGCAGTGATTCATATTGCTACTTTTTTTAGCTAAAATCTATATTAAAGTAGAAAACTATAATTTACTAGATTACAAGAAAATTAGAAATTAGTTATTCTAAGCTTGTTATATATTAATTAAATTAAGGGCCTACAAGATATAGTTCAACTGCCACCATAATCGTAAGTAAATTATATAACAAAATATGGGACACTGTTAACGATAGCAGTTTTGATATTGTGGCTGGCATTTCCGAATTACGTATTGAGATTATTGTAGTTACGTTATTATATATTTTTATGTAAGCAATATTATGTTGATTTTAATGCTACCCAATTAAAATACATGTTTACTTTATAAAAATCTTACTTTTTATCGTTAACAATACGCTTTTAAAGCCCATAGAGGTTTGATCACAATAAATCTTTAATAATAAGGCAATTAGCATACATCCACAAACCAGAAAATCTATTTAATGTTAAATAAGTTTTACTGACCAAATTAGTGTAATGATGCCATTTTTAAAATACATAAAAACAGATCACAAAAATTATTGACTTATTTATAAGTTTACTGTAACTGCCACATCAGACTTGCTGAATAATGTTATTAGAAAAACTTAGAATTATTTATCTTGCACCAAGGCGAGAGATGGAGCAAAAAACAATTTCATTTATCTTTATTCTTCAAACATTCTCAGGCATAAAAATGATGAGAAATGATTTCAAGCTGCACTTTATACATAAAATGTATATTACTTAATCAATAAATATGCAGTATGATGTTAATTCATTTTATATTTCTTTGCCAGAAAACTAGTTCTTGTTTTATTTTAAATAATTGATTATAATTACTATAAGTAATTTTTTTAATTTCTTCATATATATTATTTAACTATTAAATTAAATATTTATGTAAGGTTTTTTATGCTGTTTACAAATATAAATTATACTATTAATTGAAATGAAATTTGCCAAACATCGCCAATGTCACAGAAACTGAAATAAGTAGTACAGCATATCTTCAAAATGAAGTTATATATGCCTTTTATCACGGCATACTGAAAAAGTAGATTACCAAATTAGGAAACGTTTTCATGTTCCTTTGTAACAGTCAAATTAAAGTTATAATGAAGTTTTAGAGCTCAGTCCGTGATTAAATGCTTAAATTTTTAAATAAACATATCGTCCTCAAAAAAGGTCGGACTTGGCTGATTATAGAATGTTTCAGAAACTTGTCACGTTTATGCAAGTCCATACAAATAAATTACTCTGCCAAGCAACTTTGAAGTTTTGAGCTGAGAACATAGCTGGCTGCTATTATGCGAGTATTATCACTTCAGATAGTTTAAAGTTTTCCCGCTCTAAACTTCTTTCAATATGTTGACTAAATAAAGTTAATATATAAAGCACAAGCGGATTATAAATCTAATAAATTGCAACGAATTATTTTCGGTAGGAAGTTAAAGCACATCAGAAAATATTCATACTAGAAAGGAATTTTATAAAAGTTTTATATTTATTACGTCAGTTTATGCAGGAGCTATAAGCATTTTTTAAAAATAACCCGCCAATCATTTCCACATGATATAGAAATTATTCTCTTAGTATGTCTTTCAAAAATTAGATTGAGTTTTATTTAACCAACTTTGAGTTAACAATACACGGTAATTTCATTTATATTGTTTTCTATTCTAATTACACATATAATATAAAAAATAATTCTATATTTTGTAAAATTTTAATTTTATCTTTACAATACAAAATAGTAGTAGACATCAATTACAATATTTTAATAATTTTAGACAAATAAGTATATATATATAAACTATAAGTTAGTTATCATCTATTTAGAACTAGATCACCCCCCAAAATTACACTAATAACAGAAATTCTAATTACTTGGATTTATTATTAAAGAACCATCTCACGCTAGAATCAAAAGTTATTCTCACGACCTCCATTACTTTCCATAGAAAATCTGAATCCCACTTCACAATCATAATATTCTGAAAAACATTTTTTTGTTATCTGCACTATAAGCGATCACTTATTGTGCTTACTAAAGTGCAATTTAACTTAACACGCTAAGTCACCCATGAGTAATCAGTCTGACTTGAATTCTCCTTCGTCGTGTCAAAGGATAAAAAAGAAATTTGCTGCATTTTCGGCTATATTTAAAAGAGGTGTAAAATTAATATCAAAAATAAAAACTAATACAAAACCAAAGTTATAAAAAAAATATAAAAAATACCAATGATAATCTGAATAACCTAAATAATCTAAAGAAAACCGTTAATCCAAAAAATAAACATAATAAATAAATAATAAAAAACAAATAAGATGAGATTAAAAAATATATAACTGAAATTAAAAAAAAAGCTTCTGATAAGAAAGCAACAAATATTTGATAAAATTAAAGAAGAATAATGATAACTAAAGAAAATTCAAACGATTTAAAAAAATTAATTTTATTATTTTTTCTTGGACTAATAGTGTTAAAATAATAAATAAAAACTAAAAAGCAACTAGCTGGCTAGTAAATTATAAGTTAAACAACAAGACAAAGAAATAAAAAACTTTTACAATCACAAAAGTTTAAAGAATGGAATCTATACCAAAAACGATAAATTTTATTGTAAAATAAATCAAAAGTTAAATAAGTCTGGAATAGAGAAGAATAGGTTTAATTGAAATATGGAAATCTGATACTAATCTAGATAGAAAATATTTATCCAAAGATCATAATAGACATTTAATTTAATAACTATACAAATTTCTTATTTTAAAAATAATTATTTATTATTATATTTATTTATAATTATTTCAGTTTAAATGGTGGAGGTGGTCTGATTAACTGGAATATTTTTTTAAGCTCGGTTTTATGAGAATCTTAAGAAACCAAACAGTCTAAATCTTACAGAAGAAAAATAAAATACGAATAGATTTGCAGATGCAGTAAACTCAATAGTCACAACCTTGTGTGTGTGTGTGCGCGCGCGCGCGCGTGCGTGCGTGCGTGCGTGCGTGTGTGTGTGTGCGTGCGTGAGTGCGTGCGTGAGTGCGTGCGTGCGTGCGTGTGTGTGTGAGTCTTTGAATAAGACTGAGCTTTCGTTCGGCTAGATATTTGCCGATTTGTTTGACCTATGTAGGTCCTTTGGTAGTCTTCACAAGGTATTTCATACACTCCTTGGGATTCATTGGGGCAGTGGTCCTTTGCTGAGCGAATAAACCTAGAATAAATCCCGAAAAGAAAACCGAAACCCTTATTGCTAACTCCAACCTATCATCCGATACCAAGAAACTCCTCATACCCCGAGAAAAATCGTCCAGAATTCCCAAATTCTATGGTCTCCCAAAAATTCACAAAGAGAACATTCCTTTACGCCATATAGTTAGTGCGTTCGGTTCTCCCACCCACAACCTAGCCAAATACCTTGCCAAGACTCTCTAACCTCTCACAGAGCAGGCATCATCCTACGTCCGAAACTTCTATCATTTCCTAGAAATACTGAAAACCTTCCCTATACGCAAAAGTGACATCATGGTTAGCTTTGATGTCGTTTCTTTGTTTACAAACATCCCACTTCCTGATACCCTACAGTTATTAAAGTCAACGTACAATATAAATAACAATATCCTTTCCCTAATAAACCATTGCCTATCCAATACTTACTTTACCTTCCAAAATAAATTTTACCGCCAAACTAATGGTGCTCCCATGGGTTCCCCACTTTCACCTGTCATTGCTAACCTTTTTATGGCCGATTTTCAAACAAAAGCTCTTGCCTTCTTTCACCTTAAGCCTACCTGCTGGATACGATATATCGATGACACTTTTGTTATCTGGCCTCATGGACATGATACCATCCCAAAATTCTTTTCCCACCTCAACCAAATCCACACCAATATCAAATTTACCATGGAAACTGAACATAACAATTCCCTCCCCTTCCTAGATACTTTCATAACAAGAAATCCTTTTAATGACAGCTTGTAATACACTGCCTATAGAAAACCCACTCACACTAACCGTTACCTAAATGCCAAATCCCATCACTACCCTGCCCAAATCCATTCGGTTGCAAAATCCCTCATAACCAGATCCATCAGACTTTCCGATACGAAAAATCGCCAAACAGAAATTAAATCCATTACCACCACCCTACTGCAAAATGGATATTCCAACAAATCCTTATTCAATATAATCAAAACTATAAATAAAAACACTAACTCTCAATCCCAAAACCCTCCTGACCAACAAAAAGCATTCCTACCTTACATCAGAGGCATTACCGAATGAATAAGCCGCATACTAATACGGCAAAATATCAGCACGGTCTTTACTACCAACAACCAAACATCTGGGCTTATTCGCTCAGCAAAGGACCACTGCCCCAATGAATCCCAAGGAGTCTATGAAATACCTTGTGGAGACTGCCAAAGGACCTACATAGGCAAATCGGCAAATATCTAGCCGAATATACGAACATTCTCTGGCCGTACGGTAAGGCGATAATGATTCGACACTTGCCAAACACAGCAAAGAAACAGGCTACAAAATTAATTTCTCTGGGGCTAAAACCATTGTGTCCATCTCCCATTTTACCAGCAGAATAGTACGTGAGGCAATTGAAATAGAAAAACGCCCACAGTGCCTCAACACAAGAGATGACAGCCAGCGCTTGCCTGTCATGTGGAAGTCCCTTATTGCCCCGTACCACCAATTACGCAACACCCTTAATCCTACAAACTTTCCCCAAACCAATGCATCTCCCGCCAAACAAACTTGCACTTCCAGCCCTATAAAAGATCAAGCAGGTCACACGAAAGCTCAGTCTTATTCAAAGACACGTAGCTCTCCTTGGGGAGTAGACAGATTGAGACCCCGAGTGAAAAGCTAACCTCTTAAAAATGGCGTCAAATCCGATGCCGAAACGTCGAGAATTTTCTCAAAATATACGCGGTTCAACCCGTGAACTAAGTTGTTTAAACATAGTTAACCGCGCGCGCACGCGCGCGCGTGTGTGTGTGTGTGTGTGTGTGTGTAAAATTACTAGACGAATCTTAAAACAGCACAAACTATGTACGTTCACTTTAGGCAAGGAGATGTATCTTAGAGATAGTGAAAATCCTAAACTTTGTACCTCTTACCTTGAGGAAGCTTTATCGCTATTTACAACCCTACTTTCCACCTAATCTTAATGAACTTAACTACTATACCATGAAATTCAGTGAATGCTGCTGTCAAATACCATTGAATCCATTTAGATTCGGACTTAACTAGAACTGCTACATTAATTAAGAACTAACAAAAGATTAAGACGACAACTTTACTCTTCAGTAAGTCAGTAATCATTACTTAAACACAAGCCTTCAAAATTATTATTAAGAAAGACCCAAATCGAATGTCAAATTAAAATTGAAAAAAAGAATTACTAAATCGATTTTGTGATTAAATCTTTATTGAGTATGAAAGTACAAGATCTCCGACTAAATAAGTTTGACAAACGGCCTCACTTTCGTCTGCCAATTGTAGTTTTTTCACATAAGTTTCAGTTACAATTTTACGCATATTTTGATCAGTTTCATAAATAGCAAATCAAATTTTCTTTTTGATGTCATCACTGATTTGTGGATTGCTGACAATTTTAGGTAACTGCACAATAAAGTTGCGTGCTGCTAAACCTCGATATTTTGTTGCCTAGTAAATGTTAGCATTTCGTAAAATTACGCGATCAAGAAATTGTTAGCAGGGCAAATGGACTGTTTTTGAAGTTCATAGCGTCATCGTGCTAAAATTATAGTTATTCCCGATTTATGTTGCCCAGTTGATGCCAAAAGGAGGGTTTTCATAACGATAACAATAGCCATTTACAGCATTCCCTACACCATTTTCAGACCTATTATACCACCTCCCTTAAGTCTACACCAAACAATAACTCATTGAAGACGCATGTGCGCGAAAATTTTCCGAACCTCAAGTGCTACAATTTCGTTAGTTTACAAACCGGTCCAGTTAAAATGTCCCTCATCACTAAAAATAATTTTTCGACTAAATTGAGAATTCAATCCTTGGTTATCTAAAAAGCAACTGACGATTTATCGATTCTACGAACCGTCAGCAAGCTTAAGCTTTTGCTTCATTTGAATTTTGTACGTATCCTTAGTAAGTATTTGTTAAAGAAAGCTTGTCGAAAATTTACAATTGTTTACACACTGTTGAGTCGACATTTTCGTATATGTAGCAACATTTTGACTCACTATGGCAATATTCTCACAGGATCTTATTTTATCTTATTTTATCAACTCTCAGTTTAGTTTTATCAAATTTTGTAATCAATATGCGGACTGTAGATTCACTTGGTGCACTCTTTCGACTAAAAGTTCCATATATTTTCACCGAATTTGCAGTGCAGTTTGAAATTAATAAATCAATGCCCTTTTACATAGCATTCTACAATTATTAATAGAAAGTATCACACGACATCTGTCAAAATATTAGAATTGCCGATCGCAACTTAAAAAAAAGAATTTTAAATCCGTTTGAATACGCGTTCGTAAGAAATAATAAGCGCTGGTTGCAAAATAATATAAAATCGCAATGACCATTTATATTTATCAAAAACTAAAGCTTACTATTTCTAACTTAATCTAAGTTAGTCTGACTTAACGCTAAGATTTAGCCTAACATTATTGGCGGATTCGGCAGCCGAGCAACACTGGCGTTAGAGGCGGCAGCTAGTCGGGGATGCAGGCGGCTGGACAAGAGGCCATGCAACAATGCTGGTGGTCCGACAATGTAGACGGCCGGTAGACGAAGCCAGCGGCAGGGCGAGAAAACAACGCTTTCTTCTGTCTTTCTTGCCTCCGGGCATAGACGCTTTTTATAAAATCTTAATATAATCCTTAGCGTCTTATGATTAGCCGATTTGGTATAATGCATATAAAACCAACATATGAAAAATACCAAAATATTAAATATGGCTCTTATAATTGCTATAAACGTTCTTGGTTTACCATTAATCGATATCACAGAAAACTGTTTTTTACCAGTCGAGCACTTTACGCAAAAAAGTGTCAGAGTCATTTAAAGATGCAAGTGCATTTGATTGCGTAATCTATTTATTATAACTTGTATCAGTAAAATATAGACTCCAGACTAAAGCAAAAGGTGCCACAAGATCTTAACTTTTGGAGAAAATAATGACTAAATTATATCATAATACCTTGGTAAATCAGATATAAACCGAAATTTCTTTTAACTAATTGAAACATTATAAAACTATAAAAAACTGTTTTCTTATATAGTCACTTGACTTAGAAAACATTTTTCCAAAAAGAGAAAGTTTTTTCCATTATTGTAAAATAAAGATAGTTGTGATACGTGCCAATCGACAGCAATATTGTCGTCAAACTGCTGCCCTGTAAGTACTTTTGTTAATATTAAAAAAAAAACGATAATTGCAGGGCGATAAGCTCAGATTGTAGGGCGGTGTTACAGTATAGTCCCTAACACAGGTCTAGGATTGCTCGAGTTTGCCATAGAATATTCCAACTTCAAAAGCATTTTCAACAACCATTAATCGGTGATAACTCTCAAGAAGATGACGAGCAATATATTATATTATATATATATTCTCTTCAGTCATGTTGGGTTCAGGGCATGTCTTCCCAAAAGTTGTTTATGCAACGCGCATACGTACGTCCTCTATTCAGTGTTCCTAAAGTGAATCTTAAGGATTCTCAAAAATTCGAATGATATTATGCCTCCTGTTGTGAGAAACTTGATAATAATCCGTTGTATAGTGGACGAGTGGATCGTTTGATCTAAGATGTGATACTGATTAAAGAAGCGGTAGCCTAAGATGCCTTACAAGTGAAATTCGCTACCTACAAATGGCTCATAACACAGAATTTTGATTTATACTTTCTATAACCTTTAATCACAAATTAAATCGGTTAACGTGCATACTACAAATAGTCATTACTTTCTAAATGAGTTACTATCTTCAGAATTTAAATTTATTTGTAGCCTTTCTATTCGGCTCTGATAAGTTCTTATGGAACAAGTTATACAATTGTACTTAACATTTTAAATTTTGGAGAATATAACATCAAAAACGTTTACTGTAATGTAACTAAACGGTATAAGACAATTTTTTTATAAAGTAGTAAAGGTTGCCTTTCATTTATATTGTTAGTGATCACATAAAATACCTTTAATTTTTATATCTTAACATACTTATAGTTTTTCTATTTATTGCATTTATATTAGCTCTTTATACATTAGTAGTAATTTTTTGAAATGTAATATTTTTTATAATTGTTTGCTCTTAATATATCCTTTTTTAACTTTTCAAATAAAAGAAAACTTATCTACATATGGTTTTTTATTTTATTTAATACTCCGTCATATCATTCACGTTGTAGTAATTAGTGGTAGTCTCTAAATATTCAGTAATGTAATACTTTAAAAGGCACAATCTTTATTTTCAACATTTAAATAGTTATATATGAATACGTTAATGCTCAAATCAAAAATGTATTATATTTTACTGCACAATATTAGTTGTTCATTAAAAATACTAATTATTTCGAGAGCATCCTTAGCGTAGCAGATATTATTGAAGGTGTAACCATTGATCTTAATTCCACCTTTTCATGAATAAAATGTTTCTGAATCAGTAGCCATAGGTGCTAAATAGTAGGGTAGATGTTTGTGTTCCGATTATTTCATTTATTTTTGAAACATGTATGTGAAAAGACATATAATAAACAGTAAATAATCAGCAAATAACATAAATATCCTACGTAAAATTTAGTATAGTTTGTTTTGGATCGTTATATCACTGTATTAACTGCACTGCTTTCGATTTTCCAAAACAATGGTTAAAAAATATTGTGTGTGAGTGTGTATGCGCGCCACGCGCGCGCGTGTGTGTTCAACAATAATAATAAAGCACTGAAAAAGCTATTAGTTTAAATTTATGGCTAATAAAATATGTAACATTAAAATATATTATAAATGCCTAAAGCGTTCATTTTAAACATTTGTAACAAAATCAAGAACACTAATTCCACAAATTCATTATAACTTTAACACAATAACAGAAACGAGATACGTTATAACACAATAAGGCCAAAACTACGAGAATAGACTGTATTCGTGGGTTAACCTTAACCAAGCGCAATTATGCTGTTAGTTTGCAACCGCGTTACAGCCCTCCGGTTCTGCATATCTAAAATTTAATAAAAGTTTATTTTTTTATGTACAAAGTCAGAAAAATTTAGCAGTATATTTCATGTTATATTTAATATTGTGACAAAATTGTTTGCAATAATTACACGAATAATTTTAGAAAAAAATAATTTAAAAATTTTACTGCAAATGATGCAAGTATACTAAAATAAAAGTATTGAAGGCATTTAGTTTGTTGTTTCAGCGGTCACGCTATTTTATAGTGGATCAGTGGACAAATAAATATTTTTTAATCACAAAGTAAGTTAAAGTAACTTTAATTTAAACATATGCAATCAGGTAGATTTTAGCAGCCACACGTTTATTAAGTGTACCATTAATAAAAATATATACAGCGAATGTTTTAACTGAAAACTGGAACATTAAACTTTCCTTAAATAAAAAAAATGTTAGTTTATTTTAGAAATTAAAATATCTTATTTTTACTTATATGTAACTAATTACAAATAAGACAAAACACATCAAGTGAGCACCCCTAAAAACCAGTAGGTCGCCCATTTTTAAAAAAAAAAATGGGTCAAATGAATGCCTATATCAATACTAAAGATACCTCCAAAGGATTTTGCAAAATTTCAATTTTTATTGTTTATACGGATGTTTTTAATTGAAAAATTAATTACTCGGGCACATTTAAACGAAACGTTATGAAAATTTTATGAGAGATACTTGAAAATTTGTATTTTCAAATTAAATAAACAAAACTAGTAAATTCATTTAATTACCACTTTATTTATAACGATTTAATAAACAATTGAATTTTTAATAATGTTCTCATGCTTCCATTCTTCTGATTTTGGACGCAAAATATTTCTTGGACCTTCAGCTGTAAGAATCCGCAAGAAAATTTGACTCCCCGACACTCGTTTGTTTACAAACATAGATAGAAAAAAAACGCAAACCTTCTGCCGCGTTAAGACGCAACCTGCCGCTGGCTGCAGATCGCGTCTTGTATGCAGCCTAGCAGTTCTCGCTTAGCATCTCGTACTAGACTTATTGTTTTTTAGTTCACAAATATACTAGTCGCATGTGAAGAGTTTTTCAGAACAGTTTGATATGCACGATGGGACATATCAATGAGTGTTGTAATCCTTTGAAAAAAGCAAAGCACAATCACGTGCGATCGAATTTAATACTGATACAGAAGAAACGAAACGCTAAGTTTAAGAAATTTATCAATTTGTACATATGTAAACCATGCGAAAAAGAAGTTTATAAGTTCAGTGAAAGTGAAGTGAATTTAATATCGAAAGAAACAGTAATGAGAACGAAAGAGTCTAAAACCGTTGATGCGGATGTTTGTGACGAGGAAGTAGTAAGCGACCCACAGGATTTTTCTAACGCTGATGATGCAATTCTTGATCCGAATTTTGAAGTTGATGATGAACGAAAGATCCTGACGCAGATTAAGAAAATCAACGAAATTTTGAGCGAACTCAGCGAACCACCGATAAAAAATCGTCACTCAGATCAACTTACTAAAATGGATAAACAATCCATCAAGACAGCAATAAATAATTTGATTGATGGACGTACCGCAAGTACTGGTGCTTCTGAAGATCGGAATTAGGTCTACGTGAATGTTATCAAGGAAGCTCTTTCAAAAGAAGAAACTCGATCCGGAAAAACTAAAGTGCTGTCCAAGTGGTCAATCGGCTGATTGGAGTACAAAAAACATTCGTCGAGAATTCAATGTTTCACGTTGTATGGTCTCTCGAGCTAAAGTTTTGCCAGCAAATTCTGGATTTGCTTTAGAACCTTCGAAGAAAAAAGGAAAGAAACTTTCAGAATCAACACGAGAGAACGTAGTGAATTTCTTTCTTTCAGATGATATTAGTCGCGTAATGCCTGGCATGAAAGATTGTGTTTCCGTTGTCAAAGATGGCAAAAAAATTCGAGTTCAAAAATTATTATTATTTAATCTGAAAAATCTCCATGAACAATATCTAGAAACATTTCCGGAGGCTAAGATAGGTCTCACAAGATTTCAAAAACTTAAACCACCTCAATGCATTGCAGCCGCTCAAAGCGGTACTCACAACGTCTGTGTTTGTAAGATACATCAGAATACTAAACTCAAGTTATTCGGATTGAAAAAAGAATTAGAAAGACATGAAATTTCTTTCATTGAAAAATGTGGTGACTTGATAAAAGTTTCAGTATGTGAAGTCTCAACGTCTGCTTGCTTTTTATCGACTTGCCGCGTTTGTCCAGGTATACAAGTTATTATTAACCGGATAGAAAAACAACTAAATGACAATTATATTGAATAAATAGCCTACAAAAAATGGACTAGTACTGACAGCTATAAAAGATTTAATTTTCTCCTGATTTCAGGTATGTTTCTCGAATTTTCAAGTATCACGATGAAATTTTTATTTCAGATCTGACATTAGCGAACAAGCCGTGAGTAGTAAGCAATTTCTCGAATCTTTGAAAAAAGATTGACCAAATCTTTTGAAGCATGATTTCTTAGCCAAGTCACAAGCTGCTTATTTTAATAAGAAGAAGGAATCGGTGTGTAATGGTGAATTCGTTGTTTGTTTAGATTTTGCTGAAAACTATACGTGCTACGTACAAAATGCAATACAATCGCAACACTGGGCAAGCAACCAAGTAACTTTGCATCCGTACGTGATATACTTCCGTAAAGATGGAAAAGTGCAGCATATAAATCATGTTTTGATATCGGAAAAAGTTACACACGATGCCAATTCGATTCATTTGTTTAATACAAAACTAGTCGAATTTTTAATAAAAGAGTATGGAGTAGAAAATGTTAAAAAGCTATTTTATTTTTCTGACGGAGCAGGGTCACAGTACAAAAATAAGTACAATTTTGTGAATATGATTTGTCACCGTAGTGATTTTGGAGTCGATGCAGAGTGGAACTTCTTCGCAACGTTACACGCCAAAGGTGTTTGCAACGTGCCAACGACAAACACATAACGAACGCGAAAACATTATACGAATGGGCCAGCAGTTTCTTCAAAAAAAATAAGTTTCAGCTTCTGCTCCCAGTCGGATCATGATTCAAATGAAAGTCGATTAGCCCAACGTTTTGCAGATGCTAAAACTGTCAAGAATACGCGACAGTTTCACAACTTTTATCCTGTAGATTCAGATGATGTAGCTTATAATATATATTGCGAAGATGAAAAAGTTACAATCACCCGAGTAACTAAAAAGACGTGAATTTATTCCTCTGTGTTTGTAGAATCGCTCGAGCGTACAGTAAACTTGCATCAATAAAAATTGATGCTGAGTTACAGAATAAATCCGGGAGTCAAACTTTCTTGCAGATTCTTAAAGCTAAAGGTTCAAGGAACATTTTGCATCCAAAATCAGAAGAATCAAAGCATGAGAACATTATTAAAAATTCAATTGTTTATTAAATCGTTATAAATAAAGTGGTAATTAAATGAATTTTCCGAGTGTTGTTTATTTAATTTGAAAATATAAATTTTCAAGTATCTCTCATAAAATTTTCATAACGTTTCGTTTAAAAGTGCCCGAGTAATTAATTTTTCAATTAAAAATGATTAAAATATTCAAACATCCGTATAAGCAATAAAAACTGAATTTTCGCAAAATCCTTTGGAGGTATCTTTAGTATTGATATAGGCATTCATTTGACATATTTTTTATAAAAATCGACGACTTACTGGTTTTTAGGGGTGTTCACTTGACGTGTTTTGTCTCAAATATAAGTAGCAATTAATAGCAACCCTCAGAAACCCCAAAAATTATACCACTTTTGGATTTGTTCTACTGTTAAAGATAGTCATTTTCAAATTTATAAATAATGCACGAGTCAAAGAGCAAAAGTGAATATTATACTTGTATAAAATTATATTTACTAGTGCTGTTTTAAATTTAAATAGAATGGTTGAATATTAAATATAAAAATACATACAGATGTTGTGGAGGATGCAATGGCTAATGATAAATCCATAAGCTTCTCTTGATACATGGGTGAGTTTACCGTTCAACGCATGACAATGTTTCTCAACTCTTAATTATTTCTTTTTATAGTTTTCCTATATGAAGAAAGCAGCGAGTTGTACAAATGCTCAAGTTTACAAATTGTTGCATAGCCCATGATTCTATTATCTGATACAGGATATTTGAACAAAATGTGCTTTCTGATAATACTGTTCGAGCTGCTAAATTTTTCCATGTAAAAATATTGCGGTTTGAATTACATTATAAATGTGCCCATCTAAAGCTATAATTATAGGCACACTCGCTAAGTACTATAACTTTGAATCGAGGTGCTGATCCAGATTTGCGATACATTCCACATATACAGTAAATAATAGCACACTATGGATTCTTTTTATAGTAAATATGTACCAAAATATAAAAGTCTAGTTAGTGGCAGAACATTTATTAAGGTTCAAAATGCAGTTGAACCATCCTTCATGTAATTCATATTCATCGAACACTTGCAAATGTATGAAAAAAATTGTTTAGGTGCACTAACACCTTATTGTGGCTTTACAAAATAGTAAAATGTTTAAAAATTAATAACACATGTCAAGATACAGTGATTTTAGAATTGCGTGACAATACAAGCAAATGTTCTTTCTATCAACATTGGCAAAACTATTTAAAATAAAATAAATAATTTGTGTAGCGTGGTTACCATTTATTTATTATATAATTATAAGTTTATATCGATAACAACTCGAACTTAGAATTAATCCATAAAAGTTATAAAAACAAAAAATCTTCAGAAAAACGAGTTGACTTGCAATTTTTGTTTTTATAATAAGTATTTTTCTTTTTTTAATAGACTTATGGATTATTCTTACAATGTTGAAATTATTGTCTAAGTATTGTTTTTTAATCCATCAATATGCAAAAATAACGGAGATAATAAATTTTTTAAAACTTAAGGAACATCATTTATTTTCATGATTGTAAAAATATAACTGATAGAATGCATCTACTTAGTTTATCTTGACTTATATTAGTATCTCCCTGTCGTCGTGCAATTTAAATCTTACCTACATACAGGACCGGAGGCAGACATTTTGTTTATTAGACCTGCGCATTTTAATTACAGCTGGTTACTTGAGGTTTACGCGCTAAATTGTTAGACTTGTTGTCGCTTATTAAGTTACCAGGGACTCGCAGTAATTGAAACATAAATAAGAAAGTCGCTCACGCTAATCCTTTTAGTGCGATAAAATTATGCGAAACTCCCACTGGCTTGCAGCAATATGTCTGCAGCATTTTGATTACCAGAAGATTACAATTTTGTTGTTGCTAGGTTCTGAGCACGAAAGCTGTGGGCAGGTAACAAATTCTTCTAGGAGGAGGGCTGGCGCAGATGAATAAAGGTAACAGCATTATTTAACCATCTCTAAATTTACTGGAGCTCATTCACTTATTAACTGTTATCTAAATAAAGTCGCGAAACAATTCTTTAACAAACAATATTGTTTTTAAAATTTATATTTTGTTTTAAAAATATTTTTTCATTCTTATATTAGCTATATTACATTGTTAAGGCTATTTCTCTGTTTTCCATTACCTTGTGACTTTATCATATTCTATTTACGACTTAGCCTTAGAAACACAAAAGCACGTGAGATCGCTTAGGTACAAGCGATTGAGAATTATTTGATTTGTTCGGCTGGTCTTGTTTGGTGTCGATCGAGTTGTTCACGACGTAATGCCGCCTGTGATTGGTGACGTCCTCTGGGATCTGGAGCGGTTCCGGTAAATCCAGTAATCCGGACACCCGCGATATATATCACGCTTTGCATAGTAACTGCCCTTACGTATGTGACCGCATTACGAATAATACAGGAAACGTTTACTGCGACAACCATAATTAAAATTAAAAGGGCGTATCTGCGAAATTACGCGGCTTTAAAAATGCACCAAAAACGTTTTCTCTTTTTTATTCTTATTTTGTGTTTGAAAAAGCACGTTGCAGCAATTTATAGTGAAAAATTTCTGTTAGAACAGAGCTGTGAACATTTTGGAAGACCGCATACGGCCGGAAATTGGGCTGTTTATAACTTCCTTGCCCTTTTTAATATCTAGCAGTTTGTTCCTGCAGGAATCGTCTTTAATGTAACCTTCGTGTGGCTCGCATCCAGACTGTTATCTCCTTGAGATGTTTAAGGAATTTAGTGATTTTATTTCAAAAATATATTCAAATTTATCATCTTTGTAAGCTCACATGAATAATAAATAACTACAAATTAAATTAAAGCGGGGTTGCAACAGCAAGTGATATCAAATATGACTTTGCTTCTTGTTTAAACCACATAAACCGCAGCGGTCTGAAACATAGAATGAATACAAATTTTGTCTTCTGACTTTACTAAACACTACAGTTACGTTACATTTGGCAAACAAAATAATATTTTTTATTTAAACAAACAAATGTAGGATAGAATAAAATTATTGTCCATTAAATCTTCGAAATAAAATGGCAATTATATAAACAAATTTTGAATCAAAAATTGTAGTTTTAATTGGCACCAGTGATAATTTATTATTTTATTTTTTATTATATATTTTATTAACTCCTTTAAGCTTACAATCTGTCCGATAGACAATAAGTAATTAATATGTAGAGAGTGACAGATTACATTAATGACCTGCAGGAGATAACCTCCAGCGAAGTTACTCCTTTAAAAATATCTTAAGTAAGACAATATGACAACAGACAGTAGGTGTCTGTAGTTATGCTAATCCTAATTAAATCTGTCTATTAGGTTATTAGGTTTGAATCTCTTAAGCCTACGCACTTCACTAATAGCGTTTGTGAATAAATCACGCGCGAGCACATTAGGGTGGACTTTAGTTCTGGTACTGTACGTTTCACTAAACCGTTTGATTTCGTCTTTAATCGATGACACTTGTAAATCGTTTGCAATTGTTGTGCTAGGAACATACCAGGGGCATCAACTATTGTTCGTAAGATTTTATTTTGAAACCGTTGTAAGATTGCCAGTTTAGAGTTACTTGCACAACCCCACAGTTGTATCCCATACGTCCATATAGGTTTGAGGATTACCTTGTAGAGTAACAATTTATTGTCCATGGTTAACTACCGATCAGTCAATACATTTGTTTAAATTTCAGGCCAAGTTTCTTTCGTTTCGTAAAAATATGTTTTTTCCACGTTAGGCGTCTGTCCAAATGCATACCCAAATATTTTGTGTCGTCTGTTTGTTCAACTGATGACCGTTTAGCACTACCGGAGGACACGTGTCTCTATTCACGTCACGTGTACTGATTTATGTTCATTAGCTTGGATTTTCCAGTCAGTGAGCCAAGTTTGTATGAGGTTTAAGTAGTCCTGAAGATGTTGGAATGCGATTGTTGGGTCGGAGTGTACTGCTAGTACTGCGTTATCGTCCGCATACGTAGCAACTGCAGTACCTTTACTCGTTGGAAGGTCAGCCGTATATATCGTGTATAAGACAGGTCCCAAGACACTACCCTGTGGCACGCCTGACTGGATTGGGAATAGTTAGCTGTGTTCGTCTTGATACTTTACGAAAAGTGTCTGTGGGTTAGGTATGATTGTAGTACAATCACAAAGCTGGATGGGAGACATGCTTTAAGTTTGTACATAAGACCTTCGTGCCAGACTTTGTCAAAAGCCTGGCTAGTATCTAGAAATGCCGAAGAACAGTACATTTGAGCTTTAAATGTAGTGATGACTTCTAAACCCGAACTGGTGATCAGGAATAAGGTTGTTTTCACCTAAAATTGATTTTAATCGTTTTAAGAAGAGTTTTTCGAAAACTATTGAAATGACTGGCAATAAGCTTATTGGGCGATAGGACGCCGGTTCTTTGCTGGGGTTTGTATGCCTGAATGTAGCTTGGATTTCAGAAACTGAAATTTTATCTATTGGGAGTTGATAAGGTGCAGTAAGAAATTCTCTAACTGTAGTTTCATTCTCTACTGCATCTATTTCATGCGGTTTAAACACAGTGCCTAAATGGCTAGCAAATGTTGCGGCCTTTTCTTTGGCACTTCTAGTCCATTGATTATTTGGATGTAAGAGTGGTGGTGGATGTTTTTGGCCTTTTCAGAATTTTGGTTGTTTTCCAGAGCGAGTAATCTGTAGCTTCTGTAGCTGTTAGATTACTGAGGTATTCGCTAATAGCTTCATTTTTAATTTGTAGTAATACATTTTTCAGGTCCTTTGCTGCGTTATTAAAGTTTTTCTTATCGTCTTCGCTTCTTGTAAGTTGCCATCTTTTCCTAAGTTTTCTTCTTTCACGAATTTTTTCTTTTACTATAATTGGAATTTTTTCTTTATCAGTAGAATGATGTTGATCTGGTGTAGCAGTCCAAGCCTTGTATTGAGGTGGCAAGATCGATTACTGCTAAGTCCAGGTATTCTGGTGTTTTCAGTGGTATCTTTAAAGTAATTAGAATGTCTAAAGTTGTTTTGAATACTTCCAGTTCGTTTGCTTGCTGTGTAATGTGGGTTGTTTCTGTTTTTCTAGAATGTGTGAGTGAAGCGTTATTATGAATGGTGAGTGATCGTATGAGAGATCAAAGCATGCCTCTGTCTTGAGTTTCTTTAGATCAAGTCCTTTTACTACCCCAAAGTCTATTCAATCTGGAAGTATATTCTTAACAGTAGGCCAATAGGTTGGCTGTCCGGTGGATATTGCAGTGGGGTTATGACTTCGGAGGGTTTCTGCCTTTCGGTAGAGTTATTCTTGAACCCCAGTGTTGATGTTTGGTATTCCAGTCACTTGCAGAAATGAGTTTGTTTCCCAGAGTTTTGAAATAATTTTACGAAGTCTTGCTGTTTGTTGTTATACTTTGGTGTGCAAAATACCGCTGAGATGTTTATCGTTCCTACTATATCTTCTATAGCTACAGTAGTCGCTTGTAGATTTTCTTTGCAGTAGTGTTGTAGTTCGTGATGTTTGATTCCTTCTCGGATGAGGACTGCTGTTCCCCCATGTGCAGTTCCGTCAGGATGCTTGGTATCAAATATGTGATACCATGGGATTTTTAAGTAACTTTGATGAGTAAAATGTGTTTCGGATATTAACATGATATCTTGGTTATGTAATTGTAGGAATAGTTTAACTTCTTGTGCGTGCAGGCATAGGCCGTTGGAGTTCCATACACCTATTTAAGTAACTGAGCCATTAAGACATTTTATTTACGAGCGTGGAAATAAGATTCATTATGGTGCTCATTTGTTTGATGAGGTCTTTCATCATATTTTTCAGTTCAACTATGTCACTCGTTGGGGTAGTCTGCACTATTGGGTCTGATTGAGTTGGATTAGCTGCCTGTTGGTGGTTTTGTAGCATTTGTTGAGCGTAGGTTACATTAGGTTGAACAAAGCGTGTATTGAAAAATATAGTCCCTCGCATTAACGGAAAGAAACCAGATGAACAGTTGATTTGTTAGGAACGGTAGCAACTATACATAAATAGTAGAAGGAATTACATTGATAATATCTAGGACTATTAGTTGGTAAGTTAAATAAATTATTTTTGAGTCTAGACATGGAACTATTTTTTATATCTTTAACGTGTATTTTTATTAATAGAAAAACCTATGTGTACAATTGGTTATAAATAGTTTTACTAATTTGTACCATCTATATCATCACTCACAGAAATTTGATTATTTTTATCTTCTTTTTTCCGAGTCTTTTGACTAACTGAGGTTGGCAAAAACAATAACAGATTTTTCTCTATTTCCTGTATTGCTAATTAAGTTTTCGGTGTTTAAATCAGTTTATTCTTTGGTATTTATCATCCAGGATATTTGTCGTCTTCCTGGGTTGGGTTTACCTTTTATTGTCGCTTGACTATTAGTTGGTGAAATAAGTATTTGTTGTTGAGGTAGCATATGCTCTAAATGAGCTGTTTTTATCTTTTAAAAAATAAGATTATTTCACGGTTTCTTTGTCTGTTCACAGAATTTTTAGCAAACGTTAGAATATCTACATTTAAAATATCTCCAATCGCCTTATGGTATTCACTTTTAATGTCCACACCTCCATTCCACACAGAAAGACAGAGCACACTTCACCAAGAGATACTTAAGTTTCAGATGCAGTGTACTATTACATAGAAATTGCTTTATGCTTTGAAAAATTGTTTTAACATGTTCTATTTTAGATCCAATTTCTACTTTAGTATTAAGATTGTCGGTTATCCAGCTACCTAGAAACTTTAATTTCCTAACTTGCTGCAGGATTTGTCTATTTGTAGTCACGTTTGTTTGAATATTAAACTGATTGGAGAACATCATCACTTTGGTATCTTTGATTTCAACATTTAGACTGTATATATTTCCTTCTTAACGACTTTATTTAGTAGTTATTGCAGATCTTTACCGCTAATAGCAATTATCATCAGCGTACCTCAAGTTGTTCACGATTTCACCATTTAGTTCGATGCCTTGATAAGTTTTTTCAGTGCCTTAGAAAATATCTTCCAAATACAAATTAAAAATAAATACTTTTAATACTATTAAAAGATCATAAGCACGTTTAGAGGTTGTCCCAGAAATATATAGAGCATTCCAATCAAAAATATATAAAGGTAAAACGGCATCATGTTCAAAAATGCATTATGCTTTTTTCTATTAATACATTTTAACTTGAATTGGTTTTCAATTTTTTTACTAAACATTCTAAAATTAGAAAAAGTACATAGGGTATTTCTATAGCAATTCAACTGAGATCGTCAGAGTGGTCTAAGAAGTTGAAGCGCGGACTGCTATGCGGACGGACACGGGTTCCATTTTTGGAGCTTTCTGATGTCTGGCGAGTGGCCTACTCAGTCACTGAAAATAATTGAGTACCTGCGCTCACTCAAGCAGGGGGCAATAATGGCGGTTGTCTAAGGCGCTGTGCTTGTCATATCGCTCTACATCAAAGATGACGCGTGACGACCGGGCAGTAAGTCGGACATATGAGAGCCTTAACCTCTTACTTTGCAAGCCGTGCTCCTACGGAGGGCGTTAAAGCCTTAGCATTACCAATTCAACTTCTACTTTATATATAATTTTATATTCTCTTATTATATAGTCTTGTAGTTGCCTGATAGTAGTATTTATCTTTTAATTACCATTTTTATTATACTCTTTTATATAATTATTAAAATTAATTTCATAGATGATATGGAAAGCAAGTGACCAACAAATATTTATAAATAGTACAGAGTAAGCTTCATTTTCCATTGTATAATAGCAACATCTCCTATATTATGAGACATTTTTAATTTGCTGTTGGCAGTATTAGGAGCCTTTAGAATATTGTAATAATAATTTACTTTAGCACTTTAATTACACTAGTAGAAAGTTGAAAATTAGTCTTTTGATAAATTTACATGTTAAAAAAATAAGAAGAAACATGAATTAACATGTATTATTTATCTATAATTTTATTTACTACTTTTCTGTAATTACACGCTTGAACGACTTCTGAAAAATTACCTACTTTAGTTTTTTTATTAATTGTATCTACAAATATTACGCTATATAATATGCTGATTAAAAAAAAGTAACGAGATATTTTGTTGAGATGAGAAAGAAAACAATTTTTTATATTATACTGACGTGTGATAAGATGTGGATTTATAAACCAAAGCTAAAAACACGATTATTTGCAATAAAAATCCTTGTAATCGCATTTCTAAATTATAAACTACTTGTTTTCATTAATTTGTTAACCTAACATCGCCATCAATACTCAATAGTACTGCAATATGTTAGTAAAAGTAAACACCGCCTGTTGAGCAAAAAGGCGTGACGATTTAACCAGATGTCTTCTTTAACAAAGCGCCCGTTACCGCAACTTGTGCCACCTACATTAGAGCAAACGCCTTCTTTATAGCTCTAATTTTATCTCTCATCCTAAAGAACCCTTAGGGATGGCTTAGAAAGTGGTGAAATTTATGCGCAAATTAAAATGACATAAAAAGTTGCCCATTCGTTAGATCAAATGCAGTGGAAAGCCTTGTGTGCAACCGATGCAATATTTCGTTTTAACGCACTTTTAGCAGAACTCACATTTTAATTTGGTACTATGGCGGTACAAACGCTGTCTCACTTCCAAAATCTAGATTTAACATAGGCTATGAGTTAATTAATTAATCAAATAATATGCTCATGTCGGAAAAATTGGCGTTATTTGATTTGGCTCTGAGCTGAGGGAAGCAAAGATAAAAGTGTGAAAATATTTAGTTGAAAGAAAACTAACTATCACTTACCATCTGCATTGCAATTTCAATGTGTAGGTAGTTTGCTCTACAGCGATGTAGCAAAATTTTACGTATGCTATTTTACCTTAATTAACTCACTTAAATGCAATTGACATACAGGGCGGATGAAAAGTTACCAGACATTAAAAATTGAATATAGAACTTGTAGGATTATTATAGTCTCAATGAAAGCAGTTTCTAAATAGACAATAGTAAATAAAATTTTATTTGAGTCGAGTACGTGTAGTGATACAGTGCAGACTTTCTTGGCCTGTCTGTTATCAGTGCGATACGCTTGATCTTTAAGGCTATCCGCAGCAAATATTGTAAGTAAAATTTATTTTACTTATCGTTAACATAAACGTTCCTGTCAATGAAACCAAAATAAATTATCGCGTGCCTGCTAAGCGTAATCATAATCATCTCTAACCGTCAATTAATGACGTTCAAAAACGTTACGCATGGTCTTCTCAAGACTTATTAGCCAGCAACAAATATTATCTACCAGCAAGCCTGAAAAACAAACTAACCGATGGCGAATCCTCCAACAACAACGCCTCAGAAGTAAAAGATAATACACAATCAGAAATAACAACATCTAACGCAAAAATTCCACCAATCCATTTAGCGAATTCCATAAACCACACAGCCCTAATTGAAGATATAAAAATCAAAGCAACCGGAGCTTTTACCACTATAAATAATACAACTACACTACGCATCAATCTAACAAAAATAGATTTTCAACAAAATACTTCACAGAAAACAAAATTCAATATCACACTTATCAAAATCCCAATGATAAACCAATAGCTGTGGTTATTAAAAACGTTCCATTATCCCTCACTGATGATGAAATAAAAAAGGAGCTAATCAGTCAAGTACCAATAACTAAAGTAACACGCCTGTACACAAAAGATAGGAAGCCCCTGACAGTTTGTGCATTAGAATTTTATTAGAATAAACCAACAACGAACAAGCAAAAAGAATTTACTCGCTAAAATCAATGTTTCACTCCATTGTAACAGTAGAGGCCAGAAGAAAACCCAAAAACATTCCCCTGTGCCATAGGTGCTAGCAGTATGGCCATACGAAAAGCTACTGTAGTTTAACACCTCAATGCGTAAATTGCGCAGAGAACCACTTACATAGTGACTGTCAGAAGAAACCCAGTGATCCACCCACATGAGTTAACTGTGGAGGCGATTATAGCGCAAATTATCGCGGCTGTCCTCGTGACATTGAGCTGTTAAAACAACGTAAAAAAACCCAACCAACCAACTCGTATGTAAACAGTACGCAGACTTTTGCAGAGAAACTCAAAAGTAACCTAACTCCTAACACTACTCCTACTTCTAGCACGCTAAATACACCCTCAATACCAAACAACATTATCCAAACTCTACTTGACCTAATTACGCCATATCTCAGTCAAATCAAAACTTTTATTATCAACACTCTCCTACCAATGCTCATCTATGGACCATAATCGTAGGAAAACAATGCAAAACTTAACCATTGTTAACTGGAACGCTAATGGCATCATCAACCACCGCTCATTACTTATTAGCTTCCTAGCAAGATACAACGTAGACATCGCTTGCATAACGGAAACACATCTAGATCAGGCCATCAAATTCCAAATACCAGGTTATAACACACACCGTAAAGATCGAAACTCCAGAGTAGCTGCTGGTGGAGTGGCGATGCTCATCAAAAACAAATACGTGAATTCTCTACTCCCCGAAATCCCCAATTTAAAAATCGAGTTGATTGCAGTTAAAGCCAAACTCGATAATCATAGCAACATCACAATAATCAGTGCTTACAGGCAGCCCAACATTAAGGTTATTGCGGAAGATATCATTAGAGTTTTTGATACGCCCGAACCAACGCTGGTTCTTGGAAACCTAAATGCCAAAAATACCCTGTGGGGTTGTAGAGCTTCAAACCCCGAAGGCAACAAACTTGAAAATCTACCCACAAATAACCCACCTAACGAATACACCTATTTGCCGTATCGCGCTGACCTGATACTTTAGACATAGTTCTTCAGAAAAAATTTAATAAACCAATCTACCAAAGAGTCATAACTGAACTAAATTCTGATCACCTCCCTGTTATTGTATCTTTCATGAACGCTTTTCATGAACCATCAAGCAACCGATCCCAAAACTAATCAATGGCAAAGTAGATTGGAACATATTTGAAGATCAGATAAAAAATAAACTACACTGTCCTACAAATCTTTAAACTGAAAGAGACATTGATGTAGCCATAAACCATCTTACCTCAATAATAGAGGAAACTATTAGACTTGCCACCACAACAACTCCTAGACGAACTTATCAGACTGACTATAGTCCTCCTAGATACGTGATTGACCTAATTAAAACAAAAAGTCAACTTTGACGAGAATGGCAAAGAACCAGAGATCCCCAACTCAAAAACAGACTAAACAACATAACTCACCGAATCAAACTAGAGTTAGTCAACTTAAGAATCACAGAATACCAAAAGCACATAGCTGACTTTAGTACTGGAGACTGAGGCCTATGAAAAACTACAAGAAAAATACTTAACCAAAAAGCAGAACTCCCTCCATTATCTTCTGAAAATAATAATATAACCTATACCACAGATCTTGAAAAAGCAGCCGCTTTGCTAATAATCTTGAAAGTAACTTCATTCCTGTAATCACCTACACGCCCGCCCACAAACTGCAAATAATTAATGATATCGAAAGTAGAGTACTTATACCCGAGTGTATCCAACCAACTTCACCCGATGAACTCTTTAGCATCATACAGAACCTCACAGATAAAAAATCTCCTGGACATGACTTAATCACCAACAATATCCTCAAACACTTCACTAAGAAGACGTTAGCCTATCTAAGTTCAACACTCAACGCCTGTATGAGACTGGGCTACTTTCCACAAACCTGGAAGCATCCATATATCGTAATAATCCAAAAACCTGAAAAAACAATAAGAAATTATACAGATACAGACCCATTAGTCTACTGACATCACTTTCTAAGTTCTTTGAAGTCGCCTTCTTAAGGCGCACAGTCGCCTACTTAAGTATATTGAAAATCGCAATACAATACCTAAACATTAATTTGGCTTCAGGAAAGGCCATTCTGCAAGTTACCAGCTTCAAAGAATAAGCGAGCTTATCGAACGGGGCTTCAACAGTAAACATTACACGGTAGCAATCTGCTAGGTAGATAGAAGGCATCAAAAAAAAATCCTTCATATTACAATGCCCGCTTATCTCAAAACAATCATAGTCCCCTTTCTAGACAACAGAATATTTGCTGTCAAATTCAACACAACCCTGTCCGAAATCACCAAAAATCCGAGCTGAAGTTCCGCAGGGCAGCATACTGGGGCCAACTCCCCTCAACATATATACGTCTGACTTACCAGAGCCTGATGCTACAATAGCTACCTTCGCAGACGAAACTTCTATGTTCACGCAAGCCGATAACCTCAATGAAGCAATCCCCAAATTACAGACCGCAACTGACAAACTTTTAACTTGGTTCAAAACCTGGAACATCAGAATAAATCCTGACAAATGCAAAACCAAAATTTTTACACTAAGAAGGCTCAACAATCCTCCTTACATATAAATTGAAGACAATGAAATACCTTGGAACCCCAATAACAGTGCTATCAAATACTTGGAATTATATCTTGACACTCGATTAAGCTAAGGGTACCACATAAACCAAAAGCTTATCCAAAGCTACACTAGGCTACAACAATTATATCCACTTATCAACCGAAAATCCTCGCTAAAAATTAAATGCGCAACGCTACTCTACATAGCCCTAACTCAACCTCTCGTCCTATATGGATCATCGGTCTGGTGCAACACCTCAAATGCCAACATACAGAAAATACAACGCCTCCAAAACAAAATTGAAAGAATCGTAGTCAATGTACCGTGGTACGTTAAAAATACTCAACTACACGAAGAACTCGGCATCTTACTCATCAACCAATACATCAAGAACTGTGCGGAAAAATTCATCTCAAACCGCGAGTGCATGTACTGGTGTGGAATTTTATCAACTCTTTAAAACTAATATTCACACCAGGCTTAAACACAAATTACCACAGAACCTAGTTGTAGCAAACCATAGACAAAATTAACCAAATGTGAATTCATCACGCTTATTATTTTGTCGCACTAATCACGATATATTTATATTCTGTTATAATATGTCACAAAATCTTTTACCTATGTTATGTATAACAAATAATTTTTGATCTAGCAATAAATGTATATTTAAAAAATCATTTTTTTTGAAATTGACAGTACATAATATAAACAAAGATTACCGACCGCTTGCAGTAGAATAGACAATTGCAACACTACACACGGAGGTAATAAAAAAATGTCATGCCAAGCTTAAACCTATATTTTTTTTATTTGACTCCATAACAAATTATACAATCAATCCAGAGAAGACCATAAGTATAACATATGTAGGCCTTAAACTAGATACTTAAAGATAATATAATACATGACATGGAGAGTAGCAATTCAGCAAAAGCCCTCTTAATTTACTATTGATTCTGTGAGTACATTGCTTTTATGTAAATCTGGTAGGAAGGTCAGAGGGTTTAAATCTCTTCAGTCGCCTGCCGTCTTCATCTTCATTGAATAGTGAGGATGCAAGATCGTTTGGATGAGTCGTAATTCTATCTCTGTATTTGATGCTGTGTCTTGTTATTTCTTCCTTAATGGTTGGTATCTTGAGGTCAGAATGTAAGAGTTTATTTGGGATGTACCAAGGCGCATTTACTACAGCTCGGAAAACTTTATTTTGAAAGCGCTGCAGTATTTCTAGGTTTGAGTTACTGGCTGTTCCCCAGAGCGATATACCGTATGACCATATTGGTTTTAGTATAGCCTTATATAATATAAGTTTGTTTTCTATTGATAATTCCGATTTTCGGCCTAGAATCCAATACATTTGCTGCAATTTAAGTCCGAGCTGTTTCCTTTTTGTGAAAATGTGAGTGCGCCAAGTTAGTCGTCGATCGATATGGATGCCTAAGTATTTGGCTACTGCTTCTTGTGGTATGTTTCTATCTAGCGTGCCTGGGGGACAGGTATCTTTTTTCAGTGTGTATGTGACTTGTTCTCATTCACTTGCCCCATGGTTTTAACCATTTTTCCAGTAGGTGCAGATGATTTTGTAAGTTTCTAGAAGCGATTATATGGCTTGGGTGTGAGGATAAAATTGCTGTGTCATCGGCATATGTGGCTGTCATGATTTGTTCAGATCGAGGTAGGTCTGCTACGTATAATAGATATAATATGGGGCCTAGGATGCTACCCTGAGGTACTTCAGATCGAATTCGGTAAAGTTAAGTATATTCCTCTTGATATTTGACTTGAAACGTTTTATTTGTGAGATATGATTGTGTAAGGTGTAGTATGGGTGTGAGAGAACTTTTTTAAGTTTGTAGAGAAGGCCAGGATGCCATAACTTGTCAAAGGCTTGACTTATATCAATGAAGAGTGCGGAGCAGTAACGTTTGCTTTCTAAGTCGTTGGTGATTTTTCTAACCAGTTTGTGCACTTGTTCGATAGTTTCATGTCCCTTACGGAAGCCAAATTGATGTGGAGGTATTAGATTCTTTTCGTCAATGATGGGCATCAAACGTTTAACCAGTACTTTGTCAAAAACTTTAGATAAGAGCGGAAGGAGGTTAATTAGGCTATATGATGTTACATTATTTGGAGCTTTGCTGGGTTTAGAAATTATTATTATTTATCCTACTTTCCAGTGATAAGGGAAGTAGTTAATTCTGAGGATGGAATTAAAAATGTGGAACTCTTCACGATTTTGCGTGTCATCCTTGCGCAGGAGCCATGCTATTCTTCTCTGTATCGTTCCAATTTTAGTATATGTACCGCCGAAGCGAGTACACACCTATTTAAAGCATCAAATAAATAACACTTAAAAAAATCATTCTACCGGGAGGAGCTCCAACATGTACCTCAGATGTAATTGTAATTACGAACTTTATCTATTGTTCAAACAGAGCAGATTGTATAAGTTTAAAAAAAGGTTTAGTCAATGACGCAAAAAGTGACTGCTTTTTCATTCCCCGGTCCGTAGAGAACGTGGTGCAGTGCAAAAAATGTTTACTCGCAGCTCGTGAAAGTAGACTAACAATACATGCATAGATATGATGTTGCATAAAGAATTAATTTTGCTCCCATTATGCACAAAAGCTAACTGCCGAATAAAATATGCGGAGTTAATGTGGGGTTTTTATAAAGACTGGCCTGAATTGTTTGGGAACATCCTCCGGAGTGACGACAATCGATCCCAAAGTAATGGTTGGGAGTATTCAAACTCGACCAAAGGTGACCGTATGGGGCGGAATAACGGAAGAAGGCTCATCGGTTTATATCTTGTGCATGATACTACATTCAAATGTTTGAGGATTACGTGTGGCCCGAGACATTTGACTAGAATAACATTGGTAACATTATCTTTATGCAGGCTGATGCACCTTCCCATTTTGCTCTTATTGTGTATACATGGTTAAATCAGAATTTTCTAGGACGTTAGCTAAGATGATACAAACCTTGTAAATAATCTTCAAGAAGTCTAGTTTTCACCCATGTGACTTTTACATGCAGGGCTACGCAAAAATAGCTGAAACCTCCCACATTATAGCACTAGAATTCAGCAAAATCACAAACGACTTTTTTTGGAAAAAAATAAAATATTTGTTTTATTTTTCTGTGTAATAAAATAGATGTACAATTTATTTCAATAAATTTGTATTATTAATTTTTAATATTTATTTACTTTGCACTTCCTGTGCATATATGACATATTTGATAAATATACTAAAATTCAACAAGCAACGTACGTAAATTTGAAAAGTAGACTAGTATCCAATATATATTTATAATCATCTTTCTATTCAATAGCTTCAATTTTTGGACTGCACTTAAATACATTTTTAATGAATAGATGTTACAAATTTAGACTCAATCCGGCGAGAACTGCGGAAGGTACATTTTAAGATCGTTTTGCTGCTCCTTCCATTTATTTTTTCCACCAATGAACTTAACTAAGATATTCATCCAACAAATTTATGTGCAAAAGATCATTCTTCCTACTTTGCAGGTAGATGTTAATTTTTAGCTTCTTAATCTTTATACTTATGCTTACCAACCAGTTTTATTTGCTTTATGTGAAGAAGTTTTAGCCTCATACAAGGTATGTTCAAGTTTTAAAGTCTGTAAATACTTTTCTGAAAAGTATTTACCTAAGGAAGTTGAAACTTCTGATAATTTCTATCTAGACGTATATATATATATTTTATAACATCGTAGCCATGATTTAATGGCTACTGAGAACACTTCTTTAGGAGTGTGTTTTGCTCACTGCAAAATCGCTGATGCAAAAGCGACTCAATCGAAAAATGAGCGGCCGCAGGAGTGTTTTTCATGGTCGGAAATTCATGGCAACATTACGTATCAACATGTCCTTAGACATTGCTATCTGCGCAGCGTTGTGTTTGTCGATTAGCATTCGTCGGATCATTTGAATAAATTCGTTTGAAGAAACTTTTTGATTTTCAGGTATTATGCAAAATATATAGAAATGACAAGTTTACAGACAATATATATAACAATTTACTTCACTTGGACAATTATGGTTTCGGTGCAGCTGGTTCGTAGCCGAGGCTGCTTCGGCTTGTTGTAACACAACTTTTGACCTTATCTAAAATTTTGCACCCACGAACGCACATTTTTAACATCCATAAGTTCTGATGAGATCTTCACCATGCGAGAGAAGAAAATAAATGATTACACGTTGTTCTTAAACACGAAACGTTGACATTTGAAGTATACAAAACAACACTCACTGCAATTGCGGTAATTCGACATGTATACATTGTGTGGTGCTGCCATCCAACTGTTTCCCGCAATTTTTAAAATTAACCACATTTTTCCACTTATTTTCGCTGTTAAGAAAAAATTTGAAACCTTGGAACTTGAACGCACCTTGTATGTAATTCTGCGTCTCTCGTACTCTTATTACTAGGAGAAACATAATTTGCATATAAAATTGCAGTAATACCGATTACATAAATTCTTTCTGTATTTAGTATATAAATCAAATTTATACCATCGAAAATCATTGTACTATGCGAAACAACATTGTGCATTTGATTTCTATTATCAAAAACTATAATTAAACGTAACTTAGAACTTACCGATCGACATAAATAATTAATTACAATTAGAACATGTAAAGATTAATCATCAAAAACATGCTCATTAAATAAATCTAACGCCATTACACAGTCAATTTGCAAACCATGCAAATGTATCGTTGCCTACAGTATTTATTTGGCAAGTTAAAAGCCAGCAAAAATCCATCCTAATCAGGTGCCAACGCGATCATTTAGGGGGGCGACGCTACGACACGGATTTGGGTTATTTTTCATGCAATTTCAAGGGAATTCACGCAGGCGGCGGCTCATACTAGATGGATGATAAGACCTAACTTAGGGTGTATAAACCAAATCTCAATCTGGCAGCTGTATAAACAAATTACCGAGATTTGCGTGCCACGAAACACGCAGTTACACGTAACGAATTATAAAAAGCTCAAGTTGAAGTCGTAATCCGCTTGATTAATGAAAGCAATCTGGACGCAACGGCGACGGCGTCGAATCTGTCAGGATACGATTGTACTTTGTGTTTATAAAATGACCTGTAAAATTTGTGGGGATTGCGGAAAATGCTGTTTGTTTTTAAAAAGCAAAAAGTTATCGCAATAATAACTTCAAAATATATGAATGCAACATTAAAGTGAAAGCAACAAAATTAACAGAGTTCTAAAAAACATTCAGCGGAGATGTTTACAGTCACGTACTAGTTCTGATTTTTAGTTTATTTTAACATTTAAAAAATAGAAATATAACATGATTATAATTTTACAGTTTTCTATTTTCTTATGTCTTAGAACAAAAATTTTTTTAACTAAAGATCGTTGTTCGTGTAAAAACCTGTACTTATATCTTTTACGGGAATTCATATACACAGTGCATGTATTGAAATCTGTAAGATTTTATTGTAATATTTATTGAATCCAAATGCCGTTTGCTATGACAGTGATAAACAAGTTAACACTCTTATCAATTCCTGTAACTAGTAATTTACTTTTTAATTTGCAGAGTTACTGTAATACATCAATAGATTAAGTTAAGGTTCACATAGTGTATCTTCCATGTTTTAAAATTACTTTGTTTTGAAGTTTAATGAACCTATAAATAGAACGCCTTTGATTGCGTCAAGTTGCGCAATTGCAATTAGTAGTTCATTATTTATTCTATTAATTAAGCGTTTGTTCTGGAAAGTTATGAATTAATTAGAGTGAACTGCCTTTTCTGGTCGTTTTCAGAATCATATTCAAGTACAGTTAAGAATATTATAAGAAGTTTTGAAAAGAACGCCAGTCCTTATAAAAAATCTTCTAAAAGCTACACTTTTTCTCTTTTCATGCTTCATCAATAAGTTCTTTTTATAAAGATCTTTTATAATTAACCACTGCACTCTGCAAAAAAAACCAAATATTCAATTAAAAGTATAAATGTCTATTTCTGTTTAGTAGATTTTTTATTTATTACACGCAATATCTGTTATTTATTTTCTGGTATTATACGGTTTTCCATAATTTAGCCACTCGCAAGTTTTCTCAAAACTATCTAAGCATAGTTTTTATTATTTCGTTAACTCGTTTATTTTTACTCAATCCTGATTAGATATCTTTCATGGAAGTTACCTATAGCAATGTAAATTTTGTAGTTTTATAAACCATTTACTATTTTGTGGCCAATAACACTAATAGAATTATTAAAATAAAAATAATATGTATAACGGCATCAAAGTTCTTTAAGTAACTTTTGTTAAAAAAAATTAAAAATTTAAATTTTTTTCTACTTTTTCATATGGTTTCTTATGCCCTATATAGAGCGCCGGAGTAAAAACATAAATTATTTAAAATGATATAAGCGTTTAATACATTAGGCCTTGCAAGAATGTGTTAATTCCACCGTTACTAACTTTACTATTTTTAAACCTGATAATTACATTTAAGATTTATATGAAATAAAAATCAACTTATAAACTCATACATATTAAAATTATGATTTTCAATAAATCGTCGTATTTTGAATTTCAACATTTAAAAAAAATAATTATAGCAAAGTTTTTTAATAACGAGAACTAACCCTTTGGGAATCTGTAATTTTTTTTATACCTGCATTACTAATTTCAAACTTCTCTGCTTATTTATGCTTATTATCCTAATATATGCAATAATATACTGGCTAGCAAAAAATTGAGGTCACATTGAGATTATGATATATTTTTAGAAATTTCAGTTAAAAAATTTGTAAATTGTAAATCATTGTACAGAATTTCGTAGGCTAAAGTTAATATTCAATGCCGAATCAGAAAGCATATTTTTTATTTTTACAATTTAAAAAAGCAAAAAATTTACATTTCAAACGACGCCCGACTTTTTGTTATTAGGACTAATATGAAAGTAAAGCAATAAAAAAACTTACCACTAATAATGTGCATTCCTTCCTTTTACGTTCATGGCTGTTGAAAATCATATTCTGGCTGCAATAGCAACTCTTTCGGCTCCTGGGCAGTTCTTGGAGCTGGTGTATGCCTTCGGATACGTCGTCTCAGCTCATCCCAGACATGTTTAATAAGATTCATGTCTAGAGCCAGGGCTAATCACTCAAATTACCTAATTTCCACATCATTGGAATACTCTCTGACAACTCTGGCTACGTGAGGTTTAGCATTATTTTGCATGAAAATAACATACTCGCATTTAGTGATTATAAAAGGCATAACATGATCTTGTAGAACCATCGTAATGTATCTGTAAGCTGTATATGAGCCATTTTGCATAAAAACTAGCTACGGGCGTGCTTGAAAAGAGGTTTCTACCAAAACCATAAACGATCTACCGCCAAATGAAAATCGCTCATCAATACAAACTGTAGTATATTTTTTCTGTATCTTCTCCATGCTCGCCGATGTCCGTCTGATCCAGTGAAGCAAAAATGCGATTTATCTGAAAATGGTTTCTTGTTCCACTCCTCATTACTCCATGCAAAGTGATTTCGGGCAAAAGCCAATTTTGCAATTTGATGCCGATGTTGCAATGGTGGACTCGTGCCATCCTTCTATAAGACAATCCTGCAACACACAGTTTTTTTCGAACTGCCCATTTACTAACATTTACATCACTAACTTCTTGGAGTTGATTTTGCAACCAAACCGCACAAGCTCTTCTATTCTGCAAACTTGCGGCCATCACAAAACGGCCAGCTCTTTGAGTAATAACTCTTTTTCGACTGTTCTGGTTATCAGCCTAATTTCCTCAAAGCATTGGTGCACCTCTTGTAGAGCACAGAGTCTCTTACCAATAATCCTTGCATTTTCACGTTGTCCTTGACCATCTTGTAACAACGCTATAATTCTTAACACAACAAGACGTAAAGGCATTATGACCTATTAAACAAACTCTACAAATACTTTACCGTCTGATTGAAATGTTTTACACAAAGAAATTAACGTTAATCGCAGGCACACAGGCAAATAAATAAAAATTTTCAAATAGAAGAAATTGACGCTATTTAATAAAACTCGTAACTGCGGTGACAATACATGATGGATAATAATATGACAAATAAGATTTCTTCAAAAAATAAATGAATTAAGCACTTACTAGTACAAATATAAGCATTTAACTGGAAATTTTAAAAATATAGCACAATTTCAATGTGACCTCAATTTTTTGCTTGCCAATGTATATTTTGTTGTGATTATAAAGAAGTTTTATACATATTACAGATTAAATTTTGCTAGTAAGTTATACATTTTTATACTTTCCGACTGGCTACTTGAATAACTGATACTTCATATTGAAACAAATTATTTTTCCTTGCAGAAATTCTGTATATTAAATAAGACTGTATAAATATTGAATAAACTGTACAATTTCTACTACTACTAAGGTAATTATAATTCTTATAAATATTTTTCAGCATAATCACAAGTGGCCGAGCAAACTGTAAGTGTAGGCTATTCCAAAAAATATATTCACTTTATAAGCGATAATATTGTGTTTATTGACTCAGAAACAATTTTGAGAGCGATACCTGAGAGAATAAGAAAATATTCACTTCCAAATTATCGTCTACTGGGATTTTCAAAACTTGCGTATTACTATGGAGTACCATTTGAACTCACCGGAAATTAGTGTGGTGTAGGATATTAGCGTTTAGTATCATAGAAACATTTTTTTGGCCAAAATGCTACTAGTAATCTTTATCTAAACATGCTGCAGGGGTTCGTTTGATCACGCCTCTAAATGTTAACATGCAAAACGACAATATTTTGTTTCAGCAAGAAAGAGCACCACCACCGCGATGGAAGGGCCTATTTCAACATAAATTATTTAAGCAAATGCTTTTTTCCTAACTTATTCGTTAGTTTTCTAGGTTTGATCTCAATACATCAATTTTTAAGAAGATATTTTCAAAGTGGGGTCATGCACTTAATTTTTTAAACATTTTTAAATTCGAAATATTAGGCTATTGATTCTAAATTAGTATACGCTGCATTTACTGTCATTTAAAAATTTAGTTTTTTTTAGTTTTACAAAAAAACATCCTAAAGGTATCATGGCAGATATTAAAAATAGCTCGAAGGAGGATAACAAAAAAATAAAAAAGCTAGATAAACACCGCGAAAAAAACTGGTAAAAAGAATCTAATAACTAAAAAATAATTGGAATGAGCAAGATAAGAAAAACAATAAATACAATGCAATAATTACAAAGATGAAAAGCAGTAAAACCATTTATTTTACATAAGTTAAGAGTGGCAGTAAATATAAAGGAAGTGACTGTTTTAAATGGCAAAAATATTCTCAACATGGGAGATTAGTACTGTCAAATAAACATATGTTAAAAATATCAGAAATTTATATTGACAGCTATATATCTCGCACAAAATATACAGGTTAATTTAAAAAATAATCAAAATAAATTAAGGCAAGAAAGTCAAATAAACTTAAATTACAGAAAAATTATAATCGATAGAGTAGTATATATACATATATGGGCCAAGACAGAAAGGAGGGTTACAGAACGATCAGAAAACTAACAGTAAAAATGAAGGACAAGATAAAGATTCCTGCGCAAATAAGGACAACGAGTAAAGAAAATAAAGTAGCACGAAATAAAAGCAGTTTAAGAATGTTTAAGTTGGTTGTCAAGACAAAGAAAATATAGTAAAATAAAAACATAAAATGCAAAAAGTATATTTTGAAAAAAGGACTAATTAATCAACAAAATAGATAAGAACAACATTTATTATTTAGAGACAAAAAAGAATGAAAATGGTTCCACTGAGTTACGTAGCGTAGACTGAAAGATTTGGTTAGGTGTTAAAAAAATAGAAGATCGGGTGTACCAATGATAATAAAAGAGCAAAAAATAAAATTTGTTCTAAATAAAAAAAATGTTGGCGTGGGTAGGGGTGAGTAAAAAAACATTTTTGTCAAAAGGTACAACAGCTAGACAATTATAAATGTAATCCTATCATAATGGGAGATCTAAATGGAAATATGGAAAAATAAAGGAATAAAGTGGTGTCTATCCTGAACTTAAATTCTCATTTCCAAAAAGAAATTTATAATATAAAAAGTGAGGTGAAAAGCAGACAAAAACTATATAACAGGTTACTGTTTAGCAGAAATAAAGATTTGCAGAAAAGTAAAAATTATGAAAATACTGGAACTAGGTGGCGATCACTTCATAATGATTATGAAACAGGATAATAATAATAATAAGAAAAATGTTATCAATTGAGCGAGACGAAAACTTAAAATATATACCAAAAATATTTGAATCGTAAATTGATGGAAGTAAATACACAAAAAGTAATAGATAAAAAATGGGATAAATTTAAACAGATAATACTAACAAGTGTAAGACAAACACGTAGAACATTAAAAATTATAAGTGTACAGGATAAAAAACGAGTGACTAGAAGAAATTAAACATGCATTTAAAAGTGAGAAGCAAGCATTGAAGATGTATGAAAATACAAAATACTAAAAAGGCACTGGTGATTATAAATCCGAAAGAAGAAAAGTCAGAAAACCGCGGAAAATGAAGAAGCAAAAGATCTGTGCTGATTCAGGAGAAATAATAAAAACAGCCTAGAAAGATAACCAAAAACTGTTTTTTGGAACAATAAAAAAGAAATAAATAATAATAATAACATGTTGAAAAACATCAGACAAAAATATAATGAAGTTGTAATAGACAAAAAAGAGACAATAAGGAAATTAAAAAGCTCTTTTAAAGATTTATTGGAGAAGGTGGACCTAAAGGATAAAAAGATTGAAAATGGAACTCCTAAAAGCTCAGTTAATGCAAAATGTCAACAAAATTTAATAAGCAATAATGATGATGATAGTGATAAAGGCCCCAGAATATGACAAAATAATGGTCGATATGTTAAACGCAAGCGAGAAAATACTAGCAATACGTTAAGGTTAATAAAAAAAGTATTAAATAGGAAAGCTCCAAAAGATTGTCAATTGAAATAATCATGCCGATTTATAAAAAAAAGGATGTAAGGGCATACAGCCGAGGAATTACGTTATTGAGCGTAGTAGGTAAATGATACTCTAGAGTATTAAAAAAAAATGTAAGAACAGTTTTGGAGGAATTTCTAGAATACTCGTCATATGGTTTTAGACAAAATAAAGAATATTTTGAGAACCATAAACTAAAAAAATGACAAATGGTATAAAATATTTATACAGACAAAACAATAACTTTATCAGAGTGAAATATCACGTATGTTTAAATTCAAAAAAGAAGTTAACCGAACCTGAATTTTAAGTACCTTGCTCTTCGGCTAGATTTTAGATGGGGGAATCAAAGAAGTAAAAAGAACCGCAAAACAATACAAGGCACAACTAAAAATGAAGCATATAAACGTTACAAAACTGATGTAGGTAAACGATTTGGTGCTGATCACTAACAATAAAATAAAATTAAATGAAAACCTAAGAATATATAATAGCAGCCTGGAAGCTTGAGGCTTAATAATACGGTTATCTTAATTTTTTTTTGTTAAAGTAAGAATTTTTTGTTAGTTTCGCTCAAGTTTTTCGTAAAACGTGTAAAACATCCTAATAAAACTATATTCCAATGTCCTGTCGTAGATAAATTTATTTTTTTGCATTTCTTGTCAAAGCAATATTTACTAAAAAATAATTTTTAACTGTTCTACACTAACGTTTTTTGGGTTCTTTATTTTTCAAAACTATATTTTTACTATACCTTAAACTAAAACGTTATCCTTTAGTTTGTTAAGATTCGTAACTATCAAACGTAAAGTGTTATTCTGTTCAGTTTAGTACTTTACATTTTATTTTATTTCACTCAAGGTTTTCTTTTAATATGCAATATGATGAGGTGGCCATCTTAACTGTCGTTGTATTATGTTTTTGTAGTCGCTTAATTATCTCTAATGACAGAGTTACTTATTTTGTCCATTGTTGGTGATCGTGTGGTTGGTTCTCGGGTTATAAGGCCGTGGTCGGAGTTCAGAAACTCTTGCGTTTCGTCCAAAACTGCGGTGGACATCTTCAGAAGAAAATCTTCCAAAAATTGACCAGAGAACCAACCACACAATGCACCAGAACACCGGCCGTGAAAGCCTTCGCATCTATTTGTCCATTGTTATTTTTTCTTCAATTTGGTTTATAATATTTTTTTTTATTTTTTAGTTGTGTATTAAGATCCAAGTTTCAGACCTTTATGTCGGACTGGAGTGACCACTTTTTTAATATCTGCGTCTTTATTTGTTTTTAGTGTCTTTTGTATTTAAAAACGTGATTTGATTGTGTTAAGAACTCTTTCTGCTGTTTCTATTCTCCCTTCCAATTTTTGTTTCCAGTATTAAAACATAATGCTTTTTCTACGATCTTTTTAATTTTTGTTAAATATTTTCAAAATGTAAAATTATCTGAAAACTTTGCCTTTGGAACAAGTACCAAAACTATTTGAAAATGATAATTATTACTTTTGCGTCTGCTGAAAAATATAGAAAATGCAATGAATAATGTAGATAAACTTGAATATAATTTACAAAAAGAGTCAAAGAAACATAAAAGTCAAAAGGTATTTGTTAATATCCACTAGATATGACTTTCCTTAATCCTATACTTTAACATCAATCGGAAAATTTAACTATTAGATTTCAACAAATTATTGCAAAATTTTATTTCAATATACAGTATCTATTTGAAAAAGAACAAATATGGAGTCCGTCAACGTACGTTCATGGGAGTATCTGCCAAAATATGTGAGGAAAAAACTGCATTTATAAATAATGTCAAAGCAAAATAAATAAGCAAGAAAATAATACATAATCGATAATAAAAATAACAAAAATGTAATTATATTGAGGTATTCATGATACAATAATGCAATTATTTACCTGCTTGCAGCAGTAAGAACTTTTTCAAATCAATAATCATCGTATACACACTTCTTGTGTTATGGATTATAATTTAATATATCATGTTTATAAACATGCAAAAGTATAACTTTGAAAAAATTTGAAGAGGACTGTCATAAACTGGATTAGTTCATTATGAAGTTTATAAAAAATTTTGCAGATCACATCAAAAAATAATTTAAACTTTCATTGCGTCAATCGAGTTAGCAACTTCAAAATATTAAACACGAACAATTTCCTATTTATGAGAAAAAATTAAAGGCCTATTTAAATGTAAATTTGTATAAAAGTTTGCAATAATATTATGGCGACGATAACAATACTCCCTTGATGTACTTAATATATAATAACCTATTACTTCCAGTAAATTCAGCTTTTGTTAGGGATCTCCTAAATTTTATAACATAATTATCTAAGTTTCTCTTTCGGCATTATAGAGCTATGCAAAATCACAGCGTAAAGCCATGTTGCGTAATTTAATCTTTTCAGAGATTTTAACTAGGCATTATAATTAGCTTGTCATTTTAGTTCATTTTCATGGCCAAGACAATGACAGGAATAAGTCTGAAAAGGGGAAAAGTCATCACTTTCCAAACCCAACTATATTGTTAAGGGAATAAAAAAGGTAGATTAAAAATGTTTCTTTATATCATAAAATCCCGTCACGGGACCGAACCGTGGTAGAACTCACACCAAAACGCGCTATCCTTAGACTTCTTCTTGTGCTGGAAATGGCTAGTACATTCGACATCTGCTGCTGCTTTATTCTTAACGGAATACCTGAGGAGCTGACTTTGGATGATGGTAGATTCGATTTTTGGTCGGCATCTGAAGTTAAAGGCATTTTCGCTTCGATGATGTCGCAGTCTGTCGTTTCCCTTCCAATTTCCTGTAGCTTGTTTTCGTTGTCGGCAGAAGTCTTCAGCAGGGTTGCGGACACGAATTTTTCCTCATCTAGCTGCTCTTTGGAAGGAGTCGGTTTATCTAACTTTTTAGGCTTGTTTGCACTTAAATTCTTTTCATCTCCTCCGCTGCGAGGCCTCGGAGATTGCTTTCCAATTACTGAACCTCATTTTACAGACCGATCAGTATTTAAAATACCATCTTATACGACTTATCATACCATTCATCCGGATGGAACAGCACATGGAGGGGCTGCAATACTCATACGCTCTGAAATAGCACATCATGAACTTCCTTCATTTCAAACTAACAAAATACAAGCTTTTGTAATTCATGTCAATGCTAAACTGAGATCTTTTACCATAGCAGCGATTTACAGCCCACCTAGACACGCAATCAATACTGACGAATATGAAACAATGTTTAACACTTTGGGACCGCGCTTCATAGTTGGTGGAGATTGGAATGCTAAACATTCTTACTGGGGTTCCAGATGTATTACGCCCAAAGGATGGAATCTACTACGCCTCATAACCTAGAGACATTGATATTTGTGTACAAAACTTTACTAATGCAATACAAGAAGCAGCCTGGATAAGTACACCAACACTAATTACAAATAAACAAGAAGTTACTAACATACCGCTAGAGATTAGACAGCAGATTGCACAGAAAAGATGTGCAAGACGCGCATGGCAAATAATTCGCAATCCTATTGATAAAAATACATAAAACAAGTATACAAGATTACTTAAAACTACACTACAAGATTTAAGAAATTCTACATTTGAAGCATATATTACGTCTCTGTCGAGACGTGGAAAGCTACCAAGAAACTCAAAAAACCTACTAATCACATACCACCATTAAGAAAGCAAGATAGAACCTGGACAAGATCAGATCAAGAGAAAGCAAATGCTTTTGCAGAGCACTTAGCCCAAACTTTTAGTCCTCCAAAACTTAATCCTAACATAAATATTGAGAATATCAATAATTTCTTAGCTGCACCATGTCCAATGACCTTCCCAATTAATCCGTTGACACCACTTGAAATAAAGCATAAAATTAACAATTGTAAAACACACGACACTCCTGGATTTGATCTTATAACTGGCCAGATTCTTAAGAAACTACTGAAGAAAGCAATAACAATATTAACTACTATTTACAATAGTATGATAAGACCCACCTATTTTCCATTTCTTGGAAATTTTCCCAGATCATATTAGTATCTAAACCTGATAAACCACCTAATTCAACTTCTTAATACCGTCCTATAAGCCTACTTCCTCTGCTATCTAAAATATTTGAAAGATTACTACTAAAGAGACTGCAGACTGATATTAACATGGGCGAGATACAACCTAAACATCAATTCGAATTTAGAGAACGACACTCTACAATTCACAGAATCTTTAACGACATCATAAGAGGTCTGGAAGAAAAAAAGGTTTGCGTCTCAGCATTTTTAGATGTTGCTCAAGCTTTTGACCGTGTTTGGCATACTATTATCTCATTCTAAAGTCCTATCTCAGCGATAGCTTTTTCCAAACTAAATTTAATAATGATGTTTCCACAATCCACCCAATCGAATCAGGAGTACCACAGGGTAGTGTCCTTAGAACCATTCTTATACATTGTATTTACGACGGACATACTAAGTACTGATACCACAACCATTGCCACTTTTGCAGACGATACTGCGATCCTGTCAGTTGACATTGATCCTCAACTAGCTGCTGATTGTGTCCAAAGTCATCTAGACAAACTTAAAGAATGGCTCAGTTCCTGGTGTGTCAAAGTTAATGCCGCTAAGTCAACACAAATAAATTTTAAAACTAGACAAATCGACTACCCAAATGTCTCCATTAACAATACCCAGCTACCTGTCCAAAACGAGGTCAAATACCTAGGACTAATACTAGACTCTAAACTCACATGGCGGCCACACTTAATATCTAGAAAGAATCACACAAACAACAAGATTCGACAAATGTATTGGTTACTTGGTCGTAATTCTCAATTGAAAATAGAAAATAAAATACTTCGATATAAATGTATTATAAAACCCATCTGGACATATGGGGTTCAGCTGTGGGGTTGCACGAAGGCCTCAAATTCAAAAATTATACAACGACTGCAGTCCAAAATTCTACGCATGATTCTAAATGCGCCTTGCAAGAAAACCATTCACGATGACTTAGCCATTCCTACAGTTGAAGAAGAAATCGAAAGATTCAGCACCACTTATTTCCGCAATCTCCTACGGCATCCTAATGAGGAGGTTATCCACCTAATGAATGAACTAGCTGTACCTATAAGACTGAAGAGAAAACGCCCCACCGACCTACAAAACTAAATTACTTGAGTATCACTTATATTACCTTTGTCATACATAAATCATATACGGAGAGTGTCATGTTGTACCTACTAATTATCCTATTTACAAAATGTTCTCATAGAACAGATTGTAAATTTCTAAATAAACAAAGAAAAATATCATGAAAATGTAAGATTGTGTTATATTTTCAAAAAAAAAACTGTAATGTACGCAAATATGTCATATGAATAGTCATATATATTACGTAAGTGATTGTCTAAAGCCATTTTCTTATTATAGATGAACATAAATAAAATATTGTGTCTATAGACAATTATTTGAAATGTTGCAGTTAAAATGTCCATTAAAAACTTGTTTTTTAGAATATCAATAAATTGATATAAATTATATATTCAATTTCTAAAATTTAATACGTAACAGAACTTACAAAGCGTGCTTGAAAAGTTCAGAAAAAATAGTCCAATCTCTGAACGGTGACAGGTTAAGGTGAACCCGCGTGGGTAGTCAAACTTTGTCAGAGCAAGGAGTATGGTTACAGTGAAATGGAGGCACCGAGTGAGTATTAAGTTTTGTTACAAATTGGGGAAAACGGTGACGGCGACGAGTGCAATACTATTGTAAGCTATAAGCAAAAAATGGGTTTACAACTGATTTAAACATGATCGAGCAAGAGCGACTGACTCTAGGATAAAATGCAGAGGAATTGAGTATTAGCAAAAATACGGTACGTACCATCGTTCGCCAAGACCTGCTTTGTATTGCATAAGGTAACAGGCAAATAGAAAGTAAAAGGAATAGAATCCTCTGGATATTTTATTACCTTGTCTAGACAAGATCTATAAACCATCATCAAAAAACGAGAGTAATTTATTTGCATCTTCCGCTCTGTTTATTTTCTGATATATCTTAGATATACATCATGCATATCTTGGTTTTCTAAAATTCTGATTTTGTGGTTATTTACTACACTATATCTAAAAATATAATGCAGCTAGGCATATAAAATAATAAATCAAAAAAATTGTTGATGAAGCGAATATTTCGTTACTGTATTCTAATTTTACAAAAAATGCTATAAAATTTTTTAATCTAAATCTATAACTTTGTCACGAACGGATTTGTTGATTCATTTTGTATGCTATTACCACGCACGTGCAATTAATTTTTGAAAAGTGTAAATATTTTCTTATAATTCTATTTAACGCAATGTACGATGAGCGTTTCAGGTCTAAGATTTCCAATTTTTTCCTCTACAATGTGAGTAGGTAGAAAGATAAGCTTAATGTTAACAGATGCGGAAAATATTTCTAAATTTGTAATATTGATGGCAGCACAATGTAATGTAGACAGGTCGAACTACCCCCATTGCAATGAGTATTGTTTTGTATGCTTTAAATGGTAAAGCACATCAAAATTTATCGCCAATTGAAAAGACGTTATAGATGTTACAAATGTGTGTTTATGGGAGCGAATGTTTAAATAATGTCGAGAGTTGTGTGACTATAAACCCTAAGCAACCTTGACCACGAACCAGCCCGACCAAAACTATGATTGCGCAAGTAAAGCAAGTTATGAAAGGCCGTTGATTAGGTGCGTGATATCGCCTCTAATTTTTTGCATTTTCGTAGGATCTGTGGAGTCTATTTTGCATGATGACTTCAAAATGCGAAAAGCTTCTTCAAGGTGGGTCTCACGAATGCTGACCGACAAACATAAGTCGCAATATCTCAAGGAATGCTGACACGCGATGCAGCTATAAATTTCCAATGTGCAAAACACACCTAAAGTAGTGTTCTCAGCAGCCATAGAATAATGGCGATGACGTTGTAAAAAATGTGTACGTTTAGACAAAGATAAGGTTTAAAAGTAACAAAAGTTTCCAACTCTCTTGGGTAGGTACTTTTTTAGAAAATAATTTGGAGATCTTAGAACTAAAACGCACCTGTGTTATTAAGCAAAAAAATGTTTATTCTTTTCTGAAAAAAATCGTGAATCTATTTTTTACAAAATATATTATGTTTAAAGATTTTTTATTGCTTGTTAACTAATATTTCTATAATAAACTTTTCAATCGATATTAATTGCTCTTCTGGTTTGATGGTAAGATAAAACCAGTACGCTTATGTACACTTCCAATGCCGAATTCGTTTTGCCGCTTGGGAGACTTATGAATATTAATCGTTGCATAAATTCAGTCCATTTCCAAAATTGCGACGGTCGTAGCAAATATTTCAAGTCGCTGACAGTCCAGTTAACTGCATAAATTCTAATTAACGGGGGAACGTGTTCACGCCTATTCAACTGCACGACGTGGGTGCTAGTGCATCACACATGGCTAGCTTTGAAATTTGCAATTGAAATGTTTGGAAATAAAAATGCCTCAGCGCAAAACAGATACGGTCCGTTTGTAGGGCTTGTAAAGTCATCGGATGAACTGCAACGGAAATAAATTCAGAAGTGTATTAAATACCTGTTTATACTTTATACTGGTGTAGTATGTAGTAAGTTCTTATAAGAATAAAGATTAGTAACATAATTTAATAGATGTCTATTTTAGTACTCTTTGATAACGTTATAGCCTGTTCACTGCATTTCAGTATACAAAAATGATAAATTTATTCTGATATTATATGTACTTTTTTCAAATATTAATAAGTGCGCGGTGAACATAGAACACAGAAATCTATTTTTATTTATTTGTAGTTGTAATATTTACCAAGAAAATGCAATAATTAATTCAGTAATGTTTTATATAAAAATATGACGTGTTTATTTTGTTTCGGAAAAATAATCGAACGTCTTACAAGAATTATTTGAACTTTATTTATTCAGAAGTATTTACACTATGCAAAAAAAATATAAATCATTTATTATTTATAAAATTATCTACAAATACTCTTATACTTGTGAGCACGATTATTTACTACACTTATTGCACTACCTTTTGGCGGTTTTATTTAAGTTTTTTATAATTTATTTATTGTTTTAAAACCCTTTTACTGTTGAAATATACTGAGTTAATACACCTGGAAGTTGAGTTAAATTTTCGAAAGAAATATAGTTGTTTTTGTAACATTATTATCAATTATAAATCATTTGTCCCAAAACAATTTATACAAATAAAAAGGGTGCTGCATTTGAATGTCGTGTGCAAAATTACGAATTAAAAACAAAGAAACAATGTAAATAGAACACATGTGCATTACTAGTAGAAATACAAATATATTAATAAACATATGTACAACACCTAAATAGAATATGATTGGGAATTTTCCAAAAAAGGCAAATTAAAATTTATGCTGATATAAACATCGAAAGTTATGTCCATACATAAAACACAAAGTCCAAAACTTAAAAATCTAAAAAAGGCAACAAAAATGATTACTAAATAAGAAAAACTGGTTTATATATTTTTCTGCTTTATTCAGAAATAAAAATCTATCGAAGCATTTTCCTTCAAATAGTCTGTTTGCTATACGGGGGTTAATTCTCCTTATTATTTAAAGGTAAAAGTCAAAAATAAAAAAAAAACGTGCATAAATAAGTAACGTACTTCTTAAAAATGTGCTACGAATTTATTAGTGACGTGAAAAAAAATGTACTTTTAATTTCTTTGCTATAACCACATCTTTTTTTAAAAAAAGTAATACATCATCAGTTGGTCTACACCTTCTGAATACCTATTATATTTATAAACAAGATGAGGTTTCTACTGCGTTTCATATAATTGTTTTTCAAACTTCACCACTTCTTTGATAAATTCTGTGGTTAAGAAGACCATTGCTTTTCTGTGCCATTTGCTATTCAGTGCACTATTTTTGTAAGAGCTATTTCCTTTATTCAGAATTGCAATTTTGATGTCTACTGGATTATTTTGTTTAAAAGTAATCTACTACAATGTTTGTTTGTCATAATTATGATAATAATTATCCTTAACCTGTGTATGACCGGTAATCGTCTTTTTGCGTGATCATTAAGTATATTTGTGGATATAGAAAATTTTATGATAATCTCATAGTTCTGTTAGCGCACACATATTTTATTGTTAATTACATATTTATGCTTGCCTTTGATGTATTGACAAAAAACTTTATACTCTGAAGCCAAACACTTGCCTGTTATTTAATTATTGCAACAGTATACATGCAAACATATTTTAAAGAGCCTGTGCTCTGCCACACATTTATCTGGTGCAGATTTTTTTGCAAAATTTAAGCAATTGAAAATAAAAACAAATTTCTTTAGGCTTATACATATTTTCAGCCAATCCTCGTATATTAGAGGGGGTAATTTTTAATCGTCTCCACGTGCAATACTAACTCAAATAATGTTCTAATTTCTTTTACTGTTATATGTTTTAGCAACTAATACTACGTTTTCAAATAGAAACACTTTAATGGCACAATAATTATTCTTCCGTGCAGACATACTATAAAAAATTTAAATTGCCAAAAATCTTATAAATCTACTGGAGTGTCTCTCTTTTATAAAACTATCGATTGCTGTTTATTTATAATATATATTACTGATAGAGACAGTCGTTAGGAAAAGGTCTCGGCCTGCCATACTAGTGCTCTGCGAGCCTAAATTCGACTCCCAGCATACATCAAGTGCTCTCCGGCCGTCATACGAACACCTTTGGGGGTTGTAAAATATACTCTCCTTCTTCTAAATTAAGGTTAAACTAGCCACCCGCCCGGAGTACACCCAACGTAGTTAGAAACAGGCCTATATAAGAGTTAAAAGAAAGAAAAAGAAGTTTTTACTGATATACCATAAGTAGCTTATGTAAAATTAAAGGACTTACTACATGTGTGTGCCTTGTAGCTTTGTTTGTGATTGCGTCATGAAAGAAAGGTCGTTAACGTATATCGTTTAGCTTTCTTCCATACATTTTTATACAAGAATAATAGGTGGTTAATATCATCATCCAAATTATACGCAGCACATAAAGGCTGACATTTATTAAATTGCGAAAATTTAGCTACAGGCTTATCCATTGCTTAAAATTTCACTCATTTAATAAACACAATCAACTATGCTATTAACACGTGCACAGAAAAAATGACTGCAATGGTACTCAATGCTCAAAGAATATTAATCTGTTGAGACAACCTTTCCGGGTGACATCCGTGAATGTTACGCGCACTAGAGCATAGCAGCTGTGACGTTCATGAACACCACGAGGATTAAAAAGGTTAATTGAAATGTACTTTTCACGAGGCTTTAATGTTCTACGTTCCACCTCATTCTAGATCTTCCCCCTTCACATCGTCCTTTTAGTTTGTACTTACTTGTTAGTCGTAGGAATCTTATAGTCGATATCCGATTCTTTCCATTTAAATTTGCATGGATGTAGTTTATTTTTTATGCTTTTGATATTGGGTTGCTGTTTAAGTTTTGCTATGAATCTTGTTTGTCACATTTTGGATCAATAAAAACGTATGGGTACGGCCTTGGTAGTATAGAATTTCAGACGTATTAGATAGTGAAAATAACTGATTTGTACTAGTTTTGGTTTTTTATTATAATCTTTCACTTGGCTGAATATTTTTTTTCAAAAGCATTATTTTTATTTTTATTTGGAAATTTTACAGTTGTATTTTGCAAACTTTGATGAAGATGCTCGTTGTAAATAATTTTCGGACTCAATACTGATATCCTTGCGTCGACAAAAACTATTAAATTTATGTAGGGATTGCGTTTTAAATGGGTTTCGAGCGGTGTCTACTTTTTCAATTCCGTCAGCATATCATCTATATATAAATTAAGAAGTATGGGTTACATCATACACCCTTGTTTAACTTTTTGGTTTATGGTTATATGTTTCTTTATTTGTTGTGTTTTGGTAATCTCTAATTATATTTGTATTTTGAAATAGCCTTCTTATAGTTCTAATTAGATAAGATGTTATTTTATTTTTAGATAAGACATTTCACAGTTTATGTTTGATAAGTCTGTCAAACGCCTTTATGTAATCAATAAATACGATGTACGTTTCTGCGTTCCATTTTTATCTTTTTTCTATTATTAGTTCAGTGTTAGCATTGAATAAAAAGGATCGTGTTTTTCTGAAGCACATTGTTCTTTTTTCAGTCATGTTTCGCCTATTGTCTGCGTCGTATTTTTTTATACTAGTGTACATTTTTTAACCTGATGTGAATAAGCTAATTCCTCTATAATTACCTCTATAGCACCTATCAGTCTTTTTAAAAATATATTTAACCTTTGCAATATTTTATTCTTTGGCAATTTTATGTTTCTCGCAGCATAAATTTACTAGGCGTAATAATGTATAGTCACAATTCTTCAAATTTTCACAACTTTATCTGTACTAGTTGTTTTTTTAAGAGCTATAATAAGTTCATCTAAAATTATACAGTGTGCATTATTGTCAGTTATACTGGAACGTCATTTTTGCTTATCACATGTTTGTTCTACCACAACTGTCGGTAGTAGTTGACTCATGTTCTATGTTTTAACCTAGTTCCGCTGATGCAGCTTTTTGTAGATGTTTTTTGTGTATTGCTGTTCTTGTTCTAGGTTTTCTTGTATATCTGTCATTTTTAGATAGTTTATTTGGTAAAGATATCTGTATTCTATCGTTTGGTAGCAAGTGCATTTTATAAATTTTGTGTACGTTTTTATTTTTCTTGCCATTTTCTAATTCAACCCAGCAGTTTTTGGGAGGTTTACTTTTCTGATAAGCTAGTGGTCTAAACCGATGTCGCATCTTCGGTATACATACATGTCTTGTACTATAGATTGAGCTTTTTTTGTTGTAGATTATGTTATGTATGTTAATATTTTTTTTTATGGAAGAAGGTATTTATTATTTTCAACTTATTAAATTTACTTCATTTGTATTATTGATTTGTTCCCCGAATAAGTTGGTATACATATTTTCCTCACTCTTGCGTCTCAGTCTTCAATTGTACCATAATTTTTTTTTATTTTATTATATTGTCTTTATAGAATTTAATAAAGCTATTATTTTTTATTTTTTCTCCTGCGTAAACATATACTCTATAATAGCTAAGGATCTTCAATTAATCATAAGTCTAACTTTAATCATTTTTTCATTAATATATTCATATTTTCTTAAAGTTTTATGCAATTTTTTATCTTTGATGATATGAACCCCTAAACTTGCTCTTTTAGTTTGAGGAATAACAGAACATATTGTTATATCATCTTTAATATTTTTGTGCTTTTATCTTAATTTTGTTTCTGGAAGCACCATACCATTTATTTGTTTTTCTCTCTATGATTCTGTTTCTATATTTATTCCCTCGCGCTCTACGTTGCTAATTTCAGTCGAAAGTGGCTTTTGATTTTCCTTAATTTTGCATTATCATCATCGTTAAGTTCATCTGATTCAAGACTTGTGGACAGCGTTTGAATACCTATAACAATTTTCCTTAAAAAAAGTTACCACTCTTTATGGAGAGATTTTCTATTGACTTATGCTGGTCTAAATTCGCCATGTCCTACTTGAGGGAAGCATCTCTAGCAGTGGAGAGGCAGGCGTGTAAATAGCCGCTCTCGTGGATGCGGTGTTGGATACGATACCGATGCGGCTCGTAAGGACCAAAAAATGGAGAGGCAGGCGTGTAAATAGCCGCTCTCGTGGTGCGGTGTGAAAACGTAGTACGGCCCGTTTGGAACGGCAACCGAGAAGGCCCAAATCGTCCCTTAAACGGCCGTCGCGTAAGCGGATGGGGGCGGCTACCGATATCCACCAACGAATATTGCCAAATCGCTCACCTGAATCGGCTTCGGCTTCGGCTTCGTCGGCGATTCCCAGGTGGCCGCCTCTGCGTTGCGGATCGGGTTTCTGCGGGTAGCGAATGTTCTTGCGGGGTGAAGACACGACCGAATTGGTCGCGCTGCGGATGGCGAATTTCTTGCGGGTTGAGACACGACCAAGTTGGCCGCGTTGCGGATTGCGAAAGTTGCCGGGCTTCGCGCCTGGCTTGGCGATAGGTCTTTGCGGGCAATTTTCATTCGCCAGCACCTTTCAAATCAAAAGGTGCCGCCGACGGCGTATGCAGACTTGTCGGGCAAAAGCCCATATGCCGTTTTGTGTGCGACGGCAAAACGTGCAGACATCACAGCCGCCAGCATGCCGCCGCGCTATAAGCGGTTCAAGGGCGAAAAGGCCGCCACACCAAGCAGATTATGATCTTCACTTACTTCTGAGATAAGTTACTCATTCCCAAGTTTACTTACCTTTATTATTATTCTGCAAATTAAAGTAATTGTCTCAAACTGTATTTAAACTTAAAGTTCCAGTACACAAAGAGAAAGTGTTATATAATGTTTATGTAGATCAAAATTTCATATTATTAGAAGAATTGTGTTGTCTTAAAAAAATACAAAGTATCTAAATAAAAAAGGTAAATACTTCTCAAGTGAATAATTGACTGATAAAAAATTTCTGGTTGGAGGAAATAACTATGGATACACTCCTATCAAAGCTACGTATAATTATCGAATATACTTATTTTTATTAGATTTTACTTCTTATATAGACATTTACACTATTGCTAAACAAAACTTTTGTTTGTTATGACAGAATTTACAAATATGATCTGTTAATGTTGAACTTTTATGAAGCGAACATAAGAGTGAAAATTGCTTTTCCATTTTATATTGTCTCAAAAGCTAATTGAGTGTGAAATAATAAATATTTTTTATTAATCATTAGATACATCGGATAATAAGTCCATAGCGGAGCTTCTGTTTTAGTTTGGTGTAGATATTTTGTCTGTCGGGATGATCCTCGTGAATATTTGTAAAGAATTTCTGCTCTCTGTCACTAACGTAAATATGTATTTTTGAAATACGCAGTTCACAAAAGGAGACCTATGTCCAACAATGAATGGAACAAGGTTGAAGAAGAAGAATATTTATTTTGAATTTTTGTAGTTTCTATGTCAGTCACGGATATAAAAGCATTTCTAAGTATTAATGTTGTTATTATCTGTTTTAACAGCAGATAGATTTGGAACGTGTTTTAAAAGTAAACACATTAATTTAACACTTCATAGAGTTGACTTAAATATTCCACTTGGTGAACTACTTCTGTAATATCGAGACTTTGTATTAAGGTGATAGTAGCGTCATCAAAAGTTGTTAAAATGATGTTGGTTGCTGATACATCTGATAAGTAAATATTAAACAATAGAGATTGTAATATACTACTATTTTGTGAAACTTTTGCCCCTATGGTCTTATCTTCAGATATAGCAAGGTTATTTTGACGACAAAGATTCTCTCTTCTAAGAAAAAGAGTGCTATTGCTTTGATATAGCTAAGTATGTTAAACCTCAGTAGTTTACTCTTCAAGTCTTACATCTAAACCTTGACAAAAGATTGAGCTACGTTAAGGAATATTGCTAATATGTAATACTTGTTTTGGTAACCAGTTTTTGTAATTTCGGCGATTCTCTGTAAATAATGGTTGGTTGAGTACGCCCTTTGAAAATTAAATTGAATCAATGGATTATATATTTTAGTGTACTATGAGTCTTAGACTTTTGAATTAATGCGTAGCATATATTCATTATCCCTGTAGTCAGTTTAGTTATGACTTATTTCTTATAATCGAACTAGTGATTAGTTGAGAAAAGTTTTTTTGTTTTGTGGTACTAATAAACAATAAAAGAATAGGGAGATGATCAAAGTCAAACTCATTTACGACTTTTGGTTGATTTGTTTAGTAGAGTTTTCTTTCAATCGAATATCCAGAATATTTTATACCAGTTAGGGGAAAGTTAGAGATATAATGAGGGATAATTTGCTTTTTCTGAGCTTCGGTTATTGCGATATACTTGATAATTGGTATTGTTTACAGAAAGCTGAGTTTCGAATATGCAGGCAATGTTCACGTTATATTGAAAAAGAAGCCATACAAATAAGAATATTTGGTTTTTATGCTGCTTGAGTTTCAATTCAGGATTATTAAGTTGTCTAAGGTTTTTGGATATTTGAGATCCCTTTAGGAGTAGATGAAGGAAAGCAATTGTCATGAATGTTTTAATTTGCGAAAAAACGTAATTAAAAAGTCAAGAACTAGTTTGATGTGTCAGTAATTATTTTATTTTGCATTTGTCCTTAATAAGTACATTTATTTTTTTAGAATCTTTGTGCCAATTCTGCACATTTAAGTAATTCTTCCTGTGGCTGTACCTCCAATAGCGATATCATTGGTTCATATGGGTTACTTTTGTCCTTATTTCAACGGTAACAATAAAATAGAACAATTTTTTTAGTAGAAAAAGAAATTTGCACCATCATAATCAGCAGCAATATCTGCTACCAATAAGTAGCGAGTGTTTATTTTTGTTAAGTAATCTCGTTACCTTAATAATTGTTTGGTCTTTTAGCTCTTGTTACATTTCCTTTTCTGTTGATGCAAGGGAGACGTTTTTGATTACAAAATTTAGGGGCTTACCATTGCTGTTTTAAAATACGTGAAATTTTATTTAAGATATTTGGTTAATAATTTGTAATTCTCTCCTTTGGTTAAATTTATTCTTATTGAGGTAAAGTCGCCAGATATCATTTTCTTAATATCAGATATATTAGTGCTGTGTGCATTACGGGAATAAAGAGGTGAAGTTTTTGCCTTTGATTATATTGTATTTAATGTGTTATTTATTTAGGTTTCTTGATTATTAACCAACTTAGTTTTTAATTGTGGCGGCAAATTATATTTATATTGTCCCAATAAATTTGGGGAACACCACATGTAACGTGTTTGCACTTTGTTAACTACCGGTGAGAACGTCGCGTTTACACTTACTTAGTTTTTTATTTTCAATTAAGAAAGCATTTATATTACTGTCCACCTTACTGACAAGACTAGCACTAAGAGTTTTTTTGTCTGTTTATAACATACTAATTAATGATTTGTATTTTATCCTACTAACGAAAGTAACGGTTTTTAACTTACACTTCCAACGGCGATAATTACTACTATCTTCTTCTTCTTCTGGTGCCATCTCCATTAATGAAGGTTGGCAACAATGGTGGCGAATTCGTCTCGGTCTTGTGCTGTTCTAATTAATGTGTGTGTGTTTAATCCCGTCCAGTCTCTTATGTTCTTCAACCATGAACATTTTCTTCGACCTGGGCCGCGTCTTCCTTCTATTTTCCCTTCTATCATGAGTTTTAATAGTTGGTTTTTGTGGTTTCTTGTGATATGACCAAGATAGGCGGTTTTCCTTTTTTTAATCGTATTAACTAATTCTCTGTCTCGGTTCATACATCTGAGTACTTCCTCGTTTCTTACGTGTTCAACCCACGATATTCTATGCATTCTTCGGAACACCCACATCTCGAATGCTTCCAGCTTGCTAATCTCTTTTTGTTCAATGTCCAAGTCTCCACCTGTATAGCAGTATTGAATAAATGTAACATTTCACAAATCTGTATCTTACATCTAGAGCGAGGCTTTTATTACATAGCAAGTTTCTCATTTTAGGAAAGTCATTCTGACTGTCTCTATTCTGGTTCGTATTTCTAGTTCTGGGTCTAGATTGTCAGTTATCCAGCAGCCAAGGTATTTAAATTTGTGGACTTGTTCTATATGTTCATTGTATACATTTATATTGACTGTTGTGTTTGGTATTCTGCTCACTACCATTGTTTTTGTTTCGTTGTATTAATTTTGAGTCCGACAGTATCTCCTTCGGTTGTGATACGGTCCATTAAGCGTTGTAGACCCTCAGGGCTGTCGGAAATAATTACGGTATCATCCGCGTACCTCAAATTGTTGAGTAATCTTCCGTTGACTTTGATACCATCTTCCGAGCCTTCAAGTGCTTTTTGGAATACTTGTTCCGAATATATATTGAACATAAGTGGTGATAGGACGCATCCCTGACGTACCCCTCGTTTAATAGCCACTTCAGTTGTGATTGAGTTTTCTAATCTTATTGCTGCTGTTTGTTTTTCGTATATGTTTCTAATAATTGTGATGTCTTGTTTATCCAGTCCTTTATGCTGTAGCACGTTTATTAATTCTGCTTGTTTTATACTGTCAAATGCTTTGACATAGTCAATGAAACAGAGATATACCTCCTTTTTTTGATCTCTGCATTTTTGAAGTAATACTGTTAATCCAAATAAAGCTTCCCGAAAGCCAAACTGTTCTTCGCTTAGGTTGTTCACTTTTTTTGCGTATTCTATTGTGTATTATTTTTAAAAATAATTTTAGCACATAGCTCATTAAGCTAATTAATCGGAATAGATCACATTTGTTCGCATTAGTTTTCTTTGGTATAGGAATGAAAATTGACTTTAGCCAGTCTTGTGGTATGTTTCCTGTTTGCTATATTTTATTGAACAGGTTTGTCATTATGTTTATGTTATCTTCATTTCTTTCCCGTTTTTAGTTGCATTTAACACTTTAACTACTTCTGATTTTAATATGTTTGGCCCCGTTTCGCCCTTCGCGGTGTACGGGAGGTTAACTTCATCGTCAAACAATTGTTGTACGTAGTTTGTCCATTCGCTGTTTAGTTCTTCTGTTGTAGATATCAGTTGGTTGTTATCATTTGTTAGCCTTGTTGGCAGTCGTTTTTTAAAGTTTCCAGTAACTTCCTTTACTTTTTTATGTAAATTGAAGAGATCGTGTTTGTTCTGCAGTTCTTCAAGCTCTTGGCATCTATTGTTCATCCATTTCTCTTTTGCTTCTCTTATTGTTCGTCTTATTTTGGTTTGGGTTTGATTGTACCTCTGTTGGTCCGAGTTTTTATACATTCGTCTCTCGTCCATTAGTTCTAAAATTTCCTTTGTTATTCATTCCTTTTTGTGATCGTATTTTGATGCTCTTACAGTTTGGGCTTGTTTATTGTTTAGCGTGTTTTTAAATTGTTTCCAGATATTTTCTATTTGCTGTTGCGCGTATTTTTTTGAATTCGTTGTTTAGTGACGCGGATATTTGATCTTTTTGTATCTGGTCTTCTAGTATTGCCATATTTGGTTTTGTGTTTGTCTTCTTCCTTATCTTTTTTAACCTAATTCTGATGCGTGCTACTACAGGGTTATGATCCGACCCCACGTATGTTCCTGGGTAGGTATTTGCTCCAAGAACTCCATTTCCATATCTTTTGTCTATTAGGATAAAATCGATTTGATTCCTGATCACATGTCTTGGGTGGTCTTGTGGTGATTTCCAGGTATAAAGGCGTCTCGGAGGTAGTTTAAACCATGTGTTGCTTATTACAAGATTTTATTCTTGACAAAATTGTACTAATATGTCACCTCTTGGGTTTCTGTCACCCAGTCCATACTCCCATACTACATCTTGAAGTGGTCCTTTTCCGATTTTGGCATTGAAATCGCCCATAATTATTGTTATCTCATCTTTTTTATGTGTGATTTTAATTGTTTTATTTGGGTGTAGAAATTGTTTATCTCTGCGTCGGGTTTTTCTGCTGTTGGTGCATATACCTGTATTATGTTAACATTTTTTGGTTCTACTTTTAGTTGGATCAACATTGCTCTGTCAGATTGCGGTATGAAATTCATGACCGATTTTTTCGCCTCTTTGTTCACTACAATTCCAACTCCGTTTGGGTGATCAGGTAGGTTGTTTCCAGAGTAATATACAGTTGAGTCGCCTATGTTCATTTTTCCTGACTCCTTCCACCTCATTTCGCTAATTCCGAGGACATTTATGTTTAGTATCTTCATCTCTTGGATTGTATTGTGTATCTTCCCAGCCATACATGCTTTTCACATTCCAAGTGCCAATTTTGATTGGTATTTCTTTTCGTTTTCCACTTTCGGGTGGTTCCTAGCATTCATCGCGGGATTCTTCGCACCCTTGACCATTTAAGGTCTGCCGCGGACTAGGGGCCGTTTTGTATTGATGTGTCGCCATAATTGTTTGTCTTGAGAAAGTTTAAGCGGTAGTTTCTCCTTGCTTTCCGCTTAGCGCCCAATATGGGAACAGACGCTATTTGCAGCCGCTCAATCTGAGTCAGATGCTGCTGTTACTATGGGAGCCATTAAATTCATCAATTGAAGGTTGCCTCCCATAGCCGCTCATTTAGTTTAGCCTGTGTGCCGACACAGTATCCGGGATGTGACCGCTTAACAAGCTTCTGGGAGCCATAAATGAGAGTGAGAGACCACCCGGAGACCAATATCTCTGAATGACCCAAGGGTCCGGCAATTCAGAGTATAGAGGTGCTACTCCTGGGTGAAATCTCCCGTACATCCCCGAATTACTACTATGTGGTTTGAAATTTAAAATCGTTTAAAATAGTTTTGTAAGAACTATTTTGTTGCCAAACTGATTAAAAATTCTACTAATTCTGGTAAATTAACTCTTTTTCAGAGCAATTAATTTGTCATTTGCAAGTAATTTCTTTTACACCACTACATATACATATTTTCGTATGTTTACTTCTCATTATTTTGGTAAAATTTTGATACTTTTGTTATATGCTAGCTAGGTTTTAAACATTTAAATATATTTTGTATTGTTAAAAGTTTTTAGTTTCAATAATTTTATATCTTTTTTCTTTCAAAAGAAAATTGAATATATTTGGTTTAGAAAGGCGTTTATGCATAACTTTAATTTACAAAAGTAGTTATCTTTTTTATTTGAAAAGTGTCTACATATATTATTGACTTATGACTATTCTAATATATATTAACTTTAGACATTACTTTTATGTCCTGAAATAACTAGAAAAATTAAAGAACTTGCATTGCTACACAAACTGTGTTAATTTTTTTGAATTTAGATTTTCTTTTCTACATATTTCTGTGTTAGTATTTCCAATTGGTAAATTTTTGCAAAAATGTATTATTTTTCTATTAAATGAATTTTAGCAAATTATATGTTATAACATATTATACCGAATTGTATACGGAGCATTCAAAAGCTGGCTGATGTTGCCCAATTAACCATTTTAGTAATAATCTATTTATACATTGGAACAGAAAGTAACCAAAGAAATGTGGCATGGTCCTCGGCTCTTGACTTACACGAGGAGATCCGCGCGTAGTAAATAAAGAAAACGCCTATAAATTTAAACCGAAAGTAAACAAGGACGGCTGGTATGAAATTTGGCATGCCGGGCTCTGATGCATGCGATCGTCTGGGTCGCTCTCGCTCTTTGGAGAATGTCCAGGCGGCTGCGGTTATCGGGCCACTGCATTGTGGAACGCAAAAAACGCGTCTGCCAAGGCCATTTCGTCTGCTTCCGCCGAGCGCAGCTTTGATGTAAGTTAAACTATTCTACGTTTCCGATGCAGTTAAAAATGTATACGTTCCCACCATGCAAAAATTTGAGAAAGGCGGGTAACAAATTGTCAACCTAGAACGCCAAAATATATTTTGGCGGGCAACCCCTAGTTTATAAATATATCAATAAAATCACGTTGATTGTTTTACTATATATAGTAATACTATATAGTTTAATAACAAAAAGTAATTATGCGGAAAAAACTACTTTTTGGCATAAATCAGAAGTATATATACATTAAAATTAGCATAATTATTGTTTTAAAAATATATAGGTTAGATTGGTGTAATTGAATACACACTAACAGCTTAATTTATAGCTGGTGACTGAAAAATAGCAATATTATTCTCTTAAAATAATTTAAACATTCAAATCTCATCAGTGATTAGTTTAATGATAAAATACAAGATAGTCTTTATAATTATTAAATAAATAAAACAATGCATTCAGATAATATTTCTTTGTATTTGAAAAAGTATTGATTTACACTTTTTAAAATTATTGCATTTGATTGGTTATTTACTACTTAATATTATTATATTTTAATTTTAAAATTAACTAATGGTTTTTAGTTCACAGCATATTAAGTCGAAATTCTAAATTTAATATTTCGGGAGTAAAGTTTTAATTGGAAAAAATAGGAAATTAAGGAAAAATTTGAGGAATAGAAATTGCATGTTTATCACATCTTTAGACATAGGTATCTTTTTACCTTAATTTCGTTGCATTTAAAAATATTTATATTCTAAATATTTCATGTTGCTAAAATGCCAATGTTTACTCGAAAATATAGCATGTCGTCTATTGTGTTAGATGTTTTATATTTTTTCTTTTGTTGTCAAATTACATCCACCACATTAAGCAGTTGCCACCTTTTATCATCACTTTTCAGTCAACTTGCACAAATCCGACCCACCTCGCCAATGTTGCTCTTTCCCTTGAATGCAATAATTAAGCCACGCAAATGAACGCTGTAGATTAAGCGCTCTCCTGGTTCATCAATCTGTGTAAAGCACCGTGCTAATGTAATTCACCATACGAGTATCCCGCACCCGAAAGGCGAACAACAAAACTACAAGTGGTAGAATCAATTTGAATATTACAGCCTTGAGATGTCGCCTCAAGTTGCACAACTTGCTCGCTGCACGTGAGATGCAAATACTTCCCTAAAGTGGTTGCACTGGATGGGGAAATTTCCTGCCCGTTTGCTGCAGTCAGCTGAATCGTGCAATCCTAAGTAATTAGGTTGAAACCGCAACTTTACCGTTTTATTATTTCTCGCCCGCACTCCGCAGTAATTCACCTGCAGCGACGCCCTGTAACTGCATAATGTATATGTCAGCATTTATTATTTACATCGCAACAACATTATAATCTAGTTAATAAAGCTTTGTTTCAAACTGCACACTTCAGACTTTGTTAGTTATACATAGTGTCTATTGAAATATAGTATGTCTGAGTAGCTTTGTGATGTAATTTGGTATGGATGCTTAATTCCATAATTTTTCTAGCACCCCTTATTTACATAACAATTTTAGATCAAAATAAAAACATTATTATTTTCACTGTTAAGATCTTATTACGTATCAACATTGGTTTTTTAAACTCAGTGATGATGTTGCAAATATAATTAAATTATGAAGAAATATTGTAGAAGTGTTTTATACCATCTAATAATAAATTCAAATATGACTATAACTGTTTCTTTTTGAACCAGACTACAATACCTATAACATAACTATAGAATAAAAGTATATTTTACAAAGCAAAACCGTTCTTATATTTCAATATTAAGTGTATATAAAATAAAATAAACCATAATATTCCAAGAGGAAAACGTAAAAACAGAAATTAATAACAAAATTATTTGAGCTAAACAAGCGACACAAAAGTTGGACTTATTGTTGTGGTCAAATAAAGTAAGAAATAAAACTAAAGCTGTGATACTGGATACAGTGGTGCTTTTACATCGAGCGGAGACGTAATCCATTTCAAAACTAGCTAAGCAAAGACTAGAGGTTGTGAAAATAGACTTTTTAAGACGAGGATGCAGAGTATCAAAATCAGAGCATGTATACAACACCGAAAACTGTAGAAGAATGGATACGTCTATTAAAGCATTGAAGAAGATGGAAACTAGGAGATTTATTTGGTATGGACTCGTTTGCAGGAAAAACAAACAACGATGGCCTTTGTGACTATTAAAATGGAAAGTGGAAGGAAGAAGAAGATTCGGACCGGCAGAAACCTGATTCAAACAGATAAAGAAGATCATTACTATTAACTAGTTCAGAAATAATTGTTATGACATTTTTGGCACTTCTAGCAGCAACAATTAATCTGATGAAGCAAAATATAAACCAAAAGAAAAAATTTGGAGCAAATATTTTAATATTTTTCGTAAAGTTACAGATGAAGCTGTAGATGCAAACATTTATATTAACAAATGCTTTTTAAAAATAATAAATTTCATTAATACTCAGCAGAATAATAAAATAATGCTTTGAATTAGGCTTATTTCATGTTATTATGCCAGAGTAGCTAACTATTTCCTAAAAAAATTAATTCTGTGCCTTAATAAAATAATCCCCCAAATTGTCCTTAAATAATTTCGGGAATAATTTATGTTAGTAGTTAGAAATACAGAAATAAAAAGAAGCAGTTATTGGATATTTTATAGGACAAAAAATTGATGTTACTTTTGTTAAAAGAACTATAAGACAACTTTGAAAAAAATGTCTGTTCATTGAAAACAGTAATCTTTGATACGTTTTCTAAAATTTGCTGCTTGCTATTACGTATTGTATAAATAATTTCATGTATTGATAAAACTTTGTTGCTATTCGTTTAGAAGCTTTAATCTTTTTTCCTCAACTTATGTTACAATTATTTTTTCGCGTAAAGAAATGAACGTTTTAGCAAAAACATATTTATTAAAAGCAAGTCTGCCTACATGTAGAAATAAATTCTCTGGCAGTTAGGTAGTACATTGTACTCAGTATAGACAGAATTACTCCTAAAATTAAAAACATCCGTTTGTAATGGTAATTTTTCGTATATTTAACATTTGTTTAAAACATTTAAAATTTCATAAAATATTAGAGGAAGGAAAAATTGATGTATCTAACGTAATTTAAAATGTCAAATTTTGAAGGAAATTATTTATTATTATTACTATGTTTTAATATTAAATTAATTCAGTGAACGGCATAAAAGGAAAGTTTGTAATGCAAATACTGTGAGTGAGTCGCAGCATTATCGTCTTAAGATAATTTAGGTTAACATTGACTAACTGAATTTAAGGCACTATTTGCCAATCTCTTCACTAATACAGTAAAGATGGGTTGGAAATTGGTAAATGCAAAAACGGCATTTCTTTATGTAAATAATATCGTAGACCTGCTCTAATAAATTCCAAAATGGTTAAATTAGTCTTTAAGCAGCTCATTGTATTATTTAATCGAGATACATCGATCTATTAAGTAGGTTTTGAGAGCAGATATGAATAACTTGCTAGGAGTTTTAATTTATAGAGCAAACCTGTGTGTCACGCCCTATAAAATATTTGGGAAACATCTAAAAATATAATAGTACAGAAGTTTTTTCTTCCAAACCTTTTGCTATTTCCCTGATAATCTTGTGAATCACTTGCGAGGCAAAATGTTCTTCTCGAAATTCATCTGATATAGAGGCAATTGTAAAGAAATTGTCTGTATTATCACGAGTTCTTTGATATTTCAAATACTTTGCTTCTCGTAAGCATAAAATTAAGCAATCGATATGACGTAATAGTTTCTGATTCTCTCAGTCTCAAAAAGCATTATATATGTGCATATGTTTTAAAGAACTAGATAGCAAAATAGTCTTAGTGTGTGATAATATATCGTTATTACTATTTTTGTTATCAGATCTTTTTCTAGTGCTTTGCGTTTATAAACTTTAAAATATACTTTATATTTCAATATTGGATACAACTGTAACAGTTTCAATGGAAATTCGGCCTGTGACTAGGTATTTTGCAAATGTTTCTACTTTTTCTTATTAGTTTTTGTCCATTAATGATTTTTTTGTTTTAAGTTAGTAATGTGTTTATTGAAGTTATTATGTTGTAGCTTCTATAGTAGTACAAAATTATTATTATTACTATTTATTACTTATGGTTTAGTTAGGTTTCTTTATATGTAGTTTTTATTCTAGATGTTCTGGAAATCTGCTCCAGTCTGTTTTATTCGAGACTAGTCTAGGACTAATTTTTTTACTAATTTTGTGGCATAGAAATCTAAGATATCTCGTAGTTTATTTTGATAAATTGACCAACAGGTGAGTTTACCATAGCAGTTACTACGTATAAGTGCATTACATAGATTGAAATCTTTTATTATGGTAATTCTGGAATAAGTATGTCTTGGGTTCAAGTCTCTGCTAACGATCAAGAAGATGACGTATCGATCTGCATAGGTGATATAATTGAAACAAAAAGCGACCATATAAAAATGTGAACTGTACGATTTGCGATCTGTATCTGTTTGTTTCGCATTTTCTGCCTTACAATGCCATCTAAATAGTTTGGATTATGAGTAGTATAATGAAATACCTTAAACATAGTTCTATGATTTTAGATATCAATACTATGTCGATAGTATTTAAAATGAGCAAAGACGCTAATTCAAATTTATAGATTGATAAACAATTCGGATTATATATTGCATGCGATCAATGATGAGATAATTTACCAATAACTGCGTTGTTTTGATTCATGATTTTTTTTAAATTCTGGTTAGATGTTTTTCAAATTTAATATTTGTGTACATAGGGTTTGAACGTATATAAACTTATTAATTTGTGATGACATTATTGAAATTTACAAAATGTTGTGCATTTTTCATGGTTGGTATTAACCTTACTGTTTGTGTTATTTCTTGCATTTAGTAAATTCTTATACGTTGATCGGCCTTTGTAATTAACAAAATGATTACTGTCGTATAAAGTAGATTTGACAGAATGGCGAATGTTTTAGTCATACTCACCTTTAGATTTTACACACATATATGTGATACAGTACATTTTAGAGTGCTCGTAGTTTTGAAATCTTGGCAATTGGATAATAACTTCCTTTATGTGGATTATCAAATTTTTTACAGTTTCAGAAGTATTTGAATTCATAAACAGTTTTACTGTTTATATAAATCTACCAAGTAGAATAGATACGGATTCCTGCATATTTCATATTTGATATTTATTATACTGCAAACTTTATATTTTGTTTTGATTTTTTTTATTACTGTAGTCGATATACTCTATATGATGTTTCATCTATAAACTGGTACTATAGATAATTTTGTTTGCTACTGTTTTCAATATAATGAACATTTATTACATTCAGAGTGATTTTAATTGAAAATTTCGTTATTAAGAGTATGCATCTGTTTTTAGTTGGGATATCTGGGTGATCTCAGATGAATTTTTACTGATTTGGCATTTTTAAATTTTTTGGTAACATTTCAAAGGTGGTTGATACCTTCATTTTCTGATATTATGTTTTTCTTCGCTTAATATGTAATTATTATTAGTTGGCCGTAAGGTGTGCTATCATAATAGTTATTTATAGAGAAGTATGTTTGGATAGAAAACTTAATGCTATTTTGATGTTAAACGAGTTTATAGTAATTTAAAGTTACACTTAGGTCGATAAAGTAAATGAATAGGTCAATGTACTCTTCTACTTCCAATTAAGAACTAATTTTAAAAGTGAAAGTTAGAAATAAGAAACGATAGTCTACTTTAATTGGAAGGGAAATATAGTAAGTCGGAAAACGTCTTTTGGACGGGATACATTAATGAATACATAAGAAAATTGACGATTTCTAAATAATGGATAAACGGTGACTATCGTCTAAGCGGGTGAAGTGAACTATTATAGTGTAAGCCGTAAAAAATGTTTGTTTATATTGCTTGTTTAGTGTGTAGACTATTTTGTGGATAATTTATCTTACGTAATCGGCATTATATCCCGTTCAAACACAAACGTTTCTTAACCTCGCTCATTTCCGGCGAAAAGATGTTTCTGCTAAACCTGCACTTCTGATGCTGTTAGATGTAGAGCATACGAAAGATCTTCTCTTTACATTTTTTTAGATTTTCTTTCTTTGCTTCACATATTAAACAGCTGATAATGGTTAAAATTGTTCTGCTCTTTTTGCTGAATGCTATTGAAAAATTTTTTAGAACCTTTTACAATTTTGGTTCATTTATTTTTTGTCACTTCTTTATGTTAAAAAAAACTACAATACTTCTTATGAAGACTATTATCTTTTCTCTGTTAGTATAAGATAGTATTTAACAGCATATACATTTTTTAGTTGATAGTTCTGTTGTTACAAAAATGAGTTTTAATTAAACCAATTTCTTTATCAATTTAAAAAGCCCAGATCATAAAGTTTAATTGACGTTTTATAGTACAATACTCTAATTAATATACAGTGTTTATTGTAAAGTTGTTTTTTGTTATATTAAATTTTATTCTTCAAGGTTACATTTTAACATTTTAAGTAAGCATACTAACACATTATTTTTTGTTATATATATTTAATGGCATTTTATTTTTTTATTTTAATTTTTGTTAATCTCTAATAGCTTTGCTACTGTTGTGTATGGCGTAATTATATAAAAAATTTTATTTGTTAACTTTATTCTAAAGAAATTAAGTGTTACTATAAAATTATTTTATAAAAATCTTTTATTTATTATAAAAAAACATATTGTAAATATAAATATAAAAATGACTAGTACTGCCTTTAAATAGATATACTTATACCTAATCCCAACATGCAATAAGTGATTGTGGAGTTATTTTACAAAAAAACTTTAACGTACGAATATAAAAACTGTCCATTTGTCATCAAGCTTATATTTCATTATTAGTTACAGATGTTCCTAAAATTTGTGTAAACAAGCAGCATATGCAAGATAAAATATTACATATGCTGTGTGATACCAATAACTAATGATGCGTAACTCAATGGCACATGTACAAAAACATTATTTAATACGAGGAATACTGTTATCATTATCTGATAAAATGATGGTGGGATTAGTTCTTACGTCGAAAATAAATCATATATATTATTCTCATTTTTAAACACGTGCACTCATATTTTAACTCAACATTATTTATATTAGCGCTAACGTAGCCAGTCGGCTGAAGTGCTCAAATGTAATGCAGAGCCGGATTTAATTTTGGGCTCAGAAACCTGGCGGGTGGCCTACTTAAAAATAATTAAACACGAGTTGATTTCACAAGGGCTGATAATGCGGTAGTCTAAAGTGCAGTGCTTTCCACATCGCCCCGCATCAAAGATGATGCGTAACAACCGGGACTTCATCAGTTGTCACCTAATTTCTACCAGGTAGATTTTATGGCACAGTTGTCTCCCGCCGACCCATCTGTTGTTCCCCACCGCTACCTGAGATTTTCCGAAAATTCTACTGATGGTAATTACCTAGGATACTTGGAAGTTATTAAGGTGTAACGAGATTTATTTTTCTGCAAAAACACCAACCCCCCCTTGTTAAGTAAACAGGCTGTGAAAAAATGGATATGAACTAACCGAAAAACTAAGTGCAAAGCATTTCTCAAAATCGAAGGTAATTTTATAACATTTATTATTGTAAATTATTTAAATGCGGCATGTGCGGTATATCAATCAAATCACTTGTTTTTTCAAGGATCACATAATTTAACAATAAAAAAATATTTGAACCATAACCAAAAAAACATTGACAAAGACATTAAATTGTCAACAATTCAGCAGTAAATTAAAACGACAGGCAGTAGACGATTGACACGAAAGACCATCTAAAATTATCTACAAAGAACTTGGAGAAAAGGATGTAGATAGTCTTATATGTAGTGACGTGGTTTTAGTTAAATGAAATATTTATCGGGCTAGGCGAAACATCCTCACAAAACTCCCCCAAACCTTGCAAAAAGTGCATACAGTTTTGGCCAAAATGTCACTCAAAACGAATAGAGCAGAAAATTTTCTTTTCATAAATGATGAAGAAAATAATATTCTGATGTTTTCTTGCGCAACTAATATAAAGATTATGGCAGCTTTTAGCAAATTTTTATCTGAATGGCACATTCAATTATTGTGCAAAGGGTTTTAAGCAATTCTTTACTGTGCATGGGCTAAAAATAGAGTTATGTACCGTTAATTTTTTTTTATTGCCTGATAAAACTTAGAGAAGCTACACTAAAGACTTTATGTACATGAAGAAAGAATGTGTAAAAGTCAATGAAAAATTTGATGTAAAGTCTATCACTATAGACCTTGAAAAGGCCAGTGTGGTGTTGCTGTAATTTTTTCAAAAACACAGTTAAAGGGTTGTCGATTTTATCTTGGCCAGGCGTGGTACATACTATACAATTAATTTGTAAAAAAATAAAAATTAAATAATGCTTTTTCAGATATCCGAAGATTCAGAGCCTTGATCTAAGTACATTTTACAACAGCCCAGAAAAGAGTGAAATAAAGTCTTATTTGACTTACATATTCGGGTTGCCTTTTTTCACCTATCGGACGTTGGGGAGCGTTCAACCAAATCATAAAGCCATGGTAAAATTTGCAGATTATTTAATCGAAACGTACATAGAAGAAAACGCGACATTTCTACCGATTTTGTGGGCAGAGCATTTGGCGTCCTTACTAAGAACTACGAATGCTTGTGAGTTTTTCCACTAAAATTTAATCCTAGGTTTTATTTTTTTCATCCTAATATTTTTCAGTTTACAGATATTCTTTAAAATTTTTAGACAGATACATACATACAGCAAAAAAGCGCTTTAAATGGCCAAAGACTGTATCAATTGAAATTAATTAAGAAAAAACAATTTATTGGCGATTAGATAATTAAATTTTGCGAAAATAATGTTAACTTACATCAAGTTCGATCTTGTTAAAAAAATGTCTTACCATTTTCGATTTTGTAAAGAATTTCTTTGTTGTAAATAAATTTGTTTTGGACTTGGAGTTTTTAATACAATAAGTCCTTTATCTCATTTAATCTCTGTACATGCGTAACCTTTTTTTATCCACGGATTAGAGTGGATTATTGGGTGACAACTGATGCCTGTCTTAACGACAGGGTAGTGAAGACGAACATTTTATTGTATATACCAGTAGCCTATCACACATCTTTATTTTGTAAAACTTCTTTGTAATATTTGTTTAAAAATAGAGAAAAAAAACAATTATTTTCCTAATATCCGGTTAGGACAAATACAATGAATTGCGGTTACTACGCAAGTGTAAAAAAGTGAATTGTTGCTTAATATGTTCACTAAACCTAATATCAATAAAACTTTTAGAACTAAGAATAGTGCAAATTATTTTTTTAGTCACATTATTTATATCCTATAAGAACTACAAATATATTAATTTTTAATAGCTTTCTTAAGAAGTCTGCTTATTTTTGAATTAAACTTTTATTTTAAATTTTATTTTATTGAAATGATGTTTCAAACATTTCAATAGAAGTGAGCGTTATTAGTTACCCTGATCTTCTTGAGCTGGGACCTAAATCTGCTGCATGCCTTTACAACATCCTTCTTGTCTATATTTGTTATTACTTTTATTATAAATGCAGTTATGTTGTCCTTGGTGTGATGCTTTTTACTGACTATCGTCTCGACCACGCCCACACGTAGTAGGCAAGAGGATTGCAGTCGAAGCTGGAGGGTGACCACAAGTCGGGGAAACAGTGGTAATATGAATTGTTATATATCCAGCACACTTATACAGCTGTTGGTGGTTAGCTTCAAGCCTTTTTAAAAGAAGTGGGCCGCTATAACGTCCCCCCTTTGCTGCTCAGTATGCCTAGTACTATCATAGAGGCGAGAAACTTGTAATGTATGCATTACACTAGGCACTTCGCGAGGTTACTTGGCATATATAATGGCTATTTTGCCAATTCACTTTCCTGTCTTGGATGAAGTTCTGTTTCTCTGAAAGGAATATCAGGATCTCCTTTATCATTGAGAACAATAGACTTGTATTGCAGGTCTACGTGCATTGCTAGATTGACCGCCACACTTCCTACACTCATTTATATACATAACTCTCACTTATGGCTCCAAGAAGCTATGAATACAAGAGTATAGCGGCCACATCCCGGTAAACTGTGTCGACACACAGACACAACCAAGTGATAGGCCACTGGAGGCAACCTTCCAGTGGAATTTAATGTCTCTAATGATAACTGCAGGGAAGCAGGAATCTTTGCAGTGTCAACTGCAGGTAAAGATGAATACATTAATACAGATAAAGATTGAATATCCAACCGGCTACTAAACTGCGATGTGGAAGAAAAGGATAAGTCACCACATTATCCTTTCATAGCAGCTTAAAAAGCTGCCAACCAATCCAAGAATTGAAGTGTAGAAGGAAAAGACCGCAATAATTTCTGTGCACAACTTTCTGGCACAAATGGAGTCAGGTGTACTAGCTCTGAGATCATATTATTGGCTCATTTTGTTAACAATCGTAGGTTATTGATTATAAGAAACTAATTCGTTGTTACCTAATAGGAGACTGCGCGTACGCATAAGACGGTCTCTTGACTTTCAAGAAATACAACGGATTTAGCTCGTCATTTCTGTAATAATTCTATTAGTTATAGTATGTAAAAGAGAAAAAATAAAAAGCCCAGCTTATAGAAATTTGTTTAAAATTGTCACTCAAACAGTAATTTTATTTACTGGTCTTATAAAGCTGCAGCTTATTGAGCAAACAATTGTGTTCATTACGAAATACACATACCACATATTACAAAAATAGAAAAATATGTTAAAATTTTCAAAATTAAAGCCACTATAAATATTTTGAAGAAACTCAAACAGAGAAGTTTATTTTAAAAGATGTAAATCTAATGAACATAAAAAACTGAGTACGAAAATTCGATTAAAATTGCAATAAACCATTGCTATACGGTTTTCCAATTTACAGAAAAAATAGATAAGATGCTCGATATGATGCTAATTTACAATTAATATCTATTTTAGTACTTACAGTTATTTGTTTTTTGATTAAAAATAACTTTAGAGTACTCGGTTGAGTTTTACGGAATAAAGACGTTTCGATTGCCGCTCTCTTACCTTAAGAGCCGAGTGTATAAATTAAGTGCGTTCGATAATATCAATTTTAACACAGAAATTAAGAAACATGTCAACTTACTTGGGCAATTATCGTTACCCTTGAAGCCAATTTCACCGTACACAGAGAGATTAAATTGACTAGTTCATTCAAAGCCCCCGGCTATGATCCCATAGTAGGAAATATATTAAAACGCCTTTCTAAAAAAGCGGCTGTACTCATCACAACAATATACAACCGCATGCTTGCTATTTCCCACTTCCCCACTCTGATTGCTAAGCATGGAAAACCTCCGTAAGAAGTCACATCCTACAGACCGATAAGCCTTTTGTTCTTATTATCAAAAATATTCGAACGCTTGCTGCTATACAGAATCAAAGATATAACACCTCCAGAAGAGCTAATACTCACTCACCATTTTGGCTTTCGTGAAGTACAGTAAATCATCCAGCAATGTCATGGAATAGTCAACTACATCAAAGATATCTTCTAGAGAAAGAACTGTGTGAATTAGTGTTCTTAGACAGGCCTTTGACAAGATATGTCATGGCGAGTTGTTATGCAAAATCAAAAGAAAGCTACTTTGTCTAATTTTTCTCATCTTAAAATCTTATTTAACACAAAGACACTTCCAAATCTAATTCAAGGGTATATTTTCAACCTATAAAACCATCAAATCCGGTATTCTGCATTCTTGGTCCCTTCTTAGACCTCTTCTATACAGAAGATATCCCCACCACAGATTACACCTTAATTGCCACCTTTGCAGATAACACTGCAATAATGTCATCATACCAATTCGGATCAAGCATTTGAAAGGCCTTCATAAACCTTCTTGAAAATTAGTTCAACCAGTGGTGCATTAGAGTTAATAGCAACAAGTCAACGCAAATTACTTTTACTACCAATAAACACTCCACGTGCCTTCACCATACATAATCAACTCATTCAGTAAAAACTGAGCTGAAGTACCTAAGACTATACCTTGACCGAAGATTGGTCAGAAAATCTCGCATAAAAGCAAAAAAACAACAGCTCAACCTAAAGACAAAAAGTATCCACTGACTGATTGGACGCAAATTGCAGCTAATCTTAAAAAGTAAATTATTACTCTACAAAACTATTATAATACCTATATGATCCTAGGAAATCGATTTATGGAGATGTAGTAAGACATCGAAATACTACAATTGTTCCAATTAAAGGCATTGCGAATCCTGATACATCAGAAACCAAACCCTTCATCACAATCTCAACATTTTGATCAACACAGAAATCATCATGAATTATGCTACTAAAAGCAAAAATCGCACACTAAACCGCACAAATGAACTCATTGCCGACCTCTACTCCCACTATCCTCCAATTAGAAGACTGAATAGACTATATCCAGAAGATCTCACTGAATAAATCGTGGAAACCCGCCAATTGTCTTACTATTATAACATTTACTTATTACTTTGTAAATGAATAGATTGTGAATTAGCAATTGAACCAATAAAAAAATATTTAATTAAAATTTATTTAAATTTCTTGTTTCGACATCGGTACTGGCATTTTTTAAAAAAACATGTCAGCAGCTTACAGATAAGTAATATAGGAAGCTATTAGTCTAAAACGAATTTTCTGTACAAAATCATTTTCAAATTTGCTTATATGTTACGTAAAGCAGAATAATTTTAAACAAAATATCTTAGCAGGCAAATCAACACAAAGTCAAACATTTCATTGAGAATTGCTCATTATATCCAGAACTTGATTCTGATAATACTCACTTTAAATGTGTTTGGCAATTTATCTAATAAATCTTATAGTTACATTTTAGTTTTACTTATGTGTCATTCATTGCTGGCATTCTTGCCTAAATATTAAAATACTAATACTGTAGGAACCCTTCAAGCTAACTTATATATAGAAATTTTTGTCTAATTACCATCTTAATATATTTGCAGCCAAATGTGTTTTATTTAATGTTTTATCTCGAAACTGAGAATAATTAAAGTAATGCTTAAATTTGAAGTAATTTGATATAACATATTTCATCATCAAATGTAATTATAAAACACCTGCCAGGTATTTTTTACATTCTGCTGCGTGCCTTATAAGATTACCAGTATAGCAGGGTTACGGCGCTTGAATTAATTAATTTCATAAAGAACTTCGTTTGTGTACGGCTGCCACTTATTTTAACTCGAATCTTACCTTAGCCAACTTCATATTTCACCCAACAAACTTTTATAAGTTATAGAGTCGTCCGTGCACAAAGTTGCGCCATCACGATATAACACGTAAACTTAAAACTTGCTAAGTACAGCAAAAAACGTGAGAGCATGAGTTAAAAATATATTAAGTATTAATATTCATAGCTAAAGTTAAATTGCACGCAAGCATGCAATGAGTTTTTTCATGACTCCGTGGTTACACACAAGTTATGCATTCTAACAATACTCGCAGAAGCCCAATAGAGCCAAACCGTGTCGAGATTCCAGAAAACGGTGTAACATGCATATGGTTTCAGCATACTTCTATGGCCCGGCTGTTATGGTTCTCGTAGAACGGATAATAACGCTTGCAGCGTTCCCCGCGTTTCTATGCAGTGCAAGTGCCTGCCATAACAATCGCTCCAGTTGCTTAATATCTCGGTTCTGTTCCATGTAAAACCATAATGTGTAGTACTAAGAGCTGTATTACTCGTGCGAGCACTGTGCAGCGCAAAATAAACAGCCGATAGCACAACTAGAGGTTCCTAAACACCATCACGCTTTCCCTTGTCTTATCTAGTTTATTACATTTGTTATATTACTGTCCAGAGTCGCATACATTACAAATGTAAAAGTGCTTGCGTTTTTAGAATTGGAAATTTACATAGTAGAATACAAATCAGTCTGCTGAAAGTACTTGCGGAGTCCGCAGCACTAATACTATATATAAACGTTCCCCCGTTCGCTTGCATAGAGCAATAAGAGAGAATTTTTCAATTTAATATTCGATTTGGTATCAGTTCCATATGTGTGCTAAATTCAGCGATAGCTTTGAGCAGATTGAATTGCGGCGTTAACATGCAGTAAGCGTTGGGAGTGCTTTCGTGAACTTTATTGAAACAAAAATTGAATGCGAGCTTAATCTGCGGCTTGTAAATTAAAAGACATGTATGTAAATAACAAATAAATTCACAGTTTTAGTAAAAATATTTAAATAATTATGTGTTAAATCTAAAAGAAAAACATTAAAAAGCATAATCATTGAATAGTATTAATAATATGATAGGTGTTGGGTGTTACAATAAATTAATTAAAGGGAATCGAATCCTTAATTTTTATTTAGTGCATATTTACGACTAGTTGAAAAGATTAAGCAAATGAACTTATATTCATGACATATTGGGACTAAATTTCTTCGTTATAAGGGTCTTGTTAAGTTTACTTTATTTATCGTCCTTAAACGGGAGTTGTAATGCAATATGTAAAACAGAGCGCGGTGCAACGTTCTACCTATTTAGATTTCTGTGAGTACCATTTATCAATTTATTTAGTCTTTTAAACGCAACATTTACGACTCTCATCCGAAATTCATTCAATGATGAAACCAACTTGGAAAATTAACACCACCCATTAATGATATGTAAAAATAATATTTTTGGTTAATTGACAAATTACTAAAACAAAACTAATTTTACAAATCAATAAACGAAAAATGACCGACCTCAGCAATCAAAAATTAAAATACCTACCACATTAAATAAATCACGCTTTGTTAGTAGCAGATATTAAAACCATGACTAAAGGGACATTTACAAACATGTGTGATTTAAATAACTACCGCACCCTTACAAAACTGTACACAAAAATACAATTTACTACACCTTCCTTAACCCAAGTAATAAGCCTTTATTAGTGGTTATCAAAGTGTATCACCATCAAGGAACAGATTAGTAAAACCCGTTGTCAATATGACATGATTATTAACAAAAGATAAAACACCAGCATGTGCAATCGAACTAACAAATAAAAAGGAAGTCAAGAAATATTCAACTTTGTTGTAGCATTTGTACTACTTCAATTCCACAGTGGAACTGAAAAAGACAGTCGCAAACATACATCAATGCTGCCGCTGATGCCAGAAATACCAATATACCAATAATTATTGCACTCTTCCTCAAAAATGTGTCAAATTTGCAGGAACGTGTAACCACAACGCATGCAATAAAAGAGCTAGTAAAAACCAACCTGTGCAAATTGCGGTTACCTATCAACAAAAACGATCGAACAAGAGGAATCCTAATAGAACCAACTCCAACAATGCTGATGTTAACAAAAATCAAGCATTTGCCAACCGAATGCAAAACCTCCTAAACAACACTTCCAATACCAAAACAAGAACATCATACCGACCATATAAACTCAGTTTCCCTAATAACCTTATCAAAATCTTAATCAACCTGATAACTACCTACGTTTTTCAAATCAAAACGTTCCTAGTCAACACCATTCTACTCCCACTCCTAAATGGACCTTGCAAAGAACAATCCAAAACTCAACAATTTTTAACTAGGATGTCAATGCTAGGTAGCCACCCAACAATAAATGTTTATAGTGTTCTTGACCAAACACAAAGTTGACTGCATCACGAGAATCCATCTAATTAAGGATAAAACTTTTAAAATTGAGTACACGATAAAGGTAGAAACGTCAAAATCGCCTCTAACAAATTGGTTGTCACCAAAGAATTCAACTTTGTAGTACACCAGATTTAACAGGATACATTGTTTAGTTTAACTTTAAAAATCTATTTTTTTAGAAACGATTTAAATAAGAGGTAGTTATTGAATGTTGTGCTTGATTTTAGTTTCCCCAGAGGAAAATAAACAAAAATGAGTAAGAGCTATTTAATGTTTTTTTTTGACACACTAAGGTAGGAAATTCTGTAACCACAACACAGCACATGCTAATTGCTGATGGGAAACATCCTGAAATGTACAGGATAGGTGTGAATAAGGCTATGTGTCAAATAAACACCTGCGGTTCAACTTAGGACATGACATAGGGCAACAGCTGTACCATTACTGAGTCAAGGTCAGCAAGGTATGAGGTTTGAGACAATAATTACACATATAGCTAAGAATCAAGAAAATACGCCCGTTAGACTGGGTCATCCCTTTATTGAGGAAATAAAGCTAAAAATATCTTAGTCAGTTAAACCGAATACATCTTGAATAAACAAAAACATTACAAAAAATCCACATGGAGTATACTTTATTTCAATCTAAAAAACTGCATAACGTCAATGTTAAAATGTAAAGGATCAACATAGATATTTTGATAGAGTTGGGACAGTGCATAGTAAATAACATATTGCACTACTCCGGAATCAGCGATAATCATCAGCAAAAGAATTACAAAGGTCTTATAAAAAAAAAGAAGGTCACATTAATTCAACTATAATCCTTGGGAAATTAAATACCATTTAAATTCTTTCTCTCCCCCCCTCTCTCACTCTGCAGATAAAGGTGACAACAAAATAGAAATTTGTCAAATAGAGGATACATTAAAACTAACAAAAAAAAGAAAAAGAACGTTAACAATGGGAAACTCTAACGCAAAAGTTGCCGAGAGAAAACTAATGATTGCATTTGGATTAGGTAAGAGAAATGAGCTGGGTGATAGAGTAGTGCAATTTTGTGTAGAGGATCTAACAGTGACCAACATGTTAAAGCTCCACGGTAACTATACATATGGAAGGCTTCATCTAATAGTGCAGAGAAAATAGCCCCCAGTCAAAAAGATTACAAACTAAAAGCAACAGATTTAAAAACGGAGTCAAAGTAGTGAAAAAGTTTGGAAATTTTCAAATAAAAACCTGAAGCCAAAGAATCCGTATAGGTAACATAGACTAAGGATGCTGATAGTAAATGGGAAAATCTAAAGAGCGTATTCTTGAGTATAATAAATAAATTAAAAAACCATTCTAATACAAAGAAGTGTACAAATTCAAAGATAATGAATTTATTCAATAAAAAATAAAAACTCAAAAAAATTATAGTATATAGACAGATTAGTAAAGAGATTATTAAAAAAGATTTAAGAAGTTAAAGAAAAATGGATGGCAACTGCAATGAAATAGAAAACTTTAACAAAAACAAGGCTCCTTCCACATACGTAGAAAAATAAGATATTGTTGACAAAAACATAAAGAACAATGCTATTTTTTGAGAGTTAAAAATAGAAAGCTAATTTTATATTAAAAAAAAATAAAAATATGAAGTAGTTGTATTGGGAGTATTTAATAATAATAATAGAATGAGAAACAGAATTTCAGACACCAGAAACAGAACCAGACATTTTACAAAATAAAGCTAAATCTTTAAAAAAAACTCCAAGACGGCAAGGACTATACATGCAGATGTACTATTAGCAAAGATTTTCTAAATATCTTTTTATGCTACATATAAGACAAAATTCGAATTAGACTTACGTGAGATGTAGTTCGGCATCCAAAAATAGGACAGAAAGCACTTATTATAAATAATGTTTTGGATTTGGGAAATTTTAAATGTAAACGTATGTTTATATACAAGGTTTGTTCGGAAATTATCGGGAATAATTCAATTAAAAAAAGTATTAGAGGTAATCGTTTATGTTTTAAAAATGTTAAAATAATTTTTTTCTGCATCTATACAACGTTTACAGCGTGCTTTCTAGGCTTACTGAAGTGAGAAAACTAAAATTCTGTTTATGGTCTTGGTTTGTATCATTTCCACCGACCCAAAACAGGTTTTTTCTGGATTTTTCTTTTGGGATCAGAAAGAAGTCTATTGGGGCCAAGTTTGGCGGTTTAGGGCAATGTTGCCACGTAGTGTTTAGCCAAAAATTTCCCAAAGAACAGCAACGTGGTTGAGCGCGTTGTTGTGGGTGAGGGGAGGTCCAAGTGTTGGCGATCTCGTTTTGGACGCAAACGACTCTTTTTTGCAGGCGTGCGAGTAGACACATTGACGTAACATTTTGCGCTTACTGTTTGTCTGGTAAGTAGAAATTCTTTGTATACCCTATATTTAGCGTTAAAGAGAACAATGAGCATCAATTTTATCTTTGACTGGCTTATGCGGGCTTTTTTCGGTCGAGGAAATCCAGTTGTGTGCCACTCAAAACGTTGTCTTTTAGAATCGTACTCGAACACTCATGTTTCATCATCGGTTGTCACCGTGTTCAAAAAGTCAGGGTTAGACGCAACACATTATAACAATTCTCGGCAGATTAACACACAAAAATCCTTTTGTTTTTAAGGCAAAACTTTTGGAACCAACGTTGCACAAATTTTTCTCTTTTATAAATCTTCAGATACAATTTTATGCACTATGGTTTCTGGTAAATTCAACTCTTGCGCTATCAATCGAACACTCAAACTCAAATTTTTATCATTGCGGCTTGTTGACGGACGTCCTATGAGTTCTTCGTCTTTCACGGCTTTTCTTGCCTCACAGAACATATTGCGCTATTCAAAAATCCTCGGTTTTGACATGGCTTCCTCCCCGTAGGCTGAGCTTATCAGATTCAAAGGCTCGGTGCCATATTATTTAAGTTTGACACAAAACTTCACCGCATAATATTGCTCTAACGTACGTCACTAAAACACGATTTTCGTGAAGCACGATCCTCACTTTCTTAAAGCTTGGGGGCAACTGAGCCGGCTTGAATTCTTTACCTAAGATTCCCCACCATCCATCCCGTCAAAAGTCACGTCCCTCTAGCGTTTCTGATTGGCTAGAGAATGTATTACCGCTACTTTTTAGACGAACCATAGATATTGCTTACAATAGTATGAGAATAATGGCAATCTGTATTGGAAATACATTGTTAAAGATAAAGTTAAAAAGTAGAAATTTGAGAAGGTGTGCGTCATGTTGAGACTATTCAGAGAAGCATTAGATAATGAAAATATCAGAATTGAAATTAACGAAAAGCGTACCAGTAACATTAAATATATAATAAGATAATTATCGTAAAAAATGTAAACAGTCTACAATACTTAGTGAAGAGAGTTATTAGAAATAGTAAGACATACGAGCTCAACATCAATGTTAAGGAAACTAAAATGATAGTAGTAAGAAAAATACAACGTACTAATCCCTCACCATTAACAATTACGGAACCATCCACAAAGTAAAACAATGTAAAATTCAAATGCGAATCATTATCAAGGAATGCTGGCAAGAAAGAATAAGTATTTGCAAAAATAAAAAAATTATTGCGTAGGCGAATGTTTCAGTATTACATACACCTTATTCTGGTGTGCCAAATAAAAAGCTAGACACTAACTCAGGTAAAAGAAAAAAAGAATTCTTTGAGGTATGGCTGTACTGCCAAATGTTAAGAATAGCATAAAGAGAAATGGTAAAAACTACCGAAATTTTAAACAGAATGCAGACTAGTCATAAATTTTCTTTTGGACATTAAGCAAAGAAACTAGGATTACCTAGGGCATATAACAGGAGAATCTGGATACAAAATACTACAATTACTTCTTCATGGTAAAATTCCCTGCAAACGAAACCACGGAAGAATGACATTTCGGCTTTAAAAGTTAAGGTTATGGTTCGGATTTACATCTGACTAGAACTATGGATTCAAAAGTGAAAATTGGTGTAATGATCCAGCAATTTTCGGAAATAATACATTGAATTACAAAGAAAAAGTATTGAATAAGAAGATTTTTCTTGATCTTATATAGTATGCTAGCAATCCCGATTCGATCAAATTCTCGACTTATGTCTAGGAACACAGCTGAGCGCACATGCTTTTTTCAAAATCTACTACTTTATGGGCTTACTACAAAGTCGAATATTATTTTGACGAAAACCGAATTGATGTTGAGGCATTAAATTATTTTTTATAATAGGGACTAAGCTTTCTTAATAATGTTTTTTAAAATAATTTAGAAACTAACGGAAATAACAATATTGGTTTATAGGAATCTGACCAAGACACTGGTTTGTTTGGCTTTTATATAGAATAACTTCCCCAAATATTCATTGAACGGGAAGAACCGAGTTCTTAGTATAGCATTAAATGTTTGTATTTATTACTACAGATTTCTTTGGTAGCTGACAAAGCAACTTAACTATAATATAATCGGTGTAATTTTAAGGCATTTAGTTTTATTTTGTATTTCATTAGGTGTACAATGCTTTACAAGCAAATTAGTGTGGTGTTTCAAGAAATTTAAGGATTATACAATTCTGTTGTATTATGTAGCTGGTAAGTGGCAGCTAAATGTTCAGTAAATATTGCTGTTTTGTTTCATTTTAATTTCAGACAATTTTACGAATGGGAAACAGGATTTGATTTTAGCCTGATTCTTTTTTTTGCCTGCTCGACATAAGGAGTAGTCATTTTGGCAGTTAATATAGTTTTGTCTGTTTAATTTAGTTCTGCGTTATTAGAATATTCAGTTTATTTTATCGCTAGGGTGTCGTGTTGTTGACAAATTTGCCTTGATATTATTTTCTCGACGATATTTTGTCTAATATTTAATGAGAAGTTACTGGTGGTGTTGTTACAATTTTGGTCTTATTTTATGGGTGTAAGTACTGTAGAGTATAAGTAGTCACTTTATTTTGTTAATTTTGTTGAAAGTTAAGTTCTGATTTGTCTAAAGGTGGTCGTTAATATATTGGATAAAATTCAAGTTAATGACTTACAGACTTTTCTACTATTGATATACTTAACGAACATATTACAGCGAAGTGATCTAAGCCTAAGTTTTAACAGTTAGTAATTTTCGTAGTTTGGTAAATAGTTATTTGTATTAAAGAAATCTACAGCATGGGATAATTTATTTAGGTTACTTAGCCACTAGACGGATTATCTGTAACTATTTTATTAAAGTAATTGTCGATGGGAGTCTCCCATTAAGATTAATTAATTTAAAATTTTATGAAAGTTGTAGAGAAGTAAAGTTCCCACCTGTTATGAATCTACTCCTCAATGTTCTAAAGAGGCATCAAAATGATTTTGTATTATTGAATGTTAGACGAACAGTATAGCGCTCATACTACCATCTCGCCGACATGGTTTTTGATTTTGACATTCGTAATTTATGTCGGGTTTCAAAATTAAAGCAGTGATATGTTACTGCTGTTATTAGGTTAACTTTGAATATTATTGAGTCTGGCATTGCTGTGGTCTGTTGTTGTTTTGCAGAAGCTGCGCCATAATTTAACAGGAGCTAGTTCGTTATATTTGATATAACTAAAGTTCTTCGTACTTGCATTCTAGTTGTAGTGTTCATATTTGCTCTTATAGATTAAGATTGTTAGAAAATGAAGCATAATTTTTAATTATCTGGATGGGGATCACATAGTGTACACTTGATAAGCGTATTTTTGGACTTGGTACTTGTCATTGTATTGTGATCATCACCACGTTTTACGCAAGCACATGGCTTTGTGCAGGTTTTACTTTGTCCATATGGTTACCAAGGAGCACACCAAATTATGTAATTTTTTTCCATGGTGGTTTGATAGTGATGACCATGCTTCAATAAAGATTTTAGTTCATATATCTATTGTTTATTTTTGTCAGAGTCTAAATCTACAAAAACAGTGGAAAAAATATAATTTTTTTGGTTATCAAGATGCCTTTAAGCTTTAAGTACATATTAGGGATGTTAGCGTTTGTTTCAGCATAATTTTTTGTACGTGTTTTAGAGCTGTACTGTTCAGTTTTTAAGTTTTTTTTCTGTAAAATTTTTAATCATTAGATCGTAATTAGTAACTTTCTGTACCAATACTAGAGGGGATTTGTTTTTTATAGGCCGTGGATTGCCTTTGTTTGTTTCTATATTGTTTTCTTCTTGTGTATTATATAGCAAGTTAAACTGATTATAATCGCTGATTTGAATTATAGTTCTATATTGTTATTAAGAAAAACCTTTTCCTTTTTTTAATACTCATCATTCGTGTGCATTTGTTTAGCGTTGGCTGTAATTTATTTCTTATATTTAAGTTTCTGTTTGCCATTTATTGGACTTATACTGTGTTTACATGCATTGATTTTAAAGTACAATTTGCATAAGATGCATATGATAAGCGATTTTCATTTTATGTTTGTTGCATATATGATTGGATAAATTGCATTACTGATTTGTTTACATAAATTAGTTGTTGATGAGGGATAGGATTTTTATGGTTAAATTACAGATGTTTGTTTTTTTAATAAGCACACATTTAAAATAAAAACAAAAACTTAAAAGGTAGCCCGGGTGATTGGCAAACAATTGAACATGTAGATATCACGGGTAACACAGACACACCTCCACTCACTTGCAAGACCAACGGTATGTCATGTTTTATAAATCATTTATATATATATAAACAGTGGTATAATATAATACGTAATATCTAATAATAATAAACTTTTTATTTTTGAGGTACCATATAAATCCTATATTTATTTTTAGAACGTGTAATATAATACACCATTTAACAATTAATACACCGTTAACATCCACCTATATTCGCAATTTTACATAAATAAAACTGCCAGTATTATTTAAATATTTATTACAAAATAAAACACGACGTACATGGATCTCTTATGACTACTTATTTTAATGCTTTTATAAATAAAACACCATATAAATTACATACATTTTAGTTAATGATACACTACCTAATGCACAGCATACAATGTTTTCCTTAGTCAGAATTTGTGGTTTCTTGGGAACCAGCTGCTTCCATTAAAAATAATGAGTTAATTTCATTAGTATAAAAGCCTCTTTGTAAAAACAAAAATGGAAATACGTATTTTCTACTGTAAATTTTTTAAATTAATAGGAATATTTAATTAGCAGGGTTAATTATAATAACTGTATTACTTTTGAATCACAGCTGGAGTAGTGATACATGTTATTATTAAAGTCATATTTCCGATAATAGCAGTATTGGGTTATATAAGAAAGTTTTTATAAATTATTTATTTATTTATTTACTGTTTGTAGATATCAAAACAAGTAAATATTTATTTGTAAATTGAGTCTCTTTAAACAAATGGTTTATTTTTTTGTTTTTCTATCAAATTCTATCTAATTTATAAATTTTACAACATAATTCCACGTTAAAACAATTTTAGTTCACTTACAAGGATATATATATATATATATATATATATATATATATATATATATACAACCAAAATTTATAGATGGATAAGTAACTTAGGGAGTTCAAAAAAAATCGGCCCTATATTTATTTTATAAATTTTTTATTATGAAGAAATAAGCACATCACCTCTTTAATTGAGCCAAACAATGTGTTGTAATTCGAAGCAAAATTCACCGAATATGGTGTGTAAGGTAACTCAGCACACCTAAAAGTTTGCAAAAGTATGATAAAACAACGCACTGTGCTTTCACTTTTCGTGTCAGTATTGTTCAGTATGTCAGCGAAGCCACTATAATATCTTGCAGTACCACATACTGATAATGTCCTCACGAGGACATTGACATTCGAAGAATTTTTGAACTGTTGGCATAGTTCTATGTTTCTGTTGCATCCGCCAGTACATGGTATGTAATTTGCCTGTATACTATTGTAATGTCAGATACATGCTAAGTAATGTGTAAATTACACATTTACTTAACGTCCACTACTTTTGCGTTTCTCAGTACAGATTTTGTTACTTTTAAACTTCCTAGTTTTGCGACTCAATACTACATTTTTGCATATGGTTAATAACTCTCTCTATCACTCCAAAGAAGCCACGTCTCCCATTACTGCCTAACATTGTGTACTTTCATGGTGTTTTGGTTTTTTTACAACTGTACTTATTGTACGAATGAGTAATTACCAATATTTCAGCGATTTCTACTAACGCTATCTGGTAGCATTACGTTGCATTATAGTCTCTTCACAGGCGCACTCCGCGCTCAAATATATGCACATATCTTATTCGTAAATAAGCTCTAATACAAATGCTAAGAAAATAGTGTACAAAAAAATATTTTAAACAGTCCTTTTATTTCAACGTATTTCAATGTAATAAATTTATATATTTGTTTAAGATTTATTAATAAGGTAACAAAAATAGCCATTATGCGGACATAAATAATGCTTATTTTATCTCGCTTACCCCCATTTTATATTTAACCTATTATAAAGAAATTTTTAACTTTTCTATGTTTTAACAGGTTTATTTGCCGCAGTTCTAAAATATAATGTGAATTGAGTTAGTGTTACAGGTAACTAATTTTATTCTTTAAAAACGATTGTACAATTTCTTTGATGTAGTGAGCTGGCTAAGTCTAAACAAATTAATGTATTTTGTCATGCTTTTAAAAAAAATTTGTAGGTATCAGTGTTTATTATGTCACTTGTAAAATAGAGGGGCATAACACGTCTGAACATGATGTACAAGATAATAACCAATTTAACCAATTCCAAATTAATGGAACAAATTCGCCCAGAGCAAGCTGGATTTAGACAAATAGGTTTTACATTGACCAAATAAACTGCCTGGGAATAATAACAGATCAAAGCAATGAGTGATGTACCCCATTATACATTTTATTCGTCAACTTTAATCAAGCATTTGACTCACCTAATCACGAAACGATCTGAAAGATCCTAATTCTAATGGGAATTTCGTTAAAAATTATAAACTAATAAATCTATAGATAAAGAGGCATACTGTATGTAAAATGGAACAGAGGACAAAACCGCCAACTACATCAGAATTACCAATGGAGTTAAACAGGTCTGTCCGTTATCCTTGCTTTTTAAACCTGATAGTAGACTAGATAATGAAGAATGCTAACCGACAAAGTAGAAAAATAACACGAGTAATCCAGAGTAAACTTTACAATTTAGACTATGCAGATAAAATTTCTCTCCTAACACATGCTTTCACCGACATGCATAATAAAATAAGCCTTCGAAAATGTTATGCCAAATCAGGGGGACTGGAAATAAATAACGAAAAAACAAAACTTATGAGAGTGGACATAAATGACCAACGAAACTTTTTTATAAATAACCAACTCATTGTAGAGGATTTTTGATATCTGGGAAGCATAGTATCAACAAACGGAGGCATTAAAGCAGTCATACAGAAAATAACAAGGAAAGCACAGATTGCATTTGAAACACTCAGGAAAATTTTGGACAACCTACATCTCACACAGTAAAAGAAATAATGAATCTTTAACACGAAAGTTAAAGTTGTACTATTATATGGTTACAAAACTTGAAAATCCACAATCGTCACAAGCCAGAGAATCCAATCTTTCCTCATTGAACATACTATGTACAAAGCACAGAACTATTTAGGATAACAACACAGACAATCAGTAAAAATAAGAAACAGAAAGTGAAATTGGGTCGGATATATTCTGAGACGAGAACAAACAAATATAACAAAAATGGCATTTCACTAGAATTCACAAGAATCCGGAGTAAGAGAGAGGCCTAAACAAACTTGAAGACGATTTATTCAAAAAGGAAAAGAAGCTAATAGATGCCCTATGCTCTACAATGGGAGATTGAGGAATCACATATACACATATAATGAATTTTTAGCTTTTCTATGTTTTTAACAGATTTATCTGCTCCATTGTGGACTATACTCTAAATTGAGTTTATGCTCCACGCAACTAACCAAATTCTTTAAATACCATTGTGCAATTTTTTTGACGTAGGGGACTGATGCTAAATCTAAACAAATAATGTATTTTTGTCATGCTTTTCAAAAAATTGTAGGTATTAGAGTTTATTATGCCACTTGTAAAAAATAAAATGCTTTCTTTACAACATTTGCAAATGGCTTTCATGTTTTTTTAAAACACACATTAAAATTTTCTGCAAAAACTTTTACTTCTAGAAATGTATTGTAAAACAAATGACCAGGCACATATTCTTTCTTGATTTTTGCAGAGTGTTAGAAAAACGGTTCATAATTTCCCCGCAAAATTATTTATTCAATTTATCTCACCAAATTTACGTTTATACTTTGACACTAGATTATTTAAATTAATAGCAAAATAAGTGCTTCCTTATGTTATTTATTATTAATGTCATAATCCTTTAATCATAAGGAAACATATATGCAATAGATTGTGGGCAGAATTTAAGTATTCAAATCGTAGTCTGTATCGTTTGACGGTTTTAGTAATGAGTTATATACGGAAACAGCGTTTTTGTGTGAAATTATTTACTAAAATTTCAGTGAAACTTATCAAATATCTAACAAGCTTACAATAATAAGTTTTTAACTCACAGTCAATATTCTTTTTAACCTACCACAGGCTGATCTTTTCACGTTCTCCAAATTAAAAATATTTTCAAAGAGAGTCAACTAATTTGGCGCGGACTCTAAAAGACATCCCGAAAACAACTTATGAGGACTGCTTCAAGAAGCGGACACACTAGTGGGTGAATGCGATAAGACTAATAGTCTATACCTAAACGGAAAACAATTAAATACTTTTCAAGCAAACCATGCATTTACAGAGTGTCCCAAAATATACTTACCTTGAATGACATTAAATGCAGTGTGGTGAATGAAATAATACGTAGACAAGGCAGCATTTACCTCCAAAGTTGTATTTGTTGGGCTTACTAAAATTTGCATGCTACTGTAAAAGACCACTTGAATTTACAAGGGGTTACAGAGTGGTGAGGAATATCAACATTGGGTGTTCTAGGATTATTATTTTTGTTAACACGCTATCACTGGTTTAAACTATCTAAACTTGCTGCAGGAATCTGTTGATTCACGTGTTAAACAGTGGTTTAGAGGCAAAAAGGTTTATTTTTAGCGAGATACAGCACTTTTCCTAGCATCATAATGTGAGGACTAAGCCGGATATGATTTTTTCGAGCAAATAAATTGGACAAAGTAGTAGTTCTAAATAATATGTTTGTTTTTTATATTTTATTTCAATAAATTTTTTTAGGAGGATACCGAGAAGATAAACTTTACTATACAAAACGAGCAATAATAAAGGAAAAAGAATTAAATGGTGTCTCACACTACGAATTAAATGTTTCATAATATTGTTAAATCCATTGGTCTGCAATATGATCGTCAACTTGACTTAAACATGCACATTTAATTCTATTTAATAATTTTTAATTTAAACCATCAAACTGTGATTATTACATTTACTATCATTTAAGGAATGAACATATTCAATAGAACACCCGGTTCCAAATTTCTTTATTTTTTGTTTCAATTTGGCCTTTGTTTCTCTGCTTTGCACATATTTTTAAGTTTTTTGTCTATATAGTTAATAAAACTAACCTTTCTTATATTCTATTTTTCTACTTCGTTATTTTACTTTAAAAACAGCTTGTTTGTATAGTTTTTTACATTGCTATAGACTCATTTTTCTGATTATCCTTCTATTAGTAAAAATTTTATGTTATCATCTTTTGTTTAATTGTCGAAGCTTTTTGATTGACTTTCTTATTTCTGTTTTTTCTTATTTAATAAGAAATGCTTACACGGAAATGTTACCATGTATACCTAACTACATGACTAGTTCCATATTCTGCTCCTTTTTGAATTCCAACAATCTATAATAGTTGTTTTGTGCTTTACATTTGTGCAAAACACATATCTTATATCAAAAGAGGCTTTAATTTATTATTGTAACAGAAACCAATTAGTCTTCCTCCATTATCGTTAAAAACATCTTTTTGACTGCATTGTTTTTGTGATCTTGCCTTGCTATTTTTATTTAACACCATTATTAATTCCTTTAGCATGCGTCAGCTGTACTTGTATTGAATACATTTCTTTAGGTATTCCGCGAAAAACTGCGGCTACGTGCCCATATTTTGTCTACTGAAAAACGCGTAATACGTGCGCGTCAATGTCCGTCGAATTTTTCAGCTGTCTTTGTGCAGTGTACCTAACTTAACCAAAAATGAGAAAACACTGAAAGTTTATAATTTGGCCAACATTTAAAGAATTACAGTATTTGTTCAATTCAAAAGTAGTATGCTTCTTGTAATCTGTCATAGACCATGAAGTATTGTTCAATAAACACTGTATTTGTCTGGCATACAAAGAGATAATTATAAATTGTGTTTAGCCTCTTAACAGTTTATTCTAAAAATGTTGCTTATTTGAAGCAACTGATAGACCTAGAAGTGTAATTTATATTTCGTTTCTCAATTTAAAAATAATTTATCAACTGCTGTTTAAGAAGCACCTTAGTAAAAAATATAATTAGTGCTAAAAATATCATTTAACGCACCAACACGTTTTAAATACCCTCGACATTTTCCAACTACACAGCCGACTGCGGTTGCCACTACAAAATAATTCTCATTTGCAACTCTGCAAGATTGCTTAATTTGGGATAATGGATAATTTCCATTAAATCCTGAAAGCAAACTTATCAGAGGCGGTATGCATGGTAGCTAAACGTGGTTGTACAGAGGGTCTCCATTCCATTGAAACTTTCATGGCCCATTTTACGAGTACCACAGTAAATTGTTGTTTTGTATCTGCGTTCGATATTTGATTAGGCAACACTGATTGCGTTCGGTTTTAGAAAATTTTAGGGGCAAAGCGGATATAGCTTTTTTATCACGCAATATCATCGGTGCATTAAAATTTGATTACCCTTTAAATTCCTATAAAATGCTTTAAAAATGTTATGAGCAGTAATAAACGGGAACTAGAACGTTCAAACCATCAAAGTAACTATTATACAGGGCATTCCATTTTATTGCCTGGTTTTCATTAATAATGGCTAGGATGTGGGAGACACGGATTTTTTATCACTGTTTTCTTTGTGGTGTTGCAATGCACTCTCATGCAGTTACATTTTATAATTTAAGAACCGTTTTATTAGCGACAGCCAAAACGGCGTAAATGAATTGATAGAAGTTACGTCATGTAGTAAAAACTACAGTATTGTTTATTTATAATTTACAAAAAAAAAACAAAGTTTTCATATAACACTAATTATTATTTATTATTGTGGAATTCTCCAACCTTTAGAAATATACCATTTTATGGCAAAGCACGAGTGTAAGTTACATCCGCCATACGGTTTTTGAATACAAGTGACGATTTGAACGTTTACACCTTCTCATTATATTTTCCGTATGATGTGGGGCACTTCCGGCCTTGCCCTTAAACAGCTTTTGAAGCTGCCAATTCAGTGTGCAGTTATTAAACAAGGGCATCAGATTGGGAGTAGATTGACCTTTCGCTACGCATCCCCTTTGAACTTCGAGCGCGTATGTGGGCGCAGCAAAATTCAATTTATCTTAGCCTCCGGTCCTACCCCTATTTGTTCTAAAATTGCGTTAGCCGTTCTTGTATTGAATACATTTCTTTAGGTATTCCGCGAAAAACTGCGGCTACGTGCCCACTGAAAAGCGCGTAATACGCGCGTGTCAATGTGCGACGTATTTTTCAGCTGCCGTTGTGCAGTGTAACTAACATAGCAAAAAAAGTAAATGAAAAAACTGCAAGTTCATAGTTTGGCCAACATTTAAAGAATTACAGTATTTGCTCAATTCCCAAAAGTAGTAAGCTTATTTATTGTACAATAAGTTACCATTCATATATACCTCAATTTGTAATTATCTCTAAGCAGTTACCTAAGATAGTGAAGCGCTTAGCCCGACTACCTGCGATTTTTATTCCTGTAAAATATAATACAGTTAATTTATCGAAAGTAATCAGTTCTGCATAAAAGCTGTAGAAGTGAACGATTCTCTGAAACAAATTGCAGCACAGTTTTCAACAGAGCGGCAACTTCCCTTTGTCTCTGTTTTTAAATTTATTCCGAATCGATGGCAGCTTTGTTCTGCCGATTTATTCATCCCTTTGCAGAATTACTCAGCAATTATTATCTCTATATAACTCCTTTATATTGCCAACAGTAAAATGAACTTGAAGATTTTGATAGTTAAATTTTAGAAGTTACATTATAAAAGAATGCTGATGCGATTCTCAAAATGCTAATGCAATTTACGACCTGTAAATAGATTTAAAAGAACCCAACACATAAAATAGTAGTTTTAACTTACAATTTCTGTAATGCGGAAGTTTTAGGTAGAATAACATACGCCTGACGTTTTATTTCCATTTTTCTTGTGCTTCTAAAAGTAATCTGTATAGTGCCGTTGTGCAACTTTTCCGATGAACGAGTGACATAAATTAATTAAATTAGTCTTAACATTGGTAGTGTTCACATGTATTTGTTGTAATATATTCAATGTGTTTTATTTAATGCATTATAGATAATAAGACGTGTGCTTATTTTTTTATTAATTTGTTTACAAAATATACATATTTATTTATCTTTAATATAAATTATAAAAATCCTATTACATTGTAAACTTTCTCCATTTTAAAGTACTATATCAAACAAAATTTAATAAAATTTAAGGTGCGGTCTCAAATCGAATAATAAATTTATTATATTTAATAAGTATGTTGTATTAGAAAATTTACAAAATTAAATATAATGGTCTTCAAATTATGCCAATGTTATTATAAATGTTTTTTTTTTAATATTTGATTAAACACTGACAGAGTTGACAAATATGCAAGGAAATTTTTCCACTTCGTTGTGTTATAAAATTCTAATTGCAACTTACTACAATCCGTTATTAATTAGTTTTTATTGTGTTAGTTTTATATAGTCAGAATATCCATAACTATGTACCCTTCTTTATATTTTTAACCCTCATTTTAGGACCAGTCCTTTACAAAATCTTTACTTTGGTTTTTCTCATCATTCGATCTTATGCACTTGCATTCCTCTTTAAATAAGTTATGATTTTTGTGTAACTTATGTTGCTTTTCTTATTTACATTCCTTAAACTGTCACAAAGAAACGAAAATAACGCCATTCGTATTTTAAAAGTTTTCATATTTATCTTTAGATTGTGATCTAAAAGTCATGTTGTTGTTCTTATATTAAATTGTTGTTTTCGGAACATTAAACTAAATAGACATTAATATTTTATGTCTTATAAGCTTCTTTCATTTTTATATTAAAGTTTAATATTATTCTTGTATTAGCCCCCTTGGTATTTTTCCTTCAGCTGATTTTTTTAATTTTTGAATCTCTTGTTTTTAGTATTCCTTCTATTTGTTCTTCATTGAGTAAACTATTTTTTAATTTTCGGATTTTTCGACACATTAAAAATTACTTTTACTAAATACCAACTGCAACGGTTAGAATATTCTTTGGTAGTTCTGGTTTATGGTTAACTTTATTGTTCTTTGTATTGTCATTTTTTTTATTACACATTTATTATAGTGACCTTATTGTAACATAGGTTAAATTTAAAAAAATAAAGATGCATATAAAAAAATATGTTTTGATTTTTAAAAAAGTATGATTAAAAGTAAAAATTATTATGGATAGAATAATAATATTGTAATTTTTCCAATTGTCGATTAAGGTTGTCTTACAGATTTATCTTAAAAATAAATTTTCTGTCCGTATACGATCCGATAGAAGATAGGTTTCCTTCAAAGAAACAAATCTGTTTTGATTTCCTTTCCAACTTTCAAGTCCCGAAAGAGAACCATAACTTAACCTTAATCCTAGCCATAATACACTTTATTCTTCCTGTATTTTTATCAATAGAAGAAAGCCATATAAAACTACTTTCATTTATGCATTATTTCTACAAGAACCTTATGACAGCATTTAATGCTAGATATTCCAAAATTCTAATTAAAACCCCATTTGGATGTTATAATATGTCTCAATGTAAAAAAAATTAGAAACAAGTACTTAGAAGTTCTGGGCTTTCTATAGATAGAGACGTTATATATAGAAAAAGTAACGCGGTCACTTAACCTAGAAATGTTAGAAAATGCAAAAAGACACTAAAAGAAAAATAGATTACTCTTCTAGGAAGATCATGAAAAGCATTAACATAGTAGCCATTATAGCATAACGTCTTTTTAATAATGGTTCGCTACGCAGCAAAAGCATCTACATAGAATTGAGCCAACTGATATTATCAACTATACAGTACAACAAAAGTGCCATTCAGAAGAGAACTCGAGGACATATAAACGCCAAGAGAGCACAAAATGACTCTCTTAAAATCAATGACCGAATGGTAAAAAGAACGTGGCAAGCGTATGTTGTAATTTTGTTTATAATATAATATACTAGTGACAAGCAAGTTTTTAAGAATTACAAAAGGCGATTATACACTTGTAAATAGATATAGAAATTAAATTGACTTATAATAATAGATTATGGGTGTAAATCGTTAGTATGCAACGCAAACAGTTTATTAGAGTAAAATATAAATTTGATTATCAAATATGAATTAAAATAAAAAAAGTAAAAAAAAAAAAACGATAGAACAATTATCAGGCTCAATTAAAATACAGAAACACAGCAGAAAGAAACTTCAAAGGCGCTTTCGGATAATAAAAAAAATTTAAACCAACAAACACTGGATAACACAACGGATCTTCATAAAAATTGAAAGATAAAAGAGAATAAAATAGGAAAAAATAAACACCAAAGATACAAAACGAACACATGAGAATTTCAAAAGAGAATACTGATTAGATAAAAAAGAGTATATTAAAAATATCTGCAAGAAAGTAGAACATATAAATACACACCAAGTAAGAAATATGTTTAAAAATCGAATATACTGTTAAGGAAATTTTAGTTAATTGTAAAAACAAAAATGGAAAAACAACTAGTGCTGCAAGCACTTATAGAACATTTACTAAAAATGTTCTAAGTAATAAAAGGTCTTATGTAAAGTTATTGATTTCACCTTCTTTTTTAAAGTACGTTAAAAAATTGAAAAAAGGAATCAGCAAGCCTGGTAAATAATGTCAGAATTTATACTTTACAATTCCCGGACAACCAAGTCGTTTGGCCCAAAGACAAAGACGACTTGAAATACATAACAATATAAAAGAGGAATTTTTAATGAGTTTCCGCAAAATCAGGTATTTACATATATGCAGAAAGTAGAAAAGTCAAATTAGACTCATAAAATCTAGAAAAATATCAATAGATGATTACAAATACCTAGGGGTGAAAATAAAAAACATAGACAAGACGAGCAAAAAGATATAAAGCAAAAGAAAAGAAAGCAATAAAAGACTCAATGAAATATGGTAGAATGAGGAAGCATCTAAAAGAAAAAAATTAAAAAAGTACAGCATAATTATTAAAAAGTTTTTTATTTCTCTTCTTTCGAAGCGCTTTACGTCCATTTTTGAACAATCTCCCTCTATCGTTCTCGGGGGTTTCCTTGTTGAATCAATTTAAGGCCTGTTGTTAATATAATGTCGCCTACTCAGCGCATAGAAGTCTATCCTTAGGTCTTTTAAAATTATAGGGTCTCCATGTTAATATAGCTTTGTGCCATCTATCTGAATCGCTTTTTGCCACATTTTCCGCATATGTCCATTTCAGTTTTGCGGTCTTTTCTGCCACATCTGTTACTTGGGTTACTTCTCTTATCCAGTTATTAAATTTTCTATTTTTTAATGTTATTCCCAACATTGTTCTTTCCACTTCGTTCATATTTCGTTACGTCATTGCCCAATTTCCACTCCATAGCACATCACGGTGAAATGCATGTATTGAATAGTTTTGCCTTAAAATTTATGGGAATATTTTTATTTTTTATTATAAAGTTTAACTTTTTAACTGCCGCCCGTGTCTGGTTTACCCTCCTTTTTAGGGTTTGATTTTTTTTATTAACACGATTTCTTTCCTAAATAGATGTATTCTTCCACTATGTCTATTTCTTTGTTTTCTAGATGTATGCTATCTTATTCATTGTATTTCTTTATTAGTAATTTGGTTGTTAAAAGATAATCAGCTGTGGAGTATCCTTTCTTAAACCCTGCTTGTTTGGTGGGTTAATATGCGTCCAGTTTAAGAATTGGTACAGACGTAACAAGTGGCTAATAGGTCGGTAATTTGCTAGTTTATTTCTTTTCTTTTTTAAACAGTAAAAAAACCTTAGGGTTATACCATGCATTTAAAGCCTTCCCTTGTTGAAGACATTCGCTTAATAGTTTTGTTATTATTGTTATTACAGTGCCACCCCCTTGCTTAGTCATATCCGTAAATTATCTTATGTTCTCCAGGTGCTTTGCTTCTTTTCATGTTTACCGAAGCCCTTTTTACTTCTTTTCTGATAATTTCTGGTATCCCACATTTCTTATCCCTCGTGCTGAGTTATTTTGTTCGTTCATATCTTCTTTTACTTTGCATTTATATAAATTGGTATGGTATTCCTCAACTATCTTTAATATTCATTTCTGTTTGTTATAACCTCCCCCTCGTCATTTATAAGCGTATGTATATGTTTTTTTCCTAAATTTGGTCTCGAGCACTTCATGTTTTTGCTTTTTTCTATTGTTTTATTTATTCAGTTTGTCTTGCTCTATTCTCCTAAATTTCCTTATTCCCCTTTGTATTATTTTATTAATCTCTACGTATTCAATCGTTGTTTGTTTAGTTTTTTTCTATTAGTTTCTTAGTATCCTCATCTATTTGAGATTTATTTATCGCTTTAGTTAAATATTTTATAATGTCCTTTATAATAGATGTTAAGTTAGTCAACTTTTATTGGGATTCCTCGTTTATTTGTTGTGTTTGTAGTTTTCTTTTTATGGTTGCTTTAAAATCTTTATGTATTTCTTTTAACGTTTCACATGTTATTCTTATGTTCTTTTTATAATGTAGTTTGTGTCACTGTAATTTTTTTTATTACTACCTTGTATCTAACCATTCTGCGGTCACTTCCAGTGGCAAAACTATTTAGTACTGTAACATCTTGCACAATATTTTTGTAGCTGGTTGAAATGTAATCGATTTTATTTTTTGTTGCTCTGTTTGTGACAATCCATGTCCATTTTTGATTTTTACTTTTTTAGATGACCAAAGCTGCAAACTCCTATTTGCGTTTCACATCCTTTTTGTTTTACACCGACTTTCGTACTGAAGTGGCCCATTATAATTTTAAACGTTGTATGTTGGTTGTGGATTGCGTTCCTAAGTTCCTCATAAAACAGTTCCATTCTTCATCTGTAGTTAGGGCATAAATTTGTATTATTTTATGTTTGTCCTTTTATTAATTTTTAAATTAGTATACGCTGTTCTGTCCGATATAGTTTTGAATGATTTGATGTATTGGGTCATACGTTTATTGATATAAAGGCTACCACTATAAGTGTTCTGTTTCTTTTCCAGTTCATATAGCTTATCATTGTTCGTTAAGGATCTTAAATTGTAAGTTTCTTTCCAAAGAGTCGTTTTATGGCAGCCCGGGCCGACCCAGTGATTCTTAGCACCCTCTCTCCTTTTGGCGTTCCGACAGCTGTCGTAGCCGGTGGTTCCAGCAGTGCTGGGAACTGAGGGTCTTATATTTGATTGTACTACATTCATTGAAAATCTTGAAGGTATTTGTTAGGTCTTATCATTCCACACTGGCCAAGTGCGGATTGGATTGAGGGGAAGAGGATGTTAGATGGATTGAATAGTAATTAGTAGGACCAATTATAATTTTATTAAAATATTTTTGGCTGTATTTTGAACTTTGTATTAAGAGAATTTATGCATGCTTAAATTTAAATGAACTAATTTATGATTATATCTATATTTATGTATTAGAATTTATCATATTTGAATTACGTCATTGAGGTAGTATATTAAAAGTTATTTTTACAGTATTCCAAATATCTACAAAAGTTTCTAACACATAATTGCTCCTTTAACGCCTTTAACGTCGATTAATGTTAGTGTTAATATTCAATAACAATACTAGTGATGTATTTTATTGAAAAGCTTGGCATATTTCTACACAAAAATAATGATGAGCGTCAATTCGTTTATTAGGTGATAATTTACCAATACGGAATTTTAACCCCTTTAATTTCCAATCAAACTAATTTAGCGCCAACGTGAAAGCGTATTTATAAAATTAATGTCGCTGTGGTGATAAAATGCTTAATATTGCCTTGTTCCTGCGTTGTTATTCATCACCCGCGGTAGTTAAAGAATTCTTCGCTTCCTGTGAATCCGTAATGATGCATAACTTGCATGCCTCCGCTTCCCGCGCTACCGCTTTTTTAAGGCAAATGCCCACCTAGTCTAAAATAATTATTGTTCGACCCCTGAAAATAAATTATCTGGAGGCGGTTGAAGTTGAGCACTCGAGCAATTAATATTCTTGCACGCACATAACCATACATCTTTCAGGAGCAACCTGTAATGTAAGACCTACTATCTCATCTGAATGCGAATACCTTCCAGGCTCATTTAAATACCATATTTTTCTGTACCACGCGAAATTACTTTGCATTTAAATGCTTTCCGGGATGCAAATTCTGCGGGAAAAATCTCCCCGAAAGCATAACGTAGCACGAAATTGAAATTAACATAAAAGTTTTTCGAAGGCTCTTTATATTTAGAACACAATGCGTGTTTACAAAATATACATTTATTATCTAAAATCTTACAGTTAAATTATAGTTTTAGGTTTATTAGTTAAACTTTGCGACCAGTTTGTAGCAGGTAACGGAGTTTGTTGTACTTGCACCCGCTTCTGAGCTTCTTGTTGCTCCAAGAGCATTCTTTGTCTCTCTCTAAAAGTTGCTAGACCATTTTCGAATTTATTGTAATAATTCAGCACTTCTCTCACATCTTCCACTTCCGAACTAGCGACTGTCATTAGAAAAGCTGTTAAATCAATAAGTGTGGTGTCGTCGTCGTTGCCGCTCCAGCGAGGAATGTGAAACATATTCTCCGGGTGAAACTTTACAGAATCTTGATTCCAGTCGACGACGATAACTCTCTTTAAATCCCTGTTTAATTTATCTAAATTTTTAACATGATGGCCATCCACGAAGTGCGTGGCGTCTCGGACAAGCTTGTAGGTGATTAGGTTTTTAGGATCTAGTGCCTCTATTATGGGAAAAACGGTCATGCCTTGCTCCGCAGTGTAAACTACAATCTCGTAAGAGCCAGCAAGGGTTTCTAAAAAGTGGTCGATGCCGGGCCGCTTTTTAAATCGCCAACCTGTTTGGTATGTCCAGTCGGGATGAACTAAAACGTCCGTGAATTCCAAAACCAATGTGTACTTTGGCTGAAAATACGGAAATACCAGCTCATCTGGCAATAACTTCTCACGAGAAGGTTCCTTTATTAGCCGCTTGTAGTAATCTAACTCTTTAATAGTTCTGCGTATGTACTGCAACCAACCGGGCATATCTGAAAATTCATCCCGCAACAAAGTTCCATCTTCCAAAACCGGGGGCTTCCCGAACTCCATTACCAAATATGTCCCGATGCAGAGCGATGATACTCCGAAAGCGATTAGTCCGTACTTCATAGCCCTCCACGAGGCTTCCTCGGCCAATTTAGCTTCAGCGTCGTCTCTTTCTCTACCCTGCGATAAACCGGAATTTATTAAATCCGTAAACGACGTTTTTATTTCGTCCGCAGGCTCCTTTTCAGAAGTGAAAGCTCTCGAAACACAAAAGTTTGAAGGGTAGAGGGCTAGGCTCAAGCGTGTCTTATTGGTTAACGCGTGTGGATTGCGCTTCAACACACTATTTGCTAGCCTTACTGAACTACTTAATATGCGCAACATTTTAGCACTATTAGTCACTTAATATGCACGGATAAATTTGCAACTGTGGGACACTAATCGGGTCTGTCTGCATGTAAAGCAAGGCAATGGAAATCGTCTCGATAACTGCCAGCATTGCGCAACATCTGTCAAAGTTTGCGCAGTCACCTTGTTGTCAGTAAAATAATTCAGTTCAATCGCCTACGCCTGGTTAAGAGATTGTTTATTTGCATAATCCACTTGATCTAATATATACACTTTTTGGTAATACAGGGTGATGCAAAAGGAGTAAAATATTTTTAAAAATTTTATTTTAAAATGAAAAATAAACTGCTATTTATGGTATTATTTGTAAAATAGTACATTGCGCAAATGACCTCTATTTTCTCACTCACAAAATCCTGCTCTAGTTAGAGTATTTTTCATGACTTCATTTAGAATATCGTTAGCATTTTAATGTCAGCATGAAAATTGTCTTTTAACTTTTAGTTTATTAACGTAAACCTTATATAAGCAGCCCTAGAGAAAAAAGCCAGGGGTTGTTAAATTCGGAGATCGGACAGGCCTGTTGATTTGCAGAATTTCCTGATAGCAAGTTTCTGTCAAAACTCTCTTAAAAGGTTTATAGCAACACTAGCATCTTGTTGGAACAATATTATTTTATTATCATTAAGATAGGTCATAGAAAAGTTCGAGTCGCATCACATCATGCATTTGAGCAGATCTAACGCTCTCTCATAAGTAACCCTGCAGATTTAACTTGAATTTTACATATAACAAAAATATCAATATAAAAATGAGCTTTATCATTCATTATTAAGTGATGGATAAAGTCCGGGGAAAATTGTTGAAACTGTACGGCGTAATTTCAACGTTGTTCGCGGTCACCCCGCTTCAATTATTAAACGAGTTGAATTTTATACGAAAACAATCCTAAATATTTCTGTAATATCTGCTGCAATTATCTCTAAGCAATGTTTAACTAAAGAGAACGTTTTCGATAGGATGTTTCTGGGTTCTCCTTGGCACACTTTTGTTTTTCCTGAATATTTGCTTCACTTCTGGCTAAACACGGTTTTCCAGATTTTGGAAAATTCTTTACTGAGGCCTTTTGCCGAAAACGTCCCACTAAGCGTTTATACATGGAAAATATTTTTCATAGAAATAGTGACGATAAGCTCCTTGTCATCTAATGTTGGTTTTTGAAATAATATTATATAATTTTTGTTCTCTGCTCAATGTGTATCTTTTCATAATTAATCTTCTCTGAAATAAAGAAATTAGATTGAAAAGAATTACAAATTTTTCAAATAAGCTCGTTTCTTTTGCGCCCTCAGTATGTTGATAATTATTATAGTCAATGCAAATATATATTTAATATAATTGGGTATACAAAAACAAAATGCAAACAATTGAAATTAGTTAGAAATTTGTTGCTAGTATTGCTTTAAATATTTAAAAAACGTTTTAAATTTTTATATAAACAAAAGATAACTTGTAAAAAATGCAAGTGGCTTTATTAGATTTGGAAAAATTTTATTTATTTGGTTATAATTTACGATCATCACTATTACAAATTGTGCGAAATTTATATTCTGAAATCATCTTCTACAATTCTGCATGTTTTGAAACGTTAAAATAATTTCTACGAATACATTAACTTGCCGTTCTCTTTTCAGTTTTCTTAGAAGAGCGATAGCCGCTTCAACACTTTTTATATTTTCGTCCGACGGTGATAAATGAAAAATAGTCTGCCTGAGCACTTTACCCTGCTGATGTGATTGCAAATAAAATGTTCAAGCGTACACGAACCAGTTGTATAAATGCGGGCTTGTTTTGATTTATTCCCACGCAAGAAATATCCTTACGTAATGAGCATCTGTGCACGTCTTATGTGTATTTCAAATAAGCTCTAAATATAAGATGATATACTGTGTTCACAAAGCTATTGCGAAATAACCCCGTATTCTTGTTAAATATAGCATGCACGTTGTGTCTGCTGGAACCCGAATAGTTTCGAACTTTGTTATCCAACTTCAACTGTGGAACTCTAATGTAGTTCAGGCCCACAGCGTTGGGTTAACCAAGAATAAAACTGATATATTAATCTCGGGATTCATATATTTTGGAATTTGTGTCTCGCGCTGCTACAGTTAAAACAGATGTTCTTCAACTCGGCCAGATGGGAGTTATAGTTTGCATTGAGAATTATTCCGCATAACGGAATGTTCAATAATAGCGCTCTGCATACAGTGTTAAGAGAGCACGACCGAATTAGCAATACAAACGTAGTATACTTAAATGTTAAGTGTTTCAGCGAAAATCGTTAAAATAATGTGCTACATCAATTTAGTTATAAAGTTTATAACGCTACCTACATAAAGGTATGTATATGAGTTACATATAACCAAAATAGGATAACTTAACACTTAAGACGGTAGTCTGTGAAAGTTATATTTTAATAGTTCTCACAAATTGTTAGAACGTTAGTTAAATATTTGCGTAAGGATTATGTGGTTCATGTTCTTAGTACTCTTAAAAATTATTTTTATATATTTGAAAAATCATTTTACATTACAATGTATTTAGGTATCATGTTGATACTGAATCTCATCATACAAACCGAACTTACCTAAAAATCCCACACTATGCGATATACGCAACAGAGTACTCAGACAACTTATGCTGGAGCGATAATTGTCAAAAACACAGTTAAGTACTACAATCTTTCAAAATATAACTCGTAACTTCTACAAGCAATCGAAGATAGGAAAAGACCTTTAGTGATCTCAGCAGCTTACTGTCAGTCCAAGCACAACAAGAAATTACAACATTACAAACATTATTTTCAAACCCTGAGAAATAAATTCATCTTTGCAAAACATGTTCAATGGAGTTCGCGACTTACTACTAGTAAAGGCAGAAAACTGCTAAAAGCGATAACCAATAATGGGTTGCACTATATATCCCCAGGCGAACCAAGATACTGGCCATCAGATACGGCAAAAATATTAGATTTACTCGATCTATGCATTGTAAAAGTCATTAACCCAAATTATTTTCAAGCATTATATTGCCTCGAGCTTTTAGCTTTTTACTAACCTATTATTGTAAGCATAGGGACCCAAGTGATGACCAAAATAAAACCTCCTAATCTCTACAATAAACAAGCGAATTGGAATCTCTTTAAAACAACAGTTGGTGAGACTCTATCGCTTGATATATCTTTAAAATCAAAAGAGGAATCAATCTTGAAATATTTAATAAATATATCCAAGCCGCACGATTAGCAACACCTTCAAAAGCCGAGGACATAGAAACCACCGACTGTCCTATTATAACCAGGAAAAAAATTGCCGCAAAAATGTGTTAGTTATGCCGAAGATGGCAAACAACAAAGCATCCTGATAATAAGCGAAGGCTCAGTCATGCGACTGCAGAGCTGAAGAAACTTCTCTCCGATATAAAAAAAACATCAGTTTAAACTTACCTGAAAAATTTGTCACAAACGGAAGCCAGTGACTACTCTATTTGGAAAGCGACCAAGAAGCTAAAACAATCACAAAACCACGTAACACCCCTGCGAAGTAACCCGGAGAAACCTTGCTTTTGCAAAAATATTTGGAATCCGCATTTTGCCCGTTTGATTCTGAGGCAACAAGAAAAAAAGAGGAAAAAACTGCTTCATTTCTTGAATCTTCTTTCCAAATGTGCATAACATATAATAACCTCAGAGTCAACAAGGTCAAGGCTAGAATTATGAATCTAAATCCATGAAAAACACCCGGTTATGATTAAATTACGGCTAGAGTGTTTTGAATATTGCCAGAAATAGAATTCGGGTTTCTCATCTACCTAGTGAATGCTGTTTTAAGAGTAACGCATTTTTGAAGTTAATCGAGACTTCGAAGCCAAATGACACTGTTCGGCTGTCTTTCTCGATATCATGCAAGAATTTAACAAAGTATGGCATCAACGTCTATTATTTAAAATCAAGAATGCATTGACTTCGGATTGCTATGAATTACTAAGGTCATACCTAACTCACAGATATTTTCTTGTAGAGTGCGGATATAATCGTACATCCTTGTTTTCCATTGCCGCTAGAGTTCCTCAAGGAAGTATGTTGAGTCCACTTTTGTATTTTCTTTTTACTGCTGATCTGTCTACCACAACAAGAACTATGATTGCTTCATTCGCCAACGATACCGCAATATTTTCGTTACATGCCGACCCCATTATAGCCTCTCGACATCTCCAAGTCCATTTATAAAAATTAGAAATCTGGACAAACAAATGGTGCATAAAGGTAAACAAAGGTAAATTGGTGCATGTGATTTTTACTTCGAGAAGAAGTACCTGTACACCTGTAATATTCAACAATAAACAAATACCACAACATGAACATATTAAGTACCTAGGCGTGTATTTGTACCGACGAGTAACATGGAAGACACATATATGGATGAAAATAAAACAGCTTGGTCTCAAAATACAGAAAATGTACTGGCTCCCAGCAAGAAAGTTGCATTTGTTTACAGAAAGTAAAATTCTATTATATAAGGTCATTATCAAACCGATCTGGTCATATGGCATACCGCTTTGGGGCACAGCCAGCAATTCAAGTATAAATATTTTAAAACGATTACAGTCAAAAATATTAAGGTTTATGTTAAATGCTCCTTGGATTGTTCCAAATTATGTTATCCATCGAGACTTAAATACTCCTTTAGTTACGGAAGAAATTCAAAGATACAACGTTTGTTATCGTAATCTACTCTGTACCCATTCAAATGTGCTAGTGGTATCCCTGCTATAAAAAATGACAATGATCGACCTGGACTTAAAAGATTTAAGCCTTCTAACTTACTAAATCACTTTGAGTAGATACGTATTGACGTATATTATTATTAGTATTGTTAACTTAGGTCAATATTAATTTACTTTCCGATACGTCTTAGTTGTTATTTTATGTATACTGTTCTAATAATTACTAAATGTCTTTACGCAACAAATTGTTAATTTTGTTAAATAAATTTAAAAAAGAAGAATTGAAAATTGGTTTCAGTAAAATGTTGCTCGAACACATCAAACTTAAGACTGCTTTAAAGAAACTACCATTAAATTTTATTTAAATAAAAAATTTTTAAATGCATTGGTTGGTAATCTTATAGTTCCAACAGTAATATTTGTGTGAAATTATAGGGTTATCTCAAGGATAACTCTACATTAAAGGACTTCTCTGCGCAATATCGTTTCTGTTGATGATGACCACTAAAAATTCGATTAAACGATTTTATTAAATATCACACATTTCTAATTAAATTATTTATCTTAATAAATTATTATATATAGTTGCGGAGATATTAAATTATAAAAAAGGCAAGTCGGCCCCTTTTTGTATACTTAACACAGACGAAGGATAAATGAGTACAGACTCTGCAATTTTATTGCATATGATAAGACTGTATTTTTTTGTTTTAAGATGTTAGATATATAACATTGTAATGTCTGCTTCAAAGTAGTTATTTCTAACTGTAATACAACTTTACACAATTCCAGTTTACACCAGTGTGAGCGCAATGCTTTAAAACTTAGTTTTGTCAGTTTAGGGCAAGTACTCTTAAATTACTCGTTGTACATTTACAGGAATGTGTTTCAAAAGCATATAAAACACAAATTATTTAGATAATAATATTTAAAAAGCTCAATTCTTAAAGTATATGTAAATGCATCTATTTTTTGTACAAAATTTTAAAAGGCAGTTTTATTCGCAATGTAAATAAAAATGCATTAAACAATAATTATACTTTAATATAAATACTGAACATAAGTGATAGAATCAGAAATGTAAATATGACTACTCTTTCAATTCCTCATTTTGTTTTGATGGCAGCCATAGATGAAAAACAACTAACGCAAATACGATGTTACAAATGGAATCACATATTTAACTGTTTTGTGCAGCAGCTCGGAATACACTTGAATTTTTTTTGCTTTAAAACTGGAAAAAAGTCTAGTCTCTATAGTCTATAGCTTGATAGTTTAATAAATGTTTTTTTTTATAAACGAAACGTCTTAATAAGATTTTTTTTTAATCTTGCTACCCTCCCTTCAGATTTTCAACGCTACACTTAAAAAGATACTAAAACAAAATAAATATTTTTTTCTTAACTAGACTTTAAATAACAATGCAAACATTTTTGGAATTATTTACAAAATTACCATGTCTCTACTTTTTTATTTGAAAAATTTCTTGTGGCCCTCTAGACGCAGGAAGATTTCATCAAAATTTAACGTAAGTTAAGAGTAGGAATAAAAAATATTTCATATCTTATGATCCTCCAAGGTGCCAAATTTAATTTAAACTGCAGAAGTTCTAAAATTTAAAAACATTTGATAGCCATTTTTCTACCAGTTTGACCGGTCTTGCCCTTTTAGAAACCTATTCCAGATATGCACTCAGTACACAATTTTATTGTAATTTAATAAAAATTACGGCAAATATCGTATATATAATCTAGATATATAAACTACAGTGAAATTTTCAAAAATCGTGATTCGATAGAATAATAGAATCACGAATATAAAAAGCACCCTTATAACAGGCAAAAGCTGCGCTGTCAACTTATTATTTATGTTTAGTACAAGAGTAGCTCTGAACTGTAAAATTGTCACAAGGCATTTTACTCTGACGATAAGCAGGAGGTTTTACGGTTGCCTACTACGGTTATTATTTACTGCTGCTATGTTGTATGTTACGTCAAAAATGGAAGCATTATTTATTTTCCATAGGAATCCAGAATATTAAGTGTAAGTAGTTCTAAAAATTTATGAAGAAATGTTATAAGTATATACATTTTAATATATTGTGTACAAAAATTTATGTAATTATAATATAGAATTTAGCATATTTAAAATTTAACTTATAATATGCCGTACATGGTGAAAATACAATGTTTACAATGTGCACTGTCACCTATTATTTTTGAGTACATATAGGAGTAATGTATTTAATTTAATATTTATTCGAAATATTACAATTTGCTACAATTAATGTAAGGAGATCTTCAAAAACTTAATGGAAAACATTAAGGTGTGTAACAATAACTTATACACAAGGTATTGTAACTGTAGAAAAATTAAAGAATATTTTGCGGTTATGACTGATAGTAAAAGAACTTCTAAAATAAAGTGCGTTAGTGTATAGAGCAATAATTAAAAATGGACAAAACTTATGCAGTGTAATGGATCAAAGATTTGGTCAAAGAAGTAAACAGTAATCAGAAGTATGGCCAATTACCTATAGATTTTGACCCAGAAGGTTAACAAAAATTTTAATTTTTATTACTTTCGGATTGATTCGCTTTGAATCGATGACGATAGATTGAAAATATCTTGTGTTGAATTATTACTTCAACTTAGGTTTAAATAGTATATTCAACTTTCTTTAGGCGTAGTGGTATTAAAAACAGTTCTAGAGCTACCTCGATGACATTACTTAAGAGGGATTCGCTTTAGTGCCTTCAAGCAGAGCAGACATGCGTGCCGAGCTATACCTGTGATATCGCAGCAGCGGAGCCGCAGCCTCGCTTAAGGTCAGGCGAATTATTTATTTAATAATTTAATTTTTGCTATTTTAAGATAAGCCTGAATAAAACCTACAAATTTATTTACTATTAATTCCACGACTGAATTTCAACGAGTAAAGTCGTGTACGGGCTTGCTCTTTGAGATAAATAAGTGTAACAGATAAATAGTAAAGTCAACTCCACAAATTTATTTTAATAAACCATTTATCTATAGCTTATCGTTTTTATAACTTAAAGTTAGACAAAATAATTTCCAAACAACGTACAAGCATCAAGTAAATTATATTTACTTAACAATGTATCAGCCACCGAACTACGTGCAATATGCACCTGCACATACAATCTTAGACCCTCATGGACACCCACTTCCACCTATTTCAAATACACAAATGCCAACAAATTCTTCCTTTTCTCAACCACTTCCCATACAAGTACCGGCACAAAATACAACCTTATCCAGCAGTCAACCAATAAACAACAATTTTCCAAACCTCAATATAATGCAGCCGCAAACTGCACAGTAATTTGGCAATTTCCCACCAAAAAACGCAGTAGATCTTATGAGGATCAAGATGCTACTTCTTCAAAGAAGGATTATTGGCTCGGTCTTAGGAATAGATTTGCCCCACTTGCAGATGAAAACATGGACCAAAATGCACAAACCACTGAACCCAAACCACCACCGATCTTCATCTCGGGCGTTGAAAATATTCAGCCATTAATTACCTTACTCAATGAACTGGCTAAAGATAAATACACGTTAAAGACACTATATAATAATCAAGTTAAGGTACAGCCCTCTGAAAGTGCGATATATATGTTACTGTGCTAGTAAAAGCACTTGCAGCTAAAAACACCGAATTTCACACATATAACCCTAGACAAGAAAGAACTTTTCGTGTAATACTGAAGAATTTGCACCCAACCACTAAGTACAAGACATTAAAACAAGTTTGCAAGAGAAAGGACACGAAATAACAAACGTTTGAATGTGAAGCAAAGAGGATAAAAAATTCCATTACCACTACATTTCTTAGACCTAGTACTTAAAGATAATAACAAGCACAATTACAAAATAGATTGCTACTGAACACCAAAATTCAGTTTTGAAGCACCGCATGCCAAACGTGAAATTCCACAATATTTGCGTTGTCAAAAATTTGGTCATACAAAAAATTATTGTCAAACTAAACCACGTTGTGTTAAATGTGCTTCAAACCACTTAACTAGCGATTGTCTTAGAAAGGTTAAAGATAACAATGTCAAGTGCGTAAATTGCAATGAAAACCACCTGGCAAGGTTGTATACTTCACGAACAAATCCAACAAAAATTGTACCCACCACTACAACCACGCCATATTGTGCAGAGAACTGTTCAACCGGGCATTACGTTTGTCCAAGTAACTCAAGAACATATCAGAACTCCACTAAATCAGCCAGAAGTACCATCACCAAAAAACGAAATAGACGATTTAAAGCAAATGATGAAAACCCTCATGGATCAAATGAGTACACTTATAAACCTCATGTCAATTATTGCTAATAAAAACAAATAATGGAACAACAGTTAAAAATAGCACTCTGGAACGCCAACGGCCTGTGCCAACATACACAGGAAATCAAATTATTTATACAAACCAATAACTTAGACATTCTGCTCATCTCCGAAACTCACTTTACCAATAGAAGTCACATAAAAATACCAAATCATAACATATATAAAACAAACCACCCAGATGAAATTGCACATGGAGGGTCGGCAGTTATAATCAGGAAAAATCTAAAACACTACGAACGAGCTGAATACAGACGCAACAATATCCAAGCCACCAACATCAGTCTTCTAGATACCCTAGGAGAACTAACAATCTCTGCTATATATTGCCCTCCAAGGCATAACAACAAATATGAGCATTACCTCGAATATTTTCGGGAAATCGATTTCTGGTCGGAGGAGACTTTAATGCGAAAAACACAATATGGGGTCCAGGCTCACAATTACCAAAGGGCGAGAACTATTCAAAGTTATGTCCGCTTATAATATGACTTATCTATCAATATTTCAGCCAACATACTGGCCATCCGACCCCCATAAGATACCTGATCTTGTCGACTTATGCCTAATCAAAGGTCTTAACTCCAAAAAATTTGATGTTAAGTCCTGCTTAGATTTAACGTCGGACCACACTCCAGTCCTAGTAAACATGAATACACAAATATTGGGCAAACTAAAGAAACCATCTCTTTGTAGAAAACGGACAGACTGGGATTATTTCAAAGAAAAACTGGACGAACAAATAACTCTTGAACTGCCTTTGAAAACTCACCTCGACATAGAAAAAGCTGTGACAGACATCACACAAGCAATACAAAGTGCAGCGTGGCAAGCGACCCCAGACATAAACGAAGAACGAATTCGAGAAAAACCCCCAGTACTATTACAGCAAAAAATCTCCGACAAACGAAAAGCTCGTAAACGATGGCAGATTACGAGAGCCCCGGCAGACAGACAACGGTATAATAGCAAAAAACCTCAAAAAATTACTGTGTAGGATACGCAATGATTCCATACAAAATTATCTTATTGAACTAACACCAACAAACGCAACCGATTGCTCTTTGTGGCGACGCACTCATAAACTAAAGTACCAACAACATCTTCTACCTCCAATACGAACCAATCATAACACATGGGCAAGAACGGATCATGTATTAAAGTATTGGTACAAATATTTAATGCTGTTCTCAGACTTGAGTACTTCCCATACCATTGGAAATCAGCTCAAGTCATAATGATCCTTAAGCCTGGTAAAAATTCAAATGAAGTGACGTCCTACCGACCAATAAGTCTTCTTCCAGTCCTCTCCAAAGTACTCGAAAAACTCATACTTAAACGACTGACCGACAACTACGGAACAAGTCCATCGAATAACTAGGCAAATCCGTACTGATATGGAAGACCGCCGGTATTGCTCGGCAGCCTTTGTTGATATAAGCCAAGCATTTGATAAAATTTGGCACCTCGGACTGAAATACAAACTTAAGCTCTTGCTCCCACATCCGTACTACTCACTCCTAGCATCCTACCTTTCCGACAGAACATTTCAAGCAAAGTATCAAGAAGCCTACACGGATCTCTATCCTGTGCAATCCGGAGTTCCTCAAGGAAGTATTTTAGGACCCACTCTTTACTCACTGTACACAGCAGACCTACCTCAAACAAATTATACAATCACGGCTACATATGCAGATGACAAGACTCTTTTAGCATCACATCAGGACCCTATTTCTGCATCTAGAAATCTGGAAAGCCATCTGAATATATTTTAAAACTGGTTAAAAAATGGAGAATGGAAGCCAATGCAACTAAATCTACTCATATCACCTTCACTCTTCGCAAAAAAACCTGCCCTGCAGTTACACTTAATGGAACTCCCATACCCCAAAATGATGTAGTCAAATACCTCGGACTACATTTAGATCGAAGATTAACTTGGCGTACTCACATTTTAACTAAGAGAAAACAACTGGGTTCTAAATTTCATCAAATGTACTGGATGCTTAGAAGGAAATCGAACTTATCCATCGAAAATAAACTCTTATTGTACAAAATTATCCTAAAACCCATTTGGACATACGGGATCCCTATTTTGGGCTTCGCCTGCACCTCAAATATAGAGATTCTCTAGCGCTTCCAAAATAAAGTCCTTAGATCTATTGTCAACGCCCTATGGTACGTGCCAAATGCTTTACTCCATGCTGACTTAAAACTGCCTACAGTTCGTGAAGAAATCATTCGATTCAGCACTAATTATAGAAAGAAGCTGACCTTTCACCTCAATGAGCTAGCAAACAATCTGTTGCAAGAAGAAGGCGAGCCAAGACGACTTAAACGATTCAAACCTTCTGATCTTCTCACCAGATTTTAGTCACTTGCCTAGAACTAAATTGCCATATCTCTAAAATACTACAGAGGCTGTCCACTGACATTACTCTACATGACATGTTATTCCTAGAATAGTCTTAGATTAAGCATACATCAATTGTGCTTATAGTCTCCACCGAGACTGATTGTACAAATAAAAGGGGATATAAAAAAAATTACTTAAGAACTTTTTTGTTGTTTCAACGCTGTTTCTTTATGCTTTTTTAGTGTGGGCTATTCACTCATAATATTTCTTGCACTCAAATAATTAAATAAAATTTTATTTATTACAGTCATGTTGATGTTTAAAATGTTCCTAGCAATTTTGAACATAATTTCAGTATTCTCTCAAATAATTTTTCGCAAATATGTGTTTCAATAGCTGCTGAAACTTTTTTACATTTTGAAGATCGTCGTTTAATTAAATGCTTTCAAATTATAGTTCGTTAGACAAACTAAAAACAATCTTCTGTAATCGTACTTAATCACAAACTGCAACCCTTTTCTTTGTCATTAAATGGTTTTTTTAATCATGGCAGATTATCGATCTGCAATATTTCCCTGTTAAATTAATTTTCTGCGCAACACATGCTTTGAAATTAACTTGTAAAATAATTGTTATAATTATCAGATCTAACTTGAAACTATTAAATTGCAAACAAATATTTTCATTATGGCATATTCCATTCCTTTGTTGCACTTAATCTATTAGTTGGCAGAAACCTTCGGTGTTGTTGTCACAAGAAACGGTTTCTTCTACTGCAGGAATTTATTAGCCAATGTGTAATTATAATTTATTAGAACGTATTAGAAAAATTTAAAAATATATTAAAGCAGAAAAGATTACGGGACGGTTGTCAATGAAAATCAACAATAATTTTTGTCTTTGATTCAATCTAGGAGCAAATCGGTAACTTCAATATTTCAGATGCTATATCATGAACATATAAGTTTCTCATAAATTTATCTCTCTTGGGTTCCATATATTCGCCATTAACATAAAATCGACTACTTACGCCTCTGTTTTTATTATTTAGGTTCATGAGACTTTCAACGGCAATTTTGAAGCTAGCGGTCGTGCTCTAATATACACTCCCAAGGAGCTGAAAGTGTTACCTACTGATCAAGGTCGGGCCTGCACTTTTAAACATTAATAATTAATTGAGTGGCCGTTTGAGTATCGAAAGATGCGTTCTCAAATGTTAGAGACCTTTGAGATGTCAAGTAACCGCAAGGATTGTTGCATTTGATACTATAATAAACAATTTATAGAGCAGGGTCAATAGCCTCTGCTCAAAATTATTTGTATTTAGTTATTTTAATGAACTTAAATGTACATAAAGGCCAAAGTTCTTTGACACTTTGCACATTAACATAATTGTTTACAATTTAACAAAATATCTTATTCATAAACTTAAGTTACTTTACAAATGTCAAACCAAGTATCCCACTTACCATCAACCAGTTTTCATCTGAAAATCAGTAGCAACGATTACACAAAGGAAAAATACTAAAAAAAGTCTCTGCAATACAAGCCTAATATAAAAACTAAAACTATTAATTAAGCGATCCAGATCCAATACCAACCAGCAACTGATGTGGCACCTTTCAAGATAAAGAAATGGATCCAAGCTTTCAGACTACTTAAAAAGAAATCGAAATCAAAGTCATAGTTATGGTAGGAGTGAAGAATATGGAAACACGTAAAGAGCTGACAAAAGATAAGTATAAAATCAAATTAAGAAGTAATAATCAAGAAGTAATAACAAGTACAGCCTCTAGATAGTACAAATATATACCACTATTATGAAAGCATTAATAGACAAGAAGACTAAATTCCGTACCATGCGTCAAAAGAGAGATTTGTCAATATGTATACAAAAATTATTGCGATAATATTCCATATTGTGTCAAATGCACAAAAAACCATAAAATTAAAGAATGTCTCCAAAAAAAAAGACAACCAAGTCGTCTGTGCAAATTGTGTCGAAAACCACTAGTTAATTAGTGCAAATAGCCACAACAATAACTAATTATATTCAGCATTACACTTCAACCAGGTATAACTTATGTCCAAATAGTTAAATAAAACACGTTAGTAATGCAACATAAGGACGATTTTTTTCCTCAAGGCGCACTTACTGCCACGGTAGCCTCAAGGGTTTATTATGCTTACTAATACGCAACCTTAAATACTATGTCCCTCCTGAACAGTCGAGCAGTGACCCTGATAACAACTTACAAACTACACTTCCAATGACACCAGCGCAATCCCTTAGTGACTTATTTTCAAGCATAAACTTACGGATCAAGCGGGGAGGTACTTAACCCCACGACAATGTTAGTTGTAAAATCAACATAATGACTCAATTCCCAAAGACTGGTATATAGAACGCAAATATACCCAAAAAATTCAATTATTCTTAAATAATATCAACGTAATGCTTATATCAGAAGCATATTTCAGATTGAGTTACTTGGAAATATACAATTACAATATTTATTACATCAAACATCTTGACGGAAATGCTCATGCATTATAAAAAACACCAAATATTATGAACAATCCAAATAAAATAGAAAAATACATAAACTACTAGTGGCACATTACACCTTATGACTATGTAAAAAAAACTTACACATGCAACAATTTATTATCTCCCAAAGATGAATAAAAAACACTATTCTATTCATCTACTGATGAACCCACTTATTGGCTACGAAATCCACATCAAATACCAGATGTCTTAAAATTCTGTAACTAGACGTTAACACAACGAAATTATTTAGTAAAATCATACTTTGAGTTTGACTCTTACCATATGGCGGTTTAGATATTTTAAACACTCAACGATTAATCTTTTTACAGTTCTTTAGTAGTGTTTTAGACAAACACATTAACTTAGGCATTTCACTGAAAACCTTAACATACCTTGTACTAAGAATTGAAACACCAATAAAAACAATTTAAGCTACATCTTAGCAGTTAAAATCTAATCAAGTCAAAACAGATATTAAAGCAGATCTGATAAATGGTAAAACTTTGATCTTCAAGAAAAAGAAAGCCAAAACACGCTGGCAAATATGGCATTTTTCTGATGATAAACCAAAATTACTAAGAGACTAAGTCAAGTACTCCAAAAACTTAAGAATAAATCTATATCAGAATACTTAAGTAAACCAAATCCTTTACAAACTACTGTGGAAGGTAAAAAAATTCCAAAGAGTGCAGACTACAATAGTACTTGTGATAGTTACAGACGGTAACTGGCTAAGAAGTTGTTACGGCCAAAAGGGGACTATATCGTAATTTTAAATTTAAACAAAGGAACTTCAAACAAAGGCTAAGAAACTCATCTTTTTGGAAGCGGCTCTTACCTGCATAAATCGGTTCCCTGTGCTATTATCCTGGGAGATCCAGGAAAAAGAATCTTCACAGCGAAGCCGATCGGAAGCGTCTTTCCCGGTGCAAAGGTTTCTTCTTGATGCATCGCCGGGACAGATACAGTTTTCTCACCGGAAAAATTTCAAGTCCCGAAATGCAATCGGGGAACAGGTTAATTTGGTCGGCAAAATATCGAATTCAGCAATAAAATAGCCTTCAACAAAACGGCCACCGGAATTTGGAAATTCTTGCCGCCAAAAACAAAACACGCTGGCGAACTCCCAGTCAAAACGCTTTCGACCACGGAAAATTTAAAGCCGATCGCCCGCTTTCTCAACTATAGCGACTCAAAATTCAAAACGAAACGAACGAAAGAGCACGAAGAATCTGTCAAGGCCGCTGCTTTATATATCAGCGCTCCGCGTGATCGGGCAAATTCGCCGCCGATCAAAACTAAAGCGCGTATACAGAGTTAGTCAAAAGACGGCCGGCCCTAATTTAAAATCCAAATAAAGTAATTGGAGATTGGCACGAACAGAAGTAATTGGCAGAAAACCGCACTTTTTAAATCTATTCCATCATATCCTATTGAAACTATCCGTCAAGACGAAAATGTCATTCAACAACTGCTTGATGTATATTTTGGTTTTATCCACTAACCAAACTTATTACAACTGCTCTGAAGCCAAGACAATAATTTAGAATAAAATAAATTCAAAGAAAGTTTAGATTTTGATCGATTTATAGAAGTCCCCAAAAATTGTATAAAAGCCATCATGTATACCTTCAGGTTTAAAGGAGGAATACTTCCCCTACCAGTGAAAAGTGGCTCAAATTATAATGCTACCTAAATTTTAAAAAATCTAATGCAATTCGAACCGTATAGACCTTCTTATAAAAAAAGAAACTAAATTTTCAGTCATCAGCTTGACTGCCGATGCACAAAACTACCAAACAAGTTCACGGAATTATCAACTAGATAATGCAATACTTGGAGACTAAACATTATTACCCTGCAGTGTTTTCCGATATATGGCAGGCTTTTGACAAAGTTTAGTATAAAGAATTGTGTTATAAAATAAACTACATGCTACCACATCAATTTTATAAAAACTATCTTTTAATTGATAAAAAATATTACGTTAAATATCAGGATGTATATACTGACTTATTTCTAGTTTCATCTGGTATCTAACAAAATAGCGTGTTTGTGTCGGAATTTTATCACATTTATATCACAGATTTACTAGCATTCAAAACAACACTCACAGTCACTCTTGTGGACAGTACTGGTGTATTAACATTAAACACTGTTATTGTTATAGAAAATTTATAAGTGCACGTAAACGACATTGAAGACTATCAAAATGTAAAATTAAAGTAAATACAGATTAATCAGTTTAAGTTTCATTTACTATAAGAAGAAATACTTGCCCTATAGTAACTCTCAATGACTAGTAAGTGCAACAAGCGGATAAGACTAAATCTTTGGTTTTTACTAAGTGACTAACGTGTACGTATTTGAAGTATGGGATTGAGCTCTGAGAGCAACCAGTAACTTAAATTTAGAAATCCCCCAAATATTTCAAATTAAAATGCTTCTTATTGAAGTTAAGGCGCCATGATATGGATCGAATACTCATTCAAGTGACTTAAAAGTTTAGTTGTGTCACGAAATTAAAAATTTAGTATAACTCATCGTAATAAACTGCCAGCACATTCTAATGTCACAGTAATATAACCATTGAATCATGAAAATTAAAGATTTAAAGCATCGGATCTTCCTACCAGATTCGACTAAAGTAGTTACATTAAATTTTAACTTTTTAAGTTGTTTGTTTAGTTTTTAAATTCTTATAGAGATTTTCTAATAGAAGGATCTCTACATATTACAAGGCTGCTATCATTCGTATATCACTTATAGCACATACCAAGTCAAATCACGGATAGATTCTATGGTTGCTACGAGTTAATAAAGAAATATTTGCAGATAACGGTAACCAGTTATGAATTTTAAAAGTTACAATTAAATAATATGCCGCAATATAATAAATCACAATTGAATGTTAAATAAATATTTATTTAGTATAACAAAGTTTGATATGTACCGTGTGCGCGAGGTCCGCCTGCGAATGCCGTCCGATCAGAGCACACAGCTTTCTCGCTTTGTAGCGAAGAGGTGTCCAAGACATAATATTATTATGAATACAGAATATGCGGTAAACGCATTTATAACGTTGAGCAAAACTGAGAACTGTTAACAAGACAGCGAAAGCAAAAATTTAAAGGCCGCATATTTGGGGCTCTGCACGACCAAACAGAAAACTCGCATCGTTGTGCGCGAGACAAAAGTCTGTCCAGAATTGAATAAATAACTCGCAATAAAACCAGCAAATGTAATAACATAGACAGTGCAAACCGAACTTTGTTGTTCGAATAACAATAAAGAGAAAGGCGCAGCCGCCCGCCTTTTTCTGTATCTAAGATAATTAAAAATTATAACCACGAAACGTAAAAATGCGAGGCGAAATGTTACAGTTTCAAAAATTCAAGACACCACATTTGTATCATAACTGCGACCTAGAACAAATATTTAAACAGGTTGTGTATTATATGTGCTATAGTATCCGTCAAAATGTATTAGGTGTACAAATTAATTTTTCGACCCAATTATAGAATTACTTGTAACATCTTTTAAAAGAAAAAATTTTTGAATTCAACCTTAGAGACAACAAACTATAAAACCAAAATATGTGGCTTCGTAAGTGCTATGAACACGCATCTGACAAGAAACAGATTAGCTATTGCTTGCTTTTTGCACACAAATTTAAAAATATATCCAAGTAAATAAAATGCTCTTCAAAGCATTAAAACTGGTGCTGTCTTTTACGTAGTATATTTAAAGAGTAATTTTAAGTAATCTGAAGAGGAAACTTTAACCTAAAGAACAACAAATATTCTAATCAAACAAAACTATAAAGGCGACATTTGGAAAAGCCGTTGGACAAAAATCTTAAAGCAAACAGAATTAGCTACAGAACTGGAAGTTACCTAAAAAAATATTTCTATCTGAGTACAATAACTGAGTAAAATTTGCAAAAAGAATTGATGTCCGCATATGTTCACTATTGACAATCAGCTGAGACACTGCAACGTATCTGTTTTTTATATATAAAAGTTGAGTATATTTAGAGAATCTCAACGAGACAACCATATGTTTATTCTAATAAACTACCAACGTCGATAGCCAAGCAAAAAAAATATTAATAAGAAACGTATTTTGTGTACTTGGTGGAATTTCAAGGGTGGGATATATTATGAATTATTAAAACCGGGTGAAATTATTATTGCTGAGCCAACTTTTGCAGTTGAATAACAAGTAACGGGCTTGGGTCATACGCAACAAAGGCGATTAAGGAGACGTTGGGTTTATTGGATCGAGAAATTTGGCCACATTCTGCATATTTACTGTCTGATTTTCAGTCATTCTGGTTCTTTCAACAATTTTGTTAGATGCATTACAACTTTAGGTACTTGCGAAAAATGTTTTAAGTAATGCATTTATAATATTTATCAGTAACCTTGCAGAAAATATAATTTAAAAAAACATTTAATAAACTTGCGCTACTAATTCATACCTTTTGGAGTACCTTGCTTCCAGTAAAGGTTGGACAAGTTCATTTAGATGTGCTTCCAGTTTACTTCGGTGTTTTTGGGCTTATTGTTTATTTACTTATTTAACAAAAAATTGTTTAAATTTTATGTATAGTTTTGTTTAATACAAACCAAAGTTCATTAGCTATATTACGTAGTATTTTTGACTAGAATCGTTGAATGATGGCTGCATTTGATTGCTTTTAACACCGTCAAAGCTCGATGCCATGCATCTGCAATAGTTTGATGATTAAATTGTATATCATTTATTCAAAAGTGGTGCTTTTATGTTTAGTAGCTTGAGTTTAAGAACCTAAGTAAATGCATACAGAAAAATAACCTCTTTAGTTTGTGGTACCACTGTGTTGTTAATTTTTGTTGAAGGACACTGCTGTTGCCTTAATCTAAACATTATGTGTACTGACTTTTTTCGTTGCCTTTAATCTCCCATTGTTTAACAAATTTTTATTTAACTAGACATGTTGTTGAAGAAGTTGACTGGAAGCTACAGGTTGCCAATGTAGTTGTCGTCTGCGAAGGTTCCGATCATTGTTTTTTGTATTCTTGGAATGTCAATAGTGTAGAGAAGGTAGATAACACTTTCTTGTAGTATAACAGAGTAGTATTGATGGGCAAGTACTGATTTATCTTTGAATAAAAGTCTCCTTTGCCGCATCTTATCAAACGCCTAAATGACATCTAAAAACAATGCTGCCCAATATTCTTCTTCGTAAAAAGATTTGTTTATTTTGTGCCTTATGTGGAGACTGCTGGATGGCTGAGTGTAAGTGTCGAAGTTCAAATTAATAACTATGTATCCATTTTTGTTCGTCATGATCTTCCTATGCTATAAAAAAGTATTGTTTTCTAGCAACTTGGTTGAGTGACTTTTCAGATTTTAATAATAATATAATGTTTGTCTTGTAAGTGTATATTGCCACTAGGATAATCAAAATTCCACATTAAATATTGTAGTAATACTATTAATTTTTTAAAGAACTCATTTAATATCTACTTTATTATTTTAACATTTTCAGGTGCTTTATTCCTAGGTAGCAAATTTAATTCTTTTGGAAAGTTAATTTAAAGTGGTAAATTTAGGTAGCCTTCTATTTTCCCACTTGTGCTGGCTGTATGAGGAAAAAACTTTTGTAAAATAACGTGCAAAAACTTCCGTCTCTTTTTTAACAGATCTAACCCGTTCTCTAGTTTTGGTTTGAAATAGTAAAATAGCCAATTATTATATTGGTGAAATTTCAAAATTCCTAAATTTTTTCTATTTTATTTTCAATTTATTGGTTGTATCTGTTTTTATCCAGCATCTTACGAGTTCATTACCAAATAAGTCTTTCTTTTATTTCTTCTGCAGTTTTTTTTTTTAATTTCTGGGGGAGTGTTGACTGCATTGTGATCTTATGTGAAATTGGAGTGGGGGTGGGTGTGAGAAAGTGAAAAATACTTTATTGATTTTTATATGGTTTGTATTGTATAATCTAAAGTTTTATTTAGTTCTAGTCGCTCTATTCTAACTTTTAGTTTAGTGTTTTGATCGATAGAGTTACCAAAAGTATTTAAATTTGCGTATTTATTATATAACATACTACTACGTGCTTTTGTAAGTAAGGAAAAGCTAACTGTTGCAGCCATAGAGCAGCACCCCAAAGAAAGATTATTATTGGGCGTTACATTAATGCGGTTGGGTAAAATGCCACTCGTAACGCAGAAACCCAAGAGATTGAATAGTTTACTTAGGTCAATTGACCCGTAGATGAATATTTTACAAAAGTTGAAGCCATAGTTATTTTCAGTAATGAATTTGTAGAATTGTCTGTTTTTCGGAGTAATTAGTTTAGCTTCTAGTGAATGTGTTTTGAATTGTAATCTCCACCCGTTATAAATGATGAACAAGGATTTGTCGAAATTGAGCGTTACAAATCTTGTATATATTATATATAGTACACTGCAAATATAACTAATGGTTGTGGAAACATTAACCTGAATGGAAGTGGCTTATATACGGACTGTTTTAAAATATGGTAATACGTGTTGCACTGATTTCCTGCATAATTGTAACTGCTTTCCCGTCCGTGTTGGATCGGTGTGCTTCGCACAATAAATTGAATATCGAGGTTACTTTAACATGCGCTTTTGTTGAGAAGTACCCTTTAAAGCTCAGCACGATGTCATTACCATTTTAAAAAAGCCTTAATTTTATTTCTATATTGCTGGAATTTGTCTGCGTTCTATACAAATATTCTCAGAAATTTACTCATTAAGATGTAACTTTACTTCAGACTTTGTAGAACGTGTTTTGAAAGTTAATTTAAAAAGTCCATAAAACACTTTTTAACAAATCAGAATTTATTTGTTATTTGTACAGGGTTTGAAGTGAATTTTAAAATATCACTATATTGTTTATATAGCAGCTGATGGTTTTTAAGTGCTGGAAATTGACTATGACTTATGGTTGAAATTGCATTCGTTACAGCAACTCTATTTTTGTGGTAAAAATTTGCTAGATTGAAGTGCTCAATAGACTGCATAAGCTTTATGAAAGCCCTTAGACACTTTGCCGGAGTTTTAAGGCCTTTAATAAATGTGGTACTATCACATACATCTTCACAGTTTACACAATTGTAAGGTCTGTTGAAATGTGCTTTTGCAAGATGGTATGCCTAATACCGTGTGCAATGAACTAATTTCTTTTAACTTAAATAGAGATTTTTTTAAAATGGCCTTATAGGCTCAATCCTTTCTTCATATGTTTTGTCTAAAAGTATTTTATTAATGAGCGGTGAGATTAAAAAATTTTTACATTTAATTTAATAGAGTTATCTCCTTGGATAAGGAGTTTAAGGATTTTTATCGTGCTACTGAAATTTTTAACACAATGGATAAATGCAGAATGAAGTTTGGGTGTCTTTTTGTTGGAATTTACTTTCTTCGGTTTTACCTTCCCAATCTATTAATGTAGTATAATTTTGTTTTTATTGTCTTGTCTAGTTAGCCAAGTCTTTCTGAATTTCTACATACAAAAGATGTATAGCTGGATGTTGGAAAATCTCGTGTTTGTATTATTATTATTATACCATTACTTTGATGGTAAGTCGTTTGTATTTGAGTACTAGTTGGTTGAAGCACTTGCTGTTGTTGAAAATTTTTTCCACATTAGCACAGAGTTTCAATTAAACATTATATTTGGAATTAAATGTTAAAACCGTAAAAACTGGTGAGATACATGGCCTACAGATTATTGATTGAGTAGTGGTTTGTATTTAAATAATATTGCAGAAACAATAAAAAAAAATGGTACAAGATATATTCACAGTTGTAGGTTTATAATGAGCATCTAACACATACAATTTTTAAACGCTCGACCAAAACTGACTAACACTAAATACTTTATTATCAATAATTTGTAAAACACACCTACACACATATTTTTTTTGATATGTGTTTCTAAATAAATAAGACCAGACAAGATTTGGAACAAAACGTTTTTTTTTATTTTCATTACACTTAAATAAAATTTGATATAATATATATAATAAATTACTTAGGTAAATACCTAAATTATTATTATTAAAATCTGATCTTAAATTTCTGATAAGATTGGCGTTTATTAAGATGCTGGATGTTGACATTACCCTGCTTTTGACGACTGTTCCAAGAGATATTTTTTTAATTCTAAAATTCAGGGCAGTTGATAATTGTTTGTGATAGTATTCTAAACTTCTGTGATATCGTATTTGTTACGTGCTTACCTAATTAGGAAAAATATTTGGTATTACACTCGTATTTTTTAATAAATTGATCATTTTAACAACCAAAGTTTTGAGAGAATTGACATTAAAGTTGTACTTTTGCCACACTTTTAAAATCGGGCTTTTAATATTTTCTCTAACACAATATTTAAGGGCATTAAATTAAATTAAATTTTACTTTGTCTATTTTGAGAAAAATACTAAATCGGTAATATAAATAAATTAGTTTACATTTGAAATTTTGATTGCTTACTAAATACGATTATAATACAGGAGGATTTTAAAATATCTACTGTATTTTAGTGGATTAAAGAAGTAATTAACGATGTTATAAATTAAAATTGTTCATGTTGTATTTTATTACCTCTATCTTTAAAAATTTTATTACCTCTTGTTTAAATGTATATAACAAGAAATTGTATGAAATGCCACGTATAATTTTAAAGGCCTCCCTCAGGTATCAGATAATAATGATAAATCTTAGTTCGTATTTTTAAACAATAGTTAAATTAATTAATTATCAATAACGTGGTAACATAAATTTTAGAAAACAATTTATTCTTGATAATATCTTTTATTACTAAAAGTCTTGACGGACTAAAATGTTGTTTTCAGAGTCATACTTTTCTCTAATTTCGCTTCATCTTTGCAGGAGTTAAAGTTTATATAGGCGCCATTTATAAGCATTACGAGCGCGAAAGACGCTTCTTTACTCTTAGTGGATAATATATATAAATCAGGTCGGAAATCAGTCTGTGCGCCTTCATAAACTTTTGTTTACTTGCTCATTGCAAGAAGTTTTACGAGGAGCTGTATAATTGCCTTATTTTTGAAGGATTTTCTTAATACGACTGTACTGCAAAACTTATTTTATTAGTTGTGCTTTCTGTTGATACCAAATTAAAGACCCTGATAATTTAAATTCATAAGGTATTATTATAATGCTAAGCAATACTTTGTACTATATTATTTCAACCTCCATAAGAGCAATGGAGATTTAACCTAAATATTATTTTAAACAATAGAAAGGGAAATTCGCCAAGTTTGCTCAATATATCACTTGCGTTTACTTATACTTAATATAAAAATCGTAGATTTACGCTTGCACAGGCATTTTACATATTTAAATTATGTTTGGAAAACGATGTTTTATTCTGCAATTTCTAATTCAAACTACCAGATAAGCTCTCAGAAATGATTTTCGAAAATAATCGCAGTATATTTATTCAGGAGGAATTTAGTAGTGGATAATATAACGTATATTTATTTGTCGTATGTCGTTTAGGTATCAAGTACAGTGGAACAGATTATATCTGCTTTTATGTCCTTTAAAATAAACAAAATGCAATAATTAATTAGAAATCAAAATAGTTACTTTGCACCACTGTTACCTTACGCGTAGGCTTAATTTCGTTGTAGTAGATTTTGGTAACTAAATTGTAATTTGTCTCGCAGGAGCGCAGCTCCCGAACTTAGTTCTGAATTTGTAATTCGCAAGATCGAATGTGGTTGACCTTTCTTGATTAACTAATTATATTAATCTAATTTGCTATCTCCCTATTTACTTCGTATAAAGGAAAATCGGCTAAAGAGAATCAGAAATGTAACCTGTGATAAATGTCTTATGCTGTGGGAACTAATAAAAAATTCTACGTTACGTTTAAATTTGTTTTAAATGCGTTTATATTTGAAGTACCGTTTTAACTTAAAATTTAAGAGTAACTCTGCCCATATTTTATATTTTCCTCTGCACAGAAAAATGCGCCGAATACTCCTTATTGCTTAAAAGTAGCTCAACAACCTCATTTAGTATGGTCATCTAGTCACAAATAGAGTGGACGGGTAAACTATCGACTCCGGCGGATGTAATTTATGAACGCGCAGGTTGCACGCAACTGAATTCAATGAAATTTAACCTAGACCCACAACGCCGAAATTTCCTGAATTAGCTGGAAGTATAAAAATATATAATGCCTTTTTTATTTTATGAAAATATTTCAATTATAAAAATTTAATAAAATATTGGAGAAACTATTTACTTCAACTTGTAATAGCTTTTCGTGGATCGTTCTTTGGCAATGCGAGCGACTTTTAGTTTTTGCTGAGAAAGAAAGTTGATCAAGAGTTTTCGACAGCGCTTTATCTGTAGCAACCTGTTGCAGCTTCTCTTCTTAAGTTTTTTTAGTAGTATACAATTTTAAAATATAATAATACTTCTAAAATTTAATGTATAGACAGATAGTCATAATAATTTTATATTTATTGCCTTACATAAATGTCAAATATTTCTTAAATTAAATTATTTTTGTAACTTATAGCTATTGTTCTAACAGTTAACTATAAGTTAACAAAAATAATTATTTTGCGGCCATACTTTTATGCTGGAAAGAGCGTTCTTGTTTATTGAGCAATAACTTAGAAGTGTTTCTGAAATTGTGAGGACTATAAAGAAGAGTGGCTTTTATTCGATATAATATTAAATAGATTTATAGAATATATAAGTAGCTTGATAGAAAGTAATTAGTATTAAAGCTAAACATATAAAAACTATATTTTAATATGCTTTCTTAATTAGTACATTTACAAGTGGCTTAGACTATATATACACACATAAACCATACTTGTAATACATAATTGTAACTTATAATCAGGTATAATGTATATTATTGTTGTCTACCCGATCTCCTTTCGTCAGAACTAATTTCTTCATTTGTTACGTATCACACTCTGCATATTCTAGCAGTCCTACGTAAATAATTCGTTTCTACAGCTAGTAGTTTGCTTTTTAGCTCAGCGTTACGGTTTTACACTTCAGTTCCATAACAAAGCACTTTTTCCACCATTGTAATTGCTATACGCTTCTTATTCTCTACTGAGGTATTTTTATTTCACCAGATGGAATTTAGAGCTCCCAAAAATTTTCTATTTTGTTTTCGATATCTTGCGATCTTAAACCATATCTGAGGATTATAGCTTCAAAATATTTAAATTTGTCTACTTGATTTATTTGTATATCATCATCAATTAAAATGCCAAAATGTGCTGGTGTATTAACTGCAAAATATTCCATCTTCTTAAGACTAACCCGTAATTCCCATTTTTTATGTTCCACATACAGATTTCTAATCATAAATTGAAAGTCAAAAAAGTCTTGCGTCAAAACCACGCAAAACTTAAAGTGTACAGATGTTCGTAATGTATGGATATTCTAATCCCAGCACAATGTTTTTTCCAGTTTTGCAAGGTCACAAGAATATAGATGTTAAACAATATTAATGAAAAACTACAACCTTGTCTTAGTCCTTTTATTTCATTCGACTAAAAAGTTTTCGACTAATTTTTATGTTTCAAACATCATCTTTGTACAGTTTCTTAATTATTTCTATTGTATTATAGTTTATCTTTCAGTAATGCAAGGCTTCCAAAACTTTATATCTCCCTACTGAATCATAAGCTTTCTCGAGACTAAAAATAGTTGTGTTATAAACAAATTATCTACACATGATCTGCTAAGTCTAAACCCACTTTGCTCTTTCCCTAATTTTGCTGTCATTTCTGTTTTTAGAATATTTTGCAAGACTTTGCCAAAGAGTCTACTGAAAGTACTGTTACACTTAAGCCTCTGCAGTCGTTTTGGTTTTGTTTATTTCCTCGTTTCAATATGAATATTACATATAACGTCCTCCACTTTTGTGATATTTTACATTTTTCCCAGCACTTTTGAAATAAATATACAATTCTCCTTAGAAGCATTTCTCCTTCATATTTTATCAAGCCAGCTGAGATTTTTCCCGGTCTTGCCGATCCTCGATTTTTCATTGCTGTAACACACTTTCTTACATCATCTATAGTTATTTGTACGGGGGCTAAATTTGTTTCATCTTAAATAGGTTTCATATTTTGGTTTAGACTAATTCAATAATTAAATTTAATAAACTTTCATAAATCAGAAATTATTATGCCATTTTTAATTAAGTACACCTATATAAAATAAGATATATAGATTTAGTAGACATTATCTTGCTTATTTAGCTAATTAATAAGTAACACTATTAAATAAAGAATAATCACAGTAAAAAGACTCACATTATAAATATCATATTTTAGCCATTTTGCTTTTAGAGTTCTTTAGTAAGCAAATATATCAATATAATCGGATAAAATTTAAACTTCTCTATGGTATCACTAATTTTTGGATGTCTTAAAAGCAAGCATTTACATTGGGTTTTAATAAATAACAAACTAAATTATTTACAAAAAAATATAATTTAGGTTGCATATTTATTCATAAGCTACTTAAATGGTTTGGTAAATAACTATATTGTAAATAACAACTATTAATTATTTTAAACTAATATCAAAAGAATATACCTATGCAAACGTAAGGAAGGTGTTTAAAGTTTACAAAACCCAAAAATTATGGGTTAGAAAAAAATTCTTTGGTTTATTAACAAAACTTTTTTGCCATTTACAAAAAGGCTTTTCTGTTATAAAATAAATTTAGCAATTTTAAAATTATAAATATGTTCTTGCATATTTTTTTAATTTTGAATTAATTATCAGCAGTCATTTAAATGTAAATGAAACTCTCATATTGTTTTTAATATCCGTTTTTTTTTATAAATTAAAATAGTCACTTCTTCTTTAGGTGCCGTATCCTATCGGATGTTGGCAATCATCATTGCTATTCTAACTTTGGACATTGCTGCTCTAAACAATTCTCTTGACGTGCAGTCGTACCACTGGCGTAGGTTTTTAAGCCAGGATATTCTTCTTCTTCCCACGCCTCGTTTTCCATGTATCTTTCCTTGTATTACCAGTTGTAGAATTTGGTATTTGTTCCCTCTCATTACGTGGCCTAAATATTCCAGATTTCTTTTCTTTATTGTATACAGGAGTTCTTTGTTCTTGTTCATTCATCGTAGCACCTCCTCGTTTGTCACTCTATCCATCCATGATATTTTCAATATTCGCCGGTATATCCAGAGTTCGAATGCTTCTATTTTTCTGCTAATTTCTTTATTTAGGGTCCATGCCTCCATTCCATATAAGAGAACACTGAAAACATAGCATCTGGCTGTCCTCATTCGTATTTCCAAGCTTTAATCCCTGTTGGTTAGAATTTGTTTCATTTTTACAAACGTGGCTCTAGCCATTTCAATACGTGTCCTTATTTCATTTGTGTATTCCCAATTATCATTCACCCATGTTCCCAGGTATTTATATTTGTTTACTCTCTATACTCACATTATCTATTCTAATGTCAGGAATGTTCACTGGTGTTTTGTGATTGCCATGTATTTAGTTTTATTTAAATTCATTGGGAGACCATATTTTCTGCTGATGTCATTTTTCCGTTCAATAAGTCTCTGTAAATCTGGAATATTATCTGCTAAAAGTACAGTATCATCAGCATAACGTATGTTGTTAATTATCTTTCCGTTTACTACTATACCACCGTTTTCTTCCATTAGTGCTTCTTGAAATATTGCTTCCGAGTATAGGTTGAACAGCATGGACGAAAGAATGCAACCTTGCTGAACTCCTCTCTGTATTTTTATTTCTTCTGTCAGCTGATTTTCTACTTTTACTGATGTTTCTTGTTGCCAATATAAGTTTGCAATTATCCGCATGTCTTCTACGTCTATGTTCTTTTGTTTTAGGAGTTTCATTAGTTTATCTAACTTTATCGAACGCTTTTTCGTAGTCTATGAAATATGCGTATACTTTATTAATATCTCTGCATCTCTGTATTAGTATGTTTAGTGTTCTCTTGTTCCAAAACCATTTCTAAAGCCAAACTGTGTCTCACTAATATCTACTTCTAGTTTTTTATATATTCTTGCGTGTATGATCTTTAGAAAGGCTTTAAGCGTGTGGCTCATTAAGCTTATCGTTCTATGTTCATAACATTCCTTTGCGTTGTTTTTCTTTGGTATTGTAACAAACGTTGAATTCAGCCATTCTTTCGGTATTATACCAGTTGAGTATATGGTGTTGTATAAATCTACAAGAATATTTACTTGGTCGTCGTCTATTAGTTTAATTAGTTCAACCGGAACTTCGTCTGGTCCAGTTTCTTTACCGCATTTTGATGTTTCAAATGCTTTAATGACTTCTTCTTTTGTTATTTTGGGGCCATGTTCTACTTCAATAGTTTTATAGTCTTCCTTTCTGTCATCGGCGAATAGTTCTTCAATATATTCTTTCCATCTTTCTATTTTTTGTTTTACATCTAGTATAATTATTCCTTGTTTGTCTTTTAAAATGTTTGATTGTCTCTTCTTGTATGTACCTGTGACATCTTTGATCTTTCTGTGTACGTTAAACATATCGTGTTTCTGTTGTGCCTTTTCTATTTCTTCACATTCTTGTTTCATCCAATTTTCTTTTCCGTTTTAATTTTTTCCTTATCAATTTGTGGATTTCACTGTATTTGCCGTCCTCTTTATCTTACTTTTCTTCTCTCTTCCATCAGCTCTAAGATTTCGTCTGTCATCCACCTTTTTTCTTTGTTGGTTTTCTTTCGGTGAGTATTTCTTTCGCTGGTTTCATTATCGCATCTTTTATGGTATGCCATCTTGAGTCTATGTTGTCGTTGTTATCCAAGGAGTGTCTTCCCATGTTGCTTAGATTGTTATTTATTTCATTTTTAACTTGTGTTCTTATGTTTTCTTCCTTCAGGTGTTGCACTTCTATTCTACTTGTCTTCTTTGTTATTTGTGTCCCTGGATATGTTTTTGCCGACTTTATACTATTTCTGTATCGTTTTCTAATTAAAACATAGTCAATTTGATTTCGGCAAATATTCTGTGGTGTGTCTTGTGGTGATTTCCAAGTCCATAATCTTCTATCTGGCAGTTTAAAGAATGTGTTGGCTACTATAAATTCCCTTTCTTGGCAAAATTGGATCAGTCTATCACCCCTTTCATTTTGCATTTCAAGACCGAACTGTCCTACATGTTCTCCACTTCTTCCTTTTCCAATTTTGGCATTAAAGTCTCCTATTATTAATGTCACATCGCTCTTTTAGGTTAGGGATAGAATTGTGTCTATTTGTTCATAGAATTCGTATACTTCATCCGCGTTTTTCTCATTGGTAGGTGCATAGACTTGGATTATATTTATTTTACCTACTGTGGCACATAGTTGTATTAACATTGCTCTTTCAGATAGTGGTGTGAAACTAGTGATGCTTTTGTTAGTTTCTTTGGTGACTATTATTCCGACTCCATGTTGGTGTTTTGCTTCATTACTGCCTGAGTACTACATTACTCCATTATCTGTTTTTATTTTACCAGATCCTGTCCACCGTACTTCACTAATTCCGAGAATGTCCAGCTGTAGTCGATTCATCTCTTTGGTTACATTTGCAGTCTTCCTGCTCCAAATATACTTCGCACATTCCATGTTGCAATTTTCATAGCTGACCGGGATTCTTCGCACCCTCTGACCATTGAAGGTCTTCCGGAGACTGAGGGCCGTGGTTTGTATGTTCTCAGCCATGATGATTGTACTAGGAAATAAGTAATGAGGTGGTTTTCCGTTGCCTTCCTCATCGCAGTATCATAACCGGTAGGGCCATTATGTGGCCGTCGCCTATGACTATCTGGGGGTAAGCCGTTCCAGAGTCCATCTCCTCCGCCTTAGTCCAGTTGTGGTACTTGCTGCTTCCCAATACCTACTAGTTTTGGTCCGCCCCGGGTATTTTATTCGGGTATTTTATTTCCCCGGTACCCGCCATCTCTGGTGAGCATTCCCCTATCCCCCACCTGGGGATGCGCCCGATGGGGGACTAGTTACCCCTCACGGAAAATAATCACTACAATTCTTTAACTAGTAAATCCAACATTTTAAATTGGTATGTAGCTGATATTAGTTTATTTCAATTGTGTCACTAAATTTTAACAACTTGCAATAGGCAGTAGAGTTTTGGTTCTTCCAGAAGTATGGAAAAACTTTAGTAAGTGTTGGGGCCCTACAGTCTAATTACTCATTGTAATTTAATGATAATGTTTGTTTTTGTGGCCCTCTTCCCAAATATGATAACTTTATCATAGATACAAATATGCAATGTGAATTTTGTTTGTATTATTAATGCAATTTAGTTGCTACTACAATTGTATGCACAATAAAAAAACATACGGATGTGAGGGTATATATTCAATTAAAATTGCGTTAAAATAATAAGAGACGAGGGCTTTTGTTTTAATATTATTATCTATTTTATGCTTCAAAATTAATTTTAACGTCAAACTGGCAGTGTCTTTAAGAGCTTCTCCTCCCGTCACTTCAATCTAACTTAAATCTACCTATTGGTTGCGATATGTCAATAGTACGTTTGTTATTTGTTCTTGTAAATTTTTCGCAAAATCTACATTTTCCAAACCAAATTTATAATATTAAATTTATGATGAACATAGAGTAAAACAGTTTTCTCCTGTTTCTAGTCATTTTCTATATATAAATATCGCACTACATTTCCCGCAAAACTTTCACTTCTATTCTAATGAATAGTAAAGCATAGCACATAATAGGTCAGTTTTCTTGAAAGACTCAGCTCTTCTTGGCAGAGGTAGATTGAGGTCCCAAGTGAAGAGTAAAATTTTCTTGTAAAAGGCATCAAAGTAGATGCTGACATATCGAGAATTATATCATAAAAATTGTTTATATAAAATTAACCATAGAAACTTATCTACAAAACGACAAGCACATGCACGCACTGAAATACTTTCGCACACGCACGTGCGTAAAATAAAGTTTTTAAAATTTTGTTGTTTATTGGAATGCTTATTTTATAGTATAAATATGTTTTATTTATATTTAGCTTTGATATAATATTTTAGCTTAAAAGTAGATTTTCAAAATATATAGTATTTGGAAATGGCATTTAATAATTATTTATCTCTACTAATAGAAAGAAAATTAATGTTACTTTAGTTTTTTTATCTATGATATATTTATTTTGAATATTCTTTTTTTAGTATGCTACTTTTTTGGGATATATTTTTTATATTAACAAATTAAGGTTTTATCTATCTAACTGCAGTTAAGTAACCAACTCATCTAATCGTTAATTTGAATATTTTTACTTCTTTGCATGTGAACCATCTGTCAGAAGTTGTTTAATCAGACTTGGTCAAAAAGTGGCTTGGAACTGATAAGCTTTGTTAAACTATCCTGGACATTTTAACAAAAGTTAAACGTGTACCAACCAGGTCATAATCTGAACTAAAATAGTCTGACAAATAGGCTAGACGTAAAAAAACTCCAAATTTGAATCGGTGATCATTTTCAAAATCAAAGCAGAATAACTTTTTCTTTTCTTGACAATATAATGTTTTTTAAGCTTAACGTGTCATAAACGCGCTTAGTTGTTGCTAGTAATACGCCGTAATTTCTAGTATACGAAGCCCTTTCTTTGCATTATTCCAATGCATTTACACAGAAATGTTTTCCTAGCCTGGATATCAGAAGTATGATATACCCCGAGAAACTCGTAATTTTTGCTATTTTACATTTTTTTATGCTAGAAAGGGCATATTATAAAATATAATTTATTTTTCACTGCAAGTTACAATCTAATACAATGATTTTTTTGGACCTGAAAAGTAGGCCATATCAATATCATAGCGTCTACTTTTCTTCTTAGCTGTAAGTTTATAAGGAACCTTGTAAAACTTTTTAAGTTTTGTAAATTTGTTGATATGTTGTTCCAAGTTTCTTGATTATATGTGATAACAATCATCTTTCAAAATACGTTTCAATTCTTTATCTTTAACTTTTTTAGATGCTCAGGAGATTTAGCACCACTAGATTAAAATTTCCACTCCTAAACCGTTGAAATTATTTTTTATAGATGTTCCCAAACCCGCATTAATTATTTTTTTGATATAGAAGTGTTGTTTGTTACGCGACATATTTTTATTACTGATTCTTAGGATATGTTGATAAAATAGAAGCCTATTGTATTGTGTTGTAAAGCTAACAAATTACGCTTTAATTTACCTGTTCTACGAGTAGAATATTATCAATTGAATAGATACTGCCATCGATTGAATTGAGAGACTGGGAATAAAGTTGTGCGTCTAATACCAAACATTATTAAGTTGATATTATATTATTTCCTCTTCTTTCATTCATTTGTAAAGATAAACACTAAAAATAATTGTGCAAGATAAACCACAATAATATATAGTTTAGATGTACATGTATGTAAAAACTATAGTGAGTTACAACTTAGACTCAATAATTAAACATTTAATTATAGCTCGTTCTGTAATTTCAAATGCATTACTTAAGTGTCGTTAGACCTTTAAAATACAAATAATTTATTAGATCCAACCTAATTGTTCTATCAAGTTACCGGAATCGTGTTTTTATTCTCTAAAAGTAAAGCTATTACGTATCCGGAAAGTACGGGGTGTATGGTATCCTATCAGGTGCTATTTCAGTGTTAACATTAAATTGTCGCCAACAGCTGGTTAAACGACTGATGATTAAGTAACATATAGAGCAATTTGTAATTGTTCCTATAAAATAATAAATAAAATTCACTATGTTAATTTTCAACTTTATTGAATTAATAAGAAGTAAATTACATTGTATTGTTTTAGAATAAAGTACTAATGACTGTAGCAATATGATTATGTAACGTTAAGAGTAAAGATATGTAATTTAAAGTGATACCTTAGTTGAAGGGAATTTAACATATAACCTAATAGTTGTAATTAAGCTGTGTAATTAATAGAATAATGCCAAAAGAACGACGTATAGTATCTGCTGTAAACAGTGTTTATGTGTTATTTAGATTCTTAAATTAATGCAGTGTTAAAAACCTCAAAATCTTTTATATAATTCAATTATAAATATTCCTTTAGATAAGTTAATCTGAAAAATTAATAATTTTAAAGTAGTCTAACTAAAAAGTTATAATAAATTAGATATATACGAGGGCGTACTAAAAAGTAATGCCTCCGAATTTTTTATGTGAAAACTCTTAAAGCTTTTTAAATAAAACAAACTTTATTAACATTCCACATCTTTATTCTTCATGTCTACATATTCATTTTTTAACATAATCACCCTGGCGACGAACACATTTCTCCCAACGATAGACCAGTTTGTTGATACCGTCGCTGTAGAATGTTTGACTTGGTTGACGGTGACACAACCTCACCTCTGCTTGCACCGCTTCATCACTATCAAAGTGAACTTCTCGAAGGTGTTCTTTAAGTTTTGGAAACAGATAAAAATCGGATGGGGCTAAGTCCGGACTGTATGGAGAATGATTGATGACAGTGAACCCAAAGCGTCGGATTGTTGCAGCGCTTGTGTGTGGTCTAGCATTGTCATGCTGAAGAAGAGGGTGTTCCATGTGTGAACGACCTCTTCGAATTTGTGCTTTAAATTTTCTGAAGGTCTCGTAGTATCTTACCGAGTTTATGACGGTGCCTTTAGGCATGAATTTTAGATGTACCACATCTTGAACAGCTCAAAACACTGCGAGCATGGCTTTGCCTGCTAATAGCATGGTCTTGAACTTTTGTGGCGGACTTCCATTAATGCTCTCTTGTTTTCGGGGTCAAAATTGTAAATCCAGCTTTTATCACCAGTCACAATGTTGTTGAGAAACCCATTACCCTCACAATCAAAACGCAAAGAAATTATTGACAGATGTCCAATCTTCCCTGTTTCATGTCATAAGTGAGCATTCGAGGCACCCACCATGCACACAGTTTTCTGTACCGCAGATTTGCAATCATAGCCTGTATACGCTCTCGTGATATGCCACTCTTGCCTGAGAGCTGCGTCTGTGTTATCCGACGATTTTATTTGAGTAGTTCATCAACTCGACTCAGATAAGTCTCGTCGGTTGTCGGTCATTCACTTCGAGCTCTGTTTCAGACGTTGAGGTTAGTACCACCGTTTCCTTTATTACAAGCACGCACAACCCAACGTCGCACATTACTGATGTCTGATTGATTACTGATTTCAGTTGGAGATACGTTTTTTGCGGTTAGAAACTCGATTAAAGCACGCTGTTTCTTATGTATCGACATAGTTAAGCTACACACTGCCATGTAACACGCTACAATTCGGAGCCCTCTAGCGACAAAGAGCTGCAACTTGCGTCAGCGAATCGCGAAAGTTGACCGAGTAACATGCATGACATGTAATACTTCAACCGATATTGAGAACAGAATAAAAAAATCGTTGGCGTTACTTTTCAGCGCGCTCTTGAATAACCATATACATTAATGTACAATTATTGTTAACTTAAGTTGTTGTTTATAACCAACGATAAATAGAAAATAACTAAACTTTGCTAACTGATTTTTATAATGTATTTTTAAAACATTACATTTTGGATTTTCAAAGGAAACTAACTTTTTAGTAGTATAACATTAGTCGTAGGGAAACTAACGCATGCGCAATGATTTATATACACTGCTTAGTTGCCATTTCAGTAGCCATGGAACCGTGGACGATTGCACAACGTTTGTTTACGACATGTTTGCTGCAATCAGTCATTCAGTGGTGCAGACTCGGCAAAGATTTCGAACTCACTTCAATGTTAGTTGACGCGGTGCCATCCCACTTAGTTCAACAATACTGAAATGGTTTAGCAACTTTAGAACAAGAAGAACTGTAAGACCTAAAATAGTTTGGGGAGGTAATCGGAACGTTAAAACACCAAAAACCATCGAAAGAGTTCGACAAACTGTAAAGGTCTTTCAGCAGTACGACACGCTCACGCTTTGCTGATATCAAAAAGGTCAGATCGCTGAATTTTACACTTTTACGTCCACTTTTATCTTTGCAAAATCTTAGTGATTCAAAAACTGAAAGAAAATGGCTTTGTACGCGGGTTTACGTTTGCAGAAGCGGTGTAGGAAACTTTAGAATGTTAGTGTATTCCGATAACGAATGGCAAGGTTTATTTTCACTTATCGGGTGTTATAAACAAATAAAATGTTTGATAGTGGTTGGAAAACAATCCACGAAAAATTAATCAAAGGCTTCTAAATAGTGAGAGAGTAACTGTTTGGAGGAAAATAGCACAATTTGGCACCTTTGGCGAAAAAATAAATGCACTGTGAGGGTCAACACACAGCGTGTTGTGAGAATTTTTGATACCTGAACTGCGAAGGTGTTGGATTGCCCTCGATATGGTTTGGTTTTAAGGATGCAGCTACTTGCTTTACTTCAAGAGAATCCATGGCTTTTTTAAGGGGCTTTATTTTATTGCATGGAGGCATTGAGTAACTCCCTCCATTAATGGATCCGTTAAAAGCTCAGGTGTACATTGAAAAACCACGGACTTTTGGAGCTCTTGTAGAAACCATAACTCGAGAGATTCGAGCAATTCCATGCACTATGCTTGAAAGTTGTATGGACAATTTTTCCACCCGCCTACGATTACATTCTTTTTGTTTGTGCTTTATGTCTCTTAAAAGTTAAATGTCATTATATATGTAATCTTTGGAAAAAATAAAAATTGTAAAAAATGTATACCCCAAGTTAAACATCAAATGAGGTATTTGATCTCATTCTTTTATAATAAATATTACGATTACATTTATAGAATTTTGGTATAAGTTGTGCTGTAAGTATTTTAAGGATATTGTGTAATTGTGATGGAAGGCCATTATTGCTGTATTATCAGTAAAGGTTGCGAGTAATATACTCCTAATGGTCGGTGATATATGTCAAATACAGAACTAATCTAAGGACTCTGCTGTAATAAGCTCCTGATTAAATAGACGGCAAAGAAGTAGTAGAAGTTTGATACCCAACTGGAAAATGTTTATCGCTAAAACATGATTTAAGTAAAATATAGTAGATATATGACAAGCATCGCTTGATTTTATATCTAGATAATAGTTCTGTTCTATAGAAATATGTTGATAAATACAGCCGAACAAAATCTTTTGTTTTTCAAATCATATTTAATTTTGGTGGAACTTCTATATACCTACTCAACCATGCTATACTGTCTAGGGAAATTAAACTGACTTTTAAGTATGAATTTCTTCTCTTCAATAAATGGAAACATACTTTGTAAAAAAACTATTGTAACACTTTTATTAATAGTGATAGTAGGCAATAAGTCTATATAAAACTACATCAGTTGATGGTTTATTGGGTTTTGGAATTGAGACAACTTGAGCCACCTTCCATTGAGCTAAGTAAAAAACTAGTTTTCGAATTGCACTGAACTTACTTGTTATTAATCTAATCCCTTCTTGTCAAAACTGCTTTCGGATCTTCCCAAAAATTAAATTCAAACCAGAAAATTCCTTAATGTTTAGATCGTTTTAGATACACTTGGCTACCTTTTAAAAATATTTGAAATATTACATAGATTTGGTATAGGTATTTAAGATATTCATAGATAAAGTCTTCCTGACCTGCTGTAACATTTGGAAAAAGAAGTATAAAAATATTTATTAGGTGCTGAGCAACTTTATCTTTTTTTGCCCAGTTTATTTCGGTCCTGATAGAGTCTAAGGTTAATTTATTCTGTTTATTGCTCTCTATATGGAGCAATCAGTAATCTTAGTGTTAGATAAATTACTTAGAAACTATTGAATGTTTTGATATTTTATTCATGTAATCTTTTTAATTCTCTAGCAGCTGTGTTCTATTAGTTTTTATCTTCAAAATTCTTGAAATTGCCCACCGCTTTCTAAGATTGTCTACAGGTATTTCTAATCTGTGTTCGTAATGGACGTTCTGGATATATGGTATAATTTAAGATGTTGGAAGTTCACATTCACTGTGTTCAGGAGTTTTGCGTATATTAAGCAATATTTATTGTTTGACGTTTTAGTTTAACTAGATAGGAAGAGATACATTAGTTATCATGCTTTAGTTTTATATGCATGCTCTTTAATCAATTTAATCAATTTTATTTAGCAATGCACCTTCATAGTTAGTTTATTTTCGTATTGTTTATATTCATTGTTGTACGTGAGTTTTCAGCTTAGTTTGTAAGTGAATGCTAGTTTAAATTATACCTGGTTATGATTATGAGGACTAATGTGCCTAAGATTACTGGATTTAATCAATTCTCCAATGTTGGTTTATTTTAAGCTATACCTTTAACGTATGAAGATATTAAAGTTAAGAAGTCTGTTGTTGTTCTAAATTTATCTGTGTTCTTAATTTGTGGGCATCTTACCTGTGGTTACACAATGTAAATGCAAACAAATTAATTTATCTGTAAACCTGTAAGTGTTAATGGTTTGACGTTGATTCTTTTAGGAGTGTTAGTCTCTATCCCCAATATACTTTTTTAGCTTTAAAGCCTTTCACAGAAACGAAACAATTCTACAATATGTAAAATAGTTTAGAAACTGTTTTTTGTTTATTGTAGATGCTGGTAGATAGTATAAAGCAAATAGAGTTGCCATTATCACCTTCATTTAATTAACTAAACAAATAAAATTTTATTCAAGAATTTTGTAATATTATAGACATATTTATTATTTTCTTTATTTTAACGTAGAATAAAGGAAGAGATATTTTTAGTAATAATCTTTGCGAGTTTTAAATATTTTTTATGTCGGCTGGTTTGCTTGCAAATAAGGTCAAAAATACTTTAATAGTTCAAAATTTTTCATAATATTATTAATAATTATACCCCCGTTGGCTTTTTAGTGTGCTTTGTATCATAAACAATATAACCAAAAATTTTTAATGCAGCGTAAGTTTTTGAGCTATTATCTGTATTGGTGCATTTTTGTGTATACAAAGATTTGCTAAGTATAAACTTTTGTATGTCTGTTTTTCTAAATAATGGTTTACCTGTCATTGTTGAGCAAATTTTTTGAAAATCTCTATAAATAAAACAACCATTATAATTGGGTTATTTTCATTATATAAGGTACATTTGACAATATTGCAGCGTTCTTTTCTTTTGTATGTTTTGCTATTATGATTTTGCTCATTTTACTCGCTGCGGTTGTCTATAGCAGTGGTATTATTAAATGTGTTCGTATCTGTGACGTTCTATATATTATGGTATAAGCCTCTTAAGATGTGGAAGTTCACATTACACAATTTGGTTCAAGAGTTTTGGTATATTATAGATATATTTATTGTTTGAGGTTTGTTTTAGTTTAACTAGAAGTAAAGGAAGAGATACATTAGTTATCATCCTTGTTAGTTTTTTATATCAATGTTTTAATTTTAATACTTTTATGTTATAGCATGCACCTTCATAGTTGTTTTTATTTTACCCCTATTGTTTTTCTATTCATTGCTTTGTTCTACGTATTATTTTATTAATTTTGTGCAAGTGCAGCAGAATGCTATGTTTAAATTCTACTTAGAGAATTATAACGCTAATGTGCTCCTAAATTACTGAATTTGTAATCCAATTCTAATCTGCCATAATTTTTCGGTTTATTTTAATAATTTAACAGGTATGAAGATATTAAAGTTAAAAACGTGCCTTTTATATGTCTAAATTTAACATGTTTTCTTACAATTTGTGTGGGATGACAAATTTCTTTTCTACTTTAGTTATTGTTACTTAAGCAATGTAAACTGTGCTTGAAACAAATTAATTTATCAATTTCAAACCTGTAAGTGTTAATTTGGTTTAGGTATAAACCGTTGGCAATCATCCTAATGTGATACAGACGCAGGCGTTCTTGTACATTATTTCACTCCATTATATTTTCCAGCTCTATCAATAACTTTTGTGCTAATCGTAAATTGATACACTGTAGATGTAAATTAAGATAGGTTAATTAATTATTTATTTTTAAAGTTGTTTTAATTGTTTTAATTTACAAAAAATTATTAATTGTCTCATTCTTTTGAAACGATGATTTCTAACAATGCACTTAAATATTTAGTTATTTACTTATAATTAACCTAAAGCATGTTTTAGGTTTATAATTTTGTTGTTCTGTGTCATACTATTTCTATTAAAATACTTTAAAATATTTAAATTTTTAAAAACATGCCTAATTTTCCAAGGTAAATTAAATTACATATATCAACGGAATTTCATTGCGATATTCAAAAAACGAGTAACAAAATCGATGTTCGTAAATGTGCTTGGTGTGATGGTGACCGAGCGAATCTTAAGGGTCGCAAAATGAAGAGGCTGACAAGCCATTACATGCAATCATAAGTATACTTCTCGTCGCACCACTCCACATAAATTCAATCAATACCATCTGGCAGTGCAAAAAGGATTCGTCGGAACCCGGGAACTTAGAACTGCAAATTTCCAAGATAATAGCGGCTCCATTATCTGCACACGACGTTTCTGCATATATTACGAGGAAATTTTTCGACGTGCCTATTAGGCGTGCTTGATTTGTGGCCTCTAGCTTTTATCTTAGTAAGCCAATGGTTGGAAAAATCGATAAGTTGCTAATAAATTTGTTACATATGTTGATCTGAAGTAAGTATGAAAATGCGACTACTAAAGGAGCCAAACTTGAAAAATAAAATGTTATGACCGAAACTATTTTAGAACAGTTTTGTAGGATCTGCAATTTTTTAAATTGAGGTGGTGTTTACGCTACATATTATAAGTAAGCGAATATGTGAATAACCTGGTATATGCTAAACAGGTTTTATAAATATTATTGTTGAAAAGTAAACTATTTATCAGTGTATTGTGCCGAAAATGCAAATGATTTATTTGCTAGTCGTGTTTATTTGATCTGGCTGCCTTGTCTAAGTAGGAACAAAATCAACAGTTTGTGGATTAAAAAACTGAATAAAATATAAAATTGCTTTACATTCACAGCACCATGTCTGGTTATTCCTTGAAAGCTTATATAAATGTACATCTACCTGTGCTGAGGTTAAAGAACGTCAATTTTAAATATAGCAAGATTATGAAACTGACGAAAGCCACTATATTTCCCGCTGGAAAATATTTTTGAAAGGAAGCAAACACGTCTGAAGCCACTATTAAATTAAATTTAGCCACCTAAAGTTTCTGTTTCACTCTTTGATTTTATTAATACATATGTATGTTATCTATATCTACTAGAGCAATGTATTATTATAATTTATTATTTATCAATATTGCGCGATGTAAATTTTTTACTTAATTACTATGACTGTTATTGTTATTAATATTAATCTTTTTAGGTGTGTTCACCTAGTACGATTGCTGAGTTATATCAAGCAATTTCCTTCTATTGGATAACCAGACACCATGTCATAGCCGTGCAGGTACTAACTAGGTAATTATATATTTTGTATTATAGGTTTGGTTCCAAATCAATCATATGGATATTATCATAAAATTGTTTACGGATTTACTATCACCGTATCTCTTCTATGGCGCTGGATTTTCTTTATTTTTGCCTAGTAATATGTTTTAAATTTTTTCTGCGAGAACATTGCTTGGTCTGTTGCGTGGTATAGTGGTTTTTGATAATATTTCTATTTTAATTAAGTGTAATGCGGTCATTTTCTATTTTTTTATTTCTAGTTTGTTGTTTATTGTTCTGGACTAACGTTTGTATTTTTGGGATGAAGTGAGTTAAATGTATTAAATTCAACAGAAATTAAAAAGCTTCAACCAGGTTTTAACTTGTGGTATTTAGCAGCATTTTTGAAGTTCATACATATAAATGACGTAACGTATAACGTAAGGTTGTATTTTTTATTATCTGTTGTGTTTACATGAAAAAAAAATTATAAACAACGTTTCTTTTATATAAAGAAATACTGGATCATTTCTATAAATAATTTATTTGAAATACAGTTATCAAGATGAATTAATTGAAACTAAATTAACAAAAAAGTTACCAATAAATGTGGAATAAGCAACAAACCTGTTAAACTTCTTAGGCGTTTTTGAAAATTAATCATTCTCGTATGAATTAAAATTTCGTACATTTTTTATATAAATTACAAGTTCATTCGCAGTTACATTTAAAATTTTTTCAGGTTGCTGTCACTTTTTATTAAATTCATCAAGATGACATACGTGCCTCCATGACACCCTGTCTCCATTAATATTGCAACAACTTTATCATCACCATAATGATCTAGGTCCATGCGTCTATTGTAGTAGCATGTGCTTGTAACATTTCAATAACGTTAAATTTACAATAGTATAATAGAAACCTTAAACCTTCATGTCCACTTTTTCATAATACTTTATCAAGCACATTTTGTCTTTTGTGTGACTACTTTAAATATTTTAATTATGTTTATTTTTATAAAAGGAATATTATTTGAGGCTTACCAACTGTAAATATTAGCTGTAATATTTATTTATATAGCGTCCTTGACAATATTTGGTATTAATGTATTTCAGAATTATGTAAGTTTATTCATAATAACTAATGATAATTCTTCTAAATTATTTATTAGGTTTCTTTCCAAACATTTTACTATGACATTATATGTAATTAGCTTTCAAATAACAAGCATTTAAAGAAAACCTAATTTAGATTTAACAAGAACAACAATAAAATGTTTTTCACTATACGCTTTAGACTTTTAACACTGCTCACATCTTTATTTGTCCATAATTTTCAGGGCTCTCTTTTAAAAAGTCAAATATTTAACCCTAAATACTACTTTCCGTTATAATGATAAATTTAACTTTTTTGTGCATTCTCATAAAAATTAAGTCATATGTTTCCAATGCTTGTTTTTTGTACAAAACTTTTTGAGCTAGTCTTAACTGTGACATTTAAAACTAAAATTACGCAGGGCTATCGTTGCTAGGTATCATAACATATTTAAAAAAAATAATCAGTAAACAACCTTTTAAATATATAACGAACTTTTATAATAAAATGTGTGCCTGAAAGGTAGCCAAACTGATTTTCTTAGTTCTATCAGAAGGATCAAAAGACGAAGTTTTTGGACCTGGAGGCTGGTGATGTCAGGTGAACGATCCGATCCAGCCCATTTGCCTTTGAGCTTTTACAGAGTTATTTACAGCTGTTTGAATATCGCCTCACGGGTCAAAATACAGCGCAGCATTGATTAACAGTACGCACTAAATTTTTCCATTGAACTTAAAAAGCTCGCAACCAAGCCACTTGTTATAAAACAAAATGCCTACAGGAAGATGCTTTATAGAAAGTACAATGTTTAGGTAGCACAAACCGTTCAAAGAGGGAAGATGGGACAACAAAGTGAACGGTTTTGCACCCCGATTAACGTCTAAGCATTATGTTAATAGCAGATAAAGTGAGATTTTCAAAATTTATTAACAATAAAAAAATTATGACCACGTTTCTTCAAACCGCTATTAGCCTGAAAGACAAAATGTTGGCGTTGTTAGAAATACGCAAGCTATTATGAAGAGTGTTTGAGAAAGATTCCAATTAAAGACTTTCATATAAGCAACGATGCGTGCCAAAACCGTTGGCAACCGTTGTTGGCTCAAGGATGTTCCTAATAACAAATATTACATAATATCTTCAATTAAACAAATTTTATAAAATAAATCTCACTATCTTCTAGACATACTTTATACGTGCTTATTACCATTTATGAAATATCCAACAAATCTTCAGGTATCTTTCTTGGTACTCGTTTGTTTCAAGACTGAGTAGTACCCACTTATTTTACTATAGAGTTTAATTCTTTAGAGCGTTTGCTATTCGCTATAAAATAATATCAAAATTAAAAACTAAAAATTTTTAGACAGATTTATACATTAAAAACTAAAAACTTTTAGACAGAAAAATAACTGTTATTATCTGTACTTATGTATAGAGATATAAAGTAACACTAGCAAGAGACATCCGTTACCTTTTTCCCTTTTAAAACAATCCAGCAAATTTAATACAAATTTCTGAGCTTAAAAAATTTAACGACATGCCTTTTACAGGGGCACAAAAAATAGACATAACAAATAAACGAGTTTGTTCCGAAAAAAGGCTATTTTTAAGAGTAACTGATGGAACAATTAGACAAATTGGTTTACAAATAAAAGAAATAACGTAAAAACTTTTTGACAACGTTGTAAGACTCTTATAAAATATCTGCGTAAAATATTTCTAATTCAGTAAATGTGTTATGAGCTTTATAGTAATTATAATATATATTTGCGTTCTTTTAAAATGGATATTTTACATTAACATGTGAATTTCAGTTGTCTTTTTTAAGGTGTCAGATATTTTTTACTTTACCAAATTTTTTTAAATATCTTTAAATTAAAAATATATCTCAACCTGGCAACTTTGATGTGATGTAGTACTAGGTTAGTCATATGTACTTTTATATTTGTATGTTAAACATATCGATACATTTTTCTATCTCTTTAAGACCCATACATGATTGTGCATATATAGTTTGGTATGTATTCTTTGATCCACACTAAAATATCACTTTTCTTGACTGCTACCATAATTACATACTATGTAATAAATTATTTTTTATAGCTTAAATGTATGTTTAAAATCTTTAATTTGCTTTTAGAGTATCATTTTTATTTCTATGTATATCCTATTCTATTGCTTTTGTTTCGACCAGATAAGTACAGTAAAACTAGATTTGTATGTGTTTTGTCTTTGCATTTATTTACATGTTAAAATGTGTTTAAAATTGTTTTTGTGCTAGGCCAAAGTATTATGATATCTAATGCTTTTGTTATTGCAATGCTATTGTTATTTTTAACAAAACTGTAAAACCATTTTCAGTAAACATTTTGTGTGCAACATAGTTATAGGTCTTTATAAAATCTCTATTTTTCTATTTCTTTACATATATATTACATAGTTTGTACATAAGTTTATGCTTGTGGATGTAGCTTGTTTATTAATCATTTGCTTTAAATGTTCTTAAAAAATTTAAGTTTTTTAAGTTATAATTTTATTTTACCTTAGGCTTGGTAATCGAGATTGGTTTGGTCTGGTTTTATTATATATTTTTAGTGTTTCGTGTTCATTTTTAGTTATTGACTTTAGCTAGTTGTGCATCTTTTGTTCGATATGTTTTTTCTATATTTATTACCACACTACAGTTTTATACTTCTTTTGTTTCGTGCACGTCCGTTTCTGAGTTTGTTGTTTCTGCTTCTTTATTTTTTCGTTTAGTGTTTTTAATGTTTTAGGCATTCTAAAAAGTTTTGTGACCCTTATGCAATAGCAACGCATGAAAATTGCGTTCGCATCATTTCACTTTATACGTTGTCTTGGTTTGCTTGCTTTGGTGGTTGTCAGTTAACAATAGACAACGAACCACCAACAGTCTAAAATTAGCGTGCTCAAAATATCATTACGCGCAGCGTCAGTTTCAGATCCCAGGCAGCAAATGGATATTCTAGTAATCTTGTTATTATTATTACTATTACTACTGTAATTTCCATTCTTAGCTTGTAATATAAATATTCTATGCATAAAACATGCATATATAATTCCAGGAGTTAAATAAACTTACTTATAGTGACCTTTTATAGTATAATAATTGAATGATGCACCATTACGGTTGTATTAAAATTTGAAATTGACAGATAAAACAAAAACTAAGTTGCTTACATAGAACACTTAATTTAATTTTCTCTTAAATTTGATCAACACCTTGACACAAACCAACGCGCTTTGTTATCATTATATTTAGCAAATAATACATTTTTACTGCCGTTTAGTAACAAGTGTTGCAATAAAATTTTATTTCGTTTATATTCTACTTAATAGCACAATAAAGGTATAATAAGCTAAATATGTTTATCACATCAATTCGCAGTTTTTGCGACTCCCACGCAAAGTGGCTTCGGTTTCGCGCTAAATAAAATAAACAAGTCATTTTTTGATTTATAGTTATAATATTGATAAATTATATAATTTAGTGCAACATTTTATTTAAACATACTTGGACAGAAACAGAATATATTAAAATAAAACAGAAGTTTTTTCCAAATTGAATACAGTAATAAAAACTATAAGGCGGACTCGTAAAGAAAGAGTTGGTTTTACAGGCATTATATTAGTTCTGGTTTAATCAACTGCAAACATCATTGAGCTTTATTTTCTAAACTGTTCTTTATCTTGACACAGCTTTTGGTACTTCTTGATTTATTATATAGAACAAACTTCTTCTTTTATTATTTAATGAGCTTCTCATAGATTGTAATTCAAAGATTTGAAATACTGCGTTATTGTGAGCCTTGCGTATTTTCAATTTTATTTTTGTTGCTTAATTTTTTAACTGGGTGCATTTTTCTTTATTTTCATGTACTATTTTGTATATTTTTGAAATGCGTTATAATTCCTTTCATTTTCGCTTTTTTTATTTTGTTTGCATTAACCGTTTTATTGTAAACAGTGTCTGTAATATTTTTATTTATCCAACATTATTTGTAGTAATTATATTAGTTAAACCATGTAATAGTAATGCATATCAATTTTTGTTGTTCATTTTCTTAGCTGTGATGTAGAAGGGTAAGCGTTCGCTTCTTCGCAGGGTGTTGCTGACAATATATATCCGTAGTCACTCTGCCAGGAAATTGCCAAACCATATTTCAGCGACGAGGAGAGATATTTCGCTAAATGCACTATTTTGTGGTGAACATTCTTTTATGAGACTTCCATGAGGCCATGAGGTCCTGCAAGCAGAAACGGTTTAGCGGTTGTTCGCCGGCGCCGCCAATATGCATTAGTAGCTTTGGACTTTAAGCCTCATCTGCCTTTGTAAGCACTTTTTGCACGGGTCCACGCTTTAAGTAAATGGAGATGCAGCGATGTAGCCGGATCCGGATGGGCGTGGTGAGTTGCTTAGCAGCGCTTGGTGAGGGTAGAATTCCCCGACGCCGCCAGTTTCGCTGCTGCTTTCCCACCGAAAGCTCTGAAAGCTCGCCGGCCGCACTGCGTTATGTTAAACTGGCTTTAAGACACGTACGGATGATAAGTGACCTCGAGCGAGAGCCGAATTGTGTGCCCATTTATACCGGACTGCCGTAAGTTCGTTTTATCGCTGTCTTAAAATCCATTTCGTGTAAATAGGCGCTATAAATAATGGTAACAGGTGGCTCCATTCTACATTTTTCTTTATATTCGATTAAGCGCAGATATCTGGCCGAAATTCGCCCTTTTTCGGTTGCCGGAACGCGCGAGGGTTATCGGGAAGTTTTTTTTTTGTTGCGTTATCTGTTTCGCTACAACACCGTTCAACTGCGTTGACGCATATCTAGCAAATTTAAAAAAGAAATTTATTAATATTGTGTTTCTTAGAATATTGGAAAACTGTGATCTACGCACATAGTTTAATTATTTTTATATTTGTGACCTTACCAGATAATAATAAAATAAGACTTGCAATTTTTTATTTTATTTGAACAAGTAGAAACATATCTGTGAATTATGAGCACATGAACACCTTTTATATGGAAACAATTTCTTTCCGCGTTAACTAATTTTAAGCCGCCGGCCGAACCAGCGACGGTAATTTAATTATTAGGGTTTTTTTGCGGCAACATCATAAACACTCTAATTCATTCCGGCGTTAGGGCTATATAAATTAATTTCTGGTAAATGGGTCAAGTGGGTCAGGCACATTATGTTACATCATTTCTTTAGCTCATACCCAACCGTCTTTTTCAGGAAGTATTTAATGCCAGGCTTATTTGTTTGGTCACTTGCTCATGCAAATTATTAGAAAAGTAGAAGGATGTATGCGAAATGCCTGCACCAATAAAAAAAACTTTGCTCTTTACTATTCTGTTAGGTACAATATCGCTAATAATAATCAGCTCGTTTACTGCGTACCTCAGTACCTGAAACGACGACGAGTTGCTAAGGAATTAATAATAGAATATGAGCACGCATTTTGTATCTCGATAATCAATAAATATTTTGTTTGCATTCCATGACCTGTTGATAATATTTATAGGGCAAAAAGAAAAAAGTTTTATAATTTATTTTTACACATATATTTGTTATCTTATGTACAACTATAATATAATGAATACGTTCTTAATATATATATATATATATATATATATATATATATATATATATATATATACACACAATTGTAGTAATTGTAATTATACAAGATCATTTAATACAGTAATTTTGCAATCAACACAATGGTACTTTAAGCTTCTTTTTATATACTTTACATTTTTTTATGTATTTATTAGTTAATTACAATCTGTCAATTACATCTGACAAAGTAATTATGTTGATCGTATTGAGCAGTGTTGGAGAAGTCGCCCAATGACGACCCTCCTGCGATTACTTAATTAATTTGATTGTTACACTACATGTAAGTTAATTAAGACACTTAATTTAACTTAAATAGCACTAAAATCTATGCGGTAGATCGAGCGGGTTAAGTCTTTTGAGTCTTTGAGTTTGAGCACTGTTGTCTAGTAGATTAACTGCCAAAAATATACTTTATATGGATAGTGGAAAACGTTATAACCTTACAACCGGTATTGTAATACTCTGTTGTCAACAAAAACAGCTAGAGTAGTCAGACTGATTGAAATTTATCTTCCTCTGAAAAACGATTAACCCACGCCACTGCAGGTAACAAACAACTTAAATGATTAGGTTCTGCTACATGCTTGCGTAGAATGCGGCATTTGTGTCTCTTTAATTCGGTTTATATTACAAAATTGGCTACTAATTTAAAAGCAGGTTTAAACATTTATATATTGAACCAATAATTGTCAATTATTGATGTAAACAGGTTTTCATTTACAGTAGCAACTAGTATTATAATTATTTACAAAACAAAATCTATTTTTTTTTATAGTAATTTAAGTATTTAATCTAATTATTACATTTAAGCATTGCAAACTTACAATTTTTTGTTTGTATAGTTATACAACAATGAATTTAACAGAATTTTAACCATCACAAAAATAAAAAATTAAACTTTAGAATTTGAATTGCTTTTTGTAAACTTTAGAAGATTGCATTTATACAGTTGCTAATAAAACACATCCAAAGGTCCACTAAAGAGCACTAGAAACTCGTGCGTTTGTGAACATATCAATTGATACGGATTGAAAAAACTTGTATTAAGCGATAAGGCTACTTTTTCTTTAAAAAAAACTGTCGCATCTGGGATAGTGACAATCCATGACCTATTCATGAAAACCCAATGCATTCACAAAAATACACTGTTTATTGTTAATTGTGGGATGAAGGGGTTATTGGTCTATCTGAAAGGTGTTAAACAATTTTTTCCAATAAACCCAACAATTAGATCTTTAATGACATGTGGTTTCAACAAGATAGAGCTACATTTCCTGATCATGTCATCTCGCAGAGAAGCGACATAAATTGGCCATCGAGGTCTTGCAATCTAACGGAATTAAAATTCTTTCTTTAGAACTATTTAAACGAAAAGTTTTATGTGAACAAACCTGCTATGCTTCCAAGGTTAAATATAACACAGGCGTATAATTGCAGAAGCAGTCGCATTTATTGGAAAGCACTATGGAAAACTTTGCTAGAAGAATGGTCGCTTGTCAGCCAAGTGGGGGGAATTTGGCTGACATCATATTTCATATATAACTATTTTACTCTGGTAGCAATAAAATTCGGATCATTCTAATATGTTGCGTTTCACTAGAAAACACCGTGAAGACTATATTTCATAATTCTTTATAGTATTCATTGATATGAAAAACAAGAGATATACAAGAAAGAAGCACTTTTCGTTGGTTAAAAATATTTTAGATAATGCTTATAAGCTTTTATTTAAATAACCTTGGCGAATAGATTTGTAATATGTTCAGAAATTAATAAAATGTTCAAAATGCAAATCCAGTATTTATTTGTCATAAATATTTTAGAAATTTTTATTTGGTATTATAATTAATTAATTTAATGAATCAATCCACATTTTCACAATTTTCTATCTGTTTTCGGTACGTTTATAATCTTTCTTTCATTTTTCTCCTATTTTTTATGTGTGCTCTCCAGCTCTGGCTTCCCATACGTTTTCCAACTGGTCTTGCCACTTGCCTCTTGATCTACCTTTTAGTCTGGTGGAAAGAGATGATGACCTTATGGATGGATTATAGTTAATAGAATGCATATTATAATACAAATTAAGGACAATAAGAATATAAATTAACAAATAGCGTTTTGTTTTTACATAAAAAGCAAATAAAGTGCTTTGAATTGAAGTAACAGTTTTTCTTTTTATCCAGTTTCCTACCTTTATTAATAATTTATTTTTATTTTTACTCTGTGCATTCCATGTTGATTTCTCCATAGATTACTATAATTTTTACTACTTTTTTTATTTGTTTGGATATGTCTTGTTCAATAACATATAATTTAAAGTTCTTATGAGAATCCCTCCCATCGTCGTCATATTGTAATTTTTTTTATTTCTGCTTGTAGAGTTATCATATAAAATTTTTAACTATAGTTAGATTTAAAAAGAGTTGATTATTTGAGAAATCAATCGAAATACATTTTATAAAGTACTTGTAAAAAATATATTACTCAGTAGGGCGTTCACTTACCATTATTATCTAATATTGCATTGCAACAACTTTTTATACTAGCGATTAGGTTTGTACCATAAGAAATTGGGATAATTCTCTGAAAATTAATATGTTTACTCCTTAGTCTGTGCTTGATCTAGGACCAGACATTTTGTATTAAACTAACGTTAAAAGATTGTGACGGTCAATCTAATCTACTTATTCCATTTTATTGTTTCCTAATTGTACGCAGCCAGCTCCAATGTTTGGGGTAGTTATCTTCTTGTAACAACCACGCTTTACTATCAGGTACAAACCATTGTCGGGTAGATCGCAGCAAACACTCCTTACATATTTTAATAATCTTTCCTGTAATATAAAGAACTGTAATCATCATTCACTGAAGTAACACGCAACTTAACTGGGTGTATCATAAAACATTCTAGTAGTTTTTTCTAGAGGAGGCTCTAAAGTATGTATTTTCTATGCTTCAAATCTTTTCCCTTTTTATACTTGTATAGTGTACCACGTATTGGTAATGTATTTTTCATTTCTTACTTTTTGATTTACTTGACTATTTTGCTTTGTCGCAATTTTATTTGTTAATTTTATTTCTTTCTCTTGCTGAAAAAGATAAAATATTTTAAAATTGAGATATAAGAATTTCTTGCGTCTTCCTATATTTCAATTTTTTTTTTTGGGCATGTGAAATTTAATCATAAATGTATTATGTTGTTGGTTCTCAGGTTGTTAAGCCATATTCGGAGCTTAGAAACATCTAAAAATTAAGTTACTGTTGACGTTGACTTAATTGACGATATTGGAGGTTTCTGAGTCGATCCCCTAAACCCCTTTTTCCTCGATAACTTAGCGTAAATGTCGGTGGACCTACATTAGGGCACCTCGTGCCGCCTTACGAAGCATCACAACCTTCGCTTTCGACGGGCTCCACTTCTAGGTCATAGTTGTAGTGCCCCAAGATGATTGGGTTGCCGTGTCCTTTAACACTGATTAAGTTACTGTTGACGTTAGCAATCTTAGCAAACATGATATCTGGATCTAAGTTATTTTCTCCTTGAAGCATTTACTTCTCAAGACTCTACAAGAACATTACTGATTATATTCTATGAATGCTATTTCAAGACAGCTAACCTTTCTTCTATAGGAAGCCCTAACATTAAACATTGTAATACTGTTTAGGCACTTCCTAGATGGAAATAGCTTAAAGGTGACTCAGGCGTTCGGTAGCTACTGCACATGCCAAGGTTAACTTTGTAGGACATCAGCTCTCCAATAACCTCAATATTAACTGACTGTGTTGTGCGCTTTTGTCTTTATACCCGTGCGCCTGAGTTGATGACGCCACCAGGTTAGTTGACAACGTATATGAGCTAGCTAGTGACGTAAATCAATTCGTTGTAGATGACACTTCAGTATTTTTTGACGTCAATTTGTTTTTTGTTCCTTAAAAGCGATAAATCAAAGTTTAGGTATATAAAATCTATCGTTTCTGTTAAAATTATGTTATATTTATAAATTTCTACTACTTCTCCCTATAAACTCGAGTAATAGTTCCTACAATTGGACAAAACTTATGTTTGCCCAAACAAAAGTTTTCGAGGCATGTTCAGCAACAGCTAATTTTTCGGGTTGATTTATGCGTAATGTTTCTTTATGTTGATGGTAATATAGACTTGTTTATACGAATATGGTATTTAGCATATCTCTGGTTTTATTTTATGGTTTTTTTGTGTCCTTAATTGGTTGAAAACAATTCCTTATTTCAGTGATAGTAGTGTAAATAAAAGGCATTTACCTTGTGTTTGTTCAGAATTTTTTCTGTCCGGTCCGTGACATTGTTGATAAAAAGTAAAAAGACTTTGACTACCGCAACCGATTTCGTTCTTGTTTTGCGTGAGCATCTGTTAGGTTTGACAGACTTTTTTTTATCTCCATTCCCTTGTAAGGCTTGTTTCATATATCTTAGTTGCACATTTAAGAACTGAGGTAACACATTGGCCGTGCTCGATCTACCAATGTTTTCACGACCGTTCTTTCTAGACTTCCATGTTGATTCGACTGTTTGTGAAAATATGCATGTTTTCTGTATATGTGTATATTGTAATTATCCATTCTCCGCACTCATCATCTGTAATATGTATATTCGGGTGCATTAAATTAAGGTATTTATAAATTGCGATTGTATTTACGTGCTAGGTCTCCATATATCAAACCTATTAGCGACGTTTCTAAGGCTTATTACGGGTTTTAATGGTGCACCACCGGCAACGTCTTTATCAACTCAAAAAATAAACTTTTGATAAACATGCCCTGGAAAATCCTGGCCACGAGAAATACATTTATAAATAAATACAAAAGTAACTTTCATGATTTATTACCCAAACGTTGGTTTGCCGTTGTTAAAGGGAAAAAACAGACCACCACGCAGTAAAAAAGTAAGTGACGTCAACAAATGGTATGATAGTACCTGCAACGACCGATTTACGCCAGCTACTAGTCCAGTTACGTTATAAACTAACCTAGTGTCGTCAACAACGATCCTTCAACACCATTCTTACCACACGTACACGAGTACCTTAATTTTTAAAAGATTTTTTTTAAGATATCTCTCGCAGTGTGAACAAAACGTCAAAAGTTTCCAAACACCGATCACGGCCTACCAACTATAGAATCAATAACACGATGCATTAAAACATCAATCCTAAAAGCCTTTTTATTTATTTGAAAATAAAGTCCAGAAATTCATAATATTAAGGTAGCATATCAAATATTTAAGAAAAATCTTCAATAGATCGAAATAAATAAAATACGTCTCACATTTAACTAGGTGGTGTAATTTAACTTAGTCCTGTTAATAATTTATTTGCCAGGTGATTACTTCTATGGACAATTAAAATATTAATGTTTCTGTTAATATTCTAAACGTTCTGTAAACTACTTTGGTGGTTCTTTTGTTATAACCCAAAACTCTCTCTTTAAATTCCAAAAAATGCAAAGTCCATAAATTGAAGCGAAGGGTCTCTACAAAGATATATCCTAATAGTATAATTAATAGCTCTCCAAGATTAAACGGCCAGGTTAAAAGAGGTTTACTATTCATGATACTAAATTTATTATACCTAATAAAATTATAGCTATTTTAGTTTTTGTCCACGTGCAACTAAGACGACTATCAGAGGCTTTCGAAATGTTTAGATGAACTAGTGGTAATTGAAGTATTCTATGGTTTATAAGTCGATTATTGTTAATGCTTTCTTGTTCAGTTGGGTCTCAAATAGTTTCTTACTTAATTTCTAATCTCATAGCGATAAAAATAAACGGGGAAACGATAAATAACATAAGATACGCGGATGACAGCGTACTAATTGCAGACAACCCTAGAGCATTACAACAGCTAATTAACAAAGTATACGAAGCAAGTTTACAAATGGGCCTAACAATCAATACTAAGAAAACAAAAATCATGCAAGTGAGTAAAAATCCTAGGGATATAAATTTTACAATTGATGGCAACGCTTTAGAAGAAGTTGGAAAATTCAAATATTTAGGTTGCTGGTTAAACTCAGATCTAAACTCAAATATAGAAATAAGAAGTAGAATAGAAATAGCTAGGCAAGGATTTATAAAATGAAAACACTCCTGATAAATAAAATCTAAATTTACAAATCAGATGGAGAATGGTAAAGAGTTATATATGGTCAATATTGTTGTATGGAACGGAAGTCTGGACACTAAATAAACACGAGATAGACAAACTGCAAGCCTTTGAAATGTGGTTGATGAGACGAATACTTAAAATCCCATGGACAGCCAGGATTACAAACCAAGAGGTATTACAAAGAATGAACTGTAATAGAGAAATTATAACTACCATGAAAAGAAGAAAAACCGCCTACTTGGGACATCTACTAAGAAATAAAAAATATAACCTACCCCAACTTATCATACAGAGTAAGGTTGAAGGCAAACGCGGAAGGGGTAGAAGGAAAACTTGTTGGTTTAAGAATATAAGGCAGTGGACAGACATGAATGTTCAACAAATATTTAGAGCAGCTGCAGAAAGAGAAACATTTGCCAATGTAATCGCCAACCTCTATTAAGAGAAGGCACGACAAGAAGAAGAAGATAGCGATAAGCTTTGAATGTTCAATTTTTATATCTAAATTTTTTAAACTGCAATTAATTTTTATTGTGCATCTACGATGAATTGTACATTAACTTTGTACATCTTTTAACAGATATTTTTAAATATTTTTTTGATGTCTTTAAGTCGACTCAGGTATTAATAGACGGATACCTTAGATCTAATTAAGGATGCTAGTCTAATCAGGATACTACAAACTCTCGTAAATTTTAGCAGAATTTCAATTCTAACTTGTTTCTTCGTGGAGTTGACTTTTAGATAATCCTTCCCTTACTTTTGTATTTGGTTTTATTCTGGGAATATTAGTATTGAGCAAAACTTGTTTTGAATGGCCAATTCAGGTTTGATAAGAGCAGACACTCATATTATTAGACAATGAACGTCTTGTTTAGTCTCTGTATTTGAATTTTATAGTTAATCTTATTATGTTAGCTGTATATCGGTGGTAAATGAGAACCTTTGGTGCCAATAAATTTAACTTTTTGATTGCCATCTTTTAATTGGTATAAAAGTTTTTTATAGCACTATGCATAGTTCAAAATTTTATTTTGCTATTACCATGGAAAATTGGAAAAGACAAAAGTAACAACGCTTTCGTTCCATTTGCTGTAGAAACTCGGCGCATTTCCCTAACCGAACATATCGACACCAGCGATCCTAGATTAATTTGCTTTAACTATATGACCATCACCATTTTATTTATTTTAGTGCAAACTATTTTTTTTAATTTTACACCATTATAATATTATATATTTTTATTCTTTCTATTTTCTATTTCATTTTATATTTTTACTAAATCTAAGGTCCATTTGGCGATATTTATTTCTTATTACTCTGTAATAAAACATCTTAGATTAATTAAAGTTAAAGAATACAAATTTAGATAATTTGTTAATTTTACGAAACAAATTAGTAGTACCATTCACATTTTTAACATTAACTCTTAATACAAAACATGAACACGAACGGTAAAGGAATCTAAAAAGAAGCTTCATAAATAAGTTATATAAAATAAGTTTTAGATATCAAAAGTATATTTTTTGACAGTATATATTTTTTCGTTTTAATCAGAGGTGAATTTCACTTTTATTGTGTCTGTCTAAACAAAACGTGTATTTTCCTAATGGAAAAGGCCTGATTGGATTACTTCACTAGAGTTTCCCTTTCTCCTGGTGGCTTTCCTTTTAGGCGATGAAGCATTAGGCGCGATTTTCTCAAATGCCGTTTTAGATGGTAGATACAAGCGTGACCTTTTCCGTAAGCCCTATTTAGTTTTCGACAATCTTAAGATATCTCAACACACCTGTCTCAAGTGTCTCGGTTTGATGTCCCATTTAAAATTAATTTATTTTCCTACGGCTTGCAGTTGCTCCCAAACCTTTTTATTGATTGATAATTTAAACTTTTGATTAAGTACAATTAATATCGCCATAAGCAATGAATAATTTATTTCTTTTGTCTTTATTAAGACTAAGAGTGAATGCACCTTTTCTAACAGATTTCTTATTAACGAAACACGACCTTTTGCCACTTGTTTTTTAATTAGCCTAACGCATTGCGGCAGATTAATTAATTACTTTGATGAAACCCGCCACTATTCACGCAATGTACTGAAATCTAGAACATACAAAGGCTAATTTGCATATTAAGGGGAGTTTTTACACCCGGGCATTAACAAATTCAAACAACGAACCCCGCGTTTATAAGTTATTAGGTTTTTTTCTTAATTGCAGAGAAAGTTGATATTAAACACATAGGTTATTAAATTATTACTTTTTATGTTTACATGTTTTATTAATTATTTTAACCAATTGCGCCGTTAGAAAAATTTAACTGTAATTAGTTTAGAGGCTGAACTTGCTGGCAAAACACAAGTTCCACTTTTCTTGATATCAAAGGGTAATAACGAGTTGAAAATGTTTAACTAATCAATAAGTACGTGATCAAATTATTTCCCCCGGGCTGTAGGTTGTTTGCGTACGTAAGGCGGCAAAGCGATCTACTGTTTTATTTTTCGGTAGTTGTTTTTGGTGATATTGGAAGTAGATCACTTTCCGTGCCATCACAACCGCATTTTCTCTTCCTTCGGCATATCTTCCACTTGTTTATTGTACGGATATTTCTCAGCTATATATTGTGGAACTGTAATCTGGTTATAAAATTAGTTTTAGAACTTTACATGGCAGGAAAACGTATATTTGTAGGGCAATAAGATAATTACTTATTATATAATTATTTAGTTTGTAAAACCTATTTAACAGCCAATTCTTATCTTTTTGATTAGAATCATTTTTTAATAAATTTGCTGCAAGTTAAGGTATGGTGTGAAGTGATTTGCAAGTAATGAAAATAAATTACCTTCTAGTGCTTCACCAATCTGCTGTTTATAGGAAATTAAATTTGCAGTGTAGTGCACTAACCTGCCGGACAAGTAATTTATTTTTCCATTAGTTTGTAGATAGCCCCGTCACTTTCCTAAATAGATAGCCGAAGCATTATCTTGCGTTTTAAACTACCAGTAATATAAATTTGAGTAGTTTGCTTCTTAGCAGATTTTGTGCATTACAGTTACTACATATTTCTTTTCACAAACAGTCCTTCTTTTTATAAGCGCTTGTCTTGATCTTAGGATTACGGAGAAAAATTAATTTCGCTCGCAAAATTACTTTTCCACCACATTTTTAATTTTAATCGCCGCATGCTTTATTAATAACCTGAGTTTAGAAACATACATAATTATGATTTATGAAGATACGATGTTGTAAGTATCTGTTTCATTGTATGTTTTGCCACTAAGACTAAAGTTTATTTTTAAATAATGCACATGCCCCTAAAATTACACAAAGTGAACGCTGGTATTAACTTTGCAGTATGAATATCGGTATTGCTTTTGCTATTTAAACTAAAAACACTTTCTAACGAGTTTCCGAAGTAATTTTGATATTAGTCCCGTAGTTAATATTTTTAATTCTCGTTTTTAGTGCTTTTATTCCAAGAGCCACTAACTCCTAGCGACGAAAAATAGTTACTCGTAAAATGTGTGCTTCTCATTTAATTAATTTTATTTAAAAGTAGCCAAATTTCTACTGAACCTCTTTCAACGTTTGCTTTTAATTAATCGTCAAACTATAGTCTGAAACCCCATTTTAATATAATTAAACGCCGCCTAACAAAATACCGTTTTTGTTAACATTTGAGGATCCCACTTGATAGCATAATGATTAAAAAGCACATATGTGTCGTTTAAATTTTACTGCAGACCTTTAAATTGAAATATGAGGCCGTGCCGATGACTAATTATTTCAATTTATTGCGCGAACGGGTAAAAATGAAGAGCTGTACATTACCGGCGGTGATCGATGGACCCCAGGCTGCGGAAGTCTGCAATTAAGGGGCATTTTTAATAGAACAAAATACTTTTGGCAGTATTTTCCGTTAGTAGCCTTTAATGTTTGAATAGAAAATGGAAAATTAATGTGAAAATTTGATCAGTACGGTGTATAGTTAAAACTTAAAATGTTTTATCTAGACAAAATAATTTTTGCTGAGTAATTAAATTTCAGATAATTGCTTTTTTCTAATTATTTACGTTTGGCATATATATTAATTTTTATATTTTAAGCAGAGCCGTACACAAGTTTTCCATTTAAAATTATTGAAAGTAGGTAATCCTTTGACCTTCAGCGTCCTGTAGACATAACTCGATGAATATTTATTTTTTTTATATTCTAGTTACTTTAAATATTTTTTTTTGAATAAAAAATTATGTAAAACTTTCTAACAAAAATTAATTCAAATTTTTTAATTTGTACCATTAATGTGTTAGTAGTATAGACATCACAAAATATTTTTTTTAATAATTGCTTTTATAACTAAGAACAACTTAATATGATACGTCACATTCAATTAAACAACTCATAATGCTAGTTCTTATAAGTCTTTTCTTTTTTTTGTGTTCTCATAGAGGTTGTCCGTGTATGTAAGTGCGCATTTAGAACATTTATGATTTAGAATTTTCCAACATTTGGTTAGAAATTGTATTTGTTTTATTGTATTTTAGCCTTTTAATAAAGTTAATTACGTACCGTAGAGATTAATTCAAAATTATTTTTGTTTTTATCAAAGCTAATGTTTTCTCAAAGTTCTAGTGTAACTATTGAATTAAGTAATGTATATAATCTGTTGTCAAAGTGATTAATTTTATTTTATCTGCTACATGTCTTTAAAAAAAAACTTAAATAAATATTTATATAAAACAAAAATTAACAATTGTTTAAAATTACTGTTTTAACGGTTTTTTTAGTCTATAGAACACAATTTTATTTACATATTAGAAAAACATTAAAAAGCTTTTTCATTAGTTCTAAATTAGGTTACTACCAAATCTAAATAATTTGAGTTTAATTATTTTTTGCTACAAATAAATATAGTTATACTAACAAAAACCAAAATAAAAGACAAGAAGAAGAAATATCAGGTAACTATTAGCATATACGAAAAGGAGTGCCTAAACACAAAAGAGCAAAAATATATCCCGATTCAAACAATAAAACGAAAATAATAATCAGATCAGACATTAAAACATACGGACAACCAATAGCTATTTCAGGCGTAATGTAATTAATGACAACGCAAACGGAGGTAAAGAAAATTTTTTTTGACAGAGTAAATATTATATCAACCCACAATGAACACTTCAATAGCCGTGTCGGAAAAGAAGACTAAGGCATAGTAGGGTGTTTTGGAGAAAACGTAAACAACAATAGAAATAGGTTAATTAACATCTGCAAATAAATGAATATATTATACTAAAAACATTTTCCCAAAATAAAAATATTCATAAATATACATGGACAGACTCTACAAGAAATTTAAAATCAATAATCTCATCGAGAAAATGAGGACAAATTTCTGAGTATGAGACATTAGATTATACCAAGAAACGGAATGTGCCTGCAATTATCATATTGTAGTAAGTTATCTCAAATATATAAAAGACTTATGAAAATACAGAAGAAATCGAAAAATAAACAAATTAGTTATTAAGACTGAGGTACCTAAACAATTTAGAGTACTAGGTTTCTATACAAAAATAGATTAGAAAACAAATTAGTCATGAACATAGACGAAATGCCGTAAGAAATGCACAAACACTTAAAAGAAGTCATTTTTGAAACAGGGACAATGGCATTCAGTACTTTTTTTAAATATTTTATTAAAAATCGGGTACATAATATTTATAAACTAATATGCTAATTGTGAGAAATTACAATTACAATTCCTGACAATAAGAACATTAATAGAAAAAGCCATCGAATACAATTTACCTTTATATATGGCGCTGGTCGATTTTGAAAAAGCTTTCGACTTGATTGAATTGTGGGCCATAGAAAAAGCCCTGCAAAACAGTAGAATAGACTATAGATACACTAAAATGATCCACTCCATCTATGAAAAATCAACAATGACAGTGAGGTTACACGAAAACACTAATAAAATCCCGGTCGGTAGAGGAGTAAGGCAAGGAGACTCGATGAGTCCTAAGTTGTTTATAACAGCACTAGAAGATGTGATAAAGTCACTTAACTGGGAAAACAAAGGAATAAATATAAATGGCAAAATGCTCAATCACCTGGCCTATGCAGATGACCTAATCATCTTATCAAACTCAGCAGTGGACTTACAAAACATGCTCGAAGAACTCAAGAACAAATCAGCAAAAGTTGGGCTAAAAATAAATAAACAAAAAACAAAAATAATAACTAACCAACAAGACAACATAAACATAAAAATTGACAACAAAACTGTAGAGACAGTACAAGAATATGTTTATTTAGGTCAATTGATAACATGCAAAAAATTTAACCAAAATCTGGAAATTGATAGACGCATACGCCAAGCATGGTCAGCCTTTGGGAAACAAAATAAAATACTAAAAACCCAAACAATCCCCTTAAAACTGAGAAAAGCTGTGTATGACCAATGCGTACTCCCAGTACTTACTTACGCAGCACAAACATGGACATTAAACAAAACATTAATGGGAAAACTTGCCAAAGCCCAGGGAACAATGGAAAGGCAAATACTAAATATAAAGTTGAAAGATAGAATAAGAAATGAGAGTATAAGGGAAAAAACAAAAGTAATAGACGTCAAGAGACATCTAGCATCATTGAAATGGAGATGGGCAGGCCACACCATGAGGCAAAAAGATGAACGATGGAACAAGGTAATACAGGAATGGAGACCATGGACGGGCAGAAGGAGTGTGGGCCGCCCACAAACCAGATGAAAAGATGACATAAAATTAATAGCAGGATTAACATGGATAAGGACAGCTCAAGACAGAGACAAATGGAGATTTAAAGGGGAGGCCAACATTGGATAGATACAGGCTGATAAAGAAGAAGAAGAAGAAGAATATGCTAATTAATACATTTGCAAGTGATGTGTTTTTGTTGGCTTCCCCCCTCTAAGTATTTAGAGATCTGACTGCCAGTCTTCTTAATCTTCTTTTGTTTACAGGTTGTAGAAGTGGTGTAATCAGTGGATTGGGATGGTCATTTATTTTATCGCGATGTTTGATGGCTTTTTCTTAGGCGACTTTGGTTACGTTGAGGTCTCTATAGAGTGTGTGGTTTGTACCAAGGCTGCATTTGCAATTATTCTTAGAATTTTAGACTGGCATTTTTGTAGTGTGGCTGTGTTGGGCTGACAGACACATTCCTACAGTTTAATACCGTAAATTCAAATCGGTATGAAGCTTAAGTATATTACAGCATAAGTAGCTTGTTTTCTATCTACATATGTGACTCTACCAACCAGCCAGTTCAGTTCCTTAATTTTTAGGTCTATTTGTTGTCTTTTCCTTTTTATGTGTGATTTTCAGTTTAGTTTTAAGTCTAAGTACAAGCCTAGATATGTGATGGTCTCATGTTGTAGCAGAGTTATCTGGTTAAAGTTTATATAGGGACATGTGCTTCTATAGAGAGCAAATGTAATATGAGTAGATTTAGATTTATTCGCCTTGATTTTCCAGTTTTTGTGCCAATTCTCGGTAACAATGAAATGCTATTTTAGGTAGGATGAAGCAAAGTTAAGAAGATTGATGTATTATCTGCGAAGGTGGCAATTTCTGTGTGTCTGGTAGTTGGTACGTGAGATCTGTATAGTATGTGTCCTTGGGGTATCCCTAAATGAATAATAAAGCGCATAGACGCCTCTCCGTTAACTTTTGCTTAAAATAAGTGAGATTTTAACAGAGTATAGTATTTTTCTGGGAATGTTCTTTTGATTTTATATAGCAAGCTAGGGTGCGAGACTTTTCGAAAGTCTGGCACATTGATGGTATGGTATATTATCAAATAATTTTTTTGTGTATAAGCTTTTCTAGAACTTTTGATATTATTGGCAACAGACTAATCAGGCTATAACTTGCAACATCCATTTGATTCTTACCGAGTTTTGGGATCATAATGATTTGTGCTATTTTTAAAGTTTTGGCTCAGTATTCTAGTCTTAATATTGCTTTGAAAATGTACATTAGCTTGACGAATCTTTTTCTTGGCAGCTCTTTTACCATTTTTGAAGTGATGAGGTCAATTTCTAAAGTTTTTTTTTAATGCAAAGATTTTATTTTATGAAATACCTCCTTTGGGGTGGTTATTCTAATGCGCATTTTGAAGTTCAATGGATTGCATTTGACGTGAGGTAAAGATTTCCGAAAGGTACTCTTTAAATAGGTCTGCTTTTACTTTAAGGTCTTTGCCTAAGGGCTCAGTAATGTTGTTTATCTACGCATTGGGGAGACTATTGTTTTAGTTTTTTTAATTCTTTTTAATTGGTTTCATATTGACTTGTCCTGTCTTTTTAAATTTGTGACGTATGTTTGAAGGAGTCCTTTCTAATTGATTGCAGTTTGGGTTTTAATTTATTACTGAGGAGGTTGTATTGTCTTCTCCTTTTTGTAAGTGCGTTCGCTACCATGTTGATCTAGCTCTTCTCTTTTTAACTATTAACTCTTTAATTTTGAGAGAAATTCGGTCATATGTAAGAACAATAGTTCTTCGAGAATCAAGATAGGAAAAATGGTCACAAAATCTCTAGATAATGTATTATGGAACGGAAACGCAAGTCAAAAACCAAAACCACATTTTTTACGGTATTTTTGAAAACATAATCTTTTACAGAGCAAAATGTGGGCACAAACTTAGACTATTAGAGATAAAATATAGACAGTAGACTTATCTTTATGGGAAGATGTCTGAAAATAAATAGAAAAGACATCTGTAAAAGAATGAAAACTAAATAATTAATTACCAAAATCTCAAAAAGTAGAGCACTGCAATGGCATGGATTATGCAAAGATGCCACAACGATGTCCGACAAAAGTTATAAAAATAGTTTCCACAGTGAAAAAGACAAAGAGGGAGATTGGTTATAAGATCGATAATGACAAAAAATGCTTAGGATACGGCGATTGAAAAAATAAAATGTTTTAGAAACAAGAAACAGCAAATTCAAAGGGTAAAAGCTGAAATAAGGGGAAGACTATTTTTTTGCAATAATTTTCTGCACTATATATTCAGCTAGTATCGGAGAAGGGATTTCTTTTTGTAGTACATTAACAAGCAGCGTTTTCTAAAATGGTTTTAAGTATTAAAATATAACGTATTTTTAATAGAAAAATAGTTATGTTTGGTATTTAAGGTTGTATTGATAAAAATCTGCAATTTCAAATTTTTTATTTGTATACGTTAATTAATTTTAAGTAATAAACTACCTATTTAAACCAATAAGGTCTTTGACATCAGCATGTTTTCTCGTCATAGTTTTCAATTTTACGTCGGGACAAATTGCAGTGGTCAATATTTTAGATATCCGACGTAGAAGTAAAGTTGTAGAAGCCGACGTTGCTATAAAGTAATTTGCTTCTTTGGTTTTTAGTCAATCTTGGCTTGCTTAAGCTTAAAGTAAAAGTTCAATAAAAAAAACGAGCAAATCAGCTAGACAAGCTCGACTAAAGCAGTTAACATGCCTGCACAACAAAATCTAAGGTATAACTCAGTTCTGACCATTTTCTTTGCAATTTATTTGGCTTAAAGATCACCTTTTTTTAAACACGAAAGATATTTATAAGTTTATTGCAAAAAACAGCCATTAAAAGAAAAATCAAACAAGCGTTAGAACGAAAGCAATTAACACAATAAAATTTAATTAGGAAAAAGAGCAAACATACAAGTGGATATAAATGGTTGAAGGCGTATGACCTAAATGGTTGCAACTCTAACATAATTAGAATCAGAATTCAATTTAACGATCGCTGCCATTGATTTTACTAAACTATTGTTTGAGATAAAATTAAGAAATATAATTTTACCTCTTATTCGTGCGGGTTTACATGAGATTTAATCTTTTAGAACAAAAGCAACTGTCAATTTTAGTACAAACGCATATTCAATGTGTTCTTCAATACAGGCGTTCCTTGAAAGAGTAAGAGTATTACTAGTTAAAAACATAGACTTAAGCTTAATCTAAATACTGGCAATATTTGTAGCTTTAGGGTGATAAAGATGCCAAGTTACAAATTTTTATATAAAGTAATAAAACTTAAAATAGTGTACTTGAAAAAACACAAATTTATTTCAATAATTAGCTGCCTTAACAAAGTTACGATTACGGACAAAATAAATGTGTTAAGGAAGGGTACGACATGATAGATCAAAACATTAAAAGTAAGCTTCGACGCAACATGGAAGCGAACTATCGTGGTCAATATACAAACAAAAATACACAGTTAAGCCTTATTAAATAAGAATACACCGTCCCAAGTACTTTGTATAATCATGAACGGACTAGTAATATTAGTACTTATTTGGATAAAATACGGCTCACTTCTACAACTCAATCGTGATTGGTTAGTCCGCTCAAGCTTTTATTGTATGGCATTTAAATCATTTCCTTTTTCATTTTTGAATCCAGAACTTATGTAAGATAAGCAATTGTATAGTTTGAACACCGGAACGTAAGAATAAAAAGTGTTTTGAATTAGGTAGAGCTCAAATGCTTGCAGTTAAAACTTCTTTTTCTAAAACACTAATAAATACTAATTTTCTTTTTATAATATCGATGTCAAATCAACCATACCGACTCAACAAAATAAATATTTGTCTGTCAAAAATAAATCGATTGGGGTTTTTAATTGCAACGTGATAAAAAATTGTCGAATATATGCAAAAGAATAAAGAGCTACAACTTTTAATTTTTTCGGTAAATGTTACTGGGTTTTATTTTACTTTAAATTATGATACTTAAAAAAGCTCCTTTTAGGAATGAAGTAGCCCGTTTGCGTCTGCTTCAGTCTTTGAAAATATGATTATTTTTAAAATGTTAAAAAGTGCTATAAAAAATAATTTGAAATATAAGATATTTTAATTAAAAATGTTTTTGAATAGTCATAGTTTCTTGCTCAAACGCTGTAAAAAATATAATATGTGTGGTTAGAGTAGCTTTTAAAACTGCATTTACTTTTTATAAAATATATAGGAAGTTTTTTCTTCTATACAATAAAAGTGAAGAACAAAAATTCTCATTTTCTATCTACACAGCAGCTTGATTTCAGTTTAATCGAAGAAAATATAGAAAAAGTTTAAGTTTACATTTTAGCAAGATAAACTTAAATATTAATTTTGCACTAAAAATATCTCACAAAGCACACCTGTATGTTAGATAATACAATTATTACAAAGTTTATATTTCTTTACTGCGCCTGGCTTTGTAGCACAAATATGAAAACTGGGTTAGGTGCTTTAGAACTGCTCTTAACGAAGCACATCCTTATAATGTTAACGCACTGTCCTATAGAGGGTTAATGTAAGTTTATTCTCCTCTGCATTTGAACACCCTTTTACTATACGTACAGTATAAATTGCATCTATTTCAAACTAGAATATTGTAACCCAGTCTATCTTTCTATGTTTAACGAAACGGGTTAGAACTTGGATCCCTGATTACTATAAACTTACGCCAAGGTTTTAATAGAGCAACTTTGGTTTTTGAAGTAATCCAAAAACTTACTGCGTAATCCTGACTGTTTACGGCGAGATGAAACCAGGCAGCAAATTCCTTATCTCGGACATCGCAAAACCCAAAAAGATTATTTGTAACCAAAGTCCTATACATCTAAGAATTATGATATCTTTTCCTTCTTGCTATCAATCTTTAGATTGGTTTGTCGCAGACTTCCATTTCTGGCAGTTTTCCTATAATCGCTTTAGCTCATTATAACTTTGGCAACCGGCATCGTTCATTATCTGCTTTAAATAGTCCATTCTTGGTCTCCCTTTTGCATTTTTTCCTTACATTCTTTCTTCCAGTATGGTTTTTAATATTCCTTCGCATCTTAAAATATGCCCCACTAATTTGTCTCTTTTTTTTGTATCTGTGTCCAAAAACTTCTTTGTTCTTTAACCCTTTGGAGCACTTTTTCGTTGGATGTCATATCCGTCCATTTTATTTTTAATAGTTTTCTGTAGCACCACATTTCTAGTGCTTCTAGTCTTCGCAATTCGTTTTTCCCAACGGTCCATGTTTCGCACCCATACAAAGCTGTGTTTCATACATATCTTTTTATTAGTTGAATTCTTTTTGCTGGTTTAATGCTATTCGATATCAGCAGATGCTTCAAATTATTGAAAGCTATTTGTGCTTGCATTATTTGCTATTTATATCTCGTTTAGATCTTTTGTCCATCGTTTTAATGCAGAATTTGTTAACTTACTTTATCCTTTCATTTTCTATTCGTATTCCAGTATGTCTATGCCCACGTCTTTTATATTTTTGTTTAAAAACTTGTTCCTTTTAATTTAAAGTATCATCAATATCTATTAAGTGCACAACCTTATTGTACTCCCTTTCTGATATTGGCAGTTGTTTAAGTTTGTTTGCATATAATTGTTACCGTTTGATTTTTATAGAGGTTGTATATTATTCTTCTATCTTTGTGCTTGATTCCAATAGTCCTCAGAATCTGTAACATCTTATGTCAGTCTACTTTATTAAAAGCTTTTTCAAATCTACAAAAGCTGTATAGGTTTGTTTGTCTTTCCTGCTTTTTTTCCACAACTAGTCTGAGCGCTAATATAGCTTCTCTAGTTCTAATGCCTTTTCTGAATCCGAATTGGTCTTCTTTCAGATTTTTCTCTATTTTTATTCAATTTTTCTGTATATGATTCCGGTAAGTATTTTTGATACATGTGTAGTTAAACTGATTGTATTGTAATCTTCACATTGATGTGAGCTGTCTTTTTGGGCATTGTAATTATTATATTTTTTGCAAAATCTGATGGTAATTCCTCTGTTTTGTATATGTTCCCAATTAGTTCAAAGGGCTTCTGTGGAGAATTTTTGCCTAAGCACTTTAAAAATTCGATTAACATTTTATCTATTCTCGGGACTTTTTTGTCTTTCAAATCTTGTACTGCTTTGTTAAATTCTGATCTTAGTATTCTGTATTCTTGTTTCTCTTCCTCGAGGTCTTCTATTTTTTTAATTGCAGAAAACTTACAATGATTTTCTTGATATAATTTTTTGATGCATCTTTCCCATCTGTTAGTTATATCTTTATGCTCCATTGGTATGTTTTTTTATCTTTTAACTTGCGATTCTTTATTTTTTTTGTTAAGCAGGTTTTTTATATTCTCGTATGCACTTCTTATTAGTCTGAGTTCAAGATCTCTATTAAATTCATCTTATTTTCCTGATATGAAACGATTTTTAGACATTCTAGCTTTTCTATTTATTTTACTTCCTAACGTTTAGTACTTCTCTCTATCTTCTTCTTTAGGTAAGTTTTTATATTTTTGTCTTTCTTTTATCATTTCTACTACTTCTTTTGTGAACTAAGGTTTTCTATTTTGGCGTATTTTTTTCCTATGACTGTATCCGCAGCTTGGACTATATATTTTTCATTTTATTCCATATACGACCATTATTCTTTACGTCTATATGTATTTTTAAATTATCATAGTTTCTTAATCTACTTTATTTTCAAAATATTTTATTACATTTTTGTCTTTCAATTTATCTGTATTTTAACCAGCTACTTTTGTGTTTGTAAATTTTAATTTCGCTTTTATCATAACCAAGTTGTTGGTCGCCGTCCACGTCGGCACCTCGATAGCTTCTGTTGTATATTATTTGATATCTGAATCTTTGCTTTGTCAAGATATAGTCAATCTAATATTTTTTTCCATCCTCTGGCATGCTCCGTGTATATCTCCTTTGTTTATAATGTTGTGCAAAACTCCATTAGTCTCTCTCTTCTTTCATTCCTTCGTCTTAGTCCATATTTCCCTATAACCTTGTTCTCACTTGTTTCTCTAACCACTGCGTTCCAGTTGCCCAATATGAGTTTTTCTTACCTTTTACTTGATCTATTATTTTATTTAGCACTTCGTATACTTTATCATCTTTATGTTGAGAGATAGGCATATGCATCTGTATAGTTACTGTGTCTGTCGGTTTTGTCTGTAACTTAGCCATGATAATTCTTTTATTTTTCTTAATATAACCCTGAACTCTTTTTCCAAATGTCGTATTTAGAATTATTGCTACACCTGCATCTCTATAAACCGCGATTGTGTTTCTGATTCTGTGGTTTTCACTTCAGAAGTCTCCTTACTGTTGCCAGAAATTTTCGGTTATGCCTAAGATATCCATCTTTAGTCTTTTTATTTCTAATTTTACGTTTTATAATTTTCTGTTTTTAAGAAGCAATTTTATATTCCACGTTCTGATATTTATAATATTCTTAGTTCGTATTTTACCATTCAGATTTTCTCTAGTTGTCCCGGCCCGGAGATCCAATTAGGAGATTGCTTCTTCTTATTATTATTATTGTTGATGCTTATCTGGGGATGTGTTAATAATGCGGTGGTTTTCCTTTGCCCTCCGCATAACGTTCAGTTATATTGTGTAGACTAATTGCCTACGATAGAAATTCCTCTAACATCATCACTAGTATTGTGGTCATAACGCTATTACTCGGTCGTCAGAGCCTCGTTTGTGTGAAAAAAGGTACACAAAGGTGAGTTTGACATTTGAATGGAAAAGGCTATGATTCGCGCTTTACCATCCCTTATACCCCTAATAAAATCTGACACTAGATATAGTTTAAGGGTAAAATTGATAATATTTTTTAATAATAGAACTGAGAAAAAAGATATATAACTCAAAGTGTGATTACTATAACTTTTCGATAAACTACTTTATGTACAAAATAAATGCTAGCAGCGGTACACTGCAAATAGAAGTTTTTGTCCGAACTCTGTTTAACGGTATAACTAAGAACTCAAAAATGTCTGCTTAGATTCTTTATAAACTTTACAAACAAATAAAATAATATCATTACTATACAATTTATAAAACTTCCTCAAACTTTTCTAATGTCAATAATACATTAGGATTATTTTTTAAATATTAAGCTTCTTTTTAGGTATACGAGTTTTAAAAAATAATTACTTAAAAATAAATATTAGGTAACTATTATATTTTCATTTAACTCTTTCAAACATGCCTTTATTATTCAAATAGCAGTTTTATTTTAAAAGACAAGCAAACTAAATATTTATTTAGAAATATCTATTTATATCTAAAAAAAAACTTGATTTGAGTGAGAGGTTTATGATTAAGAAGGATGTTCTACTGGCCTTAATAGCTGCAACACAAACACATTTTAAGGATTCACTTTTTTAGAATTACTATTAAAAGTTTCTATCATAAAAAAATTCTAACAGACCAATAATGATTCCAAAAGTCAATTTAAAAAAGTTGGTTGTTCTTGTAATCTCAAAATTCTGCATGATCAATATTTATTAGTCAAGACAGGAGATTTTTTTTAGAAAGTGTTAAATGTACCACCTCTTATCAAGTATTGTAAATGTAAAATTTGATTGCTTATATGGAGAATGTACCAAACTGTGTTGTTTTTTACGTTTAACGTAGAACAATAAACTATAAATTGATATTACCATGTTAAAAAAGATCCAAAACAACTGAAATATAACTAACATTTTTAACTACATTATAGTATGTAAAGAATGCAGACTAAATTTGGCAAATAACGACCACGTATGAGAACCACTACAATGAAAACAAATAGATAACTTTTATAAAGTAGAAGTTTACAATTTGCAAAAGTTGCCTTGCCTAGTTTACGAGAATTATGAGTTAGGCTTGGAGTATTTTTATTTGATTGTTTATTAATTTATTCATTATTTATAATAACCAAGAGAAACAACTAATTAATTTTTAAATATATATAAACTTAGTTCACAGAACGAACCGCGTTTATTTTGATATCACTTCTCATCCCGACGTTTCGGCATCGGCTTTGATGCCATTTTCAAGAATTTAGCTCTTCACTTGGGGTCTCAATCTACCTACTCCCCACGGAGGGCTACGAATCTTTGAATAAGACTGACCTTTTGTGTGTCTTGTTTGGTCTTTTATAGGGCTGGAAGTAATAGTTTGTTTGGCGGAAGATGTGTTGGGTTGGAGAAGGTTTGTTGGTTTAAGGGTATTGCGTAATTGGCGTAATAAGGAATTTCCATATGACGGGTAAACGTTGGCTGTCATCTCTTGTGTTGAGGCACTGTGGGCGTTTTTCTATTTCAGTTACCTTACGTACTACTCTGCTGGTGAAATGGGAACAAGTTCCTGACAGGGTAGTCAGATAGGTTATATGCCGTCGTATTGGTCAGGGATAGTTGGGTATTGGGAAGTTTACTTAGGCACAACTTAAAAAAATTATATATATATATATATATATATATATATATGTGTGTGTGTGTGTGTGTGTGTGATAAAAAAAGTTGTGTTCTAAAGTTATGTATTGATGTAATATAAATTTTTAAAGATACTTAACTGTTAGTAAAATTTTGGCCAAAAGTCTAACCAATACGTAAATATATTATTTATATGAAGTACATGTTAAATAATATTTTTTTTAAACACCTTTTTAAATTTGTCTAAAAATAATTTTTTAGGTAAAAGTGCGGCTTGTCCATTTATCAGTATTTTTAAGTATCAAAATGTTTGTGTAGACGTTAACAAAATATTTTTAACAGACCCAGCTTCCAAGCAGAGACCAACTTAGCTTTACTTTTGTCATGTCTGTCGTCTGTTACGCCTTATAACTTTTGATCAAGGCAGCTTCCAAGCTAAACTATCATTTATGACGTCTGTCACGTCTTATAATTGTTGATCTATGACAGAGACCTAACGTTTTTAGTATTCAACTAAAGACCATACGTCAAGTCCAGATGCTAAAAATCAGCATAATCAGAAAATCTCGAGACCGGTTTGACCGGAAGTGGCCGTAATTTTTCGGTTCCGGTGGCTAAATTTTTATCGCTATTGATTTTCATTCGAATATAATTCACTGTGATTAGTTTCAATAAAATTTCATTAAACCTTATAGTTTAGTTTTATGCATAGTGTCCGCTGTTTAGTTTTATGCATAGGGTCCGCTGTGCTTTACCTGTAAAGTAAATTTTTCTTGTTATTTATTAGATACTTAAAGACCTAAATAACCCCAGGCAACTAAAAATTGCCTAAAAGAGTTTCAATAGATAAGTTTGCATGTAACATGAAAGCAACTGTAACAAGGAAACTTGACATCAAAGCTGTATCGTAAAAAGCTATCTGCGCTTTATTAATTTGGTTATGTCAGCTCCTGTCGTTTTAAGAATTAATTTTTAAAAGCGTTACCTTGAATATTCTTAAAAGAATTTTCCAAACGAACCAATTTCTCAAACCAAGTTATTTGTTTAGATGAGTTGTAAATGTGTAGGCTTGAAATAATTTATTTCTTTCAATCGTTTGTGAGTTTCCAGAATTAGGTATTTTTAAACGCTAATGTATGTATTAAACTACAATAAATATGAAAAACAGTTAAATTACAGATAATATATTGATTATAGGTAGAGGCATATAAAGAAAAGTAAATCACTTGCACAAATGTAGTTTTGAACATCAAAAGGTAGCACTTTAACACTTCGAAAATAATCAATGTTATGTGCCAATATTATTAATTGTAAACAACACGGATTGTAAAGAAAAAATTTCTTACCTCGATACCATTCTCTTTCCACCATGCAGTTCTATCAAAACCCTGCAGTGTAAACTCAAGAAGAGGTTGGGTCACAATAAACCATTTTGTTCTTTTTGCCTTAAATATGTTTTATATCGGTACAACATAAATGGATAAAAAAATTTACTAAGCATATTAGTTTATTTAAATTTCTAAGAATAGACTATTTTAGGTTACTAATTTGTTGAATGTGGTTTTTTATATGCTTCTTCGTTTTAACCGAATTAAACTATCAATAATTTTTAGGAATACATAGCTTTACTATTTGTTATCAATGCACTCCAAAATTTACTTATAACAAAAAAAATCCCCAAGGAGAGCTATGAGTCTTAATCTGAATAAGACTGAGCTTTCGTGTGACCTGCTTGATTTTTTATAAGGCTGGAAGTGAAAGTTTGTTTGGCGGGAGATGTGTTGGGTTGGGGAAAATTTATAGGATTAAGGGTGTTGCGTAATTGGCGGTGCGGAGCAATAAGGGACTTCCACATGACAGGAAAACGCTGGCTGTCATCTCTTGTGTTGAGACACTGTAGGCGTTTTTCTATTTCAATTGCCTCACGTACTATTCTGCTGGTAAAATGGGAAATGGGGGCAATGGTTTTAGTCCCAGAGAAATTAATTTTGTGGCCTGTTTCTTTGCTGTGTTTGGCAAGTGCCGAACCATTATCGCCTTTCCGTACGGCTAGAGAATACTCGTATATTCGGCTAGATATTTGCCGATTTGTTTGACCTATGTAGGTCATTTCGCAGTCTCCACAAGGTATTTCATACACTCCTTGGGATTCATTGGGGCAGTGATCTTTGCTGAGCCAATAAGCCCAGATATTTGGTTATTGGTCGTAAAGACCAGTGCGGATATTTTACCGCATTAGTATGCGGCTTACTCTATCGGAGATGCCTCTAATGTAAGGTAGGAATGCTTTTTTGTTGGTCAGGAGGGTTTTGGGATTGAGAGTTAGTGTTTTTATTTATATTTTTGATTATATTAGTTAAGGATTTGTTGGAATATCCATTTTGCGGTAGGGTGGTGGTAACGGATTTTATTTCTGTTTGGCGATTTTTCGTATCGTAAAGTCTGATGGATCTAGTTATGGGGGATTTTGCAACCGAATGGATTTGGGCAGGATGGTGATGGGATTTGGCATTTAGGTAGCGGTTAGAGTGAGTGGGTTTTCTGTAGACAGTGTAATAAAAGCTGTCATTAGAAGAATTTCGTGTTATGAGAGCATCTAGGAAGGGAAGGGAATTTTTATGTTCAGTTTCCATAGTAAATTGGATATTGGTGTGGATTTGGTTGAGGTGGGAAAGGAGTTTTGGGATGGTATCATGTCCATGAGGCCAGATAACAAAAGTGTTATCGACATATCGTATCCAGCAGGTAGGTTTAAGGTGAAAGGAGGTGAGGCTTTTGTTTCAAAATCGGTCATAAAAAGGTTAGCAATGACAGGTGAAAGTGGGGAACCCATGGGAGCACCATTAGTTTGGCGGTAAAATTTATTTTGGAGGGTAAAGTAAGTACTGGATAGGCAATGGTTTATTAGGGAGAGGATATTGTTATTTATATTATACGTTGACTTTAATAACTGTAGGGTATCAGGAATTGGGATGCTTGTAAACAAAGAAACGACATCAAAGCTTACCATGATGTCACCTTTGTGTATAGGGAAGGTTTTCAGTATTTCGAGTTAATTATAGGAGTTTCGGACGTAGGATGATACCTGCTCTGTGAGAGGTTGGAGAGTTTTGGGAAGGTATTTGGCTAGGTTGTGGGTGGGAGTACCGAACGTACTAACTATAGGGCGTAAAGGAATTTTGTCTTTGTGAATCTTTGTGAGACCATACAATTTGGGAATTCTGGAAGATTTTTCTCGGGGTATGAGGGTTGGAGTTAGTAATGAGGGTTTTAGTTTTATTTTCGAGGTAGGTAGTGGGATTATTAGGTACATGGCGATAATCAGAGGATTTAAGTAAATTGTGCATCTTACCGATGTAGTCCGCAGTATTTAGGATCACTGTAGTGTTGCCCTTATCTGCCTGTAAAATTGTAATATTATTATTTTCTTTTAGAGCTTTTAAGGCGCTTAATTGGGAGGCTTTGATATTTGGTTTTGGTAATTCGGCTGTACGTAGCACTTTGGCTACATTTTGCCTGGTTTTATTTGCCACATTTTCGGGAAGGGTGGAAATGGAGGATTGTATTTAGAATATACCGTCGTATTGGTGAGGGATAGTTGGGTATTGGGAAGTTTACTTAGGCACAACTTAAAATATATATATATATATATATATATATATATATATATATATATATATATATATATATATATATTATATATATATATATATATATATATATATATATATATATATATATATATATATATATATATATATATATATATATATATATATATATATATTAGTTGTCTTCGCTAACTTTCTTTATTGTACTCATAACTTATACTAGTTTTCTAATTGTTTCATTTTTTTGCTATCTCTTTCATTTTCTTAGTAAAAAATGAGATCCATAATCGAATAAATACGAAAACAGTTTTGAGCACAGTTATCGTATAAAAAAATCCCTATTATCGTTGGTCTCTTGCTCGTTGAATCTTTGTTTAATGTTTTGCCTACTCCTACCTTAAGATTGCTAATAGTCATGAATTGGTTGTTTTAGAGTACATTGTCGATGATGATATATGGTTTTTCATAAAACTTCCGTCTTTCTTCCTTTTATTTAATCTTTGTAGGTACATATACGCTAATAATATAAAAACATTTATCATTTTGTCAAATCTTATTTACAGTAACCTTTGGTCAACATAAATTATACCTTCCATACATTTCTAAAACTTTATATGTAAAAATATTTCCACTCCCACACCCGCATGTTTATTTTTTCGTTGTAGCCTATAAACCAAAATGTGATTTTACCTTGTTTTACTTTAAAGGTACCGCATATATGTATTTGCTCTTTGGAAATCTTCATCATTACTTTTTGATCCTAATTATACCACTTTATTAATTAATTTCTTATTATTTGCATAGTTAGATATTCATGTGATGTAAAATAATATCTCTATTTCTTAATCATATCTTACTCTCATGCGTGGTTTTATGAACACAGTTCGTTATACGGGTGGTATGTTACTAACCCGTTCTCAAACTCTCTTCCTTTTTTCAAGCTTGGAACTGACATCAGTATCCATGAGTTACTCAATGCACCTATTAGACACTGCAAGTCGAGTTATTACGGGGACTTTGGATGGTATTGAAAAGCAGAGTCAGTGCTACTTTAAGTTAACAAGAAGGATGTGCTATTAATGGGTTAGAAATTAAAAAACATTAGTAAGTGTAGGCTTAAGCTAAGTTATGTAATTTATATTTTAAGTAACACTAATATTGTTTATTAATCTTTTTGACTAGGTTATAGCTAGATAAACTAACTAAATAATTAGTTTAATTAAAAATTGTTGTAAAAACTGTTGTTACAATGTTATGGTATGTATTTTCGTACGAAGTATTCAAGATACGTCGTACTGTTTTGCTAAACAAAAAAATAATAAAAATTGAAGTAGTTTTTCTATCTGTAAGATTAAAAAATGTACAAAGATAAAAATAAATCATAGATTGTAAAATTAAACAGTAGTGAGCACTAGTAAACAGTTGTATCCATAACATATTTTTGTACAAATATTGTGAGGATAAATTTATAGAGCATATACCAAAATTAACTTTGTCACGTAGTTCGCAAGACCGATGCTTACTTGCAGTGCTTTCTCATGTGTAATGTAAGGAAATTAAATTTAAGCGCAGAATTGTGAATCCTTTAACTTGTCCCTTCGAAGATTTGCTGAATCTTTGCATTAACATAGAAATTATTGGAGAGAGTTAAACTTCTTGGAGGTATTTCTGGAGAGCCAGGGTGTATTATTTGAACTTTCACTTTGATAAGATTTATCAATATTTGCTTTAAATATTGAACGAGGCACTTAATATCATTTACATAACTGTGGAGCTGTATAAATGCATAAATACATTTTTAATGTTGCAGTTTACATTAGTAAAATATTTGTAATAATGGAAATTATAAGATGAAACATATTAATTAATTAATTACGCACATTCTTTGGAGTAAAAATTAAAACAAAATAGTTTGGTATACATACACTAAAATTTATAAGAAAATATACGCAAGTTTGTTTTAAATCTGTTAGTCTTAACTATTTTAATTGTCTGTTATATAATTTAGTAACTGCTTAATTTAGTAACAATTTTGTAGATGAGAATATCATTTTGTCACATTATATTGTTATTCAGAATAATATTTTAGAACAAAACGTAAAAGTAGTATTGATTCACTCAGGTCTGGTTGTTAATGTCTAACAAATAAAGCTTTCAGTAAAGCGAGCATAGAGCTTTTGGAGAGTCACGTTTTTGATTAATGTATTTCCGATGCACAACAAAAACATCTTTATAGTATATAAAGTTGTGTAAAATATTATAACTAAATTGCTATAAATAAAAGAGACATATGTATAAGTTTTATTATAAATTTTCTAATTAATTTTCTGTTAGAATACCGACGATTTCAGATATTCCTGTAATAAATGCCGTTTTTTTATAAAGGCAATGCAAATCAGAAGATTGATTTTGCCCTATTCAGTTCGGTACATAAAGGGCCAATAGGTCTTTAAATCTAAAATTTCTTGAATGAACTCAATACACGCAGAAGCTTTAAAAGGCAACAACTCACCTTTTTGCTGCGTATTTACGTAGCTTTAACAATAAATCACGGAACGCTGCAAGCATCTGCTTTAAATTCGATATAAATTATTTATCGAAGCAACAGAGATCGACCCGAGAGAAAATTTATGGAAGTAGTCATTTTGGTTGACTAGAAACGTTAAAAACTCTTTCAACACTTAAAAATCAATAATGCGTAATAAGCTGTAAATTTCGTTTTCCTAGTTTCCTAGTTTTAATTTCAGAAGAGCTCGTTTTAGGCAAAATGATGTTTCGCCACGGGTATGAATGAAAGGTAAGCCGAATCGTGAGGTTGGCGATATCTGTGCGCTTGAGACCTGATTATTCGGGGCGCCTTTTATCGAGGTTTGTTTTCTTTGTGTTTCTCTTATTCCGAATCCATATAAAAGCTAAGTTAACCAATGACCGAACTAGACCTTAACACAACTCTGTATTGATTGCTCGCAATGCTCGGTTCATTTATTTTATCGGGAAATATGATCGAAAATCTCAAAGAAGCGAATTTATTTAGCTATAGTTTTCGATTTATACTACACGTGTATCTAAATACAAAAAGAACGTCCATGCTTTTTAAATTTTAACATTTATTTGCGATTTGCTTTTACAGAAAATAATAAGCAACATAGGTGTCTTAATAGTGGGCCAAAATTTCTTTTTAATATTACTCATTAATTGTTAACATTAACGTATTATTATTACAACCTAAAATACAAGGGCAATCAAAAAGTTTCCGTTTAAAGCCCGTACAGTCCAGAATCGATATGCCAATCAGACATATTCGCCGTGAGCATTGAGGCACCAAGTTAAGGATACCCGTTTGGTAAAACACCGTGTCCTGCTGCGTGAAGAAGTCCGTAACTCCCTCCTGCACATCCACATCCGACAGGAATCGTCGACGCTTTAAGGCCTTTTTTAAGGAACCAAAGGCGTGATAATCACATGAGGAGAAATCAAGACTGTAAGACGGGTGCTTTAGTGTCTCCCACTTGAGTTGGCGTATCTGGTGTGTTACGACATTTGCGGTATGAAAGCGTGCGTTATCATGGAGCAGCAGGACTCCTTGTCGCAGTTTTCCCGAACGTTTTGCATTAATTGCAGGTCGTAATTTCTCTAGCGCTTTGAAGTACAGTATCCAAGTGATGGCGTCACCAGGATCCTTAAAATAAATAAGCAATGTGGGCCTCTGTAATCAAAAAATAGGGTGAGCATTACCTTTCCAGCTGATGGCTGGCTCTTGAACTTCTTGGGACTAGGGGACGATGGACGACACCACTGCATCGTTGACGCTTTCGACTCCGGTTCCCAGTGGCGGCACCAACTTTCGTCGCCTGCAACAATGCACTCAAAGAACGTGTTGGCTTCAACATTGAAACGCATGAAGTGCTTCAGGCAAACGGTTATCCGGTTTACTTTTTGGCGATCAACGCTCGGGATATATCCACTGGCTGTAGATATTACGGTAGCCTAACTTCTGCCGGATAGTGTGTTGCACGCTACCGAAGCTGATGTCGAGATCCTTTGCTAGCGCACGAATAGTTATGCGACGTACCATCCTAATTGCATCATCAACCGCCCGCTTCTTGTTGTCCGTAGTGGATGAGGTTGGCCTCCCAGATCGACCGGCATCTTGTATCGAATCGTGACCAGCACGGAACTTTGAACACCATTGCACAACGGTGGTTTTCGGCAGACATGCTGCCCTATACACATTCTTCATTCTCCAATGGATGTCTACCGGTTCTTGTCCTTCGGTATCCAAGAAAAGAATAAAAGCAGTTTGGTCCTATTTCAACGCATTTGGTAATTTCACGCAAGACGTCTATCTAAATGAATTTCAAGATATATTACCGCTTCAAATTGCAATAGATAGATTATTCAGCTTTACTAGACGGTAGTGTAAATGCAACTATATTGATTTTGATTCATTTGAGTCTTTCGATTTTGTAAAAGGTTAAGATAAGTAAATTTCTAATCACCTAATTTTTGTATGAGGCCAAAATGGCAGTATCTTCGGCATCTATATCTGTTATTCTATATTATTCGTATATACTAGATAATCTTTCTTGGTATGAAGTTATGATTTTAATAAGGTTAAAATAGGCGTATAATCGCATAATAAAAGAAATGATTAGTGGATGCTCGGATCAATCACCAATTATTTGGGTTTTTAAATAGGGTCGGCCATCTTGTGGCTTTCCCTGTACACGTTTTGTTTAATTAGAGATCGCCGCGGTGGTTTGGTACGCCTGCGCAGTAACGTCGCTTTAAAAGTGGAGCAGCTACGGCCGTTTCAATGTAGCCATGATGGTTTTCGAAACGTTCGACCGGCTTTAATTTTTCCGTGTGTACAAAACCGTTTTGACCGAGAGCTCGCCGGCGTGTTTGATTGGTGGCAGGAGTTTCCACATCTCGGAGGTCGTTTGTTGTAGATCGATTGTATGCACGGGAGTCGATATTTGCAGGCGGAGAAACTCGGGCCGGTTTTTCTGCATTTGACCCGGCGAGGAAAGTAGAAAAACCCAATGGTAAATCTCGGACACGACCAGCTGAAGGACCCACATCAGGGAAGACGTTTCCGATTGGCCCCGCAGCAAAGATTTGGGTAACTTGTTCTTTTTTCACCCACACCCTTCTCTCCTCTTCCTCAATTTTTCCTGATTACAGCCCCAGGGAGCCGATTTCTACAGCAGAGCGCCCGCTTCCACGTTGAGTGTTTTCCAGATTTTTAGCCTTTTGATTGAAATTCCTTTTGTTTGAAATTAAAAATACGATACAATTCGCTTAAACGTGAACAGTGGATTTGTGCAATAGAATCAAGTAGATCTGGTATTGTACTCTTATCTGTCAACCAATAGATAGGTTGCCCTGTAGAGATATAATAGTGTTATCCTCAAGCCTCAACGTTGTAGTTTTACATTATAGACAATACTGGTAATAACCCGATTCTCCAGCGTTTTGAAGAAATTATTGAACTGGTCTTGTCTTTTTGAATGTCGAGGAAGGTAGTAGACAGTTATAGTTGTTACTGGAGCAGATCAATCTTTAACTACAACACTTGCATATATGTTTAGCATTTCTGTACTCGCATTATCTTCACTTGTATATAAATTACAGTAGTTTGTACTCTTGCTAGGTGCGTGTCAGAAAATTGAAGGTGTGTACATTTTTGTGTCTCCAATATGCGAGTTAGGGATTTTGTGGTAGGAAAGGTTATAAATTGAGAGTATGGCGTATAAATTATTGAAATTTATACATCAGTGTAGATGTGAGTTTTATTATATAGGATTAAATTTTAACAAAATACGGGGTAATTAAATCAATAACTAGTTTAATTATTGCTGTAGTAATATCTGTTTAATTATCAGTTTAATTGATAATAAAATCATTGTTATTCCGAGCTATACTCGCGTAAGTTCTACCGGTCCTTTTACTGGTATTTCGCTGATCTGTATTTGGTTTTGTATTATTGCTGATTTTAGCATAACAAGAGCAACCTTTGTAGTCAGCAGGATGTTATACCCCGCAATTTGCGCATTATGGCTTTTTATACGATTTCTGGTGCATTTGATATATTGTAATTAGAGCTGACACGAATGTTTCGTATGCTCACGCCTTTGATATCTTCGGCATTAAGCAACGTCTCTAGACTTTCTTTTCAATTTTGTAATTATCACACAATGTCTTAAATTGATAGAGCTAAAAAATTCTATTGGATTCTCAGTTTTAGTTAACTCCACTGGGAAAATTTGTTGTAAAATCTTTCAAATTTTATTATTGCAAATCTTAATTTAGTAAGTTTTGTGTTAATTTAATTCTTTGTTTTGTAAACTAATGTTTTAAATAATAAACGAGAATGAATTAATGCTCTGGTTCCAATTTTTAAACATATGGTATTTTTCATCGTTTTCAGAATAAACCATTGTGAGCTTCGAATAATCTACAGCATTGTTTCTTTACAAACTGTCGTAAATTTATTGGATATGCTTGAGCGAGAGTTCCTTAAATTCTTTTTGCTAATTTATTGCTTTATATACATAAATAGGAGGTATCTTAATTTGCTTATCGGTTGCTTGGTTCTGTGTTATTAATGGATACATAATCTGCTAAATAGTATGAACTAATTTTAATAAAGTATTAGGAATTAATTGAATACCTTTTATTAGTAACCGCAATGGAAAGTGACAGAATCCCTCTGAGAGGGTCAGTTTAAAATATATTATTTAATGGTCTTTTGCAATATTTTAGATATTTTAAAGTTCGCTACGGCACTATTAGTAAAACAACTCCTGGCACTGCGGCTAACATGCTACATCACTTTCCTTAAGTACGTTCGAATAACACAACTCTCGGAGATTTTTTTATACAGGGTTTTCTATTAAATGGTGTTATTTTGTTATAAAACGCTATTTTGTGAGAATAACTGAAATAGATTTATTTAAATGAACAACACAATTTACCATTAATAATAAAATACAATATCTACCAAGTGGCCGCATTGGCTCTCTTCTCACAAACATACATTTGTTAGAGAAATTTTTTTGTTTTTGTAGAAATTTGGTTTGATTTTGCCAATTACAGCTCCGATGCTTTTTAGCACTTGAATCGTGTCCAGAGCATTAATGTATACTTTATCTTTAACGTAGTCTAAAGGTGTCAGATTACATTATTTTGGTAATCATTTGAAGTGTATTTTTCTATAAATTTCTGGTTTAGGAAATTTCTCGCATAATTATGCACCTATTTACAACGTGTGTAACATGCAACGTCATCTTGTTACAAAAAAGTCGTTTTCATCTATGGCATCTACCTCTAATCAAAAAAGTCGATTAATATTTTACGATAACGCACACGATTTACTGAAATGGTTTAATTTGCAAAATATACAGATTGATAGCTCCAGCAGGACAAAAACCCACTAAACTGTAAATCGTTGAGAATGAAGAGGTTTTTTTGATTTTTTTTTCAGGCAGCCAGATGGGACAGTTTTGCTTATTTGCGTATTCATTGAAGTAAAAATGGGCTTTATCGGTTAGCACAATTTTCTTAGAAATTAGAGATTAGGTTTTTGCATATCCAAAACTCAATTAATGAATGTATGGCGTTATTTATGAACTGCTGTTATAATTTCTTATATCAGTTAGACTTTGTAAACTTTTAGACTTATATTTTTGTGCAATACATGGAGCAGGTTTTGTAAGATATCTAATTATTGATGACGTCTTGAATTCGATAAATTTGGATCACTTTCAACTACTCCAAGAAGCAGGATAGTGTTCTATACTCATGGTAAAATGTATGGCAAACCATACTATTAATGTTACTAATAAAAAACCTGATTGCTGAGAAATGCAAAGCGCGAGCAAAATGGCAACGTACGCGCCACTTCGATGATAGGAGGGGGTATAATCGTATCGCAAGGCAGCTTAAAAGCAAAATAAAAGAAGCTTGAAATGAAAGATTTTACCAATAACTTGTAAATCTTTCTAGATGTAATAACTCTCTGTGGAAAGCTACAAAAGGACTTAAGCGTCCGCAAACTCACATCCCACTCATTTTATACGAAAAACCCAGATAAAGACATTGAAAAGTTCCCCAATGCAACTCTGCAATTGTCACTTCAATAATTTTTCTCCCCTAGTAGAGTAAAGTATAAAATAAAAATACTCAAAAAAATTACTACAAAAAGCTATTACCTTATTAACCACTTTACTCTGTTCTATCATTTAACTCAAACTCAGTTATTGGCTGGTATAGTTCAAATTTGCTCAGGTCATAATGATATCAAGACCAGACTCTAACTAACCAGTTTTATATTGTCCTATTAGTTTTCTTTCCGTACTATCTAAACTCCTCAAACGGTTACTACTAGAAATACTACATCAGGACGTCATACCTGATGAATTTTAACAATAGTGAATTGATTCTTCATCGACAATCGCTCGATGTTGACTAACCGCAATGTGTTTATCACAGAATATCAAGCAGAGCACTTCTAATTTTGCAGAAAAAAGCGCATAATGTAAGTCCTGCATGTTTGAAACATGCTTTAGTTTTTACTATTCATGTGTTAAAGAATGACATCTCTAATATTACTAGGTAAAAAACCGCTTAATATAAAATGACTCTTCTAATTGAAGACATTTTATAAATAATATACTAATATATGCAAACAATTTTTAGCCAAATAATTTTTGATTTAAATAAACAACGATCATTTCTACATAGAAATATATTTATTTATTTATCCAAATCACACATATTTTAATATACAATACCAAGACATCAAAACACCAGTGAAAATATAATATAAAGTAAATGAAAGATAAATTATACATGAAAGCCAGACAAAAATTAATACTTCATTTTTATTTTTAACATTATTGGTTATTACTAAACGTATTATAGTTTTAATGGGCCCTTAATGGTGAAAATATATTAACGGAATTCTTAGTTAACTATCAAAACATGTGTGATGCTTAATGGTGTTAGTTCTACAGAAATGTCAAGTTCTCCTGCGCACGTAAATAAGGGCACAATGTTATTAGAGTTTTGTTTAACTTGACATATTCTACTGACTAAATCCCGTTAATTGCACCATTAACTTAACCGGCGGCTCCACTGTTTCTTGCCAGTTCGTATTTTACTTTCGGGTAACAAACATTGATTTAATTTCAATCGCTCAGCTTTCAGGCTTTAGATTTCGGAGTAGTTGCTATAGTAACACTGCTCTGGCAGGCAGACGTTAAGTCCGTGACGTCATAGTCAATCAAGTCAATCAGATTGGAAATTGCGGTGTAATAAAGTGGAAATAATAGAACTTCTTTTATAAAATTGTTTTACGTGATTGTTTTGCTGCACTTCTAGAAATTGATATTGAACGAGACTAAACTGCGCAGCACATCGTTTAACTTTATTTGTTTAAATCAAGAAATGCTTAACTAAAACTTGAATCAGTTAATTGCAACACCACAAGACTCTTCATGTAAAGTCTAATTGAAAACATTACGTTTTTGAATTAATATAATTTATTTAATTATCATGTTTATTTTATATTTCTAGTAAAACATTGTGTGTAAAGGAGTGAATGTTCTAGTTTTAAATTATTAAATTTATTTTATATAGACGTAGTAATAATTCAAACTTTTCTAGCACTGTATTTAGAAACCCTAACAAAATATTTATATTTCTGTAATGTGAGATACACGAAGAAGATTTAGAAATTCCTGAAATAATTGCTTAAGTTTTAACTTGGTCTCAGCTATACACTAAAGTTAACTACTTTACACACAGTTAACTTGAGCTGTTAGCTTTGGCGTGCAATCCCTTTCTAACAAAGATTTCTTCATTGTAGCTTAGTGCAGTGAAGCGCGAATTAAGTCTCATGACGGACTGTAATTCGAGATGGTTGAATTTACAGTGATACAAAGTTAGCAAGTCACATAAAACATTTTATAAATACACCCACAATGCTGATGCCCACGTTGTTGTTTTTATTGCAAGTCTGTATGCTGCACGAAACGGCGTTGTTGATATTCCCAGAGGCGAGCTAACTGATCCCGATCACCATTAAACGTAACGTAGACGGTACTATTTCGGTACTTCGCCGTCCTTAATTTAACTTGGCACTCTGCTCCGCGGCAAATTTAAAACAACTTCCAAACAGAATTAACTGTTACTTTTACCGTTTCCTTTTCTTAGAGTTTATTTATACTTGATGGCGACAACCCTAATAATTGCTCGAATATCTTGCATTTAATGTAAATGGTATCGGACGAATCCTTTCCATTACACAGGATATGCGCATTACGTTAATAAGCAATATTTTCTAAAATATATATTTTTTTTATTTAGATTTAACCAAGAGATAATTATAGAAACTTTTGGAAAACGCAATAAGCGCTGAAAATAAGAAAAAACATTTAATAACAAATAAACCTACTTAAAAACTGTAATATTTTAAATCATAAAAGGAATTTAATTTGTAATTATACTTATAATAATAATGTTTTTGATTTCTAACTAAATGAGTATTACGTTGGAAACGTCAACAATTTAAAGACAGTATAAACAAAATTCTGTTTATAGTTTCTACACCCGTATGAACTAACAGTACTGACAGGTATGATAAGCTTTAATATAGTAACATTCAGATATAATAGATAGAGCAAATGGGGACGAGAACAATTCACTCTAAAGATAATAAGATTAAGCTTGTGTCGATAAGTAGCGCTGACATTGTCACATGTGGTGAAACTTGAATTAAGTTGCTGTTTTCAATGAAAGCCTGGCGTTCTAATGCTTTATGTTGCAACAAATTATGCTTTTATCGCCTTCCAGTTTATAATTTCTATTTTCAGCAGGCAGCTAAGCAAACAACAATAAAATATTCTTGTCAGGCGGAAGTTTCTCTTAATTAAACAGGTAACTCTAAAATGGTGCGTGTTAAAACCGTCCAAGCAATATAATTTCAAACGCCTTTGAAATGACATTATATTTTGTTTGCTAAACCTTTTTTGTTTAAAGTCATTAACAGACAACTTATTAAGATTGCCTTTAATGCTTGCAGTAAAAATAAACAGGTGTATTTTACATTTTGAAAATATACATTTTCATATAATTGTAGTTATAATTAAAACGGCCTTTTAAAAATATTATTTTATTGGTTTGAAGACAGAGAGAATGAATTCATGGCAGATAAATGGTATCTAAGGTTGTAAAAATATTAAATACAAATACAAATATTTTTAAATTAATAAAATCTATTACAGACAGTTAACTAGAAATTGGTAACATAATGAAAATCTAAAATCAATTTTTATGTACCATGGGACAACTTGTAAAATAAATAATCTAATAATTTTACAAGACATTATTTTGCAGTAGAACTCAAAGGTCAAAAATACAATAAAACGGAAATTAGCCTTAAGAAATCCAGTGTAATAAAATTTGCAAAAATGATGTAAAAAAGTTTGTATTGCTTTATTAATTAGAAATATAGATTACATACCATATTTAAACGGACGCAGGCTCTTGGACGACGTGAACACTGTCAGCGCTAAAAGTGCCTCTGATGTGAGTTAAAAATACTTTTTGTTGATCAGGAAGGTTTTGGGGTTGGAAGTAGATTTTCAACGAACTTAAAAAGTTCGTTACTGAATTCTATATGTCTGTCTGTCGGCCCACCACAAAATTTGAGATTTTTTAAAATTTGAATATGGATTCTTATAGGAAATTTTAGGCTGATTTCGAATTCGAAATTAAAAAATTTCTATCTCGAATAATTTTCGAGATATTCGACTTCGAATTTCGGGAACATCTTCGACATTACGATTTTAAATGTGGTTCTTATAGGAAATTTTACGCCGAATTCGAAAATGAAGTCGAAAAATTCTATGTCGAATAATTTTCGAGATCGAAAGATCTTTTTAAGTTCGTTCTGAGATTGCTTACAGAGCAATCTCTTCGCCGGCCCCATGTTTTTATTTATGTTTTTGGTTATATAGAATAAGGGGAGCTGTAGTGGTCTTATGAATAGGTCGCTAGACTACGACTAGAAATACAGGTTCAAATCCCGCTCTCGCCAATTCGACCACTAGCATCTTTACAGTCCTACTCGACTCAGGCTGCAATAAATAAGTACCTAGAGGTCAAACTCTGGGGTAATAATATTCGGTCGATACGTAGCACAACCCACGTTATTACCCTTGTGTACCGTAGGCTCTAGATTGTGACAGATCTATCCTGTTACGACCTCAAAGGGGGCCTTCAAGGCCTATTACGGGACACTATTATTATTATTGTAGAATAAAGATTACTCATTTTGTAGTAGGGTGATGGTTTGACGGTTTTTCATATTAGAAAGTCTGATAGATCTGATGATGAGGGATTTTGCAACCGATTTAATTTGAGCAGGGTGGTGATAGGGTTTGTTATCAAGTAGCGGTTAGTATTAGTAGGTTTTCTATAGACAGTGTAACGAAAAATGTCATTTTAAGGATATTTTGTTATAAGGATATCTAGGAAGCGAAGAGAATTATTTTGTTTGGTTTCCATAGTAAATTTAACATTGGCTTAGGTGAAAAAGGAATTATGAAGGGTATCATATCCGTGAGGCTAGATAACAAAAGTATCGTATCCAGCAGGTAGGTTTAAGTTGAAAGAAGGCGACGGCTTTTAATTCTAAATTGGTCATAAAAAGGTTAGCGATGGCAGCTGAAAATAGAGAATTATTAGTTTGGCGGTAAAATTTATTTTGAAAGGTAAAAGAAGTATTGGATAAGCAATGGTTTATTAGGGAGAGGATATTGTTATTTATAAGTTTACTTCAATAACTGTAGGGTTAGGAATTGGGATATTAGTAAACAAAGGGACGGCTGATCATAATATTATATTTGCCTTTAAAAAAGATTTTGAGTAATTCCAGGAAATTATAGGAGTTTCAGACATAGGATAATGCTTGCTTTATAGCAGGTTAAAGAGTCTTGGTAAAGTATTTAGCTAGGTTATGGGTGGGAGAACCGAAAGCACTAACTATGGGAAGTAAAGAAATGTTCTGTTTATGAATTTCTAAGAAACCATATATACAATTTAAAAATTCTGAAGGATTTTTCTGGGGTATGAGCAGTTTTCTGGTATCATATGGTATATAATATTGAATTGGTAATAAAAGTTTTGATTTTTTTTCGAAGTTTGTAATGGGATTATTAGATATATGGCAATGGTCAGAATATTCAAGTAAAATTTGCATCTTACCGACGTAGTCTGCACTGTTTGGAATCACTGTAGCATTGTCCTTGTCTGTTGTAAAATTGTAATGTTGTTATTTTGTTTGAGAGATTTTAAGGCTCGCAGTTTGGAGGCTTTGATGTTTGATTTTGGTAGTGCGCTTGTGTACACTTTGGCTACATTTTGTCTTGTTTTATTTTTCACGTTTTCAGGGAGAGTAAAAATTTAGAATTCTATTTAGGATATAATGTGTTTAGTGGAAATGCGATTTGGCGTAACAGCAAAATTAAAACGTTTTTCAAGAGCCTAAATAGCTAAGTCGTTCACAGCGTGGTCAGAAAGGTTATGTACCGTGGTATTGGTTAGTGATGGTTGGGTATTAGGAAGTTTACTTTGGAAAATTTGCGTTTCTAGGTGTCGTTTTTTTTTCAAATCTACATGACGCTTGCTCATGTATTATCTTAGAGAAATTATCCTAAATAATAGAACAGATGTTGGAGAAACTTAATTTATGGAAAACGCCATAAAGTTCCAAATTGGCGAGGTTTGTACGGGTAGCGTGAATGGAGTTTCTAAGTAGAGATGGCTCTGCAATTTTTGGTAGATGATTTCTGCTGATGTTTTAATTATAATCCAGCAAGTATCATCTGTTGATTTTTGCATGACTTTAACAAAGCCAAGGTCACACACAACTTTGGGTCTTACTTAAAGTAAACTTTGAATATAGCTTTTTTTTCCAGCTATTGAAGTCCACTGCAGGACGTAGGTCTTTCCTTAAATTTTTGCAGTTTTTGCAATTCAATTGGGGATTAGGAAACTATACTCCACGCTTGCCGGTCAGGTTGGCGAGTGAATAGGGTAGAATGTATTTCACGACCGCCAATGATGTTTGTATGACAACCGGATAGCATTAGATGTTTTGCTATTGCTGGGGTTCAAACCCGAAGCTGCCGAGCGACAATTTAGCAGGTCAAGGCCTTTAACTCGCGGCTGTCGTGTTCTCTAAATACAGCTTAGTTAAGTTTAAAGCTAAATCTAAAATGTTCGGATAGGTTTCCGCGGTTAACTTTGTTTGAACAACTTGACGGATTGAACCGCGTCGTATGTGAGAAAGACTTCGACATTTGGGCATCGGTTTTGAGGTCATTTTTAAGAATTTAGTTTTTCGATAGGGGTCTCAATATGCTTCCCAACGACAGATGTAAGTATTTGACTAGCATTGAACTCTCTTATCTTCTGCTTTGTCGTTTGTAGGACTGGACGTAAAAGTTTGGCCGGAATGTTACTTGTCGAAAGGTGCATTGGGTTGGAGAAAGTTTGTTGGTTTAGAGTTATTGCGTAACGAGGGATTTACATATGACGGGTAAACGTTGGCTATCATCTCTTGTATTTAGGCATTCTGAGCTTTTTTTATCCTGCCGGTGAGATGGAAAATAAGAGTAATGGTTTTTGCTTGAGGAAAGTTAAATTTTGTGGCCTGCTTCTTTATTAAGTTTGGCAAGTTTAAAAATACAAATTTTTTGTGTATGTACATAATACACTATGCTAATAATAACGTCCAATAGCAGTACCTTATTATAAAACATAACAAATTACTGAAATGAAACATACATGAGTTTAATATAAGCATTTAATTTAAAGTATAACTAACTACTAAATCCGTTGACCGCTTTCTATGCAAACGTTTTTTATGAGTAATATTTAACTCATCTCGTTGGATTGCTAAATATCATCATTTATGGCAAACATAACTTGTATTTACACGATAAGTGAAAACAATTATGCATTTAAAATTGGCTATACAACTTGCAGTATTACTACAGTCACGATAAAAACAGTTTAAATAAATGTCAAAAGTACAGGCAACCGCCGTGAAGGATAGTACGTGGAACGTAACAAAGATAGTCGACCGCTTGACTGTTCAAGAGATAGATAAGATCGCAGCACGCTATTAAATATAAAATTTATATTTTTCTTGTACGAATTTAGTAACACACTATTAAAAAGAGGAACGCAACGCTACGTTTGGAGTCAATAAAAAGTGTCATGCAAAGCTGACTTGTTGAACGATGTAAAAGCGGCTACCCATCGACATTCAAATGACGACAATGCAGAAAATATTTACCATCATAAAGCAAAAATCAACACATTAAGCAGTTCGTAAAATTGGATTAATAATACATGATATACGTAGGATATTACATAAATAATAGTATTTCCGCCGCATAGAAAATGAAATCTAAAGACTATAATCGCAGACTAAAGTATGAGTCAATGCTGAGCAGGCATAAAAATTAGCTTGGACTGTTTGAAAACATTCTCTAAAGTAATGATACCATACTTTATTGTCGACGGTTAAAAAGATTTAAGCTTAGCCAAAATTGATCGTGTGGTGTAAACTGATGGCAACAAAACTCATTGCCGCTGCATTAAAATGGTTAAAGATTACGTGTAGTCTAAGGTATCTAAAAAAAATATTAAAGAACTAAGTCCAATTAAAAAGAAACTTAAAAAACTAAAGATGTAAATGATACATGAGAACAAACGCGTAAGATAATGACAACTACATAAAAGACATTCCAAATTCCGAAAACAACAATGGAAAGTCTTGATTTTATAAATGAAATACGTAAAAATAAACAATAATTAGAATAATCTAAAGAATTAAATAATATTAACAACAAAAAGATTAAACAAAATAAATAAAAATGGCTAACAATAAATGCACTGAAATTCAACAATAACGAAAGAAGTATGGCGATTTCAATATACAAAAGCAATAAGAAAGGCACAGTGGGTTTTAGAAATAAAATATTCTGTAAGACAATAAGAGACACAGACAACAACTTAATAAATATAAAGCATAAGATGCTTTTAAAAAAAATTATATAGAAAAACTGTTTCAGGACAACAGAGGTGAATTAAGGATGGAAAGAACTTAAATACGCCATAAAGCACGCAAATTTGGAAAGCATGTTGGACTAAACAGCATCTACTTCTAAAATGTATTGGCGATAGTGTGATTGATCTACTGTTAGATTTGTTTAATTCCATTTACAAAATAGGGATTATCTCAATACGATGGTATTCTGCTACAACAATTTCAAAAAACAATAAAACTAAAAACTGTTTAAATGCAGAACTATACCAATGATAAGGCACAGTATAAAAGTCTTCTTTAAAATTATACATAGCAGAATATACAAAAAGATTGAAGAAAGCTTAAGTTACGCTCAGTTTGGGTACCGAAATGGACTTGGAACACGCAAAAATGAATCAGAAAATACACATGCCTGTTACATAGAGTTTTACGAAAGCGTTCGACAAAGTCCGCCATAAAATACAACTTAAACTTTTTAAAGTAAAAGATATACAAAGATAGCAGAGACTTAAGTATCATTGACTACTTATATTGGAAACAAACAGTTAAAGCAAAAATTAAAAATGAATACATATAAGAGACGCAGATACTGAAAGGAATATCATAATGGTGCTTAAATGACCTTTTTTATTCAGTATGTATTGCAAAACCATTTTCGACAAAGCTCTTAGGGTAGAAATAATCAGTTATCATAAATAGTCAACTTATAACGAATATACGTTAAGCTGATGATACAAGGATAATTCCAGACATGCAACATTTTGTTGAGAAAACGAATACTTTATGTGTAACCATGTGGACTAAAAATAAATTTAAAGATACCCAAAATGGTAGTAACATTGAAATCAAACATTAAAGCTACTTTGAATATTTTGATTACTCCAATTAATAGGGTTAATTGCAATAAATACATGAATGCTTGGTTGAATAACGAATGATCGGTCACGAAATAAAATTCTGCTTTCAAACATCTAGAAATACTTTAATGAAATAAAAAATATATTTTGTAATCGGGATTTGAGATGTATTATTACCGAATAATTCAACGAATATCATAGACTCATAAAAATTTCAATTAACGAATAAACAAAACATGTAAAATAATTAATACCAGTAAAATTTTACATCTTATAACATAAAAAAAAAGATTGAAAAAAAGGATTGTAGAAAGAAACCTAGGAGAGTGATTTGGCTAGAGCACAGCAGCAATGCCTTGATGATCTCCGGTAGGAGAAAAAACTAAAAGAACTATCTGGTTGGAGTAAGATTAGCTACGTTATTTTCATATAGGATGGTGTACCACTCCATTTTACTCCTACTGTGCGTGTGTGGTTAAACTATCATTTTCCAGAACGTTGGCTGGTACAACGCGGACCTTATAAATGGCTTTTCAGAAATCTGTATTTTGCACCATATGTAAAGGAGGAGATGTGCAGAACCACTGGAGCACCTGCAAGCACAGGTTTAGGATATTCCTATCATTATTCTAAAGAACTTTTTAGAAAACTCTGCGTTTCATCCCTGGTCCTTTCAGGAATCTCGTTATCCGCATTGGTTGAAATTTAATGATTTTTTTATTTTCCTTTATAATAAAATGCATAATGGCTAATCGTGTGAGAACCTTTGCAGCAAGAGAAGGCGATGGATATTATTTATAAGGATTTCTATTACCGATTTTTTTATGTGATTAAATTTGGCATGTATATTAAATAAATAAGTCTCAAGGCTCTGCCTTGTAGAACTCCGGATTTTATTTATTCTATTTCTAACACTTTAATACCGAACTCAAACTTAGAAACAGCAATCTGTAAAGTAGGATTTGAATTTGAATGGCTACCCTCCAAGCCAAACTTTGTCAGACATTTGTTAAACGTCTAAGAAAATTGTACAGCACTATTTCTTGTCATTCAGTGATTTGTTTATTTAGTCTCCGTTAATATGTAATTTGGTGCTGCAACATTAAGACTTTCAAAAATGCTTTTCTTGTAATTTAAATATCACTAGCAATAAATTAATAAGTCCTATTTGTTAATTCCTTTAGTTTTAATATTAAGAAAATGAAATTTAAGCCGTGAAGGCTAGTGTAAATGGCGTAATTAATAAAGTTATATCTTTTTAGGTAGCTTTTTTAAAACGATGGCAGTTACAAGATCATAGCCAAAAGCTTTTCTAATATTGGATATTTAATTTCTTTTCTTAATTAAGGTAAAATATTTTTAATCAGTACAAGGGCGGCGTTAATTATTTTTTACTTGTGCATTTAATTCATTCGAATGAGAATTAAAAACGACTGCTAAATGTTAATTGAAAATTTCAGTTGCAAACTATCTTGAGTGATCTTTTATCTGTGAATTGTCTACCATCTTGTGATTTCTAAAGCGATTGATCATATGTTGTCAGTGTATCACGATATGTTTCAAATTGTTTATCTCAAATTTATTTTTATTTTTATAAATGATTTCTTATTTACTTATTTTCTTCTGTTTAAGATATGATGTTTTATGCTTTTGAGCTACTAGAATTTTACTTCATGACAATTATTTGCTGAATTTAAAATGGCATGTGGTTAATTCCTTAGTTTTTCTGGTCACCTTAATTATTATTCAGATTCAAATTACGTTTAAGATATTTCAAAAACGCATCTCAATTTGAATGTTAACTGCAGTATGCTGGATGAATTTCTCAGAGTATAATAGTACTGCTGAGAATAATGGTAACCAGTAAATGTTCGAATTATAATAATTCGTATATATGTGCTTAATAATAACATAGTTATTTAAAATACTGTTTATAATAAAAAAATCTAATAGGTCTTAAGATTTCCTTAGATTAATTGGCCAGAATATGACTAAATGAAGACAGGTCTAAGTTATATAGTTTTTGATCTGTTATATTTATCACTCTAAATTCTCATTAGGCATGTTTCACATTAAAATCGCTTTTATAAGTAATCTGGATCCCAATGTATTGAAGATTGATGTCAACTTTAGTTTTTTATTCTTGTAGAATAGTAAACTACAGGAATGATCAAAGACGCAAGTAGCTACTTCATTTTTATTGTTGTGGCTTACAATAATATATTCTCAAATTTACGCAATTTATGGAAAATAATATTTTCTTCTTATAATTATAATTAACTCTCCATGTGCTACGTCCTCCAAATATTCTAATGTACTTTATAGTACGGTTTCCTAAGTTAGGTACATTCTTGCTGTGAATAAAGTGTCTGATATGAGCGTGATGTTAATTTTGTTTATATTTAAAAAAACATATTATTTTATCTTTAAATTGAATTAAACTACCAACGGCCTATAAACATATTTTTAAAAATGTAGTTATTATAACGTAATATTATAAATTATAAATAAATATATATTATAAATTATAAGTAAGTGTACGTTTAATGATAGTAATAAGCATCTTATTCTAATAAAGTAGCTAGCTAAATAAATTTTTATATTTATTTAGAAACCTGTTAGCGAGTATTACAATATATTTGTGGTAATAAAGTAAAATTTTCTTTAAGGGTGTTAGCACATCCCACATTTTAACAGATTAGAATAATATTTTGTTAATTTTTTATATAATTAATTGTTCAGTATTTTATGTTCTTAAATATGCTTTGTCACTATTTGACAATAGGTTGTCTGTTCAATTTTAGCAAATCTTTAGTGTTTCCACTAATCTCCAAAGTAAACATTAATCGCTTCCCTTATTTAGGTTATTTTATCATGCCTTCTTATTTAATAATATTCAATCACCTTAATTTTAAAGGCATTTTGTTTTCTTACTGTTGTTTTTGTCCTTTAATTTGCCTTTCTTTTTTTATAATTTTTTAGTTGATTTCATGCAAACAACGGCCAGGAAAATAAAAAATACATTAATTTACTGCAAATTAATGTATAATTTATAGGATGTTGTAAAAACATAACAAATAAATAAAAGACTACTTATACAAATAATATATATACACATACCCTTACTACACCAACTGTGTAAAAGGCTCTTTAGTATAACATAGGAATGATTAGGATATAATATCACTCTGGTAATCTAATTTATTGTATCATAATTCTTTAAATAATTGTTTCTAGCTTAAAAAATCTAAAACTAAACACAGGAAGAGGAATTTTAAAGAGAATACCGTTATAAAAAGTGTATTTAGGAAGAGGGTTATTTAATAGAAGGCGGCTATGAGTAATTCATATATGCTTCTTGCAAATAGTGTACTTCTAAGTAGAATTGGTGGTGGTGGTGTTATTTCTTACCCAAATGTAGTTTAATTTTTATCCAAATTAGCACAGACCGATTCATCACATATATGTATATAAATACATATTTAGCCCCATAATTAGTTACTTCGTTTCAATCTACTGATATATGACGAGGAAATTAAAAAGTATGCATATTATTGGTTTTTGTATGTAATAGTTTTATTTAGTCAAAAAACAGTATTAATTGGATCAGATAGAAACTGGTTAAATAGTACTGCTGTCTCATTGGGAAAGTCTGTACAAATGAAATTGTTTATTTTGTTTTGATTTTGGAGATATACTTAAATGGCTATTGTTTTATCTGTACGATATATCTGTATTTGTATAATAATACATACAAGACCACATCCACTAAAAACTGATTGGAGCTCCTGCTCATACTGTTGTGAAAACATAGATAAATTTGTGTACTTTTCTAGTATTAAACAAACTATAGTTGGTGTTCATAGAGGTATGGCAGACTGATCGCAAAGGTTATGTGTGAGAATAATATATAAAATTTACTAGATATAAGTTGTTGAAAACAAGCAATAAAAGATTTAATACAAGTATAGACTGCTATAGAAAAATATATCTTTTTTTAAATTTAAATAAATGGCGATTTCTGAAAGATTGATTCTATATTTTGATTATTATAGATTATTTAGGCAACTGTGTTTAATGCACTATTAACCGAGTTTGTATAATATACCCGCCAGCGCTAATGGTATTCTACGATTATAAATGTGATCGGAATAAGAAAATACTTCTGCGTTGTATTTGTAACAAAAGCACAATTAGGATTTCTAAAAACGGAGTATAATAATAGAATCTGCAACCCACGTATGATATCAAAATAAAGTCTTAACATGTTTAATAGATTTACGAACTTTTGCTGTAAAGTTTGTATATGATTAGCATTAAGATATGCTCCTAAAAAGTGTTCGAAAGATGTGAAAGTTGATAAAACACAAACTGAGGGAAGGGCAATATAGAGTCGGCAAAGCCGACAAATATAGACACAATTGGTAAATGTACAAATTTAAACATATTCAAGGGTACTGCGCTCGGAACTTAGTTAATACCTTATTATAATATTATTGCTAATTCTTGCTCATCATTTTCTGAGAGAAAATGCGCAAATTATCTATATAAAGACTACATCTAAGGCAGAGCTACTCTAAATATTTACTGCAATACCGAGTGTTAAATAGTACTGATTAATAAAATATTTTATATTCTTGTATACACATTAAAAGGATAAAGTCGACATATACTTAAAAATTACGTTTTATTAAAATATTTTTTATAAATATAAAAAAAGACTTTAAAAATTCCATTTTTTGACATAAAATCCTATATTTCCATGTGCACTCACAAGCTAAACTAAACGAAAAAACACTGTTAGAGTGTCTTGGCGATTGCTAAAAGTTTGACGAATAAAGTATTCCAGGTATACTAGTTCACTAATTATTGTATAATGTCGGCGAAAACCCAATTGCTTAGCATTAGAATATATATTCTAGTATCCACGTTAATCGATAGCTGACCGTTAATTCTAATATTTTGTTTGAGCAACTTAATAAAAAAAAATAAAAAATTCGTGAGTACAGATGGATATTTTCCTAGTCTATAAATCGGTATGGCTGGTAAGCGCTGTAACTTATAGTACGTAAGGGTTGTCTGTATATCATTATATAGTTTGAAAATCTCAGAACAAGAATACGTCTTTCAGTCTGCACTGCGTGTCAATTCTGAAGTACGATTTAGAACTTGATTAAATTTAAGTAAACCAAACGGTTTATACTCATGTGGAGCTACTTCTTCAAAATTCAGTATATTCGTTTTTGATTGATTTTGTGGATTGCATTTTTTTATCCTGATACATATCGAAAAGATTCATTTGCTACGTTAATTAGTTCAATTTTTACATGTTCACGATATATGATATTAATCTTTGAAGCAAAATACATTTTTTTAAGAGCAGATTTTATTTTATTTAACATATTTTTGATATTAGATCTTTATATTATACGAGGTGCATTCAAGTTATAGCACCTCCGATTTTTTCCCATAAACTAATCACACGAAAATTGTGAAACTTGTGTCACTTCTCGACGCAATCTCCTGCAACCATAATTTTACGGCCGCTGCAAACGCTTCTTTGGGAATCTTCTTTGACCACTAGAAAATCTCTGGTGCAATAGCGAGACGCCTAGTGAATTTGCGACCACGGACAGTGTCTTTCATAGTTGGAAACAGCCAAATCCGTTAAGAGGCATGTCAGGTTAGTGGGGAGCATGAGAAATCACTTCAAAGTTGTTGTCACGAAGAAATTCCTGCGTCACGTTTGCCCGACGCGCTGGTGCGTTGTCTTGGTGGCATTTTCAGGTCTTCATGCAGGATTGTGTGCACAGATCCCATAGTGGCAGTTTGGACGCGATGTGTTCCACACTCATTCGGCTATCCTCCAAAACAAGTTTCTCCACTCGCTTGATCATGTAGTCAAACCGGCTGGTGCGAGACCGAGATTGCCTTGATTTGTTGTCACACGACGTTCTGCCTTCTTTGAACTGTCGCACCCACAAACACACATTAGACATATCCATAATACCATCACTACATGTCTCGCTCAACCTGCGATGAATTTCAATGGGTGTCACACACGCAAATGGAAAAAACGAATAATTACATACTGTTCTTGTAATGAAAACGTTACCATTTTACGTATCAAAAATAGTTCTTACCCTCGCCACTGCCCCTAAAGTCCTGTGTGTTGTGCAGTACTGCCATCTCTATCACGTCGTGACAAAGAGTGCGTGCGTATTTTGAAACAAACCGCATGTTTCTATCAGTTCCCAGTCCTTGAGAAAAAAAATTGGAAGTGTTATAACTTGAATGCACCTCGTATATCTCAAATGCGTAGAAGTACTTTCAAGAAACTAGTAAATATACCCCGCAATAGCTAGATATGTTTTAAATTTTTGGATATTTAATTCGGTTGGGAATCGAGAGAAAGTATAAAAAGCTTTCCATTAATTGCTAAGTGTGGAACATGATTTGAACAACCAAAAAACTTTTTTTGTATGATTTATTTCTGGTGCTTTAATAACGCAATCAGTGAACTTTTGCACATCGTGATCTATATTACCTGAAAACGGTTAGAAATTAATATATGCAGCAAAATTTTATTTCCGTCTTTTTGATCATCAATTCAGAAGAAGATTCAGGTATAGTCTTAGTAGATGTGTGGTTAACACCAACCAAAAGTGAACACTATTGGTAATAGTCATTTAGAGCTGACAAAATTAGATTAAGTGTTAACAAAGGTAAAGCTAATAGTAAATCTAGAGAATTATTTGTGTCACTATATATATCACAATGTACATTACCTTTGTTAAGAATAATGAATTCTGCTCTATCCTCCAATTCTTCAACACGTTTACTAGAGCTTTTATCTTAATGACAAAGTATTTCAAAAAGGATTGTTACTGTTAAAATTTTCAATCAGCAATTTTAGTATTAGTTAATTAGGTTTTTTATTGATCTAAGTATTACAAATAAAACTTTGTCTAATAGAAATTGCAATGAGACGACTTACCAATGTGTCTTTAATGTGATTTATGTATAAGTCTCTTTAAATTTTCTAAAAATTCTACTCTTCTGTAGGCTTGGCACTTATATTGAGGAATATAAATAACATTACAGCAACCAATAGTTAAATATGAGAATTAACTTGTACTCTTAATCCTTGCAAGGTTACAAAAAAGGAACCATATAAATGAGTAAAGCAGTAAAGATCTGGGTAGTACGTGTTAAAGGCATTATCTAAACGAAAAAATACTGTCAGGGTATCCTAGCGATTGATAAAAGATTGCCGAAGAAGGTGTTCCAGGTTTATTAGTTCACCGATTATTGTATAGTGCCGGTGAAAACCAAATTACTCAGCACTAGGAATATATATTCTATTATCGACGTTAATTGATAGCTGAGCATTCATTCTAATATTTTGTTTAAGCAACTTAATAAAGAAATAGGAAATTCTATTGTATAATAGTAGCAAATTTTAGAAAGCGGTTTGTTTTCTCAATGTCCATTCTACCCAGCCTCTAGATCCCTTCTTATTTACAACTATTTCTTTTATGTAGTGAAACAATTAATTTGTGGATGAACTGGCTTTTATTCGACTTCCGAAAAGGGAAAGGACATCCTTTTAAAAGGTTTATGAGTCTTTTTAGCAGTGGTTTTAAAGATATAGAATATTATTTAAGTAAAGATTGATGGTTTGTTGCTTTTGTATGTTTTAGAAGTTTGGATTACTTTAACTGTGAATGAGATAATATTTGTTCCACCAAAGTCGTCATTACTAGAACTAACTGCCATACTAGAGGTGTTATATCTTGGACGATTGGATTAACTTTTAAAGTGTTAGCAAAAATTTTTCTTGTTTTAGGTGCAAAGTTGTGTTTTTGACCAACTTCAGATTAACAAATTCCGTCCAGTCTTAAATTAATATATTTGTACCTCTTGTTTATAAGAACGGTTTTGTAATCGAAAGATATGTAAACCGCTGCAATTGATATACTTTACTTCATCAGAACAGAAGTCACCTTCATTAGAAGTTCAACCACAATAATGTTATAAAGCCAAAACGTTAATATTGAAAGTAAAGATTGATACCGACAATGGTATAGACCATCAAAAATCAAGAACGCTATCTTGCATTTGGTTAACTGCGACATGAAATAACTCTTTGGCTTTTTAAATAATTTTCTTTGCTTAAATATAACTATCACCAGCCAACTGTTTTGTTTGTAATAATAAAAGGCTAACTTGACTAAAATTTCTTCGTTTCTACTAACATAAATGGTTGCGATAAAAACATGTACTAGAGATTGCTGTTTGAAGCAGTCAATTTTCCAATCTGGTATTTGGGTTAAAACGATACTCTCAATTCAATTTTTATTAACTTAGAAATATAAAATATCCTTACCTAAACGATTTGGTGCTTTAAAGGTGATACCATTTTTTCAATTAAATTTGAAAAAAGTATGTTTATAGTGTGTTCACAAATAAATTTAGATCAGCTTTACCGCAGTGCGACGACTTATTTCTAAATGTCATCTGGTATTCAAGAATTTGTGTTTCTTTCGGATCTCGGCAGGGTCGTATGACACATTGTCTTACGTTTCCTTAACTGTTGGATAGACGGGTTAGGACTCCGAAATGACCAACTTCCACATTCATAAGTAAGGAATTAAGAGGTTTCTTCATATTGCTTTTATTAATTTCTACTATTATTGGGCTAACATCTCGATTAAGTTAGTTGATGGATATAATTTTTCAATCGGCGGGGGAAAACAATTTTCAATTATTTTTGAATTTATTCCACAGTATTAACTAGATTTAGGATTTGGTACGTATGTTCCACATGTATTTACTTTAATCATAGTCTAAAATAAAGAGGATCAAACAGGGGAGAAGAAAAATATATATAACTATAAATATGTTCATCAATACGCGTAACTCACATTAAATTTTCATAAGATTCTCATCAAATCGTTATATCACGAAATCACCTATCGTTTGTAGGCTTAAGCACAATGAATTTTTAAATTATGTTTAATTATAACTTTTCATACAGTTGATTTTGTAATGTTTGTAAAACTTTATTCTATATTGAATATCATATGTAATATATAAAATATTTATAACTGAAACTTTATTGTAATTATTGTAGTATTCTCAGCATTGTAATTGATTTTGGTATAAGTATTTACATTTCAGAAACAACTTGTTTTTTGCAAAGATATTTTAGCTAATTTAATTTAATAAAAACTCATCATTTGTTATACATCCGACATTTTTATTAAAAACATACCAATTTATATTTAATTAGTACAAAATAAAAACAAAGCAAAACTTGTCTTCACTCAAACACTTTTAAATAATTAGCGAACTATACGAGGATGCTTTTTCTCTTTTTGATGTTTCTCTAGGAATGCAGTTTCATCGAAGAAGTGGATCTAGACTTGAAAAATTTTGTTTGAATTAAATCATACGAAGAAGAAACTTTGCTCAGCTACATACAGTATGTTATCACAGTCGAGTGACATCTTTAACATTCCATGTCTATAAAAGTAGCTCTTTCAGTACTTTTCAGTATTTCCAAGACAGTCGCTCAGAAGAATTGCTATTTTCTAATGGATAGTGCGCTATTCGTTTTAAATTATGGTTTTGTTTTTAAAATATGGGGATAATCCCAAATTTTATCTTTGATTGCAAAACACCATAAAGAATAAGATGTACTTTTGTTAAACTCTAAAAGTCGACTGTCATTCATTATAGAAAATAAAGCACACTTGCTTATTTGAAATGCATGTGTTATCTGATAACTCTGGAACCTTCAATGGCTGAGACCTTATTGACAATTTCTAATCAAATTCGTAAAACTGAAGTCAAACAATTTCTTAAGAACATGAATCATTAATGTAACCAAAATTTTTTCATAGATTTATTTCACTGATCTTTCTTAAAAACAACATTTGAATCACATTACAAATTTCAATTTTTGTATTTTCACCTTTATGTTTAATTAACTATCGATCAACAAATTAGATTTAAAATTAGTTGTAACTGTAAACTATTTAGAAGAAAACTTTATGCTTACATGTACAGTATATGAACCGGATTATTTATCGAAATACCTGAAATATAATAGAATGCGCAAAAGGAAATATAACTACATATATATAACAAAATTTCACTAACTGGATTAAATAAAAATGTATACCAGGAACTTTAAAACTAATAGGAAACGAAAAAAAATAAAATACGATATAATTACAATAAAATACTATTTTCTCCTAATATAAAAACATTTTTAAATGTCCTTAATAAATTACGTAGACTTAAGTTTTTTATCACTTATGATTTACGTCAATATGCAAGTTGGACTTGGCATTTATTTGCAAGGGATTGTTATTGCGCGGTAACATTATATGAGAGAAGGAAATATAAAATAAATTTGTAAAAAGTTGCTTGCAATATTTTAATATCATTAGGAAAATAGAAATCTCAGTGCATATCAAATTGTATTTATAATATTTTAATATTTGCATATAGTGCTATAACACGCGTACCTAAAGCTGAAAATAGAATTGGCTTGAAAATTATACTCACAATATATTTAAAAGTGTTACCTCTGCAGACATAAGCTATTTTCAGAAAATCATTCGAAGTTTTAAAGCCAAAACAGAGGATATATTTGTCATTGACTCATAGGAGGCCTCTAATAATAGCATTTTATTAGTTATAAATCTCTCACCAAAAATAACAAACCCGAGGCATGCACCAACATTCCTGGTGCGTGATTATTTAACAACGGAGATTTTTTGCAGCAACACCAAAATTTGCCCATCAAACATTTTTGCTATTAATATCAATGGTGCCAGTAAAATAGCTGCTATTATGAAGTTCTCAACTAAAATCGCCTCGTTTCTGGGGCACTTATGTAAATGATAGTAATTACACCAGAGTTAACAAATTAACCACTTGATGTTAGCAAAGCGTTGGCCCCACAAACGTGGCAACTGCACAAAAAGGTTCGGGTGTAAGTTCTTTGTGTTAATTAATTTTCGCACATAAGGCAGCTTCATTAAGAATTCATCGTCGCTGCTTTTGAGAATGAGGTAGTACAGCAGCATTCGCTTTACCAATGACTTAACAAAGCAGAAAAATTTATGTAAATATTGTAAACCGCAGTTAATTTATTCATAATGTTAATAATTGCGGATTACAAAATTGTTAGATATATATGATAAGTAATTTATATATTTAAATAGGAATTAGATACAATAAATTTAATTAACTATTATAATAAATAAAATACAAATATCTAATAAAGATTCAAAATTTGGCATTAGGCAAATGCGTAAGGGTCCTTTAAACTTTTTGACCTTCGTTGATTAATCTCTTTAAGATCCCCTCCAATGTCGACTTCGACAATGGGATTGGGAAAAATCACTAAATATAACATAAGTAACACCAAATTTTAGTAGTCGATCAAAACTATCATCAAGTAGATTTATAATTTCAAAATAGGTTTTAATATTTTGTAGTAAAGATAAACTTCAGATGAAGATGTTTCTATACGACGCTGAGGCGTTGTCCTATGACAACTTATAAAAACAAGTATTCCAAAATACATGTTTCAATATCTGACCCATTACGTTCTGTGCCTTCAAAAGAAGCGGACGTATTGCTAGCGCCGTCGTTAGAGCTAAAAGATCAGCTAGACTTGATTATTTTATAATGTTCTTATTAGTGACAAATAATTGTACGATTTATGGATTACGTGCTATTTCCGCTAATAGGCCATGATTACTTATTTCTCCAGTAGCACAAGAAATATTATTATAGCATATTTTACCAACCAAATTTTGCTAACATGAAATTTTTAATACATTCTGTCGTTGGAAGCAGATTAAAAACTATCACATAACATATATTTTAAATTATCAGTACATGTTAATAACTAATTTTCAATCATATATTAATATAAGTGACCTGCAAGTATTCCATCGCCAAACTTAATTCGCCATGAAAATGCAGTTATTTATCACTTATCGAAAACCAAATATCTTTTTTGGCAAACTATTAAAAAATAGACCACAAAGGTAACAGTAATAATTTGCAAAAGGAATTGAATTTGAGTAACATTAAGAACGCTCGTTGAATATCAAAAACCAATTTTAATCTGTTAGTAATAATGAAACATAATTAAACACATACCAGGTTTGTGTGAATTTACTAGAATCTATAAAAAAAATTGAATGTACGTTAAAAATATTATAGAATGTTAACAACAAAAAAAACTTTTTATTAAACCATTCTAAATCACTATACCAACCGTACTTATGGCAAAATGTCAAAACCTAAAATATGTACTACACAACATCTCTATAGCACATACTACATTGAAACTATCATTCTTCGTAAAGGTACTATCATTCACTATAAACTTCTTAAATACAATTGAGCGCACTTTCAAGCTACCATAGTAACAGAATTGGAAATGATTACTGGTAATTTTAGAAGTGTACTACCCTCCAGGGCATAACAGAAAACTAGAATACTATAAACAAACATTAGGTAACAGGTCTACTTTTGGTGATGATTACAATGCAAACAGTGAAAATCGTGGCTAGCCACAACCAAAGAACGGGCATTAGCCGCCAAACCCAGTAAAAATGTTCTATTTGCTCAACCTCTCTATGAAAGATAACGGTCCAAATTATTTACAAGCCGCATCTTGTTTTGACCTTAAAAAAAGTACTCGCTAATTATCTAGACTATAAAAGTGCAAATTATATTTAAACCTAAACACCCTTGTTTCTCCAAGAAACACCCGAACTAAAATCTCTTCAGAGGGATAATAGACGAAACTCTTTCTCTGGGTCTACCTTATAATTACAATTTAAAGAATATTTATCTTCAGAATTATTTAATTAAACCATTCTGCATACTACACGGACCGAGACACTATTAACTACTAAAACATTTCGTAAATCGATTGTCCCATCATGATGATGAAACTGCCGAAAAATGTGTTATATGGAAAATGGCAATCTTCAAGATATTCTGATAATAAACAAGAACTTAACCTATAACATGAGCACTTAACAATTTCTTTCCGACATAAAAATGAAATTGGTACAAAATTATCTACAATATGTAACAGAAGCTGCAAAATGCTCATTTTAGACAGCAATAAAAAAACTAAAAGAAACATAGAAATACGGAACATGTATCTGGTTAAAATTAATAATATAACCACATAATTGATAAACTTAAGGCAGAATGAAAAAAAGTGTTTGTTTTTGCTAAACGTTTGAAAATAGTTTTCACACCAATATAATCTAGATTCACGTAATAAGAAGAAGAAATAATTCAGTATTACCTAACATAAAAACACCAAATTCAAACTGAACTAAGTCAAAACCACTATAATGACATAAGTAAATCTATAGGAATCACCCAGCTGTAATTTAATATGTAAGAACCACAGCATTTGTATTTGTTAACCATCTACTAAAAGCAGTCCTATGTTACAGAACAAAGAAAAGTTGCTAAAAGCATACTTATATCCAAACCAGACAAATCACTTACTGACCAATTAGTTTGCTGCAGTTTTTGTGCAAAGCTTTTAAAAAATTGTTCTTAATTAACTAATACCAGCAACATTAGATAATGAATTCATACCTAACCACAAATTTGGTTTTCGGAAATATCATGCTATAATCAAACAGCTCCATCAAGTTGTTAACAAAATTTTAAAAATCTGTCTTGATCGATGTCGCACAAGCTTTTGATAAAGTTTACGGGCTATTATTCAAAATCAAAAAAGCACCACTAAAAAATAATCATGTCTTATCTAACCCTCATGTACTTTCTTGTCAGATACGGAGCTAGTTACCGTTTCCTCTTTTCTCAAAGAAATTCAAAAGTATCCCACACCAACAAATTTCACCTGATACTATACCTACGCTTTAGAACCGTTTTTTTCTGAATTTCTACTAGCTACGTTTACAGACGATACCATGCTATTTTAATTCCATACAAATCATCATATACAAAATACTTTATAGGAACTATAACTCAGATTTAATAAATAGAGCGTAAAGATTAATGAAAACAAATCGGTGCACAATCCCTCACGTTCTGTTTAGCTACACATTAGTACCCTGGAAAAAATAAGTTAAATATTTATTATTACACGATGTTTAACCTAAAAATAATGCAGTTAGGTCTTACAATACAAAAATTGTATTAACTCTTAGGCCGAAAGCGTTGATTGTTTACAGAAAATAAGTCATTGCTTTAGAAAGTCATCGTAAAGTTTATCTGTTACAATAAGTAACTTTGAGAAGCTACAAGCAACTCCAACAATGACGCATTAATCCATACATCTTTCCATCCTCAATATTGCAACCAATAATAGGCCTCTTTTGGTTTTTTGCATTTGAAGCTAATCAGTATTTGCCTTTTAGTATCCACCCAAACAAGCTAGTGTAGCCACTCTTAGAAGAAGATTATACTCAGCCTTGACTCAAAAGAATTAAACTTTCCAAATTACTAAAACGCTTTGTGTGAGTCAATTTGAGTACTAAAAAATTATTTTTTTATGCTTTGGTTATGTGTAAACTAGTGTCAAAACGCTTACCGAATGCCTACATATAAAATGCAAGTAAGCATGCATCTTACTGTTTTTACGAGAAGATCTCCAAATGTTTTTCTGGAAAAGTACTTACCCAAGAAAGTTGAATCTTCTGCTATTTTTCAACGTAATCTTCATCTAGACGTACACATTTTTCACAACGTCGTCGCCGTGATTTTATGGTTGCTAAGAACACTTTTTTAGGGGCGTGTTTTTCTATAACAATTTTCTACACTCGCACAATCCTGGTTTTGGTCTGGTTCACTCGTGGACGAGGCTACTTGAATTTATTATTATCGACAAACAACTTTCGACCTTCTTTATACTTTCGCACTCATTAACGCATATTCTTAACATACATAACGCCTTCACCGCATGTCTCACTTAATTTTAATGAGATTTTTAATATCTAAGAGGAGAAAACGGTTGATTACACGCGATTCTTTAACACTAAATGTCGCATTTTGAAATATCCAGAACAACACTCACTGCAATAACGATAATTCGACCTGTGTACATTGTATATTGCTGCCATCTATATTACAAATTCAAAAATATTTTCCGGTCTTTTATAATAAACCGCATCTTTCTATTTACTCTCACTACCAAGAAAAAACTTTGAAAACCTTAGAACTTGAAGGCACTTCCTATTTTATTTGGGTTATTCATACAACACATTGTACAATGTACTGTTTTTGTTTGATATTGAAGTTTTGTCCGCAGTTATAGCAAACTGGTCTCAACCATTGCTTCTGTATCCACGAGCCAATACAGGCGAGTTCGAATCTTGCTGAAAACTTATGGATGTATGCAACGTTGTAGAATTTGTTACATTATAAGCGCAGAAATCAAATTTACAAATATACATAGTACTACTTGTTTCCTTTTTATTGTTTTTAATGATAACCATAACACTTGTTAAAACAATAGCGCATAATATTTTTTGTCAAGATATTCAATGTATAATTACCGTGCAATATGATTTATTCGTGTGAACACTGTAGGGTATGTTGCATGCACAGAAAGAAGCTATTTTTATCACACTTGATATTATATACAACACTGCATAAAAAAGATCATCTCTTAAATATTTTGTATCGCTTTTATAAGTTCCCAATTAAAAGACGCGCGTTTCTAATCTAACTCAAGTAACAACAATAAATAATTTACAAGAGTTAGTCATTATTAAATATTTTACTATTTCAAAAATTTGTTGTATTTACTTAGTTGAATTAAAATGACAGACTTATGCATATGAAAATGAAAGTATCTATATATGTACGTATGTTTGTTTTTCTTAGAATTTTCGTTGGCTTAAGAATCTAAGTTAAACGAGAGAAACATATATATTATCTATTGTTTAACGTAAAAACTTAAAAAATTACTTTGATGAGACCAGAATAATACACATTACTACTGCTAAGCAAGTTTAGGACTTTTTATCATGGAATATGTGTAGTAACTTAAACTACTACAACAAAGATCTCTTAAAGTATTTTTTATATTACATACTTCAAGTATTATGTCATCGAGAATCAATAATATTAATTTAGGTTTGTTTTATTTCTTTACATCTCTGAATCTGTTTTAGTTTTATACTCGCACTTCTTAATACCGTTCTAAAAATTTATATTTAACATGGAGTTTAGAAGACACTTAATATTGATCAATATAAAAATTATGTTTTCTTTATTGCAAAAAATTATATATATATATATATATATATATATATATATATATATATATATATATATATATATATATATATGTAGATCAGAGTTGAGCCGACAATTTTTTTGTCATCTACAAAAAGAACCGCAAACCAAACAAAAATTTATTATAGTACAAAAGCGAGTATATCAAATATATAAATTAAAAACATAAAAAAACTCCACGTTATTAAAAATAACAGTGATTCTATTTTATATAAACTTTTAAGAATTATAATTACTTTAACATTTTAGCAAAAATTGAAAACTTTCAAGAAACAACAATAAAGTTATGTTAATTATAAAGAATGTTTTAAAAAGACCTGTCATTCTAAAACTATAATTTTAGTTCGTATATTGTCTTCCAGCTAGAAGAGGGTTTCGAGTTTATTTTAACATACTTTAAAAAAGAAGTTGGGCCTTGTTACATCCAAATAACATGTTAAATGTATTAGTTTTGATTCATCATAAAATGACTAGCTTTCTCAAAGATTGCGCTAACAGTGTTATAGTTAGTTCTTGTGTATAACCCGTGATTCTATCGTGCTATAACTATATTTGTAGTTTATTTTGAATTACAAATCAAAAAAAATCTGAAGTATAATTCTGGACTATTTACAAATAGCAACAATGTACCATAATAATTTAAAGACAATTTTTTTCCGTAATAGTATATTTAGTATAACATAATTAATATTTAACTATTGGGACAATATTGTGAATGTTTCGAGATTTTGTATTTTTAATATTGAAATTTCTCATGTAAATGAAAATAAGCCCTATAACTAAGTAACCCATTAAGTCGTTTTTTCTTTTGGGATACTAAAATACATGATTATTACAAACGATTTACATGGTTTTGAAAAATTACTTCTTATAAAAAATTAAACATAAAATAATAATACAAACACATATAATCTAAGTATAAATTATAACATTACAAAAGTCCTTCTTGTTTCACGGCTAACTTTTATGTAATAGTTTTATTCGTCTAAGACGTATATTCCGTAGACGAATCTAAATGCAACGGTATTGTTGTAAATGTTGCTAATAATACATAAACGAGAAAAGAATTACAAAGTATTGAGTTGGCAGACCTGGACTTCCGCATGTAATTACAAAGTTCGATTCTCATCACACCCAGATCTCCCAAATCGAAGCCTTGTGTTTTCTATTCTCCTGTAGTTTGAATCAATTTAAGTTTACTAAACTGGATTTCTCTTGACTCGTCTTTCACGTATTAAATATATGTATATATAAAAACACACTATGACCTACCAACAAAAAGCAAATGAAAAACAGGACTAGTAAGAACGGAATATAGTAGGCAACGTCATATTTTCTGGTGCACTAGGAGTTTCAATTACACGTATGCAAAGTGAGGGTCATTTTTTAAACGAACTAAAATTAATTGATATTAAACCTTTTGTAACAAAACGAAAAAAAATTGATTTAAAAAAAATAGCAGTTTTAAAGATAATTTAAGATAAAGACCTTGAATATGACAGTTTTGGGATTTTTGTGACAATGACAATAATTTAAAAGAATTTTAAAAATACAATAGCTGGGTCATTATTTAAAAGGATTTTTGGTTAGCAAAAAAAAGATATTTATATACGGGCATAGTCGCTAAATAACTAAAGCCAGTATTCATTCACTATCTTTATCACCACAGTTTGTGCTATCGTTAGAGTTCTTTGTCGGTAATGGAAGTACTGGACCTTGGTACTGTGACACAATAACAATAGTATTTTTTATGTTTTAAAACATTTGATACCACACTTGCACACAAATCACATGCCGATACAGTTGGATCTTCCAAACAGATTTGTGATTCAGTCCAAAAAACAGGTCCAGTGAGTTTTAATATAGCATCATTGAGCCAATTCTCAAAAGCTATGCAGCAACTTTGACAAGCTTTAGTAGGGTATCAGTCCTTTGGCTCGTTTTTAATGAAAACATTTTGGATAAGTTTTCCAAGTAAATGTGATATGCTTGTCGAAAAATCTCGGATAGAGAAAGTATGTTATAATATTTTCTGTTTTAACCAGATGTAATCTTTTTCATGCTAACAAATTGGCTACAAACTACGCAGAGCTTTAAAGCATCATTAATGAGAGATCGTTATGTTTTTTAAATTGTGAGGAAGGCATTGGCCTTGGTTTTTGTAAACACAAGTAAAACACAATTGCCCTTTATTTTTATTTTTCCATATTCATCCAAACACTTATTCGATTTGTTTGTTCTATTTTGCCAAATTTTTAAATATGCATGCGGTAATATAATTCTGTTTCTCAATTTGATTGTACTAAATCCAAATTTGATATATTGATTTAAATTATGCCACTTTTAGTATTTATGCAATAAAAAATGTGGTGTGAACATCACACGACTTTCCTTATCCTATTATTATATATTATACCGGATCCATCGTCTGGGCCCTGCGCTGCTCTCGTCCCGGAATTTGTTATTTTAAAAAAGGACGAGACGCAAGTCCGTCGTCTCGGCCCTGCGCTGCTCTCGTCTAAAAATTTGTTAATTTAAAAAAGGACGAGGCGGGAGTCCAACACTCGAAAGCTGATTAAAATAAACAGTACAAAACAATAATTGACTCGTACTTAACATTTTGCTACCTCACTAAAGGTAAGCGTGCGAGCTCGCCCGCACGGCCTTCCCCATTATCGCCTGCGTGCTCCCTCCTAGCGGCCAAGCGCTCCCCACGTCCTCACGCAGTCGGCCCGGTAGCTGTCCGAGCGCGCTCTGATTGGTCCGTTTAATTAATATTTAATCGGCTATAACTTATTTATTTGACCTCGGATCAAAAAATTTTATTGTAATTTTTGTTCGTCTCAGTTTGATCCATCCGGTAATATAAATTTTCCGAAACATTTTATGAACACCCGGTATATTAAAAATCCTGAGTTTTACCAACTTTTATTTTAAATTCATGTTTATCTCATGATAACGAATCATTTTTATTCTTATAAATTTTTTGTATCTTCAACCGTTTAGATTCGCGATCGCTTTGCGACCGATTTTGCGACGTTGCGACCAAACGGCTATGTCGATTTTTACCAAAAGTTTTGCACTGAGTCACATACCTACAAGTAACTTGCATACCAAATTTCAAATCTCTAGCTCTTACGGTTCTCGAGATATCCTGTTTACTGACAGACCGACAGACACACAAACACACACACGCACACACACAAAAACACACGCGCGCGCACACGCACACGCACACGCACGCACGCGCGCGTACACAGACACACACACGTGCGCGCGTGCGCGCGAACCAATGGCTAAAACCAACTTTGTTGGTGTCCTGGGCTATAATTCGTTCAGAAATGTGAAAAACTGGGTAGGTCAAATTTCCGCCGATTACATTACTTTCCTTATTATAAGATAAGGAAAGTAAAAATGCAAATATATTTTATAAAATTTATTACTATATATTACTATTCCCATCTTTAAACATCAAATAGCTACAAAATACATTTTACTTTTAATTTTGAATTTAGTTAAAAGCATAGAGTCTAAACTTTGAAATTATTTTGCAGAGAGCGGGTAACAGGATTTTAGTTTTAGATTTCATATTTCATTTAAAATTTAGTGCAGAGTTGTGTTATTGAAAATTTATTCTTATTTTACATAAAACGGCATAAGTTTCAGTATATGCTTTAATACATCGTAAACCCCTCCACGCCTGCAATTTTATAATATGAAAAATTTAATTTGCCGCATATTTTCTAAACTTATGGCAAATAAGTAGAACAATAGCAATTTTGTAAATTATAACTCACACATTCATTTCTTAACTGCAACTATAACGAAACAGATAAATCTTACGATTCTACACTTGCTTAATTTTTGCTACTTAATTAGTTGGAAATAAATTATCAAAACCAAAAATATCAACCTTTCTTTTGAATATTGAAACTTTATTTCGAAAATAATGAACATACTTTTACTTGAAACGACAGAAGCTTTGAAATTATATTTCAATAAACAATTTTATCTTATTATACATGTAGTATTTATTATGTACAGTTTGGTGACTAATAAAACCTACATTATGTACATTATACAGTATGATAAAATAAAAAATGTGCAACATTTTGTAAAAGGTAAATGTACTCACTTCCCAGCAATTTATTAGGAAATTCGGAAAAAGCGTTTAAGATGCTAGGTACATTAAAATTAAATATAAATGAAAATTGCTTGAAAAAAAATACAATTGTTTTTTAGTTATGTACCCGAATATACGCTGGTTTAAGTTTTCCTTTTAATATATGTAAATTATTCAATAAAGTATTTTAATTTTGATTTTTTATTAATTCTTCTTAAAAGTTTTATCAAATTCATGGTGCAACTAATTTTATAGATAATAAATATTTTAGTTTTTACTTAATTTTGCAACAATACTCGCAATAATAGATAAATTACAATTTAAGATGCAATTTTCCTATAAAATTTAGTTACAATCATTAAATTTTATAAGTAAAATTATATTTATTAAATAAATTTTATCAATATAATTCTTAGTTATACAATACAAGTTCATCTATAAACAATTTTAAATTCTTATATCAATCAAGTTAATCTAGTATCAGTTGAATTTGTGGGTTAATTAATCATGTTATTATGTAATTTTTAATTGTTAATAAGATAACTGAAAAAATGCATTTTGCTATCCTCTTCCATAACTGTTCTTGATTATTCCTTCTACATACGTCTTGGCAAGATTTATTGCTCTTTTATAATCTTCTTTGTTCTTTTAAAATATTAATGGCATTTTAGTCTTGCCTTTCTTCTTGCTTTTATCGCTTTTTTACATTTTTTGTTATATCATTCTTTGTTATCCTTTATTTCCTTTTCCTTCTGTTAAGACACTTCTTTTTATTTCTTGAATGGTTTTTTAATGCTTCGGTGTATTTATTTTTATCTTCGTCTTCAAATTCTTGTGTAATCTAATATTTCATTTTTTTAATTTTTTTTATAGTTTGCTGCTTTAACACTGCTTTTACTACAAAGTCGTCATGTACCTGTTCCAGTAACAGGAGATCAATTTGATATTTCCATGTATCTTTATAGATATTTTTGAATTCCTAGAATGTGCTTTTAATTACCATCTATTTTGATGCAGCAAAATTTATAAGTTTTTAGCCATTCTTGTTGATTTGTTTCTTGTTGTAGACTTTTTTCTGTCATATTCTGTTTCTTTCCTCATCCTTTATCTTAGTATTCATATTTACAGCTACTAATTTTATGTCAAAATTGGGTATATTATCTATTAAGGTTTTCATGTTGTCATAGAATTTATTTTTGATTTTTCCTTCAATGAGACGTTATATAATACTAATATTACACGTATATATATATATATATATATATATATATATATATATATATATATATATATATATATATATATATATATATATATATATATATATATATATATATATATATATATATATATATATATATATGCTTTACCCTTTGCATTTTATATTTAAAACTCCTTTTATTGTTGTTTTTGTATCATCGAAACATCTAAGTTTTATCTCTTTGCTTCACTCTTTAATTGTTTTATTGTCCTCTCCTTATTGAGGTTCTGTACGGCCTAGAATTCTGTGTTTATTTTATATTTTCTGCCTTTCTTATTTTTTATTTTGATATCTATTCTTTGTACTTGTTTTTTTCTCTACATCTGACTTTTTCGTTGTTAGTTTCTTCATCATAAAATCATCTTCCTTTTCTTCTTATGACCGTTTTTTGAAAGTGATAACTAATTTTTGTGTTAATCCCAAAAATCTGTTATACCATCTCTTGTTATGTTCTTTACTTTGTTTCTATTTTGTAATCACATTTAACTTCGCTTGATTCGACCGTTCTGTATTTGTATTGTAGTTTTAGTTCTTTTTATATATTTTTTTTTTCATCGTGGCTGCTTTTTCTTCCCTTTTCCATTTTTACTATAAAAATAGCGTCGGTGTATAATCATTAGTAGGAGTCCGCTACGCAGTGCAATTAAAATTGTTTTACAAAAGAAATGCGCTATCATAAATAATTTAAAGTGATATAGTTGCAGAACAGAACAGACAGGTATGCGCCAAAACAAAGAAAACCTCCAAATATAATTTGAAGGGGCTAAATATACCAATAATTCATTATAATCGGTAAGGTAAATGCTGTAAATTAGCTGTTTATTGCCAATAACAATAGCTACGTACAAGCAAAAGCGCGTAAGAAAAACACATTTTTGCCATACGTTAAATTTGTACGGAATGGCAATATTAAGGAATACACAACAAAAAGAAGGAAATAGACCAAGAACCAATAGTATAACAATGATAAATGACTGTATAATAAAGGAAAGCACACCAGAAACATCATTTGCTTTTCGTAACGTCAAGAAATACAACAAACTCCTAAAAAGGAAACCACAAGCAAAAGGAAAGATAAGAATACGGTAAATCAATAAATACCACAAACCCTAATTTTTAAAAACAATGCATAGCGAAGCTGTTAGAAAAACAAAAAAAGATATTAAAGTGGAGCTCCTAAAAATAAAGAGGAATTAGCACCTGAAATTATAAAAGGCCAAGAGTAATTGAAGAACCTCAAAGGGGAACTGCGAAAAAGCAATAGAAAATTAAAAAAGAAAAGATACTAAATATAAAAAAGAAGAAGAAGTGCATAGCTATAAAAGGGTTACAACTGCAACACAAAACCTATAAGAGCAAAACAAAATTTTTCTAATCGAGAAAATAGGAGCTTTTAAAACAGTGTAAATGGAGCTCAAGGTACATTATCTATAATATGAGTTTATATATTGTTTTTTTAATATGCCAGGGTTTTAGATTTGCAAGATTATTTTGCTTGCACCCCCGTATATATGTTATCTAATTATCTTAATTGTTAAAGTTGCTGAAAGAATGTTAATAAAATAAAATTGTACAGATCCTTAGACAAAACGTAATTGGTCGTTTTTAAATAACTTAAAAGTATTCTTAATACATATTACAATTATTAAAAGATTACATCGTTACATATATATGATCACTTTGCGGGATTTAAGAATTCTGTAATACAAATATTTTATTATTGTTAAACAGGAATTTTGTAATAGCATGCCGTTTAGGTGGATGCCAGCATTTTTTAGGTTTAGTTGTCTTTTAGGCAAATCACAAATGTTTAGTGAAACTGCAGCACCACAAAAAATGCAAATTAAAAACTTTGCAGGTTAATTTAATAGTATAAAACATATAAATAATGAAATTAGTTGAATAATGTAAGCCCCCATTTTGGGCTCTTGTAATCACCTGCATTTTTTAACACCAAGTCAAACAATGAACAAATGGTGCCTTGATGGACTTCAGTCCATTCGTTGCTGACACATTTCCTTAGTTCAGCCATATTTTCTGGATACCTCTGACAATGGAATAGTTTTCCACTAGATTTTATTGACGTCACAAGCCACATGTGGATTGAGGGTTAACTTAAAGGATTGCTTAGGTCGCCCTCTAAAGAAAAGAAAATATCAAGCGTTGTAATATTCTTTCAAACTCTGGCTATAGGTGACTTGCTATTATAACTAATAATTCCCCATACTATAGCACACCTAGTTGGCATTGTGTGCCTCATACAAGTGCTCCCTTTTTGCGTTTATGACACATCGATATCCATAGACGCTTGTAAAGTTCGTTCCCGGTGCAGATAAATAAGTAGTAGTCACCAGAAAAAAAATCGTGCTCTTAGTCCCGTCGACGTTGAACAGATGAGATAGACATTTGGTACTGTGCCACGGTCCACTATTACTGCATTAGGACACTTGAAATTGCACAACAATGACCTACCTGACTGGCTGTCCTGCGTCCTGCTTTAGACCCCGGTTTTCGCATACGAGTACTTCCTTTAACCCATTGGTTTCTATTTTGCGCAACAGTACTATAGCTAAGGCGGCCAATTTGTTGGCTTAGTAAAAAAAACCGCCTTTTATAAATAACTTTTCAAGCTCTTCTAATTTAGATACGTTATTACAATTTGCTTTTATCTTGAGCTATTCTAATATCAACAAATTCATACATCTATGCTATAAAATTATGTTTTAGTAATATTTTAAAATAAAACACACTTTTTAAGTTGATAATTATTTTACAATTCTTTTGCAAGTATTATAAAGCTTTACAGTTAATTAATTTTTAATTTTTTTTGCATCTTTACCCTAACTAATTGAGAAAAATACTAATAAATATTTTTAAAATGGTTAATCGCAATATATATATATATATATATATATATATATATATATATATATATATTAGTAGTGTTTTTAAATCCAACTTCCCACAATACCTCAAAACTTGAGTTTTTAACCAGTGCGTCCTACCAACTGCGATTTATGCAGCAGAAATGTGCAACTTAAATAAAGAATTGAGAAAATTAAGGTTTGCATAAAGGAAAATAGATAGATCAATGCCGAATGTAAAATTGGAAGACAGAAAGAAAACTAATTGATTAGAAAAAAAACAAGGGTGGTAGACAGGGCAGAATATGTTGCAAGGCAGAAGTGGAGATGGGCTGGATATATGATGAGAGACGGAAGATGAACTAGAAAGGTGATAGTGATAGCCGCAGACAACCGAGAGGAACCCAGAAAGACCAAAAACACGATGGAAGGATGATATCCAGAAAGCAGCGGGAGTGGAATGAATGGCAAAAATAAGTAATAGTCAAGAGTGGCGAAATATTGGGAAGTGTATTTCCAGAGACAGAGTGAAACACGCTGAAACTGATAATCATAATAATAAATCCGTCGATTATTGAGAAATTCTCAACATTTTGACAGTAAGATTAGTATGGGTTTTGCCAAAAAATTTCTGAATTTAATATTATTGCTTATAAAATTTATTCCGTATTAATTATATTTTGTTGATACGTAGACAAATTGTAAATTTTTAACTAATTTTTATAAATAAATCACATTCTTAACTTATTTGTTTTTGTTATGTTATTTTAAATCTTATGTAGGTGCTTTTATATTTTTACTTTGCTTATCCTACAAATAAGGAGAGTAATGTAATCGGCGGAAATTTGACCTACCCAGTTTTTCACATTTCTGGACGAACTACAGCCTCAGGACACCAAAAAAGTTGGTTTGGACCATTGGTTCGTGTGTGTGTGTGTCGGCCTGTCGATAAACAGAATATCTCGAAAACCGTAAGAGCTAGAGACTTGAAATTTGGTATGCAAGTTACTTGTAGGTAGGGGACGCAGTGCAAAACTTTTGGTAAAAATCGGCCGAGCTATTTGGTCGCAAGGTCGCAAAATCGGTCGCAAAGCGGATAAGGAAACTCCTGCGATTTTCACACCAGATTTTTATAATATTTGTTAGAGTGTTTATTAATTTTCTACAGCGAAGCTTATAGTAGAAAGTTAATGAGATTATCATCCTGTCTGTCCGTCTGTGTGTCTGGAGACAGTTCCGTTCTATCCAAGGGATTCACTTCAAACTTGGCATATACACATGTTAGGTTAGTAACCTTCATGGCATTGATTTTCAGCGAAATCGGTTAACGGCAATTGGAAGTGACCGTTGCGATTTAGAAAATTCATTATAATCACATATGTTATGCAGCATGTCATTCGATAGCATTTTCGGCGCTCATCATTATGGAGACATTAATCGACATCTTAATTCCTTTTAAAAGTTTTTATCCTAATTTCATCGCACCGCTGTAGAAAGTTTCCTTTACGGAATTACACCGTTCTTGTTTAAATTATGGTCAATAAAATGACCAAGTATTAATTGGTAATATACAGTTAAAATTGAGTACATATTTGTGCATAATATACTCAAATTCGTAGCACAAATTTAAAAGTAAAATTTATGCACACGCTTTTTTATATTATGTTGTCAACAAACAAGTCGTCCTAGCTGCAAAATCACCCTGATCCGTAACCGTTCCTTCGCTTTCAAATTGTGTTGTTTTTGCTTGTTTGCTCTTTGATAAGTAAACACAAAGAAGACATTTCTGTCAAACTGTCGCTTATTCATTGAATAAATTGTCCTAAATATTTGAGCTCTAGAACTTCAGGGCCATAATCCGTACTATTCCAGTAACAAACGAAATGCCGATTTAAACAAAAAAAAATACGAAAACTTATTTTTATTTAGTTTATAACATGATTACAAAAGTTACATTTGACGCCAAATTAGAAAATAAAATTGAATTTTTACTTTCTTATATATAATGTTATAATCTACATATATAAATTTTTTAAATTGTCACTAATTTTACCTTTAAACTGGTGTTTGTTTTTTATAACTCATTTGGATACATACAGTCATTGTATTAATTTTTATTAGCAAACTCTTTTATGCATGTTTGGATAGCATAATTTGCTATAAAATTTATTGTCAATTTAAATTTGGCTTAAAAAGATACTGTAGGTTACAAAAACGCCATTGGGTAGTTTAAAAATTGTTTACAGAAATGTTGCTTGTATATAAAAAATAGCCAGTAAGAAAAATATTGCATAATATATGTCTGCACTCAGCAGATATCGTATTTTTATATGAGTCTCACATTTTAGATATTGTTGCTCCCTATCAATATTTCAGCTCCTCATAAAATTTACACATATATATTTATAAATATGACATTTTAGTTGTTTCTGAACAATAACTAACTAAACCTCTTTCTAAAATCGCACAACGTTAACAACAAACCTCTTAGAGTGCCTGTTAATAAATAAAAATAGATTCAAGCTACACTACTATATCCAAGAAAATTGAAGAAAAAGTGTAGAAAAGCTATTTGTAGAGTGAAATTAAACAAAAAATAATTACGTTGATTACTTCCTCGAATTGGGGGTTCCACATTTATCTCTGGTTGATTATTAGAAATTTCTACGTATTAAAAAAACATTTGGTTGTTTTATAACAGCAATAGCATTTTATATTTCTTCAAATTTCAATTATTTATAAAAAATAGTTTAAGCGTTTTGAAATTTATTACTTTAGTGTCATTTATATGTTTTTCGGCGAGGCTTTAAATAAAGTGTTTAAAACTACAACAAGAAGTACTATAAAAAAGAACTACTTTATTTTGTAAATGCAATACCACACCTACTACTAGCAGCGCACAGGCATAAATCACAATGTCACAATAGTCAGTAGAATAACTAAAAAGTTTAAGGCTTTGTGTTAACAGCCTATGATGATATATGTTCAAAGATATTAGATATTATTTTTATCACTTCACCAAATCATGAAACGCGTAAATATTATCTAACCAGAAAGGCAAAATATATAGAAACAAGTACTGAAAAAGATGCAAACATTACCAGAGAACTTTCTTATTAACCAAATATTATTAATTTGTGCAATCAATAAGTAAACATATAAAAAACATTTAATTAAATAAGTATTTTGTTTGTCATTGCACAAGAACTTAAATTTTAAAATATCATAATTAGCATGGGATGAGGTATAAATATATATTTAGTAACACAAGCACAACTTAAGGAGATTTAACGTGGATATAATTAGGTTATTGTGAGGAAAAACATAAAACTTTAAACCTTAGAGCTTGTAATTTAAACCTAGAGTTGTTTTAATAATTGTTGCTAAATATGGAAAATAAAACATATAAAACTACTGCAAATTATAGTTAAAGTAATTAGTAATTAAATAAAATGGTTAAGATACTTGCAGAAAACAAAAAATATAATAGGAGTCAATACATCTGGAAGAAAAATCTCGAATTAAATAAGCCTTATAGAAGATCATAAACACATTAGCTTTATATAGAGTACAAAAAGATTTTACAAACAATGAAAATTAATTGGCAAACGGCAAAATTTAACAGAAAATTATGAAAAAATGTCACGGAGAAGACAAGGAAGTTTAACGAAGGAAACCTTGGAAGAAAACATAGTCTAAAATGTCTGCTACGCGCCAAGAAATAAGTAAAGAATAAAAATTATCAAATGTAATTTTGCTCTATATTGAGGTTAAAAAAATAAAATTGCTATCTGTAATTTAAACAAACTGTTTTAGGTTTATTAAAAATAAATAACAATAATAAAGATAAAATTATTTTCTTTCCCAGATACATTGCCAAATTTACTTTATTGACGTATTATTTTTCTATTAACAGTTACTATGTTAAAATATGTGTAATTTTGGTGTTATATGTGCTTTGCCTATTGTTTATGATATATTTTTAGCACCTCATACTCTCGTCTTTTCTTTTTCTTCATTAGCTTGTTGTCATCTTATGCCCACGCTTCTTCTACTAATCCATGGTTTCTATTATTGTATTTCCTTGTTCTATCTTTCGTCGTTCTGACTTATGCTATAACAAGCCCATTTCTATTTTAGGGATCTTACGTGTCTTTTAATATATATTAACTTTGTTTCTTTTTTAATTCTTTAATTACTGTTATTTAATCTGAACTAAAGACCGAATTTTACGATACGTAAAATGGGTCTCTGCTGTAGTTGACGTTTCTATACCCAGGTACTCATAACACCACCACAATTAATTTGTCTAATAGTAATAAGGGTGGTGCCGCTCATAAAATACTTAATATCTTAGATAGGATATTTAGTACTTCGAGACTGTAAAAGTTAAATTTATGCTAGATTTTTTCCCAGAGACTTAAAAGGAAAATCAATTAAGTAAGAGCGTGTTTGTTATAATTAGCAGTTAGTAAAAGGTATCGCCCTAATTCTTTCGTGAGTCGATAGAAAAAACCTTTGTCCTCGATACTTTGTCACAAAGAATTTAGTTGGCATTGAATGCTTGCTAGAAAAACGCGTAAAACCCTATGCCTGTCGCGCTACGAACTGTTTTTCTCTCTACCCATCCTAAAGGTACAAACATGTCTCATACACGGCTGCTAAGTAAATAAAATTAAAAATATTTATCAGCAAGTGGGTGCAGCAATATAAGGAGACAAAAATGGTAGACGACTTGCCGGAAAGCTTCAAAAGTGTCTCCTAAAGTCGAAAAACAGATTGTAAGAACCTGGGCTTAACATTGCCCGGGAGCAGCAAAATTAAAACAAAAAAGTGTAGATATATCGTTTTTTTTTATTTAACTCCTTTGTTATAGAATCTGTCCTAATTACAAGGGACAATAAGTACTTAGCGTGACACAGCAGTAGAAACTGCCAATTGCTTAAGGCATGTAGAGTAGGGCTACAATAAGCCACTCTTTATAAATTTCACTAGGCTAAATATGCAAGTGAGTGGTAAAGCTTACAACAATTTAGATTATGGGTTTTAAACGTTTTGGTTTATGAGGTTCGTTCATCAAAGTTTTCACTAATTGATTGGGATGTGTCAGTAGTCGGTCTTTATATCTTTGGGCACTTTTTTCTATTTCTTCTCCGATAGTGGGTATACGCAAATCACTTGAGATAACTTTATTTGGCACATACCACGGAGCACTAACTATAGCATGCAACACTTTATTTTGGAATCGTTCAATGATGGCTAGGTTGGAGTTGCTGGCTGTTCCCCACAGAGAAAGACCATACGTCCAGATAGGCTTTAACGTGACTTTATAGAGCAAGAGTTTGTTCTCCAATGATAGTCTAGACCCCCTTCCGATCATCCAATAGATTTTCCTGTATTGTAATCCAAGTTGTTTACGTTTGTTGAATATATGGGTTTTCCATGTTAAGCGTCGGTCCAAATGGAATCCTAGATATTTTACGGAATCGCCATGTTTCAGTTGTTGTCCATTGAGCGTAACCGCCAGACAGTTGTCACAGTTCATAGTGAAAGTGATGTGTTGAGATTTGCTTTCATTTACCTTAATTCTCCATATTTTTAGCCATTGTTAGATTTTGTTGAGGGAGACTTGCAGGTTATGGGATGCAGTGGCAGGGTTAGTATGTAATGCCAGGACAGCTGTGTCATCAGCAAAGGTGGCGATTGTTGTTGTATTCGTGGTGGGAATGTCAGCCGTGAACAGCAAGTACAATATAGGTCTCAGAAAACTGCCTTGGGGAACTCCAGATACAGCGGGATGTAGATTCGTGAATTCGCCATGGTGGTTCACGTAGAAATACCGGTCTGATAAGTAAGATTTTAGTACTTCGTAGAATTGGTATGGCTGAAAATATATCGTACGTTAGCTATCTCAATCCATCTCCGTGTGCATGATATCAAATGCCGTAGTTCAGTCAAGAGACCTTTGTTAGGTGAAAATCATGTGACAAAGCGACTTGCAATATAATACTGTCGAAGCTTCTGTTTGGGGATGCATTATCGTTCCACGAGCCTGATTAACTTCAACTAACAGATTGATACAGTGGACCGTTAAGTATCCAGCAAAATGCATTTTTTGGGATGCTTCTTAAAATTGGGTTTTGGAAGGTTGTATCTGTTTACGTACAACCTAAATGGTCCAAAATGTTCTAGATTTATAAAAAAATATTTGATACCGACTGCCAAATGTTGGTTTACCAAGAAAAACGAGGACTAGATTCTGCAGAAGGACAACGACCCCAAACACCGCAGCAAGCTTTGCATAGAGTGGAAAGAACAGTCTGGCATTGTTATACTTGTTTGGCCATCACAGACGCTCAATGTAAATTTGATTGGGAATGTGTGATCATACATCAAGCACAAGTCTTGTGGAAGAAAAGTATTCACTTTGAAGCAACTAACACGAGAAATTTGTCGCATTTGGTGGTCTTTGTCGGATGAATATGCCATCAATTTGGTCGAAAGTATGCCTTAATAATATCAGGCAGTTATCCACGTCGGTGCTGACTGGACACATTATTGATACAATAACATTTTATTCTGATGGAGCACAAGGTATCTAGCTATTTAAAAATATTTCTTAATAATTTTTTTCTGTACATTAATCCAAATACGCTTGTACTTAACTAACTGTACGTTACCAAGACTATTCTGTATTAGTAGAAACGAAGGAAACTTTGGTCAAATTATTTATGATTGCAAAAGAATTGAAACAATTGGTTGCAGTAATCCTAGACAAATAAAGAAAATGGTACGTGGCTTATTTGTTGTTGAAGTAGCAAGCAAACCCATCCCAATCTCGTAGTCTTTTAACTATGAAATGTTAGAGAGTTATGAATGTTACAGTAAACCCACATCAAACAGGGGTGTTGTGATTTGCAGATATCTGCTTATATGTTACAAGAAGAATAATTTAACAAATTCAAATACTGAAAATTATATGATGTCGACCCAAATAGAAGATAGTACGCGAGTAGTTTCAGCAACGCATGTTTGACTTTTCATTGTCCAAACTTACTATTATATGCCGGCATGGATAACTTTCCTGTACGTGCTTGTTTCTCCGCTTCTTCGTTGTTTCTAAGCATAGAAATGACTCTAGTCCTGATAAAGTCAAATTTATCAATTGCAGTAATTTATACTTGTGTCAATTATACAAATATTCCTGCTATAAACAAGAGGTACAAATGCAGCAAAACAACCCTATAAAGGAAGTAATCTATTGTGGGCTTTATCAATAACACAATTCTATACATCAAGCTAAGAAAATATTTGCTAAAGCTGTAAAACTCGTAGATCTCGATTTTCACTCTGTAAAGAGGAGTATTCGAAAGTCCGATTAAAAATATTTAATTTGTAAGAAATTAATTGTTTCATTACATAGAAAAAAAATTTATTTGAAAAGAAAAGTAGAATAACAATAAAAAAATTTAGAAAACAATATTTTCTTAAAATTTGTTTTTATTGTATTCAAGAGGCTTTAACCCACACTACCAAAATCTTAAGCTCTTTCTTCGACTACACGATTTCTTGTATATAGCTTTATAGGAGTTAAAAGTACAAGTTAATCTCCAGATTTAAGTAGTTATTCCAATATTATATATACTCCCCAAAAATTCATGGAGCAGTGGGACTTTTTTGAAGATATGAAGTGGGTTTCACTCAGATTACATTAATGAAGCTTTTGCAAGCCATCTAAATACAATTGCACACTATTTGCAATATATACATTCCTAGTAATTTATAGTCATTGACAACAATAGAAAACTTAATAAGCCAATGACAGATCCTGTGTTGCTGTTTAGAGATTTTAACAGTGGTTATCCTCTCTGGGAGACTTTATGTCACCAAACCAATAGCTTTGACAAGCGTGTCGAAAAATTGACTTATTGAGACATATATATTTACTAAAGCTTCTTGGAAATACCTGAACATATCTATAGTTACAATATAAAATTTTACTTCTACCAGAAAAGCGTAGAATACAATGAAAACCGATAATGAAAAGTTTATCCAACATCAAACATTAATGCTTATATATCGTGGTTGTGCAGGAATTAAGTTAAACATATTATAGCAATATGTTTGATTTAAATAAGGCATACGATTGCACATGGAGTTATGGAACATTGTAACAATTCCAGTGGGGATTTCAAGGTTTTCTCTCAAAAGATTTAATTTTTTTGGCAGATTGTAATTTTCAATGAAAGGCTACTTCTGTTCTCTCTGAAAACAAAATACTTCAAACATGTTACAAGTGTTACAGTGGTAAATATCTCAATTAAATATTTTGCATAAATATCAGGGACTAACGCTTATACTTTACGTTTTCTGGTCCACAAAATCATACAGATGCAGAATATACTTAACTTCTAAGAAACAGTACCATATAAGTATAATAAACCGTTTATTTTACGTGAACTTTATCAAGCTGTGAATTGTACATCAAAATACTTTCTCAATCACACTTTTGCATTTATAATACAAAGTCGTACTTTTCCATTAGACAAGTATGGAATAAAATTAAAAAGTGTGTTCCACCTTATGCACCAAAGTCCATATATTATCGTCGTGTGTAAATTGAACTAGTTATCGTACCCTTCATTGCAGAAAAAATTTTGCATTATGATTAGCATTTTGTAGCCCACAACAAAAATCGAAAACATGATATACTCAGTTTTTAGGGAAGAAAAAATAATGAACCGTTTATTTTACCTGAATTTGATCAAGATCTAGAAAGTAATTCAGAATTGAAACCCAGTTCTGACCGATTAACAGTCTGTGACAAAACACCCTTATCGTTATAAATATCTTCAGATTTTACATCTACGTATCCTAGTCATGCAATTTAGAAGTCATACCGACTCATAAAAGAGAAGAAGACTCATCTAATGCTCAATATAATAATATAATATCAATAAACTATTTCTCTATTAAATTAAGCAAAATATCAAAAGAAAGAGTTAATTATAGATTTCTGTGGACACTAGAATGTACATCAGTGCTGAAAATATAGATTTTCGCAGACATTGTACAACAAGCAATCAATTTGTTTCCCTGGAATACTTCATTCCGTGTTTCTTAACTTAGATAAGTCATACGATTTTATGTGAATTGTAAAGGTGGAGGTTTCTAGTTCTTCTTTCTAACATTATGTAAAGTTCTTTGGATAAAGCGCAATATTTAAGTACAAGTCTGTTATATTCTCTCTAGAATATATATACAAGAGAACAAGATATATCGAAAATCGTGTTTATTTCCGTCGACTTTGGCGACTATATGATCTATTCAACCCTTAAATGTGCTAAAATTTCTTTCCAATTACACGTAGGGTGCAGATACTGTTACCATAATCCGTATTTATAAAGCCTTATTATATTTTATGTTCAGGGCAGAAGCATTTACTTTCGCCTGTAAATTTTATCTTTGCAAGCTTAATCATATTTGTAGTTGTAGAATAAGACTAGCCCTGGGAGCATGTTGAACGACTTCTGCTAACTGTTTATATGGCATAGCTGGAGAACTACCATTTAGAAAACAGCGTAATCTACGATGATTAAAATATAAAATTTGTTTGTACCAACACTCACTCGAGCAATGTTTATATAAACTATTAAAAACAGATTACTCTTGTTTAGCAGTCAACACTTCATATAGCTCTATATGCTCGCATTCAGTGTGCTATTCTTCCCCGTGGCCACTATATCTATTATAGTACATTTAGATCTACATAGAATCATCTGCTCTCCTACAATAATACGAACAAGAGTCTCAATAAATTCTTACTAGATTTGATCCTGCATATATTTATTATACAGATAGCTCCCACTATTCAGGACACTGCAAGCAAATACTACAACTATTGATATGTACCAAACGAAGGAACTACTTATACAAAATGAAACAATAACCATTTTAATAGCTATTCAAGTATTTCTGCAAAATCAAAACATGATAATCATTATAACTTGTACAGATTCTCTTAATGCGACGAAAACATTATCTAATCAATTTATATTAAAATGGGTTAAAGTAACTGGAAAAGCTTTTTTATGAGCTTCAAGTATGACTAAAAATCCAAAAAAACGAAATTACTTTAATTGTTGGCAGACAAAATACATTACTCTAATACTTGAACACAAAATTATAAGAGTGTTACGTTACAGAATGATAGAAATAAATCAAGTTGTATTATTACAAATATGACTGCGTTGGTCTCAGCAAATAAATTGCAAATGTATAATTGTTCTAAGCATTTTTTAAAGCATAGGTGCGGTTTTGCTAAAAATTTTTGCTTTCTGCGCCTTACTTCACTTTCAACTCTGCCATCTATTTTTAAATTGCAATTTTATTCAGAAGATTTTACTCTATATGTGAATTTTTTTGTCATTGATTCCTATTTATTTTACTAAAAAGGTGGATAAGTATTTTAGAAATTTAGTAGTTGCATTATTGCAATCATATTAGGAAGTCACCTTTATAGCACATTACATAGCATTTTTCGCTATTAGAGTTATTATTACTGCCTTTATTTTTTGTATTATTAATTTTTGTTGGCGTCAGTTTATCATAATATTTTGACAATTCATCTAATAAACACTTAAGCTTGTTTTTGCTTAGCAACTATAAATATTTATGATTAAGGTACCTGCACACATATAGTACATAAATAAACATTGCACTTATTTTATAATTGTAAGTGTAAAGGTAGCAACTGGAGTACATTATACGTCAGAACATTTTGACTGTGCACACAAAAAGGGAATGCAAATAAGAACTGTTTAGTTTATCTTGATATATATGAAGGTACATATATGTATAGACACAAAACCTTGAGCAATTGAAAATACATTTACAATTTACAATGTGCCTTGCTTGGAGTATACTCTATCTTACCACACCCACTCCCAAATAAACTATATTATGCAACTTTTTATAAACATTTTTTTTATATGAGAACAAACAATATACCACAGCCATCTTTTAGGACATCGCGAAAGCTTTTGATAAAGTTTGGATAGAAGGCCTTAAATATAAAATACTCCACCTACCAATACCAGGCTGTCTTAAAGCGATACTTTACTCTTTCATAGACAATAGAACCTTTGCTGTACGAATCAATTCAACTGTCTTTGACAGTAAGCCAATCAAAGCCGGAGTACTATTTAACATATTTGTTAGAGATATCCCGCTCACACAAGAAAATCTTGTTATGTACGCTGACGATACAGTGATCATATCGCAAAGCTGGAATCTAAACCAATCAATCTCTCAGCTTCAATCAGCAAACGATGAAGTAAACAACTGGCTAATGAAATGGAACATAACCCTTAACACAGCAAAATGTGAAGCCAAAATATTCACTCTCAGGAAAATTAAGGATCCCGATAGTTTAGTAATAAACAGTACACACATTGAATGGAATCCCAACACTGAAGCGGTGAAATACTTGGGCGTTTATCTAGACACACGCTTATCGTGGAAATTTCATATTAATAAGAAGCTTAACTTATGCTACGCTAGACTAACAAAACTATACCCATTAGTTAACAGAAAATCATAACTAAAAACCAACTATTTTTATATAAATCCCTAATTCGACCGCTAGCAACATATGCTTGTGCTATATGGAGCAATGCCTCTAAATCCAACATCAACAGAATACAAGTGCTCCAGAACAAAATCCTAAGAATATCAGTTGATGCCTCTTGGTATGTACGAAACATCCAACTCCATCATGAGCTAATAATTCCAACCATAGAGGAATATTTGAGGAAAACCACCAAAACGTTCCAACTTACTATCACCAACTGCAAAGACTCTGTGCACTATAAACTGGGACGCAAGAATCTGCATAGAAGATTAAAGCGTAAACTCCCACAGGATTTGTATGTATAACAATGGATAACACTGACTAATTAATCCGTCAACAGCCAAGACCCATTGTTAATCCTTTAGAACTACCTTATTTTATCAATGCTATGAATAACAATGTACAATTGTTGAACTGGCAATAAACTTAATAAAAAAAAATAAACATTTTGAACTATTTCGAAAAATATCCCATATTTTATGTTATTATTTTAATTAACCCAGCTGTTTGGTTATTAACTTGCTTAGCAACAAATTTTATTTTTTATAATTATGTATGTTTTCCCATTTTTATTGATTTGGTATACCTTTATTGTTATTATCCGTTAAATTACCTTTTTTTCATTTCATTGAGGTAGTTTTCTTCTGCTTCGAATTATAATGCAAATTGTATGCATTTGCTTTGCATCTTTAAAACTCTTTTTGAATTTTACTATATATCTATGCAATATATGTCTTTTGGATGCCAGAATGGTCGCCCAGATGAAACGCGGGCTGCGGGACGACCAAACCCGGGTTCTCTCCTGGAGCTCTTTGATGCCTGGCGGGTGGCCTACTTAGTCATTAATATGGCCAGGCAAAATATATCTCTTATTCGAAAATATATTTCGAAAAATATATCTTTATATTTCAAAAAACAATAAAATGTATCTCTTTTATATCTCTTAAGAAAATTCTCAATAGCCGCTAAAGTCTGTAATTTTTAAAGTATTTTTTTGGTGTAAGGTGCTAAAGAAAAGATTTGTCATTTTTTATTATTTTTATTACAAAAAATAACTACATAATTAATTAAATTTTTTACTTTAAATGACAATTGGCGGACGCTTAATATACATTTGAGTCATAAAAACGACCTTTCAGCTTATGTAGCTGGAGCGTATTTCGGTATTACCATATCGTGGGAGTTTTATAGGAAGTCCCTGCCTTCTTCCTTCCCTGACAATGTTTCAATAATTTGTTTTAGTGCCCGTATCCACCATTCCTCTCCAATGCGGCTCTCATCTCGTACATAGTTTAACTCGCCTGACCAGTTTTCCGACTTTTCCACTGCTTTCAACTCTAACACCAAACCGGTGAGTAATAGGTTCATTGTCTACATTTTTTCTATAATTACTGGAATGAACCCATAATTTGAAGCTATCGCAATTAATTTACTGTTTAGGTTTATTTTCATGACCTTTTTCGCGTTTCTCACACACTCAGCTTCGTTTTAACTCGTATAACTCGTCGCAATGTTCTTACACTGGGAACTTTTCAACTATCGTACTTCTCTATTAAATCACAAAGCAAACCTTCCTCCAACTTATTTAAAGGAATTGCTTCCATCAGGAAAGCTCCGACTAATTTCCAGTCAAGGTCACTGATTGTTTCGAGGGTCTTTAAGTCTTTTTTTTCTTTAAAAAACTTTATGTAAGGTTTTGATGCGTGGTCGAGCGCTTATGCTGAAGTAGTTTACATTTCATTTTGATGTCATACTGAAATTAAAAGATTAAGTAAATTTATTGTCCTTATACAGCATAAAATTGAAGACTTTTTTGTGCGTAACAAAGCGCCCTTAAGTTGTTAGGTTCAATTCCCAGTTTAAAATCTAATTTCTGGTAGGCCCATAAATAGAACAAAGAATTATTTTGTTAGTTGATTAAATAATGAAAGGTCAAATTCAATAACAATCCTCTTCTTTGAGTTTTCAAAATGAAATTTGGTTTGCAACATTACCTAAAGCAACTATGTACTAAATTTTATCCAAATCGGATCAAAAGAAAAACATTTCCGTGTAGTTTCTTAGAAATCTACCTAATACCATAAATATTAAAGCATATAAGTGACTCATACTTACGTACTTGACACACACTCTACAAGTGATCATATCTCCATTCGCTTGAAAATCGCCATCTTTCGCTGCCCACTTCTTGTACAGGTTTATTTTACTAACTCGAACCTTTAGCATTATGAACACGTTTATATTCACCACTTAAATGACGGCTAGGCATGAGCAGTGTTTCCAGTCGTACACTATTTTGTCACCCTGGACGCCCCCTGTGCGCATGTTTGCTATTACACTCAAACTTTGACGTCACTGTTCTTAGTTCCTAAACATTTACATATTTAATATTTTGGATTTTAACATTTGGAAAACTATTGCAGCACAATTGCTATGTTACATTTTTTATACAGATTACGTTACAACATTGAATAAGACAAATGCAAAAAATTTATTTTGATAGTAATTTAAGCAGGAAAAAAATTTACATTTACTATTAAATTACCAAACATTTAGGAAAGAATTTAAAATAAATTAGATAGAACCAACATAATTTTGGTTTAAACGTTGGTATTTACATGAACATTTAATGGCTTGATAGTGGCCGAAAGTACAGTTGAGTAAATAATTAGTTTTTTTTTAATCTTAGGCTAAATTATTTATTTTCTATTTTTATGATTTAATGCTACACGTATTTAATAAAAACTTTTTAAGCAAAATTTTAATTGCTGTGGTTCATGATCGACTTAAAGGATATTTGAGGTTGAATTATGAAATCTTATCTTTATGCGGGTAATTTGCAACAATGTAGTAACTACCGTTTACTAGCGCCAAATTTATCGTTGCAGGAATCTCTCCGACAATCGCAAACTTTTACTGCCTGCCCAACCGTTATTCGTGAAATATACAGCATCCTTAAAAACGCCTCTGTGTTCGAAATCGATTAGATCTCGGGCGAAGAGGAATAAGGCCTAGATCCGGCGGTAGCGCAAAAATATTTGTTTTAGAGTTCATCAATCTCCCGGCGCTCGAAGCTGCATCCTTATTACCATCCAGATACGCTTTTTGAGCGCCCCTTGCAGAGACGCATACGCTATCTTTCCCAGACATTCATCATGTTCAGATGGCCTTATTGGATTTATGGCACTTGCGGTTTAACTTCTCTAATCTAAGGGAACAGCTTGAAACCCAACACTTGCCCTCATGAATCAGTATTTGCAGCTACGCGGTTTTAGCAATGCGATAATCCCTGTGTGCTTCATTAGAACATACACCCACGCTCAAGCTTACGTGCATCATACGTGTGACGCGCGTTTCAGTCATACAGTGGCTGCTCGAGATGCTCTGCCCTATTTATTCCGGTTTTGACCCGCACTCGGCTCATCAAAATTTAGCGATACCCTCAGACTGCGAAAGCGAAGTAGTAAGCCAGTGTTGTGCTTCTGAAATATTAATGACGTGCTTTTTCTACAAACTTTTTCCACTGTTTTCTAGTCACCGCTAGTTTCCTTGTCACTCCTTTTAATCCCCATAAATTTTTCATCTTCGTTGCTTGAATGTACTTATTACATTAGTGTTTAAAAACCATTTTTTATTTCTATATATCAGGACAGCTCTTTAAATTGTCGTGTATCTTACCATTTTTATTTTTTATGCTTACAATGGCTGGTATGGTCTTAATGGGGATACTGATGCCGGTTAAGTATTCTCCAAAAAATATTGAGAAATACCTCTGCATTATTTCTTAGCAGCTCTGCCAGCAAATCCTGTTCTCACGTTCTCGCCGTGTCTCCTGACTGTAGTCGCAATAGACTGTAGCTAACGAGAAAGGGCGAAAGGCGAATTTCCAGCGCCTTAAAACTGGAACCTATCGGCCAAGGGAATAAACCCCGACAGAAAACTCTGGTCCTCCAGGTTGGGGGTTTACAGCGGGCTAGCTCCTCGTTTATTGTAAAAACTATAAAATGCTAAAAGACGCGACACACGGCCTCGGAAACAGGATGAATCAAACATAAGACGACGCACGCAAATAAAATGGACATGGAAAATGGATACATGGAATATACAAGGCATTGCAAACAAATAACAAGAAATATGCGGTGAACTAGATAAACTGAATATAGATATAGTTTGCCTAACAGAAACCAAGCAAAAAGGCCAAGGTAAGAAGATTTTCAACAACTATGAATTATACTGGTCAGGTGTATCTAAATCAGAACGCGCTAGAGCAGGAGTAGCCATAACAATAAATAAAAAGCACAGTAAAAAAATTATGGATGTTGAAGCAATATCAGAAAGATGTATTAAAATAACTTTAAAAATCAACAGCAGAAAACTGATAATATTAGCACTCTACGCTCCAACAGAGGACGCATCAGCCAACCTGAAGGAAGAATTTTATAAAACGAGAACAGAACAACTGGACAAAATTAAAAATAAACAACAATTGATTGTAGCAAGGGATATGAATGCAAAAGTGGGAATACGAAAACATGACGATGTAGTAGGCCAATTTGGTAAACCAACATAGAATGAGAACGGAGGGAGACTAATAAATATGTGTAAACAATATAATCTTAAAATTTATAACACATTTTTCGATCATAAAGACGAACATAAGTATACATGGGAGAGACCTTCCTTAAATCAGAAATCTATTTTAAACAACCAAACATCAAAATACAAGACGTACGAGTAAAAAGAGAAGCCACTTGTGGCTGAGACCATTATCTACTTACAGCAAAAATTATAATACCTCCAATTCAATTAGAAGAACAAGTAACATCACCAACAAGTGTAAATACACAGTCGTATCTAAAATATAAGCTTCACTTACTTAAGTAAGACAGTATTAGTCAACTATACACCAACAGATTAAAACTGAAATTACAAGCAAATATGCTGAGTAATGACATAGAAAGTGAACACACTAAACTGACAGAATTAACTTACCAATCTGCAACTGAAGCATTGGGAAGAATAGAAAAGGAAAGAAGAAGAAAACCTCTCTGGTGGAATGAAGAAATAGATAACTATATTCAAATGAAAAACAACGCATACCATAAATGGTTAGCCTTAAAGACTCCCGAAGCATTGCAAGAATATAAACATCTAAACAGAATAACAAAGAGAGAAATTTCCAAATATAAAAATACTACATGGGAACGCAAATGCATAGAAATTGATAGGATGTAGGGGGAGCGCAATCTACAGAAGTCTGGCGATGCTTAATAACGCTAAAGTCAGACAATAGTAATATAAATCAAATATATATTAATACACCTACTTGGATGACACATTATAATAAATTATTAAAGGAAAACAGAGCTGAATATCTAGACAAAAGTAACATTTTAAGGAATATTAAATCAGACATTATAATAACTGAAAACGACATCCAAGTAACGCTGAAGAAAATGAAAAATGGAAGAGCGACTGGTCCTGGTGAAATCCCGGCAGAACTACTTAAATATGGAGGAAATAATTTAATAACTAGATTAACAAGTCTCTTTAACAACTGTATTAAACAAAACGAAATACCAACTCAGTGGAAGGAATCTTTTATTATATCTATTTATAAGAAAGAGTTTCGGAAAGATCCAGGAAATTACAGAGGTTTAAGCATTAACAGCACTTTCAGCATATTATTTGGAAGAGTTCTGATGGCCAAACTACAGGAAAATTTGGAAGGGAAAATTAGTGACGAGCAGAGTGGGTTCACTAGAGGTAAATCATGCGCTGACAACATCTTCGTGCTACAACAACTTATAGAGAAAAGAATAGCAGTGGGAGAAGAAACTCATTTAGCATTTATCGATTTGAAAAAAGCGTACGATTCAGTACCTCGAAGTAAATTATGGGAAGCTTTATACATTATGAATATAAATGAACAACTTATATACATCATAAAAGAGATGTATAGAGATAATAAAGCTTATATAAAAAATGGAAAAGAAGTTTCGGAACCATTTATACCAACGAAAAGTCTAAGACAAGGCTGTACACTATCCCCACAGCTTTTTAACACATATTTAGAAGTAGTCCTACAAAAATGGAAAAATGATGTAAGGGGAATGGGCATACCAGTTAACGATATCCATTTATTCAATCTTAACTTCGCTGACGACCAGGTTGTGATTGTACAGGATGCTTATGACCTAGAATTTATGCTGACAAGACTTTATAAAACATACGAAAAATGGGGCCTACGTATCAACATAGAAAAATAGAATATATAGCAATAAACCCCAATGCTAATTTTCAAGTGATGGTAAATGATACATATAGGTAAATCATTGGTAGAATCAGTGTTGTGCTATGGTTGTGAAACGTGGACAATTAACAATCAATATAAAAGAAAACTACAGGCCGTAGAGATGGACTATCTTAGAAGAAGCGCGCTGGTATCCAGAAGGAAACATCTTACAAATGATGAAATACGTCGTAGAATGAGGGCAACAGACACAATAACGGACAGAATTGAAAGGAGAGGAATAAAATGGTTTGGACACTTGATGAGGATGGATGACCAACGATGGCCGAAACGAATCTTCAAATGGACTCCCCCAGGAAAACGGAAAAGAGGAAGACCCAGAAGATCATGGAATAACGGAATAAGAGATGCGATGATCAAGTATCAAGTACAAGAGGAAGATGCTCAAAACTGAGACATGTGGTGCTTGAGAACTGAAAAGCCGCACAGGGCAGTATGAACCGGAATATATATATATATATATATATATATATATATATATATATATATATATATATATACTTTCTTTTTGCATGTAAATGATCTGCTAAGGGCCTGGTATATTCCTACTGTACTATCAATCTTTTTGTTTTATTTCTTCTGTATTATTGCTCCTGAGTATTTAAAACTTTCCAGATCTACTAACTCTTTACCATTTACTCTTATATCAGTTCTGTTGCTTTCTTTTTCTGTCGTCCTTACTTTTATCCATCTGTGTTTCTACATCTTATATATATATTTAGGTTGTTTCTAATTACATAGTCATGAGGTGCTGTAAGCTATATTGAGCGTACCTCGGACAGGTGGCCAGTCTAAACCGTTAATTTAGGAGAATTTGAGGAGAATGTACTTCACGACCACCAAACACGTTTGTATGACAACCAGAGAACATTTGACGCTTGCGATTGCTTATGACCTATGAGTCAAACTTAGGATCGCCCCGTACCAATGTAGCAGGCCAAAATAATGACTACCTTGCGGATGTCATGCTCTTTTGTTTTATGATTATCATTTTCTGTTTTCCCTAGTTTTAAGTTTCTTCTTGGCTGCTTTTCTCTTTGCGCATATATCATTATGTCGTCTACAGTTGCATATTCTGCTAGTCTGACATGTGTTATCCTACATTTTGTACCCTACATTTACTTTATATAATTTTTCTTGATGTTCTTCCAAAATATTATTAACAACGCTTGTGTCGGACTTAAAACTTATCGGACTTTGAAGTTTTTTCAGTCCACAATGCATATTTGTATAATTTTTGTTGTTGTGTACGCTTTTTATGTATTTTCAGCTTTCTATTAATTCCTTTTAAACTTTTCCATTTCATTTTAGTCCATATCCTCTCGAAAGCTTTTTTATATTAAGAAATACCAGGCACACTTCTCTGTTTTTACTTGTTTTCTCTGTAAATTATTTGATAGTATATATCTAGTCCCGCCAGCGTAGCTGCAGGGTTGAGATACGTGTCTGCGATGCGGACGTATCCGGGATTTATTCCAGAGGTTCGGATGCCTAGAGGGTGGCCTACTCAGTCACTAATAATAATATATTTCGAACGAAGGATAAAATCAGAGATAGTGTACGACGCAAATGACATTCTTCGAAAAGGTTTCAAAATATGTCTGACTGTAAAATGCTATATGTGTGTTTTATCAAAAATTTCTTAGAACTGTAATATCAACGCTTTATTTTCTATTAAAATCAAATATTTTGTAATACCAATGGCCCACTTTATTATTTCTAAAATAAAATTTTTGTGTTGCTTTTTTTAGCACAATAACCGCAGCTATTTATCAACAAAGTTTACTTCTATAATTTAGTGTCGCTTATATTATAACCATTTCACAATAGATAAATATAAATATTTTTTTAATTATCATTTGCAGATTTACAATCTACTCTTTAGAATATATGAGTATTAAGTACATGATATGGCAGAGATGTCATGAGGGGAGTATTACCCAGCGCTAACCTCTTAGTGGAGATGCTTTCAATTCTAGTTAGGCTGCTGCAGAAGATCGAGTGGCCAGGTCCACTTTAGCCGTCTTGTAACATCTGGTTGGTGAGCGAATTGTTTGATGATGAAATTGGGGTGCCGAAAGAGATGGGCATTGTATGCGACCGAAAGTTTCTGAATTTCGTTAGTTACATAGGGGATTCTCAGGTCGCTGTCGCTCGGAGGATTAGAATTGGTGTAGCATTTTAGTATGCGATGATTCAGCGCAGTTCCAGAGCTGCTAGCTTCAAAATGGTTTTTATAAAGTAGTGTTTTGTTTGACAGGGGTAGTTGACAGAGTCTTTCAAGTAACAAAGTCATTTTCTTTAGTTTTAGATGCAGCAAATTCCGTTTTGTTTCAATTTGTGCATGCCAAGTAAGTTTATAGTCCAGGTGCAGGCCGAGATATTTTACTTTAGCTTTTATCGTGATTAAGACGTTGTTGATTCGTGATGTGTGGACATTTAACTCGTCTAGTGGTAAAGGTAACTTGTACGGATATACAATTAGACTCCAAAAAAAAACCGCATTCTTCAAGAATTTTCTTTAAGTAGAAGTTTTTATTCAAATAAGTTGAAACTTTGTGGGATTATTAATGGGTCCTTATAGTATATTAAAAATATTTTTATATTTTATTTTCAACAAAATGGCGGCTATACGATGAGGCTTACGGAGTCCTTGAATTTTGTTGGCGGGCGCTCTGTACGACGTAATTTTGATCTGAAACAATTGGGCAAAAGAGTTTACGTGAATTATACTTACAGTTAGTCGATGAATTAGAGAAAAGTGAATGAAAAAAAAATTTGACATTTGGTGAGTTTTTCGAAAAAAACGGATTTTTCCACCATTTTAGCACTAATTTTTACTTTTAGCAATAAAAAAATTACAAACATTTTTAATTCCTCTAGAAGCTAATACTATAAAGAAGAAATGTTGTAAGTTCCAGCTCAATGGGATAATTAGTTTTTGAGTTATCACGCCCGCCAATTTAAAAAGTGATGTTTTGAGAAAAACGCGTTTAAAGTTTTGATTACCGAAAAATGGTATTTACCTTCTAATCGGCGATTCCAGGACCGTACAAAAAACCTTCAGTCTCTTCGAAAAAGTGATTCTCTTTAGGCAGTTAGTCACGTATACAACCCTCCTAGGCATATAAATTATTTTCATAAGTATCACAAAATAAGACACAATAGAAAAAGGGTCCTCGTGTCGACCGTTCGAAGATACCTGCTGCGCGCTCCGAAAGTTGTCTTCAAAAAACGTCGAAAAAATAGATGGTTTCACCATCGTATTCTACGGAAATTTACTATCTTTTTAAGCAAAAAAAATTCAATTTTTTTGACCCTCTAATTGTATCTCCCCCCTTAAGGAACCAGTCTTGTAGAAAGTTGAGGTGTCTTTGAAAGTGTTCTGCTGCTGCTTCTGGCGATTTGTTGACTAACAAGATGGTTGTGTCATCCGTGAATGTGGCAAGTACAGTAGTATCCATGGTTGGTGCATCTGAAGTGCATAGTAGGTACAACAGTAAACCCAGGACACTCCTTTGTAGAACACCAGCGGTGACTGAATGGTAATCTCACGGTGAATTGTTTACTTTAGCTTGATAAAATTAGTCCATGAGATACGACTTCGATAAGGTGTAGTTTGAGTGTGTATAGTAATTCGATATGCTCCACCTTGTAGAACGCCTGTTTTATATCTAAGAAGACTGTTGCATAAATTTCTTTGTTCATTATATAGCCAACAATACGATGGCCTTGATGTATAGTTGAATGGTACTCCCGAAACTGGTGCGATGGGATAAGCTGATCGAGGTCTACGGTATCTTTAATTCGTTGTAATAGAAGTCGTTTGAGAACCTTGGAGAGTAAGGAGAGGAAACTTACTGATCTGTAGGACTGCGGTTAAATGGGAAGTCTTTTTGGTTTAATGATTATAATAATTTGAGAATATTTTCACTGATAATCGAAGTACACTGTTGTAGATGATAGTAAATAGAAGTAATGCTTTTCGATAAAAATTTTTACCTACTTCGCCTACTATGAGATTGTATCCGGGGCTTTTCGTGTATTCGTTATTTGAAGAAGCTGAGAGACTTCTGCTACTGAGAAGGATCTGAAAGGTAATGACAGTTGACATGGCACATCAAATAATAGTTCAATTTCTCTATAGCTGTTATCATTGTGAGTTTGCGGTGTTCTAAAAACATTTGCAAGGTGTTCAGTAAACGTAGTTACTTTTTCTGAATTTGATATTTACCATTATAGTTCCATATGGAGTTGCCATCGGGTGAAAGGTTTATAAAGTATTGTCTAAAACTTTCGTTGCGGACTTCTGCTAAGGTTTTATGCAGCTGGTGGGTAATCCTGTTATAGGAGTTTTGTCCTGTCTACCTCTAGTTCTCTGCTATTGTTTTTCGCCCTACGTTTCTCAGCGATGAAATTTCGAATATATCTGGTAATCTTATTTACTGTGGATATAGTGTCGTTTTTTTGCATTCCATGCAACTTTCTGTATTATCGTAGTCAGACACTAAGTAGTATCAAAATTGTATGCCTCTTATATTTTAATGTCAAGATAGATCTCCTGTTCCAACTGATTTTGAAAGTAATCCCAATCAGTCTGTTTGGTGCAAAGCTGTAGAGGTTTTTTCGATGATTATTATGCTAATTGTTATGATGACTGGAGTGTGGTCAGAGGATAAATCATATCTAAATTCTGCTTGGTGGTAAGTATTTGCTATGTCACTGAAAATGGTGTGACTTAGGAGACCAGACACTTTGCCTGGATCGCTAGGCCAGTAGGCTAGTTCGCCGGTTAAAAAATAATCGTAGTTGTAATATTTAATTGTCCTTAGGAGGTTACGATCTTTTATAGTGGTGGTTATTGAGCACCAGGCTACGTTTTGAGTTTTAATTTTCCCGATAATAAATTTTGTATCTAGTGTTTGGAAGTAGTCTTTGTATTCCTTAGTATAAATGGAGTTTTTTGGTGGGATATACACAGCTGCAGTTATCGAAGACTAAGAGAGTACTTGTTCTTTAATTTTTGCATCTTGAATTTTGTTTATTGTATATAGATCCAGTTCATAGTAGACAATTAAAGTTTTAATGATTACAGCTAATCCAGCATAAGCCGTGCCATCCGAATAATTCGCGAAGTAGACTGTGTAATGTGGAATTTTAATTGCTGTTCTTATTGTTACATGGTTTTCGAGTTATAAAGAAAGTTACAATTTCTGGGATGTAATTGATTACGCTATTAGCGTTCCAGAAAACAATACGTAGTTGCGAAGAGCATGTTTAATATCATATTGTTTTAGTTGATTAACTGGGTAGACATTGTTTTGAAAACTGCGAGACAAGTAGTAAGTGTTTCATTTAAGTTCCTTTAGGATGCTGAGAACTTATTAGCTTATTCTATGTTTTGCTGGTAAGTTGATTTGCTTCGAGAAATGTTTATCGTTTCATTTTTTGTGTTGTTATGGTGATATTTAATAATGGGGGTGTAAGTTGTTTTTGTTTGGTGGCGACTGTTTTGGATGTAGATTTCTGGACAATGCTCTGAATGAGGCGTTTCTGGACCTCTGTAGATCATGCAACATTTATAGTTTGCAAAATGGCTTCCTTCGCATAATGCACACCTGGTACAGTAGGTTGTGTATTAGACGGGCTTTGTTTATTGTTTTGTAACGTTTCTAATTAGAGTATTTATTTAAAATAAATATGGAATTGTACGTACTAGTTTAGGTATTGTAATGAAGATATACGTAGCTTTGATATTACCAAACGAATAGTTGACTTTAAGTACATTTGTTAACGTATGGTACTTAGAACTTTCTAAGATAACGAAGCACGGGCATGAGCGTGCGCATCCCGTAAAAGTCAAATGACAACTATAATTAAAAATATAAAGAAAGTTAAATAAATAAAACAACCTTAAATTTGCTGTGGATCTGCAGTTACATTTGTTTAAATATAAAAAATTTTCACATACCGTTTTTAGGTTTTTAAATTATTTGTATACTGCATTACATCTATTTTTGCTAATCATTTCTGTTGGAGAAAGCGTGCAATAAATATCAAATAATCTTTTTAATTTTTTAACCTTTGGTGTCTGAAACTACAAAAACTATGATATTTTTAAACGATACAAAAAAACGTGACTGCTTTAATAGAAACTTTCACAACGTGAATAAAACATAGACTATCAATTGATAAGCGCAAATAAAACATTTTTTAAAGAACAATTTTTAGATCAAAATTTGAGCATTGTCTTTATATTGGCCTCGTTGTCATACTTCCTGGCTTCAGCAACCAACGATTTTCTGTTCTCAAGGGTACTTAAAATGTCTTGACTTATAACAGTATAGTTAATTATTATATATCTGTATATTGGTACTAAGGAGTTCTATAGACTTGCGGAATTGAAGTTGGAGACTCTTGAAGTGTTTTATTAAAATATAAAACAACATACTAAATCTTGTCCAGGGCCAAAGAATTTTACTCCTTTCCGTATCTGTGTTTCTAGGCGAACCTATAAATACTGTTTTCCCTGTAGAAAATAATTTATTTTATTTGTTTATAAATATAGTAGGACAAGGAAATATTAAAAGTATTTTTTTTTAAATTCCTGAATAACTTCCTCTTTCTAACAATTTTTTTACTTATAATTATAGAATGCTTAAAATCTATTTATGTGTTTGAAACGAAAGTAAACAAAGAAACGTGGTGTTCGTAGTAAAGAAAGATAACCTATACATTTGAACGGAAAGTAAACAAAGACGGTTGATATGAAATTTTGCGTGGCGCGCTTTGAGCACTTAATTTATACGAGAAGGTCCGTACATTAGTGCACGCACGTCGGTGCCGCTCTCGCTCCTTGGCAAATGGTCGCTGTATTCCCGTAAGCAAAAAGCGCGTCTGCTACGGCTATTTGGTTTGCTTTTGTTGAGCGAAGTTTTGATTGTAAACGCTCATTCGAATGAACGTAAGCATAAGCCGACCAAATACAGTAGCGGCAGCAATATCCTTCCAGGCATTTTGCATAATAATGTTGCCTTTATACTTGTCATCCCTTTTATGGTGTAGGAACAGATAGATATTTACTAACTTAATGAATAGTTTTCAATTCGTTGTAAGAATGAAGCCAAAATATCGACAATACTAAAGTTAAGTTATCCAATTTCTAAATCAAAACAAACATTATTTTATTACTGTTAACATTAATCTAGAGAAAAATTAAAAATTACTGTAAATGAACGTAAGAAATACGTAAAGTTGAACCAATTTCAACTTACGTATTTCCTGCATATAAAGCTAAAACGTAAAAATTACGGGAGTGAATTATGAACGAGCACATAAGCTTTGCATTGATTTAATTTTACGTATTATATATTTATTATGTGCGGCTTATTCTTACATCCATGGATGTGCTCAAGGAAAAAGCCGATCCAATTAATAAATTTGACGAAAGGCGGGTAAAAAATTGTCAGCCTAGGACGCCAAAATTATTTTTGGCGGACAACTCCTTGTTTTTTACAATAAAGGTGCTTTTTACAGGGCATGGTGCTTAAATTTGGACACATTAACCATTTCTTTTAAATAAAATTTTATTCGACAAAAAAATTAAGTTGCAAACAATTTTTTTCATATGGTAGTTGTGTGATCTGACTAGAGTAAAATTATTTGATGTCACCTCCATCCTTGATCTGAAACTCTCACATGCTCTCTGTAAATCAGCGCTGTCCATATTAGCAAATGTTGCTTAGATAGCGGTACGTAAAGATGCTATATTAAGATGTTTGAACTTGCTAGTAACCCTTTCGACTACGCTCCAAGTAGCCGACGGAGTTCAAATTAAGATTATTAGGGAGCCAGATTCTTGTAGACCAGAACATGTTTACGTTACCCTGCTGAAATACATATCGCCTTTCAATGGCCACAGTTTGCATCCACGGTTTCTCACGACATTCGTCAGAGCACGTGCATAAATCTCTTTCGTAACAGTTTTCCCCGAAATGAACGCCCTACTGGAGTCCGGATCACGTGTTCTCTCAAATGATTCTGTCTCGATGGGTTAGAGAAACGTTCCCCAGACTTCTCGAAGGCATTATATTTCACAACAATGTAGCATAGAGCTGATCTTGGGTACCCGCAGAATCGAATTATTTCGGTCGCCGAACGCCTAGTGGGCGATAATCGCGGTTCTTCGGTTATACTCCGCTCTTGTTTCCAACAATTTTGGAATTATGACTGTTTCCCAAGAGCCTATGGCTTTCACAAACACCAATAACGACATATTGCGGCAGTACTAATTGGCGGGATATTCAAATTTTATATTCCTTGCTATTTCATTACTATTTTCAAAACCTCTTGCATTTGGAACCTTTTTCATTTACATTTTGCTTTATTTATTATTTTAACATGTAGTATATATATATATATATATATATATATATATATATATATATATATATATATATATATATATATATATCTTACAGGGTTGTATCCAGAAGTAGTAGGACTGTTTTTTTTTGCGCGCGCGCGGAACGATGGAGGGGGGTCTGCAAGGCCGAATGTTATGGAGGGGAGCCTTGGGAACAGATTTCGACGTGCGTTAGTTGAGTGTGAACCACTGTTTTAGTGACCTTCTGTTGTGACGCCTCGTCGTCAGTTGCGATAGAGCGAAATTTGGAGCAGCGGTACGCCATCAAGTTTTGTTACAAACTTGGAAAATCAGCGACCGAAACCAAGGACATGCTTACGCAGGCCTACAAGAAGGATACCATGAGCCGTTACTCGATATTTGAGTGTCACAGGTTGTTTCGAGGGGGGGGGGTGCTCGACGAGGACGACCAACGCGCCGGGCGTCCGTCAACCTCGCGAACGGACGACAATGTGCTGAAAGTTAAGCAACTTTTGAACTCTGACCAACGGTTGGGCATTAAATTAATTAGTGATGAGCTGAATCTTTTGTACAGGACAGTCCAACGCATCATTACAGAGGATTTGTCGATGAGAAAAGTGCCACGGTGCGTGGATTGCGAGGGATCTCCTGGCCAAATTCGGCGTTTCCACATTGCCTCACAGCACTGATGTGGCATCGCCGGACTTCTTCCTGTTCCCTCGGATGAAGAGGTAGCTTAAGGGGCATCGTTTCGACTCGGTGAAAGCAGTCCAAGCGGCAACGACGAGGGCGCTGAACAGCATCCCGGAGGACGACTTCCAAAAGGCCTTCGCGACCTGGAAGTCTCGCTACCAGAAGTATGTGGATGCCCAAGGGGCCTATTTTGAAGAGTATTAAGTCGATGTACCAAAATGTTCAATAATTTTTTTTTTTAAATCAGTCCTACTACTTTTAGATACCACCCAGTATATTAAAAAATAGCAATAAATTATAACAGCATATTCAAACGATAATCACATTTTATTCTCGAAAAATAGTGTTAGCATAAATGTTAATAAATGTTTTATATTATTTTGTTACAAGTTAAACGATAAATTATATTTTAGCTTTTTTACAAGCGCAATTGTTTAGACTACACAATAAGGCATAGCTTAACATATCACCGCTTTGGCGTCATTTAAGCTTTCACATAAAAAATATGACCGACGTAATTCATTAGTCTCAGTAAAAGACCACAAATTTTTCATTTTCTCAATTAGGCGTACAGAAACGTGGAATTTCTGGTGTTTAATTACCAGCAATTCATCGAGCACGAACCTTGCTAAAATAGAGCAGATTACTGCATTAATTACTTTTTTGTAAAACCTCTTTGTGCGGCGTTTGTTGTAACATTAGAGGACAATATTAATTGCATTACAGAATCTAAACTTTTAAAGTCAACTGTCGTTATTGAATTTTAATTTTAATTAAATTTTTTTGACTGAAACAAAGTAGATCAGACTGAAAAATGTAATTTGTTATTTTACCAAAGTTAATATTGCTGACGATGTTAAAAGGTGTTTAAAAACGGTAACGCTTAAGTGTCGGAAGCTTTTTTAGATTTTTACATTTATCTTATTCCTAGGACATTAAATGAATTACACATTCAAGTAAATTGAGTTGCTTTTTAGATTCCCTAATAAATTTGAGTTGGCCACGTAAACTTAAGGTTTACAAATAGTGGAATATAAAAGTGGTCTATATTAAATTATATTTTAGATAAAAATATTACCAATTTAAGCAATAATATAGTTACTGCTGATTTTCGAAGTTAGTGTAGAATAATGTATTTAGAACTATTATATTTTCTATGTTAAATGACGATGTAACCATGTGGTGCAAGAAATATGTAATTTAAGATTTGCTGAACTTTTTGCGGTAGTTATTCGAACATACATTATTGAAAGAGGGTGGTGCAACAGGTGCTTCGCCCACATTAAATATGAATATCTCGTCTAGCGCACTGCATTGTTTGCAGTAACTTGCTTCTATGGAGCCAATTCCCTAAGAATAGAGGAAACTTTCACGTATCTGAACAACAAACTTTTAATTTGCTTTATTGAAAATATACAATTTATACATTTTCTAACGCCCACAGTAGGATACCAAACTTTTAAAGTAATTTAGAATGCTCTGCAGACAACATGATGTTTGAAATAAAACAAAAACACAAAGCTTTGCTCTGAGTCAAGAACATAATTTATCCCTCATAACAATTTGTCAAACGTTGCGTGATTACTGTCACGCTTTTATCCACATTGCAGCTTATCTGTTCCGAATTTACGATCTGCCTGGCAGCCCATTTTTTAACCGAGTTGAATGTAGGTACCCAGGCTTTCATTTTGTCATTTGCTCACTCTGTTTGCCAATCGCGCTGCGGAACGAAACCTGGCACTGCACTAATATTGAAAAGCAAAACAAGGATGCCACCGCGGAATTCGTTTCGGATTTAGGGATTACATGGAGTGGGATCCAATTCGCGACGCAAAAACGGTTGTTCGCTGCCTAAAGTATTAGCCGGCATTAGAGGCTAACGTATATTGGAATGCGCTTCTAACAGATTGGTTTTGAATTACAACGGCTACAATTAAGTTTGATTATTTAAAATCAGTTTTACAATGACATTAAATTATGTAAATTAGCAACTATTAAAGTATGTCGCTCCTTAATAAAAAGGTAAAAATGCATTATCAAGCTCTCTAATCTATTTATTTTTGTTATAAACTCATTTTATTAGCAATCAGAATAAATACACTAATTCTATGAGTTAATTTTATGTTATTAAATGTTTAGTAAAAGTCATGACGAGAAAACACCCACTGGTGAATCTCCTACTTTAGGTCACTAAGTCTATTGGCCACTTTTCCTTAATTTTCTGGTTTCGAGTACCTGGACTAGGACGTTGACTGTTATATTCGTGTGATTTTCAACAGTATAATGATATTTTTCAGCTTTTGTTTTTATAAAATCGGCTACTAACGGGATGTTAAAATCGTTGTGGATTGTTGCATTTGACACAAACCAGGGAGCATTGGATATCATCTTCAGGGTCTTGGACTGGAAGCGTTGTATTATTTCTATTCTTGATTTGCTGGCGCATCCCCATAATTCACAGCCGTATATCCAGATGGGACGAATTATGCTTTTGTAGCTAATAGAGTAAAATATTGTAGCTTACAATTATTAATATTATTATTAGTAATAGTAGTATTAAAAGCATTTGTCCATAAACTTAATACTTTTGCACATTTAATAAAATCAAATATCAAAGCCTAATTTTAGTATTTTGAGTTACTTTAGGAATAAGGCCTTACAGCTTTTTACTGTATTTGTGTTGTACCTAACTTGTAATTACAACTAACATAATTTATAAAAGCCTAACTAAAACAGAAGCGATCTGATTTGTTCTGTGATAGTGGAAGGACTGGTTGTCGAGTTATGCAAAACAAAACTGATGCTAATTATGGTAATATGCTTTTAGTCAAGAATTTCTCGAATAAAATTCGTATATTAATTCTAGAGTTTATATAATATTTTATTTACATATATTTTAGAATAGATAGTAAGAAACAAACTTAGGACGTTTGTTATATTTGTTAAACCCATCTCCCATAGATATTACAAAACACAAAAATTTAGATAAGAGTCGATAGGTAAATTCGTATTCCCTTTTAAAATTAATTGCCTCAACTAAAAGAAACAGATATTCGAACAGGGTCGTCGAGAAAAATCCGAAAAATGAATAAACATAGAAAATAATATTAAAATACAAGAAAATTAAATTCATTTACATGAAACTTAACACAACTGAAGGAAATAGTATTAAGAATCATATTATTCAATGTAGCTTCCTCCTTGTCCATATGTGTCATTATCTCTATGATGGAAGCTACTACCGTTGGTGTTACGGTGCCTATCAATTGACCTTTGCACCGACCATGTTCCACACGTAATAGTCAAATGGATTGCAGTCGGGACTGAAGGGACCAATGGTAATAGAAATGTAGGCTAGAACGGAGTCTTGCTGGAACACGTACTTTCGTCTAGTGGCCCATTTTCTCTGTTCAGGGTGTATAAACTTCAGCATATCAATTTAGCTGTTGGCGGCCACCTTTGGTCGTTCCTCAAAAAAGTACGGCACCATAACATTCCCTTCGTTTACACACAAACTCCAGCCCTATCATAGAGTAGCTTCAAAATCATTTTGACAGATCCAGCAGCCATTTTAGCGATTTATCTTTCTATCCTGGATTGTGTTCTTTTCGTCCAAAAAAATCGTATAAAACCAGTGATTGACGCCGTTTAACAATGCTTGAGCTTTTAACTCGTTGTCCACCTTATTTTTACCAATCAACAGTTGAAGGTTTCTCAGGATAAAAGGCTTTTAGTACAGATCCTGATGCACTGCTAGACTGACCGTAGGTCTCGCCACGCCCTTTATTTTGCCAGATCAGTCATGCTCTACCCAGGATCCTGATTGATTTTTTCTTTCAATTTGAGGACGAACTTATCATTTGACTTGCAATTATATTGTATTCTTGGCTTTGTAGGTTTTTTTTGTAATCATATCAGTCAGTAGATTCTGTCAGCAATTTTCCGGTGCGACGGAATTTAAGTATAGCAACTCTGCGGACGTATTCTAAACTATAGATCTAATAGGAGAGTACAAATGCGCATAAAATAGCCTTTTGGCTCTACCAAAACCCAAGAAATTTTTTTTCAGATTTACCTTGACTATCCTGTACAGCTACTTTTTAATCTTATAGATAATGACAAGGTAAGATAATGATTAAACTTTGGAACTTAACTAATAATCTGTATTAAGAAAGAAATTAGTTAAAACTGCTACATGACATGCCTACCACAACTGCAACGCATGCAGCAATATGTCGAGATAAACAATGGTTTAAGTGATTTTTCACGCATCTAAGACTGATTCTCGCAGTTCTTTACATTTTTTAGGTAATGAAAGAGAATAAATTATGGACTTTCTTATTTGATCTCAAATGTTTTCTACTAAAGAATTATATGGAGGACATGTAAACCAAGGAAGTACGTGGACATCTAAACACTTATGTACTGTGTGCGTTCGGGCTTTATCTTTTCTGAAAGAATAGATTTATCAGAGTATGAAGATATGGTACGAAGATATTGTATTTGGTTATTACAGCTTATGTCTCTCCCTATTATAATCCAAAGCATCTACACAGTGTGAGATTCTCAAATATGCATTGGGTTAGTTCTGTCGTCTCTCTTTCTCCCCCTTTCTCTTTTCCGTTCCCCTTCTCTCTACAAACAATTGCATGACCATCATTTACCGCTAAGCAAAAGCGTGAGTCATCACTGGAAACCGCTAATTGCCATTCTTTTTCTTCATTTATGCTTTTTCTTCATGGTATATACTTCTAATGTTGAACATCAAGATAAAATTCGGTTAAAACTAAACGTAACAATGGGCAATTATCACAAAAACAACATTGTGCAAGCGTATTTAAATGTTTGCGTCGGATGTCTTTAGTATCTTAAAAGCATATTTTAAAACAATAACTTAAAGTAACCACAAAATGGTAGACATTTTTCCTTTTTAATGCATTTACTGAAATAAGATAGCAAGAATTTGTTGCAATTAGTGACGACTAAATTACGTATGCATTTTTTTAATACAAAATTTGACATAGAAATATTTATCTGGGTGATGCAGTGTATAATTAATTTTTAATTTGTTGTCTACTGATAAAAAAATTAGTGTTGTCTTTTCAGATAATAAATTAAAATTTATTTTCAAATAATTTACATTTCTAGTTATTTTCCTAGTCGGTCCTATTCATACCTTTTATTTTATGGATGTATGTTTATATTACAACGCATTGACAAAAATAATAGCTTTTTATTAGAAGGAATCGTCGCTTCAACACAGCAGTAGCATCGTACACCTGATCTTATTTTAATATTGGTTGAAATTAATTTAAAATTTTTTTAATAATCAAAAACTTGTGTCTATTTCAGAGTTGCGCCACAAAATAATTTATCTTGCTTTATTTCCTCTTCCCCATCCACGCTTTTAACGCCTTTTGTATCAAACCTGTATATTTTAACCTGAACTTTTCAATTAGTTGAGAATTTATATTACGTTTATTTATATCATACGATATTATTATACACTTCTGCTATACCGATACTTTAATTTTTTATTTTTGTTTACTTATTCTCTCTATGTTAAATTGGCTTAATAGTTGAAAAATAACACAATTCTCTACAATAATTTTTTCTTTATATTAGAAAGACCTTTTACGTTATCAACTGTAAAACTTTATGTACAATCAATCTCATGTAGGTTTTCAAGTTCAAAATCCCTAAACTTCATATTCATCTTTTTGCATATACCACAATTCGTGTAACTTCTCTAATTATTTCACAAAATTGCCTATGTTTGTGAAAAACAAACTTTACTTATTCTTTTTTTTTGTTAAATTACCTACTATCTTTAAAGAAATTTGTAGACTAGTTACCGACTAATTACTTTAAAATGCTTAGCATCACTGTGATGTATATAATATCTGAAACTACCTGTTTACAATTATTAGTTTGTGGCCAAAAATTACTCCTTTAGTAAATTCCGGTATACAATTATGTAACTGTCTCTTCACCTATTTGTAAGACAGCAACACATTTTAAATCTAGTGTGACAGAAAGAAAGTAAACTCAAGTTATTGTCAGGTTATATTTTTCATCATTGCAATATATGCTTGCTCCGTTTGTTTCAAATATTTATATGTTGTAGTAGCGAGTACTCAATACTAAAGTAAGCTATTTTCTAATAAAATATTACATTATTATCGTACATAATGCCGCTTTGAACTATAGAAAATAGCACTTATGCACTTTTAATGCAGCTTGTGAACTGTATTACGACAGTTTTGGTATTCTATGCAAATTCTATTTAAATGTTGGCTGTACTAAGCACTTAATCAACAGCAGAGTAAAATGCCTGGACGGATCTTAGTTATTTTAAATCCTATGTAAAGTCGGCTATTATGCGAATATGTAGTTACAAAACATTTTAACGTATTAAGCTAATCCAGAAGCTTTCACTCCTACGCAATTAAAACGTACATAGGTAAATATCTGTTAATTCTGACCAAAATCTGGACTACACTACCGAAAGACTATTTAGAAGAGCTATTATGATGCAAAGTAATGGTGCCATAAACGTTAAAACGATGCGCAATTCAGCACTGGCGCGTTATATGCACAAAATTTTAATAATAGATGTATTTGCTTGGCAATAGTTTTGGTTGTAAGATAAAATTATACTATTTTACGAGGTGTTAAGTACATAAAAATTCTTCGAAATATTTTCACCCAAATTACAGACTTAAAAATATTATCTTGTTTTTATGTAAAGTAATTTTTTGGTCCACAACATTTTAAAAGAACTGCACTTACGCTTGCATATAAAAAATAAAACAAAATAGAAAAAATCATCATTTTCTGTTATAAGTTATTGCTGCTCTTTTTTTAATATCAAGATTCTTTAATCTGCAAATTATTAAGCTCTTAAAATAAGCCTTTCTCTAACGCTTTCTAAATCATTCTTAAGAACACTGGAAATACTAATTATTATACAACCTGAATTATTTTGTCAACAATATTTTTCCACAGTTTATATTTTAGTTATCGTCTTCTAAAGTTTAAGACAAAATTTAATGTAATAAACTAATTTTATAAAATAATAATTGTAAAGCTTTACCACGTGGAAGCATGTATTGCGAACTGAGAGGTTGGGGCTCTGATATTTTCACATCATCTTTATATGTAGCAAGCACCACACCTTATTGTTAGACGGTTACATTATTACTCTTTGTTTGACGTAAACGTAGGTGTACTCGATTATTTTTAGTGGCTGATTAGGTCATTTGTCAGACGTCTGAGCCCCAGGAACGAATCTGCGCTCGTCCGCACTGCAATCAAGCATCTCAACTGTTCACACTAGCACTTAATATATACTAATTTATGTATAAAAATTAAATTTTTAAAATAAAACAAAGACTTCGTCAAATTAATAATTTGAAGATGTTAATTGTTAATTAAATTAATGTTAATATAGCATACAAAATTTCACATGTTTTTTTCTAGTTTAATATTAATTATTTTATTGCTTATAAAATTTTTAATATAATTTTATAAATTTCTGTTTATTTTGTTTTAAGTAAACGTCTTGGTACGTTAGTATCTAACAGACTTCTTGTTTCATTTTTTTTATAATTAATTATCAACTTTTGTGATTGTATTTTTAATATAGGGAAACAGTAATATTGGAATACATTAACATTATATTTGTTAATTATATGATTTTTCGCAGATTTTATTTGGGACAGCTAAAATGAAGTTATATAAGACCCATTTTGGTGTTTATTATAATGAATTGTAAATATCATTGTATATACTACTATTCTTTTGCCTCAGTATATGTAACATTAAAATTCTTTTCAAATTTTTTTTTATTCTTAGATTCATAATCAAACATTTTGCATGAAAAAGACTCAGAAATATCTGTAAAATTAATTTGTCCGGAGTTCGTGAGCGCGTCGGCGAAGTGTGAGATAGAAATAAGCGAGTCTTTTAGGTATCGTTTCATTGATTTCATGACCATGTTTACTGCTCTTCCACAAGTGGTGATATGTACAGAGTGCAAAGGCGATGTACCGTTTGCGGAGTGGAGCAGACGTGGGCTTGAGTCGAAAATCATAGTTGCAGCGTTCCCAAACTTTAAACGCATTTTTCTCGAAACCATGTTTTTGAAATCGGCGAGCAGCAGAACTCAGAGTTCTTATCCGATCGACTTAAAAATTGAACTGTAACTTCATCGTATGACTATCTAGTGAAGTACACACGATTTTTACAATTGGCCAACAGGATTTTTTTTATAAACAATCAAAGCCGATATTTTAGTCGAAAATTCGAATTTTCTGTTCAAGGTTTCGCTATTTTGCGAAAAAAATTCCTAACATTATTATCGTGTGCACTTCACGAGCTACACTCATGTAGTTTACGAGAAAAAAATGTTTATGCTTCCAAATGGTGATTCAGGGGACTTCTACTGCTTGCCACGGAGGACCTTTGAAAAATTTAGTTTTGCTCATGCGGTCCTACAGCCGCCATTTTGCAACACATTTTCAATAAAAAAAATTGTCTTACTCTTGAAGAGTTGCTTAAACAATTGGTGTATTGTTTGTTCTTGATTATTATAAAAGAATGTTCAAAAAAGTGATATAACTCCTTAAGTTCTACATAATTGTTATACAAAAAAGAAACTGACAATGAACCGGACCGTTCATATTCGATTGTACGTATTTGATAAAATTTCGTAAAAATGTAAAATGATAAATTAACTTAAAGTGATGTACATGAATTAGTAAGGAGATATAATCGCACATTATAACAAGGGGTCGATAGGACAACATAAGTTTTAGTTGCTCCTAAACTGCGGCAGTGAAAAGAGCGCGCAATGTAAATAGCGTCTCAAAAGAGAACATGATTTAATTTGAAAAAAAATGTTTTATTTAGTTATTGGTTGTGGAACTATGACATTATTGTAAGACGTAAACATTATCCTTAAATGTGTAATAAGATATTCAATAAATGTCCTCCATGGTTCATTTGACACTCTTGAATTTTTCTGAGAAAATCTTTGATCACTTTACGCATAACTGTGGTTTAATTTTGTAGACAAGTCTTCGAATGTTTGCTTTTAATTTAGGAATCGTTTTTATTTCCGTATCATAACGTTTGATACTCATGCATCCCAAAGGAAAAGGTCGCACCGTGTAAAGTGGCAAAATCTTGGCGGCCAGTTCACTTCTCTATTTTAAAAATAAGCAGCCATTTAAATTTTGCGCCAACAATCCATACCGTCCAAATAAAGCCACAAAAAATGTCACTATTGATAGTCGCGGTGTTTTCAGAATTTTTAAAAAGAACGACCTATTCACTCCACCAGCATGAAATTCACGCCAAACTGTTACTCTTTGGGTATAGATATGGCGTTCTTAAATGACCTGAAAATTTTCTATGCTACAAATGCGACGACTTTGTTTATTGGCACACCAACTGAAGTGGAAGTACGTTTCGTCACTAAAAGTGATTGTCTTCGCATAACTGCCGGTAATTTCTTAATTTTCTAGCATCCGATCAACAGATACCCAGCGTTTTAAATGATCGTCTAGCTTTAGTTCCTTGGCTAGCTAAATTGTAATAAGTGGTGACGCGGATATTTTGTTAAAATCCGTTTCATGATATTTTTTTGAAATGTTCTAGTTGTGGTACTCTACTATTCACAGCGGAAATGTTTTCAGCTAAACGGTCGGTCTGTTTTTTGTCTACAACAAAACTTGTCTGCTCGAATTTTTTAATTAGTATTTTCATAATTATTTAATTTAGTGTATTTCTCCTTCCGAAAATATCACGTAATTTGTGCAGAGTCGTGGCGAAACATTATCCTTGATTAATAACAATTGTCACTTGTTGCTCCGTCGAATAGCATTCCATATTAACTAACCGCAACGTATTTGCTACAAAATGTCCCTACGCAAAATGCTGCCAACCTTGCAGAGAAAAAACAATTTTTATATGTGAACTTATTTAAAAAACTATTCTTCAAATAGAAACAATAATTTTCTACGATCTTTTGCCACTCTGCACAATCTGCAAGTTTTTAAATAAAAATCGAAATTGTACTTGGACGGCTTAAAATCGAAAAACTCTTGGCACGATTCTTTAACTTTATCAAATGACTCAAACTGGCGACCACGCAAGAAGTATTCCATTGAGCGGAAGAGGTCATGATGGAACGGGGCAGCATTTGGACTCTAGGCTAGATGCAGAAGAACTTCAACGCTGTCTAAATTTTTAAATTGCTCCTTAGTCTTCTTGGAAGTGTAGGGTTCGGCGTTGTCTTGCTGAAAAAATGCGCGCTTTTGGTTGACCAAGCTCGTGCATTTCTCTTTCAACTTATCATAGACACAATCTCACTGCTGGCAACAAAATTCAGCACTGATAGTACAGCTATTCGGCACAAGTTCAAAACACAAACTTTTTTCAAAGTTCTGCGAAACGCAAATCATGACTTTCTTGCCGAAACGATCTTGGCATGGAACCGACGGAAGAGTTCGGCCTTGTAACACCCATTTATTTTGGCAATTGTGATGGACTAAGAAAACCCACCCCTCGCCCGACTTTACAATTTGATTCCAGAAGCTGCTATTGAAAGAATTGTTAAGCAGGTGACGGCAAATTTCAACTCTTTTGGCGGCTTGCGCTACAGTGAGTTTATGCGGAGCCTATCAGAGCTTCTTATGCTTCTTGTTGGAGATGCCAATGAGCCGTTGAGTTGCCAACTCTAAAAACTGGTTCAAAATTTCGAGTACTCTACGAAGGATTATGTTCCGTTTCAAGGAAGTTCTAATTGTCCAACTGTAACGACCGACCTGAACGAAACTGATCTATAAGACTCATATTGCTGGAATCGAAGCGCTTGCACCATTTGAAAACAACAGAGTAGTTAAGATTTCTTTTACTTTTAGTTTCACAGATTTTCTTAACAATATCTCTTGACGAAAGTCCCCGCTTCCAGCACTAGCTCATCAAATCCCGGAATTCAATTTTGTCTAAAACCATGTGAAATTCGAAAGGCAACTTGTTACTACTCTATAAACACAAAAAATTTAGAAAAGTTAAAAAAAACAAAAGTGTTGCAGAACTCTTGAGAAAACGTAGTATAATAAAAACCGGAATACCGGTCATTTTTGTCTTGCAACATTGCACGCAGTTTGAGTCACAATCATTGTTGGTGGAGAAATAGTTCCTGTACTAAAAGCTGATTGTTGTTATTGTGTGCTTTTACTGAGATGGTATTTGCAGTTCCACTGAGGAAATTATAATCTGAAAAGTGCTCTAAGATCAGAACGTTTATCCTTGCCTGTCATGGTAGAAAACAGGCAAACGAGTATTTGAAAATGTTCACACTAGCGATTCATATTATTTTGCACAACCAACTTTAAGTAAAAAAAAATTGTTTCCTTTGGATATTCCACGTCTTAATCAATAAGTTAATGCACGAGATTTCGTTATGTCAACAGCATCATAAGAAATGACTAAATTAAAGTTATTTTTATGACTTGTCCACTAAAACCTAAAACAAATTTTTTTATCTCCGAGGATCTCCCAATAGCGTGGAATGGCTAGGCCTCTAAGGGGGCGTGATAGCAGCGTTGGTTTGATGAAAAATTTTGAAAGATTAAAATGTATTACAAAACTATACCAGTACTCTATGTACATCTAGTAACAACATTGTAAACCAGCAACTTATACTTATAACTAATTAATATTATTTATATTTATTGTATTTATTAAAGGCGTTTCCTTTACTAGTATTATAATTTATATTAGTGAAATTAAAAATTTGAAATATTTTAAAGACACTCAGATTAAATCGTTTTATCGGCAAATGCGTCTAAATAATAATTTTATTATTTATCCTGACGTTTTAAACAAACACTAACATAACCTGCTAGCGATGCTATTTTTAAATCAACGGTTTGTTTTTATATTTGAATACATTTTCAAAAATTTAATGTCGAAGATGTCATTGTGATATAGTAATTGTATAATTAATATAAATATATCAAATTAAATAAACTATTAATTGCTTTGTAATGTTTAACTAAGTATGTTATAGTTATCTTGATATTGAATGAAATGATATCAGGTGATGTAATTTCTCAAGTCTCGCACTATTGATCGCAATCACAATCTTTTAATGGAACCACCTTACATTATTTATTGCTTCTTCTTTTACACCACTTAGATAAGAATAAAGAGAAGTGGTCGTAATTCACTTTATAGAAAAATGAGACTGACTAAATTACCTCATTTTGCGTAGTACGCAAAATGGAAAAGACAAGAATTCATTTATGCTTATCAGCTAAAAAGTTTTAGCAAGCCTCTGCATTTATTAATGCTTAAAGTAAGAGCGACGAATTTAATTAATTTGATATTTATATATGCATGATTTAAACGCTACCACTTTGATTTTCAAATCGCCCTGTGAAAATAGTTCATAAAGTTCTAAAACTTATATTTGTCTATTTGCGTGCGCATTCTATAACTAAGCATTAAAGTTATGTTCTGATCACCTAACTAGGGGTCAACTAGTTGGATGAATTGTTATTGCCGGTTATCTGCTTGTAATGCTAATAATGTAACTTGTTTAATTAGTCTGAGGCTGTACGCACGGGTTGACGTTATTTACTAATTGGTGAATACTTTTGCAAAATTGGGGTAATTAATAAAGTTTGATTTGGTGAATTTTAGTGTAGATTAGTAAGAGAAATTACTTATATATACTAATCTAAATTAAGCACATGTATTATAAGAAGAGATGAGCTATTTCACTTGCATACATAAATGCGGTTATAAAAAATTTATCAATGGTGAAAATTAGGAACCTAACATTAATATTTTGCATGTTTTAGTTACAGGTTTGAAAAAAATATTATTAATATATTATAATAACATAGCAAAATTTAATTATTTATTTGTGTTTAATCTTTATGTAAATGATGTTGCAAAAAATGCTTGTGCCAGTTACAAAGCATCACCTACAAAATTTCTTAGCAAGTTTTCCATTTTTATTTAATAATAACACATTATTGATTAGTTAACAAAAAATGCTACCATTATTTTTAAGTAAACGTGCTTTGACTGCATATATGTATACATATATACAGATTTACGAGTTAAAAAAATATAAAAATAAAAGACAATTTTTATCCATAAATTTTCTTCCCGCTATTTAAGATTTTGATATTTTAAGATCAAAATGAACAGAGTTTTTAAAATTTTTCCAATAAATCTGAAGTTCCTTACGGATGCATCTCTACTTTATGTCGTTACATAGTAACAAGTGATTATGACTCTCAATGCAAATTTTAAAAGATTATTTTAAGAATAATTCTGTGTTATAATTATAAAACGTAAAAGTCTGCTAAACTTTTTGTATACTTTTATGTCAGGTATATTAAATAGATAACACTTTTTTACAGATCCGATAAAGTTTACTGTACTATTGGAACTTTTGGTCTTCTGTCTAGTTCTTACTTAGTCTCCTTGCTATTGCTTTCTATACCACCAGATGTAGCAGGTGACTGGCATAATTTTACATTTTATGATATTATAAAAGTTTATGTTTTTATCTTTAACATATCCTTAACAAAAAACTTATGCATTAAAGTATTATCTTCTAAGGATAAGCATGATCATCTCATTTTTGGGCAGTCCAGTTATTTGATAATTAGAATTGCCTCTCTTATATTTTTGTTTATGTGTTATCTCCATATAAGACTACCTTTTACATAAAATCTCTTACACATGTTGTTCTAGAAGCATAGGATTTTTCTGCACTATTTTTTGTTCATTGTAAAATCTATGTACTTCAGCGTATTTGTATATATAAAGGGTGTTTTTAAGCCCGATAGAACTTGAAATTGTAAAAAATAACACAAAAAATTAAATTTTAATCAAAAACAAAATTTTATTGGATAGATCAATCAATACATGGCATTATCATTTGAAAATGATTTCGGGCTTATGGCCACCGCGGCTGTTCTTGTCGAAGCGCATTCTGGACGTCTAATTTTTGGCTACTTTTTCGAGCATTGCTGGCCGAATAACACGAACAATGTTGGCATCAATGGTTGCTGATTTATCAGCATAAACCAGTGACTTCACGTGGCCCTACAGAAAAAATAATCGAGAGGTGTCAAATCGCACGACCTTGGAGGCCAATTGACAGGTCCATTTCTCGAAATCAACTTATCGCCAAATTTTGATTTCAATAAGTCGATGGTTGCGGTCGCCGTATGGCACGTAGCGCCATCCTGTTGAAACCACATCTCGCTTGGATCAATGTCACCCATATTTTCAAACAAAAAATCATTGATTATGATGCGGTAACGATCTCCATTAACCGTAACGCGAGCTTCGGCTTCATTTTTGAAGAAATAAGGTCCGATGATGCCACCAGCGTGTAAACCGCACCAAACGGTGCATTTTTCTGGATGTAATGGAATCCGTATGCGGAAATTTTGTTTATTAACAAACCCGTTAAGTCAAAAATGAGCCTCATCGCTGAACACAATTTTGCGATAAAACATCGGGTCAGTTTCCAACTGCTCTAGAGCCCAATCGGCGAAAGAACGACCCATATAATGGTCTGGTGGCTTTAATTCCTGCACCAGCTGGATCTTATACGGGTGTAAGCCCAAGATCTTTGCGCAAAATTTTCCACGTAGTGGTCGGACAGAGCAAATCGATAAATTTGAATCTTCTTCCACACTTTCGTTTACAGCGGCGATATTCTCTTCAGTACGCACATTCCTTCGACGAGTTGATGTTATTGCATCATTTAAAGAGTATGTGGTATGAAATTTATTCACAGTTCGACGGATGGCTTGCTGAGATGGACGATTATGTGCGCCATGAAAATCACGAAGTCGTCTATAAGTTGCGCGAATCGATGACTGATTTTCAAAGTAAATCTGGATAATTTGGAATCGTTGTTCAAGCGTCAATCTATTCATGATGATTTGCCAGAGTATACTGATCATAAATGTCAAAAAGTGAGCGCAGTATGACAGTTCGTTTGACAGTTAATCCTTTCATAAGTTCCATCGTGCTTAAAAAAAACACCTTTTCTAACATAATTTTACAGTTTTTATAGCAAGGATTGAAGATAATCGAAGTAATTTTTCAACATACTTAAAAGTCTTTTAGTCTATAACTATGCAACACACACAAAATAAAAATGCACACTTGAGAAACTTAAGTTGTTGTAAAGTTTGCAGAACTTTCTTGATTTATTTTGGCCTTAAGTTATGAATATCTAAAATACGATTTGAATAAACTGCACTTAGTGGCAATTTTTTCTTTAAATTTTGAAGAACTACTTTTTCACAGACAAATATTTAAGAATCTACAATTAACTTAATAATCAAAACACACGATTACATGGTAAGACTCGCCAGATTTAGATCAATTGGAATATAAGTTTCTCAGGCATATAGTTAGGTGCAGTCTAAAAACGAAGAAAATCATATAATAGGATGGGAAGGTACAACTAGATATATTAATTTTTAAGCGTGACACATTAAATTATGATTAGATTTATATTAAATTGCTACGTTACAAATTCTACCTCTTTGGGGGCTTTGCTACAAGAAATTTTTTATTGTTTCTGAGGCCGCAGTGCCAATAGTGCGAAATACAAAAATATAATTGCTTTAACAAAGAGTGTTAAATTTGCCGTTCTTTGACATGTGAGTAATAAAATCTATACGATTAACAAAAATGAAATAATTTGCAAAATCAAACTCAATTTGTGCGAAAAAGTTATAAAAAAAGTCTCGAGCAATAATATCCCAAAGGATAGGTAAATTTTATAATCTAGAAATTTGATGTAAGTCTAATTAGAATTTCCGAGTAAAAATGGAAAATATTTATAGTCAGCTTTTACACCTAGGTATATATCTAAGGAATATACGTGCTAAATTTGATCTAACTATGACGAGAGTTATAAAAATTACAAAAATTTTAAGAACATTTGAAGGTCGTTTCTCTCCAGATCCTGATCAATTTTCTTTATTAATAAATTTAGCCCTCGGAAATGTGTGCAAAATTTTATTCAAAGCCAATAAATGACGGCAGTTATTTTCTTTATGAGGTCAACTATATTCCATACGAGATATTGCCTGCAAAAAGTTATTTTCCCTTAAATTTTTGCAAGCTGGGAACGTAAGACAATTTATTTATAAATGGTAATAGTGGGATAAGTGACCTTGCAATAGTAAGATATGCAAAACGATCCTGAAGCTAGGCAATCAAACGTACGCTCAGAGCTCAGCCACGCCACATTTTGTATCAGCTGTCTTTGTTTACTTTCTGTTCACAAGTATAGCCTGCCTTTGTTTACTTTCTATTCAAATGTATAGTAGATATAACGGAGGGCGGTTTTGAAAGCTGAGGGTATGAAAATTAAAATTATTTGAAAATCATAACATGAAGGATTTAAAAAATTCCTCAATGGAGTGGCAGTCTGTAAGAAGAGCTGAGGCTTTAATTTCAAAGATATTGTATTCAATGTCTAATAAAAGACTTGATGCTTTGCATCTCAATAATTCAGAAAAACGGCGTTTAGTTTATAGTCTAAAATAACACCCCGTATTGAAAGATCCTTTATAAACCATTCTTATAAGACAGTAGAAGTCGTATTTATTTTTTGTTATATGGAATGTATATCGACATATCGATAAAAATTTTATAAAAAAATTTTGTTAATGTTTACATGGATCGTAAGATTCTGAGATTGATAAGAAGCCTAGAAAACCAATTTCTATAACAACGCAGAAAACCGCCAATGATATATACGATATGATGATGGATAGTGTATTCCAAAGGTATCGGATTATATAATAAAGACAATTACAACTACAGTAACAAATCAATATATCTATTAAAGTAATACGAGTTGCAAGAGACACCATACGTTATTTTAGACTTATTTAAATTAAATACCTTGGAATTTTATATACTTAACCCTGCTGCTAGTTTTATTTATCTTTTTTAGAAGTACTAAACTAAGAACTCTGAATTGAGACGACTAAGCTTTCGTTTCTGTATTGTAGTCGTAGACCTATATTTTTCCTCCAAGTATAATCTAATTGGGGAAATTTAGCTCATTGGTAGAAGTACGAAACAAGGCATTAACAACTATATGATATCTCTCCTGCTTTGCTAATAGTAAATTTTATATACTTTAATTTTTGGAGTCCCCAACTCATTTTGTATTTCTTGGACAATCAGTAGTATATCGACAGAAATTGCCGATCCTTGTTGGTGTTGATTTTAACAGATTCCGAGGTATCCCTAAATCGTTTGTATTATGATTTTATTGGTGCTACATTGGTTGCATGAATATTTTAGCTTAACATAAGAAATAATGCCGATTTGCTGCTCTTTTGCCTCAATCATTGCAATGTAACGATTACTCACTACATGTGCTTGCTAACCAACATTTAACTCACAAATGACACAACCAATCAAGTTGTCCTCGTCTACGCATGTGCATTATAGTCTATTTTACTAGCTGCTATGTTATATCTGGACCACGCAAGCTATTTTCTCTTTTTACTTTTTTAGAATAATGAGGAGAGGGACACGTTAACTGTGCTTTGCAAAGTAGTGTATACTGGAAGTTTATGAAGATATATTAACGAATTAAAGCGTACATTTCTGTTGTAAATTTTGTTAAATGTACATATAATAAGTGAATTGACATAAAATGCATATCATAAGTTTTTCATATAAATAATAATAAATTGTATCTCATCCTTAAACTACTAACTACAAAAATTAAAAGAATCAATAAAATTTATTATAAATCTCTCGATCATTCGTCAATTCATCTAAATTGAAACCACCTAATTATTATCTATTTTCAAAATTTGAAAAACCATTGAAAAGGCAATAGCTTATTTCAAATGATATATTATTTGATGCAATACAGATCGCCATGCTAAAGTTTCTGTATTAAATTAAAAGATGATTATGTATCATAAAGCAATATTGCTGGGAAGACTCTTGGTTACCTTTTCAACCAGACCTACTATTTACCTTATGTAATCCAACAAAAATATAAATGTATTTTACTAAAGTTTTAAAATACCAATAAAGTTCCTTCTACAAAATGCAATTAGTAAATAAAATGCAAAAAATCTTGAGCCGTGGATAACGTGCGTGACGTATTCTTGTATTACATTATATTATTTTTATTTTATTTTATTTTATTATATTTTTATATTATATAATAAAGCTTAAAAACGAATTATTACCATTGGAATTAGTTCGGTAAATCAGACAATACCTTAAAAAGGATAATCTAAAAAAAATAAATAGTGCTCATGCGTAATATAATTTATGAAAACAATATTGTAGTAAAACGAAAAAGTTATAAACTAAACTTTCAGTTAACTATACCATCCTAGTTTAAAAGCAGTATTCATTCAGCAGCAGATCCCGTTATAAAATCCTGAAACAGTTACAAAGCTCTTCGGCTTATTTCCGGATTTGCTCATTGAATCTCCACCAAACGGATTTGGCGAAGTTACCCCGAGATATAAATATTCATGCAACAAACGCAGACTGTTCGGTTAAAATGCAAATTTCCATCCAGAAGCACTACATTCCCTCGAAACACACCTGTCTGAAATGATTGCCTTGTAGGGGCGCAGAAAACCCAGACAATCCTAGCAACGAGTAATAACTCCTAGTTAGGTCGCGTGATGGATTAATTTTGCATATGTCGCGGGGCTGCGCTGCTAATTTATTGTAACGCTGCTTGTTAATTGCTCGTCTATGACGAGCACATCCGTTGATTGATGGCCCGATTTTGTTTGCGCGCAATAAAATAGTGCCTGGCTGATTTATAAGAGCACTAGATTTGGCCCTCCCTCTAGATAAAATAGTTTGCGGCTGAGACCAGGGTTATTATTTATCGCCGTTTGCTCAATACGGAGATGTAGTTTAACGGAGGAATTGCTCGCGGATGTTTTTATTACTCTAATTAAGTGAGGGGAAATGTTTCGAAACGTTTTTGTTATTGCTTGTATACCGCAGAGAATATGTACCTAATATTTTCATTATGCCCAGAAACAACGAATTCTCAAAACGTTTATATATCTTAAAGTAGCAAATAAAACATTTATTAATAAAAAATGCTGTAGAGGATATACAAGCAACAACATTTAACATTTTTATAATTATTTACTAAGTATATAAACATTAACGTTTTTTTTTATATATATTTGATTATGTAGAGTCGTCGAGATAAATTCGGAATTTTTTTAGGTTTTGTGAGAAAGCCAAAAGACCGTCTTATACGCGTTAGCAATCCTATATTAAGTAAGGCAACACATAATTAGTAACCTATAATTGTTGACAAAATGGGCCGAGAATACGACGACAAAAGCTGCTATACTCCAATGCCTTCGCGTTGGAACACTGCCGACAGAAATTATTTTGTGATTTGGTTAAAATCGGTATCTGACCACACTTACAATAAGCTATTTGATTACAAAAAAGCAGTGAACTCATCAGTGAATTAAAGGAGAAGATTAATTAAGATTCTGGGCGAGCATGACGAACCTGGCAAAAGAAGTGGGCTTAGCGAGGTCTACGGTTAGTCTAGCAGTCTTCACTGAAAAAACAAGATCAATAGATAATTAAAGGCCCGAGCATTGCTAAACGACATTAAGCACGACAGCGTTGGCGTTTTGATATTCTTTTCGGAAAAAAACAGCCTCATTCAGTATGGAAAGCTGAACTGTCAAAATGACACTTGAATCTGCCAAAATGCCCCTGAAGTGCCGTGCATACAGTTTTCTGCCTCTGTAATGGCGTTGGGGCTTATGAGCAACGAATAAAGTATCATAGCTCACCGTTTCTTAAGGTGGCCGACGCCAACTGTATCAACCTGCTAAAAAGAGTTGTAAAGCTCTGAATAGAGAAGGTGGTTACTAAATGGTAGTACATATTCCAAAAGACCGTGTTTTTGCTGTGACTCGTACTCTCTACAGGCATGGCTGTACGAGAGTTTGTATTATCACTGGTCTGCCGACTTGTGACCAGCCTCCAGCCCCGACTGCAACTCTCTTGACTACTATGTGTGGGACGTGGTTGAGAAGAAGGTTAATGAGAGGCATCATAACACCAAGGTCAGCTTAAGAGTCTCCATCATGGAAATAATGGCACACATTATAAGAAGGAGGAAGTTGTGTTGGCCTGAAATAGGTTTAGCTTTCGATTTGAAAAGATCGTTGCAGCTAGTGGGGGCTAAATAGAACAATATGATTCTCAATAATATTTACTTTAATTATGCCAAATTTATGTAAATACATTTAACCATTTATTTATTTTCTGGGTTTACCTGGACGGCATTATAGTTTAGAAATCTATTAATAACCCATAGTAATTGTAAAATTTATAAATTAAAAATTTTAGAAACTGTAATTTTTTGTTCCTTTATAGAAGCTTATAACAAAAATAACTAAAATTATGTTTCTATGATCAAGCGAATATGTTATTTTGTCATTTCACGCCTACACTACCGTTCGTAATCCACGTTTTATCTACGACAAGACACCATTAGCTGTATTTGTTTATACAAAATGTACCAATTAAGAGATCAAAGAGGACGGATTATATTAGCAAACAAAGAAGCTTGATGCTTACCCAAAAGTTTGCTATTTTCAAAAGCATCAAAGCCCGAAACAGATTATTAAAACACATCAAATTAATCGACAATTAATCGTACTAAAAACATAAAAGGGGACTGCAAACACCAAACAAATATAGATAATGTTAAACAAACAATTATAATAATTAAATATTTTTACTTGTTACAATTCGTAATAGGAAACAGAATATTTTATCTACTTCTTACAAGTGTTCATGAATTTTTAAATAATTATATTTTCCGGTTTCATTTATTATAATCTATAAATATGAAAATTGTTAGAATAATATTTATTTTAGCTTAGTATTTAAACAAAGGTCTATAAAACAATATAAAAAATCTATTAATATAATTGTAAAGAATAATTATTATTTAAAATAATTTCTTAATAATAATGCAGTTTTTAACTCAATATATGATCGACTGCTACACTTAAATTTTTAAATTTATCGTTTTGTTTGGAAGTATGCATAGAATTTTAGAACATGTATGGCAAGTTTGCTAACGGCCAGGCTTATATCCATCTTAGTCCCGAAGCAATAAAGCGAACGTGTCAGCGAATGTTTTTAGGAAGGCCTCTGAAAACAAGACACATTTTTTCGGTCCAAGTTCGGGATTCAACTTTTTTAATGTAGTCTCCCCTAACGTCTGATAAGTTACTTGGATGCTGGAGATATGTGAATTCAATTTATTTCCACATTGACGCAGCGAAATCGTAACAATAGCGTTGAATTTGTTAATAATTATTTTTATGTCGGTAAAGATGAGTTATAGCATAAAATACATTTGAATTCGCAATATTCAAAATGTAGGTCAAAATAATGGCTGCTACGCAGCTGCAAGCGCCATGAATACAGAATGGCAGGCTTGCTGAATGGGTAAGAAAGCGGGAGTGATCAGCGAAGGATAATGGAAATGCTGTGTCCGTGTGTCCGTCTAGGGTCAGGGGGTAAGTGGCCTCTCACCTATAGAACTTTTTGTACAGCAGCGGTAAGAAGAACTGCTTAAGGAACTTGCAAGATCCCACTTTGCGAAAGCTATAAAAATAAAGGTTTTCTGAAAACTGCGGTCAGTTGTGCAATTTACGCCCTACTGCCACGGCGCTATCAAGTAATAAAAAGAATGAAAGATATGCATTTCGCTTTTATATATCTTTGTATATGAATTTTATATATAAACATATAATTTTAACCCTTACACTAGTAAGAATTCTACAGATATTTAAATAAAATTAAAAACAGCGGTGGATTTCTTATTTATGTTGGTCTTTCTTAGAAAACTAATAAAAGTGGCAACAAAACTTTATCAATACAAAAAATGTATGTCTTTCGAACAGCGAAATCTGTGATTGTGTCGAAACTTTAGTACCATCAAGTGGTTTACAAAGCGCATGAGAAAGTTTAAACGAAGTCAAGTTCCCTCAGAGTTCAATCTACAGAGCAACAACCATGGGAATAAGTAAAGTTTTGAGAGCTCTAAGTCTGTAACATCGTTATCCTTTGCAAAAGGGTAAAACTGGCATTTGACTTTTTGTATTTAAAATTATTTCAATATCAATTTATTTGTTTATGCCTGCACATTTCACTTTTCGTTTGTTTAAAATCGATTAGCAATTTATAGTTTAATTTTTAAATCTGCAGAGAGTTATTTCAAATGTAGCGCTTGTGCTTTTTACTTGTGAACCACGATATTAATCCATTTGTTAAAGATTTTACGTTTGCTATTGCGTGATTGATTAAAACTCATACACGTCCTCAATATGACAAAGAAAATAAATCGCCTCTATTTTATAAAGGTTTTTTCTGTATATACGAGAAATCGCGTCCAATTTTCAACAACCGCTTATTTATGATTCCAATATTTATCAAACAAATAAAATGTCAAACCGACATAAGAATCAATTTAACCAAAATATGTTGGCGAAATTCTGTCTTATTTGGGCTTACAGATTTGTGTGTTAGCTATTTTTAGTTGTTTATTGGTTTTACATTTTTAAATGATCAGAGGATGTCCATAACAATGATTTAAGATTTCTGTTACGCAACATAGATATTTACTTGCTTGAAATATGCTGTAGTAATAATACTTTATGGAACTTCAAAGCTAAATTTAAGAATTAAAAATATAATACGTTTAATTTCTCATTATAAATTTTTTAAGATAGTTATATAACGGTTTTTTACTAATAATTTTACATGTTAATAATTATACTAAGAAAAATATATCAATGAGTCCAACGGGACAAAATAGCACTTTACAAAAATGTACTTATTATAAGCGAGATGCACTAACTTCGATTAATAATTTATAAAATAATTGTTGTAGGTTTTCAAAATAGTTATTATTACATGTTATATGTAATAAAACAAGGTGGTTTAAATATGACTAACTAATTTGCGTGTAAACAAGCTGAAACACGCAGCAGTTTTGCGACCTTGACAGAGTGAAGTCACAACCTCCACCCTCCCTTCTATATGGGTTAGAACCTATTCAGTCCTGTTTGGGAGTTTCTAGAGTAATAAGCGAACAGAATTTCTCGTTGGAGAAAACGTCCCGTTCGCTGAAATTTACCACACACTCCAACAACAATATGGAAAAAAGTGTTTCTCACAGACCCGTCTGTTTGAGTAGTGTAAGTGCTCAAGAGAGGGCAGAGAGCACGATTGGACAATAAACCGCACGATCTGTCGCCTAGCCAAACATTGATCGTGCAGACGCGCTTATTCGAGAAAATAGACGCAACATTATCAAGAAACTTGGAGCAATGTAGTTCATCAGTGTTGGTAGTGTAAAAGACACTATCGCAAGGCAAATGCACAATAGGTACCACGCACTTTGAAGGACGTGAACAAAATGATGCGCATGCTATCTGTCAGCAGTTTGAAGACGAATGTGACGTATTTATGAAGTCTATAGTAACCACCGATAAAACTTCATTCCCGAGTCCTAGCAATCATCACGAAAGTGGCGGAATACCAGTTTTCTTAAACCCAAAAGAAGACAATGCAGGTCCCAATACCGCCAAAATAATAATGGAAATTAAAAAAAACTTTTTGCCATATTCGCCGTACAGTTCCGATTTAGCCTCAAGTGATTTCTACCTGTTCGGAAGGCTCAAATCAGACTTGCAAGGCATGCGGTTTGCGGACAACGATGCTGTTAACCAAACTATTCAGAAGTGGATATGCCACCAATCAAAAGCCTTTTTTTGAAAAGGCATCAGGGTACTTCCAGAACGTTGTAAACAATAAATAAACTCCGGAGGGGAGTATGTGCAAGTAAGTGTTTAGCAATTTTTTTTGTAAAAAATAACAGTCTTAGTCATATTTGAACCACCTTGTAGAAAATACTTTCGTAGACATAGCGTAAATATATTTTAAAATTGGAAAATTTTCGACGTTTTGGCATTTACAATAAAAGCTAAAAGTATGACATCCGCAAATTTCCATGTTATTTTAGCAATTACACAATAGTCTTTGTCGTTGCTATTATGTTGCCATCAACTATAAACCCAAATGGAAATAGCGCATCTTTTCACTCAAGCTCATGCGATCCTTCGGCAAAACTTGAAAATGTGTGTCTTGTATACAAATCTAAATAAAAAATTACTTTAACTGCAAGTACTTGTCTTGTTACCACCGGTTATTATTCAGTAAAAATGTTTAAAAAGAAAACTTTACTTTATGTATGAACAGACTCAAATTAAAACCGAAACTTATGTTAAATGTTCTTAGAGTGTTTGGCAGCTCTGTACCTAAGGCGGCAAATGGATGAAGATTACCTTCTCCAGTTTCCAGTGTTTTCAGTCAAACACGGAGGAGTTAGCGCGATGATCTGGGGTTGCATAGCGGCCGACTACCCAGAAGAAGTTATTTGCGAAGGAAGTATAATCACCGAACAATATATTGGTGTATTGCAAATGATTTCGACCCATCTTATATAAAGATATTTGGTGACACTCCCATAGGCAACATCAAATTTTAACAAGATAATTCATCGTACCACAAATATCATGCACCCTATTAAGTACTCTTGAGGCACATTAAAGCGAAAGATAAAAAGAACAACAGGATATCAAAAAACATCTTAAAGAAATTCTACGAGAACACTGAAATGCTGTTACAACTGAACAGTGCAGGAAGTTAATTGTAAATTTGCTCAAAAGAATAAGTGCCGTTATTAAATCTAATGGTGGACCAACAACATTGAATACCTAATAATAACTAACAAAATCAATATTAGATGTACTTCATGAAGCGCACAAGTTAATGCGAAATTATATCAAAATACTAAGAAATGTTTAATAATCTTTTGGTCCTGAAACGGATATATGATTTTGGCAAAAACAGGTCAACTACCTATAGTGCAAAAATATCAATAAAGCTTAATCATATATTCTATAACAATTTAAATTTATGTGGACAAAAGTAATCTGACACGTTCAGATTGTTTTTTGGGGAAATCTTAATCAAACGTTTATTTCCATAGATTTTTAAGTCCAAAAATGATACTATTTGTAAAAAAAAAATGTATATTCCAAAATATTATAAACTGTTAAGGAGTTCCCTCTTTTCTGGACACACTTAAAACAAAAAAAAATCATCTGAACGATAGTTTCTATCACACTGTTTACAGGAAACTTAGCTATACCAACGTTTTACGCAAATTCACTTATATCTAAAATTCTTTATTACTAGGTACCTCAATGTTTCCGGCAGTAAAAACTCACAGACTAAAATTAATACCATTATATAAACATTTATCTAAAACAGAGATTACAAAAATCCTTAATTTATACAATCAAGAATATTAATAAAAACCCATGATAAAGCTCGTCTTCTAGACTAAACTGTGTTCGACTAGTCAAAGTAACGGCAAACATCGAGTGCTTTGATCATACAAACATATTGGCGGTCGTAACATTCTCCTTCTTCTAACGGGTCAGACTAGCCACCTGCCCAGTACGCCAACATTCATAGTACTACACGAAATGTATTAGAAACAGGTAATAGCCTATATATAAGAGTAGAAGAAGAAGAAGAAGAATATTAATAAAAACCCATATTCAAAAACTCAGTACTTTCTTAGCCAAGCAAACGTGTTTTTAGCTTACATTATAGGTGTCACTGACAAAATACACCGCATATTGATCAAATAAAATATACACACAGCTTCTGCTGATTTCATCCGTTTACATAAATATCATACCCTCATAGATACCAAGAAAGATACGTGATACCTTGTGGCGACAAGTTAGAGATAGAATCTACATAGTCCAAATAAGCAGATAAATACCAAACCTCATATACAATGTTTTATATATTTTTATGGCAATTATTAATTCTACTGTTCACTTCGCTTTCGATATTTTATTTTTAATTATAATAGACCCCAAATGTTTAGTTTTATTTATTTAGTTTACGTTTTCATTTCCTATTACTTTGGCTATATTTTCATCGGCTTTAAACAGCAGCATCAATTACGATTTAAGTATATTCACCTTTATTTTTCTTCTTCTGTTAGTATTACATTCTGAATGATTAAATTTCTTTTGTAAAGAGGTTTGTTTGCTTACAAAAAAATTAAAATCGTCATATAAAAATTTCCAATCTTGCAATCTGTTTGATTACGAATATCCATTCTGGTATACTTTTTCTGGAGCATAACCTAATCGGTTTATTGTTTAAATAAGGATCTATTAAGGTTCGTAGCTTGCTTTCTTTTTTTTTATTTACAAGTTATTGTCAGATCAATAAAGAAAATTGTTTTACATGACATTTGTAATATAGACTAACAATTACAATAAGTGGCTTGGCAACACTATTTATAACGTCTTGTTTACTATAATTACAATAATAAATTTTGCAATTAATAGTTGACTACGTATGAGAAATTGACAATAATTAAAGACCAAGGGAAATTATTGCGTTAATCACTATTTTCGTCAGAGGCTACTAGATCCTGCGGTAGTCTTCGTTTTAATCTACCATGTAGTTCAACTGGCACAAGTTGTAGTGAAGGACGCCAGCACATGTTCTCGCGTTTTGTAAAAACTTTTTAGTGGTTTGACGAATGAACTCGTTCACATGAGATACATCTAGTTCGTAGTGCAACTGGCTGTTACGAATATATCACGGCGGGTTCACTGCTATTCGTAACACTTTGTTTTGGAATCGTTGTAGTTTATTGATGTTCGTTTGGGATGTAGTACACCAAACTGGACAGGCATAGAGAATTAATGGGCGTAGAAGTGTTTTGTACATTAAAATAGTGCATTCAGGCTTCAATGTTGGCTTGCGATTAATCAATGGATAAAGTTGCCTTAACCTATTGTTGCCCTGTAATAGCTTGTGATTGAGATGAAAGCTACAGGTGTCCAAGTAGACTCCGAGATATCTGACTGCCGAGTCCGTTGGATTACATTGTATGGGATTGCCGTCAATGATGATGTTAGATACGGTAGCTATTTTCCTTACAGTAAAGATTTTAGTCTGACATTTCGTGGGGTTAATTTGAATATTCCAACTTTTAAACCAGTTAGTGATCTTGTCTGAGGATTTTTGTAATTGATACACAGTCTCTTGTAGATCGGCATTTTGAGTGATAATTGCTGTGTCGTCTGCAAATGCGGCTATGGATGCTGTGGTTACCGGGAGATCGGGTGTGTAGAAGTTAAACAGCAGAGGTACTAGTATGCTGCATTGTGGAACTCCACTGTGTACTTGGTTAGTCTCAGATATACAAGAGTTGATCTTAACCGCAAACGTTCTATCTTCTAGAAATGAGAAGATAATTGCTAACAAATAGTTTGGAGCATTTATGTTAAGAAGCTTTTTCTTTAAGCTTTCGATCCACACCTTATCGAAGGCCTGAGCAACATCCAAAAAGAGGACTGTAGTACAGTACTTGTTGTGGTATCCTTTTTCAATTATTTCAGTAATTCGCTGGAGCTGATGATAAGTTGAGTGTCCTCTCTTGAAGCCAAATTGAAATGGTGGTACTATGTTTTGGATTTCGACGAATTCTAGTAATCTAATGTAAATAATTTTTTCTAAGATTTTGGACAGTGTAGTAAGTAGGCTAATTGGTCGATAGTACTTAATGTCTTTTTTGTTTTTCCCGGGCTTGGCGAACATAAGAATGTGTGCGTGTTTCCAGTCGCGGGGAAAGTACCCAGTGCGGAGGCATGCATTTAACATTGAGGCTAGATGTGTTAGACATTTTTTGGTCAGGTGTTTCAAGATCGTGTTGGATATAAGATCATGGCCAGGTGATTTTCGCCTGGGCAGGGCAGTTATTATTTGTGCTATTTTCCTTGAAGATGTGGAACGAATATTTTTGGTTATGACTGGAACATTTCGTTCAATATGATTAATTATGTAGAGACCGTGTGTAGGATTACAGATAGATAAAGGCGTGAAGACACGTTCTAGGTGTGTAGCAAATGCTTCTGATTTTTCATTGTCTGTGAAGTACGCGTCATTGCCATTAGTTATAGTGGGCAATTCTTCATGTTGCTTTAATATCCTTTTTGTGGTTTTCCACATACCTGGGTCGCCAGGGCCGATACTTGCTATATGTCTTTGATATGATTCCAGTTTATATTCGTCGAGCTCCTTTTTGAGACGATGAGTTAAACTGTTTAATAGCCTTTTTGTTTCTGTGTCTCTGGTTCTTTGCCACTGGCGTCTGGTTTGGCTTCTTGTTTTAATGAGCTGCAGTATATGATTGGGAGGATGGTTATTATTTGTAAATATAGGTTTAGTAGAGGCTATAACTGATGATTTTACGGCAGTCACAATTGATGTGGTGATATTGGTTACAGCGATGTATATGTCTTTTTGAGTCTCGCAGGTGTTCTCGAAGGTTGTGATCTAAGTTTTCTTGAAAAGTATTCAAGGCAATTGGTCCATTAGTGAGGCTTTGGGGTGGTGGCCCTACTTGTTGCGTGCTGAGGAAGGATGCTACTACCGGTAAATAATCGGAATTAAGTTCCATTATAACCCTTTGATTGATCTGCTTCGAAAAGTTTTTCTGCAGGACGATATCTAATATGTCTGGTAGGTGGTCTGTGCGGTAAGGGAAGTAAGTATACTCATCTGGAAGCAGGATTTGAAAGGCATAGACAGTTGAATAATGTTCGAGTTTGGTGCCTTCAGGATTTGTAGCTCGATAACCCCAAGTGATATGTTTATAATTAATATCTCTGACTACTAGTATCTGATCAGTTGTATTGAATAGAATCTTTATGTCATTTTCATTTAGTTTTTTATTTGGCTGCCCGTATACGCTGTAGATGGTTAGGATACTTTGATCACTTAGCTGCAACAGATTTAAGGATAATGTTTGGGATTTCAGAATGCATTAATGTTCAATTTTTTCCTTGATAATGATAGCTACTCCTCCGGAAGCAATTCTGAAATTTCTATCTTTACGATATACGCTGTATCCTGGTATTTTAAATTTGTCATTTTCGGATAACTGAGATTCAGTGAGGCATGCTATGTCGATGTTGTACCTAGCCAAGAAGGCTACGAACACTGATTTTTGGTTAGCGATTCCATTTGAATTGCAGTTGAGAATCGTTAAATTTTCTATTGCTCGCTGGATCCTTGGGTCCATTGAACAGTAGAGGTAATATGGTGGTTGTAAAGAATGATTTGATTTGTGGACGATAGAGTGTTATTAATTCTAAGATAATTTTGATAATATTTGTGGGTTCAGTTGATTGAGTTGGTGTTGACGTTGGCGATGTAGGCTTGGCGTTTAGGGTGTTTTTAATCTTGTCAGCATATGAATATATTGGGTTAACACGTGAGCTATTGGTGATTGGTCTATTTTTACAAGTTTCTGCTCGAGTTCAATATGGTGGATACAACCCTGATAACTTGCCGGGTGGTCACCGCTGCAATTTGCACACGTCGGTTTAGTATTGGCCTACTTAGTAGACTCATTATGTTTATGATTTCCTGCGCATTTCACGCATCTTGTGGAAAGGCTGCAATAATTTTTAGTATGGCCATATCGCTGGCATCGATGACATTGCGGTATGTTAGTTGATTTTTTCTCATCTCTACGGTCACTATCGAATGATAGATTGATTTTAAAGTAAATATCCTTTTTCTCTCATCATTATTCGTTAAATCAACGGCGCACACTGAAAGTGGTTTTTTATCTTTGGTTAGTAGTCTAGTTACAGTGATGACGGAAAAAATTTTTAATTCTTCTTTTATTTCAGCAGTAATGATTGATAGCAGTACATTTTTAATTACCACCGACAGTGGTTTTTGATTTGGGTTTAGGGATGTGTGAAACTGAATTCCATTTTTGGTGTAATATTCTGTTAAAGTCCGGTAATCATCTTCGTTTGATAAATTAATTCGAAGCGTATTTGCGTTGCACATTGTAGTACACGTGCCGGTTGCCTTTTGTTCGATATCAGCAACTAAAGTTCTATGGTTTATTGCAGTGTGCAAATATATTGGTGGAATTTTAGGTTTATTAATATTAGTAACAGGTTCGGTGGTTTGTTTATTTGCTTCTTTAGTATTAGTGTCGCTGTCATTTTGTGAAGGCAAGTAATATTTATTTTGCATGATTAGTTCTTCGGTGGTCCACATATATCGTTCTGTACTTCGTTTAATGGTGGTGTTAATTGGTCGCTTTTGCGCTTATTTCGCGCTTGTTGATCCAATTTAAAATCATTGGTTGATATAACGATGTTTTGTAAAGTTAGATGATATTATAAAATGTACTCATAATGCAGGCTATGAAATAGCTTTAAAATCAGCTGCGTTGCACTGATAGCGGAGCGTACACGTAGTGCCCGTACCGTTTCACTGCTCGCACGCGAAATCAACTTGCTTTCTAAAATTCTTTTATAAAGTTTGTATACGACAAAAGTAAGTACGTCTATAACTACTATAATTTGTAAACTCATCTTTCTTGTGAGTTGGTGTAATAACGGCTATTTTCCAATATTTAGGTATTGTTTTGGTGTTCTGTATTTTGTTAAATAATTTATGTAGCTGCTTAACGTCTTCATCTCTTAAATATTTTACTAATTCTAGTTTTATGCTAGCACCTTACCAATGTTTGCTCTTTAAACACCTCTTATATTTTTTCTATTAAAATTTCTTGAATGTTTGCATATTATACTTCTTATTTAATCTATGTAGATACTGGTACTATGGGGTGTCCTTGCCAACCCGCCAATCTAGGAAATATTGTTTTTATCTCTCTTTTTTGTCAACTAATGATAATTTTGTATGTTTTCACTAATTGTTATAAATTGTTTTTTAGTTGTTTGAGTAAGCTGAATAATTATTTTTCATTTCCTTTATCTTGGCTTTACTCAAAATTATCTCAGAATATCTATTTAGCTTCTTTTTCTATGTTTTTAACATGTACTCTCTATATTTTGTATATATCATAGTTTTTTTCTTTGCTTATATTTAGATATTTCGTCCAAACCTTTTTTAAGAGAGTGTCTTCTACCTCTTTTCCTCCCTCTAAATCTGCACTGCTGAAGCTTTTCTTCGACTCCTCTACATATAATTTACAAGGGAACATTCCCAGCACAATAATTAAATTTGGTAATTTTTAAAATGTCATAATTTAGGTTTATAGATATATAATTAATCTCGATTTTAAAAAGCTACTAATTTTACGAGATTTGTCCTAAAATGTGCTAGCACATGTTCAGTAGTTACCTCATTTCTCAAGGATTGTGGTCTTCCAAAATGTAGCAAAACTAATATTTAAATGTTGAATGAAACTTAATTGTTGTCCTTGATAAATTATATCTGACATTTAATTAGCTACAATCTGCTTTGGCCAGTTCTTTTTAGATCAGCATTAAACAATGTTTCTTCGATATTCTTTTGTGTTTTTAAAATAAGGGATCGAAATAAATAAAAAGAACTTATTTAGTTTTTAAAATAGACGTGATTCTTGCATCCTCTGATATAAGAAAGTAAAAATAAGGGGGACATAATATTCGTTATATAATAGATTTTTTTATTTAAATGGCTTAATGTTCAAATAATACATTCTAAATGATTAAATTTCTTTTAGGTTTATTTGCTTGCAAAAATGATAAAATCATCATATAAAAAATTTCCAATCTTGTAATCTGTTTGATTACGAATATCCATTCTGGTATACTTTTTCCAGAGCAGGAAATAATAGTGTGTATATAAAAGTTATTGTGATGCAAGGTAGCCGTTTTTTCATGTATGTCTTCAATAATCTTGAGAAGCAAAGTTTAGTGTAATATTTATGATAAATCACATATTAATCCGTTTTTGTCTGTTACTATTAACATTTTTCAGATAGTCTTAAACATTTTTTAAAGATTAATTCTCGTATTTGATCATTACAGTAAATAATAAACATGAATTGCTTTTTCATTTGATTAAAACATTCCTGGTCCTTTAACTTTGTTGAAAAAACATAAATATAATGACAATTTTTATACAATTTTAGTAGTCTAATAACTTTCAAAATACTAAATACTTTAGTATGTCATAGACTAAGATAATTTAATACAAAAATGTTATGACATTTATAAAAAACAACTTTTTCATGCTTTTAACAATATGCTGTATTCGTGTAAGATGTTTTATTATTATTTCTTTTACCACTTAGGTTGGTATATAAAAAGTTATGCGTACATTTGTTAAATGACATTTTTATACCGCCTTCAATATGTAGAAAAGTTTTCTTTTTTATTTTGTAACTACTACAAAGCTTGCGAGAAAATACTGACAATAAAATGGTCATTCTGTATCTATCATAGTGTGATGTGGGTAATAACAATAGCGATTATATTAAGTTTAGCAATATATGGTAAAACCACTAATTGGACTTTACTGCGTGCAAAGCTCTCGGCGGCAGATTTTAGCGTTATTTATAATACCGTTTATATAAGTATTCAGTAGTTTATAAAATTTAAACAAATGGGAAGTGGCTTAAAATTTTTGTTTTATTTAATTTTGCTTAAAATTAGCTTAACTTCAGGTCTAGATTCAATTAACAACGAAGTTATTATAAAAGCTCTCTATTTGCTGTAAGTGAAGACTAACCATAATTTATATTAACGAAAATGGTCGCTGTCGTTAACATTATATACAATAACGTCTCTACACAATCATAAATCATAGAAATAAGCAATACTCTAATTCTTCAAAAATAATATTTTAATTAGGTTTTTCTTGATCATGCTGATTTATTGCCGATTTTTCCATTTTGATACTTACAGAGTTTCATACACACATTTTAATATACAATTATATAGGAAATCTTAAAAAGTATTTTAATACGAGGACAGTTCGAGACACCTCCGTTTAGTTATCACGCGTAGTTAGAGAATCTTTATTATACACATAACGCATCTGCAGATAGGCGGCCACATCTTGCATCATTGTTGTGCCCCTATCTTTAAACATAGGACACTATTGACATGCGACACCTCCACTCATCGCGTTTTGTCTATAAACATTTACAATTCGCAGTGAATCGCAGCTGCTGAAAGTTTTTTTTTGCACAAATGTTAAAGATAGGCAACCAATCGTACGCTTAGAGCTCAGCCACGCCACATTTTATATCAGTTGTCTTTGTTCACTTTTTGTTCAAATGTAAAGTCTGTCTTTGTTTAAAACAGTTAAAATATGCACTACACACAGCACTACGGCCCATGGAGAGCCTTCGCTTCTTTAACAACTGCCTTTCAGTTTTGTCGATCTTGTGCTAAGTTGGTTCAATTTTGGAAACTTAGTTGTTTTTTTTATCGGTTGACATATATTATCCTGTCATCTTAAACCGAGTCTTCCCGTTTGCGCGTCTTCCTTCTGGGTTCCCGGTGAAAACATTTTTAGCGGCTCTTGTCTGAGGCATTGTCCACGCATGTCCCAACCATCTTAGCCTTTGTCTTTTAATCCACCCTACAAGGTTTTGATCGTCGTATACTTCTAGTGGTTCATTTTTCTGAGTACTCTTTTTTCGAAACGACTTAGTAATTTTTCGGTTTTTTTAGTTAACGTCTATGCTTTGCATCTATACGTCACGATAGGTCTTATGACTGTTCTATATGGTTGCAGTTTACACGTCCTAAATACTGATCCTGATTTTATGTCATTATTCTTTGTTTAATTTCTTTAGTAATGTCGTTACTTCGATTTATTGTTGTTCCCAGGTATCTAAATTCATTAGCTCTGCTAAGCCGCACTTTGCCTATTAAAAGTTAATTATTTTCTTTTGTGGTTGTTAATGTTGCATTGTTAGTATTCTGGTTTTATCAATGTTTACTACTAACCTTACGTAACTTGTTCTACATTTACAACATTGTTGATTATGTCTCGGTTTCTTTTTCATAGACATTATCTGTATAAGCAAGAAGTTGTGAGCTTCTGTTTTACAGAGTACCTTTAATTCTTACTCAAGATTTTCTAACGGTAGCTTCTAATACCATATTAAAAGTTGTAGTAGGCAATACGTCTCTTTGTCTTACGCTCCTAGTTATTTCAAATTCCCTGGATATGTGTTCGTCAATCTTACACGCACATTTGGTATTTGTCAACGCCGCTTTAATCAGTCGTATTAATTTTGGTGGAATTTTAAATTTCTGCAAGGTCTTCCAAATGGAATTTCTATTGTAGGCTTGTTTGTAATCGATATAAAGCTCCACTACATCAACATTCAATTCCCTGCACTTTTTGAGGATCATTCTGATGGTAAAAATATAGTCTACCGTTGATCTTTCTTTTCGAAAACCTACCTAATAGTCTCTTATTAGATTTTTTGCTATTGGGGTAATTTTTGATTGATTATATTACTTTATGGGCAATATTCAGGAGGTAAATACCACCGTAGTTGTCACATTGGCATTTTCTGTTTCTTCCAGTGATGATTCCTCTGTTTCTTCTTCTACTTCCTGTTGTTCCCCAATTTTATTTTCTTCCTCCTTTTCTATTGTTCCAATGTTTTCACTCCGATTTAATACTCCAGTAAAGTGCTGCACTCATCTTCCATTATTGATTCTTTGCTGCATAATAGTTCTCCAGTTTAAATTCTACATATGTTGGAACGGGGCTAAAAACCTTTCCTTATTTTGTTGACTATCTTGTAAATGTTTTTGGTTTGTTTTTTGTAGTATTCTTCTACTTGTGCTATTCTTTTCTGCATATAGCTGCGCTTTTCCTGTATTTTATTTGCTTTTCTTCTTTCTTCTTCATACTTAGCAGTTTTCAGTTTTGTCTTAGTTTTCAACATTGCATCCCTTACTTGTGGTCTATTCTCCAACGCTCTCTTATATTTTTCGTCAAACTAGTGGTTAAAGCTTCTGCTTTTCTATCGCGGTTTCTGCTGCCGTAATTATTATGTCCTTAACGGTATTCCAGTGAGTGTCTATATTTATATTTTCTTGTAAGGTTTCTATTTTTTGTTGTATTCCAGCTCTGACTTTCTCCTGGTACCGATTAAGTTGCACGTTGTTTTCTAATTTTCTTACATTCCATTTTGCTTTTCTTTCACCCTTATGAATAAAAGTCCTAGTTTCTGTCCTACTGTTACATTTAGCAGAAAATGGTCTGAGGCTCCTCTTTTGCTTCTCAGATCTGTTAAAATTGTACCGTGTCGGATATCAATCAAATAGTGGTCAATCTGATTTATGGTGTTTCTATGGGGAGAGGTCCAGGTTCCTTTGTGCACGTTCTTGTACGGAAATAGAGTTCTCCCACTCGTAATCCATTAGTAGCAGCAAGGTTCACCATTGAAATTCCGTTGTTTTTCCTTTTTTTATGTAGGCTATGTTTGCCGACTGTAGGTTGCAGGCATTCTTCTTTGCCGACTTTAGCATTAAAATCCACAAGAATGATTTCCATGTTATTACCGCAGAAGTCTTGTATTATTTCCTCGAATTTACAATAGAACCGTTCTTTCTCTCTATCGTCAGCTCCTTTGGTGGGTGAATACAAACATATCAAGGTTGCGTTACAGAAGATACCTTTCACTCTGAGTTTGCAGAGCCTTTTGTTAATACCCTTGAAATCAATCACTTTATCTAGTAGACTACAAAGAAACCCGTTCCACACTCATGTCTGCCTCCGGTGTCTCCACTGTACATTATAGTATGCGTTTTCATTTTTATTATATCTTTTCACGGCCATCTTACTTCTTGTAAGGCTGTTATCTCTATTTTGTATTTGGAGATTTTTTCTGTCAAAGAGAGCACCAGGTCTGTAGAAGCTTAACACGCTCCAAGATCCAATATTCAAATTCTTCTTCCGTTGCAAAAGTCGTCTCTGATTAGACCGTTTATCTGTCCGAGGCTGTTGTTCAGTTTTCGTAACACTACCTATTTTACGGTATGTGGTCGTTGGCCAACATACCAACCCTCCTCGTTTATCTGGGTTTGAGACGGGCAAGACGTTACAATACAATTGTAGCGTCCTTGCGGTGTTTAAAATATGCACAAAAGTATGGAAAATAAAAATATATATTTTAAATAATGACTTTAGCTTTACAATATAGACAATTGGCATTTTTAATGTAAAAAAATAAGTATAAAAATATTTTATAAACATGAAAGCATGATTAACCTAAATTTTTATTATGTGTTTCTACACTGGAACTTAATAAATATTTTTCCAAGTGTTTAATAGTTAAACATTGTCTTCGATCGCTTAACAAATGTTTCTAGCTTGAAAATATGCGTTCAATTTTGCAAGAAGTAACAGGTGTGTATTTCAATGCACATATTGTAACTGGATCCAATTCTAGATTATTCCTTTGCTCACCGTTTAATATATCATTAATTTTTTTCAACATAATGTAGCTCTCAATTTTTGCCAAAACAGCCTGGTTTTGTTTAAACTTTTGTTTTAAACTTTACTACAACCTTAAACAATTATACTTTTTAAGCTTTCAATAATGCTTAAACTTTTATGTAGTAAAAGTTCTCGCTTCTCTAATTTTTCAATAGGAGTTGCAATGCAAACAAAATTAGATTTAATATAAGCTAACTGCTGTTTAACTGTTGAATCTCTAAAATACTTAATACAATTGGCTGAAATTTGAGAATAAAACTGGCATACAACATCTTTGATTTTTGTGTAATTCGTTAGAAGAAAATTTACACATTTTAACCTGGTACCCCTTCTTATTAAGATCGGCTCTGGTGGTAAGGGGAGTTTAGGGTACTTTTCATTATACACTTGAATATACAGGAACTATAAACTATTAATTAAATTATATTAAAGTATAACAGTTTCAGGAACGTAATTTAAACCGTTACCTAAAAAACGTAATTAATTAAATTAGAGAAAAAATTTAAATTTTGTAAATCTTATATCACATACGGTGCAGCATCTGTAACCATTAACATTATTTTATTCATTAGTATTTTTTTAAAATTTATTTAAACAGATCAGCAACGTCGTGCTATACATGGTTCTGCTAACTATTGATTACATATAACACTATTGTCGCTTAGGGATTGCCTATTGGCTTACCCATTCACTCTTTAGTTTTATTATTGTATTATTTTGGTTTTGGCTCTACACTACACTTCATTATCACTACTATCGTCGGTTGAGCGGAGATCTTGCGTCAGTTTACGTTCCAAGCGTTGATGTAATTGTCTCATTCCTAGTGCGTAATGGGCTGCTCCTGCACGTTGTTTAAATTTTTAAAGAAGGTTGCCGCTAATTTTTTAATGTACTATTCTATGGTTGGGATATTTAGTTCAGCGTGTAGTTGGCGGTTCCTTATATACCATGGAGAATTTGTGGCTATTCGAAGAATGTTATGTTGTAGTGTTTGTATTTTGCGGATGTGAGTCGGTGAAGCAGATCCCCATACACATCATGCATACATTATCATTGGTCTAATTATTGATTTATAGATTAGCATTGTACAGTCTACGTGTAGAGAACTTTTTCTGTTTATCAGTGGGTATAGTAGGGCTAATCTAGCGTAGCTTTCATTCAATTTGTGATTAATATGGAACCCCCAGGTTAGTCGTTGGTCTAAGTATACCCCTAGATACTTAACTAGGCTATTTTGCGTGTTCCATGGAATTTCTTCGTTATTTATTTGAATTTTGGGTATATCTCTGAGGCGTCGTAAGGTAAACACTTGGGCTTGACATTTGGTTGTGTTAAGGTTTATGTGCCATTTTCCCATCCAGCTTGATATTGTATTTAGGCTCATTTGATGCTTTCAATAGTTCGTTGCTCTGGGTAAGTAGCGCAGCATTGTCTATTTGAGGTATATCATGGACGTAGATATTAAATAGTGGTGGGCCCAATATGGATCCCTGTGGGACGCCAGCATGGAGAGGTCTAACTATTGAGTATATGGAATTGATTCTAACGGAGAAGGTGCGGTGTGTGAAAAATGATCGAATAATATGTATCAAGTAATCTGGTATGTGGAGGCGCTGTAGTTTATAAAGTAGACCTTCTATCCAGACCCTGTCGAAAGCCTTAGCTATATCCAGGAATGCTGCTGTGGTATAAGCTTTATTTTCGTAGCCTTTTTATATGTATTCCACAATTCGTTGTAGCTGATGGGTCGTTGAGTGTTTTGATCTAAATTCAAATTGGAATAGAGGGAGTATGTTAAGCAAGTGTAGGTCTTGAAGTAGGCGCCTGTTCATTATTTTTTCTAACAATTTGGATAAAGTTGAGAGCAGGCTAATTGGTCGATAGCTCATTGGAGAGTGCCGATTTTTTCCAGGTTTGTGAAATACAAGTATGGTTGCATGCCTCCAGGCAGCAGGGAAGTAACCAAGTCGCATGCAGGCATTGAAAACTGTGGCTAAGTAGGCATGTACTTTAGTTGTGAAGTTTTTAATTATTATGTTTGGTATGAGGTCGCTTCCTGGGGCTTTTTTCACTTTAAGTTTTTTAGCTAATCTTTTAACCTCTCTGGGCGATGTTGGTTTGAATTCACCACTTGTATATTGTTGCAGATATTGTCTTACTTCCTCATCAAAAGCATTATCATTATTTGGTGCTGGAGTAAATACAGCTTCAAAATGGTCCGCAAATATATTTCAGATTTCTTCATCTGTTGTAAAGGTTGTGTTTCCACCTTTTAGTGGTCCAATTATCTGGGGCTGTTGAAGAATTTTCTTTGTAGCTTGCCATATTGTAGGGTCATTAGGTTGTAACTCCTGGATGTAGCGTTGGTATGAGTTAAATCTGTATACATCCAGTTCTGTTTTTACTCTGCCTATTAGTCTATTTAATTGCATTTTATATTGCTGCTGTCGAGTATTTTGCCAAAGTCTTCAAATTCTATGCTTTTCTTTTATTAATTGTAGAATTTCCAGCGGTGGGTGCTGGTAGTTATTTGGTCTTCTTGTGTTAGTGCTGATTGTCGCTGCCTTAATGGATTCTTTTGTAGCTTGTAGGAGGTTGCTTATTACTTCATCAATTTGTTGTGTTGTGGATTTGGCTAGGACATTTGATGTGGTCGCTCAATAGGTCTTGGAAGGTTTGCCAATCCACTTTACCATTGATGAGTTTCGGTAATGGGACTTCTTGTCGTATGGTAGTATTGAAGGACATTACGACTGGCAGGTGATCGGAATCCAACTCTGTCATTACATTTTGATAGATTGGTCTTGTAACATTCTTAAGTAGCGCAATATCTAGTATATCTGGGAGTCGATCTGTCCTGTATGGGTAGTACGTGTACTAACCCGGGACTGCTATTTGAATTGTATGTGTTGTGCTGTCGTTGTTTAACCTTGTTCCATTCGGGTTGGTAGTTCTGCTGTCCCAAAAGGTGTTCTTGCAGTTAAAGTCTCCAGTAGCCATTGTTGGTTGATTGTCATTAAAAATAGATTGAAGATCATTTTCATCCAGTCTCCGGTTTGGTTGTTTGTAAATGCATGCTATTTTTATCTTGGAGTTATTCCCAGTTTTAGCTATCACAGTAACTGCTTCTAGACTACTGAGGTCATCTAAATATATTTCTCGGATTTCCAGTTTACGTTTTGCTATAATTGCTACCACTCCCGAAGCTATCATACCTGTTCGATCATTTAAAGTTTTCTGTGTTAATTAGGTGTGTTTCTGAGACGCAGGCTATATCTATGTTGTGTCGTGCTAAAAAAGCAATAAATATACTACGCTGTCTTTTGATGCCATCAGCATTCCAGTTCATTGAGGTAAAATTATTAAATGTAATTTGTGTTGATATAGAATTGTTTTGTTTATTAGTCGCCATTTGTAGCGCCTGTGAGTAGTGGTACGATAAGTGGTAAAAGTTTATGTAAATGGGGTTTGAGTATATAGAATCGCGTTAATAATCGTTGTTATGAGGTCTGATGAGTTTTCTGGGTTTTTAGGGAAGTTAGTGTTTTGTTGCTGAGTTACTTTTGAGTAACTCGATCTTCCATCTACAAATGCTGGTTTCGTGTTGGTTCTTGGTTGTCGTGTTGGTGGGTTATGTGTAATTTTCGGTGTGATCTTCACCGCAATTTACGCATTTGGGTTTTTCATTTGGTCTTTTGGGACAGTCTGTATATAGGTGTGATCCTAAACATTTAACGCATCGTGGTTCTAATTTGCAATAGTTGCGTGTGTACCCGTATCGTTGACAGCGCTTGCACTGTGGTATGTTCTGAAATCTTTTTCTGGGCTCAACTGATACTACGCAATTCATAAATATGGTGAGATTAAATATTTCGTTGACGTTATCTGTTTTCTCGAATTCGAGCGCACAAATTGAGATCGGTATTTTGTCTTTATTGTACAGCCTGGTGACTTTTGTGATTGGGCATTTAAGTGTTTGTAATTCCTTTTTTATTTCCTCCTCGCTAAGTGAGGAGGGAACGCTACGCATCACGACTGATAATTGTTTAGCTTAGGCTTCGGGATCACGGAATGTGTGGTATTTTAAGTTATTTTTATCATAGAAGCTTGTAAGTTTTCGGTAATCATCTGTGCTAGTTAGGTTTATTCTAAGGAATTTTCCCTTGTATGCGGTGGTAAAATCTGTTGTTGCTACTTTTTTAATACCTTCTATTACTTTTTGAAAGTTGTCACCTTCGTGTAAGTAGACTGGGGGATTTTCTCCTTATTTGCTGCATCGTGAGATTCAGTTTCTGTGTTTGTTGGTAGTGTTACATTACCCTTTGTAAATTAATTTCGAGCTGCTTATATTTGGCGGAATATAATATTTGTTGGCTTCGATTAATGTGCTGTGTTCAAACATATCTTTTACTGTTATCTGCAGGTGGTGATAGGTCGCTGCTATCGCGTTTATTAGTGTTAGACAAATTTTTAATTAGTCCTGGAACCCTTCCGACGGGCCCTATATAGGTTAAGGAACTTAGTTATTAATTTTAAGTAGAACAACTGGTATTGTGAGAATAATTCGCTGGAAAATATTATGTTAAATTATCACTGGCCGCACCTATAACACGTTTGGTTCCGATCACAGTTAACTCGCGACTCTATTAGTATTTGATTGGGCAAATACGAGTTAACAATTCATTAACGAATCTATCTATCGTTACATTGCTGTTTTTTTTATTGGAGTTTTGACCAAGTAACTTCTTTTAGATTCATTTTTATTCAACGTCTCCAACTCAAAATTAGCTATATACCAACCTTTAACATCAATTGTTCTATCTACTGAAATACATACAAATCCACCGCCAATGTCTTTTTAATTTTAGTCGTCGCATTATGAAACCAATCTGCTTTTTTAATTTCAAAACTTCTTGCAATTTAAATTGAAAGCATTGTAGAGAAAAGTATACTTTTAATTTAAAAACTCTAATACTATAATTTTATCATCAAACAGCAATAAAAACTTACCCTTTTATCACAAACTACGCACAAAATATAATAGAAGTCAATAATTTTCAAATTCGTATTATTTTAACACCATTTTTCTAATAAAATATTACTTGCGGTTGCTTGTTTGGGCATTTTTAAACAGATACTGTTTTTACAAATAAGTGAACATTTCACATCAGAATAATATAGTTCACAAACTCTAACAAGTCAAATAAAATTGAAGTCTCACTTGGGTTGGTAAATTTATTTTAACAAGCATAATGGTTATAAAGGAGGTTATATAGTTTCTGTATTTCTAAAGTTCTTCTAATTGCTTTTCCATGCATTAAAAATGTGTACTTCTCCAAAAGCAATCCGGAATTATCTTAAGGTGTTACTAATCTCTTAACAATGAAGTGTAAATATATATCAAATAAACCTTCTTGGAAGCTATGATAAAGGTATTTTAACTACCTCTATAGGTATTTATTAACTTTCTACAACGGAGCCTATAGTAGAAAGTTAATGATATTATCATCCTGTCTGTCTGCCTGTGTGTCTGGAGACACTATAACTTCCGTTCTATTCAATGGATTCACTTCAAACTTGACATACACACATCTTAGGTTAGTACCTTTCATGGGATTTTCAGCCAAATCGGTTAACGGCAACCGGAAGTGACCGTTACGATTTCGCACCCCTGTAGAAAGTTTCATTTACGGTATTACACCGTTCTTGTTGAAAATAAAATTGATTAAAGCATGTCAGGAACTTAAGTATCCAGAACAAAAATTTTAACTATTTTTTGTAAATAAAATTAAAGAAATTAATAAGATGAACACGAGTGCCCTTAAATTTGTAAAATAATATTTTGCGTATGCATTTATAAAAAAATGTTAAATATGCATGCATACAAAATATACATTTTTACATATATTCCAAACCCCATGCAACGTTAAACTTAAATAACAATGATTTAACAGAGAGAGATTGGAGAAATGGTTAGTTGTAGTGGTCTAGCTCGTAGGAGGGGCGAGTTAGACTACTACAACTAACCATTTCTCCAATCTCTCTCTGTTAAATCATTGTTATTTTAAAGTCTGCTGTAAATACGCTTTTTTATCTCTTCTGGGAACTATAACTCCTTCCTGACTTTAACTATTTTTTTAAGCTTTGTTCTTACAATAATATCGTTAATGGACTAATTAACTTCTACAGACATGGTAGCGAGATCAAAAGAGCTTTTTCCGGTTTTTAAGTGATCTTTGAATCAAACTTTTGATTATCACTTCGAGAAGTTACCTTTTTCGCATGTTTCCTTTTAGCTTATATACATTTTTGACATTAAAAATATTTGTATATAAAACACATATTTTAAAGTTTTTCTAAACAGATGTTCTATTGACCCTGTGTAAAGGATTTTCATTTTGGTTTATAGTTACGTAGCAACATAATAACAGCAGCAGGGGCATCTCTGTCTTTTTATTTGTTTAGATAAAATACAAATATGAGGAAGCCTTTTATTTTTGACCACGGCTGTACATGCATATATTTATTTGTAGATATACGTTGGACTATTTATAAAAAAAAACTTTAAATATTCATCAGATATTTCTATATATATTCTATATATATATATATATTACAGTTTTATAGAAATATCTGATGAATATTTAAAGTTTTTTTTTATAAATAGTCCAACGTCACATGTATTACGAACACCGCTGGCTCTTTTGATTATTGTAATACTGTGCAAAAGCTCCTCTCAACTTCTTTGAATATCCATTTTAGTTGTTTATCGTTACATATTTAAGTAAACAACAAGGAGTTGCCCGCCACAAGATATTTTTGGCGTCCTAGACTGACAATTTTTCACCCGCCTTCCCTCAAATTTTTGCAAGGCGCGAACGTATAAATTTTTAGTTAGACCGGCTTTTCTCTGGATCAGAAACATGGAACAATTTAACGCCTATTCATGGTGGACGTAAGCATAAGCCGCCCATAGGAAATACGTACGACGTAAAGTTGAATTGCATATTCCCGGAGAAATGGTTGGTTCTGTTAAAATAATTATATTTTACTTTTATTAAAACAAGACACATTATAGTTTTAACAAAATTGGAGCCGTGAATATTTGATAAGTATTTTTAAATTACAGTGTCAAACAAGACTTCCTCTTAGTAAAGGTCTAATTTAATTGTGGCAATTGGAACAATAATACACTCTTTTAGTATTTTCCTGCGGATTTATACCCCGAACCACAGTACTGTTTGCTAACTTGCACTTGAGCTCTCGCGGAAGGAAAATGTTGAAGCGTTCTGTATTTTAAATATATTATTATTTGTATTTACTCGCTTCGTAAGTACGTTTCCGCAATTTCTTTGTTAACCTATGTTCTTTATTTCTTTTGTATGATACAAGTTTAATAAATAATGATACAATAAGATTTTTATTTACCATCGTTAGCAAAAACATTACGTCTATTTTATTTAACAGTCTTTATATTTTAAAACAATAATAAACGTCCCAAACCTTTAATAAAATAATATATTTTTAAATGATACTTCTAACAGTAACTTTAATTAAAGTTAGAGTATTCTGTATGCCATACATAAGAAAAGTTAGTATACTTATCTATTACTATTAGATTTCAGGATCTTTATTGTTTTTTTGGTAATTTGCTTTTTTTAACTTGTCTTGATTTTGCATTTATTACATTTTTAGTAATTTTAATTGTATTCTAAATACAACATTAATTATAGTTGTTTAATATTTTTTGTTCAAAATTTTGGCGTGACAAATGTTTTAGTAAAAAAGCGAACGACTCAAGGAGTTTATTTTAAATTATAGCTTAACTAGACCTATCACTGCATAACTAATTATTTTAGCAATAGATTGTAATTATAAAAAGCCGCAGATGTTCCAAAAATTGCCAATTTTAGTAATGTTGGCATTATGCCAACTTTTATTGTAACATATCTATCAAAAGAAAATAAATTGCATAGTAATTCAGTACATTCTTCCATTGGGCAAGCAATTCTGTGCTAGAACATAATAATTTCAAAGTAGGATAGTTACTCATATCCAGCTCTCATAATCAGAATGATAACAAGGACAGAGCACTTTGATTAATCTGGAATTTATTTATTGAACTTTTATACTTGTATGCTCTAACAATCTTGCCCTTCTGGGAAGTCGTAATTTTTGCTATACGAATTCCAATACATGCGAATATAAATTTGTTTATAAGTTAAATGTGGGCTAATAATATCTTTCTATTTAAAGAAGTTATTGCTAATGTTGCTATCAATGCATTCAAAGTTTAAAAAAAATATTTTTTACTATTCCTTATTAGTCCACAGATAAAGTATTTGTTATTTTAATTGTGAACTATTAATTATGCGCAAGTTGAACGGCAGAAAAATATAAAGTAAACCACGAAAAATTAAGCCCAAAAATATTTTTATAATGACCCTAGAATAATGAGAGTTCCATGAATTTAGTCTAATATAATACTGGAAGTCCGCTGTAATTATTTGTTTTAATATTATTTCCTATAGGAAAACCTAGATTCTTGCTCAGGAAAGTAGTAACTTTTCAAAATTTTATTTCTGCCCGCAAGTCTAAATAAACTTAGAGGAGATTGGTTTGAGGGTTTATCAGAGTCGACTTTTTTTTTGTTACTTACTAGCGCATGATAGCATTTGCTCTAATAGTAACTTGGACAGTTTTACTTTTATTTATTTCGAGGCGTCATTGATCGGCTCACTCATTTCTAACATTAAATGTACTCGAAGCTGCCTGGAATCTATTTCATTGCTATGAGTAGAGTTTCACGGCATAGTGATGGGTGTAGCAATAATCGTTGGTGTTTAGATCTTGGTATTCTCCACTGTAAGGAATAGTATAAATGAAGCTTAGTGTTGTGGTAAGTAATACAATATTTGTTTCTTGTTCTTTATTATGCTTTTTTAGAAGGTTACGCTTATTTTTATTTTACTAAATATAAAATGTCAAATAAATTGAAAGGGAATTGAAAAAGTCGACTATATAATTGAAGTTTCTGAAAGAATAATTAAATATTGTAGAAATTTCGTTATTTTTTATCGAATTAATCATTATGTTTTTGTATTGGTAGAATATTGATCTGCGGTGTTTTAACTTTGCAATAGATCTTCAAACAGGTTGATTTTTTTTATTTAAATATTACATTGTACTATTTTCTAAAGGTTTATTGAGTATCTTGAATAGTTTTCTATAATTGTGCTTTTCTAAATTACACCGTAAACTTCATCTACCGGCAGTTAATTGCCTAATTTGCCAAGACATGTTGGTTTTTGCAGATATAATCGTTGTATTATCCGAATCGAATGGTTCTGTTATGCATAATTAAAATGTTTCTTTATAATCAGAACATAAATAGAAGTTTTATTCAACTAAAAAATAATTAGCAAAGACTATTTCGATATATCTGGAACATATGGGAGTTTTTGAAAATCGTTTGGCAAATAAATAAACGTGCCGGTTATTAAGTTATGATTCGCATTGGACTACGTTTTTTAATGATGATTATGTAAGAGCTCTAATATGGATGATTTTTATTATAGTTAAGTAGCTAATGGTTAGTATTCCTTTATTTGTACTTGTACGCTTACTCACGTTTTTACTTCATTTTATATTATTATTTTAAGTAATGTTTTAGTAACAGTAGCAAATAATGTCAATTATACAGAAAAATTAAAAAATGTGATAAAAACATCTAGCATAAGCTAACAAAAGTTTCACTACTATTTTATTAGAAAAATTTTGTTATACACTAAGTTCTATTTATTTTAAAGATAACGCTTATTATAAAAACCATTTTGTATATACATTTATGCAAAAATATGATGCTATAATAAGCATTATCACCGTTGTCACTTGACAAATAAAATGGCTAACGCTGTTCCAATTACGGCAATACTAAAACAAAAATATTTAAGGTCAACTGGATTTTTGAATTATGTAAACAATATTTTTATTTTAACTTTTGGTTTTCTGTTTTTATTGTACCTTGAGCAAATGATTTAGTGCACATCTATAATATAAAATAATTATACAAAGATACATTTTTTAATTTAATTTACGCAATGTTATTTTATCAAACAGTTACTGGCTATATATTTTAGGTAAATAAATTGACATTTATGGTTTATCGCAGAAAGAATTGCGGAAGATGTGGCACTGTATTATGGTTTCTACTAATTTGTATTGTTTTTGAACATAATTTCTTATTCGGTTATCAATTATAGCTATTGTTAAAGAGCAACATCTAAGTGAAATACAAAAAATTTAACTTTTATTACACATGAGCAACAAATAGAAAACATAAAGCGAATCTTTATTTTAAAATACATTTTTCTTGAGTAATGTTGCAACCGCCAAGAAGTCTCTCTTACAAGACTCCCAACACAGTCTTTTTCTGAACTACATGCGAGTTCTTAAGGTTGGTAACCTTTTTGACCCTTTTGAATATATAATCCTGTAGTTAATTATTTTTTCTGTCTACCATCAAATTTTACCAACTTTGTAGTTGTAACACAAATCTTTCATTCTTATAGCAGGTTTCTACTGTTCAAAGACTTCACACTTTAATTTTAAAGACAATAATATCTCCAATAACATTTCAAAAATATATGTTTATAGTTAGACATATAAAAGTATTGGGTCAACATTTCAAACAAATGAAAAAATGCAAATGTGTGCCATAAATAAATTACTTTCTTAAAATATATTTTACACCTTTTATAAATTGCAACTTCGTTGCGTTGCTAGAGGCAAAGATAATCGCATTATATTTGAAGCAATGTTTTTATCACCAAAAGTCCGCAAATGAGTCTTGCAGTGACAGTGCGTTACTTATAGAAGAATTTCTTAATTTGTTCAATATTAGATAAAGCAATAACGACAAACAAAAAGAGAGTTACAAGCAATATCAGCAAACGACGGTTAAGCTATCGTACAATCCCAACTTAGCACTTCATCTAGCTTGCCTAGGACTAGCAAAACGGGTGTTAAGATAGAGCTCATGATACTCTAATGGCGCTTAAAAGTCCTTAATATTATACGGCGAGGCATGATTGTGAAACCGTTACTTATCGCAAAGTAATTGAAACAAAGAGATTTGTGTATGAAGCTTGTGAACCTGCGTATAAAGCTTTGTACTTGAAACTAGAAATAAACCGTGGTTGTGACAAAAAGTAATAGCCTTAAATGTTACATTTAACTGTATACGACTTACATAGAAGAACATAAAATCATTAGATTGCATTAGTGGTCACAATTAAGTTAAAAATGTTTGACCCTACATAAAGCACTAACTAAGAAGTAAATGCATAATAATTATCTAAAAATTATTCCAAAAGATTTGCTTCTCACTATGTAAGATGTTGATATGAAAAATCATTGCCACGAATATAACTGATAGTTGGACACCTACATAAAAGCATAATAATATTTTATAAATTTTTTTAATTGACTGGACGCTTTTGAAGATTAATCGTATCTATAACGTGCCAGTAAAATTAATTATATATATAATTATATTAAATTAAAAAAGATAATCAACAAACAATGGCAGAATTGTATTGTTTTAATTGTCCCACAATAAATTGTTATAAAGCAATCTTTTAAAATCCCTCTTAAGCAAAAGATGTAGTCCAACATAAATTTATTTTCCTTTGTCAAAATTGCATGCTCTTAACTTACATTACAAACGTCGTATTGTGATATTAAAATATACTAATCTGATGAATTATAAAATAATGTTTTTAACAATATCCTAATTTGTAGTCTTGTCGTGTCTTGTAGCTTGATTAATATTTCCTTATTTCAATGAAAGCTTTATATAGACTGAAACATTCAGCTTCACCGACTTTCGAACTATTTCCGCTCATCGCGTGTGGCTCTCAGCTCTTCGGTGCGGCAATGAAATTTCGTTTACCTACCTCCAAGTCTCAAATATCCGTCGTTTAGATAACGAAAACAATCAGCACCGGTGCGCTAAGATCGTCGGTGGGTGGTTAAATCAAAGTTATGTCTGCCCATTAGGCGAACGTAAAGGTTACAGGGAATGCTCGATAACGAGACTCTCCTGCCAAATTCAGATATATAGAAACGTACAGTGCGATATTGACGAACAGCCGTCTGTTTAGAATACGCTTGTATACGAAAGCCGGAGTGTGCCTTGGGAAGCGCCAGAATTCTGCTGGCTGCATAGCAATACGTCATTCCGTCACAAAACCGACGCATTCGTCACCATGGAAACGGGCCAGAAGACAAAATATACCCTTCTCGTGCTGCGTGACACTCAATTACGTTCCTGATTTTATATATATTTAATGTACTTGAATGGAGCAGATATTTATAGCATTGGATATCTAAAAATTATTTGCATACATCTGAAATATTGTATTTTAAAAAGTGTATATGTAATTGTTAAAATCGCTAAATGTATATTTCATATAAAAGTACTGCAAATAAGTAAAATATATTTAGTTTAAAATCGCAGTACCCTTAATTTATATATATATATATATATATATATATATATATATATATATATATATATATAATAATAGGAAAGTTAGATTACAATTAATGTAATATATATATATATATATATATATATATATATATATATATATATATATAAGTATAAGTAGCAAAAAGTACATATAAAGGAAATAAATAAAGGAAAGTTAGATTACAATTTTGAGAGTAAATTAAACTTTTTTAATTATTTATGGCCCAGATGAAGCACAAGAGCAAGATTAACTACTATTGAAACATCCTGAAAATGCAGTTTAAAAAAGATTTTAATTAATAAGTAATATATACATTTGAAGAACGCTAATGACATAAATGTATAAAAGAAATTGCTTCCTAAACTTTAATAATACAGTACTATCAGTTTTACTTAACATCACAGAACCCCTTTATTACACCTCCTGCAGCTCAATGTTAACCGCCAGAATAAAAGGCAGGTAGATAATATGTTGTAAGATAGAAATATATAGTTAATCATTGGTAAAGGAATAGATATAGTTGCTACTTTTATTTTTGTTGCTGTGGAACCTGATACTGAAAAACTCCCTTTTTAATTATATATGCAAGTATGTTACACTCGGGAGAATGCTAACGGTTTAATAATACCTATTTCTGTAAAATTTCTTAGTACAGTCTTATTCAAAAAAAAACTGTAGAGGGTTGGTGTACTAAAAAAAAATTTAAATGTCAATTCTCCAAAAATAGATACTGGTGTCATTTACTAAAAGAAGGATATTAGATAAATTAAAACTATTATATCTTTCTAATTAATAACTGCAAAGCTTATCTGACATTTACATGTACAGATATTTGTAAAGAAGCGACAAATAACAGCTATGTCGACAAAGCAAGTATTGGGTAACATGCGAGACTTGTCACGTATAGATTCCTGGTATGGCGACGAGTTGGAGTTTAGGAATTTTATATATTAAATGTGCATTTACATATTTGGTTAAAGTAAAGACAAGGGTGAGTTCCCAAAAACTAAAGTGTAATAGTAAAAAAAAAGTACAACCAGGCCAGGCGACTTTTTATACAATAACAAAAATAATCATAAACCTATTACTAAAAATCAGCAGTGGTACTATCCGAGCTAGAAAAATCCTTTTAAAATTGAGCTTAACCGAAGGAAGAGAATCGGACCAAGAGGAATCTGGTACATAAGCAAATTCAAAACCGACAATAGCACTAAAACTAAATTATATACCAAATCTAATATACCACAGTACTTCAAACTGAAATCAACGTTATAGATAACCTGGCAGTTACCAGTCCAATTCTAAATAGACCTGAGGATGTCTATAAAATCTTAAAACCCTTATGGAAACACTAAATGTACTGTTATGTGAGTACCGAAGTACCGAATAGCTTCTGATTATTGTAAATTACAGAAACTTTATTTGTTGGCTTAATAGTAAAGAAGATAAAACAGCCTCACGCGTTCTATTTAATTATAGAACTGCTTCACATAAAAACACTTATTTCTAATAAATAGAAAAATGTGGTGAAAAGGTTACATAGTCTGATAAAGATTACGAACCTTAAATAAAAAGAGATAAGGCTGCAGTACTAGGAATCGTCTATCTTCTCTCATCGTTCACGAACTAATAAAAACCTAAAATAAACAGGCAATAAATTAAAAAGTAAAGCAAAAATAAATACCCATTCTAAAAAATTATCCGAGTCTAATAAAAATTAGAATATCAGATCCAAAAACAATAATACTAAAATTTAAAAAACCTTAGTGTTAAAAATGTTTGTAAATACAAAAAAATAGTGCAGTTGATAATCCGAAGACGTTATATCGTACTTTTGAAAGCCTGAGGGGGAAAAATTATAAATAATTCAAATGGAAGGGACAAAGAGCCGTTTGAAAATAGCATTTTAGTAATTTTAAAAAAATGCAGAAAGAACAAAGACAAAATTAAATTAAAATCGCATATCAGGCAATCAGATGCGTTAGATATATCCAAAAATTTAGAAATAATAAAAAAATTTGAAGTCTAGTTTGAATTTTTTTAGATGTAATTATGCTCGTTCACCATATTTATTGGTGACAACAGAAATCCACACGCTGCATTCACTGGTAGGCAAAAGACTATTTTAATTGTTGTTTTCATAGGGTAAAAATAACTTGGATGAAATTAGATTTGATTTAAATTTATATGCCATTTTCGCAACCGGTAAAAGATTAAGTTGATGTGATCTTTTATAACGGGTGTTTTTTAATAGAGGTATAAAACTTTAAGTTGGCAACACTTTTTTAACTGACGGCCATTTTGTCAGCTATCAAGTGATTTATGTTTAGTTTAGTTTGGCATTTCAACATGAATAGACTGACGCCTGAACAACCTTCCAAATTGTGCAAATTTATTTTGAAAATCATGGTTCTGTTCGAAATACGTATCGCGCACTACGTCCATTTTACGGTCAACATAATCGTCCATCAGAGCAATTAATTCGATTAACTATGGAACGTCTTCGCACCACGTTTACTCTAAATGATAATACGCATCCACAGAGACGTCGTACAGTGCGTACAGAAGAAGTCATTGCTGCTGTAGAGCGTAGCGTAGAGGAAGACCCGAATCAGTCCATCCGCCATCGTGCACAGGAATTGGATATGTGTCCATCCACATTATGGAAGAGTTTGCGGAAAGATCTTGGTTTGCTTGCTTACAAAATCCAACTCGTGCAATAATTGAAGCCACACGATCACCTAGCAAGGCGTAGATTCGGTGAATGGGCCCAAAACAAGATTGCCGTTGATCCCGATTTTCATAAGCGAATTTTTTTTAGCGATGAAGCTCACTTTTGTTTGAATGGATACGTCCATAAACAAAACTGCCGTATTTGGAGTGATGGTAATCCTCAAGTGTTTGTTGAGACACCATTACATCCAGAAAAACTGACTGTTTGGTGTGCTTTATGGGCTGGTAGAATCCGTCCGTATATCTTTAAAAACGATGCTGGTCAGAACGTTATAGTCAATGGTGACCGCTATAGAGCCATGGTTACTGACTTTTTCGTTCATCAATTGAACAACCATGATGTGCAAGAGCTGTGGTTTCAACAAGACGGCGCAACATGTCACACAGCTCGTGCCACAATTGATTTATTGAAGTAAACGTTTGGTAACTGCATAATTTCACGTTTCGGACCCGTGAATTGGCCTCCAAGATCGTGCGATTTAACGCCGCTAGACTATTTTCTGTGGGGATATGTGAAGTCGCTAGTCTGCGCCGATAAGCCCGAAACGATTGACCACTTGGAGGAGAACATTCGCCGCGTTATTGCCGATATACGGCCACAAATGTTGGAAAAAGTCATCGAAAATTGGACCTCCAGATTACACTACGTCCGAGCCAGCCGTGGCGGTCATATTCCAGAAGTCATATTTAAATTATAATGCCAGAAGATTATCTTTCGAATAAAGTAAATTTCAAGTCAATTTAAAAAATTCATCTTTGTTTTATTCCATTTCAAAGTTCTATACCTCTATAAAAAGCACACTTTATAATGGCCAACTGTTTGTAGGACTTCGTGACCAGAGAGCATTGCAGTATTACTCATCTTTGAGACTCATGTTGCCTGAATCGAAGTCCTAGTACCATCTGAAGACAGTAGTGGACATCTCCTTTGCATTTAGCATCCCAGGTTTGCTTTGGAACATCTTTTGACGAAAATCCCTGCTTCCAACAATAGCGCATCAAAAACCGGAGTCCAATTTTATAAAAAACCATCTGAAATCCGAAGATGCAACTTGTTGCCGCACTATAAATACAAAAAATCCACAAAACTAAAATTTTTCACAAACGTAGAGCTTTTGAGACAACCTGATACATAAAAATAATATGCTTTTATTAAGCACAATTCTCGATCACTGCTGTCAAATAATTAGATGTTTTAACATGTAAAACTAAGAGTCAACTAATAATTCTTTTTGGCTATAAAAATAAAACATTTCTACATCCTAGTAAAAATCATACGAAATGGAGCATTTCGCGAGCATGTCCGGAAAATAAAACAAATTTTAAAAACACCTTTATAAAAATATGTTTAATATTTATCCTTTAAAATCATTTATGCTAGGTTTTTTAACAACATCCATCAATTCATTTTATTGTTGATATTTACGCATGAACACTTTAATTTATTAACAGTGTGCATTTGGCAGCTTTTTGTCTGCTTATTGATGTTATTATAAATTATCACCATAGGCGATGTACGTGTATAAAACATTTGATATATTTCTAGAAGTCTGTTTATTGTTTACATTATTGTCAAAGTTGAATTTGTGAAATTTGATTTACAACTTTGAAACATCTGCATTATTCCTTTTTACACACTCTTGCACGTATTTTTATTATAAATTGGGGATTTTTAACCTATTCTCTGTTTCGACATCAAGGATTAGTTTACAATGTATAGCTATTGATTTGTGGCTGCTAAATTATAAGAGCCAATAACTTAACGTCATTGTACCATAAAGGATATTTTAAGCCTTTAGAAATTCACGCCGGCTGGGTAGGTTGGGGAACGTATAGAATCAATTTTATGTCGTTGAATATATTTTACCTAAAATGTATTTTTGCTTCACTTGTCTCTCTATGCGTTTATTAAAATTTATTTCTTATTTATCTGGTAATAACTAGCTAGATCTAGCCCTTTAAATTTATAAAAATCTGACATTTTCCTATTTATTAAGATCTATGAATATATATATATATATATATATATATATATATATATATATATATATATATATATATATATATATATATATATATATATATATATATATATATATATATAATACATAACAGGCTATTAATGTAATAATATAAGGGATGAAGTGTTATATAAACCAAAAATTCAAACTTTATGCCATACTAGAAAATTACAATGTTGATCTTCAATAACTAAATAAAAAATAAACAGCGAGTTAATTATTTATCAAAAATAAATTTATTAAAAAACCGAATTAAAATGAATATTTTAGAGATAAAATAAATCAAGGACAAGGTAGCAATAGAGTTTATAATACAATCATTTCAGTAATAAATCTGAATTAATAAATAAAAATAACTTTAAACTATATATGAGCACAAAAAAAATTTTAGTTTTATTTAGCACAGTCATAAATCCACTGCTAATCTAATTTTCCTAATTCGCGTAATTATTTTATTCAAACACATTTAATATTTTAATTTCACTTTATATTTACTTTCATGTAAGAAAACAATTTATTATATAATATATGAGTATGCAAGACGTAAAAAAACAAAAATTATTATAAACAGCAAAAAATAACTTAATTATTAAACATTTGTTTTATAAAAAAAAAGCTCTTTGCATTTAATACTGCTTTTACGGTTCTAGACATTCTTTCGATTAATTTTTTTAATTTCTCGAGTAGTACATCTCTTCAAGCAGCTTGAAAAAGACTGAAAATATGATTTTCGAACGTGGGGCGCTTCTTTTTCGTTGTGCTGTCCAGCTCATCCCATAGCAACTCCATGAGGTTCAGGATTGGACTTTGTGGTGGCCATGGCATCATTTTCAGCATTTTTTGTTCTTCTTGGTTTGCTAGATAGTACCTACAAAGCTTATAAGTATATTTAGGAGTGTTATTTTGCATCATCACGAGTCCCTTTTTGATTAGTCGTTCTTTTCTCATAATGCCTTCAACTTTTACTACACTAGTCAAAGAGAAGCATCCCCGCACTAAAATAGACCCACCTCCATGCTTAACAGTTGCAGCAATTCAATCCTGGATCATCTGTTCTGTCTTCTTGTTAGACAGATGCACGAAGATTTACCATTTCTGACTAAAAATTTCAAATTTGAATTTGTCGGTTCATAATATATTTTGGCACACGTTTCTAGGAACGATGCTTTTGCATCTACTAAAGCTGTTTAGTCTAATCAACACGCCGTAACAACGTTTTTTTGTTCGTAGTTCGGCCATACAAATTATACTCCTAAAGACGCCGATTTAGTGTGCTGACTGATATTGGTTTATCATGTCCTCGCTTAAACTCTGCAGCATTATCTGGAGCAAATAATCTTTTCTTTAGCTTACTAATCAGTTTGATAAACTGATCCTCTGCATCAGACGTTACTCGTGATGGCCTAGGACTACGACACTCCCTAAGACTTTTTGTATTTCTGTAGCGTTCTAATGTAAGATTCACCGTCGAAACACAAACCACTAATGTTTGCGCGAAGTTGCGCACCGATAGATTTTCTCTATGTAAAGTGAGAATAACTGAAGGGTTTAATGGTAGTTTACCGTGGATTAATAAATGCAAAAATTAAAAACGAGACGTGACAAAAACTCAACTAAACGGCACAAGGGCTAATGATAAACTGGTGAGCTCGGAAGTCTAAGATCCAGACAGCTTATAGTTTTTTTAATGTAAATAAACATCTAAAATAAGGTGTAGAAACATAAAAAAATTAGTTTTGAGTGACAGTTCAAGAACATAAAAGCATTATGATATTTTTTATTCTAGTTTTCGACCCAACAAATGCTCATAAAAATTTGCAAGAGAATAATTATTTTCGTTCAAAACAGTATTGTCTAGGAAAATGACAAAGGGTTAAACAAAACGAAATGTATTACGAAAAGTATAGTTATTTACTGTATAACTGAATTTTAATAAAATGTCCATACGTCCATGTGAGGTAGTGTATATAGAGGATGACAATAATAAATTTACATTTAGTTCCCATGACTCAAAACTTACTATATATATATATAACTACAGTTATACAAAAATGTCTGTTAAGTAAAGTTGTGAGGATAAAAAAAATTTAATAGTCTAATTAAAAAAGTTATTGGTTTAGCGTTTAATTATTTGAATATTTTTCATTCCTTATGTTTTAATTGAAAGGTTTGGTATTGGCAAAGTTTTAAATTTTAAAATATTAAATTTTCAGAATTTCTTTATTTAAATTATATTACTTTTTTAACAAAACTCTTAAATAAGATGGTTGTTTACCTAACATTTTTATAAAATTTAAATATTCTGACTTAAAAAGTATTCCACATTTGTGTCAATGAAAAACATTATAAAAAAAGTTATGATTTTCTTAAGTTCTAATTTTATAACAAGAAGTTTGTAAAAAAGTTTTGCATTAAAGTCAAAACAATAAATATTTTAGAACAAGCAAAGATAAAGGAATGTACATTTTTAATAAATACGTCTTTAATGCACCATGAGTTGTTTACTATTAAAGCAAAAGGAAATTTTTTTAAACATAATTATTGAAAAAACATAATAAATTATAAATATAAACGCTAAAAAATAATTAGTCTAGTTTTTTTAAATATAGAAAACTCTAATATCATATCTAGTCCTGCAAAATGTTTAAAGCAAATTCTAAAATTTTAAAAAACACTTTGATAAAAATAAAACTTTAATATTTTTAAAGGAATGTTGAAGAATGGTGTTATAAAGAAAGAGTAAATTGTAAATTTATAACTTTTCCGTTTCTTTCAAGAAAATTTAATTTGTTATTTTTGGACTACTTGTTGCTATTGTTTTATAAAATAAGTTGCAAAAATAATGCATTTAGAATAAGACAAATAAATAAGGACATTAAATAACGGTAGGCTGCTAATCAAAGCTTGTGTTAAATATACTAAGCTAATTTGGCAAAAAAAATATTGTAAAATGTGAAATATTTGTTTACTAAGTAAGGTAGTTAAAGGTGAAGAAGGCTAAAATTAACAAAGACAGGATATTCTTAAATTTTTTTGTAAACAGAGTTAAAGAAAAACAATTTAAGAGTTAATACTTAAAAATAAAGAATATGTGTGCATAATAATTATTCTTGGTCAACTGTTAGAAAAAATGAAATCAAACGATAATACGGCATAATTTTGCAACGTTTCGAGATTTACATCTAATATCCGAATTATCGAATATAACAATAAGCAAACACAACCTAAAGCTAATAATACTATACTAACACCGTTACAGAAAGGGAGCCAGCAATACAAAAGTTAAAGCAGAAGTAGATTGCTTTTAAAAAAGGCAAAAAGACTATTAAATATCATAGCCGAAAATCTAAAGCACAAATATTCCAATATAAAAATGCCAGACTCAATAAAAGAAAACAAACAAGAAATTTTTAAGAAAAGAAAACTAAAAATGGGAATAAACGTGAGGCGGGTTCTAAAGTAATCACAACACTATAGACAAGTTATTAAAAATTAAGAACTAAATAATAAATTTTAAAAAAGTATACTACCATATTATAAAGAGAAAATGAAAGAAAAATCTTATAATATTGTAAAGATATATAGTTTAAACATGGCAGAAAAAGTTAGAAAAATGTGCAAGCGATAATTAAAAATTAATTTAGCACTAATAGATCTATAACAGAATCGTATAAAGTACAAAAAGTTAGAAAATGAAACATAAAAGTACAAAACCAAAGGTGATAACAAATGTACGAAATCCAGCAGTAAATTTTTAGCTATTTTTAGATTGAAAAACAGGTTTTAAGTTTAAAATATAGAAGCAGCGTAAAGTTAGACCTTCTAAAATCAATTAGAAGGAACTTGAACTAGCGAAGGGTGAGTAAAAGCATAGTTCAAAGCCGTTAAAATAAGTCAATTTGACAAGAAAGGCAAAAGTGATAAGCAGTGCCAAACGCATTCGAGCAGGCGTACTTTATCCATGCACTCGCAGACCTACAATTTTGCTAAATAAATTGCAAAGGCGTACTCGAGTATATTTTTAAATGAACGATATTAACAAAAGTTTCAGACGGCGACAAGAGCGCCACGGAGTTGATCCGGGTCAGCCTCATATCGCGCCGTGATAAACGCTTTCGAGACAAGCCCAGCCTCAAATTAACCAATTTAAATTTTATAAAGACGTGGCACGGCAATAAATAGAAAACAAGGTCATATCGAGAGAATTTGAAGAAAATAAAAAAAGATTAAAAACTAGAAAGAAAGAAAAATAAAAAATACTGGAGGAAATAAATGATAAATTAATTAATTAAATGATATAGACATGAACGCTAAAGACATAAATATTTAATTAGACAAAATAACTAAAGAAAATCAACAGATTGTAGCACAAAGCAAAAAATTATCGAAGGAAAATGAAGATCTCAAGAAGATAATGGATTCGCAAAATATAAAGTTGAAAGTACTCTACAAAACGAGATGAGGAAAGAAATTATAATATAAGGAGTAGAAGAAAAACTAAATAAACAAGACCTAGAGTTAAAAGAAAAAAACAGAATAATTATTAGAGACATGGGAGTGAAATAGACATGGAAAAAGAAATTCAGGAGATTAAAAGACTGGGAAGAAAAGTAAAAGAACAACAGAAAAACAGACAATTCTAGTTGAATTAACAGCAATGTATAAGTAAACAGGAGATATTGATAGCCACAAAAAAATTTTATTATTATATATGATTGAAGAAAGAAAAAAGGAATCTAACGCAAGACTGATATATAATAAACTAAAAATCAATAACGAAATGTAAACAATTCAACAGCTAAAGGAAGAAAACACAAAGAGAATACTTTCTGATAATAAAACTTGTAGAAAAGAAAAACGTAGGAAATACGAACACAAAAGAAAAGTAGAAACAGAGATAAAGAAGAAAATAGAAAACATCCCCAAGAGAAAAACTAGAACAATGAATGAAAGATCACCTCAAAACAAGAATGATCAGGAGTTAAGAAAACAATTAAGAACAACAACAATTCTGATAGGAGGTCAAAAATCTAAACAACCAACCAAATAGGACTACCACTAAAGGACACGATTGATATATGCAGGAACCAGAGAAAACGAAAAGAAAAATGCCAAAGTAGATATAATGGGAAGAAAGAAAGAGGAAACAAAAGAACAAAAAAAACTAGGGACGTCTATGTAATCTAAAGTAGTAGAAAAAATAAAAGACTATGACAAAAGAAATGGAAATAAGTCAAACCAAGAAAAATGTCAGAAAGTAAAATAATAAAAAAACAATTTATACTTCTCACGAGCAAAAGAGGGAGTAGGATTAATTGCATCTGAAAAAGTAGACAATACAGTAAATAATTTTGAAGGAATAAGTCCGACCAAAAATAGAACTGCAAGAGAAAATAAATTTGATACAAATATATGCACTAGTAGAAGGAGCAGAAGAACAAGGAATGCTAAACTTTTACTTTGAATTGCAAATATTATCATCATCATTAGCCATCTTCGGTCCATTTCTGAAGATAGGCCTCTTTCATGTTTCTCCAGTGTTCACGATTTTGAGCCTCTCTGATCCATGCTAACCCTGCCGTTTTCTTAAGGTCGTCGGTCCAGCGCATTGGGGGTCGTCCTCTGTTTCTTCTTCCTTGGTATGGTCTCCATTTTAATAAGTGTTAGACCATCTTCCATCTTGGTATCTAGCAACATGTAACCCCACTTCAGTTCTGTCACTGCCTCCACAACATCTTTAACTTTCGTGATGCTTCGAATCCATGTATTCCTTCTACGATCTTTTAGGGATATTCCTAACATCTGACGCTCCATTGCTCTTTGCGTCACTTTCAATTGGCTCATTGACTGTTTGGTGCTCCGTAGATCAACACCGGTAATATGCACTGATCAAATAGTCTGCTACGTAAACGCATAGGTATATTTTTATTTTTTATTGTTTTACTTAGTTTTCCGAACGCGCTCCATGCTAGTCTTTTCCTGCGGTTTATTTCTATTTTTTGATTAGGCCTTCCTAACGTTATCATATTTCCAAGATATATATAGCTTTCTCTTTTCGATTTCTATGTTTCTTACATTTATTCTTGGATTTTCTGGGCACATTACTTTTGTTTTTTGTAAATTCATATTTAAACCAACTTTAGATGCTTGCTGTTCTAAATCAGTTAACATATTCTGTAGCTCCTCAGAGTTTTCTGTTATAAGTACTACGTCGTCTGCATATATGAGATGGTTTAGACGTTTTCCATTTATTAGTATGCCTCTGTTGTCCCAGTTAAGTTGTCTGAATATATCTTAGATAACTAACGTAAATAATTTGTGGGATAACGTATCTCCTTGTCTTATGCCGCATTTAATTGGGATAGGTTTAGTATGTTCATGAAGTTGTATTGTCGACGTTGCATGTTCATATATATATGATAAAAGCATTGAGTACCGATGATCTACCCTTGCATTATTTAGCGACCTTTTGATTGCCCAGTGCTCTACGCTGTCAAAGGCTTTCTTAAAATCAACAAAGGGCATATGTACATTCAGATTATATTCTACTGATTTTTCTATGAGAATTCGCATATTTAATAGATGTTCATGTGTACTGTAGTTTGTTCTAAATCCAGCCTGCTCTACTGTCAAATACTGTTCTATTTTATTATTAAGTCTATTTGTAATAATTTTTGTCAATAGTTTATATACCTGTGAGAGTAGACTGATTTGTTTATAATTCTCCAAATCCGCCTTGTTTCCCTTCTTATATAATATTACAATTACCGCATTGTTGAAACTTTCGGGTACTCGTCCTTCCATGAGACATTTATTGTAAAGATCACATAGCAAATATTATTAGATAATATTAAAAAAGAAATGATCAAGTAATTATTATGGGTGATTGGTATGTAAAAATTAAAAATGCCAAAACTAAAGGTATCGACTGCATGGGAAAATGTTGAAAAGATACAATAAACAAAAATTGCAATAAAATGACAGAGTTCTGTCAACTAAATGATTTAAAAATAGGAAATACTTACTGGGAACAATCGCTAGAAAATAGTATTTGTAGTCAAAGAGAAAAACGCTAAAAGTATAGTTGATTATACAGAATACAGACAAGAAATGGAAAGTAGAATAAAACAGATTAAAACAATACCAGAGGCGGAAATGGACACCTAACAGATTTATAAGATAATGAATACATTTGCAAAAGCTAAGAAATGGGGAAATAAGAAGGAAATATTAAGAAAAATTAGATATTGAATTAATTAAACGAAAATAAGAACAGGAAAATTGGACACTAGAAACAACGTGGAAGACTTTTAGAGAAATAATACTTAGAATATAAAAATAAATATGTAAAATTATAAAACATAGAATCTAAAAAAAGAAAACAGTATGATAGAATAAAGAAGCGAGAAAATTAATCAAAAACAAAAAATGGCATAAAAAAAGAAGTATGCAGACAAAAATACATATACAAAAGAAGTGGTAAAAGAAGCAAAAAGAAAAGCTGGAAAAACTCCAGTAAATAACTTGAGCAGACATACCAAGAAAATTACAGGAAATTCTGGGATGTCGCAAGAGGCATAAAGGCAAATAAAAAGAAAATCATAAAAGAAATAAGAAACAAAAATAGTGAAGTAAAATCAATTATAAAAAGCGTACTAATCTTAAGATGTATATTGTACAGAATAATTAATTAAACTTAATGATATAACAATATCTTAAATTTGTGCAAAAATAATAACATTAGGGACATTTAAGTAATAAAATAATAAATTAGATATTTTTTTAAAGTGTAAATTACAAGAAATGATTATTTAATAATCAAGATGTTCAAAAGTATAACATGTATAACTTAAACAAAATCGGCGTTGAGAATCTTTGACGGTTTCTAAACAAATAAATAATAATTTATTCATATTAATAATAAATGAAAAAGCTTAAAGAAAATGCAATAAAGTAGCAGAAATAACAATAAAAATTTGTATTCTAAATAATGATATAAGGAGATTGTTGAAGAGGGAAAAATGTTTAAATATTAAAGCAAAAAGAATAGAAGGAAACGACGAAGCAAGCAATTTAAAAAACTTCTACAAATAAATAAAAGTAATTAGACCAAAATGTAATTTCTTAGCAAAAGCAATTAAAGATTAAATTAAAAAATGTACTATGAAAGAAAAACATAGAAGTTATTGAAGGAAATCAATAACCGCAGAAGAAATAGATACTTGATTACAAAAAATGTAAATAGCAATTTTAGAAGAAACTACAAGTATATTGTTTTAAATTTTGAATAAAACAAAAGTCGCATAAAGTAAACAAGAGGTAAATTATTAAAAAATATAAAACATTACAACATATACATATTGTATGCTTTTACAATATAGATGCGTAAAAAAATATATCATCAAAATAAAAACGAGACATTATAATTTTTATATATGTAGTGCGTAAATGAGGAACAAAATACATAGTAGATTAACCAATGAAACCCTGCAAATATATCAGAAGGAGATTTTATTAGGAAAACTAAAGAAACGTAGACATGAAAAAAATACTCAAGGAAAATAAACAAATTACAAAATTTTATAAGAGAATCAATCTAAAAACAAACAAATAATAACAGAAAAGGTTACCTTAGTTAAGTAACGCAATAATAAACAATAAAAGAACGAAATAAGTAACTAAATGTACTTATAATCTCTACGGTATAATTGTTAATGCCAATAGATCAGTAACCCATAACGAAAATAGTCTAATCATAAAAACATATATGTAATGTGATTGATAACAAATTTGCTTGTTTCGGTTTAGACAAATGCTAACAGAATCTAAAATGTAATATTATTTAAAGTTGAAACAGGTGCACTATGTAAAAAATACTATCAAAATATTAAAATAGATGCGTAAATCATCTCATAAAATTACACCGTGTTATTTTATTATAACCATCATTGTAACAATTAGATAGTTTATATGCAATATATGCTTTACCTTTACTTGTTTTTATACTGATAATTGAAAAAAGTCCAAAGTTTGTATTCATAAAGTGCTTCAGAAAAATGCGCCATGAAATTTAAATACACAGCGGAGTTGTGCAGCTGAAAAGTTTTTGTTAAAGTTTCAAACTGCAACTACATTCTGCTGGCCTTCCAAAACTGTCACATGCAACGATTTTCTGCATTACGCTTTGCAATTGTCGCTGCTTTTTGTGTTTCATAAAGCTGCACCAGAACTGCAGGCGCAGATGAAAATTATCCATTTTCCATGAATTCAAATTACTTTATTATGTTACTGAATTACGACGATAAGCATATATTGTTGGAACAGTAAGCCTGCAGCCACGCTCCAGTTCTCTTTTTTGTTGTAAAGGCAGAGCGCTTTATATGAAACCGCTTTATTGCTTCTGATTGAGTTTGGTTTGTTCGTTACAATTGCTGTTCCTGCCACAAGATTTATATAGAATGGCGCAAAAAGCACTTTGCTAGTCAAGCTGCATATTTTTTAAAAGATTAGCTTCATACAAAATGGCGTTGAATATACATATAGCAAAAAAGTGGGATATATCATTTATGTTGGCTTAAAAATGATAAAAAAACAAGTTTGGGTGAAACCAACAGTACAAGGTATGCCCGAAAATAATGGGACTGATTTCTTAGTCTAAGCAGAAGAGTCGAGAGGCGGAGTCTTCCGGCCTGACGACTGATGGGGAATTTCAGGAAACTATCCAATTCAGCTCATTTGCCTTTGGGTCTTTACAGATTGCGGATCACCTGCGAAGTGGTCAGCTTTTTCATTACAATATAATGCAGTACCGATTAGCAATACGCGATATATTTTGCGTTAAACTCGAAAAAGTCACAAAATAGACGCTTGCTATGATAAAACTTACGAAAAGGTTGCTTTATCGAAAGCACAAATGTTTTTGTGACACAAAATGTTTAACGTCTTACGTTTAGATAATCTGGCTAAAGTAAAAGCGTTTTTTGACTCTCTTTAATGTCTGATTGATAACCGATAAAGTGGGACATACAAAATCTATTATGCTTGGAATCATTACTACAGAATTGTAGTTTAGGAAAGTTTGTGTGAAATTGGTTTTCAAGGTTCAAAGCATTGATCAATGATTAAAAGAGAAACCTTTATTGATAACTCCAATATCAGTATTGAAGCCTACCCCCCCCTCTTTTCCGAACCTTTTGATTAGACAAAAAAACAGTTTTACTACTTTAATGGTAAGGCCCTACCCTCCGCGTGGGAGCACGGCCTGCGAACTGAGAGGTTAAGGCTCTCATACGTTCGGTCGTCCGCGCACCATCTCTGATGCGATGCGTGTGGCAAGCACCGCACCTTAGACGACCGCCATTATTACCCCTTGTTTGAGTGAACGCAGGTACTCAATTATTTTTTGTGACTGAGTAGGCCACCCGCCAGGCATCAGAGAGCACCGGAAATTGAACCCGGGTCCGTCAGCATCGCAGCCTGCCCCTCAACCACGGGACCACGCTGGTTTGTTTTACTACTTTAGGGATATATATTTTTATACTAATAACATTTAAATATAAAGTAACAAAATTAGGAATAAACTAACAGTAAATGGTTTGATGAATTTGGGATTCTTTTATCAAGATAATACATGACAAAACATCATATATGTCTTAAGAAAAAACCTAAAAACAGAAAAACTCCAAACTTTGCTAGAACCATTCATCTACTATACGTCTGTCACGTCCTAACATCACCGTGCATAATTTTTACCATTCTCCTTTAAGCGAACTGACTATCCAACATGTAATATCCCAGATAACATCGTCTATTGCCAAATTCCCCAAAAACACAGCCAATAAAATCAGACCAGACGTATCCAAAGTTCTACGCACACATAATATCAAACCTTCCAAACTATAAACCTTCAAAGCCTTACTACAATACAAAAACCTGATTATCTTACTGAAAAACAAAGGTCATGCTACTGTTGTCCTTAACACGACAGTCTACATTGTCAAAATAGGCGATTTACTAAAATCTTTAGAGTATCACTGAGTGCCCAACAATTCTACGATCTACATCGAAAAGAAGACTACGACCCTTATTAACAAATTGAATCAATCCCTTGATACTAAAAAACTTCTTATACCTTGAAAGAAATCCTCAAGAATTCCCAAATTGTACAGCCTTTAAAAAATTCTTAATGAAAATATGCTCTTATGACCCATTGTCAGTACCTTTGGTACACCCACCCACAAATTAGTCAAATACTTGGCCAAAATTTTTCAACCCCTTACTGAATAAGCCTCATCATATATTCGAAACTCCTACCATTTCATACACATCCGCAAATCATTTTCTATTTGTAAAGATCACGTAATGATCAGTTTTACTACTTTACAGATTTACTAATGTACCCGTTCCAAAGACCCTACAGCTTCTAAAGACTAATCACAATTAGGAAGATAATACCTTCAAATAAATTGACCATTGCTTATCCAATACCTATTTCCAAAACAAGTTCTACTGCCAAACCAATGGTGCCTCTGTGGGTTCTCTACTTTTACCTGTTGTATCTAACTTATTCATAACCGATTTTAAAATAAAAGCCCTTGCATCTTGCTCTCTAAAACCTACTTGTTGGATAAGATACATTGACGATACGTTTGTCGTCTGACCTCACAGACATAATACGCTTTTTGAATTTATTTCCCATCTTAATTAACTTTATACCAATATCAAATTAACATTGGATGTCAAACATAACAATTCCTTTCCTTCTTTGGACACTGTTATAGCCAAAAAATTTTCCAACAAAAGTTTTGTATCATACCGCCTACAGAAAACCTACCCAAACTAATCGTTATCTAAACGAAAAATCCCACTTAAATTCACTCAGAGGTAAAATCCCTAATCATCAGATCTTTCGGACTTTTCGACTCTGAAAACCGACAAAATAAAATTAATATTAATACAAAACGAATATACCCAAAAATCTCTAACTCACATCATTAACAATATCAGCAAAAATATCACTTCCAAAACCCATAACCTTTCTAACCAAACCAAAGCGTTTTTACCTTATATCAAAGGCATTACTGATAGAATAAGACGCATACTAAGTAAACAAGTTATACGAACTGTTTTTAAGACCAACTATAAAATAGCTGACTTCATCAGCTCAGCTAATAACCATTACCTCTATGAATCCCAAGGTGTCTACAAAAAAAACCCTTTTGGTAACTGTGACAAAACCTACATAAGCTAAACGAACAGACAAATATATATACGAACATTCTTTAAGTGTACCTAGGGTAATATTTCTTTTTGGCCAAACACTATAAGGAAACCAAACATATAATTAACTTTTCGATTCCAAAACACTCGCTCCTATTTTCCATCCTGCCAGTAGAATTATTCGTGAGGCTATTGAAATGAAAAACATCCTCAATGCCTCTGTATTCGAAACGAAGGTCAACATTTATCTGCTATTTGGAAACCGTTAGCTATTGCACAAATATATTCCCGTCAAACTTTCATTTCTGTTTCTACAAATAGTGAAATAGAGCACACGAAAAACCAGTTTTCTTCTTTGACTCTTAATTTTCCTTGGGGAATAGGCAGATTGAAACCCTGAGTAAAGAACTAAACTTCCTTAAAAATAGCATCAAAGTGGATGCCAAAACATCGGGAATTTCCCAATAACCGATACAAAGAAATTGATCACAAAGTAACAATAAATTAAGAAAAAATAAATAAATTGAGAAAAAACAAAACAATACAACTATGACTAAATAACTCCAAATAGGGTGGACAGCAGGGCAATTGTGCACTCTCCAGGCTGCGGGAAAAAGTGCTGTTGGGAACAAATGCACGACTGAACAACCAAAACGAGACTTGCCGCAAGTAACGTTGTCTGACAGCCTGGGCGGCGCATATCTGCGTGCTTTGCTTGGCGGCTTCAACACGGGGGTGGGTTTTCCTTGGCCAGATGTACCAGGACACCACGGACGGAGCGGGACGTACAAAAGGCAATCGACAGCGCGCAAGCACAGCGCAATAATAGAGCACCTGGTCGGCTGGCTGGCGGCTCCGTCGCTCACGAGGGTTCGAATCGGAATGCCGGGCGGCGGTAAAAATCTCGCTTAGTTGTGGCTAGGGTGGGTTAGCGGACAGAATCAAGGTTACAGGTAGAGATGAGATTCGGGACAAGTGGGTTTAGAGATGAGCACCAAACAAACATAAACGTAGCATAAGTATTAAATTTCTTGAGTTTGGAACCAATTTCAAAATTTTGCTTGCATAATTTCAAAATATTTGTATATGACATCATTGGTCTTTATTGATTACATGCTCTTCTTTTCAATATGTAAAATTTATAATTATCTAGACTAAATTGCTTACACTTTAATATATATGAGATTATTAATTTTAACATTATTGTTCTAATTGTAAGAATGTTTTAACCTGAAGCCACAGTCGATGTTATTTTGCTTACTAGACAGTAGTTTCAAAGCTAGACAAAACCATAACACTTCTAGATAGTGTTTTTGGAATATTCCTCTTTTTATGCTTATTTTGTTTTTTTTTTTGTATTTTTAATGATAGTTTTAAGATTGTTCTTTATTCTCCTATAATTTTTTGAATGTACATTAATAATGGTAGGATGTATTTTGTAATTTTTTTTAGTTTGGAGGAACAATAAGTGTGAAATTCTTTTCTATAATCGATGTAAGTTTCTTGTGAATGTCTGTTCTTCTTACATATTTTGTTCAAGCTTATCGAGCTAATTATCAGTTGCTTTTTTGCATCTGATATACTGTTTTTTACATCCTTTTTGCTGTTTGGTTAGTACTCTTCTAGATGTCTATAAGTTTGATTTATTATACATGAAGTGCAAATCTTATAAGCTACTGCAATGGATTTTCAGTATTTTTGCTCTTGGAAAGTATACGTGTTATCCATCTTGTCAAAAAAGTGGTAATTTTTATTTGGTTGATTTGGTCCATGATTTTTGCATGCAAGCATATAAATTGATTGTACAAGAAATTGTGGAAAGTATCATATTCAGAGGCCTTTCAATTGTAAATCTTCTGAATTGAATTTTTCACTTTCTCATATGACATTCTTCTGTACTACATTTGACTGGTATGTTTCAGATTTCGTTATTTCTTATATCTGCTGTTCCTGCAAGTTTCTTAAATTAGTTTATTGTAGAAATATGCGGATTTGTTTGCATTTTTTGTTTCAATTTCCCTGTTTCTGAAATGTTGTTCTGAGTAGTGTTAGTTGCCAGACTCTTTTATGTGATGTTTTGTCCACATTTGTTTTTATATATCTACTCATTCTTACAGTTTCTTTATTTGTGTCGGTTTTTGAATTGCCATTGCCGTTTTCATTTTGTTGTCTTTAGTAGTGGTTTGTTGTTTCATCTAATATTGTTTGTGGAATTATCCTGTTTTGAATTATAGTCCCTCTTTGATCCTGAGCACACTATTGAGTCACATCTATGTTTGGAAGTCCTTGTATGAAAAATTTCGGTAGAGCATATACATAGTGAGTTAAGTTTGTTTACATATCTGTAATAATGTGGTATTACAGCATGATAGAATTGTTTATTTCTATATTTAATTTCATACTCTGTGTGAGTTTACCTGCTTTTGTGGTCATAAAATAATTAGTTTGAAAAACACTAAGAGGTGGGTCCTTGTTTCGGGGTATTGAAATTAGTTTGGCTGTATTAAACGCGGTTTTTAGAGATTATCACGCCTGTTTCATCAAATCCTACTAATAGTTTGCTCACTGCTGTATTCAGTGTTATTTATTACTTTTAACTCTTCTTTTCATGGCGGTATTTGTAAATTTGTATCTTAAGGAAAGTACTATTTCTACGTTAACTGGTTTCAAAACATAATCGTCGCCCCCCTCTTACTTGTTATTAAGAACTTTTAAGTATTATTATTATTATGATGCCTTGTTTTAATTTTAGTCTTTGTAATTGTGGATGTCGATCATCTTCAGTATATTTAATTCCATTACCCTACAAAATGTATTTCTAGATTCTCTAAATCAGTAATATGAGTAATACATTAATTCACCCTTTTAAATATTTATTTTACTCAATTGCTTATATTAGAATTCTACAGTATTTTTATAAAACATATCTGACTGATTTGCCTTTAGTTTATTTATTAAATTTTAGTTGTGATTGATAAGAAAATTATTAATTTGTAATTGTGCAAATGTAAGTTAATTAATCTGTTAATTAAAATATAAACAAATATTTAAACTTTCAATTTGTAGTCTCTTGTTTGTTATTTATTGAAAATTGATGCAACAATCCTTCTTATTTATTACCTTTAATAAATTCACATTAGAGTTGGCACACGCTATTAGTTTGAACTAAGGAAAACTGTCAGGTGATTTTGTATTTTCTCATTTAGCGACTAATGTGCAATTACCGTGCTTATTGGAGTGTCTCAAGTTCGCCCGTGATAACATCTAAATGGTTATTAAGCTACGGTTGTTAACGAAAGCTTGCTAGTGCGGCGACAAGTGTACGTGCAATCTTCCAATTTCGCGGTCTTCTTCAAGATTTCAACCTATCAGCTATTTCGCTCAGTTTCTTGCCACTTCCCAAGAATACAAATGGATGGCAGCTTTTAGGGGCATTTAAAAGTTTTTGGAAATTTTATGTCAGTAAGTGGTTTACTTGCGCTACCTTGAAGTTATTATTAATGAAAGTAAAACTTACACTTAACTATTTATTTTATTCAGAAACATGCTGAACTTAGTTGGTTTAATAACGTACTTTTGTTTGTGAAAAACTACTTGCCTACATTTACTCCTAGAATAAAACATAGCGGTTTTTCAGAATTCTAAATAAATCCTTAAATTTGTTCAGAGAAGCGGATCCGGATCACAAGGAAACCTATAATCGTATTCCACAGAAACACATGGTTTCAACTTCAAAATGCTGCCTGAGCTTCCGCGATAAGGAGCGCTACTCTTATAGATGTAAAGAGAATGGTGCTCGAAAACGTCATTACATCTCTCAGTTTTAGCTTGGTAAATTTTAAACCGGGCGATTGAAAAAGTTTGTGCTTGGGAATGTTTTGATTAACTACAACGGATCGCCGTCTCTTTGCCTTCAGCTAAGGGCAAATTACAAACTCGTGCGAAGCAATTGTTCGCTCGGTGTGCTTTAATAAACCTTATGAAAATTGCTAGGTTACAATGTCAAATTTAACTTTAGATACATTTCCGAAGTTTACTTTGTGGAACTACTTTACAAATATTGAAGATGCTAATACATGAAATAATAAATGTTTACTTATAACATTGTTTATAAGGCTATTTATTAATTATATATGTAACAAATTAGTCTGATTTTGAGCTTAACTGCAATTTCAAATTAAATATTACTTTCAATTCAATGTAACTTAAAATGAATTAATGTAGTAATAAACTTTGCTAGTACATCATTAACCAAGATGCTCTTGTTATTAATCGAACGTTCAAACTTGACAGCCTACTAATACACCAAAGTTTGTAGTACTAGCATAATTTATAGGCTCTAACCTTTGTCTTTAATGTTCTCATGCCTCAACCTAAAACTGAAGTTCTTGTTTTACAACAAATATATGAACAGAAATAAAGTGATTTGCAGAAACACAATAGGTGAAAATTAAAATAGCACCCAGAGCACCCTTCGCATTACTTGTTTTAAAACCTTTTATAAGCATTTTCACCTACAGCAACAATAAACACACCGGCCTCAATTGTTGGCGCTCTGTATTGATTTGTCTTTCCATACTATGTGCTCGACGGCTAGTCATGACTTATTCAGAATTGAACTGGAATGCCGGGGGCTCCTAAAAGAAAAGGCTGGATCTCAATAATTTTATGGCTCATCAACCATGACGTTTCTTCCCGTTTCAAAATCGGGACATTTCTATTTTAAGAATAATGATATAATAAAATATTTAGTAGCGACGTAAATTGCCATATAAAATAGTGTAAAATTTGCCATTCAGATTAGATAATTATAACTTAATTATGAAAATGTGCTGTGAAACTGAATTGGGCTTTTCTCAGAATAATTTTAAAACTATTAGCTAATGGCTGCTTTATTAGAGGGCGTGTTATCGATCGCGAAATAATATTAAAAGAAGTTTATTTGCAGATTTTCAGAAAACTAAAGCAATAAAAGTAATATTAAATTTCAAAATTTCAAGCTTTTTGATTATAATATTTTTATTATATGTATGTATGTATGTGTGTGTGTGTGTCTATATATATAAGGGCTCATGGACAGAATATACATAGTTAATTTATCAAGGCCTTAGAATACTTTTTAGCACCAGTACAATAATAAATAAGTAAACCAACTATGCACCAAAAAGTCAATTTTGAAATGATGAATGATAATACAGGAGCATAGATTGAGTAAGCAAATAAAAATACTGAATAAAAGGAACAGTATAAATTTCGTGAAGCCACTATATAACATTTCTTAACTACGACCTATTAATAGGAGACAGTTAGGACCCGAGTTGCTAAAAATAAAATAAATTTTTTGTAAATTACCTAAGAATTTTGTCCATCCTTTTTCCAAAAGAGTCTAAGCAGTTATGATAAGAACACCAAATATTAATTCTTGAAACTATATTAGAATCACTATTTGCTTCATACTATAGTAGGTACTACTTACCTTTATACTTGCTTTAAACTAAACATAACAATAAACATTTAGTAGAACCAACATGTGTGCCTATTGTTATTACATGAAGGACTGAGAAAAATTTCCAATTCTTCCTTCACCACAACATTTATTAAAACAGTAATGTTAAGAATCATTAACATTAAAATAGTAATATCATATGTACATATAATGATATAAAGCACTCTAGGTATATCAGAAAGTAATATAAAATTTGGAATAAAACAAACAATATAAGAGGAGGTTTAAATATATAAATTTTATAACCTTTAAAAAGCTTTATAAACATATTTTAAAATAAAAACTGCAACAAATATTAATTAAAGTATAATATTAAAGCAAAAATAAAAATTACCTAAGATTTGGAAAAAACATTTACTTAACCTCGTTATACACAAATAACAAGCGAAAGCAGCTCCTGTGGCACTTTAAAACTTTTTGTAGTTAAAATAATTAATCATAATACTCAAGCATCATACAGCTACATTCTAAAAAAATATAACAAAGAAAATTTTGAAATAAATAAACGTAGTGTATGAAAACAAAGTTCTTTATATGACAAAATAAATGTTTCATCAAAGTAATTTTGAAGGAAGGTCTAATGAATGATACTGAAAGTGAAAAACCTACGAGAGTGACCAACATTGAAATACATAACATAAAAACCATGGTTTTTAAATATATTTTTCCTTTTTATTATACTCTAAGGTGTCAGGTCTTCTATGCACTTTTCTTTACTATAGTCTTGATCGTGTTTATGCGTATTAACCTGGGCCTTCCCGTCTTCTCTTCTCTTCTCCCTTCCATGACTTTTCTTGGTAACCGCTCTTCTCCCGTTCTCACATCTCCATACCAGCTCGGTTTTTTTGTATTGTTTCCATTAGTGGCTGCTTCTAGTTCTCCTCTTCTTACATTTCTTACGCTGTCTCTTAGGGTTCTTTCTGTTCTTTCTGGTTAGAATGGGTTTATAGGTTATTTTCTACATGTGTAATTTGGTCTCGTTACTTAATTCTCTCTTATTGATTATCTTAGCATTAACTTAATAACATACCTTTGTTGCTTTGAATATGCGGTTGCAAATTTCTTTCTCAATTGTTCTATCTTGACTTATAATTATACATCTAAACATTCATAATAGTTTACTTCTTTTAAGATTTTTCCTTAAGATTTATGTTTCTTTCTGAATCTTGTTAATTTATGCAATTTATTTGACTTTTATTGGTATTTAGATTCATTCATGCTTCTTCTATTTTGTTACTCCATCTGTTTATAGTTTGTTGTATTTTTTTCTGCTATGATTAAAACATCGTAAGCAAATGCTAGGTTTCGTATATTTACTGTCCTCATGTTCCAATTTCTTAATTTTGTGTCGAGTATATTTCCTCTGCTCTCTTTAATGATGCGATTCATAGCTATTATGGAGAATAGTGGGCTCAGCAAATCTCCTTTTTTATTTAATGCTCCATTACATAATAAAACTATTAGACTCTCGTTTTTTTAATCTTACTATTTTTTGTCCTTACGTATAGTTTCTTTGTCGCCTCTATGTTGTTGTGATTTTTTTCTTCCATAGCTTTCGATAGTTTAGATTTTTAAAACGTATCGAAGGCTGCTTGTAGATCTACAAACGCAAGGTATAGTGGTTTTCCTTCTTCCATTTTTCTTTTTATTGATATTCTCAGTGTACATATGTGATCCTGAGATTGTCTGTTTTCTTTATATGCTGCCTGTTCCTCTTGTAATTAATTTTCTATGTAGTATCTAATTCTTTTTTTTATTATCCTGGAGTAAATTTATTGTGTGCATAATGAGAGGCTTATAGCTTGGTGGTTATTGCATTTCCCCGTTTTTCCTTTCTTGTGAAGTGGTATTATTAGATTTTCTTACCAAACTTTGGATATATGTTCTCCTTCCCAAGTGTTTTGGCATACCTTTCTGATTCAGCTTTTTAATCTTTTTCCTTCATACTTTATCATCTCGAGGTTTATTTTGCCTTGTCCGGCTAATTTTCCTAGTTTCATTTTAAGCTTTTATACATATAAAAAATAAAAGCCTATTGCGCACGGTCTGTCCGTTAGTTTTCTCTTAATTTTTCCTCTATTTTTGTATTGAATTCTTTCCATAAATCTATTTTTGCTCTTTTAACTTCTTCTTTTTTTCTAATGTAGTTTTGTCTGTCTTCTACTTTCTCCGTACTTAGATATCTTTTCCAAGCCACTTTCTTTCCTAAAAATTTGCCGTTTAAAAGTCTCTACTACTATTGTGTCACTGAAAATATTGAAACAGCATTTTGAGTAATTGGTATAATATTTTAGACATTTATAAGATTTTAACAAATTTCCAAAATTTCCCCTTCTGAGCAAACATTTTTCAGAAGGTAATTTTTTAAGAATTGCTTATACATTTTTAAAGTTAATTAAAACTCTTTGGCATTAATAGCCACAAAATTGGGTACATCATCTAAATTGTGGAAACAGTTAAAAGATTATATAATAGCTTTATAACGGCTTTCTAAATCTAAAAAGTCTTTCATTAAAAGTTCTTTCTTTTTTTATGTAAACTTTAAAGGATTATATGCGCGCGTGTCTAGGTACTTGTATGTGTGGGTGTACATGTATATACCTAGTACTCTAATGAATTCCCACAAAAAAGTTAAACAACTACTCTTATTGCGACATCGTGCTGAACAAACAGCTTTATTTTCAAGGATTGTTAAACATTTGTTATTTCTGACTAACGAATGAAAAGCCGTTCTGCTTTGTTTTCCATGGAAAATTTCTTTAGAGCGCAAAATCGATATGCAATTTTAAAATTGCACATACTTAAGTGGAAAAAAATCTTGCAAACACATATGTTGAAAAGAAATCTATTTCTAATCTAATCAAAAGATACAAATACACTGGAATTGAAGACAGCCCTAAGCGTAACAGCATACCAAAAAGTAAGCGAATACCAGAAACACTTAAAATATGCACCGTAGTCAGACAAAGTTAACAGCTTAAATGAAAATGCCTTAAAATACCATTTCAAAGGTATTTGAGAAACAGTTTGAACTAAAATGTTTAAAACTCCAAAAGAGGATTCAGTGACACGCAAAGGAGGACTTAAAAGAAATTTGTTTTCTAACAAAATAAATTCACGGTATAAAAATAATTTATCTTCTCTATTGCAAACAACCATCGGATTAATTATGCAACCGTTAACGAAAATGAAATTAAATTGAAAAAAGCTAAAAGATACAAACTAAACGCTCATTCAAAGAAAGAAAATAGTGATAAATAAGGCAAAGCTATTGAACACTTTTTATTGTAATTGGGGATATGAGAAAATTATACTAATAAACAACTTTTACTGTTTCAATATATAGATATTGAAATAGCAAATCAAAAGCAAAGCTAAAAGAACTATAATACTTTTGTAATATGTAACTTGAGGACGCGGTGGCTTAGCCATAGGTGTGTGTGAATGTCTTAGCATTTAAGTGCATGTTAGTGAGCACAATGAGCCCGTGAGGCTGCAGTGCCTGTAAATCCGCAAAAAAATAATATGTAACTTGGAACAGTTGTTTCGAAAGATTTAGATAACATTATAGATGTTTTTGAAATCCAAAGGAACCTGAACTTTGTAAAAAATGTACCTGTAAGTTTGTTTTTCCCGACATATAAATTACGATTGAGATTGCCAACAAATAAAATATAAAAAATAATTATATAAATCAAAAGATTAAATTGTATTGTGCAAAAGATTCAGCACTGTTGAGTATATATGTGGTTTGGCCCAAAATTATTGAGCCATATAATTCAAAAAAATTACAAATACAACGACAAAAAGCCTATCTAACAAGTAAGAATGATAGAAGATGGAAACAAACTGTAGGTAGCTTCAGTTCCTTTTAAAGTAAACATTTGGGATCTTCCCTCCGGCGTAGTTTCTATTGTCCAGTTTACAATCTTTTCTTTGTATGGCATAATTTTTATTTTCAGCTTATCTTCTAATATTCAGGCTATTAATCAGCAATTATTTTTCACTGTAGCCTCTAAAGAGTTAACATTTTCAGGGATTCTCTTAGTTCCTGGTCTTTCGAAACAGTGATCTTTTGCATTATAATCTATTTTCATTGGTTACCACGTTGCATGGTGATCCCGCAAGTTGTTTTGTTTTGTTGACATTGGTTTGATACTTTCAGAAAATATAATGTATATTTGAGTGTAACAATAATGTATAATTAGATATATAGGTAACACTTATACTTTTATAATTTGCAGTTTCATATATATAATTTATAGATACATTAAATGACAATAAAAGAAAGAATTCTAAAGGATCGAAAAACTAACGAACGACTGCAATAAACGACATAATATAAATGGTATGTCCCTTAAAGACATTTGGACAGGATGTTACAATTCATATCAATATATTTTTTAAGCAGTCATTTTTGATTGCCGTTAAACAATTTTGAAACAAAATCAATAATTAAAAAATAAAAATTGAACTTCTAAGACATTGACTGCGTATTGCATATGTTAGAGTAAAACCACTTACTGAGCAAAAACTGATAAAATGTATTATAAACTGGGTAAAATGTTGCAAAAATGAATTTTATTTAACAAACATTTAATAACTACCAAAAATTTGAAATTTCCATTGTGCTGCTTATAAAACGCTAACGTACCGCAAGTCTTCATAGCTTTGTTAACCCTTTTCGACATCCATCTCATTGTTAGTGTAAAAACTAAAACATTACTTTATAGAAATTGTAAACTTTGTTCTATTTCAGTGAAAAAATAGAAAATTATTTATCATATTAGAATAACCTACTACTAACGAAATTTATAAATGATGTGAATCGGAGTTGTAAAAAATCTCCAAGACTGTTGAAATTGAAATCAGCAGACATAAATTTATCGCAAAACGTAAATCCTTTCGTTCTTAAAGATATTCATAGGGCATAAACTTTTTTAGGATAAATTCTTACGATTTTTTTAACAGTCGTAACATGCTTTTGTATTTTAATAAGCAATAATGTAACTTTTTTAATTATAAATATTTATTGTACATATAATAATTTTAATATACATAACTTAGTTTTAGTAATACTTCATACGAGTTAAGTTATAAATTGGCAATAATTTTTGGAAGACGAGATTGAGTTATAGTTTATCGGTTTCTCATAAATCTAATACAATTTATTTTAAGCTTAAGTTCACACAGAACTAAGCCTATTAATATAAGACACATATTATTTATCAAAAGCTTTAACATGTTCAGTAATTTACTTGAAGCTTTTATAACGTTGGCTTCTTGGGAATTATGCAAGTTTTAGCGGCTGTAACAAGTTTTGGTTTTGTTTTTGTTTAAAACGGGAATGGTTTAGTAAACAATGTAAATAACAACTTTGTCGAACACTTCTCTGTTCTGCGGGTTTATCCACATTATATAATGAATATTTACAATTTCAGAGCTTTCAGAGTTTACGTTCAATTTTAATCTCCTGACATAAAATATATTCTTGATGTGTATTATGCTTTAAAGCTAAATAGATTAATTTAAAGTTATTACTTTTTTATTACTAACATTTATTCAAATATAATTATATAAGGGCTAAGCAATTTGAAAACATGTTTTTTGTTTTCTTATTTAAATTTATAAGAACAACTCGGTGGCGTCAAAACGCTTGCTTTTGGAATAGACAGTAGTTAGCGAGGGGGAATCGGGGGTTACCGCACACTATTTATAAATATTTAAGAGAGTTAAGTTGTAGTTGTCATGGCCTATTAGAACGTAATGCAGTATGCTTTTATAATCGAGCAGTTTAATGTCTTTTTCATCGACAATTAATTGATGCGATTTTGACGATTTGAATCAATTATGAAAAAAAGTCAACTAGCCGTCTCCGTACTCCAGAAAATATTGAGAAAGTGAGAAGATCGATTTTCTATTAGGCATTGTGCTCAAACTTCGAGTCTATCTCGTCTCTCGCTACAGCACACCTACACGTCGAGTTGAAATTCAAACCATACAAAATCGTAACGGTTCAAAAGATGTTTTGAAATGATTTTGCCCAGTGCAAACTGTTTTGTAAAATAATACTTGAAATTATTACTTCTAATAATATAATGAATATTCTGATGATTAGTAATGAAGCACATTTCCATTTGGATGATTATGTCTATAAGCATAATTGTCGACTTTGGGCAGCAGATATATCCGACATGCTTCTCAATTTTTGCCTCTACAACAATTTTTAAGGTCAACATGAAGATAATGTGCTTTTAGCGGTATAGAAGTATGACAAGTGCTTTGATTCCACTTGTTACCCAACACTCAACAATCTCATGTTTCTGCGATTTCCTTCTTTAAGGTTACCTCAAATTAAAATCTACCGTCCAAATTCTCCTACATTAGATCATAGTCAGTCTTTCAAATTTGAAATTCTCTGTTATATGTTTTTATTGCGCCAGTTTGTGCTTAAGTTTTTAATATAAATTAAATTGTAAACCACTATATCGTTGCAGGTGCTTTATAAGTACAGAAAAATTACTGTTATTATTATTAGATAATTATTATTCATAAAAAATTTAAAAATAATTAGATGTTTATTAGTTCAACGATGTAATTAACTTACTTTAACTTGTGACAAAAGATAATACAATTAAGAAGTATGTGTAAATGTCATAAAATCTTTTAGTTAATACCAAAGTACAATCTAATAAATTTATAATATTCTCATATCAATATCAGAAGCTATATTCAGTTACTTGAAAAGTGGTGTTTGAAAGCAATAATAAATGAATATTCGTTTCTTTCCAATGAAATTCAAAAAAAATTAAAATGTAAGGCTCAGCGCTAAAATTAAACACATTTTTTAGAAAGTGCATTCATATAAAACAATAGAATTGTCAAATTACTAAATGATTACAATTATTTTAGCGTTTTTCTTGAACACGCTTTAGGGTAAATTACAAACTCAAACTCCTTTTTGTTATTTGGGATATTGGTTTAGTTGGCATCAAATTTTTGAAATGCTAATGACAGGATTAAAACTGGGTACCATATATGTCACATATAAACATCGTTACCTGCCTAATGGATGCGTGCATATTACTGATTTCAAAGCAACCAAAACAAGACTTTTTCTGGAAATTATCGTTGGATAAATAGATCCTGTATGATAACCCTTAACGCAAATATTTGTAGATACATTACGACTTGCGACCTACTGTAAGAGTGAATATTTAGGCGAACACGCACATTATTTATCTTAGCTTAGTGCACGATAACACTAGGACAAAAATCTTTAAATACAAGTAAAATGCGTTTCTGCAATAAAGCTAAGAGTAGTCTACTCTCCAGACTAGGATCTTTAGATTACCATCTGTTAAATCGATATAACAATTTAGTCGAACGTCGAAATTTTTCTGAGATATAAAGATTTATTCAACAAATTCTTTGATTAAAAGCATGTGTTAATTTATCGTTCGGTAATCTGTCAATTGCCTAAGAAGTGATAATGAGTAAGAAAATAAAAGCACATATCTTACCGTGGGTGAATCAAATATACACCGAAATTATTTATTTATTTATTGGAGTATCATTAAAATATAAACATAAAGTTTTTTTTTCTATATAATCTCTTTTAGTAACTTAAATGCATGATAATTCTAAAGCGATAAGAGCAGTTAGAAAAAAGTTCAGAACAAGGCGTTGTTGCAAAGCAGAATTGGAAGTCTTATTTTGCAACGATCTGTGAGTTGGTTTATTCAAAAATTAACAGAATCAATTTTAGTATCCGTTAATCTTTCTTGAGAAAGCGATAAACAACAAAAATATTTTGCCATAGTGACCTTGGAAAGATGTTTGTGACTTCTATTTTCAACTGCATCTCGTCCTTCTAAAATTTGTTTATGTCTCTTAAGAGGCTGAACTGTGCTTTAAGTCTTCTCAAATTTCAGATGGTTTTACGTCCTATTGCATAAGAAACTAAGTAATAATCTGGTACGCAACGAGCGAGGGTAGCTTTAACTTTGATATTGCATCAGTAGTGCAAGGTATGGGAATAGGGGAAATTCCATTCAGACATTCCCACCTACAAGCCTCAGAAACCATGTCTCTCTCCGTTTATCTCGTGTCGGGTAAACTTATATATCGGTTATATTTCATTCACATGTGTAAAAATAGATTTTTTGTAATTATCATATATGAAATAAATTAAATATTATAAAAAGGCCAAACATATATTAATCTAATAGTATTTATGTACGAGGGTAAGGTGAAAAGTTCTCGACCTGACACAGAGATGGTGCAGCAATCGGCAAACAATTAGGCTTCCTACTTGGGTACATGTGTCATTAGTTCGTATGACTAGTTTCAACTTGTTCGCTCAAGTAGTTTGTTTACACGATTTTTTTCAGTAGACATGTTGCATGTTTTTTGTTAAAATGGATAAACTTGAATATTGTGCGGTTATAAAATTCTTCGTTTTGGATGGATTAACCTCGAAGGAAATTCGTCCGACGTTGACAAAAGTTTACGGGGACTCTGCTCCTTCCATGTCAACTGTTTAAAAGTGGGCAGCTGGTCGCACATCCCTCGAAGATGACCTACGTGAAGGACGGCCAAAAACCGCAACCACACCGGAAACCATCGAAAAAGTGCATGATATCGTGTTGGACGATAGGCGAGTGAAGGTGAGAGATAGCTGAGGTTGTGGGGATATCGGAAGAAAGGGTGCGAAACATCTTGCACGAAGAATTAGGGATGCGAAAGCTCTGCGCAAGATGGGTGCCGCATTCGCTGAATGCCGATCAAAAGCAAATGCGCAAACGATTTTCGCAGCAACCTTTGGACCGATTCAACAGGGATCCGACCGATTTTGTTCGGGGATTTGTCACCATGGATGAGACATGGGTGCACCACTACACGCCATAAACGAAACAGCAGTCCAAGCAGTGGGTGTAAGCCGGTGGTTCAGCGCCAAAGAAAGCGAAGTCGATCACATCTGCCGGAAAGGTGGCCAGCGTGTTTTGGGATGCGAAAGGGATCCTATTAATTGATTATCTTGCAAAAGGCAGAACAATTACAGGCGAATATTACTCCAACCTTCTTGACCAGCTGGATGCCAAAATTCGCGAGAAGAGGCATGGCTTGAAGAAGAAAAAAATCATCTTTCACCAGGACAACGCACTTGAGTTGGCGATGGAAAAACTGCGGGATTTGGGGTATGATTTGCTCGGCCATCCCCCCTATTCTCCTGATTTGACACCCTCAGATTTCCATCTGTTCCCAAACTTAAAAAAATTTGTTTTTGGGAAGCGCTTCGCATCCAATGAAGAAGTTGATGAACATTTTCAGAATCTTCCAGATTCTCACTTCCGAGAAGGAATACTGATGTTGGAGAGGCGCCGGATCAAGTGTGTTGAAGTCAAGGGAGATTATGTAAAAAAATAAAATCATTTTTTAACTGAAAGTCGCAGTCTTTCATCGTCAGGCCGAGAACTTTTCACTTTACCCTCGTAAAAAGAATATACGCTAGAACAAGTTAAAATTATATTAATACAAAAGCGTTTACAGTCCAAAGTTTTTAATATTTAATTTTAATTTTAATTTTTGCTTTTACAAAATAATGATTTTAAAAGATAATACAGTAAAAGTTACATTCCCGTAACATTTAAAGAACACATTTTAAAATATCAAAACTATCATAATTCTTTGTTTTTTAGGTATACATAAAGGTGGCAAAATTTATAGTAACTCCGTGTATTATAAGAAATGTAAAATGTCTAAGAAACTGAAAAGCTCTTAGGTTTTTTATAGCACCTTAGAGATGAGAAAGCAACTGTGTCTATAAAAATATATAAGCGTAAGTTTGAGTTACTAATATATTAAATAAAGGAGAACATAAATATTGAATAAAACTTTATTGGAATACAAGTTTATGTCGACGTTTCGAAGAATTTTACGGTTTTCAGAACAATGTTAATAAAATTTCTTGTTAGCGAAAGTTTTCGCAATTTTAATTTCTTATTGCGATGTTTCATTATTGATACAGCAAGCTTTCTGAATACTTTGTAAAATGTTGTTTAATGAATTATTGTGCAATATGCTTAATTATATTATATTCTAATGTTTATTCAAAATTCATGTAGCTTGCAAGGGATGTCTACCTGCTTACCATCATATTTCGCAAAATAACTTCTACCAAATTACGGCTTGTGAGAAGTTAGGAGACGTTTATATTTATTTTTTTTATACAATGCTGTGAAAATTTTCAACAAAATGTAATCTAAAATTCAAGTACGCAACCAAGAATGGTGTGTCAAAAACTAAATTAGAAATGCAAGGTTACAGACAATATGGGGAAAACTGTGCGAAGAAAGATTGCGATAGACCCTAATCGACAAATATGAGAATATAGATAAATATTTGTTTATAAACTCCGCACTGAAATACGTTTATGTAACTGGAGCAAAAAAGTAAAAAGATATTCCAGATCTTTGAGAAAATTAACAATAAAAAAGAAAGAAAAAACCAGGAATCAGAATGCGAAGCATAATAAACATAAGATAACTAAAAATCCACTTTCAGTTTTTATGTTGATATTTAGCCTAGTGAAACCAATCAGAAAATCTTTGAAATAGAATTTTTATGCAACGATAAAATAAAAATCAAAACCTTACATAACAAACAGAAATTATTCAACGTACAAGATGTCAATACTACGATTACTCTAAAACCTACTATACCAATTAAACGTAGATAACAAGACTGTTCTGTTTACCAAGAAATAATAAATTCAAGGAAGCTATAAACCGATTCAGTCCTTGAATATTCTTCAACCATCAAGTCTACTTTGTATCCTACCAATTTGGCTAAATTAGAAGAATCTCTGAAACTGCATATACAAATATACGATGGCTGCTCGACCTCATGTTGCATAAACAATAGCAGCATGCATCAAACCAAAACAGAAGAAGAATTAAGTGCATTCTTAAAGAAGTTCTGGTATATGTTTACACAACTGATAAACAAAATAGCATCATGTTGTCAATTTTAGCTATAATACAAGGTATGTCCGGAATGTAAGTAGGCTGATTCTCTTAATCCAAGTATAAGGGTTAAGGGACTATCTTAGGGCCTGGCAGTTAATAGGAAATGTTAGGTAAATGGTCCACCTAATTTGTCTTTAAGTTTTTAGAAAGTGTGGATTGCTTGCGAAATAAACAGCTGTTTGAACGTCGCGTCACGGGGCAAAACTACAAGAAATAAAAGTGGATAAAAATAAAATTTCAGAAACTTACTAAAAGAATTAAAAGTAAACACAAAAGTATACTTCGTATGTTTAATTAGAAAATTAAAATAGACGTTACAAGTAGCAAACAAAACTAAGAAACTCAGAAATTTACTATACCAATTAAATATAGACAACACCCGATGTGCCCAAATAACCGAGAAAATTTCGAGAACGTCGGGGAAGGTTTGCCAATCTGGGCGCGCCAGCTGCATTTTAGAAAATCCGGGGGTGGGAGGTGTGGTGGGAGGTTGAGCGTGATGCAATATAAATGTGAATCAGCCGCTCTGCAGAGGGCGTTTGGAAATTCGTTACAGTACTGTTCTTTAGTAGTTTATTTGGTCTTTAGTTTTGTTTCTTAAAATTAATAACAAATGGTAGATGTTTGTATGTACTCGACTAAATCGTTTAAGTTTCGTATGCTTTAATAATTTTACTGTTTTTTGATTTCTTGAAAGGCAATTTATAGTCGCCAGTCTATTCTATAGATGTTTCTGTACCATTAAACATGCTTATATAAGAGTTTTTGTTTTCTGTCGATAATTCAGATTTTCTACCTGGAACCCACTACATTTGATGGAATTTAAGTCAGAACTGTTGTTTTTTGAGAATATGTAAGCACGTCAGGTTAGTCGTTTGTCAATATGGATGTCTAAGTGTTTGGTCATTACTTCTTATGGTATTATGTTTCTATATTTTCTATGTTTTCTCTATTTAGCGTGACTGGGGGACAAGCGTTTTTTTCAATGTGTATGTGATATGGGCTAATTTTTTTTATTCACTTTTATGCCCCATGGAACCCACTACATTTGATGGAATTTAAGTCAGAACTGTTGTTTTTTGAGAATATGTAAGTACGTCAGGTTAGTCGTTTGTCAATATGGATGCCTAAGTGTTTGGTCATTACTTCTTATGGTATTATGTTTCTATTTAGCGTGACTGGGGAACAAGCGTTTTTTCCAAAGTGTATGTGATATGGGATAATTTTTTTTATTCACTTTTATGCGCCATCGTTCTAACCATTTTACCAGTTGGTTCAGATAATTTTGTAAGTTTCTGAAGGCACTTATGGAAATTGAGTGTGAGAATATGATTGCTGTGTCATCGTCATATGTAGCTGTCGTATTTTGCCTCGATTTAGGTAGATCTGCGACTTATAACAGAGATAATATGGCATTGGAATGCTTTCCTGCGGTACTCAATATTGACTCGAATAAAGTTGAATATATTTCTCTCGATATTCGATTTAGAACGTCCTATTTTTGATGTATGATTGTGGGCAAGGAAAAACATTTATAAGTTGGCTTGTCAAAGGCTTGACTTATATCATTAAAAAGTGTGGGTTAAAAAGGTTTGTCTTCTAAGTCGTTGCTAATTTTTTTGAGTGATCTGTGCGCTTGTTCGATAGTTCTATGTCCTTTACGGAGGAGGTATTGATGAGGAGGTAAGAGACTAAGACATGAATGTATTTTACACTACAATATACAATAAATGAAATATTAATAACAAAAGGGAAAGCCTGACCTTAAGCGACTGGTAAAATTCTAAGCGCTTCCGGTACTGATGTCACGCGGCACGGGCACACGTCCGCTCGCTTCGAAACATCAATGTCAAGTATGATCAAATAAATGTTATAACTTACATTTTCTATATCAAAAAAAAAATTTTGGGGCATTAGTGTAAAGGAAAGCTGCCATGATATTAATCTGTTCTAGCGATTCTAAAGATGAGGTTGTTAAAAATTAAACATCTTGTGTACTCAAACATTTAAAAAAGCTTTGCTTTTCTTTTTAATATTTATTTTAATTACAATACGTGCTAAATAATAAAATTTACAAAGAAAACCGGTTTAAACAGTAACATATAATATATTAAAACTTGGGAAGTTACAAAGTTTAAATGTCTTGTATTAGAATCGGAATAATTTATATTTAATGGTTACTAAGGAACACGGTATGGCGTAAATTGTGTCCTATTGAAAGTCAAACAATTTTGCCATCGGTCAAACGATCATCTTTTTTATGCTTTTATCTGACCATGGTTAATTCAGATCGCAATCAAAACTATAACTCGCATCTCGTCTCCTCAAGAAGAATCTAAAACGCCCTCGACCATTAAAATCGGTCGCTTCTTCGATTCACAGTGTGTGTTTTTCTTGGTGCATTAATATGTATTAAGTGCATCTCAACCATGATTTTTATGAAATTAATAAAATTGATAATTTTTAAATTATATACTGTCAATACTTTTTAATTTTCAGTATTTTATGATTCTACGCGACGGTGCGCACTAAAGATTCAAAACCATTTTTTTAATTTTACCTAGCAATTACTGGCTACAGATGCCGATCAGACAACCCCAACAAATTAACGAGAGAGCCGTTTCTTGCAAAAGCGCATTTGAATTTCAAATGTGTGGGCTACAATCGAATTTGCGTATCATCCGCATTTATTTGTTCCGCGGCGCAACGGCGATACTAATTTGGAATTCTCTTTGCTTGCAGATGTCGGGGACGTAGACTAACACTACTAATAATTCAGGCTTCCGCAAATAACAATGAGCTCTAAAAGTGTGTTAGAAACATTATCACATCGAAGCGCGGCGGGATTGCGAAGCGAGAGGCGGCACTCGGCGCCGGAGATGTAAGTGTATGGCACCGGGGAAGCGCTGAGCGCGCGGCGCGGCGTCGCGATGCCGTGCGCATGATGCAGCCCATGGTTCAGCAACAGCAGCAACAGCCGTCTCAACAGAGGCAGCAGCAGGACGACAGCAACAGGGACGTCGAACAGGAGGCGCCCAGTCCCGAGGGGCGACATCGTGCTCACAAACCTCTCTATAGGCGCTTCTTTAACTACGTCCGCCAGGCATGGACAGGAGTTAAGTTTGCGTTAGGTAAATCACTTTTGTACCTTACCGTTGCTAGTTAAAAAATTACTGCTACAAGTAAAATCTTAAACAATTAACAAAACTAACTGCCCCGAGTATTCTTTAACCAGCAGTGCTTTGGGAATATCTAAAACATGAAATCGTTAGATAACAAAATTGTAGATAACTAGAACCAGTTGCATATACAGCAAATAATTAATTTATCTGGCTGCCATAAAATATATTCAGAAAGTCTCTCGACAGTTAAAAGTATTGAGAGAATTCTGTTTACTGAAGTCAGAAAGGCGGAAAAATGAAATTCACCAGAACATGGTTTTTCGTTTTCCTCTTTCAGAATAATGTGAGCGAACGAAGGGCACCTAACTATATTTTGCAGAATAGTGTATATTAAAAGTCGATGAGGGTACAATTATAACTAGAAAACATACCTCTTTACCTTGTATTTAAAATATATAGGTGACAAGTACACGAATAGTTTTTACGCCCTACTTTTTCGCATTATCATTCAGCAAAGATGTTTGTACAAAACCGTTGTGGAATGGAGGGAGGGGGTGGTGTATTTATAACGCTTTCCACAGTAGTCTGTGATAACAAGATGATGATAAATATTAAATAATTTTCTAATGCTGTACAGAAGTTAGTAACTAAGAGTTGTGTTAGTGTAACCTGTTCCTTACAAAATGACAACACTGCAAAAATTAAAACTAAAAGATCACAAGAAACGATGCGTTCATTATCTTCAGTTGCAAAAGTTTACAAACTATATAACTATTGTACATTGACGAGATTTGAATACATCTGTAAATGCCCGATGGTTAGTGGAAACAAAAGAAAATAATCATATATTGCATGAAAAATTTCTGTATGCAAGTAAACTAACAAAATATGACATTAACAAAATAGCAAGATAGTGACCTGCAACTTTGTTTATTTAATGATAGCATTTTTTAACTGGACCGTAGCTATAAGGATTCTCGGCCGTCATATCCTCAAACTTCTTTTTTCTAGATAATAACAAAGAGAATTGTATAACACAAATGTTTAAAAAATTAGGTCAATAGTGAAATGCACATCTATTTATGCACAATACATTATATTAAAAGTTTTTTAAGGCACCTTTAAGTGTAGGTCTAACCGGATTTGTCTATATGCATATGTATAGCACTTAGTGTTATATACATTTTATTTATGTGCACGTGTTCATGTAAATATTTGTGATAGTTTTACCATTATACTTCTGTGGAAAAGCTATCTGAATACCATGCTAAAATTAATTATACAGTTTTTGTTATTTTTGTATATTGAGACAAAAATGCTAAAAAGTTTAATCGTTCTCCCTCTTTTTCTCTCTTTTTGCTCTTTTTATCCAGTAATATTAACAATGTAAGTTAAAACATTTTTTGTTGGTAGAATAGTGTCTTCGAATTGCAAACTTAATAGAGAGAATTTGATAAAATACTTTTTTGTGGAATTGTGGTAATAGTTTCAAGTTCTGTTAAGTACCAATTGATATAATTGTGACAAAAGACGGAAAATTGTTATCTTGTTTTAATCATAAATCTGCTTGAGCACATCTTATCTATCAGGACAGATAATAAAAGCATAGTGAGCATTTAGTCTTTAACAGGTACGGTTTCGGTGAATAAATGAGAACTTTTGTTTCAAAATTGGCAATGGAACGGTTTAATAGGAAAGCTAAAAGTAGAAAACATACAAACACCGTTAAGTTAAAAAAAATATTTTAAAAATAAAAAAGATGAGCAATGATTAATTCAAGGGTATCATTCTTTAAATTTTAAGTTGACTTCTATAGTTGCAAAGTTTTAGAAATTGAGATACTGATAAACAAGAAGACAACAGCAAAGCTAACCATAATACAGTCTTTAAAAATGGGATATGTTTTGATTATATCTAGAAAATGGTAGCAATTTTGGATATAGAATGAAGTTCTGCAATAGATTAAAGAATTATGGCGAGGTACTCAGCTAACCATTGTGACTAGAACAACCGAATGCACAAATTATAGGACGTATAAAAATGTTTTGCTTATGAATTTTTGAGAGGCCGTTTAATTTTAAAATTTTTGCATATTAACATTTCCATAACTTGTAACGAAATACTTTGTAATTCTTTTATTTAGAAATTTTGTATGTCTGCCGACACTTACATTGTATAATTCTTTATTTTTCTCTTTTTACCACATTTTTTATTTTGGTATATTTTCTGTGTTAAGTTGGTTATTAATGGGGTAGTATTTGGCAAAAGTTCTAAATTTTTATGGCAAAAGAGTTTTTATATCTAGAATTACTTCACCTTATTGCAATATTTTTAATTATTGTATATTAGTAAATAGACCCGTCCCAAATATGGGCCATATAAATCAAAGTTGTCTCGCATGCGCCTACTAACGGCAAGAATTGACCACGTAATGGATAAAACACCAGTAGGTGACTCAAACTGTCTAATTACTTTATAATAATTTATCACTGCGAAAAGGCCGGCCGAATAAGGTAAGGTTTTTGTTTCTCAAGTTTTATTACAGTTTACCTAATAAATTTTTAAATATTCCACTATTATTATCAATGCAAAGATGGATTATCTGTTGAAAGCTAGAGACTGTTACCAAAAGCACGTTCCTGGGTATTTTTCGATAATTAACATCAAGTTGGACGTATTAAGGCTTTATCAGGGTGCCAGAACCAGTGCCGGATTACATAATTAGATGGCAATTTTCGACCTGACATCTTTTGTAAAAATCACTTGTCGATCGGTTACCCTCTAACAAGATATTAGGAAAACAAAACATTCAAATGGGGCCCGGATAAGGCCCGGATTACTAAAATTTGTTTTAAAAACATGTTCGGACATATTTTTCCCGTAGAATCAGTTTCTGCATTAAAAATAGGGGTTTCTATTTAAAAAAACAAAGTTGGATATCACAGGGCCTTACTAGGGTGCCGGACTTGGTGCCGGACTATATAATTAGATAGCCTCCTTCAAACCTAACAACTTTTATTAAGGTCACTTGTCAATTGGTGGCTTCCCTGACGATATATTTGAGTGCGATTTTTAAAATGGGACACTCTGTATATTCACTAATGTACGAAAAATAAGCGAGGCTAGTGACGCTTATAATGTGATAAAGAAAAAGAAAGTTGAGTTGCAATATACTCGTCCGCTAGATCAATTGAAAATGAACGCCGCTATAGAAAATTCTGCCAAATGTGAAGTGCGTACAATAATACTTATCTGTTCGAAAAAACTTTTGCCAGCTGCGATTCATCTGGAACTAAGCAATATTTATGGAAAAAACTTGATGATTGAAGGTGTCGTACGTTGCATATTTAAAGGACGCACTAATGTGTAAGATCAGATAAGAAGCAGTCGCCCATGTAGTCGGCGATAAACTTGCGCAGAAAAGCTTTTATAAAAGGTATTTAAAACCTTGTTAGACGTTACCGTACGTGCCTCAATTTGCATGGCGACTATGTCAAAGAATATTGTAACGTATTACAAATCGAAACCCAGTTGTACAGAGTAAACACACAATATATAAAGTAGATATATAGAAGATCTTTATAATAAAAACATTTAACATAAAAAATTCGTTTGGTTAGAAGCCACTACCGTATATTATTAAACAAATAATAAAAAATGCATCGCTCTAATAGAACTTACATAAAATATTTATACTAAAATAAAGTATTAAGGATAAAAATCGAATGTCTATGCACTGGAGCCCATAAATGAAAAGTTTGGAATAAAAAATACAAGTTTTCTATAAATTAGAAAAAATTATTTTATCTAGTACATAAATGTGCAGATTAGAAAAATATTGTACTAAAATGCAAATGAGGAAAATTAAATATAGTACTTACGTAAAAGGAAGTAAGTTAGTTATTAAGTAGAAGTTATCAGCAACTTCTGTTTGTCAGCAACTCCATAAAAGCACAAATAAATAATATAACACCTTCCACATAAAAATTACACAAATGTTTTTTAATTGACGTTCGTATTTGTTTTAGTGTATAATAATAGTAATAAATGTTTCAAATTTAATATAAAAAACAAAAGCTTAAAATGAAGCTTTAATATTTATAAAAGTAGCTTTATTTTATACATTTTTTTTTAATTTTGAACTAAAGTGTGGTATAATAATTCATTTACAAATAGTAACAAAAGTGATAGTAGGAGTACACTGTAACCAATACATAAGTTAATTTTTTATAAAATTCCAATTAGCTAATCCTTTATGGTCCTTCCCGAAATAAGCTTAGTGTAAAAATAGACGGATCTCTTTCAGGTTGCATTACAGGCGGAACGCAAGAAGTAAACATGTCAACAGACAAAATGTGATTACGTTTGCACACTTCTTAAAGATTACAATTTCAGTTTAAATATTTGTAGTAAGCGTACTCTAAAACTCACACAGGAAAATGTACTTTAGGTTAAATGGCTAGTAATTCTTTGCAAAATAAGACTATAAATATTATTGTTTGAGTATAACGTTTTTAATAAATGTTTTGATAACTGAACAAGTAAAAAGGTTTGGATCAACAATTTTAAATTATCGAGTAAAATAATATTACATTGCAAAGATAGTTTGGGTACGATTAATAAAATACTAAAACCACATTGCAGTCATCAATTAAATAATTAAATAAATTACATATGTGTTCTAATTTGGATAAAAGTATTTTTTTGACAAGTAAAACGTTTTATAAATCAAAAAATATATTTTACAAAAAGATAATCAATTAACCTCAAAGCCCTGAGACAACATTAACAAGGTAAACCCATTTTTCATCAAAAGTGACAGAACTAAGCATTCAGCGTATTTTGAAGTAGTTGGCGACAAATTTTGCCTCTCTTCTTGACTTTTATACATAACTTCTAAGTGATTCGAGACAGTCATATGAGAGATGTTAAATTCAGCTAACAAATTGTGAGTGTTTGGAAAAGTTTTGGAATCTGAAATAACTTGCAAGTCTCCTTCATGCAAAACGGATGGTTGGCCGGAAAGTCACCAGAATCGAACGCTTGTATCATTTCGAAAGAATCATTTGGCTCATAATTCCTAATTTTCCGATATCGGAAATTTTATTTACTCTATCTCTTATTGGCTATACCCGTTTCTAGCAATAGCAAATAAAAGTCCAAATTGAATTTTGACAATTGTCATCCGAGTCATTCTATATCAAATCTTCGAGTCGTTGGACGTGAAATCTTTGATTTTCATAAAATGTAAAATATTGATAGCTACTTGTGGAGAGAAACCAAAAACTGATTAAAAAATTGTAACATTGGTTTTGAAGTCACGGCTGTTTGAAAATCGAAAACATCCCCAAAATTGGTCCTACCATAATACCTTTAAATGGTTATATTTTGATAATTTTCCACAAGATCATTTCATCAGCAGCAGCAGCAGTAAAAACCGTTGGATATATTCGCAATTGTACTTACTTTTGTTGAACTTAGTTGCACCACATGTCCTTCCAAGGAAATGAAAATACTTTTGTTTCTGATATGTCCTTCGTTTTAAGGACGTAGCAATGGTGCTTTTATTTTTCAAAAATAGTTTTCGTATCCATAAAATGATTTTTTAGCAATTTTCTTCTTCAGTGTATTTCTGATCTTTACAAAACTTAAACGTTATACTAGAAATATTATTATGTTTGGCTCATACACGCAATTCCATTAGATTCCTTATCTGATTGTCGTACGATCTTGCTTTCGTAACAAGCCTTTCTAAAGTTCTACCAACTCCGTTTCACGCTCTCTTTCCATGGCCAGTGGCAAAAAATGCTACTCAGCAGCTACCCTAAGTCTTCCTTATGAAAGCATAAGTTCTTGAGGTTTTTGCGATTTTTATACTGTGACACAATTATCCAAATTATTACCCGGTTTCAGATTTGGTGTTTCTTCACTTTCTTATTAAATAATTACTTATGCCAAACTCTTTCTTTATTTCACTGTAAGACCAACTTTTAGGAATAATAGTCAAAATTAACAATTGTTTGTCTTTATTGGCATGTTCAGGTTTTTTCTCTAACATATTTCATTTAAATCATTGTTTTGAAAACTTTCTAACTGTCAGACGATATGTTGCTTTCCGGATTCAGTAAACTTTGAATTTTTTCCGCTTTTTAGTAAATATTCATTTTTTACAATTTACCCAACATCATAAGTGACTCTTTTAAATGTTCCATCGATATTAGGGAATCAATAAACATACCTTCTGTCTTATTTTCTTTTATGTTTTTAATATTCTTCTATTCACTTACCTGTCTGTTTGCAGCACTTGTCACGAATTTTTTAACTATCTTTGATGCAAAAATTTAAGCCGCATCCACTTCGTTACTTAACGATTTAGCAACCCGATGTTTAGAGAATTTAAATGAGTTACAGCACCTATCTAAAAATTTCTTTTGGATGGTTGCTTCCGTTTTTTTAACTCCCTGAAACATTTAAATATTTTGAAAGAAAACTGAAGTGATCGCTGTCACGAAAAAATGAGAGCTGCCCCAAAAACAACTGTAATATAACTTCTTACAAATAATTAAAAAAACAATTTTGATATCAACATAAGAATTACCTTAATAAAAACATATTTTAGTCATAGGGACAATTATTTACCTAAAATAATAAAAATAATAAGAAAACTTATGGAAATCAGCTGCACAAGTACATAATTTGAAAATAAATTTTAAAAAAACATGGCGTGATATAGTACTACTCTGCTGCTGCTGCCGTTGTTGGAATTATTCTGCCCTGCAAAATGACAAAATTAAAAAGACAAATTGTTTTCCTAAATATTCTGCAAGTTATTTTTCAAGGAAAAGCTTTCTTTAAGAAAAAAAGTGCATTATATATATATTTTTTTTATTTACTGCATATTTACAACTAGTCTAACTAGACTAACAAGCAAATGAGTTAATGTACATAGCATGTGGGGAGGAACACGAAGAGTGACCTCCTGTCATTACAAGGTATATAAGTCTTATTACTAATTTGTTAGGTCACTAAACTTTGTCCGTTTCAGGCGTCTAACTGCATTTGTATTATTTAATAAGTCTGTCACTAGAACACTAGGGTGATCACTAATACGATCGTTGTATCTGATGCAGCAAGCTTTGATGACATCTTTAATCCATGGGATCTTTAGATCGTTATGTAATGTGCGGTTGTTCACATACCATTCGGCGTTTGCTATTGCGCGAAGTGTTTTGCTTTGAAATCGCTGTAATATCTCGATGTTCGATGACTTAGCAGATCCCCAAAACTGGATCCCATACGTCCAAATCGGTACTAACATGGTTTTATATAACAACACCTTGTTTGTTAAACTGAGCTGGGATTTTCGTCTGAGGAGCCAGAACATCTTCTTCACGCGGATATCTAATTCTTTTCGCTTAGTCTGTATATGTTTTTTCCAGTTTAGTTTGCTATCGAGATGGATACCGAGATATTTGATATCTTCTTTGTGTGGTATGTTAGTGCCGTTGAAGATTATAGGAGGTGGAACAACCTTGCGGAGGGTGAAGACCACTGAAGCCGATTTGTTTTCATTGATTTTGATGCGCCAGGTCTTTATCCAGTTTTCTAAAGCTTCCAGCGCATTTTGCAGGTATATTGATGCCTGAAGTGGATCTCTGTGTGAAGATAATACAGCCGTGTCGTCCGCAAACGTAGCAATTAAAACATTGTCAGTAACAGGAAGGTCTGCCGTAAACAACTGGTATAATGTCGGTCCCAGTACGCTACCTTGTGGTACACCTGCCTCGACTGGGTAGATTGGCGAGTGGCTGTCATTGCTTTTGACCCGAAAGTATCTGTTTTCTAGATACGACTTGAAGAGCAGATAGCACTGTTGCGGTAGGGTTTGCTTGATCTTATATAGGAGGCCAGGGTGCCAAACTCGATCAAAAGCTTGGCCCACGTCTAAGAATGCTGCTAGGCATAACCGTTTTCCTTCGAAGTCTTTTTCTACCTTATCCACTATCCTATGGACTTGTTCCAATGTTGAGTATTTTCTGCGGAAACCGAATTGATGTTCCGGAACTAAATGCAGTTCTTCTATAATGGGTTCAAGTCTTCTTAGTAGAATTCGCTCAAAGAGCTTAGAGAGGAGAGGTAACAGCGAGATCGCTCTATAAGAAGCTGGTAATTGAGCTGGTTTTCCTGGCTTTTGAATGACAATTGCTTCGGCAAATTTCCATTGGATTGGGAAGTACTGAGTTCTTAAGATGGCATTATATATACGTGTTATAGCTGCTATCCCTTTTTTTGGCAGTTGACGGAGTAATTCGGACGTAATTAGGTCATATCCCGGTGCTTTGCCAGTTTTTAAACATTTAACTTCTGTTTGGACGTCGTTGGGTGTACAGTGTCGAATGGGTAAATGGAGTTGGAGTGGTGATTTGAGGAATTCGAGAATTTCGTAATCATCTTGTGGAGTTCTGTCTGATTCGTGCGGTTGAAAGGTTGCAGCTAAGTGTTCGCCGAATACCACCACTTTATCTTTATCACATCGGGCCCAAGAGCCATCATTTTTACGAATAGGAGGGATGGGGATAATAGGCTTTTTCAAATTCCTAGTTGCGCGCCATAAGGAGTAGTCATGGTGTTGACTGGGGGATAAGTTTCGCACATAATCATTGAACGTTTCGTTTTTCTGTTCCTTGATTAATCTTTTTAGTTGTGTGGTGAGAGTGTTTAGTTTATTTTTGTCTCTTGGGTGTCTTGTTTGTTGCCAGATCCGTCTTGCTTTTCGTTTGTCGTTGATCTTTTGTCTAATTTCTAAGGAGTAGTTGTTAGTGTTTTTGTTACATTTATGTTGTAGTTTTATGGGCGTAGCTGTCCAAGAAGCATATTGTAAGGTTTGTGTTAGTCGTTCTATTGCCGTTTCAATTTCATTTGAAGTGTTAAGTACTGCTGGAATCGATAGATGTTTATCAATATATTGTCGAAAAATGTCCCAATCCGTAAGACTGTTGTGTAGGCTGGGCCTTGCAGACTTGTTGATTATGCAGCTACTCAACGTGCATATTATAGCAGAGTGATCCGAGTTTAGATCGTAGCAGTCAGCAACATCGATGTAGTTGGGCGAGAAATTTTTTGTAATAAGGAAATCTAATGCATCCGGCAGTTTATTCAGATCGCTTGGCCAATATGTGGGTTTACCTGTGGCTACTGCATTATAATGATTATTTAAGATGGTTTTATATAGTTGCCTTCCCTTTGGGTTAATTAAACCCCATAAGGGGTGTTTAGAGTTAAAATCACCACCTGCTATGAACCGGTCTCCTAGCGTCCTGAAGAAGTCTTCGAACTGGTTCTGCGTTATTGAATGCCGCGGAGGGGAATATACTGATGATACTGTTATGTCTCCAACGTGGTCTTTAATTTTGACATTTGTGGCTTGTATATGATATGTTTCAAATTTCTCCATTTCGTAGTGTGATAATTTGCTGCTGATTATAATTGCCGTTCCAGCGTGAGCTGTGTTGTCGGGATGACAGGTGTAATAAGTTCTGTAGTTGTGGATATTGAGGTAGTTGTAATTAGTAAAGTGTGCTTCAGATACCAAGAGCAAGTCGATTTTTGGGTGTTTAGAAACGCTTCTACTTCTAAACGGCGTTGTAGAAGTCCGTTTGCGTTCCATACGGCTATTCTTAGGGTATCCATTATTGGGAGATTTTGGTTATCAGGCTAGTGAGTAGGTTGAGCATCATAGTATTGTGTTGCATTAACTGGCTAAACATGGTTTCAAATTTGGAAAGGAACTGAGACAGGGAGATGTCATTGCTGTTTTGATTTTGATTTTGAGTGTTGTCTGAGTCTGACGTTGTTATGAAATTTTGTTGTCCAGCCACGGCTGCGGCATAGCTAGTTGGAAACCTGTTTGCCCTATATGTATTTGGTTGAATTGTGGCCGCCTTTAGAGCTTGTGGTGCTTGGATCCTAGGGTTGGCGGTGTTGTTTCCTCTTTTTAACTGAAGTTGTTGGTAGATAGAGCATCCTTTATAGTTTGCTGGGTGGGCTCCATTGCACAATGCACATGTAGCAGGAGTGTCTTTTGGCTTTGTACACGTCAGGGTATTGTGGTTACCACCACACTTTACGCACGCGAATGGTTTTCTGCAGTAAGTTTTGCTGTGTCCGTATGCTTGACAACGAGTACACTGGATGATATTGGTTTTTTCCTTGGTGGCTCAACTGTAATTATCATATTTAATAGAGATCTAAGTTCGTATATCTCTTTGTTGTTACTGGCAGGCTCGAGGTAAACAAAGAATAAAGGAAGTGGTGTTTTGTCTACCCTGTGTCTTATATTCATTAAATTGCGTACAGTATGTCCTTTCTCTTTAATTCTTCTTTTATCAACGCGGTATCGACTGTTGGGTGAAGGTTTCTGATTACAACTCTAAATGCCCTTTCTTCTTGAATCTGATAAGTATGAAAAATAATTTTCTCGTCATCAAGATGTCTCACAAGTTTTCGATATGTTTCAGGGTTAATTAGTATTTATCTTGACGACGTTGTTTGCTAGTGTTTTGAGTTGTATTGTTCAGTTTCTAATACTTTTGTCAGATTTGTAATCATTGCGTTATAATTTTCTACTCCGTGTATATATACTGGAGGGGTTTCTTAACTGCAGCTTGTGGTTCGTCTCTAGTTGTTTCCATTACGTTATCTTCGTGTATGTCATTTAATAAATTAAATCTGTTGTTATCGATGATTTGGCTTTGTAATTCGAGGTTATTATCAGGGGAGCGTGAGCATCTTTTCTCTTTTCATTACTTGCCACTCATGAGAGCCCGTTTGGGGTTGGTCATCGTTTGTTGCGGTCATTTCAGGTGCTGGATGCTGGTTATTAGGATTTTGTGGCAGACAGTGCATGGGTTGTGGAATATTAGTAGGATAAGATACATATGGAACATATGTTTGGCTTGGTAATAATTGTTGCGTAGGAGGATTAGTGTAGGGCGTTAATGGCTGGTTTTGATATAATAAATGATGTTGAGAAATTGGAATTTGTTGTTGAGCAATAGGCATTTGTGGTTGAAACGGAAACATATTTAAAATAGATAAAATAAACTCACTGATTAATGCGGGTCACTGGCATTCGAGTGCATGCATAGATAACACGCGCGTCACAGACACATCCACTCATCTACGAGGCCAGCGGCCGAATCGCATTATATATGGTACATAACATGGTAACATAACATTTTTTTCTAAAAATTTTTAAGTGGTTACTCTAAGATGTTAAAGATCAAAGTCCCGACAGCACAATAGCTGGGAATTTTGTATACATCATATGAAAACTTAACTCTTCAGATTTCGATTCGCGTTTAGTTTACTTTTCTAGCTATAAATTTGACAGAAGCATTTAAATGTATTAAGGTAGGGCTGATTCTGGCGATGTTTTTAGGTTTTCAAATAGTTATAACTCCGAAAACAATATTCCAAACATTTTTTAATAATTAGTGCAATATATTTAGAGTTTGTATAGTATAACTTACACCATCCAATATAATAGTTGAGTCAGCAAAAAAAATCATTTTGAAGTAAAAATGTTTATTTGTCATTTCAACATTATTGTGTCAAAGAAATGATTCATTAAAGTTTATTGGTAGCTTCTGTTTTTCAAAATGTATTACACAAATGCTGAAATGTGCGATATGCATTTTGTTTACGGCCTTGCCAATGGCGATTCACGTTCAGATATAGGCATTCATGAAGAACGATACCCAAACCGTGTAATCCCGCATCATTCCATATTTGCCCATCTTCATCAACGTTTTAGCGAAATGGAAAGTTTACAAAACATACGGCTAGTAACGGACACACTCGCGTAATTAAAACTCCATAAGTTGAAGAAATAGAACTAAATGAAATCGAGGAACATCCTACTACAAGCACTTTGCCTTAAGAATAAGTCAGCCCACAATTTGGGGGATATTGAAGAGGCAACGGTGTATCCCTATCACATTCTACGAGTACAGGCACTTTGCGAACCGATTTCCCGCAGTGTCAGTGAATGCAACGTAAAATCGTACAAAATTTTTAATTTTTGGCGCAAGTATTCTACACCAACGAGGCTACTTTTTTTCGAAGCCCTATTCTTCATTTCTATAATAATCACATATGGACCGAAAAAAACCTGCATGAAACATTGATGGTCTGTCTAAACTAATTCTCAGTTAATGTGTGGGCCACAGTTGTTAGAATTCACTTGATAGGTCCGCATTTTTTGCCGATGAGGTTAAATGATGAAGTATACAGCCATTCTTGAAGAGGAACTGCCACTACTGTTAGAAGAAGTTCCATATCAATTAAAATTACAGATGTATTTTATGCAGGATGGTGTTCCAGAACATTTTAGTTTAGTTTTATATATTATTATTATTATATTATTATATTTTTTGTATTTTTAATATGTTTAGGTGCAGTGTGACTTAGTTACCTAGGGCATCAGATTACTGTCCTATATTGCTATAGATCGTGTAGTCCAAATTTTGCTGAGAGCGTAAATACGTTTCGGAGTATTCCGAAAATTATTTCATAAAAAACGATACCTATTATGAAATCACCTATATGCTTTTCTAGGAAAGACAACGACTTAGATAGTTATATACCACGAGGAAAATGTCCACGTTCAGTAACAAATTCGTCGCTTAAAAAATAAAAATTACATATTTAACTGCATTTTGTTGTTAATTAAATTTCGGTGTAAATTACTGTTAGCACATAAGAAAACAAATAATATTTTAGTCTATTTCTATTATAATACAAAAATTTAGTAAGGTACCACTATTATCTTTTTATAATATTCAACGATGTAGAATATTGTACAACAATTAATCATATTGAAGCCATTGTTACAAAAAAAATGTGAGAAGCTAGTGGTATAGGAATATACAAATTTTAAACGCTAATAATATGTGCTTATGTAAACATTTGCACATATATTTATAGGAAATTACATGTTATTTGCGAATTGTTAAGTATTAAATAAACATTAATTATTAAAATTATACAAGGCGACATGTAAAAATGTTTGTAAATTTTCTAAACATACTAATAAAACAATTACTTATTTAAATTGGACGCTGCTTTCTTTAATAACTCAACGTGATATAAAAAAACCCGATAAAGCTGTTACCACAATTGAGCGTCTGAAAGTTACACTTTTTTTGTAATAAAACGTTGACTAGGAGACAGTAAAGCTCTAAGAAATACATTTCATACAACAGAGAATTGGCAGACTGTCAAGTAGCTTCTTACAATGTGTCTATATTGAGTTAACTTGGCGAACGAAAATCTACTACCAAAGCTGAAAACCTGAAGTTTGCTGAATAGCGATAAATTTCCGAGAAAACAATTAAAGGTAACATAAAATTGATCAAGTGAATGTTTAACTAGACATCTGTATATATGTCAGTTAGATGACAATACAAATAATATGTGCGCATAGTTTAATTTATTTTTTATTATTATTGAGATAAAAAATTGATTAATTTAATTAAATATAGGTATTTTATTTTACGAGTAATTAATCACATAATAAGATATAAAAATGATTTATTTACTTTTAAATTTTATATTATTATAAGTTTTTTGTGCAAGTAACTTTATATTATTATATATTGTTTTTTAACAATTACAAAATTTATTTTAATAATATTATTAATTATTTGCTTCGTTACTTTTTAGTTGTCTGTAGTCTTCGAAATATTTGACAGAATATTACAAATTTATTTTAATATTGAGGTTTAGATCAAGCAACTAAAAGTTTATTTAGTAAATTTAATTTTCTGTAGATTCTATAGATTCGTGTTCTATTGGGACTATGTTGTATTGAAGTCAATCATAATCACCTAAACAGTACATTATCGTATTCATTTTAAAGAAGTATATGTACATGTACACAAAATTATACAAAATTCATCACAGCTTTAGTTAATAAACAATCACAGATTTTAGTTTTAAAGACATTTTTGACATATTTTCAAATGACTTGGGTAATACGTTATAAAATTTAAGCATCCAATCATTTGTACTATTGCATACAGTGTTTAACTATATACTATGTATGTACATGTTATTACTATATCTGTCGTTACGTTTATGACATTTGTTAATAATGCAAATAGAAATATACAAACTAAGCAAGTTAATATTTTTAATAAAATGAAGGCTTCTCTATGTATAGGCGACGTACGAATGGAAACATTCATAACGAGCATTTAATTTACTTGTGGCATTTACAAGAATATCTTCCCAGCAAGTAAATGCTACTGTTCAGCTTATTCAAGAACATTGCATCGGGCAATCCATGTTGGCTTGCAATCTATTTGAACGCCTAATAATATATTAATATCAGCATTGCTTAGGTAATTAAATATTCTCAAAGATTTTGTTTTCTGTTGACTTAAGTGTAAGCCAGTATTATCAAACCACTTTTTTAGATCTAAAATGGCTTTTTTAATGCATAAGCAATAATTAAGTCTTTATGTTTCACAGAAATAGTATTATCGATTTGAAATTGCGTGATATGAACATGAAAAAGTTTTTTTACAAACCGTGAAAAAATAATACACTATCTTAGGGCAACAATTGAATCTTGATAAAAATAATTTTAACTTTTTTCACATAAGACATAACATTAACGCAAACTGCTTGGAAATATGTCTTCTCTAAACTCATTTAACAGCTATTCTTAAAAAGTTGTATAATTTAAGACTTTTTAATAAACACTTTCTGGTCCGTGTTAAATGCACACTAAAATTGCCAAAAGTAGACGGAAAGAAAACAGTAAAAGCAAAACAGAAAATATGGGACAGGAAGCACTAAAAGACGAAGAGCGAAGGGTGCAATATCATCAGGAAATAGACAAACAGTTGCAAACCAACAAAAAAGCGACAGAAATAGAATCTGATTGGCAAATAATAAAGAAGGCAGTAACACAATCTGCTAATAAAAATTTGAAACCAAATACAATCGAAAAAAGGGATGCTTTGATAAAGAATTGGAGAAAATTTTGGAGGAAAGAAAAATTACTAGAGCAAAGATGCTAAAAAAACGAAGCGCTCTAATATCAAGAAAAATACAACTAAGTAAGGAGAAGAGTAAACAAATTACAAGAATAAGAAAAGGGAGCTCCAAAAGAAAATGCTGGAAGAAATCAAAGAAGCTAACAACAGATAACACACAAGCACCTTTTATAAAAGTGTCGGATTAATGAAGAAGGGGTACAAGCCAAAGATAACGATGTGCCAAGATCATGAAGGGAACATAATAAGGGACGAAGCTAAGGTGGTACAAAAATGGCGTCAATACTATGAACATTTGCCTACAAACATAGAACAGAAGCAAATAAAGAACGGTTAAATGGTAGTTGTTACACAAAATCAAGAAATGACCCCACCACCAACTGAAGAGAAAATTAAAAAGGTTATAAAAAGATTAAAGCAGCGATAGCGATGATACGTATGTGTAAAACTATTAAAATACGAAGGAAGCAAGTTAACTGAAAAAGCCTTAAACAGATAAAAAAAATATGGACAAACAAAAGGATGCCGACCGAATGGTTTAAAGCAATAATAAGTTCAATATACAAGAAACGGGACCGTTTAGAGTGTGGAAATCACCGACCCATTGCAGTTCTAAATGTAAGCTATAAATTACTAGCAACGCTGATAAATAAACGACTTAAAGTCAAAACGGAAGAAGAAATAGGCGGGTACCAATGCGGTTTCCTAAGCAACAGATCGATGACGGATTAAATCCACACGATAGGATAAGCCCAACAGAAATGTTTAATAAGGGGATTAAACTACATATGCTACTCGTCGATTTTAACCAAGCTTATGATATTGTAATTACAACAAAAATGTTATAAGCACTGAAGGAGTTAAATCTCCATGAAGATAAAATAACAATAGCTAACACTACCAACCAAGTGAAAACTCAAGATGCACTAACCAAAAAATTTATAACAAGAAGTATACTAAGACAAGAGTATCCAATCTCATCAACTTTGTTTAACCTAGTCTTGTAGGTAATAATAAGGAAACGCGGAACTAAGAGAAATAATAACATACTTAGGAAAGCGTACTAGTTTGTGATATATGAAAAGAAGAACTAAAATCCTTAGTTAAGAAATTACACTAGGAATTAACGAAAGTAAAACTAAATACTTAATAAATGGAGTGCATAACCGTCAGATAATACAACAACTAAAAATTAAAAGCAATTACAACAGTAAAAGTTATATCTTTACACGAGTAGAATCTGAGACCTACCTGGGAATAGAAATAACAGATGATGGAGACCTAACAAATAAAATTGACATAAGAATAACCAGTAGCTTAAAAAGTGCAGGAGCTCCAAGGAAAGTGCTAAGATCAAAAAATTATTCTCTCACAAATACAGTGAAACTGTACAAAACGATTATAAGACCTGTAGTAACCTTTGGGGGTAAAATCTCGACACTGCGATAAAAGGACAAATCCAAATTATACGTATTCGAAAGAAAGATATTAAGACGTGTCTACGAAAGAATAAAAGAAAAAAATGAAAACAAAGAGCTATACGAAACGTACCGTGAACATGTAATAAAGCAAAATCGCTTTAATTGGTTAGGACTCATAGTAAGAATAGAAGAAACAAGAATGCCTCGTCAGCTGCTTTACCAAGAGATGGAAAGAATAAACAGAAGAGGAAGACCTAGAAGGCAGTGGTTAAAGTGCGTAGAATAAGACCTGAAAAAGTTAAATGTGAATAACTAGGAGACCGAAGCTGAGAACAAGAAAAAGTGTGAAGAAATATATATATATATATATATATATATATATATATATATATATTATATATATATATATAATATATATATATATATATATATATATATATATATATATATTGTTAACTTAAGACAGACATAGTCAAAAGATTTAGTTAAATCAAAACAACTTGAGACTGAATGTAGTTCTTCTTGAAATAATTGCAAAAAATAGTTTACAAAATTTACAATTGCTTTTTACTTGAATTTCGATTAGACCTAAGCCCACATTGTGAATCACTAAATAAGTTCGTTTTAAAATATTTACCAAATCGGTTTTTCATAACTCGTTCAAAAAATTTTTAAAAATGTATTAATTCACAAAGAATTGTTGAAATAACGTCAAGTATATTTTTACAATTTGTGTTTTAAAAAATAAATCATTTTAAACTTTTGATAGTTTGGATAATTTCTTAAGAACAATTTTAAAAATTAAATTTACAATTATTTATAGTAATACCGATATTTAAATTATATATTCATTCTGTAGCAAATTTTTTTTGTATATTAGTGGCTATGTTGATAAAATAATAATTAAATTTACTTGGTTATGTAGATCACTTATTAAAATCAAACGCACTCTCATTACATGAAGTTTTTCCGTATACGAACGAGTCATTGGTTTTTTTTTGTTAGAAAACATTGATACACACGATGTGCTGTAATGTTTATAAACATATTCTACCGTTTGTTTGTGTCAATATTAGTGTTTTTCACAAAATTACATTCAACACCCGACATCAATAAATGTTTTATGATAACGAGGTGTGGCAGCGGCCCCCCCGGAGAGCTTGTCCAACTCCGACATGCTTGAGCCCCTTCGCATAGTAGTTTATAAAAATAAATAAAAACACGATTAAAAAGCTCTGTTTGACATAATTGACGTACGCCGTTGCCATGACAACGCATACGTATACCCAGTTAGAGTTGAACTTTGACCTGTGTGATAGCACTCATAATTTTTTTTATGTATAAGTGCTTTATTACCCGCTTTCAAACGAAAATTTTCCATCGCTTGCGGTTCCGGAAATATATTACCTCGGTCGCGCCTGCAGCCGGGCCGAAATTTGTCCTTCGGAGGCGCTCGGGTCGGCACGGAAAGGCACGAACGATTTGACCTTTGACCTGTGTGACAGCAGCAGCAGCACTCATAATTTTTTTTATATATATAATTAAGATGTTGTAACAGGTTTATAGTTTGAGTTGAAGTTTTATTTTGTAGGGATCTTGAATAGGATAGCACTATTATGATCGAAGATTGCGTGCTGCATAATATCACAGATCAGATTTTCCTACTTAAAATTTACAAAAATATTACCTATACACCTTTATTAGTTTGTTATTGGCATTATAAAATTCATAAGAAAAAAGTAAATTACAGAGATTTCCACGTTTTCTGCCTTATTGTATAAAACAAAGTCTTAACATTTCCCTATATAATTATCTGTTATGCCATATAGTCAAAATTTTATCTACAGGGTGTGTGAAAAGCAATTAGGCACTAAAAATGTATATTTTGAATATCAATTTATTTAAACAAATTGTATATACATTTTATTACACAAGAAAATAAAAGAAAATCTTTAAATTTCGACGTAGACACCGATGGAATCGACTAGTATCCTCAAACGACTGAGAATAAAATGTACAGCCTTGTAGCATAATAAGAATAAAAAAGTAGTATGCCTTCTTGTATGAAGATGCCATAAACTACACGTAATCTTCCAACATTTAAATGTAGCGGTTTGTATTTATTGTGTCATTCACAACATAGGTTTACATTTCATATACCACTGAAAATATGAAATCCCATTCGCTGTCGCTTATTGAGAGACTGTTTTCATCTTGACTCCAATTATACTACATGTTCTATAGCTAGTTTTTGTTGCCTAGTTACTTTTTATTTACTCTGTATAAATTTTATAAATGTTTCAATGTTACAATTAGGTATTTTATAATATAAACCCTAATTCTACAATAATACTTGAAGTCAATCAATAGTTCAATAATCTGATTTTTATATAACAAATTCTCTTTGGTATGTATCATAGACCCATCATAACTAAATTTTAAGATCGTATATTGAGGTTGTTTCATAACCATCAATTTTAAAAGAAACAATTTTTTGGCAATAACAATTAAATAAGCATTACTATTTTGGAGAAAAAGTCCGTTGTATTAACTTTATATTTATTAGAGCAAATATTCACAAATAAAATCTTTATTATTTAGTAACAGTTTCAAAACCAGAATTTGCTATTAGATACAATCTGTTTCTTTTAAATAATGGAATGCACTTTAAAATTCATAACTGTCTAATTGGTTTTAATGGGAGTACATATTAACTAATTATTTACTTTTAGATCGTTAGCATCTCTAATTAGTTGTTTTTAACAAGTTAATAATAAAAAATTTTTTGTCTAAAAAATATAACTATCAAAATTCCAGTTTTATTTTCAGATTTCCTTTCGGGGGTTTTTAGTATCTTGGTCAAGTTTTGCGACACAAGTGCAATATCACAGATAGTATTACATTTTCAACACATATAATTATTTCCTACTGTACTCAACTTCTTTTTTGCGCTCTGCGCGACTTAAATGCCAGATGAAGTCCCAATTATTAACAGCTGTTTTATAGCAACCTACATACTTTTTACGATCGCTTTCGTTAGTTAAATTTTTAACTTTCAGTAACGCCATATTGAACTATGTATATTTTGTTATTATGACCTTATGTACGTAGACTCCCAGCTATTATCACAATATGGTACATGCGATTTTTGTCTTAAACCCTTATAAATACTTAATATTAGCATCCTTTTGACTATTTAGCTCTTGATGCATTTTTTACATCATTTTTTGTTAGACAATATATAATTATCAAAAACGTCAAAGGAAAGACAAACAATTTATAGTAGATGAGGTCGGTGTATAAGTTCTATGAACAAACTTTACTTATTGAGCAACGTGTCAACAAAAAATATTTGTAAAACTCCGAAACTATACTACTAAATCTTGCATATTGTAAAAAAAGTTTTCAGTAACAAACATCTGCTTTATACCGAAGCTTGTAAAACTTGCTTATTTTCATACTTTGATAAGGACACTAAAAAATAAGTTAAAATATTTAAGTTTGTTTTATAAACATTGAAACAAATACTGAAAACGTTATTTCAGATAGAAAATGAAAAAAAATTATAGAACGACTTTGGCATACAAATAAAGGAAATTGGTGATGTAGTGCTTCACTCTCGAGAAAAATTCTAGTATAACTTTTTCCGATTTTTTAAAAAATGTAATTATCTGCAACGGATATAAATTCTTTTTAGTGGATAAGAAAAAGTTTAAGACAATACTAATTGTGCACTTTTATGTGAAAGATTTACTTCAAATAAACATTTAAATACTAAGTAATTAACCAATTGTTATCTGAACAAAAAGTTTGAAAGCTAATAAAAAAGAACAAAGCTGTATAAAAATGCTTTTCCAACAAATGTTTATTCATTGATATTTGTTTAGTAACTTTTGCCAAATTAAATTTCTCGTTGCCATTATTGGATCTAATTCCACGTGACATTCATATTCCTTAAACTTACAATTATATATGTCCTAAATAACAGTTCGTAACTAAATAAAAATAAAATAAGCAATAACTTTGTTAAGAAGTTTTTCTAATATTTATTTATTGCTATATCAACAAATAAATTTACTACACATAGCAGAGTTAAAATAAGATATAAATTTAATAATCGTAATTGTAAGACAAGCAATAGTTTCAGTTAAACTAAAAACATCAATTTGATCACTCTCTTATCTTGATTTTAATAAAATAATGTCTGCTTAGTATACGTTTTAGCTTGGTGTTTGAAATAACTTTTTGTAAACCGCGCGACTTGCGTTTATAAGAAACTTGTTAGCACATTTTTCAATATACTCTTCTGTAAGTTCAACTGTGTATTACAAAAATACCATGATGTGCTCTCGATGATGTACCTCGAGTGAAATCGTTACAATTCTTGTATAACGTTTTTTTGGGCATTTCACCACACAGAGACAAGGATAACCCAAGAATTTGTAGCAAACTATTGTGTAATAAACGGTGCATTCAATATTTATAGCTGATTTTTGAGCTTATTGTACCCTAAATAAAATTTGATTTCCAGGATTTTTACATTTTTAGTCTGTAATTAGGTATTATTTTTTATCTTTAGATTATCAAATATTAAAACATCGGTATGATTCTATAACTACACAAAAAAGCCAAGTCTGAGACAGGCATTATACGTTGTGTATTTAAATAAACTAGGATTTTTAAATTTTTAAATTTAAATACCAAAACATACATTTTATAGTATGATAATAGTCAAGAATATTTTTTTTGAATATTTTATATATCATCTACTTAACTTTGTTAGTAGGAGTTAGTTCAATACACTCAGGAATAAGCATATTTTTCGACATTACTTATAACTTGATTCAGGTGAGAGATGTGAATATTATTGTTGCAGTAATAGTTTTTAACAGATCAAAAGCATTAGTTCTTTCTACGCCTGAACTGTGATTTTTACCATTAATTTTAAATAATATGTAGGCGATTCTTCTCTTATTTTTAATATTTTTATAAAGTTTTTGACTATTATTTTTCCTTATCTAAAATCAACTACAGTAGATGTTGGTTAATTTAACGTCAAGCCAACTAAATTTTGTTAATATATCCGCCGGTTTCAGTAAACAGGCTATTGCTTTTTTCTAGTTTAGAAAAAGAACGTTGGTTATAGCAATATTTACATATTACTGTGTACAAAATAGGTTTTCTCTACCCACTAGTGCGCTAAACAGACTCTCCTGCTTAAACTACTGTGGAAAAGACTCTTCTGTTCTTTCCTACTGCTGTTCGCTTTTTTGCATTTGAATTGCAACTAAACCCTACTTGACCTCGAAACTCATTCCATCTCGTTAGGCTCTATCAACAGCCAACCTCTTCGTAGCCTCACGCCAAGGTAGCCAGCCCTCTTAGATCTTTGTCGCCACATTTTTTAAGTTCTAATTTTTCCGAAACATAATGATTGTACTCGGTTCATTTTTAACAAAAATTGGTTACCTGTGAGAGGTCAAAATCCTCTAACATTGAAAACCAAATAACAGAGATTTTATTGAAAACAAAAACAACCATTCGCCAGACGGGTAAAAAGGGGTTATTGACTTGTAATTAAATACCCTAACATTAAAAGGCATTTTAAAAAGAAAGGCGAGGAGAAAAAAAGGTTATTGTTAGACGCTGAGTTAGGTCTGTACCTTAAATAATTGGTTTAATCATCCACAAGAACACTATAATAATACGGCACTGTTGTAATTGTAAACTGTCGCTCTGTTTGGTTTCACGTCATTTTGGTCCATAAAAGCGGTTGGTTCATTTAAGTGGTGGTTCGTTTAAGCGGAATATATGGCATATGTTGTTTTTGTAAGTATAAAGTTGTTCCAGAAATTTTGTTTGCTGTATTTGATAGTGTTTACATAAATATGCAATGCTATTTCTTTGACGATATCATTCTTTCAGTCGTCCTATAGCTATTGCAGAAGACGTTTTTTTGTTATTAAATAATTACTAGAGTCCGGATAGTTCCGCACAAAAATTGTCAAAAAGACCCAAAGATAAGAAGAATGGTATCAAAAAATCACACAAAAATGCGGCAAAATCTTAAGAAAAGGCACAAAAAGGCATTTTTATTTTAAGTAAAAATGCATAAGAGTACATTTATATATTTTGATTTGATTCCCATGCGGTAATTAAATATTTTTCCGCATTAAAGGCAATATATTTTGTCTTTTGTATGACAAAATTTCTTTGTATCTGGAGAAACTACACTCAACATGGCACGATGTTGTAGAGGCATATTTTAGAGCGCAAACTTCTTTAACGTATAGTTCTACTGTTCCCACGGAACCTTGATGTACTTTTGCAGCCTCTTCAAGTATTGCAAAACACGGATTTTTTCCAACCACTGCATTTAATTTAGCTGCAATTTTTTGTCTGATAATTTCAGGAACTTTTTTAATATTTGCTATAGATGTGTTAAAAATTTGAAAAGATTTTGCTAAACTTCATTCCCGCATTTCTAATTTCATAATCACATCAGGTCAAAAACCATAATTAAGTCACTCTTTAGTTGGCATTGTCGAAATCAGTTTGAGACTTCGCTACACATATCGTTTATGTTGCATCAAAGCTACCGACAACCTAGAAAATATAAAAAATAATTGAAACATAGATATCATGTACAATTAAAATTAATAATTTTTTATATCTCTTTAATGTCCTCAAAATGTGTTGCATAAAATATACTCCGAGATCCAGGAACCCCATCTTGTAACCACATGTTCAGTTGGCAATAATATATTTGGCAGTTTTTCTTTATATACAGCAACACGCAAAGGAGCTTTCAACAATATCTAAAATTTAACACAATTAAAAATAGAAGTTTTGAATAAAACCGTAGGTCCATTTTTTGTAGAGAAATTAATTTATTTACGACAATGAATTCATCTCGAATAAATTCACACATTCGATGGAGACAATGCACCATGTAGGTCGTGTTTATCATTTTTTCGTAAAAAATTTGCATTAATTGACCAGCTTCAATCATATAGGGAGTATTGTCTGACACCAGCAAAAGCGATTTGTCTTTCTTTACTCTATTCGGGTACACATTTTTAAAATTATTAGAAAACAATCTACTTAAGCTACCGTCAAAAAAGTTGGCAATTGTCTTATGATTTGTTTCCTTTAATTCTTTTGATGACAACAGATGTGAAATTCCTGGTTTACCTTCAGATAGTGTATCACTATCATATTTGCAATATACCGGCCTTTACAAAATGTTGTTTCATCGATCGAAATCCAGATATAATTGTCTCCGATATCTTGCCTAATAAAATCCATGTTCTAAAAATTAGGCACATTTTTTACTTATATTACAAACTAACTAGTAGAGGACGCTCTTATAGTGCAATTATTGGTAACAAATCCAAATAATTTTTCTGTGTTGATTCTAAAAACTTTTTTAGAACTGGATTGTTTAATTTGTTTATCAGAATCAACGCCGAAATAAATGCGTAGCACAAGTTAAACAAAAATGTCGATATTGATGGGCCTGGTTTAGAATTCACCGAAAGACAATGTTGAATAAGTAGGTATTTGTTTGTTTGATTAGCAAGTTTTTTGATGTGTATGCCACTGTTCTAATGTTGAATCACACTGTATTTCTTAGTGGCCTGTATCTAAAAATGTTCAAAATTTTGTTACGCAAAAGATTATTGAAGTAATTAATTAACTGTAATTTATAAATAAAAAATTTCCAGTCATCATTGGATGCAGTTTTTATATGAATATTCTATGATTTAATCAATATAACTCCGCTGGTATTTAGGTATTTATAAGTAAGTAAATAGTACTTAAGCATTTACGTTAAAAAAGAAGATAATACTTACAGCCTTTTAAATGTTTATCTAGTTTAACCCAAGTTTCCATTTGCCCGCACTTCGGTATTTGAAAATTTACTAGAACGGATACTGACGATAAGACACTACAGCTAAACTCGAAAAATGCGAAGACGCGAATGAACTTATCAAATTACACTGGGAAATGAATGCATGTTTATTTGAATTTTAGTTTAGTCCTTCTCAAAGTAGGCAAAACTCACCCCATCCCTGTTATATAATTTCGCCCTCGCAGTCGCAGGTAGGTGTCATTGTATAAGTGGAATTTTTATTACAGGACATTGTGTTAGGTATTCCCAAAATTCTGAAAGAGTCGAAAAAGGCAAAATAGTTCAAAGAAACACAAAAAAGGCATCTACATGTTAAAAAGGCAGGCATTTGCGAAAAACGACAAAAAAGCAGGGATCAGGCAGTTGCTTGACTATCCGGATTCTAATAATTACATAGGCCCTTTTATCCGTAAGTACGTAGGTGTGCAAAATCAAGGGAAACATTTATAATATGTAATGTTACATAGTTTTAAAAAAGGAAACGACTCTGCAGATCTTTTAGTGTTATTGTGGATCTTATTTATTACAAACTACTTGCAAAAGATAAAATGATTAGTTTAATTAAATACATCTTCTTCTACTCTTATATAGGCTATTAGCCTGTTTCTAACTACACATTTCGTGTAGTACTACTATGAGCCATGTTGGGCGTACCCCGGGCAGGTGGCTAGTGTGACCCGTTAGAAGAAGGAGAATGTAATTTACGACCGCCAAAGGTGTTTGTATGATGGCCGGAGAGCACTCGATGTTTGCCGTTATTTTTGACCTGGGAGTCGAACCCAGGGCCCGCCGCGCATTAATCTGGCAGGCCGAGGCCTTTACGTCGCGGCTGTCGAGCTCTCTTAAATTAAATACTGTCCAAATTAAATAAACTGGAGAAGAAAGTAGCACAAATATAAATATAAATACTTCTTTTTCCAGCACGATAAAGCTAATCCATATATGTATGTAACTGTAGGCATCGTAGTATTTGAGATTATAATCTATTTATTTCATTAAAAATTGCAATGTTTATATTCATCATCATCATCATCTGCCCAATTCAGTCCTTTGTTGGACGTAGGCCTCTCCAAGCATCTTCCATTGGTCCCTGTTTTTCGCCTTCTGCATCCAATTGTAATCTGCTACTCTTTTGATGTCGTCGGTCCACCTGAGGGGGGGCCTGCCTCTATGCCTTTTGCCTATTCTTGGTCTCCACTGCAGCATGCTCTTCGTCCACCTTTTATCTTCTAGTCTGGCAATATGTCTTGCCCATTGCCATTTCCCTTTAAATATATATTCTATTACATCTTTTACTTTTGTTTTATTTCGAATCCATATATTTGTCATCCTATCTCTTAGACTGATTCCCAGCATTGCCCGCTCCATTCCTCTCTGCGCTACCCTCAGTTTTTGCATATTTCTTATCGTTAACGTCCATGTCTCTGCTGCGTAGGTTAAAACAGGGAGTATATTCTGGTTGTATAACTTAGTCTTTAGTGTTTGGTCTATGTTACTTTTAAATATTTCTTTCCATCTACCGAATGCGGTCCAACCAAGTTTTATTCGCCTTTCTATTTCTTTTGTTTGATTATCCGATTGTAGTGAGATGTATTGTCCAAGGTATATATAACTTCCTACTTGTTCTAAAGTTTCCCCTTCAATCTGTATATCAACTATCTCATCTACTAGATCATTTATCATTATTTTAGTTTTCCCTCTGTTCATTTTTAATCCTATGTCTTTGGCCTTTTCGTTTAGGTCTGTTATCATTTCTTCTAATTCTTCTACATTGTCCGATATGAGCACGACGTCATCAGCAAATCGTAGATGGTTCAATCTTTTCCCATCTACTCTTATTCCTTTATTTTTCCAAGCCCATTTTTTAAACACATCTTCTAAACATAGGGTAAATAATTTTGGAGAGATAGTGTCTCCCTGTCTTACTCCTCGTTCTACATTTATCGGATTGGTAGTACTTTGCAATTTGATTGTACAGGTAGCGTTTGTATACATATATTTTATTAATTCCGTGTATCTGTAATCTACGCGGCTGTTCTGTAGAGATTGTATTATGGCCCAGTGTTCAACCGAATCGAATGCCTTTTCAAAATCTATGAAGGCAAGACATAATGGTAAGTTATATTCTTTTGATTTTTCTATTAAATTTCGCATAACTTGTAGATGGTCTTGGGTACTATAGCCGCTACGAAATCCTGCTTGTTCTGGTGGTTGGTAGTTGTCTAATTTGTTAACCAGTCTATTCGTAATGATCTTTGTCAGCAATGTATGCATTTGTTGTAATAGACTGATTGGTCTATAATTTTCCAATCTATGTTTGTAGCCTTTTTTGAATAGTAATATTACAACTGCGTTATCCCATTCTTTAGGTATTTTCCCTTCTTGCAGGCATTGGTTTAATAGTACTTTTAGTTCTTGTAATATCGGCTGTCCCCCTTCTTTTAGCATTTCTGGGAGTATCTCATCTTCGCCTGGTGCCTTATTTCTTTTTGTCTGTCTTAAAGCTTTTTCTATTTCGTATATTTCAATATCAGGAATGTCTTCTGAATTTACATTTAATATTTTCCTTTCTATATCTTTTATATTTGTATCAGTTTTTGTGCTATATAGACATTTGTAGAACTGTTCCGTTTTTTGCGTTATTTTATTTTGGTCTATAATTAAGGCTCCATTTGCGTCTCTTAGCGATGTCATGATTGTATCCCTCAGTCTTCTTTCTTTCTGCGATTGTTTTGTTTTTCCTCCATTAATCAGTGCTTCTTCAATTTTTAGTTCATGTCATGCTTTTAAATCTTTTTTCATCTTTCTTCTTATTTCTTTGCTTATTTCTTTTAGAGGCTCTATATTTTCTTCCCGGTTGATTGCCAATTTCCTTCTTTCTTCCACTAGCTTCTTTGTATTATCGCTTATTTTGCTGCCTCTTGGTTTTGATGTTTTTATTCTAGACGAGGCTTCTTTAAGTGCCGTTGTTATTTTCTTATTTCTTTCTTCTAAGTTGTCTTCCGCTACTATATTTACTTCTTTTAATTTTTTGTTTAATCTGTTTTCGTATATTTCCTTGTTTGCTACTATATGTTTTCCCCCTGTCCAGTTTTTAGATTTCTGTATAGCTTTATATCTATCGTTTTTGTTATTGATAACAATCTTACTTCTTATTAACCTATGATCACTTCCGGTATTTATTTTTTTCACTACCGATACGTCTTGCACTATGTTTTTGTATGAGGATAAGATGAAATCTATTTCGTTCTTGGTTTGTCCATCCGGACTAATCCACGTCCATTTATTTTGTAATTTCTTCTTAAAGAAGGTATTCATTGCATAAATTTGCTGTTGTCCCATATAGTTTATTAACATATCCCCCCTTTCATTTCGTACTCCTACCCCGTAGTCTCCTATATAGTCTTCTCCTTCTTCTTGTTTTGGTCCTAACTTGGCGTTGAAATCCCCTATTATTAGTAAGTGTTTTGTATGGTTTTCAGCAATACAGGTATTTATTTCCTCATAAAGTTGTTCTACCTCTTCGTCCTCATGGTCGCTAGTGGGTGCGTACACTTGTATTATTTTTAAGTTGCACTTCTCTGATATCTTTAGTATTATGTATATTATTCGAGGACTAATCGCCTTAAAGTGTGTTACTATTCCTATTATTTTCTTGTTTATAAGGAACCCTACGCCTCCTTGACTTATGTCTTCGTGTCCTTTATAGAATAGTATGTGTCCCGATTTAAGTTTCAAACATTGTTCTCCTTTCCTTCTTATTTCACTTATTCCAATTATGTCCCATTTTATTTCTTTTAACTGGTCTTTTAACTCTGTTAGTCTAACTTCTCCTAATAGTGATCTTGTATTATATGTGCATACAAATAAGGCTTTTTTCTTTTTCGTCTTGTGGCAGCCTATCCGAACCCAGGGATTCTTAGCACCCTCTATGTCCTCCCTGCTCTGCCCGCTGCCTTGTGCAGAAGTTTGGAGATGGCTGGGGACTGAGGGCCTTCTTCTTCTAAGTCTTATTGTCATGATGTTGGAGGAATCTAGCCTAATACACCTTGCTGACCAGGCATCTTGGTGTATTTTATACCTTCTGCCAGGATTATGTTCAGCCGCTCCTTTGGAGTACAGACGCTGTTTTGTAACCGCCTACTATAGGTCAGACGTTACTCCTCGTTTGGTCCGCGGGTGCATTCTGCACCTACTCTACATATCTGTAGAGCCTTCCCCTATCCGCCACCCGGGGACGCGCCATGTTGGAGTCGAGGTCCTCCATCCGGCTTCACACACACAGTATGTGTCAACCCCTACTCGATTCAGAGACGACCTGTATGTGATTTACACCGGACATGGAAGGTTTATATTAGTGTAACACTAAAATGTACTTTTGCGATTTTGCTAGAATATTGCAAAAGCTTTGATAAGATATTACTCTGAAGCTTTCAGAGAGGTAGTATATAGTAAAATAAGTGGCAATTCGGTTAAATCAACATTTTTATGCCGTCTTCAACTTTATGTGTAACTGCTTATAGCTGCTTGTTATTGTTACATAGCTCTGGTCATCAAAGTAAACGTTTATTGATGTAATTTCATTTCTTAAATTAGGAATTAGCTCATTTTGAAACAATGTGAGGGTTTTCATCTTTAAGGTAGGCGTGACATCATATTCGTAATTTTATGACTTTATCACGATGTGTTTTAATAATGCTTTAATTATGCTTACATCTGCTCGCAAAAATAATATCTATTTGTTATTGAGGATAAATAAGTTTGACATTTTTATTGTTTAAAATTGTTTAAAATCCATTAACCGTGGTGGTGATAAAACAAAATTTACAATAACATTTTTAACTTGATCAAGATAAATTATAATTAGTTTAAGAATGATTTGTAAGAGATTATTGGTTTGTCGAAGTAAAACCAATATTACTTACAGTTAATCAGTATTTTAATTTTTTGCAAATATGTTTCTACTATTTTTGCTGTAAGGATTTTGAATGTGTGGGGCCCAGTTTTGCTAATTGCTTTAACAACTCTATGCTACTAATACAACCTAGATAAGTTGTATTATGGTTTTCTTTCTAATATGCATATTTTGGAAACACTATATTTTCTTGCAATCATTAAGTAAATAGTCGCCTAAAATTAAGATAATTCTTAGTAAAGCTACACCGTTGTTATCTATAAAACACTATAGGATATTCTAGATTTTCTTTTGGCTTCCACAATAACTATAAACTAATATAGCATAGTTAATGAAAATATGCGTGCTCATTTTTTGTTAGTTCAAATGCACAAACAAGTAAAGCTAAAAACAAGCACATTTTTATTACCGACAGCTTTTTAATATTATTTTTTATTCTTTGACCTGTGAGAAAAACCAGCACATCTTTTATTACTGATGATAGATTTATTGTTTGGGTTTTAATAAATATGTTTTACAGCCAAATTGTATGTGATGTATATTCTTTTGCTATTTTTATGTTACTGTATAATTCTTTAGGCTTCTTAATACTTGCTTAAATATATAATACATAATTTTAAAAACACATTAAAATAATAATTTAAACAATTCATTTGAAAACAGTAATACAAATTAGCATTTATATTTTGTTATAAATTAGTAATTATGTTATTGTTGCTATCACGTATGTTCCCTTTATACTTTCCATTTTTTCTCTTAATTAAAATTACTTTGTAACATTTTTTTGACATACATAAATGATGCTTCTAAATTCATCTGTCTAGTAGGTCACTTAGTTGTAATTCTTTACATTCGGGTACATTTTTTGTTTTATTGTATCTTGAATGGGGGTACTCGAAGATCTTAAAGTTATCGACTATTGCTGGTAATATTTGATTTTAAAAGCATTGTAGTATTTCCAATTGAAATTGCTTACTGCGGCTTCAGTATGCTTGAGTACGCGTTTTATACCTCGTTTTTACATTTCTACGAAAACATAAGCTTATTATAATTCCATTAGTATAATAAGCAATAGATTATTAAAATAGTTATGTACATTTTTTGGGTTACTCCTCTTATAAAAACAACTTGTCTTCATGCTATATTAAAAAATATATAACCTAGTCACCTTTTATTTATATAACTAATCATATAATACTTTTTTCTAGTTGCATGTTATCTGAGCTTATTGTAGTTGTTATAAAACTACAAAATAACTCTATTTTTAATTGTATATATTACTAAACCTAGCTCTTCAAGAAAAATAAATTAAACATGTCAAGACATAAACAAACAAAGAAATATTAATAACGTACGGGTTGATAGTATCATGTATAATATTTTCCAAATAAAATTAACGTTTTATTTTTTTTAAATTGTTTAAAATAAACCACTTTTGTTATTAATTAAAATTTAAAAAAAATAAAAACTCTGCACGAAAAGCTTAGGTCAGTATTAAACGCACATTTAGATATTATAAATAATTCAGAAATCTTTAAAAAATTATTAATATTTTGGAACCAACCAAAGATTTCTTTAAGGAATACTGAAAAATTACCGTATACAAATATTATGGAACAATTATACAAATAATATGTATCCTCAACAGATAGAATGTAATTAAATTGAATTTAAATTGTTGTTTTTTGAAATGGTTTATATTTTGCGAATTCGTTTCCTCGAAGTTCTGGATTTCTTTACTAAAATGGGTTTCTTCGAAGCTCTCAGTGTATTAGTTTGGCTCGAAGTTTTGTTGATCTAGGACTGTCTTGAGTTTTTGAACAAATTGCAATCTTTGAGAGGTGTATTGCGCCATGTAAATGCGAAAAAAGTTTAAATTTTAGTTCAGATAATTTTTGCTCAACATCGCGATTTACATTTGGTAGTGCATTTTTGCACTGAAAAACACTTTTTGCCATTATAAAATAAAGTCTATATTTAATATCTCTCTCAAAATGCCACCTAGTTTACCAGAAATAATTTTTTAATTTCAAGATAAGAAATCAGTAAAATTTCTTTGACGTTCCGAAAACTGATACCATCACTTTTTTAGCAGATGATATTTTGTTTGTTTGTATTTAGTTCATCTCGAACAATTTACTTTTTCTATGTTAGAGTTCCAGTGTATAATAGTAAATTAAACTTTTGTGCGTAGTTACAAAACAATAAACGTTTGTTGGGCTCTTCTCAAAAAAAACTTGTAAGCAGCCGAACAAATATTCTATACAAATTTATCTTTGGTTTAGAGTAATCAAAAAAGTAACTCATTTTATTCAAAGTTTCTCCATCATAAAAAATTAAGCTAATTAGTTCACTTGAGCTTTTCGTGGTTCCTCTGCCAACATGAACGAAAACAGTATCAAAAGATATCAGAAAATTTCATCTTGGTGTGATGACTTTTTTTTATTACTTTCTCTGACATTCTTTATTATTTTAAATTTAGGATAATTTTTATTGATCGGCATTTTCAAACAATATGTCAATAGTAAACGGATACCACAATTTACCCCATGTTACGTTTTTTGGCGCAATTTTAAAACAAGAAAATTATTTTATTGAATTATTTTTATGAGATAATAGTATTGATCAATCATAAATGTTATTGCATCGTACAAGTTAATTAAGACAAACCGAAAAACTAATCTACTTACTTACATTTTATTAGTTTATATGATTTTACATCAATTATATTACTTGATACGTTAATAGGTTTCTTATTATACTTATATCATTTCAGTTTATGCATAATTCGTTTTTAATGGCTCATTTTAGACTTCTATACCTGAAAGAAAACCCTAATGAAATCCGTGCGGACGTCTGTCTCGTCTTTTAACTCAAAAACTACTGAACGTAAAGTCATAAGGGGGGGTATCATTTGAAATCCTATGGCCTACCGGATTCACATCCACGAGCTGGCTTAGATGGGATGCCCTACAACAACGCAATAAGGGTTTTTAGTACACCCAGCTTCAATAAGTCATTTCTTATAACTTTTGACCAAGGCAGCTTCCGAGCTGGAGACCAGCTTCTATTTCTGTCATTTCTGACATCTGTCACGCCTTATAATTTTCAATCTGTGATAGATAGAGATACAACGTTTTCCGTATTCAACTAAGAACCATAATTCAAGTCGAGACGCCAAAAATCCAATGATTTCTACACGGAGTTTACAAGGAAAGTTTTAAGACTTACCATACATAACATGTTATAAAGATGATTATACAAATAAATGGTGGTTAAAAAATGGTCCAAACTAGAATTACAAGGACTGCTGGAAAACATTGTTTTTTTTATTAAATGAGATATTTCTTTTAGTTCACACTAATTTATATATATAAATACAAATATTATTAAAAATTCGTAAGAACTAATCTTTTAAGTACATATCATCGTTGTCTACATTTAGTTTTCTTGGCAATGAAAGTTATAATGATAATACTTAGAGGCAGAATAAAGTGTAAACGACCAAACACCTAAAGGACCCTAAATTTCTTCACGGCTGTACAACGGTCGGACGATGCGCTTGAACTCCTCCTTAACGGTGAGCAAGCGAGGTCCAACAAAGCATCGGAAGCGCTCGAAAACCGGAGCGCCTGTCGTGTGAATAGTGTGGAAGACAAGTAGGCCCGGGAGCGCCGTGGGCTCCTGCGCGCAGATGTCGGCGAACTCCTCGAGGAGGTTTAGCGTAGCAGCGGCCCAACTCAGCTTGGGGCATCTCGGCTGTAGTCGTGACGATAGATATTTTGTAGATGGTTGCAGGAGCCATCGAACCATATGAGAATAGCTTGGTGATTGGATTGATAAAGCGCCTTTCTTTGATGTCCACTAGGCAGCCGAAGTGGTCGAGGAAGTCAGCCCGGATGATGGCAGACTGGACCTCTGTGATGGTGAAGTATCACGTTAGGGGTCAGCATGCGTGTGCCGAAGATGGCGATCGTCGAGAAATTGGCAGCTGTCAGCATGAGAGGTTGGTGTACCAGCGCCCTAGCGTCGAAGAGTCTCTTCGAAAGCAAAGAGATAAAGAGAAATCGAACCCGGGTCTTATGGTCGTGAACGTGTAGCCGCTTCTCTGTAGGTTTGTTGTCGCTTACCTCCGCCTCCTGAGTCGGAGGGGGCTTTACCAGTTTTTTTGCCTGGAGGCCTGGAAGGTGCAGGGCTGTCTGTACTTCTTGGCTCCTGCGCCATGGGCTTGGTAGTGCCAGCAGCAGTCGGGGTGTTTGGCTGGGATTGACGAGCGGCTCCGCTGTTCTCTGGGCTTGAATCGGCGACGGCTTCTTCCATGCTATTGTTATTGTTTGGAGGCCATGAACAGCTTTTGACCAGCAGTTGACCCGCTTCTGCACTCCACCAGCTATTTAACAATATTTGCGTTAGAGGTTGAGGCGGAGATGCAGCCGGAGTTTCACAGGGCTGGGGACTGCGCTGGTGAAGATCGGTTGTCGACTGCGTTGGTGGAAGGCAAGTTCTTCCATACCTCATCTGCCATAGTGCTGAGCTCGTCGAGAGAGGATGACTTCATGATGCGCAGCATGCAGGTCATCTGTGGTGGGATGTTGTCGGAGACCTTTGTGTCGGCCAGGTTCCTCATTTTTCAGAAGATATGTGATGCCTTGAAGTCAGTTAGCTGAGCCGAAAAGCCTGCAAAGTCCTTATAGTCCGCAAAGCGCTCCAGGATGGCTTGATTTCAGCGTTTCGTAGAGGTCAGCCTCCGAAGGCTGGTGAGCACGTCGCTCAACTAGGACACTACTGAGCCCTCCAAGGACGTGACCACCAGGTCGTACTTGTTTTTGTCGTTGATGATTTTGTGAATGTTGAAATCAGACTCAATCTGCGCGAACCAGGCCATGAGGTCCTTGTTGTCGGAGAATGAGCCTGCATGTATATCTCTAAAACGGTTAAGAATTTAACCCATATTTATTGGAAATGTTTTGCTTTACATATTTTAAAGAACCTGTGCACATAATCGTAAAACATCCTTGTTGAGACACCCTGTATATTAAAATGCGATTCTCTTCAATCAGTAAAGGTAAATGCTATCAGATTTAATTACTTACTCTGCTTTGTAACATTGTATTTAAACAAACTGTTATTAAACTAAATATTGTTCTCGGTGCTAAAGTTGACGCGAATATAAATTATGCCTTGTATTTGAAATGATTTTGACATACAGTTTGATTTGGGTTAACGCAGTGGTTATAGTAAGAGGCAAATTAATATTGACTTTAAGATATATAATTAATATTATTTGGCAAAATACTTAATATACTTTAATATGTATAAGATACTTGAATTTATTTATGATCAAAACCACTCAGTAACGTAAAGCATGTGAAGAGTAATGTTAGTGCATGCATTTTCAGTAGCATTAACGTCTCGTAACAAAATCGTAACAGTTTCTTCTACGATCTATATTGCTTTTTGCATTATAAAACGTTCTAGTGACATGGATAATTCAATGTCTCCCATTTAGGAGCTTAAAAGCCTATTTAAAAGGGTCCGTCGTATAAAGAAAGCCATTACACTATACGACCTAGTTGATCAAGCTGCCCCATGCATGTTAATAAAGGCTTCTCCCTGATAAATAACTTAATTTAGAAACGTTAGCATTGAAAGCACCGACTCGCGCCTCCTCCAGCAATCGGCGGTTTCCAGCTTCAGATGGGTGTACGTCTGAGGATCCTTGACCGCCGTCGTCCAATTTTAGATCTCCCGCCGTCCTCGTATATAATGCATGCGCTTGTGGCAGAATCTCTGCCAGTTTCATTCTTTATTCATCTCACCGAACGCCTCTTTAGCGCGATGAGACGTTTGCGCCGGCCATGGGGTATTGCGCACTAATTCTTTCGCTATCGCGCTGAAGATCCCGTCTCCACAGACCCAACTTCCCCACTTCACATTTGATCGTCACTCACAAAACGCATCCTGCTCATAAATTGCTAGCGAGACGCTTATATGGGCAATATGTTTCAGATTCGGAGCTCGAGGACCTGGAAACTCCTCCACGATATCGCCCGGACAGTCTGGAAGCGCTCTGCAGGAGTACTCGTTTCTCGGAAGCGGAAATCAAACGCATATACAGGGGATTTAAGGCTGAGTGCCCTACTGGCGTCGTCAAAGAGGAAACGTTTAAGATGATATACGCGCAATTTTTTCCACAAGGTGGTAAGTAAAAGTTAGAAATTTATATAAAAAAATTCTGTATTATTTTGTGCATAGGGAAAGTTAGTACAAAGTGTTAATTTAAAGCTTTAGTATAAATATTATTTCCTTTGTAAAATCTATTTTAGTGATAACAGTAAATATTTAAATTATTTTCATATAAAGCATATAACAAATTGTCAAAATGTACAATAAATTTATTTTCCCAAGACGTCAAAATCTGACAGGTTTTCGATAGAATGAATATTTAGAAATTAATAATTTTTACTACATATTAATTTAAATATAATTTCACTGGTTACTATTTTTTCCCCGCTAAGAAGGCTTGCTAATGTAAAAAAAAGTATTTTAAATGAAACTGCAATAATGCTAAGTGTCACTTAGTTCGGAGTTTAATCGCTCGAAAACTAATAAAACTAATGTAAATTACAATCCGGCTCCTTCCGCATTACATTCAGAGCAGTCCTCCATTTAAATTGCAAAGCTAAACGCCAGCACAGTATATTTCAGCATGATTTATAAAGCTGTTTATATCCATTACTTTAATTAAAGTTATATTGCGTTTTTAATTGTACCTACCGAAAAATTATGCTTACTACTACGAGTTGTTCCATTCTTGTTAACGTAATGAGATGTACCCGAGGACTTCTTTCCGATTCAATTAAATTGAATAAGTGCGTGCCTTGTTAAAACTGTCATTACCGCGTTTACCGAGCGTTCTCGTTTTCTCGGGCTTCTTCGCAAATTCAGCTTATCGGGCAGTACTAGCTAAAAATACAAATTGCCATTCTGTACAGTTTTGACTTTATTGGATAACATACAATTTCTAATGTTGAATACAACGCTTAAAAACATTGTAATTTTTCCACAATGTTATATGTAAATTAATGTGCGAGATTAAAAATAATAACCACTTACGATCTTTGAGATCTACCAGCTAGCATCTCTTTAGCTTTTTTAACATTAGTGTATTTTTATATTCTCCATTTTACGTCTTCCTTAACAAAAATATATGTAAACTTTTCTGTAGAATTCGAAAAAATTACACATCAAAAAGTATCCGTTCTTATACATTTATGCATATTATTACTTTTACAATATAAAATTTGTTTTTAAGACACGGTTATATACTGTCTCCCTGTTAGTCTGGTAAATCATGTGTTTTTGCATGATACTTGCAGCGTTGTTGAAGCTTTATGTGTGGCAAAAGTGATCTAATGTGTCAGAAAATTTTTAGTAATTACACTTCTCATAGTCTCTGGTAGTTGAAATAACATCGAAATTAAATTTAATAAAACATTTTTTAATTAGCTCTTAATTCTCGATAATTATACAAATTTGTTCATGTTGTAAACCGAGTTGGGATTTGCAAAATAACAAAGCAAAACAATATTTTTTTGGTATGAGCAGATAAGTAATTACATGAATTGTATATCTCGTGCAAAGCAAAAGGAAGAGGTGCAGTCTATTTTAAAAACTAAAAGCCCGTTCAATAAGTCCTTGGGATAATAAACAAAAAATTATATAAGCAAATAATAATAATTTTAATTGTTTTTTTAGTTTATATATTCATATGGTTGTTTTACTAGCTCATTTCTATACAATTTTGAAGATTACTGTATTTATCCCTGGAAATACATTGATGCATGAAATACTATATTTTTCTTAGAGGCAAGAACCTCTCTAATTGATGGTATATTTTGTAAAATGTGAGAGATATATTTATTTACATCATATTTCTGATGTCTACCAACTAAATGTGAATATTTCAGCAATATATTCGACAAAAAGACTAGCCTTTCCTTATTACAGTCTAGCTCATAATAGGTTGTTTACATCAAATATGTAAAATTTGTTTTTGTTTTCCTTATATAAGTTCGTCCAAATTGAACTTTACGGCGCACCGTTTGCATTCTGCGAACGCTAAAAGTTTACGTTTGTACAGTTGGTATATAAACATATGGCAAAGTCATCATTACGCAGTACAGCTATGCAGCAATATATCAATACAATTTAAATTTATTATAAAAACAGGCGATCAGTTACAATTACGCAAAGAAAACTTTGATCATTGTTTGGAAGCAATACTGTAGAGAAAATCTACGTGCTATTCCCTAAAAAACAGTTCACCCGCAAAAATGCACTATTTGATATGCATTACGGAACTCGAGGAATGATTGTTCAGTATGTTTTTTTTTTGAAGAAGAAGAAGAAGATAGCAAAGTTATAACTGTTAATGGTGTACAGTGCTAAACAAGTTTTTGCACAAAATCAGAAATTTTAACTTAAGAATCATGTGGTATCAACAGGATGGAGCCATATGTCACACAGCACGTGAATCACTCACTTTACTGATCCTAATTTCCGGTTGCGTTATCTTTCGGAGGAGCTACATCGATTGTCCACTGTGGCTTGGCGATCCAACCCCATTAGATTTTTTTCTCTGAGGTTATTTGAAGAAAAGAGTTTATGTGGAAAAATTTGCTATAATTTCAGGACTAAAAAAGTACAGCAGACATTTATCGGAAAACATTATGTCAGGCTTCGCTAAAAGAATTGCCGCATGTCAATCTATACTGAGCATTTGACCGACATCTTATCACGTATAACTACTAAGTCGGATTGTTCCAATATTTTGTGTTTTATTATTTGATTAGCTTTTATATAAATCATCAAACCTGTTCACAATGGTAATGTAAAAATTAATATATGCAGACGTTTAAATCTGTGGAATATAAGCTGAAATTCAATTTTTAGTAAAATAAACAAAGGCATACATATATGTACAAGCAGTGAGGATACTGCAGTTATTTGTTGCTTACCATGCTATTGCTCTACAGTAAAGCTTGTAAATTATTAATTATTTAGCCAAAAATAGTATTTACCGGTGAGCGAAATACAGCTTATATGCAGAATATACTTTTAAATTTATTTTTACTAAATATTCTTTAAAATTCTTTGTATAAAAGGCAAGAGTAGAAAATTGAACTAATCACAAAATAAATAAATATATTTTGAACGTGTTTCTAAAAGTGTTCAGTTCTGATTCAAACAATTGAAGTGGAACTTGTGAATGTTGAACTAAATGCCGCAAAAAGTCAATGGAAAATTGTATAAATTAATATTAATTGTTACCATTTATTAATATTTAAAAATTGCATAAAACAAACTATACGAATTTTGCATATATGTGGCCCAGCAGGGAAACAAGGTGTTTTTGAAAAGACTGTCTTGCGCACTGAAGTGGACCGAATTTTTTAGAATTGTTAATGTCAACTCATTGACAGATACCATTTAAATAACAATTGAGCCTTGGTCTGTAGCGTATCGTGTTTTATATATTATTTGTTTACAACATCTTCATTAAAACGGGTCGTTCTGTAACGCTCACACACTGACGATTACGGAGCCATTGCAATGTTAGTCGTCATGGTCGCGTTCCAAAACAGGATACCATTATAAAGTGGGTGAATAGTTTTTAAACAACAAGACTGCACAGGGAAGTGATCGAACTGTACGGACCCCGTAATACATTGAAAGGGTGCGATAAGCGGTAGAAGCCAGACTTCGCCGTTTAGCGGTACGTTACGCTCGTACTTTTCGGATGTCAGATAGGTCAGTTTGCAGAATCTTACACTTGGATCTCCATTTCCATCCCCACAGATTATGGTTATTCAAATACGACTTTGTGAGATGACACAGATTTGTACAAACAGACCAGTATTTGTTAACACAGATCGCTACCTTGCCATGTTGCGTAATTATTATCTGCCAGAATTCAGAAAACGACGTATTAACTTCAACACAGTTTGGTTTTAACAAGGTAGGGCAACTTACCCAAGATTAACAATGGCTTTTTTAAGGCAACATTTTTCTGGATTTTATTGCCTGGGTGTGTGGAGTAGCCTAGTCGATCGCCAGACCTGTCAGCTTGTGACTACTTTTTATGGGCCTACCTAAAAGCTAAAGTTTACACAGACAAACGTCGTAATTTCGAAACCTTTTTTGAAACTACAAGAATGTATCGACAAAAATGGACGACACCTAACTAATGTAATTTTTGGCAGCTGATTATTTTTTTCTTATGTGTCGTTGTTTTCTCAAATGGAAATGTACCGATAATATATAAAAACAATAAATTTTAAAATTTGTTAAAAAATAAGTGTGTAACATTCTTTTCAAAGCACTGCTTTTTAATGGAAAAAGTAACGTTCAAGCAAAGCAATGGCTTGTTATTCGGACTCTCCTTCATCAAAGCAAATGCTAGGGAAACGGTTTGCTGATTTTAAACGCGACCGCACAAACACCGATGATACTGATTTGGTCGCCCAAATTCGGCAGTTGTTCCAAAAAACAAAAAATTTCAAAAATTAGTTTTGGTCGAACCTAAAAAGGAGGTTGCGCAAAATAGCTGGTATCTTAAAGATATCAAAAAGCAGTGTATTTAACATTTTGTGTAAACATTTGTCAATGAGAAAGCTCTATTCGAAGTAAGTACCGACTATTCAGAGCGCTGTTTGGAGCTGTTTTAGAGCAATAAAAAGGATAAAAACATGAATCCATCACTACACTCCAGAATGAAATCGGCAGTCACTTGAGTGGACGGCAAAGGGCGGAATTCGCTCAAAGCGACCAAAAACACAAATGTTAGCTGGTAAGGTTTTGACCTCCGTATTTTGGGATGCGCACGGTATTTTATTTATCGATTATCTTGAAAAAGGAAGAACCATCAATAGCGAATATTATATGGCGTTGTTGGTACGTTTGAAAGAAGAAATTGTAAAAAACCCAAATGAAGAAGAAAATGCTCTCTTTCACGCACCAAGTCACAAGTCGATCGCAACAATGGCAAAATTGTACGAATCCCACTTTAAATTGCTTTCCCGTCCACCGTATTCTCTGTATCTGGCTCCCAACGACCACTATCTATTTGCAAACCTAAAAATAGTGCCCCAGAGAAAAATATTTGTCTCCGGTGAAGAAGTGATTGCTGAAACTGATACCTATGCTGAGGACAAAGATAAATCGTTCTACAAAAAAGGCATCAAATTGTTAGTTTGTTTAGATACATACCAAGGTGAATCTGTTACCATTCTGAGCGTTTTGACGGATATATTTTATTTAAAATATTTTTATGTTATTCAAATTCTGTAGCTCCACAGCTCAATTCTATAAGTCCAAATCCGTTCGAGTATGATTGTGTACGTTATTAACTTTTTTTCTAGAGATAATTTCAATTTTCTATTAAGTAGCCAGGACATTAAGGACTTTAGGAGTTTAGTTGGGTCTTTTTGGTCCTATTGTGGCGTTTCCAAGTAGGCTTTTGCTGTAGATGAAGCCCGAGATATTTTACTATCTTTCTTCCTGGGATGAGCTTTTGTTTATGTTAAAATTGAGACAACCATATCGTCTCATTTATCCCTATTTCTTGTTATTTGCTTTAACTTTCCGCTGTCGTAGTCAGTTCTCTGACACATCTAGGTGATTTTGCAGTTTTCCTAAAGCTCTGTCGTGGTTGATACTCAATGATAGGATTATTGTGTGTCGGCAAATATAGCCTCTGTAGTCTTTTTTGGTAGGTGTATCAAATGTAAAAATTAGATAGAAGAATGGTCCGCGGGTACTGACTTGTTTGCCAGATAGGATAAAATGATACCGGGATAATGCATTGTTGACTTTAACTTAGAAGTATCGTCCACTAAGGTATAACTTTAGAATTAGATATATTTGAACAGGCAAATAGATATTACTTTAATTTTTTTTTTCTTCAGCCTTGTAGCGCCAGATTTGGCAATTAAACGCCACGCTTGCCGGGCGGGTTGGCGAGTGGATAGTGAATGTACTTTTTACGACCGCCAAAGGTGTTTGTATTACTTTAATTAGTAATATTTTATTCTAGAGATTTTTATTTTTTGACATTTTTTATGCGCTTGTACTTTTATTGTTACTAGTTCCCTTATATGTAAAGGTATATTTTATTTTTACTAGGCTTATCTTTCCAAGCTGCTTCATAGATTGTGTTCGTTAGGTGCTTCACGACTTCTTCAATTTTGTATGCTTCTTTTATTCTATGGCTTGAGATTGATATTTTTGTTAATTCAGTCTTAAAAATGTTTCCACTTAGTTCTTCATATTAAGTTTGAGATTAGTATTATTGTTATTTATTATTATTATTATTATTGTTGTTGTTATTATTGTTATAATTGTTATTATTATTATAATTATAATTATTATTATTGTTATTATTATCATCATCATTATTATTATTATTATTATTATTGTTATTATTATTATTATTATTATTATTATTATTATTATTATTATTATTAATATTGCAATATGAATACAGCTTAAACTTAGATAAGACTATCCTACCGTAAATATCAGATATACTTTTAGTTATGGCAAAATCTAACAGAAACGGTATTTCATTACTATCCGTAGTCCAACAGGTACGTTCATCAGAGGATAAGACATTTAAATTATTTCATTGTATTGATTCAAAGTAGTTAAAACCCTTTTGTGGGGTGAGTTTAAAACGTTGTGTGGTATGCTTGGCATTCCAATTGCCAGCCACAAGAAAACGAAATCCAAGTCAAAGAAAATATATAATATTCTTCTAATGAAATATTGCAGCGTGGGGGAAATAGAGAACTACGATAGTCAAAGATATGTTCGGTAATTCTAAACTTGGAGTTTAGTTGTCTGAAAACTTGTAGTACATAAAAAATTACAGTTGATTTAATAATTATGGCTGAATCTTCATGTGCCGCTCCGTGATAATGGTGCGCATGGTATACGATATATCGTGGAATTTTAGTAAATGTTCTTTTTGTCGAATACGTTTCCGAGATTAACATAATATCTTCCTTGTTGTAATTTAGAAACACGGTTATTTCTGTTAATTGGTTGGTTAATCCGTTAGCATTCAAGTAACGACTCTTAAATCTATTATTGAGCTAGTTTTACTATGACCGTGGTTAGCATAGTTAGAATCATGCTATTTTGATTGAAAAGTTGCGTGTACACATTTTTAAATTCAGCGCAAAAATATGTTAGTTTTTATCTGTTACGCTTTATTTCTTTTGATTTTAATACGCTTGATTGTTTATTGTTTTTTCGATTACACAGGCTTGCAAAAAAGATACTTTTTAAAAAGTGTTTCAACTTTAGTCAGTTATTTTTGTATATTTTTCAGTACTGAACTCAAAAACAAAAATAGTTTTTTTTTATCACGTAGGAGTTTCTCAAAAAAGTAGATGTATTTTAGGAACAGTAACGCAAATTCAAAAAAGTAGGGAATGTATATTTTATTTTGTATTTTTTTAAAATCATAAGTAACAAAATATTTTCATAAAAACAACACAAAATTAGTAAATCTAAATGATCTTGTTTAATAATGTAGTATCGTTTTCGCTTCCCATCAAAACTTTGTTTTGTGCTTCTTCTGCTGTAGGATCGCTGAGGATCGTCTTTTTAACATCCAGCAGTAGTCCACTGTGATGTTAACACTCCACCTTTCTTGATATCGCTTTTCCATTTCCTTTATATCTTGGTGAAATATTTTATCTTGTTTCTCGCTGATAGAACCAAGATTGTCTGGAAAATAGTCTAGGTGTGAGTGGAGAAAATGTACTTTTAAACTCATGGTAAAGCCTAAATTCTTAAAACTTTCCAACATTTCAGTTACAACAGCCTTGTAGTCAGGATCCTTTTTGTTTCCAAGAAATCTGGTTACAACAAGTTTAAAAGATACCCATGCTGCTTTTTGTTTTGGGCCCATTTTTTTTGTCATCCTTTATAAGTTTTCGGATGTCACGTCCAACAAATACTCCTCTTTCAGCTTCGCCTCAGGTAAACCAGGAAACTGCTGACAAAGATATTGAAAGCATTCTCCTTTATTTGGTAAGGCCTTAATAAATTGCTTTATCAGACCCAATTTAATGGAAAGTGGAGAATTTTTGGATTTAAAAGATTCACCCTTTCAATATTCTTTGTACCGACATCTAAGGCTTTTTCGACTGACCACATTTTCTTAACGTGATGCTGTTTTCTTTCACGGCTATCCCATACACAAGAAAACATAGATACTTTGTGTATTCACTCTGTTGATCAAGCAGCAGTGAAACGACTTTTAAATCGGCACAAATAGTTCATTTATGGCTTGAATAGCTAAGTTTGTTGAATACCATTTTAAGGTTTTAGTGTGTTTTCTTTAAGTGAACTGAATGACCAACTGAAGCATATTTATTACTCTTGTGTAGAAAAACTGCTTTCAGGCTTCTTTTTGAGGAGTTAATAGAGTCTCCAATCTTGTGGTATATACTCAACATTGAAACCTGCCGTAACTCCAGGGAAGTTGTTATAGTAAACTAGGCCACCTTCTTGAGAAAAATAAAAGACGAAATCCTTTTCTCTATGTCGATACCACCAAAAAGACGTACCAAAAGCCAACAATTTTTTCTTTAATCTTGAACCTAAAACCTCCGCTGAGTCAATTGGAAGTCCTAAGACTCTAACCAAATCATTCAATTTAGACTGAGTGAAGGTATACGTTATATGTGCCAGCATTATAAATGTCACTGTCTTCTTGACTAGCACACGGTTGAGGCAATATGTCTGTCTCATCTGTAACGTTATCTGAGCTAACTGGTAGAGACGGTATCGGTATAATAGGCCCATGTGGAACAGGGCGGATTGCTGATAAAATGTTAGGATAAGATATCTCTTTTTATTTTTAAATTGAAACCTTTCACATTGCAGGAATAGAAATAGTCATCGCTGTAATTTTTAGGTTTTCTGTACACCATAGGAACGTCAAAACGAAACGGTTGTTTTTCACCTGACTCTCTGCCCCAATTCTTCAACACAAATTTCTGTGGGGAGCCCAAAATTTATCTTGATCGCCTAACTTTATCCCAAAGTAAGTGAAATAACGAAATCGGAAATATTTCTTTGTTGCTTTTTTACAACATAATTAACACAAATGTAGCAGAAACAATCTGGTGAAGTATCATATGCTCTAGAAGCCATCGTAAATTACAATTTACGTTGTTAATTATAATTAACAACACAAAATATAAAATGAAACACTTGCCACTTTATCAAAAATCAGAAAACACATGTATATAGTACAGAGTCAAGAGATATACTGCATTAGAAAAATAAAGTTTTGACAGCTACTCAGTGTTGCCACTAACGAAACTATGCGTGATGGACTTTTTTATTTTTTTTTCGTAATCAGCGTACAAAAAGCTATAAAAATCGCTGATTATATTTTAAACAATTTTTTCATCAAATACCTGTTATTCGTTCTTGTTATTTGGCCAAAAATTGCAGAGAGTGAAAGAGTTTTAGATGAATGATTTGGATTATTATTTCTTAATTTATTTTCTCTGTTACACAGCACGCATGTTTTTGTATCATGTGATTTCTTACATTTTGCACAGTTAAGTGTTTTAGCTCAGTAAGTTTTGGAGCGACTATATTCCTAACATCTAGTACATTCTATTATAATGTCTTTAAGTTTGGGCGGCTGTACTTGTATTTTAGTAAATTGCGAATACTTTAATTTGTATATTTCTCTTGCAGTTTAGGATCTACAACGAATAAGTAATGGAAATTACTTACTCTCTGTCAAGGATTTAAGATATTTGTGTCTTTGTACGGTTCTTTAGTTAGTTCTTCAAATATTTCTGCTACTAGAATCGAGTGGTAAATATTTCGTATATCCACCCTGTAAGTTTTCTTCTTTAGTTGGTACGTGTGATGCAATATTTTCTTCATGGATATGATTAATTATTTTGCTATAGTCCCATATAGTTAGATTTATTTTTAGGTGTTATTTATCAGCTTTGCTAAAGTATCTTTCGTTATCAAACGCTAAAGCTAAATTGTGTATCATTGCCTCGCAGTTTATCACGCCGTCAGTATAGATTGCCAGAGGTCTAAGATTGCTTGTCTTTTAAATTGTTTTTTTATTATTTAACTTAGTGGATTTTCGATAGACGTGACATTTGTTAAGTACTGATAGCTATTTGTTATTTTAATTTGTTTATTTTTTTTAATTGTGTTGTCAAGCTTGCTTTTTACTTCTGTATCGGTTTCATCTGTTATTGAGTCATTCCGCTAAGCGATGTACGATATGTAGCTTCTTCACTTGTACTTGCTTTGTTGTTGGTGTTTAGATTTGTTTACGATTGCATACGATTTGAATCTTGTTTGTAATTGTTAAATTGTAAGTTTATAGTAATGCTGTATTTATAGTAAGTTAATGCATCGGGTTCAGTAATGGTGCTTGATTGTTGATTGGTGGTTGCGTAGACCCGGTTCCGTTATTAATTTCTTTTCGGACCAGGGTGGTTGCTGTCCGTAGGTATTGTTAGACGTAGTTAACCTCAGTCTTCTAATAACCGCGGTCTTCTAATAATCAACTTTAAATAATGTAGGCCTGAATTTAATTAGCAGGTAGACATTTAGAACACGTTAAGCACTGATATCTAAACACATCACATGTCTGCTCGCTTTAAAATCGCAGTTGGAAATAATTATTATTCATAAGTATATAATAAACATATGCATGTATGCCGTAATTCCTCCTGGGAGGTTTCATTGGCGCCCTTTCATGGGCTTTTTAATCCTTTTTGGCTGGAATAGTGCCTTTAGTTGTGATTTCCGTTTCATATGTCCTTGCTTGATTTTGCTTTTACTACTATTGTCTTCCATTCTTTCCTGTTGGTCGCGGTCCGTCTCCAGTTTACTACGTTCATTCTTCTTAAATCTCCCAATACTTCATCCTTCCATCTATTTTTGGGTTTTCGTTGTGGTCTTGTCTGTTCTGGTTTACACTCGGTTATTGTCTTTATCATTCTATTTCTATCCGTTCTTTCTATATGCCCTAGCCATCTTATTCGCTGTGCTTTTATTTCCCTGGCAATGTCTTCTCCTTTCAGTTCTTCTTCTATTTCCTTATTCATTTTTATTCTATATTCGTTGTCTCCCATTTTCACTGGTCCTAGGATCTTCCTCATAATTTTTCTTTCGAGAATACGCAGTTGTTCCTCCTCTTTTTTCGTCATTCTTATCGTCTCTGCTGCATATATTATTGTGGGTCTTATTAGTATTTGTATACTCTTATTTTTGTTGTTTTCGTGATTTTCCGGTCTTTCAGTAATGGTTTATATATGTTGAATAATTTAAACCCTCGGTGAATTCTTCCTTTTATATCCTGGTCTCTGTTATTTTTGTTGTTTATTTCCGTTCCTAGGTATGTGAATGTTTGTATTCTCTCAAATTTGTGACTTCCGATTTTGTATTGGTTTTGGTTATCTCCTTTTCCTCGTTTGCAGCACATGTATTTTGTTTTCTTTTCATTTATTGTAAGACCTCTTGCTTTTGCTTCTGTTTCGATTGTGTTAAGTGTTGTGGTTTAGTTTTGCTTCTTGAGACTATTACTAAATCATCCGCATATGCCAAAATTTGCATCTCTTTGTTCACAATTGTGCCTGTTTGGTCTGTTTTTCGTATGATGTTCTCTAGTGTTATGTTGAATAGGTTGGGTGATAGTGCATCTCCTTGTCTTACCCTAAGTTGGTTTCAAAATATTTTGTGTCTCCTTCTTGTAATTGTACGTCGCTTCTGAATTCTCCATCGTCATTTTAGTTAGTCGCATTAGTTTCGATGGTATTTGGATTTCTCTCATATTCTACAATATTTGTGGTCTTTTAATTTGGTCAAAAGCTTTTTGAAAGTCTATGAATAAGAGATGTAATTCGAATTGTATTCGTATGCTTTTTCTATTATTTGGTTGATGATATATATGGCGTCTACTGTTGATCTGCCTGGGCGGAATCCACATTGATAGTCCCCGATTTTATTTTCCATATGGATACTTAACCTCTGTTGTAATATACATGTGAAAATCTTGTATGTTGTGTTGAGGAGCGTGATTCCCCTATAGTTACTGCATATTTCTGGGTCGCCTTGTTTATATATCGGTATGATTCTTCCCTTTTCCCAGTCTTTTGGTATCTTCTCTTCATTCCAGATTGCTGTTATTAGTTTGTGTATTGTTTTGTGCAGTTCTTTCTCTCCATATTTTATCATTTCTCCGTTTATTTCATCTACACACGGGCTTTTACCATTTTTAATTCTTTTTATAGTTTTTTCCACTTCCTCATAGGTTGGTTCTTTGTCTATGTATTCATTTCTTTCATTTACCATTTCCCTTTGCTCTTCATCTTCTTCCCTGAATAGTAGGCTTTGATGATATTCTCTCCATATATCTTTAATTTTTTTATTTCATATATTCAACTAAACGCAATTATATTTACGTTTTACAAATTTTATTTTAACTTCATTAATAATTTATTGTTTTATTAAAGTATTTAAAAAGTATATTAAAAAAAATCAATTTAAAAACACTGTACAACACAAGCAGAATTGGAATAATTTTCACAAAAAAGTATTTTAATAGTTTATGTATCATGTACTTCAGAAACTGTTTAGACGCAACAGTACAGTAGACATTGCTATGCCTTTTACAGATATGAATGATCAAATGAAAAGTAATTTAAAGTGGTCTTTTATTGTTAAATAAATAAACACAACATTTAACATAAAAGCTCTCATTTTTAAAACTTCAGCTTGCTTACTTTCCATTTTCAACAAATATTTGTTGTGCTGCTGCTTGTAGCAATTACAACTTTTAAAACGGTTTTAATTAAAGTGTAATTTAATGGAGTAACTAGTGAAAAGCTGAATTTGTTTGTTACTTCCAAATATGATTTTGTATGAAATTGGATGTCCTACTTCACTACAATGGTCTTCTAATGTCTCATTTTTAGATGACCACACTGACGTTAAATAAAGCTTAATTTAACCGCAAAGTACTTAAAATTATATTTAAAAATTTCATGTAAATAGAATATTAACATAAACAAGTATTAAACAACATCAGCGTTCTTTTATGTGATATATCATAAATTATTCTTTGTCAGTTTTAACTTAGATTATTTTTAAATTAGGCTTAATTTTAGAATTCTTATTATAATATTTTTAATACATAATTTATGTCATTTAATTTTTTAAAGCGTCTATTACAACGCTTTAAGCGTGCAGGATTTAATAAAAAATTTGTTAACGAACTAACTTTAAGAAATTAGTAGTAGCATTTAAAATATTATATATTGGGCTTTCATAAAGATCGCTATAAGTTTTTTATATAAACTAACTCAAATAATAAAATAAATTAATAGCAGTTTCCTTCTGAAGTTTCATAAAAAAGTAAACTAAAACAATTTGACGTGTGCAATTTATTAGTCTTTAGATTATTTGAAAATTAATAGTAATAAATAACAACATTAATGCTTGTATGACTAATGCATGGCTAGGAATACACCGAATATAACAGACATCAAACTGGAATGCATTATGTATTTCTGAAACAAGCCTATGTAGCAGTAGAAGCGCTCTGCTTATCGAGAAGCTCGGATACTTGTTTTATATCGTTAGGGATATCTAAATTTAAATTTATTATACACAGAAACTGGTTGCGCACTGCCATAATTCACAAACCACACGAAATTGCTTTAATCTCGAGCACGACGTGCAAATTTTTACATAAATATTTTGTGCCGGGATGGCTTGGGCCGATGATGCATCGTCAAATATAGTGTTGCGCTTATTTAAAAAGCAGCATTGATTGCAAGCAAACGCGATTTGGAAACTGCGAAAGCGAGAAGCGTGCCTACAAGCTTGTATTTTGAGCACGTTGCTATAGAAGCTGACAAAGTGTTGTTTATGAATGCTGAAGGTTTTATGGAACTGAAATAACGCACCTTCATATCCCTTTTATGCAGTTTCTATTGTGCAGATAAAATCTAGAGCTAGATTGTGGGGTGTGATTTTAGCTAGCGCCGTGTGAATACAAAGTAAGGATGTTGAAGGAAGCACCATGAAACCGCATTGTTTACTACAATGTATATCAGTAGACAAAGGGTGAGCTAGAACATAAATCAAAATGATTGTGCATTGAAATATGAGACACAATTTATTACAATAATTATAAACATCTGAACACAATTTATTAAAATAACAAAGAGATGTTATTACGTTTGGGTTACGAAAAAATGTTTAAATAGGCCTATCAAGATAATACAGCTTCGTTATACTAACTTTATATAAATTCTCAAGATACTAGTATTAACAAATGCTATTCACTTTTTATTAGTTCAAACATTAGTAATAAACGGCCAAAGAAAGTACATTGGGGAACCTTTGGCATTTACGGTGCTCGCTTTAGTGCCACTGAACTGAAAGCTGCAATATGAGCTGGAGCGCGCGCGGTTAATGGTGTTTTATTATCTGCATTCTGTTGTAAAAGGCAGTACTTTTACAATTCACTGTAAATTTACCATCATGCTGACATATGTGGTCAACGTTCCATCCTATCATTATCCAGAGGCATGCTCTGTTCTGCTTTATGGTGAATTTGTGATACGCTCTTCGTTTATGTTGTAGATATATTGCACATAAGTCGGACTGCGGCTGCGAAGCATGTCAAATAGCCTTTGTAAATGTTGGCTTTTATAATATTGCTTTTAACAAATATATTTTAGGCTACATTTGGAAACTAAAAGATAATATAATAAACTTTTTTAAGGACAACCTTTATAGCTGATAAATTCATTTTAAAATTATACACAAAATTATTTTAGTTCTACAAAACAAAGTATTTTTAAAGTATTTTAAAAACTTATCTGACTTCCAAACTTTGTTAAAATACGAAAAATATTTGTGTTAATTTGCATATCCAAAGAAATTAAAAACAAAAATCCTTTACTATTCAACGATATATTTCAAGAAATTAATGTGTTATACTAAGTACAACGTTGACAAAGCTAATTTTACGGAGATATAGGGCAAGCATATTAAAACAAGCAACACAAATAAGCTTCTTTTGAAATTAATATAAAATCACACCATTGATGCGTATAAATTATTTTAAAATAATAAACTATGTATAGCTTATTTTATACCTTTTAATGCACGGATCGTTTATGTCAGATATTCTTGTTATCAAAATATATTTACATATGTATTTTATATCATATTAAATAGTATAGGGCTTTTTTAAATTTATTTCTCTTATTGGGATGATATATATATATATATATATATATATATATATATATATATATATATATATATATATATATATATATATATAAGTATTAAACAATTAATAGTTAGTTTTAATTGTTAAGAAGGATAAATAGAAAGTTTGTATTTTGCGGATAGATAAATTTAAAACAAAGTTTTTAATGGAACTGTTCTTCCGATACATGATCAAGGAACTTTATGGCTACGATCTGACAAAGAAAAATCGGATGCATTTGCACATTACTTGGAGGGCGTCTTCCAACGGAATTCTGATGAAATTGATGAGGAAGTGGAAGAAGAACTACAAACTCCACTCCAACTGTCACCACCAATGCACAAAATATAATATCAAGAAATTAATCAAGACATAAAATGGCTAAAAAATAGAAAATCTCGGGCCACGACCTCATAACGGCAATCGTACTCAAACAGTTACTTGACCACAGAATTTCTTTCCTACAAATCCTTTTCAACAAAATCCTTAGTCTTATCTACTGGCCGCTACAATTAATATTTACACAGATAATTCTTATTCTTAAGCCTAGTAAACCTCCCAATGAAATCACTTCCTATCGCCCTATTAGCCTACTGTGTCAAAGTTGCTTGAGAAACTAATTCTACGGCGTATTAACGAAAATTCTCTGCAAGACATATGGATTCCTAACCAATTTGGCTTCAAACATCAGCACTCTACGATTTAACAATGCCAAAGAATAATGAACATAATTCAAACTGCATTTCAATCTAAAAAATTCTATACTGGTGTATTCATGGATATACGATAAGCTTTCGACAGTGTGGCATAGAAGATTACTTTTCGAACTTAAGAAAACGTTGTCCTTCGAATATTATCTACTGCTATGTTTATTTCTTACTCAAAGAACATTTCCAGTCAAGCATGGTAAGGAAGGATTCCAAATTAAAGATATCAATGCAAGTGTACCCCAGGGAAGCGTGCTAGAGCCTTTATTATACCTCCTATATACCCATGACCTACCTTCAACAGAGAAAAACAGAAATTGGTACATTCGCTGGGGACATAGCAATACTTACATGCAATGAAGACCCTGTAGCAGCATCAGACCCATTTAAATGAAATAGAACAGTAGCTAACTAAGTGAAGAATCGAAGTGAATGAAAACAAATTAATACATATTACATTTACGACCAGACACCAAACCTGCCTATCTGTTACTCTCCTTAATATACCCATCTTCCAGTCAAATAATGTCAAATACTTGGGACTCCAGCTGGACAATAAACCCATATTAGCAAAAAAATAAAGAAATAGACTTAAAGTTGAAGAAGATATATTGGCTCATCGGATGAAACTCGCCGTTACTATTCGTCAACAAAGTACTACTATACAAGTTCATAATTCGGCCCACATAAACCTACGGTTGCCAGCTATAGGGCTGTACAAGTCGATCAAACACTAGATATCAACCAACGCTTTCAGTCAGAAACCATCCGCACTATGGCAGCCGCTCCTTGGTATGTATCCAACCAAACTTTCCTTACGAATTTTAATATCCCCTTACGTAACTGATATAATCAACCAATATGCTGCAAAGCACCAAACGACATTGGAACTTTACCCCAACGAACTTGTGACATCTCTCATAGAAGTGGCCAAAAGATCTCGCAGATCAATAGCGGACTGACTCTATTGAGAGCGCCTTCACTCGCATCTGATATAACATACTATAAGATCCGAATGTGCATTAGTCTGATTGCTTATTAAATTTTTTTAATAAAACAAAAATATATATTTAGTTTCTTTAGCATTTTGGCTAATAGCAAAGAGTTATCATCCTGTCATAGAACCAAAGAATGTTCATTATACAGCTACTTCTGTTCGTTTGCCCTTTGTAGGTTCTGTCACAATCACTGCAAGGTATTTCGTAAACTTTTTGGGATCCGTGAGGACAATGGTCTTTATATGACCGGATAAAGTTAACTATTTTATTGTTGGGCGTAAAAACTATATTTTGTTTGTCTAGTATGCGACCTATTTTGTCTGCGGTACCTCTAATTTAAAGCAATAACGTTTTGCTTAGTCGGGAAAGTTGTGAGTTTTAAAATTTGTATCTTTGTTAACATTCCTAATAATGTGGGTTAAGGTCATTCTGAAATATTTGTTTTGTTATAAGGTTTGTCGGTTGTTAGTCTCGAAAATTTTAAGAGATTAAGTAATAAAAACATTTGTAACTGAATGGATATGAGCAGAGTAATGATGCAATTTTTTGTTTAAATAACGATTAGTGTAGACAATATGAAACAAAATGTCATCAAGGAAGGAGTTTTTATTGCTTTTTCAAATTTCGTAAAAACTTGCTCATTTAGGTGGGAAAAGAATTGGGTAAAAATACCTTGCCCATAAGGCCAGACAACAAATGCATATAAACATACTTTGTCTAACAGGTGACTTGTAGGGGCAAGGAGGCAAGGGATTTTATTTCAAAATTATTTACAAAACAGGTTTGCTATGTCAGTTCAAAGCGGAAAATACATAATAGCATTGATTTGCAAGGTAGTGGTTAATTAGTTTGAGGGTATCGTTTTTTAAATCTAGTTTAAAAGTTACAGAAAGTTTTAGAAATAGAAATATTAGCAAATAGAGAGACAACATCCAAACTGATCACCGTGTCGTATAGGAAATGATCTGACAATTTTTAGAAAGCGGTAGGGGTTTTCAACGAACTATAAGCCTTGTAAGAAGATGAAATTGTGTGGCCTGGTATTTGACTAATTTGTATGTAGGGAAACTAAAGACACTAATAATAGGTCGTAAGAGAGCATTTTATTTGTGAATTTTGGCAATATTGGTATTCTTGAAGATATACCTCGGGATGTAAGGAGTCTTAGGACGAATAGGTTTGAGTTGTTAATAAGGATCTTAATTTCCTTTTCGAAGTATTTTGTTGGGTTGTTGGCTATAGTCCGATGATTTTATTTAATTATAACGCGATGTAATCTGAGTTATTCAAAATATCTGTAGTGTCACCTTTGTCTATCGGCAAAATTATAACGTTTTTGTCTTGTCATAGAACTTTTAAGGCTTATAATTCAAAAGTTTTAATGTTGGGTTATATTGTTAGCCACATCTTACCTGGTTTTATTGGTTATATTTTCGGAGAGTTTGATAGAAGATTAATTGGGTATGATATGTTAGATGGAGACACGATTTGAAAGGACAGCAAAGTCAAAACCTTGGATAGCCGGTTCACTTAAAGTAATTATGCACAGCAATGTTGGGATGTTACAGAAGGATAGTAGATAACTACTTCAGGTAAAGTTTGGAAGGATTTTGTTTTGGGGTTTTGATTTTCTCTTTTGATATACCATGATGCTTTATCATATTATATGATTCCGTTTTATATGATAAGCTGAATATGGGAGAAATTGAGGTTTAAGAGAATATCGTACAGTCTTCGAGTTGAGTGGATGGGATGTTGTCTAAATAGAAATAGTTTTGCTTTTTTGAGAATATGCGTATTTCTACAGGCATAATTTATTTGTCTTTGCAATATTTTAAAACGTCTAGCATTTTGTATGCCAGTTTGATGTGCCAGGTTAAAAAAGTTTCTTTCCCATAGAGATGTATAAAACATTCCAAAAAGTTTTCTCGGTCAAAGATAAAAAACCAATTATATTCACAGGTTGAACCGCTTCAATTTTTATAAAATTTACGATATTTTTACATCCACTTTGATATAATTAGCAAAAGATTTGAGTTAGTTCTGAGTCAAAGTAGACTGTTTTTTGCGTGCCCTACTTTGTGTGAACACTTGATGAAAAGATGTTTGATTTAATTGAACAAAGTTTGTATGTTTAAACAAGTTATGTAACTGACGACCTGGAATAATTAACGGCTTCTAAATAATAGTTAAAGGTTGACTATCGCCGTCTTTAGTACTGAAGTATAATTTCTCCGACCACCCTTTAAGTAAACCAGCTACCTATGTTCTTAAAAAAGTTTTAACTTTGCTGCTACTCCAAATGGCTTACCCGCCGAACATTTAGTATTACAAATAAAATAATTATTATCAAACTCTTCGAAAACGCAACCAATAGGACCAGGAAAGATGTGGCCAAAGTGCTGCGTATGTCCGTTTACCCAAACCCAATATCAAACATTCTGAATTATAACCCTAAAAAATCGTAGACAAGACAAAACTTTATAATTTGCAGACAGTCAAAGATAGCGCTACAGTTATTCGTAACAACTCAAACTACAACTTTAAAATAGAGGATTTACTAAAACCATAAGACTACCTCCAAGGATTCAATAACCCTCAATCTACCTTAAAAGAATGCCCAGACTTTTATTAACAATTCAAATCTATTTTTCTCTACTAAGAAACCTCTGATTGCCCGAGACTAATTTTCTAGAACATTGAACTAACAAAACACGCCCTTACGACCTACTGTTAGTGATTTTCTTACCCATAGCTTAGTTAACTATCAGTTTTCAGCACTTTACAAAACAAGCCTCCTTATACGTCAAAGAGTCCTACTACTTTTGCAACTTATTAAAACCTTTACAGTCTAGAAGACAACAATTTAAATTAATTCACCATTGATACTTATTTTATCTTCTAAAATAAATTTAAATTAATGGTGCTCTTTAATTTCACTTATCGTAGCAAACCTGTTGATGGACTATTTCGAAAAAAATTTCTGGGATCCGTTTCGTTGGTCTACCTGTTGAATAAAGTACATTGACGATACATTTCGTATCTGGCCTCATAGACTCATAAACTTTACACCAACATCTAGTTTACAATTAAAGTAATAAAATAATCCTTACAACGACAGCTTTTATTATATATATATATATATATATATATATATATATATATATATATATATATATACACTAAGAATTGATAAATTAAAATTAATGCCATCACCAAAACCAACTACAAAACGGGTATTCTCAAAAATGATTTACTCACGTCATTAAAAATACCAACTCACAACCTTTCCTACTAAACAAACGCGTTTTTGTCTTACATCAGAGGTTTTTCTCACAGAATAGGCCGTATACTAAACAATAAATATTTACAATTGGTTTTTAGGATTAACAATAAAATAGCTTACTTCATCCACTCAGATAAGAACCATTAGTTCTGCAAATCATAATTATTTATAATATACCTTAGCGGAGATTATGACAGAACCTGGACAGGCTAAAAGAACAGACAAATATTGAAATTTATATACGAATATTGTTTGGCAATACGGAAGAGCAACAATGTTAAAATTAATGTTCTAATTTTAAAACACTCGTTTCTATCCCCCATTCTACCAGTAGAATTATTCCTGAGGCTTTTGAAATAGAAAAATGCTTTCCATGCCTCAATACTGAAGACAACAATCAGAGTACATTTGCGATTTTTAACCATTAATTATAACTCGTCATTGATTACATAACTCGTTTACACAAGCTTTACCAAACCCATACAATTTCCTGCAAAAACATGTTTCAGCCATACTTTTACTTCTGATTTAAACAGCGAAATTGAGTAGGCAAAAGAGAGTCATTTTTTGATCTATTCTTCTTCCTGGATGGTATATAGATTCAGACTTCGAATAATGGCATCAAAGTAAATGGTAAAATTTTGGGAATTTTCCAGAAACCAACGCGGTTGAATTATTGAAATTAATTGTTTATATAGAGTCTATACTTTTAATAAAAATGCATTGAAAAAATCGTACGCGTACTTTTTTACGTAGGAAAATAAAAATAAATATTGAAATTAATTTGCTCAAACGGTCGGGGATAAAATAAACAGTCTTTTAAAGGAAATAATTTGGGAGATTTGCTAAGAACTTCCTGAATCCAAAGTTTAAAGTCCTCCAGTATGCAAAGCTTTGTCTTGTGTACCTCCTCCTTTATGTCGCACGGAGTAAGAAATAAACATTCATAAAATCTGCGTCGTCTTAGCTAACGTCACGGCAAATCTAACCACGCATGCACAGTAAGAACAAAATAAATTGGTGTATCATCTCGCATGGAAATAAAGTCGCCTATGTCATTTTTTCCAGATACCATACGCCGTATGTAATCTGAATGTAATATTACGAGTTGTACAGGCAATTTTTAATACTTCCTTACTTTACAATTGTATTGTGTATATACGGAGTGGATTTTAAACATATTTATTGAGTCAGTATTTCGACTAAGTTCGTAAACGGCTAAGATCGTTAGAAAAAGTAAGGAGAACCAACATTCAAATATTCTTGAATTATTTGCAACTATCGATCTTCCTAAGTATAGATTAAATTTTGGCACATACGTTTTTTAATTATTTATCTAGGTACGGTTCAAAAGTAAAGGGGATCATATAAAGTTATGGGAAAATATGATTATAAATAATTTTAATTATATGCTTAACTTACACTAAATTCTAGATTTATACCAAATTGCTACGTTACAAAATACAGAAAAAACTTTTTTATTAGAAACATTATCAAAAACCTAATAAGAAAAACAAATTTCTTCAGGATATGATGCACTTCTACTTTCATAAATGTAAAAATTCATCGTAGGTCAAAAAAAGTTATTTACTGTGTATGCTACTGTATGATGCTTGCTAAAAATGCATTAATTTTTGTAGACTGTTGTGTGTAATAACGAACAAATCAATACACTAAAGAAAATAGTACACATTGCACTACATAAGAAAAGTATTTTAAAAGATTGTTGTAGATTACTTACATCTATTATATATATACTTCAGTATTTGTATAACTCAAAATTTAAACGAAAATCTTTTAATAGCTCAAATCTGCCATTTTTGCTTAAACACAATGAAAAAGTTGATTTGAAAATGGAAAACAACATTAATAAAAACTTGAAGGTATATAATAATGTAGAAAAAAAACGTATCAAAGTAATAGGTAAAATATATTACAATTAATCAACTCAATATACCTTAAAATCGTAGAAAAAAAGAACTAGAAATTATTTACAAATGATTTATAAAAATTATATATATAAAAGTTGTGGCTTTGTCTCAGTACAGTACGTATTTGAATTTCGTTCAGTTTAGGTGGGCCGATAAGTTCATTTTACAGTTTTCCGATAAATTACTTTGAGTGCATAAGGGTTGCACGTAGGAAATGATCGTGAACATCGCTTGTTCTTTGTGCAGTTTCCGAGTTGAGCGTATGGAAACATAAATGTCGCTTGAATAGTTCCTCTACTCACATTAGTTCTTTTTTATTTTAATTGTCTCTCTTGTTTCATTTTTACATTAATCTTATTTTCCTTCAATATGAAACTATGATGCCAACTATACAAATCTAAAAACTAATATCATTTTATGTGGATAATATAAAAATATCATTAAAGCAATTATATAAGATTTGTTATATTTCAACAATATGACATATTAGTTTTTAAGTTTATTTTAATAATTCTGACAAAAATTAATTTTTATCGAGGTTCTACTATTAAAACAATTTATCTTATTCTACAAATCAAAATTCTATTAGCTCTTCTCCTGGTGTCTTACAATTTGAGGGCGTTGGCTATATATTTGTTCCATTTTATCTTGCATGTTACGTATCTAAACAGTGTAACTGCAAGGATTTCCAACCATTGTCATAAATTCTTCTGAGCTTCTTTTACCTCTAATTTTAATTTTTAGATGAGTTTCATGAGCTTATATTTTGGACTTTTGACTACAAGCCCGAAGTAGTTTAGTTTTTCTTTTTTATTATATTTAAGACCTCTTTGTTGTTCCTTTTTGCAGTACTTTAGTGTTTGTTAAGTGTTACATCTACAAAATCTTTCACATACTTTTCTAATACGACTTTTCAAAAATCTTTTTTTGTGTTAGCTTTTTATCATTTTAATTCACTTCTTTGTGTTTAGTGGACTGTTACATATGACGTTTTTGATTTTGGTAAAAGCAGTTTTTACTAATTCATCCGGCGTTTAATTTTCTTTATAGAATTCCATTTTTTTGATCAAGGAACAGCCTACATAGGTTATATTTGGCATTCCTTTTTGTTCGAATTACTCGAGTAATTACTATACAGTCATACTTATTTTATTGGTGTTGATTCTCATTTCATATTCCTTATGTAAAAGCATATAATTGATTGAAGTATGCAAAAAAATGTAATGGCTTCTCAGTCGCAAATTGCAACTATTCTTGAACATTAAAATGCTGCTTTAAAATACCATTTTCAAACCGATCTAGACCTTCAATATACAGCTATGGGATACAAAAAGCAAATCTAAGATCGAAATTTTAAGACACTTTTAAATTAAGAGATCTATAATAAACACATATTGATATGTGCCCGACGGGGCCGTATGCAGTGGTCTTAATATACTCCCAGCTTCAAAAAACTGCAAAAACAGCTGAATGTACAAAAAATTAATATCGTTTACTTTTTGTATAGAAGCAAAACGTATACATTAGAACACTTTTCAAACGGTTCTTCGATTCTGACAATAGTTCCCATTTGACTTTCAAAGTGAGCACGTCTGCTACGTCCTGTTATTTTTGAAAATGCCGAGTGTCGAACTATCTATCTATTGATAACCCGCATCATACCACTTCAAAACTGTATGTACAATTTAAATATATTACTGTAATAGAAATATGTGTTAACTCATGTTTTCAATGAAACACAGCTACGACCCCAGGCCTCCGGGTGCACCAATAGGCAATGAAAATTGCAGTTTTACGTTCAGTATTCCTAAAGCACAAGGACATCAATTTACCCAACAACAAAATAATTACAATGCCATCCTACAACCCGTATGCATTATCAAGCATACCAGTCATCTCCCTTTTAATTAATCCGCACCACTGTCTCTTTCTTAAGCGGTGGAAAATAGCAGAAACTAACAAATAATAAATACTGCAAACAATAACTCCATTCATAAATACAAATTTAATCATAATAATTGGATGCAGATACTAGCAGCCTTGACGGAACGCAAGATAACTCGACAAAGCCAAAACATAGTGGTATATATTTTTCAAAAGACGAAGAAAAAGCAACCCAAATCCAGGCTTTAATCGATAACAACCTATCTCTACGAGTACATCAAACAAATACGACGTCCTCACAAAACTCAACCCGACAATTCTAATCAAGAGCAAGCACCTAATAAACAACAAACTGAAATGGAGAAACTACCACCGGTTTATATTTACGGAGTGAACAACCACAATGAAATAATTAACAATATTAACAAAATTCTAAAGAACGAATAATACTACACAGCAGCTTTGCTAAATAAAAAAATTAAAATTAATACTAATATAATAATAAAAGAAGAATATGTATAAAGGGTAGCCATTCGAAACCTTCACCACTGTACCAGTGTCAAAAATAATAAAAGAACTTGGGGCTGTTGGCCACATAGTACCTAACATTATAAACATACGTCACATAGTGACCAAAAACCTTTATCACTGTTCATGATAGACCTAAAGAAAATAATAAGTCGATTTTCGATGCAAAATATCTAATAAGTAATATGATTATTTCAATTAAACCTCCCAGGAAGACACAAACTATACCTCAGTGCACCCGCTGTCAGTCACGCAACTCTTTATGTAAAACCAACACTCCATCCATTTGTGCTTTATCCAATGGATAACACCCGGCCATTTACAAGGGGCGCTCTGTATAGCAAGACATGGAGAGAGCCGGAAACTCAACATTTAAAAGACCCACAAACAAAATTAGACCATACCAGTCGCCACCAAACATAACCTAATTCCTACCAGTTGCAGAACAAGATGTTAACTTAAATTCAGAAGCCATAAACCATTCGTAGCACAAACCTTTCTTCTTGCAACCACCAGACAGAAGACGTACTCGTATATCCAAGCAGCAGACAAGCATCAGTCAAATGTTCTCTAACTTTTAATGGAATTTAAAGCAATGTTTTTGTAGCTTACTATTTAAAACACCATGGTTTTAACTATCTTCTCCACTGTTATAAACAAATTAGATTTATAATGGCAAACTCCCTTTGTCTAGCGCTCTGAAACGCCAATGGCTTATCAAACCATATATCTGAAATAATAACATTTTTGCAACTACAAGATATCGACGTGTTACTCGTTTCCGAAATCCGTGCAACCGCTAAAACGGCTATCAAAATTTCGCGCTACTCTGTATACCTCTCCAACCATCCATACGGCACGGCACTTGACGGATCATCTGTAATTGTCAAAAACTCAATCAAAAGAATACATAGGGCTGCTATAATCTCTTGATGCAAAATTTTTTATTATCGAAAAGGGCATAATCTTCGTCGTGCAATATAAAATTACAATTGCAACTACCTGTCAACCGGAAAACTCACTTACCAGCCTACGGACATCAATATAATCTCTGATTTGCTCGACTTTGCTATTTTCTGTGATATAGCGAACACATATGTTATACCAAAGTAGAATCAAAATATGACTTGTCCACTAATTCTAATTATTTTAAGTACCTCTATTATCCCCAAAACTCTGCACCAACAACACTAATTGAGGCTATTTTAGAAATATACTGGATCAAGTAATTAGTCTAGCTATCCAAATTAAGAACGCGCACGGCCTAGACGAACCAACTCAGTACTGAACCACAACGGTACAAAACGCGATATGGCAAGCCACACCCAATGCTATAAAGACAAAACAAGACTATATATAATAGGCTTGCTCATCAACTCCATGCTGAACTATTAAACGTCGGGAATGACACTTTTCAGCATTACATTACTAACATATCACCTGGTGATCACACGATATAGAAGACAACAAAAAAAAAATTAAAGGACCAAGAGTATCGATAGTTCCAATCAAAAGGTCGACGATACATGGGCTTTATCAGGCAAAGAAAAAACAGACATATAGACCGACCATCTCGCTACTGTGTTTTCAACACGTCAACCGGTAGGATACAATTATGACACCGAAATTGCACCATCTCTTGATGTGCCCTGCCCAATGTCTTTACCACCTAAAACATTTTCACCAGCCGAAGTAAATCAACAAATAAAACTAGCTAATCCTCATAAAGCACTTGGCTATGACCGAATCGAAGGAGACGTTTTGCAAAACTTTAGCTTTAGCGCTATTTACCACCATATACAAACAGCATCCTACGTCTTTGCCACTTCCCTGCCCAGTGAAAACATGCCTTAATCATTATGCTTCCCAAGCTTGGCAAATTCGCCACGCAATCCTGCTCCTACAGACCCATCAGCCTGATACCACGCATGTCTAAAATATTTGAAAAGTTGCTTCTCACAAGATAACCTAAAACTGTAGATCTATAGTATATAAATTATCCCAAATCACCAGTTTGGTTTCCGGCAGCATCATTCAACTATTCACGAAGGGCATGGAATTGTTAACAGTATTATAGAGACCTTAGAGACTAAGCTGCGTTTGTACGACGGTATGCCTAAACATAAAGCAAGCCTTTGACAAAGTTTGGCACACGGGTCTGCTGTATAAAATTAAACTCCATTTCCCAAGCCAGTTGCTATATATCTAATATTATAACCATATTTTACTAAGAGGACCTTTCAAGTCAAAATAAACAACACAAATTTTGAATATCATAAAATTACTTCCAGGATACCGCAGGACAGCGTTCTAGAACCTCTACTTTATCTTCTGTATACCTCCGATACACCTACAATTGACAATACTATATTTGCCATGTTTGCTGATGATGCAGCTATCCTTTCAGTAAACGAAAACCCAATAACCAAGTGAATTTACAAATTCACTTAGACATCTTACGAAGCTGGTTTAATAAATGGCTCATATAAAATAATTATCTGAAAAACGTAAATGTGCAATATTTTATCGTTTGAATGTTCAGTTTTCTTTTCGTATTTAATACAAAAGTAGTAAATGTAATTTATACAAATAAAACTTTTTTTACACTTGTCCTTGTAGTTTTTTCTTCAATAAAAAACGGTTATTAAAAGTTATGACAAATAGCCATTTAGGTTAAAAAGGCAACTCAGAAGTAGTACAAAAATTATCATAGCACATTTCGTTGTGATTGCTTAACTACTTACAAGCGCATATTAGTTTTAGATGTATTTTACAATATATCACAAAAATTCTTATTACATACAAAAAATAATTAAATAAAAGGTAACCTATAAAAATTTTTCTAATTTTAAGTAATCCTTTTATTGAAATAATTATTTGAAGTATGTTGGATGCTTAAATTTTTGATTTGCATGTTTTTCTTTCCAATAATACAATTGATAATCGTATAACTATTTGAATTGACGTTTTATTGGCTTGTTTTGTAGTCAGCTTTTTGCTTCCCGGTAATTCCCTCTACGCTATTGGGGACGATAAAACAAATTACCCTCTCTTCTGCAGCATTCTAAAAAGCAGCATCATTGTCGTTACTTTCAGTCTCTCAATCTCCCTCTCGCAAACGTTAGTTTTCTATTGTTTTCTAAGTTCTTATCATCCTTATTTTTTATTGATGCCTTTGTCGCAGAAGCAATTGTGCTGAACTCAATTTGTAAGATTAACAAATTATTATTGACAATCTGGATATAAATTAAAATTACTGAAAGTTAAGAAATATTACAACATGGTTACAAAATAAAACAAGACATACAATATTATCTAAAATTAAACGTCACTAATTTTTAAATAAAATATACTGTAATTGTACAATAAAAATACAAATTTAAATATAAATAATTGACTTTAACTACAAAACCAAAATATTTTACATAAAGTAAATTTAGCGGAGTGTTAAATACAATCTTTGTCATAAAAGTTCTAGGCCTAATCTTTTAAATTTTTCCCGGTACCTTCAAAAACAAGAGTATTATTTAGTCACCTGGTACATGTTCTAAATAGACATGGTCTTGGAAGTATTTTTATACATTAAGCTAAGGAAAACTCCGAACAAAACATAAAAGATAATACACCAAATCTGTGGTGACAAGGCATTACTAAAAAGCTGAGGGTTTAAATGGGACAAAAGGTTTTGGTAGAACAGACAGTTAGTTCAAGACGTTCTCAGAGTCAACCACCAGTCAACATTAGATTCCGCTACAGATGTGAAATGTGTGAAACAATTTTTGTTTGCTGTTTTACTGTGCGCATGATATTAAAAGGGCTGAAATTAAATAAGAATGAGTGTCATCAAATTTGATGTAACGATTTGGGAAAACAAACGAATTTCTGCTGAACTATTGGGAAAGGCTATAATTGATCCTAAGTTTGTGTTAAACATTATTGCTGAAGATGAAAATTGGTGCTACAAGTATGACTCTCAAAAAAAAGCACCAAAGTACCGAACGGCAATTATAAAATTCATCAAAAATGTGAAGTAACAACTTTCAAAACCGCAGACGTTGTTGATTGTAATTTTTGGAGGCTAGAGGCTTAATACACCATAAAAATCTGACTGGAACAAACAGTTAACCAGAAATTTTACACTGACGTACTAAAACGTTTGCATTAGTAATTCGGCGACGCGCTGATTTGTGGGAATCTAAGTAATGGTTCTTGTTGCACAACAACACAAGGGCTCATACTGCTGTATCAGTCCAAAAATATCTGCCCGTACATCAAATACTTGCTCCAACCCCTCTTCCCCCCTATTTACTTGACGTGTCATAAATGTCATCATGCAGATAATGCCGCAATCCAAGCCGTTGTGGCAGATATACTGAAGAGCATCTCAAATTTTTCTCCTTGTTTCCGTGAGCTTCCGAAACGGTAACAGCGGGGCATAGATGTAAGACTAACTAGGCCTAGGGCTATTAGTTAGTAAGTTAAATAAATTATTTTTTACAAGTTCAATCCTGAAACTTTTCTATATTGTTTTGATAGTTACAGCTAATTTTAAATTAATTAGTATTCAGATTTCTAAAAAAGCGTTTACAAACAATGCAACTTTTGAGATTCGAATTGCTTATGAACGGTACGATTTTAGGAACTTGGTAAAATCGTCTGTGTCAACTTGCAATCCTTTCGAACAGATCGTTCAAATTTGAACTCTAAATTTCTATATATTTTTACCATTTTTTTGGTCTCCTTTACCGTTTAATTTTTTGACTATATCGTACTTCAGCAAGCTTTATGTTATGTAGATAGATGCGATCTGACTTAAAACAAAACAAAATATTAAGTATTTTTAATATCCTAAAGAAGTCTATGTCACTTCACTTAACAAAAACTTCCTCTAGCACCAATATAAAAACAAAATGCTCCCCCATCCATATATACATTATTAAAGTATCGTATGTAAAGGCTGAACTTACTCTTAGAGTTTTAATTTTAATCGAATAAAATTGTCTATCGACGGGTGATCACTATCAACAAAAGCCAAAATTCCAAACAGGCTATAAGTTCACTGCAAGTCTGTTTATAATGTTAATGATTGTTCCTAGTTTGTGAATGATGAATTCAAAACGACCGTCTTTTTTTTATACGACTAGTTTACCACTTCATTCCAACAGTGAGTTTTTGTAGATTTTTTTTCGCTTATAAATGATCCATTTTTAATCCAAACAACATTTTAATATCTTCAAATACCTAATCACTTCCTTTACAGTGTAATTTTTTAATATTATCTTTTGTCTAAAATAATTGTAAACAATTACCTCAAATGTGCAGATGACATCTGAAAATTATTAAATTCTTCTTCATCTTTTTCTTCAGCATTTGCCCTGCTAGTGGGGTCTATTATTATGGATTTATGACCTCATTTGATGCGATCCTGTGTGTATTTAGCTAAAGACTAGCTGTTCTCAGATCTTAGAGCAGTATATCGCTCCATCTTTGTTTACGCGGGCTCTCAGCTCTTTTCCCAGATAAGTCAACGTGACTGGTTAGCGCGTAGAGAACATGATTAGAGTAGCGCAGCTGGCGTTCTTTCATTTTCGTGTAAATTGTTGCTAAACCATATCTAACGCGATTGTTCGTATTATTGACGTGGCCTATAGTAAACCCGGATATCCAACGCAACATTTTAGTTTCACTGTAGCTACTCGCAATTTCACTTGTATTGCTTTTAGGTTACGTAGTGACATATAGGGAAATTGAACTAATAATTCAGCGGTAGATTTTAGACTCGGACGATCAGAATCCGTTTGTCGCAAAGAACACTGAAGACCAAGCGCTATGCAATGTCGACATTATGTAGCCAAGATATTTAATGTGCCCCGTCTTCGACACAACGGCGTCACTGACTTGTATTGTTTCGGCTTCGCTGTCGCCTGTTGTCAGTCTTTGACATAGAATCGAAATTTCAATCTGGCTAGTGGGTCGTTCCAAGCTTGTTTTTGTTGCTTGAGCCATTTTTGCTTGTGCCCGCCAACATAATATTATTCATATACAAAAATATATAGAATACAGGCTTCTGAATACCATGTGTGACGACGTCCATTACTAGAATAAAAATATACTATAAAATATGCTGTTAATTTTCAATTGTCCGTTTTTCTTATAAATTTCGACAAAAAACTTTTGAACTTAAAACAAACATTAATAGATTTTAAATTACGCTAGGTAGTTTTAGCGAAATTGTAAACCGTTGAGGTAATTGCGCTTTTTCTCCATTTTGTGGCTTAAACTTCAAATGAACTAATCAAAGAATTACTATAATATTTTAACCACGCAAGCAGCGTATATATTCCTTAGCCGTGAAACCTACGTGTTTTTTTTATTTAATTTTTTTTGTTTTTTAATTTTGATCTTCGGTCCAAATCAATCAGTTGTGAAACAATACGAATCTCTGACGTTCTATTCAGGTTTAATCTGCCTAACCTTGTCGCAAAACGCTACTTTTTTATACTTTTGCCCTCACGCATACAGCAATATATTCTGGGCATAACTCATCTCCCAGACAGTGCAATTAGTACAACCTCATTACTACCAAATACCACAAAAGCTACTGCAAATTTTTTTTAAAATATTAGAAAGTCAGCATTGAATTTGTAAAAAATATAATAAGTGCTGCTGGTATGTAATGTAATGTTTTATTTTGTACAAATAATTTTGAAACCACTCATTAAAATGAGACAAATAACCCTAATACTAAGTTGATGCATAGACTAAGACAGAATTGACCAATTTCGCTTATAAATTATGCTCAAGTAATATAAAATTCTGAAAGATCGTAAACTTTCAATATAAAAAAGTTGTAATATACTAGAGCACATCCTTGATCCGAAAACTGTTATGCTATTTTTAAAATGTCTTTATATAGAACATCGTTAACAGAAAATTCTAAAGAAAATGACTATCAATTATTATTACTAATTTTGTTCATAAATAAACAGCTTATTTTATTAGTAGTAAAGAAAACCTTACTTTAGCAATAGAAGAATAATAAAATCAAGCAAATTTTGATGCTTACAGATTTTTATAGACCGTAATTCAGGAATCTTTACAAGTACCCATTTTAAAAGTACATAAGTTTAGGAAAATACTGTATTGATATTTCGCGATAACTTTCCATATCTTTTACAAAATTAATTAAGTAAAACCACTTTGTACGTAAAAAAGGGCACAGGTTAGGACCTCAGTGTTTCTGATTGAAAGTAGCTTTATGTTCAGGTAATGGAAGCATCTGTCGTATCGTTTACTAATTTTATTTTACCTGTGCACAATAAAATCAAATATAAAATACTCAAAATATTTTAAGTTATTTAGTTTAATACATGATTCTAAGTTTATTGTCCAAACCATAATTGTATTTCATTGTTTATAATTACATTATTGTATTTTAACTTACGAGAATTGTGAAACTAAAATAAATTGGCCTATTTTAATGCTATTTAATAATTAACGAAAAATCATAAAGTTAAAGCAACTAATTAAGTTTCTACGGCAATGCAAGTTGCGGCTAAGTTCCAGTTTAAAACTTTATAAAACTAAAATCTTCCCTTTAATGAACCCTTATAAAGTGGAAAATTAACTGTTGCTGCCGCGTTACATTAAAAGAGTGCAGCTTCAGCGAATCTATCATCATCTCTTTCGTTCGGTGCATTTCTTTCCATGAACGTTGTAGAGCATCTCCGAGATAAAATGTATTTTTTAATTGAAGTAGCTGGTTCTTCGCTGGCATATCACCGTCATAAAGTGACTTTTATCTTTTACTACTGCGACTCGGTCTAGAAGTTTCTTTTTAATTAACGATAAATCGTCCTTTTTATGACAAATGACTAAAAGTTGGAATTGTGTGCGCTGCCTTACGTGCCTGTTTGCGAAATTATTTTATTTATTGTAAGCTGAAATTGGTATTAGAACACAAAATTTGTCGTAAGTAATTTCGTTGTTTACTATGTACGTGTCAGAGTAACAGAATAAATATCATATTATTTAACACACTAATTATAATATATTTGTTAATTGCAAATTATTTTTCTCCAAGATACAAGTGTTTTCAAAATCTACAAACATAAATAATACATAGTTATCGCATGCTAAACGTCGTTACAGTTGAATCAAAGTCATTTTATTGCTGGTCCTTTAAAACTGTAGTTGCAATTGACCTACATACAAAAATAAAAATTAACACTTAGACTTGTGTTTTATTAATGTATTGGTTTTTGATAGAACCAATAAAGTTGCAAGATAACTATTTTACCCTATAGACGCCTGCTAACTTTATAGCCTCCAATATTTATTGAGGTTGCCTTCTGTCGAGTAAGAGCACAAAATTCATAACTTAGAATTTCGCTTCGGTTTTATGTCGTTCTTAATCGCAATTTATGAGGGAGGTTACTTGGAACAAAATACTTCCGGGGTGCAATATAATTTGGATTACAAAAATTAGTATTTTATACCACTTCTATCTCAGAACGCTGAAATGTGGCAAAATAAGGAACAGCAGCACCAGTCAAATCTGGAAACGCGGAGTTTGCCGGATCGCAATGTATTCCGGTCACATCGTCGCGCTCAACCTCTCGCCTAATTTGTGATGTCGAATAATTTTTCACGAGCTCTTTTCATACAAATTTAATTTATGCAGGCCTGCTGAAACCTATTATTAAAATTGGGCATGATGGATTTTTAGCGCTCTGTCTCGAACGAAGAGTGAATGTAGCAGCGCGCAGATTGCCTCACGCTTTGAATGTATAATACAAGTTAGCGATAATTGCCTTTTTGGGTTATTTGGCGATTACAAAATGTACACACATAATTGATATTGTATATAATAATTTTGTAATAAGGGTTTCACGCAATTGAACATATTATAATTTCTTTTAAAAGCAGTTATTTGTAAGAGCTATGTAGTACTATTGAACAAACCTCTTCTAGATCTAATTTTCAAAATAATGTAGTTACGACAAGTAAGGACATAAGAAATCTTAAATTTGAAGTTGTATAAAATATTTTGCGGTTTATAAAATTTTTGCTAAAAGGTAATGGTTTTAAAAAATTCCTTGTAGCAAAACTACCAAAAGGCAGGTATGTTGTCTAAAGCAGTTAATTTTTTTTGCGCTTAGGTTATGTCTTCCTTAATAGATCCATGTTCACTGCAACTTATGGCTTATTGTGATTACTCTAATTAAATAAATTTACAACCAATCTGTAATTGATGTCCCCTGAATCAGTAGATGCAGGTCCTTTACAGGGTGTGTCTGGAAATCTCCCGGTTCCAGGATTGGTTTCCCGAATATATGTTGCCTTTTCCTGCACAGCGCATCGCACTTGCATAGGATGTGTAAGGCTGTTTCTGGTTCCTTGCTACAGTCTGCATGCAAGGTCATCATTGAATTTACCAATTTTTCAGGTATTCTTTTACAGTCAGATGTCCTGTAAGAAACCCTATGGTTATCTTTAGCTGTGGTCTCCTTAGGTTAAGGAGTTCTGCAGCTCTCTTTTGGCTTATTGAAGGTTTTGCCGAAATAATGTCCTGGTCGATTTTCTTATTCGATGATGAGTGCGTTTCCTCTCCTTAATAGAGTTTCGGGCAGCACTTTGTGAGGTTCCTAGAGCAGGTTTTGGGCCTATATAAGCTTCAATAGAGCCCTGCCTGGCCAATTCATTGGCTTTCTCATTGCCGTAGATACCGCAATGCCCAGGTGCCCATAATAGTTTTACCGTGTTATGTTCTGCCAGTGCATTGAGTTCATTGATGCATTCCCATGCCAGTCTAGATGATAATAAAGTTAGTTGATGTGAATCTAATCATAAGTTAATTTGTTACGGATAGGATTAAAAATACTTATATTTTTAGCTTCTCACACCCTTATCCGATCTCCTGCATTTTTGTACTGTGCTTAGGCATATTTAAGGAACATACGTACCAAATTTGACTTAAAGCTGGCGAAAGCTGTAAAAATTACAAAAAATTAAAATTTTTTTTAACGAAAGATAGTTTTGAGATTTGTAGATCATGAAACAAAAAACTTCAGTAGGATTTTCTGGAACTCGTGATATGAAAACTTCTGCAATAGCTAGTGTTTCTACAATACCTATTTAATTATAAAAGAAGATGATTTGCAAGTTTACAGTAATGTTTATAGTGCTTAAGGCATACTACTAGAAAAAAAGCTAATACAATTTTTATTCTGAGGCTTTTCTTGCCATTTTTTAATTATCATAAAACCGATTTCTTCTAAAAACATATACATCACAAAAGAGAGTCAATGAGTACCAATGTATATGTGCAGAAAAGATGATATTACACTTTTTTATGTGATAGCGCTAATGGAGTTGTATACCTCTCTAGAAATATTATAGTATTTTTGAAAATAATATTATAACAAGTATAATACAGAGAGCTAATAATAAATGCTGCACAATAAATTAATTCTTAACTGAGTGATTGGATGTGTTGTTTATTTCAAGCCCTAAACATTATCAAGTTAAGAAAATATTATTCGATACTCGTAATAATCAATAACGCGTCTGTTTAAACGTTAGACTTAAATCGTTTGGTTTTTTATTATTAATATATCTGACTAGAAACATTTAGTAAGTTTTGCGACTACTTGTGTATGTAAATAACATGTCAGAAATAATTATTCACCTAATTCTTTAAATAATACTAGAACAATATTAACCTATGTACACAACATAATTACAACAGACGATCTGATATTATGAATAAATTTAAATTACATATAACTGTGTAAACAAATATGGTGTCAGAAGCTTTTGAGCTGTCGTGAGTTTTCATCAACATTCAGTAAGTCTATTTGGATGCACAGTAATACCGTTCCGTTTTATCTCACACTAAATTTACATATTATTTCCCTAACAGAATCTATTCCAAAATTTCTTTATAGTTTGGACTAAAATCTGTTTAAGATGTTAATACTTGAGTTGCAATCTGTTGCCCTTAATTGAACCCCCTAAGAAAAAAATAGCTGTTTCTTTTGTATGTCTAAATTTAGTTAAAGATATTTGGCTCTATTAGCAAGTAGTTTTTTCACCATGTAGCTGGTACTGGTAGACAAGTTGTCCTTAGTGTGAAAGTTAGGTGGACTAATCTTGAACTATTTATTTTTATAAGCCATGTTTTGAGCCAGATCTGTAATTGATTTAAATTGAAGGAGTTGAGATGGTACACTTGGGTTTTGATAGTGTTAAAGTATAACTAAGTCCGTAAATATTGCTAACATAGTTTGGTTAGTAGTTGATAAGTTTAATGATATACAACACACAATTTGGGTTCTAAGACACTACTCTAGGGGACCCCAGAAATTTATTTGATGCAGAGTCGTGATAGTTTTATCTTATTTTATTTAAAGCTGCCTATTCGTAAGGCGTGATTGAAGTAAATGGTAGAGATATTGGGTAGTAATTTATTTTTAATTGTGTATATCAATCCCGCATGTACACCTTGTCAAATGCTTAAGTCACATCTAAGAATACTACAGAGCAGTATCTTATTTATTTTAAATCATTGCTACTTATATCTGCTGCATGATAAATCTGCTCGATTATGCTATGAGGTTAGCAAAATGAAAATTGATATTCAGGTATCAAATTATTTTCTAATGTTAACGATCTCATTCATTCTAATAAATGTTTTACTAAAATCTTGACAATAAGTTTATCAGCTTATATCTTTTTTTTCCTTTTTTTGGTAAATAACTAGATACCAGTCATAAATTGTTATAAATCTACAAAAAAATATATTTTGTATATTTATCTAATTACCAGCAGGTACATACAAGGTGCGAGTTCTAAAGCCTACAAATTTTTCTCAGCAGTGAGAGTAAATGGAAAGATACGGTTAGTTTTAAAAGACTGAAATTGGAATATAGGTTGATGGCAGCACCAGACAATGTAAACTGGTCAAATTACCGCTCTGCAATGAGTGTTGCTTTGTGTGCTTTAAATGGTGACGTTCTCCTCTTGCGTGCAGAAATATCCGTTAAAATTTATCGCCAATTGAGTAAGATGTGCAGTGAAGGCGCTACGGATGTTAAAAAACCGAAGCAGCCTTGGTCATGAACTAGCCGGACCGAAACCATAATTACACGAGTAGGGAAAATTGTTCCGGAAGATCGTCGATTAGGTGTGCGTGGTATCACCTCCAAACTTGGCATTTCCGTAGGATCTGTAAAGTCCCTTTTGCGAAGAATTGAAACATTGCTGTATTTAATGATTGCGAAAATAATGGAAACACTCGATGAAAATTGCAGAATAAATGTATTATCCGGTTATATTTTAACTTAACAAAGATAGCTCCCATCAGAGACTACGACCTACTCGAGCCGAGACCAACACAACTTCTTCTTGTTTGTATGCGTCATTACTTCCATAATGGAGGCTCTAAGGTGTCCTTGATGGCACTAAATTTCACGTAAACCACTCCCACACGTAGTTTTCAAGGGGATATTAGTCGGGATTACAAGTCGGCAGACCAGTAGAAATACTAACTGTTGTCATGTCTGCACTTTCCGTGTCTTGTGAGCTAGAATTCATTTTGGAATGGATACTGTTGTCCAGTAATTACTTAGTTTACCTTCAAACGTTTTTCATAGAGATGTAGCACCATGATATTCTTTTTGCTGCACACAACCTCAGCAGCCATACACGCGAGAAAATTTGTACGCGTGAGAGTGCAGGCGCTTAAGGTCAAACAGCCATTTTAGCGATTCATCTTTTTGTCCCCTATAAACGTTTTTCGTCCGAAAAGAATCTCAAAACTTTACCCCTTACCTTCCTGCCCAACTTGTTTTCCTCAGTTGATAACTGTCAGATCCTCAATACGGAAAGACTTGTAGTACAAGTTTTGGGGCTAGATTTATTGTCACGCCTATTTATTTTGCCACGTTGTGCTCCGCCCAAAATTCTGCTCGATCTTTTTTAATTTGATGATAGATTCATCACTTTTTACTATTAGATCGCTTTCTGTGAGTTACTCTATCAACAGTTATCTTTATCTCTTAGATAGGTTCCCGATACTTCTTGGATAACTTCTAAAGCTAGTTTTTTTGTAGCCAAACCTAACAATAATTACTGTTAGAGATTTTTCGGTTCGAAGGGATTGGAGTAAGTACGAGCTCATGTAGTAGCTGTATAATTATATTCTCTGTACAATTTTTCGACTATCGTAAGTTGTTGATTAATAAAGCTATTTTGTTGTGTTAACTTATAGAGGATTGCACATGCATATTAAATGGTTTTTAGCTGTCCCGCAATAGGATTTATTTCAACGACCCTATACATTTTTAACGCTACTAGTATTAGGAATCATTGCTCTATACTTTTCATAAGTTGTAAATTTTTTTTATTATGTAGGAATAATGATTTTTTCCTAAATTTTGATATTCTTTTCCTGGTTTCATGACTACTGCAAGATTTTTGTTAACCGTTATGTTACTATTGGATTTCCTATATTTTTTCCATTATTCACTTAGTCACTTACTAACTTTGTGTTGTTCGTCCGTCCGTCCGTCTGTCTGTCCGTCTGTCCGTTGGTCCGTCCGTCCGTCCGTCCATCCGTCCGTCCGTCTGTCCGTCTGTCCGTCCGTCCGAGCAAAAACTCGAGAACGGCTGGGAATTTCCAAATTCTGTTTTCACCAACCGACAGGTGCCAAAAAAGCTTGTTTGCTAGTGATTTTGACACTGATTGGTCAAAGATCAGCGTTAGTACTTCGCCACTTCGCTATGCGTTGCAAGCTTTGCAGGTTTATTTTTTTCGTAAACCTTTTTACTTCTTCTGTAATTCCGTCTGCTACATTTTCCCTGTCTGCTATTTCTTGTTTATCGTATACAAAGAACACGATCTGACGAAAATTGCTTCCTATGAAAAATCAACCAATTTATTAACTTGCGCTTGGCGCCATTTTCAGCTCGCTCCCCTCGCAATACCATTTTCGGTCAAAATATCACCCTTTTCTGCTATTATTCAACCTTGGTTGATTCAGATCGCATTCAAAACTATAACTCGCACCCCCTCTCGGTTGCTTCTTCGATTCACAGCGTGTTTTTCCTTGGCGCTTTAATAATATAGATGATAACAGCTCTTTTACTTCTTTTAATTTATGTGATTTTTAAGTTTTACGTATATATATATACACTTTTGTATCTTTTAGCGTTGTTCTATTAAGGTTTTTCAGTGAAGAAGGATTTGCTCTCATTTTGAAAATGTAGGTTCAACATTTTAATGCGTGTTTTTACTAATGTTCCATTTATTTTTCAATATTTGATATTTTAATATTAACTAATAGTAAGATAATCAATAAAAAATATACAAAAGTATAAAAATAATATTTATTTTCTAATTTACTAAAAAAACAATAACAGTATTATTTAAAATTTAGAATACTTTAATTAATATGTTGCTAATGTTTATATAAGAACAAATTTCATGGCATGATAATAACAAAAAAGTTATATTCCCACTAAATTCATAATGAAGTGGACCTTTCCCACTTCATACATGTAAATAATATCTGCTTTTTGTGATATAAATAACGGAGAATTTTATAACACACATCCATTTCAGAAAAAAAGAAAAACGTGTATACACACAATAACTGATATAAGTTACTAGGGACTTATACCATAAAAAATTGTATTACCCTCTATTATAAAATACATATATTACTTAACATATGTTTATGTAAAATATTTATGTATTTTCCTATAACAAATCACTTTCTAATGTTTGTTCCTGTAATTAACAATTATATCTTGAAAATTTTAATACATAATATTGCTCGTGCATAATTTTTAATCTGATAGTAGTACAGCACAAATATATGTAGGATTAAATTACATATAGTAACAACGGGCATGTTTATTGTTATAAATTTTACTAAAGGACAATTAGCACATTTTGTTTTTCCCAATCTAATTATGGAACCGCTCACTAAGTGGTTTAGCAACACGTTACTGTGCAGAAAATCAAATATTATTTTTTAAAAATTCCAATTGAATGGACAACTACATTTTTGTTTCAGCCAACACGAGCCAGTATGCCCATTACGTATTTAACACACTGGACCAGGATCACAGCGGATTAATCAGTTTTGAGGTGAGTGTTGTTGAATTTAGTTTTACCAAACGGAGCTTACTGAATGCAAAGTTTGAAGTGCTTAAAACTCTATTTCATGAAATATAGAAAACTAAATTAATAAATTTAGAACACCAGTTTTTTAAATAAAACCGAAAATTTATAAATTAGATATCATGCTAAAGTCTGGAATTTAAAAATTGAAATAAAAATTATGAAGTTTAATTTTTTAAGTCAAACGTGTTTGTATTAAAAATATATACTCTAATCATTTTTAAAGTTTAACAACTTTTATTTTATATTAAAGCATTAATTATAATTAAAAATGTAATCTATAAAAATAAATAAAAACTATATTATATTTTTTTAAAGAGCAACGCTATGTAAATTAACTACATTATTTTATAACCTCTAAAGAAAAATGTAATTTACATGGCTTTAATTAAGCTTTCATTAAATTTTAGTCATTTACAAAAATCAGAAATGCAGTATCTATTTGCAGTCCAAAGCTAAATTGAATTCTGCTCCGTACTGGTGCTTCAGTTTATTGGCACTTCAATTTGCATTTTTTCTTTTTAAATTGAATTCGAAATAAGCTTCAGCTTTGTTTGAATATTAAAGAGTCGTGAAAATCAGCCCGGACTTTAATATTTCACTTAAACGAGACCATAAAGTTCTTATTCTGTGCTGCAACCGTGTTAATTGGTTTAAGAAAGCTAATTAATCCTTAACAATTTGTATGATCTTTTTAGCAATCTTTATATTATTCTGCTGCTTGACCTTCGTAGCAGCATATTAATCTGATAGATAAAGTTTTACTATTCCATTGTCTGCTTTAGCAGAGATAAGGGTTTTAGGGCTTATAGCCCTATTTTCGTGATTATTGCCTTAAGAAGCAAATAAACCTTCTATGTACTAAAATCTTAACTATTGCTGTCTGTCATCTGTTATATAAAACATTCATTTATTTGCATCGTTTATATCAGTTTAATTTACTGATAAGTGTGTTTTCAATTTTACAGATACTCAACTAAAGCGTATTTAGAAATATATAAACTTACAGCAATTAAGAATTTTAAAATTTATTAGTATCATTTAAAAACTAGTATAACGTTAATTAGACAAAAATATAGTAAGAGACATAATACTAATTTCAATTTATTATAAATTAAATGTTATGGAAATAGCTTAAAATTTACGACATTAATGATCTTACAGTTCAATAACACATTTATTGAAAGTTCTTATCCGTATAATTTGTATATTACCTCTGTCATATTCCAAATCTACACAGTTAATTTTGGTACTAATACTAAAATGATGGAATTTTGTACCTTTATGAGATTAACATCAAGACGAGCAAATTTATTAAATCAATATCAAAAAGTAATCTCCTTACGCGTTTTTTGTTCTCCATTTTACACTTTCGGAGCGCATAACTTAGTTTTGCCAATATTTAATTTTTAACGTCGCTTAAAAAACCTCTTCTATTTTTTCTGCTTAGTTTTTTAGGTTTTCTTCATATTCTGGCCTTTTCAAGCATAAATATAACGTAACCTTACTTAATATCAAAACGGAATGTTGAAACAACATACCGTTTTCCAGAAAAGGTATAAATTTTGCCATTAAGAAAGAACATATAATATTAACATTATAATATTGTCTTTATAACCATCTTTCGGCTAATTATTGAATTCCACACTTGTGCCATGCTTTATTTTTATAAACAAGAAATGCTCATAGCCTAATCTCTACTAATTTCATATTTTCAAACTGCTTAATAGAAAAAATAAACAACTTACTAAAATAATTAGTAATCTAATACTAAAAGTTTGGAGCTGTAGGCAGGGTAAAACAACAGTTTAATTATAATAGATGTAAAGTAGAAATTCGGCTCTGAAGTTAGTTGCATTAAAAAAACACTTCCACGCAGCCCATTCGCCTGTATATATATATATATATATATATATATATATATATATATATATATATATATATATATACCTTAGTCATTGTTGTTTTTATAACATAGTTTCAGTCATTTGCAAGCTGTCTTTCCGTGTGGATCACTTTTATAAAAGATGGATGTCGATGAGCAACATTTAAGCCATTGTTTTCTATTCTGTTTTAAAATGAAGAAAAATGCTGCTGAAGCTATAGAATTGATCAATTCCACTTTGATTGAACATTGTGTGAGTCATTCAACAGTAAAAAGTGGTTTGCAAGATTTTGTGATGAAAATTTCAGTCTAGGTGAAGTAAGAAATTTGAAGACGAAGAACTTCAAGTCTTACTGGATGAAAATCCTTGTCAAACTCAAAAAAAAGTCTACAGAACAGTTAGAAGTTGCTCATAAAGCAATATTATTTCGACTGCATGCAATGGTAAAGATAGAGAAAGAAGGAAAACGGATTCCTCATAAACTGACGGAAGAAAACAAAAACCAAAGAGTTGACATCTGCATGAATTTGCTTTCTCGGTACAAAAGAAAGAATTTTTTGCATAAAATCATTACGAGTGATAAAGAGCAGATTTTGTTGGACAATCCTAAACGAACTTCTGGAACCTGGCCAAAGTGTTACTTTTGAACATTACCAGGCCCAATTGATCAATTTAAGTGATGCTGTGGAGGGAAAAAGACTATTTACTAATCCAGGAACTCATTTTCTCCTTAGACTGGAAAGTTGTTCAGCATGGAGCCCATTTTTCAGACTTGGCTCTTTCTGATTAGTACTTATTCAAATCGATGTCGTCATATTTGAAAAACGAGCGGTTTACGAAAGTTCATGATGTGCGAAAATGACTCAATGACTACTTTGCTTCGAAACCACCAAGTTTCTATCTCAATGGCATTCATCATCTACCCGATAAATGGAAAAAGACCATAGATAGTAATGGTGAATATTTCAATTATTAAGCTTTGTAACAAGTATCTTTTCAGTATAGTTGAATTTGACCAAAAACCGAGTTTTACTTGCACACCTATTATTAACTTCACAGATTTTAGTCTTTGTTCTTTTAGCTACAGGGAAGGCAGAATATTCCATGACAGTGATTTTGTAAAGCAAAGACTAAGCAAAATACAGTTTTGCAGACTCAATATTTAAAACCAATTAGAAGTCTACGAAGATTTCCAATTATATCAAGTTCTTTGAGGATAATTAGGTATTGGTGTTTGCCTAGAATATATTCATTTGTTTACGTACGAGGTAAAAAAAATGTTTCGATTTATCATTTCAATACACTTGGAAAAATATTCTAAAGCTTTATCTACAGAATTCTCCAAAACCGCCTTCTACAATCTCAAAAAATCTTTCGATTTTAAAAGTAAATAATAGTCATTGAGAGGTTGGACTGGAGGGTTGGTGGAGAAGCTATTCATAGCCGCACTCGTACGTAATAATTCGTTTGAATACATGTTCTTCACTATGCTTATATTTTAGTCAAATTATGTGGTATACTGCTACAGATTTCGTCGTCTTTTCTAATGCGATAAGATGACATGTTTTTAAAGTTCTAATTTCACCGAACAACTTATGTGTATAGGTTAGCCTAAAAAAATTGAGAGATGACTGCTGACTCTACCACTTAAGAAGAATTCCTCAGCGAAGCTGATTGTAAAGATCGTAGTACCTACGTTTAAATTTTAGAACGATAATTTTACCGTATCCTACCCTAAGTGCGTGAAAATATAGAGTATTGGTAGCGTTTTGTTTGAATCAGATATCCATTGCTCAATGCGTTTTTTTCAAATACAAAATTTTAGTAAATCATTAGTTTCACTTTAAAAATATTTCTGTGGATTTATTCTCCTATGTGCATATGTCTATGTGCGTTTGTACTTGTATGTATGTGTATGTGCGTGCGTGTATGTCTTTGAACAATGATTATTAAACAAATCGCTAGATTTCGGTATTCAATTTTTTGCCATTATCAAGAGCGATTGGAGTTAATTCGTTACGTAAGTTCTCGTTCTACCTACTTATTAACTACGAGTGAAGACGATTGTTTTCCTGTGCTCTATTTTAAAGTAAAAATTTGACGGATCTATTTTTGACCAAAAATATACTAAGTTAAAAAAAGATTTGTTGATATAGAATGGTTGTGTAACTGACAACGGTTTCCAAATAATGAATGAACATTGACTATGGTATTGAGTTAAAATTTTTCATAAACTCCTTGAGATTTGTAATAATAACGGTCCTTAACTAAACGGTTAAAGCCGATTATTTTAATGTTAGTTGTAAAACAGTGTGTATCTTTTATTTTTTTGGTATATTTTGTCATTTATGCATCTGATGTCGGGAAAAAGAGCCTTTGAAATTTATATTTTTGGTAATATTATTCATAATATGACTCAAAGACTTGTTGGAATATTTGTTTTATGTTAGGGTTTCGGTAATTATCACAATTTCAGTTTGTCGGTTTTTAGTATTGAAAAGTTTGAAAGATCTGGTAATAAGAGCTTTTGCAACTAAACGAATCTGAGCGGGATGATAGTAGCATATAAATAAACAGTGAGTAGTTCTTGTAAATAATGTTGAAAGGATTTAAAAAATGTCCAGAGAAAAAGAGGAATAGATTTGTTTTACTTTAATTATAAAATTGTTATAGTTATAAAGTTTGTTTATATAATAAAAAAATTTGGAAGGCGTATATTGTCTATGGGGCTATATAGCAAAAGTGTGGTTAATGTTCTTTATCTAACAGTTGGGTGTCAGATAAAAGAAAACTAGGCTTTTATTTCAAAATTTCTAGGTAAAGAGTTGTTACGACAAATGAAAGTAGGAAACCCATAGAAACAATATTACTTTAGCGGGTTCCTTAAAATATTTCTTGGTTGCTTTCACTTGATTTTCAGGTATTTAATTCAAACATTATAGGAGAACTTTTATCGAGTATGCGGTTCCAGTGACGTTTATTAGTAGCAAGTACACTAAAAGAATTGCTATTCACTTCTTACCTTTTCTAGTATATACAGTAAAAAATTATAAACTCTAATGACACCTATTTCATTTAAATAATAAATTTGACCGAGTCTTACAGTCACTTTCTTATAGACAGTTTTAATATCATTAGAAGTTTTTGCTGTTATATTATTAAAGGCAGTAGTCCTTACTAAGCCAATAGATTCAAGAATTTTTCTTGAAGTGCTTCATGTATCTACAATAAATTTTATTCTAAAAGATGATGTAATTCTATATCAAAGTAATTAAATACATTGGTAACACTTTTGTTTGGCTTATACAACATTATAGCATTCCCAATGCTATACTAGTTTATAAAAAAGTTTCTTAACTCTTACAAGAAATTGGATCTTTATACACTTTTGTTGTTGTTTATGTTTATAAGTAGTATAGTAACACTTTTTATGTCTGGTTTGCAGAAGGCAATTATCAAAATTAAAATTTGGATTTTGATTTGCTATTACTGAAGAAATGATACGGTAAAAAAAATGTGCAATATCAAAAGATAAAAAACTGTGATCCATGTGGTTGGAAATTATACAGGTAGTTTATTTTTAGTGACTTTACCTTTGAAAATGAACCACGTTTCGCCCGACTGCTTGTTTTGAACGAAGAACACTTGCAAGCTGCTTTGGATATGGAATCTTCATTAAACACCCGCAGTTTGTCATTTTCACGTAATATTTCTCACATTGTACGCAGAAAGTCAATCAAAATCCTTGTAATCCAGATAAGTGAGCCGAAATTTGTCGCCAACTGCTTAAAAATTTAGCCTTCAGTAATAGAGGATCAAAATTCAAAGTTCAATTTTATCAACTGAATTCTAAAAATTATTATTAAATCATAAACACAAAAAGCAACATAAAATGATAAAATCGAAATTTTTGTAATTTTAAATAAATCTAAATTCCTGTAATATGCTAAAATAGTAGAAGAAAAATTATATTACAACTTTTGTTGGTTTTCATTTCTGCTGTACATTTTTATAGGTGGCGTTCTCTTTTGCAAAATAATTTTACAATTACGTAATAAATATATTATTTATCCAATTAGAAAGTTTATAGACTGAAACAAGGTTTTAGAAAAATGTAAGAAGATCGAACGATTATACTTCGATTTTACCCCAAAACGCATATTTGATAAACTCATGCCATTAAAAAGGTGTTAAAATGGAACACGTAGAGCAAATTTACAAAATAGTAAATATAAGACAAACCTACAAAATTATAAATTATAAAACATCCAAATGTTTTGTTCAAAATGCAAAAAATAGAGGAACATCCTATATTCAAATTGTATGTTACTTTCATCCAAAGAGAAAAATGGAATAAATACAAGTAGAAGTACAAATTGCGAAAAACACTTTCTTACTAATTTGAACTACATAAAGGACTACCATCTCTTTGTAACCATAGCTAAAAAAATTATTTTATTGATCTTCCTTAATTTTATTTTAATATCTAAATAATATGTAATATAGGATAAAGCAAAACTCTCCTCCATTTTAGGTTAAAAAAGACGATAGAAAATATACCAAATTTATATTTACGTGGTAAAACTGCAGCACCGAAAGTTTAATTTTAATGCACTTTAAAAAGATTACAGATCAAGTGGTGTCCTGCATTGGTGTCAATGCATTGTTGAATTCATGTTCTAAAGTTATTTATTACACTTGCTAAGATTTGTTGATGTATTATATTTTGTAGAGCTTGAGGAGACCTAGCAAAATATTTGCAAACCTCAGCCTTGAGATATCTTTATAAAAAAAATCATACAGGACTAGCGAAACAACGTCACCGTGTTGAAAGATTAGGCAGCCAGCAAACATCACACAACACTTGGAGCAAAGATTATATTGTGTGGGCTGTTGTTCCGTTCTGTTGAAACCAAACGTTTTCCAGTTGGAGTGTATTAAGATTATCAAATCGTTTCCACATAGCGAAAGTGACAATAATATATTGGCTTCTCTCATCAAAAAAGTAAAGGCCATTGATTTCAACCTCTCATGAATTATAAAGTGGAAAAAGTGGAAAAAACAACTGCGTCATGTAGTACGGTTTCCAAAGTATTTTAACACATATCTTGGTGTAAAATTTGCCGTGCAGTATGACTAGACAAGTGAAGAGCAAATCGCTTCGAATACTTCAAAATATAATGTCTTCAGTGTTTTCTGCTTTGTGCCTTTTCAGGACTTCCCCATCCTCTTTCCTCTACAATACCAGTACTTCTAAAGTGTCCTACCCATAACAAAATTGATTTTAAATCGAAAACGCAGGCCCTACGCGCACATTAAGCAGTCACAAAATCATGATTCCGAATGTACGCTTCGCTAGAAAAACCTCCCTGTTTGTTTGTCCCTGACACGTTGGCCCCTTTAGACAAAACTTGATTAATCTATTTTTACTAACTTCACACTATTACGCATGAAATATCGTCGGCCAAATGCCCTCCACGTTATTTTAGCAATGTTGGCCCTACCTCAGAGACTACACGTCTGATGTTCTCTTTTATTTTTCAAATCGTAACAGGTTTGTTGACATAAACCCTTTTCTTCAAACAATCCCAGAGAAAAAAGTCTAATGGTGTTAGATAGCAAGACCTCGGTGGCCAATAGCAAAATAATACGACTACCAAAATTTGGTTTGAAGTAAAATGAGTGTTTTACTTGCTGTGTGATGTGTGGCTCCATCTTGTTAAAATCGTATGTCATTCAAGTTCAAATTATTAGTTTAATTAGAAAAGAGGAGGTTAGCACCTTCTGATAATCGTATACCATCGACAATAACAATATTGCCAGATCCATACGGACCAATGATACCACCAGTGCACAGAAAACAGCGCATTTTTATGGGCGAATTCGTTTTTTGTGAATAACACGTGGATTTTTACTACTCAGATAATAAATTTTGACAATTTACAAAACCATTAAAGAAAAATAAGCTTTATTGCTAAATATGAGTTTTTTTTTTGTAAAGTTTACATCAACTGTCGTGTTCTCTAAAAGTTCAGTTCGTAAATATACGGAATTTTTAGTGATTCTTAATTTAATTTTATACATCTATAAATGTAGACCCTTTGTTACAATATGTTGCATGTATGAAAATTTCAATTGCTATGAACGGCGACTAATTGCCGTGTTTGGTTCTTCTTGCACGCTATCACTTACTCGAGCAATTTGTCACCTGATTCCCTGTTGAGTTGATGGCGAATCAGTACTTTGTCAATAAGCATACCACCTGTTCCATACTTCTGCACTAAATCACGAATTACATGCTCGCTTGGCACATTATCGCGTCCAAGCAACGGTCGAAGTTTCCTTCTCGTAATCGTGATTAATCGCCTGTTTTCACAATAAACTTGAATGATATTGATGCGTTGATGCACAGTATACGGCATCAGAAAAATGAAGCCAAGTGTTTAGATACCAACTGCACAAATACAACCTTCCAACGTTCATAACGCAAATTTGGATCACCCTATAATACAAACATTTTATAAAATATATATGAACATATTTAATTATATCAAAAAATTTATAAATCCAATAATGCATTTTAGAAAGAATTTATTATTTGAAGCTATTATTGTATAACACATGAAAAATAAAACTCATGCATCACACTTTTATGAACAAATTGCATATTAAAATGCCCCTTTTGAAATATAATTTTAATAAGTCCCACAGCAACAAATTTGCGTTGGTTATTCCGCAGAGAAAATGACCCAAAATAATTTTATTAGCAACATGGGATTGCGTAATAACGCAAACCAGTTATGTTTTACGAGTACACACATTTACTTATTATACGACTAATTAATGTCTTTTGTTGTTGCTTTGCATTCAATTTACACATTTAAACGATTTTGTAAACCCTTGCGATGACAAAGGCAAAGGAAATGTCCATAAAATGTTTGTTATTTGATTTGCATAACTATAGTTATACATTTTTGTTTTTAAAAATAAGACAACTTTTAGATGGGTAACTTAATATAATAATGTAGCAAACAATTTAAATTATTATAAAGTACTCTACTTTCCAACTTCATTTTCTTGAAATTAAACTTGCGTTTGTCCCAACTTTACTTCAGGTTCGTGATTTTGTCACGGAACTGGATTTTTTAGGGACTTTTAAAATATTCGTTTACTTTGTGCACGTTTTCGTTATTTGACCAGCCGGAGAAATTTTAAATTTCGGTAACTGATAGTAGTAGTAGAAGTAAATTATACCTAATAAGGTAAAAGAGGAAGAATTTTAAACCTTACTTCTTTCAAGACGTACTCATCAATGTGGTTTAATTATGTTGTCATAGTCAAACCACCGTATTTTTGGCCGTTTCAAGACGTTTTTCTAAGACCGCTGCATTTACTATCTCTAAAGTACCGCATATCGCCCGTAATAGTTTTTTCTTTAAACCAATCAATTACATAAATTTCTTTGCCGTTCTAAAAAACAATGTCATCATCTTTTTAATGAGCATTAGGATGTTCAACAATTAATAACTAATAATAAGTAAGTAGTAGGGATATTATATCTGTCTAAAAACGATTAGGAAGATCTGGCGGCTTGAAACGTTTGAGTCTGCGCACTTGTTCACTTTCATCAATTAGTTCTGTCACTAGTGGGTTAGGATGAGATTCTAGTCGCAAGAGGTATTTTTCACTAAACTTGGTAATTTCTTCTTTCACTGACTTCATTTTTAGGTCTTTCCGTATTTCCGTGGTGGGTATGTAGTAGGGGGCGTTAGTGATGGTGCGTAAAGTCTTCAACTGAAAGCGTTCCAGAATTTCGATATTGGAATGTGAGGCGGTACCCCACAACTGGATACCGTAGCTCAAATTGGTTTCAGTATACTTTTGTAGATTAATAATTTATTACTCAGAGAGAGTTTGGAGTTGCGACCTAAGAGCCAGTAGTAACTCTTGAGTTTAAGATTCAGGTGTTTTCTCTTAGTCCATATATGAGTTATGTACTATTGAACTATTGCTATAAGTTAGTGTCAAAATTATTTATAACGATATATGATATTAGTTAGTAAAAAAATTTATTACAACCATAAATGTACAGATATTGCTACTTTATAAAAGTGCGCAAAAAAATTACTCGTCGAACCAGCTACGTCGAGTAATTTAAAATTAGTGAACAATTTTAAAGTTTGTAATAATTTTTAAATGTGACAGAGCAATTTTATCATTCTAATTAAAACCAGAAAAAAAGTTGCAATAGGGGAAAATAAACATAAAAAGCTACTAATACAATTGTTATAAATACAATCAGGCTAAAATTATTCAAGACTCAATACAAATTATTTTTTCTGATTATTTCTCATACAAAATTCTATGTTTAGATTATTTTTGTACTTTTATTCTTAATCCAGTTAAAAACTGATTGCATGTTACTACAGCTGACTTTTTAACAATTATATTTTTTAATACAACTATATCACATTTATTTTTATCAAAACTAAAATAATATTAGCAGTAATTTATAATTAAATTTTCTTAGTTTCAATTTTAACTAAAGAAGGATAAAAATATTTGCATAACTTTAAGTAGTTGTTTTATTTAGACTGCAGTTTATTTTTTGATTACAATCAAATATGCATATAATTTGATGTAACCGTTTTCAAATTACTTACAACGGTACAATGGACTCTTCCTTTTTAAATCTTGAACATATTTTATTAATATCAGGTTTAATTGTTATTAATTTTTAGTATTTGCTTTCGTAACCAATAAACAATAAGCACTTTAAACATGCAATTTGAAAGATTTTCTACCATTTGTTACAATTAATACATATTTTAAAAATGGCAAGTTTTGGCAGATAAAGGAAATTACGTTTAAAAACTTGAAGAAGTAAATAGATTTTGGTATTCAAAAATTTACTATTTGGTTTAAAACTGAAAACAATATTGTTAATATTCTCTAATAAACAAGACTGCAATATTACAAAAATACTATAATTTATTATTTATTTTTAAAAAAGTGTAATATTTTTATATTTTGAGTTTGCGTGAACATTAGTTATGTATGTTTTCTATATGAGTTTTTCTATAGCTTATCTAATTAACCCTAAAGTATCACATTTGATGGAATTTATATATTCTACAATTCTTCAGAAAAAAGTACAATGATTGAAACATATGTTATATTAAAACTAAAACATATATTAAAAAAGACAGAGTATAAAATAGATATAGAACTACTATTTCTAAATTTTGAACAGACCTTATTGATATAGGAAAACATGACAACAATGAAAAAGTTAAGTTAAAATCAATTTTAGAAAAATGACATTGATGTTAATACATATTAGTATCAGAACGCATAAAGGAGAAACAAAGAAATTTAAATAAAGAAACTAAATAAGGAAACTCGCTATCTACAGCTCTTCAATATTGCCCTGCAACATATAATTAAAAAATAATACCAATGTATGACAATTATCAGCTGATACAAAAAAACGTTATCCTAGCAACAAAGAAAGGAAAGACCAAAATGTTTAAGAAAATAATAATGGAAAGACGGAAAAGGAAAAAAAATAAAATCTAAGAGCAATGGGAAAATAGTAATAAGAGCAGTACTGAGACTGCAGAATAAGAACCAGGAAAAATATTACTGATGCTGACCAACAAGGTGCACTAAATATTATATTATAATGGACAAAGGCAAAAAATAAGAAGAGCGAATCAAGTCAAGATGGCTAGATAAGGCAATGAGAGTTTTAGGAGCTATATGAGTCAAAAATATTGTGCAGAATGCAAAGAATAGGATAATAAGATATCCAAAAATGTAAGAAAATATTAGACGAAGGTAATCTACCCCTTTCTCCCTCAAAAAAGAATTATCTGCAAAGCTTCAAGCGGTGCAGCGACCTAGAATTTTAAGCTATTATTTTATTACTTTGTGACTTGTAAATTTCCAATATTTAAAATAAAGTCATATTGTTTTACACTGAATGTGTGTTACCTCCACTGTTCATAATAAAAGTGTGAATGCACTTTATTTTTTTTAAATTTTAGTCTAATTTATATTAGTTTTACTATTGTTAGGCATAAATAAATAAATAGTTATATTACTAAAAATATTTTTTTTATTAATCTGCTTCCGTTATCAACTAACGATGCTTAATATTTTTTAGCATTAATCCTAGTATGCTTCAAAGTTATTAATTATACTTGTATTTACATATTATATTTTAATATGCACAAGTAAATCGACATCACATCTTATTTACCAAACAAAAATAAAAGAAATGTGAAACAAAATCTATTTTGTAAATTTCTTTGTACTTCATGATTATTACTTTCCATGAAATCGAATATTGAAGGCGTACTTCTGTCTAGATGTGGGGGACTTGCCGAATGGTTCTAAGATCAAAAAGCACGACATCAGAATGGTCTGTAATGTGTAGGCATCTTTGAAACAATTTTTAATTCAAAAGAAACTCAAATCCAATACCGACTTTATTTCCTCAAAGTTTAATTAATGTAAAAATTTATATTTTAATTCTAAAAATAGAAACCTAAGGAGGACCAGCTCACTATAATCTGCAATTTCTAATATAAAAATAAGGTTTCCAAACGTTAATTGACCGGTTAGCAACCCTAGGAAAAATCCTACATATTAATGGATTTATTCATAATACACATTGTGCTGTTTATATATTTTTTAATACTATTTTCATGGCATGATTTTAAAGCCGATGTCGTAGAAGTAATATAAATTTTAGCAGAGCTGTAAGCTTAGTATGTCATTTATCTATTGTGAATATAATCCCCAAAAATGTGTTTAGTTGGTTAATGGGTTTTTATGACAGACCGTTTTGATTGGTAAAAAACCTCAACGCACTAATCAACATATTCCATGTCAAGATAAAAATAAAAATAATTTTTCTGAATTGACTAAATAGTTGTTGACCGTACGACATAAATAATCCTATTAGGATTTTATAACTTTTAGTTTAACTTTACTTTTTAACTTAAAAATATTTAAGTGTATGTAATGTTAGAATATTAATGAATTATGACAGCATACTTTAAAGGTGACGCCTAAGACAATAAACTAGTCAAACTCGCAAAAAACAATAAAAATCTTACTAATAATTTATATTGTTGTCTATTTTTCTAATATGTTTTTAGTTCCTTCAATTTTAAATTCAATGAAGCACAATATATGGAACATATTTTGTATTTTAAGATACGCAAACTTTTGCTTTTATTTATCAAATTTTGAACTAATTTTTAGCGTTGTTCTATATAACACAACAAATAAGTAAAGTTTTTCATTAAATTTTTTTAATATTGTGATACAAGGGTTTCTGTCATATTCAACGAACTTAAAAAGTTCGTTACTGAATTCTATATGTCTGTCGGTCTGTCTGTCGCTGTCACAAAATTATGGATTTTTTAAATTTTAATATGGATTCTTATAGGAAATTTTACGCTGATTTCAAAATCGAAATCAAAAAGTTTCTATCTCGAATAGTTTTCGAGACATTCGACTTCGAATTTCGGGAAAATTTCGACATTGCGATTTTATGAGTAATTCTTAAAGAAAATTTTACGCTGATTTCAATAATGAAATCGAAAAAATTCTATGTCGAATAGTTTTCGAGATATTCGACTTCGAATTTCGGGAAAATTTTCGACATTACGATTTTAAATGTGATTCTTATAGGAAATTTTACGCTGAATTCGAAAATGAAGTCGAAAAAATTCTATGTCGAATAATTTTCGAGATATTAGATTTCGAATTTTCCCGAAATTCGAAATCGAAATCGAAAGGTTTTTTTAAGTTCGTTCTGGGATTGCTTACAGAGCAATCTCTTCGCCGGCCCCATGTTTTTTAATAATTTCTAAATCTTCTATTTGGAAAAAACACAGTTTTTGGCTTAAGGTACTTGAAATGTACTATTAGCAAACAAATACTAATTATTAAAAAAGAAAAAAGTCTAAAAGTTCTATATATACTTAGAGAATAGATTTTTGCCATTGAAATTTATTGCCAATCAAAATATACATACTGTGAGTTAATGTTTTGATTGTATATACAAACGAGAAGAGTGGAAACCCAAATTTGCAACTACCGAAAGCTTTAACTAAGTCGACGGGGGAAAATTGCCCGATTTGGCTGAAACTTGAACTTATGTTTTGTCTTGGTCTGAAGTACTTGTGAACTAAATTTGATGTTAATCAGAGCTTTATTTTTGAGTTATCGTAATCACAAACACACACAAACAGGATTGAAATCACATTAACTACCTCTTAAGCATTAGGACGCTTTCGGTAGTCTATGGCACGTAGAAGGTAATATCCAATGATGTTACCTCAAGTTATTCAATAAGAAGTGAATAGTTAGAAATAAATTACAAAATATAAAATATTTATATCATTGCGTCATGAGGCCATTTTCGTTTTAGCCTTTGATAGGTTTAGTATAGTAGAAGTTGGGATGCCGCATAGGGATGAGATTCTAGTTTTCGTAGGTGGGTAGTTGTTGATTGAAAAATTACATCTTTGACATAGGAAACCTTGAGGTCCACGTGGAGGATGCGATTGTTTATGTAACATAGAGCATCAGTTAACATGCGTATAGTTTTAGATTGATAACACTGTAATCATCCCTATAACTTTATCTGGTAAGTTCAAATAAGTTTAAAAATAGTTTTATAAACAAGGAGCTTGTTTTCGAGCAATAAACATAGCAATCTTCTGAGCAACGAATACGTTTTTTTTTTTTTTACATTTAATTCTTTCCGCTTCTTTAATATGTAAGGCTTCCAGTAAGTCTTTTGTCCAGATGTATTCCCAGGTATCGTGCTTCCATAAACTGTGGTATTGCAATGTTATTCGTTACCATCGGAGGACATCTTTGATGTCATAAGATAAATGTTCTATGGATAGACTTGTTTTCATGAATCTTAATTTGCCATTTTTTCATTCAATTATAAACAGTATTTAGATGCTCCTAGAGGTAATGGGTTGCAGAGTAGCATTTCTTTTCTTCCAAAACCTTATTAACGGTGTTAGTAATACGATAGCATTGTTGCCGAAAACCAAACTGGTGATCTGGGAGTAGTTCATCAAGTATGACGTCCGAGTATAGTTTGTTTTTTAGTAGTAATCGCTCGAGGAATTTAGACAATACGGAAAGAAAACTAATAGGACGATATGAAGCTGGTTGATTGGAGTTTTTGCCTGGTTTCAATATCATTGTGACTTAAACAAATTTGAACTGTACTGGTCAATAACTGAGTCAAATGATGGAATTGAATAAAGTGGTTAATAAGATAATAGCTTTTCATGATAGTTATTTCAGTGTCGTTACTGTAATTAGATCATATTCAGAAGCCCTTTGATTTTGAGGATTTTATTTCATTTTCTACTTCACAAAGGAAGTGCGTCGAGGAACTGCTCAATGTCTTTATTTGATTTTTTTGTATGAAATTTAAATACTTTAACAAGGTGCTGGGCAAATTTTTCAGCCTTTTTATGATCTGCTCTAGCCCATCTACCTGTTCTAGTACACAGAAGTGGAATGTGAGTTTGCAGGCACTTAAGTCTTTTTGTGGCTTTTCACGGAGGGTTATCGTATCTAGAAATATTTTCAAGGTATTTTGAGCTTCTTTTAATTTGTTTTTATGCTGTCTCGGAGTAGAATTATATTACCCCTATAATAGATATGGCACGTACGTTGATATTTCAATCGTGCTCTACCTTTTCAGCAACTAGTTTATTTATTAGTAATGGAACATTAATGGTAATGTATAATTCGTTGTATGTTTCATCATGGGTGTAGCATACCATCCTGCTCCTTGAATAGTTATAGCGAAATGATGTATGGCATTTTTAAGTACTTTGGATTTTACTTTTTGTTTTTATACCCTGTTTTAGAAACAATCTGAATAAATCCCAGTTAGTATTTCTAGCATGAAGTATTGGCCGAACTTCTTTTATAATAACGATTGCACTTAGTGTAATATTACAAGTGAGTGGTCGGATAGCAGATCGTAGTTTGACTCAATTATTCGAAATCCCATTTGAAATAAAAAAGTCCACTAAGTCAGAGATTTTATTTAAAAACGTTGTTCAGTATGTAAGAGATTTGTAGAATAAGACTTCCTATACAGTACTCTTCCTCTTGGTGTTCTAAGTCCACTATAATTACTTCCCGCAAAAACAAAGACGTAAATAAGCAAAAAAATCTATTATGTTTACCTTCTTGAGCTGGTGACGAGGTAGACAATAGATGACATATATAATTAACAGACTTGGTAGTTGATTTACTTGTAAAGTGGTGGCGTGAAGACAGTTATGTTTATAATTAGGTAACTGACGGTGAACGATGGTGTTTCTTGTAATTATTGCTGTACCACCATGAGCTACCGGGTACTGCGTATGTTAAATGTCATAATGTGGAATTTTGAGGTATATTCTTGTAGTAAAGTTTTATTAGTATTTTGTTTTATAAAGGCGGCATAGGTAGGATTTTGATATATAGGTATGGTAGGATTTTATCTATTAGTTGGTTTGGATTTTTTCTGTAGGTCTTGATAAACGGTGCAGCATCTGTAGTTGGCTGGGTGCACAAATGATTTCCACCACATCTAACTCAAACAAAAGGGCTAAAACAGTACACTTTCGTGTGCTTATAGGATTGACATCTTGTACATTGTACATGGTCCTTCTTTTTTGAGGAGATTTAACTTTGATGTTCATATTTTGCAGATATTTTAAATTAAATATATTTAAACCAATATAAACAAGGGGGCAATTGCTTACATTCTCTTCTTCGTATATTATAGATGTTACGATTTGGTTGTCCTAACTGGTCGAGAGTATTTTTATTTCTTCTTCAGGAATTGTGGATTGAAAGTATCTTATTACAAAGCGGTAAGTGTGATGGATCACTTTTTTATCTTAATGGGACTTACTAAGTTTGCGATAGTTTTCTATGGATTTTACGTCAATTTTAATTTCATTATTATTAATCGTCTTTGAGACGTAATCATTTTTGTTAAGTATATATTTTAAGAATCATATTATTTTCGAATAGCTTTCCATACCTTTGATAAAGATAGGAAGTGGGTTGCACTTTTATCGGTTGTCCTATACATCCGTATCAAACGTTAGTATATTTGGGATGATAAAACGGAAAATCGATTTGACTGACAGGATATACTGCTGCTTGTGATTCATTTACTTTTTGTTTTGGACGTTTGACGTTTGTGCATTTGATGTCCGTTTTCTTTTGCATCTATTTACCAAGGGTTATCTGTCAAAGACTCGTCACCTTTGAAATGATGGTCAGATGGATATAGCTGTTGATTACTTTGTTTTGATAGAACGAATTGCTGTCAGCACTATGACTGATAGAAGGTACAAAATTACCGGAGGACGGATAAGTATTTAGATTATTTATTCTATTTGTGTGACGGCCGCAGCTGATAATTTATGTGTGTAGTAAACGCCGTAATGGTTATAATTCGGCGACAAGTATACGTAAACTCGGGCTCCATTCTGCCTTAATAGTCGGTGCCGAAGCCGGCCGGCCGCATGGTGCGTTTATTAAGATTTGTAGTATTTATTACTATTGTTAGTTGAAGCGTATTTTTAAATGTTAGGTTTAGTAGGCTATAAGTATTGTTAAATATAGAACTTAAATGTACTTATCAAAAGTACCAGAGTCACACACTATCATCGCTAAAACTTGCGTGCATTCGGTTCAGATGCCAGTGTATGCGACTCATGATTAAAGATGTAGTTCAGTTTATGCATTCAACCTGAGCGGACGTTTTGAACGTCAAGTCCAAGCGCTATCAAGTGCAACTAAAATAAATGTATGACCATAATGTAACTGATGTACGTGGCTGAAATAAAAACAAGTATATGAGGTGATAAACGCCTGAGCTGAGGTCAATTTAATGATAATATTTGGAATATCTTTCATATTTAAAAAATTAAACTAAATTCTACAAAATATATTTACGATAATAAGAAAAAGATATAGAAAATGTCCGAATCGTCAACCCTAATTGTAATAGTATATAAGTTATATGGGCACCAGGATAGAATGCCATAATGACTCAATTATCTAAAATAGCCACATGGAAGCCTAACGGCTTGTGCCAACATAAATAAAAAATGAAACAATCAAACAAAATATGCAAATCAACAATATAAATTTTCTGTTAGTTTTATAGACACATTTTACTTTTAGAAGTTATTTACAAGTACCAAAATATCGATATATAGCACTATATATTTCATTGCTAGCGCATACAAGAGAACAGCCCTTATTATTAGAAAAAGGATTACACATCACAAGTTACAAAACTATGGCGCAGAACATTTTAAGCACTAACCGTGTTGTTAGAAGACAACAAGAGAAACTTTAATATATTGGTACTAGCTACTAAAATACAATATCAAAAAGGAGGACTACGAATATTATATCGGTACCATAGTAAATAAATGTATTGCTAAAGAACCATTAAATGCAGGGATAACAACACTAAAATAAAAAACAATTATTAGCTATTTTAATTGTCAACAAGCTAACTACGTTGATAACGAGATAATCTAAACACTAGTAGGTAGAATAAGAATTCTTATCTTATTAGACTTAAAATTTCAAAAGGAATTAACATAAAGCAGCTGAGAGTAGAATATTTCTTTAATCTATCATCTGATTATAAACTGGTTATAATCATACTACATGCCCACATTTTAGAAAAACTAAATCACCCAATAATACAAACCAAAAAAGAACGAATTAGGAAGTGTTCAAACAAAAATAGATGAATTATTTATTTCAAGTTAGTAAAGATTCCATACATCAAAGTTGTGCTACATGCGCTACTAACGGAAAGAACTAGTCACGTAGTGCATAAAACACAGATAGGTGGTGCAAATTGTCTAATTAATTATTAGTAATAATTTATATTTTGACCTATAACAGGTCAACCGTGACCTAAATTGGAAAAGTAAAACTTTTATGCGAGGTTTGGCAAAAAACCGGTTCGAATGAGATATTAATCTTTGAAATCGGTTAATAACTAAAGGAGGAGTTACAACATTAGTTACAAACACATATTTTTACAGTTTTATAGAATAAATGCACAGCTAAAATTTTTGTAGGAATTTAACTTAGCTGTAAGCGCCCGACAGCAGCATAGTCAGCAACACACTCAAGTAAATTTATTTCAGAATACAAGAAACGACAAGCAGAATTTCAATAAAATGAAAATTATAACAACTCTTAATCCAATTAGAAAATTAATCAATACAGAAATACGACTGTAATCTGTCACCACCTAAGCAACAGATTTTTCACTATAAAAAACATAAAGAAACTGAAAGCCTCAAAAATACGTCCCACCAATTAAATACTACAATGGTAATTAATCTAGAAGTAACAAAGTAAAGGCCACAGCATTTTCAAACTATCTAAAAAATGTTTTTGAAAAACACAATACAAATATTGCCGAGCACTGACAAGAAATTCAAAAATACCTGAATGTACCGTACCTAATAAACCTCCCAATAAATAACATTATTCTTACAGAAGTTAAACAGACAATCTTACAAAACATCAACTCTAAAAATATAATTAATAGTAAAGTGTTACAAGATTTTACAACTAAAACATGTAAACCTGTACAACAAATATTTAAAACAATATTTAGCTTGGATATTTTCCTAGCCAGTCGAAAGTAGCAGAGATAGTTATACTGTTGAAACCTGGAAATAATGAAAATAAAACGACTTTTTAACATCTAATTAGTTTTCTGGCAGTTCTTTCAAAGGCGTTTGAAAAATATTTCAAAAAAGAATGAACCTCATCATTGATAACGATCAATCTAATTATTAGTTTGACCTTGAAAACTAGCATGGGACAATTGAGTAAATGCATCAGCTAGTTAATGTGATTAATAACTCATTTGAATAAGAATAATATACATATAATACTAAGTTATTACTATCTTATAAAGGGTGTTTGTTTAAGCCCGAGAGAACTTGAAATTGTAAAAAACAACAGAAAAAATTAAATTTTAATAAAAAAATTTTTTTATTCGTATCATTATCAATACATGGCATTAACATTTGAAAATGATTTCGAGCATATGGTCACCGCGGCTGTTCTTGACGAAGAGCATTCTGGACGGCTAATTTTGAGCCACTTTTTCGAGCATTGCTGGCCGTATGTCACGAATAACACGAACAATGTTGGCCTCCAAGGCGTTAATTGTTGCTGGTATATCAGCATAAACCATTGACTTCACGTAGCCCTACAGTAAATAATCGAGATGTGTCAAATCGCACGACTTTGGAGGCCAATTGATAGGTCCATTTCTGGAAATCAAATTATCGCCAAATTTTGATTTCAATAAGTCGATGGTTGCGGTCGCCGTATGGCACCTAGCGCCATCCTGTTAAAACCACATCTCGCCCGGATCAATGTCATCCATATTTTCAAACAAAAAATCATTGATTATGGTGCGGTAACGATCTCCATTGACCGTAACGATTCATTTTTGAAGAAATAAGGCCCGATGACGACACCAGCGTGTAAACCGCACCAAACGGTGCATTTTTCTGGATGTAATGGAATCTGTAGGGTCTGTTGTAGATTGTTTTCACTCCATATGTGGAAATTTTGTTTATTAACAAACCCGTTAAGCCAATAATGAGCCTCAACGCTAAACACAATTTTGCCATAAAACATCGGGTCAGTTTCCAACTGCTGTAGAGCCCAATCGGCGAAAGAACGACCTCGTGGCTTTAATTCCTGCACCAGCTAGATCTTATACGGGTGTAGGCCAAGATCTGTGCGCAAAATTGTCCACGTAGTGGACGCACAGAGCCCCAGATCCTGCGACCGACGACGAATCGATAAATTTGGATCTTCTTCCACACTTTCGTTTACAGCGGCGATATTCTCTTCAGTACGCACATTTCTTCGACGTGTTAGTGTTATTGCATCATTTAGAGAGTATGTGGTATCAAATCTATACACAGTTCGACGCCATAAAAATCACAAAGTCTATAAGTTGCGCGAGTCGATGACTGATTTTCAAAGTAAATCTGGATAATTTGGAAGCGTTGTTCAAGCGTCAATCTATTCATGATGATTTTCCAGAGTATACTGATCATACATGTCAAAAAGTGAGCGCAATATGATAGTTCGTTTGACAGTTAACCCTTTCGTAAGTTCTATCGGGCTTAAGAAAAATTTCTACAACAAACAATAAAAACCACTACACAAAGAATTAGTTTAAAAATGTCTGCAAACAACCGCAAAATTAGTTTGCTAAGAATCTTAAAGAAATATTACTAGATTTATAACATAATGTCTGCTTTCTACTAATTTGTTAGTAGAATTTATGACTTCTGAATACGTTCTACTCAAATTATTGAGATACAAGAGTTGTTTTCATATATTTAGACACAAACATGGACCAATAATAAAATCCTTAACCTTAAACAAAACAAAAAAATCGATTTTTTGAAAATTACTTCCCCCTTGAACGATTACTGGTGTTACTTTTTAAATAATTTTTCCTAATACTTTTAAAGTGATGATTAATAAGACAATGGGCTGATATAATTTGACACTGTTTGAATTTCTATCTGGCTTCAAAGTTATGCGTTTCTAGAACTAGTTACTGACAAGCGTAATTTTTCCGGCAGTTTTCTCAAAAATTTGTCAATAATAAGATCACATCCCGGCTTCTTTTTTTGGTTAATACTATATTGTATAATTCTCTTGGCCTTATTTTGATTCGTTTGAGTGTTATTGAATATTTAGTAATTTATTGATTTCTTGTAACAGGTGAAAAGAATTATATTGCAATACTACTGTTAAATGTTGGGCAAAAATTGTAGCTTTTTGCTGGTTAATCGTTGCCTAGATGTTACCACGCTTTTTATAGTTAGTATTTGATGTTCGCCTTCCAAAATGAATAATGGGTAACTTCAATCAAAGTTAATTTAGTTTATTTTTGTATTAAATCATTTTTAAGCTTATAGGGTAACTTCTTAAATTTCTTTGCGAATTTATTGTACCACTCTTTATCAGATGTAGCCTTCATTAAATGTCTTTTTTTTCTTCAGCTAGTTTTATGATGCGTTTTTCCTATGTTTAGTGTAGATTGCCATTTGTATGTCTTTAGTTAAGTTTGCTATCGCTTCTTCTACTAAGCTCCTAATTTCAATATTTAATCCAAGTTTTTTATAAAGGGTATTCAGTCTGTCTTGCGGCAGTTAGTCGTTTTGATTTTCCAAGTATGTGAATTAATCTGAAAAGTACTATGAGTGTATGATCCAAGATAAGCTTAAGATTAGATTTAATTAAGGATTTTCTTAAATCAAACGTCTTTGCATTACAGAAATATGTTTGGATGAAATGGCAAATATATAGGTTGTCTTGTAGTTAGATAGATTACATTTTTGTTTTAAATAATATTAAGGAATTCTTTCCATTAATTTTGGGCGTTCTTTAGTTTAGCGTTGAAGTATCCTCCAGCCACAAAACCTCTAATTTCCTAATCTTTTAAAGAATTTAATAAAATCAGCTTGTTTAAGCAGATAACAAATTGTTGATATTCTAATTTTCAACATCTCTACAACAACACTAGTGCGTCTTGTACATTGGCAACTTTATAATCAGCTCGCTTACAATGTTTACTTAATAATTATTGCCCTCAGTGCCCCTGTACGCCTTATCATCTGGGTGATTAGTTATTTTTATGTAACTTTTACTTATTGAAGGCAGTATTAAATTTTAGAGTATATCTATATCTGCATTTTGTATAAATATGTTTATTTCTTATGCATGTTGACACAAGACACAACATTCCACAATGCAATTCTTAATAAAAAAGTTATTATTTGGTTTTATTCATAGACAATGACATGAAGTTTATCAGCATACCATAAGATTTTTTATTATTTGACAGAGTTCAGATAAGTAGTATTAGTTATATGATTGTGCTATGGCAAGTTTAAATTATTGACATAGTTGATTGCCCTTTAACTGCGTGAGCATATTCTATTCCTGTATGGAGAGAATGTATTAAATTTTTTGTGTTTTGACTATAAAAAGACCCAAATATATGACGCAGCCAATAAGTACAGAGAATGTGACTACTAGGGAGAGGTAGCCGTTGACAGGGTAACTCACCACAAGTGACCTGATCGTAGAAAAATTGGTGAATAGTTCGCAAATTGAAAGAGAAATTAGTTAAAATCCTAAACGGAGCATTACTGACCTAGCAAAAGAAATTGGCGTGCACGACAAGTTTTTCGTCTGGAGCAACTGTCAACTGCTGAATGATATCAAGAACGACAGCGCTGGGTTTCTGAGATTCTTTTCGGACGAAAAAAGGTTCATGCCGGACATGAAGCTGAAGAGTACATAATCCAGCAAGACAACTTTAGCTCACAAAGAAAGGAAAACTTAGGCAAGGATATAAAATAATTTGTATTACCAGTAATCCCCCGACTTGTGGCCACCCTTTATCTCCAACTGCAATCCCGTTGACTATAATATATGAACCAATGGTTAAGGCTAAGGCCATTAGGAAGAATTTTTTGGTAACCAATATATTTATAAAAATAAGTAGTAAATAAGTAATAATAATATATGTTTGTTTCATATTGCAAAACATTTAAGAAGTAAAAAAATAATTGTAACAGCATCGTAATTTCCATAAAAATTTGCGTTATAAATGTTCTTACAGTTTTAAAAAATATTCATAAACAACGAAGTTATGGCACTTTAGAGAAATCGATCAGAAATGGCTTTTGGTTTATATCTCAAAAACGGTTAATGATATGAGATTTACCCCAATAGATTTCTTTTTAAAAACGGATCCATGGATGCGTAACTAGGTTTTTTCTAATTCTTAGAGAAATATGTGTAACCCCCAAATACCAACAAATTTGGGACACCTTGTACAAAAATATGTGTAAAAAATATAAAGTCGCCTATAAGTAGTTATAAAAAAATGATTAAAATAACTCAAACTTACTTACAACAAAATGTGTGACTTTGAGGTCTTGTACTAATTTTTTTGTTTGTCATTTTCTGAACTGTTAGTTCAATTAGCAGTTATCCCATAAAAATAACCATTAACAAAGGTAGACATTTCGATTAGTGCCACTTTTTGTCACCATCGTGGGTTTAATTTTTTTCGCCCACAGTCGGAACTGTAAGATAAAAAACAAAGTCTAACCTTATATAAAAATCGCCGAATATAAATCTAAAAAAAAACTGTAGTGTATATTTAACTATTTTGCCTATGCAATATGACGGGCTAGTGACAACTTTCATAGTTTAGCTTTTGTTAAGATTCTCTAATATATAATAGAATTAATTATTGAATTTAAGATCACTACTACTTTCATGTAACCTGCTTTAACATAATAATTTAATATAAATAATTTAAAGAATTATGTTTTATGAAATTGTACAAATATAAATATGTTAAAATTTAGAATTATTATATTAAATAAGAGCTTAATGTATTTGCTGAATTAAATAAAAATTATTTCCTGGTGCTATCTAAATTCGCATCAATTCAACTTTTGATTTTTGGTACTCTAAAATGTTTAAATGCCAAACAAAACCATATAATGTATTAATACAATTTGTTTTTAATTATTTATTAGCAATCATAATATTAAAATACATGCTATGAGCTAATGATTTATTTATTTATTTTATTATTTTTTTTTTTATGTTATTTAATTCTTGGGCATGAAGGGGATGACACCCAGTGAGTCACCCCTATATTATTGCAGTAAATTCTTGGGCCACTTCTTCTTTAAGCGTCGGTTGTTGGAATCTTTTTTTAGTTGATCTATGATTGCATTTGGATGAGTTGACAGGTTGGCGTGATGTTTAGTTGGCTTTTGTTTTACAACATCTTTCACAAACGGAATGCCTAGGTACATATGAAGCGTTTGGTTTGATAAAAACTATTGTGCATTTGCGATATTCCTCAGGATCTTGGATTGACAGCGCTGGATTATACTTACTGTGGATGTGCTGGCGCAGCCCCAAAGTTCTGATCCATATAACCAGATGGGACGAATGATAGCCTTATAAAGTAGCAATTTGTTGGTTAAAGTGAGCTTAGACCGCAGTCCAATGAGCCAGTTAAGGTTTTTGATTTTTAGATCCGTCTGCTTTCTTTTGTTAGTGACATGTGCCTTGATGCCTTGAGCGCCTTGATGTGAACGTAACATGGACCGACTTCTCCTCATTAACTTTAATTCTCTATTTCATAAGCCATTTATCTATTAAATACATAAGTTCTTGGGTTTTTATAGATGCTATTATTGGATCTTCGTTACAAGCAATAATTGCCGTGTCATCAGCAAAGGCTTCTATGTCACTATGGTTCATAGTGGGTATGTCATGTATATAATAAGTGCATGAGCGGAGCCAGAACGCTTCCTTGCGGCACCCTTACTTGGATTGGTCTTATGTTGGAAGTTTCTTGTCCAATTCTTGTTTGAAAAAAATTATTTTCTAGGTAGGATTGGAACAGCAAGAAATATTTATGGGGAAATTGCTTTTTAACCTTGTATAACAATCCTCTGTGCCAGATCTTATCGAAGGCCTAGCTGACGTCCAAAATTATCGCTGAACAGTATTTTTTGTCTTCGATCGCTGTTTGTATTTTATTTATTATGGGTGACTGTTGTACCGTAGAATGCTGATGACGGAAACCAAATTGATGATCCAATTGACTTCTAGTTCATCTTCCCGGTTTCTTTTGTAAATAAGCTTCTCCAGCAACTAGGATTGAATTGCGTTTGGGGGCTTACCAGGTGTAGATATAAGAATAATCTGGGCAAACTTTACTAGCATTGGCCAGTATGTAAGACATAAGATTTCGTTGAATAATATTCGGAAAACTGGAGGCCGTTATCTGGTAGTTGTTTTAGTAATAATGCTGTGATCAGGTCGTATCCTGGAAATTTATTGTTATTGGGGAATCTAATTTCTTCTCGACTTTCATTAATGGTGAATTTACAAATAGGGAGTGACATTTGTAATGGAGTACTAAGGTATTCTTCAACTTCATCGTCGGTTTCTTCTGAGTTTGGAGTAAAAACGGTCTCTAAATGTTGTGCAAAAACATCTGCTTTTTTCCTCTCAGTTCTCTTCCATGTTCCTGTGGGATATTGTGGTGGAGGAATATGCGCTGTAGATCGCTTGAGACCCTTAGCAGCTTTCCATATTGCATTGTCTTGTGCATATAACGAGTTCACATATATTTGAAAAGTTTCGTTTTTAATTTTTACTAACGTTCTTCTTAATTTATTATTTATCTGATTGAATATTCTTCGATAATTTCTGTTTTGGCTACGATGCCACTTAGCTCTTGCCTTTCGATTTTCTTTAACCAACTCCATTATTTCATTGGAAATATTAGGTGAGCTTATCTCTAGGTTTTGTGGTACTGGTGTAGCGTTTGACCCTGCTACTTGAATGATAGTGATAAAATATTTTATGGCATTTTCTAGGTCCTCGTTAGTTTGTAGTCATATATTTAAATTAATGTTTGCATTCAAGTATTCTTTAAATTCCTCCTAATCTGTTCTGCTATTACAAAACGAGGGTTTTGGTATCCTATATATTATTTTAGCACTGATAATTGCAATTACTGGAGAATGATCTGACATAATGTCATAATTAGGTGTGATGTCTAAGTAATTTGAGGATAGGCCTTTTATGACATAGAAATCAAGCAGATCGGGGATCTTGTCAGTATCTGTCTGCCAGCAGGCCAGCAGGTGGGAGTACCGGTGGAAAGATAATTACAGTTCATATCATTTATTAGCTTAAGTAGTTCCCTTCCTCTGGTTGTTATTAATCGTGAGCCCCAGTATGTTTAGCGTTGTAGTCGCCACCTATAATAAATCTTTGTCCCATAGATTCAAAGAAGGAATTTGTTTAGTCATGTTGTGCCTTGGAGGACAATAAACAGCTGATACATTTAACGGCATAACCAATTTGTCTACTTAAATGTATGCAGCTTGTAAAAAATTAGTTTTATACTGTTTATGAATGAATGATGATGTTTATGATGAGCAATAGACGATCTACTAGTATTAGACCACTACTGTACACCACCATGGGTAGTTTCGTCGGGATGTTCCGTGTGGTATATAGAGTAATAAGGTATTTTGAAATAATTTCTTGCGGTAAAATGGGTTTCGGAAAGTAACACTATATCTATGTTGTGTAAATTTAAGAATGTTTTTAGTTCTAGCTTTTTTGTTGTAAACCGTTGGCATTCCATAAGGCAATTCGCAGAAACTGAGCCATTATTGTATTACTTTATTAATGACGGTGGTTAGTATATTCATAATCATGGTATTCTGTTGTAATAATTGATTGAAGAGATTCTTAAACTCATTAAGAAATTGGTAGAGATTTATGTCTTGAGGATTTGAAGGGTCATTTTTAAGTGCCTGTGAGTAAGACTTGTAAGTTGATACTGTGTTGTTGTATATCAAATTTATTGGTACTGTACATAACTCATTTGCTTTATATTTTATTAATGTAACATGTATAAGTGCAGTGTTTTTAACATAACTGTAGAAAAAAAATTACTTGTTGTGGTATCAGTAAAATTACTGAGCAATTGCAAAGCACTAAATTGTGAGGTCTGTTGAGTCAACGCAATAATAACCTAACATCATATAAATTTTAAAAGTTTCGTTGGTTTTAAAAACAAGCATTTCAAACTAAAAAAATGTGTTTAATTAGAACCAAATAAACCGCAATTAAAAAATGTATTTAAAATCATTATTTAAAGCCTATATTACATATTATAATAATTTTTAAAATAAATATATAGTGCATCAAGCATAGATAAATAATATAACATTAGTAATATTAATAAATGTTTTGTATTTCAAGTTTGCGTGACATAATATAACAGCGTAGTTATTGATTGATATCGCTTGTGACACTATTCTTTTTTTTACTTATTTCATTTGTAGCTATAAGCAAAAAGTATATTGATCTTTTTCTTGATACGTTAATTATTTTAAAAATATTCCAACACAAATATTTCTAGTTTAAGATATATTGATACGAAATTTATTGTTTGTAGAAGTAACCTGTTAATTTATTAGTAAAACTAAAAACAATATATTTCTACAACAGAACAAAAGCTATGTCCCTAAAAAGGTTAAATTTTAAAAACTAATATAATAAAATTGTTTAAACGTTTAAACTGTATAGTTATAGATCATGGATAAATTAATGTTTTTTTGTTAACTCTCTATGATTGCATATTTTTTACAAATGAAACTAAAGCTTGGACAATACTCAGGAACGTATTTGATTATAGCGAGATTATTGTAGGAAAACTTTAACTATCGGTTGCAAAATCGTCATCCTATAAGATATTACCACAACGAAGCTACTTTAACCTTGAAATTATTATAACTTACGAAAAAAACAATACGAATAACAATAAGTGGTTATTAAATCCCTAATTATACATATTCAACACCTTATTTAAAATGACAAGTAAACAGCATTCATTTACATCGCAATTTAACAAGTCATGACGTTATAAAAAATTAATAACATCTTGTAATATCGTGACTTTATTTATGTAATAACGTAAAATAGTAAATATACTAAAAAAATCAATTTAACAGATTTTTTCATTAATTAATATGACTTTTTCCTTAGCCTAATTATTATGTATTATTAAATAATTCTAGGTAAAATATAAAATGCTTAGGATGACGCGAAGCAATAAGAAATATTTTTTTAAATACAAAAAAAATTGGCATTCAATTTTATGAAAGTTATTAGAATAAGAAACGATAGTTTTAATGTTTTTTATCGTGCAAGTCTAATGTATTTACTAACCTAAATTATAATTACTTAATAAACAGATGCATTATGTGGAAAATCTGAAATATGGTATTTTGTTTATTAACAATAAAAAATAATTTGTTTATATTTATCTTTTGATTTCACAACATCGCAAGTTAAATATGTTAAATTTATATCAAGGATAATGTGTACAATTTATAACAAAAAGTTGTATATAAAATTTGAAAATTAACCATTTTGAACAAAAATAAACATTTATAAATCTAATGCACATTGATCAATTGTTCAAACATTTTACCAGAACATAATGATGTTTGTTAAAATTGAAGCATCTTTAAAAAATATGTTTCATTAAGACTTTAATATTAAAATAAGTAGTTTATAATCAAAATACGATTAAAATTTGAGAACCATCGGTTTATATCTGATCGAGATTTGATTGCATCGTTTCATAGATACGAGATCTGGGGAACTAGTAATATCATAGGTAAAATAAGCATAAAAGCGTTCTCGGCCATTCAAATTTCGCACGTATAACTTGCACGGTGTAAAAATGCCTTGTTGTCGACAAAAAGCACATCATCAACTAGTTGGCGAATTTAAAAGAGGGCGTACTGTTGGTCTACATAAATAAGATTTCTTTACAAGAAATAGGTCGAAGAAGACAACAGTGGGTCGAACAATGTACTCATTCGTGAAAATCGAGGTATGGAGCGGTACGGAAGACAATCAACCCGGAGAATCAGCATCTTCAGAGGATTAAGATTATAGATTGTAATGCGATTTCAAGTGCCCTAGCGGAACAATGCTAGACTATTACACAATACAGATTGTTTGTCTGTCCTGTTCGACATTGATTATTCGCAATAGGATTGATAGCGTAACGTTTTTATTGTGACTACCAGACTGCCCCCGACTTCTCTGCACCGGCATGTGTCGACATACCAGTGGCATAAAATCGTATTTTCTGATAAACTTTGGGACTTTGTGAAGAACCATAAACTTTGTTTTTGCTGCCTTTGCAAAGGTTACGGCAGATTTTTGAGAACACAGCTTATGTAAATATCATAATTGGAGTAGATTATTAAGTCATTTCTTGTCTGAAATTGAAAGTATGGCCTAATTAAATATGCTAGATATCAAAGTCAATTTGAAGATCGCTGTGTCTGACAATTAGTCTCTAAGCTATCGCATGAAATATACAGTTGTGAGAAATGGCTAATAACAATTAAGATGGCTAGAACATTAATGCCAATAGTCACAGTTGGCTGTGAACATCTTGACTATCGATAGACGTGGCTTAGAAATACCATCTTTAGTAGTAACGAAAGATATCAGCATTGGAATATACATTCTTCTTCTTGCTGACAGATGTAGGAAAACCTGTTTCTAATAACGCAATCTTAAGATAGGCTACATGTTACTTAATGCATAAGTCGACGTTAGAAGTCATGAACCATCCTTCTTGACTGGATCGATAGACGATTTGTCGTTAAGAGGAGATCCGCAATTAGTCTGGCATTAACGAAAGAATTAGAGAGAGAGTGCTATAGGAGTCATTGTATGAAGAATTTGTTGTCTTAATGCATTGAGAGATACAGCTGTTGGTTGAAGCTGATTCGTGACACTGCAGCTATTAGAAGAACCTGGTGACTTAAAAAAAAGAACCAAAGAAAAAGTCAATAAAGGAGATCCAAAAATCGTATGGTTTTGGATATTACACTGTCAAAAAGACTGTTTTTCAAAAGAATTGCGAGCCTTGTTCAATGGTAAAGAATTAAGTCGGTCTTCCAGTATTTGGTCGCTTATTTCTATCTTAAAAGATGGAATGATTTGTGTCGACAGTCGTGTTAGAAGTCGCTGAATATGACGGTAACAGATCAGTTTCGTACTGTCTTGATTTTCTACATCGCTAGACAAAGCTACTGATAGCATGGTATCATAGCATCCACGGACATCATCGCGTTTGCAACGAACTGCGCCGACGGTACTACATAATGGGTTTCAAGTCACGAGTTAAAAGGGCAGCTAGCGAATGTCTTGTGCACAGAATAAAACGTGCAAAGCAAATTTCTTGGCTACTTTACAGAAAGTCAGGGTTATAAAACCAAATCATCCTTTTCCCTGCGTGGGATTTGGTTACTTCAGAACCGATCGATGTAGTTAACGGAAGAAAATGAGAGAAATGGTACGTAACACTGTTTACTTGTCTAACCACTCACGCTGTTTATCTTGAATCATCATGGGAACAACCAGAAATAAAAAGCTGCCGGGGTTTTTGGTGATGATAACTTGTTCCTGCGTAAACGACGGAGACACGCTCAAGTCCTAGCAGACCATCTTTAGAGAATATGGCTCAAGGAGTACCTGCTAAGCCTTGCAGTACGATGAAAGTGAAGGAAGGTTAGTCCGGATGTCCAGATCGGTGAGCTTGTTTCGGCGACAGATTTAAATTTCTGAGAAATCAGGCATCGTCATCGAACTCATTCTCGGAGATGCTAGGTGTGAGGAGAGTATGTTTGGATAAAGAGTAGGCTTATTAAATTGTAAACTGCGTGGACAAAGTCGAATAGTAAAAACAAAGTGGCTCGGTCAACAGTGAAAAAGGAGAATTATTTGTTATAATCCAGTTGTTCGTGCAGGTTGTCAATGTTTTTTAAATCGTTCACAGCTGTTGCGGTAATAAAGATTGGATTAGCTATTGTAGTCAAAAACCTCTGTGTTGAGTGACCATCATTTGTTGAACTGAGCATTGAATAGATTGCTTCTAATGATGTAATTGTGATAATGAGTGATTAGGCACATTTAGATTTAGACAATTATGACAATAAACAAACCTATCTATTTTGGAAGCAGAAAACTCACAAGAATTACACTAGAGATCTCTTTAAAGCGTTAAGAAGAAAAAACTACAATAACAAGGACTCTGTCGACACGCTGCGTAATTTTTTGTATTTTCGACTTTCAAAGATATAATTGTAACAAAATAAACCATGGCTTACAAGACAAGGCTTCGAAAACAGTTGTATCTGAAAAATACTGGTAAGTGTGATGTAAAACTTTGAAAAGAAGTTCCGGATGTGTATACATTAAAAAGGACATCATGTTCCCCATATGATCTTCGGTAATTAAATAACTAATATTTACTCATCAGAACTGAATTTATTAGAAATTGCTTTGTTCTTAATATTTTTTTATATTGAAAAACAAGGAAGTGGCACTTGTTCGTTGCGTACTTGTAACATAGTGTATTTGATAACCATATTTTTACTTATTGTTTGTTTAACTTTTTACGAGTCATTACTACTTGTGTTTGCATAGAATTAGTTAATTGAACACGTAATAAATATAAGTGTAGTCGTTAGGCCAAGTATTCCATAATAAATAATGTAAACGAACCTATCGGCTACTTATTAGCACAGCCAATAAGTTATCAGCCGAAGTCAAACTTCAATCCGCCTATATTTCTAAATTAAGGGCAACAACAGCCGCTTTTCATGCAAAATACAAAAAATGTAGGTATACAGTCTAATTTGACTCCATTTATACTACTTACAAAAAATTTGCATTTCAAACTTGTCATTAATTATAATAATACAACATAAACTGCCGCAGTTAGCAGCTACAGCAAAGACAAAGAACAAAAAGTAAATACAATAATGAATAAATGTCTCTGGAAATATATACGTTTCTATAAACGAAAACGAAAAAATAAAAGAAACCTATGCATATGAGTCTATTGTTACTCAATCAAACAGATACTCAGCTCTTGATAACCTGAAAAGTAATGCCATTTAACAGGAAAACAATAATAATGCTGTAAACCTACAAGAAACCCCAACAATCTAAGCCCCCACCCATTTTCATCCATGATGTGATTGATTACTTAAAAATACTGACAACTTTGCAGCTACTGCAGAAGAAAGTTAATTTTTAACTAAATGTTTACCAAAAAATGTAGTAAAAATTAACGCAAAAACCACAGACTTCTAGCTTAGTTTAATAAAATTCATGCAAGCAAAAACATTATACACCATACGCATCCGTTCAAAGAAGAGAGAGCGTAGACAGTTATAATTAAACATCTTAATTCTTCAACCCTAGTAAATAATATAAAGGAAGACAGAAAAAGAAGATTTTGCTGTTATAAACATAATAAATATCAAAAAACTGAATAATAAACAAAGAGAACTTCCGATGCTTTTTATGGATCTATAACCTGCCGCTATCAATAAAAATATCTGCAAATTAAAATATAATAATAAATTTATTGCAGTTAAACCTCCACGAAAAAATACAGCTTATCACAACGCACCAGTTGTTAGTCGTATATATAATCATACAAAAATTTACTGTAATAAACAGCACGCTTGTGTTAAATTTGCCCTATGACACCAACAGCTGTAAGCAGACAAAGGATACCCCTACTAAGAGCATTTTATGTAACGGTGAACATCTGGTGAATTATAAAGGTTGCCATGTACACCACAAATTGCAAAATAAATATCACATCACCCAACAAATAATCAAACTACTAACACGCAAATAACAGGACATAACCAGCGGCCAGTAGTTCAGATATAACCCTCAGTCAATTCATTAATGAATTCAAAGTAATCTTCTATTAATTAATTCAGTAAAATAACATGATTCTCAACATGTTGTCTAGTTTTATAAATAAACTAATTAATAATGAGTAAATTTCTACTATTAGCTTTATGGAATGCTAACGGCCACCAATCTAAATAACGTAACGTAAAACTTTTTACAAATTTCCAACACGTATATACTTCTGATATCAGAAACGTGTTTTGCGGATAAATCGTATATTAGAATACCCAATTATGTAACATATCACATTGAGCACCCAGATGGTACCGCGCATTATCGGCGCGAAACGATTGTACATCATGAATTACCAAGTACAAAAAGGACTTTTTCAGGCTAGAACTATTAACAAGTTATATCAGTTACAATATCCGCTGTATACTATCCACCAACTCGCTACCGATAATTTTAAAAATGTTTTGAATCACTTGGTACTAGGTTTATAGCAGGCGGAGATTTTAACGTCAAACACATCGGCTGGGGTTTAAGAGTAACAACGACCAGAGGACGAGCCTTCCTTAAAATTATGAATGAAAGGAATTACTCCACACTGTTTACAGATGAACCAACTTATTGGCCATCAAATTTAAATAAAATCCTTGATTTTCTAAATTTCTATATTACTAATGATATTTCGAATAATTTTACGGAAGTACAATCGAATTTCGAACTTCCATATAGTTTCAGATTATACATCTATGTGTACCACTACATAACAAATTCACTAACTGCTAAATATTTCGAGAATACGTCGATCAAAAACTGCCTAACGCCAACATAAGTCTAAAATCAGAAAATGGTATAGAATAAGCCACCAATTACTTTATTACAACAATGCAAGACTCCGCTTGGAATGCAAAGCCAGTATACGGAACTGAAGAACAACAAATACAAAACCTTTCTGCATAAACCTGATTGCTAAAGAATGTGAGGCTTAAGCTAGTGCCAACGAAATCGACATCCAGTAGCCAAAACCGCTTACAGCAGACTAGCGAATAAATTAAAATCAAAACTGCTAAAGTTCCGAAGTGAAACTTTTGCTAGATATATCAGCAATCTCTCAAATAGAGAGTTAAACTCGGAAAACAAATACATTTGAGGTAATTCTTTAAAATCATCCCCATTTCCAGAATTATGCCCCACCAAGTGCATCGGGGTACTTTATAAGCATCATATTCGTGATCAGCGACCCAAAAAACGAGAATGAGCTTATTTTGGGCAATATTAAGAGAGAAATAAAATATTCTTTAAGGTCTGCAAAAGTGCATCAAATAAGTGCATTTTTTGCATTCACAAATGCACTTTCGGATTATAACAAAAAAAATATGTAGTAACATTTTTTCTGAGGTTTTTTCGAATTGAATGCGTCCTGGAACGTCCCGATACTTGTACCCATTAAAAATTTCGAACTTTTTTCTAATTTTCCTCTACTGATTACTTCCTTTGTGTATTAGCGCTAATACACAAAGGCGGAATAGATGGAACCACGGCAGGAATCGGACTGTTCGTTAACAAAAAATGGACACCATATATAAAAACCTTTAAATCAGTATCAGAAAGAGTTGCTTATATAATTCTAAAAATTACGGCAACAATAAAGATCAAAGTTATACAGGTATACGCCCCTACTTCCTCCCACACGGACGAAGAGATGGAATTGTTCTACGAACATCTAAAAATAGCTATGCAAACGGATCCCTCAGGTTGGACCATCGTTATGGGGACTTTAATGCCAAATTAGGCAAAAACAAGAACCCGATGAAGAATACATGGGTAATTTTGGAATAGACCAAAGAAATGAAAGAGGAGACATGCTAATGAATTTCATGAACGAGCATAAACTATATGCTATGAATTCCTTCTTTAAAAAAAGACCCAGTCGAAAATGGACCTGGATATCACCATCCAGAAATACAAAAACGAAATAGATTATATTTTGACAAACAAAAACAAAAATAAATGACGTTACCGTACTAAACCTATTTAATACGGGGAGTGACCACAGACTGGTAAGAGCTGTACTGACTATTAATAAAAGAACAGAAAGAAAACAATTAATCGGGAAAAATTCAATTAAACTGACAGCAGAAGAAATAAAAAGAAAGGGAGAGGCGTATAGAGAAATAATAAACAAACAGTTAGCTAATGATGATATTGATGACAAAATACTCACAATAGATGAAGTAAATAATAAAATAACTACAATAATTAACACTTCGATAAAAGAACTACGGAGAATTATACCACGCAAAAAGAACAGAGATATTATTAATGCAGATATCAAGAGTCTAATGGAAAAACGCAGACGACTAGCAAAGGAAAATAAAAGAATAACAGAAGAATTTAAGCAAGTGAATAAACAAATAAGAAAACAGATAAGAGTACATAGAAGACAAATACAAGAACAACAAATTAATGAAGTAATAAAGAAAAACCAAGGAATGAAAATACTTCAACAAAAAATGAGAAAGAAAGAAACGTACGCATTACGTAACAAAGATGGTATAATAATCCACGACAGAGATGAAATTCAAAAAATTATAGAAGAGTTTTACACCGAATTATATGAATCCAAAGTACATCAAGAAATAGAAGACAATGCCATTAGAACTAGAAAGATTCAAAACGTGGGATCCGAAGAACAACCCGATATAACCATAGAAGAAGTGAAGAGCACTATGAGAGAATTCAAATTTAATAAAGCTACAGGAGATGACGAAATATCAATAGATATGATCAGAGAGGCTGGGGATAATTTAATATCAAAAATAGCAAAACTATTAAACACATGCTTAAAAACAACTCAAATACCCAAAACCTGGAAAAATCAAACGTCATATTATTACACAAAAAAGAGAAAACACAAAACTTGAAAATTATAGACCCATCAGTTTATTGTCACATTTGTACAAATTGCTAACAAAGATTATTACCAACAGACTAGGAAGAAAGCTGGATGAGTATCAACCCCGGGAACAGGCGGGATTCAGGAAGGAGTACAGCACTAGAGACTACCTATTAACAATAAAAATAATCATCGAAAAATCAAACGAATATGGATTCCCCGTATGCATGGCCTTTGTAGATTATGAAAAGGCGTTTGATACCATTGAACACTGGGCAATATATAGAGCATTAGCAAACAGTGGAATATATCAAAGATACATACAACTCATACAACAACTAAATGAGGGAGTCACAGCAACATATACATTACACGCGAAACCTAACCCAGTACCACTTGCAAGAGGAGTGCGACAGGGTGATACACTGTCGCCGAAACTCTTTACCCTAACACTAGAGGACGTGTTCAAGAAGATAGAATGGCCAGATAAAGGAATAAATGTAAACGGAGAGCGGCTTACTAACCTACGCTATGCTGATGATATCATACTACTCGCGGAAAATTTAGAAGACTTGAAAGAAATGATCATTGATCTAAATAGAGAGTCAAACAAAATAGGATTAAAATGAATTTAAGAAAACAAAAGTAATGCACCCTGGTCCAGATGTAGAAATTAGAATTGACGATTCTCAAATTGAACGAGTAGAAGAATATATATACCTAGGCCAAAGAATAGAACTAGGACGAAGCAGTGAAAAGAAGGAAATAAAAGACGAATAAAAAGTGGATGGATCGCATTTGGAAGACTGTCCTTCATTTTGAAAACACAAAATAGATCAACGCCTGAAAACAAAAGTATTCGAACAATGTATTTTACCGGCCATGACATATGGAGTAGAGAATTGGGCAACAACAAAAAGCAACATAGAATCAATGAGAATAGCACAAAGGGGAATGGAGAGAGCAATGTTAAATATAACAAGGAGAGATAAAGTTAGGAATGACAGAATAAGATCAATTACAAAAGTGACAGACATTGGTATTAAGATTGCCCAATTAAAATGGAGTTACGCAGGACACGTGGCGAGAAGTGACAAAAATAGATGGAACCGTAAAATAACTGAATGGAGACCGTACGAGCATAACAGAGGAAGAGGACGACCACCTATGCGTTGGTATGATGAATTTAAACGTACAGCTGGACTAAATTGGATCCAAATCGCACAAAATCGTGATAGGTGGAAGGAGTTAGGGAAGGCCTACATCCAAAAATGGATTTAATTAATTACATAATTAATTGGGCTTAGGAGAAGAAGAGGAGAAGATTACTTCCTGCCGGCTTATAATATTGCTTTCAACAGTCTCTAACTTCTTAGAAAATTGTTACTCAAAAGAATGCGAGAAACTAATTTAATAGAGAAATGCTTACCAACTCACCAGTTTGGCTTCAGACAAATTTATTCAATCATCCAACAATGCCAACGCGTTGTCACTATCATTTATAAGGTTTTTGAAAGGAAAAAAATGTTTGGCAGTCTTTCTCGATATTTAACAAGCGACATACACGTACGTTACAAAGTATTACATAACTGTCCACCTCTTTAGTAGACGTTAAAGAACGTTTTGCCATTACTGCAGTAATTTAAATAGAACGAAGCTTTTTAACTGCTTTCAGGTTAAGTATAATTAATGATTCTTATCTAAAGAACGTATAATCCTGCCAGAAAAATACTTCAATCCTCTTTCCTTTTCGGGTCAAATAAAGCAAAACATACCGCATTCACCAGACAGGTTATTAATCAAAGAGCAAGTTTCTGCTTGCTGTCAGGATCATGAAAATATAAAATTATTTGCAGGGGGGATTTAATTATTAATAGTTTGTATTTATACGTTCATGTATTTCTTATAGGTACTCCTGACACTTGCGCTTTCAACGATTGCTTGGAATATTTATACAAAACTTTTTATTTTAAACCAATGCAGTGTTGCTTTATCTCCAGCTGCGACTTGCGTAAAACAATAAAATGGGACGAAAACAAAGTAGAATAACATAAAATTTTGACAGCCTATAAAATTGTATTTGAAGTTGCAGAACCGTTTGCTTCAAATGAAGCGAAGCTCTGAAATTACCGTTGCAAAATAACTTGTCTAGCTGACAGCACTTTGTTTTGTAGTATTGGAAATATATTTTGATTTTACTATAAATCCTACATTATTAAAAAAAATTATGTGAAACCAAATTTTCTGTTTTATTTTGTTTGTATTACATTTAGTGATTTTTAAAAAAATAAAATATGTAATGCTTGATAAGGTTAATTTTATATATACTGAAATAAGAACAGGTAATAGATTTATAAATAAGTTATCAGCTTTTTTCTGCAAAATTAAAGTTTTATTTAAAAACAAACAAAAAAAGCTTAAGTAGTCTCCGTTGGCATCGATGACCTTTTGCCATTTTTCGGGTAGCTTGCGAATTCCCTGGTGATAGAAGCTGACCGGCTTCTAGACGATAAAATTATAGATGCATTTTCGGACTTCTTCTGTTTTGAAGTGCGTATCAGCCAAGTGGCGCTGTAACGACCGGAATAAATGATAATTGGAAGGGGCCATATCTGGGGTATACGCCGCATGTGGGAGAAGTTCCCAGCCTAACGCGTCTGCAGCTCATCCGTGTCAAATGTTTGAGGGCGTCCAGCGCATGATTGATCTTCAAGACTAAACTCTCCTTCGCGAAATCTTTGGTAACACTTTTTGCACGTTGCATGACTTACAGCATTCTCACCATACGCAGCACAAATCATTTCGGTGGTTTCAGCAGCGTTTTTCTTAAGATGAAACGCGAACTGGATAGAAAATCGAATATGCTCTTTTGTGATTGCCATCGTGAACACAGATGATTATTGAAGTTATGTGCATCAAACGCCAAATCGCATGATGTTTCGAAAGACCAAATGTCATTGCTTTAAAACCACAAGAGGGCGGACTAATACGTTACATGTAAACGGTGATTTGCGTCATGTGAAATCAAAGCTGAGAACTTATTTATACACCTATTATTTGGTTTCTTATGATCACCATATTTGATTTGAATTTTTCATCACATCATTTTTTACAAAATGAACAAAATTTTTTTCCGACTGTTTGTACAAGCTGATAATTATCGTAACGCATTACTAACAGAATTCAAAATTATAAACTTTAAATCAGATCTAGATCTTTGGAAAAAAAGAAACATACAAGAATGTACATACAGAGTGATTCAAAATGATGAACTTAATTTCGTACGGTTATATTTCCTAAACTGCACATTGTATGTAAATGATCCATATGACATTTTAAATAGGATGTTCTAAAGTTTCGAACACCACCATTAAAGTGCCCGCGTCTAGCCCACAGTCATGCAGCAGAATTAGTTGTGAACGAGATGGCTATAGTGCAGCAAAATATTTTCTACATTTATGAGTTAAGTAAAGCGAAGTCGACGACTGCTGTGCAACGTGCAAACTGGCAGTTTGTGAAAATGTAAAGACAGATCCAACCGTGTGCATTGAAGGAAAATGTAGGACGAATAGAACTTAGAGGGTAGCCCAATGATGCCAATCTGTAGAGTGAGCAGAGAACTTGGACTGCAACGAACAAATGTCTAGCGTGTATTAACCCACCGTTTAATGTTCAAACCAAACCGCCTATAAATGATGTAGGCTCTTTGCACAAATGACAATGATACACTCAAAAACATGAAAGATAATAATTTTCTATAGCATTTAATTTCTAGTGACAAGGTAACATTCCACTTCAATAAGAAAGTAAACCGACACAATGTTCGGATACAGGCGTTATAATATCCATGCAACATTAGAACTCAAGAGGGACTCCCAGATAATTAATTTGTTCTATGGCACTTCAAGAACAAAGGTTTACAAATTTTCTCTTATTATAGTAACACGTTTACTGGATGTTGCAAAACTGGTTTCTTCTAATGAATGAAAAATACTTTATTTTTCGACAGGACGGAGTTCCACCCTATTTGGCACTGAGGCGTTTTACAGTTTCTGAATGAATCTCTACGTCAACAATAAATAACTCGCTTGAGGAATAAGGACTCCACCCTTAATGTTCTGGTCCCAAAATTTCCTGATCTCTTATCTTGCGACTTTTTCTTGTAGGGGTAACTTTGAACGGCTTAAGGAACTGTATCACAGATGCGGTGACACATGCCATTTTTTATATGTGGAGTAATTTTGCTACCGTGTAGTTGTTATCTGCGCAGCCGGAGAAGAACATCAAACATTCATAAACTTGAATGTAAATACAGTCTCTATCTTGTATATTCCTAAAGTTTGTTTGCAACAAATATAAACAATGAACTGCTATAAGAAATAAAACAGTACTACTATAAAACAAAGTTACTATAACAAGATAGAATAAAACTGTTATACCAAACACGCTCCGAAAAAAAATTAGACCTATACATGCAAGGATCGCCCACAGAAATGTACGACCGTATGGTAAACTCCATTCATGCAGCAGTCTATGAAGCAATAGTGGCAGAGAAGGAAAATTTTCAACCCATAAAATTAAGTGAAAAATAAAAGACATCCTCTTATTTAACATACACATAGATAAAATGGTTGAAAGTTGGGGACACAAATGCGAAGAAAGGGGAATTATTATAGAAAACAAAAAGCTAGAATATCTGCTTTTTACTGACGACCAAATAATTTTTACGGAAAACAAAGAAAATATGACATTCATGACTGAAACAAACTGAAAACAAACTAATGAACTATGGACAGGAAATTAACATAAACTAGTCAGAATAGGCGGAAAACAACAAGACATATGCATTGAGAGCAAGACCATTCGACACTCAAAATTATAAATACTTAGGCTCAATTATCTTGGCTAATGGATCATTACAAGAAAACGTAAAGAGGATCAGGCAAGAAAGAGCAGCAACTAAAGCAACCCTTTGGTTTTGCCTTTGGTATGGGCATGTAGAAAGGATGCAAGATCACAGATGTGAATTGGTCGCCGAAAGGAAAAGGACAAAGGAAACGGCTGTGCCACAAATGAAAAACTCATGTAATAAACGCTATGGTAGAAATAAATCTCCACCAAGAAAACTGGAAGGACTGTAAACAATAAAGGCTACATATGACGCACTCAAAGGAAAAAAAAGCACCAAAGAGAAAAAAAGGTGAATACAATGAAATGTAATTTACAAGAAATTTGTGACTAGTCCTAATTTTGAATTGGAGATTTAGAAAATTATGTCTATAATTTTAAATGACCTTGTAGAATAGTTAATAGTAAATTAGAGGGTTATGTCTATAATTGCCGCTAGACACTTTTTATTGTTGTAATATAATATATTATATTAATAAGTTGTATTAATAACATATATTTACAGTTCTTATTGCAAACCATCGCAACTATAGAATTGTTAAGTTTATAGAGCATGTTATTTTGCATTGTTTTTCTACTACACATAGCGTGACTTTTTTTTCGATAGTAAGCCTCTGATTTTTTGTAGAGAAAAAAATTGACAAAATACAAAATGTCGTAAGTGGGCACACAGTCAAAGTTGATCTAATTTTAGACAACAGGGCAAAAGATAATGTTATCTACTTATACGATTATCTAAATTGTTTTCTGATTCGTCTTGTAATTAAACAAATATCTATGATAAGTTTTAAGAATTTTTGCTCACAGCCTTATTTAAACTAATTGAGCAATTTTTGATATTATAATTACCAATAAGAATTTAATCAGGTTTTGGTACACTCTTATATTAATAGGTCTAGATAAATAGTACAAATGTATCGCTTTAGTTACATTATTAGCAAAACTAGATTACTAGAATATTAGGACCTTTAATTTTTATAATCTTTCAAAATACTTCCCATCATGCTCTGCAAACTTCTACACTTTTTCAAAACCAATTGTTGAGTCAACTCATTTTTCATCATCACACACCACTAAAAAATAGTTGTTGTTGGAAAACCATCTCCATTCTAGCCTGCTCTTATTAAAGTAGTAAAGGATTTAATAGGTAAAAATAAAACCAGGTTTTGTCACCTGGTACGATACTATTGGCATAACATATGTTATTTTTAAACTTATTCTTCTTGTCAATTAAAGTATGGGGTACTCAAAAAAACATTTTTTTACTTTAAGGTGGTAGTGCAGAATCGTATGAATTATCGATGCAAAAATATTCAAACACTTCTATCTGGCGATAGATTACATGCCTGTAGGACCCAAGCAGCATGTTCTCCTCCATGACACACAAAAATAGGAGTCCTGGCTTCAGAGAGATTTTGAAACTGGAAATTCCAGCATTACCTAAAAACATGTTGAATACACTGATCTCCCAGTACAAAAGATATTCTTTCGAAGTACAGAAATTTTTCTTATTGCCCTCTGCAGTGCTTCCAAATTCGATTTAAGCGAATGGGTATCTTCTTTAATCCATGAATTCCATATTAGTACCATATAATACTTTAATAATTAACTTTTTGACCTCTTGTGTTCTCTTCGTGTGGCCTCAGAACAATTTAAAACAGCTAATTTGTTAACAATAATAAATTATAAAAAAAGTTCCTATTTAAAAATTTATTTTTGTTAATGAATTAATGTCAAGAACAACTATCCTTTAAAACACGGTCCTTCATTATCTATGCTTTTTGCTAGCTCTGTGCAAATTTATCCACGGTATCAACTATCGACCTGGAAATGAAGATTTCTGATGTGACTACGCAAAAAGTGTTCCATAGTTTGAAATAAGCTGTAGTTGGAAGATCTAAGATCAGAACTATAAACTGAATACAGCAATACCCCAATACTTTACAGTTTAACTGAAATAGAGCTCGTTTGTGATCGATAAAAGTTTGCTATTTTTTAACCGACTTCTAAAAAGGAGGAGGTTCTCAATTCAACTGTATATATATTTTTAATGGATGTTCGGTCATAACTTCTTTGTTTATGAACCGATTTAGGGTGGTCCCATTTTAATTTCATTGGCATTGGACTTTGAAGATACATCAGGGAACTTCTCAAAATCAAATAGAAAATTTATACTGATTGGACTAGACTTGGACTGCGAAGGCACGACGGAACTTCTTAACAACAAACAACACGAATGTGGAAATTGAAACTGAAATTGAAATTTAAAGTTGGTTTTTTTTTCTTGTTAAAAATTGTTGATTTACGACTTAGTAAGGACGTTTCTCGTTAGTCAGAATTAGATTGGAAAAATCCAAGATAATATCGTCGACATTCCAGTAAATCGAGATCATGACTTTCTTGCCAAAAAAACTAAAGACACATTTTGACTAAACTAAGTATGTAACGATCACGATTAACAAGGTAAACTTATTTAACAAATACACTTCCAAAACTGCTCATCAAATGAATTTTCAATTAGTTGGTGTTAAATATTAGCTCGCTTATTAGTTTGTACTTTAACCAATTTGAAATAATCTATTCTTGGGTTCTTGTGCACAAAGCAAAATTGATGCAAATAATTCAAGAGACGTCAAGTTCGTCCGATAAATCGCAACTGCTTGATGCTTCCAAGTCTCCTGCGTGCATTGGAAACGTGAATCGTCAAGACTAAAATTACCAGAATGAAACCGTTTGTACCAATTAGACATAGTCACATGCCATTCAGCATCGTAATCTTCTTTTCAGAATCTCTTGTTGACAGTTTTCATTTTCCAAACCAGCAGATCAAAAGTTCAAATCATCTTTACTAATTGGCATATGTAATTCAAAGATAAAACATTGTTACTACACTACAAACACGAAAAATAATAAAGAATTGCGTAAAAAACAATATTTTAAAAGTATTAAGAATTTTTCTACAATTTGGTATAACATTAACTTGGAAGCACTTTACATTACTACAACACACACAAATGTTAACCTAAAATCTGAAAAATTGGAAATGCTTGTATGTATGTTTTATAATTTACATTTTTCCCCGAATCTCGTTCATAAAGATCGAAACGGCTATTTTTGGAAGAGACATAAACAAATACAAGGTAAAGCAAAATGAAATACTCTATGTGAAATTGCTGTATTTATATTTTAGTTAACATATGCAATCAGTATTTTGTCAGTTGAAAGTTAAAAACCTGAAAATATGGAATATTGTTTTTAAATAAATATTTACAATGTAAGATTGAAAGTATTTTAAATAATTTTACCAGTATGTTTATGGATAATTTCAATGTACTTTTTTTCAAAAGTTCTATCAAAGTTCCACTATTATCTAAGTAAGTATAAACTGACTGAGTTTAGCGTAGTTTACTTCTAACAAAACAAAATCATATCTCTTATAAAAGGCGATGTGTTGGTTCGTCGCACTTGCGCGGGCGTGTGAAAACCATTGGTTGCCAGAGTAACCCATTCGGGGCCACGCGGAAATACACGAACGATCATTGTATCTTTAAAGTACACTACAATTTTAAAAGCTTAAATTAAAATTAAATTATTTGTCCTACTGTTTTAGTTTTCCTGTCTTTTTTTGCAAATAAGCATTATCTGGTATGGTGCGGGTACAAAACAGCTGACTACCACAGAAATTACATGAGAAAACAAAGAAGTGAGCAGACTGCGTATGAAAGGGCAGCAATAAATGAAGCGAGGCGACATAGCTGCGCCGAAAGAACTCCGGAGAAAGTTGAAATAGAAAACCACGCAAGGCGACTGCGACGTTCTCAAAGTACATTGGATGAAATATCTGCAGACTAGTAACGATTGCTACGAAAATAAAATATATAATTAAATGTGTATATTTACCTTTCCAATCACTTTCGTGAATTATGTTCTGAATGGCTGCCATTATTCTTGTTTTCTAATTTTGTTTTTATTTTTGAGGCGACGTTTACTCTTATACTTTCTTGTGTGTTTCTTATGTGTTCCATATGGACTATTCATACATAAAGGTCTGCGGTCTGCACTGCTCTAACTTGAAGTTAAGCGCACAAATCTTAACAATTGTGTTTATCTATATTTTATTTCTATAAATCGTACGTTTAAGTTAATATTACATTTATATAGACACATTTAAAATTAATTTCATTTATCTAACCAAATTAAGTCAGCCAATGGAGTTTATGTTCTCCATTCAAATGGAAAATTTAATTGGTATTTACATACACACATAACTAATCCAATAAGTAATCAACCACTAACACATCAACTACCGCTCAACAAATCTTTCAACCTCAGACGACACTCTCAATCCCTGCACACTCTTATTCCAATCATTAGTTATCTTTATATTAATAAGCTAACCACCAAACAAAATGTCCTTTAAGAAACACCGGATATTGCTCACCAATGGCAGATTCTTAAAAAAAGAATAAACCAATCAAAATAGATACAAACCTCTAATCAATATCCCTAACGATTACTTGAATAAAATGCAAAAATATAATACAAATACTCCAGCACCTACTATACCAGACAATGCATGTGTGTCAAATATGTATATCAGCATGACACAAGAACTGCACAACCCCCAAAATCTCACCAACTAGGTGCGCCCTATGTTAGACCAATTTTCCCGCAAATTACAAAAGGCATTTTATGTATCAAAGACTGATAAATCCAGAAGTAAAAACTTCTAAAGAGCTAGAGCAACCTAGTAACTTAGTAGCATGCGCCAACTATTATTGCTCCTTCAACAAATCGTCTCAACAATACTATAAATCTAGAAATTAAAGACAACGACTTACCTCGTATACTCCTATCAAATTATTGCATTTACCACTAGCCCGTATCTTCTTCTACCGAAGCTACAAAAATTTTCAACTTACACAAATTTTACATATCGCATTGAGCAGCTAGCAATAGGATAATAATCGAACTGAACAACGACTTACTCTCAGTTTCCATGGCGGTTTTACTAAACTTAAGCACCAAAACTATTAATAGGTAACTCACATTTGAGTGGAATATATGACAAAAATATCATAAAACTAAAATAAATATTTCACTAGTTATTAAAGAACCTGTTAACTTAGATCGGATATTCCAGTACCTTGTAGCTCTTATCCAAAAATTGAAAACTGCTTTTTACGAACTGTAGACAACAAACCACATGGTACGGCTCTAACAGCCCGCATCATATCTGGTGCGGGACGATGTGGCAAGCACCGCGCCTTAGACGACCGCCATTATTACCCCTTGTTCGAGTGAACGCAGGGGCTCAATCATTTTTAGTGACTGAGTAGGCCACCCTCAAGACATAAGAGAGCTCCGGGAATGAAACCCGGGTCCGCCCACATCGCAGTCCGCGCCTCATCCGCTTGGACCACTCTGGCGGTAACAAACCACATACACCCCCCTTATATTAAAATTTTTTCAATGATAAACGACGAGCTACAACAAAATTTTAAACAAAAATATTATATCTTCTATAGATCAACAACACTCCCGTACAAAAATTTAATAGCACTTGGCCAAAATATAAAAAGCCAATGCCCTTGCGGATTACTTTGTCTACGACTGATTCATGTCAGATGAAGCTGTTAAAACATTCCTAGACATTACGTGTTATATTTCTTCTTACATGTCTCCTTCTATAAAATCTTTTTTATCTGCTAAGATACAATTCGAGCCATTAAAATGGAACAAGCATTAAGCCCCAGGTTCACTTCACAAAAATTTAGAATCTATGCTAAGTATTTCGAATTGCACTATTTTATGGAAGTACGCACATAAAACAATAGTTCCGAAAACGAGAAAAGCACCACAACAGGTAACTTTATATTAACCAATTAGCCTTCTGCCCTTATTGTGTTTGAATAATTTCTTTTTAAAAGACTACTTGCTGACATAGGTGCAGTTATGCAGCTTCCTTATCATCAGTATGAGTTTAGAAGGTACCAATCTACAACGTAACAAATACATACAATAACAAAAATAAAGCCTTGAAGAAAAGAAGTATTTCACGACTATACTCCATACAGTTGCTCAGGTGTTTGACAAGGTGTCTCACTAGACCACTACATAAGCTTAAAACACTCTTATAAAGCTCCTATTACTTCCTATTTAAGTTTTACCTGACCGACAGACATTTCTCAGTAAAATACAACAATAAAATTTCAAACTATTGTCGTGTCTTATCCGAAGTTTCACAGGGCAGTAGCGCTCTTGGCCCTCTTTTTTACCTTATCTATATTTTATTTACTAGAGCCTGAAAACACCGTGATCACATCTGTAAACGACCACCGCCATCTTATCCTCGTAAATGAATGGCTGGGTAAATAAAACATTAATATTAATCAAACTAATTGTACGTCGGTACAACTTATGCTTGCTACACGATTTAATGTATGCTTGCCCGTTGCTAACTTAAAGTTTCGTCAAACATATTGGCTTATCGGGAGAAGATTTAAGTTATCCTTAAGAAACAAACTATTGGTTTATAAAATAATGCTGAAACAGATCTAGATTTACGGAATGCAGCTCTAGCTGCTCTATGCTAAGTAAACTCGGATAAAAACCGTACGACAGTTCCAAAACACTATATATAATGGCGTGCGCGCTATGGCTTATTTTTTGCCTTACCATACATAAAGATTTATGCATCTCATTTGCCATCTACGAAATCCATAGATTCTCTCGCAATTACCACAACAGATTCCAGGAACACCACAGCTGGTTCAGCAATTGTCCAGTGCCCATTTGATTTTTAGAAGACTCAACCGACGTTGACCTTGTCTCATAAACCTCTTATCGTAAAAGAACTGCTATGGGAATATTAATGCTGAGTGATTTTTGTTACTCTGTTTACATCTGTTATGGTATTTATTAAATAGTTCGTTGCGTAATAAATAGTAAATATACTGTAAATAAATAAACGGAAAGGAATGCGTTCTATATATCCATATTACATTATTTTTACTTCTATATTTGTAATAATCGCTGTACTTACATCTGCTTGTTTTCTCACTATCTTCTTAAGAATTTATTGCCAATCCAACACTATCTACATTGATTTATTATAGTATGTTACATGGTTACCTGTAGTATGTTACAATACATAGATTATTCAGGTTTACAGATCTATTGGTAACGTGAGTTTTAGTCTACTGTGCAGTGACCGTTGATATATAATTGATATTATAATGAGTCTCAACCACATACTGATCATGTTTATCGTAAATCATTTAGTTCCTTTGGTTACGTACCGTTGTATAGTAGGAGTACGGATTTCACAATGCAGTTGTAAGTTTCTTATGTACCAATCGGTGTTTGTGATCATGAATAGCACTTTGTTTTTGCAGAACTTGCAGTTTACATATGTTTTTTTTTTGGTCATTTACAGGCACTGCAACCTCAAGAGCTTATTGTGCCTACTAACATGCACTTATTCTAGGACATTCACACACACCCATGGGCTGGGCGAGACTCGAACTCGCGCGCGCCGGCTAGAGGTCAGAGCCAACTGGTTGAACCATCTGAGCCACCGCATCCCCTTACGTATATGTTAGAGGTAGCGCTCCAAACTGCACCTATAAATGATGATAGGTCGTATTACTGATTTATAAATTAATGTGCCACACTATTTCAAGGGCAGATTTCTTAGTCGTAATCGAGCATAGTATCTCAAGCTTGGCATTGTTAACTTTTTATTTATATGGAGGCGCCAAGTTAATCTTCAATCCAGGTAAATTCCCAGATATTTTACAGCCCTATCTTTTGCGTCCCTCTGTATTGGGATGTTATTTATTATTATATTAGGCGGACATGGTGGTCGCCGCAAGGTAAAAATTTTGGTTTCAAATTTAGACGCATTTATTTTAATGCACTATGTGTTGAACCACTTGATGGTTACTTTCCTGGAGGTTATTTGCAAGCATTACGGATGTCTTCTTCGTAAGTAATTATTGCTGTATCGTCTACGCATATAGCAAAGTCCAATTATGGGAGCGTGGGTAATGTCATTCACAAATATATTAAAGAAGAGAAAACCTGATATAAAGCCTCGAGGAACACCTACGACGAGTTTTTTAAAGTATATAAGTTAACTCTTACCTGGAAAGTTTTTTTTTTTTTTTGTTAAAAAGAGGGCAATTATTTGCAGTAAGAAGGAAGATGGCTCTATTTTGATCATTTCGGGCATGTCCTTTGATCCAGACTCTACCAAACACTTGCGCTACATCAATGAAGACAACGAGTGTGTGGTCCTTATTTTACCTGAGATGCTGAGGTTACAAGGTCACATGTACGACTTGCTTCACATTCGAAAGTTGCCCTTCTGATTTTACATCCATTTCGTCGTTTTATGGTTTGGATTAGTCTTATTCAAATATGCTTTAACTGCTGAGTCACGGTTATCTTATCATTGTTTACGGGTTCTGTGTTTTTCTATAATTAGACTATGGATGTATGTTGGGAGGTTTTGACTATTTGGATAATAATGCGGTCAGTTTGTTGCATGTTGTATAACCTGAGCGGCTGTCGTGTTGAATAGAACGATTGCCTTTTCAATATATTCGGATGATACTAGGTAGGACATGTTTACTTAAATAGATACAATTTTTAGACTACTATTGTCTTCTATAGTAAGATTTACCACTACTGCCTCTTATTGATGGATATTTATTAATTCAATTGAAATGGCGGTTAAACTGTGCTGCTAAACTTTCCCACCCTATAAAATTAGATGTAAATACCATTGGAGTACTATGAAGCCCAAAAATGTTGCTTGTTGTTTGAATCCATTTGCGTTTCATTTCAAAAGTGTTAACTTATTAGGATAATGTTATTTATTTAGAGCCATTTTTGAAGAGCATTGGGATTAAGGATACGATAAAGATGTTCAAGATATGAGGTGATTATTTTTATGATTAATTTTAGAACATTTATTATTAAAAAAAATTGATTGAGGGAGTGGGAGTGCTTTTATTAGAGGTACTTGGATTGAAAATGAGTTATTTTTTAAAAAATTGTAGCACAGGTGGTATTTGGTGTAACTTTACCAGTAATGGTGGCGTATTGTTATTTTGTTTTATATAGGGACAGCCTCTATAGTTTGAGGTGTATTCTCTTCCGCAATTGACGTAGTTAGTGATATTGTTCTGTGCACTTCACACAATACGGAGATAAGTGAAAATAGTTTTTTATGTCCAATTTACTGGCAGTTGGTACATAGAGAGTGGAGGGTATTTTTACGTCGCAGTTCAAGCGTTACAACCCAGCGTAGTAATCTGAGCAGTTAGAAAATTTCTTTAGCCTTGTCATATTGACTAAATTCAAGTGCTACAAGTAGTATTGGTGCTTTGTTATGGCTCAGAAGTCGGGTGATTTTATGTATTGGATGTTCTAATTTAAGTAATTTGTGTGAAACTTTACTATTTGTTATAAAGATGAAATATTTTGTACTATTTCCGGATTTCGGTAGGTGTAATAATTCATTTTTTTATCGTAGAATTTCATCAGTGGTATTTACGTTAATATGTAGTTCTTTCCTTTGTAGGCAGTGGTAAAATTATCTGACATCACAGATTTTGTCTTGGATAATATTTTGATAGTTCTAGCAGGTAAGAATTGGTTTTTGGGCTTTTTCATTTGTCGCTCGTATTTGAGATATACCTGATGTTTGTAAAACAGAATATTTATTTTGAGTTAACAACGCTTATTGTAATCTTTTTGTCGGGCGAGGACAGTGGTCATTTTTTTAATTTGCTAAGGTGGTTGAGATGTTTTGTATTCCGTATCATTTGGGTTAATTGTAGATTTATTACCTTTTTGGATAATATTAGGTGGTTTTAAAATACATTTTTCAGATCTACTCATATTTATACCACCTCATTTGTTCGTCTGCATGTGATACACGAATATATACTATTATTTCAAAGATAAATATGGGTTATTATCAAGTGACATTCACCTGTACACTTTATAATGTTTCTGTTGATTAAATTTGCGGATAAGTTAGGTGGGCATATAACCTTCCGACCTCTTATAATTATCGCGCACGATATAGGGCACACTTGCCCATTTATTGCGGAGTGGTGACAAGCACCTCTTTTTGCTTTAAAAGCCAAATGCAAATTTCTTTTATATTGCTAATTCTGGTTAGTTTTGTGAATCTAAAAACACAACTAGTATTCCATCTTTATAACTATTATTTTTTATTCTTGTTTTGTTGTAGTGATCTATGCTTTTGCCTTATATGTTTACATTTAATATAATAACTTCATGCATAGCCTTTTTATCGTTTATTTACCTTTTGTTCTATATGATCAAATAAAGTGGTGTATAACTCTTCTTCTTCTTCTTCTTCGCTCTTATCCTTATGACTTCCAGCGTCGGATTTATACGTCACGGCCCTCCTTAACCAATTTCTTCCATTCTTTTCTGTCTCTTGTTAAACTTTTCATTTCGTTTACTGTCTTTCCTCTTGCTTTTCCCACCTCAATGATTGGACTTATCCATTTCTTCCTGGGTCTTCCCTTTCTTCTTTTCTTTACACTTTTTGCTTCGAACACTTTTCTGCATATTCTCTCTGGTTTCATTCGTCGTATATGACCGTACCATGTTAACTGTCTCGTTTTGATTTTGTTCACTATTGGTTCCTGTTGTAAAGTTTCTCTTATTTCCTCAATCCGTACTCTATCAAACTTTGTCTTATACGCTATCCTTCTCAAGTGTTTCATTTCTATGGCCGTTATTACACCCTCATGTTTGATTTGTGTCGTCCAATTTTCACTGGCGTATAATACTGTTGGTATTGTTATTGCATTATGTACCATTAATTTCACTTTTGGTCTATCTCCTTTTTCCCAATATCGTTCTATGTAATGCATAGTAGATCCTATTCCCTCCTCATTCTGTTACTCAGTTCTGCTTCTATTCGGCCATCATCTGTTATTATTGTTCCCAAATACTCAAATGTTGAGACTCTTTCCATATTATGCCTTTACACTTTACTTCTCTATTTTGTCCCTCTCCTGGTTTTGATTCACTATCATTGTTTACTTTTCTTAATGTTGACCTCCATTTTCATTTTCTCTATTTCCTCTACCCATATGTTGACTAGCTTTTGTAATTTATTATCCGTATCTGCCATTATGACTATGTCATCTGCATACATTAAACTTTTCACCTTGACTGGTTCCAGGTTTCTATATCCTATTATTGTATCCAATCCTTTCGTTTTTTCTTTTAGATTTTTTGCTATTTTATCCATTATTATTATAAAAAGTAGTGGGCTTAGGCTATCGCCCTGTTTTATGCCGCTCTCCATTTTGAATTCCCCGGATGTCAGTCCAGCTATTTGAATTTTTCCTCTAACTACTTTGTATATACTTCTGATGGCCTCTATTAGTTCCTTTGTCACTTCCAGTTCCTCTAAGCATTCCCATATTTTTCCTCTCTCAACTGTATCAAAAGCTGCTCTTATGTCTAGAAAGGTAAGCAGTAGTTCATCTTCTTCCTCTATTTTTCGTTCTATAATGTTCCTCAATAAGCATATGTTGTCATTAGCTTGCCTATTTGCCCTAAATGCCCCTTGTTCCTCCTCTAGTTTATTTTCTATCACTTTTCTAAGTTTCCCCTCCAGAATTCTGGTATATACTTTAAAGCACACCGAGGAGAGACAAATGGCTCTATAATTATCGCATTCCGTCTGATCCCCTTTCTTATATATTGGAACTATCAAGTTCTTTTTCCAGTCTTCTGGAATTTTCTTAGTTCTCCATGCCTCCTCACGTATTTTCCAGAGCCATTCTTTACCCTTTTCTCCCATCCATTTTATCATTTTCGGGTCTATTTTGTCCTCGCCCCCTGCTTTTCCAATCTTTATCTTTTTCAGTGAATTTTCTAGTTCCTCTCTCGTTATCTGTTCTGTTTCTTCTCCTGATTCTTACCTTTCTCTATTTGATTTCCTTTCTTTTTAAACTTCTGCTCGAAGTAATCTTTCCATACTTCCATTATTTCTTTTTTGTCTGTTGTAATATGGTTGTTTTTATCTCTAATCCCTCTAATTTATTTTCGTTGGCTTCCTCTCATCTTTCTTATTTTCGCCCAGAAAATCCTATTATTATCTTTATATGTTTTATTTATCTCTCTTCCAAAGTCTTCCCAACTTTTCTTTTTAGCTTCTTTTACTGCCTGTTTTACTTTATTTCTCCTATTTATATATTCCTCTCTATCTTGTTGCTGTCCAGTCTGTATGTATTTCTTCCAGACCTTTTTCTTTTCCCGTATTTCTTCTTTTACTTGATCATTCCACCAGTTTGTTCTTTTCCTGTTACTATTTATTTTTGTCATCCCACAGACACTTACTGCCTTTGAGTGTATTACTTCTTTAAATACTTTCCATCTTTCTTCCATTGCCCACTCACTTTTCTGTATTTCTTGTCTATGAAACTCTTCGTCTGTTTCTTCTTGATATTTTATCCTGTCTTTTTCTTCTTTTAGCTTATTTACCTTTACCTTTATAAATTTTATTTCGTTCTCTGTTTTTGGCTTATGTATTTTCCATGTCGCTCTTACTAATCTATCATTCGTTCCTAGTTCCGCCCTCTTCTCGGTTATTATTTGTTGTATACTATGTCTTAATTCCGTTGTATAGGTTATATAATCTATTATACTTTTGGCCTGTCTCTCCTCTGCCACAAACGTGTACTTGTCTTCTAGTTCTTGTTCCCAGAAAGTATTTCCTATCAGTAGGTCGTTTAACTGGCAGAATTCTATCATTTTAGTTCCATTTGTATTCCTTATTTCCTCTCCATATCCGCCCATACATCCCAGCCCTCTATTCACATCTCTGGGTACTCGAGAGTTCCAGTCCCCCATTATTATTATTTTATCGGTATCCTCTCTCACTTCATTTATGTTTTTCTGTAATTCGTTATAGAATTCTTCAATTTTCCTTACTTTACTTCCTTCTATTGGTGCGTATATTTGTATAATTACTATTCTTTTTTCCATTTGCAGGTGTAAGATTATCATTCTCGAATTTATTGCCTCTGATTTGATGACTTTTTGGTTTATTTCCTCATTCACGATGATTCCCACTCCCTCTTTTGCTCTTTCTCCCATTGTTACCCCTGAATAATACATGTAGTGTGTATTTGTCAGTTTTATTGTCCCATTTCCTTTCTTCTTAGTTTCGCTTACTCCTAGTATATCAGTTCCATATTCATCCATTTCTTCTGTTACCTCTATCTCTTTCCCTGTTAGTGTTGTTATATTCCATATTCCTATTGCCATTTCTTTTGTTCCTCCCATTTTTTCTTCCCGTTTCTTTTTAATTTTGTCTTCTTTTCTTCTATGTTTTTGTATATTATATGTTTCCGTCTGTTTAGGTTTGTCCATTTCGCCAATTTTCTTATTTCCATTTGCGTTAGCCTTCATTATTTGCCTTGTCGTGTCTAGTTCCCTCCATCGCTCCCTACTAGTTTTTGTATGCCGTCCTGTTTTTGTTATTTTAGTTAACTTACCTCTTAGTGTCTCTTCCTCGTTGCTCTTTGGGGATCTTTGACTCATTGTTCTTCCTTTTTTTGTGTTCTTCTCTCTCTCATACTCGTCTTCTGCGTCATTTCGTTCTACTTCCTTATACTTCTGTCTATCTATTTCTCCATTTATTATTAATTTATTGTATCGTAGTATTGCGTGATCTCCTTTTTCTCTATACTGCTTCATGTATTTCACTAGATATCTTCTCTGTTCCTGTATATCTTTTGTAAAGTCTTCCTCCATGTATATTTCTGTTCCTTTTAATTTTTTTGTAGCTTTTAGTATCTCCATCTTTTTGTTGTGGCCCCTTAGTTCTATTAGTATTGGTCTTCTGTTTCCTCTTTGTTCGCTTCCCAATCTTCTGATTTCTGTTATTTCTTCTTCCATATTTATCTGTATTCCCATATCTCTTATTATAATTCTCACTCTTTCTCTTAGTTCTAGTTTCCGTTCTCTCCCTTCATTTCCTTCATCCACTCCGTGTATTATTATTCTTTTCTTTCTTATTTCTCTTTCTAGTTTTTCTATTCTCTCTTCTTGTATTGACGTTTTTTGTTCTAGTAGTTCCTTATCTTTCTTCAGTAATTCATTTTCCATTCTTACGTTACTTAGTTCTGCCTGAAGGTTATCTATTTTAGTTTCAAGTCTCTGGTTACTATCTTCCATTTTGTCTAATTTTCCATTTATTTCTTGTAGTAGTTTCATCATACTTTGGGTATATTCGTCTTTATTTTCCATTTTTACTGAACCGACTAAGAACAGACCCGGATCCACCCCTCGGAGGTCGTCGTTCTCTTTTTATAAAAAGCTCGTTACTTTTCAAAATTCTGTAAAATTTGAATACGCGGTTTGGTATCGCTCCGCCGTTTCGTTCACGCGCTCAGCCGGTCAGCTGTCGCTTCTTATCGGTGTTTATTTCCTTCGCGATCTATTTTAAGTTTTCTACTCGCTAATCTTACCTTTATCTCTTGTTTATATTAACACTATTCACCTATTTTACCTTACTGTAATCACTATTTTAATTTAATTTAATTAAATTTTCACTTATTTATATTTAAACTGACAGGCATTCACTCTTCAATCTTCCTATCACTTGCCAGGACCGTAATCTGGTGTATAACTCATTTCTTTTATATACTTTCATATAAGACCTATTTTTCTTCTTCTTCTTCTTCATTAGCCGTTCTCTATCCACTCCTGGATGTAGGCTGTTCCAAAATTACTTCATCTGTTTCTATCCCTTGCTTGGTGATGCTATTTCTTTCCACTTATTTTTCTTATATCGTCAACCCTTCTTATCGGCGATCGTTCTTTAACTCCCTGGATAATGTTTGATGCTTATTTGCTGTTAGTATCCCGAGCGATGTGGTCTGCCCATCTTCACTTCAGTTTTGTGATACGTTTCATGATATCTGTTCTTCCTGTTTTTTGTCTTATTGCCATATTTGTAGTTCTACTTCTTATAGATATCCAACATCCTGCTTTTCATGGCTCTTTACATTATTCGTAGCCAATTTGCACTTTTTTTGTCAGAGCCATGGTTTCCAGTCCATATGTATCTGCTGGTATAATACCTTTTGCTTTAAATTTATGGGTATTTTGTTATTCTATAGTGTGTATCCCATAATATATCAATTCTTCGAGGTATTTCTAGGGTTTAATTTTCTTTACTAATTGTTATATTGTGCTCAAGGTATTCATCTACTTTATCTATGTGTTTTTTCCCTATACTAATCTAGACGTTATCTTTACTCATTATTTTGATTTTGTTCAGATTCATTCGGAGCCCTATTTTTTCGATTGTTTGATTCCGCTACATCATTATCTGTTGCAGTTTATTGGGATTAGAGGATATTAGAATTATATGGTCCGTGTATCTCAAATGACTCAAATATTTTCCATCTATTTTTATGCCTCTTTAGTCCTTTGAAAGGTTCTTGAAAGCGTGTTTTAGGGCAAGGGTAAAGGGTTTCGGTGACATTGTATCACCCTGCCTAATTCCTTTTCAATTTGGATCTTTTTAGTTTTCAGGTCGTCGTTAACTTTTACTTGTAGCGTGACATTCCCATATATATATTCAATTACTTTTGTATACCTGCGTCTTCTTGCTAACTTAATACTGCTCACATCTCAAAGCTGTCAAAAGTCTTTTGAAAATCTATGAAACCTAGGTGGATAGATTTTCTATTCATTTTCTTTTTCTATTAGGGTTTTTAAAGTGTATAAATAGTCGATAGTATTAAATCCCTTATGAAACCATTCATGGACTAGTGGTTCGCACAGATCGAATTTACTTGTTAGTCAATTTGTTAAGATACTCTCAAAGAGTTTATACAGGTATGCTAGCAAGCTAATGGGTCTATAATTTTTTATCAACTAACTTAAAAAGTTGTTACTGAATTCTATATGTCTGTGTGTCGGTCTGTCGGTCCGTCACAAATATTTGAGATTTTTTAAAATTTGAAAACGGATTCTTATAGGAAATTTTACGCTGATTTCGAATTCGAAATTAAAAAATTTCTATCTCGAATAATTTTCGAGATATTTGACTTCGAATTTCGGGAAAATTTTCGACATTACAATTTTAAATGTGATTCTTATAGGAAACTTTACGCTGAATTCAAAAATGAAGTCGAAAAAATTCTGTATCGAATAATTTTCGGGATATTCGATTTCGAATTTTCCAGAAATTCGAAATCTAAATCGAAAGGTCTTTTTAAGTTCGTTCTGGGATTGCTTACAGAGCAATCTCTTCACCGGCCCCATGTTTTTATATGTATTCCCTTTTTTAAATATCAACACCACCTTTGCAGTGTTCCATGTAGTTTAATCGCTTTGATAATAAAGTTCCCTTTTGCTTTAAGCATATGTATTATTATTTGGTTTTTTCCTGGGCTCTTTGCGTTTTTCTTTTGTATCAAGGCTTTCTTCATCAATTGTTATTTCAGGCTAGCTCCTCTAACTCTATCTTCCTAACTTTTTTTGGAGGTTGGTGGTTCTGCTCTATTATATTTGATAAATATTTATATTTTTTATAGAATGTTTTAATTAACTTGGCGATTTTATTTAACTTTGTGGTTAGTATTTTCTGTGCATTTTTTATTTTTATGATTTTTGTTTTACCTCTGGATAGTTTTGACCTTAAAACCGTATGTCTGCAATTACTTTCTTTGGTGTCTGTTACCAGTCTTGTATTGTATCCTCTTACATATTTTCTCATTTTCTTTTTTTTTACTTTGTTATGCTATTTGTATTCTTCTGATAATTTTTGTAATTTTCTGTTTTGTTTCATTAGATCTATTGTGTGTTGATTTAATTTAGATACTTTTACTTTGATTGTATACGAGCATATTTTCTTGGTTGCGGTTTGTATACTGTTATTTATTTCATCTGTTAGTTTTAAACCTTTTTGCTCTTTCTCTCTTTACCTTAATTACAAAGCGTCCCCTTACTATGACATAATCAATTTCTGTTTGGAAACTACTTAATACTGATACGTACTTACATAACTATTTGTTATTACATTCTTCGTTCGGCGATCCGGACTTATCTATGTCCATTTGAGTTGTTCCGGTTTCTGGTAGAATGTATTCAAACAAAAATATTCTCATTTTGGAGAAAATGTAACATTTTCGTGTGGAATTTCTGTTGCCTAGCCTAAATTTTTCTATATGATTAGTGTCTCCATTTCCCTTTTTCCATGGTGTTCAAAGCTCTTGCTGCTTTGATATCTTCATATACTTGTTTGACGTCTTCATCCCGTGACTGCTCGTTGGTAAATATGTATGTATGATTTGCATCTCACAGTTGGATCTTAGCATTAGTTTTATATCAATGAATCTCATATTGTGTGGTATTTTTTAATTAAATGTTCCTATTTTTTATGTATTATAAGGGCTGTACTGTCTGTATGGTCTTGGTAATCAGAGTTTTCCTAGAATAGTACCTGCCCTGATTTTAATACGGTTAGTTTTTCGTCAGGGGGCGTGTCTCATCTAATCCGATTACGTCCCGTTTAATGAAACTTATCTCGTGTTTTAGTTTCTCTAACTGTTCTTCTATTCTCATTGTTTGTATGTTATATGTCGCGATATACAATCGATGATAAGTTTCTTTTTGGTGTGTTTATTTTTGGAGGATATTTTAACGAATTTTATAAAAAGTTTTAATTTTCGTTAGCCTGAAATGCTACTGTAAAAGGTTTGTATCGGTTTTGAGCATTTGTTGTTTATAGTTTGATCAGGAATACGCTATCATATGAATTTTAAATATTGATTAATTTCACATGTGCGTAAGATTTTGTGCTGGTTGTTTTTGTAAAAATTTCTAAAGATAAAATCGTGGGAGTAAACTACTCACTTTAAAATTACTTCTACAATTTCAGCTTTGAATCGTGTTTTGATTTGCATATATATTTCCAATTCTACTTAGTACTGTGATTCTTCTATAATTGGCAGGATCTCGTTCGTCTCATTTTTTATATAAGTGTCTTCTTCTTGCCTAGTCTAGCTCTAAGTATATCAAAACATTTCATTATTGGGCATAACATTTTACCAAAATTATTTGTTCCCTTATAATGCTCCTTATGCAACTTGAAAACCTAGCATTAAAAATTATAAGTAACTTATAAATAACTATAGCAGAATTAATCGAGAATCTTATTTTATCTTACATTTTAATAACAAAATATACGACTTTTTATATGTTATATTCTAGAGTGAAACATATTAATGAATAGTTTAAAGTTCTTAAATATAATTCCACCATAACAGTTAAATACCTTTTGATTTACATTCATGAAATATTGTTTGACGTCTTTTTATCTTTCAACAAAACTTATCCACAAAGTTCTATAGTTATTTTCATATTATAAATACACAGCAAGAATATAATCAAATATAGTAAAATGAAGACATCAAATATTTTCGAAATATTTCAAATAACACTTAACCCAGATAATTTCATAAGCACTTGCATTATAGAAGATAGTTAACTCCAATTAGTTATCAAGTATTACCATCTTAATTATTATGATGATCTTTTGGCGTTATATTGAGGAAGACTACTTTTAGTCTGCAATAAACAAATGTCTCTATTTTAATCTTAAACTCAAAGAATTTCTGCCAGTCACCAAACAAATGTTATTTCACTTTTATATTGGTTTTATTTTTGCTAAATTTTGAAACTTAGTTAAAAACATAAAGTTTAATATTAAGAAGTAAATTGATAAAAGGCTAGTTTTTATATTTTAGTGATTTATTAATACGTGATCATAAAATTGTAGCTTTCGAAATATTAAGTCTTTTGTGGTATTTTATCATAATTTAAAATAAGCTGCGTACAGTGTTGTACTTATTCGGATTATTTATGTGCACGGTAATTAATAGATTTTCGATTATGTTCACATTACATCTCCGCAGTTAACTAACTTCATTCAAACAAGTCCAATTTCATGCGAGAATAACTCCACTACTGCAATAATCGTTTGACGAACAACACATTGAAGCATACACGAACTAATTGTTACCCATTCACGTTGAGCGCGCTAAACGTTCACACGTCACACAAAGTGCAATTAAATACAAGTTTAATTTATACGAAATTTGCAAAGTTTAGTTAATTTGCAGCTAACGCGTAACAAGCTTTGCTCTTAGAGTGTGAGAGAGGTGGCAGCTTCAAAGTCTTAACGGTTTTTGCAAAAATGGAGCGACTAAATAATTTCTATTCTGAATTAGTAGGTCAAAAGAGTAAATCATTGCTGTAATCGACCAGCAGCATAAGCTGAGAGTTATAAACGCGATTGCAGAATTGCTTCAATCGAAATCTATATTTATTACTGCAATAATTTCTAATGTTACAGGTTCACGTCTGCAGCTTTGAAATTCAATTAAACCCTGAAACCCAAAAGCGGGCTCTCCAATAGCATTCCTTGGGGACAAAAAAACATTGCCAAAAAATTTCCGCCGGACGAGCCGCAATAACGCCACACTCGAGCAGATCCACTCAAATCTTCTGCCCGATGGCTGACATATTGCAAGTTCGCTTCAAAATTGAATGTAACACGATTCTCCTCGCGGGTAAATGCAGCGCAGCTGAATGCGTCCGAGTAATGAAACGGATCCAGACTGCGGAATATTTGAAAATGGACGTGCGCGAGTCTTTACGGCGAAATAAATTCGCAGTTCGACAGCGCCTGGCGTGTTTTGAAACAGCGTTTCCCATGTTTTTATTGCCAGCGTTCGGTGCACGTTGCTTTGATTAGGTGTTTAGCGACGCTGCTCTGACGTTTGTAAAAATGCTCGAATGTTTTTAGAGATCAAGTATGATTAACAGGGCGGCCTCTGCATTTGCAAACACGCTTGTCTAAATATGAGGGAAGGATTGTGTACTTTACATGCTCAGCGGATTTTTCGAATAAAATGAAATATTGATTTAATGTGTCTGTTATAACAAATTTTTCGAATCCTAAGTTCAAAAAAATCTTAATTAAAAAATGATTACAGCTCTTCATCACCCAGTTTACCGATTAAAACTCACTTGGAGTTCGCACATTAAAGTCAAAAGTAAACTAAAAAAATGACCTGATTACCTAAAAGTCGCTTGCAACAAATCGAACACAATCCCATTCTACAAAATTGTTTTAAAACCAATTTGATCCTGGTAAATTTAACTCTCAGACCGCGCCAAGGCATCGCATATTAAAATCCTCTAGAGGTTCCAATCAAAGATCGTCCGAATGTTATACAACGTCCCTTGGTAGCCAATGAAACCTTCCACTACGATCAAGGAATTCCCTATGTGTCTGTTACGAAACGACTGCAATGACAATTGCCACATCATCAGGGAGATTGGCACTGGCTAACTCTCCCCACGTGACATTTATAATATATAATATTTACTTAATATTCGATTTTGTTAAGAGTAGTTTTAAATATGTAGCTTAAATAAATACTAAATACTAATCTGAAATAAAATATGCAATTTCACAAACCACTAAATACAAGCTAAATAAATTTAGTATGATCTGTGGAATAGTTATGTCGAGGAAAAGAACGTACGTAAGCTAGAATCATTATTTTATAAGATATAATCGCATATATGTGGGCAGTCTGAAAAATTTTGAACCTTAAGAAGAAGACAGTCCTACTAGTCAAAACCATTCTACTACCACAATCGCACGTGCTTTTAAAGGTACCTGCAGAAATTTTAGCCATTTTATACTCTTAGTTGTTGTTCGACAATCGTTTGTGTCAGTCGATGTCAGCGCATTTGTAAAATAGAAAAACTAGATACTATGCCGTAATTAAGTACTTGCATTTGAAAGGCAATACGCCTACGCGAATTAATACCAAGTTAGATGCCGTTTACGAGGATTCTGCCTCATCATTTGCCACCGTGGAAAGGTGGACAGCTAAATTTAAACGTGGTCTTACCAACTTGGCTGGTGATGAGAGTTCTGGACGATCAACAGTTGTGACTTCCACCGATAACATCAAAAAAGTTTACCAAACGGTACTGGACGATCGTCGAATCAAGGTTAGAGAGGTGGCAGAGGTTCTGAGCATATCGAAAAAACGTGTTTGTCATATATTGACTAAAGAATTGGCCATAAAAAAGATGTCCGCTCGTTGCTCCAGGCTTGCTCACACTTCGGCAAATTCTCAATTTGCAGTTTGAATTGATTGACCACTCAGCATATTCACCAGATCTGGCCCCTGGCAAATATTTCCTCTTTCCTAAGCTCAAAATTTCGCTCGTAAAACAAAGATTTTTTTCAAAAGACGAGGTCATCGCAATGTAGGCGCCTATTTTGAAGAGCAAGACGCGAACTACTATTTGGACGGGTTTAAGACGTCGGAACATCGTTGGAAAAGTGTATCGACTTAAGAAAAGACTATGTTAAAAAATAAAATTGAATTTGAAAGAAAAAATACTTGTTTCTACGTTAGAATTAAAACTTTTCAGACTACTCACGTATATCGCTATTTCCGTTTAGCCGATGAGATCAATACGTGATAATCTACTTTGATTAAATTAAAATTAATAAAAAGAGCAGGTTAATCATGCAAGCGTTCCTTCTTGCATCATACGGACTATCAGCACTGGGGTCGCAACGGGCCTATTGTGCCTACGAACACGCAACTTAAGCCTAGGATACCACAGACTTTAATGAGGTTTCAGCGATACTTGTTCTCGCAACGCCGGGCCCGGCCGGAGAAGCGTTTGCTCTTGATCAACCGACCGCAGCAACGGCCCCAAGCTAGAAAATGCCCTTTATTGTGTACAACATAGTCTTTGTTTAGATAAATATTGTATATTTACTTGATTTATATCATTTGCACATTAGATATTAAGCGCAACGGTATTTGTTGCCTATGAGGTGGGCAATATTTTTGTTCTGCTTAAAAAGTAAACAAAATTATAACTCCAAATATGAATCGAGTGGCAAAATAGATTTAGCAGCTAGTAATAAAATAATATTATCTGTGTTTTAGTAGTTTTACAATACAACAGAATAGCATCTTTGAAAAATGACTTTGGTTACTATTAGTTGTCTCTAACATTATACAAAATATTTTTTAATTTTGTGTAAAAAACGTTTATTAAAAATATCAATTTTGCAGTAGTTGCTTTACTTACTTAGTTCTAAGATTTTCTACCTTTAGGTGTAAAGCTAGTGGGGTTGAGCCCTGTATTGTTGCCATCATTGTTTTCTATCTTGTGTTTGGTTTTATATACTCTCTCATTTTATTCACTTTCTCTGTGATTCTGTCTAAGCATCTTGTTTTTGGACGTCTTTTCTTTTTTGTCCCCTGTACTAGCGTTTTAAATACTCTTTTTGTAAGTCTTTTATCCGGCATTCGACACACACGTCCAAACCATCTGAGTTGTCCTTAATCTTTTCATTAAGTCTATGCACTATTTGTTGGTTTTGTCTAAACGTTTGGTTTCTTATTTTGTCTCTCCTGTTCTTATTTTTTATTCTTCTGAGGAACTGCATTTATATTGAGTTGATTCTCGATATTTGCTTTTTGTTAATATTCCTCTGACTGCTGTATATAATTATTGGCCTAACTACTTTTTTAGAGACTGTCTCTATGTTTTCGGTACTTTTCATTTACCCAAAATGTCATATTTATTGTATTAAATATATTTTCCGCTTTTCCCAATCTCTCATTTATTTCCTGGTCCACTTTCCCGTTTTTTTTATTATTTTAAGCATTTAACTTGCTCTATATGCTTTGCGTTCAGTCTTATTTTGTGGGTTTTCTTGGTGTTAGATATTATCATCATTTTCGTTTTTCCTGTATTAATTTTATGTTTATTTTCTTTAGTTGTTCATATATTTTTTTGATATTATGTTGTAATTTTCTTCTGTATCTGATATGAAAGCAATGTCATCTGCAAACAGCAGTTCTGTTAGATGTGTTTTTTCAACTGCTTCTTTTCCTTGGTCTTATTTATTGCCTCGTCTAGTACCACTGAAAATAGGAGCAGGATCAACACAAATTCCTGTTTGACTTCTTGTTTAGTTTTAAATTCCTTGGAATCTTCGTTGTTTGTTCTTACTATATTAGTATTTTCTTTATAGATGTTTTTTATTACTTCTATGGGGTTTCTACTTACTCCTTTTTTGTGCAACACTTTCAATATATCTTTTCTTCGTATTCTATCAAACGCTTTTTCCAGATCAATAAATCATATGTGTATGTCTTTATTCTTATCAATTAATTTTTCTCTTATTTGTTGACACTTGAAGCAAATGAAATAATGTACATGTGTATTATAAACATGGTCATAGTTCCAGATCACCGAGTTAAAGTATTTTATGAGTAAATTAGTATTCGTCAAGTTCACTTCAAACTTATAGGATTCATAGCATATGATATGAAGAAATTCACAACATTTCATAGAAAGATATTATTTTAAAACAGTTGCTTACTAAAAACATCTAGAAAACGACATTTATAGAGATTAATTTCTTAATCTGTACGTAGAAAACAAAACTACCTGAGCTCTATTAAACATTCAGTTAAGCTGCACTTTTGGGATTGTTTCAGTAAATAAACATTTAAAAAATTTGTAAAGATATGTTCAATTCGGAAAAGATGACTAAAATGTATGAGAAGCATTTGCTGCGGCTTGCTCGAAATGGTATGAATATTACTGTTACAAGATAACGATCCTAAAGAAGAAAATGAAAGTAAGATTAAATTGGCCGAAACCACTCCAACCAAAAAGGTCTGGTCCCATATTAAACACACACTAAGGAATAACATTGTCACTCAGTAAGTTTAAGTGTAAAACGTTTAACCATATAAGGCTTCTCTAAATTATTAATTTTATTACTGTGTCCTCTTAAAGCCGAGTTCTTGAAGCTAAAATTTTATATATTTTAAGGTATTGTTTAAGCTCCATCGATTAACATATGATTTTATGACTTACAAAGAGTAGAAATATTAACAGTGTACAAGAACAATATTACAATTTATTTTAAAAATCTTCATATATTTGAAATCTACCTGTTAAGTTTAGCAGCAAGTTAACAAAGTGTATGTTGCGTGACGGGCAACAGAGCGCAATCTGCGTATCGAAACGTACCATATTAATGCGATAAAGCGTATTACCATAGTGCATCGGAGCGACAAGTTGCAACTCAAAAAACGGTGTTAATAATTTCTGCTGCAATGTCGAATTGGAGCTGTGTATTACAGCATCAAATTGCGGTGTTAATAGTAGTAATTATACAGTAAAAAAGGTCTTCCAACACATGTACAGAACCGTTAGAAAAATTCTTGACGTCAAGTTTAGAAAATGAACATAAATAAAATTTTATAAGACTACGGCAATTTCCATCTTGTTGTATGATAGAAAAAGTTGAATTTTAAAACAAACAGGCTATTCATACATTCAAGCTTTGAAGATAAAATTCTTGAGAGCCATTAAAGGATATACCAAAGCTGACAAAAGAAACAAGATAAAAAATCGATTAAATGAAAGATCATGGACTATTAAAGATAGCATGCATCATAAATATCGCCGTGGTGGAAAAAGAGGAGAAAAAAGAAGAGAATAGATGAGCCCGAACAGGTTCTGTGGTTTAAACTTTGGATAGAAGAAGAAAAAGAAAAATAATATTGCTTCTTTCTTTCTCTTTTTTGCTATTACAAATATAAAGACTACCCACTGTTATATACTACGTTGTCTATTTATAAACTACATTTAAAAATAAATTTTAAAATTATTTATCCTTTAATAAATTTTATATTGTCTGTAACCCTATGTCAATATCAATAATTACATTTTATGCCTTTGGTAAATTATTTTCTATCCAATATATTGCCTCAAGAATTGAAATAATAAAATTAAATTACATGTAATTGATTACCTTGGTTCACTGCAGAAATTTCCGTCATGTTTCTGTTATCTTTAAATTTACATTTAGTTTGTGGTGTTTTTAAAGATACTTATACATATTTTATTATTTATAAAAAATTATTCCTTATGCCCATTAAATATTTTGAACATTTTGCGGTCTGTTTATATTATAGTAAATGATGGGACATTTTAAGGTAAGCATAAGCATGCCTATTATAGCGACACTACAATGATTTTCAGCAATCAGTTATATAATAAAAATATGTTATTTGTTGATGAATATTGCATTAATTTTAGCTAGTGACAAATTATGTCTCTTTAAACATTTTTATAAATATTTAATGTTTCTTTCATTACATACATATTTTGTTATATTAGCCGTTCTAAAAATTGTTTGTCGCTTGATATATTAATTTTTAAGTATATATATATATAAGTTTAATATTTATTTTACTTTATTGTATTCCTGATGTTCAGTTTTTAAATATTTAATGTATTTATCGATCGGGTAAGTTTGTAGGTCGCCGACCTGCCGCTTAAATGCCTTTTCACCTTTTACGTTCCTAGTTAACCCTGACTTGTAATTCTGTTAAGGATGGTTATCCGATATTACACAGAGTTCAGGTTAATAAAGTTTGCCGCACAGAGGTGAGAGTTAATTTCGGGCGAGAGTAGATATATGAGTAACAACAAACAGGGATTATGAGTATGCTGCTACGCTCTGCTTCTTAGTTTTGAATTATTTAAATTTACAAAAAGCACATTACGTATTTAATACCCCTATGTAATGGTTTATATAAATTTAGTGATGTCTTTTGTATTCCCAGATTAACCATTTATAAATTAATATATTCCATATGAAATTTAAAATTTTATACACACTAAAAAAACAATAAATCGCCAATAATTATGCTGATACAACACAATATTATTTTGTACAAACGTCCAATATTAATTAAAATTACTTTTTTATTAAAGTTTATTTGATAAAATAATAATACTGCTTTAGTTACGAAACTATTTTTTCCAAATTTAAAATTATATGAACTTTAAAATTGCATCTAACATCAGCAAAGATATATACTACTAGGAGTTGCCCGCCAAAAGATATTTTTGGCGTCCTAGACTGACAATTTTTCACCCGCCTTCCCTCAAATTTTTCCAAGGTGCGAACGTATAAATTTTTAATTAAACCGGCTTTTTCTCTGGATCAGAAACTTGGAACAATTTAAGGCCCATTAATGGTGGACGTAAGCATAAGCCGCCCATAGGAAATATGTAATATGTAAAGTTTAATTAATGCAAAGCTTATGCGCTCGTTCATAATACACTCCCGTAATTTTTACGTTTTACGTTCATTTGCAGTAATTCTTAATTTTTCTCTAGATTAATGTTGCCAACAGTAACAGAATGTTTGTTTTTATTCTAAAACAGCTGGGACCCCTCAGGCTTCGTTGTGTAGAACATTACACATGTTTCTGCGACAATAATCAAAATATTTAAATATTTCAAAAACAGTTAAAGTTAGAAGGCTGATTTTTTGCACCGACTTAGCAAATATAGTTGGGAATGTGGTGTGCAAGTTTCAAGGAAATCGGTTGAAACGTCTAGGAGGTTTATAAGTTTAGAAAGAAAGAAAGAAAGTTAGGGAGATAAGACAATTATATTATAAGATTTGTTTATATAATAGATGAAGTGGAAATGTACGAGCAAAATTCTAAAATTATAATTTTTACATTTTGTAACTATAGCTCTAAGTCGCATAAAGAAAACTAACCATTTTTTAAAGAGAAAAGCTTTGGGGTTTTGCAGAATTTACGAATTAGACCTCCTGCTTTACCAAACTTAAAAAATTTGAGCAAGAACACTTAAGAACCAAATCAATACACTCAACTAACAAATTCGCAAAGGTTAATAAACTACAGTTATACTACACATTTACTAAATGACTTCGAAAAAAACACTTTTTAGTAGAAGAAGACAATATTGTTAGATACAGTTTTAGGAATTTAAATTTAATAAATATTTTAATTGTTTTGGACTGTTTTATTTTATGTTCTTTTTGCTTAATAGTAATTAAATTTAATTAAAGTATGTATAAAGTGTAGTTTATTTCACTCATATAAGTACGTATATAAATAAGTTATAATGCTCAGTAAGTTCTTAATGGTCGCGGTGGACGAAGGCGCTTGGGTGATTGCAAACTCCGGCATATGAAATCTAAAATAGATCGTACCCTGCTTTTAATCACGTCAGCGTATAAATCTTCGTGAGTGACAAGCACACAGGTTTTGTTTAATATAAATTGTAATATAATATTAAATATCGTAATATAATTTGATAGAAAACAAGCTCTGTATGGGTAAATATTTAGTGTAAGAAAAGAGTAAACATACGGCGGAGGAGGTTAAAAACATGTTATCTGTTGTCAGCCAGCTGGTTTCATATAAACAAGCAAAATGTTGAAGTCGCATAAAAAGGCAACTATGAAAGCGATAAAAATAAGAGGAGCACGTAAGGAAAAGCTGGTGATTTTATCAGAAGCAAGAAAACGAGATCGCCTATAAAGGGAAAATGAAAATACTACATGCATGGATGAATTAAAAGATATAAGAAAATTAATGCTTACAATGAATAAAATCTGTAAAGATCGATAAGAGTACAAAGTAAACACCGATAAGTTAAAAGAAAAAAAGAGAAGAAAAATAACATTAAGATAACTAAAAAAAATTGAAAATTTTTGGATGAAATAACTTAATTTAAAGGCAAAGATAAAAAAAGAAATCATAAAGAACAGATACATATTAAAAGGCTTAATTAACTTTATAGACATCTAACATTCGAAGAGCGCAGTATACAGCCTAGAATAAGAAAAGAGGCGAAAAAAGGCCTTACAGTTAAGATAGAATACTAGAAAATGATCAAAAGGGAAAAGCATAGACTTGGGACGAAGAACTCGAGGTGTTTGTTACAAAAACAAATAAAAAGATGTGTACAAAAATTACTAATCGATGGAGGAAAAGATCCATGAGTAAGAATTACAACAAGCAGTAATGTACATTTAAACAACAAGTGCAGAACAGTTTTGAAGATAGGCCAGTGGAACGTCAAGACACTGTACCAGACAAACAGAATAAATCCACTCATACAAGTAACAAAAAAAAATAATTAAAATACTGACATTAGGAGTGAGCGAATGCAGGTGAAACGGCAGTGGTGAAAAGTCTCATATCAGTACGGACTGGGCGTATTAATGAATTCAGCTAGTAGAAACATGTTAGAGTGGAAACCAAATTTGTTCTTCTTCTTCTTATGTCTATTAAACGCCACATTTCAAATGCTTGTAACTTGTTCATATAATTCTTCTTAAGCGCCCGAGCCCTCTACCCCATAAAGAAATACAATTTTAGTGTTCCGATTACAAACCAATTGTTTGAATTTTACAAAACAAGGTCTGGCTATTTATATTCAAGTTTTTACCTCCACTATTTGATCAACTATTTGTTCCAGCCAAGTTTCAAGGTATTTGTATGTCGGAATCCATTCTATTAAGATATTTGCAACTCTTAAATTAGTTTTATTCTATAAAAACTTTGTAATTATCATCTGTTTGATCTTATTGAAATTTATTTTTAATGCGTAAACGTCACAACAACCATTTGTTTTTCAAGCAAATGTTGTGAATCAGTAAGATTGCTTGTAATAGGACTGTATCATTTGCATATCTTACATTATTGACTTTAACCATTTATAAATTCTTGTAGTTCCTTTATCCAAGAATTCTTTGCTGTAGTACCTTATCAAACGCTTATTTAAAATTGATAAAACACATCTTGGCTCATATATAAATAATGTTGTGAAGGAAAATTAACCACAAAGAAAGCTCTTGAGTTTCAAGGCCTGCTCAGAAACTAAACTGAGTGTTGCTTATATTTATTTCCAAATTTTCTATAAACAATTTTTAATAACAACTGCAAGGTATAGCGCATAAGCACAATATTTCAGTAGTGTAATCTTTTGCGTCAACTCTTTTGTAGATCAAAACAAAGGTAGGACAACAACCATTGTTTAAGAATTAAACCAGTGCCATAAATGGTATTAAAGATGTCTAAAAAATTGTTCCATTTTCTGTCAATATTGACGTCCGTTTGTAACTTGATGTCTTTTATTTTTTTATCATTGTTTGTTGAACTGTATCGTGTATTCTGGGTTCTTTTAAACGTCTCGTACCTATATAGTTGTTTGGGCATCTTACAAATTTCTTTATTCTCAATTTTGATATTAAGGGATTATAATCACTATAAATGTCAACACTAGCATGTTTTTGTAGATTTAGTACCATTTTTGTAGCAATTATTACAAAGTATGTAATCTATTTGATTTTTAACTATTTGTCCTAGTTTATCAGCTAGAGACTTCTATGTATGCAGTTTACAAGCCGGCAGTTTAAAGAACGTATTTAAAGCCACAATATTTTTTATCTTAACAAAACTGTATAAAGTTAGTCAGTAGATTTATGTGACATTCAATTTTTTCTTGTTAGTTTTCAGCTGTAACGTCATCACTTTGTCTGAGGACAGGGTGAAGCTTTTCTAGAATTACTCTTATTCTATATCTGTACTTAGGATTGTCGTTGGCCGAATGATACCATTGCTTGTGGTACAGTTACCATTCCCTGTCCATTACTTGAATCTTTCCAGTTCTAGTTCAATGTCGTGCAGTTTACCGGGTGCAAATAAATTGTTTACGCTCTATGTTTCAATGCTTGCATTAGTTATTGATAATTTAATAACTCTGTACACAACTGTTTCTTTCGGAGGTCCGAGTGGAGGGTTGCAAAGTGATTATGATAATATTATTACTAGGGACATCCATACGGATCTTTAATACAGTCGTTTCCATTTGCCTTCTGCATCCTTACGCCGTTGAACATTATATCTGATTCATTTGTCTTAAAAGCCGATTTCTCAACCTAAGGCCAAAGAATACCTTATCTCTGCCGAGTTGTTGACCTTGCAAGAGGGGGGGGGGCATTTATGTCGGCAGTCAATCTTCAGCTTAGTTTATTACATGGGATAAACCTAATCCAGAAGTACAAAATCAAATTGCTTATATTTGCATAAATAAATAAGCTGTAAATTAATAATCACTCAGAACTGGAGAGGTGGAGATATGGACACGGACTTACTAATCGTTAAAATTATAATAGAAATTAAAAAGAGAAATAAAATTATAATAGAAATACTAAACGCTACTATAAAATAGACGCAAGTTAAGATACTGATATAAAAAATAAATTCATTCTAAAACTCAAATTGCAAAAAATAACTATAACCGAAAAATATAAGATATATGTAAAGATTGCAAAAGTGACTTTACTAATAAGTGTTTGAAGGTTTTAAAGTATAAATCAATCTCAAAGAAAAAAATTATGATCGAGAGCACTTGGAAATTAATATAAGAAAGAAAAAAGTTACAAAGAAAGCTATCAAACAAAAAACTTTTACTTTTAAGTTAAGAAAGCAAAAATTAATAAATGGAAATACGTGAAGGACATAACGGAAATTGCACAAAATCTAACCAACAAAGTAAATTTTGAAGAGCTGTATGCAGATATTAGGAAATGACAATCAAAAAGAGAACAAAAACGGCCATAAAAGATAAGAATGCACAACAGAACAACAGATAAAAAGATGGACAGAGTATTTTACAGAAATTATTAAACAGAAATAATAGAATCAAAAGAGAAGCAGAATTGATAATAGAAAATGAAACGAGAAAAGGACCAATCATTCAAGTAATAGTTGACCTGACCTCAAACAAAAAACAACAAGTAAGCAGATTAAGAAAGAAAAACCACCCAACGCTGATCAGATTACAGCAGTTATATTGAAGGTAGATATTGAGACGACAGCAGAAATTCTCATACCGCTTTTGGATAAAGTATGGAAAGAGAGATTTTAACAAAATTAAAAAGTAGCGTTGATATGCAAATTTCCAAAGAAATGGGATCAGAATAATGCCAGAACTAAAGAGAAATTGCTCTGCTAAATGTCATAAATAAGATATTTTACAGGATTATTTTGAACAGAGTGCCGATGGAACTAGATAAATATATATATATATATATATATATATATATATATATATATATATATATATATATATATATATAAATCGAATAGTGCAGTCTCGATTTCGTTCAAATAAGCTAAGTAAGAAAAAAAATAAAATCCTCCCATTTAGTAATGGATCCATAGATATAATTTTGAAAATTGAAATTACCCTTATTTGCTGTTTTAAAAACTCCATATCTCAGGATTCCCAATACTAATAGACCTTATTGTCTGTAAGTCTATTCAGCCATCTCGGTTTTTACGTGCTCTTTCTTGCAGCATAATTCAAATTACAGAAATTTTTCATCTTGAAAATGACCCAGATTCAGAACAGGCGAAAACATTTTAGACGATTAATAGTAGGCTCATAGACGAAGAAAATGACGTCTAATTACATGGAACAATTTCATAGAATTTTTACAAAATGGCATTTCCGAAATTCGGTCCGGTTTCATGTGACAATCGAACCGATTCAAATACTTTGAATATTTGTTTTACTAGAATACAATGATTTCTTAATGGATTTATCCTTGTCAACTTGTAGCATGCGCGATCGCCACTGGCAGATTGTTCTTTCGAAGGAAAATAGACAGAATTGTAATTTCATGAATTATACGGCGAGTCAGTCAAGGTGATAAGGTCGAATGTGAAATACTCTTTTGACAGATTAAACAGTGATAGAACCTGATTTTAATAATCTTTGACACTTAAACCATTGTTTACTGTAGTCATTTTGAAACAATTGCGCTCTGCTAGTCGCATATATTGAGCCAGTGAAAGTCCGTCTGCTAAGTTGGGTGAAATTCAAATTCGAAGTTTTCAATTATCACGTCGGCTCAGTGTTGCAGTTCATTCAAACAGTTTCAGAATACTACGATATTCGTATTTAAAATCTAGAATAAGTCTTCTGCGGGAAGTGGATGTGCATAAATGGGAAAGTACTAAGATAACGAACTTTAAAATGTTAGATAATAGAAAATGTTAATATAAAATTCACATATTTGGAAAGTGTTGTGACTGTAAAAAACGGAGGGTTGATAGATGTGGTGGCTAGAATAAATAAAGCAAGGAGTTTTGTACATCTGTCTAGTATATGAAAGGCAAATAGCATTTCAGTTAAAACTAAAATAAAGGTGTTTAGTGTGCTGTTATATGGTTTCCAAAATAGATGGTTCCAAGCTTCTATAAACAAGCGTCCAAACCAAGGTAGCCAAAGATAGTAACAAACTATAAGTTGTGAAAAAAAAGCGATATGAAAGGGGAAAATAGAAAAAAATATGGAGAATTAGACCATGAGAAAAGAAAGAGCAAATGTGTGTAGAAGAGCTCTGGAATAAAATTTGCAAGAGAGACAAGAAAGGCTATCCAAAACATCCTTGGGGAAGAGCGGTGGAACACAAATCAAACAAAACCGTGGCGCAACTTCATTTACTTATTTGCTAATTTTCTGATGTATTTGTATAAAATCCTTGATAATGTGTGTATTTTGTATTACAACAAATTTCAATAAAATACCTGAAAATAGTTTTCCGTTTACATAGTTATAGTAATAATCGCCCAAAAAATGTCACAAGAACTTAAATTAAAATCTATTTTTAAAAGCTCGTATATAACAACAAAAGCTTTATCTAAACTATGTGTTTTAAGATTCCCAGAAAATTTGAGAGCAAAATTGTTTTATTTTAGATTTTTAAATCACATTACATACACAATTCCATATACAATTTATAAGCAACAATGTCCCTGTAACCTAAAACTAATACATTTATTTTTCAAAAACATTGTTATGTAGCTATAAACTTAATACAACTTGTAGAAATAAATACTAATCTTCTAAAGTGCTAGATCGCGTTTGAATATGTAAAATACGTCTTCCATACAGCCACGGTTACGAAGAAAGCTGGAGAGAAACAAAGCCAATCTATTATCTTGATCAGAAAGTTATTGTAACATGTGTACTTACTTTAGCAAATAACTATTTAAAACTAAAGGTTGGCATGTATATCTATTTTTGCATTTTCAATGTCATGCACAATAAATCTTATTTTATTTCAGTACTCTACATTAGAAGTAAAATCTTCAATGCTTTTTTTAGTGTATATGTGTGTGTATAAGCTAATGCGGGAGCAAACAAATTCTCTACAAAGCCAGCTGATTTCATAGCCTTTCAGCATCAGCTCTGCACTGTTGGACCTCCTGCAGTCTCGGCTTCGGTTTCCGAGCCCGTGCTGCCATATTTATTTAAAATTTTCCCATTTATTTTTTGAACAACCTCAGATGTCATGAACAATACTGTAGCTAAAATTGGGCGCTTTCATCTCCGCATTTCCACAAGCTTGGTGCATTATTTACAGCCGCGTTTACTCAAACTCTTGCAGACCGTTCGCACGCATAAATAAATTTCCGTTCCCTCGAATTATTTTACCAGTCTCCACTTCTAATTTTAATTATGCCGCGCATCTCGATCTCGCTTTATCATTACCAAAATAAAAACGCCAAATTTTGAGAAAAGAATCAGTACAATCGATTCCTTGATTATCCACGTGCTACCCCGATTTCAACTCACACTCTGTTACACATTTATTGCACGGAAATTACGCTGCATTGTAATAAGAAATTTGCTCGAAATCCCAACCTAAAAGCTTCATTTACCGAGCGAGCGGAGTGTTTGTGCAGGTCATTGTTTAAATAATCCCCATTCGCTTCATCGTACTGAATTTGGAGAGCTTTCAGCTCCGCTAGGCTCAGATTCTAGGGCGCATTTATAAATTGTGTGTATGAATGTGTTGGGAGCGCAACACCGCGCTGTGCACACAGCGTTAGCACCGTTTTAGCCGAGGACGAAGTATTCAGAATAATTTATTTTGCTCCTGCAAGGCAATTTTTATAAATTTTGTTTAAATGGAGCAGGTAGTGCTTGTCAAATTAAAAAGAGGCCAAATATCCTGATATCTGACGTCCACTTTATCTAGCTATAATTTTCTTTGGAAATTCATTTGCTTTGGCGAACTGCAGTAAGGCACTTCAAAAGAAATTATCTATTAATACAAAGGCGTAACTTTAAGACGAATAGCGAGAATTGTTAGAGCAGAAAGAACTGTTTCGGCTTTCAAGGAAGATGTCTGTTATTTATTTACTAAACGCTTGGTTTAAGGTTTTATTGAATTTCGAACACGTCTGCGACTGATAAAGCTTTAAAAATAGAAACGCGTTGCTTCGCTCAAATAGAAAATATGACTTGAAGGAAACAAAACAAATTTTGTCGTCGCTGTGTAACTTTCCTGACTGGCACATCGAATTTAGTTTACTGTTTTAGTATTTTACTCAATGATGTGTTATGGTTAATTGATACAAAAATAAGTATAAAAACTTAAATAAACAATACATAGTTTAGTTTTAACATAATAAGATTGATTGTTTTATATATGTTCTATCGATAGTACAGAGTGATTCAAAATGATGAACGCAATTTTGTAAATCTACAATTCGAAATTAGGACTAATGACAAATATAGTGTAAATTACATTTGATTGTACTCACATTCAAGTTTGTAAATGTTTAATGTGCTCCGTACGGTTACGCGCATAACATCTAGACAATAGCAGAATGCGATGTGTCACTGAGTTCACCGAGGCTGTGATTAGGTTCCTTAGGTCGTTTACAGTTGTTTATAGTCGTAATATATAGATTACTTCTTTTACAAACCACCACAGGAAAATGTTTCAAGGTGTAATATCACAGGATCTCGAGAGTCGGTACATAAATACCAACTCTTCATTTCTTATGCAACCTATCCATCGTTGAGATAAAGATTCATTCAGAAACAGGGTAGAGCTCCGTTCTGATAGATAATTTATTCATTTGAGGAAGAAGCCAGTTTTACTACATCACAAGATGTGTTACCATAAAAAAACGAAGCATTATAAACCTTTGTTCTCGATTCGGCATTAAACACATTAACTTTCGGGGAGTCCCTCTGATGTTCCAGTGTTGCATGGGAATTTTGTCGCTCCCATATTCAAATATTATGTCAGTTTACTTTCTCATTTAGATGAGACCATGCCTTGTTACCAAAAATTAAACGCCACAGAAAAGTTTTTGAGCACACCATTAAAAACTTCTACAAGCTTCAGCTTATTATTTGCTCAAAAAGCCTGTACTAGTACAAATATGCTGTCAAGATGCAAGGAAATATACATTTTAATAGTAATTCCGCCAGACATTCAAAAAATTAAAAGTAGCTTAAAGATTCTATGCTAGACAATTTAGAATAATTAAGCGCACCCAAATAAATTATTGTTGAGAAGTGTGAGAGATAAACTTTCGTTCCCAACATTACGTAAATTTGCTCAATGACGGAAAATTTTTAATAACGTCTATTTTGGCTTAAATGTTATCTTACAACTACTGAATGCTTATCTTGAAGACCATTTTGGCCCAACTAATTTTTTAAAAATAACTTTTAAAATGGAGACGCTGTCAAATCTTGGAACTATATTAGAAATTTTATTTGAACAAAATTGATAGCCTTTCAATAATTGTCTCAATAGTACCACTGCTAATAATGTAAAATCATGGCTTCAAAACAAAATTTGTTTTATTTTGAATACCATGTTGGGGGGGAGGGAGATTATAACATGTTTCTATAGCGTAATATTTGCACTTCACTGTGAGAGAAAGGACTATATCTCTTTCAACTATTATTTTAAGCCAAAGAGTACATTTTTTTTTATTAACTGCTACATTTATAACTAGTCCTAGGACACCAACAAGCAAATGTAGTAATAATAGCTTATAGTATTATTATAACAAGAAAAGAGAATATCGCCCAGCGGCGATCCCCTGTATTTACTAATTACTAATTAGTAAGATCTAGTGTTTTTGTCTATACAAACGTTGAGTGGTATTTCATCTTCTAGAAGATTTGTCAGTAACACACTAGGACGACTCTGTAGTCTGTTTATATAGTTGGTTGCATATCTTCTGATTTCATTTTGACCCATGGAACCTCGAGTTCGGCGTGAAGCGTTTTATTGCTGACGTACCAATCCCCGTTTACTAAACTGCGAAATTTTGATTTAAAATCTTTGCGTTACTTCAATTCTCGATGTTTTCGCGCATCCACTTAACTTTATTCCATAAGTTAACACTACTTTGTACAGTAGCACTTTGTTATTCAGTGACAATTTAGATTTCTGTCCAAGAGCCGATACATGTTTTTTATTCTGATGTCCAACTCTTTCCTCTGTTTTGTAGGATATGTTTTTTATCCGAGTGTTCTGACTAAATACATACCGAGATACTTAGCTTTATGTTGCTCAGGAATTTGCATCCCACTTATTGTGATCGGTGGTAAATTATCGCGCTTTATAGTGTATGTTATTACTGTTGATTTATTCTCTTAGTTTTTATGCGGCGCTTATGTAACCATTTCTGTAGGTATTGTTAAGTGATCGTTGTAGTTATACCGCTGCTTGTGTAGAATATGTATGCAAAGCGTAAAAATGTCTGCAAACGTGGACTGACTACATTCTCGTGGAACATGGTAGATATTACTAATATTTGTATAGAATGAGTCAGTTGCTGATTCGATATAATGTGGTTAGGAAATGACTTATCACCATATTTCACCGCATAATATACATTTAGTGGCACTATAATTACAATGACATTCATAAGTAGGTAATATTCATGTCGGTACTAGAACGGTCGCCAGGTTCAATCTTTTGGTGTTCCTTCAAATCTTGTTCGATTACTTCACAATCCTGTACATTTGTTCTAATTATATTTAGTCATAAACACCGTTGATGTTGAGGAATGAGTTTTGTTTAGGTATTACTTTTAATATGAGCATTCTCAACTATCTGTTACTAATAATGCTAAGATAAGTTCAGTGTTTGTTCTTTATTTTATACATTTATCAAAATCTTTACTGTATTATAATCTGTAACTAATAATGCATTAAATATACCAATGAAATAATTAGGCTTTTTAGGCAGTTTATTCAAAGTCTGGTATAACTAGATCTAAAAACAAATGTTTTAATATCTATTAAATATGCAATATGTACATAAGTATGCAATATTGTAATTTTAAAAAGTTTGACATAATTACTGGAACATTTAGATATTCTAATATTTCTTCTTTTTGAGTCGTTGCTGTTGAATAATGTGGTTGGAACAAATTAAATAACTATTCAGCAAATAATACATTTAGTGGCATATAATTACAATGACATTCAAAATAATTCCAATCGACTAAACGGTCCCCGGGTTAAACTTTTTAGTTTCCTTCAACAGCTTCTTTTACAACTCAAATCCTTACATTTGTAAAAATTACAAATAAAACACCGTTGATAAAATATTTTGTTTAATTATTTCGATCATCACAGTTCCATTGTTATAATAATGCAATGTAGTGTCTTGTTCTTTTTATTATACATTTATAAAACTTTACATATTATAATCTGAAAAATAATCTAAAATACCAAGAAATAATTAGTTTTTAATTTATTCAAATCTTATAACTAATCTAAAAACAAATGTGTTTTAATATCTATTAAATATGCCAAGTATGTACATAAGTATGCAATATTGTACATTTTAAACAAAGGTTTGCAAAATTTAAATATTAGGTCTAATACGCTATATCACAATTAATTTAAAAGTCTGGGCGAGTTAATACATGAAGATATAATTGTTAAGATTTCTTAAAATACCAAATGAGCCGAACATTTTAGAAAATGTATTTTCTTGTATTATTCTTCTATGTGCTTTACAAATTAAGTGAAGATCTACTAACACGTTTTCAATTCACAGAGATGCGGACGAACAATATAAAATTTAAAGAAATGTTTTCTAAATGAACAGGAAACTATTTACATTAAATGGTGATAGTAAGGAATAAAAAAGACTTGGTAGAGACAATAGAGGCAAAAAGTAAAAGAATGAGTGTTATAAATAAATCAGGATAAGTCTAAGTATATGAAAATTGCCGGGAAAGAAAGAGAAAACAACACTAGGGTTACAAAAATAAACAATTACAAAATGAAAGAGGCATATAACTTTTAAATATTTAAAAACAATAAACAAAAAAATAGATAGAAATAAATACGTAGATCAAATATACAAACTAGATGCACGTCTTGTGACAGATATAGAATGCTAAGGTGTAACAAAAAGATGAGTAAGACATCCATAGTAAGATTATATAAAACTGTAACAAGCCAAGAGACGAAGCATACAACAGAAAATATAATCATCACGAGAAATTATGAATAAAAGCTAAAAACTAGTAAAAAAATAGTAAAGACTAATATAAAATATTAACAAGCCACAAGATTGAACAAATACTAAAAAATAAAAATATAAATTATGTAATTAAAGCAAACAGATAAAATAATACGACCACATAGCTAGAATAAGTGAAAATTCAGTGGTCACGAAGATAACAAAATAGAAACCTCAAATAAGTTCAAGGCTACAATCAAAAGAACCAATACTTTAGTTACGAAAAATAAATAAACAATAAAAATAACTTGAATATAAAAAAAATTATTTACATAAAACTTAGCGTAATTTTTATACAGAGACTTTAACTTGCTGCAATCCAACACAACTTCTTCCTTGTCTATATGTATTATTACCTCCCCAATGAAGATCCTTAAGCTGTCCTTGGTGTTATGACGCCTTCCATTGACACACACATTGACAGTCAAAGTTAGAGAATGGCCACAAGTCGAGGGACTAGTCGTAATACAAAATGTTGTATAAGCATGCCTAAGTATTTCTTATCTTGGAGTGAACACGTGCTTTCGCCCAGCGGCCATCTCCTCTAACCAGGGCTTGACAACTGTTTATATTACGTTGATATAGCTATCGGCGGTCACATGCAAAGTTTTTTTAATAAAGTGGGACCCCATGACACCTCCCTTGCTTCTCATAAGTTCCACCACCATTACAGAGGCGGGAAAGTTTGTATGCATAACGGTAAGCATGTCAGAGGCATTTTGGCAAATCCAAAGGTTTAGGCGAATCACCTATCTGTTCTAAATAACATTCTTTTCGTTAAAAAAGAATCCCAGAAAGCTAGCACTATAGTGCTTAATGTCGTTCAGTAATGCTTGAGCCTCTTATTTTTTTCAGTCAACAGTTGACAATTTTTTAGGACGAAAGACTTGTAGTGCAGGTCTTGGTATACTGATAAAGTGACCTTGCTACGCTCATTTTTTTTTTGCTAGGTCAGTCATACTACATCCAAGATCCTGGTCAATCTTCTGTGAGTTATCTTATCAACAGTTACTTCTTCCTAATCATATTCCCTATACTTCTTGGCTACATTGTAAACTTGGGTCTTTTGTAGTTAAACTATGCAATAATTGTAGGTGGCGATGATTCGAGTATAATAACTTTGCAATCATTATGATCTTATGTTGTCGACAGTCCTGTTGTTGATTATGTGGAGCTAACTTGTATTATCTATATAAGATTGCGCATGCGCATAAGACAGTCTAACGTCTTTCCCGTAGTAAAAGCTCAAAACATTCCGGATTTGCCGGAACGGCCACAGAGTCGTTGTGGTAAATCCGTTGTGAGTCATTAATATATAGTATATTAACAACGTAGAAAAATCTTGATATTTCTATTATTAGAAAGTCTTGCAAAAATTTTAGTTTAAGTTACACTGGTGCCACCGAATCATCACTCATATAATGGAAAGCATGGAGAAGAAGAATGTATGCCCAGCGGTGTTCCTAGACATTAAGCAAGCATTCGACAAAGTGTGGCATACTGGCTTGTTATACAAACTCAAATTACACCTCCCCAGTCAGATATACGTACTACTCAAGTCATACCTCACAGACCGAACCTACCAAGTCAAAATGAACAGTGCAGTCTCAGATATCCATCCAATCAAGTCCGGAGTCCCGCAGGGCAGCGTCTTGGGACCACTGCTATATCTAATTTACACATCAGATGCACCAACCACAGACAACACTATACTTGCGACATTTGCTGACGACACGGCCATCCTTTCAGTCAACCAATCTCCTGAACTTGCTGTGGAATCTTCAACAGCATCTAGACTCACTGCAAGCCTGGCTCCATAAGTGGAGAATTACAGTCAATACTGATAAATCTGCTCAAATAACCTTCACTATAAGACGTATCGAATGCGCTCAAACCAGCATAAATAACACCCCAATTCCAATCCATAGGGAAGTAAAATACCTCGGCTTGCACCTCGACCAAAAACTCAATTGGAGCTCGCATATCAAAGCCAAAAAGAAGCAATTAGATCTCAAAATCAAACAAATGGCATGGTTACTTGGAAAACATTCCCAACTCTCTCTATCAAACAAAGTTTTGCTGTATAAAGTCATCCTGAAGCCCATATGGTCCTACGGGATTCAACTCTGGGGATGCGCCAAAGCGACACACACTAAAATCCTTCAAAGATTCCAGTCCAAAACCCTCCGTATGCTGGCCAATGCACCATGGTACATAAAGAACGACACCCTTCATAACGACCTAGGAGTTCCCTACGTAGATAGTGAAATGAAAAGGCTCTCAACTAACTATAGCAGTAACTTGGCAGGACACCCTAACCAACATTGAACAACTCTCCATTCAACCGGACATCGCAAGAAGGCTCAAACGACAATGGCCACTGGACCTCGCACAACCTAATCAAAACTGATGTAATCATTAGGGAGACTAGCACTGGCTAGAGCTCCCCGCATGACATTGTATTGTTATATGATTTTACTTAATACTCAAATTAGGAGTAGATTGTAAATACGCTGGTTAAATTAATAAAAAAAAAAAAAAGTTACAGTGGTAAATAATTATCAAAAAATGAAAAATAATGCTCATATTTTATCTGTTACGCAAAACCATAAATTATCACTAAGAATAAATAAATAACAAATAGAAGTAATAAATCTACAAAATTTACTTTTTGTAATTAATATTGTTACTAACAACGGATTTATATTTTGTTTCTTAATTGGTAGCGTTAAACATAATTTTAAAAGCGATACAGTTGATACTGTTCAACCTTAGAAATACGAAAAGGTATTTCCATTCAAATACTGACTTTATTTTATAAATTATTTATAAATTATAAAAGCTAATTTTTAATATATACACAGAATAAAATTTTTATTAATATATAAATTACTAATAAAAATTGTAATAAGTTTATTATTAATAATAAAATTATTTTACTGTTATAACACTTAGGGTAGTTTTAGATGGCTTTTTTAGTATTTTTGTTTAGTTGATTTTATGTAGTTTATTTACCCATGTTAGTCTTAATTATATAAAAGATAAAAGCAGTACGTTTAATGTTTTAAGTTCTGTTTGAATTGTAGTATTTCTATATTCTAAAGTTCTAAAATTAATTAACACGCTCGGCGTCTGAATATCAAAGTGCAATTGAATGGGGATTTCTTTATATGTCTCAAGTATAAAAGAAAACGAAGTAATAAACTTTATGTGCTCTCCGCCGGGGTTCAAATCAAATTCTTTCTGCCAACAGAAGTTTACTTTGTTTCAGTAATTTTGGATCATTGGGACTAGATCTAACGAAGTTTTTGCGTATAGAGGACAGAACTTAGTAGCTGCAAACGTAATTGAGTTTTGAATTCTGGCCGCTAAGCCATTTTTCGCAAATGTTAATAAATTATTTTGTCTTGCAGAACTTCGTGCAGAGCCTGTCGATACTTTCGCGGGGTTCTTTGGACGAGAAGATTCGCTGGGCTTTTAATTTATATGATATTAATGGAGACGGATGCATCACTCGCGAGGAGATGACAGACATTGTCACAGCCGTTTACGATTTAATGGGGAAGCTTGCTGAACCCTGCATAGATGAAGATACTGTCAAAGAGAAGGTTGACATGCTATTTCGCGTAAGTATAATTCAGCGCCTGAAATAACATAGCTCACAGCACCTACTCAATGACTTATTGTTCCTTGAAGAAAATTTGTTTTTATTGTTTGAAAATAAAACAATAAATAGCGTGTACCGTTAAACAAATATATTAGGAGCTAAATTTAGAAAATTTAAATTTCTCGTTATACAAAAAGTATTCTTGTAATTTTTATTTATTGTAATTTACAACTGATCACACATATCTATAATATTATATATATATATATATATATATATATATATATATATATATATATATATATATATATATATATATATATATCAGGATTGCTACAAAGGATCATAGCATTTTAAAAAATATATTTTACAAAGTACTGCATATATAATATTAAATGATACATGGAAAAGAAAGGAAAACGCGTAACTTTAAAATGTGGGCTTAGAAACTTCGTTTTAAACGCCTAGATGACAGTGTGGATCTAACTTGCAAAATGGCGACGGTGCAGCAGAAAACATTTTGTGTTCTTTAGTATGATATAAAAAAGAACCGCCAGGTCACCAAAGCCTTTTGCAGTAGAATCGTTAATTCAACCGAAAGACTAGACGTTTTTTACGAAATGGTGGAGGCAGTTAGGGAAAGTCTCTTGTACCTCACAACATTCCACTAGCAGAGCAAGTCGTGAATTGCGAATCGTACCGTTTACAAGTGGTGCAAAGTTTATGCGCTAGTGACCATGTCAAATAAATCGATTTTTGCACGGTATGCAATAAGTGATGAAGGACGATGGATTTTCTGGCCGCCTGTAACTATAAAGCTGAGCCGTCACAATCTTCGGATGTGCAACACAGAAGATCCTCATACAGTGGTGAAAGATAAAAGGGATTTACCAAAACTTAATGTCTTTGGTTCCATTCTTCAAATAAAAGCTCACAGACCATTTTTCTTCAGTGAAGAAACTATGATTTTTACAACCGTTATGGCTGTTTTTGCAACTAACAGAGAATTGTAACAACTTTATATTCTGACAAGATAACGCTCTAACGTATTGATATGGTAAAGTGTGTGATCACCTAAATAAAAACCTCGCTTACCGCTGAATTGTGTGATGTGCTAAAGGGTATTTGGTATTGATAGGTTGGTTCCGCAGGTCTCTCGATTGTATGATTTGCAATTTTTTTAGGGCACACCAATGATTTTTTTTAGGTGTTTCCAATGCCAATAATATTGGATGAACTTCTAGACCGCATTATTGGTACTGTGAGGAGCATCAATCAATAGGGACATACTAAAGCGTATGTGGACTGAATTCTACCACCGCTTAAACATTTGTGATGGTACAAGTAACAATTGGGCGTTTTCCCTTATTTTTTATATATCATTTAATATTATATTTGCAGTAATTTGTACATATGCAGCAATTTAATTTACAAGCAGTCTGTAATCATAATAGACTCTCTATCGCTAGGTGCGGAAAGCTCAAATTCTTTAAATGTGTTTTATCTTTGCTAGTGAGATGGTTGTTTTTAGTTTTCGATTGACTTGAACCCATAATTGATTATCAGGTCAATATACAATAGTTTCCTTATACAGTATTAATTATTGTAGTACAGAAAGCCTTCAGCAGCCTTATTTGTTTCTTTATCTCTTTTACTAAACTGTATTTGTAGTCACTATATTTTTGTTTTTAATTTTGCTCTTTAGTTTTTTTCTTTTTCCACATTTCCTGGGAGGCATTTCACCTTGCATTTTCTACGCGATAAAAGCAGTGATTGGCTTGTTACAAGTGTAACATTAAAACATACCCCCTACTCCCTTATTATGAGCTGTTATGCTAAAAAGTTTTCCAGAGGCATTAGGTTTATTGATACTCTATCAGTGCTCTTTACAATAAACCTGATTAATAACATTCGACAGCTTTCACAGATTTGGACAGAGCTGCAAGAACTTACCGGTGATTACAGTAAAAAAAAATAATTCGACAAAATAATAAATAAAATATTTGTTATTATTGCCATCAACTGAATGTTTTATATTTTTAGACCTATTCCGGTTTAATACTCTATATTTTCTGTGGTTATCTTACATTTCTCTTTTTTTAGTGTTTGTACTATACGTGAACTGCTCTATATTTTATTGCGAAAAACTAACAAAAACAAATATTTAATGTCAAAAAATTTCTTACTGGTTTTCAAAATATTCTTCCTGGTGGCTAATACATTGTTTCATATTCTGGAATCAATTTTCATAGTATTTTTTCCATAGCGAATCAGGTATATCCGAAACATGAGTTTTGAAAGCATCAACCGCGTCTTTTGGCGTCGCAAATCGTCCACGCATTTTGTTCTTTACGTGCAGACCCAACTCAAGACAGTATAGCAGATCATTCATCAATTCGACGTTTTGAATGCTCAAAAGGCCAATTGTTTGGGTCGATGTGTGTGAGCTCGCATTGTTATGATGACGAATAATCCGGGGTCGCGAGTTGGTTTTTCTTATTTCTTCGAAGGCTTCTGACAAATGTACCATTCAGAATTGATCGTTTTATTATACTCTAAAACTGAGGTTGCGACATGTCCAGTTTTTTCAAAAAAAAACAGACGACCATTTATTTTGCAGTGCTTCGGGCACGCACGACTTTTGTTGGGTTTGGCTGATCTTGGAAGACCTGTACAGTCGACTACTGTTTACTTTCGGGTACTCGTAAATTCAAGATTCGTCACCTGTGACGATGTTGAAAACGGCATTTGAAGCCCCGCGATCGTATATCTTAAGCAATTCTTTCGACCAATCGACACGAGCTTGTTTTTGAGCGATCACTAACTTATTTTCGGGATCCAACGCGCACACAGATTTTCCACGGTTAAATGTTCATGCAATATCGAATGCATGCTAGTTATACCAATTTCTAAAGATGACTGAATTTCACGATAAGCCACATGACGATCTTACTTTATTAGTTCACACACGATATCGATGCTCACTGACACCTCAACGGATTTTAGACGGTCTTCTTTAAATTTATCCGCCAGCGAACTGTGTGCAGTTTAAAAAGTTTTAAGCCTTAATATGAAGATGGTTCTACTCGTCAAAACTATTCTAATACTACAATCGTACATACTTTGAAAGATACCTGCAAAAATGAAACTGAATGTACGTTGAATCAAGGTTAGAGAAAAAAAAAACGTTTGTCATATATTGACTGAAGAATTGGGCACGAGAATGTTGTCCGCGCGTAAGGTCCCGCGCTTGTTCACTTTGAACCAAAAATTCATTCGAATGAGCATTTTCAATGCCCTGTTTAAGTGGTTTCAGCGAAACAAGTCGGACTTTCTGGTCAATTGATCACTGTCGATAAAACTTAGGTCTACCATTACACTCCTGAGACGAAGTAACAGTCAAAACAGCGGACTTCGTAGGGTAAACCTGCTCCAAAAAGAAAGAAGTGATAGCGACTGTTTCTTCGGATAGTCAGGAAATTATGTTCATCAACTACTTAGAAAAAAGGAAAACTATTATTTGGGCGGGTTAAAGAAGTTACAGCATCGCCGAAAAAAGTCTTTTGACTTAAAAAGAGGCTGTGTTGAAAAATAAAATTAAATTTGACCAAAAAAGTGCTTGTTTCCGTTAGTCCCGAAACTTTTTAGACTGCCCACGTACGACCACGATTAAATTCATTGAACCAACGATATGCACAGGCTCTGTGCGGGGCTTTATTACCAAAAGTCAAAGTGAGTTAATCGACGTATTGTTATTGAGATAAACGCTCTTAAATTTTATCCAAAGTGTGTAATTTAATATTTTTTTTAAAGTTAAAATTTTTAAAACTTACACACGTCTCTATTATTGATCAATTCATTTTAATGTCATATTTTTCAAAACTTGCAAGTCTCATAAAAACACCAAAACAGAATGTTATTTAATTAATACATATTTTCATTTACTATTTGTTGACTATAAAAATAATTTTTGCTATGGTTTTACCACAAAGTCAATTATTTACAGCACATAACTGTACAACGCTTAATAAGCAAAATTTGATAAAATTTTTATTCAAGAACTGCTTAAAATATCCTTCCATACTTTAAGTAACACTACGATAAAACAAATTTAGTTAAAGGGACACAACTTCAATTTAAGAAATAAATTGCAATGTTTTGCAAAATAAACGAATTTTCTTTCAAATCTCGATTATATTTAGTTTTTAACGTTACATTTTTATGTCAGCTTTATCAAGCATGTATCCTAATTTCAACGCCAGAAAAACTGTTTTGAGAACGGCGTAGCTATTAATTAAATGTAATGAATGACGCCAATTTTTTTGCAGCCAAATCTTCACGCGCCTGCCCTTTTCGCTTCTGCAGAATCTCGCTAAATACGAAAATCGATTCTGTTCATCTGTTTTAAATTTCTATTAAAATAGCTTCCCAAAATCTAAACGATATTTTAATATCAGTTCGCTTTAACCTTAAATAAATGTATGACATTAAAAAATGTCTAAAAAGTAAGTAGCGTCTCAGACTATATAATTTGATACATTTGAAAGCCATCGTTGATACTAAAGCTTATTTTCAAAAACGTCCTCCAACGTTGCTCCAACTATTGCATTATTTCTTCATCAAAAAAGGAATTGTTAATGTTGCATTCTGAGAAATATTCTTTTCACATTTCTGTACTCTAGATTTTTAAATAAAATTGTAAATTGTTTTTAAAGATTTTATAAAGGGATAATCCTTATTAAGATAATCTATTATAAAACTTCCTCTAATGTTAATAATATATTTGTTTTCAAGTGTTTGTACATTCTTTATTAGTGTGTATATATTTTTAGATTTTACATTTAATAAACGGTGTCTAAGTTGTGCGGTCATAGAACGAAATCATTTACAATTTGATACATAGAACAATTATGTAAAAACTATAAAATAGACCCTATATGGTTTTTTAAAAACCTGTGTTATTAACTAACTAATATATTTTTTTTAGGTAAGGACTTGAAAATTTAAGCAGCTGGAAATTTAATAAACATCTGAAAATGTAAAACGCATAAGTTATTTAAAATCAATAGCAACAAAGCTCTCCGATAAAGAACATCTAAATAAACTTAACTGGTGCAATAAAAATTTAAATAAAAACTAGAAAAATTGTATTTTTACAAATGAAAGTTTTGAGTCATATTAAACATTGAGGGAAGGTCAAACTAAAATAATGAGTGAAGTCACGACACATTATCATCATTTTTTATTATAGGCTAATATGCCTGTTTTTCTTCATGCACTTGTTTATGGGCCGTCTGTTGAGCTTGATCTCCAACTTTCGATTCATTTTTTCATTGGTCTTGCAAAGGTCCGTTTTCCTGCCGGCCTCGAATTACGACACAACAGTTTTAGTGAATTGTGAAATAAGCACAATAGCAAAACATCTTTATAATTACTACAAACATTATTTAAGTTTGTTTCTTTCTCATAATTAATAATTTGTATTCAAATGGACTAATTTCAGAGTATGTAACGTTTTATGAAACCAAAAAAATAAGCTTTGCCAGTACAATTAATAAATATATAAAGACATTAGGGATTGCGTTTCTATATTAACAGAAAATCTTACAATTATTATTTAACACTAATTTGTTGTTATGAAAGTTCCACAAATGTAACAAAACAAGAGCAACAAATTTATTAGGGCATCTTGTTCAACTTATACTCCGAGCATATAATGATGAGTGCGCTGCACGGGAAAGAGAAAGGAATTAAAGTAAATGGTGAAGTAATAAATAATATTCGATATGCCGGCGACACCATTATGGTTGCATCAACTCAAGAAGATATGCAAATCTTGTTAGACAGAGTGAATGAAGAAAGTGAAAGGTTAGGGCTCAATATGAACATCCAAAAGACGAAGTTTATGGTAGTAAGCAAGAAGAGAGACTTAAATGTGAGACTTACGGTAGCAGGTAACAACACAGAGCAAGTACATTAATACAGATACTTAGGTACATGAGTAAGAAAAGAATGGGATAGTGACATGGAAGTTAAGACAAGAATAGAAATGGCCAGAGACGGACTTAGAAAGATGAAAGTAATGTTATGTGATAAAGAATTGTGCATCGATCTACGACTGAGAGTAGTTAACTGTGGGTCTTCCGGTGAACATTAAAAATATCATGGACAGAGCGATGTACCAATGAGAAGGTCTTAAATAGAATAGGAAGAGATAGAGAACTTTTACACATAGTAAAAAGAAGAAAAGTCGAATATCTGGGACACGTACTGAGGTATGATAGATACGACCTACTACAGAAAATAGTGATGGGAAAGACAGAAAGTAGAAGAGGAGTGGGAAGAAGGAAGATGTCATGGCTCAGAAAACATAAAAGAATGGACGGGAATCACGAGAGTCGGCACCCTATTTAACATAGCAAGAAACAAAGAAAGATTTTCGGAAATGACAGCCAACCTTCACTAGTTGGAGCGGCACCTACAAAAGAAGAATCCTGTGTATTACTACATATATATTTTCATAGTAAGAAAAAGAGTAATTTAGCTTCTAATTGATAATCTCTTTCGTGAAATAATCTTTTATGTAAATTTTGTAAAAATACCATCTATTGCTGAAGCCTTCGTGACTTTCAAAACATTTCACTGCTGTTTTCAAAAGCATTTTTCGTTTAAAACTATTTTCACTACCACTTATGGAAGTACAGGCATTTTATTGTAATTTACTTATACAGTAAATAACTATACTTTTCGCTTACTTGGGCTTTTCAGATCGCGTTTTAAATTTTCGCATTCAATCTCCAGTAAGAAAATTTAAAAAATTAATCGAAAGCGTTCCTAGAATTTTACAAGCAATATTAAAGAGTGGTTTTTTGATGACCGAAATGCTTAATATTCAAGTTAACTTTTTCTAGTGTTTATAATTTATTTTGTTTTTCATATGTTATATAACAGTATATTATATAATTTATTTTCTTACATTAAAGTATATTTTCATTATCTTCATGGACCATTTAATACGAATTGCGAAGACGAGAACAAAACCCTTGGCTGTGGGATATAGAAAGATGGAAAAGGTTGTTATATCCGAATGTGCATTTGCAGACGATGTAGCGTTAATAGTGGAAAATTAGAAGGACCTTAAGGAAAAATTGCAAGTGTGGAAAGAAGTATTAAGCCAAAACAGAATGAAGATGAATAAGTCAAAAACTAAAATAATGGTAATAACAAATGAAAAGAAAAAGATGCAGAAAAGATAGAATAAGTGAACAACTTCCAATACCTGGGAGTAACTATAGAAGAAACAGGATAACAAATTATAGAGGTGAATAGAAGGATAGAGTCAGCCAACAAAGTGTATCATGCACTGAGTAAAGGCCTTAGCAATAAAAAAGAAATATCAAGAGAAACGAAGATGAAGGTGTAGAAGGCAGTATTTAGACCAATTCTTATCTTCGTATGTGAGTCATAGGTGCTAGCTGACCAAGATAGAACTAAGATAAGGGCAGTTGTGATGAAACATCTGAGAAGAGTAAAAGGTATAACCAAGCGTGATATAATCAGAAGTGAAGCAATTAGAGAAGAACTAAAGATTGAACTTGTAAAAGACTTTATTGAAAAAAAGACAACTGGGATGGTGGGGACACCTACAAAGGAGGAAAAAGCGCAGACACGGATTATCTGGGAATCCAAAGCAATAGGTACAAGAAAGAGAGGAAGACCAAAACAAACTTGGAATGATGCAATTAAAAAATACTGAAGAAGAAGAAAAATCGTGGACAAAGACCAAAAGGTTAGCAGTAGATAGAAACAAGTGGAAAAAATTTATATCGAACTGAAGGAGTTATTATGTTTATGTGACAGCAATGTTTAGTGAAATATAAGACTGTGAAATGCTATTGTGAAAAACTTAACGGTAATCTTACACCCTTATGGGTGATTATATATATATATATATATATATATATATATATATATGTAGTATATAAATATATACACACGCTGGAACACAAGTCACGTTATCATTTAATCTCCAAACAATCTTAGTACTTTTTTAATATTTTCATTAATATTACAAATGTGGTTTTCTTCACACTTTGAAAATTATGTAGATTACATTTTGCATCATACCAGTCAGTATGTTTTCGTCTATACTCTCTTCCATTGCTTCCTGTCCCTAGCCATTGTTTCTATTTCCTTTCATGTTGTTCTAGTGTTCTAGTGTGTGGATGATACTTCTAACTCTCTTTTAATTTTTTCATTTCTTATTCTATATTTCTTTAACTCTTCTAAGATGTTTGATTTCACTTTTCTGAGGTTTTTTAGTAACTATCTAAGGTTCGCACCCAAACGTTAGTACTGATCTATATAAGGCTTTTAACACATGCATCTGTTTTTCTTAAAATTTTCTTTATATATATATAAACTTCCTGTTTATTGCATGATGTAACTTTCAGGTTACTTTCACTCTTTCCTTGAAATCTCTTTCTTGTCGTTTATGGCTTTCTATTTCTACTCCTAGGTATTGGAAAGATTTTCTTTTTCTATTTGGACTTCTAACGTCATGTTTAACTTTTCTTACTTTTCTCCCACTATTATTACTTTATTTTTATTTAGCTTTATCCCATTTTATTCTAAAACTTTATTTCAAATTTTTTTTTGCAATTCCTTTTCACTTCTTGCCATTATCATTCCATCATCTAAAAGCTTCTTCTGAAACGTTTATTCTCTGTAAGTTATTGTGACCTTTGTTTGCTTTTTTATTTTTGTTGAGCATTTCTTAATGATATGATTCAGAAATATTAGAAATATCAATGGACTTAGCGCTTCTTCTTGTCTTAATCCAACTTTTGTAATAAATGTTTCTAAATATGTTAAGCAATTTCGTATATTAGACGTATTATACGAATAATTTTACTACTAATTCCTCTTTATTAGGATTTTATCAAATGCTTTTTCTAGGTTAATGAAAGCTAATAACACACTTCGTTGCTGCTGCAGCACTTTCTCGATTATTTATTTTAACATAAACCATATGGTCTTGTGTGTTTCTTCCTTTCGTGAAACCGTATTGTGATTCTCACAAGGTATTCTCTACTATTAATCTAACTTTTCTATAAATGATGTCTTCGCATACCTTTGTGGCCGTACTTAATAATGTTATTTCTCTATTGTTATTGCAATTTTTGTTATTTCCTTCCTTGTGTATGGGACTATTAATGCTGTCTGCAGATCGTTCGGTAGCTGCTCTCCTTTCTATACCTTATTAAAAAATGATAAAAATATGGGCAATATATATATATATATATATATATATATATATATATATATATATATATATATATATATTGTGTGTGCAGCTGGACCCGTGGTTGAGGAACGGACTGCGATGATGACGGACCCGGGTCCAATTCGGTGCTCTCTGATGCCTGGCGGGTGGCCTACTCAGTCACTAAAAATAATTGAGTACCTGCGTTCATTTGGACAAGGGGTAATAATGGCGGTCGTCTTAGGCGCGGTGCTTGCCACATCGCCCCGCATCAGAGATGGTGCGCGACGACCGAGCAGAGAGAGCAACATATCAGAGCCTTAACCTCTCAGTTTGCAGGCCGTGTTCCCACGCGGGGCGTATATATATATATATATATATATATATATATATATATATATATATATATATATATATATATAATATATCTATTCCTTTATTGCCCATATTTCTTATCATTTTCGATTAGTATGTCTTCGACTGCAGTTTTCCAATTTTTAGCTAATTTATTAAATTTTGTAGCTTCTCTCTGGTTATTAAATCTTCTTCTGATTGCTGATCTTATTTTATTCTTTTTGCCTCGCTTCCATAAGTATCTAGTAGGTCTTCGAAATGTCCTTTCCACCTAACCGTTATCTATTTCCGTTTGTCGTTATTTTGCCGTTTTTATTTTTAATATAGTTAGTATCCTGAGTTGGTTCTTCCTTAATGATTTTAATACTTTGTAAAAAATGTTCTGATTTCCTTTTTATTGTATTTCATTTTTAAGTATACTGAATTTTAATGAAAATCTACAGGCGTATTTATTGAGTCAATATCTCAGATAAGTTAGTTAATGGACAAAATTGGTTCAGGGGATGGAGAAAACGTACCTTCCATTTTTGTTTTAGTTTTATGTGTAACTCACATTACATTCTGATTATATTTATATTAAATCTCTACATTACGAAATCTACTTACCTTTTGGAGACTTTGCCACAAGAAATTTTTATGTTACCTTGGTTTTACATGATTCGAAGACATTTAGGATTTTTTAAGTCAAGACGATTTTTTTAAATAATTTATATATATACAATCTATATGTAATAATTTTTGGTTGCCTTTTCAATATCGAGATTTGACTGCAGGCGATTATGGTAAAATATTTACAACTCTGCAAGCAAATATCTTGCCTTGAGATAACCTTTTTATGCCTTGGTAATAACAGGGGTAGTTTCAATTGATTTATAACTAGCTTAATAAATAAACATTTATTTGTACAACGTAAACTAAACTTTTATCCTTTTATTATTCATGCGAAACAATAGAACTCGGAGATACCACTTTTAAGAGACAAAATCTTGTCTCTATTGGTGATATAATTTTAAATATTAATATTGCAAATTGTTTAAATAAAAATTATCTGTACATATAGCTTTCTGTTTACAATTAAAATCAACAACTGCAAGTTTTATTGCCAGATGTAAACATGACTGTAGATAAAAAAAATCTGGTGTGAACATCACACGACTTTCCTTATCCTATTATTATATATTATACCGGGTCCATCGTCTCGGCCCTGCGCTGCTCTCGTCCCGGAACTTATTATTTTAAAAAAGAACGAGGCGCGAGTCCATCGTCCCGGCCCTGCGCTGCTCTCGTCTAAAAATTTGCTAATTTAAAAAAGGACGAGGCGCGAGTCCAACACTTGAAAGCTGATTAAAATAAACAGTACAAGACAATAATTGACTCGTACTTAAAATTTTGCTACGTCACTGAAGGTAACCATGCGAGCTTGGCAGCACAGCCTTCGCCATTATGGCCTGCGTGCTCCCTCCTAGTGGCCAAGCGCTCCCCCCCCCCCCGTCCTCACGCAGTCGGTTCGGTAGCTTTCCGAGCGCGCTGTGATTGGTCCGTTTAATTAATTTTTAATCGGCTCTAACTTATTTATTTGATCTCGGATCAAAAAATTTCATAGTAATTTTTTGTTCGTCTCGGTCTGATCTATCCGGTAATATAAATTTCCGAAACATTTTATGAACACCGGTATATTAAAAATCCTGAGCTTCAATTTTTTTTCGAGTTCCTATTTTACCAACTTTTATTTTAAATTCATGTTTATGTCATGATAAGAAATCATTTTTATTCTCATAAATATTTTGTATCTTCAACCGTTTAGATTTGCGACCGATTTTGCGACCTTGCGACCAAACGGCTAGGCCGATTTTTACCAAAAGCTTCGCACTGCGTCCCCTACCTACAAGTAACTTGCATACCAAATTTCAAGTCTCTAGTTCTTGCGGTTCTCGAGATATCCTGTTTACTGACAGACCGACAGACACACACACACACCCACACACGGACCAATGGCTAAAACCAAATTTTTTGGTGTCCTGAGGCTATATTTCGTCCAGAAATGTGAAAAACTGGGTAGGTCAAATTTCCGCCGATTACATTACTTTCCTTATTATAGGATAAGGAAAGTAAAAAATCATGTAATACACCCCAGATAGCATATAAATCAATAGTTTCTTTTATTTTACTTTATTTTTCTGTTAATCAGTGCAAAATAAATTGTTTCTTTAAAAAGAAAGTTTATTCTATTCGGCCTTGCTTCGACAGTGAAATGAATCAATTTCAATATGTTTGGTTTACAAATTAAATATTTATTTTATTCAAATGTTTGTTTAACTTTACAAATTGTTGTAAACCAAGAAAAATAATAGTAATACTTTTTATTACTATATATATATATATATATATATATATATATATATATATATATATATATATATATATATATATATACAGGCTTTTCATTCTTTACAAGAATATTTCCACTTCTTATTGAAGTATAGTTAATCCTTTTGTTGAGGGGTATTAGTCCTCTGATTGTTATTATTATCTTCTTCTTCAAGTGCATACTCTTCGGGAAAGAGTATTTGCGATCATGATTCGGGATACTGCAATTCTAAACAGTTGTGATGATGTCGGACGTTAATCTTGCGTTGTAGTGCTAGTTGGAATAACCGATATTTAGTGTTTCTCATAATGTGGCCAAGGTATTGCAGTTTATTTGTTTTTATTTTCTCACTACATTCTGTTTCTTTTTGCATCCTCTTCAAAATTTCCTTGTTACTCACTCTGTGGATCCATGGAACTCTAAGCATTGTTCTGTATGTCCACATTTCAAAAGCCTCTACTCTTTTAAGGGCATCCTTCGTTAATGTCCACGTTTCAGCACCATAAAACAGCACAGAGTGCACATAGCAGCGTAATAGTCTGATACGTATCTGTAGATGTATCTCGTGAGAGCATAATGTTGCTTTCATTTTCATAAATGCTGAGCGGGCCATTTCTATTCTTACCTTGATTTCTTGCAGACAATTACACTGATCGTTTATCCATGAGCCCAGGTAACGATATTGAGATACGTTTTCAATTATTCTATTGTTATGCCGTAGTACTATTTGCGTTGCTTGAGGATTTCTGCTGATCACCATTGATTTTGTTTTTGTTGTGTTTATGGAGGGACCGAAATCTTGACTAATGACTGATATCTGGTCCAGCATTCTTTGCAATCCTTGAGATGATTCAGACATTAATATCGTATCATCGGTATATTGAGGTTATTCGTTCTCCATTTAATAGTATTCCTTTATCAGAATTGTCAAAAGCTTGTCTAAAAAACTCTTCTGAATACAAGTTGAAAAGTAAGGGTGATAACACACATCCCTGTCTTACTCCGCGGAGAATATCCATTTCTTCCGTACTGTGTCCAACAACTCTTACACCTGCAGTTTGGTGCCAGTATAAATTGGTTATTACACGAATATCAGCTTGATCTAGTTGTATCGCAGTCAATACTTCAAGAAGTTTATCATGTTTGACTTTGTCAAAAGCTTTTTCGTAGTCAATAAAGAGCAGATATGCATCTTTATTTACATCACGGCATCTTTCTAATAAAATTCGCATAAACAATAAAGGTTCGCGTGTACCCAATCCATCCCTGAAACCGAACTGATGTTCTGTTAGTCGTTCTTCACATTTCTTGTAGATCCTGCGATGTATGATTTTTAAGAATATTTTGAGAACATGGCTCATTAAACTTATTGTTCGAAAATCTTTACACTGTTTTGGTTTATTAATTTTTGGCAATGTTACAAACACAGAGTGTAACCAGTCTTTTGGAATTGTCCCGCTTTTATATATACAATTGAAAAGATCTACTATTGGGATATTTTCGTCTTTTATCAGTTTCATAATTTCTGTAGGTACCTCATCTGGCTTTTCCTGTTTGTGATGATTTTATTGCTTGTATAATTTCATCCTTTGTTATTTCTAGGATATTGTCTTTGTTTACATTTGTATTTGGTTTAACACCTCTGTTATCTTTGAAAAGATTGTATGTATAATTTTTCCATTCTTTTATTTTATCTTCAATTGTGATAAGAATTTCTCCTTTTGAGTTTGTTGATATATTACCTTGGTTATTATTATACGCTCTTCCATTTAATTCGCGGACTTGCTTATGCAGATTCCTTAAGTCATGTAATTTTTTCAGATGTTCAATGTTTTCACATTTTATTTTCAACCAATTACTCTTTGCTTTTTTTTATTTCTTTCTTTATGTTTTTGTGCAACTCCCAATATGCAACACTATTATTGCATAATTTCATTAATCTTCTTCTTTCCATCATTTCGAGTATAGTATCCGTCATCCAAGTTTTTCTTTTTTGCCTCTTTTCTGGTTTAAGCATTTCATCACAAGTGCTTGTTGAAATGGATCGGATAGTTGCCCATTTCTTTTCTATGCCTTCATTAAATTTGTATTCGCTTTTTAAACGTTTGTTTTCCGCCACTCTTTCGAACACGTCGCTGTTTCTGAGCTTTTCAATGTCAAATTTCTTTGTACAAGGTTTTCGTGCTTTTCTTAGTGTAATTTTGATATTGGCAACTACGGGATTATGATCAGAGGCCACGTCTGCACCAGGATAAGTTTTACCGCTTTAAAAGCATTTCTAAATCGTTTGTTTACTATAATATAATCTATCTGGTTGCGTATAATGTGATCTGGATTATCTGCTGGGGAACGCCACGTATATAGACGACGGTTTGGAAGTTTAAACCATGTGTTCATTATGGCCAGATCGTGTTCTTGACAGAATTGAATTAATCGTTCGCCTCTGTTGTTCCGATCACCCAATCCATAATCACCTACAATATCCTGACAGCGTTGTTTGCCGACTTTAGCATTAAAGTCGCCTAAGACTATGTTCATATCGTGTTTGTGTGTTACTTTTAGAATTTGATCTAAATCATGATAAAACTTTTCTATATCGTCTTCGTCACTTTCTGCAGTTGGTGCATATACCTGAATGATGTTGATTTTTATTTTGAAGATCTTAGTTGCAACATTATAATTCTATTGGAAAGCGGAGATAACTTTCTACATATTGTTTAAATTTTGAAGATACCAATACTGCAACACCATGTTGGTTTAATGTGTTACTATCACCCGAATAATATATTATTTCTCCTTCTTCTGTATTTATTTGTCCATTGTTAGGCCATCGAACTTCACTTAGCCCAAGTAAATCAATTTTTAGTCTATTCATTTCTTTTACGGTGTTATGAAATTTTCCCATTTGAAATAGACTTTTTACGTTCCAAGTAGCGATCCTAACAGGCTGGGAATTCTTAGCACCTTGTGGACATTTAAGTCCTGCCCAGTACTCAAGGCCATTTCTGTTTGGTTCCCTGTCATGATTGTTCTTGGAAGATCTATAATATGTGGTAGTTTTCCGTTGCTTTCCACATACGCAGTTCTATAGCCATTCAAGTCATTCTGACCATGCCTAAAGATATGCTACATAATACCGTTCCAATCCACTTGATTTCCGCTATTACTTGCTACTGACAAGCCTGCTGCCACTTGTTAGTTTTCGCCATATCTGGCTACCCTCACTTAGTTTTGCCTGCAGGTCAATGCAGTTACCAGGGTGTGGCGCTTGGAGCCATAAGTGAGAGCTGGAACTTTTCAATTCTGCAAATATCTTGCCTTGATAATAACAGGGTAGTTTCAATTGATCTATAACTAGCTTAATAAATAAACATTTATTTGTACAACGTAAACTAAACTTTTATCCTTTTATTATTCATGCGAAACAATAGAACTCGGAGATACCACTTTTCAGAGACAAAATCTTGGCTCTATTGGTGATATAATTTTAGATATTGCAAATTGTTTAAATAAACATTATCTGCACATATAGTTTTCTGTTTACTATTAAAACCAACAACTGCAAGTTTTATTGCCAGATATAAACAACATGACTGTAGATAAAAAAAAAATTATGTAATACACCCCAGATAGCATATAAATCAATAGTTTCTTTCATTTTACTTTATTTTTCTGTTAATCAGTGCAAAATAAATTGTTTCTTTAAAAAGAAAGTTTCTTCTATTCGGCCTTGCTTCGACAGTGAAATGAATCAATTTCAATATGTTTGCTTTACAAATTAAATATTTATTTTATTCAAATGTTTGTTTAACTTTACAAATTGTTTTAAACCAAGAAAAAATAATATATATACAGGCTTTTCATTCTTTACAAGAATATTGCCACTTCTTATTGAAGTATAGTTAACCCTTTTGTTGAGGGGGATTAGTCCTCTGATTGTTATTATTATACTTTACAAAAATATGTTGTTTTTAATAATGAAGTTATTTATTCGGTTCCAAACTTATCACTTATTTTAATTTACTGATAGCTGAAGACTTAGGCAATATTTGCTTTTCAACATTATAAATAATTTTTTTTTGTAATTTAATTAGCAATCAAAATACAGAGTATTCTATAAGCTAATTTTCTATCTTATAATCTAAGTATTAACAATATTTAAATTCGCACCCAATCGCACCCAACGATGGGATCTCTTCCATTATACAAATCAGCTGGCTACTGTTTTTTGATTCTTCTTGCAGGGTCTTATAAATAATTAAATAAGTTTTAATTAAGCCGAAAAATATAAAACCTGTAAGAGTTAATTTTCTCCTTTTGTGTTTTTTCCAAGTATAATATTGTAAAATTGCATTTCATTTTATATTGACTATATAACAGCGGATAAGTTATCAGCCGCAGCCAAACTTCCTTCCACCTATATTTCTGAGTCAAGGCGAACAACAAGAGCCGCTTTTCCTGCAAAACACAAACAGTGGAAGTATGCAATCTAATTTAACTCCATTTTCGCCACTTACCTAACTCACCCTTTAACCTGTCATTAATTATAATATAATACAAACTGTCGCAATATGCAGCTACAGCGGAGACGAAAACGAAAATTTAGAATTAAATACAATAAGGAAGGAATGTCCTTGCCAAGATATACATTCCTACAAACAAAAACGAAAAAATAGACAAACTCAAGCATATGAGTCTATTGTTACTCAATCAACCAGATACTTAGGTCTTGATAATCTGAATATACCAGTCAACATGAAAGAAATAATGAAATACCCAAGCCGCCATTCGTTAGGTGATGGATTACGAAAAAAATGCTGACAACTTTAACAGCTGTTGCAGAAGAAAGTCCATTTTTAACAAAATATTTACCTGAAAATATAGTCAAAATTAACGCAAAAACAACATATTCCTATCGTAGTTTAGTAAAATTTATGCAATCAAAAACAGTATACACTATATATATCAGTTGAAAGAAGAGATATGAAACCTGCCACTATCAATAAAAATATCTACAACCTAAAATACCTTGGTAATAAAGTTATTTTAGTTAAATCTCCACGAAAAAATACAAACTTAGTACAATGAATAAGATGTCAGCAGTATGTATAATCATACAATAAGTTACTGTAATAGACCATACGCTTGTGTTAAATAAAGAACATCCCGTGATACCAAAACTTGTAAGAAAACAAAGGGTACCCTTGCGTTTTAGATTGTCGGGTATATCATAAACTGCAAAATAAATATCACATCATACAACAACCAAGGAAGCGAATTTAAACGATATAATGATTAAACTAGTTACGCTCAAATGACAAAACCTGATACAGAACAAGTGACTAGTATTTCAGATTTAAGTCTAAGTCAATTAATTAATGAATTCAAAGAAATATTCTATCAATTAATTTAGCAAACTGACATAATCCTCATCATATTGTCTACTGTTATAAATAAACTATTTAATAATGGGTAAATTCCTACTCTCAACTTTGTGGAATGCTAATAGCCTCAAATCCAAAAAACGTGAACTACAATTTGCTACTGATGATTTTATACAATATTTTGAATCACTTGGTACTATGTTTATAGAAGGCGGAAATTTTAACGCCAAACACATCAACTAGGGTTAAAGACAACCAGAGGACAAATATTCTACAAAATTACCAACGAAAGAAATTACTCTACACTGTCTGTATGTGAACATATTTATTGACCATCAGATTTGAATTAAATCTCTGGCCTGCTAGATTTTTATATCACTAATGGTATTTCAACTAATTTTACGAAAGTACAATCAAACTTTGACATAGCTTCAGATCATACAGCTGTGTGTACCACCATCAGTACTACGATAATAAAAAGATAAGCAAATCTGTACTACATAACAATTCCACTGACTGGAAATTATTTCGAGATCAAAAACTGGCTAACACCAACATAAGTCTAGAATAAGAAAACGATGTAGAAGAACCTGCCAATTACTTTAGTACAACAGTGCAAGAATTCACTTGGAATGCAACGCCACTATACATAACTAAAGAACTACAAACACAAAACCTTCCTGCAGAGCTAGGTGCCAACAAAGTCGACATTCAGTAGACAAAACCGCTTACAACACACTATCGAATAAAATAAAATCAAAACTGCAAGAAGTCTGCACCGAAACTTTGCTAGAATATCTCAATAATCTCTCAAATAAAGATTCTTCCATTTGGAAAGCCACCAAAGAATCCAAACGACCAGTAGCTATAAATTCTAATTTGTAATCTCAATATTAGCTGGACAAGATCCGATAGTGAAAAACAGAAACGTTTGCGCAGCATCTTGTTCAAGTCTTTTTTTAGATGCTCTCTTACAACTATTCTTTCCAATTGCATATTTTGATGTAAATTAATTTCAAGATGAAATAAAACATCTAAACAAAAAAAGGCACCAGGATATAATTTAATTACTGGGAAGATATCTAAACTCCCAGGGCCCGGTTTGCAGTTTCTACATTATTTAATTCCATCCCCAGGTTATCTTATTGGGCAACCTAACTTAAGTATATACATATTATTTTAATATTAAAATCAGAAAAAGCTCCCACAGATGACCACCTCCTACCGGCCTAAAAGCTTACTTTCAATAATCGCTAAACTCTTAGAAAAATTGTTACTCAAAAGAATGTTAGAGACTAATTTAATAGAGAAATACCTACCAACTCACTAGTTTGACTTCAGAAAAACTCATTCAACCAACCAACAATGCCACCGCATTGTCAATATCATTTATAAAGCTTTTGAAAGGAAAAAATCTGTTCGGCAGTTTTTCTCGATGTTAAACAAGCTTTCGATAAAGTATGCGATAAAAGCATTTTATTTAAAATCAAGTAAAACCTACCGCACCACCTATATTCAGCTGCTGAAATTTTTCTTATGATCTCGCTCTTTTTAAGATAAATGTAGTGAAAATACATTAAGACTTTACTCTACTATTTAGTTTGACAAGCCTATGTATTGGGGCAAATTTTCTACTTAATTTACACAACTGATCTACCAGTTACCCCATATACTGAAATTGGAACATTCACTGATGATAGAGCAAATTTAGCTACAAATAAAAATGGAGCTGTACTTGTAGGTCCAATCTAAAAATTATTTAAACATTTCAGTCCAAAGTTCTTAAGCAACTATCCAATGCACCTTGGTACACAAATAACGAAAACCTTTATACAGACCTACAAATTCCTTTCGCAAAGAAGATGATTCACCAACGAGCAATAGTACATCATAATAGTCTAGAAGCCCATCCCAACCCATCTGTAGAAATCCTAGTCAAAGCGCCTGCGTTCAGAAGACTAAAAAATGGCATTGGGATCTGCTACCCAATTAATGTTTTCCGAGTAATATCGTTGAACTGATTCCTACCTGTCATTTCGTCATCATATCAACTCATAGAACACAGACGTATTGATATAACTCGTATATTATATATTGTTTTGATTGTTGATAGTTTCTCAATACATAAATTTATACTGACTACGATAATACTAAAAGTATAACTACTTCCTTTTAAGTTTTAAATTGCATTTTATTATTGAAGTGAGAAAATTGCTTTTATTTTTTTTTTGTATACGAACACTCGAATTGTCCATGTACTCGATATAGTGCTTGATACCTGTGACTTTTTTTTATAAAAGATTAGTAGTATTTGTCTTACCATATTCTATAAATTGGTCAATAATAAATGATAAAATATGTAATTTTAGTACCTAGAAAATTTTTTGCGTCGTTATGTACATAATATAAAGCCCGCGGTTAAATTTCTTATTGCATTTTAATTGGTTACATTATTTACAGTTTGTTATGAAGATGCTAAAAATTAAACATTATGTTCAATGTACAATAATTTATTAAACAATAATTATATTTTACGTTTCACAAATAAGAACACAAACCAATCACCGCTTTACTAAATAATTAAATAATTATTTGACTCAACAACATTATTGTTATTAGCTTGTTTCTACTGAATTTTTATAGAAAAACATAAATAATTAACTCTAAAGTTAGTATCTTTTAAGTCTTTGCTTAAGATATTATTATAGCAAAATAAGAATTCTAACGAATTCACTTACTTGCCTCATGAATATCTGGTTTTCCTCTTCACTAGATTTATGTGTTTTTATATCATAGTTCCCCAATTGACAATAGTTTTGTTTTTGCAGAAGATGGACAAAAACCAAGACGGCGTCGTGACGCTAGACGAGTTTCTGGAGTGCTGCAGCAAGGACGAGGATATATCTTCCTCCATGAACGTGTTCGACTCGTCCATCTGACGATCGCCCGTCGGCGTTCGTCCACCAGCCTCCTGGACCTGAGCGATCGTCGACGTCGAAATTAATCCTCAATGACCAATGATTTCTTATATAAGAGTACATTAAAGTATCGAGTTCTCAAAAGCAGTGATATATTTGTAAAACATATATAGAGAGGTCAAACTGCGGTGTGGAACGAATCCAATATTTAATCGCACCAATGAACGTTGGTTATCATTTAATTATTATTTAAAGGAACTTCTAGAAATGGCTAAAAAATAGAGTAGCAACTACTGGTCGATATAGTACGTCGTCAAAACCGCCCTGCATATAGGAATTCAACTATATTTGTTCTACACCGGTTGTTTTATATTTGTACCGAGATTTTTATAAAATTGTTATTAATCACATAGATAAATGTATTTTAAATAACATTAGTATAAAAAACAATATAAATAATACTGTAAAATATAAAACCGCACAAGCAGAGACATATGTTTAGTAAACAGCTGTGCTTGTCGGTGTAATATAACTGTTTATTAAAGATATTCAAATTAACAAACCCTACTTACAAAATAAACTTTAATTCTTTTACGAACGATTCTGTTAAGCAGCTTACTTACATAATGCCATTAGAGGTAGCATGTTATCTTTACCTTTGTTTTGTTATGAAATGTGATAGATTCTAATTTGCGTTGAATACCTGCTCAATTTCAAGCACCATTTTGAAAAATCTAACAATTAAATTTTATAGTACTAAGGTAAGCCAAGTCAACCGTGTTTTATGAAATAACATCAACAAACATTTCTGATTATTTATTTCTTCAAAAATTCAGTTCCTTATGAGGCTTTATGAAAATACATTTGACAATCAAAAATTGATAAATAGATATAGTTGTACACAATCTAAAATAGATTTTGTATTTTGTTATTGTGCACACATTACAAAAATATATGAAATGCAAATATTTTATTTTAACTCTTTTTAACTTGCATTACCTTCTACTACAAAATTTAATTAAAAATGCGGGATTATATAAAACATGTTATAATAAATGCTCACGCCACTCCTAAATAGTCTTACGTAGTTGATAACATTTAAGGACGCTTATGTTAAGTTGTTTTGTAATGTACACTGTATTTCAAGTAATTGTGATTTGAACTCGATTTGCGACACTGTGCTCATCGGATAGTAATTGAAGCACTACGTATACAGACGCATAGGACTTGGACAAAAATTAAAATTGCATTAAATATGATTTCAGTGTTAAATGTGACAAATATCAATCAGATGTAACGAGTAGTTTTGATAAAAGTTACCTTTATAGATCCCTCTAACTTCTGTTAATAAGAAGTATAATTTTAGACATATCTGTATATTAACTAATGGTAAGACTGTGCTGTTCGATGTAATAGCCTGCATTTATGTTGAGAGACAATATCGCGTATGTACATGTAATTAGAAGCATCGGCGAGTATTACAAAAGTGAAGAGTAAATTTTGCTGATTTGTATCTGCATTCGTTTTTACAAAGTACTCGGAGCTTCTTAGTTACGTGCTTTTGGACTTTTGCTTAAATATATAGAGATTCGTATAAAAATAAGCGATCGGCAAATTTCGTTGCTGTTATTATGCTGCAACAGTTCGTACTTTATCAGTGTATTTTAAACTAACGAATGTCCTTGTTTATCATTGAGCAAAACCGAATGTGGTGCTAACATTTTTGAATAAATCAGGAAAGCTTTAATCTGTACCACGGAAAACTAGTTAAGGTAGATATGTGCCAAATATCATAATTTGAATTAAAAACACGTCTAGCAGTATCTACTGCTTTTCAAAAATGCGTTCCTTTTTGGCAGAGCACATTTAAGTTGTTCACTAGGTTTTCCGCTACAGATTATGATGTTTCCTATCGTAGCAATCGTTCACACTAGCAATTTGTCATTCTACCAGTTGTAACTTCCAGCCAACGTGTAGTAATTGTTCTAAAATAAAAGTTACAATGTCTAGTTTACAATCAAATCTGTGTACCCCTAGTAAATCGTGTCAATGTATGTGGATAGTTATAATCCAGTACTCATTTTAAGGTGTTTTTTTAACTAAAACCTAATTATATGATACCAAGATGTACTTTACTGCAACCACTAAGATTTTGTGAGCTTTTGTGGAAGAACATGCTGGATTGTACCAGAAGAGCTAAGCTACACGCTATTTTAATATTGCTATCATAAATGCTTATTTCGTCATATTCTGAGTAAGAGAGTTAACCAGCAGTGGTAAATGCAAAATAACTTATCTATCTATACCCTTTTTGAAACGTCATATTGTAATTATTTCAACTTGTATGCATAGACATAGGCCAAATATCCATCTAATGGTAACTATATCTAAATAGCGTAAATGTAAATATTAACTGTTGATACTGAATGTATAACGACTATGCATAATATTTATGTTTAGAATCTAATAAATTGTTATATAGAAAACGTGTATTAGTTTAATTACTGTAATTTTATAATGATTTTTTCAGTAATGCAGAAATGTTTTCTAAAAATCTTTAAAAATAGTTTAAAAGTTTTGAAGTTTATTATTATATTACGCATGCAAAATGACTTAAACACTAGAAAGTCTACTGGTTTTGATTTAATTTCTATGGATATCCTAAAAGAACTTCCAATGATTTTCAATTCAGTTTTACGGCTAGGTTTATTACCCGGCTCAATGGTATGCGGCCCAAGTTATGCCAGTTCTAAACCTTAATATACCATCCACTGATATAGCTTTATATTGACTTTTACATTGAGGTTGTTGCCAATATTTCTCAAAAGTATTGGAAAAACTTTTTCTAAAGAAAATGCTACCACTTGCTGAAGAAAAGGAACTAATACTTAAAAATCACTTTGGTGTCCTCAAACACACGACACGGTTAAGCATGTGCGTAGGGTCGTGAAAATTAAACATGACCTGAAAACCAAGATCTTTTGTTGGCATGACTGAGGCCTCCGACAAAGTATTACTGATAGGCCTATTATATACAATCTAGCGATGCTTACTACATACCTACTATATTGTGCTCAAATCGTACCTTAGCAATAAATATTTACTAGTTAGATATCAAACTTTTACTACTTGTTTATTACCTATTCAATCAAGAATTCTCAGAGCAATGTTCTAGGATCAGTTCTGTAACTGACGTATATTGCCAACTTACCTCTAAAGCCACTAGGAGTACAACATTTACAATCTTCGCTGACAATACAGCAATAATGGTCTTTGATGCGGTTTACCAGTAGCTTCAAGGTATTTAAAAAAAGCCAATGTACAAAAATCTGTAATGTCATTTTTACAACCAAAAACGTCTCGTGTCGTCCAGTTCAACTTGAGAGTAGTACCTTGCCACAAAAAGACAATATCAAATATCTAGGAATATAACACGAGCCACGTCTAATTTGGAGTACACGATATGGTACAAGAAACTACAGTTGAGCCATACCTTCAAAAAATACTATTACCTTATTGGTCATTATTTCCATCTCTCTCTGGAAAATAAGTTATCAGTCTACACAGGATACAATAAAACTAATTTCTTCTTCTTCTTCTTCTTCTACTCTTATATAGGCTATTATCCTGTTTCTAACTACACATTTCGTGTAGTACTATGAGCCATGTTGGGCGTACCCCGGGCAGGTGGCTAGTCTGACCCGTTAGAAGAAGGAGAATGTACTTTACGACCGCCAAAGGTGTTTGTATGATGGCCGGAGAGCACTCGATGTTTGCCGTTATTTTTGACCTGGGAGTCGAACCCAGGGCCCGCCGCGCGTTAGTCTGGCAGGCCGAGGCCTTTACGTCGCGGCTGTCGTGCTCTCTAATAAAACTAATTTGGAGTTGTAAATTCCATATATGGGTTGCAATTAGCAACTCCAACCTTAGCAGAATACAGCGATATCGATCAAAAGTGCTGAGAATAATAACGATCTCGCCAATGTCCGTACATAATCACTTAACCCATGCAGAACTTCAAGTTAACACCGTTAAAAAAACCATTAAAAACATAGCAGTACATAACAAAAAAGAATCGAAAACGATCCCAATGTTCTAGCAATTCAACTCTTGGTCAAATAATCAATGAAGAGGCTAAAGTAGTACAACCTCTGAATTTATCACGACATTCTAGAGACATATTTTAATCGTAATTAAGGACTGCTATTGAGCAAACTAAATATGCATTTTACTTAATGCCACTATGGACAGTATATAAAGAATCTTGGAGTTAATAAAAAATTATATTGTGCAAAATATTAGACACGTGGAAAACTTGCTATGTTGTCAAGCTATGGTATTTTTGTAAAATTGTTCCGCGATGTTATATTTCACAGTGTTGACCAATTATTATTTTTTCCAAGAACAATCTTTTCTGTATATGAGGTCCACTCAACAATAACAACAAATTCTAAGAGCAACTATATGGGTGTGAAACCCCTCAAATTTGTAGTCTTAAATTTTTTAGGTTTCTGCATTTTTGGATAGTACCTTTAAAGAAAACATTACCAGCAAGATTTTGTTGTCAAATGTTATCTCTGGTGGTGGTGACCTATACATCTTTCTTATGTGTGAGTGTTAAAATTTTGAATTCCTCAAAAACGAAGTAAATTAAAATTAAAGTTTTTTAGGATAGTTTAAGCAATGTTTAGGGAATACGCAGCAAAACGTTTCCAAATTCACTGGGAATTGAAATGTTTTATGTAAATTTCCTAATTTTGTTTTCAAAATTTTAAATCCATTTTTCAGTTTTTTTATTAGAGCAACCATATGACAATCTACTTGCATGACTAGTTTGTTCACTTATAGCAACAAACCGCTTGAAAATTCATGGGTTTATTCATAAGATAAGAATGGAAACAAACGGAAGTTGACACTGCAAAAGTTCAAACGCGATTTTATTGGATAAACTACAAAAAATAGTAGATGAACAGTCCTGGAAATGCAGATTTTGGCTATCAGGAAATAGCCCACTTGAAACAAAAAAGCCCCAATAAAGCAACCTTATTAGAAAATCCAAAATGAAAGAGGACAGTGTCAACATCTCTAATCCATCTCCAAAGACGTACGACAACAAAATATACCCTTGTTGCGATTGATTATTCTTAGAAGATATTCATCTGAACATAATTGTCGCAGTTTTAAACGAAACATCAAGAGTTTTAAAACCTGACCACGGTCTACCAACCCAAGAAAAAAAACATCAGCATATATTAAACAGAATTTATTAATAAGGAAATAAATAGAGATTAATACTTAAAATACTTGGTCTTATTAATAAGTTATACAACTTACCATTACTTACCATTTTCAACATTTACTTCGTCATAAACAGATTCAAAGTTTTTAAATATATGTTATCATTAAATTACTGTAATCCTTATCACTTAGATAGTTTTGCCAATGATACCTTCAATACTCGTTGAGAATAAAAACAAAGTCATAAAGTTAAATACAGAAAATGAAAAAACAATGGAAACAACATTAAAATGAAAACAAATTAAACTTATTTACATAAAACGTAAGACAATTAAAGTAAAAAGTATTGATAATCATATTATTCAATGTAGCCTCTATCAGTTGCCACGCAACAAATTTTTTGAATAAGGACCTAAAACTACTATAGACCAGCACAACCTATTTGTTGATCGTATGTGTCATTACCCCCATAAGTTTTTGAAGTTACGACGATCTTCAATGAAGTCAAAGGGATAACAGTCGGAGCTGAAGAGTGGTCACGAGTTGGAGAATCAGTGATAACACTTTTTTGCATAGCCATGCTTGAGTCTTCCTTGCCTTGTAAGCTTAGACTGGAATACGTACTCCCGTCCAAAGAACACCTCTATTTAGCAATTTAGCAATTGTCTCCAGAATGTTGATATATTTGTCAACGGTTACTTACAGGCCTTTCTCAAAGACGTGGGATGTCATGACATCCTATTTTCTACTCACAAGTCTTAGTACCATCATGGAGACAGAGAATATTGTATGCATGACGATGTGCACTTAGCAGATCTCAGAAAGCTAGCTAGAACCGTCGTTTTTCACGTCGTTGAGCAGTGCTTGAGTCTTTAACTTCCTGTCCATCTTGTTTTTCTCACTCAAGAGTTGCTGTTTCCGCAAAACGAAAAACTTGTAATACTGGTGCATTGCTAGACTGACCTTGATTTAATCACATCCATTTCTTCTAGTATCTTGGTCGATCTTCTCTTTCAATTCGAAGATAAATTCATCAGTTCCCTTGTAATCAGATCACTTGCTGTAAGTTTCCGTGTCAGCTATTGCTACTTTTTGACTACGTCGTAAACTTTAGCCTTTTTCTAAAACTATCACGCAATAATATCTGGTGATTATTAGGTTTCGACTAGAGCTGCTCTGCGATTGTATTTTTAGCTCATTTTGTCAACAATCGTAGGTTATTAATTATGTATATATATTTAAACAACTTAGTTCACGGAATTAACCGCGTCTATTTTGGGAAAATTCTCGACGTTTTCGGCATCGACTTTGATGCCATTTTCAAGAGGTTAGCTCTTCACTCGGGGTCTAAATCTGCCTGCTCCCCAAGGAGAGCTATGAGTCTTTGAATAAGACTGACCTTTCGTGTGACCTGTTTGATCTTTTATAGGGCTGGAAGTGAACGTTTGTTTGGCGGGAGATGCATTGGGTTGGGGAAAGTTTGTAGGATTAAGGGTGTTGCGTAATTGGCGGTGAGGAGTAATAAGGGATTTCCATATGACAGGTAAACGTTGACTGTCATCTCTTGTGTTGAGGCACCGTGGGCGTTTTTCTATTTCAATTGCCTCGCGTACTATTCTGCTGGTGAAATGGGAAATGGGAGCAACGGTTTTAGCCCCAAAGAAATTAATTTTGTGGCCTGTTTCTTTGTTGTGTTTGGCAAGTGCCGAACCATTATCGCCTTTCCGTACGGCCAGAGAATGCTCGTATATTCGGCTAGATATTTGCCGATTTGTTTGACCTATGTAGGTCCTTTGGCAATCTCCATAAGGTATTTCATACACTCCTTGGTATTCATTGGGGCAGTGATCCTTTGCTGAGCGAATAAGCCGAAACGTCTAGAATTTTCCCAAAATAGACGCGGTTCATCTCGTGAGCTAAGTTGTTTAAACATAGTTAACAGCGGAAACCTATCCGAACATGCTTTCGTGTTAACAATTTGAGGATGGCAATTAATATCTTGCCATTGCTTCTATATTAAAATTAATTTATCCAGATCGACATATTAAGAAACAGATATTAAAAAAAAATCGACTTCACATCTCATGCAATCATTGGTCATACATATTTTTTTAGTTACATCGCACCAGCAGATTGTTTGTAACAGTTTAGCACAAGATTCAGGAAAATTTACAAATTTATTGTGAATAGCATCAAATAAAAATGTAAGGTTTGCATGGTATTTATACACGTAAACGTTATGTGGCATATCTGAAGATAGTAACACATGCTTATATCTTAAGTTATAGAATTTACTCTTCTGGATTGAAGTTTCTGGATAAAGGACTTTGTAATAAGCAAATGCTTTTTTTTTCTCTTCCCTGATGATATATCCTTTACACTTTTTGTATCCCTTTTTCCTAAAGCATGCCTGCTGACATCATCTCTGTTAAAGAATTCAGATATCATATTATGCTCTGGATTTGACACACTAACTCTCTTACTGTTATTATTGTCTTGTTTTAATAATTCAGGCATTGTTTCTAATGTTAAATGCTTTATTACAATTTTTCTTTTATTACGGCTTCCAGGCAGCATCCGTTTTACTTTTTGCAGTGCCTTTCCTAATGTTTGTTTGGATTTACATCTTGTATTGAAACTACTGTTTCTTTGTTTTAGTTTTCTTTGCTTCAGTTTGTATATCCTTCTTTCTCTTTCTTTCTATTTCCAGTTTTTGATAACGTTTTATTTTCTCTTAGTAAATTTTTGTTAATTCTTTCATTAATCTTTCTTTCTCCATCTTTTTCCTATACTCATTCGATTTCTCCTCATTTTCTCTAATTTTCGCTTTGTACTTCCACATTACGATTTTTATTTTCTCATTTCGACTTTCCGAAACTTGGGAACTTCGATTGCCAGCATCCATTTCTAAAAATATTAGAACATGAACGAAATTAATAACGGACGGGACATTTTCATTAATACAAAAAGAATATTAATGATTTTCTAATATGAACTAAATCTAGAATTTCAGGTAACATTTATTTAAATTAAGTAATAAGAGGGAAAACCAACTCGTGATTTCCTTACACAAGATTTGATGAGGATTTTTAAGTGTTTTTGTTAACGGACGGGATAAAAGGGTTAAATTAGTTAACACAGAAATATTTACACTTACCTTAATAAAATTGCAAACACTCTAAAAATGCAATCAACATTACCTCTGTTAAATTACATTCGTTTTTGGTTATATTGCTACAGTAACCATGACAAGCACCTATATGATTATAATGGAATATTCTTAAATAAATAAACTACCGCTGCATGTGTGGAAATAATAAATAATATTAAAATTAAAATTCTGACAATGATCCTGAAACTGCTTGACACATAAAACAGAAGGTTTAATTTTCTTAATTTCACTTAATTGACTTAGATTATATTCTATTAATTTTTTCCTATGTGGTTATGGCTCGTGGAATGCCTGTTTAAAGATTTTTTGTTTATTAAGTTTGCAGCCAACGAACCCCTTACCAAAAGTTACTATTGCTTTTGTTACATACAAGTAAACAGTAGACCAATAAACATTCTAGGTCAACCTTTTTATGTTGTACTAAAATTTCCCGGACAAGAAATAGCTTTCACGTCGTCACATAAGGTGTCTCACTCAAACTGTTAGATCATGCTAAATTTAGGCCTAAAAATTTTTAGTGTTTCTTATCGTGTGGCGTTTGTAGGTGAAACAGCTTACGACTAGGCTTGCAATATTTCAAATAGTCATTTAAAAATCTCATAAAATATTCCAATAACTTAAATTTTACATAGAAAATTAAAGTAAATTTCTAAATTTAAACGTAAATATCAATAGCTTAACCAGTTTCTTCAAACAGTCTTCTAAGAAAATCATTTGGAATATTGTTACAAATCTCCTGAATACGTGCCTCAAATCTCCAGTATACGAGACTTTACCCTATACACATCCTCCTTTGCGTAGCTCTGCAAATAAATATCACATGCAGTAAGATCTGGACATTTGAAAGAGATTTATAAGGTCCGCGTCATTCTAACATCTTGAAATATGTTAGTCTAACCATGTACGCACAGTAAATGTAAAATAGGGGGGTTCGCCATCTCTCATGAAATAAAGTCGCCTTTATTATCCCAGCCAGATACCGTTGGCCACACGTAATCTTCAAGCATCTGAATGTAGCGATCTGCATTTATAGTGCTTTACACAAGATCTCGTTTATGTTGCATGTGATGCAATGTTCAAATGTTCTCCCATACAGGTGATATATTCCTGAAGTCTCAGTTCTGCGTTGCTGGACAAGACTTCTACTTGTATTGCTGCGAATAGCATAATTTAATTCCATCAGGTGTCCCTACAAAAAGAAATCACAAGTAAAGGGGATAAGTCTAGCAACCTAACTGGCCACGGGGTGTTACTATATAATAAAATAAAGATTCATGGAAAATTTTGTTCCTGATCTTTTCGAAAAATTATCTCTGTGCGTGCAGTGGCGCCATCTTGTTAGAGCCACGGGGTGCATTTCTATTTTCGTTGAGTCTGGGCTCCAGGCAATTACCTAACATCGCAACATAGCGGGTAGATCTGACAGTCACCGTGTTTCTTGATTCCTCACAAAATACGGTCTTATAATACCGTAAAACCACACCAAACAGTTACCTGCTGACTTTTGAGAGGTCGTTCATAAAGTCGAATATTTTTTAGAGGCCAATACCAAAAATACTGCTTATTGACGCAACCCGATAAATAAAAAAAATTTGTGCTACTGAGCACAACAGCATTAGATAAAGCATTTACTAATATATGTCCTCGCAAGCAACCTACTGCTCGCTTTTTTAAGTTCTTGAACTACCGTCAGTTTGTTTACATGAATAGAACATGATATCGTAGTGTAGAACGTTTTAACGATTTGATAACGTATCTCACTGCTGCGATATTTTCGGATGTTCGAACACTACTAGGTCTACCGGGTGATTTTGATTTTAGTATTGAGCCCGTCGGTCAAAAATTGTGTACCCACAACGTTATGTTTTTTTTGGTCGAAAATTTCTACGAGAACCGAAATAGCCTACGAAATAGCTGCTGTATCATGTCTTCAACATAAACTCACAGTAGGCACCACTCCACGCCATGATGAGCAGTCCTTATGCTGTTCAAAGATATACGATTCAACCGATGTCTACCAATACATTGTGCGCAGAGGTTAATTCAAAAAGGAAAAATTATTTTTCCGGATATTGTACAGATTGCAAATATTTCAATTACGTGTACTCCGCTGTTCAATTTATATGTTTTTATTATTCGAACAATTTGGATATTCTTATTCTAATTATTTTAATATTTAAATTACATACAGGATCCGGCAAGGAGGTGTTGCGTTTCTCAGAATACTCTAAAACAGATGTTTTTGAATAAATTTTAATTTTTACTTTTTCTAAAAATCACATATATAATGCCGTTCAAGGGGGCGATACACGTAAAATTATTTCCAACTTACCTGTTATACAGAGATTCCAGGGCCATATAATAATTCTTCAGCCTCTTCAAATAAATTATTTTCTTCTATTTGTTGCTCTCTGCGAGCTATGCGAGCGTCTTTGGAAAATAAAGAGCTGCGTCGCTCCTCTCGGACTAGCCACCGCCCGTCATAATCATTGGCGTATTTCATGCTCTGGAGCCCAATAACTATTTCTAGCTCTTACATAATCTACAGTATTGAACAATATCCTTTATTGAATAGACCAGCAATAATATAAGGTAATATTAAACAATTTTTAAGTCAGAATTTAGGTGCTTTGGGACTAGTGTCCAGATCGTTGAATTAAAACTTTCCTTCGCATTTTGCGTATGTGTTCCAATAATTCTTCTTTTGATAAGTCTTGGTAAATGGTAAATATGTTCTCAAATGATTGGATCAAAAGCTCTATTTTTCTCCATTAGCCAAACTTTTTGCCAAGCACGCCAGCTGTCTTCATCTGGTGGGCAGTAATGATGCGGTAGATTTTCATTAATAGAAAATAAATGATAGTAGGTGGCCATGATACTTCTTCTTATTTCTTCAACACTATTTACATTTCTTCTAATAGCTAAACCATAGTAAGTTATTAATTTTTTTATTAAAGATTCTGTCAGCTTTTCTATTGCCAAGCTTTTCTTTTTTTTTAAATTTCAAACCCGAGTGCCCATTCACTTTGCAACGTGTAAATCTTTATAAGGATTAGTGTCTAGAATGGCCTATCTAAAGTCTAACGCGTATCTAACACCTTGATTTTCTTCTAATCTTAAAAACATTTCTGTGATCGCAGATACTTCCACTTTTCTTGAAGGTCTTTCGTAATTAATACAACATTCTTCTTAGTGATCTTCATATCAAGTTAATTATTCTGAAGTATTTTTTTTCTTCCCAAAATACATATTCTTGATACCAACTGCTTTTTATTACTGAATCAATGATTACCCGAGTGAACAGTCAATGATTATAATGACTCCATATCGTGATTTAAATCTACGCTTTTTCAAAGAAATATTAACAGACACTTTTAGTTCATAGGTGGGTCTTTCCTAATATTAATTCTTTTCTTTTTCTTCTACTACGGCTTTTATACAAAGACAATCAAAAACGTTTTTTCCGATAAATATAGATGCTCGATAATGCTGTTGTGTGCACTCTTGCTCATTTCGTTACAGATGTTCATAAAATTATAAAATAAATTAATGCCTTTTTGGACCTAAACCTGAGGCGAGCGACAAACATTCGACGATTAATTTCGTATCAATTTTTAATAAAAGAACTCGTCATTTTTTATAAAAAAATCGTTTTAAGTAAGAAAATTAACTAAGTAAAACCGCTCCGAGATCCAAATAAATTGAATTCAATTACGTGCTCTTAAAATTGTTAATTAGTAAATGTTTTGGGGTGCAATCTCACTTAGAAAAACACTCCCGTAAGCATATACCTGCTACTCGGACAGCTACTCAGTTTAACTGCCATATCTCGCTTAATATTTAAAAATTATTTCTAAAATTTTAAAGGCATATATCTAACATCTTAAATTAATATATTATGCGAAAATAAGTTTTGAAATAAGTTTTAATTTTTTTTTTATTTTACATGTATTGTTCCCTTGATAAACATAAACTACAAACAGAAAGAATATAATTTAGGTGTGAACAATGACGCCATCCAAGTGATGACCGTTCATGACCAAGCGTTGTTGCAGGTGAGTGAAAATTTTTTCCATACACCTTTCAAGCATAACGCGTGAAATTGCTCAAATTTTTCGAACTGGGGAGCACTCTACATCCCCGCATACTAAAAAAGGCGCCCTGGAAAATATCCTCTTTAAAAAACTATGGATTTCCTTGAGATATGGTAACTAGCCCCATCCCGTTGCAGTCTAAGCCTAAAGAGGGCAATCTTATATCTTCTCAATTCAGGCGACTAAAATTTTCACAACATCGTAAGGTAACGCTGAGTTGACCGGCACAGTGCGTCAAGTCTTCTCGAAAAAAGTAAGCTCCAATCATGCCAAATTGAGGTATTCTGCACCTCACTATGTAGAGGCCTTTAATGGATTTTCCGTGGATTTTTTTTTGAGCGACACCGGAAATTTTGTTTGTTTATACCACCTGAGGGGTGGAAATACGTCATCTCACTCGTTATCGAAATACAGTAATTTTCTAAAGTTTCCAGCGTCGTTTCTACAATCGTAAACCGGCGTACACACTAATTTGTATATCGGATCCGATCACCTATCCCAGCTATTCCAGGTCTCACAGTTCTAAAGTTGTTAAACCATTTTAGTATTGATGAGAGAGATGGAACGCCATCACTTAGACAAACATTAAAGTGATTCCTAAATCTCCGCTCTCTCACTAAATTATCGGTTGCAACAAGAATGTAGTAAACAAAAAACGTTGTCCACGTCCCCATGGCTAAAATGACAACTAACGAGTGTATAGTAATCATTGCACATGCGCTAGTTTCCTTACCACCAATGCTATACTAGTCTCAAAAACGTAATACCTTCCCAGCAAACCCTGTATGGTAACATGTCAGTGCATTTTTTTTGAGAACGTCAATTGATGTTACTAGTGTCACAGTATTTAGCGTTGTACAAATTGTATGTTTAATTTAATTCATGATATTCTGAATATTGTGGCCATGACTTAATAGAGACGTCATTCGCTTTGGCATCCACATTCGAAAAAAGACTGACTTGGAAGTTAAAACAAGCCCCTCATTCTTTTGATCAATAAAAAGCCATGCGAGGCAAGTAATTTTGTAAGTTGATTTTACAATTATCTATTTGATTAAGCTGGTAATCCTGAGTATTACTAATTAGATGTATAACTATTTAAACTAAATAAGTCCAAAAATGGAAAATCCATGTCCTTGTATTAGACCGTATTTTGATGATGAGGCAGATATGATCTTCTACAATAACTGCAGATTTTGGTTCCACTAGTCGTGTGCACTTTTATCCAGTGAACGAACTATAATATTAAATAAATATAAAAATAATAAATGGTTTTGTACCAAATGCATAATAGAAGGATCCATTCAAAAAACTCAGACATCAACTGATGTTCATCTTATTTCATGCCCACGAAGCCCTTTTTCGGTCTATTAAAATTATATAAAGGTCTTAATAGACTGAGAATTCATTATGTTCGTTCTCACAAGATATTTTTGATTTGGAAACTCAAAAAGATGACATCGAAACTCTGTCAAACAAGTTAACCTCAGGAAACAAGTAAAGATCCTCAAGCGAATTCGCAAGAAAGCTTGACTGGTGGTGGCGAATAAACTCTCATCGTTAATAGACTTATGTACCTCGGAGAATGATATCCGCTCTTGGGAAAATCTTTTAACATTTTCGTACATTGCTTTACAAAAATCTAAGAATCCAACACAAGCCATTAAAAATAACGTATAGGAAAACGAAGTAGTTCCGACTCGACCAGTACAACACTCAATGTGAGTAAGTCTTTCAAGATGCGTGGAATCAAAATTTTGTGAAGGGGATATTAATGGTGATGTCAAAACATTGTCTTCCCCTGACAGTGTGGCACCTGAAAACAATGACACTTTTTGTAAACACCTGAAGATTTTCATCTAACTATAACAAATCCAGAAGTGCGAAAAGCAATGTTTAATTTCCCGATTGAATCTGTAGGCAGCATCGACAGGATTCATCCACAACATCTGAAAAACCTTGTTTCAAAAGCGAACGGAGATTCGGAAAGTAAACTTTCCAACACTTACTAATGTTTGCAATTTGATGTTATTCGGTTCTGTCAACGAGAACATCACAACAATTATGTATGGGGCAAAATGAACAAAAAATACCGTGGTATACGCCCGATTGCAATCGGTAGTACTTTTCGACGTTTAACAGCTAAGCTAGCATCAGTCCCTGATGAACTAAAATCTCATTTCAACCCAACGCAACTTGGTTTCGGTACAAAAGAAGGCTGTGAGGCGATAGCTCAAGCAGTACGTACATGCATCTTAAAAAACAGAAATAATGTGATCTTCAAAGCAGATTTTCAGAATGCATCGAGCGAGATGTCATGCTGAGTGAAGTGAAATCAAAATCCCCTTTGTTGTTCCCTTTTTTTTATCAATGCTACTCCGTTATTTCGTCACTTTTCTATAGAGTAAAATCAATAGCATTACAAGTCAGGGCACAACAAGGGGATCCTGTAGGGTGTTTAGTTTTTAGCTTATTAAATCAACTAGTCATTAAAATACTTGAGTCAGAATTAAATTTATGGTATCTAGATGATGGTACAATAGGAGGAAACCCAAATAACGTGCTTAATAATTTCAATTTATTGATAGAGAAATGTAAAAGTTTTGAACTTCACGTAAATCCTTTTAAATGTGAGTTGTACTTCTGCGGCGACCAAGACCAATCTAAAAATCTTTAGATTGTAAAAGAAAAACTGTATTTATTTGGAGCACCCATTAGGGAAAAAGCTTTTGAAGAGCAATCTGTGCTACCATTTTTAAAGGACGTATCCCAGGTTGCCTATTATTTAAATGCGTTTAAGCCATGGAACCACAGCATGATAGAATGTTGCCTCCTGTTCAGACTTCACAACATCATTGGAATTCTTTTCACTGTAAACAAATACTAGATCAGCGGGCGCTAGCTCTAAATAAAACCAAATAGAAATCGAGTGCTTGGTTAACAGCGCTTCCACCAAGAAGTACAGGCACGCTGCTGGATGATAATACTTTTTGTATCTCAAAATCATTATCGCTTAGTTTAAATATCTGTAAACCTAATGTTCTTGTATGTTGAGAGCCTGTGTATGAAAAAGAAACTTAAAGTTTATCGTGCAGAAAAAAACCTGGTATCAATCAAGACATTTCTGTCTAATGGCGAGACTTAACATCAGCAAAAATTCCATTAGTCTTGGAACCGACCGAGATACTACAAGATTATAATCGCAGATCAGATGATATGTCCCTAACACTTTGAAGAAACGAAAAATCCCTGATATGGGATACAAACTGTTCTGAAATTTTATTCCCCTCCAACTTATTAATGGCAGCAAGTTGAAAATGCGCTAGTACGCAAACGTTTAAAGTAAAGGCTATTATTGAGACAACTACCATTTTGTTCCTTTTACAGTAAATACTCTGAGACCTTGATCTCAAGTTACAAAAGATCTAGTAAAATCAATTGGAAAGATTTTGGCAAAAGTTACTAGAGAAGACAGATGAAGAACTTTCTTGGAGCAGAGGATAATTGTTGCGATACAGAAGGGAAACGCTACGTTTATTATGGGAACTTTAGCTACTTAAGTTTCAATGAAAAAACTTTTTTAATTAGATTAAGTTTATTCAATTCCTTGTTATTACGATATCATACAATATGATTAATAACAATCCCAGAAAGTAAAAATAGCCATACATTAGGAATGATGTGCTTATATTCAATCCACTACAGTTTATACTGTAAGCTTGTCCATAGAGGCAGCTCTTTACAAAATTACCTAAAGTGCGAAGAAATCTTTAATGATTAAAAAAATGGTGTGAACATCACACGACTTTCCTTATCCTATTATTTGGATAATTCTGGCAAAAATCCTGGTCTTCAATTTTTTTTCGAGTTCCTATTTTATCAACTTTTACTTTAAATTCATGTTTATCTCGTGATAACAAATCATTTTTATTCTCATGAATTTTTTTATCTTTAACTGTTTAGATTCGCGACCGCTTTGCGACCGATTTTGGGACCTTGCGACCAAACGACTCTGCCGATTTTTACCAAAAGTGTCGCACTGCGTCCAGTAACTTACATTTTCAAGTCTCTAGCGTTCTCGAAATATCCTGTTTACTGACAGACCGACACACACACACACACACACACACACACACACACACGAACCAACTTTTTTGGTGTCCTGAGGCTATAATTCGTCCAGAAATGTGAAAAACTGGGTAGGTCAAATTTCTGCCGATTACATTACTTATTATAGGATAAAGAAAGTAATATATGAAGACCTCATTCATTATAGACAGTTTTTTTGATATTATATTTCTCAGTCTAAAAAGATCAAATGTTTAAAGAGCTAAAATAATATACTGCTTAACAAAATTTTAAAAACAAAATGTTTTTTATACTTTTAAAGTATGACAAATCATAATTTTGAATTTTAAAAGTTTGAGGACTACTGGTAGAAGTATCCAATCTATAATGTTGGCAGCACTGAAGAGATAATCGATCTTTGCCGGTGACGATTGTGAGGCTGAAATTTGACGTTTGCAGATAAATTTTCTCGGGTAGGGTGAAATGGGGGACAGCAGTGACGATGAAAGCCAATGGATATTCTACAGAGAGCGACCTGAATGGAAAGACGTGCAACCGGTGTCTCAAGACGATGGGGATGCCGGGATAGTTTCCATTAGATACACCGATAAATGTTAGTGTGGCGTAACCTCAAAAAGCATGTTCGTGCCAGCTAATTTGAATTTTGCTATACAAAATTTGATGTATGTTAGCTTAATTCAATTCTAACTGTTCAGTTTTAATTCTCATGCAGTCAAGGACGTATACGATTACTTCCGAGCCATCCTTAAGTCATCCGAAAAGTCGGAACGTGCTTAGAATTAACGAAAGATGCAGCAGCCTTGAATCCTGCAAATTACACCGTTTGGCAATACAGGTGTACTTTTAATGCTTTGTTGTGTTGCGTAGATGTCTAGAAATGTTTTTTTGTAGGAGAGATATCCTGAAAGCACTGAACAAAGATCTGCACGAAGAACTGCAGTATAGTGAACATATAATTGAATTAAATGCAAAAAATTACCAGGTGTGGCATCACAGGCGGGTTCTTGTTGAGTGGATGAAGGATGCGTCGAAGGAGCTTTACTTGACGGAACTGATTCTAAATCAGGATGCTAAAAACTACCATGCTTGGCAACATCGACAGTGGGCTATTAAAACATTCAAGTATGATGGAACACAATAGAGTTCTATTTCACCAATAGTAATCAAAATGTTGCAGCCTCTTTGAAGGAGAATTAAATTTTGTGGACCAACTATTACAGGATGACATTAGGAATAATTCAGCATGGAACCAGAGATATTTTGTTATCAACAATACTACTGGGTTTACTGATGAAGTGCTTAAAAGCGAGATTGAGTATACTCTTGAGAAAATTAAAATTGCAAAAGAAAACGAAAGTGCATGGAACTTTTTAAGAGGGTAGGTAGTAATTATTTACATTAAAAATTTATTTTGAAACTATCATAATGCGTGACATTAGTTATTGACTATCCAGAGACTACTGAAATTATGCGCTGTATATATAATAAGTATTTATAATCAAAATCTGATATGATTTGTCTGTATCTTTAAACCTTCAATTGCATACCTTTTCTATAGGATAATTTTAGTTTGGCATTAATTGTTCAGAAAGTTTGGGGGTGCCAAATTTGAAGGAGTAGTTTTATCTAAGTTGTTAACTTGTTTGTGAATATATCAGAAATTTAGTTCATTTTCCGAGTTGATTGATACCACTGTCATTTCACTCTCGGAGAACAACGTCCCTATAGGCTTGTAGAAATTAAAACTAGCCACTTCAAATGAATTTTAGAAATTGGTAACCAGTTAGTTTTATCTTAAGGGGAGGTGGTACACCCTATCACCACAATGTTAAATTTGTTATCGTTATAGTGATTTTTCTATGAAACTATCAACTCTATGGTGTTGCAATGTGATATACAAATGGAATGATGATTTCTCTACAAATTGACATTTTTTTAAAATGTTTTAGGCTACAAACACAAATTTTTTTTCTTGAAGTGAATAAAAAAACACTCATTTTACACAAGAATATATTTAAATATTTTGGATGTTTTTGAGTTAGAAATTTTAAAAAATATCAATATATGCTACAGTTACCACAGAACAACCGGTAAAAATTGCGTGCTAGTAGCTTACATAGTTCTTGCGAAAAATATAATTGAATCTTTAAAAACCTTACTTGCGGAAAAAGTAAAATAAAGATGTGCTATGTTAGTGCATCCCTGGTCTATATTCCGAGTCATCAGGATCTTTATCTTTATCCTCCCGTGCTTTCCTTTTGTTCCTGATTAGTATCCTGGAATTTTTGTTGGTCACATCAGCTTGCAGATCTACTGCACCAGCTCCCTCCATTCCACTGATCCCAGTGTAATTACTTTTGCACTCACCACTGCCTCTATGTTGTTTCAATTTCTGTTCACAATTCTTTACATTCTCACACTTTTGACAGTATTTACTCAAGGGCTCAACATCTATGGCCTTTCCTGTATCAATACTTGTTGCAGAAACTATACCATTGACACTTGTATGTCCTCGCTTCTGCCAAGAACCATCCAGAGCAATAGTCAAATCAGTAGAACCTTTTTGCACTGTACAAAATTATTCAAGACACTTGCCAGTATTTGAATACTAATTATATGGTTCACTTGGTTCAATTGTTCATTGTCACACTCTTATTTTCCTCACAATTAGTAAAAAGTGATAAGGAGGCCATTACCCGGACTGTCATAATGACATTTAAATCGCATTTAAGACCTTTAGAGATGATTTTTACAAAAATAAGTAAAGGCATATTATAAAATAGACTATATAGAACTGTAAAACACAAAAACAAAAAAAATATTTTTTTGACCACAAATGGTGTACCAATTCCCCTTAATTTATATTATTATAATAATAATTTATATTATTATAATTAACAAGACACTAGTAAACAAAAAATTAAAACATCTCTTGATTGGGGTATTTGGTCAATTTTGAATGTGTAAATATAAAGATCCAGTTATGCTACTAGAAAAATCATTGAGAAAATAAAAGAATGTAGATTGCTTAAGAATACAATGAAAACGTAGAACTTTCTTAAATTTGAGGAAATGGAAAACCTCTAAACAATGTATTTGCAGAATAACAAATTGTTTTTTCTTCTAAATGTCTTATTCTTATATTCCTCTAATAATAGCCTAGCTGAATTTTGAAAGTGCTTAACAAAATTGAGAACTGGAGATTGGGAAGCCCACATCACAACCTCTGTTCTTTTGGTGACCAAGGAACTTGAATTGAAATGTTTTATATTGTCATATTTATTTTTTCATCATTTTTTTTTACAAAAAAATAAGTAATTAGATTCTGCTGAATTAATGATTTAAGTCTAAACAAAGAAAACAAGCTTTCTACCTAACAAGGAATGTCATGGAGTTGTTCTGCTCCAATCGTTATCAAATTTGGTATACAGCATGATATGACTGAGGGATGAATACATGTTATTGCTTTTTGCTGTGTGACTCAAAACTTTAGAGATATGAAGTATGAAAGTTTACCGCTTAACAATAATGCATATGAGAGATATCATTAGTGTTAACTTCAAAAAAGTGTTGAACACAAAGATACATTTGACAATGAGTATATCTGATGAAGAATAATGCATTGCATCATTCGCCCTAGATGTCCATCTGACAATTTTCGAAGGTTCTTGGGAAACAAACAGTGGCAGGAGTTTAAAATCGGGGAGGTCTCTCTAGTATGTATCCTGCCTTAAAGAAAGAATATTTGATCATGTCTACAAAACATTCTGCTTGAAATTGATGCATTGTCAATGAGTAGAGCTTCAATATGTAGTCCCTTTTGGAGAGACGAAGACTCGAATCTGATCTTGGAACTTCCTCACAAAATGCTTGAATTGGCGATTGAAAAAAGATCCAGAGGTTGAATCAACCTGTTTTTTTTTTGGACGAATAACTTTCTTGACAAAAGTGGTGTTGGCAGGCTTGACAGACTGGATCATTTCGTCATCCTTGAACAGTTTTGTTGAATCACAAAGGAGCAGAAAGTTGTTCGGTGCATTTGGAAAGAGAACATCGCGGAAGTACTCCTTGGTTCTTGCCTTATTCATGATGGCAGAGGTGTTTGCCACAACATGAATGTTTGGGTGACGGAACTAGTTTGTTTGACTTGAGGACCAAATCTACCCTGCATTGCCTCTTTCATACATATATACAAAGGAGACATAAGTTCACCCGCTGCAGTAATTGCAGGCATAACAGTCGATGAATGCTGGATGGCATTTGGAGTTTGGACACATCTGATGACTGCCTTCTCTCCTTGAACTTCCAAAGTGCAACCCTAGATGACTTCTAGATTAATGCCCATTTGATCAATGTTGATTACTCGGTGTGGCCGAAAGTCATTAGGAATGAGTGACTGGACTTCCAAGACAAACTGTAGAACATTGTCCTCGTCAGCAAAACAGAGGGAAACAAACTTTGTCACTTTCCGAGATACAATGTGATTCTCTTTTTTCCAGTTGTAAATGAAAAATTGAGACGCAGAGAATTGCGATGGAGGAAGTGGTTGGGGGAAAGACTGGTTGACAAGAATGGCCCATCGTTGAACATCATCATTGTGGACAATTAGATGATTCTCTTTTACATCCCTGAAAATGCCATAACATTCGTCCTTAATCTTGTGAAGTTTCTCAATTTGAGATGCTCCACTTTCCTTCTGTGCTTTATATCTATGGAAAAGAGATTGGGTTATAAATCATATTTGACAATTAATGATAATTACCTCATAACTTGGCTCTTTTCGATGGAGCATCGTTTCCTGATTGTCTGTTGGGATGCTGTTGGATATCTCTCCAAGTATTTGAGGGCACCCTCCAGTGCTTGTTCTTTCTGTAGGCTGGGATGGTAATCCACTTGTTTCGTATTCGTCTTCCTCATACCTTGAAAGATATGCATAATTAATTATGTGCAAATGATAATGATGATTATTACTCACCAGTTGTCATCAAAGTCAAGATCGACAAAAGTATCAATAGACAGAGATGAATTCCTACAGTTTTCAAGGACTTTGAAGAGTTTCGCCGCAAGATCTTCTTCTTCAAAGGTGACTGGAGATTCAGGGTGATCCTGAGGTTGATATTTTTGATGGAGGAGATGCAGAACATTTATGGGGTTGGCCATCTTGATGAGACTAGAAGAACACTTGTTGACACGAGAGAAAAATAGTGAAATGGACAATATACACACAACACAATGTATGCCTGATGTATCGTCATTTTGACATTTCTTATCTCGTCTGTCTTGGGTCACACAGCAAAAAGCAATAACATGTATTCATTCCTCAGTCATATCATTCTGTATACCAAATTTGATAACGATCAGAGCAGAACAACTCCATGACATTCCTTGTAAAATAAGGTCTAGATGACTTTTTTTTGACAGATAGTTTTGAAACAGAGGTTGGAGCTAGATATGGTATCTTTTAGGAAGTGCCAAGCTGTGAGATTAGGGAAAGTGTCTGGAGTCAGCTGTAATTTTTCAAGCAAGAGTTATTGTGATACATGTACTTACGTCATGTGCAGAGGAATTATCCACATAGAATCTATGTCTGACAGTCGTGAGAGTATTATTTTCATTCAAGTTTTGATGTAAACTGCTTGTAGACTACCATAAAAGTCTGGTAAAGCTGGCAGAACAGAATAGACTGTTTAGTTAAGATACCAACATATATATGATTTGCTAGGACTGGAAGCAATTCACAATTAATTGGAACAAAATCATTTTATAGAATTGTGTATGCAACATTAAGAGGGGTGATTGACATACATTTTAGATTAGAACTTAAATCATTCTAAAATGATAACTTATGATTCCTTACAAAAATTACAAGCGGAATCTTGAAACATAGCAGAAATATACATAACAATTCTTATATGACACTCTATAGACTATATGAGAGAAAATTTTACTGTACTAGATGGTAGAAAGCATCAGCTTAAGCAAAAAAAAAAAATACCTTGGGAACTTTCATGAAAACAAACGAGCATAACAGCTTTTTCAGCTAAACGAAAATTATCCAGTGCTTTATAAGCATTGGAAAACGTACATTGAACTTTTTAATTCTTGCTAATGAGAGATACCTTTGCAGTAACACATGTGAGTCTAAAACCTTATAAATGTTGAACTGTGGTGAATTTGTTGAAAATATTGATGGCAGTTTTGAACAGTTAGCAAATGACTTCTTTGTTGGACTGTTCAAAATGCTTTGAACAGTAGATTTTAGAAGTTGCAAACAATGTCGAAAACGCTTATTTGACTTTATCTACTTGAAGTCATTCAAGAATAAGTTGATGATCCAAACCTCTGTAAAAACAATACATTTAAAGGCATACTTTACATTAATTTATCTAATTAAAAAAGTAATAATCAGATGTAATTGTTAACAAAATATATCCAGAGATGTCTTGTTTTTTGCTTGTCGCTTATTGCTTTAGTGGCAGATTTTATAAGGGAAGGAATTGCAGAGAAACAGATCAGTAGCTGGGTTCCATAAAGAACAAATTGTTACTTACCTTAATCATGTTATATTTTTAAGAAAATATGTCAATTTTGCCTTCACATGTGCCTAAATTTGTTTTGAAAATATAAATTAAATGGTTTTGAAAACTATAATAACCTGTTACATTTTAAACCTAACTTAGAGATCTTGTATAGTACCTGGATGTTTTTAAAGGACTTATTTTATAGAAATGGTTGTAGTATGAAAATGTTTGTTATTACTCAGGGAATGTATTCATACCCTTTCTTCAGTTCATGTGTAACCTCTGTTTCTCTTGTTACAATCCGTTGAAGTTCAGTGTTTCTTAAAGCCTGTAGCAAGCTCACGAATTATTTTATACAAAATGCCAAAATATGTTGCAAACATATAACACTAAATGGCTGTAAAAAGAGATAAAAGGGTCATAGGGGAGTGTTATAAACACATTATGGCGCAGTACACAAACATACCAGAATCGCCGTTATAAAATAGCTTATGAGCAAAGTAGGCTAGTTATGTAGAGTGGCATGTGTTTTATGAGTGACATTTCCTTAAAATAACTGTTTCAAAAACGTCTAGCTACTAAGCATTTGTATTAAACCTAAAAGATATTACCCACTGGGGCTAGTATTATTTGACTAAATTTAAGTAAAAATTGTCAATAAAATTTAAAAATATTAAATTTGGTTTTATGGCAGGAAATAGAGTATTTTAACAATTTAGCTTTCAATTTGTTTATTTAATAAAAAAATTAGATGGCCTACTAATACTTTTATACTATCTATATTTTTAAACTAGCATACCTGCAATATATTTATGCTTGAAGAGCTCTCAGACAATTAGATTGATTGATCCAGTAGATCTAGTGCTTTTAATAGCCTTACCATTCAGTTTCAAAAAAATTTTGCAACTACTCATATTGTGCTTTACTGATCTTAGTGTGTGCAGAATCTTATATGGTGATCATTTTATGGCACTCTCATTTATCAGAGCTTGCTGCTATACTGTTCTCTTCTTAAAGGGTTATAACACTGTAAATGGTGATATTTCATATGGTTTTTGTTTTATTAATTTAAAAAAAAAATGGCTTGACAGATTTACATGTAACTTTACACATATGCTAATTAAAGTTAAAATTATATGAAAAAAAAGATTTTTTTGCGGTCATGTTTTTTTCCGTAGCTAATCCAAAATGGCCTCTTTTTTAAATGACCCTTGGGTGGTTGACAGCGTTCCAGCAAAATGGAGCGTCCTAGAGCAAAAAAAAGATTCTTTAAATATACATTATTGGCTTATGGCACGACGTAGGGAATTTTGAAAATTTTGATCAGAAAAAAAATGGGGGTCTAAAAAAAATTTTCGCAAAAATTTCACATTAAATTGTTTATAAAAAAAATATGGCATGAATCAAAAAACGGCTACGTCATGCCATAGCAACACATTCCCTCTACAAAATCTGTTTTGAATCAGGTCGATCGGATAAAAACTGTTTGAGTAATGCTGTCCACGAGGTCAAAAATCATGGTTTCGAGAAAAACGCATTTTAAGTTTTGGAAGGGGTAGATCGAATGAAATAAGGTAGAAGAAAAGGTCTTATATGTTTTATTCTATTAGTCTGCTATCCCTGGACCGTATAACATCTCTTCGAAGTCCAAAGTTGGTTTTTGGAATGATTGCTGGGCATGCAGACGTCCTTCGTGCGTGTTTGCCTGAGCCTGACGATTTGCGTAGTTTATGCGTTCTTTGTCGATTTTTTGACAATAGTCGAAAAGGTTCTGTCCAATGCGAAATCCCATTCGTTCTAACACAAGTAGAAGAGCCGTATGACCATTATTAAAAATAATAGTAGGAATATTAGCTGCAATTTGCACAGTTTTGGCTCCACCAAATATAGATTTCGGAGCGAATTTCCAAATAACGTTAAAACTTTCGTTATTATTTTGATTGAAAGCACCTACACATCGTCTTAGATCACGGCTAAGATCAGTATATATCGGCTTGTTGTGTCTAATACTTCTTTGGTAGTTCGGGTTCATGCTCGAAATCTTGAAGCTTCCCAAGTGCATGAGCCTTTTGCCACTGACACCAAGATTCCGGCCTTTCTGGACAATTTTCGTGTATTGGTTTGAAATCGGTTGAGGACTTATGTGAAAACATCGCCCACACGGCTTTTTTCATTTCCTCTAATGAGTTACTATTGCGTCTTATAGCGAGCCCGTAGTAAAGGGTAAGATCTTTAATAAGCATCAATAAGCTTACCCCTACCTCTGATGCCTTTCGTTGTTTTTTTGCAATTACGTAACCTGGTCCCCATGCGCTTCTGCACGTGATTTACGCACTTTTTTTGTCACGTCATATTGTATATTTTCGACAACTTTATTATGTCTTGGAATCGCCATCGCCGATATAATAGTCGTACTTTAACTGGTGCAATTCTTCTGATCTTTTAAATATTACAACCATAGCGAGCGGCTCCATATTTCCAGCGGGACCCTCGTGGTTCGCTTCACACGCCTCATACCATAAATCATACTCTGCTGTATCTTTTTTATTTTTCCATGACAATACGACGATTTCACTGTAAAATCAAGCACTTTGTTACTATGATACCCTATTAAGGATATCACGTCGTGCAAAGAGAGCTAAAGCCCCTTTTTCGCCAACTGCCATCGCATACAGTCAATCCGATAGAGTCTGGGTTTTTTCTCTAACGTTAATCGTCTTTCTTCATCTCCAGCATTTTTATCGAACTATTTTTTACTTGTTCTGTGGCGTTGCTAACGATTTCTGTTAAATCGGCGTAAGTTTTGGAAACAGAGGCCGAGGTAGATCCAGAAAGCGCAAAATTTTTCTGCTCCAGCTTGTCCACATCAAGCAGCCTTATAGCAAGCACAAAACGACGATTGACTTCGAAGGCATTTTTTATGAAAGCACAAGAAGGAATTTTCGTTGGTTGACACTTTTTACACGTCACTATCAAATTGAAACCCAGTCATCTGCTAGAAGTTTCAGTGAAATAGACATCTCCCCCACACGTTTTACACTTCACTACTTGGCTCAGCTTTGAAAATATCGATACAAAATTTATAAGTCTATAAGATACACTTTGATCAATCGGTAAGTTCCAATAATTGAAGGAATTATTGAGCTTCTGTTCAGACGTGCTAGTATTAATTGTCGCTGTCTCGGCGACGTATATATATATTTTCAGGACCAATTCGCCTTTTCTTTTTGTCTCTTCTTATTGTCGACTTTCCAACCAAATGCCTCTTAGATAGATAGATAGGTAAAGCCAAGCATGCAATAAGAGGTTATAAGAAGAATGCCAGAGAATAGAGAAATCCAAGAAGAATTATTTGAACAGAGGTTACTAAAAATGAGTAGAGATCCTCATATCATAGAGCAAAGAGTTAAAATGAGAAAGAATGTGAAACTATTGAAGCCATTTTTTGCGCTAGATATTAAATTTGGACCATTTTTTAAAACGGATTGTTACATAAATCCTAAAGCTGTAGTTTAAATTTCTTTCTTTCTCTGGTATCCTATATACCCTTACGGGTATTGGATAGTAGTTTCAATTTTATATTGTTAAAATTTGTGTTAACCATCTGAAAATAGTTCCTGATTAAAAAAATGCCTCGACATGATGAACAAGATTTTCAAATTTAACTTAACCCCACTAAATGTTTGGTATTACTAGTTTCTTAATATCCTGGTGGATTGTATTCCATTTCAGATAAGATAAGAATTTTTACATGTTGAAATAATTTAGGTTTTATTGGGAAAATTACGTGATCACTAAATATTGTATGGAACATTTCTTATCCTACTAATTAATTTGTTTTATGAACTGGGTGATACATTTCATCTAGCTTTATTCTAACTTTCATAATTATGTTGAACAGTGTGCTGTTGTGGCTTATTTGTAAATTGAAAGTCGTGTAGTATTTAAACTTATCTTCTAAGTATAATGCAGGTTGGGGTGTGCCTAGTAGTTTTATTAAGAGCATATCAGTAAGCCAACAAGAGTAGAAAAATATATTGATCACAATTTTGTGAATGTACTTTTGAGAAGTATTTACTCATTATCCATTCATTCTTTTTACTATGTTGTTTAATGAAAAATGTAAAGTGATTATTTTAATCTTGTTAATTCCTCACAATCAATATGGGTTCGAAAATTCTGGTTTGAAATTGCGTTTATGATTTGAGTGAATTTATAAGTATCCCAAAAATACTGAAAAACTTTCACCAATATCTGTGACCATATTTCTTGATTTCGTAGTACATATGCTTCATTCCACTTCGCAAAGTTAGTGAGAACAAGGATATAATTACTGATGTCAGTTTCTAGAAGTGGGCTGGTAATGTCAACTGTCATTCTTTGTATCAAGATACCTGCATTGTATTGTCATAGATTTTTTAAGTTTTTCTAAGATAATTATTTCTAAATTTGAATAATTTGCATTTTCAACAAACTTAAAAAGTTCGTTACTGAATTCTGTATGTCTGTCGGTCTGTCTGTCTGTCTGTCTGTCGCTGTCACAAAATTATGGATTTTTTAAAATTTTAAAATGGATTCTTATAGGAAATTTTACGCTGAATTCGAAAATGAAGAAAAAATTCTATGTCGAATAATTTTCCAGATATTCGATTTCGAATTTTCCCGAAATTCGAAATCGAAAGGTTTTTTTAAGTTCGTTCTGGGATTGCTTACAGAGCAATCTCTTCGCCGGCCCCATGTTTGGTATTATTTTTTTGTTTACAGTCTGCAACATTTTCTTAATTTCATAATGGTTCTTTGATGTTTCATTGTACCTTAAAAATAGAACTTTTGACAGTAACGTTCTGCGTGAAGTCTTTAGAACTGTTCCAGTTTAAAGAAATCCACTACATTATTGTTTCTCAGTGCTAACACCACTTTTAATTATGAAGCATGCTCTTGTTCTTGATGACTACCATGACATCCATCACAGAGGTATTAATAAATTGTAAACCATTTCATCTAGCCAAAAACAGCAATTGCCAGTTTTTGGACAATGCTTCCTTAATAAGACATTTGTGTTATAAGTTTTCATGAGAAGGTTATGCTTAACCTATCTTGCAAGTTGACGAGAGCTTTGAAAATGTAGTAATTATTTCAAAGTAGCATGGTCTATCCTCGGGAGTTTCCTACTACAGAGTTATTTAAAAACGGACTTTCCCAACTACAATCAGCTATCTTAGTTATGCTATACTTTTCTTTAGCTTTTAATAAAACTTGCTCACAGTCGATTTCTTCATTTTTTGATTTTATATCTGAAAAGCATACTTTGGTGTCCAGTATAAATTTTTCATTTATTTGAAAGTAACCCCTCCTTACTTGACTTAGTCAGTGGCTTTGTAATGTTATCCAAGGTGTCCTCAGTTTACCAAGCTATGGGTCTCCCAATAAACCTGAATTGAAAATCTCTTGGTTCCCATATTTGTCTTTTAAAGAAGATAAGAGAATACACATACACTTCTACTTTTCTTTTGTATGAATTTGCAAACGTTTTAAGAATTCTGTAAAATCTACCATTTGAAAAATGTGATCAAATTCATTTTTGTAACTCAAACTTCTACATTGCTTTTTTTAATTAAATTGTATAGACCTCATAATTTCAGTAGATACAGGGAGGCGCGTAAAAACGGGACTTTTTAAAATAAAATTTTTGGGGTTTAAAGAAAATTGTATTAAAAAAAAAGAATAATACGAAATATTCACAGAGAGCTAAGTTTCTACGATCTGAAAATTATATTAGTCAAATGTCCTCTATTTTTGGTAGGAATCGCATCAATTTCTGGCGTATTCTCGCCTTCAATTCATCAATCATGTTAATTCTGTGGGAGAAAACTTTAGCTTTAAGGTAACTCTACAAGCAGTTAAATCAGGTGACCTTCGCGTCTATTCAACATCACCAAATCGAGAAATTACGCGATTTCTGAGAACTGCGCGAACAGCAGCCATGAAGACTCAAGCAGTGTGGGAAGTTAAATTAAATTAAATGATTATTTTGACTAGTTTAATGTTTCTCGAAGTGTATGAAAGTGAGATACAGAGCAACTTAGTATATGCGAAATAGTTATAATTATATGCAACATGATATCTAAAGCAATTAGAAATATAGTTTTTGTTTACTTGTATTTATTTTTTAGGCTTTTATTACATGATAAAGGAGGTTTAAGCAAGAATAAAACTGTAACTGATTTCTGTGAAGAGCTGTATGCTTCTGGCAATCGGTCTCCATTCCTGTTGGCTCTCATAGTGGATATGTGTGATGAGCAAGTATCCCGGGGTAGTGGAGACACAAGGTACACACTAGAAAGGGCTTGTGAACTCTGTAAAGATTTAGCCACAGAGTATGACAAAATTCGAGCCAAGTATTGGGACCACATGGCAGATACAATTAAGAAAAAAGCAGACGGAACATGTGATGCTGCAGCACACAACAGTTCTATGGGTGTGGAAGAAAGTTAACTTGAACTCGTATTATAAGTACTGTATGTTTGCTGTGCACACCTATTGTATTTAAGAAATTATTGATTCCTATTTGCTTGTCAGTGTTGTCTATTTATCAATATCCAATTCAGGCTGATCTTGAATATAAATTGTGATTTTAAGCTTTCTGATTTATCTTCTGAAGATGCGCACACATTCTTAATGTATTTAAGTGGAGTTTATAATGTTTATACTTCAATATTACTTAGTGAAGGAAACCAACATAGATTAGGACAGAAATGCTGTGTTTGTCATTGCTAATTGTTGACAACTGCGGAAATTATTGTATGAATTGTAATTTATTAGTAACAAAGCAAATACATTTTGATAAAGTTATGTTTGTATTAAATGGTTCTATAAATAATTTTATAACTATTAACTGTAACTTGGAAAATTTAAAATGTTTGTCAGTGATATATATAAAAATAGCAATAACTGTAGTAACATCAGATGCATTACCACATGCTTGAGTATGTCGGCAAAGACTCAGGGTTATGATTTAACTTATCAGACTATTTGTTACTGTAACCCCTAGCTATTGTTGTGTTTGAATTATTACCATACACTTGCTTCAGTTTTCTATAAAAAAAGTTGACTAGTATTAAGTTTGATGACTTAAAAGACTGATCTCTCCGAAATGATACAATTTTGATATAAATCTCCCAGAAGATGTAATGATGTGGCAGATCTATTTAATGGTTAATCTCAACATGGTAATGTGTTAAGTAAACGATTGAAACGTGAAACATTGCAACTTCCTCATAGTGTAGCCAGAATGTTTTAATTTCATATATTCTTAAACACATCCCTAATATCAAATATATATCTTGAGGTTTGTATCTTCCATATAATACAAATGGAAACGCAACTGCTCGTTATATGACGTAAATTTCATAATTCTGATATGACAATTCAACTTTCTAATCTCATTTTACAAATATCTACAGTTAATCCTAGAAGACTGTTGAATGTTATAGGTTGAATATTCTTTTAGAATACTCGTTTACTAATTTAAGTATGTTACTATGAGTATTAACTTTGGAAAGCCTCGTACAGAGTTTTAGCACCAGTTTTGGATCTTCGAGTATTAATGGTACCTTTATTGCAGATTAAAGTATTAAACATGGTGCTTGTCTATATTATTACGTTAATACTACCATAAGCCAAATATCTCTTCATTATATTTATATTCAAACATTGAAGAGTCTGTAACATTGATTTTAACTATTTTAAAAAGGTATTTTTGTTGAGGGATTAAATAAGATAAGATATATGGTTTAATTGTAAATTTCTTGTGATTACAAGGTGTAATGAAATGGCTCGTGGAGGTGTTTTTTTCAATTTGCATTTATAAATTTTGCAATTATTTACAATTATTTTATTTTGTTAGTTCTTTTAATATTTGATTAGGGCAATATATGTGAGTAAAAAAATTATGTTATGTACATAATTTTACTGATTAGTTGAGGTGGTAACACGAAATGGGGTTATAGTTATATATATTTTCTATATGATAAAGAAATTGGTGGAATGGCAACAATACAATTAGATAAAGAAGGAAATCAAATAAAAGTGAAATAGTGGTGGCCTAGGTACTTTGATGTATATATGCATTTTAATGATTTTTTCCAATTTTCAAACTTAGATTATAGAACAGGCACAACTTTCTTATAATGATATTTGTGTATTTTTTTCCACTACAAACTACGATTGTCTTACCAAGATGTTGCATTTCCCCTAGCACATGTCGATTAGTGCTTAGGATTTCAAATTTAAGTTATGTTTTTCTTGTATTAGGTTCAGTAGTTTCACATAGGAAAGAAGGAAATCCTAAAGAACTAGGGGGGTCTGATCTGAACACTTTCACTCACAGGGCTTGCCATACGCATAAAAATATGTTTAACTACTAGGAAAAAATTGCTTATGATTCATTCAACCTTTTAAAGAGTAGGTGTACGTACGTCCATAAGAAAGCATATATGGTTATTAAGAAATAATTTAAGATTTTAGTATTAAATTCTCTATTGCTAAACAAAATGGTCCAAATACTCAAATATACCTTAGTTATGAAAATTTGTAGTATTTTTATAACCATGATAAATATGATGATACCTAAGATACAGAGTAATCGTTTTGAAATAGTAATGTCCCTGATAGAAAATTTTTGAAGTTGGTTATGGTTGTCCAGACACTACTTGTGTATAATGAATGTTGTAGTTGATGCAACAGAACGATCTCTGCAAATGGGCAACTTTGTGTCGCATCTATTTTTTTGAAATGCATGCTCTCTCTAATTATTGCCAGGTAGGTCACTATATGTGTTTTTGTTGCAGTACATTAAAAATGTTATTAAAATCTACAATTACTTGTCTCATTGTTGGATATATAGTTCTGAGATATTAAGAAGCGAAAAAATGTTGAATATTTAGAGTCAATTTTAAAATAAACAGTAAATTTGATTACAAATGATAGATATTTAAAGAGTAGCTGTTTCAAATAAGCTGAAGATACAACAAATTGGGGTATCTCAAAAATTTTGGATGAACATATTTAGTGATGCATAGAATATACCTTTCTAGAATAATATATAATTTTCACGAGTTTGATAGAACTCACTGTAGAAAACTTGCATATAATAATGTTGCAACTAGCCCTTGTGTGCATTATGCACTATTTTCATGTCTAAATTTGTCACAGCTCAAACAAGCGATTATTTAAATGGTCCAAATTCGAATGACGTGAAGCATACTTGTTTCTCTAGACAGGATAATATTTTGTAATACAAAGACAATTCGTTAAGTATGACGTATTTAATATTTTTAGCGTTTGTTCAGCAGCTTTTTGCTTTTTTAAGTCGCATTGTCTTTAGGCGAGTGATCTTTCGTTAATTTCAGATTTCAATCGATCCCCCTTTTGAAATATATGCAGCATTATGTCAATGTTCGCCAATGATGCATTGATCTAAACCGTGTTATGGCAATCAAACCTTTGTATGCTAAAATTTTCAGTAACTTAAAGAAGGCAGTTACTGTTAATCACTTTTTTTAAAGTCCGATCTATTAATCCATCTTTCAATTTATATATATTAAATTTCTGTGGTGATTAATTATACCCTAGAACTACAAATTTTACGTAACATCTTATATCAAAATGAGCAGTACAACACCAGCATGTCTGCTTTTAACTTAAAAGAATTAAATTGCTCTGAACATTAACAATTAGGGGGAAAAACGAAAAAGTGAGAACATGAGCATCATCTAAAAGAAACGTAATCAATTAATTTAGCAAAACTAAAACAATCAAAATCGGTAAGCATGTTACTGCTAAAATATGTTTATATAACTTCGGATTAGGCTCTCACCAATTCTGGGAGACAAGAGGTCTTAAGATAATTGCATTGAAATCTCCATTAAATAATTTACGTTTTCTTTTTTATTAAGAGTCATTTGATCTGTCTCTGGTAGCACTGTAGCCTCATGGACTTGTTAATCTTCTGTCACTCTTTTAACTGTATTTTTTCAGTATTATTCTTTCTTTTATCAATCTGTATAAGTTCCTTGTTGGATAGTGGTTGTATTCTTCTGGATTTATTATTGGTTTTCCATAAATAGCTTGCCCCTTGCGAATTATAGCCTTACACTCGCACAAGATGTAGATGTCCGCCTCACATTGTCTGCAACTCATATTTCTATTGTACAATCCTATTTTGTTAAGGTTTCTTATGAGAAAACAATACTCTGCAATATTTCTTTGTCTTTGTCCTAGTATTTTTATGTTGTTTTCTGACCCATTATTTCACCTGGCTTTGTATAGCACCTTTAGGTATTTATAGAGCCGGTTTGGCGCCTATATATGGAATTGATGATTCTTTTATTCTGGCTCATTAGCTTTCTCAATGCCTACAATTCTACAGTGCCTTGGTACCCACAATGTAGTTAACTTGTGGTCTGCCAAAGAACTGAGTTGTTTGTGGTATTCCCAAACTAATTTGGATGTTACCCTTGGCTTCCCTAATACCTTCAAGGATGCCTTACTGTTTATAAATATGTTGATTTGCTTATTTTGATAAATCCCCAAATAATGTTATCTGGCGTACTGCAGTACAGTAAATATATCCGCTTAAAAACAGATATGTATTTTCTAAGTAGAAAGCTTAACTGTAAGTTGTTCTTTTCACAGTATATGGCTGCTATCGCTCTAGATCCGGCCTTTGATCTGTCTGTTTACTAGATAATTTCAAAATAAAGAGGATGAAGATCTAGTAGTATCTCCATTGCCGTTATTTGCAGACGATTCTTTGCGCCATCTTTGTCCATCATACCAAAGCTGCATATGTCATGGGTTTGATCGCCGTGGTGGTTATCCAATATATCACTGTTGGTTTTAGACCCCATGTTTTTCCATGATATCGTCTGGTTTACACTAATGTTGCCTCCGCCTTCGTTTTGATTTTTTGAATGCGTTGTTCTAAGGTGATATTTGAGCCTAAAATAACTCCCAAGATACTTTACCTCGCCGATAAATTTATTTCTACATTTCAGAGCCTAAGAGGTTCAGACTCTAGGTTTCTCCTTCTTGTGATTGCTATTCAATTTATAACCAGATTTAAGATCCCTTGCATACGCTTTCTAACTATATTTTAAAATCTTCTTTGCGGTGGTGACTACACCAAATATATATTTCAGTGCTCTATATTTGTTTCCCTTGAGTACCTTTAATAGCTCGTCCATTAGAAGGTTCCACAGTAGATGAGATAGAACTCCTCCCTGCGGACATCCTCTTGCTACTCGAGTCGTCATTGTTTTACCAATTAGGGATACATACTAGTCTTTCTTGGGTATATAATCTGTCCAATAAATGCAAAGGCATTCATGGCTAGTGTTATGGTGGCCGTGGTTGGTCAAAAACTCTTGACGTTTCCCCCACAACTGCGCCAGACATCTTCAGAAGAAAATTAAAATTTTTTAGAAGATGCACCATATAATCTATCTACATACAACTTGTTTCGTCGGGGCTTTTGGGCCTCGACGCTCTAGTAATTGAATCTAGGGATATGTTTCCTCAATATCCAAAAAGGCAACTAAAGTTCATTTTTGCTTTCTATAGTATTCTTCACTTTGATAACAAATTGATGTAATGTTGTGTATGTGAATATTTCTGCTTTATATGAATACTGCTCTTGATGTAGATGTCAAGTGGCTGGTGCACCATTCCTAATAACTTGCTACGTTTTAATAGATTACAACGGCACCTCATTTGTTAAAAATCTGATGAGTAGTTCAGGAATAATGTGGGAATAGATTAACATACATACCTACTAACATACGCAGACTAAAATTATAACCCTTCTTTGGCTTTGATGTAGTCGGGTAGAAGTAAGTCATCTTTTATCAATTCTGACTATTTTAAAAGTTTTCACAGCAAACATTTACACTTATCTATTGCTCATGGTTCTACGCATTAATTTGCTGAAGCCCATCAATCAATGGGCTAGTTTTAATTTAAAAAGTTAGGAAATTTGTTTTAACATTATTTTGTAGAACAAAGTCTTAGCTATAAGGAACAAATTTTTTATTTTAATTATCTGCCATAAACATGACATAATCATTTAAGACAATATTTATTACCGCACTGTGTAGACAGTCAAAACTGCTCTTTGTATTTTTCTAGAAAGTTTCTTCAAAAAAAGCTCTGGGTTAATTCTAGCCTTGCTAGGAAACAAAGTAATTTTGAGATATGGCATTGACGGTTACCTCTTGAAATTAATATGCTGCCTTTAGATTTGTGCGTGTATGATAGCAATATTTTATCTTTAGGTTCATTACAAGTACATGCAGATGTCAGCGGCTGGCTAACAACCGAAAATCGATATCTTAAGTTTCGGCCGTGAGTCGGTGAATATATTTTAAGTAAATGTGCCATGGTAATTTACGTTGTTGTTTATAGGGCAGCATTTGTTTTTTGTTACCCCAATTGAAATGAAAACAGAAATAATGGTTCTGGAGTAACAAAAAATTCTGGGCCAACAAAATGATTAATGTCCAAATACGAACACTCATTTAAAACACAAAAAATTAAAAGAAATTATAAGTTAATACATATAAACCAAAAGGCTTTTTGCAGTTGCTAACTATGGAATTTATTATATATTATAATAGAAGACGCTTATTACTTTATTTATAATAGTGAATGTTATTTTGGATGTATGGCGGTTATAAAATTTTTATTTATTACTCTAATTAAGCTATTAAAAGGAGAAATGATAACAAGTATTCTTAAGCTTAATAGCTTGCCGTTATGATTTTTTTATGTTACATAATAGTGTGTCAGCCTTACACCTAAAGGTAGAAAGGCCAAGGACTAAGTAAGTAAGTAAATAATAGTGTGACAGGGTCATAACTATAAATAAGGTTAACTATAACTGTTTTTTAAATACTTTTTGTACAGTAATATTAAACATAAAAGCTGTCAATCTTAAACTAACTATTAAATGTTAGTTACTTATATTACTTTAAAGTTTAATAATTTTTATTTTATGACGTTTAGTCTAGGCTTTAATGGTTTCACGTTATATTGCAAAATGTAGTTTTGGTTATACAACTTGGTTTATTTTAATTATAGTGGCTCTTGTTCATGTAGCCACTTGCAAGATCCGCCTTCTGCAAAATCAGCAGCAGCATGTCCATCTCCTGATAGTACCCATTTGGTGGTCAAGAGCCCTTCTACTCCCACCGGACCACGTGCGTGTATTCTTGAAGTGCTTATTCCCACTTCTGCCCCTAAACCAAACCGGAAGCCGTCGGCAAATCTAGAGCTTGCGTTGTGGAAAACGCACGCACTGTCGATTTGCTGCTGAAAGGCTTGCGCCGTTTGAACTAAAAATGTATGCAGTCAGCCTTGCAAATTTCGAAGAATTAAGCTACTTTACCATCCTCAGTCACTATGACATCCGTGTGCGCACTTCCGTACGTATGTATATGTTCAACAGCCGCTCTCATGTTTTTTACTACCTCGATGCAACACTCCAACGCCCCATACTCATGCTTCATTGTTTTTGCGAGAGGCGGGCCGAAGGTCAGCATCTGCGACAACGCTGGGCCCGCATTAATTTTTACCCCTTCTTTCTTTAACATATTGCAAACATCTGTAAAGAAGGGTCCATCCATTAAGCTTTCATGTATGAGCAGCGTCTCCATTGCGTTGCAAGCCGCAGGGTAGTCACACTTCGAATCTCTGATTATTTTCAAAGCCTTTTCTAAATCAGCGTCTCTGTCGACGTAAACATGACAAACTCCTTCAGCGTGACCCAATACAGGAATGTGTTGACTTTGGGATTGTATACTACGAACTAGATCACTGGACCCGCGCGGAATAATAAGATCAATGTAGTGCTCCATTGATAACAAATCTCCAATTTCCTCTCGTGTTGAAACCTGTTTACATGAATGTACACAATTTTAATAATCACATTAAATTCTCTAAAGAGTCTTACCAGCGAAACTGCACTTGCAGCACCTACAGTGCTAAGAGCTTCATGAACTAGATGCATTAAGGCTTTGTTGCTATGAGATGCTTCCTTACCCCCTTTAAGTAGCAAACCGTTAGCGGAAGCAATAGCCAAAGATACGACTTGGGGAAGCGAATCAGGCCTGGATTCAAATATTACTAAGAGCACACCAATAGGAACCGTAATTTGTTTAAGATGTAGACCATTTGCTAACTTGGTTCTTCTTAGAACGCGACCGACGTTGTTGTGACTAGAATCAGCAATTTGTTTAAGTCCAATGGACAGATTCTTTAATTTTGCAGGAGTTAGCGAAAGTCTCGAGAGTAGAGGCTTGGCCAAACCTGACTTAGTAGCTTCGACTAAATCTTTAGAGTTTGCGTCTAAAATTTCATTTTGTCTGGAAACCAGCAAATCTGCGAGGGTGTGCACACATGAAGCTCTTTGTTCAGGTGTTAGCGTTTGTAGATAGCGTCCGCCACTGCGTGCTAGAAATATATGTAAAACAATAAAGTGTTGATGTTAAACGAGTGAAAACCTACCATTTTCAGCCATGACATCGACAGATGGCACGCCAACTAAACTCGAATCCGTAAAGAACGTGCCAACTTTTCGACCAGAAAGGATAGTTTCTATTGCTTTTTCTAGCATTCCGTTGCAGATAACGACGGTGACACCTCGATCTAACGCCCAAGTTGCTGCATTTACTTTAGAATCCATTCCGCCTGTCCCAACTTTAGACTTTTGTCCGTAGGCTATAGTGTTCCTAAGATCCGATGTAAAGGTATGTATAAATCGAGCTCCTTCGACCCATGGTGGTTTGGTGTAAATACCATCAACATCCGACATGAGAATCAGCAAATCGGCTTGCACTTCTGCAGCCAACATAGCAGCCAAGCTATCGTTATCTTTAAGACTAATTCCTTTCTTTCCCACTTTTCCACCAACCAGTTCGTCTCCTTGCGGAGGGGGCTCCACGGCGTCGTTCGTGTTAATTATCGGCACAATATTTAGGCTAATTAATTCCGATAATGTACTGAACAAGTTGCGGCGCGTCTGTTCGTTGTAGAAATCCGGTTTTGTTACCAGAACTTGAGCAATTTTAACGCCATATTGCGCGAACATAGCGTCGTAGAGTGACATCAGACCAGACTGTCCTACAGCTGCTGCTGCTCGAGGTTCGAGGAGCATTCCGGCATCCTTAAAGAAGATTAATTAGTTATTTAGCCAGCACTGCTACTGACAAGATGAGCAATGTTAAACGAATAATTCTGTAATAAATTGATATAACCGACAAAAATAATTTTCTGAAAGAGAGACGGCAGAATTTAATTTGAATAATAGGTGACACGGATGCGGATTTATGTCTTCCGAATTTTTTGCAGATTCTCCCGAACGCTATGCTGCGGAGGATAGTCAATATTTTTCAAATACAATATGGTATTTAACATAGCGCCCTTAATGCTCAATAAATTACGTGAATGGATTACAAAGCAATAGGCCTACAATTGCCCGTTCTGCAAAGAATGCTAAGCGACAAAGCGGAAATTTAAAGTTGGGAGTTCGAGAATGGCACGATGAACTAGCTTTGTACGAAGTGGAGATGGGAAGCCTACTTCGCTGAATCCGTCGGCAGCTTTTCTAGAGAATAACATAATGCCTTTTATCCGAAATTCATCATATAAGTGCCCAGGAATTTAATATTAAGGCAGACGGGGCTTGCTTTCTAGTTTTATAGTTATTTTGTGCCACATTTAATCTGCAATTAGGGATATAATTGAATTTTAGAATAATTAAACGATAAGTAAATTTTTAACTGAATTCATTATGAAAGCAAAATTCATTGAAGATCCAAGTGCGTTAGTTACGTAACGCAAGTATTAGGTAACCAAATCAAAAGTAAGCGGGCACAAAAACATCCACAGACATGTAAATATTTGTTCCAAGTTCATTTTAAAGATTAAAGGTTTTGCTTTGATCACGTCACCGCCTATCTACTTATATAAAATTTATCAGGGCTTGCGTGTGGCTCAGAAACAGCAAAATATACCTAGAAATGTATAAGGTTACCTCGCGCGTGTGATCTTTGGGGGATAATGTTTCCCTCATGGAAAGCGACATCAAAAGTTCCTGGGTTAATTTTTGTTTCCCAAAAGCCACGGCTCCACTAGTTACCATAATACATTCGCGGCCTTCGTTTTGGCATTCTGCTACCTGCAAATTAAGAAATTATTTAACATGACATCAAATAGTCGATATTTTTTTTAATTAATAGTTAAATTTAATATTGTTAAACTAATCTGATTTATTGGAGAATTTGCGCTCCATTACTCGAGTGCAACTGCGCTTTCCGACTAGGAAAATATGATTTTCACTTATTATATTTGCGTTTCTGGATTAGCTCCTCATATAGACATTGGATTCCCCACTTAAACAGTCTGCACACGACATGCTCGGAACAATGGGCATTAGGCAAAGCAAACTTCGAACTTGAGTAACTTTAAATGTAAAATCGCTTCATAAAGATTTGATGAGTCCGTAAGCAATCAGCGAATCTTTTTGCTCCTGTCGCGCTTATTGAATCTTCGCCGGTGCAGTGGGCCCCGTCTTCGAATACTGATTGCACCAGCTCCCTTTCCAGAAGCTAATAGAATAACATTATAGTAAATTAATTTGCTTGGTTCCGTTTTATAGCATCGAGCGCTCGGTGCGGCTGCAGTGTTATTCATAACGCAGCGGTGCAAAAACATGGATATTGATTTAACGGCTAAACATTATTAACATGCAAATTACTCCTTATGTTGGATATGCAAGTCACATAGCTCGTTAAATTTGAAATGAATTTATGCTTTTGGTATACTATTGGCTGCAGCGGCTTTAACAAATAAGCAAATTTTTGATACGTATATTAAAAATATGTATAGGGTGGTAAGATAAATCCGGAATTGTTTTAGGTTGTATTGCTGGAAAGTCGAAAGGCCGTCTTATGCGCATGCGCAGTTTTCTATTAGGAAACAAACAAATCTTATACGTATAAAAGAGAAAGACCTCACTGATTCATCAACGCCCAGCCTAAACTACCAAACCTAGAACCTTGAAACTTTAGGGTTTTATTCTCTGTATGACGTAAGGACGTACTAAGAAAGGATTTTTCGAAATTCGCCCCCCAAGGAGGTCTAATTGGGGTCCAAAGTTTTAGGCTTTTTCGAAAACGGCTCGAGTTAGAAACGTGAAACTTGGCAGGAATGATCTTCGGCCAAATCAAAAGGGCCCGTGTTTCGGGAATTTTTTGATCCGACCCCCACAGGGGCTAAAGTGAGGGTCAAAAGTTAAGCTTCTATTTCTGTCATTTCTGACATCTGTGACGCCTTATAATTTTTGATTTGTAATAGATAGAGGCATAACGTTTTCAGTATTCAACTAAGGACCATAAGTCAAGTACAGGCGCCAAAAATCAGCCTGATCGGAAAATCTCGAGACCGATTTGACCGGAAGTAGCCGCAAAGTTTTCGGTTTTGGCCGCTAAATTTTTGACGCTATTCACTTTCAAAAAAAAAAAAAAAAAATGGCAATATCTGGGTTTGTTGTAACCTTCCTAGTCGTGACAGGTTATCTCTTGACTCCTATAATTATTTAATTTCTCTAAACAGAGGGATATTCTCCATCTATATATTTATTAAAGATATTTGGAAAGAATAATCAATAGTTAAAATTAGAGAACCCGTGTTTTAGGAAATTTATTAATTGCGGGTTCATGTTATTAAGGAGTGCACTTACTTAAATGAAAACGTATGCTCACAGGGCTAGACGGGAAAGGAGAGACGAAGGCGACCCGAGCCGGCTAGTATGTTATATGTGAAACGGCTTGAAAGGGATCCTATCCATCGATATTCAGTCAAGTCTTCTAGCCATTGTTTTTTTCATTTTCTATTTTCCAAAGATTGACTGGGCATTTCAGCTATTCGCTTGTTGGAGTGTTCTATATTGCGGTATCTGTATTTGATAGCTTGTCATTTAATGACTTGCTTTTAGATCATTATGTATTGTGAGGTTCGATACATACCAAGGATAATTTTTTATTGTACCGTCTGTAATGCTTTGGTGTTTGACGGCTTACTGCAACGACATACCTTTACTCCATATGTCCATATGGGCTTCATTATGGTTTGATATAGTCTTAGTTTGCTTTCTAAAGTGACACTTTCTATAAATCAACCAGTACATCTGTTTAACCTTTAAGTTTACTTATTGTCTTTTACCTTTGATATGTGCTTTCCATGTTAATTTTTCATCTAGGCGGAGTACTAAGTGTTTCACTTCTTTTTTTATTGGTATAGGGATATTATTTATAGTTACTTATAGGTAAGAACTATGCTTTGTAGTGAACATTTGAGCAGATTTATCAATATTAACTACAATTTTTGAACATTTTAGCCATTTCTGCTATACATCTAGGTGGCTTTGTAGGCCTCCCGATGCTTTTTCTGAGTCCAGGTCAGCTGATAGCATTGCTGTATCATCAGAAAATGTAGCTGCCATAGTGTATTTCGTAACTAGTAAGTTTCATGTGTAAATTAGATATAAATATGATCCTAATACGCTGCCCTGCGGTACTCCGGATTGTATTAAGTGGTAGTCAGGCGAATTATTGTTGTATTCTACTTGAAAATATTTGTTTTGCATATATCATTTTAGAATGATACAAAGCTGACTAGGTAAATTTTTCTTTAGCTTGTATAAAAGTCTATCATGGCATACTTTATCAAAGGCTTGCTAGATGTCTAGAAAAACTGATGCACATATTTCCTTTCTTTCTAAACTTTTCTTGGCCTTATTAACTAATCTGCGGCATTGTTGTACTGTGAAGTGCTTTTTTCTAAGGCCAAACTGATGTTCTGATATTAAATATTCTGCGCGTATAGCGTCTTTAATTCTGTTAAGGAGCAGCCTTTCAAATATAATAGGCAAGAGACTTATTGATCTGTAAGATGATACTTCAGTTGGTGGCTTTCCTGATTTAGAGATTATAGTAATTTTTGCAAATTTCCACTTTATTGGAAAGTAACATAGTCGAATAATGCTACTGTAAATTGTTGTTAAGAGGAAAATCGCTTTTCTGGGGAGATATTAGAGGTATTAGAATTTGCCCTATTATTAAGTCGTATCCAGGAGAGTTAGTGATCTTTATTTCATGAACGACTTTTTTCTGCGAGAATTGTTTTACTGGCAGGAACAATTGCTTCTGATGGAAGTGAAGTAAATACATTAGCAAGATGTTTGCGAAAACTTTAGGTTTTCCTTTATTAGAGCATGCCCAATTGCGGTCTGGTTTTTTAAAAGGCGACACCGGCGTTGTCACTCATTTGAATTTCTTTGTCGCCTTCCATAATGAATGATCTTCTGGTGTTAGTGTAGCGAAATAGTGTTGAAAAGTATCATTTAGAGCTTCTTGTATCTTCAAGATGTCTCGTTCTTCGCCACTTGCTACAAGCTTACGTTTTTCTTGGACAAGTTCTTTTTATGTGTAATGGTATGTTGTGTTGTTTCGGTAGAGTCTTACTTCTTTTTAGACTGGATTTCCATAACGCGTTCTGTAGTAGTTCGGTTAAATACTGTATTAAGCCCTCAATTTCGCGAGGTCCTTTTATACGGAAGTTTAACTTGATGTTTTCATTAATGAATTTCTCAAATATTTACCAGTTGGTTTGTTTAGAGCACAGGTGTAATGGTGGATATCTTTAGATAGTTTTAGTACTTAACCTTATTATAGTAGCACTATGATCAAAATTTAGATCAAACTTTTCACTTTATTTTACTATATATATGGGATGTTCCTTTTGTAACGAAATCCAGAAGGTCTGGTATCTTATTATGATCAGTAGGCCAGTACGTTGGTTCTCTAGTTGATAAAAAGTTAAGATTATGTTGTTGCGTTGTTGTAGTAGGTTTCAACCCTTAGCTGAAATTAGTCTTGATCCTCACATCATATTTTTGGCATTCCAGTCACCAGCGGCTAGAAAGTATGGTCCAAGCGTAAGGAAGAACTGTTCGTATTTATTAGTCAAGATTTGGTTGCCTTGGTAGATTATAGATTGCTGCAAGGCAATTTCTGGGGAAATGTTTGTATTTGTATTACTGCATTTTGTATTTTATTTGTGATATATATGACTGCAGAGTGTAGTGTTTTAAAACATAACGTATAATAACAGCTGATCCTGCTCTGTCAAGATGATTGGCACAATATATATTGTAGTTTGGTATCTTAAGGACTGCATGTTGATTTTGTTGATTTGTAGAAATAAGATAATTTCATGTATGTGGTTTGATAGCCTATTTGCGTTCTAAGGCGCTATTCTTAGTATTGCAACCATTATTGCGCGAGTTTATCGATTACTGTTGTTAGCATGAATAGAATCGTGCTATTCTGGTTGAGCAGTTCTGCAATATTCTGTTAATGTACCAGTTATATTTCCGTTTGGTCTTGTGTTGTAAGAACTGAAAGTTCTAAATTTTTCGCTCTTAATCCACGAAAATAACGGTAATGGCTCCTTGATTTCTTTGTGTCTGGTATTAATAATATTTCTGACTGAGTGTTTATTTTCGTCTCATTTTTATATATCTTGGAGAGACATAAACATATAATTCTCAAACTTTAGTTGTTTTCTAATTATTCCTGTAGGACGCTTAATTTAATGCAAAAGTTTCAATTTAGTATACTTTGTTTTTAATTTTACTACACTCTTAATAAAAGGCAGTATATTAAAAATATTATTACAATTAAATTAAACTAAATTAAGCATCCAAAATATCTGTTTTTGGAAAAAAGTTGCAATATAGAGAATTTATTTTTGATAATTTTAATAAATGATAATTAGGCAGTTATTATATACAGTGCGTGCTCGGTTAACGAATGTAATCAATTCAAAAACGATGCATGCTACCCGTATAATTAATCATCGGTTTACTTTAAATTTTTATGGAAATTTTACTAATTCGTTCTGATGATTCAAAAAATAAAGAATTATATTATTTCTTACTATGTTTATTTATATCTAATAACAATAATACATGCATACACAATTTTGCATCTTTATCAGTTTTATTTTTTCCTGTTTGTAGGGCGTTAAAGAATCTGTCAAATGTCGATTGCTTTTCTCTCTTCCTTAAGATTTTTCGAAAGTGATTAATAGCATAGTCATCGTAGAGATTCCCCAGCTTATTGACATTAACCTGGTTTAGATGCCATTTTAAAACCGTTTATCTGACAGCCTCATACTTCTTCAAAAGTTCTTTAATAGTAGATGTCGCAATTGGTCCTCTTTTGTTTCCTTCTTTAAAAAACACGTTTTTCTGAGTTTTTTGGTGTTCTTTATTTAAAAGTTCTTGGAGTTATTCTGATATAAAATAATTTTTTTTTATTATGAGCTCCTCAATGCTATTTTCAGTCACCTCCAATTTTAGATCTTCAGCAGTTGTTATAATTTCATCTATAATTATTTTTTTGAAATGCAAAATGGCTTTCCCTAAGCAGAATTGAATTGTAGTTAGATGATTTCTGACAACACTTTTTGAATTAGCCGAATAGCCTCAAAAATATAAAATTTTTCTTTCCAAAACTTTTTTAATGTTATTATTGTAGAGAATTTGCGTAGCTCGAAACACCGACAAAACGGCAAGTGTATAATTTTTTGAAGCCCACAATAATCTCTTCATTTATTGATTGAATCAACAAAGTGGTATTTGGAGACAGAAATTGAATTGTCAGTTAAGGAAAGTCTGCTAACATGTTATCTTTAAGATTTTTTGTGTGTCCTAGTGGATTGTTTAATAGCGATATTGATTTTAATGGGAATTCATTTATCTAAAGATAAATGTTGGTGCTCGAGGCACAAACGTTAAACAGCCATTCTTTGAAAAGAGCCTGCGTGATCCATACCCTTTCATTCGGTCTCCACATCACTGGAAGTCTTTCTTTAATTATGTAATTTTTTGGAATGCTCTAGGATCTCGGAGTGATAGACAAAACGCGGGTTAAGCTTAACGTTAATGGGCCTTTGATGGCTTTAAGCCTAGGAATATTTTTTTCATCTTTTATGATATAGGTACAATTCGGTATGCACTTACAAAATAAACCATTATCTGTCCACTATTTATTTTGGATAATATTTTGATAGATTTCTATAGCGGGCATAATCCTGATACTTCACTCTTTTTAGACCTCATAATATTATCAGTTTTTTTATATGAAGAGTTTAGAAAAGCACTTACAAACTCTAGAGAACGGAAATTAACTAGCACACAAAAAGCTTATGTATAAAACTGCCAATGTCTCGTTTCAGGTGGCAGTAAAATACAATTCTACAGATGTACTGTAAGGCGATCGTTATTCAAACATTTGTAGTCCGAACATACAAATTTTTGGCTCACATGCATGCTAACGTTGAACAAATTTATGATTACGTTGGAGAAGAAATCACGTATGTAGTCGTTCAAAAGAAAATTCTATAGTTTCAATAATATCCTTCTGCTTTATGCGGCGATTAGCACGAACAGGTTTATCTATACGCACTTGATGTGGTTCACCCGCGGCTGTCTCGGCCTGAGCACATCGAGAGTGATCAAGCAGATTTGTTGTTGAGGTTGGATTATTTTATTTTATAATTTCTGCTTACTGATTTAAAGATACTGACATCTACACAGGCGTTTTCATAGGCAGTACGAATTTGTTGGTGAATGTCAATGGGCCAGTAATTCAGCGCGTTGCTTTAGCCAAACTGCCATGTCATTATTCATTGTGGTTATTACAGTATATCCATCTGATAATGCAAGGTAACGCCAATGGGCCTCTTGATAGTTAATGAGTTCTAGAATATTATAATACCTATTTGGTATGCCTCTAAATAATATTATTAGTTCTATCGGTTAGTAGGCAAGAATTTTTAAGTCACATACAAAGTTGTAATCGATATTATATTTTATATATTTTATTTATCTATTATAGTGTAAAAACAAATTTTTCTTTGTTTTGTTTTCTTGTAATTTATGGTACCACTGTTAACATGAATTATAAAATGAATCGTACAAGATATTGTATCGCCATTTTTGTTGCATATAAATCTGGGCCTTAGATATAACACTGTTTAAATTGTCCGACGTTGATAATTATGCTTTAGCGGCAAAACCAACAGGAACGCAATCGTTATAGAAGAAGCTACAGGTCAATTATTGCAGATTAAACGAGCGCAAAGTTCATATAAACTTCAGTAAGAATAGCAGCAGTGATTCAATGGTCAAATTTAATTATGACAATCGCGTTCTTAATAATTTATTTAATATATAAACTTAGATAAACATTACAAATACAAGTTAAATCGACATATTTGCACAAAGCATTCATGAAAATAACTGTATCTGCTGCCTCGTGGCCGCAAATAACGGCAAATACAACCTTCAATGACATTTATTGTTGTAATAATGAAGTTGGTGTATAGAAATTTGTTGCTAAAAATATATTACATTTTATTTCATTCATTTAATTTTTTTTTGGTCATATGTATGTAATAATTTTATTTTAAGTTGTTGTGCCTTTGAAAGTTGTTGTACTTTTATCTGTTGTATTATAAGTAATAATATCATTAAATTCTGAGTTATACAATTTAAGTGATAGTTTTAATTGAAAATAAAATCTTCTCAGGAGTGCTAGCGTTTTAGAATATTACTTATATTAAATAAATATAGTAGAAATTTGCTTATTTTTAATTTTTTGGACAACATTGCTCAATTTTTTACATATAATTAATTATTATTTAATTGAATTTTAATATAAACATAGTATACCCATAAATGAGCTAGAGGGTAGATACTCCTCTATGACCCCGATAGAGGATAGATCTACTTCAGGTAGGCGACCCTGCCCACGTGAGCATCCACTTTTCCCCATCTCCTAACACTGGGGAAAAGTCGTGTCCCAACTTTAATCCTACCCATAATCTACATACCCTTATCTTCCATACACCCTATCCACTCGCCAACCCCCTCGGCAAGCGTGGCGTTTAATTGCCAAATTCCCATTAAATTGCAAAACTGTAAAATTCAAAGGAGGCCTACGTCCTGCAGTGGACTCCAATGGCTGTGTGATTATGATGATACCCATAAATACTGGTATATACTGCTTAGAACGATTCAAAAACGACTAACTGTTTGTGCATAGCATTTTCAGGATTTATTAAATGGAAATCGGGAAGCACAATTACAAAGAATTTATTTAAAATGGACACCTTTAGTCTCTAGTTAAGCTTTAAAAGTCTAAGCCACTCGTCTACGGCAGCAAGCACCACATCCATCGGAAAAGTTTTGACTGCAGCAGTCAGCACTCTTTTTAAATAATCAACATTAGGCTGTTTTCTTGAGAAAATCGTGCTTTATAACTGCCCATAAGTTGTAATATAATGGATCGAAGTATAGGCTATCAGAAGGCCAATTCTCTGCTGTTAAAAAATGAGGCACATTGTTGCTCAGCTGAGTTTGCGTTGACCATGCTTTGTGGGCGGGTGCGGAGTTTTGCTGAAGTTCCAAGGCTCACCTCGAAAAAATGTGTGATTGAGAGGTTTCACTACAACTTCCAAAACATTCTGTTGATACACATCGGCCGAAGGTTTGACAAAAATTAATATCTGGCTCTTCATCATAACTCTCTACCAAGCCACTATAGCTGCTGGATGATGGCCTCTCCGGATCCTTGTCACTAGCTGAAATGCTTCTTTAGACGACTTAGCGCAGACCTTGTCATTTTGTTTGCTGAAAGATTTCTTCACTGTAAACATTCTTTTAATCCGTAAAAAAATTCTGTGGCCATTATGCGCGTACTCAGCCCACAATCTCTTTGATTTTTTCATTTACTTTTTTTTAAAGCAAATGTTCCGTATGTACTTTGTAAACAGCCAGTCCTAGCTCTTACGAAATAATACGAGACATCGAAGTTTTAGAAATTTACATCTCCTGGGACATAATCTTTTGCTTACGAAAAGGATTTTGTTTAATTCAGGCACTTGCAGTTTTCACTGCCTGAATAGTCTAGACTGAACGTGGTTTTTTAGATTTTGGACAATTGGAGCTATATATATATATAATCTAGCTCTGCAAGCCTTAAAGGCCCATTACTTCTATTTTCTTTATTATCTCTTTCCACTTCTTATATTATTCCCTTCTTAAGAGTGTTCTGTCCCATAAAGAAATAATCTCTGACATTTGTGGAAAAAATACAATAATAGTAATAATACATCGGAATTGCATGTATTTTAATGATACTAGCAGCAATCAACCGCGAATGAGTTTTTATTTGGTATCTAGCAAGCTTCAGAGTTATTGGTAAAAAAAAACTCACGGAAACAAGATTATCTTTGTTGTCGTCTTTGAGGATGGACCACAAATATTGACTTTTTTTCTTGAATTTTCTACAGTGGATTAACTCATAGGTGCTCTTCTACGTGCACGGGAACGTTTTGCAAACGCACACGACTCATACTTCTAACACTATTTCTTTACGCTTTCTTTACAGCTCACCCAGTAGAAATGCTCTCAAATTTCCTGCAATTTTTTCGAAATCTCGAAATCTCTCCCTGATGCTCAATCATACAGGTGACGCAGGACTTTTGACACTTGGCTTTTTAGTGCTAATAACCGCAAATTTTCTAAGGTTCTGACTACAGGAAATCATTTTTGTGCCCAATAAACTTTTTTCAGACCTTTATTGTGGTCTCAATTCTTAGCACTTCTATCCCAGTACCACTACAAACTCCAAGTCAAGCATTTCTGCTCGTTGCATCTTCTGCGGCAACTATTGATCGTCAAACATGACAGCTCCTCGCAACTTACAGAACTATTTTCTGGTTGTTAATCATTTTTACGTGACTTTATGAATAAGACGTCCGCTTATATCTTAACTTTTTAAACTACTCTTTCAATTTTTCAAACACCCTTTATATTTCTTCAATTTTTTATAAAACGTCCAAGACGATATTTTTTCAGTTTTCTGGAACGTTTTTCTGCGTTCACTTTTAACGTCTTTATTAAAATGAAAATGTTATTTCTAGTCTACATTTATCTTTGTTTATAAAAATGCCTTTTTTCTGTATTGTTCTTCTACATCTATTATTAAATTTTAAAGTTTTCTTCGAACTTTCAGAGTTGTTTTTACTTTATATTATTTTGCTTTTATTTCCCATCATTCTCTTTTTATTTCTCCTTTCAAATTTTAATATTATCTCACATTCACATTTGGATTTCTTCAATCTGCTTTAATTTTTCTCTTAGCGTAACGAAATGCTTTTTGGTGTTTATGTTTAATTTATTCAAAGCTGCGAAATTTTCCTCTAGCGGTTCTAAAATGTTCTTTCAATTATTTTTTTTTGTTTTGTGCTAGCGCATCTTGAACAGTGATTTTTAGCAGATATGCGGCTAGATTCTCATATTTCTCGATATTTTTTCTGTAGCACGGCTTTATTTCCCGCCACACATACTTTTTCGTTTTGCTTGTTGCTCGTGCAACTTAGTAATTTATTTAAATACATTTTTGAGTTGCAATAAATCCCACTTTTAAGATTATTTGTGACCAACTTGGTTTATTAGGTTCATTTAGTTATTTCCATTTAACAAATATTTAACACTATCTAAGCGCTATTTATCTTTACAGCTAATTCACTAATGTACTGATACTATCGCTATTTCTACAGGCCGACCAGTTTCCCTTTGCACTTAGATCACCACAGAAACTGTACGTTATCTCAAACAATTACGAATTTGATTCTAAAAGCTTCGCTACTTCGCGTCGGTATGCTGAGCACATTACTGGAACCTTTTTCCATCTGCTTCAATTTTTGGGGATGCATTGTTATATTATGATTTATCGAGGCAATGCTTAAGATAATTTGAAGTAATAGAATTTTACTGCTAAATAATTCTACCAACTTTCACAATATTCTTCCACACTAATTTTCCATAATATAATGGAATGTTTTTTAGTGTTTAGTGTCAATTCCTTCAAAGTTATGAAATATTTTCGCAGTTCTTCTCTTACGTTCTGCACTAACACATCTAAATATGCAGATTACTGGAATTTACTTTCATAATACGCTTATAATTCTCCGTATGTTTACGAGGTCTTCCACCGCTACAGCTACCTGCAGTTCTTTTAGGAAGACCCAGCTTCCAAGGGCCAACTGTTTCAATACTGAATAGAGAAAAGCACATAATTCTACTATGAAATTATTTTTCAAAAAGATCTATAAGAAACTTTGAACTAAGGGAAAGAGTTGCATACATGCTACTTGCTAGTTCTTGTTTTCAATTTTATTTTTAAATATTTATTCTTTCTCTTTATATGTACTGCATATATTTTAACTAAGGGAATTTTGTAACAGCTTTCTGATTATTTCATCAGAGACAGTGGAGTATCTTTTGGCACAAGCAGATTTGTTACTGTACCACTGATTAAACCTAATGTGGTTAATAATTTAAATTATCAAATAGAATAGATTTCATATTTAGATAAGATAGACCTTGTAGTGCATTAGAGTTTTAACTGTCTGATATTTACTCTAAATTTTTCTAAAATGTTTTGAGCAGTTTTTTTCAAATTTTTATGATTTGTTGCTTTCAGTTATGGTTCTTAATTATTTCTTGTTTTAATATGTAAATGTAGTTTAACAAAACTATGCTTAAATGGACAATGATAATTCTTTAATACATTTTTAGCATAATTTTTATGTTTATTAATATATTCACATTTATTAATAAAGCTACTGGTATTAGAAAAGTTTTCCAACTTCTTTAACGTATGCTTTGCGCGTAGGGTCTTACAGGATGTAGTTTTTCACATAATGGCTCTGGATTATTTATTTATTTTTATTTCTACTTACATGCTTACAGCTCATTCTGTTTCACATAAATTTGTAGCAGATATATTTATTTATTTAGATACTTTTGCATATTTAAAATTGTTTTTTTATTTTATCTATACTCACTTTGTTTATGGCTTACCACATATAATAAATAAATAAATAAATAAAGTAAATTAACAAACTAGCAGAAATTAATTCATCGAAGTTTGAGGACGAAACAGTTCGCCCAATAAGTTCATGGTCGTTGGTCTATGACATGTTTGCAGTTTTAATAATAAGTGAAAATATTAGGATAAGAAGGTATCAATGTTAAAAACGAAAGAGTCAGAGAAAGTTGGAGTATTGCTTTGGGAACTGTTATTTTTTTAATAAAATAAAAAGTTATTGAGTTTTTTACATTTATTTTTAGTCCTGTTTAATAATTGTAGCCTTTCTCTTTATATGTACCTTTACGTACAGCTTTTCTGATCAATCAGTTGTTTTAAATTAATTATTGTGTTATCGTTTGGTGGTATATTAAAAAACACTATTTTTTTGTGATTTGAGTTTGCTATGGATATTCTGAATTACAGTTTTGGTTATAATATGTACGTAGATATATTAGAAAATAATAGTAGAATATATTCTTTAATTATATATATTTATTTGATAAAAGTTTTAATACTTTGTTGTTTAATATTTAAAGTGTATTGTAATATTTAACTAAACATCAAACGTTAACGATGAAGTGATTAATTTAGAATATTATAAAAGCAGGTCTCTTTTTGTTTTCAAAATTTTATAATTTATGCATGACAGCTCAGCACGTTTACGCCCTCTTTAGAAATAATAGAATACCTCGCTATTTTCCATTGGATTTGTTGGTATGCAGGAGCTGCCTCCTATATTTTATATTTTAGAGATCTATACATTTGCTATTAGGGGACGCACCCTAGTTTCGTGTTTACTTGAATATATAAAGCCTCTATATGACACCATTCATGTAACTATTACGTTTTCATGTAAATATTTAATAGTACTTTTATAAGTATTTGTTGAAGAAAATCAGCTATTAAAAACCCATCTAATAACTTCCCTTATGGTCGCCACAAAAATGCTTCATATAAATTTTTGCTTTAAATTGAAAGCGGTGCAATGCATTCGCTTCGCGGGCTTTAAATTTCTTTGAACTAATGCAGCAATTCAGTAAAATAGTTTTCCGGAACATCTTAGGTCTGCGAAACTGCCAGCGCGTTCTCCGCAACTTCTTACGGCCCAGTTACGTCTAATGAGTCAAATGTGTCTAGACTAGGAAGCCCAAGTCGGCATCAGATTGAAAGTCGCTGTCAAATCTTGTAAGTTGTGTTAAGAAGTTTCGTTTATTAACGCCGAGTTGTTCGAACTCCGGAGGTGGCCTCGCCGGGCAAAAATGCGCAGACCGGAGTTCGTCGGGATTACTGGCGTTGTTCCAAACAACCACAACCCGCACGACTGCTTTAATCAAAAGCGGATCCAGCCCTTCTATCTCAAAAGGAAATACGCATTAAAACCGCCATAAATTAATGGATTTATACTGTTCCTTTGTTTTTTATTACTAGTCTGTTTCATTTAAAATTTTACGGGTTGGTAAGCTGAACGTCAGGGTCATGACAATAAGATTTTAAAGTAACTAAACATTCAGTTTTCTACTAAGGATATATAAAAATAAACAGCCTATAAATGTTATTGCATTTTATGTAAAGTTTGATAGCACTAAAATTTTTAGTTAAAAGTGTATTTTGGATACTCGTAAATTTTATTCAATGGCTTTTAAAATTATACGTAATCTTAGCTTACACTGCATCTTTGTTATATGTACTACTGATATAAAGAAGAACTCGTAAAAATATGCATGTATATTATTTATATATAGATAAAGTAAAAATATGAAGTGCAATTTTACATTTAAAATTAACACAGTACCTGTTCAACTATAGATGCTAGGCGTCCTAATGCTATCCCGTGTTCGTCGGTACGAGTAATTACAGCACTTCCCAACTTGACAACCAACCGCCTGGCATACTTCAGATGGCTTCTGTCTGTGAATGTTGACTGTTTCTTTTCGGCGATCGTGTAGCTGCGTTTCGAATCATTGTGTACCTAAAAAGTGGTGTAAGAACGTGTTTTAGCTTAATTAAATACATTTTTTCGGTTTAATGACTAGAGTAATTTTTAATCAGATATTTTAATTACAATTTATATGTAGTTTGATATAATATTTGCTTAAATAACAATAAATATACTATATATGTAAATCATGACTTTAGAATTTTATAAAACAATTTTGAAAAAAAATAATGCAAAAATTTCGTACATCTGTAATACTTAAATTTCAGCAGCATAAAAGTTATTGACCTCAATAAAGCGGCGCACTAAAGAAGAAACGGTAATTTCATTTGAAATAATTAGTAAGGAAAGAGAAAACTATACAAAGTGGTTATAAGGAAGATTATAAAATTAAGAAAAGTACGTTGTACAAAAATTAATTTTACATACATATACAAATGAAGAGCGCTAGGATGACCGGATTCGGATTCATTTTTTGGACTCGGATGCTTGGCGGTTGTCTTACTTAGTCACGTTTATTTCAAACAAGGAGTAGTAGTGCTGCCGTCTAAAACGCGATGCTTGCCACATCGTCCCATATCAGATATAGTGAGCGACGACCGGACAGTGAGACGTATGGCTGTAGTTTTAAGCGAGGTATTGAAAGCCTTATCATTATTATTGTATATAAATGAAAGACTTTTTAATCATAATTACTGAATGCGCTATTTAGACTATTTTTTATTGTGCTGAAGTTCGAGGGTTGTCAAGAAATTAATGATATAAATTTTTATTGATTAATAAGAAAAACTGATTATAATTTGTAACTGTGTTTGATAATAAACACAGTATATTAATGATAATTAAGAAATGATTACAATTACTATTGGTTATATATAAGTTAGAGTTTAGATGATTGATTACACGCTGACGAACGGAAGAGAAAGTGGTATCATAACTAGCACAAGTGCTCAGCAACTTTCAGTGTTTCTTAACACTCTCAGGCAGAAAATGGTTGTTTCTATGATATCCAAGAGCAAGTCACAAGTGTGCCAGTGCGACTCTTGGCCATCCTTTTGTCAAGAGATCGACCTACTAGTTCTTCGTCGTGATGCATTAAACAGAAGTGACTCCTTCCTCTGCGCTTTTTCGGTAAAATGTCATTCAATATCTATATGTTTGGTTCTTTTGTGGAACTTAGGTTCAGAACCAACAGCGCAGTGTTTTTTTGTCACAATATAATGATGTAAGACTCATATTGCAAGCGCCCATACTTTTAACCAGTCTTTTCACCCATATCACCCTCTTTGCTGCCTGTTATCAGGCCACATATTCTGTTTCTGTAGTCGATGGATCGTTTGTCTCTACATCCTGCATAGTTTGCATCGGTTATTGTGATGCAGACTATACAGGATGGCGTATTCTTCTGGTAGTGAGATGACAGGTCCTTCGTCTTTTAAATATTGCAACACTCTCTTCACTCAACGCTAATGCACACTTTATGGGTTTTGTAAGGAGTGACTGACAATATGTCCGCCCGTAAAGCTACGGCTAATGTAAGAGGAGATATGCTCCTTTGTTTGTCCATATGTTATATTCCTCATCGCTTTTTCTCTTCTTTTGTCGCCTGCGAGTCTTCATTGGACATCGTTACATTTCTGTTTATTGGCATCGACATTGGGACACAGACATGTGTTCTAAAATGCAATACATTTTTAATTTAATGACAATGAAGTATTATTAGTTCGTTTCTTTGGTGTTTTGTCTGTAGTCCTATATAATAATCGGTTGGTCCATTTTACACTTTGAAGTATTGTTTCAACTTTTCCAATTCTGAAGCAAGGATCGCACGCTATGTTCCGGTCATCTGTCCGTCGGCCACATCTAACCACAACAGTAGACGTCATGCAATACACAAAAGGATTAGTATTCACTTACGTAAATCTTTGTGACGTTAGATATAAACGGAACTATTAGTATCACTGTCTGGGCTCCTACTTTACACAATAGTTCTAATTTTTTAGTTTGTACAGTTATAACGGAATCCTTCGGTTGTTCTATATATATTTTCGAGTTCATCGTAAAGAAAGCAAGTTTTCACGTTGAACTGATGTAACAGCATGTTTGTCTGTGCTAACAGTATTTGTACTGAGTCGCATTGGATCACTTCAGCGATGGTGTCTTGGGATTTCTTGTGTCTTTATTGTTATCCCATTCGTAATATAAAAATTTGTCGGTGTGCACAGTCAACGGAATTAATTCCTTCTCATGAATGATGACATCCCTTGACGGTGGTGATCTTCATAGTAAGCGGATTCCAATGCTTTTTGTATATTAGGGTAACCAACAAATAGATTGAAGTCTGTGTTGCTTTATCACCAACATTAACGTCAACGACCCAAATACACAAAGGTATATTGTTTCATATATCCGCTGGCGTTAACTTACAATTTTTTTTTTGATTTTTGTTTAACGTATAAGTCGCACAGTTGATAGTTTCGTCTTAAAGCTTTTTTAAAGACTACCCGCGTGTAGCTAATTCTCGCTATATATATATATATATATATATATATATATATATATATATATATATATATATATATATATATATATATATATATATATATATATAATATATATTCAACTATCAACTGTGCGACTTATTTATTATACTGGTGTTTGATTTTCACTCTCTGCATATCTACTCTATTGTGGAGTGAAAGAAACTTGTTTGATGTAAAAAGCGCTCGTATTTGAGGTCCTTGTTCAGATTTCTTTTGAGCCTTGGTTCTCAAGAAGTACACTGTTAGGTGATTATAGTAATGAGTAATAACTTTGGTGACAAAATTATAAACGCTGTTTTTGGAATAATTATAAGAGGTTCCTTTTAAGCATGATGCTACGAATTATGACAGTTAGATCAGATATATGCACAAAATCTCTAAAAAAGGAAAAGCAGAACTTTGACCAAAATAAAGTTTACAAAAATGTAGCAGACGTGCTATAAGAATTAGTAATCAACATTTTTATTTCTGTATTTTACTCACCTAGAAAAGCAGTTTGTTTTTTGATTACTATATTTTGATTACAGGCGAATCATACATTAAGTGAATATTTTCTGCTAAGAAACGCACGTTATTAAGTAACCCTTACAAAACTAGTAGTTGTATAGAATAATATTTTTAGAGTGTAAATGTAAATTTTATATAATTAAGATAAATTGCAAATGCATAATAAATATAATCAACAAAATAAAAAATATTTATTACAAAAATATGTCATATTTAGTATAAGTTGATGGTATTTTATATGAAACATAGAAATTTGGACTAAAAAAATAAAGATTAAATCTAAGGAATTGACAAAAAATAATAGTTAAGAAAATAATGCGTTTATGTTCATATTTTTTGAGGTACACCGAGAGCACGCTATTATTTTTAAATCAATTTGCCTCAAGCATAAACATAAAATAAGCAGAAAACCCAGTATGAGGCGCATAAAGTTTTCAAATTTTACGTCAGCTTTTTTCCGATAAATGAAGGGCGTTTTCACTCGATAAATAATTTAAGAGTTTTACACCAACGTATTTCACAAGTCTTATTAATAATGTGGAACGATACAGGTGCAAAAAGGTGTGAAACTGCGCAAAAAGGAGTGATGTTTGAGGTTAAATTTTATCATGGTTTTATGTACATTTTTGGCTGTGCTTGTTATTAAATAAATGGGTTTACATTTACAGTGTCGGCGGTATTCCCCAAAATATGAATTTTTTTACAATCTTTGTACTTGATTCAATCACTAGTGACAGCTGGAATTGTAGAGAAATAAGCAAGGAGAACGAGTAAGAGTTTTAATTGACAATTATTAAATTAGACAAGGTAATATAATTCACTACTATTTGATTATTAGTTAGACGAAAGGAAAAAAGCTATTTTGGTAATAGATAAATTAATAATGCATTTTCATACAGCAGAAATATCTAGCCAATAGGGTTGAACATTAAATAAAATAAATAACGTAAGTTACTGTTATAGATTTCAATTAAAAGAGTTACACGAAAATTGTTGTTACATTTATTTTAGTCGTAAATAACATACTATAATTAAAACAATAATTTTGTTGTATAATTTATTTCTATACTATTTTATTTTATTAAATTTTCTTTTTATAATCTTCTAGTTTGTATTAAATATAGATCTATTTGCTTTTTAGCAGATTTATATAATAAAATGAGTGTTTTATGTATTCTTGTCCCTTTTTTACTGAAACTTTTGATAGCTTATTTTTTTTATGATAGTACTGGTTATTGTGAATAAATATATTGTTTTCTACGTATCTCGATTTTCCTTGAAGCTTTTTAAGTCAAACTTCGTATTGTTGGTTCTACAGAGGTGTTTTTGCTACTGTAGTTTTGTTTTTTCTTTTTTACTAATTTTTTTTATTTTTGTGATTTCAACCAGTAATCAATTTTTTTGTTTTAATTGCTGTTTTTGATTATTACTTTATTATTTATTAATTTCTGTGTATTTTCCGTTATTAATTTCCTACTTCAATATGGTTCTCTTTATTTTTCATCTTTCTGCTGTTTTTGTTTATATCGTTCTTAAATCCCATCTTACTTCATTGGTTTCTTTCATTTATTTTTTACCTTTTTTGTTTATTTCTCTCCTATCTTTTCTACAGTGTTTAATACTATTTTTTTACTTTATTACTATTTCTTTTTTATGTTTCTTGTTCTTCTGGTAGATAATAACTATCATCCTTTGCTAGTTTTTTGTTAAAATAGCTTTATATGATTTCTTTATCTAAAGTATTTTTTTCTTTTTCATTTTTTAATAGGAGTACTAATGGTTTTCGTACTCTGTAGAAAAACGTGGGAGCTAATTTTTGCTTCCTACTTTTCTTAATTTATGCTTTTTCTTATTTTTATCTATAATATTAGTATTTTTTTATTATTATTATGTTACAGTTTATTTTGTCTAAATTTTTAGTAATTATGTAAATTTTTTAATTAGTTTATATATAATAAATTATAATTTAAAAAGTACCCATAAAAATAAATAGTAAAGTATGAGATTAGTTTGCTTATTTAAGTTATATAAATAGACTAAAAGATGGAAAGGTTTATTCTAGATTATATCATTTACTCGTTTTCTTTTTAAAGACATAACGATCTTAGATTGACGCATCAAACAGAACTACTTAAAGAAGAACGTATTCAATTGTAGGATGCCAAAAAAAACTGAAAGAGAAAAAATACTGTCGTTATTTATTAAGTAGATAAAATTTAAAAAAAATATAGGTGTATTCAAAGGATTTCTTCTAAAGGACATGTTATCTTATTGCAGCTAATTTTTTTACATCTGTATATGGTATATTTTGTATATAAATATTTTTTAATTAGTTTAATAAAAAATTATAACGTAAAGGCCGCTTTGCGACCTTGTTGAAGTATACTTCTATACATGAGATGGTAAAGCTTTCGAGCGGTGTGCGTTGAGGCGCTTCGCCGTGCAAACCCTATCTTCTCCCCCACTTAAATGTAGCCACTGGCATATAAATGTAAAAGGGGCTATTTTCTATTTTTATTGAATTTTTGATCGCGGATTTGGATTTTACGTCAAATTTAGCTCTCTTTAATTTCTTCAGTGGGAACCGGTGGCTAGGAGATTTTATGTGCTATGCTTATTGTTTATAGAGGGAAGGGAAGTGATAAGAGCAATGCAGTAAAATGTATAACTTTATAGAAATTTCATTAGTATTGTGGAACAATAGGGTAAAAAATAGACTTAAATATATATATAGTGAATGGTGTATAAAAAAATTTAATAAATTTGTAAATAATATTTATAAAAAGGACAGTAACAATGGATTTAAATAGTGCTATTACTAAAACACGTACAACAAACCATTTTAGGCAATAATAAAAAATACCAACACTTTGAGGGACAAAAACATAAAATATAATTCAGCAACATTGCAACATATGCAGTACATTAGTGATTTCATAATTATAGAAGCTCCAGAAGCATTAGACAAAATATTATCAAAGCAAGAAACAAAAAATATTCGATACTTTTTAGATATATTTTATTTACTTTTTTCTATTAAAGTTACCTCAAAATGTATTACACCAGCGACTCTAATCGAACTAAATGAAGCAGAATAATTAAAAAGAAATCTTCATAAACAAATAATAAGTCCAAAGAGTTAACACTTCAAATAGATCACTAGGAAATTGGAGGTAAATTAAAAATATATGGAGAAATTTTATAGAAAGTACATAAACAACTTAATGTTTTAGACTCATATTGCGTTTAAAATAAAACATAAAGTAATTCCGCAACACAGATTTAGATAAGGATGACAAATCTAATAAGTCATATTAAAACTATTCATTAACAGTTGATAACGAATACTATTACTAATATAAAACATTTTATTTTTGGTCGAGAAAACTAAAATACGAATAACAAAAAAATGTGTTGTTGCAAACAGTCTTCACATTCAGTAACCATTAAAATAGTGAAATAACGTTAAAGGCCATTAAATTGGCCACAATATCTGAGGTTATTCCACTATCACTCCATATTTCACCTCTGACCTTGATTATCTGTAAAGAACGTAAGCTACTTCCGTCAATAAAAAGTGCGTTTTATTTTTACACTAACAGCTACTGAGAGTATTTTTATTTTTGCGATTTTTAGAGAGGCTCAAATTTACTTCGCAAATCCCTTACATTCGGCACGCGCCTACTATGCTTTGCGCATTTGATAGTTAAGGATGCGAGCGCGGCTGTTGGACGCTCTGTTGTATTTCAGACTTGGACCTTGCGGTTTTCCGAATGATAGGATCCTTCCAAACCTAAATAGATGAATAGCGTAGATTAAGTCCGTATAATAACAGATATACCAGACGAGGGACTTGAGCACGCCTCGCAGAATTCTAAGAGTTCTTAAGTGTAAACACAATCTCCCTGCTCTCATCTCGTCTCCAAGTGCTTTCCATTAGCAAATATTACACTACAAATTTAGGTAACATTTTTAATAGATAGGCATTGCCATAGCATTAGATTGTTGTATTTATTTTACAGAATTGGCACAATGTAAATTAGTAATATGTAAAAAAATTACCTCTTTATATAAAATAAATAATTCTAATTGATTAGAATTAATTATAAATTTAATATTTATGTTAATGATTGTTTCCTTTAAATGCAGCGACTTGTTAATAAAATATAAAAATTAACTTTTAATTAATATTACTATTTTTTAAATATTATTTAAAATTATTCTAATTATTTGAGAATTTTGTATGTAGAATTCCAATTTATTACCATTTTTATATTTTAAATAAAATAAAAACTAATATACTGTGATATTTTATACTTTTTATCTCGACCTTTAGTACAGTCTATTGATTTGTTGATATTTTTAATATATATTTTATCTTAAGAGTACGTTGTTGTAGTTCTCCTTTGTCTAAAAGTATAATATTACGATTTAAGTTTTTCAGATAATAATGGATTTTTTAATATTATTTTTATAAAATAAAACTACAAACATTTTTTAAGTATTTGGGTTTTCCAAAATTATTTTTAGTTTTGCAAATTTACATACAAGTACAACATTATCTTGCTAAATTAAAAAAATTGACACTTTTTATTTTATTATTAGAAAATTTAGAATTATTGGGACCTTCAACGTTAGAAGTCTAGCATTTTTTAAACAAAATTTATTTTGTAACAGAAACAGAAGATAAACTACTACAGCTTTGCGATGTGACTGAAACGTCCCGATATTTTAAATGAAGGTGTAAATATCTTGTCTGCCGTCTTAACACCTATTTTAGGAAAATTGGGAAAAGCAGACAAAAATTGTATGACGGAAGCAGACACTTGGGTGCAGATAGATCTAAGTTCGATCCTGGGTTGTCTAACAAACAAGTTATTAACAATAGTTAAGCGCCTAAATTCAAATTGTTTGTGGAGTGATAGTATAGTTATTTAAGGCTCAAAATTTTACCACATCATTTGGTATTAGAGATTGTGCACTACGACAAGGCAGTGATTTGAACAAATGGAAAACATCACTTTCTAGTTTGCAGGTCATACTCTTTCGCAGAGTTCAGAACTCCATAATTACTATTAAATGATTTGAAAGAAGAAAGCAGTTTTGCAACGGTATTTTATGTACAATTCTGTACTATTTTCTTATTGATTTATACAAGACAGTTGAGATAATAGGTGAAACTGTTTTAACAAGATATCAACTATTTCAAAACGTTTATCGATATGATTGAAGAAGAGTACGTGATCTACAAAATGTTTACTTTTTTGTATGCATCTAACGTGGTGTTATTATATACAATTTTATTCATAGTTAATAGATAGAGTAATGAAGACTGACTTAACAATCCATATATTACAGATGAAATATGGTTTCTAGGCTAAAAGTTAAGAAGCAAACGTTAAAAAATAAAATTGCAGATGTTGGACATAAGCACCAAAAACTTGTTAAAAATCAGCAAAAATAATATAAAAGAGGTAAAAAAAAAAAGGTTAAAGAATTTCCACAAGATCCTAAGCCTTTATACAATTATAAAGATGCGGGTATATGAAATGAAAAGTTTTGATTTTCTAATGAAATTTCAAAATTTAAAAACAAGTAAACTTATCGAGACATTTAAAATAGCTTTAAATACTTACTACCTTACTACTTGCGAATCTGAACAACACAGTCAAATAAAAATTTGTAAAATTAAGAAATATATCGTAATTTAGATTATAATAAAGAAAACGAGAATGGTGTAAAACCATAAATGAAGCTTTCGACAGCGGTGTGGCGAATTAGCGAGAGGTGAAATAAACTAATGTTCCTTTTGACGTCTGCTTTCGAATGAGGTATCACATGACATATGTTATGTGATGGAAAAAAGTTTGACCTTACCGTTGACCCCTTGACCTTTTGCCGATTTGGCTGAAATTCAATAGCGAAGGAGGTATTGACCTAAGGTATATGTGTGCGAAGTTTGAAGTGAATCCGATGATTATAACGGAAGTTATCGTGTCTCCAGACAGACAGACAGACACCATGTTAAAATCATTACCTTCGCCTATAGCGTTCCGCTGTCGAAAGTTAATAATTAAGCTCAGGTCATATTCTAAAAAGGTATGTTGCGATACAATTGTCACAAGGTCAATGCCAGTGGCTTAGACGATAAAAAAACGGTAATGTAATAGAATTGACTACATTCTCTAGTCCAAAACATTTGTATTAGGGCAACAGCCGCAAGATAAAAGAAAAAGAAAGATATGTTGTATTTCCGCTAGTAGACTAATAAATTTACATAAAAATATTTTTAATACAAAAATACAAATTCTTTGTGCATTATTGCGGCGAAAATAAAATTGGAGACATATAATTACCTGTGCATATCGTAATTTAAATGAAGTTCTGTTATGCATATTATGTTTTAACGTACCGAATACTTCGACTAGTTAAAAATATTAAATTTTATCGTCATTGCACTTATCTGTTGTACCTCTGCTTTATTAAAAATATTAGTCCCAGACTTGTAGGTAGTCTGCTCCTCATAACAAAATATTTTATCAATGCTAAAATCCTTATTAAGTAAACAGTTTTGTCGAATAACACAAAATTTCTAATATTTATCGCCTTAAAGTTGGTATTCTTAGAAATGCATAACTTGTAACTATAGAAATATCCTAATAAAATTTGTTCAGTGGAATACATTTCAATCCGTCATGGTTTCTTAGTTGGTTTGGTTTATGACAAATTGTTATAATTAATTCTTCTTCTTGGTATGTCTAAACGAAGACTTAAAGTTTTTCTTCAAACGGTTTCATTAGTGCGGCCAATGAAAAATAAAATGAACGTATTTAACAGCAGAAAATACTTTATTTTCTATTACAGGGAAGAATCATACCCTAACCTAACTTCCGATATTATCAAATTTGTCTCTTTTATATACAAGGAAACAACGGCAAATCACTTTGGTTAAAAAATTCGCAAGACATCATGACAATGGCTTCAAACTCGACGAATGGTTTCGAGTACGGGCGTTCCTTGAATGGAGCAAGGGTGCTAAAAAAGGAAAGCCGATAACGAATCTAAACCAAGATGTCGAATAGGAGCATGGAATATTAATAGCCTTTATGAACCTGGAAAGACTCAACATAATAAAGGAAGTGAAACATTTGAATACAGGAATAAATAAAATGAGATGGCATAACTCCGGAAAATGCACTATTAGTGATCTAGCTGTGTGTTGCTCAGAAAAAGATAGTAATTACTATTGGGACGGCTTAGAGGCAATTGTAACAAAAAGAATAGAAGAATGCGTTAGATTCGTAGTATATGTATCATTATGATTTAACATAAAAAATAATTCAAGTCTACACACCTACCTTCTTCTTCTCTAATCCTTTATGCCCTTTCGAGCGTCGGATGATGGTCTCTAATCCCGTATCCATTTTCTCCACCTTTTCCTGTCTCTCGCTATTGTTTTGATTTCCTCCAGTGTCACACCTTTTTCTGCTGCTATTGCTTTGATTTGGTACATTCATTTTTTTCTGGGTCTGCCACTTCGTTTTTTAGGTGGTTTTCCCGCTTCCATTAGTCTTACGATTCTGTTTGGTTCCATTCTTGTCAGGTGCGCAAACCAGTTCAATTGCCTCTTTTTAATTTTTCCTTGTATAGGTTCTTGTTTAACGATTTATTTTATGTCTTCGTTTCTTACTCTGTCCCACTTACCCTTTCCTGCCATCCTCCTGAGATGTTTCATCTACATAGCATTTATTTTAACTTCGTCTTTCTTCTTAAGTGTCCATGATTCGTTGGCATAAGTTATTATTGGAAGTGTTATCGTATTATAATTTTTCTTTTTCACCTCTAAATCAATGTCTTTATGGCCTAGTATAGTTTTATTTATGGCGTAATGGATTCTTGACGATTTGTTTGCTCTGTTTGCTAACTCTGCATCTAATTTCCCATCCTCTGTTATTGTACTTTCAAGGAATTCAAAGGTCGTTACTCTCTCCAATTTTTTGTCTTTACATTTTATGTCCTTATTGTTTTGATCTTCTTTTTGTTTCTCATTTACAATCATGGTCTTGGTGTTATTTATGTTCACTTCCATACTCATATTTTCTATTTCAGTCGTCCATGCATTCACCAACCTCTGCATTTTACTTCTAGTGTTTGAGATTAGTATCACGTCGTCTGCATAAAGTAGATTACTTAGTTTTACTGGTTTTAAATTTTTATATCCAATTACTGTGTTCAGTTGACTATATTTTTCTTTTATTCTTTTGATTATCTCGTCCATGATAATTATGAATAATAAAGGGCTTAAGCTGTCGCCTTGCTTGATATCTTTATTCATTTCGAACACCTCCGATCTCTGCCCGTCCAATTGTACCTTCGCTTTGACTGTTCTATATGAACTTCTTATTGCTCCTATTAGATTCTTATCCACATTCAGTTCAAATTTCCTCCAAATTTCCCTTCTATCTACTGTATCAAACGCAGCTCTCAGATCTACAAATGTTAGATACAATTCTTCTCCTTCTTCAATTTTTCTTTCGATTATATTTCTAATTATATAAATATTGTCACCAGTTTGTGTATTCGGTCTGAAAGCTGCCTGTTCTTCTGCTAATAAAGGTTCTATATAATCTCTTAGCCTTTTTTCTAAGATTTTAGTGTATATCTTAAAACTGGTTTGAGTTAGTCATATTGTCCTATAGTTCTCGCATTGGGACTGCAATCCTTTCTTGTAAATTGGCACTATTAGATTGTTTTCCCAGTCTCTCGGTATCTTCTGTTCTTCCCATACTTGTCTAAAAATTTTCCAAAACCGTTCTATACCTTTTTGGCCCATCCATTTTAACATCTCTGGAGATAAATCGTCCTCCCCGCTGGCTTTGCCTATTTTTATTTTTTGGATTGAGTCCTCTACTTCTTTCCTCTTGATTGTTTGTTCCAAATTTATTTGTTGTGTTATATTATCTTCTAGTCCAACTGTCGTTTTATACATATTTTCATAATAATTTTTCCATGTTTCTAGAATTTCCTTTGTATCAATTTGCATTTGTCCGCATAAATCTGGATAATATTTATTGTTTCGTCCAGTTTTATAGTTATTGCTATTATTCGAGAACTTATTGCCTTGACCTCAATTATACTTTTGTTTAATTCATCGGCGGTAATAATTCCTACACCCTCCCTCGCTCTTTGTTCCGGTGCCACTCCTGACTAATGCAGTGTGTAGTTATTTGTTAAGTGTGTTCTTCCTTTACCTTTCTTCTTTGTCTCGCTAATTCCTAGAATTTGTATATTATTTCTGTCCATTTCCTTCGTTAATTCTATTTCTCTCCCTGATAATGTTTCTATATTTCATATTCCTATTCCTATCCACTCTTTTTGAATTTCTTTTCCCTTGTTGTTCCTTGTACTATTTTTATTCGTGTTCTTATTCATAACCTGTTCCGTTGCCTGCGTCCTTGTATTTAGTTGTTTTCTGATTAATTTCCATCTGAGTTTTTTGAGGTTGTACCTGTGCCTCTGTTTGTTTTAGTTATTTTGCTTAGCCTTTCTTATAGGTCTTCATCAGGGGATCTCTCACTGAAAGTTCTTCCTCCCGTCTTTTCTTTAGGTGTTTCTTCTTTTCCTGTTTCTAGTTCGAATTCTGTTCCCATTGCATTCAGTTGTTCTAGGTGGAAGTCGTCTCCATTGATTATTAATTTGTTGTATCTCTAAAGAACATGGTGGCCTTGTGATCTTTATTTCTGTGTTTAATCAATTGTTTTCTAATTTCTTGTGTTTCTTTAGAGTAATCCTCCTCTATGTATGTTTTTCCTCTCAAGTTTTTAGTTCCTTTAAAAATTTCCATTTTTTTGTCCATTTTTCAAATTTCACTTGTATAGGTCTGATTTTTCCTGTTCGATATTTACCCAATCTTCTAGCTTCTATCATCTCTTTTTCCATTATTATTTTTATTCCCATGTCTCTAAAGGTCACCCTTATTTTTTCTAGTAACTGTAGATTACTCTCCTCTTCTTGATCCTCTAATCCGTGTATTATTATGTTCTTTTTCTTGATTTCCCTATTCGTTTCTTCCAACATCTTCTCGTGTTGTGCATTCTTTTGTTTTAGGCATCGGTTTTCTTGTCTGAGTCGCTCGTTTTCTGTTTTAATTGTTCGTATTTCCTTTTGGAGCCCAACTAGTTTACTTTTCATGCGTAAATCCCTTTCCTCCATTCTATCCAGTTTCTCATTTATTTCCTTTAACAGTTCCTCCAATTTGTTATTCTTTTAATTCCCTCTTCCGATCCAAAATTTCCTAAGACCGGCTTTGTTCGTTGTTTACCTATGCATATGATGTTTACGGCGTATTGAAAAATATTCCTCGCCAGCTTTGTAGATATTTTCGTCGCTATCGGCTGACCCCGAATCGACTTCTCGGAAGGTCACGTCGATCTCAGCGTCTATTTTACTTTACATTTAGTGAAATGTAATAGATCCTACCTTAGTTTAATATTCTTCTATTACTATTGTCACTTTATACTTCACTATGAAAATTAATTAGCTCTCGTAAACCCTGTAATTTATAATATTCGAGGCACGAAATCACAATCGGTACTTTGTGTTTCCACTCCAGGAGAAGGACCACACATCTACCAAAAGTGATTAATAAGATCTTGAAAAATTCTATAATGATATTAACAATCTAACGATATAAATATATTAATTGGAGGTCTAAATGCAAAGGTTAATAAAGATAAGGAAGAGAACATAATAGGTGATTTTGGCCTGGGAGTAAGGAGCGTAAAATAAGAACAATTAATTGAATTCTGCAAAGAAAATCAACTTTTCATAATGAACACATTCTTAGGTTGCTTTAAATACTCTTGTACACATGGATTTATTCCGCTGGCTTAATTGATCACATAGTGACTAACCATTTTCATTATAAACCGAAGATTCAAAAACATAGTCAAATCTGTTATATATCCAGGAACAAACGTTGTCTCGAATGATTTAGTGAAATTGAAGCATACAAATTTTTTTGTAAATTTTATTAATATGCACAGAGAATTATTATAACAGATAGAACATAATTTTAAAGGCACACAAGAAAGTCAACAAATAAGCTCAGAATAGACGTAATTAACATTAAATTTATTGTACTTAAAGTATTAAAAAATCATCTAGGAAAGAAAACAAGAAAAGCCAATAGTGGATAAAGATATGACAAAACCAACAAAACGATAAGAAAAAAAATTGAAAGAGTAAAAACAGGTTGGCAAGACAACAAATTCAAATAATATATATTAAAGTACTGCAACGAAAACATGGTAACTTCAAAACTGTAGAAAAAGTTTAAAGTCGTAGGTATGAGCAACAATAAATCTAATTTACTCTTAGCAAAAGATGGTAAGATAATAATTAACTAAGCAGATATATATATATATATATATATATATATATATATATATACCATATATAATATAAATCTAATATACTCTTAGCAAAAGATGGTAAGATATTAATTAACTAAAAGCAGATATATATATATATATATATATATATATATATATATATATATATATATATAAAGGTATAAGTCCTGAAGTTGAATTTAGTATATCTAGAACTGGGCACTCTATAAGATTGGAAGAATAAAAAAGAGCTATTATATTAGCAAAACCAGGAAAACACCTGGACCTGACCGTATTCCGGCAGAAGCATTGAATCTCTTTGAAATTTTGGAATAGTAATTTATTACTCAGAAAATATATCAGCAGATTCGCTGAGATCGGCCTTGATAATAATAATAATTCCAAAAAGCTGCTCGCTAAAAATATAATGAATATCGAACAATTAGTTTGAAAATAGTTTATTCGTGGATATATAAAGAAATAGAAGAACGTATCAGCATATCCCCATTGGGCTTAGCTATACGACAAGCTCTTTTTAATATTCAGGTACTAGTACGAGGTGCATTCAAGTTATAACACCTCCAATTTTTTTTCTCAGAACTGAAAATAGATAGAAACATACGATTTGTTTTAAAATACGCGCGTATTCTTTGTGAATGCGTGACAGAGATAGCAACACAGAAGGGCACCCAGGAGTTTAGCGGCAGCGGCTAAAGTGAGGACTGTTTTTGATACTTAAAATGGCGACGTTTTCATTATAAGAACAGCGTGTAATCATTTTTTTTCTCCATTTGCGTGGTGTAATACCGATTGAAATTCATCGCTAGATGAGTGAAAGTGTGATGGTGTTATGGATGTTCTAATTGTTTGTGGATTACAGACAGAACGTCGTTTGATCACAAACCAAGATAATCGTTAAGGCCATCTGAACTGATCAAGCGAATGGAAATACTTGTTTTAGGTTCGCGAATGAGTTAATGAGATACATCGCTCAAATTTGGCATGAAAGACACTGCCCGTAGCGCAAATTCACTAGTCGTGCCGCTATTGCATCAGCGATTTTCCAGTGGGCAAAACACCCCAAAAGAAGCATTTACATCGGCCGTGGAATCACGGTGTCGACGTTGTGAAAAATGTGTACGGCTGCAGGGAGATTACGTCGAGAAGTGACACAAGTTTTACAGTTTTCGTGATGTTTACAAGTGAAAGCGTCCTAAGTACTAAAGTTTTGTTAACAATCGTATTCATTGTTTTGGATTTAATGCATATGGATTACCGTACTTGTTAAGTCATTGATATGCTTGTCAAACGATACTTATTAACTTTCTACAGCGGAGCTTATAGTAGAAAGTTAATGAGATTATCATCCTGTCTGTCTGTCTGTGTGTCTGGAGACACTATAACTTCCGTTCTATTCAACGGATTCACTTCAAACTTGGCATACACACATCTTAGGTCAGTACCTTTCATGGGATTGATTTTCAGCCTTTACGGTATTACACGTTCTTGTTACCTTTTGAATACTTTTCTATTGTAAAGATATTTAACGGTGCAATTGGGTTTTCCCGATGTACCCGAAATAATCCCGACCTATAGCGCAGGTATCAACCCCTCCATTACCGAATAGTCTTTACATTAAAATGTATTCGGTCATTCCATTCGCATTCCACCTTTCGAACTTGTCGAATATAGTTGTTAAGTGTTTGTATACTGTTAGAAATAAATAAGTGCAAAATATCAAGAGCTTGCATGAACAGAAACGCACTAGCATTAATTTAGTACGTCCTAGGATTCTCTACACGTGTGATTAGTTTGTGAGAAAAAAGTTTTAAGTGTTATAACTTGAATGCACCTCGCACAACGCTGTAGAGACGTTAATAGAAATGAATATTTATGCTTTATACATTTTGAGAAAGTGTTTGACAAAGCAAGATACCACAAAATAATGTAAATTCTACGAAATAATGGTATCTGTTATAAATGTAATATAAAATAAAATTTATATTTTCACCAAATAGATAACGTCAAAATTGGGTACAATTTTTCAGAAGATGTTGAAACAAAATGTAGTGTAAAACAGGAATGTATTCTGTCCCCATTTCTTTTTATCTCTTTTCAAAAACCATCTTTTAAAAAAGCACTTGTACAGTTTTAGGATCATTGGAGTTCTGATAAGTAAACTTAGATATACCTACGACACTGTGTTTATAACAGAAGAACTGTAGCACTGTAGATAAAATAACATATGTAACGAATATAGATTGAAACTCAATTATAATAAGACCAAATAGGTCTTATAATTTGAAAGCACCTCGTACGAATCTAAGTGTAGAACAAGTAGGGACGTGGAAACTTCGGTTCAACATATTTCTATACATAAACAAAAATTTGCGACTACTTCCGGTCAAACTGGTCTCGAGATTTTCCGACCAGGCTGATTTTTGGCGTCTGGACTTGACTTACGGGCCTTAGTTGAATACTGAAAATGTTATGTTTTGTCTATCACAGAGCAAAAGTATAAGGCGTGACAGATGTCAGAAATGACAGAGGTAAAAAATAATCTTCAGCTTGGAACTGTCTTGATCAAAAGTTATAAGGAATGAATATCGGAAGCTGGGTGTACTAAAAACTCTTATTGCATTGTTGTAGGAGATTCCACTTATGCCAGTCGCGGATGTAAACCCGATAGGCCATGGGCTTTCCAATGATACCCCTCATATGTCTTTAGGTTCAGTAGTTCTCGAGTTGAAAGTCGCGACGGACGGACAGCCAGACGTCCGCACCGATTTCCTAAGGCTTCTCTTTCAGATATAGAGGCCTAAAATTCTGTAAGCTGAACATTGACCGACATTTTGTTAAAAGATTAGAATAATTTGAAATGTGGGTCTATAGAAGGATTTTCGCATAAGATAATCGCTTGGGTAAATCAACTAAAGCTATCTAAACTATCAAAATATGTTAGCTAGAGTACTTTGCACAATAATGCGATATTCGGAGAGGTACAACATCTTACACGAGGTAGCTAAGCTAAGCGGTTTCGGCACTTGAAAGAGAGGCCAAGAAAATAATTATTCAGATTGCCAATTTTGTGCTCTTGTTTAACATAAAAGTGAGATAAAAAATTTTAATTTAATTTTATCGAAAAATTGTAAAGTACGTATAACATTTTTATGTTAATTTTAAAGTTAGTGATTGGATCCAATTTTTAATGAAGGTTTCGGAATATTGATCTTAACATATAACTCACAATGTGAATTACCAAAAGATATTTTTTCAAATGTTGAGAGAGAAGCTCTTTCACTGATGATAATATAACAAGATTAAAGATATGCCATAGAAAGGAAATCTATTTTTGTGTCGGTTTCAAGAACCTCATCGAGTTTGATTAATGACTATAATACATCTGTGTAAATAAGTGTAAACCTTGAAATGTTCTCGGGGAATTTCAAGCTACCTACTAGAAAATTTTATATTTCTATGAAGAGTCTCGACAACTTCTTCGTTTTGCGTTCACAAATTTTAATTTTTGCGCAATATTAACCCTTTTAAATCACTATAACTTTGCGGTTAACAATAAGACACATTCCAAGTTAGAAAAACTATCGTTAATTTACAAAAAACCGCAAAAGTTTAGCATCGTATGATTATCGACGTGAAATTCTTGAAATATTCAGACACGCCTTGTTAGTGATCTACTTTAATATTAAAAAAAAAATGTTTTTCTGTGACTGAGTATTACTCGATATTTGCTTTACACAACCTGTAAAGTTAATGAGATAAATCATTTTCGAGGAGACAAAAATTATAAAAATGTTAGCAAAATATCCTTCTTTGACAATATGATCTATTTGAAAAATAAATACCAGCAATCGAAGGCATCAGTAAACTTTGAAATAGTTAGGAAACCAAAATTACCAGAAAATCAATTATAGAACGAAAAGCATAGCAACCGTGACCATAAATTGTCTTATAAAATATAGCAAAAGACACAAGATACGAAAAAAATAGATTTAAATACCGTTATAAATATTTAAAAAATGTTGTAACTAGATACTGTCTTAGATATTTTGTATCTAGATAATACACAACACTGGTGTTGATATTGACCTGATGATAGTTATGATGAACTATTATTATAAAATGATATTAAAAAATAACATGAACAGAAGAGGTCAAGGTGGAATATTTAGCATTCATTATAAAAAAAATGTACTGGAGAGAACTGTCAAGAGCTGCAAAAAATGTAGGTATAAAGCTGTAAATAATTCTATGCAGCAAGCCTCCAAGGAGTAGGTAGCTACGTATAAAAATTAAAAATATGTGTAATCGTACCTTTTATCCAATTATTTGATCACTTTCATTATTGGGCTGTACTTAGCTATTTGATTTAAATCTAACTAGAACTGTAAAAGTTATGAAAAATTTAAAAGCATTTGGAGATCTCCTACCCTAATAAATAAGTTTGTAAAATTGCATTTCAATCCAATTGTTGTATCCACAAAAACCCGTGACCCCATAATCACACAAATCATAAATTAAAAAATTGAAAATTTATAGTTTAAATTCCACTTGGTATTTTCTGGGATATGACACGGAACAACAATTAATATCTTGTACAGGTATAATCCTTACTTAACTACAAATTTGATCTTTTTCTGTGTCAATTGCTATTGAAATGAGATCTAGGACAATGTTGTTTTATCATTATTTATAAATAATAATAAGGAGACTCTACGCCCCGCGTAGGAGCAAACTGAACTCCAAACTGAGAGCTTAAGGCTCTGATATGCTCTCTCTCACTGTTCAATCGTCAATTACTATCTATAATACGGGACGATGTGGCAAGCACCGCATCTTTGACAACCGCATTATTACTCTTTTTCTGAAGTGAACTCAATTATTTTTAGTGACTGAGTAGGCTACTGGCCCCAGGATTGAACCCGGGTCCATCCGAGTAGCAGCTAAGTGCTTCATTTTCGCGGCCACACTAAAGCTTTTTATCAATATGTACTACTTGCATTTTAATTTTTTTTTGGGAAATTTTTGTTCTGGAAGAAAGAACCTTATACAACCGTATTTAGATGGATGTGTAAATCAAGAAAAATATCAACAAACGCCCTGTTCAATACTGCAATAAATCATAATGCGATCAAGAATTACAAATTTATTGAAAAAAGTTACACAGAAGTGAAAGTAACATAAGCTTAACTTTTAGGAAAATGAAAATTGAAATTTCGGTAAGGTTATCTGCCTAATTTTATTTTATTTTTATCAAGGAAGCTAGAAAGTACCCTTCACTAAGCAGCAAGACAAAGAAATTTAGTAATAAAATTCGTATTCTATAGAAAAGAAGTAATTCTTAATAAAAATTTTATATAAAATCTATAATGTGTTGTCCAATAGAATATGTGAGAATAACTTATACAATTTGTTATTTTTTACTTTTCTTATCCTATAATAAGGAAAATAATGTGATCGGCTGAAATTTGACCTACCCAATTTTTCACATTTCTGGACGAAATATGTCTGTCGGTCTGTCAGTAAACAGGATATCTCGAGAACCGTAAGAGCTAGAGACTTGAAATTTGGTATGCAAGTTACTTGTAGGTAGGGGACGCAGTGCGAAGCTTTTGGTAAAAATCTGCCGAGCCATTTGGTCGCAAAGCGATCGCGAACCTAAACCGTTGAAGATACAAATAATTCATGAGAATAAAAATGATTTGTTATCACGAGATAAACATGAATTTAAAGTAAAAGTTGGTAAAATAAGAACTCGAAAAAAAATTTGAAGCCCAGGATTTTTGCCAGAATTACCCAAATAATAGGATAAGGAAAGTCGTGTGATGTTCACACCAGATTTTTAATTTTTTTTAAATACTTCTATGGAGTGGTATATCAAAAAGACTAGAAGATGTAACTGCCACATTTACAAACGTAGAAAAAAATAATATCTAATGTCTAAATATAAAAAAGTGGAAAATTTTTGCAAAAAAGTTACAGCCTGTATGACAAGGAAGTGCCCATCGTCATTTCGTAAGGAACCCTCACAACGTTATCTACATTAATTTGTTCGAAACTTTATTTTGTGCTTTATTGTGTAGTTTTCCGTCTCATTGTGTTACTGATGTTAGTAAATTTTTTTAATTTTAAAAGGAGTGCAATATTTCTGAAGCAATACGAGGCAGTGTTTTTAGTGGATCATACGAAAGACGATTTTTCGAAGAGGGGTATATCATATGTCACAACAACGAAGCGGTCTGGTGTCTCTTTAAAGAGAATTTAGACCTTTTGTTGCTCTGTGACCAAATAAAATTTTGTGACAAAAGTATTCAAATTCCTTTATATACGATTTGAAGTCGATTACGAGAAAAAACTTTTTATCAACTTTGAAGAAACCTTTATTATCAGAAAAGTACGTTGACAAACGATTGGTGTGGGCAAAGAAAAATTTGCATCAAATTTGGGGCAATGTTATCTTTACGGCATGAGTCTTCTCTCTGGGCATTGTATTTCTTACCAAATGGTGTTTAGTAAAGAGTACTAGTATGCACAGTAAAGCATCTCATGTGCGCATGTTTAGGAATGCTTCTTTAACAACAGCTGTTCTGGTTGCCTCTTTTTGTTTACGACAATTTAAACGCAGATAAAGTATGCACCATCTATTATATAAATACTTGCTGAAATCTGCTGATTTTGTTTTGTTTCTAACAGAACAATTTGGGTGCTGCAAGAAGATACTGATCTTAAATATCACAGTAAATAATACAGTACGTGGGAACAACAAAATAACGTAACTTCGCTGGAATAACCGGTAATGTGCCCATATGTTAATCCTATTGAAAATGTGTGGTTGTACATAAAAACGAAGCTGAAAGGAAGTCGATACATACAGTAAAACAGCTTTTATTTCAAATTAGGCAGATACGGAATAATTGCCACATGATTATGTAGAAAACAACGTCGCAAGCATGGGCAAAAAGTTGTGAAGTTGTGATTAGTAATGGAAGTGATTGAACCAGTTATTAGATAGTTGTGCAATAGCTCATATTGTATATTCCAATAGAAGAAAAATGTTTTATATTTTAATTTTCTCAAGATTATAGCGGCCTTTTTATTATTATTGAACAGACTGTAATCAGAAAAGGTTAGTTTCTCTTTCTTTCTAATGTGTTGTCTTATCTTTTAGTTATTAGTTAAGCTATAGAAATACGCTTAGGCAATAATTACATTCCAAGTTTAGTAGGTTATAATAATAAAATAGCCCAAAACTGTAGCACTGAAAATATACATTGTAGAAATAAATACATAAATATTTTATTTTAATAGAAGTCGCATGATAATGTTGTATGGAAACAATGATTATGTTCTTTTTTATATTGACTTGTACTTTTATGTTGCATCAATACAATTTTAATTATCTATTTGGTGTAAATTGGAATTTTTTAGGTTTGGCGCTATCATTAACAGGAAATTAAATAGTAGGTGCGAGAATCCAATATTCCCAAATTCCAGTAATGCTGAGGGAAGTACGAAATGATTATTACATCTCAAATTAAAAAACTGCTTCGTAGTAGGTGTTTTAAATTACTAAATGCTTTAAAAAGCACAAAATTGTTTTGCCCTTTTGGTAAAAAGTATTTTTATATAAATTAAAAACTTAACACCATGCTACAGAACAGAAAGAAATAATGACTATTTAATTTTATATTAATTAGTTAAATATGATTTTAAAGTTTTTAATTATACGTTGTGTTGTATTTTAAATACAAACGTAATTATTTATTTATAGTTAACATTACATATAAGGAACTTCTGCTTAACTAAATTGGCATAATATTACAATTATCATTTTTATGGATTAGTATATTTAAATATTGAATCAACATTGTGTTAAAAAAGCTTTTCTAATCATTGTTAATAATAAACCATAACCACGACAATTTAGAAAACACCATTGAGATCCTACAGCTGTAGAATACCCGTTTCTGCTCCAATTACTTTAAATGGAGTTAATGTAACGGAAGAGCTACCTTTACGACACAACTTTTAGAAGTTCTCCGGGAACTTCCTAAATATGTATATTATATACGTGTATGTAAATGAAATGGTAGGAAAACCTTTTATCTGGATTTTTGTGGAGAAGTTTAATAGGGTAAAGTAATTTGTAACTTTGAAATGCCACTAGTAATTAGAAACATTTAATTCTATTAAACGTACAACTCTGACTACGGAAACCTTCCGTTGCGCTGTCCATTTGTAATTAACGAAATTAGTGAGTTGATTACTATGCCATGTTTATAAATATTATAATATACATATAAATTTTCTGATTATTTATTGAGCAATAAATTATTCTTTAAAAATACAAGGCTAAACATGACAAATAAAGGAACTACCAACTTGTTGCTAACCTGAGATAATTTTGGCAACCACAACCCGCTGGAAGTAGACGTGGTGCGAACTGTTTCCAAGCAAGAGGGTCGCAGTGCAACTGCTTGTACCGGGAACTTAAAGAAACCTGCGCCATTGAAGGCGAGTAGCCTTCCTTGTTTAGCGACTTTTGAGTAGAGCATGATGCAAGAGCGCGGCCGACCGTCGGGCTACTGACGAGGGTTTGAAAAGTGACGCTCTTCGGAAATCCACTGATTACGATAATGAAGCCGATTGGGAGGTCTTGCCACGGACTTTGTGTGTTGACGATCTTGGTGCACGTGAATAAACTAAAATATGGAATGTTCTATCAAGATTGTGTGTACACAGCTCACTTTATCTGTAAGACCACTAAGTGCTTATACTGATTATATTAATCGGTAACATCGGTTTTCTTTGCGCAGGTAAAACTTTAAAAACTATAATTTATCATTTAGCAATTTAATTATTCAGTTCTATTTTTTTATTATTATTTACTTTAGTAGTAGCCATCGACGTCATACTTATTTACTATGCACTGCATTTCTTATTAGTTAAATTTACTTTGTGTTTGCAAAACTTATTTTTTTAAATATCTCTTATAATGGAGGGTTTACTTATAATTATAAACGAAAATTAAAATATAGCAATATTGTCTTATAATATGGCAATGCTGTTACTAATACTATGCCAACTACTTTGTAAGTGGTAACATAATGCAAACAATTAAAGCTCTAACGCAATGTTGGTTTATAGGTGCACGGAGGCATCTAAATGTATAGATACCTCGTCATTAACGTGGATGTGTTAAAGTAGCAGTTCCAAAAAGAAGCCGACCCCTTTAAAAATATTAGACATTAATAAAGCAGACTTGATATAAAAATTTCTTTTAGTTAACTCAAAAAGTAAAATCTTGAAGATAAGCATACTAGGTAAGAGATTTAAATGTACTGAGGCAATTCGTAGAAAATTTTATTTTGCTTATAATTTTGCTAGATAATTACAATACATATAATATTATCATTATACAGCCAAATGTTGCCTACTTAATCCCTTTCTCCAATCCACCCTGTCCTGAGTCATGTCTTCGTTCATTTTTCGTTTTTCCATCGCTTTCCTTATGCCTTTATTCCAGGAACGTCTTGGTCGCCCTCGCTTCTTTTTTCCTGGAGGTTTTCAGCGAAATATTTTTTGTTGAATTTTATTTTCTGGCATTCTTATTAGATGTCTAAACGACCATAAACCGCGCATTTCAATTCTATCAATAACTGTTTGTTCTGCTTTTATCTGTCATCTAATTTTTTTATTGGCTATATATTGAAGCTTATACAGGGTGTCCCAAAAATCAACGTCAAGCCGGAAACGGTTGATAGACCAGGTAGTGAGAGTTATCAGAAAAATAATTAAAAAAATCTTAGTCGTGTACTTTTAAAATTATAAGCATTAAAAAAAATTGAAAATATTGACACCCTATGATGACCTTTCACGTACTTTGACTACAAATCTTTATTGTTCTTCATTTTTTGTGTGTGTGATGTAACCCTGAATAACCCTTTTGTAATTACAGTCTAAAATTAAAACACAACTGCCTCAGGTTTAAAGAAAATATCACTTCGTTACCCAACCGTGCACTCAAAATTATTAGATCGGCCAACTTTAATTAACTGTACTGAAAGAAAATGTACAATGCTATTTTGGCAAGTGATTTTAAAAGACGACGCATTTAGTTCAAATTCCAAAATGGTATGACACTTGCTAAATTCTTAAATAAGGAAAAAAAAATTTTTCTGAAGAAACCCGATCTCAAGCTAATTGTTTTTACTCAGTTAACATGCTTCTAATGCACGCTATGTTTCTCTACGTCCCTAGTTCTAAGGTATAAGTTTGAATTAATAAAAGAACCAATACCAGGATAAGAGTACTATGGGTCATCAAGTAGCGATTTATTTTTCCTTTTAAGTTTTAAATAAAATTCAATTACTGGAATCAAAATTTAATTTAATTCATAACAAATGTTCAAATTGTTTGCATTCAGCCACAATACAAGTCCTACATCTTCTGTAAAATTCGGTGTGCTGTACTTTCAGGCATTCCTAACCTTGCTTCAATTCCACGTACTGAGGTGCTCGGGTCATATGTGACTTCTTGTAAGATTTCGTCCTCGTAGGGATCTTTCCTCACTAGTCATTTGATTTGGAAATCGACCCTCTGAGAGTGACCGGTGCCCATTTGTAAACACTCGATGGTCTGGATAACGCCCAGCATTTTGATATCTCTCACGATAAAGTTCAGCTGCTGCACTACCGTTGCATTTGCATTCTTCATAAATGAGGTGCATGTTAGCATATTTCTGTGCAGTCTACCAAGATGGCATGGTGGTATTCACAGTACACAATCACGTGATCAACGATTGACAGAGTTAGTTCAGAAGAAAGTCAGGTTCATCAGAAATGGTCAGATAACAAATCCAAGTCACACCGCAATCAAGTCCAATAAACAAAGCCAACGTTGTAAGCACGAATTCGACACGAATACAGAACGATGCTCAGTAAACGAAGAAACGTAACGTACTGAAGCATTGCATATTGTGCCTATGCGTTACCATTTGGCTAGTATGGCATCGCTATCCGTTTCACTCACACTAATCGAAATGGCGTGTCTATCCGTCTCGCTCATCTTGGTGAAAGTAGCGTCACTATCTGTCTCGCTCACACTTGGAAAAATAGCGTCACTGTCCGTCTCACTCTAATTTGTACTTTAAAACTGGGGACTTGGAGAAAGCCTAGCGTGCATTAGAAGCATGTTAACTGAGTAAAAAAATTAGCTTGAGATCGGTTTTTTTAGAAAATTTTTTTTCCTTATTTAAGAATTAATTTAGCAAGTGTCATACCATTTTGCCAAAATAGCGTTGTACATTTTCTTTCAGTACAGTTAATTAAAGTTGGGCGATGTAATAATTTTGAGTGCATGGTTGCGCAACAAAGTGATATTTTCTTTAAACCTGAGGCAGTTGTGTTTTCATTTTAGACTGTGATTACAGAAGGGTTATTCAGGGTTACATCACATACAAAAAAATAAAGAACAATAAAGATTTGTAGTCACAATACATGAAAGATCATCACAGGGTGTCAATATTTTCGATTTTTTTTGAATGCCTATAATTTTAAAAGTACACGATTAAGATTTTTTAGTTTATTTTTCTGATAACTATCACTACCTGGTCTATCACCCCTTTCCGACTTGACATTGATTTTTGGGACACCCTGTATATACTGGCACTACGTCTCAAGTTATCCATTTCTACTGGATGTACTTTGCCCTTCATTTCTGTGCTTATTACTCAGATAAGAGAGAACTGATTCTACCATTAATTGGCCCATTCTTTTCTTTGTCTTTTTGGATATGTTTTTATCCCACCATAGCGAGTTGAGACAGCCTATTACTTTTCTCCTATTTTGAATTCTATGTTTTATTTCTCCTTCTCCTAGTCCTACCTGGCCTCAAGGTATTTAAATTTATCAACCTCTTCTACAAGTTTTGCTTTAAGATGACTTGAAATTGTGTCTTACTATTAACTACCAGATACTCTGTTTTCTGTAAACTTACTTGAAGTCCCCACTTTTAGTATTCAGTGTAGAGTCTCTTCAACATAAATTCCAGATCGAATGAATTTTGCGCCATAAGTACTTGATCGTCCCCAAAATTTAGTGTAAAGCGATAGTTTTTATTTACCGGTACACCAATTCCTGAAATCTTTTTTTTTAAACATTTGTTGTAGTGTAAAGAGATTGTGGATACAGGAGCGACCTGGTACAAAGCCACTCTGATCTTCACTTATACTGTAATCAACATCTACTCTTACTTTATCCTAGGCAATTTTCTAAACAACCTGCTGATATTACCAGTAACACTACTGGCGCTGTAGTATCCAGGGTCTTTTCTATTTCCCTTTTTAAAAATCGGTGTTATATAGTTTTTTTTTATTCCTGTGAGATCTATACTTATTTTTTTATTGATTAACTTTGCAATTTGGCTTATAATTTCCTTTCCTTCATATTTCACTAGTTCACAATATGAAAACATTTCAATTTCCAATACTATTTTTTTTATTTCTTTGATTCTTTTTAGTTGTTTATTTTTTCTTTGAATTTCTCTCTTCCTTTACGAGTTTGTTTAGTTAACCACCTGTTATATAATATTTTCTTTTCTGTTATCAGTTGTTCTATCTCTTCTGTCACCGAGAAATGTTTTTGTTTCTTTTTCTTCTTATCTATTGTTCCAAGTGCTTGATAAGCAACATTATGGAGTGCTTTCTTGATATTGGTATATTCCTTTTATATAACCATCTACTTTCTCATTAGTTTTAAGTTCATTCGTTAATCGATTTTCATATAGTGTTCTGATATTGGGTTCTGAGGACAGGTATAATCTGTACTTTTCTTCTTCTGTATTCTTATATTCTATTGTATTTTCTTCTACTGGTCTGTTAAAGTTGGTTTTAAAAGAACAAATGGTTTTTAATTCGAACGTGTAGTAATCAAGCCTACAATTGGGTCCTTGTTTTACTCTAAAGTCCTGAATGTTTATAGCTGATCTTTGTTTTATAATCAAATAATCAATAATTGATCTCTGTTCTAGTGTCGGTCTGTCCTATGTATTTTTATGTATGTTCTCGTGTGCATAAAAACCATTTGATATTTTTAGGTGACAAGAAATGGGCTTTAATTTGTAGTCAGCGATGAATTTGCGCAGGAAATTGATAAAAAGGTCCGTTATGCACATAAAAAGCGGCTTACATTGCACTGATTTGATGATAATACTGCGCTATAAGATGTTGTTACAAGGTGGTTTCATTCCCAGACGGAATTTTTTTTGTAGAAAGAATTTCAAACCTTTAAACGTTATGACAAGTGTCTTCATTTTCATAGCGATTATGTCGAAAAATAATGTTCTGTTGTAGGTTTTTAATTGGTATAATAAAGTTTGACTACAAAACGGAAATTGTAATACCAATCTAAAAGGTGTTAATTTCACAAATGGAATGGCAAATAATACAGCTTGCGATTACATTGAGAAATATTGGAATCTACAGATAAATTTAATTTCTACCTACATTGGCTCCAAACACACATAATATTGGAGCCAGTTGACATCAGCATGATGAGAAAGATGCAATTAAAGAAAACTTTATTAACGGAATAAAAATACTACTATTGTAGATAAAACTCCATCGTTAAGATAATTAGTCAAATTTTAATTTTTTGTGTAGATTAAAAATTGAGAGGTCAAAGAAAACTGGCAGTTGTAAGATAAATGTAAATTATAAAGACTCAAAGGCACAAAAATTAATGTAAATGAAGTCTCTAGTAAATATCATTTATTAGGGAATATTTTGTTCTACAATAGACTTATTTGTATAACTACAGTCAAAAGCTTTGTGGTTAATGGAATTGTCGACAATACTGAAAGATGGACTCGAGTGTAAAGTGCAAAATGCGTTACGTAATATCCAAGGTAGGTGATTCTTGAATCTATTGATAGTGCACTAGACTTGTCATATTTGTAAACACTAGGAGTTGCCCGCCAAATGTATTTTTGGCGTCCTAGCCTGGCAATTTTTCAGACGCCTTTCATCAAATTTTTACAAGGTGCAAACGTATACATTTTTAACTGGATCGGCTTTTTTCCTATATTGGGAACGTGGAACAATTTAACTTACAATCGAAGCTCCGCTCAGCGAATGCAAACCAAAAGGCCGTGGCAGACGCGCTTTTGCGTTCGGCAATGCAGAGGCCCGATAGACGCGGGCGCCCGGCCATTCGACAAGGAACGAGAGCGGCCCCAACGTGCGTTCACGAACACACGGACCTCGTGTAAATTAGGTGGTCAGAGCGCGGCACGCCACAATTTCATATTAGCCGTCATTGTTTACTTTTTGTTCAAATGTATTTTGTTTACAACGCATGGACTTCCTCGTGTAAATGAAGGGCTAAGGACTACTCCACATTTCTTGTTTAATTTTACTTTAGATGTATACCATTTAATAAAAAAAAACTTGCGGTGCAAGGATTTGGTTTTTAAGGCTCAAATTTACTCTAAAAAAAGTCATCAGAGGATGCTTAAAATGGTATGAGAGAATAGAGCTAATTTTATCTAAAATGTTTTTAACTATAAGTACCCAATAAAATTTGAGAGACTAGACTATTTACCTTCTTTGGTATTCACTGGTTTGGATCTTTGAAAATTATCAATGTTTATTTATATTTTTGTGTACCAATAATCATGGTAATCAATTTATTTGAATTAAAAATTGAAGAAACCAATAAAAAAATTGAATTACTGTAAATTCAAAAACTACATAAGAGTTATTAAATCGAATTTTAAATTTTGGTGAACTCGTTATAGTGTGATTTAGAAATATTTAATATGGTTTATTAAAACTGCTGAAAAATAAAGTACTGAATGGTTCCTCCTTCTTTTAGGAGGTATCATCTCAATCGAGGTTGGTGATTATTATGGCAAATTGTTCTTTGCCTTGAGTTGTATGAAACATTGTCACTGCATTTTGTTTTGTTTGTTGGCTTATATTCCTGAACCATAATTTTCTTTTCTTTTCTACACTTTTTATTCCGTCGATCTTATTGTGCAGCATGATTTGTAAATATTTATATTTTTCATATCGTATTACATGTCCAAATTAAGTTTTTCTTGTTGTTACTGTGTTTATTAGCCGTGCAGAAGTTTCTAATCTACTTGAGTACATCTTCGTTGCAAGTTCTTTGTATCCAATTTATCTTCTGCCTACTTCTGTATTCCTACGTTTCAAAATATCATACTAATTTTATATTTTTCTTTACTCTTGTGTTCAATATTTCTATTAAGGTTTGCAGCTGTTCTCTATTGGAGCCTTAATTACTGTCCACAGAAAAATCGTTATTTATTCTTGTTCTATTTATATTTACGCCTCCTTCTCTATTCTTTATTGATTTTGGCGTAAATATTAAAATAAATTGACCACACATATTCTTACTTTACAAGTTTCCTGATTTCTAAATAACTTGTTCTTTTATTTTCAGCTTAAATACAAGTTTTCTGATTATGGTATAGATTTTAGTTATTCTAACGTTCTTTTCATTGAAACCTCTATCAAACAATATTATATATTAAGAATATAATAATATATATTTTATCAACGTTATGCACATGGTACGATGATCTTCATATTTAACAGATTTAGGTTTCTTTTGATGAACAAATATGGAATTTAGTCAGTCGTTTGGTACAATTTGACTAATGAGTATTTTCCATTTTGTTTTGTGAAAATATCTCAAATAGAACAAGAGCATTTTGAAAAAACTGTTTTAGGGGGAACTTTAAAGGTAGATTTTACCCCTTTATAAAGTGCTTATAGGCAGCTAAAAAACACGTGTCTTTTACTTTTTATCTTCTACAACATATCTAAGTTTAATTGAAATCGGTGGCTGACCTTTCGATATTGTTCCTTGTTGGTCGGAGTTATTTTTTACATTTTTTGAGAGAATGTGTATCCACTCAGATAGCATTTCAACTAAAGTTCAGTGTACTGTTTGAAAGCTTAAAAACTGATTTCAAATGATACCACTTTGACTGGAATCGGGCCTGTTCTGACAAAGTTATGGGCCTAAGGATATGTGTAACACAAAAGAGTTGAAAGGAAAAGGTGAATTTGAAATGAAAAAATTAAATCTTTAGTTGAAATTAATTTAATAATTTTTCAATACATAATGTTGCCACTTCTATTCCTAATTGCACTTTTCAAGCGATTACGCATGGATAGGATGACTTTAGGGATTGATTCCCACTCTTCGATCTCAGTTCCATCACGCTCCCTGGTGCAAGAATTCTGGCCCGGGCTGTTCGCATAAGCTCATCCCAAACATGCTACATGAAGGTCAGTCCATTTTCGGTATACCGACGTCAGCCAGGTACGTAGTGGTCACTCACGCGGTGTGGTATCGCCCGTTGTCGTGCATTAGCATAAAGTCCTCACCAACAAAACCCGCAAACAGAACATGTTTCTCCAGAATGTTCCTGATGTAGTGGTCCACTGTTAAACTTCCTCCGTGTCCTCCACTAGGCACAAAAACCAACTCAGTTTTTCAGTGCTTGTAAATGCCTTCCTAGAACATGCAAGAGGCACCTTCATATGCGACAGTTTCTTGAATACATCAATAAGCAAACCGCTTCACTGATTTTTTATAGACTCGATGTTTCCTGCCATGTAGGCACTTCCTGGACTCGTCGGTGAATAATATCTGACGTCAGTGGTCGAGATCGATATCGAGATGTTTACGAGGAAATTCCAGTCGCTTTTGCTTTTGGACTGCAGTCAGTTTGGAACCCGTAGCTGCCTTTTTGGGACAGATTGGCTGTATTTAGTTTCTTCTCATTGTCTAAGCGCTCATGACAACCCTGACTGCACTCAGCTTTTGTTTGAGGTCAACGCCAGTCATTTGTCGATTTCTGAGGGATACTGAGACGAGAAATCAATTGTCTCTCTTCGGTGTCACGCGTCTACAGTCGCCTCTTTGCTAGTGGACATGGGCATCGGTTTTTTAGGTATCGAGGCCACACTCTCAACACAGCTGATTCGGTGGCTGTGGTATCCATTTTCTTGCGAATTACTCGAGCACTTATGTCACTTACTTACGTCAACTTCGGATAAGTGACTAAAATGAATTACCGGTTTGCAATCGTACTTTAGGTGCGCACGTGCCTTCTAATTAGCAGGATTTGTAAAACTCCGTTTGTGATGAATATTTTTTTGAATACGTCATTTGATTGATGCGAAAGGAATAGTTTTTTTAAAGAATAATAATAATAAGGCTACTTCTTGCACGTTAATATTAAACGAACTTAAAAAGTTCGTTACTGAATTCTATATGTCTGTCTGTCGGTCCGTCACAAAATTTGAGATTTTTTAAAATTTGAAAATGGATTCTTATAGGAAATTTTACGCTGATTTCGAATTCAAATTAAAAAATTTCCATCTCGAATAGTTTTCGAGACATTCGACGGTCTTTTTAAGTTCGTTCTGGGATTGCTTACAGAGTAATCTGTTCGCCGGCCCCATGTTTTTATTTTTATTTTACTTAGACTGGAACAGGAGACGAAGTGTATATAATCATCACGTTTATATTTTATATTATTTTTGTTTTCTCCTTTTTCGTAGCCTATGTATGTGTATTAAATATTTAACGTTCAAATTTTCCTATCATTGTAAAACTATTACTTAACCTCTGAAGCATTATTTATTTTGTACTAACAGTATTATTTTTTACTTCTGATTACATTCTTATACATATTCCCTACGGATATTTTAAAATTGTATGATAATTTGGCATTCACTGTTTGGTGTATACGGTAGACCGGAAGAATCATTAGCTTGTACTTTATTGAGGACGAAACTAGCAAGGGTATTATTTTCAATATTGTACAGTGAGTTATTAAACAATTTATTTTCAATAAAATCAATAATTTTAACTTAAATAATAAGTGGTTTTAACAAGATGTCGCTACATGTCACACATCACGTGAAATACCCACTTTACTCCAAAGCAAATCTCGTCCATATTAACTCGCAGAGGGGTGATATCTATTGGTTACCGCAGTATTGCGATTTAATCTCATCAGATCTTTTCTGCCAGGTTTATTTGATCGAAAAAGTTTATTTCAACAAACATACCACAACTTCAGGGCTAAAAGAGAATATCATACACATAATTCTTGAAATAAATCCGCATACATGGGAAAGTATTGTAAAAGAATGGTAACATGTCAGCGAAGTCGTGTAGATCATTTGGCCGATAACATATTTCATACGTAACTGCTAATTGAGTGCTTTACACTGATAACAATAAAATTTGTTTTATTCAGGAAAAACTTGCTGAAGTCTAATTTGGCTCAGATTTTATTACTTATTTATTCTGGTATACATGTTTTAGTTTTAACAAAGTTTATTTATAAATATTTTATATTAAAGCTTTATTACTTTTTAATATAATTTACATACTGATCGATTTAGTAATCTGTCATTTGTTTCATAAACATTAAAATACAACATCTTATAATGCTGAAAATGGTTAACATAAGATTTCTTGTTTAGATAGTTTGTGTACATTGATTTTATTATTTGTATATTTAATGATTTGTCCTTTTCTAATATTTTGTTTAAATTTGGAGCTTTTTGTTTTACAAACTGTTATACTGTGAATATGAACTCTAGGTAATTTTAAATTTTATCCGAGTTGTTCCAACGAAATTAGGTTCTTTCAAAATTAACTTCTATGCAACCTACATTTTAGAAACGCATAATTAAAGTTTCATGTAATTTGCATACCTTAAAATTTTACTTTTAATAATATTTTTTAAAATGTATGCTAAGAAAAATCCATTGCGTTGTATGAATATATGTAGGGCTTAGATTATTTATATTTCATAATTTGTTATACAAAGCTGCGTACATAATATTAATTGCCCTGTTCCTAAAGTAAAAACAATGTAATGATTAATTACGTTATATAATTACAACAGTAGCAGTAGTATTATTTATAAAAAAATTTATAATGCATTTTTGTATCAAACTAAATTCTTGTAGAAAATTATTTTTCAAACATTTTGAAAGTATGTATATTGCAAAAGCCAACTACAATAAACATCCATGAATTAATTCCATTACAGTTCTACAAACCCACGAACTGCTTAAAGCATATTTTTAACACAAAATTATTTTCTTTTGATCTACACAAGCAATGTTAACTTCAGTTGTACTTTTTGTAATAATATTATAACTAAAACTAAAAGCATGTGCTGCACCAGTAGCTATATAAAGGTATTTATGTAAATTCATATTTAAATTATGTTGCATTAATTTATAATTTATAGAACATGTTTGACTTTTAATTTTTGTAATTAGCAATGCTGTATTTCTGTAGAGTTATACTAGTGACTTAAAAATAATTTAAGTCGTTCGGATTTAAGCCTGCTAAGCTGGTGATCGTTATAATCGATATACTATTTACAAACAAACAGCTATGCTATATAAATTTATTTGTATATCGGTTACATTCTTGCTAGTGCCTTCAAGCTACCGAACGTGCGTGCCGAGCTATACCTGAGTTATCACAACGGCGGAGCCGCAGCCGTAGCCTTGCTTAAGTGAAAGAAAACATCCAGCTAGGTAATCTTTCTTTTTAAATTACCAAAATGCTTCCAGCAGGCAATGGACCTGGCTTTAATTACATATATAACCAACCATATTCACCAAATATACAGTGTCAACCTCAATTAAGTGCCCAAAAGTTACAAATTCCAAATACGTATCAAACTCAAAGTTTCATAAACAGTCAAACTCCTGCACCATACAACACACAATCACTTCAATTATCATCAGGGCCCAGTTATTATTCCCCTCCAAATCAAGAACAATTAATCACTTACCAGCCTCTATCCAACTAATAATCCCCAACAACTTGTTAGAATGTTTTCAACTAGCGACGATGAAATGGAAACCCCTACAACATCGAAAGAAAACTCTTGGCAAACTGTTAGGGCTATGAAACGCAGAAAAATAAGGACGAACGCACAACAAAATGGTGACGAAATTGTTACACAAACCTCCAACAAGTATAGCGTATTAACAAATACAATAGACGACACTCCACAAAGCAACACTACCAACAGCATCACTACAGAATCAGCCAAAATACCCAAACCTCCTCCGATTTTTGTGTATGGAGTAGTAAATTTTCCAAACATGCTCACCCAAATACGCGATCATTTAGAAGATGAACAATATAGTACAAAGAGCTTAGCCAATAATACAATTAAAATTAACTGCAATACAGTTGATGGATACAGAAAATTAACAAAACACTTCAAGGAACAAAACATAATACACCACACATATCAATTAAAGACGGAACGAGCGTACCGAATTGTTATCAAACACATTCATCACTCAATGAACACAAATGACATTTCAGAAGAATTAGAAAATAAAGGACATAAAGTTAGAAATATTATAAATACGAAGCATAGAATAACCAAAGAACCCTTAAACATGTTCTTCATTGACATAGAGCCAGCAGACAATAACAAAGATGTATATAAAATTGAAAGAATACAAAATAGCGTAGTAATAATAGAACCTCCGAATAAAGACAAAAATAATATTGTACAGTGTACGAGGTGCCAACTCTATGGCCACACCAAGACGTATTGCAACAGGCCCTTCGTATGCGCCAAATGCGGTGGAGCACATAATACAATCAACTGCAAAAAAAGCAAAGACACCCCAGCTAGCTGCGCATTATGCGGGCGGGACCACCCAGCCAACTATAAAGGTTGTGATCATTATCAACAACTAATTCGTAGAAATAATCCACAAAGCAAGACTAGAACCTTCGCACAACAACTATCAAAAATAAATGTTATCCCCAATCCACAAATAATAATGCAAACACCGCAGTGCAAACAGAGTCACTGAATCTTAGTCAACATCATAAATCTTACGCTATAGCAGTAACCAACAACTCCAACCCCCTAAACAATTACAATGAGTCAACACAAATGTTAAACAACGCTCTCCCTCAGTTTTTAACTGAATTCAAAGCCATGTTTAATCAACTCATTCAACAAAATAGCTTGATTCTAAACATGCTTAGCACGCTAATAAATAAACTAGCCTAATTATGAGTAAGTTTCTCAGAGTAGCTCTGTGGAACGATAATGGCCTAACGCAACATAAAGAAGAAATAAAATTGTTCTTATTACATAACCACATAGATGTACTGCTAATAAGTTAAACACACTTCACACAACAGACTTACTTCAAAGTACCTCATTATGAACTCTATCATACCAATCACCCAGACGGTACTGCCCATGGAGGTACAGCCATTCTTGTCAAGCAAATAATTCAACACCATGAAGAAATAAAATATCAGGAAGACTTTATCCAAGCCACCACAATCAAGGTACAAACATTGCCATATGAATTGACACTTGCTGCAGTTTATTGCCCACCCCGAAATAATATCAAAAAAGCAGATTTTGACAAATTCTTTCTAACACTAAGTCACAAATTCGTAGCGGGAGGGGACTACAACAGTAAACATATTAGATGGGGCTCACGCCTAACAACAATGAAAGGTAGAGAACTCCTTCAGTCAATGGAGGACAAAAAATACTCATTTATATCAACAGGAACACCAACCTATTGGCCCACCGACGCAAACAAGTTACCAGACCTACTAGACTTCTTCGTCGTAAATGGAATCAATCAGGCATATACTACTGTAATACCCAGTTATGACCTAACTTCCGATCATTCTCCTATCATACTAACAATTGGGGCATCTATAGTAAACAAGAAGCTCACAACCAGATTACACAACTCTAGAACGGACTGGGCTACATATCGTAATATTCTAAGCGAAACCATAAAATTAAACATTCGACTCAAGGAATGCGAAAAATTGAAACAGCTACTGAAGAACTCATAACAAAACTCCAGCAAGCTGCGCAACAAGCTACACCAACCATTTCACAAAAGCAACTAAACATTGACATACCACTAGAAATTAAACGAATGGTCGCAGAAAAACGTCGTGCTAGAGCTAACTGGCAACGAAATCATACACCTGCTGCCAAAAACGCCTACAACCATATGACCAATAAATTAAAACAAAACTCAAAGAAATCAGAAATGAGAAATTTGTGCTCTATGTATCTCAATTAAATCGAACTGATGATTCTATCTGAAACCCATCAAACAAGCTAGGAAACCAAAATTCAAAATACCACCAATTAGAAAAAGCAACACCGAACCTTGGGCAAAAAGCGATAGAGACAAAGTCAGACTCTTCGCTGAACATCTATCCTCAGTCTTTCAACCACTTGATAGCGCACCAGACCAAGAAGTAGAGCGAAGTCTTTCCATCCCTCCTGACATACGTCATGAAATTAAACCCTTTACCCCAAACGAAATAAAATCTGAAATAAACCTGCTAAGCCTCAAGAAGACCCCAGGAACTGATCTGACAACTGCCAAAATGCTGCGTGAACTCCCAAAAAAGGGCCTAGTGCTCTTAACTTATATTTACAATGCAATCCTGAGGCTAGGATATTGGCGAAAATGCTTTAAGGCTGCACAAATCATAATGATCGGAAAACCCGGAAAAGAACCAACCGACGTTACATCCTATCGACCTATCAGCCTCCTCCCGGCGACCTCAAAGCTGTTAGAAAAACTCATACTTCGTCGAATTAATGAAGACTTACTGCCCCAACATTGGATACCTTCTCATCAGTTTGGGTTTCGGCAGGCTCATTCTACCGTGCAACAAGTACACCGCATTACACAAACCATAAATAAAGCACTAGAAAACAAAGACTACTGCTCAGCTGTCTTTCTCGACATTAGTCAAGCATTTGACAAAGTGTGGCACCCCGGATTACTCTTCAAAATTAAGCAAACGTTCCCTTTGGCATACTATAATTTACTAAAATCATATCTAAGCGATAGAACATTTCAGATAAAAATTAATGAAGTAACATCAGATTACCACCCTATCAACTCAGGCGTTCCACAAGGCAGTGTTCTGGGGCCTTTACTCTATGTCCTATATACATCGGATCTACCAACGACACAATATACAACAATAGGAACATTCGCAGACGACACTGCTATACTGTCCAGACATGAAAATCCTGCAACTGCATCGGCCAACCTACAAAACCACTTAGTACTCCTTCAACAATGGTTACACAGATGGAAAATCAAAGTTAACGAAAACAAGTCGGTACACACAACATTTACGCTCAAAAACAGATATGCCCACCAGTCGTAATAAATAATGCACAAATACCACAACTGGAAACGGCAAAATATCTAGGCTTACACCTAGATCATAAGCTAAATTGGAAGGAACACCTCAAGAAGAAAAAAAACAAATAGATCTAAAAGTAAAGGAACTCAACTGGCTAATTGGAAGACATTCAAAATTATCGCTTGCAAACAAAACCCTAATCTATAAGACTGTTATAAAACCAATCTGGATGTATGGAGTAGAGTTATGGGGCTGTGCATCCAAATCAAACATCGCATTAATCCAACGTACTCAATCAAAAATATGCATGCAACCCTAGAAACTCACTCAAACCTCTTACTGGAGCAGATGCTGGAACCCAGGGTCAACCAAGGACTAAAGAAACTATGGCCAATAAACCTAGTGTGAGTGTCTGATATGGCCAACAAACCGTAGTGTGTGTGTGTGGTATTCCTAATATCTATTAGACTCTAATACTCTCGAAGTACAAAACTGTAATTACGTAGGTTGTATCGTAGGATGCAAGCCTCATCATGTTATTCTTATCGTTGGTATCTATAATGATTGTTAACCATTTAGCTTATAGAATGTAACCTTGTTCTTATTGCTAAATAATTACATAATAAAAAAAAATATATATCGGTTACAATTGTTTATAACTATTTATAATGGCTATTTTATGAATTTTATGAGTATGTTGATTTTATATTAACAATAACAATTTAAGTTTAATATAAAGTACTTTACTTTTTTGTTTTTAACACCATTCCTCAAAATTCAACACAATTGCCTTAAGGTTCGTGATTCTGCGAAGCCCTTATCACATTCATTCATATTATATTCTGTCATCTGTCTGATATAAATTTTGCACAGCTAGGAACACACTTTTATTATTTTGTCGAACAAAACTGTATTATGGATTTTGTCTGTGATTTGTAGCATAATAATTGTTTTTAGACATTCAGACTTACTTTGCCTTAGATCTTTGTTCTGTTTTAATTTGTTTACTAAAAGTTGAATGAATGATTTTATAGAAAGGAAGAATTAAATTATACCATAAATTACAATTTTAATAATTTTATATTGTCACCAAAAATGCTTGTGTTTAAGGAACTGTAAAACAATCTATTTAGTGTCGAAATAATTCGTAACTGTTAAATATATATTTCTCTGAGCCAAGTGGACGACAGTGTCACGCAGTGCGTAAAAGGTGATACTGACGACCATTAACATTTGCAGACATTTTAGTGTTAGCGTATCTATGACATTTTTATTGATTTTTGTGAAAAATATTTGCATACACTAGCCAAATATTTATTTTTAGTCCGTTGAGCATTTTAGATTTGTCATGTGTTGTGGTAATTTGCTTTTAATTCACAATTAGTTACATTCACCGTTAGTTAGATTTCACTATAATTGCGCGACTTATTAGGTTATATGTCTAGTGCACCTTTATGTTTCATTAAGTTAATTCAGTAATTTAATCGTACTAATGAGTGTTAGTAGCAGTTTTGTGTGTTTGACAAGTTTGACCGAGTTTAAATTGTATGTAGTCCTTATAGGTTTCTGATTTTGTATTGGCCAGTGGACAGAGTTGGATGTCGCGACCAAAAGTCTGAATACAAAAAATAAACAAAATTTTGATTTCTAAACCTAGCGGATTTTCGGGCATAGAAATTTCAAATGCGGGGGTTATTTCAGCATTATAATTTGCTGAAAGTGGATAAAAACCAAGAAAAAAACCAAGTAATAACGCGAATGACAATACCAGCCCAACTAAGCAGCAGAATTGGAACAAGAAGAACAAGAGTACACGTTTCATTATCGGATACTCTTGAAAAAGTCATCATGCGTTAAGTGATAAATATGAAGACAGCTGCCAAGTTGAGAAAACGGCTGCTTACCATCTGAAAGCAGAAGAATAATATGTTAATTTTGGCGGACTTTGGGCAACCCCCATAAGATGCTTTACCCACGCACATTTGTAACAACTTAAGAACAACTTTTGAGTACATAGACGAGTTTAACAACACGATAGATGCGCGACTATTAACACTCTTTAAAAAGGAAATGTTGAGCGGATATTACAAAAATGAAAAAGAATAGCCAGATCAATTCAGCAACACACAGCGATGCTGGTCAAGCGCACGGCGTTTTACTTAAGGCCAATTTAATACCAGACGTAAGTGAACGCCACAAATTTTACGCGGAGTTTACCGCTTCCTATTATTTGATTTTTTGGCGAAAGTGACTAAATAGTAATCTGATCTATCCAAACCAAAATAGAAGTGTACATCGACTCATATGCAAATGATTTATACGGGAATATGTGCGACTGTCAGCAAATTGGCAAAAGTATACGCGTTAATAACAAAAATCACATCTTCGTGTGCGCTCAAAAACCGAAGCGCTCACAACCACCAGTGACGTAGTAATTTAATTGATTGGTATGAGATACTTGGCTACATATTATATGACATTGTGAAAAACATGGAAAAGGGTAAATGTGTTGAGAATATCCACATAAAAAATTCAGAACTGTCTGCGGAAGTCAAAAAAAAGTTGCGGACAAAATTAATTTTCTTCGACATCATGTCGACTGACAGTGTTTGGCCAATTATTTGGTGATACGACCTGCACGACAATGTTTACCGCTGAAAAACAGTGACATATTATTTTCGGTGCCAAAGTGGTTAACGCGATAGTGGTTGTTTTGACTCTAGTCAAATCTTATACGCATACGCATAAAAAATTACTGCGATAAAATGAAACCACTTTTGTGACTAAATTTAATTCATCAAGAGGTAACTGTGATGTACATACCGAATACCAATGGCTTGATTAAACAGTCATATTACACAACTAATGGTTATTAAAAAACGTACACTGCACGAGCGACTAGTAGTCGGACATTATATAAAGTTTGGACTGGACAAGAACCCGATATTGGTTACTTAAGCAAAACTGGCAGTGATGACTATGTGATTATTTGTAATACCAAAATTACGTTGACGACAGTGATTGAGACCAAAATACTTCTAGCCTGGATACAGTTGAAGAAAGTCATGATAGAAGAATTTAAGCACCCACTGAAGTAAAAATGTGGATTTTATTTTATTTCCTAGTGTCCCAAAAGGAAATAAAATGTATGTAAACCTTTGTCATTAAAAAACAATTTTGATGGCAACGTGGCCAGATAGAAAGCGCTCACAGAAGCGGTAATCAACTACAAAAAAGTGCTTAAATTTTGTGCACATCTTATTGGCCATCGGTGCGGCTAACGATTGAGAAATATATTGGCTGAACGTAAAGACGTCTCTCTTCCATAGTGTCTTAGAGAAAGAGATCTGCGTGGAGCCAAAGAAATTTAACAATAACAGTGGCCGCGTCTGTAGGCTGCCGAAATTTTGTATGGCTTCAAGCAATTGCTCATGTTCATGTTCCACAAGAAAATAAATGGCTTTTACGCAAAAAAAATACAAAATATTGTATCTGATCTTACATGTGGATGATGGCCGTGAGCCTACGCGCGTGTTAAAATTAATTAAACTACTAAAAAGTGAATTCGATGTCACTTGGGCACCTGATTTGGTCTCAAAATTAAAATCAGGGGAGTGTCTACATACAAATGGCCAGCCCAGAGAAGTGGTCAACGTTAGCCAATTATCGCAATTTCTGGGACACATTGTAACTCTCGCGCGCGTAAATCAATATTGAAGAGTTTGGGCATCAATATCACTTACAGTAGAAGTGACCAACTGATCGATTAATTGTCCTTTTACTCGGATGTTGACAAAGCAAAAATCAAAGACCGGTGCTCAATAAAGCGATTTTAATGGTCAACGAAGGGTCAGGCGATAGTGGCAGTCATGTTTTCTTACGCAAAATGCGTGGTCGTATGTGTGACCACTAAGAAATTTATCTCGATGCGTGGTGCGATGTTCAACAATGAATGGAAACAGGGCGGGCGTCGTCGTTGTACATAGATAACGTGGCAGCTAAAAAATTGAACACCAACCCCATGTATCACTGTATGAAGAATATCCAGGTTGTTACGAAACCATCCAGCAAGATAGAATCCAGACCTAACAAACTAATTAATTTGAAATATATTATAATTTGGATTTGCTTTTTTTTGTTTAATTAAAAAAAATAGTGGTTACATTTAAAACGTTCATTTACTGAATTTTATAGAACAAATTTGAGTGTTAAATATATGTTGAACATTCGTTTTTAGTTAACAGTGCCCACAAAGTGATATTGACAACCAATAACATTTGCAGTTATTTTCAGCGTCATTGGTACATTTTTATTGACCGGACGTGCAAAAGCTTCGCTATGCACTGATCAAGCATTTATTCTTATTTCATGGTGTACTTCGGGTTTGTTATCTTTCGGGTGAACCGTTCTTTGATTTGTAACCGTTAATTTTTAGTTTTATTCAAACAATGGCCTTCTTGCATTATTATCGCACAACTGAAGAGTAATTATGTAATATACATATTTAAGAAGGATTTTTATTGCTGCCGCCCTTTCTGACTTAAAATTTAATTGCTATTTTATAATTTAGTAAGTCTTCGATAATTTCTTCAATTTTAGGCTACTTTGAATGCTTATGTACCCGCCTTTTTTCTCTCTTACAGACATGCTCTCAATAAGATATATTAGAATATTTTTTTGCAATTAAAAAGGAGATGAAGGACAGCCGCAAAATAAAGTGGTGTGAGGATACTTGTGATGAATGAAATATCATAGACGACCAACTCAGTACTGATAAAGGAGAATTACGAGCAGAAGTTTGACAAAACGTTAGCTCGTCATGTACATAACATTGAAATATAGGTTTTGCATAAATTCATATAATGCAACAAGATGCAAAAACTAGAAAAAGCTATCTCTTGCTTAGTCATAACAATGAATTTTGTTTGAAACGAAAATGAGGTTTTTTGTGGTACTTGTGAAGTAAGCGAACATTAAATGGACCGTAGGGAAGCTCAAAACAGCATGTATAAAGGTCATGATAACTACATGGTAGTCTAGCGAGAGCATTATTCGGTATTTCTTCTTCTAATCTAATCAAATAAATTCTTTTACTGTAGACAATTGGACATTATGCAGCCATTTTGTATCAATAGGAACGGGTCGATACTTCTTCAGGACAATGCAAAATCTAGCGCTACGGTTCTTTGAAAATCATATCATATTTACCTAACCTTTTACAACAGATTTTTATGTTTTCCGAAATCTGGGCATCCAGCAAGCGCTATACTATTCAAGAAACTGTCTTTTCGGCTTTTAAAAACATCTCTGCTAAAAAAAATTTAGATCTTACAAAAGTGGATTTTTTTAGCTATCTGGTTATTCTCAACATATAATCGATATCAACAGTAATTATTTTATAAAGTAAATTATTTTCAGTTGAAAATTATAGACTTCTATGTTTGCTCCACGAAATTTGATGTTTTATGTGAAACTACGTGATGTAAATATAGAACCATTTTGCTCGGTTTATTAGCATATATAAACTACGTGTTATAAAGTAAAAGCTAAAATAAAAAACTACAAATTCTTAGCAGCAAAAAGCACTTTACATCCCGTAGATCAACATTTATAAAATAATTTGTTTATACCCTCAAACTGATAAACGAGAAAAGCAAATTTTAATATTAAGTGACTACGTTATCTAACATCGTTTTTTAGGTTTAGTTTTTAGTGTAGAAAAAGGAAAAAATATGCTACTGTGCGAGATTTTATTTAAAATTATGTTAATTGTTTTAATTTTTAAATTAGTTAACAAAAATAAACAGAATCATAATTACTTCTTTTAAAGTTATACGGCTGCTTGTTCAGTATGCCGCTGGCGTACCAAACAGCGACTTTAAATTTATTGTGACCGTTTGTATTAAAATAAAAACTATTAATTAATTACATTATACAGAAAAATTCTCATCGTGTGCAACACAGCACGTTTGCTGTACCTTACTTATTCGATTTTGTATAACGAACAAGCCGAGTGTAAATTACAACTTTGTAGTAATTCGATTACTTTCTACGTGAGTTGTTTACTAGAGATAATTGAACTGTACAATAATTAGCTAAGTTACAAACAAATTAATCAAAATGTAATCAAAATCAAAATATATCTATTTTATAATATAAAATTCGCTTTTCTTTGCGAAAATAATCGCTAAGAAAACCATTTTAAATTTATCCGTTATCTCAGCTGCAAAAAGTACCCTGAGAAAACACTTGATCAGCAGATGCAAGTATGTTGTTTAGGAATTAAAAAGACCTTTTGAACTCTAAAATGTTCCCTAATGCAGTCGTACTTAAAATATTACACCTTTGAGATTAGATTAGTATATCAGTAATTTATCTAGGTACTTAGTGTGCTTAGGGTATCAATTTATTTTTTATTGTATTGCAGACTAACAAAGTTCAAAAAAAATCAAAAAGGCAACGTTATCTTTACTAGTTTTTTTTTTAATTGCATTAAATTTTATTTGGAGGCTTGTAGGCTTATTTGGTTGATATAGTTCAGATATTTGGCTTAACTAATATTTAAAATATTAAGAAAAGGTCTATTGAACTATCATATTTTGCGGGAGAGTATTATTATTGCATATATTAAGCAGTAATATCTGTCTATCATGCTCTCTAATAACCAACTGACATAGTCGATATAAAAATGAAAGAACTGGTCATGTATACCTTGGGAAAATTATTTTAGGCTTCGATCGCTATCTCTTAACAAAAAAAACACAAAACTAGAAATTAAAATTATTTTTCTTAGTCCTGAAAATAGAATTGCCAAATAAAAACAGTATATTGTAACTTGATCAAAGTGCCTTTTTACATATTTTTATGCATGCACGTTTTCAAAAGAAAAACAACAAAATGATGTTTCCGTTTAGTCCTGTATCGGTCAAATAACGTGACAGATTTAAAGATTCAACTGAGCCACATTAAAGATATAGTAGCGGCTCTAGAAATGTTTTAATGTTGAAAACCTTGAAAATGGTACAGTTACAGTAGGTTTAAGAAGTCGCCCATTAAGTATGGCTGCAATAAAAAGAGAAAATAATAGAATCACCAACGGACAGGAAAAGATGAAAGGAGTCAGTTTGTGGAATGCTTCCACAATGAAAGGAAAGTTTGTGGCAAGATAACTATATATAAAAAAAATAATAAATTTACCTCACAGTCTTCTTCCTCTTTTCGTATACTTAACTGTGTGGTTCTTCTTGGTCACACAGGAAAAGAAATTGACTACACTGACATGTGTTATTTGTGATTCTAAATCTTTTTTATGTTTATAAATGCGGAGGTGTAACTTGTATCTTTCTTTGATTTTCTTTACTGCAATCTTTTAATTTGACTTTCCATGAGCATTCCTCTACTCGGAGGAGTTTAGTAAGCTCGAGAAGAAAATCCTCCGATCAAGTAGCCAGGCTACGTTATGTTGGTGGCAGTAAAAATATCAACGAACTAAGCTTCAGCCTTGAAGATACAACATATACCGCAGTCCAAGGTGAACAGTGCAGTTAAATCTCTCGTCTTTTCGAAATTTACACAATTTAGAAATTTTGACTGCACAAATATACGAAATTTTCGACACACTCTCGATCTTACTGCACAGTTATTAAGTGTGTTGTTCAAACTGAAGGTAAAATTATATGGATGTGGGGCGCTAACGGAGAAGATCAACAACTCTGCAGACTAATTTCGCCACCTTTCTGCGGCTTGTTTGCAAGCTTAAATAACTGATTGGATGCGCCCGGTTTAGTGGTTTTAAATTATTACCTCGTTTATGTTTTATTTTCGACTCGTTCAAAACTTTGTTAGTTGATGGTTTACTTGTATTCCAAAGCCATTCGATTTTCTACCGACTGTTATAATTTGTAAGTATTTTTGCAACTTTATTTTTTCCATATATTTTATACTGTTTATTTCCTATTTACACAGTATTTTTCTATATTCATTGATAATCAAGTTTATATACCATATAAACAGTAAGTAGTAATTTTTATATAAATAATCAGGTTGTAGTTAGGTATTGTTTAAACAGAACATAACATTTTTAATTTTTTTGACTAATAGTTTATTACACATTGACTTTATTTGTATTTTCGTTTGGATAATTTAGAGATTAATTAAAAAATTTATAAATAAAAATACAAGAAATGATTCGTGCAAGGAATAAATTATGTGTGTCACACTTCACTAAACAATTATTTATTCACTATTGACATGGTAGATGTTTTTATTCGTCATAAATCAAGGGGTGTTTTTCAGGAAACTTTCACGATTGTGATATTTGATTTTGTAAATATCTACCACGCAATCCAGAATTGTTTTTTGATTTTGGCACCTACTTGCCTACATTTTTGCCAGATTTGTGTACCCCAAATCGGTCCATTATCTAGATATATACTGCGATACTTAACTAGTTGTAGTAAGTATGATTTAGTCTACTATTATTATTATTTTTAGTGGAAAATCTTAGCGGCGTATATTAAAATTGATGTGATTAGACTTATACTTCGCTCCCTAGTCTATTTATTAATTTAATTGATATTTCTTAGATATCTGAGTACAGTTAAAATAACAATTTTGTCTGCGAATTTTGTTGTAATTACACTAACATTGGTTAGCAAATTAGCATTAAATAAGAAATATAAAAACATGCCCAGCGTACTACCCTATGATACACTTTACGTTATTTCGTGTAAAGTTGTTATCTTAGATTCGCATCTCATTCAGATGTACCTCTCACCTAGATATAAGGATAATGTGGATATTTTTTGGATTTTCTTTTGAGTTTCTGGTACCACATTTTATAGAATTCTTGGCCAATGCACGAGGAATATCCATGTACTTAAATGTTTTGTCAATGGTGTCAATTGTGCGATGCACTTGTTTAGTTGTAGAATTTTGGTATGTAAAACCAAATTGATGGTAGAAAATTATATCCTTCGCTAAGACTACTTTATTTAACAGGCAATTTTTTGTGGTTTCATATGAAATAGGTATAAAACTAATAGAACATTATCGATAAAAGCTAATGCTGTAAATTGTGTTAGCATCACTGTTTTTTTACGAGGTAGTTTTTTAAATCAAGTTATAAAGGGAGGAATTCTATACGCTTAGATCATTTAGATTAGATCTTTTACTTTTTAGCGTTAGTATTAGAACAAGTTTGTTAGGTTGTTCTGTTTTTTTCTTTGTCCTTATCTGCGTCCTCTTTTTTAAAGACCTTTATTATTAGATCAACCCTATGTTACTGCTCAAATCACTTTGTTAGGCTTATCCTATAAAATTAAGCTCTTTATACCACAAAAACGTTACTAATGTTGCAAATTAATCAAACCTTCTTTTAAGGAAAGTTCTACTGAAAATGGAATATACGGTACCACCCAAAAGTATACGAAATGACATGTTTGGTGCCGTAACTTTTCGAAAACTTGACGGATTGAGATGTTTTTATTATCATTGCGTCTGAGGCTAGCACATAACATACTAAGAGAGTGGCTAGAAAAAAATTATAAACGGAAAACGGCACTTATTTTTCTATATTTCACAAAATTCTCTATATCACGATATACACTCTGATAAGCTTTAATAATCTAAATATAATTTATTTAAACAAAAGCAATCTATTAATATTCTCCCCACCGTAGTGCCTTGCATCAATCACAATCACACCTGAGAGGCATAGAGACCACGAGGTTGCGCAAGATGGAGACCGGGATGTCTTTCCAGGCCTACTCAAATTGAACGAATTTCGCGGCCGCATTCTCGACAGTTTTGCGAAGCCCACCAAGTCAAAATTTTATGGAAGGCTGAGAAAAACAACAGAGAGCATTAACCGTCTGATTTGTCGCATGAGCATTAAGGATTCGAGAAAGACAAGCGCCGAAATCAACTCCGAACTCCTCAGTCACAACAATGTGCAATTGATCGTCTGCAATGGGCGAAGGACCACATGTACTGTGTTGTGGAGTACATAAAGTATATATATTGCAATATAGAAAATTTTGTGAAATATAGAAAAATAAGCCCCGTTCTTCGTTTGTTATTTTTTTATAAGGTTGCTTTCTCAGTATGTTATGTGTTAGTCTGAGAGGCAATGATGATAAAAAATGATTTTAATTCATCACGTTTTTGAGAAGTTATTGCACCAAACATGTCATTTCGTATACTTTTGGACGGCACTGTATAATGTGAAAACGGTACAATAATTTGTTACTGATATCCAGCAAAAAAATCATAGTTAGACAGTAGTAGATTGTGGTATGGTTTTGTAATTTTTGTTTGATTTAAGTCTAAAAATGAGTATTGGACATGACTACCTGAAAAGGAGCCCCTAAAAGCTCTTTCTGATTAATTTAACTTAAAGTTTAAAGGTAGATCAACTGCAACATGGAAATGTACTAATTTTCAGTATTGCTAGCCTGATAATTGCTGAAACGTAAGTTCCTATCTTATATACTTTTTACTAAAGAATTTTAAAAAGTGGAGACTTCGTCAACAAGATATAATTACCCAGCGAGACAAAAATTCTAATCAAACTGCAAATGTTATAAAACATAACCTTGAAAAAAAGTTGTTGATAGTGTTCCAACCAATCGTTAAAGATCGAAAATAGGGACTTAAAAGTAGCGTTCTGAACATAAAGCATCAGATTTTTTATGAATATTTTTAGGTGGCATTCATTAAGCCGGTTGTCTATTCATAATGTTAAAAAAAACTTGCCACTAAATATGTACATAAACGGGAAGTACTGCAATAAGCGAATTTCTTGATTTTTTTACAGTAAATTGGAACAAACATTGTTAAAAGTAGACAATTGTTAAGTGCATTTTTGTCGTAAAGTTCTGTTTCTTTATATTCAGTTCGATTTATAAGTACTAAATTAAAATTCAAAATTTAGAAACTATTACTAGTCAACACAATTTTATGATAAACTACTTTAAAATAATAATTACGGTTTAAAATTACTCACATATAATGAAAAATAAAAAATTACTTAATACAATTTAGTAATAAGTCACTCTGTTTTGGGAGTAATAACTAATAATACTACTGTTCTCAAACACAAATTCACAGCCGAATTAAGTTAGCAGTGACTTTCATATTTCAATTAAAATATAGTAAAATTTTATTCTATTAAATATTTTTTTTAGAAAATGTTTTTCCCAAAGCTGGAGCAAAAACAAAGATAAAGAAATGCAAAGTTTTTTAAAACATTAAAACAATCTAGCAAGAAGATCTGAAGATCACAGGTAAGGAAATGTAAAGAAACTACCTTACAAAAGAATAGTTATGCTAACGCAGTTGGTAAACGCTGCTTTTAGATAAAAACATTTTATGGTCTAGTCGAAGATGGCTTAAATAAATAATAATAATAATAATAAACATTAAATATTAAGGAAAACAATAACTTCATCTTAGGAACCAATTAGTTTGCTGCTTTTTTATTTAACATCTCTGAAAAACTGTTTGATAAAACATTAAATAAATTAGTCACAAAGAAAAACCCGAGTTTTGATCATCAATTTGGATTTAAACGAAAACATTCTACAGGTACATACTATAAACGACATTATTAATAAAACATTAAGAAACAAAAAAGATTGTGTTGCGGCATTCCTAGGCATTAGCCAAGCATTTTATAGAGCGTAAGATTCAGTAGTTTTTTTTATAAATGCGAACTCAAAAATTCAGGAAAATGTCTAAAAAACTCTTAAATCGTATCTAAGTGAAATATTGCGAATGAGGTACGAAAATAAATCGCAGCTCTACACAAAATAATAGAAGGGGTGTCTCAGGTACTAGTAAGATTTTGCTCTGCCGATTTCTTAAAAAATGATGGTGTAACAACAACTTTATTTATAGATGATACTGCTGTTTTAATTGTTCTCAAAAATTTAAGCAACGTGTTATAATGTAATATCAATAATATTTATAAATGGACGAAAAACTGGAGGAAGAAACTAAACGAGTTCAACCATATTATCTTTACTGTATGTCGTGGAAATTTATCAAAAATAATAATAGGAAATTAAATCATACCTACCACAGACAGTATTTGGTATCTCGGTATACATCTAGGTAAGGAACTGATTTGGCGCACACAGGTCTGAAGAAAAGCTAAGCGACTCGGTACTGAAATATAGGAATATCATTGTCTATAAGATTTACTTAGGGTAGTGGGTAGACACTCCTCTGTGATCCTGATATACGATAGGTCTACTTCAGGGAAGCAACCCTGCCCAAGGAAGCCTTAAATACTGAGAGCAATTCATATCCTAATCCCCATTCCATCCAATACAAATAAATCTTTCTTTGATCCAACCTGACCTCACCAACTCGTCTGGCCAGCGTGGTGAGTAATGGCTAACATACCCCATACAAGGGGAGGCTTACATCCGACGGTGGATGATATAGGTTGATGATAAGTTTTACTGCGTAATAACTTGTTTGGGTATGCTATCTTTAGACCATTATGGACTTCTGGGCTATAACTTTTTTAGATAGTAATGAAATAATATGTATCATTGGATTATTCTAGTCTAACTTTCCAATATCTTCCAACATCTGCAATGATTTACAAATGCTTATAGTAGATAACACTATTGTTCAGTATAGTATAATTACATTAATTGACTGGAAATTTATTCCAATATAAACTTCTAAAGTTCTGTCAAAGTTATCTTTAAACAACGACTATAACTGATTGTTTAGGAATGCTTACTATTGCAACAATTTACTGCTCACCTAACTATAGAGCAAACAAAGATTTATAGATTTTTTTCATTTACTAGGACTTCGCTTTATAGTTGGTGCCGATTGTAACGTCAAAAACACCGCACGGAGTTCAAGATTTTCATCGTCTGGATGAGGTAAAAAGTTATGGAACAATAACAGTTAAGATTGCGTTTGATTTTTGAACAAACTTACTGACGAACCGACTATTACAAACTTTCAGATCTGTTAGATTTATATTTTAAAAGGATATTTTATTATCAATTCAAGATTTGACCTAATATTTGACCATACACCCTTAATAGCAAGGGCCAGCGTCGCTCTAATAGTAAAACAGAAACCGCCACCACTTTATAACATCAAAACAAATTGAAGAATAGAGATATTATTAATGAAGAACTACAACTGACTATGTCATTAAAAACCTTAGCTGATTTAAAAATAGTAGTAGCAAACTTAAATAATTCAAAAAAAACACCAAATTAACACTTATTATTTTTTCAAAAAAGTTTAAACAAAATTGTCCACTAGAAATAAAACAAAGAGTTGCTAAAAAGCGACGCCTACGTAAAATTTGAGAACAAACCAAGGCAATTAAAAGAGCTGGTCAATGATTCTAGAAACAAACTATAAAAAGTTATGTGACACAATTAACCCCAATAGATGACTTATTTTCTATGAAAGTTCACTAGAAGATTGAATTATATGTAAGTAAGCAACCCATACATCCATTAAGAAAAAAGGATCGTTGTGGTTAAAACTTGAGCTAAAAATGGCTGAAATTTCTGCTAAACACTTAGAACCGTTTTTGAACCACTTTTTGTAGATAGAGAAGATAGACGAATAGGAAAATTTCTTACCTTTCAATACCATATATATCTCCCATTGCGGTAATTTACATATAGAGAAGTAAAAAAGGCTATAAACATTAATATAGAGGCAATAAGTCCCCAGAAAGTTATAATACAATAGCTTGGTAAACGCAGACACAAAGTTGCATCTTATGGTTTGATCAATTTGCTCGTAATACAATCCAAGTTGATGGAAAAAATGTTAGCAGAAAGACCGTTGAAGACCATCAAAAACTAAACTATTACTGAATAGATCTTACATTAAACTTAATTCTGAAAGCTTTTATAATGTGTAACTTTTAGTTAGAATGTATTTACTTATACGAGATTAAGGATTAAGCCTTCAGATCAGGCGCCTACGGTAGGCTCTGCTTGAGTGAGTGTTATTGCTCTTTATTTTTATAAAATGCTAAAATTATGTATTATAACATGTATACATCTTGTATGTTGCAGAAAAGAATTAAAAACATATTTTACATTTTTCTTTCTATCATGAATAACATGGATAGCATGGTCCATATGCAAGGATGATACGCAAAATTGTAAAGCGTTTCACATTTTTAGTTTGTGTGCAAAAATCTGCTCAGATGACATTTACAACCCGAAGAGAAACGTACCCCACATAATGAAACATAATTTAAAACCCACTCTCTCTTGGAAATCAGGTACTCGTTTATAAAGTCGCCATCAAACTCATTTGGTGCTTTGGTATTCAAATATGGGGTGTAGCTAACAATTCCAACTTAGCAAAACTACAGCGCTACCAATTTAAAGCAGGGCGAATAATAACCGATGCCTCATGATTCTATATGCAGACCTCTAAGTAGATACGGTTCAAGAGGCAATAAAAATTCGCTTAATCCTTTAAAAGTCAAACTGTTGCCGATTCAATCTGAAGAAGACTAAAACGGTATGACTTATTGCCAGAAATATTTTTCTTTACTCATTTCGATCTACGACTTTTTATTTTCACTCTTTTATTTATATATTTTTTAAATCTTACCACACTTCTTTCTTCCATTTCTTTCTTGGTCTCCTTTAAGGCCTTGTCCTTACTGGGCTTACCTTCAATACCGTGTTGGTCATTTTATTGTTTTTTTATGCGTTGCATGTGCCCTAATCATTGTTGTTGCTTCACTTCCGTGCAATTCTTGGTTTGTTGTATAACTTTTCTAGTTTTTTATTTGTCCTTCTTTACTCTTAATTTTTTTTATATCCTCCATATATCTGTCTTAAAATTGTGTGCTCATAAATCAGTAGTTTTTCTTCTTTTACTATTTCCAGCTTATATTGAATATAATTGTTGAAATTTGGACTTTCTCCCAGACCCCGCTTCTAAGATAAACTCCTTGAAATCGTTCCTTTCTATTGAACCTTGCTTGATGTGCTCTGTAGTCATCTGCACAAATTTAATTTACATTTTTTTGAGATGTTTAGATTCTCCATAGCATTACACATTTCTCTGTTTCATTCGAGTTTGTAGCTCAAGTAGTGCAGACGTGCGATATCAGAGTGTGTTCTGCGTTTTCCTTGTGCGGCATCTGTGACCGCGCCGCGTTATCGGTCCCAGCCCGATACCTGTGATTAAATAACGCTAGTAAACAACAAAAATGGAAATGGAACAACAAACAACCTCAATTAATTAATATGCCAGGAGCGTATCCTACCAATTTTCCATCGGTGATGCAAAATTCACATTTCTCACTACAACCACAACCAATGTTTTATCACGGTGCGGTACCTCAGCAGATACAGTCCAATACTTTATACATGCAAATGTCGCCAAATTACAGACGTCAACAACTAGTAATAATGTCATCCAACAGTTATGATGATCAAGAAATAACGGACCAGACTACCAGTATTCCATGGCAACAAGTAATAGGCATCAAACGTAAAAAGTTAACTAGGACTACAACTGAACGCGAGATCACGACAAAAAATAGGTACAGTCCTCTAACAGTCACAAACAATTCACATTCTTTACAAAGTAACCCTACAGAAAGAGTCAGCAGACTACCTCCAATAGTCGTTTATGACGTAACAAACTATCCCGAAATGGCAAAACGAATAGCAGGGTGCCTAGAGGAAAAGCAGTATAATTCTAAAAGCTTAGTTGACAATACAATAATCCATCATACTTATTAAGTAAAGGAAGAACGAGCGTATAGTCTTGTCATCAAATATGTGCATCACTTTTTTGACACCTACGAAATAACAGCAGAACTAACCAAATTAGGTCATAAAGTGAGAAATATTATAAATTCATGACATAAAACAACTAAAGAACTGTTAAATCTTTTTTTCGTTGATCGGGAGTCTGCCAAAAACAACAAAGATAAATATATATATATATATATATATATATATATATATATATATATATATATATATATATATATATATATATATATATAAATAAATAATAGAAAATCTCTGGAACAGACCTTATATATGCGTCAAACGTGGTGATGCGCACAGCACCATAAGTTGTGCAAAGCCTAAGAATACTCCCGCCATATGTGCCCTATGTGCTGGTAACCATCTAGCAAATTACAAAGGATGCGAGCATTACTATAAACTCCTTTGCAAAAGTACTCTATCAAAAACTAATATCGCACGACCAGCTTCAAATGCCGATAATGTACATAATGTAAATTCTGTCTCAGCTAACTTTCGAGACTCTAATCGATCTTATGCAAATGTAGTCAACAATCTTCCATTTACCACCAGAGCAACGACAGATGAAACAAACAACACATTCTTACAGTTTCTAAATAAATTTAAGGCTATGTTCAATCAGCTAATCCAACAAAATAGCATGGTACTAAACATGCTCACAACACCATTAAGTAAACTAGTTAAATAATGGGTAAATTTGTAAGAATAGCACTATGGAACGCCAATGAACAACACGAAGAAGAAATAAAATTATTTTTACAGCAAAATCAAACAGATGTATTTTTAGTAAACGAAACACACTTTACACAAAGAACATACTTTAAAATACCTTACTATAGAACATATTATACCAATCATCCTGATGTTCTGATCAAATGTTCAATTCCATACTATATAGAATTAAAATATCAAAAAGACTTTTTACAGGCCACGACGGTTAAAGTAACAATTCTCCCATACCAACTGACTCTGTCAGCTGTGTACTTCCCACCACGGCATAATATTAAAAACACAGACTTTACAGAATTATTTAAAACAATACGATCAAAATTGGTAGCCGGGGGAGACTATAGCAGCAAGCACACCAGATGGGGTCCACAACTTATAATAATTAAAGATAGAGAACTTCTCAAAACAATCGAAGATAAAAAATATTTGTTCCTTTCAACTGGTATGTCAACATACTGGCCAACTGACCAGAACAAAATACCTAATATACTAGACTTTTTTGTTAGCAACGGACTAAATCCTGCCTACTCAGATATTGTACCCAGTTTTGATTTGTCATCGGATCATTCGCCTATTATTGCACTATTGGTACATCCATTATAGGGGGGAAACCCGCACTAAGGCTACACAACTCTAAAACGTATTGGAAAACTTACCGAACTAACTTAAGCGATGCCATAGATTTAAAAGTATGGCTTAAGGAATTTGATGAAATAGAAACTATTACTCAAGCATTCATAACAAAATTATAATAAGCTGCACGCCAGGCTACACCCATAATACAGCACAAAAAAGTACAAACTGACATACCGCTGGGAATTAAACGCGTGGTAGTAGAAAAACGACGTGCCAGAGCAAAATGGCAACGAAGCCATATACCAGCACACAAAAATACATACAACCATCTAAGCAATAGACTAAAAGTCAAACTACAAGAAGAACGTACTGAACAATTTGAATGCTATCTGTCTAAAATAAATATATCTGACAATTCGATCTAGAAACTCATAAAGAACTCTAAGAAACCTACGATACCAGCACCACCAATAAGAAAAAGTAGGAATAATCTTTGGGCGAAACGTGACAAAGAAAAAGTTAACCTATTTGCAGACCACCTACTATCAGTTTTTCAGCCTATAAATTACGAGACAAGTTACGAATTAATACAAGACTTGATGACTCGCATGGAGACAAATACAACTATTAAACTATTTACTCCAAAGCAGATAGCTAAAGCAATAAAAATCTTAAACTTGAAAAAGACTCCTGGTATCGATCTCGCTACAGCCAGAATGCTTAAGAAACTCCCACAAAATGGCCTACTTCTACTGACGTACATCTATAATGCCATATTAAGACTTAGCTGTTAACTAAAATGCCTAAAAGTTGCACAAACTATAATGATCGCAAAATCAGAAAAAAAATTAACAGAAGTGTAATCTTATCTACCGTTAAGTCTGCTACCAGTCATCTCCAAACTGATTGAAGAACTACTGCTTCGCAGAATAAATGAGGACATCCTACCAGAAAATTGGACTCCAGATAACCAGTTCGGGTTCAGACATGCCCATTTTACAGTTCAGCAAGTGCACCGCATCACACGTCATAAATATAGCATTGGAAAATAAGCACTACTGCTCAGCAGTATTACTAGATATTAGTCAATCTGCTCACATAACGTTTACACTTCGTAACCAAACGTGTCTACCAGTTCATTTAAACAACGTGTACCACAAAATACGACAGCAAAATATCTTTACCTACATCTAGATAATAAGTTGACGTGGAAACAACATATAGTTAAAAAAAGGAAACAAATGGATCTAAAGAACAAAGAACTGTTTTGGCTTATAGGTAAAAAATCTTGTATGTGAAGTGAAAACAAAATACTAATTTATAAGACAATCATAAAACCAATTTGGACAAATGGAATTGAAATATGAGGCTGTGCTTCCAAGTCTAATACAGCAATTATCCAAAGAAGTCAGTCCAAAATCCTTCGCCAAATTGAAAATGCACCTTGGTACATAAGTAAACAAACAATTCATATGGATCTTCACGTCCCAACAGTACAAGAGGTCATTCACGAGAGAGCCGTCGAGTTCCACGACACTATAGCAACCCACTATTAGAAGAGTTTAGGGTACCGCATGCTTTTTGAAAATCTATAACAGTAACATGAATCTCTTTATTGTATTCTCAGTATACTTATTGTGTTACTTTTAAGATGAAGAGTTTCTTAATAACTAAACGGCTCGTTCTAAATACTACTTGGTAGTCCCCTATTTTTTTTCTATGTCAATTTTGGTTTTTAGGAGTGTAGCAAATATTTCGTAGATAGTATCTTGTAAAGTTATTAGTCTACAATTATTATAGTCAGTCCTCTCCCTTCTTGTGGATAGAAATTATTATCGCTTCTGTTTAGTCTTTCATAATATGTTGATAGATTTTGCTGGTCAACTTGTATATCTTTACTATTAGTTGTTCTCCTCTGTATTTGATTAGTTTGTTTTTTATTTTATTTTTCCAATATTATCCGTTTTTTAGCTATAGGGAGTTCTGTTTGTCTGCCTTATTATCTTTTTCTAAGCGTTCTCCGTGGTATTTCCTTTTTTTTCTTATTTGCATTGTTTTGGGTTGTTATCTCTCTTCTGTTTGGTATGTTTTAGTTACTAAATTTGGTTTATAGTTACTGATATTTTTACTTCTTATATTTTTATCTAATTTGTTAAAAAACAGGAAGTAGCTTTAATGCAACGGGTGGGAGCAGAATAACGGGCGATTCCGAAATGACTGAAAAAAAGTATCCAGTATTTCCAAATTTATTATAACCACATTAAATTATATATAGAGCATTTAGGAAAAGTAAGTTTCCATCATTCAATTTTCGAAAATTACATATGAAAGATGACGTTTTTAAAAACGAGAATATTGCGTGCCCCATCGTCCCCCAGGCCTCATAGCTTGTGACTCCTTCTTTAGGGTTGTTTGAAGAGTAAAGTTTACCAGCATGAAATGCCTAGAATAATGGCAGCCGTCAAACAACGGATTTGAGATGGAGTAGCTCAAATCCAACCGGAAATGCAGCGTAATGTGATGACGAACTTCAGGATTCGGCATGAACAATACTTACATTTAAATGGACGTCATCTTTCAGAAATAATTTTCAAAATTAAATTATAAAAACTTATTTTTCTTAAATACTACTTTATATAACTTAATATTGTTGGTTATGCTGCTCCACCCTTTATTTAATTAGAAGTACACAATTTATTACATAATTGTACCTTGCTAACTCATGTTGCCAATAACACATTCATATAAAAAGTGTTTAGTGTTTTATAAACCACCCTTACAAGTTTTAGATATGATATCAAGTCTTACATACAGTACTTGACAGAGTTCATCCGTTTTATGATCTTGTTCATTGATTATTAAATTTTACTTAAATGTAGTCTTAAATAACAAGAAAAATGTATTATATTTCAATTATCTTTGTTTAAAAATAAGTTTCGTTTTTATTTGCGTCACATATTCTCTAAATTATAAAAGACAAGCTTGTCACTTCTATTGCCTTACACTTTTTTATCTAATTGTTTTCTTTTATATAATAAATTTATATTACAGAACATTAAAAAAAATTGTATTACTTAATGGCACATATTCACGAATTATGAAATGTTTATGTAATTATGCAATAATTTTAGAATAAAATGAACATTCAGTCTAGCTGTAATTGTAATATAATAAAATTATTTCTCTTTTACGAATTGTTTTTTTTAAATTCCTCATAAGAATAAAATTTTTACTACACACTGTGTAACCTGATTACGTGACAGATTTAAAAGGGATTCGACAATATCAATCTATATAAAATTTTCAGTGATTTACAATCCTCGGCTGTAACATGCTTCTTTTATTTCCAGATACGTGTTACAAATATCAAAGGCTTTGGAAGTATCTGCGGTTTTTATCAATATAGAACATAAGTTTGTGTTGTATAACCCAATAAATTTTAGTAATATGCCAAACTTCTTAGAGAATACAACCCTTGGCATTAAGTTTAGAATATTTTGCGATCTTTCAAAATTTAATTTAAATGTTTACTTCAACTTTTAACCGAGTTGGAAGCCTGAAAATTTAATTACTTAGAAACTAAAAGATAATGATATTTGGAGAGCCCGGTAAAATTTAATAAACGTTTCTTTCCTGGTCTGCCACTCGCTGCTATTCGCATTGCCCCACTTGCACAATCTTGTAATTTCAAAAGTGTGATTTTTAGTTCCGTCAGAGAATGCCTTTCTGAGGTGCATTTATAAGTTGACGCTAAAATTGTTAACTTGCAGTACGCGCTGCTGTGCAGAGCTGACTTGGAGCAACAAAAACAAGACTGCGCTAGCTGAATGCTAACTTGCACAAAGCTCTACCTCGGTGAGATGCCGATCACATTAGACAGTTTTAATGATCGCTAACTTCGTTTCGCTGCAAATCCGATTTGCTCAGCTTTGACGTTTATTTGAAAAACGGGGTTAAAACCGCTCCAAGGGAAACTTGCGAAACTTCAGTGAAAATCCGCGACGTACCATTTGCCTGGAAAAATAAAAAGATGCCTTCGCGAAAGCCTTTAATAAGATTATATAGCCCTTTTTCGTTTTAGATTGAAGAATAGAAATAAAATTAGCATCTACTTTATTAAGATCAGTTGGTCACATTATAAATTAAAAGCTCATTTTTGATTCTTCAGCATAGGCATTATTTTCAGTTTTGAGTAAATATTCATTTGCATTTTTTTATTTTACAAAATTAACTAACAGAAATTATCTTCTACATTAACTTTATGCAAGATTTTAATTTTCAAATATTTTAAATCAAACTTTAATTAAATTACATATTTTGCATATATTTACAAGGTTTTTCCTTTGAAATTGAGTTGTTATTGGAAATTTTATATAAAATTAAAACTAAATTATTTTATTTTTTAAGTAATTAAATAAGAGGTAGACAGTATTATAATAATATATTTTTGAATAACATTTTATTTTAACAAAAAGGGTTATTATGTTCAGAGTAATAATTAGGTTAAAAGTTTTATTTTACCTTTAAAATATAGGAAATGCTCCCGTTTATAGGACATTTTAGAAATATTCGCGACTTACACTTCTGTCATGTTATATTTGAATTCATTTTATTGATGAATTTATACGATTCGTCTTTTAAACGGAGGGTAAGCTTTTCGAGGCGTGAAATATATTTAGCCGTGTTTACAAAGTTTTATGCCTACCATCTGCATGAAATATTTGAGAATTATTTGAATATTGGTAGGAGAACAGATGCGTATTTACTGAATTATGTGTGTAAAAATGATAAATTACAAATTTACGTTGACAGTGGAAAATAACAATGTGTATACACAATCTTCGTTAGAAGTGTTGTAGTCTTCCGTGACATCTAAATGTAACGAACATCACTACATTTAAAGTTTACGTGATAGTAGTTGTTAGCGAATTTTATCTAAAATCTCGTCTCGTTGCTGTAGCGCTGTTCAAATGGAAACTTTTGGAACTTCCGGTTAATTAATTCTGGTTATCTTTTATTCAAATTTTTATTTAAATTTCTAGTGATGTTTTTCTTTGTGTTTTGTATTTCTAATTTAAATTTTGGTTTAGTTATATGAGGTATGAAAAGAATACTAATGACTATTAATGTTAAAAATGTGTTGAATAGATAGATAATTTTATGTAATTGAACATTAGCTAAACTCAAATTGAGACATTATTCAACTAATCTATATTAAAAGTATTGAGTTACAATGTAAAATTTGGTTGAAGCGATAATGATAAAATAATTTCAAATAGTAATTCAGTAAATCTCTTTTGAACGATTCCGTGACTCCATTTTTTTATTCGACCCTTTTTTGTTGCTATATCATTATCATGAAAATCACCAATTTAAAAGAAATATGGAAGGATCTATAACGCATTTAAAGGCCTTTAGTTGCAGTGTAGGTTATTATATTTTTTGTAGGATCAATAAATCATCCTCATTCACTTGGTAACGCTAAATTGTAATCTAATATGTTTCAACGTTGTTCTGTAATCTCTAATAACCCTAAGCACTGATTTAGGTTATAGTGCAATACACACATTTTATGTAAGAATTATTACCATACATGAATATGACACAGGTGATCTTAGCCTGAGCACTAAAATTAAAAAAGCGATTTACATTAGTCAACTGAAGTATAGAAAAAAATATGTGCTTACTACATGATGTCATTAGCATTTATATTGTACAAGTTGCGATTTGAAATGTAAAGCTACCCTCGCCTCTTGTAAATTTACGCATATGGGATATAGTAGCATGATTATATGGTGTTGTGGTTTGATTTTTCTCATTCTTTACATATGATAATCGACGTATATTTTTAATTCTCTGTGCATTTAATTAACTTAATGAACTTAGCAAATTTATTTGACACATCTCAAAACAAAGTTTATGGATGATCATCGTACAATTTACACAAGCCCTTGCTTTTATTTACAGTTCAGGTGGATCATCAATCATAAGGATTTTTATTAATATTTAGTACTTTAGTTTTCTTTGAGTGACTTTGGACTGTTTGTTTAGATGTTTATTAGAATTTTAAGGATTACAATAAAACATGTAAACATGTTTTTAAAACAACACTAACTTTTTCATTAATTAAAAGAATTAGCGATAAATAATCAAAACTGTAGTAGGCTAACACATAAATATTGAATTTGTGAAGAATTTTCTAAAATAGCAGTGTCAACTAAGCCGAAATAAATAATTGCAATAAATAATTTGGTATAAATTACGGAGGGTAAGGGGTGGCGCCAACATCCAGTCACCCAAATGTCAACCCCACCTGCACGTGGTACCCTCTGCTAGAAAACGAACGGGGCTCTGACGACCCAGCATCGGGGGGTATATCCTGATACCAGTTGTCCCGAGGTAACGGGGCCCTCGTCGTTGGGCTAATCACCCATACGAGGTATACAGATTCAGAGAAACACAGAAAGCCTCGGACATGGACGGAAAGATGAAAAACGACCTAAGCGTGCACAAAGGACAAGAATTGGAATATGGAACGTGACAGGACTAAATGGGAAAGATATAGAGTTAGTTGAAGAAATGGAGAGATATAAAGTTAAAATCCTAGGACTTTCAGAAATCAAAAAGAAAGGAATCAAAGAACAAACACTCGAAAAAGGATACACATTGTTCTACTCTGGAGTTCAGTTAGGAACAAGAGCAAAGGAGGGAGTAGGAGTGATAATTAGCGAAGACCTAACCGGAAAGGTGATAGGATAGGTGATAGGAAGGTATCAGTTCAAGAATAATGACAATAGATGTCAAGCTAGAGAGAGAACTACATTCATACAGATTTATGCACCAACAGAAAATGACAACATACTGGAAAAAGAAGAGTTCTACAAAAGCCTACAACAAGTGCTCGACAAAGCTAGAGACAGAAGCAGACACACATTTATACTTGGAGACTGGAACGCCCGAGTGGGAAAGAACCCAGACAAAGGACATGGAGTTCTAGGAAGATACTGTACAGACAGAGTGTTAAACGACAATGGCAATAGGATGATTGACTTCTGCATAAGTAACGAAATGCTAATAGGAAATAGTTTCTTCAATCACAAACTAATACATAAAATAACTTTACTGCAGAAAACAGAGAGGCCAAAAGTGAAATAGACTACTTCACATACACAAAGGAGCAAAGTACGCAGTATTAGACGTGAAGGTCATCCGAGGGGCAAAATCCACTCAAATCACAAACTAGTAATAGCGGACACGAGATTCTATGTAAGAAAGGAAGTAGCGAAGAAAGGCTACGAAAAATAAAAATAACTGAACTAAGAAAGCCCGAGAAAAACAGAATACGCACAAAAGTAGAGCGCAGATTACTAGAACACGAACAACAAGAGCACCATCAGGAGGTAGAATGGAACGTGGAAGAGATGGACAAGACTTAAGTAAGTAATACTTGAGACAGCAACAACAATCTGTGGGAAAAGCAAAATATCACCTCGATACCAACGCACGAAATGGTGGAATGAGGAAGTAAAAAGGATAGTAATGGAAAAGAAAACAGCTTGGAAGAGATACCTACAGACCAAGAGAGAAGAAGACAGGCAACATTATATAACAAGGAGAAATGAGGCAAAAGAGGTAGTGAAGAGGGCCAAAGAGGAAGCTTGGGAAGAGTTTGGTAGAGAGATGGAGCAGAAATTTAAAGACAACAAAAACAACAAAAAGGACTTCTAGAAAACAGTTAAAGGCCTAAGGGGAATGCACAAACAAAAGGTGTGGAGCATTAGAAACGAAGAAGGAGAAGTCGTTACAGAACTGTCACAAATATTAGAAACATGGAAGAGACATTACAGCACAAAATTCAAAGCACCAAACATACAAGAACAATAAAACCCCATCAGAGTAGAACAAGTGGAACAAGAAGAGACAGAAAACGAAACAATAGCTTTGGAAGAAACAGAAGAAGCAATAGCACACATGAAAGTAGGAAAATCTGCAGGAAAAGACGGAATAAGCCCTGAACTAATCAAATACGGAGGGGAGTGTATAAAGAAATGGACACACAAGATATGCCAGCAAGTATATGAAGGAGAAGGAATACCGAGGGATTGGGAAGAAAACATAATAGTACCAATCCACAAAAAAGGTAACACAAACGACTGTGGAAACTACAGAGCAATATGCCTGGCATCCTGCGTACAAAAGATCTACACCAGGATACTAGAAAAAAAGATAAGGCATCACATAGAAGACGAGCTATTAGAGGAACAAGCTGCATACAGAAAAGGCAGACAGACTCAAGACCACATATTTACGCTTCGCACAGTAATAGAAAAGACACTTGAAGGAAACAAAGAGCTACACCTGGCATTCATAGACCTCCTAGCAGCCTTCGACACGGTACCAAGAGCAACCCTGTGGAATTCAATGGAAAGAATTGACGTCCGAGAAAACTTGTAGAAGCCACAAAACGACTATACGGAAGAACGAAAGGAATAGTAAGAATACAAGGACAAGAATCGGGAAATTCTTGATGGAGAGGGGATAAAACAGGAGACTCCTCAGTCCACTACTATTCATTATCATGATGAATGAAATAGTTAAGAACAGCAGGAACCCAAACCTGAACACTAAACTAGGACACTGGAACATGGGGCAATCAATATACAAAGCCTCGTCTTCGCAGATGATATACTACTCATAGCCGATAGCCAAAGGAAACTACAACAAGCAATAAATAATTGGAACAACGAAATTAAAATAAAAGGAATGACAATAAATGCGAAGAAAAGCAAAATAATGAGAATAAGTAAGAACACAGATGAAGAACAAAGAAACCTGAACGTAAGATGTGAAGGAGAGCAATTGGAACAAGTGGAGAGCTATGAGTACCTTGGAGTAATAATAAGCCAAGACGAAACAGTAACAGATGAATTAAGGAACCGGACCTCCAAGGCGACTAAAGTATACTATCAGATCAACTCAACATTAATCAACAAGAAAGAGCTGAGCAAAGAGACTAAGCTCCACCTGTATAAAACAATATACTTACCTACATTAACATACGGAATAGAAAGCATACCGCTACAAGACAAGAGCAAAAGTAAATTAACGGCTGCGGAAATGAAGTAACTGCGACGTATAGTCGGAAGAACAAAGAGGGACAGAGTGAGGAACATCACAAAAAGAGAGGAGTTAGACCTAGAACCGCTAGTGGAAACACTACAGAAAAGACAACTAATGTGGTTTGGGCACGTGACACGAATGGGCGAAGAAAGGCTGCCAAGAAGGGCATTAGAGGCAAGAAGAGAAAGAAAAAGAGGAAGAGGAAGGCCAAGGCAAACATGGATCGAAACTATCAGGAAGGAAGTGGAAAGGAGGGGGAAAAGCATGGCAGAAGCTAAACATATCGCTAGGGACAGGAAGAGATTTCGAAAACGGACAGAGGACCCGACACCTTAGGGTATAAGGGATGGACAAAGAAGAAGAAGAGGAAGGTATAAATTACTTTATTGCTGGTTATATGTGATCGACATTACAATTTATATCGTTTCTTGATTTGTTGAATTGCAGTTAAAGGAACTGGAGCAAGTTTATTGTGGTTGTCCGTACAACTATTTCTAAAACAGCTCATCTATCACTGGAATGGCTTATGTTGGTTTTAATTTTATGTTCCTCGTATGATGTCTAAAGCCAAATGAAATCAGTACAGACCTTAGAATGCCTTTAAAAAGGTTTGAGAAAGTTAAAGTTTTTTACAAAAATAGGCATTAGTGCAACTACTGGAGAATAATAGAACATTATTTGTTTGGACCGGTAAGAGATAAAACTAAACAAAAATAGTATATATTAATTATATATATATATATATATATATATATATATATATATATATATATATATATATAAATAAATATAATAGTCTTGTAAAGATACTTATACATCAGATTATGAAAATTAACATATAACTTTTGTACCCTTTTATAATAAAAATTTTTCTTCGAAAATTAGCTTCTAGTAAATTTATATCTGTTGATATTTTTTATTACAGAAGATGTATAAAATAAGTAATTATTAAATATTCTGCCCCATTAGTGTGACATACTTGAATATTGTAAATATATTGTGGCTAGGTCAGTTGTAAGTTTGTTGTATATCTCAAAATCACTGGCACTCATCTCAAATAAGTCGTTAAAATTTTTATAAATTATATTTTTTCAAAAACCAAGCTATTCATAAAAAAATATATTCTTTTTTATTAGAATCTCATTTGTAAAAGTTCATGTAGTTATGTGATGTCTGTTTTTAGAAATACAATGTTAGAGTTGTACATAACTTTTTTGTTTTTTTGAGTAGTTAGATTTGACTTTAAATTTGTTTTAAGGTATTCGTCATATTTAGCAGCATAATATGTAGATAACAACTCTGAATTATATATTGTAGAATTTGAACTTAAAAAGAAGGCAACACGGCAAATTATATTGAGAGTTATAAGGAAAAGCTGCTGATGAGGCTCGAATAATTCATGAAATTGAAGGTCAATATGCAACACCAGATTGTACGACTTAAAATAGGCGTTCTGGTAATAAGTTCATCTCAAGCTATAACTATTTGACAATTGTTATAGAAGCTTAGACTCTTCTGATGGATTAAAAGTTGCCATTTTTATAAGGTTAGCAAGGTCAACAGATGATGTACAGATGTCCCTCCTAATTAAAATATAAAAATAAAAAGCTGCATAATCTTAGAAGCAGAAAACGTAAAAGTTTTGATGTCGTAGTTATGCAGTGGGTTTGGTAAAATTACAATAATTTATTTTAAGTTGATTTGTAAAGGTTGGTCTATTACTGACGAATGTTATTGTTAGCAGTTTGAATGAATGTATACTATCTTAAAAAATGATACCTTGGTATATTTAATAAAGGACTAACGTTGCTGCAGGTGGATACCGCCAGGTCACATGCGTCTCAAAGAACACGAGAGAAATTCGAGAAACCTGATGGAATCAAAATGTTACCACAATCTGATTATAATTCTGACTGGGTATTATCGAACTTTATTTTTTGAACTAATGACTCACTTCTTGGCCGGACGACACCTTGCCAACTAACGGGAAATAGAAGACGGTTGTATTTAGTTCTTTGATTACAAAACCGAAGAGTGGTACCAAAAGACAGAAAACTTGGCTCTTGTATAAATGGATACTATAAAATACAATACCATAAATTTTAGATTTAATTTGAATCTCACTTTTGTTTTAGTTTCTATATCATGGTATGCTATCATCGGCGACCAAAAGTTGCGCGATGGTTCACTAAGCGTAGTAAATATTTTTAATGCTTTTAAATATATTTCATCAACTACGAGGGGAATCCCCTTTAGATATCTCTACCTACAATGCTTAGAAGCCGCAATCTTCTCGGTTTACCACATGGTGCGTTATCAACAAATTTCGGATTATATATGATGTGTCTTTATAGGCAAAATAATTTTTTTTAGTATTAATGACTCATTTGTTTATTTTATTAGCCCTTCCCTCAAATCACTACATCATTGACAGCAATAGTATAGTTAGAGTTGAACTTTGACCTGTGTGATAGCAGCAGCAGCAGCACTCATAATTTTTTTTATATATATAACGAGTGCTTTATTACCCGCTCTCAAACGAAAATTTTCTATCGCTTGCGGTTCCGGAAATATAATACCTCGGCCAAGCCTGCCGCCAAGCCAGAATTTGTCATTCGCGGGCGTTCGGGTCGGCACGGAAAGGCACGAACAATTGTGTGACAGCAGCAGCACTCATAATTTTTTTTATATATACGAGGTCTGGCAGCGCCCCCCCGGAGAGCTTGTCCAACTCCGACATGCTTGAGCCCCTTTGCATAGTAGTTTTTAAAAATAAAAACACGATTAAAAAGCTCTGTTTGACATAATTAGCGTACGCCGTAGCCATGACAACGCATTTACGTATACCCAGTTAGAGTTGAACTTTGAACTTTGACCTTTGACCTGTGTGACAGCACTCATAATTTTTTTTATATATAAGTGCTTTATTACCCGCTCTCAAACGAAAATTTTCCATCGCTTGCGGTTCCGGAAATATATTACCTCGGTCGCGCCTGCCGCCGGACCGAAATTTGTCCTTCGGAGGCGCTCGGGTCGGCACGGAAAGGCACGAACGATTTGACCTTTGACCTGTGTGACAGCAGCAGCAGCAGCACTTATAATTTTTTTTATATATATAATTATTAAGAACGCTGCCATAAAAGTTATGGAAACAACAAATAATCGGAAATCACCAAAAATAGCAATATACGGCAAGTTAAAACATTAGAAGAAGTAGAATTGAATACTAAAATATTAAAGAATTCTCACTAATATCCACAACAGATTTAATTCTCTGTATCAACTAGAGCTTCATAGTAACAGTCAAGTAAATAAAATTGCAACTATATGTATTCAAACTACTACTAATTTTTATATATGGTGTATTTAATTATGACTACATGATGGACAATATATGGAAAGTTTTAGCAAAAGAACAGTTATACATCAGAGTTATAATAAACAATACAATTAAAACTAATATTTAAAACACAGATGTTTACTGAAAATTACTTAAACACCTTGCAGATGATAAATTATTTTATCATACATACATATCATAAGCAATACCGGGTACACAGAGGTGTAATCACAATACTACACCACTCTATATCAACAGAAGATATCAAAGCAGGACTACCTAACCTAGGGTACAAAGTACATAATATTATCAACATACGTTGTAGAGTAATAAAAAATCTACTACATTCGTAAAACGAAATACACAAACAATACTAAAGTTGCAATGAAGCACCTGTAAGGAACGCACGTTATCTCAATAAATTTGATGCCAAATCTCACTACACAAAGCCATAGATTTAAGTTACATGTGGCGAAAAACGTAATACCACCGCTTGTTAAAAACCTACAAATACCCTCGCCGAATATCAAAAATTATATATTAAAATACAGGAAGTCCCAAAAAAAGTTTTGATGTAATTGGCTTACTGCGTGAACACAACGAATTAGAAGAGAGCGGGGCGCATGTCAATTGGTAGTGCGTTTTATGTGCGAGAATTTTACAAAATTTGTAATTTAGCACGGAAAAAGTTTAATAATGATGATTTGCGTAACATAAATCAAACACCAAATGTTCCTCTAATCAGAAAATGGGTGGTTAAGTTTGAAGAAACCGGTTCAACTATGGATAAACCTAAGTCGGGACGATCAAGGTTCTAGAGAGCGTACGATAGTGCGTTCGCAAGACTTCTGATCTCTTCGTAAACTGGCAAGTGTACCTAGATCATGATTACACCATATTCTACGTAAGGATTTGTGTCTGAATTCCTACAAAATTTAATGAGTGCAAGAATGAAAGCACAACGGTGCCAGTTAGATATTTCAATTTGCTGACTGTGTAACTGAGCATTTTAATCCATTCAAAACATTTTGTTTTTGGAAGGTACATTTTCACCTCAATGACCACCTTAACAAACAGAACTGCCGTTACTGGAGCTCTACGAACTCACAATTCAAACATGACTGTAATGTCAGCACAAGGAATAACCAGTCTATACTTCTTTAAAAATGATAGAAGCCGCGCGTTAACAGTGACTTTGAAGCGTTATGTAGAGATGCTGAATATTTTCTAGGTACCTCAATTGCAAAATTTTGCTGGCTATAATTAAAAAATATAGTTACAGCGCACTTCTAACATGTGTCTGCTACGAGTTGGTAAAACTTTTTCTTAAAAATTGATTTTTAAAAGAGTGATATAAACCTTCTTTTGGAATATTTTGTGCAAAAGCTGTGTAGGTTATAAAAATAACATTTTTTTAAAATAATCAAACAGTATATCAAAATGTGTTTTTATCAAAATCACTACAAAAAATGTCCTCACAAATAGCTACCGATAGAAACAATACAAGTATACATTGGAGAGCAACTATTACAATTATGTCTAGAATTCAAACATATATTTGTAAAGTTAATTTATCAAAAAGCATGGTGCTAAATATGCTGCCTGCGGTTATAAAATAGCATAAATAATCACTTCTCAGATAGTTTATTTTACAATTACAAAAAAGTGAATGTACTGTTTATGTTAGACACGCATGCTACAGATGGAACTATAACTAAGATACCAAATTTTACAATTTGCTTTACAAATTCAGATGTAAATGCCCACAAAGGATTCACAGTGCTTACTTGAATTCTTTTACAGCACTTTCAATTAGAATGATATCAAACTAATAAAATTTAGAGCACATCATTACAAATTGGAAGTAGTACTTACCTCTTAACCTTAACAGCTATTTACTACCTTCGCCAATATCGTATTTTTACCGCAAAAAAAGTATATACATATATCATATTTGGTAATAAATTTATAATTGATGGTCACTGGAATACGCAATATATACATGGAGATCACGTTTACGAACACTTAAATTTAAATTATCTTTTAGCATGCAAATCAAAACATTGGACTAAAGATTTTAATAAAATTCCTCACGTTAGATTTTGCAAAAAAGAAAGGCATTGCTAATAGATTCGACAAAATAGACTCCCACAATAACCTAATTTTTGATTATTATTGATAATTATAACAGTAAGCTATAATGTGATCCATGAAGGAAATTTTCCGAAGCTTATCTTTAAATGCACAAACTGCGATTGGTTCTGACATCTGTTAAATGAACGCACCAATTGAAAGCAAAAATCCGGTAGAATAGAATAATTAGAATATTTAACGCGACTTATACAAAGTGTCTCTTAGGTACATCAACTGAAATTACTCAATATACTAACAATGACAACATACCTCGTTATTGCCAGAAAACTAGAAAGATTTGTGATAAAAAAACGCGAACTGAAACTTTCAAGTATTATATTATCGAAAAATAATTTCTCAAGACAGAGAGCTAGGACTAACACTGACAACAAATATGTATTCACTGAGCATCTTGCAGGTGTCTTTACAACTCCAAGAACAGGTCCAAATAACAATCAAGAAAAAACAGAACATTTCATTTACATACTCATCATAACAACCACATTTGCTAATCAAGATGTTCTCGCTAAAGCAGAAAATCAAACATACTTAACAAATTTTCTTATTACAAATTTCATAACTGAACAAATTTTACGCAGCTCTCTCAAAAATAGTACTACTGGGATTTATATTATTTTCTACCTCGCTAGAAATATTTTGTAATTACAATTATAACCTAATTGCAAGCTTGAAAAACCTCCAACAAAATCGCCATCATATAGACCAAAAAGTTTACTTGCATTAATGTCCAATATATTCGAAAATTACACCTAAAAAGAATTGAAACACTCTTTTCCAAATCATTCCAAAACACCAATTCAATTTTTGTAAAAGTTATGCAACAATATAGCAAATTTAGGATTGCTACAAAAGTAATGAAACATTATCAAATAAAAATATTGTACATCAGCCTTGATAGAAATAATAAAAGTCTATAGTACGGGTTTATTAATTGAAATAAAGATAATTTTTCCAAGTCAAATGTGATTAAAATTTTACCTGCGTTACACAAATTTCCAAGAAAAATTAAACAACCCTTTTTTGAATTATCAACATATTATAGTTGGAGTACCTCTATATGTCGCAAATGCTCCAATATAGTCAATAATAAACTCGTTATTTTTCTGACAGCACAGCGATACCGTCTGTCAGCAACATACCGTTAGTAGCCTTAGAAAGTCGTCAAATTTCTTGAACTTCCCTAGAACTGATTCAAAAAATAAACAGTTGTAATCAACAATTATTTATTTTTACTTTCCTTATCCTATAATAAGGAAAGTAATGTAATCAGCGGAAATTTGACCTACCGAGTTTTTCACATTTCTGGACGAATTATAGCCTCAGGACACCAAAAAAGTTGGTTTTAGCCATTGGTTCGTGTGTGTGTGTGTGTCTGTCGGTCTGTCAGTAAACAGGATATCTTGAGAACCGTAAGAGCTAGAGACTTGAAATTTGGTATGCAAGTTACTTGTAGATAGGGAGCGCAGTGCGAAGCTTTTGGTAAAAATCGGCAGAGCCGTTTGGTGGCAAGGTCGCAAAATCGGTCGCAAAGCGGTCGCGAATCTAAACGGTTGAAGATACCAAAAATTTATGAGAATAAAAATGATTTGTTATCATGAGATAAATATGAATTTAAAATAAAAGTTGGTAAAACAGGAACTGGAAAAAAATTGAAGCTCCGGATTTTTAATATACCGGGTGTTCATAAAATGTTTCGGGAAATTTATATTGCCGGATAGATCAAACCGAGACGAACAAAAAATTATAATGAAATTTTTTTATCCGAGCTCAAATAAATAAGTTATAGCCGATTAAAAATTAATTAAACGGACCAATCACAGCGCGCTCGGAGAGCTACCGGGCCGACTACGGAAGGACGGGGAGGAGCGCTTGGCCGCTAGGAGGGAGCACGCAGGCGAAAATGGCGAAGGCCGTGCGGCCGAGCTCGCACGGTTACCTTCAGTGACGTAGCAAAATTTTAACTACGAGTCAATTATTGTCTTGTACTGTTTATTTTAATCAGCTTTCGAGTTTTGGACTCGCGCCTTGTCCTTTTTTAAAATAACAAGTTCCGGGACGAGAGCAGCGCAGGGCCGAGACGATGGACCCGGTATAATATATGATAATAAGATAAGGAAGGTCGTGTGATGTTCACACCAGATTTTTTTTGTTTATTGTCCGAAGTAAAAATCAAAAACACAATTATACTTTTAAAGTTATAGATTAAATATTTAAAAATCCATCTTGACCAGAAACTTATGTGGATAATACATTTAAAAGCTAAAAAAACTTCTTTGACTTTAAACTCAAAGAACAAATTGACTAATTGAAAGAGAACTCCAACTGACTTTAGAAAATAAAATTTTTCTTCATAAACCAGCTTTAAAGTTCAACCTTAGGATTGTACAAAATTGTGAAAAACTAAAATTCTATAGCGGTTTCTATTCAAGACATGATAAACTGTGGTATGGCAACAATCAAATCTATGAAAGACATGGAAAATCCATATGTATTCCGTGTAATTCAAAGATCAGAATTTGTTTGTCATAATACTCTAGTAGAGTACAAAAATAATATAGTAAATTAACTAGCTCATGAACCAATCTTACTAAAACGATAAAAACGTCTGTGCCTAGATGACTTTATCTCTAAAATCAATCAGGTTTAAAATTTTTATTTAGAAGTTGTTATATATAGCAGGTAGCGGATAGACACTCTCTACGACCCCGGTAGAGATAGGTCTGTCTCAGGGAAGCCACCCTGCCTACGCGAGCCTTGGTTCTCCCTCAACTCCCAATACCGAGGGAAATCATGCCCTAACCTTGTAATCATAACCACACCACACTCAATCCTACCCATATCCTACCCAACTCGCCAAGACGCCTGGCAAGCGTGGCGTTTTACTGCAAATTACTCCCTAATGATAATGATAATGTCGAACTCCAGAACGAAATTACCCCAGGTTAGTAGAGCGAACAGCTCGCAATTTAACCCTGATGCGTCAGGCTGCCCCAAGGATTCTGGGGGCAAGATTTCGACTTTGAAATGTAAACACAAATCAATACAGATAAGCAAACTATGGATTGCAACGTACAATGCTCGTACACTCAGAACGGATGATATGATTATAGAGATGGAAGAGGAACTAACAAAAATCAATTGGGATATTGTTGGAATAAGTGAAACTGAAGAAAAGGAGAAGAATGGATTAAGCTCAAGTCAGGAAACACGCTAATACACAAAGGCGGAATAGATGGAACCACGGCAGGAATCGGACTGTTCGTTAACAAAAATGGACACCATATATAAAACCTTTAAATCAGTATCAGAAAGAGTTGCTTATATAATTCTAAAAATTACGGCAACAATAAAGATCAAAGTTATACAGGTATACGCCCTACTTCCTCCCACACGGACGAAGAGATGGAATTGTTCTACGAACATCTAAAATAGCTATGCAAACGGATCCCTCAGGTTGGACCATCGTTATGGGGACTTTAATGCCAAATTAGGCAAAAACAAGAACCCGATGAAGAATACATGGGTAATTTTGGAATAGACCAAAGAAATGAAAGAGAGACATGCTAATGAATTTCATGAACGAGCATAAACTATATGCTATGAATTCCTTCTTTAAAAAAGACCCAGTCGAAAATGGACCTGGATATCACCATCCGGAAATACAAAAACGAAATAGATTATATTTTGACAAACAAAAACAAAAATAAATGACGTTACCGTACTAAACCTATTTAATACGGGGAGTGACCACAGACTGGTAAGAGCTGTACTGACTATTAATAAAAGAACAGAAAGAAAACAATTAATCGGGAAAAATTCAATTAAACTGACAGCAGAAGAAATAAAAAGAAAGGGAGAGGCGTATAGAGAAATAATAAACAAACAGTTAGCTAATGATGATATTGATGACAAAATACTCACAATAGATGAAGTAAATAATAAAATAACTACAATAATTAACACTTCGATAAAAGAACTACGGAGAATTATACCACATAAAAAGAACAGAGATATTATTAATGCAGATATCAAGAGTCTAATGGAAAAACGCAGACGACTACCAAAGGAAAATAAAAGAATAACAGAAGAACTTAAGCAAGTGAATAAACAAATAAGAAAACAGATAAGAGTACATAGAAGACAAATACAAGAACAACAAATTAAAGAAGTAATAAAGAAAAACCAAGGAATGAAAATACTTCAACAAAAAATGAGAAAGAAAGAAACGTACGCATTACGTAACAAAGATGGTATAATAATCCACGACAGAGATGAAATTCAAAAAATTATAGAAGAGCTTTACACCGAATTATATGAATCTAAAGTACATCAAGAAATAGAAGACAATGCTATTAGAACTAGAAAGATTCAAAACGTGGGATCCGAAGGACAACCCGATATAACCATAGAAGAAGTGAAGAGCACTATGAGAGAATTCAAATTTAATAAAGCTACAGGAGATGACGAAATATCAATAGATATGATCAGAGAGACTGGGGATAATTTAATATCAAAAATAGCAAAACTATTAAACACATGCTTAAAAACAACTCAAATACCCAAAACCTGGAAAAACTCAAACGTCATATTATTATACAAAAAAGGAGAAAACACAAAACTTGAAAATTATAGACCCATCAGTTTATTGTCACATTTGTACAAATTGCTAACAAAGATTATTACCAACAGACTAGGAAGAAAGCTGGATGAGTATCAACCCCGGGAACAGGCGGGATTCAGGAAGGAGTACAGCACTAGAGACCACCTATTAACAATAAAAATAATCATCGAAAAATCAAACGAATATGGATTCCCCGTATGCATGGCCTTTGTAGATTATGAAAAGGCGTTTGATACCATTGAACACTGGGCAATATATAGAGCATTAGCAAACAGTCGAATAGATCAAAGATACATACAACTCATACAACAACTAAACGAGGGAGTCACAGCAACATATACATTACACGCTAAAACTAACCCAGTACCACTTGCAAGAGGAGTGCGACAGGGTGATACACTGTCGCCGAAACTCTTTACCCTAAGACTGGAGGAGAGCGGCTTACTAACCTACGCTATGCTGATGATATCATACTACTCGCGGAAAATTTAGAAGACTTGAAAGAAATGATCATTGATCTAAATAGAGAGTCAAACAAAATAGGATTAAAAATGAATTTAAGAAAAACAAAAGTAATGCACCCTGGTCCAGATGTAGAAATTAGAATTGACGATTCTCAAATTGAACGAGTAGAAGAATATATATACCTAGGCCAAAGAATAGAACTAGGACGAAGCAGTGAAAAGAAGGAAATAATAAGACGAATAAAAAGTGGATGGATCGCATTTGGAAGACTATCTTTCATTTTGAAAAACACAAAAATAGATCAACGCCTGAAAACAAAAGTATTCGAACAATGTATTTTACCGGCCATGACATATGGAGTAGAGAATTGGGCAACAACAAAAAGCAACATAGAATCAATGAGAATAGCACAAAGGGGAATGGAGAGAGCAATGTTAAATATAACAAGGAGAGATAAAGTTAGGAATGACAGAATAAGATCAATTACAAAAGTGACAGACATTGGTATTAAGATTGCCCAATTAAAATGGAGTTACGCAGGACACGTGGCGAGAAGTGACAAAAATAGATGGAACCGTAAAATAATTGAATGGAGACCGTACGAGCATAAGAGAGAAGAGGACGACCACCTATTTGGTATGATGATTTTAAACGTACCAAATTGGATCCAAATCGCACAAAATCGTGATAGGTGGAAGGAGTTAGGAAGGCCTACATCCAAAATGGATTTAATTAATTACATAATTAATTTTAAGGAAGAAGAATATATTTTTAACTAATAAGTAGTCATTCTTTAGAAGTTGATTTTCTAAAGAATTAGAGGGAACGTTATGCTTCCTTATGTTCCATTTTAGTGTGCCCTTAAGATACTTATTGAAGTTTAGATTTAGTGATAGAGATGACTAGTCTAACACTTGCTTTACAAATCACTGTATGATATTTACAGATTTATGACAACGATCGTCATTTTGCTAAAATTTAATGTAGCCAGTGCTGGTGTCACCAAAAATATTTGTATGAAACGGGCGCAGAATCGCTTTTAACACAGCAATATATTATTCAGAGTCCATGCTTTTTTCGTAAACAACAATTTTTCTTTCGTCGCCGACCACCATACTACTTTATCCTATCACGCTGCCTCTTTCTTGTTGATTGTAAGCACAACATGCAGAGGAAAATAATCCCCACTCACTCTTCACTTCTCATGAGTAACTCCAGGAGTTTCAAAGACCTAAACACTCGTCAGAATTAAATGTTACTTTATTACTTATGTGTATACAAGTAACAAACCTATTGTTATCATTTAAAAGTTGACAATCATAGTAAAGTATCCCATTAAGCTTACTTCAAAATTGGAATAATCTGACTATAGATTATTTGCCCAATCTACTTTTATTTAATGTTGGTGTTGTAGAGCCTACTGCAAGCGAGTCTTTTGGTTTCTCTCCAAGTCATAGCTTTTTCATAGCGTTGCAACAATTTTAGGCTTACTCTTTCAAGTCTTTTTCTTGTCATTAGTACTTTTATAGTACTTTTAAGGTAATATACAAATATGATATTATATAAATAGATGTTAAATGATTATTTTTAAAGTGTTTTTCCTTTATGATATTAAATAAAGAACATTAATATTAGAAAACGAAGACCTTTAGTACTATACTACTAATTTTCCAAATCTATCACAAAATTATTATTTATTTTTAATAAATCTGACATTTCATATTGCACAATATTACTAATGAAAATAAATCAATGAAAGTGAAAGAAAAATAATTGATCAAATAAAAAAGTATTGAAAATGTTTAAGATTGCGCTTCAGAAAAAGTTATTTAATATTTGTAAAAAATTACGTATGTTGTCTAAAATCAAATTACCTAAATAATTATAGTATACTTATTGGAATGTAGGTATTCTGTAATTGGAAAACGCAATGGAAAATGATGACAGAGTATTTGCAGTAATCTTTTAGTTGTTTTCTACAAAAATAATAACTATTGAGTTACTTAGACGATTATACAAACGAGAGACTTTATATAATAGTTACCTGTAACAGGTCTTGAAGGCCCTTTGGGGTCGTAACAGGATAGATCTGCTACAAACGAGAGGCTTTACCTTGATTTATTTAAACGAAAGCATAAATATTTTGTATTAATTTGTTTTTATTTAGCTAACAGGAAATTTGATTTTATTTAAAATTCTATGGGTGGCATGTGGTGCTTAAACACCACGAAAAAATTAATAGTTATACATATAGAATTAATAATCACTAATAATATCAGTGCTTAGTACTGTACTCGCTCTGTTAGAGAACAAGTTTAATATTTAAATCTATTTATAATACTGAAAATACTTAAAATATCTCAAATATTTTTGAATTGTTAAATTTAGCTTTTTAAAGGTTCTAAAAGGTTTATTTTAATAGTAATATTTAAAATAAATGAATAATAGCATTGCAAATGTTAATAAAGATATGCAACGTCTCATAAGTATCTTACTAGTAAAATTCAGAATAAGCATTAATTGCCTAAGTACATTTATAGGTTTTCAGGTATACATTCTAATTTTTATTATTTTTTTTTGAAAAATAAATAAAAAGCTTCTTGGCCTTATGCTACAAGTCTACTGTTTGAAATGATAAATATAAATGATGGTTGTCCTAAAACGAATATAAGCATTATATTATTATACACAACTGAAATAACCTGCTCCGTCAATCAACAATTTTTTTGGTGTATCGGTAATAGTAACTGAATATCTTTTCTTGCGGGTGTCCTTCGGATCTTTTTGTTTCCTCGCGCCTGCTTTCGGCAATGGTCGAATTTCTGAAGGTGAATCTACTAAGATTAGTTTAAGCCGTAGGAGAAGCAGTGGAAATTATGATACTATGGCTGGATGTAGCCGCTAGACAAATAGATGAAACTATGCCATTAGGCCCAGATGAAGGTAATGGAAAATGATTGAAGGTTTGGTATACATGCATTTATTTCTTCAGATACTTCCGATATTTGCGCTCCACAACTTAAAGCAAATCTCCAGAATCATCTGGATTTGGACGGTCTGTCACAAAACTAGGCAAAAAATTATGGTTGCCAAAAATGTCTTTGAAAAAATTCTACAACTGAATCCTGTGAGTATATTTGAAAATGTGGACGCCAGAGGATAAGCAGATGCAATTATTTCAGGTAGATCGTTGTAGAGCTAGGATGATTCACAATCCAATCATTGCAAAATGAATTAACATATTTTTACAACACACCATATACCGTTCGTTCCAGTGGCTGATGACGGTACGTACAATGAAGAGGAAATGTCAGCATTATTACACCGTTGTCTTTAGCGTAATTTAATCTATCGATCGAAAGCTGGATTCATGATTTTCGATCAATAATAACCGAAAATGATGATTTAAACTCTTGACATGATTAACAAAATGCCGCATAAATGTTTCTACTTCATCTACCCTGAAGAATTGGTGGTTCTACGACAACCTACTAAACTGTTGCGGATGAAATGTTCTTTAGAATGAATTCTGGAGAAAACAAAAAATGGCGGAACACTTTCCGTTAGTAGATATTGCCTTGGCTAATGTAACAAAGGTGTTTCTCTCACCGTATGTCATAGCTCTACAGCCTCGGCGTCCCACAACTTTATCTGCTTTCTGGGAGGTAGTGATCCCATTTCGTCCATATTCCAAATGTTTTTGTGGAAATTTGTATCTGTCAATCACCGAAAATATCTTCTCAAACAACTCACAAATTTTTTTTTATTGAAGCGCGTCGCAACGGCTAGGCTAGTTGAATCTGGTGTTATGAGTGAAATGGTAGGATGTCGCTTTAAGAAACTGGTCAACTCATCCTCCAACTTATTTAGTATCCGTTTTCTTTACAAGAAACTTCAGATTATTGGCCAATGCTAGTTGGTATGCTAATTTTCTGACTTCTTTAGGATTGAGGCCGTAGCATATGCCCGGTGCTTGTTCAAGTTCCTTTTCAAGTTCATCATTAAAAACCTGCCCCTTTTTAATGTAACCGACTGAAGTTGTAGGTTGTAGCTAATTGCTTTCTATCTCTCAGCAGACATTTTATCACAATAACTGGTTAGCGTACGGTAATTTATATTGTAATTTTTAGCAATACTTCGAATTGATCTTTTTTTCGCCCTTTATTGTACAAACTGCCCTAAGCATTACTTAGGAGGTGTTTCTCAATAATTTGTTTTCTTAAAAAATCTTTGGGGAATTGTGGTTGCACTAAAATAGGATAAATAAAGAGTAAATATAGGATAAACATACATGTATAAGTAGGATAAAGAGTCAAATGCAAAAAATAGTCTTATGGGGTTGGTTGCCACATGTGATAGCCATATCCGTTTGTTTTGTAACAACCAACCCCAACCTGCCATTTAAAAAAAACTTCTTGATTATTAATTGATTTGATATTTCTATGCTTTGAAAACTCTCACAAACTGCGCAGGGCTAGATGGTCAAAGGAAAATAAAAATCATGTTTTTCTTACCTGCTATTTTTGTCAAAATATAGGGAACAAAATTTTACTTTAGAGTACCGAAAACAAATAAATTACTATTCTTCGTAAGACATTCAAGTAGGCAACCCGCAACTTAACTACATATACCCATGTAACAACCATACCCGATTCCCCCTATGCTTGTTACCTTATCTATTTATTTAAGAAATAAAATAATTTTTGAATTGTAGTAACTGTAAACTAATTTAGAAAAATTTCATTATTCAGACAGGTGTTTTCTGTAATTGATTTGTTAAAAAAATAGAAATTGTACATCTTATGAACAATGCTTTACGTATAATAATACTACATTTGGTTCAGATAAACGTTGCAAATTGTTTTGGAGATGTTTGGAAGAGATGAAGGTGTCGATGTAGATACATATTAACAGTTCGCTGCAAATGTATATATTCAGACACCTTTTGCGTGGATGCTAAGAGGAATTCTAAAATAAAATGATCTGCTTTTAAGATCTGCTCCACAAATAAGGCGTTTGTTTTTAAAGCCGCGTCCTTTAGATATGAACTTTGAAACATATGCTTCGGTTCTGCTTAAAACTGTCGCACGCATACGTAAACTTAAGATGAATTAATCTGTCCCAAGAGAACGGTTTTAGGAAAATTAATTGAGGCGGCCATTCCTTTTTATATTTGCTGAAGTTGATTTACAAAGGGCTTTCCGATGTTAAATAAAAATAACTTTAGCATAGAGAAACTGTGCCAGACGAAATTCAATAAATTAAACTTGTTAGTTGAGGTATATCCAATTTTATTATATGTCTTCAGTGAGTGAAATACAAATGCAAAACGTCTGCTACATATTTTAACTTAATGATGCAGCTTTCAACATGAAGCAGCACTTTGCGATGCACCATACGGCACCACTATTGAGGAAATGCAGTTGAGTTCAGCGCTTTGAATAAATTACGCCGTGAAATCGCGTTACCTTTGGAGTGATATAAAATTTTAATGTAGCCTTTTAATGCCAACTTTGCCGGCTTGATATTTCATTTTTTCTGAGAAATGTAATCACTTGATGAGTAATATGTTACAATTTCTTACTATATCATTAACTGTGAAAATACACAAGTTTTTCTTATAGTTACAAACGGCGTGTCGCATTTGTAGCGCCTTTTTTCGATATCCTTCAATTTGTCGCAAATCCTTTTAAAATAGCAGCACTTTGCTGCGTCAAATGATCGGACAAATTGCAGAAATAATTTATGTTATTTTTCTTTGTGCCGCTCTCCACAGATCTCGCCGCTTTTTTATTATTTGTGTCGTTTGCGCCGTGTACCAGCAAACGACAAATATTTTTCAGGAAATAGGAGGTTATTTTGCAGTAAATGTAGTAGATGTTACTTCCGACAACACTGCCGGCACAACTGCAGGGGAGTGGGCCACAAAGCCCATCACGTAGCCAACCTTCGGTTACCGAAGTTAACAACCGCCGCGACACCTCAAAATTGCTGCTTTTCCTTTTCGTCGGCTAAGTTTCACTTCCTGTGCTATAATGCTATGGAAAATCGATTGCGGCAAACTAAGCGCAAATCCGCAGGGATTCAACTCAAACCTGAACAGTTGCCATGATTAAGTGACAAAATCCACGAAAACTAATAAAAGTTAATGAAATTGATTGGGGTGCGGAGAGCTTAAATCCAAAAGACCAACCTAATTTTAATTGGTCGGGATATTTATCAGCAAACTGTAGAAAGCAGCTGTCGATTATTGAAGATAAGTTGTTTCTACGCTAATGCAAACGAATGGTTATGGCAGAAACGATTTTTTATATATTGTCCCTGATGACAATTGTACTTACAATCATTATTTACGTATTGTTTTTGCGACTTTTAATAGCCAAAGGCTATTCTAATAGGTTATCTATATTTCTTGGTAATTTTCTTGGCACATTTATTTATATATTTGCACACTACGAATATTGTTGACCATGTGTGGTTATTTTTGCAAACTACAACAGCAAAATTACTCCAACAATCAAAACCATTTTAGATATTTTAATGAAATTGGCAAAAGTGATTCAATACAAAGTCAAAGAAACACAACCTATAGTTCTAATGGAAAAATCTAAGCACATCAATTCGTCACCGCTTAGAGCACTTAAAATTAAATAAACAAATTCGTTTGATATTTTACATAAATCTCTTTATCTTAGTCTTAAATTATTTGGTTAACTCAATAATTAAAGCAAACCAAGCGAAGGTTTCTTAAATGAGCCATAGAAAAAATCGAGATATCATTCAACTGGAGTTTCTTAAGTAATATAACATGCGCTAACTATTCTCAAAAGATTCAGCAGCTAAAAAATAACGTAATTAAGAAAATTACTAAAATTTTATTTTTTGGCTGGCATTGCTATTATTTTCAACTTTCCATTTTGAATAGAAATATTTTGATATTCATATGTTAGAAAGTGAAATTCTTACTTTAAATTTAAACAACTTTTTAGTTTAGCAAAAAAAATAAACTTGTTAATAATCCAATGCTTTTCCCAGAGGAAATTTATATTGCATAACTTTCTTGATGGATAATTTTATATTTTACGTATTGTCTTTGCATATAAATACTGCAAATCTATTTATAAAGTATGTTCTAGAAATTTTACTATTTTATGGTCATAATTAAAGCAGAAATGTTACATGTTCCAAAGAATTTTAATTTATTTTTTATGAGCCATATATAAATGAATATACGACTTGGTACTACGTTTCTGCATAGGGATACTAATCTCGTATAGATGTCCAAAATAATCACTACCGTAGTACAATAGTAACCACAGAGTTTATCGTTGCCTACAATTATTTGCTTTTATGCTTTTTTTTGTGTCTATAACTGCACTAACAACACAAATAACTCACTACATTTTCTTCTGTACTTTTCAACGACTTCATTTTGTGTCAATAATTTTTGTATTTTTATGTATCATATGAATAAAATAAATCGTGGTGTCGTTTTCCCAAATAACTATATTATTTATAGAGTTGATTCTAGAACAGCGCTAATAAAATTTATAATGAGTTATGTTTTGTATGTCTGAAAACGTTTCTAATAATGCTATTAGAGCAGACGCATAATTAGTAGAGATAAAATAAACATTAATTGTAAATAATAAGTATGGTCACAAAGTCACCGAATATGTAGATGAAGGTGTTATTTTATAACTTCAATTTGTTTTAAATTTTATATATTAATGACTACTCAACTTAAAAATTAAAATTTTATTTTGTTATCGCATGGTCAGCATTCGCAGAGCTGATGGTTTACCTTTAATGTTAGTCGTATGTACAAGTATGTGTACTATGACAATTTTGTAACTATCATCATTCATACTTATAGATAAAAGGCGATGTGATGGTTCGTCACACATGCGCGGGCGTGTGAAAAGCATTAGTTGCCAGAGTAACGCGTTCGGGGCCACGCGGAAATACACGAACGATCGTCGTATCTTTAAAACACACTGCAATTTTAAAAATTTAAATTAAAATTAAATTATTTATTCTATTGTTTTAGTTTTTCTGTTCTTTTAGCAAATAAGCATTTTTTGGTATGGAACGGGTACAAACAGCAGAGCACCATAGAAATTACATGAGAAAACGAAGAAGTGAGCATACTGCGGATAAAAGGGCAGCAATAAATGAAGCGAGGCGACGTATATATGTCGGAAGAACTCCGGAGGAAGTTGAAGTAGAAAACCAAACAAGGCAACTGCGAAGTTCCCAAAGAACATCGGAAGAAAGAGCTCAAGAATAGTAACGATTTCTACAGAAAGTCCGTAACACTCGCATTTTCTATAACAGCCAAGCGTAGCTGTCTGGATTTTCTAGTTTTATTCATATGCTAAGTATGTGTTTAGGCCGTTCAAAAATTATTGATACCAGGTAGCGCTCCTTTTTAACAAAAAATTAAATATTGCGCAGTGCCAATCATTTTTGAACACCCTAAAAAAAGTGAACGAAATCGATTACAAATTAACGACCAATAAAATGCTAGTTTCTGAGTGCTACGTGCTGCATTTCTATAAAATTAATTACATATCAGGTTGCCTTTGTGTACATATTATAAAACATACGGTCTATATGACCATAAGAAAAGATTTGAGACCACAGAATTAGAAATTTTAATAAAATTAAATTGAATTAAAAACTGGGGCTAATTGAACGTTTCGTTGATTCGAACAAAAAGCATTTAAGGCAACATGTGCATGAATAATTGTGCAATACCCTACACTGTACGTCTCGAATGTCAGTTTGACAGCGTAAACGTTTGATTGACAACCAAATAGTATTGTCGAACTCAAAGGATTATTTTCTTAAATTTGCTTTTATCGTGTGTCTTGTTATGTATTTAATTCTGTTCTATGAACATCCAAATTAACTTAATTTTACTTCTTATGTTGTATTCACTTTTAAAGTTAAGGTTTGTCATATTATCACTACACTGAAATCATTTTTTAGTTCCAGATGTAATTGTTAAAGGATTTATTTGTATCTAGATCATTAATTTTTATAATATTGCTTATAAGTACCGATATATACAAATAAAAGATTTAAAATGGACACATGTATCTGATGGCTAAGTATCTTATTTATCATATGTAGAGTATACGGTTCACTGTAAAAAAATTGGTGTGAACATTACACGACTTTCCTTATCCTATTATTTAGGTAATTCTGGCAAAAATCCTGGGCTTCAATTTTTTTTTCGAGTTTCTATTTTACCAACGTTTACTTTAAATTCATGTTTATCTCTTGATAACAAATCATTTTTATTCTCATGAATTTTTTGTATCTTTAACCGTTTAGACTCACGACCTCTTTGCGACCGATTTTGCGACCTTGCGAACAAACGGCTCGGCCGATTTTTACCAAAAAAAACCTACCTACAAGTAACTTGCACACACACACACACACATACACACCAAACCAAACCAAACCAAACCAACTTTTTTGGTGTTGAGGGTATAATTCGTCCAGAAATGTGAAAAACTGGGTAGGTCAAATTTCCTCCGATTACACATCGCCTATACTTCGCATAATTTTATATATTTTTATCTTATAAGTTTGTGTCCGTCACCATGATTTTACATTATTATGTAAAGATTGAGAAACGCATTGCAAGGTTTTGATTTTTATTTGTGTGAAGTAATATTTAAAAGCATAGATTTAATAGCAGGACATAAAGATGACCTACATGGTTTTCTATACGAATTAAAAATAAACTCAGAAAAATTTAAGATGCGTTTCCTGTGCAAACTAGTAATAAATGACAACATAATACAACGATTTGCCAAAGAAGTCCGGAGACAGGCCAATAAAGCAACAAAATTGGTGGATGTCTCAGAGATGTCATCTGGGCCAGCAAATCCATTAGTAATGGGAGCAAAACACGAATCTATAAGACATGTGTGAGACCGGTGCTTATGTACAAATTTAAACAAGAGCAAAACAGCAGCTACTAAAAGAATATCGAGAACAATTACAATTAAAATTTTAAGATCGATTAAAGGAATTACACCGAGAGACCGGATAGGAAGTAAACAAATAAAAGAAGAACTAAAAATACATGATGGATAGATCACGTGGAAAGTGTTATTGAAAAACAATTAGTCAAATGGGCTAAAACACAACTACTTGTTACCCGTAGACCAATAAGCAGATCTCTGAAGGGTAGTTAGAGCTCAACATCACAAGAGGCAGATCAACAATAATTAACAGGAAACACGAGACAGTCATAGTTAAGAAAAAGAAAACATTTGTTTTGTTATGCGATTATATGTACTATTTAAAATAATTCTGTTGTATTTGTAAAAGATAGCTATAGTTAAAAAAATGAAATGTATCCTTGCTGAAACTTTGCTTCGCAACTGTACGATATGGAAGAGCATTATTTTCGACATATTGTATTAACTCTCTTGGCACCATTTGGTATACTTGACATGGAGAACGGCAATTTCGATATACGAACGCTGCTCTACTTGGGCCACATACATCCTGCACATAGGTTGACTAATATTTGATTTAACATTGTCTTTGTGTTATTGCAGAGCATCACAGAACTATCTTGTGGTGTGTGAACAGACGTCATAAATGGATGTCTTCGTTTAGACATACGTCATTGTAATAGTATCCTTTACCTTGGACAAAAATATATGCTGTGGTTTATGCCCCAACCCGCGTATATTACCAAAAAAACACAAAACTAACTAATAAAGAAATAAAAATGATTCCACAATCGCGAATCAATTACTGTGCAATAAACCTGCCTCACAATTTAAACAAGCAAGAGTAAATAATATAAGAACCAACTTTGTAATTACCAATGCTGGGACAACCAATGAAGCAGTTAAAAGTAAATAAAATTTAGCAACCCCATTATAATGTGATGAATATGCAACATCCTCATTACAATGCAAACATAATCAATTATCAACAAGCTTACCAATTGTATTAAGAAAAACATAATTCAGGCCAATATTTAACCAATAGATTTATCAAAACAGCACAATATTAAATATGATAAGTACAGTAATAAGTAAGTTAGCCCAGTAATAGAGCATTCCGTACAAATAGTTTCATAGATCGCCAATGGCTGGTTAAATCTTAAATTACAGCTAGACAATTTCCTCCAATTACAAAAACTAGATATCGTTCTAGTTTTAGAAACAAATTTTATTTCGAGAACAATGTTTAAAATACCACGTTATAAGGTCTATTATGTAATTCATCTAGATGAAAAGGCATAATTCACTAGCAGATAAACAAAATGCAATTAAATAATATCAAGATATATATGATCTATCTATTGTTCACTTAGATATGCCACAACTAAAGAAGAATATGTCGAGTTTCTTGCAGAAGTGCTACCTAGATTTTTTATAGAAGGAGATTATAATGCCAAACAAAATTTTGGGAGCAAGTTTAGTAACACAAGGATAAACTTTTTCCTTAGGTGATACCAAACTTGCACAAACAGCATGTTGAATTAAATTATGAAATATTTTCCTGACATATCCCAGTAATTGCAATAATAAGTAAGATTATTATAAATAAAAAAAAACATTACCAATCAATAATGCAGTAAACTAAATTATTTTTCAAAACTATATCAAAGATCAGATAAATTTAAAACTTAGATTTAAAGAATCTGATGAACTCTGGATGAAGCTACTAACTCCTTGACCAAACTGATTGACTAGGCTGCTTAGCATTCAACCACAAAAAGGAGAAATATGTTACAACCCCTCTAAATTTAAAAATTGGTGTGTGAAAAGTGATGAGTACGAAGTAGATGTCGGAGATCTTGAAACAACGAAAACAAACTAATATACAAAAGGGTGAAACAAAGGTTACACAAAACCCTTTCTAAAGCCAACAACATAACATTTTAACGATCGAAACACATCAAAGATGATCACATAACATGGAAGGCTACAAAACGTTTTAAAAGATAAGGTACAGCAGTATCTCTAATTAAAAAACCGAACAGGAGCTGGGCTAAAAGCATTGTAGAAAAAACAGGACATTTTGTCCAAGTCTTTATATTTACTCGGAGTCAACATTCATTTATAACAACAATGTTAGTAAGAATTCATACACTCTGCTAAATGTTATTTCCAATCAAAGCAAATAAATTCTGAATATTATTTCACTACAGCTAAAATTCATAAATATCTATTGTTACCAGGTCGGGCTCGGGCGGTGATAAATCGGGCGTCGGAACGCTACGACCGGCAACGCGTGGGACACGGAAGGCTAAAAAAACGAAGCGTCGGCTCCAACTTACGAATTAGAATTATATTTACAACCTTACAAAACTTAACCTACCTTACGCGAACTGAACCTACTTAGCTAATATACAAGAACTTAACCTACGACTTAATGTACGCGCTGAAACGGGCAACGAGCTGGGACCGCGAGCTAGATGCAGCAGCGCAAGCAGCGGGGCCGATGGCGGAGCCGGACATCGAGCAGCAGGGGCGGTAGCGCTGATTGGGAAATGCGCCGGCGCCCTTGCCCTGGTTGGCAAATGCCGTGGCGGCTATGGTCGGTGGCGTTCGGGCCGACTAGGAACCGCTTGGCACGACGCGGCGCGGTAGGTCAAGAGCTCCGGTGTTGCACACGGCAGGACGAAACCTGACTCAGATAACGTTCCTTTGCGATTATAAATTCCAAAGAATGGCCCTTGTGTTGCCCGAAAAATTTCGGGCGAAGTAACATCAGCCCTGGCGAAATCGGGGCCTGTAACAAAGAGAAAAGTAGAAGTATAAGCTAGAAATTTGTCTACATTATTATGGTGTTCAAACTTGTTAATAAATCAAGCTTACATCATATAATTAGCTTTCTCTCTATTTTATCAACAATTTACGAAAAACTACTACAGGTAAGAATTAAAATGACTGAATTATCTCAGACTATCAAGTTTTTTTCTAGGAGCGCTGCTCAGCTGCACAACAAAAATACAGAATTATTAATAGCATCACCAAAGTTTTAAGGGACTGGCGTATTTCTAGATGTCACCCAGGCTTTTGATAAACTGTGACATATTGGTCTTTTACATAAAGTCAAAATCATTTTCCTAGTCCTTGTTAACATCCGTTAAAATTGTACGCGCCATAACGATACTTTTAAATAAAATACAACTATAGTTACTCCAGCTACCATCAGAAGTGTCTCAAGGGAGCGTGTTGGGTCCGTTGCTTTTCTTGATTTATATCTCAGATTTATCAAAAGCAAACAGCATTGCTATATCAACACATATTTGTAGATGTTACTGCATTGTTGTCAGTAAACATTAACTCAGTGGTCGCGTTACAAAACTCAGAGCTACACTTGAATGTTTTACCGAACTGGTTTGGTTTATGGAAAATAATGATAAGTAAGACAAAATCAGTTATATACAATACTAAATACTTAGTATGTCCGTTACTTTTCTTTGATAATACTCAAATAATATTAAATAATAAAGTAAAATTGACTAAAAATTTAGATAGATGTCATGGTTAATAAAAAAATTTAAATTATTAATAGATAATAATATGTTGCTAAACAAATATTTTGACAATTATGGGGATGTACGAAACATTCGAATAGAAAAAATATTCAAAGGATGTAATCTAAACTTTTACGTTGTATTACTAATTCTCCCTGGTACGTATTGAAATTTACCTCCCACAATAATTTGTTATCCGAACAGCAAAATATTATCGACACGAATATGAAAACGATCTAATATCAGAAAAAAACAATTTTCTAGAGGTAGAGACGAGGGTTAAAAATTGTGATTCACAAACTAAAGACAAGAGCTATAGTATGTGGTATCAATTAGTCAAATTCAAGCTCTTGGTGATATTTTTAGAGAATGATCAATAAACGATTTCTCTACTTATGCTATATTCTTGTGTATAATTTATTTATTGCTGTGTTCGTATTAGTAGATTGATTATAAATATCCGATTAATATATACATATATATTTTTCTGTCAACTATCTCCGATAAATTATTATTTACAGGTTAATTTGTTTTATGTTTGGTACCGGAATTTTGAAATATAGTGAAGTTATAGATATGGTTTAATAGAGAAGGAATTGGAGTTTTTAAGATTAACTTAATGTAGCTCTTATTTGTAGAAAATGATGGGCAACTAAGAGATTTATAAAAAAAAACTGTTTCTTTAACTTTCCGATAAGTGAATACACAATACACGTAATATTGATTTTAGTATAAATTTAAAGAAGAAATTACATTATTAATGAAAAGACATAAGCAATTTTTATAATGTGTCATTAATGAGCTGTGAGATAAGCTTGTGTGTTTTAAATAAGAACTTTCTTCTTGTTTTTTCAACAATATAACATTTAATATAGTTATTTTAAAAAATAAGGAAACTGTAGTCGCTTGATAAATATTTAACAAAATGTTTGAAATATATTACATTCTATAGAGACATTGAAATACCTTATCGTTATTAATTTTAATGGTTGTCCCAAAGAGAGGGTACTTTTATAAGAAACATTTGTTCAATTCATAAGCGTAGATGGGGGAAGTCGGCCAATCAAATTTCTTGCAATATCGCTTAAGAAGTTCGAACTTCCACAACTTCTACTAAATACATCTGCCGCGACAAAGGGTAAAAATATTTTAAACAAATAGTAATATTTTTAGGTACACTTTTTCTTGTTGTATTTTTTGTGTACATACATACATTAAGAATCTATACAACAAACACAGAAATATAATTATAAGCACAAACCGATTAGAAATAAAACGAATGGATATTTATCAAAAGTGTGCATTATTGTAGGTATAATTTCGAATGTGCTAATTAACTAGAACTTACTGTATAAAGCATTATTCTTAACATTTTAACATACGGTGGATTAGAGAAAAATGTATTTATTAACATTAATTATCCCTAGCTGGAAACAATTTGCACTTTTTCTATACAATATTTACAAACAACCGTAAATTTTAAACGTTCTGATGTCAGACTAGAAACGCAAATATTGTTTATTTGCAAATGTTACCAACACATGTATGCTACTTAGAGCTGCTGCAAGCTCCGACAATTTAGTTTTAGTGGCAGTGCAAAGGGGATCAATTCATTTTTACGTTAACTGAACAATTAATCTTAAATATACGGCTTTTGAGTACTATCTTTGAAACTTTCTGCCATAACCGGAAACTTTACTAGCAACTGTTAGTCCAAGAGGTAAGATTTATATGTAATTTAACTTTACTTTAGACATTAAAATTTGTATCACCTGTGTATAGTTAGATGCAAAATAATGATATTTCTATTAGGCACCACTTTAAAATTTTAAGTATTTATGGTTCTGTTATTTATTTTGTTTTCAGACATAGATTTTAAGGAGCTTAATGTGCACTAAAAGCCCTTTCATGTAAAAGTGCATTTATTCTATTATTCAAAGACTGTTGAGAGTTTCATGTAGATAGATTCACAAGTCTGACACTAATGCTCATTTAAAGGAACTCAATTATATATTTCTAAAATAAAAAAATGTTGTGAGAACTGAAAAGTATATTCAGTAGATACACTAATACGTGTTCTAGCTCTGTTAAAAATTAGCTGCCCGGCAGTTTAATTTGGTATTACCTATTTTAGTGCAAAAATTGCAAACAAAAAAAAACTTGTTTACAAATGGTAGTTTAGAGATAAGATTGTTTTGTAAGTGATTGAATTTAATGCATCTTAAAGCAACTACTTCGTGTCGGGGTTTTTTAATAATCGTAAACATATTTTTGTTAAATAATAAACATTTAAGAATATGTAGTATTTTGTAGTAATATTATGTACGCTCACACTGGAATTATCACTGATTTATGAACTAATACTTTTTTATTTGGCGTCCCAGAAGTTAAATCATTTTCTTCATTTTGAGATCTATTTCTTTCTACTTTTTGTGATATAAGCTTTTCATGTGAACTGCCTGTCTAGGTGTATGTCAAAATATTTAACTTCTTCTTTAATTGTGGTATTTATGTCGTTTAGAAAGATCAGATGAGCAATATTGTGCTTTTTGGCCAAAATTGTGTTGGTTGATATAATTTAATTTTTTTATGCGTTACTTATGGAGCCATATTTATGTATTGTTAAGGTATATTTGTATAGTAGAATAGGACCATAGTAGTATGCTAATGAAACAGTGTCATTCGTACATTTAACAGCAAATAAGTGTTCAAGGCGTGGAAGATCAGCTGTGAGGATTAAGTATAAAGTGACACCCATAGCGTTACCCGGAAAACATTTGCATTCATTAGGTGAAGGGTAGACCAGATTTCGGTATATTTGATCTCCTAGTACGTTTCACTTAGGTAAAGTTTAATGAGAAGGTAATAGGTGGTAGGATATAGCCTGTTTTAATTTGTACATTAAACAAGGATGCAAGTTGACGTCGAAGACCATTGCTACATATCTGTTTCACATCAACTGTATGGGTTTGCTCTGTAGTGAAGTATTGCTATCAGTAAACAGAACAAACAATTGGGAGAATTGTCATCTTCAGCAACTTATGCTTACAGATCGTAGCTCAATTGCAGATGTTTCAGAGCAGCAATGGTACACCACTGATTGGTTACCTCTTCTGTTAGATGTCCATGACTCGCAATAAGATAAACAGTGCGATGCCCTTTCTTGCGACTACCTTCAAATTTTTTGCACCACAACAAAAGTTACAAAGCGTAGGAAAAGACGTAGACACACGAGTCACATAGAATCGTATTTTCTGTTGAACTTGCATTTTCGGATATTAATACGCCGTGGGCACGAAGAAAGGTAGCAAGGAGACTACATTTGTATGAAACATTTATGCCAATTATCGGTATTTTAGTGAAAGGAGCTGTCAATTGTGATAACAGGTCACCTCTAATCTGAGTTAGAGGCAGTAGTTAGATCTACAGTCTTACAGCTTGTAGTACTTAACATAACACATTAAACTTTCTTTAATAAAACCGCGTAGAAACTCTCCCATTGCTGATCTGATCACCTGATCCTTCACAGATCGAAAATGTCTGGAATAGCATTGCGCCAGAGTATATGAGCGGGTTAATAATAAATGGAATGTACTTTATAAATAAACTGTTCTTTCAATATTTGCCTTGAGGCCAGAAAAAAATGGAAGCGGTCATAAGAAGCCTAAGTGGAGTTATATATTATTAAATAAATGTAATTGTTTGTGGACAAATGTTTTGTAAATTTAGTCATTTATTTGTCTTATACTGTTAAATGGATTGGCAAAGCTTTAGTTTATTTATGGTGCAATTTTAATAGGCAGTATGTTGTATTTGTATTCGGCGTGGTCATGCGGTTGGGGGCGGGTTGCGGTGCGGACGGACCCGGGTTCGTTTCTGGAGCTCTCTGATGCCTGTCGAGTGCCCTACTCAGTCATTAAAGATAATTCAGTGCCTGCATTCACTTTCAACAAGAGGTAATAATGGTGGTCGTATAAGGCTTGTCACATCGCCCTGCATCAGAGATTGTGCATGACAACCGGGCAGAGAGAGCTAACATATGAAAGCCTTAATCTCTCAGTTCGCAAGTCAAGCTCCCACGCGGAGCGTAAGAATCTTAGCATGTATTTGTACAATTGTTTTGTCTATTGTATATAGTATAAAGTAATATTGACTGAGACTCAAATTATTCAATTTTTTAAATCAATAAAGTTTTAAAATTAATGGATATAAAAGCACCAAAGTACAACATTTTACAAAGATGTTTAGATACTCTAACTTTTTGGATAACTTTTTAAATGGGCAAATTTATTATTGTGAAAACGGAACTTAAATTGATGGTAACGTTGCTGCGCAGTTGAGGTACTTAATTATGGTGCAGGCGGGCCCGGGTTTAATACTGGAGCCAGATGATTATCTGGTGGCTTTATTTACTTTTTAAAAATAATTGAGTATGCTTGAACAAAAAGGTGGTGCTATGGCGCGGTGCCTACCTCATCGTCCGGTATCAAAACCAGTGAGAGTGAACACACGAGAGCTTTAACCTCTCAGTTCGCTGGCCTTGATCCGACGCGGCGCGTGGTCTTACCATTATCATGACTTAAATATATAAGTATTCGCTTTAGTGCCTTCAAGCAGACCGAACGTGCGTGCCCAGCTATACCTGAGCTATCACAACGGCGGAGCCGCAGCCGTAGCCTTGTTTAAGGTCAGGCAAATTTATATATTTATTAATTTAATTTCAACGTTTAACTCAAGTGATAACAACTGTTTCACTTTTAAAAATCTCCTAGTGAAAGTAAACATCCAGCTCGGTAATCTTTCTTTTTAAATTACCAAAATGCTTCCAGCAGGCAATGGACCTGGCTTTAATTACATATATAACCAACCATATTCACCAAATATACAGTGTCAACCTCAATTAAGTGCCCAAAAGTTACAAATTCCAAATACGTATCAAACTCAAAGTTTCATAAACAGTCAAACTCTTGCACCATACAACACACAATCACTTCAATTATCATCAGGGCCCAGTAATTATTCCCCTCCAAATCAAGAACAATTAATCACTTACCAGCCTCTAGGAGCATATCCAACTAATAATCCCCAACAACTTGTTAGAATGTTTTCAACTAGCGACGATGAAATGGAAACCCTACAACATCGAAAGAAAACTCTTGGCAAACTGTTAAGGCTATGAAACGCAGAAAAATAAGGACGAACGCACAAAAAATGGTGACGAAATTGTTACACAAACCTCCAACAAGTATTAGCGTATTAACAAATACAATAGATGACACTCCACAAAGCAACACTACCAACAGCATCACTACAGAATCAGCCAAAATACCCAAACCTCCTCCGATTTTTGTGTATGGAGTAGTAAATTTTCCAAACATGCTCACCCAAATACGCGATCATTTAGAAGATGAACAATATAGTACAAAGAGCTTAGCCAATAATACAATTAAAATTAACTGTAATACAGTTGATGGATACAGAAAATTAACAAAATACTTCAAGGAACAAAACATAATACACCACACATATCAATTAAAGACGGAACGAGCATACCGAATTGTTATCAAACACATTCATCACTCAATGAACACAAATGACATTTCAGAAGAATTAGAAAATAAAGGACATAAAGTTAGAAATATTATAAATGCGAAGCATAGAATAACCAAAGAACCCTTAAACATGTTCTTCATTGACATAGAGCCAGCAGACAATAACAAAGATGTATATAAAATTGAAAGAATACAAAATAGCGTAGTAATAATAGAACCTCCGAATAAAGACAAAAATAATATTGTACAGTGTACGAGGTGCCAACTCTATGGCCACACCAAGACGTATTGCAACAGGCCCTTCGTATGCGTCAAATGCGGTGGAGCACATAATACAATCAACTGCAAAAAAAGCAAAGACACCCCATCTAGCTGCGCATTATGCGGGCGAGACCACCCAGCCAACTATAAAGGTTGTGATCATTATCAACAACTAATTCGTAGAAATAATCCACAAAGCAAGACTAGAACCTTCGCACCACAACTATCAAAAATAAATGTTATCCCCAATCCACAAACCAATAATGCAAACACCGCAGTGCAAACAGAGTCACTGAATCTTAGTCAACATCATAAATCTTACGCTAATGCAGTAACCAACAACTCCAACCCCCTAAACAATTACAATGAGTCAACACAAATGTTAAAAAACGCTCTCCCTCAGTTTTTAACTGAATTCAAAGCCATGTTTAATCAACTCATTCAACAAAATAGCATGATTCTAAACATGCTTAGCACGCTAATAAAAAAACTAGCCTAATTATGAGTAAGTTTCTCAGAGTAGCTCTGTGGAACGCTAATGGCCCAACGCTACATAAAGAAGAAATAAAATTGTTCTTATTACATAACCACATAAATGTACTGCTAATAAGTGAAACACACAACAGACTTACTTCAAAATACCTCATTATGAACTCTATCATACCAATCACCCAGACGGTACTGCCCATGGAGGTACAGCCATTCTTGTCAAGCAAACAATTCAACATCATGAAGAAATAAAATATCAGGAAGACTTTATCCAAGCCACCACAATCAAGGTACAAACATTGCTATATGAATTGACACTTGCTGCAGTTTATTGCCCACCCCGACATAATATCAAAAAAGCAGATTTTGACAAATTCTTTCTAACACTAAGTCACAAATTCGTAGCGGAGGGACTACAACAGTAAACATACTAGATGGGGCTTCACGCCTAACAACAACGAAAGGTAGAGAACTCCTTAAGTCAATGGAGGACAAAAATACTCATTTATATCAACAGGAACACCAACCTATTGGCCCACCGACGCAAACAAGTTACCAGACCTACTAGACTTCTTCGTCGTAAATGGAATCAATCAGGCATATACTACTGTAATACCCAGTTATGACCTAACTTCCGATCATTCTCCTATCATACTAACAATTGGGGCATCTATAGTAAACAAGAAGCTCACAACCAGATTACACAACTCTAGAACGGACTGGGCTACATATCGTAATATTCTAAGCGAAACCATAAAATTAAACATTCGACTCAAGGAATGCGAAGAAATTGAAACAGCTACTGAAAAACTCATAACAAAACTCCACCAAGCTGCGCAACAAGCTACACCAACCATTTCACAAAAGCAACTAAACATTGACATACCACTAGAAATTAAACGAATGGTCGCAGAAAAACGTCGTGCTAGAGCTAACTGGCAACGAAATCATACACCTGCTGCCAAAACGCCTACAACCATATGATCAATAAATTAAAAACAAAACTCAAAGAAATCAGAAATGAGAAATTTGAGCTCTATGTATCTCAATTAAATCGAACTGATGATTCTATCTGGAAACCCATCAAACAAGCTAGGAAACCAAAATTCAAAATACCACCAATTAGAAAAAGCAACACCGAACCTTGGGCAAAAAGACAAAGTCAGACTCTTCGCTGAACATCTATCCTCACTCTTTCAACCACTTGATAGCGCACCAGACCAAGAAGTAGAGCGAAGTCTTTCCATCCCTCCTGACATACGTCATGAAATTAAACCCTTTACCCCAAACGAAATAAAATCTGAAATAAATCTGCTAAACCTCAAGAAGACCCCAGGAACTGATCTGATAACTGCCAAAATGCTGCGTGAACTCCCAAAAAAAGGGCCTAGTGCTCTTAACTTATATTTACAATGCAATCCTGAGGCTAGGATATTGGCCAAAATGCTTTAAGGCTGCACAAATCATAATGGTCGGAAAACCCGGAAAAGAACCAACCGACGTTACATCCTATCGACCTATCAACCTCCTCCCGGTGACCCCAAAGCTGTTAGAAAAACTCATACTTCGTCGAATTAATGAAGACTTACTGCCCCAACATTGGATACCTTCTCATCAGTTTGGGGTTCGACAGGCTCATTCTACCGTGCAACAAGTACACCGCATTACACAAACCATAAATAAAGCACTAGAAAACAAAGAGTACTGTTCAGCTGTCTTTCTCGACATTAGTCAAGCATTTGACAAAGTGTGGCACCCCGGATTACTCTTCAAAATTAAGCAAACGTTCCTTTGGCATACTATAATTTACTAAAATCATATCTAAGCGATAGAACATTTCAGATAAAAATTAATGAAGTAACATCAGACTACCACCCTATCAACTCAGGCGTTCCACAAGGCAGTGTTCTGGGGCCTTTGCTCTATGTCCTATATACATCGGATCTACCAACGACACAATATACAACAATAGGAACATTCGCAGACGACACTGCTATACTGTCCAGACATGAAAATCCTGCAACTGCATCGGCCAACCTACAAAACCACTTAGTACTCCTTCAACAATGGTTACACAGATGGAAAATCAAAGTTAACGAAAACAAGTCGGTACACACAACATTTACGCTCAAAAAACAGATATGCCCACCAGTCGTAATAAATAATGCACAAATACCACAACTGGAAACGGCAAAATATCTAGGCTTACACCTAGATCATAAGCTAAATTGGAAGGAACACCTCAAGAAGAAAAAAACAAATAGATCTAAAAGTAAAGGAACTCAACTGGCTAATTGGAAGACATTCAAAATTATCGCTTGCAAACAAAACCCTAATCTATAAGACTGTTATAAAACCAATCTGGATGTATGGAGTAGAGTTATGGGGCTGTGCATCCAAATCAAACATCGCATTAATCCAACGTACTCAATCAAAAATATTACGTCAGATTACAAATGCGCCGTGGTATGTATCCAACAACACGCTGCATATGGACTTACATCTCCCAACGGTCCAGGAAGTAATCCAGGAGAGAGCTATCAAGTACCATGCAACCCTAGAAACTCACTCAAACCCCTTACTGGAGCAGATGCTGGAACCCAGGGTCAACCAAAGACTAAAGAAACTATGGCCAATAAACCTAGTGTGAGTGTCGTGGTATGGCCAACAAACTCGTATGTGTGTGTAGTGTATTCCTAATATCTATTAGACTCTAATACTCTCGAAGTACAAAACTGTAATTACGTAGGTTGTATCGTAGGATGCAAGCCTCATCATGTTATTCTTATCGTTAGTATCTATAATGATTGTTAACCATTTAGCTTATAGAATGTAACCTTGTTCTGATTGCTAAATAATTACATAATAAAAAATAAAATAAAAATAAAAAAAAATAATAAAAAAAAAATATATATATAAGTCCCAAAAAGTATAGATACAAATAAATATGGAAATAAAATCAATACTTCTATTTTTAACTTCTTTCTTTTATACATTGTTATACTTTAAAATTTGATGTATCAAACCTTTAAATATTTGGTTAATACAAGGGTAATCTCAAAAATGAGGTCTATTAGCTTTTAGATATAGAAAAAAATTATTTTCAATAATTGATACATTATTTTTAATGATCTATTTTTCTACATAATCGCCATTTCGATTGATATATTTTTGTAGTCGTTGTGGCAGTTTTTGAATGCTTATGTCATACCAGTTTGTCGCCATCTCGTTAAAGAAACATTGGACCTCTTTTTTCACCTCGTCATTGTCTCTGAAGCGCATTCCGGCTAAATCTTTTTTCAACTTAGAGAGCAAGTGGTAGTCACTACGTGCCAAGTTCGGACTATGGGGTGGGTGGGTGATTATGATCTCACGAGCCATGAGCTTGACCAACAATACTCCCATTCAATCCCAAAACACATTTGTTTTGACTTTGTCGGCAGACTGCCGGAGACTGTGGAATGCCGCCACCTGAATTGAAAAAGTTGTTTTTTATAAATTTGTTTTATTGGAACTTTTACCTATTAGAGTGCGATTTATTTTTTGTTAATGTGGCACAAGTACTTAAAAATTAGTCTAATGGTTAACATTCTTTTTATGATTGATTAGCAGCTTACCTCTTTTCTCCTTATATCATATCTGTCAATGTAGTTCTTTAAGTATGCAAATTGTCGTTGTAATGTTCTCTAAAACTTGTAGTACTTCGTTTCTCTATTAATAAATTGTCTTCTGTTTATGCGCTCTAATTGATTTACAAATATTGCATTTTAATGTAACAACGTAATTATAGAGCAATTTTGGCTTATAATGCCTAAGGCACATTTAAGATGATACTGGATTTTTCTGAACTTAGAGGCTGTAAAAAGAAAAAAGAAAATACTGTAATTTTATTCAATTTTCTTTTAAGACGCTTCCAATCTACATGAGAATATAATTTCTTATTTTATGTAAAATTACACCGTGGTAATTAAAATAAAATTTTTGGTAGCATATTTTTGCGATAACAGAGCTTTTTAATTTAATTAATTTACATTTATGTTTAAGTGTTGCCAAACATTTTTTTTATTATTTAAAACTTAAGTTTTAATTTTCAAACCTTTAGCTTTTAAACTTGAATATTGCAAAAGTCGTTTATACAGCTACTATCAGCGCCTTTGCTGAAAGCATTGATTTTAAAATTTATGCGTTATTCGGATCGTGTTCCTGTAATGGAACTGTATATCAAAATGGCGAGAGGTCCTATTATCTTGCAAGTTTAATTTGTTTTTCGAGGGAAGCGGGAATTTTAATAATTCAGCTTCTGCATTCTCTGTACCAGCTTTCATTCTATAAAAAGCCACCATTCTTGTCAGATAATATTTTTTATACAAGCTTGTCGAGATAATATTGTAACAAAAAAAGGTAAGTTCACATCGTAGTAAAATAAGGAAATATGCTGGAATTATGGAATAAATTTAAAATTTTACGAGTCCTAAAGGCCTTTTTTAATTACTATTAAATGCTTGCTTCAGAAACCTGTTATAATTAGTTTACGCTGTTGTACCTAAATAACTACATAAATTGAAATCATACCGATTGTAAAAATAGTCCAATTCCCAGTAATTACTTTATATCACAGCTTGTTACGGAAAACGTCAATGTTCCAAGGGACTAATTTAATTATATCCTTCAAACATCAAATTTGAAATTCAGGACTCGTGACAAATGATATCTCTAGACTAAAATCTCTTTGCTTTGCTACTAAGCATTATATTTAGTCCGTTTAAATTGAAATTTTTGATGCATAATTTATGGGACTGATTGTACTCAAGTGTATCTAAAACGTTTAATAATGCATAAAAAAATATTTTAACTATCACTCAACAATATATTCGCACTATTTAAAAAAAACATTTGTAATATGCAGCTTCGGAATTACAATTTCATGCTTGAAGTTTGATGTCAAAATGGAACCATCCACGTCTGTTATTTTATGGTTGGATTCTTCAAACAGAAGTGTTACGCAATGACATTATAAGGAAAATAAGAAGTATTTTAAGCCTATTTGCTACCAACTGTAATGAAACCTGAGCAGGGTGTATTACTAAAAGTGGCAATCTTTCGAGGGGCATAAAACTACTTAACATTTTTGTTTTCGTTTTTAATTAAAACATTGAAGAAACCAAACCAGTTTTTTACAATATTTTAGATGCCTTAAAAATTCTTTTTGATGTGAAGGTAGTATTTTGGCATTTAGTGTAGAATTTTTAAAATAAAATACGTGCCTGAAAAGTAAAATTGTCTTAGTTTATTAAATATCTCTTTGGTTGTTTTATATATGAGAAGTTATATGTAAACTAATACACATGTAAAGTAAATTTTAGTACTTTAATACTTAGAAGGTACCTAATACGTATTTAAATAAAAAAAGTTGCTTTAATAAACATAACTTTAACAAGAACGGTGTAATATGTAATACCGTAAAGGAAACTTTCTACAGCGGTGCGAAATCGTAACGGTCACTTCCGGTTTCCGTCAACCGATTTGGCTGAAAATCAATTCTATGAAAGGTACTGACCTAAGATGTGCTATATTTTTAATTGTTCTATTAGCCTTTGTATTATTTTTTGTACTATAAATTACACTGATTCAGGGTACCTGTTGTGTTTACTAAAATTGGATATTCGTTTACTTAAAAGCCTGATTTGAATTTTGGCTCTACTTATTTCACTTTGCGGGGCTAAGCTTAAGTCTTACTAAATTCCTATCGAAAATGAAGTGAATACAGATTTTTATTTTTTTGTCAGCAAAATTTTTTTTTTTGTATAAATGGTTGAGAAAACACTAACCTGACATGAAAAACCCAAGAGCCGTAAATCGGCAAAGAACAATTTTGACTTATGAGGAAACAACTAACTACTTTCGTTTAGTTTTCTAATAAAGACTCTGATGTCGCCTTATTTGATCCGAGGCCAATGAAAGGGATCACGGTATCTTCAAATCAAATGAAGGTGACAGCACTAAACCATTTACATAAATATAACTGATATGAATGAAACGGTAGTCAGTATTAAAATGCTTAATGCTTTAATACAGACTATGTTAGTACCTTGTACTGTAGCACAGCACTCCAAGTTAAAGGGCTAGTAAAAATATCCATTTTCAGCTCGGATCTGTTTGTAAGTGCAATAATAAAAAAATGTGCTTTTTTATATTTGTTTTCCTCTAATATTTTATAGGAAATCTGCATATCGATTAGCTGTTTAAAAAGGAATTGAGTGGAATGATTTTGAATCAGAGAAACTCAAAGCATCTATTGACATTCTTTTACTTCTGTTTGGAAACTATTTTTGAGCAACAAAAATTCTATTTTTTTCTAATCTTTTACTATATTATCGGTTCTTAGGCTTTAATAACAAAAGAGTTACGGCAGTTGAAGGGTATTCAGTTTTATCTTTTACAAATTTATAGGAGATTGTAGACAGAGTTACATGTAATCAAGTAACACGATTTCATTCAGAGGCACTCTCCGGTCACTCAGCATGTAAGAGGTATGCTAGGAAAATATTACATGAGTTTTTTTAAAACTGTAATTTTGAGTATATGCAATAATTATATGAAGCTGTATCGTGGACGCCAATCATATGAAAACGTTTAAAGGAATTTAGGAACTTTATCTTACATGAAAAGAATTTGACGTACTTAAACTTCTGAGCGTTGAAAAGAACTGGCACTTCTCTAAACAACTCTTTTCAGACAATGAAATATATGACACTGTCGTGTTACTATATTTTTCAAAATATTTCATTGTAAAAGTGCTTCCATGCATAAAGCTCTGTAAAGTTTGGGATGTTTACACAAATATTTTTAGTCACCAAGTTTCCGTGGCTAACAAAACATAGAGCACGACTCGGGAAAAAACAGAAAAACTCGAATCAGAGCAGGTAACCTCCAACAGCAAGCTACCCTCGTTTCTTTTATCTTACAACTCTACCTCATTTTACATTACATTGCCTTATATCTAACATGCGTTAGGAGCTTATAATTTTTACTGTTCGTCTTTTATGCGATTTCTACAAAGATCAACAAAGTTACTAAACACCATTTCAGAGTCAGCACTTTTAGTTCACATTTATTGCACAGTTTTTGGCAAGTTTCAATTGTTAGTCTAGATCTAGGCTGTTACGCTTTCTAGCGAAAATTTTATTTTTTGCTCTTATGTCACGCTATGGCACTTTCGCAATTATTAATTTGGTTCTTTTATGCACGTAGCCACAATCTTGGTACTAAAACTCTCCACATTGTCTAACACGGAGTTACTTTTGTCACAGGCGATCAAAATCTGTACAATGATTTCCATCAGCTGCTACCTGCAGCAAGCGTCATGACTTCTTTGCTATTACAATTCTTCTCGAGTTAGGGCTTCTTTCACGAGATTCCTGGCTTCGTTGTTAAGGGAACAGTTAATTAATACATTCATGGCGTTGTGGTTGGCTCTGAATATGCAGTTATGTTGTCCCTGTTTCAACATTATAAATCTCGTGAAATAGGCCCGAAAGTATCTTTGTCCCATAACAGCTTAAACAGTATATTGTTAAAGACGCGATATTTACTATTCTCAAAATTGGCAAAAATTTTTCGCGTTTCCCTGTCGCTCGGATTACCGTCTGACATCACATTCGACCCCCGCATATGACGTGAGCCTTGATCCAATGAAACGTCACCGTCATTTCTTCTGCGAGTTGTTTTCGCCAGCCTCCACGTCTCTAGTTAGAGTTTGGTTAGTGCTATCATGATCTTCAGTGCTTCAAGTATAGATCGGTTGTCTGAGACGATTTAGCAACTGGTAATAACGTGGTGATGGTTGATCAGATAACACTGTGTTCACTAACTTGAACTTTCCATAATGGATTTCTTCTGCGTCAAGAACATCGCGCCCGTTCTCGTATCTTTCACTTTGGACCCAATCTGTGTGGAGCCTTAGCCAGTGTACTCTTTCTTCCGCTGTATAAGGGATATCAGAACTGTCTTTGGGTTGACACTCGTCGCTGGTCTCGATGCGCCTCCTCTAAAACATGTAATTAACGAGCTGTAAATTGCTCAAGACCTGATATGACTAATTCTGCAACCCGCAGATTATACCGCGTCTAAATATATGTGTGTCGTTTTACTGCAGAAATTTCAAGTCAATCATGTGTCCGCACTGATTTTGTGCGAACTTTATTTTTCTTTTTTGCTAGCCGCGTTAATGTTTCTCTTGTCCCAACACTTTTATAATAGACTTTTTGTTTTATTAGCGCTGTTTTTGCACCATCATTCTTGTAGTACAGCTAGGATTTTGTTTCCCCTGATTTTTTATGATTTATATTGTTAAGCGCGCATAGTTATCGTTGGGTTATGAGCGAAACTGGCAATATCCATATTCTCCTGTTACTATTTTTCGAAAGATGTTCCACCGTTTGACGATGGCGTTGGGTGTTTCCGTTCGAGTCGTTCTGTTCCTAAAATGGTGTTTTACTAAACGTAAAAAATTGCGGGGATTGTTTTTTGGGTTAATTCAATTAAAATAAGCGGACAACATGCACTGTCGAAAGTTTCCGCAATATCTAGGCATATCACTAATAGCCGCCTTCTTCTCTAGTATTCTAGATGCCTCTTATCACGTACATGATTACTTATATTTAGATACCCCTGCACGGAACTTGAATTTCCGCTGATAAAATCCGTCGTTCTCCAAACCGCATATTCTATCCTATTGGTTACAATTCTGTCTAGCACTATACCTATTACGAGTAGCAGACTGAAATGCGAAAAGCTGCCCGGATCTGTCGGGTTTCTTTTTCGCGGTCTGGCGACGAATATCACGGCCTGAGTCTTTCAACATTTTGGAAAGCACGCGTTAAATCCAAATACCAAAATATAGGTCCTGAGTCGGCCGTTGTACTGTCGTGTCTCGTAGCTTTATGGAGGTTCATACGCTCTACCACCCTGGCTGTTTAGCCGGATTCATTGGACGTATATCTTATTGATATCTCGGTTTGTTGAGCGTAGCGCATTGGACTTCTAGATGTGTTTCGTTGTCGGTATTAGCTGTGTCTTCCCGAAAGTAAACGGCTAATAGATGTTTGATGCTTTCGTGTGCGAAGTTTGCGAGTTTGAAAGTTTTGCTTTCTTATCACGAATAACCCTATAATCCGTGTTCTAAGAAACATTTGCGGATTTCCTTATTTTCTAGAAGACCCTTGTAATTCCGGACTGCTTCCTGTATTGTTGTTTTCTCTCTTTCCTCTGACCGTTTATACAATGCTTGTAATGTCTACGTTTTCGTCTGGTATTAATGCGTCTAACTGTTAGCTCCTATTTTTACCAGAAAATGCATATTATAAACCTTTTAGACGTAAGCATAAATATTTTGCATGTTATAGTTACATCATTGTTGAGTTGGTAAGCTAGTTCCTTGAGTTGCTCTTTCGTGTCTATCGTCTCTGCGTGTGTTATTTGTAGTAATCTACCTTCTAAACTCGCGTATAATTATTTTTCGACTAACCCGCCAATTCTTGAATTTTACCAGCATTCAACTACCAACCTCCGTGATATTGATGTAGCTAATGTCACTATGTCCAGCAAAAGTTTCTTTTTTGCATTAAAATCTCCTGCGGTTGTTCTTATCAATACAATTTATAATAAAGAAGTTAATATTGATAAATTGAAGAAAAAGGCTGAAATACTTATATATCTCAATTTAAGAAAAGCGGTAGTACTATGTACCAAATGTTAAGAACGTCGTTCTTTTGCATTAAAAAACAGCATTTTTGTAGTCTTAAATGAGCTCACAAAGGAATTCATAATGCCTCATATGTTAAAGGAGGAACACAGCTAGTTAGAATCACGAAAAGAGACATTATAATTGTATGAGGTTACATGTTTTACATCTAAACCCTAAGAAAGCAAAAAAACAAAGTGATCATTCTATTCAAACCGCAAAGATAAGAAAACTGGCACCTACTGGTTCAAACGCTCGGAATAAACAAAACTATTATCCCACGATTGTTTATAGTGGCATTCGAGGAATTTGTTGTTGCATAAAACCAACGTTACAAATAAAATTATAAGAAGTGTCCGACTCTTGCTGCACAAACTTTGTCATTCAGATTTACAACAGTTTAAATTTTGAAATAAATGACATTTAAATACGGATCATGGATCACCTGGTTGCTAAATTAATACGAAAATATCTACTTGTAACTAAGGGAGAACTATTATTATTTTGCGATGAAATACCTCCTCATAATAACAATATTTTAACACAACTGCAAGATTCTTATCCTCTAAGGCTTTTTCAACTTTGAGTCATAAAAACATTCTAAGAAATAATTGACTGTTAGCGATCATCAAACAAGCTATTTTTGGTTTTCTTAATGTTTGTAGCATTGAAATCAATATCTAAGTTCACACATTTTAAAATATTTGATTATTTTTGGCAATTACCAAATTATGCAGTTTATTACTGTAAATTTATTCTATATTCTATGCGAAGAAGAAGGTGGTATAACATCTATCAATGTCCACTTATGGTAAAATTTACATGCAAATTCATTCGAAAATATATTGGTAAATACTTTCGTCCCAAGCAACTTAGTTTAGGCACAAAAGATAACTGGCGTGTCCACTGAGAACGGGCCACTCGGCCGAAGAGTTTCTCTTTTGACCCGTATAAATTTTATTATGAAAAGTGTGGCACATTTCGGAGAAACATCCCGAACTTCAAACTCATTTTCCACCACGAGAACAGGGTTTTGAGCAAAAACTGATGGTGCCATCGGGAAGAGCAGATCAAAACCTATCGATTTATATTTTTTTATTATTTTTCTAGCCTCCTTCCTACGAGTACGGCGAGTTGAACACAGCGAGCTCGGGCGAAAAAGTGGACGCGCCCAACTATGTGATAGTTGTGCATAATATTAGAACGTACCTCAAGAAGAATTATTATATAAACAAAAGACTTTTAAAAATGGAGTTTAAGGGCGCTTTTAATATTATTGAACGTAATGAAACGTCCATTATTAAAGAAATAACGCAAATTATTTTTATTTTTGGGACCTTAAATTTTTTTATTTCAACTTATTCTTTAGGTACAAATTTCACAAGTTAAGTTATTCAGCAAGGAGACACGCTCGAGTCAATGTCTTTAGTTTAGGGATGTAACTTATCATTGAAACTTTTGCCAAAATTTAAAGTTTGGTATCTTAATAAAAAATCGTTAGTTGCAAACCAGAAACTTCTTATCATCAAAACTTGAGTGAGAAGTATTTGCCAAAATACAAATTAGTTTTTAGTTTCTTTGTTGAACAACGCCTATTAAATGTATTCGATAAATTTTAGTCAGAATTAATTTATATAGTAATCAGTTATCTTTGTTTGACTAGCTTCTCACCAATGCTACCTTAATTTAAAAAAAAATAGATAAATTAAAAGCATTCAACCATTTGAAGATTCAAATAGTTGTTTAGGTATTACACGTTTTGTAGTTTTAAAATTAGTATTTCCTTTGCTCAACATGAAATGTCTAAAATATTCTTTTCTAATTTAACGGTGATACGCGACAAACTATACAGGTTTTTCTCTTTCTTACGCACAAAATTTAAACTAATTTAAATAATGTGGGATCTAGAAATTTACTACTTATTTTTTTCATGATATTTCTCTGTTATTGTTTATATTATTTTATTTCTTCTTATTTTGTTAATTACTTCAATTGATTCTAACTCAATGCAGCAATTATTTATAGTTTTGTAGCTATTTGTCGGGTAACGTATAATTCTAAGAACCCATTTTGCCAATAATGACTGATATTTACTGTTACCATAAGAGGCGAGTAGTATATTGAGATAATTGATCTTAAAGCTAGTCTTTGCTTAGCCTGCTGACTCGTAGAAAAAGAAGATAAATTATTGATAAGGGGAGATAGGTTACTGATAGTTTAACAACCTAATAGCTGCTGGGTTAAACTTCTAGAAAGTTGTAATTTCTGTAAACAAAAAAACTGCAATATCTAGTAAATATTAGAGGCAAAATATTGTACTTAGTGCTATAGTTCTTCAATCTAATGAATGATATTAATAGTTTGTAACAAACAAGATCTTTTTTTTGTTTTTTCATTGAGTTGAGTCTCAACCACCTTTTCACTTTCTTTTTATGGATTAAAAAAGGTTTCCTGCTAATGACAAGAGCTTTGTGTAAATCGGTAGGACCATTACTACAGCTGGTTTAGTTATAAAAGTTTTGAGAAGTATTAATTGATTCGACACAGAGCACAACCTATTTCTACAACACAACATTTTTAACAGCACAGCCTGAGTTTTTAAGAAAAGTTGGAATACCAGATAAAATAAAAAGTGAGCTTATCAGAAATCACTTTTAATAAAGAAAGAACGAAAAGGGCAAAAACTCTAAACATACCGAATTATAAAGGTAAGACGAAGAAAAATGGGTAAATAAAGAGAACATGAAATCATAAAAAAGAAAGAAAAGATCAATTTGTAATTCTAGAAAGTAAAATAATTATAATTTCTGTTTTTTTATGTACCTACAAGCATTATCAACGCAGTTTATATAATCAAGACAAGAGAAATTATCACTATTTATGTGCACTGTAATACAGGAAGGTAAAAGAAAAAGAAGGTAAAATATTTATTATTTCTGAGTCCTTCGAATCACTTTACAATTTTTTGACTACAAAAGATCTGTAAAATTTTTAAATATTTTATAGAAATATAACCCACTATTTCAAATGATTTTTTAGCTGTCAGCATGTTTAGAAAAAAAATTTTTTTGCCTTTAAAATTGATTGCCCATAACAACAGAAATGTCAATATTTTTCAGGCATATATTTTAAAGCTACACTGGTAAAAGATTATTCTCTAAATTGAGAATTATTTAAAAACTTAAAAAATATAAAAACTAAAATTTCTGACCCATTTAACTAGAAAGTTCCTATGGTCATATGGAATTTATGTAGTAGTTTAAATAAAAATAAAATAGTTGATTTAGATGAAAGAACTTATGCATTAATAGATTTAATAATTTATATAAACGATCATCATTTAGCCTTTTATATCCGATGATTCTCAAACAAATTCTAGCCGATAAGGTCAAAAGATGGATAACATTAAATAAAATGTTAAGAGAAGTGGAACATATACTCAAATATTTGATTGCGCAAATGACATAAATAAGAGTAAAACAAAGTTCTGAAGGAAAAGGTAAATAAACGAGATAAAAGAATAGAGGTCTTTAAAAGAGAGGTTAGGCAAAAAATCCCGTAATACAAAAAGTAGTCGATGATGCAAGTGAGACAGTAATGGACATAAAATAGAAAATTGCAACAATATTGGAGAAAATATGATTGAAAATTAATACTAAAATTGCTATCATGAAGGAACAAGAATTAGAAAATATAAAGAAAACGGTTAGAAGCTGATATTGATCAAATTAGGAAAACTAACAAAAGAATGAAAATACTAAAAGCAACATAGGCATTACAGGTACCAGCATATTTATTAGTAAAAATTTCTCAAAAGAAATTCGAGAAGAAAGAAACTTACTAATACCGCAAATAAAAGAAGCAAGACGAACCAGACGTAAAGCGCATCTGAAATATAACAAACTGATTAACAATAGTGTTGCTTATAGGATACGAGAAAAAAACATAGAGAGAGTACAATTGAAGGAGGGACTCCCCAAGGCAATAAAAAGGTGAGTGGGTGATTTTAGAATTAATATTTAATTAATAAAACTGTTTTGATAAGTAAAAATTGGACAGACGCAATATTAGAATTTATTCAGATAACAGATAAATTATGCAGCATTAGAGTACCAGGAAAATTCAGAAAATCGAACATAATAAATATACATGCACAATCAGAGACTACGGATGAAGAGAAAAAAGCTGAGTATTAGAAGAACTTGGAGATGTTATTCAAAACTAATAGGAAATATGATGTAAAAAAAGTGATAAGCAATTTTAATGCAGAAATTGGAAAGGAGCATAAATACAGGCCTTTTATAAGAAAATTTAGCAGAGACGATGTGAACAACAAACTAAATAAAAAAGTAAGAATATTTTTAAAAATCTATCAGCACTACTGTTTTTTGAATTAACCCTCATATTTGTTGTGACATTAAATTTTTTTGTGTTGCAAAGCATAGGTAATTTATAGTTCTATTTTAAAATTAAAGTCATATTTTATTAGACAAGTTGTTTTAAAAGAGAAAATAGAGAAGTTAGAAAGTTAAAAACCCATTTATTTAATCTAAAAAGCTTGTTTAAAATAAAAGTATCAATTTTAAATAACCTTGGCGCTTTTTTAAAATGCACAATGTTCGTTACAATATACGGAGCTATTCCTTTCAGTTTCCAATTTATATGTTTAAGATAAAGTTTTGCAGGTAAAACAGATTTGGAACCGGCGGCGCTATCTAAAAAGTTAAACTGAGATCAAGGCGGCATAAAAACCTTGTTTAATTTTAGACGTGATAGGTAGGGCGACCTTTTCTGCGGAATATAAAAAAACGGATATTAAAAACCAAAGTCACATGGACAAACTTAAAAAAGGGATTTCTACTAAAGGGGAGAAACGGCGGTTTCAATTAAATGCCTATGTTACTTTCAGTAATATATGCGCATTATTTTTTTAATTTTGTCTGCAAGGCACCGCAACTCCCACCATTATGAATGTGTTTGGAATGTAAGGGATAATTTCCTCCATTATTTAACCAATCTCGAATCCATAAATATAAATGTGCAAACGTCGTCTGTTTAAGTTGCACTAAAAGCACGATCTGCATGAACCATAACATTTACCTTTCGGAACGATAAGCCACAAATCGATAATTCAGCACCCCAGAGTGTCAGAATTCATATTTTATTATAAATATATATTGTTAGGCTACATTATAATAATTGGATCGTATGTAATAAGTGTAGAGATTTAAAATTCCTTATTTGAACTGTTCGATATACAAAAAGAAAAATGTTCCGATTTGCCACGTTGCCCTTAAAAAGCTACAGTTTAAAGAAGGGAAGACGTATGCAACGACAGCACACCCATTTAAACTAATACTCTTTTCGTCGCCGAGATCCTGCCAATTCTTGTTTAAAAATGTTTGGAAGTGGTTTTTAACCGAGTGGAGAAACGTTCAGTGGCAGAGGTTGCAGGGGCGCGTAACAAATGGGCGGGTTTAGCAGGCAAATTCATCCGGACTTGTTCGAGATTTCCGTACGTCAGTAATTACTTGGTGCCGATAAATCGTGCTGGCAGGTTTACGTTGACATAAGAATGTTTCTGTGAAAAAAATTTGAGGCTTCGTTACGACAGGAGTGGCAGTCGATTTATCTAAATAGCTATTTTGCACCTTCACTGTTTGTGCTACTTTGTCATGGACTCAAAATTTGCTCTGCTCAAATTCTCGGCAAAATAAACATATTTAAGCTCATAGTGCAAGTTGCCCTTGTTTCCTTCTTCCTTATATAAGTAAAGAATTTGTTATTGTTATTTGTTAATTCAAATGAAATTCAATCAGTGGAAATCTATTACAAAGTTAGAGTGTTTGTTTCGAACAATTTGCGTTAACTGCTTTTATTGGTGTGTTAGAATGTCCATCTGGTATTCACCCACCCGTGGAAGCTGACAGTCGGTTTAATGCGCCTGACAGCTAAATTTTCAAACAGCATAAAGCCTGCTAATGGGATGCGTTATGCGCCGAGAATTTCTATAAGGGGTTACGAAATAATCGGAGCAATTATATAAAAACAAAAGCAATAATTCAAATCAAGGTTAATTAGAATTTGATTTTAACAGTTTAATATTATTCAAATCTAAACACCTTTTTAAACACACTTTATGTACTATTGACTTATTATAATTCTTACGTAAATAATAGAATGTAAACGCATGCGTTACATAAGTTATTTCAAATTTAACATACTTCTTACTCAGATCAATAATGTATAAAAGAACAAATATGATATTTCTAAATATCAATAATTTCGTTAAATTTTAGTTTTCGTAAATTTTTGGTTTTAAATATTTTTTTTGTTTATTCAATGTTTATTTTTTATGCACATGATTTGAATTCTAAACAGTTAAGTTTCAAATATAACCTTTGTCAGAAAAGTGATTTTGTAATTATTTAGCTGCGGCATTCAAACACACAAAAACAAGAAATGTAATTTCACTTAGTGGTAGGGCTGTAGTTAGCAACTCGCTGTTCTACTTGTTCGTGCATTTAGTTGGAAATGACACGAGTGACGTAATGGACGCATTTTTCGCGCAGAGTTCTGCGTTAAACCGAGTAAAAACCCATACTGAAACATGGGATTCGATATAGCAAATATATGGTGGCAAGGTATTGTTGACAACAATCTTTAAATTCTACAAAATATTTCAGCAGGCTGACATTGAGCAGAAGACGACCTCAGAGTTGCATGATCATCAAAATCGCATATGCAAATGTGTAACGTAGGGGCTACCAAATGGCGGACCGCAATCCGGATCCGGTGAAACTTAAAGAAAAGGTTATAATCATAAAGTTTTTTCATGTGCATCCGAAAATCGAAGCAAAAATATCAAAGTGTAGGAACACACCGGTGCCGTCGTAGAAATTTTATTTTTGAATTCCCCTCTACTTGGTTTCTTGGGTCATCGAAACAAGATAAGATGAACAAACGGTCGGACGACGGCGCGTCGATGTATGTACTGTCGCTAGGGCTATTAGCTAATCCTCCACCAACAAGTGATTGAGTGGTGAGACGCGTGAATGCTTTGAATCCAAAGTAAAAAAGTGGTAGCTGAAAATAGACACCTTTTACCGGAATTCATATTGCTTTACGTTGACAAATCGTATTTGAGCATTAGATCTGCGTTTGATTTGCAAAAAAAAAACGGTGGTTTTAAATATATGCTCGAAAGTAAAACGATATTATGAGATCAAACAACAATCATTTACTAAAAAGTACCCAGTTGGCAGTAACCTTCATAAATCGAAAATTGAAAATTTATCCTCAAATTACACGTCTGCGACCAATATTTTGAATTGTTTAATGATCAATGAAAAAAAATGTTGTGAAACTTCTTTAGACGTTTCTCGAACTCTTGCTAAGCATATAAAACCATTCAAAAATGCAGACTTACTTAAAGAGGCAGTAAATGTTTTGTTTGAGATTAAAAAATATGTTATTGAGATTGTTCGACGTACTCTGATATCAGTCTCTATTAACACAAGCAATACACGTGTTTTGACTAAAGCAAATCATTGTGATTTAAAAAGCCAATTGTTGACTACAGACTATTATGGTTTGGCTGTGAATGAATCATGCGACGTACAAACATCGCACAGTTAATTATTTTTGTACGTTACTTAGACAAAACACAAAAACTTTCTTGAGGAATTCTTGATTATTTTCTCGTTGTTCGGTAAGATTAGTGGAGAAGATATGTCCTAATGCAATATTTTGAAAAAAGATTATTTTTTGAACAAACTAATGCCTAACACGACGATTTGCTACTGCACAACTATACATATATAGTGGCTAAGCGAAGCTGCTTTGCAATTGTAGAAGATTTAACGATATTTTTTCAAATACTGATCAGGCTTCTCCAAAGGTCTTTTAAAATGTTCTCCAAAAGAGAAAATTTTACCAGCGCTTTTTTAGCAGACTGTTTTAATCGTGATAATGACCTGAACATAAAACTTTAAGAGAAAGAAAAGCTTTTGCGGTAACTTAGCAGAAGTAAGAAGTTTTCACAAAAAATCATTCGCTTGTATGATATGGATAATGAATACTCTCACTTTTCTAATCGGAAAATAGTGAGCAGTAACGAGATCATCGTCAGTCAATATGAGACTTTCATAAACGATCGAAATCAGAATTTATGAATAGATTTACCAACTATAAACAAATTGAGAATGTTATAGAAATTTTAAGCGGCCTAATAGTGAATGGAGCAGTGAAGCTAAAAATATTTTTGAAAGTAATAAAGCTGCTTTACAGACAGAAATGATTTATTTCCAAGAGAATACTGTTTTAAAAAATAAACAGACGGAAGTTCCTTGCCAAGAATTCTGGATAAAATTTGTCTGCTATAACAACTATCCAAAACTAAGCAAAACTTTGTACAACCTTTGACTCAACATATGTATGTGAACTTTATTAAAAGCAAATTTCGATATCGACTCACCGATGACTATCTTCGGGGCTTGACAATAAGTTGCACCAAGTTAGCTCCAGATTACAGATAACTAACTGAAAGCAAGAAGTGTCTTTTTCCTTAGTAACTTACAAATAGATTGCATTGATGTTAATTACTGAATACAAATTTAATTTAATTTATTAAATTTTACGTATTATTTTAAAATTTAATTAAACTTTAAGAAATGAAAGCTTGTTTCCCAGTCATCGTGTATCTACTGGACCGCGGCGATCTTGTAATTTTTGAAATGGCCCCTCATTAAAACTAATTGTTAACCCATGGTGTAATGTGTGAAGCAATTACTGCAAGAATTACTATGCGTATAATATGAAAAAAGCTAAAATTTAATAAGAGCAGAAAAAACGGAACTTTAATGCAAGAATATTCCTTCACGCAGAAGATCAAAAAGAAATTAGGTGAACTATTCGAAAACGTCCCATGCAAAAATGTGGCATCAATCCAAAGGGCTGTGACATATATACTAAGAAATATCCCGGAAGAAACTCTCTCTGATTGCTTCCATGACCTCCAGAAGTTGTGGAAGTTGTATATAACCAATGGGACTACTTCAACAACACCTTTTAGTTGGTAAGTTGAGTAAATTATTATTTACGAGATCAGCCCTGGAAATTTAATGATAAAGCTTCTATTTAATTCTAAACCTCTTCTGTTATAATATAGTTTTGGCGCTTTAAAAAGTCATATTTCTAAATGAAATAGTATTACCAATTACATTTTTATTTAATTTATTTTCTTATTTATTGGTATCAGAATATATATAATTAATATTTTACACTGTATATTAGAATTATTATAAATGTGCACTTCTAATTTTATCAGCATAGAAATGATGTCTATTTAAAAATAAAAAAGCATAATTTAATGAATTGTATTTGATATCTAAGTAAACATAGATTTCTTCGTCTCATAAAATTAATGTTTTTTCTGACAATATCAAAATAATTTTACAAAAAGTACTTTTTAGCTAATTCAATATTTTTTTTCACTCTCAGAAACAATTTTTGTTACTACGCTGGTTTATGTTTTAGCAACTATAAATAATAAATGGTCGAAATTTGCAATACAACACATGTTCCAATTGGAACTACTTTACAAAAATAGCTTAATTAATTTATTTATTTTTAATTCCCATTTACAACATACTCATTTGTACGCAGCAACAAGTAAGCGGAATGTAACACATATATTCGTAGAGAAAACTATTCATAGATTATCTACCTATTTGGAATCTTAGGATAATGGTGAGAATTCCGGTTGTTGCCTAACTCCAGTAAGTGCTTGTCCACAATTTAATCTTTGCATACATTTTAAAGATTGGTTAGTTTATTGACGTACTCATTCTCATGACTTAGTAGTCTTTGGTAGTAAAGTGTAAAAAATTTCTAAACTTCTGATATAAGAGGAATCTAAGTGAGTATAGTTTGGAACATGCTATGCTGCATTGGTTATTATTTGCAACACCTTCGACTGGAATTTTTGAATGATTTTGGAACATGTCGCTGTTGGGCATATTATAGGTCCATATAAATTTGATGGCACATATGTAAATAAGGACTTTATCTTATAAGCACACCTGAGAATTACTCTCCAACTACAACAGTTGTCGTAGGTTTCGACTAAGCTATTGAGTTGATATAGTCTTTAAATGATTTTGCTAGGCAAGTTTCTGGTCGAAGTAACTTTGGGGTATACAATATTGTTTTGTAGTAAAGGTGGTGTTTGTTGATTTACAATTATTCTCCACTGTTTAACGAGGTCAAGATGGCGCTGTAGATGTTAAGATGCCATTATAGGCCCCTTATCGACTGCTAAAGAGGTGGTGTCGTCTATGAATTTGGCGATTGTAGTGTTTCCTCTTGATGGAAAATCCATGGTACAGATGAAATGCAATAAGGGACCTAAATCACTTTCCTGATGCTCACATAAGGGCACTTGATAAATACTTTAGAGAGCGATATTAAAGTTACTTTAATATTATCTGCCAGAAAGATAAGAGCAAATAGAGCATTTTTGAATTTGTATAGAAGTTCATCCCAGCAGACCTTATCAAAGGCTTGTACCATGACCAAGAACACTACTGTGCATAGCTTCTTTTCCTGGAGGCTTATTTAAACGTGGTTAATAATTCTGTAAGTTTGTTGCACAGTCAAACATCGTTTGTAAAAACCAAATTAATTATTTAGAAAATAATCCTTTAAGTCGGCATACACTCAGAGCATTTTTGATAATAAGTTTTTGAATACTTTTGATATAATTTGGAGTAAACATATTGAACGATAAGATGAATTGGTTTGTTTATTTTTGAACTATGTGTGCAAATTTCCACATTAATGAATAATATGCTAGTCTAATTATGCAGTTGTAGATTGTTGTCAAAATCATAATTGCTTTTTTATAGTGGCTTTAGTATTTGTCTTGCCATTTAGCTTACACCCATTTTGTTGATTAACTAATTTAATTTTTTGGTAGACTATCCTTGGAAAAAATGATATATGTAAGTACATTTAGCAGGATATGCCTAGAAAAATTGTAACATGTTATTGTCATGATTTGAATCGTGTTAAATCTTCTAAAAGATGGTTTTCGGATAGAGGGTAACGCAGTTTGCGGTGTATTAAATTTTTTGTTGATCTCCAAGGAGCGTGCTATCCAGCTTTTATCTCAATTTGTTATAAATAATTTATCATTGTTGTTACATGTTCTCTACCATCTGAATCTGGTTTGTCTTTCTCAATTATCATTTATTGTATGTAAAGTTGAATATTGTTTTTTTTTTAATTTTTGGTTCTAAGAGAGTGTGGCTCTTTGCTTGGGATCTCAATATATCTACTCCCTAAGAAGAGCTATGTCTTTTTGCATAAAACTGATCTTTTGTGTGTTTTGTTTTACTATTTGTACGGCTAGAAGTGAAATTGTGTTGCGTGACCGATAGTGCAGGGTAATAATTAGTTGCCATTATTACAGAAAACTTTTTCAGGCATTGTTCTATTTCACTGCTTCATGAATAATCCTGGTGGAGTATGAGAAAAGGTTAGTCTGTTTTTTTATTATATGGAAAGTGTCAAACAATTATAGTCTACTCTACTACGTTGCTCATATATTCGGCTAGATATTTGCTGGTTTATTAAGATACATAAGTTCGTTGGCAGTCTCCCTAAAGTATTTCATAAAATCCTTAGAATTTACTGAGGCAGTGACCCCGTTTGTACAGTAAACATTCACAAAAACTAATACTACCATTGGAAAGCTGAGGAGAAAATACGTAAGATTGGATTTTTAAATAATTTTTTTATTAATGTTTTGAGGCCGAAACGACGTTGTTGGGCAACTTTACTTAAGACTACTATGACTTTACTGTGGCTTTCATGGCTGGGACATGTCATTATTATTTAATTTATTGAAGTTTTAGTTGATTGTAGTATGGATATATTGTAATTTATTAAAAATGGTTGTATCAGTTGGTGGTAGATTTAAGAAATGTATGAATATGTTTGATGGATTATTTGCATAGTTGTTAAAACTGCTCATCATTACGACAGCACTCTTCTTAAGATTTCTAATTTATTTTAAGTGTGTTAAATGTCACTTTTATTTTTATAAATATAAATGTACATACGTGTTTATTAAGGTTGACAAATCAGTTCTTCTACAGGTGCTTAATGCTATTCGTTTTGTAATTGTTAATAACGGCGTGTTGGTTTAACCGAATACTAATGCCGCTTGTTTTGGTTACTACAAATATATTTAAAATTATTTCACTTTTTGGATTGTAAAACTTTGGTACTATTTATTATTAATAGTAAATAAAGTCATTGCCTCAGTGTAAATGTGACTTAGACGGACTTATTTTTATTATACCAAAACGCTGTTTTCTCATTTATTTGCGAATAAGGACAACATGCTCTCGTGCCTGCTTGCATAGAGTTTCAGGATAACTTTAGTGTCATCAAGAAATGTTTCTATTGTTGTTTGTATCGTAAGTAGGTTATTAGTGTATACCAGATAAAGAAGTATTCTAAGAACACTTCCTTGTTAAGGACTGGAGTTTATTTAATTGACTTCCAAAAATTTACTATTAATTCTTAATTGAACTTCAAATGATTATTAATTGTCGATTATTCACATTTTTATTTATTCGTGTAAGAGTCATAGATCTTCATTAGGTCTTAAGCCAAACCATTCGATTTTTTTAGATTTGATCTGGCTCACATGCTTGTTTAACCTGGTGTAGATGGATTAGAGATTTAAAGTCCTTTATATGTTTTATTAACTTTTCAAAGCAAATGATTATAACTTGAATGTCGAGATATGTTTATATTTATTTGTTGTAAACTTCTCTTAACTTGTTTTTCAGATAATTGCTTAAATGTTGGTACCCTGTCCTGTCAAGAATATTATGGGAACGCTGCCAAGTAGTATATGCTTTTCATTTCTGGGTTATTAGTTATTTTGCTTTTTAAATCGTTTTTATTAAATGATTTTTAGTGCCTTTAGTGTTTTAATCTGACACTAACTGTAAGTTCTAAATTTTTCCAATAAAACTTTGAAATGCGTGAAGAAGTTTCTCTAAATGTAAAGGTTGCTTTAAAAGAAAAATCACCGATCACAGATCATAGTTTGACTCAATACTAAGGTAACTTTTGAGACATCTTAGATGACAACAAAATCCAGAAGATCTGATATTTTATTTGTATTATTTGTCTAGTATGTAATGTTATCTGTTAAGATCTGTAAATAATTTTTGTTACTAATAAATTGTATAGTTTACTACTTGTTGTTATTATAGAGCTTTGGCGTTTATGTTTTGCATTATAGTCGTTTTCTACGGAAAATCGTCATTCAAGTATATAAAAAAGAAATGTTCCTTTTTAGCAAATCCATGCCTTGAAGGCGAGTTTTTTTATTGACGCACTTACCGACACTGCAGCCACAATGGCTTATTGTGCCTATTTGCTACTCCTATTATTAGTCGCCTTCGCCGGCTCGATCGCGGAGGAACAATCATCTTGACTGCCGAGCCACCACGACTCTTTAAAGGAGGCGACTAGTGGACTTAAAGTTAGATTGTTGTCTTGAAAAAATTCGTGTTTACATTTTGCTGGTTTATGATGAAAAATAGTTTTCTTTATGACAATAGCTGTCTCATTATATACTGTCCTATCTGGGTGCTCTTTATGGTAAACTACGTAATGAGGCACCATTAAATACGTTTTTCTCATAAAAGCGCATCTGGAATTATATAAATTTTATTATTCAAATTTAAAAATATTATTATTTGTCCTTCGTCTTGTGCTATACCACTGACATTTCATTATGATCCTATAACTATATTATTTAAAATAAATTGATTAAAAAGAAAGTTGATCAACATTATTTTAGATAAATTGTATATTTTTTAATTTATAAGATAGAATTTTCCACATAAAAACATTTAGTGGATTCTTAACATCTTTTTGTACATTCTGTACTTTCGTGGATATAACCATATTTTTCACACACATTAAAGCGATAAAAATATGGCTTTATACGATTATATCAATAGCATTTAGTTTCTAATGTAGAGTTTGTAAATTTCTTTTCTTATTCTGTGCTGGCTCTAGGTTGAGAGTTTTAGTAATTTTGCTTCTCATGTTAAAGGTCCTGTAAAGATCGTATCGGTTCTGGCTGAAGCAAAGTGGTGATTAGTTCGGCCATAAGGCCTGGCTCTTATCGTGCCTGCAATATTGTGTGTGTACATTTAATAAAAACATTTTTAACAGTTCAGCTGTGTGCTAAATCATCTATTTCAGCGCTCGAAATGAATAATTCATAATCTTATAATTTTAATACCGGAATTGATAATTACAATAGTCAGCCTTTACCCCCGCAATACCAATACCCTTACCAACAACAACAACACCAGCCGTCAATCTCAAATGAATATTCCCAACCAAATCCACTGCGATTTTCACAAAATGTATCAAATAACTTGCCTCCTAATCAATGTCAGCCAATTATACAAACATTTCCAAACACTCAACACAATTTTAACATAAATCCGCCACAACCTCACCTATAAAACGAATCCCCACATTCAATCATCTTACCGTCTCTGCCACTAAGTGATGAGTCTACAATGGAAAATAGCGACACAGAAGCATCAGAAATTTATGATTGGCAAACTGCCAGACCGGAACGGAAAAGAAATTCAAACTCTCCAACAATTATCCCACCTACTCAATAGGTGAGTACTAGCAATAAATTTAGCGTTTTACAAAAGGACAATAATATACAAAATAATAACATCAATAATACCGCATCCAATAACGAAACGCCAACAATACCTAAACCACCACCGATTTTTATTTATGGTGTCACTGATTATAATAAAATGATCAAAAATCTAACAGATACGACATAATCCGAAACTTATCAGTGTACCGTATTACAAAACAATACAATAAAAATAAACACTCAAAACCCCGAAATTTACAGAAAACTTGTACGACATATAAATGACAATAAAATAGTTCGCCACACTTATCAAATGAAACAGGATAAGGCGTACAGAGTGGGGATACGTAATATACATTACTCAATCCCAACCTAAGAAATTATCGAAGAACTACAAAAGCACGGACACACGGTGCGTAACATAATAAACATTAGACACAGAGTAACTAAACAACCTTTAATGATGTTCTATGTAGACCTCGAACCAAAGCAAAATAGCAACCAAGTATACGAAATAGCTTTTAAATCACATGAAAGTAGTTATAGAACTACCACATAAAAAAAGAAATATAATTCAGGGTACTAGGTGTCAATTATATGGGCACTCTAAGACATATTGCACCAGGCCATATCAATGCGTTAAATGCGGAGGAAATCATAGAACACCCGATTGCAAAAAACCTAAAGACACAGCTGCTAAGTGTGCACTCTGTAATGGAGACCATACCGCTAATTATAAAGGATGTACGGTCTACAGGGACTTACTCAATGCAAAAAAAGCAAGAGGGCAGGCACTACATACCCCAAATAACCCACAACCATTACAACAACAAAATACTTCAGGGAATAACCCACATTCAGAAACATTAATTCATGTGTTCTACGCTAGAAAAGTAAGTGGTGCAAATCCAAACAATCAAACTACAGATTTAGGATCTCAAATGAGTGTTTTCCTGAATGAATTCAAATCAATGTTCTCACAGCTTATAAATCAGAACATCATGATCTCCACTGTAGTAAATAAATTCAGTAATGGACTTTTTTGTCCTTCGAGGTATAGCACCTAATTATATCACCATAGAAGTATCCTGGGACCTTTCCACTGATCATTCACCAATAATCGCCACACTTAGTACTCACATAATAAACCGCCCTAAAGTTCCAAAGTTAACATCATCAAAAACCAACTGGCATATATTTAAAAACTATGTACATAACAACCTAAATCTAAATATTCGCTTACAACAACCGGAAGATATTGATAACGCAATACATCACCTCACACAAGCCATACAGGCAGCAGCACGTATAGCCATGCCACCTGAAAAACTGGGACAGAAACCAGAGAATAACATACCTGTGCATATAAAACACCTTGTATATATATACACGGTGTATATGGCAAAGAAGCCGCAACCCTAGAGATAAAAGTGAATATAATAGATTAAAACGACAACTAAAAATAGTTCTGCACGAAACCAGAAATGCCACATTCGAATCGTACTCCACTAAGTTATCAGCAGACGACCACAGTATCTGGAAGGCAATCAAATCATTTAAGAGACCTATTCAGCACACTTCACCTTTAAGGAAAGACAACGAAAGCTGAGGAAAAACAAAGCAAGAAAAAGCTTCAACGTTTGCTGAACATCTTTCACAAGTCTTTAGTGAACCTAAACATAATAATAATAATGATGACGACCTCGTTAGAAACTCCTTGGACGCCCCTTGCCCGATGATGCTGCCTATTAAATTCTTCACCCCAAAAGAAGTTAAAAGTATGATTTCAAGATGCAACAATCACATAGCACCTGGCTTTGATCTTATTATTGGTCAGATCTTAAAACAACTACCCAGAAAAGGACTTGTTTTGTTAACCATAATTTATAACAGTATCCTCAGACTAGCATATTTCCCGATCACCTATAAATTTGCACAAATAATTATGATCAATAAACCAAATAAACCTCCAAACAGAGTTACTTCGTACCGGCCAATAAGTTTGCTCCCGATCACGTCCAAAATTATTGAAAGGCTCCTACTTAAACGAATTTTTGAAGATACTGAAATACACACATTAATATCACCTCATCAATTTGGTTTTCGAGAAAGTCACTCGACAATACAACAATGCCATCGAGTTGTCAAAACTATTCTTACAAGCCTTGAACAGAAAAAACTATGTACAGCCGCATTTTTAGATATCGAACAAGCCTTCGACCGTGTATAGCATGACGGACTCCTATATAAACTTAAATCCTTCCTTCCCATGCCTCATTATCTTATTTTAAAATCTTACCTCACAGAAAGATAGTTTCAAGTACGAATTAATACAGCAACCTCAAACTATTACCCCATAAGCTCAGGAGTCCCTCAAAGTAGTGTCCCTGGTCCACTTCTTTATTTGATATTTACGCCTGATATCTCAACTACAAATACTACTACAATCGCTACGTTTGTCGTCGACACCGCTCTATTATCCATAAGCGAAGATCCACAAATTGCATCTAAAAATCTGCAAACGCATCTTAATCAATTGCAAGTTTGGCTGAAACGATGGAAAGTCAAAGTAAACCATACAAAGTCCACACAAGTCACATTCTTAATAAAGTCTTAATAAACGACGAGCCGTTACCTGTATCTACTCAAGTCAGATACTCGGGATTAACACTTGACCATAGACTTACATGGAAGGCACACATTTCTGCTAAGAAAACCCACGTAAACCTAAAAATTCGTCAAATGAGGTGGCTCCTAGGTCGCAAACCACAACTTTCAACAGAAAATAAATTACTCCTCTACAAGTGTATTATAAAACCTATCTGGACGTACGATGTCCAGCTTTGGGGGTGTGCTAAGCCATCTAATACTAAAAATATGCAGAGTCCAATCTAAGATACTTCGAATGATCCTCAATGCACCATGGTACGTTAATAATAAAACCTTACCTGAAGATTCTGTAATACCGTTTGTGCAAGAAGAAATTATCAGATTAACAAGGAATTATCTCGAACGGCTCCCTGATCACCCCAATGAAGAAGCCAGGTAACTATACATCCAACCTGAAATTAGAAGACTTAAAAAACAGTGGCCTACAGATATATCAAATCAACAATGATCAATAGTTAATTTATCGGGAGTGTTATCGCTGGATACCATATCCCCTCCTGTATTGTACTTTAAGCACATTTACTTATAGCCATCATTGACAGGTTGTAAATATTTACCTCAATAAAAAAAAAAAAATATATTAAAGGTATTTCTAATTTTAAATAATTTTTGTTGTAATTTTTGTTTTATTTATTCCATTATTACTACTCGCATTGCTTAATTTGATAAGTATGTCGTGTTGCGATGTTATTCTTTTAGGTGTGTATAACTTTGTGATAACCGTCAATAGTTTTTATATTAATACAAATCTGAACTAAAATTTAAATGGTGTAGTAATAGGACTGTATTAATAATTTTGGTTGCCTAATCTAAAATTTGAAATCCAGTTAGCGGATTTTCAGCAAAATAATTTCAAAGTTTGCACTCTAAGACCTTTTTGACTTAAATGAAAATTAAAAATAAAATACTTTTTGTAGCTATTTGATGTTTACAGATAGGTGGAGCAATAGAGTAGACTTTATATAATATATTTGTATTTTGTATTGCGAATATACTAAAAGTGCTATCATTTAAATGAATATATAAAATCAGCATTTAGTAGAATAAAATTGGCAAACAGAATTATATTACCGCCTGTACATTTAAAAACTTAATGAGAATATGTGTTTGGACCAGTACGCGAAAGATAAAAACAAAGGGCAGTTGTGTTTCACTTGTGTTTACAAAAACTAAAACCACTGTCTTTCTCACAATTTAAGAAACCAAAACGATCTCACCTTAATGATGCTTCAAAGTTATTTATAATCTGTAGTCAATTTGTTGCCATAAAAAGATCTTATCTGCTCAAAGTAAGACATCTTATGGCGTGCTTCTTCTGTCAAAGACTTTTTACTAAGCGTATCACCATCATTTCAAAAACTTCGGACTAATTTATTTATTAAGAACGAGTCAAAGAACCGTTACCCTACTTGCTTGTCGAATTTGCTATACGGCTTTAGTACATTGATTCAATAGTGTCAAAAATGCTACATTAAGGCTTACTAAATCTGTTCTATGAAGTAAACCACAAATCTGTTCGGACGATTCAACTGTGTCGCAGTCTTACTTCTGCGTAAGTGTGGTATCAAATGTTTTAAAACATAAAAGATATTATCGTTATTGTGCCACAGCTTCCAAACCAGTGCAATACCAAGATTCATTGCTTTCACCACCCACAAAGAACTCTGACGATAACAAAAACAGTAATGTTAAAGATAGTGAAGAGAAAGAACTTGAGGGAAAGAGATGCTGATTTCATCCCAACTAGTTCTTAAGAATCAATGATAGCTAGTCAAAATAACATCAACAAATCTGTTAGTTTAATGGGGTTTTCAAGTATTCAGCAACAAACGTAGGTAGCTTTTTTAAAAAGATTGGTTGTATTGACAATAATTGCAAAACTAATTACCGCCATTGTAATTCCAGATTAAATAGATGCTTCATCTAAAAATCTATTTCTGTTTAAATTAACAAAAGTATAAATATAACTGAACAAGGATACAATGACAAGCTTGATAAAAAGCTAAAGGTAAGTGGTGAAATGAGTTGAAATGTCAATGTATAGTACCCATATCTTTCAGAATAACACTTTCGGTGATGCATCTAACTACAAGAAAACTAAAGATAATCAACGCAAAAGACGACAATTACAAAGATTTATAAAGTAATGTACTGTACTTCTACTGATGACTTGTTCACTGAGCATGGTATTGTACCTGACCACCAACAATAGCGTTTAAGTGTGTTTTGTTACACAATAAGATTGACAATCACAAGAGAAAACCAGCATTAATCATTACATACTTTTAAAAACTGCCTGAAACGTATGATGTACTATCTCAAGTCTTTTCAACTTTGAGCCCAGACATTTACACTACATCAATTATCAATAGAAATGTGCAACAGATAAAAAAATACGGTAGTTGGATCTCGGAGTACTATGAGAGGACCACTGGTTAACTCTAAAAAATCCTGATTTTTATATCCGTCTTGGTATTGCATCACAGATCATTAAGGCAATAGACAAATTGGGTAATGGCTTTAACTTTGTGCGATCCAAGTTTCCTAGGCTATATGCAGTCATTTTAAGTGGGCCAGAGATTAGATCTTTATTCAAAAACAATGGCTTTTGGTTGTTGCTTGTAGGAAGAGGGGAGCGACATATAGGTAGCTTTTTGAGCAGTTTGTGATAACTTTCTGGAAAAGCATTGATCTAAAAATTACAAGGCAAAGATTCTAGCACTCCATCAGACACTCAAAGAGATTAAGGCAAACATGAGCCTTAAAGTTCACATGTTAGAATCTCACCCGGACGACTTGTCCTTGCACATTGGCAGTGTAATGACCAAATAGGCGTACCATCAAGTAGCCCAGAAAACTAATGTAAATTGCATAGGACTAGGCACTAAGAGAATAATAGGTTTTCTACACTTTGATGCTACTATTTCATACACTGCGCATTTAAATAAATAAATTATATTAGAAAAAAGTGGCCTAATAACATCGTTGCAGCGCATAAATTGAAGCTTGAGATAAGTGAAGATAAAATGTTGACAATTTTAGTGTATAGTTTCTGGCTTATATAGTATAATTTACAGAAAAAAATTAATACAAAATTTTTGCGTAAATAAATTAAATTGCAACGATGACGGCGCTTACGTTTAATCTTTTTCTACTTTTAATAAATACTGGCTTTATTTCAGCGATTACACTCGTGTTAAGATAAATATGGACCATTATTTATGTTTTTCTGATCAAAAATCCTTTTAAATAATGACACATCTACTGCACTTTTTAAATGTTTCTCATCGTTACAAAAATTCCATAAACTTTCCCTTTCCAGATTTTTAACTTAAATTACTTTTAAAACGGCTGATTATCTTTAAAAAAATAAATGTGTTTTTCTTTTTGTTACAAATATTTAATATTAATTAATTTTAGGTCATTCAAAAAATGACATTTGCTTTGCATAACTGTGTAATTTAAAAAAAATTGTTGTAGAGGGTATAGCATTTAGACTTTTTGTTATATCTAGATAATTAATATCGGTGGACGTTTAGGAACTTTTTCAGCAAAGATTTCTATTTGGTTTGTTTTATCACCTTCAGTTTGGTTCGATTGGTTAAAACAGATAATATACTTGCTTGAAATGTAGGGGTGTTTATGGTTTTTGGGTAAATCTTATTTGCTTCTCTATCAGCACGAGCAGATACTGCGTGTTTTCTCTTATAGCTTCGAACTTTTTACTAATTATTTTCTTTATTGGAGTGTGTATTATTTGAATAAGGACATGTCTGTGTTACTTCCATGCTGTGCATTTAACGAAAACGACTAAAATTGGGAAGTATTAACAAACAATGGAGAATTTACAAGATTTAGGAAACGGTTGCGTTGAGTTGTAAGTAAACGTTGGAATTATGACTCCTGGGTAGCTAGGGTTGAGATATTTTAGTATACCGAAAATCAGGCAAGAACTAGAGTCAAAATTTGACAATTATCTTTTTGCTTGTTACCTATTCTTACACTGTGATTTTGAGGAATTTGCGAACAACTATGCGAATATTCTGTCGACAATTTTCTTGTTTAAAATTAATTTTCTTGGTTTAAATCTTAGTTCAAGTATACAAAAATTAAGCTAATTTTAGATTATGCTTTAAATATTTAGTTTTTTATTATTTGCAAGCACAGATTAAAATAAATAATTTAAAACGTAAACACAATTTGAATCTTTTTATTTCGATCTCAAAAAGTATTACACAATGCAATTAATTGCTCTACTGTGTGTTACATAGAGTAAATAAAACATCAACAATTAAAAAATTTGCAATATTATTAAAATAAAATCCTCGTCGAGTTTTTATTTAAAGTATCTATTTGTTATTTTTAATATGGCTTTCATATAAAAGATAATTAATAATAATAAATTATTTTAATAATTGACGCTTCTACTTTATAAGAATTGTTACGACGTTTCTATAACTTAATCAGTAACATGGACGTACCTTCTATCGACTTAGGAATGAACTATTGTCACCGTTGCCTCCGCTTCAATAACGTCAATAACGTGATGCTGCTTCATAACGCAGGCTCCTATCCGATGACAAATCTCAGGATTCCTATTAAAAATCGCGTTATTCACGATTGATTTCACAGAAATATTATGTTCAAGGCTATTTCTTATAAATCTAAAAATATAATTCAACCAAAATTAGAACCAGCAATAAACATATAGCTACAACAAGAAATATTTTATTTATCTCTATAAAATACATACATATATCAAAAATCTCTTACAGAGAGATTTTGCTTCATCTTCTAAATGCCGCAAATTTATATATATATATATATATTAATAAAATAGATTATTTATTTATCTTATAATTCGGGAATAAATTTTATTTAGCTTTAATATGATCTTCTTATTTTCCGAGTTAATTTATAATTTGCTTATTAATTTTTTAATTTTAATTTTTATTATATAAACCTAAGGAATGCAATGTTTGCATATAATCATAGTATTGTTACTTTAATCTTATAATACATAAGTTTCTAAATTTAGTTGCATAATAAACTAATAAACAATAATAACCTGTAATGAAACGAACCTAATATTTAAACAATAAATAAAAAAATTAAGATTATAGAACAATAATATACGGGTAAGGGTATATTTTTATTTAGCATCACGTTGTCACTTACAGAGTAAGAATATACAGGTAGCAATTTGTTTCAGAAGCTAAGAAGATGAATGTACAGATGCACAACTTTAGGTTACTTAGTACGTCAACAGTGTATACATCAATTTTTTACAAAAATAAATTTAAAATTAAACATAATCGGGATACTTAAAAGAAAATAAATGGTATTTTAAGTGGTGGGTTTTAAAAAATATGTTGTCACCCAGGTAAAGGGTTAAGCATTTTTAAGAAGAAAGTTTCTTGTAGTAGTTATATACCAGCATTAATAGTAAATATGAGCTTGAATAAATATTTTAAAAACAATATTATAAATGTATATTTTGCAACAATTAGGATTAATGACTAGTTTTTATCTCTGCAGAAAGATAATGGTCTACTAAGTTATCAAAAGCTTAAAAATAACTAAGTAATGAACAGTTGGTTAGACACTTTAACCGTGTCGCTATTTGTTGGTAAATTTTAAAAACGCTTAATTTAGAACGTATTTCAAAATTGATCAAAATCAATAAAATTTGTTTTACTTTTTAACATTAAAACCTTACGTTTAAAAATGGCTGTATCTACAAAATAACTAAACATTTAAATTATAAAAAAATAAAATTAATTAGAAGTTTATAAATTGCAAACGATGTTAAAAGCTTTCTTAGATGTTGTGAAAATTGGACTATTTTAACATGTCAATACAATTGTCGGATTAAATTATAAGTAGGTTTAAAGAATACAGGAAGAAATTTGGATAAATTTTCGATGAAAAAGATTGAGTAGTTCTCTATCACTTCATTTCTAAATTTGTGCATCAGTTAAATATAATTAATAGTAATTAATAAAAAATAATAATAATTAATTAGAGCAAGTTTTTTATGAAATAAAAATGTTTTTGCAATATTAATATTTTGCCAGCCAAAATTTTTGACAATCCTTTTACTTCAAATAATTTTAGTTTAAAGCGATGTAAAATCGCGAAAGTTGCGATAATTTAATTTGATCTTAAAAGCCCTCTATATTTAAAAATTTCTTTACTTTTCGACAGCTTTTCAAAGTTTAACGCACTTACTTTAAGTTTCTCTAGGTTTGTGATTGATTCGGAAAATAGGGTTTTGTCAAAGTTTTCCAAATTTTCGTTTATATTCTCTATCGTCTTATCATTTAACAGAAATTTCGGTTTAGGTTAGAAGCATTGAGCCCTAAAAATAAATTTTAAGCGAGAGTTTCTATAAAAAGGACATTTAAGTAGAGTTCGTAAAAATAGTACCTATTGCGGAAGCCCTCCGAAAAATTCACTGTGGTTTTTTATGGTATATCATCTCCCTCAAAGCTTAAACCAGTAATTATATATTGTATATAGTGTATCTAGAAAATTCTGTAAATTGTCCTATATCTCAATGTTAACCTGTACGAGGTGATAAAGTAAACTCACCGCAACCAAGCAAACGGAGCGAGTGTGAGAGGTGCACAAAATTTTGTTAAAAGTTGGGAAAAACAATTATGAAAGTGCACGAAATATTGATGAATGTATTCGAGAGAGAAGACGCTAGCAAAATATATATATAAAGACGGGAGTAAACCGATGAGCCTGACCAGGTTTGGTCGGCCATCAACAAACAGATTTCCAGATAAGATAAAGGGAGTGCGACAAATGTAATTAGTGATTGACTCTACGATTGATGGGAAAAAAATTTAACATTAGCAATGATACGGTGCGAACCATCGACTGCGAAAATTTAAATAGGCGGGAGATCTGTCTTCAATTTGTGATGCTGATAGGCAAAAAACAAGCAGAACGGACAAAAACCTCTAGATATTTTATTACCATACGTGACTAAGCGTTATGAAAGGCATACATTGTGCGAACCTGATTAGTTATATTTGAACAACTTGATTTACTGGTTGAACTGCGTTGTTTATGAAAATAATACTCAACGTTTTAGCATCCGCTTTGAAGAAGATTTGTTCCTCTCTTTGAAGAATAGTTAGATTGAAGACTGAAGTAAAAAGCTAGATTCTCATAAAAATGGCATTAAAGTACATTTCGAAACATTAAATATTACAACAGTTAACCGCACAAACACCTACCCACCACACACACGTACTAACACATTTTTTAAATTTATAGGACTGTTTTAAATATACGTATATTTTAAAAATTTTGTAATATCAAGAAATATATTTGAAGATTATATGCATTTTAGGGTAAACGAAAATTATATATATAAACACACACACACATGCGGTGTTTGACAATTGTCCATGAAAACCCATATAACCATAGGTGAAAAATCCGGAACAAAATATATATAAATATATAATTATTTGAAAATTACAATTGCATAATTATCTGCCCAGCCGCGCAGTTTTCAGAAATTAAGTTAGCTAAATAAAATAAATATGTGGACGAATCATTCGGCAATACTGGAGTTTATAGCAGTAAGCCCAGTCTCTTTCCAAACACACCGCAAGCAATAATTCATTATTGATCAGCTTATTACGAAACTGCGAAAATGTTATGCTATAAAATAGACAAAACGTTTCTTTTATAATAAATAAAAATAAATAAATATAACATATTTAATTTTACAGTTAAAGGGTCGGATATGCGGCGGAGAATTCATTAACCCTTCAGTTTTCTAATGAAAATTGCTATAAATAAGCTTAATTTTCTATTTTATTTTATTTTTTTTTATTTTCCTTATTTATTTTAATTTTTAAGAGGTACATTGCGCCCTTGAACCTCTACGCTTCCCTTCTTCCATCTAAATGTCCTTTACGTTAGGGAATCTACAAAATTGTTTGAGTTGAAGATGACCGGACGGTGGGAGAGTATGAGTCAATACCCGTCGGATATTCTATTCATTTAAAAGAGTGCTACAAAAAGTGAAATTCGTTCTCGATAAAATGAAATACGACAATCATAAGTGGATTACGTGCAGCGATCTCAAAATTATATCAATGCTCCTAGGACAGCAATGCGGGTACACAAAGTTTTCTTGTTTTTGTGTGAGCAGAAACAGAGAAAATTATTGGATAAAGAAAGATTGGCCTTTATTAGATCCTGGAACCAAAAATGTGCTTCAAAAAGCTCTCATAGACCCGAATAAAGTCCCCCTTTCACCCCTACATATCAAGTTAGGCTTGATGAAGTGATTTATCAAAATCTTACGAAAAGAAGGTAAATGTTTTAAACATATCTGCGACAAATTTTCAGCCTTATCAACCGCCAAACTAAGAGATGGCGTTTTTAATGGTTTTGGTATTAGCAAACTTCTCAAAGATGGTAATTTTGAAAAACAAATAGAAGGTGCAGAAAAAGAAGCCTGGGGAGCCTTTAAAGACATAATAACTAAGTTTCTGCGTAATAAAAAGGACCCGAACTTCAAATGCTGCAGAATTACAAAAAATAGGTTAATCGATGAGTTTGAAAGTTTACTTTCTAAATTCAAATTTGAACTATTTTCCTGAAAATCTGAGTGCCGTCAATCAAGAGATGGGTGAGAGATTTCATTAGGACATCAAAGAAATCGAAAGGAGGTATCAAGGAAAATCGACTACTACCATGATGGTTGACTATTGCTGGATGTTACATCGAGATCAACTCCATAGAGAACGTAAAAGGAAAAGCACGAAGCAGAACATTAGCCGTTCAAAGGGATTTTGGCATGTGGAATAAAATTGTATTTTTACATACTTTGTCATTAATGATTAACGAAGAGGAGGAGTAGTTCCGAAAGGGATACCTCATAAAAATTAATTAAATAAATAAAAATAAATTAATTTAAAAATGCACTAAATTAGAAATTTAAGTAGTTTTATGGTAATATTCTTTAGAAATTATAGTGTCAATTACCCACTGTTTTCTTTAAACAATTGTTTAACTATAAAAATACATAGTTTAAGCCAAATAAATGAATAAATTATAAGGAAAAAAGTTTTATGTCTATTTTGAAGTCTCACATTTTCACAATGTTTCGACTTTTTACAGATTTTAAAATTTGCGAAAAATCCTGACGTGATGGAAAAAATAAAAGTCATTTTGAGATTCATCATTAAAAAATACATAGGAATCAATTATAAAAGTTAAAAAACATGGTACAACCCAAAAATTTTAGCCTCAGACTAAGGATGTTCTTAGGGGTTTCTCTACTTTCACCTGTTATAGCAAACCTTTTCATAACTTTATATATAAAAACAAAAACGTTATGTTTGTTATTGTAACGCAAGTTTAGTGTATTATATACATAGATGTAACTTCTTTATCCTTAGTTCTTCTTTTCTCCTTCAGTGTTTTGATATTACAAATGATTGTTAAAAATGTCTAAGAAAAACTATGGGATATTGAAATAGCACCAAAAATATTTTTTCTGATATGTAACTTAATAAAAGAACTGTGTATATAATACACTAAACCTTCCTTACAGTAACAAACATAACGTTTTTGTTTGTGGGAACTTATTTGGTTATTTTCAAAATTTTCTTCTAAATAAGTCACTAAAGTATAATTAGTGCGTATCAAAAATAATATTTTAATAATTATAATCTCTAAGCAATTTGATAGTTTTCAAATCCGCCAGACCTAGCAGACTATTGGTTGCCTATTAATGACAACTTTAATGTTATTTAAGACTATATCTTAACAAATTTTACACAATTACCATTAATAGCTGAGTCGATTTTGATATTTAAAGACGTAAAATTCTAGCAAAAATTTTTAAGCGATGTAATTTACTTTTCAAAACAAGTCGATTCTGTTGGACGCATCCTGCCTCTAAAAGGATTAACTCGAGCAAATAGTCCGCTGCTTTTTACATACGAATATGCTTATGTTCTGAAGTGAGCAGACGTGGTACCCGCTTTGCATAAAGTTTTTTCGTATTCGTTATGCAAAATGAAATAAATTCGTTCAGTGGAGATGCCTCCAGTCTACCCAGTTGCACGGTTCTGTCCATCAAACGCAAAATAAACTTTGTCAACCATGTCTGACAGCCGTTTTTTGGTCCAAAGTCCAACTGTTTTATAGAAAGGGCATAAATTGCCTAATTTAAGCAAAATACGTTTATAAATTTTTTCACCGCTTTCCCTCCCAAGAAAAGAATTCCAAGACGTTACACGTTAAACATTACAATTTTATTTTATTTAAAAACATCTATAGATGAGGGCTTATTTATATAAATACTCATACAAGTAAATATATATGTCTTTGGTATTAATGCATTATTTAAAATAAATGTTAAAGGAATAATGTCTTAAGCTTTGTTTGCTGAGCTAAAAACAACGTAAGAGTTTGTTCAAATGTATATCACAGATAACGCACTAATATGACACATTTGTGATAACCCTTTGTTATTATAAATGCAGTGTATTTAAAAGTCAAGGGAATACTGGGCACTATATAGTTATCATATTCAATATTACTTATTTATTGCCATACTAAGCGGTTTGAGTACAACTACTGCATGGATTTTGGGAGTGGTATTTTTGCTAATATTGTTAATGATGTAGGTTAAAGATTTTTAAGATATCCGTTCTGTATTAAAGCTTTGGTGATGTTACTAATTTTAGTTTATCGGTTTTCACTGACGGAACGTTTGTGATATTTGGTAATTAGGAATTTACGACTGAGTGGATTTGAGTAGGGTGATGGTAGGATTTTGTGTTTAGGTAACGATTTGTATGGGTAAGTTTTCTATAGATGGTATAATAGATACTGCTATTGGGACGATTTTTGGTTATAAGAGTGTCCAAAAAAGGAAGGGATTGTTATGTTCGACTTCCGTTGTAAATTTGATATTAGTATGAAGCTTATAAAGTGGAAAAGGAGTTTTTTTGATTCTAAAATACTCGCTCCCATCTTCCAGATTACCAGTAAAACTTTTCGCGAGGCCATTGAAATAAAAAAATATCCTCAATGCCTGAATACTCGAGACGATGGTCAACGCTTACTCGTCATTTGAAAACCGTAACCCGTTACAACAAACAAACCTTTTCCCAATCCAGTACATTTCCGGTACAAACAAGTCCTCGTCAAACTTTTACTTTTATAAATAGTGAAGTAGAGCATACAAAAAGTCAGTTTTAATCAAAGACTCGTACTTTTCTTTGGGGAGTAGGCAGAGTGAAACCCGAGTAAAAAACTAAAACCTCTTAAAAATGGCACCAAAGTCAATGCAAAACGACCGAAATTTTTCAATGATCGACGCAGTTTAACCCGTAAATCTAATTGTAAATTTATCATTGACTGCGTAAACCGTTCCCAACATTTTATGCGCCTCTACGTGCAGGAAATCTTCAACCTCACTAAGCTGTATTTCTAGGCTTATTCTACGCAAAACTAGACTTGTGTGACTTTGCTTTTCTAAAATCCTGCAGAGACGAACAAGTTATCTCTGTAAGTTTATGACTAAAAAAACAAAACTATCCGTGTTTAGGGACTCTATCTACTACATTCGTAAAAATCTTGATCAAACTATATGTCAACTGTATGATACTTTTCATAATCTCATCTTTTCCCAAATTTATCGATCCATTTGGGATTCTTTACCAAGGTAGTATATGATAGAGCATCATATATATCTTAAGAGAATACTAATGCCCATAGATAGAAATTTTCTATATTTTGCCAGAACTGTTTATCTATTGCCTATTCCAGCATCACCGTATTTCTCATTAAGCGAATCATCTATCCATGTTTTCGAAAAAATTTTAACTTTGCTGTCACTCATAATCGTATTTCTACTGAATGATTTATTACCAAATTCCCCAAAAACATAGCCAATAAAATCCAATGTTCCACACACGGCTGTATTACAGAAACATAATATCAAACCTTCCAAACTACAAGCCCTCGAAGCCTTACGACAAGACAAAAACTTGACTATCTTACCGACAGACAAAAGTAATGCTACTGTTGTCCTCAACAACACAGACTACGTTGCCAAAATGAACGATTTACTAAAATCACCACACTATCACGAAGTATCCGACAATCCAACGACTTAATTCTCAAAGAAATCACACTTATATGCATTCCTTGATACTAAAGCACACCTTATACCTCGAGAGAAATTATTAAGAATACCCAAATTGTAACGGCCTTCTAAAAATCTACAACGAAAATACGCCCTTACGGCCTATTGTTAGTGCTTTTAGTTTACCCACCCACAACTTAGTTAAATACATGGCCAAAATTCTTTAGTCCCCAGAACAAGCCTCATCATACGTCCGAAACTCCTACGACTTCCTAAAAATTCGCAAATCCTTTCCCATTCGTGAAGATGACAAAATGGTCGATATTGACTCTCTCTTTACTAATATATTTATTCCAGAGACCTTACAACTTCTAAAACCTAACCACAATTTGGAAGGCAACATCTTCAATTTAATTAACTAGTGCCTATTTAATGAATTTTTTACTTTCCAAAACAAATTTTATCGCCAAACAAATGGTGTTCCTAGGGGTTTCCCACTTTTACCTGGCGTAGCTACTTTATTTATATATTCAAAAAGAAGATTTTTTAAAAACTAAGTTACTCTCCTGTGCGCTTTCGTTTTTATACGTACGTTTAAAGTAAAGACGGGGGAAGGGGAGTTGTCGGCATCGTCTGGTTAGTTCTAGATGTAATTGGACTAAGTGCTGACGTAATCGGGTCATTGCCCTTTAACATCTAAGTACTTCATGACGTCACTCGCTTTCCACTACATTACGGCTTGTTTTTCTCCCTTTAAGTGCAGTGAATCAAGATTTGGGTTAATGGAACCCGCCAACTCTATTAAAATTATTTTTATATTTATAATTTTTACCGCTTCTGTACAATCTCGGGTAATATTTTCTACAATTAGGCAAAACACATCATCTACCAAGTTAGTCTGCATGAAGCCGAAAAAAGTTGTAAATCGAAAACGTTACAGCTTTGCATATGTGCACTACAGCATTTTCTTACCTTATGTTTAATATAATTACATAATGATGCAAAAATAGATTAAGCAAAATTATTCCAATAAATAAGAACTGAGAATGTGACTGCTTAAATAATTGTTATGTACCTAAGAATTTTTTTAATGAGCATATTAGATTGGTTCCTGTTCTACTACATTGGTAAACACGATAAATACTAAATTTTATTTCTATCTTATATATTTATACAGACTTTGATTAATACTAGTATATTCATAAAGCAATTTGTACTTAATTTTAAACCACATGTAATTATTCATTTATCCTTGATAATCTACAAAAATATTTAATAAATGGGCAAAAGCCAGCTTAAAATTTTTTTAATACTGTATCTTCCAAAAATAAGATAGTAAATTAGAAATTTTAATTTCCTGCAATAATGGAAGATCAGCCAAAATAAACTTTGTAGCAATGTTACTTGTATTTTCCATTGTATATTACATTTAAATATGAAAATATTATAGAAATGTATGTATTCATAGAGTCATACCTCAAATTATGATTAGATTATTATCTAGAAACTTTTTCGTCAGCCTGAAAATTGTCTACATATTGAGTTTCAGACTTTCACTTAATTGTCAAGATATATATTAACTTTACATTTTATCCTACTTTTTATTTTACACATCATGTAATTATAACGTCAATAATATTGAATGCTCTGATAACTCTAGTATTATATTTATCAGAATAAGAATACAATTAAATACTAGTCTGTAATTTTAAATACGAGTACTTAAGATATCTAAATAATCTGATGTCTGTTCTATTATAATTTACATTAGTATATTATACTGTTGTTATATTACATTTATCTCTTATTTATTTATCAATATAGTTTATAGTAGAAATGCCATCGACATATCTAATGTTTAATTTATTTTAATTTGGGTATATGATAAAACCATTTCAAAAGTTCTATCAATATATGTGTTAAATAGTAATGACAGAAAGATGAAATCTTGTAACGTTTTCTTTTATGTTTAAAATCGCTTTTGGTGTGTGAAACCTAGATTTTCTATTGGCTATCTGGCTTAAATAATGTTTTTAGATAATATAAAGGTCTTTGCTGAAAATATTATAATAATGTATGCTTGACTATCTCGAAAGGTCATGTAATAATCATGTGGCTTTAAACCGTCAAATTATATGGTTATTTTATAGATCTATTATTTCTAGAAAACTTTTTCAGTCATCTGAAAGATTTCTGACAAATCGCAAATTTTGAGTTTAACGGTAATGACATAGTACTTTCACCTTATCAAATTTAATGTGTCGGTAAATATTATATGTTTTACTAGATATTTATGTTAAATCTTGTATACGTTTGTACTTTTATGTTAATCTTTAAACATTTTTGTATAATTTTAATCTAATTTGTTCATAACCTGTAATATGTAATATAACTGGTTTAAATAATGTTTTAGATTATTAATATTTCTAAGGAAAATCTAAGGACTACTGAAGATTTCCTGCATTGTTCTACCTATTACTGTTTTGGCATCCGTAGTTTTTTTATGTTTTAATTTACATAATTATAGTTTTTTGTTTTTTGCATTTTTTTCTGCATAATCTGCTGCTTGTTGAATGGCAATTGTGATTTTTAATAACATCTTCTAGCGAAATAAATTTTGTTGAAGTAATATATTAAATTCGTTTTGTAGGTGCTCTCTAAGTTCTTACTGCTTGGGCTTCCCAACATCACAAAGTCGAATATGGTCTTGATTTTAAGACGTTTCAATTGGCATGTAAGATTCGCAATTAGGGAATTGTGATCAAAACCAATATCAGCTTCAAGATAAGCTGCTGATCTTGTGCTACTATTTTGAATTTTTTTATTTATCAGCAGGTAGGTTAATTTGGTTCCTAATAACGTTTAAATGGTATCTTGATGGGTTTTTCATGTATACTGTCGTGAACTAATATATATTTTAATTAATTCTTTCTCTAAAATTACACTTCTGGTTACGTCTTCAATTCTCCTACTTTTTTATTAAAGTTTTTTGTAATTATACGAGGGTTGGGGCGAAGTATATATATATATATATATATATATATATATATATATATATATATATATATATATATATATATATATATATATATACTAAAGGATGATATTACAAACTGCCGTACGTCACAAGGAAGCCGTTAGTGTGTGTCCACAACACAAGATGGATCTGTGATGTTTTGTAATTGCACAAAGAGCAATGTTAAGTCAGTTGTTAGTCAACCGCTGTGCAGAATGGGTTGAACTTGAGTACAACAGTATTTGTATATTACAATAGTTGTTTTCGCTAATAAGTATGCCAGATAATGCCACAGAAAAATGGTATAAGCTGTCCAGTATGATGTTCTTCTATGCTGAACAGTTGAGTAGTGGGTAGCAAAGTTTTAGCGATGATGAGACACATCTTGTGATCAGCAATAGGCAAAATGATTCTACAAGGTTTGTATAAAAAGTATCGGGAACCATTTTTTCTGACGTGACTGTACGTCAGAGCCCACTCGCACCGCGCATGCTCGGTGGTGGGGGATGTAACCTTTAAGACCCACCAAGCGTCAGTTGCTTGTAAGCGTTCGTTCAGGCTAGATAGTGTTATTAGTGGACCCCTGTCAAGTAACTAGGTGCAAGCGCAAAATGCAACGAACGATGGCACAGCGGTACGCCATCAAATTTTGTGTTGGACTGAGGAAATCTGGTACGGAGACGTTGTGCATAATTCGAAAAGTGTTTAAAGATGAAAGTCTGTTTTAAACTGCACAAGATCTTCAAAGATGGCCGAGGCATTGTGGATGACAAGCCCCGCACTGGACGGCCGTCAACCTCAAAAACCGACGTCAACGTACAACGTGTACGTGAAGTACTGAATTCAGACCGTCGGTTAAGTGTGAGCATGGTTGCAAATACAATTGGAGTTGATAAGATGACAGTGTACAGCATTATCACTGAAAATTTGACGATGCAAAAGATCTACGTTAAACTCGTTCCGAAGGTCCTGACGGACGACCAAAAGCAGAGGCGTGTGTCTGCTTGCGAAAACCTGCAACGCGTTGAATAAGACTACGGCTTACAGCTTCGATTTTTTTTATTGGCACCAGCAAACTGTATCCTATTCCTAAAAGTAACATCCCCCCTCCAAAGAGCTTGCACGCGTACTCCTAAGGACGCTCCGGAATCCACCTACCAGGGAGCTATTGAGTCGTGGAAAAGCAGCTGGCAAAAGTGTGCTGACGCTCAAGGAATATATTTTGAAAACTTTTGAGGTATTTTAGTAATATCTTAAATAAATCTATTTTTCTAAAACTTTTTCCGATCCTTACAAACCTTGTATAACATGAAACAAGTAATGTTATGTCAAGTACCTTAATAAACATGAGGAGCACGATGTAGGCGTGTTGTTAAATAGCTATACATTTCGTCAATTTCTTATCTTTTCAATTGTATATTTTAAATCTTTTACCCCCGCTCGTATTCTCGCAAAAAAAATTTTGCCTTGACTTAGGTTTACTTTTATATATAATTAATTTGGTAGTTTTTAATTTAAAAAGAATTTGTTGTATTTGTTTATATAATTCTTTAGTCAGGGCTGTATTGTAGAGAGATACACATGTATTACACATATAGTGATTGATCGATTCACCCACCAGTTGCATGAACATTAATCAATATTATTAACTGATTTCTAAATATTATCGCCAATTTAAAATTCCACATCTACATCTGCTTTCCGGGTTGCTATTTCCACTATACTATATTGTGTCCCCGAATGGAGACCATATTCTGCTCCCAGATCTCAAATTTCGTTTACGCTAAAATGTCTATTTTATTCTTTTCATTTTTTAATAAAATTACTTGACTTGTCTTATTGTTTTTATTACACTAATCTAGAAAATTCTTAGCATTTTCTGGTGATCTAACTCTTTCTAAGAACTGAGGATAAATTATTAAAAGGGAATTGTAAAAAGCCTTGATAAATGTCCTCGGCATTAAATTTATGTAGAATTATAAGTTTCCGTGACTTTCTATGCTAATGGGTGTACTAATTATAAAGATATAAGTCAACATAGTTCAATAAGCTTAAATTTTCGTTGTCGTATAATCATGACGTATTTTTTTAAAAGAAATTTTATAAAGCACACATACTTATATAGTAGGCTTTTTTAATTTTACTGACTACTAAATTAGTGAAGAAGAGTTTAGTATTGATATTGTAATATTTATTTCAAAAAATTTTAACATACACACAGTATGCCCATAAATTACAACGAGAAATTAAAATGCTTAAATGTTTTTCATAATATTTTTAGGATTGATTAAGTGGTTATTTATAATTCTGATTATAACAGATCTATTTAAAATGGCTACTCTTAGCCTCTACACAAGTTTTAAGACGTCCGAGCTGCTCATCTATGGATGCACTACATTGATTGGAAAAGTATCGACTGCAGCTGTTAGAGCTCGCTTTAAAGAATTAACATTAGTTACTTTTGAGAAAACTGTGTCTTCTAAAATTGCCCATCATTTGTAATCTAAAATATTTAAATCTGAGCTACCAGACGGACAATCCTCTACTGTTAGAAGATGAGGCACATTGCTGCTCATCCAGGTTTAAATTGAGTGTGCTTTGTGAGCGGGTGCGAAATCTCCCTGAAAGTTCCAAAGCTCATCTTGAATTGAGAGGTTTCACTACAAGTTTCAAAACATTTTGTTGATACACAGAGGCGAAAAATTTTAAACCTCTTCTCACAAAAATGAATGCCAATTCCTCACCCAACTATTGCAACTACTGGATGATGGTCTCTCTGAACCATGGGCACTAGTTGAGATGTTTTTTCAACAACCTAGCGTAAACCATGTCGTTTTATTTATTAAAAGATTCCTTTACTGTAAAATTTTTTAAGCATCTGTTAGCAAATGTCCCGTATGCTTTTTGTAAGCTTCTAGTTTCACTTAAAAATACAAAATTGAAGTTTTGGAAGAGGGTTTAATTTAATTAGTGTACTTGCGGCTTTGACTGCCTGAACAGTTCGAATTGAATGTGGTTTTCCTGATTTTGGAACATCCTCGACCGCTTCAAACGTATTAAACGATTTTGAAATCTGATACACAAATATGCATTTAATACCTAGAGGATGTATGGTCGTAAAGGTGACACTTTCTTCAGTTTCACGCTTATGTAATGGTATTACTGCAATACGGTTCTCTTTGTCAGCCTACTTTATTTGTAAATAATCAAACTTGATAAGAAACTCAAGCAAGGATAAATTTAATTTTGTAACAGTATTTATAGAAATATTACGTACTATAAACAAAAAGAATTGCTTTTTCAGTTTTTGAAATTACATCATAGTTTGTCCACAAAAATTTAATAAGGTCTGTGTAATCTTTTAATTTGTTTTTTCAAAGGACAAGTTAAAACAAACAAGTAAAAACTTATTGCAGATGACTAAATTCTTTTATTTGTTAATCAAGAAAGTTATAATTTGCATAACAAAAATTAGATTTAATAAAACTTACTTGTCTAAGTAAAATATATTTGCGTAGGGTGTCTCTTAAATCTTCCCCCATATAGGTCTTACTTTTATTGATCAAATAAAAATAAGTGGTAAAATTATTAATTATCAAAGTATAATCCATTATATGCTATGGTTTGTATTCACGTTTTGTCCAACTCCTGCATCTTATGCGTGAATAATGCTTTATTTTTAGAAGTGGGAAATTTTCAAATTCCAATTTTTATTTATCAACTTTCTTTAACTGTTTCTGCAAAAAAAGTAAACCATTGACCAGAAAAAGTAGCAATTTAGTAGTGAAAGATTAAAACTATAGACAAAAATATGCAGAAAATCAATAACATGAAGTTTCCGTATTTTGGCCTTCATAACTACGTAGGGAGAAATTCTGTAAAAGCAATACCAGTTTTCTGACTACAATGACAAGATAACATTAGACCTAAACGACCTAAGCCCCTTTTTAACTTTGTAAGTCGAATGATAACTTACGTGTGATGGTGGTAGAGTTGCTTTAAATAATTTACAACATAATTTTAAAGTTTTGTAATAGATGCTTTCGAGTAAGTTCACAACTTAGTTTACATATTTTACCATATTTTACAGCATAGTCTCCCTTAATAATGTAAATATTACTCTTCTATTACTTTGTGAGATAAGTCATACAGTAAGTTTCCAAATTGATTAAACTTGATTTTTAATATTTAAAGGGTTTAAATAACGCAATCGATTATAGTTTGTGTAGTAAAACTAAAAATAATAATAACGGGAAATTTATAGCGTACTCTTATGTATAAACCGGGTTACATTACAGCAAGTCTACAGATTTTATACACCTTGTTATTACATTACACAATGTTACAATACATAAAAAGTATTTTATCTTTTAAATAATTTTCTTTAGTCATAATTCTTACTATAAATTTTCTAGAAACTGCATAGATGGGCAATAACTTTAATTAAATAATCCCCAATCTACAAAATTGGGTCAGCGTCTTGAAGTGTTGATACACAACTTTAAATGTTCAGATTCACTGCAGTGCAATGACCTAAATACTCCCAAGTTGGCAACAATCTGACGCAGCGCTTCTGTTATCTGTGTTATATCTTTCATACTTGAGCATGTACAATATGCTAAGTCGTTGAGTGGCCGACTCACATACGAACAATATTACAAGGAAGAGAGTAGGTAACAAGTAGTAATTAATTCCAATAGATACCAGATAAAGCATATTACTAAACGTTATGATTTTATACTCCTTTCACACACAAATAAAAACATTTATATAACGTTTCTTCATATTAATTATACATTGGCGATTGAAAATTTTGCTTTTAACTAATTATTGAGTTTGTTATTAATATTGTATCATTGTAGTATGTGCTTAGTAATTTTAATGTTAGTTATTTTTTTATATAGAAAGCATTTTAATAAACGCGCTAATATCTGGAAATTAAATAAACGATTATCTTTAGGAATTACAGAAGTAATTTCAAATAAAAAAGCACTATTATTATGCTGTTAAATATCTAAAAGAGTTTTTGTGAAACTATTTACCGATTACTTACTACTACAAGAGCTTCAGCCTTATAAGAGTTTCTTCTTTAGGTTAATAAACATGTTGGTCAATAATGCATGTTACTATGATTATCCTAACTTTATGATGCCTTAAGTCTTGTATCATAGTCGTAATATATATTTTTTTGTCATTTAAAGGGCATATTTGAACCCCCAGCCTTTTGTTACACTCCTTTAAAATTCGACAGCCTTAAACGTCTTGTGCGCTTTAAAATTATATCTCGTAATAATAGCGTGAAGTTTTGTATCTTACTTTAATCTATTTATAAAACTCTGTTTTGGCCCTCTTATTCTTTTTATATATCCTATTGTGGGAGCTACAAATGTAACCATAACAATATAGACAAATTTAGCAATTATAGACAATTTTGATAGTGAGATTAAAGTAAATGACACAAGTTCACCCCAAATTATTCCTTTACAACAATTCACAAACTTTCAAAGACATTTAAAGGTTCCAGAACTTTAAAGCGTTTCAACAAAAGGTATCAGAATTTACAGCTGAATTCTGGGGATTAGAGTTGGCCCCTTTCAAATTAAGCACCCTCGGATATCACACATTTTTGGCAGCGCGGTTTCCTCTGTTCAAAACATCTTGTAACGTTTTGTGTTAAAATCACAAGTAACTGTCTTGATGCATTGGCCTAAATCTCGTCCTAAGTTACTTTGTTTTAAATTTGTTTTTGGAGATAATACATACATGTCAGTATATGTAAGAATATTATTTGATAATGCCAATATTTGTGGAAACATTTTATTTCTTAATAGAAATAACATTTCTTACTGAATACGTTTCTTACATCAGAAGTACATTGGAGATACCAAGACAAATAGCTTTAGATCTTAAAGTTGCGACATGAAATGCCAATGGACTGTTGCAGCTGTTGCAGTTATTTTTGGAAACTCATAAAATAGATATTTTCTTTAAATCAGAAACATTTGCTTGAGTTATTTACAATTAAAATACTTTCGTCTGTGTCATACTGTTCATCTGATAAAGAGTGCATAAAGAGAAAGTGCGGTGATTATAAATGAGAGCATCAGACATCACGTGGCTAAAGCTGCACAAACCAAAAGAAATCCTCAGTGACAATTATTTACCATAATTATAATATTACAGTTGCAACCACCTATTGTCCTCTCGCAAAGAAAATTATTTTTACTTTCTAAAATAATTTGGAGTGAAACGTAAAAATACCCATTGGTGGTGGAAACTAATTACTCTAAAAGTTAGAAAATTATATTCAACAGCACAAGAGCTTAATTGTGACTTCCACTCCGTTGAAGCACCGACTTACTGCCTTACGAATACTAAGGAATGACAGAAAATGCTCGATATCTTTGTCACCAGGAAAATTTCTCATAATCATGTTAAGGTTGAAGAAACATTAAAACTAGCAACAAATTGTTATGGTAATGAGTGATTAGATTACAACTAAGAAATGTGTGAAATATCATTAATTATTTATTATGAAAAGATCAACATTGCATTTCCACCAGAGCGAATACTAAGAAAACCTGGAAGAATGCGAGCTAACGGCAACCAAGAAAAATCAAATCTATTTGCAGACCATCTCGAACCAACTGATCAAAAATCTATCGTGAGGCTAAGATTACCACGTTGAATGCATGTTTAGATGATAAGAATATGGAATTGATTTCCCCAAAAAAGGTAGCGACGGAGATGAAACAAAACCTAAAACCCCAGAAAATTTACAAGATACGATTTCATAAATTTCGGAGAAAACTTTTCAGAGAAGAAATTATTAAACTGTTAAACTTAATTAACGTTTTATTCCAGCTTACGTAGGTATGTGCTATTATGCTGAAATATCTCAGAAGTTATCATAACCTCTAAACCCAGAAAATCAGTGAATGATGTGAAGTCGTACATTTCTCAGCTACCAGTTGCCTCTAAACTAAAGAAAAGTTATTTCTGAAGAGATTGAAGATTATTATTAAAAAAAACATCATTTCTTATCATCGATTCGGATTTAGGAATAAACATGTAACTTTCGACCAGGTTCGTTAACAACATTATCGAAAACTATTTAAAAAAATAAGAGTTGTTTGGCTATATTTTTGGATATAGTCCAAATGTTTGATAAGGTGTGGCTTTTTTTTTTGGTTCCTTAGGGTATGTCTTCCTTATTGGATCCATGTTCACTGCAGGCTATGGCTTGTTGTGATTACCCTAATAAAGTAAACTCACAACCAATCTGTAATTGATGTCACTGAATCAACAGATACAGGCGCTTTACAGGATGTATTTAAAAGTCTTCCGGTTTCAGGATCAATCTCCCGAATGCATGTTGACTCTTCCTGCATTCAAGGTCACCATTAAATTTACTAATTTTCCAGAGGTATTCTTTAACAGTTGCATGTCCTGTAAGAAACCCTATGGTCGTTTTTAGCTAAGTTCTGCAGCTCTCTTTCGGCAACGTCTCTTATTGAAGGTTTTGTTGAAATTATGCCCTGGTTGATTATTCCAGTAAATTTGATGATGAGTGCGTGTCCTATTCTTAGTAAAGCTTCGGGCAGCACTTTGTGAGGTTCCTAGAGCAGGTTCTAGTACGATATAAGTCTCACTAGATCCCTGCCTAGCCAATTTATCGGCTTTCTCATTGCCGTAGATACCGCAATGCCCAGGTGCCCATAACAATTTTACCATATTATGTTTTGCCAGTGCATTGAGTTTGTTGATGCATTTTCATACCAGTCTAGATGATGCTTTAGTACTTAATAAAGTTTTTAGAGCTACCTGGCTATCTGATATAACAGATTTGTTTTTTCCTATAAGTCCTATTACCGATTTCACGCGCACACTTTAGTATTGCGTATATTTCTGTTTGAAAGACAGAGGCGTATTGACCCAGAGGAAAGCTTAGCTCTGCCTTGGGAACCTCAGAATATATTCTTGCTCCGGTGCCCACCTCGGTTTTAGAACCATATGTCTAACAAATTAGGGTTACCAGGTACAATTTCCTGTCTAAATATTTTGCTTCTACCTCGATTTTGCATGATCACCTAAAATAGAGAGTCGTCACAAGTTTCTAAGGTCATGTGGTCCGTCCTCATGTCAAGCAGAGCCGCTCCCCAGACTATCAATTATTCTAGTATGACCTGCACCCATATGTATCTTGTACAGTAAATGATGCAGCCTATAGTGAGCCAGTCTAGCTTCCCTCTGAATCACCATGTTCAAAGGTGAGAGGTCTAGAAGTGCTGCAGTGAACCTGGTTCTCATAGCCCCTGTAATGTCCAAACAGGCAAGTCTTTGTATCTTACCTAGTTTTAGTTTGTAGTTTCTTCTATAACTTTGGGCCACCAAACCAAAGCTGAGTATGTAAGAAAGGGTCTAACCACTCTAGTGTACAACCAGTGTACCATTTCTGATTTTAGTCTTTACGACTTGTCGTACATCCGTCTGACAACTGCTAGAGTTGTCACCGATTTGTCGACCACTTTCTCAATATGATGGTTTCGAGTAAGTTTAGAATCAAAAACTTTTCCTAGATACTTTACTTTTCCTGATATGGTAATGTTTTTTTCGCCAAGGAAGAGAGTTGTAAGCCCTTTAATTTTTTGCCTTGCGTAAAGAGTATAATTGTGGTTTTCCCTGGACTGACCTTGAGGCCTTCTTGTTTAGTTCATTCAGTTACCACGTTCAGACCCCTCTGCATCCGTTCCCTGATCGTTCCTGCAAATTTCCCTTCCACCAAGACAACAAGGTCATCGGCATACTCTACAGAAGAGAATCCTCAATCTTTAAGTTTCTTAGGCCTTGATCTGTTTGCCCTCAAGGACCTTGAAAGAGTCGCCATCGATAGGGTAGGCCAGGATGACTCATTCCTTGTCCACCTCTTAGCTAAGAAGTCGCCAGTCTACTGTCTTAATCCTGGGTTTTGAGCCCAAGTCGGGTCCTGACAATATTTTCATCGACTAGCCCAGGAAACCAGACGAGAACTTTGTAGCGCTTGGGTAGGTTCTTAGCCTCTGCCACTAAAAGTTGAAGCCCTTCAATCAGCGCTCCCCAGTCTAGTATGCTCATTGCCACACGTGATCCATAGGACACCTCCCGTGTATCTCGAGCTTTTGAACTGCAGTGGATTAGTGCTTCCCGAAGGAGTCTGGTCCAGAACAGTGATAAGTTTTTCCCGAATCAAGTCCAATTGCTCTTGATTCAGTAAGATGTCTGGATAGCCCCTTTATTGCGGCATTTTATTAACTGTTTATCGCTCTTAGGTTTCTTTGCCGGTTGCTTAAATTTCAGAATTCAACAGTCTGAGCGGAGTCTCTTGGTGCCCTCACTTTCTTTCTTATCCCTCTCTTTTACAGTTATCACAGGTCTGGGCTTCTCCTTTGTCCACGTGCTCTCCCTGATCTTAGCTTCTTTTTTGGCCCTTCCCTTTTGAGTCCCAGAATGTCTCTTGGGTTGCTGTTCCTCAGTATACCTGCCTGCAACCTTCTGACCTATGTCTGACGTTTCCGCTTTAGGCCTGACAGATAACTCTGTCTCCAGAATTGGTTCCGCCTCCATGGGCTCAATATGCTTTGTCAGGGAGTTGCTACTAGAGTCCTCCTCTGACATAAGTAGGGGATTTATGTTAATTGTTGTTTCATCTGTGTCCATGATAGCTCCCACGAGTCTAAAACAAAATAAAATTGATGGCTGTATACAATGGGGAGCGCCCGGTGCCCTAAGGAAGATCCGGCAGGGACTGATCAACTAGGCAGCCACACATCGCTTTGGCCTGGTCTCAATACTGTAGTAGTTAGGATTTTTTATTGAGATTATCTCCTTTTGATCCGGAAGGTTAAGCCAAGACTTCCCCCACAGATGTCCCCCGTAATACATGACTACAGCGGAGATACCTATGTGTGGTATATCGGCAATGGCGTGATCTGAGGTTCGCCTAATTGCCGGCATCGTTAGCCCAAGTGCAGACCTTTAGCCACGACGATAGTTGGGGAATGTTTATCGACTTTCCAGTCTAGATCCGCAAGCTTTAGTTTCAGCAAGGCCACCACAAGAAAGATGCAATTTTTAGGATCGCATATCACTGTTCAAGTCAGTGATACCTAACGGTTTTCCTCGTCGTTAGGGGGTGGGTGTAAGCCCTAAACAACTCGACCGCACTAACTTGGCATGAAACTCTACAGCGTTTATAGCCGTTCAGTTCAGCTGGCAGTGGTCGATCCCACAAGGGCTGGTACCTCGGATCGGAACTAAAGATGGGTAAATAAATCTTCCATGAGGAACTAGTAAGGAGACCCGTTCCAAAAACAGTTCACAAATATCAAAGTTGTGTTCCATGCGCCTAGTAACGAATTAGCCTCGTAGTCCATGAAACACCGATAGGTATTGCAAACTGTCTAATTACTTTATGATAATTTATGTTTTGACTTATAAAAGGGTTAACCGTCACCTAAATTAAAAATACAAAGTTTTTATGCCAGGTTTGGCGACAAACCGGTTGGAATGAGGTATTGACCTTTTAAATCGATCCATATCTATAGGAGTCGTTGCAATGTTTGATGTTTTATAGAGCAGATAGGCACTTTTGCATTTGATAAGCAGATGATTACTCTCAATTAAAACCTTAAATACCACAAGACAATATTTTTATTGTACATAATATACACTGGTTATTGTATTTACAGACGATACGGGTATTTTTACAATTGGGACTGACGAGCTGATAACGACTTACAATGGGCGAGAGATAAAGTTTATGGACAGACTGTCTATGTCATTTTTTACGAATCGTGAGATCATTGACGATCGGCAGACATGTAGTTCCATATGCTACTATTGCTAAATACCTAAGTACAAATCTAGATACTAGACTGTAATGTAAAGAGTAGACTAGAGAAGGACTAAACATCAAGTTTAAAAAGATGTATTGGCTAATTAGATGAAGATGTGTTATGTCAACATACAAATTAACCATATGTTAAAACTTATTTGGTTATATGGCTGCCAACCATCGGACTGGGCTAGTGACACTAACATACAAGTTATACAACGTACCAAGGAGCATAGTAGACACTCCTTCACCGAGTTCATAACCACACCAACACTAAGACAATCCAGCTCCTGGATTAAGTTGAAATAATATGACAACTGAAGAAGCGTAAACTTTTTGAGTTAGTGAACTGAATAAGGTGCAAAACAGAGCATAGTGCGCGTGTTGTAATTCTCATGGGATAAAAATCTGAACTATACCAGTGAAATAAACCTTGAGACACTAACAGATGAGTTTTAATATTGTATTCAAACAGAATTATCTATTAATGTATGTCGTAGACTAGTTGTAATATAATTAAACGCCAAAAGGCACTTGATGCCAAAAAATTTAACGCACAGGATGTCCTACAAGGATGTTCCAAGTTTTAAGCAAAAAAGTTTCAATAAACATGTGTTATTTTGACATATCGATGACGCAAGTTAGGGACCTTTGGGGGTGCTTGGTCGTTCTAACATTTTATTCTTCCTTTAAGTATTATCATTGTAATTTTCGTTGCCAAAGAAATTATATGTAGACAAGGATGATATGTGAATGGGAAACAAATTTTGAACCGGTTGGATATGTTATTATGCTAAAATTCTGTCGACACTCTTTTACAAATATCTCTATCACTTTTTCTGCTTACAAATGTTACGGAGAGAAAGAATAACGGGTAGAATTATTTTGTGACACGGAAAGCGACATTTCGCATATCTGATTCTGTACTCTTCTGCTGCTGCAGATAAATTACCATTGCATTAGCCGCACAAGAAAAATAGGTCGGTGTATTCCACGTTTAAAAACTGATATGGCGTTTTTACAAAATTAATTAAAAAATTCAAACCAAATTAATTCAAAAAAAAAAAAAAAAAAACAATACAACGGCGGCTAAGTATCAGTAACGCTCTGTTTAAAAAAATAGAAGAAGACTGACTTACAACTAATATCTGCTTAGCTGATGTGAAAAACCTGTAATAGTTTAGTAAGTTGAGGCTAAAGGGTAAAATGTGTTTTGTGACAACAAAATTTTTGCAATCTAACCATTTCTGTAAAGTAACTGCTACAAAAGCGTTTAAGATACTAAGCACTAATAAAATTAGCTAACACTAAAGGTCTAGTTTTTGAGTGATTAAAATATGGTGGACCTTGATTTGTTTTATCTTATACTATCCTCAATAGCTTTAATTTTTTTTATTTTTTAGTGCTTTTACTAAATCGCCATTTCAATGGTTTTCAATTGCAAACTTTAAAGATAAGGTGTATTTCTCTATGAGAAGCGGCCTGTTATGTTTTCTATCCCATATTGTTAGGTTGTTCTTAAATGGCTGAACTAACTTCTGTACTGATTTGTTTTTAAATATGGATTTTAAAAATTACCTCTTTTTTATCACAGTTATGTAAGTACATGTTAACACTGTTATTTGTTATTTTGAAAATCTATTTCGTATTAAAGTCAGTATTATATGTGATGTAAGTCTAAAATATGGCCTGACTTCATAAACGTTACAAATGCTTGTTTCGCTAAACTCTTTTAAAAATTTAGTCTACGTGTTTTCAAGCCAATCAATAACTGCTAGTAAGACTATAATTTTATTCATTAAAAAAATTTATAAAGCTTCTTAAATCGATTTAGTCGGCAAGTTTTCACGCTTTAGTGCTCCGTAAAAGACTTAGTCTTTGTTCTCCTTCCTAATTACTGCAGCATAACGTTTAACTTCTTACATGAGGTTTTTGAACTTACTTTTAGACATCCTGACAACATTAACTTGCCTCTTTTTGTTATCTGATATAATAATCATCTCTACTTTCACGTTAATACTCAATGTCTATTACAAACTAACCCCCAATGTTACAATGATATTGCATTTGCATTGAATCGTAAAGATTGTTTTGGGAGTTTAAAATATCGTTATTATTATGAGAAATAGGATTACATTGAATTGTTATAAATTTTTATGTAAATAAATTTAAAAAATATATTATTTACAAGCAATAAAAAATTAATTTATAAAACTTTTTAGTAATACAATTATAATAAAATATCAATTACTTAATATTTAATGTGATAGTTGAGAAATACTGCTTTAAGCTGTTTTAAATTGCATCCATTATTCTGTTTTTTAGATGTGTTATAACTCGTCTTATTATGTTATTAATAAATAAATTATTAATAGTTGGTAATATTAAAATGATATTTAGAATTTCTGTTTTTTATTTAAAAGTATATTTTTTATTTTACTTTATTTCAATGATTTTTTGGAATTTTATCTTAATTTTAAACAAGAGCCATCTTAATTCTTAACTTTCAGAGCGAAGTTTCTGTTGGAACTGTTTTTCCTAACCAAGCACCGATGTTCTAAGTTTCGTAGCGTGGTTTAATCTGCTTCTTAGCGATATCCTTAACGATTCCATGTATTGTCCAGGGATTACAAGCTAAATTCCAGTTTCTCGTACACAAGAAGTCAGATAAGTAGATAAATAAATATAAATAGCGAACTATTATTTAGCCTACAATAGCATCTATTAATATTATCGCAATATTGTTATCACATCTAAGCAATTCATAATAATTTTATATTGATTTTAATTGTTTGTGCATGTGTTTGTTACACAAATACCTTCAGGTGCTTGCACAGCACGTTAACTGAAACCCAATAGCATCGTAATCACGTAGAACTTCATGGGAAACATTATAATTTATCTCACCACCTACATTTACGTGGCTGTTAGGTATGTGCACAGGTGAGTTATTAATCTCGGAAGCATAATTAAGCTGTCCACTTACAAATGAAGTTAATTAAAGCGTGTAGAATATTTTGCGCCCGAGAGCGGAACACGTTTTTGCAAGACGTAATTATTAACGATTTCGCAATTTAAATTCATTTTCCTTTGTTAGAATGCTGCGTAATTAATGACCGCTTCGTAAAAGCGTCGCATAGTGCCGAAAAATATGGAAAGCGTCAAAACTGAACTTAGGTGTTATTTGGTTCGCGCGTAGCCCTTATTTACACTCTGCAAGCCCAACGCTTATCCGTCAGAAGGATACCGGTATTAGCAACCGCCTACGAATTGCGAAACAAACATCCCCAGAGCCCAAATAACAGTTCAAACTGAAATTTAGCAAAATGTAAATTATGAGAACTCTGCTTTGCTACCTTTGTAAAATTTATTCCAAATTTAATTCGGATATAAAGTAAAATAAATTTTTGATCCGGCGGCTAAATAGTAAAAAACTTGCTTTTATGCTGAAAATAATAACCAATTTTTTAATAACGTTCTCTATACAAGTTCAATAACCTATTTTCAAGTCAAAGATTTCTAGGTATGCGGAATTAATGATTGGTAATAAAGGAGAGGAATTTTTATTTCGTTTAGTCTTGAATTGACAACGCAATGAAGCGCCAATGGAATGACCGGCGGCCGCAAGAAATTTAATATGGGTATAATATTTTCATGCAGGTCAAGATTTCCTAATACACTTCCTCGTGGGCGCAAAAATGCAATTAAAATAACATGATAGTTCCTAGCGGAATTCTAACGAAGAGTTTTCTGTTTATTCCTTGATAGTAATGGTCCATTTACATCAAATTGTACGAGCAAGTATCACATGCTTTGGTTGTGTATAACCCATATTTATTTATAATCTAATTTCTTACTTTTATTTACAACAACTTTAAAAATGCACCTTTCTGAGAAATAGAAATTTGCCTAATTAGAATTTCTCTACTATAATTACTTATGGTAAAAAGCTTTATAATGAAGTCATATTTGAGTTGAAATTTTCTTAATTCATATCGTTATCGTTTCATTTAAAACACTTTTTTGTAAGAAACAATTGCGTCAAATTATCTAAAGTAAGAAGCAGATTTATTTTGTATTTTCAAATAACTACTTTAATTAATACTGTTATGTTACTTATATACAAAGCATATAAATATAAATTATTGAAAGTCATATAAAGTCTATTAATTAATACTTATACATAATAATAAAACTATAAATAATACTTTCATATATATATATATATATATATATATATATATATAATATACATATATATATATATATATATATATATATATATATATATATATATATATATATATATATATACATCCGGCAGTACATTCCTATGTGGATTTGTTGCCGCTCTTTCGAGCTCTTCTGACTTTTAAATTAGTGGAGTGGCTCTCCACTGTTCTTTACAATCCTTTGTGATTCTTTGCTTTCTCTACTATTTCTCTCCAAAATTTTCTATTTTTAATTTTTTCTCTCCAATTGTCAATTCTCATTGTTTTTATGTCCTCTATTACTTGGTCTTCCCATCTTGTCTTCGGTCTCCCCCTTGGTCTCATTTTCTGTGGTTTCCATTTCATTATCTTCTGCGTAATTGAGTTTTCATGTTTTCTATTTATGTGTCTATACCAACGTATTCTTCTGGCTTTTATTTCTTTTACTATATTTTCTCCTTTTAGTAGATCCTCTATTTCTTGGTTTGTTAATCTTATATATAATTCTTCGTTTGTCTTCTTTGGTCCATATATTCTTCTAATTATTTTTCTTTCGAATATTTTAATTTTTTCTGCGTCTTTATTTGTAATACACATGGTTTCGCTTGCATATAATACTGCTGATCTTATTGCAACCTTGTAAACTCTCATTTTTGTTTTCTTGCTTATCTGTTTACTTCTCATAATTTCTTTAAATCTGTGGTATGCATTATATCCTGCTTTTATTCTTTGTTCTATTTCGATTCTTCTCTCGTTTCTATTACTTATTACTGTTCCAAGATATTTAAATCTTTGAACTTGTTCGAATTTATGTTTTTCCAGTGTTATTTCTAGTTTATTTTCTGGTGTTAGATCTTTACTTATTTTCATATATTTGATTTTCTTTTGATTTATTTCTAACCTTCGTTTTCGTTCTTTATCCTCTATTTTCTTTGTAATTTCTTCCAGGCTTCTTTTGTCTCTTGCAACTACTACCATGTCATCCGCATATGCAATAACTTGTATTGATTTTTCTATTATAGATCCTGTTATTTTGCAATTTCTTATTGCACCTTCTAATGCTACGTTGAGCAAGGCTGTAGAAAGTTCATCTCCCTGTTTTACGCCTTTTGTTTGTTTTACTGGTTTTGTTAGCCCTTCTTGTGTTCTTACCATTGCTTGTGATTTATCCAGTGCCATTTTAATTAGTCTTTTTATCTTTATTGGTATTCCTAGCATGGATATATCTTTCATTATCATTTCCCTTTCCAGGCTGTCAAATGCTTGTTTAAAATCTATGTACAGTATATGCAGCTCAATTTCTCTTTTATAGCATTTTTCTATCACTTGATTTAGTACGTGTATTACATCCACTGTGGATTTCCCTTGTATAAATCCATTTTGGTAGTCTGCTATCTCTCTTTTTATGTATTTAGTAAGCCTGTTTAACATTATTGATGATAGTACTTTGTACTCTTTGTTTAGTAACATTATTCTTCTATAATTATCACATTTCGTTAGGTCTCCAGTTTTTGGTATAAGCATTATCATCCCTAGTCGCCACTCCTCGGGCATTATTTCCTTCTCCCATATTGCCAATATTAGCTCGTATATTCTTGTCTTTAATTCATTTCCCCCGTTTTTTAACATTTCATTGTATATGCCATCTGACCCTGCTGCTTTCCCGTTTTTTAGGTTGTTTATGATATTGTTAACTTCCTCTTGTGTTGGTTTTTCCACTGTCTCTTCTTGCGTGCTATTTGGTTCGTCATCTTCATTACTGCCTTCTTCTATACTATGGTTAAATAGATATAAAATAAAAAAATATACGGAATTTTCTTAAAAAGAAATTTTGTGTTTGCTCACACATAAGATTCTCATATTTCGTAGCTGGTGAGGCTTTTATAGGCACATGTTATTTATTTCCACTTTAACAATTGGAAAATAAGAACTCTTAATAATAAGAATACAAATATAGAAAAAATAACTTATAAGCACAAATTAAAAAACAACAAAATAAATAATACCCATATAATACTAAAGAGGCAAAAAAACGTTGAAAAATAATCTAAAAAGTGACACAACAAAGGAAATAATTCATCAATGAAAGAAAGACGAATAGTTCAATGAACTAAAAACTCAAATACTATAATAAAAATAAGACAAAATTGATATTAAATAACGATACAAAATATTTGTTAAAAATTACTTCAAGAAAGAAGACATTAAAAACTTTAAAACAAATAGTAAAGACTACGTGAAACTTCGAAGAAGTGGCATATAGAAAAAATACTACTAAATCATGTCTTGTTAATTTTTTAATCTTTATTTCAATTTTAATTTATATATTTTTTTATGATAAAGAAAAAAAATAAAAATGAAATTTTATTTAAAAATTAAATAAAGTAAACTCAAATTAATAATGTAAAGTAGTAAATTAAAAATTTTAATTCTAATAAAGAAGAAACCATATTAAACATTGCAGAAATATAAAAACAAGTCAATTAAAATAAGAGCGTTTCCATAAACCAGTAATTAGAATAAGACAAAAAGAACGTTAAGTCAGAAAATGTAGGAACATAAAGCCATAAATTAGTAAATGCTGTTAAATAAAGGACATAGTTATAAGAAACTACATTTATCATTTAACAACCTATTTAAATAGAGAATTATTAAAAATAGTAAGTATTGTTTGGTCAGGTTTCAACTGATTTTATTTTACTAGATTGAAGATATCTAGTACTGAGGACAAAAATTATTCTTATATTGAGCTGTTGTCGTCTTATGTCTTTTATATGCATTTTTAAAGTCAGTCTTTGGTCGATGTAAAGGCTTAGGCATTTCACAACAGTTTTTATTTGTAAGACCTGATTGTAAATGATGACTTGTGGACCCGTAGAGTATTTAGTAGCAATTTGAGTTAATTTGTTACTGATCAAACGAGATTTCTAGAAAGTTCAGGTGTAACTTAAGCTTTTTTGATGCACCAATTAAATCAGATAACCCTCCCTTAATTGCTACTGTAAGTGCTCAACTTATACAAACAACGAAACCTCCCACATTATGTAACAAAACTACTGACTGGGGGCAGTTTAAATCAAAAATAAGTGATAAAATAAAAATACGAACTTTATTAAGAACCAAAGAAGAACTAGAAGATGCAGTTAATTACCTGACTAGACAAAAAGCAGCATGTAAATCCACAACGGATAGAAACTTAACAAAAAAAACGTACTAACTTTTCAAGAAATGTGATAATCAAAATTATAAAGAAGAGACTAGCTACGAAAAGCATGACAACAAGCAAGGTCACCACATCATAAAGCAAAAAATAATCAATGGACAAGAAATGATCATGCAAAATGTAACACTTAACGGAAGTCTTCTGCCCCTCGCTAGCGTACTTTCAGAAGAAGAAGCAAAAATACAAGTTCTAGAAACTTTATTCCAAACGGAACTACCAATTAAAAAATTTAAAGCAAAAAAAGTTAGTAATATCATACAAAAAGATACAAATGCAAAAAATAACCAGGTTACGATCTTATTACCGGCAAAGTATGAAAGAAACTACAGGAATAAGACAACTAGCAATCATACAATTTTCTCACAACCTTCACTAAATACTTAAATCATATCTTAGTAAGTGACACTTCAGGATTAAATATCAGAATGCCTACATGGAATTACACTCAATCATCTCTGGAGTTTTCCGGTGTTTTGGGTCCGGTTTTATATCTATTGTTTACTGCAGACTTACCAACAACAGATTACACCACTACCGCAACATTTTCAGATGATACTGCTATAATGGGTTTACATATAAACCCACAATTGGTGTATCTATACCTTTACAAAAACACCTAAAGAAAGTACAGTGCTGTGCAATGAAGAAAAATTAATACAAGTCACATTAAAAAGGGATACTTGTTCACCGGTTAAACTAAGCAACATATAAATACCGCAAAGAGGATATTCAAAGCATCTCGGAATCCATTTGGATCGTTGTCTGAGCTGAAGAACACATATCTGGCAGAAAAAATACAACTAGGAATTAAACTAAACAAACTACATTGGTTACTGGGACCACACACCAAGTTCTACATGGAAAATAAAGTGCGTTTATACAAGTGTGTATTAAAAGCAGTCATGTGGAATTGGGATATTAAAACGGTTTGAAGCTAAATTATTCCGTATTTTGTTAATTCATCGTCGTTCATAACAAACGATATAATAAGGCAAGTCCTGCAATTTGAATATGTGAAAAACGAAATAAAAAAAATCCACTGAAAAATACATCGACAGGCTAAATGCTTAGCCCCACCAACTGGCAACTACAATTTTATATCAAACAATCTCAAAAAGATTAATAAAGAGGTGGAAGCCACTGGGCAACCTCCTGCATGTCTGTTGATTGTTAATTATTATTTATTATTAATTAATCAAATAAAATTATCCGAACATTTGCTTATTATCCTGTAAGAAGATATCTCCAGTATTGAAGAAGTAAAGAAAATGACCGAAGGAATTTCGTTTGAGGATATCTGAGCTGATGATATGGTAGTTTCATAGCATACTCTCGAACTGAACTTGGCAGTGTATTTGAGTTAGGTACTGTTTTTAACAGGAGGAAGATCTAGTGAGATAATTTTCTTTTGATATCTTTTAGATATCTATAAATACAGAGGCATACATTTTTTCCACTCCAAGTTTTCTTTCGTGTAATTAATTGACGATTTTAAGATATTGCTATAAGCTAAAGTGATGAATAGAAATAAAGGTGTGATTTCTTTGATTCTGTACAACAATAAGCTTTCATATATTTTAGATAGGAGAGGGTTTCTCGTGGATGTTCTTCAGCTTTAGCTACCATGGTTATTAATAAGAAATAGCAATTATATTGTTGTATACTGTTGGATTGAGCACTATTTTGATTTTTAAAGAAATGCTTAGGTATATTTCTCATTATAAGATCATTGCCAGAGCCTTTGAATAAATTGTTTAGTTTTATTTTTTGTATACATCCGCAGGTAAAACTATCCTCAATTGTAGAGATAATTGCCCAGCCAATTAAATTAGTATTTTAGATAAAGTAAGGTAAATATTTTTACGAGATGCTCTCCGAAGGTCTATTAATCTTTTTAGTTGCTATTCGGATAATATAGTCTTGTATTTATAGCATAGAAATGTAAGAGTTGTCTGTTGCGTAACTGCCTTTTTGGATAACATTGCGAAATAGGTGGGTTAGATTATTTAATACGATTTTTAGTGACCGAAAAGTTCAGCAGGTCAGAGTTTTACGAAAATCTGTAGGCCAGTATATTGCCTCGCTAATCAACAAGTAACTTTGATTATGCTGTTGTATAATATGGAAAAGTGATCGCCCTTTGGATAAAATTAAGCTAAAACTCCAGGCAGTCTGCTTGACGTTTCAGTTTTTGTTGCTAAAAATCAATGTACAAGTGGCAGTAAAAATTCTTGAAGTACATCGGCTATAATGATATGCTTAGGTGGACTTAGTAGGACTACTAAAACAATTAGCGGCCAAAGGAATGAGGCAACTCTTACTAAAGATTGTTATTCTACTCGGATGATGTGCGTAGTACAAGTTATATTGCGGTATTTTTATTACTGTACGAGATGTAAGATGGTTTCCGGGAATAAGTAGTATACCAATTTTGTTGCAGGTTAAAAGTAGAGTTACTTCATGAATATGGTTTTTGAACCTTCTTCTTCTTCTTCGCTCTTATCCTTATGCCTTTCAGCGTCGGATTTATACGTCACGGTCCTCCTTAACCCATTTCTTCCATTCTTTTCTGTCTCTTGTTAAACTTTTCATTTCGTTTACTGTCTTTCCTCTTGCTTTTCCCACCTCAATGATTTGACTTATCCATTTCCATTTCTTTTCTTTACACTTCTTGCTTCGAACACTTTTCTGCATATTCTCTCTGGTTTCATTCGTTGTATATGACCGTACCATGTTAACTGTCTCGTTTTGATTTTGTTCACTATTGGTTCTTGTTGTAAAGTTTCTCTTATTTCCTCATTCCCTACTCTATCGAATTTTGTCTTATCCGCTATCCTTCTCAAGTGTTTCATTTCTATGGCCGTTATTACACCCTCATGTTTGGTTTGTATCGTTCAATTTTCACTGGCGTATAATACTGTTGGTATTGTTATTGCATTATGTACCATTAATTTCACTTTTTGGCCTATCTCCTTTTTTCCCAATATCGTTCTATGTAATGCATAGTAGATCCTATCCCCTCTCCTCATTCTGTTACTCAGTTCTGCTTCTATTCGGCCATCATCTGTTATTATTGTTCCCAAATACTCAAATGTTGAGACTCTTTCCATATTATGCCCTTTACACTTTACTTCTCTATTTTGTCCCTCTCCTGGTTTTGATTCACTATCATTGTTTTACTTTTCTTAATGTTGACCTCCATTTTCATTTCTCTATTTCCTCTACCCATATGTTGACTAGCTTTTGTAATTTATTATCCGTATCTGCCATTATGACTATGTCATCTGCATACATTAAACTTTTCACCTTGACTGGTTCCAGGTTTCTATATCCTATTATTGTATCCAATCCTTTCGTTTTTTCTTTTAGATTTTTGCTATTTTATCCATTATTATTATAAAAAGTAGTGGGATTAGGCTAGCGCCTTGTTTTATGCCGCTCTCCATTTTGAATTCCCCGGATGTCAGTCCAGCTATTTGAATTTTTCCTCTAACTACTTTGTATATACTTCTGATGGCCTCTATTAGTTCCTTTGTCACTTCCAGTTCCTCTAAGCATTCCCATATTTTTCCTCTCTCAACTGTATCAAAAACTGCTCTTATGTCTAGAAAGGTAAGCAGTAGTTCATCTCCTTCCTCTATTTTTCGTTCTATAATGTTCCTCAATATGCATATGTTGTCATTAGCTTGCCTATTTGCCCTAAATGCCCCTTGTTCCTCCTCTAGTTTATTTTCTATCACTTTTCTAAGTTTCCTCCAGAATTCTGGTATATACTTTAAAGCACACCGAGGAGAGACAAATGGCTCTATAATTATCGCATTCCGTCTGATCCCTTTCTTATATATTGGAACTATCAAGTTCTTTTCCCAGTCTTCTGAATTTTCTTAGTTCTCCATGCCTCCTCACATATTTTCCAGAGCCATTCTTTACCCTTTTCTCCCATCCATTTTATCATTTCGGGTCTATTTTGTCCTCGCCCCTGCTTTTCCAATCTTTATCTTTTCAGTGAATTTTCTAGTTCCTCTCTCGTTATCTGTTCTGTTTCTTCTCCTGATTCTTCCTTTCTCTATTTGATTTCCTTTCTTCATTGTCTCCTTTCTTTTAAACTTCTGCTCGAAGTAGTCTTTCCATACTTCCATTATTTCTTTTTGTCTGTTGTAATATGGTTGTTTTTATCTCTAATCCCTTTAATTTCTTTTCGTTGGGTTCCTCTCATCTTTCTTATTTTGGCCCAGAAAATCCTATTATTATCTTTATATGTTTTATTTATCTCTCTTCCAAAGTCTTCCCAGCTTTTCTTTTTAGTTTCTTTTACTGCCTGTTTTACTTTATTTCTCCTATTTATATATTCCTCTCTATCTTGTTGCTGTCCAGTCTGTATGTATTTCTTCCAGGCCTTTTTCTTTTCCCGTATTTCTTCTTTTACTTGATCATTCCACCAGTTTGTTCTTTTCCTGTTACTATTTATTTTTGTCATCCCACAGACACTTACTGCCTTTGAGTGTATTACTTCTTTAAATACTTTCCATCTTTCTTCCATTGCCCACTCACTTTTCTGTATTTCTTGTCTATGAAACTCTTCGTCTGTTTCTTCTGATATTTTATCCTGTCTTTTTCTTCTTTTAGCTTATTTATCTTTACCTTTATAAATTTTATTTCGTTCTCTGTTTTTGGCTTTTGTATTTTCCATGTCGCTCTTATTAATCTATAATTCATTCCTATTTACGCTCTCTTTTCAGTTACTATTTGTTGTATACTATATCTTAATTCCTGTGTATAGGTTATATAATCTATTATACTTTTGGCCTGTCTCTCCTCTGCCACAAACGTATACTTGTCTTCTAGTTCTTGTTCCCAGAAAGTATTTCCTATCAAAAGGTCGTTTAACTGGCATAATTATAGCATTTTAGTTCCATTTGTATTTATTATTTCCTTTCCATAACGGCCCATGCATTCCAGCTCTCTATTCACATCTCTTCCTACTCAAGAGTTCCAGTCTCCCATTATTATTATTTTATTGGTATCTTCTCTCACTTTGTCTATTTTTTTGTAATTCGTTATAGAATTCTTCAATTTTCCTTCCTTCACTTCCTTCTATTGGTGCGTATATTTGTATAATTACTATTCTTTCTTCCATTTGCAGGTGTAAGATTATCATTCTCGAATTTATTGCCTCTGATTTGATGACTTTTGGTTTATTTCCTCATTCACGATGATTCCTCCCTCTTTTGCTCTTTCTCCCATTGTTACCCCTGAATAATACATGTAGTGTGTATTTGTCAGTTTTATTGTCCCATTTCCTTTCTTCTTAGTTTCGCTTACTCCTATTATATCAATTCCATATTCATCCATTTCTTCTGTTACCTCTATCTATTTCCCTGTTAGAGTTGTTATATTCCATATTCCTATTGCCATTTTTTCTTTCTGTTTCTTTTTAATTTTGTCCTCTTTTCTTCTATGTTTTTGTATATTATATGTTTCCGTCTGTTTAGGTTTGTCCATTTCGCCAATTTTTTTATTTCCATTTGCGTTAGCCTTCATTCTTTGCCTTGTCGTGTCTAGTTTCCCTCCATCGCTCTCTACTAGTTTTTTGTATGCCGTCCTGTTTTTATTATTTTAGTTCACTTATCTCTTAGTGTCTCTTCCTCGTTACTCTCTGGGGATCTTTGACTCATTGTTCTTCCTTTTTTTGTGTTCTTCTCTCTCTCATACTCGTCTTCTGCGTCATTTCTTTCTACTTCCTTATACTTCTGTCTATCTATTTGATTTAGTTTTTCCAGGGACATAATTTCTCCATTTATTATTAATTGATTGTATCGTAGTATTGCGTGATCTCCTTTTTCTCTATACTGCTTCATGTATTTCACTAGATATCTTCTCTGTTCCTGTATATCTTTTGTGAGGTCTTCCTCCATGTATATTTCTGTTCCTTTTAATTTTTTTGTAGGTTTTAGTATCTCCATCTTTTTGTTGTGGCCCCTTAGTTCTATTAGTATTGGTCTTCTTTTTCCTCTTTGTTCGCTTCCCAATCTTCTGATTTCTATTATTTCTTCTTCCATATTTACCTGTATTCCCATATCTCTTATTATACTTCTCACTCTTTCTTTTAGTTCTAGTTCCCGTTCTCTCCCTTCATTTCCTTCATCCACTCCGTGTATTATTATTCTTTTCTTTCTTAATTCTCTTTCTAGTTTCTCTATTCTCTCTTCATGTTTTGATGTTTTTTGTTCTAGTAGTTCCTTATCTTTCTTCAGTAATTCATTTTCCATTCTTACGTTATTTAGTTCTGCCTGAAGGTTACCTATTTTAGTTTCAAGTCTCTGGTTACTATCTTCGATTTTGTCTAATTTTCCATTTATTTCTTGTAGTAGTTTCATCATACTTTGGGTATATTCGTCTTTATTTTCCATTTTTACTAAACCGACTAAGAACCGACCCGGATCCACTCCTCGGAGGTCGTCGTTCTTTTTTTATAAAAAGCTCGTTACTTCTCAAAATTCTGTAAGATTTGGAATATGGTCCTGTGGTATTTTGAAAGGCCCGCGGTTTGGTATCGCTCCGCCGTTTCGTTCACGCGCTCAGCCGGTCAGCTGTCGCTTCTTATCGGTGTTTATTTCCTTCGCGATCTATTTTAAGTTTTCTACTCGCTAATCTTACCTTTATCTGTTGTTTATATTAACACTATTCACCTATTTTACCTTACTGTAATCACTATTTGAATTTAATTTTTATTAAATTTTCACTTATTTATATTTAAACTGAGAGGCATTCACTCTTCAATCTTCCTATCACTTGCCAGAACCGTGATTCTTTTTGAACCTATTTGTATTATATGCCGCTATTACTATTGAGCCAATATCATTATTGTACTAATTTATTATTGATTTAGCAATTGGGCGAACACATTTTTAAATACTCAATAAGGTGATAAGTTTGCCTGCAGTTTCATATTGCTGCGATTTGTGCGATTTGGTGGGGATTATAGAAGGGCCGATGATTAGTTGTTCTGAAAGTTGATTGTTTTGTATTGTTGGGTATACTGGTGGTTTACTAGGTGGTTTAAAGTACAACATTTGTAATTAGCCGGATGGTCACCGTCACATACGGTACATGTGGCAGGAATATTTCTTATTTGTTTTGTAAGTTTTACTGTCGTGGGGACGTTTCGCATCTGTCGCAGTTGTAGGGCTTCATGAAGTAGACCTTGGTGACCTTATCAAGTGTACATTGTATTACATTTAAATTTTGTATTTTGCAGAAACTTAATATTATAATTTTTTGCTGTTTGGTTAGAGTTCGAGACCCTTGGCTTACTTTATGTCAGATGTTTATTAAGTTTCCTACAGAAACTACGTAACTTATCCTTGTGTTTGGAGTATCGATCGCATATAACGGTTTTGTAAACAGTTTCTTGTTTATTATACTATAGCGCATAACCTTTCATTTTCTATGTATATGTATTATACAGGTAGAGGGCTGATGTCTAAAGATTTGGTTTTCGAGTTACTTTCATTTGAATTATTTACAGTTTCGGGATTGCGTTCAGTTTCACTGAATAGCTGAAATCTGTTCGTTGTGACTTTTTGAAGGCATATTGATTTTTATTCTACCGCGTGTTTGTTATCATTAAGTTTTTAAACTAAGTTTATATATTTATCGTTATTTTTGTTGTTGAAGCCAATTTGTGTGGGTTGACAGAAAACTATTTACATAAGTGTAACTAAATTTGAAGACGTAGTTTGAGATAAACATTTTAATAAAGGTAACGTATTGAAATTTGATTTTGGTATGTTTGGGGTAATTGTGTTTGACTTATCTGGTTTACATGACATTATCAGTAGCAGACTTTGCATTGTAGTGATCGTTTGAAAATTATTCCAGCTGTTTGAGAAATTGTTGGATAAATTTGGGTTAATCTCAGTAGGAAACATTTCACTACACAAAGGCCTATATTATTTTATTTTTTAAGAGTAATATTGAACAATATATATTTATTATAATTTAAATTTAAATTTTTGATATAATTGAATGCCTATGGTTGCAATATCAAACATTTACTTCGTGAATGTCAAGAGCACTAAGTCGTTAGTTATATAGTGTTTTTTAAATTTAAATTAAAATTATGAAATTGGTTTATACTATATAAGTTTTGTAACAAATTCTTTAGAACAGACAGTAGACTAGTGTGATTATATTATTTCCAGGTTTAAGGAACAGAATTATTTAAGTGCTTTCCACCGCCCAGGAAAACATTCCAGTCTTAATGCTATATTACATAGCATGAATATTATTCTTATTACGTTCGCTACGAGTTCCTAATTTACGATTATGTGTTGCTTTCCTCGCGCTTTATGTATTACGCAATTTATCTCGTTGCTTGCCGTTTTTGTAGGCTCTTCATTCGTTTTAAATAAGGAGTAATTCAAATTCATTAAATTTTTTTTTATAAATGCACTCCAATTTAGTCTTATTGTAAAGTAAAAATAATTGAATTTTTGTAGAACATGTGCATTTAGACTGATAATCACTGGCAAAAGTTAAGCAGCAAATTATTATGTAGTGTAATTTTTGGGAAGTTACAAAAAAGTAATTCTAGACGGCAGATACTTTATCTCACTAAATATTAAATTATTTGTACTAAACTTGGTTTAGATTGTGTAATTATTGACCACTAACATATTTAAAATCTTTATTTGAAGAGTCAATATATATGTTGTTATTATTCGATTTTTTAATTAAAAGAAAATGTTGCTTTCTAATGGAACAAATTTTAAAAGCATTAGCGTGTTTATATATTCCTTTAAGTAGATTCACAATACATTTTTTATGTTATGTTTCACGAAATAATAATTAGGTGCACGGAAAATACGAATATTTAAAACCGTTTATTATTCTAACTTTACCTTTATATCGACATTCTGGCTTGAGTTTTCGAGGCACGCATATGTTCTTTTGCGGTCGACGATAATCAACTGCCGCGCGTAAATTCGTATACGGCTATCTTTAACGTGCAAAGAGAACGGACGTGCCGTCAGTGATATACTATCAATGTCGTTTGTTTAACCACGTTTAAGTGATTAATAATTTGCTATTTCTGAATAAATACATGTACTTTCAACAACCCAATGCCTTACCTGTAGGAAATAGTCTCGAAAGTAGCAATATGCCTGGTCAACCTCTGAACCACTAGCCTACAAACACACAGTGGCAATGGCCTAATACATACCACCAGTTATCTGTTTTACCGCAACAAATACTAAACTATACGCAATAAATAGCAGGAAAAAATACGATTAAGCTCCAAAACTACTAACTTTTTTAATAACGCCCCATTAACAACAAACAGGTTTGATTTATTAAGTCAAAATGTCACACAACCCCTCCCCCTATATTTGTACATAGGGTCATAAATATTTTTGCCATGGTCGTTTAACTACAAAACATAGTAGAAGCAGAACAATATTACACCAAAAGTATGGCTGATAATATAATCAAAATCAATTGTAACATCATAGAAACGTACAGGAAAATAATTAAATTTATGAGAAACGAAAAAATCATACACCATTCTTATCAACCAAAAGATGACAGTTACTACTTACATCACACAGTACAAACGATATTGTAGATGCGCTAAAAGAACGTGACTATAAAGTTAGGAACACAACTAACATTAAACGCCCAAGAACAAAGGCTCCCTTAAATTTAATCTTTGTGGATTTGGAGCCGGCAAAAAATAAAAGAATACAATCTTAAAACGTTGTTAAATCACATTATACAGATAGAAATCCACAGAAAAAGAAAAGACATCACATAATGCACCAGATGCCAAAATTATGGGCACACAAAGTCTTATTGTTATCCACCTTACGTCTGCGTAAAATGCTATCTACAAAAAAATCCATAAAAACTATAGCAAACACTTAAGGACCTAATATAATACTATCAAACTTCATAGATAAATTTAAAGCCATGATTAGTCAATTAATACAATAAAATAACATAATGCTAAGCTTGCTCACAGCGTTACTAAATAAATTATCTATAACAAAATCTTAATAATAGCACTATGGAACACTAACGGTATGGTTTATTGTAAAGAAGAAATTAAACTATTTCTAGTCCAAAGTTTAATAGACATACTATTAATCAGTTAAAATATCAATTTTATTACAAGAAGTTATTTTAATATCCCTCAATATCAAATGTACAATATTAATCCTCCAGACAATACTGCACACGGTGGTACCGCCATACTAATTAAACCAACAATTCAACATTATAAATTAGAAACATTTGAAGAACACCACTTACAAGCATCCACAATAAAAGTTACAAGTCTACTCTGATTTCACAATTTCAGCCGTGTATTGCCCACCCCGTCACAACATTAAAAAAAAAACACTTTAAGTAATACTTTCGAACTCTACGTCCAGAATTTATTGCAGGAGGAGACTTAAACTTTAAACACACAATATGGGGCTCGAGTCCAAGCACTTCTAAGGGCAGAAAGCTAGCAGATCTCATTCAAGACAAAAACTACTTGTTTCTTTTAACTGGATTTCCAACATACTGGCCAACGTATGTAAGAAAAACACCAGATCTGCTTGATTTCTTTGTAACAAACATTATCTCCCAAAGACATAGTACAAAGTTACCATTTGAGTTCTGACTATTCTCCAATAATCGCCACACCTAGCATAACTATATTCCCAAAAATAACTACTCCTAACTTCACAACTCAAGAACAGACTGAGAATAATACTGTAGCATAATAAAAGATAACATAAATTTGGAAGTAAAACTAAAAGATTCCAACGATATGGAGGAAGCAACGACCACGCTGACACAAGTACTTCAACAGACAGCACAACAATCAACGCCACAACAAATAACACCAAAAACTCTAAATAATATTTCCATAGAAATAAAAAAAAACTGGTAGCAGAAAAGAGAAGAGCCAGGATCATTTGGCATCAAAGCCATATTCCAAAAGATAAAACTAGGTATAACCAAATGTGTAAAAAACTAAAAGCAAATTTTTCCCGCACGATAACAAACACGATCAAGAAATTGACCACTATTTAACAATCTTAGCGCCAATATCACAATTACCTAAGACTTAATGAGATTGTAGGAGAGCTGAACTCATAAAACATAAAATGCGACGTGAACTACCTAGAAAAGAAATAGCACATTTGTAAAACTTATTGAACCCTATTCTACGAATATTCTACTAACCTGATCCGTAAGAACTTGGATAAATAATTCTGATACCAAAGTCGGGAAAAGACTCAACGGATGTATCACCACATCCCCCCATAACTTTACTTTCTATAATTTTTAAATTACTTAAAAGGATAGTACAAAGTAGACTCAATAATGAATTAGCGCCATAAGATTGGATATCGGATCATCAATTTGGTTTTTGACAAGCCTACTCCACCGTAAAGTAAAACCACAGAATAACATAAAAGAAATACAGGAATAGAAGATAAGCAATACTGTACAAACCCAATGTTAGATGTTAGCCAAGCCTTTGACAAGGCTTGGTATCCTTAAAATAAAAAGGACTTTTTCTTCATATTTTAAATTTCTAAAATCATACTTTAGTGATTGTAAGTTTCAAACAAAGCTTAATAGTGAAGTGTTCAGTGTTCAGTCAGACGTTGAGAAAAAAATTAGTTTTGTACCGGCATAGAGAGTGGATTTTTGGGGGTAACGTGCGAAACAGCGGAACTTACCTCTACACAGACCACCCGTGTATTGGAATTGTTTATGTCATCGTTTAATGCTATGAGCGGTAGGAAGTTCAACACCATATTGTCGCCGAAAATCACGCTGAACAATTGTTACGTACTCACACTTCGCGAAGCGTAGAATACAAAATGATTTTCCTTTTGCCATCTTGACAAACACTGAAGTGGTAGGTGAACGAAGCCCGTTGTTGTTATCTATCGACATCCGCGTGAAAATCGAGAATTTCCTTTTCCTAACAGTACAATGTTCGATCAAAGCGGATGAAAAACTGAATATATATGAATTGTAGTTTGAATGCTGTGTACGCGTGTCAATTGCTCCGAAAACAAACTCAAATTGCGAGCCTTTACGAGATAAATGTTTACGTAAGTTATAATTCACAAAGAGAATAGTAAATTAAGATTTATGTTTGAGAGGGACAATGGTCATTAAGTGGGATAAATTAAATAATACCTTACAAATAGTAAATGATAAATGGGCAAATAAAAATATATTTAACGTCTACTGATAAGGGTACCGCCTTTAAAAGATCGACTTGAGTAATAATAAAACGCTGTTTGAGCGTCGAAGAAATAATAAATAAAATAAAAAACAATAAAAACCCGGGGGAGAATGGAATAGCAGCCGGAAACCTAAAGTACGAAGGAGAATTTGTGGTTCAAAAAGTGTACGAATTAGTAAAAAAATATGCAATACAAAAAAAAATGCCTCATCAGTGGGCGGAAGCAGTATTAGTTCCAGTATTAAAAAAATAAGATAGAGCCGAATGCAGCAGCTATAGGGGAATTGCATTACTAGACACAACATACAAAGTCTTGGCGGCAACGATGAAGAGAAGACTGGAAGTATGTATAGAAGCAACATTGGGAGAATACCAAGCAGGATTTCGCAAGAATAGAACTATAAGTGACCAAATCGTTACACTGAAGCAAATTTTAATAGAGGCATACGAATATGAGATTCCGACCCAAATGTTGTTTATAGACTTTAAATCCGCTTATGATTCCCTCACTAAGGGAAAGCTTTTTTGTAGTTTATTTATTGGTGTATAGTGATAATTTTGTATATACTACAGCCGGTGGTTTTGATTTAGTTGCATGAATACAGATTGAGAAAAACATTATGTAAGTGTGAATTGATTCTGGTAGAAATTCATGGTTATGGTTTATAAAACTTACTTGAAAACTAATAAGGCCAAACAATGTTTTAATTTATAAAACAGTACATTGTTTCTCAGGTCGCATGTTATAGCTCCAGTTCACAACCTTCAATTATTTGTTTGTGTCGCACTTGATATCACTAACGGTTTAACACGATGTAAGTATAACCAGCACAAATCCGCTCTGTTTGAGAAGAAACTTGATAGTCTGTTACTTATAATAAATAAAAAGTCACAAACAACACCAGAAATGCTCTATCTGTCGTATCAAATTAAGTAGCCTTAATTGTTTTAGTTTAAAGCAAGTAGAAACTAAAAGAGTTAGAGTAAAAGAAAAATTTTTTAATTAAACTAACATTTAAATTTATTACTCCCATTTTTAAAAACCATTACTTTAAAAAGAACGGTAAGAGAGTAATAGATAAAATAATCTCTCAATAAAATATAGGAAAATGTTTTTAAGACTGTAAAAAGAAATAAACCAAAAATACGATGAAAAGTACATAAGTTTTAATGATTACAAACAGTAATTGAAACTTGGTAGTAATTGGAAAAATGAGCTCAAAAAAATACATTGATGTGTCAAGATAATAGTTTACATATGTAGCTTTCGTTAAACTAATGTAACCTTATTTTTATGGTTTAAAACTTTTTCAATTATTAATTGATTCTTTTATCTAAGCATACATCTTTTGGATATGCTCGGAGACTTGAATAAATGCTGTTGAGAGAAGCCAGCGTCGTTAAATACGTGTAGAGTAGTGAACAATGTGGTATTGTCATTGCTATATTGTTAAGGCTACTTAATGTTTAACTTTCAGCGTTGTTAAATGGGCTGTGATTTTATGTAGAAAAACGCAATTGACGAACGCGGAATTTTTTAGTTGCCACTTGGTCCGGCGTGGAGTTCAATCGGTTCAGTTTGTAAGTTGTTAGTCTTTCGGGGTAATTGATTTTCCACCCATCATCGGCCCAATTGTCTTTCTCAGTTGTATTTATGCCCCGCTAGGCCTTGATATAGGTATAATTCTAGGTATCTACCATCTGATTTTACAAACAAAATCTCCATTAACGGTTACAGGAAGACCGATTTCAGTAGGGATAACGAATGCTACTTGAATACATTTAAATTGATCTTCTTAATTCACCATTTATCATATCATTCATTAGCATATATAGATAGACTTGTATCCTTTCAGATGATGTTAATTGTCATTATCTGATGATAGAAAACAATATTACTGACAACGATGATATCTGATTCACATAAGTCAGCGATCATATTTATATATATATATATATATATATATATATATATATATATATATATATATATATATATATATATATATATATACAAGAAAAGATGTTCTTAGTCTCCTGGTATAATTTTTGTAAAATAGTTTCTTATTATTTGATAAATATTTCACCAAAAAAAAGCTTATAAGCCTGTAAGAAAGATTTTCTCTTTTTGTGAATAATTATTAACTTTCTACAGCGGAGCTTATAGTAGAAAGTTAGTGAGATTATCATCCTGTCTGTCTGTCTGTGTGTCTGGAGACACAATAACTTCCGTTCTATTCAACGGATTCACTTAAAACTTGGCGTACACACATCTTAGCTCAGTACCTTTCATGGGATTGATTTTCAGCCAAATCGATTAACGGCAACCGGAAGTGACCGTTACGATTTCGAAAATTCATGTCTTTCTGTGTGTCTGGAGACAAGATAACTTCCGTTCTATCCAGCGGATTCACTTGAAACTCAGCTTACACACATCTTAGGTCAGTACCTTTCAGGGATTCATTTTCAGCCAAATCGGTTACCGGCAACCGGAAGTGACCGTTCTTCTTCTTAAAGTTCCGATCCGTTTCGGATGTTGGAAACCATGATGGTAATACGGACTTTATCAACAGCGGCACGAAACAGTTCAGTTGTTGTTGTATTGAACCATACTTGCAGGTTTTTCAGCCACGATATGCGTCTTCTGCCGATGCTTCTTTTTGCTTCGATCTTACCCTGGAGGACCAGTTGCAGGAGCCCATATCTCTGATTGTTGCGCATGATGTGGCCTAGATACTCCAGCTTACGAACTTTTATTGTTGTGAGGAGTTCTGTTTCTTGTTTCCCCATTTTCCTCAGCACAGTGTGGTTGGTTACATGCTCTGTCCAAGATATACGGAGGATTCTGCGGTACAACCACATCTCGAAGGCCTCTATTTTTCGTCTTGATGCCTCTGTCAGTGTCCACGTCTCTGCTCCATACAGCAATACGCTGAAGACATAACATCTCAGTAGTCTTAATTTAATGGGTAAAGATAATTCATGGCACTTGAATAGTTTGGCCATTTTACGAACGCTGCTCTGGCCTTTTCAATTCTACACTTTATTTCCAGTGAGTGGTCCCAGTTTTCATCGATTGTTGTCCCAAGGTAAGTATATTTTCGCACACGTTCGATCCTGTTGTTGTCAATCGTTAATCCGGTGTCAACAATGTGATTTTTGTAATTATCATATATTTGGTCTTTTGGTATTTAGGGTCAGTCCGAACCGCTTGCTAACTTCTGTAATTCTGTTCATAATTCGTTGGAGACTGGTGATGTCGTTTGTAAACACTATCGTGTCATCCGCATATCTAAAATTATTTAATATTTCTCCGTTGACTCTGATTCCATCATCTATGCTGCCCAGAGCTTGCTGAAAGATGTGTTCCGAATACACGTTGAACAGAAGAGGAGAAAGTACGCATCCTTGCCTGAGACCGCGTTTTATCTTGATGTCTTCTGATATCATATTGCCAGTTTGCACTGCTGCTTTTGATTCCAATAAAGGTTGCTTATTATTCTTATGTCTCGATTATCAAGGCCTATTTCTTGAAGTATGTCTATTAGTTTATTATGTTGGACTTTATCGAAGGCTTTTGATAATCGATGAAGCAAGCATATATGTCATGATTTACATCTCTGGCTCTTTGAAATAGAACTTGTAGGCTAAAAATAGCTTCGCGAGTTCCCAAGGCATTGCGGAATCCGAACTGTTCTCTACTTATTTGTGCTTCACACGTTGTAAAAATTCTGCGGTGTATAATTTTAGAAATAATTTTAGGAGGTGACTCATAAGGCTGATGGTGCGGTAATCTTCGCAATATTTAGCATTTGGTTTTTGGGGATTGTCACAAATGTTGATCTTAACCACGGTTCAGGGATTTTTCCGGTGGTATAGATAATGTTAAAATTTTTGCTAGCCATTTTACACTCGCTTCGTCCATCATTTTTAAAAATTCGGTATGTATATGATCAGGACCTGGAGCCTTTCCGATTTTTAACTGTTTTATGCATTTTTCCACTTCGTCGGTGGTGATGGGTAAGGGCTCTACTTCTGGATATTCTTGAGGTTCATCTGATCTATCAACGTCTTCGAAAAGGTCTTCAACATATTTCTGCCAGGCAGAAATTTTTGCGTCTGGTTCTATAATTATTTTTCCGTCCTTGTTGAGTAGCCTTGTTGTATTGTTTACTTTGTAGATTCCTGCAGCTTCTTTTACTTTTTTATACATATTAAATGCATCATGTTTTGTTCTAATTGTTCAATTTCTTTGCATTGTGTTGTTAGCCATGTTTCTTTAGCCATCCTTATTTTGTATTTTATTAATTTCTGGATTTCTTTGTATCTGGTGTCGTTATTTTTTGCTTTTCTTCTTTCATCCATTAATTGTAGGATTTCGTCAGTCATCCACTTTTTTTCTTTCGGTTTTGTACTGTCAGATACTTATCTCCGATTTTGTCAAAGGATGTTGTCATGTCTCGAAGTGCTTCTTCTACCGTTTGGTTTTTGTTTATACTCTGTTCACATGCTACACCTAGTTCTTGTGTCATATTCCCACGCGTTTGCGGGCTATCACTTATTTTCCTAAGGTCCCATTTCTTTTTTACAATTTTTCTCAAGCATTTCTTTAGTTTTAATCTGAATTTTCCTACTAATAAGCAATGGTCTGATGCAATGTCCGGTCCAGGGTATGTTTTGGCGGCTAAACAGCTATTGCGATAACGTTTGTTTATTAGAAGATAGTCGATTTGGTTTCGTACTCTCTTCTCTTTGGGTTCGTCGGGGTTGGTGGGGGCGGTCCATGTGTAGAGTCTTCTTGGTGGTAGCTTATATAATGTATTAAGGATGATAACAAAGTCTTCTTCTTTTACGAACATTTTAAGTCGCTCTCCCCGCTCATTTCGTACTCCCAGTCCGTATTCACCGATATGCTCTCCGCTTCTACCTTGGCCTATTTTAGCGTTTAAATCTCCGATAATAAGAGTTAGTTCTTACTTTTTTAGTTGGTTCAATGTATTTTTAAGAGATTCGTAGAACTCTTCTATTTTGTCTTCCTCCGCTTCGGCTTTTGGGGCATAGACCTGTATTATATTTTAGTTTATGGGATTTCCACTTAGTTGGATAAGTATTAGTCTCTCTGATACAGGTATGAAGTTAGTAACATATTTTTGAAGTTTGCTTGATAGTATCAATCCGACACCATTTATAAATTGACCTTTTTCGTTTCCTGAATAGTGGTGTTCGTCTATTAAGTATTGGCCATTGTTTGGCCATCTCATCTCGCTTACCCCCATTATGTCCAGTTGAAGTCTTTTGATTTCAGCTACTGCGTTATTAATTTTTCCTTGTTGGGCCATCGTACGGACATTCCAAGTTCCAATTTTGATTGGACTCTTTGACAATTTTAGCCTTTGTTGGTCTTGTGATTTGCAAGGGTTTCGCTGGATGACGACCTGAGAAGCCTTGCTGGTGTTTCTTCTCCTGCCGAATCTTGGGTTCCGAGCTTGGTATCCTTAAAATAAAAAGGACTTTTCTTCATATTTTAAATTTCTAAAATCATACTTTAGTGATTGTAAGTTTCAAACAAAGCTTAATAGTGAAGTGTTCAGTGTTCAGTCAGACGTTGAGAAAAAAATTAGTTTTGTACCGGCATAGAGAGTGGATTTTTGGGGGTAACGTGCGAAACAGCGGAACTTACCTCTACACAGACCACCCGTGTATTGGAATTGTTTATGTCATCGTTTAATGCTATGAGCGGTAGGAAGTTCAACACCATATTGTCGCCGAAAATCACGCTGAACAATTGTTACGTACTCACACTTGGCGTAGAATACAAAATGATTTTCCTTTTGCCATCTTGACAAACACTGAAGTGGTAGGTGAACGAAGCCCGTTGTTGTTATCTATCGACATCCGCGTGAAAATCGAGAATTTCCTTTTCCTAACAGTACAATGTCAAAGCGGATGAAAAACTGAATATATATGAATTGTAGTTTGAATGCTGTGTACGCGTGTCAATTGCTCCGAAAACAAACTCAAATTGCGAGCCTTTACGAGATAAATGTTTACGTAAGTTATAATTCACAAAGAGAATAGTAAATTAAGATTTATGTTTGAGAGGGACAATGGTCATTAAGTGGGATAAATTAAATAATACCTTACAAATAGTAAATGATAAATGGGCAAATAAAAATATATTTAACGTCTACTGATAAGGGTACCGCCTTTAAAAGATCGACTTGAGTAATAATAAAACGCTGTTTGAGCGCCGAAAAAATAATAAATAAAATAAAAAACAATAAAAACACGGGGGAGGATGGAATAGCAGCCGGAAACCTAAAGTACGAAGGAGAATTTGTGGTTCAAAAAGTGTACGAATTAGTAAAAAAATATGGAATACAAAAAAAATGCCTCATCAGTGGGCGGAAGCAGTATTAGTTCCAGTATTAAAAAAATAAGAAAGAGCCGAATGCAGCAGCTATAGGGGAATTGCATTACTAGACACAACATACAAAGTCTTGGCGACAACGATAAAGAGAAGACGAAGTATATATATATATATATAGAAGCAACATTGGGAGAATACCAAGCAGGAGTTCGCAAGAATAGAACTATAAGTGACCAAATCGTTACACTGAAGCAAATTTTAATAGAGGCATACGAATATGAGATTCCGACCCAAATGTTGTTTATAGACTTTAAATCCGCTTATGATTCCCTCACTAAGGGAAAGCTTTTTTGTAGTTTATTTATTGGTGTATAGTGATAATTTTGTATATACTGCAGCCGGTGGTTTTGATTTAGTTGCATGAATACAGATTGAGAAAAACATTATGTAAGTGTGAATTGATTCTGGTAGAAATTCATAGTTATGGTTTATAAAACTTACTTGAAAACTAATAAGGCCAAACAATGTTTTAATCTATAAAACAATACCTTGGTTCTCAGGTCGCACGTTATAGCTCCAGCTCACAACCTTCAATTATTTGTTTGTGTCGTACTTGATATCACTAACGGTTTAACACGATGTAAGTATAACCAGCACAAATCCGCTCCGTTTGAGATTATAAACCAGAATTTTGAAAAAAAAACTGTAGTGTGATCAACCTTTTCTGACTTTGAGTTATGCATAAAGACATTTTTATGGTAATAGTAAGGGCACTTTGTGACTCTTAGTAGAACACTAATAGGATCAAAAGTTTTGTTCATGCAGAATAATTATTTAGGTCGTTAATTTATGAAGTGCTCCATAGCCTTTCTATACTAACTATAAAAACGGCTTGTAGCACCGAATATAACCGATGATAACGTATCCGTTAATTTGATTTGAATGATTAAAGTGGACGATATAATATACGTCGATAACACGTTCAAAGAAATTGGTATTTACTATTTTAAAAGGTAGATATTTTCAGAAAAGAAGAAACTTGATAGTCTTTCACTTATAATAAATAAAAAATCACAAACAACACCAGAAATGCTCTGTCTGTCGTATCAAATTAAGTAGCCTTAATTGTTTTAGTTTAAAGCAAGTAGAAACTAAAAGAGTTAGAGTAAAAGAAAAAAATTTTAGTTAAACTAACATTTAAATTTATTACTCCTATTTTTAAAAGCCATTACTTTAAAAAGAACGGTGAGAGGGTAAAAGATAAAATAATCTCTCATTAAAATATAGGAAAATGTTTTTAAGACTGTAAAAAGAAATAAACCAAAAATATGATGAAAAGTACATAAGCTTTAATGATTACAAACAGTAATCGAAATTTGGTAGTAATTGGAAAAATGAGCTCAAAAAAATACATTGATGTGTCAAGATAATAGTTTACATATGTAGCTTTCGTTAAACTAATGTAACCTTATTTTTATGGTTTAAAACTTTTTCAATTATTAATTGATTCTTTTATCTAAGCATACATCTTTTGGATATGCTCGGAGACTTGAATAAATGCTGTTGAGAGAAGCCAGCGTCGTTAAATACGTGTAGAGTAGTGAACAATGTGGTATTGTCATTGCTATATTGTTAAGGCTACTTAATGTTTAACTTTCAGCGTTGTTAAATGGGCTGTGATTTTATGTAGAAAAACGCAGTTGACGAATGCGGAATTTTTTAGTTGTCACTTGGTCCGGCGTGGAGTTCAATCGGTTCAGTTTGTAAGTTGCTAGTCTTTCGGGGTAATTGATTTTCCACCCATCATCGGCCCAATTGTCTTTCTCAGTTGTATTTATGCCCCGCTAGGCGTTGATATACGTAAAATTCTAGGTATCTACCATCTGATTTTACAAACAAAATTTCGTAAAATAATTTCTTATTCGATAAATATTTCACCAAAAAAAGCTTATAAGCCTGTATGAAAAGATTTTCCTTTTTGTGAATAATTATTAACTTTCTACAGCGGAGCTTATAGTAGAAAGTTAATGAGATTATCATCCTGTCTGTCTGTCTGTGTACCTAGAGACAAGATAACTTCCGATCTATCCAACTTTAAACTTGGCATAAACACATCTTAGGTCAGTACCTTTCATGGGATTGATTTTCAGCCAAATCGGTTAACAGCAACCGGAAGTGACCGTTACGATTTCGCACCGCTGTAGAAAGTTTCTTTTACGGTATTACATCGTTCTTGTTATTTATGAATACATCCGTAAACATAAAAATAGCCAAAACTTAGCATTCGATTATAAATAGTTGTAATACGACATCTTTTCTCTGAAGCTCTTTCAGAACTTATCTGGTTATTAAATCATACTCGGGATTTTTATATTGATTTTACTCCACTATTTTAACTCTCATTTTTTCCGGGTTAAAGGATTGCATAGGTAGAAATTTCTAATATCATATGTTAGAGAAATATTCGAAATCATTATTTAAAATGCCAGATGTTAGATTACCTTTTTGAAAGACATGGGATAGTTTATCTACGATGGTATTGGGTTTTTCTTTGTTGAAGTGCAGAGGTATTTTGAATTATGGATGTCTATAGATTATGGTCGTACTCGATTAAAATCTAAATGTGTGTTTCAAAAGTTAGGTTTTTAACTTCTTTAATGTTTGTAATAAATTATCTCGACAGTCTTCTATAATAGTGTAAATCGTTCCTCGATAATGAATTGTTGGATGCACAAAGGAGCGGTGACAAAACTTGTTGCTCTTTTTCGATTCTAGGGGTCAATTGTTATGATAGGCAAGTGAAATAGTGAGCAGCGGCATCTGAATGTACCAGATACTTGATGCATATATTGAGATTAACATATCTGTTTATATATTCTTTAAATATTTCCCAGTCTGCGTATGTAATTGTAACACACATAGGATTACAGCAATGTGCTTTTATGATAAATCGTAATTTAAGTCTACTAAACAGTTTTGTATTGGTAGGCTATTTGGTATAGGGAAATGTGGGAGATACGATAGTTTTCTTAATTTGCCAGTAAGTAGATTTCTCATTAGTTAGAAGAGCTTATTTATCGTAAATTATAGAAACCTGCAACCAATAGTTCTGATTAGTTGTGATTCCTAATAGAAATACTTGCAATTCGAGTCATCCCCTGCGAAAAACATTTCTAAAAGTTTGAAATAATTGTTCGTATATAATGAAAGGCATAGTGTAACAGAATGCGCAGTATATGAAATTCACAGTCAGATTTTATTCCTCTGTGTTTATTTTTACGATTGTAGCTTACGTTTAGTTTTGTATTGGACTAATTTGCGTTGAAATAAGGAATTTTTAGAGATAATTATTGATCCACCTTGAGCTATGATGTGGATGGATACAGCTGTAGATTGGTTAATAGCGTATAAAGAAGAGAGTTCGGTCAGTAAAGTGGGTCTTATATATTAAAAAAAGGTACATCTCTTTGTTATTACACAGTTACTTTAGTATTGTAGATATATTTTAGGCCAAGTCTTATTTTTCGGTATTGTATGGTATATATAAAGAGATGAAGTCTTATGTGTTGTCGGATTGATGGTTCATTAATTACATAAAGCCTTAAGAACTGAATTTTGTGTTGTGGATTTAAGGTTCATTACATTACACTACTGCATATCTGCCTATATATTATATATATATATATATATATATATATATAGTCTTCTTTAATGCTGTTTCTAGTCAATAGTGATGTAAGTTTATACTATCTATATATATATATATATATATATATATATATATATATATATATATATATATATATATATATATATATATAATGGATTGTCTTCTTGTCTGGAATGCCTTGCTAGTTTTCTGGAGATGTCAATAGTGTGAACATAGACTTTAATCGTTTTGCTGATTAAGATTTTGATATAGCATATTGTATCTTTAATGATTGTCGCTAAATTACTTGATCATGAACTGGTAATCTTTTACTCCACATATCAATATCGAGAGTGGTTTAGGAATGGATTACTTAAAACGGTTTAGATAGATTTTTGATGTTTGTTTGGAATAACGTAGAGCTATATAATTTTTACGGTCCAGCTCGACTCAGACTGCAATAAATGAGTACCTGGAGGTCAAACTCTGGGGTAATAATAGGCGGTCCGTACGTAGCGCTAGCCACGTTACTACCCTTGTGTACCGTAGGCTTTAGATTGTAGCAGACCTATCTTGTTACGACCTCAAAGGGTCTTCGTAGCCTATTACTGGGAATTATTATTATTTTATATAATTGATTTATTGGTTTGTAATTTTGTTTACGTTTTTTGACTGATTGCTGGTCAGGGTTGTTGGCTTCTGTTATACCATCGTCCATTACATCATAGTCATATTTACATGATACGCTATCGGTTTTAGATGTTGATTTGTTTTAAGTATTAAGTGAGATATTTGGTGCATAAATTTTGATTTGTAGTATATGCACATTACTGTATATTAACTTTATTAAGAATCTGGCTTTGATGAAAAGTATTTGTTGGCTGGAATTGAAGATAACCTAAAGGTACACCTGTTTGTTGGAAACATATTGAATTTTGACAGTTGCGTATATTAAACGTAAGTTTAGGATATTTACTTAGATAAATAGGTTGAAAACATGCTTATCCATTAACGTATTAGGTTTTCATTGCGCCACTAATAATCGAATTTATGATTATAAAAGTAGTAAACATTTTCTCTACCCACATTTTAATTTTTTTAGATGCTTGGCAAAAATTAAAGTCGTTAATATTCATGCATATAATATACATTAAATATTTCAAAAAAAATTTTTAACAAAAAATTTTTATAATTTTGTAAAAAAGGCTTTTTATGTCACCGTTCATGGTTTAAATATGTCTACTCTGCCATAATAAGAATATATCTACCTATAAATGACATTATTTTACTATGAATTGTGTAGATTTTTATTAAGCTCGTACTCCAAGATATGTCCACTTTTACCATTCAAGTAAAGAAATACGAATAAATATATTATGTAATTGATATGTACGCTCAACGCTTTTCAACAATAAAATATTATATTGTTATAAAAAATATACATTTTTGCATCAACATATGTATGTAAACGATTTTAAATCTGTATTCATTGTTTTAATCCTAAAAAATAAAGCCCGACTTGTTAATGTTGCGTGGGGTGTAGTATTGTAATTTATATGCCCCTAGGATTTAATTTTAGTATGTTGTACTCCTATGTTGTAGCGAAGTTTATTGCGTCTGATTTATTTAATACAATTGGTTTGAGCTAAGACTACAAATTAAATTATTATTATTAAATTAACATCAATATCACAGATATGTTGAAAACAAAGAGAACATTACGAAGTACTGTATACCCAACAAAAACCAAAAATTAGACAAATTTAATACACATACAAAAAGTAATAATTTAGTAAAATGACCAACAATAACTCTTATCTTAAAAGAATTTTTGATGGTCGATTTAAAATTGTTAAAAAACTAAAAAAAGCTTTGTCGTAGTTAACCTGTAAATAAAAAATGTATTCAAAGGCTTTACCAATTAAAAAATACAAAAATGGCATTATAATAAATATCATAAATAAAAATAAATAGTAAAAAAAGTTTAATAAGAAATATTCTATATAACAGGAAACAAAAAAAATATTTGTTTATAATCTTGATTATTGAAGAGAATTATTCTAAAACATATTTAAACAACTACCATTTAAAATCGAATCATCAAACGCAAATAAAAGGAAATTGTTGTCACTTCTGAGATCCAAAATTTCGTTATTTATCAATTGGCTTCTCTTTGTAATAAAAAATAATTTAAAAAACAATTTTATTAATTTTGAAAAAGCCATAATTAAGCATATAGCGGAATAGGACGAGCTAATAGGGATTCTCGAGTTTCACCAACAGGATCCAATTAGAGCAAAATAGACTGAAGGGCAGATTTATGCGGCTTTTGACTGGCACAATCGGTGCAGACTGTTAATCCAGCAAACACATTCACGTTGCAGTTTACCTGCACATATTAACCTCATTTAGGTTGTTTATGAATCGCGCAGTGTCGCGCTGGTGATTATGGCCGGAACCAGAAGGAAATGAACCTTCAAATTAGCGTTTCATTGTCAAGGGAAAGAGACAGTCAAAATTATAACTTCGCTTGCTCATAATTCAGTTAAGAGAATCAGATCGTGTGCTCCGTGAAGTGCAATAAACCAACCAACACGAAATCGATTTCTGTGATTCTCGTCGATATTGAATGTTTAACCAAAATTACAAAGTGCATAAAAGTACAAGAATATATTAATTTTTGACACAATCGCCATGCAAATTGAAACACTTGTTATGTCTTAAAATGTTTGAAATTTATTTTATAAAATACTCTCTTCCTGTGAATAAAGCCATTTTGTAATAAGATCTTAAAGTTTAGTGTCATTGTCAAAGTAGTACAATATAAGCCACTGTTATAAGAGCATAATAGATCTTTTTGTCCATTTCCTACAAAAATTCATTGCTGATTACAGACACGTGGACCCTCCTTATCTCATTTTCAAATATGCGACACCATTGACGTACGATTGCTTCACTTATCAGGTTTGATCCAAAAACATTACACAATTCGCGAATAAACCGTGAACCCGAAAGTTTTTTTGTATACAGAAATCTCAATGTTTGAGGTGCAGGCGGAGCCCTAAACAGGGATGTCATATGTCCAGATGAGTTTTAAAATGGCTCTGTACATTAATAGTATATTCGCATATTTACGAATTCCTTCCAAGTATCCAGGACATTTGTTGAAATTTTGGTTATAGTTCTTTTCTCTTCGTTAAGATATGGGTTCGCTAAGTTAGACTTCTGTCAACATGGAGACATATTTTGCAACATTCACTTAGGGAATGTAATTTCCATTTAGTGTAACTACAGGGCAGGTTTATTTTCGGACGGTGGAGGTAACATGTGTCAATTTGTTTGCGTTGGCTTCCATTCTCCACTGTTTTAACTAGTGTTTGAACTGAGTTAAATGTATTTGCAGGTTCCTAGATGCAAAATTGTGATAATTATGGGAAGCTAAAATTATCGTGTTATCAGCGTATGTAGCAGTAATTGTAGAATTGGTTTGGGGTAAGTCTGTATAAAGGGAGCATAATGTGGGCCCTAAAATAATTCTTTTTAGTTCACTAAGTGGATATCGTTGTAAGTTTCTTAGTATTTAACTCCAAATGTTTTGTTTGAGAGGTAGGATTTCACAAGTGAATAGAATGGACGTAGAAGTAAGATCTTAAGTATGTGCGTTAGCCCGATATGCCAGATTTTATCAATGAAGACAGCCGAGTAGTATCATCTTTTCTTTTATATTGTTTAGGATTTTTTTTACAATGAGATGGATTTGCTCCGTGTTTCCATATTTTTTCCTGAACGTGAACTGGTACTGAGGTATGAGTCCATTTTTACCTATGATTACGGTAAGTCGTTTAAATACTAATTTCTCAAGGACCTGTTATATGAGTAGAAGGAGAGTTATAGGTCGGTATGACATAACCTCATTTAGGTTTTTACCTGGTTTAGCAATCATTATAACCTGTGCTGTTTTCCAATGACTTGGGAAATATTTAAAACTAAAAACATCACTAATATTTGCACTAATCCTTTAAGACATTTTACGAATAACTGTTGAAATATTTCACCAGTGATACAGTGATGATATAACCTGGAGCTTTTTTCACTTTTATTTTGTGTTGTATCACTACATCTACCTTAATATGTAAAACTTTTTGTATTGGTAGGATCATTTGGAAAGGAGTCTCGAATTGATTGTGTATCTCTGCTTCTTTTGCAACCGTTAACTGAGAGGAAAAGATTGGAAGACTGTAGCAAGGTGTTCTGCTAAGACAGCTGTTTTTTGCTGGTCAGTTCTTTTCTACACGTTATGATTGATTCGTATTAGAAGTACTTAATATTGTTGTTTGAGTAGCTCTCTGCGGAAAATAATCAGTTGCATTAGTTGGTGTTAAGTCTTTGATATAATTTTGGACGGATTTATTTTTTATCTTGCGCGGTAATTTTTTGAAGTCATTTGCTAGTTTGTTGTACCTTTGTCTGCCCGTTGGGGTTTTTGTTATTATATATTTGTTATTATATATTTCGTTTCTATAATATTTTGTGCTTTAATATTATTGGGGGTTCTTCTCGGACTCTTTCTTTGTTTGTGCCGGGGATCGCTTTCCATGCCCCACTTTGTATTACTGGTGTTATGTCTATAACGGCTTTTTCTATATCTAATTTAATTTTCAATTATATTGCTAGGGCTATTTGTTTATCTAGTTTGACCATGAAATATTTCCAGTTTGTATTTTTTTTTCAATTTTCGTAATATTTGTGTGCGCATGATTATCAGAATAGGAGTGTGGTCCAATGATAACTTTAAACAGAACTCTACCAAAATTTTTTTAACTATGCAAAAGTCAATAAGATCTGGTATTTTATATGGATCGGAGGGCCAGTATGTGGGTATGTGTTGAAACATTGTTCACATTATTAGCTTTCATGACTGTTAATAGTTTCCCTCCTTTAAGTGTTACAACCCTATGTAGATCTCCATATCGTGTTTTTCACATTAAAGGGTTCTTCAACTAGGAATCGGTTTTCCAGCGTCCGGAAATACCCGTCATAATCTTTATATTTATTGTTGTGCTTTAGTGGGCAATATATCGTGGATATTGTTATTTTGCCGTATCTACAACAATGACGTTGGTGCCTTGTATGTTGTTATGCTTATATTCAGCTTTTTCATAATATTTAATATTATGCCTGACTACAACTGCAGAATCTTCATGTGCCTTTTCATCTGGATGTTTATTATTGTGTATGTTGTAGTTTGGGATTTTTACATAACTTATATTGGTGAAATTGCATTTCTGATATAAGAATAATGTCTAAGTCATTAGTTTGTATAAATAACTTTATTTCATGCCCATATTAGCACACGCCATTGGAGTTCCATATTGTTACTTTTAATTTTTGAACCATTAGTGATTTTTATTAAAAAAAATTGTTAACATGAGATTTATAAGTATGCTCATTTGATCCATGAGAGTTTTTATATGTTTTAAGTCGTCCAAATCCCCACTGGTGATATGACTACTGGTTGGTTTTGTTGTTTTCTGATGTGTTCCTGAGCTTTGTGAGCGTATGTAATATCTGGTTGAACAAATCTCGACTCAATATTTCGTTCTCTTAATGTCGAATACGTTTTTTGTTAAATTTGTTTATAAACTATACAGTTTACGCACTTAACATTATTGTCTTTTACTTGCTTACGACAGGCACTGGTTAAATGATTTGAGGCACATTTGACACGTCGTGGATTATTTTTATAATCATTTTTTGTCTGTCCGAATTTTTGGTATCGTGTATATATTGTGGAATTTTGCGTTTAGCGTGCGGTGCTTCAAACTGAATTTTGGTAGTAACAAGTCTATTTTATAAATTTTTTTCTTATTACTTTTAGGTATAATATCTATGAAGCGTAATGGAATTTTTAACCCTCTTTGCTTCACGTTGCAAAGGTTTGTTATTTTGTGTACTTTCTCTTGCAAACTTTGTTTAATGTCCTTGATGTCAGTTGTTGGGTGTAAATTTTTAAGCACTATACGAAACCTACTTTCTTTTCTAGACTTATAGGTATGCAATGCAGTGTTTTTATCTGCAAGTCCTTTTACCAGCACTGTCAACAAAGGCTCACTAATACCATCCCTATCACACTCACATGAGTATAAAAACAACAACGCACGGGACAGTCAATTAATTTGTAGATTTTCTTCTGAAGATGTCCGCCGCAGTTGTGAACGAAACATCAAGAGCTTCCAAAGTACGACCACGGCCTAATAATAATAACGACAAAAATAAGTTATTAAAATTAATTACTCTTTGTCCTGGACAAATTAAAACCATTCCTTCTTCATGTTAATGCTAAACCAAAATTATTCTAAATATGAAACTCATTATAAATTAGTTAATTTTTTAAACTACATGGTATTCATGACAGAACATGGCATTTATCAAATATGTGGGAAAGAGAGAACATGTAATCAAATGGGGTGGATCCAGTTAACCAACAAACACAATCTTGCCGTTATTTTAATAAATAAATATTAATTAGATGCAGTAGCGATTAATCTCACAATAGAAGATAATACAAAACTAAGAATTGTTCATAGCTACAAGAGATTAAATAACAAAAATCAGTGACAAAGACGTAGAACTATTTAATACGTTAGTTATTTAAGCCATCGAAGCAACCAAAGTTATCCAACATATTGACTTAACCATAGGACTTATAAACAATGGCAAAGCACCTAAGCTTCTGCAGTTAAGGCTTATATGAGTGGATTAATTAAAACAGTAAGACAAGAGTTATATCATCACAGAAACACAATTTATACAAAAACTACACAGAAACTTTTAACCAGAGGGATCCTAATATGTAGAAAACAGTCAAATAAATTTTTAGGCAGTTGAATGATCAAACTTATCCGCAAGGTAACCAACCGGAAGAATTGTTTTCTTCAGAGGTTTGTAATTATAGACCGTAGTGCAACTTTAAATGCCCTAGTATAGCAATGGTAAATGATTACATAGTAACCATTGTCTAACTTTTCTGTTTGAGACGAGCTTCCCATCCCGGCATTTTCCTTTATGCAAGATTTAGAAAAATTTGAGAAAACTCAAGTCAGGGTGGGTTATCTGGACCAATAAAGTCTCTCCAAATTAACAATAAAAGATATCCCACTTAACATATATCCGGTTCAAACTAATTCTAACGATGCCATTTAATGTATTTTTGCTCCCTTACAACTGACAAAACGCTAATTTCGTGCTACATTTCGGATATATTTAATTAATTTAAATGTTATCCTTATATTTTTGGCACTTCTAGGTAACTACCAACAGCCTTAATCACGTATGTATTCGTTCAACCGTCGCCACAAAATTGGACTAACAGTACGGTGTCCTTTTTTGAGACTACCACATATTTCTCTACACTGACAACAAAGATTATGATTGGTAATGAAAGAACGTTTGTGGACACATAAGTGGCATAGAATTGTCTTTTCTGATGAATATGGATTTTGCTCTGAAGCTTTAATTTACACTTGTTAGGGTAAAGTGATATACACCATTTATTATGCCATTGTATCACTACGTATTTGGTCATGGGAAGATCTTTCTTTTGGGTTAATATAGCGATATTGTCGACAAATAATGAAAAGTTGCCATGCTGTGGGTTGAGCATGTCGTGTATTAAAACGTTAAATAATGTGGGACCAAGGACAGTCCCTTAAGGTACTTCCGCGCGTGCTTGTTTTGGAGATGGACTTCAAATAATCCGTTCTCCAAAAACGAAAAGATAATACTAACCACATAATGAGAAAGTGGCAACTGAAGTAATTTAAATTTTAATTCATCTAGCCAAACCTTATAGAAGGCATGGATAATGTCTAAGAAGGCTGTCGTTGTGTAGTATTTAGCTGCGTACGCTCTCTTTTTGATTTCTACAATCCTTTCTAGCTGTTTTACTGCAACATAGACAGTAAAAAGTAAGGTTTATTCAGTATTGGTTAAAACGTTTAAGGACTACTCTTTCAAGAAGCTTTAGTTGAAGGCTTATAGTTCTATAAGAGTTGCAGTCAGTTTTGTTTATCCAGGTTTGAGGCATGTTTCTATTTGTTATGAAAGTAACTTATTCTTAAGCATGCAGTGAGAAGTATGACCAGAAAGACAATTATTTTTCGGCTTGAATTTCGGAAGGCGACGTTGAGGATCAGATCTAGTTTTGTAGCTTTTTTTATTGGTAGCACTTTGATATACCCCTTCATTTCTTGTGGGGTCCTGAGTGAGTTGATTAAAATCTACTACTATTGGCTAATAGATTTCCCATATACACAACTATAATATATTATATGGGGTTGGTTTGTATAAGTAATAATTATCGTAAAATCGTGTTTGAGAGGAGTAGTTGTATCTGCCTTCATCAATGCTGTAACTACTATTTGGAGTTGTTAAGGTCGGGATAATTTTTGTTTCTTGGATCATTCTTTTGTGGCTTTTCAAAGATCGAATCTAGTAAGACTAATGTTGTCTAGGTTTTTTTGTAAATATAAATGCGGTATTTTTTAATGTCACGTCATTTGATGGCTTTGATTGTTTAGCCGATTTTTTAGATCACGTTGCACTTCACAGAGTGTAGTTTAGCTGCACAATAATTTTTTTGTGTCTATGTCTCTGACACTTTGAACACTGAGATATGTTATAGGCTTTTGTCCTTACTCCAACGGCGATGGTTGAATGATATATAGATTTTACTTAAAAATTTCTTTAGCGTCATCATTCGCCGTTAGAATAACTGCACAAATTGAGATTGGCTGTTTATCTTTATTCATTAAACGAGTTACATTTTTATCGCCAAGTTTTTAGATGGCAGTTTTTTAATTCGTATTCTGATAATAAAATTAGTACGTTTTGAATACTACCAACAGTTGTTTGTTGTTGGGACTTGAAATGTATAAAATTGGACTATGTCATTTATATACAATTTTGTTAACTTCCCGTAATTATCGTGGGATGTCAGATTAATTTTTTGGTATTAGCGGCTGTAGGATGTTGAGAATTTTCTATTTCTTGTGATTTGTTTAATGTCTGCTATTGTTTATTTTGTGATTGTTTGCGTTATGAACAAATATTGTATTGTTTTTGATTATTGTCACAGTTCTGACTGAAATATTTTTATCATTTTTATTTTGCGTCGAGAAAGGTAGTAGAATTATTTTCAATTAAGTCGTCTTAATTCTACGACCAACGCTTAAGGATTTCACTAGCTGGTGGAATTACCTCGTCAATTTTGTGTTTCACGTTAGAATTAGTTGTTCATATGCGCAACCCCGGTAGGGTGGGCATTTTGGTTATGAATTGTGTACTTCTGTAAAATAAAGTAAATCCACTTACTTAAGGTAAAGTAGATTGAATATATCAATAATTGACAATAAGGGTAAGGCTACTGGTTGACTGTGATACTAAGACATCACTACACAACTGCTTGATATCAATAAAATAATTCTTTAAATACGTAGGTGTAAATGCAGAATTTATCTTACATCTTATATGTACATGAAAATGAACTGAACTATTACGATTTGCCGTTTAATTTAAGCTGCATTAATTTCATCTTAAATTATGTAGTCGGGAATATTATTTCTGCTCAATTGATTTTCAGTTCCCTCTCGCATTTTCCGCGTGCTGTAATTAGAAAGTTGCTACTAAGAGCTGCAATTTCCTATTCAAATGATCTTAAAGTTTATAGAAGTTTATCTTGTTTTACAGTTAAAATATAGAAATCAAATTAAGTTCACTGTTGATGCATTTTAAAAACATTTTTATTAATTTGTGATACAAATAATTATAAATATATGCATATTACAAACATAAATAAAAGCATATAATGATATTTAAACCATAAGTAGAAATAAAGTTTATTAACCACGCGTAATATATATATATATATATATATATATATATATATATATATATATATATATATATAATACATATAAAATAATACGTACTGATACAATTTTTACAACTGAATAAATTAGCTGATAAAATACTTCTAAATATTTAAAGATATGCAAAGTAAAATTGCTAAATATTTTATTATATGTTGCAGATAATTATATATTTTTATTTAAAATTTCAACTTGTAGATTTTACCTGTGTTGACACAAATTTAATTGAAAACTAAAATATTCAGTTAAATACTAAAACTAATTACTGTGTTATGGTTTGTTTGATTTTCCATGATTACTGTGGCCGATTGTAAATTTAGAATCCATTAAAACTAAAGTTCGCAATTATACAACTAGCTGTGGTTTTATATCCACAATTTGTACTTTACTTTTCAAAGCATTGTAATTTAAGTAAATACAGTGCAACCTCTTTAATCCGAACACCTCATTGCCACGGTCTCTTTGGATTAGCGAATCGTTCGGACTAACGAAACTATGTACCACAAACAATAAATAAACCTAAATATGTATAAATGTATATACTTTTCTATCCATATATATATATATATATACATATATATATATATAAAGAAAAATGTGCAAGTAACAAAGGCGGTATTTATTGTCTTATGAGGTGAAAAAACGTTATCTTCAATTGCTTTTTATTTTCAATTGATGCTTCTTGGGCTTAGGCTTACAATTCTTTCAGAAATATAATTCTATGTATGGAAACATTATTTTAGATTGCCCATTCGATACACGTATTATAGGATAATACTGCACCACCATCCTTTACTGCACAGGTAATTCTAGGAACATCATCAACCGGATTACTATCTGAAGAGTCAGAGATAATTTCTTAAATGATGTGTGTTACCCACTCTTCGATATTTTATTCGTTAAGCTTTGGTCAAGATTTTTCCCCAAATCCAAAATTTCCTTCATATCATTTTCTTAACAAGTCTTGGTTCAACGATTTGTCTGGCTAATCTAGCCACTGGGATACCACCTTCTTCATCGCTGGTGTCAAGCTGTTCGTCATAAACCTCGCGTGGTAAAAATGTTTTCCAAGATTTTTTTTGGTTTGCTAAAGTAAACTGCAGCGCCGACACAGTTCAACCCACTTGTTACTACTAAAAATTCAAACTGACGCAGTACCACCACCACCTAAAGCAGTGGTGGGCGGTATAAACAACGACAAGTGTTTATTTCTTGTTTAGCGTTCGGAGTACCGTGACAGCGTTCGGATTATCATTTTGTAATTTTGCCGTTCGGATTAACGTGTGTTCGGATTATAGAGGTTGCACTGTAATTGAAATTTCTGTACATTATAACATATTTTATGTGCTTAAACAAAGTTAATGTTTAACTTTATAATAAAGATGCTCACAATATGCCCCGTTACTTTGCAGACAATGTTTATGAAGGTCAATTACATGGATTCTTACAATTTAATTTTTTTAACAAATGCTTCTGAAAGTAACTGGACTAGCTGAGGCACGTCGCGCAGTCGCGTTGGGTAAAAATACTTGTGATGGGGGAATGTAGTGTGGGAGTCTCAGCAACCAGTTGCACTTAGCTCGTAGCAATTAGAGCAAGGGGATTATGAATCTACTGAACCTCTGTACGGGTGACATGTCACAAAAAATCAGCGTTTGATTGAGCAGCGGTACGCCATCAAATTTTGTGTTGAGCACGAAAATAAGCGCTCGTCTGGAGATTGCCAACACTTGGATTCTTCATCAGCACGATGCGTTGAGCCACACACTGTTGATCACGAAGCAGTTTCTAATCAATAAAAATGTGCTAATACTACCACAGTCACTCTACAGTCCCGACCTGTCTCCCTGCGAGTTTTTCTTGATTTAAGACAATGTAGTTGTCCAAGCGACTGTGACTAGGCACCTCAGCAGAATCCTAGAAAACAAATTTAAGGAAACATGCTAACAATAGAAACATTGGTGAAAGCGCTGTATGGTTGTACAAGGGATATATTTCAAAAACTACTAAATGTATTTGATATCTTCAACAAACTGAGTTTGCCAGTATCAATTTGATTACTTTCCAGACAAATCCTTTAATATATGATAAATGTCCACCCCAGAAAGTTGCATAAACTCGGGCACTTCAAATCACATTCTCTATAACTTTTTTATAGACACTGAGGTGTACGTTTTGAATATATTTCCGTATGTTTTCTTTGGCTTCCTCAGTTGTGTTTGGTTTGGTAGAGTAAACCTTGTCCTTAAGATACCATATGTTACAAAAATTCTTCATAGTAATAGTAAAAATATTTCCTGCTTTATTCTCAAAAAAAGAAATGCAATCCAATTATAACTTAAAAGAATCTCGTTCCAATCTATGATCCAACATGTATGTAAGTATAATTCGTGAATAACACGATGATTTTTTTTACCTAGCAGTTTTCCTTATTAACATAACTAAATAAATCAAAATAAGTTCATTGTAAGTTTTTCAGCACATGCTCATCTTTGAAACTAAGTTCCAATATTTCCTTACTGTACTTGCGATGTTTTTAATATTAAATTAAAAAATAGTAAAATTCTTAAAACAACTAAATCTTAGGTGCAAATCTTTGTTTAACCCTCCGTCGGGTGCAACCAGCCTGACAGGCACAGTTTGGATGTTTTGGTTCCCTCTTCCACTCATACCAGGGGTAGAAGTCTATCTCTCCTAGTAGTTTCTTATCTTTACGGGATGTTTGAGACCAACCTACGCAGTTGATTCAGACGCTTTGTGGAGGGCAGTTATCGTCATTCTGATCTCACAGGTACATTGCGTTCGAATTTGTCGTATTATCATATGAAGGTTTGTAATATATGTTTTTCTTTTATCAAAAGTATTCATTTTACTTATTTTATGACTATCATTCAAAATTTTTGTTATTTTTCGGAAATATGTAATGTTCAGCCTGGGCAACCAGGTTCATTGCGCTCGAAGATGTACTTGTGATGATGGTTTTTCTTATATATTTCGGGTTTTTCGATAAATTGGTCGAAATTTTTTTGTTTTGTTTAAACCAAGCAATTGTAAATCACGGGGACGACTTTGTAGTGAAAGAGGATTTGAGGAAAAAGAGTGACATTGATCTTCAAAATGGGATGGAAAAACGTAAAAGCGATTCAGAAACGGAGCAAGATAATGAGGAGACCGAAAATAAATACGAACCAGATCCAAGATTAAACCTTTTTTGGAAACGGATAAAACGACCAAGTGGGCCAAAAATTCGCCCACGAGAAGTGTTCGTAGGCGAACTCACAATGTTATAACTTATCTTCCTGGAGTCACACGAAACGCCCAAATTACATCAAACTGTTGGAATAATTTATTTACTGACGATATCTTGGATACAATAAATAAATGCACAAACTGATAAATGGAATCTATAAAACACATTTTTTTAGAGAGAAAGAGAGACATTGCATCTACAGATGTCATTAAACTAAAGACTTTTATTGGCTTGTTGTACCTGACAGGAGCTCTTAGAGGCTATCGTCAAAGTTTGGAGGAACTTTGGGAAAAAGATGGTGACGGCATTGAAAATTCGGTATTCTAATGAACATCAAACGGTTCAAGACCCTGATACGTTGCCTTATTTTTGACGATCGTAGCTATCAGGGCAGGACGAAAAGAATTTTATTGTTTTGCGCCAATTCGTAATGTGTTCGAAAAATTTGTGGAAAACTATCTGAAGAGCTATAATGTCAGGAAAAACTTCACAATCGACAAAATGTTTCTAGGTTTTCGAGGAAGGTGTCCATTTCGGCACTACATACCGTCGAAACCGACCAAACACAACATAAAATGTTTTGCCTTTGATAATGCAATGCTTTATACACTAAACATGGCAATTTATGCTGGGAAACAACTTAATGATCCTTTCTGTGTCAGTAATAAGCCAAATGAAGTGGTGAAAAGAATCGGCTAAGCCCTTATTTGAATCTGGTTGTAATATCACTGCAGATAATTTTTTTACTGATATGATATGAATCTGATCGATGATTTAAAAGAGAAGAAGTTGTCCTAAGTCGAAACTGTGCGAATTTATTTCGACCAGCACGTTTGGCTTCAGTGGTACCAATTCTCAAGTGATTTACCTTGGAAATCAACTGGAACCATGTCGCAGAAGATGTCATTGATAACGCTAGTCCACAAACTGGTACTTGGAGAGCTAAACCGAAGAAGTGTGAAGACAGTTGGAATCCAAATGCGTCTGAAAAAAAATCGTCCCATTGAAGATGTAAAAGATTCAACCTCTACTTCGCAACCGATGTAGGTGCTCAAGTTGCACCTTGGAAACGGGTTTCAGAAGAACGATAAATTATGAATGTAAAAAATGTTACAACGCAATCTGCCCGACTCATACAAATATGCGAATGCCCCTCTTCTACGGAATTTCAGCTGAATGACTCTGACTCCGAGTGAATTTTGTCTTCTGACATTTGTTACCCTGACAATTTAAGTAAATTTATTGGTGGATCGTAAATTTTTTTAATGTTTTTTGAACAATAAATGCACTCTTTTTGCAACAAATTTTGTTGTTTTCTTTTGTCTAAATATTCCCACAAAAGTCAGTGATTACTTTTAGAATACTAAAATTATAATTAATGGGTATAAATTTCCGATTGTTTTATCTGTCTGTCAGGCGCTTGCGCCTAAACTCAGCAGATTCAATATTGCTCCTGACGACGGGTTAATATAGTCTGCATAAATATTCTCCAATGTAAGAGCAGTACGTAAACAACCAGAACTTTAACTATCTTTAACATCACCATTTTCTTTAAATTTTTCTACCAACTGATAAACTGTGTAAACACTGGACACATTCTTACAACCTAAATCTTGCCTTATTTTTTGTAAAGTAACAATATGTAATGAATTGCTTTGGTAAATTATTTTAACAAGACACACACATCCACCCACGCACGCACTCACTCTCTTATAGCTTTTAAGTAATTTAAATTTCGTGTTATAAATAAATATATTTAAAATAGGGTGTTGTTTGAAGATAAATATAAAATATACTGAACGAATGTTGGTTAGAGGGATAAATGCCAGGAGGTGATTCCAGATAGAAAAAGGAAAATTTTATATATATATATATATATATATATATATATATATATATATATATATAAAATGCAGCGAGTTTGCAGTAATAGATTATTATATTACATTATATTACACTACATAACACTATGAAATTTATTTCTACAATTATAAATCGGGCCCTTAATGAAAACGCAAATGCATCGAATCATAGGTTGATGTAGCCTTTAAATCCTTGGTACTATGGTAATGTAATGGTAAGGCTCTACGCCCCGCGTGGGAGCACGGCCTGCGAACTGAGAGAGGTTAAGGCTCTCATACGTTCGCTCTTTCTGCCCGGTCGTTGCGCACCATCTCTGGTGCGGGGCAGTGTGGCAAGCACCGCGCCTAAGACGACCGCCATTATTACCCCTTGTTCGAGTGAACGCAGGTACTCAATTATTTTTAGTGACTGAGTAGGCCACCCGCCAGGCATCAGAGAGCACCGGGAAATCCTTGGTACCATATTCAAATCAAACGTTTTTTGAGTGTCTGCATATCACAAACTAGCTTTTAAATCTTTATAGCTGAAAATTAAGGTAGTCTAAAGTCCGGTGACCGGGTGGTCTACGCAGCAAAATCACTTTATCTAATCTATTTACGAGTTCAGGAATCCGTTATTGAGATATGGGTAAACATTAACGGTAAGGTAAACCGCATTTTTACCATATATCAGACACATGGTCTGACCTATTGTACTGTTAATAACATTTTTTCAAGAAATAAAGACAGACGGTATAGCCCATAGATGGCTGTTATGTAAATTGATGATGTTTTTTACCATTACTTCAGCTGTAAAAAAGATAAAACCCTCCTCTTAGACAAAAATTCACTCGCAATGCACATGCTTGGAATAGTGGCGATTTTCGTGTAGAATACTCAATAAAATTGCCTAGCATACACGAGGTGGTATGTTCTTTTGACAAAGGTGTACCTGTATGTTACACATATCGTGTTAGTTTACTATTGCTACTAAACTAAAATTTATGATTTAGTTGCTGTCAGTGAGAATAGATGCTTTGGCATACGCATGTGGCCATTCGACCATTGTCATTTACTTACCCATACGTGAATTTGCTTATTCCTAATACACAAAAGGGGCTGTTTTAATAACAATTTACTACACAATTTTACTTAGGAGCAAATTTTTAAGTGTGTGGGATTTTAAAAACACATCGTAACTGAAAAGAGTGTTTTTGCGAAAGGTTATTATTCTAAAAAACAAATTGTCATCTGCCATAGATTAAAAAACATTTTGGACATACGGACCCAGAAACTTTTTTCTACTAGAAATGCTTTTAAATTTTTTCTTACATAGACAGATTGTACATCTGAATTAGTAATATCTTATATGTACATGAAAATGAACTGAACTATTACGATTTGCCGTTTAATTTAAGCTGCATTAATTTCATCTTAAATTATGTAGTCGGGAATATTATTTCTGCTCAATTGATTTTCAGTTCCCTCTCGCATTTTCCGCGTGCTGTAATTAGAAAGTTGCTACTAAGAGCTGCAATTTCCTATTCAAATGATCTTAAAGTTTATAGAAGTTTATCTTGTTTTACAGTTAAAATATAGAAATCAAATTAAGTTCACTGTTGATGCATTTTAAAAACATTTTTATTAATTTGTGATACAAATAATTATAAATATATGCATATTACAAACATAAATAAAAGCATATAATGATATTTAAACCATAAGTAGAAATAAAGTTTATTAACCACGCGTAATAATAATTATATATATATATATATATATATATATATATATATATATATATATAAAATACATATAAAATAATACTTACTGATACAATTTTTTACAACTGAATAAATTAGCTGATAAAATACTTCTAAATATTTAAAGATATGCAAAGTAAAATTGCTAAATATTTTATTATATGTTGCAGATAATTATATATTTTTATTTAAAATTTCAACTTGTAGATTTTACCTGTGTTGACACAAATTTAATTGAAAACTTAGATATTCAGTTAAATACTAAAACTAATTACTGTGTTATGGTTTGTTTGATTTTCCATGATTACTGTGGCCGATTGTAAATTTAGAATCCATTAAAACTAAAGTTCGCAATTATACAACTAGCTGTGGTTTTATATCCACAATTTGTACTTTACTTTTCAAAGCATTCTAATTTAAGTAAATACAGTGCAACCTCTTTAATCCGAACACCTCATTGCCACGGTCTCTTTGGATTAGCGAATCGTTCGGACTAACGAAACTATGTACCACAAACAATAAATAAACAAATAGTCTAAAGTCCGGTGACCGGGTGGTCTACGCAGCAAAATCACTTTATCTAATCTATTTACGAGTTCAGGAATCTGTTATTGAGATATGGGTAAACATTAACGGTAAGGTAAACCGCATTTTTACCATATATCAGACACATGGTCTGACCTATTGTACTGTTAATAACATTTTTTCAAGAAATAAAGACAGACGGTATAGCCCATAGATGGCTGTTATGTAAATTGATGATGTTTTTTGCCATTACTTCAGCTGTAAAAAAGATAAAACCTTCCTCTTAGACAAAAATTCACTCGCAATGCACATGCTTTGATTTTCATGTAGAATACTCAATAAAATTGCCTAGCATACACGAGGTGGTATGTTCTTTTGACAAAGGTGTACCTATATGTTACACATATCGTGTTAGTTTACTATTGCTACTAAACTAAAATTTATGATTTAGTTACTGTCAGTGAGAATAGATGCTTTGGTATACGCATGTGGCCATTCGACCATTGTCATTTACTTACCCATACGTGAATTTGCTTATTCCTAATACACAAAAGGGGCTGTTTTAATAACATTTTACTACACATGTTTACTTAGGAGCAAATTTTTAAGTGTGTGGGATTTTAAAAACACATCGTAACTGAAAAGAGTGTTTTTGCGAAAGGTTATTATTCTAAAAAACAAATTGTCATCTGCCATAGAATAAAAAACATTTTGGACATACGGACCCAGAAACTTTTTTCTACTAGAAATGCTTTTAAATTTTTTCTTACATAGACATATTGTACATCTGAATTAGTAAAAATAAGCGACTAGGTAAATCAAGAATTATTTTTGGTTGTATTTCGAGAATGGCAAAGGGCCACCTTATATGCATGCCCAATCTTATTTTAGATAACACAACAAATTAGCTTCACATAATTATCAACCTACAATTTCCGACAAAATCAGCCGAGAATACCAACATCGAGCTGCTATATTTGAATCGCTTTGTCCAAAAAGATCAAGGAATTTGACTACCACAAGAAGGTAATTGATCCCAAGAAAAGTAATAAATTTGTCCAAGAATTTAAACAGCAGACTAATTGGGATCCTGGGCAGAGCACAATTAGCCTGGTAAACAGAGATGAACATGGCAAGGTGCACGGTTTGTTTAGCAATGCAGCAGGATCTATAGAAACTACCAACCGTTGATTAAGAAAAACAAAATTGGTATTAAGCACAGCTAAACGACAATAAGCACAACAGAGCTGATTTCTTGATATTCTTTTCGGGCGGAAAAAACTTCATCCAGGACAGACAACTAAATTACCAAAATGGCAGCTGGATTTAGCTACATGCTTTTTATGTTCCTACTGTCATGTACATAAAGTGTACTGCTTCTGTAATAGTGTTGGAGTTTGTAAATAGCGAAGAGGATGTAATAAAACCCCACTTCCTTGAGAAAACCCTGATGCTAATAGTTATATAAGTTAATAGTTATATCAACGTGTCGGATACAGTTGTTAAGCCCTGGAGAGTGGCAGTGGATAAGCAGTATGTATTCACACTCTATCCTACAGGACAAGATAGACTCGGTCTTAACTATATAACAATTTGTATTACTACTGGTCCTCCAATTTATGGCCATCCTTCAGTCCTTATGTGGGTTGTGGTAAAGATGAAAGTCAATAGTAGACATTATAATACCAAGGATGGCTTAGGACCCTCCATTATAGAGAAAATGACATATACGGACAAGGAGAAAGTTGTGTTGACCTGCAGCAAGTTTAGATCCTGGCTTAAAAAGTTCGCAACCGCTAATGGAGGCTACATTGTTTCAAGTAATTAAATTTAAATCTGTTTTTTTATTTTAATTTTATATTTATTTTTTATTCGCTTTCCATATTTAACTCTACGATTTTATAGTATATTGTGCATTTTAATAAGTATTACCACTACCATCGTAAAATTTTAAGACTAATAATGATTAAGTAACACCAAAATTTAGAGAAAGACAGAATTAAATGTATATTAATTGTCTTGGTAATATTGGCATTTGGCCATCTCTTATCTATAACTCAAGATAAATTTTCTAAAACATATATTAATAGTCTAATTTTATTTCCAATAACTGATTTATTTTTCAATCCGACAATATAATAATTTTTTTATAGCTATACAAATAGTTTGGAGTGATTTATATTTTGCAAATGTGACCTAGTAATAATTAAGATAACTTAAATTAAAAATAACTTCTAATACTAATATTTTAGTTAGCAAACAGTTTAAACAAATTGTTAGGACTAAGGCTAAAGCCAGTTAGGATGCCATTAAATAAGTTTCCGTTAAATCAAAAGTGTGTTCTACGTTGATTGGTATTTAAACGTTAAAATCACCACAAAAAACATAAAGTCGTGATTCATGTTCAGACAAATTGCCAGTTTATTGCGTTTTTATGGTGAATGAAATACTTCATTAAAATACGAATTACGATGCAGGATTCAGTTAAACTAAAAGGGCAAACGCTGTTGTATAAATTTTATTTACCTTCTCAATAGTGAGCGAATATAAATGTAATAAAATAGAACAGAAATGCATGTTAAATAAAAAGAAATTGATTTTGCAGCAGTCAAATAACAATTAGTTTAGTTAAACAAAGTTTTATAAATTACATAGTATTGTTACTATTTCAGTGATGGACGATATAAAACTTTTACTTAATAACCAAAAAGAACAAAAACAAAAGAAGATTTATGATCATTTATTTTAAGTTGTCAGCTCTGTTCAATTAATAGCTTAAATGTGCCGGGTCTTTTAAATTATTCTATTTAAACCGTTTAATCTAAATTGAATGTCTGGAAGGGATTATGCAATATTAATCCTCATTGCATTTTTATCGCAGTGAAGAACATCGAACTACAAATTACTGATGAAGGTTAACCCTTCCAATTTTAGCCTTTCGACTAATAACTGTATAATACATATAGCTTGCACATTTTACATTTTATCGGCGAAGTCGTTACTGATTACATAGGTAGTATTAAATTTGGTGATAAAGAAATAGTGTTAATTGAGTAAAATAATTGTGACTTTTTAATACAATTTTATTATTTGACAACAGCAAAATTCGGCTATGCTTTCTATTCTATTTATACCCGGCACATTTATTTCGATAAAAGTTTTAAATGTCGCATAATAATCAATAGCTGTTTAGACCAAAACGTTTGAACTTTGACCTTTATGGGGTGTATTTGGGAAAAGTAAAGCGGCGTGCAATTAGCTCCAGGTTACAGTTATTCATTAAACGTGATCCATCACAGTTGTGCATAAAGCGGTAAGGTTAACTTTTTTTTTACTAATTAAGCACGAACCCCGTTTTCTGCGATTGTTGCGAAGATAAGTAAGTCTTTAGGTCGCAATAAACATTGGCCCACATTTTTTGAATTACAAGCCTTATTTTATGTGGAGAATGTCAAGGGCAGCACCGAAGTAAAATAACTATAACGGGCTTTTAAAAACATTGCCCAAATAAAAATTAAATTAGTGCACGTCAAAAACGAAAGAAGTAAAGCTAGCAAACAGATTCGAACAAAATAATTATTTATTATTGTTTTTTTTTATATATTAAATCACCCTAAAATAGGTTTTATTATTTAAATTCCATCCAAATATTAATGTATTTTAAAATTTGCAAAATATTAATTAGAGGTATAAGTTACGGATTATAATTGTAAAAATATTCAAATAAACGAACATCTTTATTTAGTAGGTTGCATAAAAGCGGAAAAGGAGATAAGCTTGACGTAAATCTCAAATATAATGTCTTTTAGCTTAGTCTTGAGTACTGAAGAACGATGGATGGAACTACTACTGTAATAACATGAACTAAATATATAAGCTAAAAATTGTGAGTAGTTGCATTAACTGGACGTGTTTGATAATTTTTAATACTACAAATTAGGCGTTCAATTAAGCCAGTCTAAATCTTCTTGTTTGCGACTATTTAAAGTCAAATCAGATTATATAATGAAAGCGTGTCCATCTGAATCAGCTAATTGCACTACCACTCAACACTGTGACCTTTTAGTATCTCGTTGAACAACTAGTGTCTAGTCTAGTGACTAGTGTCAATTTTATATCATACTGTGAAGGTACTCATTTAACACCCAAGTAATTCCAGGCCCAACTTACTTAGTATTTTTTAACTAATTGTTTGTACCACGTGTAAATAACGTTCATTATACTACTATGTTTGCATTATAAAGAGAAGAAAATAGAAAAAGTGATAATCATATTTCAAAAATTTTTAGCTATGGGAAATTAGTTGTTTAATAGAAAGCTTTGTAAAATTTTTGCACCATTTGATTATGAAACTATTTATGTTGTTTGATGATTTTGTCTTCTTTTTCATCTTTTTTTTTCTTCTTTGATTTTCACATATTGCAAGTTTGTTGTTTTCAACTTTCAATGCTGTTCGTCTTCTCAGTGTACTTCGCTTAATTGTTTTCTATTTTACTGCCGGTCGACTTCTCATTCTATATGCGATTAGTTTGTAACTACTTTGAGCCATCTTTCTTCGTAACACTTCGTAATACTTAAGTGTCTTATTTTTTAATCGTCTTTTGTAATTGACATTTCTACTTTTATCTCTCTCCATATCTCTTGTGTTTCTTTCCTATTTCTGCGTGTGTATTGTAAACTTTTTACTATGGAATATAGTTCTGGTGCTCTCAGTTTATCTCTTATTTCGTCAATCAGTGGCCGCAGCTTTTTTCTATATTATAATGCTTCTCACAATAGTGTTAAATATTCTTTTCTTTGTTTATTTTGCAAGATTTTTACCCCATATTAGCTTATAAAGGAGTTTTGGTGTTTTTTTTTTCGTTTTATTGCTTTTACATTTGTTTTAATCGTTAATGCTATGATTGAAGAATATTAAAATAGAATTAATGGCATGTGAGCGAAATTGCCGAATTGATAAAATAGTTGTTTCAGTAAATAGAAAGAGGAGGAATTATTTTGAAAAATATAAAACTTATATATTGTGCTTATAATAACATAAGAAAGCAAGCCAATCTTATGCTAAAATTACCAAGAAATAACTATTATGTCAACAATATTTATATATTTAGAATTAGTTATAAAAGCAAAAATAGTTGGAGGTATAGAAACTTATAGCAAGGAACAAGGTGAATTTAGATCTGAAAGATTTTATGTACACAATATCTACTCTCAAGTAAAAAATATTAATATTAATTTAATATATGCAGACCTAAAGTAAGCATATAACAATATTCTAAGATGTGAACTATGGAAAGTGATAAGATGGAGAATTAAAAAAACATGATTAATTTAGTTAAAGCCTTATACCAAAATGCAAAAGCACAAGTTAACTTTGAAAATACAATAACAACCGAAATGTCAGTGCCCAAAGGATTATCACAAAACTATCACCGCTATTATTCAATACATACAAAGAAAATTGGTAGAACAATGAGAATACTTATAAGAGATGTGTTTGCCAATAAACAACTAATTGTGCATAGGATGAGGAGGGCATGACTTATGTGCTGCGAAAACTAAAAGAGGAGTGTGACCAATGATAAAACTTGCTACAAACTAACAAAACAGCTTACATGTGTATCGGAGAAAAAACGTGTTTCAAACTGTAAACTGAAATTTGCCAAGTTGTGAAAGCAATCGTTATCAGTTTTGCAATGGCAATTTGAAGAAGCAGAGATATTTGTCCTCGTTGAAGGTTTTTGTAAATTTAGTCAGCAATAGGTTTATATTTAAGAAAAATTATATAAGATACATCAAGTATAAACACTAAATATAACTAACCACACTAGTTAGGGGTTTCATTTCTAATTGGAGAGCTTATAGAAAAAAAAGTGAAATATAATGATAAATTACTAGTAATAGTATCCGAAAATAAGTGACATACTTAAAAGAGCGTTTAAAATGACACAAAAATAAGAAACAATTAAATAACAACAATAAAATACTCCTAATTAAGATAAATAATAAATACTTACACATTAACTAATATTTTATATCCCAAATAAATAATATTTTTGGAAGGATATTTGTAGTGCCATTTAAAATTTTTATTATTTTAAATGTAGCAGTAATAAGCATAGTTAATAGAAAACAAGCTTTCTATATCTTCAAAGACAGTGCTAGAGTAAACTATTTCGAAATTTGAGAAATTGAAGGCTGTAAGATTGTAAATATTTTTAAGATTATCGGTATAGTAAATGGCTATTAAAATAATGTTATGTATTGAGTGTAAACTGTTTGTAAAATATATCGTAATTGAAGTTGACGTCACATAAGTTACATTATATTCTCTACTTCCTACATTTGGTTTGTTTGCATTGAATCCCACACAATTTCTGTAACGATTCGTTTATATTACCAACACAACTATTTTTGAATTGACATTATCACAGACATTATATAAAAAACAAATTATTTTCACAGAGGCTTTGTGTAATATTGTCACGTAAAATAAAAATTCAACTATGTAACACTATTGTTCCATAACCAAAAAATAAACAAATACAACCAAATATTTTAAGAACTATTTGAAACTTCGCGCCCTTTACTTTTTTACACTTAACTTTTTATTTATTATTGGCATGCGAAAAATGTGTATTTAACATACTAAGCTAACAAATATATTTTCAATAAAGCTTTTATCTAATTTTTTTAAAGAAAATAAGAAAAATGCATATTTTTGTTAATAGAAATAGAACGACAGCAACATATCTGTATAATTTTCGAATAGCAAGATGAAGTAAACATTTTATTGATAGATTTACAAAAATGTTAAATAACAATTTGTTTACTTCTTTATATTTTAACTGATCTGTTGAGCTCATTGTACGAGGACTATGTTTTTTCAACCTCAAATAAAGGTAAGTTTAAATTACAAAAGGTTTTATTACCATGAGTAAAGTACAATCAATGTTACTCTTCTGCATAGTTAAGTGAACATTGAAACATTTATCATAACAGTAGATCAGTTTTCCAATACCCTCTTCATAGAAGGGTCTTGCCAGAATGCTGATATAGGTCTCCATGTCGTCTTGAAACTTTTCGTTGCCAGTCCCAGACCCCTGTGCAGTTCTTGAAAAGAGTGAAGTCTGTCGAAACACTTGGTCAACTCGCTGCACTTACGACAGATTTGCATAATTGCCCTCCTTCATAATAAAAATTTTTGAATTTCTTTACATTATCTTAGACAACACAATCACACATAAAATTTACACGCAGCTCATTCTCCGATGAATTTTTGCTGCACTATTTCTTTCTGCCTGTATGAAACTAATGATGCTATGCAACACATGCGGGAGAATCAACAATTCCGGTTATTTTAACAAGCTTGCAGCTCAACTTCAACTGATGTTTTGGACTCGGTAGTGATAGATGTCATGGTGGGGAAGCTGCGCAGCAGCAGTGCTCAGATACGTCTCGTATCTAAGGTTAAAAAAATAATCCTCGTAATATGAATAGGTGTTGATAAATTGTAAAAGAATAAATCAAAATTTATTATAATTATAGTCAGCAGTGTTAAGATCCTTTCATTTATGTAATTTCATAACAAGGATGAGACAGAAAACTTTAAATATTTTTATATTTATTAATGTTGATATAATATAAAGTATTTGAAGATATAAAGCTCTGAAAAGGCGGGCCTGGTTTAGATGTTCATGTTTTCTGCTTCAGTATTCGAATTGTATCTACAATGTTTTTCTTAAACCGACAAAGCTTATTCATAATCAGTACACACGAGGAGAAATAATTGGAAGACAGATCTGGAGATCGATATGGCCAATTAGTTTCTGAACTGGTCGAAAAGAAATCAATCGTAGTTAGGGTAAGACGCCCTATTTTGTTAAAAAAAATTCTTTGTATCCCACCATACATATATATTTTCAATCAAAGAATTTCTCATTAAGGGTGTTTGAACTTTAAATTTAAATAAAACTAGTTGGGTATGAGATATTAAAAACATTTATTTGAAAGAGTATTCGATTACATTATGTATGGAATATTATATCAGCCAAATAGCCGATGGGGCTTTGCTGGGCCAATTCGAAGAAGTCCAGTTTTCGATGACTGGATTGCATTAATTGGGCTTGATATTATTGTTAGCATCAGTTATGTAGATTTTTAAGGTATCAATCGTCTGCAGCTTATTATAGCGCGTCTTATTGGAACCACATCTCGTTGAAATCCATATCTTCCAATTCAGACTAATAAAAATGGTTATCATCGACCTTTGGTTATCATTGGTTATCAAGCGGGTGACAGTTATGACGGTGCCAGCTTCATTTTGGAATGACCCCGCCGAACCAGAATCCAGGCTAAACAGTATTTGCAATTGATGGGTCTCATGTAGGTTGTTATCTTCCCAAATGCCACAATTTTGCTTGTCGACATAGCCATTCGTCCAAAAATGGACCTCGTCGCTGAAGATCATTTTCTGTCCGAAATCGAGGTCCACTTTCAACTGCTCAAGAGCCCAGTCAGAAAATGCCCAATTGTGTACAGGTGCAAACTCAAGTCCTGACGCAAAATTTGCTAAGTTGAGGCCTGCGAAAACTAAAGTTCTTGGGCGCGACGAGATATTGACTGCTTCGGGTTATTCTGCACACTCTCGTTTACTGCAGCAATGTTTTTGATGGCATACGGATGTTGTTTAATTGTCACCTTTTCTGTCCCAAGATCTCTCGTGACTTGTCATTATTATTTTAGTCTTCAACTTTTCTTAGCTGGTATTATTATCGCCTTCTATTTCTGTCGGGTTTTCTTCTTTTTTCTTTGCTACTTTCATTATATCGTCTAAGACTATATTAGAAAGTACAGGCCTTAGTCCTATATTTACTTTAAATTCTTTTGATGCTCTATTATCTGTTTTTATATAGTTTCTATTCTCTTTGTGTAAGCTCGTTATAGATGCTACTAGGTTATCCTCCACGTCAAAGAGAAGTAATAACAACATTATTGTTCAAATATGCAATTTTATCTACAACTGTACTACGAGCCATTACCATTACTTATTTTAAAAAGGACCTGTTTTGTTTTGTAAATTACAATATTTATTTAATTCAAATTATATTTGCAGCAGTCGCCTACATCAAAACATGTATGAAAAAGGCAAACAAAAAGCAAACAAATTTTATTTAAGAAACATAAAACCAATTACGATTCACATTCATTTAGATAAAAATTTGTAATTAAATTAATCAATGGATATTTAAGTTTATGAACAATTTGTTAACAAGAAAGATATATTTTTGGCATTATATTTAGTTGCATTATTGCAGTTTAAAAATATTTGTTTTATTATTTTGCGAGTTTGGACGTAAAAATAATTGTGCATATCGGTATATTAAACTTTTAAACTAAAGGTTTACAGTTTCTCCATATGTATATATATATGATATATATATATATATATATATATATATATATATATATATATATATATATATATGTTTTTCTTTCTTTCTTTAGCCTTCTTCAATCCATTTGCGGATGTAGGCCTCCCCTAATTCCTTCCATCGTGTCCTGTCTTGTGCAATTCTTTTCCATGCAAGACTAGCGTGTAGTTTTACATAATCTATCCATCGCATTTGTGGTCTACCCCTTGTTCTTTTGCCTAGCCAGGGTCGCCAGTCCTGGATTCGTGCGTTCCACCTGTTGTCCGTTTGGCGGGCATTGTGTCCTACGAATTGCCACTTCAGACTAGCTATTCTTTTTCCCACATCTGTGACTTTTGTCTTCTCCCTTATCCAAGTGTTTCGTTTTCTGTCTTTTAGGGTTATTTGTAACATTTGGCGCTCCATGGCTCTTTGGGTCTTCATAAGTTTGTAATGACGGGCAGTATACAGCTGTCAAACACTTTTGTTCTCAGGTATTGAGGTATCTTTCGGTTTTTTAATATGTAACTTAATCTGCCAAAGGCAGCCCATCCTAGTTTCGTTCTTCTTGCGATTTCTATTTCTTGATTTTCTTTATTAAGTGTAAACCTTTGCCCTAAGTATGTGTATTCTTCTATTTGTTCTATAGTGTTTTGTTCTAGTTCGATATTCACTTCCTCTTCGGAATTTGTCATGATTTTTGTTTTTTCGGTGTTTATCTTTAAACCCACTTTTTTAGAAGCTTCATTTAGTTCTTGGAGCATTGAGTTTAGTTGGTCTCCATTTGTTGCAAATATTATGACGTCGTCTGCGTATTTTAGATTATTTAAAAATTTGCCGTTTATATTGATGCCTTTTCCCTCCCAGTTTAGGCATTTGAAGACATCCTCAAGGGCTAATATAAATAGCTTAGGTGATAATGGGTCTCCTTGACGGACTCCTCTCTGTATTGGGATTGGATCGGTTTCTTCTGACCAGTTGACTGTTATTGTAGTATTCTTATATATATCTTGGATTATTGTCATATATCTGTGGTCTATCCTGCTGTTCCATAGACTCTTCTGTACTGCCCACGTTTCGATGCTATCGAACGCTTTTTCATAATCTATTAGTGCCATGCATAATGGGAGATGATATTCATTTGCTTTCTCTATTAGTATCTTAAGGGTTAATAGATGGTCCGTTGTACTAAACCCTTTGCGGAAGCCAGCCTGTTCTTCGGATAAATACATTTCTATTTTGTTATTTAATCTTTTCATTATGATTCTTGAGAAAAGCTTATATACTTGTGATAGTATTGTTATGGGCCTGTAATTTTTAAATCTTGTTTGTCTCCTTTTATATAGTAAAATCGTTATGGCCTCTTTCCATTCACTCACTATTCTTCCAGTTTCCAAACATTTATTGACAGTGTCTTCAACGCTGTTATTATTTCCTCTTCTCCTTCATTTAATAATTCTTTTGTCAGATTGTCTTTACCTGGCGCTTTTGATTTTTCATTTCTCTCATCGCACTAATTATTTCCTCTTCTTCTATTTCTGGCATATCTTCCGAGTTTATATTTGTTATTTTCTTTTTTAGCTTTTCTTTTATTTCTGTGGGAGCTTTTCTTTGGGACTTGTACAACTCCTCATAGAATTCTTTTACTGTAGAGTTTATCTTGTCTTTCTCTTTACTTCTCTTCCATCTTTATCTTTTATTACTATTATCTTGTTTTTGCCTATTTTAGGTCTCAATGCTTTCATATTTTGATTCTTTTCTATAACTTGTTGAATTATAACGTCTTGTTTTTTAATTTCATTTTGTCTTATTGTTTTCCTTATTAACTTATTTAGCTCAACAAATTCTACAGTATTTTGTTTGTTCTCCTGTGTTAGCTTCCTTCTGCTTTTCAGCATCTCTTTTATTGTAGATGATGGTGTTTCATTTTCTTGTTCTGTTTTGAGGTTATTTTTGTATTGAGCCTGTAATTGCTTCTTTTATTGTTTCGCTAATTTCGTCTACATCCATGTTTGTATATTTTTATCTTTTAGGTGTCTTTTATTCCTTCTCGGTATTTGTCAGAGTTTTCTTTTAGTGTTTCGTTGTTGATTTTGTTTGTATTGATCTTTAGTCTTTTACTCTCTCAATTTCTTATTTATATATAATTTGGCCCTGACTAGTCTATGATCGCTGCCAATGGTACAGTTGTTCAGCACGCAGATATCTTTAACGATTTCTTTGTTTCTTGTTAGAACGTAATCAATTTCGTTTTTGTTGTCCCCGTTTGGACTGATCTATGTCCATTTGTTTTGTGGTTTTTTCTTGAAGAAAGAATTCATTGCAAATAAGTTCTCTTGTTCTAGGAAGTTGTATAGCATCTCACCTCTTTCATTTCTTTTCTCATATCCGAAATTTCCCATTCTTTGCTCTTCTTTGTCTTTTCTTTTTCCCAACTTTGCATTGAAGTCTCCTATAATGATTTTGTATTCTGTTAAATTGTCCCTCAGTGCTTTGGAGATATATTCGAAGCAACTTTCTACTTCTTCGTCTTTATAAGATTGAGTTGGTGCGTATACCTGGACTATTTGCAGAGAAATTTTGTTATTTAGTTCTATTACGAGATATGCAACCCTGTTTGATATTGCCTTGTACATTTTTATTCTTCCTGCGCTGTTCTTGGATACGATGAAACCTACACCTCTTGTTCCGTTATTTTCGCAGTCTGAGTGATATAGCACGTTGCCTGAGTTCAATCTTATTGATTTCTCTTCTTTTCGTCTAACTTCTGCCAAGCCGACTATGTTCCAATTTATTTTTGATAGTTCCTCTTCCAGTTCAAGTATTCTATCGTTGGATTTCAAAGTTCTTACATTATATGTTCCTATGTACAGTGCTGTATGTCTTGTCTTGTTTTTGATTTTTGGTAGATGGTTCTTTATCGAATTTTTGCCCTCCCCAGAATCCAAGGGGCTGACTACCGAGGTAGTGTGGGATTCTGAACTTCCTGTTCTACCCACCTGGGGTAATGAATCCGTTTTATTTAAATTCGACATTTGGGAGTTTAGAAGGGGGTTTTTGGCCATTTCAACGCCACGCTGGCCAGGCGTGTTGGCGAGTTTTGTTCTTGGCCGATCCTCTGGATACAGACTCCATTTTCAGCCGCCCAATATGGGTCAGACGCTGCTGCTAGTTTTGGTCCGCCCGGTATTTTATTTCGATACCCACCATATCTGGTGAGCATTCCCCTATCCGCCACCTGGGAGGCGCCCGATGGGGACTAGCAACCCACACGGGTATATATATATATGTATATATGTATATATATATATATATATATATATATACATATATATATATATATATATATATATATATATATATATATATAAGAATAAATAGTGTTTTATTAAAGATACATTTTTTAATTTTTAAGGCTTTTTTTCTAACATATCATTTCAATAATACATTTATAGGAATGATGTAGAAAATAATTGTTTCTTGAATTGAACTTTTAAATGTAAAATATTCAATTTTAATTTATATATAAATACAAACAGTCATCTTAAATATTAAATTCGTTTATAAATTTAATGAAACTAATTTTTAAAGCTTTAATACCATTCTCTTTAAGTTATTTTGGAAACAAAGTTAGCATGGCAGATAATTTAGCAATTTTAACTTAAAATCATTTTTATTGTATGCAGGATAAAATGACTTTTTATGAAAAGTATTTAGAAGACGTACATAAACTGATAGGAAAGTTTTTTTAATGGTTCTTTAATATACATAATAATTTAAAATCATTTGAAACCAGTCCCTGAAGCCCTTTCTTGTTTCTTAATTACAAGGAAAGTAGCCATCATTCTTTTTACGGATTTTTCCACAAACACCGGTATGTTATATTTAAAACTCGTACTTCGTTTTATAATTCAGTAGGTGCGTAATTAAAATAAAGCTAGGTTTTATTATATGTCATGAAGCTGCATTTTAGAACTTAGTGAGCATTTTTCGACTTCCTAAAACTCGTTGATATAAGCTTGTTTGTTAAAAAATAGAGTATTCAAAGAAACAAACAGAATTTCTGGCACATATATGTGGCCAAATACCCATATATATCGTGATAGGTTACAAAGCTGTGGGATATCCAACAATGTTCCCTTATGTCACAGACATGAATTGTAATTTCCTGTCTACAATTATTTATATTACCTGAATATGAGCATATAGTTATATAATCATCTTTTAGCATAATAGTAATTTCTTTCAAACACTGATTATCACTCAAACTACATATAGTATAAGATGTAACGCAAAATTATCCGATATTCCTTTTTTGACCAAAATGGTAATGAAAGCTCTCCTCACTGATATAGTTTAGAAGCAGCTAACACCCAAAGGTTGTTTTGTCAATTATAATGCAAATTTAAATTATCGTAGCGTGCAATCATTGCTTGAGTCATATTCTACAATTTTTCTAGTACTGTTGGGTAACAGTATTTGTGATCTTGACTTTAAAAAGAAACACACTTATTGTCTTCAAATTGCTTAACATTGACTTGAAAAGGGTCTGTTAAAAACATTCATTGTTCTTACATTTGTTTCAACACAGAGATATAAATGTATACATATATTCTATTTTTATTATTATTAATAATGTAAACTGGCTCAGACATTTTTATATATTAATATCTTTGTAATGTATTTTCTTATACCATTATACCTATTATTTTTTTTGTGTCTCTAAGTTATCTACTGATAACAGTCTTTGTTTTATTATAAAAGTAAATATTATAGTAATTTAACAATACTGAAACAGACAAAATAAAAACATGTTGATTCTTTTGTTTGTACATACCTTTGGTGTTATCTTTGTATATTCATATATTTATAAGCAACTAAAGATTTGTGTTTGATACACTTGCGTATAATTAAAAAATATTTAGCAGAAACTATGCCAAATTTATTTGTTATTTCTTCAATATATCGTCTTCTTGGGGTTAAAAACGTTTGCACTACAATTAGTTTGATTTTATACAACGTATCTTAGATCATGTATTTATTTAGTTTTTACTATTTATTTTTGAGTATTATGAGGCGTGAAAGATAAATAACAATGCTCTTAGTACTTGAAATGTTACTGAATTGATTTTTTAAAGAAAATATCAGTTGTTTGTGGACCAAGCGCTACCTACCATTCCATAAAATTTTATTTTGAAAATATAATCTGCAAATTTAATGGATATTTACGGTTTTTAGTTTTTAATTAAAGCAAATTTATTTAAGAAATCTAAACATTAATTAAAACCTGCCACGGACTTAAATATACTCATGTACTCAATACTATTATATGGTGCTGAAGCGTGGACCCTCAAGGCTAATACAGAAAAGAGAATACAAGCTTTTGAGTACTGGGTGTTTAGAAGAATTATACGTATATCTTGGACAGGGCATATCACAAACGAAGAGGTCCTGAGACGAATGAATAGAAGAAATGAACTCCTATTAACTATTAAAAAAAAACAGCTTATCTTGGACATTTATATCGGAATGACAAATACAATACATTGCAGCTCATTATGGAAGAAATGTGGAAGCAAAAGAGGGCGAGGTCGCAGGAGATGCTCCTGGCTTAAGAACATTAGAGATTGGACCCACATGAGTACACATGAGTTGATAAGAGACACTAAAGATAGACAAAATTTTGCCTCCATTGTTGCCAACATTCAATAATGAATAAGGCACTTTAAGAAGAAGAAGAAGAAGAAACCTTATTTATAAAATTAAAACAGTATTGCGAAAAAATTTAGCAAATAAGGATTGCTGATGGTTTAGTGAAAGTTAAGCACAACAATCAGAAAAATAAACATTTTTTCTAAAAGTCGTTTACCGTAATAATAATAAATTTAACAGGTCAAGCTATACATCTGAACAGTAATAATTCTAAACATAGATAAAACAATACAAGGTACATGAGCACAAAAAATGTGAAATACAAGATTAAAAACTGTGTAGATTTAAAAAGAGAAAGTATAATTAGTTCAAACAAAAATATAAAGATGCTTTTAACAAGAAAATAAATTTCATGAAAGCAATTATTGTAATATAAAACATGTTGTGGTTGATTAATTAAATACATAATGGAGGAAAGTGTCAACGAAACAAGCTATTATTCTTGAATAGAAATCGATTATAAAGTTAGAACAATAAAGTAGCAATTAATCCTGCGCAAAAATCTAAAAACTTACAGAACGGTACAGAAATATCTCTAATAACAATAAAAATCATATATAAAAAACTACGGCAGAGAAAATGGATTTTTATAAAATATTAATGATAGACCTAACGACATATTGGTAAAATATATTAGCATACAGGAACTAATTAGTGTAAATAGGTGTAAACAAGGCAACAACGTGCGTTGTAATAGAGACATTCGGGGAAGTAATAATAAATAGAATAACAACACGCAAAATCAAGAGCAAGGTATCTATAAATATATTAGAAATGGAAATTTAATAAAAAAATAAATAATTAGTAAAAAACCAAGTTAAAAAAACTAAAAATCCATATGAAAAACCATATGATTTTGAAAGAGAAGAGCATACAAATGAGAATTTTTAGAAAAAAATACTAAGAGAGGGAAGGAAAAAGGAAGAAAAACAAAAGTTGCATACGGAAAGATACAAGTTTAAAAAGATACTTTATCAATGACAAAAAAAGAAAACAAAATTTATATCTGCAAAAAGACAAACGAATATGAAGACCAACAAAGAAAAGTTATAGACAGCCGCAACAAAAAGATAAATAAAAATTAGATTATATACAAAAAGAGAAATACAGCAATCAAAAAAGCAAAGATACAAACATCAAAATAAAAAATAAAAAATGGCAAAGCCAATATTTGATTTTTTAGGCATAACAGAGACGAACAACCAAAAATAGGAAATAACGAGAACAATAGAAAGATACTGAGTACTCTAGTCAGGAAATAAATGAACAAAAACGAAATTCTTACCGCTAAGGTTGTTAATAGTAGTACACAAATTAAGACAATAATGGAAGTATGTGGACTAAATGTAAACGCAGTAAAGGAACAACGATATATTCTTAAAAAATCTACAAAAATAGTTAGATAAAAGCGAGTCAGATATTATTATAATGAACTACATAAACAAAAGGATGGAAAAAATAATAAAGGATTAAAATGTTAATTACGGGCCCATAAAAAATAACAAAAAACAACATAAATAAATACTTAAATTCCCACAAGTGAATTCAAGACATAAAAAATCATTTGGTAGGTTGAAAAGATATGAAGCTAATAAAAAACATAAGAGTGAAGAGAAGACGAGGAATTGACAGCGTTCACTATTTAGTAAAGATAAATATGAAAATAGAAAGAAACAAAAATCAAATAAAGCAGCATAAAAGTACCCAAAACTGATACAAATAGAAGTAAATAAGAGAGATAGAAGAATAACATAATAATCTAAAATAAAACATACTAAAAGCAGCTAAAAAAGTTGTGGATTAATAAAATTAAGTAAATGAGGAAAAAAATTGGCTCGTAGCCAGAAGAAATAAAAACGTACAACAAAATAGATAAAACATACCCACAAAAAATAAGAGAGAACTACAAAAAATTAAAAATAAGATGAAAAGAGAAAAACAGGAGAATGAGAAAAATTGAGAATAAAATGAAAGACAACTTCAGCGAAAATAGAAAACTATTAACAGACTAAAAGAACTAAGGATGAAACGGACCGGTACATTCAAAACCACCAGAAACAAACAAACACTCACAAAGGGGGAACACGATAAAATAATAGAAAAGGCACCTCAAGAATATGTGGTGGAAAAGAAGTAACAGAAGATAATAGAAGTGATTAAATCAGCACAGCAATAAACGACAATATAAACACTACGCTGATACCAAAACGAAACAAAAAAAATCTCCGCATAGTCAAAAGAATAGATATAGACGAAGTATTAGAAAACATAGGTATAGGTTAAACTATAATAATAACAAGACAACAAATGTAGCAAGAACGAGATATGGAGAACCAGACGTTTTCAAAAATAACCATAGTTTTAAAACAGGTTTGTGTGTTAAATCTGATTTAAAAAATTTACATGCAAAAAACGAATGCTATATCAGATAACCCAAATTTAAGAAATAGAGAATATGCAAAGATTGGTGATTAGAAACGAGAAAAAGGATTTTTTTGAAAGACAGTTATTGTAAAAGGTATGCCATACTATAAACAAGTAATTATAGTAAGTCATATCAAAAACAGAGTAAAGGAAAACGATACTGACACGTCTTCATGGTCGAGCGGCGAATATAATACTTTCAATGCGATCAGTTGTCGTGGGACCCGGGATGTTTGTGCGTGTGGAAAGACTTATATAATGCGGAAATTTCCAGATGTTTGCCATATGGTTCCTGCAAGCCTCAGAACCGGTTTTAATTGCTTAAATATCATTTTGCAAAGCAGACAGGAAAGTAAAATACCGGTAGCAAAATAAACAGTGCTCGAGTGACAAAATATATTATATTTTTTTGTGTAGTGTACATAAATATTAAGTATTTTGATTGTTTGTAAGTAATATAAGTACGTATTTTAGTAAATGTAAGCTTGCTATTCACCAAGAGCAAAAACGTTCAACAGGATACAAAACAATTTTGAAACGTCACCAAAATAAGATAAGAAAATTTGAATAACACTGTATTTGACGCAGTGAGTGGAACACCTGGCATTAAAACTATAAAAATTTAATATATACAAAAGTTCTTGGAAGACCTAGCAAATATAATTAAGAAAAAAATATGAAATAGACATAAAAGTAATATAAGAAAAATAAGAATATTGGAACAAACTACGAATAGATATTGGTAACACTAGTAAATATAAATTAACAACAACTTGGAATATAATAGAAAATTTGGCAATAATACAAGTAACCGAGAAATTATGAATCCCTACAGCCAGAACAATGAATGACTCATTATGCTAATCTCCCACAAGAACATAAAATATATAAAATCATCAATTGTAAAATAACAGAAAAAGATATTCCGGAAGCACATCAAAAGGCTAAACACAACAGGAGATCAAAACCAGGAATCTTAAGAATAAAACTACTCAAATACGGTGGAGGTAAAATTAAAAAATATAAGCAAAAGACATTTAATAAAACAGAGAAAGAAAAAATATCTTGCAGGAATGGAATAAATTTCATATAACTGAATTAATAAAAAAAAGATGACAACAAATCCTTTTGGAGAATAAGCGTTATTCTGTCTATAGCAAGATTATTTTTCATTGCCATCAAAAGTAGAATAGAAGACGAACATGTGAATAACAAAGTAAATTTAGAAAAGAAAGATCTAGTTTAGACAACAAATATTCTATTAGGTAGCTAATAGAAAAATGAAGACAAACAAATAAATACACATAGGGTCTTATAGGTCTTGAAAAGACGTGCTCAGATACAATTGTAAAAAAAATAAAACTATATATATATAACGAGAAGAGTAAATACACGTGCAAAGTAAAAAAAAGCAACTCGATTATACAAACAACAAAATGGTATCAAACAGCGGTGTAGTTTGTCACCATTGCTGTTCAACATATATGTGCAACAAGCACTAGACATGTGGTTGAGGAAATTGGCATAAATACGAATTAACATAGATAATTGAATTATAAAAATTTTTAATTTTCACGGATAATCAGGTTCCGTCCGAGCAAAACGAGGAAGATATGAAATATATGCTAAAAATTAAATGTAAAATTTGAGGATTGGGTTTAAAACTTAATCACCTAAAAACAATGTACGTACGTAGAGAGGAACAGCATATCAACGTAGACGATAGAGAAATCAAAATCTGTACAACATAAAATATTTGGGCTCATTTCTAAGTTCAGCAGGTACAAGCGAAAAAATGTAATGTTTCATGGAGTAATTTGCTATTACACTAGTCAAGGCACCAGAAAGAGAATATTTTGTAGTATGGCGTAAAATCTAGCATTGTGCTGAGGAAAAATATGGCTACTTATATAGAACATAAAAAATAAAATCGCAAGAGTAAAATTAGATTTTAAGCGAAAGTGCTTACAAGTTAAAAGACGGAAAATAATTAAACAGAGGAATAATTCTCAAAAACTCAATAATTAAAATGTTACAAAATAAAGCTTTCTAATGGCATGAAAATGCGAAACGGATACCAAACAATAGATGGTCACAGAAATTGTCGTGTAGTCTTCAAGGGAAGAGAAAAAAAGGTGGGCCAATTTTTGTCGAGATATCTGTATAAAAATAACTATGCAGAAAAGAGATTTGCAGGAAGCAAACTCAGAGAACAGACAGATATGAAAATAAAAAACGCCAAAAGGAGAAGAAATAATTATTCGAATTCTAACAAAAATTGCAAATTGTTAAATTAATAAAACATTTGTTAAATTGTTAATATTTTTGTTGTTTTTCTTATTTTGTTATAGTAAAGTGTGATAAAAACAAAACAAGTGTTTCACATCAAATTAGTATCTTTTGTACAGCATCTTGTTTTTGTATTTCCAAGATACAATAAATATATTTTATGTTAACGTTGAAATAATATTTTACTTCAGCACTGCAAATCAAAAAAGACAAATATGTATAGCAAAGTTGTTAATTAAGATTAATTTGATTGCCCCGTTAGACTGCAATAGAACTAAGGATGCAACTCATAACTTAACCTACAGTTTAATGCTGAATTACTGAGCCAATGGAGAAAAATATAACTTGAACTGCCGTCACATAAACTCCTTTGAAGTCTTGACTTAGCGCTGAGGAACTTTTAGCTGTGTAGTTTGTATGAATATTCACCTCAGTGGCAAGCGCTTTGTGAATAATGAGCATGTTGAAAGCAAAACACGCAATTGGGTTAGCAGAACCCCAAAAACTTATACAGCATGGGCACTAACAAAGCAATACAATACCATCATTAAAATATAATACAACAATAATTTTTAAGTAAACCCCTACGTAAATAATTCTTATTAGTCATATGCAACTTATTTGTCGATTTCCCTTTATGTTTCTTTACCTTTAATTTGTTTTACAATAAAAAATATTAAAGTTTCCCATTGATCATAAACTAAATTCACATGTGTTTTTAAGATGACGTAAGTGCATTTTTTGTGAATTCTACTCTACACACATAGTTGTTTTAATCCAATTATACAAATTTACATTTATTAAGTAATTAATGCTAGGTAACATAAGCTAAAGCAATGCAATTGCCGCCATTAGTTAACGGCACTGTAATTAATGCAGCCGTGTGCCGCAGGTGCATTTAATGACCAGAATGCAAATATTTCATCATACATATTAAACAATTTTGATAAATTGTAAGGTGGGTGACTAGCTTAAGAAGTCATAAAATTAATTTTCATGTAAGTCTTTATTTATTTCTTAACTGTGGCTCAATACACGAACATATTCTTAGTTATATATAAGTTAATGCTGTTGACTAGTATTTTGCAAAACGCGCTATGGGTTATATTTTGCAAAACGGTGGTAAATTTGTTTAGCAATCGACGTGTTGAAGCGGCCACCAGCCGGATATTCTCAATTTACATCATGTCGATGAAATTCAAATTTAATTTGAATCGCAGCTTCAAGGCTTTTCATTTTGCATAGAATCTTTTTGCGAGGATGTTAAGGCGTAGTTGTTTAACAAAAATGCATGGAATATGTGGTAGCGCATATACTTAAATATAAGGTACGTTATTACATGACTTGAACCTTTTCATATGAATTTTTAATGATAATTTTTTAATTTTTTTAATTAAAATTTGAGTTAAATTAACAGAATTGACAATTTATAAATGTACTACATAATATTACAGTGTATACTCCGGATTAGATAAAAAATATTTTAAATAAAACTGCAATAAAAGTTTGTTTTTATAGGAAAACGGCAAATTATTGAAAAATAAACAAATAACTTCTTTCTAACAGACCAGTTCATATAATTGCTTAAAAATATCCATTTATTAAATAACTTTCAAAAAAGGAAGTCTACGATGGGTGGCATGTAAACAGCTATGCATTTTAATACCTAATGAGTCAAGATTCCTGAGTGGAAAACATTGGGGGAAATTTTTTGTGCGAAAAAGTCGACGAATAACAAGGAATAACATGTTTATGTAAATGAAACGTCCGGGTACAAAATGTCCGCTCCCCAAAACAATTACTTGACTTTATTGAATTTGCTTTACATCCTTAAAAGGAGCAAAATGAGACAGAAACGTTTTATTTTAACAAGTGTACACGGCTGCCTTTGTTTGCGCAAAAGGTGGAAATATTACGATCAATAACAAAGACCGTAGTACCTTTATATTGACACAAACAAAAGGAAATGTATGCTGATTACATAGCGAGTTTACTAAATGAATTGTTCTTTGTTCTATAAATGTAAATATCTACATGCAAACAAAATTTTTAAATTAAAGCTTTGATATAAGGAAGAAAGTATAACAAGAATTACAACCTACCCAAAACCTTTTTGAACCTTATCGTGAGCTTTACAGTTTTTTTCTGAAATACATAATTATTTTTTAACTAATATTGAAACCGTCTAAGAAAACTTTATTACAATGAGTATATATGGTTATTTGACGCCTAATTGATGCAAAGAACGTGCATTATCCTATTTTGTTGTTTATGTTATACCATTCGAGTTTTGTCGCTTAAACAGTGTAGACGTACGATATCAGTGTTTTCTGTGTTTTCCTCGAGTGATAACGCTGACCGCGCCACGTTATCGGTCCAGCCGTATACCTGCGTAAAGATGTATCCGAGTGAATCTGGCCTCAAGTGACAAGATAAAGTGTGACCCTCGGGTCAAGAGCCCCAATGATCTGCACGAATAAATTTCTAATTTCAACTAAAAGCTCACAATCAGTACCTACTATTATTCACCCACCACTGCAGTAAATCCAAACCAGCAAGTCGATCAACATTTCCAACCACTATATGTTTCATAGAGATCTCAGTACCCTCAACAATAGCTTGTTAACAATAATCTGTACACAATTCTCTATAAATAATATAATACAACCATCAAACAATCCAATTTCAAATTCATCTGGTCAAAATAGTTTAATCTACCAGCAGTTGCAAACACTACGCTCTCTAGCTCAAGACTTTAAATGGCAAATACTAGTTAGGAAAAAACGCAATCGCAAAGAAGCTTGCGATGAAATGTTTTCCCAAGCCAAGCAAACAAACCATTGGTTAAATCTTACCGATTACTATGACCCATTAGGTAGCACCACTGCAGATAAACATGAAGCTCAAAACTCGGCACCTGCAAAGGCGGTTCTTAAGTCCTCATCAATGCGTCGTAGAAATTGAAACCTTAGTTAAATTGCCAAGAACAATTGCCAAAAATGAATATGAAATCAAAATACTCCACAATGATGAAGTTAAAATACATCCTAGAACGTCTGAGACGTACACGATCATAACATAAAGCACAAGCAGAGAAAAATACATAGTCTTATACCTATCAAAGAAAGCAAGAGCGTAATTTTAGAGCAGTTCTTAAAAACTTACACCCAACCACTAACACAAACTAAATAAAGAAAAAACAGGTGACATTTGAGCACCAGGTCACTAATATCTGGAATATCAATCAGAGAATTATTAAGAAGGAATTGCACTAGCAGACAACCACAAAGATATTTACAAGATTGATAGACTAGTACACTAAGTGATGACAATTAAACCACCCCACATAAAACGCCAAATGCTCCAATGTACTAAATATCAACGATTTGTCCAACTAAAAATTTATTGCAATATAAGCTCAGGCTGTGTTAAATGTACTAGAAATCACATAATTCCTGAATGCTCACCCAAAGACAGAGGAGATGACGTAAGATGTGTCAACTGCAATAGAAATCACCCAACCAATTATAAAGGTGTACAAAGAGCTGCAACAAGAAAATGTTTCCTTCATTAAGAAAGAAGCAACTTGTAGTTATAGCACAGAATCTAGTGCACCAACCCCAACCGAAACTCACATATGCCTAGGCAGTGATAGGTAATTTTCCCATAACTTCCAAAAACACATTTAAACCACAACAAATTTCATCAAACAACCCATATGACGACAAAAATGAACGGAAAAGAATAATAAAATGGTTAATGGAACAAATAGGAACTATGTTAAGTCTACTAACGACACTCGTCGCCAACGGCAGAGACAAAATAATGCTTTTCTTACAAACTAATATATCGATGCCACGCTCATATCTGAATTACACTTCACGGGCAGAAGCTGTTTAAGAATTTCAGGATATACAGTCACACAACATCCTAATGGCAGTGCACACGCTAATATGGCTGTAATTGTTAAAACTCGATAAATCACTACGAACTTCCTGAATACAAATACGAACACCAACTTTAAGCAACTACAATTGTAATTGAAGACTGGGTAGGACCGCTAACAATATCGGCAGTATATTGTCCTCTGAAGCACAACAACAAACAAGATCAATACGAGCACTACTTGCACATTCTAGAAACCAGATTTATATCAGGAGGTGATTTTAATGCTAAAAACATACAATAGGCCTTGGGGGATGTCTGTATCCTTAGAAGGCACATCCCCACGGGGCGAATAGGGGAATGCCTGGTAGATATACTGGGTAGAAGAAAAATAAAATACCCCCCCGCAGACCAAACAGGCAAACAGTAGCGTCTGTTCCACACTGGAAGGCTACGAACAGCGTCGGTCTCATAGTGGGCGGCTAAAAAGGTCCTCTAAGAAGGGGTTGTGGCGTTAGGACTTACAACCTTAACACTTGTAAACAAGTACGGACGTGGAACTCTGGTTCTACAGAAGTCCGGGGCTTCTATACATAAACAAAATTTTGCGGCCACTTCCGGTCAAACCGATCTCGAGATTTTCCGATCAGGCCGATTTTTGAGGTTTGGACTTGACTTATGTTCCTTAGTTGAATACTGAAAACGTTATTTCTCTATCTATCACAGATTAAAAATTATAAGGCTTAACAGATGTCAGAAATGACAGAAACGTCTCCAGCTTGGAAGCTGCATTGGCAAAAAATTGAAAAATAAAAGAACGGACAGAAATTACTCTCTACATAAGTCTTTTCATTCAAATGTATAGAAGCCTAAAAAAGGAAAAGAGAAAAGTGAAACTAGCAGAATAAATAACAAGAAATATGAATTAAATCCCGGGATGGTAATCTACACCAGAGAGCCTTATAGGATACAGGGGGGGAGGAGTAGTTTTGCGTAAGTCTTTAAGAACTCGGTTTATAAAACCCCAGAAGAGAAGAAGCGAAAAATGCGAAGCAAAGTACATTGAAGGAGACGAACAATAACAGTTTGTACCTGGAATGTTAAAGTAATCAGTGGGAAGATGCAGAAAGTCATAAGTGAAATCAAGACAATGAATATAGACATTATAGTGGTCACGGAGATTAAAAAGAAAGGAAAAGACATTGAAGATCTGTGATCATATATAGATATATAGAGTGGAGAGGAAAAAGAAAAACGATCAAAACGAGGAGTGTCTATGATGATTAAAAGATAATATTTAAAAAATATAAAAATCTGGAAACCAATTGACGAAAAGATGCTAAGAGTCTATACAGAAATACAAAAGCAAAGAATAACAATCCTGGACATATATGCACCCAATGATAACGAAGCAATAATAGGAAAAGACGCCTTTTATGATAAAATAAATGATGTATTACACGAACATGGAAAAAAAGAGAATTACTACTAATGGGAGATCTCAACGGAAGAGTAGAAAGGAAAAACAACGATAAAGTGGTAGGACCACACGGAGAAGAGAAAAGAAATTACAATAGAATTATAAGCATGCGCAAAGTGCACTAACTAAAGTTATCAAATGGATACTACAAACACAAAAACCATACATAAATATACATGGCGGGAAAAAGCAAGAAAAAGACAACCAATAATCGATTACATCATCGCTTGACAAGATTTGAGATTGAAAATAAAAAAATGTAAGAGCGTACAGAAGACTAACATGTGGAACGGATCATTACTTGGTACAGGCCAAGGTAGTGTTTTTACAAGTACACATAAACAATACACCAAATCAGAAAGAGAATGAAAGGCAAGAAGAAAAGAAATATAATATATAGCCTGGAAAAGCCAAGCACATATTATCTATACCGAAACAGATTACACCACCAACACACACGCAACACACACACACACACACACATACACACACAACACACACACTCACACACACACACACACTCACTACACACACATACACTCAACACACACTACACACATACACACACAACACACACTCACATACAACACACACTCAAAACATACACAATGAACACACACACACACAACACACACATACTACACACACACACACACACACACACACACACACACACACACACACACACACACACACACACACACACACACACACACACACACACACACACACATATATATATTTACGGTAGTGTTGACTTGCGCTTTAATTTTGATTGCAACCGTTCCGTGATTAACAGTGTTCATTAGATGACATTCGTGGTGTATAATTTTACGCTTAATTCTGATGGCCACTCCTCCTGATGTCATGTTGCCATTCCTGTCTGTACGATAGATCTGATATCCAGCTATCTTTAGTTTTTTGGGGTGACTTAGGTACTTTTCTGAGATGCATGCTTTATCGATGGAACGCCTTTTGAGGAAAGAGCCAGACCTTCTTGTCTTTTTGTATATTTAAGGGGTTCAGCCTAAATTATATAAAGATTTAGACCTGTCTAAACTTGTTATCAGACCATTCGCTGATTATAGTAACAGAGAGAACACCGTGTTAATTACTGAAAAACATCGGCCTGGTGTAATAAGCACACTAACTAGGATTTATGTCATATAATAGAAAAACCTCTGCCACTGATTATTTTCTTAAAAACTGAAGGTAAATTAAGTAAAGCAATAGAACTATTTAATTAAGTAGTCCAACAAGTCTCTTGGCAAGCAACTCCGTAAAACCAGTAGCATATCAGAAGCCTAGAGTGTCCTATAATAGTGCCGAAATCGCAGACTTCGATGGCTTAGATGGCTAGCAACAATATACCCGGCAGATAAGTGCAGTCTAAATTCAGCAACCGCTAAACTCAAAGGACTCCTGTCTAGTATTAAGGATCATTCCATATAATAATATAATATAATATCATTCCAGAAACTATTCGCTTTGAAAAGTGATCAAGAAGCTGAAAAGGCTACAGAAACATAAAACACTACTTCATACTGACAATATAAACTGGGAACGAACTGACTAAGAAAATCACAGATCTTTGCAAACCACCTAACTTAGACATTCTAGCTAGCCATTCCCATCAGAAATTTCAAATGACAAAGAAAAAAAAACATCTGTTCTTAGGCGTCCCTTTTTAAATGTGCCTTTTAAAGATATTACTCCAGATGAAACAAGTACAATTTATAAGCTAAACCCACGGAAAGCACCCGGATAAGTGCTGGTCACAGAAAAGGTCCTAAAATAACTTCCGAATAAAGACATTAGATTTGTTAAATATCTATTAAATGCAGTGTTACAATTACGTTTTATCCCCCTGCATTGGAAAGTTGCCACGATTATTTGTATCCTAAAACCGGAAAAACCTAAAGAAAATGTGTCTTCGTATGGACCAATTAATCTGCTTCTCATCTTATCTAAGGTCTTTGAAAAATTGTTATTAAATAGAATTACACCTATGATAATGGACAACCACCTAATTCTGGGTCAGCAATTTGGGTTTAGAAAACAACATGTTTCCATCGAGTAAACACAGAATTTTTAACAAAACAAACATACTTTAAAGTAAAACAATAGTGTGCAGCTGTATTTATAAACGTAAAACAAGCATTTGTCAAAGTTTGGCATGATTGACTAATTTCTAAAATTACGAACAAACTACCGCCGGACAGCTATTCGCTCATCAAATTATATCTAGCTGACAAACACTTGTTAATCAAACTTAAAGGCTGTCAAACAGCATTATTTCCCATCAATTCAGGTGTCCCCCAAGGCAGTATACTGAGACCTATAGTATACGTCCTGTGTACAGCAAATATATCCACCTCACCAACGACTGCAACATTTGCCGATGATATGGGAGCACTAGCATCACATTCGGACATAATGCGGCTTCTCATAACCTTCAAGCTTACCTGACTCTACTACAACTGTGCTTTTGAAAGTGGCGCATCAAAATTAATGAAACTAAATCAATAGACGTGATATTTGCAACACAAAGAGGCACCTGTCCACCAGTTACGCTGAATAACCGGCAAATCCCAAGCTGAGAGCGCCTATACTTAAGAATACACCTAAATAGAAGTGTGACAGAAAAAACACATTTGAATAACATCTTGGAGAAATATATCAAAAAATGTATGGGCTCTTAGGACGAAAATCTCAACTATTGCTGGAAAGCAAAATACTATTATACAAAATCATACTCAATCGGTCTGGTTCTACGGTATTTAGCTGTGGGAAACAGCTAGCAACTATATAAACATTTTGAGACGCTTTCAAGCTAAGACGCTGTTATCTATAGTTGATGCCCCACGGTATGTACCAAACGAAATTATAAGTCGGAATTTTGGTATTTTCACAATCAACGAAGAGATAGGAAAACACTCTATACGTTACCAAGACCAGCTTGGTGCCCATTCAAAAAAGGGAAAGAAGAGCCCAGACTCCAAAGATTCAAGACATCGAACCTACCAAATAGATATGAGTAACTGTGCGAGTGTTGTTATATTGGCTCTAAGCCAAGCTAATTTGTTTTTTATTTAAAAAATTTGTTAATGGACAATTTTCGATACGTTTTGCATATGAAATATTATACCATTTACTAAATGTCAACAGAGACAAATTGTAAAACCTCTAATAAAAAAATCTTGTGCAGGGGAGGTGTGTCCCGGTAAAAATCTAGGTATTAAACAGTGTTTTGTATATTGGCATATAAATTAACATCGTGTTATTTTTTTTTAAGTAGTTTAAAATTTATTTACTAAAACAACAATAGCTTGTTCTTTTGCAATGCTACAAAATTGAAGGTACATATAATCAATGCACTGTAAATCCCAGAATGTAGAATTTTCCAGTTTTTGTATGCTCTTTAACCTAAACTTGTACTGAAAAGGCAATGTAAGTGTTGTTTTGTCTTAAATGCATGAATATAATGCCGTCCCCATAAAATTTGCTGGTGAATATTTTTTTGTCTAAATGTGCAGAATTTTATTTGTATTAGATATTTAAAACTGATATAATTAGTTTTAATAATTTTTATATGTTACAATAAAATATACTTGTCGTTTTTTTATTGAAACAATTATTAATCCTTTTATAGTTCTACTACACCGCCTCTAATTTTTTTCTAAAAATGTAGATTATCAAATGTAAATTAAGAACTATTATGTTCTATTGACTAAGTTATAATAATTCATATTTTAGTTATATCAATAATAGACAGTATGTCTATGTGCCACTAAATGAAGCAAAGGAGAATATTTGGTGTAAATCTATAAGGGTATTGTGTTACACAAAGTTATATGTGGGTGTGACTTCTTTTAGGCTAATCTTTAAATGTAGGAGAAAAGGAAAGCTTCCTATTAATGCACTTATATTTTTTGTTGTATTTGGCGTTTCGAAAGTGCTCAAAATTTGGAATCTATTACTGTCTGTATAAAAAGAGTACATATAATTTTTAAAGGTAATTTGCCTGGTTGTCATGTTTAATTTATTTTTTGATTTTATAGTTATGTGATTATTAGTTTCTCTAACTTACAATGTAAAGATATTTGACGCATTTTTATTTTATTTTTCTCATGTATCTTTAAATACTTTATATTTACTTATTTTTTATTAAATGTTCTAACCGCCTTATGTGCCTCGCTTGCACTAGCACCATTGCCGTTTTGTGTTTAAGTTTTCTAGAAAGGCACGATTGTATTGTAGATTTTTAAAATTTTTCACTCGTTTTTTAAAGGCTTATCTAAGAACTTATGAACACTGAACAAGAATAGGTATGCTGTATTGTGGCCGTTCCAAATTATCATCAGTGCACGCACGTAAAGTCTGGCCCATTATATATTACAGTTTGCCAAGTTTAAACTAAATATGTAAGTTAAAAGCATTTGACTTAATTTTAAACTTTATACTTAATAAATACTAAATATCACAGCAAAATTTGCATATGTAGAATATGGAAAACAACGACCTGATGATGTTTTTGTCTTATTCGCAAAACTAACGATATCAGCATTTGAAAAGCAACAATCAGCGCAATTTAGCTTTATTTCATTCACTCAACATAGTACTTTAGTACCGATACCACAGTGTTATGATTACATACCAACAACTCAAACCTATAATAGCTTATCTTCCTTTCAAGCATTATTTAATCAAGTTTCCAACTCTTTACTATCCGTCTTAAATAAGCTCACAAAGAAACAGCAACAAAACCAGAAATCGTCAAAACCATATGTAATAATAGAACAATGTAAATCAAACCAACATTTAAAACAGATTCAAACTGCTGTCTAGCACAAGAACAAACTAAACAACTTAAACACCTAGTGGAGACACCGTGCAAAAAATAACTAAACCCATACATGTTATTCGTAACATCGTACTGATATTGATTATATATAGAGTGACCAATGTACACAGTGTAATAAGCATCGATAGTTGTGTTCTCTAATGATTTTGAACTTGGTCAAAATAGTAATAAAGTATGATCTCGACCGACAGCTTTTTTGCAAGGCTCCAAACTTCAACTTGCTAATCCGTCGGCGCACTAATGACAGCAGTCATATATAGCACGACCAGGCACTCTATACAGGAACATTAATATGAAAAATTCTTCTAAAAGTTAGGGACCACATTTATTGCTGGCGAAGACTATAATTCAAAAAATTTACTTTGGTGTTGATGACTACCGCTAAAGGGCAAAACCCCTTCAAGGTGATGCAGGCAAATAACTATAGGCGAGTATGTACTGGCTGTCCAACTTAAATAAAATAGCCGATGATGCAGATTTTTTTATCGCCAGAGATATATCCTAAACGTGCTGTAAAATGAACAATTACTTCTATTTTTACTGTAACTGTTCTTTGAAGCTTGTTATAATGAGTGTTTCCATCAACAATAAAAAAATCTTACTTCACAACAGACACACAAATCGGCAAATGTAAAGAGAGTACCTAATTGCTAATAGAGTTATTCGAGTTTTTCGAGTTTTTCTAAAGACGAAGAACGATATTGAGTCTGCAGTCGATCAACTATAAATAACGTAAGTTATGCAGCTTATCATGTTACGCCACTTAGTTACGAGAAAACAGACATTAAGGAGAATTATTTATTATACAACAAAGCGAAACTTTTTAAAAAAAGAAGAGCTAGAAAAATTCGATAACGAACTTAGCTACAAATACCTTATTTCACCAATGCGATATAAAGTCGATAGCACAGGATCAAGAACATTTAGTTTTTAGCTATATTTCACTTCTGCTGCTACACTAGAAGAAGAAAATGCAATAATATATATTGTATAAAACAGTAATACGCAATAACCTGTAAGCTTTTTTACAACTTAGCCTTTCGCTCAATATATCTAAAAATTTAAATAATGTAAATATACCAGGATATGACTTTATTACCGCCAAATTACTGAAAGAAATAGGCCCGCAAAGTGATAATGATATTTAACTCTGTCATAACGTTACAGTATTTTCAATTAAATGGACATTTCACCAGATAGTTCTTATTTCTAAAACCGGGTAAATGTTTTCTCTACTAAACATATTGGCACCTATAATAGAAGAATAAGGATTTATCCCTTGACATAAGTTTTGTTGCAGACCTCACTACTCTACTATAGAGCAAATCTTTACATATAGTTTTATTACTCTTTATTGCCTAATTTCTTACTTACCCGATTCCAAACTCTTAGATATTTAACTTGTTCTATTTGTTTTCGTGTCTACTCTATTTACTATATATTTTTTATCAGTTGTTATCCCACATTATTCATTTAAGCTACTTTTAGATACTTTTTAGCAGACCTGCCTTAAAACAATTAAACGCCTCCGTGCTATCTCTTTTACCTTATACTCGCTCTGTATATTTTTCTTTGACTATCTATTTGAATTTACTCTAAATTTCAAAACTTTTATAAATCCCTTCCTTGGAATGCTTCCGGAACTTTCTTCTCATAAACCACATTTATAAATACAACTGCATACTTTTTTATAAATACTATTTATCTGTGTGTATATTATATTTGCGATCCAAATAGAAAAAATGTTATTTTTTGTTTTGAAGAGATTATTCTTATTGCTATGCCTACGATTTTATTTTTAGGCTTTTCATTACAATTAAATTTAATAAAATGTAGAAATTTGGTTAGCAATTAGCAACGAAAACAACTAATTAGTGCAAATTGCCATATGCTCCTACAGATTAGTACGAACTTAAATTCGCAATAGAGATATAAAAATTGCTACACTTCACTGCACAATACTTCATAAATTTTAGATTTTTTGCAAAAATAAATTGTTGTTAAAAAAATAACTTAAATGTTTAATAGTTTACATAGTATATATGTAAGATTCTGTAAAAGATTAACAAAGCTTGATCCTCTTAGTGGAGATAAGCGTTGTATTTTTGCTATAGACCCCATTTTTAGTTGTTAAAAATAACGTACCTTCGATATATGTTAGCTCTATACGTGTTTATTTAAGTTGAATTATGTTTTATTAAAAATCGGCGTCCATAAATAAACTTGGATAAGTTAGTGTCAAAAATATTGAACATTGCATTTCTGAATCATCTATCTAATGCACTAATAGATTCCGTAATTTATTCAAAATTCAATTAGTAATTCGTTGAGGGATTTTTAAAAATAAATTTATCCGTCGTCACAGGTTATAATTAATTGGATAAATGTAGGGCTTATCAAGAGAACTTTAAGAAAGTTTTTGTAGGTGTCGTTTAATTTAGACGTTAGCCAATGTATATGGTGTATTAAGACCTTGCTGAACGAGTAAGGCTAATAATTGATGTCTGTAAATTTACGAGCTCAGCCGATAATGTTAGAAAGCTGAGTGATGGATTTCCCTGGATTAATTCGCAGATATTTTTGAATACAATGGAACCAGGTGATGTAGTATTTATATGTTCGAGATTCGTGTTTTTCAATTATTCTTACGTAATTAAGTATAAATTTTATTTTAATTTTCACATGTTATTTGCTTTTTTAAAGCTTGTTTAAGAAACAACATAAAAATAATTTTACTTCTAATTTTGTATAGAGGTAAGCTATAATTGATTAATAAAACAAAACATATGAAATAAAAGAGTACTTTAAAAGTTATATGAATTGTTTTCAAAGCGTACAAAACTACCACAAAAAGAATACAAGCACGTGTATAGAGACTTTAAAGAAAAAGTAAAATTCAAATTAATTTGTGTAGGAGTATGGCCTACATGGGTACATCAACGTAAAGATTAATTGCGGCCCAATCAATTTGACAACTTCATTGACTTATAAAACACACAAAAGTAATTGTTATGCAGCCTCTTATCCATTAAAATTTCATTTTTAAATTTTACTATACATGCCCATATCTGATGTTCGTAAAGATGTCTGAGAATATGATTATCTAAAACAAGTTTTAATGGGAACCTTCAGCTTCAGCAATACTTGCTTAAATTAATTTAATGTTATATTAACTTGGAAACGTTTAATTCAGAAAAGCGCCGTTCACCGCTTATTAAAATGAAATATAAGTTGAAACTATATCCTATATGCTGTATAAATTTTTAATTAATTTTATTTTACTTAAATATGTCTAATTTAAAGATGCATAATTATCGTTTAAATTTTTTTTTTCAATGTTTTGTTTTCTTTTAAAGATAACAAAGGTGTTCATGAAATTAATTAAAATTTTAACTATTATTAATATATATTTATTATAACCATATTTTATTGATTTGTGGTAACCAATGATGTAATTCGTTTACAGTGGCTTCAATTTAAATTTCGCACTATCGTTCACGCCATTGTGCGCGCAAAATTCGAACAGAACATCTGTACCAAATAGACTGGCTGGTAGTCCATTCAATATTCCTTCTTTGGAATATCAAATATGTGCCTTAAAGGCTGATCGATGCATAGGCCCGAAACCTATTTCCTTTATTGAAAATAAAGCAAAACGCTTCGGCATTTTGATTTGCGGATCAAAGTCTCAACGCCTTTTATTCGCCTGACCCAGACCTTAACGTCCTCAAAGTGGACTTGTACCGCAACGATACGTGACCCTCGCCGATGAATGCTGAGCAGCAGTAATACTTCTATAAGCGTGGTTCCCTTTTATAAAGCCGGCACGTTTGCGCCTTGCTAATTCGAGGCTGTTTATATTTGGCGCAAGAAATGGAGGTGTATCCTGTAGAAATGTTTTTCCGAATAAATTGAATTCACATCTGAACCGCTGTAACAGTTTGAAAGCGATTCAGGAAACTGACGGCCTAGCATGAGGGTAGTTTCAGTCTGATACAAAGTTGGAAACTACGGATTTCCTTTAAATGCTGGCATCAGAGAGCCACCATTTATCATAAACGTTTATGCGAAACTACAGAGGTTACAGGCTAATTGCAATGTTCTGTTGCAGCATTTTGAAACAAAACCGGGCATACATGTATGTAGCTGCATTAAAAGCGTTAAAGAATATTTATGGTTTCTATTTGTGTATAAAGTTATATTTATAGTTGTACGGTTATTACATATTAGAATTTGCAGTTTTTGAACTAAAAAATACATTTATTATAAATTTATACTCAAGCTATAACAATTTGTTGTGTTTGTACATTTTTAGAAAATTAATTAATCATGACAGAGCTTCAATGTATCAGTTTTTGCTTCTTAAATACTAATGAGCACAAGCTTTGTTGTTACAAGGCACGACATAATTAATTAAGTGATATCTGTTTTAATTAATTATCTTGTCAGAATAAAAAAGTTTACACAAAAAAATTTGTAATAAGAAATTTGTGCACTGTTTATTCCAGCGCTACACTAAATTAAAAATTTAAAAGTTAAACTTTAAAACGTTTTCTATGAATAAATAGTGTAGCAAATCGTTTAATATATAGAGTATAGATTTTGGAGCTTTATATTTTATATTTTAAATTGTAAGTTAATTTTCTTAGTAGGTAACTTGTTTATGCTTTGTTTATAATTATATTACTATGTAATTTAAAATTTGATAGAACAAAAATTCCATAGGTATAACTGTTTCCTTGGAATGCTTCCGGAACTTTCTTCTCATAAACCACATTTGTAAATACAACTGCATACTTTTTTATAAATACTATTTATCTGTGTGTATATTATATTTGCGATCCAAATAGAAAAAATGTTATTTTTTGTTTTAAAGAGATTATTCTTATTGCTATGCCTACGATTTTATTTTTAGGCTTTTCATTACAATTAAATTTAATAAAATGTAGAAATTTGGTTAGCAATTAGCAACGAAAACAACTAATTAGTGCAAATTGCCATATGCTCCTACAGATTAGTACAAACTTAAATTCGCAATAGAGATATAAAAATTGCTACACTTCACTGCACATTACTTCATAAAATTTAGATTTTTTGCAAAAATAAATTGTTGTTAAAAAAATAACCTAAATGTTTAATAGTTTACATAGTATATATGTAAGATTCTGTAAAAGATCAACAAAGCTTGATCCTCTTAGTGGAGATAAGCTTTGTATTTTTGCTATAGACCCCATTTTTAGTTGTTAAAAATAACGTACCTTCGATATAGCTCTATGCGTGTTTATTTAAGTTGAATTATGTTTTATTAAAAATCGGCGTCCATAAATAAACTTGGATAAGTTAGTGTCAAAAATATTGAACATTGCATTTCTGAATCATCTATCTAATGCACTACTAGATTCCGTTACTTATTCAAAATTCAATTAGTAATTCGTTGAGGGATTTTTAAAAATAAATTTATCCGTCGTCACAGGTTATAATTAATTGGATAAATGTAGGGCTTATCAAGAGAACTTTAAGAAAGTTTTTGTAGCTGTCGTTTAATTTAGACGTTAGCCAATTTATATGGTGTATTAAGACCTTGCTCAACGCGTAAGGCTAATAATTGATGTCTCTAAATTTACGAGTTCAGCCGATAATGTTAGAAAGCTGAGTGATGGATTTCCCTGGATTAATTCGCAGATATTTTTAGAGTACAATGGAACCAGGTGATGTAGTATTTATATGTTCGAGATTCGTGTTTTTCAATTACTCTTACGTAATTAAGTAATACTTTTATTTTAATTTTCACATGTTATTTGCTTTTTAAAGCTTGTTTAAGAAACAACATAAAAATAATTTTATAGAGAGGTAAGCTATAATTGATTAATAAAACAAAATGTATGAAATAAAAGAGTACTTTAAAAGTTATATGAATTGTGCGTACAAAACTACCACAAAAAGAATACAAGCACGTGTATAGAGACTTTAAAGAAAAAGTAAAATTCAAATTAATTTGTGTAGGATGTATGCGGCCTACATGGGTACATCAACGTAAAGAATGAATTGCGGCCCACATGAATTTGACAACGTTCATTGACTTATAAAACACACAAAAGTAATTGTTATGCAGCCTCCTATCCATTAAAAATTTCATTTTTTAAATTTTACTATACATGCCCATATCTGATGTTCGTAAAGATGTCTGAGAATATGATTATCTAAAACAAGTTTTAATGGGAACCTTCAGCTTCAGCAATACTTGCTTAAATTAATTTAATGTTATATTAACTTGGAAACGTTTAATTCAGAAAAGCGCCGTTCACCGCTTATTAAAATGAAATATAAGTTGATAAACTATATCCTATATGCTGTATAAATTTTTTAATTAATTTTATTTTACTTAAATATGTCTAATTTAAAGATGCATAATTATCTGTTAACATTTTTTTATTTCAATGTTTTGTTTTCTTTTTAAAGATAACAAAGGTGTTCATGAAATTAATTAAAAATTTTAACTATTATTAATATATATTTATTATAACCATATTTTATTGATTTGTGGTAACCAATGATGTAATTCGTTTACAGTGGCTTCGAATTTAAATTTCGCACTATCGTTCACGCCATTGTGCGCGCAAAATTGCGAACAGAACATCTGTACCAAATAGACTGGCTGGTAGTCCATTCAATATTCCTTCTTTGGAATATCACAAATATGTGCCTTAAAGGCTGATCGATGCATAGGCCCGAAACCTATTTCCTTTATTGAAAATAAAGCAAAACGCTTCGGCATTTTGATTTGCGGATCAAAGTCTCAACGCCTTTTATTCGCCTGACCCAGACCTTAACGTCCTCAAAGTGGACTTGTACCGCAACGATACGTGACCCTCGCCGATGAATGCTGAGCAGCAGTAATACTTCTATAGGCGTGGTTCCCTTTTATAAAGCCGGCACGTTTGCGCCTTGCTAATTCGAGGCTGTTTATATTTGGCGTCAAGAAATGGAGGTGTATCCTGTAGAAATGTTTTTCCGAATAAATTGAATTCACATCTGAACCGCTGTAACAGTTTGAAAGCGATTCTGGAAACTGACGGCCTAGCATGAGGGTAGTTTCAGTCTGATACAAAGTTGGAAACTACGGATTTCCTTTAAATGCTGGCATCAGAGAGCCACCATTTATCATAAACGTTTATGCGAAACTACAGAGGTTACAGGCTAATTGCAATGTTCTGTTGCAGCATTTTGAAACAAAACCGGGCATACATGTATGTAGCTGCATTAAAAGCGTTAAAGAATATTTATGGTTTCTATTTGTGTATAAAGTTATATTTATAGTTGTACGGTTATTACATATTAGAATTTGCAGTTTTTGAACTAAAAAATACATTTATTATAAATTTATACTCAAGCTATAACAATTTGTTGTGTTTGTACATTTTTAGAAAATTAATTAATCATGACAGAGCTTCAATGTATCAGTTTTTGCTTCTTAAATACTAATGAGCACAAGCTTTGTTGTTACAAGGCACGACATAATTAATTAAGTGATATCTGTTTTAATTAATTATCTTGTCAGAATAAAAAAGTTTACACAAAAAAATTTGTAATAAGAAATTTGTGCACTGTTTATTCCAGCGCTACACTAAATTAAAAATTTAAAAGTTAAACTTTAAAACGTTTTCTATGAATAAATAGTGTAGCAAATCGTTTAATATATAGAGTATAGATTTTGGAGCTTTATATTTTATATTTTAAATTGTAAGTTAATTTTCTTAGTAGGTAACTTGTTTATGCTTTGTTTATAATTATATTACTATGTAATTTAAAATTTGATAGAACAAAAATTCCATAGGTATAACTGTTTCTTCTTCTTCTTTTTAGAATAAGCCCATGGCTTACTTATTTATCCAATTGAGTTCCCGTCCCTAATTTTTTTTAGGAAGTGGAGATCCACGATTCTAGCTATCGCTTCGGTGGTCTGCCAGGTAGTCTGCGCGTTAGGGGCTTTCAATCGTTTGCCATTCTTGCAAGTCCGTTTTCTCCCATTCGTAACACGGGTTTGTTCCAGTCCTTTTTTCTTCCCTGGAGCCATCATATTACCGCATTTGAGATTCTGTCTCTTAGGATGTGTCCAGTTATTCTTCTTGGAACTTTCATTTCGGTTGTTCGTAGTATGGATTTCGTTTTTGCGGTGTCAGATCTGGTTTCGGCTTTCAATGCTATTATTAGTCGTTTTATGTATAATTATCTTGCTTTTCTTTTGCATATATTTATTGTTTCATATTGTGTCTTTTAATGATGCACATATTTTTGGAGCTTTGTTTATTTGGTGTTACTTCGCTATCCCTATCTTGATGCCCTGTTATATTTATTCTCAAGTACTAGAATAACGTGAATTGTTCAATTGCAGTGTCGTCTATAGCAATTTACAACGAATTTGGTCTTTTAATATTACCATAGTTTTTATTTGTGAACCGATATTGCTATGTTATATTTTACATCGGCAAGATAGAAATTCTGTAATAATCTTTGTAATTCATCTTCGCTTTTAGATATTATTACTGCATCGTCCTCAAGGTATTTTATTTTCCCTTTAGTAGTTTTATAACCTTGCTCGGCTGTTTCAACACTATCAATGATTTTATCCATTACAAGGTTGCACAGCAGTGGGTTTAGAAAGCCACTCCCTGTAGTCACTGGTATGTCTTCTGTCAAGCTGTTGTTAATTAACACCTTTGTCATCGTGTTTCTGTTCAGATATCTCAAGTGGAATTTTTTTTTCAGAATGTTAATGATACCTGTAAGTCTATAAAACAATAATGTTGGTTTGCTAAATTCTATGGTCTTGTATAAAACCTGTCGTAATGTAAATATAGCATTTGTAACTGTTTGTTGTAGCTGTTTCACTTTCATCATAAACCATGACGTAGTATTTTCGCTAACGGTTAGGTTTACTATTCTCTTCTCTAGAGCTTTTGCAGTATTATGAAAATACTTTTAATTTTCTCCCAGCTTACTTTGACATCATCTTCAGTCTGCATACTATTTCCTTTAATTTTTTGCATCAGTCTTTTAGCGTAGAGATCTCTTACAATTTTAGAGTGGGACATTAAATCGTTGTTTTATGCTTGTCGCTGGTAGTTTCTCTATCCGTGCGTTTAGACCACCCATTGTAAAAGCTTATACACCTGTCGGTATCTTATCTATTTCTTTTTAAAATGGCATGTAGAATGCTTCTGTTTGACCTCTATGCTTTCCAACGTCTGGTACATACGCATTAATCAAGTTAACCTTTTCCTTTCCCGTGTTTAGCGTAATCCTCAAGATTCTCTTACTAACGTAATAAATTTGTTATTTACAATAAAGCCTAAGCCGGCTGTTGCTTTTTTGTGTTTTGCTCTGCCACTGTATTTGAGAATGTAACTTAGATACACATTGTTTCGTTTTTTGGCCTTTCGTTTGGTTTCGGAAACTGTACATATGTCATTAAGCCGCAAATGAATTTTTTTTGGCGCACTTACAGGCACTGCAGCCTCGAGGGCTTATTGTACCTACTAACATGCACTTATTCTAGGACATTCACACACACACACACACACATACACACACACACACACACACACACACACATCTATGGGTTGAGCGAGACTCGAACTCGCACGCGCCAGCTACAGGACAGAGACAACTGCTTAAGCCTGCTGAGCCACCGCGTCCCAACTTCTTACGTTCTTAAGTGTAATACCCGAATTGGTATTAAAAATAATCCTAATTTTGGATAACTGTTTTAAGGATCAAAACGCAACAAATAATGTCTTTTGTGAGTGAAAGATAACTTAAGAGTAGTGCATCCACGCGAAATACCCCAAAAGTTTGATACAAGAATTATCTTTCTCGGTGTTTTTTCTTCAGTGCAGGACCAGTGTGAAAAATGTTGTATAAAGTAATATAATTCGGCTTATAATAATGTATAGACCATGAAGATCATTTTCTTTTTCTACGAACCGCAATAACGTGATCTGGCAATACCACAAGTAGTTGGATATGATGGTTGATTAAAGATGTATTGATGTTTTGGGATAACGAAGTTAAACACTGAATTTATTGTGTTACATAATTTTAATGCAATTTTTATATATCCTTGAGGAAAAAGATTATTGTTCTCTAATTATGCTAATCTTTATAATTTATTAAAAAATGGTTACCTTTAAACAAAAAGAGTAAAATACAAAGTAAACCTTCTCCTCTTTATCTATCGAGCTTGGTAGTTAACACGGTAAATTGTTCTTAGCTTTGAGCTACATTTTGTTTGTCTATTCTGCTTCTCAACCATAATTTTTTTCTTATACTTAGCCCTCCATCGACCTTGTCTTGCAGCAGGGCAAATCTTTTCAATTCTTTATGTTGCATTAGGTGTCTAAAATCTGATGTTTTCCTTGTTTATTAGTTGTGCTTGAGTTTATAATTTATTGAGTACGCCCTCTTTTCGAATTCTCTACATCCAGCTTATTATCTGCAATTTTATGTAATACCACATTTAAAAACATTACAATGGTTTTATAGCAGTGTTTTGAATGTTTATGTCTTATACGCACTTAATAATAAAGACCAGATGTAATATTCTAGTACTAACAGTTTGGTGAGTTTTAATAAATTTAAATTAAGTAAACTCTACGCATTTTAATACACCAATCTTTTCTAGTTTCTATAGGACGCCTTAGTTTGTTTGTTTTATCTAGTGTACTGTTAATTTCTCTTCCTAAGTATATATAGCTGCTGTAAAAATGGCAACTAATAAAATAAAAGTTTTTAAGATGTTTACAATACTTTATTACTTAGCAACTCTACATGGACACAGGCTTCTAGCTGCGGTGCACGCTGTCACACTAAGGTTAAGTGTGTCCTCCTTGTTCCCAACAATGGGACATTTCTATACCTTGGGACATTGCCAACTCTTTTAGACTTTAAACAATTCAACGTCCTCTTACGTCTAACGGACCAATGACCCACATTATTTAATCTAACTCATTTTACTAAGTGTTGTTGTCTGCTATACTCCATTCTTTTTGTTTTTTGTTTGTTAATTGTTAGTTTCTTTTCTTTGCTTTGGGTGTTTAGAATTTTTCTTAAGGTATGTAGCTGTTCTTTGTTTTTCGTCAAAATTACTGTATCATGTGCATAGCCAATGTTGTATTTTCTTGTTTTATTTATATTAATACCTTTTTCTCTATCCTCTATTTTCCTAGCCGTTTTTTTTTATTTATTATTCCTCCTGTACATCAAATAAAATTGGTGATAATACGCATTTTTGTCTTACATCTCTTTTGATATTTAAACCTATATGTAATTTAATTTTAAGTAATTTATTATTACCCATTCTATAAAACGTTTTATCTTTAAATATCCTTCTGCAATGCCAAAGTGGTCCAAACGGTTGTGACGCGGACTGTAATTCGGACGGACCCAAGTTCCATTCACGGAACTCTTTGATGCCTGGCAGATGGCCTAATCAGTTACTAAAAATAATTGACTGCCTGCGTTCACTTAGAACAAGGAGTAATAATGGTGGCCGTTTAAGGCGCGGTGCTTGCCACATCGCCCTGTATCAGAGATAGTGCGCGACGACCGGGCATAGATGCCAAATATATGAGAGCTTTAACCTTTCAGTTTGCAGGCCGTACTCTTGCACGGGAGTTTTTTGCAATTATTACTAAGATAAATATTGCTCTATTGTGCCTGACTTCTTACGAAAACCATACTGTGTATTGCTAATACACTCCTTACATCTTTTTTACAACTTTGAATATTATTCTTAAATATATTTTCAAAGGCTGACTGTGTTTATAATACAACAGAGTTTAACAGAGTTAGGTTTCTTTGACAGAGCATAATTTTTGATTAAGTCTTTCACATAAGGGACGTTGAGGTTTACAGGAAGTTTCTCGTTTGTCATATACCAAGATGCGGCTGCCATAGTATGGATGTCTCTGAATTGAAAATGTTGAACTACTTTAACATTTGATCAACTTGCGCAATTCTATAGCTGACAGCCATAGGTCTAGATTGGTCTAATAATTGACTTATATAATAATATCTAGTTTTATTAGGATAGATTAGACTTTTTCCGAATGAGCCAGTACATCTGCTTCATTTTTAAGTCTATTTGTTTCTTTTTCTTATTAATATGGGTCTTCGATGTTAATCTTTTGTTAATGTATAGTTCCAGGTACTTGACTTCAGTGGACTTGATGTTTTGTCGTGAATGTAACGAGTTGACTTAGTCTTGTTGACTTTAATCCTCCGTTTGGGTAACCATCGTTTAATTTGGTTTAAATGAGTTTGTAATGCTGCTACCAGATTTTTATTATAGGCAATCACCGCCGTGTCGTCAGCGAATGTACCTATATCAGTTAATTTTGTTGTAGATAGGTCAGAGATAACTAATAGATATAACATAGGTCCCAGGACACTTTCTTGCGGCATTCATGCACTTATTTTTTTGATTTGGGAATTGTCTTTAGCGATTTTTGCTTGGAAAATTTTGTGTGTAAGATATAATCATAATAAGTGATGGTAGTCAGAGGAAAGATTTTCTTAATTTTATATTGTAAACCTCTATGCCATACCCGATAAAATGCTTGTTTTACGTCCGGGAAAACGCAGTGCATTATGTTTTACTTTGTACTGTAGTTTGGATAATGTTTTTTAGAAGGTGTTATTTTAGATCACATGAGTTTGTCATTCTTTGTACTATTTTCACGTGTTCGTAAAGTTCTTTTAAGTTTGTTGCTAATATGTATGCGAATCAAGTTCACTTTGTACTCAAGAAAAACGATTTTGTCTAATTGTATGTAGTGGAAAATTGGTAACATATTGTGTTAACTTTATTTATTTATGTCATCTTCAGACAATAATTGTCCATAGTGTTTATTATTCGTGATTTTTTCATTTAAGTTCGCTTAGTATTAATGCATCTATTTGCATTATTTTTATTTCATCTGTTACATTTGTCGATTTTTTTATTTTTATTAAGCTTATAACGTTTCATATGGACAATTAAATTTTTTTTCGAGAATTGTTATTATTTCCTGATAACTTAAAGTTTACTGGAGATCAAAAACCGTATCTATATTGTTAGTTGCCATAATAATTTTTTGTAATCTTATTAATAATGTTTATCATTCGGTAGTTACCCTTTTAATTTCCACATTCTATGCCTTTAATCCACTTTTACTTGTTTTTTCTGCTTTCGGGGACCGTTCCTCATCTCCAGGTCAAGGAGAGTGCCCTATCATCAATTACTGTTAATGAGTTAGGCTTATTCGACCACACTCGGCTTCATTTGCGTTAGCCACTTGAGTCCTTACAGGTGCTTGCCTTTTACTATTAGGAGAGGTAGGATGGGTTTTCCTTTCACTGAAATTAGAACCAAATGGCATTTCATAACTTCTGCAGAACTTTGAAAGTTAATAAAAAGTTTAGAAAAGTAAAATAGGAATACCAGCACTTTTAAAATTAAATTTTTAAGTATTACCTGGATCTAGATTCTGTTATTTAAGCATGCAGAATAAAACTAAAACTGTTTTAAATAAATTAATTTGGTTAAAGTGGATTATTCTTACAAACGATTTTGGTTCAGAAAACAAAAAATATAACATTGAGCAAATCATCAAAGGAAAATAGTAGTTTATTTAACTTGGATTACTAGGCATTGTGTAAAACGTTGGAAATAGCAATGACTTTAGATTGTCACTAATAAATACGCAAGTATTTGCGGACAGTACTAGTAGTAAAATCCCATTTACATATTAATTTATATTTGTCAGTCATTTGAAGTTGAATTTGGCAGCGACTCCTAATTAGTAGAGAGCGGTAGCAAAATTAAGTCTAGAAAGGAATGAGATTTATTTCCAAAAATATGTTTTATTTAATATTTGCTTACATGCACTCAATATTTTTCAAAATGACATTCTAGAACATTAATACACTGCTGTTAGCGGTTTTGCCAATATCGTAGTTTGCCTGTAAGTATTGAACTGAAATTTATTTCAGAGTACTCTCCATAGAAGCCTACATATTTTTAACAGTCCCAAAATGGTACCTTTTTCTACCTAGACAAGCAATTTTCCTTTTGTTCGTTTATCAAAAGTCTTGGGAATTAATTTAGTACAAACTTTCTACATCTACAATTCCGTCATACCGATTTTATGCACAATGGATTTTGATTTCAACCTAATACTCAGACGTTGGTTAGAGTCCAAAATCGTTTTTACCTGAACCGCAATGTCTAAACTGTGAGATGTTGATGGATGCTTTGTGATTTGCTCATTTTCGACGTCCTCTCTTTCTCTTCTAAACTTTTGTAACAATTAAACATCTCTGCTTTTGATAAAGCATCCTTCTCGTGGGCTTTCTGTATTATTGCGTCTAGGTTACGGATTCTTCGAGTTGAACGCGTAATTGTATTCTGTGTCACTGATCGACCATGTGCTTCATTTTGATCTAATACGTAACGTTCAAATAATTGTCCACTTTGGAAGCGATTCTAATTCTGTAGAGACTCAAAGGAAAACTTATTGGGTCAGACTGTTTACCTTACATTTTCCACGGTGAAACCAAAAGACTTTGCTCGCCGACCATTCTACTTCAACCAAGAAAATTAGTTTTATTATTAATGAGATTTTAATTAAAATTATACATTTTGCATCCAAGTCATTTTTATTAGATAGTGATAGTTTTGTCAAACTATAGGCTTCTATATATTAAAATGAGAAGCCTTATGTAGAGAGTAATGTCGTCTGTCTGTTTATCCTTTCATTTTTCAACTTTTGATCAAGACAGCTTCCAATCTGGAAACAAGTCTGTCATTTCTGACATCTGTTAATTTTTGATCTATGATAGATAGAGACATAACGTTTTCAGTATTCAACTAAGGACCACAAGTCAAATCCAGACGCCAAAAATCAGTCTGATCGGAAAATCTCGAGACCGGTTTGACCGGAAGTGGCCGCAAATTTATGTTAATGTAGAAGCGCCGGACGTCTGTGGAACCGGACTTCTATGTTAATTTAATCTTGGATAAAACAACGCACGTACAAATTGTTATTATTTAAAACTTTTAAAACAGTGCGTTTGCTTAATTGGCATAAATCATAAATTTTTTCATCTTGAGTTAATTTATATCAAAACAGATTTTTCTTACGACGCATTATTATTTTAGAAATACAGTTTTCTTCTTACACTCAAAACGTTTTCGAGTCATTAAAAAAAACATAAGTGCCTTCAAGCAGACCGAACGTGCGTGCCGAGCTATACCTGAGTTATCACAACGGCGGAGCCGCAGCCGTAGCCTTGCTTAAGGTCAGGCAAATTTATATATTTATTAATTTAATTAAACTGTACGTATAAACATACATATTCTAATATACGTAAACTGTTAACTCATGTTTCCAATTATTGGAAACGGGTGCGGTCCCGGTCCTCCCGGTCCACCCGGTACAACATTCAATGCTCAAACCACCCGAGAAAATTATGTATACACATTTAACTTTCCCAACATGCAAAATTTTCCGCATGTACAACAGTAAGACCTATACAGACTTCAAACAACCCCGCAATTTGTAAACGCACCTCAAAATCAAACCTTACTGCCGCCCCCCTCCCACACAATAAATCCGTACACAAATACATTCCCCCAGGAGATGCAAACGATTACAAGCCAACAAACATATAATTCTGAAAATACCGGCAATACTGACGAACAAGACGACAAAAGAGATTACGAAGACGATGCAAGTTTAACCGACTGCCCTAATTATGACGACACAGCTGGCAAACGACTGCTAAGAAAAGGGGAAGAAATTCACAGACAACACTTAACTCACAACAAGCTAGTCAAACCTTGACTTCTAACAGATTTGATATATTCTCGCAAATAAGAAGTGATAACAACCCTGAAACAATTCCCAGTAACTCACCCCCAAAAATCCCCAAACCTCCACCGATATACATTTATGGAGTTAATAATTATGACGAGATGATTAACGAATTCACGAACGTTATCGAGAAAGAGCAATACTATACAGTAGCACTGGCCAACAATGTGGTCAAAGTCAATGCCCGAACTATAGATGCTTATCGGAAACTTACGACACACCTTAGAAACGAGAATATAGTGCACCATACTTATCAAATTAAGGAAGAAAGGGCATACAGAATTGCTATTCGCAATCTTCACCACACTACACTAACTAAACTAATAACGGAAGAGCTAGCAGCTCTGGGACATAAAGTACGTAACATCATAAATATAAGGCACAGGACAACTAAACTGCCACTGCCGCTATTTATGGTAGATTTGGAGCCAAACGAGAATAATAAAAAGATATTTGATGTAGAGTATCTAAGTAACATAAAAGTTATCATTGAACCGCCCAGAACTAACAATACTATACCGCAATGTATGCGCTGTCAGAATTATGGCCATACTAAAACGTACTGCAATAGACCATATAATTGTGTTAAATGCGGTGCAACACATAGCACTTCTGTATGCAAGAAATCTCCAGACACTCCAGCAAAATGCGCTCTATGCCAAGGAAGCCACCCGGCCAACTATAAAGGGTGTACTGTATATAAAAATCTCCAGAGATCTAGAAATACAACATATAGAGCAGTAACAAATAACCCACGTCAAACCCACCAGGTGCCCCCCACCATGGATAACCTGAACTTCCCACCCCTTAGAAATAGGACCGGCAACGCAAACAACGCAGCTAGCACATATACTCCTCAAAACACACTAACGTATCAACAAGCAGTTACAGGACAAAACAACATTAATGATCTACTTTCCAACTTCCTTGCAGAATTTAAAGCAATGTTCGCGCAACTTATAAGCCAGAACAGCACGGTGCTCAACATGCTCTCCACAGTAATTAACAAAATAGCATAAAATGGCTAATTACCTACGTATTGGCACCTGGAATGCCAATGGCATTACCCAACACATCCCGGAAATAATTACCTTCCTACAAATGCAACAAATCGATATCCTATTAATTTCCGAAACCCATGCAACAGAAAGAACAATAGTTAAAATCCCGAAATATACTACTTACCTTGCCAAACATCCAGACGGCACAGCTCACGCTGGATCAGCTATAATTGTCAAAAACACAATTTCCCACTACGAGATGGAGCCTTTTATAACTAACAAAACACAAAGTGCTAAAATTAAAATAGAAGTTCTCCCGTACCCCCTGGTCATTGCGTCCATCTACAACCCACCACGTCACCCCATCACAATTGAAGAATACGAGGAATTCCTACTAACCCTGGGGCCAAAATTTATTGCAGCGGGTGATTAGAACTCCAAGCATACTGCTTGGGGTTCAAGGATTGCCACCCCGAAAGGACGGAGACTGCTAGCTGCAATCCAACGAAACAACTACAACTACCTATCAACTGGTGAACCAACATACTGGCCCAGTGACCCACATAAACTGCCAGACTTACTTGACCATGCAGTTACCAATGGCATAGCGAATACTTATCAACAAACGGAATCCAACTTCGATCTATCCTCTGACCATACGCCAATCATTATAAGTATCAGCACGACTGTCATTAAGAAAGACCCTCCTTTAAAATTATGCAACAAGCATACCGACTGGGAATATTTTAGGAACTACCTAGAAAATGAAATTAAACTCGAGATCAGAATAAAAAACGCTCAAGACATTGATGAGGCAACCCAGTACTTAACTACCATTGTACAAGAAGCTGCATGGCAAGCCACCCCCGTTCCAAAATCATCACCTGAAACAGACAACATTCCTCTGAACGTACGGAACCTCATTTCTGAGAAACGAAGGGCACGGAAAAATGGCAGAGAACCAAAGATAGACGAGACAAAACCCTCTATAGTAGACTAACGCATCAACTGCAAAAGGCGCTAGCGGAAGCTTGCAATGAAACGTTCAGTCAATACATCACCCATCTCTCTCCTGATGACAACTCTATATGGAAGGCAACAAAGAAATTCAAGCGGCCAATAGCAACTATCCCTCCTATCAAAAACCCCGACGATACCTGGGCCAGATCTGATACTGATAAAGCCAATTCATTTGCGAAACACCTTGCTAACGTGTTTACAACACCACAAGTACAAGGTCATGTTGACGATAAAGAAATTGAATCCTTCATTGATACTGCGTGCCAATTGTCACCGCCAATCAAGCCCTTTACGCCAGCAGAAGTTTCTCAACAAATACAACTAACAAACGTGCGTAAAGCACCAGGATATGACCTAATGGTTGGAGAAGTACTTAAAAACCTCCCCAGAAAAGCGATTGTACTAATTACCACAATATTTAACAGAATACTACAACTCTGCTACTTCCCTATATTATGGAAACATGCCCAGATAATAATGATTGCGAAACCTGGCAAACCGCCCACCCAAGCACAATCCTACAGACCAATAAGTCTCTCCTTTCTAAACTTCTTGAACGGCTACTACTCAAGCGCATTAAGAAATCTGTAGACCTAGACCAGGTTATCCCACTGCACCAGTTTGGATTCCGTGAAAGCCATTCCACCATTCACCAAAGCCACCGAATCATCACTCATATAATGAAAAGCATGGAGAAGAAGAATGTATGGCCATCGGTGTTCCTAGACATTAAGCAAGCGTTCGACAAAGTGTGGCATACTGGTTTGTTATACAAACTCAAATTACACCTCCCCAGTCAGCTATACGTACTACTCAAGTCATACCTCACAGACCGAACCTACCAAGTCAGATATCCATCCAATCAAGTCCGGAATCCCGCAGGGCAGCGTCTTGGGATCACTGCTATATCTAATTTATACATCAGATGCACCAACCACAGACAACACTATACTTGCGACATTTGCTGACGACACGGCTATCCTTTCAGTCAACCAATCTCCTGAACTTGCTGTGGAACATCTTCAACAGCATCTAGACTCACTGCAAGCCTGGTTCCATAAGTGGAGAATTACAGTCAATACTGATAAATCGGCTCAAATAACCTTCACTATAAGACGTATCGAATGCGCTCAAACTAGCATAAATAACACCCCAATTCCAATCCATAGGGAAGTAAAATACCTCGGCTTGCACCTCGACCAAAAACTCAATTGGAGCTCGCATATCAAAGCCAAAAGGAAGCAATTAGATCTCAAAATCAAACAAATGGCATGGTTACTTGGAAAACATTCCCAACTCTCTCTATCAAACAAGGTTTGCCCATATGGTCCTACGGGATCCAACTCTGGGGATGCGCCAAAGCGACACACACTAAAATCCTTCAAAGATTCCTGTCCAAAACCCTCCGTATGCTGGCCATTGCACCATGGTACATAAAGAACGACACCCTTCATAACGACCTAGGAGTTCCCTACGTAGATAGTGAAATCAAAAGGCTCTCAACTAACTACAGCAGTAACTTGGCAGGACACGCTAACCAACTCATTGAACAACTCTCCAATCAACCGGACATCGCAAGAAGGCTCAAACGACAATGGCCGCTGGACCTCGCACAACCTAATCAAAACTGATGTAATCATTAGGGAGACTAGCACTGGCTAGAGCTCCCCGCATGACATTGTATTGTTATATAATTTTACTTAATACTCAAATTAGGAGTAGATTGTAAATACGCTGGTTAAATTAATAATAAAAAAAAAAACATTTACAAAATTATGTTATCGTACTGCAAACTATGTAGCAAAATTTGAATAGTTAAAGGCTGATTCAAAATTTAATGTGACATACATATTTACATACATTGCTTTTTTAATAAATCAAATAAATATAGAAGAAAGAAACTTTCATTTAAATAAACGAATAAAAGGGCAACAATGTTAAAGTTGAAACTACTTTAAAATTATTTACCGTCTGTTGAGTTTCCGCAGTTTGGCTGTCTAAGTACTACGACAGCAGTGCAATTTGAATACCGGAAGAAAATGCTAAGTTATTGTTCACTAACTTCTCCCTTACATTAAATGCCTGCTCCTACGGCTTACAACTTTTCTGACATTTAAGAATAAACTATTTGCTTTATTCAGCAACGAAGATATTTTAATTAATATTCAAGAGAAACAGCCTTGCCGTAGTAAAATGTTTTAACCATGGATTGTTATTTAAAATATTACTTTCTAATTATACAAAACACTATTATTTATATCCTACAGCTTTTCTGCCTGTGTAGCCTATTCTAGGAGTACATAGAAAGATAAATGTATTAAAATGTAACTTTTATAATCATAAATATTTAACACCTTATGTTTTTGCAATTGACTAAACTTACTTTAAAAAAGCATTATAAAAGACATAATTAAATTAATTTAGACACATTTGATATTTTATTTCTAGTACTAATTTAACGTACAAAAGTTAATTTTTTAGTAGATTTTAGTTAACTATAATTTACTAATATATAACACCCTACAAACATTTGTATATTTATTTTTAAATAAAATAATTTATTGAAATACTGGCCCCTATCGTTTTGAAAACGAATACCTTGAAATTTTTAACAAAGTTTTGAGGAAAATAGTGCGTTTTCCTTTTAAATATTGATGACGGAAATTTTTTTACACTGCTATTGAATACTTTTTTAAATAATAACCACAATTTTAAAAATTTTATTTGTAGTTTATTATAAATTACACAATCCTTAATTATCTTACCTATTTTGCAGTCATTCTTTTAGTTTCTTGGTTTCGTGTGTCTTACTACCCAACTCCTCTTGTTATTTTCAGACAAGTTACTCTTATTTTTTCTAAGTTAATTTCAGGCCGTAACGTGACTGAAGTAAAGTTGCATGGCTTACAATATTAGTGGCTTTATGTGGCTCTATATATCATCAGTTTAAAGAACTATTTTAATAACAAAGTAAGCAAAAGAATAAATCCAAGTAAAATAAGACCGAAACATACGGGCTAGGGGAAAAAATAAAAGAGGACAATCGCTCGAAAATGATTTCAAAAACCATAAATAGACACATAAAGGGGTAAATATAAATGGCAAATTTATAAACGCTCAACCACTTAACATGTGCAGATGATGTAGTAGTCATATAAGATTCATCATATAAGGTTACATTCTTGTAATCAGAAAAAAAACTGCATTTGAAATTGTAAAAATTCAATATGGCATTTTAGAGTCGATAGCAACCGTAATGACATTTTTAGATTCCTTATAAAAAAGTGTCTGTTGAATGTCTGAATTAAAACCGTGTAATTTTACCGGTTTTCGATTTAAAAATTAAAAACGAAAATGACATTTTTTAATATTTTACGATGTTTCGAAAATTATCAATAATAAATCAAATCTATTTCGAGATTCTTGATAAGCATAAAAATACGCAGCTTTGTCCTAATTTAACCAATCCTGTAAGTCTCAAGATAACCGAGATCCCCATGGTGAAAATTGTGAGAACTGAGAACATATATTTGAATTTTTATACTATAAAGTGACAGAAGCTTTGTTTAAGTATGATACCATATAAGATTGCTATAATTTATAATACAATAGAAATACTTTACTATTCACAGTACAAAGGCAGTTTGAATATCAGTGACTTTTTAAATTTTCCGGGTAGTAACTTCAAATGCAACACTGCTTCTGTCAACTACTGTTAATAGACTACTGTCAAATTTTCAGCAAGCTGCGTAATTTAGTTTGTGTTTGACGGTCATTGAAAGCGTGTACTCATCAAGCATTATTTTTTGTGTAAAAAAACCATCACCGAAACCAAGGAAAAGCTTAATAAATACTACGGGGACTTTGCACTATCAATTGTAACGGTTAAAAACTGGTTTACTGCATTCCGTTGTGGTCGTGACGCCGGACGTTCAGGTCGTCTAAAAGACGTCGTCACATCAAAAATCGTTGATAAAATCCATGGAATAATATTTGACGATCGGAGAATAAAAGTGAGTGAGGGGGTTGAGGCTGCAGGCATCTCAACTGAGCGGGCACATCATATTTTATATGAAAAAGCTATCTGCGCGATGGGTGCTGCGATTGCTGACACTCGACCATGAGCGCAACTGTGATCATTTCAAAAGAGTGTTTGGCGATGTTCAACCGCAATTCGAGTTTTTGCGGCGTTTCGTAAACGTGAACGAAACATGAATTTATCACAATACACCAGAGACTAAGGAACAGTCAAAGTAGTGGACTTCTTCGGGTGAACGTGCACCAAAGGAGGCCAAGGTAGGTCTGTCAGCCAACGAGGTCATGGCGACAGTTTTTTGGGAAGCACGCGGTGTCATTCACATCGATTACCGTGGAAAGGGTAAAACGATCACCGGCAAATATTATTCAGAGCTGTTGGACAGATTCGACATTGATTTGAAGCAAAAACGACCACATTTGCTAAAGAAAAAGTGCTCTTTCACCAAGACAATCCTCGGGGTACACGTGTGTAGTCGCCATGGCAAAATTCATAAATTTGCCTACAAACTGATACCCCATCCAGCATATTCTCTAGATTTAGCCCCTTGCGACTATTTTCCGTTGCCATTCCTAAAGAAATAGCTCGTCGGTAAAAGATTTGGGTAGAATGAAGGGGTTATCACTGAAACAAACACCTATTTTGAGGACTTTGTAAAAACTTATTATTTGGAAAGGATAACAAAATTGGAAAAACGTTGGAATAAATGTGCCGAGCTAAAAGGAGACTATTTTAAAAAATAAAACGCTTTTTTACCGGAAAAATATATTTTATTCAAAAAATCACTAACTTATCAAACTTTGATGCCATTTTCAAGAGGTTAGCTCTTCACTCGGGGTCTCAATCTGCCTACTCCCCAAGAAGACCTGCTTGATCTTTTATAGGGCTGGAAGTGAAAGTTTGTTTGGCGGGAGATGCGTTGGGTTGGGGAAAGTTTGTAGGATTAAGGTTGTTGCGTAATTGGCGGTGCGGAGCAATAAGGGATTTCCACATGACAGGCAAACGCTGGCTGTCATCTCTTGTGTTGAGGCACTGTGGGCGTTTTTCTATTTCAATTGCCTCATGTACTATTCTGCTGGTAAAATGGGAAATGGTTTTAGCCCCAGAGAAATTAATTTTGTGGCCTGTTTCTGTGCTCTTTGCTCCCATTTTTTCTTTTACCATGGAACCCTTTCGTGTATTTTTTGAGGCCACCTTGTGGCAAGCGTCCTTTTCAGATTTCTCTACCAGAGTAATTGTTTCTGCTCAATTGCGCTATTATTGATTCATGTATATCCATACGTTCTCTAATGTCTTCATTGCATATTCTATGTAAATGGGATACTTTACAACTTCTTCTCCAGTAGCTCATTTTCATACATTTTAGTCTTCTTTCACATTTTGTATTTATTGTACATCCGAACCGTAAATGGATATGCTCTGTACAATTGTTTTATATAATATTTTCTTTGTTGTTTTTGTTATATTTTTGTTTTATAGGATTGGTTTAAATAACTGAATTGTTTGAGTTTCCGGAACTACTTTAATTAAGAAATCTTTGTGGTTTATGTTCCTTCATTCTTTATAGTGACACACACTATTAGTTTTACTTTTCTGTCAATATATTGTCAACTTATTAATAGTACAAACTTGTATGCGAAACACACTGCATGCATTCTGATTTTTTAACTGAATTTCGAAAACTTTATCTACAGTGGGCTTCCTAGGGCAATTGTAAAGATGGGGCACTTTTTTATTTTTTATTTATTTACGCAAAGAATGATTATAATAGATCTTTTAAGTATAAATTTAAGTAATTTATCTTTCACGTCAGGGTTTACTAATAGCCTTCCTACTATAATACTAGCATTCCTATCTATAATAATTTAATTTCCACTGAACCTTATATTAGTGCATTAATCCCCATTTATTAAAATATCCTATAGAAACATTTCAATCCTAATCTTCGAGCTTTGTGTCGTGCAGTATGTGGGAATAATTTGGTTAAAAGTATTAATGTCATCTTTTGTATAATTCTAAAAGTTGATAATTTCCATTTTTATAAACAAATTTAAAATAGTGCATTGTTTATAATAAAATTATTAATTCATTTTTCTTGTATTAAAAAGAACTATAATTTTATTTTTGTCAACAGAAAATTTGATAGGCATTGTTACATTTTAGGTTTGAAAGAGAAGTTTATGGTATTTTTCTTTTATTTTTTCTTGAACCACCCACAATTCTGAATTACTGATTCACCATTATATCTGTCAATAACATTAAAATCAACCAATTATTTGTTGTTACTTCGGTCGGTCTACTTTTCAGCAATATAAGTTATTGCTGTTAAAATACTGTGTATGCCAACATCATACCTGTTTTTTTTGATATTGTATTTATCGAACTTTATGCTATATATACTTGAAGAGGCGTCTTATAGTACAGCATTCTCTTGGAGTATGAGAACTTATAAAATTATAATAAATGCTTTCTGTAGTTCTTTGATAAAAGAAAATGTATTACTGTAAACTGTTATCCCTCTATAAAGCATCTAATACAACTAATTAAAAATTCGATTCGTTTTTTGACATAATAGATACAAATATTTTAATCATAAAGATTTAAGTACTAGAAATATACATTAAACTAAACAAAGCACACATATCTACAAAATTTGTTAGCTGTACAAGATCACACTATGCAACATATTTTTTCTCTAGTGAATATTTACATACAAAGTGTGAAAAATAAAATAATGAAACTGATACTGTAGTGTTCGATCTGGGATATCTGATGCACGTTAAGTGCGAACGGGAATTCTTGCGAGGCAATACGTTGCCTGTAGCAATTTGTTTCGTAAAACTTTTTTGGCGAATGCGTTTTGACGATGAGTAACAGTAAGGGAGAGCAACGGTGTGCAATCCGGTTTTTCTTTAGACTTAGGCACAGTACAACAGAAACGTTTGCAAAACTTCAGCAGGAGACACTGTTTTTGAATGGCGCAGGTGTTTCGATGGTTTAAGGCAAAGGAAAAGAGACGCTACCACTTTCAGCACATATATTTTACTGATCTTTTTCATAACTTGTTCTGTTGTTTTACAACTATCCAAATAGTCATCAACATAATAACCGTTGATAATAGCATATATTGTTGCTGGATACTGCTCCCCAAATTTTCATGCATTTTTATTTTTGATCCACTGGGCTTGAAACGGTGAGCTGACTGCTCCAAACACCATGACGTTTATTGAATAAACATCAGGAGGTGCACTCTTGTTTTTTTGCTATAGAAAGTGCAATACTACAAGTGCTCTTTCTGACAAATCCTAACCTTGTGCAACATATCCCTGGTATCTTCACTGAAGGCGACTTCTCCTTGACGAAACTTCAGCGAATAGTTGATAAGTGGGGACATCAGATTTGGTCCCTGAATCAACCTATTGTTGAGACTCATTCCGTTAATTTTTGCAAAACAATCGAAAACGATTCTTAATTTTACAGGTTTATTTGAGTTAGACCGTCCAAAGTGTGGTAGGTACCAGACACAATCACTTTTTTCTCTAACTTCATGGGGCAGCAGTTTGTGGCAAAATATCTTTTGAACGTACTCTTCAATCTTCCTTTCGCACATTTCCGCCAATAACTGGTCTCTATTTATTTACTTTTCTAAAGTTCCAAGTGTTCGAAACGCAACACTTTTACTTTCTAGCAACTTGAACTCATCGTTCTTCCACAGCATACTTGTTTCCAAACAATCATCAGTGCGCCGGGTTTTTATCTCCATCAGCTTGGCAGTTCTTTTGTTATCCTGGGACTGCCGCAATTTCTTACTATTGAGAACTCCAGTGGCTTCCATCCTAAACTGCTTCTTTACAAGATTATGCAGAGGGGTTATGCGTCCACAACAATCAGGGAAATGTGTGGGTTAGTGATAGAGCTTCTGCTTCTTCCATGTGTCATTCAGCTAAGGTAAGTACACGTAGCGATTGGTACATTCCTAGGACCCTTAAAATGTTTACTTTCTAGCAACAAGTGAGCGTGATCAGCTCCTGTTACAATCATTGGCTTTTTAGGCATAATTTCCGAAAAATGCACACTTTCTAAATGTGTTCACTTTTTCAGTATTTTGTAAGAGACATCGGTTGTTCCGGCAAATCCAACCTGTGCTTGGTTCGAACATTTACTAGATCAAACTCTGAACTAAATGGACTGTGACAATTTTGAACCATACCTCACCTGACGGCATTTTTGGTACAAATCATACAACTCCAAATACACCTGGGTAAGTATCTTCTTCACCAACATTCTTTTTCTCTGCTAAACTGAAACCTGTAACATTGCCATATTTTCTGCTTATCTTGTAGAGTAAGCGGTGATGATCTTTTCTACAACCTTCTACGTTACATTTTTGGGCTTTGAAACATTTTGGACTTGATGACTCACTTCCAGGTACAAAAAACAGCCTGGATGTATTTCGACGGCGTCCCGTTTGTTCATCTTTTTAAACTTGTTGCACTTTTCTAGGTTGTGCACATAATTACAACTCAATAGACAATGACAATCAGTCACCACTATAATCTGAGTTTTCGGATTCTTTTGATTTTGGGATACGTCTGAGCCACACACGAGAATTGCAGTGGAGGACACCATGTTCAAAAACAACGACGACTCTTCAAGATCAGTATCATCCCCTGTCTTTACAATATGACGACCTCACTTTAGCTGAAAATAAGGTAATAACTTTTTTCGAAACTCCTCCACAATATGGGGGTTCTTCAGGTACATCGGCAAATCCAGTGATTTTACCGTGACGCACAAATGTGATGGAAAACTCCTTTCGTCGGTGGTTGTACTGACTTCGCGCGTTTCATCATTGTCTTAACTACTTGTTCCTTTTTTTTTAATGATTTTGGCATTAACATTGCTTTTGCTTTTCCATCGAGACACTTCTGCAGCCAAAAGATGTTTTTCTTATCTGAAAACCCACATAATTTAGTGGCCTTTTTGAAACGGTCATAGAAGGTTAGCCATTTATTAGGATTTTCATAAAATTCTGGTAAATCTTTTGCTCCAGACTGCCGAGCTACAAAATTTCTCATGTGATTGCTGGGTCCTTTTTTTCTGTATCACATATTGCATCTTGTTTTCCAGGGCACTTTTTATCCGCTGGCTTTTTCGAGGCTTTCTATCCTATCTGCTTGCTAATTGACACATATTTCCACATCAACGCTTCCTGGTAAAGTTGAGAGAACATTTGAACAGCCGTTTTTGTGTTCTTCGTTTTCAACCTCATTCCGTCGAATACGTAAACATTTTTTGCCTGCTGCGGAAGTACTAAGCGGGATTTTGCATCTGAACCTTGTCAGCAATTCTGGAACCTTGAGTAACAGTAGCAGCACTGACAGATATGTTTCTTTTAAATACAGACATTAAAACGTCACAAACTTAAACTAATACCACAAATCTGATTTTTTTTACTTCGAAGGACCACTTGTTTTCGACTAATAGCAGTACTTGAAAGAAAGGGATGGACAAGAACGCAGGACCGGGAGTGCTACAATTTAAATACAACAAAACTTAACCAACTGAACTTCGTAGCAGACCAAAAAATAACAACTAAAATGTGTCGTTTTTTTTGTCTACATAAAAACCACAGCCCAGTTGTCAACTGAAAATTAAACAATAAGTTTCCTAACGACATAACAATGACAACATAAGATTGTCCACTGATTCACTTATTTTTCGACGCTGGCTTCTCTCAATACCTATGAATTGACTAGCGATATCTATATAAATGACATTTTTTTAAACCCAACAAGTTTGCGATTTTAGTTACAGAAAATAACACAATTTGAGTGTTTATTAATTTTTATTTATTTATAAAATTAAACGTAGGTTAGATGCTGTTCTTGAGAATCCGTTGCCTTTAGTGTTCAACGTGATTTTATGGATTTTAGAATTCAAGAAAATCATGAATCCATGTTCAGGGTGTCCTTAAACAATAATTAGTAAAACATGACTGTGATAACGGCTAATTCGTTAAACTGTAGAAGCCATAGTCACTTCTTATGAACAAGCAGTTTACATTTTATACAATCTAAAAGTCTAAAAGTATTTTTGTTGCATTAGACTAAATCGGGGCAACATACAATAGAAGACAAACTTTAAGTCGTTTTAAAATACCTAGAAAAATCGGGAAGTTTCAGAAGGCGATGAGACTCTCACCGTTAAACATCAAAACTAGAATACAATGTATACAATAGATTGGTCACAAAATAGGCTCCCAAAAAGTTAGAGATTCTTTAATCATTTGGAACATTAAAGAGCTGGAAGAAATTCATTTATTGGAAATAATCGAAATGTTGGGATGATATTGAACCGAATGCTAAAATTTAAAAAAAATATGGTGATTAAAAATGCAACTTAAATTACTAAATTTCTTTTATTTTTATTGTAATCCTGAAACTTTTTAGTACACCATTATCGCATACCTAAGTAGTGTACACTACATTACATTTAGTTTGCTTTTTACATAGTTAAGGTTTATCAAAATTATTTCTTTTAGCTGGTATAATTCAAGATAAATGAAAATACTATCACTAACATTTTACTTTAAAAATAAATAAGTTAGTTTAAACATAAATTGAAATTAAGCATTTGATTTTAATTTTTATTAATCTTTCAATCACGTTTTAATACTTCAAAGACTTTCTAAAAAAACTCTAGGGACCCTGTGCTTTATAAACTGCACGAAATTAACATGTAATATAATTTACAGCAATAAGTGCTTATCTCCACAGGCACATCTTTAGCAACAGCGTCACCCGTTTCCTCAAAGTTTGCGGTTCAACCGGATAGGGGATAGTTACGTTGAGGTAGCATGCCGCGTTTCCGGAGTGACCGCAAATCCATGCTTGGCGCATGCAATTCCGGCATTAATAGCAACAAATTCCCAGCCGAGCTGTTCAGTTTAAATCAAATTTGGTGGCGCAGTGAGAGTGGAGACTTTCGTGCCGCGCGGATTACCCGGAGACGTGTATATATAATTATTCGATAGCACCCGTTACGATCGACCTTCCTGTCGCCAGGGAGCGAAACTGTGAAACTAACCGATATTTAGTAAACCTGATAAGTGCATTAATGCCATATGAATAGTAATGAATCCTGCGCGAGGTAAGCTAGCCTATAATTACATAGCGCTCTGTCGGTTCAGTGCGTAATTTTCGGTTAATTTGCTTCGTTATTTCATAACAAAAAAAGTAACTTTTTAAAATGCATAACACGATTTATAGGTAACTTGTGCTACTATAAATTTGATTATCTCTATTTAAATTTAAATAAATTTAACTCCTTTACAGAGAAAGCCGTAATTTACAAAAGCCCTTTTTTCACAAGAACCTCTCGGGCAATCAGAATTGAATGATAACAAGTATTTGAAAGGGTTCCTTTTGAAAGGTATATTTTGATTTCAGGCGGTTTGAGGCGGCGGCAAGTTAGAAATATATTAAAAAGCTGTAAGCTCCGTTATAAAAGGAATAGAAATAGAGTTTTTGTATGCAGTGGGATAGGAAACACAAGCAAGTTTTATTAATGAATTGGAAATTGCAAAGCAGTCTAAATCGCCGGAGTTCATAGTTGTTCTTTATAAATTGACTAGTAATTATTAAACTTGAATTTGTCTCGGCGTTCCTTTCCGGTAATTACGTTAATGTAAATACAAAGGAGCTGAATACTTTTAGATTGCACTTTGCATTATCTAACTAATAATTAAATTCTAATTTAACATTAGAAGTCTATTTTCAAGTGTTTTAAAACTAAATTAAATTTTGTTATGTAATTGCGTTAATTTTAAGCTAAATAAAATAATTAGCCAAATAAAATAATTTTATTTAATGCAAAATTCTGTATAAAGTAAAATCCGTTTTATTTAATTTGCAACTTTAAAGTAAAAAATTGCCCAAACTTAAATGTATATCTATCATCAAGATCTATACCACATCTGGGTTTAAACTTTAGCAACTTGCAGACGTTACGTATATGATAAATCTAAAAAGATCGAAACTAATTTAAGTTAGCATATGAAATTATTTTAACAATTTTTATTTGCAGTTACATTAGTTCAACAATTTGTTAATTAACAAAATTAACCAGTTTTAAACAGGTGTATTTAACAGAGGGAGCTAATTGGACAATTTAGAGTTTGTGTTCACTTAGCGTGAAAACTTTTCTCATTTCCCTCTAAGTATTAGAGCAATTTGTTTCTAACCAAATGTCCTGCTTAATTTCATACCTTTGTTATTCTGACAGAATGTAGAAACAAAGTTTGTTAAATTCTTTATTACTTTCCTTATCCTATAATAAGGAAAGTAATGTAATCGGCGGAAGTTTGACCTACCAGTTTTTTACATTTCTGGACGAATTATAGCCTCAGGATACCAAACAAATTGGTTTAGGCCATTGGTTCGTGTGTGTGTGTCTGTCGGTCTGTGAGCAAACAGAATATCTCGAAAACCGTAAGAGCTAGAGACTTGAAATTTGGTATGCAAGGTGCGTGTAGGTAGAGACGCAGTGTGAAGCTTTTGGTAAAAATCGGCCTAGCCGTTTGGTCGCAAGGTCGCAAAATCGGTCGCAAAGCGGTCGCGAATCTAAAGGGTGAAGATACAAAAAATTCATGAAAATAAAAATGATTTGTTATGACGAGATAAACATGAATTTAAAGTAAAAGTTAGTAAAATAATAACTCCAAAAAAAAAATTGAAGCCAAGATTTTTGCTAGAATTATTTTTGCCCAAATAATAGGATGAGGAAAGTCGTATGATGTTCACACCAGATTTTTTATGTATCTATGAATGTTTGCGAAACGGTTGGTAATACGTTGTAGCTTGAAGGTTCACTATGCAAATAAAATTTAGAAAAAGTTAAAATGCCCTGCAAAGTTTGTACTTCATTGTGCATACTTTTATTGTTCAGTTGTAATAAACGTTTTTTAAATGAAAGGCTTGATTAATTATTAAAAAATATTTCTCAGCTAACAATAATTAACAAAAAAATTAATACAGTAGTGCAACCTCGTTTTCTTTTGATCTACTTCCTTGGGTTTGATTTTAACATATTAATTTATTATCGTTATTCTTCTAGTGCTATATTTTATTAATAACTACAAATAAATTAGTGAAGCACTAAACGTTCAAATGCGCAATGTATTTTGTGTTATAAGTTGTATTTGTATTCTTTCCATATAAGCAATAACGTAAACTAACATAAATCCTTCACTACGTGCGTACGATCGTATATATATATTGCACTTGTCACAGAATTCTCAAATATGCGTCTCAATTTCGCAAGGTGAAACTTATTTATTAAAAGGTGCAACTTTGTAACATAATGCTGTACACTTTCATATAGAGTGGCAATACTTGTACTGTGCTTTCATATATTTGCGCTGGGTCACCCGCTCGCTATTGTGCGAAATATACAAATTACTAATATAGTCATATATACTTTTATTATGTTAGATGTAAAATTTTGTAAAATGTGCAATCTTTGTCACTATGTACATTTAACTATTTGTTGTAGCCAAATCAAAGCGTAATGCACAATTTTAGTAAATACTTCTTTCAACTTAAACATACAAAAATAATTGTATTAAATGTGTAGGTAATAAATACTAATTTCTATTTAATTACTAAAAATTGCACTATTTCTAGTTTTATTTTTAGACTAGGCAAATTAGTAAAAAAGCTCGAAATTTTCTTTGGGCACATGTATCGAGACGTTCCAGAGCCCATTCGATTTGGAAAACCCTCAGAAAAAATGTTATTACATACTTTTTTGTTATTATGCGAAAGTGCATTTGTGCACGCAAAAATGCATTTATTTGACGCATTTTTGCAGACCCTAAAGGATATTTTATATCTCGCTTAATATTACGCAAAATAAGCTCATTCGCTTTACTAGGTATTTAGTGGGGGGGGGGGGTTAATACCTCAAATTTATTTGTTTTCTGAGTTTAAACTGTCTGAATAAGGGTTTTTGAAGTCACTGATAACGAATATGATGTTTAGAAAGTGCACCGTTGCACTTGGCGGGGCAGAATCCTAGGGCTGGGGGAGATTTTAGGAAACCAGCTCAAAAAAAGTCACTGATAACATTTTTGATTCTCACATTAAGCCCCAATGCAATGATTTCTTTCCAGATATTATTACGAAAAATTTTGCCTGCATACAGACAATACTATCAGTGTTCACGTTTTAGCCGTATTAAATAAATAGGGGTTTTCAAGGTTTAAAAACTGATATCGAAAGTTCTATTTTGAGTAAAAAACTCAAAAGTGATAAAATATCTTCAAATTTAAATTTTAAAATATATTATATATATATATATATATATATATATATATATATATATATATATATATATATATATATATATATATTCATTTTAATCAGCTAAAAAATATAATATTTACCGTCTGCTGAATCAGAAATTGCCAAATTTTAAGAAAAAGTGCTATTAAAGTGCCGAAGAGTCCTTATTCAAACTTTGAGGTGCCAGGGTCCCCGTTGTTGTAACTTGGCAACCACGCATCCAATGGTTACAATCGATAACTCGTTTAAGAGAGCGTTTCAAGTACAACGAAAATGTGTTCTGGTACAGACGGGAATCCGTTGCACACAATGCTTTTTTTTTCAAAAACCATTTGGCATGTGATTGTTACATATGTGCAAGATTTTTGCAAAAAACGCATTGTATGCAACAGATTCCTGTCTAAGCCAGAACAAAGTTTTGTTGTACTTAAAATGCTCTTTTGAATGAGCTATCAATTGGAACCATTGAATACTTGGTTGCCAAGTTACAGCGTGGGCCCAGGCATCTTGAAGTTAAAATACGACCCTTATACGAAAAATGACTGTTTTTATAACATTTTTTTACATTATGGCAAATATCTACAGTGTGGTAAAAGACAAACTGACAAATCTTGGTTTCCCGATTATCCGAAAATTCACGGGACATTTTTAACCAAAATTCACATGCGTTGAAAACAAAATCCTGACTTATGTTTTTACTGAAAACAGAATGTTTGTAAACCTTGGAAAAAATTAAAACCCCCTATTTATTTAATACTGTTGATAAGCGACCTCTTTGATGGGGTTGTTTGTGTACAAGCAAATTTTATTCGTAATAATATCTGAAAAAAATCGTTTTTGAAGATAATTCAAATCGTATCATATTCAAATGAAACAATGCACTACTCGTACCCTGGTATCCCAGGGTATCCTTTCCCCAAAATGCCCAAGGGAATTTTCTCACTTTGGTGTATTGCAGCTTAATTTGAGAATCAACATCGTCATCAGCGACCCCAAAAACTCTTATTCAGACAGTTTAAACTCGGAACACAAACAAATTTGAGGTAATTCTCTACAATTACTCCTATCCCCAGAATTATGGCCCTTCAAAAGCATCGGAGCACTTTATAAGTATTATATTTGTGATCAGTGACCCCAAAAACACTTGTAAAACCAATTCAAACTCAAAAAACAAAAAATGTTGAGGTTATTCCTAAAAATCTCCCCCATCCCCAAAATTATGCTCCCCTCCAAGTGCATTGGGACAGTTTTTAAAAATCATATTCGGTATCAGCGACCCCAAAAGCCGTTATTCAGGAAGTTTAAACTCGAAAAACAAACAAATTTGAGGTGATTCCCTTAAATCACCCCCCATCCTCAGAGTTATGGTTCCAAATGCATCAGGGCACTTTCTAAACATCATATTCGTGATCAGAGACCCCAAAAACCCTGATACAGACAGTTTAAACTTGAAAAACAAACAAATTTAAGGTTATTCCCCAAAATAACCCCTATTCCCGGTATTATATTTTCCTACAATTGCATTAGGGCACTTTTAAACATTATGTTCGTTATCAGTGACCACAAAAACCCTTATTCAGACAGATTAAACTCGGAAAACAAACAAATTTGAGGTAATTCTCCAAAATCACTCCCAACCCTAGAATTATGCTTCACCAAGTGCATTGGGGCACTGTCTAAGCATCATATTTGTAAAGAGCGACCCCAAAAACCTTCCAAGTAACGGAATTGAACTTATTTTGGCCAATATTAAGCAAGAAATAAAATATTCTTTAGGGTCTGCAAAAAATGCATCAAAAAAATATGTGCTAACATTTTTTTCTGAAGCTTTTACAAATCGAATGAGCTTTGGAACGTCTTGATACGTGTACCCACAAAAAATTTCGAGCTTTTAGCGTTTTTGTTACTAATTTGATTCAACTATTTGTTACAAACAGGAAATTGTTATTTTTTTGGCGCACTGCAGCCTCAAGAGCTTATTGTGCCTACTAACGTGCACTTATTCTAGGACATTCACACACACACCCATGGGTTGAGCGAGACTGGAACTCGCGCGCGCCTGCTAGAGAACAGAGGCCAACTGGTTGAACCATCTGAGCCACCGCGTCCCTACAAGCAGTAAATCAATTAGGAGGATAAGTCTTTCTAATTATATTGACTTATGTGTACGTAATTTACCCGAAAATATCAATCCATACAATACAAAAAATTACAATAACAAGAAATCTATATATTTATTAAAAATGAAACAAGTTACAACAATCATCGTACATAGTCTCAATTCCCTTCATAGTAAGTACCTGTGGATCTAACGCATTTGACTTTGTTGTGAGTTTCACACACCTATTTAGAAGATTTCCATTAGGATGAATAAACTTTAATTTTTTCATCGTAGCTGTAGACCTATGCTTTATCTCCGGTTGTGCGATTTTTGATTTTTCCAACAACTTCCATCAAACTTTCACACATATTAGATTTTGGAATCCTCGGCACATTTTTTTTTAATATGCAGAATGTGGATCACTTTTAATGGACTTCCTAGCTATTTTTGAATTGTCTGTACTATGCCTTTGTTCGCTTTGTACACATTTCAATGTTCCTGAAAACACTCTAAATCATTCAAAGAATTTTAGCAAATATAGTTGTTTCAGATTTGTACAAAATGTGATGCAGATTTGATGCTCTATATTTGATAGTTAAGTCATCCTCATTCATAGATATTCATTACGATTAACTTTATTGGCTGAGAGGAAACAAATTATATATTTATTCCAATTTTCATTTTTTATGGTGTCTACTAATATCATATCTTTTTTCATTTGTTTTAGGACCTCTATGTTTGTTATACAATACATCCACGATATTTTAACAGTCCTCTGATACACTCACAGACTTGTTATGTTTAAGGTCCAAGCTTCTTCTCGTTAGAGAAGTGCAGTAAAGATTGAAATATTTTGCTAATCTGATCCAGAACTTTAAACGCAAGACTTTGTTGTATAAATTTCGTTTAAATTTAATAAAAATTACTCAAACTTTTATTGTTCTTATTTTGATTTCGTAGGAACAGCTATTTGTCCGGTTACAAGATATGTATAACTATGACTTGTTAAATGTTTTTTTTTCATTGATACTAAGGCTTTAATGTCTTCTGTGGGTTTTCGATATTATAAAAAAATTGCTACATGCGGTGATCCACTTCATTAGATTTTGTGAATTTTAAATATTTTCTGCCAAGATAACCGTATCGTCGGCATATCTTTTTTTATTAATTAATCTATATTTTACCTTACACCTTAGGGTAAAAGGTTTTTAGATTTTATTTATATATATATGAGTAACATATGCTAACTATAAATATAATATGTATATAAATATAAATAAAAATTTTTTCTTTACCGCTCCGATTACTAGGCCAATCTCTTTTTAATCTTGCCCTGCAGGAGTACTGAAGCGGTTAACTAAATTATTGAGGTGTATTTAGGTAACTGGTCACTAAATTTTGTCATTTATGTAGAGTATACCCGAATCTTGGAGAGTTTTATTACTGACGTACCACGTAGCATAGTCTCTTATTCTTAGTATTTTTGAGAGGATCTTTGAAATTATTTTTATGTTCGATGGCTTCGCGCAACCCTAAAGCTAGATACCACATGTCCAAATTGGTTTTATTAAACATTTGTACAACAACATTTCTTACACATAGTCATTTTAGGTTTGTGTCCAGTTAGCCAGTTAATTTACTTTTATTTGAATTTAATTAGATTTTTTTACTAATATATGAGATGTCTACGTTAATTTTTTATTCAGTGTTATTCTCAAATATTTTACTTATCTTAACGGATATGCAAGCTCTGTTTATTGAGACTTCAGGGCAGTTTAATTGTTAGATTATAAAAGTGACTTGAACTGACCTTTCTTCATTTACTTATATTTTCCAAGTATCAAACCAGTCTTGAGAGATGATATTGAAGATTCTCAGAGCCTTCTTGAGGGTTTTCACTTATAGTAATTACAGCAGTATCGTCCACGAAGGTAGCAAGCGTTGTATTGTTTGTAGTTTGGATATCGGCAGTAAATAGGAGGTATAAAAAGGACCAATTCGGTATTAAATTTGGCTTGGAAATATCTATCAGTAAGATAAGATTTTAGAAGAAGAATATGTTTTAACTTGTATAATAAACCAGGATGCCAGATACGATCAAAAGCTTATTTAATGTCTGAGAAGATAGCTACGCAAATTTTTTTACGGCTTTTGATTATTTCATTTACTATCCTATGGCGTTGTTGAACAGTTGAGTTATTTTTATGAAATCCGAATTGGTATGATGGTATCTTCTCATCCAAATTAATTTGCACCACTTTCTTTTTAATAACAATTATTCAAATATTTTTGTTATAATGAGCAGTAGATTTATTGGTAGATATAAAAAAGCAACATTTAGTGGTTTTTAGGTTTGTGAATCAAAACCACTTGAGAAAATTACTAAATTATTAAGTACTAGATTAGTCTAAGCATACTGTTGTATATAGTAGTTATACTATAACAATATAACAAACTATATATTATATAAAAACTTTGAAAACTTTTAAAGTTGTTATCGTTATTGTTGACACTGGAATGCGGTAGACTACTGATTTTAGATAAATATTCTCCAAAGATTGATGTTTTTCCAGGTTTGCCCTATCCCAGGTGCCGTCTTGCTTTCTAATTGGAGGTATGTGGCTTGTTGGTCTTTTGAATTTTTTAGTAGCTTCCATATAGAGTAATATTCCTTTGATAAATTGGTGATATAAGTTACAAATGTAGCATTTTGTATTTCTTGAAAAGCTACTTTTTGTTTTCTCCAATGTTATATCCATTTCTGTCAATAGGATTTCTGCTCCCTGCCATCTACATCTTGCTTTCTTTTTTCGCTACAAGTTTTCGGATGAATAATAGAGTATTGTCTAATATTTTATTGTCTCTTGATATAATTTAGGTAGACATTCAGAATTCTTCTTAGATTAAACATGTGATGTAGTGTGCAGCATTATCAATTTTAATAAACTATATAATTCTAAGGCTACGGTTGATACTTTCGTCAATGTAGGTTTGGAAATAATTTAAATCTGTTTTAAGTGACGTCAATTTAGAAATTTCAGGTCTATTGATAATGTGAATGCTAAGGATAGCAATAATGGGGGTGTGGTCTGTTTGTAGATCCCAGTTTGACTCAAATTTAAAATAATTTGAAGTTATGTCTTTACTCACAAAGAAATCAATTAAATCAATAATCATATTGGAGTTACTTGGCCAGTACGTTGATTCGCTAGTGAAATAGTAAAAGCAGTTGGTGATGGTTTATTGTAACTTTCTGCCTTGGGGAGTGATTAGTCTTGATTCCCAATTTCTGAGTTTTGAATTCCAGTTTTCAACAGTAATGAATCTATCGCCTAGTTGATGAAACAGTGTTTCATAAAGCAACTACCATCTAACAACATAATATAATAAATAACATAACAAGACCTCAAGAACAACATAATTTTCTAGATAAATGCCGTTCAAGCGACTCTATGTGAAAACGTTTTTGAAAATTTTGACCATCGTATCAACGCTTCTAAAGCCAGCCGTGGTGAACATTTGAGTGATATAATTTGTCATACATAAATGGTATACATTAATGTTTAAATAAAATACCCTACTTGATTATATAATCATTAACTGTAGTTTTAGTAAGCGCTTACTTTCCTGCGCCTGCATTGGTGGACTCCATAGATGTAAATCTAAAATAAACCTGCAAAGCTTGCAACGCATAGCGTTGTGGCGAAGCAGTCTCCCAAATTTGAGAATCCTTTGACCAATCAATTTCAAAATCACTAGAAAACAAGCCTTTTTAGTCGCCTGTCGATTGATGAAAGCAGAATTTGGAAATTCCCAGTCGTTCTCGAGTTATTGCTCGGACGGACGGGCGGACAACATGAAATTAGTAAGTGACTTAGCTTCACTTCGCCACTTAATAATTAGAAAACAAATAGCTCAAATGTTTGGGGATAATGCTAGTCATTACAAAATAAAAATAATAGAGCAGTTCAAATGTTATCGAATAACTTGCAAGGACCCAAACAATTCTTATTGACTCAATGATGTAATAATTCAAGGTGGGTGTGAGGATAAATTCTAACTATTTTTGTACAAATATACTAAGTGTTATGTTTGAATACTTTAAAAGATCTTTGCAATGCGTAAATAGACATATAAAAATGCTATTTCCTTTAACAAAGTAAGACAGGCTTTCTTCAGGTATGTTATAAGCAAGTGTTATTCGGTACTGCTAGATATGGAGCAGCTAAGGTATTGTTAAGAGCACCTTTGCCGCGGGACACGTCCGCCACAGCAGTAATTAGCAAGAGCAGTTGCTATCGAAAACCATTTCCATTTGAATACATTAGTAACACAGATGTCGTACACAAGGGCACTAATTTATGTTTACCAATTACCAGTACATAAAATCCAAATTTACAAATATTTATTTTAGTAAAATTATTTTAAAAATGTTCTTAGTTCTTTGTAGCAGTAAATGCAATTCGATCCAAAGTATCAAAAGCGAAGTATGGAATGGCGATATTTAGAGTTTCTCGCTACTTTTCTCTCGCAAAAAAGTTACTACAAAATTATATTTTTATTTAGTACATTTTACTTTAACTTAAAATCTTCAATATAACATCACATAAAAAGCGTTGAATTGTTTCTTCTTTAGCGTAAGATGTCTATCTGTTACTTTGCAGCTGATTGTGGACAAGGCAACCTTTATAGTTGACTGGATAATTTTTATCGCATTTTATGGGCGTATCTCTGATATTTTATAAATTGTGGTATTTTTTTTCGGTATTTTATTTTACCAATTTTTTCTTAGTGCAACTTCAACAAAAAAAGCTAGTAACTGCTTTTTAGTATTTCTTTGCGTACGTTTCGTATTTTGTGTCCATGTTTGGTGTGGGAAAGAGTGAACTCTGTATATATATTAATTACTAGAAATTTAAGAGGATAGACTAGCTTTGGTAAACTACAAAAACAAATCAAATTATTTACAAATACTATAAAGATAAGAACCTTAAACAAACATATATTCCCTGGACGAACTTAGGGTATCAAAACTTGGACATTGAATAAAAGCATAAAAAATACAGATTGCTCAGGGATAATTGGAGCGACGAATGAAGAATATCACCCTAAAAAACCGCATACCAAGTGCAGAGATAAGGCGGCGATCAATAGCAGCTGACGTGGTCTACCAAATATATTAGCTGAGATGGAATTGAGCAAGCTACATTGCCAGATTACAAGATAATCGTTGAACCATATCTATAACCCAATGGAGGGCATGTAGATATAAAAATCAATAGAACATTCACCAACAAGATAGACGGATGATATTAAAAGGTAAGTAAGATGAAAACAGCTGAAAACTGACAGGAATGGAAGCGACTTGTGGAGGCTTACATCTGACAATGATTGGAATAGCTTAGATAAAGGTCGTGACTTTTTTGTGGCAACCTTTTAGGAATTTTTTATAAACCGCGGACAAAAATTCTTCAGGAAGGGCGTTAATACAGGTTAATCTGTATGTATTACATATTTAAGGACAATATTACTGTATAGACTATAACATACAGTATATACACCCTATATTCCTTAGATATACAATAGCCACTTTTAAAACACAAATTTTAACTGTCATACCCTTTAGCACAGCCCATTAGTTAATTATAAAACGAAAAAAGCAACCTATCGATTTTCCTTTCAAGTTTTTTTATGCAAAAACTAAATGGCTTTGAACTTGCAACTTAAATATAGCGAAGGTCGCTGTTGGTCGGCTTTGTGCGTTCGGAACTTGCCCTAACATTGTTGACACGTGCAGGGCTAAATGGGCAACCGGTCTGTAAAAAGGGAAGCTTTTAAAATTCTGCCTCCCTATCCCCCCAATAACTAGGAAATTAGGTTAGTGCATTTTTAATAGGCATAAATTTTAACGATTACGTGTTATCTGCGGAAAGGTCTGTAATATTTAAAAATTACTTTTATGCCGCCCCAGAGAAATAACTTGTTTCAAACAGGCAAATAATTATTTAAATAAATGTCGCGAAAGCAAAGTTACCGTGAGTGAATATTATTTTAAATACAATTGTGAAATTCTTGGTGATAAAGTAAATTAAATATTATAATAACATTTCAGTTTGTTGCAACTACTAGAAAATTGTTATAATTCTAATAATATTTCTACATGGATTTTTCAATTTTTATTTCTACAGAATGTAAAATAAATAATATTAAATTTTGAAAACTTATTTTGTATAAAAAATAGATATATTTAAAATACTTTAAATTTAAATATTCCAAATATAAGCATAAATAATTTTGTAAATTTGCCATAGCAGCTAAATAATTGTTAAACGTAAATTTGTGCTAGATATAAAATTAAAAATGAATTTTGTACGCCAATCCTATATTTAAGTTTGTACCACAGTGACATTTAAATGTTACACATAACAAATAAAATAGAAAATTTAATAAACTTAAAAAATGTTTTATTTATTTATTTCGTTTATAAAGCTAAATTTAAATTTTACGCTGACAGGTAGTGGCCGCCGTATGGAACGTAATTATAAAGTTGTTTCTAATGCAGAACAACCAAAACCCTATTGATTAGACTCCACCAATTAGTATGGTGTCTTAAAAAACGAAAATAGTAACAAAAATAAAATAAACAATTCATAAATTGAGAACCCAAACCGCCGTCAATTTTCGAATCGGATGTAAAATTAATCGCATCACTATTTCGGTTGTTAGAAAAGAAACTAAAGAATAATGAAATCAAAATTATGTCACAAATATCAGATAAATATTCGATCATAATCAGTATTTGACAAAGAAAAGCACAAGTGCAACAAATGGTCAGTTAGAAAATTTGAATAAATTAACAAAATGTTGAGAACTCTAATAAAACAAATCGGAATAACCTTGAAACCAATTAATAATTATATTATTTCAAATATTTGAAGGAAGTGACTTTTAAGCTAAATGTGCATAATGAGGTGCCAGAATTACTACGACCAAAGCTAGAAAAAGACCGAATCGTGCCTAAAGTTATAAGCTGATTACCCGCCAGTAATAATAAGAATAACAATAGGAAACCCAAGTATTACTTATAGAGAAAATACTTACGCTTAGTAGTAAACATATGAATTGGGATTTACTCAAGGTGTCAGTAGAAACAAAACTGTTAATGAATATCTCCTAAAAACAGAAGAAATCAAAAATTTCAGCGGAGTAGTGTAACAAGCTGCTTGGTTAGCAACACCGGAAAGAGTATACCACATTGCTAGTACAACTTGTCACATTATAGTGAAAAAGAAAATCGCAGAAAAGCTAAGACTGCAAAATCATAAGTCACCCGAATGACAAACAGACTCAACCAAACATCAAATTTAAAATGTTCTGTACAAAATTATTTAAGGTGGTCGGCAGAATCACCCAATTATTTGTTTTCAAAGGCAACAAATTATAACAACCAAAATAACATAAATTATCTATTTGCACTACTAATGGTACATGGACCAAAAGAAATCAAGAAGCCTGACTTTTGCAAACTGCTTAACAAAAGTTTTCAAAGTTTGCTCTCATTATTATAAAATTATTCTTATATTTTATGTTATATAATAATTATGTGATTACTTCATGTTATGATTTTAGAATAATTATGCATGCGTTGAATAATTTAAAATCGAATGGTTACTGGTTCGATCTCAACAGATGTAACCAAAATGTTTCAATTTGTTTTCCGACTTTGTAACTGTTTTCATAATTGTGCTTATATGTCTTGCACAAAGACTTATGTAGATTTAGCTACGTAGCATCTACACGACTGTAAGGATCATTCATAAAGTTATTTTGTATTAAGGGCAAGTGTAAGCCGTGCAGAGCGGTCACCCGCTTTGTTCATTTAAGTCTTAAGAATTTTAGCAAATATTTTTATTATGTTCAACGTTTTTATTTTTGCATATTAAGATAATAAGCTCTCGCTCTTGCAAATTTCTTAGTTAATTTTAATCGGATGTAGTCCTTACTTAGTCCAATCGTAGCCGATTCCTTATTTTTGTAACAACCCACTGAGGTTCCTTTATAAGCTAATATTGTAAGCAAATGCAGACTATTCCGTTCTATAACAACATAAGTTTAAAAAAAATGTACTAACTTAATAAAAGTATTTGTGGAACATTCAATTTATTACATTAATTTCTATATTACGTAAAAAAAATTGTGTCAAAAGTGGGATCCTCTTCAACGTTTCCAGTTGCTACAGAAGAACTTCGGGTTGCTGGCGCTGCAAATCCAAGCCTACAGTAATTCCAAGCCAACCTTTTGCTCTTCGGAGGGACGGTCGATTCTAATCGTCGAACCTGAAGGGAATTCGAACAGATCGACAATACACTAGCAGTCAATACTCGTCGTACTTACTCTGTAAGTTTTTGAACGTTTGTTTTATTAGTTGATAATGCCGAAAAGCAATCCTTCCACTTCCGACGTTCCTGAAAATCCAATTAGTGGTAATACTTATTTCAGAAGATGAAGTTTCCATAACTTTAGAAATCGCAACTTGGGGACAATTCCTACGTTTTATTTAAATTTATTCATCTTTTGACGGGTCAAGAAAGAAACTTAGTTTTTTCTCGCTAATTGCAATCGAACATTCAAAGCCGCACATCATGACCAACCTCAAATTTTGTTTAATTTTGTATTTACACAAATTCTCAAAAATCGCCTGTATCAACCATACGTGTCATTCATGGGAGAAATTAAAACAGAACAAACAGCATTATGCTCACATATTGAACGAACTCACATCACTTCAACAAGCTCCTCATGAATCGGTTCAATAATGTATTTTCCAGCTACAGTTAAGTTTGAAATGCGCAATTACAGCAGCTTCACAAAATAATGTAAACGCTGAAGATTAGAATGGTCAGTTATCTATGCTCAATTTAATTACATTAAATCGTTTAACTTACTACTGCTTTCCAAAAATTTCCAGTTAATTAAAAAATCGCGACTTAAAAAGTTAAATGGAGCGGATTCTCTAGCGTTAGCCAAAAAACAAGTAATGAATATGTACAATTCTAACCCATATAAGAAATCTGTACAATAATCAGATTATGAATCATATAATTGCTTTAAAATTAAAAAACGCAAAATGCATGCTATTCCGAAGAGAAATATTTCTAAGTTGCGTAACTGCTGTAAGAAGAATGGCCACTTAATCGAGGAATGTTATAAAAGAAAATATAACAATAAAGTTAGTCAAATTACTAATCAAGCAGTCCTTCATGCATCAAAAAACGCGAAAAGCTCTTCCGATAGGTAGCAACTGGAAGGAACCAAATCACCTAATGGTGACGGAAAAGGACATGGAATAATTCTTCTTTCAGAAGATCCTATCTCATATGTAAAATTAAATTATCTACAATCTCAATTTGGATACTTATGTATGTTGTTAGATACGGGAATAGGCATTTCAATTGTTAGAGCCGATAAACTGAAAAATAATTACCGCTTCAATACAAGCGATATTGTAAATAGGTATAGGTGTTGTAAATAAAGAACAAATTGATAAACATTAGGTTCGACTTTATTGCAAATAGACAATGTAAATCATGCATTTCATATAATAAACATAAATACAAATATACCTTATGATGGTATTCTTGGTTGTGACTATTGAAAGCCTCCAAAGTCATTAATCGACTACACTAAAATTATGCTCATTACCGATGTAGCCTCGATTCCAATATTTAATATTAACTCAGCGAACGAAAAGGTTAAATCAATGCCCCGAAGTGAGACAGCTGAGAAGCTGAAATCGCAAATCCTGAGATAAAAAGGATTGTCTCCGAAATCTCAATCCCGCCTGGGTTATTTTTAGTAAAGCTATTACAAGGGTTAATTCTAATTTGAAGGCTTATGTTTCAATTCTAAACATTACTGATAAAGTTAAAACTGTAGAAAGATTCAAACTTACTCTAGAACTAATTCCAAAAGAATCATTCGTATTTACAACTTTTCTTCACTCAAATAACTGCTGCCGACAGAGGTAGTCACAAAATGTTAGAAAGTAACATAAGAACTGATCAGTTAAATCCCGAGAGAGAAAAACTTCTAATTCAAATCTGTAATTAATGCATTTAATTTTCTGTATTGATATTTTTCATTTGGATTGGGATAAATTAAATTCATATGACTTCCAACGTCCCTTTACGGCTAAAACTTATAGGTATTCTGAAGAACATAAAGAGAAAGTTATTATGGAAAATCAAATAAACTAACGGTAGGTGACTAAGTATGTGATATAGAAGATAGCATGATTACCATATTAGATCTAGCATCGTTCACAATTTACAACAGAAGATTGTGCATGATTTGGTACTATTAAAAATGCTATGGGTACACAAAAATGTCTTTTGGTTTTAAAAATGCAGAGTCTATAATGCTTCGTTTATCTTGACTATATAGTTATATACGCAAATTCGCTATCAGATTATGAAAATAAGCTCAAAACTATTTTAATAAGTTGCGCAAAAACAATTTAAAATTGCAACCGGGCAAGTGCGAATTTATGAGAAAGGAAGTAGCTTACTTAGACCATATAATTACAAATCAAAGAGTAAAGCCTTTAGGCCTTTGTCGGATATTACAGCAGATTTATTAAAGATTTTGAGAAAATTTCTAAACCCATTAACAAAACTGTTAATAAAAGACGGACATCAAAACACCAAGAATTTTTGAAGTTTTAAGAAACAAAATAAGCCAATTAATATTTCAGTATCCTGATTTCACAAAGGAATTTGTGCTTACAATCGATGCATCAAATATTGCAATCGGTGCTGTTTTCGGCCGAGGTGAAATAGGCAAGACTTTATATATATATATATATATATATATATATATATATATATATATATATATATATATATATATATATATATATATATATATATATATTGGCGAGTTTTATTACGGCCGATGCCGCGTCTCGCTTCCCAAACGCCACTTGTTTCTATCTAGCCAATCTCCTTCTTCTAATCTTCGGATTCCATACGTCCTGTACCTCTGCTCTCCAGCTTCGGCGAGGTCTACCCCGTTTGCGACGTTCTGGTTGTACCCATTTCCAAACTTTCTTCGGCCATCTGTCGTCATCCATTCGTTCTAAGTGTCCATACCAGATAAGCCTTTTTGTTTCTATGGTATTGATTATCGTACCATCCACCTCCATTCGCTGTCTTATTTCTTCATTTCGCACGTGTTGTAGCTTAGATACACCACAGCTCCGCCTCAATAGTCCATTTCCAGTGCCATTAGACGGTTTTATTTCGCTGATTAATGTCCCATACCTCTGATCCATATGTGGTGATGCTTTCAATTATAGTCTTATATATTGTTGTCTTCGTTTTTTTGTAATTTTATCATTCCAGAGTGCCGTTTCAGCAGTCGAATGGCTCTCCTTCCTTGGGCTATTTTAAGATCAATGTCTGCGTCACTTCCTGGCGTGCTTGAAAATAAAACTCAAGGTAGCGAAAATTTGAGCAACCGTGAACTACGTCGCCACTAATATTCAGGTCCATACCATCGTCTCCAATTACTAGGTGTTCAGTCTTCTGCAAGTTAATCTCAGGCCCCATTTTTATACTCTTCCTGGAGCTTGCGTAACATATAGTTCGAGTCGTCTACGTCTTCAGTGATAATGACTTGGTCGTCAGCAAACAGTAATGTGCTAAGTATTTCGTCTCCAATCTGTAGTCCCATGCCACCACACTTTCTTCTCCACTGAATTAAGGCTTCGTTAAGATAAATTTTAAACAAAGTGGAAGCTATACAGCACCCTTGTCGGAGTCCCTTTGTCACCTTAAAATCAGTAGACATACGTGATCCAGATTTTATGCAGCTTGTGGCTTTTTCATATAAGTTTTTTACGGCAGCGATATATATATATTACTAACGTTGGAGTTTTTCATGCATTCCCATAGCCTGGTTTGAGGTACACTGTCGTATGCCTTCTTAATATCTATGAAGGTAAGATGTAAGGGACTTCCGCGTGCACTCTTCTTTTCAATAATTTGTCTTAGTATAAATACGTTATCGATACATGATCGTTCAGACCTAAAGCCGCTCTATTCTTCTACTTCATTCATCTCTTCCTCTATTTTTCTTTTCAGTATTTTTCCGTATATTCTGGACATTGAGCTGATCACACTAATGCCCTGTAATTCTTGCAGTCAGTTCTATTACCTTTCTTGTAAATTGAAGAGATATACGCTTGTTTCCATTTTTTGGGCACTTTCTCACCTTTCAGGCATTTGTTGAATAGTTTGGCTAGAATGCTAAACAGTTGTGTTGGAACAGCCTTTATAAGTTCAATGGGAATATTCCCCGGTCCTGGTACTTTGCCATTTTTCATTTTATTCACGGCTTTTACTACATCATCAATTTCTATTTTTTGTAACATATCATTAGGGGAGTGAATTTCATTTATTTCTACTTCATCATCCTCTTTTTCCATAAAATATGCTCTATCTTCTCTTAGTAGTTTCTTATAGTATTCTCTCCATGTGTTTGTACTGATCAGATCGATACCTCCGTTATTCTTACTCTCTACACGTATTGCTTTCAGGGTTCTCCACACTTCATTCGATATTGTGTTACCTCTGCATCCATTTATTTCTTGACATTTGTTCTTCCATGCTTCGTTTATTGTATGTGCTACCGTTCTCTTTACTTCTCTGTTTATTCTCGCGTATGCTTTTCTATCTTCGCTGTCGTTCGTGTTTAACCATTTTATGTAGGCATCTTTTTTCTGTCAACAAGGTTTTCTATTTCTTGGGTCCACCACACATTAATGCTCTTCATTTTTGTTCTTGTATTTTCCCGCAGGGTTCAAATGCTGCTTCGTGAATTATCTTTTCGATTTCATCATACATTTGTTTTGCTGACGACTCTTCTATGTATCGTAGTTTATTTGCTAGTCTTAATTTATATAGGAATTTTGTCGACTCGTCTTGTAGTCCCATTAAGTTATATTTTCTTGTATCTACCGTATTCAGTTCCGGTTCCTCCTCTTTTTCATGCTGGCTATAATATTTGAAAGGGATATAGAATTTTCCTATTAGTAGATGGTGATCGGAGCCGCATTCCGCGCCTCTCTTGACTCTCACGCCTTTACATATTAGGTTTGTATTTTGGCGGATAATTAGGTAATCGATGACAGATCTTAACTGGCGGGTTGACTGTGTCCAGGTATAGCGGTGGACATCTCTGTGTTTAAACCATCCATTTGTAGTTCTTAGAGCATACTGATGGCATATTTCTATTAAGTTCTCTCCATTTTTGTTCACCGTGTCTTCACCATATATTCCTATAATGGGGTGATTAACTCTCTTCCCAGTACGTCCATTAAAGTCACCAAGTAGTATTATTTCCTTTCGATCACTAATTCAATCTAGTACCGCCATCAATTCTGTATAGAATTTTTCTTTTACTATATTATTAGCATCTTCGCTGGGCGCGTATATTCCAACTATTACTATCTCATGTCCTCTTATGTGTAACTCGGCTTTAATTACTTCTTCGTTTATTTGCTCCCAACTCTTTAGGTTCTTTTTTAGTGTTTTCTTTAATATTATAGAAACCCTCTTTTCGCTCTCTGATCTTTAGGAATTCCGCATATATATATATATATATATATATATATATATATATTATATATATATATATATATATATATATATATATATATATATATGTATATAGTCTTGTTTTATTTCGGTTCCTGTACCCTTTCTCTTAGTTTCGGTAAAGGACAGCTATATCTATATTATACCTTTTTAGTTCGTTAAGTACTTCTGTCATTTTGTTATTTATTCCTTGGACATTCCATGTGGCTATTTTGGTATTCCATTTGTGCTTATTTCCTTTAGTGGTACATTTATTTATCTGTTTGACGTTGTATACGTGCGAATATTTGCCCCCTCCCCCCCCCCCAGAATCATTGGGGCTGACTGTGATTACAGTACGAGATTCTGAGCTATTTGCTCTACTCGTCTGGGGTAGTGTCGTTTTACAGTTCGCAGGCATGTTTGGGAAATTTTAGCATTTATCGTTTTTATGATGCTGGGTTGCAAGTCCACTGCGATCAACCCTCCTCCTTTACCCGGCTTGGGACCGGCAACATCAGCTGCTGAGCTACTCTATCCACTCAAAAACTGATGCAGGCGGAGTTAGGCAAAGACTTACCTATAGCATTTGCATCTCGTACTTTAAATAAAGTTGAATGCAATTATTCTACAATAGAACGTAAATTACTTGCTATAGTCTGGGCAACAAAACATTTTATGTCATATCTCTATGATCGACAATTTAAGATTGTAACTGATCATCGACCATTCATTAACTTGGTTATTTTCCGTAAACGATCCCGGTTCCAAATTAATTACATGGCGTTTAAAGCTAGACAAATACGACTATTAAATAATTTATAAACCATGTAAAATAAATTAGAATTCGGATTGTCTATTAAGAATTGTTCCCGAAAATAAGATACTATTAGCTATTTGAAGATTTCTACAAGTTCTGTTGCGTGGCACTTAATCCAAAACGTAATAACTTAATAGAAAAAACTGGTATTATATCAGAAATAAAATGAGCTGTATATTTTATTTTTATCGAATTGGACGATTCCGAAGTAAATAAGATGCCTAATATTTCAAAAAAGCATGTTCCAGAATTATATTCGGTGATCGAAAACGAAGTAGAAAATCAAATTATTTATAATTGTTTTATAAAATCCTATTTTTGACTTTTTCTACATGGCACAAAATTTGCGAATCCAATTAGAAGAAAGTAAGCAAACTGAAATAAATTTACCCAACCCAGAAGACGAATTTTCTTCGTTAAAGCTAGAAAAAATTCCAATAAAAAAGTTATACTTATTACCAATGAACTGATGATCCCAAATAACACCGATATAAAAAGTTTTTTTATTGGATTATCACAATTAGAAAACATCAGGTCATTGTGGATTTTATCGTATGTAGAACAGAATTAAATTAAAATATAAATAACCTAACATGTCTAATAAAATACGACAACATATAGAGATATGCAAAGATTGCAAAATAAACAAAACGGCCTGAAAACCTCAGAAAAGTCCAATGGAAATAATATCTACAGTTAGTCAACCGTTTGATAGGGTCCTACACACATTGTAGGACTGCTAACTAGTAGCGAAAAAGGTAATACATTTATTTTAACAACGCAAGATAAACTTACTATTTTTTTTCGCTTATACGATAACTAATCGTGAATCCGAAACTATAGCCAATAAACTAGTTAAAATTATCACCCTATTTTAACCGATCAAGGTCCATTTTTAATTCTAATCTAATAAAAAACTTGTTTAAGCTTTTTTAAACAACAGCATATCATCCTTAAAGCAACGGTGCATTAGAGAGGAGCCATTCAACATTAAAAAATTATCTTCGACATTAAATTAATGAAAAACAAACTGACTGGGATGAATACCTTAAACTCGCAATGTCTACGTACAACATTTCTACTCGCAGCTCTACGGATTTACAGTCTAATGAACTATTATATGCCAAATAGCTTAACCAGTGAACTTGAGTTTAAGTATAAATATGAAAATTATATATAGAAAATATAAAATTCAGCGTGATCATCAACTAGCAAAGAAAAATATCAACGCTAAGAAAAAACGAAAATAAACTACGATAATAAAACCACAAATAAATCATTTTCTATGAACGACCAAATTTACTTAAAGAATGAGGGAATAAGAAAAGCGTTATCTAGAAAACTCCAATCTGACTGGAAAGAAAAATTAACCCAAAACAAAACGCAACTATATTAATCAATAAAAAACCAGTTAGAGTACATTTTAATCGGTTAAAACATGCATATTTTGCTGCAGATTCCCCTGTGTATTAAAAATACATTTAAAAAAATTAACAAATTTATAAACAAAATTACCAACATAAGCTTTGTTCAACACAATTTCATATGACTCTTACGACCTACCTGGCAGATAAAGTGTGCGAACAATAAGACTTTTTAACTGATGCTGTTCATCTTTCGGTAATTACACCTTTGAAATTTTTAAAAGGGGATTTAAGAAATCACATTTAGCGTAAGGAAACGCTTCCCTGTATCTGCAGCTTCAATCTATAGAGGGAGATGTTATAAAATTATTATTCTATATTTTATGTTATAATATAAATATGTGATTACTTAATGTTATGATTTTAAAATAATAATGCATGCATTCAATAATTTAAAATGGACTTAAGCCAATCGTAGCCGATTTCTTATTTTTATAACCGACTGAGGTCCCTTCAGAAACTAATATTATAAGCAAATTCAGACAGTTCCGTTCTATAATGCCCTGAAAAAAGTTTTAGAAATATGTACTAATTCAATAAAAGTATTTGTCGAGCATTAAATTTGTTACGTTAATTTCCAAATTCAATAATACCATGTCAGGTGAAAATAAAATTCAAAATAATGAAGACGCACTATTTTAAATTTGACTACCAGATAATAAATTTCAGCTTAACGAGATTATAATTACAATTATCAAAAAGGTTAATACACACAAAATGCTAGGTTACAATTTAATTACAAAGAAAATCTTAAAAGAACTTTTGGAAAATAGATTCAACTGTATAACCTACTTGTTTAATGCATTATTAAGGTTTCTGTATTTATATAATAGAATCTTGCATTAATGGTATTAATATTGAAACTGCTCAAATAAAAGTATGATGTAGGATGACGTAGAACAATTAGTTTGTTACCTATACTTTCCACAGTCTACGATAAAATATTACAAAGCAGAATCACTTCAATATTTATAGAAAATTCGATTGTGCTTGATAATTTGAATTCTAAAAATAATACGCCACAAATAAGCAAATTTATCGAATGTTATACAGAATTACAATAGATTTGGAAAATAAAATGTATTGTTCTTCGGTATTCATTGACGTTTCCCGAATGTTTGACATAGTTTGGCAGGACATTTCGTTGCACTAAATTAAAGATAAACCACCTCCTCCTTATTACCAAATCATAAGCCCATATCTTATCGACAGAAGATTCATTATTCAATATGGTGAATTTTGGTGGTTTCTATTGGTTCTATTCTATTGGTTTTATTAGGTCTATTATATTGCATGGCAGCACGTAAGGTCTTCATTACTTTACCTGTCACTAGTGGCGCAATAGCTGCCACATTTGTTGATGACACGGCGATGTTGGCATCCTATTCCGATCGTGAAACGGCTTTTCTCAATTACCAAAATCATCTCAAGTTTTAAGTATGGTTCCAAAAATGGTATGTTAATGTATATGAAACAAAATCAGACCTTTACTTTAAGGAGTGAAAGCTGCCCACCTATATTCTTAAACAATCAACAAATAGGAGTAGTAGAAGAAACCAAGAATCTGGAAATCCGTCTTGATATGCGACTAACCTGGTGAAAACATATCTAGATGAAGCATATGCAGTTGAAAGAAATCTCAATGTTCAATGAGACTCCTATGTAAAGAGTTCTAAAATCTATACAAAGTTACTCACTACAACTCTGCAGAACAACAAGCAATTCTAACGTTGAAATACTGAATCGCTACCAGGCCAAAACACTACGTTTAATCGTTGATGACTCATGTGCTTATAAAACGCGATTGGGATGTTACAAACATTAACGAAAAAACACAAAAATATAGTTTATGCTGTTATAGTCGATCAGGTGCCTACCCAAATGTACTAATGAAAGAATTACTGGAAATTGGCGGTAAAAATCGCGGCTCAAAAATTCGACTTGACAAACGTATTTGTGTAAATATGTGAGTGATGTCTAGTTCGTCAAAAAATTATGTTGTATGGTGACTCATACATTATGTGTACATGCTATAACTCATTTGTCAAAATGCTTACTAAAGGTCGAATTTTGATAGATTGTAAGATTATTTAATAAATAAAATAATTTTATAGAAGAAAATATATAGATAAGATGAAAAGTATTTGGTTTATATGCCAGAGGTGTTTGAAAAGAACGATTTTCCTGTTTATATGAATAAGACAGTCGTTGTTGTGCATTAAAAAATTTAAAAAAATAAGTTAGTTGCAAATAATTTTTTTATAAACTAATTTAGCTCACGCGGAGGAAACACCGAAGTGGTTACAACCATATTAATAGTATAAAATGTATGGTCAGCATTTGTGTAGAAATGCCAAGCTTCCCTCAATTTGTTAATGTTTAGAAGATTAAAGATAAAGTGCTTACATTATGAGTGTCGCTTTTTAAAACTAATAATTTTAAAGCTTTTCTTCGTACAGATACAGATACAAGGAAGTAAAAGTGCTTAGCGACGTTTATGTATATTTAGAATTAAAAAAATGTACTTAATACTTTACACGACTAAAAAATTTGTTGTAGAGTTTCTAAATTAATTACAATCGAGGGCTACGGATAATCGGATGTTAATTATTTCAAGCTGCTGTGTTTACATTCAAATTTTGTACATTGTTATATTAAAAGTTTCGTTACAATAGTTAGGCATATACTTATTTGTGTTATTCTGATCATGATTTTATCAAGAATAGACATTAATTAATTATGCCTTATTTCTGAATATTAAAATATGAATTGCTCAATTTTTTCAATATTTAAAGTAATATTTTTTAAAAAAATATTTGTTTGTAATAATTTGTGTAGGTAATCTAAATATATTAAATTACATATATAAAAAAAATTATGAGTGCTGCTGTCACATAATTGTTCGTGCCTTTCCGTGCCGACCCGAACGCCTCTGAATGACAAATTTGGCTATTATATTTCGACCCAAGGATAGAAAATTTTCGTTTGAGAGCGGGTAATAAAGCACTCGTTATTTTTAAATTATATTATATAAGAAATCCTAGTACAATTACTGTAGTGTTAATTTTTTTAAGACACTTTAATAGTGAAAGTAAATACCTATAAAATAACATAAACTAAAACTATCAGATTAGTCTTTATTTTCCGCAAATATTGCAATATTTTGGAATTTTTAATAAATGCAACGATTAATGTTTTCCAGCACCAAACAAATTTAGAGCAATTTTGCATATTTTCTTTAATAAAGAAACTTAATCTATTAGTCAAAGATTGCACATAAAAATATTTAGAAGTGCTAATGTAAACTAATCAAAAAAATTATACACAAGAGAATAACAAAAGAAGATGGAAATTCAGAAATTTTTTGGGATAAAGTTTTGGATGTCTCCAAGAATGTAAGCTAAAAATAAACTCTTAGAAAGAGTATGTGTCGAGTGTACTTTAATTTCTAGTTTAGGCAACTGATAAAATTGTAATATACTTTTTTGAAACAGGAAAAGCGGTTTATGTTTCCAGATTTCCTCATATAAGTACGGCTCAAATTAATATTGAATAGTAACATTTGAACACAATGCATGCTTTAGCAAAACAATTTGTTATTTACAAAAGCCACTAATAAAATATTATCGTATTCGAAAGGCATGTGCATGTTTTGATCCAAGCAGGAAATGCAAATCTAAAAAGCAACTATTCTAATTAGAAGTACGATAAGACGACGCTGCAGCTCGTATTTTAAATACTTAGAGCTCGTTTTCCACTTTGATGCTGCAGCTGCTTTCAGGGGCGCTTACTTTTTATTTTGGTTACAATATAGCGAATTCGCTTGAAGTAACGCAAATGAACAACGTTCGGCTACAGCGAGCCGTCTGTTAAGAATCAGCCGTTTTCCTGCTAACACATTTTACAAGCTAAATGAGGTACTTCTTCGAAACACAAGCTTGAATGAAGTTCCGCCTGCTTTCCCGGTGGTACCCTGAATAAACTGGTGTGACACTACAAGCAAAATAATTGACAACGACAAGAAAAGTTTAGTTTGTGCAACAATGTAGAGGCGCATCCGTTTATAAATTTTATAAAGACAAATATAATCACCCATTTGTGGCACCGGGCCACTGTACAGCTGATCTCTCGAAGTTCAATTAAATGGTTAAAACATTTACGAGCAATAAAGGAAAAACAAGATAGGTATTAGTATAAACAGCAAACATGGGTATAGAAAATCAGTAACTTATTTTCTAATTATATGTATAATGTTAATTTTATAGTAATTTCTAGTGCTTTATTAAAAATAAATGTAACTTACACTTTGAAGTTTGATAAGATGAAATTTATAATGACTAAATCGATAGCCTACTATGTTTTCCAAAGTACTAAATTTATCCTTTATGTTAAACCTTTCTGTCGTCATCTGTATGATTACAATTACATATCTAATTTTGGGAATTTTCTTTTGATATTAAATATTATAATTTTCTAAAACTCCCTTATTAGAAAATAAGAATCCAAAACCGCGCCACCACATAGAATTGTCAGTTGGTTTTAGAGGCATTATTTTTCTGGAGACCACAAAAAAACGCGGGTTACCCTCGGATTTGTACGTAACTTCAATTTGTTGGACTTTGACGTCCCTAAAGTTTGCTTTATCCGATTACGGATAAAGATTTTCTGTTTATTAACTAGTATTTTAGCTGCACTATGAAAATCAAACTTTTTCAAACCGCCGCATTTTGAGCTACTTGAGTTAATAGAAATGCCCCCTAAAATCCTAATAATAAGAATTGTTTGAATGACGCTATCTACGCATAATTTTGCTTATAACAACTGTACGGCTGTTTTTTTATTTTTGTACAATTAACATAACTATGCACACGCTAAAATGTTTTTGACCACAAACTTAAATCTTTACCGGCGTATCAACATCAAAAACACAGGTGTGGTAAAATTTCTTAACAATACATAATGGCGAATAATAAAAGGGAAGCCATTTAATTATGTAATGACTCAAAGTGTATTTTAAAGTAGGATTGTTTTAAATTAAGCAAATGAAATGCTAATTGCCCAGATTTAATAGATGGTCCTGATTCCGACGAAAGGGATAACATAATTCTATTAAACGGTACTCTTTGTCAGAAAAGTTCCCGAACTAGGCTAGTAAGGATAAATTTTTTCAGCTTACCAACTAATGGCTCTAGATCTTGATAAAGTAGCCCTATCGGCTAACTATGCACAACTGCCACCGTTTCTGGAGGTTAATTAATTTTAGGTAATAATATTTAACACAACTGTGGGACCAGTTCTTATCCTTTCCAACAGTTCAACAATTGTTCGTCTGGTTTCTTTCTGCTCTATCAGTAATTGAAAAATTATTTTCGCATTAAGTTTCTGTCTCTCTAAATCGTTGCTAAAATCTGGTGACACACATTCCTACTTAAATTTGGTTTTCCTAATATCATATTTATAGTAACACGATGGTCTTACTATTGTAACCTCCTCACATATTTTTTCGGTTTGTAATATTGATGGGCGGCCGATTCTCGTCTTGTATTGAATCTTTGCGTTTCCAAAACCTTCTGTGCTACTCAAATACAAGGCTTTGCAATAATTGATCGTCACATTTATGTTTTATTGAAAGACTTGCTTAGTTTAATATAGCACTTAATTTTAACTCTCTGCTCGGAATCCGCGTCGGTTACGTTCCTCGTGTAACTCCCAACTGAATGCGTTAATAAGCCAATCACAACCCTGTCATCTAGTAAATTTATACGGAAACATTTTCAAGGTCGTTCCTATTTAAAATAGAAATCAGGTAACTGAATAACACTAATTTTTCGTTTGAATATCACACGTAAAAAAGTAAAATTTTGGTTTTAGAACTCCTCTGACAAAAGTTGCACTAGGGCTCTACTTAGGATAAAGTACAGATATTTTAATTTTTATATTTGTATATAATTTTGTCTAGGTGGTTTAAAATTGTTGATAGGCTCATTTTATTTCAGCCACTTACTGTTGTTGCAAAACTAATTATATAGACTCTTGGCAAAGTCAAAATCCGTTCAGACAGATATTGTTAGCCAACGGGGTCTTCTTGATGACGACCTAAATTTATTTAAAAATATTTAACTACTTTTTGCGTTACGTTGCCTACATATTGGTGTCTACCTACATGCAGATTACGTGAAAATTCCCCGTTTACAGGCATAAGAATTAAAAAATAGTAGTATTATTATTGTATTCGCCGTACATTAAAAATACTTGTCAGATAGTTATACCTCCAGTGAACTTTCTATAAATAATTGCATATAACGTAGTTGCTACATTTATTTTAATAAAAATAGCCGTAACGGCATCAGGAATAAAGTTAATTATATTTTAAAAATTTTGTAATATTGCCTTAGTAATAGTTAAAAATAAAATAAGATAAATCTGAACTCCTTAAAGTAATTGGTATACTTATGGTTAGATATTATTATTATTAATATTACTACTAAATTCTACAACATATGAATAAAACTATTATACATTTTTGCAGACAACGTTATATAGGAAAAATAATAACATTAAGAACGTTATTCTAATACTCCATAAATTTCCTAATATTCATAAAAGAAGATTATAACCGTGCTTTACTGCTAGTGCCATTATTGGTGCTACCTGAAAGCTTATTAAATGTATGCTTACTCTGTTTTGAAATAATCCTCATTTAATATACACCTCATTCCACTGCACGTTTTAATATAGTGTTATAATGAAATGACAACATTGTTTTATTACAAGGGTAGCACTGACCCTTTGGGTTACCGATTTTGCAGGAACAAACTATCGGTATAGAAGTACCAAATGCTCTTTGGAGACGATGCACCTCTAAAGTGTTTTTATGAAGTCGCAAGTTAAATTTATGCACGCCGTGTTACTACTACCACAGTATATAGTAAAGCAGTAAGTAGTTGCATTCCGAATCGGCACCTTTGATATCGTGTGTCCAGATTTTTTTACACTACTTGTCAGACACAAAGGCAGACATGGCGACGATGTTATACATACGTAATTCAAAAAGTTATTTAATCATCCTTTGACGAGCCCAAATTATAATACTTACCTATATATAAAAACAATCTGCTACAAACAATACAATTCTATTTATAATTTTGGTGTTGCAATAACGATTCCTACATCGATATATCATAATTTTGACTAAAATTCATGATTACTAAATAACTTTTTAAATTTCTTATGTATAACATGGTCGCTGTGTTTCTTTTTACGGCCTGCGCGGTAACATACCTTGGAACATGAGATCAAAGGTGCCAACGTTCATGCTATACTAAAGCAACACTCGTAGCCATGTCGGCCTTGTGTCCTGCGCAGTAAAAAATCCGGGCTTAAAAAAACCGAGAGTGCAACTACTGCTTTACTATATTCTGTGGTACTATTACAGTAGCGCTTGTATCAAGTAGTTTCGTTAACTGAGTAAATGGAGCTCTACATATGGAGAAACCCTTGTTCTAATTGTACTTTACTTTTGGTTTTCATTTTTTTCTCTGTTGCTATTATAAATAAAAACAAATAAAACGCATAAGAATATATAAATAAATTTATTATGTTATTAAAGGATTTCATAAAAATGCTTGAGAAATGCATTGTTTCTGAATAGTATATGATAATTCTATAGTAGTACTTTGATCCTCTAAAAGTACAGCAAAATTAGTGATCCAAGATACACCCCTTGTTAAATATCCAAGTGATAATTTACACACATATTGTAGATGTATCTATTTATTAACTACAATTATTATTTACAATTTATCTTAAGTACATTACAAACCAAATAATTGGTAATAATAACAACATAAACTTTAATATACAGTAGTAATTCGTGATACAACCATCTTGATTTATACATCAATAAGTAAGTAAGTGAAGAACTGTAATAAAGAGTTTGAATCTCTTCAGTTTAATTGTCTCCTTTTTATTATCGAGCGGCTATCATCTCAGGGTGAAGAAACAATCTTGGTATATACTAAGCTCTGTAATTTTCTCGGTACTAGTAGATAAATGCTGATTTGGTGAATAATCTTCTATGGTATATATAACAGAGTATTTATAACTGCATGCAGTGGCTTTGACTAAAATCACTGAACTACTGCAAAGTTGAGGACATTAGCAAATCTACATAACTGCAAGCATAGGATCACACTGGTTTTATGTAGAAGTAATGTAAGTAAATGTAAGTAATGTAGAATTAATTTGTTTTCTAGACATAACTGAAAGCGGTGATCCATTAACTAGTACATACTGCGGAACTTAGTATTTGGTTATTTTTGTTTGGTACAGATTTTTTTTATGTAAGTCATCGATCTAGATAAATGCTTGGATACTTTAGATCTCTTGGATGCAAAATTTGTGGATTGTTCAGGAAAACTAAAGAACAAGTTTTTTATGTAGAGTTAAGGTTAGATGTTTTTATTTGGTTCTAATCGCTTTGATGCACCACCTTTTAAATCAAGTTTGTATTTTAATTAACTAGGTTTTAACTATATCCGGGCTGTCATGGAATGCTGAAATAGATGCATAAACAAAGCTGATTTGAAGTTAAGTGGTCAAAAATGTATAGTAGATAGAAGTTAGTGGCAACATAATTCCTCAATGCACTTCTGAACTGAAAGACTAACGTGCATTCTTTTTTTTTTAACTTTGCGATAAAATGTTCGTTTTGTTAAATATAATTGTAAGACACTGTACTAAATATGATGCAGATTAGATTTAATTTTTGTTTATATATAAACAAATTTAATTTTTGAACATGTCGGAAAAATGTATTGGCATTCCATTTTGCAAATCATTATATATATTGAGCCGCTACACAATTTTCAAAATGACTATGGTTAAAAGACTGAGCATAGTTTATTTGTTCCGTAAGTTGTGACAACATGTTTTTAACTCATAAATGTTATCTGTACAATATGTAGATATATTTTGTTGTAGGACCTATATATAAATCCAATAGGTTGGTTGTTCGCCGTGATCATTTGAGCATACGATATTCTTCTTCCTTCTAGTCGATTTTGTGGGACAACCATTATTTGATCTTTTTGATTAGCATTTATTTGTTTTTTTCTTAACGTAGGATATCTATTACTTTGCAGTTTTTTACGGACAAGACAACTTCTATAAATGGCTGACTAATGTTCTCTACACTTTACACATTTGGCTTCTTTGCTTCTTTCTTAATTGTTAACAGTTAAATAATTATTTACACACTTTACACAGAGTCAAGTTTGGCTAAATTTTGTGCATTGTGATATTTTTCTTTTAGGATGTGGAGGCTCAGTATTATTTTTGTGGTAATTAGGTGTTTTGTCTTATAAATTTGATTATTGGTACAATTTCAACGCCGAACTATAGTAGCTGTTGGCTTTTCTTTGGCCTACATTGCATATGTTTCGTTACTTTGTGTCCACGTTCTTTGATACTCTTTTGTATAACTTCTGTTTTAGTTGAATAATGCATTATCTGCAGTACCCTTTAAAATTACGTCTTGTTTATGTTTATAGACGTAAAATGGGTTTTCTTCTCATTGTTGCTTTTATTATAATATAGTAAAGTTCAGGAGTTTTTATTCAAACATTTGCTTGATTGCTTTGAAAAGTTAATTTCTATTTGGTTTAGCAATTATATAAGTGAGATAATATATTTTACATCTTATAGATATATATGGTGGTTTGAAAACTTTGATTAATTATTTCATATCAGTTTTGTCATTATTTGTTTAACATAGTAGATTTGTGTAGCCAATAGTGACTTATTTTCATTTGCTTTATTAGTTCATTATATAAATTTAATTACTTTATCTGTTCTGGTGATTTTCTTAATTTTTTGCTATTTACCATTGCATGCTGTGTTGTATATCAAAGATTTACATCATGTTGTTGATTCGTGACAATGTCTTGTTGAGGCTGTGGTATCCAGCAAATGCTGTGATAAATATTCAAAGTTTAATTGCACTTACAACAATGGAGTAATTTGTGGGAACCTGTATTAAGAGTATCTATTCCATTCATAATCTGGCGGCCCAAGAGGATAAAGTAGTCGTTAGGTACTAAGGACATTTTGCTAGATTTGCGAGAAAATTATTTAATATTTATATTGCACTATTTTTTTTCTAAAACCCAAGCGTAACGCATAATAATTAAAAAGATTCTAAATATTGATTACGCCGCCGAAACCCAAGTAGAAACTCAAACCGAAAATAAGCAATAAATATAACCGACCTCAATCAAGCTGCTGCAGGTATAAGAAGCACAACACGTCCATTCCGTTTGGATGCACAAACTAAACTATTAATTTCTAAATATTTACTATTCTGATATACTAGATATAAAAAAATTTAAACCCAAATCTATATCACAAATAAGAATCAACTGAGACCAAAGAGAAATTGTTGTTGTAATAAAATATGCTAACAAAAATTTTCATGTAAGTAGAGCTTGGATGAGACATGCAAAATACATATTTTTGTATACATTTTTATAAATACACTTGCAACATATTATTTGGCATATTTAAGAGCACTCATGTTCATTTTATTTATTTTCTTAATTTTATTTATAAAAAATAGTTAAAATCCCTGTCTGGATTCTTAAGTTTCTGAGATGCTTTAATCAGTTTTATGTTTTATAGGGGGTAATTGAAATAACTTTATAATAGTTTCCAAGAAGGTTCATTCGGCATCTATTTACACTTCGGTCTATTGTTAAGAAATTAGTAATACCTTAAGCTAATCCCGGATTACTTTTGATTTGAAAAGTAATTTGGAATCTTAAATTTCCAATTTCTAGAAATATAGAAACTATAAAAGAGTTTTTGTACATACCTACTGTTTGTTGGAATATAATTGCCAGCCTAAGTGACAGTTCTATTTTATTTGACTTTAAACAGTTTTGAAGTATACTCCTCTGATTTGAAATGTTTATTTCATTTTGTAAAAACAGTATCTGTTTAAAAAAAAGTGATTTATTATATTATTATATGATAGACGACTTCTTTGGCCCCTGTATCGTGATCGTCTTTGAGTTGGCGCAAGGTTTCTGGTGATAGTGAAACTTGTAAAAACGTAGAATATCGCCTCTTGAAGATATCTGAGTGGCTGGAAGCTCTGCAAAGTGGCCCAGAACCGGACACAAGATCCTCTTGTGAGTTGGATAGGTTTTGGTTGGCATAGAGTGGCAAAATTGGGTAAAGAGTTATAAACATTGGGTAAATTGGATAAACACAGTGTCGAGCCGATTATACAACGCGCGCAACAACAGCCCACACCGCAAATGTACACTGTGCGTTGACAGTACAGTAACATAGTTCGTAACCCATCTGGGGCAACAGTGCCCACCTGAAGGTGTGGCAACTGATGAGCATGCGCGAAATAATTATTTTTTTCCCAAAATCTTTGAATCGACCAGACTTGAGCTTAAACTCATCAGAACGCCTCCAGATTTTGCCAGAAATTCTTTTTAATAAGAAGGCATGCGTGGGTAAATATGGGTGAAGATCGGAGAAAAAATGTTAAGTACATTCTGTCCTAATATACACCACGGTAGTGAAACCCATGCTAACATATGTAGATTTGATATGGTAGACAAACATGATGTAAAGAATCGTTATAACCATACTAAGACACTAAAATTTGCTTGTCAGAAATTAAGAGGCTTCAACACCAACAGGGACAATAGAAACACTATCAGACTTCTTTCTTTATTTTGAAACCGTAGGAGAGGTAGGAGTAACTCTTTATAGACTGCACAACGCACCCATTCGCAGAAAAAGTATGAACGTAGGATATGTGTACATTAAACATATGGGGGGAGGCATATCACATATAACAACAGACGTGTCAAAATAATATGGACTTAAAAATTATTCACTCTTTTCATGTTTTTTGCGGTTTGTGATAAAGGGGCTTTTTTTGTTGTTATTTGATGTTCAAATTATAGTAGTAAGGGTTTTAAATGTAAAATATACTTTTTATAGTGTTTTTAATTTAATGTACAAGAAGTTTTAAAATTAATAATGTACATTGATTTCATAATTATATTTTTTATAGATCACGCGTCATAAAAAATCAAATACAGAAACATCTAGAAACAACTCTGCATATACAAAGAAAGGCTTGTAATTCGGGAAACACGGTGCAGCTGTTAATATCAAGTGTAAACATTTGGTTACATGAGAAAGAGTTGTGTATTTTATTTGTAGCTTATGATATTCTACTTTATGAACTAGGTCAACCCTTATTTTAAAATTTTCTTAAAAAACTCTGCACTTCTGAGCACACAGTTAACGTTCTTAGTTCTTAGTGCTAATTGTAAGAAAAAAATATGTTTACATTGGCTAAAATTAAAAAGCACGTTGGCAGTGGATTTTTATGGTTTTCAGTAAATAAAACAACTGATGTTAAAGGTTGGTATATAGTTAATCTTGTGTAGGGTACAATGAATGAGAATGAAACTAAAAAAAGTTATTTGGTCAACGTAAAAGCTCCAGAAAAAACCAATTATGTAACGCTAGCTAAGATTCGTTAATTACTTCTTAAGTAAATTTCATTAGCCGAATATAATCTCAATGAATAAACTAATGTTAACGATTACAGATTCTGCACCTTACAAGGTGCGTAAATAAAGTAATGAAACTAATAATGTAGGGTGGGATCTGGACGGGTCAACATCCGATGTGCGTTCAGTACGAGTGCTCACGACGCAGTACATTGTTTGTAGCGATTTGTTTCGTAAAAAGTTTTTGGCAAGTACATTTTGACGATGAGTGACAATAAGGTCAAACGACGATGTGCGATTTGATTTTGCTTCAGACTTGGGCATAGTGAGACAGAAGCGTTGCAAAACGTCAGCAGGCCTAAGGAGTTACCAAGGGCGCAGATGTTTCGGTGGTTTAAGGCATTTTCAGAAGGAAGAGGGACGATTGAAGATGAACCGGCCTATAACTGCACGGAATGACACCAATGCCCACAGAATCCGCCAGCCTATGGGTTCTGAACATCGGCCGACACTCAGAATGATCGGAGAAGAGTTGCACGTGACGCAGACCACAGTTCATTAGATTATATATAGTTTCAAAAAACTTTTCGCTGGAACAAAGGAATAACCGAAGGAACACGTTGACTTTTTGAGCGGATTGAAAAGAACCCTCGTTTTCTGGAACGTTCTAGTGACCAGACTTGGGTGTTTCAGTATGACCACAAAACCAAGCTCATCAGCCCTCTATTCACCCAAGTTGTCTGTGTGACTTATTTTTCTTCATATGTGTGAAAATGCACTTCAAATGACGTCATTTTGGGATAGTATCGAACATTGAAAAGGTAGTAACCGACCAGTTAAAAGCGATTCCGGTATCCGCCTTTCAGCACTGCTATGAATAGTAGTAGAACCGTATCCCGCGCTGCTTGGCTGTGCAAAGCAATTACTTTGAAGGGGACAATGTCCAAGTGTAACTGTCATTGCCTAATAAAATGATAGAAAATTACTCTCGTTATTTTATTTACACATTTCGTATATGATAAAAGCATCACAAAAAATAAATTTGTTTTTTCCTATAATTTAATTTATTGTACTTGTGTAGTTCACGGTTTAAATTGTGTTGCCGAAACTGTTAGACTCGAATTAATTTAGTTAATAGTTTAGTTTCAAATCTTAAAAAAAATATTCATAACACACCTCTTACTATTAGAGTTTAAGTGTATAAAAAAGTAATCTAAGCTCCCTTTACCACTAGAGCCGATCTTAACAGAAGGGGTATCTGGCTTAAATGTGTAAATTTTCTTGCAACGAATTACACCAAAATTAAAGATGTATGTCAGTTTGATTTTTAATGTTTAGCTGCAGTTGAAAATTATATTAAGTATTTTAAAGGTTCAACAATTAAACAGCAGTTAGTTTACACTAAATTTGTGTCCCAACTGACACTGGAAAGTTAAAGAAGCGAGAACTTTTACCACATGAAAGTTTAAGCATTATTGGAAGTTTGAAGAGCATAATTGTTGAACGTAGTGGTGAAATCAAAAAAAGTTAAAGAAACTAAGCTGTTTAACAAAAATTGACAGCTACATTATGTTAAAAAAGAATTAACGATGTATTAAACGGTAAGCAGAGGAATGATCTACGATTGGATTCAATTATGCAGTAAAGTACGCACCTTTACTTCTTGCGAAATCAAACGCACATTTTCAAGCTACAAACATTTGTCAAGCGATCGAAGACAATATTTAGCTATTGATAATTTAAAAAAATATTTATTAAGTTCCAGTGTAGAAACACATAATAGAAATGTAGATTAAACATGTTTAATGTTTAGAACAGATCCACCTTATTGGCCCGATAGGACACCCAGTGACTACTAAATGTTTCCAGAATTAAGAAAACTCAGTATGATGTATGATTTCAGAATGTAAATGGCGTAAATCAAGCTAGGAACTAGTGGATAAGAGGTCATCAATTTTTTTAATGACAAAGAATTGATTTTGCGTCTGGATGAGTATATGCAGATAAATGGAATTTATATTGGGCTTGGACACCAAAATTGTCATCACACACTGAATAATTAATTTTTGGTTGTCTCGTACTTTAAAGGGGACGGACGCGTTGTGTAACCATCAGAGACATGAAAGTAAATGTCACGACCAAACCCCGGAAGGTTCTAAAACGCCCTACAATGTTTTTAGCGAAGGCAGAATCTTTGGAACAAATATTTGAAAGTATTGTTATTAGAGTGCCGTACTAGAATTCTGAGAATTTTTTTTCTCCCTGTATAAAGAATAAATACACAAAGAAAAGGCAGTATTATATAGTACAAGAACAAAAAAGGGCGAACGAAAGGCAACTTCGATAGTATAAAATTATAATAGTTTTTTTCAAATTTGCAGTTTCGCACATATTGGTGACAGTTGCCCACCTGCATTTATATAAATCGCCCATCTACTAAGCTTTGTACGAATTCAGCCACATGTTCGTGTCTGAACATTTTAATCCGGGGGTCCTCAACCTTTTCCGAAGAAAAAATAAAAATGTGAGCGGATAGGAATAATTTTCTTGCTCAAGCTAACAAGTAGAATAAATAAAGTTTGGACTAAATAATTGAGAAATAACTAGCGGCGTGGTTACACAGTTAAGTGCACCCACTTGTATGGAGTTAATCATGTTTACGTTTCGCTGATGGGATGTCTCAGCTCTTCATTTTGTCAGTAACTTGGGGAATGGGGTGGAATTTTCCGTTTTGAAAAGAACTTTTTGGTCAACCCCTGTAATTCTGATGCACAGCTGATGAACTTCGATTGTGTCGCAGATGTTTTTCCTGTTCAGACTCGTCTGAAAAGCCCTCAGTGAAACACATTTGCACCTTTTTTAGTTGTGGCGTGATCGTCGATGCGGGTAGAACAATTGCGCTAGCGCGATCACGACGGTGAATTTTTGGTGTTTGTGATGAGACAAGGTGCCCTTGCTGTTGCTTCGCAGCATCGGAAACTACATTCCTCGATGATAACGCAGTGGGGCTACAAAATGGTAAGTGTATCAGATTCTTGGTGCTGCGCAACGAAAGTTTTTTGTGCGCCTCTTTTTATTTTCGTCTTTATTATACGAGCCCATTTCTAATAGTAGTAGACGTTACCTGTAGTAATTTTTTACAAAAACTTTTTACTTTTTAAATCTTCTTATCGCACACTGACTTATTGTAACTAGAAATTTGCTTAGCGGCAGGTGCATACAGGCCACAATAAATGGTGCGCTCTGCTCTACATTTACTTGCGAAGTACAAATTCCTGTTGTATTATAGTAATTCTTATACTTGTTTTTCTATTAAAAATGCGTTTATAACGTTTTTGCATAAATATACATGTACTATAAGTATCGATATTATTAATTTAAATGTTCTATAGTGCATATTTACTAACATTTTTTATATCTCTTTTGTGCATATATTACAAGCTCTACATATAAGCAACTACACAAACATAAACTTTATAAGGACATAACTCTATAACTCTCTAAGAAAATAGAAAATGTTATAAAAATTAGGCAATCAATGATTAGGATTAGTTATAATAGTGAAATCTATAGGCAGGATTATAAATACAAATAAAATAAAAATTAATTGTGTACGTTTCTATAATAACACGCAACCTTGCATAATCATTAAAAGACTTGGCTTGTGACTCTTAGAATCACAAAAAATAATCAACACGGGAGTGATGTTAAATTCCTTACTAATAATTTTTTAGGAACTTTCAGCTAAATTACTATAAAATCTATATTTACTTCTCCATAAACTATTTCCATTTGTGTTATGCTTGGTTATTGTAAGGATTTTTATTTATTTTTATTAGACTACTTATATTGGTATAATTGGCTTTAGATGTTATTTTTGTTATATACCCTTTTATTAACTCTTTTAGTAAAATTTAAAATAATCAAGTAAGAAAATTTTTACCAAACATTTTAATTATAAAGAATAGATAAAAGAGGGAGCAAATATGGAAAAAATGGTAAAACAAATGCATATTTAAAATCTCACAATATAAGGAAGAAACAGAAGATTGTAAAAGAAAAAAGGATAGTAAATATTCGTTGAACAAGAAGGTGTATTAAAATTAGTTGTACGTACAAGTAAAACATAATGTACGGTATGATAAAGTGAATCTTTATTTTAAACAAAGTTATCTTTTATAAACATTTTTTTTCGTAAATGCATCATTCACGTGCAATATATTTTAGCTATCATTACGTTTTGAGTACGTGCTTGTTGCGAGAACAGTTGTTTTTGTTTACTTAGTTTTAAAATTGATCTTCTACTTAAGAATTTATACAGTCATTTAAACAAAACTAACGTTTAATTGTAACGTGACTGGAATATTAATATGTCAACAAGGCTACTACACATATTTGTAATGGTGTATAAATTATCCTTGGTTAAAGTGGTCTATGGCATTTTACCTAAAATTCAATACTGTAGGATATATAATATATTTACAAAATTTATCTAACCTAACAATTATTTATTTTGCCCAAAGCAAATATAGTTCTTGCCGCCTAAACAGGGAAGAAGTAAATTACATCGTAGGCACCCTTCTAAGTGCTCAAAAAGTAAGAATTTATCTTGCAATGGGTATAGGACGCGAATAATACTATAAAAACTTTTTAACTTCTAGAACAGCGTATAAATTTCGTCGCCTTCAATAAATCCTTAGATAGAAATCTAAAAGTGAGAGAAAATAGGTATTTTCACCAGACACTGAAAAATGTCGATTATAATTTGCAACCTACAGCAGCTTTCTAATATTGTAAAATTGAGGTTATTATTAACTCTATTTTAAACTTTAACTTAATGTGTAAATACTAGAATCAATAAATCTGTTATTTATTTATATTTCAAAATAGTTTTACATGTGTATATGGTTTCTGAGTAATGAATAATAAAGTTACATAAATACTGTTAATGATACCGCAGAATATTCTTTAAAAATTGCAATTCTATTTTAACTTTCTTCAGAACAAACGCAGCGAGTGATCCAATTACTAGTACATTTAGGGTCGTAACAACTATGTGCGCCAATGGCTTAGTATAAATGAAAAATACGCGTTTAATGGGTCTTCGTAAAAGCTTGCTTTTATGTCCTCCGAAAGATAAAAGCAGACTTAATAGCTGTAAAATTGAATTAATTTTTGTACAGCTGCCTGACCACAAGCAAGGGGTGCACAATGGTTGACAATTTAACGGAGAAGAGGCACCGTCGTACAGTACCTATTGATAAATGTAAATTATAACTGCTATTAGGATATTGAAACACACAGATTTATAAAGGGTATTCGCTTATTGACGTCAATTATTAATATAAGTTATTGGTAAATTATGAATAAACAACGATTATTCTTGACGAACTAAAAAAATAAAATTTTTACTGCAGGTACTGACGTATTCCGGTGAGTGGAAACCTAACTAATTAAACTTTACTAATTATAAACGTGTAAATTGTGAAATTATTTAGCCCTAAAAGTAACTATGTTTACTCAAGCCGTAATACTAATTAATTTTTAAAAGTAAATGATGCTTTTGGGTATAATTCAACTTAGTTATTTAATTTATAAGGGAATAACATAATACTTGTATAGAATTATATTTATTTATATTAGCATGACAGGTAAAAAAGGTTTTAAAAAGCATAACTATTTAGAGTTTTTACGGAATAGGCGACAACGTTTGGTATACTTTTAACACTTTATACAAAACGTCAATTGTCTTAATATATCTCTTTATGTGTGTTAGAATATAATGATTGGAGGATATTACCAATTAGAAAAAAAACATTAATACTTTTTTAGTTAAGGTTATCACAAAAAAGTATTCCAAATTTTAGTTGCTATTTTAAAATAAAATCTTAATTCTCAAAAATAGTACAGCTAAACATAATTTGCTAATTGTTCTTAAGTAAAGTATTTTCAAAGATATGTTTACACTACCATACATTTTCAAAGAACAAAATGGTGACTAATTTTCTTCTGAGAATAAGAGACATTTAGGAGGGCCGATGGGCTGACAAATAAAGCACTTTTTATATATTTTTGCTTTATGTGTAACATACAGAGCACGGCAGAACGATCTCCTCTTTTCGAAACAGTGATAAAAGAGACACAAAACAATAGTGGTCATTTAGTCATCAACTAGTTTTGAAGATAATATCATTCAAATGTTTACCCGCACGAGCGATACACATCTGCAGCCTCACTTTAAAGTTTCGTATAGCTTGCCGAATAATTTCCCTAATACTGATTCTATCGCGTTGCGAATAGCATTTTTTTAGTTACTTAATAGGGAATAGGTCTGGCGCCCTAGCCGGTTTTGATATGTGACCACATAATTGGATGAGACGGTCTGGAATCTTTTTTCCCTATGTGTGTGGCAGCACCATCTTGTTGAAACTACTGTGGTACATTTCCATGTTCGTTGGTCTGGGTTCCAGGAAACTGCATAACATTGCAATATAATGAGCCTAATGTGACGTTACAGAGCGTCTTGCTTCCTAAAAAATACGGCCTTATCACGCTAAATTCAGTAACGGTACACCAAACAGTTATAAGCTAACTGTGGATAAGTTATTTGTGAAGTTGTTTTGGACTCCTAAAATATTGCTTATCGGTGAAATCACAATTGACCACAACAGCATTACCTGCATCATTTGTCAACATGTCAACAGGCTGCCGGTCGTGCCAGTTACATTCTTTAAGTTGCTGGGCCACCATTAGGAAGCACGGATGGAACATAAGATTGCGGTGGAAAATTTTTTGCACGCTCCGGTCAGATCTTCGCAAGGCGAGAGCATGTTTAGAAATGGAACATTGCGGGGATGTAACAACACTGCTGTAATATTCTGGGGTATCTAAACTTGTTGAAAATTATGTGCCCACAAAATTGCGGTCTTCTTGGTCGGAATTCTTTCATGACGACCTACTCCAAAATGACCACGAAAGAGCCGCTGCGTCACAATCACATAATAAACATTTTAAAAATAAGTCCATAGTATAATAGTTCCATAGTATAATGGGCACTAAAACGCAAAAAGGAACACAATAGTATATAATAAAAAAATACGATACAATCAAAATATTGGAACGCATATAAGGGAAAGTAGTGATAATTTAAAAATGCTACAAAAGTTACAAAAGAATTATTTAAAAACACAACATGTGAAATGAATATAGAATAAAATTATTGAAAAGTGATTGGACTAAAACTATCTTTCAATATGGGATACCACTAGACTATGCGATTTCTAGAAACTGTATTAAATTTTTGTTTTCTAAAAAGGTGAATAGAAATTATTACGTTCATTATATGGCCTCCAGAAAGTCTAGGTTTTACATCATTAGACCTTTCTTTTCAGATCTGGCCAAGAAGATGATTTATAGTGCAATTGCTTCTTATTTTTAATAATAAATTCTACCGCATGTAACAAATTGCTTGAAATAACATTGGCAACCTCCAGTATTCTTTCTTTGAGACACTGTATAATAAAAATGATTACTAATTGTATGTGGCAAGTAATTTTGTTTAGTTCTATAAAACAAACAGAAATACACTACAAACAAACTACTGCTATCAAACGCAACAAATGTAGAAAATAATTTAAAACAGTTAAAAGTAGAAAGCGAAAGAAACCGAAAAAATGTCCATTGATAACAAAAATAAAATTATTGGGAACTTAACAAAAAAAAACAATAGTGAAATGGTGTATGACTATTAGTTAATTATAGGTGGATGTAGATACATAATAGTATATGGATAAATATAAAAAATTTTAATTTGTTTTTAAATTGTTCAAGAAATGTTTAACAAATCAAATGATGCACCTACCAGTTTATTTTTTACTTATCAATTTTTTATCACGTCACTAAGTAACACTAAGTCAGTATATTTACCAAAAATCTATTGGAGGGTAATTTTAAAAATCAAAGACTGCAGATAGAATTTTAAGTTTATTTATTTCCACGATACTAGCATCCTCAGTAAAACGCCTATAAAGTTATTTCATATATATACAAATAAATATTAAAATAAAAACTGCTTTAAATGCTATAAAATTGTACAAATATCTTCTTAGAATGTGGTAGCAAAATAAAGATAGCTTTTTGAGTGGCCGAGCAAGCTCGCCCTACATAAACGTAGATACTTGTCAGGAGAGGCTATTTAATCCGGCTTTAGCACTCTGTTTAGTAGCTTTGGATTAAACGACAATAAATTATTAAATTTTGATAATCCCAAAAGAAGCTTTTTGTATCTCCCAAAGCGCAATTATATTAAAACATATACATAGATCAGCTACTCTGTTTATATCAAGAATTAGAATATCTTTCAGAACATGTTCTTAGTTTTTATAATAAACAATAGTAGGTACTATTGCACTTAAATTGTTCTGGTGCCTTATTGTCAAATTTCATTAAAAACTCTCATTTCTCTAGTTTTATTATATTTTTTGTTTGAGTTATTTGAAAGATATATTTGAAAACTTATTTACTGAACGACAATTATTCCAAAATTGTACTTTTAATATTTTTAAAATTAAAAACTTGAAAGTTTATCTTTCCTTTATTATACAAGTTTACTTCTCATTTATTAAAAATTGCAATACGAATACCACACAAATTAAGTTAGCAAAGTCAATTCTAAATTATTCATTTTAATCGTATCTTAGCAAGGAATAAAATTTTAAAATGAAACTACTAAAATGTGTGTCATATTAATTTAAATATCCTTATCTGCGTTTTGCGGTAACAGGAACTTTGCGTTAGTTGATAATTTTATCATGCATTAACCGCCCGTGTATTTTCTTTAATAGCAACTGGAAAATAGCTTTTGGAGATTTGTAAAATAAACTCATTTTATTTTCTTACCGTGAACTTATACTAAACGCATTTGAGGCCATAAAATAATTTTTTCTTTAAAAACGGATGTTAATTTAAACTGTTATTTAATTCTCACTGCTATGTAAATGAAATTGCTGCTCTGTGAGGTTTTATACTTGGTGAAGTTCTTTTTAGGCGAGACGTTTTTTATTACGGATTGTAATAAATTGTGCTAATTATCATGACTGTGTCTAAAATTGTACTAACTCACTCCTGTTATTTAAAATACAATATAGTGTATGGTAGTGCAAGCTATATGAAATTTAAATCTTAGTAAAAATTATTTCAGAGATCTAGACTCATATTAGGAGTTCAGAATTTTTGATAATCGGCAACACACAAATGATGAAAATTAATGTTTATGTGAATTCTTTTAATCTGCCAGTGCTAATGTGCATTTTCTTGATATCTATTGTTCATATGTCTATTGAAATAAAAGAAAATTGTCTTAAATAAAAACAGACACGATTAATTGAAATTTATTTTTAATGTGCGTTTCAGAATTTATCTCAGTATTATATAAATAATTATAGTATGGGTATATTTTTAATACGCTAATTTTGTGTGAAATAACTATCTTTAAATCACATTAGTTAAAATGTATTTTTCCAGCGAAACCATATTATATATATATAAAGATTTTTAATTGGTACCTACATGGTAGTCTTTTAGTTTTTTTATTGGTATCATAACCTCATGCTTCATTATAATATCACTAAACTATGATTATAATTTATTAGTAGTTACCAAAAGTTGAATGTCTTTTCCGCTAGAAAGTGCATTTTTAAATATTTTGAAAGATACCTTTTTTGTTACTCTAATGTATTACTTCTAATTTCAGGTTTCTCTTAATATGAAAAACTTGATTTGAACATTATTATTAAAAAGTCATTATCAGAGTTCATACAGGTGCATGATATCATTGTTTTCAGCATTAGCATAGTTAAGATTAACAGTAGTTCTTATTCGAGCAGATTATTAATAGTACTCTGCATTTAACAGTAGTTGATGATGAAAACGAGAAGACAACTGAAAAAGATGCTTCAACTATCATTAAAAATAAACAAACAAGTATTTCCAACCCTTCACCATTATATCTCCATGGCCTAAGAAGCTGTACAAAATGGTAAATTATTTACGTCTAAAAATTAAAGACAAACAACATTATAACAACGCATTATTTAGTGGTACACTAAAAATTAATGTAACCACATTAAAAACTTATTGCAGACTAGTCAAAAAATTCTAAAAAAACACACTGGCAACTACAAAAGTAAGAGATAAGAAATAAATCAACAATTGCAATACTGCCATCAACCACACAACATTAATATCAGCGACAGAAAAGATTTTTCACTAATATATTTTAAACAACCACAAATACAAATTTCACTAAACCTTTTTTTATTTTTTCTGAGTCAGAACCAGCAGTCATAAAACATATTAGTCTTTCTGAAAGAGCTTAAAACGATATTTAATGAACTTATCCATCAAAACAACATGGCATTAGACATGCTAAGAACTACCATAATCTGAATTTCCTTTCGAAGGATAACACACTGCGGATTTTACATTTAAACGTAAATGGATTGCCAAACCCTAGACTTAAACAGGTAGATATTTTATTAATATTTAAAACACTAGAACAATGCTTAAAATACCCTGTTATAAAATGTACTATATACCTCATTTCTTATAATCCAATTGATGTTAACCTATGGACTTTCAAAATAATTTTGATTTACTATTCTTTATAACACCAAAAGAAAAATAAAATTACAAGCCATAACTGGCCATCTGATCCAGACAAAATACCAGACCTGTTAGCCCCCTCTGTGTGTAGCAATGTAACAACAGATTACAGGAAAATAGTTCGGTTATTGCAACATTAAGCAACTATATGATAAATATATAAACTTTTTCCACGCTTAACAGAAACAAAGCAAGTAGGATAACTTGAGTAAATATATAAGAACATACGTATTTGAATATGAGAACTAAAGAAAACGATAAATTAGATAACGTAGCACAGTACTTTACCACTCTAAGACGGGAAGTAGCTTGGCACTGGACGACACCGATACCAACAAGAGAGACAAACAAAATAGACAACATTGTATTTTATACAAGTAACGTGGTAACTGAGAAAAGCAGAGAGAAAAAAATAAATGGTAGAAAACACGAAACAACGTCGACAAACTTATCTATGACAGATCGAAATAAAAACTACATAAACGTAAGAAACGTGACAACACATCACTATATTACCTTTTTATCTAAAAATAACTACATAATAAAGAAGGTCATAAAAAAATTAAAGAACCGTAAATATTAATTCCGCCTATAAGAAAAGTGGACAAAATTGGGCAAAATCCGACAAAGAAAAAGCTACCATTTATTAAAAACTTTAGTCAAGTTTACACACCATTTGAACGTAAATAACAGCGATGATAAAATAAAACATTTTTGGAAGCCAAATGTCGCTACTAGTCAAACCTTTTAAAAAAAGTCCAAAACATAAATTAGCAGTACCCGCTAATGTTGTAATTCGTCCAGATTATAATGATATTCAAACACAGAAAATCAACCATTGAAATGTGTACTTATCGCCCAATTAGCTACCACTGCAAATAATTTGAAATGGACTGTCAGCTATAATCCTCGATTATTAATTTGCATTTAATCAACTATGCACCAAATACACATAATTACAAAAAAGATCCCAACAAGCCTGAAAAAGCAGAATTCCTCGATGTGACTCAGACTACATGTAGGTATACTGCACTGCTGTATAAAATTAAGAACACTTTGCCTCGGTCGTAGCATTTATTGCCAAGGTTCTACATTACTGAAATGTACTTTGTAATAAAATATAACACTATATACCGCAACTACCGTCAAGTAAAATTAGGTGTACTACAGGAAAGCGTGTTGGATCCTCTATTATATCTAATTTATACTGCAAATCTACTTACAACTAATACACTACAATCATAACATTCGCGAATGACATTACCCTGCTAGCAACAAATAACGATGCAGCTGTAGCATCGTAACAACTACGCCTCGTGCACTTCTTCCAAGAGTAATTCAGCAAAAGAGGGATTACGATAAATTAGATCGAATTAGTACAAGTTACATTCACTATGAAACACGTAGTTTGTCCCCATGTTACTATTAAAAATGTACAAATAACGGTTCAAACTAAAGCAAAGTATTTGGCCATACATCTCGACCAAAAATTGACGTAAAAATCACGCAACGGTTTAAATCGAAGATCTTGGGAATTATAACTAATGCATCTTGGTATATTTCCACTTTAGCTTCCACAATGGTTTAAAAATTTTATTTGTTAAGAAAGAAACACACAGATTGTCAATTCTGTACTATCAACGAATTCAAAAACATGAAAACAAATATGTTGCCGAAGAAGACAACATCTTTTAGACGAAGAGAATAAAAACAATCAACATTACCTAGTACAGTATCTGTAGAAGTATCGTTAATGGATGACTTCTCTTCTCACATTCAACTCATTTATCATATTTATATTGGTCAAATAAAAAAAATTTAAATATGAAATACTCAGATTTTTTAAATATTTTTGATTTTTCTTACGTTTATTCTACATCTCTAATAATCCATAAATAATCTTAAAGGGCACTTTTTAATAAATATAAATATAATAAATTTAAGTTATACCTCAATAACCACAGAAGATCATACAAAATGGCCTGACAAAATAAGAAATTAACACATTGTGGCACGTTAAATGATAAATTCTATTCTCTTTGCATCGAAACAGTCTAGCTAGAAAATTGTTCTAAAATAAAATTTAATTTATTTGTGCTGCAAACTACGGGTATCGTGACCGGTTACTGGCAGTATAAACCAAATTGAATGCAGCAGTAATTATAACGCTCACATTGAATGCAAACAACGTCAGAATAAGCCTTATTTGCAATTCAATTAAGGCGCAAAAAAGCCGTTCCGTGTTCTATTTGTACGTAGATTTAATTATCAACTCATTAAATTAAAATGCCAAATCGTGCTTGTACATAAATGTCTGCAACGATCTGTATACGTTTTAATACAGCTGTTTACACTCATGTGGACTGTTTGTTGTATGGTTTACTGCTTTTTGCTTACTAATGGAACATAATTTAATAAATCAGCACCGAATCAGTGCTTTGCAAAATCATCTTAATGCAATGATATTATATCTACGCGTACCTCAAAGGAACCCAAAAATGTTATTCCTAAATCTTTGCCTTCAATAAATTGCGTTAATTAGATGAAAGGGAAAATTGAGCTGCTGGATTGTAATTGTAGTTTCTAATTAAAGAAGATCAAAGAGCTTAGGTTGGCAAATGATAACGGCAACTCCTCATAATCAGTTTCGTAATTGTACGAAAATGTTCAAAGGAAACGGATGAAGTAAAGCGAAAATAGAGATAAATTTGCCTGATGATTGTACTACGCAAAATTAACAAGTAAGTAGTTTTTGCTGGAGTTTTCCCTTTAATAACTTTGTTACTTCACATAAAAAGCACGCCTGCTTTTTGTAATGGCGCGTTATTGCATTTTTTATTTATAAATAAATAAACCGTAAAATACGTAGGAAATTTATCTGTTGAGATAAAACATGTAATGGAAAAACCTGATACTTTTAACAAGATTTACAAAACACGGACTGAATGTAAAGCAAAGATAAACCTAGCGGCACTTTTTCCATATTTTACAAATATAATTTAATTCTTTGTTTGCCCGTATCAATTCGTTGGATGGTTACTCTTATGTTTCCATTTAACTCTCCTATGTACGTCGAACATTTGTCATTCTTTGAAAAAGCAAATTGTTATATTAGGCACATTAACAATTTTAAAATATTATAATTTACTATAATAGTATTTATTAAATGAATAAAAACTCAATAGTAATTTAAGATTTATATAATAGTAAAAGAACGAAAAATAAACAAAAAAAACACTTTTTGATAATTTGAGTTGTATGATTTTATACAAGGTTACTATAAAAGAATCATCAAGTTTTAAAAAGATATGTTTTACAAAGTATTAGAGATGTAATATTAAGGGATACATGAAAAGAATGTTAGACAACACATCTAAGCAGTAGTCTAGTTCGCTCCACATACGATGTAGTACGTCTCAATTGATGCTCCCCACAGCAGTGGTAATGCGACTTTAAAATCCAATGTTGTTGCCATTGATGACGCAATGACACGATTTTTGATGTACGGTTTGAATAGCAATTGTAGTAGTAAAAATCTGCCATACAGTTTATTGCCGGATACCATGACTTGCTTTACTCTTGAACTGTTGTTGCTTTATTTGCCAAGTTGTCTATCTTCCTAAAGTTTTTATCTATAAATTTGTTTTTATTTGAAATATATCATTGTGAGAGAATAGTATGCTTAGGCCATCCGCAAATATAGTAATTATAATGTTGTCAAGAGCAGATAAATATTTAATATAACGTGGGACCTAGGATGCCACCTTGCGGTACACCAACTTTAACAAGGGAAAGCGATTGTTGTTAGTTTAACTTTAAATTTTAAATTAAATCAAAAGCTTGATTTATGTATAGAAACATAGCTGACTACACACGTTTTTCTTCAATGCCTTTTTTATACTATTCACCACTCTATGTACCTGTGTTAAAGTTGAGTATTTTTGGCGGAAACTGGTGTTAATGGATTAAATAATTTTCTTCAACAATAAGGCTAAGCCTCATTCATAGTATTTGTTCAAATAGTTTAGAAAATACCAGAAATAGCTATACCGGTCGATAAAAATCTGGTACCTGAACTGGTTTGCAAGGATTTTCAGTAAATGGAGAACAAGTAAGTTCTTATAATAGTATTAAAAACTTGTGTTACAGCTAATAAGGATTTCTTTGGGAGCGGGCTTAGCAACTCGGCTGTGTTGAGATCGTAGCTTGGTGTGTTACTGGTTTTGAACCATTTAATTGTGTTTCATCGTATATAAAATGTTTGACAATAGATCGCTTTGTAGTGGTGGCTCAACGAATTTAAATAAATCAGAATTATCAAGCGAATTTTCCATTAATTCATGTAGCTAAAAAATAGCTCTTTTTCTTCATCGCTGTGGGTCTAAATGCCATAAATTTTAATAATGGAAAAGTAGAAGTAATGAGCTGCTTCAGTTTCCTAGTTGCTCGCTATAAAAAGTAAAAAAAACTGAAGCATTTAGTAATGTATTTGAGTCAATTGATTGGATTACTATTGCATTAGATTGTTGAGGATAGTTTTATGTAGTTATCTGTCCTTTGGAGTGATTAATCTAGAGTTAAAATAACCACCTGCTATAAGTCTACTCCCTAATATTCTAAAGAACTTTTCAAATTGATTTTGTATTGTTGCATGTCTGTATGAACAGTATATCGCTAATACAAGAATTTCTCCTACATCGTCTTTCATTTTGAAATTTCTAGCTTTTATGTACATTGCTTTGTACCTATCTATTTCAAAATGTGATATATTATTTCTATGGTGTTCCGACGTGAGTTGTATTATTAACCCTCAATTCCTACACCTCCGAAATTTTCCGTTGTTCCTACTCTGGGTCAAATAGACTCTTTGTAATTTTCAAAGGCTTATATCTCAGCAATAAGTTAACGTAATGATTTTTTTTAAATTCAAGTTCAGAATCTCAAGAGTTTGAATATGTGGTGCGGAAGTCACTAACCTTAACTGGTTTTTAGTTATAATGGAAAATATAAAAAAATTTTTTTTTAAAAATAATTTTTTCAAAATTAAATATCTCCAGTTCAGAATAAAACAAATTAACTTTGTAAGTGAGAAATTTGTTTTATTATAATATAAAACTAATTTGGGTTTTTGTTTTTTAACATTTGTATGGGCCGTTTGGACCATCTTTTTCGTGTTATAAGAGACAAGAGTCATTTTGTCTTGTGAACAAAATTGAGCGTTTATACCACCGCTAGGTATTTAAATAAAGCAGCTAATTCAGATTTATTTTTTTTTGTCGAATATCGAAATTCCGGACACTTTTCCTACTCTGGGTCACTAAGACCCTAAACACACTTTTCAATTGCTCACTACTCTGCAGTAACGGACAGACTGAGCAGGCTAGGTAGCCAGAGTGGTAGGGCATACGCAATATTTTTTACCCCACTCCCGAGGGCCCCCCTTTCTCCGTTTAACTAGCTACAGAGGTGAGAAGGATATATATAGGATCTGTATGACCCAGAGTAGGAATTGAGGGTTAAGATAACGGGTATAGTAACTTCTGTAATTATAAACACTCAAGTAAGTGTACATATAGTTTTTCGAAGTGTCCTTTGGATATCAGAAACATATCACTTTTGTGGGTTAAATGGTTCGCACGCGAATCAATTGCTCCGTAAACAAACTGAAATTGCGAGCCTTTACGAGATAAATTTTAACGTAAGTTATAATCCATAAGGAGAATAAAAGATTGAGATTTATGTTTAAGAAGGAAAATAGTCATTAAGTAGTATAAATTAAGTAATAACTTACAAATAGTAAATATAAATAGTCAAATAAAAGTACATTTAACATACACAGATAAGAATATCGCCGTCGAAAGGTCAACTTGGGTAATAACACTACGTTGTTTGGTCGTCTAAATAGGCAACCCAAATTACAAAATTTGTTTAACGATAACATATCCAGTAAAATAAATTTTAAATTAAAAATTAAAATTGAAGTTAAAAAAGTCAAAAATAATAAATTAAATAAATATAACTAAATAAAGTCAAATAAAATTAAAGATGAATGAAACAGATAGAATTAAGGAAACATTTTAACAAATAGACTGGAACATAAAGCAAGTTAATGCTAAGTTAGATATGGTAATACAAGAAATAAAACAAGTAAAAGATAAAAATGTAAAATTAAAAACTGCGGTAGGAGGACAAGAAAGGATAATAGCAAGTCTAGAAAGAAAAATCAGGAGAAAGAATGTCATAATAAAGGGAGACAAAAAATACTTACAATACTGCAGAAAATGGGCACAAACATAGATATGAACGAAGATATAGATCAAATATAAAGATTAGTGCGATATGCAAAAACTATATTTGCCAAGTTAACTAAAGAGAGTACGAAAGTTCCAATGTTACAAAACGCAAGAAAACTCATAGGGACGAACATTTGGATAGATGAAGACTTTAGCAAGGAAGTTTAGAAAAAGTGAAACCTCTTATAATATAAGCGCGCAGTAAGAAATATGGGACGCCGATAAAATATAATAAACTGATAGTCCATAACGAACTATACCTATACACCAAACGATGTAAAAACGTGGGAAGAACCTGAAAAAGCCGTAACTAACGAAAAAAACTCACAAAAAAGGACAGTAACGGAAGGGTCGCCCAAAGAAAATAGTTTTGAAAAGCAGATAAGAAAAACAACACGCCCCACACAAAAAAAAGCAACTAGGCAGAGATAAGTTATAAACTAACGATGACGCAAAGTACAATAAACTTGGACAAGAATTAAAAGATTATTGGCGTTGTGAAAATAACAAAAGATAAAGAACAACAAAACCAGTCAAGAGAACAAAACAAAAATATAAGTACATGAAATGTAAAAGGAGTATACGAGGAAAAAGTAGTAGTAGATTTGTTAAACGAACTGGATAAATATAATAGAGATAGCAGCAATACAAGAAAAGTTAATGATTATACATTATTTACAAGTGACAATAAGAGCCAAGATTGGGAGTGGGGTTTCTGATAAAAGATAGCCTAGAGGAAGAAGTGAAATACTTTGGGCCACAATCTAAAAGATATGCTCCATAAGATTTAAAACAATGTATAACATGATAACGATAATTAATGTTCACGCGCTAACCGAGGAAAAAGAAAACGAGTTAAAGAACGAGTTCTATGAGGTTCTAGAGGAAATAGTTCGGATAACCCCAAAGACAGAACTCAAATTAATTAATAGGCGACATGAACCCAAAAGTAGGTAGAAAATAGATTTATGAGGAGATTACAGGAGGGGAAAGCAAACATGGAGAGAGTAATGATAATGGGACTAAGATTAATAACATTTGCTATAGAACAAAAGATAAAAATAATGAGTACACATTTCAAGCGAAAGGACATACGCAAAAGGACGTGGAGAATTCCAGGAAGAGAGGAAACAAACCAAACCGATTATTTACTAATAGAGGAAAAATTAAAAAAGTAAGGACATATAGAGGAGCTGATGAATACTCAGGCGACTTTTTCTTTATAACGAAAATAAAAATAAGTAAAACAGAAAAAATAAATAAACAGAAAATAACATACAATGCAAAGCAACTCCAGAATACAGAAATATCGCAAAGAGATAAAAAAAGTATAGAAGAAGATTATAAAGACAATGAGGCAATGAGAATGAAGAAATAGAAAAGAAATGGGAGAAACTACAAGAAACAATTAAAAAAGCTACCAGAGCCAATATACCATAAAATAAGAACATCAAGAAAAACCACTGGATGGACAAAATATGTAAGGACAAGATAAACAAAAAAAAATGTGGCAAAATTTCTTACACACACACAAAATGAACAAGACAGATTTCTATAAAAGAATAAAAGAACATACTAAAACAGATGTGCATGGCCTGGAAACGTAAATACATGGAGAAGAAAATAAGAGACATGGAAGAAAATATACGAATAAAGGAATCAGGAATTTTTATAAAAAAAATATATCAGGAACTGGAAATAAAGGAAGACAAGAATATATCAAAAATAAAAATAAGGAATAGTTGGGCAATCCACAAAAAATTAAAAGAATATGGAAAAGCTATTTTGAAAAGAAGTTAAACACAAATGAAGAAATACAAGAAGAAGAAAATCAAATGAAGCAAAAAAGACAACAGGCAGAAGTACAGGAGGAAGGGCCAGAAAAGGGGTAAATCAAAGAAATAATAAATAAAATAAGAAACAGCAAAAGCCCAAGGGAGAATGGAATAGTAGCCGAAAACATGAAGTGCGGAGGAGAACTTGTGGTTAATAAACTGAACAAATTAGTAAAAAAAATGGAATACAGAAAAAATGCCGCAGCAGTGAGCTAAAGCAGTACTAATCTCAGTATTAAAAAAATGTGATAGAGTTGAATGCAGCAACTATAGGAGGATTGCATTACCAGACACAATATACAAAGTCTTGGCGACAGCAATAAAAATAAAACTGGAAATATATATAAATGCAACATTGGGGGAATACAAAGCAGGATTTTGTAAGAATAGATTTACAAGTAACCAAATCTTTACACTGAAGCAAATTTTAATAGGATCATACGAATATGAGATACCGACCCAAACGTTCTTTATAGACTTCAAATCCGCCTATAACTCGCTCATTAAGGGAAAGCTTTTTAGAGCACTGTGAGTAGTGAAAATCTTAGGAAAAAAATAAGCTTGGTAAAAATGATGATACAAAACACCAGATTTATAGTGAAGGTAAACGGAGATATAACAGAGTGTTTTGAAGTGGAAGGGGATGTAGGGCCCGTTGTTTATTCTCTTATTTAACGCAGCATTAGAAGTACCAATCAGAAAAAGCGGGAACACTTTTAAATAAAAGTCACCAGTGCCTCGCATACGCTGATGATATACCGTAGTAGCAAGAAACGGGAAAATTAGAAGCAGAGTAGCAAGAAATTTGATTAAAACTGCAAAACAAATAGAACTGCAAATCAATATTAGTAAAACTATATATATGAAACTTAAGAACCAACAAGAGGCAAATAACCAAAGCAAATTGAGTGTGCAAATTGGGGAAATCGAGGCCTTAAAGTTCGAAGAAATGCAAGAATACATGTACTTGGGAGTATTAATGAACAACAAATATAGAGAAGAAAGCGAAATAGATTTAAGAATAGCCAATGGCAGCAGATGTGCAAGAAGTTTAAATTGACTAAAGAATATATGGAGGAAAGAAAGTAGATTGCGTATGAGAGATACGCACAAACGATGAAGGACGATTTAAAGAAAAGGGGGAAAAGGAAACTGAAAAGAAATAGCGAAGGACAGGAAAAAAATATTCACTAAGCAATGAGCATAAATGGGTAAATATATATATATATATATATATATATATATATATATATATATATATATATATATATATATATATATATATTTGCTTTGCTCTGAATCTTTGCAGAACATCAATGTTTGATGTTTTAGCACTGCCCATAGATGTATGCCGTACGTTCACACCGGAACTAACACTGTCTTGTACACTAGCACTTTATTTTCTATCGATAACTTGGATTTTTTCACTAGAAGCCAATTTTTTTAACCATAGTATCCAGTTGCCATCTCTTTTTTGTAATATGGGGTTTCCATGTTAATCGCCTATCGAGGGTCAAACAAAGATATTTTACTTCCTTTTGGAAGGGGATTTGTATACCATTTAGTGTAACCGGAGGAGCAGAGTTGTGTTCCTCGTAAACGTAATAGTTGTAGATTTGGTTTCATTCATTTGTATGCGCTACCTGTACAACCATTTTTGTATTATGTCGAGACTACTTTGTAGAATTGTCGAAGCTTGTAGTGGATCTTGGTGAGAAACTAATAACGCCGTATCGTCCCCGTATGTGGCCATCATTGTGTTGTCATTGCATGGTAGATCAGCTTTAAATATCTGGTATAGGGTTGGTTCCAGAACACTGCCCGGAGGAACTCCTGCCATTATTGGGTAGAGTCCAGACTGGCTGTCGCCGTACTTTACTTGATAATACCTCTCACTTAAGTATGATTTAAAGAGAAGAAAGTATTGGTGTGGAAACAACCGTTTAATTTTGTATAGTAGACCGAAATGCCAGACGCGGTCAAAAGGCTGGCTGACATCAAGGAATACCGCAACACAGTATCTTTGTTCTTCAAAGTCCTTTTCGATTACATCTACGACTCGGTGTATCTGTTCTAATGCAGAATGTTGTTGGCGAAACCCAAATTGATGTTGGAGGATAATTTCTTCTTCTTCAATTATGGTTGCCATTCTTTTTACTATTAATCTCTCTAATACTTTGGACAGTATTGGTAGGAGCGTTATCGGCCTCATGTGCAGGTTTGCCCGGTTTAAATATTAGTATTATTTGGCCAAATTTCCATAGCAGTGGGAAGTACTGCAATCTCAAGACTGCATTGAATATTTGTAGTACGCACATTATAACTTTATGTGGCAGGTCTTTCAGTAGCTTAGCAGTAATTAAGTCATACTAGGACACTTTCTTGTTGTTTAGATGATGGATTTCAGTTATAACTTCTTCAGGAGTAAAAGACTGTATTGGCAGGCTTAATTGTAAAGGAGCTTGCAGGTAGTCTTCAATCTCCTGGTCCTCTTCTGGGGTAGCAGCTATGGGATGCGGTTGAAATATGAAATGTTCTGCAAAACGCGTTGCTTTCTCAGCTTCTGTTCTTGCCCAAGAACCGTCTACCTTTCTTATTGGTGGAATAGGAGAACGAACATTTTTTAAATTTTTCGTTGCCTTCCATAGCGTGTAGTTGCTATCTCCTGAAGGAGATAAAGTGCTAACGTATTCGTTAAATGTTATCCTATTTAGGTTATTTTTGCTTATAGGATTTCTTGTTTGCTGCTAGATTCGCTTGGTTCTTCTTTTATCCTCGATTTTAGTTTTAATGTAGAATGTATAATTTTCGATAACTTCTGAATTTTTGTGAAGAGTCGGCGTTGAGTAGTAGGCTGCATTTTGAATGTTTTTAGCTAACTGGTCTACGGAATTGTGAATTTTCTCTTCTGTTTTCAATGAAGCTTTAATTGTCGTATTGTCTGTGAGATACTCTCTGAATAGGTCGTAGGTCGTGTGATGGTTGCAAAGGGAAGGCTTTTTTTGTTTTGTAATAATTGAAGTGCTAATTGTAACTATTATAGCCGAATGATCTGAAAGAAGGTCAAAGGATGTTTCTGCTTTACAATATCTTGGAGATAATCCTTTGGTAACAAAGAAATCTACGGCATCAGGTACTTTATGTGGGTCAGCCGGCCAGTATGTGGGCTTCCCGGTGTATATGTAGTTGTAGTTGTTAGCCAGTGCGGCTTTGTGTAATTCGCGCCCTTTGGTTGTTGTTAACCACGAGCCCCAGACTGGATTTTTGGTGTTGAAGTCACCGCCAGTTAAGTATCTGTTACCTAGATTGTTGAAGAATGTTTCATACTGGTTTTTTTTTTGTCAGAGTGCCTAGGCGGGCTGCATATCGAAGCAACTATTAGTGGACCACTAGGGCTTTAGACGTTGATTATAGTGCCTTGTATATAATCACTTACAAAAGCATCCATGACGAAGTGAGATATTTTGATGTTTATAATAATTGCCGAGCCAGCGTGAGCTGTTCCGTCGGGATGGTTGGTGTAGTATGTAGTATAATTATGGATGTTGAAGATGTTGAATGGGTTTCTGAGATTAATAACACATCAATTTTTTGCTCTCTTAAAAATAGTTCGACTAAAAGACGATGTTGTGCTAGCCGATTTGCATTCCAGGAGGCTTGTTGGAGGGAATCCATTATTGGTTTTTGCTAACCAGCATGGTCATCATGCTATTTTGGTTCATTAGTTGATTGAACATTGATTCAAACTTAGACAAGACTTGAATTAGTGAGATATCGTTACTGTTGGTATTTTGGGTTTAAATATTGTTGTGATGACTGGACGTAATTTGCGAGAAGCTTGGACCATTCACATTTGCAGAATATATACGTTGAGTAGTGACCGGTACATTAGGCTTTTTTGTGCTTTGTGGTCCTAACGAGGTTGCTGTCTTTCCTCTGCTTAGCAGAAGTTGTTGATAAATCTGGCATCCCTTGTAGTTTGCTGGGTGTGGTCCTTGACACAGTGCACACTTGGCGGGAGCAGATGGTAGTGCTGTGCTCTTCTCCATACTTAGCACACAAGTAGGGTTTATTGCAGTAGCTTTTACTGTGACCATAAGACTGGCACCTCGTGCACTGGATGATTGAATTTTTTTTACGTGGCGGTTCGACTGTTATCATTTGATGGTTAATATGTTTTATCTCATACACTTTTTTGTTGTTTTTTGCAGGTTCAAGGTCTACAAAGAACATAGGCAGTGGTGTTTTTGTTACTCGATGTCGGACATTTATGATATTGTGTACAATATGTCCTTCCTTTTGAAGTTCACTTTTGATTTCGTTCATATCTGTCTTATGATAAATGTTTCTAAGTACCACTATGTAGGCCCTGTCTTTCTTTAGCTAATAGGTGTGGTGTATGATCCCTTCATCTCTGAGATGCGTAATTAGTTTTCTGTATGAGTCAGAAGTGTTTGTGTTGATTTTAATGGTATTATTTGATTGGGTCTTTGTGTAAAATTGGTCTGTTTTTATTACTTTTGTTAGGTTTTTAATCATGTTAGCATAGTTTGTTACGCCATATATAAATATTGGGGGAGGTTTAGAAATTTTCTTTTCATCGTTTACACCTGATGTTTGCGTTGTATCGTTGGTACTAATGCCCGCTAACACATTGTATATGTTTTGGGAGTTTGATAGATATGAAATATTTTTTCATCAACGAGGTGTCTATAAGATTTTGATATATATATATATATATATACACATACATACATACATACATATATTAACAACATTTTACTAGCATTGTAAAGCTATCTCTATAGGCTTAAGATGATATGATATAGGAAGGTATTAAAGCAGTTAAATATGAATATGTTTAGAGTTGTTAGTGTCAGACATGTAAGATTTCTTTACCGCAATATTTTCTTGTCTAGGAAGTGACGTATCTTGACTATTATAAATTAGAGATGTTACAGTATTAAAATTAATAGATTACCACGAAACAGCGTATATTACTTTTAAAAAGCTAAACTTCAATGATATCATTAATCGTTACACGAATCAACGTGTTCTAAATTGTTACAGTTGAGTTAAAACATTTTTCTTTGGAGAATAATAAAAAACGGTAAGGTCAGATGATTGAACCCAACCTATATTACACACGTAAAAATTACATGACGTGAAAACAATTTTCCTTGGCGTGTAACGGGGGTTGTAGGACTATAAAATAAAACGTAGAGGTAGAAAATGAAAATGGTTAAAGCTCCGGAACAATAAAATCTATCAATAGTTGTATGTGGTACATCCCTTAGTTGACTGCAATGAATTTGCAATTAATTATTTAAAATAAAAATAAAGTTTTACATCACAAAATAACATAGTTGATTAAATAAGGCTTTGTTTACTTTAGTAGCAATTTAAATAAAATCATTAGTCATTAACACACTCAATACTCTTTTTCCGAAATTAAAACACTTAACTATTATATAAATGCTGTTACTAAACATGACACTTAATATTTTGTTACATATATCCCGCATTTCTGCACAATAGCAAAATTACGAACATAACGTCAGAGCAAAAGTTGGACTGTGCTACATAGAGACCTACATAACGTTTAATATTCTCAGTGCTTCTGACAGTTTTTAATCGTCGTTGTGATTTGTTTACAAATGATCCGGCTTGTTATTATCGTTATATTGAAGTGGATATTTGCTTGAAGTAATTTTTTCCAATTGCTTCTGTTTTGTGAAAGCACATCAATACGAAATATAGCTTATAACGAATTAGCTAAATCCATCAACGTTATCTACTAAAGTCTGTTGTAGTATTTTCGTTACACTTGTTTCCCTTTTCGTGTCATTAATAATTATAATTTAAAATGGGAACACTAAAAATACACATAACATATTTGTCAGTAAAAAAATAACAAAACTATTTAATAAACTAATTTTTTGCATTTAAGGCAAATAATAACTTAAAACAGTTTATGGACCCCTCTAACTCATCTTAACTCAGTGCTCGTTTAAAAATTGATATCTAGAATTGTATAAATATAAAATGTCGCATTTCAAACCGCGCGACGTTGAAAATTATGTCAGATTAAAGATGCTACTGCGTAGTACACCGTTATACAATTTTTTCTTTAAAATAATGTGCGTAAATAATGTGAACTTCTTTTGTTTTTGGTAGTTATTTGAATTATATATATAATTGCCAGTTCAACAAATACATGTTATTCATTGCATCGATATTTATAGTTAAATAAACAATAACAGAAACTTATTGTTAGGACAATGATTCTTCTTCTTAATAATTAATCTGCAGATTGGTTTACAGCGCTCCATCTGTTTCTATCGCCGGCCATTCTCTTCATGTTGCTATAACTATCAGTGCCAGCGTATTTTATTGCTTGTTTTATAAATTCAAGCCGTGGTCTTCCCCTTCTTGGTCTTTCTTGCCTTTGCTCTTCTATCACATTTATTATAAATTGATGATGTCTGTATGTATGTCCTAGCCACCTATGTCTTCTTTCTTGTATCAGTTCCCATATATGTCGGTCTTCGTCGATTATTTCTAGCACTTCAGCATTTGTAATACGGTGTGTCCATTTTATTTTTAATACCCTTCTCCAGCACCACATCTCAAACGCTTTTATAGCTTTTTTATCCGGTTGGCTGACCGTCCATGTTTCACACCCATACAGAGCTATACTCTATATAAGGCTTTTTACTAATCGTTTTTGAAGGTTTAGACGAATGTTATTAGAACATAGGAGGTTTATTTTCTTGTTAAAAGTAGCCTTAGCTTGTGAAATTCGTTGCTTAATATCTGTTGTACTTCTTCCATCTTGAATTATTCTGCTTCCTAGATATTTAAATCTTTTCGCCTGCTTAATAAGTACGCCGTTCAGTTTGATGTTAATTTCTTCAGGTTCTTTGGAGCACACTAGTATTTCAGTTTTCTTTTTGTTAATATTCATTTTATATTTTTCTTGTAGTATATTTTCCATACATTGTAAAGATCTATTTAAGTTAGCTTCATCAGGGGAGATGATTGCGATGTCGTCCTCGAACCTCAGCATTTGTATTCTTTGTCCATTTACCTTAATACCTGTACAAAACTGTTTACATTCTTCCACAGCTTTTTCTTTATATACATTAAATAGATATGGTGACAAATTACACCCCTGACTTACACCTTTTTGGATTTTAGCTGTTTTAACTTCACTGTTGTTGATTTTTATTTCTGCTTCTTGTTCTTTGTATATATTGTATATTATACGCCTATCTCTATAATGTATTTGTGCTTTTTAGTATGATTACAATGATTACAATGTTAATAAGATTTACATGTTTGTGTGATCCTGTGTTATTTAGTTATTCATTATCGGGTTCAGAGATACACAAGCCTTTGGGAAGTTTGCACTTGAGCCTGTGATGTGTTTTGTCTACCGATACTGTAGTAGATTGCGCCATCACACTTGCGGATGTTTTTAAAGAATTTGCTTGAACTTTCACTGATAAACTTTTGAACTGTAGGCATTTGAAGTTCATGGTGAAGTTGTTCGTTCCGGATGTACCATGGAGCGTTCAGTGCTATTCTAAGAACTTTGTTTTGAAGTCGTTGAATTTTTGAATGTTGGATTTAGCTGTGTGCTCCAGATCGGTGATGCGTAGAGAATCAAAGGGCTTATTAGAGACTTGTATATCAGGGTGGCACGTTTAGGCTTAAGTGAAGATTTCCTATTTATAATAGGCTACAGTTGGATTAGTTTAGCATAGGCTTGGGTGAGTTTGAGATTTATATGAAGTTTCCAGGTGAGTCGTGTATCAGGGAGTATCCCTAGATACTTGACTGCAGCATCAGTGGGGTTCCATGAGATAATGTTTTGGGTGATTATGAGGTTGGGAGGGTTTATGGTACGTCTTAAACTAAATATTTTGCTTGGCTTTGCTTGGGTTTATTTGTACGTTCCATTTGTTATACCATGAGCATAGTTGGTGAATCGTAATGTGTAGCTGATTGATGGCTAGGTTGAGATCGATGTGCTGGGTTAAGACAGCTATGTCGCCAGCGAAGGTTCCTAATGTTGCTTTAGTAGGCGTGACGTCAGAAGTGAAGATGGTAAATAGTAGCGGTACTAGCACGTTCCTTGCGGAACACCAGCTCTGATTGTTTTTGATTCAGAAATAACGGAATTGATACGTACAGCAAAATGTCTTTTTTTAAGAAAAGAGAAGACTATTGCTTTAACGTAGTTGGCTATTCGAAGATTAATGATTTTGCTTTTCAGACCTTCGATCCAGAACTTATCGAAGGTCTGGGCTCTGTCAAGGAAGAACACTACTGTATAACTTTTGTTTTTAAACCCTTCTTCTATTGTTTCAGAGATGCGCTGTAGCTGATGTAAAGTCGAATAAGTTTTTCTAAAGCCAAACTAAAATGACGGTATTAGGTTAAGTAGGTTAAGATAAGATAGTTCTTTCATTAAACGGGAATATATGATTTTCTCTAGTATTTTTGATAGCGTTGGCAACAAGCCTATTAGCCTGTAACTTTCAATTTTCTTCTTGCTTTTTCCTAGCTTTGGAAATACTAAGATGTGTGTCTGGTTCCAAGTCTGAAGGAAATAGCCTAGTCGAAGGCATGCGTTGTAATATAGGCTAGGGTTTTTGAGGTGATGTGTTTAAGCACTAAATTTGTAATGAAATCTGGCTCAGGGGAATTTTTAATAGAAAGATTGTCAATTAGAGTTTTGATTTTATGAGGGGTAGTAGAGGATATCGTCTCAGTTATTACGGGTTGATTGGATTCAATGTGGTTGATTATATAAACAGTGATTTGGGAGGCAAGTAGTTTTGGGAGTGAAAACTTTTCCGTAATAGTCCGCAAAGGCTGCTGATTTTTCAACGTCTGTGGCGTGAGGTATATTAGCTGGTATTATTGTTGGTAATTCTTCGCACTATTTTAATATACGTTTTGTAGCTCTCCACATTCCATGGTCACCTGGTTCTAAGTCCTTAATATACTTTTGGTATTTATAGATTTGCATTTCGTCTAAAACTTGTTTTAGTCTACGAGTAAGTTTGATTACGATTTCTTTGTCAATCACGCCTATCTTGACATTTTTTCTTTATTATGTCAGTTATTTCAGGTTTGTGGTTGGTTTATTAGCTGGCTAAAATTGCAGATGTTAATTTATCTATTACGTAGTGTATATCTTCATTGTTATTTAGAATGAACGGGCACTTTAGTTGGTTGTCAAGAATATTTTAAAAGTTCTCCCATTTAATTACTACAGTCGTGAGTCATAGTGAAGGCTATACTATTTGAGAGATGCAAGTGAATGATATGACAACAGGTAGATGGTCAGAGTCTATTACATTCTGATGTATTTGCTTGTCAAAGTTCTTTTGTAGCATTATGTCTAGTATGTCGGCTAGGTGGTCGAAGCGGTAAGGGTAATATGTGTATCTCTCAGGAGCTGTTATTTGAAAGGAATATTTTGTTGCATAGCCTTCCATTTTGATTCCTTCGGGGTTGTTTGCTTGACAGCTGCATGGTTTATTTTTGGAGTTTAAGTCTCCTATCACCAGTAGTAGTTCGGTTGAGCGGAATGTGGCTTTAAAATCTTCTTTATTTAACTTTCTATTATTATTAACAATTCGCTGAGTCTGATTTTGATTCCTATTGCTGTTGTTTGATTGAGGGGTTGAGGATAGGCTTATGGATTATTTTCTTATTAATAAAAATTGCTACTCCTCCGGCTGCTATACGAGATATTTTATTGTTGCGATATACATGATATCCAGGTATTTTTGATGTGTCTGTTTCGGATAAGTGAGTTTCCGTTAATCAAGCAATATCGATATATCTGGCGAGGAATGCTATAAATATTTATCTTTAGCTTAGGATGCCGTTAGCGTTTCAGCTAAGGATTTATAATTTTTCTATAAGTTTTGAAGGCTTATTTATCAAAAATTGTGTTAATGAAATTTTTAATTTGAGGAAGGTAGGAAGTAATTAGGTGCAAAAAAGATTTAATCAAGCTGTCGGAATGGTTGGATGATTGGGGGTGTTAACATTGGTGTTAGGTGCTGTAGACTTTCGTTACAGTTTATAGCATTATGTAGGTAAATAGGAGGTATTTTTGGTTTTGTTGTCGGAGCTTTAGTTTTCAGTTTGAGTATATGTGTTGATTATCTTTATCATTTGGGTTATCAGTTTTATTGTTCTCTAGGTTGAATTTATTTTGTGTTTTTATAACAGGTGACTCAAAATAGAACGCATATTTCAAAATAACGGAACATAGTAACTTTTCATGATATATTTACGTAATTATGATAAAATTGAAGCATGAAATGTGGAAATTATGTGCGAAACATTATATAATCAAGATGTTTGCCATCACGGTGTCGGGACTCCTCCAAGCGAGACCTTAAATGTGTGAAAACACATTGACACGTCTTGTCCAATTGCTGTGATTTTTTCTCATATACGCGTCTCTCATTTGACGCAAATTAGTCAGAGGATTCATGTAAACTCGATGTTTCAGATATGTTCATAGGAAAAAATCAGGTGGGGTCAGGTCAGGATTCCGTGGTGGCCAATTAATGTCACCTCTATGAGAAATAATTCTCGAATTGCTTCTAATGCCGCTCGTGCTGTGTGACTTATGGCTCCATCTTGCTGGAACCATGTTGTAGGGCCATAAACATAATTGAAGAGCCGAACTAAAGGAATTACAAATTATGGCGGTGTATCTTTCAGAATTGACAGTACATACCAGGTTATCTTCAAAGTACGGACCAATAATGCACTTTGAAGAAATTGCACCCTAAACGGTGACTTTGGGGCGCAAAAGAGAGGCGTGTTCCGTTGCTTTCAGAGCTTGCACTAATTGGATCTTCATGAAAACATTTTTTTACAAAATTCTCTGAACGCTGGACCGGTTCAAATTCAAAGGCGCCGCGCGATCGATGTTTGCTGGCGTTCCCACAGTTTACCGGCAGTCAACAGGTTTGGAATTGACAGTAGAACCTCCACGCTAGAACTCTGAACCCAAAGCCTTATTAAATTGGCATTTAGCGTTTGCTATTTGTTATGAAACTCATATCGTACTCGAAAATGCCTATGTACAGTTTTGTAACTGCTAGTAATAACTGCACACACAAAAGGCACGTTAGTCCCTGGAAACTGCTCCGTTACAACTGACAAATTCCATGGTTTCTACTACTCAGCACATGGCCTCTCGCCCTTCCCCCACTATTATATCCCGCGCTATTTTAAAGAGAAATATGCATTTCATTCTGCATCACCCTATATTTGGAATCCATGCATAACGGTTTTGCACTTTATTAATCGGAGGTGTTAGTGAGTCCAATTTACGCTTATTTTGCGTTCGAATTGGCATTGTTTAGTTCTTTAGTTATTTTGTTATATCATAATAAGTACTTACAGGGTAAGTTGCTGTGATAGCAGTGTCGTTTACAACAGCACTGATTCTTTCACACACTTGCGACTGATGAGAGGCGCGTCTTTATGCTTTGAAACTAAAATGCTATATATGTGTGTATGTATATATATATATATTAAATGTTTAAAATGAACTTAAAACGTTTATAATATATTAATTAAGGTACATTATTAAAAAAAATCTTAAATGACAAAACTTTCTATTCAAATCAAAACGTTTATAAGAATAACAAAGGGATTTGAACTTTAATAACTCGAACAAAAATAACAAAAACGTGATTTTTTAAGTGAAAAATATGTTCAAAACATTACTGATAATCTAATGTTGAAGAGTTTTAAAGAGTCCTCCATTGGCAGAAATACATCGTCTGAAACGGTGTGGGATAGATAAACATGTGATATGGGTTTTGTAGGAATGGATTCACAGGTAGTCACAATTGCCTCTCTCATGACATCCAGTGTACGTGATCCTGTGGCGTAGACAGTGTTCTTCAGAGTTTCCTACAGAAAGAAGTCTAACATTAGATCTGGAGATTTTGGTAGATACTCGATACTTCCTCGTCGGCCGATCTATCTCTCAAGAAAGATTTCATCCAGGCATTGCCGCACGTCTCGTTAGCAATGTGGCGGTGCGCCGTTTTATTGGAAAAAAAACAATCGTCACCTGGATAGAACTGGTAAACAGCTGGCACAATGACAGTACCTGTCACTATTCCTTCAAAAAAGAGCGGCTCTGAAAAGTTTTCTGACAGACATACCACACCACATTAATAACCCAGGAAAATTAACAGTTTGTTCTTTCGTAACATTGGGAATCTCTCTTGCCCAGTACACACAGTTGTGGTGATTGATGGTTCCATTCAATTTAAGTCACTTTATCAGACCAAACAATCAGATTAGTCAACGGTTTATTATCTCAAATCCGTTTACAAAATGGGCTATCGGATCGTTCTGATTTATCGCGTGAGGCAACCTGGGAATGAACTTTGTCAGGAACTTTGAAAGTTTGTACCACTGATTCCATCTCTCTTTCGTCAGAAACTGATTTCTTCCTGTCACACCGTCCCTTCTTCAGATTACATAGAGTTTCTTCCCTCTCAAATTTATCGCGTAATTTCGTAATTGTTACCCGTGATAGTGGCGCAGTATTAAATTCTGCTCGCTAGCGTCTTTGCATTTCTTTCATGTTCTCACATTTTCAAAAACATTTTAAAATTTACTTTCATTGCTCAAAGAAAAGATTACTAGCTATCTTGTTGATTATTTGTCACGATTAACAACTAAACTAAAAATAAAAGAAGAATGAAAGAACGGTAACTAGCACTAATTATGACAGATCCAGATTATCCGTTCGATTGATTTTAATTCTGATATTTTTATTATTCAATGTTTTTCTGAACATAGTTTCAGCGTAAATGACAAATAGAAGTGGTGATAAAATGCATTCTTGACGGATACTCTTTTTAATTTCTACTTCTTCAGTGAGAGCGTTTTCAATTTTAACTTTAGCAGCCTGTCTCCATTACATGTTGGTGATTATTTTGTTATTGTAATCAGTAATCCTAGTTTTTAAGTGCCCATTAGTTTGTCGTGCCTACTGTTGTCGCAGATCTTACTGTAGTCTATAAAACATACGTAAAGATTTTTTTGGTAGCTAAACCTTGAACCAAGACATTACCCACAAAAAGTGCTTTCCGTGTCTCTATTCTATATCTAAAACGGAACTGCATCTTGGTCAAGTCCAATTCACATTTTTGATAGATCCTCGCTGCACGATTTTAGGGAATGTCTTAAGTGCGTGGTTTATTAGACTAATGAAAATTAAATAATTTTAACACATATTCTTGTATTTTTAGTTAACTGTTTAAATATAAAATTATCTTTCAATTTTTATCTCTTATTATTTGATGTTTTTATCACTAATATCGCCTATTTTCTATGTATGTGGAAGGAGTTACGTTTTTTTGTAGTTCTTTTATTTCGGTGTAGTTGACAGACATTTATATTTCTCTAGCTTTTTGAATCTTTAACTAACGTTTTATTAATCTGTCGACATACTGTGCTTTTTTTCTTTTATTGATCAGATTCATAATTTCTGAAGTTTGTAAATTTATAAATTTGGCCTTATATGTTTTTTATTAGTGAAATTTTTAATAAGTTTCTCACAGGATGATCGTCCAAGTTTAATTTACCACTCGGTTACGGTTTTACAACTTTGACTCCGTTTTCAAAATTCCTCGGTTATAAGTATGTAATCTTTTGATTGTTGACTATTTCTTTGTTCTATCAGATAGAATGTTTTACATATATATTCTCTACGGAGGAAGCTTACACAACTTGTTTGTCACTGTTAGAATTTTCTTCTGTACAATATTGCACTATTCCATGACCCCGTTCATTTCTCTGGCCTAATTCAAATTCACCACTGCAGCACTAGTTTTTCCTCGACCAATATTTGTGTCTAAGTTTCCCATTATTGTTGTTATTTATCTTTTTCTTTTGTTAGTTTCAACGCACCTTGTATTTGTTTACAGACATTTTCCACTTCATTTTTGTCTTTGCCTGTAGTTATCGAGTAAATATGAGTAATGTTTGTTTTTTTAAGGGTAATTTGCAGTTGAATTAACATTACCCTCTCTGACAATAGTACAAAATTTATTAGGATGTTATTTTACTATTTGTTGATGATTCTATCTACTCCTATTGATGTTGACTATTGCTAGTACCGCAATAGTATATATTGTCATATATTGATCCAACTCTATCTAACGTAATTCTTGAAAACCAACACATATATGTTCCACGTCTCCATATCGGCATTAATATTTTATAGTTTAACTTTAAATAAGGTATGTATGTTCTATGTGACCGTTCTTATAATGTTTTTATTTATTTTACAGAAATTATTACACTTAGCTGACAAGGGTATTCTTAGTACTATTTCTTTATTGAGGGAGAGCTACGGACAAACGGTAATTTCTGTTTGATGCTCAACCATATAATTGTCTAGGAAAATAATTAAGTAGCACGGTAGTTTTTCGTTGCTTTACGCGCCGCAGTATTACAGCCGATTCAACCTTAAAATTGCCTTCTATAACTAATTGAAATTAATCTTATTACATAATCATTTTTTGCCACTCTTCATTCAGTAATTTTGATAAAAAAGGTGCTTATTTGCCTTCTACCATTATCCACAATAATCCAGCCATTGGGTGGCGCCGTGTTGGAGATGAAGACTTCCTCATTCCATTCTGTTTTCTAGAAAGTTCTGAAAAGCCCTTACTCGATTCAGAGCTCTTCTCTTATGAAAGCTAAGTCTAAGCACAGGCAACTAAATTATTATTGCTCAATAAAATACGATAATGACAAGGCGAAATATAGAATACGTTACTTACACCGTAAACTTGCTTACCACATTTTATACAACTAAATTATTTTTTCTAGGAGAAGCTGGAAATATAAAGATTATATAAAACCTAAAAAATATATTCGAATTAGGATCTAGAAATGAAAGAGGAGATAGATTCATACAGTTTTGCGGAGAGGAAGAACTTGTAGTGATGAACACCATGTTCAAGCTGCCACACAGAAGAATATATACATGGAAGGCTCCAGGTGATACGAAAGAAAAAATAATACGAAACCAAATTGACTATATCACTATTAATCACCGTTTCCGCAGTTGCATAAAATCAACAAAAACTTATCCCGGAGCAGATGTCGGATCAGACTACAATCCGGTAATATGTAAATGTAAACTAAAACTTAAAAGGGTTACGAGAAAAACTAATGAAAAACAACATAATATAAGGGCTCTTTGTGAAGGAGATGTTAAAGAACAAGTTCGAAAATCGTTGGAGGAGAAATTTAAAAATGAAAATAATACTACCACTGGATTTAGTAACAAAAACAACTCAACAAAGGAAGTAATAGAAGAGAGGTGGAACGCTATCAAACAAAATTTTCAAAGTATTATAAAAGAATACGTTCCACAAAAACGAAGAGAGAAGAAAAATGAGTGGATGACAGAAGACATTTTAAAATTAATGGACGAAATGAGATAAATGACAAATAAAGATATGAACAAATACAGAGAGATACCACGACAGATACGAGGTGAGATAAGAAAGGCAAAAGAAAAATGGTTGAAAGATAAATGCCAAGAAATAGAACAGCTAGAAAACAAACACGACAGCTTTAATATGCATCGAAAAAAAAAGAAGCTGCTGGAATATTTAGAAGAAAAACAACGAACAGACTAATAGATAATACAGGACAGGAAATAACAGACACAAGCGAAAAATTAAAAACCTGGAAAGAATACATCGAAAAGTTATTTGCAGACGACCGTCCAGAAAAACACGAAATAAAAGAGGCTAAAACCGGACCTCCTATAACAAAAGATGAAGTTAAGAAAACAATAGAAAAGGCGAAAACCCGGAAAGCAACGGGCCCAGACGAGATACCCACTGAAATTTTAAAACTCCTAAATGAAGATGGAATAAATGCACTCACTAGGTTATTCAATCTAATATACGACACTGGAGAGATCCCCACGGACTGGACTAAGTCGACTTTTATAACCATACCAAAGAAAACAACACCGAGACAATGCGAAGACTATAGAACGATAAGTCTGATGAGCTGTGCCCTTAAGATCTTCTTGAAAATTATACACGCCAGGATCTATCAACAATGCGAATCAAAATTGACCGAAACCCAATTCGGGGTTAGAAATGCGTTGGGAACAAGAGAAGCACTATTTGCCTTAAATGTATTGATCCAAAGATATAGGGACGTAAACTGTGACGTACACTTATGTTTTATAGACTTCAGCAAAGCATTTGACAAAGTAAAACATCATGAACTACTAAAAATATTAGAGAAAACCGGGATAGACGACAAAAATACTAGAATAATAGCCAACCTATACTGGAGTCAAAACGCGAATGTAAAAATAGAAGATAATACCACCGAAGGAATTCAAATCCTTAGAGGGGTTCGCCAAGGATGCGTGCTTTCACCGACTTTGTTTAATATTTACTCGGAAGCGATGTTCAAAGAAGCATTACATGATGTGAATGAAGGTATATTAATCAATGGTGAACTAATCAACAACATCAGATACGCAGATGACTCTGTAATATTGGCAAGAAACGTAGAATGTCTACAATTATTAATGGAAAGAATACATATGACATATGAGAAATACGGAATCACCCTCAACACAAGCAAGACAAAATACATGACAATAACTAAGAACATTACGCTACCAGCAACATTATATATTAATAATACTGAGATAGAAAGGGCTAGCAAATACACATATCTGGGAACCAATATAAACGAACAATGGGACCACTCGACAGAAATAAGAACAAGAATAGAAAAAGCAAGAGCCGCATTCATTCAAATGAAAAAAGTTTTGATCGGTAGAGACCTAAGCCTGCAAACCAAGATTAGAATTTTGAGATGCTATATTTTCTCGACGCTACTATACGGAGCTGAGTCATGGACTTTAACAAAAGCATCAGAGAAGAAACTGGAATAATTTGAAATGTGGACCTACCGACGTATCTTGAGAATACCATGGACAGAGCATATCACTAACAAAGAAGTTATGGAACGAATTGATAAAAAAACAGAAATCCTAATAACAATAAAATCTCGCAAGCTAGAATATCTAGGACACATAATGAGAAACACAAAGAGATATAGAATCTTGCAACTCATTTTAGAAGGAAAAGTGATGGGAAGAAGAGGCCCAGGAAGGAGGAGAATATCTTGGCTAAAGAACTTGCGGCAATGGTTCGATATGTCCACGGTACAATTATTCCGGAAAACAGTAGACAAAGTACAAATTGCATTGATGATAGCTAACATCCGGAACGGATAAAGCACGGGAAGAAGAAGAAAAAATATATGGTAGCAATATGTGCGAAGTAGTCGGTTACAATTTAATATGCAAATTAATGCAGATATTAATATATTTAAACACCTATTTTAGATTTTTTCTATAACTTATTAATTTAATACTTTACAGGTTTAAAGATTTGAACTTTTATTTTTCTACAAAAATCAAAAACCTTAACAAATAATAATAATAATATAAATAATAATAAATATTTTAATTAGAATAGGTTATATTTAAACTTTATTTGTTCTTTCATATAATTGAGATTAAATTTGTTCACTAATGCTACAAATCCACGTCTTTGTTTTTTTTTTCGGTAAAATGTATATTGTCCCAATCTTACACTATTACATATTACCACTTCGATGGTTAATTCTGGTTGATGTTGGGTAAACTTAATTTGCTTCATATCAATTCGTTTCTGGGGAACGATCTGTAAACCATATGTTTTTCAGAACCATACTAAATTTGAGTACCTAAAAATCATTTCGTAATCTGATAATGTACACCATTTAATATTAACGCTTTAAGAATTACACTTTTGAAGAAATATTGTCGAACCACTTCGCAAGTTTAAAATGGGTACCAAATAGACTCGAGACAATGCACTGATTTGTAATAAAACACTTGATGATAGCTTTTGCTTCAAATTTAACAATTTTAGAAATATAAGTCACATACAAGTAAAAGTTTGGCTTATCTTTAAAATATTGTTGTTTAATTTTAGACGTGACAATATCTAATTAATAAATGTGTTGCTTTAGATGTTTACGAGCACTAATTGTAATATGTTGGCAATTATTCCATTGCCTAAAGAGCAGAATAAAATTGTTAGGCAATTTGAATATTATTTATTACAGCACCTTTTTTATAGAGAAGTTACAAAAATAACAGAAAAACAATTTTGCTCCAATATCAATACCAACAAATTTATATTTATTTATGATTAAATGTAAATCTTAATGTCCTTTATTGTGTTTAACATTAAATATTGAGATACAAATCTATATATATATATATATATATATAAATTAGTTGCCGATAAGAAGTTATTAACGTTTTTGCAACATTTCTGTTTAATTAAATATTCCAAACAAGTACTTCTCTTTTTATAAAAATTTTGTAACTTTCAAATTCTACGGGACTAATAAAAATCTAAAAATTACTACGATTTGCGTTAAAACGGCGGTACTAAAGTTAATGCTGTTCGTAAAAGTTATATAAAAAGCATCTGCTCATGTTTCGATTAGGGTCAGTTATTTCATGTTTTTTACTTGATCCAATTTTGATCTCTTTTTTAATTATAATCCCTTCCAAACATCGGATAAAACAAATTGTGTGTAGCATACAACCTATTAATAAAAATTGCTTAAGATGAATATAAATTGTAGTCCAACAATAAAAGGGCTAAAATAATTTCAAAAGCCACATCTGCGAGCTACATTCGGCAGATATAAAAGAATTCCTCTCCAACCATTTTGCTTCCTCTTTAAATTAGTCTTCAAGTTGTGTTTCGTGCACAACAATGCTTTTGCGGAGAATATGCGCTGCTAGAGATGATGAAAAGGTTCGCGATATTAACTTGTTGATTACCGAGCAGCAGCTCGACCAGCTCGTAATTTATGAATCCGTGTAGAATCTGTTGAATTCTCGCAGGATTAGGTTTTTCCAGAAATGGAGATTGATTAGTGCTCGAAACTAAGCTCAACCCGAGCGCTGATACAAATGACCTAATAACGTGTGCCGTTCCCTACTGTTAATCTTTATTAGCACACTTTGGAGCAGAGATACTGATTAGAACACTTTAAATATTTCATGTATGATGTAACTCGAAAGACGATTTGTACAGATAGTAAAGTTTCTCGTCTATTAGCAATGCACAGTAATTAAGGTTGTTTTTAAATGTTTACACTTGTAAGAATATTAACATATGACAATTTATAATTGTACCTCAAAATTTTTGTGAGGATTAAGGAATTATATACAGTACTTTACAGTACAAAATTGATCAAAGCTCGGTAAAATTTATTACTAAATTATTTGTTTTCGCATAATAATAATAAAAATATATTGTAGTTTTTACTCAAAAGCAATATAATAAAAAGTATACGATAATCATTGCAAAAAAATAAGTATTTAATTATTTTAAACTAGTATATACACATTTTAATTTAAAATACAAATAAAAACCTCAAGTCCTAAAATTTAATCAACTTATTTAAAATACAGAAAATATTGAACACAACAACATTATTTCACTTATAAAGCCAATTAACATATTTTTTTGCAAAGGAAACGTAATAAATATGTAAACAGAATAATATATAAATATTAATGACGTTAAAGGTGCTATCCCTTAGATCATTTATTTACTTCCCAGTTCTAACGCAGAGTTTGGTAATTAATCAGAAGCCATCAATTAAATCTGTGGCATTTCTCAATGTCATATTTAGAATTTTAATTAAGGGGAAGCTGTCAAGCCGACTTTGTTTATTATGTATAAATTTATAATTTGCGATCAAGTGATATGGTAATCAATTACCATATATGTTAATTTAAAAATTTTCAAATATTAGATAAATGTGCACTACTTTTAAATGTTAAAATAGGATTCGTTTAAAAGGAATTAGTTGTAATAATTTAATCTTTATCCTACCGAAATGAGCTTTCGAAGCACATTAGATTTTAAAAATGCTCGTATTCTGTAAATTAATTGTTAATAGGTTTTTAACAGAAAAGGGCATACAAGAGATTTGGTACTATTTTTCTAATTTAAAAAACGTCTTTCATTAAGGTGTGACTTCAAGGAGCACTGTTATTGTACTGTACCATTTACATTTCGAATCTTCAGTCTTTTCCAAAAGAGTCTGCAAATGTATGTAAAACATAATTCTATATTCACCATTCTTCTTCTTCTGCAGTTCCGTTTTTGTTTAGATGTTGGTGATCACCTGGTTAAGTTGTTCTCTGTCAATCGCAGCACTAAAAAGTTATTTGGAATTCATTCCAGTGCATACTCCTAATATTTTGGAGGATGTGTCCTAAGTACGCAGTCTTTTTTTTTTTAATGTACTTACTAATTCTCTATTTTTCCTTACCCTTCTTGATACTTCAGTATTACTATTAGTCTAAGATATTTTCAGTATTCTTATTGTCCACATTTTGAAGGATTATAATCGTTTCATAACTGTTTCCTTCAATGCGTAGCACTTAAGAAATTTCAATCGAGTTGCTAGGTTAAGGCTCCTATTATATAATATCGATTTGAACTTACCGAAGGCATGTCCAGCTATTTCAATTCTTATTAAAATTTCTTTAGCTGGTTCTAATTAGTCATTTATCAAGCATCCAACTTATTTGTACTTTCGGACTTTTTTAATAGCGTATGATGTATTTGTTCAACTGGTGTGTTGGTGAGTGCGATGTATTTTGTTTTGTTTAAATTTATGCTTAGTCCTGCTGCTTTGCATTCGCTATTTAATCGTGTTAACATATCTTCGAGAGCTTTAGGGTTTTCGGCTTGGATTGCTGTGTCGTCGGCATATCGGATGTTGTTAACAGAATCTTGGTTTATATTAATTTCTTTTGCCGTTTCCCAGTGTGCTTTTAGAAATGTTCCCTCAAAATATACATTAAATAAGGTTGGTGAAAGTACGCAACCTTTCCTTACACCCCATTTGATTTTAATTTTATTTGCATCTTCATCTTCAGTTCTGATCTAATAGATATTTTTAATTAGGCGTTACTTTTTCATTCAGTCCCAATTATATTAATGATTTGATAAGTTGTGCGTGTTTGACTAGGTCGAAAGTTTTCTCGAAGTCAATGAAACAGAGGAAAGCTGCAATTCGGTTACAGTAGCATCACATTTTTTGTATATTCGGTGTTGAATTATTCTCAATAATATCTTGAGTATAAAAAACATTACAGAAAGAAGCACTGCTTTTCTTTGGTATCGGTATAAATATAAATTTTAACCATTTTGTCCTGTATTATAGATATTTATTAAACATTTTAATTATTTGGCGCAAATTATCTTTGTACTAAAGTACTCGGTGTAGAAAGCAAGGGAAGACATACACTATCATCCCAAGAATAACCACCATAGAAAGTTAAACTAAAAACGTGGTCCTAAGTTCTAGATGTCCTTTGAATGGACAGGGGTGCTCTTAGCAGGAGATTCTTAAATCTGCAGGTGGATACAAAAAATCAACATTAAAGAATATTGCATGTCTGGAATATGTACCAGGTAGGATCATTAAGAAGCATAATTAATGAAATAAAAATAAATCAAATCAAAATACTTAGTATTAGCAAATACAAATTGACAGACTCAGAGAATATATATATATATATATATATATATATATATATATATATATATATATATATATATATATAAATCTGGAAGAAATTATGACATCTATCAAAGTCGTGTGGAATTATTGACAGCAGAATTAATAAATTTGTGTTAAACTTTATTCCGTACTCTGATCGCGTTATGGTGCTGAAGATAAAAGCAAAATTAGTGAACATTAATATTATATCGACATATGCATCAACAGCAGACAAAAAATACGCTAAAATAGAAGATTTTTACAGAAAAATAAACGATATTACAAAACACCTTAGAAAACAAAAAATAAACGTTATTATGAAAGATTTCAATGCGAAAATAAGAAAAGGTAGCGTCAATGATATAGTGGAAAATCATATATTGGGTAACAAAAATGACCGTGCAGAGAGATTAATCCAATTTTGCAGTAAAAAAATTATCATCAGCACAAGTACACGGTTACCTATATCTTGAGATTTTCCTAAGATAACGCAAACATAATTGTAAGAAACCAAATTGATTTTACAATGGTTAATATAATATTCTGAAAAAGTATCAAAAAGCATGAAAACTACCCCGGTGCTGATACCGACACTGACAACAACTTATTAGTGACCAGCATAGAAGTAAAACACAAAAACATGACATACAAAAATTAATTTATAAAACTTCAAAAATAAAGAAATAAAAACAAACTCAATCAGAAATTTAAAAAAATAGCTGTAACACAGAAACAAAAAACAACAAATAAAATATAAAGAAAATCACCACGGAAATTTTACTGGAAATATTAAGTGTGCATAAAAAAGAAGTAAAGAAAGAATAGAAGACAAATGAAATTTTGAATTAAATTCAAAAACGCAGAAACGTCAAAGATAAAGATAAAAGCAAACACAAACCTTAATCCAAAGAGAAATAAAAGCATCTAAAGAACAATGAAATTGCAAGAAGAGTTGCAAAACAAGCAAAACGAATTTAGTCTACACAAAAGATTAAAACAACTAATAGAATAGAAACGTTAAAAGACAGATACCCTATGCACTGAAAGATGAAAACCAGAAAGTTATATATTAAACCCGTATGGAAGACGTGAAATGTGGAAAATATACATTACAACTTTAATGACGACAGACAAGATATTAATTTACAGAAAATGATAGAACTAGAATGCCCAGAAATACTCAAGTCCGAAGTCTAATATGCTGTAAAGTGAGCCAAAAATAAACCAGGAGTTATAATTCGTTATAATTCACTCAAGTTACCTATAAATGTTTTATAATCCGCTTCCAAAAGTATTGCTACCAATCAATTCATAATGTTCCCGATAAACACATCGACTGAACTAGCTGGTCTATTGTCTTATTTAACAATTATTTAATGCAGACTATATAAAACTGAAAATTTAAATAATGTTTTTATTACTATCATTAAAAATATAATATTAAAACTTTATTTATATATTTTCGAAATTTGTACAGAAGCTATAAATAAAAAGAAGTGCAAGGGCGTGAGTCAGAATGTAAACGATAATGGGGATAAAGAAAGAGGTCAGATAGAAAAAAAGAAGAAAGAGAACGCAATAATCCTTTTGAGAATTAATTACCTGCCCAGTCGAAAACTTTTGTGGATAAATATTGTACCAAGCCAAATGCTACACCGATATAGAAGGGAAAAAGTCATACGCATGGTATAATTGCTTTGAACAAAAGGAAACATTCACCGAGAGTACATATTGATATTCTATTAAGCACATGGACTAATATGGAAAATGTCCATATTCTTGAAGTTTTATGGAAACCAATTAATACGCTGACATATGTAGATTCTTGGGCCTTTTGTCGGAAGAAATATAATTGAAGAAAGCATTATTTACTACAGTTAGCTTTAAAGCTCTTTATATAAATTAATTCAAAATAAACTTTGAGATGTTGGCCAAATGTCCTCTACGACTCCATTGACATAAGATCATTTTTTTAGCAAAGTTTTCCATAATGTTTTTTCATAAATGCGGCTTGACCTTAGCAGTTTACATGTTTGATGTTTCAGCAGGTTTGGTGACATAAACATCTTTTTTCAAATAGCCCCAGAGGAAAAAGTCTAATAGAGTTAGATTGCAAGACCGCGGCGGCCAATCGAGGTTACCTTTTGCAAAATAACAGGATCAGCAAATTTAGTTTTAAGTAAAATGAGTGCTCTCATGCTGTACGACATGCAGCTTTATCTTGTAAACTACATGCCATTCAAAGTTCAAATTGTTGGTTTTATTAAAAAAAAGGTTGTTTAGCATCTCTCAATAACGTACACCATTGACAGTAAAAGCGTTGTTAGCTTTGCCCTCAAAAAAGTACGAACCAATGATTCCTTTAAATCACCATGTGGAGAGGCAGGCGTGTAAATAGCCGCTCTCGTGGATGCGGTGTGGGATACGATACCGATGCGGCTCGTAAGGACCAAAAAATGGAGAGGCAGGCGTGTAAATAGCCGCTCTCGTGGTGCGGTGTGGAAACGTAGTACGGCCCGTAGTAGAAGGTCAGCCGATAAGGCCAAATCGTCCCTTAAACGGCCGTCGCGTTAGCGGATGGGGGCGGCTACCGATATCAACCAATGAATTGCCAAATCGCTCACCTGAATCGGCTTCGGCTTCGGCTTCGTCGGCGATTCCAAGGTGGCCACCTCTGCGTTGCGGATCTGGTATCTGCGGGATGTTGAGACACGACCAAATTGGCCGAGCTGCGATGCGTGAATATTTGCGGGGATGCGAAATGCGAATTTATGCGGACTGAGACACGACCGTAGTGCGCTGCGGGCATGAATGCTTGCGGGCAAAAGCCCATGCCGTTTGTGTGTGCGACGGCAAAACGTAGCCGATATCAAAAGGTCCGCATGCCGCCGCGATATAAAGCGGTTCAAGGGCGAAAAGGCCGCCACACCATACTCCCGCCTTGAAAGGTCCTGAGCTTTCAAAAAATTACTACTTTATCAAGGAGCTATTAACAGCGGTTTGAAACAATATTGTCATTAAATTCCTGAAATTAACTGTTATATTTCAGGTGCGTTAAATTGCGGTTAGATTTATATCGTAACAAACTATATATAAATGCCCTATTAATACACTATCTATATATACATGAGTCAGCTAAAATATTGTTTATTGGGTTGGCAAAGGATAAAGCTTGGTGACAGGACGTTTGTATGTACCTGACCCGGTTTTTACTGAAGCTACGCGGATTACACCATCCGATCCGGGAAAAGTCTCTGTTATAACGCCTAGTGGCCAAGTTAAAGGAGGTACATTATCTTGACCCAAGAGAACAACAGTACCGATCTCTATTGGGCGATCGGGTGATCCCCACTTCTACCGAACTTGCAGCGTGTGCAAGTATTCAACTCGCCATTTTTTCCAATAAGACAATACAAGCTGATCTAAAAGCCTTTTGCGGTTTGTTAAGTTCAAGCTTTCTTCTGTCAATTCAGAAGAAGGTAAATACTTGAGGGGACTGGACATTAAGAAATGCGCCGGAGTGAGCACGTCCGGATGCGGATCTGATGATAAAACACTAAGTGGTCGAGAATTTACAATACCTTCCACTTGCACTAGCACGGTCAAAAGTTCCTCATGAGTGAGCAACTGCTTGCCCATGACTCGATACAAGTGTGTCTTAACGGTTTTAATGTTATTGGACAGTGGAGTTTAACAAAAAAGAATAAATTTCGCCGAGCTGTGCCTTAGCTCCGACAAAATTGGTGCCATTGTCTGAGTATATAACAGACACTGGACCGCGGCGGGAAATAAACCTTTTGAAGGCGGAAAGAAGCGCATCGGATGTAAGTTCCGATACAAGTTCGATATGTATGGCTTTAGTAACCATACAGACAAACAAACATATGTAAACTTTCTGAGAGCGTTGACCCCTACGGCGAGTAGGTATATAAGCGACAGGTAAATTATCGTGTATTTTAGCAATACGATTGCTGATAAAAATAGACCACCTATGTGGCGATGAGTGGATCCATGAAAGCGCTATTGTAGAATCCGAGAAGGCGTAAACACCTGTAATAGGTAGACGAGCGGAAAGTTTGTCGCGGACCACGCGAACAAGCTTAGACAACAGCAAAGCGGCGACAAGTTCTAATCGAGCTAGCGTTGTTATTTTAACTGGAGAAACCTTTGGCTTTGCACATAAAAGCCGGACGGTGATATTACCTTCAGGATCAGTGATGTGCAAATAAACACAACAACCGTAACCACTGAAGCTCGCGTCACAAAAGGCTACGATGTTCACTACGGCTTTTCCCGCAATGCCAATATGGCGCGGAATTTTTAGAGAAGAGAGTGCGGAAAAATCGCGTGCAAAAGCTGAAAAGCGACTGACGATGGATTCCGGAGGAACCTCATCCCAGTCTATTTTAGCTAGCCATAGTTCCTTAATAAGAATTTTGGCGTACAGCACAACTGGAGCTACAACGCCAAGTACGTCGAATAAGCGGGCAACTAGCGATAGAATCGTGCGCTTTGTGCATTTATCTTCTACAGCGATTGTTGTTAAAGAAAAGTAATCGTCAGCAGGATCCCAGGTTAAACCAAGGATTTTAAAATTGTCAGAAAAATTTACTGGTAAGCGGTGAGACTCGGGAAGAACCTCCAATAAAGCGGGTGAATTAGTGGCCCATTTGACAAGGTCGAAAGAGCCTAATTTAAATAAATCGATTAATTCGCGAGACAGTCGCATAGCAGTCTGTTCATCGGGAACCGAATAGACATAATCATCCATGTAAAACTGAGTTTCTACCAGTTTATAAGCCTCAGGGAAGCGGTCACTATGCTCGCACGTTAAGTTGCGTAACGTACGCATAGCTAGGTAAGGGCTAGGCTTTAGCCCGAAGGGTACGCGGTCAAAATTGTAAGTGCGAATAGGTTCGTTCCTACTGAAACGAAATAAAATTCGTAAGTATTTACGATGGTGCTCGTTTACTCCGATGCGCAAAAACATTTGTTTTATATCAGCGGTCATTGCTATTGGGAATGTACGAAAGTCGAGTAACAACGAGAACAAGTCGGCCTGCAAATTAGGTCCGACATGCAAAATGTCATTAAGTGACAGCCCTGAGTGCGTTTTAGCACTAGCGTCTAAAACGATATGGATGCTGTCCTTATCTGGTCTGACAACGGCGTGATGCGGTATGTAGTAACCCTCCTCTGTCAATTCAGAGTCAGGCACCTGGGACAAATACCCCTGCATTATATAATCGGCGATAGTTTTATTATAATTTTCTCGTAGGGTTGGCACGCAATCGAATTTACGCTCGAGCGCAAGTAGATGACGGTGAGCCAAACCGCGTGAATTACCCAACTCCGAGGGGTTTCGAGAAAAGGGTAAATCAACAAAATATCTGTCGTCTTTAAATAAAATCGAAGAGTTAAAATTATTTTCTAATTCATCTGGAATAATAAAACGTTGAGATGGAATTTCCTCTAACTCAAAGAACTTCCGTAAACTTGACTCAATGTCAACGTTAGCAAGCGCGGTAAACGAAGATGTAGTACTATGTAGGCAGGTTGCATCATAATGACATGCAATATCTCCCATAAGCACGTCACCAAAGCTGGTTAATATAGCGGGTAGTGCGCGATTACCAGAATCGACCCTATCTCCCAAATAAATATAAGGAAACAGTTGAGCACCAAGAACAACGTCAATTTCTCCCGGTACATTCCAGGATAAATCGGCAAGCGGTAAATTATTTAAATATGACATATCTTCATTTAATGTAATGCAATTTGCGGGAAGTTTGTCTGTAATACAGTCAACTACTAAAGCACGAATGTAATATTTGTTGTTAGGATTAATTCGTGATTCTATTGCGAAATTAATAAAACCGTGTACAGGTCGCGAGGTCATACCAACACCTTGTAAAGATGAATTGCGTAATTTAATTATGGGAATGTTCAAGCGTTTACAACAATCCATAGTAATTAAATTATTTTGCGACCCGTTGTCTATTAAACACCTGACGACGAGCGTATTTCCGTTTTTACCATGTGCATAGATCTGTGCGGTCGATAACAATATAGCCGAACTCGAAGCCGCACTAAGCGATACTGAAGACGTCTCGTGAGATTGTGATACTGAATGCGTTGATATGGGCGCACGGTCAGCTGCTTGCGGTCCAGCCGCCTTAATAGGGTTAGACGGCTTGATAGGGCGGTCATTCTTTAAGTTCGAAAAATGCAGTAAAGAATGATGCGGTTTTTTACAAATTTTACAAACGTTCCGTGATTTACATTTAGTTAACGAGTGAGATAGACTTAAACAGTTTATACAACCGCGTTTCGCTTTAATTAACTCGAAACGCGCTTGCGGTGATTTCATATTTTTAAATTCAATGCAGCGAAATAGCTGGTGTTCTCTGTCGCATAGCGGGCAACGCGTATTAAAAATCTGTTCACTCGATACAAACGACTTGCAGGCATCTTGTGCGCTACGGCCAAGGCTGTGATAAGGTAAACTGAAATTTGCGCGCGGCTTGGTCAGCGAATTATTAGCATGCGAGCGTTCGAGTACTTTGACATAATCTTGCGTAAATGAAATAAATTGTTTACAGGAGAGTAATTCTATTCCGCTCACCCTATTTTCGAATTGTTGAAGCGTTTGGGGATCAAGTTTTCTTAAACCACAATGTAACAAGACAAAATCTAATAGGTCGGGAATGTCTAACTGTTTTAATGCGGCGATGGACGCGGAATATTTTTCTATATATGTATTCAAACTAACAGCATTACCGACGCATCCTTTGATGTCCAGAATGTTATTTAGACAATGACTGCCTAAACTACGTTTAGCTTGATACTTTTAACAAGACTGTCCCATATAATATTATAAGTATCCCCTGTAGGAATAATACCTGCGGTTAATTTTAAAGCGTCATGAGTTAATTTACTAATCAAATACTGCACACGCTGCGCGTCAGTCAAATTTGTATTTAAATGCACATTGCTACGAAATATTTCGTAAAATATTGGCCAGCTCTCAGTCTTGCCATCGAAAGAAGGTAGTTCAATTGGCGGTAATTTTACGATACCTCTTTTTTGATCTAATGTAAATGTTTTGCTGTTTGACAATATAAGGTTGCGTTTATATTTAATACTCGAATATAAATCTTCAATAGAATTTAAACATGAGTAGTCTGGAGGAGTCTGATCAATTTCAAACTGCAAATTGTTAATTTCCTCAATTATTGTTTCACACCTGCTGTATAATTCACTAATAGATTCAGTTTGAGATAAACATAATTCGTTTGAGCGTAATTCATAATTTGAAATATTTTTTGATATGTTATAAAAACGATTAAATCGTTCGAAAATCGCCTCTTTTTTGGCAGTTAACTGAACTAATTTTAATTCAAGCTTATCCATTATAATGGAACTTTACTTGAATAAAGCGTAATAAATTGTATCTGATACCAATCCGGCTCGAAGGACCAAAAATGGAGAGGCAGGCGTGTAAATAGCCGCTCTCGTGGATGCGGTGTGGGATTCGATACCGATGCGGCTCGTAAGGACCAAAAAATGGAGAGGCAGGCGTGTAAATAGCCGCTCTCGTGGTGCGGTGTGGAAACGTAGTACGGCCCGTAGTAGAAGGTCAGCCGATAAGGCCAAATCGTCCCTTAAACGGCCGTCGCGTTAGCGGATGGGGGCGGCTACCGATATCAACCAATGAATTGCCAAATCGCTCACCTGAATCGGCTTCGGCTTCGGCTTCGTCGGCGATTCCAAGGTGGCCACCTCTGCGTTGCGGATCTGGTATCTGCGGGATGTTGAGACACGACCAAATTGGCCGAGCTGCGATGCGTGAATATTTGCGGGGATGCGAAATGCGAATTTATGCGGACTGAGACACGACCGTAGTGGCCGCGCTGCGGGGCATGAATGCTTGCGGGGCAAAAGCCCATGCCGTTTGTGTGTGCGACGGCAAAACGTAGCTGATATCAAAGGCTCGCATGCCGCCGCGATATAAAGCGGTTCAAGGGCGAAAAGGCCGCCACACCACCATGCATACCAAATAATGCATTGTTTTTTCTTGAATAGCACGTGGATTTTTACTACTTTGGAAACGAAAATTTATAAAACCATTAAAAAATGAACCTCATCGCTCACTATCGACGAGTAACTGTTTTTTTAGGGATCGAATATTGTTCTGGCAATTTCTGCAAAACATCCCAAATGAATATAGCCTGAAATTTTGGTGTATCTACGATGGTCACTCTAGTTATCTGTTACAAGGCATATTAAAAGAGGAAAAACAAGGTCCGAAAATATAAAAAACCTGTCGCAAAAGGTGGTTCAAGATATATGGGTGTGAACTATCAGAACTGTTGAGTTGCACAACTTTTTTAGAAGCTACGAACTTGCATCCAGATTGTTAGCCAAAGACCTAACATACATAAATGTTTAAGATAAATACATGCTGCATACTACTGAAATTTTTACCTCAAAATTTACAAAACCCAAAAGCAATGTTTGCAAATTTGCGTCATATGTATCTAAAAAAATAACTTGAGTAATACAACTAGCAAACACAGTGCAGTTTAAGAAGTTTGTTTAAAAATCACATTTTGTTGGTACAAACCGCATTAAAAAAATTATCAGCATCGGCAATGTACTACTCCATAAGTAGAAAAAAGAAAACGATGTTATAGTTACTTATCAAAAAGTGCAGGGTATAAACATAGTATTTTAGCATATGTAAACAAATAGTTTATGTCCAGCATTCGAGAAAAATACTGATTTGCAAAGAGTTATCATGGAGTTTATTATATTTACTATTGCTTTTTCTATTTCTATGTAGCCTCATGTACTCTCTTTATATATTTGGTATACAAACTAAAATAAAGTAATCCGTTCATATTTCTGCATTATCAACAATTAATGCAAATATATATAAAACCTTGGTCGGCAGTTTTTATTATGTTCTGAAAGAATAAACTAGGCTTTTCTAAATTTGGATATTATTTAAAGTATGATGCTAGACGGGACACTCTTTATCATTCTTCGTTCAGCAAACTAATTAGAGTTTGATACATAATAAACTTCATCGTGTATGACAACTTTTCAAAGTTTAGGTGACATGCTAATTGGTCTGCTGAATTTTAGGAGTTATGAGATTTAATAGTCATTTTATTTTATTTAAAATTTTTATAAAATAATATATATAAAGGAGTAATAAAAAGTAAAATTATAGTTATTTGTTCACTACATTGCCTTTACAATACAAATAAAATTATCGCAAACCAAAGCGGTAAAAAGTATAATGCGTACATTGTAAATGAAGGAAAAAACTATTATGAGACGCCGTTTTTATTCAAAATAAAATAAACGTGTCTGGACAGATATTCCCGAGGCAAGCGCTCGAAAATTATTGTAAAGTAAAAAGCGGACAGTCTGGGTATAAACTAATTACCAGTGAAAAGAACAAAAAGTTGTTTATGATATTGGAGAGAAATTTCAATTCCGTTTACAGCGTCTTTGCGTCAACATCTGTAGGTGTATGATCCGGCGCTGAAGGACTATCGATCTTTAGTGTTGTCTACGAACGACTGACTAATTTTAATTTTTATTGCTTTATGTTTGTTTTCATACGAATTATTTAAATTTATTAATAAAGAAAAAAATATTAAGTTATGCATGTATTCATAAGATTTATTAATCATTTTTTACCAGAAATAATTTGATTCTTAGATTTTTTTAATGGATTTGAACTAAGTGCATTTTTAATTTGTTTATATAACAAAATTTATGCATTTATATTGTTAGTAAAACTGATTAATAAAAAATGTAGTAAAGGCATTTACTAGTGCGCCAGCACTCTAGTACTGTCGAGTTAATTCCTGCCAAGCAGCTTGCATATTAGCAAGATTGGTTAGTGAATTTTGCGGCCTAATACAGAAAATATGTCTAGTTGTTAGTTTCTTGCGCGGTTAGTATTAGAACAAGATATATAGTTTGAAAAGAGATGAGCTGTGTTCTGAACTAAAGATGTATTTACAACAATGATAATTTAATGGAATATATAGGGATACAGATGAGAACTTAATAAAAGTAGTTATTAAAGATGTAAGTAGAAATGTATAGAATGTTTTAACATATTTTGAGGCGGCAAGTATATGAAACAATATTCAAAGAAACTAAAACTACGGTATAATACGAATCACGCGAAAATATATATATATATATATATATATATATATATATATATATATATATGAAATGCGGACTGAGAAAATATTTGCTTGAAATATTATTTAGTAAAAATTAGAAAGCTTTACAGGCAAAAGCAAACAAAGCCACTATTGAACATATTCAATCGTTTTATATTTGATGACGTCTTTAGTACAATATAATTATACATTAATAAAAGAGAAAAATATATTGGAATGGATAATAAAGGACAGGAACTGCAGCTGGCCGTTTTCCAGAAATGTGAGATCACCCCACTCATTTGTAGAAACAAAACGAAATTCTACGATGTACATAATTTGATGGTTTGCCAAGATGAAAGCTTGAAGTAGCTGAGCGGTAATACTAATATAATTACAAAAAAACTTAGAAAACTACACTTGCACTTTATGGTAATAGTGACGAGCAGCGTGTTGGTTTTCTCTCGTTTACGCTGCCCGTTTTGATTTTACTTATCAAGAAAAACATGAAAATACGGAATTAAAATGAATTTACGTTTATTTAATTGTCTTATCGCTCTAATTTTTCATACGAAAGAAAATAACATGCGAGAAAAGGTTTCACTCTAAAGGATGTCTGATGCTAATACAATGTGACCAGGACTAATTTTGTTTACAAAAAAAATTGCCAAGCACTTACTTGCACATGTTAGACTTCAACGAACTCCCTCCTCCAAGTAAACAAATTTTTTTAACGTTCTGGAAGCATCCTGACGCTTTTTTCAAAAAAGGCTTTTGGTTAGCGGCATATCTACTCCCGAACAATCTGAATGATGGTGTTCTCTAACCGCATGTCTTGGAAGTCTAATTTGAGCCTTCCAAACAGGTAGAAATCACTTGGGGCCAAATCGGGACTGTATTGTTTTAGCCGTATTGTCTTCGCTTGGATCGGATATTTTCTTTTCCGAACGGCTGCTTCGCGCTTTCTATGGTTTGGGAGAACTGGTATGCCGCCACTTGCATAGTGACTGCTGGGATTCGGGAATGAAGTAGTGCACCCACGCTTCATCGATGGTAAACTTTAAAAATGCATTACCTTCGTCTTAGAACTGCTATAAAAGACGACCAGCAGCTTGCAAGCCCACCATTTTGTTTACGCTCGTCAAAGTGGGTGGTACACACCGTATATTTACCTTGCGATCGATAGTGTAGATGGTTTTTCACGATGCCTTCTGCACTATCAACACTGACGGACAGCATTGCTCTAAGTTCCTTGATAGCTTATTCTCTTGAAGTTCGTGACTAATGATTTGCGGTTTATTTTCCACGAGCTCTCTTTGAAGCACTTACATTATTTAAACATACGGGCCTGTGAAAAACACTCTTCCACTTGCTGTTGTTTGAGTATATGGTAAATTTTAACTGACGGGACGTTTTTTCCAACTAGGAATTTGATCACAATTGGTCGTTCCACACTTCGCGGCACGTTCTCTTTGCCCATCCCCCTAGAAACTCTCAAACAGGACTAAATAGGTCCAACTCAAACAGGAGGGAGGGTGAAGGTTGTGGCTCTACTTTCTCAATGTCGATCAGCTGCTGTGCAGTGCGGCTTGTTTACACACAAATCAGTCCATATCATATTTAAACCACCTTTTATTATTGAAGTTTTGAAAAGGTAGTGAACAATACTAGGGTTTGATAAATTAAATGCGGGAAGTATAATACGTTAGTGAAAGCTGGGATTTTTAAATTGTTACTTGATGCATGATCTCATAAATATGTGTGTTTAGACGGATGGGTGCGTGCTAGGCGTATGCCTGCATACACATTTTTATTTTAGTGGCTCTATTTATATTTATTTTTTATCATTTTTTTTTTGTTTCCTTTCACTTTTGCGATGAAGAATCATATCCCAGTATTTAAAATTTTCAACCGCTTCTTGGTTGCAAATTAAAGTTTTTCATTTTTATTATTTGGATTGTAATTTTTTAATTTCTTCTACTTATCTCTATAAACTTTGTTTTTTTTAGATTATTGTTTATCTTTTTCAAATATTTTGTTTGGTATCCTGCATAATGTTTTTTAGACTTTCACTGGTTTCGTTAGGTCATCAGCGTCCGATTTATTAATAATTGTTCCATTAATATTATAGTTTTTAATATATATAAATAAATTTATATAACATTACATTAAGCAAGATGGTTGGTAAAATTCTTTCCTCTTTATCATACTTGATTTTAAACTCTTGTAATATTCCGTTTTGAGTAAGTACCTACTGTTGTTGTGACTAGTTAATTATATAAATGATATGAGGTTGTAAATGACTCTAACATAATTGACTTATTGTTGATTTGAAAAAATTTAAATAAAATGTTTCTACTTGGTATTGCAATAAAGAACAATATAACAATAGAAAAGTAAAATCCGTATAACCCAAGATAAGAGCCATAAACTAACCAAAATTGGACAAGTGATTTAAAAATAAGTAGCGTGAAAGCAGATACAAAGCGACGTTACTGTTGTATTTTTTTTATTGGAAGTTACACCAGCTCAACAAATAATTGTTATACATGGTAGAGTTCAGAATAGGAGTAGCATAACAGAGTAGCATATAGGTAAGTATCACCTAATTATATTATAAGTTGTTTATGTTAATATCACCACTGTTTTAACTAATAACTGTCAGTCCTCATCACTACTGTTCGTATAAATGTCTTGAGGAAGTTTGCGTATTAGCCGCGTGTGGATTGCTTCCGTCCTACTTCGTAATAAGTTGCGCCCGCACTAGTATTAAAATTCAGGTGGAATGTTTTGGTCAGCTTTTTGATGTGTTCTTTGAATGGTGTCCATGCCAAGCTGGAGGTGTAATTGTCTGTTTGTTATATACCAGGGTGCATTAACTGTCGTTCTGAGTACTTTGTTTTGCAAAACTTGAATTCTCTTTATGTTTGCTTGAGAGGTATTCCCCCAAATGGTGCATCCCTATAATACTAATGGCCGTATCAGTGATTTGTATAGTAAGGTGACGCATTCGGCTTGTAGGGACGATTTTTTATTAATCAGTGGGTAGAGTTGTACCAATCTAGTGTGACCCTCTTTAAGTTTTCTGTTAATATGAAAATTCCATGTGAGGCGAGTATCTAGATAGATACCTAAGTATTTCACAGGGTTTGCAGCATTATTCCTTAGTATTAAGTAATTATTAATGTTCAGGTTTGGCGGGTTAGTGATTCGTCTAAAAGTGAAGATTTTAGTGGCGCAATTTGAATATTTAATAGTCAGGTTCGAGGACATGAACCATCTTGCTAAGGTATTCAGTGAGGTTTGGAGCTGTTCAATAGCCATTGTCAGGTTTTCATTTTTGGTCAGCAGCACGGTGTCATCTGCATATAATGCTAGGTTTGCAGTGGTGTTGGAAATGTCATGAAGGTAGATGTTAAATAGGATAGGCTCTAGGATGCTTCCCTGCAGAACACCTGTGTTGATAGGTCTGGTACAGGAGATGGCTGCCTGTATTTTTACTGAAAAAGATCTATTTTCAAGATATGAGAATATAATTGCTTTTAAATTTTCCGATATGTGTGAGCAAGAAAGTTTGTATTTGAGCCCTTCGATCCAAACTCTGTCAAAAACCTGAGCTAAGTCAATAAATACTAAAGAAGTGTATTGTTTCGATTTATAGCCCCACTCTATTAGTTCAACTATGCGTTGCAGCTGATGACAGGTGGAATGTCCTTTTTTAAACCCAAACTGGGAATGGGGAATTAATTCCAGTCTGGAAATTTCATCATTGAGTCTGCTATTTATTGTTTTCTCGAAAACCTTGAAGATGATTGTAAGGAGACTAATAGGTCGATATCCGTCGAGTTCTTTATTGTTTTTGCCCGGTTTAGGAAACATTAGTATAAGTCCATGTTTCCATTTGATAGGAAAATAACAGACTCTGTGGTAATCGTTGAAGAGCGATGATAAGTAAGACAACGCTTTTTTGTGAGATTTTTGAGTTGTAGTTGGTTATTTCGTCTTCTCCTGGAGTTTTGTTGTTCGGAAGCTTTTTTATTATAGCAGCCAGTTCCGCAGTCCTGCTATTGGTTGGTGCGTTTCTAGATGTCTGTTGATCAGGTTGACGTACCCTATGACATTGTGTTGATGCGGAGTAAAAGTAAAAGGCTTCACATTTATGTTTATCTGTGCACAATATTTTCTCTTGCATAGGAATAGATGGAATTTCCTGTGTTTGCCGCAGAATCTTTCTTGTTATTTTCCAGAGACCTGGGTCGCCCGATTCGTATGTGCTGATATATTTTTGATATGAATCAATTCTGTACCCTCTAGCTCAGATTGTTGACTAGGTTTTTTGTCGCACGATTTTTGAAGTGTTGCCATTCCTGCGAAGTTGGCTTTTTTTGCTTTATGAGATCAATTATGTATAACGGAGGCGTTTTGGGGCTGGTATGTTTTTGGATTTTTTTTAATGTGCGTTGCTTCCTATAAGCTGCATGTTAAGCTTTTTGTGACATGTTCAACCATTTCATCTATGTCTCATTTTAGTTATAGAGTATCTTAACATTGGTGTTGTTATAAATCAGATTAGAATCGGCAAGTGATCTGAATCAAGTTTGGTGTAAACCTTTTGGAAGATTTGAGTTTGAACATTTTTTTGTACTATTATGTCCAATATGTCCGGATGTGGTCGACCCGATATGCGAAGTAGGTCGGATCTTCCGGGGCGAGAATTTGAAGGGCATGTTTTTCAGGGTAGGAGTGAAGTCTCAGACCAGATGAATTATTTTTTCTGCATCCCCAAAATGTACTTTTGGAATTGAGATCTCCGATTAGTAGCGTCGGTTCGTTCGTATCAAAGATAATCTGAATGTCGGATACAGAAAACCTTGTTAGGTTGTCGATATAACTTTCATGTAGATGCCTTCCTGTGTTTTGACCCTAACTGTTATGGTCTCGAGATTAGTGGTTTTAATCAGTGGAAACTCGTGATGCTCAAGTTTACGTTTGACATGTATAGCCACACCTCAGGGTGCAACCATTGCATTACGGTTCGTGCGGTAGCAATGGTATCCAGGGATTTTGAAACGATCATGTATTGTTAAATGTGTCTCAGAGACCCATGCCACATCCACATTGTGTCTTGCGAGAAATTATGAAAACGTTGCTCGCTGGGCTAAAATACCATTTGCGTTCCAATTTAGGAGTTTTAGGTGAATAATAGTGTTAATATTGTTATGGTCCATTAAAGAGTAAAGGTAATGAGGTTTGTTAAAATAAACTGTTTGATTTGCTTTAAGTAAGACTGAATGAAATTGAGAATTGTTTTCAAGATTTTATTGATTGATGAATCAGTGACAAGATTAGGAGTGCTCCAGGGATGATTACAGTTAGCTGGGCTATTTATTTTGGGAAGTGGTGGAAAGTTGGAGAAGTTGTTATTTGGAGGGAGTGCTTGACTGTTGTTTTCGGTTTTGGAATTAGTGACTGAGAATTTATTTTTGTTGTACTTGGATTCTTGAAAATAGGAGGAGCCACGAAAGATAGCCGGGTGGTTGCTTTCACAGTTAACACAGATTGCACCAGTGTTATTGTATATCTTTATCGCAATCAGAATAGAGATGGTGGAGCGTTTCCTGAAGTTATTTTTGGCTCAACTGTTACTAATGTGTGGCATAGAGTGTTAATTTTGTGAATTTCCTTGGCTTTCTCGTTTTCCGTAGGAAGTACTGTGCAGATCGGTATTGTTTTTTATTTTTATTAAGAATCCTGGTGATCCATATGACAGGAAGATTATATTGATCGAGTTCTTCTTGAATCTCTGCTTCTGTTAACGAGAGGGGCACATTTTTAATGACAACTGACAGAGGCCATACATTTGAATTTTGATAGGTGTGGAAAGTTATTTTATTAGTTACATAATGTTTAGCGAGTGTTCTGTAGTCAGATTCCGAACTTAGAATCATCTTTAGAAAGGTTCCGCTGAGGGCCGTGGTTTATTTATCAGTAATAATTTTATTTAAATCGTCTATTACCTGTTTATGATTTACAGGTCCGTAGAGAAAGACTGGCGGTATTTTGATCTTGTTCAGTTCTTTGGCAGATTCTGGAGGTGTTTTGCTGCTTCCATCTTCCTTATGTTGGGATCGATGTTTGCAGGCAAATAATATTTATTTTACACTAGAAGCGCTTCATGGTTCCAAAGGTACCTCTTCTGTGGATCACTAATTGGTAGCGAGAGGTGGTCACTATTTCTTTTGGTAGTTGTCATTGAGCCGGCCCCGCAAGGGGGGACTAATTTATTTTAAATTGTCTCAGATACTAAAAATAATTCGTAAACGTTGTATTTAAAATTAAATGCAAATACGTGAAATAAAATGTGTTTATGGATAAATCGCGCTGGGTCACGATAGCACTGCGTTGACGCCGGACTCGTTACCGTTGTACATGTAAACGCATTTTGAAAATTAATAGCAAATACACACGCGCCAACAAAAAGTAGAGAAATAGGAGTAAAATTTAGGAAAACTGTATGATCAGCTACTAATTCAAGATATTAAGCTAATAATGGGGGATAAAATAAAATGATTGGGAAAGAAGAGATTTACTTTTCAACTGTCTTCAAGCACAGTATACATTATAAGACTAATAGTAAAGGTGCTCACCGTATCAGTTTCGCAACAATAAAAAAAAAGCTAAACATTGTAAGTACACTGGGAGTTGCCCTCCATGGCGTCCAAGGCTGACTATTTTTCACCCGCCTTCCTTCAAATTTTTGCAATATGGGAATGTATACATTTTTAATTAGATCTGTTTTTTCTCTGGATCGGAAACGTGTAAAAATTTAACTTAGAGCCCATTCCTAATAGACATAAGCAGAAATCTTCCATAAGAAATACGTAAAGTTGAATCAACGCAAAGCTTATGCGCTCGTTCATAATGCACTCCCGTAATTTTTACATTTTATTTGTAGTAATTTTTAATTTTTTCCTAGATTAATGTTTGCAGTAATAGAACGTTTTTTTTTATTCTAAAGTTGCATAACAAATTTAGTATTGTCGACATTTTGGCTTTTTTTACAACGGGAAACTATTAATTAATTTAATAAATATGCATTTGTTTCTACACTATAAAAGGAAAAACAGGCACAAAACCAACATAATCTTTAATCTTTTACGATATGGTCCTTTTATAAAGGTTTTTTCACGTTTTTGTCCCGGTACATTTTCCATGAATTTTTTATTTTGTTTTCTAAACTATTAAGAGAATAGATTAGAACTTGACTTCATATTGTACCTTTAGTTACCCCTAAGCCGGTTCTGGGCTTATATTTGGAGTTGGTAGATTTTTGTGCTAGCTTATGAGTTTTCTTGTCTAAAATTCCACAGTGCCCTGAGTTAATTTTTTGTTGTCTGAGAAAGCAATGAATTCTTTCTGGGATTTCTATATCAACCTGGATGATGCCTTCAGGGATACCTGACTGTCTGTGAATATATTGATTTTCCTGTTTCGATAAGCTTTTAAATTATTTTTCTTAGCGCACTGTAGTACAGCATATATCTCCACTTAAAAACAGATGTATATTTTTCTAGTAAAAAACTTTAAATGCTACTTTTTATTTCAATGGTATATGTCTGATCTCGTTTCATTCTCGATATTAGATCCATCTCTGTATCAGTTAATTTTTTCCAGTCCGTTTCTGTTGCTTATTTCGTTTGCACATTCATTTAGAACCGTACTTTATGTTGATGTAAATTTCGGCGTCATATGGTTTGTTGTCAGATACAATATGTCTTCAACCATATGTACAATTTACAGATGTCTTACTTTCATACTTTTCCTGCGAATTTGTTTGATGCGTAGTGCCATAATTTAAAAATAAGAAAAGGGAGCTTTAAGCAGTGTCTCCATTGCTGCTGTTGATGTTCTTATAGCATCCATTATTTCTAGACAAGCAATTTTTTATTTTATTTCGTACGGTCATAGCGGTTCTTTGCTTTTTCTTGTCCATCTTACTAAAGTTGCATATGTAATCATGGGTTTAACCTTCTTGGTATATATCCAATACATCACTTTTGGTTTTAGATTTTATGTTTTTCATGAGCTCGTTTTGCTAATAATACTAGTGACGCTTTTTGGATATCTTACTTCTAAGTGAGTGTTAAGTCTAAGGTCGCTCCAAAATATGTTACATCACCCGATAACTTTATTTCTATACCTCAGAGAGTAAAAGATTTAAGTCGCCTCTTCTTGCAAAATTATTATGGTGGTTTTGAAGAAAATTTATATTTAGTTTTTTTGTATGTCTAGTCTGTAACCAGGTTTTAGGTCCTTTGCATATGCTTTCTAATTATAGTGTTAAATTTTTCTTGAATTTTTAAATCAGGAATGATCAGTTGAATTCTAGTGTATTTAACGGCTAGTCTATTACAAGGTGCCACAGTAGAGGAGACAAAACTACTACCTGCATATATCATCTCACAATTGAAGTCGTTTTATATATAATTATATAAGAGAAGAAAAATCACAAAAAAATTAATTGTTGCCAAGTTGTTCCCAAAAATACATTTTCGACGCGACAAAAGTTTTGGTACATTTTAAAAAACTACTAAATCTGCCTAGTATTATTATCACCAACAGCCAATAAGCGCTTATTTATGCCAGCATAGAGTTTTATGATCATTTTCTTATATATTTGTTTGGTCCAGCGTTTGATCCGAGGAAGTAAATTCCGTGAATTGCCAAATTGTCCTTATTCATAGACTTTGCCTTGTAAACTTTACAGGGATTTTCGATTTAAGTTCAAGTTAGGATTACGAGCTGACCAATCACATGCCTGAATATCTTTCTTGTCAAATAATTTGAATACTTTGTACTCTGTATGTATGGCAGCGTTATCTTGCTACCAAGTCCAAGCTCTTTGACCCATCTCGCGCTTACACCAAGAAAAAAACAATGCGTAGATCTTGAATGTGATCAATTGCTTTGTATTTGTTCGAAACTTTCTAAAAATATATGGTTTTAGTATATCCACTAAATATGGTTAGGCTTAAACTCATTTTAACCTGAAGTGCCTGAAGTGCTTATTGCACCCAAAAGCATTACATTACCACCGCCCATTTAACCGTTAATTAGTTTTAATTGTGTATTTTTATTTTTAGTGCCATATGAGCCAGTATTGGCCAATCCATCAAGGGAAAAACGTTGCTTATCCGAAAAAATGCAAGTAGAAAAATCAGTTTCAGAAATTATGTCGTGCCAAATTGAGTCGTGCCTGTTTGTGCTGTATAGTCAAAGAAAGGTTTTTCTTAATTAATTGGATAGTTCGTCGACTACACTTTAGGCCAAATTTTTTTTGATTGAACGTGAGGTGATTCGACGGCCTGCTTGAACTTCTGACACAACGTGACGTTTAATGCGACGACAATCACGTTTTCTTAATTTTTTTGGGCGTCTCAAGACCTTGGCTCTCTAATTTTTGATGACTGGCATAACTGTAGATTTGGAAACATATTTATCGGCTACTTTTCTGTACAACTTCAATTTGGCATATTACTCGCAAATCTTCTACTTTTCGGCGTTGTTCAGCACGACTGAGCTTTAAAATGTATGAATCAGAACCAAATTCGCACAAATTAAAAACCACGTAGAAAGTAATCACCAACAAAAACTTTTGCCGTAATAAAAAATGCATTTTTGAGAATAATTTGGCAACAATACATTTCTTTGTGATTTTCCTTCTTTTATCACAGTGCGAGTCTACCTTGAAAATCTTGAGGTAAAAGGTGTATCAAAACTTTTGTCGCGCACTGTATATATACTAGCCTTAAGGTGTATCATGTGTGGATATACAACAAAAATTAGAAATCATAGTAAAATATTATAAATGTTTTTTCTGTTAAATTATAAATAAATACATCTATTTTATATGTGACATGAATTAGGTACGGATTATTTGACATTTTCTAATAATAGTTATAATTATATTTTACACGTGTGATCCTGTTATTTTTTGTGGTATTAAAACTGGCTTTCCATATCAAAAGAATCACTTTCTGCACAAAATAATAAGTTTAGTATTTTATTATCGAAAAACAAATGTAAAACTTAAACTTGTTTTATAATAAACTTACATTAAAAATTAGAAGCAACCAAACATATTGATAAATATTGCAATAAAAGTATATTTTTATTTGTTATTATGTTATATTTAATAGCAAAACAAGATTTATATTTAGAGCTTTGAAAAAATACCCAAGGGAATTTTATAATAATGACTCTTTGCCTTTAAAGATAGCCTGCCTTGCTGATGCTATAAACAAAATGCGATTTTTGTGTCCTTCACCAAAAGAGCATTTTTGATAAGGCTATAAAAAGTCAGGCATCTACTCCGTGGATTGTAAAGATCAATGTCAGTCACATGCATTACAGAATTTTTACAAAACCGATATAAATATTTTTTGCTGGATAACACAAACACAAAATGGGAACTAATTATTTACAAGCTAATTTAAACCAAATCTGTTAAAGTTATTCTGACATTATTTATTTTTCTTAATAAAATTGACATCTATAAATATTCATTTTTATATATTTTTTAACACTAATTATTTACAATATAAGTTTAGCAAATTATTGTGCTAAAAATTTAACAAATTAAAAATTATTTTCCCAGTTTCAAAAAATTAAGGGAAAATACTCAAAAAACCGTAAGTGCAATTATTTTCTTTGAAATGTTGTTTGCAATAATAATTTATTCTAATAACAGCAAAATTAAGGTAAAAAAATATATATACTGAATTAATTTACGGTTTAGTTATTTTGCTTAACAATTTTGTATCCATAAAGCTAGAAATTTTAGCAAAAATAAATAAAAAAAAGTGATGTACTGTTTATAACTAGTACAACCGACAATAAGGGTTTTATAACGAGCGATCTAGAATTAAAGAAATATTCCCAAACTTGCTGGTCATCTTACTATTTGTCAATCGTTTCCAGAAAGCACAATTAGATTTTTAAATTAAATAAAATCTAAATAAGTAATATTAGACATGATTTACTATTCAAATACAATTCAAAATGTTCTTTCTAAAAACTGTATCTGTGTAATAAGTGAAATTTTTAAAAGTAGTATTAATATATATATATGTATATTAAAATAAGTAGTTTTAATATAACACAATGATTTTAGTAAGTTTTGTTACTTATTATTACAATTATTGCCTAAAAATTTAATAGTTTACCAAAGCAAGTTATATTATACTTCGAAATTTATGAATTTGTTACGAAGTAACTCTAGTCTGTTCATACTCGCAGAATAACATTTCACCATAAAGCAAGCGCAAACCCACTAACGATCTCTTTTGTTTTTGGTGTACCGCCTGGCTCACAATGAGACGACTCGCTTAAAAATCAATGGTTTTGGCGAACGTGCGCCAAGTTTTGCGTTCATTAAAGTTAAATGAAGCTTAGTGCTACAGCATTCCGCTGCAAAAACGCAGTGCTAAGATTAAACCATTATATTGTCTATATAGTTCTCTTTGTTTAGAAATCCTGCAAAATAATGAAAGCAAAATACACTAACTGCGCGTATATACTTTTTTATATGTCGTTCATATTGGAACTATAATTTTTTATTACTGATAAGTGATATTTTAATTGCATTTGCATAATAAAAAGTAAACGATTTAAAGTTACTATCAGTGCATTAAATAAAACCAAATATTATTCACGGATCTTATAGGACTTCCGGGATGATCGCGTTCCACTCGCGCTTCAGAATTTCGAACTGACCACCCTTTGAACCATTCCCACAAAACCCTAACGGATTCATGTCGGTCGACTACAAGGGCCATTCGCAACCACGCGTGTACCTCCAGTATCTTTGACAATTTCATGAAAATTCTCATTTTTTTGCACATTTTTTAAGAGGTAATTACGTTCCTTGGTACTGCAAAACTTAAGTCTGTTTCTGTGTTAATTCTGAAATTTGAAAGATGCGAAGTCTCTAACAATTTTGATACCATCATCTTTTGTGAAATAAGTTCCGATTACTTCACCTATTCACGCTTGCTTCTTTATTGTAAATAAATGTTCATAAAGCGACTTCTTCATAAAATTTTTGTGTGTAAAGTACCAGTTTGTCATTGTTAGAAATAACATGGGTAGTCATCATACTTCGGTGGTTAATTTCTGTGTACTAAATAAATGCGTCCGGTGTTTTGATGCATTACGTTGTTCGTTCTCGGGTTGTTAGACCGTTGATTTCACAACTGCGGCGAACATCTTCAAAAAATTTAGAAATTTTTAGTTGTGACTTTCACTTGGCACGATCAGAAGTCTCTTGGTTCAGCCCCTATCCTTCATCCTTCTATGTGAGTTGACACGGGTGTTGCTTAACTGGTGCTAAGCGCTCTGGAAGATAAACTCCTGAATGGTCGGTATTTTAGCGTTACGATGCAGTGCAGTGTTTCTCATAAATCAAAGAGCGTTAAAAATGTTTTTAAGTGTTAGATTTTGGACTACATAGAACTTCTACACATGGGTATTTGGCGGCATGGAACTCAGGTCTTGTCGGGCAGCCCTCTTCATGTGAGGCTTATAGGTAAGCTTGGAGACAAGCTCGCACAAAGTGCCTTGTTTATGCTTTTTGACGGCTGTCTTCAGGCGTTAGTAAATGATTTGTTTTACAAGCTTTTTAATGGATCGAGGTGTTTTTGGTATAGCTGTCTCCTCAGACGTCTTACAGCTTAGTTGACAATATCCATGTGGCCAAGGTCAGTATCGGTGTAATCGAGGTTGCACTGATACCCAAAGGCATTGGCCTTATCGATAGCGCTGTAGGCATAACCGTTCTCCCTGTGGATGGGTAAAACTTGGGAAGAACGGTTTCGCTGGACCTTGATTAATATTATTAATAACATTGTGACGATGCTCTGCGACGGTAGTTTCTACTTCTTCAATAAGCCTTTTGTAGTCCCGTTGGTCTTTGGGGCCGAGAGTCCGCTGCACGCGCCCTTGCGCCAAGTTGTTTTTGCAGATCCGTCCTTTAAGTTTCCGTGAGAAGAGGTTTCTCCAACTCTGGCGTGAAGAAATTGTGATGGAGTTATGAGTGGAGTTGTGAGGCGACGTAACGCCGTCTCCAAATCTTCAACGGAGCCAATAGTAAGGTTGGATCTTTCAGATAAGCGCTGAATGCTGGCATGAAACCGGGGTGCAGAAGAGACGTCATCCCTACTCTTAACTATTCCAATGTTAGTGGAACCAGGTTGTGATCGCCGTCCATCTCATTGGTGTTGTCTATGGTGTGTTGTATGACAACGTCCTTGATTATGACAATAACTAGAACATTTAGGCAGTGAGTGGGAACGTCGTTTTTTTTCATAAAAAAATAATTCTTTGTTTATTACAACTTAAAGTGTAAAACATGTACTTTTATTATGCAACATAATGCTTCGATTATTAAAGTTTTTTTTAGGGCGCACTTACCGGCACTGCAGCCTTAAGGGTTTATTGTGACTGCTAATAATAATACTTAACTGACTTCATTCTAGAACGACATATATTTTTAGCTAAATTTGAACTCGCCTGCAGCGGCTCGAGGTCGGAGGAGCAAACTCTCAACCGTGAGACCACAGAGACAGTCCGATTATTGAAGTTACCGGAACACGCAATATTATATATATTCACAATAAAAAAAAAAAACAAATACATTCTTACACCATTTCTAGAAAAACTAAGAGTTAGTTTTTCAAAATATTTTTTAATATCTTATATTCTAGTGGCCTCAGTTTGACAACTTTATTTCCTAAATCTAAATCTGCAAAAAAAAGGCTGCAGAGGCAACAAAAGTGTTCTTTTGTAAAGAAATCAGATCATTATGCAAAATTTTTATTAAAATTAGGAATTTTAAAATTCGGTTTGTGTATTCAAAGAGAGGGTATATGTTGCGTTATCAGTTCGCGTTCTGTCTGATAAGTATCAAAATTTGTCAGTGTGCACCGATTGCGTTGAGAAGACTATAAACAATTTTCACTAACGGAAAACTTGCGACTCGCCAGCATGTTAATGGGATTCCGCGCCTGTTATAGATATAATCTAAATCACCTGGTCTGCAGGTCCTCGTTGCCGCCACAGTCACTGTTTTGAGAGGAAGTAACGTTACAGCAGGTTTCTCACTGCCGCAGCAGAGCTAGGATAACATTTTCTATTCTGCGTTAAGTACTACAAACTACTATCCGAAATTTTATTAAATTGTTATTTATTGCTCGTTGTGTCTCCAAAAAGAACAAACATATTTATTTTATCTTACCTTTATCAGCACATAGTAAAAAACACAACATAAATAAAGTAGACCACCATGTACAGTGTGCTGAATTATGATACCCAGTTCACAACAAACTCCGCAAATGGTTTAAGATGAGATACATGCATAATCAAATCATTTCTACTTAATATCAACAAACTCCATTTATACTGAACAGAAATGACAAACATAAAATCATAGAAAACACAAGGTAAATAATACTAAAAAAGAATCGTTAGAAACAAAAAAAGTTAACGGATTATTGGTTAAGTATTCCGACAACATCTAAACAGGTTCAGAAATCTGACGGAAGAGGAAGACAGTCAAAAAACATTAAAATTCTCCAAGAGGTAAAGATTTATGGAGTCTACCACCTAAAACCTATAACAGGCATGCTAGACGTTCAAGCAAAGACAAATACTTCATCAAAATTATAGGCCATGCTCAAGCTAATGTTTAGTTAACCGATACCAAAACTACAGTACAGTCATTAAAGTACTAAAAGACAAAAATACCAAATTTTATTGCTTTCAACAAAAACAAATTGTAAAAGGAAATAAAGGAGTAAAACCGCTAAATGCGTTAATTGCCAAGGTAACCACTCCGCCAATTACCGATGATGTCAGGTGGTTAAAAAATCCACAAGAGTAAATTTTCATTCATAAGACTTAGGTCAAACTATTAACTAATTCAACTAGATATATGCTATTTCCAAAAAAAAATGTCCGATACAAATGAATAACTTCTACAAATGGACAACCAACAACAAATACAAAAGTGAAACCAGCAGACAAACAACAAAACTGAAACAATGCTGGTAAATCAAATGGGCAGTATGATTAATCTACGGTACACCATTATTTCTAACTAACGTAATAACTGTACTCTGGAACACTAACGGCTTCGTTCAGCATAAACAAGAAGTCAAGACATTTATAAGAAACAAAGACGTTAAAATCATGCTACATAAAAATATTTAAATATTATATCTCTCTATCCAAAAGGCATCGCTCATGGTGGTACAGCAGCTATAGTTAATAAACCTGCAAAGCTTGCAACGCATAGTGAAGTGGCGAAGCAGTCTCCCAAATTTGAGAAATCGCGTTTCCGGGTTAAAGGTCACGTAGTATTTCAAAGTTTTATGTTTAAATTAATCAGTGTTCAAAGACGAGTTGAATGATATGCTACATGTCCTATGTTGCTATTTTGAAAATTTGAAATCGTAAAGGTCACTAACGCTGATCTTTGATCAATCAGTTTCCAAATCGCTAGCAAACAAGCCTTTTTGGTCACCTGTCGATTGATGAAAACAGAATTTGGAAATTCCCAGCCGTTCTCGAGTTTTTGCTCGGACGGACGGACAACATGAAGTTAGTAAGTGACTCCGCTTCGTTTCGCCACTCAATTTGGCACTACATTAGTTATCACTACCAACAAGAATATGTCCAAGCTACATGTATTACAGTTTCCGAATTTAACAAATATATAACTGAGATAAAGGAATAGTAGATGCCTTTGCTAATTACCCTAAACAAATATTCCAGTTCTTTTCCCGGACTTGCTCGACAGACAAAGACAAAACACTCAAAGAATTTATTATAAGAAACCCTACAACATTAGAAATTATCAAATCTATTAAAATTGCCAAAAAACGGATTGTAGCAAGCCTAAAATTAAATAAACCCCCGGGATATAACTTCATAACTGCTAACTCTCTTAAGAAACTTCCGGAAAAACAAATGAAAATGATCACCTACATATTCAACGTTATCTTAAGGCAAGTTTCTTTCAGTAGCAATAAAAACTGCGTAGATTATCTTAATTCCAAAACCTGAAAAGAGTCCAGAGGAAACATTATGCAGACTTATTAGTCTCTTTCTAGTTATAGCCAAAGTTTTTGGAAAACTACTTATAAAAAGAATAAAATCAACTCTCTAAAAGAAGAATCTCATACCTTACTATCAATTTCGGTTTTGCAAAGGACACGCTATTGCAGCACAAGCCAGTAGGATTGTCACTAAAGTTAATATTATTTTTAGCTAAAAATACACTGCAGACGTGTCACAAGCATTCGGCAAGGTATGATACACTGGACTTTTATACAAGACGAGTCTACTAGTTTTTTACAAAATCTTAAAATCATATTTGGACGAAAGGCACTTTTAAGTCAAATTATTCTTTTACCTAATTCCACCAAAGGTCCCACAGGGTAGCATACTTTAACCAGTCCTTTATCTAATATATACGGCAGACCTTTTATCAACGAGACATACAATGGTAGCTACTTACGTTGATGATACATACTGCCGTTTTAGCCTCCCTCGATGATTCAAGCGCTGCATTACAAATACTCCAATGAAACTTGAATGAAATAGAAGACTGGTTAAAGACCTAGCAAATACACGTAAGCAAATTCAAGCGCACTTTTGATTGACCAAGGTCTGGTACTTTTTCTTCAACTTATCGTTGACTCGGCCAAGTTTCTCCAAACGCAAATCATGACTTTCTTGTCGAAACGATCTTGTTGCGGAGTTTAGACTCATAAAATCCATTTCTTCTAACAATTGTGATTAACTAAAAAGACCTACATTTTGCCTGACGTTACAATTTGCTTCCAGAATCTGTCGTTTAAAGGATTATTTTGGCGGATTGCGCTTCAGTGAGTTCATGCAAATGCTGTCGGGGCTTCTCATACACAAAGTAAAGATGTTGGAAATTCCGATAAACTGTTGATTTGCCAACTCCAAGAACTGATCCCAAATCTTGAGTACTCGACGAAGGCTCATCTTCCAACATTTCAAACAAGTCTTCGCTGTTCAACTTTAACGGCCGACTAGGACAAGAGTAATCTTTGAGACCCATAACGCCAGAATCGAATACCATCTGAAGAGTCGTAGACACTTCCTTCGCCTTCAGCATCGCAGATTTCCTTTGCGGTATTTTTGACGAAAGTCCCTGCTTCCAGCGATAGTGCATCAAAACCCGGAGTTTAGTTTTATCTAAAACCATCTGGAATCCTAAGACGAATCTTGTTACTAGACTATAATTACAAATATCCACAAAATTACATAAAATTCAAATTTTTCGTAACTATTACAGAATTTTTGGGACAACCTAGCATTTGAAACATCAAAATCAAACGCTTTACACGTATCGTAAGCTAGTAATATACATTCATAAATCGTTATTTCTTTAAATCCTTAAATATCTCGCTTATAATAAAAACAATCAAACATATATATGTCTTAAACATATAATTTGCTTAAATACAGGATGGGACAGCAAACAGGAAATTTTAAATTACTGTGTTTATATTTGTTTTGTTGGCGAGATGAGTACGGTGGACGTACGCTTGGCAAGTGTGCGCTATTTAAATACTATGAAACAGTGATAGGGTAGGAAGTGTGGTTTTTCACTTAAAATGTTTAAAAAATAGCAATTATGTAGTACCTACTTTAATATTAGGAGACAAAATAGTGTATCGTCAATGAGAAATTTGTAAAAGCAAATTTTACCTTAAATATTATGGAATTCGAGAGTTAACATTAAATTTATTTTGCGTTGACACTTTAATACTTCTTAAACTGTGAGGTGGTCATATTAACTTTTACCATTAATTTAAAGATATATGCATGTATATTATCAACAATATTTTCACTTGTTTTATGGCTATAATCCTCTATAAATTGCGAGTAAATTTATATGCCTATGTTGCATTCTACTGCAGTTACATGGCACTGCACCCCAACAGATAACAGCTAGTAATAAATAGAACATTATGGCTTAATTGTAATCCGAAAATCTCTAATGGAAATTGTTCTCATTTCATTATCATTTTCCACAACATTGCACGCAATGTAACGTCAATGTCAGAACATGAATGCAGATTGTGTAGCATACAATAGGTGTCAAATTACAATACTGTAGGATTTGGGTAATAAATTTTTAATTTCGCAAATTTAACATTTAACATTAAATGTTACAGCTCAGATCAAATTGTTCTAATAATTAGTTAGTTTTTGTCGCATATCTTCGATTTACAACGAAATAATTGTTGCTGAAAATATTGTTTGAATGGTTAAAGGAGAAGGATTTGAAAATTGATTTAAATATGTATGTATATATACGGTTATACACATACACATATACAAAGCTTATTTAAAATTTACAAATTATTAATACAACGATTTTGTAAAATATGAATATATAAACCAGCAAGCAAAAATAAGCGATATAGATTTTATGTATCACAAAATATATGTACTGGTAAAATTAATGTAATATCATGTTATAGCCTTAGCATAACTCTTATTTATTTGATGGTGATGGAAAGGAGAACACGAGCTGTTTTGTCTTAATATTGTAGGCTGTAGAACAGCATGCCTTTTATAAAATATTTGCATAATCGGTAAGCATTCAGCAATAAAGATATATCGAACAGCTTCCTGCAGCTACGATCGCTCACATGTAGTATATGAACATTCCGTGGGCACCCAAACAAATAACCAGGAAAGGCCATTGAGGCGAGTGTTTTGTGTTATATCCAGGAATCTATCTGTCTATCGCATTATCTGTATTTTATTTTCTGCGGAATAAACGCACCGGAATAACCTGAATTGCACCGCCAAAATCCCGGTATATACGGTAGCCCATTTCACATGTCGTAAAAGCAGCATTTCCCAAGAGATGCTTTGAGTCATTTGTCAGAAGTTGCTCTTTCTGCTGTGTATCTTCTCCCACGTGAGGCTTGATTTATATAACTTTCCACAGGTGACTTGAGGCTCGGAGTTTCTATTCAAAGCCGGGCTGTTAACAAAAGAACTCGCAGGGTTCTGCTGCGATGTTATGAAAAACATTTTATGCCCGCTTTCATAAACACCGATATTTTGTTCGCGACGTGCAAATACAACTTGCCTCATATTGCACAAAGTCTGCGGATAGTGCCTTTTTATAATAGAATTTTTTAAGTCCGATTGAAGAACGATTCGTATAGTGAGACTCGATTATTAATATGTTTATGTAGTGACTTGAAAAGGAGATATAAATTTGTTTTTCTGGCGTGCTAGTACATTAGCATTCTAAATAACTACTTTAAGGTGTAGGTTCCAAATTTATTTCAGTAGCGGTTGTGATTATTAAGGTTAATATGTTGTCCAACTGTGCTATTAAGTATTTTAACATTGTTTTAATTATATCACTCATATATTTCGTTTGTAGTTGTGAGTTGTTGTTTGTTATGTGTTTACTTACTTTTATTTAATAAGTTGCTGTAAAAGTTTGTGTTCATGGACTATAACTTATTTATTTATGAATCAATTAAACTCAAACACAAGGCTAAATTAACAATAAAAGTATTTTTCATGGATCTCGATGACTTTCTGCCACTTTTCCTCTAGAATATCGAATTGTGACAAACTCAAAAACATTCAACCTGAATTTGTATTGAAAATTAAGTACAAAATGAATTTTTTTATATTTTATGCTTTATCTAAAGCATGATATGTGTTATATATCGAAATGTTTATAAAATGGCAAATTATCAAATAATACCAACAACATATAAAAATAGTCAACAAAGTCATAATTACAATAAGCTGCTAATGTGTAAGCATACTTAGACCAATTGCGAGGAATAGTGACAAGTTGGTACAAATTATTTGCTTTTTAACGAGGAATACAGTTGTTGACCTTTATAAACCAGGCGTCTCTGTAATTTTCGAAATGATTACATTATAGTTGACGCATTTAGTCTCAAGACTTCTTTCCTCGTGCAGACATTGGATATTTAAATAATTTATAACATAAATGACGCATCTACAGATGCCCCCATTACAGAAGTGTTATCATGTCCAAATTTTTAAAATTCAGCACATTCAGAAATCTCGTGTTCTGAATCGGGTGATATGAATTTTACTACCAAGTGATGCACTGTTTATGTTGTGCAGATCTTTGTTGTTTTCGAACGATTTTAGTTCTACAAAAAAGAGTGGAGATGCTATTTTTCAAATTCGGTCAATATTCTGATTGTTCGGTCGACAGCCTGTATTGCCAAATATACTTCATTTAATTAATTTGTTATTTTGTTTTCGTTTTATAAACGGCTTTCACCGTCTGTTGTCAACTTTAAAACAGGATTATTGGATTTTATCAGTTTAAATTGTAGTTAAAATTATCATTAAAATATAATTTGTGTTTTAGATTTAAATCTAAGCCAGGTTTACCACTTGTGAGTATTGAATTGGTACTGAATTGTAGGGTTATAAAAGTCAAACCGTTCCTACAAACAAACGTCAATTATGCGGGACAATTATAAATTAATTTTTGTAGACGTCCTTATTCCGTTACATTTTGTTTGTTTATTTGTTTTACAAAAAAGTTTTACATATTCAATTTATTTTGGATATATTATTTGTTGCTGTTCTGGAGGATATAAAAAAATTTTAGCATACCGTAGCGCGTTTATAAAAACGTACTTTGATTCCAGGACCAATTTTGTTGGAGCTAAATGTAAATCGGTGCTGACTAAATTTCACGCATATCTTGAATTGTTTCAATTTTTAGCTGATAAATCTAAATGCAAAAATGACTAGAAGTTTAAGCCGTTTGAAGAGCTTTTGCAAATACTTTAGAGATAAACTTCATATCGTAAAGCGCCATTTTTGTAAGATACGAGATCTTTTATAGGAAATTTATAGGAAATTAACACATTTTTGGTCCATTTTGCTAAACCATTATTTATTTCTAACGATACTCCTAGCCTCAGATTATATGATTGTATCCTATCAATAGTTTGCCTTGCTTTTGACTGCCAGATTATTTAGCCTAATTTTTAAAACGTTGGAAATTTGAATCCTCTCGCTGAAAATAGGCGATATCGTCACTGGTTCCTTAGCCGTCTGAAAATGATGATATACCCACTATAAAATTTTACGTTTTAATAACACAATTAAAATTAGTTTTAATTTTATTTTGCAGCTATATATCTAGTCTTTTTCTTGTGTTTAAAGTAGCATATAACTTTTACATAAATTGTAAATAATTCTCTCAGTTATTTGCAGCTCAGCAGATATTAACTTGAACTTTTTATAATGAAATATATTGGTAAGATTTTCGTTCTTTTCAATTTTCTTCTTTCTTTGTAGGAAATTCCCATTAGAGTAAGTCCGAGAAATTTGTCATTTTGGTTTTTTGATGGAAAACACAATCAAATTGTAGATTAGATAGTTCGTAATTTGTAATTTTAATCTTTGCATTAGGTCTTCGAAATTGGTTTTTGATATTTGATAACAGTGTAACACGTGTTTAAGCGGTTGCAGATGCAATTCATTATTTGAGAATTATAATTTTTTACCGATGCATTGATAATACTTTTATTTTCGTTTTAGGTTTTTCCGAGCCCCAGTTGACGCGACCAGATAAGAGCTCTCTCTACTTTTATATCTTCCTATATATTTTTATTCTCTAGTATGTTGATCGTCGTAGTACTTGAGCTTTGTGTATCGAAGATCGCAAAATAAACAAATTGTTATATTGATAGATGTTTTTAGTGTCTATTAAATGAGAAACATACGCATGTTAATACCATAAATAATTTAAGAAGAAAAACGATAACATAAGGTAGAAATTAATTTACCAGAATTATGATCTAAAAAATTATCTATATTAATATCAAAGAATTGGTAGAATTGTTGTCAAAAGCATAACTTACGATACTAAAGAATTACAAAATTGGCAATAGTAAGTGGAAGTACAAATAAGACACTAAATATTTTATATATTTTAAGAACATATTAGATATAATCACATGAGATGGTGAGCGAATACCATAACTTAATAAAAATATTATATAAACACCGGGTGAACTATATGCATCTAATTGATTTAAATAACCTGTCATTTTAATTTAATGTGTTGTAGCAAGTTGTACTTTAGCAGTTGGCTAATTAATGATGCAATTTTACCCAACACAATAGTGTGTATTTTAAAATGATTAATCAAAATTATTCGTCTTAAGAAAACGTTGGAAGAGTTTCTGAAATAAATTTAAATACCAGATGTTTTTAAAAATTAGACATTCATCAGGCTAGGGGCTACTTTAAACGTATCTTTGCATTTGCGAGTTTACAACATTTAGCTAATCCAAGCTACGACTTAAAGATTATAAAAAAATTATGAAAAGCTAGGATAACAATTTTGGGAAAATATTATAACTCGCGACGTAACTCACTTTGACTTTAGTACTTTTAATAACCAAAATGTAGGCCTCAAAAAATTTCAGCGTTAATCAAAAACGAGGAGTAATCGGAGAGAACAGCTATTGATGTTACTGTTAAACATTATTGTAATAGAATCTGAAACTTTTATTCAAAAAATAAAAAATATAAGTACAGAGAACAAGACAGCAAGATAGAACAACTTCCCATACGGACTTGAACACAACTACTATTTCCATATTGTCTCATTTCCTATTTTAGCAATATTATCTGGTTTTCAAAACTAATTGATTTAATTGCTTTCAACTATGTTTATGTCAAAATATCTTAAAGATAACGCTTACAGGGTGGTATCCAAAAGTAGTAAGACTGATTGGAGAGACAGGCGTGTAAATAGCCGCTCTCGTGATGCGGTGTGGAAACGTAGTACGGCCCGTATTGGAAGGTCAGACGATAAGGCCAAAATCGCCCCTTAAACGGCCGTCGCGTAAGCGGATGGGGGCGGCTACCGATATCAACCAACGAGTAATGCCAAATCGCTCACCTGAATCGGCTTCTGCTTCGTAGGCGATGGTTCCTCGGTGGCCACCTTGCCGCGCTGCGGATCTGGTATTTGCGGGATGATAAGCACGACCAATTGGCCGAGCTGCGATGCGTGTATATGTCGGCTGAGCAAAAGCCCATGCCGTTCTGTGTGCGATGGCAAAACGTGGCAGATATCAAAGGCCCGCATGCCGCCGCGATATAAAGCGGTTCAAGGGCGAAAAGGCCGCCACACCACTGATTAAAAAAAAATATTGAAGATTTTGGTACATCGACCTAATACTCTTCAAAATAGGCCCCTTGGGCGAGCCTTCCAGGCCCTCGTCGTTGCCGCTTTGACTGCGTCCACCGAGTCTAAACGTTGCCCCTTGAGCTGCCTCTCGTTCCGGGGGAACAGGAAGAAGTTCGGCGGTGCCATATCAGGGCTGTAGGCACGGGGGGGGGGGGGTCAACGTGGAAACGCCGAATTTGGCCAGGAGATTCCTCACAATCCACGCGCCGCGTTGTCATGGTGGAGCTTCCACTTCATAACCAGGTCTGGTCGCATGCGTGTGATCCGATTTCGCAGCCGTGTGAGCACTTCCACGTAAAATATTGCATTTACAGTCTGTCCAGGAGGTACAAACTCCTTATGGACAATGCCATGACGGTCAAAAAATGCAATCAACATCGATTTCACTTTCGATTTCGACATTATGGCCTTCTTTTTACGGGGTGATTGTGCGGTGTGCTACAATTCGCTCTGACGTTTTGTTTCCGGGTCGTATTTGTAGCAAAACTTGATGGCATACCGCTGCTCCAAATTTCGCTCGATCGCAACTGACGACGAGGCGTCACAACAGGAGGTCATTAAAACAGTGGCCCACACTCAACTAACGCACGCAGGCGACTGCCGCAGGTCGAAACCTGTTCCCAAGTCTCCCCTCCATAACATCCGGCCTTGCAGACCCCCCTCCATCGCTCCGCGCGCGCTGAAAAAACAGTCTTACTACTTCTGGATACAACTCTGTATGTCTATAATCACTTGCACAATTCAAGATCAACACTTGTAATAGTGTTCTAAACATTTCACCAAATGTAATCGGGAGAGTTTAATATTTATAAGGTGCAAACTATTATGTATAATTGCTAAAGTAGACGTTTTAAAATCTGTTGTATTTTGGTTTATTTCAAAGATATTAAAAAACAAATCAGAACGTAAAATATTAATAACCTTGTGCGGTAATACATATAAAATCTTTATATGTAATCAAATAATTTTTCCATGGAAAAATTATAACAATTTAATTAAAAACAGTAAAAATTTAAACTTATTAAATTTATTTTTAGTACCCAAGTATTTTATATAGGTATGAACATTTCGAACTTATTATGACATAAAAAAAATTCAGTTCTTAGGCCTTGTCTCAATTTATTTGGTCTGTTTTGTAATACAAATCGGTTTAAAACACATCAAATAACCGAAACCTCCCACGTCGTTGGCAAGTATAAGGGATGGTAGCCACCCACCGAAAGAAGGTCGCATTCATCCATTGTTAACTTTGTTTTTAATTTGACTTATGCTCAATCGTTCGAATTTTTGCGCAAGTGGGCGATATTTCTGCTTTTGTTATGTAAAGACAAAGTTTTCCATCTTTCGCATATTTAGCATTCTATCAATAAAAATAATTTGGGCTGCATTGTTTATAGTAACTAAAATGCTAATACCAAAAATGAATTATTCTTTTTTAAGTTAGCGAAATGGAATGTAATAAGACTGACTAATTATTTTACGCAAGCGACACGTGCCGCGCTTAATTGCTTCTTAATAATGTTTATATATGAGTCAAGGCAATTTACGTGCTTGTTTATAATATAAAATGCTTTATAGTAATAGGGATTGCAACTAATTTTATATATAAAACTGATTGTACTTTAAGTTTTTAAATTCTTTCTTACCTTACACATGCTAAAACTGCCGCAACAATAATCAAACAAATTAAGTACATATACAGATATTTATACAGTGTACTGTAGTACTAAAATATTGATGTTAAATTTGACCTTTAAAAATGCCATGTAATTGGTTTTATCGCACTATAATTAGTAACGTTAGATTTTTATTTTATTAGGTGGCAAAGCGAAGCGGAGTCACTTACTAACTTCATCTTGTCCGTCCGCCCGTCCGTCCGAGCAATAACTCGAGAACGGGTGGAAATTTCCAAATTCTGTTTCACCAATCGACAGGTGACCAAAAAGGTTTGTTTGATAGTGATTTTGAAACTGATTGGTCAACCCATGAATTTGCTTTTAAACCTACAAACTAGAGGGTTTTCAAATTTGGGAGACTGCTTTCTGTGACAATAGCTTGTAATTATGCTTATTTATCATAAGTGTTTTAGTGATTGCTGGAATTTTAAAGTATTATAAAACCAATTGTGTAGCTTATAATACAATACGTTTAGCCATTAGTAGACTACCGAAGTCCATAGCGCTATATTAGACTATCTATATCATATAAAAGTTATGTTGCTACCTGGCAGTAGGCCAAACTGCGGCAGTCAAATATACATTATGTCGATATCTCTACACTAGTTTAAGTTGTAAAAAAAACGCTATGTAATTTTACTACTATATTTTGAACAATACCAAAATTATTACTTATTCTAGAAATTCAATTATACATTAAAGTAAATAGTAATGAGAATCACGTTATTTAATATAGCCTCTATCAACGGCCACGACCTTCTCGAGCTGTACGTCAACATAATTTCTTCCTTGTCTATGTGTGTCTTTACCTTCATGATGAAAACTTTGGTGTTATGATGTCTCTCGTTCACCTTTGCCCTGGGTGGTGACCATGGTCACAAGTCGGAGAATTAGCGGTAGTACAATATGTTGTATAACCATTCCTGGGGTTTCCTTACCTTGTCAACTGGAGCGGAGTATTGGTGGAAAATGTACTCTCTGTTGCCTTACTGCCTTTCTCAAAAAAGTAAAGCTTTTAACGTTTTCTTCATTGTTCGCAAGCCTCAGCATCATCACAGAAATGGAAAGCTTTGTATGGAAACGGTAGACCCTTGAGGTATCTTGGCAGATTCAAAGGTCATTTCGGCGATTCACCTTTCTATTCTGGATAAAGTTCTTTTTGAGAGAAAAGTATCTCATGATGCCAATGCCGTCGTATTTGATGCCGTTACCAGTCCTTGGGTCTTTAACTTCCTATCCATCTTGTTTTTAAAGGTTGCAGTGCAAATTCTGAAAAAAAGATCTTAGCGCTGTCATGATTAATGTCATTTAGTAGTTTAACTTTCTGTTTATCTTGTTTTTTTTTCAGTCAACAGTAATCGGTTTCTCAGAATAAAAAACTTGTAGTCCAAATCCTGGTGCACGCCTATTTTTTGCCATGCTAGTCATGCGCCATTCAGAATCCTGAACGATCTTTTCTTTAGAATTTATTACTTCTCTTGCGATCAAATCATTTTCTCTAACTTGCCCCATCGGTAGATATAGTTAGATTGGTAGTCAGGTACCTTGTACTGTTTGTCTACGGCGTAAACTTAGGTCTTTTTCTAGCCAAACCATACAATTATTTCTGTTGGTAATATTGCGGTGCAACAAGATTACAGTATAGCAATTCTGCGTCGTGTAACGTAATTATATGTCACCAAGAATTATTACATTGACATTTAACATTGTAGAATATTTATGGTATTTACAATATTGTTATGTGTCCGGACTAAATGTACTTGAGTAAAATATACAATAATAAATGTATTATTATAATAACACAACATAATAAAATTCAATTTTTGTGTTCAATTGATTATGCGTTACAAAATCAAGAAAAAGGTCTATAATACACATTTTAATAATACAATTGTTTGCTTAAACAAGTGGTACAAGTAAAAAAAATATTTCCGAATTTACAAATTGGTGATGGAATAGCTTTAACAATTACAATTCGTAGTGATACAAATTTTGTTTTAGATTATTGCCGAATTATTAGTTGTAAAAGATTTATGTAACTTTTTTTTCTTATTTAAGTATAAAAATGTACACTAAAAGAATTATACTGCCTTTTTGAGAACTGCTAATGTTTGATATAGACCTACAACATTACTACAATAAAGTGAAAAATTTAAAGTTTAGGAATAATAACTATAAGATTCAAGTCTTCTTTTGTGACTGTTAGTTTTTTATGAATAGCCCGATGAAGACCCTAAGTAAGTAATACATTGCAACAAAAATACGTATTTTAATTAAATAAATTATTATCCTGCCTCAGAGTAAAGTCTTATTGTATACATTAAAGGCAATGGAACATTCGTATTTTGCTTTATGCTGCAAATTGTTATCTTGCGTTTTATGTTTACCAATCATAACCTCTTTAGCTTAACAACTACTTTAATTGTTGTGATAAATACTTTAAAATTGTTGATTGCAGTAATCAAGTCTCTATTATGATGATAAAAGAATATGTCCAATAGATGACAGAAAACCAATTATTACAAAAAAAAATATATTTGATTTCTTGTTGTCTTTGTTCAACCACCAAATTTTGACATCAAATATATCTTACTAATAATTAGTTACATAGTTGGATTAGCTGTAATACATTAATTATTATACAAATATTTTAGTAAATTAACTTTAATATTCGTTTTTTGTTAAATGCTTTATTGTATTATTTTTATTTTTGTTTTATAGTATCTAAAATAACAAAAACGTATCACATCCAACTTAAGAAAATTTTATTTTGTACGTTTTAATATATTGTTTTTGTTTATGAAAACATTATCCTTACTTATTTCATTTTTAACATTTATTGTTATAGTTTAATTTTAGTTGCTCTATAATTTAAAACTGAAATTGTGCAAGTTAATTGAAAAGAAGAATAAAACACTAAATAGAATCGTGAAACTTAACAACACGGGTAAGAAAAACGATAATAACGAAACATAGTAAAGAAGAAGAAGACCAATAATAACATGGTTCTTTTCGTACCATAAGCGCAATAACAATAGCGCAAGCGTGTGATGGTTGTGTTTTTCAGTTCTTGATAATTGATTCTTATGCGCACTTTAGCATTGAATGCGAAAATTATTTTTATTTTATAGCATCACGTCAGGATTTTCGAAAAACCACAAATTTCAAAATTGTCAAAGAGCCGAAAATTGCGAAAATATGATACTACAAAATAGACATAAAACAATTTATTTATTTGTTATATTTTATTCTTATAAAACAATTAGGTCATTTATATTTTATTGTACCTTGGACCCTTGAAAATCTTCTCTTTCACCTCCTTTCTCCTAAATGTCCCTTAGAAAATCTACAAAATTGTTTGGGTTGATGATGACAAGACGGTGGGAAAGTTGGCTCTCCATTGCTCAGTAAATAAATGCGTGAAGTCGATAACTTGGCCGAAAGTATAAGTAACTGAGACTTGACAGGTTGTGATACGATTTAACAAGATCAAACACACTTATTAGCAGCTATCTACGCCACTCATGCACCGTGCAACTCTCAGTGCTGTTTCAACTACTATATTAGCTATTTTCATGCGTAAATCGAGTTATCTTCCGTCCTCCGTGAACAAACGCATCTTCGTCGATGGAAAATTTATTTTCAAGCAATAAATAAAACTTTCTTTTTTCTAAGTGGCATCAAGAGGCCGTAAGAAGTTTGCAGATTTTTTTGTTACATTTGTGTTAAGTTGATAGTAAAAAGGCAAAAAAGAAATATAACAAGTTTTGTTGTACCTTTCGTAGTTAGGAGTGAAAATAAGAGATCAAGACAAAACTTGGGCGCACCATTACGTTTGTTACACATGTGTTAAAGGACTTAGACGGTGGTTAAAGGGTAAACAAGAAGTGTTCAGATTTGAAGTTTTAATGGTGTTTGAGTGGTGTTCACGGTTTTATTTAAAAGCATAAAAAAAGAATAGTCTATTTAAATATTCCATCTGCTTTACGCCCAGTTCCTCATGGTTCACACGCACCAGTGCCAGTTTTACCAAAAAATGTATCTGAAATAGACGTTTCCACAAGTTTGTCAATTGGAAATAACATCGAAGAGTACGATTCTAAAGATACCTGCGCACCACAGCGTTTTTCACAGTCTGAAATAAACAATTTGATTCGAGATTTACATCTGACCAAAGAAAATTCAGAATTGCTTGATTCGAAGCTTAAAAACAAGAACTTGCTACCAGCTGGCACTTTATTTTTTTGGGCCAGGTACAAAAAAAAATACTTTTCTTCCATATTTTTCGGAAGAAGTAAAATTAATTTTCCGTAATGATGTACGTAGACTTTTGGCTCAATTTAACATTCCTTACGAAGTACCGATTGGAGACTGTTCATAGATTCATTCAAAAAAAGCCTCAAAGTTGTTCTTCTTGACAATGGAAATACGTATGTGTTAATACCCGTTAGACATTTTGTCCATTTAAAAGAGTGTTACGAAAAAACGTAATTCGTTTTCGATAAAATTAAATACGACAAAGATGTGGATTACGTGCGGCGATCTCAAAATAATATCGATGCTCCTAGGACAGTAAGGAAGGCACACAAAGTTTTCTTGTTTTTTGAATGGGATAGTAGAGACAGAGAAAACTATTGGATAAAGAAAGATTGCCATTCTCTTCAGTCTCCTCAACTATTTAGTCTTAAGAATACATAGTATAAATCAAAAAATGAATAAGTTATAAGGAAAAACCGTTTTAATTCATATTTTTGCAATTTTTTAACTTTTTACAAATTTTTAAATTTTCGATTTGCAAAAAATTCTGACGTAATAAAAAAAAATGAAGGTTATTTTCGGATTCAACGCTAAAAAATGCATAGGAATTAATTATCAAAAGTTAAAAAGCATCACAACCTAGATTTTGCAGGCTTCTGTAGTTTACAGTACCTTTGACTAAAAATACCTTAAAGGTGCCAATTTTTGAGTTAGTATCTGTAGTCCACAGTTAAACTGCGTATGTGCACACTGGCGTAATTTTGTATAAAAAGATCGTTTTCTAATGATAACCGTGGAATTTTGTATAATACCCGATACGCACTATAAAACTTTAAATATAGTTGCTTTCTTTCGGCCCATATATGTAATCTTAATGTCAGTCTTTCGTCTACATACAGTTGAATATATTCGGCTGTGGGCTTAGGATCTCTACTTTTCATTGAGTTGTACTAACAGACATATTTCTCCTACCGTGGATGTCACGTCTAGTGATTTGGAACTATTTATTTTTGTCAGTCATGTTTTCAATCAAAACTAAAATTCGTTTAGGTATTCTTGAAGAAATTAGAATGATACAACTTGTTCATGATGCAATACAAACATAAAAAGTTATACTCTAAAACAATATACTGATACAATTTAGAGTTATTTAGGTGTAAATATGTAATGACATCTTATTGCTTAACTTAAAAAAGTATCTGTGAAGTACGAATATAAGTGTTATGGATATTTGTTAGTGTTTCAGTTAATTTCTAATCTTCTAAAGCAATTTGTTATTTGATATATTATGAAATATTTGCGTTGCTTATAAGTATACTACCTGGCATGTCTTTTTCTCTAAATTTTTAATAATTTTATTTGTTATATTATAAATCTGTTTAATCATCAGGTTGCTATTTTAACATTATTGCTTTAACTTTTGGAAAAAAATCTTTCAAATATTTTTGAGGTTTCAGCAACATGTTTATTGGTCTATAGGAAATGATTTTTCTTTGAGTCTACCAACTTAAGTATAAGTATTCTTTGGCTGATTTTCAGTAATCAGAAAAATCTAGGTCTCATTGTAAAACTGAATAAATATGTGATATATTTTAAACTATTTTTTGACAATTATTTATGTAGTTCGCCTATTATTGAGTTGTAACATGACGTTTTTCTTGGATTTATATATTTGAAGTTGGTTATTTTAATTTTAGTCACTTTTTTGCTAGACATACAAATCTAAAAAAGGCTTTAAAATACCAGCGTACTTCTTTTAGGGCAATATCTGGTTTAAAAAATTTAAAAACCTAAAAAAATGTTGTAAATGCCAAAGCATTCTTTTCGGCAATTTTCGACATCAATATCAATACAAAATTATAAAGTATTTGTTACTGTGGTGACTCGAGTCTGTTGTCATCTTTTTCTCAGTCTACTCACATCCTATTCTCCATTAGGGAGATATTTATGTTATATTAGGTAGTCAGTGATCTTTCATTCTTTCGAGGTGCAGTTTTCAGTCTTGTTGGATGGATTTGACTGTTGCTAAAACAGTTAGTACTTATGTTTCCTTCTATATAACCGTAAATAACTTTTAAGAACTTCAATTTCAAATCTTGGACATGCTAACGGCATTTTTGTTTTAAAACCCAAATTCTCTACCACATAGCAAGACAGGGATTATCACAGGCTTATACAATTTTATTTGTGTTTTTTTTTCTAGCCTTGTTGCGCGGGGTTGTCTGTGTTATATTTTGTATGGTATCTGGAGAGGCAGGCGTGTAAATAGCCGTACCCCTCGTAGAGCGGTGTGGGGAAACTAAGTATGGCCCGTTCCGAAAGTAAGACGCTGAGGCCCAAATCGTCCCTTAAACAGCCGGCGCGAAAGCGGAGGGGGGCGGCTACCGACATCAACCAACGAGTATTGCCAAATCGCTCACCTGTAATCGACTTCGGCTTCGGCTTTAGCGGCGTTGATTTCCTGGTGGCCACCGTGCTGTGATGTCTTCGTGCCTGGTTTAGCGGTGGAGTTAGATGCGGGTAAATTAAACACGACCGCACTGGCCGGGTTGCGGTTTGAAAGTGTCTTGCGGGGGAGTTAGCTGCGGGTAAATTGAACACGACCGCACTGGCCGGGTTGCGTTGCGAAAGTTTCGCCTGGTTTCACGCCTGGCTTCGCGGTGGATCATTTGCGGGAAATTTTGATTCGAGAGCACTTTGCGTTTCAAAAGGTGCTACCGACGGCATATGCAGGCTCGCAGGCCGAGCGAAAAAAAAACCCATATGCCGTTTTGTGTGCGATAACAAAACGTCTGTCAGCAGATATCGAGTCACCAGCACACCGCCACGAACACAGACGGTTTAATGGCGAAAGGCCGCCACACCAGTATCCTACGTTATATCCTAAATAGTTGAAACGATCAACTTGTTCGATTAGTTGCAGATCTTTGTCCAGATTGGTTCCTTTCCTTAGAATACAATAGGTCTTTTCTTCTAGTGTTAACTGCTTATCAAAATAATATTGGTGACAAGCTTTTCAAAGAATAATTTTGTTGTCATTTTTTTCTGTTTATTCGGATACATTGGGGCTAGTGCCGTTTTATTATTATATATGTTAAAAAGTTTGTGCGAAATATTACGGTTCTGTCATACACATTTATTAGTAAAGAAAAATTGTCTTCAGTGACCACGTAAGTGTATTACAACTTTTATGCAATTATACAAGGGCTTAAAACATTCTATAAGTTTAGATCAATATTTATGTTTTTTTTTATTTGCTCAGATATGTATTATTGAAACTAAACAAATGATGTTTGGATTCTATTTCATTATTTCTGAAAACATGTGTATCTGTGACAAGGGCTGTTGTTTTGTTTTTGGCTATAATATAGTTGATTAGTGAGCGGAAACCTCGGATTTTCCAAGTAAATTTGTAAATCTGTTTTTTCGGAAAGATGTATTAGTTATTCTAAATTTGCTATGTATACAAAATTTCAGCTAAGCGACGGCCTCTTTTGTTTATATGTGGTTTTCCTTCTATTTTACTACGTTAGGTGTTGATTTGTTGCCCACTTGAATATCCAGATCTTCAAAAAATAGAAGCTAGTAATTTTTATGTATACATTTTATTTCGCGTTGCAGTACAAAATTGCTTAATCTTCTTACTGGTTTATCCTTCTTTGCGCGTTTGTTGTCATTATTAGATCTGTCCGGCTTTCCGAGGTAATGCATAAGCTTTTGAGTATTTCGTGGTATACTAGGCAGGTTAGCGACCCGGATATTAGTAAGATTTTTCATTAATTTCTTCTGGTCTAGATTGGCTGTATTTTGCTAAACAGAGGCATCTCTAGTTGGTTGTTCCTCGTCATCACATACAACGATTGTAGGTAGAGAAAAGTTCTATATATTAGGAGATTCATCATTATATTCACTTGTTTAGATATCCGCATTTTCACATATTTTTTTATTTGTTAATTAGTTTGCCAGTAGTGAATTTTTGTCGCTGAGTGTACTTGTACCAACATGACGTTTATCAACGAACTTAAAAAGTTCGTTACTGAATTCTATATGTCTGTCGGTCTGTCGGCCCGTCACAAAATTTGAGATTTTTTAAAATTTTAAAATGGATTCGTAAGGAAATTTTACGCTGATTTCGAAAATGAAGTCGAAAAAATTCTATGTCGAATAATTTTCGAGATATTCGATTTCGAATTTTTAAGTTCGTTCTGGGATTGCTTACAGAGCAATATCTTCGCCAGCCCCATGTTTTTAAATTGGTTTTTAAGCAAAGCCTTGTTCATAAAGGTTCATTGCATAGCTTTGAGTTGATTTTTACTTAGTATCTAAGAAATATTTTTATTATAACTAATTATAAACTTCAGCCAGCGTAGTCCCGTGGCTGAGGGGCGGGCTGCGATGCTGACGGACCCGGGTTTAATTCCCGGTGCTCTCTGATGCCTGGCGGGTGGCCTACTCAGTCACTAAAAATAATTGAGTACCTGCGTTTACTCGAACAAGGGGTAATAATGGCGGTCGTCTTAGACGCGGTGCTTGCCACACCGCCCCGCACCAGAGATGGTGTGCAACGACCGGGCAGAGAGAGCGAACGTATGAGAGCCTTAACCTCTCAGTTCGCAGGCCGTGCTTCCACGCGGGGCGTAGAGCCTTACCAATTATAAACTCTATAATTTCAATTTACGCAGTAAACGTCCTTTGATTTCTGTTTACCTTAATATGAAACGGTAACGTGACTGCTTGTGCACTTTGCGTCGGAAAATTTTACTACAAAAATTATTTGTATGAATAAACCGTTCATATTTATTATACTATAAAATAGTTCGCTTTACTTATGTTGATTTCAATTTTACAACAGATTGTATAAGTTTGTCTACTTTATATACGCCTTGATTTTTTTCTTTTAGTTTGTTTTTGTTTTAGTTTGTGTTAAAGGATGGATGTAGATTTCTGATTACCACTTTAATATTAAGTTCCTGTCAAGTTGCTAGATTCCGTATTTATTGCTGCTAGGAGCACTAATTGTAATTCTGCGGTTAGTTAATGATTTTCGTATAATATTCACTTTGTCGTTGTAAAGTGCTTTGAGTCGTATCCAGCCTTAATTATTGAAGGTTAATTAATTTAATGACAAATATATGTTAGTGTTGTAGTGGGATGTTTATTAGTCTTTAGAGTTTCATTCTTGCAATTATAATTTTCTAACACAATGTTGCAAAAGTTCAACCGATAATTAAATGTTCTATCACTGATGTAGTTGATATAGTTTCTGAGGCGCCACTTATATAATATAATTGAATCTAAATCTGTACACCACAATAACTTATGGTTACTGAAATCTAAAATTTGTTGAAAAAGTATTTTATTTTTTAATTGCGTTTATAATATACATAAAAATATTACGATTTCTTGGTTTTCTTCCACTTGAATTGGAACAATTTCCTGATTTCTGTATCTATAGCATAATTAGATTAATGTAAATTACCGATTTTTAAATAATTAAATATAAATTGTAAATTATTTTGTTTTAAAATCAAGACATTTGAAATTACGGTCAGTGTTTATCACATCGCTTAACCATCGGCAAACTTTTAGTTACAAACTTTTACATTTTGCAAGTGAAATGAAGATGGAAAATCAATTTGATATGCGGTCTGTTTCTTCTCAAATCGCTAGTGGTTCCGGATTACGAGAAAGTACAATTTGTTCACTTTTCCTTAGTCATCTATTAACGATGTGTTTTCAAAAACAGGGTCCGTTAAGTATTAAACAAGCATTTCTTTTTATTTTTACATGTCATAAGAATTGCTGTTTACAGATAACCCGTACATAGAAGAAATGTATTTCTTGAACACTAAACCATCAAAGTTATTAGTACTAGTCTTTTGCTATTCCAAAAATATGCTAAAAATGTCGGTTTTTTTAAAAATATTTAGTGAATCCTTCGTAATCCTTTAAAACCTCAAGACTCATATGAGTTATAAAATTAATGAAAAGATTTTGTTCCTTTAGTACGGCTCCTAAATTCTAACCTGTAATTTATAATCAAACATAATATAGACTGTAATTTTAGCCTTTGAAACTGCTTTAGCATTGATAAAAAGTTGTGCCTATGAGAGCAGTTTTTTAAGCATCAACTTTTTAACTTGAGTTGTGTACAAAAAAGCTTCCTGTTAACCAATAAAGATAAGAAAACGGACTGGAGTATTTTACTAATATTAATATACGTTCATTTTTACACAAATTTATTTAACAGAATATTCTGTAAATAAGTATTGCGATATTAAATTTTGAGGTTAACAATAAACAACCGAGAATATTGTGCTCCTCTAGCAAAAGCAAAATTAGCTTTTATTTTCATTAGGAAACTACCTTAAAAATTAAACAAACCATTTCTTATGATCGACATTAATATATAATTTGCACGCTATATAGGTCCCCTGTATAATTTTAGCGTCAAATGCGTCTAATTACTGATTTAATAAATTCAGGAATGCTAGCATCCGACCTATCGATACTGCCGATTTTCTACAATAATTTGGGTGTTCATTGCAACAATACAGCTATTTGGGACTGTGTATTAAGCTTATCCTTGAATATGTAAAATTTGGTTTTGTTTCCAGAGCAGCTACACAAAGAGCATGTCAGAAGCAAGTGCAGACCGACCCTTGTTACGGATGGCAATCATTAGGGAATAGAAGTAATTTAATCCAATTTTATTATAAAGGAGATGATGCTCGGTCAAAAATATCTTGTATTTTCCAACCACACAAAAACAATTGTTTCTGAGTTAATGTTGAAATAAGGCTACCTGCTTATTTGTATCACATACGAATAAATCTTGTCGTATGCCATTATGCAAGCCTAATTCGATTGACAAATTATTTTTGCAACCCTGTAAAATTTTTTATCTGTAGGTTAGCGTTCATTATAGTGTAATATCCCTTTAGTATTGATCAGATTGTGAATTTTAATCACAAAACTTACAAAGATGCTGTAAGCTTTGCTGAAATATACTGGATGTTTAATTAATCCTTAAAAATAGTTATACGCTATCCTTCGTTAGACTGGAGATTATTGGCTATCGTTTTCAGTTTTTAAAGTTAATTAATATTTCTGCGCTGCCTCTGAAGCTGCAACTCCAAAAGACACTCCCCCAACTTAAAAAACGATTCTAATGTTGTATCAATAATTGTTCCATGCACTCTTTTTAAGTATTACTTACAAAAACAAGACTCTTTAAACATAGTAATAGAAATATAAATAAACCTACTTTGGTGTACAAGGTGGTTCAAATATAATCGGAATTGACTTGTGCGCAAACAAGCCACACTACGAAGCAGCTGGGTGGAGCACAACCTTCATCCTCCCTTCTACTTGGGTTAGAACCTGTTCAATTCTGTTCGAGAGCTGCTAGAGTGATGAGTCTACAGAAGGTACCGCTGAGCGTGGAATAACGCATTGTGCTCAAATATCTCGTTGGAGAAAACATATTGTCCGCTGAAATTCACCACAACAGTATTTAAAAGTGTAACTCTCACAGACTCGTGTGTTTATTTGGTGTAAGTGCAGAATAAATGCGCGTTGAAAATAAACGGCATGATTGTCAGCCGCGAACATGCGTCACCAAGCCAATCATTGATTGTGCAAATACACTTATTCGTGAGAATAGGCTCACCACTATAAAGAAACTTAAAGCAATGCTGTTCATCAGTATTGATAGTATAAAAGACAAGCTGCCAGTCTTCTCTACAGCAGTTTGAAGACAAAGGTGATGAATTCTTAAAGTCTCTAGTGACCACCGCTGAAACGTCAGTGCACTACACTTCATTCCCGAATCCCAGCAGTCATCATGCAAGGCATATCAGTTCTCCCAAACCCAAAAGAGCGCAGGGAGACGTTTGGCAGGAAAAGTGATTCTAGGACTAGTACAGGTTATTCATATAGACTTTCTGACGGATGCTAGAACAATAAATGCAGCTTATTACTCAGACTTCCTGGCAAAAAAACGTAAAGAAAAACATCCGATTCAAGCGAATAGTCTTCCTTGAAGACAATGCACACCCTCATACAAACAATTCACAAAATTATTAAAAAAAATTAATCAGCGTAACTGCTATATTCTCTAAAACTTGGTTTATAAATATGCTGATTAATACAGGATACCCAAGAAAAAAATGATTTATCGAAATTAGAAGTGCTTAGGTGGCATAACGCATTTAGAGAAAGAATAAATGGCGTCGAGAATGAGCAACGGGCATGACCCTCATCAACATTCCACACTTAAGACAAGATAAGATAAAAGCTGTTTTGAACTCTAACCAACATCTCAATATTAGATTGATAACAAATAAAGTGAGACATCCAAAATGCATAATGAATAAAATTGTCACGACGGAATGACAGATATGGATATGCTAAATTGAATCACCAGGTTTTAATCAACGAACAAAAGAAAAACCGCGTATCGATTTCCGTCAGTATTTGAATCGTATAAGAAGTGAGTCTGAAATGTAAAACGGAGATGAGAAAGCAGAGCTGCTAATGGCGAGTCTTGGCCAAAGCAGGCTGAAATAAGCAAACCAAGATGAAAGTGGTAGTTATAGTCTTTTTTTGGATCTAAAGGTCTTGTCTATAAAGTAGTCAGCGCTGCATTTTACGTGGGAGCACAGAGTATAATTAGGTAATAATGCACAAAATGAGATTAAAAACGCAGCCGTCATTTCTTTTATTTCATACGAGGGCAGTTTGATGTCATTGACTTTTTGAATTTCCCGCGTAGTAACTTTAAATGCAAAAATGCTTCTGTCAACTACCATCTGTTAATAGATTACTGTCAAATTTTGAGCAAGCTGCAACTTCGTGAATTTCTGGAAAAAAATGGAAAAACGTGAATTTCGTGTGGTTATCAAGCATTATTTTTTGTGTAAAAAAAACACCACTGAAACCAAGAAAAGGCTTGATAAATACTTTATAAACTCTGCACCATCAATTTCAATGATTAAGAAGTGGTTTACTGAATTCCGTTGTGGTCGTACCAGCGCAAGTGACACCAGAAATCTTCCATAAAATCCATGGACTGATATTGGACGATCGGAGAATGAAAGTTCTGGTGGCTGAGGCTGTAGGCATCTCAACTAAGCGGGTGCATCACATTTTACATGAATATTTGCACATGAAAATGCAATCCGCGCAATGGGTGCCGCGATTACTGACACTCGACCATAACTGCAATCGTGTGACCACGTTAAAGAAGTGTTTGGCGATGTTCAACCACAATCCAAACAAATTTTTGCGCCGTTTCGTAACCGTGGACGAAACATAGATCCATCACAACACTTCAGAGGGCAAGGAACAGTCAAAGCAGTAGACTTCTTCGGGTGAATGTGCACTAAAGAAGGCCAAAGTATGTCTATCGGCCAACAAGGTCATAGCGACAGTTTTTTGGGATGCACGCGGTATCATTAACATCGATTACCTTGAAAAAGGTAAAACGATCACCGGCAAAATTACTCAGAGATGTTGGACAGATTCCACATTGATTTGAAGCAAAAATGGCGGCATTGGAGAAGAAAAAAGTGCTCTTCTACCAAGACAATGCACGGGTGCACACGTGTGTAGTCGCCATGCCAAAAATCATTGTCAAAATAGCATTTTTTCTGACAATGATGTAATCAACAATGGAGCGATATTTCTCTTTGGTTGTGCCCAGATGTATTTATAGATATCTTTAGGTTGGTAAAATATATTTATTATCTTGAGGCCCATTGTTTCACATATCTCTATTATTCTGTCTCCATTATCATTGAGAACTTTTTCTCAGAACTGACCGACTATCGCATCGTTTTTTCTCCTTCTCCTTTTTCTTAATTTCCTAAGTTTTAATCTTCTTCAAATCTTCTTTTAAAGTATCCATAAACTTCTGTTTTTCTAAGTTTTGGGCTATCATCATTTAGTCCATATACTCCACATACCTTTTTTCTTTAGAAAATTTACAACTAGGCTTAAGTTAAAATGAAAGTTCTCAGATGAAACAACAGAGTTGTCTCAAAAGGTAGTATGGTCATGTCATCGGCAAATCAGGTTATATCTCTTAACTTGGTCTTGGATATATTAGCTATGAGGAGAGTATATAAAACTGGACCTAGCGTATTGCACCGAAAAACCCTAAAGCCAAATTAAAAAGTTCTGATAGCTCTACATGTTTTTTTATCAGGAGACATTTACCTTTCAATTATAATTTAATAATTTTATAACAATGAAGCATTAGCATTTATATGAGTTTGTAGCATTAACCTATACATACTGTATTTTTCAAATAACTGTTTAACTTCCAAAAACATTGTAGAACAGTACTCTTTGAATTCAAAGTCATTATTTGTTTTATTAACAATACCATATACCTCTTCTATTGTACTGGCTTTTAAAACTGAACTGATGGTTATGTATATTATTTGCTGGCTTTAGAATCATGATTACGAAAGCAATTTGTAAAAAAATCCTATAGCGCTGTACATAGTAGTGCAGTAGGCACTAAGTATCGGAATAAGAAGATTGTGATGCAGTTTACACATCCAACGGACCAACTAAAAAATGGAGATTACCATAAAACATTCTGCCAAATATAAAATACGTAAAGTAGTATAATTTCTGTGTGCGAAAAAACTTTTGGCAGTGTCGTACATTAATGTCGTCTTACTAATGTCCATGATAAAGAGAAACGTGGTATCTCATCTATAGGCAGCGACAAACTGGTGCAGAAAATTGATAGATGCATATGAAACATGACAATTCGTTTCAAAATGTTGTTACAAGATGACTTCATTCTAAGACAGTTTTTTGTAGGCAGTAATTTCAAATCTTGTAAAACGTTATTACAAGTGCTTCAATTTTCAAGGGGATTATATTGCTGAACGATTGTACTATTACAGATTTCTAATGTATAATAAATGTTCTATATCTACAAGTGCCTCTAATTGATAACCAAACGGTGATGTCTTTCTGAATTGCTCTTGTATCACAGAGAAAAAATGTAAAACAAAATTGTAATTTTAGAAGAATTTTAATATAGACCACAAAATAGATTAGGCTGCAAAGACGAATTAGTTTGCTTTATATGTTATTTTTAAATAATATATTAAAATTTAAACAAATGATTTCAATTAGAAAAGCAAAGTACTTTGAATTATATAATAGCACACGAGGAAGAATATTTATAACATTCTAAATAGTTACATTACCAAATAACAATTCTAAATATAAAGATATTCGCTATTTGAAAAATAAGTGTTGGCACAAATGTTTTAAATTTAAAACCGTTCTAAAACAAATTTTACCAAGTCGATTAAGACACAATTATTTTGAAAGAAGATATTTAAACTTAGTAAAACTTATATTCCAGAAAAGATATTATTAGATAGTCTGTCACAAGCAAAGCTTTATCTGGATACTTAAGATTAAATATTTCCTTAAAAATAAGTAGAAATGAGTTAATTCAGTTTTTATGTTTCCTCTATTAGCCTGTAGTCTAAGTTGTATTAATATATAAAAGGCAAATTTCTTTTACATTTTTCATTTTTTGTTTAATAGTAATTTAAAGATTTTAACGCATTAAGCAATCATTTAGATAATAAAATAATTTTTGACTTAAACCTTGACGGGCATTTTTTATACCGTTACAAAAATTTGTATTACTGTATTAATCCAAATTGTATTTTTAAAGTGAGTAGTAATTCAAGCAGCTGTAGCCGTGCTTATTTTCGTAAAATATTTGTTTTTATTTTTGATGTAGTAATTTAAACAAAATTAGGTGAAACTAATATAAAAGAATTCTAATATAAGACTAATTAGAGGTAACCTCCCAAATTTTTAATTAATTAACATCTGTTAATGTAGTGGAGATTCTAAAGGAGAAAAATCAGTAATAACAAAAGTTTTCGATCGGTTTTTTGTTAATTTTGTCCAACCGTCTGTCTTTTTGCTTTATTTAACTAATTTTAAATTTTTTTCTGTTTTGTTTCCTTCTATTTTTTTGCTTCCGTTTATTTTAAACACCATTTTGTACTTTATATGTCTAATATATTTTTATATATTTTCTTTTATATTATCAAGTACTTTTCGTTGCTTTTTTTACACATAAAGGGTGCGTACGTTACTACCGGCCCTATCAAATTATTAAATAATTTGTTTTCATTTTTTCCTTATTATATTGCATTTTAATATCTCCTTGTGATAATGTGCTTTATTTTTTTTAATATCTTTCCTTAATTTTCATGCTCTTATTTTATGTATAATTTTTATTATCTCTCCTTAATTAAAGATTCTATAAGCATTTTTTTCATTGCAGCCTACATATACTTTTATATTTTATGTACTTTATTCTGCTCTTATGTAATTGCAAATAACAGTAATATTAATAGCAAAAAACAAAATACAACTCCAAGAATTATTAGAACTATACGTAGCATCCAAACGGGTGAGACTAAAAATAAACATAACCAGACTAGAAGAAGAACAATAAAAAAAGGAGACAGATTTATATATTTAGAGCTAAAAATACAATTTTTAAAAAACAATCTGACAATAAACCTACATAAAAGAATATCACTAGTCTGGTCGTGGTTCGGAAAACTACAAGGTATACTCCAGTCGGACATATCAAATACACTGAAAGCAAAGATTTTTGATCAATACGCGTTGCCAGTTCTAACATACGGGATAGATACTTAGACTGCCAATAAAAATTTATTGTACAAGCTCCAAGTCCACGGAGAGAAAGATGCTGAACGTTAAGCTACATGATCGTATACAGAATACCGAAATGCAAAGAAGATCCAAAGTGACCCATGTAATAGAAAGACTGTACTGTAAGATGAAACTGGGCTGGGCATGTAGGAAAAATGCAAGATAACAGATGGACGAATAGGGTCATAGAATGAATACCTCGAGAAAGTAAAATATAGAGGAAAACCGCAGACCAAGTGAACAGACGACATAAAAAGAGTGGCAGGGTACGATTGGATGAAGAAGACACACAATAGAAAAGAATGAAACAACTTGAGGGAAGCTTACGCCTGACGATGGACTGAATAGCTGCTGCTAAAGATAAAAGTAAATTTTTGCTTTCTTTGTTTTTTCTCCCATTGTCTTCTATTATTCCTGTCAGTATTAGTAATATTATTAGATTTCTTAATCATTTTGTCAAATTGTCAAATTAGTATATAGTGTGCGTATTTATGTGTTGTTCTCTCATAAATATTTTCTATCACATGTATTGTATCTGTTGTTGCCTACCACTTTTCAATAAACACTAGTAATCGTCCATATCTTTTCTTTTGAAATTATATAAGTGTTTTTGCCACATGTAAAATATTTTGCTTGTGCAGAGTTGTTTTAATATCAGACTTGTTAAAAAAGTAAGCCACCAAGTATGCACTTTGATCTCGAGTATACCCAAACAGGATACACAAAATCAAATAAAATATTGCGTATAATCGGTGGCGCAAAAGTCATCTATATTCCTCAAGAACGCGGAATAATTGTATCAATATTTTTCACAAATAATCGGTTAGTAATTTTAGTGCAACGTAAACTTTGGCGTCAATTCCCTGGTCGTGTGGCACTAATTGAAAAAATACCCCGACGTTTAGGCGTTCGTCTCGAGAAGTCTGGCTCAACAGTACCAGTATCTGGCCCGGAGCAGCTGTTCGGTTGAGAATATCGCTGCTGTGGTTGCAGATGTCCAAGAGGAATCTTACACATCAACCAGGCGGTAAGCCACGCAAATGGCCATCAATAGACGGTCTTTACAGCGAACTTTGATAAAAGACTTAAACATGTTTAGCCAAGTTCTCCTAAACCTTGACCACGATGGGGGATTATTTTCTATTGAAAAACATCTTGAGCGAAAATACGCATTTCACTTATGTGGATACGTAAATACAATTATCGCTTCTGGAGCACTGAAAACCCGTGTAATACGCGAAGAGCCATTACATCCTCTCAAAGTCACCGATTGGTGGAGTTTACGGAGGAAGGTAATTAGCTCATATTTTTGAGGATGGCGTCGACAATACTGTTGCTGACTGGTGAGTCTTACAGAACCATGATCAAAAACTTTTTGCCACCAATTGGCGAATTGGGTTTGAAGAACATGTGGTTCCAGCAGAAAGGTTCAACCGCAACTGCAAGATCGTCTGATTTTACAGTTCTAGACTTCTTTCTTTAGGCTCTTTTGAAGTCATGGGTCTACATAAACAAGCTACAGATCTTGGTGGCTCTAAAGGAGAACATCCGCCAAAAGTTTTGAGAAAAGTTATGGAAAATGCTATGAAACGAGCCGAATGTGCATCAGCTCTGGCGGTGGTTATTATACTTAATCAATATTACCTTTCCGACTTAATTAGAAAAAATTCAAACGTTTAAATAAATATAATCAACAAACAGATATAATTCTTTTTATTTACAAACATAGTTGCTACCATTAAAATTCGAGTGGTAACTTTTGCGCCACCTATTATTAGTCTCATCATAAAATAATGTATTAATTTCTAAAATGCTACGCTTTCCACGTAAGACAAAAACGCTACGAGATCACGCCAAAATATTTCAGTTGCATGGTTTTTTTACTTTTGTTAACCGTAAAAGAGTTGCAGTTAATATAAAAAAGCTTGCTACTGTTACCCATAGATGTTGCAAAATAATACGATTACAAGTTTTTCGAGATAAATAATCAACTTGTAATAATGGTGTACTTATTTATTACCGTTGGTTATAGATTTTAAATGTTTCTGGATTTTAATTGATAGCTAAATAGGAATACACTAGCTTTCTATTTTTAAGACATTATTCTTTTGAACACCATTCTGAATTTTCGCCCATTGCTATATCTTGTGTAGCTACTATGATAATATTTAAGTGAAGTGGGTGTGCGATTTGCGTTATCACTGGAGCCAAAGTGTCACCTTTCTGTTTTATTTCGTTTTATATTTATTAATCTAACTACTTGAACATTAAAGTAGCTTAACCGAACAATATTTATTCTTAAAATAACAAATATCCTACTATTTAGCAATAGAGTTATATAACTTGAGCCCATCAGGGTGAGTTAAAACCCAAGTTTGGGCATTCAAACAATGTACACATTGAAATGGAAATGTAATGCGATAACACATTATGAGCCTTGAACGGTAATTAAAAATGAACTGCTGACCTTAAGATATAACTTAAAACATCATTATATGAATTAAATTATCAAAGAGACAAAACAACTGATTACAATAATTAAATTAAATAAATTACTGTACGGGAAGCCCGTCTCACAACTTAAATAAAGCCACTATCAATATTGCAACAATTAATGATGCAACCACCACTTAAATAATATAACTAATACGCAATAATTTTATTACAGGATAATTTGAAATGATGGGCTCAATTTCACACCGCTATTTTTCTTGAACTACAAATTGTACACAACATTTCAAAGAGATGTCATAGAGTTTCGAGTACTATGACTAGAATGGTTGCACTCAGCATACAATCATGCAGAAGCGTTAGTTGTGTGCAAGATAGCTGCAGTGCAGCGTAACGAGAAGAATGCGAAACGAATTCGAGACAGCTTAGAGCATATACCAATTAAGTCAACCCATAGAGTGAGCAAAGAACTTGAACTGCCACAAACAAATGTCTGGTGTGCGTTGAAGCGCCGTGTAATGTTCAAACCATACAGTTTACAATCGGTAAAGGATATTCGTTAGGGCAAGCTACAGAGTGTAGAATTTTATAACGGTTTGCTCGAAAACAAGAAAGACGGACATTTTCTGTCGCGTTTAAGTTTTAGTGGTGAGACAACGTTCTATATAAGAGGGAACGTAAATTCATACAATGAGAGGAACTCTCTACAAATGATGGCCTATGCCGCATCGAAAAAAAAGGTTGATTAACCTTTTTTAATAGTAACACAGTTACAAATGAACGAAGATTTAGAAAACCTTATGTTTGAACAGGACAGAGCTCTACCCAATTGGCGCTGAATAAATCTCTAACTCAATGATTGATAAGTAGCATAGGGAATAAAGACTTGGCACTTATGCTGTGGCCTCTGAGACTTCCTAGCTTCAGACCTTACGACTTTTTCATGTGGGGTTCGTAAAAGAAGTAGTTTATGTATCAAATCTACCAATTACTTTGGACGATGACAAACATCTGCGTTGTTCACGACCACAATATGCCAAACCGTATGTCGCTGCTAGTAGAAGAGTTTCTGAAGAAACATACTAGGAAAACGCTACCATGCGTAAAAGAACCGCTGGTAAATATGAAGTGATGCTGAATGTTGTTATTTTAAAGAATATTAAGTGTATACAAAAATATCTTCAATTAAACAATTTTTTCTGCAGTCACTTTCATTACCCTCTGTACGTATTTTGTATAACGGTTTATAGGTTTAAAAATTTTAAACGACAACTTTATTATGAATTGTTGTTAAATTCTACCCAATGAATTATATTACAAAGTCACTTAAAGAGATTTTAATGCTAAATAAGTACAGAAAATTGTTTTCTTGTAAACAATATTAAAAAAAATGTGGTGTGAACATCACACGACTTTCCTTATCCTATTATTATATATTATACCGGGTCCATCGTCTCGGCCCTGCACTGCTCTCGTCCCGGAACTTGTTATTTTAAAAAAGGACGAGGCGCGAGTCCAACACTCGAAAGCTGATTAAAATAAACCGTACAAGACAATAATTGACTCGTACTTAAAATTTTGCTACGTCACTGAAGGTAATCGTACGAGCTCGGTCGCACGGCCTTCCCCATTATCACCTGCGTGCTCCCTCCTAGCGACCAGTCGGCCAGGAAGCTCTCCGAGCGCGCTATGATTGGTCCGTTTAATTAATTTTTAATGGGCTATAACTTATTTATTTGGCCTCGGATCAAAAAATTTCACTGTAATTTTTTGTTCGCCTCGGTCTGATCTATCCGGTAATATAAATTTCCCGAAACATTTTATAACACCCGGTATATTAAAAATCCCGAGCTTCAATTTTTTTCGAGTTCCTATTTTACCAACTTTTATTTTAAATTCATGTTTATCTCGTGATAACAAATTATTTTTATTCTCATGAATTTTTTGTATCTTCAACCGTTTAGGTTCGCGACGGTTTTGCGACCGCTTTTGCGTCCTTGCGGCCAAACGGCTCGCCCGATTTTTACCAAAAGTTTTGCACTGCGTCCCCTACCTACAAGTAACTCGCATACCAAATTTCAAGTCTCTAGCTCTTACGGTTCTCGAGATATCCTGTTTACTGACACACCGACACACACACACACACGAACCAATGGTTCAAACCAACTTTTTTGGCGTCCTGAGGCTATAATTCGTTCAGAAATGTGAAAAACTGGGTAGGTCAAATTTCCGCCGATTACATTACTTTCCTTATTATAGGATAAGGAAATTAATAAAAATATTACTATAGTCTGTATTTTTTATTAGCAATTAATGACAATTAAAGTGTACTGTAGAGTATTATATTTCATTTATCAAGTATATGCACCTTCGCAAGAATTAAGCAAATATGCATATTGTGAATTAAAGGCTTCTATGAATTTCTCGTCGTTACTGCAAGCTATTTTTAAATAATTATCGACACAGCCATGGAAATTCTTAACATCGCTAAAAAACATATGGCCATAAGCAGTTATCTAAATTTTTATTAAATGTCAGTTACTGACATTTACTTACATGCAGAAATCTTTTTTAACCCAAACGTAGTTTACGTCATCTACATGCTGAATTAAATTTAAAGTTGAAGGACAATTTATAGCTATTTCCAAATATCCGGTGAATTTCCCTTTTCTACATTTAGCCGATTTGAAAGCTTTTACTGCGTCTAGAATAATCAAAATATCGGTTTGCAGAATAACATTAATTATAGCCTACATACCAAAGAAGACTTTACCACCGTCCTTACAATTGCCTGTGTAACTGCTATTATAAACCTCGACCATGACATCCAGTAAGTATTTTTCTTCCAAATCTAAACATGGCTCCAGTTTTTCCGCGATGTTTGTCAAGTAGGTAAAAACTCTTGGCATCAGTTCTGAGCACGTAAAATCCACCAGTTCCTGGTAGTTAGGATGGCGCGGAAAATCAAGGTCCTCGAATAGGCCGAAGTAATTTGAAGAGTAGTTCTAAAGTTTTAATTAATAGATAGATGCATTTTTGACATTCACCACCGCATTTGTAAAACATTATGTTTATTTATACAGTATTTTCTATACGAGAATATTAGACTTGATTTATTTTTTAAATTGTTTAATATAACTGTACTTCTTATCGCCAAAGAAATTACATTGTTGTGAGTTATAGCTAGCGCTACAATTGCAAGATACCCATGAACACTCGCAATTATATTTTTATAACTTGCTATCAAATATCTTAAATTTTGTATGGCAGTTTAGTATTACTTATTAATTTTAAGTGATATATGTTCTTGGAAAATAACATATTGCGCCAGAACTACATCTATCAACCTCAAGCCTTATCAATTTTATTAACTGATTTAACTGAAAACAATTTAAAACGTTTACTTAAACTAAGTAAGATTTTTACAAATAATTTCGCACATATTAAGCAAAAGCTACTTCATAAGTAGGTACACCTTTTTATTAGTAACAATTTATCGTCATGTAGTTTTGCCTTACTTTTTGAAAGCCTTAACTTTAATAATGCTACATAAATAATTCCAAAATTTATTAGATCCAGTGAAGACAAAATTGTCGCGTTCTCTAAGAGATGGGTACTTTTATACAGTATATTAGAATCAATGGTTCTGACTTCAAAAAACAAGTTGTAAACTGATTTTAGTAATCAAATAACGACGTACCGAACAACTAAGTTCAGAAGGGAAGCAAAGAGTAGATACTCTAGAAATAATCGCAATTTAAAAAAAAAGAACCGGAAAACAAGGTACTTATAGAAAATGTCACATAAACGCATACAAATTGATGTTAGTAAAGTGCAAAAGTATTCATAACACCATTCAGAAAAATGTTAAAGAGATATTACCTCTAATTTTGCGAATGCGCCAATATCAGCATTTTTTATACATTTGCTTTTAACGAGATTGCCAATGTCCTTCCATTTTTCTTGTTCTATATCGGAACTTCCATTCAAACTAGTAGCTGCACTTATAAAATGTTAGCAATACGTATTGTAATGAAATTGTTATTACCAAGCAAGACTGCACCTATTAAGGGTAACCACGACATCTTACACTTGTTAATACTTATATCATAAGAATGGAACGATTTACAAGAATAAATTGTATTTATATCGACAGATGCACAAATAAAAATTAAGGAGCACAACAGATGCTGAAAGCGAACTTTAGATAACCTTCTTGCTTTCCAATTTGTGTAATCAGATGATAAAGAACGTCGTAATTATTTTACTTATTGCCATATTTACAAATGTTACAATTGAAAAATAAATAAATTTTGTAACAAATATAATTTGTATACAAACCAGCCTAGGAAAATTTAGTGCTAATTTTTACATACATGTGTACAAAAAATACATCTAATCAAACTTGTCGGATAAGTGCAATGAAATACTTAAACACTTAAATAGTATAGTTGAATTATTGTTGTGTAATAGTTGCATGACTAAATTATTATAATAAATAAGAAGTGTGTCTTTGTATTTAACATAATAATTTTTATCAGTTCTTGCACTGTCTTGTTATGAAGTATTACAAAATTAGTTACATGCCAAGGTGCTTAAGTTCTTTATTCTAAAATCTTTGTATAAAAGTTCTCATTTCGTTTGCGCAGCGTAAAAACGCCAGGATCATAACCTTTATTATCGCGTGTGATAAAGCACGACCTCCAGTCCAATGCATTTACTTATCTACGCATACAATTTATAAGGTATTTAACTATTACTAGTTCTAATGTTTAACTGCAAGCAATTCTAGCCGACGGTTGGCACTAATGAACATTATTTCGTGTCGTACGCACAACCACGACTTGCACAATACCAGCTCCAACACCCTGCTCTTTCGGAAAATATGATTCAAATGTAATCACAATTCCAATCCGCCCCAGCTCAGTATATGCAACCCGTAATTAATCAACATATAGGTCAAAATGCATTGGCATTGTGCATTTCATCTACTACACGTTGGCAGCAACCTAGTTTCCAAGCAACTGCATCAAAGCAACCTGACAGCGAATGGGCCATAGTCACTTCTAAAAAAAGCGCGTCGTCCAAGAAAACAAGCGCATTGTGAAACAAAAAAGCTCCCCATCTCAGCCTAACAAATCGTTTTTAAGCTCTTCCAGACTTTGATAATAAAACAATAGATTCAAACAAACTCCTTGAAACTAAATCACTAAAACCTCTGTCAAAATATGTACTAAATATTAGTCTGCTCACCCTAGAATTAAATGAAATAATCAAATATAGTTATATCTTAAAAATCATTGGTAGGAATCAAGTAAATTTTATGATGGAAAGCAAAGGTAGCAACAAAACTTTAATAGCCAGTCTAACAGGATCAAAATTACAGTTTTATATCTACTAACTAAAAGAAAAGCACAACTTCAGAGTGGTAATTAAGAATATTCATTACTTAGTTGATGTAAACCAACTTAAAGCAGAAATAGATAGAACATACATAACGCCAAGCATAGTATCACCAAACAGCCGCTCTCCATGTTCTTTATTGATTTGGCTCCTTACAAAATTAATAACAAAATCTAAGAAATCAAACATCTCCAATACATAAAAGTAACTATAAAACCACCTTGTCAGAGAAAAGAAATACTGCAATATGAAAACTGCCAAAGACATGCACACATAATCAATCTAGATCCAGTGCAAACCATTTAACCAAAACAAAATAAACATAACACGAGTGTGTCCTTTGCCCAGACTCACATCCAACCAATTATAAAGAATGCCAATTCTACAAGGAACTCCTGAAGAAAAAATTCCCACCACTACACTCAAAAGTACTTTCATCACAGGCAACCCCAACCTTAATACAGCCATGCACCATTGTCGTACAACCACTCACGTCACAAATTCTAGTAAATGATAATCCACCTATCCCTTATTCAAATACACCACAAATGTCAAACTTGAAAAAATAAGAAACAATTATGCTTGACTTAGCATATGAGAATATGCTAAATCTTCTCACAACAATTGTTACCAAACTACACTAATGGACTGCACACGTAGAATAGCAGAGTGAAATACCAACAGTCTGTCCAGTTACAACGATAAACTACGTACCTATATTACTAGTCACAACTTAGATATAATATTAATATCCGAAACTCACTTCACTAATAGATCTTACCTAAATATACCCAATTACTTTATATACAATTCCCAATATCCAGATGGAACAGCCCACGGAGGTACTGCTGTTATTGAGAAATCTACTACCAAACCGATAAATATACTTAAGAGCACATCCAAGCCACAAGTGTGGTAGTAGAAGACTGGACTGAGTCATTTACAGTCATAGTGGTTTATAGGCCTCTGCGACATAATTTCAAAGAAGAATATTACACCCAGTTTTTTAACACTCGGGTGCAAAAATTTGTTGTTGCCGGAGACCACAATGCTAAGCATCAGAAATGGGGTGCTAGAGTTAACTACAACCAAAAAAAGAGACTTTGGTATTGTAAAAAATATAGCTCAAAACTACCTAAAGATTGAACAATACCTTGATCTGTCCTCCGACTACTCTTCGACCCTAATTACACTGTATTCTTCTGCATTTATCAGAGAGGAACACTGTAGACTCAGCAATAACTAAACGTACTGGGACGCATTTAAATATCTAATTAGTAAAAGTATAATCCTAGACATTCCGATATAAACAGCAGACAACAACGAAAAAGCCGCAGAACACAAATCATGCAATTTAAAGTGGAGCTTGAAACCCAAACCCTCACCTGTAAACAACACATCGTAAAACATGGCAGAACTCAAAGTTTCTAAACATCAAGAACAGACTCAATAGGGCAACACGGAACCTGAACGTCTGAGTTCAGTACGGAAAAAGATGTAGAAATAAAACAATATTTAAAGGTTCCAGATTAATCTTGTTTATCAATTAAAAAAGATAACCCTACTCAAGTTTAGACGCACAACTATTCACAAAATAAACCCAAACAAAGCCCCAAGATACGGAAAGATCCTAAAAGAATTACCAAACACGGACTTTTAAACTTATATTGTTTATATTCAATGCTGTGTTACGTTTGAACCATTTTTCCCCACAATAGAAAGTGACCCAAGTTGTATTTATTTCAAAACCAGGCAAGTCACAAGAAGAAGCCTTCGCCTACCGACCCATTAGTTTATTGCCAATAATTTCCAAATTATACGAAAGCTTCTGCTAAAAAATATGAAACCTCTTCTTGAAGTAGACGAATTGCTGCCGGATCATCAATTTGGATTCAATAAAATCAACCAAGCATTTGAAACCAAAGATACTGTTCTGTTATATTTTTGGAGGTGGACTAGGCCTCTGATAAGGTTTGGTACACGGAATTGGTTTTCAAAATCAAAAAAACCCTGTCGCATAATTATCTTAATTTTATAAAATTACACCTGACCAACAGGTACCTTCAGGTAAAGTTCCACCCTGTAAATTACACCCTATAAACTCGAGAGTGCCGCAAGAAAGGGTCTTGAGGCCCATCCTATACTTACTGTATACGGAAAACATATCCACTTCAAAAAAAAAATGCTGACCGCCACATTTGCAGATGACACTGTCGTACTAACGTCTTACGAAGACCCAATGGTTACCGCACGAAACTTATAAACCTTTCTGAATTGAGTTAAAAAACTGGATACGAGTTTGAGGTATCAGATGAATTCAATTTAACCCACGTTACTTTTATCTTTCGAAGGGAAAGGTACTTACCATTGATATTAAATAATACTTCTATTTTTTAAACGGATAAAGTAAAATACTTGATAGTAGGTTAACTTGGAGAAAACATATTTTTAGCAAGCGTAAACAACTTGGTCTAAAAGTCATTAAACTCTACCGGCTATTCTGCCGCAAATCTCAACTAACACCATCTAACAGGTTTTACCATATAAAACCGTACTAAAATATATTTAGACATACGGACTGCAACTATAGGGCGCCACTAGCAACTCTAATTCTACAATGGTCCAATCGAAAACTTTACGAACTCTGGCGGACGCCCCATGGTACCTGAAAAACGAAGTACTCCATCGTGATCGAGTGTTCCATCTGACCTTATCCAGGTCCATTGTCTCTTAGGCTTTTTATAGAAGAAAGTGTTCATTACATATAGGTTGTTTCTCTCGAGAAAGTTCGTCAGCATGTCTCTACGGTTATTTCTATTTCCCAGACTATGATGTCCCACATTTCGTTCTTGTGCATGTTTTTGTATGTTTAATTTGGCGTTCCTATTAACATGTACTCTGCACTGTTTTTTTATTTAAATATTTACTAATATTGTAGTAGAATTCTTCAACTTTTTCGTCACTATGATCTTTTTTTGGTGCGTAAACTTGTATTATTACATTTACTTTGTATTTTTGTACAATCTTAATATTTAAGTAAGCGACCGTATCCGATACGCTTCCTATACCCATTACATTACTTATGATACTTTTATTTACTATAAATCCGACATCCCCTATACTTTGTTCTTTATTGCCTCTGTAATAAAAGGCGTAACTTGAGGCTAGTTGTCTACATTCTTCTCCTCTTCGTTTCGCTTTACTTAGGCCCAAGACGTTTCAATTTTTTTATTTATCTCATGTTCTAGCTCCTCTAGATATTCTTGCGTTGTTAGTGATGTTACATTATAAATAGCTATGTTAATTTCTGTTTGACGCTTTGGTTTTGTTTCTCTTCAAATTTTTGCCTCTCGAAGAATCCTTGAGACTTAGCGTTTTGCTGGTATGGGATTCTCGGCATTTAGCCCTACCAATCTGGGGTAGACGAGTTTTAAAATTTGTTTCTTTTATTTCATCATCTTTGGAGGGGAGGGGGTGGTTAAAACGCCACGCTTGCCAAGCCGCTTGGCATATGGATTATGGGTTAAGATAAATTTGGTAGGGGGTAACATTAGGATTAGGACATGATTTTCTCCCGGAAGTAAGAGATGAAGAAAATTAAGACTCGCGTGGGCAGGACATGAAGTCTTCCTGAAGTAGTCATCTGTGCAATAATAGTGTACCAGAAAATTATAAAATGTTATTTTATGTAGTTAATTTTTTATAATTTTGCTTAGAAGATATGCTCATGCATATTTGTGGTACGCGTTTGTTGATTTTAGTGCTTTTGATATTCAGTAATTTATTTGTATAACCAAGTGTTCTGAAATTTTGAAAGGTAATTACTATTTTATCCGTATACGCATCAGTTTACCTAGTTAGTAATTTATTAAATTTGACATAAAACGTTTTTTATATCTGTTACACAAAGACTGTACCCCAACAGTTTAAAACATTTTGCAAATCACCAAGTAATTGATTTTTATCTACTTATTTTATAAAAATTTATAATTACATTTAACATTGATATTGAAATAAATACGCCTTTGTTGGAAGCTATGTGGTGAAAAGTTCTATAAATAGTAAACCTGAAACACCTCGCGACAACGCAATATTAAATCAGACGCCCGGAATAATTTATGAGCAAATAATTTCAAGCGCTATTCATTTTGCGTTCTGTTCAAATGGAATTTTGCAATTTTAAAACATATATCAGTTTTATTTGCCTTTTACGTTCGTTTTGCTATACTGAACTTTAAGTTAAATCAATGTGACATTAAACTAGGCCAGGTATTTTATAAGAGAATTGGCAGCGCACGATAAATGTCCCTTCAAATGCGTATACATTTCAACAATTTAATACTTATGGCAGGTACAGACAAACGATTTAGGTTTAGAATTTTTAGAAACTTATATCTTTATCTAGTGCTTAATTCTTTTTATCACCACTCGACGCTACAATAAAAGCAACCATTCAAAATTTAAGATGCTTATATTAAAACAATTACACTAGGTACAGTATGATTTTCAAATATATAATATACACGTAAGAAAATAATAAATTTATTAGATAGCAAAAGGGATTTCAATTGTATATATTATTTTTTGAAATAGAGTACTTCTTTATTACACTAAATAATATAATTGAGTAAATGGACAGTGGCTAGAGAATCTAAATCTACCATATATATGAAACACAGGATTAGCATCGCTATCCAGAAAGAAAATGCAACTTCAGTGATGAAGACATTCCCATCTTAAAAATCAATGGATGAAATTTTTTATACTTTATAATTTGGGTGTTTATTTTAATTTATATGTCTAAATTATTAATTAGGTTATCAAACCTTTCATTTTTTGAAAATAAAGTTTTTTGTATTGAGTAAATACATAAGGAATATAAAATTTAAGAATTTCGTATGTTTTTTGTGAATTGATTTTATCTGCTAATCATCATTTATCAATGGAAATATTAAACTTGTAAAATACCAGAGTACCAAGTAAAGCCCAAATTCGTAAATTTTCATTTAATACAAATTTTATTGCTACCAGAATTGCCGGTTAAGTATAAAATATGATACCCTGCACAACTCCGCAGAGATGTTACCATTTTTTTTGTCAGACTACTTGTTTCAAATTTTTGCACTAGATAATGAATTACATACTTACTTGGCGTATTACTCCGTCCAAACAGTAGTTAAATTTTCCTTTGCTTAGTCGTAACTGATCCTTCGTGTTCATAATAAACTTGAATGTTATCGATAGAATATACAGGGTCATGATGACTTTGCCATGTATTTAGATATTAACTGTATAAATGCAAGCCTCCAATCTTTACATAACATAATTTTAAAGTTGAATTTGGATTACCTTATATATAAAAATGTAAAAGATTTTTTTTGCTGGACTTAGAGCAAGTTAAATTGCAAAATAGTTTCCTTTAAAGATCTTTGGAAAAATTTTCTAAAAGAAATTGTACGCGTCATGTGCGATTAGAAAACATGCTTTCATGTGGTATGAGGATAGTATCAGAAATGTATAGAAATTCCGAATTTACGTGCGCTAATGGAATCAAACCCACGCTTTTAAAATATTTCATAAGGAAAGTATTGCATAACTTTACATTGCATCGTGTAACTCGCGATCTTTTCGGATGATAGCAAAATTATCCGCTAGTTATTGAAGCCTTTAAAAACTAAAAATTGGTGATGCGCAATGTACGAGCTCAAAACATAAAATTTTCAGATCTATTGAACACGTTATTTTCAAGCTTCGATATTATCAATATACTAAAAACACACTGTTACCAAAATTATTGTTTACCTTTCTTGAATTAGCATTATTATAAGAAACTATTATTACATGGCTGCGAAACCCATTATATGAAAAATATGGCATTAAAGAAATTCTTTATTAACAAAGCTAGATTTTCTATTTCAATTTATTACTACAGGAGTGCAAGCCGGGTAGAAGAGGATTCTGACCAAGTGGAGATTCAAAGAAAATCGAAACTTAAAAAATAAAAGTGTTGAGTATATCAAAACCCAGAATATAACAAGACAAAACGTTAAGTTTCCTTGTTTTCTGTTTTGCTAAGAAATCGGACTGTTGCTAATAAAACATTAAATAACACAATTAAAAAGTTTTTATACTAGTGACAATGTAAAATTTACAATATATTCAACTAATAGGAAGAGGAAAGGTTTATAAAGAAAATTAATTTTGATGGTTAAATTTATGGGCAATTTTTTGTCCTAGAGAACGATGTTAAAATCAAAAAGTATTAAAACACTAACCGATAGATACTTAACGCTTTATTTAAGTTAAAAACTATTTTCTTAATTAGTACTCTGAGGAAGAGTCATATATGTTGAAATTAACCTTTTTTATTCTTGAAAGACTTAAAGAAAAACATATTGGAATTTCAAACATTAGAAAAGCCTTTTTGGAGGAAGGCAGTGATTTCCAAGAGCTCTAAGATGGAACAAAATTTCGTCGCTGCTAGGTAGTGTACAAGATAAAATGTTGATTTTTTTTATGTAAATGTAAAACATGGGGCCGGCGAAGAGATTGCTCTGTAAGCAATCCCAGAACGAACTTAAAAAGACCTTTCGATTTCGAATTTCGGGAAAATTCGAAATCGAATATCTCGAAAATTATTCGACTTCATTTTCGAATTCAGCATAAAATTTCCTATAAGAATCCATTTTCAAATTTTAAAAAATCTCAAATTTTGTGACGGACCGACAGACAGACACACAGACCGACCGACAGACAGACATACAGAATTCAGTAACGAACTTTTTAAGTTCGTTGAAAAGTGAGGCCAACTAGCGACTACAAAACTACTAAAATCATTGTCGATAGATTTTTATTTTTTTATGAATATTGGGCAGAAATAGCGTCATTTTAAACCTGAATTAATGAAAAGTATGTCTTACATTAAGACAAAATTTAAATATTGTCTACACAAAATATTCTTGAATCACATCAGTTTCAAAGATAAAACTAGAAGATACTTTATTTTATCAATTTCTTACAACGAAAGAAATGCTTCTTACAATTTAATGTTTAATTTCTCATATATTTGATACTTTTTCCTTTTTTCGCTGGGATTATTAGCAAGGAATGAGATAAAAACAAGAGCAAAATATAATAGTGGTACAAACAATTTGAATGTTTGGTCAAAATCATATCGTAAGAATCTGTAAAAAAAATTAATAATTTGTGTCACGTAGACCAAACTATAGTACTTAAAGAGATTGAAAGTTAAAAATTTTGCCATCTGTTACTGTACTTTTTACCACTGCTTTTTCTTATATTAAAAAACAAAAATTAGAAAATTATTATGAGGACTGTGTTTGTGAAAATAGAAGACAAAATAATACGTAATATGCTAGGTCTGCTCGATACAGCAGATATCATTTCTCTTGGTTGTTCACCAAAAAGAACTACCATAATCAAAACTATGGGGGAACTTGTGAGGTTCAAGCAAAATAAACAATTTTAAAGTTACCTCTATAACAAAGAATAAATATTAAAATAACATAAGATAACTAAAATTGTAACGGCTGCTGTTTAAAAGAAGCATTTCAATCTAGATTTCCTAATTTTTCAGTTAATGCTTGTGGTTGTAGGTGGTTGAAAGGATTTTTAAATGTTACATGATTAAAAAACAACACCAAAGTAATACCAGTTTTCTAACAATAAATGACTCGAAAAAACATAATGACTTCCAATTAAAAAAACGTGTTAAAAAGCTGAGTGGAAATGTAATAATCAACACCTGCTAACAATTGAAGAGAAGAAAGTAGCATAGAAATCGGCAACTGAAAGTTTTCGTTTGCTATCTGGAGCTTCTGGTAAACACATTCCATCGATTTCAACTTGTGAGTATTGGTTTCGATGATTTAAAAGTGGTAATTTTGACACGTAAGGATAAGATTGCTGGAACCAGTCGAAAAAATTTAATCATGCAGAATTGGGTGCATTAACCGATGAAGATCCAAGTAAAACTTTTGAAAGATTGGCAAATTTCTTGAATGTTTATTTATCGACCATTGGTGAACTTTCGAAGGCTATGGTAATAATTCAAAAGCAAGGAAATTAGGTGCGTCACAAATAGAAATTGAGAGACGTCGAAAGACGTTTTTCCACTTGCAAACAGCTGCTTTTTGCATTCTCTCGTGACTTACAATAAAAATAACTTTATTACGAGAACTCTAAGCGCAGAAAAGTCAGATGTATAGTCGGCCAAGCATTACCATCGATCTCTATATCGACCTCAAAGCCAAACATTTATGGTTCGAAGATAATGTATTGTATTTGGCGGGATTAGAAGAGCGTAGTATTTTGTGATCTGCTAATATAAGGCAAAACTATCACTGAGAATTACTGCCTACAGCAACTGATTAAAACAGCACGCTAAGACTCGGCCACATGTTTCAAAACAAGTCAAAAGTATATTTGGAAACACTCTGATGGGCTATCCTACCCCTCCCTCTGCATTTATCAGACATTTCTCCTTCTGATTACCATTTGCTTTGATCCATGACGCATAGCCTGTCCGAGCAGCGTTTCAACTATTTTGAAGATATTAAAGAATAGGTCGATTTATGGATTGCATCAAAGGACGATGAATTTTTTTGCCGGGAAAAATTGTAGCTAATAATGGACAGTACTTTAAATAACTTGTGCTTTATATATATATATATATATATATATATATAATAAACATTCGATATCACAAAAATATCTTTTAAATTCTCAATATTAGTTTTATTCTCTCTTGGTACTTTCAAATCCTAGTTATGAGTTACTTGTGGCTATTCGGAGTTATAAATATTGTTTGGTAGAGGAAGATAATTAAGAAGAGTTAATGAGCAATATGTTTCAAGTTTTGTAAATATAGTTTCTGAAGTATTGTTAGTATTGTAATTATAGGTGATTAATTTGCACATTGAATTAGGTATTGTGCTCTGTACGCTGGTTACAAGACCTATGGTGACATAATTAGGATTGTAGCCCATTATGGTTCACACATTTTCTGATAGTGACTTAACATCTAGTTTGTGATACTATTTGTCGTTTAGTACTCAAATGGCAAAAATAAATAACTGACCTTTTAATTATAAGTTTTCCCTTTTCATTTCATAGTGCGTTTCAAATGCCTCTCGCCGGTAGAACGATATCAGCACTTCGCATGGTTAAGAAATATATTTTTGTATAATTATAATGTTTTCACTTTTTTTAGTTTAACAAAACCATTGCTTTTTGGTAAGGTTGTTTTTGTTCGAACACGGTGTAGGTAGGCAGTTTTGTATTTAAAGTAAGGGATTACGTCCTACTGTCGACACATGTGACATTAGATATGATTAGAGAGGCGGTAAGTATCAGGCTTGCGGACCCTGTGGCTCAGATGGTTTAAGCAGTTGCCTCTGTCCGCTAGACGGCGCGCGCAAGTTTAAGTCTAGCTTAACCCATGGGTGTGTCTGAATGTCCTAGAATAAGTGCATGTTAGTGGACACAATAAGACCTTGAGGCTGCAGTGCCTGTAAGGGCGCCAAAAAGTCAGGCTTTTATAACTAATGTGTCCTGCTATAATTTAATTATGCAAAATAAAAATTTTATATTCAAAGATCTTTATTATTTAAGAAAAATAATTGCAAATGATGAATTATTCTGCACAAACAAAATGTGCATTTTAACATAAACTTTCTAATTTTAACACAAATGAAAAGCAATTATAAAATAAAATTTATCAAATCGACCATTCAATAATTCTTTAAAATAGGATATTTAAGTGCTGTTTAAGATGAGATATTAAACATATTATCACATAGTCTGCTAAAAATAAAGCTTTATTTGAATATTTGAGATTAAATGTGCCCCCAGAAATAAGTAAAAAGAGGGTCTATTACGTTTTTATGTTTTCTCTATTACGTTTTATTTTTGGCAGATTGCTACATAAAAAGGAGAGCCTTTTTTATCTCTTTTATTTTCATATTTAATAGTAATTTGAACATTTTGTTTGCAAATTAAATGATCATTTAAACGTGTCGAGCAATAAACTATGTACTAAACAAATGTGACGACTAAAACATTTTGACTCCAGACTAACTTTTGATGGATATTTTTTATATTGTTACAACAAAAATTGTATAGGCACGTTAATTGGTAAATTGTATTTTTTAAATTTATAACAGATGTAGCCATGTAATTTTTAATTTGTAAATTATTTACTTTTATTTTTTATATACCAATTTATACTAAATGTATATGGCATTAATACGGCGAGTTTAAATAAGGGATTAATATGCGGTGAAGTATAGTTTGATGATAATATACGTGAACCGAAACATAAATTATCTAGTGGAAATAACTAAGTAGTATTAGTGCGCTAGATAATTAACTACTAGCCAACTGTAGAGATGAATAGAGCCTGTATACTTCCAAATAATTATAAAGTGACAAATGAATAATGGAATACCTAAAACGAGTTCGTTAAAGTACTTTAACTGAAATGTGCAAAGCATAGAGTATTTTTTAAGCTAAAATTAGTAAAAAACTATTTCTGTAGTTAATATTTTACAGATAAATAAGGAGAAAGTCAAATTAAAAATTAAAAAAATAAATTAGTTATAGTTTTATAGTGTTATATTCAACTTTCTTATTTTTATGTAAATATAAAACACGTTTGATAATGCCTAATATCAAAAATATTTGGTTTTTCTTAAATTCTATTTCTCTGTTATGTAAATAACTTGCTGTCTATATTATACCAGCCATGTATGGATGTATTAATGTGTGGAGTTGGTATTACTAGAAATTGTTAGTTTAACTGATAATTAATATTTTTACTAATTTTCGTTGGTATTTTAAGAAATGCAATGTTGTCAAACTACAAAATTGGAATTTTAGAAAGCTTAATGAATACATGATTTCATCAGCAATTACGTGCAATTTTAGTATGTGTGTCTTAATTGTTTACATCTTCAAAAGTTAAGTAAATATTAACTACTTACAAGTTGTATTTTAAACATTAATCCACCAAAATAATTAACAACGAACAACAACTTGAAAATCCACAAATATTTTATGTTAGTTACTACAGCAAATCAACCCTTTTCAATAATAATTGTTTTATTGTTTATTAGCATATTAACAATCAGAACTAATTATAACATTCTATAGCTTAATGGGATGATAATAATAACATAAAAGAAATCCATCCAGCGATGTTGTCCCGTTATTGGAGTTAGCCTCATTTTAGATCAAACGTCCAATTTTTCTTTAACCTTCTGGTAGGAGGGTCATGATGTATGTTAGGCACAAGAGTATTTGGATGAGCCTGCAGTTGCTGAAAATGATTAGTACGTCTTTTGGTGAATTCGTCTTGAACTGTTGGTATTTCAACGTCAGTATGCAGAGTCAGATTACTGACAACAAGAAGCACTTGCGAACATTCTTAGAATTTTAGACTGTAGGTTTGTATGATGTTGATGTTAGATTTGTAACAACAGCTCCAAAGTTTAGTGCCATAGATCCAGATTTGCTCAATTAACACTTTATAAAGAAAGATCTTGTTATTCAAAGATAAGCACAATTTTTGCCTAGCTGTTAGTACATATTTTTTTAATTTGTAAGACGATCTCCTTTCTTTTCTTTAATATATAGTGTTTTCATGTTGGTTTCTTCTCTAAATGAAGACTGATAGCGTGCTTCATTCGCTTGAAGGATTGCTTTATTATTTAGGTATACTGCAGGGCACTTCCTTTGATTTAAAGTAAAGTTATCTAGAGTGCTTTTCGTCTCATTGATTTGTATGCGTTATTTATTTAGCCAGGTTTGTAGAAAAGACAAATTATTTTGCTGGTATGTGGGGGAGGGGGGGTAATAAGGAAATCAGTATGGTTTGAGTAAAAGACAGTGTCATCAGCAAAAGTAGTAATATGGGCATCTACTGATGTAAGTATGTCAGCGGTGTGTAATATATGTAATAAAGGTCCAAGAACCCTTCTCTAAGGCACACCAAAATTCATTGGGGGAAGATCAGAATATTGTTGCCCATATTTTATTTAGAAATATCAATTAGCCAAAGATTTAATAAATAGGCAAGATTTGTTTGGGAAAACTAATTTAAACTTATACAAAAAGCCATCGTGCCACACCTTATAGAAGGCTTGTTTTATGTCTATGAATACTGCTGCGCAGTAGGACTTAGTTTCTACAACTGAATTAATTATATGTACTACGCGATGGCACTGCTGAATGGTAGAATGATACTTCCTTAATCCAAATTGATGATCCAAGATGCAGTTTTCCAGTTGGTCAACTTCACATAGTCGTTTTATTAATAGCTTCTCTAATAATTTAGAGATTTGAGGGAATAAACTTATTAGACGTTGCGACGCAACTTCTTCCGCGGGTTTACCTGGTTTTAATATTAATATTATGTTAGTAAATTTTAGTGCGAAATACAAGTGTTTAAGAAGTACTACAAAGTTGTAAAGGTTTTTTAAGAATAATGTATCACTTCTAGGTAGTTCAGCAAGCACCTTCCTTGTTATCAAATCGTTCCCAGGATCCTTCTTCTTCTAAGATGTTGAATTTCTGTGTGCGCCCCTGTAAAGGTAAAGGTTTTAATGGGAAGCGACAGTTGTAGAGGCGCTTGTAGGGAAAGCTTCACTTTATTATCTAGCGCATTAGAGCGTAGGGTAAATACGTCAGCAAATACATCTGTTTTTTCTTGGTCCTCTCTGGCCCAACCGTTATTAGGTTTCCTTAGTGGAGGGTTTGTCACTTGCTGCCTTTTATTAGCTTTGGCAATTTTCCAAATAATATTATCTGCTCGCGATAATAAAGTTAAATAGTGTTTGACGGTTTTTTACCTTGGGATTTTTAATTTATTTTTTAAGTTATTTGCTAACCTATTACACATTGTTTTATTAGCTATTAAATCTATTAAATCGAGTATTTGTCCCGGTCCGTGAATTTACCGGTTGAAAGATAACTTTCTCGCGTGATCACTACCACATAGGGCACATTTAGCACATCTTTCTTTATCTTTTTGGAAGTTTTCCTATGGTAAAGTCCACCACATTTTACATAAGGGTGTGAACGATTACAGTAAGCTATAATGTGATTATATTGTTGACATCTTAAGTACTGGACAATAGATGTGTTTCTGTGTAGAGGTTCAACTTTTATAATTTGATTATCTAAATACTAAAGATTGTAAATGTCTTTGTTGTTTGAAGCAGGCTCTAAGTTTACGAAGAACAGTAGAAAAAGTGTTTTTTCAATATTGCATTTATTATTTGTTATAGGTCTAACAATAAATCCTTTCTTTTTTAGTGATTCTGATGTTTCTGCGGTCAGCACTGTGTGGTGTGGGTTACCAATATTTCCTTTATTCTCGTTCATCTGATAAGTGCGATATATTACCTTAGAGTCTTTCAAGCATGTTATCAATTTTTACTACGTATCATAGATATTAGCAATTATCTTAACCACGTTGTTAGCCATTGTTTTGTTTTAAACTGTTCCGTTTCAGCAACTGTTGTTAGTGCATTAGTTATTTTATGATAATATGTAACTCAATAAATAAATGTTGGTGGCGGTTTAAGCACTATATTTTACTTTGTTCGACGTACTGGCAGTAGTATTTGCGCTCGTATTTCCATTAATATTAGAGAGGACACTGTATATGTCATTTTATATGACATTATTTGTTTTGTCTAGTGTTGATTGGTTTGTTGTTCTTCTTCTTTTTCTATTTTGAACACACTGTGATTCATTAGTTTGTGTTGCAGAGGATTCAATGTCACTGTCGTTAACAGACATATTCATAACTGGCGAGTTGTTTATTTGCACAGGTGTAACATTGTTAGTTGCTGACGGCGGTATTTGAGGTTGCATATGCAATAGGTAGACATGACCGATTATTAAATGAATAAGCAATATTAACAAGGGGAGATTGAGGAATTGCCTGGCTATTTATCGGTGTGAATTCCATTTGCGGTTATGATAAGGGCTGCTGTAATAGTTACGTTGACGAATAATAGCTCTTTTTATTTTGGTCTATGTTGATATCATGCAGATTAAGTTATATTTATAAGTACTAAATAAAAAGATGTAAATTCAAGAAAGATAACGTACTGCGGGCCTTGCGGTCAGCAACAATCGCGTTGTGCACACTACGTTAGGCTTGGTACACGTACTTGTAAGAAAGTCAAACGCAAACTGTTTTCCAATAATAATAGTGTAATGTTTAGATATTGCTACTGTGGCGTCTTAAGAAAACAAATTGGATTACATTATCTAACTTATAAATTTATACTTTATATGTAGTAAATAAAAGCTTGCAAGAGATATCAGGAAACAGTAAAACATTCAGCTTGTATTAGGTTAAAATAATATTAGGAAAACTACATTACGGTATGGCAAAGACAATTGCAGGAATAAATTAGAGCTATAGGTATACTAGAAAATACGAAGTAATCGTTCTGCTATGTTGAACGACTACCGCCATCTTCTCATTAAGAAGTGTTCTATAAACGGGCTCTCATTGATATAAATCTTATGCGTGTTTTCAGCTCCGGATGAGTCTAATCACTGATCTCCAGAATACCCAATAAGTTCAGCGTCCAACTCGTTATACCTGAAAAGTTTCTATCTTTCTATTATAACGTACAAACATTGATTGTCACACAATTTAGGTATCTAAAGAACAACATTCCACTTAAACACATGGTGGTCCAAATTGATGGACTCAAATTTGTAAGTTTACAATTGAAAATTAAGACTAGTGACAAATGTAATGTAAATTATATTTGAATGAACTCGCGTTCGTATTTATAAATTTTCAATATGCTCCCATTCAGCTGCACACATAACATTTTGACGGTAGCAGAATTTATCTCACATGTGATAATTGTCTGCGTCAGTGAGTCACTCAGGTTTTTAAAGTTTAAATTTGTTAGTAGAGGTAACATATAAATTTGTTCTTTTAGAAATCCCCATTAGACAAAGTCACAAAGTGTGAGATCGGAAGCCAGGACATAGGTGCCAAATCTTTATTTTCTATGACACCTATCAGTTGTTGAAGTAGTCTCATTCAGAAAATATCAAACACCCCGGTTCCAATGGGATGAAGATACGTTGTGTTAAAAAATAAAATTTTCTAAATCTTTGTTTATTTGAGGGAAAAGCCAATTTTTCAACATTATGTCATCACTACAAGCTAAACGCAACATAAAAGTGTCATTTTCTATGTTTTGAGTATACCATTAGAAAGTTTTACACGCTAACGCTCTAGCAGTACTATTAGAAACTTTAGCATGTCTTCTTTGAAATATTATAGAAATCGTTCACATGCAGTACATAACTTAAGAAATATAAATGTATGAAATTAAGTACATCATTTTGAATCACCCCATACTTTGAGGCTGCAGGACTGTTCGAAATAATATATTAAGTTTGCTTGTAGATGTTAATGGAATATAATGTTCATACTTTGCAGCAAGTCATAAATGATGCAAGCAACTCGTCTGATTGAATAAATAGTTTTAGTGATTGACCAACTTTAATTCTTAAGTTAAATGAATTTTATGTTTCTAAGGCTAAATTCTTTGGGAAAAATTGCTCTCTTAAAGTTTGAGCGATGTCTCATTGCTGTAACGCTTTGGAATTGACATTTATGGATTTTCTTGTACATTGTCACAAACCATAGCAATATTTTCTTATAAATGAGCTATTCGCACGCGTTTTTGATGTTTTGTGTCAACTACAGCATTACTTTCTTCAATTTTTTTAATTACACTTTTAATTGGGCAGTTGTGATCGAAAATATCGCGTAAAAATTTTTCACTAAACGACCATTTTCATAATAAAGTTGAAAAAAAGATTTAGAAAATTAATTTAACCGCATTTTAATCATGCAAATGTATATTATCTCCCGAAAGTTTTCTGTCATTTTTTCTACAAATTTTATCCATGTTTCTTCTTTTGCTTTTCTCACCGCCGCTTTCGTTTGTGTTCTTGTTTCTTTATATTTTTCGTAGTAGTCTGTTTTTTTTGTACTTAAGTATCTCTTCCATGCCTGCTTTTTTTCTTTGATCTTTGCTTTTATATCTTCGTTCCACCATATTGTTTTCTTCATATTTTTATTAGCTATTTTCCTTGTCTCGCAACTCTACCTAGCAGCGTTTAGTATGGTATCTTTAAATCTTTCCCACTTTTTTCTACCCGTTTTGTGTTATCTTTTGCTCTAAATTTTTTGGTTAGAATTTCCCTATATCTTTTTTGGTTCTCTGTTTTTTTTAGTTTATATGTTTTTATAGTTTCCACTGATTACTTTCTCCTCTTATCTTCTTTTTCTTCTTTTTTATTCTTTAGGTCCATCATTACCAAGTAGTGGTCGCTTCCTATCTCTGCTTGTCTTGTTACTTTGACGTCTTGTACCTTTTTCCATTTTGGTTTACCTATTAAGAAATAGTCAATAATTGATTTCTCGTTCTTGCTTTCTACTACTATTGTGTATATCTTTATGTTTGAATTTTGTGTTTGCGATCACTAAATTGTTTTCTATGCTTACTTGTATGATTCTGTCCCCGTTATTATTTCTGGTCGTTTCTCCTTCTTTCCCTAAGTACTTTTCTATACCTGTATTCTGTTTTCCTACTCGTCCATTTAAGTCTCCCATAACAATTACATTTTCTCCTCATGGAGGAGATCTATTTCTCTTTGTACTTCCTCAAAGAACTTATCTTTATCTTCTTTTCTAGCATCTTCGTTTTCTCCGTATGCTATTATCACACTCCATATTTCTTCTCCTATTAGCTTCATTTCTAATCTTAAAATCCGTTCATTTATATATTCTTCCTTTATAATGTCTTTTAGCATGTCTGGATTTATTATTAATCCTACCCCACATCTTGCTCCTTCCGTTTCCTTCACTCCTGACCAAAATAGCCAGTATCCTTTATGGATTCGTTTCATACCTTTTCCTTTCTTCTTGGTTTCTGTTACTTCTATGATTTTCACTTCAATTTTTCAATTGTAATATGAAATGTTTTAAGGTATTTTTAGGTCATTGAAATATACTTGAAGATTAATTAATAACTTAATAAGTAGTGCTTATAATCGTTTAATTTCAAGATTATTTTGTACAATTATTTGTTTTCTTCCAATCTAGTAATATCAATTGTTTCAAAAAATATATATTTTATGTGATCCTGAAGTCTATTTGATCAAAAAGATGCCGCAAGAAAAATTTTAAATAATGCTGCACAAATCGTTTGACTCGCATATAAGTAATGCAAAATGACTGAAATAGTGATTTTTTATAGAGCAGAGTAAAAAATAAAACCAGGAGCATGACTTGGGGATTGTAAAAAATCACAAGTGTACAGCAGTGTTAGAATTGCTCCGTGCGCACTACTTTAGCTACTTAGGGGTGCCTGATGCCTTGCTCCAGTCCTGAGGTTATACGGTCTTATGCTTATATGTTAAGGAACGCTAATCGTTAACTTGTACAAATATATGATTTCACTACATATATAAGTAGAGTAATTTTAGAAATTAATGCACTTAAAGGCGTACATTTCGATATTTGCGTACCCTAAAATTATATTGAAATATTAGGACAAAGTTTATAAACAGCAATATTTCTCTTTTAGGTTTACGTTTATCATTGGCCATGAGAACAAAAACAAACAGGCTTCCTTTACTTAAAAATATCTTACATTTTTGAGTAGCGCTGTAGATTACCATATCGAGTCCCGTCAGCCACATATCTGCGTGCCGTTATAGAAAATGAAAAAATAAAGCGGAGCCTTGGAAATATAAAGTATGGTTTTGCTTCCTCAGCAGCCTCACAAAAGGCACGTTAGACGCAACTGCAAACTGTGTGTTGCTGCGGACAGCAATCATTAGGGAATAGAAGTAATTTAATTCAATTTCACTATAAAGGTCATGATACCCAGTCAGAACGCTTCGTTGCGTATTTTCCATACGCATAAATACAGTTATTTTTGAGTTACCTTGAAAAAACTACGCTATTTTCTGATTTTAATTGTATTAGAATTAATTTGGTTGTTTATTAGTGCCGCCTAATTTAATTGAGAAATCGTTTCAGAGCCCCCATAAATATATTTATCTGTAGATTATCGTACTATATGCGTTTAGGTAAAATTCAATACCCCCATAATATTGATCATATAGTAAATTTTAATGACAAAACTTATAAAGGTATTGTAAATTTGCTGATGTTTAATCAGTACCTAAAAATCGTTACTCATTATCACTTGTTTGATCGGAGCTCGTTTTTCTGTCAGTTTCCGTTTTGAAAATTTAATTGCATTTATGCGCTGCTTTTATAACTAAATTCCAAGAATGTTGTTTTAAAGTGACTCGGATATTGTTCTGAAAATGATTACATCCAAATTTCATTATATAGACAGGACGCCGTATACAAAAGTAATTAAACCTACTTTGTGGTTTTAGTAGTTATGTAACTCCTTTTTATTTGACTTTCCAAATTCCGTTACATCAATCACAATTAAATAGTTATCATAATCTACAAAAAGTTATAATTTAAAAGAAGTTATTTAGAGAGAGTTTGTATTTTAGAAATGTATTTTGCACTTTTTAGTCATTTAACTATTTACTATAGTGCTTTGTGTTTCTTACTACTTATCACCTTTAGTTCTTGAGTACTATACTTATTTTATATCAAAAAATTGCTCAACAGAACTACGAACACATATTTTAAAACTTAATAGTACAAACTAAAAGGAATAAGAACATACGTCGGAAAATCATATTTGTTTTCCAAGAACGACTACGCTATATAAGGGATGGTCAGTGACCAGTAAAGTGAACTGAAGCGCAACGTTAGGACAAAACTTATACAAGTAGATGTGACTTCTACATTTCACTGCAGTTTGCACAGCCCTCTCTTTCATTTATCGTCGACCCTTGCTGGGAATATAATCCAAAAGGCTTAATAAGGGCAAATTAAACTAATGTTGCTTCTACTTTAAAGTTTCACTATTTTGCTTTCTCTCTAGATATATATATATTCGCATTTGAGTTTCGAAACGTAAAGACGTGTCCTGTAATTCGGAAGATCAGTGCTAGAGCGGTGATCTTTTGCCTGGACGGGCAGTGATAAACTTAATCTCTTCATCATTTTAACATAATAAAATTGTAAATAAATTGCTAATCAATAATAGTGCATATAATCGGGAACCCGGTTTATACCGAAGATAAACAACAAATAAAATGCTACCAGCAGGAAATGGCCAAGGTATGGGATTTTTTCCTAATTCACAAAATAACATATAGAGGATCGACCTTATGTTTCACAACCATTAATTAATATACACGGACAAACAATGATTATCCCAAATATGTCACCACAGATTTATCCTCAGACAGTTAATCAGCAAATTTATCCTTCGCAATCTATGAGTCAGTTCGCTCTTCCGCCCAATCAGGAGCAATTTATGATGAAACAAAACTCATTATTTCATACAAATAATAAAATAAGACAACAAGAATGCACGCGAATGACTTCAACTAGCGAGGAAGAAGATAGTACTTATACCACCCAAGATAATCCATGGCAAGTAGTAAAAGGAACTAAAAGAAGGAAGAATTGGATTGCCAAAAGCAATGTAGACAAAGAGTTACCGTTAAATAATTCATTCGATGCACTAAAAGATAGCCAGACAGTTAACACTAATAAAAATATTACAAACAAAGATATACCTAAACTCCCTCCCATATATGTGCATGGTGTGGTAAGTTTACCACAAATGATCTCAAAATTAAATAACATAGTTGAAATAGAACAATACTCAATTAGAAGTATGGCCAACAATACAGTAAAATTAACATGACAAAGTTCAGATACATTTAGATAGTTAGTTAAATATATAAAGGAAAATAATATAATCCACCACACATACCAACCTAAGAAGGAAAGATCATATAAAGTAGTAATTAAATATTTACACTACTCGGTTGACGTAGAAGACATAAAACATGAAATTTTAGAGCATGGTCATAAATTGAGAAATGTAATAAACATCAAACACCGAATATCCAAAGAATCTCTTAATATGTTTTTTGTTGACCTAGAATTTTTAGAAAATAATAAGGATATATATATATATATATATATATATAATTAAAAAAAGTTAAACAGTGTTATTCAAATTGAACCACCAAAAACGTCAATAATTTAGTGGAGTGTACTAGATGTCAACTATACGGACATCCAAAATCATACTGCAATCGGCCCTATCTATGTGTTAAGTGTGGTGGCCAACATGCTACAACAAGTTGCAAAAAAAAAGTAAATGCACGTCAGCAATATGTGGATTGTGTGGAGACGGACACCCAGCTAATTATAAGGAATGCGAGTTCTGCCAGAAAAATTACAAATCTAAAACAAACAATTATCAACCTAATCAACAAAGCAACACAACACAACAAAATGACACTCAACAAATTTTTAGAAGAATTCAAAACAATGTTCAACCAATTAATTCAATAAAATAATATGGTTCTCAATATGTTATCAATGTTAATTGGTAAACAAACTAATGACTTTTAGAATAGCACTGTGGAATGCCAATGGCCTGGTTCAACATAAAGATGAAATCCACTTATTTCTAAAACAAAACCTAATAGACATTCTTTTAATTAGTACAACTCATTTCACCAAGAATTAAGATATTAGTGCGTGACAAACGAAAATCAAGAGCCAAATCGCAAAGAACACATGCCCCAGCAGACAAAACTATTCTAAACAGACTTAGCAACAAGCTTAAATCCAAACTTACGGCTCTAAGAGAAGAGTCGCTCAAAACTTACCTATCGAACTTGAACCGTTATGATAACTCTATATGGAGACCGATCAAAACAACAAACGAACCTATAATAAGTATTCCTCCTCTAAAAAAATATCTGATATATTCCAAATTTATGAAACAATGATCACATTCTTAGAGTCACCAATGCCAGTAACTCAATCTATTAATTCAGTCACACCTAAAGAGGTAAAAGATGAAATAAAATTCTTGAATGCAAAGAAATCACTAGGTATGGATCTAATATAATAACAGCAAAATGCTAAAAGAACTACCAAAAAAATGTATAGTACTCCTGACTTATATCTTCAATGCAATTCTCCGTATTGAGTATTGGTCTGAAACACTAAAGACCGCAGAGATAATCCTAAGCCTCAAGCCTGATAAAGATCCCACTAGTGTAAAATCTTATTGACCCATTAGTCTCTTGTCGGCCATTTCAAAATTATTAGAAAAACTGGTTCTTAAAATAATTGATACTGAATGAATTGGCAATTACCAATTCCGATTTAGGCAGGCCCATTCTACCATTCAACAATGCCACCGCATAACACAAACCATCTCTCTAGTTTTAACAACAAGGAATACTGTACATTAGTATTCTTAGATGTAAGCCAGGTTTTCGACAGGGTTTGGCACCAGGGTCTACTATATATACTTAAATCTTATCTAAATAATCGACAATTCAGAACAAAAGTAAGACAGGAAGTTTCCGCTTTCCTTCCAATTAAATCTGGAGTACCTCAGGGTAGCGTGCTGGGTCCTCTACTTTATCTCTTATTTGCCTCAGATCTTCCAGTTTCACCAAATGTCACAATCGGTACATTCGCTGGTGACACTGTCATCATGGCTAGCCACAATGAAGTTGTTCGAACATGCACTTTAATCCAAGAATATCTGTATAGTCTAGAGCACTGGTTTAAAAGGTGAAATGTAAAAATAAACGAAACAAAATCTGCACATCTAACATTTACCTTACGCAGAGACCCATGCTTACCCATTTTTCTTAACAACATAGAAATACCACAAACTACAACAGTAAAATATCTAGGGCCACACTTGGATACTAAATTAAATTGGAGAGTACATATCAACAAAAAGAGAAAGCAACTGGACTTAAACAGAGAGAGATGAACTGGTTGATCGGAAGAAGGTTCCCACTATCTATTGATAATAAGCTATTGTTATACAAATCAATTATCAAACTCATATGGACATATGGAGTGGAACTATGGGGATGTGCCAGTAAAACGAATCTCGTAATAATTCAAAGATGTCAATCCAAAATGCTAAAAATCATAGTTGACGACCCATGATGTATAAGCAATGAAATGATCGACAATGACCTGAAAATACCAACTGTACAAGAAGTCATCCATGAGAGAAGTGTCGCTCACCGTAAAAAGTTAGAAATATATGCAAATCCTCTAATGCAACCCTTATTGAAAGACCTTGTAAGAAGAATCAAAAGACAGTGGCCAGCTGACCTGTAAAATGGAAGAAATCTTATACTTGGATGCCATCTCATTATGTTTCATCCAAGTCTATTTGTTAATACTTAGATTGTAAGATACCAAATTAGCTTATAGAATACTCTGTATTTTGAATGCTAATTAAATTACATATATATATATATATATATATATATATACATATATACACACACATACACACACAAAACCAATTATTTTAACTATTTTCACATAACATACAAATACAAAAAGTATGATCTAAAAATAATAATATGAAACACACAATAATTTAGTGATTAGTGTATTTTATTGAGTAATTGACATTACCCTTCAATGGTTTCATCTTTTCATTACCATAAATTGCATGGGTTTGTCTTAGACGTGGTTTCTACCTGATGAAGCTACAGTAGACACTGACTGAGATAAAAATTTAACGATAAATTTGTTTTGAGAGATATAGTTTTTAATTAGCCATCAAAACCTTATCAGTCAACACTTAAATTGTATTGAGTAAAATTATATTTTTTGTTTATTACAATAAACTACAGAAACTTTTGAAGAATTCAAACTATACGTCCTTCGTGTTATTGATAACAAGCAATTTGATTTACATGCCACAATTGCAAAATTGAGTTTTTTCTTGTTCATTCTGCTAAACGCAATCGTAGTGACTTTTTAACATATTGCACTTGACGTGCAATACAGGGTTTATTTTAAATATAGCAGAATTGACCGAAAAATCAACTTGTTGAGAATATTATCAAATATATTTAATAATTTTCGAAGTAGGGACCTTGTGCAGCCACTCAGGACTTCCAGTAATATTTCGATTGTAATGCTGAGTTGTCTCATTACGGCCACTTGAAAACCTTGAACGGTCTCTAGTCGGCGTTCTTTCATATCTTTTTTTAGCCCAAGAAACAAAATGTCAGAAGGAGATAGATCGGTACTGCAGGAAATCTATGCCAGCGATGGTATATTTTTCTTAGTCACAAACTTCTTCGCGATTAATCGCGATTGTTTATCGGTATAGACATGCGACTTTACATATCCCCAGAGAAGATAATCTAACGGCGTCAAATTGCACGAACGAGGTGGCCAGTCTACAGGTCCATTTCGTGAAACTAATTCTTCGTCAAATGTTTCTATCAGTAAATTAATTGTATCGCACGCTGTGTGGCATTTGGCGCCGTCCTGCTGAAACCACTGTTTGTACCATTAATGCCTTCCGATTCCATGTCTCTGTACAGCTCATCGTTGATTGTAATGTTCTGACTATCATCATTTAGACATCATTTAGACATATGGACCAATGATTCCACCGGCCCATAAAGCGCATCAAACGGTGACTTTTTCTAGATGTAATGATGTTTCGACAATGGCTTGTGGATTATCATCGCTTCAAATGCAGCAATTCTGCTTATTCACATAGCCATTTAACCAAAAGTGTGCTTCATCACTGAACAAAATTTACAAATAAAATTGTGGATCAATAGCAATGTTTCCTTCAGCCCATTAACCAAATGTATGACGGTTTCCTTCCTTATGAAGGAAATGGTACTATTACCTTTAAGAATTTCCACTTCTGTTTGATTATATATTTTTTTCGCCAAAAACCATCTTCCAGCCTCCTACACTACTATTTATTAATATTGCAGCACCAACAAAGAAATGCAAATTATTAACAAATATTTTTTTAGATGTGCTTAATAGTATAAAACCAATAATATATTAAATTTACAAAACATTTATCCATAAACATATATATTTATCCAACAATGTATGGCCCCACCTCTTGCGGTCGGTCGTCTACATTCTTCTGAGCATCAAGTAAAATATTGAACGAAAGGCATCTTAATGCATTTCATTCATTACTAACACACTTTAACAATTCAACCTACAATTACTTGTAGATTATTCATAGCGCTGTATTCTTTGCGCAATGACGTTTTAGATATTTTCAATGTGTTACGTGTCATATGTAGTCAAGCACTGAGTTTTTAGAATATTGCTTAAAATACGAGGTGTAGCAAAAAAGTAGTGAGACTGGCAATACTGCAAGCGATCTGGCAACGCTACGCTGTTGTCCTTGATAGAGTACGTGTATAAATACTCTCCCATAGCTTAGTGCGAGTTTCAACTCGTTCCGTTAACTACGTGATTTTTGTGACTGCTATTAGTGAAGTTGTATTTTGGTTGTGCATCACGCAAAATGAACAGCGGAATTTCAGGGGGGCCTTTAACTTCGAAAACCGACGAAAACATCGAACGTGTGAACACTCTTGTGATATCAGACCGTCGTTTAACATTAAGAATGTTGAGTGAACAATTAAATTTGAACAGATTTACCGTTCATCAAATTTTGATTGAACATTTGCAAATGCGAAAGGGACCTCAAAAGGCATTCCTGTAGTTCCCCAGCCCCCCTATTCGCCTGACCTCAGTTTCGGCGACTTTTTCCTTTTTCCTAAACTGAAAAATGTCTTCAAAGGACGTCATTTTGGGACTTTAGAAAACATCCAAAAGAGTGTAACGGACATGCTGAGGACCATACCGGTTGAAGACTCCCAGCGCTGCTACCAACAGTGGGAACAACGTCTCAATCGATGTGTAGCTGCCCAAGGGAACTACTTTGAAGGGGATAACATTGATGTTTGAAAAAAATAAAAACTTTGGTAAATAAAAAATTAGTCTCATTACTTTTTTGCCACACCTCGTACGTTCTGAAGAAAGCTAAGTTCCGCGGGCGGTAAACCATGTCAATGTGGTTCTGACTGGTGATGTTGCCATTAATTCTGACTAGAAGTGACCTGCTCTCATTACTGATAACTCTTCGAAATATAATTCTCATAATTAGTATTACATGTCTCGTAATAATGCAATTTCTTTGCGTCTTGTCTCCAGGCCTATCGCGTATTAATATTCAAACGTCATTTTCGTTTAAACAAAATCTGGATTTATCATAAAAGACGATTCTGTGCCGCTCGTGTATTTACAGACATTTGTTATAGATGCAAAAAGGACGTCGTACTAGTTTCGTTGCGTGCAATCGACAAAAGAGCTAGACAATCGGTACTGTGGAATGATCCGCCATTGTTGCACTATGACACTTGCATATAATTACAGAACTTTGAAGATAACGATTTTTCTGGTTGGCTGTTCTGCGTACTATGTCATTCTTTGCCAATGAGTATTTTTTTGACACTCTGATTCTATATTTAAACAATAATATTATCATACTAACAAATACTTTCTCTTATTTTACGTAAAAAGCACAGTTACTTTATGTAGATCCTCTTTCAAACTCACTAACTTGTTTATAATGTACCCCTTGCATTCTTACACCGTGTAAATTACATGTACCAAATCTGAATAGTTAAGAACACTATTATGCTTATTTTAGATGTTATCTCACAATTTTCGCCAAATTTTACATCTGAGAAACAATGTAACCAAATCTCAAACAGACGTAGACATATGGCCCTCAAACTTTAATCTTTTGTTGATTATAGTATGTTCAAATAAAAGTTTCAATACAATATAATTTGTTTGTAATAGTGTTATAATTTCAATAAACATTAGTGTAAAAAACTTTTGTCGCGCTACTTGTTCTACTGTTTATTTCGCACTCTAAACCGTGTTACCACCTAGATATTTAAACGCGTTTATTTGTTAGAATTACTCTCTTAAACTATCCTAAGCGCTTTTTTCATAAACAACCATTACTTTCGTCTTACTTCCAGGTTTATGAAACACATATGCAGTTTATTACTGTAATCGGAAAAATTTTCCATTGGTTCTTGCATTCTCAATTAAGTCTTGCGTGACTCATTGCAATTTGAAGCTTTTTTCTTCTAAGTTTATCCTTAATGTAACTACCAAAATATTTCTATTGATTTTACTTCTAGAGTTTGATAGTGACAGTTCGCAATCTCATGTATTTCTACAAATAAATATGATTATGGCTATTTTACAGTCAAACAAAATGCTTAATTTTTCTCCTTCATCTTTGATTGTTTCTGCTAGCTCATCACCTTCAACTGTTTTGCCATATCTAACGTACAACAAGACGAATAATAGTATTTAAAATTATATTTTGTCTATAGCTTTATTTTCTTTGCGCTTTCTGTGTATAATGTTTTTTTTATTATTTTTTATTCTCAGAGTGTTAATATTAATACTTCGTCTGTAATTTTTATTTTATTTTTGTTTTATATTTGTTCAGACCACAACAATTGTTTCTATATATATTTGATATTTTTCTATTTTTGTAAATCTTTTTAGACATGCTAGTACAAATATCTTTAAAGAATTTTTAGTTATTTGTATTATCTACCAGTTTTGTTGTATTTTCTTCTCTAATTATATTTCTTTGTTGCTTTTTTATGTCTTACCATTTTGTCTATCTTTATTTTAGATATTCTTATCAAATAGCAATGCCTTTTTAAATATTTATGGCTTTTTTGATGGAAGTTTTTAAAATAAAACATATGCAATTTCTTCATAATCATTTAATAAACTAAAATTTGCAAAAATATCTATGTTGCCTAAAAGTATACAGAGTATTTAATTATTTTTATGTCAAATTTTCTTATGAAATTTAAAGTTTCTTATACATTTTCAAATAAAAATAAAGTAGGAAATTGAACGTCATTCCTAGACATTATTTCTGAACAGGATATAGAAAAAACACATTTCTTTTTAAGTGATGAATTCCACTTGAATGAAGTTATTAATCATAAATTAAATCCGATAAAATGTAATCGACACTAAATTTAATACAACGTTCATCTATAATCATTATCATTTTTTGTTTATGGTCTATTGGTTGGTTCTATTTAACATCAATAATAACTACTAAAAATATTATAGTATGCATATTTTATTTATAGTTAGTAATAATTAAGATATATTTGAGGTTAATCTCGTTTCATTTATTGAGAAAATGTGTCCTTGCAAGAATTAAGCAAATGTGCGTATTGCGAATTGAACGCTTCTATGAATTTGTCGTCATTATTACAAACTTTTCTTAAATAATCTTCAGCACAGTTATGAAAAACTTTGATATCACTAAAAAATAAAGTTATGTATATTTTCAGAAATGTCAGTTTTGAGATTTACCTACCTGCAGAAGTCTTTTTTTATCCAAACGTAGTTTATGTCGTCTAAATGTTGGATTATATTTATAGATTTAGGACAATTCAGATCTTTCTTCAAATCTCCAGTAAATTTTATTCTTTCACAATGCGCTGATTTAAAAGCTTTTACTACCTCTGAAATAATTGGAAGTTACATTTTATAAATAGAATTATTTACTAACTACGCACCCAACAAGTTTTTACCACCGTCCTTACAATCGCCGGTATGACTGCTATTATAAACCTCAACCAAGACATCTATAATGTATTTCTCTTGCACATCTAAACAAGGCTCCAATTTTTCTGCGATGTTTGTCAAGTAGGTAAATGATCTTGGCTGTAGTTCTGAGCAAGCAAAATTCACCATTTCTTGGTGGCTAGGATGGCGCGGAAATTCAAGGTCCTCGAATAAGTCGTAGTAATTTGAAGAGTAGTTCTGGAGTTGTAATTATTAGATGAGATTTTAACATTCATAAAATGTCTGTATGCATGCGTAAAACACATTATTTATTTATGCAATATTTTTAAGGCAAAGATCAACTTAATTTTTAAACAGAATTCTTTAATATATGTATTTTGAATCGCTAAAAAAATTGCATTACTGTGAGTTGTAATTAATTATACTATTGTAAACTATGCATGCATTCTCGCAATTATATTTTTATAATTTGTTGCCACATATTTTAAGGTATGTACCAGCGGTTAGGTAAATCTCAAGGTATATAATTGGTGTTCTAGATACAGTTAACTACTCTAGAAGAGTGGCTATAAACATATCACTTGAAAAATTCTGAGCAATTTAAAACCTAACTAGCGGCAAGCTTATGTATGGGTGGCTTACAAACTGCAACATGGTTTAGGTAAAAACCTCCCAAGACAGCTAGACAAGCAAATCTGTACAAATTTGTCTTTCGATATAAACTGGATAATCTATAAATATTTTTCTTCTTCCCAGTTAATCCCGCATTATGTGACCTGTGCTGAGGGATGAATGACACTGGGAATATACATTGTCATTAACGGAATCTCTAGAATACCGGCCGATCTCTCTATGTAGAAGGCTGAGCAGGTGTGAACTTTTTTTTAACCATACGTGTGAGGACAGCATGGGTGGAAAAAAGTAGTGGTCAAAACATAATATCTGAGGAAGCTTAAGACTTTGGAGGTTTTGGGGGCTCAGGCTGTTAATCACCGGCCTGTATCGGACTAAACCGTGGACATTTCAGAGAAAAAAGAAAGACTTATGATTGAAAAAAGACTCTTTGAGGTTCGGAGAAGGGAGTTTGTCAAAACTTGAAATATTACGCCAAGAACATGAACTGAAGAAGCAACAAAAAAACTTTAGAGTAAGCAAATTAGAAGAGGGAAAGAATCTAAAGAAGCTCAATCGAATTTCTAAACACAGCCATAAACCAAAAAAAAAACATGAGCTTTCAGGTACAGAATAGTACATACAGATGGGCAGCTATTGAACTTAGGATGACAGTAATTAACAGACGCTATCCTAAAGTAACTCTAAACCAGAAACAAGCCAATCTAGTCTAAAAAAACTTAGTGAAGCAGTGAAAACTACTCATATTAAAAACATAAGGATACCCCGCGCTAGTTCAGATACTAAAAACTACCTTAAGAGAACGACTGGTAACCTGGATCGACTGTCGGAGGATGCGGATTTAACTGTTTTTAAGTCTAAGGACCTTGCGAAGAGATTTGTTTGCTGGTTTTCTTGCATGGGCTAAAGGTGCAGGAGAAATTGATCAGACCACGCTTAGGAAGGCAAAACCCTAGACTAAGGATGATAGACTGGCTTTTCCATTATTGACGAGGCATCCTTTGGAGTCTTGGGGGAATTCTAGTTTAAAGCTTGCTGTAGGCCGGAAAGGGTTACCTTTATGATTCTAAAGAGTCTTAGCGGTAGAGATAGCTTTAGGTAAACTTACAACATAGTCAGGCAGTTTTTACAGTCCTTACTGCCTCCCAAGGAATGTTCGACGCGGCTCTCATTCAATAACTTTTGGCAAACAGAAACAAAAGTAGAGGTCTAGGGAGAATATGAGAATTGACATACAGTTGATCCTTAGAGGTCCCTAAGACCTGTATTGTAGTCGATAACAATTTTAAAATACTTCCCTAAATTTTCTTGTTATTCAGAGACTTAACGGTGATAGAGGATGGTCCTTTACCATAACAAACCCTATAGCCAATCAAACAATTGAAAGAACTGGTGATGGAAAATGGCTTGCAACCCATCATCAGCTGCGATGTAAACATATACCATATAACCTGAGGAACCACTAACACCAATAAAATATTTGTATTAACACATGATAGAGATATAAAATAAAAACTATGTTTAGTAGCAGTATTTTTAGAAACTGGCATGTGTTTCAAGAGGTAAGTTGTTACTACAGACAATTTACTTTAAAATAGTGAGTATCGGCACTAGATAAGATATTTATCGTAACTCTCAAAAGACCAACTGGGAAGTGTACCAAGCAGATCTAGAAGACAATTTTAAAAGGATGAATTGGAGGCAATAGAAAAATTCTGCGATTTCAATGTACAAAGATAACTGTCCTCGGATGAAAAAGGATTCTAATAAGAATCTGCTCTAGTGGACTAAAAGTTTTGCTTAAGTGTAAGAAAGCAATTAATACAACAAAGAATTAGGAAGAATAGGGTAATACTCATTATAACGAAGCTCTAATGATATGTCAGAAAGATTTGTAGAGGAGGCAGTGTGAGTAAATAGAGATCACTAAAGCTTCATAACTACGCTGAAAGCGTAAATAGAAAAATATACTAACACTCGAAAGAAAATGGAGGAAGAATTACTCGGGATACACAAGTTGCTAATATATTACCGGGTGACTGGCAAAATGCAGAATGAAAAACGCAGAGAGACATCTATAAAAATTGACAAGATCCATAGAAAATGATATGTGTAGCAAAATAAAATGAGAAAATATGTTGGAGAAGAAAAGTGGCCTTTTATAATACAGGATATGCAATATGTTTAGAACAAGTCTTGCTCTGAGGTACATATCGAAACTCTGGGAAATAATTAGTGTTAGTTTTATACTGTGACCTGGAAAACAAAACATGATAAATTTAGAGTCTTAAGATCAATTAGTTTGATGTAGTTTATATAGAAAACTAAAAAAACTGCATGATGGTGTTAGTCACTCAACTTCTACTTCAGTGCCAGTATGTATACAAAGTAGGAGAAACTACTTGTCAATAGAGTAAAGAATGGTGTAGAACAGAAAAAGGTACTTTTAGCTGCTTTTTAGATATTTAGGGGGCTTATGATAATGTATACCTAGATTCAACCACTCAGATAGAAGCAAAATTTCCACAGGGCAAAATATAGTCAACTCTGTTGTGAAATCTTGTAAGGAATGAGCTGTTAAAGACACTTGAAAGGAACAGCACGAGGATACGCAGATAACTTGATTAGTAAGTAGTAGTTAAAAAGCGTATGGAAAGGAACTTAAATCAGGTTACTAATTGGACAGACGCTTGTGAATTAACTATAAGTCCCACAAAATCTACTAGTTGCATTTGCAACAACGAGAAACTTTATGGGTTTGAGACTTTATGCACTCCGAAGTGTAAAAATAAAATTAATATGTGAGGTAAAATATCTTAGAGCGATTTTAGTTTCAAAACTCACTTGGAATCAACACATTTAAAAAGTAAAAGTAAAGGCGGATGCAACACTAGTGTTAGCCAAATGAGCTCATGAAAGAACATAGGGTCTGAAAATAATAGTGATGCTTTGAGTGACGCAGAAACCGCTATAACTGTGCTAAGTAAGATACACAGATTTGCTTGTCTGGGAATAATAGGTGTTATAAAAACAACACTATCAGCGGAAATGGAGACTACTGTTAGACCTCCCCCTTTTCATTTTTAAATTATAAAATAGGCGGAAATGTTTTTTTATGGACTAACCAATGCACCCATTTGTAAAGATAGTATGGAAGTGGCACATATGAAAATTGAACATATGTGTGAAGGCATAATGTATATGAGAACAATACTGTATATGATGTGAAAAGTTGTATTCAACATAAATTTACAGCTTAATATTATAGATAGAAACAAATCTAAAATGAAATAAATAAAAGCAGCCGAGAAAAAATTATCTGATATACAAATGAATCAAAAACTGAGCCTAAAACAAAATTAGCGTCTACCATGAAAAAAATGTATAGTAAAGCTTTACATTGAGAACATATATATGTTTTTCAAGCGGAAATATTAGCTATACTGCAGTACGCCAGGCAATATAATTTAAGAGCTTATCTAAACAAGCGAATCAACATAGTCGCGGATAATCAGGCGTCCCGAAAGCCTTTAAAGACCCAAGATAACAGCCAGGTTAGCATAAGAATGCTGATAAGAACACAGACCACAATAAATTAACTCTGTTGTGGTTACCATCTTTGTTATCTATTTTTTCACTAATTTAGTATTGATTGTTTTTTCAATACATTAGTTTGTTTAAGTTTGTTTTTGTCATAGAACAGTTTACAATGCAAAACGTATTTTTGTTGCTAAAACATTTTACCAAAGCAATGAAAGTGCTACGCAGACAGTAAAAAAGGTGATATTATCTGAGCAAAATGGGTTCCGCCGGACAAAGCTATAAATTATTGTTGTGCAAGACAATGTCACTGTGAGTTTTTTAAAATCCGACAACTTTGTTACAGCAACCTGTCCATGAAGCAGTAGAGTACTACCGAAGTCAAAGGTGAAATGGTTTTCGACTACAACAAAAAAGATATGTATTTCATGTTAAAGTTGTGAGCTAATTTTAAAAATGTAAATACAAATTAGTTGAAATTATGAAGAGAAACAATGAATTTCAAAAATAAAATGGAATACTGTAAAATACGAAGAAATAACTGTGATTTGCTATCAAATTAAAGATAATCTTTTCTATTGCAAAAATGCAAAGCGTTCTTATTGTGAAAAAGGAGACAAAAGGGCAAATAGATTTTGTAGCAAATGCAAGAAGTTAGTTTTATCAACTAGTCAAATGTAGTGACATACATAAAAGATTGTATTACTTTACAAAATATTACATCATTTTGTTATTACATATTCAAAAAATTAAAATCAATACACTTTACCTCTAGTTTTGTGAATACATCAATATCAGCGTTCCTTAGACATTTGTTTTTTATTAAATTATAAGTTTGACCCCATCCTTGATGTTCGGTATTATAACTTTCATTAAGACCGGTAGCTGCATTTGTATAATGTTAGCAATATGTATTTTAATCAAATTATAATTACCAAGTAGTGTTGCACCTATTATGGGAAACCAAGACATCTTGCTCTTGATTTTTCTATCGTAAGGTTGAAGCGATTTATGAGAATAAATTGTATATATACCACAAATAAAGATATCAATAATTATAAAAATGAACTTAGATAACCTTTTCGCTTTCTAAATTTTGTAATAGGATGATAACGCGCAAAAGTTGTTTGGAAAATAAAGCCAATTAAACACACATTTATCTCTATAAATGCTCATTATTAAATAACATTAAAAAATATGTACTGCTTATAGTTTCATTAAACTATTACCTAAGAAGTTGGCATTAACTTATATGTAACAATAAACGGTTGCTTAGGATTACAATTTATGCAATTATATTCAGATGTTTGTTGGCAAATATTTGTTACATGACAACATATAATAAAAATCAGCAATAAACACTCAACAATCTATTTGTTATTTAAGCTGGAGGTTATCGAGCAGGACTTATTATTTTTGTTAAATTTATTTTCTTAAACAAATTTATTTATTAAATAAGAAATTATTAAATTTTAAAAGCTATAGAAAATTTTTTTTTCTGTGATTACCGCAGATAAATGGAAAATTAAAACATAATTTTTATTAAGCATATGCACGCACCTTTGTGTTTTAAATTACAATAGTCTTGGAAAAAATATAAAATATTTGTTTAAACTTGGAACATGAGGCCAATAGATCAAAAGTCTAATATAAAAACAAGCCTGGTGCTATCAATTATTTGATTATTAAGCCCTTATTGCGACAAAATTTTTATACGTCAATATTATTCATCAAGGACAACCATAGATATCTATTACATAGATGTTTGGCAAGCCTAGTATGCGACCAACCGTACTATTGAATTTACATTACAAATATCTTTCAAATAATAATCAGCTAAAGGTAAAAGATATTAAATTAATCGAGCCAGATAAAAAATAAGCAAAAATAATATAAACAAATATAAAATGTTCCATATAACCTAGCAGTGTTATTTATCAAAACGAAATAAAAGTTAGTAACATTGATTTGCATACCTCAGTCCCTGCTTTGTCAAAGTTTCAAAACTACTTGCTACAAAAAAACCGAACCATTAACCAAAATAAGTAGTAATTTGTCACTAAAATATTTGGACTAAAAGCAGGAAGACAAAACTGCAATTTTTTCTTGGATTTTGGTTTTTATTCATTTGGTGACGTGGAAAAGAACGTTTGTTATATCAATGTCTGTCTACATAATTTTCCATTGAGCAGAGTACCATTTTAGTCACTCTATGACTAAATGTAAAGTGTACCAAATAATTCAAGTTTTATGAAATGCATATCATCTATTGCGGAAGACAGATAACTGCAACTGCCAACTGGCTTTGATTCGGCAATGACAAAACAAAACATTTAATGTCTGTCATCAAACACCTTTGGCGGTCGTAAAGTACATTCACTATCCATGCCATGCCCGGCAAGCGTGTGTTTAATGCTAAATGAAAGTGTATGCTCAATATTCAAGTTTTATGAAATGCATATCATCTATTTATATTTGAAACTATCATGTATGGAACGATATTAACAATTGTAAACTTTTCTTACTATACGCTCACTATACACTTTTTGTAGATTGAAGAACCATTTATTTTTTCTCATTTTCTACTACTTCATTTAAGGGCCAAATGGTACATGATAAATCGTCTCAAATAATTGTTTGCACGATTAAACAAAGCTTATGTTTGCCTGAATTCTATTTTCTAGATAAGATTTTTCAAGTCGTGTTTAGCAACATCTAATTTTTTTGGATTGTTCAAGGTATAGATGATGTTGGAGTTCTTTTACTCTAGTGATAATCCTATGGCCCGTAGCCCCAATGTAGACCTGCTCACACGGCAAGATATGCAGTATAGCCCTGCTGTATTTTGTAGGTTTCTTGTGTCCTCAACCGTAATGCTTTTAGCTGCAATCGTCAACTTTTCTTCTTTGATGAGGGCACTGACGGTTTCGTGGCCAAGTTTATGTTTGGAAACATTTTTTCGTTAGAACGAACTTACCTACTCTGCAGCCTTAAGGGATTGTTAAACTAACTTGCAACTGAAATACTAGGACGTCACATACACCCATAAGTTTTCATCGAGATTCGAACACGACCGCTCGTTTAACCTCTGGACAAAAGAGCTCGTGGCTACTAGGCTACAGCGATTGCTCTTAAAAAGGTTTATTAGCGTTTGTTTATAGTCCGGCTGCGTAGGAGCGCTTTTTTTCTGTAAAAACTGAAACTCAAACGACTGTCTGTTAGTGGCCGTGGTTTCGTGTTTTTCCAGATTAGAATGTGATGCAGTTTGCAATATCCCATTTGTCTTTCTAAATTCTGTTAGCTAGACTAACATGCATTTGCATCAGTTCTAGGGAGCATAAGGCGGAGTCTTCCTTGTAGTACGCACTTATTCTTTGACTAAGGCAGTTCCAATTTATTGATAAATTCGTTGGACAAATGTTCAGGTGGCGTTTGATTTGTAGATACTTTAAAACTATCTTCTGAGATTATACAGAGAAACGGTGGAATTTTATAAATATTACATAGAAAGAATGTTAACAGAGAGCAAATGCTAAAATGTTACCTGCAATAAGACAATTTAGTTAGCTCGGGTACGTCAGTAAAAAACCCAATGATTTTAACAATGGTTTCTCACTACCATCCCTAGCACATCTGTGTGAAGCTGAAGATTTCCGCCGCAGTTGTCAAGAAAACGTCAATAGTTTCCAAACTTCGATCAGGACCTAACAGCTCGAGAACGAACCATGCGATGCATCAAGTTCCAGAAAATAATGAGCATTGTTTTCTTTAAAAGCTCACATAAAAACATATTTTAATGACAATTTCTGGTTATTGATATGCGCTAGGGCCAAAAGGGTTCCGGTTTCAAATTCAATGTTTGGTAAATTTATTCTTTGTTTTTCTTGATTTCTTGTTTTTGTTAAAATGTATTATATTGACAATAAAAATAAAACTAAGTATTAAGACAACGTAAGATAAATTTTATTAATATTTTATTTTTGTAAAGCTCCCCTTTCAAATTATTACTTAAAGGTGTTGACCTCAAATATTCTTTTTTCGCATACAGTTGATAGTTTAAAATTTACTAATATGTGACTTTATAAATGATTTTAAAACTAACAATATTATTTAAGTATATCTTAACAGTTTTTTTCTATAATTAAATACCATTATTTTATTTCTTAACAAACTAAATAATACTTGTCATTATCAAAATGATATAAATATATAAATTTAAAATGCATTGGCGAATTTACTTAAATTATATTTGCAAATTATTTTTTTTATAATTTGTGATTACCAGATATGATCTGTTTGCAGATCTAATTGCAGAAAATTTTTTTAATTGAAGATATGTTCACGTACACTTATATATTCTTCAAAATAATATCTATGAACATTTATACACTGTTACCAGCGGTTCTACCATCCGTCGTAGTTTATTTGAAAGTCTTGAACTGAAATCTCCATTAGAGTACACGACAAAGTATCCCTTAGCATTTTAACAGTTTCAAAATGGTGTCTTGTTAATCTGGACTAAGCTTACGATAAATCAACACTTAGTTTTTCTTCTGTCAGAACGTTTGAACCAACATGACGATTTCATCCACAATAGATTTTGATTTGCTATTAATCTAATAATCAGACGTCAGCCAGAGTCTAAAACCGCTTTCATCTTAGTCACATTGTCAGAAGTGTGAGGCGTTTATGGGCTTCTTGATGTGAGTACTCTATGACGTCTAAACGCTTATCTTTCGATAAAGTATCCTTTCTGTATGTTTTCTGTAGTGTAGAAATCACCTCGATTGCGTATTTTTTGAGTTTAACTCCAAATTGTATCATGTATTGCTGATTCACGCTGTGTTGTCTTCTAACAGATGACGTGACACTTTATCAGCTATCTACTTCGCAAGTGATCAGCACTCCATAAAGGCTTAGAGAAAAATAATCCGCCGGCTCGAGCATTTAACTGACGTTCTTCACCAGCCTTGAGACCTAAAAACTGAGCTTCCAAACCCTCCTGCTTTAAAAGTTTCTCTTATTGCATAGTACAGATACTGACGGGTTATCAGATTGAAATCTTAAATAATCAAAACAAAAATTAATGAACCAGATGAATAATGCTACAGAATATTAACAAAGATATTGAGTGAAAAAAATTACTCGTAACATTTCTACAAAATAAACAACATAGACGTATCGGGATAATAGAAAATAAATTACACCAATCGTGTAATACTGAGCAAATAATAACTCTAAGAAAAAAACGATATAAACTGTTGGAAGCGGTGCCCAAACTGAATATGTTTGTACTTACTTTCAGAAATAATAAAGACGTCAATAAAATCTACGGGATACCTGACATTATAAAAATGAAAATGGAAATTCTCTCAATTAGAAAATCAAAATTAATGCCATGGTGTAAAAAATACCAAGCCAAAAGACGCACACAGAGATATTGCCTTAAAATCAAGCTGTGTTAAATGCCCAGGAGAACATCTAACGACAGAGTGTAAGAAACCTGCAAAAGCACAACCCAAATGTTTACATTTAGAGGAAACCAGCTTGTTAACTATTGTGGATGAAAAAGAATTACAAAAATCAAAAATAAACAAATGAATAAACACAGTCCGTCACACCAACCAAAAAAGCCTGCTTAATCAAACATAAAAGACAAAACAAAAGCAATATTAGACACAACACTTACTCTCAAGCAGTAAATGGTAAAAATGGAAAATAAAACAATAATAAGGCAGATCAATATTCAAGTGCATCAGCTCTCCAACAGATATTGGCAAAATAAACAACATGGATATTTAAAATTAGAAATGACTAATTAGATAAGAGTCATGGAATAAAATTCTAATGAGCTCCAGCAGCACCAACAGGAATTTTAGATTTCAAAAAAATAATGTCTCATTGCCAAAATACATTTCTTAAAAAAATCATACATTAAATTTAAAGGGAATAACGTTTATAACATTCACCTAAATAATACAACAAGAAATGAAAATGCAGCAATCGTAAAGTAATATATTTTAAACCATCAAGAAAGAGGGTATCATACTGAAAAAGTACAGGCTATAATGTTAAAATTAAAACATACAGAATTATTATCACAGCATTGTTCTATCTACCAAGTTGTACTATAAAGAAAAAAGTATACATTAACTTTTTAAACAGACTATGGGGTAGAGTTATAGTGGGAGGTAACTTTAATGCAAAATACATACACTAGGGTTCTAGACTGACAACAACTAAAAGTAAATAACTTTTAGAAGCATGTAACCAACTAAATATTATCAACTAGTAAGTCGACCCATTATCCTACATATCTGGACTAAATTCCAGGAATTTTTGTAGTCAGAAACGTTTCGTAGAATTACCTGCAGGCTCAAAAAGCATAGGACATAAACTAGGGTTATTCTCCAATATTCCATAACACTTATGCGACAGTCTTATTTAAAAAGAACTCTCTTGCGGACTCATCAATAGATTGACAGATTAGAAAAGCTTTAAAATTAGTCTTAAAATCTTTATGGGACTCTTGGTCTCTTTAAAGACAGTAGAACAGTTAGACAATGAAGTAAAAATTATTTGTCAAAAACTACCCCAGAGAACAGACCTAGAAAAAAGGAAAATAAATATCCGAAAGGAATTAAAGAACTAAGTATCAAAAAGCCTTGAAGAAAATGGCAATCGGCCAGATTACATGCAGAGAAGACAGCTTTAAACAATGCTGGTCAAGAGTTAAAAAGAAAAATACATGACAGTATAAATAAATCGATTGATAAATTTTTGAGTGAACCTACTAACGACAACAAAATAGCCTACTCTCTATGGAAATCTATCAAGTCTATACTACAGAATACGCCAACTAAAAATTCTAAGAAAGCTGGGTCCGCAGTAGAACATTTAAAGATGACTTTTTACCCAAACGATAGACATGATTCCAGGATTGATCTGTACCAACACAAAACAATATTTCTATCGTACCCACCTCCCTAAAAGAAGTATCTAATGAAATCAAAGTTAACGTTAATTCGAAAAAGCTCCCGGAATAGCTTTAATTACCGTATAAATCTTGTAACCACCATCAAGGAAAACCATCGTAAAAATGACCAATATATCAACGCATCATTCAGATTAAGATGTGTAAAACAACAAAAGTTAAGATAATCCTTAAATCAAAAAAATCTGCCCATAAAGTGGCATCGTACAGACTAATCTCCTTGCTACCTGTTATTTCAAAACTATGAAAAATTGCTTATTAGAAGCTTACAACCGATAATAGAAGAAAAAGAGTCAATCCCCTATCATCAATTTAAATTTAGAGAAATGTACTCGACAACTGAACAAAGACATAAAACAACTGCTATAATTTTTTTTAATTATTTGTTGCTTATTTACAATCTACTCTCACAAGAGTAATAAGTAAATTATTTATAATTTATAATTTTATAACATGTCATTGGGGGGGTCCGGCCAGCGCCTTATTCCCCGTAGGCTAAACACTAAGTTATTCTGGGTAGTTACACTGGAAGGTCTTGTGGCCAACTTCGTTTTAATCGTCTGGTGATGGTTGGCTGGTTAGAGAGCTATTCTATTAGTTGGTTTTTATGTCCTGCCAGGTGGTTCGTGTATGTTCGAGCAAGCTTCTGTATCTCTGCGGTTAAGTATGGAATTCCTAGGTCTGTGTGAAGGGTTTCGTTAGAGATGTACCATGGGACGTTGGCTATTTGGCAAAGGATTTTTGATTGGCTTCGTTGCAGGATCTTTGTGTGGGAGGCTTTAGCGCATCCCCACAACTATATACCATATGCCCAGATGGGTTTTATGATGATTTTATATAACAGTAGTTTGTTTGACAGTGAGAGTTGGGAGCGTCTGTCAAGGAGCCAGTGCATTTGTTTAATTTTAAGGTCTATTTGTTTTCGTTTGGCTTTGATGTGAATGCTCCAGGTGAGCTTATGGTCTAGGTGTAGTCCAAGATATTTGATGTCCGTCTTCTGAGGTATAGGAGTATTGTTGATGTTGTTTAGTGGGCTTGCAATGCGTCTATTTGTGAAAGTGATTTGCGAGAATTTGTCGCTATTGACTGTAATTCTCTATTTTTAGAACCAATTTTGCAAGATGTCTAAGTGTGTTTGTAGATTATTGGGTTTTCGTCTATTGAGAGGATAGATATTGGTGGATCGTAGGAATTATGCTGCCGGAAGCCAAATTGGTAGTTTGGGAGAATTTCATGTAGGTCGACAGTTTCATGGATTCTTGTGAGGAGCAGTTTTTCCAGGTTTGCCAGGTTTAATAAGGGTAATGATTATAGCATGTTTACTGAGTGGAAGTGGCAGAGTCGTAGAATGCTGTTGTAGATGGTTGTAAGTAACACTAGGGCTTTTCTGGGGAGGTTTTGCAATACATATCCTACGATTAGGTCGTAACCAGGTGCTTTACGTGAGTTTGCTAATTTAATTTGCTGTCTTACTTCGGCTGGTGAGAATGGTCTCAGAGGTAAGGACATTTGGCAGGGCGCGGCAAGGAATACGGAAATGTCGGTGTCATCGTTGTTCCCTACCGGTTGTGGTGATGAGAATACAGTAGCAAGATAGTCTGCGAATTAATCAGCTTTTTCTTTGTCTGATCTGGCCCATGTATCATCGGACTTTTTGATTGGAGGTATCGGTGCTATTGGCCTTTTAAATTTTTTTGTTGCCTTCCATATCATATGATCAATAGATGAAAGATTCGTGATGTAATGGTGAAAGGTGTCGTTCCGGGCTTTTAGTAGTTCAGTGTGGAGTTGATGAGTAAGTCTATTATATATGGTCTTGTCTGGCCTTTGTTTAGTTAGCTGCCATTTTTTCGTGCCTTGCGTTTTTTTTGTGACGAGGCGCCTCATATGACGAGGGATATTAATATCTGCTGAGCAGGTGTTTGTTTCACTGGGTGTTGCTTGCCATGCCACATTTTGTATTATTGTAGTTAAATATTGGGTTGCTTTGTCTAGGTCATAGGCGTCCTTAATTTGGATAGTTAGATTAATCTCGTGATCCAGTGTGTTTTTGAAGAGGTCCCAATTGGTGTTTTTGTTGCAGAGTTTTGGGGATGGTTCTCTGATAATAATGGATGTGCTTAAGGTAATTAGAATGGGAGTATGATCTGAGGACAGGTCATAGTTAGATTCCACTTTGGTGTATTTGTCTGCAATGCCGTGGGAAATAGCGAAGTCTAATAAGTCGGGGATTTTAATTGTATCTGTAGGTCAATAGGTGGGTTCTCCGGTTGATATGTAGTTGCAGTTATGATTTTGTATTGCTCTGAGTAGGTTACGCTCTTTCGGATTGGATAGTCTTGAGCCCCAGGCCACAATTTCGGCGTTCCAATCTCCTCCAATGAGGAACCTCGCGTCAAGGGATTTTAGCAGATCTGCGTATTCTTCAGTTAAGATAGCTATGATTGAAAAATTTCTAAAAGAAAAGAAAGTTTGCTCTACCATTTTACTCGATAATGTCCAGGCTTTCAATAAAGTGGAGCATGAAGGCTTGTTTCATAAATTGAACATGATTCTGCCACGACAGTATTATTAACTTAAAAATCTTATTTGACATAAAGATACTTCAAAATTAAACAGAAATAGGTCTACTCTGAAATAAAAGAAATTAAGGCAGAAGTACCTCAAGGAAGTGTACTGGGCCAAATATTCTATTTATTATATACTAGAGACATCCCTAACCTCAAACAGAGTAGTAACATTCGCAAATGATAGAGCTACTTTTGCTATTGGGAAAAAACATGAAGATGCTGCTGAGAATCTCCAAACCTTCATAAATAGAATTTATAATTAGACTAAAATTTTCCATATCACGTTAAATGAAAATAAGTCCGTACACATAAACTTCATTAATAAACAACAACATGTAGTTACTCATTAGGACACACTACATCCAGGTTCTACATGTCGAAACGACTAAATATCTAGGCATGAATCTTGACGCAAGGCTACACTAGAGAGTCCGCGTAAAAAATAAAAGGGATGAGTTTGCTACAAAATATAAAAAAAGTAATGGTTGCTTGAAAAAATTCTAATTTGTCTACATACAACAAACTACTGAACAAGAAAATTTCAAAACCTGCGTGGACATATAGCATGTGATTATGGGGCTGTGCTAGTAGATCCAATACTCAAATAATTCAACGATTCTAAAACAAGGTACCAAGAGACATTCCTAATGCACCTTGGTACGTGATCTATACTGAGATTTTGGAAGATCATTATTAAATTTGTCAAAAGCCACAAACAGCGAATATTGAGGCCATCCAGCTCCTCGATGACACTAACATAGTAAGAAGACTCAAGAGGACTAACTTATTTTAGTTAAATCAGTGAATAATTTTTATGTATTTTTAAAAATTTTTGATAATTTACCATGGGAAGTTAACATATTTATATATTTTCATTATTCTCCTAAGCACTTTTAATTTGCTTTACAATTGCTTAAATTAGACGTATTAAAAGCTATTAATTATTTTTTGTTAATATATTAATTTTTTGTTATTAGATAATCTATGATTTGATACTATGATTATACATCAGTAAGTATGTCCGAAATTAGAACATACGTTTGCTTCAGTTTTTAATAAATTAAATGTCTATACTTTAATTCCATAATTTTTTAGTGCTAACAATAGTGTCCCATAAGAAGTTTGCAAAATTATAAAATTGGGCTATTATTTAATCTACTTTTTCTAATTTTTGGTAAAAGGTGTGCTTATTGATTTTGGTATTCAGCAAATCATTTTTATAACTAAAATGTCCTGACTTGAAAAAAAATAAAACTTACTGTTTTACCCCTTTAATGTGTCTATCGTTTACTTCTAACTGGTAATTTATTACATTTGATATAAAACAATGACAGTACCGTGACAACCTAAAAATTATCTGCAGATCACCAAGTAATTGAACATGCGTCTACTTATCACATGAAAATTTATAATTACATTCAACGCTGTCTTCCTCCGTTGCGAGCTCTGTGATAAAAACTTCCACGAAAACTGAAACTCTTAAACACCTCATGGTAACGCGAAATTAAATCAAACGCCCGGAATAATTTATGAGCAAATAATCTCCCGCGCTATTAATTTTGCGTTCGGCTCGAGTGGAATTTCGCAACTCGAAAACAGATGTCAGTTTTATTTGCCTTTTACATTCGCTCTGCTGTACTGAACTTTAAGTTAGATCAATGGGATATAATACTACGTCGAGAGATTTAATGGTAGAATTGGCAGGGCACGGTAAATGCCCCTTTAAATGTGTAAGTTTGAATAACTCGATATTCATAACAGGTACGGACAAACGGTTTGCGGTTAGGATTTATAGAAGCGTACACCCCTGTCCATCGCTTAATTCCTTTTATAAGCGCCGTTTCACGCTTTAATGCAAACAATCACGCAAAATAAAAGTTTATAAAAAAATTATAACGGGTCATGGCGTAATTCTTTTACTAATAAGATAGGCAAATTAAAAACTCGCACTATTTTTTAAAATAATTTATTGACAATATAAATATTAATTACAAATTAAAAACTACAACTACATATGCTTTTTCTCTTTTATTATAAAAAATATTCTCTTGGTTTTAAATTTCCTGCATTTTAAGTGTCTAAATGTTGCTATTAACCAGTTTTCATTATAAATTTTTTTTTCTGTTTAACGCAGCTGAAAAACATTTGGTAGATTATTACTTTCTTTGACATTTTATATCCAATTCTTAAAGATTCTTATGTATTGCGTTAGTATAGTGATAAGGAGCACCATTGGAGTAAAACATATACCGATTTAATAGATAACATTTTTGGATATATAGATACAACCTGTGCCCCCGAGTTTATTTGCACCCTATGGTGATATCACGTGCCAAATCTTGAATTTATTTTCTCTTATTTTAAATTTAAATTTAACTTCTGCAAAAAATATTTTCTTAATTTTCTCTATAGTAAAACTGTTTTATTTATACTTTCCCATTTTTAAATCTGAAATAGATCATTATAAATTAAATATTTTTACCGTCCTGCTTAAAATAAGTCAAAGTAGGTTATTTAATCGTCCAACTTGTTTTAGTTGCTGTTTTGGTGTTGATTTAGGGTCCGCCCTCTTAATCAATCAATTAAATTTTCAGTATTCTACAACTATTTGTTATATATAACAGTAATAAAGTAAAACAACAACAGTACGTTACGTGACTTTCCTAAGTCCTCTGCTTTTATAAATAAATAAGCCATTTACATTGTATGAGTAAAGTTGTGTTTCAATTCAATGGCAATGTTTTGAGTTACTGAAATAAAATACATCAATTTAAAAAACTTCTTAGGCGCTTCAAATTAATATATACACGACTTACTCAAAAATTATGTTTTAAACTTTTGATAAAAAAAAAGAAAAATAGATGCAATTGAAATTAAACGCCCAAGGAAAATTGATAGTAAAACGAATTGAGACAAACTCATCAACAAATTAATAAGAAAAAGATTAAACAAAAACCAATAATAAATAAAATTGGTAGTCACTTGACAAGGATGAACCCTAATATGTTCGTGAATTAAACAAGGAGAGCACAAATCACAAAAAAGAAGAGGAAGATCAAGGAAAAAATAGATACAGCAAATTAAATAGGTAGAAAAGAAAAGATTATAGAAGTTGAAAATAATGGTAGCATCTAGAGGAGCGGAAGGAATGTGTGAATGAAGAGAAGAACCGGTAATCCAAATCTGACACCCGAAAGGGTAAAAAGAAGGGAAAAAATAAGAAAAAGTTAAAGTTGTTAGAGGTCGTGGATGAAAATAGTTTTACTAATATTCCTTTCAGGGAAAAACGGTAAGCACCACTTTTTAACACATTGAACAACAATAATGAGCATCAAATAATTTAATTTTCTAAAAACATCGGTAGCATGTTAAAAATAACTAAAAATTTAAAAACATTTGAAAAATTGTTTTGCAAATATAAATTAAATGAGTGTTATTTTTCGACAATTAATACTAATAAAAATCTTTATATAGTATGAGCCAAATAAAACTTCAAAATTTAAATTGCATGCCGTTTTCATTTTATGCACATAGGAAGTCTGCATTTGTAAAGTTTGCATTTAAACACATTGCAAAAGTCTACCAAAGACTACCAGAAAAGTATTTTTGTAAATTGGGTTTCAAAGAATATGACGATTTTTGCGAAAAACCTTATTAAGCGATGAGGCTCATTTTTCTTTAAATGACTTTGTGTATCGCCAAATTGTCGCAACTGGGGTAACAAAAATGTATGTGTTGTTTACGAAAATCACGCATAGTAGATTTAAAAAGTCATTGCCCTGTACTTTTTCAGGACGAAGCTGACAGCGCTGTTACTATCAATGATGTACACTATCAAGAGATGCTAATTAACAAACAGTTTGAACAAGGACGACGTGGTTTTAATAAGATGGAGCCACATGTGAAACAGTATCTAACGCTATTTGAAAGAAACGGATTATGTCAACAAACTTGCTACATTTCTAGAGGAAAAAACAATATACGTATAATTATTGAAATAAAGTCGCATTCAAAAAAAAGTATTTTAAAAAATTTTGCTAAAAGAAGACACTTTTGAACTACTTTATAGAATAGTAGAAAAATAATACTACTGTATACTAATAGTGATAAAATTTGAATTGTTTTAATATTTTGTGTTTTATTGGGGAAAAACTTTCTGAAGTCCAATTTGGATTACCCTATACTATAGGGTATTATATATATTATATCTAAAAGAAACTACTATAACGTTAACTTAAATATTCAAGTAGAGCAAATTGAAAGAGTAAAGAAATACAGATATTTAGGCACTATAGTCAACGATAAAAATGATAATACCAGCGAAATAACCTCTAGGATAGAACAAGCAAGAAATGTATTCTTAAATATGAGAAATGTCCTAACACTTAAATTACGAATAGTAAAATGTTATGTTCACTCCACACTTTTATATGGAATGGAAGCATGGACATTGAACAAACATCTTATGAAAAAATTAGAAGCATTAGAGATGTGGACATATAGGAGAATTCTGAGAATCTCATGGGTCGAAAAAATAAGGAATACGGATGTCTTAAACAGTCTGAATAAACAGGAAACGGAAATATTGGATGAAATTAAACGGCGCAAACTTCAATATTGAGACACGTGATGCGGGGGAAACATTATTATCTGTTGCAACTTATCATGCAGGGAAAAATCAAGGGCAAACATAGTGTGGGAAGAAGAAGGATGTCGTGGCTGCGCAATCTCAGAGAATGGTATAACTGTAGCTCCAATCAACTCTGTAGAGCAGCAGTTTCAAAAGTGCAAATTGCTAGGATGATTTCCAAACTCCGTAGCGGCGATGGAACATAAAGAAGAAGAAGATACTATAGGGTATATTGAATAATAACAACACATAGGAATATGGAATATGTTTTATAATAACTTTATAATTGATAATAAAACTTTGTTAAGTTTTCTTAATGGACTCTTTGGATCTGGTAAGACAAAATTAAACATGAAAAAGCTTTACTTAACATAATTCTCCCAAAAGAAGGCCAATTTCAGTTACCTAAATAAACAAAAAGGTTGTACAAAGAATAGTTTAAGAAGCAAGCTTAGTAACAGAATTATACTATACACAACACTTTGGAAATTTGTATGATTACGATACACAAGGTTTTACATGACCGTTACGGCTTAAACAAAGTTTGTTGTTGATTAATGCCTAATAATTTAGCAGTCTTGAAAAATAATATTCAAAATTTTTTGAAACAACAAGAAATGTAGTAAAAATAAATCTAAACCAATTTATAAAATCTTAATAATAAATGTTGGATATATGCAGTTAAATTTGTATGGAAGCAGCATTTGGTATAATGGATCTTTCCAGCGAATTCTAATCTAATCAGAGTAAAGCAATCTTAAAGTAATCGCAGAATAGTACACATTAGAATGTTAGTTTAGATGTTCGAAACTATTATTTACGTTGCCCTAGAAGTGGTATAATTCTTTTAATCGTAACGCTACATTATTGCAACAAAATCATTTTGGGAGCTTTTGTTTAGAACTACCAGATCATTTCGATAACTTTTTATTTTTTCAACTAAACAGCAACACGTATAGTATATGATTTACAACTATCAAAGATTCTGGGAAAAATTGCAAAAACTTAGGTTGCAAAAACTGTCATTTTTGGGATCAATATTAGATATATAAATATTTGTTTAGGTTATTTGTAGTAGTTTTCAAAAGTAACCCCTCCGTACCATCAAAACCATGAATTGAAGAACCAAAATTATTGAAAATTTATCTTATGAATACTAATGCATGTTAATCATGAATACATGTATTAAATTCATGCAAGATGGAAAGTATGAGTTAGATAATGGGTTGGTGGCACAAGATATTCTATTTAGATGTATATTGCTAACAAAATTATGCCAATTTTTGTATCAGCATGATTATTCTAAATGACTATGGATTCCCACAACAAATGTGAAGTAACAAAAGGGATGGTAAAATTAAAATTTTAAAATTTAAATATTTAGTTACACAATGAAAGATCAAATTAAATATCTTGGGTATGCAGTAAGTCTGTTCTACCAATAAACCGGTCTGATTCTTAGAAAAGATTAAATGATAAACATCGAAACAGTGCTATTAGGAACAGACTCAAGTGACGAACTTTTAGTAGTAAAATTTATAGGCAATTTTATGACATTAGTTGGTGTTAAAGCTAGAAAATGTTACATCTCTAACTAATCGGTATTAGAAGCTTTATGTGAAATTTATGAAAAATCTTGAAAACCATTTGGTAATGATGATACTTTATCCTTTCATAGAAACTTTTATATACAGGAAAACCATAATTTCTAAAAATAGAACAAAGTGTCATCATTACCAAGGGGTCACACGCAGTAAATTTATGTTCAATAAAATAATTTGCTCATTATTTCAAGTATGCGGCTACAGAATTACTAGAATCATTATATGCAAATAGTGTTACTTTCTGTGAATAATGAAGAAGTGCAAACAACAAAACTGTACAAGAAACTCTCAAAGCACAGCAGTTTTAGAACTAAAGAGGAATAAATTAATAAAATATTTTGTTTTTCAAATTCTAATTTTGAAAATCCTGTTTCCAGATTTTTGAATTACTAGTAAAGACTTAGATAAAGAGAGGAGGAAGATAAGAATAACAAATCCCAAAATTTGCGCAAAGAAGTTGAATGTTTAGTCCAGATTCATACCACATAAATAACATTTTATTTAAATACCGAATAGATATAAACCCAATGTTTCTGACAAGACAGTAATAAAACATAGGCAGCAGCAATTTTCAGTAAAGTCAAATATGGTGAACAAGTAAAATTAAGTCGTTTGGCATTAAAATAAAGAATCACTCTCTATTGGACAAACAATAAACAAGTAAGATAAAAATTGTTCACTTACAGTTAATGAGTTGTGTTATTGGAATCAGACTAGCTGGGTTCATTTATTAAAGGTACTCAAAGTATTAAGGTTATTGTTTATAACTGATTTGATTACATTGTTCTTACTAGAGTATTAATAATTAATATAATAAATTAAAAAGCAAAGCAATGGGAAGCAGTGGCATACTTGACCAGGTTTAAACAATCCAGCAGATCCTCCCTTCCTTACTAATTCAGCAAAGAAATTTATGGAATCAAAATGGTGCCAAGAATCTAAATGATTAAAAAAATACCGACATAACTTTGAAGCTGTAGCGGCTGTTGTAGAATAAGTATTTTAATTTAAGCAACAAAAAACCATCTAACAAAAAATAAAGTAAAAAACGATCAACTAAATCTTATCCGCAAAATGCGTTTATATTAGTTCATCAACTTACAAAAACTGAAAACCTTAGTGGAAAGGAAATGAAAACAGCTTGTTCCAGTTTGACTTATAAAAAAAATAATCAAATTTAGATATTTTTCTACTTCAAAGTAAGCATTTCTATGTCAATTAATTAGTCCAATACGTTCATAAACTGTACTGCAGTGCTGAGGCCTAATTTATTTTAAAAATATAAAGAAAATAGTTGGATCCAGAGAGAAATGAAAACTATCATTCGCAACTATACCACATGTGAACATCATTCAAATAAAAGTTTTGAAGTAATCTTCTTCCACTACTGATTTAATATTTGTGTTACAGTACTACTATGGTGATTAATTCTTTGACCTATTTTTTGTAAAAGTACCCCATTTATGTAAACCAACAACACGCTATCTTGTTAATAACGTACCGTTTGACGATGACAAAAGCATTTTTACACTATATAGCTTACACATGTTAATTCTGAAGGGTAGAAACACTTTTATGATTATTTTACTAATGGTATTACTACTTTCGTCAGATCTTATAGTAAAGAAACGATATAACAATATCTTAGACAGACATAAACTTTAACCGTTTTAATCCTTTAAGATTGTAGTATGGTTATTTTCAATATAAAAGTGTCAATGCAATATGTTTTTTAATAGTGCTAAAATTTCAATAAACAGTAGTCTATCGTATTAAGGTTTGAGGTATAAAACAAAAAATTATTAGTACTCAAAATATTTTAATATACACAAATATAATTTAGATGCCATTACATTTTTACTGAAAATCTACGCAATACTTTTAATTAAGAATAAATACTAAGATGCTCAATGTATAATGTTCTTATTTTACGATTTTTTAATTCATAATCTTAAAATGCAGGGGTATAACATGCGCAGGTTTAAATTTTTGTTAATTATGTTATTTTTTGCTAAAGTTAAATAAATTATTCCGTTATTAGTTTACACAGTGGCATCTAAAAATATTAATAGATACTATTTGTTTATAAATTCTGCTAAATTTAATTTTAATGTAATTTAACTTTAATATAAACGATAATCACAACCTTTCATGCAATTAGTTCTCTCCCCCTTTTATTTAATCACATAAATTTTTTATTTACATAAATAAATATGCAATTATACATATTACACACAAGTTATATCATATAAGTGGTTAAAATTTTAAGATATGGCTGAGTAATTATCATTACATATATTTAAGACGAGTGTTTGTATTCATATATACAATATATCTGTTACAAGCGAAGCTCATTGAGTTTCAACGTTTTTAATTCGTATTTAATGTTTTATATATCAAGTGTTACGCAATGCATACAGGATTTTTCTCAACTTTTTTTGTTCTTATCACTTCATGTTGAAATATTGATTGGCGTGAGAAATGCGGCAAAAAATTTTTATCAGCGAGGTTGAGAGCGTCGGTTAGTGCTACCTTTGTACTTTCAGGATAGGTTTAACCCCTTTTCTGATAGGACGAAAGCTTTCAAAAATAGAAAAACTATCCGACATATTTGAAGTATATGAAGATCGTCGGGTTCAAATCTAAAACAAATTTTTGTTTAAATATTTGAATTATTAACTTTCTAAATCTTTTTTGGTTTTCGAATTACAACATTTAGTTGACTTAGATAACAATTACTATTTATTATCTATTAAAAATATTATAATACTTTGTACGAAGACACTAATAAAGAAAATTTAATAGTGTAATTGTCAAAATATTTACACGACGTTTGACGGAATTACCTACATATACGAAGATATGCGAAGGCAATTGAAATCGAAAAACACCTACAATGCCTGCACACAAGAGATGATAGACAAATTTTACCCGTTATATGGAAATCCCTTGTTACCCCGCACTGTCAATTACGCACTATCCCTAAATAAACAACCTTTCTCCAACCCAATACATCTGCTGCAAAACAACATTCTCGTCAAATTTTCTCTTATATTCCTATAAATTACAAAGCAGGACACACGAAAGGTCAGCCTTACTCAAAATACTGGAAGATATAAAACAATGTTGACAATTGGCAAAAAAGCTTTTGAAAAAAAGTGTAAAACAATGTAATAAGCCATGGGCCTATTAGGCCTTTAGCGCTACGTTATATATAATGCAGTGGATTAGTTATTCATGTGCACGTTTTGCATTAAGTGAATAGGGATCAACAGACACAAAACTCGTTTTTATTGACCAGAAAGCACATTCCTTTGCACTTGATTATAAAAGTTGGAGTTCTTATAAAGAGCATTCAATAAAAGTGTACATTACATCAAATCATCAAAATCATATAACAATGAACTAAAAGTGTGAGACTACATTACATAAATAAAAATCGTTGCAGTGTTCTATTAAAGTACAGTTTTAATATGGAGTTTTTATATTATACTTTAACCTGTTTTATTTTCGTAAATTAAGCAGAAATAATTTCATCCGTACTGTATTTAGATTCAATCAAAGCATAAATTACAATTGTGCTATAAGTGTGTCCTAGGTCTAAAAGAAATACAAGACCCACAACAAAGAAACCGCAGAGGTTGACACTGTCTACGCCTTGAATTACGGAACTGTGGAGTTACCTGAACAATAAGGCGACCGAAACCTAAATTGCATTACTTCTGTGCCAACGCTCAACTATAATTTAATTAGTTCACATGAGGTAACATACTCGTTAGAGAAATGCTGCTGCACTGCAAATGCACTTTCGTAAAGCCCCTTCCATCAAATTATCATATTCGTGCGGCTTTACCTGTGTATGCACCCCAGCTTCCGTTAACACATTGGGCGCTTGTTCTCCGGTTATAGCTGTTAATTAATTTTGATTGACAGGCATTTAGAAGTGAAACCGCAGTTTTGTTGGAAATGACGGGTTAACATTGATGGTACTTAATAACTTTGTAGAAATGCAACCTCTAGGATAGCGAATCTCGTGTTCGTAGAAAGTTAATCGGCAGTCTACATTTGTGCAGCTAAAAATCGATTTGTGCAAAAACGAGCATTTTCATTTCTGATTAGCTTGATAGAACCCGATGAGCAAAAATAAAATGTAAACAACCTAATCCAGACATTGGCTAATTAGGCTGATCAGTAAACAAGGCAGCGCCGACGTGGTTAAGTTATTTTTGCAAATGAATAGATATTTCAATGGATTCCACTGCGCAAGGGAGCGATGCTTAATTTTGCATTTGTAAAGGCTTTTGTACGCCAATTACCTTATTAACTAGAATAATTTCAGGTCATTGAATCCTTTTGGGCCTGGGGGCTATTTATACGTGCATTTTTCTTTATTTTCCTCTTTGCTCTTGAAGAGTACAAATCGTTACAAGAGCAAGCTTTTCACTTAGTTTAGTTCAATTTAAATTAATCTAATCTAAATTTATATCAAGATTATTGTAACCAATTTTATAATATTAGTCGGTTAGTATATCTTCTAATCTATTTTATTCATTATTTAATAGTGTATATGTACACTAATACATTCATTTACTATAATATATATATATATATATATATATATATATATATATATATATATATATATATATATATATATATATATATATAATGTTATTTTTCTTTTAATGTCAATGTATATTGTTATTATCGACAAATAAAAGTTTGTTTCTGAATACAAAAAGTAGTTTATCGACGTACAAGGGCCATTCGGAAAGAAGCTTTCGTTTGTGCATGTGGAGCTGTGTAAAACAGTAAGCAGCGAGGAGTAAAAGAAGAAAGTTGTGTTGTGATTTACTCGTCCAACTCGATGAGTTGGAAATGAATGCTATCATAGAAAATCCACCCAAATGTGAAGTGCATGCGGTAATGCGATTTCTGTATGCAAAAAACTTTTAGTAGTTGCAATGAATCGCAAGCTGAGTAATGTTTGCATCATACGTCAGTAGTGTTGTATGTTTAAAGATGGGCGTACTAACGTTCACGATGAGAAAGCAAGTGGCCGCCCATTTATAGTCCGTTTACAAGCGCTTTATTGTTGCACAGTATAAAATGAACTTAGCTATCTATACAACCATTGAACTAATTTAGAAGCGGTTCCCATACATTTATAAAAGACGGACATTTAGTTGCATGAAACGTTAATTGATAGCAAAAGATAAAGTGGGTGGGATTTTAGTAAAGCAAGTAAACTTGTATAGCTACAATTAACGCTAAAACAAAATTATTTATAAAAAAATCATAAAGCAGATAATGTTTCACAAAACTGCCCAAGACAGGAAATATCTACGTCTGTCCATAGTAATTCTTTTTGTATTTTTATAAATATATTCTTAATTTTCTTTGTGTAAAATTAGACCAAATCACTAATTAATATACAAAAATTAGTGCACTGTGTCATTAACTGTTCAGTGTTTTTAGAAAAATTATAGTACGTTTCAACGTCAATAAATATAGAAACGATAAAGTAATTTCGTACTGTCAAATTTTAAATTTAGTTTTGTTCGTCAAAGCAATTGTGAATGTACACCTATTTTATTGTTAAATGTTGCTATCCCTGTTATAATTTGTTTTTAATTTAAATCGATCTGTTTCTCTAACTTCATCTTTTTTTAGCTTATATTAATATTTAATTTTATTTTCAATTAAAGTTTTTTCTATACATCCACTATTTAGCAAAAAAGTGAATAAAAAAGTAATAAAATTGTTTGCATCATCTCTTACCTCGTGGCTTGTAAACCGATTCCGAATTACAAATTTAAGATTACAATACAAAATTTAGCTTTAGTCTTCCTCGTTACTATAACTGGTTAGCAAATAACGTACACTACAAGTTATAAAGTATTTGCCTATCTTCAACTGAATTTAAAAAAGAAAAATATGTATTATATTAATAAAGAACTTATTAAAGTAACTGCAAAACATATTTTTGATAATTAACAACCGGGATTGAGTCGCAACAATTATATTTTGCTTTCATTAGCATGCGCTCCTCTTTGTTTAATGAGTGCAGCACATAATCTCAGCATCCTTTCTATTAACTTAATTAGAGTTGCTGGGTCGATTTTCGTCCAGGCTTATTGGCATTCTTACCGAAGCATTGTAGAAGTTGGAGCGGATTTTTGCACTTCCCAATCTAGTTTGTCTCATAAAATCTCTTTAAGATTTTCGAATAGCCATTTCATAATTACAGTTCTAGTTTCTCGCTCTATTTTTTCTAAATATGTATGTGTTCAGTATGTTTTGGGTTATTTTCATGCTGAAACATAAACTCGTCGAATTTGTTCGTGTTCTAGGGGAAATGACGTTATTTCTTAAAATTTTTTGAACCCACTTATTTAAAGTTTCTTCGATCTTATTGAGATCTTTACAAAACTCCTTTCTAAAACATTTCTAAACCATCGAAGATAGCTTGCATTATACAACAGTTGCTCTCAGACTGGAGAAACCATGTATTACTTGACCTTGGCAACACAGCATCAAGGGAAGACTGAGAGACTGCAAGCAGAGTGGTAACTTTCAATAAACTCAAATGGGCTATAAACTCATTTGAAGCCTATAAATCTCCGGGACGGGACGGAATTATTCCTGCTATGCCACACAAGGGCTCGGAACTTATAATGACAAAGAGCTGCATGGTACTCAAAACTAGTTTTGCTCTAAACTACTTGTCAAACTTATGGAGACTTACCAGAGTGGTATTTACACTAAAGCCTGATCGGTCCTGCTATTTGCAAGCAAAGAGTTATAGACCAATTAGTTTTATGTCTTTTTTGCTTAAGACGTTGGAAAAACTGCTTGATAAGCACATTAAGGGAGGTGTACTGGTACACCAACCACTATATGAGAACCAATTTGCCTATGAAGCTGGTTTCTCAACTGAAACAGCACTTCACTACCTTACCTGGAGAGTAGAGAAAACGCTGGACAACAAAGAGATCCTTCTATGTGCCTTCTTGGACATAAAAGGGACCTTTGACAATACATCTTTTACCTCCATAATCTTGGCACTGAGAAGGCGTGGCCTGGAGGTGGATAGACTGCATGCTCAAAGAAAGGATGGTTTATTCGTCTATGTATAACAAACTATAATGGCCCAGATAGCGGAGGAGTGTCCTCAGGTAGGAGTTCTCTCTTCCCTGCTATGAAACCTGGTAATGGATGGATTTTTAAAGAACTTAAAAGACAAAGGATTCTCTTCTGTAGGTTACACCAATGACCTAGTTGTCTTGATGGACAGGAAAGTTGTAGGCACGATCAGGGAACGGATGCAGAGGGCTCTGAACGTGGTAACTGAATGGATTGAACAGGAAGGCCTCAAAGTCAGTCTCGTAAAAACCACAATTATACCCTTCACGAAAAGGGAAAAAATTAGAGGGGTTTACACCTCTTTTCCTTGGCGAAAAAGAAATCACCATATAGAGAGAAGTAAAGTACCTAGGAGTCGTTTTCGATTCTAAACTTATTTGGAACCGTCATATTGAGAAAGTGGGCAACAAATCGGTGACAACTCTAGCAGTTGTCAGACGGATATACGACAAGTTATGGGGGCTAAAACCAGGAATGGTGCACTAGTTGTACACCAGAGTGGTTAGACCCTCTCTTACATACTCAGCTTTGGTCTGGTGGCCCAAAGTTACACAAAAAATTACCAAACTAAAACTAGACAAAGTACAAAATTTGCCTGTTTAGGCATTACAAGGGCGATAAGAACCACATCTACTGCAGCAATAAAGACTCTTCTAGACCTCCTACCTATGCACATAGTGATTCAGAGGAAGGCAAGATTGGGTCACTACAGGCTGCATCATTAACTGTACAAGACACACATGGGTACAGGTCATACAAGAATAATTAACAGTCTGGGGGGCCCTCTGCTTGAAATGAGGACGGACCACATGAACTCAAAAATATGTGACGACTCTCTATTCGAGGTGATAATGCAGGATCAAAATATGAGCGAGACTTTTAGATAGGCAATTGCACTTGGTAGCCTAATCTGATTGATGGTTCTAAAAGCTGGGTACGGGAGCTGGAATATATGCTGAGGCTCCGAGGGTAGAGCTAAGCTTTTTCCTGGGTCAGCACGCCTCTGTCTTTCAGGCAGAAATATACGCCATACTACAGTGTGTGCGCTAAAACGGCAAGAGGGCTTGCAGGAGCAAGCGGATCTATATTATATAAGACAGCCAGGCAGCTTTATCAAGCACAAAAGCATTATCTAGATTGGTATGGAAATGCATCAAGGAACTCAATGCACTGGCAGAACACAACACGGTGAAACTGTTATAGGCACCTGGGCATTATGGTATCTACGGCAATAAGAAAGCCAATGAATTGGCCAGGCGGGGATCTAGTGAGACTTATTTAAGCCCAAAACCTGTTTTAGGAATTTCACAAAGTGCTGCTCAATTCTTTATGAAGGAGAGGACACGCGCTCATCATCGAATGTACTAGAAGAACAGACTAGGACATAATTTCAGCAAAACCTTCAATAAGGGACCTTGCCAAAAGAGAGCTGCAGAACTGCTTAACCTAAGTAGGCTACAGCTAAAGGTAACCATAAGGTTTCTTACAGGACATAGAACTGTAAAAGAACACCTCTGGAAAATTGGTAAATTCAATGGTGACCTTGCATGCAGACTTTGTATCAAGGAACCAGAAACAGCCTTACACATCCTATGTAAGTGCGATGCGCTGTGCAGGAAAAGGCAACATACATTCGGGAGACCGATCCTGGAACCGGAAGATTTTCAGACACGCCCTGTAAAGGACTTGTATCTGCTGATTCAGGAGACATCAATTACAGATTGGTTGTGAATTTACTTTATTTGGGCAATCACAATAAGTCATAGGCTGCAGTGAACATGGATCCATTAAGGAAGACATACCCTAAGCGCAAAAAAGATAGCTTGCGCCACTGTGGATTCTGCCGATCGTCCAACAAAATTTTCCTTCTGGAATCGAGAACCTCTAATTTAGATTTATTAATTTCCAGTACTTTTTTCTAATATTTTATGGTCCGCTGATAACGTTTTTTCCAATTTAAAATGTGTGACTTTATGTTGATACAATGCATCCACGTAAACTAGCACTTCGTAATCTTTTCTGAATAGTAGCGATGTTAATCAACTTAGTACGTTCGCAGTTTATTTCGACAGCGATCCCAAGTGTTTTTTTTTCATCTATTTCTTTTACTCCTGATCTGATAATTTAGCGATAGTCTGTCGAGTCGTCGGTCTCGATGGCTTACTTCCGTTTTTACTTAAAAAAGTACTTGTATCTTTATACTTCTTTACCTTATAATTATTTTTTAATATTAACTGCACCAAACAGAAACAAAAACTGAGTTAAAATCAATATTAATCATTCAAAAAACTACTATATAAAATATAATATTTGTGTTAATTACAAAAGAAATTATCTGCATAATTGTGAAAATGTTTTATACTTTTAAAACCATATTTCTTTCTTTTGTTAGAAAATTCTAATTTCCGACGTACTATTATGGTGTTGGTTAGACAATTAATAGGACTGCAAAGTTCCTGAGTAATTATTTACTTAATGACGTATGGACTATTCAGTCACCAAAAATAGTTGAGTATCTGCGTCTAAGATGCGCTACTTACCAAATCGCTCCGTAGAGGCGAACATATGGGTGCCTTTCAGTTCGCAGCCCGTGCTCTAATGCTGGCATGCTCTATTTGAGGATTTAGGTTACTAACCAGCACTACTCTACTATTAACATTAAGATTTTGAATTAGCTTTCAAAACATTATTTCTACTTTTTTGTCCAATTTCTACTTAAGTTCGAGTATAATTATTAGTAAATTTTATTTCTACGTATTGTTTTATAGCACTGATTTTACGTCGATTGCCAAGATATAAATTTATAAGTAACCTACAATTTTGTAACTTAAGGTTATTAGTTGTCAAAAAAAATTAATGGTTAATATTAGTTATCTAATCCGTGATTAAGATAATGTTATTATAGATTAATTTTGAAAAAATTACAGTTGTATTCGACGTCTCTTCTATAACAAAATAATTTTCAAACCTAATGCTGTCCTTTAAATTTTCTGAGTTGTCTAAACACTGAACTGGTTTTTGCTTACAAACCGCTTTTGGTTTTGAAGCAGTCATTAACTTAATTGCGGTATTGCTTCTCGGCTCAGATTTCTCGAGTAGCTGCGGTGCGGTTTCACAAATGTAAAAACAAATATCCCGAGGCAGGCTCACTTTAAACTTGAAGGGGGCTAATTTAATTTGACCAGATTAAAAACTGCAGCTCCGAATTCCGAAAGCAATCATTGAGACGGCGACGGAGAGAGAATTCATGAGTGTAAGATTTGAAGTAAACTTCCGCTGGAATTTATCGCTTGATTATTTTGATGTGTTGGGAACTAGGTGACTCCGCAGGAGGAGAGGAAATTGGAAAGGACTAATAAGGATAGGCTCACTGCAGGGTACGTAAAAACTTCGCACTACCGGATTTATGACACTTCCTATATCCTGGAATGTATGCGAACCGGAAATTTCTTGTCGTTGTCTGCACTTCTACAACATTCATGAATTGGTTCCGTATGAATGTGAATAGCTAGTCAAAAAAAGTATAATTATTAATTAGTTAGAGCATATTAAGGATTGCTCGATGTTAATTAATTTCATTTATTAAATTATTCTGTACCGTAAACGAACATTGCTTCGAACGAGAAAGAAATGTATGATTTATAGCCATCAGAAATAAAAAAAAGAATACAAGGGAACGCTTCCAACAGCGTAATTAATTTTTCATTCGCATTTGCATTCTTCAGACGCTTCCATTAAATTTTATAAGTTACTTCTTTGCGTGTTGCGCATTCTGTTTCCTAGAAGGTGTGTATCAGCACAAATTAGATCTAGAAGCGGATAATTTATTGAAGACCACTTTTCAGAGCACGCCCATAGATTTACAGAGTGCTCTTTAACGACGAATGGACCCGAACTTTACATAAATGTTTTAGAGACGACTTAAATCATTTACTTAAAAACTTAATCCAAAGTTAAATTTACAGGTTTGTAATTTTACATAAAACTAATGTTGCAAAGAAATTGTAATTTAATAATTATTTGAAGAATCAATAAAAATAAACTTAAAAGTGCTATATTTATATGGTATATATATATATATATATATATATATATATATATATATATATATATATATATATATATATATATATTATCAAGACCTTTCCTACCATACAGTGTAAAGGTATGTACAGGGTCCATCCCAAAAGAAATGAGCCTTTTTCAAAAAAAAATAGTTTTATTGAGCAGATCGCTACAACACCTCAAAATTCTTCAAAATAGGATCCTCCTGCATCAATGCACTTTTGGAGACGGGTCTTCCAAGTCCGGAAGGCTTCCTGGTAGGCCTCCTTAGGGATGTCCTTGAGGGCTGCTGTGACATTCTCTTGGATGTCCTCAACCGAGTCCCAGTGCTTGCCCTTTAGCACTCTTTTCAACCGCGGAAACAAAAAGAAGTCCGGGGGAGACAAGTCCGGGCTGTAGGGAGGCTGGGGAACCACGCCGAGTTGAATCCGGGCCAGGTACTTGGTCACGATGAACGGAAATGACTCGATGTACTGTCGATTTCGGAATGTTTAGGGCATCTGCTACTTGATAAACACTGAACCGACGATCGGCGTTCAAAAAATCGCGCACTCGCTGCACGTTCTCGTCGGTTCGGGAGGTTGACGGTCGTCCAGACCGAGGTTCGTCGGCCACCTCTTCCCGGCCCTCCTTAAATGCTTTGTGCCACTTTTTAACTTGCGAGTACGATAAACAATCATCCTTGAAGGCCTCCTGAAGCATTCCAAACGTTTCGGTAGCATTCTTGCCGAGTTTGAAGCAGAATTTAATTGCGTAGCGTTGATCGATTTTTGCATCCATCGCGCCGTGTCGAAAATTGAAAATAGACATTCACGGAAACACCCGTCCTGCCGCTCCGAGAGCTCAGAGCCGACTTGCACCGACCGCGTATGGAAGCTAAGACCCCCCACCACCTGCCCCAAGCGTCAGAGCACGCCGGAATGTACACTCGCGTCCGAAAAAAAATAAGGCTCATTTCTTTTGGGATGGACCTTGTATTTACAAAATAAAACTAAACTAATTCTTGATTTATACTCGTATGTACTAATCTGGTCCACTCCTTTTTGTTCTGTGCCATTACCTTCGCTTCTTGCCATGTTATTGCTTTCTGAAGAAATTTTTCTTCTATTGTTCTTGTCCATGTTTTTCGTGGTCTTCCTCTTGTTCTACTAGTACCTACTTTCGATTCCCATATTTTCTTAACCTGTCTATCTTTGTCCATTCTAAGTAGATGTCCTAACCATTGTAGCTGTCGTGTTTCTATTTTTTCCCCCAGTGGTTCTACTTTAAGTTCTTCTCGAATTATTTGATTTCGTATTTTATCTCTTCTGGTTACTCCTAGTACTTTCCTCAGATATTTCATTTCCATACTTTGTAGTTTACTTTCCTGTCTCTTCGTTGTTACCCACGATTCCCAAATGTCAATGTCGGTAGATAAATTGTTTTATATATGGTGAGTTTTGTTTTCCTAGAAATCTCTTTGTTGTTCAAGAATGTCTTTCCTAGTGCGTAGTACAACTTGGCAGTGTTTTCTATTCGTTTGTTTAGTGCAGCTTCGTGTCCTCCTTTGCTGTCTGTAGTAACTCCTAAATATGTGAAACTTTTGACTTGTTCTAATTTACTGTTGTTGATTTTTATGTTTGTCTGTTCTTCTTGTTTACCAATTGCCGTGACCTTAGTTTTGCCTATGTTAATTTTCATGTTGTAGTCCTCTAACGTTTCTTTCCATATTTCCAGATTGTATTGTAGGTCCCTCTCCTTTGGTGCGAATATCACAACGTCATCAGCAAACGCACATTCCGAGATGTTTATTCGTTGCATGTTTCTGTATCCTACACATAATTTCGCTACTTTTGACCTACATGCGTTAATAATGTCGTCCATGAGTAGTATGAACAGCAGAGGGCTTAGTACACCACCTTGTCTTAGGCCATTGCTTGTTATGAACTCTTCCGATTGTGAGTATCTAGTTCTTACATAGTTCCTGCAGTTTTGGTACATGCTTTTGGTGGCATTAAGCAATTGTTTTCCTACACCCCTTCTAATTAGGCTCTTCCAGATCTTTTTTCTTGGTGCGCGGTCAAAAGCTTTTTCTAAATCGATGAAGGCTAGGTAAACTTTTCTGTCTTGTTTTAGTGTTCTTTCTATTACTTCTTCTACTATGTCCCTTTCTGAATCCGCTTTGAGAGTCTATTAGTTGTCTAGCTAGGACTTTTCTTAGTTTCTGTTCTAAAATTCTTTCATAAACCTTGCATGCTATGCTCAACAGTGTTATTCCTCGGTAGTTATGACAACTAAGTCTATCTCCTTTTTTGTACAGTGGTAATATGATTCCCACTTCCCACTCTTTTGGTATTCTACCGGTTCTCCAAGCCTCTTTGCAAATGTCTAAGAATATTTGTGCTCCATATTTTCCCATAGTTTTCAGCATTTCTGCCTCTACTCCGTCGTGTCCAGGTGTTTTCCCATTCTTAACGTTTTTATTGCTTCACATAGTTCCTTCATTGTGGGTTCTTCATCCGTTATTACTTCCATTCTTTCTGCTCTTTGTTTTTTTTGTGTTACCGTTTCATCTACTGTTAGGATTTCTTGGAAGTGTTCTTTCCATATCTTTATCACTTCATTTTCTTCGGTTATGAGTTTACATCTTTTATTCTTGACTTAGTTTAGTATTGTTTTCTTCTCTGTTCTACAATTTTGAGCACCCTATAAAATAGCTTCTGGTTTTCTTTGCTGTTATGTTCCATTCTGTGTCCGAACTTCTCCCATGACTTTTCTTTAGCTGTCTTTATTATTTCTTTAACTTTCTTCCTTTGTTCCTTGTATTCTTGGTATGCTTCTTCAGTTTTCTTATTTAAATAATTTTTCCATTTCCGTTTCTTTGTTTTAATTTCGTTTTAATATCTTCATTCCACCAATCTGTTTGTTTATTTTGGTTATTTATTTTAGCTACCCACATACTGCCTTTGCGCAGATTTCAAAATTCTTTTAAATATTTCCCATTTATTGTCTATGTCTTCGTGTAGAAATCTTTCGTCCAGTTTTTCGACTTCTTTCTGTATTAGTTCTTGGTATTTTGTCTAATATTATTCTTCCTTGAGCATGTAAGTCTTAATCTTTTCATAAACTTTTTTCTTTTGCAAGTTTTCCTTCTCTTTTGTTTGTTTTCTGTCCATGTGTCTTATTTTTCCTACTAACAGGTAGTGATCGCTGTAAATTTCGGGACCTCTTCTTACCCTAACGTCTTGAATCATATTCCTTTTGGCCTTTTCTATCAGGATGTAGTCGATTATTGATTTTTCGTCTCTACTTTTAACTTCCCTGGTGTACTGATGTATTTTCTTATGTTCGTAAAACGTATTTGTGACGATGAATTGGTTCTCTCTGCAAAAGTCGAGTATTCTTTTTCCATTATTGTTTCTTTCTTGTTCTCCAAATTTGCCTAGTGATACTTCCGTTGACTTATTTTTTAGTCCTACTCTTCCGTTAAAATCACCTGCTGTGATTACTGTCCCTTTACTTTCTTCTGTGAGTGATATTAGTTCGTTCCAAAATTGGTCCTTATTGTTTACATTATCGTCTTCGTTTGGGCCGTAGACTGCTATTATTGTTATTTTGTGTTGGTTTTCCCCTATTTCTACTGACATTAATCTTTCATTTATGCATGTCCAATTACAAATTCTTTTTATATTTAAATATATGGGTAATAAATACCAAAAATACATTGATGTAGTTGCTGTAAATGATGGACATAAAAGAATATAAAACATTTCAAATAGCATAAAAATGCTTTATAAGTTATAAGCTAATAATTAATTATCTTATAAATAAGCACCAATGTGATCATCTTGATAAAGTTATTTTTTGCCATAACTTTTATAATCGATTAATACATAAGCGGGACATTTTTAACATACCTATGTAAAATTTAATTATTTTCTGAAAACAATTTGAACAGCGATTTAAATGGTAACGTAAAAGTAATGGAAAATTTAAGTAAAGGTAATTGCAATTTTGTACCAATAAATAGATAGCTGGATATATTCAAATTGCTGAAATATGTATTCAATTTTGCAATTTCAGAACAGATTCTCAAATAAGAAAATTGTGCGTATTGAATTCTATATATATATATATATTGCATTCAAATATTCTCCTGTGTAGTATAACGATGATATTAGGTTTGTTTTTACAAATTACAGAAATTACTCTGCGGTTTTAGTGTTGGTTTTTGGCCTTCTGGGAAAATTATTTCTATTCTGAAATAAATGTATAGGTATTATAAACGCACCTGCAGAAAATGAAGCTAAAAGAATAATTATTCCCCAATTATTGCCCAATTTATTGGGGTGGGGTTAGAAAAATAGAGAATTTTAAAACAGTAAGCAGCAATGGCATACTATGTTGTTGCAAAAGTTATCTTTCTGGATTTTTTGTGTAATAACAAGTTGAATTTTCAAATTTCAGATGATGTTGAGCACAATTGAACTCCAGATTTTAATGTGTTATTGCTAAAAACGGAGACTTTCATCAAAAGATAATGTAAAGGAAATCTGCAATGCTTAAGGCAAAAAAATTCCACTATTCCACAGTCTCCAGATGACGCAGCTTTTTCGATTCTGACGACATAAGTCTCAAAGGTCAGTCTCGTTCTGCTTAGGCTTTCAACTTTCGGCAAGAAAGTTATAGTTTGCATTTGGTGGAACTTTGAAAAAGTTTTGCATTATGAATTTGTACAGATTGGTCCCTCCATCAATGCTCAACTATATTGGCAGCAGCATTTCTTAGAAATACCCAACCTTGGCCAACCAAAATCCCGCTTTCTTATCAAGACGATGCCGAACCCCAAAATTTAAAGTTAGGTGGCATTGAAGTTCTTATCTATCTATCGTACAGTGCAGATACTGTTCCGTCCGATTATGGCCTCTTCTGCTCAATGGAACACTTCTTGTAGTTAAAGAAGCGTATCAAGTATTCTTCGATTCAAAGCCTTCCGAGTGGTACTTCAACCAGACCCGAAAACTTGCAGATTCATCGCAAAATAGTAGTGTCTATTTCGAAGAATAATTTTTTTGTTTTTTTAACAAGTTTATTCATAATTGTTTTTTTTTGTAAGTGTTACAGAACTTCTGGGACAACTTTATAATTTGGTCAATACTTAAGAAAATAATAAATCTAGAAGTTTCGTCAAACTATGCAGATTTGAAAAAATGTAAAGAGCTAAAATAATCCACATTAATTTGATTTGGAAATTTTAAACTTATGGAGTGTAAAGTGTTATATATGCCATCTAAAAGTTTTTAACTTCTTATTAACAATATTAATAATACTGAATATAAGCAAGTCAATCGTTTAGCCATATTTGCAGAGGAAAAGTGTTGCGGTCTGGGTTCGCCGGTCGCGTCAGGCCAAACCCAGCCAGAAAACAACTGGTTTACTTTTAACATACCTATTACTCGAGGATATCAATACCCATTACAACAAAGCCAGTACAATGTTCAACCCAATTTACAACTTCCATATGTAATACAAAATCAAGTATTAACATCACCTATCAATCTAATAAATCTTCATGGAGATCCATTTCCTTAGGCTATGCAAAACACCACAAGTAAACACGTAATGAATTCCACAAACGAGAGTTACCAGTCTAGCAAAGAATTCGAAACATATCATCAAAACCAAAATATAAATGGCAAATAGTAAAAAAAAGTCACTCTCAACTGCAACCGCAACTTTCCCAAACAAGCGTATCGAATAAATACAAGGCCTTAGCACAAACTAACAACACAAATACTAAACAAAATACCTAATAATCAATTACCAAAAATTGCAAAACTTCCTTCAATTTATATCTATGGAGTAAATAATTATAACGAGATGATTAGAACTAGAAAAAGAACAATATTATACAGTGACGTTAGCAAATAATACGTTAAAATCAATACGATCACGATAAATTTGTAAAGAAAATTTACTAATCATCTTAAAGATAAAAACATAATAAATCATACCTACCATATAAAGCAAGATATATAAGGTGGTTATCCAACATTTCCATCACACTATACCAACGGAAGAAATCATTAAAGAATTGGGCGAGCTCGGTCACACAGTACGTAACAGTATTAATATACGTCATGATGTAACTAAGAAACAACTACTGCTGTTTATGATTGATTTATAATCTAAGGAAAACAATATTTGATGTAAAACATATAAGTAACATAATTGTTTTAATATAATCACCAAAGAAAACAAACACTATAACACAGTGCATTAGGTGTCAAGACTACAACCACACAAAAACTCATTACAAACACTTTGCCTGTGTAAAATGTAGTGGAGGACATGCAACTTCTACATGCAATATATCCTCGAACACTCCACCTAAATTTGCTTTATGCTGTGGAAGTCATTTGGGTAACTATAAAGGGTGCTCGGTATATCAAGACATACAGAAAGCTAGACAGAAGCTATTAAATGTAAGAGATTTCCCAATCAGAAAACCGGACCGCAGTTTCGCCAAAAGCGACGCAGAAAAGGCGCAAACGTTTGCAATACATCTTGGTCAAGTCTTTACACCACCCATAGCCAACATTAACAACCATAATAATAATATTGAAGAGTTCCTCAACATACCTTGTCAAATGTCACTCCCAATTAAAGCTTGTTCACCCCGGGAAACACTTAAAGAAATCAAAAAAATTAATGCACATAAAGCACCCGGGTACGATATTATGACGGATAAAATTATTAAACACCTACCAAAAAAGGCGGTAGTACTACTATCAACCATATAAAATAGTATGCTAAAACTATCATATTATCCTATAAGCTGGAAATTTGCCCAAATCATAATAGTGCCCAAACCAAAAAAGTCTGCTAATGACACCAACTCATATCGGCTAATTAGCCTACTCCCTAGTTTATCTAAGATTTTTGAAAAACTGCTGATAAAAAGAATTAAATCTTATTTAGACTATTAACAATTATTCCAGACTACCAATTTGGCTTCCGCAAAAATCACTCAACAGTACAGCAAACACACAGGATTGTCAACAATAAAACGCCTCGAGGAAAAAACATTATGCACTGCTGTTTTTCTAGATGTTGCCCAGGCTTTTGACAAAGTTTGGCACATCGGCCTCTTACATAAAATCAAAAGAGTATTTCCTACCCCGTATTACCATCTGTTAAAGTATTACTACTAAAGTACCAGCTATCAGCAAGTTCAATCGGGGGTGCCTAAGTGCAGCGTGTTGGGACCACTGCTTTTCTTGATCTATTCTTCAGACTTACTAACAACACCCAACACTATCATAGCTACATTCGCGAATGATACCGCCTTGCTGTCAATTAACAGGGACAAAGCAATTGCAACACGGAACCTTCAAAATAACTTAGATTTACTAACTGGATTAATAAATGGAAAATTAGGATAAATGAGACAAAATCAGCGCAAGTCACATTTACTACAAGATAAATGGTATGCCCCCAGTTCTCCTAAACAATACTCAAATTCTTAGGGTTATATCTAGACCAAAAACTTACTTGGAAAAAACATGTCAAAACAAAACGTCAACAAATCTCCTTAAAATTTAAAGCGATGTCATAGTTAATGGGAAGTAGGTCCAAACTATTACTAGATAACAAATTATTATTATATAAATATATTCTTAAACCCATATGGACTTATGGGATCTAATTATGGGGATGCATTATCCCTTGAAACCAAAAATAATTCAAAGTATACAGTCTAAGATTCTACGTTCTATCATCAATGCACTATGGAACTTTATCCTACACAATAACCTGAACATACCATTTGTCACCGAGGAAATCGAGAGACTTACGACGATATACTTTGAAAGAACTGAAGGACACAAAAATGACCTAGTTGTAGAAATAATAAATCCCCCAACGATAGAGACAAGGCTCAGAAGAACATGACCAACAGACCTGAAGCAAGAAATGCACGACGTAAATTAGTCAAACCTAACCTATTCGAGGTATTTTAGAGAATGGTCAGTTTTCTACTAGTGATATGTTCTTGTATCAAATTTACTTATTACAATGTTGACAATTGTAGATTGCAAAATAAGCAATAAATTTATATTAAAAAAGAGAGATTTCCCACCAACTGGACCACAGACGCACAACGCAAACAAGGAAGTTACAAATATTATACAAAACCGACTAACCTATTCAAAAGCGACTGAAGGAAGACCACTTAAACAATGAACATCAGACAAACATCAACCAAATGCTTTCTAACTTCCTCATATAATTTAAAGCAACTTATCAGCCAAAATAGCTTGATTCTAAACATGCTTTCGACTGTAATAAACAAACTAGATTAAAAGGTGACCTCTTTACGCATTGCCCTTCGGAACGTTAACGGCGTTTAAAATTATATTCCCGAAATAATAGTCTTCTTACAAATGCCAAATATTGACATTTTATTTGTGTCCGAAACCCACACTACACCTAGAACTGTAATAAAAATCTCACGCTATACTGTACACGTTTGCAACCATTCAGATCACGATAGATGTTAAAAATATAATTGCTCATAATTTTATTAGACCAATAAAGTGCTAGCATGAGTTCTTCCATATCCACTAACAATTACAGCAGTCTATAGCCCACCTACGCATTCTACGACCTCTCAAAACTAAGACTGGAAATCCAAAAACACTGCTTGGAGATCGCGATTAACCACCTCCAAAGGGCGTAATCTCCTGCGTGCGATGCAAAATCCAACTGCAGTTATCTTTCAACCGTAAATCTCGCGTATTGGCCCATTGATGCAAACAAATTGCCAGATCTGATCAATCTTGTCGTCAGCAAAAAACTTTGTACCAAACATATCAATTAAGATTGTTTCCAAAGTCTAGTAGAAAATGAAATAAACCTTCTGTACGAATTAAAAACGCTTAAAGATCTCGACGAAGCAACCCAACATCAAACAACAACGATACAAAATGCTACCTGGCAAGCTACGCCTAATACAAGAACCAACCATTTAAACGTTACCAACATTTCCCGCTATATACGAGACCTTGTTGCTGAGCGCGGAAGAAGTGATAATGAGCTAAAAACAGACAAGATAAAACCTCATACAATACACTTACCCATCAGCTTCAAATCGCAGTAATGGAAACACTAAGTGGCATATTTAAAGTGTACATTTTGCTACTTTTGCTAGATGACCAAACTATATGAAAAGCAACAAAAAAGTACAAACGACTGATAGTTATGATACCCCAATCAAAAAGCTTGTCGGCAACTGGGCCAGACCTGAAAAAGAAAAAGCAGATATCTTCGTCAACCATCTCGCTACCGTTTTTACAACACCGCAGCCTCAAGGTACTCATGATGATACTGAAATTAAATCGTTTCTCATATCATCATATCAGATGACACTACCAGATAAACCTTTTTCGCCAGCCGAAGTACGTAAACAAATTAAACTTACCAATATCCGAAAAGCTCTGGATGTGACCTGATAGTGGGTGAAATGCTACAAAATCTCTCTCGTAAAGCTTACCATCATTTACAATAGCATTTTACGATTATGCTACTTCCCTGCTCATTGGAAAAACGCCCAGATCATTGTGATTGCTAAGTCTGGTAAACCATTCACACAACTTTCCTCTTACAGACCAATCAGTCTCCTGCCCTTACTGTTCAAGATTTTCGAAAAGCTGTTTCTCAAAAAAATTTAAGCAACTGTAGTCCTCCACAAACATGCTCATGTCTTCGCCAACAGGCGTACTGTTTGCCCACAAATCAGAGTTAACAATGCTCTAATACCCCAGAAGACTGAAATAAAGTATCTCGGACTGCATGTGGACCAGAAACTAACATGGAGTGCACATATCAAAGCTAATAGAAAACAAATTTACTGAACGATTAAACAAATGAACTGGTTAATCGTCAGAAGATCCCACCTATCTTTGTTCAACAAATTACTCTTATATAAAGTTATTATTAAACCTATTTGAACTTTTGAAATTCAACTGTAGGGCTGCGCAAAGGCTTTCTATACTAAAATACTACAGAGATGCCAATCGAAAATTCTTAGATCAATAACAAATGCTCCGTGGTATGTTACAAATGAACACAACGATTTAAGGATACCAGCCAACGAAATCCAGCACTTACAAAACAAACATATTAACAAGTTGTCAGGATATGCAAATTATCTCATTTATCAGCTCAGCAACCAGCCGATCGTCACCAGAAGGCTGAAAAGACGATGACCACAAATCCTATTCTTGTAACCAGGTGTAGCGTCAAATCACGAGGAAACTGACATTGGATCCCTTTATATCATGTAAATTACGCAACATTTACTTACTACTTGTAAATTAGTAGATTGTATATAATAAAATTTAATAAAAATTTGTAAGTAAAATAAAATTCCGACAAAGACCCTAAGCTGCTAGATATCCCCATTTTTGTAAACATTTTTACTTTAAAATTATTATTAATACTAATACTAATTTGGCTAAACACATTAAAGAAATCACATGATTCTACCAAAAGTTAAATGTAGTTTACAGAATATGGTAGTATCATACGTTGATACTGCTCATATAAAATTATATAGTTTTAAAAGCTAAATATGTGTCTATAACAAAAAAAGTGTTTTATAGGTCAGGACCGGATGTCAATTTATTATACTTCTATAAAGCTTATCAAAAGTTGAGTATGTATTGTTCTCGATTTTTTCTGTAGACTGGAAAATTTTGGTCTTAGGCGTTTATTGCTGAGGACGATGCAAAGTTTTTTATAAGATGTTTGCTACAGTAACTGGTTCAACTTATGTACAACCATAATATATAAGCTTTGGTATTCTAGGTGGGACAAACTTTCCACAAATTCTTTTATTTAATTTCCCACTGTCCCGGTTAAAGTATTATAGATGTAAAGGTATATATTACAGGGGAGCGGTGTGAAAATATGTGCAGCAATTTTTTTAATCCATCTTTTTGGTTATCCATTTAAAAGGTTTCGGTGTAGTTTCGTGGTAAATGTGTGGTTAACAATAATAGAAGTTATTAATGGAAAAGATTATCTAGAACTCACCGGGTTTGAGTTAGTGATAGCAAAGGTGAGGTTAGCGTAGATCTATACCATTATACTTTGTTAATAAAATATGGTGGCTGAATATTCAGAAAGCTCCGATTGGAATCGGTAGGGTTGCATAACATCATATCTTACACTGCTTTACTGTAGTCGAACCGCGCTGATGTTGACACTCGTAGTTTCATAAGAAATTCTCTTGAAGGGGACATTAAATATTACTTAAAATAAATAACATATTTATTAATCAATTCTTGTAACTTTTATATATTACTCCACGTAGTTACCCAATTATATTCCAAACGTTTAGTGCTTTACACATTTACAGTAGAAAAATATAAAATTCAAACCAAGTTTGCAATATACTATTTTGATGGAAATAATGTATCAGTTTATACTTTTTAGTTATAAATACTTCAAACACTTTAATAATTACCTTTGCTTAAGTGATTTGCAACCTTATTTCTTTATCTTAAGAAATATATAGTTTTATCTTGTATAATAATAAAACAAATTTAAAAACTAATAGTTTTACTAGTTCGCTTTCAAAATATAAACAGTTAATATTTAGGTTATGTGTTTAAGTTAGAGCGTTGCTTTTAAACAGCTTCACTTTAGTTGTTCAATTTTAGGTTGAGCGAAATCGTTATTAAACCCATAAAGTTATTCTAAATATTGACGAGCCGTAAAGAAATTCTTTATAAGAGGAGCACTAACCCAGAAATAGATTCGTGCACGTGCACCACAAATATAATTTTAATTACCAAGTAATTCTAAAACGAAAAGTTTACAAAGACTGAAATATTCCGCTTTTTATTTTACCTGAAGCATTGGAGTATTATATATTCTTCAAAAGCTTACGGTATATTTGTCAACAGCCCCAAGTTATTTTGCTTAAAAAGGTTTGACCGCCCGAGCATATATAAAAACAGTAATATCTCTTTGGCTTGATCTCAATCAACCGAAAACAAAAACACATGAAAGGATGTGCTTTGAAAAGGCTAGAGACCGTATTCAAAAATAGAACGAAAAAAAAAAACTTATTTGATGTATACGTATTGCACAAAACAAGGCATAATAGCATAACGGAGATTTACAAATTTTTTTTCATATATAAATTGAATACATTAAATTATAATATATTATAATAAATTATTGTTATTATTACATTATAATAACAAGATAGTTTTCCCTAAGTATATAATAAATGAAATGTCTTTTTAAACGTAAAAAAATTTGCGTTTATAATTATGCAGCAATTAAAAAAGAGACGTCCTACAGATTAAAATTATTGTTTTTACTAATTTTATTTCTTAATCATGTTACTTAACTAATTAAACATGAATCATTAATTGCACAACAAATGCTCAAAAATTTTTGTTGATTCTAATATCTGTTAGCAAAATTTAAATATCCTTATTTGTAATATTAAAATAAATCTAGCCATTAAAAGCAATTTCTATTCCCTAAAGTATATTCATTACCGTCTACCAATAAATAAAATTTTTACATTTGGTTTATCAATAAAATCTTTTATTATTGCATTTGTTACCTCAACATTAAGTAGAATAAATTAAGTTTTTTACTTGTAACATTCCTTAAGTCACGGTATTAACTTGGTGGTTTTACTTAGATGTTATGAAAAATGTATTATATTTGCGTTTGTTTAAGTCAAAAAAAGAGTATTTTTTTATTAATGTTTTGAGGCCGAAACGACGAAATGAAAAAGTCGTATTTCACGCTCGCATGAACGCCTGCTGTGGCGCTGGAGCAGTTGACGCGTTTTGCCCCATATATTCGTTGAACGTTTTATTTTTCCAATCATTTAGTAAACTGCTCATTTTTCTGGTTAACCTATTCAATCTATTTTTGTCATTTGGGTGCCTGGTTTGCTGCCAGATTTTTCTGGCTTGTTTTTAGCTATTTTTGTTTGGATGTCTAAATGATAATTATCAGTGATGACATTTTTCAGTTTTAGGTGGAGTTGAAAACCAGGATGCATTTTGCATGTTACAAGTACGATTTTCTACTGCAGTGTCGATTTTGTTTTCAGTTTTTAGCGAAACTTTAATCATTTTATTATCCTGTTAAGTATTCTCTAAACATTTCCCAATTTATACGACCGTTACATAGTGATGGTTTTCTTTTTTTGTGATGATACAAGTGCTGAGTGTGGTTATTATCGATGGATTATCGAAAACAAGGTCGAAACAAGTGTCTACTTTGCAGTAATTTGATGATAATCCTTTAGTGACAAAGAAATCTACTGCATCTAATATTTTGTTTATATCAGTTGGCTAGTAAATAGGCTCACCGGTGGATAATTGGTTATAGTTATTTGCTAATATGGTCTTGTACAGTCCCCGTGCTTTTGACGAGGTTAGTCGGGAACCCCATACTGGATGTTTTGCATTGAAATCTTCACCGGCTATAAATCAGTTGCCTAATTTTTAAAAGAATGTTTTGGATTGGTTTTCCTTAAAGGGGTATGTTGGTAGGCAGTAAAGTGCTGTTACCACTATAGATCCAATGCTGCTCTTTGATGTTAATAATTGTTGCTTGTAGATAATTTGTTGTAAACTTTTTCATTTTACGATACCAAAATTTGTCATTAATAATTATAGCAGAGCCAGCATGAACGATTCCATCGCAATTGTTTGTGTAGTATGTTTCATATTTGTGGATATTAAAATAACTGTTGTCTGTAAAATGCGTTTTGGAAATCAATAAAATATCAATCTGTTGCTCTCAAAGAAATAGCTCAATTTTGAGACAACGCTAGGCAAGTCTACTACTCTGATTCGTAAGTTTCAAATTTGGTTAGAAATTGGAATAGTGTGATGTGGTTATTGTTGTTTCCTTGTGTTGGACTATTTTGTTGACCTGCTACAATATTTGCGTAGCTTTTGTTGTTTGGATTTGCAGTGTAAGTATCTAAAACTTTTGTTGTAGTAATTAATGTAATAGTATTTGGTATACTTCTATGGTGAGTTCTTTGAGTAACCATGGGTTTTCGTTTATTATGTTATAATTGAGCTTGAACTGGCAGCTTTTATAATTAACAGTATGTGGGCCTTATCATAACGCACAATTGGCAGGGCTATTTTTTGCCTTTTTGCAATGTGAAGTGTTGTGCTTATCTCTACATTTCACACACAAATAGGGGGTTCTACAGTGGATTTTGCTGTATCCGTACTGTTAGCATCGCAAACATTGTATCATTGTATTTTCTTTTTGTGGAGGTTCCATCAATATTAGATTGTTCTGTAGGTATTTTATTTCGTATATTTTTTTAATATTTACAGCAGGTTCTACGTTAAGAAAAACCATAGATAAGGGTGCTTTTGTAACTCTATGCCTAATATTGCGCATTTTATGGACTAGGGTGTCTAATTTTTTTAAATTTTGTGATATCCACAGAATAGTGCAGATGTCTTATAACGATTTGATGTGCACTGTCTTCCTTTAATTGATGGGCATGATGAACGATATTTTCAGTTTCAAGATGCGTGACTAATTTCCTGTAGGAGTCTGGGGTATGAGTATAAAAATTTTTTTGTATTATTTGCTAGCGCTTTTGTTTTCTTGCTGGCATAACAGGCTTTATAAAACACATTGCATACCAGTGATTGAAAACTTGCAAAACTTAACAGATACCTGCAACGCCAGCACGACTACTCCCGATATAAAGTACCACTAATATTTAGCAGAGATTCTTCGGCGCTACAAGCGCTTGATCTCTGAACGAAAGCAAATAGAACAAGTTTTAAGTATAAATGAATAGAATTATTAATGTGCAATTTAAAGACGATATCAAATACGTTCGCAAATTCTAAATTAACAGAAATAATAATCCGAATATTTACAACAAATTCTTTGCATTCGGCATACAGCTATACGGAATTCAACAAATAGTTCCAAACATCGTATTTACGCCGTGTACTCAAAATACTAACTATATGCCTGCATCAGAAAATCACAATTATGTGGCGGCTTCTTCTAACCACTAATATTCATCTACATTTGTACCACTTCCAGGTGAAAGTCAAATTTTAAATCCTCGAGAACCAAAAGTTAGCGAGTTAATCGTTGATGAAAATGAAGAAGAAGAAACAGAAAATCCACACAAGTGGTAACAAATCAAACAGGATCGAAAAAGCAATCGACTGATTGAAGATCACATCAAATAAGAAAATTAGAACCGGTTTAAACAATAATAATAAGTATAATTTATTAGCTTCAAAAACTCTAATGATGAAACATCAAATACAAGTAGCAACAAGCAAAAAGTAGCTAACCGTCCCCCATTTTCATATATAACGTAACTGACTGTAGAGGAATGATCGAAAATTTCACCAACGCCTTGAAGAGAGAACAATTTTTATTTTCACAAGCGAATTAGTCATTAGCAATTATTTTTTGTAATAAAGACTATTTTTCTATTTTTATTTGGTATTTTAATTATGTAGCAAATTACATAAGTTCTAGAGTTTGCTCTTTTATAATGCAAGGTATTTTGTATTCTTAATTAAAATTACTTTTTTATTTTGTATTATTTGACAATGGCATATTATAAAGCTAAATATTAAGTCGTCATTGCGATCTTCTATTTTATGATTTATATCAAAAATCTTATAAACTGATAATTTAGTCTTACGTGCTTCATTTATAATATAATGACTTAATTCTTTGTACTTATAGTAACTGTATTGATCTGTTTGTAATGTTAAATTATATTCCTATATTTTAATTAATCTTAATTGTATTATACATAATGGTGTGAACAAGAAGATTAAGATTTGCCTATATTTGCCCCCACTGGCAGGTCATTGTGAATCATCTCTGTGATAAGGAGCGACATTGGAGGTCCCACACACTAAATAATCGCAATATTACACCTTGTTGAAAACGAACTTAGGAACATAATTATTTTTAGTATCTTGAGTGGGCCATTTGCCAGGCATATTGAGTATAGGTTCGAATCTGGGTCTAAATACAATGCAACTAAACGTTGTAATTTCAAAACTAAGAACCACTTATTAATTTTGTTTTAAAATCCATAAAATAAAAATTAATTATACCTATAGAAGTTCACAGAAGTAATTCCAATTATCTAATAGTGACTTTTGAGATTTTTTAAAAATAATTTTAAGCCATATCGGAGTACTTTAACTGTACATGACTCTCTGGTCATGTTTTGTTTATTAAATACTAAGCAATGGTCGAAGCTTCACTAACACCGTCTTTTTACTTAATCAATTTCACTGTTACACCATATTTTTTAGCGAGCAGAATATATCTCGTAAGATACTGCGGTTGTGCCTAGTGTGCATGTTCTTAATTTCTGTGATATAAATTATTGCACTTGAGTATTCTAGTATGTTGCTAGAATACTTTTTCGTTGTGTTTTCAGTAAAACCTTTAATTAGTATATATGAAAACTATTAGAATTATTTTTTTTGAAAAACGCCGAAGTTCATTTGTGAGTTGCAAGCTGCTCTTCATATTCGACAGGTTTTGGTAATAACAAGCCTAATTATAGATTGATAAATCAATAATCCACATCCGTGTGTAAGTGGATTTATTTTTAATGATCATAAAATTCATTACTAAATTCCTTAATTAAGCTTTTTATTAAGTGAGCTTAGGTAAGTTTGTTATTAAGCAAATCCCTATGCTTTGGTTTTTATGGCAATGATAGGCAATAGTGTTACTGGTCTATGAAGGGTAAATGTATAAACCTTACATGTAACAACATTAATGTTAAAGCAGCATTTGTTAAAACAAGGAATTAATGTGTTGTCTTATAATCGACTGAATCAAGTAGACTATAAAAAAATACATTAAAGAGTGTGGAGCCTAATATAGAGACTCTATCATTAATATTCTTTTAACGAAACAGAAGACTTGATTCTTACTACAAAGGGGCACCTTTTCGCAATTTTTTTGATAATGTATAGAAAATAGTATGTAATATTAGCCTTTCACATCTTATATAGTGTCGATCTAAACTTTATCAAATATTTGCCCGACATTGAAAAAAAAATTGCAATATGTTGTTCCTTTTCCAGAGCTATTTTTAATGGGTTTTGACTTGTGGGATAGTTGGTGAATTATAGTTTAAGTTGCTTTGTAAGTTCCTTATTATCAGAAATTTGTGTTGTAAGTGTGCTTTTCAAATGAGTGGCAACAATGTCGCACTTTTCTTGGCTGGATGCATATACTTGACGATTGATTCCAATTGTAGAAATATGTGGTTATATTTTTATATACTTTTATCAACTCACCTCATTGAAGGGTCTCTAGCCTGTTAATTAATTATATAACTTCCCAGTGCATACTTAATACCGCTAATCTTATGATTAAATTATATAGTTTAATTCTGTTTTGATATGTTCTTTATTAAATATGTTTTAATCCGATTTGTTCTTAATAAAGTTGATATATGAGTAGCTGCACCTTATAGTTTGTTGTAGCAGTAGTTTGAAAGGTAATCGCTTTTTCACAAATTAGTATAACCAATTCTGTTGCCAAGTATGGGTAATTCCATGTCCATCTACAGTAAATTATTGTTTTTTCGTAGTTTTTCTTAATAACAAAAGCCATATTTTACTAAAGCATTCTTTTAAATAAACTTTGGCCGTTATTTTACTATTCTAGAAGGTAGTCTACCAAATTAAAGATCTCTTAGAAAACTTGGCTTTAGGTTTAATTTTGCACAAAACTGACTGCGATTTGGCAAGACATGGGACTGAAAACTTTAGGGTTTGTAATAGCTTGTCGAATTATGTCAACCTATGGTATTATGAACCTCAAGTTAATCCAGAACGACTCGGTTCTTGAAATAGCAAGCGCGCACTCAAGATCAAGTTTCAAGTCAAGGATCAAGTGTAAGTACTTCTCTAACTATTATCTTTGATTTTCTTTATCTCAAAGTAAACAAAAATTTAAGTCAGCTGATGCCCACCTTATCCGAGACATGCAGTCGCGAGGAAACAAGGGTTGCAAATGTTGAAGAAATTAATCCGTTGTGAAAATGCATGACATGTCAATTAGACATATAATAAAAATTTTGATACCTTAAAAAAACATGTGTTAATAAATTCGTTCACTCGGCGGCAATTAGTCTAAAGGGTATCAAAAGGAAACAAAAAAGTGTTTTGCGATTATTTTTTGTATGCATAATCTACTCGAGATGGGGAACATTTTGATATACAAGACGACTATATAGTGCCCCAAAAATTTTTGGGTGACGACTTTTGGCGCACCCTTGTTATCTCAGGAACCGAGTTGTTTTGAAGCAAATTCCTTGGGGATTATAATACTGTAGATTGATATAATTCGACAAGCCATTGCAAACCCCGAAGCTTTCAGTTTCATGTCTTGCCGAATCCTCGTGAGACTATTCTCCTAATATATGGTATAAATCCTTGTGCTGGTACATCACGAAAACTAGAAAAATATGGGCCTCTGACTGTTGACGTAATATTTGAGTTAATTTTCTCTAATTTTTCTCTTTGCCTAATTTCTGCTTTTCTAAATATTTTGGGCTATAATTATGTGTGCGATTTTATTCCTAGTTTTTTGTACCTTTTCATTACATTGTAGACACTTTTGTGCTGCCTAGCGCACGATCTTTTAAATCTTCCAATCACGTAACAGAAATGCTATACAAGCTGCTTACACTAAAGAACTGAACTTGTCTTTGAATGCATAGTTTGTTAATATGCGTTACCGATATTTGTATATTTTAAGCACCCTTTAGTTTTAGAATTTAAATTCCGTTTGTATTATCTGTACTCTGAGGTCTTCAATTAAAGGAATATCCAACATTAAACTGACTGTCTCTTCTCTATGAGTAGTAGATTTACTCAGTAAGTGCTGATAGTTAATATTTTTAGAATTATGATCTCCAAGTGCTAGTGTCGTGTTAAAGAAGATTATAATATTTTTCTTCGATAGTCATTTCATTAGTTATTTATGAAATACAATAATTCTTACATTAATATTATTTTTAATTTCGAAGTTAACAGCAACAAGTTTTAAATATACTAGTCTGTTTAATGTAAATAAGCAGCAGATAACTACATCCTGTCATGTGATTGTGTTAATATCGTTTGCTAAGTGGATTTCAATAACAAGCAGTATATTTATATTGTGCCTTGTTAGTAATCGACAAAAAGACCTTTTAGTTTTCTTAAACCATTAACCTTAAAATTTATAATAGTAAGATTAGATACGACGTATGATACGTTATTGCTATTGAAATAAGGTAAGCAATGAGAATCAAAATTATTTTATTTTATCATAGTAGGGAGCTTACTTTTTTGGATTAAATCAATAATAGATAACGATTTTGAAAAGTTATAAATTATTTTTATAATTTTGTTTGATAATGTCTAAGGTGCAAATTAAGTAATATGGACGAAACTGGTGCTTAAAATTACTAAACTATATGCATTTGGTTTATGTAACCAATATAATAAAAAAATTTGAATTAATAAAACTTTATAAATACTTTACAAATAATGAGCCACATGACGCATCTTGTTTGTAGGATCCAAGGGTTCGCATTTAGTGCACTGTGAAATATCCCCATTTTTGCGTCTAAGATTTAAATGGGCGAGTTGAAAAATTTTTCGTTTCTTTTCCATTTTAGCAAACTCAGTAATATTAATATAAGTTGTTTTTCCACAGTTTGATTACATGTAAAATAGTTGAGAAAAGTTTGTTAAACGCTATCTATTTGAGACAGAGATATAAATATTTTATTACTTCTAAATCGTTATTTTATATTAAATATAAAACGCAATTTGTGCGAGTTTAGCAGAGGCGGAAGTGGATCGAACTAAATTTTGCAATGAATAAATAAATAACAACAATATCTAAGTAACATTTAATATAAATGCAAGCATCCCTTGAAGATCGATTGCCGCTTGAAATAGTTTCCTCATAGATACGTTTAAATTGCTATTTCACTTGCAAAGCTTAAACAAGAACAAGAAAAGAAAATATGTCGCATCTCTTAAATAAATAACAGTTGGTGAGCTGGTTCAACGGTGGCTGATTTTGCAGGCAGACAACAGATGAAGTAATCTGTACGAGAACAGCAGCTGAGGACAGGGACACGTAAGTGCTAAGAACGTAAGCAGCAACAATGCTCCACGCTTGAGGGGGCGGAAACAGACTTTACCAAGCTTACCCGCTGTATTATAAACATGCGCAACAGATCTAATCTAATTCACAAACACCATGTCAAAATATAAATTTAAAAACGACACGAATGTACTGAATAAGCCCGTTAAAAATGTGAAAGTAATGAAATACAGTAAAACACTATATTAAATTGATGGCCCAGGCGTCTCTATTAATAATTGTTGCAGCCGTTGATAATAATTGCGGCAGTATTCAATTTTAAAAAATAAAATGCGTAAATTAGCATTAAAAAATAATGATATCAGACAAAATCCCCAACTACGTTTGGAAATAAGTATGTTTTTGAAATAAACAATGTTAGTTATTTTCATCACACAGTTAGTCCCACGAGAACGTCCGGTCGATTTTAAAAAAGATTTCTAATTGGTAAGTAAAATAAAATTCAATTTATAAAGTAATTACTTACAAAATATTATTGACTTAAAAAACATACTGCCAAATAGGTTTACAGCATAAGAAATGAGAAACAAGCATTATATATCCGGAATCCGTCGGCATAATTTTGTTTTTCTTCTTTAACTTTTTATATAGTTTACTAGCTTGTTTCTAATGACACAGTCATACGGTACGATGAGCCATTGTTGGCGTTTTTAACTTCTTCTTTTACTGTTAATATTTATAGATTATTATGGATAGCCACGTTGGACACAAACCAGGTCGCCTTTACAATCATATGCAACACTTTCGATTAACATCTCTGCCTCACAGTTGGATGCCATAACTGAAATTGGTTTGAGTATATTCTCATATAGAAAGAGTATATTATTTATTGGTGCTCAGACTTACGTTCCAGTAACCAGTATATCTTGGATAAAGTTAGTTCTAACTGTTTATGTTTTATAAAGATATGGTTGCGCCGTTGTATAACCCAAGATACTTGACGTCTTCTTGGGGTAAAGGATTGATATTTATTTTCCTGTCCGTGGTAAAGGTTACGTAGATCGACTTCTTTGATTCTCTATTTTCTAACCATTTTTAAAAGCAGTTAAGTTGATTTTGCATTTTTCGTGAGGCTATGGTTGGATCTCTATCGGAAGTCAAGACTGCGGTATCAACCGCAAATCGTTGTCATAATACACAAAACTTCTGGTTGTCTTTCTAAAAAGAGAGTTACTGAATTAATATGTGGTACAAGAACAAACAGTTGTATTCGACAAAGACATAGTAAGGTAGTGGAGTTATTTGCCATTCTCTCTTGTATTTATTTTTTGATTTGCTTGGTTTTATTATATGATTCGAATTTAAACTATGCAAAACAGTACTTTTATGTTTCTGCGGCATTGTGCCTACTTATACGCTCTCTTGTATTACTGTCATGCATTTTATTTTTGCTTCTTCGACGTCCATGGTGGCTTAAATTAAAAGTTTTTGGTTGAAGATATTTTGGAAGATTGTCGAGTCAGTTAGACGATTAGCAAGTTTAAGTATATCTTGCTTTATCTGTGGTAAATTCCCAAGGGCATTATTACTGGGAGCTAATTAGATTACAGTTCATTTGTTGCATTGGCTGTTGAAGTTTTTTATGTAGTGCCTTGTCTAATACGCTGGGTTCATGATCCGTTCTATACGGGTAATAGGTAAATTGGTTTGGGGCTGAAATTAATATACCATGGTTTACAATGATCTTGTGAAGTCTTAAGTCTTCTGGGTTTGTTATCCGACATTCACATATTATGTTTTTGGAGTTTAGGTCTCCTAGCAGCAACTTGGCCTCTGTTCTGTAGAATAATTTGATCAATTTCAGGAAGCGATTATCTTCAATATCTATTTGTAAAGCAATATCTTTAATGTTTGTTATACCGCTGAAATGAGTAGGTGGTATTTTTATGATCGCGCTACCTTTCAACGTTTTATCAGTTTTTCTATTATTTAGATAAACTTGATATCCTTGGTATACGAAACATGTGAGTATCAGTAAAATACGATTCAGTGATGCATGCAATGTATAGATATTATATCTGGCTAGAAAGCTAACAAATGTTGGGCGTTGAGTTTTAAGACCATTTTTATTGCAATTGGTCAAGGTTAATTTAGTTAATATTTGCTGGTTATTTGGTTCCTTTAGCTAGCAGGGTGGAAATATTGTAACTTGTAGTGGAGTTAGCTTTTCTAAGTAATTTGACAAGTTTATTTAAGATAGTTGTAATGAGGTCAGTTAGGTTTTGAAAATCGTCCAAAGAATTAACAATATGATTTATTTATAGAGGTATCCTAGTTAGTTTTTGCAGTTATATATTGCTTTATATCTAGAACTTCTTAGATTGCGGCACTTCTGTAGATCTTCTTTGTGATTCAAGCTCGATTATGCTGTAGGTAATTTTTGTGAGGCTAAATATTTTTCTACCTTCTTGTACATTTGTAAGGGCAGTTGCGCATAGAAGGATCTATTTTTGTTATAAAGCCTAACAACCTTTTTCTGTTAGCGATACTTGAATATTTCGGATTACTAGTGAGAGTTTATTAACCTCGGCCTCCTTGAAAGTTTGGTAATCTAGTTTATTTTTATTGTAAAGTTTTATCATGTAGCGATAATCTTCTGGCAGCTAGGTTTATTTTTAGTGGATTGTTGTTATTAACTGTAGAAAATTTGTTTTTGGTTTTTGTTTAAATTCCGCAATCAATTCTTGGTAATTCAATTTATTTGCCTTGTGTAAATATATTGGTAGAATTTTTATTCTCTTTTCTGCAGGTGTCGATAATGCCCTAGCCTAGTGAGAGGTGCCCATTGTTGCAACTGCTGCAGCGTGTTTGCCTTAATAAATAATATTACCGGGATTTTTAATTTACTTTTCATTTAGGTAGTATTTGTTTTCAGAAAGTAAATTTTGCGGTTGAACAGGTACTTTTTATTTAGTTCCCAACTCTGATGGCAAAATCTCGCCGCTGTTTGTAACTCTGTATATGAAATAGAAGGGTAAAAGTAATTACTGCTTAAAAGCTGTGTTTGAAAAAACATATTTATATACGTACACTATAAACAAACATTCTAGATATAACATTTTATTTACTTTTATCTGTGTTTACGTACGTTATCAAAACACATAAATACAACAAAACTTATGTCTGCGTTGCGCAATCAAATTTTATTTTCGTCTGAATAAATCGGGTGCCGAAACGGTGACAATGATGAAAAGGTTTATAAGAAAGAATCCTCGAGTGATGCGACAATTTTCTATTGGCACAATGCCTTCAGTGAGGGAAAAATTAACAGCATGCGTTAATGAAGCAAGCCATCAATATTGTAGCTGCTATCATTCGAGGTGATCCCATTCCCCTTATTCGCCAGGCCTCGCACCTTGCGATTTTATGATTATACCCAAAGCTTAAAAAAGACTTGCGAGACTAAAGATTTAACTCAGATACGGGGTGAAGAATGCCTTACATACATTTTTCAACTCTCAAAAGCAGAGGATTTCAGAAAACGATTCTTCTTAAATATATCGGAAGGATGCGTCGATGCGTAGTTGACAACAAAAAATGTTTTGAAAAGGACCTAGAGATTAGTGATCATAACGATTTGAAGCGTACAGTTGACAAAATATATGTTTTGAAAAAATGAAAGGGGTTATATTATTTGTTTTCATTTAACATCTGTACAGAGAATACCACTGAACGGAAACGGTTGAAGTTTATACTCTGATTAGCTAAACGGTTGTTTTACACACACCTGTTTTGGTCGCTTGTCAATATATAGCATTGTTCGCAAGAACGAGCTATACTCTCAGTAGTTTTGCGACAAATTATATACTAACATTTTTAGTGCCACTAAGCAGACTCCAATGAGTAGTTGAAGGTAGTGAATTATAAAATAAATTGTATACAGTTAAGAATTAAAAAAAATAAATACTAAGATATTTGTAAAAAAATATGCATGTATTTATATTCGTAATGTGCATATATATGGTTAACCTATGTATGAATTGCGATCTGAACAAATCTATCATGGTTTTATTTTTATGTACAGTCTAATGAGTAGCCCTTTCGTACAGTTCTCTGACTTTAGGTTTATTTTTACATGTAATAGTAATAACTTTCGAGTGAAAGTTATTAATATGCAAGAGTTTGCAGAGTCCATATTACAACAAAACATGAATTCCAGAAATTCTTCTTTCTTTAATTCTACAATTATTCCTGACATAATACGGTTGTACTGTAGAAGTTTTGCTATTAGGTTTAGAAAACGCCTTTTAATGAATTATTTAGTTTGCATTACTACAAAAGATGTTTAAGCCAACAGGTGTTTTTTCAGACTTTTTATTTAACCGACTAGCCTCCTTGTTTACTCTTTGCCTTGTGTATTTCCGAATCAAATCAATAATAATTTATTAGTTGTTATTACGTTTGTGAGAGCTTTCACACAGTGATTTTAATACAAATAAAACTAATGTCTTAAGTTCATATTGATACCCCAAATAAAGATTGTTTTTAAAATATAAATTTAACATTTTTATCTATTTAAACTTAAGATATCTTATATATATTTTATATATATATATATATATATATATATATATATATATATATATATATCGGTTTATAATAATGTTGAATTTTAGAGTTGTCTGTAAAGCAAATAGAGTTTACATCTACTGGCGTGCCTAGAACAGCATAGTTCTCAGTACAAAAGTAGTTGTTTACCCCATGTAGATTTTTATCTCTGCATGAGTCTATAAACTGTACATATGTTCTAAATGGCAAACTGATGACTAAATAAAAAATAACAAAACATGACTAAAAGATCTGATTGCAGCTAGCATAGTTTTTATTGCTTTGGCAACTCTTAGACAAGTAAGCTTTTGTATGTAATTGAGGTGCTCCTCCACCTGAATCTGCAAAGTCTTAGACTGCTAAAAGAAAACATAAGTTGTTATAGAAGGTTATTTTAAAGATAATATCTTTTTCTTTCTTCAAGAAAAACAAGCATTAACAAAATTATAAAGGGGTTTATAAGTTGTGTATTGTAATTTCTGATCGATAATAACTTCTCGAGTTTTGTTTAGGCTATAATATTGTATAGTCGTTTTTCTATACTACTATGATAGTGCCTAATTTTATAGCTGAATAAAATGGTACATAATTACGTTAACTTTTTTTATGCATGGGTAATTGATCATTATATTATTACATTACATACATTACATTACATATATTTAAGACGACTGTTTCTATTCATACATATCTGTCACAATCGAAGGTCACTTGATATATGAAACCTTAATTACGAATTAAAAACATTTAAAGTCAATGACCTTCGATTGTGACAACTTCTACTCTTATATAGGCTATTGGCCTGTTTTGAGCACACATTTCGTATGGTACTCTGAGCCAAGTTGGGTGTACCCCAGGCCGGTAGCTAGTTATATAAAAAGGAAATAAAGGCGAGAATTATTTTTACCTCTTGGTAGAATCGTTCCTTAAATGTAAATGTCATCCCAGATTACTATGACGAAGAATAAGAAATACAGAACTCCTTGGAAGAACCTCACCAACTCACTTCGTTTATGGAACTTTTCAATGTACCAGAAGTTAAAAACATGATAAGATACAATCTAAATCCTAAAAAAGCTCCCAGCTATGACCAAATTAAGGGTCAATTAATTAAGGAACTGCCTCGAAAAGGTTTTGTAATGATAACCATACTATACAACGCTGTTCTAAGACTGGAATACTTTCCAGCACAGTGGAAGGTTGCCCAGGTGATTATGATTCCCAAGCTTGGTAAACCTACACATGAACTAAATTCCTACAGACCAATTAGTTTACTACCTACATTAGGAAAACTATTGGAAACACTGTTAATAAAAAAACTAACTCCAATAATAAAGAAAAATGCCATCATCCCAGATTGCCAGTTTGGTTTTAGAAAAAGTCATTCTACCATTCAACAAGTACATAGAGTTGTAGATGCTATTAATCAAGGTTTTGGGAAAAAAAAGTATTGTACAGCTGTATTTCTCGATGACAGCCAGGCGTTTGACAAGGTGTGGCATGCAGGCCTACTCTATCCTAGAGTCTTACTTGTCAGAAAGGTACTTCCAAGTAAAATTTGGACAATACTTAACCGCTCTTCATCCAATAAAATTGGGAGTACCACAGGGTAGCGTCTTTGGACCGATATTACATCTGGTCTATACAGCAGACATGCCTATAAATCAACATTCTCTTACTGCAACTTTTCCTGACGACAAAGTTATTATGGTAGAGCACAATGATCCAGTAGTAGCTGCAAATATCCTACAACAGAGTTTAGATGAAGTCGTGCAGTGGACCAAAAAATGGCGTGTAAAGTTAAATGAAGCAAAATCATTTCACATTACCTTTACAAAACGCAAGGGTATTACACCGCCGGTATACAACAATAATATACCGCTAACACAGGTGACGGAAATAAAAGATCTCGGTATGCATCTGGATAAGGGCCTGACGTGGAGAATTCACATTTAGAAGAAGCGTAAACAACTCGGAGATAAATTCAGAAAACACTATTGGCTACTTGGAAGAAGATCCAAACTATCCCTCTCAAACAAGCTTCTTGTCTACAATGCAGCGTTCAAATCTGTATGGTCATATGGTATCCAACTGTGGGGAACAACAGCAAACTCCAATATCCAAATAATGAAAAGGTTTCAATCCAAAGTTTTACGCGCTTTGTGCGATGCTCCCTACTTTGTGCGCAATGTGGATATTCTAAATGATGTAAAAGTGGGTTCGGTCAAAAACGTAATTGTTAAATGCAGTGAAAAGTATCTACGTAATTTAGATTCTCATTCAAATCTATTGGTTCTAAATTTATTAGATAGTAGTTCTCATACACAAAGACTAAATAGATATAAACCATTGGATTTGCATATAGATTTTAATCTAAAGTACTTGTGTTGTAAAGCAAACATTAGTATATATAAGTTACTACTGTGTTGTTAATCATTGGATTTCAACCTCACGTCATTGTTATCATGTCACTTTTAGTCTCTAATATATGTTTTGCTTAACGTAAATTTACAGATTGGAAATAAAAAATATACATTAGAAAAATTTTAAAAAATGTAAATGAATTTTTTATTAATTTTTTAATTATTATACAAGTCTGCCAGAGTATATTAATCAGACGATGGTAATATGTAATTTTTTAAGCTTCTTGATTACACAATATGTCGTATTTACAAGGAACAACAAGTATTTAGTGTGGTACATACTACAATAAGTGCAAGCAGCAGTTAAAACTGCCAATTGCTTACCGACATGTATAGCAGGGCTAGAATAAGCCATTTTACTATAAATTTCACTAACCTATAAACGTTTTAACATAAATTTGAAAGGAAGAAAAAAACTTAAATTAATTCTTAGAATTAATGTAAGCTTAAATTAAAATTATTTCATTGGGTTTAAATCGTTTTAAGTGTTTTTGTTTATCGGATTCGTTCATTGTTAATTGGGCTGCACTGACAGTCTGTCTTTATATCTTTGGGCAGTTCCTTCTATTTCTTTTTTTAGGTATATAGTAGGCGTGCACAAATCACTTAGGATCACTTTATTTAGTATGTACCATGGGGCATTGACTAAAGCACGTAGCACTTTATTTTGGAATCTCTCGATGATAGCCAGGTTGGAGATGCTAGCGGTTCCCCATAGAGACAAACCATATGTCCAAATGGGTTTTCACGTTACTTTATAGAGCAATAGTTTGTTTTCCGGTGACAGTCCACAGACTTCCTTCTAATCAACCAGTACATTTTTTTGTATTGCAGCTCAAGCTGTTTGCGTTTTTGAGATTTCTTTTGTGTCTGTTGAATGATAGATGTTTTTCATTACAACTCTAAATATTTTCTCTTGCTTTGGCTTGTACTTGTGGAATTTTGCGGTTTTATGTATGAAGTATTTAATAATAGTTGTATAAATTTTGCTTGTATTACTTTGGATTTCAGTTTGATGGTTGCCTAGTGCTTTTAGTATCTAGTTGCCTTATGCAATTTTGTTAAGTAGCGTTATTAGAGGATTAATGTTTTTCACAACAGATACATAAACAGGTGGTGGTTTAGGGGCTTTTGGGGTAGTTAATTCTTGTGAGGTACTTGCCTGCTGATCAATTTCTATATTTAGTGTCTCATATCTATTACTAACTTGTACTGGGTTGTCTAGCCAATATTGGCTTCTTTTTACTTAAGTGTAGTTATTTGAAGTATCTTCGGAGCATTTGCATCTCTTTTTGTTGTGGTTGACCAAGTGACGTTCATTTACTGATTTGTTACAGGATAGAAGGGCCGCAGGATGTTGTTGTTGATTTGTTGGGTACATATTTGTCATCTGTGCGTGATAAGGATTTAATGGGTATTGGGTAAGTTGAGGTTGTAAACTAAAAATTGTTGTTGTAACGCATTATAGGACTGGTATTGAAAATGCTGGTGTGGGTCAGCTTGATTTGAATAAGAATAAAAATTAGGTTGCAAGTGAGCCATACTTCATTATTTGATAATTTATATGTTATATTTAATTTAAGATTTAATACAGAGTGAGAATAATAAATAAATAATGATAATTTTCCGCCGTATCAGAGTCAATAATGGCGATTAGTACCTGTTTACAGCCAGCACTGGCGGTATTTTACGTGCAGATATTCGATTAGAAGCGTACTACGTCCTCGGGGTAGCTATCATTTACAAATTAGAAATGAATAAAAATGCAAGTCTGACCTTAATAGCAGGTAGAGCGTTTCGGGTAGTTATATGTTATGGTATATCGGAGCGGCACACGTCCGCTTACTCCGAAAACACTAGCGCAGTGTTAAGTTTGGGTAAAATTGTCTGGAGAAAAAAATGTTGCAAATTTTTGTCTAAGGTAAGGTTAACATTTTATATATGTAAAACTTTTGCTTTTCTAAAAAATGAGAGGTAAAAACGGATTAAAATATTACATATATGCATAAAAATGGAAGAACCAATTCCAAAACAGATGTAAACGTTTTTTTTGTATAAATGATGAATTAAAAATACTTTGATTTTGTTAAAGTATTCATAACTAAAGCGTCTATGTATAGGGCCCGGCATAATAATCTCCCATTTTATAAACAGCAATAGAAAAACCCATAGATTCTCTTCCATGTTTTATTGTACCGTCATGCAGGAAAATGCTTGCACATTGCAATTAGATGTAACAGATACCGCGCGTCCTAATTTTTCAAAAAATACCGACCTATAACGCCAAATTCCGTAATAGCACTCCAGTTACATGCTGAACGTTAATAGGTCACTTATGGATTTATCGGTGATTTTTAGGAGCCAAATACTAAAAATTCTGCTTATCGACGCAGCCCGATAAATGAAAATGAGCTTCGTCACTTCTGAACACAACAGCATCAGCTGGAACATTTGCCAATATGCCTTAGTAAGCAGTCTGCAAAGCAGACTAGTCACATTTTTAAGTTCCTGGACCATTATCAGTTTATACGGATGGAACATGAGACAATGTAGAATTCAGGTCGAATACTTAGCAGCGGACGTTGTGGCGATGTGACGACAGCCTGCCTTATTGCTCGGATGTCTGAACTCTATGAAGGCTATCAGGTGATTTTCGTTTTAAAGCTAAACCAGATTTTATAAAATTTCAAAAAATGTTTGTGAGTAGTCGACTAGCTCTTAATATATACTTTTATTTGAGGTATATGAATGTTTACTGAGAAAATAGACTTTTATGAAATCTTTGACCTTGAGTTTTTTCAACAGACACGACTTAAAATAAAAAAATTCTATTTCTCCAATAAGCCATCTATAATAGTGGAAAATTTAAACGTTGGTATTATGCGGGTGGTCTTCTAAAGCATGGTTTTCCTTGAAGTTACCCATTTAGTTCAATTACAATAACAATTATTGTTTTATAATCTTTAATTCTATCTAACAATTTTTGACTAAATTGTTTTTTAATAAATATCTTGATCATTGCCACAAGAACCAAGAATGGTATTTAATATTGATTTTTATCGTTGCGAAAATCTTTATGTACGTACATCAGTTATTTTCAGTTGCAATCCTTGAATATAAAAAGATTACTTATTTATATATATAAATACTTATACTCCTAATTATATTATAAGACGTATTTAATAATTTTTCCATAAGAAAATGAAAGCCAATATGGCTGTAACATATTTTTCTGTGCTGCTACTTGTTAGAGTAGAAATACGTATAGCTTTTATTACTTATACTTTTTATATTTCCTCTCCTTCTTTATGGGATATTTAATATTAACGTAGATAATAAATGTCATTACTTTTATGTTGTCTGCTATACAAACATAACACTTTTAAAGGGTTATATCATTATTTTTATATAGTTAGTTTAACTCTATAAGTTTTAGTGGTATCTCATACACCTTTACGAGCACTTTTCTTTACGTAACGACATAGAAGTACTCTTTATTACACTAATCTACAATTTTGTATATTTTTCCGTTGTTTTTAAATGAAGACATATGTCAAAATTGATTTCTTCTGCAGCTTCCAAAAAAGACCTTCAAATTTCGTATTATTTCAGGTTTTTTCACAAATCACAAAAATGTAGAAATTAAAAAAAAACTTAACTTTTTAAAGACGATATATAGCAATGTTTTTAACGCGTGAAAATATTCTCTGGAGGGACGAAATGAATGAGTCAGAAATAGATGAACATAAATATACAATCAAAAGCAAACATATTTAACATTTACCACTGGGCTCCTCTTGAAACTCTTTCTATTTGGATTGCCTTTCGGTGTTCAATACCTTCTGTTATTCTGCTTGTTGTTGATTTGTCAGAATATGGAACATTTTCAACGGATTCCTAGCCGCATCAACAGGCCTTTAGTCCCATAGCTTGGATATTCTTTTCCAGGTTGCCCGGTCTGACACTTGTCTCCTTCACTCTTTAATCCCTTTTAGTTGTATGGTAGGTCTTTTTCAAATGCCTCGATCCATCTCTGCCTAGGTCTAGCTATTCTTTCCCATACAATCGCGCATGATATATATTTTTGACCTGTTTATTGTTATGCATTTTACTGATATGGCCTAGCCATCTAATCCTTTGTCCTTTTATGTAGTTTGTTATATTCGTTTCTCCAAAAATATTTACAACTTTTTTATTACTTCTTCTTTCCATCCTATTTTTGTCCTTTTACCTCCAAATATTTTTCTAAGTATTTTGCGCTTCCATATTTCCAACTTATCCCGTTCGCTTTTGTTTAGGACTTACGTTTGTTTTACAGACATATGTTACAGTTGGTCGTAGCATAGATTTATATATACGCACTTTTGTGTTTTTTAAAATTTTCTTAGAACTTAGTACTGCTCTTAACATACCCGCATTTCTGTCACCTTGCTTTTATTTTACTTTCGTTATTTCCGTCTTCCATTATAACCACCTCTAGTCACTCGTAATGCTCTACTTTTTCCAGTTCTATTGTTTTTTGATTGCCTATCCATATCTCTATGTTTTTTTCCATCTTTCTTTGCACCCATTTTCTTTCGTAATGTGCTTCAGAAAACCTTCTAAATCATTAAAATAATTTTTAAGGAAAATTTTTGATAGCAAATGCTATAATTCAAATTTGCTTCTATACTCATTCGATTACTAGAAGTGCTACGATTGCATACTACATGCGCTCGCTTTTAATTTCCAACTGAGCCTACCGGAACCGTTTTTTCATTCACGCGTGCGTGTTAAAGTCTCAAATCAACAAGAATAGATAACTCATAGTTCGAGCACTAGAAAGTAATCTGAAATTTTTGAAAGTGCGTGAAATTTTGACTACAGTTACTAGAGTAGTTGCTAACGACTTGCTTGAGGCTGCTACAAGTCAATTAAATATCCTTAGAAAAGTTATAATCGGAGTTGAGATACTGGATTTTTTTGTTTTCTTTGATTATAATTGTAATTATTTGAATAAATGTTATATGGCTCGAGTCTTTTAGCCAGACCACATATGTATTTTAAAAATAGATGCGCCACAATTGCATTAGATATTACACTGTACGAAATGCATATAAAATTCTTGTTTTAGTTCTATTGCTCTTTTATATCAAATTGTTACAGAATTAAACAAAAAATTCTGTATTAAGGTTATTTTTCTATTTGGTACTTAATATATATATATATATATATATATATATATATATATATATATATATATATATATGTATATATATTCTTCTTCTTCTTCATCAGCTTTTCTCGGTCCACTTCTGGACATAAGCCCTCCCTTTAAAACGGGGGGTTTTTGGCCATAACTCACCACGCTGGCCAGACGGGTTGGTAAGTATTAGTGACAGCCGTCCACTCTGGATACAGACGCTGTTTGCAGCCGCCCACTCTGGGTCAGACGCTGCTAGTTCACCATATCTGGTTACGTTCACTTGGTTTAGCCTGCGAGTCAACACAGTGTACCAGGGTGTGGCGCTTGGAGCCATCAAGTGAGAGTTGGGTGTCTCGTACTACCTCTTCGGCATATCCCTACACCCCATATATATATATATATATATGTATATATATATATATATATATACACCTTTATACAGAATTCTTTTTTTTATTGACAATTTGCGAATTTACAATCTACATCTATGCAAAGTATTGAGTAAATGTGTTAAATGTATTAGACTTGTAAGGGAGTCATCCACTGATGTTTCCCCTTGCAAATTATGATTTCTTCGTTACGGTAAGTCTTGACGCCAGGCTCTGCGTAGTCTTCTCACAGTGGGACCGCTTTATTAGGTCGTTCTCGTGGTTTGTTACTTGATTTTTGTATTTGGTTGCAGCTCGATGTATCTCTTTTGTTATAAAGGGGATCTTTAGGTCGTTATGGAGCCCGTCGTTGGTGATATATCATGGAGCATCCACCATTGTTCTTAGAACTTTGAATTGGAACATTTGGATGATTTTTAGGTTTGTGGGTTTTGCGCATCCCCACAGCTGGAGCCCGCGTGTCCATATCGGTTTCATTATAACTTTGTATAATAGTAACTTGTTGTTTAGAGAGAGCTTAGATGTTCGCCCAACCAGTCAATACATTTGTCTAAATTTGATGTCCATCTGTCTGCGTTTTATTTGTATGTGCTTTTTCCAGGTGAGTTTTTGGTCTAGGATGAGTCCAAGGTATTTCGCATCCGTTTTAGTAGGTGTACGTTACTGATGGTTACAGGAGGGCAGTGGACTGATTTTGTTTGACTGATTTTCATTCTCCATCTGTGGTACCATTTGGTGAGGAGGTCCAGATGAGTTTGTTGGTTTTCAGAGGCCAATACTGGGTTTTCATTTACAGATAATACAGCTACGTCATCGGCAAACGAGGCAATTGTGGTGTTATTTGTTTGGGATATGTCGGAAGTGTAGATTAGGAATAGCAGAGGTCTTAGAACACTCCCCTGGGGAACACCGGATTCAATAGTATAGTAGTTGGATTGACTGTCGTTATGTCTTACTGTAAAGTTTCTGTCGATTAGGTAGGATTTTAAAAGGAGATAGAAATTGCTGAATAACGTGTTTTTTATTTTGTAGAGAAGGCCCGTGTGCCACACTTTATCGAATGCCCGTGAAATGTCAAGGAATACTGCAGTGCAGAATTTCTTGTCTTCAGAAATTGCGTTGACTACCCTGTGAATCTGTTTTATAGAGGGGTGGCGTTCCTTGAATCCGAATTGGTGATTAGGTAGTAGCGTCAGGGGGTTATGCTCTACGTATATCCTTTTAAGTAGGAGCCTTTCAAAAATCTTACTTACTATGGCCAGGAGGCTGATAGGTCGTTATGATGATGGTTCGTATGGAGATTTTTGTGGTTTGTGTATCATGATGATTTCGGCGTATTTCCATATTATGGGGAAGTAGGACAGACTGAGCATTCGGTTAAAGATTGCTGTTAATAGAACTATGGCTTTGTGAGGTAATTGCTTTAATATTTGTCCGGTTATTAAATCGTAGCCTGGAGCTTTGTGTATGTTTGTATTATCTATATCTCTCTTAACTTCTATTTGCGAATAGAGTTTTATGGGAGGGGACATTTGGAGTAGAATATCGGTTGAGTCTTCTACTTCCCTGTCATTGCCACCTGGCTCGGGTTTGAATACTTCAGCTAAATGCGTTGCAAAAGTATCAGCCTTGTCTTTGTCAGTGCGTGCCCATTCTCCATTAAGTTTACGGATTGGGGGTACAGACAGTTGGGATCTTTTTAGTTTTTTTGTTGTCTTCCACAGCGTGTGATCATCTGGGGATAGGCTGGTAATGTAGTGTTGAAAGGTAGTATTTGGGGCTTCTTTGAGTGGTGTTTTAATTCTCTGGATAGTCTGTTGTAATTATGTTGATCTGCAATGTTTCTTGACCTATGCCATGTTTTTCTAGCTCTGCGTTTCTGAGCTATTAATTGACGGATATGCAACGGTGTGTTGATAGCATTGGTTGCACTAAGGTCGTTCTGAGGTGTGGAGTGCCAAGCTGTTTCTTGCACTAATCTAGTAAAATATTGTGCTGCTTCATCTAGGTCATCAGGCAATTTTATTCGTAATTTGAGATTTGTGTTTGTTTTTATGTAGTCTTAAAATTATTCCAGTCAGTATTTTTTGAGAATAACTTTGGGGGAGGCGACTTAATAACAACGGTTGTGCTGATACTGACGATGACTAGAGTATTGTCAGTTGAGAGATTAAAGTTAGATTCCACTATGCACTTCCTTTTAGGGAATCCGTTTATTATATAGAAGTCAAGTAAGTGGGAACTCCATTAGTGAAGCAGTCATAATGGCTTCCAGTCACATAGTATGTAGGAGGTTTCTGTCTTTTGTGGTGACAATTCTCGATCCTCAGTGTGCATGTTTGGCGTTCCAATCGCCCCCTACGACAAATTTGTTTGTATTTCTCCGTTGATATTCTACGTCGTGTTGGGCTGTAAATGGCACTGATCTTAATGTTCCATGGAAGGGCTTAAATTGACAGATGTTGCTTGAATTTTTTCTGTTTGATATTTAGGTAGTTCATGATGGGAGATTGATTTCCGAATAATTATTGCAGATCCGGCATGGGCGGTATTGTCAGGATGGGGAGTGTGATATATGGAGTATTGAGGTATAAAAAACGCTGTTCGATTTGTAAAATGAGACTCGGATATAAGTAAAATGTCAATCTTATTTAAATCTAGGAATTTTATAATTTCTTGCTTATAGGTAAGCAGTCCGTTGGCGTTCCAGGTTGCAATTCGTAGAATGTGGGCCATTATTGATTTAATTTTCCGATGACTGTCGTTAGTATGTTTAATATTATGCTGTTTTGATTTATCATTTGGGCGAACATAGCTTTGAATTCATTCAAAAATATAGTTAATTGTTCTCCTATGTTTGATGGTTGTTCTGTTTTGGTGGCATTAACGTTTCTGTTTGCGATTTGCGCGTATGTTGTTTGATTGTTTACCAAGGGAGTATTGTGGGATAAGTTTATATTTGGGAAAGAGGGATTAGTACGTTGTATGTTGATTAGTTGCGGCTGGTTTTGGTAGTTTGCTGTTCTAGATCTGTTTCTTGCTGCTATTTGGTTTTAGTAAGCGTTACAGCCCTTGTAGTTAGCAGGGTGATTTCCTACACATAATGCACAAGTGTCTGGGTTTCATGCATGTTTTCGAGTCGTGCTGTTTGCCATATTTTACACAGTTGAAGGGTTTGGTACAATACGCGTTGGAGTGGCCGTAGGACTGGCATCCCATGCACTGGATTATGTCGTGGCTTTTCCTAGGAGGTTCTAACAGTGATTTTGGTGTTGCATAAGAATTCTAGCTTGAAAATTTCTTTGTTGTTCCCTTCTGGTTCTAAGTCAATAAAAAATAGTGATAGGGGATCTTTGGTTAGCCTGTGTTTGACATTCAAAGCGTTGCGGACTTTTTGGCCTGCTTTTTCAAGCTCTCTTTAATATTTTCTGTTGGTATGGAATAATGTAGGTTTCTAATTACAATTCTGTATGCACGTTTATCTTTTAGCTGGTACGTTTGGTGAATTATGTTTTCTCCTCTTAGGTGTCTTGCTAGGACTGTGTATGTTTCTATTGTATGTAGAGTGATTTTGACGTATTCATTTGCTAATGCTTTGCTGTAGTACGTTTCTTCCTCTGCGACTTGAGAAAGGGTGTTAATCATGTCCCTGAAGTTTTTTACGCCATATATAAATATAGGAAGTGGTTTTGGGGGTCGTGGTTGTTTCAGCGTATTTTTTATTTCAACTGGATTGTCGATGTTTTCAGTGAATATGGGGCTGTAACGGTTTTGGACGTTTGTTTGTGGTGTGGTGGGGGTGTCAGATGGGGTGATTTGTTTATCTCTTTTGCGTTTCTTTACGATTTGCCATGAATGTCTGTTGTCTGAGTCTAGTTCCATGTCTTTTTCTGGGTTTGCGGTTTCTGAGGATATGTTGTCTTGTGTGTTTGGTGTCTCGGCTTGCTGTGTGGTGTAGTATTGTGGGGTAATTGGGAGGTAGTTATGTTGGTAGGTAATTGACGGAGTGGATGTGGTGAGGAATTGTTGAATCGAGAATGGAAGTTATGAAGTGTTGAGTATGGGTGTGCCTGGTGGTTGCCAGGATGACTGGTTTATAGCGCTGGGGGGTGGGTACCCTATGGGTTGATTTTGTTGTGTTATTGTTAATTTAATTCTATAAACTTACTTGGTATTTTACAGTTGTAGGTAAATTTAAATAAATTCGGCTTTGCTATCGCACGCATAGTGCGCGATACGCTAGCACTTGAACTTTCTTGCTTTCGAGGCGATAACCGCTTGGACGTCTTTACGCTACGATAGTCAAATACGTACTCATATGTACTTATTAAGAAACAGTTTACCAGAATTTTTGATTTCTTTATCAAAATTGCGAAAACATTTTCTTTATATTAACAAAAAAGCACATTTCGTGCAATAAACTACTAAATTTATTAAGTAATAAAAATAAATAATTATAAGTTTCTGTGTTCATGGAGTTCTATAAAAATGTTAATTAATAATAAATTTTTTGTTCCCAAAATGTGCTGACAGAATTCTCTGTGTATAGAATTTATTAATGTACTAAATTTTAAAATAATTGATAAAGCAATTTAGAAAAAAACAACTCTAAAAATTTATGGAAATATAGTAGCAAAATTCAGTTTCGCTTGCTTCGCTCCAATAACAACGATGTTGCAACCTGTGTAAATTTAGAAGCTTAGTTGGACAATATTTTTTCCACATCCACATCCACATCCTATATTAATGATCGCCACAGATGTAGATAAGCTGTTTTAAATAAGCTTAATTAGAATCCTATAGCTTGTATTATGTCAGTATTACAGTAGATTAAAATGTGAAGTTGTTTCTTAGGGTATGTATATTAATTCCAAGAATACTTTGTTTACTGTTTTTAAATAAAAGTACTCTTTTTCTATAAAACTAAAAGCTGTCCCATAAAGAGCAAAGAATTTGGAAATTTAATAAATAAGCCAAATTTTTTTGAAAGAGGTTATACTTAATATTCTTTAAATCACTAAAGTCACCCATTTACGTATGAAACACTACGTTAGGCATTTGTCTACCGTTGTTGAGTCTGCACGCACTTATGTCTTTCTCAAAATCCTCCAGATGTCTGGCCCAAACCTTCGAGTCACGGCTATGACAGAATTATGCGTCGTTTTTCAGCGTAAGGCTGAAAGCCTTATAAAAAGAAATTATAAACTGTAAGATCGCAGGACCTCGCCGACCATTTCTGGCTACTGTGTAAAGAAATCATTTGTTGTGGACATTTTCTTTAGAGTAAAGCTACGAGCAAAATGGGACAGGTGGGTTTATTCTGCTAAAACCAGAGATCGTCAATCTTTATTTCTTAAAAGTTAGATTACAACCGATTGGATATCATGTTATGGTAATGTTCTTTACTGACGGTAACTGCAGTCTCCTAATAATTTTTAAAGAAAAATAGCCCTATTACTCCATTTGCTTAAAAACCATAACACGCAGTCTTTATGAATAGATGCATTTTACACTCTAGATTATTTTGAAGGAGCCAACAGTTTTATTTGTTGACGAATCCACCTCAAGTGAAAGTGGGTTTCGCCACTAACTTTTTTGCAAAGTTTTGGTGCCAATCCCTCTACAACCCATTCTTAAAATAGCCTTTTATAAGCGTGGATATCTTTATGTAAAATTTGATGCAACAAAGTTGGTGGAATGTCCAACTGCTACGAATGTTGGCAAATTGCCTTTTCAAGACTCACAGGGACACTATCTTACACAACAGCAATTTGTTGTTCTGTCCGGCGAGACCGATTACGCCCAGGCGATTTCACCATTCCTACTGAAGCAGTCGTCTCAAACTTCCTTATTAGCGTTCTAACTGTAGATTTTTTAGGTTCCTCATTCCTCCTGAGAATCGAACAAAGTTTCTGCGCTGTCTGCGTAGCACTTTAAACGCTTTGGTAAAATATTTTAACAATAAAATACGTTGTTCCTTTGTAAACTGATAAAAACGAAGCAAAACAAAGTGATGTACTTTAATGTTTTTAGATCCTCGATTTATTTACATAAAAATAAAATAGCAAAAGTATTACATTCTTAAAGGGTAAACAAATTTATTTCATTGTTAAACAAAAACAATAATAAAATTTATAATAAAATATAAAAAGAAATTAGAATAATCTATATATCTATCTGTTAGTGATCATACATAGTTTCCGATGACTAGTTCTATAGTTACTCTAACATGTACCACCAACCAAATAAATTTAAAATTTACGGAATTTTGAAAATTTCAATTGGGTGGTATTTTTTTTAAGCAGGTCTGTTTATATCATTTCTGTTGTGCATTATCACTGCGATTAATTTCGCATTGGTTGCTTTTAGAAACAGTTTTACAAAAAAACTAGTAAAATGTTTATAAACAATATTTAAAAGTATTAAAACAGCAATGCTATTTGTTCACAGGCTATCGAGTATGTATAAGAAAAGCAAAGTTGTGTGAAAGATGAATGATATTTTTTTTAGAATACTTATTTACTCCGTAAATTTTTGGCCATGATCCTTAAATAGATTTTGATAATATCTCTGGTCCTACCTTGTATTTTTATTTAATAGAGCTTTTAAAAACCCTATTTAGATAATGCTGATATGGTTGCAGCTGTCGCAAATCTCATAATAAAGTAAACGATAAAGATACGCTAAAATTTATATCAAATAATCAATATATTTCAAATTAGAACAATAGTAATATAAGTATGCTGATATAATTGTTAATATATATTTATAGTGTTATCATCACTACTCTGGAGTTTAATTTAATTATCGTGTAGTCTTGCAAAAATTACCATATTAGATCCTGCAACTTATTACAGTTAAACATATGTAAACACTTTAATGGAGAGTAACGCAAAATATTGTTGTAAATATAAAAGAAAAAAACGTTTTAGAAAAGTAGTAGTGTCTTATCATATTATTATTTATTACCGAATTTGTATAAACTCAAACATTTAAAAGTAAGAATATATCGATAATTTGAATTTTAAATATTATTTTACACAAAGAATTATTTTTTTTACATTTTCAGCATTATTCAAAATTTTGATTTCTCTCCCTACTTCTAAGCACCAACCATGATTTTCTTTTTCTTTCCTTCATCTTGCTATGTAGCGTAAATTTTAAAATTTTATATTCTTCACGTCGTCTTACGCGTCAAAATATGATGTTCTTTTTTCAGTTTATTAGTTGTCCTTTGGCTTTTAATCTATTGAGTACGTCGGTCTCTAATTCTCTATATGCAAATAATCGTTCTAATTCTTTGTGCATTGGCACATTTTAGAACTTTGTATTATTTTTATATTAGTTTGTTTTAATGTCTATGTCTCACAAGCATATGATAATAAAAACCTGAAAAACATTTCAGCAGTGCAATATAATACGTTTGGATAATATTAAGTGTCACAAAACTCTACCAATTTCAATGGACCCAGTTTTTGCTTTTTTCTATGTGCCTAGTTTAGTGTTCTTCTTTTAAGAATATGTATTTATTAACATTTTCTATACAAATTTAATTGTCTGCAAAACAAGGGCAAAGCAATAGAAACAATGGTTTCTATTTCTTTGCCCTTGTGACTGTTCTCTGTCTTTTGTCATAATTACTGTATTATCTGCATAGCGAACGTTGTTTATTATTGTTCTATTTACATTTGTCTCTTTCTTATTTTTTATTGGTCCATTTATTATGAGTTCGGGTAAACACCCAATAAAATTGTTGTGCATTACACATCTTTGCCTAATACTTCTTCTGATATCTATATATTTTATTCTTTTATTGCGTGGGCTGCCAGATATTGCAAACACTAAAAAAAATTAATATTGAAAATGTTTTTATTGTTTTTCAAAACATTCTCTTTGTCGGTCAATATATTGTTGCATACGCTAGAACTAATTTTCACAGCATTTTTTCCATCAATCGCTTTTTCGGACGTCGAAAATCGTTGTCCATGCAGTTTGTCTTCCACATGTAGAAACAAGAAAAAATCGTTAAGGCCAAATCAAGACTGTACGGCGGATAACCCATTAATTCGTTCAAAAAGCTAGTTGTTGGCGTCGATCTGGAGAATGTTTTTTTTTTATTTCTCCGAAGACTTCTCGCAAACTAGTGGTTGTGTACCATTTAGAATTAACGGTTTTACGATTCTCTGGAACCACGGTTGCGACATGCCCGGTTTTTCAAAAAAAAAACTTACTACCATTTACTTCGAAGTGCTTTAAGCGCGAACGACTTTTATTAGGTATGGCTTATCTTGGAACGAGTACTGTTTACTTTTAAGCTTCTATTCATAAATATAAGATCGTCACCTACAACAATGTTATAAATGGTTTTTAAAGCGTCGCGGTCGTATATGTTGAGCTTTTTCAAGCAATGGTTAACTTATGCAAGATCCAACGTACGCACAAATTTTTTTCTGTTAAATTGCAGCAAAATAGAATGTATAAAAGTCATATTAATGCTTAAGAATGCCTGAATTTTATGATAAGTCACATGATGATCTTGTTTTATCAGTCCGCGCACGCCATTGATGTTCGCTGAGACCACAATCGATCTTGGACAGCCTTTTTTAAATTCATCTGTTAGCAAATTGTTATCACGATTAAATTCATTGAACTAACAATATACAGTGGATCCCTGTGGAGCTTTATTACTAAAAGTCGATGTAAGTTAATCAGCGCACTGTTGATATAATCCACGTCGAAAGTCGTAAAAATTAATTATCGCACGACAATGTTCACGAGTTAAATCCGTTTATTTTTTGCCAAGAGAAGATTTTCATTTTAATTAAAACACAACAAATGACATCCATATGACAAAAGGATCTGAGTATTATGCTGCCAAAAATGTCAGGCTATATGTTGTGAACGTTAGATCACACCTAGCACACACAAGGTTTTCAATTCTCAATAGATTTCAAGCAGCCCACATATTAACTTAAATATAACCTTTTTTATTTTAATATAGATTTTTTTATTGTAGTGTTTCCCACCTAAACTTATATCTAATAATATTTTGAGTAATTCATCAAACGCTTCCTCGTAGTTAACATAAACACAAATCTTTTTATAATTCTTACAAAAACCATACTGACCATTGTTTTTTACTTTTTTTATATATGGTTACACAATATTCTGAAAAATATTTATTAAAGCGCAATTTATTATGCGTATAGTACGAACTACACGTTTAACAGATTTAAGTTCCTTTGGTAGAGGTATAAACATGGTGTTTAACCGTACGTTTAATATAATCACAACACTGTATAATTTAGTATATAATTTCGTAAATTAAGTAATTATATTTTAGCTAGAATGCTTAAAGCGTTTTAAAGTTTACGTACTACCATCCTCTCCCGGCACTTAATTTTCTTTAAACGTTTTAATGTCTACTCTACTTCCGTTTCAAGAATAGATGGCTCTTCGTTTGTTTGTGAATATTTATATATTCTATATTATATATTTGTATATTTGTATATTTACAATTTATGAATATTTGTCACTTCTAGCTTTATTGTTAGTTTTTCAAAATACTTTTTCATATTTTATTTTTATTTATTAGTACTGTTCTATAGTTCTTTTAATGTTGTTATTATTGGTGTTGTCATTGTTAATATGTACATTTTTTGTTTCTAAACTGAGATTATCTAACTTAACTGTAATATGCTGAATTTTAACTTTACTGCAACTTCTCCAATCAATTGTAGATGTTTTTTTGTGTGTTATTATTTTTTTAAGTTTTAGTCTTATTGTCAACTGTATTGTGATTAGTCTTCCATTTAATAAGCTATTTTTAAATCTCTGGTTCATTAGGATATATAATATAATTTCCAACTATGTAGTCTACATTATGTTGTGGTATAGTTCAAATATGTAATCTCTAGTGTAACAATGAAATTACTTATTTACTGTGGTCAAATTAGTTTTTCTTTTGCAAAACTAAATCAATTGCGTTCCATTTTCATTTGCTACTTCCAAACTTCAGTCGCACATCGTATGGCTAAGTCTATTTCTCCCACTAGTTTGTTTAAGTCCGCTGTGTAAACATTCAAACTACATGAGTTCATCTTTCATTGTACAATTGTTCTTAAAATGTCTCTAATTTTCTTAAGATTTATTGCTAGTAGGAGCATATATATGGATTAAATTCATTTTAAATGATTTTAAGGGGCAATACTACCTTGTAATTTTTTCTCTCCATTTTTTTTTAGCTATTCAAACATGATATCCATAAATCTGCATATATGGAAAAAAATTTTAATGGTCGAAAAAGTCGATTTTTTCACTCAAATCATGGGGCCAATTTTCTGGTAATTTAAGAGAGAGCTTCAAAATTTTGAGTTTATATGGCGACTAATAATATATGATGAACTGTCAGTACTTATTAATATTTTGAAATTGACCACTAAATGTCTCTAGTACTTACATTTTCATTGAAGGTATACAACAAATTTCCTTAAAAGTTTATAACTCTTCTTTCTTTATAATTATTTATTTGCCAGATCAACACTACAATTGTATTATACATGGCATTGTTAATATATTTAAAATGATTATTCTAACTTATGAGGTGACTTGATACCTCGAACAAATCTGTGTGGTTATTCTTCGTCGTCGGATAAGAATTGATCTTGAGGGAGTCTTCGTTTTAGCCGGAGTGAATGTTTCGTTTACCTAGGTTATAGTAACTGCTCCTTCGCACGCCGTGATATTTTGAAATTTCTTAGTGGTTGTTTTAATGTAGTCTTCGATTGTTGGTACACCTAGCTCATCGTGTAGTTGTTTATTTCTAATAAACCATGGCGCGTCCACTGAGATTCTTAGGACTTTGTTCTGTAGTCTTTGTAGCTTGGTTATATTAGTTTTTGATGTTGTACTCAGATAGGTACCGCATAGAGTGCTAAAGGTCTTATGAGGGAAGTGTACATCATAATTGCACATTTGGTTTTAACTTTGACTTTCGATTTAATAATGGATATAGTTGTGCTAATCTTGCGTGGCTCTGGTTGAGTTTGGAGTTGATATGCTGGTTCCATGATAATTTGGTGTCTAGAAGTACTCCTAGGTATTTTACTGGTTCGTCGGGGGTATTCCATAGGACGATTTCATTGTTGACATGAATGCTTGGTGGATTGGGTGTTCTCCTGAGTGTGAATATTTTAGCTTGGCATTTGCTCGAGTTGATTTGGATGTTCCAGTTGTTAAACCATTTACATACTTTGTTTATTGCTGTCTGAAGTAATTGAGTTGCTTGTGTTAAGTCGTTGCTTAGAGTGATAATGGCCGTGTCGTCAGCAAAGCTTGCTAACGTAGCGTTGAGATTTGGTATGTCAGATGTATATATATTAAATAACAGACGTCCCAATATACTGCCCTGAGGGACTCCGGCTCGTATACGTTTGGTTTCCGAGACTTCTGTATTAATTTTAACTGCAAAGCTTCTGCTCTCAAGGAAAGAGAATAGTATTGCTGTAAGGTAGTTAGGTATTCTTAGTTTTAATAACTTTCTTTTTAGCCCCTCTAAATTTTTTTTTTTTATAACTGGAAGTTTTAAACGCGTTTTTCTCAAAACCACATTTTTCGAGTCGGGCGGCCAACTAGCGCCTTCAATTTTCAATCGATCGACTCGAAATTTTAACTATAGCTTTATAGTGAAATTTTCTCGTAAAGTACGTAGAATATTTTCGATTGACAAAAGATTAACGATTTTATGACCGATTTTTGACCGATTTTTTTGTAAAAAATGCCTTTTTCCTTAAAATTGACGCCATTTTTGTAAAAATCAATATTTTTAAAAACCCTACGTATTTCACTAGATTTTTACATCTACTTTTAAAATCTTTTTTATTTTTTGTTATACATTAAAAAATGCTACCTCCATGTGGTCGCCCGCAGACAAAGAGAAGTGTCATTGTATCAGCTATAGAACCGCCATTTTATTTTAAATAATTTAAATTTTTTATATATATACTTTAATATGTATGAAAAAGCGAAATAAAAAATATCATTTTATTTTTCCCATATCAATTGTAGAAAATGACCTTTGATTTCATACACACAAGGTAGTATTACCCCTTAAATTCAACTGAATCGACATATTTCTTTCTGATGGTGATACAAAGTTAGTAATTTAATTTGTTAACTCTTTGCTTATTATAACAGTAAATAATGTATTAGTTATTTGTCATTTTCAGAGTAGTACACAAGATAACGTTTCATAACGTCTATCACCCTATGGTCTTTACATCTAACTTTGTTCAAACTTAATGGGTCTATTTGCAGTCTTCGAAACCGGTTTTTCAATCTTGTTATCAATTAATATTGATGAGTTATGTTTAGCCCGACAAAACTTGTTCTCCCTTTGTTAGCTTTGTCTGACTGATTCATCTTCCACGAGCAAAAGATTAATTATTGAGATTAAAACCAAAGGCTTTTTTTGGAACTCTCTAGAGCTTTGGAAGACATTTTTAATTATATTGTAAAATTAAATGTTTTCACATACACATAATCAGTTCTTACACTTTTATTTAACAGGTAGACATTTTAAGTCAAAATAACTGTCAGATCGAATTGCCTTTAAGATGTGCTAATGACTCGTTATACCTTGAAAACCACATATGTAGACCATCTTACAACAAATTATTTTAGAACAGACTTATTGTAAACTTGTAAGTTACGCATGGATTTACCCACTAATAATACTCCATAATGTGCAGTCACAGCATTTCGTTGATACGTATCTCGGTAGACATGTTACATTGATCAAATATCAAGATTTATAACTTTAATATCCGAAGTTTTGTTGCTTTGAAGAGGTGTACCGATATGGATTTTTTTGCAAATTCGAAAATAACGTTGAAAATTGCAGAAATGTAGAAATTTAAAAAAATTAAATTTTTAATGACAACATTTGAACGAGTAAAAATGTTGTCTAGAGGAATGAAATAAATATTTAAGGAATAGATAAACTTAAATACATAGTTAATAACGAAAATGAAACTGCGAAGTGTGCAGTACAAGCTTCATGAATTGTCTGTGTGCGGAGGTTTCAAGGTGATTGCAGTATTTCTCGGTCAACAAGCAGGCAACATCAAATTTTCTTGCTTTTTATGTGAATGGGACGCTAGAGCTAGGACAGCACATTGAGTCCGAAAACCAGTCAAAAGTACATTGACACCTGGCGAAAAATACATTATTTCACTTCCATAGGTCGATCCCTCGAAAATACTGTTGCCACCTTTACACATCAAACTCGGCTTAATGTAGCAATACGTAATAGCTTAAGACAGAGACAGTGAACGCTTTTAATATAACTATACATAATTTCTCTAAGCGAGAGTCTCTAATTCAACAATTTTCAAAAGAAATCCTTCACTTGATATATTAATACATAACCATATAATTATTGATTGATAAACTTAATACATTAGCACATATCTAAGGATTGCACCACAATGTAGCTAAATTGTAGGAAATTAATAACTCTAATTAATTAACTATATTGATGTACCTTATATTCAAATTACAGTTAGAAAAAATTATATTTAATACGTTAAAACTATATTCCATACTACAATATTAGCAACAAAATTACGATTATTTAAGCATTATAAATAAATAAATTTTATTTATTAATCAAGAATGGCGAAAAAAATTACAAAAAAGAATATATAAGAAAAATGAAAATATGGAGAGAAAAAATAATGCAGGCTGAATAAATTGATTAATAATAACAGTCTTTAAAAATGAGAAATGAGAATGAGAATATAAGATACTAACGACAACAATAAAAAGTGGACTAACTAAATAGAGAAATTACGACAATACCAGCAGGGGTTTAGAAAGAGTAATTCTACAATTAACGCAATAAATATATTGACACAAATTATTGAGAAAACATACAAATATGACATAAGCTGCACATCATATTTATAGACTTTAGGCAGTCATGTAGTGGTGGTTTGGCTTTGAGTCACTTAAGCAGTGCTAAATAAAATAACAAATATTTTATCGCGACGTATATTTTATATTGCGTTCTCAATAACTAGACGTGAATGGAAATGCAGCAGCAGCCAACTTCAAATTGACCGAAAAATATGAATATCCAATTTCCGCGAAACTTAATAAAACCGGGGAATTCGCAATCCATCGGCTGCCGTAAAGCTCGTCTTTTATGCAGATGAAAATATTGCATCTTGCACGGCAGGCAGTGTGCGGCCGCAGGCGCCTGCGCGTGTGTGGGCAAAGCTCCGGTTTTTGGATTCCAGTAATGTTAAGCTCGCTCCACGGTTTCAGTTTAAACCCGCCTGCGACTTCAGCGTCTCTGGTCACCTGCTCCCCCCTGCGCGTGCTTTCGGAACTTTCACGGGCATTTGAAACTTTTTAGTAGCAATGGCAACGAACGCACTTGCTCATTCACGAAAACTTTTGTTGTGATTTATGCTGCTGTGTACATAAATTGTAAACTTGGACATTGCAACTTCGTGAGCCGCTATGTAGTCGAGCGTGTTAGTTATCAACTGTAAATTTGTAGGTAAGAACAGCCTGCATGCCTTACTTTTCCTTGTTAAAAAATATGAAGCTTTGGCTAGATTTAGATGAATTTTAATTATGGAAAAATTGCAATATTAATTTAAAGTTTACTGAAAAAATATGTAATATGTTATAAATTTAAAAAACGTATACGATTGTAACTTGATTAGGCTGCACTAATTAAAGTTTTGAGTTTTGCGGTTTGCTTTGCTATTGCGGTTTTGGTTATCAAAATCCATCGATGACCGCCAAGGTTGTTATAAATATAATGAGTGCATTCTTTGCATTTGTAACTCATAATAAACGATGGAAACAGCTCAATAAATAATAAAGTACAGTCAAACACGAGATTTTGCAATAAAATTTGAAATATATGCCGGCCGACGTAGCACGAAATAAAGAGGCTTCTTTACGTGAGAAACCTGAAGCTTAAATCTTTTGCGATTCCGTTAGAATTATAATTAAATTAGTAATAAGGTGTGCTTAGCAAAATTTATTATTTAAACACGAGCGCGCTAAATTTTTATATTAAAAAATTATGTCATAAAAAGTTTCCGTACGATATAGTCAAAGTTCGGCTGAAAAATTAAAATGTATCCGAGAATTTTTAAAACGTTAGTTTAATTAAATTCTCTAATTATAAATATTTAATACTGCTTTTGGCGCATTTGATTTTAAAATTTTATTTAATAAAAAGCTTAAGTATGGTAATTTAGCTATTATTATTCTAAAAAAAATAAGCAGCGTGTTAATTGCTTTATTCAAATTATGTTGTTTAAAGTATTATAAAATATTATTTTATTATTAACCACAGAAACGATAACCAATAAAAATAGTTAAGAAACTAAAAAAAAATTACCTAAGATGTCTATTCACTAATTGAGAAATTCAGTACATTCCATATTAAACCATCAAATGCTAGTATAACTAATTGATTAATTAGCAATAAATTATTAATGTATAACTAATGCCAAAAACAGTTTGGTAGTGATAATTACCCAAGTTGTGTGGTAATTTAAATAATAATCTGTTTCTACTTATATTTATATCGCAATAGTCCTTATGAAGCTCATTAATCATGTGTTTAAGTAGAGCTTTGTAAATTTTTTATATCTTAGTTTATTGCAATTGTGACTGTGAATTTAAAATAGGTAGAATGATATTCTACTTTATTTTATTATTAGTAACGCATCGAAAAATTAGATAGATTTTCCAGGAAAAGAGTTATTGTGAAATATATAAAAGAAAGGTTGTTCAGAGTAATAAAATGTAAAAGTAAAAATAATCTTCTAAAACCGTTAGATATATAAATATATAACCGTACGGTAAAAATCCAAATGTTTAATTTTTAAAATTATCTATGGAAAGAATATACAAAATGCTCCTTTTTTTAATATTAACATTTTTTATATTAATTAATGATGTACTAGATGCCAAAATCAAGACTTACATGCTATAGTTTTAATTCACGAAGAAAATATTTATTAGCTGAATTTGTGTTATTAAGATAAAAAATAAAAACGCCCTAAATGGATTATTTTAGCGTAAGTCTGTGTATCTGGTTTTCCGGGCGAAGCAGTTCATTGCTCCTTCCAAAGATTCACCTCCACTAATATGAAATTTTAAATGACGCCCTGAAATTGTCTGCTAGAGGAACACGGTTTGTTAATTTACAGCTCGGCCAGAATACTGGAGCCAACCGAGTCTTTACACATTCATTTCCTATCCGTCCATCAGTCTGTACACACGCTAAATGAGTTCTAAGCGCAACCCAGAGCTAATAGGCGTTGCAGCCTTTCATCGTACAATGGAAATTCATTCTACAACGCCGACTTTGGGAGGAAGCTCGCATTAGTCTTCTAATATTTTGCATAAATATATGAAATGCCTATTTAAAAGTAACTGTTACATGCGCAGAAGATAAGTCGATATTACATTTTGTTGCTAACATACAGCTGTCGGGCCGCAAAAAGAATTTTATAGCTCAAATGTTCTCCTGGTGCAGATAAAGCTTGGCATGGGCTTTAAGGCCAATTTTGCTGGTACATGTGCTGTGGAGCTACATTTAGTAACACAAAAACATCGAAGGGATGTGGCAACCATAAAAATTTGTTCTCATTATAAATTGACAACTTACACGACGACGCGCGTTTCATATTTCATTCTTTTCGCGAAATCACTTCGAAGCGACTTTTGTAAACGGATGTCTGTGTTTTCATATCACTTACGGCAAAATTTCATTTTATAGTGAATAATGCAGATAGCGCCCCTTTGCAATAAAGCTCAATGCGTTTTATTTTATAAATAGCACCTGTACCTTCAAATAAAGAATGTCTAAATATTTGCAGTAGAAGAAAAGTCACGCTATTTTCAGATGGCGAACAAGGTTAATGTCTTAATTCAGCAGTTTGCTATGGGGGTTTGTCTTATAAATTTGTTAGTTTGCAATTTTTGCTGTCAGAAGGCAGCACGTAACGCACGGAAGCCGTTTGTTCGAGCAGCGTTCGTCCAATTTGGTATTTAAAGCTGCAGCTTGGTCCAGGGCACTCACTTTTTTAATGACTTCATCTAGTGATCCTCCGGTACAGTTAAAATTTATGAAATAAAGGAACAGGACCCGTTATTAACATTACCTTTATGTGATTTTTATTGGACAGCTGTTAATGGCATAAGTTTGTCGAAAAAGAGAGTTGACATTTTTTACCTATGCATTGCAAAACTGTTTAGATAAAATGTTTGTATAAATGTTGCGATTTATTTGGATGTATTAGTTATATTAAATTAAAACACTCAGCAAACTCATTGATGTAGGTGTTATATAAATATTGATATTTGCTTTTAGTAATTTGTAGTTCATTTTAATTAAAACAATCATTTATTTGACAAGTAAAACAGGTCGTGTTAAATTTAAAAGGTATATTAATTTCTTTTAGATTTCTAAGTTGATTGTGCTGATAAAAGTAATATATTGTAGTTTATAATTCTACAGAAGTTAAAATTTTTCTTTTGAATTCCGTAAAATAAAGCATTACGAGCGGGTATTGTTTGAGAAAAATTTATATACAATACGTAAAAATAACAATTTTCTTGTTCTTATTTTAATTATTCCTCCAAAGTAACTGCGTAATATATTCTGCATTTTTATTGGTTTCTATAGGACAGTTATTGCGCTTTATTGAAAAGAGAAGTAAATCCGGCGTTTAGTAAACAGGAGTATCAAGGCGACTAAAAATGTTTGTCTACTTATAAAACATCTGAGGTGGATGCTTTTACACAATTTAGAATGATTTTCCTTTGTAGGGCTTTCTATTGTTGAAACCATTTATAAACTTTTACCTATTGAATAATTACCTGTTGCTACATTTAAATGCGAACAGCAACAGTTATATTCTTCAACAAAATGGCTGTCTCACTTCTTACGACAGATTTGCAAAAGCATCTTAATCTAAATTTGCCGCAAAAATAGGACGTGCAATACAAAAAGATAGTTCGTTAGTTCTCGACTTCAATCCCGTAGAATATTTTTTTAGAAAGTTTATTATATATATTATCGACGCATCGTGTTGGTTTTCGTGTTATGAACTCGATGTTTCGTCTGCAACTACGGTGGACATCTTCAGAAGCAAACTTTCTAATAATTAAGTTACAGTACCCTGCATTTCGTTTTTACACGTGTGCGCCTGCAGTAGGGATGGTGGTAGAGGCCCTTTTTTGACGTCATTGGGTTAGTTACTGACGTAACCTATGTAACATGACTTTCTTTATCACTCCATGGTAGCCAATGTTTGCCTTTTAAGAGCGGCGAACCAAGATTTAGCAAATATAATGCGCGGTTCCTGTTAAAATTATTTTTATGTTTATAAATTTTCACCCCGTCTTTGTGTAATATTAGGTAGTCGTTCAATTAGACAAAATTTGTGTTTATTCGAATTCTACCTCTTGGTCAGGATTTTTCAAGACATGTTCAGAAACAGTTGATTTTTCGGCTTGATCAAAGTGTATGTGTCGTTAATGTTTTTATTTTGGTGGTAATCGTACGGCCCATAGACCCAATGTAGACTTGCTTACAGGAATATGCAGTATACCCCTCATGTACCAGGTGTACCGGAAAGTCTTCACCGTTTTTTTGGGGAAAAAATGCATAATTTTCGATATAATGGAAAAATGTATTTATTCACAATATTGACCATTTAATTCTGCACATCTTGCCCATCCTTCAGGCAATTTATGAATGCCATTCCAAAAAAATTGTTTTTCTTTTGAGTGAGACCATTCATCGATTCATTTTTAATTTCTTCGAAATTGGCGAAGTGCTGCTCTGCTAATGCAAAGCCCATTGATGCGAAAAGATGGGGGACGGGGCAAGGTCTGGAGTGTACGGCGGGTGCAATAATATTTCTCACCCAAGCGCTTTCAATGCTTCCTTGACCGGTTTTGCTGTACGAAGCGGCGCGTTATCATGCTCTAAAATCACTTTACCGTATCTTCGGGCCCATTCTGCACGTTTTTCGATCAATGCATGATTCAAGTTGATAATTTGTTGTCGGTAGCGATCACTATTAACTGTTTCACCAGATTTCAACAGTTCATAATACACCACGCTACTCTGGTCCCATCAAACACAGAGCATCGTTTTCCTGTCAAAGTGATTTGGCCTCGCGCTTGATGGGCCAGCTTCTCCAGGTGATAACCGTGATTGATTTATGCGCTTAGGGTTTTCAAAATAAATCCACTTTTCATCACCCGTCACTATTATTTTTTTTAATATAACACCAATGGTGCTGACAATTAAAACTGATCTTTTAGATCAACCATTAATTTGTTTCTGATACATCTTAAAAACTAAATAATTAACAACTATAGTCCATCATCAATGTACTGTAGATATTTCTGTCTACTATACGCACTCTTACTCGCGCACTGTGCTCTGCTTTTACACAGTCATTTTACACAAGCTCAAATGGTTTGGTTCTCTTCAGTCTTCGGATTATATGTTGTCTATCCAGCAGTTGAAGGGCTTCTACATTTTCGTGAAGGTGTAGCCTGGTTTCATGTTTCCCAGTGAACCTCTTAATCTCTTCAATAACTGTAGGGATGCCTAGGTCTCGATGCAAGTCAGCATTGCGTACATACCAAGGTGCATCTACTATGTTGAGTAGTACCTTGTTCTGGAAAGTTTGTATGGTTTTGATATTGCTATCTTTGGTGCAACTCCATAGTTGTATACCATATAGCCAAACTGGCTTTAATATCTGGTTGTAGTTCAAGATCTTACTATGTATCGGCAGCCTGGATTTTCTCCCAATAAGCCAATAGAGTTGTCCGTATTTTAGTCTTAGTTCGCTTATTTTCTTCTTCACATGTACTTTCCACCTAAGTTTGGCATCTAGCGTCATACCTAGGTACTTGGCATTGTTCTCATATGGCACAGTGGTATCATTTATATCTAAAGACGGTGGATCATTCAGTCTTCTGTTCGTGAAGTTGATATGAGTAGATTTTAGCTCATTAAGCTTTATTTTCCATCTTTTAGTCCAGACAAGCATTCTGTTGCTGGCTTCTTGTAGTATTTCAATGGCTAAGTCTTCATCTGAGTCCACTACTAGTAGTGCAGTATCATCTGCATACATAGCCACCGTGGTTCCCTCCAAATTTGGTATATCACAGGTATAAAGTAGATAAAGGACGGGTCCCAGTATACTACCCTGAGGTACTCCCGCATTTATCTCTTTTAGTTCCGAGTGTTCATCCTCTTGCTTGATCCTGAAAAGCCTGTCTGTTAAGTATGATGTTAGGATCTTTACGAATTGCTCTGGGAGCATTTTAGTAAGTTTGTAAATCAATCCTTGGTGCCAGACTTTATAAAAGGCTTGCGCGACGTCCAGGAACACCGCGGAACAGATTTTCTTTTCCTCCAGGGCACCCTCTATTACAGCCGTGATTCGGTGTACTTGATCTATGGTTGAGTGATTTTGCCTGAATCCAAATTGGTAGTTCGGTATTAGGTTGCCATTTTCAATAAGCGGCTTAAGTCTCTTAGGGAGTAGTTTTTCGAATAACTTTGATACGATTGGTAACAGGGAGATAGGCCTATAGGACTTAGCATCGTTTGGCGGCTTACCTGGTCTCGGCAGCATAATCACTTCTGCAACTTTCCAACTAGCGGGTACATGTTGGAGCCTCAGTGCTGCATTGAAGATATAAGTGAGCATGACTATCCCTTTCCTAGGCAACTGCTTGAGGATTTCGTCAGTGATCAAGTCGTATCCCGGTGCTTTTTTTGGATTTAGGTTTGTTTTTATTTCCATGGCTACTTCCTTTGGAGTGCCATATTGTTCAAGGTGTTATTTACTTGCGTTTCATTAGGAGTGAAGATAGCTGCTAAATGTTCGGCAAACAAGTCAACTTTTTGTTTATTGGTATTGGCCCATGGGCCATTTCTAATTCTAACTGGTGGTATTGACGATATAGGTCTTTTGATTCTCTTAGTAGCTCGCCAAAGCGAATTATTAGTTTTTTCATCTGCGATTAGGTTTTCTAGATAAGAATTGAGAGTTTCTTCTTTTAGTTTCTGTATTTCTCTCTTGAGCTGTTGTATTTTATTATTTAGAATGGTGTTATCTGAAGGATCTCGCGACTGTTGCCATTTACTTCTGGCTTTTCTTTTTTCCTTGACTATTTGTCTGATTTCTACTGGATAATTTATTTCTTTGGTTTTATGCTTGATTTCCCTTGTGTTATTGTATGCTGCTGCCTGAATAAGTTTGGTAAAGTTTTCAGTTTCGATTTCTAGTTCCTCAGTTGTTTTTAAGTTAACTCTTAAGTCGATTTTGTTTTGTAGTTCCGTTTTAAAGCTTTCACAGTCTGTGGTTTTATTCACTAGTGCTGGTCGTGTATCCTTTATTATCTTCTCACTCAGCATCATAATAACTGCTGAGTGATCGGATTCCGAGTAGAAGTTTTCCTCGAGTTCCATGAAATTTGGTGAAACTTTTCGTGATATAAAGAAATCCCACAAATCCGGAATTTCATTAATGTCAGTTGGCCAATAAGTCGGCTTATCTGTAGTATGTTAATTACATCCTATTTACTGAACAGCTTTTCTTAGCTCCCTACCCTTAGTAGTGGTTAACCGCGAGCCCCAGTCAACATGTTTGGCGTTTAGGTCACTGCCCATGATGAACTTTTCGCCTAGGTGCTGAAGGAGAGCTTTGTAATCTTGTTGTTTAAGATTGTGCTTTGGTGGACAGTAGATTGCTCCAACTCTGAGTTTTTGTTTGGTGGATTTGATCACTACCACGGTAAGATTGCATATCAACACGTTGTAGATGGCATTCTTCGAAGTGGTTAATGGATTCTTTGATAATAATCGCACTTCCTCCTATTGCTTGGTTATTCGGATGGATTGTGTGGTAAGTTTTGTATCCTTTTACCTTTAGATAACTTTGAGTTGCCATGTGTGTCTCTGAGATGAGACACACGTCAATATTTTGTAGGTTAAGAAAGACTTCTAAGAAGTGTTTTTTGTTGAGAACGCCGTTGACATTCCATGTGCCAATTCGTAGATCTCCTTTGTCCATTATTTATTTCTGCTTAGGGATGGCACCAGTATTTCTGGCTTCCAGCTTATCAAGTCGATTGATCACTTGATTTATAGATTTAATCATGTCCTGGAGCATTTGCATTATTGATGGTTCAGTTTTCCGTCACTATTTGATGCAGAAATCACTTTCGATCAAACCTTTGAAGCAGCATTTCACAGACGATTTTTCGATTTTGCATTTGCCTGTCATTCAATTGATGTGGCACTCATCTTCCCATCTTTTGGATTTTTCCCATCTATCGTAATAGGTCGCTAATAGTTTCTTAGGCCACATTTAACGCTTCTGCCAATTGTTTTTGAGTTTGTGTTGGGTCTTCATCCAATAACTCCTGCAGTTTCGCATCTTCAAACTTTTTCGGTCTGTCAGAACGTTCTTTGCCTTGCACATCGAAAACACCACTTTTGAATTGTCGAAACCACGCCTCACATGTTTTTATGGTTGGAGCATGCTCGCCGTATGTTACAACTGGCAAACGATGACTTTCAGCGGCTTTTTTCTTTTGATTAAATAAAAAAAGTAATGCATGCCGCAAATACACGTTTTCAGGCACATAACTTGACATTTTGAAGAGGTATAAATATGTGACCGTGATACTTTCACAAAATATAACCTACGACGTTGAAGCCTGATGTCTGTAGAATAAAATGAACACGTGTCAAATCATAATATTGTATATTAAGCCTAGCGACACCTATTGGAAAAAACCGGTAAAGACTTTCCGGTACACCTGGTATCATGTGCTTTTCTTGTGTCCTTGGCTAGTCAAAGCAAGTTTCGTATTTTGGTGGTAGTAAGATAAATGGTTTTTACCTTGTATTTTTTTACTCGGCTGCTGATTCGACTACTTGTAAACGTGACCACATGCGTGAGTTTTCTATATACAGCAGGTTGTAGATATCTATTTTCTGATTTTAACACCTGTACATCTAAGAAGGCAATCCTACTGTTCAATTTCAGTTCTATGGTAAATCCTGGTGCATCCAATTAAGGTGTACAAGAAGCTGCGGTAGTGATTCCTTGCCGTGTTTTCATATCACAAACGTGTCATTGGCGTATTTTAACCATATTGAGGGTTTTAATGATCATATATCGATGTCAATATTTTCAAATTTCTCCATGTAGTAATTGAAGAGTTTGTTTGTTATGCACCCCAAACAAAGCAGTTAGACGTAAGGCACTGTCTAAAGACACTATTAAGAAAAACTTGCTTCATTGCTAAACAAATATGTTACATTAAAATTGATCATTAGATCTTCTTTCTCTAGCTAGATGTCTTAAATGCGGTTGACAAAGTGTATGAAATCTTTGCTGTAACTGCTGGTAAGTCCAAAATGTAGTTGTAGTAGGGTGGAGGAGTCCGTGTATTTTTGGGGATAGGGTCTCTGCGTCATTATTTACAAATGGCGTTATCCAGAAAGGACTTTTATCAGTTTGCTAGTGTCACGTAGAATCTATGCTGTGGGATCTTGTTTGACTACGGTGTAAGTATTCCAGTCAAGCAGTTTGGCCATTTTTGTTTAGTGTTCTTCTAATAGCATAACTGTCATATTAACTATCTACTGGAAAGATGATGATAGTGCCGAATCGATTTAGATTCTTTTCTCTTTTCTCCAGGCACTGATAACTTTCCGGTCATGCAGTAAAATACGATTGACGTCAGTAAGTGCTGAAATGATATATGCAACCTCTCGATTTATGTCAGCAGCTAACCCGGTTACGTCAGCAACTAACTCGATGATAACAAATTTTTAAAAATTTCTCTTTTAAATATGTATGCTGAAGTTGTAAACGAAAAATAAGAGTTTTCAAATCCTGCCGAACAACTCGACCAACAAAAGGATGCGTCAAAATATCGATTTTCTGTTTTGCATATTATTTGACTGTTTAATCCCTAATTTCTTTATTTTTTATTTTTATTGTCTTTAAATATAGAATGTACCTTGTATTGCTTATTTTCATTTTTAAGATTATTATCAATTTTATTTTTTCTCTGCTGCTAAATGATTTAGTTTGCATTGCTCAATGACATTTTTAATATTAAGTTAAAAATTGTTGTGGGTAGAGTAATGTTCTTAGAAACTAAACTAATAGTTATAACCTTTTAAATTGAACTAGCAAACTCTTTCTAAATTGAAATAACTAACGCAATTTATTTTAAAGTCTAAACTTAATAGAAAGTTGTAATATAACATTAATAAAAAAAAAACTATTTTCACTCACTAGCGTTATAAAATATATTAAGCGGTGATACTACTTCGTAAATTTTTTCCCCTCATTTTTTTATTGGCTAAAACGCTTCTCTAACTATTCAAAAATGATATCCAAAAATTTGCATATGTAGGAAAAATTTTTAGATGGTCGAAAAAGTCGATTTCTTCACTCAAGTCATGGGGCCAATTTTCAGGTAATTTAAGAGTTTATTTGGCGAATAATAATGTATCATGGACTGTTGGTACTTATTAATCTATTAAAATTGACCACTAAATGTTCCTAGTACTTACATTTTCATTGAAGGTAAACAACAAATTTCCTTAAAATTTTAACACTGGAAACTTTAAACGCGTTTTTCTCAAAACCACATTATTTGAATCGGGCGACCAACTAGCGCCTTCAATTTTCAATCGAATCAATTCCAAATTTTAACTGTAGCTTTATAGTGACATTTTCTAGTGAAGTAAAAATTAACGTTTTAATGACCGATTTTTGATCGATTTTTTCGTAAAAAAATAAATTTTCCTTCAAATTGACGCCATTTTTGTAAAAATCAATATTTCATAAAATCCTACATACTTCATTAGATGTTTATATTTACTTTTAAAATCTTTTTTATTTTTTGTTCTACATTAAAACTTGTGACTTCCAGGTGGTCGCTCGCAAATAAGAGGAGTTTCTTTGTGTCAATCACAGCGCCGCCATTTTGTGTTAAAATAATTTTTTTATATACTTTAAAAGTTATATTAATATGTATGAAAAACCAAAATAAAAAAGTATAATTTTATTTTTCCTATATTAATTGTAGAAAATGACCTTTGATTTCATGCACACAAGGTAGTATTACCCCTTCAAAAATTAATTGTTAATATTTGATGTGCCGTTTTTAGTGAGCGAAATATTTTCATTATATTTATAATGATGAAATATCTACGGAAAGTAGTGGGCAAGACCAGGAGAGATAGAGTTAGGAACAAAAGCGTAAGGGACGAATTAGAACAGCAGCCAATAATAGAAGAAATAGAGAACAAACAATTAAAATGGTACGGACACCTTATGCGGATGAGAGCTGACTCATACCCGAGGAAAATTTTTGCAACCAGACCAGAAGGACAGAGGAAGAGAGGCAGGCCCCGAATCAAATTGGAGGATAATATCAAAGAGTTGGCAAGGAAAAGAGGGAAGACCATTCAGGAAGCTAGGACGTTAGCGATGCAAAGAACCAACTATAAGAAATGGATAGAAGCCCCAACGCTGTAAGGCATAAATGGGAAAAGAGAAAGAAGAAGAAGATATTTATAATTACACTTTATATTTCTTATTTCTGTTTATTACTATCTTCTTCTCTTTAGTCATTTTTGTATTTATAGTTTATCAAATCGATTTTGTTTTTAAAAAAACTGTAGCTTTGGTTGATTGACATTCTACTTTTATTTACATCGTACTTATTATGTCTGCAATAACTTTTTATACGCAACCATGGGAATATTACATAGCTACTCTATTAATAATTTTTAAAAATAATAATTACATATAATAATAAATTTAAAGAAGGTTCGAAAAATTTGTTCAAAAATTAGAAGAAAAGTTTTTGACAAAAAAATACATCAATATATTACATGCAATTTCTTTAGCACTCGATAAAAAACTTTTATTATTTATGTTGCTACATTCATGAATGAAAATAACAATATTGGTAAAAGGTCAATGTTTATTATCCTTTATTTTGACTTGTCAATTATGAATTTTAGTCATTGAAATAAACAAATGTAGATCCAAAAATAAACTTACTTCCATTAACATTTTGAAATACTTAATAAAGTGTATGCAATAGTGTTAGAAAATTTTTTTATTACCCTTTCAAAAATATTCACAGACTGGCTACATATCCATGTCACATATTTTTAAATCATCAGAAACAATAAAATTATTAGAGTATCCGTTTACACATTTTAACTTTTTTTGAACTGTTTGGTGAATACTTTTTTACGCTAAAAAATCAACTTTTTTACATTCATGTACTATTTTTCTTGCTTCTTGAAGCGGTTGGATATTTGTTGTAATAATTAAATTAAAACCAAAATCTGTAACTTGTGGCTTTTAAATCTTGGTTCTCTATTATCGATTTCTAGTAATTCTTCTAATAATACATTTGGATGAGCACTTACTCAGTTATAATTACGTATTTTATGGTTTTGAATTTCTTTATCGATGGTAGGAAGTATTCAATTAGCATTGTACGAACTATAATGCTATGGGGGATCAATAATCGAACGTAGTGTGTTGGCTTAAAAACGTTTCAGTTTTTTAACATTGGAATTATTTACTGTTTTTCATAGGTATGCCCCGTAATTTCATACAGATTTGAAGACAGTTGTATATAGTATTTAATGCCACCAATACTTTTTAAGAAGTGTTTTTCCCAATTGCACAAGTTTTATCCAAATATGTCGAGATCTATTCCTAAATACTTGGTGCTTTTTACTGCTGGTATTTGTTAATTGTTTAAAAATATAATTAGGCGGAGTTCTTTGCTTAATGCGAAACCGTTCCGGAATCTTAGTGGAATTCCAATGTCTCCAAGTCATCAGCGATTGTAGCAACCATTGCGGCATTATCTGTAAATAAATCTGATGCGAATAACAGATGAAGTGATGGCCCTAACAAGGTACACTGTGGTACACCAAAACTAATAAGAAATAGAGATGATGACTAAAACTCATTATATTTAAAAATTAAGTTGTTGGTAAAACATGCGCGTATGATCAGGTAGTAGTCAAAAAGTAAATTACCATACCAAACTTTATCAAACGCTTGGATAATGTCAATAAATACTACTGAATAATACCTTTTGTACTTTAAGTATTTTGTAGTTTTGTCTACTACTAAATGAATTTACATAATTGTGGCATATTCTTTCTAGAATCCAAATTTATAGTTAGGCAGCATCCCATTTTCTATTAATATTAAATTAATTCTACCTACTAATATTTTTTCGAAGACCTTACGATGTATGGGCAATAAACTAATCAGTCTGTAATGATACATCATTTTTTTTGTTTGTCTGGTTTTTGTACTATTACTGCTGCTGCAACTTTCTATTGCAGGGGATACAAATAAAGCCTTAATATTATTACATTAGGCAGGTTGGTTGCAAATTTAAAACATTTCTTTTAACATTATTTCAAAGCCTTTTCTGTAATTATATCATAGCCAGACATTTTGATTGGATTCCTGTACTCCTCTTACCTGGTAGGCCTATTTGGACAAGCGAATCTAAATGTCGTTGTTTTGACATGGATCCTTTATCTAAAATAATAGAGCGGTTTGAATACTTCCATCAAGTAATTTGCAAAAGTCAACTATCTTTCTTGATCACTTTTGACCCATGTGTCCACCAGCAGTTCAAATAGTTTACTTATGTTGTGTTGGTTCTTTTACTTGCTGTGTTGCTTTTCAATTTTATAATTGGTTGATTTTGGACTTCTGTCAAAATTATTTTATGTTCTTATGCCTATTTGGAACCTCACTGTGCGTGTTTAGCACTTAAATCACTTTCTACAATTAATCTTCTGTCCAATGTTCGAAAGAAGTGCTTATACTACCCGTCTTCTTGTATCGTGGAAGATAATACACTGCTAAAATTGACAATAAACGTCTCAAATCTTTAAAAACCATGGTAGTATCTTAAATATAAATTTGTTTATGCGCAGAGAGTTTATAAAATTTGATAGAGTTTCAGAATAGTAAATGAATCCATTAGATTTTGCGTACCGTACACTATATACTTTGGCATTTTTAAATAACGCCTATTTATAAAATAAGTTTGTAATATTAACATGACATCTATATATTGATTGACAAGGAGAGAAGTCTTTGCTTTGTGTCAGGTCGTTAGCATATTAAACTTCTAACCTAAGGTGTTGAGCAATTATTAGTTTTTGTAACGAATGTTGTTAGAAATTGGTTCCATTTGTTTCTTAAAGGTTTTTAACATTTAGTACTTCTGACTGAATGTTTGACAGAACTAGAGACTGATGGATTGTGCTACTTGTAACGGCGGCTGCATCACTCTTGACGACTTTGGCGTGTGAGACATTTTATTATACTTATTGAGTCGTGTCTTTAGTTGTGTTAATGAGCTACTTATTTTAAATTGGAATAAAATACTGCTGTTTCAACCTTTTATACACAAACTTTGTAATTGCCATTGCAATTACACATTATTTTTACTTGTACGTTAACACTGCGATGTTGCATTTGATACATCTTGGGTTTCTGTTACAAAATTTCTTTTATTGTATGTTAAAATGCCTGTTTTTCTTTACGCAATCTTTGTTTATGGGTTGCCTGTTAAGGTTGATGTCCAGCTTTTGATCAATCTTTTCACTGGTCTTCTGGGGGCTCGTTTTCTGGCCTCGAGATATATACTATTTTGATCAATCTGTTTTTTGCGACTCTGCTCACGTGGTTATACCTTTCGTACCTTCTCGTTTCCACGAATGTTACATTTCGCATTTTTCTTTTATTGTTTCTTTTGTCTGAAACGATGACATGTACTTCAATGTGGGAGTTGGCGTTAAACGTATGGTGGTATAACATGTAATATTAAATGAGCTTCCGATGCTATATATCTTCTTATAGTTCTCAACTAATTTAAGTTTGTTAACAAACAGTAATAACTCTTGTTATTAACTACCGAAAACGTGATAACGCTTAAGAGATAGTTGATGAGATTGCAATCCCATCTGTATGTGTGTGTATATCATCACGATAGCTCAATAACTAAAACTTTGATTATTACCAAATTTGATACACAAGTACAACAGACTAAAGCAAAGCAAGAGTTCGACTTTCATCCAAATCGCCCAGTTTTTCCCATCATGTTAGTTAAAGCTTTTAGTAGTTGCAAACCCTTCTCGTTATTTCTTTTGCATGTCATTAAGGCATAATATTATAGATTTTATTATTTTTAAAAAATTATAATAAAATTACCAGTAAAATAGTTTAAAGTATACTTCAGTGCAGAATAGAACGTTTCTTTTTAATATTTTGAAAACCAAAGAAGTTTGAGACTGATTTCATATATGAGAAACGAATAATTGCAACTATACTGTTCTTGTCTACAATACAAGACATGAAAATCACGATTATAACAGAATTTTAGAAGGATTCTATAGTACCGTTTTATCAGTAACCTATTATCAACAATGTTTTTCAGGCAATTAATATTGGTAAATTTTGCTTTATAAATAACAAATAAAATACAGTAGCCCAATATATACATTGATTTTAGTTATCTTACATTATAATAATATATCCTCTACACCTAACGGTAGGAGAGGTACAGATATATATATAAAATATAAAAATGTAATTATTATAGATTTTGTATATATAAGTTTACAATTTACTGTTCATTAAATTATAAATTTCACATATTAACACAATTTAGCTAAATATGCAATGCTAAAGTTAAGGATATTTTAGTTAGATATCTTAAACCGATAGAAACTAAAAAATACGACCTTGCCAGCGCAAGCAGAGCTGGATTAACGGTTATTTTACTAAACCTTCCTTCAGCTTTTATTAGATATTTGGGAATTAAACCAAACAATACATTTTACTAAACGGAGCCGGTATTCTGGATAAAAACTCCAGTTCACTCTGTAGAATGGGCAATTAACGTTTCAAACCACACGTGGCAGCATTAGCTCGACAGCAGAAGATCCGCCCGTGCAGCGAAAAATTCGTTTATGCGCATTTTTGCATTTCCGCGGAAACTTTGTTACCTCTGAATAACATTTCGCTGCAGCAAGAACGGTCTCTTCGGGCCTACATGTTCGCTTTAGCTTGCGGCTTCGGTTTAAAGGGATTCTAGGGATACGATCGCGAACCTCTTAATCGGAATTTCCTTAGGTGGTAATTACATCTGAGTTATGTTCCAGATGTAAACAAATTAATTCCTGGCGGTACAATGGAAAGTTGGATAAAGCCTACTTCAGTGCTTTCTAACGGTGTGGTAGTCGCTGAGCGCTAACAACTTAAGTTTCTGATTAAAACATATCCTAACTAAAGTGAAGCATTGAGTATGTGTTGACATCGATTGCGGAGTGTAAACGTTACAACGTAATTTCGAAGAGCTTTGTCTAGAACTGCTAAGGCTTTCGGAAGTTCTAATGCGCACTTGCTATCTAAAACTGAAATAAGTAAACTAATGTGTTAGTGAAATCTTATAAGAAAGTTTTTTAATTTATCGTTATTTGTCTATCTGTAGTTATATTTCCAAATTCATAAAAAATAAAAACAAAGAAGTCGTTTCGATGAAGGCCTTGCCTAAATTAATAATTGTGATGTGACGTGTTTATTCATAAATGTTCAATTGCTCATTTGTATTGACAAACTATTTACATATAGCTTTTTTATTTTTTGTGTTTTATTCTAGATATAAAAAGAACATTACTGTAATAAATCAAACGGTCACTTGGAAGAAAAACTACATAAACAATGTATAAGTTATTCTATCTAAAACAATTATGATACCATTACACTACTCCTATTCGCTTTGTACTTGTTGACGTTTATAAGCAAACATAGTTTGACAATAGTTTTATTATTGGATTAGAGATATAAATAATCCCCAAGCAAGTCAAATACTAGTATTCAGAAAGAATTGTTCATAAACTTTAAAGTCTTGTTGATTTTCTACATTAGAAAGTATTAGTAATTTCATCATTCTTCTAGAATATTAAATCATAGTATTTCGTAGTGGTAACAAATGATAAGAAATGCTAGACTAACAGTTATAACTTTCTCTTTCTAATTACAACTGACTAAATAATTACTATTAGAATTCCTTTATTTACAAAATGTTGACCAAATATAAGAGTTATAAGAATCGGAATAACAATTCCTTAGTCCAAATCTATACATTTTAAATAATTACATTGCACTACCTCTAGTAGGATCGCAGTTTGTTAAAATTCATTGGAAAGTAGGTATCAAAATTAAAAATTTGCATTATTATAAAGCTTTTATAGTTATAATAAAATATAAAACGTGACAGTTAGCAATTCTATAATTTAATGTGGACTTGTGGGTTAAGTATCTGGAAGATAAGGGAACGAGAATCAATATCAACAACGCGAAATCAGTTGGGTAAACAAATGACTAAACGCATAAATAAGCTTACAAATTAACAAACAGTGAAGAAGTAAGAAATATAAAATATTTGGGATCAGTTATTGACAATACTAGAAAACTAGATGAAGAAATCAATAAAAGCTAACGGCAACGACAACATTGTCTTATAGCGTTAAGACGCTTTAGTGTTAAAAGCAAATAAGCATTAAAACAAAAATGACAGTTTACAAAACTATTCATTTAGCAACTTTACTTTATGACCATAAAACATGGGAATAAACTGAAAAATTGCACAAGAAAATTCAGGTTATAGAAATGACATATTTAAGAACGATAGCACATGTAACAATAACGGACGTACGTGCGTGTGTGCGAAGCTTTTACTATTTAAAGACATTGGACTTATTAAATTTCTGTAGAAAAAAAATCGCTATGCAAACTTGTCGACCAAATTCTGTCATCTTATTATGGGTACAGAAAAGCTGGTGTCCACATAACTTTTAGGCTTATCACTACACCCAAAATTGCTTAGAATAATTTCAAACTAAGAAAACTAAGATATATATCAAAAGTAGTGCCACAACAGTTATTCCTAAATTTTAAGACCTGAAATATGCAACCTTTATTTTCTTATTATAAATTACGTTATCTGGTAATAACAAAAATTTCACTGAACTGCTTAGAGGTCCATTATTTTAGATTTGTCACAGCCTGTTCCGAACCTAATCCATCATATGTTGGTTCAAAATCATGTCACGCTTTTTGGAACAAAAAGTGGCTCATTGTTTTAATATTTTACCAGATGTTTCTTTCCAACCATTGCCATAAACAAATCAATTTCCTCAAAAATTTTAAACAAGAGAGCTTGATGCCTATTAGGCCGATTTTTATGCTTTACCACAACTGGTATGTTTATACCTTTTAACCAATTCGGTTTTTGTAGCTTATAAGCAGTCAAAATTGGGTTACTTTTAGATTTTTGGTTATTTTTATATTCAATATTACATCTGCGTTAAGTAAAATTATTATATATTTGAGAAAATATTCCAAAGCATGTTTTATAATGTTTTAAGCACTGCGTAGGTGACTAGCTTAAAACATTCTGATTGTACATCTTGGCAGATAAAACAATAGTGAGAATACAAGCATTTAAATTAGGGACAACACCCATTATGCATAAATTAAGACCACATACCTTAAAGAATAAACAAGAAGATCTTAATGGTAGTTATTGTAGTATATTGTATGATTAATACAAACCAAAGTTGGCAATAATTACCAAAAATTTAAAACTTAACAAAAAGCTTTTTTATTATTTTTTAGATTTTTTAAACAATTAACTTTAAATTTTACGAAGAGATTGTCAACTTTGAGCAACTGCACTTAATGGATACATAAATAAACTTTTTATACCATTTTCACTACATCACCATATCAGGCTATAACCTTACATTTAATTGTTGATTTTATTTAAAAATAAATAAGTTAAAACCCGATTGTAGTCTGTACTACTGTTAATAATTTTCCATTTTATTAAACAAAACAAAAAACATATTCCTAAATTTATACCTTTCTTTAATTTGTACTACTTGTTGGCTTTCACAACAGTTTAAAGGTATACTAATTTATTAGTTAATGTATTTGAGACTTATTGTTACTTTTCCTTTTAAACAAATCGTTCATTAAAAAATATAAAAATTTGATTTGTAGTGATGCCCCAATAATAAATTATATTTAATTACAGCAAAAACTGTGACATTATGTTGATAATATATTATACCTTAACTTAATTATTATATTTACTAACAAAAATAAATATATTTTACATATTCGCAACAATAAACACCTGTTTATTACAATTCTGCTATATAAATACTAAAATTGGAAAATGTGAAGCACTAATGCGCTCTTAATAATTATCTTTCTTGGGTTTTCGATGCTTCTTAGTATAAAAGTCCAATTTAATTTTCAAGAAATTTGTATGTGATATCACTTTGTGTTTGTAATTACTAGAAATTTAAAATAAATGAACAGTTTATAAAGCAATATACATAGGATAGTATCTTCAAACATTTTTATTGTGTTATTTGTTTTTATCCATAAATTAAACGAAAGTGTTGATATCAGATTACAAGTGATAATTATTTGTGTACTTTTCATGCTAAAAACCAAGAATAGTATGTTTGCGACCTTTAAATGATCATTTTACAGAAAAATTGTAAGTATGAGAAATTTATTCATTTAATTTTAATATTAATGAAAGTTGTGTTTGATAAAAGTGTAATATTGCAAAAGTGCAGTAATATTTAATTTGTGATTTTTATTAGTCAGTTATTTATAGATGCATTTAAACGTTTAATAGCAAATTGTGTTATGTTTATTAATTTTGATTATTTATTACTTATAATTAAAATTTCCATTTAAACATGTTTTATCAATAAATTAGTAGTTTAAGGGATATTGTTTTGTGTTATGTTGGTTAAAAAATTCATTTTATTTATCATTCACATACTTGCTACATTTAAATTCAGTTTATAATTTACAGGACTAGGGAGGTAAATCCGTAAAAAGAATAAACGTCAAAAATAACATTAAAACACAAGAGATATTAAACTTATTTACATAAGACATAACACAATTAAAGTAAACAGTATTAAGAATCATATTACTCACTATAGCCCAACAGCGGCCATGATTTACTTGAGTAGGAACCTAAAACCTGCAAACTAACACAACTTCCTTCTTGTCCATAAATGTCATTACCTTTATGATAGAGCCCCTTAAGCTGTCCTTGGTATCATCATGCCCTCATTGACTTTCGTTTTAACCACGCGATACGTGGTAGTCAACGGATTTGCAGTTGGGATTGCAGGATAGCCGCAAGTCGAGGGACCAATGGTCACCTCCTCTATTTAGAACTTGAGAACTGTCCCCAACATGAAGATATAAATTGTCTGTGATTACCTCCAAGCTTTTCTTATGCAGTGGACCACCGTAGTACTTCTTCGTTGCTTATCAGCACTATCACAAAGGTGGAAAACTATGTATGCTTGGCGGTAGGTACTTTAGAGATGTCTTGGCATATTAAACAATCATTCTAATGATTTAGCTTTCTGTTCTGTATAAAGTTTTATTTGTCCAAAAAGAATTTCAAGAAGTGATGTCGTTCAACAATGCTTAAGCCTTTACATTCCTATCCACCTTGTTTTTCTCAGTTAGCGGTTAGCGCTTCCTTAGAACCGAAAGTCTTATTGCCAGGTTAATCATACTCCGCCCAGCATTCTGACCAATTTTCTCTTTTAATTCGCAGATGAGTTCATCACTTCCCTTACAATTAGAATGCTTACTGTAAGTTGCCCTATCACCAGCTACCTCTTTCTAGTAGTTCCTACACTTTTTACATCGTAAACTCTGCTCTATTTGTAGCCAAACCACCCAATAATTTCTGATTTTCATAAGCGAATAAATTGTAGTATAATAGTTCTGCTGTCATACATTCGTAGATTATTGATAATGTGAAGTTAACTTGTTATGTTACCCAATAGGGGACGACCATATGTCTATAGGACGAACTTTTGACTAAAAGATTTAATTGCCATACATTGCTTGATAAGGTTTATTTTAGTCATTAAAACAACATTGTAAGTAATATATGTAGTTATTGTCATCAACGTTGATTTATTAACTCATCTTTATATGTCGAGAGAGAATCTTATAAATAAATTTTTAAGGAAAATTAAATTAAAGGCATTCTATATTTTACAAAAATTTAAAAATATACAATAGTCTTAAAATATGTGTTATTTTATGGTATTTTTGTTTATAGGTTTTGTCAATTACCATTGGGTTATGTATTAAAGGTATTTTGTAAATATACATTATTACACTTTTATATTAAAATACTTGACACTGTGTTTTATTGCTAAACAAAAATATTTTTGGCGTTTAAATTATACGAATTGAATTAACAGAAATAATAAAAAATGTACTTAGATATGCTTCCAGAAACTTTAAAGCAATGTGCAATTTACGATTAAGCAAGCTAAAAGTAAAATTTTTATACATTTTCCAATACAACACGCTGCGCAATTTTTAATGTTTGACAAAGTTAAAAACGCGCACTATTTGTTCAGTTCCATTGAAAGCCGATAGTGCAAAGTAATGTGACGCTTTAGCAACAAAAGTTGTTTTTGATTCAAACGTGATTTCGAATGTCAATGTTTTGGTCCGGTTTGAACTTTTCTGTAACCCCAAGTATCCTACACTAACAATGATATATAACAGAAAGGGAATGTGACCTAAATACATTCGGGATGCTTTGTCGGAGTTGAATCCCTTTCTATCAGTGAGGTAATTAAGTTTGTGCATATTCAGCGGGTTGATAGTTAAGATTTATTAGATGTAACTGGCGCACGACTGCATAATGCTGTATTTTTAACACCTGATTCGTTATAATGTCTGTTATAAATTAAGAAAATCTGAATCAAGTTTCCGTTAACAACGCATAAATTCAAAATTTTAAAACGTGTCTAGCAATAATTAATTCTCGGCCGATATATATAATTAATAATTAAGTAATATTCTGTTGAGTTTCAAACAACTTCAATTAATAATATTTTGCTAAGTAACTTATAACTTATAGTTCAAGTGTAGAACGAAATCAGATTCTTAATTTATTCCAAACTTAAAAATTTTAAATTAATTAGAAATTTGTATATATTTACTAGCTCTGCATGAATGATTTACTTTCAAAATATTTAAAACTAATTTAATAGCGCATATACGGCCTAATTTGAGATTTAATGTGATTTATAAATAATTAAGATTTTCTTTCTTCATACGTATTGTCAAACTCGCCTGTTTCGCTAGAATATTGTTTTTTCTTAACCAATTTACAATAATGGAGGAGATGTAGTAGAGGTGTCGCAAGTAGAAATACATTTTTTAGGCTTAGAAAGATCAGTGAATTCTATTTGACAAAAAGTATTTTAAAATATTGGGTTTAAGAACAAGATATGTTGTAACATTTTAAAGTACACATAAAATAAGTTACGAGGACATCAAATAAATGCGAAGCTTTTGGGAACATGTTCGAAATTGTCTTAAAAATTTTTAAATTTCGCATTTTTTCAGAAATGTAATCATAATCTGACAATCACTGTTAGCATTAGGTTTTTGAATGCACGGTAATAGAATTTTATTAACTTCATTTAATAAAAAAATTATTACTTCACTATCTGAATTTATTAAAAATATATTAAAGAAAAACGAACATTTTTGGCGAGAAACGAGGAACGCGTGAGAAGATCGCTTGATTCTCAATCTCTGACGTTTAAAATGTGCTTAAACCTGAACTAATTTTACTTCAAATTCTTATTGTTTAGTGTTGCATTTACCGACTGTGGATGTGTAGGTTTTACGAATATCGCACATTCGCAACTCGTAAAAGCGGCTTACATCTGACCAAAAATCGCAATTTCTTTAGTCATTATTTACACCTTTCCGATGTTTCACAAAAATGAGTTGTAAATCATATGTTGCATGCGTTCTAGTGAGACAACAACAAAAATGACGTTGTAGCTTCTAAATCAGAAAATATAATATCGCAGAAAATTTTTGCGGCCAAGGAAAATTTTTGTTTAAATTTATCGAATGATATTCGTCTACGACTTTTGCAATGATAATAATCTATTAGTTAATTTAAAAAAAAAAACTCTGAGCAATGGTTTAAGGTGATTTTTATTTTTAGTGACAAACAAAATAAACCATGCAAATTTTCTTGAGATAGGCAATACAGTTAGAAACCTGTTCTTTGCCACATGAATTTATATTTTAAATTACCATCAAAATGACATTTAAAATTGAGTTACGTTAAGTAATGACATCTGACTTGTTAAACTTAATATTGCGTACTGTAATTTTACTTTATTGACTTTATTTCAGCATCCTACCAATTGTCATATGTATCTATAAAGTCGTCAAGGTAAATGGAAACTTCTTTATGTTTAAAAGTCGAAAAGCCGTTTTATATGCATGCGCAATCTTCTATTAGATAATACAACAAGTTAGTTTTACATAATGAATAACAAAACGAGCTGCTATATTTGAATTCATTTGAACCTAAAAATCGCCGATAGAATGTATTACCTGATTTTGCTACAAAATATTCAGGTTTAGGATGTATCTATGAAGCACAGGAAATCCGGCCACCAAGAGGAAGTAACCGTTGATAAAGCAACTCACAGCAAACGATATGATCGCAATAGAACTGATAAATTCGACTCAGGATCCTAGGCGGAGCGTGACAGAGCTGGTAAAAGAAATGAGCGTGGCAAGGTCGACGGTAAACTATTACCTACACTACAAGTCTTATTCGTGCTGAAGAACCGTCAATTGTTGACTTGGAGGAACAAGATGAACGGAAAGTTAAAGGCACAAAAACTGTTGAATGACATCGAAACCGACAGCGCTGACATTAGATTTGTCAAGGCACTTTTGAAGCGCTACCGTCATGAATACATGGTTTTCTGCCTCTGTGATGGTATTGGGGCTTGTGAGCAGCGAAGAAGATGTGGTAGTGCCCCTACTTTTTGGGGAAGACCTGAAAGTCACCACCGACAGTTGCATTAACGTGTTGAAGGCAGTTGCTAAGAGTATGAGCTTCAGCCCATATGGCAAGGAAGACTCACGCATGGCTATACAACAATTTATATCACCATTGGTTTTTAAACTTGTACCTAGATAATGTAGTACTCATTGCTTTTTAAATAAATCGGATGGCACTGTTCTTTAATTTCTTAAATTCAAAATCGCTTACGGAACTACCACAACTGGTATAAAAAATTGCGTTGCATCTCCCCAACAAGAATGGTATATGTTCTTAATGTCTTAGACAGTTTCTTTGTTAAACGGATAGTCTGTAGTTCCACCAAAAGTAACAACGACAAGTTGCAAGGTTCTGTCTAGTTGACAATATAATATTATCATTACATTTGATTTCAATAAAGTGACAGATTTATCAGAAGTGTAACATATAGTATCACCTTGTAGAAATCACATTTCAGACAAATGAAAGTCATGCAGAGTTATAAAATCATTGAACGATAACGATCGTTAATAATAGTGATTATCTTTCTTTATTTTGAAAAAAAAATAAGGAATTGTATGAATTCATACAAATTCCGTACACATTTTTATAAATATTTTTTATCATATATTATTTCGCACAGTCCACTAGACCTTTCTAATACAAAAATAAAACTAGAGCTTATAACAGAAGCTTAACAAAAATTAATTATTAAGTCTATAAAATTTGATTTATATTTACAAGGCATTTTTGATTAATTGTTCATTTTATTATTAATTATGATACTAAATTCTCAAATAATAAAACAATTACAAAGTTTTTATTTACTTCAAAGCCTTTCAGATAAAACTAGGTCAAGCTGTAGCAGTAATTCCAACTGCTGTCTACTGTAAATGGTGTTCTTGTAAGTATGCGGTTCCTTAACAACTATTTCATTTCAATTACTTCATAGATCAAACTTTCATAATACTCAAATGCTTTAAAAGCGATTTATTGCGTTCCTTGTAGTTTAAGGCATTGTTCTCTTCGGCATTATTCCAAGAGCGTGTGCAATCGTCGACTATGCTTAATAAATACCAAAAACCCAAATTGCATACAATCACATTCTAATACTTAGCAAGCCATTATGTCTAGCCATAATTCGGTTCTATTCTTTTATTTATCTACACGCTAACCATAATATGCCCATCTCTAGAAAATTTAGTTTGTACGAATTGAATGGAGTTATTGTTTTAGTTATGAGTATACATTTTAAACTAGTGTTTTGTTTTTTAAATGATTATTTTAGTTTATAATTGTAAACAAATTTTTTTTTTAATAAGAGCGGTGGAGGTTAACTGATAAGCAATAATGTGGAGAATTGCATGAAACTAACAACTAATAAGTAAAGAATAACAAACAAACCAGGGCTACGCCAAAATCCCGAAAGTAGGCAACACACCGAACACCGAAGTGTGCAGCTAAGTGGACAAAGCACAAGAAATAGCAAATATAGAGGAGTTATTGCGGCAAATAAGCAGTAGACTAGATGGAATGGACACTAAACTAGACCAGATAGTTAAAGATGTAAACGCAATAAAGCAAGTAAATAAACAATTAGAGGATAAAATTGTGAAACAGGAAATAAGAATAGAATATCTAGAAAGGGAAGTCAGAAAGAAGAACCTTATAGCAACAGGAATAAAAGATGAAAAGGGAGAAACTGAAAAAGAAATAATGGAGAAAATACAAATAATGACGAATAAGATAGAAGTAGATTTGGAAGAGAAAGACATAGAAGATTATACCAGGCTAGGGAAATACAAGGCAGGGGGAATGAGACCGATACTAATTAAACTGAGTAAATTTGGCAAGAAAATGGAAATATTAAAGAAGGCGAAAGGACTAAGGGGAACAGAGATATGGCTAAGCGAGGACTACACTAAAGAAACACAAGAAGAACGACGAAAACTAATACCAATCATGAAGGAAGCGAGGCAAAGAGGACAAAAAGCGATACTGAAATATAACAAACTAATAATAAATAATAAAATATACAGTTCCGAAGAAATAAAAGCGGAAACTCAACAACAGTAGCAAAATGAGAAGGAAAAAGAGGCAGGTAGTAACTATAAAAGAACAGTAAATGATAGACCACCGAACGGAGACACCATAGAAGAAAATCTAAGGAAAATAACCAAGACTACATGGACAAAAAACTAATCAGGAAAGAAACGGATGGGAAAAAAGACAACGAAAAATGCAATGGACACGGAAACAAAATAACCAAGAAAACAAAAATATGGAAACTAGCAACGTGGAATATCAGAAGCTTAGCAGGGAAAGAAAACGAATTAATAGATGAATTCGAAAGCACAAAATTAGATATATTAACTATAACAGAGACCAAAAGGAAAGGGGAAGGAATAACAGAAATGGCACATGGACATATACTCGTGTATAGTGGAGTAGCAGAGAACAAAAGAGCGGCAGCAGGGGTTGGGTGCATAATTAAAGAAAACCATGCTGCAAAAATAATAAAATGGAAGAGATGGAGTGAGAGAATATTAACGGTAGAATTAAAATAAGATAAAGGAAATGAAGTAACAATAATAGTAGTATATGGACCCGATGAAAATGACACCAAAGAAAACAAAGACAAATTCTGGAAAGAGCTAACGGAGATAACAGAAAACAGCAGAGGAAAAATATACATAGCAGGAGATCTAAATAGCAGAGTGGGTAGACAAGAAAATAAAGCTATAAAAGCATTAGGAAAGTTTGGAGAAATAACAAAGAATAACAATGGAGAACGGCTAATAGATTTCTGTATACTAAACAACTTAATAATATCTAATACATTCTTCCAACATAAAGATATACACAAATTTACAAGAGAAGTAACGAGCAGGCACGAAAAATCCTTAATTGATTATATACTAGCCAACAGCCAACAGAAGAGCAGTGAAGGATGTTAAGGTTAGCAGAGAAGCTAAAATATATAGCGACCACTACTTAGTAATGGCAAAAATTAAAGTAGAAGAAAACAAGATAACCAGCATAGGAAAAGATACTACACACAAGAAGGTAGAATTTCAGACAATCAAAACCTATAAACTAAACAACAGGGAAGTGAGCAGTAGATATAAAGAAATCATAAGCTGTAAAATAAGAGAACGACAAGAAAATATGAAAGAAGCAAAACTAGAACAATTATGGAGCATTTTTAAAAATATTATGATTGAAGCAGCAATAGAAGTTTGTGGAACCCTCAAAACATCAAATAATAAGAAACAAACAGCATGGTGGAACGAAAACATTAAAAATGAAGTTAAGAACAAAAAGAAAATATGGAAGGACTATTTAAGGAACAGGAAAGAAGAGACATATAAAAGATACAAAGAGCAAAGAATAAGAGTGAAAAACATGGTAATTAAAGCTAAACAGGAGAAGTGGAAGAATTCGGAGAAAGATTAGAGAAAATAGTAAAGATAACCAGAAACTATTCTATAGAATATTAAAAACACTAAGAAGTAAGAAACCACTGAACAATGATCGGATAAGGAATAAACAAGGGGAAATATTAGTAGAAGACAAAGAGATTATGGAAAGATGGCGAGAATACTTTGAGGAATTACTGAACCCAAAACAAGCAGAGGAAAATGTAGAAGAGAACCAAGGAGAAGAACAAAGAAAAGAAGAAAAACTAGAGGAAAGGAATACAGAAGACATGGAAGAGGAAGATATAGAGGAAATAGAGCTACACGAGATGAGGCAAGCAATTAAAGATACAAAAAATGGTAAAGCACCTGGACACGACAAAATAAAGATAGAGATGATAAAACGCATGGGAGAAGATGGAGAAAAAATACTACTATCAATTTACAATAAAGTGTGGAAGGAGAGGATAATATGGGATAATAATGGGAAATAGGAAAAATACTGCCAATATACAAAAAGGGAGATAGTACGAATTGTAACAACTATAGAGGAATTACGTTATTGAGTGTAGTACTGAAGATCTATGAGCGCATACTGGACAAAAAACTAAGGGGGAAAATTGAGAAATCGTTATCTGAAGCACAAAGTGGGTTTAGAAAAGGCTATAGTGTACAAGACCATATATTTTCAATAAAAGAAGTTATAAATAAAACAGTGCGGTATAATAAAAAAGTGTTCTGTGCATTTTTAGACTTAAATAAAGCATTCGACAGAGTCAATAGAAACATGGTATGGGAAAGCTTGATTAAAAGACAGGTCAATAAAAGATTGACAGCGACCATCAAGAGCATATATAACAACAATGTCAACTACGTGATGAGCAGAAACAGGACATTAGAGAGCTTCAGGACAGAAGAAGGACTGAAACAAGGAGGAGTCTTAAGCCCGGTGTTATTTACCGTACTAATGGACGACGTTATAAAAGAGTGCAATAAAAGAACGAAGAAGATAAAAGTGGGATATAGAAGTCTGCAAGTGGTAGAAATAGCAGAATGCGCGTTTGCTGACGACGTAGTAATAATGGCTGCAAATGAGAGAGATCTACAAAAAAATCTAGAAATATGGAACGAAGTATTAACAACATATGATATGAAATTAAATACAGACAAGACAAAGGTGATGGTAATATCGAAGGAACAGTGTAAAATAAAAATACAAATTATGGGAAAGGACATAGAACAAATAGACCACTTTGAATACCTAGGAGTCACAATAGAAGAAAAAGGAAAACAAGAACTAGATATCGCAAAGAGAATAGAAAAGGCTAATAAAGTTTACTACGCCATGAAGGATAAATTTATTAACAAAAGAGAAGTGACACGACAAACAAAAATGAATGTATTTAAGACAATATACAGACCTATACTAACCTTCGGGTGTGAGACATGGGTGTTATCAGCAAGAATGAAAAGTAAAATACAAGCGGCGGAGATGAGATATCTAAGGAGAGTAAAAGGGATAACCTTAAGAGATCGGATAAGGAACAGCGAAGTGAGACAAGAACTAAGAATCTAGACGATACTCAAATTTATAGAGAATAGACAACTGAGTTGGTGGGGACACCTACAACGCATGAATGAGACCAGACAGGTTAAACAAGTATGGAAAGCAAAGGTGGCAATAAATAGGGGGAAGAGGAAGACCGCAACAAACATGGGATAGCGTCGTGGGAAAGATATTAGCAGAGAGAGGGAAATCGGGGCAAGAAGCAAGCTTATTAGCTCAAAATAAAAAGGAGTGGAGTAAGTTTGTGTACCAAACAAGTGAGGGAAAGACAATACAATAATAAAACACTCTAGAATTAAGTTAAGTATGTACGAGTTATTAGAAAATACATTTAGTTAACTTAGGTCTATAAGTAAATGTTAAATTACATGTAGAAATTAACCCTACACCAATGGGTAAATGGGCATTCGATAATATATATATATATATAATTGTAAAAGTTCATCAATTTGTAAAGCAATTAGATTTGTGTTTTAAATTTAGAAAATTTAATACAAAAGTTCTTTGAAAGGTTAAAATTAATAACAGTGTAATAGAAAGCTGTATTTGTCAAATAATAAATAACTAATATAAATCTTGCAACTCGCTTAGAAAGTACATAAATATAGAAATATTGATGTAAAGCACATAAATATTTGTGTTAATAGTAAATACTAACAAATTGTGATAATCTATATGTATAGGAAATGTTTGTTATATTCAACCTAATCCATGGGCAACTATTTTTGAAGAAATTGAAATAAATGGCTCACCAACTCATAGCAGCAATTTTGTTTTTGTGTAGCACATAGACGTGTAACACCCGAGATAATACGCAACAAACAATTTTTCAATAAATGAAAGAAAACTAAGTTGTCATAACCCACAATTTATTTATTTAATCTTCAGTTAAGTAGCATCTGCATTCACTCATGTTCGACAAATTATCATGGATAGATAGAATTATTCAACGCATCGAAACTACTAAAAATCTGGATCAAACTTTCTATTAACATTGAATGAATGTTTCGTGACATTTATGCGATTTTCACTTTACACTTCCCTTGTTAATATGATCAACCAACAAAACAATTCGTCATTTAAAGCCAGTAGTTTAGTTACCGATCAATACATACTGACAAATCGACTTAGTGCGAGAAGTAAATATAATATCTGCATAAGATAATTAATGCTTCAAGGAAAACATCACTTAGAAACTAAATTTATGAACCCTATGACGAGCTCAGAAATTAAACTGTGTGGTAAATTATTTCTTACGTCTTTATCTGTACCTTATTTGTAGTTTAAAATCTAACATAGATCGAAGCCGATCTTGATTTTGCAAAAAAAATATTTTTAGAGATGAAGCTCATTTTGGATGAAAGATTCTATTAATAAATGAAATTGTTGAATTTAGAAAAGTATTTATTTTTTTAAATAGTTGGGAGCACAGTTCATCTACAAAATAGTAGTATTTAAAAAGGTTTGTATTTACTAACAGAGCTACTAATCCTTATTTTAAGTCATAGTACGTAGTAAACACGTAAAAAGCTTGTCAGCTGAATGTGACTATCATCTCCTGTGTTTCTTTTGATGTCATCATGTAACATGACTTTATTGTGAAACAAATGTTACCTTTTTCAATATATACCCTAAATTAAAGAACTATTATTAGTAGTGTTATTAGTGCGGCATTTATAGGTTTCACCAAATGTAGATTAAAATATTTTTAATGATGTCTTGTGGTTGAAATGGTTCTTATTGCATATGATATATGAAAGTATTATATTTTTTTCTTCAAATGCAACATATCTTAGCTTTGTCATTTATAAATCTTATTAATAAAGAAATTTGATAAAATCTGACTCGTGGTAGTATATTTTTAATAACAATCAATTTCTTGACACCGGAAACGATAATGAGGTCAACTAAGCAAATGTGATAAAGAATTGTTATGCATAAAGTTACTAATAAAAACATGTTTTCTATGACCTCTTACCCTTAAAATTGTCAAGTTCTAAATCTTATATTTGGGATTATTTTGCTTCAAGAAACTTCTGTATTTTCTTCAAACTAATTTAACTATTCAAATTGTTTGAAAAAAAGAATGCTAGATCAGTTTAACGTACTATACACTGAAATGTGTTTTGCAAGCAGAGTTCTTAGCTAAAAATCGTTAGAATTAATTATTAAATTCTAATTTAAACTGGCATGAGAAAATTTATAATAGTCTAAAAAATAGAGTAAACTATGTACTGATAACTTTGTGTTGTACTGAAATACATCAAGATATATAAAGTATTATGAATACAAATCAAGTAATGTCTGACAATACAAATATGTAAGGAAAAGTCAAATCCCTTTTATACTAATTATATTTGGTAAAAAGTGTTTTATCTTACGCCGTTTTAAATTTTATTTAGATTATCTATTTGGCAAAGCATACAACAATTTAAAAACCATAAAATGTTAAAGAGCAAGTAAAACTTTGGATTATATTTTATTATAAGTGTTAAGGTAACTCAATACGTACATGATTTATGATAATCGATTAAAAGACATTAGAACAGCGAGATTGTCGACTGCGTTGTGTACGCAAACTGATATCAGAATACTTTTAAGTATGCATTTTGAGAAATAACATTTATAACTTTTGTTTGAAACCATTTCATAATAATAAAATGATCTGAAATTTAGAAAACACAATTTGTGATATCATAATTTAAGAAACCCTATTTTAGGATTTTTAAACTTATTTGCACTAATAATTAAAAGTTCTATTAAATTTAATTATTATGGAAAACTTAAATAATCCTCAGTTTTATTACGATAGACATTTGAAAATATCAAAAAATATTGCAAAATTTAATATGGATATGCTCCTACATTTTGATGCCTGATTTAAGTAATAAATTTATTTCAGATATACAATCAAAATGCAGACAACTCTATTGTATATCGTAATTTTTTATTACTATTTGCACTCAGTTTAAAAACACTATAAGCAAATGAGATTGTATGTACCAGATGTTGTAAAATAGTAGGGAAGTTGTTGTTCATTGACAGCAAGTTCAACTAATTACCTAAATATTAGTTTATAAGGTAAAGATACATGAATAACTAAAATCTTATTTAAAACTAACAACTAATAAACTTATGGTAATGATTATAGATCTTTGTTGTTGTAAATCAATAAGGTAAATCTATATAATTCTTCACTATTGTCTAGCGAACTTAGCGCTAGTGAATTTGTGTGCTTATTTAGATTCTTTGCACTGCACTTATTCACTTCTTGTTTCACTGTTAGCACTTTTAAGTCTTGGAGTATTTCTCATTTGTTATTGTCCAAAGAATTTTGGCTTGAGACCTTTCGAAGATATTAATATTCTACGTTGATGCAGTTCCCCATAATTCTATATCGTTTATCCAAATTAGTGAAGAGCAACTTTATAAATCAGTAATTTATTTCTAAGCAATAACTTGGATCTGTGTTCTATTATCAATAGCATTTGGTAGGTATGTGACTAAGTTATTTTCTTTTATTTAATATGTGGGTTTGCTATGTCAATCCCTCATCGAGATGCATACCCAAGTACTTCACACTATCTGCTTGTGGTAAATTTTTGCCATTAAAGGAAACTACTGGAGTATTGCATAATATTGGATCTAATCTAAATGGTGTTGTATGGTTCGTGCTGCCATATTTGGATTTGTGTGTTTTGCCATAATGGCCTTGTCGTCGGCATATGTTGTAAGTATAAATAGGACCCTAACATACTTCCTTGAGGTACCCCGCTCTTATAAGGAAAATTTCCGTTACTTTTTGTCCGTATTTAACTCGAAAATGTCTTTCTTCTAAATATAATTTTAGTATAATATACAATGTGTGCAAGAGTACTGTCTTAAGCTTACACATTAGTCCTGTATGCCAAACCTAGTCAAAGGCTTGGCTCACGTCGAAAAAGAGGAGGATATGCTTCCTGCCCATAAAGTCCTGAGTTTTATCTATAGTCAGCCAAATGTTCCAAACAATGCTGTACAGAGTGAATCAACTAACAATGCTGTACCGTAAATATACAACTTCAATCAGCTAGTCAACTTACGAGTGTCTTAAATTTTTATTTAACCTAACATCAATATGCAAATCCAACACCCAATCTAGATCATAAGATGTTGAACAACACTAAGTATTATTACAGTATCATATCAAATAATGATGACGATCAAGATAAGTAGGAAGCGAATGTCGGTTTATCTCTCTCTCTCGGTTTTTACCATCCATCAAGGGTCTTCACCGACTCAACGATTTTCCTTCAGTCTGTTCTATTTTTGGCAGTTTTCCTCCAGTTATTTACATTGAGCTTTTGGAGGTCTTGAAACACATTGTCAATCCACCTACTGCGCGGCCTTCCTTTGGGTCGTGTTGTTGTTGGCGTGCTATTAAATATCCTCTGTATTGGGGTGTTGGGTGCCATTCGCGCCACATGGCCTATCCATTGTATTCGCATATGTTTAATGACATTAACTATGTCGGGTTCGTTATATAGGATCCTAATTTCTTCATTGTGTCGTCGCCGCCATTCTCTCCCTTCGTTAACTGGTCCAAAAATTCTTCTCAGTATTTTCCTCTCGAATATCCTTAACCTCTGCTCCTCTTTTTTAACTAACGTCCACGACTCGCATCCATATATTAGTATTGTTCTTATTATTGCCTTGTATAGTCGTACTTTTGTTTTCTTGATATTAATGTTGCCTTGAAAATATCATTCAATGCGAAATAGGCCCTGTTAGTTGTCAAGATTGGGGTTTTTATCTCGTCAGTTATATCATTTGTTTCATTGATCACTGTACCCAGGTATTTAAATTTAGTGACTCTATTCCTGTAGTTGCAGTTACTTGTTCTGGCTGTTCGATTTGTCTTGATATTCGTAAGTACTTTGTTTTTTCTGTATTTATTGTGAGTCCAATCTCCTCCGAGTTCTCTTTTAGAGTTCTATACGTTTGGGTTACGTCCCTTTCGTTAGTGCTAATTATGGCTATATCATCAGCATAGGCCAATATCTGATTCTGATTTCTAAATAGATGATCATTCCATGTAGGGGTCTTTTTTACGGCGATATCTAGCACCATGTTAAATATTATGGGGGACAGTGCGTCTCCTTGTCTCAATCCGACATTGCCACTGATGGCCTGTGTTTTCTGCCCTCCTACCTTTATCTTATATTGTGCATCCTTAATAGTCGTTATTATTAGTCTTTTTAGTTTCTGTGGTATGCCAAAGGTCTCTAGGGCTTGTTTTACTGCTCTATGTCTCACCCTGTCATACGCTTGTTTGCAATCTACAAAGATGCTATGTATGTCGATTCCGAACTCTCTTGTATTTTCCATTATTTGTCTCAGTATGAAGATTTGGTCTGTTGTTGACTTCGCCTTTCTGAAGCCGGCTTGATAATTTCCCAGTTTGCACTAATTTCAGTTTATGGTAAAAAGTAATTCCTACTAAAAGGAGAAAGATAAATTTTAATATATACGCTGGATTATCTATAGGTAACTAAGAAATTGTTATAAATAAACAACCAGAAAATAGAATTTTAAAAACCCAACATTCGCTTATAGAAACACTAGTTACTAAAAAATAACTAACAAGCTGAGGGAAATAGTAGAGAATGAGCAATACAAGTACAAATACGTTGGCTGGTAACACAATATAAATTAATTTTAACATCTTAAATACATTCAGAAATAAGTAAGCTTTATGAGCGAAATCAATATTATCTATCACTTTTATTAACACAAAGAGAAGCTAGCTTACTAAGTGGTGATTAACCATCTACATGGTACAAGTGATATATAATAAATTGCAGAAGAACTAACTCAGAAAGACATAAAACTGGAAACGTTTTAAATACATAACAATAAGTGACGAAAGAACTATTGAATTTATATTTTATCGACTTGGGCCTTGCTGGTATAAAATATGCAAAATAAAATTATATAAGTAATATCTCCAAAACAGTACATGAATATGTTACAATGCATGCGTTGACTACAGTATGAACATAGAAATGTGTATTTAAATAAACTCTATATGTGCATAAAATATGAGGAAATCGCTAGCCAACTAATTATAAAGGCTGTAAATTTTATTAAAATTTTTGAAGAAGTTAAGCAACGTCAATGACAGACTCAATGACCAGCAAAATACAAACAATTTTATAAACTTCTACCCTAATTATTGAATACAAACCACAGCTCATTTATAACAAAATACCAATTATACGGTTGCATTGAAATGAAACAGAACCATAGAATAAAATAAAAAACAATTGTGATATTTTAAGCCAATTGATAAAGGAATTGAAAGCGATATCTCAACAACTAGTTCAAGAAAATAGCATGACCTTGGGCAAGCTTTCAACACTTATTACCAAAATTGGCTAAATTTATTAGAATAATCATTTGACATGTATGACAATTATACCCCAATCAGGAGATATAAAATAGAATTACGGGAGTAGGCTAGCACATCTGATGTAGCAATAATAAAAAGTCAAACCTTGCTGTGTGTCAAACCAGATTCTTCATAAAGATTTGTCAAGTCCACCATCCAAGACCGAAGCACATTATCATCATCACACAGCTATTAATGTCCACTGCAGGACGTAAGCCTTTATTGAAAGTTTCCATTTCGTTTTTATTATGTGCTGCTCTTCACTATTGATCTTTTAAGCAACCTATTTACAAGAAACACCTTTTTTTCATAAGAAACTGCAAAAGAAATAAGCGTAGATGAGTCTGGATGGAAAAACCATCTATTGTACAGGGCGCAATCGTGCTTGACCAATTTTCCACAGGAAGTGACCACTGTTTGGTTAAAATCATGGTAAATATCAACATAACACAAAAAATTTATAAAATGACACAACGCAACTTTGTACCAATATGACAAAACCCGCTAAATATGCTAGAATACCAAAAACAGTGACAAATAACTTAAGAAAGACTGAAATCCAAAATACAAACAGAAATATAGATAAGTTAGGTGAAACAATAACTAATGTTGTAACTAGAGCTACAAATAGATGCATTGTCACCCTAATTTTATTTTTTACGTGTCCTCCACTCGACCTCTTGCGTCATCGAAACAAAATGAGACAAACGAACGGTTGGACGAGAGAGCGGCGACATACACTCTGTGGCTCTAATCTGAAAAAATAAAAGATGGTAGAGCTGAAAATAGACAGTTTTTACCGAAATAGACAAATTTGTATTGCTTAACTAGTTGGAGCAGTATCAGTAACCATATGAAACCATTCACAAATGCAGACATAATTAAAGAATGTATACTTGAGGCAGCAAATGTTTTGTTTAAGAATAAAAAAGATGTTATCGAGACTACTCGACGTATTCTAATATCAGCCTCTACTAACACAAGAAATGCACGCGTTTTAGTAGAAACAAATCATTGTGATCTAAAGTTCCAGTTATTGACTGCAGATCATTATGATTTGGCTATGGATGAATCATGCGACGTTACAGATATCGCACAATTAATTATGTTTTTACGTTACTTGGACAAAACCAAAGAAAACTTTGTTGAGGAATTGTCGACTATTTTGGCGTTGCCCGGTAGCACTAGTAGAGAATATATATGTTTGAGGTGGTATGCAGTATTTTGAAAAAATTAGTTGAACTTGAAAAAACTGATAGCAGTAACCACAGATAGTGCGCCAATGATAGTTGGAAGCAAAGGATTATTTTAGCGATTGAGCACCCATCCAAAAAGTAATAAAAATTTGATTTTCTACTGAACCATACACCAAAGTGTGCTTTGCTGCAAACTAAACCCCAATCTCGAGAGTACTATACAAGAAGTGATCAAAATAGTGAATTATTTACGTACCTAATTATCATTGAAGCATAGTGAATTTAAATTACTTTTGACGAAATTAATGCCCCAGACGGCAATTTGCTACTGCACAATAATATAACCGGAGGGCTACGTTATGGCTTTTAAGGCGATGCATTAGCTCATAAGATAGAATGTATTCTGGTTGCTAATAATTGCGTAATGAAAAATCGCTAAATGCCAAAAAATCAGACTGAAATCTGCGAAGGCATACATGTATGCACCAAATATGAACGAACCGAATATAAACACGTTTATTTGTTATTTTATTTGCATTTTTTCGTAATAAAATTAAAACTTTTAAATATAAAATTAAAATTATTTTGTAATTTTTTAATCGATGTCAATTAGAAACATCTTTTTAACACATTGTCAATTTTTAGTTGAAAATAGAACCATGAATGGAATCCTGTATTCGGTTATTAAAAATTCTTGTGTAATTGTATTCTGCGTTCCTCATTGCGTCGGGTTGTAGGTAAAGTTCATCTCCCATCGATTCTATTTGTATGTAGCGCGTCCTTTCTAAGCTGCACAAATTGCGATGCTATTTGTAACCTTTAAAACGGTACCCGCATGTCATGTTTACTAATTGAGCCAATAATGCTGCAGCTTTGTTAACTCGTTTTTTCAAAATTTGACTGTGACTGCTTACACACAGGATGCATTGTGCATAAATGTAGGAAGACGTATGACAGTTAGACAGTTAGTTAAGCAACATTGGAAGTGATTGTTACTTTCGGAATGAAATATTACACTGTATTTATAATAAAAAAAAATGGAATGTGATTTTTGAATGACGAATGGTTTTTATTCTCTCAGAGTACTTCCCGCGATTTTACAAAGAACGAGTTTTTTATTTCTTGAGATATATAACAATAACCTTTGTCGTGTCAGGAGATATATCTTTGAAAAAGAGAAGCGATGATGCGAAATTGGAGAAACTAGAAAAATGTGCGATGGCCCAAAAATTTTATTTGGTCATTATTCATAGTGTTAAATAAAAATCATAAATAAGCGTTTATGTGATTAACATTAATTAAAATAATTATTATTTTATACTAAAAGCAATTTATTTTATCAAAATTTTAAAATATTTACTCATATATTGTATACAGAAATAAACCACCGTTTGCTTATTAAATACAGACGCGTAGATATAGAACATTTATCTACTATATATTTAAATAAAAAGTAAACAAAGACAGCTGATAAGAAATATGAAATGGCTGAGTTTTGAGCGTGCATTTGGTTGCCTATCTTCAGAATCGTTTTCCATATCTTACTTTTGTAAGGTCACAGCATCCGACTCACAGTGGTCCCAAATCCCGAAAAGTTGGCCAAAAGTCGAAAACATGTTTCAATTTGTACAAAACTTGGTACCTAGGGGTTTTTGAGGTCCCTGATTACGAATTCGAAGTTAAAATTACAAAAAACAAAATGGCGGATCCAATATGACAGACGTATGTAGAAAAATTATTTGAATTAAGCTAAGACTTATATATTATTTTTAAATAATTGTTAATTACAAATTGGAAATAAAACTAAAGAAAATAAATATTGAAAATGTAATAAAATTATAATATTTAAACAAATTTGTTTAAAAAATTTTAGTTTCTAGTTACTCATTGAACATGAAACATTTCGAAATTTATTCGAAGAACTAAACTAAAGAATAAAAAGTAAGAAATAAATTGCATTTAAATAAAATATATTTTCACAAATACAAAGTAAATAATCCAAAATGGTAAGTACAAATTAGACTAATCCGATGAGTCTTCTGTGTCGTAATCAGTTGATTCTGCTATAGAAATGTCGGAGTCATCAGTTTTTATTTCAATAGGTTGCGGAATTAATAACTGAACTGCCTATGGTGACAATGATTTTAATTTCTTTTGAGGAAATTTTCTTAAGCTTGTAATAAATGGATCTGATGTCACTAACAGCCGTAAAAAGACATCTTCCATGGTTTTCGTACGAGTACATTTTCTTGAGAAGTCGTCTCGAAACTTTTTAATATATTTTTAATATATTATTTTCCGTCTTTAATTGTTTCTAAGGGACAAGTTTACTCTCTTGTTCTTTAATGTAATCTATTTCATTAACAGTTGCTTCTGTATTTTCATCCAAAAATTGAATTCTTATTGGTCTGCAAAATCGAGGAGATGAAGGTCTCGGATTTTTCCACGCAATAATTTCTGCATTTGTCACTTGATTAATAGATACGAGCTGTAGTGGTAAAAATTAAAAAAATATTCGAATCACTAAATTTTTGTTTGTACGTACTTTGACCAGAGCTGCCATCACAACTCCATTTGCAAATCAAATTTAAGTTACAAACATTTTTAGGAGGTAAACTCTAGATAACTTCCATTTGAGTCAATAAAATTCGTTCAACTGTATGATCTAACAAGAACTGTAGTTTTACTTCGCACTGCATTGGGTTATAGTAATACTTGATTTAGGTGGATAACATGTACGATTAGCTTCTAATACTTTTTTATATGGCGGATACAACTTACAATTATTTTCTTTGCTTATAGTTTGTAGTCCCTGATATTGAATTTTTAACAATTTCTGTTCAATTACAAGCGAAAGAGCAAAGTCATCGGAGAGAATGCTTTCTGGAGTAAATTCTAACGATCTTCTGTACTTTTTGGCTTTTGATGGGCTACGTAATATCACATCTTTAACAACTTTTGCAGCATCCAATTTTCCGGAGGCTCGAAGCCTCACTTGAGTAGCAAAACTCAGTTCTTCGGTCTTCCTTCGTCTTGTTCTATCGCTAGAACTTGCGAATTCTAAGGAAGGACGACGAAAATCCGGTTTCTGACGTTTCTAAAACTCTCTGAGATTTAATTTAGATAAAAAAACGAATACGCTTAGCCATTCATCATATTTATCAAAAATATTTCTTCTTTTCTATGGACATCTTGCCACTTTTTTCTAAAGTTGTATAATAATTTGCGTATGATTGGTTTCACATCTTCTGATAACGTAAACGAACATTGCAATTTATCGGACATTACCTCCTCAATTTTTTCAAATACTACGCTTACACTATCATTTAAATATTCTCTGATTAAAAGAAAAATTTCCTTTCTTGATAATCCAATTTCATTATCAGCAGATTCTGAAACATTAAAATATAATACTATTAAGGATATGAATTACATGCAACCTTTACTTATTTATGAGAAAGTGTTTAAAATTTTAAGTGTATTATTAAACTTTAAATAACAAGAAAAAATATGTACATAATGATTTATATTTCAATTGTATAATTATCATTATAAAAATTAATTTACTTTTACGATTTTTATTATTTACAACTTTAATATTAATAAAATGCACAATAATTTTTTATAGAAATTATATTTATAAATTTTATAACAAATTGCATATTTACAAAAATGTTTTATATTTGACCACAGAGCCATTTGTCACGTATAAGTTGAAAATTATGTATAAGTGGAGACTTATGTACCATAGTCTTCGTATAAAAAACGCTCTATTATTATGCCTCAATATATGTAAATTTTAATATATATTTTCAAAATGTTTCACCAATAATTATTTATAAGACTGGCACATTAAGGCATTTTTAAGCTTAATTACAATATATACATATCTTTTTACAAATACATGCAAAAAATGTTAGGCGCAGCTATGCGCCTTTTTTTTGTTGATTCTATTAAAAAATAGTATGAACTACAATATAAAATGAGTTTCGTTGCGGAACACCGTGGAACAAATAACTTTTTCTCTATGTATTTAAAATTTTTACATATGATTTTACGTTCAATTTCATTACAGTCATTTATAAATTGTTATTGTCTCTACTGGTAATATGACTTGTGTAATAAATGTTTAATATTCTATCTAGTATCACCAGAAAGCCTCATTTTTCAGAATGAAAATTGGTTCACTGTAGAATGTTTGGTGTGCTTCTGAAATGACCCTTGCTTTTCTTCTTTTGAGCGCGGCAGATGCTACTGGTGCGAAGGTCGATTTTAGCACTGAATTATAGACTCAGGTTTAACGGTCGACCTTTTTTAACAGCTGTTTGACAAACTTGAACTACCACTCTAGGCAACTCAACACTTTAAATTCTCTAAATAGAAACTTCATTTTTCGAATTTTGGCCAGCTTTTCGGGATTTGGGACCACTGTGCGACGCCTGAAAGGGCACGAAGGAAACGAGAAAGAAGAAGAAGAAGTAAGGTCACAGCACCGACTTATCCGACTATTATCATTTGTAATTAAATTGTTCCATATTCCTAACTTGTAAGAATTTGAGGAAAGGCAGATGAAAAATTGTCAGCAAAAATACTTTTTTGCGGGCAACCGCTCGTTACACACATTAGATACCTACAACAATATATTATTTTTTGATATAATTGCATGCAAATGAAGGTATTTATTATAACGTCTTACAAATTTTGAAATTTATTTTATAAAAAACTTTCCCGCTTGAGAATGAAGCCGTCCTGTAACAGCATCTTGAAGCGCAATATCATTGTCAAAGTAGTGCTATGCAGTTTCCTGGTTTACGTGCATACATTTTCTTAATTACTTACATAAGTAATCGCAGATTACATCTTTGAACATGCGACACTATAATGTTTGATCCGTAAACATTACACAGTTTGCGATAAGACGCAACTTCTGAAAGTTTTTTTGCGCACAGATATGTGTTACTGCACGTACTTCAAATTTAGCAAAATTTTCCATGGCAGCATTTATTTTTAATTGATTTAGCGGAAGCAATCTTATTCTTCCACTCCGTATTGCGTACAACGCCACAGGACGAGCGTTGTCTACTTCATGCGCATGTATAAGTAGAAATTTCCCCCAAATTCCTCTTGTACTAAGTTAACAAAAAATTGTCATTATAGTTATACTATTATTAGTTTTTATTCTTTCGTTATACTTACAAGCTTCCTTTTTACACAGAGATACGTATATTATTACGTCATCGTTATTTGCACAACAGTGTTTTAACACTGTAACAGTAGTTTTAAAGCTTTAAGTACAGTCTTACATGTTGTTAATGCGTATTTTTTTAAAGTACTTTGCTTTGTTTAAACAACTGTATTTATATTCAAGAATTTTACAAGTCATTTCTATGAAACTGTTTGTCATAAGCAGTTAAAGAAGAACATAGTTCAGAAAAACTAATAAAATTGTTATTGGAATAAATTTATTGCCAAATAAAACATATATATGACGACATTTATTTTTTATAAATGAAATTTAAAACGGTATATGCATTAATTAAATTAATTCATTAATTTAGTTAAATTGAAGGAGGAAACATACACGATGTGCTAATCAAATTATTTTGAAAATAACCATTATGTAATACTCTGTGAATGTTAGTAAGTAACGGCTAAATTTCTTATCTATTTCTATAGTCAGCATTGGGTTCAAGTCTAATTGTCTATCTATATTATATATATATATCTTTAATTACTTCACAAATTGATTTACGTTCACAATTAATTTACAATTATATTTTAAGCATAGCGATAAGGGAATATATGAAAAGACTAATAGAAATTGTAAAATAATGCTCAATTAGTAGGCGATGGCAAAACTAAATGCTTTATGGAGTGTTGCAAAATTTAGTAGCACCGCCAGTGAGCTTATCGTATGGAAATACCTTACGGTAGCATAATTATTTAGTCATATAGTCAGAAGAGAAAAAGGTGACCACAAACGTTGATGGCTAATAGTGTAAAAGCCATTGATGATTAACATGTGCGCATAAGCAAAACAATGTTGCTCCAAAAGCTTTACTCATTTGAATGTATGCCGGCGAAAGTATGACATAATACTTGACCAAAGTGCAAGGTTTGGTCTCACAGTTGAAGTCAACTCAAAGAAGTAAAATTCTTTAAAGTGGTAGGAGTATTTTACGCACGTGTACAACACCACATTGTAATGATAATAAGCTGGAATAAGAAGTCAAGAAAAACCTACACAGTTATTGATGTTAGCTTAACTAACTTTAAACTCAGATGAAACGCCAGTGTGGAAAAACTACAAGAGAATTGGCAGCACTCCAAATGAAAAAAGATTCTTGAAGTGTTAAAAAGCGAATACAGAAGGCTATTAGTGCTAAGGAAATATACTTAGTTGTATTGCTTAATACTTGCTTTATCTAAATACCAAGTTCTGACAAATGAAGTCTGACTTTTGAGTCAGCGATCATATGACTGTGAATAGCTACTATAAGTATTTTAAACTAATCACCCTGAATACATATTTACAAATTTAGAAATGGCAAGATATAAGAAACCCAATGAGCGGAAGACGAAAACTCTGAGAGAAGGTGCTGGCACATAGATACATACACACGGTTTACCAAAAAAGCAATGAGCAGAAAGTGATATACTGAGCACATTTAATAAGAAGGTACTGGAAGCTAACACCAATAAACCAACAATAAAATATTTTTTTGTATTTGGGTCGTTGAATATTCTAACGTTACAGAAGCAGAACAAATTCAAATAAAATTTAACGTTTTGTAGTTTACTCAAAGATACAGAAAATATGCGGTCTATGAAAAGTTAGAAAGACAGCAATATTAAGAAACGTCACCATTAGGACATGAAAGGTGAACAAATGAATTTAGGACTAACGTTGATAAATCACTGTATGTCAATTAGTTAATTAATAATGACGTTAACGAGACACGTAATCCGATTTGTGTCTATTCACGTGTAGTGTTCAGTATTTGATAAGACATAAAACATCAAAATGAAAAAACATTCTTGATTGCACGACGATTTTAGATGTTAATAAACCAGTAATCAGCATTTGATAAAAAATTGTTAATCCAGAAATGGATAATCTGAAGACAATTTTGAAATGCAATATGTGTCAGCAGACTGTTATGTCAGACTCCTCATCATCCATCTACTTTCTACTCATGTCATTTAGAACGAAGGTCCGTGCTCTATCCTTAACAGGGACTCCTGTAATGTCCAAAATGACTAGCTAGTAATTGAATAGGAGAAATAAGAGATCAAGTGGAAGTCGTATTCCAAGCAATGGAAAAACTGCATTTAAATTAGTTGGTTATTGCAACGACGATTATGCTATAACTAATGATGATCAATCAGAAGATTTGTGTTAACTTTTTAAACTTCTAATTTTCAGCGATCACCTTTATTCTTGGCGATAAAAGTGGAATATAATTTCCATTATCAGACATCAAACAATGTGGATGTTTAAATGACCTGGATATTAGCGGTTTAGAACCTACAATACTTAGTTGCTAAAAGAGCTGTGTGATTAGTACATAATTTATAATTTTGTAAGAAAATCATAATATAACTTTTGTCAAAAATGTTCTTGAACTGGACTCAAAAATTATTATTCGAATGGGAGGAGTCTCTTCAGCTATCTATGCACAACTGGCAGCATTTTTGGAGGTAATGGAAGCAAATAGAGAAAGGTTTATTTGGAATATTTATCACCATATTAGTCACAGCCGCTGGATTTCTAAAATATCTTTTATTAGAATCATTTTTACGTGGCTGAACAATAAAATTACGTGTCTGCAGGTCGGGTAAACCTAGAGTATGTGATTAGGCAGGGGTATGATGTTTGACCAGATATAGAGCATGCAGATAAGAACACTTGAATAGATTGCCTCAAAAAACTATACAAAGAAGAAGAACGTAGACCGAATGAACTAGAAGCTCTTGAAATTATAACAAATGAAAAAATTCTAATAAATAGGTAAATCAAAAGTAGAGAAAGAACAAAGTAAATTTAAAACCGAAATGTCGCTGGTAAAGACAACAGCGATAACCAAGCAACTAACAACATTAATTAATAATATTCTAAAACACAATAAACTACCGCAAAAACGGAGGACAAGCACCCTTGTTTTGTTGTTTAAGAAGGTAATAAGAAAAAATTATAGGAGAATCAATTCTCTAAACACTACCCTAAAACTGACAACGAAAATGCTACGGAACGAATAAACCAGAAAATAACTCTACAGGCAACGGGCTGCGAAGATCAAAAAAATATTTGTGATAAAAAAATTACCGAAAAAGCATTAGAATACAACAAACCGGCTTTCCTATGCTTCATCGACCTGAAAAATCCATTTGACAGATTAAAATTAAAAGATGTAATTTACCTATTATACAACAGAAAAATCTCACTAGATATAACTAAACAAATTGAAGAGATATATAGACAAAATAGAATAGAAGCTAGAAAGAACTGGCAATACACGTAACCAATAGACATGGGAACAGGAATAAGAGAACGAGACTCCTTCACCCATCTGCTTTTTAACTTGATAATGGACGAGATAATAATGGCGACAAAGGATATAGAATGGGGGACAAAGAATAAAAATACTCTGCTATGCAAACAACGCAGTTTTAACAGCTCAAGACGAGGACGGCCGGCAAAGACTAGTCCACAGATTTAACAGGTCAGCAAAAAAGTGTAACATAGCTATTTTAACCCAAAAAATTAAGTCATTAATAACTAATAATGAGTCTATTAGATATAAACTGGAAATCGACTGAACAAGTATTGAACAAACCATGGAAATAAAGTACCTAGGGATCACATTATCAAATTGCGGGGAGCTTAAAAAATAAGTTAAGGAACAAGGATAAAAAGCTGATAAGGTAGCTGGATGTTTGAATAACACAATTTGGAGAAACAAATACATCAGAACAAATACACGCCAAAGACGAGACCTGACACAGCCAAGACGCAAAGACTACTGGAAACAGCAGGGATAAAAAATTAAGAAGAATTATCCTAAGAGACCGAGTAAGGAGCGATGAAGTTAGAAGGAAAGGCAACATCGAAAAAATAAACGAATAAAACTGAAAAAATAAATTGCACAACCACATAAGTAGAATGGCAGAGAAAAAGTTAGTCGAGACAACCAGCGATAAATCACCATTGGGTTGACCGGTCGCCCACGCAAAAGATGGATTAACATCACGTAAACGCATAAACCTATCAATTAAACAGACAGAATTGCCTACTAATTATAATAAGAATAAATATAAAATACATTAAATGTGATGACAAAAAATTGTTATTAAATAAATGCTAATATTACGAGAAAAAGTTAAATTGTATACTTAGCATTCAGGTAGTCCAAATATAAACTCAAATACTTTTTTTACTAAGAAGGGGTGAGATATTTGCTATAGTTACGTTTAGCAGATATATCTAAGAAAGTGCACAGTTTCTTGCTATTAATTTCTTAGTATCTCAAAATAATATAATGTATAGTAAGTTTGAGAGTACTGATGATGCACGGTAATCAATAAAAGATAAGCTAAAATTGTCAAAAAAAAGCATTTGATATGTTAATAGAATGATTTTTAAAGAAAAGATCCCTATTATTTAATATTAGTTAAAACAGTGTTAAAATGTAATCTACAATTTATTTTGTTGCCGTAAAGAATGGTTACCAAATTTATTAATCTTTGTGAGGGAACTTTTTAAAATAAAAAGCGCATCTAAGCAATGAAAAGCAAAAGGAGAAGAGTTCACTGGGAGACGCACTGCACAAAGAAGTAAAGAACAGTGGGAATCAATAGTCTCAAATTAGTAACATATTTTTGCGGAAAGGCGAACTGTCATGGAGAAGTTGTTTTTATGTTAGGGGTATTTTACCGTGCATGGGAATTTCGAATATAAATGATATATAGTTTGCCTATCAGTTAGAGTGCGCGGCTGCAGAAATAAAATTTTGTAATAAAAAATTATTAGTGATTGGGGTGTACATATAGACCACCTAACGGCGATATAAACGTATTTCTTGAAAAACTTCTATTGTATATTAAACTACAAAAAATATAAACTTTGTCATTAGAGGAGATTAATTCTTCGTATATCGAAGGAACATGAATTGCAAAACATGCTCTTGTCATATGGGTTGGGACTGCAGTTTGATAAATATACATATATAAAGTGACGCAAAATTCTCAAACATGCTTAGATAATGTAATAACAAATGTTAGTAAAATTAATAAAAAAAAATAAACTAATGATTCATATATCAGGCCATTAAGGTCAGTTAATTGTATTTTAAATAAGCTATAAGTATGTAAGGTCTAATTTAAATGTGAAAATTAACAATACAACAAAGCTTATATTTTGGAATAAATTAACTTGTGTTTTCTGTATCAAGTTGATAACAATACAGTAAATCGTAAATGGTATTTATTTATTAATAAATTTATTTCAAGATACAATACACGTTTTCTTATATACGTATGTATATAACAAAAAAATATACAGAAAACTTCAGAGAAAAAAATATATTAAAAAAAATTTAAAACGCCAAGGTTAGTTGTATTATTAAGATATGACAAACATCTAATTAATAGTTCTAAAGCAACAAACATAAAATATAACAAATTATTGCTTGTTGAGCGGTAATATAACAAAAACTTTATGAAATATAAACATTACAAATAGACCTAATAAATATAAAAAAACATAATGATAATTTTCATTAAAAAACACTTTTTGGAGTTATTTTATTTTTAATAACGCTTTAAAGGCATTTTAATACTAATGTTAGAGTGCATTATTGTATTTTTAAAAATTTTAGAGAAATTTAAATGTGCAAAATTATATGAAGTATTCTATTTAGGATTCTATGCAGGATTAATTAAATAATTATTTTAATATGTCATTATTTTAATATGGAGGATTTAAGACAGGAACCAAACATTTTTTAAAATGGTGACCTTATTCGAAGCTTGCCTCGTGTATAACACGGTACAGCATTTCGTCAACTTAGAGTTGTTTTGATCTTATTCAAAATGCAAATCTAATTATTGAAAACAAGATTACGGTTTTCTTACGCAGTGTCCTCGTTAATGAAATATTAACGTACCGCTTTTAGAAGGGCGAATAATAAGTAAAGGGCAAGGCCGTTCTTAGCATTTTTAGCATAATTAAGATAAGTATTCTGCGGAATATTGCAAAAAGATTTATAATTACATTAAAGAGGAATATGTTAGAAATACACAAACAGTATGTGTTACTTTCGTTAGTTTTAGTTATCGAATAATTTGCGTACAAATTATTTTCACATTCAGTTGTAAATTTTCAAAATTAAAAGTGGTAATTACAGTTGCCTTTTATTCTAGATTTACATTAATATTATTTAAATGCTTACAAAGTTTGTACTAACAATGCAATGGCAAAATAATATTAATATTTCGTTTAATTAAGTTTTATGTAACTTAAATATATAAATAAAAATTTTATTACAAATATGATCTCATTGATCACATTTAGTCTGCGTTCAGATAAAAAGACAAAGCTGTTAGCACAATCTAGTTAACACTGCATATTTGACATTTCAAATACTTATTTTTTTTTATTTTGCGTTTTAATCTTACAAAATATTTCAAAATATTACAAAAACCATTTGAGTGATTTGAAAATAAAAGTTACGGTTCGGTGAGGTTGTAGATTTATAAAAAGTACTGTAAGTTATTTTCATGCTTCCTAGAAACGAAACTCGTTTATTACAAGTGAAATATAAATTACCTGACACAAAATTATTTTTTTATCATAACAGTTTCAGCTTTAAAATGTATACACATGTTTAAATATGTAAACGAAAAGTATATAAATTGAAATACACAACAACAGTTACTTATACAGCGTCGTTGAGATAAATCCGGAAAATGAATAAATAATAAAAATGATCTTTAAATAAAAGAATCATTAAATTTATTTACATAAACCTAAACACTATTAAAGTGAATAGTATTGAGGATCATGTTACCCAGTATGGGCTTCACCAGCGGCCACGACCTTCTCCAGTCGGGAACTAAATCTTTTGCAGGCCAAAACAACTTTTTCGTTGTCCATATGTGTCATTACCTTTATAATGGAAATTGTTGGATAGCCATGCCTGAGTCTTCCTTGATTTATAGAATGGTTGTTGAAATACATAATCTCGCCCAACAGCCATTTTCTTGATCTAGGGTTTGACAACTCTCTCCAGCACGTTGATATAGCTGTCGACGGCCAATGTTAAAGACTTTTTTAAAGAAGTGGGACACCATAACATTTGCGTTGCTACTCCCAAGCTTTAGCTCCATTATAGAGAGAGAAAACTTTGTATTCATAACGGTAAACACTTCTTTTTTAAATGCCGAGATGTCCCAGTCAACATTCAACTTTACGAAGAGTGTGACAGCTACAGCGAAGGGCCGGATCAGTGGTTTGAGAAAATCCTCACCGCTATCTTGACAACCCAGAGGGAATATCCAAAATCCCCGAAGAAGTACTAGAAAAGCGAGGAAGTAGCGACCCAGCCGCTCTAATCGCCCCAGTCGCATCAACCAGTGCTGATGTTCCATGACCGGCACCCCCACGCAGAGGAAACCAGCGAAGATTAAGAGATTATCAAACCTGCCCAAAAGCGCCGCAGTCGAGCTCGAGTGAAGATGCTCTCGCCTTCGCCCGGGCGTCGGCCGCCACCACCAGCACTTCCAACGCCTTTTCAGTCGCTTCGGAAGACATACAGATGCAGACTGTCTCTAACACCAGCTCCCACCCGGGAATCAGCTCGCCAGAAGAACACTTCCCAGGGGAAAGGGTTTTGCCTATAAACCTACGAGAGAAGAAGGTCTGGCCTGACGTCCGGAAGGCCATCCATGAGAAACACATAGGCCTCATAGAGGCCAAAAACATTTGGGATGAAACAAGGATCATCACCGCCACTGCCCAAAACTACAGGTGTTTGACTCGCGTCCTGGAGAAAGCGAAGATCCAAAACCACTTCCATCTATTGAAAGCGGACAAGCTTCTCTGCAGAGTAATGCATGGAGTTCCGGAAAACGTAACCGAGGAAGAGCTAAGACAGATCAAGACATCCACATCCGCACGCTAAGGATGATGAGAAAGAAACCGAAGAGATGCCCAATGTCGCTTATGTTCCTAGAACATAAGCAGTTCGAAAAGAGCAAAGAAATATTCCAGATTCACGCGTCATCGACTTGGCTGTAGCGGTGGAGCAGCTAAACAAAAGAAAGGTCGCAATTCAGTGCCATCGCTGTCAACGTTTTGGGTATGCGCAGCGCTAATGTCACGCTGCCCCCAAATGGGTAAAGTATGGAGACGCCTATCACTCCGGGGACTGTAAAAAGCCCCGGGACGAACCAACCACGTGCGTCAAGGAGCTCACCCAGCCAGTTTCTGGAGGTGTCTTGCCTTTCCCAAGCCAGCCCTCCAAACGAAGGTGACCATTCTAGGCCGCATCAGCGACCCGAGGGAATGACCCCGCTTCCCACTAATCTTAGCAGATACTGCGACAGCTGACGCAGAATCCACCACCACACTCCGACCACCAGGGCTGAGCTACCATTGCCGGGTGGTTCCAGAATGTGGACTCCACCACGTTCCTAGCATTTATACAGCAAATAGTAGCGGCAACCGAAAATGCTACCAATTTCGTAGAGGTAGTTGTAGGCCTCATGACCTGCAGCAAAGAAATCCAAGCCATTCTTGGCATTTTTAAAATCGCTTGAGCTACCTAAATACCTTTTAAGCTTCCGCCACCCTGGAAGCGTCCAAGAGGCTAACAATATCCAACGCTAGGGCTTCCAGGGAGAAAGAAGGTTAAGAGGCTTAGACCCAGGTACTTGAAATGCCAGTGAAGAAAAAAAAGGAAAGTAGACACTTTAGGAGCATCTCATCTTCTTCTTCTTTCCGTATTTTAACCTCTATCTGGGTCTTCCGGAGTTCAATATTTTTTTCCATTCTTTTCTGTTCATCCAAGCGCCTTGCTGGATATCCCACTTTTGCTTCAGGCTTCCTACTTCCTCATTCCAACCTCTTCTTGGCCGCCCCCTCTTTCTTCTTTCTCTTGGTTGCCACTGCATTGCTTTTTTCGGGAGCCCGTTGTTACGCATTCTTTCGACATGTCCGTACCACAAGAGTTGCCTTTTTTCAATTTCTTCCAAGATGTCCCTTTCTGTATCCATTATTTCACGTATTCTTGTATTTCTGACTCTATCTCTTCGGGATATTCTCGCTGATCTTCTCCAATAGTCCATTTCCATTACTTTCAGTTGATTTTTATGTTGTTCCGAGAGTTGCCAGATTTCGGCTCCATATAGTGCCACACTTTGTACCATAGCGTAGTATATTTGTTTTTTATTCTTTTTGCTTATATTTGCATCCCAAAGTATACCATTTAGCGCACCTATAACTTTCCGGCCTTGTTTTATTCTCTCTTTTACCTCTGTGTTATATAATCCTTGTTTCCCTACTGTTGCTCCCAAATATTTGTATTCTTCACATGACGGTATAGTTTCGCCTGTTTCTAAGGTTAAAGCGTCTTGTTCATATCCTATACTAAGATATGCTGATTTATTTACATTAATTTGAAGCCCCCATTTATCATATTCCTCTATAGCTTTCCTTGTCATGTATTCAATGTCTTCTATTTCTTGTGCCATAATAATTTGGTCGTCGGAAAAATTGCAACGTATATAATGTAGTGTCCTCGTCCAGTGGTATCCCCATTCCCATACTTTTTCTTTTCCATTGTTTGAGTGCTTTTTCTATATATATCTTGAATAACGACGGTGAGATACAGCAACCCTGCCTTAGACCTTTCGTAACTTTAAATTCTATTGTCAGTTCCGCTCCTACCTTTACTCTCGCTGTTTGATTGTCATATAGGTTCTTCACAGCCCTGACTAATGTACTGTTGATGTTGCTGCTCTCCATTACGTCCCACAGTCTTTTCAGGGGTACGTTATCATAAGCTTTTGATATGTCGAGAAATACTAAATGCAGTTCTCTGCGGGTTGCTAGTTTCTTCTGCACAATTTGTGTTAGACAGAACAGGTTACCCAAACATGATCTGCCTGCCCTAAATCCGCTTTGTTCTTCCGGTTCTTCGGCTTGATATTGTTGTTCAATTAAGTCTCGAATAATTCGTCCATATATTTTGCTAAAAGTACTTGTAACTGCTATTCCTCGGTAGTTGTCGCAGATGTCTCTTTTCCCTTTCTTGTGTATTGGAGATATATATATATCCTGTTTTCCATTCATTTTGTATACTTCCCTCATTTATGCATTTATTCATAAGTTTTGTTATCATCCTATACAATTTCGGTGTTCCATTTTTTACCAGCTAAACGGAGATTCCTCCTGGACAGGGAGCCTTTCCATTTCTCATTTCTTTAATTGCTTTAATTACTTGTTCTTCTTGTATTTCTATGTAGTTAATATCTATCGTTCTTCCTTCTGTCGTCGTAGTTTCTTGGAATATAGGTCTTTTCTCGGTGAGTAGCTCTAAATAGTATTGTTTCCATTTTTCGGCAGGAATATTTTGTATTATTGTTTTTTCTCGATGTGGAGCTTTTACGTTCCTTATGAATTTCCATACCTCTGTCGTCCTTCTTCCTCCTATGTACCTTTCTATCTCGCTACACTTTTTTTCCCACGTTTGTTGTTTTGTAGTTTTTATCAATTGTCTTACTCTAGTTTGTTGGATCTTATAGGCATCTCTATCTTCATCTTCTTTAGTATTTAGCCACTTTGTATATAGTTCTTTTTTGTAGCGTATTTCCTCCATTAGGTCTTCGTTTATCCAATAATGTCTTGGTTTTCTCTAACCTCTTCTCCTAAGGCTTCTTTTGCGGCTTGCTGTAGGCCTGCTCTTAAATGTTCATACATCTCTGTGTTTGATCCTTGTAGATGTTCGTTAAGTTTTTGATCCAATCTATTTTGATATATGTATTGTATGCTACTTTGTTGTAGACTTTGTATGTTGTATCTGACTTGTTGTATTTTCTCTGTCTGTTTTGGTATTACTACCTTGTTTTGCCCTTTGGGTGAAAACACTATTTTGGCTTTCACCAAATAGTGATTCGTTCCGCATGTCGGGCCTCTGTAAGCTCTAACATCCTGGATTCTACCGCTAGAATACTGTCGAGTTATAACATAGTCAATGATTGTTCTTCGTTGTCGTGCATGTTCCTCAAAAGTATATGTATGAATTTTCTTGTGTTTATAAAAACCATTTTGGATTTTTAGGTTGTTACTTTCACATAGACCTATAAGCCTTTCTCCATTACTGTTTCTTCTGGCATCACCAAATTGTCCTACGACTTTATCGTTCGTCTTGTATCCTACCCACGCGTTGAAATCGCCCAGTAACAGAACTTCTCGTTGCGTACCACATTCATTTATTATATCGTCTAACTTACTATAGAATTGGTCTTTATTCGTCTTCATTAGGTGAACATATTCCTAAAATTGTCATTATATATCTAAAACTCTCTAGGTTAACTTTGATAATCCTCTCGTCTACTGCTTCCCAACTTTTTATTTGTTTTCCATATTTCTTCTTAATAGCCATAGAAACTCCCTTTTTTCCTCTTTCGTTTTTTGGAACTCCACTCCACATGTGTAAGTATTGTCCTATTTCCTCTATTCCCGTTCCTTTCTTTTTTGTTTCTGTCAGAGAAATTACGTCCATTCCCATTTCTTCTATCTCGGCAAATACCTCTTGTGTCTTTGTTGCTAGTCCTTGTATATTCCAAGTTCCTATATTCATTGTCCAATTCTTTCGTTGTATTCGGCTTCCATCTGATTTCTTAATATTGAACTTTTGGCATTACTCTTCACAAACGTAGAATTACCCCTCCGTATCCTACGGGCTCCTTCCGTAATCGGAAGTGTGGATTCCACCCGGAGATTGTTTGTTTTAAACGAATTTTTCATTCTACTTTGTTTTAAGATTTTTACAAGTAATGGGGTGCTGGCCCATTGCCCCAACCCCAACCTGGAGGACCAGGTAATTTATTCTCAGGGTTTTCTTCCCTTAGATTGGCTATCTTCTACGGGATTCACGAGACCAATCTTCCCGCTGATGGTTCTTCCGCACTCGTATATTATGAGTCCGTTGACCGGTTTTCATCCTGTAACTCTAGGAAGAGGCCCTTGCTGGGTGCTATCAGCCGGAGCCAGCTGAACCCAGGTTTTTTAACGAGGTTGATTCTCCTCCCCCTCCTCACTTTCTCATCCGGGCTTGGGACCGGCAATGGCGGAGTTAGGAGCATCTTATCAGAACAATATTATTCAAACGTGCTACAAGAGGATATAAGGCAATACAAATAAACGTGGAAAACAAATATACCAACAAATTTAAAAAAAAATGTGAAACAGATAACAGGAAAAGAAATCAGGGAATCAGTAAAAGAAATGAAAAGCGGTAAAACTGCGGGTCCAGGAGGCATACTAACTGAATTGTTTACACATGTACTAGAAGTCATATACGAAAAACCGATGTATATCTTTAATAACTGTCCAATTGATATGGACGACCTGCCAAATGGCTGAAAATTGGGATTTGTAACGCCACTCCACAAAAAAGGAAAGAAGAAAAGTTGTGAAAATTTTAAATTAAATCATAATATTTACTGTCATTGATTTTATATAATTGCTATAAGGTTCTAAAAGCACTGCATTAATAAACATTGTAAATAACTAAAATATGCTATGATAATTATTAAAGCGTCATGTACAAATAAATAATATATGATTTTTTTGTTATAAACTCTTCAGATGACTCTTTGTCTATATATTAAATTACATTTAGTGGACAATGTATATATATATATATATATATATATATATATATATATATATATATATATATATATATATATATTGTATTAATGATAAAAAAGCCATAAGTTTAACTAATAAATAACTAAATAATATTTAGTGAGTGCAATTAAATAGTCATTATGATACCATTTGTGTAAATGCAAAAAAAATGGAAGAACGTTTTTTAAACTTATATTAAATAAATATATTATAATTTATAAAAGTAAATTATATAAAATACGCCAGAAAAAGCAAAAATAAATAATAAGCTAGCGCGAATGCTTAAGTGCATCATAAATTTACCTTTCTGTCTTGTGCCGTATCAATTACCATGGATTGCTGATGCTTTGCTATTGATTAAGCAATCAATTTTCAGTCAAGCCTGAAAAGCAATACGAGCATAATAATACAGTGATTTAACGGAAGACCGATTACCAAAAGCCACATGAGTATTACAGCCGCATTCTGTTTGCCCGCATTATTGGTGATCCTACATAAATTTAGTATCAGTTGAAATAGCCATAATCCCACAGCAAACGAAAATTTCAGACAGCATTTTAAAAAGACCAGATAATTATTTTTATGCAAACAATGCGTATGCGGAAAATAAGTTCCGCAAAGTTTTAGGAATTGAAATAAGATTACTTTGAATTTTCATCTTAAGCAGCTGAACTTACGCCGTCAACACTTTAAAGTTTCCCTTCCTAAAGCCATACATTTTTCAAATCAAAGTTTTTAAGCGAAATTGCACGCAATTCTGTTATATACTTTTCCTTCTAACTTAAGCTAGCAATAAAAATGTCATTGTATAAACGTATAAACCAGTGGTAACGTTAACGCTTACCTCACATTTCGTGAGTACATGTTTGGTTTTATTTTAAACAAACTTTCTGTTTGCCTTGTATTAACCTTTTAAAGGTCGCATAAGTGCCGAAGCATTAGTTTCACTCAGGTTTCTGTTTGGATTTCATCATTTTCCGCAATACTTCCGCAAGCCTTACACAGTGCGGCCTTAAATATTAAAAGCTTTAATCAACTGCGTAGAGGGTTTGGAATATTTTCTACAGAAAATCGAATTACGCTATTAAAACTCTCATAGCTGCAAGCAATACGGCGGTGCTTTCATTTAAATTTTAACAAGGCGCTCAGCTAAAGGTGATTAAAAAATTATTTTGTAGTAAAATACCCATCAGATGTTTTCAGTGTTGTTTCAAAAATGGTTAGCTTCATGCATTGCATAAAATGTGAAAGCAATATAATAAATGAACTATTTTAAAGAACTGTTAAACTGTTACACAAAGTAAACCTTATAAAATGATACATGGATTTGTTGAAATACCACTAAATGTTGTAAAACATTTTTTACAAAGCATTAAAATTCTTAAACGAATAAACTTTTTATAAATTTGGATAACGTTATAAAAAAAAATTATATTGTGTTTCTTACTAAAGTTGTTAATAACCGCAAGCAGCAATTTTTGTAATTCTATGTAATTCTGATGCCACAGGAATAAATATTTAGAAATTACAATACAGTTTTTAGTTATTAGCTGTTATTGGTATTGAAAAAAGCGACGTACGTTATTGTTAACCTGTATGCAAATTTTCCGATGGTGCTGTTCTCCAAATTAGTGCATTTGATAGTTGTTTAATACGTAAACCAGGAAACATTTTTGTAGTCATATAAGTTATCCGGACATTCAACAAAGAAAGTGCTTTATACAACACCAACAAAAATGAAAGCAATCTTTTTGCCGATTATCAATCACTCAATCATAGCATCATTATGCCCATGATACTACATCGAAATAAGACAATTCTCACAAATTTGTCAATAATTATCTTTACATTTATTTACCCACAATAGAGCAAATTTGACTTTTTTATTTTATTATTATTTATTTATTATACTTAAAAACACATATACACATAACCTAATAACCAACGTCTTACTTAAGAAACTCACAAGAAGAACATTAAAGATTTTAGCTAATTTTTTCAATGCCTGCAAAAGAGTAGGGTGTTTTTCAGATAAATGGAAATGCGCACGTGCTCTCATGTTTTATAGGCATAAAAAGAACAAATAAGACCACCGCTGATATTATCCTATAAGTCTACTACTGACACAAATATTTGAAAAAATAATATTTTGCCGTTTATTTGCTGGGAGGAAAGATTACTAAACCATTAAATTAATTTGGTTTTAGGAAGGGTCTATTAACAACACACCTACATTAGAGAATTATAGAAATAGTAAAAGGATACGAAAATAAACTGTGTCCAGTGCCAACCTTTATTGATATTGAAAAGGCGTTTGATAATGTGTGAATGGAAAGTAAAAGCTAACAGAATGTCCTAAACTTTCTGCAACATTTACAAAAAAACAAATGTTTGGAGATAAACTTATTTAAAAACAACAAAATCTATTTGTAAATAGATGCTATCATTTTTCACGATGTTTTGCCACAGATCTGCAAGTTTTCAGATCTGGTCAAAGTACCACTCGGACAGCTTTGATTCGAAGAACTCTTGGCACGTTTCTTTAATTTTCTTAAATGATATTAATCGGTGACCACGTAAGAAGTCTTCCATTAAGCGTAAAGACTATAATCGGACGCGGCAATATATGTATTTCAACATAGTCAAACTTTCTAAATTTCTATTTAGTCTTCTTGGTGATGTGGGTTTGGCGTTGTTTTGTTAAAATAAAACACGTCATAGACATAGTCCAATTAATAGCTCTAAAGTTCGGCGTTTATGGGGCGGACATTCGGCACAAGTTCAAAATACAAAACCTCTTCAAAGTTTCGGCAAATTTCAATCACGACCTTGACAAAACGATTTTGGCGCGGAACCGACGGTGAAGTTCGGCCTCACGAAACCCATTTTTTCTTACGACTATGATTGATCAAGAAAGCTCACTTCTACTACGTTACAATTCGCTTTGAGAATATGTAATTTAAAGTCGGGGCTTCCTGTGCACGAAGCCAAGCTGTTGGAGATGCCGATGAACCGTTGATTTGCCAACTCTAAGAACTGGTCCAAAATTTCAAGTGCTCGTCAAATGTTTATATTCCAAAGTTTCAAACAGGTCTTTGACGTTGTACCGTAACAAGATTGATCTTCAAGACTTATGTCACCGGAATCAAAGTGCTTGTGCCATCTGGAAACAGCAGAGTAGTGAACAGTTTCTTCGGCTTTACTATCGTAGATTTCTTTTGCAGTATCTCTTGACAAAAGTTCCCACTTTCAGCAATAGCACATCAAAACTGGAAATTTAATGATGTCAGAACCGTTTAGAAACCAAAGATGCATCTTATTACTACTGTATAAACACCAGAAGTTCATAAAATAAATTTTCGCAGAATTGTTGCAGAATTTTTGAAACAATTTAGTATTATGCATAGAATTAACCCTCTACTTAATGGTAATATTTTCTTTTTTTGTAAAATAAAGCTTTTCCTGTCCCCATTAGTGTTTTGGATTTTAGATATAAAATGGACTTGGACCTTTCTTTTTTTTTAGGAAATAGTATTATTTCTGTCTTGGACGAGTTTATCTATAAATAATGAGCGTTCTATACACACTCCTCAGTCATTTTAAGCGCTGTTTGCAAAGCACTTGTTTGTACTTGCCAGTGAGCAAGATAGTTATATCTCGGCATAACTACTGTGTAAAATCCTTCAACATTGAGTCGCTCAAGAAGACTGTCTGCTATTAGATTACATAGTAGGGGTGACAGTACGCCTCCCTGGAGACCGTCTCTAGATACTGTACCTTTACTGGTTTTATCTCCCATGGTAATTTGTGTAGCTATATGATATAAAAACTGTAGAATCCACTCTCGTAGGATGTCATTTATCCCTTTGTTGTCGTAGGGCTATATCAATACTTTCAAAGGTCTCATTGCTAAAGACTCTATGTCAATAAATACGGCTAGGGTAAACCGCCTACCCTCCAAGTGTAGTGGATATTCCGTAGGCCTCTCTTGGGCGTATACATGCTGATTAGAGTGTGGTGGACTAGTTGCTAGTGCACTATTTCTTATCTCTCCACCACAAAGTTTTTCTAGTGTCTTTAGAAGGAAAGACATAAGGCTACTTTCCTCCAATTCTTTGGAATGTACCTTAAAGCGATAGTCTCTGAAGATTTGCAAAAGGTATGGTAACAATATATCCAAACTCTATTGCAAAAGAGCTGGCAATATGCCAGCAACTATGTCGATTTAAATTGTTGAAAGGATTTAATTGCTCAAATTACTTTTTCTCCATCTACCACATGATTTGCTTACTTTCCAATCCTTTTAGGTGGAAGTATAATTGAGAGTTTTGTTCCTTATAGGTATATTTGCAACTTGGCAGTCAGGAAAGTGTGTATTCATAAGTACCATTGCTGTTTTTTTAACGTTGGCGTTATAAGTGCCCTTCTTACATTTTAGACTTGCTAGTTGCTACTATGGTTCCTTTGACAAAATTTTATTAAAACGAGCCAAATATTTTGTAGTCTCGATTGTATTACAAATACTTTTTCTGCCTCAACCTTATTTCTTTTTTATATTTTCTTTGTGATGTTTACCCACACTAGATTTTAGCATTATAAGCTCGTTGCACTACCGAGGGGTGGTACTGCGAGTTGAAACTGTCTTCAAAGGACATGCCTGATGAAAAGTCTCTACTATAGAGTTTTGAAAAAGGTCATTATTCTTCTGCAAATACTCTAAAGTTCAACCCTTATTAGAGGATGGTGGCAGCCTTATTAAAGCCTGCAGATATTCTGTATTTGTTGAGCTCGGGCTTCTGTACTATCATACCTCAACCTCAATGTCTTTCTCAAGGTACATTTTATTATTTTGTGATCTGATAGGGTTGCTGCATTAAACACATGCTAGTCCACTATGTACTCGGAAGTACTTAAGGTAGCCAGTGTAATATCAATTACATTCTGACAACAAGTTGTGGCAAAAATTGGTTCACATACTCGATTTAGTATTTATATATGCTTACTTGAGAGAGTAATGATCTGCCACTCAGATTAATATCTTTACTTTCCCATACCAGATGATGTGCGTTTGAGTCACATCTATTGATTAGATGTTTGTCGTTCTCCTCACAGTAGTTAACAACTTTTATCGGCTTAGCAGTGGGGGTAATTCTGCCGAGTCTCCTGGAAAATAAGCTGAAACTAAAACAATATCAGTTTTTGTCTCAAAGTTACACCCTATTTGAACGGCTGTAATGTCATTAATGTCCACTACTCAAGTTTGGTAACAAGAGAGCTTGAATGTGGCCTGAAATAAAAACACAAGATCTAAGTTAATTTTGTGTTTTGTCCACAAACATGGTATTGCTCAATCCGCAAATTCTTGAGTTAAGAGACCAAGGTTCCTGAATGAGGGAGATGTCCGGCTTACTGCTTAAGTGTCTGCATAGAGTAACCGTGGTCGCTCAGAAGTGTTGCAGATTAATTTGTTTAATTTCAAGTCCTCGATCTTTGAACATAACGCCAACATAAGGATTAGTCGGGCTCTAATCTGCTAGATCCAGACTCTAACAGGATGTACACAAAATCCTGTTTTTCTGGAGTTACAGTTGCCTTGATAATAAGAGCACCTTCATATTCAATTTCAAAATTACACATGCAGGGGTTCCCCAATGCAGCATTCGTGGGCTAACATTATATAATTTGTTCATTTGTGATATCGATATGCCAAAACGATGCACTGTTCTGCTCATATAACATAAAGACCTCTAGATGTCAATCTCTTGTCTTCAATGAGCAACTGATATACTAACCAAATGTCTTAACAAGTTGTGAATATCACTTAGTTCAAATAAATATGTAACTAAAATATTCATACTTCAGCAGATTAGAGAACATATAAAAATATAAACGGAACCGACATACATATTGGAACTTACCAATGAATTAATATGAACACTCAACCTACGTAGAGAATTCATATTAACAACAAACTCAACTAAGCTTACATCAGGTTGCGGTTATTATATCGATTAATAAACAGGAATATACTACTTCGCATTATACTTTATACGGCATTTTTTCGGCCAACGTCAAAAACGAATATTAAAAACTCCAAGTATTTTAAAATAAGATTTAAGGTTTTTACAATGCATACTAAACTGCCAATTATATTACGAGCTAGCAATGGATACGATCGAGTTAATTATTAAAAAAAAATACTAAAACATTTCTGACCAACCTACACAATAACGACAATATGTAGAACAAAAAAAATGTATACTATAATTAAATGTTTTTTAACTTGGTTAAAAATAGTAATATTTGAAGCAGGTGACAACTAAAATAAATTTTTAGTGCAACCCGTCAAATCTAAAAAATCATTGTCCGCTGTATTTAAGTTAAGGATGTGTTAAAAATACTGCAATTAGAAAACGATTAAAATTATGTACAACATTGTTTTAACTGTTGAACTATAATAAAAAAACAAATTGTATAGTTTCATAAAATTATATTATTATAACTAAGTAAATTGTTATGTTTTATCCGTAAAAATATAAATATTTTTGCTAAATATCTACTACTTAGCAGAGTAATTTTCCCCTGTTTGTAATGATCTGGGCGTGAGAAAGTTGTCATATGAAACTGGCTGTGTAATCCCCAAATAGGCAGTTAAACACTGTCCTGCGTTGGGTGCATTGTACAAGTAAATTATAAAATGTGTTTAACATAATACTTGCATGGGGCACTCTTGTGTGAGTTTGTTAGTCGTTCGATGCGAAGCTGGTGCAAAAATCTATTTTCAGAGTAAAAAATGTAACTGCAGTTGAGCATTTTAAAGCAGATAAAATTAGTTTAGTGGTAGTATATATTTTAAAAATATTATTCGCACCCTGTTGAACACCTACACGATATACAGAACTACTGGTAGTGTATACATTTTAATATATATTAGTCCCCACAAAATTCAAATTTGAACAGCGGAATATTTTGATAATTGCACAGACAGCACAATTGTGTAAGAATCTCCAACAGTTTAAGTAAGGAGGGCAATAAAAATATTTTTAATTGTGTGTTGTTCTATTTTTCCGCAAACATGCAAAACATGTTGGGATGAAGAACATTTAAATTGTAATCAAGCATCGAATAGGATAGATAAGTCTTCAATTGCTTATTGTGTCTGATACCATCAGATGAGGTGTAAGTGAATTTGTAGACAAAACGGAAAATCGTAGAAGCAGACAATCAAAACAACAAAGAACGGTATATTTTTATTAGAGGAAAGTGGTATCTGTTTTGGATAACACATTTTATTAGTATCCGTCTGTGGCAAATCAGCACCGAGTCGTTAGATACTGGGATTTAAAGGCAGCAAAACCAGAAGCGAGAAAGGCAAAAGTATAGGATTTGGGCAAAAACGTCCAATTGTTTATTGTATGTCCGACTTGATAATGATAAACAGGCGAATCACATTCAATGTTTGCCTTATGGAAATTTGCATACTGTCCACAAAAATTAATATAGTGGAAAATGAATTTTTCATAATTTTAATGATTAGCAGAAGCATGTCGAGATATGACAATAATTGCTGCAGCTGTACAATGTATATCCGGAGTCGTTATTGAATGTCTGGTTGGAGCAGACGTATCATGACTGGGACCAGAAATCGGAAAATAAACACCAGTTTAAGAAATAGCAACGCAATAAAAATTCTCGTTACAATCATAACCGGAATCTCCTGTTCCAAAAGAAATAACGACAATTTTTTAGTATTAAAGAGATGATTGTTCCAATTAACCAAACGCCTCCGCGTGAAAGAATTAATCGTAGACAATACTGACAATGAAATTCATTGAAACAACTTCGTGGACAAATTTAACAAGGTTAAAACAAGAAATGAAGACAGTGCGTTGCTTTAACAAGGCAATACGTGGTCATATGTTACTCACCACACGGTTCTCACCTCGTAAGCTCTCAAAAACACGTTATAGCCTGACGCGATATATTTACCAGATCTTACTTCAAAATATTACGCTTTGTATGATACAATAAAAAACGGGGTATACAGTAGAAAACTTTACTCCAACGACAACCTTCATTCGATTGTCCATAAGTGATGCCTTTAAAGAACACTTTGGTAATTTTTACATTTTTAAGGTTCGTGAATTTTCTGTAGTTATCTAACAATGGTTTAATTTGATAATTAATTTTATTTAGTTAATTTCCCAACAAGTTATGTATAGTTTTTTGACAATTCTTTTTATATTACTATTTTCTATTTACTTGTGTATTGCTAGTATGTTATCTTTTATTTTTTTACCTTTGTGCTACATATGTTATAAATTTGTATGTTCAAATTTTTTAAAGTAAAATACAAACATTGAAACTGTAAATAGGTGTTTTCTATTGAAAATTATTGTTGTACTAACTTTATATGTTGGAAATTGGACTATGTACAGGGTGTCCAAGAATTTATATTGGAAATCATTTAAAATCACTCCTTGCAATACTCTTTGATTTAATAATTCATTTATTCTAATGTACGACTTAGAATTACACTTGTTTTATAACATGATGCACAATTCTAATTTGTGTTTATGATTTTCTTTTAAACTTGAATTTTGTCTTAAGAGATAATTTGTATAATAAGCGTTATTTTTAAACACAGGTTTGTTTGAGAATGAATAGTGAAAAAATAAAATTTTTATTAAAAATTCACCAGTATTCAACTGCTGCTAGGTTTTAAAGTTATAATTTAGTTCTTTGTACATGCCTATTAGTTTAATTTTCCTCAAAGTTTAATTTCTATTTTTGCACACAAAACTTCCGATATCATTTTAACTTATATTATCCTCGATGTTAACGCTAAAATTACTTTTAGTTGTTGCTACTAATTTATAATTAAAAGATTTTTCTGTGCTCTATTTCATTTCAAAGCGTTGTGATTTTTTAGACTAATTTTAACAAAAAGTGCCTGGTTTAAATTTTTTGCTCTTTTTATAAAATGATGTCAACATATGACACCGCAATAATCCTAGAAAAGCAAATTATATAATATTAATGCAAAATTTAGCAAGAGGGTGCTATAAATCAATGTTAAAATTAACTTAAAGGCACTTGGTACAATATATTGTTGCAAATTATTTTCTTGTATTGTATTTTTTAAAAATTTTAATATTATGTAAAAAATCGCATTAGTAATATTTTCTTCGTAATTTGAATTGCAGATGTTGGGTCAGTATTCTTCGTTTCTTAAGATAAGAATAAACATTTCGAATAAAATTATTATTTAATTATTTGACTAGTATAATTTACCTTTACAAATACAGACTTTATCTTATAATTAGGACTTGATATACACAATTAAAACTGTTTTATTTTAAAGGTTTATTTTAGAAAATGTGGACGGGAATGGTTAGTGATAAACGTGCAAAACACTTGCGATTTGGCAGGGATGTTGCATTTGTTTTTTCCTCAATTTTATAAAAACTACAAGGCAAATAGATACTAGCGCAATAGAATATAGATCTTATAAAAAATATATATGTAGTAGTAGTAGTTGCTTACTTATATTCACGTATTAAAAAAATTGGTGCTGCGCCAGTACATCCACAGTAAATATAATCCAGCGCTGTCAATCCAAGATCCTGAGGAACATCGCAAATGTACCAAACGCTTCATATGGACCTAGACATTCCGTTTGTGAAAGATGCTGTAAAACAAAACTCACCCAAATGCAATCATAGATACACTAAAAGAAGATCCCAACAACCGACGCTTAAAGAAAAAATGGCCCAAGGATTTACCGCGTCCAATTAAATAATAAAAAAAAATTATAAAAGTAGCTCATAGAATGTATTCTAATATTCTGATTGCTAATAAATAATTAAAAAAAAAACGTATTAAATTAATATTTGGCGCAATAAATAGATTAAGATTTTATATCATCATCAAACGTTCAAATTTTACCTGCTGATGAGTGCATTATTGTATCTGAATATATCTAGATTGGAAGGACAATAGACGTATTCCAGTCAAAACTCGAGCAACACTTAAAAACGAGAATATACAACCAGTGCATCTTTCCCATACTAACCTATACAGCAGAGACATGATCATTTGCATAAACTGATCTAGAAACGCTAAGGGTGACACAGCGTCGTATGGAAAGATCTGTGCTCAAAATAAAATTATAAGATAGGATAACTAATGTGTGGATTAGAAACAAAATTAAAAATGTTTTAATTTGTTTTCTCACCACTCGCCTATAATAGTAACCTTAGAAAACCCATGCTACTTAGTAAAAAAACTACCTACTTTGTATAATAAGCACACAAATTGTAAGGTGTTCAGAAGATTTATAGATAAATAATTATTACTAGACATATATTTAATAACAAAAGTACTACCTTTAGACGTAGAACATGTTAATAGTGTTGGAACGGATTTTTTGGTAGGTAACTCTACAAAAATTCAGTATGTTGCTACTTTAAAATGGATAATAGTAGTGAAAAAATTGCATAAAATTGCAGGCTCGGAAGAAAATATCAAACAACGAGATAAACAACAATTAAATAAAGTAACTTTTGGGCTTAAAAAACTCCTTTCTATTCCAGTTGAGGAAAAAAGCAAAATAATATTGTTTTTTGAAGTCTCCTTCCAGATGTGCAATGAAAACGCAATTGGTAAAAATCTGAATTTACAAATAAGGATTTAAGTATAATTTATTCACTAGGAAGTATTGAAAGAAGTTCGAGATAAATGTACTAGTCTGTTCAGTGCAGTACTAAGACTACACTTTATCTTTCCTCAATGTTTGAAAAGCTTTAATAAAATTTGAAGTCATACAAACCTATTAGTTTACTTCTAGTAAAATCTAAAATATTTGAAAAATAAATGCTACTAAATAGGGTTAAGCTTATATTACTAGGCAATAATATGATTTCTTATCTATGAATTTCGATTGCAACATGCCATCAATGAACAAATACATCTAGTCGTAAACAAGATTTCAGAGAGTTTGAGACAGAAAGGTACTGCTCAAGTATATACTTAGATATAACCTAAGGCATGACACAGTGAGTTGCTTTTTAAAATCAAGAATATTTTTTCTAGGTTATTACCACTTCTCAAATAATATCTTGTCAACAAATACTTTTTCATCAAGTTTGCAAATTATTAAAGAATTATTTTCTATCAATTCGGAAATTTTACGGGGGAGTGTATTTGCAGACCAATATTGCATGTTTTGTATACTACTGATCTGCTAATCACCAGATGAACAACAATTATATCCTGGTCCAGTTATGCAATTTAACAATCTCCAAGATTATTTAGATATATTGCAACTGTAATTTAAAAATTGCCGGATTAAATCAACGCAACAAAATTAGTAGAGGTCACCTTTACAACTGCAAAGAGACCTGTTCACGTGTTTTACTAAACAACCAACAGGTGATGCAAGTAGAGAGCGCCAAACATTTGGAAATTTATTTAGCTAAGTAACTGACGTGGAAACACAGATTGAAAAATGTATATATCGCTGTACAATACTATTATCAAATTGATCTAGACCTATGTTATACACTATATATGGTACATCGAAATTTTGAAATGCTTTTAAGCTAAGACGCTTAGATTCATAGTAAATAGAACTATACCATGGTATGTGGCCCAATGAGGTTACACGTCGTGATCTAGATATATTCTGTCAGTTAGTTAAGAAATCTTTCAGTCAAATGTTTGCTGGAAAACTGAGATGAGAAGTCCCGGCTCAAGTTGACTTCTATTGATTACTTATTTCTGAATAAATCTAAAATTAAAATAGAAAATTTGTTAACAAACTCTTTTCTTCATAACACTTTTGTATAATTTACTAAATGTGATTAAAGGATGGTTGTAAATCCATAAATATATTAAAAATTAATAAAAATTATCATGTGCAACAGCTGAATGTTTTATTGTCAATGTATGTGTATGGCGTCTTTTTGAAATAATCGAGGAACACACGTTTTACGTACCTTTAGATATTAGCCAGAAGTTTTAATCAAGCGGTGTGCAAAATCAATTATTTTTTAATTTACATTCATTTAATTGTGCCATTATGCTCCGTTTATTAAAGAAGTAACACACAGAATAACATAACAATAATCTATTGTTTCTTATCTGTAATACAATTATAATCATAATGAAAAAAGTCGAAGGATATAAGAAATAATAATAAATAATAAAAATTTAAAATAAACCAAAAATACCAAGACTAACAAGTATACAAGAAATGTCAATTATTTTCGGGCATATGGAAGTGGCAATATGTATTACAAAAACACACATAATGTTAATAAAATTAAAAATTAAAAATTGAGTAATTCATAGACGAATTCAAAGTTGGAAAGGAGAAATGCCGCTAAACATAAATGTAAGTAGAAAAATCTAAATCAAAATCGAAAGCAACCTATTAACCAAAAGGACGCACATGGAGTATTTTATATGCTACCTAATTTTAACTATCGAAAAAATATTGCTACAGGAGATAAACATAAAAATTTTGCTGTAGTCAACAAGCTGTAATTTCTATGAAAAGGTGGCATTGATAAAAAGCGCCCATAAAACTTCAGAGCGATTGCAGCAATAAGAAAATAGTGCAAGAAAAAATGAAGACATAAAACAGTAAAACTACAAAAAACTAAGAGCCAAGATTTATAGCGGCGACTGTACGTAGGCGGAATAAATAGCAGTAGCCTAATATACAAAAAAATTTGAAATACTTTAGGACAGACAAAAGTTTTATTTTGTTACTGTATGAATATTTTAGTTTATTTTCACATAGATAGGCACGTATCTGCATCGATATAATATAAAGAGAATTTGATTTTTATACTTCAGTTCATCAATGGGCGTTCTTTTTCTGCATAACACTTTTCGTCTAGCAGAAAGTAAATATTTCAAGGCATTTGCGCACAAAAACCTCCAAGTCTACGTTCTTCTCAAAACGTTGAGCTAAGTTAGGGCTACATGAAAATTGTTCTAGAAGTGTCTAAAATAGTTACTCCAAACTCTACGAATTAGTTAAATCTTGACCTTTAGTGTGATAAGCAACTTTCACTGTTTTCAAGAATTGTGCCTTAATTCAGAAAATCCGTCAATACAAAGGCTCTGAAAGTCCAACATACGATGAAGGGAATTTTACTACCGGCAGTCGTATTTTTATTTTGTGTGAGTTCAGCCTCTTTGCGTCTTTGTCAACATATGCTGACGCGTTTTGATTTAGTTGCGTGGCTCTATGGTTCTTCGCAATAACCCTTTCCATTTGACCTCATAATGAGCCAAGAGCTTGCGGATTATCTTGAACGGTTATAATTCCCTGCCAAGAAGCGAAGAACATTTCGCTGAGAATTTTCTGTATTTAAAATCGTAGCGAATGTTGGCTTGCGTGCTGCTGTAGTTTCCCACTGTCTGTCACAGCAATTCACTTAATCGTCCTATTTAATCATATCCAGTACAGTTCCACGATTTAGCTTGAGGTTGTCCGTAGGTTTCCAACTGTGTCGCATACTTTTTTATCCCATGTACATCTAGGCCTTCAAAAGCATATCAACGGATTAATCTCTTTCCGTCTAAAAGTTTACAGCAGAACGTTATGCAATCGCCTAGTGTAGCTCTTTCTCACTCATTAGCTGCCTTTGTCCCCAGGACACAGCATGTTTTACTAGTTTTTATTAGTTAATAGTTAAAATAACTTATCGTAATTTTTTAGCCGTAACAGAGCAATTTTCGTTTATGTTTAATTAACCAGTCTAATTAAACTAGGAGTCAAAGTTTTACACATACTAATAATAAGAAAAATACACATGCTTTCTTTATTAAAACAAAGGAAATTAATCTAGGGCATTTAACAGAGACGTCCAAACCAATTTGCTGCTTAATAACTTATCTGAATTTTCAAACGGAAACAAAGAAAAATAATTACCAGGATCAAATTAAAATTCCCCTCAATTTGTACACAGCTAAAGGTTACATGGTAGCTCATAATAAACAACCAGCATACATTTTTATTTTGTTATTATTGTCATTTGAAGCTGCACTTCATAGATCATGTACAAAGTACCTTTATAACGGACAACTGAAATAACAAGAGTTAACTGCAACTACCAACCAATTACATTAAAATAACAAATGTAAAACAATTACAAATGTAATGACGTTATGATGGCGTTTTAAAATTCTACCTTCTTGTTTTTGCAGAATGGGCACTTTATAGTCTTTTAAGGCAAAATATTGAAAATACAAAAATTAAATAATTATACAGTGTAATGTTTTAACTTCATTTAAGTAATAAAGTATGCACGTTTTTAAAATATCGGGTTTTTAAAGATTTGCTAAAAATTTTGTTCATTCTTATCTTCTAAAAATTTTTATTTTAAAAGTAACACAATTAGTAAAATGTAGCACTGCTTAAAAAATCTTATATAAAAATAACAATAATATGAAGTAATTTAATCGAAGCCAGTAACGCCATATTGGTCGATCGTCATATTCAAACGGAAATTATAGATTCTGTTTGGTTGATAACTCCTAATTTAAAACAAAACTATAGAAAATAACCTACCTAAGTAATAATTTTCTCATGTATAGCATATTATTGGAACCATTTGATAGCGAATACTGGCACAGTTTCAAGCAGGTAAATATAGGGCAAATTTTATGTACTAATAGACAATTTATTTTTATCTGAGTAACTATTTGATTATAAGTAACCTTTTTGTAATGTAAATAAGCAATGAATTAAACATCTACAAAAAATTGGAAATAAAAATTGGTGTTTCTATATATAACTCTGATTACCATTTACCTACTTTGCTTTAAGGTATACATAGCAAAATTGTAACAAACCCAATATTATTATAAAATAGCAAAAACCTTAAATTAATTTGTAATAGAAGTAACGCTGAAAATTATATATATAATTATATAAAATAATTATATTTATACAAATTAGACAAAAGGTGCGTAAATGTGAAAACTGATACTTCCTTCTAGCTAGACTTATTTTAATAGGTGTAAAGCACCTATACTTTTAATTTAATTTTTTTTTAATTTATATTGGTTGCAGAGCAGGTAACAATCTGAAAAAGGGCTGCAAAAATAATAAAAAATATAAAATCCTTTTTATTAAAATATAAAGCTAGATAATAGTAAGGTGAATAGTACTGTATATTAAACAATTTTGGAAGAATATTATTAAAATTTAAAAAATGGCTTACAAATGAAACATATATCCACGTACAGAAATTAAAAAATAAAATACTTTCATTAAAACGTGATTAAAAATCAATTATCTTCCGAAGTGGCTCGAGAAGCTATGGTTCGTTTAAATCTTGAAAAGCAAACTTATGAGGTCATAAATTGCAGCTTATCTGAAGCCTGTTTTAACTGTAAGAAAAATATGCCTCGTAAATTTATGACCTTTTAATTAAATCAATAAAAGCATTACAACTTGAAGGAGACTTAGAAGCATTAATCGAGAAAAAGAAAGGACTAATTTAGATTTTGAAAGGCATTGCAGGGAAGAATACTAAAAGCATAGTGAAGCCGTAGGCAAAAATATAAGACAAATGTCTAAAAAAAGTTTAAGTGCTAAGATTAGAGACATTATCAAAATTCAAATCTCTGATGTTGACAAAGATAGAGATAAGTTCAATAAAATTAATTTTTCTTGCCAGAAGAAGCTGTTATTGTATACCTATATGTCTATATCCACCACTAACAGTTCAAATTTTCAAAAAATTATTTACAATCTGTTTTTTTGAAAGCAATAAACAAGTTTGTTGATTGAAAGTGAATTTGAGGGGATAAGACGTCCATTGATAATACCTGATACATAAAATTACTTTATTATTCGTGGGTTCTTAAGTCTGTGGGTCACTTCAGCCGTCTTTGTACTGAAAAAGGTTTATTTAGTTGGCTTATTTTGTCGTTCTGATGGCTTGGAAAACTATGAAAGTAGTTGGTTTTCGTAGAATAAATTTTTCCTTCAACCATAAGAATACCTAAATCTTCCTGTAAATCTTTATTACTTACGTACAGTAAGACATCTACAATTTTAGGTAGGATTTGTAATGGAATGCGTTAGATGATTTTGGTGTTTGATGGTTTAGTACGTTTGTAAAAGTCATCTTATTTTCCAATGTTAATTTGAACTTTCGGACTAAAAGCCAATGTATGTGTTGTAACTTAAATTTTATTTAAGTTTTCTTTGGGGTTATATCTGATCTCCAGATTAGTTTAAAATCAACTAATTATTGGGACCAAGTATTTAAATTTATTTTAACGTGTTGATTGGTGTTATTCTAGTATTTGAGAATTTGTTGCGGCTGGTTGTGAAGATTTGGTAGAAATGACTTTTGTTCTTTAAATATTAAGCCATTTTTGAGACCGTTTAGATAAACTTGTAGTATTTGTTTGCGGCTTCTAGTATCTCACAGTGTGTGAATAGTATGATCATATCATCTGCAAAACGGCTGATTAATGTGTTGTTCATTATTGGAACAGCCGTGAAAATAAAGTACAAAAGTTGCCTGAGTACACTACTCTGTGGTGTTTTAAATTTAATAAGATAGTTTATGAATGTTTTGAGGTTTTATTTAGATATAAGGGTGCTCAAAAAAATATAGTTGAAATTCAAACAGTAATTAATTAAAGGATGTGATTTTTTAATAGTAGTTTTTGAGGTCAAATCCAGTCCAATTCTTTATCTTCTCATCATTCAACTATCAAATCTGTTGGGGATAGCGTATTTAAGTTCTAGCTGAATATATGACGATTGTTGATAGTATTCAATTTATAGGATAGTAGGCTATTGACCTATGAAAGGTTGAAAATTTAATTTATCTGGAGCATCATCATTGCTATTACCAGTTGTTGATATTGGGAAAATGTATTTATATCATAAATAGTGATAGGTGATCGGAGCTGCGTTTGGTGACATTTGTTATCTCCAATGTAGAAATTGTATTTTTTGTGTAGCGACCTCCCCGCATGGTCAAATACGAAATTTTATTTAATATTCAGGAGAAAAAGATTCATTCAAATGTACGTACTAGGTAGTTCAGATATGACCGGAACTGATTTATGTCTATACAAGCCGTACTGTGCAGCAGTTGTGCGACCTTAAGAAAATAGAGTCACGCCTTCCACCCTCCCTCCTGACTGGGTTAAAACCCGTCCAGTCCTATTTGTAAGTTGCTAGAGTGATAAGCGAACAGAAACTTGCCACAGACTTCAACAACAGTGTAGAGAAGAGTGTCTCTCACAGGCCCGTGTGTTTGAATGGTGTAATTGCTTTAAAGAGGACAGAGAGCGCGTGGAGAGTGAACTGCATGATCGTCGGCCGCGAGCGTCCGTCAGCGAGCTAAATATTGGTCGTGCAGACGCGCTTAATTGTGAGAATTTATCAAGAAAATTTACCACCATGCAAAAACTAAGCACAATGCATTTTGAGCTTTGTAAAATAATAAAAGAACAAAATCTGATGTTATGATCGTTTTGAAACAGAAAGAACGCTTGACGATTTTGAGCAATTAACAGTTCATAAAACGTCGTACCATAATGTGCATCGCAAGGGAGGTGTACTCAGCACCTATGATTTGGTATGTAAAAAACTTCTAGATTAGACCTGTAATATAAAATTAATCTAAACTGTCTAAGTTTATTATTTTTTATCTATGTATACATTTTAACAGAAAATAAACAGACAGCTGATGTGTGGCGTGACTGAGCTCTGAACGTACGTTTGGTTGCTATCTTCAGGATATCTTACTTTCGTAAGGTCACCACACCGACTTATCCCACTGTTATTATTTGTAAATAAATTTTATCATATTCCAAACTTATAAAAATTTAAGGAAAAGTGAGAAGTACGTTTTTGCGGACAACTTCTCGTAATGTAAACATTTTAAATCGAATTATTTTTGAAACACCCTGCACTTCATGACTGCTAAAGGCGTTTGTATACCGGAGAGCATTTGATCATCGTGGTTGCTTTTGATCCAGAAGTGAAACCAAGGACCACTGTGTACTATTATTGTAGGCCAAAATCTTTACCTCTCAGCTACCAGCGAAATAAACAGTTGTAAGTCCAAATTGTTCCTAAATTCAGATATTTCTTTGTAGTTTGTTTTTTATTTAGGGTTACGGTAAAAGACAATGCCCTTAGTTTTGTTGCTTGCCTATAATAAGTGAACTAGAGTTCATTATAATGGATTGCTATTGTGTGACAGTATAGAGTTTTTCTTTTAATTGAATTATTTTGAATTACCATTTGTTACAGAAATTAGTAAAACCATAAATTTGAGGAGGCGCATGTATATCATGCTTAAGCACACGCAAAAATTGAACTCTGTAAAATATTTTAAGAACATAAATAAACATCTATTTGCACTACTCTAAGACAAAAACATAATACACAAAATTGAAATCAAAATTAGCCCGTCTAAAAAAATTGGTTGTCAATTACGATGTTTCACAAGAATACATTTGCTGAACACTAGCCAAACGCAATTTGAAGTAATTCAAGAAATAGAAAGATCATCCATATAATGAAAAACAACTTACTACCATGTAAAGAAATGTAGTAGTCTTTATAAAAAATTCTTTCTGGAAAAAGTCCATATGTATACAAGAAATATTTTACATTTACTAACGATAACGTGGTGACCACTACACTAATATTAATTAAATATGTTGGATAATGTAAAATGTGTGCCAAAAGAAATATTTAAGGAGTCTAATTTGAGAATTAATTTATGAAAAAAAATTTAAAACTTTTGATAAGAGGTTCTCAATCTCCTAGTGCCAATGCAAGTGTTTATTAGCAAATTGTCTTTGTTATTTAAACCATTTATTCTGAGAATAGTTATGTACTAACTACACCTAATTGCATCTATTAAGCTAAAAAGAATTTAAGATGGTTATAGAGTAGAGCCATTAATTTTACGACAGAAGAATTGAAATTCCAAAATACGATTTTATAGAGTATACTATCTAGATTGGTATACGATAAAGTCTAGAAAGTTCTATAATAGAATAGTAAAGTTAAAATTTTGTTTACAATATGTTTTACTAGCAAAGGTTGAAGGGAGGCTCTGTCTGCAACAATACTCTACTTGGCTGAGAGAATCACCTGGTTTGAGGCAATTTCTTTATTGTTTTTTTACAAAAGTCACATGCTGGTGGTTCTTTTTGGCAGACCTGGTGCTTATACGGCGATAATCTGAGTTTAATTTTGTTTAATTTTCAATCATGGTCTTTCGATAGCTCTAGCAGTATATCTTCAAATGCAAGTTTATAAACTCCCTTGGTAAAGCTTGTTCCAACAAAATAGATATTGTATGACTTCTGATCCAAAAAGTAAAGAAAAATTTCTTTTTTCTCTGATTTTTTCTATCTTCTTTCCCCAGCATCAACCGAACAGGACAGGACACGGTTAGAAAGAAGTGAACCCAATTTACGTATTAATTATTAATTTCCTTTTTAGATAGACTCGCTCCAAAAACGATAATTTTTTAATTTACATAAACATTATTAAAATTTACAAAACAATATTAAAACATAGTCTCATTTAATAAAGATTTAACATTTTAATAGTTTTTCCTGTATTAGTTTTTAAAATAATTTTATTTATTTTTAACCTACTCTTTAGTTATGTTTTGGAAGTAGTGATATCGCTATTTTTAAATCGAATTAGAGAAACGTATCTTCATAAATAAATGCAGCTGACACACTAATGGGCAGTCAAAAACATTTTTTTTCAATAAGATAATCGTGTTCTTGTACCAAAAGTACTTAATAAAAGGATATGTTACGAAGATAAATACTACAAAGCGGTGATGTTTTTTAGTGTATTCTAAAACTTACTTCGCTGTTTATATTCCAGTTACTAGATATTTTGAAAAGTTATATATAATATATTTTCTCAGATGCAAAATATATATTACTTTTTGTCAACCACATTAAAATAGACAAAATTAAGATAAAATTTAAAAATGCGGATTTAACCATTTTAAAGAACATGAAAAATACAATTGTTCCTTCTTTTTTTAAAATTTTGAACCAGTCGTTAGCATTCAAATAATACGTTGTCTGTTTAGAGGAAATAAGTTTGACAATTAATGCTGCCAGTGATATTGAATATTGATAGTGATGATAGCTACTGTAATCCCATATGTTCTCCAAGTAATCACAACAAAGAAAATAACTACAGATATGCTGTTCAAATGCACGCTATTACAAATAATGTGTACGTGCGAACAATAGAAGTAACGGTGGTGAGACTCTAACGCCCTGTGTGGAGGCGTAGCCTGCAGACTGAGAGGTTAAAGCTCTTATACTTTCGTTTGGTCGCCATGCATTATCTCTGTTACGGAGTGATGTAGCAGCACCGCGCTTAAAACAAACGCATTATTATCTCATAATCGAAGTAAAGACAGGAAGTTGATTATTTTTGTGATTGAGTAAGCCACTCGTAATTCAAGCCCAGGATTGAACCCGGATCCAGCCAATCGCTTCAACCGCGCAGTCACACAAGTAAATAGCGATAATAACAATGCAAAAATAGAATTGCTAAGTTCAGAAACTACAAAGATTCCAGAAATAAGTATTAAACATAAAAAATCTCCCACAAAAATGAAGAAAGTATAATTGGCAGAAAAGAGCAAATTATTGATTATAATTTGATGTAAAATCGGCAAATGTAACAAAAAATTATTAGTTTTTTTAATATATTGATAATATTTTTGAAATTTATTTATTTACCTACAATATGTCTCTCAAACACATACAGTAGGTAATTTTACAATAATCTATAAAATCAAATAGAAACATATGGAAAACAAATTAATAACAGTTCTCATTTAGTAGCTTAGTAGATTTGTATTGCTAAGTTTACACTATATAATAAGCATTATATATTGTAACGTCAAGCGGTATAGAAGGTCAAAAAGATTTATCCATTTCAGTCTAGGCTCCTTTAGGAGGGAGCCGATTAGCACGATTGTATGTGTATTAAGGCAAGTAGTATTTCGTCTGTGATTGAGGGGATGTCTAAATCAAGTTAAATAACATCGTTTAGGATCACAGATCTTTGAATTAAAAGTGCCTTACAATGTCAATATTGGAGTTGCTTGCTGTTGAGTTGAATATCGTAATTACCTATGGGTTTTATAATGGATTTATAGAGTGAAATTATGTTATTAATGGGCAGTTGAGACTTTTTTGAATCTTAAGATTCAGCTATTTGCTTTTCGTGAAAATATGCCTCTTTCAAGGTAGGCGTCTATCTAGGTGGAGTGCTAAGTATTTTACATGTTCGTCTTGTGGCACTGATTTGTCGTTATGCAACACAGGAGGGCAGGTACCTCTTCTTAGGGCAAAAGTCACTTTTACCCACTATCCTTCATTTAGTTTTATCCGCTATTTATTGAACTAAGGCTTTAATTCTTGAAAATGTTTATATAGATGTTGACTCGCCATATAAAATTAAAGATCAGAAGAAAGTACCGCAATGTCTTATGCAAATGTTGCTACCATAATGGAAGCAGTAGTGAGAAGGTGAGCAGTAAAAAGTAGGTATAATAATAGACCCAGCACGCTGTCCTGAGGTACCCCTACGTGTATTAGCAACAGAGGTGTGGCGAAAAAATGCCTGTCCGTTAAATACTACTTTTTTGTAAAAGTCCGATGCCAGGGTTCTTTTGATTTTAATAAAAGTCCCTGGTGCCACACGTTATCAAAGACTTATGCAACATCTATGAAGATGGCCGAGCAGTTTGTCGTTAAAATCTTTTATAATTTTGTCGACCACTCGGTATACTTGTTTAATGGTGGCATGCTTTTTCCGAAATTCAAGCTAATGATTAGGTATAAGCTTATTATTCAAGATTATAGGTAATAATTTCGAAAACCGTGGACAACAGAGGTAGCAGACTAATTCGTCTGTACGAAGACAAATCAGTTTGTAGTTTCTCAGGTTTAGGTATTAGGATAAATTCAACGATTCTCCATTGTTCTGCAAAATGTCTTATTGTGACGTGGAGGACAGTATGCTGCTGGGAGTGTCAGCGGTTCTTTTCAATATTATATTACCACTGTGGTAGTCTATAGGTACAATGGGTTATATTTAGGTAGTTTATGGTGCTTAATAGAATTTCTAATGGTAATAACCGTTCCAGCATGGGTTGTGCCGTTTGGGTGTTGTGTGGCATATATTGTGTAATTTAGAATTTTTACATAAATACCATTTATATAGTAAGATTCGGTGATTAGCAGAACGTCTATGCAGTGGTTTGAAATAAAAGAGACGAGTTCGTCTTTGTGTGCTAATCCATTAGTATTCCAGACAGCTACTTTAATATGTAGATTTATTACTTATTTTGAAAACGATTGCCGATAGTAACGTTAACATATTGCCCATTTACCCCATAAAGGTTTGTAACATTTTTTTAAAGTTCTTGCAGCTTGTTTGTTTCATTGTAGCTATGAACTGCTAGCCTTGTATTGGGTCGTAATGGGTTGCTGTCTATTAATGATCGATAGCTTGACGTAACTGATGTTTGGTTAGACCAGTTTTCTCAAAACCAATGAGTTGGCATAGGTTTACCTGTTTCTTAACGGGGAGTACAATTTTTCCGCAACAATTTAAACATTTAACTTCAGGATTTTTCTCTTTATGTTAACATTGGGCGATGGGTGGCTTTTAGCGCATTTGAAGCGCCGTGGTCTTCTATCAGAGGAAAGTTTTAGTGTGTCGGGTTATTAGTATTTAGCACATTGCGGGATCTCGCGCTTTACATTCTAGTCTAAATTTAATTGTCGTATGACTCAGTTTGCTTATATTGTAAATATGTTTGTTATTTTCAGCTGCTTTTGGTTCTACAAAAAGTGATAGAGCTGTTTTTTGTGCCTCTTTGCTTTATGTAGGCAATATTGATGACTTTATGGCCAAGTGTTTTTATTTCCTTTTTTAGCTTTTTTAGATTCGTAGATCGATGTATATTCCTAAAAACTGCTCTGAAGCTTTTTTCTGTTTTTGCTGACAGATATGAAATTTGGTATTTCTTTTAGCTAAGGCTTTAATTATATCAGTGCACTTTTCCGATGTATGTGGTAAGTTTTCTACTTCGTTTTTGTTTATTATTTTTAGAGTATATTTATATAAATCGATTCTAGTAAGCGCACAAATGATTTCATAACTTTAACCCCTGATAGGAATGTTAGAAAAGTTTTCTGACTGCCAGATTGATCAGTAAGGGGCTGAAAGCAGTTTGTAGAATTAAGTCAGTATTCTGCTGTTTAGTCGACTTGGGTTGCATCTGACTAATGTTGGTTGTTTATTTACGGCCACGTTTTCTGTTTTTCAATGATTGCCAATCTTATGTGTTGGCTAGATTTTTGATAGTTTATGAACATTTGTATTGTTAAGATGAACCTTATTTGGTGATTGGGATTGCAGTATGTCGTTTATTGTTAAGTTTGATGGTATATACTGATAATTCATAATAAATTGCTTTGACGTTTTTGATCGGTATGCATCGGCATGAATTGTTGCGCATTGCATACAAACATGAATTGGTTGCTACAATATGCCATAATAATATTTTTTAGATTACTTTCTAAAGCGCTAAGTAATCACAACCGATATGAAGCGCCACTTGACTCGCAGGTTACACAAAAGTTTGCTATCACTATCTGCGTTAACGCACGTAACAGGTCTGGTCTTTTATATATTATCAGATAACAGTTTCTAATAGTTATCACAGAATAATAGTTGTTGTCCTAGTTCTACTGTAACAGCAGAAAACTTGCTGTAATTTTTTTTGCCTAAAAAAGCGACTGTGGCGGCAGAAACGGTAGGAGCGGTGACCTGGAGCTGCAGGCCAGGCGGCTTAAGACATATCGATGACAGGCGTGGGATCCCACCAACACGCCGGTAGATCGCAAGTCTCCGCTTGCAAAAATTGTTTACAGTGTTTACGGCACAAATAACAAAATTCGACACTAATTACACAATACGCTAACTGCTGAAGTAAAACGTCCGCTTTGTTTGAATAAAAATATTCTTAAAAAAATTCATTTATACATCAATCCTATTCCCTGTTACGAAAGCTATTATATTGTAATAAAAACTTAAAATATTACTATGGTTACTAGAGAAAAAATCATATTTAGTAAAATTAGAATTTCTAAGCACCAAATTGAAATAGTTGCGTTGAATTTATTCTTCATATTCCCTAAAATAAAAGACAAGCTGTTGTTAAAAAATGCGATTATCATCTTTAAGACGTTGATATAAAGTCCTAACAAAAGGAATTAGTAAAGAACACAGCAGATTATTGCTAAGAAAAATTAAAGTAATAATTTTCTTATCAAAATATCTCTCCATTCTATATCCAACTAATAATAAACGCGTTTACTTTCTTAACTTGAGGCCAGCCAATCTCATTTAATCTTCATTTTTGATGTCACTACAAAAACGCTGTATTGGATGATTTGGAATAAGCCTAAAGCAAAAGGGACAGTAACAAAATTGTTTGTTTTAGAGAAGTAAGCATAAATTTTTATTAAGGAAACGCACACACATCAAAACGACTAATAAAAAATGTACACACATAACTGCCAACAACTGAGTATATCATGATATCAAGCTGAAAATCATTTTATCATACTTAGTCAACCGTTTATTAATAAAAATAAAAATAAAGTAAAGGTAATTTTTATATTTATTATTTTCTATGACTGGATTTATATAAAAAATTTAGATAATGTTGAGTATTTGAAAGTTTGAAATGTTACTCTTTTTCTAAATCTCTCTCGAACCCACATACATTTATCTTATTATTTTTTTGATTTGCCAGTATTTTTAATGAAATTATAAAAAACAAGTATTTATTAGCGAATTTGCATTGGGTACAGGTTTAATTTTATAACTCGTGTAAAAAATCCTAATTTCCAAAGAAAATGTACCATAGATCACAGCTCAGGTAAGAATTACAATAATAATATAATATAAAGATATAACTCAAACATAATATAATATAATACAATAATAAAATACGACTTGTACAATTTTTAAAACCGCAGAACATTTTTGTTTATTTCTTAACTTTTACTTAAGTTTTATTTGCTAGATAAAATACATAACTTTCAAAAATCTAAAGTTAAGGTGTAAATTTTGCATTCACTATTTCACATTAAAACTATGTTATACCCCATAAAGATTTATTGATATAATTTCATTAAAATTGCAATTAAACGTTAATTTATCTAATGTATTTACTATTATTGATAATTTCTCAGTTTTAATAAACAAATTTACAACTTTTTACTTTATACGATAAAAATATAAGATTTCCCACTGACAAACATTAAAACTATTAAATGTTATAAATATATAAAAATAATCTTATTTGTTATTCAGCTTTTTCAAATACTTTTAGCAAATAAAGTAAACAACTATTTTTGATGATTACAAACAGCTATAGGCTCTGATCTACATTATACAAAATTAAAATAAGTAACTATACATATTATAGGTACGATCTAGGACTGTGTGTTATCTAACAAAAATTTCATTATTTACTTAGGAAAGTGTCCTATACTTTTCATCTTATAATTTCTTATTTTCTTTCATTGAACAGCGCCATCCAAGTACGGCTATTTTACAACTTTATGTGATAGTAACAGTAAACTTTTCGAGCAAATGCTCTTTATGGTTCGCACTTGCGGACGACTGCTCCAGAGTCTGTTCTTGATAACTTCATTAATGGCAGAGGGCTATTGAAACGAATTTATTAGGTTAAGTTGCGCATGCAATTTTCTTTTAATTAAAACTTTTCTTTAAAATGGTAATAGGCAGTGAAAAGGTTTAATCATAATGTCAATAACTTATAGTTTGTTTAACACTACTTTACTAACGTTATTTTTGTTTGATTAAAAATTAATTAAGCTAGCATGTAACCTTACCTATTACTTATTTGGCCTGAAATCAATTATATAGAAAGCTGAATGCAGCGACCCACAAACCGCGCACACAAATCCGTAATTACGCGCAAAAGAAAAAACCGCGGCCACTCTTTAATTAACCCGCAGTAAGCAGTCTTTGCGGCACTTTTTGCATTGCCGTACTTGACGAACGCAAACAAAGGACAGCAAGGGGACCTTGCAAACAGAATGGTTTGAATTTTCTAACTGCGCCCCGGCTACGTTTAAAAGTAAAGTTTGTAACTAGCTCTCACCCAACGAACTTTGTGAAGTTACAAAGTTTTCAATTAGAGGCGGCCCGGTCTTTTGGCCACCATTATGTAGAGATCGAACGTCTCAAAGTCGATGCCTAAATCAACATTTTTTTTTTAAATTACCGAAATGTTTCTTCTAGCAGCATAACAACTACTGATATTTCAAATATTATAAAGATATGGTATACAATTTATCCTATTTCATTATAACATGTTTCAAGTATGATGATCTATAGTTACCATATATGTATATATATATATATATATATATATATATATATATATATATATATATATATATATATATATATATATATATATAAATTTCCATCAGGTTATTTGTAATCTTTCTCTGTTAGTAACATTCAAAGAGTGTAAATGCTTTTATGAGACACTATGTGTATATATATATATATGTACTATATATATATATATATATATATATATATATATATATATATATATATACACATAGTGTCTCATAAAAGCATTTACACTCTTTGAATGTTACTAACAGAGAAAGATTACAAATAACCTGATGGAAATTTTTGCCATAATTAGTGCTTGTTGCCATTTGTTTTTCTTTTATTTCCAATTTAGTTGCCAGTAGTGACAATAATTGACGAGATAGCTGGAAACCTTCCCTTTAAGCAACGAAAATAGATTTAAATATTTTTGAAAATCTGAGAACATGAAAGTAGTGCAGAGACGATAGCAGGCAGAATTTGATACTGCGCCACCATTACATATAACAATTACGAAATTACGCGACACGTTTGAGAGGAAAGGAACTGAGTGTGATTTGAAAAAGAAACGATGTTGGCAGAAAGAAATTAGTATTGGATGAAAGAGGGATGGAAGCAGTGGTACAAATTTTTTAAGAAATAAATAGTTTTTCTTAGGATGGCGCTATTAAGAAAAGAATGACAACGTTAGAGACGCTGCCAACTAGAATGTATGAGTTCTCTAAAATCTACAAGGATGGTCTATCACTGCGACCCATTGGCAACGACATCGGTGGCCCTATCTAAAAACTGGCAAAATATTTGTCCAGTCTATTACAACTAAACATTGGCCTTACCAGTAGTTACGTCAAGAACAAAACATACACAGGTTGCACTAACGGTATTCTGCATACCATGTTTGTGTGAATAGGTGTATATTGAGACTATAGGTAAGCCTACTGTTACCACTGGAATAAAGAAACACCTACGGCTCAATCAACTTAAAAAATGAGCTGCTGCTGAATATTCTGTAGAAAGTCCTAGTCACGAGATAGACTTTGCGTAAGCACAAGTTTTGTCTAACTGTAGAAACTATTACCTGAGATTATATAGAGGTGGTAGAAATTTTTAAATAGAAAAATAATTTTAATGAAGACAATGGGTATTATTTACTTAAATTTTGACTTGATTTACTGTTCTTAAAGAGTTTATGCTGTGAAAAAACAAGCGACATTAGCAAATGCCGAGATGTTATATGCATCCTATCAAATTACGTTAGCATATAGCTTGATTTTGGAGTTCTTATAAACTCTGCTATTTGTTCGGCATTAAGTCAAACAATAAACAATTGGTACTTTAATGGGCTGTACTTTATTTATTATTGACACATTCCTATAATTTAGTTAGTTTGTTTGAAAATCGCGCAATGATATTTTCGGACAGTTAAAAGTCAACTGATTAGACCAGTCTTAAGAGTTTTTGTTCTGTTTTGTTGTTACGTGTCACATGTGGTCCATTGAATAAATTATAAAATGACTAAATACTGAGAACTTGTATTCAAGGTTTAACTTATACAGACAGTCTTTTGCACTCCTGTAACCAGCTGTCTAATTAAATGTCACGAAAACCATGGTAATGAAACACGAACTCTAATCAACATGCAACGAAGGAGGCATCTCAAGCAAGCAAATAAAAAGTGCAAAACATGCAGCAAAAGTTGTCTTACATTTAATAAAGGTGTTGCAATAGAGGTTCGTCAGCAATCTTTCAAGTCACTACGCAATCTCTTATCGCGCCAAAATCATACCATATCTCGCCTAACTGACGCTATGAAAACTGAAAAAGTTTAAATAAGAATTTTCCATCAATCGCTGTATTCTGTGGAATTAGCTCTTTCATATTTTTAAGCTTCTATTCAAAACCTACAGAACACGGTAGATGAAATCCTATATGAGTAAAGTATAATTGAAAGTTCTAAAGAAGTTACTGCTGCTCGCCTTGAAAACTCATGGAAGAATTTTGTTAAAAAGTTCCCCATATCATAACACCTGTAGTTAACATTGCATGCCTCATAAAAAGTCTTTTTTCGCTTCTACAGCGTATTAATATCTACAATTTCTATTTTAAAGAAACTTTAGTTAACCAAAATAGACAAATTTTGCTCATTCGTGTACCTACTAGCACTTTTCCATTGGGCATTGCAATCTTCGCTGCTTCTGCAGAGAACAAGGACGTTCTACTATTTGTCTTATTGTTAGTAATCAACGTCGAACAGATGAAGTAGACTATCGGTACCGTGTTAATGCGCTGAAATATTTGAAGTTGCGCTACGTTTTGTTTTTGACGATAATACGTCTTCTTTCAAATTTGCTATCTTGCGAATAATGTACCCTTTTATCGACAACGAAACGATCTTATAACGTGCAAGTTATAAATGCCAATTTTTAATGGCATAGAACTCTGTTATTCCTTTTTTACACATGATATCGCTACTTTCTTCATATCTAAGAAACAATATAACCAAATCTGGAACTTACATGAACATATCATTTTTAACTTAAATTATTTTAAAATATAATCTGTGCAATGATGATTAGATTTTAATAAACAGCAGTGTACAAATCATCTTCTATGTTATCATTATATATATATATATATATATATATATATATATATATATATATATATATATATATATATATATATAGTGTTACGAAGTGAAACATTTCAAGAGTCGAAGTGTTTTTAATTTTTTATAGTATGACAGATGTTAAATAAAATATTGTAAAGCCATTAGTTAATGAGGATTTGAAAAAACTCTATAGTAATTTCTTAATCAAATAGAATCTTACTATCCATTAATTGTAAGCATACAATTACTAAGTACCTAAAATACTTTATAGATCAATATGATATAAATAATAATATTTTACTAGCTTGGAGTACAACACATAAATTACAAAGTAAAGTATCACTTTGGCGTGTGAACACCCCCTAGCACTATCAAAATTATTTTGTATAAAAAATGATGCACTTATTATGTAATCTCAATTAATAAACAAAGAAAACGAATAAATTAGTGCTAAACATATTATTTTAAACACATTTATTATAGAAGAATTAACAAGATAAGTTTTAATAACTGCTTTTTAAAAATTGCTGCAAAATAGGTAGATGAGAACTAAAAAAGTTGCTTTTAAAATGAGAGAAACATTACAAGTCCTTTGTAAGATATATTAACCCATTAATCCTCAACACTGTGTAAGCGGAAAATTTTAAAAAATATATACCTTTTTTAAAAAGAATCCAGGATGACTTCTTGTTACAAAATGTTTTATAAGTTATATAATAAATTTTGATTAAAATACGTTCTTACAAATTGAAATAGTTATTATTTCTTTGGACTGAACAAAATACCACTCTGTATTATTAGTTGATAAACTTATTCATTATTATAAATAGTATATCAAAACTTGATTCCAGAGTTATTATTTAAACATTAATTTAATTATTGATAATACATTATTATTATTATAGTATTTACTTTTACAAAAATTGATCTCATTTGTGGCACATTTAGATAATAATGTTGCTATATCTACCTAGCGTATTTCATATAATACTTAAGCAAATAGTTTTATTGAGCATATTCTAGCTTACTTGAAGCGATTTAAGGTTGATAGCGCCATATTTTAACCTTCTGGGTTTTTTAAAAACCTCTAGAATTTCTAAAATTGGTGATAAGAGCTTTCACAGTGCATAGAACTTACATGTGTTCTTAGGTTATAAATATCAGTGGGCTGTCTTTTGGGATTATCGTGTTGCGGTGAAAGATGAGTGATGATTCCATTTAGTATCTTCCAATATTCTTCTAGTGTCTTACGCTCTGCAGCGACTGGCTTTTTAATTTAGGATGTGTAATCTTCCTTCCGTCGCACTTCTGAAGATATCTGCTATATTTCTGACTCCACATCAATTTTTTATGTTTCTTAACCATAGTGCTGCTTTCTTTCTAGCCCTCTCCTTCCCTCTATTCTTTACATTAGAATAAGCCTTAGTGTTTTGTACTTTTTGCCTTGTAGTGTATGTTCCAGGTATAAAACTTTTTATTATAATAGTTTGCAATCACTGTGGGCTCTGCGTAATACTTCCCAATTTGTGATTAGTTTGACCCAGGGGATTTGTAAAAGTTTTCGTATGTTCCACATTTCAAAAGCCACAATTCGGTTCATTGATCTTATCTTTAGTGACAATCTTTTAGTGCCATATGTTACTATGGGCCATATATAAAATTTGATCATACGTATTTTAAGCGCAGTGATACATGTATTTATTGAAACTATCAAAAACTGTTTCTGCCATCGCTGTGCTTATGCGTAATTTCCATGTCACTATCAACTTGATTATTTGTTATGCATCCCAGATTTTTGAACGGCAATACTACAAAAGTAGATCTTAGCCATTCTTCTGATATGTGTCCACTATCATAGACTTTATTAAATAGAATACATAAATATGTTAGATTTAATAACTTTAATGTTGTCTGTCACTATTTTATTATTTTGCCTTATAGTATTTATATTTTCTTTTACAAATTCTTGTAGTTTGTTTAAACTTTTTGTAGAAGTTAAAAGTGTCGTTTATTTCGTGTAGTCTTCTGCCTCTTGACATTGTTCTGCTAGGCATTCTTTCTGCGCTTGTCTTATTTTGTTTTATATGTTTTTGTGTATTTTGTTGTATTGATCTTTATCTTGTTTTGTCTTTGATACTACTATTTTTTCCACTTCAACAAGAATTTCTCATGTTACCCATGTTTTTTGATTTCGTTTTTTTATATCTAATCACTTTCTAGGTTGCTTGCTTAAAATTTGTTTCTATTGTTTTCCAGTATGCTTCTTTGTCTTGGTTTTATTTGCTTTCTTTCTTCTGAATTGTGCTTCAAGTTCTGCCATGAGTTTTTCTTTCTTCCTATTTCTCACAAGATATTAACATTATATCTTTTTATTCTTTGTCTAGCGCTTAAAAATTTTCCTGTGAACATAAAATTTCCTATTAGTGAAATATAATTACAAACGATGTCTGCTCCTGGGTACGTAGCTATTCTTGTAATATTATTTTGAAAACGTTTTGTAATTAGGAAGTAATCTATTTGATTTATTAGTATGTCGTTGGAGGTTGTTTTATGGCGAATTCCAAGTTTATAAACGTTTTAGATGTAGATCATAATATGTGTTTTTCATTAGTAAATTTTCTTCTGTGCTAAATTGATCCAACCTCTCTCCACGTTGGTTTCGCACACCCAAGTCAAAATGTCTCATTGCGTTTTCTACTGCTTGGCCTCTTCCTACTTTTGCAGTCTTTGAAGTCTCTTATCACTATTGATGCCATTTAAACCAACGGATTGCTTTATGTAATTTCTCGTAATATTATTAAACATCTTGGTCTGCTTTATCCTCTGTTGAGCTGTTGACTTGTACTGTATTGATATTTATTCCAGACGTATTACGATTATTTGTTCTAAGTAGGGTTTTACGTTAACCACTGTTTTTTTAATGGAACCTAAATCATATCAAATCTTTGGAATTGCCAAATTATGTGAAATTATTCGTTAAATTTGTTCAAAAACTCTGTCGAAATGATATATATCAACAATCAACTTTGTCCAGAAGTCAAGAAAGTTAGTTTCTTATTAAAAATACCTATTACATAAAATTAATATTAGTTATTTAATTTAAAATAAAATGCATTATCGTACAATGTTTAGGTGGATAGCTTAAAGGTCTAGTGAATATTTTGTTCCTTCCGACGGAAAAAATGTTGTGGTTAGGAATAGTATATTTTTTTAAGTCTGCATTAAATATTATAGTAAACCTCTAACACTCCACGTGAAAGTACGACCTGCAAACTGAACAGGTTGAAGCTCTCATATATTTGTCCAATGTGCCCCGTCGTCGCCCAACATCTCTGATGTGGAACAATGTGGCAAGCACCATGCTTCAGACGACCGCCATTATTACCCTTTGTGAATGCAGGTACTCAATTGTTTTTAGTGACTAGGTAGACCAGCCTCTAAGCCTCACAGAATTCCAGGAATAAACTCGGGTCGGTTTGCACTACAACTCACACCTCATCTGCCCGAATAGATAGATACATAAGCAGATACGTATTACCTGTCCTTAGGACCACTGCTGTAGCTTGTTGGTCGCGGGTTCTCTGTCCCGGGATTTAGTGCACAAACGAGTTCTAGTGTCGTTGTGTGTATGTAATGTCGTAGAATAAACGGGAAGAAATTACCTGTCAAAAGGGTGACAAAAAACGCAAGGTTTAAATAGTGCACCATTATTTTCTGCAGTTTTGGTAGCGCTCTGCTTTGTGACATTTTGTAGTAAAGACATCTGCATCTACATCTATTTAAAATTTGACTAAACTTATAAACTAAAACCAGATCACCATTTAAAACATTATTATTTGCCGAGTGGGTGATAGAGAATCAACGCGGTGAGGGTAGTTTCACTAAGAAAATCAATTTGGCGACAAAGCACATTTCTACTTTAGTAGGTATGTTAGTAAGTAAAATTATTTCATATGGAGCCTAAAAATTTTTTGGGTTATTGAAAAACCGCTTATACATACACGAAGAGTAACAGTTTCGTGTCTATTTTATGCTTATGGTGTGATTGGACCAACCTTTTTTGAAAATGAAACTAAAATCACAGTGACCATCGTTAGATAATAGTAAATTTTTGTGGTTTCATTTGGATGGATATGGATGGCTTATGGTTCCAACACGACGGCACCGGCTGTCATACGACGCATGACAAAATCCAATTGCTGGAGCAAAAATTTAATGACCGACTTATCTCTCAAAACAGCGAACTCAACTAGCGACAAGATTTTGCAACCTCACACACTACGATTTTCCTCTGATGATTCGTGCAGACCATAATTTATGTTACGAAAATAAGATAGATTCCTGAATTAAAAAAAAAACGTTCCAAGAGTCAGAAGAGAGGACATTAGTCCAATATCATATTCTACATTTAATGGCAATATGATGGCTTTGCCATTTAATAAATAAATAAAATATTTTTCTAAAAATAAATCCTGCATTTCGTTTTGGATCTTTTTTAATATTCGAAACCATGCTCAGCTGGATGGGATTTCTATTGGCATAGCTGAGGTAAAGCTTATCAAAAAAACGACAATTTCTGTACACAAATGACAATATATTTATTGGGAAAGTATAAACTCGTAACTAGTTATTTAACTTTTGGCGTTCCGTAAATTAATGATCATTTAAAGTTTCCTTAAGCTAGCTAAATCGGCGGCAGCATGAGAAAATAAACGAGACCATTTGTAAAGAATAAATTAGTGTTTCGATTTTCAGCGACTTTTAATATTTAGTCTTTAGTTTTTCGGAAAAGTTTTAAGAATTCTTTGTTTATTGTTAGAAATATTTTAAAATTATGTTTTTGCGTTAAGCCTTATTCAAGAAAAAATTATAAGCTTTAATGTTTTTAACGAATATTTTACTTGAATTGTTAAGTTATACGCCTTGTTATATACTTGCAGGTTTAGAATAAAAAATTTATTTAATCTTTGTCACTAATTGCTCGATTAAATTATTAAAGGTTCAAATGCAATTCATATTATATAAGTTAGTAGAATTATAAATTTACGCTTATTTTATGTGGAATATATGTAGATATATTTCAGACATAGAGACAAGTTGTTAATTTAACACAAATCCATTCAATAGTACCCTGTCAAGTGGGCGCTCTATATTTTGTTAGTTATAGGTGTTATCATAATTTGATATTTTTTACACGCAACTAACTTAAAGTTAAACTCACTTAAAGTTTCACAATTTATTTAAGATATCCTATTGCAAAAAATGACTGCTATTTTACTGTATTTAAAAACATTGCTAAGCTATGCTATTTCTCACATCGAAATACAGATTAACTGTAGCTAAGGCTATCTAAGGGCTATTATAATTAACCTAATTTCTACATATCTGCGCAAAAACAATAAAATGGAGTCTTAATCTAACAATTTCTACAAAAACAACAATATTGCTTACAAAAGCACAAATTCAAATACGTAACAAATAATTAGTAATTCTAGTGGTCCTCCATTCAAGAACAATACCGCTTTGATAATCTTTGATAATCTTGAGTACATCGATCATTACTATCATAAGCAAAATCTTTGGGAAATAAATGATATACTGCTAGCGATTACACACTTATTTAACATAAACCGTTAAACCACTAAAACGATCATTTTAGAGTCGATGATCAAATTAAACTTTTATGTTAGAATTTATATTGAGAGACAAAACTGCCAAATTTGGAAACCGGAAAATTCTCAAATGACTGAAGAACAATTACTGTTGCGAGGTGCCTTCGGGTTCTAAGATCTCCAAATTTTTTTCTCAGTAGTAAAAGGAAAAAGATGCAGTTAATTTTAAAAAACGCGGGAAATATTTCTGAATTTGTTATATAGATGGATACAATTTGCACAGCTCGAATTATCGCCATTTCAGTAAGTGTTGTTTTATATACTTAAAATGGTGACGTATAGTGTTTAAAAATAACGTATAATCATCCGTTTCTTTTTCTTACGTGGTAAAATGCTCATTGTAATTCATCGTCAATTGAGTGAGTTATGCGGTGAAGGCGTTACGGATGTTAGAAATTGTCGAGAGTTGTGTGACAATGAACTGAAGCAGCCTCGACCACGAACCAGTCGGATCGAAACCATGATTGCACGAGTGGAGCGAATTGTTATGAAGGACCGTCGATTAGATATGCATAATATCGTCTCTACCCTTGGCATTTCCGTAGGATCTGTGAAATCCACTTGCAAAATTACCGGAAAATGTGGAAAGTTTCTTCAAGGTGACTCTTACGAATGCTGACCGACGAACAAGAGGCTGCGTGTGGTGGAAATGTCTCAGGACATGCTGACACGTAATGCCGCCATGAATTTCCGAGCATGGAAGACACTCTACGTAGCCTCTCATAGCTTTTATTTAATCAAGCCGTTATTGCATCAGCAATTTTCCAGTGGGAAATACACATCTCTAAGCAAGTGTTGTGAACAACGTGTAGTCGGAGATTACTTTTTGCAGACTTTAGAACTTAAATGCACCTCGTATTTTAAGCAACAATATACGTTTATTCTTGAAAATTGAAATAAACGTTGCCACATGGTGTTAATTATCTTTACTGTCCCAATAGACTCTGACATTATTGGAGATACATTTTTTTGTCATTGCAAAATTGTCAGTGATGAGTTGTAATATACTACGAAAAATTTATTGTATTACCAAACCTTTATCCACAATTCTGCCAAAATATAATTCAATATCTTGCTGCAAAGTTAACTGTTTGCACAGTCAATTGACAAAATACATCTTCAAGCCTTAACTCGTGCGTTTGTGGCTTATGTTCAAATAAATAAATTAGGAATTTCCTAAATATTATTTTATTGAAAAAATAAATTATAAATTAGGAAATTTTGTACTTCAGATTTATGCAACTAATAAATTTTAACTATAAAATATATAGAAATATTTAAATAATTCAAGGTTAGTAAATGTAAAACATTAAATTGCAAATGGTAATTAGAATTAAAAATATAAAGTAGTAAGATTTATAGAAATGTAATCTTACATCAAAATAAAATAGATTAAAATAGAAATTATTTTGTTGCGGAAACAAAACAAAAACTTAACATAAACGAATCATTTTATTTACTAAACACGTCACGAAATTAGAGCCGAACAAACATATAAATATGTATTTATAATTATAGGAGAGTAAAAAATCAATTAACGTTGATTATTTTTAAATTCTCTGACGTTTTAGTGACATTTGCTAACTGTAGATACATATTTATCTGGTGTGGCGGTAAAATGTGTTGTTTTAGCAACACAAGTTTTCTTCCTCTAGCGGCAAATGACATGACATGTAAGTACGTGCAATGTCGCTGCTCGTTACTAATATCCGAGCTTTGATAAAGGCAACCACTTTATTCTCGGTGAAAAGCAGATACTTAAGGTACCGTTGTCCCGTAAACTTTCTGTATTGCCCTTCAAAAGGTGATTCTGCACATTCAGCCCTATAAAGCTGCTGTATTCAGCATGCTGGCTTATCGTGAATACGAAGTTGCTTGAGCTCAAGTAACACGTTTGGAGGTCCTTTTCAGTTTCGAGAGGCTGCTTCCCCAATAACGAACTTACCTTCCAGCACCAACATCAAAAGATTTTTCTTTTGAAATGAAAACTAATTTGCCTGACTTTTAAAAATTCCGCGTTTACTTTGGAATGCAACCGTTTAGGCACTGTTGTTCGAAATAACAAATCTGTTAACCACATTTAAGAACTGCACATTCTGACTTTTGAATTATAACTTTATTTTTGTTTAGATAAAATTACATTGTGATATTCGTTACAACCAAACATGCAAGTGCCTACTTACAAATTGATGATTTTATTACTTGTAGTAAATATACTTCGCAAATGTAACTTTAACTAATGATAAGATTATTGTTACTATTACCGCTCCTGTTATAACTCTTGTTATTAACATTTATTATAAATTATTCATTGTACATAAATGTATTATCTATAATCATAACTAAATAAAAAAGGTACAATTGCAAAGTTACAAAAATTGTCGATAACACTAATCTGCAATTTTGCAACTGTTTCTGTTGTTTTTAAATGGAGATATGTATTAGAATGGACTTTTTCTGCAAATTTTAAAAATTCCTTCTAAATTCCGTATCACATCAGATTTTTCCACAAATCATAAGTGTAAAAATTTTAAAAAAACGTAATTTTTAAATGACAATATATGGCAACGTTTGTAACGTGTCAATGGTTTTACGTGGCTGTGTAAAGCATCCAGACATATTTTGTTACATATGTGCCTGTTATACGCCAGGAAAGCTAAAGCAAAATATTACGTCTTTTGTAAAAAATGTTTAATTTCAATACTTCGGATTTAACTAGCAGGAGAAAGCGCGGGCTTTTTAAAGTGTGCTTTGTATATGTGGAGGGGTTGAGAAGCTGGAAAAGTAGAAAAAGAGAATTAATGCTGTTCTGTGCACCTATGGTGTGGCGTGAGCCAACAAATCACAGTAACAACTGCTACTTCTGCATAGCGAAGATCGCGGGTTATACTTTAAGCACGAACAGTAAATGCTTTCAGTATCATGATGTTAAGTTTCCATCAATAACGCCTAAAAAAATTATAGCTGGCATTTTTATAGGGCCATAAATACGGAAATTAATGGCGGACAACATATTCGAGAAAACCATTAGTGAGTGAGAATTGCGAGCATTCAGAAATGTGGTGCAAATCTTTTTAGGAAGCACGAAGCTTGCAAACTACACCATTTCAGTCGAGGAGGAATCCTATAAGCTGCTTGGGTGCAACGAGTGGGTCAAAGTTCACTTTCTTCATGCTCTTCTTCTAAATTACTTTCTTGAAAATCTCGGTAATTTTAAAGAAGAAGATGACAAGGGCTTCTGTTAGGATATTAAAGTGGTGGAAAAGAGATACCAAGTAAATTAGACTTATATATGATGGCTGACTATTGTTGGATGTTGAAAAGGAACTGTACGGATGAACACCGAAGTCAATCCAAGAAGAAACAGTTTCAAGAGAGCTTTTAAATATGTATTTATGTTTATCTATTCTTTACATTTATTCCGTCCCTACAGAGAACATTTTCACACGTTACAAACGTTGCCATGTATCAGTGTCAATAAATGTCATTTTTGGAATCTGCGGGAAAAATTCATTCCGGTAAACCTCTTCATTTTAAAGCAACAAAACTGTTTGTAGTGTAATTTTGTAACATTCTGGTGATTATGTTTAAAAAGACAAAATAATCTAAATTTAGTTAAAGAGAACGAGTCAAAATGTACAATTCTTTTTGTAAATAGAATTCTTAAGTATCGTTTACTTAATTAAACGACCTTTGTCTATTTTTAAATTAGAAATTAAATTGACAAATTTAAAAATGCTGTAATTTTCTATAATGATATTAAAAACCTCTAAGTAAAACTAAAAACCAAATTACTTATTTTCACCAAAAATATAATTTTTACGATCAAACAGATCGCGTTTAATGGAGCTTTAAGTATCAGAAAAAATAATTAACCAATGTTATTTTTAAGATTGACCCCCAGTCACTTAACTTGTTGTCATTTTACATAATTTTCTCAATTACCAGCACTTTGTGGATCAATTAAATGTTCAGATTTAAAATTTGTGTTTTATTACTTTACAAATCTTTCTGCTTAATTTTACAGAAAATTGATAGGATACAATTCGTAATGATAAAGAGGCAGCTGGGGCTGGACGGTCTCCACTAGTGGCACGCGTGGGTAACGGAGATCACTAAATATTTTCCCCCCACTTCAAACTCCTATTCTTCCATTAAAGACGGAGTAATACGTAGGGGAAAAAGACTACAGGTCTGTCAGTCCACTCTAGGAGTTGAGGATTAAGAATATTTTAAATTACTCTTCAACTATAAAGCTATAAAGTATGCTTATTAGTTGTCAGTTCAATTGAACAGGCATATGACAATATAAACCAAACGAATTTCTTTTTGCGCATATTTGTCATTTTGAGTTGTAGTATCTCTCCATTCTTTAGTTATATTGCAACCTACACTTAGGTGTCACATAATTTAACTTAAATATACCTATACCTAGTAAATAATGTCTTGATGCTCGAACACTACTAATTGTTGATCTTTGTTCCCAAAATTGCCACTTTTGTTTAACTCTTTTATAACTCAAGGCTTAGTTTTACTATTCTTATTGTTTTTTTATTGGAAAGTTTTAAAATTGTGATAATGCAAAGCACCTTCATTGTTTAAGTTCTATTTAAAAAGCACCCTGATATTTTTATTTAAAAATACGCAGAAAAAAAAGCGTGTTATAGTCAAATAATCAATAAAAATGATACCGGATATGAAAATAAGAAAAAAAGCTTGATGTGCTACATACTTTAACTAAGAAAAACTGAATTGCTCTAAGGTTTCCATAATATCCAAAGCAAAATTTTTACAAACTTGAAGGATTCTGTAAAGTGCTAAAAATGTAATATAAATTTCACTAAATCAAAAGAAATGATACACACTTAAAGAAATTAGGATCTGTAATCATGTCTACAATAAGGCTCGGCTGTACCACTGATGGCTTTGTTCAGAGACAAGTATAGTTTAAATAAATGAAATATAATAAACAAAAGCAATCAAGTATCTTAAGAGAATTTTGCTTATGTAATTTTCGCATAAAATTATCTATTATCTGATATATGATTCCTCGTCAAGATTAATAAAATTTGTTTAATAATACCTGTTGCAAAGTTCTTGTATTTGTTTTTTGGAAGAGTATTGTTTTCACATTTACAAAGCTCTATAAACTTAGATGCATAATTTTCTTATTAAGGTAAATAATAGATAGATATCAAATTGAAGAAGTTTTCCACAAGAAAGTAAACTAAACAGATTTCAACAAAATTTAACATTTTCTTTAACATATTTAATCCACTTACAGACTCTCTGACCTTCAGTATGGTGTTATTTAGTGAAAATATTTTAACAAACTAGTAAGAATATGCATTAATGCCCAATTTTGTAGGTGAAACCAAATTTATTAATTTAATTTTATAGATTCAAATTTTGTTTCAAATATTATAATCTCAAATTTAAACTAATTTTGATGTAATATGTTTTTGTTACGCAGCCTTATTGTAATGGTAGAATATATTGAGTATATGTGCAAGATTTCCTAAAATCATTTTAAAAAATTGCATTTGGAAATGTCTATTTTAATATTGAAAATAAAACTTGTAGCTGTAACATACATACAAATCCTATTATGTTATGATTTGAACTTGAAAATTATTTTATCTATTTAATAAACATTCGATTCCTTTTAACATGTTATCATTTGCTAGTTATAATAATCCGCGTAATAAATGTATTTAAATCTTTTTAAATATTTGAACTGAATGGTAGCAAGTAAACATTTTTAATTAATTTTTCTGTATATGATTGCATAATAAGTTTAGAGATGTGTCTAATAAAATTGTTTAATAAATTTCAATATTTTTTTATTTACTAATTATTTTGTTTTAATTGCACTGATGGTACGTAAACAAACCTTTAATGTACCCCAAAAGAATAAATTTGCATACCGTAAAATTTGAATACAGCCGAACTATACCAAATCCTCTCTATCACATCTCCTAATCTAGCGATAAGGGAGTTCCTCTTTCAGATAGTTACGTACTTTACCATACCAATAAGGTGAAGCCCCATCTTGTTGGAATTTTCTGTCAGTTACGGAAGCAGCCATATATGCAACATGTCTAGGTATGTCGTACCCGTCATAGTCTTTTCACTGAATAAAGAGGTTGAGAATTTTCATCATCATCATCATCATCAGTCTGCAACCGTCCATCGTTGGACGTAGGCCTCTCTCATTTGTTTCCATGCATTTCTGTCGTGAGCCTTCTGGATCCAATCTCTTCCCGCAAAGTCTCGGATCTCCATCTTTTTGGTGGTTTTCCTACACCTCTTTTCATTAAATGGGGCCTCCATCTCAAGAGTTTTGAGGTCCAGCGGTTTGGTTCATGCCGTGCTATATGTCCCACCCATTGCCACTTTGCTTGAGCTACTCTCTGCATTATATCGGGTATTTTCGTTCTACGCCTTATTTCCTCGTTTTTCAGTCTATCTCTTAGACTCACTCCCAACATTCTGCGCTCCATCGCTCTTTGGCAAACTCTTAGCTGCTCGGCGCTCTTCTGGGTTAACGTCACCGTCTCTAAACCATAGGTTGCCACGGGCACTATACATGTTTCATACACCTTTCTTTTCAGGCTATTGGGAATATCGGAATTTTTGAGAATATGCTGTAGCCTCCCAAAGGCTGACCAGGTGGCTCTTATTCTTCTTCTAATTTCAGATGTTAGGTTTTCCTTTCCCATCCTAATTGAATGACCCAGATAAATATATTCGTCCACACTTTCCACCGGTTGATTATCAATAAAAACAACTGCATCGCTGTTTGTCATTATTTGGGTTTTATTTATATTTATCTCCAGCCCTACGGTCTTGGATGCCTCATTCAATTGTATTAGCATAGCTTCAAGTTCATCAATATTGCTAGAAATCAGTACGATGTCGTCCGCAAATCTCAGGTGGTTTAGCAGACATCCGTCAATGTTAATACCCATCCCTTTCCAATTCATTTGCTTGAACACATCCTCCATCGCCGACGTGAACAATTTTGGAGACATTGTGTCTCCTTGGCGGACTCTCTTTTCAACCTTTATTTTGTTAGTTTGAAGGTCTTCATTTTACCTTTACCTTTACGTGAAATGTAGCCTCTTCGTAGATGTGTTTAATTAGCTGCGAGTATCTGGAGTCAACTCTTGAGTTATTTAGTGCTTGGAGGACGGCGTGTATTTCAATTGAGTCAAACGCCTTTCGATAGTCCACGAACGCCAAGTGAATGGGGGTGTTGTATTCCGTTGTCTTTTCAATTAATGTTCTGATGGTTTGAATGTGATCCATGCTACTGAACCCTTTTCTAAAGCCCGCCTGCTCTACTGGCTGGTAGAAGTCTAATTTTTGAGTGAGGCGATTTGTGATGATTTTAGTCAATACTTTATATATGCACGAGAGTAAGCTTATGGGGCGGTAGTTTTCAATATTTGATGTGTCCCCTTTTTGAAGAGAAGAATTACCTCAGCATTATTCCACGCCTTTGGTATCTTTCCTCAATCAAACATTTGTTTAGTAGCACCGTGACAATATTTTCTACTATTTCACCCCCATTTTCAGCATTTCGGCTGTTATCCGGTCTTCTCCTGGCGCTTTTCTATTTTTCAGTTGCTTGAGGGTTTGTTTAACCTCAAGTCTAGTTATATCGGTATTTCCTTGGAACCCACGTTAGAAATAGTTTTATTAACCGAGCTCTGTATAGATATGTTAGATGAATATAGCTTTGTGTAGAAGTTTTCTATTGTATGTACTATATCTCTTCTGTTTGCTACTACAGTACCTTCTTGATTCTTTATTTTATTATTTTCTGTTTACTCTGTGATAGTTTCGATCTTAATACCTTCATATTTCTGTTGTCCTCTATTGCTTCTTCAATTTGCTTATTTCTATGTGCTCTTATGTCCTTCCTAATCATCACTTTGACCTTCTTGTTAATTTCTTGAAAATTTTGGGCTTCTCTATTTGTTCGTCTTCTTTCTTCTATTAAATTCAGGGTTTCTTGTTTTAGTTTGCTATCGCTAGGTTTCTTATTGGCACATATTTTTTTAACTGATTCGTGGATACTATTTTTAATTTTTTCATTTAGCGCATCTATGTATAGGTTCTTTAGCTTATCTGTAGGTTCTAGTTTTCGCTGTAGTTGTAATTGGTATTTTTCTTGATTGAGGCTCAATTTTTGTATGGTTGGAAAGTTTTGTTGGTGTTGTAACTTTTTCCTTTCCAGTTTCGGTTTTATTTCTAGTACCGACCTGACTAATCTATGGTCACTGCCTGTATTAAATCTATTTAGCACTGCTACGTCCGTACATAGTGTTTTGTCGTTCGACATGATGTAGTCTATTTCGTTTTTTGTTTTTTGGTCGGGACTTCTCCATGTCCATTTTCTTTGTCTTTGTTTTTTGAAGAATGTGTTTAAACAGTATAGCTTTTCGCTACTGAGGAAGCTTGCTAACATTTCGCCTCTGGGATTCCTAGTTCCCAAACCATATCTTCCAATGTATTGGTTGTCTTCAGACAGCTTGCCTCCTATTATTGAATTGAAGTCTCCTGTGATAACGGTGTAGTATGTTTTTTCTTGTCCCCTAGCGCGTGTAATATCTTCGTATAGTTGCTCCACTTCTTCATCGTCTGAGTTTGTCGTCGGTGCATATACGTGTATGAGTAGCATATTATATCGTTTGTTAATTTTCAGAGTAAGGTATATGACTCTTTTTGACACTGCTTGGAATTTCGTTACTAGGTGTTTTATCTTACGGTTGATGATAAAAGCTACCCCGCCATATTTATGGTCTGTGCTTGAGTTGTTCTGGTATAGGACGTGTCCTGATTTCAATATTGAGGTCCTTTCCCCGGGTAGACGTGTTTCGCATAATCCAACGATATCCCACTTTATTTTCGATAGTTCCAGTTCTAGCTCTCTCTTCTCTGTATTCTTCTGTTCGCATTGTTCTAATGTTGTATGTTGCTATTATAAATTTTTTCGTGTTTGTATGTCTTCTTTGCTGTGGTCTAGCTTTGAGGTTTGTCGAGTTCTTGACCCCCCCCCCCCAGAATCCTTGGGGCTGACTGATCGTTGATCAGTGTGGGATTGTGAGAGTGCATCTCTACCCACCTGGGGTATTCCTGTTTGTGAATTCGACGTTTTCATCATGGTTTAAAAGAGAGGGGTTTGGCATTTTCTTGCCGCGCTTGCCAAACGTGTTGGCGAGTTTATTTTCAGCCGCCCACTATGGGAACAGACGCTGTTTGCAGCCGCCCGCTCCTGGTCAGATGCTGCTTACTATGGGAGCCATTAAATCTAGGATTTAGAAGTTGCCTCCCATAGCCTCTCATTCAGTTTGGCCTGTGTGCCGACACAGTTACCGGGATGTGGCCGCTTATGAAGCTTCTAGGAGCCATAAATGAGAGTGAGAATCTAACTGAGGACCAATATCTCAGAGTGACCCGAAGGTCCGGCAACCCTGAGTGTAGAGGTACTACCTCTAGTTAGACTCCCACACATCCCTGAGAAATTTACGTGCCCTATATTCATATGTTTAATATCAAGAAAGACCATCTACCATTTTACAATAAAAGTGCAGATTTGGAATTATTCAGGGATTTCTTCAATGATAGAATTCATTTAGACATTCAACAAAAAAGCAAACAGATAATGCCATACTACATTTGATTTGCATTATGTCAAATGCTAGTTGAAATCTACGGATAAGCTTGTAAACAAAATGTTCTGTAGATAAATAATAAAGAAACAATTTACAAAAAATAAAGAATGGGTAATATACAAGTAACCTGCTCTTAAAACCAGACTACATAAATCAGAAAAACATCTAAAATGCATGTTTTAAGATATGGAAAACAGTACAATACAATTAGGAAATCTTTTCCCCATGGTACACCGATTACCTTCTGTGAAAAGCTAGTAAGCAACTGAAGTACCCACAATTTATAAGAACTTTCGTCAAAAATGTCAACGGTAATTGAACCAGAAATGCAAAAGAGCATAGACTTTTGCTTTACTTCTGTCTAACGTATTTTACCGATTACCATCCAAACTAAAGCCTGCTAAAAACATAAATTTAGTAACAATAGGTGCCTCAGACTAAATATTTATATTTATTAAAGAACTCAAGATTAGTGAAATAGAAGCTAAAATCTCAGAAAGCTTCAGGATCTTATTATAGAGTTGTATGTAAAAATTTTTGAGAATGGCATATTTCTCAACTCAGTAAAAGTAGCGCAGATGATTATGATACATAAGGGGGAAACACTTGTGGAAGAATCTTTGTCTTATCGCCTTATTAGTCATTTAACCATTTTGTCTAAACTTTTCGAAAAGTTGCGACTTAAGGCAACTAAAACTTTTTCTTGGAGTATCTCAAACAACACTTGATCATTAGTTTAGATTCAGGGAAAGATATTCTACAGTTGAACAAATACATAGGGTTGTAAAATTTTTTAAGCAAATATTTGTGAGAAAGGAGTACTGCGCAACCGTTTGGCAAGTAGGCGTACTTTTAAAGATGAAATAGAAGCTTCCGTATACGTATTATCAACTTTAGAAGTCATACTTAACAGACAAACAATTTTCAAATGAATTATCATGAATTTTTTCTAAATCTTACTCGAGAGTCTCGTAAAAAAAATGTGATATATATATATATATATATATAAAATGGATAGTAGTTACGGTGCCCTCCCAGTAAAACTGAATAATACCCAACTATTGCAATCTAAAGTAGTAAACTATATTGGAATGTATTTAGACAGGTGTATCATGGCAAATCATTATCAAACGCAAGCAAATGGACGTACAATTTATCAAACTGCAATAGCTACTTATGAGAAAATTTCAACTTTCTTTGAAAAGTAATTTATAAAGTCATTCTGAATCCAATATACAACTGCAGCTTTGGGAAGTAATATCAAATTCAAATTTAGAAAATTTTCAAATATCAATATAAAATGTTAAGAACTATAGTTAAGCTATCGTAGATTATGTTTAATAAAACAAAAACCGTAAAAGAAAAAGTGAAGTGTTCGAGTCGAAAATACCAGTAACAGCTAATCTCACCTAGATGTGCTCACAAAAAAATTATTAGACAATAGTGCTAACACTCGTAGACTAAAAGGTTTTACATTTTTTATAGTTAATAAATAGATTTTAATTGAATAATCAGTTAGGTTATAAGAATAATTAACAATTTATTTTCATACTAATAACGAAGAAAAAAGCCTTTCTACTAAATAATATTAAAAGTAGGGCAGTGGCAGTTTACATGGTAGTTTCGGATTAGGTAGTCTTTTCTTTCTCTAATGAATTTATAATTTATCAATTTCAAGTAGCAGAAAGTGATTATCATGATTGATCACTTTGATACTTTAGCGACCCTTTGTTAGATGGTTATAGAATATGAATTCAAAACAGATATTTACAATATAAAAATAACAAATTGACACAATAAATATAAAATTACACTGTCGCATAGTAAACAACTTTATTTTAAAGTAGTTAAAAATGTACAGAATATTTAAATCTTTCATTAACAAATCCAAAACGGAAGATATTCAAATAGAATAATAAACAGCATTATATTTAAACGCTGGCAAGGAAGTTTGAAAGTTTATTTTCCTTATTTATCCAGACGTATATGCATACACAGATCATTTTAAAGAAGCACTTAGTAACCTTTTCAGATTCTAAGAAAAGTTGTAATTATTACGACTCAGTTTGTTTCGGCCTTGAGATAGATTTCACCAAATAAAGGGCAAGAGAATGCCGTATGGCAAAGTTAAGCCTTGTGTTTCCGACCCTAAACAAACAACCATTGTTTAAACCTATTTTCGTGCTTCTGTTTGAGGATTCGCAGACTTTTACTATAAGTTCGTTAATTACGTATTCATTATTTATCATGTAAACACAAATAAATGTTCAGCGCATTGTTGCATTGTTAATCTTAAGCAACTTCGGTAAAAATTGTTGGTTAACTAAGCACTAAAAAATACTTTATTGCTTTTATTGCTTATTTAAAAAGTTTGCATTTTTGCTAATTACAGAACTTAAAGTGTACAACAAATTCATGAAGCACTAGTGTATTGTTGTATATATATATATATATATATAACTTTTCAGTTGTTTACAGTAAATTTATATTTTTACAATTAAACTAGTGTATGTCAGTCCTATTTCTTATTTGTAGACTACTAGTGTCAATATTGGGTTTATACTTTTAATTGATAGAAGCCAAACTCAAACTGGATTTAAGGCAAACCCAAAACAAGCCTGCATAAATATTTTATCTGTATTACAAGGGTTTGTTGTGGATTCTACGGTATTAATCCTAATACCGACACTAATACTACAGTGACGTTTCAAAGTTATTCTTAATAACATTCGTTTCGAAGTGTCGGTTCAAACTTCTAGTTTTTTTTTTAGTATATAACTACGACAATAAAAACTACCAAGTTTTTGATAAAATTTCTAACTTTCGTATAAGTTGCAAGTTGAGTCACTATTGCAAAATTATTGTCAGGTTACTTTTAATTGAACTCACTTTCTTTCATATTGCCTCCTACATATTTTACATATATATATATATATATATATATATATTTGTATCTGCAAAAATATTATCTGTTTACTTATTCAGGGAAAAAGTTTAAATTATGTTTTGGAATAAACAAGATTTTAACTATATTTCCTTTATCTAAAGCCTCTTAAAAGCTGATTCTTTCCAAAAGTGAATATTTATGTTAGGCAAAAACTTTTTAGTCAAATAAAATATATGTGGCAATTGTGTACTGTCTAACAAAAAATTTATAAGTGAATTCTTTTCTATAAACGTCTATTACCTGTATACGCTGACAAAGATTATAGTATCTAGAAATTAACCTAGTTACCAGCTTAACTGCTTGTTATATTATTTGCTATTTTGTTAAATCAATTTATAGATATTTCTCTTCAGTACTTTAGTTTTTCTATCATGTTGTAGCAGTTTTGGTAAAATTTATAAATGCCACCATCTAAGTACCTATAAATCACTATTTTGTACTTCATACACTGGTCTAGATCAAATTAATATAGTTGCTAATTCTTTTTTGCTAGTACGTAAGTGTTGTCTTTTTATGATATGGTCCTATAGCTTGTTACTAAAATAGAAGTAAGTTTATTGTGGTTTGCAAGGATTATAAGGCTTTCAAACATTCCTAAATTAATTAAAAATTTATCTAATACCGAGTTGAGACTTTTACTAGTGGCTGTTTGTAGGACACGGATGTCTGTACTCTGTCAGTTCTTGTTTAAGTACTTAAACAGATTATACAGCGTGAATATTTGCTTAGAACACCGTTGGATGTTCTTTCCAAAGATGCACATGCATTAAACTGAGGAGATAAAATATATATACTAGATTAGTAGTTCTATTTAACTATAAGCAAGATGTTTAAAGGTTTATTAAAGTTTTGCTTAACTGGGCTAGTCACTGTTTATTTTTAAAAATAAATTTGTAATAATTGCTGTTATTCGGATATGATACTTATGGTAAATTTCAACTTGTGAGAAGCCACCCTTGCCTCTGATTTAATTGAAATGTCCAAAATAAACAAACTTAGAGTTTTCATGACCTAAGTGCGAATTAAGTCAGTTCTATTTTGTCTTGCTTCTGTTTTATTTTGGATCCATATATTAGCAATTTATTAGTTTTTGCTTGGTAGTAATAAATGCTGTTTTCTTTTTCTTACTTTACAATTTTTTATATATGAGTTTCAGGTTAGCTTTACATATAACATTAATAATTACAAAAATTTACAATTAGTTCTTTTATTAATTAAATTACATTTCGATTTTATATTTATTGCATCTGTTACAAAAATTTGCAATGGCTTTAGATAACCACTTTTGTTTATATATAAATTTGTAATTTATAAACAAGGAGTTGCAGTATTTGGGCATAGAGTTTAAAATCTCGTTTATCAAAATCCAGTTCCATTCTTATATAAACAGTAAATCAGTAATTTAAGGAAAAAATTCAAAAAACAGGAATATGTAAACATATAAAGATATGTTTCCTTATTCTTTCAATAACATCTAGTTTTTTTAACATTTTACCTTAATTTTAAATTTGACAGAGCAAGTAAAACAATCAATATAAAGTTTTTTTTTTTAAATACTACTAAATAAGGTTGTTACTCTTAATAACGACACGAGGATCAGATAGGGCTTAAAGAAAAATGTGTATAAATACATCGAGGAATATAAAAATGATATAAAATTCAAATTCCGTCCCAATTACAAAATTAAATAAACATAAATCATTACATTTCACGAGTAAAAACATTCTATATACCAAATTTAACGAGTGAATATGAACTAACATAAAAACTGACTATGTCTATAATTTCTAGGTTGTGCCAAATGAGCTTTTAGTTTGATTGGTTATGTTTTTTTAAATTAATTTTATATTTCCAACTTTAATTAAGCACATATAATTTTTTTGATAGTCTTAAAGAACTTAGATATTTATATTATTTTAATGGTTTATAAATTTAAAATCAAGAAGAAACGAGCGGAATTACAGCACAAAAGCTTCAAAATCAGGAAAAGTAGAAAAACCACCGGTATTGGAACGTTGGCTCCCACATGCTGTACTGTCAGTATTATATAAGTGCATAGAAGCACCTTCTTTTTTATATATATAACTCTTTTATTTGTACAATCAGCCTTTGTGAATCTATAAGTACAACTTGTGTGTGCTTAACCTAGGACTTAAATTATTAACAACATAACATGTAGAGTAATGTCCCAGTGGACATCCTCCATTAAGAATATTTTCACATAATTATGACTTGTTTGTTTGCTAAGTTAACACACTAAAATCTAGCAGGTGGGTCAGAGGGTTTGAATCTCTTTAATCTTCTTGGTTCTTTTTCATCCAGTAGCAGTGAGGTAGCCAGTTCGTTTGGATGTGCTGTTATCTTATCTTTGTATTTTGTGATTTCTTCGTGGATGGTGGGTATCTTTAGATCAGCGTGTAGTGTTGCGTTGGTTATGTACGATGGGACATTTACTATTGCTCTTAAAACCTTAATCTGAAATCCTTGCAGAATCTCTATGTTTGAATTGCACGCAGAACCCCAAAGGGGCACGCCGTATGTCCAGATTGGTTTCAAAATTGTTTTATATAATAACAATTTGTTTTCCATTGGAAGTTCCAAATTTTCTACCGATTAACCAGTAAATTTGTTTGCATTTAGCTCCTAGCTGTTTTCTCTTAGTGAAGATGTGAGTGTGCCAAGTTAGTTTACTGTCCAAATGCATACCTAAATATTTCACTACGTCGGCTTGAGGTATTTGGTTTCCATTTAAGATGACCGGAGGACAGGTTTCTCTTTTCAGGGTGAAGGTAACTTGTGTCGATTTTGTTTCATTAGTTTTCATTCTCCATTTTTTTAGCCAAAGCTCCAGCTGTTTTGCGTGGTCCTGAAGATTTCTGGTTGCACATATGGGGTCATTGTGTGAAACTAAGATCACTGTATCGTCAGCATATGTTGCTATCATAATTGTATCAGTTTCAGGTAGGTCCGCCGTATAGAGTGAGTATAATGTGGGGCCCAAAATGCTTCCTTGTGGGACACCAGATTCGATAGGATAGAGTTCGGCATATGCTTCTTGGTATTTTACATTGAATGTTCTGTTAGAGAGGAAGGATTTAATGAGAGAGTAGAAAGGATGTGGGATTGTGTGTTTACGTTTGTATAGTAGTCCTAAATGCCATATTTTGTCAAAAGCTTGACTTATATCAATGAAGACGGCTGAACGATATCTTTTTTCTTCCATAGTGTTGTTGATCTTGTTTACAATTCTGTGAATTTGTTCAGTGGTTCCGTGTTGTTTTCTGAACCCGAACTGGTGAGTGGGTATTAGTTTTTCATCCTCTATGATTACCGTCAAGCGTTTCAGTATTATTTTTTCTAGGGCTTTTGATAAAATTGGAAGTAGACTTATTGGACGGTATGATGTCACCTCGGTTGGAGTTTTCCCTGGTTTAGTAATCATTATGATCTGAGCTATTTTCCATTGACATGGGAAATGTTCTATTCTTAAAATTGCATTAAATATCTGCTGTATTGCTGAAAGACATTTTTGGGATTTTCCTTGGAGTATTTTACCGGTGACTACGTCGTACTCCGGAGCCTTTTTGCCGTTGATTTCTTTATGTATTACTGTTTCGATCTCACTTTTTGAAACTTTTTTATTGGTAAAGCCGTCTGGAATCGAGACTGTAGTTGATCATATATTTCTTATTCTTCGGCAGGTGTCATTTGTGATGGAAAAGGTTGAAAAACTGTGGTCAGATGTTCGGCGAATGTTGTGGCTTTTTGATTATCTGTTCTTGCCCAGGTTGTTTGGTTGAGTTGTATCGGTGATGCTTGCTGCTGAGATTGTTTAAGTTTTCGAGTGACTTTCCATAAAGAATAATCTGTTGCAGCAGTGGGTGTTAGACCTCTTAGGTACTCTTGGATGGAGTCGTTTTTTATCTTGAATAGTAGCTTTTTGAGTTCTTTTTCTAGCTTATTATATCTTTGTCTGTCCATCGGGTCTCTTGTTATCTGCCATCATTTTCGAGCTTTGCGTTTTTCTGATATTTTTTGCTTTATATTATTAGACACTTTTCTTTAGATCTTACTTCATTTCTCTTTGGGGTTGCTTGCCACGCCGCATTTTGTATAGCTTTTGTTATGTCGGCTACAGCTTCGTCTATATCAATTTCAGTATTTATAGGTATTTTTAGAGTTATCTGCTAATCTAGTTTTTCTCAGAAATAATCCCAGTCGGTCCTTTTGCTATAAAGTGATGATTTCCTCGGCCTGCCCAATATTTGTGTGTATATCGTTACCAGAACTGGAGTGTGATCGGATGTTAATTCTAAACATGGTTCTACTAAGAATTTTTTGGTATTAAGGCCTTTGATTATGCAAAATCTAAAAGATCTGATTTTTGGCCAGAGGCCAGTATGTAGGCTGATATGTCGATAGATAATTTAAGTTGTTGTTTCTCATGACCTTTAATAATTCTCTGCCTTTTGTAGTTATGGTCCTTGACCCCCATACAGTATGTTTTGCATTATAGTCTCCTCCGACTATAAATTGGTTTCCTAATGTCTTGAAACATCTGTTGTAGTCGTCATATTTGTTATTGTGTCTCGGTGGACAGTATATTGCGGATATTATTATTTCTTTTATATTATCTATAATAGCAATATTGGTAGCTTGTATGTTGGTGTGTCTGTACTTAGCTCTTTCGAAATGTTTAATATTCTGTTTAATTATTATTGCCGTACCTCCGTGCGCTGTTTCGTCTGGGTGTTTTGTGCTGTAGATGTTATAGTACGGTATTTTTAGATGGCTTCTGCTGGTCAAGTGTGTTTCTGAGATTAATAGAACGTCTAGATAAAATAATTGTATGAATAATTTTATTTGCTGTGCATGTTCACACAGGCCATTAGCGTTCCATTCTGCTATTTTTAATAATTGAGCCATTATTTATTTTTTATTGATGAGCATCGACATGAGGTTAATGAGGGTGCTCATTTGATCCATAAGATTCTTTATCATTTGTTTTAGGTCACTTAAGTCGTTTCCGGGTACTGTTACGTTTATTGGATTTTGTTCATTTGTCATTTGTGCTTGGGTTTGGTGGGCATACGTTATGTCTGGTTGAACGTATCTCGTTTCTATCTTTCGTTCCCTTAATGCTGGATATATTTTTTATTTGTATTTTCTTATGAACCAGACACCCTCTGTAGTTGGCTGAATGGTTTTCCTGACAGTTAGGGCACTTTACGTTATTATCTTTTTCTTTTCTTGTGCAAGCACTAGTTAAGTGGTCTGCCGTACATTTGACGCATCTTGGATTGTTTTTACAATAATTTTTGACATCGCATACATTGCGGGATCTCGCGTTTAGCGTGTGGAGCTTCAATTTGTACTTTGGTGTTTAATAGTAAATCTATGTTGTATATTTCTTTGTTATTATTGCTGGGTTTGATGTCTATAAAGTGCATTGGTAATGGTGTTTTTTTGTCCCCTCTTTGATTTACATTCCAGATATTTATTACCTCGTGTCCTTTTTCTTGCAAGGCGTTTTTAATGTCATTTACGTCAGTTGTTGGGTGTAAATTCTTTAGAGCCGCTCGGAAGCTTCTTTTCTGTCTAGGTTTGTATGTATGAAATTCAGTATTTTTACTTTCCTTATCCTATAATAAGGAAAGTAATGTAATCGGCGGAAATTTGACCTACCCAGTTATTCACATTTCTGGACGAAATATAGCCTCAGGACACCAAAAAAGTTGGTTTGGGCCATTGGTTCGTGTGTGTGTGTGTGTGTGTGTCTGTATGTTGGTCTGTCAGTAAACAGGATATCTCGAGAACCGCAAGAGCTGGAGACTTGAAATTTGGTATGCAAGTTACTTGTAGGTAGGGGACGCAGTTTTGGTAAGTTTTGGTAAAAATCGTCCTAGTCGTTTGGTCACAAGGTCGCAAAATCGGTCGCAAAGCGGTCACGAATCTAAACGATTGAAGATACAAAAAGTTTATGATAATAAAAATGATTTGTTATCTTGAGATAAACATGAATTTAAAATAAAAGTTAGTAAAATAGGAATTCGAGAAAAAATTGAAGCTCAGGATTTTTCATAAAATGTTTCGGGAAATTTATATTACCGGATAGATTAGACCGAGACGAACAAAAAATTACTATGAAATTTTTTGATCCGAGGTCAAATAAATAAGTTATAGCCGATTAAAAATTAATTAAACGGACCAATCACAACGCGCTCGGAGAGCTTCTTGGCCGACTGTGGGAGGACGGGGGGAGCGCTTGGCCGCTAGGAGGGAGCACACAGGCGATAATGGGGAATGCCGTGCGGCCGAGCTCGCACGGTTACCTTCAGTGACGTAGCAAAATTTTAACTACAAGTCAGTTATTGTCTTGTGCTGTTTATTTTAATCAGCTTTCTAGTGTTGGACTCGCGCCTCGTTCTTTTTTAAAATAACAAGTTCCGGGACCAGAGCAGCGCAGGGCCGAGACGATGGACCCGGTACAATATATAATAATAGGATAAGGAAAGTCGTGTGATGTTCACACCAGATTTTTTTCTACTAATACCTTAATTATCTAGGAATATTCCTTGTCTTCTAGGGATTGGACTTTTACCTGGTTATTGTATAAAGTTTTTATGATATATTTATCATTGGCGAACTCAGTCAGTTCGTGACTGCATTGTGTTTACAAATAGTTGATTGTTAAATGGCTGACTACAGTTACATGTGTGTATTTTGATGTTGTGAGTGCATAGGAGCTGGTTCTGATGAGGAAGTATTTATTGGCATTTGTATATAGGATTGCGGTACGTTAGGATTTCCATATGTATATATATTTTGATGCGGGGGTGCGTACTGCACATAATTTGGTGTATGGTACATTATAATTAACAATAAGTGCACTTACTGCGTATGTGCAGATTTAGGCCCGTAATCTAAGTTACGTTGAGTTATTGCACTTTTGATGTGAATTTAAATGTTAGGTTAACTTTTGAACTTGTGTACTTGTATATTAGATTACACTATCTATCTCACAGAGGAGGCGGCATGCGTCCTTACTCTACGAAAGTCAACTTGGGACTGAAGCACTTTCTAATCATTATATTTGTTATCAGCGACCCCAAAAACCCATATCCAGACAGTTTAAACTCGGAAAACAAACAAATTTGAGATGATTTTTCAAAATGGCCCCCAGACCTAAGATTATGCCCCTCTCTCTTCCCAAGTGAATAGGGGCACTTTATAAACATCTTATTCGTGATCAGCGACGCCGAAAACCCTCGAGTAAGCCAATATTAAACAAGCAACAAAATATTCTTTAGTCTGCAAAAAAATGCGTCAAATAAATGCATTTTTGCGTGCACAATTTCACTTCCTCATCATAACAAAAAATATGCTGTGACGTTTTTTTTGACGCTTTTTCAAATCGAATTCGTCCTAGAACGTCTCGATACGTGTACTCAGAAAAAATTTAGAAATTTTTTACTAATTTGTCTCGACTAGTTATTAATTAAACTAGAACCGTTGCTTGAAAATTTTGAAATCACAAAGAATATATCTTCAATTATATTTAGATAAATACATTCTTATATTTTACTCATTCGCAGAAGGCCTTCTTGTAGAAGAAAAAACCAAATAACCATATGCAGAAAAAACGTAGTAAAGTTTAATATTTGTATTGTATTGTTAATTTTGATTTACTTAACGTTTATTAACATTTTTTCTGCTACGCTCTCTATTTATGGGAATAACAAAGAATAATTTTGTACATTCATTTTGTTTTTTTTTTGTATTCAAATAGTATTGCAATAATTTATTTATTTTATATACATAAATCGGTGTCTTATTTTGCGTAATATATTTATTATAATTCATTTAAAGTTTTTAAATCTTGTTTCTTTCCTGTCCAGCTTTGATGACTTTAATTAATAAGTTTTTTGAGTTACACTTTAAAATCTTATAGCTTGCATAATAGACGTCATATAAATTATAAATTAGAATCAACCCAAATATAAAAAACACACCATTTAGTATAAATGTTCTGCTACAATATGCACAAAATACTTAAAAATTGTTGGTGTATTATTAACATATTGAGCGATAAAGACTATTTTTTAATAGCTTTGTACATTGCCAAAATTGTCGTATTTGGAGCAGTAAAAATTATACATTGCGGGCAGAAGGAATTATTGATCTGTACTTTTTCGAGAACAAAGTAGATAACGCGATTTGTTAATGAATTCCACTATATAAACCTGAGTGACATGTAGATACAAGAAGATGTAGTCATATGCCACACAACATGCAAAACACTCACTTTACTTCAAACCCAATTTCCTGGTCGTATTATCCCGCAGAAGAGTGGCACGGATTGGTTATCACAGTCTTGCAATCTAACCCCTGAGATCAATTGAAAGACAGGGTTTATGTCAACAAACCTACTACAATTCAACAACTAAAAGAAACATTAGACGTGTAATTGTTGAAATAGAGCCACATTTATGAGAACGCATTATGGAAAGCCTGAACTCTTGTCAACGGAGTCTTGGAGGTCATACTACCGATATAATATTTCATGGGTAACTGCTAAGTCTTTAATTTACACCGACAGTAATAAAACTCAAATTGTTCCAATACATTGTATTTTATTCAGGAAAAATATCTTAAAATCCGATCTGGATCACCTTATATTAATTAAATTATTCTATTGCTAATCGTAGAAATTGCTATTAACATATTACATGTAATGTTACGCTAAATAAGGAGTTAACGCAAATTTTAGTTTTTATTGGTTGTGTAATATACAAAATAATTAAATATAAAATTAACAGGATTAGTATAACTTCTAAATAAGCGTAACTTGTACGTATGGGTTTTAGAAACTGGAAAACATTACCAAGTTTAAAATATAAAAAATGCAAATTTTGCTAAGGCTTTATCTACCACGATATTATAATATCATGTAATTCATAATCTAATTAAAGTAAGAATCTCATATAGAATAGTACAAAATTAAACTACAGTTTTAATTCCTACCGACAATGGGACAATGTTAAGTGACGATAAGTATAATATCCATTCTCCATTATTCAGAATAACTTATAAATAAATTGTTTTTTTTTTAATAATACGTACAGTATTCCCTATTAAATTGTACATAACCAGACACACTAAAATGAAACATAACGGAAAAACTGGGTACCATTGTTCAAGCTCGGCCTGTGCTTCCTGTCAGCGTAATAAACATTTCATGGTAATATGCACGCATACCATGGTCTGTTCAAAATATTGCAGAAGATGCCAGCCCTGGAACATTTATAAAGCTCACATTTATATTTTATCTAACACAAAAATAACGTTGGGGTAAAATTTTCTACGCCCGCATTCTGACCTTTTCAGCTTTAATTACATTTTTCTGCAATGTTTGTAATTTAGAAAGCAATTTTTTTCGTAAAGCCCTATGCTAATAACAAGGTAAACCTATTTACTTAAGCATTAACGGTATTTTTAATGCACCACTCTGTTATATTATTTTATTATATTTTAGTATTAAAAAATGAGAATTACACTTAATACATATAAAACATTATTTTTCAGACTCCATGTAACTAACTGATTTGTAAAAATTAAAATTATTATAATCTATTAATCAATGCAAACCCAGATAGGTAAACGTGATAACATTCAGTGAAAATTTTGGTTAAAATAATGCTCTAAATAAATTAATTCGGCAGTCTAGTAAACACGCAACGATCTGAAACAAACATTATTTCTACAAGAATGTGTTGTACAGCTTAATCATTAATCGTCTTACTGTACTGATAATTTTCCTGCTCGCATAATTTCACGAAATCCAAACATCAACTGACCAGTGAGATTTAACACCGCGCGAATTCTTTTTGTGGTGTTACCCGAAATCCAAGGCCTATGCCAACACACAGTTGACCTCAAGAACGATATTCAACATGTAACAATTAAAGTGATCAAAACCTGCAAGAACTTAAATATAATCAAAAATTTGTTAAAAACGCCGAAAACTGCAACCGAAGCCAAGGTGGCCATTTGTCAGAAATGATTCTTCTATATTTGGTTGGTGATGTTCATTTTAATAAAAATCCGACAATAAAATTAATTTAAATATTGTTTTAATTAAGATTTAGGCTATCCTTTAATTTTAATAAAATTGTGATAAATTATGCAACTCAGTAGTACATTTCTTTTATTAACCCAAATTATTATTTACAATTTATTTGAAGTAACTAATCATTTATGAATCAATGGCTTTCCTTTTTACCCTGTACAAGGTTTGCTGCTCATATTTGAATGAAGGGACAGTTTATCTTGAAAATCGTATTTTGATCTTTGTGATTTTTCCGGCAATGGTAGGTGCAAGTCTCGATAGATAAGCTTATTTGATACATACCATTAAGCATTTACAACAGTGCGCATTAGATTTGATTGAAATCGCTGAAGTACTGTTAGGTAGCATTTACTAGCAGACCTATAGATCCACAATGGCTTCAATATTCTTTTATAAGGTAGTACTTAGTCATTTAGAGATAATTGAAAGCGGGGAACCGTTAATCAGTTTATCTTACGCCACTAAGCGTCTAGTTGTTGTTTTTTGTTTCAGATATATTTTTTTCAACGTAGGTCGTCGTTCAAGAGGAATACTGAAATATTTTAGTTTGGGAAAATTGGGGAGCAAGTTTTCCTACGTAAAGTGAATGTCACATTTCTTGATTTAATTCCATTCGTTTTGTTGCACCATTTTTTAATCAGGCTAGGATTTCAGTTAAGTTATACTGCAAGTAACGTAATATATCCGAATTGTTGTAACATGCCCTAATAGCTATCTCATCACTAAAATTAGATATTACTGTCATATATATACATACGGCGTTGGTTCCAACACTCGTGAATTGTTTAAAAAGAGCGAATTGTTTTATTTTTTTAGCATTACAAAAAATATTGATTGATCTATATAAATTAGGTAATTTTATCTCCACACTTACTCTATAGCAGCACATTGCTTTCTAAATACCAGTCGTTGTTCTGGTATTAAATTTTGAAGAGGAGCTTTAATCTTTTCAAAATATTTTCTCAAAAAGTTTTGATTAGGTAGGAAGGAAACTGATAATGGTTTTTTAAGTTTTTAAAGTAGTACTATTTTGTCAACTTTTTAATGATCAAAAAAAAATCGCGTTCTCAATATGGTATTAAATATGTATATTATCAGTTTTACACAGATTTATGGTAATTGTTTCAAGATTTCCTCATTTGTTCTATTATATCCCGATGACTGTTTGTATATCGTTCGGTAGGTATAGTTTTTCTTACTCCATTAAAAAGTAATACTATCTGAAAGGGGTGTCAAGATATTCGTGAATAGGCTTTACTTCTACATGTGATATGAATATTTCTTTTAAATGGAAGGTAAATACCGTCGCCTTGTCTTAAATACTATTTTTTGTAGGTTCTATTTGGTGATTAAAGAACGAATAATCTGTTGGCTTCCTAAAAGGCAATGTCCTTAAATAAAGATTGCTTTGGGTGTTTTGAAATCCCTACTTGCTGAATTTTGTCTATCTTTATGATTGGTTATTATTTTATTTTTCCATATTCTTAAGACTTCTTAGGTATGTTTCGTTTTAATAGTTTAGGAAAAGCTTTCTAATTATCACGTTAAGTTGAAAGAAATGTTGCTTGCCACGTAGGTGTTATATGATTGTAGTTAAGTTTTCAGTTGTGTTTAAAATATCTTTTTTTTTAATTTTGAGTGATGCTTTGAGGGTGACTTTTTTTATGTAATATTTTTCAAATTTCCTCTTACTGCATATATTCAGAGGTCTGAAGCAATTAAGTACCTATGTACCGACCGTAATTATAATTGGAGAATAGTCTGACGATAAATCTAGGTTTGATTCAGCTTTATGATAATTTCGGGATATATCTTTTACTACACAGAAATCAATGAGATCCGGTAGTTTGTAGGTGTTTGTGTAAATTTATTGATCAGCTAACAGGGCACCAAAATAGTTCTTGACTATTTTCAGCAGTTGTCTTTCTTTGTGTGCAATCATTCTATACTTCTAGTATGCTTAGTACTGTAATTTTCTGCTCCATTGCCTCGGTTTCTTAAAACAGTAAAAGGGAGATAAAAGTATTTTTATTTTATGACATGTCTAGGTGAAAATATTCAAGGTTCCTAATTAGTTTTTTTACGTTTACATTCGTTTATACCTCCTATGTTAGTTGAATAATGTGTTTCCCGCAATACTACTTTAAAATTACAGCTTTGTTTGAGTAAATTGTGTGATGCATTTTGCATCTGCTACAAATATTGACTTAGAAACTTTTGCGGTTGCATCACTTCCACCGGACGCGTTCGTATCGGTTTCGTCATCGCCAGATCAAATCTCATATCTATTTGATATATTTGATTAATCGTCACTCATTTTCATTTGTTGTAGCAGTATTACAGGGGCGTTCGTTCTGCCGCGTTTTATATTTTATATTTTATATTGTTAATTCCTCGCAGCGCGTTGTTGAGGTTGCTAGATTTCTAGTGAGTGTTGTGATATAATCCAAAGTTTGGTTATATGTGCTATACCAGCCCAGCTAGCTGCCACTTACATTGAGGATATCCATTATAATCATAATATGGCGGTGAAGGAGATTGTGACGAATGGATAAGGTAGTCGTTAGATTCATGAGCAAATCACTCAGCCTGTGCTACTTTAATCGCCAGCACTCAAGCGTAACACTTAATATTTTAAGGGATTTGGTGTATGCACTCCCACACTACGAAACCCAATTGGGAACTCAAATCGAAAATTCGCAATAAGTATAATCGACCTTAATTATACTGCGGTATCTGCTGGAGGTGTATTTGGCACAATAAGTCAGTTCCGTTTAGATACACGAATTGAATTACGGTAGTAACTTTTGTAATAAATATATAAGTTTAAATATATTAAAATTTAACATCATAAAAAGTCCAATTACATTTTTGTACATATAAATAAATATTAACTTAGCCCTTAGTGATAAAGTGCTTATTACAAAATACTATAAAACAAACGACTAAATAAAATACATTAAAAAATACAACATATGCTGCATAGTTGTATTTTATCGTGAAAATATTCTTCTATTGATTATTTAATATTTAAGTTAAATTACCAATGTTTTCACACCAATTAGTGGAAAAAATAAGATTCAAATAAATTAAGATTATTAGGAGTAACTTACTAGTTCGGCATTAGAAGCAATTTTAATTTTACAAAGTGTCTTTTGTTACAATCCTTCGACGTTTAACAGATTTTGGGAATCAAGAATTTTTCGCGAAAATTAATTTTATAAGAACTCCTAAAATGCTCCTTTAGACTTCGTGTCATCTCTTCGTTTGATTTAATTTTTTGCTTAGACAGAAAGTTTTGGGAATAGACTGTTATTCGAATTAGTTAGATTCGGCGAATAGGGTAGATGTCAAGAATTTTAGACCTTATTATAATTTTTGAACAGCATTGTTGTAGTATAATGCCACTTTGTTGGGTAATACAGAACGTTTTTCTGAGACTGCTGCCTTTAATCTCCCTAATGAGCCTTGTAGTACTCATTAGTAAAGGTTTTCTTTTCTCAAGAATAATTTCTTACACATCTCGAAAATCTGTCGCTAGTATACTTTTTGCCTTTCCGTAGTTAATTAATGTCATACAATCCATTGATTTTTGGTGTATAGTGGAGAATACAATTTTGCCCACGGCCACAAAATACTACAAAACCAAAATTGAGTTCTTAAATACTTATGGGCAGTTTACTGATATCTACTTACGAATTCACTTCATTTTTGAATAAGCTGACGTGGCATCTTTTTCTCGACAATTATTTCATATGTAATTCGTCCTACCAAACAAGGTAAATTTGCTGAATTTATATGGTCGTAGCCTCTATTACTTTACGGATATTGCTTGTTGGCCAAAACTATCACAAGCTTTGTTAATGATTTCTTTTTTTTAAGACTTCAAGGATATGGTTCTTGTTTTATGTGTGTTTTGCTTTGTTTGAATTTGTTTATCTAAAGAGTTATCCAAATTGAACTGTAGGACGTTTTTTCTAAACAAAACACAAAATATTGGGAAATCCAAAATTGTTTTCCTTTACGACACCTATGACATGCGACAATTCTTTTAGTGGCATTTTTCATAATGCCTTTCCATAAATGCGGCTCTATTTTAGTAATTATACGTCCCTGAAATCGTAGCAGGTTTATTAATATAAACTCTCTCCAAGTAGCCCTAGAGGAAAAAGTCCAACGGAATTGAATCATAACACCGCAATGGTCAATTGATGTCACCCTACTGCAAGATTAGACAATCAAAAAATTTGGTTTGAATCTTTGGTTTTACGTGCTCTATGACATTTGGTTCTATGTCATTGAAACCGTATGTCATCCAATTATTGGATTTATTAAAAATAAGTTGATTAACATCTCCTCACAGCATACTCTTTTGACAATAAGAACGTTGCTCGCTTCGTCCTCAAAAAAGTACGAGTCCATCATTTCTGCAGCCTACAATGCACACCAAACTGAGCATTTCTGTAAATACATTGGTTTTTCTTAAATGGTACGTGGATTTTAACAAGTTTTGACAATTTACAAACCCATTAAAAAAATAAGTCCTATATCTTAATATTTTTTTTTAAATAATTAGCATAAATTTGTGTTCCTTAAAAACCATTTTGTAAGTGCACGGCGTTTCTGGTGGTCTTTGGTAGTTTTTGTTGGACTTCATCAGGTGTTTGGATATCAAATGTAAACTTATACCGTTCACATAACATAAACTAAACGGAATTCAGTTGCTAACGTTTAATTCGGATTATCCTATTATTCTGTCAATATATTTCTATGTGTGTGAGCAACCTACGTACTCAAATTGTGTTTATTAAAGTTTTTTGTTAGTATATTTATAGTATAGATAAATATTTTAGTAATAGTTTATTGATAATATGTACGCAATTCCGCGTGGTCTATTTTACAGTTTGAAATCATCTACTGTTGTTCTTGTTATTACACTGGATTTATTTTTTAATGTAAGCTTCTTGAATTTATTACATGTTATTAACTACAAAGCAATTGGTTAACAAACATTTACAGTTTCAGATTTCAAATTATTAAATTTGGTTATTAACATAATTTCGGCTACTTTCCATGGTGCTAGAATAGTATAACAATAGTAACTAAATAAAGTAACAAAATAACTACATATTCGTAGATTGCACTTTGCTTCATTTTATTTTGAGTTTTTAATAGTAGTTCTGCTTGGAAAAGAAGTCTATGTGGTTGTATATAATGTCTTCCTCTTTGAATCCATTAGGAAATTATGAGAACATTTTTGCTAGGAAATCTGGAATTGTTTGAGTTTCCTTCTTGTTAATTCGGGTTTAGTCACCATTTTCTAATGTTAATTAAAGTATATGGTTACTAAAATATCTTGCAGGTGTTTGTAGCTGTGTTTATTTGCTTATCTAATTCAGTTTCTTAACAGCTTTGCCAAATTTGTTTTTATCATATAGATATACAGTTATTGCTACTGTTAGCGCAGTTATCTTTTATGTTTAATATTAAGAGATTTTTTTGGGGATTATGTTTCTCCTTTTCAAGATGTCGTTGATCAAGCCTATTCTTAGATTATTACAATATATAATATTTCTGTTATTTGGACTGACTCAGTATTGTGAATTTGATTTAGTTAACGTTTCTGTTTAAGATGAATAGTTATATGGGTCGTAATGAACTAAATAGTTAGGTGGATTAGGCGTATATTTTAACAAGCGGTTTTTTTTTGAAGGCCGATAAATTGGTTCTTCGATTAGCAGCAGTACTAAATTGTTAGCTTTCATCGCAGGGTATTAGGACATTCGATGTAGAGTGGATTTGTTTTAACTATTTGCGTATATGGCTAAATATTCCAATATGTGCCGGTGTTTTTTGCTTTGGTATTAGTTTTATCAGGTAAATCTGTTGGAGTATAATGGTTTCTGTTCTAAGAGTAGGATAAGTTTATTGTGTTTGACACCGCATCATTTATAGCTTGCACCGAAACAACTTTTGCAGTTGCATCAAACAACATATTTTTGTTTTTCAGTCAATTTGTAATTTCTCGGTGTATTTAGCAGATCTAGATTGTTTAAAATAGTACACTTTTGTGTATTCATAGATAGGACATTTTGTGCACTGGAGAATGTCTGAATATATGGGGTTGATCAACGTGTGCATGTTTTGGATACCAAATCTTATAGATATTTTATTATTATTACCATATTTTAGTTCAACAAAGAATAGTGACAGTATTTTGCTTTCTCTTTAATAATTCTTGATTTTTTATGATTTACACCTTTTATATCTAATATCCTGTTAAAATAACTTGGTTCCTTCTTTGCTTGCTTAGATTCATAATAATATGGAAATATAAGAAATCATAATCTATTTTAGGAACTTAGATTCTGCCTGTGTTGATAACTATGGGTATATTTGGATATTACTGTGCATTGGTAGATTGACTTGTTTCATTTGCTAGGCAATATGCTATGGTCTTGTTATATAACAGTTTGTTTGCATGTAAACAAATCGTTACATTATATTGTATTTGTTTTGCAGTAGAAAGCATAGCGGTACTAAAGCTAACTTAAGCTAGACGTTCAATAACCTGAGAATAGTGCAGAGAGACATTGCTATAAAAGTATTTAAGTTTCATAAAGCTTAAATTGTAGGTCTGCATGAAAGAAGTATAGTGATCAAAAAAATGCACAGATTGGAACAAAGCACTACTACCATTAGCTGTGTGTTCCAAGAGAAGGCTGATTTATAACCACTATACAAACTCACATTCTGCTCTATTACAGCTTAGCAAAATAAAACACGTCTACTGGTTCACAAACTTTTAACTAGAAACAGAGACAAGTAGTAGCACAATAACTTCTTCCCCTCTCTCCACACCTCACTTATCGCGTAGTGTTTGGAACATTTTGAGGTTCCAGCTTAATTTATTCATGATAGTTCAATACTATCACGGAAGTGACATTTGTAGTATTTCTGCACTATTTGCAAAGTCCCTTATTGAATATATTTCTCATGCGATTAAGCGGCATTTATTAAAATATTCCGAAATTCCGGTTATTTTAAACACTTATCCAAACTATATTTCACTTAACAGAATAATGACTTTAATCAGTCACTTATACACAAAGTGGGTATATTCAATATTAATTTTAGCAATATTATTGTAATAGAAATTAAGTTAAATGAATTATAATTTGTTAGTTTACTTTATTGTTTTTAGAAATATTTTTCCTAAAATACATGGATTTAATTTTATTCTGCCTGAGTGTTGCAATTTCTTGGGCGAGCAATGCATGTTTAGGTAAACCGCGCACCAGTTACCGTCTGTTTGTTTTGATCTCACGCAAAGTTAAACATATCTGCTCTGCAAGAGCAAGGAACAACAGATTTAATATAAGACGTTTCGTAGCTAATAAACTTTAACATGTTTACAAGAAGCAACGTGAAGATATTTTGTTCTGCATTGTAAAGGTTTCCCAAACAGAATGAAAGTTTTTAGAATACGTTGGGCAGCTTCGTAAAACGTGTAACAGATGCTAATTACTTTTTTGACTTAAAGTATGCTTTTAAAAGAAGCTATAACTAAGTTTCATTGGAACAACATTAAATTAATATAATTTCTTAATTACAGAAAATGGTAAATATCATTGGCATCAGACATTTTTATTCGAGTCGGTTATCATGCCTGGATATAACCAGATTGGAAGCAGATTCCTTGTCCGTTTCTTTATCTTTCTAGTGAAATGCCGACGCAATGTAGATGTATGCTATCATTTGGAAGAGTAATGATCTCTACATAAAAAAGTTATTTCGTTTTATTCAGCCCACTTGCCCGTAAAAACCTTTGAGGAGAGGCTGGCAAAACTTTACGCAAAAAATACTCGTTATTTCAGAACTTGGAAAGCAAATACAGCCGATTTTATATATGCAAATCTTTGCTTTATTTTACGCCGTAAACTATTATTTTAAATATAGTTATGGCTGTAACGTGCAGGGTTTAATAAATATCTACAAAATCTTTGCATTTTTTAGGTTATCTAAGCTGAATTTAGTTGTATACATTCAACAAATATATACGTGCTATTTACTAAAAGTAAAGATGTTTCGGTTCGAAATTGAGGACGACATAAAGTACGAAAAAGTATATTTAATTTTAACGCATGCATGTGACAACTTTTCATATTTTTCTGTCATGTTTATTGATTTTTTTATGTAAAAGTTGAACTGAACGATACTGCTAGAATTGCTACTACTTTTTCATTAGTAAATGCTGTTTTTAAAGATTCCTACTTGCGTTAAATTATAAATATCTAAACTACTTCAACTTAATCTTATTTAGTAACATTTGTTTTATTTTTGTTTCAGAATACTTCAAGAATTACATATTATACACACCAATTTGTACATAAAGTAAGTACAATTTTAATACAAAACAAAGGAATAGATATAGCTCCTATACTAAGATTAGATATACAAGATTACGCGCATTAATTGTTAGGTGTAAGCAAGTACTGAAACGTTTTGGTTAAAATTGAGGGTGATTTGATATAATCTCTCTTTGTTCTAAAAATCGTTAAATTTCTATATAAATCTTAATATTTTCGTGGGTTACCCAAAATTACTACTTAAATGATATTCTACTAGTGTTTTGCAATCAGAAATATTAGTGAATATAGAGGCAAAATATTTTACATATTTACATGTCTAAGATTGTTCAAAAACAAATTTTAATTTAAAATAAATTCTTACTAATAAAACCCCATAAATAAAGTATTAAAGCATAGAGCTACAGTAAAGTTTTGTTTTTATATTTATGCAACATAAGAGTGCAAACATGCTTTGTGTTTTGGGAAGGGAATTCTAAGATTAAACTTAGATAAATAATTGCTATCTTCGACAGGTTGCTTACAAAAAACTCTATCGAAATACTCATCACCAATTTTAGTGAATCTTAGATATATTATGGAAGGCAAAAAATAAGAAACACATTTTTTTATCCACCAATGAGCACTTTAAATGGAAAAAGCTAATCTTAAAGGTTTCCCCTAAAACAGTTTTTTAGTATACTTCAAATTCTATTTGAGACATTTCGATAAAACAAAATGGAGATTAATTGTTATTAAAAAAGAAACAGAACTGTGGTAGTTTTGCCCCCGATAGATTCATCGCTTATTGTTTATAAAGACAAATTAATTTTTTTATAAATTTTTTAAAAATATTTTTTTATAACGAGTATAATAAATCATTGTTAATAAATAAAACAGAATGATTAGAATTAAATGTGTTACCAGTATCTATTTTATTAATTAACTGTTTCACTTTTGATACAAGTTCTATCCTTCTTCTAGGCAAATCTTCTCTATTTCCTATAGCTCTCTTTGTGATACATTGAAAATCCATTAATTGGAAACTTTGAATCTTATATCCCCATTTCCAATTATTTTCTGTGCATGCAAGGCGCACCTTCTTAAATTATTGTCATGCACTATTAAACCAGAATCAATAGTATCTTTGGAATTTTCGAAAGTATAATTGCAAATTCTTGCGATTTTAGGCTTCTATACATTAAAATGAGAGGCCTTATGTAGAGAGTAATGCCGCCTGTCTGTTTGTCCTTTTATTTTTCAACTTTTGATCAAGTTTCTATTTCTGTCATTTCTGACATCTGTCACGACATATAATTTTTGGTCTGTGATAGATAGAGAAATAACGTTTTCAGTATTTAACTAAGGACCGTAAGTCAAGTCCATACGCCAAAAATCAGCCTGATCGGAAAATCTCGAAACCGGTTAATGAACTGTCGTTCAGACAAGACTTTTAAATTTATGTTAAACTGTTGAAAGAAATACTTTTTTTCTTCCTAATCCTTTATTACTCTAGAGCCTTTCTTTTGTATTCTTACTGGTTTCTCATTGTTAATGCTTTGATCTGTGGATAATTGAAAATCGACAGAAAGTGAATGTCAATCAATTACCTCGACAATAGGAACATTAAGTTCTTTAAATTCTTCTTGAATTGATTATTATATACTATTATCTCTGCATTATTAGATGATTCCATTAAATTCAAAAGTATCATTTGGATGTAGATGTGGGAAATTTAATATTCAATACCGAATCAGAAAGAATATATATTTTTTAAAAAGCAACAGATTTACATTTTAAACGAAACTCGACTTTTTGTTATTAAAACTAATACGAAAGTAAAACAAGTAAAAAAACTTGTATTTCCTCTTCTTGCATTAATGTCTGCTTAAAATCGGTAAGGCATACTTTCAATTAAGTTGAGGATTACATTCTGGTCGATTCTGTTCCCCTCCTGCAATAGCAACTCTTTCAGCTCCTGGGCAGTTCTTGGAGCTGGTGTATGCTTTCGGATACTTTGTCCCAGCTCATCCCAGACATGTTCTAGGAGATTCGTGTCTAGACTGAGGGCTGACCACCCAAACCGCCTAATTAACACATCAAAACACTCTCTAAAACTGGCTGTGGAGGTTTAGCACTATCTTGTATAAAAATGCTATGCTCATCCATAGTGACTATGAAAGGCGTAACATGATTTTATAAATTCTTTGTAATGTACCTATGAGCTGTCAATGAGCCATTTTGTATAAAAACCAACTCTGAGCGTACTTATTAAGATTCCTGTCTAAACCATAACCGACCCACCGCCAAATGGAAGTCGCTAGAAGTATCTTTCTCTGGGTCTTCCCCATACTTGCCGATGTTCGTCTGATATAATGAGGCAGAAACGCGACTCATCTGAAAAGAGTACCGTGTTCTACTTCTCACTATTCCATACCAAGTGATTTCGGGCAAAAGCCAATCTTGCAGTTCGATGCCTGAGTTGCAATAGTGGACCTATAGCAATCCTTCTACAAGATAATCCCTCAGCACAAAGTCTTCTTCTAACGGTCCATTCACTAACATCTTGGAGTTGATTTCGCAGCCAAATCGCAGAAGCTGTTCTATTCCGCAAACTCGCGGACACGAAAAAACGGTCATCTCTTTGGGTGGTGACTCTTTTTCGACCGGTGTTATCAGGCTAGGCTCTTCAAAGCACTAATGTATTTTTTATACAGTATAAAGGCTCTTACCAACAATTTCTGCTATTTTATGTTGTCCTCGAGCACCTTGTAACAACGCCACAATTCTAAAATCTAGAGGCATTATTACGAATAAGGTTTCTTAGAGAACAAATGATTAAGCACATATTAGTGAAAATATAGGCGTTCAACTGAGAATTCTAAAAATATACCACAATTTCATTGTGACCTCTATTTTTTGCTCGTCAGTGTATATAAAATTAAGTATTTATTTTATTAAATAATAAACTGCTGATAAATAACTAAACATACTGTATTATAATATACATACTAGGTAGATATTGTTATTATAGTTTTTAGCAAATATTAAATTCGTATTAAATTTGTACGTTATTTAACAAAAATTCTGGTCATAGTTATAGAAATTTAAAATAAATATTTTTACGGCCCAGGCTGCAATAAATGAGTACCTGGAGGTCAAACTCTGGGGTAATAATAGGCGGTCGGTACGTAGCGCTAGCCACGTTACTACCCTTGTGTACCGTAGGCTCTAGATTGTAGCAGACCTATCCTGTTACGACCCCAAAAAGCCATCAAGGCCTATTACGGAGAACTATTATTATTTAATTAATATTTTTCATAAATTATTTGTTATTAAATTGTATTTTTGTACGGCTATATAAAAGAATCATTTTTTCTTCATTTAAAAAATTTAAAAAAGTTCTAATTGTATAGAAAAATTTTCACTTAAATTTTATTACATGTTTTAGCGATTAATTTAAAAGTTATTATATTTTTCTAAACAAATAATTGATAAAAGAATAGCAATTTTTTTGACTCTGCAATGTATAACTATTTTTCCACAAAAAAGTCGGTTATTAGTAAGGGGTGATTTAGTCCCCGGGGTTATTTGTTTATTAAATTTTTTTGACAAGCTTAAAACACGTTATATTTATTTGACTTACTACACGCTTCATACAAAAAAATATTTATAAATAAGATAAAGATTTGCCCTTATTAAAAGTAAGGGTTCAATTTTTTGGGGGTGAAACCACCACGGTTCTGTTTCTTTTCAAGGGAAATCAATTTCCATTTTATTTTGTAAAGATATCTCAAATAGAACCTTTAAAAATTGCTTTTAGAATGTTTTTAGCTACTTTAAAATGCTTATGTACAAATAAAATAAATGTGTGTCTTTTATTTATTTTTTTCAGCTTTTACGACATATATATATATATATATATTTTATTGAATATTTATTGATATAGTGAGGAACACTTTGATAGTGTTCTTTGTTAGTTCTACTTTGAGAACAAGAACAAGAAGAGAAAAGTTGCACTCTTTGAAAAATTAAAATTTGTTTTCACTTACATTCGACATATTAATGACATGTTAATGTGATTTCTATTTAACTCTAAACTTCTTTTGTTGTTTAATATTGCATTAGCAAATGCTCAAAATATATTGCATCGTTGCTTTTTAATGAGTTTGCCCGGCATAATTAAGATTGTCAGCGACAGTTTTTTGCATTTAATGTGCGTGAGTAGACATTGTCAAGTAACCGCTTCTTAAGTCAAATTTATTAACTATCGAAAGCCTGTAGGACGTAGGCGAAAGTTAATGCAATTACGATCCGGTCTGTCTGTTTGTGTGTGTGTTTGTCGACACAATGTCTCCGAAATTGCTTGATCGATGTACTTCATATTTGGTCAGTAGATGTCTTAAACGGGTATCTTTCTCGATGTTATTTATTTTTAGACTTATAGCTGTCATTTCATCCGAGATATGAAGCTCAAAATCACAAGCGCGACTTGGTTCGCTTTCGAAAGTTGCCTTTCCGGATTTTACATCCGTCTCGTTTGTTGTGAAATATATAATAAACATTTGTAAATATTTAAGTCAGAATTTCATACGTTATATTAAATTTAACAATCTAGTAGTTTTGATCAATAAACTAACAATTATTGCTTTTTAGCTACTAAATACTTATACTTAGTTGATATTTTGCAACTTATTCATTATAATATTTATGGCATCTATTTATTTGTTCATCCGGTTTGTTTACCTAATATCTTTCATACAACTTATAATTTCTATAAAATTTGATAGGGCAACCTAAAAAAAGCTGGTCGAATAGTAATAGGAGGTGTAAGAGTTACAATACCCTCTAATGAAACTGAAAATATACTTTTTTCTTTACACATTGGTATGTTGCAAAGTTATTTTATTTATTAGTTGTAGGAAACACATTCAGCTTTAATTGTAATTATACTGCAGCGAATAAGAATTTGCTGTAGTAATTGCTATGCTAGTGTTGTAATTTTGTTAATAGTATATTAGAACGAGGTGTTTTAATATGTTGAACGGCACGGATACAATATTTAATTAAACTGAATTTTCACTAACATAACACAAACTATTAAAATGTTAAGGTTGGTCATTTATTGTAGATTACTATTGATATCTGTTAAAAATTTAATATTTGTTGTTTGTAACCAAAATTGTTTCTACACATAACTATTTGTTGTAATTTCTAATAAAACGTTTAATTATTAACGACAGTGTTTCTATGGGCTGTTGTGTGTTATAGACAGTATATGTTTGGTAGACGTTGATAGCTTTTGTTAGCTAAGTGGGATTTAGAAATCATAACTATGTTTAATTCGTGTGCACTGCTAAATGTATACAACTCTTGACTGTGATTAGCCAAACCAGTGCTTTTTAAAGTGTCATTTTAACTATTTGAGCGATTATTAAAACCTAGTGACTACGACTGTTAATAATTGTAACATCCGTTTTTTATTTTTAGGTGGTTCAAGCATCAATTTCATTATAATTGGCAAACGTAGATGATATGTGAGTTGCCCCTAGGTTATTTTTTGTGTGAAATTTGTTGTAGAGATTACTCGATCTCTCTACCTTGTTTAGGTTGCAGAGGCAAGAATTTGCAAAAATTGTTGATAACAACATTGACCAAAAACATAGATTGAAAACTCCTTCAAATATCTGTTTTACTATCCATATGCTTAAAATTTTGTAGCCACAGGCCTTTATATGGTGATCTTAATTGAAATTTAGGATTTAGCTTACACTCTGTTTACATTTTGTGAGCGTATAAAGTTTGTATTTGTACAGTTAGTATTCAAATACATAAAAAAGTGCAAAGGTAATCAGTATTTTCAAACTTATTATAAAAACAGGCTATTAAACGATTGTGATCATTTGTCTTTAAATGATAATGAAAATCGTCAAAATTCTTGTATTTAGAGTAGTGAGATCTACTTGCTACTTACGGAAAATCTATGTATTTACAAAAATGCACTGTTTAGTGTGCATTGTGGGCTAGAGGAATCTTCAGCCTATACTTTTTTTGCAACAAAACTATCGACGCTGTTACTGCCAATGGTGTACGCTATCTGTAAATGCTAATCTTTTTTTTTATTAAAACTAACGATTTTAACTTACATAATACGTGGTTTCAATAAGATAGAGCCACATGTTACACAGCATATAAATAAAACAATTGCTTTACTTGAAACCAAATGTTCCAATCGTGTTACCTCGCAGATCTTGCGATTTAACACCATTAGACATTTCTTCTGGGATAATTTGAAGAAAGGGATGTAAGCAAACAAATATGCTACGATTCCAGGGCTAAAAAAGAACATTGGATATGCAATTACTAAAATAGCGCCGTATTTATGGAAAGGTATTATATAAATATTCGCTAAAGGAACAATAACATGTTAGTATACTCATGAAGAGCATTTGGCTGACACATTTTATATGTTATTGTCAAGTTAACTTTACAGTAATGTCAATAAAATTAAAATTGTTCCAACACTTTATGTTTTATTTAAGAAAACGTTTTAAAGTTCAGTTTAGATAACCCTATGGATATTTTTTATTGCTACTCTGAAGTTGCTACTAGGCGACATTATTTTAATTTGATTTTTTCCTGTTATTTTAGGTATGTAGCTATCTTAAATAAAATTTGAAATAGAAAACGTAAGAAATGAAATAATAATGCTTTGGTTATTTTTGTGATTTCAGCAGATTTAGTATCTATAATGTTTATATTGTTATCTCCACAAACTAATAGGGTTTAAATTTGTTAGAAAAATACACGGAAAGCCAATATTACTAAGTTATTTTTGGTTTTATGGGGCCAATTTTATGTTGGAAAATAGCTTTTTGTTCTTTTTATGTTTTTGTTCTCCCTTATGTGTCATTATAATCTTATGTAAATTGCTGCTGACAATGGTTGTTAAGTAGATTGTATTAGATTATGTCGGTATTTTAATTTACATGTTGATTATAGAAAAGATATACTTACTGAGGTTGCACCATTGAAGTTATTCGGACTTGAGATGAGTTTTCCGGTGACAGGTAGTATGGCGTTTTGTAATGTATTATAGATGTAGGCTTATTTGAGAACTAATTTCCACCAATCATCTTTATCAAATGCAAATATAACTAGATAAAGAGATTATTTTTAAGGTACAGCCGCGGAGTAACCTTGTTTTGTGAAAGTTAAACGGAAAATATTGTAAATAGTTAAGTCATCTTTAAGTAATAGAAATACGGCACCTCATATAGCAAAATTTACATAGGTTACACTACATAATTGATAAATCAAAAATTCAAAAATTAATTTTACAAGTTACAAGATACGCCCAAAAACTAATGACTAATTTTCTTGTCCAAAGCAGAAGAGATGGTTGGTGGGGATGTCAAATAAAAGATCAATTCCAGCTTATTCATTCGCCTTTACAGAGTGCAGAGACTTTACGATGTAGACAGCTATTTGTACATTGAGTCACGGGCTAAAATTTTATTACGTTATCGGTCAGCGATATGCGATAAAATTTTATGTTAATTTTAATAAATCCGCAACCGAAACATTTTATACAGAAAGGTTGGAGGACGAAGTGTTTAGGTGGTATACTTCAGAGAGGGAGTGTTAGATTGATATTAGATAAAGTGAAAATTTCAACATTTATTGTATGTAAAAAGCCATGTTTTACTGCTAGTGAAAAAGTTTCTATCGAAACAAATCATAATATGCTGGCTCAATCTTCCTATAGCCCGGAATTGTTTCTACCTTAAAAATTTACCATTTTAGGGCTGTTAAATACATAAGGGCTACTGTAACGAGTGCTATGAAAAAAATTCTAGTTCAATAGTTCCAGACAAACTGCGATAGAATTGCTGGCAACGGTGTATTGGTGCTCAAAGATATTTTAAAAAATATTAAGTGCATATAAGCAGGTCTTCAACCAAATAAATTTTATGGAATGTTTTATCGACCACTGACGTCCAATAAAAAATTTTAGGACAATTTGTGAAAAGAAGGTCTCCACTTTAATATTTATTAGTTATGAATGAAATAAACTAGTAATATTACAACCAGTTGCCATAATTGGCGCTTGTTAAACAGGATTGTTTATAAATTAATATAATTAAAGAAAATATAAACAATGGTGGTTAACATTTTAACTTCAGACTATTTTGGGAAAGATGAAGCTTCTTAAGCCGATCACCTTAGAAGTAAAGTTTGCTGGTTCAATTGTAGTATACAGCTGCATAGCAAGGAATTTAATTAATGAAGTAGACTTCGTCGATGTTAATGGTAAAAATCCATAACTATCTCGTGAAAGGATTTTCCTCTTTTTTTAGGGGTAAAGAATATGCTTTCAGCAAGACAATTAAGTTTTAGTACGTCAAAAAAATTATAATCTAACCCAGAAGGTAACATGAGTTTATTGTTACCCCAATAGAAACAAATTGGTTTTTTATAAAAAAAATTAATCTGGCCGTGCGTATTCGAAAAATTATACAAAAAGAAATGTAAGACTAAACTGCCAAAAATTTTTTAGTTCAGTATGAATCAAAAAATTAAGAAAATTTAATTAAATATCCATTATTGTATTTTTTTTAAAAAAGAATTGAAACTACTTAATGCAAAATTTTACTCTTGTAATGCAATTTTTGTGGTACTCCCAAAAATGTTTTCTTAATTATTTTAATGTTGTTTTTTCTTTTGAGGTAAATAATATTCTTGCTTAATAATATTAGCTGCTAACCATTTTTACTTATTTTTACATTAAGTTCAAATCAATATGCTTATATTTTCTTCTTTTTTTAATCCTGATCATTGGAATTTCTCTATATGACATTGCAAGCCATTTTTTTATCGTTACGTAATTATTATATGTATTTTGTAAGGATTGCTTTAAAATTTATAGTCGTAGCCCTTTTTCTGAGTATTAGTCCTTTAATAATAATCGTTACAAACTCGTTCTGTTCTATCTGCGAATGCCGTCTCCTTTTTAAAATCTATAGTAGTGTTTCTTCTTCTTTCATTCTTTTAATATAATTATATTTAAATGTATTTTTAATACAAATTACATAAAAAGTATAGTAATCTTCTATATCTGCTATCTGTTTTTGATTAAACTTTTAACATAATATGTTAATAATTAAAACTTAAACATATGGATTGGCTTATCATGCACATTTTATGTACATGTTTTAGTTAATTAAAGAATATATGTTTATTTCTAAATCTCATGCACAAGATAATCACAAGTTTTGTTTTGTTAAAGTTTGATATAGTACTACGTTTGTTAATAAATTGCAATTTTAAGTTTTTATTGATTCTTTTCTTTGTGGAAGACAATGGTGTATAATAGAGTTTAACTTTTTTAAATTTTATGTTGATGTAATCAAATAAACATTTTTCGCAATTAATTATAATACGCAGGCAATCCAACAGCTTATATTATTTTTTATATTCGGTTGATGACAATAACCAAATAAAAATATTGATGATATGAAACTCACAAATTAATTTATTTTACTGAAAATTTACAATCTTCCTTACAAGGAGTATTAAATAAATATGATAAGAGTATAAGGAGAAACTACTCGGTAGTACACTCTTACAATAGTTCTTTTCAGTTTAGGGAGTTTCCAGAACGAAATTCTATTTAATCCTCTCACAGGAGAAAAATAGGTAGCCAATTGATAGATGAAATCATTGGGTTGGGAAATCTGAATAAATTTTTGAATTTCTTTAGCTGAAATGTCAAGATCTATCTGCAAAGAGCAAGGAGGGTTTGGATCATAATTGTATGATTTTTATTTGAGTAGGTTTAGTAAATTCTGGTGTTTTTTTACGTGAGACACTGACTCAATTGATACACCTAAATACCTAATAAACGTAGCTTGTACTGATTTAGTGATAGTGACTTTGATGCACTATTTAACAAGATATTTAAAATATTCAAATAGAGTTAGAAATTTTTGACAATATTGTTAACAAAAGTGATGATAATGGTAATTCCATCTACTACAAGATAGCAGTATAAATAGATAAAATATAAATCCAAGGATACTAGTTGGATAGTAGCTGAATTGTTTATCTATACCTAAGTGTAAAATATATGTTAGAAAGAAAAGCCTTCGAGAAAATATAATTAATAAATTGGGAGAGAAATTTTTAATTTGGGAAGTAATCTGATGTATCAGACTATTAGACCCTTAGTAACGTCTAAAAAAACAGCTGTACAGTATTTTTTTCTTCAAATATTTTTAAGATGTAATTAATAATTTTATGTGCCTGTTGAGTTGTGATAGATTTATCACGAAATCCAAATTAGTGTATTAACGTATCTGATAAGATAAACGCGTTATTCGAGAGACGTTTGATGATTAGTTTTTTGAGATTAAAAAAAACAACAAACTAATTAATCTATAACAAGTTATTGTGTCAGATGCTTTTATAAGTTTAGAAATTATTTTTTTCTGGGCAGATATTCATAGAGAGAGAACAGTACAACAGTCGAAATATATGTACTTATCAATAACATTATAATATATATTAAAAATATTTTTAGTACTTAACCTGTTACGAAATCATAACCTGGGGTTTTATGGTTGTTCGTTTTCTTTACCTCTAATTGGATTTTTATAAACAAAAAGAGTTTTATGGGCCGAATTATTTGGTATGGAATATCTAAATATTCTTCTATGGTTTTGTGTATGGTGTTTGATTAAAACGGTCGAAATGCAATAGTTAAGTTTTTAGAAAAGAACCAGATTTTTGTTTGTTAGATCGAGCCCAAATACCATTATATTTTCTTATTAAAGGTATAGTAATTTGAAGCCTTTTGAATTTTTTAGCTTTTCTCCAGAAAGTATGGTCTCCTGGGTTGAGATGCGTAAGTTAATAGGTAAAGGAAGCATTTGCATTTCCAAAAGCTTCATACAGATTGTGGTAATTTAGGTCATCAGAACTATTAGGAATTTTTTACCATTTTACTCTACCTCGCTTTTTCTAGAATTTCATTTCTTTATATAAAAGAATATGTTGCGTGCGTGATGGACATATTTGTTTACAGCAAATATAAATTTCCGATTAAGGTCAATAAGTTGTTGATATCTAAGCCAATTGTTTTTCTTAGACGCAAGTTTGGAAATCATAATAATACATTGATTTTATAGTGCTATATTTATTAAATGTCTTTCTTGCTAACTAAACATATTGATTTTCAAAATAACATCAAGTTTCTAAAGTGTTTAATATTAATTTATAAAAAGGTGTGAAAACGTTAACTTTTTTGAAAATTGGGTGTTCGTGACCGTACGAGTTCGCGGAACTGGGTTAGAGGCAGCCAGATTCTTTGGATCCAACATCGTTGCGTTCTACGTAGAAAACAAAATAGAGATTCCTTTGATCTAAACGTAATACCTCTAAATTATATTTGGGAGGTCAAAATCAAATTCGTTTCAAAGGAACCGAATATTTATCGATAAAATGGCTTCTCGAATTTCCTTTTGTTTTGCGAGCAAGGCTGCTTTTAATGGAAATAAAATTGCAGGCAGTTGATTGGCAAAGCAAAAGAGTTTACAATCTGATGATGCATATTTCATGTCTGATTCATATCGGGAACTGTGCTTTACGCGTAATAAAGCTCCTGTCGCATCATGCAAACAACAAAGGTCCCTATTTACCATTTATTCCAGTAATTTACTGAGCCCTAGGCAACAAAAAATTATTCTGTGGCGTTTTACTACGTTTCAATTATTCCTGGAATTAAAATAGATAATAGATAAACATTAATTTTTGTAATTTTTATAGACGTTCAATTTGAAGGTATAATAAATATTTAGTTGCAAACGCAACATTTGGTTATAATGACAATAACCTTAACTCATGTTGATCTACATATTTACATGATACTTGTTTACCGTTAGCTTAATGTAAATGTGTACAAAATTAATTTTCGTGTCACGTAGTAAACATATCGTATGCGACGTTCTAATTTACACTATAATTATTATTAAACACATAAATAACGCTTTTCTTACAACATTATGTATTTATTTGTTAACACTAAACCGAAATGTATAAACATGTACGAGTTGCACGCGAAATAGGTCACCTTAAATGTTTTTTTTAACTATTTAAGTTTTATAAATTATCAAAATTGTTACAAGAAGTTTTTCTCATCCCATATGTGTCTCTATATAATTAGAAACTATACAGATACCAAGCTGAACTACAAACACGTCATTTGTTATTTAAATTAAAAATGTAGATATAATGCGGCAAGAGTTTAATGATACTGAGTTTTTGGATTGTTCTAGAAAAATCAAATTTTTGTTTATTAAAGTGACTATTTTGGTTCAGCTCTGCAGATATTTAAGTCGGGATAAACACAAATCGACGTTAATAGCTCGGTTATAACTAAGTGTATTATTTTTTTCGATTTAACCAAATGCAATCCAATATATTAAAAAGGCCATTTTTTATACTAAATGTTAATAGACAATGACACAAACATCTTATTTTGTTATACATCGTCCTAACTTATAATTACATGGGATACAATTAGTCAAACAAAGGGTATAAAATAATATATTAAATATAAGTTTGACACGCTAATATAAAAATATTGTTCCTAAATTTTGTAATAATTTTTAACTTTGTAATATTACTGGTTGATTTCTTTGTAATAAATATTTAAAAATATCAGTGTCCCTTAATATGACATTCATATTAATAGATAAATAAAATTATTAGATGTTTAAAATTTTGTTTTTTTTTAATTTTTAAGAATACCTTAAACTCAAGTTAGTTAAAAACAATATGAGAATTTTTAAACAATTTTTAAGGTACACTGCATAACAATTAGTAAACCCCTATTTGGACTTTGTGCCAATAAAACAGCCAAGTGTAATCAACAAATAGTACTTTAATGATATAGAAAAATTTTAAATGCGTCATTTGTGATAAGTTGTATTGATAAAAAAATCCTATTATTAAATCCAGGATGTGGTTTCTGTTGAAAGCTGGGTGTCAAAGATGATTCATTTTGTCACACATATGGCTAGATACCATTTGAGGCGGCTTTGCGCTCCATTAAGTTAGTTGGCAGCTACAGAAAGCTCTTCTATGCACACTGTGCCCCCTACAACTCTGAAGCACTTAAAGGCGAGTGGCTATCTGAATTAGGTCACTAAACCTGCTTCAATAATAAGTAGTGCACTTAAGGAGCGTCAGGTAGCTTGATGCATGCAGAACCGTATCATAGCTTGGCATAATTAATGTATTGCTTAAGGACAATTTTATGGAACCAGCGTCAAAGTGTGGTAGAAATGTAAGAGTGCCGAAATCCACATTAAAGTAGAGTGATGTGAGTTAATGTTATTCTAAAGAAAATTGTTTGCCAGTTATGTGCTGTTGCTGAGGAAGATAATAGGTATAATAATTAAATAAAGAAATTTATCTCTATCCTTTAAACCTTATGTATATAATTAATTACTGTTTATGTTTTTTTTTAAAAAATACTAAAACCTTTGATTCCTAATAGTAAAAACTTACTTAACTTATAATTTTGATTTCAATATATTAGCAGTAACTTTAATAAAAATAAGATAGCGATATCAAAAACTTTAAAATTATTTTTTTAGAGTTTTTAAATTAAATTAATTATTAATCAATGCATATATTAACACATATATGCAGTAGAATTAAATTGTAAGCAATCAAGAAGAATTGTAGTTTAAAATATTAAAGCAAAAAGAATAATAGATTATAGAAACAAGTGACATTGTATGTTAGACTTTCTGAACTAAAGAATCTTCCATAAAGGGCTCCAAAATTGAATCAGGGAGTATTTTTTTGTTTTAAAATCTGCAAGCCTGTTCTTATCATTTTGGTCATCTATTATCACATCAATTTATTTAGCATTTGTTTTCTTTCTATTTCCTCAGATTGTTTTCGTTCATTTTTATCACGGAACAATTTACAACGGAGCAACGTATTCTTACTGTTAAAACATTTTATCAAAGCGATGATAGTGCTATCCAAACAATGCGAAAATTTTGTGCAATTCTCGGGGTAAATAAAGCATCCAACAAATCTACAGTTGAAAGACTGATGAAGAAGTTTGAGACGACGGATTTAGTGGGAACGTATGTGTCTAGGCGAAATTAGTCTCGTCAGCAACAAATTGCTGTTGTGAAAGGCAGTGTCACTGCCAGTTGGACATTCCGACAAGTTTCGTTTCATCGACTGTTGCATAAATATCCCCATATGCATGCGCACAAAACAAAGTGACGCAACAACTTAAGCTTACTGATCATGGAAAACATAGACAATTTGGTGAATGGGTTGTGAAGAGACTGGTAGTGGACAATAATTTTACAAAAAAATAGTTTTTAATGATAAAACCCACTTTCACTTAAGTGAGTTCGTCAATATACAGAACTGTCGGATTTGGGGCAATGAAGATCCTCGAATGACTGTGTGGTGTGGTTTTTCAGCAGGTGGAGTAAAAAAAAGAAAAACAGAATTTCATAACTGTAAACATAAAAAAAACCTCAATTTTAGAGCAATATTGTGGGAAATACATTACTCAAATAACACAAGAGGTACAAACAAGAGCATTGAAGAAAATTGACACAAATATATTTAATACCAGAAAATCCAGGCACCTACGCTTGGCTGCTATAGAGAATGTAAGTGTTACGAACTTTCTGTAACAATCGTTACTATTCTGTAGCTATTTCTTCCGGTATTCTTTGAGAACGTCGCTGTCGCCTTGCTTAGTTTCTTGCTGCTATCTTTTCGGGGTTCTTCGTAAACTTCGCTGTTGCTTTGCTTCGTTCTCCGCAGCTACTTCTTCCGGTGTTCTTTGAAAACGTCGCTGTCGTCTTGGTTGGTTTTCTATTTCAACTTCCTCCAGACTTCTTTCGGCAACTAACACTTTTCGCACGGTTGGGCCGGGACACCAGAGACCGGGGAATCATCATTAAACGTCCATATGGAAATACACAAAATATTAGATATACGACCATGCAAAGATTTTCTGCAGCTGAACTCAAGATTGTATACAGTGTGCAGATAACCATTTAATTACTATCATAAGAAAGAAAAAAGTAAAATGTATATAATATAGACAAAATCACTCAACCAACTATAGATGTTACTTTGTTCATAAGCAACCGCAAAGTAGTATATGTTACGTTAAAAAAAATAAATATTAATCAAGTAGACTAAGAACATCTGTTTCACAGAAAGTACCAAAAGAAACAAGAGTAACGTAAGGCCAAATGGTCAGAGAAAATAATCAATTTATCTATAATGCACGATGTTGCAACAAGGTACATCTATACATTAAACAGATACCCTTCATAAGCCAGAAAACATTTTCTGACTTATGGAACGGGTAAGTACCATACTCAATCTTTTGACCATAGACTTTCATTTTAGGAATGAAACCAACTCTTTCTCTGCTATGACCTCCTTATACTCTAAGTTTTTCTGACAGAAGCAGCGACCTTGATAAAGATACAGCTATTATAGCATCGCACATTTCGAATATGGTATCATGTTACTTATAATACCATTAAATGAAGTCCAAGTCTAGCTTAATAAATGACGCATTACAGCAAATCGAACCAAATCAAAACGTGCGACCTTCATTTTCCGTAAGAAAATTTATTCAGTTTTTCTGAATAACTATCCACTTCGATAGATAAAAGATGTGATGTATATATACATATGTGTTTATCGAAAATATATGTGAACCAATAAAAAACAATTGAATACCATGTTTCACAGGATGTACTAGTCAACGTTTCCAATTATCTCTACAGGACAAAACATTTCTATATAATACAATATTGAAATTAGTGCGTACCTGTAGGCTGTAGTTATATGGGCCTGCTAGTAAATATTACTTAATAATACTTCATCGATTTTAGTCAAAGGTGTTATTATGTATGCTCCATTATTGTTACCGTTCATTCTTCCATCTATAAAATCAGTTAGAGAGCTAGTTATTTAAAATATATTGTAAGTAACAGTGGAACTTAATAAAAAAAAAGTAATTTTAAAAAATATATTCATGCAACAAACCATCTTCAAAAAGGTAATGAATGAACATGTTGTTATTTTTGTTACGTCTACTACAACATTTCCTAATCTTGTTAATTCATTATACAATTTATTTAAAAATGGACGTCACAATAACTACAGAATAAGTAAAATTATAAAATTTATTTAATTTGGGTTAGAACACAACTTATCTACAGCTTACCAAAGTTTAGGTAACTAAGTTGTCTCTGTAGTCTTTAATCAATTTACCTATTATTTTCTTCCTATGTACAATGTTTTACTAAATAACATGTGACATAATGTCTGTTTTTTGTATTATAAGTACTTCCGTAATACTAATTATTTTACTTAGAATTACCTTGTTTTAATAGCAATTGAGACTTTATATCAAATAACCAATATATTTTTATATTTTTTTACTTTCCTTATCCTATAATAAGGAAAGTAATGTAATCGGCGGAAATTTGACATACCCAGTTTTTCACATTTCTGTGCGAATTATAGCCTCAGGACACCAAAAAAGTTGGTTTGAGCCATTGGTTCATGTGTGTGTGTGTGTGTCTGTCGGTCTGTCAGTAAACAGGATATCTCGAGAACCGTAAGAACTAGAGACTTGAAATTTGGTATGCAAGTTACTTGTAGGTAGGGGACGCAGTGCCAAGCTTTTGGTAAACATCGGCAGAGCCGTTTAGTCGCAAGGTCGAAAAATCGGTCGCAAAGCGGTCGCGAATCTAAACGGTTGAAATTGCAAAAAATTTATGAGAATAAAAATGATTTGCTATCATGATATAAACATGAATTTAAAATAAAAGTTGGTAAAATAGAAACTCGAAAAAAAATTAAGCTCAGGATTTTTAATATACCGGGTGTTCATAAAATGTTTCGGGAAATGTATATTACTGGATAGATCAGACCGAGACGAACAAAAAATTACAATGAAATTTTTTGATCAGAGGTCAAATAAATAAGTTATAGCCGATTAAAAATTAATTAAACGGACCAATCACAGCGCGCTCGGAGAGCTTCCCGGTCGACTGCGGGAGGACGGGGGGGAGCGCTTGGCCGCTAGGAGGGAGCACGCAGGCGGCGATAATGGGGAAGGCCGTGTGGCCGAGCTCGAACGGTTACCTTCAGTGAAGTAGCAAAATTTTAAGTTCGAGTCAGTTATTGTCTTGAACTGTTTATTTTAATCAACTTTCGAGTGTTGGACTCGCGCCTCGTCCTTTTTTATTTAAAATAACAAGTTCCGGGACGAGAGCAGCGCAGGGCCGAGACGATGGACCCGGTATAATATATAATAATAGGATAACAAAAGTCGTGTGATGTTCACACCAGATTTTTTATAATAATTCATCTTTTATGCTTTTTATTTATTGAGAAGAGAAGCATATATTCGGGTAAGTGTTATCCTACTACGCTATTGAGTTTGACTTAACAGAATCTATCTTGCATGTATGATTGTATAAGAAAATAAAGTTGTCAGGAAAGATTGCTCTTGAATTTCTGCATCATCGGCTTATGTCATACTTCGTTAAAAGCTTATTGAATATCTAAGAAGACCGCTGCATACATTTTTTTTCCTTCGAGGCTTTCTATAATTGTGTTTACTATTCTTCTTAAGGAATCCCAACTGATGGCCAAACAATGAGAATTTTTTAAGCACTACTCATTTCATTCTTTTCATGAAAAGTTTTTAGAAACCTAGAGTATCGAAAATTTTATTTAGATTTGTAGACAATTCCCATTTTACTTTCGAAGCATAAAGTCGTGTTCGGTTCGTTCACCACAAGAAAATATAAAAGTGTGGTCGCTTATTGGGCGCGATAAATGCGAGGCCGCTGGCCTTCGTATCTATTATAAAAGAACATTAGTAAAATAAGTGCATAATTCAAGTATAATCTACATTAATTGGTAAGCATGTATCCATCTCAGTTTCAGCCAAATCAAATATCTAGATTTACGCTTAATATAAATAACTTTCAAAATCAAGTATTCTTTCAACATACATGTGTACCATAGGGTTACTCGCAACATCAGCCAGCAAATGCAGCAATTCAAAACCAATTCACTAATGAAGTCAGCATCCCGAACGCTTCACATTTAAATAACCAGAATACTTTACCAACCGCTCAAAATACTAATGAAATTCCTAACGCAGAGAGCGACGACAGCTCTCCGAAAACAATCACACATAACTGGCAATCGGTAAAAATTGGCCATGAAATAACAAATCACCATTCTTTGACTCAAACAAATGTCCACAATCGTTTCAAATCGCTTGAAACGAACGCTAAAAATGCTACTAGTCAGAATACCATTACGGAACCAGCAATATCTAAACCACCACCAATATTTATATACGAAGTCAACAATTATCAGAGTATGATTAATAATTTGGCGAAGATTACGGAAGATGAAACATACCACACAAAAGGTTTAGCTAATGACACAGCGAAAATCAAAGCATACAGAATCGGTACCTATAGAAAACTAGTAAAGCACCTACGCGAAGAAAAAATTATTCACCATACTTACCAAGCGAAAGAAGACCGTGCCTACAGAATTGTGATTAGAAACTTGCATCGCTCTGTACCAACTAAAGAAATTACAGAGCAACTTGCAAAAACAAGACATACAGTGCGAAGCATAATTAACACAGAACAACTTAAGGACCACTTTTTTGTTTTTCATCTACCTTGCACATAAAGCAAATAATAAAGCAATATTTGATTTAAAATACATTTGTAACACGAAAATAACCGTATAAGCACCAAGAAAAAGACGCGACATAATCCAATGTATGCGATGCCAGGAGTATGAACACTCTAAAGCATACTGTAATAGACCATACAACTGTGTCAAATGTGGTAACCAACATGACTCAAAAATATGTCAAAAAGCTAGAGACACCCCTGCAAAAAGTGTTTTATACGCAGGTGAGCACCCCACAAACTATAAGGGCTGTAGAGTTAAACAAAAACTTAATCACCCAAAAACATGGCGCCAGAAGTTCCCCCGCTAACCCTACATTAATTAATAACCGCCTATCGCAGACACAGCCAGCTAGCCATATCTCGGCCAATACACGCACGCCCTAAAGTGCAAACCTAACTTACGCCCAAGCTGTACAAAATAACAATAATATAATACCTGCCCAACCTACAACCAGCATAGAGAATCAACTAGCTCTATTGCTAAACCAATTCAAAACTTGTTCGCGCAGTTACTTAATCAAAACAGCATGATCTTAAATCTGCTTACTACTGTCATCAGTAAACCAAATCCATAATGCCTAAAATACTGAGAATTGCAACGTGGAATGTCAATGGACTTTTCAATCATAAGCAAGAGCTAATAACATTCTTCCATCTAAACAAAATTGACATCCTCATAATATCTGAAACCCACTTTACCGATTGAACCCTTTTTCTTTTACCACACTATTCAACCTACAGCTGTATCCATTCTGATTGCACAGCACATAGCGGATCAGCAATTCTAATTTTATTTCATATCACGAACTGGCCAAATATTAAACGAATGAGATCCAAGCTACCAATTGTCCAGGTAAGCACCAAAAACTGGAATGTGACTGTAACAACTGTTTATTGTCCACCACGTCACACCAATCCTCCTATATAATATAAAAATTTCTTTCAGACCCTTGATAATCATTTTATTGCAGGGGGGGGGAGAACACAATCATTGGACCACCAGACTCATCACAAGCAAGGGACGCAATCTCCTACGACCTATAACAGACAACAGCTACCAACATATATCTAACGGAGAACCCACTTACGGGCCGACAGTTTCTTTATAACTAGGGGCATACCAATGCAAAACTGCTTAGTAGAATCAAATCACAACTTATCTTCAGATCACACAGCTGTTATTTTAGGTATGTGCATTACAATCATAAATAAATATTCAGACCTAAAGCGGCTACGAAACACATTGATTGAGAAAAATTTGCGGATCACATAAATGCAAACATAAATCTCAATATAGGTAAAAACAATACAGCGGAACTTGATTCCGTCGCTCAATATTTTACTACCCTTATTCAAGAAGCTGCGTGGGAATCGACACCTAGAACTGAACAACAAACAATAAGTCTATCACCATCCCGTTATAAACCCGATAACTCATTAGTAAAAACCGACGAGCCAAAGGCAGATGGCAGAGATCACGTTACTTGGATGACGACCTACACTGTTATAGAAGACTATGTAGCGAACTTACCGCAGCACTCAATAAAGATCGTAACTCAACCTTTGAAGCATACATCAGAATCTATCTTCTAACCACCAAAGCCTATGGAACACCACTAAAAAATTTAAAAAACCCACACCACCAAAATCACCAATAAGAAAACTTAACAATAATAGGCTCGTTTTGACCAAGAAAAGGTTGACACCTTTGTTTATCTTACGTTTTTCAACCGGTAGAACCAATATCTGGCGCCCCAGATTAAAAATTTCCTTGACACACTCTGCCAAATGTCGCCACCAGCTACAGTCGTTAGCCTGTCAGAAGTTAAAAAAAATAACCAAGCTAAACCAACATAAAGCTTTGGGGTATGATCTAATAACCGGACAAATACTAAAAATGCTACCCTAGAAAGCTCTCCTCACAACAATTTTCAATTCCGCATCCTAAGCTTCTGCTATTTTCCTATCATATGGAAATACGCAGAAATAATAATGATATATAAAAGTGACAACTCCCCTCCTTTCCCCCCTGTCCCAAGAAACCTTTTCATACAGGCCTGTCAGCTCACTGTCTATTATTTGTAAAAGTATTTGAGAGGCTGTTACTGAAACGGATCCAAGAGGACAACCAACTAACACATTTGCTGCATTACTACCAGTTTGGCTTTTCCGAAAACATGTCAACATTACATTAGCCCACAGGATAGTCAACCAGATATCTAAGAGCATCGAGGAAAAGGAATATTTTAACGGGGTATTCTTGGATGTACCCCAAGCGTTTAAAAAAGTATGGCTTGAAGGCCTCCTGTACAAACTCAAAAATTTGGTTAATAACAATTACTATATCTTTCTGAAATCTTATCTCAGCGATAGAAATTTCTCCGTAAAGCATAATGATGTTATCTTTGCCCACTACCCATACGATCGGGTCAATAACGCTTCCCAGCGGTACGTAGGGAAGCGTTATTGGCCCGCTCTTGTATCTTATGTATACTGCTGATTTACCTAATACGGAAAACACTATTATTTCTTCACTTGCGGATGATGTTGCTATCGTACCCTAAGATAACGATCCTATAACTTCTTCCCAAAACATCCAAACCCACTTAAACCAACTTAGTGAATGGTACAATAAGTGGAGAATCACGATAAACCAATCTAAATATAACCAACATTTACCAACCGCACTCAAATCTGCTCTCCCGTAACAGTTAACGGAGTCCCTGTATCTGATGTTAAATATCTAGGGTTACATCTTAACCAACGCTCGACATGGCAGAAACACATACAAACGAAGCGAAGACAGCTGGACCTCTAATTCAGACAGATGCATTGGCTCATGAGCCGTAAATTAAAACTTTTAACCAAGAAGAAAATTACTCTGTATAAGACGATGCTAAAACCTCTTTGGTCATATGGCGTACAACTCTGGGGATGTACCAAGCTCACTCGGTTAAAAACAATACAAACCTTTTAAAACAAAGCACTTCGTGTTATTGTTAACGCGCCATGGTACATTAGCAATCTAATGCTGCACCAAGATCTGCAAATCTCATACATCACAGAAGTAATTGATAGTTTTTCCAGCAATTATCAAAACAGACTGGCAGAAAATCTAAATACTTTTATAGGTAACTTATACAGGGATGAACCGCGCAACAGAAGATTACACAAAACCTGGCCTGCAGGCCTACCTCAACAGCAATAATCAGCAGGATAGTGATATATAAAGAGAAATGTTAGTGGACATTGTCCCTTTCAAGCCATAAACTTTTATCACGTATATTTTATACATATTGGTAGACAAGTTTGATATTGTTCATATACAAACCAATAAGTATCGTTTCCTGTTTATATGCCTAAATACAAAATACAGAAACATGGCAACATTTATTAGATTTTATAACATTTTGAAATTTTAAACTCTTAACATATTTATTACATTTATTCTGATTCTGTCCACATCTATGTAAATTTTGTTTTTTTATGTAAATCTAATACTCAACTTTGTTGTCTTAAACTCTCCGGTTGCAAATATTTTGGTACTTCTCAAAATTCTTATATTTATTAGTTTTGCGGCGTATAAAAATTGAGCAAGTTTTTTTAGTTATCTAATCACTTAACTTTTTACAACTATTTTTTTCTAAGAAACTTCTTTGTTGTTACTTTCTTTTTTATTCATTCTACATGATTTGGTTTTTACACATATTGTAGATAAGTATTTCTGCTAATTTTCTATGTATCAATATATAAATATAATTTCACGATTAAAACACATTACTTATTGTTGGAATTGTGAGACATTCATAATATTGTTCTCATTTGGATTTTGTAGCCTAAGAAACTGCCAATCACAGTACAGAAAGTGAGAAAGTTAAGTAACAGCACTAGCGCGTGGTACACGTAAAGTCTTAATATTTATTTATTTTATTATTTTTTAACAACTATATGGTATCACATAAGTACTTAGATTTAAGCTTAATTAGAGGAGACGTACTCTTTGGATTTCATTAAGAAAATCTGCCTAAGTGAGTTATATTAACAAACAATTGGGATCTCCCAAGCACAACTTTCTACTTCAGCCACCACTTCAATAGCATCAATTTCCTCTTATCCCTTCAATTGATTGTCAATGTGTTAACTCTCTAACAAATCTAGAACTGCAAATTACACATACAATAAACCTGCAGAAGCCCAAATTTAACTTAAAAAATACTGATTGGACTTTGTTCCGAAACTACCTATAAACAAACGTAGACCTTAGGCTACCGCTCAAATCTCCTAACGACCTGGATAAAACAGTCTAACATCGTAATTCTCAAAATAATAAAAAAACAACTAATATCCCGCTGCATACTCGACATCTAATCGCTAGGAAGCTAAAAGCCAGGAAACTTTGGCAAAAATCAAGAAATGTCATCGATCAACACCATTAAAAAAGACTGTTTAGGAAATTAAAATCAACTTTCAAAGAAGCACAGAATAACACTTTCCAACAATATGTCTGCAACCTTGTACCGAACGACCACACCCCGTGAAAGGCAACAAAAAAGCTAAAAAGGCCACAGTGCCGCCTACACATGTAACACGCCAAACAGCCCTTCCTATAAAGCTTTTATCACTAACAAAAATAAAAAATCTGGTGTGAACATCACACGACTTTCCTTATCCTATTATTATTATATATTATACCGGGTCCATCGTCTCGGCCCTTAGCTGTTCTCGTCCCGGAACTTGTTATTTTAAAAAAGGACGAGGCGCGAGTCCAACACTCGAAAGCTGATTAAAATAAACAGTACAAGACAATAATTGACGCGTACTTAAAATTTTTCTACGTCACTGAAGGTAACCGTGCGAGCTCGGCCGCATGGCCTTCCCCATTATCACCTGCGTGCTCCCTCCTAGCGACCAAGCGCTCCCCCCCCCCCATCCTCCCGCAGTCGGCCAGGAAGCTCTCCGAGCGCGTTGTGATTGGTCCCTTTAATTAATTTTTAATCGGCTATAACTTATTTATTTGACCTCGGATTAAATAATTTTATCGTAATTTTTTGTTCGACTCGGTTTGATCTATCCGGTAATATAAATTTCCCGAAACATTTTATGAACACCCGGTATATTAAAAATCCTGAGCTTAATTTTTTTTCGAGTTTCTATTTTACCAACTTTTATTTTAAATTCATATCATGATATCATATTTATATCATGATAGCAAATCATTTTTATTCTCATAAATTTTTTGCAATTTCAACCGTTTAGATTCGCGACCGCTTTGCGACCGATTTTTCGACCTTGCGACTAAACGGCTCTGCCGATGTTTACCAAAAGCTTGGCACTGCGTCCCCTACCTACAAGTAACTTGCATACCAAATTTCAAGTCTCTAGTTCTTACGGTTCTCGAGATATCCTGTTTACTGACAGACCGACAGACACACACACACACACACACGAACCAATGGCTCAAACCAACTTTTTTGGTGTCCTGAGGCTACATTTCGTCCAGAAATGTGAAAAACTGGGTAGGTCAAATTTCCGCCGATTACATTACTTTCCTTATTATAGGATAAGGAAAGTAAAAAAAAAAGTAAATTTATTAGGAGCTAGGCTTCAGGATACACCCTAATCACAGAATAAATATTAGAACGATTGCTTTAAAGCATTATTGTCTCTCTCTTTTTTCTATTATATACGGCTAACATACCTAAAACAAATAATATTGCAATTGCCTTATTTGCTGATTTGCCTACAAATCCACATAGATTCACTAATTAATTAACTGGCAGTGCCAATGAAGAACGAGGGTAAATCAAACAAAATACGATAAAGTTATATTTACTAACTGACACGTCACCTGTTCACTTTTAACAATCATCTGTGTCCACAAAATTATAAACAAAATATCTTTGGCTGATCTTGGACCAAAAGCTTGCCTGAAAAAACATATTCAAACGGAATATAAACTAATGGATTTTAAGTTACACCAATTGTATCGGCTTATTGGCCGACAATTCTTTTTAAATAATAAAGTCCTGCTTTATAAAACTATCATCAAACTTATACGGACCTAACACCATGTGCAAAATGAACAAAACCTAACGATCTAAAAAATGTTCTAGTTTAAAGTACTTAAAGCAATAGTAGATATCGCAAAGTTTGAAAATGCCTTACGTTATCAAGCCATAGACAAATCATAAAAATAATTTGATACAATAACGGTCTGAATGCAAAATACTACGCACAACTTATCCTTTAGATCTAATATCACATAAAAATAATACACCATAAGGAGAAGCGTTAGTAGGTTTCCCTTGCATGTCTTATTTATTTACCACGTTTACTTAATAACCTTATGGAATTATTTGCTATTTTTAATTGTACGTAATTTTGCGTTAGCTGATTACTATCTCTTGCAAAATGTTGATGCTGATTCTAAAACCGTATAACATATTATTAACTTGTATTTTTATTATATGATGTCTTTATATTCGCTTATTATTTTATAGATAATTATAATATAAACAGTGGTAAAACATTTTTATATTTTAATAGTTACTGAACCCTTTTCTTAGTTTGAATTTATTTACTGTTTACTTTATTATTTGCTTCTATGAGCCTTCTTCTATAGTAGTTATTTTTAGATTTTGTTTTTAACTTTAATGTATTCCTTTACAGTTCATGTTAATATCATATTTTTCTCTAAGCTGTTATTCGTAGTTTTTTTTATGTTTTTGTTAAGGTTTCCCAGATTAACTGTTTTGCTGCATACTTATTTTCTTTTATTTATTTTGCAAGGTTTTTTACTCCCTATACTACGTTCTTTACCAGTGTATGCATGTGTTATCTTCTATTTTTTAATACAACTCATATATTTCTAGTTTTGTCTTTGTTGTGTTTTTTATATTTTCAAACACATTCTTGTTTTCTTATGCTTTCTAAATTTAAAGTTTTTTAAATTTCTTTTACGACTTCAATTAATTGTTTAACTTCAATGGCTTCATTAGTTAAGCCTATTTTTTTTATTTTCTATATTGCTTTTCTTGTGTGATCTGTGTAGTCCTTCGTTTCTTTAATTTTTTCTTTCAAACTTATTTGGTGTATTTCTTAATTGCAATTTATTTATAATATTAAAATATATTTTTATATTTTTAATTCTTTCTTTATAAACTCCTATTGCCAATAGGTTGACAATCTTCTGTAGGTACATTTGTTCTGTCTATAAAATATTTTTCTTAAATGAAAGTTTGTACCTGGACGACCAAAACAAATATAAAATTAACTAGTTGTACAAGGTTATTACAACCATAACTTTTAGCAACAGTAAATATTATCACCGTACGTTATGGAAAAAAACCCTGTCTGTACTTTTTTAGTGTAATAGTACTAATATAAATGTTATACTTTATATAATATTATTTTTGTCTCTCTAATGGAGTGTTAGTTTTCTAATTAAATTATTTTTTATCTTGAAGAATGTTTAGTTAAATAAAACATGTTTAAATTTTTTACTTACTTTTTCCTTTCAAATTTACAAAAATGGTCAATAAAATGACTTTTACTCCTGCATACGATAGTGAGATAAAAATAAAGAAAAAACGTAAAATATAACTGAAAATAAAAGACTTAAATAACTTGAAAATTTTTTGAGCAATAAAACATAAATATATTTAATAACAATTACCTATTTTAATATCTATTGACCCTATGCTACCAGAATGAAAAATAATAATACTACAAAAATATGGAACCTGTAGTTGTAGCAAACCAGAAATAAAAACTAGAAAATTTAGTAAGGCTATTAAAAAATTTAGTCTAATTTTAGTTAACCAACCCTTCGTAAATATATAAATGGTCCAGGTACAATAAGTATTTTGCATGACAACTATTTAGTTGATTCAAGTTAATTGGTTTAATAATGAACCACTTTAAAACTTAACAATTAAGTACTACTACAATCACCTATCGTGCAAACTATTTATTTTAAAGTCATTTTTACAACTTTGTTGCCCCTAGATCCTCGTAATTATTCATTTTATGTCTAAATGAGCTTCAATATAACTTAAGATGTGAATATTTTATTTTCATTTGTAGTCTGTAACTATTCCATCTCACTATCAGTGTTTTGTTGCTTCTGCTTAGCAAAAATAAGCTTTTGCTAAGTAAAGTTTCTATTCACATATACTAGGTATCTGACACATGCCCTTGTTGACACAAATTTACTTAAAGATTCCTAACGGTAGTGGTAGGATTGGTATGGGTGCCTAGTACTATCGTGTCATCGTCAAATGTTGGCGATTCTTGGAAAGTTATTAGTACCTAGCAGGTATAACACCAGTCGTAATGCGCTGCCCTGTAAAACCCTTAACATTATATAAGAAGTATTGATGCATTTTTGAGTTTAACCAAAAAAAAGGTATTGTAACAATCTATACAATATCTTTTTAATGTCATGCGCTGTGCTTGGCCTTATTAAAAACATAGCTATTATTCAATAATGCTACAGAGTGATATAGTGTGGTTCCTAGATTGTTAATAATTTTGTCTATCACACAGTCAATTCCTTCTATTCTTCTCTACTGGTTTTTGAAGTCGACTTTATAATACGATATCATTTTATTTTGTTGAAGTAAGGGCTTAATATGTTTTAGCATTGATTTTTTTAAAACTTAGGACAGTACAGGTGCAAAAATTAATTGCCCTATATGGTTTATTAAGATAATGTAAAAATTATTTAATATTTATTAATAGACTGAAGATAAAATTTTCAACGAACTTAAAAAGTTCGTTACTGAATTCTATATGTCTGTCGGTCTGTCGGTCTGTCGGTCTGTCTGTCTGTCTGTCGCTGTCACAAAATTATTGATTTTTTAAAATTTTAAAATGGATTCTTATAGAAAATTTTACGCTGAATTCGAAAGTGAAGTCGAAAAAATTCTATGTCGAATAATTTTCGAGATATTCGATTTCGAATTTTCCCGAAATTCGAAATCGAAATCGAAAGGTTTTTTTAAGTTCGTTCTGGGATTGCTTACAGAGCAATCTCTTCGCCGGCCCCATGTTTTTATATTGTAGTTTCAGAAAAAGTAATTTGTATTAACTTAGTAACTTTCTCTGTACGTAACTTATATTTAGTAGTGTGTAACAAAAAATATGTAAGTTCTATGATCTGAAATAAAATTTAAAAAAACGTTTGACGTAACTTTTCGTTCATTTCATGAAAGAAAAACGAAGCACTAAAACCTTGCAAAAATACGTGCCATGTTTATTACAAACTAAAAAGCTCTAATTAACTAGCTATTTGCGTGCAAGCACTGCATTGCGTGATTTAAGATACAATCATTAAAGCAAACCGGTTAACAGTGTCATGTCGCACTAAAGCGCACTTTGTGTTGCCAACGATTTTGTGTAAGATAGTGCTATCTGGACACATCGGGACAAATTGACGAATCACTTACAACGTTTTCAGATCTTCCGATTCCTAGTGACTGCTGAGGCCTTCGGCGAATTTAATTAGTAATAACTCATGCGAAAAGAACGTTTTTCATCACGTGAACGTAAAATATCGAGCTTCGTGACCGAGCGCGCAAAGCTCAGGAAATCTTGCACGCATTTTTCATGGCCGGCTTGCCTCACTTGATGTATCTGCTAGCGAGCCTAGAGAGCTTTATAAGACAGAAACCGTTTGTTGCGCTGGTTGAATTTTACGCAAAATTAACAGTTCAAAGTAAAATCCATTTACCGTGCAGCTAATAAACCTGTTTTTTATTGAAACTTTTTGTGTATAACAGCGTTTCGGTTGAAAGTAAATAATGACGCTAAAACTGGTATCTACACACTTTTACATGCTCGTTACCATCAAAGCCGTGGATGGGGAAAATTGGCTTTAAAGCACCCAATAAAACAAAAAAACTCAGCGACACAGGTTATATTTTCCTATATTTTCATATTAAACTTTAGTAACATTTCTGGAGAAAGTTCCACAGAATTCAGCGTTTTCCTTGAAATGATGCGTGAACTGCGGAAAACCGAAATTAAGATGTATGTTGTGGCGGGTTAATTAAAGCTTTGCCGCTGTAACCCACAACTCTGCCTAATTTAGCAATTACTTGGTTAATTTAAAAGAGTATCGCTTAATTACCAACAATTAAATTTTGATAAAAATTATTATATTATTTGATACAAAGACAATAATAATGTATAATATTTGGCTCACTTAAATTCATTGTAAATAGAAATTGTAAGATTAGCGTTGCTTCTTTATTTTTAATTTTTAATCTTTAATACACGGTAACAAAAATAATAAACAACAAGATTTTATAATTTCATATTCATTTTAATATGCGCCCGAAGAATGCATGGGTATGCGAATAAGTGAATGCCTACCAGTGACAATAAAGCATGCGATGTTCCTTTTGAAGAAAATAAGACACTATGCAAAAATAGGATAGATGTCAAACTCTGAAATATTGCCATGCATGAATGCTTAGACATGAACATTATTCAAGTTCTAGTAAGTTTTGATTGCGTCTTCGAATACAAGCACAAAGAATAAACTGAAATCACGTCAACTTCACAAAAGCCAGCTAAAAGTTATGTAACGCGTTTTTCATTCTATCGAATTTACCTACCTTTAATGTTTGCTAATACAAAATTTACTATTATCACCTTTATATTTGCTAATTGTTATTATTATTATTATTTAACTCATTTTTAGGAACGTACCACAATAGAGTTTATAATAAATTAAAAACAAAATTTGCTCAAATATATTAATAATTCTTTATAAAGTAATTGGTTAATATGCTGCAGGTTTTTGTATTTGTAATTTTGGTAATGATATGAAATTCTACGTTATATTTTATCAAAGCACGACTAAACACAATTACATTTAATGACAGTCTCAAATCGCCAGTAATTGAAAGGAGTAAATTTGCGATTCCTTATTAGTACTTTACAATGGGCCCAGAGAACATAAACACTTTAATTTATACATCCTTTGCCGAAATCAAGAGTCCTCGACTTGGCTGCAAAGAAAATAATTGAATAGCCGCTGCCGCGCTTTCTAAAGAACGCTGGCGTAAAAAGCGCCTTCCGTCAGCTACCACTTATGCCCATCTTGAATTTCTCAATTTTTAATTAAATTCATTACACTTCTTTTATTTATTAAACGCCATATATATTTTAATTTAATACCGTAACTTAAAAATTATATGAAGCAAGATTAAAACCAAAACACGGTAAAACTACTTTATATTAAATCGCAATGTACAGTAATAAACTTGAGGCAGAGAAAATTAAAGTTACAAAAATTCAAACAAAGGAATTAATATTTTTCCATATATTTATTTATATGCCAACAGAAAAATTTGATTTGAGTAAAAAAATTTGTCTGTACAAGGTGTATCCAAAAAGTAACAGCGACGTTACTTTGTAATTTACAGTTAATAGTTCAACACTTTACAGTGTTATACATGATTGGGTTGTAATTACGTTCATGTTTTGTTTAAATAAATTGACAACTAATAGGAAAGTAGCAAGTAAAGTAATTTAAATCCATCTAGTCGAACCTTATCAAAGGTCTGTTGTATAGTATTTAGCTTCTTTGTGATTTCTACAATCCTTTGTAGTTGTACTGTAGAGTTCGAAACCCAAACTGAATGAACAGTAGCTTGGATTGGGTTGGGAAAAGGCTTATAAGTCCGTAAGTACTGCAGTCGGTTTTCTTTTTTTCAGGATTAGAGAATATAAATATAAGGGCATGTTTCCATTTGTTAAGGAAGTAACTCATTCTTAAACATGCATTGAAAGGTATGACTAGAAAGACAATTGCTTTTCAACTAAAATTTTGGAGAGTTACGTTGGGGATTAAAATCGGAACCTGACACTTGCTTTAGTGGTGGTAATTTGATATATTTCTTCAGTTTTTGTGTTGTCGTAGGTTGATAAAACCATCTGCTATCGTCTAGTGTTTTTTTTACAAACGCAATTGTGTTATAAGTGTGGAGTCGGTTTTCACCGGTGACGATCGGCGTAAAGCTGTGTTCGTGATGAGTAGCAAATAGCTGCATTTATCTTCGCCAGTGCTGTAGGTACCATATGGTCTTGTTAAAGTCGAGATAATTTCTGATTCTTTGAATTATTGTCTTTGTGACCTTCAAAAGATTATAGTTAGCAGGTTCAATATTGTCCAATTGTATTTTGTAAATATAAATTTGGCATTTGTCAATTTCACATCGTATTTGGTAACTTAGACTGTTTAGTTGTTTTTATGTTGTGGTCTCTGATCTACTGTCTTCTTATTCGTGTTTAATTAAGTCAACTTATGGTTAAAGGTGGAATATTTGGGTTGTCAATTTTTCTAGTAGGGTTTGGTTGCAGCTTGTATAGAGTTTTCTACTGCATTCAAGAATGACTCTTCTTCTTTTTTAGGTTCCTCCCTATTAGAAGATTGGAGACCACTATGGCAACTTCAGTTTTGAATAATTCATCGGAGATTTAGTTTAACCATTTCCGCAGGTTTCTCAACCAGGACAGCTTTCTTCTTCCAACACTTCACTTTCCCCTTGTTTTGGCTTGCGTGGTGATTTTTCATAGTTTGTATTTTTTCCCTCTCATAACTTGTTCCAGATACTCAAGTTCGCGTCTCATTAATAGTTGTCATGACCTCATAGTCTTTCTATAATTGTTGTAATATTTCTACATTGGTTACGTTTTCTGCCTCTGAAACGCTGAGCATCCTCATGTAACACCATATCTCAATGGCCTCAACTTTCCCGATGTGTTTTATAGTCCAGGTCAGGAGCGGATCATTTTTAGTTTTAAATTATTACTGATGTCTCGACTACAACGGAATTTTTTCATTTTATTAAAGACATTCCTGGCGATTTTAATTTATGTTCTGATTTCTTTAGTTTGGTCGCATTGCTCCTGTATCCATGTCTCTAGAAATTTTAAGTAGCTGACCCTTTCAATAAGTACATTGTTAATTTTGAGAGTATCTTTGTTGTTTTTATCCTTTGTTATTATTATGGATTTTGTTTTATTTAGATTTATCTTTGTACCGGATTCGTTGCAGTATAGATTGGTGTTGTCAACAAAATATTTCAGATCTTCTAAGTTGCTTGCTATTATAACCATGTCGTCTGCGTATCTCAAATTATTCACTATTTCTCCGTTAATTACAATACCTCTCTGTTCTTCTTGTAGTGCTTTTTGGTAGATTTATTTGCTATACACATTGAATATCAGATAAGACAGAATACAACTATGGCGTACACCATGACGTATTTCTATTTCATTAATTTTTTGGTCTTAGTAGAGTGCTGAAATAATTTTAATGCTGTTGTTCAAATTTTTACTAATAAGTATTTTTCTTAGTTGTTTATGTCTGACTTTATCAAAATGCGTTTTCGAAATAGGCGAATCAGGCATACATACGTTTAGCCTGAACAAGGCTTCTCTGCCACCTAAGCTTTTTCTGAAGCCCATTTGAGTGTTACTTATTTCTGATTCTAGTTTTTTGTATACACGATTATGTATTATTCCAAGAAAGATCATTAGCAATATTGTTCGGTGTTCGCTACATTATTTTGTATTTCGTTTCTTATGTATGTTTATGAAAGTGGATGTTTCACCAATTATGTAAATGTTGTAAAATGGAAAATATCTATAGCCTCTCGTCTAATTAATTTTAGTAGTTTTACTAGAATTTTATCGGAGCCACTAACTTTCCCATTTTTTGATGTTTGTAAAGCGTACTTAATCTCTTCTTTAATTATTGCCGAACTATCATCATGTCCCATTTCTTCATAATTTATCTGATAATTGTTTTTTCTGTTTTCATCTTCAAATAAATTTTTCATTTTCTCTTTGATGTCAACTATAATGTCCCCTTAATTATTTAATTTTATTTGTTTCCGTTATATTTTAATTTTTGTGTTTGTGTTAAAAGTGTCACGTTTTTTTTGGTATTCTTCTGTCTCTTGGCACTGTTCGTGTAATCATTTTTCCCCTGCCTGTCTTATTTTTAATTGAATTATTTTATTAGTTAATCGGTATTCTTTTAGGTTAGTCGTCTTATATGTTCTTTATTCATTTATGAGAGTAAGTATTTATGTTGTTATCCAGTTTTGTGTTTTTTTTTTATTCTGAGCTTTTAAACTTTTTTTACCTACCTTTCTTATCTCGTTAGCTATGTTTTTCATTGATGATCTACGTTTGCTGTATGTTTGTTTTGTTTTTTTACCTCTTTCATTTTCTCTTTTATCTTTGTTATAACTTTTGCTTTTATTCCAGGTTCTTTTAAGATTTTGGGGGCCATGGTTCTTTCGTTACCTTTCCTTAATTTCTTTATTTTTATTGTCACAGTTGCAACTATGGGATTGTGATCTAATATCTGTTCCAGAATAGGTTTTTGCAGAGTTTCCAAATATTATTTAATCTACCTGATTTCATATAATCCTACCCTCTTGGTCTGCTGGAAACTTCCACGTAAAAAGTATTTGCTTCGGCAGCTTCAAATACGTATTTATGACTGCTATTTCATTAGACTGGGTAAATGGAATCAGTCGATTACCTCTCTCGTACGTTTTCGTAGATTCCTGCATACCCCTCAACTACTCTTTGATCTATTCTGGCGTTAAGCTCGCCCATGGCAACTGTGATATCATGTTTTTTTATCCATTTCTGAAGTTCTTCAATTCCAGCATAAAACTCCTTAATTTAATTTTCATCTATGTTCGCTGCTGAGGCATGTACTTGTAGAAGGTTAATTTTATATCTATTAGAGATGGTATTCCTACTCCATATCTATGTTTATTATAGTTATTTCTCGAGTTCTGTCCTGTTCCTGGTAATTGAACGTCACTAATTCCAAGTATATCCAACTTTGGTCGTTCTATTTCAACTATAACATTTTCTATTTTTTTTGCTGTGTACAGACTTCTTACATTCTAGGATTCGAAGCTAATGACTGCATTTATTTTGTAGTTGCTAGTTGCTTGAATATTGTGGTTGTTCTTTTTTCAAGGATTTCGCATTATGACGACCTGGGAGGCTCTGTTGGTCAGAGATGTTTTTTCTCCTGTTGAATCTTGACTTCTGTAGACCATGATAAGTAATACCTTGATATATAATACATTTTGGCATAATAATTTTAATAGGGACATCCATTTCGAATCTTTAATGCATTGATTTCCTGTTAACTTCTGCATTCCGATGCTGTTGACTGTATTTAGTTACTTTTAGGGGCGATGTCTCATTCCTATGACAAGAAAGTGCCCTAACTATGTTTCTTCCTCCACCCTTATAATAGGCTATTGATAATAAATAAGGGGATCACTTATATCGGTGATCATTCGATTTGTTTAGTAAGGGAGTGCTTATTCTTCAAAACCTTTTTTCTTATTTTGCAGCTCAGATCTTTATTTAAAGCCCACTTACTAACCACCATCTGTAACCCCGCTAGCATATGTTGATTAATATTTTGGGTATTTGTGATTTAAATTGGATTATGTAATTGTATGTCTAGTCTCCCTTGAAATTGTTACTAATTGACGCAGACTTTTATCATCTGAAGAAGTGGCAGTATAAAGGATGGGCTAGAGGAAAACCTTATTAATACGGGTACGTAATCGGAGTTCAGTTCAGGTATTACTTCTTGTTGAATGGGCAAGTGGAAACTTTTGGCCAACATAATGTCCAGTATATCAAGTTGATGATCATCTCTATACAGATAATGTGTATACTCACATGGAGCTAATATTTGTAATTGGTGTTGGACTGTTAAATCGTTAAGCTTTTATCGTTAGAATTGCATGCGCGGAATCTCCACGAATTATTCTTACTATTTAAGTCTCCTATAACAATGTTTGGTGTCCTTGTGTTAAAGACGTTGAACACGTCATTTTCAATTAGTCGCTTATTAGGTTACTTATCGACTGTTGAGATTCTGATAGCGGTTATATTAGCTGTGTTAATAATGTTGGATATTGCTTCCGGGTTACTGACAGGATCATTTACTGGTATGGTGCGTTTTATAAATCGTTCGATAGCAACTAGGATCCCTCCCTGTGCAGATCCAAGTGGCCTATTTGGCGATAGATTTGATAGCCAATTACTCTAAATATTTTGTTTTCTGATAAGTGAGTCTCCGTGACACATTGGATGTTAACGTTGTATCTTACCAAGAAGTAAATAAAAATTGATTTTTGGAATTTTGTGATATTGACGTTCTAATTTATTATTGCAAGTTTATGAATGGTTATTATGCATTGCAAACATTTGAGAAAATGTTCAGAAGAATATGTATAAATATGTATGAAGGATTTAATAAGGGGTATTAAGAGAGTCATTAATTCAATGAGTAGTTTTATAATTCTATCGTTAAAAGAAGAGAGTTGTGTTGTTTGTTTATTATTTTGGTCATTTGGGTTTATTTTAGATTGTGTAACTTGAGAATATGAAAAATTGAGAATTGTGAACAGCTAATGAATGTTTTTTGGGGGTTTCTTACCATCCGCTGTTTTTACAGGGAGTCTTCTGTCTAGCTAGCTGGGTAGCCTCCATCAGAGTTTACATATTTTGGAAGGTCATTAAGGGTTTTATTGCACTGATTAGGTAAATGGCCTTTGTTGTGTTTGACACACCGTGGTTTGACTGCACAATAATTTTTTGTGTGGTAATATCTCCGGCACTTGTGACATTCAGGGATGTTATCCACTTTTTTCCTTACTTCAAACGTAATGATTAAATGATATCTAGATTTTACATTAAAGATCTTTTTAGCTGTATTACTCGTTCTTAAAATAACTGCACAAAATGGGATTAACCGTTTATCTTTACTAATTAAGCGAGTTACAATGTTTATCAGCAAATTTTTAGACAACAGTTCTATAATTTAGCTTTGTGATAGTGAAAAGAGTACATTTTTAATGACTACCGACATTGGTTCGTTGTAAGTATTTTGGAATGTGTAAAAAAATTGATATGTGTTATTCATATAAAATTTTGTTAACTTCTGGTAATCATTGTGAAATGTTAGGTAAGTTTTTAGGTATTGGTTGCTATCAGATGTTGCGAATTTTCTATTTTCTGTAATTTGTTTGATGTTAGCTATTTATTTCGTTTAATTTGTTTTCATTATGTGTAAATATTGGTGGTACTTTGTGATGTCTTTGATTATTATCGCTGTTCTGGCTTCTAGATGGAATATCGTTATCAACTGTATTTTATGTTGAGAGAGAGTAGTATGAGTTTTAAAACTATTTTTTATAGTAAACATTAAAGTTTGGGTTATTTTTGAACAGAATTCTTATATTTTTTAACTTTAGTTTACAAAACTTGTATACAAAGTTAATGATTACAATGTATTATTTCATTCTATTCACGTACTCTTTGGCTATTCTGTTTTTCCTAAAAACACTTATTAAAAACATTTTTGTTTTTATTAAATAATTAATTTAATTAATTAAATAAATAAATAATAAATTTGAAATACCAAATAAAAATAATATATTTTTTTTTATTAAAAACAATAACAATTTTGTTCATTTAATAGAGCAAATATTTGTACTGGCAAAATCAATACTGAATTTAATGTTGCTGCATGTGTAAGAAATCTGAGCAATATACTCTGTTTACCAAAACCTTTTTTTACATTTTATCTTTAATATCTAACTTCTCAATTTTCGTTAAAGTAAATTTAAACTACAATATTGTATTACATTTTCTACTTTGTCTTTTCCAACAACGAGAACAGTCATGGAAGTCTTGGCGTTTGTTGGCTTAAGTACTTATATTTAATACTTGGTATAAGTTTCCGCTCAGCTACTACTAAAAATGTTGATGTTATTTTATCTACATAACATTACTTGACGTTATAATTAAAAACATGTAGTTGCACACTTTTTTTTAATAAGATAGTAGTGCTGCAATTTTTGTAACTATTAATAACTATGTGACAACAGAAAGAGCTAGGAACAAACTAAAATTCTTATTTCTTCCAAGGCGTTAGTATTTCGCAAAACCAATATCAGCTAATCTACTAAAAATCTAATAGATATGTTTATATAAAGTAAAATAATCCAAATAAAATTTTAATTGCATTCTGAAGACAGAATAATGCTAAAATAAAAGCAAAAAAAGGTTAATAAATAAAAAATAAGTCATACATTTAAATTAAAGAAAATAACAGCGTTTTAGGCAAACGGTTCAACAATGGATATATAATTACTGCTAATTTATTGGCACTGAAACATTCTTGTTTCTTAAACTATAACTACTGCTATGTTTTCTGTTGGTGATTAATTAAAAATAAATCTCGATTAAATTGCTAATTAGAAATGTTAAAAAAAATTTATTAAAAATTGTAAAATGCAGTGAAACTAGAATCGGAAAGCTTTATAGACCATTCGATATAAATATAAATAAACCAGAAACAAACCGCAACATATTAACAAAATGTAAAAATTGCAGAAATTGAGAGAAGATTAATGTAAAAGACTACAAACAAAAAGTAAGTAATTTGCTTAAATATAAAAAGTTCATTTAGAAACGCCACTATAAATGAAAGGGTCGAACGCAAAAAAACTCTTTTAATTCATTGGGAAGCGACTATTGAGTACTAATAAACAAAATAAAAGTGTACACTAAATACGTCTATCCAAAGAAAAAGTTTACACAATTGTACGAACAATCCGAGAGATTTAAAACCAGGAATTTGGATACCATACAAAATTGCAAAACAGCTCTGGACCAGAAGATACTTTGTAAAACAAAGTACAGGAAACTTGCTGAAAGTTTCAATTGCGGACAGTTGTAAAGGACAATTTTTTATTTAAAATTGCCAATTTACAATCTGTCCAAGCAAAATATAAATAAATAAACGATTACTCATGGCCGCCATCCACTTGAGTCTTCAAAATTTATTTAACAAGATTTTCTGCTGATTGTTATTTGATCTTCTAATCACAATATTGATGAAATTAAAAGTCGGTAATGAGTTGCTAGAATTATTGGTTACTTCAGTGATGAAAGGGATTTTGAGATCGTAATAGATCATTTGATTGCTGGAAAACCAAAATACGTGAGCTGGAATACACGATGTCCCTGATTAAAAGAACTGCAATACTTTGGTATTTGATAGCTTACTGCATATCCTCATGTTAACCCGTACAATCTAAAGACATAAAATATTATGTCTTTAGATAAAGTTGCAGTCTGTTAACTTTCCAAGTCAATTTTTGGACCTAATGGAGTCTAAGGTATTGCATTTAAGTTTTTATTGGGATATGTTTATTGTAATTGGTAACTTGTGCGCACATAGTTCTATAGCGTAAATGTAATTTTATTTGATTTATTGCTCTCTATTTTAAATCTCCCACGATCAAGAAAACTTTGTAGGAGAACTAAATGAGCGTTGAGCTTTCCAGATATGTTATTAAGGTTAGTATTGTAGTGTTATCTACAAAAGTAGCAATTAAAGTATTGTTTGTAGTTGTAAAGTCTTTAATATAGAAGACGTATAAAAAAGGATTAAGGGCACTTTTTTATAGAACACCAGAGTTGTTAGGGTGGTAATTGAATGGTATTCACTTGAGCTCAATATGAAAGTGTCACCTTGGTAGAAGTTTGAAAGGAGGAAAATTTAGTTGGATACCTTTTTATTTTATATAATAATGCGGAATGCTTATTAGGTATCTAAAAGTACTGAGGCACACATTTTTTTCTTTTTAAAATATTTCTTGATCCAAGTAACTATTCTATTGAACTGTTGGATGACTTAGTGTCCGCGAAATCTAAACTGCAAGGAAATTAGTTCCGCTACCGGTGTTATTTTCTTAATTTCGTATAATAGTAAACGTCCAAGTCGGAGGGTTAGACTATTTAAGATAGTCTTGTCCTGACGGTTTCTGGACTTTCGTCATTTAACACTGCTCTGCTTTTTTCCATTATTAGTTGACTTATATAGTACAATATATTCTAGATTTTAAGTATATTTTTATGATCAGTCGTAGTAATTTACCATACTATTCCTTAAATGAGCGTTGTAAAGTAATATACAGTTCTGTAAAATTCGTTAGATGTGTGTATTCTGTGTGTTAGATTGATATTGTCGTCAAAGTAAAGTTGGAATTGCTTCAAATCCGTTTTCTCCGCACAAAGTTTTAGTAGTGGAGTTTTTCATATCTAACTTTTACTTAGGTTATTATTATTGAAGGGTGATCTAACTATAAGTCAACATTTATTTAAATTTTGCTATACAAAGTTTAAAATTTTACGCAGGTCCGTTGGCCAATGGTTTGAGTTACTAGTTGACATACAACTTAGATTATTTTGTTGTATTACTTGGAAGAGTTTTCGTCTTTTGAGTGTAGTTGGTTTGAAACCCTATATAGTAGGCTTGGAATTCCGATCTCCTGCTACAAGGAAGTAATGGTGAAATAGAAGTAGAAATTCTTGATATTTATCGACTGTAGTAGCACTTTAGATTTTATTAATTATAAAAGATGATAATTGGTAGTGATGTATCGTTGACCTGATTATTATTGCTGAACTTACGTGAATAGTCCCGTCTGGATTGTTTGCATAGTATAAATTGTAGTATGGAATTTTTATCACTGCGTTAGAATAGCTTTCGTGTATGAGTGGAATATATATTTTATTGTAATTTAAAAACAGAATTATTTTATAAATATATTTTTAGCCTATTTGATATTCTTATCAACTTAGCTATTACTAAGTTAGTTTATTAATGAGTGTTGGGACCATAATTAAAATCGTGCTCTTTTGATATAACAATTAGAAAAACAAATTTTAAATTTATTCAAACAGGTAGTAAGTTTATCTGCTGTTTTATCATTGTTGTTAGACCTTTTTGTTGCAATTTTCAAGCATCTTGGAAGATTCTGGTAGGGGTCATGCGAGAGTATGATTAATAAATGGTAACTTGTTTCTGTTTTATGAGTCTCTGTAAACAGTACATCCTTCAATTAGCAAGATAATCGTCATTAACTTCGAAGTAAATAAATAGAATTAAAAGAAATTGCTTGCTGTAGTAATGACATAGCTGTCATTCAGATGCTCAAATACTTTGCTATTACTTACCTCCAAGTAGGTAGTATAAAAAAACGTATTTTTAAATATAGCTATTTAAAACTTTGGTTGTATAGCAAAAAATTACAGGAATTAGATGACTTGCTTGAATGTTCAAAAAGACAAAGACAAATGACTTACTTAAAATACCACTTGACGCGAACGATGACTGAAAAATGATACAATGGCAAAATGGGATATATTCCTATTTTTAAAGATCCTAGTAAAGACTACCATATGAGAATATTTCAATATGCGAAAAACAATAACATAAAAGAAACAAAACACCTCGGTAAATTTGCTGTTTGTGCTTTGAGTCATATCAGAAAAATAATTAAAGAAAATATTTTTCTACACTATTATTGAATAACAGCATTCGTCGTTATGTTTGAGATCCTCAAATAAAATTCTTTCATAGATAAACTGGACGGTATCTCTTGCGAGTATTTTAATATGCTTACAAAAAAATTTATCACATTTTAAAAGTTTCTCTAATTTGGATATTAAGCAACATCAAATGTTTATAATACGCCTTATTTTAGTTTACTGCTTTTGTTAAAACTAAAACTTTATTGTTATAATAAAAAGCTGAAAACGTTTTGGTAACTCTTCGTTTATTGAATTAGAAAAGTCGTAAAAGGTTCATAGAAAAAATATAAACTAAAAATGAAAATAAATTAAATTATCGTTTTTAATTTAAAAGCGTAGCATTGCGCAACCAAGGTTAATTAAAGTGATATATTTGGAGACTAATTATCTTTTGCAAGCTCAGCTAATTATCAAAAATTAAAATCAATTAGACCCAGCCACCAAGTACGTCCATTTTAGTTTAATTCGGTTAAGCTTCAGTAGAAAGTGCCGTATATCACTTTTATGTCAGCCTTTATCATTTCGGCTTAATAGGTAGGAAGATAATAAAATGCGTATAATATAATTGTACTTGCAACCCTAAGCCGAAATAAATTTTAATTAGCCTTCATAGCATTATACTTTCCAAAAATGTGCTATTGCCGCCGCAGCAGCTTTCACTATATGAAATTAAAATTTATAAACGACAAAAAGTTGGGAACTGCGTGAACTTTTCATTTGAATAACTTTTTTGGTACTAATTCGTCATTTGCAATTTCGCTGCAAAATGTTTTCAGCTTTTATTCCAAAAATATTTTTTAACTTTAAAAATTTATTGTTTCCCACGTTGCTCATTGTTGTACTTAGTTAGTACGTAAAAGCAAACCCATTTTTATCCTGCACTGAAGGAAATAGTTAAAGCATACATCAGAAAATCGTTCCGGTTACTTTTTGAAACTTCAAACATTAAAAATAAATGTTAGTATTTAAGATTTGTCCGCATAATTATGGCAGATAGATGTATAATTGTGAAAAAAATATAATTTTTTATTCACTTATATACACATATTTTGTATATTTATCTATTTTTGGTTTGGTGTCATAGAATTATAATTTTGTAAGAATATTTATAAAATATATTTAAATAGAAAAATTAAGAAGACATATAATTGAACAGAATATAGATTAGGTATACAGTTACATATTTTTACTAAAACATGTATCACTACACTGCAAAACATGTTATATTACATTAGTATTCGAGTGGCTCTTGTATATGTTATGATCTTGTTTATATGGAAATGTAAAAGGAGACGGTATTATGTGAGTAAGCCTTATCGAAATATCTGATTAAAATTTCTCGAATTAAAATAAAATATATTGCACATCAAAGAAAAACGTATATTTCAAATTTCCAACATCCTTGAGTTTATAAATAAAAGTAGAAATACGAAATGAGTTCTTTGTATCCCTGCAGGGATCAAAAATCAAGCTAGTATTTTTATGTACACTTATATTTGGAACTACAATAAGCAATACTCACTTAGTGTTATGCATCTAAGTAACAGTAAAATTTAGGTACAAAGAGCAATGTTTATAAACAAAAGAAATTTTCTTGAGGGCGTGATTGAGCACACCCTTTATAAATGAAAGATTTTCTTGAACACTTCATAGTTTAACACAATCTTATTTCCATGCTTGCAGGTCCGAGGATTGGCATTACTCAAAATTCACTTTATGTAAAATATTCTACACTTAATGAGACAGCTAAAAAATATCGTAAATGTTGTCGAATTACGGTTTATAATTTCCATATACTAGATACCGTTGCTTACATATTATCAAAGAGCATGTGCATAACAAAAGTCGCAATATAAGGGCATCTGGATTATTTGTGTTAGTTCTAACAAAAGTTAAATATTACATCATTTGTACTATTTTATTTTATTTATTTAAATGCTAATTTATAATGTGCTCATTTATATGTAGTAAGTAAATGTAATGTACCTGATACACTTGAAGGGAAAACCATCCTTCAATGATCTTCCTATTGGGATTTTCGGTGATGATAAGAGTCTCCGTTGTCGTTGTCTAACTATGGTTACTCCGTACTTACTTTTTGAACTACATTTTGAGTTTTGGCTAGTTCGGTGACGTACTCATTTTCATATTGTTGCGGTACATTGTTAAAAATCTTTATATATTTTTTTTGATACAAGATAAATCCTTAAGTTTATATGTCATATATGTTTTGAAATATACCAAGGTGCATTTGTTATAATTTTATTATTTTGTTATTTGTTTTTTACATCCCCACAGCTCTATACCGTACGTCTATATCGGTTTGTTGGCATTTTTGTAACAAAGACTTCATTTTTAATGAACAGCTGAGAATTTCTATCTAGCAGCAAGTGCAGTTGTCGTAGCCTTAGATTGAGCTGTTGGTATTTAGTCCAAATGTTTTTGCTCTCTTCGAGGTGTGGGTCTTAGACCTTAGACCTTAGATTTAATTTAAAATTAGTGTGCATTAATTTGGACATTGGGTTTTGTGGTGAAGGTGTCTTACGTTGATTCAGTACAATTTACTTTTATTCTCCATTTTTGTATCCACTGTTTAGGGCTGGAGATGTTAAGATGCTGTTATTGGATCATTATCAATTGTTAAGAGAGCAGCATGATCTGCGCATGTGATGATTGTAGTGCTTTCTATTATTGGTAAATCCATAATGTAGATGAGGTACAATAAGAGACTCAGGACGTTGTATTGAGGTACACTTGAACACAATTGATAAAAACTCTTCTTCTTCTTTGTCCATCCCTTATACCCTAAGGTGTCGGGTCCTCTATCCATTTTCGAAATCTCTTCCTGTCCCTAGCGATTTGTTTAGCTTCTGCCATGCTTTTCCCCCTCCTTTCCACTTCCTTCCTGATAGTTTCCATCCATGTTTGCCTTGGCCTTCCTCTTCCTCTTTTTCCTTCTCTTCTTGCCTCTAATACCCTTCTTGGCAGCCTTTTTTCGCCCATTCATGTCACGTGCCCAAACCACATTAGTTGTCTTTTCTGTAGTGTTTCCACTAGCGGTTGTAGGTCTAACTCCTCTCTTGTCGTGATGTTCCTCACTCTGTCCCTCTTTGTTCTTCCGACTATACGTCGCAGGTACTTCATTTCCGCAGCCGTTAATTTACTTTTGCTCTTGTCTTGTAGCGGTATGCTTTCTATTCCGTATGTTAATGTAGGTAAGTATATTGTTTTATACAGGTGGAGCTTAGTCTCTTTGCTCAGCTCTTTCTTGTTGATTAATGTTGAGTTGATCTGATAGTATACTCTAGTCGCCTTGGAGATCCGGTTCCTTAATTCATCTGTTACTGTTCCGTCTTGGCTTATTATTACTCCAAGGTACTCATAGCTCTCCACTTGTTCCAATTGCTCTCCTTCACATCTTACGTTCAGGTTTCTTTGTTCTTCATCTGTGTTCGTACTTATTCTCATTGTTTTGCTTTTCTTCGCATTTATTGTCATTCCTTTTATTTTAATTTCGTTGTTCCAATTATTTATTGCTTGTTGTAGTTTCCTTTGGCTATCGGCTACGAGTAGTATATCATCTGCGAAGACGGGGCTTTGTATATTGATTGCCCCCATGTTCCAGTGTCCTAGTTTAGTGTTCAGGTTTGGGTTCCTGCTGTTCTTAACTATTTCATTCATCATGATAATGAATAGTAGTGAACTGAGGGAGTCTCCTGTTTTATCCCCTCTCCATCAAGAATTTCCCGATTCTTGTCCTTGATTCTTACTATTCCTTTCGTTCTTCCGTATAGTCGTTTTGTGGCTTCTACAAGTTTCTCGGACGTCAATTCTTTCCATTGAATTCCACAGGGTTGCTCTTGGTACCGTGTCGAAGGCTGCTAGGAGGTCTATGAATGCCAGGTGTGCTCTTTGTTTCCTTCAAGTGTCTTTTCTATTACTGTGCGAAGCGTAAATATGTGGTCTTGAGTCTGTCTGCCTTTTCTGTATGCAGCTTGTTCCTCTAATAGCTCGTCTTCAATGTGATGCCTTATCTTTTTCTAGTATCCTGGTGTAGATCTTTTGTACGCAGGATGCCAGGCATATTGCTCTGTAGTTTCCACAGTCGTTTGTGTTACCTTTTTGTGGATTGGTACTATTATGTTTTCTTCCCAATCCTCGGTATTCCTTCTCCTTCTATACTTGCTAGCATATCTTGTGTGTCCATTTATTTATACACTCCTCCGTATTTGATTAGTTCAGGGCTTATTCCGTCTTTTCCTGCAGATTTTCCTACTTTCATGTGTGCTATTGCTTCTTCTGTTTCTTCCAAAGTTACTGTTTCGTTTTCTGTCTCTTCTTGTTCTACTTGTTCTACTCTGATGGGGTTGTATTGTTCTTGTATGTTTGGTGCTTTGAATTTTGTGCTGTAATGTCTCTTCCATGTTTCTAATATTTGTGGCAGTTCTGTAACTACTTCTCCTTCTTCGTTCCTAATGCTCCACACCTTTTGTTTGTGCATTCCCCTTAGGCCTTTAACTGTTTTCTAGAAGTCCTTTTTGTTGTTTTTGTTGTCTTTGAATTTCTGCTCCATCTCTCTACCAAACTCTTCCCAAGCTTCCTCTTTGGCCCTCTTCACTACCTCTTTTGCCTGTCTTCTTCTCTCTTGGTCTGTAGGTATCTCTGCCAAGCTGTTTTCTTTTCCATTACTATCCTTTTTACTTCCTCATTCCACCATTTCGTGCGTTGGTATCGAGGTGATATTTTGCTTTTCCCACAGATTGTTGTTGCTGTCTCAAGTATTACTTCCTTCAGTCTTGTCCATCTCTCTTCCACGTTCCATTCTACCTCCTGATGGTGCTCTTGTTGTTCATGTTCTAGTAATCTGCGCTCTACTTCTTGTGCGTATTCTGCTTTTTTCTCGGGCTTTCTTAATTCAGTTATTTTTATTTTCTCGTAGCCTTTCTTCGCTACTTCCTTTCTTACATAGAATATCGTGTCCGCTATTACTAGTTTGTGATTTGAGTGGATTCCTGCCACTCGGATGACCTTCACGTCTAATACTGCGTACTTTGCTCCCTTTGTGTATATGAAGTAGTCTATTTCACTTTTGGCCTCTCTGTTTTCTGAATGAAAGTTATTTTATGTATTAGTTTGTGATTGAAGAAATCATTTCCTATTAGGATTTCGTTACTTATGCAGAAGTCAATCATCCTATTGCCATTGTCGTTTAACACTCTGTCTGTACAGTATCTTCCTAGAACTCCATGTCCTTTGTCTGGGTTCTTTTCCACTCGGGCGTTCCAGTCTCCAAGTATAAATGTGTGTCTGCTTCTGTCTCTAGCTTTGTCGAGCACTTGTTGTAGGCTTGTGTAGAACTCTTCTTTTTCCAGTATGTTGTCATTTTCTGTTGGTGCATAAATCTGTATGAATGTAGTTCTCTCTTCTAGCTTGACATCAATTGTCATTATTCTTGAACTGATACCTTCCCATCCTATTACCTTTCCGGTTAGGTCTTCGCTAATTATCACTCCTACTTCCTCCTTTGCTCTTGTTCTGAACTCCAGAGTAGAACAATTTGTATCCTTTTCGAGTGTTTGTTCTTTGATTCCTTTCTTTTTGATTTCTGAAAGTCCTAGGATTTTAACTTTATATCTCTCCATTTCTTCAACTAACTCTATATCTTTCCCATTTAGTCCTGTCACGTTCCATATTCCAATTCTTGTCCTTTGTGCACGCTTAGGTCGTTTTCCATCTTTCCGTCCATGTCCGAGGCTTTCTGTGTTTCTCTGAATCTGTATACCTCGTACGGGTGATTAGCCCGACGACGAGGACCCCGTTACCTCGGGACAACTGGTATCAGGTTATACCCCCCGATGCTGGGTCGTCAGAGCACCGTTCGTTTTCTAGCAGAGGGTACCACTTGCAGGTGGGGTTGACATTTGGGTGACTGGATGTTGGCGCCACCCCTTACCCTCCTGATAAAAACTCAAGAGAGTAATATTAAATTTAACTTAGTAGTACGTGTAAGAAAGGTATGACTTTTGATTTTGTATAGAAAATCATCGCATCAGACCTTATTAAAGACTCGTGCCATGTTTAGGTATGCTACTGTGCATAATTCTTTTTCCTAAAGGTTTATTGCAATATGGTTGACAATTCAGCATATTTCTTATTCAGTTGAATATTGTTTGTGGAAACCAAATGGGTAATTTGAGATATGATCTATCATGCCGGTGTCCACTCAGCATTTTTAATAATAGGTTTTCGACTACTTTTAACATAATTGGGTAATTTAATATTAATGGATAATATGCAAGTCTAACAATATTTTTCTACATTGTCGTCATAAACACAATTCTCTTAGTATTCGTCTTATAAGTAAATCATATCCAGATGATTTGATTCGCTAGCCTAATGTAGATAGACTTTTTTTAGAGAAAATGGGTCTATAGGTAAGAACATTAACAAGGTACATATGTTTAGTTATCATCATTATTTGTATCTGGCATGAAGGGCACAAAAATAAACTTGGTAAATGTTTGCTTTTTCGCTTCTTATTGGATCAAATTTTAAGTTTTTTGTTGCCTTTCAGATATAGTTTCGTTTGTTGAAAGAGTAACAGCTTAGTATTTGAATGATGCTTTTCTAGAGCTTTCGCCTCAAACTATTATCAATACGTTTATCATTGTTGTTACATATTCATGCCATCTGTTTCTGACTCTGTGTTCTTTCATTACCAACTTTAGTGTATGAAGTGATGTATTATTGGTTTATTTGGGTTGTTGATTTATCAAAGCTGTAGAGGTTGTAGGCTGAGTTTATCATGTTAAGTATTGTGTTATATCTTCTAGTTCATCAGGTGTATTTTGATGCTAGGGCTTTTGTGATTATCTAGGTAAGCACAACTGTTTTTCCAATTTGTATTTTTAGTATCTTACTAGTTCATCAGGTTTATTATTACATGAGTACTTAATTTGAATTATCTATTAACGATAAACTTTATAGTTAGATTTTATTTTTTTCTGGTTTAGGGTTATTTAATAAACTATAAACAAATCCATTTCATATTTTGTTATATTACTGTTATTTTCTTAAAGTTGTAGTTACTGGTATAGAACCGATTTTAAAATTTGATATTACTTATACTTATTTTGTTCTTAGATGTTTAGGGTTATTTAATAGAACTTAATACTATATATGCATTTTATCATTCAGTTGATATAAGCGTTTGTTATTTTTAAATTTAAGTTTGAGTCAAGTTTTAATGTACGAGATTTACAGTTGTATAGGTTTACATGTAATTTCTACTCACCATTTGTTTGTAATTGGTTACTCAGTATTTGGCATACCGGTGGTGGTTTCGATATTCGGATATTTGGTATATCTTTGTGTCTTCGTTTGGATGTATTGACGGAATTCACTTAGTTTATTTGGAGAATAGTTTAATCTTTGGGGTTTTAGTTCTTGCCAGGCGTGCATTTGTGGTGTGTGTTAACTCATTTCCATCATATGTTCGAGTAAGTTGTGGCGATTTAATTGATTGACATTACAGTTTGAGTGTGAATTTTTAGAAATCATGTAATGTATTGTACTAATTGTGGTAGCTGAATTTAAGAAATGTGTGGTTGAAGCCTTATTTGTATGTTTGCTTTAGATTTTGTAATTGTATTGATTACACATATGCTAAAGTGTAGTTACAATTAAAGCCACGTCTCATTACAGTTTACGATTTTTATAACTCGTTTTTAAACTTTTTACATTTATACTTTTAAATTTATAAATGTAAATGTGTTCATTAACATTGAGTTATTAGCACAGACACAAACTATTGTCACGCATGAAGCAGTCATTTATCACAACCATATATCACAAGAATCAAATACCAACTTATTTGTATCATTTAAATTCTTTTTTAAATATTTATACCGTAAAAAATAGATTATTGAACACGTCGATTTGTAAATCCTATTTGTTTCATTTGTTATAGTTCTGAATCAATTTCTATTTTGGTAAAAGCTATTAATATTTTAAAATTTAATTTGCAATTTTATACATATTTGTACATTCTCTTTGCTTCTCTCTTCTATAACTAAGCTTTTAATTTTACAAAAACTTCTACTAAAGTCTGCCGTTCGGTTTTAGGGCCTTTTTTAATAATTGCCTTTTAATAATATCTCTTAGTACAATAATTTCTATAATTCTAGTTTCTTTCTTTCCTATTGTAGAGTGTTTGTGCCTATAAATTATAAAATATAAACTTTTACGAACAACCGTAGATTTTGTTTGTCCCGTTGCTAAAAATATTTATATTTTAAGCTGTTTTAAGTTGTTAAAGCCTTAAAGCCGTGACATGCCATGTAGAAAAAATTAGTAAAGTTTTATTTAACTTATAAGTAAGAAACTCCCGTTTCAACTTTTAAATTTTTATTTTGAGCCTTAGCTGTACTGCGTCAAATAAGTAAGCTAATGGTCCCAAATTCCGCCTACCCTAAATATTTTTATATTTTGTTTCCACAAAAATATAATAAATGAAATGTGAGAAACTAAAAACTATATGCGAGTATCAAAATTACATTTAACGTTTCTTTGTTTATCATTTTTAAAAACTGTTGGGTTGTCTTATTGGATTACTGATACTAGTTTTTTGCTTATACGATTGTCTTAAAATAAGAGATGCCAATTTAGATACTTGGCTGATTTCGTTTAGCTAAGCTAAAATTTTTACTTCTTTTAAGCTGATTATTAGTCTTCTGCCTTTATTTTCACCTCTAGAAGAAAGGGTTGGTTAGTAACAATCTTGCTGTTGCAAGAATAAATTCTTGTCATTTAATCAATATTAAAAATTATTCTAAATTCATATCTCATCTGAGTTCTCGATTGACTTTTCTAGAATAAAGACGTGTCGATCGCCGCTCTCTTATCTCCGAGGGCCGGTCGGGGTGATTACGGACTAGTGCAGACGGCTGATATCACAGCTGCTCACGCATAGTGTTAATAAGTTTTATAATAATTTTTAAAAATTCGTTTCCAGCCGGGAATATACCCGGTCCATCCAACAATTATACAAACAACTGGAATAAATTACAACCGATGTCCACAATGCAAAGCCAATTTCAACCACCGCCAATCTATCCAGGCCAGTTAAGTCAAACACAATCATCAATCATTTCAAATATATCAAAACCAAGCACCTCAACTTTACCAGCAATACCAAAACCAATCTCCTTTTCCTAACACAAATAACTTTAACAGTACTTATCCAGCAACACCATTCGTACAATCTTCACAAACTAGCCACAATAGCAAAACCGACGATGACGAAACAATGGTAACAAACCAAGAGGACAATAATAAAAAACACCCATGGCAAACTATTACTAAGAAGAGAAAACGAATGCGACCAACACAAACTGTCGAAAACACTCCCACAATAAACACAGCAAATAGATTTCAAGTATTCAATGAACATGAAGAAAATAACAACCCAAATGATAACAGTAAAACCCAAACAAAATCTCAACTACCGAACCATAACCCCACACCAGTATATATTTACGGTATTACAGACTTTAAAGCCATGACTGATAACCTAAACAAAGTTATTGAAGAAGAAGATTCTACTCTAAAGCGTTATCAGACAACACAGTTAAGATAAATACCAATACTATCGACGCATACAGAAAACTAATCTCACATTTACAAGAAGAAAACATAATCCACCACACCTATCAAATCAAAGAAGAACGCGCCTACCGGGTGGTCATACGAGACATTCATCATTCAATTAATACCCAAAACATAAAGATCGATCTTCAAGAATTAGGTCACTCGGTAAGGAACATCACGAATATCAGGCATAGAGTAACTAAACAACCGTTGCCAATGTTTTTCATCGACCTCGAACCAAAACCAAATAATAAAGAAATCTACAAAGTCGAGTTTTTACAAAATTCAAAAATAAGAGTAGAAGCACAGCGCACTAAAAACAACATAGTACAATGTACACGATGTCAAGTCTATGGCCACTCCAAGACATACTGCAGCAAGCCCTACTACTGCGTAAAAAGTGGACAACAACATGATAGCAAAACCTGCAGCAAATCTAAAAATACTCCTGTTGCGTGTGCCTTGTGAGGCGGCAATCATCGCGCCAATTATAAAGGATGCACGGTCTATAGAGACTTAAAAACTCGAACCACATCTAAGCAACCCGTTATAAGAACACCAAATAAAATAAACCCAGTAATAAGTTTACCAACTAGGCAGGAAATCTTACAAAATCCCTCTCAGAGATACCCAAGTTATTCACAAGTAGCTGCAAGAAAAACTGACAATAATGACGAGATAGCTGATAAATTAAACACCTTCTTAAACGAATTCAAAAATATGTTCACTCAATTATTAAATCAGAACAACATGATTTTATCTATGCTTTCCGCAGTCATTAATAAAGTAACCCAATAATGACTACTTCGATAAGAATAGCGAAATGGAATTCAAACGGGCTGAAAAACCAGATTCATGAAGTCACTCTATTTTTAATTATCAATAAAATCGACGTTCTGCTGATAGCGGAGAGCCATTGTACACTAAATACAGTTATAAAAATTTCATATTACTCTACAACATAATCTACAATATATATCTACCGGCGAACCGACCTATTGGCCGTCAGATCTAAATAAAATTCCCCACCTGCTTGACTTCGCAGTTACGAGAGATATTCGTGATGTGTACAGCAAAACTGAAAGCAACTTTGATTTATTTTCAGACCACAGTGCAATAATAATTACTTTGAGTACAAATGTTATTTATAAAACCCCAATACCAAATCTTTGTACAGCTAAGACCGATTGGGAGCAATTCCAACACTACATCAACTGTAATATTAGCTTAGCCCACAAAATGCATACTCCAAACGAAATAGATGAAACCGTGGAGTACCTCACAAGCCTAATCCAAAAGGCATCCTGGGAAGCTACACCGACTGAACACAGAAACGATTCAGTAACATATAACATACCCCTAAATATCAGGCAGGTCGTCATAGAAAAACGCAGAGCTCGTGGAAAATGGCAAAGGACCAGAAACCCTCGAGACAAGACCATCTTAAATAATTTAACCCACCGTCTTCACGAAGCTCTACATGAAAACCGAAATACAACATTCGGGCATTACATCTCTAGCCCACCTCCAGTAGATTATTCTATCTGGAAAGCTACAAAAAGACTCAAGAGACCTACTACTCTAGTTTCACTACTAAGAAAACCTGACCATAGCTGGGCTAGATCAAACGAAGAAAAAGCACACACCTTCGGAGTACACCTTGCCCAAGTCTTCAGACCACTGACATCTAATGACCAAAACTTTGATGCAGAAATAGAAGAATATTTATGCGCGCCTGGCCGATTATCCCTACCCGTGAGTCCCTTTTCACCAGCAGAAGTATATAGGAAAATTAAATTAACCAGCTCGTATAAAGCCTCGGGCTACGACCTTGTAGTAGGGGAAGTACTAAAACACCTTCTGAAAAAAGCAGTAGTACTCATCACAACGATTTGTAATTGCATACTTGCCATTTCTCATTTCCCTACTCAGTGGAAATACGCTAAAATAATCATGATTGCCAAACCTGGAAAACCTCCACATGAAACCACCTCATATCGGCCGATAAATCTGTTGCCACTACTATCAAAATTATTTGAAAGATTGCTGCTATACAGAATCAATGAAATAACACAAGCAGATGAATTAATACCGTCCCATCAGTTTGGCTTCTGTGAGGGGCATTCAACCATTCATCAATGTCATAGGATAGTTAACTACATCAAAGAAAATCTGGAAGGGAAGAATATGTGTGCGTCAGTGTTTTTAGATGTGCAGCAGGCTTTCGACAAGGTATAGTACACATGACTACTATATAAAATAAAAAGAAAGTTACCTCATCAAATTTATCTTCTCTTAAAATCCTACTTAAATGAACGACACTTCCAGGTTCAAGTTGACAACTCACTATCATCCTACCACTCCCTTAACTCTGGAGTTCCACAAGGCAGTGTCCTTGGATCCTTTTTGTACCTCCTGTATACCGAAGATGTTCCCACTACAGACACTATCTTAATTTCCACCTTTGCATATGATACTGCCATATTGTCATCTGATACTAATTCTAACCGGGCATCCGAGAAGCTGCAATTACACCTAAACCTCCTACAAGCTTGGCTAGATCGCTGGAGAATCAAAGTAAATAGTGAAAAATCCACCCAAATCACATTCACTACAAAACGATCCATCTGTCCACAAGTTACTATTTATAATCACCCCATTCCTATAAAAACTGAGGTTAAATACCTAGGACTCCATCTTGACCAAAACCTGACATGAAAACCCCATATAAAAGCCAAACGGCACCAACTAAATTTGAAAAAAAATTTATATTGGCTCATCGGGCGTAAATCGAAACTAATCATCGAAAATAAAATTTTACTATATAAAACCATCTTAATGCCTGTATGGACCTACGAAATCGAGCTCTGGGGATGTAGCAAACCCTCCAATACCAAGATTCTACAGTCCTTTCAGTCGAAGTGCTCTGGTAAACGCTCAATGGTACATCAGTAACCAAACTCTGCACCACGATCTCAGAATTCCCTTCATCAAAAATGTCATCAAAACTTCAGCTCGCATTAGCCGAGACCGCACATTGAACCACACCAATCAACTCATCGCCAACCTCTACAACCTTCAAGCCGCAAATCGGAAACTCAAAAGGCAGTGGCTTGAAGATCTCGTCGAGTGAATCTTGGAGACCCATCAGTGGATGGAGCCCAACTCATGACATTTAGCAACACCGTCATATTATTTACTTATTACTCTGTAGACGGAGTAGATTATAAATTTGCAATAAACTCAATAAAAAAAAATCTCATCTTGCCTAGTTTTAGTTTTAAGATTTTATAAAGCTCTTTAACATTCCGCCGAGAATTATTGTTTTTGATAGGGAATAAAGAGTCCTTAATAACAAATTAAGTTGATGTTTTAAGAATAGCTTTAAGAATATTCGTTCAGTTTCCTTGTTTTCGTCAAAATTAGATTACATCTTATTTAGTAAGTCCCCTAAATTCTCTATTTAAAAGTAATCATTATTTAAATTGTGGAAATATAAACTATGTTTTCTAACAATCACTGTGCGTTGTTAGGTACTATTTTTCAATATAAAATTATATGGGGTAAATTAAGGTACACAATATGCTTTTGAGGCTCTCATAGTGCGCATTTCTTTGTTCTGGGCACCTTAGACTGACCTCTACATGATCGGCGTGTCTTACTGCGATTCTTTTACGATACTTCCTGCAATAAAAGGGTAACTGTGTTTGGACACAGAATTGGCTTAAAGATTGTGCTAATAAAATCTGAATTAATAAATGCGCTTCTATTTGCATCTAAAATTACAACCTAGCAGTTTATGGTAAAACTGCAGTGGTATTTGATAAAGAAGAGACAAATTTAATTTTGGCCAAACACAGAAAGAATAAAAAGTTTTCACAACCTGAACTGTAAACTAATTAATTATTGCTGAATCGACATTTTCAAAAATTCTAAGGAGGCTTAAAAAGATATTAACAGAAAGAAACAAGACATCAGTAAAACTCGTGAAACGTATTGAAAAAAAAAGAAGAAATGTTGGTTAATAGATTTAGGTAGACAATATCAATATTCTGGTTTGGAAAATAACATCCTATGAGGAAAAAGTAAGAAAAACAATGCCAAGATGAAAGCATTTACATAATTCACCTAACTGTATAATAATGGTTGATAAGTCTTGATTTTGTCTTTTATGAGACACCATTAAGTATCGGGGTTTTCGGCTAGATCTTGCTTCAAGGGCGGTATACTAAATTTACTTTAGAATATTAGAAAGAAAACTGAAACTAAGTGTTACTAGAATTAGCAAACCCAATAAATTATCCAGAGTTGTATCTAGTTCTATCTAGAAATTATGCAATAATTAAAGATTTTTAGAATTTTAAGAAAAACTGAATTTCAGAAAAAATCTAATTGGTCAACAGACCCATATTAACAAGTAAGTACTACAAATTTATCGTTTTAATTACCTAAAGTAACCTTTAAAAAGTCAACACTTTAAGGGGATAATATAATAATAAATAATAAACAATGATAATTAGTTACCGTTTTAAATTTAAATAAATTTTATAATTCTACCAATTTTATCTTGCACAATCTTTACTTGATTCTCTTAAGCAGCGCATATAGCTTGACTTCCAAGTACAAAAATTAGTATCGCCTTTCTCTTATTAAAGGCTCTTTTTTATAGAGCCTTTATAAATGATCTAAAATATTAAAAAAGCGATTATGTAGAGGAATTATCTAATACATTCTAGAGTTATAGTTTAAATAATAACAACACCTAAAGCGAATATAGAAGGTAATGGCATCACCGTATCAAGAAATAATGTTGCCAATGAGTTTTATTAAGAACATTGAAGCGAACAGAATTAGGAAAAAATTGTCATTCACGTTTTTCAGTTAGTAATTGGAATTATGTATTGAGTTCCTTTTCAGTTAGTATTTTAGATTACGCATTAAGTGAGTTCAAAAGCAGTATTTACGTTCGATTTTGATAAGTAAATGCGCCCATATATACCTTTTTATTTTTTCCTGAAAATCGTGTCAATAGATCAATGAATACTTTTATATAAAATTAAGCATACCTTTACTTCTATTTAAAAAAACGACAAGTAGATTAAAAATAATATGGCAAAATGCTGAATGAAATATTCGGATTATATCAATCTCAAATTATTGTTTTTAAATTAAACTAGATTTGTGCAAGTCCTACTGGGTAATATAAGTTTAGTTATATTTTTTTGCTATTTTTATAAAACTATAAGTAACATGCTGTGCATGTGAATACGTGACTTTATAAAACATTATTATGACGTTATAACTCTTAATTCAAAAAAAATAAGATACGAGAAAATAGCATAAAAAAGCAAAAAAATTCATTTAATAGCAAATACAAGTTTTTTCCTGTGTTGTGTGCAGTTTTTACAAAATAAAAATTAACTAAAATGTATCAGCTCTAACAAATTATAATAATGGTAAGGCTCTAAAGCCCTACGTAGGAGCACGGCCCGCAAACTGAAAGGTTAAGACTCAAACATATGTCCCACTTTACTGCCCAGTAGTCACGCACCATCTCTGATGCGGGATGATGTGGTAAGCACCGCGCTTTAGACGACCACCATTATTACTCCTTGTTTAAGTAAACGCAGGTACTCAATTATTTTCAGTAACTAAGTAGACCACCCGCCAGGCATCAGAGAGCTCCGGGAACCACTTAGACCACTCTGGCGATTTCTAAAAAATTAGCTAAAACTAAATATATAATCAGTATATAAATATAATAATATTTAAAAATGAATGTGTTTTAATGGTTGATATGCGTTTACACTAGGAAAATCGATTAGCTGCATAAAATCTGGATTACGATTTTTCTCTGTGCATGAGGTGACCCAGAATTACGACAAGGGTGTTATATTGCACCCAATTTGTTTAAAATTTATATTAACGAGGCCTTGATTTAGTAGAAAAGAAGTGTGGTAGCATAAAATACTTAATATGTTCTTTTTTGGCAATTATGTAAATATAGATGACGAATGATAAGAAAGCTACAAAGAAATATAAACAATGAGACTCGGAAACTAATTTAACAAGACTAAACATTTAGTTGTTGGTGATGAATATAGTAATATAAATGTAAATGGTGAAATAGTTGTTCTAAATTTCGCTATCTTGGTGTTATATTCTCAAACACGCCCGGATGTGAAGCAGATATAAACTTTAAGTTTACCCCAAGAAAAAAAATTGCTAGATTTTTATACACCCTACTTTATAATGAGAAAAACACTAAACAAACCAAAATGACGATATAGAAGACTACAATTAAGAGTATAACAACGTACGGGTGAGATGTATGGAAAATTATCCAACAAAACGACTATCGTCTAATGGCGTTATAAATAGATTACGAACACGTCCTAAATCTAAAACAGGACACGTAAGAAATAATGGCATTAGACTGAAAATAGAAATAGATTATACCATAACGAATACCATTGAAACGAAGATGATACATACATTTAGAACGAATGGATGACATCAGATGCACTATGGGAGTACACACCATCAGAACTATAAAAGCGGGTAGATCTCGTCGTAGAAAATTGAAGTAAATGAAGCTATATAAGCAGAGAGACTAGATTAATCAAATTAGTGGATATAAAAATATATAATAAAATTTATAAGTTGATAATATTAGTGTTCATTAAATTGAATTTAACAATAAAATAAAAACTTTCTGAATCTTTTTTGTTTAGTTATACTTGGAGCTTTATTTTTACCGAAGCACATTACAATAAAAATAGGCTGAATTTTCATTCTTTTTATTCCACTAAAACTAAACGTGGTCCCCTTTTTTTGTACGTTTAGGCCCAGTTTTATTTCAGTTGCAAATTTTTTGCATTTAATTTGTGACTAGCTAGTGTATTTTAGTTTGGTTTTATCTCTAAATGCTGATCAGAATAGTGGCTCGTACATTTCGAACCGAGCGCTTTAGATAAGTCGCAATCTTGCTACATGTGCAGCTACAGTTACAAACAAATTAATTGGCTGGCTGAATTTAATAGCCCAGATTAGCGAAGAAAATGCATACATTTTATGTTGCTGCTTGTGACCCATAAATCTTTTAAATCAGATGGAACTACTGCTGCACTAAAATAAAAATGAACGCAGCAGCATGCAGCCACAAGTTAAGGAAGTGCTGTAGTAATTATTTTATTTACAGCATAATTAAAGGGGACGGTTCTACTGCTTTATTTCTTATATACTTCGTATTTAAAATAAAAGTGCAACTGACACATATGTCTTAAATTATAGAAGATAATAAAATTAATTAAAGTTTTTCATCTAATAAAATAAAAATACTAGCGTGGTGGTTAAAAAAATAATTTATAGCACCGCATACTAAATGTGGGATTCTGACATAACGAATACAAATATCTGGATTAATCTTTTATATTCTTGGAATGTAGCTTTTTATTTATTCTTCACATAATAAAGATTAAATTTTAATGTTTTGTATTTATTTGAAATACTTTCAATATAAATACTTCTATACTAACTTAAAAGATTATTTAAACACAATATTTTTTGTACATATTAATTAATAGTTCTACCTTTCATAACAAGAAACATAATACAAAATTATGTTCATGTGTATAATAATGGTAAGGCTCTAACGCCCCGCGTGGGAGCACAACCTGCAAACTGGAAGGTTAAGGCTCTCATATGTTAGGTCTCTCTCTCTCTCTGCCCGTTTGTTGCGCACTCTGATGCATCTCTCTCTGCGCATCTCTGATGCGGGGCGATGTGGCAAGCACCACGCCTTAGATCACCGCCATTATTACCCCTTGCTCGAGCGAGCGCAGGCACTCAATTATTTTTAGTGACTGAGTAGGCCACTCTCCAGGCATCAGAGAGCACCCGAAATTGAACCCGGCTCTGTCATCATCGCAGCCCATTCTCCAACCACGGGACCACGATGGTTTTATGTTCATATGTATTTTCTTCATAGATATATGTTACTGTCTCTTTGATGAAATTTGTTTATATTTATTTTCATGAATTACTATAATTGAAATAAATTGTGGATTATCTGCACTCATTACATAACACACATTGTAATCTATATATATATATATATATATATATATATATATATATATATATATATATATAATACACATAACAATGTTAGATAGAGAATCATGAAAATATATAGTTTCCTATCTAAGGTTACTTTGTTGAAAATAAAAATAGAAAACTTTGTGCGCGTCAGATCTTCCAATCCATACTTCAAACCATATAAGCGCGTTTAGAGATATGTCTAATCTGAGCTGAGTGAATTTCAAAGTCAAACACTTTTATTTAATATTAATTACTAAATGCGCAAATTTCATAAACATGTACATGTAATTTTTTTACAATTAGATGCGGGTTAGTCAAAGATGTAAATTTTTTCAACCATCATTGAGAAGAAAAAGAGTTAAAGTTTATTTAATTTGTAGCAGCATGCTAAAAAGATATATCACTGATTGTCTCTCAAATTCATGTAATAGATTTCAATTTAATGGAATCTGCAACAAACTTTTTCTTACACGCCTTCAACTTAATTAAATTGCATAATACGTACTAACCATTAGTTTCCTTCACCGCAGAAAAGTTACATATGACAAGTCATAGTAGTAAAACAGTCAGTAAATCAAAAACACATTGAATCGAAAATGTTAAGTTTTTTTTTTGAAGAAGTTGTCTAGGGTGTTCACATTTGCAACTCCATCGGAAAGAGTGGGAGAATAAAAAGTTGAGTCTTACTGCCTATAAATAAATATAGAGAAATAAGCTGTAACTATAAGAAGACATCAAAGAACAGCTACTATATATATATACTATAAACGACTTCGCACAGTTCAACAAATTTTTTTTAACATCCTTAACAAACAAATAGAAAGTATAATTAAAACTAATTAATAATAACTTAAAACTAAAAACAGCAAAGAACAGAAATAATATAAGAGAGGAAAAGAAGTAGTGAATAAAAATGGAAGGCAATTGCTATCCGTATGTGGAAAACATAGGTTTTAAACATAAGCAGATTCACAAATAGAAATAAAGACATCTAACAGTCGGGCTTAGATCAATTATTGATTATGATTGAAATATAAAAAAAAATCTTGTGTGAACATCACACGACTTTCCTTATCCTATTATTATATATCAGAGAATCCGTAGGCTTCGTCGACAAAGCCTAATCTAGACGCCAGGCAGTCGTGTAGAACATTCCACATGTTTTACGTACATTTAACACTACAAACAATAGAAACATTGGGAGGAATTTCCCTTGTAATCAAAATATTTAAATAATTTAAAAACGGTTAAAATTAGACGCCTGATTTTTTGAGCCGAATTATCAAATATAGTGTGAATGTGGTGTGCAAGTTTCAAGGAAATCGGTTGAAGGAAGCGGTTGAAGGTCTAGAGAGAAGACAAATCTATATTAGATTATACCGGGTCCATCGTCTGGTTCTGCACTTCTGTCCCGAATTTGTTATTTTAAAAGGACGAGGCGCAGTTCAACACTAGAAAGCTGATTAAAATAAACAGTACAAGACATAATTGACTGTACTTAAAATTTTGCTACGTCACTGAAGGTAACGTGCGAGCTCGGTCGCACAGCCTTCGCCATTATCGCCTGCGTGTTCTAGCAAGTCGTCCTCCCGCAGTCGGCCCGGTAGCTTGAGCGCGTGATTGCCCGTTTAATTAATTTTAATGGGCTATAACTTATTTATTTGACCTCGGATCAAAATATTTCATTGTAATTTTTTGTTCGTCTCAGTCTGATCTATCCGGTAATATAAATTTTCCAAAACATTTTATGAACACCCGGTATATTAAAAATCCTGAGCCTCAATTTTTTTCGAATTCGTTTACTTAATTTTTATTTTAAATTCATGTTTATCTCATGATAACAAATCATTTTTATTCTCATAAATTTTTCGTATCTTCAACCGTTTAGATTCGCGACCGCTTTACCGATCGCGACCTTGACCAAACCATTGGGCCGATTTTTATCAAAAGCTACTGCGTACCTACAAGTAACTTGCATACCAAATTTCAAGTCTCTAGCTGCGTTCTCAAGATATCCTGTTTACTGAAGACCGACAGAAACACACACACAAGAACCAATGGCCCAAACCAACTTTTTGGTGTCCTGAGGCTATAATTCGTCCAGAAATGTGAAAACTAGAGTCAAATTTCGACGATTACAGCTTATCATTATTATGATTGAAATATAAAAATAAGAGATACACGAGTATATAAACGGCTAGAGTGCGAATTACACTACATATAATAATAGAAACCTTTATGCCTAGTATAAAGAAGCATGGAAGATAATGGAAAACTTAAGACAGAAGACAAAAAATAAAAGTCATTTAAATAGTACTACAAAAATAAACAGAATACTACAATGCTCTATTATAAAAGAAAATACAGCAGTATATAATAAAATTTAAAAAAAACCCGTTGTAGTATGTAAATGACCCACAGAAGAAAAAATAAAAGAAGATAATATGGCAAGAGTAATAAAAAAATTAAAAATGTTAAAACAAAACCCAGTAACGAAGATATTTTAGAAGATAGAATTAGAAGGAACCGGACCAGGAGAATAGAGAAAGGCACATACGTATAAGAAATGAAATAAAACCGTACCCAAAAATATCAAAGAATAAGTATTATACCTACAATAGATTTTCAGAGCAATTTATAAAAGCAAAAATTGATGTAGAGATAACAGATTACAGTGAGGAGTAAGATGGACTTGTATCCGGTAAACCATGTGTAAATAATATAATGCGTCAGACAAGTAATTGAAAAAATCGAGCAAGAATAGTGATACCAATTTAACAAATTTAGACCTTAAGAAGGCATTCGACACTATATCAAGATGTAAAATGCGATGATAAAAACGAAAATTAGAAAACAAAGTTTTTCACTGTCAAAGATATGGTTCAATGTACAGAAAGAAGCAGTAGAATAATATACATAAATGTAGCATTTTCTAAATCATCAGTAGGAATGCCTGTACAAGACCAGACGTTACGTTCACTTCAGTTTAGCGATGATCAGTTAATTGTGACCGAGGATAACAAACATACGGGGTAAAATAAATGCAAATACAAATAATAAAATAATAAAAGAAAATAAAAAGTAATAAAATCACTTTCTCTACTCATACAAAATCAAAACCTATTAAAGCAAAAAAGGTAAAGAATATTTAACACAATTATGAAGAGCATTACAACATATCGAGAAGAACTGACCGATAATTAACAAGATAAAAGATAAATTAAAAATAATAGAACTACGTTTTTTGAGAAGCAGTTTACAATGCCCACGCAGGATTAGAAAATAAATAGAAGACATATGTAAAAGGATTGGAGTAGAAATTTCAATTACAATACAATTGGAAAATACAACACTTAAGTGATACTCACGCGTCTAAAGACTGAATTAAAAAATGACTTTAAATAGTTATCAAGTGGTCGCTTTGGGAAAGAAGGGAAGGTCATCTATCAGAAAAATAAGAAATATTGGTTCCAAACATAGTAATATTGAAAATTAATAAAGTCAAACCTGTAATAGGAAAAAGCCAAAAGTTTATTTAAGGATCAGTTTTTCCCTGATGTTCAGTTGTAATATATTTAATGCGTCAGAAACCACTGCGCCAAATACAGGGTGTTTTACGAGAATGTTCTAAAATTTCATACCTAGGTATTTTAAAACATTTTAAGTAAAAACCTTCCAATGACCATGACTCAAATTCTCAACAACTTTTTAAATATTGATGAAGCAGGTTAAGGGTTTTTGGGGGTTTGCGGTCCTTCTAACTTTTTATTCTTCCTCCAAATATTATCATTGTACTACTAAATGTAGACAAGGATGATATGTATTTAAAAGATTAGAGGATGAATTCAGCAAAACTAGTAGCGGGAAGAGTGACATAAGTACCACGGAGCAAAGACCTTTAAAACGCGCTATACCTTTAGTTCAATAGACATAAAGTTGATTTAAAATGGCAATAACACAAAATAACGCAATAATTTTTCATTGGGTGAATACCGTGGTGTTAGTAAAGATCTACTAAAAAACGTCGTCGTCTTAAATATTAATTATCATGGAATTCGTTAAACCATTAATTATACATATATCAACTAAAACTAACAAATGTGGAAGAAAGCAACACAACAATCTTAATTTGGAAAAAGTTCAAAGACGACAATAAATAGTTTGACGCAACTGCAGAAGAGTTAAAAGGATGCTTTACATTAGCTATTATAATGCATAAGTGCGAAAATTACAAATACATCTACACTGCAGCAAAACCAATTTTTTGGTAAACAATGTTTAAAGATAACAAAAACATCCATTTGCATAGTTCCAAAAAAAAACCAACTAATATAACTGGTACAGAGAAGCTAAGGCAAAATGGAGAACAGATACTGAGAGATAGGAGTGACCTAACGGAAATATGCCCTGGAATATCAGAGGAGAACGAAAGGTATCAATCTACAAGATCAAATAACGGCTGTGTTTCCACTATGAAAGGTTATAAAAATTTGTTTCTATCTTCTCATCATATGCATATTTAATGTATTTATTGATATTGCAAAATCATCCGTGGAAGAAATAAAAAACATCATGAAATGAATGCTGCAATCCGAGGAAAAACTATGTTACTCAACTCGAGAGTGGTTTTCATTTAGCTCTTCCGATGTACGCCTAGAAACCAAATTTTGAAACGATTTTTTTATACATGCAATAGTTGGAGAATAAAAGAAAAATACGACAAAAATATGTAGCGTGTGCTAGTAAGTACAAAAGAAACGAAAGTGCATAGTTGTGCAAGAAATATGGTGTTGCTCTTTATTTATCCTAGTATTTTATGATCTACCATACAAAATCATCAGAAATTTAATCTATCAGTGTTAATGACATAGATTTTCAGTGTGAAATATTCATTTATTATGTTTTAAATATTTTGAACGACTTTTAATATGACATAATCGCGTGGAAGCATAAGCCGTCAAATGATGGGAATAGATTAAAAGGTTTCTGCTTATTTTTGGGGGCCACTTTGTTTTACATTTTTTTTCCTACTTTATATGTAAATATTTATTAAATTTTACATATCTTCCATAATAATATTTATTAAAGTAGCTGTATATATTGTATTTACTGCTTATCAATGCATATCATAAATTGCTGACGCGGCATAAAGTTAATTTATAACTTATTTTATGTAACAATAAAATAATAATAAACAAATAATGGTATCGGGTAGTTACCACAGTTCGAAAAAAGTCTTGGGAGTAGTCTTGTAAATAACTTTTTTTAAACGAAAAACTAAGTTTTTACCCGAAATATTACTTATTTGTTACTGATGAAGGTATGAATCAAAGGTACTAATATTCTTGTTTAAAAAATGAAGTTATAAAGGCCGGGTGACATATGCCCGCCAAACGCTTAACGCAGGCTTAAGCCGTATGGCTTTAGAGAATATTCGGGATCTAGAGAATCTGAAAATCCGTAAAGCCCCAAATGACGGCAACAAGACCAATATACTTATGCTTGTAATTTAATTGTGAAGTAGGTTTATACGTTGTTTTCATTTAGATTAGCAACTTTTCAATGCTAGTAAACAAATATAGCTTTTTTGTTGCATCTCATAATGATTTTAATTTTAGCAGGAGGTTTACGAGAAGAATACTTTGCATTGTATATGACTACTAGTAATAAATTTTACTGGAATTCCTATTATGTTCACAAAAGCCTCACTTTATAGTGTGAACATAGATACTTTCCCCATTCAAAAACTTCTCTTTTATGTGTGTAGTTGCTTCCTATTTAAGGTACATTTTCAACTTCAATACTTACTGTAACTTTTGTAATGAATTAGAAGGTGTCGTAATTGTCTTTTTGTAATTGTATTCAATTTATCGTCTTTAGGTTTCTGTAATTACAAATAAAAAATGTAAAACACCCAGAATTTTATATGGAAATCTTTACATAAGCAACGAGCCCAGAGAGAAAGTGGAAAAATACGTATATCTGGGTACTATAATCAATGAAGACAACAATTGCTCAAAAGAAATAAAATCAAGGATAGAGAAAGCAAGAGCAACTTTTATTAAAATGAAAAGGGTATTCTGTGCAAGAGACCTTAGTCTAGAGACAAAACAAGACTACTAAAGTGCTACGTCCTATCTGTACTTTTTTACGGGATGGAAACATGGGACTGAAGAAAGCAGATGTGAAGAAATTAGAGGCGTTTGAGTTATGGCTATATAGAAGGACATTAAAAATATCGCGGACCAAACATGTAACTAACGTAGAGGTGATGAGAAGAATGGGAAAAGAAACCGAAGTTGTCTTCACCATTAAAAATCGAAAACTGCAATATCTTGGACATGTTATGAGAGGCGATAGATACCATCTGTTCCAGATAATAATACAGGAGAAAATTCAAGAGAGGAGAAGCGTGGGAAGAAGAAGACATTCGTGGATGAAAAACATGAGAGAATGTTTTAACTGACAGTTATTTAGAACAGCAGTGTCAAAAATTCAAATAGCGATGATGATTGCCAACCTTCGCAACGGAGACGGCACTTAAAGAAGAATAAGAACTACAAATTTTCCATCTTTCCGTTATTTTCAAAATTTACATTTAATACATGTTATTATCTTGTAATATATAATGAAATATGTTTAGTACAAACAGCAATTGCTTTTTTCATATAATACGCTGTGATCATATGATAAAATTAAATAATCATAAATTTCACATTGTTCTATAGATTTTACTAAACATAATGTTACCCATTGCATTTCATAACCATTAGTATTTCTGGGCTTGCAAGGCTGGATGAATACGATACAGCCACCTAGAGAAATTGCTTGTCCTACTTCTATATTTTTACGTTTATTATTTGTGTGTCTGCTTTATAACAGTAATATTGCTTATTGTAACTTAAACTAAAATGAGATTAGCCGAAACATACCTTTTATTTGAAAAATAAAGTTTATATTTACTAAAATTTCTTATTTTTCTTTTGGTGTTCTATATATCTTTGAAATATTGATACCGTTTGTTGTTTTATCAATTCTACAATTTTATTTATCTTTCAATTGCCGTTGTAACATATATACATTTATTTAGTGCTTTATATTTTTTGTTTGACAATAACAATTAATATATAACTACGGTACGTCTATTAAAACCATTAAATAAGTTATATAGGTTGCACATATTTTTATGTAACTTTCTATAAGAACTAAGTTGTTATATAAAAATGTTTATACTGTGAATGTACTCTAAATAATTTAGTCCTAAGAATACGAGTACAGGGTTAATAAATTTTATATATACTCAAAGTAAATGTATCTAGTCTATTTGTTTAAAGTTTCCTAGCCAATTAAGTATTGAAAAAATATAACTAACTAAGGGAATGATGACAAAATGAGTGATATAATTTAAAAGCTTCGTTATAGAATAATAACAAAGGAATTATTAAACTTTTTGAAAATAGTAACAAAATCAGATTGTAATATTTTTTAAATTATGTAATACATATATATTTAACAAAATTTATTAACTTTTACCGATCATTTAAAGATATTCAAGACAGAAATGGAAACAACATCAGTATAAACCTATAATGTGAGTATTTTAGAAGTGTCACATCTACTAATTATTTTCAGTGGTCTTAAGACTAAAGGTTTTTAGTTTATTTGTTGCTAATTTGTTAATTTTAATGGTTTTAAGTCAGATAAAACATTTATTAACTAATTCATTTTTAAATTTTACTTTGAGTGAAGCAGTTTTAAATTTGTAAGAACACAATCGATTGTAACATAAATAGATATTAAATAAATTAGAACAACACATTACAATGCATTTAATTTAGCAGTTGTTAACTTAACTGTAAATGACAATAGTTACACTGAAAGACTTGGGTTATTTTGGATGTTGATTATTATATAATTAAATGTTTGATATTATAATAATTTTAAAGATACGAGAACAATAAAAAACAAGGTCCCCAAAGCGCTGAGACCACAGATAAACTTTGCTCGCTGTTGGTCACACTGCCATGTTTGCTGCTTTCCGCACTCTTAAGCAAATTTAGCTTGAGGAGACGCTCAATTTCGGCTCGGAGCTGTTCAAGATGGATCTCCATTTGCCATTATTTGGTTTTTGAACGCAAAAGGCGTTAAACCAATCGAAATTCATCGCCAATTGATGGAAGTGTATGGAGAATCGTGCATGGATGGCAAAAACGTCTGCAAGTAGTATAGGAAGTTTACAGGTAGCCACATGAAAATACACGACGAAAAAAAGCGGGAGATCGTCAATTTCCGACGAAACAGTCGCAAAAGTTGAACAAAGCAGGCTTAGAAATTGTAGGATCACTCTTTATGATTTCTGAATTTTGGTTGCTAAGGTTTTTTAAAGCACCATTTATGGGACTTTCACTGAAAAGTTGAAATATCGGAAGGTATGTGCAAGATGGGTCCCAAGAATGCTTACAGAAGACCACCAACGGCAATGCGTTGACTCTTTTCACAAAATATGAAAAGAATAACTTTTTAAATTTGATTGTCACGGGTGATGAAACCTGGGAGTTTTACTTCACGCCTGATATCAAACAGCAATAACGTGAGTGGTGACATTTCTTTTCACCCAAGCTACAAAAATTCACACAGACGCAGTGTACAACGCCATGACAACTGTGTTTTTTGATCAAAAAGAGATATTGTTAGTCAATTTTATGGCTCGTAGAGCTACAATAAACGCTGACAGGTATTGTGAGACACTGAAAAAACTCAGGCGGGTAATTCAGATCCGGAAAAGAGAAATATTGAGCAAGGGTGTATGCTTTCTCCACAGCAACGCTCGCTCCTACGTTGCCAGTTTGGACGGGACATTATTACCCACCTACTCTATAATCCGGACTAGTGATTACCACTTGTTCCGTAAGTTAAAAAAACATTTGACTGGATTGCGCTTCAGCGGCGATGGCGAGGTGAAAGAAGCAGTCCAACGCTTCCTCAATCATATGGCGGCGAGCTGGTATGGCATAGGCATACAGAAACTGCCACAATCTACAAAAATGTATCGACCGAAATAATGATTATGTAGAAAAATAGAGGAATATTTAAGCTTTAAAGTGATATATCAATTAAAAATAAACTTTTTTCTATTTCTAAAAACTGAGAAATCTTATTTTTGGGATAACTCTTGTAAAATATATAAAAACTAATAAATTTGATATACAAATATATAAAACCAAAAACGGCCTTACGAATAAGTAATGTGTCTAGTCACAAATTACTTAAAAGCCAAATGAGTGCTAAAAGAAAGATGCCGTTCCATTCATACACAGTTAAAGATAAACAAACTGATTGCTTTATACTGATTTATCTTGAAAATAAACCGTTCGTAGAAGAGTCAAAAGCACACTGATACAAGCAGAAGTAAATATCAAGCACGTAAGACCTATAAATCTATTTCTATAATGATAACGGGAAGGGAAGAGGCTTCAAGAACAATACAATGTAAGTCATCAAGGCTACTATATGTAGTAGTAAAGTGGTAGAGGCCACTTATTACCAAAAAACCAATACAAAGCTATAAATGCCAACAATGGTGTCATACTACCAGCAACTGCTATCTGAAACAAAAATACATGAGGTATACTTACGAGCATTTTACATCTAAATGTGTTATCATTAGAAAATTACTAAAACAATTTCGACAAAACTAAAGGTGCACACTGAAGAAAAAGCACATGGTTAACGGCAGTGACTGTTTAGATGCTGGTCAGCAAAACTTCTAACAAAAAAATTTGCCATCCAGAGACCCACTCCAACTACGAGCTCACTAAGCTCAGTGCCAAAAGCGCCGGTTGACCAACTAACAGCACTGCTAAATGGGCATTAAACAAGTAACATAACCAGAACAATAATATTATATAAAACGACTAATTGTAGCAATTTTAGAAAAACATAAAATGACAAAATTAGCATAGGTCGAAACCTAAACATCTTAGAACAATTAAAAAATGCAACCCAATTGTTTTATAGAAAACCTTCAGTTTTCCAAACAAAAATAATAAACCTATCAAAAGAATTTTTATTACATGCTTGAATTGATTAAACGTAGAAACATGACTTCCAGAACCTAGAAAAAAGCTGATAAGTCGCGATTATATTATAAAATCATATAAATCAAAGACTTCAGAAATAAAATTTATCAAAATAAATTAATAAGCCTTAGTTCAATTGTACTACATTAATAACGCCAATTAGTCATATTCTAAGAAGCATTAAAACAGCACTAATAATACGCATTTACAAAAAAAAACAAATACCGCCAACAACCCGCTAGTCACCAGCCGGTTTCAGACTGTTCGGACTACTCGCAGAACACCAATATATGCAGCATTTAGATTTACCAACGACATAATACAACTCACTAACTGTCATATTGAATTACAACAATTAAAAAATAACGGTGCTTATGTTTGGACATAGAACAAGCCTTCAACATAACGTGAATTTGCGGTTTACTATTCAAATTAACTCAATTGAAGTTTTCAGCACTTTTCACCAACCTCAGACACACATAACTAACAGACAAGGAACTGAGTGTGGGGCTTAACAATTAACTCTCACTCTTCTTTCTATTTAACCTTTAAATCTCGGACATTCCTAAATTAGTGAATGGAAAACTCGCACTATATGCAATATACATGCATAGTTATAAATCTACAAGTTCAGGTACATGTGAATATGTGAAGCAATAGTAAAAAATCAAAACTATTTTATTCAAAACTCAGTAAGTTGTTTTCATGCGCAAATATACAAATAAAACAATAAGAAATAAATAAAAAGCTTTCGACTAAGAAGTAACGCTACAACCAGCAGCAAAGTATTTTGCCATCTACATGGATAAAAAATTAGATTTTTACAATTACATCTTAAAAAATCTGGTGTGAACATCACACGACTTTCCTTAACCTATTATTATATATTATACTTACCGGGTCCATCGTCTCGGCCCTGCGCTGCTCTCGTCCCGGAACTTGTTATTTTAAAAAAGGACGAGACGCGAGTTCAACACTCGAAAGCTGATTAAAATAAACAGTACAAGACAATAATTGATCCGTACTTAAAATTTTGCTACGTCACTGAAGGTTACCGTGCCAGCTCGGCCGCACAGTTGTCCCCATTATCGCCTGCGTGCTCCCTCCTAGAGGCCAAGCGCTACCCCCCACCCTCCGCAGTCGGCCAAAAAGCTCTCCGAGCGCGCTGTGATTGGCCCGTTTAATTAATTTTTAATGGGCTATAACTTATTTATTTGACCTCGGATCAAAAAATTTCATTGTAATTTGTTATTCGTCTCGGTCTAATCTATCCGGTAATATAAATTTCCCGAAACATTTTATGAACACCCGGTATATTAAAAATCCTGAGCTTCAATTTCTTTCGAGTTCCTATTTTACCAACTTTTATTTTAAATTCATGTTTATCTCCTGATAACAAATCATTTTTATTCTCATGAATTTTTTGTATCTTCAACCTTAAAGATGCGCGACCGCTTTGCAACCGATTTTGGGACCTTGCGACCAAATCACTACGCCGATTTTTACCAAAAGCTTCGCACTGCGTCCCCTACCTGCAAGTAACTTGCATACCAAATTTCAAGTCTCTAGCTCTTACGGTTCTCGAGATATCCTGTTTACTGACAGACCGACAGACACACACACACACACACACACACACACACACACACGAACCAATGGCTAAAAACAACTTTTTTGGTATCCCGCGGTTATAATTCGTCCATAAATGTGAAAAACTGGGTATGTCAAATTTCCGCCGATTACATTACTTTCCTTATTATAGGATAAGGAAAGTAAAAAGCATACGGGATAGTAAAACAAATACACGATCTAATTGCTAAAAAAGGCCCTTAGCCAACAAAAAAAATTTCTGTTACATTCTGTTGCAAACCAACTCTTACATACAGCTATACTGCATTGTACCATATCTCCGATACTTCCTTTAGAAAATTAGAAATATTCGAAAATAAATGCAGATACACCATAGTTAAGAAATTTCATGAAGCAGTTGGAGTATCTTCTATAAAAAAAAACACATCACTAAAACTTGTAAAAAATTTTTGATTAACAAACAACAATCCATACATTAGTTGTATTACAAGATATAAAACACATACAACACACCAATTCGTATCAGACACAAATTAATATATCAAAATATGCTTTTCTATCAAACGTGGGAACATTTTCTAACAAAATATTAATTGTAAATAATTTTGTAAATAGTGTGTACGTAATAGTTTATGTTAGGATAAGAATATTAATTATGGTAAGAAGTTTTTTTTATCACCTTTTCCCTCATATTAAAAAACGAATTGAAATAAGTACGGAAAACAGATATAAGTAGTATGTAAGAAATATGAAATATTTAAAGATGCAGATAAGGATAATAAAAGGCAAAATATGCGTAGATGGCAGGAATCTATATAAGTCAGAAACGGTAAAATATGGAAAACAAATTAGAAATAAATAACTTTCAAATTGAAAGCCGTGGGAGGTGGAGTCTTGTTGATGGTTGTAACGTTTTATATCTAAGTTGTAGGATTAAGTTACCATATAAGTTGCGGCCATAGTACTTAAATATGAAATATGATTTGAGAACCCTTATTACTTAAAAATAATCAGATTTTTTTTATTATATCTGATGTAAAAGTAATTATCAATTATTTTAAAGTATAAGTATTATTTTACGGCATTGTTCAAGTAAAAAGTCTATACTTACTGTTAGAATTTTGTATTTCTTGTGGGTGTAGTACACGCGAACAAGAAAATTTAACACACATTAACCAGATGGCGACAAGAAGATGACGCAATACACATCTTGAACTTCTGCGCGTATGGCGCTCCTGGGTGCTAACCTGTTTATAACGACGTTAGGAAAATTGCAAAACCACATGTTCTTCCTTTTGCGAGCCCCACAGTAAAGTTTCCTTGATTTCCCACAGGTCTAGGAGACGGGATTTGACGCTGCAAATCCTTCCTTCAGTCAAAATCCAATCAATAAATTAAAGTGACCATCCGATGCACGCGAGACAATTTGCATAAAGTTTCCCGGCACGTGCTAATTCGTTTCTGATATAAGCTCATGCGAGGTAAGCAACGTGCTTGACGCGATTAGCCATCGGCTGCAATGGCTTAGGGGCAAAATAACCCGGTGCGACCGCCACATTAAGGCATTCGATGGCGCTCTCAGCTTCCGCCACAAAAACGCGGTTCATTGAATTAGGCGGAACATTTATAGCAATTTTCCGAGGGCGCACCGGAGCTCTTGCTCGCGCTTTTCTACTCTAATTACCACTTTATTTCCCCTCATTATTGAAAATATGGCAACTGCTACATTAATACATATATCACAAAATTTTAAAAAATTATAAATATAAATATAACTTTTAGTTATTTGTATTCGTTTTATGTTTTTTGTAGAAAAATAGGAACAGGTATCCAAGATAATTCTGTCTTTTGTGCGCGTACAGTAACTCCAAGAATTGTTTTGTTACAGTCGTTCACTAAATCTTGAACTGTTCTCTTTAATTTAAAATTACAAGATGTTCAGGAATTTGTTCCCATTGGCTTTTGAGTTGCAATGTAAAGACGGTTTAATCAATTTCGTTTAAAGTTACATGGTATGCGTATCAATTCTATACAAACAAAATACCATTTTCATTTCTCGAAAAAATGTCTTTGACAAAAGGAAAATATTCGATTTCAAAAAGAGTGCAAATGGTCGAATTGTGGTACAGGAATGGACAAGATCCCAATCAAACCATCTGATCGTGGAAAAAAGACGTCGCTCGGAAGTCAACACTTGATCAGAAAATAAAAGTAAGGTGAATAATGGCACGCTAACTAAAAAATGGCTGATAATCGGCAATGTTCTTGACGATAATCAAAGTAGAACTAATTGTCCCCTCACAGAAGAGGTCATCGAAAAAAATTTTAAGTAAATTGGCAGTCAGAATACATAAAATCCTATAAGCTAATATTATATATAATATGTGGTACTGACGTTGTGAAGGCCCGCCGAGTGAAGGGTCGTCTTTATGAGGAGCATTGCTAACGTGATGAAGGTCCATCCAGGGAGGGCCCCTCTTCAGTGAAGGTCGGTGGACCAATGGCGCATGAGTCTTCTGATGACTTGGTGATGCGGAAGTTCATGCAAAAGAAGATTATCATAGATGGAGAGTTTGTCGAGATGTTTCGTAGTTCTGCCGTGTATTACTTTGTTGAGGAACAAGATGCCAAGGTCGTCGTGTATCATCTGGTTGGTGGTGTACCAAGGTGCATCGGTGATGGATCGTAAATGTCTAGATTGACATCAAGATTTGATTTCCTAGCACAGCCCCAAAGTTCAATTCCATAGGTCCAAATGGATTTGATGATGGCCTTATAAATCAAGAGTTTGTTATTTAAGGATAATGGAGAATGGCGACCTAGTAATTAGTAAACAGTTTTGATTCAAAGCTTAATGTCTTTTCTTTTTTTAAATAATGTGTTCCCTCCAGGTGAGCTTGTTGTCGAGATGATGACCCAAGTATTTCATTGTTGAAGACTGTAGTATCTCAATGTTGTTAAAGTAAAGTATAGGGCTTAGCCTTTTGCGTAAAATGAAACTCACTTGGGTTGATTTAGACAGGTTAACCTTTATTTTCCAGTTTTTATGCCATTGTCCAAATCGATTAAGGTGGGTTTGGATGTGTTCGAATGCGGTGTTTCAAGTCTATAAGCCTCGTAAGGATGTCGTCAGTAATATGCGCCTACAGTTGTGGTTGGGGTAGTTGTGAGGTCGGAGGTGAATAACGTGTAAAGGAAAGGTCTCAGGACGCTTCCCTGTGGAACCCCAGATTGGATTGAATACACCGCTGAGAATTCATCGTTAACTCGTGTTCGAAATTGTCTGTCCGTTAGGTAAAATTCCAAGAGCTTGTACAATCGAGGAAGTAAGATTTGTTCTATTTTATGTTTTAGTCTTTTGTGCCAAACTTTGTCGAACGCAACGAATACGCACCGTTTTTGTAGCAATTAGGGACGATCTATGAAAAAAATAGATCATTTTCAACTATGGTTATCGAAATGAACTTTTTAGGGTACCCCCAAAGCTGGTCTCCATCCGAAAAAGTCAGGCTGTGATGGAATTGAAAAGGAATCCTGTACTATGAGCTTCTACCAAAAGACCAGCCGATAAATAATACTGTTCGTAATTGTACGAATTAAAGATAAAGAATCAGAAAAAATATCCATTAGTGAATAAGAAGGCCGTCGTGTTCCATTAAGATAATGCTAGACCTCGTGTTTCTTTCATTACCCGACAAAAATTGTTGGACCCTAGCTGCGATGTGCTGCCTCACCCGTCATATTCATCAGTCATTGCACCTTTAGATTTTTATTTTTTGTCTTTGCAAAATTCTCTTGGGGACCTTAACTATTTGCAAGCCATAAATAACACATTGAGAAGATTTTCACCTAGAAATCCGAGTCGCTCTCAAAAGATGAAATCTTCAAGCTGCACAAAAGGTGGAGAAAGTTTGTTGAATAAAATGTTGAATACTTAATTAATATATTTAATAAAAAAGTGATTTTAAAGAAAACTGTTATTAACTACAATTACTATTTCGATTTATAATTATTCAGAATTCTTACTACTCATTATGTTTAATTAAAGAAACAGTGGAAAAAATCGTAAAGTTGTAGCATTTTTACATAAATGCCTGCCGTGACTAAAAACTTGACAAGATTTTAGTAAATTACTCGGGATTAGCCACTGAATCATCACATACATCTTAACAATCCCTCTAAGCACATAAAAAACGTTTATGCTCGATCAACTCGAAAGTATGCATTTGGAAAATTTTATGAAGGCGTCGTGAAGGACCTTACCGATTATTACATTCAAAGTGTGCAAATATTTTACTGGAAGTTTTGCGAACTTAAGGGACTACTTTTAAAAGTTTTCAACTTTTTTTGCGTTAAGGTAATTAAATTTAAGATTACAAATTCAAAGAACCTCGGGAGCCGTTATGTAATTGTTTAATTTGTTTTTCACTTATCTAATTCTTTGCTTCAGTCGGTATCCTGAACAAGAATTCCAAATAATTTCTTTGTTGTTTAGTCTGTGTTTATTCACCTTTTTATTTATATATATTGTAAAAAATAAGGTAGAGAATGCCTTCTTTAGTGAAATAAAGACCAATTGATCTTATTGCACGCTGATAACTTGTAACCGATATTTTTATTTGAATCTTTATTCTGTATTATGCAATACGTAACATTATTCTCTTTGTGCAAATATAAAAATGTATGTTTAAAAGTATTTAACACCCCACTACAGCTTTATTTGGGTTATTAAATTGTACTTTAGTAATTTACAAACAGCACTTAAATTAATTTTTAATTCTAATTAATACTTTAAAACAGTACATGGATTGCATTTATACAATACAATAATTATGAAAATATAGACACTAATTTATTATCATTTAAAATCTGTTATATCACAGTAACACTTGCTAAATTATTTATTACATACAATATGTCATACGGAAATAATGCTCTTTAGTATTATGTCTTTGTATAGATATAAACACATATTTACAAGACTTAAATTCAAACTAAAACTAAATCCTAGTTAAACATATTATCTAGATCTAAAAAACCTTTTGACATGTTGCTTATCTAAAAGTGTCTGTCTGTCTGTCAGTAAACAGGATATCTCGAGAACCGTAGAGCTAGAGACTTGAAATTTGGTACGCAAGTTACTTGTAGGTAGTGGATGCAGTGCGACAAATCGGCCGAGTCGTTTGGTCGCAAGGTCGCAAAATCTAAACGGTTGAAGATACAAAAAATTTATGAGAGTAAAAATGATTTGTTATCTTGAGATAAACATGAATTTAAAATAAAAGTTGGTAAAATAGGAATTCGAGAAAAAATTGAAGCTCAGGATTTTTAATATACCGGGTGTTCATAAAATGTTTCGGGAAATTTATATTACCGGATAGATCAAACTGAGACGAACAAAAAATTACAATGAAATTTTTTGATCCGAGGTCAAAGAAATAAGTTATAGCCGATTAAAAATTAATTAAACGGACCAATCACAGCGCGCTGGGAAAGCTTTCGGGACGACTGTGAGAGGACGGAGGGGGGCAAGCGCTTGGACGCTAGGAGGGAGCACGTAGGCGATAATGGGGAAGGCTGTGCGACCGAGCTCGCACGGTTACCTTCAGTGACGTAGCAAAATTTTAAGTACTAGTCAATTATTGTCTTGTATTGTCTTTTAATCAGCTTTCGAGTGTTGGACTCGCGCCTAGTCCTTTTTTAAAATAACAAGTTCCGGGACGAGAGCAGCGCAGGGCCGAGACGATGGACCCGGTATAATATATAATAATAGGATAAGGAAAGTCGTGTGATGTTCACACCAGATTCTTAAATCTTATATAACAGACCCATGTGCCAGACCTTATGTATACTTTTTGTACTTGCGCTATTGTGCCATGGCCTTCTCGAATACCTAACTGGTGGTTCGGTATGATGTTTATTTGTTCAAGGATCGACTTCAGCTTATGCAGTAGAAATTTTTTCTGAAGATGTTCAACGCAGTTGTGGATGACACGCCAAGAGTTTCTGAACTCCGAACACAGCCTAATAACCAAAGAACCGACCACATGATGCACCATAACACCGGCCCTGAAAGCCTTTGCATCGATTTTTTCAAAATTTTTGATGTAGACAGTAAGTTACAGCTGCATTTTTACCAGATTTTGGTACCACCACCACTTTCGTCACATTCCACTGTTCTCGGAATATTTTCAAATAGAAAACTGTGTTGATTATGTAGGATAATAATTTTATTATTTTAAGTTTTTTCAGAATTTTTTGCAGTTGTTAAGTCGTAACCTAGAGGCTTTTTTTATTTAGATTTTTGTAACATTATGAATCTGGCTAATTTTTACTGGTTGAGCGTTTTATTCAGTTTTTTCAACATTTTGAAGTATGAATAATTCTTCTTCTGTAGGTTTTTCATGTGCGTTAAATACTGAAGTTAAAAGTTGTGCGAAAGTGTTGTCCTTTTCGACACGTTCATTTTCTATTTAGTTGGACTTTGGTCCCTTTTGTTTTTCGCTAGTTCTTCATAAAAAGAAATCAGTGGCCACTGTTGGGGCAAAATTAGTTAGGTATTTCTGTACTCCTTGGTTTCTAAAGTTGATTAGTAATCTCCTTAACCTTGCGGCTGGCTTGATTGGGCTTGTTTTTGTTTATAGGATTTCTAGTAGTTTGTAAGATTCTTCGTAATCTTCGTTTTATAGTTATTTTTTGTTTGATAAAAATAAGACAATATTTATTATTTGAGATGTTTCATAATTTGGAGTTGCATCCTATGCCGACTGTTGTATGGAGTGATTAAGCTATTTGAAAGCGTCAAGTAAATTACTTTCCGTTTTCAGTGGTAGAATTAATTGTATTTCTTTGGTAACTAGTTCTCGAAATGAATCTCAGTTTGTGTATCTTATAGACAATATTGCAGGTTTCTGTATTTGTAGCACTTGTGTGCTATATGTAATGACTGATGACGAGAGTATGTTGATTCGAACGTGAAAGTAGTGGAAATTATGCACTTCTTATGCTTTGGCTAGTTCTCAACCACAAGTTGCATTATAGTCTCCACCCCCTATAAAACAGAGTTCAAAAGTATCAAAATAAGCTGAAATTATTTATTTTTTGATAGTATGCCGAAAATATGATTTCTCTATTTGTCTCTGAAACTAAAATGGTTGTAGCCTGTAAATAATATGCTTAAAATTTTTGTTCATAGTGTTTGATTTTACTCCTTATAATAAGGACCTTTCCTACATGTGCAATGCCGTCGGGATGAGGTGGAGTATATAATTGCATACTTTGGTATTTTTAAGTAGGTATTTGCTTTCTCATTAATGCTTCTAGTTTACTACTCGTTTGTTATTGCTGTACTTTTTGAATAGTTTGTTGTTCAACGGCTCTCTCGGCGTATGATATTCTTGGCTTGAAAATTTGAGAGCTACGAGGTGAATATTTTCTTCTGTATATCTCTTTAGAGCTACTAAGCCACCCTTGCAATTCTCTGGGTGGTTGACTAGACAGCTTTATTTATTAATTTAAAATAGTTATAACATAGTTATATACAACTGTTATATAATTTGACTGGTACTCCGCCTTATGGCAATACGCCAGCGCTAAAGCATTTACAATATAGCCGCACAACCTGTATTTTACAATTTTACAAATGATCTTAAAACTACCGTGGCTGCGATTTAACCTGCTTCGGCATTCGCCTTAGTACAGGACCCGTGAAAACCACAAAAACCCGAGTCAGGGCAGGTGTCCCGGAACCGCTAATGGCCCCGAATCCATAACGTTAACAATAGTTTGTCGCAGATTACCTGGACAATTCATGAATTTTACCTGCACATTTAACACACTTTGGCATTTTGTGGTAATAATTTTTTAAATGGTTAAATCTTTGACAAAGTTGTCATTGAGCTATTGTTCGTTAAACGTGCAGTGGTTCAAATCTTGTCTTAGATTCCATTAAAATTCAATATTTCGGATTTTTTTTTTGTTGTACAATAAATATCGAACGAGAGATTTTAGTGACTTTGTGTCTGATGTAAATGTTCAAGACTTTATGGCCATACTCAAATATTGTAGTAGCTAATTCTATAATATCTGTTGTTGGATGCATGTCTATGACTACTACTTTATATCAATTGTTGTTTTCAGTTGAATAGTATGAAATTTCATGTTTCTGTCTTTCACTATTTTTATAATTGTTTTGTAATTTTCAGCTTTATTTATTTGAATTTTTACTTGAGCATTACTTATTAGTTTTAACATAATAACTATATTTAACTTTTTCTTCGAGCACATCTGTTAGGAGTTTTAAATTGTTCACATTATATACGAATATCGGAGGAGGTTTTATTTGTTCCATATGTTTTTCTGGATCGGTGTCAGTAAGGACTTCATAACAGACAGATGTACTTGGGGCATTAAGCTAGTAGTCTGACATTTTTGTTTGTTTGAGGATGTCATTGGGATTGGGAGCATTGCTTTTTGTTTTTCTTATGTTTGGTATTTGCTGAGTTATTGCTTGTTGATTCGGATGCTGTGCTAAATGCAAAAGGTAGGGATTTGGAAATTGCTTCGATTCTGTACTTGCAGGAGTAATTGTGCTTGCTGCTGGTACTGTTGTTGTTGCGATATGATTTGTTGATATAAGTTAGAGATTAGTTGGTGGTCAACCATCATTAGTGATGTAGTTGGGTATTGATACCCGAGATTTGGCGACCTGTTTCGTATATATTTCAACAGTTGTTGCAATTAGAGGTCAACGAACGACGCTCGATAACTTAGCACTGGACGCCTGTTACTCACGTGGATAACGCAGAACACAATTCTATGTTTTTAGCCCAAGCGATAGCGCAGGTAAGGCGTCCACTCCGCTTAAAGCAAATAACACTTAATAGCTAATTTCTGCTGCTTACTTATATAATTTCGGATGGCAGGTTGTTACCCTAGCTCTGTTGTCTCCATGTATTTTAACATATGTATTACATCTCGGAATTAGATATTTAATACCCTTTGGAAAAATACTTTAAAGTTTTATCTACAAAATGCTACCTCAAAAGACTTTCTTCAATTTTAAAAATAGTTAGTAGTTATTGGAAGCTAGGTTTGAGCTGTAGGGTGCAACAAAGCAACACTCTTTCGCAACAACTCGAACGGAGACGCGGTGGCTCAGATGATTCAACCAGTTGGTTCTATCCTCTAGCTGGCGCGCGCGAGTTCGAGTCTCGCGCAACCCATGGGTGTGTGTGAATGTTCTAGTAAGTGCATGTTAGTGGGCACAATAAGCCCTTGAGGCTGCAGTGCCTGTAAGTGCCCCCCTCCCCAAAAAAAAAACCTTACGGATAGCAGTATTACTGTGCAGAAGGTAGACAGTTTGACTCACAGTACCATTTTTGGTTCCTCGACAACGTTGTGGAATTTATGCAATAAATTGGCGTAATTCCTACTGCATCCCAAAAATCGGCTGAGCCAACTTTACCTTCCTCGGTCGTTTTTCGTCTAATATGAGCCATTCTATTGATTTTTTTTTGTTAGGAAATTGTAGTATAGTATATGGTTTAATCCCCTGTAATAATAATTTGAAGAACTTCTTTGTTGTTGCAACAGAAGATAAGAATTGTTTACAACTAGTTATATACTGCCGTTTTTAAACTATTAGGAAAAGTCAAAGTAACCATTGCCCTTACACGTATTCTTCTGAAGGTGCTTATGGAGAATTTGTCTTGACAATTGTATCAGAAAAGCTAACCTTTCTGATGATTCATTTACTCTTAATCGTTTGCGTTACAGCGCCCTATTGTCGTACATACCATCCAAAGGTTGTGAATATCACTGAGACTAAGGACCTTCTTCAGTGAGTATTTAATCACGACTCGATACCCAATTTGTAACATTATGTAAAATGATACAACACTACCACCTCAAGTGATTTACTGCAAGGAAACTGAAACTTATCGGTTGCTAATATTTTACGGACGTTCAACTGAACATGGTGTCATCTGACATTACTGCTGTTCTTTCTCTAGTATTATTGCACATTGTCAAGCCGAAATCTTTTGAGGTTACCTTTTATTGCAAATTTGTTAAAAAAATAGTAAATTATTTTATTTTATATTTAAATAAATTTAAAAAATAAAGCATTTATTTTTATTGAATTATTAAGGATGATTAGCGATAATAAGATACAATTGAAGTGTATAACTAATATTGGGTATAGCATAATATTTACTACTAGGTCGTTGTTGGCATTTCCGAAAGCCATATGCTCTTAGAAAACTTCAAAATAAACAAACTGTTGAGAAAATAATTCGCTTCTTCAGATACCCGAGATTAATTGTGTACGATATTGTTACAAAATATAATGAATTTCAGAAGTCTGGAGAAGATTCCGCTAACCTGTTGCGAAAAAATCATTAAGGAAACGTGTGACATAAACTCTGGCAATCGTAAAAAGGATTTAAGCTTTGATTTCGGAGAAAAGTGTCACAAAAAATGTGTATGTACGTATTTTGAAAAATATAGTAAAACCGTGGATAAACACTGTAGCCTCGGGGAGGCGATATATATTGCATGCCAATATGCATTTGCCAATATGGACAGCGCTGCTTTACAGAGAGCGTGCAAACGCTTCAGGCCAAGGTTGTAGGTCATTATTGCGGCTGAGGGGTTACATAAAATAATTTTACTCTAAACAGGCCACAAAACTGAGATGCAAAAGTTTTGTAATTTTAATTAATGATAAAGAATTTTTTAAAGGAATGTTTAATTTGTCCGAATGCAAGCGCCGTAGCTAGGATATGTAAATGTATTGTAAAAAAGTTGTAGTGTGCAATTATTACAATAATCTCAGCAAACCAACACAAGGCACGCAGTTTCTCCTTCCAATTTACTGGACCTAGACGCATATAAAGATATTCTTTTATTGCTTGGGAAATGCCGTTTGCATTAAAAAGTCAAGCTTTGAAAATCAAACGTCATATAACCATAGAGTTTTTTAGCTAAAATATATATGCAAAAGATAATATATTTATACGATTTGACTTTTTGCATTTTTATGCTACGACTACATTTAGTACAACAATTGCAGAGCAATTAAATTTAGTTTTTAATATCTGAAACAAACTTACTGAATGGAGTAATGCTGCTGAATTTATTGTACACAGCTCGTTAATTCCCCTCGAACTCGTGAATAATTAAATAGGGCGGGTGTAAGCAAATTGCCAAAATCGTAAGTTAGGAAAATGGCAGAACTTTGCGGTTTTGTATTATTAATGAAGAAACTAAAAACCGAGAAGAGGCGGCATGCACCATTTGTACAAAAATGGCTGCATAATTATTTAGTATAAAGAGTAATAAAAAATAAAAATTAACAATTCAACTAAAGTATGGGATAATCCAAATTGAACTTTAAATTTGAATTGTACGCCGTTTGCGTTCTAGGAACGTTGGAAGCATGCATTTGTGCAGTTAGTGTCTATATACATGATCAAATCGTTATACCACCATATACTAAGCATTAATATCATTAAAATTTATTATAAACACAGGCTATTGGTCGATGAAACTCATTTTTATTTAAGTAGCTTTGTTAATCATCAAAATTGGGGCATGTGCGGTAGTGGAAATCCACGTGCTATTCATAAAAACTCAATGCATCCAAAAAAATGCACTGTTTGATGTGCTTTGTAGCTGGAGGAATCGTTAGTCCCTACTTTTTGAGGACTAAGTTTGCGACGATGTTAATGTCAATGATGTAAGTTCTCGGAAGATACCAATAAACTTTTTTTAATGTCAACGATTTGAACTTAAATTACATGTGGTGAGAACAAGATTGAATCAAATATCGCACAGTACGTTGTCTTGTGATATAACCCCATTAACTTCCTTTTTTGGGGCTATTTAAAGGAAAAGATTTACGACTGCTTTAGGGCCAATAGAGAACATTAGAATGCAACTGCTAACATATAGTGGCATTTATTAAAAATTATTATAGAAAACTTCGTTAAAAGGATTCTCGCATGTCAAAGGAGTCATAAGGGCATCTGTCTGATATCATACTGTATATGTAACTGCAAAGTCTTTACCTTACACTGACTGATAGCAGTAAAAGTTATATTGTTCCAATAGTATGTTTTATTTAAGAAAAACACCCTAAAGTTATATTTTGAACATCCGACCGATACAAATTTAACTAGGTGGCATGTAAGGAGACACCACGTCTCAAAAGTTGTTTCGTTTGCAATATAGAATATATTTAAGAAATCTAGATTTGAGAAAACGCTAATTTAACATAAATGAAGTTTATATCAATAATTTTAAAGTTTTGAAGAATATAATAATTCTAGATATGATAGACATGCTAAAGGAACTAAAGAATAAATTTAAAAAAATAGGTTTAACAATGAACATATATAAGACAAAAAATTGTAAAACTAAAAATAAATTATAATAGATGAATAGAAGATAAAAATCATAAAAGAATACAGGTGCTTCGGTCAGAAAACAATATTATCAAAAGAGAAATATAAATAGCAGATTTAAGTTGACATCAGATTAACATTAATAAGCTTTCAAAATTTAACTTAGAGATAAGAAAATCTCATCAAATTAAAAGTTTAAACCTTGAAACAATACTTAATTTCAGTCTTATTATATACAACCAAAATCCCACTCTTTACTGGAAGAACTATACAAAAAAATACACAAATATACGTACAAAGAATTATTATGCAATACACATTACAAGATTAAAAAAACGTGGAATACATATGGTAAGAAACAAAAATGAAGGATGCAGTTGTATTGACAGCAAAAAGAAAATGAAGACTTACGAAAAATATATTATATATTTTAATGATAATTATAAAGCGCAAGGAACACGGTATGATGCAAATTGCATCCTATTGAAAGTCAAACAATTTATTAACGTGCTCTTGGCGCCATTTTGCGAGCTCTTTCGGTCAGAAGGTCACCCTTTTTCTATTATTATCTGAGCATGGTTAATTCAGATCACATTCAAAACTATAACTCGCACCTCGTCTCTCCAAGACAAATCTAAAAACACCTTAACGATTAAAATTAGTTGCTTCTTCCATACACAGCGTGTGTTTTTCCTTAACGCTTTAATAATAAAAAGACTTACGCATATAAAATAGATAAAAATTTAGTAGGAAATAAGAGTTGCACTAGAAGATGAAAATAGAAATACGAATTTTAAGTAGCAATAAATATTGATGTAGGTATACACTAAGCTGATCGATTAGCAAGCGTAAAAAATAAAAGAAGTAAAAAAGTAGTTAAAGTTAATTAACAGAAAGTTCATTAGAAACAATGCTAAATAAAACTTTTACTATAAATTTTTATATCTTGTTCAACATTGTTACAACATTTTGGTAAGTTAATAGATACATTAAAAATATTATTATGAAAGTACATAGGATTAGGAATAAAAGTATGATAAATTTTATAAAAGTGTGAAAGTGTACAAACGAATATATAAGTAATAAAATATTGAATGTTGGTAGTTGAATGTGTTAATTTAAAGGTTAAATTTGTTAGGAACTAAAATATCGATATAAATTTTAATTAAAAAATGAATGTAGACAAAAACGAAATGGGTTATTTTATCGATGTCGATTCATCACAACCGTTTCACCGTCGTTAATTTACTGCTAGATCCAGTTCGTCGCCAAGTTGTTTTACCGCCACTAATTTAACTATGCTTGAAAACCGCTTGTACAAAAACTCCCTTTTCATATTACTTAACAAAGTCAAACAAAACATTAGCGAGACTTCATTGAAAATTTATAAGTACATATGTTGTTAGAAAAAATTATACGTTATGTACAGGATCGTCAAAGAAAAGCCGAAATTTTTTAGGTTGTACTTTGAGTAATACTAAAGGCCGTTTTATGCGTACGTGTAATTTCCTATTAGATAACACAAAAAGTTATTTTCACTTAGTCAGCAACCCATGATTGTTCACAAACTCAGCCGAAAATACGACCGTAGCGATCACTGACAGAAATTATTGCGTGATTTGGCCATAAAAGATTAGTTTACAACGTTATCAAGAAGCATGGGAAATATGATCATCAGGAGAAGGTATCTGTTGACAGGACTACTTAAGCATGTTATCTGTTCTTAAGAGAAATAGTTAATTAGTCAGCAAAATGAAAGAGAAGATTGATTAGGATTCTGGGCGGAGCATATTTGACCTGGCAAAAGAGAAGGGTGTGGCTAAATCAACGTTCAGTTTAGTAATGAATCAGAATCTGCACTATAAATCTTTCGGTTTGATAAACCGCAAACTGTCAACTGTGAGAAATATCGACAGGAAGACAGAGACTTAAACAGTGTTGAATGATATTAAACAGCTTCCAGAGATTCTATTCGAACGAAATGAACTTTTATGTAGGACAGTAAAGTGAATCGACAAAATGACTGTTAGATCAGCCAAGGTGCCTCTGAAGTGCCTACCGTGATCTATGTAAGGTTTTCGGCGTCTATAATGGCACTTCTTTGAGAAAGATCTGATTGTGACATCCGACAGCCGTAACAACGTGTTCTACGCAGTTGGCGAGACCCGGATAAAGCAGGAAAAATTCAATGAGAGCATTATAACACCAAATATCGCTTAAAAGCCCCCATCATAGAGAAATCTGAACAAATAAAATTAGTTGTTTTATTTTTAAAAATTGTACGAATGTTTTGTTTATAAATTTAATATGTGGGGAAATAAACTATTGTAAATTTTTGTAAGTGGGGTGAAGTAAACAGAAAAGAAGCATTGTAATCCTAAAATCCTTCTTTTAGCCGAGCAACATCAAGAAGTATCCTTGTGCGCTGAGTAATTGATTACTATCAACTTTTCTATGATAGAGAAATAAAACTGCCCAAAAATGTAAGAAAACTGAAGACGCGGTTTGAGAATAACATTATTAAGACGACTCAGATATACGAGTGCCTTAAACAATGTTTGGGAAGCAGTTTAAAATAAAATTATTGACGTCCCACAAGACCAGTGAAGATGACCCTGCTTAACGATTGCTAAAATTGCTGTTAAGGTCGAAGTGAGCTACGCCAATGCTCAGACTGCCCAAACTGGACTATGTTATTGCCGAAACATTTGTACGCGATTGGGTGGTGTCACAATCATTTGATAAACACTAGTATCAAAAATTACGTTGGGAACGATTTTACAACGCTTTAAAATCAAAAAAAAGAAATTCTTGTTTATATTTTATTCACTATCATATTATAGTATCAATCTTTTAAATTATTTAAATATTGTAGAATTAATTTTTACCTGTTTATATTTGTTTAGTTAATAAATTTTATTGCTAAAAAACGTGTATATAAATACATGTATAAGTGTCATTTGCAGTTCAAAAAATTGTTTTTAATACCAAACATACTTAAGACAAAATAGAAATTTTTGTTTTTTATTTTTTTTCTTCGGGAGTTTTGATGTACATACACGATGATAATCACTTATTATAAATGGTAATATAGAAATGGCAAATCATTTGGCAATAAATCAACGGTAACAATGCACAACAGTGACAAAAGGTCTTAGATCAGATAAAGAAAATGTAACAACTCGAAATATTTTTTTATTAATAATTTGCATATTTACAATCTACTTAGTTTGTGAGTGATAAACAAATGATTTAGTATTATAACATTAGTGCAGACTCATCCAGTGCTGATATCCCAAAAAATTACAATAAGTTCTTGCAGCCAACAACGCTTCAGTCTTCTGGTTGCTAGGATGTTGACAAGCTGCTGTATTAATTTATTTTGATAGTTAGCTAACTTTTGATTATGTACACGTGAAAGTTTCTGTATTTTTCAGCTACATAAGATATGTTTAGGTCTGTATGGAGCGTTTCATTAGTTATGTACTAGGGCACATTTGTCATAATTCGTAAAGTTTTAGATAAAAATATTTGAAGTATCTTGGTATGGGAAGCCTTGGCACAGACCCAGAGCTAAATTCCATAGGTCCAGATGGGTTTTAGTTTCGCTTCATACAGGAGCAATTTGTTGGATAATGAAAGTTTGACGTTCTTGCCGATTAACCACTCTAATTGTTTTGTTTTGAGGTCAAGTTATTTTATTTTGACTTTAATATGTGTTTTCCATGTAATTTATTGGTCAAAGTGCAGGCCGAGGTATTTAATTTTGGTCCTCACTGGTAAGGGTGTATTATTTATTGATTGTTGTTGGTTGACATACTACGCATTTGTTTGTAAAAGTCACTTTAGTCGATTTATTGTGATTAACAGTAATCCTCCATGTCCTAAACCAATCGTCTCTGTAATTGGTGCGCTGCTGATTCTGCATTATCATTGTCTGCCATTGTCGGAGAATGTTACTATTAAGGTTTTATTGAAACTGGAGCATCTGATATATATATATATATATATATATATATATATATATATATATATATATATATATATATATATATATATATATATATATATATATATATATATATATATACTATATATACTATATATGAGGTACAGTAGTGGTTTCAACACGCTTTCTTGTGGCACTTCGAAATTGTACAAAAACGCCGTTGTAAAAACTCTTCTTGTCTCAAAGCTTTCTATAATTTTGTTAACTATACGATGACTATTAAATGGCTTTCCCTTTAGGTTGACTATTTTATGAATTTGCTTAAGGAGTAATTTCCCGAAAATTTTAGACATAATGGGAGAAGACTTATTGGTCTATAAGATGAGGTTTATAAGGGATGTTTGCCAGGCTTAGCTAGCCTAATAATTTGAAAGAACTTTTATTGTAAAAAGTAATAGAATAGTCTCATTAGCTGTTAAATAAGGTAATTAGTAAAACTGCTGCCTTTCTGAAAAGATTTTAAAGAATATCTTCTACTATGAGGTCGTAACCTGGTGCTTTACGAGTATTAATTGGTTTTATTTAGTTTCGGACTTCAGTTAGTGAGAACACCTCAGAGGAAGTGAAAGTTGGCAGAGGCATTACAAAATGCTTTAATATTGGAAGCATCGCCATTGGGTTACGACGATAAAGTTGAAAAAATGTTTTTGAGGTGTATAGCAAATGTGTTTGCTGTTCCTTTATCAGATCTAGCCCAACTACATCTCACCATATCCTTAATATTGCATGCAATTGATGGGTAAGCCGATTATATGTAGTTTTATCTTGCACATTTCTGCTTCTTTCCTATATTTCTCTAGTTCGACGTTTTGCAATGGCAAGTTCTCGGGCGTGCAATGGTACAGTGTTAATTTCGAATAAAACAGGTGTTGGAATTGGTGTAGGCTTACATCCAGCATCCTGTATTAAGGTTGTAAAATACTGAACTGCGTCATCTAGGCCATGCTTGGTTTTAATTTAAATATTAAGATTAATCTTTTGTTCAAAGTACATTTGAAAATGAATTCAATCAATGGATTTGGAACAAAGTTTTGGATGAGCATCCTTATGGGTAACAGTTGTACTTACGACGATCAGTAGATAGATTAAAACTAGGCCTGGTATGAAGTACGTGCAATTAATACCTCTGACCACTGCAAAGTTAAGTAGTCCGGTGAACTATTTCGATCACATAGTAAGTAGGTGTGCCAGTAGGCAGATAATTAAGATTGCTACGAGATATTGCATTTCTGGGGTTGCGATCTTTGGGAGTGATTAGTCTTGACCCCCTACAATGATTTTTTTCTCAAGAGACTGAAAGAATTCTTCATATTCTGCAATGGTGATGGAGTATCTCGGTGGACTGTGTACCCCTGCATTATAAATAGACAAAGCCCTATTTGAACTTTTATGCAAGCACTTTAAATTTTATTTGTTCGATAAAGTTGTAGCTCGTAGTGTGCACCTGAATTTTTTATGATAATTGTAGCTCCGTCTTAAGCAGTATAATTTGGGTACTTAACAAAGTATACTGAGCAGTATGAAATTTTAATTATTGTTCTTGGTGTTACGTGAAATTTTAATATAAGTAAAATATTTATCTTTTGTAACTGAATTCTATTATCTCCTGTACGTAGCTTGTGAGACCGTTAGCGTTCCACAATGCAATTCGTAACGATGAAGCCATTTTTAAGCCAATTTGTTAATTACCAAAAAGAGCAATTTAACAATAATGTCTTAAATTCCTAGAGAAAGTTAGAGAGTTGTTCATTAATGTTGGAGTGTTACTCATTGGATATGGTGTTGTTTCTCCCTGCAGTCATTCGCAAAAACGTCGGCTTATTCCGTGATAGACTTGTAGTTACATTATTGAGAGTAGTTGTTTGATGTGAGATTGGAGAAAATTCGCTTGCATTTAGGTGGATTGGTTGTTCAGATGTTTTTCTTAATTACTGTGTTTTTTAGGATGTTCAATAATCCATTTCTGACTTCTTGTGAGTCTTCATAAACTGCGCATCCTTTATAATTTGCCTAATGGCTCCCGTTAGAAAGAGCACATTTGGCTGGTGTATTTGGTGTTTTTTTACGTAGGGTAGTGTTATGTCCTGTACCACATTTATTGCAGAACATTTTTGTATGTCCGTACTGCTGGCAGCGGATGCATTGTAGTATGATATTCTTTCTTCTAGGGGGTTTAATAGAAACATTTAGATTTCCCAAGTAAACACCTTGTATATAATTTAATTATATTTCTTGAATACGAGATCTACCATAAACGGCAAAGGTTGTGTGGTCTTTCTATGAGGTACATTAATGATATTTCTCACTGTGCGTCTCAGTTTGACCAGCTCTTCTTTAATATGGTCTGTTGGTGTGGAATGATGGCTATTTCATATGATCGATATTCTTTGTGTTGATATGTGTAAAGTACATCTTTGAGATGTCTAGTTAGCTTCTTATGTATGACTCTGAGGTAAAAGTGTTTATTCTAATTGCATCGTTGCTCATTGTGTTGATGTGCTCTTTTTTTAATAACAGTGGAAATATTTTCTACCATTTGACTGCAATTATTATAACCTATATACGAGGGTAAATCAAATATAAACTAGACTTTTGATCTTGGGCGCGCAATATTAACGCGCGAGAGTTCTCACTTCGTCAGGTGTTGGGTAGGAATGTCAGGAGTAGGTCTAGCAGGCGGGCGATTTCGTTCGTTGCTGTCAGTACCCGTCATGACAATGTCTGAGCAGGAGGTGCCGTCGTCAATTGCCCAGCGTATTATTATTAAATTTCTCTCCACGGAAGGTGTAAAACCGGCAAAAATCCTAAGGAGATTGACTGCGCAGTTCAAGGAAGAGACACTGTCACGACCTAGAGTATTCGCATGGCACAAAAAGTCCGTGGAGGGTCGTGAGAATGTTGAAAATGAGAGCCATGATCGCCGACCTCGCACCAGCATCACCAACGAAAACATCGTTCGCGTTCAACAATTTATTGAGGGTGTCAGGCGTCTGACCATCAATGAGATTGCATCTGAGATTGGAATAAGTTATGGCAGCACTTTTTCGATCATCACAGAGGAGCTAGGGTTTCGTAAGGTGTGCGCAAGGTGGGTGCCCCGTCTTCTGACAACTGTGCAGAAATTGCATCGTTCACAGTTGAACACCCTCCCTACAGCCCTGACCCATCGCCCTGCGACTATCCCCTATTCGGTCCTCTCAAGAAAGCCATGGGAGGGCATAGATTCGACAGCGATGAGGAGGTTGAGGTCTATGCGCAATTGGCTGGAAACACGGCCAACTTCATTCTACGAAGAAGGCATTTCAAAATTAGCTACACGTTGGAAAAGATATGTTTCTAAATCAGGAGATTATGTAGAAAAATAATCTGCTATTCTTTTGTTTCAAGTTCAAATAAAATATTTTTTTAAAAATAAGTCTCGTTTATATTTGATTCACCCTTGTATATACACCGGTGGTAACTTAGAAATTTTTAATTGTTGGTTGTTAGCGGTTTTCTCGCAGACTTCATCGTTATTTTCTGTTTGGGCTAAATTTTGATATCTATTTGTCATAGTTGTTCAATTGATTATAGATATGCTAAGGGTAGGCAAGTGGTTTCTGTTTCTTTTTTTTTTTGGTTGAATAATACTGTTTATAAATTCCATAGAAGGTTTACTGAAAATGAACTGATTAGCTTGAGACAGTATTAATCTAGATGGGGATAGTATAGATTAATTTTGAGACACATGTGGAGTTTGTAAGTTAAATTAGAAACATGATTTAAATTTGACCTCTGATTGCAGTTATCGGTTGAACGACACTTGACACTTCAAGATAAAGGAAGGTTGTGGATGGTAGGTAAGCTCGTATTAGAATTTGTCAAGCGCAAAAACACATCCTCGCGTTTTAAAAACTCAAGTCGGAATAAAAGGAAATAGTAAAGATAATTAAAATACATAGACTTCAACAGCTTGCACATAAAAGGTAGTAAGAAGTGGCTACGAAAAATAACAAATAGTATAAACAAACATATGTGATAATTAAATCTTGTATAAATAGTAAAATTTATAAATTAGCAAATTTAAAGATTTGCTTGAAACTACACAAAAATTATAATTGTTAATCTGCTGAAACTTATAATTTGTTATATACTTGAAACTACAATATAAATAATCTTAGACATTGATTATTCAACAAGTAATAAAAAAGCAGTTGTTGTCGCAGTGAAAGCTATATTCTTTATTAAGGGACGATTACCAAGTATAGATACATTGAGTTGATAAAATGAATCTACAGAACTACACGCTAAATGGATAAACTTGAAATATTATTACATTAAATTTTAAATCTTTCATATAAAAATGTCAGTTACAATTTATATCAGTTGTGATAGGTTATAGATTACACTGTTGATAGCGCTGTTAGGTTGTTGAAATCTGCCAAAGAAAGACTTATGAGTTTAATAATTAAATTCGGATGTCACGTAAGATATTACAGAATGCCAAACAATAGAATTTCTCTAGCATTTTACTCCATAAATTATACATTTTATCACATCTCAAGATTAATTCGCTATGATCATAAAAATTTTCAATTCTACAAAAACTCTCTAAGAAAATAAATTCCCGCACACATCCAAGATGAAATAGTAAATATTTCTCCTTACTAATGTATCTATCTTTTTATTAATCCGTTTAAAAAAATGTATGCTTAAGAAAAAGTTTTAACTGCTTTCAATACACTTACAATTATTTTTGATACGATAAATCAAATGAATGTCGGTCAATAATTAGTACTTACAACAAATTGTACTTTTACCACTAGAGTGCTATTTTTTTAAATAAAAAACAAGTAGAAAAAATAATATCTCGGGGCTGTGAAAATTGTTACATGTATATTCATACCATTTATTGCCACCATAATAACTTTTATCTTTAACGCAAAAGCTACGTGTAATGCAATTACCTCCTTTTTATATTTCATCAGCATTTAGATGGAGAATTTAGCAAAAATTGGAGGTCTTAATTTGAATATAGCTACACAAAGCTAAATGAACTTTTGGATATTCAGCGTTCTCGGTGGGATTAATTGATAAATAATATTGAATAAATTGTATTTTTACAAAGTTCTTTCTGAATGAAACTTGGCGAGCAGCAAGAGAAATGACGATTATGAATAAACATTCTCTTACTTTGTATATATTTATATTTATATATATTAAAACATTTTATGCACTTTATTTTTCATCGTTTATCGCACTAAAACACATACTTAATTTTTTTATTTGGTAAGAAACGAGGCTGAAAAATATTTTCTTGAGTACTTGAAACGCTAAGATGAATTTATTTTTATTGATGTTACCTATTTACAATATACTCGCACGCGAGTAATAAGTAAATCTTATGTAGTTTCCGGCCAACGTCTTTCTCCGTGTAGGCTAAACACTAGGTAGTTCTGGGTAAGTCTTGTAGAGAGCTGTTCTATTACCTGATTTCCATTTTATGGTAAGTTGTTTATGTATGGCCTCTTGGTTTCTAAGGCTACACACGGAATTCTTAGGTCAGTATAAAGGGTTTCGTTGATGACGTACCATGTAGCGTTGGTTATTATGCGAAGGACTTTTAATTGACATCGCTGCAAAATTTTTATGTGGGAGGCTTTAGTGCACCCCTACAGCTGGATCCCATATATCCAAATGGGTTTAGTAATACATTTATATAGCAATAGTTTGTTTTAAAGTGAGAGTTTGGAGCGCGATGATCCAATGCATTTGCTTAATTTTGAGATCTATTTACTTTCGTTTGGCTTTGATGTGTGCGCTCCAGGTTAGCTTGTGGTCCAGATGTAGTCCTAGGTTTTTGTTGTCCGTCTTTTAAAGAATGGGAGTATAGCTGATACTGTTTCATGGACTTACGAAGCATCTGTTAGCAAACATAATTTGTGCGGATTTATCGCTATTGGCTGTAATTCGCCATTTATTAAACCAGTTTGTAAATGGACTACTGCAGTTATTTGGTTGATTTTCATTGACTGAGAGGATATTATCAGTAAACCTGGAAAATAGAGTATTGTCAGTTGTAGATATGTCAAAGATATACAGATGATAAAGTAGCGGTTCTAAGACGCTGCCCTGGGTACTCCGGAGGTGATTTTATGGTATTCAGAAGTCGTGTTGCTTATTTTTACTTGGAGAGACCTCTCTGTTAAACATGATTTTAATATTAGGTATAACTGGTTTGGGAAATGTAGCTTAATTTTATATAGCAGATCCGTGTGCCAGACTTTGTCGAAGGCCTGCTTTATGTCTAGGCATACCATTACACAAACGCGCTTAATCTCTAAGGTTTCTATAACACTGTCAACAGTTCGATGTCCTTGGTGAATAGTTGAATGATGCTGCCAGAAACGAAATTAATAATTTCGAATAATTTGGTATAGGTCTATAGTTCTATGGATTCTTGTGGAGCAACTTTTCTAACATTTTAGACATAAGTGGCAACAGGCTGATGGGTCTGTAGGAAGAGGGTTGTGTGGGAGTTTGTCAGGCTTAAGAAGCTTAATGATTAAGGCATGTTTACGCTGGGCGGAAAGTAGCAAAAACGTGGGATGCTATTGTATATGATGGCAAGCAGCACTAAGGCTTTCCGGAAAGATTTTACAAACGATTAGGTCGTAGTTAGGTACTTTATGAGCATCATCTAGTTTGATTTTTTGGCTTACTTTGGCTGGTGAGAATAATCTAGGTGGTAAGAACATTTGGCAGAGCACATCAAGAAATGATGCAATTTTGATGTCATCATTGTTTCGTACCGGTTAAAGTGTTGAAAACATAGTAGTGAGGTGGTCGGCAGATGTGTCTGTTTTTCTTTGTCTGACCTAGCCTATGTATCGTCGACCTTTTTGATTTTAGGTATTGATACTGTTGGTTTTTGAATTTTTTTGTTGTCTTTCATATCGTATGATCAACAGATGATAAGTTAGTGATGTAATGCGGAAAGTGTCGTTCCGGATTTTTTAGTGTGGAGTTAAGCGAATCTATTATATAAGACCTTGTCTTATTTTTGTTTAGTTTTCTGCAACTTTTTTCGTGCCTTGCGTTTTTATGTGACAAGATGTCGTATGTGATATCTGCTGGGTGGATGCTTGTTACATTGGATGTGGTTTGCCTTACCTCGTTTTGTATCGTTGTGGTTAAGTACTGAGTTGCTTTGTCTAAGTCGTGAGAGTCCTTAATTCGGATACCTAGACTAATTTTGTGGTTCAGTATACTTCTAAAATGGCCCCAGTTGGTATTCTTTATGCAAAGTTTTGGGGATGGTTCTCTGGTGATAATGAAAGTACTTAAGGTAATTAGAATTGGGGTGTGGTCAGAGGACAAGTTAGTTTAATTCTACTTTGGTGTATGTGTTCGCTATACTATAGGAAATAGCAAAGTCGGGAAAATCAGGGATTTTGTTTGTGTCTGTAGACCAGTAAGTGGATTCTCCGGTTGACAGGCAGTTGCAATTGTGATTTTGTATTGCTTGGAAAAAGTTACGTCTTTTTGGATTAGTTAGCCTCAACCTCCAGGCTGCGTTCTTGACGTTTCAATCTCCTCTAATAATTAATTTCGCTTCAAGAGATTGTAGTAGGTCTATGTATTTTTCGGTGGAGATAGCTGTTATGATTAATGGGTCGGGTAGGATTTAAACTTCTATACTAGAGCTTTAGGTCAGTTTGAAAGAAGTTTAATGTATGGTGCTTAATTGAGTTTTTGATAATTACAGCTGATCCACCGTATGCCGTGTCATCTGAATGGTTGGAGAGATATACAAAATAGCGCAAAATTTTGATTATCGTTCTAGCGGTTGCATGGATTTTGGAAACGAGTAGCACATCGGTATCTTGTAGTTGCAAAAATGTTATTATTTTATGTATGTGGTTTGATATGTCGTTGGCGTTCCAAGGCACTAGACGAAGGGAGTTTGCCATTATTAAGCTAATTTATTTATAACAGTGGAGTATGTTTAAAAACCATGCGGTTTTGACTAATAAGCCGCGAAAACATTAATTTAAATTCCATTAAAAGTTTCAGAACATTTGATTGATGTTTGTCTGCTGTTCATTGGATGTATGAGTTGAATGTTTCTGTCTGGTGGTTGCAAAAATGGAGGTCTGTGAAAAAAAATTGTTCAAGGTTTCTGAATTTAAGTTAACATTTTGTTTTGCAAGTGGTGGAAATTCGCTTATGTTTGGTGACGACTGGTATGGTCTGGTTTTGTTTGTGAGTCTTCTGAATGTTAAATTTTTGGCTCTCTGGATGTCTTGGTATACAGAACACCTCTTGTAATTGGCCGGATGTTTTCCATTGCATAAAGCACAAGAGGATGGAGTTTTGTTTATTTTTGCATAAATAGGTTGCGCGACTACCACCACATTTGACCCAGATAAATGGTTTCTTACAGTATGCTTTCGTGTGACCGTACTCTTGACAGCGGGTGCTCTGAGGTATGGTTTGTGTTTTCCTGGGAGGTTCAACTGTAATAATCATATTAATTAGATGTTTTATATGGAAAATTGACTTATTATTTTCTTTAGGTGTACCACTAATAATAATGGTACGGCTCTAAAGCCCCGCGTGGGAGCACAGCCTGCAAACTGAGAGGTTAAGGCTCTCATATGTTCGCTCAATGTGCCCGGTTGCCAAGCACAATCTCTGATACGAGGCGATGTGTCAAGCACCGCGCCTTAGACTACCGCCATTATTACCCCTTGTTAGAGTGAACGCAGGTACTCAATTATTTTTAGTGGCTGAGTAGGCCACCCGCCAGGCTTCAGAGAGCACCGGGAATTAAACCCGGGTCCGTCCGCATCGCAGTCCGCGCCTCAACCACTGGACCACTCTGGCGGTAAGGTCTACCATTAACAGTGATAAAGGTTGTTTGGTCTCTCTATGTCGTATGTTAATAATGTTACGTACTACGTGGCCAAGAACCGCAAGTCCTTTTATTATTTCTGACATGGTATAGAGTGATGAAGGTTTCGAATAGTCACTCTATATGCAAGTTCCTGTTTTAACAGGTATGTGTGATAAAATATATTTTCATCTTTAAGGTGTTTGATAAGTTTTCTGTATGAGTCTGTTATATTGATTTTAATTTTATCGTTTGGCAAGAATTTTATTGATATTGTTAATTAATCATTTTATTGTAGTTATTTACTCCGTGGGTATAAAACGGTGGTGCCTTTACGATTTTAGTTGCGAATTAATTAAAAAGGGAGACGATTGGTCTACTTGATAATGCTTGGGATATACGGGCTGTGAATTAGGTTGGCTATTGTAATTATTTTGTTGTTGGGTAAATTGATATCCTTGTGCAATAGGAATACTAAAAGTAAAATCGTAACTTTCAGGGGCTGCTGGTGTACCCGGAGGTCCGGTGGCGTAGCCGTTTTCCATTGGAAACGTGAGTTAACACATACTTCTGTTACAGTAATAGCTTTAAATTGTACATACAGTTCTAAAGTGGTATGATGCGAGTTATCAGTAAATAGTTTGACACTCGGTACGTCCAAAGATAACAGGGCATAGTAGACGTTCTCACTTTGAAAGTCAAATGAGAACTTAGAAAATCCAAAATTAAACATTAAATTTGATTAACATTATAACAAATTACAGAAGTCTTAAATGTTAAGTAAATCGATTTTAATTTTTTATTGTTGATAGTTGTATAATATTATAAAATAAACTTGAAACATCTTAAAACTATCAGTTTTTGAATCTTTGAGGTAGCGCAGTTTACTATCAACACTTTGTTGGAATCGTTTTGAAAAAGCTCGTGCAATCTTCTAAACCACATAATATATAAATAATAAATTGGTCTAACTTCTTAAAACTTTAATTTTACTACACTATTTGATAAATTACACGGACTTTGCTAATTAGGTATTGTTAGAGAAAAACTCGCAAAATTTTAAAGACCACTGAACGTAATTCTTTGAAATACACCTCATTGGTGTCTACCGTTTTTTTAACTAACAATTTTGATATTTAACATCACATTGGTGTAACTTTAACCGCAAAATGTCATGCTGTAGCTAGTAAGTTTAATTTGTTACCACAGCTTTTTTAAATATCACGTATTATTAAAGATAATATAAAAATTTTAAAATTATTATTTATTATTTTGCACTATACGTTACAAAAACTTAGGGCTGTTAAATTGACAAGTTTAAATGTAAATATGCTCGAACTAATCTTCCAAGAAACGAATATGTAGTAATTGTTTATAACTTCAATCGTGGTATGCAAAGCTTAAGCAAGGCAAGTCACTGCTATTTCTACCACAAAATTACATACAACCGCGAAGAAACGTGGAGATTTCACTAAAACTTGTTATATAGGTACCAAAAACAATTCCAGTGCTAAGGTAAAAAGACCATAGAGAGGAGACAGCGTAGTAATCGAACTTGCATATAGATCCAGGGAGTAATAGGAAAGAAAGTAAAAAAAATTGATAATCTTACGCAGTTTGCCAACATGGAGCCTCAAAAATTTCGAAAACTGAATACAGATATTTAATCAGGTACGAGACATGGTTGAAAAGGCAGTTACAGTAAAAGCTAGAAGTATTCGTCGTACAAACGCTTAACATACTAACTAAATTAAGCAAACTAGTGTGGAGTTAAAAAGTATTCCAAGGCATTCACTAAATTATTGCATGAAGTTAAAATTAAGCAGGGTGAAAATGATAACTTTGTATTAGGGCTTGGATTTAAGTCTAAAGAATTTTTTGTGGCGTTAAATGTTTATTTCGAAAAAAATTATAAAGTACTTTTCATTGTTAGCTACAACTTTTTTTATCTTTCTGGTAACGGGCGGATTCCCTGGCGAAGGATAGTTCGTCTTTTGATGCAATCTATGAATCGACCATTTTTCTTCAAAAGAGTTCAAGCGCCGCTTATACAAGCCATGCGTCATCTTTTGAAACAAATCGTAGTGAGACGGGGCAATATCTGATGAATACGGTGGATAGGGTAGGATATCCCATTAAAATGTTTCCATATAGTGTTTTGAACTTGTTTTGCGGGGCTGTAAAATTATTTTATCGTGTCTTTTGGCATATTCCAGTCGTTTTTCTTTCAACTCTCTGTTCACTTTGATCAATTATTGTTGGTAGCAATCTCCAATAATATTTTCGCCTTGTTTCAGCAACTCATAAAACACTACGGTGTTCTGATCCCATAAAATACAGAGTATTACTTTTAAACTATAATTGTTTTGCTTTGGCGTCGATGTTGAGGTTGATGGTAGGTAATGCTTGGCTGGGCACACATCTGATTCTTCGGCGTATAGGGTTCTTGTAGTGCAAATATTTTTTATTGCCAGTCACGATATGATGCAAAACCCCTTCTTTTGCATCTTTGAAGCAGCTGTTTGCGGGCCAAAAACGCCTTTCAACTTATCTCGGCTTTAACTCGCATAGTACCCGATTTACCTGCGTTTGAATAATTCCCATTGACATTCACCGACAGTCGAAATGAACATTTAAGAAATTTACCAATTCTTAAAGAGTTTCACATGGATCTTCATTGTTATCCAATTCCACATCTTTAAGTTTTTTCGTCTGATCCGACATAAACACAAATATTCACAAGTTGAAATCGATTGATTATGTTTACCGTAAGCTTCGGACAGCAAACGAAGACTATCGGGTATCGATTTCTTTAAATGGAAACAAAAAAGTAACGCTTCGCGTGAATAGCATTTTGTTGTCATAAAATTTGACATATTTATGATAAAAAAATTAAATGGTTTACACTTTACAAAATTACATACATCAAAATTCAAGAATAATGATGGTGTTTTGCCATGAAGTTGATTGGATTATGTAGCACCATCTGGTACGAATTCTACAAAATGAATACCAAGTTTCAATACGTCGACTCATGTAAAAGTTTAGTTGGGAAGGAATAAGTGGGGCGTTATTCAGCATTCTTCGCCTAGTCCAAATTCCCATTCCATTAAAGAGTGCTTATCAAAACAAAGGTTCCAAAATCAAACCAAATTGCAAATTGCTTTTATATGTATAATAACTTATAGTTGTGACACGCCGAGATAACTACTAGAATATGTACAGTAACTATGTAGAAAAATAGAAGTATAACGTGTTCGTGACATGTGTTTCAGAGTGAGTAAAGTAAATGGACTGCTATAATTCAAAACAATATTGTACCATTCCCATATCTGCAATGGTAACAAGCAGAAAAAATAAAATAAATATTTAAACAAAAGCAAACTTTTTGATTTGCATTAGGGAATAAAGATCACATCCTTAACAACAAACTTTGTTTATATTAATTATTAAATGTTTATAAGTAAATAAAAAAACCAACCATCAAAAGTCCAAATATTAGTAAAAATTTTAAATTGTATAACTTTTTTGATTATTAATTTTATTAAATTAATTTATTGTACAAATTTAATGTGATATTATTAAAGTAAGTAACAAAACTAAAATCTACGGTGTAGCACAACTTGTCTAATTATTTAGTAGTATTATCAAACTCTTTTCAGTAATATACCAATTACAATTTCGTTCAGTTTCTGTACAACGAATATTTTCTTTCAACAACCAAATGTAAATATAATACAGTGCGTTGTAGTTACAATAATTATAAAGCTCTCGAAAAACAATTTCATTTAACTAAGCGAACAGAAAATTAGAATAAGAAGTAATCTAGACACCAACACTTTCTAGCAACAAATTTGCTTCGAGGGTAGCGGCTCGATAGAGTTGGCAAAAAGTTGGGGAGCTGTAAGATTGAAATCATGAATTACCGCTAATTGGATTACTAACGGAGGATAAATTTAACCGAGTTGCACCTTGCCTCCTGCAAATTTAACGTGCTAATAATGAGGTTGCCTTCGCGCGCCAATGGAGATTTTCGTTTTGGCTCTACGTTGACTCTAGGGTGGAATATGAATTAAACGGATTATGTTAGTTTCCGAATGTGATAACGAATAGTCTGCTCTGTAACAGTTAAATGATTTGCCAGACTCTTAGGGATAGTTAGGTTACTAAAATGTATGTAATTGCGAAGGAGAATTACAAAATTGAATTTTACTACCAACAGAATGGTATTAATTAAAAAACAAATATTTTTTAAATATAAAATTTAATATAAATTGATAATTCACTTTATTTTTTCACTTTTAGTCTTTTACTACTATAACTCTTGTTATTGTATCGTATGTGGTACTAAGAATACACTAAGAGTACATAATTACTAAGAACAACAGATAGTAAAACCAAACAAATAAAGTATAAAAACAAATTAATTTTAAAAAGGTAGAATAATACTAAAGCTTTTATGTGTATGCGTTAAGAAGGGAAAAATCGCTAGATTAAAAAATCACCTTGTACTTACGTTGCCAAAATGTGGAAGCTGTATTATGAAAATATACGGGGAGTATGAATTGAATCGTCATTATTAAGTAGCGAAGCGAAGCGGAGTCACTTACTAACTTCATGTTGTCCGTCCGTCTGTCCGTCCGTCCGAGCAATAACTCGAGAACGGCTGGGAACTTCCAAATTCTGTTTTCACCAATCGACAGGTGACCAAAAGGGCTTGTTTGCTAGTGATTGTGAAACTGATTGGTCAAAGGTCATCGTTAATGCTTCGCGACTTCGCTATGTGTTGCAAGCTTTGCAGGTTTATTTAATTACCATGTCATTATTTCATTACCAAGTGCTCTTTAAAATACACATGTTATCACAATTGTACTTGTATAATCAGAATCCCTTTTTTACCCTAATAGTTACAAACAACTATTTATAATTTACAATTTAAAATTTATATTCTTCATTTCTCTACTATAAACTTTTTCCATTCCATCCTGTCATGTGCTAATCTCGTTGATTCAGTCTACGTTTTACCTTTCTTTTTGAATATTTTTCCTATTGCATTGTTCCAGGTTTTCTTTGGTCTTCCTCTCTTTTTCTTCCAAGGAGTTTTGCGTTCCTATACTCTTCTCAGCGGTATTGCCCTAATCATTTTTTGAAGTGTCTTCATCATCCTAGTTGTCTTTGTTTTATTTTATCTTCTATTGACTATTTTAGTTATGCTCTGATGTGACCATTCCTAATATACAATTTTGTTACTCTTTTAACGCGATGCAAATATTTCATTTTGGCCGCTCCCAATTTACTCTTGTATGTCAAGGTAGGCTTGTATATTGTTTTGTACACTTTTAATTTTGCCTGTATGGATACTTATCTCATTTATAAGACTCTTGTTCATTATATAATATGGTCTATTTACTTTTACTCTTTGATTATTTAATTCCTTCTCGCCTCCTTCTATGATCTATTAATTTACTTTCTATTCTTATTTCTATTTTCTTTCTATTTTTCAACATAACCAGAATTTTTGCCCTTTTCTTATTTGTTTTCATTTTATTTTTTTTTTTAATATTTCGTTCCGAATTTTAATGATTCATTCAGTTTTTTCTCATTTTCGGCTAATTGTAAGATTTCCACATTATACGTAAAGACACAATTTGTGATTTTTATTATTTCTAGATTTCTATACCCTATGAACAATGGTTTGGTTCTTTGTTGTATTTTTCTACAAAAGTGCTTATAAGTAAAAAATAATTATAATTGTACTGAGGAAAGAAATACAAATGTTATCTATGTCTATCAAATAAAAAGCATGTAATAGATGATACTCCTCATTAAACAACTTTATGTTGAAAATTGCATTTTACGATATTGAACTGTTCTATAAAGTGATCGATAAATTGTTGCTAAACGTCTCCTGAAATTCCGTTAAGCTCCTAAAAGCTCCTCTTGGTTACCCTTTAAATTAACATACATTTGGTTTTCATTTGCATACCAAACAAAAGCTTAGAAAATTAGGTCTGGTAAGTAGCAAGGCTAATCGGTGCCGTATATAAGCATTTTTAATGCATCTGGTGTAATAGAGTTGGAAATAAATGTTTTTTGGGGGCATAAAAATTTTATTCATATAATTTACCAATCATATTCCTATAAGGACATATTATTCTATGGTAGCTGACAGGTGAACAAACAATTAATCTTTTGGGTGTGAAAGATTTACTACATTTGGCTTTTAAGAATCACAAATGTAATTTTTTAACCTTACATAACATAAATATTGAGACCATGGCATTTGTTTTTAAATTAAATTTGTTTAAAGCTTCTTAAAAACCTAAGAAAATTGCCGAATAATTTTAAATAATCAATTAAAAGATTATGTTTACAAATCTCTTATTTTAGATGTTCAACTATTTTAAATATATCGGACCGTTTCTAGAAAACTTCTTCGACTCAATCAATATTCTCTTTGCTTTTTAGTCGGTTCCAACTTAATCAAGAAAACTTCACATATGTAAGTACTTCAAAACTGAACTTCACATTTGTATAAAAATGTTTTTAGTAAAATATAAAACACAAACATTTCATATTTTATTGAAATAAAATTTAACGGTGACTATAGTTTTAATATTTGTAGAGTGCTTATCAGGAAAAATGGTCTACAAATTGCCTGCGAATTTTTTCCACTAACAAGTTACAGTTTATTTATGTTTTGTAGTATTTGACAATGTAAATTATCTTATATCAATTAACACACAATTTTTCTTTTGAAACACCGAAAGTTTCCGTTTTCATTATAAATAGTACATACAAATTTGATATATATATATAAAGTAAATTTAAATAAATTGTTATTTAAAAACATGTACACTTAAAAGAAATAGTAGTTTAACTTCAATTTATTATATGAATTTCTACCAATATTCTTCCGTACCTACATTTCCAAGCCGGTAGCAACTGCCAAATAGAATATTTTTGGATTTTCCGGCAAAAGACGAGTACCTATTCCAAAATTATATCAAACTTGCAATAACAGATAGGCCAATTGTTTAGTCCTATCTATAAAAGTAAATATTAAAATCTCTTATTTTTGATGAGTATATCCATTATTATTTAATGCAGATTTAAAATTTCACACTGTTATAATAAAAACGAATTATTTTCTTTTTGTTCTTAAGTTTCTAACTTATGTGTACCTGTCTTCTGAATTAACTGGTTATTAACGTGAACTTGGATGTCAGCAGTAAAGTGCGGCTCCGCTGTCTCTTTAATGTAGCATATGTAACTACATGACGATCTTTTTCATGATTTCGTTTATTACTCACATTTTAGTTTTACTAGTTTTAAGAGCGATTTCAAAACATTATTTACAATATTTTGTATTACTTAATGGTTCTTCCGTGTTCCCTTTTTATAAAAATTGTTATTCCTCGTTCGCTAATCAAATAAAAGTTATCCATGCATCTACAGTTACTATATTACAAAGAGAGTAAAAAACACTTGTTGAGGATACACTCGTGTGTTAGATAAAATCCCGGATTGTCGCTCGAATGCTTCTCTAAAATCGGAAAATGCTCCTATCCCACAGCTACTAATGGCATTTCTACGTACGACAATTGATAGCTTATTTGGGTGGTATTTTTTGCATTTTACACAGTAAAATAAATGAAGATGAAGTTCATAAAAACAAACATTGAAATAAATTTATGAAAACATTAATTGATTTATTTTTTAATATTATTAATGTTCGTACAATCTATGCAGCTTAGAGGTAATAAATACATGGGTATGTTTTATGTATTACTACAATAGATATTGACATAAAGAGAGGTATTTCAGGTATTTTCCATATCACAAAACTGGTACATACAAAGTAGTTATTTTAATTTAACAGGGCAGGGTTTACCAGTTTAAGAAATGCTAGTTGACAAGTCTAATGTTTTAAATCTTTTTAGTTTTCTACTTTTTTCTTTAAATAAAGGACTGCTTGTTCAGTGGGGTGAGTTTGCACTACATTTTATACTTAGGTTTGTGATCACTTCACGCACTATTGGGATGTTTAGGTCTATATGGATATATTTCGGCTACCTGCCTTTCATAAAGAGATTCCGTAAGTTCATGTCAATTTCAGTATCGTTTTATAAAATAGGAGCTTACTTGTTGACTGGGCAGCCAGTACATTTGTCGAAATTTTAAGCCCAACTGTTTGCGCTGTATAAATAAACACTTATGCTTCTTCCAAATAAGTCACCTGTGTAGGTGTACACCTAAGTATTTTCTGTCGATTACTTGTGGTATCGTTATTCCACTCATAGTTACTGGAAGACAGATATCTCCTTTCATAGTGAAGGTAACGTATGCAGACTTCGACTCGTTTGCATTAAGTTTCCACCTACACCGAAATTCATTTAGATGTAGTTGTAGATTACGGAAATCAGCTACTGGATTGTTATGGGGTGCCAATATAGCGGTATTGACAGCACAAGTGGCCACTTCTGTCGTTATGGTTGTCGAAATGTTTGACCTGTACATAAGGTATAGTATTGGCCCCGGCAACCTTCAAGTCACGTTTGGGTGTATTAGATACAATTTAGTATGAATCTCCTGATGTTTAATGTAAAAATGTCTACCAGACAGGTAAGCGAAGCTTGTAATGACAGATCTTGTCGAAAGCCTACGAAAGATCTGAAAATACTACTGAAAACAGCATTTTCCTTTCAAATTTCGGTTAATTATGTGAACTAGTCTGTGAATTTGTTCTGTCATGCTATGTCTACTCCAGAATCTAAACTGATGATTCAGTATTACGCTCTACTTATCTAGTAATAATTGTATTTGCTTTAAAAAAAGTTTCTCAGATGCTTTAGAGAGTACTAGTAGTTGCATCTTTTTATGGTTTATTGAGTATGATGATCTGTGTAACCTTCCACTGGCTGAAAAAGTATTCCACTCACAGTATGGCGTTAAATGCGTGGGTGATTAACGTAATACATTTTTCAGAAACCGTTTGTAGTTTTTTTCTGTTCCTAATTCAAAGCCTGATGCTTTTTTGGGTTGTATATTTTCTTCTAATAAGTACTGCAGTGACCCCATGAGGTCTGGGTAGTTGATACATTAGATAGTTATAGAGTTTAATATACCCTCTATGGGTGAAGTATGTTTCAGAAATTAACATTACATAACATACTTCATATGTTGGCATAAGACGTTGGTATTCTATACTCCAATTTTTAGAGTCATTATGTGGTTCTAGAGGTAAATGATGTCAAGATATTTAGTACTGTATCTATCTGTTCCATGAGTTTCTTCATTATCTCTTTTAGTTCAGTCAGTTCATTAGTTGTGTGTGTCTGTAGAGATATGTGATGCTGTCTGTAACTGTGTAGAGTGGGCGCGTGCTATAGCTTATTTCTTGTGTATACGTTGATACTAGTTGCAACAGTTATGGGATGATAATTCTTTGTCTAAGTGTAGAAAAAAGTCATCCACTAGCTAAATGGTTCTTATTACAATTAAAATATATTACTTTATTGTTTTTGATTTTTCTGTAACAATTTTTTGTTTATACGATTTCCGGTACACTTGACATAACATGCTAAGTTATTACAATAGTTATTGATATGTTCGTACCTCTGATATTTTATATATTGTAGGTTTCTCTGTTTACGTGAGGTGTTACAAATTGTACACAGAAATTTAGGAGTAGTTTTATAGTGTAGATGTTTTGTTATTATCCTTTGATTTCAGATCAATAAAAACATTTGTAGTAGTAAGTTCGTTATTTTTTGTTTTCCATTCCAAATATTCGTGACTCCATAATCTTTTTCTTCTGTACCTCTTTTTATTTCAGCTAAATCAGTTGTATGGTGTACGTTTTTCCATTAAAGCTTTAATGATGATGTTATATGATGGTTACGTTCTAATTTGATCGTTACTTAAAGTTTTTGTTGCATATTTTCTACTACTATTTCATCTAGTAATTGAATCAACGGATTTATATTTTTGACTCCAGCAATAAATATAAGCTCTTTCTTCTAGCTAGTGTATTAATCTTTAGAATTTGAACCCTCTTTACTAAGAACCTTATACCTATTTTTAGTTGAAACAGGTTTACCAAGCCAGTAATCATGTCTCTCTCCTGGTTCAGTAATTTCTAAATCCATGCTTCTGTTTCGTTTTAAGCAGTGAACAATTATCCATTCTGCTTCTGTTGTTTGTGATAATGGTGAGTATAATTGTTTATAGCTATAATTTTGGGTTACTGGCAGTGTACAATTTTCTGATTGGCTGTTAATTTATGTTTTCTGATTGTTGCTGAATTATTGGCTAAATTAGGGGGGTGAACTACGGTGCATATACGCATGACGTAAGAGCATTGTAATATAGTGTAATTTATAAATAGGTATTAACTGTTTGCAAATAGTTTCATTAAATATAAAAATATGTATAAAACTTAAACGATATCACAGTTTATCTCTACTCAGGTTCACTTGCTATCTCACAGGTCAGTGGGCTTGCAGCACAACCTTTCTGTTCGACATTCGCAATTCGATTTCCCGATATGTAATAAATGAAATTCTAGTAACAAAAGTGCAGGCCAACTTTAAGTAGCACTGATATTACGTAGCAAAGGCATGCGTCCGCTCGCTTCAAAATATAATTAATTTCGAAAGAAAATTTAAGACATTTTATTAGTGTTTTTATCTTACTGTTTAGACGGTCTTAAAAAAGTAGAAGTTTTTTAATGTTTCTGTGTAAATTACAAATATTCTATAAACTAAATTATGTATATCCCTAATAATGTGTTTTAGGAAAAACTTTTTACAATAAACGTAAAAATAGGTTAAAAAAGAACATAGCAATCCACAAAAATTGGATCCGAACTGTAAAAAGGCCTGCAGCAAAACTTGTTCAACTACATTACACTTAAGGGCGGAGTACGTGGAGCTTCTTCAGTAATTTATCATCATAATTGTGTTACGGCCAGTTTGGCGAGGTCTACCTCCGCGATCGCCCGTAAATTATGCGGGGCAGATCGATCCGCTCCCCCAACCGAAGAAACTCCGAAAGGGCGAAACAGGTCTGCCGAAATATTTTATTAGGGTTTATTAATAGGCAGCTCCTAATTCCAGAGCGGCAAGCTGTTGTGCGCCGCTGATAACTGGAGTGGTGGGCACCTCGTATTAAATTACGCAGTATATAGCTGTGTTTATGTTTGCGTGCTTTCATTTGTTAGTTAAATTGTCGCCCCAATCGGCAAATCCCTGAGATCAATGGGTCGGTGATAGGGGCAATTGGTTAGCGCCAACCATTAGTGCATGGTGCGCTAATGGCGGAATTCACGACACGCTGTTGTAAAATTTAAGCTCGCCCGTGCTTTTTTCTGTTACATATATACATATAGGGTGCATATACGGTTCATGTATTATTCAGGATATAAAATTACAAATTACTAAAAATCAGATTAATTAATGATTGCACGTAATACGTTCAAGAAGAAAATTTACAATTTTTATTGTTTGCCTGACAATTAAGACTCGTATAGCAAATATATGCACTAGGGCAACAAAAAAAATGCACTGTCTAAGTAATTTATTTTTTTTAATTCAAGAATAATTACTTATCTCCTATATTCTATAAATTAAAAAAATATATATTTATTCATACTTTTACTTCTTCTTGAGCATGCATTTGTTTGGTTTCTTTCTGTGTATGATAGAATTACAAAATAAATTATAAATATCTGAAGTAAGGCTTTGGGCATTTGATCATCTCTGCATAAACATGGAGAGAGTTTTAATATATTATAGGACAATTTAAAAATTCTTTATAGAACTTTCGCGGTGGTATCGCAATCCAAAAAATTCTTGTTAAACACAGTTTTGTATTTTTTGTTTAATAAATACGTGAAGTTTTACATCCAAAATAAATTTTAATACACGCGAGTTTCTCTTACTGTGAGGGTGATGAAGTACTAATTAATAAAAAGACAGTGAACATTTCTCACAATTCGTGTATGATTTACAAAATATATGCACCTATAGGTTCACAAAGTATTACTGAAGAAAACAAATATACATTCCTTTATCTCGAGTCTTCCGGTACGTATCAAGTAGGAACTGATATAAAATTTCAAAAATCTGTTGACAAAGTAATTAAAATTAATTAAAACTCTCCAACTTTTCTGCATAGACTTGTAAATTACAAATAAGTGATTGTTAAACTTTATGATATTGTTAAAAAGATTATTACGCCCTCTCTTATAACAAGATTGGAGTTTTAGCAGAATACTGCGTAATAAATAAAATAGCATTTTATGCTTATCAAAATTACACTTATATTCTCCTATTAGTCGTTAATAAAAATGTATATTTCTTTCAAATTGAACAAGTTCTGAAATAAATCTTTTTCATATGTACTTCCTATTTTTGTCACTACCAGAGTTCTTTACAATAATAAAGTTTTAATATTACTACGTTCAGTTAAATTTAAAACTCAATAATGTAAGTTACTCGTTAGTCAAAGTTAAACCAAGTAAGAAAAATTTATAAAGACACAAAATATGAAGTCTGCCAAAGATATTGTCGTTTTTAATCAAAATGTGGTAATAATTTTTATGCTACCTATTATAAAAATAAGGAAAATGTTAAAAGTCCTGTTAATTGCGGGAGATTACATACAATAAAATTAAAAAAAGATTAACAAAAAAATTTACAAAATAGTAGTGTACATTCTGGGAGCAAAAAATTATTACCTACTTTTATCATCTTATGAAATCTACTGGATTAACTCATCGTATTACCTAAATTACTATTAAATTTAATTATTTTAATATTTATTATTAACTCTTAACTATTTTAAAAATCTTTCTAAAACAAATCAAATAATTCCTATTAATAGATTTATTATATACACCTATATCTTACTGAATTACAACTATACTAAAACTATCTATCCTTTATTTAAAATATCTAAACCAGAATGCAAATAGAATTAAAGTCCAACAAAGATGATGTACAGACTTTTTCGTGACATAATACAGGCACACTATACAAAATAGATACATACTAAATAGCAAAAGATTACTTTAAAGTATCAGACTCTTCTAGAGATAGAAATATAACATTATCTTCAGATGGATCAACCATTTATATAAATCAAGAAAATTGTTTATCATAAGAAGCGAACGTAGTTAATGATAAAATATAATAAGTTGACTATACTAAGATAATATGGTTATCTCAAGAAAGAAGCAACTTTCTGAAATTCATATTTTTGCAACATATAATTAAAAAGAAACAATATTATAGTTCACTGATATTAAAAAAAATTAAAAATGCAAACAATCATTAAAAAGTGCATTTTCTTCAAATTGTGGCTTCATAGGAATTAACGTACTTCCCATATCGCACAGATCATGAAAGAGACATGCTGGGTTTAATTATGCAAAATATGTTTAGCCGCAGATTTTCTAAAAAGTACACAATAAATTGACTTTGATTGTTTATCTATGGTAATGCTATTTACAATTATTTTTGGAAAACGAATTTATTAAGCTAAACGAATATATTCATTTCCAGATTAGAATTATTGCAATGGATATAATTGAAATAATTGATAAAGTATATCTAGTTGTGTTTGGAGATTATTTGATACCGTATTTGCGGGTTAGAGTATAATGCTAATACGACCGTGTAGTTAGCTAACGTTGTAATTATTATTTCTATGTTGGGTGATAGATCAGCAATATATAAAAATACAATGTTGGCCCAAATACGCTTCCTTATGGAACTCCAAAGTTGATAGAAAATAATGTTGTTTGATAACTTTCAAACCTGAGGGTGTGCCTATATGCAAGATATAATTTGAGAAGCTGGTAACAGTCTGAAAAAGTCTGTCCTTGATTTACAAAAACAGTCCATCATGCTACACCTTATCAAAAACTTGGGTTACATACATGAAGATAGCTGAGCAGTAATTGTTTTTGCTTCAAAACCTTTGACGATCGCGTTGATGACTAGAAGAATTTATTTGGTAATAAAGTAACATGTCAAGATTCAAATTATTGGTCAGAAAATAAGGTATTATCCAATAGTGTAGGTGCAGGTCTTCAAATTTTTTTATTGATATCCAGGTTTCAGGATTACTTTAACCGCAGCAAATTTCTATTGCGGATATATGAAACGTAGTCTTAGTACCGCAATGGTTTCCAATACGACGAGATAACTTGTCAATGCAATTTTTGTAGCTTCTTGGTTGCGTTGCAGAACGAGTATTCTGTAGCTTCTATTGGTAATAAATATTTGAAGCAATTTTATATAAACTGATTTTACTATTAGAAAGAAGCCTTGTTACCTAAGAATTTGCTTAACTTAATCGTTGCTTGTTTGGTAGATCTTTACTGAAATATTATCCTGCTAAAATAATTTCTTTTTAAATTCTTTAAGAAAACGTTCAGTAATAGTGCGTTCACTTATGAGCTCTCTGAGTAGCTTCTAATTTGCGTGTTTATTACATAAAGTGGGTTCTTTCTCTTTCTCTAAGCAGTACGTGTGTTTTTAAGCTTACTATTGTCGGTGAATGATCAGCTAACAAATCTAGGACAAGACTCATTCTTTAAGTAGTTCACATTTATTCTTTTTACTACACAAAAATAAACTATATCAGGCAATTTTGTTGAATGGCTGGACCAAAATGTGGGCTCTCCAATAAAAAATTACTCCAAACTAGTACTAGTTTTAGATTGAAATTGTTATTGGTATAGTATAATCTTTAATTACTATTGTGGTTGCTTCGATATACTGAAATTTTGTAGTGTTTGATCGAGTTTTTAGTAATCACCAGCACGTGGTCTGTGAAATGCAATTCGGCAATAAGAATTACGTCGATATTTACGTAGATTTGTAAAACAAAGTATTATTTTACCGTTACGACGCCAGTATGGCCCATCTACCACTAGATGCTAAAGCATTTGTGGTTTAATGTGGAGTGATTCAGCTTGTAAATTTCTAATGACTGCTCTATAAATGCGCTTCTGTTTTCTGTAGTAAATGTAAAACTTTGTATTATTTTCTTATGTGCTTCTGGATGCTTGGTTGCTGTAGATTCTCTAGGTATTCATTGACTTATTCGCCCGAATACCAAAGAGTTAAGGAATACAATTAAAAATAACTAATTCAAGAAAAGCACCTGGGTATGATTTGATACAATGAACAATCACATAAAGCAAGAGGCTACTGCAGCAAGAATAGTTCCTTAATGATCAGCCATAGTCTTAACTACGGTACTGAGCATCAAGAGATTATTTACAAACTAAAGCGGAAATGATACTTATTCAAAGCTATGTAATCTTCACACGATCCGACCTGCGACCAATTAGGCTTTTCCGGGTAAGATCAAAAATGAATTGGAACAACTACTGTACAACAAGTTTAGGATGTCCTTAGGCACAACTCTCTATCGATTACAAGTGCACCGAGTTCTGATACCAATAGACATAAGTGTACACTAAAGCATTGCAGGACTGATCAGCTGATTCCTTAATATCAACAGTTCTTTAAGGTCTAGCATTCTATATTATTTCTATCAAACTAAAGCGGAAATTACCATAAGCTATGTATCTTCAAATCCTACCTGCAAGAAAGGCTTTTCCGGGTAAGATACAAAAATGAATTAACAACGCTGTACAACAAGGTAGTGTCTTAGGGCCAACTCTCTATCTTTTATATACCGCAGATCTTCCAATAGACATAAGTGTAACTACTTCAACATTTGCAGATGACACTGCAATATTAACAACAGTTTTTTATTAATTTTTTATTATTTTTATTATATACGAGGTCTGGCAGCTGCCCCCCGGAGAGCTTGTCCAACTCCGACATGCTTGAGCCCCTTCGCGTAGTAGTTTTTAAAAATAATAAAAACACGATTAAAAAGCTCTGTTTGACATAATTGGCGTACGCCGTTGCCATGACAACGCACTTACGTATACCCAGTTAGAGTTGAACTTTGATCTTTGACCTTTGACCTGTGTGACAGCACTCATAATTTTTTTTATGTATAAGTGGTTTATTACCCGCTCTAAACGAAAATTTTCCATCGCTTGAGGTTCCGGAAATATATTACCTCGGTCGCGCCTGCCGCCGGACCGAAATTTGTCCTTCGGAGGCGCTCGGGTCGGCACGGAAAGGCACGAACGATTTGACCTTTGACCTGTGTGACAGCAGCAGCACTCATAATTTTTTTTATATATATAATTAATTACATCCTGTAGAAGCATATAGGCTACTTCAAAATAACTTAAATCAAATAAAACTATGGACAAAAAATGGCGCATTAAAATAACATTGTCTTTACGAAATGTCATGGACAAATAATACCGATAACGATATGCAACCAATTGTACCCACAGCAAACAACATCAAATATCTAGGTAGGCACCTATATAAGGATTTGACGTGGAAAAAACGAAAACAGCTAGTAGCAAAATTTCGTAAGCATTACTGGCTTCACGGACGAAAATCGCAACTGTCTCTATGCAATAAACTATTATCGTATAACACTACCTTTATGGACCAGTATGGACCTACAGGCTACAACTTTGAGAAACAGTGATAAATTCCAACATAGCCATCTTGAAGAGATTTCAATTAAAATTACTTCGTGTCGTAGTCGATGCGCCCTGGTTTATGACCAACAAAGACATTTATCAAGATCTAGAAGTACCTTCCGTGAGTAATGTGATTCTATAGTGTAGTATAAGACACTTACAACGACTTGAAGTGCATCCAAACGCATTAGTGATAAATCTATTAGACAACAGTCAGCAGACTAGAAGGTTAAAACAAAAAACGCCATTAGACTTGGTACACGGACAGTGAAATCATCCACAAGTGTTTCAAGTATCATATAAATAGGTACTTTGGTATTATTGTACCCATTATTGTAAAACCTTAGTTAAGTAAGGTAACATTCCATTTAAATTTTATTAGACGATATGTAAATTTAAGTATAATTAAAATATAGAGTTTGTGATCATTGGAACACATCTCTACCATGTTTCAGTATTGGTCATCATGTATGCTTATTGTTTGTATACTAACGGATTGCATAATAAACATTAAAAAATGTATTTCCTAACGTTTTAATTATAGTTGTATATTTTTCTGATGTTTTTGTAGAATTTTAAAATAGTCATTAAATATTACATTGATTTTTATTCATTAGGCTATTATTTTTACATGTTTGAATTAAGAGTTCGATTATTTTGACACCTGTTGCAAAAATTGGCGGTTGTTTTAGGTTATTTTTCGTTGAATTTGAATTTTGGGTTTATCAGCATCAATAGTACCTAACAGTCCATAACGGTTGGTGGTACCTAATCAGTAAGTTTTAGTTTCAGTTTGCTTGGTTTGGTGATGTGTCTTATCGAGAATTCTTCTAAGCACGTTTTCTGCTTTCTATTAAGCGTCGTGTACTCATAAGCGCCACCGTTTTGACAAGATAAATTTAGAATTGCTGCAATGTTTGAAGGTCATTTGTAGAAAGGTGAGTGTGTCAATTGTTGGTAATAGGTTGTTGTTGCGAATATTCATATATCGTTAAAACATATTCTGCATGATAGTTTTGATCTACTTGCTTCAAACGATGCTGCTGATTTGAATCTAACGTTGAGGACAGAAGAACAAGAGAAGCTACAGTTAAAATTTAATTTAAAATATAAATTTACGATAACAATCAATAACGTAATATCTTGGTTAATATATCATATCTTGAACCTAAGTTCATATTTTATTTTGTCGCTCGATTCCAGATGTACTCAGACACAACCTTATACTTCTCTGCAGATAAAAATCTAATCGTTTCTAATATTGATAAATTCGAATGCGCCTCACAACCACCCCTTTGAAATACGACCTACAAATGTACGTAAAACAAGAACGGTGTAATATCGTTAAAGAAACTTTCTACAGCGGTGAGATGAAATTAGGATAAAAATTTTTAAAAGGAATTAAGATGTTGATTAATGTCTCCATAATGAACATCGTCAAAAATGCTGTCGAATGATATGCTGCATGACATATGTGAGTATAATGAATTTTCGAAATCGTAACGGTCACTTCCGGTCGCCGTTAACCGATTTGGCTGAAAATAAGTCCCATGACAGGTACTGACCTAAGATGTGTGTATGCCAAGTTTGAAGTGAATCCGTTGAATAAAACGGAAGTTGTAGTGTCTCCAGACAGACAGACAGGATGAAAATCTCATTAACTTTTTACTATAAGGTCCGCTGTAGAAAGTTAATAACATGCCAGAAATCCAATATCAAACAACTAAGTAAATAACACGCCATCTTATAAAAAAAGAGCTAGACGACTACCAAATACAAACTTACAAAGAAATATATGCTGTTATATCGGACGATTAAGGTTTTTGGAAAACTAAAGTAAATATACTACATAATTACAAAAAATTTCGTATTTAGCGTCGTCGAGGTATATCCGAAAATAAATGAAAAATAAAAATAACACTAAAATACAAGAAACAATAAATTTATTTATTTGTAACTTAGTATAAATTAAGTAATTAGTGTTGAGAATCAATCATATTATTTAATTTAACCTCTATCAGCTGCTACAACCTTCTCGAGCCAGGAACTAAACCTACTGCAGACAAACCAACCTTATTCTTGTCCATACTTCCAAGATGTATACGGGCCTAGAGGTTGATCACAAGTTACGGATCCAACTGTAATACAGATTCTTGTATAGCCATAAGGCATAGTAAATTTTTTACTTTCCTTATCCTACAATAAGGAAAGTAATGTAATCGGCGGAAATTTGACCTACCCAGTTTTTCACATTTCTAGACGAATATAGCCTCAGGACACCAAAAAAGTTGGTTTGGGCCATTGGTTTGTGTGTGTGTGTGTGTGTGTGTGTCGGTCTGTCAGTAAACAGGATATCTCGAGAATCAACTAGATTAAATCTGGTATGCAAGTTACTTGTAGGTAAGGGACAGCGCAAACTAAAATTAAAATCGGCTCAGCGTTTGCCGTCGCAATCGGTCGCAAAGCGGTCGCGCATCTAAACGATTGAAGATACAAATTCATGAGAATAAAAATGATTTGTTATTACGAGATAAACATGAATTTTAAAGTAAAGTTGTTAAAATAGTGACGTAGCCCAGGATTTTGCCAGAATTACCGAAATAATAGGATAAGAAAAGTCGTGATGTTCACACCAGATTTTTAACTATGTTATTCTGAAACATATAATTTATAATTAAGTTTGGTGTGGCGGCCTTTCGCCCTTGAACCGTCTGTGTTCGAGGTGATGTTGGTGACTTCGATGTCTGTCCGGCAGGCGTTTTGGTATCGCACACAAAAAACGGCAGATGGGCTTTTTTTCACTCGGCCTGCGAGCCTGCATACGCCGTCGGCGACACTTTCGAAACGCAATCCAGCAAGGGGGTTGTGTTATAATCTTCCCGCAGCTAACCACCCGTAAAGCCAGGCGCGAAGACAACATCACAGCACGGTGGCCACCAGGAAATCAACGCAGTAAAGCAGTCCGAAGCCGATTGCAGGCGAGCGATTTGGAAAATTTAGTCGTTGGTTTGATATCGGTAGCCGCCCTCATCCTTTTTCGCGCCGGCTGTGTAAGGGACGATTTGGGCTCAGCGTTTTCCCCGCAACGGTCGTAATTTGTTCCGCACACCGCTTTGAGGAGCACGGCTATTTACACCCCTGCCTCTCCAAAGTTTATTTTATAGTAAAAGGATCTTAGAGACAACACTGTTGTGCTTTATGGCGTACAACACCGCTTAAGCATTTAAGCTGTCTATCATTTATTTCTCAGTCAAAAGTTAGCAGTTTCTCAAGATGAAAAACTTGTACTGCAGGTCCTGATGCACTATTAGACTGACAGTCGACCTCTCCACGTCCATATCTTTTGCCAGATTAACCACGCGGGTGGATCGCTCTGTCAACAGTTAGCTTCTTCCGGTGGTCAGGTTTTCTGAACTTCATGGCTACATGATAAACTTGAGATTTTTTATAGCCATACGATGTAATAATTTCTCTCGGCGTTTTTTCTTGCGGGGAGGTTTGAGTATTTGAGCTTTGATAATTAGGCTAACCCTATATTTTTCTGAGTTAGGGTGTAAATAAATACAAATGTTATTAAAACATAACCTTCTCCAATGCATTTCTTTAATTGAAGGCAAAAGTGATGAAGATTAATTGTATTGAATTGAACATGTTAGTTTTTTACCACATTGTTATTGTTATTGTTTTATTCGTGTAATAATAATTATATTGTTGAGTTCGTATGAATTCTAATAAGACAAATAACTCAATAAGGAAAATCTTATACAAACTCACTTTAATATATAGTTTTAAAATACATTATATATTTAAATAATAAATATTCCAGCACATATTCATTTAATAGACCAATTTTGCAAAAAATTATTTAAAATTTGCTTCCAATTTATTTACTTTTAAACATAGCTACATTTTTCTTTCGTCATTTTTAAATAATAAAACTGTTATAATTTTTAAACAAAATCTTTTGTATATTATTATGCTACAATACCTATTTATAAATTTAAGAATGTTCCTAAAGCTATAACGAGATCCTGCTGAATAAGCCAGATAATATAGGCAGAGTAGGAAATCCTGTTTAAATTTTCGGGTAGCTGAGTATTTTGGGGAACTGCTGAAATTGTGTCTTAGTATTCAAAGGTCAATATAAGACGCACAAAGCAGGCATACGCTTGCTGCATATTTTGCGACTGTGTCTTTTAGTGTCATTTATGACAAGCATAAGAAAGCACGTTGTTCTTTTAAACTTTTCTGTACACTTGGTAAAAATAAAATTACACGCAGTTACATTGGCAAAGCATTTTAACAAATAATTTCGCTTGCCTAAAAGATTTTCAGAATAAATAAAAAAGTGGTTACGTAAAATTTTCAAATAATGGTTACTTTTAAGCAATAAATGTTACACTAAGAATTCACAAAATTTATAATGTTTTATAAAGTCTAATTCTGAAAATCAATGGTTGTTACTTAAAATTATAGATACTGTAACGTTTCTGCTCTTGCAGTAGTGAATAAGACAGGAAAATTTTCTTAAACTACTTATTTATTTTACTTATAAGTTACGCAAATTCAGAACATTATTTATATATACAATACATACAATAAATAATGTAAAACTACACATTTGGATTTGTTCGCTTTACTGTAGCAACTTTGAATAACGCGGTCGTCCAGTTGAGAGATATTTGTGTCTATTCAGTGACGTTCTAGAAGGAAATCAAAAACATCTCGAAAGGCCGGCATGGAAGCGCCCAGAATTTTTGTCTCACTCGTGTGCGTCATTTGGATTCTTAGAAAGCCTCAAGCGTGACAGATGCCCCCTTCTCAAAAAAAGACCCTTGGCTGCATATGTCTACGTGACGCCACTTCTATGGGGCACATTGAGAAATTAACTACTAATCCATGTAGTCAACTTAAAATCTGTCTTGGTATTTTATGTTGCGTGTTTTTATTTCTTCGCTGATGGTCGGTACAGAAATATCTTTGTTGAATTAGCCAGTTTGGAAAATACCAAGGAGCTTTGACGATTATCCTGACATTTTATTTTGGAATCTGTAGTATTTCCAAATTATAATTACAACTAAATGCCGTACGTCCAAATAGGTTTAATTATGCATTTGTAGAGTAATAATTTATTTCATATTGTTAGCTGAGAGTTCCCGACAATTAACCAGTACAATTGTCGAAAATTTAAACCTAATTATAATTTTTTAACTCCAGCTGCGGGTTTTCCAAGTATGTCGTCTGTCTAAATGCATCCCGAGGTATTTAACGCTATCCTGTTAGGGAATTACTCTGTCGTTTAATATGACTGAGCTACACGTTCCTTTTCTTAACGTAAATGTGGCATAAACTGATTTAATTTTATTTACTTTTATGAGTCAAATCTTCAGCCATTCTTCTATCTTCTGTAAAGTTCTTTGAAGTATTTAAAAAGCTATGCTTGGGTCGTCGTGTATCGTTAGTGTAAGTAGATACCATTGTTTGCCTTATGGATGGTAGGTCTGGAGTATACCGTAGGTATAAAAAGGGTCCCAGAATACTGCTTTGTGGAACTCTTGATTGTATTGGGTAGATCGTTCTTGATATTTGAATTGAAAGGATCTTTTTTTAAGGTTTAATTTTAAGATTTTTTAGTAATCGGGGTGTTTCTTTTTAATTTTGTAAGGCAATCCTGTATGGTACACCTTATCGAATGCTTGGCTAACGTCTAGAAAAACCACAGAGCAGTATTTTTTAAGCTGTAAGTTATGATTAATTTTGTGGTCATTCCGTGTACTTGTTCTATGGTAGCGCGTCCTTCTCTAAAACAAAACTGATGATCTAGTATACGGTTTTTAACATCGAGTATTAGTTTTATTTATTTATTTCTTTTTGAATTGGTTTCTATAGTACAGCTATGACTGGAAGAAGACTTATAAGACCTATATGATCTAGTTTTCTCCGGGTTTTTCCTGGTTTCGGAATTTGTTGATGCTCGTGGTCGTCTTAACTTTTTAGTGGCTTTCCATAACGAGTAATTTGTAGCGGTTCTTGTATTGCCTGGTTATTTAAATTGTTTATGAAAGATTTCAATTTCTAAGTTGCCTAGTTAAATTTTTCTTGTCTCTTGAGTATCTTGTGTTTTGCCAAGTTTTTTTTGATTTTCCTTTTTCGGCTACTTTTGTTTAACTAGCGATGGACAATCTTCTATTGTCTTCTTGTATTTCATGGTTAATGCTTGCGGTCCGAACAGAAGATTTCATGATATGAGTGATGTGTTTTACAGCATTTTGCACATATTTTTCTTTTTATAAAGGTATGTTTAGATAAACATTAGTGCCAATTAGCTTCTTGTATCTATTCCAGTTAGTGACTTTAATACGAAATGAAACAGGATTAGGTGTTTTCAACTTTCTTCTGCTGTATTTGATAATTACGGGCGAATGATCTGAGGATAGATCGAAACATGATGTTGCTCGTTGCTATTCCTTTTGTAATGCAGGAATTAAGCAGATAGAAATTTTGTTAAGATCTGATCGCCAATAAGTGGATTCTCCAGTTGATATGTAGTTTAAGTGATTTTCATTCATAGCTTTGAGTAGCTCCCTACCTCATAGTAAATTTGAATTTATTATTATTTATTATTTCATAGTAAATTGAATTTTGAATCCTATTCTTTAATTTTTGCATTATAGTGTCTAATCGAGACAAAACATGGCCAGGGTATTGAAAAAGTGGTTAAAATCTTTTTTTAATTTTATGCTTAAGTGGACAGTATACTGCTGCAAATGTTGTGTTTTGCTCTTAACTGTCTACCTGTTGCGGTTGTGGACCTTTTTCGCTAACTTTTTGGAAATAGAATCTACCCGGTTGAAACAATTGTAAATTTAGTTGTTCAGAGCTTAGTGATAAAAATTTACGTTTTTGAATTTCTTTGGCCGTTAGGCAACTTCTGTAATTTGCAGATTGATTTTGATGGCAATTCACGCATTTGATATTTTTACTTCTTCCTAGGCTTTCACAGTTTTTTATACTATGTTCTTCAGTGCATTTGGCGCATCTTGGCGTCCTGTGGTAATAGTTTTTGGTGGCCAAATCTTTGACAATTTTGATATTGTATGACTTCTTGCTTAACGTATGGAGGCTTGAAAGTAATTCTGGTTTTTAACAGAAATTCTATGTAGCATAAATCTTTATTGTTTTAGTTTTGTTCTGATTCTAGGAAGAACATTGGTAATGGTGTTTATTGACTTTATGACTGAATATTGTATGTAATGATTACTTTATGCCCATAATTATTAATTTTTTAAAGAGTCGACTGTGGAGTGTATGTTGCGTAACACTACTATAAACTTTCTATCTTGTTTGTGCTGGAAGGAATAAAATTTCGCATGTTTCTCCTTTAGGATTTTGGTAAGTTCTTTGCATAAATTAATTGAATTTTGACCTAAATGTTATCTTGTTTAACTTGTTAAAGTAATTGTCTTTAGCTTGGATATCTAGCATGTTTGTTATCGGTTTTAAATTGTTGACACCATAAACAAAAATAGGGAGTGATTTAACTTCTTGTTCTGCCTCACCGTTTTCCTTGAGTATCTTCGTTTTTTGACAGTGCTTCGTACCTGTTAGATGTTGTGGGAGTACCTAACCAATAGTTAATTAGATTTTTCTGTTTAGTGCGTAGTGAATCCGCACTAGAGCGTTTTTGTTTTCTTGAATTTTGGGTTTGCCATTATTTTCCTCTATTTATTTGCATTGGAATGTTTCTATCCTACTGACTTGCGGCTTGCGGTGGGTGTACTAATTGCGCTTGGTACGGAGTTTGTATGTGAGACAAAAGAGTTTGGTTTACTAGTGGTACAGATAATTGTGATGGTTGCTGGTACTGCATAGGATTTGGTTGTTGATACATACAACTGTTATGACCCTGTTCAACACTCATTTGTAGAGCGGGTGGGTATTGTGATCCAAAATTTGGCACGCCATACATGGCGGCCCTATTCACTTGTGTTTTGTTTGCTTTAAATGTTCACTTTAATTTATAAATATTTTTCACACACTTGGATCCTTTGGTCTTTATTTAACACTTAACTCCTTTAACTATTTATTCTCTGAACTGGTGGCAGAAGTGACAGTGGATGTGGCAGCAAAAAAACCAGCAAAGTCCCGCAAGACAGATGAACTAGGCCATATCGGTGACCGCGGGGTCCCACCAGAAATTGTCCAATGTTTACAACGCGGGCGACGTACACTGACAAATCCGTTACTCGTAACACGGAAAAATACCAATGATCCAACTATCAAAACTTCCGTTCCTTTTGAAAGCACTAGCCAAACTCAAAAAAATTTCTGCTTAGTGATCACTTTAAACTTTTGAAGACATACTTACACAACTGGCATTTTTTTATCACATTTGGCAGCGAGTTGGCACGTTTTTAACCTATCAACTCAGGTGTTCCCTGAGGGACCATTCAGTCCCATACCGGTTATTTACGGAACATCTTTCGATTACAACAGGACGTATGGTCGCCACATTCGTCGATGATATGGCTATATTCATATCAAATACTGACCTTAGCATAGCACTTTAATAGCTACCAGCCTAATTAAATAACATACAGAACGCAAAAAGTGTCGTATTAAAATAAATACAATCCAGTATTGAAAATATTAAATCCTTAACTTCACAGGGCCTATTGATTCTGGAAATCAAACTGTTATAAATAATAAAGTATTTGGCAATGAACAAATCCTGGATATTCACAATTTGCGTCAAATGTTCCAAAGGGAATTTGAATTGTCCAATAATTAAGAGAAAGAGGTAGTTGTAATTAGGAAAGTTGTATTTACACAAGAGACCAGTGAGTCCACCAAGGCAGATGAACAGCATTGCAACAACGCGTTACAAAATATTTTACTTGTTTTTTACTAATGAAATTATTGCCTTTATTTGGGATGAAATAGAGCTTAATGCCTAGAGAACAGTCATTTAGTTCACCTGCAATGATTACTGATCAATATTTAAAAGATATACGTTTAAAAGATATCGTTTACATATCAAAATATTGATGATTTTTGGAAATAATCCTTACAATTTTGACATTTATTGTAGAAAAATAAATAATATTTAAAATAAATTAAGGAAACGGGTGATTCAAGACCCAGATAATTTTTTTATGAGTTGTGGTATTATGAAGGTTTGATAATACAAAACATCCGAACTTATGCAGGCAGTACAGTGCTGTGCATAAAATGGAATAATAATTCAGTTGTCACAATCACAAGCAAATTACTTCAAAGGAAAAACGAACAAGCAAAATTATAATATCGCGATGAGTCTTAATAACCTAGTCAAACATTTGTCAGGTTGCTTAGGTTAAAGTAAAAAAAAATGGTAGAAGCTTTTATTGTACATAAAAGCCGCACTACATGCGACCTGCGCTCTTCTGGTTCGTTGCGTTCACGCAATAAGCCAAATCAAAACTTTCTTTTGGGACACCCACTATTTTGGACACAATAAGGAACTAACATCTTCATTTCTAAAACAGTATTGTATTTTAATAACATTATTGCAATATAAACAAATTTTTGTAAATTATAACACCGTGTAGCTTTTAAAAGATTTAAATTTGAAACTGGGATTGCAGAGATTTCTAAGAAAATTTGTACAGCATTTGAGAAATGCATTAATAACAACATTTGCTCAAGATCAGCTGAAGAGTCCGTTAGTTTTAGATAGAAACAAGTTAAAAGCAATGATAATAGCGAATTACATTTAACTCAAAAAAAGTTTGCTTTAAATCGAAAAGAATGTGATAAACCTATCAAACTTCATTTGAATAAATTATCAGAAAATTAAAAGGCCGCAAGTCTTATATGGCTTCTTTCGTCTTTAATATCTGGCTATATCTTAGGTTACATTTTGACCATTGATGAAAAGCAAATTTGATATGCTGCAAAAGTTCTCATTAATGTTTATTACAAGAAAAGCTCTGGATTATCACTTCTTTTTATTTTTGGATTTTGGGAAAGATGAGTAACAGTTGTAAGTAATAAAATAAAAAACATGTAAAAGATTGAATCTTTAATTTTGTTTTCCCGTTGGAAAAATAGCAATTTGATGTAAAAATATTTTTGCTGATTACATTATTTCAAATAAAATCTACAAGAAAATTTACAAGGTTTACACGGCAATATGTGTAGTTACACCGCTTAAACGTACTTTTAAGAAGCATATTGAAAAGCAATGTTTCAATAGCATTTAGTCATTAATTATGGGCAAATTGGGCTTTTCTATGAATTAAGATACAAAGCAGTGTCTGTATTATATATAATATGTTGAAATCATAAATTCGTTATATTTTATTTTATTGATAAGAATTAAATATTTGAATTTTAAAATATCCACAGTTTGTGTAGTTTATCTATTATTAAACATATAACCGACTGCGTTGCACCTTCTGTGACTATTCTACTTTTTATGGAATCCAAAGAAGTGTAGAAGTTTTTTCTGTTTTATAGCATGCAGTGTATCACTAAGTTATTTACTATCAATTTTATAATTTCTTAAAAGTGGAGAGGCAGGCGTGTAAATAGCCGCTCTCGTGGATGCGGTGTTGGATACGATACCGATGCGGCTCTTAAGGACCAAAAAATGGAGAGGCAGGTGTAAATAGCCGCTCTCGTGGTGCGGTTGGAAACGTAGTACGCCCGTTTGGAACGTCAACCGAGAAGGCCCAAATCGTCCTCTAAACGGCCGTCGCGTAAGCGATGGGTACGATATCCACCAACGAATATTGCCAAATCGTCACCTGAATCGGCTTCGGCTTAGCGTCGGCAATTCAAGTGGCCACCTCTGCGCTGCGGATCGGGTTTCTGCGGGTAGCGAATGTTCTTGCGGGTGAAGACACGACAATTGGTCGCGCTGCGGATGGCGAGTTTCTTCGTTGAGACACGACCAAGTTGGCAGCTGCGATGCGTGAATGTGCGGTGTTAAAACACGACAAATTGGCGTTCGATTGCGAATGTATCGGGATTGAGACGACCATTCAAAGCTGGTGCTTGAATGTATGCGGTTAACACCCAAATTGGCCGAGCTGCGATGCGTATTCGGTGTTAAAACACGACAATTGGCCGCGTTGCGGATTGCGAATTTGCCGGGCTTCGCGCCTGGCTTGGCGGCAGGTCTTTGCGGGCAATTTGCATTCGCCAGCACCTTTCATATCAAAAGGTGCCGCCGACGGCGTATGCAGACTTGTCGGCTGAGCAAAAGCCCATATGCCGTTTTGTGTGCGATAGCAAAACGTGCAGACATCACAGCCGCCAGCATGCCGCCGCGATATAAGCGGTTCAAGGGCGAAAAGGCTGCCACACCAAAAACTATAGTTTAACATGCACACTTACATACAAATTTTTTAATAACTGAATCACAAAATTAGTCTTCCAAATCAATATTTTATCTACACAATTATCTGAATGTAGTAAATGTTTGATGTACATGTATACAGATAGTCAGATCCTCCTAACATAATCAACATTGTTCAACCAGCGAAAATCAAGTAGATAGTAATGTAGTTATATAAGCCAGCAAGTTAATCAATCACACGAAGTTATCGCATTTCAGATAAGGTTCTGAAAACTTAGCTTCAATAAACCTTAATTTCGCAGAGCAGTTCTCTGCAGAAGCTGCATTTATCTGCAGTCACATTTGTAAGGTTTTAATATAATTTACAGCAAGCTTCCTATCTGTAACTGTTTCATACTGAGGGAGATTTGCAACTTTAATCAAAAGCTATAAATTCGCAATGTTTCTGGCATAATTTACATTCCCAAAAGTTTTGATTTATCAGTTCAAAATAGCGTGTACGAATTGTCCGCCGAAATTCGAATTTCAAAGTCGTTGGTAAGTTGGATTTTTTAAGCAAATCAATTAATTTTAAAGTTATATTAAACTTTGGTTCTTGGCGAAATATTTCATCAAAGAAAATTAATTAAAGGAGATATAAGGATTCAATATCCTTGGCAACTACGAAGCGTCGGTTAAACGCACGGCGTTAATGAAAATAATTATTTTTGACTGCCGAGGCGGTAAGAGTGGCTTTATGGCTATCTTTATTTACCAGCTGTGGGTTGATGCTATTAAATAAGATAAACTTATTTACTAATATTACTAGGCTTGAACTTTGGAAGTAGGTATGACAGGAACCTTAACAGTTTAGATAGAATATAGAGAGCATTATTAAAAAGTTACCTTATAAAAATGATACTAAAATAGAAGGGAACATTTAAGTAATCAAAAGTTTAAATAGAATTTACACGTTTTTGAAAAAAGCAATTTAAAAGAAAAATATAAGAAGCTTTAGCCTTTATGAAGTCACCACCATCAGGCAAAAGTTAGAGATGTATTGCACCGGAATCGAGACGTGTTCCAGTACAACAAGGTTTCAAAATGTAGGACAAATATTGTGCGTCACAAAATAGATACCGGCTATGCTACTCCCATACGACAGAGTGCTAGACAATTACCGCTAGCCAAACGAGAGCAGCTGAGAAGATAATTTTGTTTATGGAACAGTATAGCTTAGTTAAACCTTCGACAAGCCTGTAGGTTTCGCGCATAGTGTTAGTCACTAAAAAGGGCGGGTCCACCAGATTCCACTTTGACTAGCGTCGGCTCAACAATGTCACAAAAGAGATAGTTACCCACTACCGCGGATTTATGACACGTTGGGTACTCTGGCCGGATCTAAATGGTTCTTAACCTTGGACTTAAAGAGCGGATATTCGCAAGTCGAAATGGATTCCAAAGACAAAGGAAAGACTACTTTTTTATTGGGTCTGGACTGTGGTAGTTTATGGTGATGCCATGTAGATTTTGCAACGCCCCTTTGACCTTTGAAAGATTAATGGAAACTGCTTAATGGGTTATCCTGAAAAACATGTTTGGTGTATCTGGATAATATAATAGTAACTGGAAAAACATTCGAAGAGCATCTAAAGAACTTAGAGCAGCTATTTCAACGGCTGAGAAGCGACAATTTGAAATTTAGTCCAAAAACGTGCTCTCTCTTCATGAAGAAAGTACACTATTTTGAATGTGTAGTGAGCGATGAAGGTATAGCCGCTGATCCAGAAAAAGTTAGAAGCGTGTAAAAATAGCCAGTTACAATAGACAAGCATGAGGTTAAGTTTTCTGGGACTGTGTATTTACTACCGACGGTATGTTGGATTTGTCAACATCGCAAAGCCTTTGTCATTATTAATGAAAGAAGGGCGAAGGTCGAAGAAGTGTGAAACCGCTTTCAAGAACCTAAAGCGTGCCATGGTAAATGCACCAATACTGAGTTACCCGCAGTCAGAAAGAACATTTACCTTGAAGCGTATTGTCCCAGTTACAAAATGGCCAAGAAATAGTCATGGGTTACTTCAGTAAATCGTTTTCAAAGCCTAAATGCAACTATTACGCAACTAGGAGAAAGTTCCCGGGTGACTCAGAATGGAATGCATATTTGTCTTTGAAATAGCTTCAGATATAATAGTGGGAGAGGGGCGGGAGGCCATATACTGTCTAGTAAAGAGCATGGGATATGTTAGTTGCAATGGAGCAATTTTCGGGGGAGTAACGTGCCTTTTCGAGTTCGATTTGGGCTTCATAGCATACAGCAAGCACCAAGTGCCAAGTGCCAATCTAATAAAGCTTTGTGCTGAGAAGTTTGAGCACAATGGTTTTACCGTAAATTCCAAACCTGTTGGCTGCCGGCGAACAGTGAGAACGCTATCAAACATCGATCGTGTGTACGATAGACAATATCCCTGTAGGTCGATCCGTAAACGCGCGGCGGCTTTGAATTTGAACCGGTCCGGAGTTCAGAGAATTTTGCAAAAAGACTTACGTTTTCATGCCTACAAGATCCAGTTAGTGCAAGTTCTGAAAGCAAAGGACTACCCGTTACGCTTTGCTTTTGCGCGCCAGATGCTTTTGCAGTTCGAAAACTTTGATGACATTTTGTTTAGTGATGAAGCCCATTTTTCCTTAGATGGCTACGTTAACCGTCAAAAAATTGGTCAGAAAACAATCTTCGATTAAAACATCTCCACAGCCCTAAAGTCACCGTTTGGGCTGCAATTTCTTCAAAGGGCATTATAGGTCCATATTTTTTTGAAGATAACCATGAACGCACACTTACTGTCAATTTTGAAAGATACACTATCATGATTCTTAATTTTTTTAGTCCGTATTTTCAAGTTTGGGAGCGATATGGCCCTAAGATATTGTTCCAGCAAGATGGGGCCTAGCTTCACCTAATTTTTTCCTGTGGGGATATCTGAAACATCGAGTTTACATAAATCCTCGGACTAATTAAGGCCTGTATACGAAAATAAATCGCAGCAATTGGACCAGACATGTGTCAACGTGTTTCCACGCATTTGCAGTCTCGCTTGCAGTAGTGCCAACGCCGTGATGGCAAACATCTTGATGCACAATAATTTCCACATATTATGCTACAATTTTATCATAACTACGTTAATATATCATAAAAAGTTATTATGTTCCTTTGTTATTTGTATGGCAGAAGGTTTTTTTTTGAGGATTAATCATGCTGCGTTGAAGAGGCTCTTAAACTTTAAAAATCCGGAAGGCCAAGCAGCAAGATGGATTGCCTTTAGCAATACGACCGTGTCCAGAAGAATGCAGCCACTGTAGTCGTGCAGAGGAGAAAATGATCCTTACATTGCAAATAACTGTGGCTAATGACTTGTAGCGATCCAGCGAGTTAAAACGTGGCCAGAAAGAATATCTGACTTTAAAGTATATCCAGAAATAGAAGGAACCTGGAATAAAATCCAACTGAGGACAAGTGACTTCGAGTTCGCCAGCCGTAAAATCATATTAGACACAATGGAAATCTATCACTGTAGAAGACAATGTCAAGTGTTGAAAGATGAAAATGAATCCCAGAGGAAAATCCAATTATTGGTCCCAAAGAAGGGGATTTTAGAAGTGTTGCAACAACTCCATGATAGCGTGTTTAGTGGATATATGAAACTTGCAAAGACTTTAGAGAAGATTTTGGGTAAATTGTAAAAAAAAAACGTTAAAGATTGGTGCCAGAAATGCATGGCATGTGCAACGAGTAACGGCCCGCAAAAGGAACCCATGGGACAATATAACGTTGCTATTGACATAACTGGTGCGTTCCCTACAAGCAACAGTGACAGAGGCAATAAACTATTTCAGCAAATGGATGGAACCCTATGGGTTACCAAATCAAGAAGCCACAATCACCGAGAAAGTGTTGGTAAAAGAACTGATCAGCGGATTTGAAGAGCCACTAGAACTACATTCCGACCAAGGTTAAAATTTCGAATCAACGGTGTTTACAAAAGTACGCAAACTACTGGGCATCAGGAAAACCAGGTCAACTCCGTTACATAGTTGGGCAGATCTACGTCAGTAACCTGAGAAAAAAATGATAGAAATCTACGATAACGTGCAATACATCAATATTGCGAACGACCGGATGAACGATCGCTATATCGTCAACGACAGCAAGTTATAAAGACAGCGACCCAATATGGTTATATAACCCGAAGCGGTGACGTGGGTTATTTGCAAATTTTCAACGTTTTTAGGAAGGTCTATACGAGGTGCTAAAAAAGATAAACAATGTCGTGTACCAAAACTATCCAATGGCAAGCCCAGGATCGTCCATTTCAATCGACGGTGCCTTGTTGTCGGAGATGAAATACCACGATTAGTGGATCTAATGTCCTGGAAGTATAAAGCAGAGTTCCAAGATTTTATGAGTTTAGTGAATGGAACTCGGCGCATACGTTATGGTGTTACCAGAGAACTCCAACAAAGCCTATTTTTACGTATTGTTGAAATGTGTACTAACAAAATATGTGACGCGCTCTGAAGATGTCCAGAGGGATTGCCAGTACATTTCGAGCGAAATTTGTTTTGGTGAAAGAATTAAGGAAACAATTCCTGAAATCTGAAAGACGCCACGCATGCCTCACGGCGGCACGAATATCTAGTACCTACCTTGTGACCAAATAATTCTCAAAAAACAAACCGACTTATCGTGCATTGTGGAAAACACTGACAAAGTTACGCAGTCATCTGTTGAATAAAAATATTTGAAACTTGACAATACCGAAGCTTGAGTGCAGATCAGACGACATCAAGTGGAAAATAGTTATGAACATAATAGAAGAGTTGTTCCGAGGCATTGACGTTTTCGTTTGCAGCTACCAGTCGCAGGAGTCGGTAATTCAGCAGAAGACCGTAGACTGTTACTATATCTGACGTCCCAATGCAACAAAGGTCAAGACTACAAGTACCTCCATGCCCCATCCAAACATTGGGAGAGAATGATTCGATGCGTAACAAGATTCTATAATATTCAACGGCGAATGGCTGGGCGCTAGCCGGATTCCTAGAAAATCTCATTGTTGTACAAAGGTTCTGGAAGCCGAGCCCAACGGGAAATAAATATCGCGTGGCAGGCCACCGGGGAATTTCAAATTCAGACACTGATTCTGCCAGGAGCTCTGCCTATATAAATAATGTGCAGTTAATTGTATATAGTGCTTGTATACAAAAATAGTGTTAGAAGTTTGTATAATTATAAGTACAACAGCAATTTTAAATAAATTAGTACGTTTTATTTATCGCCGACAAGAGTAGAAACGTTACAGTTTTAACACATCAAGTAAATTAACCTTAATATAAGCGAATGAGAAGATTTACAAAGTAAAAATAAAATAGAACAATTTTTTAAATGCCCCAATCACGGTAAGAACATAATTATCATTTTTAACCTACTATAGCGATAATGATTATTAAAGCAAAAATATTAACTAGAGTTACTACAGAGAAATTATACAAAACATACTACAAACAAAGAAAAAAATAAATAAAGTAATTAGTTGCCTAAGTAAATGCCTATTATTATTTAAATAAAATAATAATATCCAATAATACGACCAGCAAAAAATGTATTAAAAATAATTTGAATAATAAATCAAGTAGTAAAATTTTAATTATTGTAGGTCTATTGAAAATCGTGATTGGTGTTTGATAAGTTTCCATTTACTACTTATGTTTATATGTCTGTCATTAGCTAAGGTATATAAAACAGAAGATTGCAAAAGCATAATATCCAAATTACTCCGTTATTAACTTTACTATTATACACTGATACATTTTAAGTTATTAGTTAAATGTTGAGGTTTATTTTTAATTAAAATAATGCAAATGGCTACAGAGTACTTTAAGCATATTTATCTTAATGTATGCTAATCAAATTTGCTGGCTAAAGTACACCTGGTAATGAAAAAGTTAAAGCATATGCACCTTAAATAATATATTTCCAATGTTGGTAATTACAGAATGCGTTTAATTTCACTACATGGGTGGCGTTACCGATTATTATAGAATTAGTTAAAAATCATAGATAAAATATTAATTTAGGGGTAGAGTACACACGTCTTCAAACGTACTAAAATTAATTATTAATCTTTAATTTGAAAGTTTTAGTTATATTTCGATTTAAAAAGTTTTGATTTTAATGACTTAGTAATCGATCACAAAACAAAATAATTCTAACTTAAAGTTACTTGAAATTGATAGGATACTATTAAGTGTATTAAGAAGCTTAACAATATGTTTTATTTATTTTCTTAATCCAAATATTATTTTATCACCACTGGTACCGAGATGAGTTTAGCCATTTCTTCCGCTATTATTCACTATCTCTTTTTCAAAATGTTATTCATCGTGTTCATTCAGCTCATTTTGGTCCTAATTCTAGGTCTCTTTTTTATATCCTAGTCTTCAAAATTATATTTTTATAGTTATTTGCCCACCTTGATTAGGTGGATCTAACCATCCAAATTTAATCTTTTCTGTTACTGATTTAACTTTCACTTTCTACTAAGTCGCGTGCGAGCAGTGAAGCGGTGCGGACACTAGGTGTACGCTCCCCTATCGTTGCAAAACAGCGATAACTGCAGGGCCAAGCGAACACTTCATCAAGTGCTTCCAGGAGTGCGCCCGCACGGAGGGCGAACTCTGCGGCGGTGATCAGGGCTTCAACGGAGCCAGCGGCGCCAGAGGGCCGGGCCTCTCCAGCCAGCAACCAGGGCCTTCACCCAGCATCTGTAATGCTTCTACGGGTATCAGTACTCATCGTTATAGCTTGTATAGTACGCGTTTACGTTTTGGAATTGCTCGTTTGAGTTTCGTAGCGTAAACACGTATCGAGAACGACTCTGCGAGTGCGATATCAAGTGTTATCACGGACCCGCAAATAAAAATCACAATCGCGATCAACAAACTTAAAACTAGTTTGATAGCGTACTTTATTCAATCAATTATAACCAGGTTTTGGAAATATTAACGCCATGAATAATCCTCAATTTATCAACAAACCAATATGCAATGGCAACCAGCAACAAACGTTCCCATCGCACCTAATCTAATACCTCAAACATCATCATTCCAACAAATACCCACCAATTACTCTCTCCCGCCAGCCCAATCACAAATGCAATTTAATTATACAAATACTCCAAGCCCAAATCAGCAATTTCAAATAATGTCGTCTACAAGCGAAGGCGATGAAGAAATCCTAACAACCAACAAGAATGACTGGCAACTCATACGTGGTTATAAAAGAAAAAAAGTCACGAAACAACTTAATAATACGAATATAACCGAAACCAATAATCGTTATCAAGTACTAACTAATGCAACAGACACGCCTAATACGGAAAACACTGCTACTACAAATTTACCAAAACCTCCACCAATCTTTATACACGGAGTACAAGACTACAACAAAATGATACAGCGAATTCAGGAGATAGTAGAGGATGAACAATACTGTACAAAAAGTTTGGCTGACAATGTTGTGAAAATCAGCAGTGGAACATCAGAAACATACAGGAAACTCGTCAGAAACTTTAAAGAAAACAACGTATACCACCATACGTACCAACTGAAAGAAGAACGAGCGTATACAGTTGTAATAAAATATCTACATCCCTCAACTGATATAGAAAACATAAAAAGAGAACTACTTGAGTTGGGCCACGAAGTTCGAAATATAATAAATGCACGGCACAGAACGACCAAGGAGCCACTTAATCTATTCTTAGTGGACTTGGAACCAGCAGCAAACAATAAAGATGTCTACAAAATAAAAGGACTTCGAATCAAAATTATAGAAATAGAATCTCCGCGAACAAACAAAAACAATATAATTCAATGTACAAGGTTCCAACAATATGGACACTCCAAAACATATTGTAACAAACCTTTTGTCTGCGTCAAATGCGGCGGAACCCACAATACCACAACGTGAACGACAACCAAGGTAACTCCGGCAAAATGTGCGTTATGCGACGGGGATCACCCAGCCAATTATAAAGGCTGCGAGCACTATCATAGATTAATAAGAGGAAATAATAGAAACAACGTTCATGGATTATCTATTCCACCAATTGCCACGAAAGCATATACTCAAAATTTACAACCTACACCACACTCACAACACAAAACTTACGCCGAAATGGCAGCCAACAATACAAACAATGCAGACAGTACAACTAGCGTACTAACAAAATTCGTAGAGGAATTCAAAAACCTATTCAATCAGCTAATACAACAGAACAGCATGGTACTCAATATGATTACTATGCTTGTAAATAATATCAAATAAATTTTAAAAAATGTCTAAGTTTCTTAGGGTTGCCCATTGGAATGCCAACGGTCTTCCAAGCCACAAATTGGAAACAAAACTATTTTTGGAACATAATTTAATCGACATCTTCCTAATTAGCGAAACGCACTACACTACTAGAGGCTATTTCAACATTCCCAAATACAAACTATATCACACAAACTATCCAGATGGTACTGCCTATTGGGGGTTCGGCAATACTCGTGAAAGAAAATATAGACCACTATGAACTTCAAAAATACGAAGAAAATCACATACAAGGAACATCTATAAAAATACAAACCCTTTCATGCGAAATAACGATTACTGCAGTTTATTGCTCACCCAGACATTAACTAAAAAAGGAACATTTTAAAACATTCTTCAAACACTTGGGCCAAAATTTATAGCTGGTGACGACTACAATTGTAAAAGCACTCTATGGGGTTCAAGACTTACGACTACTAAAGTTCGCGAATTAGCTAAGGTCATTCAGAATGAAATTTCACAAGCATATACAGAAGTAATTCCGAGCTACGATCTCACCTCAGACCATAGTCCTATAATAGTAACTATAAGCAAATCGGTGATAACCAGAAAAATAACCCCCAGACTTCACAATTCCAAAAACAAACTGGGATTATGTATAGTCAAATAATACACGACAACATAAGCCTAACTGGACGACTACAAACACCAAAATATATTGATAATGAGACAGAGAATTTCATCCACCTACTTCAGGACGCTGCCAAACTTTCTACTCCACGAATTGAACCCCACCGAATAGTAAATAATATACCATGCGAAATTAAAAAACTACTAGCAGAGAAACGCAGAGCTAGATCTACCTGGCAACGAAATCACACGCCGGATAGCTGGAGAAAATACAATCTATCCAGGCAAGACAATTCGATCTGGAAACCTATTAAAAATAGGAGTAAACCCAAACTAGCGATACCACCTATACGTGAAAATTCCACTCCACCGGGTCCGTGGGCCAAAAGCGACAAAGAGAAAGCTGCGTTATTTGCGAAGCACTCACCAAAAGTATTTACTCCTCACAACAACGATCAAGTTCCAGATGTAGAACAAAAACTAGCCTTACCTATTCCTACACATGAACACCTAAGACTCTTTACTCCAAAAGAAATTAAGAACGAAATTCTAAAACTAAACGAAAAAAGGCACCAGGTATTGATTTAATCACAGCCAAGATGATTAAAAAACTTCCACGGAAAGGACTAGTTAAACTAATGTATATATTTAACTCCATATTAAGACTAGACTACTGGCCCAAATAATTGAAAACTGCCCCGATAATAATGATACCGAAACCCGGAAAAAATCCGACGGACGTTGCATCAAACCGTCCTATTAGCCTATTGCCAATTCTATCAAAGCTCTTCGAAAAGCTTATACTTTCGAACAAGACTTAAATCCAGATGACTGGATTCCAGACCACCAATTCGGGTTTAGACATGCCCACTCCACAGTACAACATTGTCATCGGTCAGTGTACAAAATCAATCAGGCCATGGAAAACAAACAATACTGCACAGCCGCTTTCCTAGACGTAAGTCAAGCGTTCGATAAAGTTTGGCACCCAGGTCTACTCTACAAAATCAAAAACACCCTTCCAATTCAGTACTTTTCCATACTTAAATCGTATTTACAGCAACTTTGAAACTAAAATAAATGGGGAAACCTCCGTCCGATATTATGTACAATCAGGAGTACCTCAAGGCAGTATCCTCGGCCCCCTTCTCTATGTGATTTATACAACTGACATACCGCTTTCTCGAAATTCAACTATGGGCACTTTTGCAGACGATACTGCAATATTGGCAACTGAGAATGATCCAATAACTGCTGCATCAAAACTTCAGCAGCACTTGAACCTCATAGACCTCATAGAGGATTGGCTGTTAAAATGGAAAATAAAAGTCAACGCATCAAAATCGGCACACATAACCTTTACGCTCAGGAAAGGGAATGGTCCAAACGTGAACCTTAATCACGTCAACATACCACAACAGGAAGTAGTGAAATACTTGGGGCTCCATCTGGATTTGAAATTAAACTGGAAACAACACATTACAATGAAAAGGAAACAAATTGAATTAAAAATGAAGGACCTTAATTGGCTAATAGGTCGTAATTTACACCTATCAACTGACAATAAATTATTTATATATAAAACCGTCATAAAACCCATATGGACTTATGGAATCGAACTTTGGGGATGTGCGAGCAAGTCTAACACAGTTATAATCCAACGAATCCAATCCAAAATCCTTCGTACCACAGTAGATGCACCCTGGTATGTCACCAACCACACATTACACACAGACCTCAATATTCCATACATAAACACAGTCATCCAAAAACGAGCCACCTCACACCACGGAAAGCTTGAATCTCATCCCAATGAACTACTACGACATCTTCTATTACCCATAGGAAACAGACGATTAGGAAGATTTTGGCCACAAAATCTTCTATGAATCCGAGGCGAAGTCGCTGGATGATGAACCTCTTCATGCCATTCTCATGAACAATATAAATAACATTGTACATAACATCAAATTAGCTTATAGAATGTACTTCCTGACTGCTAATAAAGTTTAATAAAAAAAAAATCTACTATATTTTCTTTATTTTTCACTCAGTCTGCCTTTATAACATCTTTTCACCGAGAATATATTTTTTGTTACTAAATGTCTTAGACATTATTAGCTGCAACTATTTGGTTGTTTAATTCTTCTTCAGAAGTTATGTGAGGATTGCCAGTTACTTAGAGGTATTGGAAACCGTCTGCTTGTGATAGTTTACCTTTTTTAATTTCTAGCAATTACAATTACTTTCTCTTTGTGAGTGAATTGTTTAACCGTTTTCAATTGTATGTAGGTTTTTATTGTTTATCGATACAATAACAATATCTTTTGCATTGCTATTTATATCTGACATACCTCCCATGCCTTACTGCTAGTTTTTTGCCTTACATTTGTGTTTTTGAGAATCCTCCAGTTCCTAGTTTCATATATTTTTTAATTTATTGCTTATTTACAATCTACTCTTTAATTGAGTAATAAGTAAATGGTAGAATATTACATGTCATGTGGGGGGATATAGCCAGTGCTATTCTCCCGAATAATTAATGTTATGGTTGTGGAAGCTAGTGGATGAGGTCCTGTGGCCAATTTCGCTGGAGTCTGCGGACAATTGTAGGTGGGTTGGAAAGCTGATCGATGAGGTTGTTTGCGTGCCCTACGAGCTGGTGGTGGTAGATGGTGGCGAATCTTTGGATTTCATATGCAACAGTTGGGATGTTCAGATCTGTGTGGAGGGTATCGTTCCGAGTGTACCAAGGCGCGTTAGTAATCAGGCGGAGAATTTTAGATTGAAGCCGCTGTAATATTTTGGTGTGGGGGGCCTTTATTCAGCCCCAAAGTTGTACCCCATAGGCCTATATGGGTTTTAATATGGTCTTGTATAGAAGGTGTTTGTTTGTGAGGAAAAGTTGAGAGCGGGCCTCAGCAACCATTATATTTTCTCGAGTTTTACGTCTAGTTATTTTATTTTGGCTTTAATATAAGTGCTCCAAGTGAGTTTTGCGTCGAGATGCAGCCCTAAGTATGTTACTTCAGTTTTCAGGGAAAGTGTTATTGAATCTGGCTTGTGGGCAGATTGCTCGTCTGGTGATAAAAGTTATTTGGGCTAATTTTTCAGTATTAATTGATACTCTCCAATGTTTTGGTCTAGTCCTGTAGTAGGTCCAGATGGTGCTGAAGGCGATCGGTTGCAACCTGCGGTGTTTCACTAGCTGCTAGAATAGCCGCATCGTCCGCGAATGTGACAATCACTGTGTCGTTTGTGGTTGTCAGGTAGAGGAGTGGCCCTAGTGCACTGCCTTGCTGGATTCCTGATGTAATGTGGTGGTACTCAGAGGCCGTGTTGTTGATTTTGACTTGGAATAGCTGGTCAGCAAGGTATGATTTAAATAGCAAATAGAGCTGGCTTGGAAAGTGGAGTTTAATTTTGTACAACAGTCCCTAGTGCCATACCTTGTCGAACGTCTGCTTTATGCCTAGGAGTGCAGTCGTACAGATCTTTTACGTTTCAAGGCATTTCATTATTTGAGTGACGATTCGGTGACCTTGATGTATCGTCGAGTGGTGCTTACGGAAACCGAATTGATCTGGTCGAGGTCAACTATATCTTTGATTCGTTTAAGTAATAGTCTTTCAAATGTCTTGAATAGTAGAGGAAGGAGACTTATTGGTCGATAGGAAGAGGATTGGTGAGATGATTTTCCAGGCTTTGCAATCATTATAATTTGAGCGAACTTCCATTGCATAGGTTAAGCGTAGTATGCTATTATAGATGGTGGTGATAAATACTATTGCCTTACGTGGGAGGTGGTGTAATAGTTTTCCTACTATGAGGTCGTATCCGGGAGCTTTTCGTTTATTGGTGTGTGTTAGCTCATGACGGACTTCAGCTGGAGAGAATGGTGCGATGGGTAAATGAAGTTGACAGGGGGCGTCCAGGAAGGAGTCGATTTCGTTGCTGTCGTGATTCCCTTTGGGGGGTGGGGGAGTCGTAGATACATCGGCTAGACATGCTCCGAATGTATCTGCCTTCTCTTTATCAGTTCTGTCCCAGCTATTATCGGGTCTTTTGATGGGTAGTTTCATAATATAAATTACTTTTTACATCTGTTATTTTGTTATTTCGTCATTTTTAATTTTAGTCTGCTTTTCTTTTAACCCTTTTCCTTTCTTCCATTTCTCTGTTCTTGTGGGATAAATGCTTTTTAGTAATTCCATAAAGAAATGTTTTCATCTGTTTATGATTTTATTTATAACTGTTATTTAACTATTTTCCTTATCTTTGAGTTTTTCTAAACGATTTTTTTATTTTGGGGTTTTAAAATTTTATACAACGCACGACTGATTTTAAGGTTATCTTATAATTCATTTTTAAAAGTTTTTTAGTTTTCTTCTTAGTTTTCACTACATTCTTTGGCCATTTTCTTGTTTATTGGCTATCAAAAATTTCTTTTATAACATTTTATTTTTAGATGTTTCCGTATTAATTTATTGTGTTCATCATACTATTTGTTTTGCATCCATCGCAATTCTGCTTATATCATACATTGTTCTGGCTGGGGACAATAGTATTCTTTTAAGCCTTTACCAAAATTGCTTGCTTGCTGGTCATCTAGCTGTCCGAGACTCGCACTTAGCTTGCACGATTCTTATTCGCAGCGCGCGCGTTGAAAAGTTTGATCAACGGGGTCGCGTAGTGTTGTTACTAAATTCAGAGGCTACAACTTTCGCCTTAAGCATTTGCCGTATCTCAACTATATAAGCCTCAATACTCCGTGGTAGGACTTTTCTAACACAATATTTTTACTAAAGTATACCTTTTTTATATTTAACTAGTTCTAGTATTTTAACTGACCACTCTATTCCATGTTTTTTGCGTTGTCACATAGTAGTAATAAAAAGATATGCAACCTGTTTACTGAAATTAGAATAAATATAGGAAAAGTTAAATTTATTTTTAAGTTTGATTTGTTAAACTAACAAGAAAAATATAATACATGAAGAAATTAGCTATCATAACATTATTAAATATTTTGAACTAATATACTACAGTTGTATAATAAAACACAAGTTGTAACGATAAGTTTATATTTATAGCTGCATTAATATGACATCAATTATGTAATTAATTATTATTACTTTTTAGGATTTTATACATATAAAAATAAAAACCAAAATTATGCGCGTACGGTCCCTTTGTCTCTATCTAGCTTTTTTCAGCTTTTTAAATTAAAAGTGACTTGTCAGAAGCGGTATCGAACTCACGCCCACAGAGTTGATTGCAACCTGCACGCAGGATCTTAGACTACTCGCCATTCATGTATATATATATATATATATATATATATATATATATATATATATATATATATATATAATATTTATATAAATATATAAAATATATAAAAGCCGAGATGTCTATGTAACTTTTTTTCACGTGTCCCACTTTATTCTATTACACTGCCCAACAATGGAAATGTTTCGGGCTCAAAAATAAGTATTTCTACTTGCTGAATTCAAAAATAACCATAAAAATTACCGATTAGCTCTTGTTTTAGAGATACAGCGAGATTTTATATTCTCTTTAGTTTCTGTAATTAGTGCAGAATTTCTTGTTTTGGTGTGTTTTTAAACAGTAAAATTTGTTACATCAACATGCCACGGAAATTTTTAAATTCAGTGAAAAATTTTTGTTACATTTGTGGTGGAATAACGTTTTTGTCACAGAAACGCAATTTGGCGCGTCTTGTGAAGACTGCCTACTAGCATTATTTTGATATGAAGGTAGGGGACCAGGATGTCATGGGCTCCACATATATGTTGCAACTCATGTTCAGTTTTGTTACGAGAATGATTGAAAAATAAAAAACAATCAATGGTTTATGCTGTGCCTATGGTTTGACAGGAGTCTACAAACTATACAGATGGCTACGATTTTTGCTTGACTCCGCGTATAATAGAAGGATTGTCAATGAAAAAAGTGGAACAGTTCAATACCCGAATATTCCATATATTCGACCTATTCCACATTCAGACAGTTTATAAGTTCTTACTTCACCCCAAAATTATGAACCCAACAAGCCTTCGACATCCTATGACCCTGTTTTTGAAGAAAAAGATGATCAACCGCACAGATTGAGCCAACCGGAGTTGAGTGACCTCATTCGAGACCTTGACTTGCCACAAGAGAAGGCACAATTTCTAGGGGCAAGGTTACAGCAATGGCATCTTATTCAACATGATGTCAGGGTTTCCAAGTACAAAGAACGTCAATCTTATGAAGCTACCAATTGATTCTCTGTAGATCCAACCACCTGGTAGTTGTTTTTTTATCAATTTAGAATGCAACTGTCATTAAAAAAAGAACGATCACACTTTAAATGTTGTTAGCATATGTAATTAATATTTATCGTTTTCTCTTAATCCTTTAAAATGAAAAACATTAACCAATTATATGTCACAGAAACTAGAGCTAATAAATTTTTTTTTGTCATATTTGTTTTCTCAGCCCAAAATTAGTAAGAATTGACCCATGGGAAACATTACACAATTTTTTTTTTGTTGGTACAATGTATTTATAACAATAAATTTACCAATTGAGAACAACTCAAAAGCTAGAAAATGGAACGTAAATAATTTTTACATTGCATTTTTAATTTTTTGTAGACTATACATGTATCAAGAATTATCTTCTTGTTTAAGTAAATTGTGGCGAAGAGAAAATATCTTATTTTTGAATTCGTTGGTTTTTGAAAATAATTTTGTAAGCTTACCACTTTTTATTCTCAATAGATAAGAACCAGGATTATTATGTTTTTTTTTCAGAAAAACTGATATTGCGGCTTAAATACTTTAAATAAAAAATGACTATTTTTTATCTCTGCACAGCATCACATAATTAATTTTTTATAACATTTATTATATGTTTATTAAGGGTGAAGCAAGAGTCACTAACTTATGTTGTCCGTCCGTCCGTCCTGTTCTGTCGTCTGTCTCGTCTGTTCGTCTGTCCGTCCGTCTCGTCTCGTCTGTCTGTCTGTCGTCTGTTCCGTCTTCGTTCTGTGTGGTCGTCAGTACTGTCTTTTAGCTCCATTGTTCTCTGTGTCCCCCTGTCTGTTTTTCATTTGATCACTGTCTTAAAGACGATCCTTAATTTGTTGCTTGTATTTTTTCGTTCTCTTAATCCTTTAAATACTTACCATTTGTCCGAACTGGTCTTGAATTTTTTTGTCTATTTGTTTCTCGCCTGTAGATTGCCGTCTGGACTTCCATTTTTTTTTGTACAATGTTTTTACATAATTTCATTGGACCTCGTCTAGAATGACGTAATATTATTCTTGCATTGTTATTTCGTTGCTTCTGTATCAGATTTCTCGTGTTTGAAATTCGTGGATGAAATTTTCATTTTGTTCTGTGTCTTTGAATATTTGTACTTCCATTCTGTTTCCGTAAGACCAGGATTATTTGTTTTCGAACTGTTTGCGTCTAATCGTCCTTCCGTCAAAGCAAATCTCAGAACGGACTGGGAATTTCTAAATTTGTTTTCACCAGTCGAAAGGTGACCAAAGCTTGTTTGCTAGTGATTTTGAAACTGGTTGGTCAAAGGTCAGCGTTGTCCTCTGTCCGTCTGTCCGTCTGTCGCGTCGTCGTTTCTCGTATTGTTAACTTTTGTATTATTTAGTTTATTGCAACAACTTGCAACTTATTTCAGGTATCAAACATTGTTAGTTATTTGAAACGAACTAACCCACGTGATTTGATGAGCGCTGTCTGATCACCAGGTCTGTATAATGACGGCTTTTATTATAATTATTAATGTTTGCTGTATGTATGTAAAACTTAAATACTTTTTTCTACAATTTTACTTTTAGAACATATCACAATTTAGCAATAGACCAACCATGGGTGATATAAGTAATTTTAACGTATACCCATGTGTACTTCCTCACAATCGGTGATCGTATTTGACATATTTATAGGTATCATATGTGCCATTTATTTTATAATACACGTACAAATGTTGGTATAAACTGTTTATAGTTTTAGTGGTGTAAAACTTTATATGCTGATTGTAAGAATTACAGCTAAGCTGTTAGTTTAAGATTATAAGTTTATCGATTGCCTTATCAGGCATTAAAATAAATATAGATAAAATTCGTTGTACAACTTCCGCTTTAAATAGATGTGGATATGCTGCTTTACATTAATATTTGATTTATTGAATTATATCTACGAAAAACTAAATAAAGTCACATTAATTATATAACAAACACTGATTACATTCTATGATATATATATATATATATATATATATATATATATATATATATATATATATATATATATATATATATTATTAACTAACACGTATTTAATAGGGTAAAGACATATAAATGTTACTTATTCAATATTATTATTCAGAATTATGATAACAGAGACATTAATATGAAAAGTAAGCTTTTCGATAAGATATCAAGACATCCACGTATACAAATAAGTTTCTCTCGTCCTTATTTGTCATAAATTTGTAAAACTTTTATGATCTTATAGCAAGTATTCCCAGTCACTATTAGCATAGCAACCATACCTATGGGTTTCTTTGTATTACGAAAGATATTTATTAACATTTCGGAGTAATAGTTTCACTTTATTGCTTCAGTGCCTCACACCAATTACTTAGTTTGCATTTTTGTGAGATACAATAGCTAGCAATAGACCATATGAGCAGAACAACAGACAATAAAAAATTCTATGTGATAAGTTTAGGAGTTGTTAGTAGCCAATGTCTCTCATAAAATAATAAATTCTTTAAAATTAATTCCAATTATGCTGATATTACATTACTAGAAAGCTTAAGAAATGGGTTTTCTTGTTATAATTAAATTATTCTTATGTTATTTTTGTGCACGTCCAACTAATCTTTTGAGATATATTGTAGATTATTGGTAGAAAAATTGTTATAGTTTAAGGTGAATTAAGTTTCTAAATTTTCAATTAATTTTATATTAATAAATTTTGTAAGTACAAACTAACTTTAAAAGCTTTCCTAAATTTCCAAGTTGCATTGAGCACTTAAGCAATCTCTCAGCATAGCAAACAGAATATGCTGGTCTAATATTTTACCAAATCGATGTTTGCCCGTCCAATTTACAGCATGTCTTCCATCTCTTGTTGTTTTTTAGTGATTTGTGGCCATAAATATACAAGCTAAATGTCAATCACAATGCTTGACATTGTGATATGGCTTACTTTGAACTGATAATTATTAATAACAAGAAATTATATACCTATTAATAATAGGACGTTACATACACCCATAAGTTTGCAGCGATACTAAAACTCGTCAGCTTCAGGTTCACGGACAACAGAGCAAAACTCTTAACCACGACGCTACGTAGGTAGTTCTCAAAGTATCGGAAAGTCAAAGTTATTTTTTAAAATAATTTTTGATCCGTAAATAAATGTAGTAGTAACACCAGCCGCCCCCCACTAATGCTTATAAAACAATTCTGTTCTCAAATCTGTTTTTCAAACACTTCTTTTAGTATCCAAAAATGATAATTGCGAGGCTTTAATTGTGGAATGCAGAATAATGTTCCAGTGTAATTCAACACTAATTCTCATTTTTTATTAATTTTGGGCAGCTATATAGAGCTGGGCGTTGTGTAGAAATGCTTGAGCACTACTGTAGCTAACCCATCTTAAAAGTAACTTTAGGGGTAAGTAGTTTATTGGTGGTTACTCTAAGTAAGACAGAAAATGCGAACACTTTACTCAGTCAAGTTGGTGTTCAAGAGACGTCAGTGACTCTCATTTTCGATTCTTTGTTTGCACTTTAAGATGGTTTTATGTCTTAAGTCGTGAAAAACTTGATAATAATTTGTTACATAACCAATCTGGTTATCTTTTTCTATAACATTTTGATAATAACCAAGTGATAATTGGAAAAAGGAATCCCGGTTTATATTTAATTTATTAATCTACGAAAATAAGTAGATGTACAGCAAGCAATCACTTTATGGTTGACAATTTGCTGCTACTAGTCCTTGGTATTTTCGTGGAACTGTTTTTTTATGTTATCATATTTTCTATACATTTTTTATTACTGATAATTATATATGATAGACGTTTAATAAACTTAAGATTATCTGTGAGGAGTAGCCATATTAGACTGACACTTAATTAATGTATTGTGTAACTTTTCACACATAAATTTTGCATCATACTATATGGCATCAGTGGTACTACTTTTTATCACTATCACAGTTATACAAGAATTTTAAATATTGTTATCAAGAAAACTTAAATATGGTACGATTTTTCTTAAAATTTCTCTTATGTACTCCTCTTACAACAGAGTTATGGATATGAGTTGTAACTGCTTGTGAGGACCAAGTCTAATAGTCTTGTAACAATGAACTAGCAACTCTAAAGTACATCTAAAAGAAATGTATTACATTTAAGAAAAAATACGTGGAGAAATCTTAAAGTTCTATATGTTTGACACAACTTCTTTACATGTTTCCTTAGAACTATACCTTGTAATATTTTTACTATTTTTAAAGCATTTACATTTTTTCCTTTAGCGAAAATTTTTACGAATACAAGTATATAACAGACAAAGTGCAAGTAACCTATTTATATGTGGTGCTAGGTACAATTTGCCTAAAACATATTAACCAATCCTTACTAGTAAGAAGTACATTACCGTTGACACGACATGGACACAAATATTACACAATGTTGAACATAATGTCTTATTAATTGACTTTACGTCACTATATTTCAGTTTAAATTACCAGATTTTCTACGTCTTCTTTTTATCTTATCAAAAACCTTGACTCTGTCAAGAAAAGATATGCTGATGATTTGTGCCTTTGTAAAAATTTCTCTGATTCTCATTTATAAAGTCATTATTATTAGCCATTATTTATAGACCTAAAGAATCAACAGATTAGTAACGAATGAATTGTTCTTGAATTTCTTAATTTATTTTCTTTAAAATTTAAAATTGTATGACGCATAAATATTTAAAGAATTCTTAGTGTATTGGAGATAGAATGCTTCAGTAATTTGTAATATATAAACGTACTGATTTATGTATTGTAGTCAATTTGAATCTCCTGAAGAGAAAAGATGACTTTAACGATTATACTGTGGCGCCATGCTGTAAATGTTATACTATGTTATAACAGAAAATTAACAAAAAGATACAGACTTTTAGTTTCAAAATTAACTTTAAAATACATATATTAAATAACATTGTACAGTAATGCCCTAGTAGTCCATGTCAGTATTACATACTTAAAGATAACAGCAGCCTAAATATTAATAGAAATGTCAATGAATTAACAAAACGATAGCCAGATAGCATTAATAAATATATCCTAAACCAGCAAGTGATATGGGTTAATATTTTAGACAAGTTTCTTTTAGGGATGTGTTCTTTGAAGAAGCTTGGAGCTGCAGTAGACCTGAATGATGGCATCCTGAAACTCGACTATACAGAACTTTTTATGAATTTCAAGAATAAATCACAGAAAGAAATAATAACATCGACACACTCAAAAGTACTCAGAAATGGACCCATGATAGCTTAATAGAATCGATCATAGGTAGAGCAACCAAGAAATCTTAATACAAAAGCCTTAGTCAAGATCACAGTTTTGTTAGAATGGTAAACATTGACAATGAACTTCTGGCGATAAAGAAAAATACTGCAATAGTCAGTTGTCAGTAGTGTAATCAACCCGGACGACCATCCTCCAAGAAAACATTCCAACTACCTACTGAGTATGGGGAATAATAATTATTAAGAATTAGGGCGTCTTAGCGCTTAACCACGATGAAAATAGTAAAGCAAGTTTTATAACCTATAGCATTAAAACTAAAAATACTCAAGAGATGTAGCAAACTTCAATGCTAGTTTCAAAAGCGAGACATTAGAATATTTTGCTAATATAGCAAGACATGAGCTACTAAACCGTAATGCAGTTTATGGAAATCACTAATATCAGTTAAAAAGGAAAACGGGTCAACATGGTTCTGCGTCAATTATCGTCAGCTAAGTGAGGCAACTAAAAGGGTTTAACGTTATCTTAAATAAATTATTTATATTACGATGTTTTTAGACTAGCCTTAAAAAGTAGTTATTGGCAAGTTGAAATAACGCTCATATCGTTTGGGTTGTGCAACGCTCTGACTGCTTATCAGCGACATATAGAAATTATACTGCAAGAATTAACGTAGTGTACGTTCTTGGTGTACTTGGATGACGTGATCATAGTGCATCCAATATTTGATGTAAATTTAAATAAACTTGGAGAAGTATTCCAATTGTAGCAAAAATGTTAATTTAAATTTTTTTTAGAAAGACATAAAGTACTTACATTATAACGTGTTAAGAGATAGTAGTGGTTGATTAAGATAAAACCAAAACAGTACAAAAAAAGAGTATACCAAGAAATAAGCTTGCAACACAAAAAATAATAACACAACAGTGTTACTACTATTAGTATTACTACTATTACTATAGAAAAAACGGGGATGAACTATTACGTAACACGAAAAGAGTTGTTAGGGATTGTAAAAACTAGTCCACACTTACGAAGTATCTCTAGGGCAACATATTGCTACTAAGAACAGACCGCGTTACCTTAAAATGGCAAGTTTAATTTTGAAACCCACTAGGGCAATTGGTTACAAGACACGAAGCATCAAGCTGCTACCGATCATCGCTCTGTTGAGAAGAGCATACTCAGAAACCTGTAACCACTGTTCTGGTCTAGAGAAGTACATCTAAAAGTTAGGCACAATAACAGTGATTAATGATTAATAGTCCCGCAGGAGTTACTTTGTAGACAGGAGCTTAACCTTCGAAACTAAAATCAATACTTTGATGGAAGCAATAAGAGCGATGCTACCATAAGAAAATATTCGCTTACTGAACCCAGTAGTAAGACCTTATTAAGCACAATGGAATTGTTTGAAGTTGAAGGATAATATTTTGGTAAAAATCTTCTAGAACGAAATCCAAGTCTCATAAGGTCGTACATCATCTACATTATAACTCATTAAAAGGACATTTCAGAATAAAGAATATGTTACAGAAATTTTGAGAGTGGTGCTTATTGGCTAATGTGTAAAAGAAGTGAGGGAATACTACAGGACGTGCAAATTGGGTGCTTAGAATCTCCTTGAAACGGAAAGGGCATTTATAAGATAACACAATGTAGGTAGCTGAATGGAAAAGTAAGTTAGCATGGCTGGTTTATTCATAGAGTCTGGCAGCTGCAATAAATACGTCATTGTTGTTCTGGACTGTTTTACTAAATGGGCGGATCCGTGATGCCAATTTAAAAAGCATCTACTGTCGTAGAAATATTAATTTTTGAGTTTGTTAGTAACTTTGGGGTGCCTTCAGAAATCCATTAGGATCAAGGACGTAATTTATAAGTGAGCTTTTTTTATTGGGTATGTGGATTACTAGAAATTAATAAGAAAAGAACAACCTATATACATCTTCAATCCAACACATGGTGGAACAAATAACCAGAATAATGGGTAAGTATCTCGCGAGGATTACATTCGAACATCCTGATGGATTACCAAACTACCATAATGCTTGGAAGAGAGCTCCAGCTACCATACGACTCACAATTCGTAAAGCAGGCCGTTTGGAAACTAAATTTTCGCAGATTGTTCCAAAGGCCAACCAGTGTAAACATTGGAGCAATGAAAGGGAATTTTTGAGTCTAGTTTAGTTTGACTCTACAATTTGCAGAGGCACTGTAACCTTTTGGCGAATCTTTAGAGACATTAGGAAGGGTCATATTTCATAATTCATTAGAATGTCTCTGAAAAAAACTCGAAATTGGTCTATGGAAGGAGCTGGAAAATCATATCAGTCTTGACAAAATATTGTAGATAAGTATGCTACCGGAGAGAAAATTTAATGTAAGGTGCAGTGGTACTGTATCACTACAAGATCTGCTTGATACCTTGGTCTTCATATTTATGACTGACTATATAGAGTACCATCTTCGTATGGAAAAGGAGACAATATCCTATTTTAGATAAAATTTTACGATTGTCTGAAAAGAAATTTTCTATGTATTGCATTTCGTAATTCTTAATTTTTTTAAAACATGATATAAATCAACAAAATATGAAGATGTTGAAAACTCCAAATATATGATGCGATGTGGACCGAATAAACTTGTAAGTGATGCAGAATATACTAAAAGTGCTTTTTAAGAAATGGTAATACAAAACGCCTTAGCTACTCTAACGAAGCTCAGAAAAGACAATTCATTATTATATGTATTTCTAATGTAAATGTAAGCGTAACCCAAAGTACGTGCAGATTCCCCCATGATACGTTTTCCAGGGGATGATGATAATTCAGTTTCTGAGAGAGCACGGCCTTAAAAAAGAGGAAGCGTAGCAACCGACTCTGATAAATCAGACTGTAGCAGCAGAATAACTCGTAAACATACATAAAATTTTTGACACAACCACGTGGCGTATCGACGCAGTGTCCATCATTCTACAAGCTATGCGCAAATATTTAAGTGTGTACGAAGAACTATCGAGAATGTAGTGCTGTTAAACACAATTTGCATAGTAATCTAAATGCACCCAGAATCAGATAGAACAGTGGTTATTTTATTAAGTAATTTTTAATTTTACAGTTTTTTTTAAACCTATAGATCATCTAAATTATTTTAAAATGTCGGCAGACAAATAATCATTTTTTCTGTATCTATCTGGTAATTAAGCCCTATGAAGTTGATTTATTTGCTTTTTTGAGTTACAAAAAGACCGATATATATAGTTGACAACTAGAAAAAATAGAAATGTAATATAAAATTAATTATGCTGGGTTTCACATTACAAATAAGGCATAGTAAATTTTTTACTAATCGGCGCAAATTTGACCTACCCAGTTTTTCACATTTCTGGACGAATTATAGCCTCAGGACACTAAAAAAGTTGGTTTGAGCCATTGGTTCGTGTCTGTCTGTCTGTCTATCGGTCTGTTAGTAAAAAGGATATCTCGAGACCCGTAATAGCTAGAGCTTGGAATTTGGTACGCAAGTTACTTGTAGATAGTGGACGCAGTGCGAAGCTTTTGGTAAAAATCGGCCTAGTCGTTTGGTCGCAAGGTTACAAAATCGGTCGCAAAGCGGTCGTGAATCTAAACGGTTGAAGATGCAAAACATTTATGAGAATAAAAATGATTTGTTATCACGAGATAAACATGAATTTAAAATAAAAGTTGTTAAATTACGAACTAGAAAAAAAATTTAAGCTCAGGATTTTTAATATACCGGGTGTTCATAAAATGTTTCGGGAAATTACAATGAAATTTTTGGATTCGAGGTCAAATAAATAAGTTATAGCCGATTAAAAATTAATTAAACGGACCAATCACAGCGCGCTCGGAGAGCTTCCGGGCCGACTGCGGGAGGACGGAGGGGAGCGTTTGGCCGCTAGGAGGGAGCACGTAGGCGATAATGGGGAAGGCCGTGCGGCCGAGATCGCACGGTTACCTTCAGTGACGTAGCAAAATTTTAAGTACGAGTCAATTATTGTCTTGTACTGTTTATTTTAATCAGCTTTCGAGTGTTGGATTCGCGCCTCGTTCTTTTTTAAAATAACAAGTTCCGGGACGAGAACAGCGCAGGGCTTAGACGATGGACGCGGTATAATATATAATAATAGGATAAGGAAAGTCGTGTAATGTTCACACCAGATTTGTTATTAATAATAAATGTAAAACGCGTTTTATTTTAAAAGTGAAATCGTTATAAAAGCTAAGTAAGCTGTAACAGGGCATGGCCCTCCTTTAAAAATCGACTGCACAGCTTACAAAGCTTGAAAGCCCACGGGCGGCGAACTTCCGCCGTTAAAAAGTTGGGCCATTTACGGCGTGCTGAATATCTTCGGCGTTGGCGGTTTAATTCAGGTATACCTAAAAATGGATAAAATTTGTATGCTAGGGTGCTGGAGCGTTAAAGGGCGCCGTATCTCGCTAGACCTGGGCACAGTCCACTTGTTGCACCAGCGGTTCGCGCAGCCACATTTTCCATGTTTTACGGCTGACATTTTCCAGCCCCGATAAAACGGAATTGCTTAAGTTGCCCACCTTAGTACGGAAATAAGTGATGCCAATAAACGTCGAAGTGAGGCCCATAAACTCAAATTACGTTGTGGGATCGCAGCGGATGTGGATCTGCAAGACGCATATATATCCCTAGCATGCTTTCGTTTGCAGTACTTTTAAATCTCCGTAATTTTAAACACCTTCAGCCGTGGAATGTTTCAGTAAACTGTAATGCGCTTTATATTATGAAAAGTAACCGATTCTAAGAAATAATTCTCTAATTTTTTAATATTTAATTAATTGTAATAGTATGGTCTTTCAATTTGTTTTGAGTGAAACTGCTATTTCATCTGATTGCAATATTTCATTATCTGTAATTTAGTGTAACTGATTTCAACTGTGCTTAATTATTACAATGTGAAAAAGCTAAACAGCATATACCTCAGCTATGAAGATGGTTATTGAAAGTTCTGCAATCGTTAAAAAATAAAATTAAGCGTTTGGAGTCTCCTACTCTCTTGACTCATGTTATTTTGAAGCTTTCAATGTACTACAGATGCATTTTGAAGTCTTTCTTTTTTATTATTACTTGTAAGAGTTTATTTTAATTTAATGCAGCAACTGTTTAATCTAAATCCATATAAAGCTTTTTTTACTTGTACTTTTTGGGCTAAAAAATATGAATCTGCTTAGCTTTATTTGTATCTGTACACCTAAAATAAGACGCTAAATTTTAAATAGCTTTCAATCTGAAGTAAGACATCAGTAGATTTCAATTGCAGTACTTAATAGTCGGAATCTTTAAAGTTTAAACTTTTTGTAATTTTACTTGTGTATATTTTTCTTTACCATGCTACTGATGTATTAGTGATTATAAGTGAAACTAATCATGAAATTTAATCCTTAGCTTTATAGTTTTATATATAGAGAGAGTTGGTGAATTGTAGCTAGGCATTAAAATGCGTATTAAAGTTCATATTTATAGTACACATTTATTAAAGTAAATTGTACATGTACTTTACTACATAGAGAAGTGAAAACAAATCTCTAAATTTCAACGGAGCCACCGCTGCAGTCAACCAATTTTGGGGCATTAGTAAAAACCTTCTGAATATGTGCATCCAAATCCTCCAGTTTACAAGACTTTATTCTATAAATCTCCTCCTTTGTGCAAACTCATAGACAAAAAACGCCCTAGAAAATACTGGTCTAACCACGCAAGCACAGTAAGAGCAAATGAGACGATACACAATAACACATGAAAATGAAGTCGCTAATGTTACTTTAACGAGTCACCCTGGATCACACGTAATCTTCAAGCATTTGCAGTGTCACGCATAAGATGAGTCTTTTGCTCTAGTTTGCATTCTTTCAATTCATCATTTTGGAATTACTATCATGTGATACCCGGTAATGGCAATTATGAAAATTGGAGAAACCCCTTATATGGAATATAGCTAAAGGATGTTTTTAAAAATTCAGATCAATTTTTATACCACATCCTATTTGCTATTATTTATTTAGAAAGTTTTTTAATTATTATTATAGTCATAATACAAGTTCTCTAAGCATTTTATATCCCTGTTTATTTTCTGCTAATTTGTATATTTTTTATAAGTTTTAGGTTTGTGCGATTAGATTTAAATTATGGTCAAGAATCACACTTAAATAATTTACTTATTTTTATAAATCCACCAACACAATAAAAAGCCCTACTTTTAAAATTAATTTTTCTTTCTTGTAAGTTATTTTTTCTACGTTTTCTTTAATATTCTGTGTTGCAAATCAATACCTTACAATTTTTTAAAATAAAACTAATCTTGTTGCATCTGTCTGATATGACAATAATAATAATAATAAACTTTTTTGGTATAATTAAGTAGGTACAACAGAGAAGGTAGTGCTTCTTATCCTTCCGGGGATATTTTTAGGTTAGTTTTGTAGAGATCCTACCTACAGCATTTTTTAAATGAAATTTTGCACACATTTATCGGGTGAATATATTCGTTAAATTTATAAATGAGCAAAATCGTTCCAAAAAGCGTGAAAAGTGACCTACAAGTAATTTGAATTTTTTGTAACTTTCATATTCTCTCTAGATTTAGACAAAATTTTTTTAAATATATCTCTTAGACAAATATTATGGTCAGAATGTAGAGAAAGAAGACATGGTTATAAGTTTATATGGAATTCAGTTTTGATTTATATCAAAAAAAATCTACTAGTCTTTTGGTGGCCTCGTCACAAAGAATTTGTTTACTTAAAGATGCGTATAAAATTTTTTGTTTGACCCACTTATTCACCCACTTAATAGTTATCTTGTGAAGCATATTCCAAACATTCTTTAATATTCATAAGGTAGATCATACAGTTTAACTATTTTTGTCTGTTTTTTATTTGGGTTGATAATGTAAATGCTCGTTTTATTTTATTGTGAATAAATATGCTATAAGATATTTAGATTTTTTTCTAAATAGACATTAAATAATAATTATATAAATAATTGTATAGATTATAATACTTACAAATCTGTTTCTCCTCACTTTCTTATTTAAAAATAACTTTGTAGTCGAATGAATTATTGGGATACGGGAAAATTATAAGAAATTAGAAAAAGAAGATAAAACTTTATTTATGCATACTTTAATACACATTTGTGTAATTACTAGAATATATCATTAGAAGTGTCTAAATATATAGTACATATAGTTAAATCTTCTCTTAAAATGGTAACCTTGTTTAAATATTTTACTCTAATTGATTAAAATTGTCATTTGATTTCCACAGTTTAAAAAGAGTTTCTAAAACAACACGATCGTAAAACTCTTATACTAACTTGCTTTTGTATTTATTTAATAATAAAGTTGCATTTGCAATTACAAAGGTATTCTTTTCTAAGCAAATAAAATCGATTACATGCACCAGTGCAAATTAATTGCTTTCTTTAGCTTTAATGCATTTTATAATTTGTAAACCAATTAACTATATGCAATAAACATTAGTATGCGGCTTATTCTGTCGGTGCTGCCTCATATGCAAAATCCTTCATAACCAGATCATCAGACATTCCGATACGAAAAATCGCTAAACAGAAATTAAATCTATTACCACCACCCTACTGCAAAATGGATATTTCAACAAATCCTTAACTAATATAATCAAAAATATAAATAAAAACACTAACTCCCAATCCCAAAACCCGCATGACCAACAAAAAGCATTCCTATTCGACATCAGAGGTATCACCGATAGAATCAGCCGCATACTAATGCGACAAAATATACGCACGGTCTTTACGACCAATAACCAAATATCTGAGTTTATTTGCTCAGCAAAGGATCACTGCCTTAATGAATCCCAAGGAGTGTATGAAATACCTTATGGAGACTGCCAAAGGGCATATATAGGTCAAGCAAATCGGCAAATATCTAGCCGAATATATGAGAATTCTCTGGCCGTACGGAAAGGCGATAATGGTTCGGCACTTGCCAAACACAGCAAAGAAACAGGCCACAAAATTAATTTCTCTGGGGCTAAAACTATTGCCCCCATTTCCCATTTCACCAGCAGAATAGTACGTGAGGCAATTGAAATAGAAACACGCCCACAGTGCCTTAACACAAGAGATGACAGCCAACGTTTACCTGTCATATGGAAATCCCTTATTACCCGGCACCGCCAATTACGCAATAATCCTACAAACTTTCCCTTCCGACCTTATAAAAGACCAAGCCGATCATACGAAAGGTCAGTCTTACTCAAAGACTCGTAGCTCTCCTTGGGGAGTAAGCAGATTGAGACCCCGAGTGAAGAACTAAACTATTGAAAATGGCATCAAAGCCGATGTCGAAACGTCGAGAATTTTTCAAAAGAGACGCGGTTCATTCCGTGAACTAAGTTGTTTAATATATATATTAACAATAACCTCGCAAAAAAGGAGATACAAAAAAAATGAGCAAACGAGAAAGGAAGGAAAAGTTAAAAAGAAAGACATCAAGTTTAGTTACAAAAAATAATAATAAATAGAAAAAAGTGGAAATAGGAAGACCAAGGACAAAAGTTGACAGAAACAAAACTGCAAAACGTAATGGCAAAAACTAGCGTAGGAAAAGACAAAAAAACAAATGCGAGAATAGAAAAGAAATACTCAAATAAGGGAAAAGACAAACTAATAAAAAATTGAAAGAAGACAAAAGAAACATACGCAAACATGGAAAACTGTAAGAGAAATAACAGAAAACGAGTTTGAGCTGGAAGACATCATAAAAGATAGCGGAATAGATATGGTGACCATAAACCAAGTAAAACAAAAGTGAGAAGCTAATATGATATTGAAAAGGAGGGCACTTGTTAATATACAAAATAGTAGAGGAAATAAGACATTCCAAAGCGGTAGTAGGATATGCATTGCACATAAGAAAGACCTACAGCACGTGAGGGAATGAAAATGTATAACAGAAAAAGTAATACGACTAGAAATAGGTGGGTTTAAAAAATTACAGAATTATAATAATAATAATAAAAATAAGAAAGAAGCTGAACAGTTTTGGAGCACTATATGAACAGAAGTTGAGCAAAATAAAATATGATAATATTAATAGGAAACTGAAATGGAAGTACAGAAATCAGAGTAGGACAATACGATGAGGAAGTGAAATATACAAACGTACAAAGAATTATAAATATTTGCACGTTAAATAATAAGGCAGTAAAAAAATATGCTTTTAGCATATAAATATATACCTAAATATACGCGATAAATACTGAGCAGGGGGAAAAGTCAATTATAGATCTATTAATCACAGTAAAACCCTTCAAATTACAAGATAAAAAATAAACCACGAATAACAGGGGAAATTAATAAAAAAACTAAGAGTGCAAAGAAAACAAGAAAAACCAATAAAGACATTCAAAGAAAAGTTATAGGAAATTTTTTAAAACACAGTAAAGAAAGTAGCCGTAGAAATATGTAGAGAAAGTAAAAATGTAAATAAGAAGAAACAGCGAAACAACGAAATAAAGGAAGAGGTAAAGAAAAAAATGACGATAGTATCTAGGGAACCATAAAGGTAAAAATATTACAAAGAATACCAAATATAGAGAGAAAAAGTGAAAACAATTGTCAAGGAAACAAAGAGGATAGCGTGAAAAATTTTTATAATCGAGATGGATAGGAGCAATGAAGAAAAAGCAAAATTATTATACAGCAGGCTAACGAAATTAAGATAAGATAAAAAGACCATCCCTAAAAAGCATCTGCTCTATAAAACTGTAAAAATGTAAATATGTGTGTAACTAACATTGCAACTCACTTTTAGTTATGAACCGATTTTAAAGTTTAACATCTCATTCGAACCAGTTTTTTGACAAATTTTGCATAAAGGTTTTAGACTTTCGATTTAGATCACGGTTTACCTGTCATCGGCCAAAACATGAAACAATTTGATAGTTTGCATCACCTATCGATCAGCTACCAGCTGTCAGGAGGCGCATGCGGCACAACTTTGATTTACGTGGCCCGTTTTTGAGTCGGTTTTTTTTAGTACTTAAAAATAAAGAAAACCAGGTTATAACGGGAGACGAGGAGAAAATGAAAAGATGGAAAGAGCATTATAAGGAACTACTAGGAAACAAGGAAGGGAACTAGCAAACTGCAGAAATAATCACGGGCACAATTGAATTACAAGAAGGGGAAGAACAAATAGTAATAAAAGAAGTAAGGAAAGCAGGTAAGATACTGAAGACAGAGAAAGCCCCTAAAATGGATGAGATAACGCCAAAGATGTTAAAATATATGGGAGAAGAAGGTGTAAGATGGCTACATAGGTCTAGCGAACAAGTAAGATATTACCGGAATGGAGAAAGGCAATGATCTCTCCAATCCATAAAATTGTCGAGATATAAGCAACGATGTTTTCAAATGTTTCATAAATTTAGAGAATATTAAACATGACAAACTGTTGAAAATACTAGACAACCTACAAACAGACTCCTAAGATATATTTGTAATTGGAGAGGCAGGCGTGTAAATAGCCGCTCTCGTGGTGCGATGTGTGATACGTAGTACGGCCCGTTTTGGAACGTAAACCGATAAGGCTCATAAGGACCAAAAAAGATGGAGAGGCAGGCGTGTAAATAGCCGCTCTCGTGATGCGGTGCGGGACACGTAGTACGGCCCGCTTCTTGGTCCGTAAACCGATAAGGCTCAAATCGTCCCTTAAACGGCCAGCGCAAAAGCGGATGGGGGCGGCTACCGATATCCACCGAAAGTAAAGCCAAGTCGCTCACCTGAATCGGCTTCGGCTTCGGCTTCGTCGGCGATGTTTCACGGTGGCCACCTTGCTGCGCTGTCTTCTTGTATGTTGCGGGATGTTAAATGCGGCCGTACTGGACCTGATGCGGTGTGAATATGAGCGGGTTGTTAAGCACGACCAAATTGGCCGCGCTGTGGAACGTATATATGCGGGGTGTTAAGACACGACCGAATTGGCCGCGCTGCGGAGCGTGTATATTTGCGGGGTGTTGAGACACGACCGAATTGGCCGCGCTGCGGAGCGTGTATACTTGTCGGCTGAGCAAAGCCCATATACCGTTCTGTGTGCGACGGCAAAACGTAGCAGCAGGTTTCAAAAAGCCGCCCCGGCATGTCGCCGCGATATAAAGCGGTTCAAGGGCGAAAAGGCCGCCACACCAGTAATATTAAATCATTATTGGGGCCACACAGCTAAGCAAAACTAAAAAATATTTTATTTTTTAGAAAAAGCAGAAACAAAAAGGGGAGTTATGTGTGGGTATTGTCATTATTGTAATTAAACATATATTCTGAAGTAATTTTAAAACAAGCCTTAGAAGAAGAAAAAGGATAATAGTTAACGGTATTCTTATTAATAATATAAAATATGCGGATAATAACGAGATCTTAGCCATCAACACTGGAGAGCCACAGAAAATTATAGATAAAGTAAAAATAGAAAGTGAAAGATATGGTCTTATTATAAATATCAGTAAAACTACCTTAGTAGTGTTTTGTAAAAGTTGACTGTAGGGAATAATAAAGTTAAACAAGGCTATCATCGTAAATACTTGGAAATGCCAATTAACGGAAACACTCAGTGAAAGTAAGAATTGCTGGTGCGCATTCAACAAAATCGATAAAATTTTATTAAAATAAAAGAAATGTTAACAGCACATGATTTGTCACTCGAAGTTAGAATAAAAATGCTTTATTGTTAAGCTTTCTCGGTTCTGCTACGTAAAGTAGAAAGCTAGAAATTTAATAAATAAACAATAAGAACAGAAAGCTTTACAATGTAGAGGGAGATCACTGGAAATACATTGGATAGATAGAGTAAGAAATATTGAAGTTCTACACCAAATAAATAAAGATATTGAATTACTAGTTACAATAACAAAAAAACAACAAAGACGTATACTTGGGCCATGCTACATGGAATAAGAAGTGACAGATACTACAAAAAATATAATTGAATCAAAGCTAACAGTAAGACGAAAGACAGAAAGTGCAAGTGACATCTAAGCGGCAATTTTGAACAAAACATTAATGACTGGACATTTGGCGGAGGAAATAATAGATACTAAAAGAAAAATATTCGTAAAGGCCAAGAGAAATAAATCTGGGGATCAGAAACTCTAAACAAATAAAGATAAAAGTCCTATTACATGCAGATAACCTGATAATAGTTACTAATAATAAAAAAAACCTAAAAAACGAGATAAAAAAGGGAAAAAGAAATAGAGTACGAGCTTAGTATAAATATGAAAAGGAAACAAAAATTATGACAATAACCAGTACGCAAGAAGGAACTGAGACGGAAAGGAGACCATTAGGGAAGTGGGAAGAAATATCTTGGAACATTAACGAAACCTCAGGGAAGATTAAACAAGGAAATAACCAACAAAATAAAGAAAGTAATGACTATATACAAAATTTTGTACAAAGCATTCTTTAATAAAAATAAACTGACAAAGAAAACTAAAACCAAAGTGTATGAGTTAGTACTGGCACCAATGCTTATTTATTGGAAGCGAATCATGGATCCTGACTGATTATCTAAGGAACAAATTAATAACGTGCAATGAAGATATTAAGGAAAATAACGGAAGTGATTAAAATCGATAAAATAAGAAGTGATACAGTAGGAAATTAAAAAATAAAAAGTATAATAGAAAAATTTAAAAGTAGCCATTAAGGGGATTCGGCCATATTATGCGAATGGACGATAATAAAATAGTAAAAATCATAAGGCGGGCCCAGACCGGGCAAAAATAAAAAGGGAAAGAGCGACAAGAAGATGGAATCAAGAAATAACTAAAGAAAAGAGGGAAAAGAGAAAAAACAGAAAAATCACCTAGACACCTAGGGTAAGAAATAAGTAATAATTAGAGGTTTTAAGAAACAATTCAAACCTCGCAACTTCTTAAACAACCATCAAATTGGATATTTTATAAAGTCCTACTCAAGAGATTTAATAAGTGCTAAACTTAGCTAAATATTATTTCTAGTTGAATATGCCAGCACTATGGTGTTCGACATTAACCTGTTGCGCTTTTAATTTTTTTTAAAAAACAACCAACAAAATTAAATATAAATTTTACTAATGTGTAGATAACAAAATGTTAAGAATTCCTTAATAAGCTAAGTATGTCTAAAATAAGTGTTATAAATGTTAATAATATCAATGACTTTGGAATTCTATAAACAAATCCTTAAGAAGTGTTTGGTTATTGTTTTTTAGTTGTTGGCATAGACAGCTTTGGCTTATATTGTTCATAGCAGCTAAACTCCAATGCTTCGAAAAAAAATAATTAAAAAATGACCTTGAGTAGTACCGCTAAAACAAGTATATGGCGATATAGGGATAATGTGCGTTTTCCAGAAAATAATATGAAATTTGTTGTGTAAATTTGAATACGGTAAAACAAACTGACAATTTACAAAAGGTGTTGGGTAACCTAAGTCTGAAATAACTTAAAAATGTGAATTAAATTTAATCCGCTAAGCATATAATCTTAAATAGTTCCATTAAAAAAATTTAAAATAAATTTAAGGCAACAATATGGATAGCCTCAATGTTGACACTTGAACTAATACGAGTTCCACTTTTTACGCAGTCGATTTATTCCTGTTTGAGCATATCCCAAAAACTTTCGTAAATTTTGCGAGGATAAATAAAAAGTGAAGTGTAAATGGCAAAACACAAAACGGGTGTTTTGGGATCTCTGCTCTCTAGCTTTTAGCACGTAAGATCATGAACCAAATAAACTTCATTAGTCAACTACTTAGAATACGGCTCTACTATTATTAAAAATATTATTAAACATTAATCACTGAACTTCAAGAGTGCATCAAAGAAAAAAGACGCACGGAACACTGCATTGCAGTGCATAAAAGCTTGAATTTAGGAACGCAATTAGTAAAGTTGGATTTAAGATGATGGATTACCACATTGGTCTGTTGTGATTTCCAATATAATTTATTCTCAAAGTTAGGGAAGCTTTTCCTGCAAATAGGAGCGCAGGAATTTTGCAATAACCAACAATCCGTTTTCAAGAAAATTGTTAAATGCAGATTAAAATAAATGCTTACAAGCACGGAAATGTGATTGTACGCATTATAAAAATAACAATTAGTTTTTTACATATCTCGTATACATTTTAGGAGCTTTGAATTGATAATCAATATATTTATACAGTTTTACAAATTTAAAAACATAAATTTAAACACATAATAGGAGATATTAAAAATATTATAAAAACGTCTATTATTTAATGTAGCTTATATTTATATTTTAATTGCTCAAAAATACTTAATGCAAAGTAAGCGTCTTAAAAGAGGTTATTATTTACGCTTTATGCTTAAGCCATACCTTACATAAAAACTTAAAATCAGTGACGTATTTCCTTTAGAAGTACTTAGTGTGTCCTATTTTAAATTCCCCATTTATTGATTGCTGTTTCTTACAAAATTTAAATGATATTAAACCAGCCCTTGCGTAAGCGGCACAAAACACCCCCGACCTTCCAGGCATTTAATGCGGATAAGCACGCTCAAACTTAATAAAAATGCATAAAGCCAGTCCACGACTACGAGTTTTCTCTAAAAATAACCTGCCGTCAGGTTTATGCAAAAGCGAGAAGTTACGGGCGGCTCGGGCGCCTCGTTTACGTTTTGCTAATAATTTACTTCGATTTTACTCACCTCAAATTTTTTCGGCCTTCCAGAATACTAAATTTATCGAAAAACTACTCCGAAGGAACCGTTACCATCAATCACGGTAAATTTTCAAAACAGGGCTCTATTGATAGAATGCTTGCGCTCGCACTGCGACGCTAGGTAATTCCATTAAAATGTGTTTGCACTGATTGATGCATTTTGATGTTTGTGAAGCTCTTTCTGAAACTGGAACGTGATTTCGTATCGAACCTTTCAAATATATCTTACGCCATTTTAGTTTTATCTACGTATTATTAATTATATATATTTGTTATATTTTATCTATGTTATATCGCAACAAAAATATTTTTCGTTTACAAAATGCTCATTTTAATTTTAAATAATAGAGAATAAAGAGATTGGTAAATGTTTAACGTAAAAATAACTTTAAGTTCGGTGTGAATACTGAGTCATTCCAAAATTATGAGCAATACCAAAACGACCGAGTTTGAAACGACTAATGCTCTAAGACTACTAGACGGAGGAGAACAGGAAGTACAGCGCTCGACAGAGAAAAGTTGAAAGTTTTAAAGCTCGACTGATTTTTATTGAAAAAGTTATGGCGCTAGAAACCATAAATTATAAGTTCTTTATTGTAAAACTATAAAAATGTTTAGAGATCTATTTAAAACTATTAGTTTAGATTTCTTGCTAAATACAAATTTTCCGCCAATAAAAGGTTCTTAGTAGGGACATAGAAAAGTAAACGTGAATGTGACATAGATGCCATTTTTTTCCTGTCAACCCAGCGTCATTTTTACTTTCCTTATCCTATAATAAGGAAGGTAATGTAATCAGCGGAAATTTGACCTACCCAGTTTTTCACATTTCTGGACGAAATATAGTCTCAGGACACCAAAAAAGTTGGTTTGAGCCAATTGTTCGTGTGTGTGTGTGTCTGTCGGTCTGTCAGTAAACAGGATATCTCGAGAACCGTAATAGCTAAAGACTTGAAATTTGGTATGCAAGTTACTTGTAGGTAGGGGACGCAGTGCGAAGCTATTGGTAAAAATCGGCCTAGTCATTTGGTCGCAAGGTCGCAAAATCGGTTGCAAAGCGGTCGCGAATCTAAACGGTTAAAGATTCAAAAAATTTATGAGAATAAAAATTATTTTTTATGATGAGATAAACATAAATTTAAAATAAAAGTTGGTAAAACAGGACCTCGAAAAAAAATTGAAGCTCATGATTTTTAATATACCGGGTGTTAATAAAATGTTTCGGGAAATTTATATTACCGGGTAGATCAGACCGAGACGAACAAAATATTACAATGAAATTTTTTGATCCGAGGTCAAATAAATAAGTTATAGCCGATTAAAAATTAATTAAACTGACCAATCACAGCGCACTCGGAGAGCTTCCTGGCCGACTGCGGGAGGACGGGGGGGGGGGGCGCTTGGCCGCTAGGAGGGAGCACGCAGGCGATAATGGGGAAGGCCGTGCAGCCGAGCTCGCACGGTTACCTTTAGTGACGTAGCAAAATTTTAAGTACGAGTCAATTATTGTCTTGTACTGCTTATTTTAATCAGCTTTCGAGTGTTGGACTCGCGCCTCGTCCTTTTTTAAAATAACTAGTTCCGGGACGAGAGCAGCGCAGGGCCGAGACGATGGACACGCTATAATATATAATAATAATAGGATAAGGAAAGTCGTGTGATGTTCACACCAGATTTTTTTTAGTTTAAGGTTTGCCATTTTTGCTATGGAGTCTATTATTTCGGTTGTCATAACCGCAATCGGTCGTTTGGTGCAAAAATTAGAGACGAATGGTTCTACTGGTAGTATGCCAAAGATCGAATGACCCGAAAGTGTTCGCCTACCGGCAAATACCGCTGCGGCGAAGAAAAATGTGAAAGAGGGCCCAAAACTCTTAATAACTCATCGATCGCAAGAATTGGGCATTTCAGAAACCAGTTTCCGCCGTATTACGCACAAATATTGGAATTTACACAATAACAAGATCTAATTGACTAAATAACTCAAGCCAATTGACCATTTCAACCGACTTGTATTCTCTGATTGACTCATCCCACATCGTGCAATTGATCCGAACTTTTCATTGAAAATCATTTTCAGTATGAGGCGCATTTCGTATCGAGCAGGTCGGTGAACAAGCAAAATTGTCTCATTTGAGCCAACGAATCCAAGAGAGTACCAAAAACAACCAATGCATCCTCAATAAGTAACTGTTTGGTGTGCTCTATAGTCAAAAGGTGTCATTGAATTATTCTTTTTTGAAAATAAGGCTGAAAGTGATGATTGATGATATTTCTTCTTGAAATTTAATCAGACTGATACCAATGATGTTTATTTTCAACAAGACGGCGCAACATGTCGCACAACACGTACGACTATCGAGTTACTGCAGTTAAAATTCGGTGAACTGTTTTTGTAGGAATATCTCAAAAGTAAAGTCTACGTAAACAAACCAGCGACCATCCAAGACCACAAAAATAACATAATTTCTGAGATAAATACCATTGAAGCGGCTCTATATGAAAATGTCATCGTAAATTTCGTACCATCGTATCAACGTCTGTAAAGTCAGTCGTGGTGAATATATGAGTAATATCATTTTTCATACATAAATGGCATACATAAATGTTTAAAATAAACTACGCTACCTAATCGTATAATTATTAACTATAGTTTTAATAAGCGTTTACTTTCCTATGCCTGAATATTCCTTTTTACTTTTTAGAAATATAAATATTGAATATTTTGCACTGCAACGCTTTTAAATCTACTCATGCAGGAGTATTTTGGTAATATTATCTTTTAATAACAAATTTTAGAAATTGAATACCACGAATTTTAAATGTTCAAAACTGAATGACGGCTGCATAAAAGTGTGTGAATTTTCTATGCCATATAATCTTATTTCCAAACCGCCGCTAACCTTTATAACAGTCGTTAAAATAATAGAGCTATTAAAAATAGTAGCCAGAAATGAATATGAAATGAAACTATCACTTAATGACCAGGTCAAAATTCTACTAGAAAATTTCGTTGATGCAACGTTGAATCTCCTCCTTTAATGCACGCGTGGTTGTGGGCTTGTTGAAAAAGACCTTTGATTTGAAATAACCCCATAAAAAGAAATCTAATGGTGTTAAATCACACGATCTAGGGGGCCAATTCTGATCACCGACACGAGAGAGTACACGACCTGCAAATGTCTCATGCAGTAATTGAAGTGTTTCACGGGCTGTATGGCATGTGGCACCGTCTTGTTGAAACCACATATTGGCCACATCAATAACATCCAATTTCGGTAAAAAGAACTGTGTTATCATGTCGCGATATCGTGCACCAGTAACAGTCACTGCTTGACCAGCCTCATTTTCAAAAAAGTATGGTCCAATTATGCCTCCAGCCCAAAATCCACACCAAACAGTGACACGTTGTGGATGCATTTGTTTTTCGACAATCACATGTGTGTTCTCAGAACCCCAAAAGCGGCAATTTTGGCGATTAACAAACCCATCAAGGTGAAAATGTGCTTCGTCGCTTATGATCATTTTGCTCGAAAAACCAGCATCCATTTGTTGATGCTCAATAATTCATTCAACAAACTCTCTTCGCTGTGCATGGTCATTAAGCTTCAGTTGTTGTGTTAATTGAATTTTGTAAGCATTGAGACACATATCTTTAGTGAGTATACGCTGTAGAGAGCTTCTTGAAATTTGCAATTCTTGTCCACGACGCCGAATTGAGGTTCCTGGATTGTCACCGACACTCACGCACTGCTTCGATGTTGACATTTGAACGGCTTGTTTTTGGACGACCAGTGTGTTTGGCGTCTCTGTGTTTGGATCCTGTCTCTCAAATTTTTCAATTAATCTCTTCACAGTTGACAAAATTAAAACACTATTCCGACCATATTTTGTATGAAATTTTCGCACAGCGGTCGCCAAGCTTTCATTATTTTTGAAATGTTGTTCAATAATGAAGACACGTTGTTCTATCGTGTAACGCTCCATTTTTACTAACCCTAAACTGTCAGCTGTCGATTTGTTTTTGTTTTAGGGTTGTCAACACTTTACTGCATAAATGGCGGCAAATTAAATCTTGCGTTAATTCTGGGACACCCTTTATAAAGTGTTATAAATATTGAAACTTCTCGTATTAGCTGTGGAAGGACACGCTGAACTGATGGCTACTTATATTTGGTTATCACCCGTTATGATCGTTTTGGAATAATAATTGTCAAACCACTAAAATTGTTATAATCAGTAATGCTTGTGAAAATCCACAGATAAACCGATTTGGAATCATTTCCCTTGCACTTTGTCTTAGTACTGCTGCGCTCCATCATATCACATATCTAGCCAGCCTCACTTAGTTTGGCCTGCAGCTCAATGCAGTTTCCGGGGTGTGGTACGTGAAGCCATAAGTGAAGGCCAGTAGCAGCAATTAATCTGGTATGTAATCAACCGCTAACGAAAGGTACTACTTCTGCAGCGACACCCTTACACCACAGTTTAGAAGACAATAGTGAAATAGCCATTTAAACGTTCGTAACCTGTCCAAGTCAAGAAGTATGCATAATCTAACTACTGATATGAACAAAATGAAAATTAATGTACTTAGTTTCAGCAAAGTTTGATGGCCAAAAAGAGAAAAATTCCAGACAGAATAGTCTTATGTATTATTCCGTTAGTAATAACCAACAGCAACAAAATAGGGTAGTAGTTATTAGTATCGTTATCAGCGATTTTAATGCCAAAATAGGCAGAAGTGTTTAAGGAGACAATTTTGGGAAATTTGATTTATGAAAAATGACAGAAGTCAGAAAATGCTGCAATACTGTATATAAGAAGAGTTGATTATCACTAATACTAGACAATAGCTTTTACCGATGTTAAATATAACAAACTATTGAAGATACTAGCCAATTTACATATAGATCACTAAGACATACGGCTAATATCAAATATTTATAGAGGCCAAACAGCTAAGGTAAAAATAGAAAGCATTTTATCAAAAAAAGCAAAAATAAAAAAGTAGCCGGTCACAGATATTATCACTATTGTTATTCAACATATATTTTGAGGTAACTTTCAGAAAGAACTTAGGGGAAGAAGGGTAGAGAATAAATAACACTGAATATCTACAGAGAATTATATTAAAGTAAAAATGGTATGAGAAAGATATGGCGTTAGTATGAATATCAGTAATATTACATTAATATTGTTTACAGAGAACCTCATGCAATCCACGAATTTATATATAGAAAATAATAAAATTGAACAAGTCTACCATTATAAAATCAATCAACGGAACCGGTCAGTTTAGGCAAGAATTGCTGGTGCGCATCTAACAATCCCGATTAACTTTTATTAAAATAAGAAAAATGTTAACAGAATATGATTTGGTAGTCGAAGTTAGAATAAAAATGGTTCATTGTTGAGCTTTTCCGATTCTACTACGCGGACTAGAAAGCTAGACACTTAACAAAGAAACAATAAGAAGAACAGGAAGTATTAAAATGTAGGTTTATAAAATATTACCAGAAATACCTAGAACAGCTAGAGTAAGAAATACTAAAGTACCACACCAAATACATAAATGAATGGAAGTACTATTAATAATAAAAAAATAAAGACTTCAATACTTGAGTCATGTTACATACAATAAAGAGTTTCAGATGCTACAAATGATTATGCAAGAAAACATAAGTAATCTACAAAATTATTTTAGTATAACATCAATTGAACTGTTCAAAACAGTAACATATAGAGTAAAGGTAGCTATCATGATACCTACCTTCGACAAAGAAGATAAGCTAAAAAATCTGGTGTGAACATCACACGACTTTCCTTATCTTATTATTTGGGTAATTCTAGCAAAAACAGCAAAAATCCACCATTATCTCCTCAAAATTGTTAAAATCTCGCGAAGGGTAAGTTCTATCAAAAAATGTATTATTTTTTGGTACTCCCGTTCAACATACTAAATTTGGAACTTATTTAATGTGTAGGTACGCAACATTATTATTTTTCCATTAGCTTCACGTCTAACTTATGGCTCAGTCGGATACGGCCACGGACGCCGACCAAATATGTCGCGGGTTCGATCATGGGCTTCAATTTTTTTTCGAGTTCCTATTTTACCAACTTTTACTTTAAATTCATGTTTATCTCACGATAACAAATCATTTTTATTCTTATGAATTTTTTGTATCTTCAACCGTTTAGTTTCGCGGCCGCTTTACGACCGATTTTGCGACCAAACGGCTATGCAGACTTTTATCAAAAGTTTCGCACTACGTCCCCTACCTACAAGTAACTTGCATACCAAATTTCAAGTCTCTAGTTCTCGAAATATGCTGTTTACTGAAACACCGACACACACACGAACCAATGGCCCAAACCAACTTTTTTGGTGTCCTGAGGCTATAATTCGTCCAGAAATGTGAAAAACTGGGTAGGTCAAATTTCCGCCGATTACATTACTTTCCTTGTTATTAGATAAGGAAAGTAAAAAAATCAGAGTGTTAGAGAAAAAAACAGAGTTTCACATTTAGCATAATGCTTTCAGGACAGTCATTAAAATATTTAAGGACTCTCCTGAAAGCTTATTCCGGATTTGTCAAACCCAACCTCTACTTTAAAATAACTAAAAAAAGAATTAAAAACACACGGACACCGAGCCATTAACATTTAGAATATTAAACAGAAAAAAACAAATTATTCTTCCTTGAATTAAAATCTGCTAATAATAATAAGGACATATACAAATGCAGTTCAGAAAGAAACATATATTTGTTTACCAATAACAGTCATATGTAGATACAGAACGTTTAGAAACCTACAAGACATTTATTTTCTCATTGTGCACATTAATGTGTTTATATGAAACATATAACACGATTGACGTACACATTCACTCATTACATTTAGTCCGTGAACATTACACAGTTCGCAAGAAATTGCAACTGTAGAAGATGTCAATAGACCAATTACTGAATTGAATTTTAAAATATAACTTATTTAGGAATTCAAAATATATGTTCATGGAACTAAGCATTTTGATGGTGGGATATATGCCGGTATTGCAGTATTATTAAAAACTGAATAAAGCACCACGGAATACAAACAAGCGTATCTCCAAGAAGCGACAATTGTAATTAAAGGTTGAACTTAATCCATAACAGTTTTGGCGGTTTAGGGTCTCCCCGCAATAAAATAATAAACAATGCGAGCACTATTGCAATACTTTATGTGCCAGATCCATTTCAAAAAAGACCCTGTTTATGCTAAAAATATACAATGGAGGCATAGACTCACCTTGACTAACGGCAGAGTAAAGTCTGCATATTGAACCACCGATCCAACAAAATTGTCTGATTTACTTAATTTTTTATAATAAAAGAATTACTTAAAGAAACTAGTCTTGCTTAGATATGTCAGCTGACTACAGGAGTGCTATTTAGTAAAAGATTTGTGTAATAAACACACAAATTAGGAGCTATTCAGAGAATTTATAGTTGAAGAATTGTTATTGGACGTTTTCTTAATAGCGAAATATGAGTATAACATTTTAATCAAAATATGTAACGGGCTTTTGGGACTTCCAAAAGGTACTGTATATCACTTGTTCAGAGTGCACCATGGTGGTGAAGAAATTGTAAAAAAGGACAGACTCAAAGAAAAATGGGTAACAATGAGACATCCAACAGATAAGCGTCGATCAAAGCGACAAAGAAAAAGCTTTAGCAATAGCAAACTATCTAAAGTATTTTAACAATTTCTACCTAAAACACTAGCAAAAGAAGAAAGCGAAGTAACATTGCTTCTTAAAACGTCTTCTCAAATGAGCCTGCCTACAAAGCAGTCCATGGTATATTAGACAAAAGCACAAATTCTGAAATACTGAATGCTCACAAATGCACTACGTAAGTGTTGATGGAACTTCCAGATAAACTTTATAGATTTTGTTATCTATACACTCAACACAGCATTAAGATTACCCAATGACAATCTTTACAATAAAAAGTTGGTATCTATACGGTAATTTTAAAACTTAGAAATTTAGAGTCATACAGACTTATTATTTTGCTTTTAGTACCATCAAAAGTATTTGAAAGAGTGCTACTAAACAAACTTACTTCTATATTACTGGACAATAACTTAATCCTTGATTATTAATTTGGATTTTGGTAAGATCAAATAATCTAGTTGTAAATAAGGCGGTCAAAAATTTGTGAATGGTAACCTAAGCTTTTGACAAGATATGGTACAATGAGATATCTTTTAAAATTAAAATTAAAGTTCTCAAATCATCTCTCCTACCCACAGCTGTTGATCAGATTTGGGGATTATCAAATAACGTTATTTGTTATTAATTCTGGAAATCCATAGAGGTGTGTATTGGGGCTAATATTGTATTTTTTGTATATTGTTAATCTTCCAACCACTGGAAGAACAACGACTGTGACGTTCGTTGACGACACGGCCATATTATCATGGCATTCTGGCCCATTTATGGCATTTGACAATTACCAGGTCTATCTGGATATATTGCAACTATGATTTAAACCAGGATCAACAAAACAAAGTCAAAATCCCTTTTATGATCAGAAAAAATACTTGCTCTTCTATTTTACTAAACAACTAGAAGGTCCTACGAGCAAAAAATGACAAATATTTGGAAATTCATCTTGATAAGCCGCTAATGTGGAAAATCACGTATCTGGGCAAAACTGGGCACCGGTTTAGAACTCGAAAATCACAAGTAACTCTGGAGAATAAAATACTGATTTACAAGACTGCCATCAAACCAATCTCGACCTACGGTATACAGAAATCAATTTTAACATCGAAATTTTGAAATGCTTTTAAGTTAAAATGATCTTATAGTATGTGCACTAACAAAGTCATGCGTCCTGATCTTAGTATGCCGTCAGTTAGTAAAGAGATACATGGATACAGTTTAAGTTATTACAGTTGTATAAGTGTTCACTCTAATCTTCTAATCGAATGTTTACTGGAAACTGAAGAAGGGGGTCTCGGGCCAAAAACAACAGGTTTGAGTGATTATGAGACCGTTTTGTTAAATTAAAAAAAGGAATTTGTTAATAAACCCTTTACTTTGTGGTATGCATGTACATAATTTTCTAATTTATTAATTGTTATTAAATGATAGACTGTAAAACTATCAATAAAAAAGTATTATAAACATCGTGTAAGCTTCTTGCACATCTTGGACCATTATTTAAGGTTCTTTATAAATGAAATTTTAAGATTGATTGGAATATAAATCAATCATAGCCAGTACGAAAGTTTGATAACTTAAGTTGCCCATCTAGAAGAACTTTTTATGTTACCAAAATTGTACAATTAGAACATAACTAAATTGCTTTTAACTGGAAATTTTTAGATCTAAAATATTACAGTGAAATATCAGCACAACGGAGACATTTAATCGTTTGTTTAAAAATAGCTTTATATTATTTGAGGCTGCCTTAAATTTCCATTTTGAGACTTACTCAAACAGCTATAGATTTTTGGAAATGTTCGCGCACTGTTCGGAACGGATTCTGTATACTTAAACCGAAATTCGGGTTATTCCATATGAGGATAGGGATCTGTCGAATTGAATTTATTGGAACAGGCAGTTTAAATTCGAAAGAGGATTCGATTTTCTCCAGAATCTATCACGCTGCATAACGGCGCAGTGCATGGTTCAGACGTTTATGTCTGAAAGGATTACTATATCCTACACATCCGGCCAGTGCGAATATTTAATCCTAGAATGGGGCTACGCCGCTCTTAAATCTGCAAAATTATTCCAACTACTCAAAACGAAAGCTGATATTAGATTTTGACCATATTTAAATGCAAATCCGCTTTTGTGCACCCAAATATTAAAATCTCATACATTTTAATTCTGTCTAGGATGTTTAAAACAGCGCCCTTCTAGAAACAACGGGGGAATATGTAAATGTGGAACAAGTCGCTGTTAAAATTAACCCAGATCTTAAACCGTAATGGAAATTTGCACTTTGGGAGTTTAAAATATTTCCAAATTATGTGCCTCATTGGATTAAAAGCTTAGATATTTTCTATAGATTATTTTATATAATTTATAAAATATAATATATAATTTCCTAAATTCATATTAGAACAAGCAAACTATATTCCTTTTGTTACCTTTTACTATTCTGTTTTTCTCTTTCATACACTTGTCAGCTGTCTTCCTTAACATTTTAATTTTATATTACTTTTACTTATACTTATTAAATTAAAATAATGTTTAACCAGGGTTTTAAAAGCTTGCATAAATGTATATTTGTTTTAGATATATTTGTGAATATTCCCCACTTGCCTTTTAAAAAATGGGACTATAAATATAACATTATCTTATAGTTATTTCTAGATAGGAGTAACTAGAAAGTTTTGTTAACACACAAAAAAAAACGAAATATTTTTATAATTGTACTTACTGTTGTTTACGTTGAATGGATTTCCTGTTCTAACTTTTGCCTTTATTATTTATGTTGGTTCTGATGTTTATAATTTCATCTTTTTTGACTTTTTTATTTTCTTAATTAATTAATTTATTTCTAAAAAATCAAAATAACAACATTCTGTGAGCTAATTGTATGTAAAGTTAATTAGAATCATGAGGAAAAGACATCCAGCAAGGTCACTCCTAATTTGGTCTGTTAAATTCAGTGACCACTTTCGTTGTAATCTTCTGGTTTGAGGTTCTTCAGATAACAAAGTTATTTTTACATTTGAATGATTTTCTAGGGTAACGTAATGTTTATTGTTTTACTTTTATTACGTCTATTACGTAGGAAATGTTGAGGTCATTATGTAAAGCTACGTTTGACACATACCACAGGACATTAGAGAGCATTATAAATGTTGTAGACTGAAAACGTTGTATTATATTTAAAGTTGATTTCTAGTACACCCTAAAATGCGCAACCATGTAGCCAGATAGGACGGATTATTCTCTTGTAAATTAATAATTATTCTCTAGCGTAAAGACCGAGTGTTTGCCAACGCAATTTTTTATAACGTAGATCCATTTTTTGTATTTTTTTCTTACATGTGTCTTCCATGTCAGATGTTGATGTAAATATAGACTAAAAAATCTGACCTCATTTATCTACAAAATATGTATGCTGTTGAGTGCAATTATGATGCTATAATTGGATTCTAGTTACGTGAGCTATTACGGTATTGTTGGAGAAGGTACCGAAGTTTGTTTGCGCTGTGGTTGTTAGGCCGTACGTGTATACCAAACACACTAGCCGTCTAAGGACACTATTTTAGTTTGAAAGTAACGATCTGTGAGGTAAGATTATAAAAGTAAATAGTAATTGTGTGGCAATAAACTCTTTATTTTATAAAGCAGACCACTGTACCACAGATTATCGAATACATTACTCACGTCAAAGAACGTTGCACTACAATACATTTTGTCTTCAAACGATGTACGTATTATATTTACCAATCAGTGGCATTGTTGTGTTGTTGAATGTCTAGCTCAAATACAAAATTAGAAATAGTTTTTCCACCACCTTAGAAATAGGATAGGACAATATAATCTAACTTGGTTGGTAGGTTTTCCCGGTTCAAGTATTAAAATAATTTGAGGAAACTTCAGCAATAAGGGCCAGTATACCAGCCGCAGTATTCCATTAAGCAAAATTTGTAAAAATGTCCCTTCTTAGCTAGACGTTTTAAAATAGTTTCTGTTTTAAGATGATAGCCTAATAATTTTTTATTTTTTGCAATTTTTATCTGGGTTTTAACTTCCTGCGGGGTGAAACTACGTATTGGAAGCGACAGTTGTAATGGAGTTACTAAGTATTTTTCAATTTCTTGTTCAGGCTCAGCAGAGTTTGGTTAAAAAATATTTTTGTGCTCTCCAAATGCCTCAACTTTCTCTTTATCACACCTTGCCCAAATTCCCATTTTTTAATTTGCTCTCCAAATTAAGCGGTCATAGACAGAAAGTAAATTTGTATAGTATTTAAAAGTTTCATTATAAATTTCTTGCATCTACGTCTTAGTTTGTTATTTTAATAATATAGTGTGGTTTTGTCTTCTTATTTCTTTCACTAAACTCATTATTTCAGTAGTACTAGTTGCCGTTAAGTGTTTTTAGGTCATGATTAGTTTTTAACTTAGTTTTGTATTAATACATTCATTAATATCAGTTTCTAATATTTCTCAGTTGGTTTTTGCTTTGCTGGGAGTAGGTTTGGGTTCATACAGTATAGTTGCGTTCACGGTAGCTATGATAGACGTACGATGGGACAAAATATCGTAGTTGAAGACAATATTCATGTAGTTTGATGGCATGCCATAAATAATAAAAAGGTCCAACAAATCTGGAATGTTATAGGGGTCTTTAAGTCAATAAGTTGGGCTGCCCTTTTACAAAAAGCCATATTTGTTACTTACTATACATTTAAGCAGTTTTTGCCTTTTCATGTTGTTAAAAGTGAGCCCCAGTGTATGTTTTGGTATTAAAATCTCCGCAGTTATGTTACGTTGTATAAGGTAATGGATAATTATTTATGGAGTTACGTATTGTTATGGCTGAATTACCATGTGTAGTGCTATCTAGATATTCTGTATGATATACCCAGTATTGGGGTATTGCTAAATAAGATGTTGAAGTAAAAGTATGTTTTTGAATTTTCATAAACCATCAATGTTATCGAAACCTATAAAGGTTTTAACTTTCAACTTTCTTTGTTGTGGTCTTTGGCATTCCACAATGCAATTTTTAAAAACTTAAAATTATTGAATTAAAAAGCATATTGTTCTGTTATAGTAACTGGTTGAACATATTTTTAAACTCACCAAGAAATTGTCTAAGGCTAACACGTTTAGTGGAAGACAATTGATTCCGAACTGCATAATTTAGATGAGTATATACTGGTTGACTATTTTGGCTTTTCAATAATTAAAAATTCTGTCTTCTTAAGTTTAGAGATCTTAGAATTGAATGTTGTTTGTTGGGTTGGTATTTTTGTTGGACCTCTTGATATATGGAACGTCTCTTATAGTTAGCTGGTTGCAACCCTTCGCATAAAATACTTGTAGCTAGAGTTGCTTGAGTTTCTGTAACATGGGGACCTGCACATTTCACACAATCAAAAGGTTTACTGCAGTAATTTTTTGTGTGCTCATAATTCTGACATCGCCTACATTGTAGGATATTTGTGTTTGTTTTTGGTGGTTCAAATGTAATGTGTTTATTTGACAATGAGTGTGTGCTGTATATGTTTTTATTAATTGCGGTTGGCTCTAAACCTACAAAGATTGTTGCTAAAGAATTTTTGTTATATTTGTTTTTAAATTTATAATATTGCGTATTGTATGTCCTGGTTATTTAAGGGCTTTTTAAATGCCATCTATCGGGGTAGTATAATGTAAATGTTTTAATACAACTCTGTAAAGACAGCTCCCTTTTATTTGGTACGTATAATATACCAACTCATTATCTTGCATACGCTTAATAAGTTTACGATATGTATTAGGGATTGTATATATTTTAACAACATTATTATAAAGACTTTTTGTGGTGTATGCTTTTCTGTCGCTATTTAGTGTACATTTTCACTCACATTCTTTGAATTTAAAACATTATTAAAAAAATATTGCTGAGGATCTGCTTTGCCTATAATTAATGACTTTTTATTATTGTTCATTTGTGTGCGAAACTTCATTTACCGTTTCCATTTATTATTTGTAACACGTTGTCAACTATCTGCGGAATTAACTTGAATTTCTTCATCATCTTCAGAATATTTATTTGTAGCCATTGTAATTTGAATTTGTTAACTGATTTGTTTATTATTATGTTGAAAAAAATAAATTTCTGACTGACCTAAAGTGAGTTGATACAAACAATAAGGTGGATTAAGGGCAGGTATGAATATTGAGTTTGTTGATAAGAGCAGTTTGGTTGTGTGTTGGCTAAAAACGGTAATTTCCGTTAATTAGCTGCAGATTACTAATGTTAAGTGCGCTTGCAAAGCCGTTGCCGGCCGACAGCAATTTTATTTATGTAGTTTAAATTTTTATTGTAAATAGAATTCTTTAAAGATGTTTAGTTAATTAATAATCACTTACAGTTTATTTTTTTAATATTTAAAGTTGATATCATAAGCTGACCACAGGTCACGCTTTACCAGTTGGCACTTAATATCTCGCAGATACTCGCAAACGTCTATACCTTTCAAAATTGAAATAGGAAAGGTTTGTATCTAAATTTATAGGATTCAAAGAAACTTTCTGCATTCTTACATCAATTAAGCAGCACATTTAAGAATTAGAATAGCGAAACAAAGTTTCCAGTTTTATAAAAAATGCCTAGAAGAAATATGTAAAAAAATTTTTTTATAAATATTTCATAATCTTTCTCTTTAGGTCCCGTTGCTTTAATAAGAGTTTGGTGACATGTTTCAATGGCGTAAATTGTGGTTGTCCAAGCTTGTCGGTCTTATACCGCTTGGATTACTTCATGCCCTACAAATGATTTTCTTTGATCGACTTAGCGACTTGAAGATTTTCCTCGTAAGCTCTTTTTTATTTTAGTTTTACCATTAGTTTTTTTAATTTTTTTCTTCTATAAATATGACTTAAGTATCGAAGGTGTGCTTGGTTGATCTTGATAGAAATACATGTTGCGATCTTATTGAAGATTGATGCATTGGTTCGAGATTGGGTCAAAAGTATTCTTAGTATTCTTCGATACGCGCACATTTCGGACGCGATTTTTACCGTTCATGTTTCGCCAGCGCATGTGGCTATGTAAAACAAACAGTGTTCTTATAAATTTGAGTTTGCTATTTTGAGATACCGCCTGGTCTCTTCCGATTTGATTTAATTTCGTGACTATCTTTGGAGCTACACTTATTTATTGTTTGTCACATTCAGCTTTAATTGTTATTAGTGATCCAAGATAAACGAATTTTTTCACCACTTCAAACCTAGCTTTTTGTTTGATGTTATTAAAAGTGCGGTCAATTACCGTTACCTTTATTTTATTTCTATTGAGCATTAATCCATATTTTTTGCTTTTAACGTCTAACTTTGTCATAACATTCTTAAATTCAGCATCACTCGCTGCAATAATAATAATATCAGCGTATCTCAAATTGCATATATTTCGACCACCAATCAGAACAACTCCATTAACCAGAACTCGTCTCATAATATATTCCACATATGCATTGAATAGTAATTGCGATAGAATATAACTCTGCCTTATGCGTTCCTCTACCCTGAATGTGCCTAATAATACTTTGTTGCCTTATCTTTGCGTGATTATTTTTGCACGACTTTGTAATATATGTGTAAGGTAATAAGGAATGCCCATACTTTGGAGTATTGGCCACAGTTTATGCCAATTTATGCAGTCGAAGACTTTAGTCAACGAAACGCAAAAAGGTATTTATGTTAAAGTCGTAGATTTTTTTACCTATGATTTTAGTATATATGTAACAATCAACTTTAATGTCAGCCACTATAAAATTATATACAGTACTTTAAATTTCTTGGTGAGGTGCCTAATCCTATAGCTCAATAATTCTTTTATTATTTGCATGATTTCTTATTTCATTACATCATCTGCTGATCGTTTTTATTTTTGCTATATGCATTCATAATTTGTGTTCCAAATCTTTTTTAGTGTCTCTTGTTGACATCATACATTTCTTACGTTCATCTATTAATTCCAGGGTGCCTTTCGTCATGCAGCAATTATTTTTGTCTGCTTAACACTGATTGAATTGTTTTATACTTTCGATTATCTATTTCTTTGTGGTACGTCACAGTTCTTCTGAATCATCTGTTAGATTTAGAGGGCCAATACTTAGGAGCTTTGTTGCAAAGGTTCACCGGCTGCTATTTTTCTTCTTCAATTATTTTAAGTTTGTTTTTTTGTTATGTGTAGCTGTAATTTTATTTCTGCCTTTAATAATCGATACTCAGAATAACATTTTGTTTTCTCTGTATCTTGTATAATTTACTTCTCACATATAGATGTTTTTTTGAGATGTAGTTGGTTTGGTCTTCCAATCATCTATTTCATCTACGCTACTTCGTTTCCTACATTTGCTACCCGGTAGTCCATTTCTTGAAAATTGGCTCGAAACCAAACTATCACCATTGCCAACTCGATTGCATTGCGTATGAAGCCTAACGTTGTTTACGTCCACATTTATAATGTTTTTATAGGAAAATATGCCTTTGATCACATATACTGATTCGTCCACATTAAGGCGAAAAGGTGCCTTTATTCAGCCGTTCCTAACATGGAAATCCGATTATGATGTACTATTTTTGATCCGCTACCACTTATATCTGTGAAGCATTTCCCTATCCGCCACCTAGAGAAGTGCCCGATCAAGAATTGGTACCTCCATTTAGACATCATACCACTGAAGTATTTGTGTATTAAAACAATTTCTATGTCACTTGTCAAAAGCTATTATAGTACGGAAAAGTTTGCCAAAAAATATTTAGCCAATGAACTTCATATAAAAAATACTCGTTATACATTAAAGATTACAAACAAAAGAAAATCCACGAATCAGAGATAAGCAAAAAATAGTTATACAGCTACCAAATTCAATGACAAATTCAATTTTTTATTAATATTGCCAGCAAACAGCACTACTGATCAATGTGACAAATTTACGACAATGCAATGGTAAAAAATTCCAATGAAGAAAAAAAATGTTGGCCGAAAATTATGAAATACAATGGGCAGAAGCAAAACAGATATGATGTAGATATCAAATAGAATTTCGCCGGAACTAACAGGTTACAAAAAATTGTTATAATGACCGACATGCCGAATTGCTTGCTGACACCTTATTTGACCAACTCACAATATTTTTATGTATTTAGGAAAATTGTGGGCTCGCAATCTAGATATTCTAAATTCCACTAATGTAAAAGCATATTGGATGAAACAGTCGGGACATAAGGGGCTTGTTAAGTTTTCACCTGTATATTGAAGTGGACATAAACAATATGACAAGTGGCACTAAAAACTAACTGTTTGGTCAACTATTTGTAGAGAACAAAACAGAAATGCTATAAAACATTTCCTTTATTATGTATAATTAACCATAAGGTTTTTCTCAGAGGAAACGCCCATATAAAGATAAGTGAAGTTTATTCAGGAACTGATTGTGGAAAAAATAGAACGATTCGAATTATCTCGACTATAATGATGACTCCTTGGGATTGTTATGATTCAGGAAGTTTTGGGAGACATAACGATGAAGGTTCTAAACATTTTTTATTTTTTTTTCGATTAGGGGCAAATCCCTAATCGAAAAAAATACAGAACAAGAAGACTTTGTAATGAATGACGTAGTACATCTGTGGTTGGAAAGAGAAAAAGAAACTCTATTACAAGACTTCTTTTTCTGATGAAAACTTTAAAATGATAGACATAAGGCAATTGTCAAAAGACCAGCAGCAAATTGGGCTGAAAACATTTCCCAGACAAGATCCATCCGAAAAGCTATAAATGGCGTTAAGTATCGAGACTTATTTACACTTATGAAATAGGTCCTGGCGAAGTTGAATGTGAAAGTAAATAAGTCTGTCACAAATAATTTCGGTAGAAATGGGTGTTTAATGCGAAATAATTGTAAGATGGTGAGTGGATAGGTAAAATAAGTGTGATATGATACTATATGCTAATAGAAACCAAGGTAAGATTAGAATTCACAGTAGGAAAGTAAATTTATAATTTGGCTATATAGATAAGAGACGGCCGGTCTCGAGCGACCCGAAGTAATAAGCCCAGTCACGGACGCGTACCATCTGTACTAAGCGTAAATAGCATACAGGATCGAATTAAGGCAAATATAAGTTTCAGCGAACTGAAATAAAATATAATAATAAACGTAATAGGTTTAGAAAAATTACAAAAATAAAAACCAAAAGTTTAGTGTTTAATACTGATTTATAAAAGGTGTAGGATAACAGGGACCGGTTCTGGTGTTTGTGTGACAAGTAGGTGTCAATTACGGCTTGAGTAATAATTTACAATTTATTGTGGAAAAAGGCCTGATAATTCGGAATACCTAGCAGGTAGGAGGAAAATGTCCCCGAGAGGATGAACCGGACACACATCCATTTTAATTTTAAGAGTTGCTTGAAGGCAAGTTATAATTAAGGGCTAAAGAAGTTTAAAATACTGAACAGAGAGAAGGCGAATTTGTTTAAATACCTGCATTATAATGGAGAAGATTCTAGAAGAGATTAATACCAAATTAGACAAAATAAATGATTTAGACACAAAAACACAAGCTATAAGCACTAAAATGGACGCAATAAGTAAAGAGTTGCAACAAACAAAATTAGAAAATGAGGGTTTATAGAAAGAAAATGGAAAACTAAAGGCACAATTAGATATACAAAGTACTCGTATCGATATATTGGAAAGGGAGATGCGTAAGAAAAAAATTATAATACAAGGAGTTGAAGATAAATTTAATGAACTAGAACTTAAACTAAAAGAGAAAATAAGAATCATTTTAAGATATATAGGGGTCAACGTGGACATTGAAACGGAAACCTTGGAAATTAAAAGATTAGAAAAGATAGAAGAGGGGCAGTAAAGGAATAGACCAATATTAATAGAACTGGCAACATGCAACAAGAAACAGGAGGAGATCCTGAAGAAGGCGAAAAACTTAAAAGAAAAGAAGATCTGGATTAACGAAGACTACTCGAAGCATATACTGGAAGAGAGAAGAACATTGATAAAACATATGATAGCGGCACGAGACAAGAGATACAATGCAAAACTTACTTATAACAAGCTGATAATGAATGGAGAAATATACACATTACAACAGCTGGAGGAGAATTTAGAAATACAAGAAAAAGAAAATGCAGAACAAACAGAAATAGGAAAAGAAGGAACAAGTAGAACGGAAAATTACTCAGAGAAAAACCGGAAAGCAAGAACTATAAGTGAAAGGTCACCACGGAATATAGACGACGAGGAATTCAGAAAACAAATGAGAACAATAACATTCACGGGACGACGTACCAAAAACTACCACAGAATAGAAACAGGAAAGACCCAAAAGTAGATAACCACAAAAAAAGGAATAACGAGCAAGGAAAAGGATCGAATTAGAAATACAGAAATTAATAGAATACATAAACATGGAATATTACGTCAATAACGGGAAAAGAGTGCGAGGTAATAGAAAAAATGCAACAATATGATATTAAAATTATGGGCTTAAGTGAGACAAAAATCAAAGGCTCAAGTAATAAACAATTAAAAGATAGTTATAATCTATATTATTCAGGAAGAGATCCAAAACAGAGAGCAAAAGAAGGAGTGGGCATAATAATATCAGAAGAACTAGATAAGAAAGTTAGCACATTCGAAGCAGTAAATTCAAGATCAATAGTACTTAAGGTAGACTTAGATCGAATGATAAACATAATACAATTACATGCACCAATACGAGGAGCAGATAAAAAAGAAAACCTAAATTTTTACACAGATTTACAGAACACACTAGATAGAATTAGAGAAGAAAAAGACCTAATAATTATCATGGAGGATTGGAACGCAAGAGTCGTAAGAGATAAAAATAGAGGGCTAGGATGCACAGGAAAATATGGAGAAGAGATTATAAATAGAAATAGACAGAGAATGCTACAGTTTTACCAAACAAACGACCTCATACTAGGAAATGGCTTTTGGTACCAACCTATGGAAAATAGATATATGTTTGTGGCGAAAGAAAGAGATGCTAGAAATATAATAGATTATATAGTATATACACAGGAACTCAGCGGTAAAATACAATAGACTAAAACGATACTGGACACAGAATGGGAACACAACATAGATTGGTAACTGCAGTGCTAAATAGGGGACACAGAAAAAGACTATGAAAGAATACAAATACAGAATCCAAGAAATGATGAAATAAAGCTAAAATATCAAACAGAAGTAGACGAGGAATTATCAAAACTAGAACAAGTTAATACCAACTGGACCCTAGAAAGAAGATGGCAAACATTCAGTGAAACAATTTATAAAATAGCAAAAAAGACATGCAAAACTAGGAGATATAACAAAAACCAACTAAAGAAAACTAGATGGTGGATTAAGGACGTAAGAAAATAAAAAATGGCATGGAAAACATTTAGAGAAACGCGAAACCAACAGGACGAAGAAGAATATATAAACAAAAGGAATATAGCGAAAGAAGTTGTGAGAAATGCAAAAAGAAAAACTTGCGAGGAGTTTGGTAGGAAACTAAACCAATCGTACAATACAAACAATAGAAAATTTTGGAATGTAATAAAAATGCTGAAAGAAAATAAAAAAAAAGATAAGGGGCATAAGAAATAACGATAACGAATTTGAATCTAAAGTACATGACATAGTAGAAATCTAGGCAGACCACTACACAAACAAATTTGAAGATAAAAAACAGATAACAATGAAAGAACAGGTGAAGAAGAAGGGGAAGAATCGCTGAAGAAAATAGAAATAGAAGAACTGGAAGAAGCAACAAAAAACATCAGAACAGGAAAGGCGTGTGGACAGGATGGCATTGAACCAGAGATGATAAAGTATTTGGGGGGACAAAGGAAATGAATGTATTTTAAAAGTAATCAATGAGGCATGGCAGACAGAAGAAATCCCAGAGAATTGACAAAAAAATATTATAATCCCGATACACAAGAAGGGTGACTTCATACTTTGTGAGAATTACAAGGCCATCTGCGTATCTTCCACCTGTGTTAAATTATATACAAAAGTAATAGAAAGAAGATTAAGAAAAATAATTGATAGCAAACTAGCAAATGAATATACGGCCTACATAGCGGGAAGGCACACTAATGACACTATCTTCATACTAAGAAATTTGTTAGAAAAAAAGAAGAAAAGGAGAAGAGCTATTTGTAATTTTCATAGACATAAAAGGAGCTTTTGATTCAATACACAGAAAGATAATATGGAGATACCTCGAGCAGTTAGAAGTTCAAGCAAAGTTGATACGAATAATGAAGAGTATATATTATGACGTAAAGGGAGTGATCAAGAGGAATCAACAAGATTTAAAATGGAACTAGGAATAAAACAAGGAAACAGCCTCAGTCCCCTGCTGTTCATAGTCGTGATGGACAGGTTATTAAGAAACACCCGAGTGAAATCCACACAACAACAAACGATGATAGGATATAACAGATTAGCACCAGTAAGAGTCGATTGCTTCATGTACGCGGATAACATAGTCTTAATATCACCTACAGAGAAAATGATAAAATTAACGAAAATATGGTCTGAAAAGATAGATAAACTGGGAATGGAGGTTAACACGGATAAATGTAAAATGATGATAATTAACGATAAGGCACAAGAAGAAGAAAGAAGAATAGAAATTAAAGGAAAAGGAATAGAAAAACTAACGGCGTATGATTACTTAGGCAGTATAATATCAAACGACGGTAAAATAGACCTAGAGATAACCAAAAGAACTAATACAAGCAGAAAAATCTACTACGCATTAAATAAAACTATCTTCGGAAAACGGGAAATAGATAGAAAAACGAAGCTACAGGTCTATAACACGATAGTCTTACCTACACTGACATATGCATGTGAAACATGGGTTATGCAAGAAAAACATGAAAGTAAAATAATTTCCGCGGAAATAAAATACTTTAAAAAAATAACTAGAAAGACCAAGTTTGAGAGAGAGAGAGAGAAACGAACATATAAGATATATGATAGATCAAAAACCGGTTACAAAGAAGATATAAAAGAAACAACTATATTGGTATGGCCACATATTGAGAATGGACCACAGTAGGCTAGTGAAGAAAACTATGGAAGCAGGTAGGATTGGATAGAGAAGAAAAGGAAGACCTAGGAAAAATTGGTTACAGAATATAGAGGAAGTAGACCGAAGAAGCGGAAAAACGAAGGAGGAGATGAAAGAATTAGCACTGGGCCGAAAAGAATGGAAAAAATGTGTAGAGAGCAGTTAAGAGAATAAATATCTGACACCGAAGGGGTATAAGTACACAGAAGAAGAAGAAGAAGAAAAAGAAATAGGTACCAAAGTGTTTCCAATATGTTCAAAGAATAATAAGTACGTAAATTAAAAAATAAACTTAGCTCTGGTCAATATCAATCAGTACATTTTTCAAGTAATGAAGCACGTGATAACGTATTTTTGTAAAATATTGTAAAATGCAGTTATGACACTTCACCTCTGTGGTAAAGAATTTATGAACAGGAGTGGTGCTGCATACAGTATCGACATTACAATATAAAATACCTGTCATTTTCAATTAGATCCAAAATAATTAATTTCTAGCAAAAGAAATATGTCTAAAAATATTTCAAACAAGTTCATACTTATCAATAATATTATTAGAATGCATATAAGAATTATCTGAATGTGAACACGTGCAGGTCGTTCAGCTATAGTCTATAACATTTTTTTTATCTCTGAATAGATTTAAAGGTTTGTTAAAGCAGTCTGTTTATTTTTGAGAGCAACCACTCTAACTTTTTGGAACTCATTCAACGAATGAATACGAAATAAACACTTTTTATGTTAAAAACTTCCTAGGGAATCTTCCAAGTAAATACTAATATCTTAGTCGATTATATTACTTTAATAATTCCAAAGAAATGCAAATACATTATTTTATTGTAAGAAAACTTACTAAGGAACTATTTAACTTACGTAACTTTTCTTATTTTATAATCCAAATGTGAGATACTATGTTTATGTAACGCATTTTTGTAAATTACCTTCGATTAGTTCATGTTTACTTTATTTCTCAATTTGATATCTAAATACAAGAAATTAATTTTTTGTTTGCGTAGACGCACGTACTTATTTTTACACCATACATGTGTAGCTGCCACACATTTGCCTTGAGAGAACATTTAAGCTTGTTTTATAACAGCATACGTCAAGGCGCAAAGGGAGAATTTATCAAAAGTGAGTCCAAGCGTGCGCAATAAATTAACTCGGTATTTTTGCGCGGCGGCTTTCCCAGAGAAGCATTGCTGAATCTATCGACATGTGAAATTCCGGCAAACGTCACGGGCGCAAGTTTATTTAGTAGGTTACCTAGAACGAGGTGTATCTTAATTTAGTAACTATGTTTAAAGCGCGCGAGGTAAACTCGACTTGTTTGCCGGTTGCTCAGTTTGATTTCGGCGAAGTTTGTCTCGCGCGCCTGTTCAGTGCTGCGGAGTGACAAGTTGGGCGGATTAATGGTAATTATTGCGGAGTTAATATTAAATTTACAGGCGCGTTCGGAGCGCGCAAGTTAGTAGTTGGTACAAATTTGCAAGGCCGGCTATTAGAAGCCTCTTCAGGTGAGTAATAGTTTGCCCTCTGCGATAGATTAAGCTTTTGTGATTTAGTGCTGAAGTTTTCCAGAGGCTCGTTAGAACATCTTGTAATTTTTTAAGAGCCTCTGTTGCACTTCAAGTTGGGACAGAAATGTATTTCATCGTTATATATACAGTTTCACTGTCGTTACCTATATTTACAACTTAGAATTTTTTTATTGACTCGCAAATTTGTATTTGTGTTTTACTTTGTCGTAAGTAAATAAGCAAATATTTATTTAACCAATCTGAAAGGTTCTGCGAAATTTTTTGTTTGCTACAGTATAATTCAAAACTATTTACGTTCTATTAAATGTTGATTTTTCAACACAGCAGAATTTTAGATTGTGGAGTACAACAAAAATATCTAAAACAAACGAAAACTTCAGTGTATCGTTTCAGTTAGTAGGTACAGCAATTGCTAGTACATAAATTTATAGCACCAACAAAGTCTTACTGTATTAACGCAAGTATTTTGCTGTGAAAACAAATATGATTTTAGTTAAATAGTAACCTAAAATTGCAATCCTCAGAAAATATAAATATAAGTTTTAGTAAAAGCAGAAGCATTCCTTAATAATGAACGTATAAAAATAAGCACACAATTTAATAGTATAGAAAAATGCACAACACTATGTAATAGTTCATCACAAGAAGCGTTATAAAAAATAAAATGATAATTGCGAAAAGAATATTTCAGTGCACCATTTACTGCAACAATATTTTCAACAAAGTAATAGAAATGGCATACTATGAAAACGATTAATTAAAAGTGTGTGACAAGGAGACCGAACTAGCAATTAACTGGATGCAAGTATTTTAAGAATAGCAAAAAAATACTCCACCTACAGAAACGAAATTAAAAAAGCTGATTCTTATAAAATAAGAAGAGCCTGTTTTAGGATACAATGAATAGATACGAGATTTCTGAATACATTTGTCTTTCTCTACTTACAACAAAATTCATTCATTTATCACATAAGATAAGCATTATTTAAATTGTGCCTAGCAATAAATTACCAAATAAAATATTTGTTCGTTTCATTTGACTTAAAAACACTATCGATGTGTCCCTCACCGATTTCAATGAAATAGATATGTTGTAGAAAGCATAAAATAAGAGATGCGTAATTTTTTTATCTGCCCCCAAGCACATTAAAAAGGTAAAAACCACTTTTAAAGTTCCCCCTAAAATAGTTTTTTCAGAATATCTCAAGTTCTATTTGAGATACGAGTAAATTCACAAAACAAAATGAAAATTAATTGTTATTGAAAAATGGACAGGTAGTTTTATCCCTGAAGATTCTATCCGTTATTTTTTATAATACAAATCTTTATTTTTTATGTACTTTTAATTTAAAAATTACAAAATCGGTCATAATGTTTTAAAATTGTTTTTTTATAATGGGTATTGTAAACGAAAATTGACGTGTTTATGATTTAAAAAAATTAACAAAGATATTCTTGGGGACTAAATTACCCTTTACTAATAAACAACTTTTTAGTGGAAACAATAGTGCAGCAGTTTTATATGTATTTATTACAAATAACTATTGTAAAATATTTGTAAACGTAAACATAGTCCATCTTACTGGTAGAATTAGTTCATACCTACTATCTTCATATTTATGCTGAAACTTTATACCTACTATACCATTTTTTAGTAGTTCTTTGAGAATTCATAATCTGGTAGTGATAAGATAAATAACTTTTTACGCGCACCTTCACAATTTGGTTGCTTTACCCTTAAAATGTTTGTTTTTTATAAGAATAAACTTCTATTCCTTTCCTGTATTCTTATTCTAAAAATGACCAAATCGCTTATTGTTAGAAATAATTTTGTTTTAAAACAGTGAGTAATTAATATTGACGAATTTCAAATTACAAAAAGAAAAAACTAAAGAATAGTAATAAATTTCACCCATAAAATGATTACCCATAATTATATAATTATATGCCTGTATAAGCAGTAAAACTTTGTTGATGCTACAAAAACATTGTAAATAAAAAATTATCCTTATAGAGTATTTTGCCATATATGTTAAAACCTTATAGATTATAAGCAGAACAATAATGGTAATCTTTAAAGGAGCGTTTTAACTATAATGATACTTTGAAGCGAAAAATTAGCAACATTATTACGACCATTGATTTGACGATGTGCTGCACATAAATCAGGGAAACCTAAATGTTCAGGATTTTAGAAATCTCCTGGTCTATCAACAGGCTAACTACAAAGTTTTTCCATATACGAAAACCATACACATCAAATAATTGCGTGTTTTCAAAAGTGTCTGTTAGTATTTCTTTTAGATGCACTGTCTTATCAGGTAGTGTAGCTTCTTGAAACATGATTTTATCTGAAGTCAGTTTTCCAACTTTTAAAGCTGAAATATATATGTTTGTAGGTTTGAATAGTGTCTATGTCCGTACGCACTTCATATTTGATCAGTAGATAGTTTAGGTCGATATCTTCCTCGGCATTGAATTTCAGACCCGTAGCTCTCATTTGGGGAGTTGAGTTTGTGGAGCGAAAGCGGATAGACGCGAAATTGGCTGGTGGCGATAAAATACTCGAATACGGGCTTTGTCACACCGACTTTTTCGTGAAGTGTAGCTAACTGAATCTGAAAGTGAAAATTATTAGCAATTTAATAAGAGTGAGCAGATAATTATAAATAAGGAGCGATTATAGGGCAGTGTAAATAGAAACAATCAAGAATACAAACGAAGAGAGTTTTAACCGAAGGCAAACGTTCCCTGCCTTGCGCGGCCGGCAGACGGGAGATAACGCGACCCGGACGATACGGAAAGTTTATTTACCAAACGTACAAAATCTAAATTCAGATAAAATATCGACAAAAGGGGATTATAAATGAGTTCAGGATCCAAAAGAGATAGAGATCTAAACAGTAGCGAAGAAAAGAAACTTTAAGAAAAGTAAAATAGTAATTAGATCACCAACATTAAAAACAGAAAAAATAAAAGTAAGTGAAAGAAAAATGGGAGATCTAAAAGAAATTAAAGACATGATTAAAATTATGAGAGATGAAATTAAGAAAAGTACAGAAGAAAATCAGAAACTACGAGAGGAAATGGCAAAACGGGAGATAAAATGGGAATCGGAGAAAAAACAATTCCAAAAAGAATTGAACAACTGGAAGATAAGTTTGAAAAAATAGAAAAAGAAAAACGAAAGTGTAGGTTGATAATCAAGGGTGTAAAATTAGTAGAAAATCGAAAAGAAGAAGAAACAAAACAATTCCTCGCAGAAAAATTGGAAGTGGAAGTAGAAGTAAAGAATGCAGTAACACTGCAAGGAAATAAAGGTAAAACTACAAGTCTGGTTGAAATGAAAGACTGGGATAATAAACAGAAGGTCATGAAAAATAAATATAAACTGAGAGGATCCACCGTATACATAGACAATGATATGACTCCAAAAGAGAGAGGAATACAGGCCGAAATAAAAAAAATTGCAAAAGAAGAGAGAAGTAAAGGTAGAAGAACGAAAATCGGTTATAAGAAAATCATCATAGAAGGAGTGGAATACGTCTGGGATGATGAGGAAAAAGTGTCCCCGCGAAAATACTGGCCAGAATAATTGAGAAAAGAATAAGAGACAGAATAGAAAATACAATAGAAGAGACTCAATGTGGTTTTAGGAAGGGGAGAAGCACACAAGATTTAATATTCATCATTAGACAAATCAGCGAAAAATTTATTAAAAAAGGAAGGGAAATACATATGTGCGTTACAGATTTAGAAAAAGCTTTTGACAGAATACAAAGAGAACAAATATGGAAAGCACGAGAAAAAAAGAGGAATAGAGGAAAGAACGATAGAAATAGTAAAAGCAATGTACAGAAGTAATAAAAACGTAGTAAGGACAGAAATAGGAGTAAAGCAAGAATGTGTACTAAGCCCCTTGCTGTTCTCAATAGTGCTAGACGAGGCGATGAAAAATGCAAAGAAAAAGATGAAGAAGATAAAATTGGGATACTGGCAAATGGAACAAACAGAAATAAACGAACTGATGTTCGCTGACGACATGACGATAATAGCCGACACAGAAGAGAATCTACAATACAACCTAGAGGTGCTAGAAACTGAGCTACGGAAAATAAACATAGCGAAAACTAAAAGTATGGTAGTGGCCAGAGAGAATATAACACACAAAATAAAAATACAAGAAAAACAAATTGAACAGGTAGATATTTTTAGATATCTAGGATCAATAATCGAGAACAACGGCAAAATAGATAAAGAAATTAATGATAGAATGGAGAAAACAGAGAGAATCTACAATACTCTGAAAACGAACTTTTTAGGAAAGAAAGAAGTACCAAGAAAAATAAAAACAGGAGTAGTGAAAAAAGTGGTGAGACCGTCAATAATGTATAGTAGTGAATCGTGGTCTTTGACAGAAAAACATAAAATAAGACTAAATGCAATGGAGATGCGGTTCCCAAGAAGGATACAAAATAAAACGAAAAGAGATAAAATCCGAAATGAAACGTACAGACAAGACTTAAAGATAAAACCTATAATGGAAAAAATAGAAGAAGGACAATTAAGGTGGTTTGGTCATGTGTGTCGTATGCCAAAAACAGATTAGTGAAAGAGTGTATGAATCGCGAATGGGTAAAAATCAAAGAGGAAGGCCAAGGAAAACCTGGGAAGAAGGAATAAGAGGCTGCAGCAAACAAGGGAATAAACTGGGAAGGTATAAAGCAAGTAGCCCAGGACAGAAAACTATCGAAGTGTCCCTCAGCTTTTTCTATGAAATAGATATGTTGTAGAAGGCATAAAAATAAGAGATGCGGAATTTTTTTATCTCCCCCTAAACACATTAAAAAGGTAAAAACCACTCTTAAAGTTCCCCCTAAAATAGTTTTTTCAGAATATCTCAAGTTCTATTTGAGATACGAGTAAATTCGCAAAACAAAATGAAAACTAATTGTTATTGAAAAATGGACAGGTAGTTTTATCCCTGAAGATTCTATCCGTTATTTTTTATAATACAAATCTTTAGTTTTTATGTACTTTTAATTTAAAAATTACAAAATCGGTCATAATTTTTTAAAATTGTTTTTTATAATGGGTATTTTAAACGAAAGTTGACGTGTTTATGATTTAAAAAAATTAACAAAGATATTCTTGGGGACTAAATTACCCTTTACTAATAAACAACTTTTTAGTGGAAACAATAGTGCAGCAGTTTTATATGTATTTATTACAAATAACTATTGTAAAATATTTGTAAACGTAAGCATAGTCCATCTTACTGGTAGAATTAGTTCATACCTACTATCTTCATATTTATGCTAAAACTTTATACCTACTATACCATTTTTTAGTAGTTCTTTGAGAATTCATAATCTGGTAGTGATAAGATAAATAACTTTTTACGCGCATCTTCACAATTTGGTTGCTTTACCCTTAAAATGTTTGTTTTTTATAAGAATAAGCTTCTATTCCTTTCCTGTATTCTTATTCTAAAAATGACCAAATCGCTTATTGTTAGAAATAATTTTGTTTTAAAACAGTGAGTAATTAATGTTGACGAATTTCAAATTACAAAAGAAAAACTAAAGAATAGTAATAAATTTCACCCATAAAATGATTACCCATAATTATATAATTATATGCCTGTATAAGCAGTAAAAATTTGTTGATGCTACAAAAACATTGTAAATAAAAAATTATCCTTATGGAGTATTTTGCCATATATGTTAAAACCTTATAGATTATAAGCAGAACAATAATGGTAATCTTTAAAGGAGCGTTTTAACTATAATGATACTTTGAAGCGAAAAATTAGCAACATTATTACGACCATTGATTTGACGATGTGCTGCACATAAATCACGGAAACCTAAACGTTCAGGATTTTAGAAATCTCCTGGTCTATCATCAGGTTAACTACGAAGTTTTTCCATATACGAAAACCATACACATCAAATAATTGCGTGTTTTCAAAAGTGTCTGTAAGTATTTCTTTTGGATGCACTGTCTTATCAGGTAGTGTAGCTTCTTGAAATATGATTTTATCTGAAGTCAGTTTTCCAACTTTTAAAGCTGAAATATATATGTTTGTAGGTTTGAATAGTGTGTATGTGCGTGCGGACTTCATATTTGATCAGTAGATAGTTTAGGTCGATATCTTCCTAGGCATTGAATTTCAGACTTGTAGCTCTCATTTGACGTCAAAGTGGTTCAAGCAGTTGAAGCGATGCGGACGGATCTGGATTCCATTCCAGGAGCTTTCTGATGCTTGGCGGGTGGCCTACTCAGTCAGTAAAAATAATTGAGTATCTGCGTTCACTCGAACAAGGGGTAATAATAGCGGTCGTCTAAGACGCGGTGCTGGCCACATCGTCCCGCATCAGAGATAGTGCGTGACGACCGGGTAGTAAAGTTAAACATATGAGAGCCTTAACTTTTAAGTTCGCAGGTCGTGCTCCCACGTGGGGCGTAAAAGCCTTATCACATTACCACACAGCTCTGATTTGACTTGAGATATAGGGGTCACAAGGTCACATGCATGACTTGCTTTGCTTTCGAAAGCTGCCTGTCCAAGTTTTGCATCCGTCTCGTTAATAGATAAATTATACAAATGATATATATTTATATACTTATATATTAGCAGCTGGAAATTGTATCTGTCAGGAGTCTTTTACTTCTCTACTTTCTGCTCATTTAAAGGATATTCCAACAGGGCCAGTGATAATCATTTTGCTTTACGTGGTAATTAGCACAAATAATTTTGTCTAGAAGCGATTGATGATTTTATTACATTGCTGTTAAGGACTGACACATCACGCCAGATCGTGAATTTGACTGAATTTTGATTTAATAAAATTTTCATCTCACTTGTCACTTTAGTCACTACAATAGTCACCTAATATTGCAAAAGAACGTTACTTCGTATCTTATTAGTCATCAAATTAGAGATTATTACCAGAACTATTGGTAAGATGTAAGAGTTTACACATGGTAATTGAACGGAACGATAAATATTTCTACCATTAAATTTCTACTAACCAACCAAAGCTTGTCCTGAGCCAGATTAAAAAATATATTAGCGTAAGAGCAACAACCGTCAAAAAACAAGATTTAACCGACCCGGCATTTTGTAACAGTTAGTACCTAAAGTTACAGAAAAAAATAAAGTTAATGGCATAATAGAATAAATAAATTTCAACAAGTAAGAAAAATGTTATATAGAGGAAAAATTCCAGATGGGCCTGCAACATAATTACCCGTTAAGGTAACCAAAAATACAACAAACAGCAGACTAGAGCCTAAAAACATAGAACAACGCAGTGATGAAAGAGGCAATGGGAAATGATAATAAATAGATAATGTAGACGTCCAAGATATCAGTACAAAAATCATCAATATACCATATCTTCTTCTATATTATTCCACCATGTCTTTCTAAGTCTTCCTCTTCTGTTTCTTCCTGGCATTTTGATGTTAATTATGGCTTTTAATAAGTCATTTTCAAGTAAATATGTTATATGGCCTAGCCATCTGAACCTATTTTTGGTTATAACTGTAATTATTCCTGTCCTCTTAAATAATTCTTTAACCTCTTTATTATTTTTTCTTCTTTAATTCTCCGCCAAATTTCTATTTTTTTTTCTTTTAAAAATCGCAGATTTTGTAGGTCAATTTTTTTTAAATATAACGTAGTTCAATATGTGAACCCAGTTCAAACAAAGCTACTGCAGAAACCTACCTGGATATTTTATACGTCTCTACGGGGAGGAAACTATAACTTAACTAAGTTATATTCAAAGCTAATTTTACAGAAGGCCAAACTTTTGCGTGATCTTGCCTTCTTAAAATCCCGCAGAGACCAATAGGTGATACTTGTTGGATTACGATTAAAATGTTACCAGAAATCATCCATTATCTTCCGTATCCTTAAAAAAGCATCGGTATCCCTACTTAGAAACTCCATTCACGCTAGCCGAAGAAACCTCGCTAACTACCAATTTGGAACTTTATGACACTTTTCATAAATTAAGTTCCTCCAATATCTGTCCTATTATTTGGGATATTTTGATTAGGATAATGCACAACAAAGCATCATTCATATCCGAAAAAACCAACACATAGAAATGTAAATTTTTCAAGTTATGACAAAATAAACTTCCTTTCTGACTACCCTGTAAGCGACTTAGTTATTCAGGCTCCGCAAAAAGGTTTTAATTTCTTTTATGTCAAATAGCATTTCAATTGAAAACATTATAACTCAAATAGAACCACTCTTCTCGAAAAAGTGGCAAATGAAGCCAGTTGTAACCGTACTACCAAAACCAAATATCAAAGCCTCCAAATGACCTGCCTCAAAAGCTTTAAAACAAAATAATAACATTACAATTTTACAGCTAGACAAAAACAAACGCTATAGATATCATAAATGCAGCAGATTATAACAGTAAGATGCAAAATTTACTTGAATCTTCTGATTATTGCTTTGTACTTAATAATCCCACTACCTTAAAGAAACTAAAACACTCATTACTAATTCAAATATACCATTTAATATCAAAAACTCTTCATGCACCAAGAAAAATCCTCCAGAATTACTAAATTGTATAGTCTTACAAAAATTCATAAAAAGAACATTTCTTTATGTCCCACAGTTTAGTGCTTTGGGTTCTCCTAACCACAACCTAGCTAAATACCTTGCCAAAACTCTTCAACATTTTACAGAGCAGGCATAATGATACGTCCAAAACTCCTATAATTTTCTAGAAATACTCAAAACCTTCGCCATACGCAAAGATAATATCATGGTCTGGTCTAATGTCGTCTCTTTTTTTTATCAACATCCCAATTTCTTATACCTTACAATTATTGAAATCAATCTATAATATAAATAACAATATTCTCTCATTAATTAATCATTGTTTATCGAGCACTTCACCTTTCAAAATAAATTTTACCGTCTAACTAATGGTGCTCCCATAGGTTCTTCACTTTAACCTGTCATTGGTAATCCTTTTGGGGCCGATTTTGAAACAAAGGCCCTCACCTATTTTCACCTTAAACATACACGATGACACTTTTGTTATCTGGCCTCATGGATATGATACCCTTTCAGAATTTCTTTTCTACTTAAACCAAATTCGGACCAATATAAAATTATCCATGGAAGCCGTAAAAAATAATTTCCTTCCCTTCCTAGATACTCTTAGAAATCATTCAAATGACAGCTTTCATTACACTCTCATAGAAAACCCACTCACACTAACTCTTACTTAAATGCCAAATCCCATCATTACCCTGCCCAAATTCATTCAGTCACAAAATCCCTTATCACTAGATCCATTAGACTTTCCGATATAAAAAACTACCACACAGAAATTAAATCCATTACCACCACTCTACTGCAAAATGGGTATTCCAATAAATCCTTATGCTATATAATCAAAAACAGAAATAAAAATATTAACTGCCAATCTCAATTTCCTACCAACAAAAAGAATTCTTAGTTTACATCAGAAGCATTACCGGTAAAATAAGCCACATACATACAGTCTTCACGACCAATAACCAAATATCCGGGCTTATTCGTTCAGCAAATGATCACTGTCCCAATGAATCCCAAGGAGTGTATGAAATACCTGCCAAAGGACCTATATAGTTCTGAAAAATCGGCAAATATCTAGCAGAACATAGGAGCACTTACTGGCCGTACTAAAAAGTGATAATGGTTCGGCACTTGACAAACAAATAAAGAAACGGACCACAAAATTAATTTTCCGCGGGGAACACATTGCTCACATTTCGCATCTCACCAGCAGGATTGTGCATAAGGCAATTGAAATAGAAAACGCCCTCAGTGCCTCAACATAAGAGATAATAGCCAACGCTTACCCGTCATATGGAAATTCCTCATTATCCCCCACCATCAATTACGCAATACTCTTAAACCAACAAACTGAGATCTGGAAAGATTATACCCACATTTGAGCTATTGCAAATCGATGATAACTGGAAATGTTAAGATCTATTGCTAAGTAGAAACTAGATATGAACAGAAAAAACTTTGTCGAAATGTTTATCGTTGTCTATGCAAAGCTACATGCGAATCATCTCGAATAATTTGATTATAATTTTTCATTCTCCCACTCAATTTTACACAATACTTGTCAAAATAGTACCAACCAATAATTTCATGTGGTCACATACAGAAAATAATATAAGCTAAAGTCCGAAGAACTAGAAAGTCAAAACACTCGTCTTTGTCAATCAATCCAATGAGGAAGCTTGGGAAACAATTTCCCAAGCTTAGTCATAAATTATTATGAGCTAGCTAAAAACACACATCTATTTTTAAACTTTTATTTCCACCTCGACTCATGCGAATGTCAGACAACACTAATGATAACGTAAATTGACACTTCTTAGAACAAAAACTAGAAAACTTTCTGTTGTTTCTGCTTTATTCAATAATTATTTGGTTTCTTTTGCTGATAGTATTTAATTATTCTTCAGTGCTTGTGGCCTCAAAAATATTTTAAAAATTTCAAATTAATTCTGCTTAAAAGTTGTTTATTTTTCAATGAAACTTAACTGTTTTACCTGAATGTTATAATGATTTATTTGTTTGGCTGTAAATGATATGTTGTAATTTTTAAAATGTTTGTTTACAATAATAACTTTCCTCTACAGTAGCGATAATTAATTACTAACGATACTTGGTTTACTTTTAATTTTCAGCTGGGCTTGCTTTGACTCTCTAGGGTTTTATGTATCTACTAGATAATCCTGCAATGTTTAAAATTTTGAAAATACAATTGTTATATGTAAAATGACTACGATTCTTTGGTGAAATTTTATATAAATTAAAAACATGCAATCTTTTTATATTTCTTTTTTTCTAGTATCTCCTGCTTTGATTATACTATGTTAGAGGAATAAAATAAATAGGCTTGCTTTTTTAGCATAACAAAGTAGTCACTTTATTACTATCATAGATTATTTTTATATAACTTTGAGTCGCTTAGTATAGTAAAGTCGCTGATTACATGACATCAGTGAAGTCTGCATAATTTGACTTTATATCCCTAGATAAATATAGTATCTCTATCAGCGCATTGAGCTGTAATGGACTGTCTTACGTGTATGCTAGGAAAATTCCTTCGACTTTTTTCTTTCGGATGTTTGTTTCGAAATAGTACATTCACCTTTATATATTACGCCTGGAATACGTAAAATTTAAACTCATTAAATGTTATATTTTTTATATGACGGACTGCTTCATCATTAATTCTACTGCAGCTAGAGTTATTGCTTTATTATTTTTATTGTCTACAAAAGATTGTTGCTAAGTGACAGTACTATTAACAAAATACTAAGTCGTCAAAGAAACCTTTTAAATTGTACAATGAAATCAGTTCTTTATATGCTACACATTATTAAATTTAAATTGAGGCCTGCATATAATTTCCAACTTGGGTATTCATTTAGAACCTGCATAAGTTGTTGCTGAGTCATATTTTGTTGAAAAATGTTTATAAGAACTCAAAAAAAAACAAAAATTAAGCAATTTTATATCTACCTAATGCTTTTTGAAGCAACGTTTATACCAATTGATGGTGGTTTAATTAAATTACTTAACTTCGTAGGTAGTATAGTTTGTGATATCCTAATAGTTTTTAAATTGCTCAAACAACTATTGAGCACTTATTCCGGTAACGTTTAAATTTTAGCGTAAATTGTTTTTTTTAAATTTTAATTCAAAATTTTTAAATGTACTATTGAAACATATTTTTACTGTACACAATAATAATCAAAGTTATATTTAAGTACACCGTCAGATGTGTTTCAAGAAGAATAAAAAGCAGGGAAACTTCATCTAATACGTTATTTCATTTTAATAAAATATTCTAACTATTGACTTTTATAATTTTAATTCATTTTTAAATTCGATGAAATTTGAACTGCTGCTACACGTGGCTTGGTACGGTAGTTTAGAATTTTAACTCTTGTGCAATTTGATCGCACGCTACACTAAACGATCAAATATTCAATTAGTACAGACAATGATATACAGTGACGCCTAACAAGAGAGAAGCATTGGCTTTGAGAGCGTAAATTACATTTCTGATTACATTAGGCACATTAATATTTGGCACACGCCTACCTAAAGTGTCACGTCAAACTGAGATAATTGTTCGTTTCTTTCGGCGCCAAAATTCTTAAAACACTTTGTCTTTTGCAAAAAGATATATAAAATTATTACTATAATACTGTTGCGCGCTTGAGGATTCACTAAAACTCAAAAACTAATTAGAAGAGTTATTACAGCGGAAAACTAAACTTGAGCAATCTATCGTTGCGCACCAAAGATAAATCTCTTAGTTAGGTTCGTCGATTGTAGTCGTTTAGTGCTTTCTACTTTCAGGATTTATTGTCCATCTACGTTGACGTTGATCGCACACGCTGCATCAGCTGTCATTCATTTGTGTAATCTGTCTTTCCAGGACCGGCCAGTCAGCATTCTTGCTGATTTATAGTTTATTTTTGCTGTATTGGCTACGTATCGAATAAGAAGGGTACATAATTGATTACAACTAGAAAACTGGATATTATTAATTGAGTAACCGATTTTTAGTTGTCTAAACAAATTTCTGTCTTAGAAATCCTTCAACAAATATTTATTTCAAACTTAAAGACATGCTTTAAAGACTTAGCAATAATTAACTTTCATTAAAAGCCAGCGCTGAAGCCCCATCGCAAAACAAATATAAATAGCTTAGGTTGCAAAGTTTAATCTAAAAACGAAATTTCTAGAGAGTCTTTAATTTAATTTTGAGTTTTGTAGCTTACTTAGAATTATACAAAAACCTAAAATTTTCACATGTATTAGATGTATTTTTATAAATACACTTGATGAATTAAACTTAATTATAGTTAACTGCAAAAGTATGAATTGTTTTAAACATTACTATGCGGATAAATATACACCTAAGGCAAGTATTAAATTTGGTTGTGCTAGTAACGTTAGTTCCTATAGAATTAGGGCTCAAAATATCTATTGCGAAATGTAACCCGAGCGTAGGTGAAATTTTGAGCCGCAGAGGCGTAGGTATAAGTGGTCCTAGATACGACCCCAAATAAAAGCAGTTATATTCAGTTAAAGTGCCAGAAATAGCTGAAATGAACATGCTAAAATGTTTGCAAAGCAGCTGTCAGTGTAGTTTTTTCTTCCTTGATGTACGTAAAGTGGAAATTTTTTTTATTGTGCTATGCTCCAGCTTAAACGTCAGAACTTTAATAAATGGGGTTTTAAGTAATAGGTTATTTGTCAGTAGTTTGAATACAAAATATGACCCAAATTTGCACAATACATAGTAGTAAAAATAAAGTTATAAGGGCCACAACATGAATTGTCTAATAATACAGAATTTAAAAAATTAAAAAACTATTGTCTATTGTTCCATAATATTACCTTAAGTAAACAGCTATATTTGGAACATTTTTATATTTATTAATTTTCTAACTTTTTATTAACTGTTATGTTACAAAAATTATAACGGTGTGCATTTCATTTACCTTTTAATGTGTTACTATATATGCTAATTAATATTACAACATAAAATCAGAGAGTAACACATAAAAGCTAGAGGTCTTTCACTTATATATACATGTTCGGTTGTTAAAATTATTACATATGTTGTCCTTATATGGATAATACGCTACATTTTAAAAATATTTATGCTAGGGTTATATCCAACACTTTTGTGTATTCACGATGTTGTCCTGGTACTTATTTATATTACAACTAAAAAATGTAAGACCCATAACTTACAGTAGTATAATTTTTTTCTAAAGTTTTATTTTTACGTTTTTATAGTTTTTTGGTTGGTCGCCGCGGTATCTGTATTTTTTTGTAATGTAGTTTTTTGAGCATTCCAATTTATTTACAATCTATATATGTACATTTATCAAATAGTTTGAACAAGTTATTTTAATATACGTATCAGGATACGCAGTAGTATTCCTGTAACAAGAGACTCTGAAGCCTTTCTGTTGTCACATTTAAACTTAATATAATTTATACAAAGAATCTATAGAAAAATCATTTGATACACATTTTTAAAGTCTCCTATTTTAAATGGTACGGGATATAGGGTCTACTACTAAGTTATTGAGATATACTTTAAGTTGATTGCTATGTGGGAAGCTATATCAGTTGATCTTTTCTTTTATCGTTAGTATCTGGACGTCCTTATAAATGACCGAGTGTGGCAGAACGTTTTCAATTGCAGACGTTCAAGAATTTTGACTTTGAAATCTATAGCTGTCCCAAAAGCTCCACGCTGTTTGAGTATTACTTTATATAATGGAGTATATTGTCTGTTGAGATCTTAGATCTGCATCTTAGTAACCAGTATATTTTCGATAAAATTAATCCCAACAGCTTTAGCTTTTTTTTTTTAATAGTTTTTGTAAGTGGCCCACCAAGGCTAGGTATATTCTAAGATGCTTATTCTTCCTGAACAAGTTGATTACTGTTTATTTATACCAGAGAAGTCCTTCTGCAGGTAAAAAATGTTATATGAATGGACTTACACTGGTTGGTTTTAATTATCTATCTTTTTAACGATTCTTCTATAGCGGTTAAGCTAATTTGTAGTTTTTATGAGGCTGCGCCCAGACCATTATTAGATGCTAGGACTGCAGTGTCATCAACGAATGTTGTTGTTATGACATCCGGTGGGTGGGTAGATCTGCACAGCATAGCGGAAGACATTGCGGAGAGAACTGCGTACTATTTTAGTTTTTTTTTTGTCTTCCAGGGGAGCAGTCCGAGGTTTCAGTAGAGATTAGACCTTTTATATAAATATTTCGATACATTTATTTTTAGCTTTATTAACTAGTTTCTACAGCTATTGCGTTGCTGTAGTTAATAGTCGTTTGCTTTGTTTGTCTTTTCTACATTCTATGAAGTCTTCTTTTTTTCGGATATTTTGTTTGGTAAATAAGGTAGGCCTATATTATAACAGACTGTTATTTTAGAATAGCTTGCTAGCTTGCCCAATATATTGGATTACTGAATAATTTGCAAGGAGCTGCAATGTCTTCTGGAGAATTTATTATTTAAGTTGTAAAAATACTTTACAATTTTGAATCTCAAATCAGTGTGTTCAGCAATGAATTATTATGCTAGTTGCTTAATAAAAATCACTACTTTAACTGTTTATTTGATGATGCTTAAGTTTCCAGTATTACAGCAGAGCCATTTCGAACTCTTCAGCAGGTTGGTTTGTAGAATAAATAATATAATTCAGAATTTTAACAATTTTTGCTCTTGCTATCTACCTTTTTATCGGTAACTTCAGTTTATTTGTCGTTAGCTTCAAATGACAGGCGAGGCATGGTGGTGTAAATTTGTTGTTGAGTTTGCTGTAGGGTTGAGAATAGTGACTGTAAAGAAAAATTGCTCGGTGTTTGTTGTAACTGTTTATTACACATCTCAGTTTGATCCGGTGTTAACATAAGCGGATGTAGGACTATAGAAGATGGTGTTTGCAGGGGTTGCATTCACTTATAAGCTGGAAAAAAGGACATAATAGTTCACTAATGCAAATTAAATCACTCAATCAACTCGACTACTCTAAGATAATTATAAATATACAAATAAATAAGTAATTTTCTGTAACGTCCGGTTAATCGTGATTAACATTTACCCTACGCTGATTTAATGTTTATGTCAATGTATCAAATAAATCATTTAAATTTTCACCTTCTTGCCGATGAACAGAAGCACCAAACATCATAACCGAAATGGGGTTTTGGCAAGGCTAAATCGCTCGCAGAGATTTTTAGAATATTGTCGTATGACACCAGTCGTTTTTTTTTTTGAGTGTCTCTTGTAAAATAAAGAGTTTATCGTCTAATATTATGTCGGATTCTGCGTGCTGGCTCAACAAGTGTTTACAACGTTTCACTCTCTCTCTTTTGCATACTTTTAGTCGCAATTCTATGTATTGCCTAGTTTTATACGATTTTCAGTTTCAAATCAAACATTAATAAATTTAGTGGAGTTTCTGAGGCTATTATTTGCTGGATCGATAAAATTTATATCAATAATTTTGATTTTCCTCTCTACTTGCAATTTATAACACTAGTATTTCGGTAGCCTATTAATAAATGATTTACTCTTTAATCTTTTTAAATATCTTTGAATATTGCAATTTTTAACACCCGTGAGATGTGCTTCTAAAGCAAATTCTCTTTTTATATTTGTTACTCTAAAAATGGTATACCGACTTTGAATATCTGAACTAATTAAGAATAAATTATTAGATAAAATAAAAGTGTATAATTAAAAAGTTAAATAAAATGCAACAAATAAAAAAGTAATCATAAAAAAACATATAAGAAAAACATACGAGAAAAACGAACATCTTAAAACAACAAAGAAATAGAAGAAATATTAATAAAAAGAAAGTCAGGAAATCTGTGTTTAAGGAAAAGAAAATTAATGGTAAAAATTATATTTTTACATTACTATATTAAACACAAAATATGTTTAAAACCAATGTTTGAGGTAGAAATAAATAACAAGTAATCAACAAAAATTTATATATAATACAAAAGTAACAATAAGTTTTTTAGATATTTCGTGAAAATTAATAATATATGTAAATAAAAGTAACAAATTTGATATTGAACACATAGAAATTTACCTAAAATAAAACGAATTTTATATAGGTTACTCATGGTAGCAAGAAGTTAAATCAAGGCTATAAAACATTTTTGTGATGATATATCCCACAATAAATAAATAATTTCTGGTCAAACACTAATTCGTATTGATTATTTACTAATTATTAAATCAATTATGGAGACCATTTTTAAAATCACAAATAAATAAGATTAGCCTTCAACGCACTATAGTTTATATGTAACATTTAGCTACACAGTTTTTCGAAATTACAGAAGCATTAGATATAATTTATATTGCATTAATACCTTTACGATTATTAGACATACAATAATCAAAAAGAGATTAATGTTCCGAGAACTATATGTTTATGCTTGTCTCAAATTTGGTTATATTGTTTCTTAGATATGAGGTTTAGGAGGGAGTGATGATTCCAGGTGTAAAATAAACAAATACATTCTTAGCCGTTTAGATTTGAGTTGTGAAATTTACACGGTGTAAGAATGCCTCGTCATCAATAAATAATATATTATTAACAAATTAGAGAATTTTAAAAACGACGTGTTGGCCCACATAAAGGGAGGGGTTCTTTACAAAAAGCAAGCCGACGAATTAATAGATTGAAGAAGGTTTTTTACTCGCGAAGATCGTCATAGTTACTATAGCAGTACTGTGATACGTAGACCTGAATTAGTACGCAGGACAACCAACCTAGGGGCATAGTCATTTTCAAAGACTTATGATTACAAACCATAATGTCATTTTCAACTGCCCTAATGCGACAATTGTAGATTAATATATTATACTATGTTCGATGTTGATACGGCTAAAAGCACGGCGGCCTTTCTTGCGTCTACCAACGATTTCTCTACACTGGCAACAAAAGTTATACTGGGTAACATACAATCAAATTTTTTGTGAATCCAAATTTTATTTAAAGAAAACAATGGTTTGATATAAACATGCCGCAGGCGCAAAAAAAGAGATCAAAAAGACTACTCACAACGCATACAATGCTAACAATGGGTATTTTAGTATGAGAGCTATCGTTTATGTTAACAGGTCACCTCTAGTCAAATTGAATTTTATCGTAAATGTATTACTAGATCTAATAATACCCTTCAAAATTGAGTTTTCATTTATTTTAGAGAGATAAATGTTGTAATTTGTGACAGTAGAAATACGACATTGTAACCTTATAATCCCAGATTAATCTTGGATACTTAGATAATTAATTATTAAATAGAGAATTTCTTGTGGCCTCAAAAATAGTTTATAAAACCAATTTTATAAAATTGCGTAACATTGATTATTAAGAGCATTTGCAACAGACGAACGAAAGCACTACGCGTTTTGATTGTCGCTTCTACAATTTTTAATTTTCTGACAATTAACGTGCTCTTCTAGATATACTCTACATACTACCTTAGCAAATACAATAACGGAATTATTACAACTGCCGCAATTCTCGCTATATTAGAACAATTTTAAGGGAGGCACGTGTGTTGGTAGTTATATTTGCAGAAGTGTTAAGAAACGTTTGACTAATAACGCACTTTGCCGAAAAAGTTAAGGAAACCTCTCTATGAAAATTTGAAAATGTAGATTCATCATTATTAAAATTTATTAATTAAATTTAAATATGCAAACATAATTCTAATGAAAAGTAATAAAACATGCCTACGTATTTTGCAAAGCTTACTTTTGAAATTGGTAACACATATTTTTAACATTTTGTACAGTTGAATTGCTTATAATATTCGTTTTAACATTCCAAATTATGGCACTTATTCTGTAAGATCAAAGTTATTGTGATAAGCAATATTAGATTACAATTGATTGAAAATTTTGGTACTCCACAAATTTAGTGATTATACAATTAAAACAATACGATTTATGTAATTAAATAAATAACATTTTTTGCTTACTTTTAGCACATTGAGTAAGTACAAAGGTCAATAAAATGCTAATTTATTTCATGTGCCCGCAGTGTTATTATCTTTCAATTGCCTTTACTAACCTGATAGTATACAATATTTACAAATAACAGTAAAAGAGAAGTGTAAACCTTTGTTATTTGTTCATTTATGTATATTACAAAATCCACCGAATATTAGTGTGTAGCATAAAAACTACTTTTATAAAAGCTTTTAATGTAATTTTTTAGGTTTATATTATAAACTTGCAAAACTTTTTTATGTACAAAAACTTTTTTTACTTAGCAGTGGTCCGTGCATGACTTTCTGGCTTTTGTAATAAAAATAATAATTGTTTGCTTTGGTTGGCTTTTTTTTCGCAGACTGTCTTAACAGTTCATATTGCACTTTCTATATTGCATTAGCTAGACCTTAATCTATATTCGGTTATATATAATTCTATCAAAGAAAGAAGCATTTTAGCTACTATTTAAAATTAAATTATTTTGAGCCATATTTAAGCTCATTTACTTATGCAAATTTGTGTTGGAGCTAGAGTACGCAAAAATTACAGTAATAGTAACGTTAGTAATAATCCTTTTCTTTTAGCAATACGTTTAGAATTTCTTAACCTATGGACAGTGTTATGATTCAGTTTTAGGTTACCATACATATAATACTTTTGATTCTAATAAACAATTTATATTATTAAACATATTATTTTGGTATAGGATTTTAACCTAAGATAAAATACTCAAAAAGACGTAGAAATTTTGTAGACGTTCTACTTCAAAAATTTTAAACTACTTGGCTTGTGCATTAAACATTTTTATTCCTTATTTCTTTAGTTACCGGCATATTAAGTCTTTTTCTTTTGAAAAGACCAAAATTAATTTGAAAAGTGAGAGTTAGAGCCATTTTCTTATTCAGAATAAATTAGTACTTTTGCCAACCCATTAATATGGGTATTAGTTTAATTATATTAATTATCTCCAATACAAAAAAGAAACAATTACAACAAATTACACTGGATTTACATGAACGTTATATTATAATAAGTGTTTTATCTTAAGAAAGGCAGAGTCTATCAAAACTGCTAAAAAGCTGCAATGTAGCACATTATTAAGAACTTCTAGAATGCGATCTTAGTTTCACACTATCTAAGCTAAAAGAAGAGTACAATACGACGATACGAAAGTTGACTTTATTAAAATATCGGGCCAATAATAAGAGAAAAAAAGATTTGGGCTTAGAAGTAGACAAAAACCGCAAAGTAAAGTAAACACAAAAATTTAGTAGAGCATATCATAACCAAGTTGTCTCTGTCCTCTTACCGGCGCGAGCGAGTTCGAATCTCGCTCAACCCATGGGTGTGCGCGAATGTCCTAGAATACAGTGCATGTTAGTGGGCACAATAAGTCCTTCAGGCTGCAGTGCCTATAAGTGTGTGAAAAAAAAAATCATAACCAAAAGCACAATTGCAAAGAAAAGATAAAGATCAAATTAGCGCAGACAAGAAAGTGTATGGATAAACCTGATCCATTCCTAACAAATGAAAACGTTAATAGATACACAGAAACCAAATTATATAAGAGCATGGATATTAGAACTTGCGATACAAAAAACTGGACCAAAAAACAAATGGAAGGTGTTGTGGGGCAATCTAAATGGTTAGCATAAGGAAAAAAGAGATAAGATAGAATGATGGTACAAACAGACGTATTAAACTAAAAAGGAAAGAAATTGCAGTGGTAGCAGCAAATAAATAATTACAGGAGAAGTTCAAAACGAAACCAGTTCTAAAGCTCTAGGATCATCCTAGAATTACAAAGTGCAATGCCATCACCTGTTAGTTTTTCATGTGTGAAACCGCATTTAATAAAAGAAAAATTATAACTTGAAAACTTTTGATTTAAAAACACCTAAAATATACCAAAACCTAAAGAATAGGCCCAAGACAAGTAGAGCACGGTATTGTGAACTCACAAAAATAAATTTTAACTGTCTCATAGCAAATATCATCAGTTTGTTTTGTTGAATAAAACAAGAGTGAAATAATTCTTATCGATTAAAGTAGAAGAAAACCGTGTGTGTTTGAAACTGGTAAATTGTTTAATAAAAAAAAAATCAAAGTGCGAAGCAATGTTTAACATTATTTCAAAACCATGCTGTTCATGTGGGGCAATTAATTAATCAAACAAAACTTTATACTGCATTTGAGTCGATATTTAAACATTTATTTAAAGATAAAAACATACGGATCAATGAAATAGATGTAAATCCTACACGTGTGGGGCCAGTTAAACTTCCAAAGGTGTTTTAAGCAACGTTATGTAAATTTTAAGAAGTCTAATGTAAAAAATAATGCTAATCAAGCTATTATTGTCTATTGCTGAAGATACTCCAGTGGAATGCGTATAAAGTTTAAAATTATTTAAATCACTTTTTCTATAAATACTATATAGTTTCAATGCTCTAGTTTTCTAATACTCAATCCATCTTTCTGTCTTTGCGTAAAATTTATCTATAAATACTAATAGCTTAATTATGTAGAATGTAATCATTAAGACAACTCAAGAAAACAGTTCAACTTGCCTGTAGTTTGCGGAAAGATATCTCGTTAAAACTTAAGTTCCAGCAGCAAGAGCACACACCTCTTCGAATTAACTTGCCAAATAATATTATGCTGAAAAATGTAAATTTAAGGATCATTTATTTTTTCGTAAATTCTAGATCCTAATGCTTAATTTATTGCTTCCCGTAACTAAGCACACTATGCTAACCGCGTCGTGGGTTAGCTAATGTAGCGTACGTGCTTGGAACATAAAAACGAAAAGCGTGGGAGGCCGAAATGCTTTCTTTATCGCTACCTGCATGTTTAAGGTAGCGTTATAAAGTAATACTAGGTCGGGGAGGTGTGCCCAGAACAACCGCAAGGGCAAACATTAACAAAACTTTATCCTAGTTGTAACTTTCGGTTAACACGGGTAGCAAAGGTGACGTAATAGAGTTCTATTGATGTCCACAAAAGTTGTGGGTGTAGTCGCAAATCTTGCATTTAAAACTATTTTATTTACATTGAATTTGAACTCGAAAAACACATCTATATAAAGCATATACTAACATCAAATAAATCTTTTTAAATGTAACACGAAAGATGTTATTTCATAATTTTTCAATTTCAATTTATTTTATTCCTAAGTTTTTATTTACAAATAATTTTTATTTAAGACATACATATATTACGATAAATAACTAACCATATTTTTATTTTTTATTGATATTACGTTACGAGTTCTTGCTATTGTAAACATATAACTAGATAAGAGATAGATAAATACAATTTTTAGCATAACCAGCAGCTGCAATAACTTCTGCATTGTGTAATTTTGCTTTTGGTCTGCTTCTGGCACACCTTATATAGATATAAATTAAGATAAAAGCACTTTAATCCGCTTTCCTTAAAAGTGTTGACATTTATCTTACGTAATGTGCTCTGTGAAGAAGATACGACTTAAAAATTTTAACATGTGAAGGAATAAGCAATATGTTATTCCTAATGATTGCCACTTAACTTGTGTTAGTTTAATTAAAGTTTGTTTCTTAATTGTACAAACAAACAAAAACAAAAGTATTACAGTATGCAAATAGAAATGATATTATTTGCAATTGCAAATTTTATTTTTCAGTTTTTAACACTTATTCAGTAACTCTAAACACAACAGTCATATGAAGCATACAACTTATCTCTAAGAAAATATATCACACGATTTTCATACAAAAAATACTTGCTTTGAAAAGAATTAGAAAAGAAGAGTATGAAAGTGCTGAATTTCTAAATATTGTGATGACCATGTTAACAACCTTAATATTTTGAACCAAGTTTGCAATGAATCTAAGTGTCTTGTTTATTTCCTTATATATTTAATAAAGGCAGCGCCAGTATATCTCAGACAAATGCTTGAGAGGCTTTACTGTGGTGCAGACGGACCTAGGTTTAGACACTTGGCGGGTGGTCTACTCAGTCATTAAAAATATTTGAATCCATGTGTTCATTTTTATCAAGGGGTAATAATTCGATCATATAAGACGCGGTGAGTATTATATCGCTCCATATTAGAGATAGTAAACGACAACTGGACAGTAAAGGTTCATATTTGAAAACATGAACCTCTCAGTACACAACCCATGCTCTCATGCAGCCCTGCCATTATTATTTAACAAGGGACAAAATTTAAAGCTTCTCTGTTATGCAATGTTATATAATTTGTCACGTATGTAACCCAATTAAATTGTCCTTATTTGTTTCTAATATAGTGCATTTTAGAGCGTATTTCTTTACATGCCTCTTTTGGAAATTTGGTGAATGCACCTTATTGCAGGATTTGACTCGTTTCAATGGTGTCAATAATTATTTTTCACTTATCAATATTTTATAGAAGTATTATATATAGGTAACATTGTCGGTGATTTACTTGATACAATAATATCTTCTATTAATGAATTGAGTTGGTAGTTAATCATACTGGATTATTCGATAAAACGCAATTTAACATAAAAATAATTGGTGTTACATCATAAAATTTATTTCTTACTTTATTTTAACTTTTTGGCAAAGGGGTGCCATTATAGGCATGATATAAACAAATAAATATTAAGTTGATGTAACTAACTTACAGCAATTTATGCATTTGTTGCAAATGTGATGTAAATCAAAACTAACGGTTTTAAAACCAAGACATAATTAATTGCTAGGATACTTTAAAATTTTAATCACTAGTCGATGTTTGTAGGACTACTAAACTGAACGTTTTCCTTTTTTTCGTAATCAGTCGTTAATAAAACCACTTTGAATTTGCACTATACAGCTCCAGGATCTAATGAAATATTTCCATACACTTTTGTTAAGCAATGGGAATATAGGGAAGTCATTATGCACAAGCCTTGTTGTATCGCCAGTATATCAAATTTAGTTTGTTTTGCTATTATCAAGTCGGACACATTCTGGATAATATGTGTTTTGCGCGTATTTGTAGGACGTTTCCTACTTTTGCCTTTCTCAGAACAGTTTCTACTGTTTCTAAATTCCAGCGAAACATACTTCTCATACGTCCCCAAATACAACTATTAACTTATATGAATTTTTGAAGCAGTTATTTCCTGCTTTCAAAGAAACAATTTCTTTGCGTTTCCACTTTGCTCACAACCGCACTTGCAATACAGCTCAAATGACTCACTACCTTTTTCTTTGTCCGTCCCAGCAACGCTACTTAGTGGCATTACTTAGTACTATAATCTGTGTTCTTATACCACATAAATGTATGCGGTAAAATTCGACTTTTTATGCTAAAAACTTTTAGAACATTTAATATCCACTCGACGATGTCTGGTTTATAACTGAACTGACTTCAAAATTTTTCTCTGTATATACACATCTCCATAATCAGTTTTTAAAATACAATTTGTTCTACTTCAGAATTGTAAGAACAATTGGTATTCACACACTGATGCCTAGATTAGAATTGAACTGATAACAGAAAAACAGTTTTCTTTATATTCTTTTTGAATTTTGAAGCTCGTGCACTTTGATTGCAGCATATTTTGTGATTTACCTTAATCTTCTCAAGAATATTATATTTTTATAAGCAATTTTCAGAACATAGCTTTTCTGCATAACAAAAAAAATCCAAATCTGTTAAAGTTCCAAATCCATGGTTTACAAGACCTTATTCTACGTTTTGAATGTAAATTATATACTGAATAGAAAACACGTGCAAATCGCGCTCCGTAAATAAACTCAAATAGTGAGTCTTTACTAGTTAAAATTTTCACGTAAGTGATAATTAATAAGAAATAGATTAGAGAGAGATTTAAATTTAATTATAGAGTAGTAATCAGAAGGACAGATTAAGTAATAAACTAGAAACAGTAAAGGAGCAAATAAATACATAGTAATATCAATTTTAACGTCAAGGATAAAGTTATCGCCTCCGAAAGGTCAACTTGGGCTGATAACACTTTACGCTGTGTGAGACGTTCATATAGGCAAACCATATTGCAAAATACTGTTTAAATTAAGACAAACAAAATTAAATAAAACTAAGGATGAATGAGATTGATAGAATTGAGAAAATGTTCCAAACAATAGAGAAAAACATGAAGAAAATTAATACTAAGTTAGATAAGGTAATACTTGAAATGAAACAGGTAAAGGAGGAAAATAAAAAATTAAAATCCGTGATAACGGAGCAGGAGATGAGAATAGATAGCCTTGAAAGAGAGGTGAGGAGTAAAAATATAATAATAAAGGGAGTGGTAGATGAGGAAAGGAAAATGAGAACGAAATAAACGAAAAAATATTAACAGTACTGCATAAAATTGGGGTAAACACTAATAGGAACACGGAAATAGAACAAATAAGAAGATTAGGGAAGTACGAAGAAAGAAGGAAAAGGAAAATTTTTGTGAAATTAATTAGAGAAAGTGTGAAAATATGAATACCGCAAAATGCAAAAAAACTTAGGGGTACGGACATCTGGATAGATGAAGATTTTGGCAAAGCAATACAGAAAGAAAGAAAAGTATTAATACCTATTCTTAGAGAGGAGCGCAGAAAGGGAAATAGGGCAAATATAAGATTTAATAAGCTAATAGGCAATGGTCAAGTGTATACGGTAGAAAATATAAAAAAGGGCTGGAGACGTTAGGGGAGGTGGTAAAGGAAAACAGTGTACAAAGTATTGCAATGAAAAGGGCAGTAACGGAAAGATCTCCGGAGGGGAACAGTTTAGAGGAGCAGCTAAGAAAAATAACACGTACCTCGAGAAAAAAGTAATAAATACAGATAGGTTGGCTGTTTTTGATAACGAAACTGGCAAAGGATATGGACAGGAATTAAAGGATTACCAAGGTATAGGATATAAGAATAAAGGAAAGACAAATAATAAAGACCAACAAGGTACAGAACGGCAGCAGCAAAGTAATGAGCAAAACGTGAGAATAGGTACATGAAATGTACAGGGTATGTACGAAGAGGACGCAGTATTAACGTTGGTGAATGAGCTACAGAAATACAAGATAGAGATTACAGGTATACAAGAAACACATTTAGCGGGGAACAACATACAAGAAGTTAATAACCATACGCTGTTTACAAGTGGCAACGAAAACAGGCGATTTGGTGTAGGCTTTCTGATAAAAGAAAATTTAGAGGAGGATGTTAAAGATTTTGGAGCCCAATCAAAAAGGTTGTGCTATATAAGAATAAAGACTAAATACAATATGATGACAATAATTAACGCACACGCACCAACTGCAGATAAGGACGATGAAATAAAAGACAAATTCTACGAATCTTTAGAAGAAATGGTCCAGAAAATCCCAAAGAAAAATCTTAAATTAGTAATTGCTGACATGAACGCAAAAGCAGGCAGAAAAGGGATGTATAGAGAGATTACATGTGGCGAAAGTAATGAAAATGGGCTAAGTCTGATAACATTTGCCATAGAACAGAAGATGAAAATAATGAGGACGCACTTTAAACGAAAGGACATACACAAAGGAACATGGAAAATTCCAGGACGAAAGGAAACAAATCAAATTGATCATGTACTGGGAGAAGAAGAAGTGGATCGAAAAATTAAAAACGTTAGGACGTATGGAGGAGCTGACACAAACTCAGACCACTTTCTCGTAACAGTGGTAATAAAATTAAGTAAAACAGTAAGAAAGAGGGGAAAAAACAAAAGAAAAATAACGTATGATCTTAAGGCGCTACAGGATGCTGAAGTAGCACGGAAGTATATTAATAGTATAGAAGAAGAATATAAGAACGACGATGAACAAAGTGGTGAGGTAGATTAAAAATGGAAAAAACTGGAGGAATCATTTGTAAATGCCGTGAGGAAGAATATACCACTAAATAGGAAGATTAATAAGAATCACTGGATGGATGAAGCATGCAAAGAAGAGATAAACAAGAAAACGAAGATGTGGTTAAAGTTTTTACAAACACAAAATGATCAAGACAAAAATCTGTATAAAGAACAAAAAATCAAAGTAAAGCAGATGTGTAGAGCAAAAAAGCGTAAATATAAGGAGGAGGAAATAAGGGACATTGAAGAAAAGTACAAGAAAAAGGAAATAAGAAATTTTTACAAAGATGTTAAAACCATTAGAACTGGATCCAAGAGAAAACAATTCTATATCAAAGGAGAATATGGAGAACTATTAGGTAATACACGGGATATTCAAAAAAGATGGAAAAACTATTTTGAAAAAGAGCTAAACACATACGAAGAGGTACAAGGAGAGAAAAGCGTATCACAAAGAGAAGAGCATAGTGAAGAAATACAGGAGATACATGATGAAGAAGTTAGGAAGCCTAGAAAGGACGAAATTAAAGAAGTAATATACAACATGAAAAATAACAAGAGTTCAGGGGAAAGCCTAAAATATGGAGGTGAAATTGTATGTGATAAAGTGTATTAATTAATAAAGACCATATGGGATACAGAAAATATGCCATAACAGTGGGAGAAAGTGGTGATAGTACCGGTTTTTAAGGGAGGATATAAATATGTTTGCGGCAATTATAGGGGAATCGCAATATCAGATATAACGTACAAGGTGTTGTCAATAGTGATTAAACAAAGATTAGAAGGGAATTTGGAAGGAGCTATGGGAGAATACCAAGCTGGACTTCGCAAGAATAGGTCTACTAATAATAAAATATTTACAGTTAAACAAATACTAACGGGGGCATACGAATATAATATCCCTATACATATGATTTTTATTGATTTCAAGGCCGCCTACGACTCCATAATTAGAGATAAATTGTATGAAGCAATAAGAACACTAAGAATCCCAGAAAAACTAATAAGACTGATAAAGCTGACGTTAAAAGATACTAAATGCATGGTGAAAGTAAATGGGGAAATAGCAGAAAGTTTTGAAATTAAAAGGGGAGTAAGACAAGGGGACCCGCTATCTACTCTATTACTTAACGCGGCACTGGAAACGACAAGAAGGAAAAGTAAGATAAATAGGAGAGGAACGATTATGAATAAGAGTCGTCAGTGTCTCGCTTACGCGGATGACATACTTTTAATAGCAAGGAGCAGAAAGGAACTAACAGGAATGGCTGGAAAACTGCTGTAAGCTGCAAAACAAATAGGTCTAAGAATAAACAAAAGTAAGACGAAATATGGAATTAAAAAATAAGCATGCAGCAAATGAACAAAACAAATTGAGACTACAAATGGGAGAAGAGGAAGTACTAGAATTCGAAGAGGTGGAGGAGTATATGTATTTGGGAGCACTAATAACCAATAAATGTAAAGAAGAAAGAGAAACAGTTAAGAATAGCTAAAGGGAGTAGATACGCGGGGAGTATGAATAGCATAATAAGATCAAAGGATATCTGTAGAAATGTCAAAATTCGGATCTATGAGACCATATTGAGGCCGATAGTACTGTATACCAGTGAGACATGGACTATGACAAAAAACACCAAACAGTTTGTAAGTATGGGAAAGTAGAATGCTAAGAAGGATATATGGAGGGAAGAAGGTAGATGGAGTATGGGAGAGAAGAACAAATGCAGATCTATATGAATTATATAATGATCCAAATGTCATACAGGTAATTAAAGCCAGAAGACTCCAGTGGTTAGGTCATATGGAAAGACTGCCTGATGACAGAATAGTAAAGGGGTTAAGATGGTGTATCCTAGAAGAACGGAGAAAAAGGGGGAGACCGAGGAAGGGATGGTGGGAAGCAGTGAAAGAAGACCTAAAAGAAAAAAAAGGACACAACTGCAAAGAAATAGCCAAGGATAGAGTGAAATGGAAACTATTCACAAGACAATGGGCCTAGAGAGGCCTGTGAACGCCATATAAATAAATTATTCTACGTTTTGAGGTTCTATCCATAATCGGTGTGAAAATCCGTATTTCTCAAAAATTTTTCAAACCCAGACTGATTTCTATAAAGTAGTCGATACAATGGCGAAATATAACAGAAGCTGTATAATTTTTTAGATTGATTGAGACTAATCTGATTTTAAATTCTTCACTATCTGCAAATAGCAAACATTCATTTTGCCTGTTATTCAACACGCTCTTATAGACTGTCAATTACTACTGAACTTTAAATCGTTTGCGACTGTGTACTAGACGAAGAATTTCTGACAGAGTTTCATTCCAAATAGAAAACCTGTCACAAAATGAAGCTCTACGACTGGTAGATGCATTTTTATGTCCTAACGATTGGTGGCGAATGTCAGGTAAACAGTCCGACCAGCTCATTTGTTTTTGAGCTTTTACAAAGTGCGCGTCGCTTGCGAAGCGAGCAGCTGTTAAGGCTTCTCGTCGTTAAAATGCAGCGCAATGTTGACGAAAACCGCAACCGAGACACAATAATGCGTAAAGCGTTCAGAGAAGAAAGGGCGGGCATTAAGGATAAGCAAGGCTCGCAGGACACCCATTAACGTCTTACACTTCAAACAACGCGGCTAAGATAAAAGCGGTTTTAGACTCTGGTTCCCGTCTGAGTGTTAGACTGCTAGCAGGTGATGTGCGGCTTCTAAAATACATTGTGCATGAAATCGTCACGACGAAACTGCAGATGCGGAAAGTGTGTGCTAAATTCCTAACGTACTGACCGACGTATAGTCTTTTAAGCTTAAATCTAGCTTTGGAGCTGCTAAAAATGTGAAGGCTGTTGTTATGAGTGTTTTGAAAGAACTTAAATTTTGAGACTTTTAGGCGAGCTACGATGCATGGGTTGAACTGCGTCGATTTTTGGAAAATTTTCGGCGTTTCGGCACCCACTTTGATGCTATTTTCAAAGGGGTTTAGTTTTTCACTTAGGGATCTCAATCTGCCTACTCCCAAACGAGAACTATTAGTTAAAAAAAAATCAGTCTTCTTCTTTTATCAAGGGTTCAGAGAGGCCACCATCCATTATTTGTAATCATTTGATCGAGAGTATGTTATAGCACGACGGCAGATGTTCATTTTTGTGAAGAATCAAAACTTTGGTTGCAATGGATAACACAGTACATTCATACTGCCATAAACGTGTGATCTGTATATCTTAAAGCTTCTGTATAGGCTAAGGATAGCTATATTGAATAAATCCTCTATAATTATACTTACCAATAACCATTCAATAAATCCAAAAATATTATGCAAAAACAGATAACCATTTTTTTGTAATTCAAATTAGTGTGTAACAGTATTTATGGATATGCTATGCATGTTTGCTGCCACAGTAAAAGTTTACGGAGGTTGTAACATGAAGACATTTACATAGGCAGCATTTCCAAGAAATTTACCTAAAAACATGTATCAGATGCCGTAAGCGACACGAGTTTTGTCCTAAATTATCTTATTTGTTGCATATTGTTGTGACAGATAATTTTCCAGCTTTGGGGCTTTTAAATAAATTAGTTACTTGTAAAAGAAAATATCTGCTTTAAAGCTTCTCGTACTTATATATACTAGCACAAAAGACCTTTATACCCTAGGCATTATTAACAGTTTTCGTCTACTCAATCCTTTGTTTTGTGAGTGCTTCCCAATTCTCAATTTACAGTTCTCTTATATCTTTCTTTACATCTTGAAACCGATTTCCTCTGCGGTCATCCTTTTCTATTTCTTTCTTCTAAAGCTTCACTAAAAACTAATTTGGGAGTTCTTCCTAAATGTCCAAGCCTTCTCAGTTTGCTTATTTGATTGCATCTATTATTGTTGGTTCTTGATACATTTTATACAACTACTTATTTGTTTTTTCTGCTAAGCTCCCTTTTCCAAATCGTTCTAAAAATCTGTTTTAATAACTCTTCTCTTTCATTATAAAAAATTCTTACATCCTGCTAGTTGTAATTTTCTTTTATTTCTTTTAACATTTCTTCTTACTTCTTTTTTTGTTTCCGTGTATTTTCTTTGTCTTCGTTCTTTAATCTTTAAATTGGACTTTGCTTTGTTTTTCATTTGAATATTTTTAGTTTAACTGCGCTTAACTCTTAATTTTTTTACTTTCGTCATCAAACCACTTGGTTCTTTTCTTAATAATTTTACTTAGTAGCACTTTTTTACCGCTTGTTTTATTGTTTCTATTATTCTTCTACATCTTCTTTCTTACTTTTAATTTTAAGCATTTTTCCACTTTGTACTTGTATTTCTCTTTCATCTTTTGGTCTTGTAGGGATATTATACCCCACTTAATTTATTATTTATTTCCATGCTATTTTTTAAGGGTATTTCTAAATTTATTTTGTCCACACCATATAGTGTCTATTTCCGCTTTTCTCGCATTTTTATGTTTTCTATACATGCGTTTTGTTTAGATTCAATTAACACGTAATCTATTTGATTCGTTATTTTACTATCAGAACTTTTCCAATTTCCTTTATATATTTTATATTATTTTAATTTTAAATTATTTTATATTGTTTTAAGAATGTTGCTTCTATTTGTAGTTGTTTCGCTAGAGCAAAGTTAATTAATCTTGTCCATTTTCATTGTTTAGTTGTGTCAATTCTTCCTACATTCCATGTTTCTACTTTCTATTTGATGTTTGTTTTTGAATGATTGTTTATTGTGTTTCTTCCTGTTTCTGTGTTTTTCTTCTTACTCTTTTTTTTATTAGTTTTCATTTTTTGTCATATCCGTCCTCTTAGTTCTTTTCTTACGTCGTGTTTTTAATAATATTTTCTTTAATCTTTAGGCTTCCTCCATCTTCATTTGACAACTCATATTGTACGTTTTAATATTTAATTTTTGTAGACTATCTGTGTCCACTTGCCTTCTTCTTTTGCTTTTTTTAGGTTTCTATACCTGAAATGGAAGCATAATGAAATCGATGCGGACGTCTGTCTGTCCGTCGCGACTTTCAACTCGAAAACTAGTGAACCTAAAGACATAAAGGGGGTATCATTTGAAAGCCTATGCCCTATCGAGTTGACATCCGCGAGCTGTGTTACAACAATGCAATAAGTGTTTTTAGTGAACCCGGCTTCCAATATGTTATTCCTTATAACGTTGGAAGCCAGCTTCTATCTCTGTCATTTCTGATACCTGTGCCTTATAATTTTTGATCTGTGATAGATAGAGACAACATAACGTTTTCAGTATTCAACTAAGAACCATAAGTCAAATCTAGACGCCAAAAATCAGCCTGATCGGAAAAACTCGAGACCGGTTTGACCGAAAGTGACCGTAAATTTTTATTTATGTATAGAAATCCTGGATATTGGTGGAAAAGGAATTTCACGTCCGTACTTGTTTAACAGCTGTTTGAATACCTAGTCTGCTTTTCTTTGGTTAGTTTGTTTTCCATAGACATTTTATTTCTGGTAGGTTTATGCTTATTTTTCATTATTTAAAATTCAAGGAAGATATTTCTGCTACAACTGTTTGTCTGGGTTTTTACTTGCCAATTATAAATACTTTCTTTACTTTTACTGTATACAGTTTCTTCTGTTTTGGGCATTTTAGTACCTTTCAGTTTCAATCCTTCCTCTGTTTATCTTTCTCTTGTTTTTATGTCGCAGCCTTTAGATCTTCTATTTCTTTTATATTTTTGTTCTTTTTTACTTTGTTTTTATTTGTTAAATTAATTCTTTATATTGGTTATTTATTATATATATTCGATATTTATTTTTATCTCGTTTCTTATATATTGAATTTCTATTTTTATTTCTTTCATCTCCGTTACCATTTTTTCTATCATATTAACTACTTTTTCCATAATGCTCACACAATTCCTTTCTTCTCGATTGGTGCCTCCGTATTTTCTTTTGTTGTATAGAATTTTTGCATTTTTTTTAGTTCATCGAAAAGCCTTATGTTCGTATTCTGGACTAGCCATTTTATTGCTATTTCCTTTTTTTCCATTAAATAATCTTCTAGAGAGCCTACACTGTTTTTTCGATATCGCTGAATTTCTTTCCTATCCATTAATTTTACTTGAAAACTAGGGTACAATAAACGACTTAGCAATGTCCGTTTTTGTTCGGTTGCAAATTTGTTGACCTTGTTTACCTGCTTAACCTCACTTAGTTTTACAGGGTTTTGTTTATTGTGTGGTATTTAAATTTGTAATTGAGTTACAAGAAAATAATAGTAGGAAAATAACTGATAACTCTTCGGAAATGTCAAGATGTGCACAAGAGATTTTTCTAATTCGGTAGGTATGTTTCAGCAAAACTGTGTTTAAAAATGTATGCTTAAAAATGTTTACTGTTTATTATTTCCTGAACAGTAAGCAGTAAACAATAGGCATTAAACCAGCATTCGTAAGTAACAGGGCGCATTGAACTTTATTCGGTATATTCTATTGTTTATTACCTCTCTTCTTCAGCCCATTTGTATACTCCATTGTTGGATATAGGCCTCTCCCAATGTTTTCCAATTTTCTCTGTCATATGTTTGTTGTATCCAGTTTCTGCCCGCTACTTTTACAATGTCGTCCTTCCATCTAGTTTTGGGTCTTCCAACATCCTCGTCCTGTGGGGTCTCCATTCTATTAACTTCTTGGTCCATCGGTTGTCTTGCCTTCGCATTACATGTCCTGCCCATTTCCACTTTAGTTTTAGGATCTTATGCATAACATCTTGTACTTTCGTTCGGCTTCTTATATAATCGTTTCTCTTTCTATCTTTGAGAGTTATACCTAACGTTGCCCTTTCCATGGACCTTTGGGTTACTTGCAGCTTGTGAAGTAGTGCTTTTGTTAGTGACCACGTTTCTGAAGCATATGTCATTACGGGCAAAACACATTCATTGTATACTTTAGTTTTTAGTATTTGGGGTATTTTTGATTTAAATACTTCTTTTAGTTTACCAAATGCCGCCCAACTCAGTCTGATTCATCTATTCACCTCCTCGTCCTGTCCATCTTTATTAGGTGTTATTCGCTGGCCTAAATATATATATTCCTGAACGTTTTCTACTGTAGAGTTTTCTATCATTATTGTTCTATTTCCTAAATTAAAGTTTGCCATGACTTTGGTTTTGTTTATGTTTATTTTTAGTCCGACTTTCTTTGATACTTCATTTAGTTCTCTGATCATGTTTTGTAGTTCATCCAGGTCGCTGGCAAATACTACTATATCGTCTGCGTATCGGAGGTGCGAAAGCTTCTCTCCGTCGATGTTCAAGCCCCTTTGGTCCCATATTAATGTTTTGAAGATATCTTCGAGTGCTGCTGTAAAAAGCTTGGGTGAGAGAGTATCTCCCTGTCTGACTCCTCTCTTTATTTCAAGTTTATTACCTATTGTTTTGTAATTATTATTGAATGCAAAAAAATCTGTTGTGCATATCTTGACATTTCCGAAAAGTTATGAAATTATTTTTCTACTATTATTTTCTTGTAACTTAACTTCAATGGCTGATTACACGCCGTTGGAAATAGTGAACATGATAAAAAATGTTAGCGAGTGTCGCAACAATTATTCAGCAGCAAGCTTGTATGTATGCTGAACTTTTGTATGAACCATTTTTCATGATTTTGATTAGTTCTCGAGATATTGGCCAGAGTAAATTAAAAGATGTGGCGCCCTCTAGGAAGAGAAGAAAGCATTTTTAAGAAAAATATTTCTTACAAAAGATACTTTTCCCCCGTAGAATACGAATCTGTAATAAAAAAAATATAAGTTCCCGTTTAAAAAATCAAAGTTGACCTTTGAAATATTAACGTGCATCTTATTAAATATTTATGAATTTATAAGATGAATTTCCTTTTAATGCCGATTTTCTGTTAATTAGATGAAAACGTTGGAGGACTTGAGTACCCTTGGTTAAATGTTTGTAGGAATTGGAATTTTCATGTTAACTTTACTATCAAGCAAAACAAATGCTTTGTCATTCCGTATAATTGTGGTATTATGTACGTAGGTTATGTTGAAGAGAGGAGGACCTAACACATTGCCTTAAGGTACTTCAGGTGTTATTTTTTTATTTTCCAATACTGTTACGTATTGACACACAAAAACAGCCATGATCAAGTCAAGAAAAAATGATCGGTAGGTCTATTTTAATCAGATACTAACATTAAGTACTTATATTTATTTGACAATAGTGTGTTTTTGCTTAATTTTAAGTTATTTTAGAAACAATAGCGTTAATAACTATAACAATTAATTATGAAAGAATAATAACAGTTTATTATGGATTTAATTTTTATTTTCTACAGTTTCAATAAAAATATAAGAGATGCTTCGTAAATCCTTAATTTGAAATATATTTTTTTTTGTTCTAGTAAAATTGTTTTCGTATCTAAAAAGTTGCCTTGTTTCTTTATAAGCGTTTTATGTTAAAGATATTAATAGTTAAATAAACAGCTTAAAAGGTTATAATTTTAATTTTAATTAATTACCCTTACGTAAGCACAATATTAAAATATATAATACGTCCAATGAACATATTCTCTGTGTATTTTAAGGATGTAGAAAATTTATGTAACTATTACAAGGAATGTAATACGCAGTAGAATAACATATGGATTCTAGTTGTAACCGTGGAGGAGCTTGTAGAGCTATGTAAATGCAACATTACGGTATTTTGGTTAGTTTCGTCTGGTAATTGAATGCATTAGTAGAAAGGGATTGTCGAGTGGGAAGCAAGCTATCGATCTCCAAACGAGTACATTTCGCTTGAAACTCAACAAAATTTGTTTCCAGGTTTGGTATTACCAAATGCGTAAAGCGCGTGGCATTTACTCTCGTTAGGTATTCCTGATGTATGAAATATTTCTGCTTCAGGCACTTCGTATTGGTAACTGGCATCGTAAATAGCTGGAACTACATTTATGCTACAAATAACTTGAAACTGTGTATATACTTAACTATATACTCTTCCATTTTAATGTTAAAATAAATTAATATAACATTATTACATTAAAATATTATAGGATTTATATTTATTAGCTTTACTTTCTTATTCACGCAATTGTTATTATACAAGGGGTTGCCCTCCCAAAGATATTTTTGACGTCATAGGCTAACAATTCTTTAGCTGCTTTCCCTCAAATTTTTGCAAGGTAGGAACGTATAAAATTTAACTTGGTCGGCTTTTTTCTATGATCAAAAACGTGGAACAATTTAGCTTAGCGCCCATTTATAATGAACGTAAGCATAAGTCGCCCATAACAAATACGGAATACGTAAAGTTGAACCAATGCAAAGCTTATGCGCTCATTCATAATGCACTACCGTAATTTTTACGTTTTTTGTCCATTTGCGGTAATTATTTTAATTTAATTTTGCCTAGGTTAATGTTGGCAGCAGTAACAGAATGTTTCTTTTGATTCTAAAATTACATAACTGAACTTTAGTGTTGTCGACATTTTGGCTTCGTTTTTACAACGAACAGGAAACTATTAATTAAGTTAATAAATATCCATCTATTATTCCTATACCATAAAACCAACAGGTACAAAGGCCACATAATTATGCAAAATGCCTGGAAGGGTATTGCTGCCGCTACTTTGATCTAACATGCGCAACTTTTAAATGTTTACATAAAGCTTACGCGCATTATACGTATTTCTTATGAACGGCTTGTGCTTATGTCCATTATGAATGGGCGCTTACCTCTGCGAACTCCCGCTCGGTGGAAGTCTTTGTTTATTTTCCGTTCATATGTATAGGCTTTCTTTGTTTATTACGCTCGCATCTCCTCGAATAAATCAAGTTCGTAGGGCACGCCATATTTCTTTGTTTATTTTCTGTTTAAATGTGTAAATAGATTAAATTCTTAAATTAATTCTTTTTTAATTTTTTATAGTTTAAGTTATGTTAAGTATGTACATGGTGTGCAACTTATTTTGGTATTTGGTTTTTGACGATAAGAGGTTTTTCCCCTTCAGTGTATGGACCAGTTTAAAAAGTCCCAACTAATGGGATTTTCAGTTTTATGCCAGTTATTTTTTAATTATCCAGCCAAATATGTAATAAATTAATTTAAAAATTGGTAGCTTTTGATCCTGCTTATGTACAAAAATAATTTTAGCAAATATCGAACTTTGCGATTGTTCTCGCCAATCTCCTAATTATATTTATTTTTTGAAATTTTAAATTAGGGCCGGCTATAATTTGACTCCCTCTCGTATATGTGAAATTTGTTATATCGGCCCAATTGACTGCAGGCGCGCGTGGCGATTAAGGCCGCGAGCCGCGCTCGTGCAATTGGCTTTTAGAATTGGCTTTTAGCACTTGCTTTGGCACGTTGATTTCGTTTAGTTCGCGCGACATTAAGCCTTTGCTTTATTCATTTTAAACTGGCTATTTCAATTACGTTAAGTTCACGCGACTTTATGCTTCTGCTTTATTAAAACCTGCATTACGCATTTGCCTTTGTTCGCGCTTTTGCATTTGGCATTTTTTCGCTGTGCTCGCGCCGACAAATTATCAGCTCGACGAGGGAACCTTTATACGTGGAAGACGCCCCCGTTTCGTCTGCTGTGAAGATTGGGGTAGCTTGTCCTAATTTTATCCATATCCTTCTCCTTTTCTTCTGGAAGCCCCAGGACCAACAGCAGGGAACTGATATCTGTGGGAAGCGCCGTTTCCACAGATTAGTGTTTTAATTTTAGAGTTGTTGGAAGCTCTCTATTCAAATTTACCTATACAGTCCACTTATTTCGGCCGCACCAGCGATATTTTTATAAACATTATTCTTTATATTCGAACATGATGTCGATTTTTTCATGGTTTGAAATGTAGCAGGAACTCAAATAGAGATCACAGACAATGTTTATAAAATATATTAGATTATCTAGCATTATAAAGGCTATTATATTGTCTTTATAACTGTGAAATTATATATAAAATACGTAAATATTCAAATAAAATATAGTTCAAGATTATTTTCTTTATCAAATATATAATTTTATAAATATTGTGATCATCAGTTTCTAATTCAACGTTCCACCTTCTTCTAGAAAGTTCTACATTTCTCTTTCTTATTGGATTGTATTGTAGCGCTTTTTTCAGGCAAGAGTCTATCGTCTATTCTGAGCACATATTGTTTTCATTTTTTCGGTAGTCGTTAATTGCGGATATGTTAAGTTATTCCCTAATACCATCATTTCTAAGTCTGTCTCTTCTCGCGCACCCCATCACCAATCGTTAATTTTTGCTACTTGAATTTGGTTTAATTTTTTTTTTAGTTTTACCACCTTATATATACCTTGTCAAAGTTTAATAAGGTTTCTTTTATACAGAGGTATTCTTCGAGGTTTCGCACATTTTTTGAAATATCGTTAATTTGTTACTGACCTCCTGTCATAGGTCGCATAGCTTTATAAATGTTTAAAATGCACCACTTATTCTAAACAAATGTTATCAATACAAATTTTTCCCTAGAAAAACTATTGATTTTATCTTGGATTTTGATATTTCGTAATTATACGTATTTGAAAGAAGATCCAGTTTGTCTAGCGTTCTTCGTAGATTATTTTCTGGGGATACAATAATTTCCTGGTCATCAGTACAAGATAAGGTATTTACTGTTTTGGTACCGATGGTGCTTTCTTCTTCTATTTTTAATAAGGTCATTTACGGATAGGTCTTATAGTAGAGAAGACACCTTTCCCAGGGTTATTTTTAATAATAAGGTAGTTGTTATATATTATACTTTACCAATTTTTTTATATTTTAATGACTCTATAAATATTATGTGAAAGTAATATGAGTCTCTAAATTTGTTTTTTCTCCGCTTTTCTATTATTCGTTATAATGTGAATATGAAGTCTATAATGAGCGTTTATCAATTAGTATGTATATACCAACTTTGAGTCTTATTTCCTGTGATACTCCACTTTATATTAATGTTATCGTCAGTTTCTAGAATTTTTTTGCAACTTCTGTCTGGTTTCGAAAAGTACCATTCATTATATTGATGTTTCATTACTTTATTAAATTCTGCATGCTTTATTGTCGTACTTTGCCTTTTTACATTCCAATGTAAAAATAGTAGTCATAAATGAAATTAAATGGGAATGGGTTTAAGTATTCTTTGCTGGTAACCCAAAATTAGTAGTAATTAACTATTATGACATATAATTAACATATCAAAATTATAGTGTAACCAAGGTAAAGCAGAAAAAAATAAGAAACTCTATATAAATATTTTCCAATTAAATAATTTTAGAAACATTTATTTATTTTACTTCTTTTGTATTACTAATTTAAAGTCATTGTTTTAATTATAAAAATTTTAATGCTACTTCATATTTCAATAATGTTTAACTAATTTCAAACTTTCTAATTAGTTTCGTTAAATTTAGCCTTATTAAATAACCAAATTTAATATAAAAATATTTTTAGCATCTCCAAAAGTTTATACTGGTTTCTTCAAAAAAAACTATTAATTATCAATGATTAAATTACTTTTACAAAGGCATATATATTTAGGATTTTAGTTAAACATTGGCATTAAATAGTCTATTTAAAAATAAATAATTATTAATGTTACCTAGAATCTGTTGTTATATGTTATTCTAATGACGCAAAATGCTTTGTTAATCAAAGTAATTAAATTTTAATCATTTGAACCGGCAAAAAAATTATATAATTTAAAACTGTTCAAAAGCCAGGACTGCCACTTTTGACGTTTTTTGTCAATTTAATTAAAAGAATTTCCTAAAATTTAATATACCTACCTGTCAGAATCCTAAACTTCAGGTGCGCCTGATGTTTTCGTTGTGAATATTATCGCTCTCATTTACAGGCGGGGAATTAGTCAAGGCTTTTCCATTCCCAATTCGATGAAATAGCTCCAACCTTATTAGATTAGAAAAATTTAAGGTTAATTTAGCATCTCCACGGTATAGCATTGCGTATATTATGTTTCGAAATGCAGATAACGAGGGTAATTTCCTGGCCCATTACGTTCTTTTGATATTCGTTTCAAGGCTTTCTCTTTGAGCAACATTCTCCGGGGCGGACCTCCGAAATGCAATCATCAACATTCAACATGTGTGTAATTGCCTTTTGTAACAAAATCTGATAATGCTCCGGATGAGTTGGCAAGCTCTCAGATGGACGATATCAAGCCTAAGGTAAACGAAAAAATAGAAACTCTATATAAATATTTTCCAATTAAATAATTTTAGAAACATTATTTATAACTAACTTCTTCTGTATTACTAATGTCAGTTGACATGTGTTTTTAATTATAAAAATTTTTAACGCTACTTCATATTTCAATAATGTTTAACTAATTTCGAAACTTTCTAATTAGTGATTCTAGTGAAAATATTAGCTTACTTATTAAATAACCAAATTTAATATAAAAATATTTTTAGCATCCAAAATGCACTCACTGTAGTGTAACCAAAAAAAAAACTATTAATTATGAGTGATTAAATTACTTTTACAAAGGCATATATATTTAGGATTTTTAGTTAACATTGGACATTTAACAATAAATAACTATTAATGTTACCTAGAATCTGCTGTTATGATATGCTATGCTAATGACGCAAAATGCTTTGTTAATCAAAGTAATTAAATTTTTAATCATTTGAACGCCCCCCCAAAAAAAATTACATATAATTTAAAACTGTTCAACAAGCCGCGAGGCAAGCTGCCAACTTGCGTTTGTTTTTGTCAATTTAATTAAAAAGAATTTCCTAAAAATTTAATATACCTACCTGTCAGATCTGCCGTAAACTTCGGGGCTGCGCCTGATGTTTTTTCGTTGTGAATATTATCGCTCTCATTTACAGGCGGGGAATAAGTAGTGACAAGGCTCATTCCGCGCGGCAATTCCGCGAAATATAAATAGCTCCAACCTTATTAGATTAGAAAAATTTAAGGTCGGAAATTTAGCATCTCCACGGTATAGCATTGCGTATATTAATTTTAGCGCTGCGTGCAGATAACGAGGGTAATTTCCCTGGCCCATTACGTTCTTTGCAATATTCGTTTCAAGGCTTTCCGGTTTGTGAGCAACATTCTCCGGGGCGGACCTCCGAAATGCAATCATCAACATTCAACATGTGTGTAATTGGCCGATTTTATGTAGCAGAAAAATCTGATAATGCTCCGGATGAGTTGGCAAGCTCTCAGATGGCCGATAGCTGCCAGCCTTAAGCACGCCGTTTAACTTTTCCGGATTTCGCTGAACAGAAGTAAGACACATTTTGCAACATATTACATTTTTTATGTTGTGGTACTAATTACATAAGAATACAATTACTTTAACCTCATAAAAACGTTTTAATCTTTTTAATTGTAATGAAAATAAGTAACCCACGCTGATATATTTATTAACTATATTATATTAGTTTCGAAGAGAATTTATTTATTTTTATTCTTTTATTGATTGAACTCTAAAAGCGTTAACTTGTATTTTTAATTATTTTTTTAAACTATCAATCCTCTACACCTAACGGTAGGAAAGGTACAGATTATATTATTATTATTATATATTAAACCGTTAAAGAGATATCAAAATAAGTCTTAAATTGTTATTCCTGAAACGTTTAATACGTATATACAGTATTAAAAAGGAAGTGTATTAGATTTTATAGCTTACCCGTAAATTTTCATTTGCCAAATTGTAAATCATTATAAAATTTTGTTAGTAATTTCAGAAATGTGTCAAGTACCTTGACAGAATTGATATGAACCAAGTTCTTCCTGTAAAGCAGTATAAGGATGACCTTGGAAACAATTTAATAGTATCTTCTCTGCCAATTTACCGCCCATTAAAATTAAGATTCAGATACTCTGTATACAACATCACAATGCGTTCTGTTATACATAAAACAAATGGGTTTAAAGTTTAAAGACGGATCCGTCAAACCACTAATAAGGTGTAGACGAAGAAATCATGGTGTGCTGCTCTGTTAAGTAACTTAGCAGGGTTTAATTACCGCACCGGAATTTAAACTGATACAAATCATAAATTTTTGTATGTCCAAATGTAATATATAAAAATCGAAAATTTGTCTTTTATAAATTTAATCTCATTATTGAAAAATATATGCAAAATATATATGGAATATACATATTCACAAAAATCTATTAACTAAAGTGCAATATCACACAATATACAGGGTAAATGAGGACTTGCAGTTGTTGAATGTCGCGTGGGTACAATCGTTCGTGAATGAGGTGCATTAATATCCGTTTAAATCAAGATTCTAATACGGGTTTTTGCTAAAACTTGTTCCTGCATGTTCGAATATAAGAGTAAACATTTTGCACACAAATTATCTCGCGGTTAATTGTAAAAATGTAAAAAGAAAGAATTTAACAATTTTAAAATGCCTAAACATACAAAGGGGTGCTAATAAGTGTTTTCTATATTTATATAAAAATTCAAATTAACTGCAAAGTTAATATGTGCTATTTCGAAAGAGCTTGCTTTTTGATACTACAGCGATCCTGAGGACGATCTTGCCGTTTTCACTTTATTGGTTACTTTCGCTATGTGGGATCTCCAGATGATTTTGGCGTCCATGATTACAACCAGAGGAAACGTTTGACCTAGAAAAAAATATTTTTTACCGATCCCTCAAAATATTATTACATGAACCAATTAAATTATTACATCACCTGTATTTAAATATACAGGTGATCAAAATACATGATCTGTATCTAAATATACAGTCAATGTTAATATACTGAATAGAGTTATGCGGGCGCGATGTAACTAGGCAACCAATAAGTGTGAACTGTAGTTTACATGCTTTAATGAAGATTAGTTGGGAGTTAGACGCCGGTGAAGAAGCACAAGAAGTGTGTGACCGTCGTTCTAATAACTGAGCAAATAAAACAGCTAATACACTTAGCTAGGACATTCGGCTGCAGAAACCATTGGGGTGATTCAAAAGGTTTTCAATAACGTGCAAATAAAGTCTTAATAGTCGGTGCTCCATGTTTGAGAAGACCAGTAGCTAACAAAAAATCGGAAAATGTTGAATGTGCACGATCTAAAATCAGTAAGAATCGGCGATTGACAGTCCGAGAACTAGAAGGTGTATCATAGATTTAAATTTGTTGTTCTGTAATTTTCCAAAGCTTAAATTAAATTTGAAATAAAAAAGGCTACAGATGCCCCAAAATACGACAGGGCAGCTATTTACGATTCCAACACAGAATTTTGCAAAATGTTTTGAATAGCCCTTCTCAAAAATCTATAGCCAATGTTAATATAGCAAAAATATTTTTGCAGCCACGATGTAACTTAATAGTCAATAAAAGTGAACTGTAATGGATGTGTCTGAATGAAAATAACTATTAGCCAGTTAGAAATTTGACAAGAGATTTTAATGTCAGACTTATTACAACAAAATTTATTCCGCTATTATTACTACCAAAACAATGCTAATGATTTACTTCAGATCAAAAATAAAAGCTGTATTGCCTCAATAGAGGTTCCCTACTTTGCTATGTCCAAAGAAGTGTGAGATCCCAATTTGTTTACTTCAGAGAAGACTGAGTTTACGTACAATGTCTCTTAGAACTTGAACAATTTTTATTGATTATATAGATTACTTGTTATTGTAATTATATGGCTCAATATTTGCAAAATGTGTGGTGTATTTTATCTCAAGCGTAAAAGGGATGCAAGGGTGTACTGATCGAATTTGCATATAATCGAATTACAGATTCTTGGGGTAATTTTATTGGTATAAAAAAATAATATAATTGAAACGTACCCGAGCTTCTAAAAAACACGGGTTCGGGAAATTTCACTCTTTTTTCCTCTCTATTTACAGACCTGGTTACTAAACTAGGTTTTCTCTTTTAGTTCTTCTTATGAACAGCACCACTAAACTTTTCTGAATTCTGCTCTGATTTAAATCCATCAGCAATAAACCGGTTTTTGAGAATGTCGAATATTTCTTGCAGCCTTTTCACAGCTATATGGGACCTGAGCGAATCGATTATCACCTCATTGTTTGCGTTTTAAATAGAGTCGAGAATAACACTTGGAGATTTTTGAAGTTGCTTCTCTGATAGTTCCTTGGTGCCGATTTTGATTCGGAACATTTTTACCATCAAGAAGAACTAAATTAATGGTAAGGCCATCTTTAATACTAGCCTGTTGTGCCACATCTTGTTCAAGAATACGGTGTTGATGACCTCCTTCTTGTTATATCGGTGATGTATTGCATCAGCTATAGAAGCTGAAATATGGTGGATAGGTCTTGACGGAATCCAAATTAAAATTACGAAATCAGCTCAAGGTTTGCGATCGCTATCTTTTGACACTGATAGATGACGTTTCCCAATAACTTTTCCTGAGACAGCAATAGGTAGATGGGCATATAATTCTGAGGACAAGTACCTATCCTGTAATTTAATGATAATTAATTCCACTGGCGGACAAAGTGTTGTAACCTCAAAATAGCATTGATGATCGTGGTCACGTAAAAGACAGTTTTTCTTGAGAGATATTTTATGGCTAGGTTGGGTATGGCACATGCGCTTTCCGGAGCTTTAGCGTTCGCGTCACCTAGATGATTTCTTTGGGGTTCACCGATTCCATAAATTCTTCGGTTTCATGTTTTCGTACTGGACGACCTAATTGACGAGGTATGTACCTTGGTAATTAAGATCGTAGTTTTATGTACCATATGTTCAGAACGACTTATAGCCAGATCTATACTAAAACTTTTTTACGCACGTCGACTTTTACTATATATTCACCAAACATGCTACATTTATTTTCAGCATTATGTATGTTATTGTCAGTGCACTAAATATTTGATTTATATAAAAGCTTTGTTCCTTTTTCATGTTTATAGTAGTTATATGTAAACAAGAAATGCTTATATTATGTATATTTGATTACTAAGACTGTTTATTGTTTCAGGTTTTGCTTTGCTGACATTTAGATCTCGGTAAGTAATATTATGTAATTTTTAGTTTCATACCCTTGCAAAGTAGTTGATTATAAATTATTGTTACCTACCATACAATGTATAGTACAATTTAAATTTAAGAACTTACGAGATTTAGTTCACTAGAACATAAAACGCAATTTATATGTATGTCTTGTTACTAACTGTAGTGGATAAATACTATAACAATTTGCTAAATATATATAAACATAATTACAGTTAGTTTAATGCATTATAAAAATTAAATGCAATCCAATTAATATTAATCCAATAAATCATAAAAATATTGATTATAATATGTAAAACAACTATTTAAAACTCTTGTTTCTCATGTATCCCATATGCAATTTTTGAATCGAAGATTCAGAGATTCATACAAGGTATGAAATGAAAAATTGCAATAATAAATCCCCTTATTTGCGATTGTGTTTACCTCAATCAAACAATGCAATTTCGAAACTACAGTTTAATGTTGACTGAAGTTAAACAAAAATACAAAGTTGCGATAGTGCTCGAGTGCTTTAGTCGAGGCTTTCGATGAAGTTGCTTGTTAACGACTGACTAAAAATACAAAACTGAGTCGGCAAGTGAGTGACATCAAATTCAAGGGGTGGGTTCTTGAAATCAGGGCCAATAAATTTCCTGCAAAAAGGCAGACGGCTGCAATTGTTCAGCTTAATAACAAGAGGATCCGCTGACAAGTCTTAAACTCATAATTATATTTTTGAATAGGGTCATAAAACTTGTATTTAACACAAAAAGAGACGATAGCGGTCATCTACCTGAAAGGAACTCACCGATCACTTAGACTTATAAATCTGCCACTCAACTTGCCTGGAGATCTTAATTCTTAAAATAAGATAATCCTTACAACTATTCTTAATAATAAATTAATAACTATTCCGTACTAAACATACTCCCCCCGTTGAACAAAGTGTTCAACAAACAACACAAGTTAATGGGGTCACTCATTAGGTAGAGCGCACAATTGTCTAACTCACCTACGGAATTTATCAGCGGGAGTTTTCACACGAAATACGCGCATTGCACTATCTTCGGCGGGATGAACCGCAGCAATGCGACCAAGAAATCATTGCAGAGGGTGTAGCTTATCTTCTTTAATCAACCCAATATTATTGATGTCGACGTTCTGGGAGTTGCGTTGCCACTTGGACCTAGTGATAATGTGGTTTAAATACTCTTATATTCCAAAATGCTGCTTCATCCTTTGAGGTGTTGCCCGCAGACAATCGGTTTGTAGGTTTGTTGCTTAATCGGTTTCGGCTAAGCTATTCAATGGACCACCTATTAGGAAATGGCCAGGGTCAAAGGGAGAAGTCGTTGGATCCGAAAGAGGAGATATAGGACGAGAATTAATTACTTCAATCTTAGTGGTGTATGTTTATAATTGCTCAAAGGTTAAAAGTGCGAACAAAATGTATTTAAATGATTTAATCGCAGCCTCCCACAACCCGCAGGTGAGATGAAAATGTCAACTAATGGTTTCAATTGCTAAATAGCGATTCTCGTTGAGTGCGGATGACCTAAGAGATAATTTAATTTAACAAGTTAGCCTTATCAACTTCATCTGGGGACAGATCTTTAATTAATTTAGGCATGTTTTTGAAATTGCATTGAAAGTAAATTGATGCATATAAGTCACTACTGGTTTTAATTTATTAATAGAGCTGTATCTTTCTAAGAGGTTGAGTTCAATAAATTTGCTTTTAAATAGGTTACCGGAGTGGTAACTGTTCTCTGGGATATCTATTGCGTTTAGGGCTCCTGCCGGCCAGGATAATTCCGAATCAACAAGCCATGCAGGCCCTGATTGCCAAATAAAGGATTCTATAAATTCCAAGGGAGTTTGACCGCGAGACACCAAATCCACGGGATAAGAAAAGACGTGACGCCAATGACACGACTGAGTTAACCCTTGAAATTCCGCTAATGAGACAAATGTTTTCAACAACTGAGTTTCAGTATATATCCAATGAAGAGCTATAGATTAATCGGGCCATAAATAGGCGCCGTGAGGCTCTATAGGAAGTACGCGTTTTATTGATGTGTATAAGCGCGCCAACAGACCTGCAGAGCATAATTCAAGTCTAGGTATTGTAAGGGGCCTTACTGGAGCTATTCCAGACTTGACGCAAATTAATCGAATGCACACTTCACCCTTATCATTAGTAAATCGCAAATGGAAAAAAGCGCCATATGCCCTTTCGCTTGCATCACAGAAACCATAAAGTTGGATAATTTTGGTTTGCCGACTAACAACACAGCGATAAAATTTTAGTTTTTCTAATAGCGGAAGCTGAATTTTATATTCTAACCAAAACGTATGGACGTTTGCGGGAATCGATTCGTCCCATGCTACTCCTGCCTTCCTCAGTTGTTGAATTATTATTTTGACATAGACTATAACAGGGCCCAATAATCCTAGAGAATCAAGGAGCTTGGATACTTGCGATAGTATAACTCGTTTGGTAACCCTTTCATCATTTTCGAATAAATTCACAGCGTAGAACAACGTATAGTCTCGAGAATTCCATTGAATATCTAACATTTTTATCGTCGCATTAGGATTTTCTGGGTGATTTAATAATAAATTTGGGTCTAAATTTGGGTCATTAAAAGCCCATTTTCGAAGCGCGCGAAGCCACCTTTTTCTTTAGGAGAGTTGATAAGTCATCTAGAATAAATTCAGCTTCAGCCCGTGTGTTGGCTTCCGTAAGTAAGCCATCAACATAAAAGTCTTTTTTTAGTATTAACGATGTTATAGGATGATGATCAGCTTCATCATCGGCTAACTGATGAAGAGTGCGAACTGCTAAAAAGGAGGCACTGGAAGTGCCATAAGTGAATGTGTTTAAGGTGTATTCATTTATATTGTCCTTTTCATTGAAACGACAAAGTATTTTTTGATATAAGGCATCTTTGGGATGTACCAAGACCTGACGATACATTTTTTCAATGTCGGCCAATAAGACGAACAAGTGCCCACGAAGCTTTGTTGTAAGGCTGTCATCCTTTACAACTGCATGATGGGAAAGAACAAAACCTTCAGGCGAGTTGCCTTGAGACAGAGACATGTGTTTTAATGATTTATATTCTTCTAGAAAAGTAGAGTATCCTTTACTAAGTTCAGGCTTGTTTGGCAAACGATTTTCTAATAAAAAATAGCAGCGTAGAGCCCCTGCATAAGAATTGCCTAGTAGACCCTTCTTTTCATTGAATGGTGGGTCTAACAGCATATCTACCCTCAGAGTTGCGAATGGTATTAGCCTTATAATGCGCTTCACATGCACTTTCCTCGGCGGAAAACCGGTTTACAAGTGGGACCTCTTAAATCTCCCAAAATTTAGTTAGAATTTTGTCCAAAGGGTTAGAGTTGACGCTAATATGACACTGTATGCTATTATTAGTGCAAGAAAGAACACTGTTTATTTCTCCAGCAACGATCCAACCCAGTTGTGTTTTTTGCAACATGGCAAGAGGTTGGTTCTTTAATCTAGTTTGACCTATACATAAGAGCTTATAAAATAATTTAACTCCAATGAGAATGTCGACGATGCGTGGAGCGTAAAATTCCGGGTCAGCTAAAACGATATTTTTGGGAATTTCAAATTGTGATGGGTTTAATTGCAGCGAAGGTGTGAGTTTAGTAATGTGTGATACTACAAGAAAATCAAGAGATTTTTGATAATTACTAAAGCGAGATTTCATCATAGCTGACACTTTATGCTCGATGGTTGTTGCAGTGCCGTCTATGCCAGTGACATTGATTTGAACCTGCTGCCTTTTTAAATTTAAAAAATTAGCAACTTGTTTCCTAATAACGTGGGATTAAGAACCTGCATCTAAAAGGCGTCACAAGTAATAAATTTCCCCTTTTTATTAGCAAGATCTGCTATAGCGGTAGTCAGAAGCACCTCTGATTGAAGGCGAGCATGCAGGTTAATGCTAGATGTAGATGTAGAATGTAGATTGAGCAGTTTGTTCGCGCGGAGGATCAGCCTCCGTTACAATAACTTGAGAATTGTTTTGATTTGCTGTTAGAAAGTGTAAAAGAGTATAATGCTTTTTGTTGCATTTGTGACAATTACGTGGCGTGCATTGATTTGATCTGTGATTGCGGCGAAGACAATTTAGACACAGATTAATGTTTTTTGCAATTTGATAGCGCTCTTGTGGTGATAGAGATTTAAATCTGCTGCAAGATGATATTAAATGATCACCCTTACAGTGTTGACAACGAGTAGTTGCTGTTGAAGTAGAGAAAACCTGTTGCGATTGTTGTTTGAATTTTGAGGAAATATGACTTTCCTTTCCCGATTGATTTAATGCATTGACGTTAACTTGAAGGCCTTGGCTGTCTTCAAATTGAGCACGATGCTCTAAGAAGATGAGCAGCTCATGCAGCGTAGGTGATGGCATTTCATTTGAAAATTCTTCCCATTTTTCGCGAATGGCATTATTTAATTTTTCTCTAATGATTACGATTATTAGAGTGCCCCAAGAATCGATCGCTTCTCCAAGTGCTTGTAGAGCCCGAGTGTGTTTTTGAATTTGATCAACTAATGGCCGAACAAGCGTGTCCTTGGACATACATGGTAACTCAAGTATAGCTTGTACATGTCCCTAACGTATGATTTTCTTATTGCCGTAACGATTTTTCAATAACTTCCAAGCGATTGCGTAGTTTTCGTCTGATGATTCTACAGCCGATATGACGCCAGCGGCCTCTCCAGTTAGACAACCTTTGAGGTAGAATAATTTCTATACATCCCGTATGCGATTATTTTCATGGATTACCGATTTGAAAAAGTCGTAAAATCCTAACCACTCGGTGTAGGATCCGCTAAACCTTGGTATATTTGTTTTAGGAAAATTGATTGAATTGGGTATATTAAAATCACAAATATTATTAGTTCATCGAGTTGTTTGAAATTGATTGTGCAATGGGTACGGATTTTGGAGCTTGAGCTGCTAAATGTGACCGACTTATTGTATAGGTATCATAATATTTCGTTTCGAATTCTAAGCGATATTTTCCTGATTCATCAGGCTCCTCAATAAGAGCATCTATTTCTATTTGAGCTCTTTCAAAGTTTTCGCGAGCTAATTCTGCGTCTTGCATGCGCTTTTCTAGAATGTTTAAATCTCTTTCAGGATCAAATTTTTTAAGGAACGTTTCATAAATTGTTAAGGATCGTTTTGCGTTTGCACGTTGCGCTTTTAGCAATTGAATCTGTTATGTTTGACTCATTTTGTTACGAATAAAAATTTTCATGATTAATTACAAATAACAATAAATGTGAATTATTGCAATTAATCAATTGCAAATTACCAATAAAGTGTTTGCGATTAATTAAAAATAGCTACCAATAATTGCCAAAGATTGAAATTGATTATTTACGAATTTGATGATTTATACTTAATGACCATGTTTAATGTTCGAGCAATTACAAACTAATTATTCAAAGAGGAATTATAAGAATAATTATAAAAGGATTTGGTGTTTGTCGAACGGTGAATGCGAATGGACTCCAGTACGATTTGATGTGTTTTTTCTTTCCAACGACGAAGATTCACTTGTTGATTTAACATCCGGCTCGAAGGACCATATGTTTGTTACCGCGGCTAGTTTGTCGCGATAGTTAATAGGGGGAAAATTTTGCAATAATACATCCCCTTACTTGCGATTGTGTTTACCTCAATCAAACAATGCAATTTCGACAGTTTAATGTTGACTGAAGTTAAACAAAAATACAAAGTTGCGAATGTGCTCGAGTTCATTAGTCGAGGCTTTCGATGAGGTTACTTGTTAACGACTGACTAAAAATACAAAACTGAGTCGGCAAGTGAGTGACATCAAATTCAAGGGGTGGGTTCTTGAAATCAGGGCCAATAAATTACCTGCAAAAAGGCAAACGGCTGCAATTGTTCAGCTTAATAACAAGATGACCCGCTGACAAGTCTTAAACTCATAATTATATTTTTGAATAGGGTCATAAAACTTGTATTTAACACAAAAAGAGACGATAACGGTCATCTACCTGAAAGGAACTCACCGATCACTTAGACTTATAAATCTGTCACTCAACTTGCCTGGAGATCTTAATTCTTAAAATACGATAATCCTTACAACTATTCTTAATAATAAATTAATAACTATTCTGTACTAAACAACGTACACTATTTGAATTACTTCTTATGTAATTGGCCAAGTAATTGCAAAATCTACATTTTTCCATAAAGTTGATTTAAATACCAGTATTGAGATAGTTAGCATATTGAATTTCTCTAGTCTACTCAATTGTCTTAAGCGTACACATTTAAAAAAAAAACTAAGTAAATAGAAAAAGTCTTCTTAAATCTTATAGGTCATAATACTACAGTAGACTGTCTTTGATTTGTATCTTACATTTTTGGATACTCCCCGCTTTATTTTTTACTACAGAAAATAGGAGGCATTTTATGCTTTAAACTGTGTTGCTGGTTCTTTTAAAAATTGAAGTTTGCTATACTGTTTTCACTTAAACATAAAATATTATACGATATATTAACATGACTCATTACTTCAATGTTTATCACAAAATCAATCTGTCAGTTACTTTCTTCTTTAGAAAAAGCTAATACAACATGTATTAGATGTATCGTTCACAGATATGCAAATTTCATTTCCTTTTCCCGTTTTTCTAAATTTGTACAGCTCATATTTGTAGTCTGCTTCAAATATTTTGTCTAATTTGAAAGTTTCATAAAATAATTACCATAGTCACTAAAATATTAAAACAGGAGGTGTAAGAAGTAAGTTATTAAAACTTTATACACATATGTGGTCAATGTTACGCTTCTTCTACAAATATTACATTAATTATAACACTTTCATAGAAGATCTATTTTTTATTATTTTAATATTTTTTGTTAGCTAATTTTGTATATTATACATTTTTGGTTTCGCTGCCGATAACCTTATTTCCACTTACCTACAAATAATTTTTTAATTATAGTAGTTATTTTAGTTAAAGTTATTCCATCTATTATTTAAACTTCGCCAAAGTTCTGATCTTCTAAAGTTAACTTGTGTAATTATCACAGTCAGAGATTTCTTTACAAAGTAAAGCAATAACTTCAACTTTATTCGTTAACACCTCATAATATTTCGTCTTCTTTCTTTTATTTACAGCGCCGAACGCCTTACAACTGAAAATGTTCTCGCTCCTTTATTGCACTTCTCAAGTTAGTGTATCATATAATGTTCCGTGTTTACTGATTTAGCAGCGCCACGGTAATATTATTTTGCTTTATATCCCATTTAACTTCACGTGGTTATAGTCAGAAGCACTATACGCAAAGTTAAGAGGGCTTTAATAAATTAAAGTAGTTACGTTAATTTTTAACGATAACACTTTTCAGGCTTAAATTTCTTCACAGCATTAATGTCGAAGTGTATGGAAACGACATCTCATCAACTTTGTTTTGTTGTACTATAATTAGATTTTATAGCACAGATTTTTCTGCTCTTGTGTAAATATTAAAAGTAACTTTCGTAACCCAAGATAATTATATGCACGACATACTAATTATGGTTAATCGAGGCTTCTGAATTGAACCATTTGCCTTACCATAACTAGGAAATTTAGAAAAATAGCAACTGGGGAACCCAGAAAGTGCCGCACAAAGCGAACTAAATGCAAATAAGGCAGGGCGGCTGAATGCAGGGAGGCTTGCGATAATGCAGTTGCAAATGGGCCTGTAGGGAAGGAAATTAAGCTTAAAATTGCTATGTGACAGCTCAAGAGCCCATAGCAGATCCGAATGCGCGCTCTTTTGCGCATGTTTATCACCCGGTCAGGATATCGAGACCTGGCGGGCTCCTATTCCGAAATACAATAGAACCGGAGAAGTTTAAATTGATTTCTCGCCCTTGTCGTTCCCACATTCTAGCGCTTGGTCTTTGGCAGTTCGCTAATCAAACCACTTGACCGTGGCTGCCGTTAACAAGACACGTATTTAATATATATTTTTGTTATCCTGCACCGCGGAGCTGCGTTCGCAAATTATTGAATATTTTTCTGAAATAATGCGTACGTAACATTTCTAGAATGTCTTTCACATGGTGATTATTATTATTGAACCTTCACACACTACAGAAAAATTTATATTAAACGTTAGATTTGTAAGAACTTTATATTTTTTGTTGTTTTATTTATAAACAGTTTTGAGTCTAGTAAGTAGATAAAGCTATAGTAACAATGTGTATTTTGTATCAAATTTATTTTTATAATCAGTACAAGAATAATTCATAACTATTAAAAAAATGGATAATAGTTTTTAGTAGATGTCATATTAAACTGATCAGTAAATACAAAATGTAACAAATATTTTCCAAATTTTTATTATTATACTATTCTTTTAGGAAATTTGCTTCGTTAATGTATTGATTTAGTTGGGAGTTCAGGAGGCTGTTACGTTTTAGAAATTAATGCCTTTGGCTTTATAACTTTGATCGACTGACCTAAATGACTTGTTTATTAAACTACAGAACTAAGATCGTATTGTCTAAGTAGAACAGATAAGATGTCGACTCTGTTCACTTCAAGTTAGGCCTAGATGTAATCTAAATTCTCCGAAATAAACATTTAACGTAAATGCACACATGTGAAAGTGGGCAATAAATTAGAAACCTGCTCATATAAGTTACCTGCAAATATATCTAAACTCGGGATCCGATATATAATCGAATTAAACTGCGGAGAAAGCGTTTTATGCAGTGACGTGGAATGTTCCAGCCAATGGCTTTTTTCGAAGGGCAAATTAGCAGATGCTCGCGAGGAGTTAAATTCAGGCAAACTTTTATGGAACGAAATTTATCAGCAAGTCGGGATAAATTTAATAAATCTTGTAAATTGTGTGTTTGATGAGAATATTTATGCCTCCAGAGCGCATTTAAATTTTAATAAATACCAGGTATTTACCAGGGTTTAAACCAAAATAATAAATGGAAGTAAATGCAATTAACAAAAAAATTTATGAAAAAATAATGCAATATTTATTTACTTTTGTACATCATTTATTTAATAGCTTCAGTAAAATATAAGTACATTAATTAAATTTGTAAGTATTGAAGACAACTTATATTTATATTGTTTGAAATCCATATTTCACACAAATAATGGGACAAAACGAAAATATCACGCTAACTTAACCGCGTTAAAGCAAACACGAACAACAGAGGTTAATCCATTTAGAACTTTTTATCAAGAGAGGAAGAAAACAAAGATGAGGTGAAATTGGCCTTATACAGCGTCATTGTATTTGTATTATTTCCTGAAATAATATGCTACCTTGTTGAATTAAATTATATATGTAAAGCTTCTCCTGAGAGGTTCTGTGTATAGCTTAGACATGTAGAAAGCAATTACGACAATGTATTGTATTCGTAAACCCAGCAACAAAGAAAATATTGCGGTAAGCAAATGTAGCAGTTTGCTATAAAAGCACATGAACGTATCTCGTCATGCTGTTTCTACATAATTCATAAAAGAAGGTCATTTCACTTTGTCTCCCCTTGCTTTGTCTTCTTATATGTTAGGTACAATACGTGTTACAATAGAACACAATTTTGTGTATCTAAAATGTTTAATATGCATGATTTAGTACAACGACAAATTATAAAATGTTTAATTTTAAATTAAAAATTAGAAACTCTAAAACTTATAAGACACTCATATATTATACAATACCAAATACTAAGCATATTCTAAAATGGTTACATAAGTATGTTGCTGTGAACCTTTGTTATTTTTTAATTGAACTAATTGTTCACCTAGCAACAGTCATTGCGCTGAAAATTTTGTTTAACTGAAAACAAAACCATTATAATCCATTATTAAACAGGATGAGTTGCTGCTCTAAACTGTTTTTGTGAGGTTGTCGACGTAGTTGTTTATTACATGATTGTACTATTAACAAGAGCAGCGGTGTTATATTTACATGTTATGGTCTAATTAGCGCATTCACGTTGCAGCTCTAATTGTACCACAAATAGAAGCAGTAAAGCAGCTCTATAGAAAAGGAAAGCTGAACAATTGAGAACAACAAAGGATATGCCATAGTTAAACCTTTGTATTCAAAGCAGCTTTTGTAATGTAAATGAAAATTATAAAATTACAATTATTAATGTCGATGTAAGTCGTATAACTTGCTCGTAAATTTTTCTTAGCTTTTTGATATCTTGTTGTATAGAACAGAGTTTAACTTGTGGAAAATGTAATATTTGTGGTAATTTGTAAAAAGTAACACAGTTCTATTAAAAATAATTTCCATTAAAGCATACATGCATTAGAAACTATATATAATTTGTTCTTAACGACATGAGTTTCTTATTAAAAACTATTTACTATTTATAATAATAAATTAGGCGATTTTAGTGATATGAAATATATAAGTGATCTATTTTTTATTTTCTAATTTCATTATCCATGAATTAAATAAAAATTCTGTTATCCAATCATCGTAGTACAGGATAAGAAAAGTAACTAGGCAATAAAAATTACTAATAATGTCTATATTTCCAATATAAATAAATTTAATTAAATTGCACATGTACTCTACTACATAAAAAATGGTACAAAACCTTTAATTTTAACATAGACACCAGTAAAGATTTAGCAATTTGCTAAAATCTTTGGGAGTATACTGCACAGTATTCCGAGTAGTTTTGGAAATTGTTGGAAACCTCCTAATTCCATCTTCTAGTTACAAGGTTGTGTCTTGTACACATTCTTTTTTACGTAACTCCACAGGTAAAAATTACATGGAGTGAGAACCAGACTCCCCTGAATCAAAATGAAGTGGGTCTATTCTACATGAAAATAAAGGCCGCCACTGTTATTCAACATTTAATTATTTGAATGTCACTGTTTATACTTATGGCATCACACACAAGATATGCGCTGATATACGGTCACTTTTGGTCGGAATTTTTGTAACATCCAGAAGCCAAAAACTCAAAACCGGACAACCAATTAGCACTGGTCAGTTTTAACCGCAAAATAACAAATTGCGCACATCACTGTCATACCAAAAATACATAGCTAAAATGTAAGTATATTAAATTACTAACACAAAAAATTTTAATTTAAGGGATGCATAAAAAGGTAAATAATAAAGTCACCTAAGAAAGTTATATTAAATGAATTATTTAGATTATGAGAAAAACTAACTTTAACTATAAAACTTTCTGTGTCATGTATAACCAATTAATAAGAATTAAAAACTATAAAATTATACAAAATTTTATACAAAATAAAACAAAATGTTAAAATAATTTTTCAAATTGTAAACACAAAATAAATATATTTTTACCGTCTTTTATATTATAGCCTTACTTGTTTTGCGTTATCTATTTCATACTACTTTATACCAACACAGGTCCCAAATTCTTTTTAAATCATTACATTATTGCAATTGTTGGTTGTTTTGGTTTTATGTTTACCTCAATTCCATTGTAGGAATATTCTTTGCTTACTTATGTTGTTATCTGACCATTTGGCCTTAAATGTTGTAATTCTATTACAAACTGTTGAGTTGCCTGATAACAGTGGTTAAAAGTTACAACCTTATCGAAATCTATTAACTTAGCGGCAACCCATGATAAACCTGAAGTGATTAATGTACTAAAGAAAATGTTTTGCCAGTGCACACAGATGTTGCAGGAATGCTGACGCATAAAATAACTGCAACAGTGATTGGTCAACAAAGTTGATCAGAGCAATTTTTAACATATATTTGACACTTTTATTCACTTTTATGTTAACAAAATTAATTAAATCGCTTACAATATTTTAGAAGGAAGTACCACAAAATTTTTCAAAATTAAGAAAATCGAATAAAAGCAAAACGAAATCAAAACTGATTGTAAATTACCTAAGTCTTGTTGAATAGCTTCGCAAAAATGTCGACTAACTGATCCTTGCTCGCGACGTGCTTGATGCATAAATGCGTAACTAGTTTTTTCGAATTCTTACGGAAATAGGCGTAACCCCGAAATCCCATCGAATTTGGAACACCCGGTATAACGGGGACGGTCTGCGCCGTTTTCTTCCAATATCGGACAACACTAACACGACGAATCGACCACAGTCGTTTAAATACGGCCGTTAAGACCACTTCGCTGATTGAGTGCCGATGGTAAAATACGTGAGCGAGCCAATTGCTTGATGGAAAACACGTTGGTTAATTCTTGTCAACAAACGCTTGCAGCCCATTTTGGTTGATTATTATCTTCTTTGTGCTTGCTTTTAATGGATATGTGTAACAAACTAACACCATTCGCGCGCTTTTTGCGTAAATGACTAGTATCGGGTTTTTGGTCAGTCCAAACTTTGTATGCTATGCGGCTACTAAGTCGCTTGCGCGACATACGGTTTCTAGTGTGTATGTAGCCGTTTGAATAATTTTGGACCACATGCCGGCTCATCCATTGGTTTGCGATGAGTACGACACTGTTATCTCCTAATACATTAAATTTCTTGTAGAAGCATTTTCATTTTTTCAATACTATTTTCTGGTGCATATATACTTTGTCTACGGTAAAACCACTTTGGAATCCGCCTGCATTGGCAGCAGAAACGGCATCTCGCTGGTGATTCGCGTACATGTCTAGCAGTCATAATATTCACAAAAGTCTTTTCCAGCTTCTAGACACGGCTTGATATTTTTATGCGCATATTTACAACACATTCACCTTTGACCATAGCTTTTGCACGTCATACGTTATGTAGCCAAGTCGCCGTGCCAACAAACTAAAATTATCGCATCACTAGTGCGCGTACAAAAATGCAGTTAAAATATGCTGCTTTGCGGACAGCACCACACATTGTTCGTGCTCACATAAACTATTTGGTTATTTACATACGAGTTGGTGTACATGCGGCCTTGATCGTACACTTATAATTTGACCTTATTGCCATTTAATATTTGCTTGGTAAGACACCGAGTTCGCGTACCATTTGTCGCGCTTACTCACGTCTGGCATTGAATTGGCCTTAAATAAAATGTAATGCTCTTGATCTGAATACTGCTTATTGATGAATTGGACTGGCTATTGCTATTGTTTTGTATGCTCTTAAACTTACAGTAATACTTGCTACTTTATTTACCATTACGTTGGCCTTTGTGTGTTAGTAGGACAAATCATGATCATACTTTTTGCTGATAGCCAACTTTCTTTTGATTCATGAGCTCTTGTTTTAACAGCATTGGTAGCAGGACGTCTATTGTCTTCTTAGAGTCGCCCATATCGTCGAAAGTTATTCTGACGTTTTTGTAGATAGTCGATGACAACGTATACACTATTCAGCGAATACGTATAGTAATAAAACTGTCAAAAATTCCCACCTATTTTAAACAATTCTCTGCAATTGGCCGGTTTGAAATAGTACGGATATTATATTTTTGAGCACTCGTGTGTTTAGGGTTACTGCTAACTGAGTTTTTTTTATAGATAATTTATTATTATGTAATTTTAACATTATATTATTAATTTTTTATGAATTTAAATATTTTGTTTAATTAGAACAGTGACTATAAAATCTATTTAAGTATGTAATTATAAATATATGCTTTGTATATATTAGCAGGTTAAAAATCAAAATTCAGTTCTAACAATGAAAATGCTACATTGTAAACCTGGCTTCGGCGCACATCTTTCTGCGTTTTAAGGGCTGTTCAGGAATGTGTCATGATGATTTATTACTATATGTATTTGCTGAATAGATTATAGGGTACTTTATGCATGACAACCTTTACGGTTGGTCAAAGTCGATCAACTGCTTCTGCAACTCTTCCACTGTCACCAGCTGCTCCATGATGGTCACTTAAATGACGACGCCAGTTTCGAGCGCGTACCCGATCATAACTCACGCACTATTTTAGTTCTTATCCCAGACCTGCTGATTGGCGGGGCAGAATTATCACTCGTGTTGGAGAGGCAGGCGTGTAAATAGCCGCTCTCGTGGATGCGGTGTTGGATACGATACCGATGCGGCTCGTAAGGACCAACAAATGGAGAGGCAGGCGTGTAAATAGCCGCTCTCGTGATGCGGTGTGAAAACGTAGTACGGCCCGTTTGGAAGGTCAGCCGATAAGGCCAAATCGTCCCTTAAACGGCCGTCGCGTAAGCGGATGGGGGCGGCTACCGATATCCACCAACGAATATTGCCAAATCGCTCACCTGAATCGGCTTCGGCTTCGGCTTCGTCGGCGATTCCCAGGTGGCCCTCTGCGTTGCGGATCGGGTTTCTGCGGGTAGCGAATGTTCTTGCGGGTTGAGACACGACCAAGTTGGCCGAGCTGCGATGCGTGAATGCGGTGTTAAACACGACCAAATTGGCCGAGTTGCGGATTGCGAATGTATGCGGTGTTAAACACGACCAAATTGGCCGAGCTGCGGTACGGGAATGTTGCCGGGCTTCGCGCCTGGCTTGGCGGCAGGTCTTTGCGGGCAATTTGCATTCGCCAGCACCTTTCATATCAAAAAATACGCCGACGGCGTATGCAGACTTGTCGGCTGAGCAAAAGCCCATATGCCGTTTTGTGTGCGATGGCAAAACGGGCAGATATCAAAGGCTCGCATGCCGCCGCGGTATAAGCGGTTCAAGGGCGAAAAGGCCGCCACACCATACTCCCCGCCTTGAAAGGTCCTGAGCTTTCAAAAAATTATTACCTTATCAAGGAGCTATTAACAGCGGTTTGAAACAATATTGTCATTAAATTCCTGAAATTAACTATTATATTTCAGGTGCGTTAAATTGCGGTTAGATTTATATCGTAACAAATATATATAAATGCCCTATTAATACACTATCTATATATACATGAGTCAGCTAGAATATTGTTTATTGGGTTGGCAAAGGTTTCCAATAAGACAATACAAGCTGATCTAAAACCTTTTGCGGTTTGTTGTTCAAGCTTTCTTCTGTCAATTCAGCAAAGGTAAATTATCTTGTATTTTAGCAATACGATTGCTGACAAAAATAGACCACCTGTGGCGATGAGTGGATCCACGAAAGCGCTATTGTAGAATCCGAGAAGGCGTAAACACCTGTAATAGGTCACGAGCGGAAAGTTTATCGCGGACCACGCGAACAAGCTTGGACAGCAGCAAAGCGGCGACAAGTTCTAATCGAGCTAGCGTTGTTATTTTAACTGGAGAAACCTTTGACTTTGCACATAAAAGCCGGACGGTGATATTACCTTCAGGATCAGTGATGTGAAATAAACACAACAACCGTAACCACTGAAGCTCGCGTCACAAAAGGCTACGATGTTCACTACAGCTTTTCCCACAATGCCAATATGGCGCGGAATTTTTAGAGAAGAGAGTGCGGAAAAATCTGCAAAAGCTGAAAAGCGACTGATGATGGATTCCGGAGGAACCTCATCCCAGTCTATTTTAGCTAGCCATAGTTCCTTAATAAGAATTTTGGCGTACAGCACAACTGGAGCTACAACGCCAAGTACGTCGAATAAGCGGGCAACTAGCGATAGAATCGTGCGCTTTGTGCATTTATCTTCTACAGCGACTGTTGTTAAAGAAAAGTAATCGTCAGCAGGATCCCAGGTTAAACCAAGGATTTTAAAATTGTAAATATCGTTACCCATGCCAGAAAAATTTACTGGTGAGCGGTGAGACTCGGGAAGAACCTCCAATAAAGCGGGTGAATTAGTGGCCCATTTGACAAGGTCGAAAGAGCCTAATTTAAATAAATCGATTAATTCGCGAGACAATCGCATGGCAGTCTGTTCATCGGGAACCGAATCGACATAATCATCCATGTAAAACTGAGTTTCTACCAGTTTAGAAGCCTCAGGGAAGCGGTCACTATGCTCGCACGCTAAGTTGCGTAACGTACGCATAGCTAGGTAAGGGCTAGGCTTTAGCCCGAAGGGTACGCGGTCAAAATTGTAAGTGCGAATAGGTTCGTTCCTACTGAAACGAAATAAAATTCGTAAGTATTTACGATGGTGCTCGTTTACTCCGATGCGCAAAAACATTTGTTTTATATCAGCGGTCATTGCTATTGGGAATGTACGAAAGTCGAGTAACAACGAGAACAAGTCGGCCTGCAAATTAGGTCCGACATGCAAAATGTCATTAAGTGACAGCCCTGAGTGCGTTTTAGCACTAGCGTCTAAAACGATACGGATGCTGTCCTTATCTGGTCTGACAACGGCGTGATGCGGTATGTAGTAACCCTCCTCTGTCAATTCAGAGTCAGGCACCTGGGACAAATACCCTGCGTTATATAATCGGCGATAGTTTTATTATAATTTTCGCGTAGGGTTGGCACGCAATCGAATTTACGCTCGAGCGCAAGTAGACGACGGTGAGCCAGAGCGCGTGAATTACCCACTCCGAGGGGTTTCGAGAAAAGGGTAAATCAACAAAATATCTGCCGTCTTTAAATAAAATCGAAGAGTTAAAGTTATTTTCGCAATCTAATTCATCTGGACTAATAAAACGTTGAGATGGAATTTCCTCTAACTCAAAGAACTTCCGTAAACTTGACTCAATGTCAACGTTAGCAAGCGCGGTAAACGAAGATGTAGTACTATGTAGGCAGGTTGCATCATAATGACATGCAATATCTCCCATAAGTACGTAACCAAAGCTGGTTAATATAGCGGGTGGTGCGCGATTACCAGAATCGACCCTATCTCCCAAATAAATATAAGGAAACAGTTGAGCACCAAGAACAACGTCAATTTCTCCCGGTACATTCCAGGATAAATCGGCAAGCGGTAAATTATTTAAATATGACATATCTTCATTTAATGTAATGAAATTTGCGGGAAGTTTGTCTGTAATACAGTCAACTACTAAAGCACGAATGTAATATTTGTTGTTAGGATTAATTCGTGATTCTATTGCGAAATTAATAAAACCGTGTACAGGTCGCGAGGTTATACCAACACCTTGTAAAGATGAATTGCGTAATTTAATTATGGGAATGTTCAAGCGTTTACAACAATCCATAGTAATTAAGTTATTTTGCGACCCGTTGTCTATTAAACACCTGACGACGAGCGTATTTCCGTTTTTTTTCATGTGCATAGATCTGTGCGGTCGATAACAATATAGCCGAACTCGAAACCGCCGCACTAAGCGAAACAGAAGACGTGTGAGGTTGCGTTGCTGAATGCGCTGACTCAGCTATTATGGGCGCACGGTTACCTGCTTGCGGTCCAGCCGCCACAGACGGCTTTATTCGGCGATCATTCTTTAAGTTCGAAAATGCAGTAAAGAATGATGCTGTTTTTACAAATTTTACAAACGTTCCGTGATTTACATTTAGTTAACGAGTGAGATAGACTTAAACAGTTTATACAGCCGCGTTTCGCTTTAATTAACTCGAAACGCGCTTGCGGTGATTTCATATTTTTAAATTCAAGCCAGCGAAACAGCTGGTGTTCTCTGTCGCATAGCGGGCAACGCGTATTAAAAATCCGTTCACTCGACACAAACGACTTGCAGGCACCTTGTGCGCCACGGCCAAGGCTGTGATAAGGTAAACTGGAATTTGCGCGCGGCTTGGTCTGCGAATTATTAACATGCGAGCGCTCGAGTACTTTGACATAATCTTGCGTAAATGAAATAAATTGTTTACAGGAGGGTAATTCTATTCTATATATATTTGGGGATCAAGTTTTCTTAAACCACAATGTAACAAGACAAAATCTAATAGGTCGGGAATGTCTAACTGTTTTAATGCGGCGATGGACGCGGAATATTTTTCTATATATGTATTCAAACTAACAGCATTACCGACGCATCCTTTGATGTCCAGAATGTTATTTAGATAATGACTGCCTAAACTACGTTTATCTTGATACTTTTAACAAGACTATCCCATATAATATTATAAGTATCCCTGTAGGAATAATACCTGCGGTTAATTTTAAAGCGTCATGAGTTAATTTACTAATAAAATACTGCACACGCTGCGCGTCAGTCAAATTTGTATTTAAATGCACATTGCTACGAAATATTTCGTAAAATATTGGCCAGCTCTCAGTCTTGCCATCGAAAGAAGGTAGTTCAATTGGCGGTAATTTTACGATACCTCTTTTTTGATCTAATGTAAATGTTTTGCTGTTTGACAATATAAGGTTGCGTTTATATTTAATACTCGAATATAAATCTTCAATAGAATTTAAACATGAGTAGTCTGGAGGAGTCTGATCAATTTCAAACTGCAAATTGTTAATTTCTTCAATTATTGTTTCAAACCTGCTGTATAATTCACTAATAGCTTCAGTTTGAGATAAAAATAATTCGTTTGAGCGTAACTCATAATTTGAAATATTATTGACGTATTGTATAAACGATTAAATCGTTCGAAAATCGCCTCTTTTTTGGCAGTTAACTGAACTAATTTTAATTCAAGCTTATCCATTATAAGGGAACTTTACTTGAATAAAGCGTAATAAATTGTATCTGATACCGATCCGGCTCGAAGGACCAAAATGGAGAGGCAGGCGTGTAAATAGCCGCTCTCGTGGATGCGGTGTTGGATACGATACCGATGCGGCTCGTAAGGACCAAAAATGGAGAGGCAGGCGTGTAAATAGCCGCTCTCGTGATGCGGTGTGAAACGTAGTACGGCCCGTTTGGAAGGTCAGCCGATAAGGCCAAATCGTCCCTTAAACGGCCGTCGCGTAAGCGGATGGGGGGCTACCGATATCCACCAACGAATATTGCCAAATCGCTCACCTGAATCGGCTTCGGCTTCGGCTTCGTCGGCGATTCCCAGGTGGCCCCTGCGTTGCGGATCGGGTTTCTGCGGTAGCGAATGTTCTTGCGGTTGAGACACGACCGTTGGCCGAGCTGCGATGCGTGAATGTGCGGTGTTAAAACACGACCAAATTGGCCGAGTTGCGGATTGCGTGTATGCGGTGTTAAACACGACCAAATTGGCCGAGCTGCGGTACGGAATGTTGCCGGGCTTCGCGCCTGGCTTGGCGGAGGTCTTTGCGGGCAATTTCATTCGCCAGCACCTTTCATCAAAGGTGCCGCCGACGGCGTATGCAGACTTGTCGGCTGAGCAAAGCCCATATGCCGTTTTGTGCGATGGCAAAAGGGGCAGATATCAAAGGCTCGCATGCCGCCGCGGTATAAGCGGTTCAAGGGCGAAATGGCCGCCACACCACGTGTTATTACTTGGTTGTGTTATAATTCTTAATTTTACTTCTTAAAAAGGTAGGCAACTTGCATACTCAAATGCTAAAATCTTTGCAGTTTTTCGCCATTTCTAAAAATTCGGGGAAAATGCTACTGATGGGGCTTGCTTATTCTACGAGATTAAAGGTTAATATTAAATCGGTTGCAAAAATATGTTAGCGGTGAGACCAGTTTGTTTAATATGGTCTGCATATAAATGGCCTTTTGTAGAAAATTGAGAAACTGTCAAAGAAACTAAAGTCATTCTACAATTGTCACAGTAGCTTATATCATCCTAATGAGCAAAACGACGACATTTCTATAAGATACAAACAAGGTGGGAACGTAAACGAATGTCCACAGATATTACGGACTCTTTACTCATATACGTTTTTAATTGAATTTCTTTTTATCATTTTTTTTTCTGGATCGGAAACGAGAAATAATATAAATCATAATTAAAGAATTGTAAATCTATTCATATCTATTGGTATCAATACAACCGCACAGACCGTACGCATTAGGCTTTTATTTTTTATATGTATAAAATCCTAAAAGTGAGTAAACGATGTAGAGAGCCTCACTTAAGTCAAGAACAGAATACCGGATTAATTTGTATAGACAACTGCTACTTAACAATCCCCAAGAGCTTTGATTATTTCGCAAAATTTTTAACAATTTAAACGCTTCAAGTTAAAGTCAAGTAGAACCCAAGTTGCCAAAGCTATTATAAAAGCCGAAGTAATACTTTGCCTCTGGCGAAATTACGAAAGTGTGATTTCTGAACGTTAGGCCATCAATGCTGAACTTTATTGTTAACAGCTTGATAGAATATATGCTATTTTAAAACAAAAATGCCCTAGTAAGGGTGTTACTACGACAGATCACATGCAGCCCAAGAAATCGACAATAATTGGTAGAACTCGATAGAATCGAACTGTCGCCCAATTCTCCTATAGTCCTGATTTTGGCTCACTTTTTGGTCAGATGCCACTATGCCAAGTTTTAAAAATAAAAAAGGGTGTCGTCCATTCATTTCAAACCACAAAATTGGTACCAAAAAGACAGACAACTTAGCTCCGTAGATGGATAATATAATAATAATGGTAAGGCTCCACGCCCCGCGTGGGAGCACGGCCTGCGAACTGAGAGGTTAAGGCTTTCATACGTTCGCTCTCTCTGCCCGATCGTTGCGCACCATCTCTGATGCGGGGCGGTGTGGCAAGCACCGCGCCAAAGACGACCGCCATTATTACCCTTGTTCGAGTGAACGCAGGTACTCAATTATTTTTAGTGACTGAGTAGGCCACCCGTCAGGCATCAGAGAGCACCGGGAATCGAACCCGGGTCCGTCAGCATCGCAGCCCGCCCCTCAACCACGGGACCACGCTGGCTTCAGTAGATGGATAGCTATTATAAAATACAATCACACTTTTTAATTTTGCGTTTTCTTTAAATTATTAAATAAATAATTTTTATATTAGAAAACGTAAATACCTTGTGTTATGCTAATACAAGCCTGTATTTATTGCTATATTGCTCTGCACTTTTTAAAGATTTTGCGGAAATCCATTCAAGATATCTAAAGAATATCATATAAACCGAATATTTTTATAAGAATTATTATTGTATATATTTTTTATTTTGAAAATCAAAAAATAGTAAAAATCAGAACCAAACATAAAATGAAATAAATTTAAGGAGTAAAATATAAGTTTATTTGTAACTAGTTACAGGATAACTGAAACATTAAAAACCAATTAAGTAATTTGCAAAAATTAGTATTAGTAATATTATTATATGAACAAAGTAATGTTTGTTAACACACTATATTTAAACTTGGTTTGTATTAGATTAACATTTGAAACATAATATGTTAACCAATATTGTAAACAAATAGATTCAATTTCTCTTAAACTTATAATCTATTACCGTTTTACCTATTAGAAGTACTTTACACTATCGATTTATTTATTTGCTAGTTTAACTTTATCTAGATCTAAACGCTTGTAAAGCTTCTCTTCATTACTTCTTTCGAGTTGCCTTACCTGAGTTGCATTTGCTTTCTATCAACCCAATTTAAGTTTTATGCAATTTACGGAAAGTCTATCTCTCAGACATGGATACTATGAAAATTATTATTTTTCTTGTAAAACGGTAAACATACAAATAATTAGTTCAAGAACAAGAGCACAATGTTATAAAAAAGCGTTACTTTAATCAAAATAAAAAATCATGCCTTTAAGCGAATTAAATGGTTAAAGCAATTATCAGACTACAAAAGTGGAAATTATCTATTACATAAACAAATTCAAGTAAAAAAGTAAATAAAATCAAAGAATTGTCATGAAAAAGGATACTATCTGTACAAAATGTACAACTATTAATGACCGCAACAATTATCTATTTATAATCTACTGTCAATAAAATATTTAGTTTGAGAAACAATAGAAATCATGACCGAGAGCCTTCCAGGGATTTATGTTTGTTTTCATCATGTATTATACTTTCCTTACTGACAAGAATTTTGTCATCTGATGTGGGGTCTCGATGATCTCCCATATTTCGGATTCTTCTATTTGTGTGTTTTGGGAAAGTAGTGGCTGGAATACGGTTTCTAAATGTTAAGCAAAAGTTGTAGCTTTCCCTATGGCAGCACGTGCCCATGACCCATTTTCTTTGCCTATAGAGGGGATATGACTTTTAGCCTGTGTTAGATTTTTTTGTGGCTTTCCATAAAGAATAGTCAGTATCTTTTGTGTTCAAGATATTCTTTAAAAGAGCGGTTTTTATAATTTTTAATGGCATTATGCAATTCTTGTGAAGCTCTCACGTATTTTAATTTATCCAAGTGATATCTTTTGTTAACTATTTTCTCTTTGATTTCAGTTGGACATTTTTGGTTTACTTTCTTTATGGAAATTTTCGCTGTGGCTTTCTAAGCAGAGATTTGTATTAAAAGAGTAAATTCGTTTACCGCTTCTTCTATGTCTGTTTTTGATTTTAGTGGAATGAATGTATTTACATCTTGCTCAATAAATTGTTTGTATTAATTCCAATCCGTTCTTTTGTTCGTCAAGGTTAGTGGTTTTTGTGTTTTTACTATGTTTGAGCTAACTGTAGCTAGTGCCTGTCTATGATCAGAGGCCAGATCGAGGATGGATTTAACACCAAGGGGTCCTTGTGCAATGCCTTTTGTAATATAGAATTCGAGACGATCTGGTAACTTTCCTGGGTCTGTGGGCCAGTAGGTGGGTGAGAAAGCAGATAGATAATTGAACTATAATACTTGTTTGGCTTGATATAGTAGTCTACTTCTACCAGGGGTTGTGATCCGTAAATTTCAAACCATGTTTTTTCCGTTGAAGTTTTCTTCAGCCAAAAATCTGTTTCCAAGTGTGTTGAAGTAGGCAGTCATATTCTGTTTGATTGGACGGTAGTTTAGTGGGAAGTAGACTGAAGAAATTGTAAGGAGACCTAGCTAATCCTCAACTACCACACTTATCTTCTGTATGTCGTTCTCTTGATGCTTCTGTTTTTTATAGTGTTTTATGCGATTTTTGATTAATGTTGCTGTGCCTCTCTTTGCCGTCCTCTCAGCATCTGGATGTGGGGTGTGGTATAAGGTAAAGTTGGGTATATTATTACTCGTATTTCATAAAAAGTATGTTTCAGTTACTAGTGGAATGTCAATTTTAATATAAAAGAGAAGAGTTTTAACTTTCTGCCTACGCGAGTCTATGCCATTTGCATTTTCTAGAGCTATTTTATGGTGTAGTGCCATAATTGTTTTGTTTTTGTTGTATTAAGAGGCATGTTAAGTTATCCATCTTGTGATTTAATCTCTTTATTTCTGTTGGTAGTTGTCTTATTGTTTGTTGCTTATTTGCTACTGTTTGTTTGAATGAGATTATATCATTATTTTGTTCTGTAAATGGCTCCGGAAATGTACAGTTAATCCTTGAATTCCCATAATTGCTTGGCTGTATGATAAGTAATTTGTTTTGTTGTAAGGTAGCTTGTAAGCTTGACTATAAGGAAGCAAGTTTAGGTCTTGTTGGCTTGGGAGAATCTGGTTTTCTTAATTTGAGTTTTTTAGCTGCTGCTGACGTTTCTGTTGTATCATTTTCGTGACTACTCCATTTGGTGTTTGAGTTCTTCTGTTTACTATTTTAGGTAAACTTTATAGATTTTGACATTTGCTGGACACATTTGGGTTTCTTTCCGTCTCCTTTTTTTGGAACAAGTTTTCTAATAATGATTGCTGGCGCATTTTTAGCATCGGTGAGGTCTAGTGCAATTGTTCCTTGTGTGCCCGGTGCACTGCGTAAGCTTAGTTTTCCTTATGTATTTATCAAACTGTACTGCCGCTTTTAATCAGCGCTTTTGGTTTTTTCCAAGTCAATGAAGAATAAATATCTTGGAATTGGTTTATATTTCCACGTATAAACGTTTGTAATCTCTATTACTGAGCGCATCTCGAATTTCTTTGTGTTCAGTGATGTGGTGTCCTACTCCGGACTTTCTGTCTTCATCTAAGGTGTGTATGATGACCTTGTTATCGTCCAGTAGCTTTTTAATTATTTTATAGTGTTCATTTGTGTTTACTTGTAGCTTTATTTTGTTTACTTTTATTATCTGATAATTGTACTCTTTTTTGTTGATGGCCGAGTTTAGCAAGGTGAGCAGCGGTTAAATCTTATCTACGAAGTGTAGGATGAATGGTGAGACGTTTACCTTATTTTTTGTATTTGAAGTAGTGGTATTTTTACCATCTTTTTTTGTTACGTACGGGGTTGGTACTTATTTTGCAATTTAAGTTATGAAGTCTGGTTTTGTTTGTCCTGTGTTGGACTGTTGTTGAGGCGTTTCCTTTTGTTACGTGACATCACTTCTTCAATGTCATTCTATCTATACAAACCTTATTATAAAGAATTCAAGCCACAATTTTCCTAGGTTTGGTGTTTATATACTGTTTGGTATTTTGATGTTCTCTATTCTGTATTATTACATTTATCGTCTGATATTTTTCTTCTTTTTTATGTTTATTGTCCTTGTTATTCATACTTTTCAAAAGAGAATTGCTTATAAGTTTTCTTACATTTGCTACTTTTTTGTCCCATATTACTGTATACTTTGTTTTTCTGACACAATTGCATTTATCAATTATAGATTTATATTTGCATTCTATTTTTTCATTGATAGCGCTATTTTTGTCTATTTGTGTTAACAAATGTTTATAAAGTCTTATATTTTCTCTTTGTTACCATCAACTTTCATTTACACATATAATTTTTTTATGAACTTATGCTTAATTTTATTTTATATACACTTTGTTCCTATTTCCAAGACCTACTATTTTACCAGTGCACAAAGCTTTAATAATTATTGGGTTTTTTAATATTGATCATCCCAGATTAAAGCGTATAATTTATTTTCGTCAAAGTTTCCGAAGGTGAGGAATCAAAATGGTCATCTCTAAAGCAACAAGATCATTTATATCGTGTTTTACCTCAGTGAACCTCAAATTGACATACTATCCTTTGAGCTCGTAAATAATACTAAACTTTATCTGATTTTTAAAATAAAAAGCATTTTGTAAGCACATCACTCCAAGTGATAATGAGAAATGCTATACAAACTACCATATATTCTATGTCGAAAGTAACACTGTAAACTCAAACATCGACTTATATTTTAAAAAGTGTTACAAACAGTAAAAATTCTTTTTTCAATCCTCGATTCCATTCCTATTTCAGTCTGATCTTTGCTTTCTTATAAGTTTTCACGGCTTTGATTGAAGTATAGTTTAATTTTTTATAGCCTTTTGCAATAGCTTCTCAAGTTTTTTCAAGTCAGTGAATATTATATGTATTTACCTGTCAACAACCTATTTCTATTTTATTATCTCGATTTGTAAATATGCTATCCGCACATGATCTTTCTTGAATTTAGCCAGTTTATTTATTTTCCTTTTTTCAATTTTTGATTTATGAAGCATTGTAGCATTTTATTAGATATTTTATTAAATGTAGCTAAGACTACTGATTTACACATTTGTATGTGTTTTTATACTTTCTGATTGCTTAAGATTGAATATAAAAAAATATAAAAATGTAACAGTAACTTTTCTTCATACTTTAAAATTGCGGTATTTTACCTGTACATAATATCCATTTTTTACAGCTAACTTAGGAAGATTGTATATGCGCATACTGCAAAAATTGATAATTAGATTAATTATTTTTTAATTATAAAAAGCAAGAAATGTTGGGGTTTTATATACATCGACACAATATTAGTGCCAATTACAACAATGTAGTAATAATGCCATTAGTAATATTTATAGGTTTACTATTTAATTAATTAAGAGGTTTATAATTCTGTGAACTAAATAAACTCTTTCTAAAAATATTTTAAATAAGTAATTTGATACAGGCGCCTACTTTAAAACTAAATATTTTTTGCTTATACACGTATGCATATCTCACGTTATTGAGAATTTAATTATACACGATTATCTCTAATGCTTTGGTTGAGAAGTAGTTCAGTATTTTCCAGATAGTTACATTTTGAAAAAATATGTATAAAACAGAATACTCAAAGAATCTGTTTTACTGTGTACCTGAAATACAGATTATGTCAAACGTTTACTAGTTCAAATTTTCATATTCATTCACATAACAAAAATAGCGGGTAGTGCTCAAATAAACATTGTTATGTTATATTGTAATGCGTATTACGCTTCTTAATATTATTAATGTTATTATTCATGAAATAGTTATTATAATAAATTTTTATTAAGCTTGTATACTTTAATTTAAAATTTTTATTAGTGTTGTAGAATGTTCGTTATAAAAACATTTTATAAAACTCAACGTTTTATGTTCTATAAAATAAAAATAAAAAGGTGCACAAAACTCGTCAACGTTTGTAATAAATATAACATATAACTGTGTATCACAGAGCTGTTTTGTCAAATGAAATGAATTTTTAATTTAATTAAAGTGTATTAGCATAAAATTACTTTTATGGTATTAATAATAACTAAAATCCACAAACATGTTGCAATAAACTGTAGTTATAAACTAAAAGTCAGGCATTCCAACAGACAAAGCAAAGCAGTAGCTTTTTGTTTACCGAAATATTCACGAAATTTATGGCTGTCGCTTAGTCGAACCTTTACTTTTATGTGGTAGTATATGTTCTTTGAATGTATTTCTAAGCAAATCTAGTGTCAGGAAAACCGCATGAGGAACGCACAATAAACGCAACCATTTGGCTCGGCTGCGTAAGGTTTTAAAAAGCTTTACAGCTTTTCTGTTAACAGTGCTGGCGACAGAGTTCCATATTTTACTATTCTGTGGAATATGCAATTAAAAATAAAGAACTTCTATTTTCGATTGTTTTGTAGTATTTAAGGCTTATATACTGCAAATAATCTAAAACTTCATTATTTTCTACAAAACTGTGTCGAACCGTATCTGTGTGCTGCTGATATAAATCTAGCCGTGGAAAATTCAAAGTGCATTAACTGAGAAATCGGCGCATATGGAACAGTCGCACGTATAAGCTTTTAAAAATCTAGTTGAACCACATAGACCCTCGGCGTTTCATCAAGCAAATATTGGAAAGCAAAAGCAATACCGTGTAGCTTGCAGCTTCTATATTTGACGTCTGAAAAGATGTCGCGGTCTGTTCTTTTTCTTACACATTTTGTATTGAAAATGCGTACTGAATAGCGAAGCACAAAATAACAAATTACAAATGACACACCTTATTTCAACTTATGGCCTATCAGAAAATGAATAAAAATAAACACCCTATACTCCAAGCAAATTAAATTTTATGTTAGTGTAAATTTAACGCAGCCTTAATGCGTAACACACCGCAGTAAATAGACTACTAATAGAACTGCACGCTGCAAGTAAAATAGCATTTTTTGCTTTCAGTAAATTTACTGCATTTAAGTGTCACTTAAAACGCATTACAGCACTGCAGTTTTAGTTTGAATATATCCTCTGCAGATGCAGTACAGCTTTACGATTTTATTAACAACATTAAACCCTGCGAATGATATGTTTAGGTTAGTCACATAATTGTTTTTTGAAGTAATTTGTAACATGTAGTAATTTTGTCTTGTATTTAGTAGCTACAGATTGCTTACAATAAGATCTTCATTACTTTATAATTCTAACACAGCTGTCGCTATTTAATAACTCTATCCTAAACAACTCATTTTCATTTAAAAGAGTTGTGTCTGTATTTCCTCATTGAAAAATTTCACTTGTTCCAGAATCACACCATTGTTATTTGCAACTCTTAAATTTTTACAATATTACATTTGGTTTATTATGCGCGTCGGTAGTATGATCAGTATTATGAGCCATGTGTGCATTAAGAGTTTCTTGAAACAATTGTTATAATGCGTTCTTAGCATTAGCATGGGCACTCCATCAAGCTATCACACAGGTTTTAAGAATAAAGAGTCATTTTTAAGGTGAAACTGCAAAATATTCCATCTTTTGATTGAAGACTAAAACAGTTTTAGATTTGTTCTTCGAAATAAAAAATGTAATAAACTATTTTCTGCTCTCTGCAGCTGCATAGCCATCTAGTTGTATGAAATGACCCGCTCAGAAGATTTACTTCTTTTATTCTAACCTGAATAACACCTTTTTAACACCCCGACATGTTGCGGCATTGTCGTAGCTCTGTCCTCTAGAGTTAATTAAATTAAGATCTACAAAGTCTACGGTTGCCATTGCAGCATTTTCCATTTTTTTACCTCTGTGGTTATAGTTGGGAATAAACGTAAAAATTGTTCAACAGTAGTTTCCGTAGGTAGCACGGAGTATCATAAAATTTAGTCGGTCTGTGTGTTACACATCTAGCGTTGAGCCGATAATTATGGAATAGTTTTGTTATTTACAATCTCTTGGACAATTTCTGCCGTAACTTAGCCCACTAACTGTATAATTAATTCATTGATAGTTGTGGTTGTTAAGTATGAGGAAATACCTCTTCATTTATTTTTACATTTTACTACATATTTGTCTATGAAAGGATGGAATTTTGAAATAATTTCTACACAAATTACCATTTTTTACAGAACCTAAGATTTTATTATCGCCATGAATTCGCCTTCCACGAAGGGCTAAAAACTTTACAACTTCAATAACTGCCGAGAAAACATTTCTCCAATACAAAGCTTTTGCGTTGTACTGTTCTGCTATTTTACAAATTATTACTGACACCGATTTGTGAAATGCCATTTTAGATCACCAACTCACCACAGTGCTGTACATACACTGGAATTTGCACCGGTAGTCATCAATTATTCTAAACAGTTCCTCAGTAATTTTGAGTAATATGTTATTTCTGTTACAATATAAATGTTTTTGAAAATTTATTATACGTCGATAAACGATGAATGTATTATTTCAAAGCGGTAATAGTTATAACCTATCCAATGTTTCGGTGATTTTTTCGTTTATGCAACTCAAAAGTTTGTGTCCTCTAAATTCCGGCAATCTAGATCACATTTTATTTAGTCTATGTGTTAAACAGCCCCTTAAAACACGCAATAGTTAAAAAGTTTATAACCTAGCGTATTGCAAAAACGTATATTTTATAACACAAAAATAAAAATTTTTCGAAATATTTCACAATTTATTATTTTTTTGTCTATTTGATCTATCAATACATTTTAACATTTTAAATTAAATAAAATTGTTAACAAGTTTTATCAATGCTTTGAAAACTTGCCACTGTAGTTTTCTGAACTACAATAATTTATTAATAGGAAACAAATTGCGTTTCTTTAGCGCATTTAAAACATTTTATCTTGCATAAATCCGTACAATGGAATTAGACGTGTGTGTTTGTATTTGATGATGCATACAAACTAATTTGTATTTATTTGCCCAAGTTTTTTGATGTTCTTTTAGGTTTTTTAGTATTTATTTTCTGGACAAATTTATCACATTACAAAAGTAGAGTTTTTTGTATCCTGATGTATCTCAGGAAGATATCGGGATGCTTTATTCAAAATAAAAGCTATCCCGTTGATATCACATGCAAGATATATGTATAATTATTTTGAAAATGCGGTGTTAAGTAGGGTGTAGAAAAAGTAAGACTTTTTATATGAACAGTTAGATGAAAACAAAATGCAATTAGCCTCAATACGGAAAAATACATCTGAAGAAGAATGATTGTAATGTAATGTAATTATTTCCTTTTGATGAATATTTTTTAAGGAGGTTGTTAAATAACGACGTTTTTGCATAGGTAGAGGAAATACAACTTAACGAAATTCTTTGGTTTTAAATTGCAAATATAAAGAATATAAAAAAACTATTTGCACTAGCCATCTACAGCGGTGGCACCAACTAATAATGACATTTAAATTTAAAATTAGAAAGAAAAGCAAGTAGCGATAAACTTTCAAGACACTTACTGATTTACATATTTTAGTTTTCGTAAAACAATTAAAATTTTATTTACCTGTAAAGACCACATATGCTCTTATATTTGATGAACAAAAAAAATTATTTGAAGCTCATACAACCTATAGGTGTACCATACGGTTACTCGCAACATCAGCCACCAAATGCAGCCATTCACAATCAATTCACTAATTAAGTCAATATCCCGAATACTTCACATCTAAATAATCAGAATACTTTACCAACCGCTCAAAATACTAATGAAATTCCTAACGCAGAGGGCGACGATGAAATGAACGACAGCTCTCCGGAAACAATCACACATGAATGGCAATCGGTAAAAAAAACGTAAAATTATCCATAAACTAACAAATCACCATTCCTTGACTGAAGCAAGTGTCTACAATCGATTAAAACCGCTTGAAACTGACACTAAAAATGTTACAACTAGTCAGAATATTATTACGGAACCAGCAACATCTAAGCCACCACCGATATTTATATACAGAGTTAAAAATTATTAGAGTATGATTAATAATTTAGCGACAATTACGGAAGACAAAACATACCACACAAAAGCTTTAGCTAATGACACAGTGAAAATAAATGCTCACAGAATCTACAGAAATCTAGTAAAGCACCTACGAAAAGAAAAAATTTTCACCACACGTACCACGCGAAAAAAACCGTGTCCACAGAATTGTGATTAAAAACTTACATCGCTATGTATCAACTAAAGAAATTACAGAGAAGCTTGCAAAAACAAAATCCTCAGTGCGAAACATAATTAACATTAAATATAGAACAACTAAAGAATCACTTTTCTGTTTTTTCAACCTAAAACAAATAACAAAGCAATATGTGACTTAAAATACATCTGTAACACTAATATAATAACCGTAGAAGCACCAAGAAAAAGACGCGACATAATCTAATACATGCGATGCCAGGACTATAGACACTCTAAAGCCTACTGTAATAGACCATACAACTGTGTAAAATGTGGTAACCAACATGACTCAAAAACATCACAAAAAGCTAGAGCACCCCGCAAAATGCGCTCTATGCGCAGGTGAGCAACCCGCAAACTACAAGGGCTGTAGAGTCAACAAAAATTTAATTACCCAAAGACATGGCGCCAGAAGTTATCCCGCTAACCCTACATTAATTAATAACCGCCTGTCGCAGACACAGCCAGCTAACTACATTCCGGCCAATACACGCACGCCCCAAAGTGCAAACCAAACTTACGCCCAAGCTGTATAAAATAACAACAATATGATACCAGCGTAATGAATCAACTAGCTTCATTTCTAAACGAATTCAAAAACATGTTTGCTCAGTTACTTAATCAAAACGGCATGATCTTAAATCTGCTTACTACTGTCATTAAAATCAAATCCATAATGACTATAATACTTAGAATCGCAACGTGGAATGCCAATGGACTTCTCAATAATAACAAGAGGTAATAACATTCCTCCATCTAAACAAAATTGACATCCTCCTAGTATGTGAAACCCACTTCACCGATAGAACCGTTTTTCTTTTACCACACTATTCAACCTACAGTTGTGTCCATCCTGATGGTACAGCACATGTCGGATCAGCAATTCTAATTTTATTTCACATCACAAACTGGCCAAATATCAAACGAATGAGATCCAAGCGACCAATGCCCAGGTAGACACCAAAAAGTGGAACGTGTCTGACAGCTGTTTATTGTGCGCCACGACACACCATTTCTCCTGAAGAATACAAAAATTTCTTTCGAACCCTTGGTAATCGTTTTATTGCAGGGGGGGTCTGGAATGTCAAACACACTCATTGGGGCTCCAGACTCATCACAACCAAGAGACGAAACCTCTTACGGGCTATAACAGAAAACAGCTACCAACATATATCTAACAGAGAATCCAATTACTGGCTGGCAAACACGAGAAAATTACTGGAGACCCTGGATTTTTTTATAACTAGGGGCATACCAATACAAAATTGTTTAGTAGAATAAAATCACGACCTGTCTTCAGATCACACACCTGTTATTTTAAGTATGTGGATCACAGCCAGAAATAAATATTCACACCCAAGGCTAGCCACGAAACACACTGATTGGGAAAAATTTATAGGTTATATAAATGCAAACATAAATTTTAATATACGCATTAAAAATACAGAGGAACTTGACTCCGCCATTCAATATTTCACTACCCTTATGCAAGAAGCTGCGTGGGAATCAAGACCTAGAACTGAACAGCAAACAATAAGTCCTATCACCACGCTATTACACATCTGTCAACTCATTAGTGAAAAACGGCGAGCTAGAGGCAGATGGCAGAGATCACGTAACCTGGATGATCTACACTGTTACAGAAGACTATCCAGATAACTTACCACAGCACTTAGTAAAGAGCGTAACTCAACTTTTGAAGCATTCACCCAGAATCTATCCTCTAACGATCATAGCCTATGGAAAGCTACTAAAAAATTTAAAAAACTCTAACCACCAAAATCACCAATAAGAAAACTTAAAAATTGATGTTCCGACCAAGAAAAGACTGACACCTTCGCAGCTTACTTATCTTACGTTTTTCAACCGGTAGTACCAATACCAGGCATCCCAAATGATTACGTTAAAAACTTCCTTGACACACCCTGTCAAATGTCGCCATCAGCAAGAGCCGTTAGCCTGTCAAAGTTAAAAAAGAAATAACCAAGCTAAACCAACATCAAGCTCCGGGGTATGATATAATAACTAGACAAATACTAAAAATGCTACCCGGAAAGCTCTGATTCTCCTCACAACAATTTTCAACCGCCTCTGCAATTTTCCCTTATATGGAAATACGCAATAATAATAATGATACATAAAAGTGGAAAACCCCCACAAGAAACCTCTTCATACAGGCCTATATATTTTAGGTACCTCCGTGACTATTTCTAAGTTGGTATTATTTGTGCCTGCAGATACCTATTTGTAATTTTTTATTGCTTAATTCAGCTTGTTTAATAATATAAGATCTATATCATCATTATATGAAAGGTCCATTTTATCTTAAGTGACTCGCCTTCTGCGTTTTTGTTATACCACAACTCTGCAGTAGTTCGTACACGTATATCTGTCAATTTTTGCGGCAGCTTTATTTTTTTAATTTATATGTTTTAAAATTCCATAAGCAGTATCTTTATGTCCGTGAACAGCGTCTTCTATTTTATATTCGTAGTTGTCTGTTGGGCATTTCTAATTGCTCGTTTGGTTTATGTACACTACTCTTTATATATTCACTTTCTTTCTTCTATTTTCCTATTCATATATTAATGGTAAGCGTGTATTTTCAACGCTATTTTCCTAACTGCTATCCATATTAATGGTAAGCGTGTTCTATAATTTTTCAGACCTTTGATATGTGTTTTTGATAACATTTAGCTTAAAATTTTCCATGTCATCAACTGTTTGCAGCCTAATTGTCTTAATAATTTTTAGACCTTTGTCTGTCAGTATCCTGTTCTTTTGATGAATATTATTACACATAAGTCATGTCAAATGTTTCCATGGTCTGATTTGGCAACATGTTGCAGACTAATTTTTCCGTTCCTACTAATATCTGGCTTTCTTCCATCTCTTTAGTTCATCTTCTTTAGGTCTTCTAGGACTTCGTTTTTCCATCTATTGGGTTTCTGAGCTTGTTGTTCTGTATCCATTGTATTGTCTTGATCATTTTATTTTCGTTTGCTTTCGTTACATGTTCCAACCATCGTATCCTTTGTGCTTTAATTTTTTGTACTGTTTTCACTTTTTTTAACTCGCCGCCTATTTCTTTGTTTATCCTCACTCTATATTTGTCTTCTCTTGTTTTCACTGGATCTAAAATTCTTTTTAAGATCTTATTTTTATATATTCTTAGTTGTTCTTTATCCTTCTTTGTTAACCTCATTGTTCCAGCTGCATATATCACTGTGGGTCTTATGAATGTCTTGTAAATTTTTACTGTTGTATCTTTTGTAAACTTACGATCTTTTAGCAATGGTTTGTATATGTTAAACATCATATATTTCTTGTACTTTACTGCTTTTATTATTTATTTCAGTACCTAAATATGTTAATGCTTGCACTTTCTTAAATTCTTATTGTCATGTGCTGTATGGTGTTTGATCTTCTATGTCTCCTCTTTTGCATCTCATACACCACGTCTTATCTTCGTTCATTGAGAGTCCTCTTTTTTTTCGCTTCTTTATCTATTATCTTCAGCGTCTCGTTTAGTTTTGTTTTTCACCTTTATATAATAACTAAATCATCAGCGTAGAGATAATTGTTTAGCCGTGATTAATAAAGATATCTAATACCCTAATCTTATAGGAGACATATTTTATAAATCTATGCGTTTTTGGCAGCTCTTGATTTTTTTCAAGGTTTTGGTATATTTAGCTCTGACCATTAAATAGTGGTTTAAATTTATTTCTGCTCTTATGTAAAAGTAAGTTTCCGTTACCAATAGCGCAGCTTTTTGTTAACTATTACAAAATTAATAGGAGATATTGCACCTCTCTATGATCACATTAATGTTGTTTAAAAGTAAAAAATTATTGTAGCGTTAACTCGTTATTATTCAGTGTTGTGTTTACAAATGACCAAACTACATTTTCTTTTGGTGAATCGTGTGGTTGGTTCTCGGGTTATAAGGCCGTGGTCGGAGTTCAGAAACTCTTGATGTTTCGTGCACAACTGCGGCGGACATCTTCAGAAGATTGTCATGTGCGTTATAGATTTTATACTCGTGTGAGTGTGGTAGAGATGATGTTGAGGAGGCGTTGTAGACGTCGCCAGGATGGTAGATACCGTAATTAGCATTTTCTGGCGTCACGCGCCCTTTCGCCGTATCGCGGTCTGTTTTTTGCCCCTTGAGAGCGGTAAACCAAGACCTAGGTAAATTAAATCCGTCGTCCCTGTTAAAATTATAACCCGAGAACCAACCACACGATACACCATAACACTGGCCGTGAAAGCCTTCGAATCTATTTACATTTTCTTTTAATCTTTTCCTAACTATTGTGTTTAGATCTCCAGCTACAGCAACTATCCACTTGAGTTGATGTTACCGTACACTTGTAATTTTTTATAAAATTTCTTTCCTTTTTCTTTGGTAGTATTATTTTTCATTTGTTATAACTTTAGACAACAGTGAAAAATCCAATGGGAGGCTTACATCCGACGATGAATGATATAGCTGTGATGATGATGATAACTTTAGATCACGCTTTACCATTCCTTGTCTATCATAATAGCTTCTCCTCCTTTAGCTCTACTAGATTATAGAACGCCTCTCCGAATTAAGACGTTTTCTTCGAAATCGATTGCTCCTTGACCATTTGCTTTAACACATTGCTGACTTGTATTTTGTAGTATGTAGATTTTTCATATTCCAAGTTGCAATCTTTAAAAATTATCCATTTGCTATTTTTTTTTGATGATTTTGTCATCATAAAATTTATACTTTTTGAGGCTAGTAATGATATATCGAATAATTTTTAAATCGCCTAAATAAGGGTGCTGGCGCTAAGTTAGAAAGTTTTTTTAATGACTTTCTCTGGTTTAGATCATTGTGTTATGCTACACAGGGGCATTTCGTGTCAGATGTGGTTGAGTAAGATAGGATTATAGACTTTAAGATATTTATTTTACGTTTCACGTGCCACTGGAATTATCTTGCCCTGTAGTAAAAATATTAAAAATATTTGCATAGTTGCTTGAGTTTAAATTCTTTACTGTAATGCAATCTTATTCTCTACCCTATTCGTTGAACAAATCTACTTTAACTTTGTTAATTCAACGACCTTGCCAGTTTTATGAAAATTAAAGGTCCCAAGTAGTTGACGATATGTTTAAAACCTAGTTATTTTACTAAAATTTCCATATTTGAAATATATTTTAGTAGTAGCATTAAAATTAAAACCCGTTCTTCTTAGAAACAAAAAATCATGTGCTTTAAAAAAGTATATTTGTTTTTTCCGAAACACTAGATATTCATGTTACATACTACCAGAACGAGTTCTTGTTTCGGCTCGTAAACCTTTAGTATTTTTTAATAAAAGCAATGTGGAACTGAATTTACGTAACTTTAATAGTTTTGTGATATATGAAGTAAAATATAATATTTTTGAGTATTCAGTGCTGTTGGATAAAGTATTTATTTATTAATTGCTACATACTGCTAACGCTGTCGTAAATTTTAACGTCAGTTGATAACAGTCAACCGTATTTACGCTTGTTACAAAAAAATTATGGAAATGTGGATAACGTACGAGGAATTTCCAGCTGCACATAGTTAAAGCATTGGTCCGCAAATAATGCCATTATTTAAATTTTACGTTGCTGTAGAGCGCATCATCAATAATTGCATAAGTATTTTTAAGCGCAATTTCCTATTCTATTTTATCGGTAGTTAAGTTATTGGAATGCAGCAGTATCTTGCCTGAAGCGGTAGCAGTGTACAAATTTGATGGCACTGACAATTTAAATTCGTCAAGATTGTTGATACTAAATATGCTCTATAGCTATTGCGTTACCGTAATTTAATTACATTATAACCACTTTACTTTATTAAGAAAAGGAAATCTTAACATTCGGCTAATAGCCACATAATACATTTGAGTATAAATGGACCCTCGCGGTAATCTTCCTCTTTTTAAGTAAGTAGGCGCCGGGAAGGAAAATCTTTCCGAGACAGAACACTATGTCTTAAAAATAAATGTTTGCTCCTTTGTCAGGGGTAAGACATAGTTTTTGTACTTTCCGCAGTCACCTAATCAAAGCGTTTTTATAGAACTAATGACTACAATCAATACCACTACACCCTTTTATGTGGAAAAGCTCTGAACTGCTTTGTTCAGTTACTGTTTTGTAGTCTTCAACGCATCTGTCGAAACAGCATTACTTGAAATTTTGTTGGAAGTTGCACTTGGAAGTATTTAAGGAAAGTAATTACCACGTTAAAATATATTCTATTGCATTAATCAAATTGCTTTAATTTCTTGTTTTAACTGATCTTTATATTGAGTTTTAGGTGGTATTGAGCGATAAAAAACATGTATTTGACTTTTATTTAAACTGATATATGTAAATCTATTTGTAAGAAATTTTTACTACTTTAAGCAAATGTCATATACACAAAATCGTAATAAAAATTGTATTTAAGGATAATCCAAAATTTTTAAGTTGTGTTGTTTTAATGTTTTTACTATTTTAATTTTTATTGTATATTTTATACTTTTTCTTAGAACAAAATGAAATAATAATTAAAAAACAACTTATATGTCGTGCGAGGATGTCATTAACTTTTAATTTTAAATATTTTAGTTAACATTTCTATAGCCAGTAGCCTAAAGAAATTACAATAAATATTTCAGTACGATTAACCCACACTATCCGTAACTATTGTTATCTCATAATATCTCTTTTCTTAGCTTTATTTTCTTTATAGAGTATCTGTTCTTTGCTATGTTTGGATACACTATCCGAATGTTTCAAAGATTTTTGGTTTACACCAGTATTTGAAATTTCATGATTTATTCCAATCTCTATCTTAAGGGGCCATATTTGTTTGAAAGGTAATTATTCTTTTGTATCTGAAAACATATATTTTTTTAATTTTTAGGTTTAAATAGATGCGAAGGCTTTCACGGCCGGTTTTATGATGCATCGTGTGATTGGTTCTCGAGTTATAAGGCCGTGGTTGAAGATCAGAAACTCTTGACGTTTCGTCCACAACTGCGGTGGATATCTTCAGAAAAAAATTTTCTAAACAATTTTTTATGTTATGGTGCATCGTAAAAATTTTTTAGAAGATTTTCTTCTGAAGATGTCGGCCGCAGTTGTGGACGAAACGTCAAGAGTTTCTGAACTCCAACCACAGCCTTACAACCCGAGAACCAACCGCCGATGCACCATAACACCGGCCGTGAAAACCTTCGCCTCTATTTGGTATGCCTCTACAGGGAGGAAGTTTACAAGTACTTACGCAAGAAGAAATTCCAGCTACTGTCGAGCCTTGCATTCTTACTGCCTTGTTGAGATTAAAAGTTCTGAAGTGTTTACAGGTCAAACACCACTTGCGCACTCCTCAAGCCCAACAAATTTATCGGAAAACAGAAGCTACTTTAGTCAGAGAACAAGTGCACGCTACTAGAGAAACCCTCGCTCTGTGTTCACTAGAACTGATGCAAGTTCATGTCAGCTTAGCCAGCAGAATCCATAAAGATGACTGGGATACTGTAGACCGTGTCACTTTCCATTCTGCGGAGAAGCACGGAGCGGCCGCCACCGTTAGACAATCTTCTAAGTTTCAACATTTACAGAAGAAAAGCGCTTACAATTGGATTATAAGCAAACTGTAATAAACCTTTCCAAACACAAGCTTAGCCAGGAAGCCATCAGTGCTCTCAGAAAAAGTAAAAAGTTTGTCGTAACACCTAAATTAATTCTGGTAGAGGACATTATAGCTAACGTAGAAGAAGCCATATGGAACCTTTCAACAGACGAAGCAAAGGAAGTACAAGTTGAGATTTCACGCATCCTGCGCCATGCTAAGCCACCTAAGAAGAACTTATCTAGGTCTTACGAGCAGATAAAGGTAACGCCACAGTTGTACTAGACCGGAGGACTATACGAAGAAGATGACCGAACTGTTCGATACGAACACTTACACCGTGCTCAAACGTGATCCCACATCGCGGATACTATGCGACACGAGAAAACTGATAAAGAGTTTCTCTTTGGATGACACCACCAAAAAGAGACTAATAACATCAGAGGCGCTGCCCCCAAGATCATACGGGATCCCCAAAATACACAAAGACGATGTACCGCTGCGACCCATTGTCATGGCCATCGGGGGTCCTACCTACAAGTTGGCCAAATACTTTTCCAATCTGTTACAACCGTAAATTGGACATACTAGCAGGTACATCAAGGACTCCTAATATTTTGTTATCCAGCTTCAAGATATACAGCTACAGGAGGGAAATCTGATGGTTGTCTTTGATTTAACTTTCTTGTTTACCAAAGTGTCGATTGAAGATGCCCTGGACAACTTGAAGAAAATTTTTCTTAACAATATTCTACTATTTTAGCAGTGCCTTACGTCTAGTTACTTTGTTTGGCAGGGCGTGTATTATGAACAAAAAGACGGAGTAGCAATGGGTAGCCTACTTAGCTCTGTAATCGCCAATTACTACATGGAGAAATTGGAAGACATCGCCATCAATACAGCACCTTTAAAATACGCGATATGGCAAAGATACGTCGATGACACTTTTGTAATATGGAGACACGGAAAGGAGACCCTACCACAATTTCTTATGCACTTGAATTCTATACATCCTAGCATACAGTTTACACTGGAACTGAAATCGAAGATAGGATTGCTTTCTTAGACGTACAGGTGTTGAGATCGGAGAATGGGCATTTGCAACACACAGTGTACAGAAAACCCACGCATATGGACAGATACCTTCATAAGCTGTCGAATCACCACCCGAGTCAAAAAGAACGGTGTAAAATATTGATTAATCGAGAATGACGTATGTCAACCACAGTTTTTGGATAAAGAACTAAAACATTTGGAACAAGCCTTACAAGGGAATGGCTACTCGAGGACGGAATAAACAACAGCAATGACCTAACAAACAACCAAAATCGGCTACGGTAGGCAAAGCTTTTTTACCTTACATCAACAGGGTTACGAACCGGATAAGAAAAATATTTCAATAAACACAAAGTGGAAATCATCTATACTACCACCACCAAGATACCTTGCTCGTGTGATTAAGTCTACGTTAGGACTACGGGCCGAAGATTACCACCAAAATAAAGGAACATGAACGTCATCTGCGCCTTAACCAACCAGATAAATTAACCAAACATGCTTTGGAAAATCCTAACCACAAAATAGAATTCGGGCAAACAAAAGTTTTATCCAACTGTAGAAATTACTACCCGAGATTATACAGAGAGGCGGTGGAGATTTATGAATATAAAAAGAATTTTAACAGAGATAACGGATTCAATCTACCTAGGTCTTGGTTTATCGCTTTCAAGGGGCAAAAAACTTACCGCAATACGGCGAAAGAGCGGTCAGAGAATGCTAAAATATTACATGCGACGACCCGATTGACGTCAGCAGCTAGCCCGATCACGTTATCTACCATCCCGGTGACGTCAACAATGCCCCCCAACACCATCCCTACCATACTCGCACGAGTATAAAAGCGAAAACGCACGGGACGGTCACTTAATTTTTTAGAAGATTTTTTTCTGAAGATGTCCGCCGCAGTTGTGTAGGAAAGGTCAAGAGTTTCTGAACTTCGACTTCGATATGTGATGCGTCATACTTCATGAGGAATATGGATATACTAAATGATATAAAACTGGATATAAAGACTGGAAATATATCAAAACATATCTAAGAAAACTAGGATTTCATTCCAATGCATTAGTTCTAAATTTAACAGATAATAGTGCTCATTTATAAAAATTAAAAAAACTTATATACTTTAATTTTCCATGTAGATTCTATCTTGTCAATTTGCATATTTGTTTTATAAAGTAAACTTGTACATAGACGTTACGTTTGTATTAAAAATTAACCTCATGTTATTATCTGCATGTCAGAAATTTTCTGTTGTATGTTTTACTCATTTTAAATATACATATTAAAAATGAAAATAACAAATTAAACAACTTAAGAAAACAAACTCTTAAATATTGTTTGACATAGAATAATGTTATACATATAAACATAAAATGTATAAGCACGACATAAAGCACTACATTAGAATTTTCAATAACAAAAGGGTTTACTTATTCTTTAATTAATATATTAATATGGATATTAATTACTTTCTCTAGGACAATGTTTATTGAGAAAGATAAAGGCCATATATTATATATTTTTAATTACTAGTTAAACTTTGAATTATTTTCTTTCCTTTATTTTACTAAATCGGAATGAGTTTAAATATTACAAGTGAAATAACCATTATTTTAAGAACTACAACTTTAAAATGGATTAATTATAAGGAAATTTAAAGAATTTTTACAAGAGCTGTAGTTTGTTGCATGATTAATAATATAAAAAATATTATGATGAAAAATACCTTTAAAATGTTGATGTGCTTACAAAATCGTAGTACATGCTTTCAATGTTTAATCACTAGCAGTATAATGCAATCATTTAGTTAACACCACAGCTGAAATCGAACCCATACAGACAAATTATAAAGTTCTTCGTTCACTTAGTCTGGATAGTTGTTCAGTCAATTTTTAAAATTACAATAGTTGATAAAAGGTTGCGTTTGCTATATATGTATTATCTCTCTCTCTCTCTCTCTTGAATGGAAACTACTATTTCTGTTCATCCTAAGTCATTAGCGGCAACTACCTGGAAAATATTCCAAAGATTCCATTTTCCTGCTACTGAATGATATTCTTTTATACCCCATATACCAACAGGTCACTAAAAAAATGTATGTGCGTTTATATTAACTCGATCTCTTTAAATACCAATGTGTAATAATAACAGCTGCGTAAACGTCTGCTGAAAGTTATTTATTATTATATGAAGCTTTTGCAAATCGCGTTTTAATTATATTTTTTTAATAATCACTTACTTTTTGTACTGCAAAATCTAATAAAATCTGAAATACGCACTGTTTTAATGAAAATTTTAGACCGGGCGCTAATATTGCTAAAATAATTGCTGCGTAGGCTTTAAAACGATAAACGCTGACATTTAGCGAAATTTAAGCTAATCCTCTAAATTTAAATTTTCGAAATATGTTCAGTTTTTTGAAGCAAAAAATTATCAAAATTCTTCATTACCAGCATGATGCCGTCTAAATGAATTCAATTTGTTTTACGCTATTTGTTTTTCAAGGAAAGAACTTCTAAATAACAAGCCATTGATGCCACGAACCTTCTAAGTAAATTTAAATTTAATTGTTTCTAACATTTAAAACCATTTTTTGTTGTTTTTCTTAATCTTGTACTTTTAGCATAACTGTTGTAAACTGCTTTATATATAAGAGTAAACATTATTAAAAATATTTTTTACATATTGCTTTACTAATCCAGTCTTATAAAAAATAATAATGAAGTATAATCATTTAAAGAGTGACCGAATATAATGTATTAGCATTTGTAAAGACTTTTATTAATTCTCGTATTGTCAGGAATGTAAACAATAAGCTAGATCCTAACAAAGGAATACATACGCAAATTAATTAATTTTCATATATTACTGGACTCACGAACATTTAGGGAAACCTAATTATGGAAAGGATTGAAATGTAGTTATACATTATTATTACATATATTTATCAAAAATACACCAATTTCAAATAAACCTAAAAGTAGTTGTCAATATTTACTGTAACGTTTAGATACATTAGGAAGTATTAATTTCTAATCCCATCCAATTCAGTTAACAACAATAATAACATTTTATATATAAGGAGCCACTTTAAATTTGCTGCAAACGGTAATATACGAGGGTAATTCGGAATTAAATATCCGTTTGCGCAAATGCGAGAAATAGGAGGGAATAACGACGTTCGTCCTGTGGTGCCATACAGTAGTTTAGCAGACAGTGCGCAGTAAAAGAAGAAGCTAGTGTTGCAGTTTATTTGTCCGCTAGATCAACTGAAAATGAACGGTGTCATAGAAAATCCCCCAAATGTGAATTGTGTGCAGTAACGGAATTTCGGTGTACTAAAAAACTTTTGGTAGTTGCAATTTATTGCAAACTGTGCAATATTTACGAACTAAACGTGATGAGTGAATATAGCGTATGTCAATGGTGTCGCTTAAGTTCTAACTTGCACTTAAGGCACTAATTGGTCGTCCATCTTCAGTCAGCGATAAATTTACGGCAAAATTGACAAAAAGGTCTGTTATTCAAATAAAACAGTGATTTTCATTGTACCGCTTTGACGATGGCGCTGTTTCCAAGTGGAAGAGTTTTGTGTAGAAGAAGTTTTAAACTTTGTAAGGCCTTATAAAAAGTAGCTTAATGTGTATGACAATTATGTCGAAAAGTAATGTATTTTTGTAGGTTTCTAACATGTATAATAAAATTTCTGTATTTACTATCTAATTAAACGGAGATTTCTTTCCGAATTTCCCTTGTAACAAAGCCTATTATTATCTACCTTTCTAAAATATGTATATGGTGAAGCGGATTTTATGACCAAAGTTTTATGCTCATTCGTTTTTCTGTGCCCTATTTTGGCATAGATAAAAAGATTCAAAAATTTACCTGAATTATTATTACACTGAAGCAGAAATTTAATAAAGCCACAAAAATGACAAAATCTAAGACGGGAAATTTTAAAAGTAATTGGTCCTAAAGGGATTAAAACTTTAACAACACTTTTTAATATGGTATATAATTAAGGTCAAATACCAAATGACTGGCTACAGCCCATCTTTGTACCAACTCCGTTGCTAAAATGCTAAATAGTGTCACCACTGTAGAACAATTAGTATAATCAGCCATCTCTTGAAAATGTTCTTACGCATAATATATCAAAGAATAAAAAATGTGCGTGAACAATATATGAGTAATACTCAATTCGGATTCCGAGCAGGAATGGGCACTAGAAAGGCTATACTTAGTTTGACTGTCTTGTCTGAAAAATGTTTGAATATGAGACAAGATTTGTATATATGTTATATTGACTTCTCTAAAGCATTTGATGATGTTCAACATCTCAAACTGATTAAGATACTGCAGGATCTAGGAATAGACGACAAGGGTGTACGAATAATTAAAAATTTGTACTGGGCACAAACAACAAGTGTCAAAGTAGACAATAAGCTTACAGAAGAGGTTGCAATTAGAAAAGGTGTTAGACAAGGGCGTGTTTCTTGCCACTGTTTTTTAACATTTATTCTGAAAAAATAATTATAAATGCTCGTAAAGATAGCTTAGAATAATAATAACAGGGCTTTGATAGCTTCAAACGAACAAGATCTTTAAAGAATTCTAGAACGTGTAAAAATGGAGAGTTGAAAGATGGGACTAAAGATAAACGTCAAAAAAACAAAAGTCATGTGAGTAGGAATCTCCCTAATATAAATATTACATTAGACAACGTAAGAGTCGAGCAAGTGAACAAATACAAATACTTGGGTAGGACAATTGACGAAAGTTTAGACTGCCACAAAGAAGTACGGCAACGAATAGAAATATCTAAAGCAGCCTTCAATAAATTTAGAACAGTATTATGCAACAAACATCTAAATGTAAAATTACGAATAGGTATGCTAAAATGCTATATTTGGTCTATGCTATTATACGAGTGCCAGACATGGACGCTCAAAAAGAAAACTCCAGATAATATAGCAGCGTTCGAAATGTGGACGTATCGAAGAATGTTACGCATTTCATGGGTAGACAGAATAACCAACGACCAAGTTTTACGGAGTTGGTAAAGGTAGAGAACAGCATAAAAAGACGTAAAATAGCATTTTTTGAACACTTAATATGACACGACAAATACTTATTGCTACAATGCATACTTGAAGGTAAAGTTGAAGGGAAACGAGAAAGGGAAGAAGAAGAACATCGTGGATGTCCAACATTAGGAACTGGTTGCAGCTAGATAGACAACGACTAATTCATACTGCTAGAGATCGATGGAAGTATGCCATGCTAATCGCCAATCTCGATATTACATGAGATGGCACCAGGAGAAAGATATATATACATATATATATATATATATATATATATATATATATATATATATATATATATATATATATATATATATATATATATATATATATATATATATATATAGAGAGAGAGAGAGAGAGAGAGAGAGAGAGCAATTTAAGATAAATTACTTTCGAAAAAATAACACATTTTATCAACAATAGTAACATTTTCGAAAATAATATTAAAATTAATTTTTTAAGGCACCTTTCAGTACGTTTCTCGTATGTTCTATAATGTATCCAATATACTTTTGACTCTTCAAAACTGCTTTTAAACTAATTTAAGGATGTCAATACAATAGTGTATTTACAATTTGTTTTAATTTTAAGTTGTACAGATATCCACTTAGTAAAACATCTTTAACTCATCATGGCTTTTACGAAAATTTTGCCATTTCCAAATTTATGATTTTTTTAATAACGTTTTGTCGTATACTCAATGTAGCATATTTAGCGGTCACAACGGTGATAGTTCACGTACAATACTACTAGTGGTTCTTGTAACATAATTGATTTAGTCAAGGTTGTAAGAGTATGATTAGTTACTGGTATAAACTGCTTGGTCCACATTATTGCTATCGCAACAGACTTATTTTTTAGAAATATTTTAAACAACCACATAGCTTTGGCGTAAGATAACAAACCTATTTTGTCAATCAAATTTTCTTCTATTAAACTAAACTTATCACTATTTAGCTTCTTTGTACATACATTATAGGCGAGTGGTTTGAGAATTCTACGATCGAGTCAGCTCCATTTCCAATTATACTCATGGGTGTGAAGGGTGTAGTATCTTTGGTATTAATGTAGTTTGTAAATTAGTAAACCCAATATTACGACCGCAGTGTTTGTAGTGTACAACAAAGAAATGTTTGTAAATCTCAACTTTCTTTTAAATTTTTTTAGAAAATAGTGGAAACTGTATCAGACTCTCTTTAATGACGTTCGATTTTTGCAAAATAAACAAGTATACATCTATCAGAGGTTTTATTTTATACTATGCAGAAATGTAAAAATTAAAATCGGATGTAGAAATGCTCAGTTGAATTAATTTTATCTAAGCACTGTGTGTACACACATACACACACTCTTTTCAAATTCACATACAAAATTTTGTTGTTAAAATTCTAGGGTTATAAAGTCCAAGCTTCTTGGAGAACATTTAATTTTTTTACATTCATTTACGGGCATTTGTAGAAATAATACATATTTAAACATGCCTGAATATACAACATTATTAATTGTTTCATAAACATCTAAACATCTAAAGATGGTTAGGTATCGAACCACACCAGACATCTGGGCGCATTACGGACATTCTCTTATTGTTCGATAGTGTATGGCTGCTTTGTACTTCATATTCTGCATGTATGCGGTTCAGATTTTATTAATATAGAGAGGGCATTATTCAGAAAATTCAAATCATTTTTAGTAAATTATATTAAATTTGTTAGTCGATTAAAACAGTTGTATCTTTTAAAGGTGAACTTAATAATAGATTCTTCTTCTTGTTCTTCTTTTTGTTAGTAGGCAATTCTGCCTGTTTAATTGATAGGTTTATGCCTTTACATGATGTTGTAACTCTATTTTTTTCTTGGATGGCCTGTACTTGTTCGAACCGATGGTATTTTATCTCTGGCTGTCTTGACTAAACTACTATTCCACATGTGATTGTTCCATTCCTTTTTTCTGTTTAGCGTACATTCGTTTATTCTCTAGCTGTTGCATATTCTTCTAACTTCATCACCCCTTACTTGGTCTCTTAGAGTATTTCCGGTAATTCTTCTTAATATTCTCATCGCTGCTGTTTTCAGTACTCATTGCGTCTTGACTGTATCAGGTCTCGTCTCTGGCGCGTAGACTATTATTGGTCCTATGGTAGCTTTATATGTTCTTGATTGTGTCTCCGTTCTAATGTGTTTGTTTCTCTAATTTTTTGGCTATATTGTTTTGGTTTCATTTAGTGGGATATTTCTTTTGTATAATAGGTAAACTACATTTTTTAATTTTACTCTCTCAAATGCCTTTTTTAGGGTAATGAAGCATATAAAGGCAGTTTTGTTATATTCTAATGTATTTCCGATAATTTCACAAATATTGCGTCGGTACATGATCTTCCGCTTCAAAAGCCCTGTTCTTAGTCTACTAGTTATTTTCTGGTTTATTCGTTTTGATAGTATTTTATATGTCAGTTTTAGGGTAGTGTTTAGTAGGTTGATTCTTCTGTAATTTTCTGGTTCTTTTTTATTATCTTTTTTAAATAGCAGAACGAGGGTGCTCGCTTTCATTCTTCCGGTACTTTATTGTGTTTTAGAATTTTATTAATGAATGTCGTTAGTTGCTTAGTTATCGCTTTCGTCTTTACCAGCGACCTTTCTATATTTAAGTTTACATTGTGCTTTCTTTACTTCCGATTTATTTGTTACAGTTTCTTCATTTATTATAATTTCCTAAATTGTTGGTTCATTCGATCGAAGTTCTTCTTGATATAGTTTTTTTAGGTAGTCTATCCCAGTGTTTTCATTTATATGTTCTACTTCTAACATTTCTGCTCTATCTCCTTTTATAAAACGCCACATTTCTTTTTGCAAACCGTAAAAGTCGTACTCCATTTTCATTGAGAAATCCCAGTGCTCATTTTTAATTTTTCTAACGCGTGTGTGTTTTGTTTCTTATTCTTCTATAGTGATCATACGTTTGCTGTTTTGTTTCATTCGTATTACAGGTATGCTTTATTCTTTACAGAACCACAGAGTTTTTCTTTTGAAAATTGCTATTTTTTTTTATTTTTCTTTGCCTACGGATTCCTTTGCAGTACTTTAGATATTTAATTTAATATTTTTCCAGCTTTCTTTTACTCTATCATTTTCTGTAATTTTATTGACTTCAAGTTTTTCTGTTAGTATTTTGTAAAGTCATCCTGTAGACTTTCAATTTTTATCTTTGTCTTGTTATCTGTCTGATCATTTCTATTGTGGTATATGCGCATTTTCACTTTGATTTTATCTAGTACTAGCCTGTGATCGCTTCCTATTTTTGCAGAAATTAGTGTCCTTACGACTAAAATTTGAGAGAATGCAGTTTTTTATTTGTGAAGGTATAGTCTATTATTGACCTATGTTTTCGGGTATTTTCGAACGTATACTTGTATTGCTCTTTGTGGGGGTAAAATGTATTATTTATACGTATTTGTGCTACAGAAGTCTGTTAAGAGGTCTCCGTTATCATTCCTGTCTTTGTTGTTCCTGTTTTTGTTGTATCACTGTTTTATACCTTTAATGACCTCATCTCTTACTCGAGCCTTGAGGTCTCCCATAATAATCGTATACTGGTTGTGTAGAATGTGGTTTGTTGTTTTCTGGATGTCTTCGTAGAAGGTTTCCTTAGTATTTACATCTCTATTATTATCAGATGCATATACTTCTACTACATAAATATGTTTGTCGTGTATTTGGATTTTGGTATACAATATTATTTCTGATACATGTTTACATTCTACGATTTGATTTGTATTTTTTATGTATTAATACAGCGACTTCTCCTCTGGCTCTTTGGTACTCCAGCGCATATCATTATATAGTTGTCTAACATGGTTTGACCTCTTCCCTTCTTCTTAGTTTCGTGCAAGACTCATATATCTATTTTACTATCTGCAAGTTCTTCTAATAGTTACTTCTTTTTCAAAATCTTTATATAATATTGAAATGTTAACTACGAGATGTAATCGATTTTATAGGACATGAACTGTTTAATTTTTTCTACTACAGAACTACTTCAAACCTGCCTTCCTATTGATATTCTCTTTAAAATATTACCAAATTTAATTGCATAGAATGTTATTTTTATGTACCTGATCTTTTTGATGTTTGTCTTTAAATTGAGATCCATTTCTAAATATTTATTTTTATAATAATTAATATTTCACTCAGAGTGGAATAATTTGGTTGTTGCCTATTTTTACGAACATAAAATTATCAAGATTAAGAAGTGCTAATGAGGATAAACAGAAAAAGGCAAAAGTAAAAATACATAGTCATAGCAATAGAAAAAGGTGCAATCTTAAAACTAAAATACGAGATGAAAATGATTAAATGTTTGGTACCTTAACGTAGCATTTTTACACCGTATAGTGTGGTTACAATATCTGTACCCTTTGTACAAGCCTTTTAAGTTCGATGCCGTTAAATATTTGGGTACACTTAAAAATTATTTTATAGAGATGATTTAGTATAAATTTGTGCAAAGAATGATAAGATTTGCCTATGACCCTTTTAGCTTCTTTTACAACCCATTATTACTGCATATTTTAACAGACAACACTCGAATAGGCGGTTGAGATACATGCATAGAATGTAATACAGTAAAAGATTATCAGGGGGAATTGGAAAATCCTTTTTGTAAAAAAATCTCTAAATTTTTTAAATGTGAATTTTCTAGAATATATTAATACCAATTCAGTATATCGCGAGAATTCATGAATTCTAATTAAGTGATTAAAATAAAAAATATAGGCATTTACGATGAGATGCTAAGAAGAATTGAGGGGTAACTATTGATATTCTTTTTATCTTATAAAAAACAAGGAAACGGCTGGAATCTAATTCGCTGTTGGAATTAATTGAAAGTAATCGTTTTAAGTGATTTTTGGATGTGTAGTGCTAATGATGTGCAATAAAGTGGTAAAAAATATGAAAAATAAATATATACAGTAAAAAACTAAGCAGAGGTGAATCCAAGGGTATCTAAAATGATAATATTGCAATTAAAATCTCAAACGAGAATTTTAAGTAGAAATAGCAAAAAATAATAAAAAACGAAGGAGAAGTGAAAATTTCGTGTAAAGGAACTACTTAATAGACACTCAACTGGATATAAGGGATAAAAACTAAGTAAAGTAAGTGTTTATATCGACATTTTACTGAAAATGTTAATGAATTCCCAAACCACAACAAGCACTTTTTCCGAATATTTACTATTTTTATGTTAATTAATTAACAACTGAATTGTTCATGCATTAATTTAAAAGTCGGAATTGCGGATATAGTGTTAGAGTTAATAATAATCAAATGCAGCAAGTAGTTTAAATCCCACCGTTTTTTGCCAAAAGTCTATTTTCATTTTTGCTGTTAAATTAATAACATTAAAATAATTCTATAAAAAATTAATAAAAAAATAATTTACGTATGGTTGTCTAATAAACTTTAATAGTTTTCATATATTGTTGCGGTTGTAGCAAAATAATTTGAAGTTAACTAATTTAATAGCCACTTTGTAGATCCAATTTTGGGTATGCCGTCAACTGGTATATATGAATTATCTACATTTGGATTAAAGTACTTAAGTTCACACAAAGCATGTCGTAAGCTACCAAAACGTTTTGTAATGTTTTACAGAGTCATATTGTTACTGACGTGTCTTCTCATATATTAACCCAATAAAGCTGAAAAGAAGCACGGAGTTAGTTCCTAAAAGCCTCTGGTAATCAAATATATAAACTGCGTGTGCTTCTACAATTCCGTTATATTTGTTCCGTTTATTTGCCGAAACTTTGTCAAACAATATGGCTTGCTAATGTAAGAGTTTACAGCCCCAGTGAGCTAATTTAAAATGTTTTACTCTCCTATAGCAGTTGACACACTACATGCAGAACACGTGGAAACAGCTTTCCGCGCGTTTTAAAAACATTAGGCAATAAGAGGCGCTTCGTTCTCGGTGGTTATTTACAGATACTGAAACTATAAAGCTCCAGTTAAATGTTCTTGAAACAGCAAATTTATAACTTTCATAAAAAAACGTGTGGGCACATTTTCCGCAGCATCAGTTTACTCTTAACAAACTGTCGCGTTTTCGCGAAAAATGATCATCGGTGATAAACAATAGATGAAACAAAGCAGCAAAAATTCTGAAATATACGTTTACCCTCCATACAAAGCGTTTGAACTTGAATAAAAAACTATGAACGAACGTTTAAGGCCCAAAAGCACTAATTTGTAAAAGTTTGACATCTGATGTTACAATTATAAACAAAAAGTATTTCAAATTAGTAAGATAAATGTAATATTGATTAAAACTTAAATTTATTGTTGTACAGGCACGATTCAGTTTTCTGTCCAACTAAATTAATTCGAATTTAAATGTATTTGGTATACAAAAATTTTAACTCGGTCTTCATCATGAAATACATCGCTGAAACCCCGAGGACACTAAATCTGTTTTCTTAGTAATCCAGAAACTTTACATATCAAAACAGTGGACGTCGAAGGAATTATATTAAATTTAAATTAGACCTTGTTCTTGTTTGGGCGGCTTGTTGTCACATTACCATGCTGGAGAGTAAACCCGAATATCAGTTTGAAAGCCTGGATTTACATTTTATTCAGTATCCGCTTAGGACCTTTTCGGGGAAATCGCTTTTTCAAAATACATTTGCGCAACGCGGTACATGCGATTCAAATAATAGAGTATTGGCGCCCAACCTACAAATAAATACTTATGTACTTCGATTTTTCTAAATGGGACATATTATTAATATTGGCAATTTTTCTAATACCATAAATTTCTTGTATAAGATAAATTGAATAAAACCAAATAATTTTACACGTTGTACTAGTCAAAGCAGCAGCAATAATGTATGTAGTAGAAAACTATTCAACGTTAGTCCTGCAAATAATTAAATTAATTGCTTTAAAAACATTCACTTAACGTAATTTGTGTAATAGCGTTGAGCTTTAGTGTAAAATAAATAATGCTTTTTTTAACTTATTGGTCTAACTAACACTGCGGCTCTAATATAGTCTATCTACTTACGTATTTTTAAGGCTTAATTTAACGCGACACAAACATCCATGCGTTTTAGCTGGCTTGAATCCGCTTAAGTCAGGGCTTGTAGTCTAGGATCTGAACTTTTGACCTGAATACTGCGTTTCGATTCACTTAGAATATTGTTCAATTTGTTAGTTACAAAATATTTCAATTATAAACTGTAACTTTTTAAAGTATGAAACATTTCTTTCAATTTTATACAAACGTCTGACATATATAGGTACAGGTTTTTTACAATGCTATACTGTTCAATGTATACCCATAACAATACGAATGTATATAACTAGACTCGTGATTCTCAATATATGGAGCGCCCTAGCAGGGAGGCAATTTAATTATTAGAAAAGGGAAAATTTGAGAACGTGTTATAAACAATTAATAGGATTTTATGCTATTCTCCACGTAAATATGCTTCCATATATTTAATACAAGTGTTACTAGATACAGGAACGTTGTAAATAGTCTCGGCCACTCCTTTAACTATGGCAAACCGGGAGACTTTCATTGGACGCCTAATTTATTATTTCTAAATTATAACTGTAATTCCAAGTTTATTCTCCTGTTATAATCTTTTTCCAAAATTTGGTCACTCGGTAACAGCTTGAAGGTGATTAGCAACTTTTAGCACTCTGCTTCGGTAATAGTAGCCGTGAAAAAAATTTGTAGCAATTTGTTTTATACCGAGATCTTCCGTCAAAATTTTGCACGCTTTAGATTTTGGAATCTTTAGCTCGGCTTTCTTGATCTCCGGACTGTCAGTTGGTGATCTTTGCCGATTGTAGTCAAGTTTAATATCTTTTATAATTTACCGGCGTTTTAAAACGGGCATCACAAAACAATTTCCGTACATCTCAAAATCTTTTGCGCCATGTTCTAGCTTTACACATAAATTGATGCAGATTCGCTGATCTAATGTGTCCCCATCTATGCATGCACATTACAGACTATTCTCATATGTTATGTTACAACGCCATTGAACTAATTGTTTTCATTGTATTAACATTAGATTGTTATTTTCGGAGCAAACCTCCCATGTTTACTATTTGTGCATTCACATGCAGCATATTTTAAGGTAGTAACAATTTAAATTGCTTTATTATATGAATGGTAAAACTTGACAAAAGTATCCATGGTTATTAATACAATATTATTTACAAATGCTTTAATATTAGTAACACGTAAAGATATCAAAAATATGTTTTGGGGCTCGGTAAAAATCTCTTCCCCGGTCTCGGTATTAGCTTCCAATGCACCTGCGTATATGTATATTGTGTGCTTAATGAGTATATATTGGTAAAAATAACTTTAAAAGCTAATATCATGTACGATATTTATATTCTTATTAGAGGGTACTGTTATTGATTTAGATTTGAAAAACAAAATTGAAAGCTCTACTTAACATCACGAAAATATTCGCTGCAATAAACAACTTGAAATAACCGTACTTGCAATAAACCACGTCTACTTCTTCTGTCAATACGCACTTTCGATTATAAATGTTAGCGTTCGTTAGACAATCATATAGACTACCTTTTTCTACATGCTGTGATCTACTAAAATTTTTGGTGTTGGCTTGAATCTCTTAAATATGGGTTCTTCGTTGTCAGAGTTTAATAGATCCTCCACTAACGAATTAGGAGGAACACATATTCTGTCATGACAGCGAACACTGCACTTCTGTATCTGCTCGTTTACCGTAGTAATATCTAGGTCTTGGGGTATGACTTCGTTCGGAACGAACCATGGCGTCTACTAAGGAGCGCAGCACTTTTGATTCGAATCTTTTAATAATGTTGATGTTTGATCTGATTGCAGTTCCCCATATTTCTATTCCATAACACCGTATGATTGATTTATAAAGTAATATTTCACTTTCCAAAGACAGCTATGATTCGCGACCGATTAGTCAGTACATTTGTCGAATCTTTAAACTCAGCTGCTTTCGTTTAATAAAAATATGTTTTTCCACGTAAGCTGCCTATCTAAATACAAATCTAAGTTTTTGACATTGTCATTTTAAGGTATTTGTCTATTATTTAATATAACGGTTGGGCATGTGCTTCTTCTTGTCTCTAAAAATTACGTGAACTGATTTAGTTTTGTTTATATGGATACGCCATTTCTTAAACTATACTTTTTAGTTGTGCAAACAAGTTTTTAAATAACCAGTTGCCATATTTGGATCAGAATCCGATGAAAGAATTGCAGTACCATCAGCAAAAGTAGCGACTATAGCTGCTGATAAGGTAGGTCAGCAGTGTAGAGTAAATATAGAAGCGGACCCAACACGCTTTCTTGGGGGACACCAGTTTTAATTGTAATTAAAGAGGTATAAGAATTCATGTACTTGACGATAAAGTGTCTATTTGTGAGATAAGCTATAAATACTGCATATTAGTCTGACGGTAGTAGCTTTTTAATTTTGAAAAATAAAGCTTTGTGTCAGACTTTGTCTAAATGCGGGTAAACAATATTTCTTATTTTCGAAGATTTTAATATTCCACTCACAACTCCATGAATTGGTTCAATTATGGTGTGATGCTTGCGGAAGCCAAATTGATGAATGGGAATGATGTTATTCTCCAGAACTATAAACATTAGTTTCTGCAAAAATAGCTTTTCAAAATACTTCGATAATATTAGTAGAAGGCTGATTGGTCTAAAAGAAAAGATATTATCGCTTGGTTTGCCAGGTAAAAGACGCTTTCGGTAGTTTTGTATTGAATGATTCATTACAACGATTCATTATAAGGTTTATGTTAGTCGATTAAGCTTATTTTCTCTTTGGGATGTTTTATTGCTTACCACTTTCTTCTTTGTTTGCGCTTTTCAGCTATTTTTTTCTTAACTTCAATACGGAAAGTTGGATGTATATTATTTAGCAGTTTCTTTGTTAATACTTTAATTTCTTTTAAGACATCGTTAAGTATTGTATTGAAAAGTATCTAGTTCGGCACTCCCCCTTATTTTAAAACTTTTTTTGATTAAAAACTCGCCTTACTTCATGTTTTCGGTTCTCGCGTAGTTTTAGTTTTTTGATATTTAGCTGTTGTAGCTTTTCTCAATTTTTCACTTATTCTTCTATTTATAAGGCTACTCCACACTTCTGCTCTCAGTATGCTATCGAAGATTATTTCTAAATCTATAAAAGCTACATATATATTGTCGATTATGTTCTTTTCTATTAATTATTTTATTGTAAATTTATGACCTTGAGCTTTTTTAATTTATAAATTTGCTTTAAAAAAAGATGAAGATTTAATAAAAAGATAAAAAATTGAAGAAATGCTAAACACAGAGCAACTAATCTCAACGGAAGCAACAGAAGAAATTAACTCTAGAAAACACCAAGAATGTAGAAAATGAAGAGGTTAAAAGAGGAACTTTGACACCTACGGGTATAAGAAGAAGACGATGAAGAAGAAAGAGAAAATAATAAAAACCCTTAAAATGTTGAATCGAGGCAAAACGATACGACACTATGACACGACAGCGGAAATGATAAAAACATGGATAAAAGTGAGTTAAAAAGTTTAAAAATTTTTTATAAGACCTGAATAAACAAAATATACCAGACTTCTAATAAATAATAAAAAATAAATAAATAAATACAAGAACGGTAACTTTCTGTTAGAGAAACTTAAAAAAATGTTTCTACTGAACTTTGCTAATAAAATTAGAGAAGCTACAAAGTGAACACTGAGAAGAAGAAGAACAATAATATTTATTTAAAATTGCATTAGACGTTCTGAAAATCTCTAATATCCGTATTCTGGTTTAACAGTCAAAAAATAATGTGCTGTTTTTGATATTTACCAAAGAATTTAAAATGCATACATTTATAACATATATTGGTGCGTGTGTTATAAAATAAAATGATCATAAGGACTTCGATTATAAACTGAGATTGGGGGTTTCAAGTTTTGTTTCGTAAGTGTCTGTGTTGTTTTAGGTTTAAATCTAAGATTTTAGTTAAGACACAATAGCCCACTACGTGAGTAGCGCTGAAAGTACAATAAAAAATCTTACAAATTCAGTACAGTACATAAGCAGTAATAATTCACATATTCATTATTTTATTTTGTTTAACTATAAATTTTTCTTATTCTTTTTCTTATTTTATTTAAGTTTACAGCTTGCTTTATTACAGATTGTTTTTCCACCGTTTTTTTTTTGGTCTGCCTGGGCTGCCCTTCCTCGTCGTGGTCTTTTATCTCTAGCTATCCTTAATGTCTTGTTTAATCCATTCTGGATATATGTTGATTCCATTCTTCTCTCCGATTTCTAACCAAATCTCCTATTTTTTGATTCCTATATTGTTCTCATATACCTTCACCCCGTAAATGGTTTTGCAAAGTTCGTCCAGTATTAGCATTTCCATTTTGTTTCTTTCTTTTGTACTTCTTCGTTTAGTATTTTTGCGCTGGTTGTTTTTACTCTCAAATAAATAAAGCTATTTACCTGTCCATATAATTCGAGCTTGCACCATACCGACTACTTACTAATTGTAAGATATTTTGTGAAAAATGAAACAACAGTAAATTACCCCCACTATCTGCGACTAATACCGCATCGTCTCCATAGCAAACCATCCTATTTTAATCGCAAGTAACTTTATATCCTTGTAGATGTGTTATTATTATTTAATTATTCACTAAATTAAATAGCAGTGGGCTTAGTGTTAGTCGTATTGTCTGATATCTTTATTAATAGATATTTAATGGGTTTGTTCTTTATCTTGTGATGCAGTAGTATGTTGTTAAATGCTTTTTTTGTCAACGAGACATAAGTACACTAATTTATTATATTTTAGAGCCTTTTCAGCTATTTGCCTTACCGTGAATATTGCAAGATTACACGATTTACCCGACGTAAAACCGTGTTGTTTATCACTTAGTTCTACGATCTCTATTAATTTTAGTGTAATTATTTTTGTTGTTAGTTTTAATGTAGTATCAAGAATATTAATCCCTCTATAAATTCTATTCAATAAATTAATTTACTTTGGAACTTATTATTTGAATTACAAGTGTTTTAAATTATAAGTAGTTCTTTGTTTTCAGTTTCTTTAAACATATGTCATTCATAGACCTTCTTATTTACCATTTATATTTGAAAAAGAAACTGGAAGTGTAATTTACCTAATTTTTATTAAGCTTAATATGCTTTCTTGTATCTTTAAAGATATGAAAAGAAATAGTTATCTAAATACTCGCTGTATAAATATTAGAAGCTTTTGCTAACTTTAATTCATTCCAAATGTAGTTTTCAGTTCTGTAGTTCTCAAATGATATTCAATACAGTTTTGATCAGGTAATATTGCGTTTTTTGCAAGTTAAAAAATGGCCAAAGCTTTAGCATATCTTTTGTCGTCAGATTATCAATAGACGTAACCTTTTTGTTCAAGAACTCAATCTGTCAGACGATCTGAAGAAGACTAATCTTTGGTGAGCATTGTTTCATTACTTATTTTATAGAAAGTGAAAATTTGGTGGAAATACTGTTTGGCTGGAGATCCATTGGGTTGGAAAAAATTTGTCAGTTTGGAATTGTTGCTTAATTTGCGTCATCTTTTTTTCTACTCTTTTATATAGGCTATTAGCCTGTTTCTAACTGCAAATTTTGTGTATAGCTATGAGCCATGTTCGGCGTACCCCGGGCAGATGGCTAGTCTAACCCGTTAAAAGAAGGAAAATGTGCTTTACAACCGCCAAAGGTGTTTGTACGACGGCCGGAGAGTACTTGACGTTTACCGTTGCTTTTGACCTGGGAGTCGAACCCAGGCTCGCCGCGCGCTAGTATGGCACGTCGAGGGTTTTATCTCGCGGCAGTCGTGCTCTCGCCTAATTAATATAGGGTACAAGAGTTGTTAAAAGATTTGGTATTCTTCGCAAGGTATCTCGTAATTTTTTTAATTTTTATTTTAGAAAATAATATCAACTATTGTTGGTTCTAAAGACTGTTTGTATATTTTGTTTTTTAATATCCTACTTATTTTATCGTTAGCTCTTGATACAAGGCAATAACATTTTTAATAGCTTGACAAATAGTGAGATTCGGAGTTTTACATTTCTTAGTATTTAATAATACGGGATAAGAATTCGGTGGAATAATCATTTTGTAGGAATATTTAGGTAATTGTTTTGGTATTCGAGTAGCGGTTGATATGATTAGGCTTTCTATAGATAGTCTAATAATTTGAATATTTTGATTTGAATGCGAATAATTTTTGTTGCAACATAATCATTTTAAATATTTTAAGCTAGACTAATATTTATTACCATATATATCATGTCCAATGTCTTAATATTTTTATAATTTTTTTCATTTTATTATTTTCATCCCCTATATTTAGATATATTAATAAAAATACTCCCAATCACGAGCTGTTGCCATGGCGTCGTGTTTACGAACTTTGCTTCTCTGCCTTTGAACTCGGCGTGAGCCAGTTCGAATTTCGCTGAAAACTCACGGGTGTATGTCACATATAAGTAATATGTAAGGTTGTTTGTTACTAAGCACAATAAGTCCTTGACTCTGCGTTGCCAGTAAGGTTGCTCCAACGAAAATCATACCATTCCTTTTTACAAATGTTACCAAGGATTTTTAATTTTGTGTCTAGTCTATGAACAAATATATCATTTAGTTTGAAGGTTTCACACCACTTCTGTGAGTTTTTTATTGCCACTTTAGTTGTACTATGCTGCCGAACTTTCCAACTAAAATTTACATATATGTGATTGAAGGCAATTACACTTATCGTAACGAATAGTTGACAGACAGATTGTATCGTATGCACAGGCCTCTTTCGATGCTGTACTAACTCATTTATTTAAAATAATAATACAAATGTCTTGTATAAAAGCACTCACTTTTATAAAAAAACAATCACAAAAATTCATTTCAACAGTCAATTCCGCGTTTTACTTTCATGCAGTAAGGAAGTGTTCCGAGCTCGTAGTGAAAAGTGAGTGCAACTCGCGGAAATCGTTGACCCTCGGGTCACCTATATCAGTATACCTCAACTTATATACACTATTTTTACGTTATATATTTTTAAATACCAGCGAACTAATCGCAAGTCATCAACATGAATTACAATAGCAGCAATTATTATTATCAACAGCCAACAACCGCTCAACAGGGTTTCCAGCCTCCCATTAATTTCTATCAGACGACAAGCTAGGTAATACCACTACCTCCTGTTATAAATTCTTCTTATATACCTATTAACCAGCAATATATACCACACTCACAAATTCCAAACACATTTTCCCAAACACTGTTACAGATACATAACCCTATCACATCAACGCAATCAAATAACATGCTTAATAACGATGCAATAAGTAACATGAATACCTCAGATTCTGAAAACGATATTGAATTATCTAATACACCAAGTAAAGATTGGCAATGTGTCAGAAATAATAAACGTAAACGAATATCTAAACAACCAGCATCAGCAAACCCTATGATACCTATTATAGATAATAACAGATACTCGGTACTCACAAATCTTACTGATGCGGCTGAAATAGAAAATACATCAAACACACAGCAAAATAAAACACTCAAACCACCACCAATATTTGTACAAGGGGTTACGGACTTTAATAAAATGGTCACAGCACTAACAGATGCTGCAGAATCAGAACAATACAAAACTAAAGTACTGGCTGATAACGTAATTAAGATATCTGCCAACACGGCTGATATATATCGCAAGCTAATCACACTCATGAAAGAATCTAACGTCATATATCACACCTATTAGATGAAAGAAAATAAAGCATATCGTGTCGTCATCCGTAACTTACACCACTCTGTTCCCACAAAAGAAATAGCCGATTTACTGGAGGAGAACGGTCACAAAGTGAGATCCGTAACCAACATTAAACACCGAATAACAAAAATGCCCTTGCCAATGTTCTTTGTAGACTTGGAACCTAAGCCCAGTAACAAAGACATTTATAACCTCAGGTTTTTACAAAACCAAATTATAAAGTTCGAACCACCACACAGAAATACAACAATCGTACAGTGTACGAGGTGCCAACAGTATAACCATACTCAGGCCTGCTGTAACCGCCCATTTGTATGTGTAAAATGCGGCGGCTCACATGATACCCGATCTCTGTGGCGGAGAGCACCCGGCTAATTATCGAGGCTGTACTGTACATAAGGAACTTCAAAATAAGTTAAGATCCAACACATTCTTACAAACTCGATCCACAACATCAAACATGTTTCAACAACGACTTCATCAAACTCACCCAATCTTCCCTAATTATCACAACCCACGAATACAAACACTACACAAGCACAACCCCAAGATGTAACCCTGCAAAAATTTCTAGAAGAATTTAAAGCTATGCTTTCACAACTCATGCAACAAAACAACATGGTAATAAACATGTTGTCCACAGTCATAAGTAAACTTATAAGATAATGGCTAATTCACTCCGTATATCATTATGGAATGCTACTGGCATCCTGTCAAAAATCTATGAAATTGAACCATTTTTAAAGCTAAATAATATAGATATTTTACTTATATCTGAGACACACTTTACAGACAGGTCTTTTCTAAGAATACCACACTACACATGCTATAATACAGAATATCCTGACGGTACAGCGCACGGAGGCACAGTTATATTAATACGAAGCTCAATCACTCATAATGAATTGGAAAAGTACGAAGAACCGTTTCTCCAAGCAACTACTATTCAAGTCTACAAATTATCACATCCACTAGTAATCTCTGTTGCGTATTGCCCACCCAGGCATAGACTTTCCAAAGACGCCCTCAAGCCATTCTTCCAATCTCTTGGCAACAACTTTATATGTGGAGGTGACTATAACTGCAAACATACCTACTGTGGCTCTCGTCTAATAACTACCAGAGGCAGAGCTTTATATGAACTCATCCGCGAAGAAAATTATGGCTACCTATCCACCGGAGAGCCCACGTACTGACCCACGGATCTAAATAAGGTACCTGATTTACTGGACTTTTTTATCACCCAAGGTATATCCTCTACCTATACAGATATAGTCAGTAGCACTAACTTATCATCCGATCATACACCAGCAGTTGCTACAATTAGCACTACAATTATTAAAAGACAACCTAGACCACCCTACACAACCAAAAAACCGACTGGGACGAATTCAGAAGGCTTTTGTAAGAAAATCTTCAAACCAACATCAGCCTGCGCACCCCTAATGATATAGAGGGTCACAGGACACTTCACCACTATTGTTTAATCTGCAGCCTGGAGGGCTACGCCCAAACTTCTAAATACGGTACGACAGGATGGAAATATCCTCAATGAAATCCTTGAACTCATCAAGCAAAAGAGGAGGGCAAGATCTAAATGACAGAGGACTCGAAACGCAGCTGAAAAAACGATATTTAATAGACTAACCAATGCCCTTAAGAATAAACTCAAACTGCACAAGCAAGAAACTTTTCAACACTATCTAACTTCCTTGTCCCGAGCCGACCACAGTATCTGGAAAGTTTCTAAAGCTAATAAAAGGCCACAGGCTGTTAATTCACCTTTAAGAAAATCAAATAATGACTGGGCTAAGACAGATCAAGAAAAAGCAGATCTCTTCACCCAGCACTTTGCCCAAGTTTTCACCCCCTACTCTACTGCATCCGATGTTGAGATTCAAGACTTCCTTCAGACGCCACTTCAAATGTCGCTTCCCATCAAAAGCTTCACCTATACTGAGGTGCTCGATGAAACTCGCCATCTAAACAATAACAAAGCCCCTGGGTATGACCTAGTTACGGCTAAGGTGCTTACTGAACTGTCCAAAAATAGTATAACGTTTTTACGAAACCTGTTCAACTCCATATTGAGATGCCAATATTGGCCATCATCGTTAAAATTCCTGCAAATTATTCTAATACCAAAACTTGGTAAACCTGCTGAAGATGTTGCTTCTTACCGTCCAATAAGTCTGCTGCCACTACTCTCTAAGCTGTTAGAAAAACTTATAATCAAAAGACTGTATGATAGTGACATACTGGAAAACTGCATACCAGACCATTAGTTTGGATTTAGGCGATACCATTCCACGATTCAGCAATGCCATCGACTTGTAAATATTATCATTGCGGCCCTCGACGCCAAATCTTACTGCCCTGGAGTTTTTATAGACATTAAACAGGCATTTGACAAGGTGTGGCATTATGGCCTATTATATAAAATTAAAGAACTATTGCCAAATGAATACTACCTTTTGCTAAAATCGTACTTGAATGATCGCTACTTCCAAATCAAATATGGCCAACATTATTCTGACCTCCGACCAATCACCTCAGGTGTGCCTCAATGCAGTTTCCTTGGACCGCTGCTATATTTACTATATACCTCAGATGTTCCCACAAAAAATAATACACACTTATGCACATACGCAGATGACACTGTCCTCCTTTCCAATCATACTAATCCTCATATAGCATCCTCTAACTTACAAACCCATCTAACTCATCTTCAGACCTGGCTTGCTAAATGGAGAATCAAGGTCAATGAAACGAAAAGCACTCACGTTACCTTCACTCTAAATCACTCCGACTGCCCCCCAGTTTTTCTGAACAACGTACCCATTCCTCGAGCAACAGAAGCGCGCTACTTAGGTCTTCATTTACACCGACGATTCACCTGGAAGTCTCATATATTGAAAAAGCGTAAAGAAATTGATCTGCGAATCAAGAAAATGTATTGGCCGCTTGGTAAAAAGTCGTGTCTTGCCCTCGAAAACAAGATCCTGCTCTGCAAAACAGTAATCAGGCCCATATGGACTTACGGAATTGAGCTATGGGGATGCGCTTGTAAGTCCAATGTTAACATTATTCAATGCCTACAATCCAAAACCATCAGATTGCTAGCAAATGCTCCGTGGTATGTCAGCAACTTGACCCTGCATACGGACCTACAAGTCACAACGGTAGAAGAAGAGCATACCAAACGAAGTAACACCCACTTTGCGCGGTTGCACGCCCATCCCAACACCCTTGCATCTAACCTTCATCAGGATCCCCCACCGAGAAGATTAAAAATAAAGAAATGGCCCAGTGATCTTAAAGGAGTGCAACTCTAATGAAATAATATTGCTGGATGGACTCCCCCTCACGTCAAATGTCATCACATTAGCTCGTAGAACATTGATTTATTGTATTACGTTCTGATTGTTAATTTTCTTGTAACCAATATATAAAATTTTTTTAACAGTGCGCTTGTTAAAGCACACTTGAGGGTAGGTCAAGCACTATTTATTCGCTGAATTACAAGATTTTACACAACAAAATGGAAATAAGTCGAAAATAAACTTTAAATATAAAATTTAAATTAAAGGGGTTATACATATGTAAATCTTAATTTATTATTTAAATCGTGACAAAACAACATTCTTGGTGGATTTAAAACCACAGTATTTGTATATATTGAATGACAATAAAATTAATTTCTTCTTAACTCGTGTTTTAGTTTTGTTTTAGAATATTGTTCAATAAACTTTTTGAAATATTTGGTAACATTATAGACAGGGTATCTCAAAATAAGTACTCGTCTTATAAATACATTGTTCATCAATTTAGAAGCAATCATTTTATTGTTTAAATTGAAAATGTATCTAAAATAAAATCCAATTAAATACATGTTTGCAAATAAATAAAATAACATCTTTCCAAAGAGATTCTACGGCAATACCAATCGTTTCATTTGTACTGATAAAGTAATTACTCGTGCTAAAAGTAAATCTCTTTGATACCAAGTAACTGTTCTTCACCTAGATCGACGAATTTTTTCAGCAGTGACAGTTTGGCCAAATAAGAATGTTTCTAAGGTACCCATTGCTAATATTCCTCACCAAATTGCAGCTTCTGGTGTATTCAAATTATGTCTCATTGAATTAATTATTAATATATTGTTGTTTCCACAATTTCTGCATTTATTATCACTTATTGTTAGAGTGATTTTCCTTTAGGACATGAACTTTGCACTTTTTTAGATCTATAAAAGGTAACTTTGAACTCTACGTAATTAACAAATCGTGGAAGAGCAAGTAAACGAAAAGTGTATTAAACTCAAAAGAGCCATTTGCCTGTGACAGTACCTTGCAGATAGACTCATTACATTTCAAACATCCTTGTAATTATTTTTATTCTAAATCTAGCGGAAAATAGTCAAATATTTGTCTTTATTTTAAATGTTCTCTCAATTTGCGTAGTACGTAAAATAACCAATAAAGTAGAACGATTGGTAGCAATATCTCTGCTTTCGAAAAGCAGTCGAAAAATCTATAATCACCCGCGCGCAGATTTGCAACGCCGTTAAATTCGGTTCGTTTGCCACTAGGTGCTGTTATCCTCAGTTTGATGTCTAGCGAAGTCGCCGATATTCAAAGTTTTCGACTTCTGTTACACGCCTTCTCAAGTATCGCTAAACAACTTTCCGCCTGAACGCGCAAAATCTTATAGCTGTTCGCAATTTTCTTAGTTTCAACTTTCAAGCGGATTTTGTTACATTTTGTGCAAGTTTGTAATTCATAGTCTAGCGATTTCTCCCAACCGCTTTACTAAATTATGCTGTTTAAGTGAGTCGTTTCCGAAATAGGTAATTATAATAATGCAACACAAACTTTACCAACGCCCTTTAGAATCTCTAGAACTTTAGAAACATATAGCGTGGAACTAGTTGCACCCTACAATTGATATTTCTGAATTGACTTTTTTTTCTTACTACTGAGTAGTTAGTAGGAGTTAAATGTTTTACTCCCTAATAAATATTGTTGTCTCGTTTAATACCGGCGATTATTATGAATTCACGGATTAAAAATAAACTGGCCATTACTGCAAGCTCACGCCGCAAAAATATTAATCCAAAAACAGCACAAGATGCTTATCTCTGTAGAAACACCAGAAAAATTGCTTTAATGATTCAACCTGATCAATAATCCGATACTCGCAGATTTCCTTTTCTCTGGGGTATAAAGGAAACTAAGCCGGCCGTTTTTCATATGGCTTTAAGAGTCTTCTGCAGTTTGCCAACAAAGTTTTCTAACTTCTGGCCTATTCTTATTTTATACAAATACCATTATGTAACAGGTAACTGAAAGTAATACACGAATCTTTCAAATATGTACCTAGGTTGTTGATAGCTTTGAATGTATGAATAATAAAACATTTGTGTGGTGATTAAGTTTATGAGGATTCTTAGTATATGCTAACGCTTTTAATTTTGCTTTTAATGTTTGAAATAAAAATCTACAAATATTTTTTTATATTGAAAAAATATATGATTTTATGAAAATAAATTATAATTATTATATATATATATATATATATATATATATATATATATATATATATATATATATATATATATATATATATATATATATATATAATCTATACGGCTACATGTTTATTTAAGTACTTAAAGTGACGGCAATATACAAATAAAAACATTATTATTGATGTAAAAATAAAACATCTTTTATTAACTAGTTTAAAGAGTGCACCCAAAATAAATTATTAATTCGTTCATATTTATTTTATTTCTTAACTTAGCTTAGCAAAAGTTAATATATTAAGCATATATAATGGTAAATGCAATAGTTCGTATTATAAATGCGAAAAAATAGAATATAGTATAAGGCCTTCATTATGTGACGCAAACTATAAAAAATTATTGTAAAAAACTAAGTAAAGAATTATAATTTTTTTTTATTATGATGATGAATAAATGGAGTTCAGTGGACTATATTATCAAAATAACTGCCTTCACTAGAGATGGTCATTTCAACCCTTTTCCCGAATCTTTCAATTACGGTTTTTCTGATGTTCGCAGAGATGGCCAGCACCTCTTCTGTGGTGCGATTCTTGAGTTCGTCGATGAACTGGGGTTTGTTCCATAAAGAAGATAATCATAGAGTTTAAATCGATGGAATTTGGGGCCACTCGAAGCCACTTTCTATCTTGCGGGGGCGTGCAAATTTATCATCCTCTTTCCAAAGACTTCTGTGGGGATGTCAAAGATGCCCTGAGTCTGATGAGAGGTGGTTCCATTAAAATTAGTATTGGTTGAGTAGTATTTTATCTCCTACATTTGGAATAAACTTTTCGAGAACTTCTGTGCGATAAACTTCTTCATTCACATATTTTGTGAGAAACAGTGAGCCAAAAATTCTATTGTCAGAAATTGCATCATACACTAACTTGTTCTAGGTGTATTCCACGAACTTCAGCAAATGTAGGTAATTTTATTTGTTAACATAGTCATCTAGTTGAAAATAGATCTCATACGTGAAAAGGGTACTTTGTGTTTAACTTTATGGTCCGAACCATCTCCATAATTACAAAAATAAATATTTTGTCAACATTGACCACGGTCAGAGACATTTGCAATTGAATCTTATACAAAATATATTAAATTTATTGGTGTGCATAGAGCCTACACTCACACCGAGTTGAGCTGCGCCTTTAGAGACCGAAGTTGTGGCTCTTGTTCATAAAGCTCGTAAGTGGTCACAATGACTGGTTTACCCGTTCTTGACAAAATGTCATCCAGTACACTTCTTGTGTTTTTAAACTTTCTGCTCAGCCTTTTATGAAATGGTAAAAAAGACAATTTAATAATAGAGAAAATTTATTTTGGTATTTTTTACCTTGCTGTTGCAGAGACAGACAAGGTAGTGTACTTGTCAGACTTGGCCTTGAAGGCAGTTAGCGTTCTACCAGCACTTCGGTTCCTCTCATAAAAGGTGGCTACAATGAAGACCCTTTCTTTGGTTGAATAGCTGACATTAGCTGACGCTATATTCAGTGTAAACAAAACTCCAAGTATTGACCTAGTTATAATTAACATCAAACATAAAATTGGCTAAAAAGTTTGACCATGATGCTAAAAGACTCTTTTGCGTGACACAATAAAGTATGTTCAACGGCATTCGAATATTTGAAGGCTTTTTTAATAAAGTTATCTTCGATTTTTTCAATAATTTTGGATAATTCGGATATTACTGATGGTGGTAGGGATGATTTACCTAATGACTAAATATGTTTTGATACTTCTCCTTAAGACTGCTCTTTCTTATTCTAGTTTATAGTTTGCAACTGTAAAATTTATTTAATTTGGGCAATGAATAAATTTGTTTCACCTTGTGTCCTTCAAATAATTCTTCGTTTTACTATTCGAGTTATAACTATAATTAATCTATATTATTTTTGTATCAAGTATTATTTGTGTAATTTTTGTGCGTTTGTTAAAAAACTGTTTAATGCGTTTTATAGTCTCATTGAAAACAATAATATTTGAATTAGTTCATGATCTTATAAAATAGAAATAGAATTTAAGAAATTATGTTACTTTCTATAGTATAAAAACATTTTAAATGTTACTACCATAGTTGAGCTTTCCACAGTCTCATATATTCAGATCAAATAATTCCCACTATTCTTTTACACTAATATATATTTTATATTTTTATTTGAGTTTCTACCTGTATTGTGTGTTAAATTTTATAAAATGAAAAAAAATATTTTAAGTACCAAATTTTATACAATATATATATATATATATAGATAGATAGATAGATATATATATATATATATATATATATATATATATATATATATATATATATATATATATATATATATATATACATAAAATCCAGCTCTGTGAGCCTTAAAAGCCTATGGCTTCTACTTGCTTTATCATCTTTTTCCACTTCTTCTTGTTCCTGGTTCTACGATCTTGATTTGCATTTGTTCCCTGATTGTGTTGTCCCCCATCTCTATGTATTTAGTTTTCTCCTTATTAATATGGAGGCGATACTCTTGTGCTTTTTATTCAAGGGCCTTGCACATTCTGATGATTTTATTTTTTGATCTAGCCATAAGCACCACGTCGTCTGCATAAGCAAGTACTTAATTCTTCCTGTCATATATCACCCCTTGAGTTTTTATTCCGCTCTCTAAATATTACTTCTAGTACACAGTTAAATAACACGGTCGACAGGGGGTTTCCTTGTTTCAGCTGTTTTTTAACCTTGCATTTTTCAGACAGCCTTCCTTCTACAGAAACTCTATTTGCCGTTGTTCTAAGCGTCATTTCTACCAGCTTAATTATCGTATTTGGATCATTCTGAGAGCATGATACAGCTGTCCTCTTGTAGACCTGTCTGAAGTCTATAAATAGCGTATGTAGGTTTAGTTATTGTCTGTAGGTACTGTTTTGAATCATTTTTAAAACAAAGATTTGATCTGTGGTAAACCTTCTTTCTTAAAGCCTTCTTGGTATTCTCCTACCTCTTCCATCACGTAATAATCTAGTCTGATACTGATGATCCTTCCCATTACTTTATATACTACGTCCAGTAGTGTGATACCTCTGAAGTTAGCACATTGCAGTTTGCCACCTTTTTTGTATGTGTGGTGAATTACCGCTTTTTGCATCCTTCGGCAGTTCCTTTTCTTCCCATACCTGCTTCACTAATGGATAGATCCGGTTCGTTAACACCTCACCTCTTGGTTATCTCGTTAATTTCTGCACTTTTATTATTCCTTAGGTTTTTTATTGTTTCTTTTATTTCTTTGTTGGACGGCGGTTCTATCGCCTGTACTGTACCCCTCCTTGTTTCCTATTAAATGCCCTTCTTTATTCTTATAAAACATTTGTCTTTCTGTGTAGGATTCTTTCTTTCTTTTGGTTTCTTGAAAGAAATTGCGGACTTCCTTTTTTTACATAGTGTTCTTTTATTCTTTGCAGTTTGTTTCCCATGTATTGCCTATTTTTTGTCTGCAAAAATTTTTCACTCCTCCCCTCTCGTCTTCGTATTTCTTTTGTGTATCTTCCGTCGGAGTATTTATCATCTTGTTTCTTGCCTCATTTTTTCTTTCAATGGCTTGTTTACGATTGTTGTCGAACCAGCACTTTCCCCGCCCTTTAACAACTCTTTCCAGGCATTCCTGTGCTACCTCTTTTACTCTTCTTCTATATTCTTCCATTCCATATTTATGCTACTTTGTTTCTGTCTATTCGCCAAGTTCTGATTCATTCTATCTTCAAATTGCTATACCACAACTTCATGTTTTAATTTTAATATATCATACCTCTCAATACATTTTGCACTTCTTCGCTCTGTTGGTTTTTCATACTTCAATTTTGCAACTACTAAAATATAATCTAGGGTTTCTAATGTCTTTTACTATTTATGGCTGTTTCCTTTCTACTAGTACATAGCTTTACCTTGTTTTACCGTCCGGTGAAATCCACGTTTCCTTATGTATCACCTTGTGGTTGAAGTAAAGTCATTCTCCTGTGCGAATCCTATGACCCTTGTCCCATTTGATTTGCTATCCCTATGCTTGCTTTTACTTTTTGTTGCTTTTCTGTACATGTTTTCGTTGCCTACTTTTGCATTTAAATTCCCTATAATCATCTTCAGGTTGCATCTTGGTATGTTAGTATATATGTGTTCAATCTCATCATAAAATTTATTCTTTATTACTGTATCCTTATCCTCCGAAGAAGCATGCAAATGTAGCAAACTTATTTTTCTATACCTGCCTCTAAATCGTAGTTTGCAGGCTTTTTCAAAATCCACTACTGATTCGTTTATTAATCACAAAACCCGTTCCCAGCATCCTATCTGCTCGTCCTATATTGAAGAAGGTATAATAATCGACTTGTATAATTTTACTGCTGTTTTATTTAGTTTCCTGTATAGCTAGTATGTCTATTTTATATAACTTTTTAGCACCTATATGGTGTAACACGCTTAATTATCATATTATAATTACATTATTATATTATAATTATAAACAACGGACCTCGCTCTGTTGGTTTATATCACAGTATTTCTTTAGTGTATTTCATTGTAACTACGTTATTACCTTACGTAATTTTAATGTTATATATGTGAAAATAATCCAGTAATTAACTAAGAAAATAATTGAAAAAATAAGACAGAACTAACTTTAAAAATAATTCAAATTAGTACGGTACTATTAAATATGTGTGCATATTTTGAGGAAAACTTATTTTGAATTTAATATATCAAAATGTTTTTAAACAAATGGTCAAGATTATTTTCCTTTCCATAGAGCCTAGCTAGAAGCCCCTTAGTTAAGGTACATCTTTTTCTTCTTTTCTGATTTTTAAGAAATCCGAGAAAAATCATTTTCCTTTAAGATCAATGTAAAAGTGGCAGTGGTAAATAATTTTATGAAGTAGACTAACTAAAAAATCTATTTCGTTTTTGGATCAACTTTGTGGTTCGGTTAATATAGTATATATATATATATATATATATATATATATATAGTAAATATATTCAAAAATGTGTTTGCTTTGGTAAAATAACTTTTAGAAGCCTAAAAAGTTACTTTGATTTCGTAGATTTTGTTTTAAAACACAGATCGAAGTTCGTTTTTAAGATTTATTAATTGGTTGTCTTTTATCCTACACAATATGTGGCAAGCAGACACACGCTTTCATTTTAATGTAATAGGTATTTTAAAAATCCAACTTTTTAGGTGCAGTGTTTATTGATTTAGATACAATTTTCTAAATGTCGAGCAAATACATGTAAAATGCAGCACTATTCATTCGTAATTGTCTTACACAATTTACCTTTAAGTTTAATGGTTCAATTAATTCATATAATCCCACCTACCGGGCTCCTCAAATTCTGTACTTTGCCATGAAACATTATTTTAACTTATCAAATATTACAGTGTGGTGTGTTCTTAATTGCAAAACTGGCACTGGTAATGCTGATCTAAACATACTGCAGAAACCCGTCAGTCCACTGGTTGAACTGTTGTTTGGTAATGAAAAGATTAACTTTTAGCTTTTACTTCTCTAGTACTATCGTAATGTAGGATATATCACTATGTGACTTTTCTGAACAAATTAATTGGGAAAAAGGTAGTGTCAAATTTTCTGCGAAATCGTTAGTGGACTTATTTTTAGAACAATAACTCTATGATTTATTTATTTATTGAATAAAACTAATAAAAATTTATATTCTAAAACATGATATTCAAAACTGATGTCTCGCAGTTTCAAGTTGATTTTTGTTTGGTTGGTTTTATTTGAAAGAAGATTATGGCCGAAAAGTTAAATTTTGTGAATGGTACCTGGGAAAACACATAGAGAGTGTAGCATTTTTACACAAAACAGCCTGGGTGGATTATACTCCCTTTAACTTAAATGACTCCATTCAGTGGCAAAATTACATGTACTGGGTCCCTCAAAATAAAAATACTGGTATGGAATACCATTTAAATTTATTCAGGGTCACAGTGTGGTGAGGAATATTGAATTATACATTTCAAAACTATTCTCTTTTGATCAAATTTCTAACTGATGACGTTTACCTAAACATGTTCAGCACTATCAGTAAGATGTAACGACCTATCCCCATGCAACATTAAAAAAAATAGATTTAGTGAAATAGCGTTAAATTTCATGAGTATTCTCCAGATTTAGCTCCAACAACCTATCATTTAAAACCAAACGTCAAAATAAAAGCTTACTACACAAAACTAACTATCATTAATAAACTATAAAAAGAAATTTTAAGAATGTGTTTATTTTTATTTATCATGTTTTAATTGTAACCATTAATCTATTATTTCCAAGTCAATAGATAGTGAATTTGTTGTTATTTAAAGGGTGAGTACATTATTTTGGACACTGTATGACAATGGTCTTAAAGTATAAATAATTCCATTTTATTAAATTTTATATAAGTACTTCAGAGTGAGGTACATTTGTTATTTTTCGTAAATATCTTTTTAATTATGAACATTGAAGTTTTTTGGCCATTTTTTTGGAAAATGCAGGCACAGTTTTATTGTTCTAACAATAGCGGTCTATAAATTATTTTCGATATTTTTGGCACAGAATACGTATATAGAAATGTACAAAGCAAAGTCTCAAAATAATAAATAAATTTGACTTACAACTTCCATTATGAATATCTAAATTTTTTTACTCTTTAATTGAATGCTGAGAAGGCTATGTTGCTCAGGTAAATTAAGAACTTTAAGAATTTGTCATCAGAACCTTAAATTAAATTTTTAATTAGTTCTAATTAGTACTGTAATTTTGCGCGGCACTTTAAGGATATTTCTTCTTTATTTTTTATTTTATCATCCTTTTAGCACAATTAATTTATGTTCTATGGGATCAATGTCAAATGGAACCTGATAATCTTCTACCTAAACATTCTTTTTAAAAGAAACGTTCATTGTAAAAGCAACCTCTACAAAATTATTTAGATATTTATTATAAGTTTGACAAAAATAAATAAGTCTCTCGCGCCGTTTTTCTAAGTGGTTAAACATATATTTTTTGTTTCTATTTATTTTTGTTAAAAGAGCTTCGTAACATCACATCAAGTCCTCTTCTTAGTCTATCCCTAGATCATTTTTCTTAAGACGTATTTTCTCTTTTTTACAACAAAGATACAATAAAATAAATGTGAAGGCTTTTGTTGTCTTTAGAAGAAAATCTTCTAAGAATTAAATTGCTGGTTTATGAGTTTTCGTTTTTATACTTGTGCTATAGAAGAAATGGTGGGGATAAGGACATTGTTAACGTCACTGGGTTAGCTGCTGACGTAAATCGGATCGTTACAGGTAACATCTCGGAATTTGTCGACATCACTCATTTTTTAACTGCATTGCAGTTCGCTTTTACTCTTTAAGAACAGTTAACGAAGATTTAGGTAAATAGAATCCGTCATCCCTCTTAAAATGTAAAAGTTAGTATGCTTTTATAAATTTGTAAATGTGGATGGTTCTTTAGAATGCTGTATTTTAATGTAATTTCGGGAATCAATAAAATGTTATTTTTGATACATAACTTTTGTATGTCATTATCACAAGGGCCACTGGAGCATTGAGATGTAAAATTGTCAATAAATTGCATGTCTGTTGATTCACATGCAGTTAAATTTAAAATGAGTTATAAAGAACGCTTCGTAGTGCGTACTCAAAGAATATAGAACAAACAATGATAATAAATACCGTGCTTACCAGCTGTAAGTGGTTGTTATGTCTAAAATAGCTTCTTTGGAAGGGTGAATGGTTACCTCTACTCAAGCAAAGGCATATTCACCATACGCAGCTAACAAGAGTTTATTATCGGTTAAATAAAAGGTAAAAGGTAACTTAACCAAATAGGAACAACAACGTTGCAACTAGTTGTACGGATGATTTTTAGGCCGCAACTCACGTGTAATGGGGAAGAAAATTTACAAAAATGGCGCAAAATTATATATCTATAACATTTACAAGTAGTTCTTATGGTATTTAATAAATTTAATGGATAGAATAAATCACTATAATTATAAATTATCAAACCACTTATTCGTACAATTACACATGAATTCCCTTTCGAACTTAGACTGTAAATGTTAATAAGAAAATAGAATTTTTAAAAATAATGGAAATACAAAACTATCTTTAATAATTTACGATAGCAATATTAAATCGTGGCACGGTCGCAGTGTCAAACGGCTTATTAAGTAGTTTTCCTATTACTTCGATAAATGGAAAATACATACAAGATATTTGAAATTATTCTAAATATAACCTTCAGGAAATTTCACTGTTGGCCTTTTATAAATTTGAGATTAATAAAGAAATGTGCGGACAGAAATTTAGTATAAAAGGAAGCATGCGCTGTTTACAGCAAATAAGTTTTTTCTCGTCGAAGAACATCTTTCGCAGTAATAATATTAAATTGAAAAGCACTAAGAGAAAATAGATCGGAGCAGAGAAACGTAGGTGGAGTAAAGCTCCGGAATAATGGTATAATATGGCAACAAGCGTTCGATAGTGAAAACAAAAATGTCTGAATTCTGTGAAACCAGGTGGAAAGTAATATTGCTTTATATAGAAGCACATTGTTACATAAGAATAAGTCTGATTTACATTATAATATCATATATATTTTAAATTTCAGTTGGAATTCTTTTTCTAGTTGTAATGTATTTTTTCAGATTAATTATTTGTCAAGATACATTCCAAGGTATTTATCATCATTATTTTCGGGTATATGGATGTTACTTGAATTCACTGGAATATAAATTTCAATATAAAAGTGATTTACTTATGTTAATATTAATACATTGTGTTTGTAACCTGTGTTGCATTATATATAGAGCGGTTTGTACGTTTATCGTTGCCTGTTCTGTGTTAGTATGGGAGCACAGTATTTCTATCGCACCTGTCATTATGTTTTCTTGACACGCAAGGTCTAAAATACTCACCTTAAGCTATTCACAATTTAATTTTGTAAATTGTTGAAATACTGTTTTAGATTTTCATTTAGGTGTCCTTGTAGGTATGATTTGAATAACAGAAAGTATAGGTGCGTCTCTGACGCCCCACTTATGTCTATCTAGCTTTTTCAGTGATATCAACAACTCTATGAATGCTTCTTACGGTAACCAAATTAGTATTGCGGAATTATCTCATTTTCTTCCAGTAAGGGTTTTACTAGTTTTAGTATTATTTGCTCCGCAATTTTAGGAATTATGGGCATCAAAGAGATTGCTCTGCAAGTTATTGTTTCGTAAGGTCGCCTTCTAAGTATTTGAATTAAATCACTATTGTAAACTTCTACTGAACACGACGTTAGATTTCTGTATTGAAGCAGAATTTTAATTTTTTCAATCATATATTAGCTTGGTTAGTTGTTTGGTTAGAATATTTAATTTCTTTTTTACTAGCATGTCTAGTGAGCTACCAGATTATTTTGGTTTTTCTTTTTTAAAGAATAATTATTATTACATTTATTATTATTACAACTTATTACCCAACTTTGAGAAGAAATCTTGTAATTTAGTACTGGGGAGGGGTAGTATACCGCCGATAATATAAGCATTTTAAGATTTGTTGCTTGCAAGTAAGAATTCTCAGATTTCATAGAGTAATATACAATTTCTAATCGACGTTGTGAGGGAATTCTTAATACTTCCACTATTGAGAAATTTTATTTAGCATGCTAGTAAATAGGTTAAGCAGCACTGTTTTAATTAGTAAGCTTATTAAACATGGCTTTTAATTTGGTAAAGAACTAAGTGAGTAAAATATAATTATTATTTTGTTTTTGAGTATGCCCGTTGTAAATTATATTTTGTTGACTTGAAGCAAGATTAGGTTAGGACAGACTATTTGCATATATAAATAATCACCCTGACTGGGTTTTTATTAAGTTGGCTGGGTTTTTTCTGCGGGCTTCCAACTGATAGATTTGACAACTTATAACTCTCCGAATGCGATCCATTGCATCTAGTAGTGTATTTACCTTTGGATTTGATACATTTATAGGGCTTTCGACCATAAATTTTGTTGCGTGCGAAAGTTTAGCAACAAGTGCATTGGATTATACAACTTGGAGGTTCCACCAACACTTGCATGTTAAGTAGGGATTTTAATTTATATATGTTCTTGTTGTTCAGCACGAATTGAAGGTCCACAAAGAATAAAGGTAAGGATTTTTGCTTACTTTATGTCGTATATTTATAACATTTGTACGTGTTTATGTTCTTATAATTTCTCTTTTATCAGAGTACTTAGAAGAGGTTTTCAGGTGTCAATCCTGGAATTGAATAAAAATTATTTTTTTTGCGCTTGGGGTATGTGGTATTTTTGTTTCTCAGTGCGTTTTTTTCCACATTGAACGTTAAGACCATGTAAGGCCGATTGAAATTTGAGGTAACACAGCGGTAGAGTGCCGGACTCGAGTGCTAAAGGTAGCTGGATCGAACCTAGGTTTGGCACTTTTGCTTTTACCTTACTTATTGGTGTATTCATGCTTAAAATGATGGTCTTTGACATTTTTATGTACTTTTAAGCACTTTTTAAGCAATTTTTGAGAAAGAAATCAGACATTATTCGGTTAAAACAAATCCTCATTGGTGCAACTGTGGTTTGTTGTCATTTAATATATGGTTAAAGCACAAAAGCATGTGACAATAAGCATATTTTATAAAACAGTAAGCTTCGCAGTCTTGATGGGCGCACTTCCCAATAGCATTCTTAAAGCTGTCTTTATTAACATTCTGAAAGACTTGCTTCTCTTCATTGCTATATCCAATTTTTATCCAAGGGTTCCTCTACATGGTTTCAAACACCGGTGACTGTAACTGATTAAATTCAAATGAATGCATTGCAAGTATGATGGGTCTTTTGTGTGTGTTCAAATCAGACAAATTGTTGAGCATCACAAAATCGTATATTGCTTTCACTAAAATCTTGAGCTATTTAATGAAGTATCCATCCAATCACTGAACCATTCCAGTCGTTTTCGTAGATACAGTTAGCTGTTTGCATTACCTATCGAAGCATTGACCTAGTCCATGAATCTTGCATTAGCACAAACGGCTGATATCCAACTACATGTTCAACGCATTCATTGTAGAATTCTTTTGAAATTTTATCAGAGAAACCGCATTTCACAATAAGATTTGGCATTGGGTTGCTTCGCAGAGCTTTCGTGACATTTTCCCTGAAAGCACTACCTGTTTCTTGTAACACGACGAATAGTTTACCAGCTTTCCATACATTGTCAGCAATGGCTGCACTCTGTAGCTGTGTTGTCCCATTCATTGCTTTTTGCTTGTAGCACACCTCTTTCTTGCCAAATGTTTCTAACACTCACTTCGAGTAGAATTTACAATTAAATCCTGATTGGTCTGCATTAATAGTATAGTCAGGATAGTACTGGGAGATTATCAAGCGAGCGTTAAACTCAAGGTCGTTTGCTGATTTCACTATTTTTATATAGTCAATATTATATCGGGTTGTAACCACTTTCCTTACCGAGCAGAACGTTTTTCTCTGTTTTCTTTTGAAACGGTTCAACCACTTGCGAGAAGCCTTAAATTCAAACTGGATCTATTGTGCTTTTTGGTATGCCCACGCTCTCAAATGACGATCATGCACTGGAAAATTCTGTTATCTAGCATTTTAAAACTGATTTGCAACTGTCTCATCAATCATTTTGATTTTTTAACATCGGGTTTCTCCCTGCTCCCTTTGTTGCTGAAAGCGATAAGGTGCTTCGGGGAAGTAAGCTTTGGAAAAAAAGTCTTTTAATGCTTTTATGTTTTACGTTATATGTCATCCAATAATCCAAAGCGTTATTTTTCTGCCTCCAAGTCCACGAGTCATGTCCGCTTGCTTACATGTTCTCCACTTTCTCATTCCTATCAGGGTTATCGTCAGAATCTGAAAGCTCGTTGTCTTTGTTTCCCGAATCCTCACGTTAATAATACATACAGTCACAAGAATATATATCGACTGGATGAACTAGTTGTTCTTGAAGCATTGCAAACAATATTCGTGAAATCTCCTTCTTTTCTCATGTTGCTGGGGCTGATGGTCATACGTTTCTAAAAGAAATGTCGCAGAGCCGCTTGATTTAAATCCAAATGTTCTTTGAGTTGAGCATTTTTGGAATTCTTACAAAGAAAGAATCATGAGAATACGCTATCTAACCCACAACCTACAACCTCTAACCTAAGCCAACCTAATTTATCCTAACGAACTTCAAACGATGTGACTCAAAGTGTAATGTGTGAACCCCTATCGTCCTATGGCCCTTGTGTCCTTCCGCCAGTGTCCCGAGTGAAATATCTGTCACCGACAGACATATGGGACCGGCTTTTCAGCCGGTCTTAAAGTGGCCTTAACGTCCAATTGTCAAAAAAAGCTCACCGACAGACAAAAAGACTGGACAAAAGGATTGATACCTGGGAACCTTTCCTTATTGGTGTTAGATGTAAGTTTCTAATTATTATTCTGTATATTCGTTTATCTTTAAATTGAGAGGTATCGTAAGTTAGTTTTGCATTAGCAATGTGTTTAATATAAGAAGCATATTATACGAATCTATGGTGTTGATATTTGTCTCTGATGATTTTACTCTCTAAAATTTTAGAAGATAAATTGCTTGGTGTCTGATACCTCATGTTAAGCTCTCAATCATTTTTTTATAGAAACTAACATCATGTATGTCAATTGGTGGAGGTTTTTAACTTGCAAGTTATTTTCAATTTCTATTAGACAGAGCGTTGTAGAATGGTAACCATGATACTAATTTGACTTGTATTTTACTATTTAAGCTTAATCACTTCTAGAAACCTGCTTTTCCAATGGCCTGCATCCAAATTGTATATCGCACAGGGGATTTGATAACTTCTCTTCCAAATATGCTAAGGTATGTCCAGCGGTCTTATGAATGGAAGATTCATAAGCTATTAGGAATAGGCGAGTATATTAAGTCTCGTTGGTATTCCAATATAACTGTTTCGATGTATTTGTTCATTTTTTTGGTTTAATCTTTTTTAATTACGTCATTCCACTGGAAATGATCAAAACACTTTGGAAAAGAGCTGACTCAAATTTTGTCTTTGATCAGAGCGGACCAAAAGAGTATTCCTTCTTGTTTCGGTACCGCGTATGCTGTATTAATCTGCTACTTTTCAATTAGTTTGTCTACATTTTATTGCCTCATAAAAGTTCGTCTCTTTCAGAGGTGTATACTTTACGACACACATTGCACTTTAACCACCATTTCTTCATGTACTATTTACAAATCACCTAATGGAATCACTTTCAAACTCTCTATTGTATCTTCTTGATTCCGAAATGCTCGGCTAAAGCCCTATCCCGCCGACTTCTGGTTTTAGATTTCTACACCTGGTTACTTCAACAGAGGTCTGCGTTGCCGCTTACCATTTGAGAGTGGCATGTTTTGTTTTTAGTAAAATTGTTTTACAATTAAACAACTAAAATCAAAAAATCATTCCGTATAGTTTTATTAACTAAAAACAAAAAGGGAAATTTAAATATTATAAAATAAGTAAAAAAATGAAGTGATGCAAATTATAAGTAATAGTCTAATTTCAAATGTAACTAAAATTATAAATTTGATCCTATTAAAAGTTGTAAATGTAATGAATTTTTTATCTTATACAATCAAAATATAAAAAACAAGTTTGAGTTTTTCCAGGTCGCCAAAAAATTATAAAGCTCATTTTAAAAGCTGAAATTTTAAACAATTACCAAACTAGCAATGTACAAAATAATATAAATCGAACAGAATAATGTCATTTGAAACCGTGTTTGTTACATTAAATCTACATAAGTGAAGCTGGACTGGGGCGTGCTTAAAATCTTTTGTGTTAGTGTTTTCGCAAGGAAATGGCCTGTGATAAAAGCGCTGCATACAAATCTGCGGAATGTTTCCAAGAGAATGTTTACGAGCTGACTATTCGTTAAGGGAATTGGCGCATCAAGCCACAGAACGAACTTGCTTTCAGGCCGGCCGCTGGAAATACGTCCGAAACTAGCTGCAGGATTCGGTTTAGCATTGGAGCGGATGGACAGCCGTCGTTCTGGGCCACTTACAGCAGAAATCCTCGCAACTCTGTAATCACCAGACCACCGATCCAATTTATTCCTAATTCCTTTCTGCACACCACTCCTATTTCGAGTCGATAGTGAACATCAATACACTTGGTTTTGTTAGCTTCTTTTTTTAAACACACACAGAAGATTACCTTTGTTTATTTTGCAATATAAAATTTATAGGAAAACAATTTTTGAAAGTAACAATTTAAAGTGGATGCACATTGAAAATTATATTTAATTGCAATTGTTGTTGTGTCTCATATATTTTTTTATATTTTTAAAGTGTAAGCTGATTGACACCTTTTATTTATGAAAAATTAGGTTTATAAATTATACATTTCGCTTATGTTGGTATAGCTGTCATTGTTGAAAGTTCCCTATGAACTTCCAAAATATGACCGGAGAAACACTTAAGTTACTTCAATAGTTGTGAAAAATTGAAGTGGGTCTCTCAGTGATCTATTGGAGACAAAATAGAAAAAACAAGTTGACTTTGACTTTAAAACATTAGGACCAATTTATGCCAGATGGTAATTATAATTTTAAAAACAAAATTCCAGATTAGCTACCGCTAAGAGGGAGGGAACTCAATAAAGCCATATGCTTAAATAATTTAAATATTTTGTCAACGGGCAAGCCCACATACTGGACGACAGATTCAAATAAAATCCCTGACTTAATCGACCAATAGATTCGCATCTTAGTTAATTAATAGACCATTTTATCCGTGAAAGTCACCGTTAAGGAAAATTCATCATTCTTTAGTAATAAAACATGAATTAGGATTCAATCAATAACATTTCTAATAAATCAATACAAATTTAGCTTTCTCTAAAAACAAAATGGAAATAAATAATGTAGTAAAGCATGCAAACGAAGTAATACAGAAACTTCCCAGAAAGCAAATGTCTAAACAAACGTAACATATACCCACCTTAAAATACACTGAAATATTAAAAACAAAAATAAATATAAACTGAGGTTACACGCAGTCAAGCAAACAATAAAATTGCGTGACAGTAAACGACAATTTAACAATGTTGAATACAAAAACCTTATATTAAAGATAAAAAATCAAACAGTCCAAAATTACTTTACAAATCTATCTTCCATCTGGAAAGCACCCAAAAACTCAAGCAGCCTCAACAACGTGCTTAAAATGTCAAAGGCAGTAAATGGACTAGAAACCGCCTTAGAAGAAGAAAGCAAGATACATCACCAGTTTGAGGCTCTCTTCGAAACACGTATGTTATGTAAGAATTCAAATTAGAGAAGTTAAAATGACAATCTTGAAAAATCTAAATCTAAGAAAAGCTGTTAGCCATAAATTAGTTATTGGTAAACTTTTGAAAGAGTTGTCAAAAGTTGGTTTAGATTTATGGTTTACTCATTCAACGCTATAGTAAAACTAAGACGATTTTCTGAAACCAGGAGAGTCCACAGGAGAAGTTACTTAATATAAATAAATTTTATTATCTAGGTGTTATCAAAGGTTTTTGAGAAAATTTTACTAGAGACAACGTTAACATAAAAACTAACGTAATTTCTGAACAGCAATTTGGATTTTCTAAACGCCACGCTACAACTGAAGAAACTCACCATGCAACACATACACCAGTAAAGATTTAGAATAAGAAATATATATTTTGCAGTGCTCTTAATTACAACTCAATAACTCGATAAATTGTGGTATGGGGATTGCTTTAAGAAATTAAATATAAATTAGCACTCCAAGTTTTTTGTTACTTTTACTTAAATTGTAAAATAAGAATAGACATTTTTAAGTAAAATACGGTGAAGTCGTAATATTACTGTATAAATTAAAATTCTGAAATCAACTATATTGTATATACGTCAACTTTATCGGCTATTATACAAACTATGACAGCAACATTATCTGATGACATAACTCTGCTTGTATTGCATCAAAACTCAGCTGCAGCATCCTTTAAGAGTACTTAAATCAATTACAGATCTCGCTTAAAAGTGAAGTTTAAAAATAAATAGTTCAAAAACAATACACTAAGAAATAAAACTTATCTAGCAGTACCGCTAAATGGTTAATAAGTACCGCAAGTTAAGATAGTTAAATATCTTTGGCTACACTAAGATATGGTTGACATACAAAAAACATATACGGAAGAAAATAAAAAAAATTGGTTTAAAATTATGCAACATGTATTGTTTTCTACGAGGGTTTAAATCATCTGGTTTGTTATATCAATTTGGACAGCAAATTTGTAATTTAAGTTCGTTAATCATGCTAAACAATTTATAATTATGCAGATAAGTTAGGACTACTTTTGTTATGTTTAACGAAATAGCCAATCGACTATTTTTAGAATATTATTTATAAGTTCAAGTAGTTATCAAATTTACTAAACGTCTCTAGACAGATTATAAAGTGTCGATTGAAAATTATAGTAATAAAGAAAAAATTACGCATTTGTAATCTTATATTTTTCTTTTTTACGTCTAAATGTTTAGTTGTTTTTCTTCTGATTTGTATGTTTGATTTGCTAAATCGGCGTTTCTTAAACATTTTTGGCAGAATTTTGTATTTGATCTAATTGTTACTATTATTCTTTTAGGTTCTCATCGAGCATTTCTTATCGTCGTTAATAATTATTATTTGTTTTACTTGCCCTATAATAGTTAAAAATGAGGATTTATTGAATTTAAAAAAACTATCGTTGTGCACATTTGGTTATGTACAGGTTTGAATATATATTTTTTCTGTAAAAATAACACACACATTTCAATTTGCAGTTTTTCTATTCGAAAATAGCTGTACCTTTTGTGTGTATCTGTGGCTTGAGAATTTGTCCCATTAACTTATTATATTCTTATAATTTAATATGATTTATTTAATTTTTACTAATTTAATTTAGATAATTTTTTATTTTTTTTAATGTTATAATTACTATTTAACTTCCTATTTTTTTAGATACCACTGTGTATATGACACAAATCTGATGAAGATGAAAATTTTAATCATTTTAATTACGGACTAATGTCTTTTAAATTAATCTGTCGCATCATTTTTAAGATTCTGTGCTATTTTATTTGGAAATCTTATAATATGGCTTTGTATTTTTAGATTTATTTTTGTAAGTATAACTATCATCAACAGCTAATTTTCGGTGTTTTTAAAATTCGTTTTTATTCTCTGTTGCGTTCCCTTTGTACAAGGTGGGGCAGTCAAATTGGACGTTTTAATGAATTTTATTGTTTGTGTAGAAGTAGGCAGTGACTTACGTTCCACATAGTTATTTAGTAACCATGCAGTGTTGCAGCGGTGAACAATGAGGTTTCGCTGCTGCAGCGCATTTAAGAAATGGTCGAAGTTATGTACAAGCACAGTGCGTGTTCCTCCTACATTTTCATCTTCCGCCTCGTGCTACTGTTGGAAGTAGGAAAGTCATTTTTGTTTGGACCAACAACTTACGTATAACGAGTCAAACAATGAAGTTTTAGTGCAAGAACTTGTACGATTATAAGCCCTCAATCTCACGCTAATTACTTCGGTTTCATCTAAAATGTTTTTACCATGTTCCTACCCGTATAAAATGCAAATAGTTCATGCTTTGAACCCCTGAGATTATCTTAACCGCGTTGGTTTGTGTAAGCACATGTTACAGCTGCTTGAAGACTCACAGCTTATTGATAATCCCCCTCAGTGTCTATGTCACTAAACACAATTTTCGCTATTGGGCTGTTGTCTGTTCCTAACGGCTTTACGAACGGCCTCTCCATTCGCCCAAAGTCTGGTGGAATCTCTTCGAATAGAATAATTAGCTCATATTTTTTCGAGAATGATGATGGCCATGCAGTTTGCATGCAACTAATTTCACGGCCAAAGTGTCAATAAACTTTCTAAAAACCTTTTACCCAAACTATCTTACCAGTAGGAATGGAGATGTTCAGTAACTTCCAAAATCGCCAGACCTCAGCTCATGTGATTATTTTTATGGGGATATCTCAAGTCAAAGGTTTTTGAGCTCGTGCAGCAAATATACTGAATTTAAAAGTCCGAATTGAAGGAAAAACTTGTGCAATAACACCCGCGGTACTACGACGTGTTAGTAAGAATTTTCGTATAAAACTCATACAATGTGTACAAAATTATAGTCGCTATTTTCCTACAGTGATATTCAAAAAGTGAAACTTTTTGCTTTTACATCAATTTTTACTTGTGTTTCTTAACATTTGTTTAAAAAAAATTTTCATTCATTTTTTATATCTACACATAGTGCGGTTTGACTGCTCTGTCCTGTACTTTTGATTTTGAAATTATACAAAATATCTATTTTGTTGTAATCAATCTGTCTAATTAAGCTGTATCTTTACTCTTAGATTTAATTTTATAAAATTATTTTTAACATTAATATCTTACAGCCACTTCTATTCTGTTGATCATGTATAGGTGTTTTTGTCTGTATTTCATAAATATAAATGTACACTCCTGTTCATTGTTTTTTACCGCTTATTTTCAAGCACTAATTTTTAAATTTCCTGCAAACTTTTTCAGAGATTTTTTTTCTATATCTATAACACATATAAAATATAATTACACTCATATTTTAAGAGGATAAATCTTATTAGTGTACTAGAAATGTAATGCAGATACACGTAAAATTTGAAACCCAAGAAACTAAGACGAAAGCGATTACAGTCGCTTAAAGTCGGTGCTCCTCTAATTATGCTGCAATGTCTACTCGAACTGTTTTAGCATTAGAGCCGACCAAGCGTGATAGACTGCAAATTCGAAAGCTGGTTGACGTCTGCCTCCACAAACATCAAGTCAAAGACCGATGACAAATGATCTGCCGTAAAGGCTTCGTACATTTAGGTTAGAAAACGATATATCATTTTCTAGCAGTACACGCCGCGAAATAAATCAGGGAAATTTGTAGAGCCTCTTGTTAGGTTGACACTGGAAAAACAAAGCTGATTTTGCAGGCGGCCTTGTACGGTCCATGAAACTGCGGGGGTTGCTTAATATTTATTTTATCATTTACTGATTTAGAGCTTGAAACGTAAACAACTCGTTTTAGTGGAACGCGCACATGCAAAGTCCTCTCATATTTTCTTATGAAAGGCTACTTGCAGTTTATTTAGCAAAATTTATAAAGTTTATTCAGTTGTTTGCTGAAAAACGTATAGCTTTTAAAAGATGTCTGCTATTTTTGTAACTATATAGGATTTCCGTTCTCAGTGAATCTATAAAAGTTCTTTAAATGGATTTTGCTTTTAATTATAACTTCAGAAAACTTGTTATCGTTCATGTCTCGAATTAAACGGATACTAATAAATCCAAGAGCAATAATAATAACAACGCAAATTAATAAAATACAATTAACAATAAATATAGTTACTTGTCTAATAAGAAATTCTGCATAAAAAATTTGAAAAATTCTTAAACCATGTCGAAAAAGGTAAAATTTTTCTCATTCTCTAAGAGAGTTCCGAAAATATAAAGTAACAATGTGTTTGTATTTCAGTAACATTATAAAAAAGGTAAAAAACATTTATAAGCTTAAAAATGTAACAACGTAGTTTTATATGAGATGTAATTCATAAATAAATACTTCTAAAAATTCATTTACAAAGAAAAGGAACGAAATTTTATATATACGAACACTTTAGCAGAATTTTATTTTGATGTTTTTGTTGAGATGTTAAAAGATACTGCATTATGTGTTACAAACTAATAATCTTTTAACTACCACAAGAGAGAATTTATCTCATTTTTAGAATATCAAGTTGAAGATATTAATTAAAAAGGAAATAAATTGTTAAACACATCAAATGATTTGCTCTGTTAGAAAATAACCCAAGATATGAACTTCTGCAGAAAAACTGACAACTAAAAAACAAAGAACTGTTAAGGACTTAAACCAATATCTTCTAACAAATTATTACTAAATTGGACGTAATCGCATTATCCAAAGTAATAAGCAAACTAGCAAAAAAAGCTAAAAAGCACATTTTAAACAATAATGTAATAAATAAATAATAAAATAGACAAAAAACGCAAGAAAGAATTCAAAAGGGTTAATAGTGAACTAATACATCTATGAAAATAATCTTTTGTCTGCTTAACAAGTTGTGCGCAGTATGTATTTTCAACGAACTTAAAAAGTTCGTTACTGAATTCTATATGTCTGTCGGTCTGTCGGTCTGTCTATCGCTGTCACAAAATTATGGATTTTTTTAAATTTTAAAATGGATTCTTATAGGAAATTTTGCGCTTATTTCAAAATCGAAATCAAAAAGTTTCTATCTCGAATAGTTTCCGAGATATTCGACTTCGAATTTCGGGAAATTTTTCGACATTACGATTTTAAATGTGATTCTTATAGGAAATTTTACGCTGAATTCGAAAATGAAGTCGAAAAAATTCTATGTCGAATAATTTTCGAAATATTCGATTTCGAATTTTCCCGAAATTCGAAATCAAACGTTTTTTTAAGTTCGTTATGGGATTGCTTACAGAGCAATCTCTTCGCCGGCCCCATGTTTAGTTTTTGTCTAGTTAGTCGATTTTAGACTACATTCGAATTTTTTAACAGATTTAGTTATTTTATTTTTGATGGTTGTTATTTGAATGTGACTATAAATGTGATTTTAAATATGGCAAATGATATCCAAAGATACAGATTTCCAAAGTCGAATTTTGTAATTCTAAATAAATTTTAAGTGGCAAATCTAAAATCTTGCTATTCAATTTTAATTTTTATTTATGTCCAATTATTCAGTAAATAGTTTACTTAGTATGTGTATTAGATATGTGCTTTTTCCTTATTACTCCATAAAAGTACATTTCCAAATATTTGATATGAAGTTGATGTAATTAGTGTCCATATTAGGTGACAGATGGATGATTGTCTGCGATTTATAAATGTGACTTGCATACATTTAATTTATTTCTGTAATCGTTGGGCTACAGAAACTTTTTTTTGTGTGCTGATAACTAAGTTAATAAAAATTTGATAAGTAGGTATTTGCATAAAAAAGTTATAAAGCTGATCCAAGTACATTATCTTAAGGAACGTTAGCATTAATTAAATAGGAGAAGTCATTCCATCCTAATATTGGACAAGATAATACTTCTCTTGTAAGTAGGACTCAATTGTTGTAAAATTATGGTATGAAAAAAAATTCTACTTTTATAGGAGAAAGTGTTCAGCAACATCTTACTAAAAATCTGTCTTATGTGTAAAAGAAGCTCAACACAATATTTTTTATCTTTCAAATGTTTATTACATATTGTTGGAACACGATAGATTTGTTTATTAGCATTTAGAGATCTACAAATAATTTGATAGCTTAGCATTACCTACCATCAACACAATCGTCAGAGGCCGACATTGTCTGTCCCAATAAAACAAACGCAGCTTCCAGCTAACTTGTCATACCACAGATAATGAATGTACTGTTAGTTTTAGTTATTCTATATCAAAAGTGTCATTGATTGTTGAACTGACAAATGCTGTAAATAAATAAAAAAAAGTGTTACCTATCACAAGTTTGCTTTTCTTTATTATTATTTGGAGTAGCTTAAATATTTATGAAATTTTGTTTTCTTTGCATGTTTACCAGGCTTCAAATTATAAAAATTTTGGCTCTTTTCTACAAAAGAAAGGATAATCAGTTAATAAGAGAGTAGCAAATTTGTGTAATATACTATAAACTTTCTTGTCAGTTTTTTAGCTTTGGTTGGTTTTAATTATACTGTAGGCTTAGTTTATAGTAATTTATTTTTAAGATAGTTTGATCTCATAAAAACATTTTTGGTAAAATTGTACTTTTCTATGGTATAACGATTTTTTTTGCAAAATTAGATTGGAAACATGATGAAAATAGCTTGTCTTTATTGCATTCTGTCGTATAGCAGATTTGGGAAGCTACAAATTGCTTTCTAATGTACATATGCTTTTTCTTCTGTAATGATTTATGTTTTTAAAGGCAATTGTTTTTGTGTTTGTTCAGTAGAACTGCTAATAATCTCTTAACTCAATCAAATCTCAAGTTTCATGCTTGATTTAAAAGTTGTTATTCTCAATATAAATTTTGGTTGTTATCTATTACACTGGGTAATTATTTCTAGAATAGTGTCAATGTCTGTATTTGCTTTTGAGGCATTGTCCTTAGTTTATTTCGGTTGGCATATTAATTAGTTAGTCTTGGGGACAACTGTTTATTGAAATATGTAATACTTTTGGTTGTAAGGATTGCAGAGTAGCCGATGACAACAACACAAAGTTGATTGTTATTTGAGAGTAATTCTTTGATGATACCATAATATACCAGATTAGAAATTTGGTTGCTATCAGTCGGCCAATAGCTAGGTAGACTGATGAAGACGTTTTATGTTATTTTGGTCATGGTATTTTAAAGTTTCTTTTTTTCGTCTTCTATTCTGTTTTTAATCTTACACTCGTGTGGTGCTATAAACCCTATTAGGCATACCCCCGGCAGATGACTAGTTTAATTCGTTAATTTAGAAGAAGAAGAATGTATTTCACGACCACCAAACGCGTGTGTATGAGGGCCGGAAAGCAGTTGGTGCCCGCCATTGCATGTGGCCCGGGGCTCCAACCCAAGACCGCCGTTATAAAGTTTAAGCTAATAAATCTGTATATCCAATTTGTATATTTAGTATGACAATCGCTAACTACTGTAAAATTCTTGACAAAAATGTTTAACAATTGTTCAAAGTCTTTTTATTTATTACAAACGTGGTGGGCGGCATGCAGCAGTTATTGTGAGTGAAACTTAATAATCTTCTGTTACTATAGTGGTTTTTGCTAATCTTGATTATAGTTATGTAATTTTCAGTGTTCTATTAAAGACTTGAGAATAATGGCTGGTCTTCTATAACCAGTACCATCAGAATGGCCAAAGTTATAGAATCTATATTTGGGATTTTGTAATAATTACGGTATGCAAAATAATTGCTTTATAAGTACAGTGCCAATATGATAGCTAATAATAAAGAGTATGAGTTTTTAGACGCAGTGAGCCAATTCCAATGTGCAATTTTCATCAATGTAGCATTTGGATAATTGTAAAATGACTGTCTTTAATAGGTTTGACATAATGTCTTTTAATTTTTGGTCATATTATTTGATTGTACCCATTTGTTTTGCATAACATTGTTAATAAAAATATATGTAGTTACCAGCCTGATTAACTTTGCACGTAACTTGTTTAAGACGTGGTTATTTTTTTTTGCATATTGTTGAGTTCTATGACCTGCATGTTACGCAACGAAGTTACTAATAATAAACCCTCTCTATGTGATCGTATCATTCTCACCTGGCACACAAGGTCGCCTTTGTTTCTAAGGAGGTATTTCTAATTTAACTGTAGAAAACCTGAACTTCCAGACATCGAACGGACAAGCGTAGACACTATTAAGGAAACTGGGAAGTGGAACCCATAAAAATAAAACATGACTGTCAGACCAAACGACGTTCCTTCACACATAGTAGCGACGCCCAGAGCAGCAAAAGATAAAGAACATACAATTGAGGAGAAATGGGAACTTAAAACTCTAAAAGCTTAAGTCACAGAAACAGAACATACTCGCCCCTGCACTTGCAAAAAAGTTTCAAATGCTTTTAAGGATGTCAAAGCAGGAAAAGCCCCGGGGTTTGACAATATCTACCCTGAATTTCTAATAAACTGTGGCAAGTACGCAAAAGTCTGGATGGCTTACTTTCTCACAGATATCATGCAAACTGGCAATATCCAAAAAGAATTTAACGATAATCGCTGTATTAAAACCAGGCAAACCAGCTGATAGCCCCAAGAGCTGCAGACCAATAGCTCTGCTATTTGTAAATTATCAGCTATTAGAACGGCTTATCTATAACAGAATTAGTACAAGATTGCTTATAGCAATTCTGGCTGAACAAGCAAGCTTTCGACCAACCACCCACATTGAGGCAGGATTTCAAATAGAACTTAAAACCTTGGCTGTGTTTATCGACCTATCGATGGCCTACGACGCAGTGTGGAGAGAAGGCATAATATACAAGCTCCTTCAACTCCTGCAAACTAATAGCCCGATTGGTATACAGCGCGCTAAACGAACGAGTATTTGAAGTAGCTATGGGATCCAGCATCAGCTCTTCAAGGAATCCACAGGGATCAATTCTTGCTCTACTCCTCTTTAGCCTATATATTGCAAACATGTAAGAAACAAGATCAAGAAGGTTTAGCTACACTGATAACTGGATACTTACAATAAGATGCAGTTTTATTAAACAGTCAGAAGAGACCTTAACGACAGACCTAGAAATTATGGAAAAATATTTCCGCAAGTGGAGGCTCCAACCTAACGTTACCAAAACTAAAGTGCCTGCCTTCACCTAAATAATAAACTCGCCAGAAGAGAACTCAACATAAAATTTGAAAACACCATACTTACCCATAATAAAACACCAAAATGGCTGGGCGTAACCTTTGATAGAACACTATCAGAGAGGATCTAAGGAGAACTGCTGTAAAACTAAAAACAAGAAACAATATAATTCAAAAACTATGCGGCACAACTTCGGAAGCATCGGTCTTCACTCTGTGCTCTTCTACTCTGGGTCTTGTCCTTTCAAATGCAAAATAGTACGCTCCAGTTTGGTTAAACAGTCCACACGTACAGAAAATAGACGCACAGCTAAATAACAACATGAGAATAATTGCTGGTGTCATCAAATCAACTCCTATGCAATGGCTTCCAGTCTTAAGCCACATTCCAACCCCTCAACTGCATCAAATAAATGCTCTCACAATCGAGTATAAAAAGATTGTGAACAATAGAAATTTACCCACCTATGAAGATATCGAAGATGCCAACCATAGCCGACCACCAACAAAAACGACAAGAACGACTTTGGAAGATGAATTCAACCTTACGAACGCATGGACTCAAGAATAGACTGCACAACAAAACCATAACACGCCGAGCATTCACTCAAAAGCCACCCGGTTTTGACTTGTCACGTTAAACATGGTCTACGCTTAACAGAATCAGAACCCAACATAGTAGATGTGCATCACAGAAGAACGTCCCATACGACTATATAATGGTACGCCCAAAGTCTTCCTGATAGCGACCCCAGAGTCGACAGGTTACATAAATAGACTAGATGTTCGTCTGCAATATCTTAAAATATATTTTATATTATTTTATGTTTTTATTATTTTATATTCTATATTGTGTGGTACACATACGTAGTGTATTCTATATTCTATTAGTGTTACATATTTTAATTTTTTAATGTGCCTAATAACCATGCAATAAATAAAAATATATAAATCTAATTTACCTGAATAAGTAATCTGTCTGGTGCATGGTTTTGTGATTTTAAAACTTTGAGGACGATAAAAAGACATGGATAATAATGTATTAAATATCAAAATAGTATTGGCGCTTAAAATATTTTATGCAGTATCACTTTTATCTTCATTAGGGCTTCTGCTTAATTTTATGCGCATGAAATTCAATCTAGGGACTAGAATTAATATTTTACTTAACTTTAATCTTATAGCTTTTTTAATATTGATTAACAATTGAGTTAGTGCGAAATGCTTTTTAAAACCTTTAACAAAATATTTGTAATGGCGCTCAATTTAAAACTTATAATCAAGTCCACATATAGCTATATTTTACTACAAAATACTGACAAAAAAAACTTAACTATCTTTATTTAGTTTTTTTGTGAAAAACTAGAGTTGTAAAATTATAAGTCTGAAACTGTTTGAAGATAAAGAAAAATGCCTTAGCTTCGCTTTCATAAAATTAGGTTTGCCTCATTATATACTTAAATTAGTTTTGTTAAACTGGAGATAAAAGTATCATATGTCACTTTCAAAAGTTTCTGTTCAAACTAACTAAGGAATTTATAAAAGCCATTTAGACAAGCACCTTTTGGTAATTTTGGTAACAGCTAACTTTAGCGTATATTAGCAAACAAAAATTATTTTTGTTAAAGAGTAGATGGCAAGTTTAATAGTAATTTGTTGTGTTACATTTGTAATAATCTATAGTTAAAAATTCTCCTTTTATTAAATATAAATTATGGAACCTTCTATTTTACAAATAAATTAATATAAGCTTGATTATAAATGTTTCTGCATGGTTATAAATTTACTTATACTTGCTGCCTTACAAAACGGAGCAATTGCAATTTTCATCATAAGAGTGTGGCTTTTTGGCGTGGAAGGTAATGTATTTTAACATTTTCTACGATCTACGCTAGAGTTGTAATAACTTAAAAGTGGTATTTTGCATATTTATAGGACATAAGTTTCTGCATACATTTTCCATTTACTTTGTAACGTCTGCAGGAGCTTTGCGCAGAAGTACGAGTTTAACAGGCTTTTGAGGTAAAAATGTTACTTGTGTACTTGTAAGTACATTCCACCAACCGAGCTGCCCTGTAAATTACGCTTTTCAAACAGGCGCTCCGATGCTGTGTCAAATTATCCGCATTCCTCTGATGAAACTCGCCTTTGAGACAACATCCACAAAATAAGACTTAACAGAAAATTCTTTATAGGGATTTTAATTTGGACTTTAGCTTTGTTTTTACCTAAAAGAATTAGCTATAAAACATTTACGATTTAGTTGAATTGTTACTTTGTATTATACTTTTTATGGCTTTATTTACATATTAATATTTAATTACATATATAATATATAACATGAAAAGTATTTAATTCATATACTTTATAGAGTATAATATGATAATAAAAACTAGCATAAGCTAAATGAGAAAATTTAAATATTAGCTAAATACAAAAATAAACCTGGTGTTTCACAGTAAGTTACAGTTCTTGAGTACATTAATTTGTTAAAGCATAAAGTGCGATACCTTAAACAGATTTGATGCATAGCTTTACATGGAGTAGTGTAGATAAGTGGTTATAATTGGCACATTAATTTTCTAGCTATTATTACCAGAGAAGGGTAGCAATTAAGATTAATTTACAGCCTAATGTACTTACCAAATTGCACACAAGAAAAGCTATTACGGGTTCTTACTTTAGCGAAAAATATAACTTATAATATTAGCGTTAAAGCAACTTTTACCTCAATTTACAATAGCATTAATTTTTATCAGAGTAATTAACGCAAACTTTAAAAATTCAGTAGTATCAGAGATAGATATCCTATATCTAGAAATAATATGCATGTCTGGCGATCCCAAGCATTCCCAATTATTTGAGACAGTAACTTAAAATGCAAATTTGTATGCAAATTTGTTTGACCATCTTATTGAATGCAATCGGTAATTTTATATAAAGTTAAATATAAAATGAAGAACATTAGTTGTACAAAGTTTAGAGATGTAATTCTAAATCGCTCTAATAAAACATAATACATAAATAAATTAGAGTTTGCAAAATTATATGATGCATAACATATGTCAGATAATTAGTATTGAGTTTCTATTTTCTATTACAATTTACACATACTTCAAACGTACAATCAATTTCTCTATAAACGACATAGCCTGCATGTGTGCCATTGTCTATAGCTAACAGACGAAGGAATGCAATAAGGCAGAACTACATGCGAGATAATTAGGTTTCTGGAATTTAATGCGGTTCTCTATCACCATCAAAGCATTCAATTTGCTTTAAACACTCCGTGTTTTTTGGTAATTTAGAGACCAACTGCAAAAGAAGAAGCAATACAAAATAGTCAAAATTACAGGAATGATTAATGTTCTTAATATATTCTTATGAGCAGGAGTTGGAATTATTTTCAAAAAATTGATAAAAATGGATCTTTTGTGCTGACGAAAAGGGTTTATTAAACTAAATATTTATTAACTAAAGGAATTTATCATTCTATACTACGAATTTATAAAAAGATGCAAAAAAATATTATTTGAAAAAATACATCCAGAAACAACAAATATTAGACTAAAACAACTTTATTGGGATTTTTTAAATTTTAATGAAATTTTATATATGTATCACATATGATACGTCATGATTATTGTAAATTTTTTATATTATATTGACATTTATGACACATGAAATATATTTATTAACAATATTTCAATGGCGTCCATATGATTACTTAGAGGAGGGGAAAGGGAGAAGGCTATCAAACATTTTAGTAAATGTACAAGACACTAAAATACTACAAAATATTTAATATTTGTAAATTAGAGTAATGATCAAATCAGTATCACATGCTATAAAAAATTTTACTTTCCATTTTAGTGGTGAGTTTAACAAAAATTTAACTATATGAATGGATAGGGAGTCAACCTCTTCCCCCCCCTTTATCTCATGGAATCTTTAAACCCAACGAAATAGTTATTTTTTCTTTTTTTAAGATTTAGCGATCCTCCTCATTTTGTACAATATACATACATTAGACTTTTTGCAGCGTTGTTGCATTGGTTTCCAATGTGTCCAAATGCTAATGTTACTCACGAGAACATTTTTGAATTAACACATGTAAAGCAGGTCTTTGCTTCTTTTACATTTGTATTTGCTGTTTATTTTGTTAAGAGGTCGTTCTCTTTTAACAACGTTTGTGTGCCTAATTCTGCATACTCTTTCAGGCGTTTCTTTTCTACAATTTACCAGTTTTATTTATCCCCATTGTCTCTCGTATACAGCACATCAATCACACTCAACAGACTGTAAAATATTCGAAGGTATTATTTTTTAACACATATTGCTTAACAACATGAGGGGTATTTTATTAGTACATTCATCTTCACTTTCTTACCAAATCTGCCTATTTTACGGAGAGAAGTTTATTACTTAGAGTTGGCAGAAATAAAGGTACTTTATCATCTTTCCATGCCACTCATAAAATGTCATGTCTTTTAACAATTGCAACAATTTCAACAGATGTATCTCTTTCGTTCTTGTTCATCTCACTCTCTGAAGATAATTCTATTTTTGAAAGAATTATATTTTTCCTGGCTGTTTCTGATATGTAGATTTCCTGTTTAACTAGATGCACAAATACGTCAATAGATGTGTAATAGTCGTTACAATACACCTTATAGTTACAGTTTTTAGTGATCCTTTGCTTCAACAAAGAATAACATTACTAGAAGCTCGCAGGTCTTAAAATGAGTACCCAAGTATTCTACATAACACAAAAGTTTGTAGCTTTTGATGGGAAACATTCTTGCCTCAGTTGGCCACATTTTCACATCAATTAATAAACATTTCCTTATAGAAACTTTCTAGAAAATTGTATATAGTTATTCAACGACCGATTGTATTTTGAAACCTTGAAAATATTAGTTTTAGTCAGTATTTTTATCCACTATTTTGTTAGTGACAATATTTCCACCCTATAAATACAAAAAAAAAAAACAGTGCTATTCTAGAAACGGTTGTTAACATCACTTTTGTTTACTGGAATATAACTATATAATATATACATCACAAGTCAAAACTATAAATGTTTTCATTTTGTTCATACAAAATATTTATATGCTCTCTTGTATGTTGACTACAAAGCCATTCCATATAATACATGACACATATACATTTTTGTATATACCGTTACCGCTTGTCAATGTTTAGAGTAAAAGTATTATTTAGGTCGCTGAAAAAACCTTTTAGAACAAAAATATATTTTTTTACTTTATATCCTACAAATATTCGCTAATATTCACTCATACATATTTATTCTTTCTGTTGTTATAGCAACCAACTGGCTTCCTTCTGTATAATCATGAATTGACCATGTCATCTAGTGGCTGCTTTGAAATCATAGTATTAACATCGAATAGAGAAGCAGAACCATGCTCTAAAAAATATATGAAAATATATGTACTGTATTATATATAATACAAAATGCGGCAAAGGTTTAAATAGTTATACACTTACAATATATATTCTTCTTAAAAAACTCCTATTTTTTTATTAAACTATAAATATGTGGCATTATATTATTTTTTTATAACTACACATTTTAGCTATCAGTTCAACTCTTTACAGTTTGACCTGAGACGAACTATATAAAGGTGAAAGAAAATGGACTTTCAAAATCTTATCTAGCGTTAGTAGATAAATTGATGGCAAATTCATTTAAGGGGTTACACCACTTTGAAATTTTGATAAAATCAAAAAAAAAATGTTTGGCTTAAAGTACTCTTTATAGACACAAAAATGATATGACGTTAGTTACAAATCGATATCTAAATTGAACGGCCAATTTTCGAAGTGTAGAAGCAGAGACGCGCAGAAGCGCGCACGTCACGCGCGGCGGCTTTCGAAAACGAAGACTATTTACCTGACCAGATTTACCTGTTACCTTCTGGGATATTGTATTTTTTGACGCATCAGAAGATGGTGCTGATGCTGTCAACAAAGAACTGCTATATGGGCCCGGCATCGCAGATTAGGGAAAATTTTAAGTTAAATTATCTTTAATTATGACTAAACTGTTACAAAAACTTTAAACGTGTTTTTCTCAATTTATTCTTATTTTAAAAATCGGTGGACACTAGCTCCGCCAACTTTCAATAGATCTTTTTGATTATTTTTTTATTTAATTTGTGATATAATTATCTAGAGAAATACGTACAGGTTTTTCGAAATATTAATATTTAGGTATTCTGGACAACTTTGAGTAACGAAATTTAAGCAAAAATACGTATCTTTTCTTTCAAATCGATTCCATTTTGTGAAAAATGCACATTTTTCAAAACGGCTACGTATTTCGCTAGGTTTTGGACTACAAAAATTAATTCTTTTCGGTTTTTTGGTCTAGCTTAAACCTGGACTGTGTTATCGTGTCCACCGCACGACCATCGATTTCCGCAGCGCTCTGCTAAATCACCTGTCAAGCTACCACTTTTGCAAAAAAATACAAAAAAATTATTTTTTCGTTGAATAGTAGTATAATACCTTACTATTTTTTTGAGCGCACTTACAGGCACTGCAGCCTCAAGAGCTTATTGTACAATAAATTAGCAATCAGAATATGTATTTTGTAGGCTAATGTGCTAACATAGGATCTTAAATATGAAAATCCTTATCGGTCATGATGAGGCCTCTACCATCGAAGAGTCCTCGTCGTTTTCATCGGATGTCGTTTGGCCAAAGACGTTTTAGCCTTCTGTTGTCTTGAGGACATAGAAGTGGGCGTACAAGAGGGATGCTGTGTGTTGCAAGTCTGGTATGATGGTTATTGCTTCTTTGCTGGATAACTTCAGTGATGTATGGGATGCGGAGGTCATTATGCAGTGTATTATTAGACATATACCATGAAGCGTTAGTGAGTTCACGCAGGATTTTGGATTGGGATCTTTGAGCAATGGAAATATTTGATTTGCTGGCACAGCCCCACAATTCAATGCCGTATGTCCATATGGGTAATAATATTACTTTATATAGTAAAATTTTTTCCTCGAGTGGTAGATGCGATTTTCTTCCAAGCAGCCAGTGTAACTCCTTGAACCTCAGATCTATTTGTTTCCTCTTTCTGGTTATGTGTTCTTTCCAATTCATTTTTTCGTCAAGATGTAGTCCTAGATAACGCACTGTAGAAGATTGTGTAATGGGAGCATTGTTGAAGGTGACCGAAGGACATATACCTTTTCTCAGTGTAAAGGTTACTTGAGTTGATTTTGATGCATTAATTCTTATTTTCCATTTGTTGACCCAGTTTCCAATTAGGTTTAGATGGTCCTGCAGGTAAAAAGCTGCGATTATGGGATTTTCGTGAATAGCCAGAATAGCTGTGTCATCAGCAAACGTACCGATTAAGGTATTTGTTGTGGTTGGGAGATCTGCTGTATATAATGAGTATAGCAGGGGGGCTAAAACGCTGCCTTGTGGTACTCCAGCTTTAATATCGTATGAGTCAGAGAATTCACCATTTACTTTAGCTCTAAATTGACGGTCTTTTAAATAGGATTTAAGTATGTAGAAGAGAGAGGGAAGAAGGAGCTTGATTTTATAAAGAAGGCCATCATGCCAAACTTTGTCGAAGGCTTGGCCTATGTCCAAAAAGCCGATGTACAATATTCTTTATTTTCCAGGGATGTGTTAATTTTGTGAACTACTCGATGACATTGCTGGATCGTTGAGTGCTGTAACCGGAATCCGAATTGGTGGTCAGGGATAACATCTAAAAATGAGTTCATTCTGCTGCGGATTAGTTTTTCCAGTAGTTTGGAGATAGCTGATAACAAGCTTATTGGTCTGTAGGAAGATACATGATTTGGATTTTGCCAGGCTTGGGGATCATAATTATTTCAGCAACTTTTAGTTGTTTGGGCCAATACTGTAGTCTTAAAACCGCATTGAATATATATGTGAGCATTACAATACCTTTCTTGGGGAGTTCTTTCAACATTTTTGGTGTAATCAGGTCAGGACCTGGAGCTTTTCTAATATTTAATTGAGTTATTACATCTATGATTTCTTTAGGAATGATTGGTTTTATAGGTTCTGCGGGAGGAGGATTGTTGTTCAGAAAATCGGAAACTTCTTGATTTGGTGTGTTATCGTGAGGAGTAAATACTTCTGCTAGATATTGGGCGAATAGGTCGGCTTTTTCCTTGTTGCTTCTTGCCCATGGCCCCGGGTGGGATCTTGCTTGCGAACTGGGGGGTTTGCGTGAACTGGTTTGAGAGCTGCTTTAACGGGTCTCCAGATGGAATTATCATAACGATTCAAGTTTAATATGTAGTTTCTAAACGATACATGTTGAGATTCCTTTATTTGGCGTTTGAGTTTCCTTGTTATTTGGTTATAAGCTGTTTTGTCGGTTGGGAATGGCTACGGTGCCATTTTGCTTTGGCTTTTCTTTTTTCTGCTATTAGTTTTTTAATTTCTAAAGGGATATTAATGTTACTAACATGAATTTTCGAGGGCGGCGTTGCCTGGTGAGCAGCTTGTAATAATATTGTGGTTAGGTTATTTAAGGCATCGTCTACTTCATTGGGTTCTTTTAGTCTTATTTTTAGATTGATGCTTTCGTTGATTTTATTCATGTAGTCTTCCCAATCAGTTTTTGAATTATATATCTTATGTGGGTTTTTAACCTTTATTATAGTTGTGCTGACTGTTTTTTTAGTGACGAAAAAGTCCAGGAGGTCTGGAATTTTCCCGGGATCAGTTGGCCAGTAATTTGGACTGCCCGTTGATAAGAAATTGTATTTCGCTTCGTGTAGGACCTTGGCTAATTCTCTTCCTTTCGTGGTAGTAGTCCGTGATCCCCATAGGGTATTTTTACTGTTGTAGTCGCCACCAGCGAGAAACTTAGTGCCAAGCGTTTTAAAGAATTCTTCAAAATGTTCTTTTTAAGTTGGTGGCGAGGGGGACAATATATAGCACTTATGGTTATGTCAAATGGTAGAGTTTTAACTTTTATCGAAGTGGCTTGTAAGTAATCTTTTGCATATTCACGTAGTACATAATGTTCGATGGTGTATTTTATTAATATTGCAGATCCTGCGTGGGCTGTGTTGTTTGGGTGGTTAGTGTGGTAGAATTTGTATCCGGGAATCTTAAAGTATGACATGTTGGTAAGGTGGGATTCGCTGATTAAAAGAATGTCAATTAGGTTGTAGTGAAGGAAGGTTTTTATTTCTTCTTTATGTTGTAAGATACCATTGGCGTTCCAAAGTGCTATTCGAAGGAACTTAGCCATTACTTTTGCCCAATTAACATGGTTAGCATGTTTAGTACCATGCTATTCTGATGTAAAAGCTGGTTAAACATGTTTTGAATTCTTCTAAGAACTTATTTAACAGTTCGCTGATGTTATCTTCTGTATTAACATTCTGTGATTGTGGTGTGTAATTAGTATTATTGTTGGCTGTTTTAGTGTAGTTGTAGTTTTGAAGTGGGTTGTTAACAATAGGTGCAGGTGTTTGTTGATTAAGATTTGATAATGTTGGAGTAATATGAGGATTAATATTGTTGTTTGAGACAGGGTTTCTTTTGTATAAACGATGGTAATATTCACAACTCTGTAATTGCAGGTGTGGACCTCCACATAAAGCGCATGTAGCTGGGGTGTCCCTAGTTTTTGCAACTGGCGGTACTGTGCGTATTGCCACATTTTACACATTTAAAGGGTCTGTTACAGTATTTCTTGGAGTGTCCATATAATTGACATCGTGTGCATTGTATTATGTTGTTTTGTTTTCTTGGATGTTCGACTTGTACAACGCAATGACATAACGTACGGATTTCGTATACTCTTTTATTATTGTCTGCTGGTTCTAGGTCCACAAAGAACATATTCAGCGGTGTTTTGTCCTTTCTGCTTAGCACATTGATGATATTCCTTACCTTATACCCCTGGGATTCGAGATCATCTATTATATCTTGAGTGTCCATGGAATGATGTAAGTATTTTATTACCACTCGAAGAGCTCTTTCCTCTTTAGGTTGGTAAGTATGGTGAATGATATTGTTTTCTTTCATGTACTTTGATATTTTCCTGAAGGTGTCAGGGGTGTTACAATTTATTTTTACTGTATCATTGGACATACTTCTAGAGGAGAACTGCTCCTCTTCAATTATGTCATTTAATTTTTTTATCATTTCTGGGAAGTTGGCAACTCCGTATACGAAAATGGGAGGAGGTCTAGGGATGATAACTGCGGTTTGGTTGTCGGTGCTTTCTGGGTCAGGATTTAAGGCACTAAATTTATTAGATAATTGTATGTTAGTCGGTGTTGTTCCTTTGTTTGTTAATGTTTTTTTTTTGACACTTTTAATTACTTGCCATGAATTTTCGTTTGATGAATTTGCCATTTCTTCATCGCTGGTTGATATCATTCTTTTGTTGTTAATTTGCTGTGGGTGATCATAAATGAATTGTTGTGAGGCGTGCTGTGATTGTAGAAAATATTGAGATTGTTGAGGGTTTAGATTTTGTATGTAAGGTTGTAGTAATTGCTGTTGGTTAGGTGGTAATGTATAAGGCTGTGATAGGAACGTTTGTGACATTTGCGTATTCGTAGCTGGCTGGTGTTGCATAATATTTGTTGATGTCATTGGGTTTTTAAAGGTGAAACAGTAGTTTAACACTGAGTTAAACGTTGAAATTAAATTAATAAATATATAAATTTGCCTGACCTTAAGCGAGGCTACGACTGCGACTTCGCCGTTGAGATAACTCAGGTATAGCTCGGCTCGCACGTTCGGTCTGCTTGAAGGCACTAGCAAGAATGAACATGCACTTAAATGCTAGGACATTCACACACACCCATGCGTCCCCATACCTTACTATACTTTAAATAAAAATGATTTTATTCTTCAAAAAACTCTTGAAAAAGCCTAATATTTTGGAGGATCAAAGTGGTGTAACCCCTTAAAGCGGTCTCGATCAACTTCTACAAAAGTCTGAACATATCGATCTTAGTCGTTTATAGCAACAGGCACTACCAAAACATGTATATTCATCATTTCTCTAAAAAAATATATCAATGTATCAAATATAAACAACGTATAGCGCAAATTCTTTCTTATAGACAAAATTCAAAGTTTATAATTTAGAAACATTATTATTAACACTGATTTTATCATCCAAAAAAAAAACATTCTTTAGCACACCGTAGCTTCAGTTATAATGTTTTCCACATTATATTTGAAAGAAAGTAGTTCGGACATTTAAACTATTTAAAAAGCAATTTATTTATTGAGAACTGGGTTACTTTGAATTCTTGCTCTCTTACTGCACTGTTATATATCTATAATAGAAAAGTTCAAAAGCTATTAGGGTATTGCTTTCAAACTGAGAGGTTAAAACTCTATACGTTTCCTTTCACTGCTAGTCCTTTGCTCACTACGCTTTATACGACCACAGTATTACTCTTTGTTCAAAGTAAACGCAAGTACTCAATTATTTTTAGTGACTGAGTAGGCCAACCGTCAGGCTTTTGAACCCCAGGAATGAACCCGAATCCGTCCACACCGCAACCCAGCGCATCAATTGTGTGCCCACACTGGCGCTTTTATAAATTGTTTTTATAGTTTCCGAATTCAATTATTTTACTTCTACATATAAATATCCATAATTAACAGAAATTTAATTTAGTACACCTGTTGTGTTATCTAGAAGCTTTTGTTAGCATGCGAGTAACTGCGATAAACCTAAAGGAATATAACTACTGCAATAAAAACTACACATATGTGACATAAATGTATTTAATTATTATATGCGAGAATGTAAGTAGTTTGCTTTTATATTTTAGTACAGTACAGTATGAAGGAATATATTTCTGAAAATTTTTAATCCTTTATTTGTCGCCCGTAATGTATTTAGAGTTATAATGTAAAATTGCTGCCTTATTCATATATAAATATATTTCATCTTTCACACGAACCGCTTCATAAAAATAATTTTAATTCACTGCGCGCAGTATATATTTTATAAGAATTCATAAACATCGTTGGTTTAAAAACTACGCTCTCACAAGATTTACTGTTTTATATCTACTACTACGATGTTTATAATCTTCTGGAGACGTTCTCAACACTCCGGTTAGACTTTTGGTAATTACGTTCTCTCAGTAGTTTATTATAGCATATAAATATCTAAGGGCAAACAAAACTTTAGAAACTTGAACAGCAGCTAATTATACCTTAAAGGCAAAAGTAGAACTTTCAATAAAATTAAAACTGTTTTGATTTTCGAACATCCGGGAAACTGAATTTTACTTTTTAAATTTATAAAATTCTACCGTCATGTCTAAAAATATTTCTGGTTTTGTTTTTTTTGAAATAACAGTCTGGCTGGTTTATTTGCGTAATTTGATGCTTTTGAATTTCCTTTATTAACATTATGCACTTGAACTCGTATATTTATGCTTGTTTGTTATTTGTAGCTTTACGAAATAAAATACAGTTGTTAGATATAGATTTATATCAAATTTTTATTATGACCTAATGCAGTACACAACATGCAATGCTAGGTTTATTACATAAAGCTGTGTCCTTAACTTAGCATTTGCCTAATGGTAAGTCTGCATCACTATGTCAAGCAAATACAGACGTGAATAATAAACAGATGGGCAAACTCACATGTGTTTGGCACAAACATACAATTTTAACGATTGGCAAATCTTGCTGCAGCAGGAACATATCTTATTATATATGTATAATCACTTACTGTTATTGAATTTCTAAGGTTTTTAAATATACTTCATAAAAGTTTAAAAAATAATATCATTATTCACGCAAAACTGGCTTGGATTTAATTTAAACCACGTGCGTCCTCAAATACAAAATAAAAATATGTTACACAGGTTGATGTAAAATTAAAGAAACAAATTAACAAAACATTATAATTCAATGGCATTTCTTGGAAATTAAGAAGTTTTAACAGTTGTCCTAGAATATTTCTCAAAAACCAATTACTAATTTACCAATCTTGAAAAATAGTACATTGTATGCAAATTCGAGACTTCAGAAGCAGACAGCACTGTCAACCGTTTTATGTGTTAGATATATTTTTTTGTTATTATTACCGTTTGGATTCATGAGACTATAAAAAATACCAAAGAAGTACGCTTTCTTGTTTCGAGTCATTAATATGCACTTCCTAGAAGTTTCAACTCAAAATTACTTGCTTTGAAATTCGGAAAACCAAGTTTCAATAAAAGCTGCGCTATTCATTTTTATGATTTTATAACTTTCAAGTCTGAATTTACCTTAGAATATTATAGTTAACGTAGGCTATTACTTTTTAGATATTTCATATATAATGTCTCTCACTCTGATACTTAGTTTTCAATAAACACAAATAAAATTTAACTAAAAGAGCAAAGATTGCTCATCTCAACATCTCTTGATTACTATTCATAGGCAGTATGTATTACTTATAGTTTATGGCGTGACAATCACACTAACTACAAGAAATTTGCTAGAATAAATAAGAGTTTATTAATAAATTATCACATACCAATATTTACAAAAACGTCAAAAAATATAAAAACAATCAGAAACAGAAAGAGGTAAATTAAATTATTACCTCTTGTTTGAAGTGAACGCAGGTACTCAATAATTTATAGTGACTGAGTAGGCCACCCGCCAGGCATCAGAGACAAAGAATAAACACGGTTCGTCCGCACCGCAGTCAAGCAACTAAACCGCGTGACCACACTTGCGTTAATCTTAAGCATGTAAATATTTAATGTGATGCCAGATGAAACATCCATAAATATGGAGACACAAATTCAAACTTTTTGACCTTGAAATTGAAAAGATACTCTTCTTTGAAATGTGATTATCTTAATGTAGAACAGCAGTAGCTATAATATTCTTTTATTTCAGGTCACAAGTGTGATCTCATTTGGCTACTTCCTAAGAAGAGCTATGAGTTTTGAAACGAAAACTTAGCGGGAGATGCACTAGTTTAGAAAAAACTTTTATTTAGTTCTCTTGGCTAACTGATGGCGCAGAACAATAAGAAGTTTCACAAAAATAATGTTGGCCATTGCCTTTTGTATTCAGGTGTTCAGAGAGTTTCTCATTTCAATTCCCTTGGAAGTAATTCTACTGGTTTTATAATGCGAGAATATGGTGCTTGGCAAACGCCAAACAGTTGTCGCTTTTTCATATCAATAAAGAATAGTTATACATTTAGCTTAACATTGTCCTGTATGTTTCATCTTTATATACTTCCTTATAACTTTTTATGTACTCCTTAAAATTTATTAGTATTGATCATAAAGTTCTTTTTATATTTTGTTTCTTTAGTATTTCAGTAGTCTGTCAGTAATGTTTCTAATGTAAGGCAGAAACGCTTTTTATGAGTTAGAGAGGTTTCGGTATTGAGAGTTACATTTTTTTTTTAATAATTATAATTATACAGGATAATAATTTGTTGGAATACTCGTTTCGTAATAGTTTTTTTGCGCTTAATTTACATCCGTTCTTTAGAAAACTTAAAAAAACATAAATATATAAGCAACAGGAACTACTAAATAATTCCAGTCTGAAAAATATTTATTAATGCAAACGAACGGCGTGGATTTTATGACTCATTGGTTAATTAAAAAGGACTGTACTGTGTAAATAAGACGACAATAATGTAATTATTTAGTGATTTAACTCTATAAATATAAATACGATGCATTTTGCTATTTGTTGTTCATCAATAAAGCATCAGAGAATTGAGATTTAACAACGCGAGTTCATCAAAATTTATAAGAAAGGTATGGCTAGGATAAATAAAATAGATCAAGGTGTGAACAAATATTGCATAATTATACATAGAAAAACATAATATTGATATTTAATTAGTTATTTGATGCTATTTTAAATAAGTTTGAAAAACTTTATAAAGGAGAAGATGTTTATCTATTTGCTTTTAGACAAGGCATATCGCAATATTACATTAACATTACTGTGAAACAATAACCATACAAAATTACTAATATATTCTGATATGTTTCATTAATGTTGTTGTGTAATTTATAAATGTTTTCGGTGTTTGTTAAAGCAGTCATGTTATATAAATGACTGTGGTACAAAAATATTCATTATCACTCGGAGAACACATTTGTTCATTAATAGCTTGTTTGAAACCCCGCACTACTTATTATAACCCTTTGAAATTCGGTATTTTTTAATGCATTTAGTAAGTTCACAAATTGTGCTATAGAAATGAATCGCAATTTTTAACTTATTTAAACAGACAGAAATTTGGCGAACGGCTGGGATAAGCATGTTTGCGTCTCAACCTCCTATGCAATTGCCGTCTAATAAAATAAAATAAATTTCAGTACGCAATGGCTCTGAATGAAGCTATAAGGATCGTAGACAAGTGTCGTAAACGAATTAGGGAGTTACACCATTGCTATAAAATAACCCACGGGAGTATAAAAACAGCCAACAAAATTGTAACACATAGGGTTGTAAAAAGGAATGCGAGGGTTGCAGGCAAGCTAACAACTTGCAATATGCTTATTAAAAAGAGCTCGAACCGGCGCACAGTTTAATTAGTCATATTCATACTTGTCATAATATATCTTTTTTTGAAAAACCTGCGGTATATATATATGAGCTTTGAGAACCAGCAGCATTGTAGACTAATTCCCGGTTTCAGTTCAGCTGCAGGCTTTCATTTTATTTTCAGCACAAGCATATATTTTATTTGACTGAAAATTATGTATTGTTAAGTAGCGGTAACACATTATAGAAAATCTCGCTCCAAAATTACTAATACCATAGAAACTCTCATGAAGAACTAAAAAGAGCTTAAAAAATACTTTATCAGAGTTATGAGTTTTTTGCATATTAAAACCGACGGTTGAAGTCACAAAATAATCAGAAAATTAAATTTGTATTACTAAGTTAGTTCCAGAATTTTAAGCTATACATAATCCAAAAAAGCATATACTAAAAAATTTTATAAAACACCGTGGGTTTTTCTTTTAGCTAATATTCAAATTCTGTTATTAATATCCAAAGTGTGTCTACGTAAGAAGTAATTTTTTGGAGTTATTTTATTAAAATTTACGATAACATCTAACTTACACAAAAGGAAAACTACTACTAATTTAATTTTAAGAAAATTTTTTAATTAAATGTACATTTACGCCATTCAGGCGCAAATAAGAAACACTAGCAATTATGATGTATTAGAATCTCATTAGGTCGTGCGGTTACCGTTCATCTATTGTAATTTTGGTAAAACCTTTGAAGTGCAGCCTTCAACCAAACGCATGAGTCAAGTAGATTAGAGAAAACAGGACAGATGTCAAAGTGTACAGCATTAGTGGAAAAGCAAGAAAAAATATAGAGAAGGTCGCAAAAAAGCTTGTCAGAAAAAAAAATACAGTTACAAGGTAATTTTCTACAAAATTAGTAAAAAACTGAAATTTATCAATAAAATAAAATGGGTAGCAAATTATAGAAGTCTCGTGAAAATTTATATATTTACCTAAGAAGCAAAGAAGAACCAACACGGCAAAAATTTATAGGCGAAAATATATCCTAATAATAGCGATGAATTTTGACATTCTGAAATATTTTTAAGCTAAGATTCTTAGAGATAATAATAATAATAATAATGGTAAGGCTCTACGCCCCGCGTGGGAGAACGGCCTGCGAACTGAGAGGTTAAGGCTCTCTCTGCCCGGTCGTCGCGCACCATCTCTGATGCGGGGCGATGTGCCAAGCACCGCGCCTAAGACGTCCACCATTATTACCCCTTGTTCGAATGAACGGAGGTACTCAATTATTTTTAGTGACTGAGTGGGCCACCCGCCAGACATCAGAGAGCGCCGGGAGTTGAACCCGGGTCCGTCAACATTGCAGCCCGTCCCTCAACCACGGGACCACGCTGGCACCTTAGAGATAATATTTAAAAATAAATGATTAAAAGAGGACACACGAAAGTTTTGTTTACTCATTGTAACTTTTGCCTTTGTGTCACCCGTAACTTATATTTAACTTTAAAAGACCGGCGTTCGCTCAAACCTCTCAAAAGTTCAAGTTTAAATGTATGATAAACACAAAACTGCCAGTCAGTGCTCTTATTTATTTTTCTATAAATACAACTCAAGCAAATTAAAATTAAGAAGTAAATGTAAAATAGGTACGTAAAAACCTATAATGAATAACTCATTTATATTACACCAAACGCAGCACTTCAACATAATCAGTGCTCTTTAATTATATTTTGCCACTGCAGTAGTAAACACCACTATTGGAATAAACAACTACATCCCTATAAGAAATCACACTATCAATTTTTTTTTATTTTAATGAACATTTACAATCTGCTTTACATAGCAATAAGTAAATTAGCTTAGCAAGCTACAATGAAGGGAAAAGGAATGCAGTGATTACACTCCGATTTAATTACTACTTATGTAATTTTTTTACATATAATAACTAATAAGTACTGCTATGGATCCACATCTGTAGGCTATCTTCTGTTTAGTCGTCTTCGTACTGATGGGCGGAACGTTTAAAGTACTAGCTTCTTCGTTTGGATGTCCAGGTAGGTTGTTTAGTAGGTGCTGGTTAGGTTGCGGATTACTTTTCTACAAGGGGTATGCCTAAGTCATCATGTAAGGTTTTGTTCTCACATATCAAGGAGCATCGAATATAATCCTTAGTATTTTGAATTGTAGTCTTTGGATGATTTTGGTAATTGAGGTTTAGCACAACTCAACGTTGAACTCCGGATGTCCAAATAGGTCGGATTATACACTTGTACAGGAGAATTTTGTTGTCAGTTGTTAGTTTCGACATTCGACCAATTAACCAACTTATCCGTCCTAGCTTGAGGCTGATTTGTGTTCTCTTGTTCATGATATGTGCTTTCCATGTTAGTCTGCGATCTAATGTTAATCTTAGATATTTTATCTCATTTTTCACAGGAAATCGGATACCACATATTGTTACTCCAGGGCATTTGTAAATGTGACCTGTGGTGATTTTAGTTGGTTTACTGTTACTCGCCACCTGCCGAGCCAGTCTTCGAGGAGGTTAAGGTGGTGCTGAAGGTTAGCTGACGCCACTTGTAGGTTTTCGTTTGTAGCGATTAAGGCAGTATCCTCCGCAAAAGTAGCGATTTTTGTGCTGGCTGTAGTTGGAATGTCGGCAGTAAAAAATAGGTAAAGGAAGGGTGCCAACACACAACCTTGTGGCACTCCTGAATTGATGGGATGATATGTGAATGTTTCCAGATTGAATTTTGTTTGGAAATAACGGTCGGATAGATAGGATTTGTGTAATAGATAATAGAGTATGGGTAGAGCAAGCTTTAACTTGTATAATAGTGCAGTATGCCACACGCGGTCAAAAACTTGCTTTATGTCCAGGAAGGCGGCAGTGCATAACTTTTTTTCCTCAAGGTCTTGAAGTATTTCATTCACTATTCTGTGCCTTTGTTGGATTGTTGAGTGATGCACTCTGAAACCGAACTGGTGTGATGGTACTATTTCATTCAGATCAACTGCCTGTGTAAGCCTTTTCAACAAGAGTCTTTCAAATATTTTGAACATAGTTGGAAGTAAGCTAATGGGTAGGTATGATTCAGCATCTTGTGATGGTTTACCCGGTTTGTAGATTATAATTATTTGCGAGAACTTCCAAGTTACTGGGTAGTAAGCTAACCTCATCATGCCATTATAGATGGTGGTCAGTAACACTGTTGCTTTCCTAGATAGTTGTTTAAGTATTAGAGGCGAGATTAGGTCAAACCCAGGAGCTTTACAGTTTTTTCCTTTAAATATTTTGTTTTATTTCCGCCGAGGATACAGGTTTAATAGACAATGTCATTGGGCAAGGACTGTCCAAGAAGTTTTCGATTTCTTGATTGTTATTGTTGTTGTTCGCCTGAGTTGGGCTAAATACTGTTGATAAATGCTTCGCGAAGATAGTTGCCTTTTCCTGTTTAGTTTTCCCCCAACTACCGTCTTGTTTTCTTAAAGGAGAGATATGGGCGACTGGTCTTTTGAATTTTTCGTTGCTTTCCAGATGGAACGGCCCTCTTTTAGTAATATAATTTTCAAATGTAGCATTTCGGATTTCTCGCAATGCTGACATTAGTTGTCTTGTAAGTCTATTGTATATGTTTCTATCAACAGGATTTTGACTTTCTTGGTATTTGCTTCTGGCTCTCCTTTTTTTTGCAACAAGTCTACGAATATGTACGGGTGTGTTGCTTACGGTATGTGCATCTCGACTTGTCACTGGGGTAGATTTCCAAGATGCATCTTATATTACACAAGTCATGTGGTTTGCCGCATTATCAAGATCGTCAGGATGTTTCAAGTTGAGATTGGTATTGAAATGTTTGTCGATATAAGCTCGAAAAGCATCCTAATCTGTTTTAGCGAGCTTAGGAGCGTCGGGTAAGCAAATGATATGCGTACTTAGCGTAACAATTATGGGAGTGTGATCAGAAGAGAGATCCCAGTTTGATATTATATTATGGTAGTTTGGTGAGATACCTTTAAGCACGAAAAAGGCGATTAAATCCGGCAGCTTGTTTTGGTCTGTCGGCCAATAAGTTGGTTCTCTAGTAGAAAGATACGAGCAATTTTTGTTATTGATGGTCCGCAAGAGATTTTTACCCTTGATGGTAGTAAGTCTTGACCCCCAGTCTGTGTGCTTGGCATTCCAATCGCCTCCTATTATAAATCTGTTTCCCAGCTGCTGAAAAAGTGCTTCATATTCTTCAGTTGAAATTGTATGGCTGGGTGGACTATATATAGCAACTGTATCAAAGACCACGGCTGTCCACTGATATGGATAATTGCTGTTTGGATTTTATTTGTTTGATTTGTAGGTATGTCATGGTGTTCCGAATAATAATTGCAGTTCCACCATGGGCCGTTCCATCAGGATGATTATTGTGATAAATTGTGTATTGTGGTATTTGTAATACTGTCCTTTCGGTAAAATGTGTTTCGCAAACCAGCAACACATCGATTTTATTGTATTGAAGAAAGTTAATTAATTCAGTTTTATAGTTGATTAAACCATTTGCGTTCCATGAACAAATACGAATTGAAGAAAGGTTCATTAATTAGCAATTTTGTTTATGACGGTAGACAGCATGTTTAATATCATACCATTCTGATTGATAAGTTGAACTAACATTGACTTAAATTAATTGAGAAAAGTGTTCAGTTGAGTTTCTAAGTTTTGTTGGTTTTGCAAAGTAGTTTCTTGTAGTGCTTCAGAGTATGACTGATTGGTTCTTATACCCTGCTGTATATTCCCTGTAAGTTGTGAGGTCGGACGGTTTAGAGTTTGATGGTTCATATTTGTAAGCCTGCCTTTTGCCTTTTGCAAATCACTGTAGACTGTGCATTCTTTATAGTTTGCTGTATGACTGTCTTCACAGAGTGCGCATTTAGCTGGCGTATCTCTAGATTTTTGGTATAATGTAGAATTATGGTTTTCTCCGCATTTCACACATTTGTAGCGTCTTGTACAATACGATTTTGAATGGCCGTACATTTGGCACCTTTTGCATTGTAGGATGCTTTTCTTTTTATGTGGCGGTTCTACTTGGATTTGCATGTTATTTAGGAATTTAAGATCGTATATATCTTTGTTATTTGGTTGTGGTTTGAGGTCAACGTAGAATAACATTAAAGGTAATTCGCGGACTAGGTGTATTATGTTTATAATATTGCGGAGGTTTGGATATTTCCGAAGATTTTTCATTTTTGTTCATAGGTGTGTCAACAGTTTCGTTTGTTAAAGAGTTAAACCTGTTTGATGTTATAACATTAGATGGTCTAGCTGCATTTATTACTTTTTGAAGATTACTTCGCTTTCTTTTTTTATATAACTTGCCATTCATGTTTATTCACAGAGGTTTCATCGTCGTTACTAACTTGCATTGCTAATTCATTACTATTATTGGAAGTTTCGTCTACGGGGACTGCGCTTTTTTTGGCGCATTTACAGGCAGTGCAGCCTCAAGGGATTATTGTGCCGACTAACATGCACTTATTCTAGGACATTCACACACACCCATGGGTTGAGCGAGACTCGAACTCGCGCGCGCCGGCTGAAGGGCAGAATCAACTTGTTGAACCATCTGAGCCACCGCGTCCCCGGGACTGTGCTTATTGTATTTTGTTGCTGGTTAGTCGGCTGAGAATAATAATTATGTTGTAAATTATTGATTTGCTGGGTGTTGAAAGGATATTGATTGTTTGATAGCTGATAGTTCATCTGCATTTGTGAGGATAGCGGTGGAGCTGATTGTGGCTGGAATTTTTGTTGATAAAAGGGAACTGGGCGGTCACTGATTGCTGCGTTTGGCCGCACTGATTAGTATGAAGCGGATACAAACCGTAAGGATGGCTCATTTTGTTTGATAAGCGCTCGTATGTTAATATTCGAAGTAGTTATTATTGGTTTTTCAATAACTTACTTGACAATTATAATCACTCGGCCTTACGGTCACACCTGCCGTATGTGTTGCGCACTTTCAATCTCAGTGAAAACAGGACGTCCTTACTCGTTGAAACTCAAGCGGCAACACTATCAAATATCTATTTAAATAGAGATGAGCCCAGACAACAACTGCCAATGTCATTTACAAATGAGGGAAAATAAGATATTTAACCAACTCAAAAAAAATCCAAGCACAAAAATAGTAAAAATCAACTTTACGCAACAAAGAAAATAAGCGTAAAAATTGTTTAGCTTTATTAGCATTGCTAGGAAAATGATGTCCCAAAAGGGAGGCTCTATACTGGAAGATAAATAGTATGACACAAAAGTACTTAGAAACAATATAATGAAAGTTAACCGTCAACCCTCTGACTCCTACGTGAAACTAATTAAAGATATCTTCCTTCGCATGCATCAATTACAAAAACGAACATTTAAAATACTTATAAAATACCTACATTGTTTTAACAACTTAAATAAGTGCTGACGATTTCCAAACGCGTGTACAATGTAAAAAACATAACAAATGCAACCTACAGAATCATTAAAAAACCGCTTCATATGTTCTGATTTAGAACTAGTTAATAACAATAAATAAGCATTTAAAATAATTGGTCTTTAAAACACAGTTATACAAATACTCGTTTAGAGATATTTTTATCCCACCATAAGGAGTTAAGATATCCGATTATTTTCCTTTATTCTTGAATGCGGTATTTAATCTCTCTTTCCTCTATTTTCTCTCTGTTAATTATTACCCCTAAATATTTGAACTCTTCCACTTGTTTGAACTCCTTATCATTACTAATTAACGTCGTGTTTCTGTTTACGACTAAATATTTAGTTTTGGTCAAACCTACTCGTACTTGAAATTTCCATTTATAGTATTTGTCATATAATATTTTAAGCATGACCTTAAGATCGAAGGAGTCCTATGCCTTAACTACCTTACTATAGGCAATATTCAGAGTAAATAGTCAGTTGTCATTAATTAGTATAGCCATTCCTTGACAGTGTCTTCTCCAGTCACTCAATGCTGCTTTGAGGTTCAAATTAAACAATAATAGAGATAAACTACATCCCTGTCTCAACCCATTGCTTGCCCATTTTAACATAAGATTTATTTTGTATATACAATTATTGAACAATTGCAAGCATGTGATCTCCTATATTAACTATTTTTAATGCTTCCCATAATTTATCCCGTGGTACCTTGTTATAGGTCTTTTCATATGAACTTCTAATCCTATTGATATTGTTTTCTCTATTAGTTGTTGAATTATGAAAAGATTATCTACATATGAACGACCATCCATAAAACCACTTTGTCCTTTGTTTATTTGGTCTTTGTTAGCATTTCTTATTTTTATGTGTAAAAGTTTCCTATAGAAACGACTAATACTATTTGTTGTAACAATTTGGGTTTTGCCTATTTTCTTTTTTAAAGATGGATAAAATATAAGCATGTTTCCACTACTTTGGTATTGTTGTCCTTGTGCAACAAACAGTTGGTCATCAATACAGTTAAACGTTTTATTATTTCAGTACTGTTATACTTTACTAACTCAATTTAATCATACTTAATTGTTCACTAACCTTCTCTTTCATAATGGTTACAATATTATCACTTGAATTGTTCACTCTTCACAGTTTCAATTTTCAGATTTATTTCTAGCAAATTTCCATAATAGTTTTTTCAATTCCTCATTATCAAATTATATGCTTTGTGTGTTTCGTCTTTTTTTCATTAGTTTGATTGTTTTCCACACTTCAGTTGGTCTGGCTTTACCAACATAGCGATCTATTTGACTACATTTCATTTCTCAATATTGATTTTTCCTTTTATTTGTTTTTCTAGTTGTCTATTTTTGTTCTTATATTGCTGTCGTCTTGCATTCGTTTTCTGTGTTAGCCATTCATTATTTAATCGACCTTTTCCCTTTCTGGTTTTCTATATTTTTTTCCGTTATCCAGCCTGGTTTTTGGTGTTTTTTCCTGGCAGGCATAAAACCCAGCACTTGTTAGACTGCTGATTGTAGAGCGGTATTTCAAATTCCTATATTTTGTTTCGGTCATCACTATATTCCATCTTATGTAATTCATTATTTAGTCGATTTTCGTATAGTAACCTTATATTATGTTGTAGTAGGTATAATTTGTATTTATCTTCATATAAGATATTTTATTGTATACATTCTCATTCGTTCTTTATTTGTTTCCTTATCCTGAAAGGCCATATTGTTCTTGCTCTCAGCATATAGTACTCTGATACCACAATAAGGCTCTCTCTTTTCGTTGCAATTATGCCACTTCATTTTAGATAACTGTTTTGTAATAATGTAGTCTGTAATAAATTTTTCGTAAAGAAAAGGTCTTTTCCATGTGTACCTGTGAATCTTCTTATATTTAAAAAATCCATTGAGAACCTTCAATGAATGCTGTTTACAGAATTCTATAAGCAGTTCTACAGAATTATTTTCCTCTGCTTCGCCGAATCGTTCCACTATCTCATCATCTAATTTAGAATCTAATGTTCAAATCTCCTGTTGAAATAATTTCATGATATTGAGGAATCTTGTCTATTACCTCTGTTAAACTATTATAAAAAAAAGTTATATTGTCTTGTCGAATCGTCTGTAAGTGCATATACAGCAATTATTGTCTGATAGCCATTAATCGATCATGTCATCGTCATAATTCTTTATAATGTTTAATTTGCTTTTTATTAATTATTATTGCAACTCCTGCAGCGGCAGTTTGATGTTTGGGAACACCTGTCCAAAAATATAAATATTCATTTACTTCTTCGTTACCCTTTCCTTTCTACTTAGTTTCTATTAATATTGCTAGATCTATATTGTGCTGTTTCGAAATTATGACAATTTCATCAATTTGATTTGTTATTCCTTGGGCGTTCCATGTAATTCATTTTCAAAAGTCCTCTTCCGTTAGCTATGTAACGTATCCCCATTCCACGCTACGTATTGCCCAGAGATTACGCGGCAAAATTCTGTCTTTGTAGACGTGGAAGCAGGATTTGTTTGGACATTTAGGCATTCCCTAGGGTTTTATTGTAATCAAAGCATCGACAACCTTGACTACCCCCAAAACCCAGAATCAACCTTGATCTCCAAGAAGCCTTCCTGCCAAGTATAAAGGCTGCGAATACTACCGTAACCTATTAATAGGATATACCAACGATACACAACAACCAAACTTTTCACAAGTACAAATTTAAGCATACATAATAAACATTGCATATACACAACATTAAAATCAACAAAGTTACACCGACATCAATATAACAAATCCAAGATGAAATGGAAACACAGCATCCATGATAACCAGTACCTTGAACAAACTCAAAAGCCTATTTAATCAACTAATGCAAGAAAATAACATAGTTCTCAAAACAAAGTTGCATATTCAATTGCAATCACCAGAAGATACTGAAACTGAAACAAACAACACAATTCACCTGTTTCAATAAGTAGCCATTCAAGCCCATATACAAAGTCTCAGATGGCGTCTCGCAACATTTCATTCGAAATAAAAAAAATCTCTTATTTTTTGATTTCCCACAAGAGGTAGGTAGATTTTATAATATGTATAGCTATTTGATCTAAATCTAATTAGTGTTTAATGTGAGCCAGCGTATAGATAGATAGATAAACAGATAAAGTTTTAAACAGGTGTGGGTGGCTTTAAGGTTTGGGGAGAGGAGCACAAAATAAAAAATTACAGGGAAGTCTTTTGAAAATCGTGATGTGAGATAGGCAGAATTTCTATAAAGTCTACCTAAAAAATAATAGCTGAAAAGAGAAGTGCTAGATCAATATGGCATTACCAAATAGCAATTTCTTAAGCAACAAATTAAAATCTAAACTGCAAGAAATGGCACACGCATCTCTTAAAACATACATCTTGTATCTAAACAAACAGAAAAATTTTATCTGGAAAACAAATAAATATAGTAGAAACAATTTAAAACAACGTTCTATTCAGTTCGTAAGTATATGACACTTTCGCGTCAAAAAGCTCTAAGGAAAAAGCAGACCTGTTTGCAGAATGCTTTCCAAAAAAATTCACACCACAAAACATGTAATTTGATGTCGTGCATGATCGAAGTGGAGCAAAATTTTTCTGTAATTCTACAATTCTTATACCAAAAAAGGTAATAAATGAAACAGGCTAGTCTCATCAACCAATAATGCTCAAAGAACTACCAAAGAAAGGTTTAATAAAGTCAGTGTGCATATTTAAAACAGTACTCAAATTAGCATTACGCAGCTCAAATTATTATATTTTTAAAACTCGGTAAAAATAATATAGATGCTTTAAGCTTATTCTTAAAACAGTACAGTACATCAACAATATAGAAGTACCACCATATAACCAAAATAATTAAAGAAGCATTTAAAAACAAAAATTACTGTACAACTCCTTTTCTTGATACCGAATTTTTGATAAAGTATGGCATTCCGGTTTATTATACAAAATTAAAAGAATACTTTCTGCAAAATATTTTAATTTATTGAAATCTTAATTATACAGTCATAAATTCAAAACAAGGGTCGACTCAGAAGCATCTATTTGTTATCTCGTTCATTTAAAGAAAACCCAAGAATATTCTTGGTCTATTTTTAAACATATTTTACACAACTAACCGCACACAAAATAGCAACTTTTGCAGCTATCTCTGCGACTAACGTAGATTATAACATAGCTTCATCCAATCTTCAAGAGCATTTCAATCAGATAAAACGTTAGTGAAAAAACGTGGGAAATCAAAACGAACATTACCACAACATAATACAACAGTCAGATATTTAGATACTTAGATTCGAAATTGTTAAAATGGAAGTATTACATAAAAAAAAGCCAACAATTAGATTTTAAAGTTACAAAAATAAACTAACTGGTTGATAGAAATATATATTTGGACAATAACTTATATATAAAACAGTAATTAAATCAACAAAGACTTATGGTATCAGACTGTGAAGATGCATTAGAAAGTCAAATATATCTGTACTATAGATATGTCTATCTAAGATTCTGGGTCTTAGCAATCACTTTTAGTATGTTTCCAACTATAAACTCCATAGAGATCTTATGTATTATGTAAGCGAAGTCGATAAGTTAAAAGACTCCTTCCCGGATGCTTACGATTTACTTAAGCAGTGGAACTATTTTTAAATAAATTAAAATTGTGCATTCTACGTTAACGGAACAAGTAAGTAATTGAAGAGTGAAGATTGGAAAATCTATCTGTTTATTTTTTATTTTGGGCAGACTGCAAATTTGATCGTATTATTGATAATAAGTTGATTATATTTTTTAATGTTAGATCGCTTAAAATCCGCTAGCATTTTATCAACCTTTCAGTTGTACAGTTAGTAGCCCCTTAAAACATTAAATTACATAACCGACGACTTTGCTAATGCTCCTTAGCTAGTTGCTGTCAGTTATTAATAAGTTGCCTGATTTTATATTTATGTTACAGATTCTGACAGTTGCGTTTTGCAGGTGTTATTGGAAAAGCCACTGCTTAAAATAAATCAGAATTTCGTAACTGTAAACCTCTAATGCCTGTTTTAAAAAACATTGCTATTCGTACCAATAATGCCTGTCTAAATGCAATAAATTTAATGTCAATAGATTTTATAATTTTATTACCATACTTGCAATTTTTTTAATTTTGTTAATTTATATTACAAAAGAAATTGTTTCTACATGTAGAATATTGTATTAGGTTCCAGAATAACTTCTCGCGAGGGATTTCACCAACGGCAATTATTTTAATTTAGTGGTGATTAATGGCTTCAAACGAATTTGCAATTCACGAAGCAAACAAGGAAGTGCTTGAATTTTAGGATTGTTGTTAGTAGTGGGGCCTGTAGTGCTTTTGGGCATTCCTTCGGGTAATTAAAATTTGTTAATAGGATTTATGAATTGTTTACATTCCGTAATAGTCCATTGTTAGCCTTCACAAGATGCTTCTCGCCGTGCTCTGCTATTACTTCTAACACCCTCCCTAAACCCTTCCCGTCGGTTCTGTTTTAGCTTGCTAAGCCATTTATAATTTTTATTGTTATATTTCCGTTCATTAATTTTTAATTAATACTTCTCTTCTCCGAAATTTAGATATTAGAAACTGGTAGTAAGGCCTTTATTTTAACTTCAGCAATATTTAGGAAAGGTAAAATTTAATATTTTAATAATTCCCATAAAATTTAAGATAAAATTTCAAAGAAATTAAATACATATATTAAAATTCTTAGTATTTGATTGTTTTATCCTGTTTTGATCTCATACTATAACATTGAGTAAGATATCAAACAATTGAAATATAATAACTTTTGATTCATCTAATAAAACTTGTAAAAAATTACATGTAAATATTTACACGCAGAAAAAATAGTGTACTTTTGTAATTGAGTGTTTTTTCTAATTTTATCAATTTTTAAAATAATTTAAAATTGTTAATTTTAAAAAAGTTGACAGTTATAATATAATACAAGGCCACACCAGAAATTTTGATTAAAAATGGGAAAACAACATCCAAACAAATGTATTAATATTTTATAGATTAAATAGAATAAAATTACACAGCGTACTACGTTATATCATATAAATTTAAAAAAATATTTGACTGTTCAGCTTATGTTCTTTTTAACCAACTTGCATTCTTTGGGCATAGAATTTGCCAGATTCTGCAACTCTTCATTTATACTACCAAACATGAATTAGATAAATTATCTCTTTATTGTAGGTTGCTTTTTAGATTCAAACAAATTTTGCCCATTAAGCAACTTGTCATATTGCAATACTTTAAAGTACCTTGTCATATTCATGCCAGATACGATATGCAGTCGGCTAACTCCTTGGCCAAACATAACACCAGTTAGATATTTAATTGTATACAGACATTACTTTCTGACAATCTTTCTAGCATAGTATTTGTTACTAAATTAAATTTTCTGTTACTGCTTTATGCTTCACCTATTATGTTCTTTAGTCATTAAAGACAAGAGCAAGCAATTTTTATCGCACAGTGCATGTAGAAAAACTAGTATTGGTAAGGTACCCCATCTTCTACTTCTTCTCTTCTTTTTTCTCTATATATGGTTAGCCTGTTTCTAATATATTTCTAGTACTATGAATCATGTTGTATCCCCTCTAGCCTGACTTGAGAAAGAATATACTTTACGACCAAAGGTGTTTGTATGATGGCCAACTCGATGTTTGCATTAGAATCAACACCTATCTGGCAGGCCGAGGTCTTTACGTCGCGTGTCGTGCTATTAATCATTTAGTTAATTCCGTGCGATTAAAACTTTTGTTCGTCATATTGGTTTTCTTCGGGCAATATTATTTCAAACTAAAGTTCTTCTTAATCACCCTCTAGGCGGCTTGAGCAAAAACATTGCTAATATAACAATAGCTGTAAAATAGTAGCTGTAAAATAATAGAGTACTCTACTCAAAAAATAAAATTGCTGCATTACATATATTCCACAAAATGAGAGATAGGTGTTTTTTTTGAAAGAGATAAATTTTTATGGGAAAAATGAAAAAACGGTTTCCTGTATGAAGTGACGTAATAGGGTAAAGAGCTATAAGCCTTATAAATAAAAAAGAAAAAGCAGTATTATTAAAACAGACAAACAGCTGCAACCAAAAACACCCTCTTGTACTGTTATCATCATCCCCAGAGTTTAAATATTTTACCTTTGGACATACGCCTCCTCAAGCTGTCGCCATACCATTCAATCTGCCGTCACTCCCATCCAATGTGTTCCTGCCACCTTATTGACGTCATCTCTTCATCTGGTTCTCGGTCTTCCTGATTCCCTTCTTCCTGTTCTGGGCCTCCACTCTGTCACCATTTTGCTCCACATCGTCTTCTTTCCGCATAGGATGGCCTGCCCATTATCTTCGACTTCGGTTTTATTTCCTGAAATCGCACTTCTAACATCAACTTTTCCATTTTTCTTTGCGTAACTTTTAGTTTTTTTCATCACAGCTTTCGTAAGGATCATGTTTCCCATGCATATGTGATTATTAGTGGAAGGCATTGATTAAACACTCTAAAGTGTTGCGGGTATGTTGTTGTTTCGAACACATCCCTTAGATTTCTCTAAGTAACCCAAGCTAAGTTTATTTTACTTCCAATTTTCACCGCCTAGGTATCTGTCTTAAAAGTATTTGTCATAAGTATATGCATTCGTCGACAACTTCTATTAGATCATACTCGAGGCGAATAGGTGCTACATCGTTATTCTCTTTTTCTTTTTTATTTTTTGTTTGATTTATGTCAATTTATTTGATTGTATTTTCAAAAATAATTAGAGGCAACATGAGTAAAATGCGTATTATAATTAATAATTTTACTGCAAGAGGGTGAAGCAAAATTGTTGACCCCCAGAGCATACAGAGTATAATAGGAATTCGTACGGTTCAATCTTTTTAAGGTAACGCTATTTTTCTCATGAACATTTTTGGTATGCAATATTGAATTAACTTTATAATCACATTAATCTTATCTATTTTCAACGTTTATTTCTATCACAAAATCTTGTTATTGAAAGTAAATAAAGTAATCGATCATCAATTATGGAAATTTTAGGAACAAAGGTAATCTCAGATATTACACGTATTACTTCACAATTAAAATACACTAAATATATTTTACTTCAGCAAGATGTTGCATAGACTTTATACAAATCAAAACATAGTTGAATAAGTTAAATTGAAATGGAAATTTTGTTATAATAGTTTATTCCAGGCGATATCAGACACAACATTTTTCTACATATATTCCCCCCATTTAAATTATTTAACCAAGAAGATGGGCACTTTTAATACGTAAAAATTCTTGAAGGGGTTTTAGAGACATATGATTGTTGCTTTCGATGTGCTGCATTTTTAATTATTTTACACTTATTGTTTTATAGTGTTGTCTCCTCATTATCACCACAACGACTTTAGTCAGAACTGTAAACGGGATGCTCCCTCATTCAATATGTTAGTCCTAATTTTGTCTCAAATTACAGCTGCGGTATACAGGCGGACATTTTTCCTGATAAAGTAGCGCATTTCTAATTTGAAACATTGTGCTAAACAACTTTTTTCACCAATCACATTAGTATTGAGCTTTAATTATGTTTTATTATGCTATGAAATCGGTGTAAACTTCGTTTTATCAAATCATGGTTACCAGTTACCTTCTCTCACACAACTTTTTGTCTTTGATATGCACACATTATTCAGATCTAATAACAGATTCAAAATCTCTTTTCTTCTTTTCGAAACGAGCAAGGGGCCTCTGTAAGTTTTTTCTTCGACAATCAGGTAGTAGAAGACGCATCTTAAGAAACATTTCAAAATTTTTACGTATTTGATATTTCAATTGATATTACCACAACTAATATCCACTTTGGCTTATATTTTGTTGTTAGCCGCCAATTGCTCTAATAACCTTGCAAAATTAAACATTGCTTTTTTAATTATTAACGTATTTTTTTGACTGAATATTAATGACTTTCACATGTTTTCTAATTAAAAACTTTATAACGCACTTACCCATTCATTACAATTATTACCGACAAAATGATGGCAAAAACAGTCACCCATATTAAACACACGTACGCTAGTAATCTTATCCAAATCAAAGAGTCCCAGGATTGACTGATCGGTAATGGCATCTCGTTTAAATTTGAGTCGCTTGAGTATATATTACATAGTATGCCTGTAAATTCTGTTACACACAGATTAATGCGACAAAACGAACATAATATTTGCAAGATTTATTAAATTCTGATTTGTAATTATAATCAAACGGATTTATAAAAAATGGCCGTCCTTAGTCTCCACACAAGCTCATCTATGGCAGGACGCACTACATCCATTGGAAAGTATTGACAGTAACCGTCATGATTTGCTTTTAAAAATTAACATTAGGTTGTCTTTTAAACAAACCATACCCTCTAAAACTGCATATAATTTTCAATCTAATGGATTTAAATCTGGACTACCAGAATTCCAATCTCTACTCTTGGGAAGTTTGAATTGACTTTGCTTAATGGGAGGAGGAGTGTGCGGAATCTTGCTGAAAGATCCAAGGCTCGCCTCGAAAAAGCGTGTGTGATCAGAGGTTTTACCACATCTTCTGAAGCATTCTATATACACACAGTTCAAATTTTGACTCTTTTCACAAAATTGAAATTCGGTTACTCCATCATAACATACTCTCCACCAAACCATTACAGCTGCTGCTGAATCGTGGTCTCTCTAAACCCTTGGCATTAACTTAGATGCTTTTTTGGACAACCTAGCATGTACCCTGTCACTTTGTTGGTTAAAATATTTCTCCATTGTACCATTGCTTTATCTGAGGCGCGCACTCAACCAACAACCTAGTTTTCTTCTCTCATACTTTTCTTTAAAGGATCTATTATCAAATGTCCCATGTGTCTTTTGCAAGCAGCTAGTCCTGGAGCTTGCATAATTATACAAGACGTAGGAGTGTTGGAAATTTGCATCTGCAGAGACATAATCTTTTGTTCACAAAATATTTTCATTTAATTCGGGCATTTAAGGTCCGAAGCGAAGGTGGTCTTTTAGGTTTTGGGTGATCCTCGACACCTTCACTCTCATTTAAAAAAAAATTGTAGCCCGATACACAAACCTACAGCTAACGCCGAAAAGATTTCGGATTTTAACACTTCTACACATCGTTCAGTTCCACACTTATATAATGCTAAGAGACTTGATAATTGCAACTATATGTTAAAATTGAGAATATTTATATGCTATGTAAAACGAAAGTAGCTTTAATTTTCTAACATAATTTATGGGAATACTCAGTAGCAACTGTTAAATCAAGTATTGTGTAGGAAAATACTTCTCTGATTTCTCATTATCATAATCCCCATAAAAAGAAAATGATAACATTTTTGATATATATAAAAACCAAAAAAAAAAACGTAATCAGATTTAAAACAATACAAATAGAAGAAAAATTTTTAATGTGGCATGTTTAAGAATGTTGTTATCTACAGCGAATACGCTCCTTTTTATTATGAAGTTGCATTATATGGAAAAAAGCTAAAAGCATTTAGATAAGATTACAAATAAAGGAAGAATTTTAAATACCATTTGCATCAAAATATTCTTTAAAACAAAATATATATATAATAACCACACAAACAGAAATTAAATTGTTTATTATTAACAGTAGTAGGCAGAAAACAGTAAAGATATAGTGGAGTATGGATAAGGACTTTATTTACTATCTGATTATAATTAAATTGGTAGTTACATTATTAAATTTCTTTATTGTTTATAATTACTTCGCAAAATGTGCAAAAACCTATTTAAAAACTAACTTGAATTGTGATATTATGTGGCAGTTGTTTAAAGATCTAATATTGTTTCGGCCCCTTTCATTTGTTCCGCAATTTTCGCAATTATTCTACAAAGGTCTGGATACCGCCCAAGCTGGTGCCTCAGCATGCCCTTTAATCCACATTTTTTGTGCTTGGATCTGCCGCATTGCTCTTTTTGTGCCGTTTCTTTGTTAAATTTACGACGTTTTCATTAGCCCACTTGATTTTACACGTTACAATATTTATCATGAAACAAAATAATATAAACTGACCAAGGCAACGCAGAAATAACACAGAAAATAGAACGCGTGCAACTGGCTTAGGCCAATTACAAGTGAATTAAAGAGACAAGCTTTTTTCGTTTGATTTCTGCACTTTTACTTGTATAATAAAATACAATACATGTATCAGTATAATTAATAATTCATAAATTAAAAAAATTTAAATAAATATTTAACTTTTCAAATTTAATGTAGTTTCTTATTTTTTTTAATAAAGCGATAAATATGCGAGAAATACGCTTTAGTGCAAATGATGCCGCTTTAAGAAATGGTACACGAAATTATAAAGATATTTCCAGTTAATTAACGATTAAAACTTTAATTTTCTTTTTCACTGATTATTTATTGAGACTCTGCCTTTCAAAATTGTAATAATAGGTATAGTAAAAAGAAATCCATTCTTTTTGCATGAAATTGAAGGTTTTATTTAACATACTTAATTTAGGTCAAATATGCGCCGTTTTGTTTGATAACTTGTTGCCATTTTGCCTCTCTAATAGAATTGCTTCTTCCTAATGGCAAAAAACTAAGACAGTCGATTTTCACAAGCCTCTCTTGAGGCAAATTTCTCACCAGAAAAATAAACAAGCTCCCGGAGCGTCTGGCGAGTCGCTATCGATATGTGTGTCCTGGCGTTCTGTTGATGAATCACAATTCCTGTCCTAGTGGCCAAAGTTGGCCGCTTCTGGGAGATTGCTTCCTTCAGACGGTTCAATTGTTCACAGTACAGGTTCGAATTAAGAATTTGGCCGTAGAGGAGCAGCTCATAGTATATAATTTCTTGCCAATCCCCCCAAACGCACAACAAAACCTTTCTGGCCGTCAATCCTGGCTTAGCCACCGTTTGCGCCGGCTCACCGCGCTTCGACCACGACCGTTTTCGCTTGACGTTGTCGTAAGTGATCCACTTTTCATCGCCAGTCACCATTCGCTTCAGAAATGGGTCGTCATTGTTGCGATTCAGCAGCGATTCGTAGATGGAATAAACACTATTCACATTTTCAGCCGCCTGGCTTGCGTTTTCACATATATCGAAGAAAAACTGTAAAATATAGCGTAGTTTTTCTTTGCTGGTTTCCATCTTTGACGTGACTGTAAAATAAGTTATTTTAGTACGAAATGCCAGCTTTCTAACGCTATCTAGTGTAAACCGATCGGACTTTTAGAGACGAAGATACAATTTATTAAACCATCTATTGGAAAAATAATGGATTTCTTTTTACTAGACCTATTACAATTATATACATATACAGGGCGTTCCACAAGGATGTTCCAAAACTTCTTGTATTCTTTTATTCATATATATAGTCTGTGATCAAAAATTAGGAGTACTTGAACATCTTCAAATATTTATATTTGTTTTAACTATTATAACTTAAAATTTATTTTCATTAGGTTTCTTTCACTATGATTTTACCTTAAATTTACGCTTATTTTACATTGCTATACTATTTTCACGTTTTTGCAAAAATGCATAATACGTACCTTAACTTAAAGCTTTATGTTTTACTTCAACTTATAATAAATAAAAGTTCTGGGACTAAATAACAGAATATATAGAGGACAGCAATGGAAGATTATTAATATTAAAAAATTTGATTAAAAGAGTAGGCAAAAAATTAGGAACCAGGAGAAATGATAGGAAAGCATGGTAAAAACAACAGAAATAACAATTTGTTAGTGAAGAAACAGAGAAACGGAAATAAACGATAGACTAGAAAACGTAGCCAAGGTGTAACATTTATTGAAAAACATATTCGTTAGGAAAAGTTGTTTAAAAAAAGACAAGTTTTTAAAACCACATTCCAACCGATACTGATTTACGAAAGTGAAAGATGGTTCTAACGAAACAGATGGAAAGCAAAACCACGGTATGGAATGAGATTTCTACGTAATATAAACCAGGTTGCGAAAAGAGGCAAAATCAGAATTGAGATAAAGGAATTGGAAATAAAATCTACTTTAAAGAGCATCAAACACCAACAACTAAAATAGTTTGGACATACAGTGCGGATGAGCAAAAAAAAACAAGTACGGACGTGGAACTCCGGTTCCACAGATGTCCGAGGCTTCTACACATAAACAAAAATTTCCGGTCAAACCGGTCTCGAGATTTTCCGATCAGGCTGATGTTTGGCGTCTGTACTTGACTTATGGCCTTCAGTTGTATACTGAAAACGTTATGTCTCTATCTATCACAGATCAGAAATTATATGGCTTGACAAACGTCAGAAATAAAAGAAATAGAAACTTGTCTCCAGCTTGCAAGTTGCCTTGATCAAAAGTTGAAAAATAAAGGGATGGACAAACGGACAGACAGATGACATTACTCTCTAAATAAAGCTTCTCATTTAATGTATAGAACCCCAAAAAAATGGCCCCCCAAAAATGCATAGCAAAATGTAGATATAGTTTTAACTAATATATTTACTACTTTAGTAAGCTTATATAGTTATATTGTAATATATCTATGTTATATGTAATATTATGATTTACTTTAACACGTACTTGGTATACTAAGGTTGCTGATTATTATTATATTAAGCTAAACCTTTGTTACTAAATTGTCATATTAGACAATATTGAAACGTTTCTGATAGTTGTTGGGTGATTTTAAAATTAAATATGTGTCCGTAGTTAATGGCAAAGGAGTAAATTTATTTATGCAGGTGGGTCAAAATAAGGATATTTCTAATGAAACAAATTAAGGTATTACGAACACATGGGAATTATTCTCTTCACCAAATTATTAAAAATTATAGTAAAAATTGCTAATTTAATAAAAATAAACACTAGTGGAAATGCACAACTTACAACAACACAAAAAGTCCGTCTTATCTTGAATTATTACAAAAAAGTTTGTTAAAAAAATAAAAACATCCGAGTGATCACTTCGTAGACAGTATGGTTTGTCCATTCAAATGGAACAGACGTATTATGCTACACCTTGATTAGGGTCAGTTATATTTATTTTTAATACTTTATTTGAGTTTTTCCTTGGTTTCCAAGTGTTATGTTTGGGTGTTGGCGACAAAAGTGATGCTCGTGATAGATGATATGATCACAAAGCCGAAGAAATGTCGCTAGTATCTAGCGACTACGCTATCTGCTTGTAGCAACTTCGTGGACCGCCATATCATGACCAGAATAAATACTCTTAATACATATTTCAGTCGGGTGTGCTGGTGTAGCACGTAACATTAAATCCCCAACAAATTACTTCATTATCATAAGTACTACTGAAATTCAGTTATTACAGCACCTGCTGGAGATCCAACAACCCCAACACATTGCCGGGAATCAATTGTATAGTGCAAATTTCCTGCATCCGACATAACATGCATATAAAATAGAGAAAATAAGAAATATAACAAAATAGATAAATGCGAAACTGCTAAAGCATATAAAAATGAGTAACTATTAGTTACACTCCGATTATGGCAAACAGATATGAGATTTTGTCTGATGACAAAACCGATTTGAATGCATCCGATGGAAATAATAAAATATAAAAAGTTCCTAAACCGCCACCAATTCATTGTGGCATATATAAAACATATTGGGCCATATATATTTCACAAAATGTACTACAAAACTAATTATACAATTATTAAATTAAGTACCTAAAACGATTACCTAAGTTAAAACTTTTTTAACAGAATTTTGCACCTATAAACACAATTAAAACTGTTATTATAAAATAGTATTTCAAATAATACTGACACAAGAGATATAAAAGAACCATCGAAGAACATGTGCGAAAAACATATCTACTATAAGACAAAGTACCAAAAACAGCTACCAATATTCTTTGTTGAAATTGCACTGGATAACAGCAACAATAAAAGTATTTATAAAACATAACATGTAATAAACACAAAAATAACGATTGAAGCTCCACACCCTAAAAGGAAATATCGCTGCGCACAAACTATCAGAGATACGGTCGTACAAAGAGTATTTGTAATACTCCACGCTATGCAACATATGCAAATTATCATTTAATTAGACAAAAAAGAAGCTAAGCCGTAAAATGTACAAAATGTGGAGGAAGTCACCCAGCCAACTATGTAGGTTATCTTCGCTATAAGCAACTGCAAAGTAATATATACCCTACCTAATAAAATCAACCTGAAGGAACAAGAGTATCGTATGCTCAAATAATCGGAGAGAATATTTTACTGGCACAAAGTACACCTTAACCTGATGTTTATGGTTATTCTTCCATTGTAATTACGCTCAGTATTCAAGTACTTAATTGTTACAGACCTTCAACACTATCAAACAAGAAGATAAACTAGGAATAAATTCGAAAAATATTAGATAAATATGTTACATTCGAAGTGCCACTCAAAACTGAAGACGATATTTTAAACTTTGTTAGACATTTAACTACAACGCTCCTTTTACATAAACTTGATAATTATTCTTATATTAGTAAAAACTAAAATTGTTGAAAAATGTGTCAAAATTCAAAAGCGTCAAATGATAAAATAGACTAAATGCTAAAACTAATAGAGACTTTACACTCTTACGTAATCTAAAGAAGCAAGTAAACCAATACTTCTTAAGTACGTTGTTTTCTACGGAGATACGAATTTCCCGTTATGGAAAGCAATTACAGAAATATGTTTCTCCATTTATAATACCAAATAAAATCTGGAAAAAACTCATCCGGAGAAGGTGACCCCGTTTGCCAATTATTAAAAAGTATTGACATAATAGGCAACTAAAATCACTGTAAAAAGAAAACTACATTTATGAATACCTCAATACTCCCTTCCAAATACAATAACCCATAGTAAGATATACAAATAAACCAAATTAATAAAGCTGCACCCATTGAGTTGGATACAATAAGATCATCCGGATATGATCTAATAATTGGATGAATCTTGAAACAACTACCAGAAACCTGGGTAGGATACATCTCATACATATTTAGTACCGTATTAAACAGTATTTTTTCCTGATCATTAGAAAATTAGACATATAGTAATTCTTAGCGACCTATTGTATTGTTACTACCTGGTTCGATAAAATCTTCTTAAAGAAGTTAGAACCCTTTCTAAAATATTGGTTTGGATTTAGAGAGTAACACACCGCTATAGAACAGGCGCACAGATTAATTGACCTAATACACAATGAACAAGATAACAGAAAATGTATTACGCAAACCTTTGACAAGCTTTGGCACGTGGGACTCTTGTATTTTATAATTAAATATAATGAAGCTCATCCCTACAAGATTTTTTACAAAATCTTACTAAAAATTAAAAAATCACGGCACTTTTTCTGATCATTTTAGGTGTACCTTGAAGAAGCGTGTTAGGAACAATGCTGTATATATACACTTTTGATTTTCCAATTATAAATCTGACAGTAACAGTCAGTTTGACAATAATTTGTATATAAAATTACAGTACTTGTAATACGATTCAAATTAAATTCAAATCTGGCTCAAAAGGTAGTGCATCAAAGCAAAAGAAACCAAGTCAAGGCATGTGACTTAACTTTATATAAAGAAGGTCACATGTATTAAACAAACTTATCTATAGAGATTCAAATATATTTACCATCATCGAAGAACTTACAAAGCATAATATACGATACCGACATAAATTGTCCTTTCTACATGGTGAAGAGGGAATACGTAAAGTCAAAAGGTTCAAACCAGTAAGCTTACCAAACAAATTTATTCAGATTTAGTTCAAGCTTGTTTCTCTTTATTATAATCATAACTTATTTATATATTTATATTACTCAAGAGTCTTACATCATTGGCTATTATTGTACAAATTAATTGCTCGTATTGTTTTTGTTGTTAATTTTTTTATATATAATTTATTGAATGTTTAGTTACCCAAAAAAAATGTAAATTATAACCGGACTTGATAAGAAAAAAATTAATATAATATATACAAAATGCGCAAAAATAATGAGACCCATCAAAGTTTGAAAAACATGCAAACATAAAGACTATAACCTAATTAACTAAAAGAAACAAATTTGTTTTTTACATTATAAATGAGAATGGGAAATTGCTCAGAAGTTTGTCAATTCTTTAAGTCATATTTAGTGACAAATGTTGCTTAGAAGCAGAAATAAGAAACTCACTCTTTAAGGAGAAATACTTCTGGAAATGGTATGAGAAATATTGTCAAAATCATCAAAATACCCTCATAGTATAAACGTCCAAGCACTTTTCTACTTTGTGGGAGATTCAATAAATCATCGCTAATCTAAGAATATGTTAGACAGGGTTTTGTTGATATATTTGAGTAGTTTAAATATATTTGAGAATGAAAACGCCCCTTTCTAAAGCAAAATGTGACAACATACTTAAGCGTCGTTTAAACGCTATTGAAAATAATTGGATTATGTTAAAATCAATTGTTAAACCAAAAACTAATACAACTAAAGATATGATAATTGAAAATATCAGAAGTATGGAACAATAATGAGATAATTAAAAAAGCAATTAATTCTTTGCATGCCCATTAGTTCAGTGTAAAAAACCAAAAGGCAGCTCTACAAAATATTTATAAAATCTAGATCACTAGTTTGTGTAACAAATAAAAATAAAAGTATTGTATTTTCCTTAATTCTAAACATTGTTACTATCAGGTGATACTAATATTTTTGCCAAACACGGTATACAAAAATTCAAAACACAATAAAATTACAGTATAGCCATAAAAGACTCGAGTTTTGAGTATAGTATCTAAAAGAATCCGCGATACATATTCACACAATGCAGAATTCGCGTTGTTGTGTTGAATATATATACGGGATTTAATACCGAAGGAAAAAATGGTTTTGTAAAATATAAGGATTTTATATCTAAGTATAATAATAAGGTTACCTAGGAAGAATTTTTTAACTAAAATTATCTAAAGCAACAACTCGTTTAGACACACCTCGGTAATTATAATTTAAGGTACAGCGATTTGATTTATTTCAGACGTGGTATCTCTACAGTTCAAAGATACATATGTTGCTAATCAAATCAAAATTCACGTTGCTAGCGCTAGGTTTTCCAAATAAATATTGTTTCTTACGTCTTGGAACGCATCGATACACAAAATCAAAAAACATTTATGTTTTTGTTCAGAAGTAGAAATGTAACTAAAGAACAGTGGCATCGATTGATTTCAAAATAATTAGTTTGGGTTTTATTTCAGACGTACTAATGCATTTCTAAATGTTTAGTTACAATTACCATTATACATGCTTTTTTATTAAATAATAGTTTGCACAGAAATTCATTCTCATGGTAAAATAGTGAATACGCAATGATTCTGTTTCATATCCCAAATGTCTGGTTAATCTAAAGAAGTAAATACAAAAATGTAAAAGCTTTGTTATACGAACACAATGGAGATCCCCGATACTTTCCTGCCGGAATATCTCCCTTAGCAGTCCCAGCGCTGCCAGTCAAATCCTTCACGTAATACTCCGAGGGTTTGCCTCATCATCAATTGCGGAAATTGTCGGTTTGCTCTGGCTAACTCCAAATATTCTTTGAATAGTAGTATTTTATTGTTGATGCTGTTTTTGAGAACATAATTGCATCTGCGATTTAGCGTAATTACACAAGGCATATTTTTAATAAATATTATAATAAACTCTTTTAAATAAATATACAGCTATTTATATAACTAGGAAATTTAGATACAGCAGAAATTCGGCTTGATATTAAACCTCACAGAACGAGGACGAAGTATCCGTTGATATCCTTTTACGACTAGGATTTCCGTGGGCGTTGCAGATATCTGAAATCGGTAGATAAGGTGTCAATACAGTTGTGTGAGAAAGCGAGAAAGCACTACCTTAAACCCCAGAGATGAACCCTTTTCTTCCTCTAATGAATAAAAGTCTGTTGTACCTGAGAGACTATTAAAGCAGTAATGGAGCATGCGGTGCTCTAGCACAAATTAAAGAAACCCCTCTTTTCTATTGAACTCACAATTAGAAGGCAATGTAGAAACACAGCATTTTGAACGTAGTTTGCATTAAGTGCCTAATTAACTAAGTGTACATGCTTTGTGTTATGTATAATAGGCATAAATTAGAATAACAAACGATTTCAGCATAATTAATTGCCAATTAAGAATAGCTTTAACAATAAACATACCCCATGAATTAAAAATAAGAATCGAGGGTATTTCTAGCGCAAAGTTTCTAAAATAGGCTTTCCAATGAGTGGCGAAAAGTTGAATTTTTGTTCAATTTACTGAAGTGGTGTCCAAATCGGCTACAGCTAATAGCTTTCTCGCAAATCAATACCAATATATACCGACAGTAACTGAATTAGTAGCGAGCCGCATTCGCTCCGCTGAGCTGTTGTACATTATATGTATAACTCGCAAAACATGACGCGTTCATAATCCTATGGGCTCGGCGTGAAAAATGTCGCTGTTCAGTTACAACTGTTGCGATCGTAACGTTCCGCATTTTCCGCAGCTTTGAAATCGGGGGAATAAAGAAGTGAAAGACCTTTGTGCGCTCCTAGAAGTAAGCATAATACATCAATTCCGCCGACTTCGGCATATTCTCACAAAAGTGAAGCACGTGTAGTTATGAAAAAAGGATTTCGCCGATCGCATTCGTACGCAGCTAACAATGGCCTATGTGCTGCCGAATTCTATAAAATCGCAGAGGATTTCGTGATTACCGTACCAAATTTTGTCTTTTCATATTTATTGTAGACGTGGGAGGAGTCGTAGAAGAGATTACAATCTATTGTACTCACATGCGTCCTAGTTTACTATATTTTTATTACGAAGTCGAATTTTTAAAGAAGAATAAAGCGAAAAATTCCAGATGGTATCATAATTAATTGTAACGAAATTAGGAAACTTTAACAAAGAAATAGAAAAGCACAGTAAAACAGGAAGCAGTGCTCTGGGTGTACTTAAACGTACTTTGTATTCCGTTTAGGTAGTGACAAGGACCCATAGAACTTTCTGTAATATACTAGTGAGGCTCAGTAAGTACGTGAGTCCGCTTGAACAGGCCGAGTGAATTTGCGAACTTAGAAAAGCCATTATAATGTACTTTGATAGGTAGGTAATAATTTTTTGTAAATAATAAATTAATTACGTAAAGAATTTTGCATAATATTTATGTTACACAGGTCATTAAGAATAAGTATGGATGGTGATTTATTGTTATCGGTGGAGAAGCAGGCGTGTAAATAGCCGCTCTCGTGGTGCGGTGTGGAAACGTAGTACGGCCCGTTTGGAACGTCAACCGAGAAGGCCCAAATCGTCCCTTAAACGGCCGTCGCGTAAGCGGATGGGGGCGGCTACCGATATCCACCAACGAATATTGCCAAATCGCTCACCTGAATCGGCTTCGGCTTCGGCTTCGTCGGCAATTCCAAAGTGGCCACCTCTGCGCTGCGGATCGGGTTTCTGCGGGTAGCGAATGTTCTTGCGGGGTGAAGACACGACCGAATTGGTCGCGCTGCGGATGGCGAGTTTCTTGCGGGTTGAGACACGACCAAGTTGGCCGAGCTGCGATGCGTGAATGTGCGGTGTTAAAACACGACCAAATTGGCCGCGTTGCGGATTGCGAATGTTGCCGGGCTTCGCGCCTGGCTTGGCGGTAGGTCTTTTCGGGCAATTTTGCATTCGCCAGCACCTTTCAAATCAAAAGGTGCCGCCGACGGCGTATGCAGACTTGTCGGCTGAGCAAAAGCCCATATGCCGTTTTGTGTGCGACGGCAAAACGTAGCAGACATCACAGCCGCCAGCATGCCGCCGCGATATAAGCGGTTCAAGGGCGAAAAAGCCGCCACACCAATCGGCCTAACTGTAAATTGTAATTGAAAATAACTAAATTTATTATTTTTAATCTTATTCTGCATTTTTGTTTTTTTATTAATATTACACTCCGACATATTCACAAACATCGTTTTTGCAACAATATTGCATTTTAATTGATATGGTACGTTATACTGCAACATAATCTAATAAAAAAATTATAAAACAGCAAAAAATACAGAATGATGTATGTGTGTAGCACATATTTTTTAGTACAGGCAGATCTTGTAAGCGATAATAAAAAATGCTTCGTTGGAGCAAAAAGTGCAAAAAGTAATTAAACAAACAACCACAGGCGGTTTATAATGGAGTTTGGAACCGTGAACAATGCAAATGTGTATTTCTGTTACCCAGGTTCTTAGGTGACGTCCGTGATCTTCATTTGCAACTGCTTGCTGCACTCCAAATATTGTTTCTGTCACACGTACACTTAAGTTTACTTAAAGCGGTGTTAACCAAACTGCACCTTAAGTTTTCTTAAATTTTGAACGGTTCTTAGCTCTGCTAGAAACTTAATGATAATATGTTGCACAACGGACAAAGATATCTCTTGCTCTGGCATCGTGATATTGACTAAAGAAGCGGTGCTATAAAGAATGAGTAAAAATCCTTTTCGGACAACTTTAATTACGACGCGCCCCTGTCCACCTCTGAATGCGTAAAAAATTCCAGTTTGCATTTAAAACACTCGTATAATGAAATAATCTATAATATAAGGTTACCTTAAAAGTTATCTTCGCTATCTACACTCAGCTGCTTTATTCAAGGGTATTTCTGTATACGTATAAGTTTATTTATTAGACGTTAATATAATCTTTTTCAGTAGTCGTTTAGCAGTATTAGAATACGTTTTGTTGTTATAGAAAAATTATATACGCTATTTCGTAAGCTTTTAAGTATAAAAAACCAAAGCAAGCATTTGCGGCATGTAATGTTACTGTTTGTTACCGTGGCTAGTTTGTCGCGATAGTTAATAGGGGGAAAATTGCAATAATAAATCCCCTTATTTGCGATGATGTTTTCTTCAATCAAACACTGCGATTTCGATACTACAATTTAATGTTGACTGAAGTTAAATAAAAATACAAAGTTGCGAATGTGCTCGAGTGCATTAGTCGAGGCTTTCGATGGGGTTGCTTGTTAACGACTGACTAACTATCACAAACTGAGTCGGCAAGTGAGTGACATCAAATTCAAGGGGTGGGTTCTTGAAATCAGGGACAATAATTACCTACAACAAGGAAGAGGCTGCAATTGTTTAGCTTAATGACGAGAAAACCCGCTGACAAATCTTAAACTCATAATTATGTTTTTGAATAGGGTCATAAAACTTGTATTTAACACAAAAGACGGTTATCTACCTGAAGGGAACCCACCGACCACTTAGACTTCTAAATCTGTCACTCAACTTGTCTGGAGAATCTTAATTCTTAAAATAAGATAATCCTTACAACTATTCTTAATAATAAATTACTAACTATTTCGTACTAAACAGTTGCATTCTTTTAAACAAATCATCTATGTTAACGGTTTAGGGGGTTCGAAGCATGTAATTTTAGCATGGACAATGAAAATCGTAGCAACTACTAATTTACTGCGGGTACCTACGTTATTAAGGCTATGGTTCAAATATATCCGTTGTATATTTTTTTATATCCGATAACGCTGAAAAGTGTGAGTTCTGCATACATAATCTTTCTTTTACCATGTTTGCGTGAGCGATTTGCTTTATCAGCAAAATGAAAAATGAGCCTTTTAAAGGCATTGCTTACTTGGGATGTATTTTAGATTTTCTATAAGAATGTTAACAGTTATCGTTCTTGGTCTAGCCTTTAACGATAGCAAAACCTGCTCTTTACCCGCGTAAAGTTTGATATCTACTTGAGGAAATTAGAAGGGTATTACTTACTATGTTCTAACTATAACAAGTTGAAAATAGTAATGTATTATAGTTACGCTTTTAACTAAACTACTTAAAGAAAACAATCAGTACAAAGCAACTGCAAGTAACGGATGGATAAGACGTACCTCTAATTCTTCTTAGGAATTAAATCATTTTTTATGTAAAATAATATTATGGACACTACGAGTAATTTTTGAAGTTAAGTAACCTTTGACATAAATCTTACTCTCTTGAACGCATTCATCACACAACAAACAGTTGCATATTAAAGGTTATCCTTAGTTATTCCATGAATTTCTTTACCTACAGTTGCTTTGAAAGATATTTTTCAATACGCTATTTTTAAAAAAGCCGAGATATTTTATTTACAATTTTCACTCAAATCAAACTATCAGAACAAAATAATGTTTTAGGATTAGTATATTAAAACATTTTACAATGTAACCTAATGCATCAACACTTACTAGTGTGATCCAGTTTGCATTACGCTTTATTTTACTATTGTAGTGTCGTATTGCCACTTTTTATACAAAAAACGTCTTTTGTTCAAAAAATGCAAAATATTAAAAATTTGAAAAGATTAATATAAGGCTTTTAAGACTTTGGAAACAAATCTTTCCGTATCTTTTATAAAGTACGTCAAGTAATTATAACGTACCTATAAAAACCTTAAACTGCTGCTAATTTTAACGTGATCACCTAAGCCATAAAAAATTTCGAATTTGGATACAACAAAAGGTTGTAACAAACATTTTGTGTGCGCTTCTTTCAAACTGAATTGTTGCACACGAGTGACTAAATGGTAAACTAAACTGTTTTTAAAAAATGTCAAGAAATTGTAGCAAACTTTAATAAAATCGGACTTTACTTGAGCAAAACCATAAACTAAAAGAAGAATTGTTAATTGTCAATTTTGTTGCTTTTTTTAGAATTACTTCAAAAATTCGATTTGACGTACTGAAGATAAGGTTTCGAAATGTTTTTGGCTGAATGGAACGGTGTGCGAGGAAAATGTTTTCTTTTAGGTCGCTCACTAATGCGAATTGGCGCCCATTTTCGTAAATCCGACGAGCGAGTATTTCCCAATAATTCTTGACAGGATTTAAGTCGGGTGAATGTGGAGGATGTGTCGGTTAAAACGCTATTTTGCAATGAATCAGAGCATTGTCATGTAGTAGTCATTTTTAGTAATCCGGTAGCCAATTAGATTTTAAATTTTTTGTAAGCACGTTTTGGTAATGCTCACTATAAATTTTTGAACTAATAAACGCTAAGAATGCAGCACCAGACTCTTCAATGGCTGCTTTTGTATGTATCATTACATTGTTACCACCAAAACTGCACTTACGCAAATCATGCCAATAACAGCGATAACCATCTGTTCCATCGAATTTAAAATTTTTCTCGATTGAGAACACCATCTAAATTTAAAAGAAATCTTTAATCATACAAAGCATAAATAAAATAAAGGAAAGGAAAAATTATCCTATCTCATTCATTTTTCCATGCCATGTGTTCCCGAGCAAATTCTCCGTACCTTGTCATTATCTATAGGTCTAACCTGTATTTTAATCCATTTAATCCTAGGATCGCTTTTAATAACTTTACGAATGGCTTCGGGCGACACATTAAAATCAAAACTCCTCTTCAAGAGCCAAGTACCCCCTGTATAATTGGAAGCAGCACTGATAACTCTTTTTTATTGCAGTCACTTAGCGCGAAAGGACGATCAGTTGATTTTGCAGTGCCATAATTATCTTGGTACTTAAATGAAATGCCCGACCTATCTTGAAATCTTTGCGCCTGTATTGCGCTTGGATTCGGCCCTTTTCAAAATCTGTAAATTGGCTGCCTTCAGCATGATGTAGATAAAACAGTTATATAAAAAAATATTAGACAAAATTACAAAAAAATTGCATAACGCTCCATGGTTTGTTGAAAAATGTTTTAAACATTCTATTTTATCGTTTTATTATTTTTTTGCTTTTTCGTTAAAAGAATAGTACACAAACTTCTTGTCACAAATGTAGTTCTTAACTTTTTGCCTAGTCAATTCGAAATTTAATGCCATTTGGGTGATAATGTTAAAACTATATTAATTACAGTTTAAATTTTGTTTTCATAGGTGTGCAATAATTACTTGACGGGGGCGTACATAACAATTAATTTACTAGTTGCTATTATTGTGGACAATTTTTGCTCATTTTTCCCACTATTACAATATCTGCAATAGATAACAGAAATCAAATAAAATCTTTACGCAGACATTCAGGATTGTAACATGAATTTATGTATTTTTATAACAGCGATTGAATAATATTTCTTATATTACACTAAAAACTTTATTGGGCTAACTATTTATTTGCCCTGCTATTTACATAGTACTGGATGGTGTAAAAGTAATGTGTAGTATAGCGTTTTTGCTGTGGAATAGTTTTTGTTTTCGTTGTTACTATCCCACGTCTTTTCTGTCAACGATTAATTGTTGCGCGTTATGCATCAACTTTAGGTCTGTACATGAGAAGTTAGAATTCTATCAGTACAAAAATATGGTTGTTTAAAAAGCGCTTTAAGGCGATTCTTCAATACAAACTATCTTGTGAAAGCACGCTTGAAACTATTGCTTCTGATGATGTAATTGTGACACAATTCAATTTGGGTGGTTACGTCAATAAAGAGAGCTGTTAATTGTAGGCAGCACCTTATCAACAGATAGTACTAAGCTTATAGTTTGGTGCTCCGTTTAAAAGTGAGGATTATTAGACATTACTTTTTAAGAAAGAAAGGGCTAGAGTAACAGAGCATTATAGCGACACGCTATGCAACTTTTTGCTTCTACAACATGGAAAAAATGTGGTTCTAAGAAGATAGAGCCACAGCCCATACGACAAGCGTTTCGATGCCAGTTATTAAACAAATGTTTCTCCAACATATAATGTCAAGTTTCGGCGGTGTCTCTTAGCTCTTACGTTCACCAAATTTGTCTGTCTGCGATACAAGATTTCTAAAAAGCTGCAAATATATGCATATCAAGTAGGACGTCATATTTCTGATGTAATCTTCCGTAATCCAATAATCACTGTATACCAATCAAAACTGCTTTTATTACAGATTGCGTTGGCGTTAAAAAAATTACATTAAAAAATAACAATAACAAAGTTACAATTATTTGAAAACATATGTTTATTTTACTCCACTCTGTATTAAATTACATATATTGTAGGTAATAAATTTGTAGAAACAAACTTTATAGAGCAGAGCAAAAATATAAGTCATCCCCTGATGCAATTGTTAGGGATAAGCGTAACATATTTGAAGATCAGATGTAAACTATACTGTCCAACAAGTCTTCAAACTGAAAGAGACATTGATGTAGCCATAAGCCATCTTACCTCAACAATAAAGGAAACTATTAGACTTGCCACCACAACAACTCCTTGACGAACTTATCAGACTGACTATAGTCCTCCTAGATACATCATTGATCTAATTAAAACAAAAAGTCAACTTCGACGAGAATGGCAAAGAACCAGAGATCCCCAACTCAAAAACAGACTAAACAACATAATTCACCGAATCAAACTAGAGTCAGACACCTTAAGAATCACAGCGAACTAAAAGCACATAACTGAATTTAGCACGGGAGACTGGGGCCTATGGAAAACTACAAGAAAAATACTGAACCAAAAAGCAGAACTCCCCCCATTATCTTCCGAAAATCGTAATATAACCTACAACAGAATCTTGAAAAAGTAGCCGCTTTTGCCAATAATCTTGAAAGTAATTTTACTCCTGTAATCACCTGCACGCCCACCCACAAACTGCAAGTCATTAATGATATCGAAAGTAGAGTACCTATACCCAATTGCATCCATCCAACTTCACCCGATGAACTCTTTAGCATCATACAGAACCTCCCAAATAAAAAATCTCCCGGACATGACTTAATCACCAACAATATCCTCAAACACTTCACTAAAAGACGTTAGCCTATCTAAGTTCAACACTCACTTTCCACAAATCTGGAAGCATGCACATATCGTAATGATTCCAAAACCTGGTAAAAACAAAAAAAATTGAACAGCTACAGACCCATTAGTCTACTGAAATCACCTTCTAAGCTCTTCGAAAAAGTAATCCACAGTCGACTACTTAAGCATATTGAAAATTACAATACAATACCTAAACATCAATTTGGCTTTAGGAAAGGCCATTCTGCGAGTTACCAGCTTCAAAGAATAAGCGAGCTCATCGATCGGGGCTTCAACAGTAAACAATACACGGTAGCAATCTTCCTCAATGTCGCGCAGGCGTTCGACAGGGTATGGATAGAAGGCCTCAAAAAGAAAATCCTTCATTTTACAATGCCTCCTTATCTCAAAGCAATAATATTCTCCTTTCTAGACAACAAAACATTTGCTGCCAAAATCAACACAACCCTGTCCGAAATCACCAAAATCCGAGCTGGAGTTCTGCAGGACAGTATCCTGGGGCCAACTCTCTCCAACATATATACGTCTGACTTACCAGAGCCTGGTGCTACAATAGCTACCTTCGCAGACGAGACTTCTATGTTCACGCAAGCCGATAACCTCAATGAAGCAATGTCCAAATTACAGACCACAATTGACAAACTTTTAACTTGGTTCAAAACCTGGAACATCAGAATAAATCCTGACAAATGCCAAACCAAAATTTTTACACTAAGAAGACAACAATTCTGCTTGCAAACAAATTGAAGACAATGAAATACCTTGGAAGCCCAATAACAGTGCTGTCAAATACATGGGATTATATCTTGACACTCGATTAAGCTGGGGGTACCACATAAACCAAAAGCTTACTCAAAGCTACAATAGACTACAACAATTATATCTACTTATCAACTAATCCTCCCTAAAAATTAAATGCGCAACGCTACTCTACAAAGCCCTAATTCGACCTCTCGTCCTGTATGGATCATCGGTCTGGTGCAACACCTCAAGTACCAACATACAAAAAATACAACGCCTCAAATAAAGTCCTAAGAATCATAGTCAACACACCGTGGTACGTTAGAAATACTCAACTACACGAAGAACTCGGCATCTTACCCATCGATCAATACATCAAGAACTGTGCGGAAAAATTTATCTCAAACGCGAGTGCATGTAGTGGTGCGGAATTCTATCAACTCTTTAAAACTAACATTCACACCAGGCTTAAACGGAAATTACCACAGCACCTAGTTGTAGCAAACCATAGACAAAATTAACCAAATGTGAATTCACTGCGCTTATTATTGTATCCCACTATGCCACAATATATTTATATTCTAAGTTATAATATGTCAAAAAATCTTTTACCTCTGCTATGTATAACAAATAATTGTTGATCTAGCAATAAATGTATATTTAAAAAAAAGGGATAAGCAGGTGAGGCATCTATTAAAATAATTAGTAGACAATGTTCTAGAATAATATCTAGCTACTATTGTAATTAAACTTGAATTTTGTTCGTTAATAAAGTTTTTGGGAATTACTAAATTGCCGAAAGATTATCAGATTATTAATACTAGCTCTTTAAAATTTGAAGTGCTTATATTAAAATTTGTAAAATAAGCAATTCAAAAAAGTATCTTAAAGGTGATAGACATATACGTGATAGAAAGAGGATCCGTATTTGTTTACAAATAAAATTATTTAAATAAACAATAACAATATTAATCTCATAAAATTAAAAAGATATTGTACTTTTAATTTTTAATTTATCAAAAGTCATCCACTTCGTAAAAAATGTCCTTTTCTAAATAAGTCGGTATCTACATGTACTCTAAGAGCTGTGTTCTAAATGGGTGTATTATTTTAAGATAATCCTGATTACTTAATAAATATTAAGATAACCTGCACAATACAACTTTTTTTACAATTTTTCTTAATGATCTAAAATTACAATTATGCTATTGGAAAAGGTATTAAAAATAGCAAGCAGCAGAATTCTTTAAATGCAATTATAAGAATAAATAATTATAAGCAAATAGCCACTGTAAAATATGTAAGTTTACTGCTACTAATAGCGTTAATTCAATAATTTTTATTCTTTGTTTCCAACTGATAAATCGTTTTTTGCAAGTGAGAATGATGGCATATCTTACTGTACAGGACATTACGTTTGTGCGCTTCGCATTCACATTTGCAATAAATTTCACATTTGTGGTGCCTACCGCGGAAACAGGCCCACGGAGCCTTAAATTAACCATTAATCGTCAGCAAACACACAAAACAAAAGTTAGATAAGCCAGCCGGCATCCAAACCGCGGTAAGATTATATACTGCTTTAATTGGAACAATTCTTGTTTACGTTTAATTAGGCCTGAAGGTCCGTTTGGATTTCAAACACAGCGTTACAGGATGAGATAAATGACGTCAACATCTAAGAGCAGACAATATGATAATTAGCAGATGACCGCTTGAAGCTACGGAACGAATTTATTTTCAGAGAATTTCAAATCACAATAAACCAGAAGAATGTAAACTCTTGCGCAGTTGATTAAACAGTCGAAAGAAAAGCACGTGTTTTAACAGATTTTGGTTGGTACATTTTTTTTATAAAACAAAACGTTGAACTTATTAAATATATGCATCACTTCCCCTCAATAGTTTTTAAACCTTTTTTCTTTGCGTTTTTTTTTATTTTGGAAAAAATTACAGCAAATTATATCATATAACATATATAGAGGTATTCATAGCAATTATTTTTGTAAAAACTAAAAATTAAGCCACAATGAGCGGTAAATTATGCCGAAATGCAAGGTAACATATTTTTTAACGGAGTTTATTGAATGTGCATAAGAGTAAAGATTTTGCGACTCTTTGTAAACTCTGACAGTGCTCAAATTGATGATGTAAATTGGTGTTTTGTCCGGCGAAACGTCAAGAGAATGCATCTTTATTTCAATTATAACACATAAAAGTGTGCAACGCACACAATTGGGGTTCCCACGGCAATGCCAAGTCTTAAATTAATTCTTCAATGATAATAGAAGAAGCATGTAAAATATATAAATGTTCAGACATAAATTCTTACGTGAGAATATTGAATAGCCTATTCTCAGTTATATTACAATAAATTTGTTCTATATGCGTCCGTTTTAGAATAAGACATATATTTTTAAAATGATTCAGTAGTAACTTGCATACAGATGAGCGAATAGTTGTACGATGGTACAATCTTTTAGTAACTTAATATAAATATAAGGCACTAAAATAGAATAATTTAAATTAAACATTGGGAATTGAATTGCGCGTCATATATGTTCTGTGAACAATAGAAGTTTGTATTGGTACATTTGTTGTTAAACATATGGTAAAATCGAACTAAAACAATCAGAATCTCGGTGCTTTTGTAAATTGGATTTTAGAGGACACAGAAGTTGATGCTGACTTTAAAAAAAATATTAAGGGATGAAGCTCACTTTTCTTTAAATGGCTTTATGAGTTGTCAAAATTGTCACCTCTGGAGTACTAACAAACCTCGTGCTATTTAAGAAAATGCATTGTTAGCTAGAGGAACCGTTGGCTAGTACTTTTTAACCAATAATTTTAATTTTAATGACATGTCGTTTCAACAAGATGGAACCACATGTGAAACACTCGTAGAAGGGTGACATCGACTGACCACCGCGGTCTTGCGATCTAACCTCATTAAAGTTTTTCTTCTAATAACAAAACTCGTATTGTCATATATTTCGTGTTTTATTCCGGAAAAACGTCCTGAAGTTCAATTGAGATATTACGATTTCACATATAATTAGTAAAGATGGCTACAGAAAGTTTACAAGCAACTAAGCTATGTAAATGGAAAATTACGTTATCATAAAATTATGGTAATGCATGCAAACGAGCTGGCCAACACAAAGTTAGTCTGTTAGCAAATTTCAGCTAATACTTATTTGGGAATGCGTAGATTTTCGCCCCAAGCGTGCTGCTCGATATCGCAGCGAGTTAGGCTTAGAAATACACCTGAAAGGTTTGCAATAACATTAATAAGCGATCCTGTTTCTCCGGCCGCAAATCAGGCTGTAAAATCGTATAGCATGTAATGCGGCATTTCACGGTTCGCTGCTCTGTGTAATTAATGAGAATTTAACAACCAAATTAACAAGACGTGCGGTTTTCCCGGCGAATCTATTAAGATGCATTATCGCTCCGCTACTTTATCAGGGCGCGCAATGAGCAGATGAATAAGCGCTCGGGGCACGTGCCATCGCTTTAGGCATTCAACAAACCTGCAAGCAATTACGAATGATTGAAACGTTCTAGCCAAGTTCGAATAACATTTCGCAAAAGTTTAGATGACATCGTGACAGGCAAAATTTCGAACAAAAGGAGAAAGAAATTTGTTTTGGTAGAGTTGGGTGTTCGGGCGAGAATTGGAAATAAAAGAGTCGGTAGTTTAGGTTCGCCATCAATTCAGATACTGAATTAGATAGCCAAGGGCAGTCCACGAGTCCATTAGTATTCTCATTATAAGACACAAAAGTTGGGCTAATACATTTTTATAGGAATTGCTTGATGAAAACGTCTAAAGAACCCGTGAAGGTCAGATATACAGATGTAATATTGTATACAAAAGCAAATACGTGCAATTTATTGTAACCTAAAAAGCAAAATCTATGATGTACTAAATGTAAAATATTAACATAAAATTACTGTAATTGATTACCATTCTATCTAGCAAAAAGAAAACGGCTTGTACCACATATTTATATAGAAACTGATTATAAACTGTATACATAAATTTGATTTTCTTGTTACCGAGATAAATATATTTAATAAAATACGTCACAATACTTTTTTAAGTGCGTTTTTATTATGTTACCTATATAAATGGTTTAGTTTTATAAGTTAATTTAAAATTATGGAACTCAAACAACTATCTGCATGAAACTAAAAAATTGAGATTAGTTATGTAAAAAAACAATTTTACCGAGTTGATAAACATAATAGTTGCAACTAAATTGCAAAAAAAACACTTCTAATTACATCAAACCTATTTCGTGTAATAATTTTTAATTAATTAATTATGGTGCATTTTCACCTAAATCTAAAAACAAATTCGAATACAAATGCTACTTTATTTAATGCTCCCAAAAGAAAATTTATATTTAATATTAAAGTATAAGAATTACATGCTGTATATAAGTCTTATGTTAAAAAAAACTAAGAGAAAGTATAACATATAGGCATGGTAGTCGAGATAAATCCAGAAATGTTTTAGGTTATATTGAGAGAAATCCAACAGGCCGTATTATGCGCATGCGCAATTTCCTATTAGATAACAATAAGTTAGGTTCACATTATCAACAATCGTAGATTGTTCACAAAATCAGCTGAAAAATTTAGCGTCGAAAAATTGGCGACAAATATTGTTCGTAGTTTAGCTATAAAAAGACCTAAGTTTACGACGTAGCCAAGAATTACAGGGACTCTAACCACTATGAGAGGGTAATTGCTCACAGGGCAACTCACAGCAAGTGATCTAATTGCAAGATAAGTGATGAATTCGGTTACGAAATGAAAAAGATCTATCATAATTTTAAGCCAACAATGACTGATCTGGGCAACAGAAATGGTCGTGGTGGGGTCAATCTGTCAGTGCATCAGCACTTGTTGACTATAAGCCCTACGAAACCGCCAAATAATGACTAAGAGAAACAAGATGGACAGGAAGTTAAAAGCCAAGCACCGCTAAACATCAAGCACGACAACGTCCTGAGATTATTTTTGAATAAATAGAACTTCATCCGGAGCAGGAAGATGAATGGCTAAAATTACAGTTCGATCTGCTAAGACGCCGAAGAGTGCTTACCGTCATACATTGAAAGTTTCCTACCTCTGTTATGGTAGTGGAGCTTGTGAGTTGCGAAGAGGATGACATGGAAACTCATTTTTCCTAGAAAAGTCTGAAGGTAACCGATGACAGCCATATCAACTTGTTGGAGACAGTTGTCAAACTTCGGATAGGGGAGGTAACCGTTAGGCGGTAGTACGTGTTTCAACAAGTCTCCGCTCCAGCTCACAAGGCAAGAAATATCCAGGTATGGCCATACAATAATTTTTTATTACCACCGGTTTTCCTACTTGTAGCCACCCTTCAGCGTCGAATGCAATCTCCTTGACTACTATATGTAAGGAGTGGGTAGCAAAGAGCAACGAGAGGCATTATAACATCAAAGACAGCTTAAAAGCCTCCATAGTGGAGGTAATGACGCATATAGACAAGGAGGAAATTATGTTGGTCTTGAACATCTTTAGGTCGTAACTTAAGAAGCTCGTGGGCGCTGATAGGCAGTATATTATTTAATATGATTCTCTATACTATTTGCTTTAGCTGTGCTAAGTTTCATGTAAATAAATTTAATTTTTCTTTTATTTTAATTTTTATTAATTGTTTATGGGAAACGAATATGGAATCAGAAAATTTCAATATTTAGGGGAGAAAAATACGAAATACTACGATTAATAACTCAACGAAAAATTATAGGGAAGAAAAGCCTTGGGGAAAACGAATATGCCGGTTAAGAAATTCAAGAAGTGGTTCAACTGTAGCTCTCTGGAATTTTTTAGATCAGTAGTAAATAAGCCAAACAATTATAATGATAGCCAACCCCCGCTAGAAGGCGGAAATGAAAGAAGAATTGCTTATTTATTTTTTTTATTTACTCGACGACATTGAATGTTATTTAATTTTACATTTTATTAAGATTTTTTATTGCAGTAAGTCTAAACATGCAGCAATAATCAAAATTTAGAATTAAATGTGAAAACATTGTAACTAAGATGATTAATACAAAGGGTATAAATGTAACTTATACACATTCTTCACATTCATTTCACTTGTTGCATACGCGACCATTCGGAAATTCCATTAGTTACATTTTCACTCTTTATAAGGATTAGTATGGAAATTTGTAATTGTATTTTGTAGTAGCTGATGTAATGCGACTTGACATCTTAACGAATATCAAACATATTCTATCTAATTCGCACTCAAAGGTCCCAGCAATTTTATTTAGTTCAATGATGCCTTTCTGTATTTTTGAGCTTTAACAATATTTATATCAAAAACACGCGGTTTTGTGCAACATTACACATTCTGTTAGATTGCTACCAACCTTGGCCCTGGCTACAAAGTTCATAGGCATTTAGCAAATAGATCGATCTTTTCGGATTATTTGCCCAGAATTACTTTGCTTTAAGTAAACCTAGAATAATTTCACAGTAACAAATTGTTCCACTAACTTACACGTAATGATAATGAATCAATCTATTGAAAACATTGTAAGTCGGACGCCTCCTATAAGACACCTAATTTCAAAATTTAATATAGCATTTATCTGGGATTTAGTCTACTTAGCAGGTACAATTCGGCTCTATCTTGCGGTCAACACCATATAGTAGACTTTTTTTCATTTAAAGTTTTTTTGTATTTAGGTCATTGAAAAAGTTTAAAAATTAATTTGTATGACATATAGCGTGTTGTGGAAAATTAGGCTATACTTGCCTCACCTAATTCTCTTATAATGTAGTTTTATACACTATTTAGGAAACTCCACACATGTAATATAAAATCATCAGATTCGTTTGATTCTCTATGTTACTAATAAACTTCAATTTTTAAAGCTAATGCTAATTGAAAATTAATTTAAATAGAATAGTTAATTTTTAAGATATGTATGTGAATGATGATTCCAAATAGCAATACTTGTGCTTTTATGAAAAATATTCTATTACGATGGAGTGCTTCCCTTTCCGTTGCAGCAAAAGAGGCAAAATTAAGATGTTAGATTGCGGCGGTAGATAGGGTCAAGCATTTGAAAAGGTTGTTTTTTATATATGTCTAAAATTAAATCATATAAATTCAGAGTTTTCAAAAATGTTTAATGTTATACATTGAATTAAAAGGCGACTCAACAGGACACAGTTGGACTCGCACTGATCGGGGGTTCTAACTCCCCTAATGCAGCTAATTGTCGAGCGAGTTCATATGTAACTCAGAAGACAACAAAACTGGACGATTTTGCAAATATTGTTTCAACATAAAATAGATGCGCCTATATTATTGTTTAGTTGTTTAAACTAGGTAATGCATAATAAATTTGTGTTGTTTTGGTTGGAAAGGAAGGTTGCGTATTAGTAATGAATAATTAAAATTGGTAAGCAAAACCATCCCTTTGCTCGCTGTGGTGACAGAGAGGACGAATAGAAGGAGAAGGAGATTAGAGTGGCAGGGATAGTTAAAATTTATGAATTAAAATCATTACAATGCAGACAATAATTTTGCTTTACTTTAAACTAGCTGTATCCACAGCTCTGTCCACACCACCCGTACACTTATTATGTTTTTATTATACAAGGTATGCCTGCCTAATGAGCGTAATCAGCTTGGTCTAAATAAGATGGTCGGAGGGGGAAGTTTTTAGGCTTGATGGTTAGTGAGAGATATTAGATAAGTGGTTAGACTCAGATCATTTGCCATTAAGTATCTATAGAGTGCAGATCACTTTCGAAATGTCACGTCACGGGTTAAAATGCAGCGCTAAATTTATATATATATATATATATATATATATATATATATATATATATATATATATATATATTAGCGAAATCTTAAGTGTTTAGGTGGCAGAAAACGTTCATAAATAAAAGGAAAACGAAACAATGATAACGATATATAAATTGGTTCATAACGTTTTGATCGACCAACAGAAAAAAAACGATTTGTCGATATTTTTGGGGTGCTTTTAGAAGTGAGTCTTATTTTTTGGAGAAAGCGATAACTGGTTATGTAACGTAGGTTTCTGAGTATCCAACAACAAATAAACAAAGCTCTGAGTGATACACTACCAAATCTGCTCGACCAAAGAAGGCTCGAGTAAACAAATCAAAAAGGAAAGCGAGATTTTGTGTATTTTTTGACTATGAAAGAGTATGAAAATCCATTTTGGAACTATTAAAAATATGCAGGCTGCTGTGCCGAGTGCTCTGAAAGAGATTCCAGTTCAAGACTTCTAGGCGAATTTCGACTTGTAGCAAAACCGCTGACGGTCAAAGTTGTTATTTTGCAACAGCAGTAGCCTCTTCTTTCCGAGCGTAATCTTAATTAGTTTAGTTGGAGTTTTTCACCACTTCCATTTTAAAAGCTTTGTGTCCTATTCTCTCATATTTCTTTTTTTTTGTTATTGAAACTGATTTTTATGTAGATATTGATTTCTTTTTATTAAAATAAGATTTTTTCATAACTCTCAAATTAATTCTTTATTCTTAAAATTTTATTAAGAACAATAGGGTCCTAGGCTTTATTTTTTCATTTGTAAATATTTTTTAAATTTATTTAGCACTTGCTCTTGGGAAACTTTTTTACTTTCCTTATCCTATAATAAGGAAAGTAATGTAATCGGCGGAAATTTGACCTACCCAGTTTTTTACATTTCTGGACGAAATATAGCCCCAGGATACCAAAAAAATTGGTTTGATCCATTGGTTCGTGTGTGTGTGCGTGCGCGTGTGTTTGTGTGTGTGTTTGTGTGTGTGTGTGTGCGCGCGTGTGTGCGCGCGTGTGTGTGCGCGCGCGTGTGTGTGCGCGTGCGTGCGTGCGTGCGTACGTGTGCGTGTGCGTGTGCGTGTGCGTGTGTGTGTGTGTCTGTCGGTCTGTCAGTAAACAGGATATCTCGAGAACCGTAAGAGCTAGAGACTTGAAATTTGGTATGCAAGTTACTTGTAGATAGGGGACGCAGTGCGAAGCTTTTGGTAAAAATCGGCATAGTCGTTTTGTCGCAAGGTCGCAAAATCGGTCACAAAGCGGTCGCGAATATAAACGGTTGAAGATACAAAAAATTTATGAGAATAAAAATGTTTGTTATCACGAGATAAAAGTTGTTAAAATAGGAAATCGAAAAAAAATTGAAGCTCAGGATTTTTAATATACCGGATGTTTATAAAATGTTTCGGGAAATTTATATTACCGGATAGATCAGACCTAGACGAACAAAAAATTACGATCCGAGGTCAAACAAATAAGTTATAGCCGATTAAAAATTAATTAAACGGCCGACTGCGGGAGGACGGGGGGGGGGGGTTCTAATTTGCTCTTGTGGTATGAAATCATTTTATAACATTAGTAAATAGTTCCGCTATATTTATACTTTATATCAAACTATTCAAGAAATCCAATTCAAAAGAAGACTTAGACTGCATTATACAAAGGTAGAATTAAACAAAAACGCGTGTTTTCTATACGAGTGGAAACAAAAAATTGGAACAAAGGAGACTTAATATTATTACTCAATAGCCACGAAAAGATAAACCAACATGAAAGTAACGATCTAACCGAATTGGACAAAATTCTACCGGAACCTAAAAAAATAAAATTATTATTATTCTAAATATTCCAAAATTACAAGCCCAAAGAATTATACATAAGCTTTAAAATCACAAAACGCAATTAGCCAAAGCTTCTATTGGCCAAATCAACTGGAGGACTGTTAAAAATTTGTGGAAGAATGTAAAATTTATGAAAGTTAGCATAATAAGACGAAAGATTCCTAACAAAATATTTGCTATAGATGACCGGAACTCAAACAAGCCTTTTGAAATAGTGTCTATAAAAATCTTTTTATTCAATAAAACTATTTTTTACATTATGAATGACGAATCTGCTATATATCTTTTAGGCGCGTGCATTAAATTATATTGGCGTTATCCATACCACTCACTCAGTAACAAGCTAACAAAACTATTGCACGGATACTTGAAGATCGCGACTTATTAGAAATACAGAATATAGTGACCGTGATGAAAAGATTAGAAAGTTATACAATATGGTGAAACTAGAAAACATACTAAAATTTTAAACCAAGCGCAGTCCCCACAATAGCGACCAAAAAAGAGATGAGTGTTAACAGAAAAATTAGGAGCAAAAGATCACAACCGTATAAAGATGTCATACTACTTGACAATATTACAAATAAAATTAAAACAAGACGATATTGTCATAAACAGGAACTAAAACCGATAAGGGAGACTGTTTTTCTTCTTCTATTTTTATTTACACGCTATTAGCCTGTTTTCAACTACACATTTCATGTAGTACTATGAGCTATCTTAGGCGTACCCCGAACAAGCGGCTAGTCTAACCCGATAAGGAAATCTCAAATCTATAATATAATTGCAGATGGGACTTCTAATTGTCGAGATAATACTTGGATTAATTTTTCAGACACTTCCATAGGGTCGTATACACTTCAAAAACAAAATATTCTAGGTGTTTTACTTTTTAAATTCGGACAAATAAAAGTATAACAATCCCAACGTTACTATTCCTTTGAATCATCTGATGACATTTCATTTTGAAAATTGTTATAGAAACTTATGTTAAAAAGAAACAATATTAAAGATAAAAACACAGAAAAATTACAATAGAATTAACACTGTTGAATCAGTAAATTGGACACTTTTAAAAGCCAGACTAATAAAATTGCACCTCGCATTTTAAATGAAAGTAAATCGGAAATAAATAAGAGGACTGATCAATCTTTTAGAATCGGTATTTCAATTTAGTTTAGAAGATCTAGACTAAAAAAGGTAGACAATTCGATTAAATCAAACCACACTTAATAAACAAATTTTACTAAATACAATTTTAGTTTAAAAACATCATAATATTTAAGAAGAGTTTCTAAATCTTGAACAAAACAGCTAAATTATTAGAAATCAAATTTTACAATAGTTAATAGTAATCAGACAAATTAACAATCAATTACAGAGATTACACCCGCGCATTATCACAGAAAATTTCATTCAAAAAAGAACGAAGGCGTATTTGAAAAGACCATCACTACACTTTCCTACGCCAAAGTGGTTCAAGAAGTTGAGGCACATACAATGCGGACGGACGCGGATTTTATTTCCGGGGCTCTCTCTCATTCCTCAGTCACTAAAAATAATTGAGTACTTGAGTTCACTCAAACAAGGGGCAACAATGGCGGTCGTCCGAGGCGTGGTACTTGCCACATCGCTCCGCACCAGAGATGGTGTGCGACGACCGGGAAGAGAAGGCGAGCATATGTGGTTGCGCTCCCACATGGGGAGTTAAAGCCGTGGAAAAAAATTACTACACTTTTATATAAATAAAAGCCATATAGTCAGACTTTTAGAATTATATATAGTACAGTTCCCATTCTGAGTAAAACATTTTGAATCCATTATTTATTTTCAATTATCACGGTCGAATATATTCTGTACAAATCAACAATTAAACAAGAACTATTAGGAAGATGATTACATTTATTTATTTATATTAGTAAAGTGCTAATTGAATATCAACGATAAATAGCATATTTTATTGATGCTTAAAAGAACATTATAAAATAACAATGTGGTAATGAAGAAGTGCATGAACTGCAAAAATTTTACTACGTCAAACTACCTTACCTGCAGTAAGTAGCTTTAAATAAGTAAATTTAAAGCCCGCTTACCGATCAATGATAAACATCCACATTTCTAATGCAGAATTTATCAAATTTAACCTAAGGTTCAGTAAATTAGATTAGCTCTCGAAACTAATACTAAAACCAGTATTTGTATATGGAAATAAAAAAAGTCGCAATAACTATTTAGATAACAAAACACGAACCTAATTGCCAGAGAAGTAATCGTATTATTTTATAATATAATATACTATTTCACAATAGAATTACATCACAATGGAGCAGGAATTACAAAACTTTTGTTTTGTCGTGTATAGAAAAAAACATTATGCTATAAGAACAAGGTGACCTTTTCTGTGTAATTAGCTTTTTAGATGAATCGGCTTTCTGCACCTCTAAACTTTAACATTTATCTTAGACTATACAATGTTCTTCAATGCTTCACGTAGTGTTATTCGGCTTCATAGTTAGTCTGTTTGATTAGTTAGCCTGGTTACTTAATTAAATCTTACTATTATTAATAATGTCCATTCGATTCATGTATAGTCTGTAGCTCGAGGCAAGCGCGCGCAAGCTCTATACCTAAGCTAGAAGCAACAGTGTAGTCGGCTAAGTTATCAATCGAGGATAATCAAAAAACACTAAAGCAGCTAACCCGTAACCTGGGCGAGTACCTTTTTAATAAAATCGCTGGATTTTGTTAATATATAACTAGCACTATTATATAGTAATATTACTTTTACTAATCGAGTAATAATGATGCACAAAGTTTCTATCTAACCACGTGTTTATAACTGTAATATATTAACCCAATTTAGTTACAAACTTGGTAAAGTGAGGTTTTGCACTAGTATACTGTTACTCTAAAACATATAATGTGCATGAAAGTTCTGCTGTTCAGATTTTTATAAAGTTTAACTGCAATTTTTACAATGCAGCACAGAAAAAATATATCACCTTATTCTAATTAGGCTAATATTTTTTATTTATTAACCTTCTATTTCTAGACACATAAGTAAATAAATATGTATAAACAAATTTGTCAAAGATATTACCTTTGCTAAAGTAAACATGTACACAATTATTTTGCAACGTTACCTTTTCTGTTTGTTCCCCTTTCGTTGCTCGTGCTTATCGTTTGAAATCTGCAGGCCGAATTTCTTATAAATTCACGATATCTCTGTTTGTGTGTTTGCTTATTTTTTATAAGCCCAAAATCTCAGTAAAGCATACAACATAAAATTAGATTGTTTATAAGTAAGGTAATGTGCCTTAGGACATGCTCTTGTTTCCGTAGTTTTGTAAAGAAAAATATGTTTCAGCCCTTTCATATTTATTTTAGTTTAAAGTAATAAAATATATGTTGTTTAAAAACGACTTTTTATAATGCTAAATCATGTGAAATAGTGGCTACATTTAAAATATCAACGCTAACGTTTATAATCTGTTTCTGCAGAACACGGCGCGTATATTGCAGGTTTTAAGCTAGCAGAGATTTGCAACGTGGACGTGCAAGTATATAGCGGAATAAATTTCACGACAAGCGAGAAAATGAAACGGAATATTTTTAGGTTTAAAGGATTTTGCGCTTAAAATATTTTGGAGTTTCAAACTGCAGCTGTTTGTATTTCATAACGATAGTATTGTTTATTAGATTAACATATTTTGTTAGTAAAACTTTCATTATTGTCTTAAAAATGCTTGCAAGTATTATAAAGAAAGCGGACGTGCGTTTGTGCTCCAAAATATTAATACCCGAAGCACCCGGAATTTTAACTGGCAGCTTGAAAAGACGTGCTGTTTACAATCTTGATATCAACTGACTTTGTGATAAACATCCAATTAGTAAGTAACTTGTTTAAATATCACAATTAAAGTTAAATTTAATTTAACTAGTACTAACATTGTTACTGAAATTAAAATCTGCTCTGAAAATGCAACAATGCAAACAGATGCGTTATTTTAGCTGCTTCTCCTATGCAACAAACAATGTAAACAATGTAAAGCAATTCTTTTCTCTACAACAAATACAATTAAATCAACCCATAGGATGTTACCTCATGAATAGGTTTTACAACAATATTCACAACCCATTATAAACAACACTTATTTTAGAGAGTATATTAAACTAACATATATCAAAAACACTCAGAATGGAGGAGTCACAAAACTCACAGCAACATCCAGGAAGCAGTGGAAAGCATAATTCTGATAATGAGATGTTAACTAATAATAAAGATGATGATATCGTAGACAAGCCAAATGACTTTTAAACTATTAATTCACAAATAAAACGAAAAAATAAACGATGCTAGTCAAAATATGCAGAAAATTACAACTTTTAATAGATATCACTCGTGAAACAGAAAGATGAAAATATATCAAAAATCATGCGAAATCGCATCAGAGAATTATCATTTTGTAGAAAAAATACCACTTTCAATTCAACTCATCGAATCAGTAATAACAAAAAACAATTACTATTGTCGGATAATAAGTGGCAAAAAGATCAAACTTCAAACAGATACAAAAGAAAATTCCAAAAAGAGCTCCAAATGATAAAAAAATGATTAAGCATTCTTACAGTCTAGAAGACAATAAAAACTACAGAGTAGTGTTGCGTAATCTAGTCCATACCACCAATCATAAGGAAATCAAAGCAGACGAACACGCAATATTAGAAACTGCTTAGAAGCTGGTTTCAAAAGGTAAAATCCGTTAGGAAAAAAATAGATAAAAGGCAAACGAAGTCACACTTACCCCTTTCCTCTGTCTTTCTTGCCTCCAGGACCAGCTTTTCTTTAATGATACCTATCACTTTTCCACAAACGGATCCGCTAATAGAGAAAAATTAGGATACACATCTGTTGCTTACTTCTTTACTGGTTAATGAGAAGACTTGGAAGCGACTAGTGGAATACGTTCTTTCTTTCGTCTACGGCGTTGATTTTAAGTTCAGGGACAGTAGACAAAAGAACGGCCTTGTTAATTAGACATCTAGGGCGTAAGCCGGGCTAAAAGAAAATGCGGTAGATGGTAGATCTAGTACAGAGCGGATGAACAAGTCGAGGAGGAACGAAACATTTTTTGATTTTAATTAAAATTGATAAAAAATAGATCTGACCTTTTGCAAGCCTACAACTTCACCGTCGCGATACCGCAGGTAAAGTCAACCTATACACAACTGCTCTGCTTCGATGCACCAACAGAGAGCGGGTTAAACCCAAATTTAAATAACAATAAAATATCTAGCTAATTAAAGAAAACGCATTGTTGGGTTGTAACAGCAGCATTAGCTAAAAAAGAGCATCAAGTAGCTGGAACCGGCGATAAGAGAGAAGCAACACTGGAGTCCCTGAAAATCTCATCTTTATTAATCTAAGTAAGAAAATAATCCTGATTTATTCAAAATTTTGAAGAATCTCACAAAAAAGTTACACAATCTTATAAGCATACGCGAAATGTGGAGAAAGTCATGACTACAGAACTTGACTAAAAAATCGTAATGACTGCATCCTCCCAAATGTGTGTTATGTCATGGGACTCGTTCAACAAGTTGCAAAGGCTGTACCATACATCAAGAAATTTTAAGAAAAAGATCTTTTGACACGAATGGCACAGCAATTATATTGACAGCAATAGCAACAGAGGAGTACCACCAACAACAACAAACACAGATACAAGGAAACTTGCAACAACAAACTACATCAAAAATCAATTAAATTCAAATCGTAGCAACATTATTGGTAGCTTATCCTACGCTCAGGTTACCGCAGCAAATATCGTACCACTAAACATATCTTTCAAAATGATTACTAAAACTACCAACAATTACATGCAATTCATGCAACAAAGGTTGCAACAGTAACAACTCATCAATCGGTTAACCACCGAAATAAAAACATTTAGAGAAGAACCGTAAACTGCTTTTTTCTAACCCAAACAAGAGGGAGAAATGCAACAAAATCGATATTGCACTAATATCAAAAACTAATTTCTCGTTCACATAACATTTTAATACAAATACTTATAATTTATATTAGACTAACCATCCTGAAGCTGACGTAGAAGCTAAAAATGGTACACCAATATCAATTAAGGATCTTATAAGACATCACGAAATTACTAAATTAGAAGAAAGCTACATGCAAGCTACTAGCGTGTTATTAGAGGACTGGTGCGGAACACTTATGCTATCTGCAGTTTATTGTCCTCCGAACTACAAAGCAAATCAGGAAATATTAATAGAATACTTTGGTATGTTGGGTAAGAGATTCTTAGAGGGAGAGGGCTACAATGCCAAAAATATTAGAAGGGGTAGCAGGTTTAATGCAGTTGGCAGAGGAAAAGTAATCGATAAGAAACATTTTGAGCAATTACCTACATACTTTCCAATGTATTGCCCTTTAGATTCACATAGAGTAGCCGATTTCTTAGACTTTATTTTTATTGCTAAAGGAGTTTCTATAGAATATTTGCCAATTGAATCAAATCTGGACTTAATCTCGTAATTATCTCTTTAGGTACAAAAATTTTGATAAAATTAATAAATAAATATACAGGCTGGGGACATTATACATAACAAAGCGATAATAAAATAAATCTAAAAACCTTACTTAAAATCAAGGAATATATTGAAAATACTGTCAGTGCTACTACTACTAATAATAATACAGCAATCCACATGGGAGTCAACCCCAAAAGACTAACGGTAAAACAAGTTCAGAATGATCCAAAACTAGTTATAGAAAAAATTGAAGAAAAAAGACGCTTTAGAAAAATATAGCATCGCAAACGATATTTTTCGGATAAAATACTATCGCAAATAACTTCTCCAAAAACTTGAAAATGAATCCTTTAATGATTATTTGAAAAATTTTCTGCTATGGTAGATACCGAATACTCCTTACAGAAAGCCACTAAATGAATAAAAAAGACATCATAACCCATTTCTCTAATACGTACGAAAATGGAACTTGGGCACAGATATGGGAAAAACACGTTTGCCTGACACCTGGAAAATATTTTCACAGTATGCCCTATACAGTATACAGCTGAAGAAGTAATAAATGAAGAGTTATGTAAAAGCACCCTGTCAGATGTCGTAACTATTGTAAGTAACTGTAAAAAAAAAGCATAAACTCTAAAAAAACTTCTGAATATGACCAAATTACAGGTCTATAGTTACAAATAAAATAACACATTAATAAACCTTTCATCACTCCGTATTTGTTCGTAGAACGCAAATGGTCCAATGAACCATGAAATTAAATGAATTCATTTTCTACGAAGCAATAAAATTAATGTGCTATTGATTTCAAAAACCCACTTTATGGATAGATCCGTATTCAAAATACCTAATTACACCGTATATCATACAATACATCCCGCCGGCACGGTGCATAGTGGAGCGGCAGTAATTATTTATAACAACATATTTTATCACGAATTATCGGAACACCAAACTAACAAAATATAATTTGCGATAATTTATATCAATGCAAAATATTGGTTTTTTAACATATCAGCCATATATAGCCCACCAAGATAATCAATTAGGTAATAAATTCATTATTGGCGGAGACTGTAATTTAAAACACACAAATTTGCATTCAAGACTGATCACTCCTACAAACAGAAAGTTACTAGGGGTCATCACCAACAGCAAATTCTCCGACAGTACTGGCGAACCAACGTACTGGCCAAGTGACTCCAATAAAGATTCCGAATTTAATTGATTTCTTCTTGAGTAAAGGCATAGCTTTCAGTTATCTTAAAGTTGAAGCAAACTGGGATCTCACAACAGACCACGCTCCCATTATTGCTATCTTTAACACCTACATTATCAATAGACCTTTTTTTTCTAAGGGAGAAATCTTCGTAAGATGCCACCACGTCCGTGCGAGGTGGTGTGCCGGATTCTTACCGGCTAAAACCTGGCACTATCTACTGGGACATTCTTCAGGTGAAACCGGCATTTTTTGTTTACATTCCTTGGTTTGTTTTTCTTGTTTCTCTTTTTCGTCATTATTTGCTTAATATATCCATGTATGTGATTCCAATTTTCCGCGATTTCCAGCATGGAGTCTATTATATTCCCTATGTTTATCGGTTTTCTGGTTCTTAGTTCCAGACTCATTCGTTCCCGATGCTATCTGTTACTGAGTACGTTCTGAGTCCTCTCTTTCTTCCCAATATATACAGTTTTTGTTTTCTGCCTCTGCTATTCGGTGCGTGTAGGCCCTGAAGAATCTGTGGCCCGTTAAAAATGTGTCAAAAAATATTCCGCCTTCCTATCCACAGTTCCACTGACGGCAGCAGTCTTCTTGTCCATGGGGCTACCGTTTCCAGCTCTTTCTATCTTTTCTGCCGATTGGGGATGATAATCTTACTTTTCTCCTTTCGTAAGTGTTCCTCTCCTCTTCTATTATGATATATCCTCGTCCTTTCTTCTGTTATCAAGTCGATGAGTATTACTGCGCTTATTACACATAGCACCTCTGTGGGAGCCGCTCTGTATGCGCTCGCTACCCTTATGGTTATCTGTCTTTGTATTCTCATTAGCATTTTTTGGTATTGGTCTATTTCTGGTACGCCGTACCATATTGGCGCCCCATATGTTAGTATGGACTACACCACACCATGTAGTATTTCGCGTTTGTGGCTGCTTATTCCCCCAATGTTCGGCATCAGTTTTGTCAGTGCCCTCATTGGCTTTTCCGCTCTGTTGGTGGTCTTTCTTACATGCTCTTCAAATATTAACTTGTTGTCAATCCATAATTCGAGATATTTTCCTGCTTTTTCTGTCATAATTTGATGTTTTCCGATCTCAAAGATGATGTCTCTTTTCCTGGGGCCTTTCAAAATAATCGCCTCGGTCTTGTTTGGCGCTATTTTGAAACCGTTGCCTTTCATCCATTTTCCTATAATATACAATGCGTTGTTTATCTTGTCTACAAGTGCGTCTTTTTCTTGCGCGTCAGCCATCAGGACTAAATCATCTGCGTATGCTACTGTGCTACATCCTGTTGAAAGAATTAGCCTTAGAACCTCATTGTATAAAATATTCCATAGTGTTGGGCCAATAACTGACCCCTGTAGTACACCCTGCGTAACGTTTATTCTCTTTTTAGCTATTGTTACTTCTCGTTTACTCAGATAACTTTCTATCGTACGCAAGATATCCGTTGATGTTTAGTTTGATTAATGTCTTGAGTATGTAACTCTATGCAGCCGTATTAAAGGCGTTCTGTACATCAGTCATCAGCATTGCTACCCATTTCACTGTGCGTTCCTTAGCTGCGTCTACAAGTGTTTTAATTGCGTCAACCGTGAACCGTTTTTTCCTGAATCTAAACTGTCTTTCGGACAGCTCCTTTTTCCTATCTAGTTCTTCCTCTAGTTTTTTCTTGATGAAATGTTCGTACAGTTTGTCTATGGTGTCATTATCAATAGACCTAAAATTTTTAATCTGACGCCACCTAAAATAGACTGGAATTATTTTCGAACCTACCTTGGAAAAAATATCAACCTTAGCCTTAGAATTAAAGAGTCCTATGAAATTGATAGTACTGCACACTATATCACACGTTTAATGCAAGAAGCATTCTAGAAATCTACTTCACTTACATCAAAAAACAACATAATATTATTCGTCCAAAAACTTGTAGTAGAAAAAGGAGAACCAAGATGTAGATGGCAGAGAAACTAAAATCCAAATGACAAAAACGAATATAACAGGTTAGTGAAAAAACTAAAAGTAGTTCTTTAAGAAATACGGAATGCTACATTTGAAACTTATATCACCAAAGGAAGATTACTCTATACAAAAGACTACTAAAAATTTCAAAAAACTAACAACCCACATATCTCCAATTAGAAAGCAATACACCTGAGGTAGGACAGACTGGAAAAATCATCAACCTTCGTAGAACATTTATCTGAAATATTTAGTCTATGACGATAACATTGAAAATTTCTTGAATACCCCATGCCATGTGACCAATAAAGCCTTTCTTGCCAGCCGAAGTTAAAAGAGAAATTACAAAGTGCAGAACCACAAAGTACCCGTATATGATTCAATAACAGGCGATATACTCAGAGTATATATTTTCCGAGAAAAACGTTAGTTTTACTAACTACTATATACAACAATATGCTCAGGCTAATCTATTACTTAGCAATTTGGAAATTTTCCCAAGTGATTACGATTCACAAACCCGGAAATGTAGCATCTTCATATCGACCAATAAGTCTACTGCACATTATGACAAAAATATTTGAAAGATTGCTGAGGAGGAAATTAACTTGAATGAGAAAATACCGTTGAATTGTCGTCACTCGACTGTTTAACAGATTCCTAGGATAGGAAATGAAATAATTAAAAGTCTCGAGGGTAAAACTATGCACAACTGTCACCCTAGATATTAAACAGGCTTTTGACCCTGTCTGGAATCCTGGTTTATTATACAAGCAAAAACTTACTCTACCTAATCGTTATTTTCTTCTCCTAAAATATTATTTTACTGACAAATATTTCTAAACTACTATCCGATTAACTCGGGTGTCTTTTGAATATTAGGTCCTTTTTATACCTGCTGTTTAACGCCGATATCTCAACTACAAACAATACAACGCTTCCTACCTTCTTAGACAATGCTGTTGCAATTGCCGTAAGTGAAAATTTTCAAGAAGCCTCCGAGAATCTTCAATGCAACTTCAATATTTTTCAAAACTGGTTTGATACTTGGCCAACAAAAGTAAACGAAGAAGGCAGTTTAAATATTTTTATTTATATTCATATACATATTATATTTATGCTTAGCATATGTTACTCTTATATGTATTTGTAATTAATAATTAATTTCTGGAGTGTTGTCACTGGACAACTCTCCACTCACGTCATAAACTGTAAATTAATTTGCTTATTACTTTAAAAGGGCAGATTGTAAGTCTGCATTAAGCTTCTTTAAAGTATTAGGTGCGTTTAAGTTCTAAGGTCTCCAAATTTTTTTCTTCGCAGTGAGTTGTGATTAATTTTAAAAGACGCGGTAAATATTTCTGAATGTAGTGTGGTAGAGATGGTAGCACAATACAATGTTGCAGGTCGAATTACCGCTGTTTTAGTGAGTATTGGTTTGTATACTTCAAATGCCGATGTTTAGTGTTCATAACAACGTGTAATCGTTCGTTTTCTCCTCTTGCCTGATGAAACACTCATCGAAATTTATATCCAATTAAGTGTGACATGTGATGAAGAGATTATGGATGTTAAAAATGTGCATTTGTGGGTGCAAATGTTTAAAGAAGGTCGAGAGTTGTACAACAATAAACCGAAGTAGCCAGACCAAAACCATGACTACGCGAGTGAAGCAAGTAGCTATGGAAGACCGACAATTATGTGTGCGTAATATCCCCTTTAAACTTGATATGCCAGTAGGATCTGTGAAGTACATTTTGCGTGATGATATAAAAATGCGGACAGTTTCTTCAAGGTTGAACGGGTGACAATGTCTTAAGACATGTTGACATAAGATGCCACAATGAATTTCCTAGCATAAAAGAGACTCTCAGAGGCCGCTCATTTTCCGATCGAACCACTGTAGCATCAGCGATTTTTCAGTGTACATCTAAATGGGGATTATTTTGGGAAGTAACAGAAGTTTTAAGTTTCTTGGGTAAGTACTTTTTTCGAAAAAAAACATTGGAAACGTTAGAACTTGAATGCACCTCGTAATGAACTCTAATTGTAATTCATTTTTTTGGTCAAACAATTGAGAATAATAATGATTTCAAAATAATTTATTCTGCTAAAGAACACTTATAGTAGTATTGTCTTAAGAAATACTTGTTTAGAAATTATAATTCAGTGAAAACTTTAATGCAATGCTATTTTAATTCAAGGATACGCTAGTCCTTACTTGTCAATTCGCCGCTCTCGTTCTATATCAGGAAACCTTGCAAATAAATTGCACTCACTTGGAAACCGCATGTGTTCCTTTGTACGTATTACAACGTGCATGAAAGTAATCAAGTCCTTAGAATTGAGTTCAACATTCATCGAAATCGTTCAAGTTGTATATCGACAATCCTGTTCCAATACAGAAACGAAAGCTTAAATTATCATGCTGCAGTCCCAGCGCATTTACGAGGAATCTTCACATGCAAATTGTGCCCTTAGAGTTGCCCCATAAAGGACTAGCGGGAAATTGGAATTTAAATTAAACGACGCCATACTTTAAAGACAACTTTTAACTGACGTGTATTTTCCAGTGCGGTGCTATAAATGAAGTGGAGTTCTAGGCACTTCAAAGGCCATGCGTATACATTTGCGGGTCGAGTTTGTTTGGCGCTCAAGAGAAGCGGTGCTCTGTTTGAAATTAGTAAATGGCCTTTGGACTTCAAGCAGTCCAGATTGCGGCATTCTTTTAAAACGTGCATTTTGTTAGTTTTTGGGACACGGTGCAGCTTGCCAGCAAATATGGCAATTTTCCAACAGCAAAGCAAACGTTACGGTTTGTGTTTGCTTGCTGACGACCTAAAATAAAATCGATGATCATGGATACTTCTATTTATTGAATTATTACATTTTATAAATAATTAATAGAATCAGTAGTTAAATTAGTTATTTTTTGTATAACAAAGGTCGTTTAAAATCATTTCTTTGGAAGTTAAACCGAAGAATAATTAGTTTCATTTAGCTTGCACTAATGGTTTTTGCTTTAATTAAAATTTCTTTATATTTTTCTAGTCCTATAACTAGTGGCACCATTACAGTGCACTAATTACACATGCAACGCTTTGCAGCACTAAATGCATAAAATTTCTGTCTTTTATTCAGCACGTACAGTTTTATGTGGTTATCATATGTAGTTTGCCCTACTTTTTTTACAAACTCTCTTTACAATTACATTTCGTAATACTTTCTCTGGTACATTTAAACATTGCGCGTTATATTTCAATTAACATTTTATAAATTGTGCAATTTACTTTATTTGTCAAAATTTAATCTTTATGTAAAAATGAAAAGGGCATGAAAGTATTTTCATAGTAATCGCTGACTTATTGTATAATATGAATTTTATCAAGATGAAAATCTGAATTTTTCTAAATAATAAAGTGAGTGCAAATAAGTCTCCGCCGTTTTTTATCAAAAATTAGGTATTTTTTGTGAAAGAACGGAACCTATGTTTTATTCAAAGTATTATCCATCGCTAGCCACCATTTTTTTCCATCTTTCTGGATACCGCCTCGGAAGAACGCTTCATCTTTTGAGGTTATCTACAAATCGACCCAATTTTTACTATCTTCATGTGATGTAAAGTGCTACTCAGGTAAGCCACGTGCCATCGATTAGAACAAGTGATAATTGTAAGGGGCAATGTCTGGTAAATACGGCAGGTGGGGTAAGCCTTCCCAATTGAGTGTTTCCAATTAGGATTTGACCGTCGTCGCAACATGTGGACGAGTATTATCATGCAGGAGAATAAGTTTGTGCCTGGAGTAGTAGTGGAAGCGTTTTTCTTTGAGTTCTCGGCTCAATCTCATCAGTTGTGTTTGGTAGAGAGCCCCAGTAATGGTTCGGTTTGAGCAACCCATAATACACGACACCAAACTGATTCCACCAAATACATAACATGAGTTTTTTTCCATAAATATTCGGCTTAGCTGTTGATGTTGAAGCAAGTCCACTTGGTTCCCATAATTTCCACTTCTTTGGGTTATCTTAGTGAATCCGCTTTCCCATTCGTTTATGCTTGGCAAGCAGCAAAATCGGCGTTTAACGTTTCTCGGCCTCAGTTCATATGGAACCCAGTTTCCTTGCTTTTCAATCATTTCCACAATTTTAAACAATGAAACAATGAAATTTTGTTGAGTCACTCCTAATGTAAGTGCATGTTCTTCTTGCATTTGACAGGAAATTCCTCCAATAATGCTTCCAATTCGCGTCTTCATACACTTTCGACCTTCCGCTACGTTCTTTGTCTTCAACATCAAACTCACCGTTCTTAAACTTATGAAACACACACAATAACTTCTCTCACTTAAAGCAGCCTCACCATATGCTTCTACAAGAAATCGATGAGCCTTAGCTGTAGATTTCTTCAACTTAAAGAGTAAATCAAAAGTTCCCGCAACTCACGCTTATTTGGCTCAAAACTCGACATTTTCAAACGAACAAAATTATGTGATGCTGACACAAAATCGCTAATATTTTAAGGTTATGGTGTTGCCAGATGTCCAACATTACGATATAACATTTTACATCTTTTGTCAAATGGCCGAGACTTATTTGTACTCCTTTTAAAATTATGCCTGTTGCATTACTCATAAAAATATGAAGTGTGTGGTAGAAAGTGCTTGTAATATAAATGTATAAAAGACTAGAATGATCTCTTTTATTTTTTTTGTAATTGATTTCATTTCTCTCAGAACATTATTAAATTGATGATCTATTAATGTGCTTCTACTACGTCTTCCTATTTGAACAATATCGTTGATATCTCCAGTTACTTGGATTTATTTATTTACTTTTTTTTATTAAGTACACAAAATCAACATCTTACAATCTTATACATGATATTTATAAAATCAAACATTAAATAAGATTATATATGAACACGGAGGGATACAGTTGCTCAACTTTGCGTTTTAGTCGTGTGTGCATGTTCTTGACTATTTCATTGTTGATATATTTTAAATTCTTAATAAATTGTTTAGTTAATTTTTTAATAAACTGTTTAATATTATCTGTTCCATGCTTTTTATAGATTTGCTTATTTGTAACTGGAGAGGCAGGCGTGTAAATAGCCGCTCTCGTGGTGCGGTGTGGGATACTATACCGATCCGGCTCGTAAGGACCAAAAAATGGAAGGTATGGCGTGTAAATAGCCGTTCTCGTGGTGCGGTGTGGGATACTATACCGATCCGGCTCGTAAGGACCAAAAAATGGAAGGTATGGCGTATAAAAAGCCGCTCTCGTGAAGCGGTGTGGAAACGTAGTAGCCCGTATGGAAGGTCAGCCGATAAGGCCAAATCGTCCTTAAACGGCCGTCGCGTTACGGATGGGCTGCTACCGATATCAACCAATGAATTGCCAAATCGCTCACCTGAATCGGCTTCGGCTTCGGCTTCGTCGGCGATTCCAAGGTGGCCACCTCTATTGCGGATCTGGTATCTTCGATGTTGAGACACGACCAAATTGGCCGAGCTGCGATGCGTGAATTTATGCGGGTTAAGACACGACCGAACTGGCCGCGCTGCGGGGCGTGAATGCTTCGGCTGAGCAAAAGCCCATGCCGTTCGTGTGCGACGGCAAAACGTAGCTGATATCAAAGGTCCGCATGCCGCCGCGATATAAAGCGGTCCAAGGGCGAAAAGGCCGCCACACCAGTAACAAACAACATGCAGAATTTTGTTTTGAAAAATTTGTAGTTCTCTCATATTTATTTTTGACATTGTAATTAATAGCGTGCAAGCATATGTATGTTAAGATTTGTCCAAGAAGTAATTGGTATAGTAAAATAGCACATTATTTACATATTGAAGAATTTCTGTTAATTAAAGGAAATAATTGTTTAAATCTTGCACAAGCCAAATTTAATGTCTTATTTATGTACTGTGTCAATCTCGTATCCATATCTACTGCTAGATATTTAATTTCTCCAGTTCTTAAATCTCAAGGTATGCCAACTTTAAATATGTACAATGCCGAATAATCTATTATTCGTTTTAAAGTGAATATTTTGGCGTTGAATTTTGAGGGATTTAATTACGTGTATCATTTATTAAATCAACGACTTATGGTATTGATGGCTCATTAAAGTAAATAAAATTGCAATAAGAAGGTCATTATGTTGAGCTGTGTCGTCTGCAAATAATGCAAGTTCACTCATATTAGTAAATGGGATATCATGAATAAAAAAATTGAAAAGACTAGGTCCCAAAACACTACCCTGGGAAGCTCCAACATAAATCTCATGGGCATTAGAGATGAAAGCATTAATAAACTGCAAGTCTTCGATTCTCCAAAAAAATATTAGCAACCAAATGAAGTGATATTGAGTTTTTAAAATTTTAAATTGAAGTCCTTTAATCCGGTTCAAAAAGACCGCCCCGAAAATTGTTTATTTTCATAACTTTGCTCCAATAGTTCAATCATTCTTTTAATTGTTGGGTGGTAAAGTGTTTTTTTTTCTAAATCAAAATTAAACAAATGAAATTATTTTAAGTTTATCCAATGACCCAATCAATCGATTATAAATTACTCGCTCCAGTAGCTTTGACAAGGTTGGACTTATAGGTCGATGGCTACTATAGTCGTTACATGATTACGTGAGCACAGTTATATTTATTTGAGAAATATTTAATTCTCATACTTGCGTTAAATACTGTGCCCAAAAAGTGAGCTTTTTTTGTTAGATATTTCAAAGCTACATGAGGGATGACATCGTAGCCTAATATTTTTTTATTTATCAATGCTTTGATGTAGGATTCAAGTTATTTTGGAGGTTCTATTTTACAGTGATGTCATTTAGTTTATTTTCATTAAGGTTATTTATCCGACAACCCGCTAAGGAGCATTTACTGTTTAAATTACCAATAATTAATATATAATAATTTGGTGTTATTTATCTCAAATAGAATCTTATTAGGTTATTTACAAACGGTAGTAATCTGCTATTATTAGCGTTAATAAGTGCTGAATATTTTCAATGTCGATGTTATCTGAAATGATATATAGGTTCTTTCTGATTAAATCTTCAGTATTCCAAGTATGTCTTTTAACGACGTCGCTTGCAAGTGGAGATAGATGATCTAAATTTTGTGTAATTTAATTAGGTTTATTGTCATTTTAGCGTTGTTTTCAGCTAACGGACCGAATTATTTAAATTTTAATAGCCAATCACTATAGTTTATATTTCTTAAATTTGTTAAACAAATTTAATGACTGCGGTCACTGATATCGCTCGAAAATAAATGCGACAGATCGCGCCCGCATTCACGTTCAGAATTGGATTTATTTTTGATTTTGTACGTTTGGAGATGTCGAAGATTAAATTTTTCTTGTACACATTAGTATAAAAAACATTATTGGTTTATTTCGAAGGTACAGCAAATACAACATCTACATGTTATTTATGTTCAATAAATGTTATGTTTAATATAGCTAAGAGCACAGCAATGCGCCAGGCCAAGTTCCGACTTAACGTTTACAATTACATGAATCCATTTGGGCGACAGGATAAAGGGGAGATAAATAAGTATAGAAATGACGTAGAAATTTGAATTAAATGACAAATACGAGTGGGTAGATACACGAGAAACCAGGAGCCAGGTTAAGTTTACAAGAGAAAGCCCTTCTGGGGTTCAGTTGGGCTCTATAGCCGTTCTTCTGAACACATGACTTGGCCTTAATTGGTTTAATTTTACAACTTTTGTGGGCTGAAAGTTTTTAGACAGAAACTTGATCTTATTATTAACATTTATGTTTTTTAAGAAATTTTCTTAACAATAAGTAGAAATAAATTTAATTATTAAGAATTATTGTGCCGTTTTTGATTTACATTATTAAAATAACCCAATAAGTCTTCTTTTCAAAGTACTGAGTTTGTTGCCGAAGGTTAGTGGGCGACATAATACAGCATTTCCCTAATGATATTTAACTATCTAAGGCTAATAAGCCGTGATCTTCCCTGACAGAGCATGTAAGTAGCTTATTGGTAGTGTGTTATTGCGTTTTATGAAATCTAGTTCAGGCCGATGTCGAAAAGTATTCATTCGCTCAGAGAATTCCAACCTCACTATTTACAGCAAAATGGGATAGTAGGCTAATTCCTTAGCTGGACTGCATTGTCTTAATTATATATATAAAAAAAATTATGAGTGCTGCTGCTGCTGCTGTCACACAGGTCAAAGGTCAAATCGTTCGTGCTTTTCCGTGCCGACCCGAGCGCCTCCGAAGGACAAATTTCGGTCCGGCGGCAGGCGCGACCGAGGTAATATATTTCCGAAACCGCAAGCGATGGAAAATTTTCGTTTGAGAGCGGGTAATAAAGTACTTTATAAAGTAATAGATAAAGTATAAAATTATGAGTGCTGTCACACAGGTCAAAGGTCAAAGGTCAAAGTTCAACTCTAACTGGGTATACGTAAATGCTTTGTCATGGCAACGGCGTACGCCAATTATGTCAAACAGAGCTTTTTAATCGTGTTTTTATTTTTAAAAACTACTATGCGAATAGGCTCAAGCATGTCGGAGTTGGACAAGCTCTCCGGGGGGCCGCTGTCAGACCTCGTTATATATATAAAAAAAATTATGAGTGCTGCTGTCACACAATTGTTCGTGCCTTTCCGTGCCGACCCGAACGCCTCCGAATGACAAATTCTGGCTTGGCGGCAGGCGCGGCCGAGGTATTATATTTCGGGAACCGCAAGCGATAGAAAATTTTCGTTTGAGAGCGGGTAATAAAGCACTCGTAATAATAAAAATCTTTTTAGCCATTTCAATAATGCATTTACAATTGTAATATATTTACAATTACACATGTCTAATTTGAATTTTAAATGGTTAGTAACAAAATTACTTTGCTAATTTTTGGTTGTCGATTTCAAAGCTGAAATATGTTTCGAAATTTAGTTAGCCAATCCTCAGAAAATAATTCCAAATTTTGTTTTTGACTAAATTCAAAATTAAAAATAAAGTCTTTTTTGTAGCTAGTTAAAATTTAAAGCTAGGTAAAGTAAATAGATTGGATTATATAAAATATATTTATATTTTTTATTGCAAAGATACTAAGAGTGCCATTTTTTAAATGAATTTATTACGTCAGAATTAGTACAATCAAATTGAGAAACAGAAGTGAACGCAAAATAGAACAAATAAATCGAATAATGTGAGCAGGTGAAAAATGAAAACAAAGGATAATTTTGTTTTACTTACATCTACAAAAACCAAAACCAATGTCTTCCTCACAATCTAAGAAAGCAAAGCGATCTCATCTTAATGATGCTTTAAAGTTCTGTGTAGTCTGTGGTCAATTTTTTGATATGAAAATGTAGAACAACTTTTCCGAATAACATTTAAAAAATATTTCAAAGTTCTTGAATAAATAAATTAAATTGCAACAATGACAGCGTTTACGTTTAATATTTTTCTACTTGCAATGAATATTGGCTTTAGTTATTCAGCGACTACACTCCATTAAAATAAACATCGACTATCCTTTTTATATTTCGCTGATCAGGACTTTTTTACTTTCCTTGTCCTATAATATGGAAAGTAATGAAATCGGCGGAAATTTGACCTACCCAGTTTTTCACATTTCTGGACGAATTATAGCCTCGGACACCAAAAAAGTTGGTTTGGGCCATTGGTTCGTGTGTATGTGTGTGTCTGTTTGTCTGTCGGTCTGTCAGTAAACAGGATATTTCGAGAACCGTTAGAACTAGAGACTTGAAATTTGGTATGCAAGTTACTTGTAGGTAGGGGACGCAGTGCGAAACTTTTGGTAAAAATCGGCCGAGTCGTTTAGTCGCAAGGTCGCAAAATCTGTCGAGAATCTAAACGGTTGAATTCATGAGAATAAAAATGATTTGTTATCACGAGATAAACATGAATTTAAAGTAAAAGTTGGTAAAATAGGAACTCGAAAAAAAATTGAAGCCCAGGATTTTGCAAAATTACCCAAATAATAGGATGAGGAAAGTCGTGATGTTCACGCCAGATTTTTTAAAATAAGGGCACAGCGATTGCATGTTTAGGATTTTTTAAAATTTTTGTCAAACTCATTCAGCTGTTACTTTCAAGATCTTTAACTTAAATAATCTTTAAAGCCGCCAATTATTTAAAAAAAAATTAAAAATATTTTTATTTTTGTCCGACATATTTAATATCAATTAACGTTAGGTCGTTTAAAAAAGACGTTCAAACCTATTATAAATGTGTTATTAAATTTTATGACATAAAATGCCACGTTAAGTATTAACAAAGGCCTCGTATGTTTATGAAAAGCTATACTGATCAATGGATTTGATATCTTATTTTAAGAACTTTATCTAGTATCAGATATATAACAATATTCAAATATTAAACAAAAAATAGCTAGTTCATACTTTTTATTGAAATGAAAGCAGGCTCTTCCGATGTAAATATAAAAAAGAAAAAGCAGTAAAGTTGTCCCAACAACAAAAGTTTGTGCGTGTATTAATCTGCCGGAAACTATTGGAACGTGTTGCATCTGACCTTAACTTTTTGCGCACAATGATAACCAACGATGAAACGTGGATGTTCGAGTACGACCCCGAGACCAAAAGACAAAGTTCTGAGTGGCACGCAACCGAATCTCCTCGCCCGAAAAAGCCCGCATCAGCAACCCAAAGATAAAATCAATGTTCATTGTCTTTTTTGACACAAAAGATGTAGTACACAAAAAGCTTGTACCTTGCGGACAACCAGTGAATGCAAAATTTTACGCAAAGTTCTCGAACGCCTGCGAAAAAGGGTCGTTTGCTTCCGAAAACAGATCGCCAACCCCTGGATACTCCACAACAACAACGCGGCTAGCCATATGTGGCTGCTCGTCAGGGAATTTTTGGCCAACCGAGCGCACAGCTCGGACTTGGCCTAGCTCGATTTCTTCAAAATCCAGCCTGAAATGAACCAGTTTTGCGTCAATGGACCAAACCGCCGTAACCAAGGCCATAAATAGCATTTCTGTTTCCGCATTCCAGAAAGCCTTCAAAGCGTAGCAAGCGCGCTGAAAACACTATGTAGATGCAGGAGAAAACTATTTTGAAGAATTTTAAAGAAACAAACGATTATGTGTAATACTTTTGTTTTTATTGAATTATTCTCGATAGTTTCCGGACAAACCTTGTATACATATTTGTTAAAAATTATTGAACTGGTATTGTGTTAATCTCAAAAGCACATTTTGCTTTACAGTTTATAGGACACAACATTCTGATGACACAGCTTATGAAGGCACTGTCATAGTTATCAAGAACTTCATTAAACACTTTGAATTTCATAAATATAGTCAAGTATAACCACAAACTATCTAGATAGCTGTTGAAGTCTAGCAGGGTCCACTTATAATATCTGTGGACCATTACACCAAAGTATGACAATAAACAAGAAATGTATGAACACTATTTTCGCACAATGGGTAACATATTTATTTAGGGGTTGATTGTAATACTAAGAATAGCCACTGAAGCTTTAAACTAAACACCATTAAAACAAAAAATGCTGAAAGCAGTACTCAACATAGGATTATTAGCCCACAAACCCTAAAAAATAATCAGATCTGCTTAATTTACGCTTTGAAAAAGGGCTACATAAAATCTTATTTGTGGCTAATTCCTGTAGTGACCTCTCTACCGATCACCTCCTGCTACTAGTGACCTTGAGAAGAACTATAATTCTCAAGGAGAAGAATACAACTAAATGGTAAAAATCTATACAAGCTACGATTAGTAAACAAAACTGTAAAATACGACAAACAAATTTAAAACAAATAATTAAATATTGGATAAAATTACAATGTTCCTTTGCCCGAAAACTTACCACGCGGGCGAGTTCGAGTGATGTTGGAAACTAATGGATATATTCTTCTTCTTCTCCTAAGCCCAATTAATTATGTAATTAATTAAATCCATTTTTGGATGTAGGCCTTCCCTAACTCCTTCCACCTATCACGATTTTGTGCGATTTGGATCCAATTTAATCCAGCTGTACGTTTAAAATCATCATACCAACGCATAGGTGTCTTATGCTCGTACGGTCTCCATTCAATTATTTTACGGTTCCATCTATTTTTGTCACTTCTCGCCACGTGTCCTGCGTAACTCCATTTTAATTGGGCAATCTTAATACCAATGTCTGTCACTTTTGTAATTGCTCTTATTCTGTCATTCCTAACTTTATCTCTCCTTGTTATATTTAACATTGCTCTCTCCATTCCCCTTTGTGCTATTCTCATTGATTCTACGTTGCTTTTTGTTGTTGCCCAATTCTCTACTCCATATGTCATGGCCGGTAAAATACATTGTTCGAATACTTGTGTTTTCAGGCGTTGATCTATTTTTGTGTTTTTCAAAATGAAGGATAGTCTTCCAAATGCGATCCATCCACTTTTTATTCGTCCTTTTATTTCCTTCTTTTCACTGCTTCGTCCTAGTTCTATTCTTTGGCCCAGGTATATATATTCTTCTACTCGTTCAATTTGAGAATCGTCAATTCTAATTTCTACATCTGGACCGGGGTGCTTTACTTTTGTTTTTCTTAAATTCATTTTTAATCCTATTTTGTTTGACTCTCTATTTAGATCAATGATCATTTCTTTCAAGTCTTCTAAATTTTCCGCGAATAGTATGATATCATCAGCATAGCGTAGGTTAGTAAGTCGCTCTCCGTTTACATTTATTCCTTTGTCTGGCCATTCTATCTTCTTGAACACGTCCTCCAGTGTTAGGGTAAAGAGTTTCGGCGACAGTGTATCACCCTGTGCAAGTGGTACTGGGTTAGTTTTCGCGTGTAATGTATATGTTGCTGTGACTCCCTCGTTTAGTTGTTGTATGAGTTGTATGTATCTTTGATCTATTCGACTGTTTGCTAATGCTCTATATATTGCCCAGTGTTCAATGGTATCAAACGCCTTTTCATAATCTACAAAGGCCATGCATACGGGGAATGCATATTCGTTTGATTTTTCGATGATTATTTTTATTGTTAATAGGTGGTCTCTAGTGCTGTAGTCCTTCCTGAATCCCGCCTGTTCCCGGGGTTGATACTCATCCAGCTTTCTTCCTAGTCTGTTTGTAATAATCTTTGTTAGCAGTTTGTACAAATGTGACAATAAACTGATGGGTCTATAATTTTCAAGTTTTGTGTTTTCTCCTTTTTTGTATAATAATATGACGTTTGAGTTATTCCAGGTTTTGGGTATTTGAGTTGTTTTTAAGCATGTGTTTAATAGTTTTGCTATTTTTGATATTAAATTATCCCCAGCCTCTCTGATCATATCTATTGATATTTCGTCATGTCCTGTAGCTTTATTAAATTTGAATTCTCTCATAGTGCTTTTCACTTCTTCTATGGTTATATCGGGTTGTTCTTGGGATCCCACGTTTTGAATCTTTCTAGTTCTAATGGCATTGTCTTCTATTTCTTGATGTACTTTGGATTCATATAATTCGGTGTAAAACTATTCTATAATTTTTTGAATTTCATCTCTGTCGTGGATTATTATACCATCTTTGTTACGTAATGCGTACGTTTCTTTCTTTCTCATTTTTTGTTGAAGTATTTTCATTCCTTGGTTTTTCTTTGTTACTTCATTAATTTGTTGTTCTTGTGTTTGTCTTCTATGTACTCTTATCTGTTTTCTTATTTGTTTATTCACTTGCTTAAATTCTTCTGTTATTCTTTTATTTTCCTTTGCTAGTCGTCTGCGTTTTTCCATTAGACTCTTGATATCTGCATTAATAATATCTCTGTTCTTTTTGCGTGGTATAATTCTCCGTAGTTCTTTTATCGAAGTGTTAATTATTGTAGTTATTTTATTATTTACTTCATCTAATGTGAGTATTTTGTCATCAATATCATCATTAGCTAACTGTTTGTTTGTTATTTCTCTATACGCCTCTCCCTTTCTTTTTATTTCTTTTGCTGTCAGTTTAATTGAATTTTTCTCGATTAGTTGTTTTCTTTCTGTTCTTTTATTAATAGTCAGTACAGCTCTTACCAGTCTGTGGTCACTCCCCGTATTAAATAGGTTTAGTACGGTAACGTCATTTATTTTTCGTTTTTTGTTTGTCAAAATATAATCTATTTCGTTTTTTGTATTTCCGGATGGTGATATCCAAGTCCATTTTCGACTGGGTCTTTTTTTAAAGAAGGAATTCATAGCATATAGTTTATGCTCGTTCATGAAATTCATTAGCATGTCTCCTCTTTCATTTCTTTGGTCTATTCCAAAATTACCCATGTATTCTTCATCGGGTTCTTGTTTTTTTGCCTAATTTGGCATTAAAGTCCCCCATAACGATGGTCCAACGTGAGGGATCCGTTTGCATAGCTATTTTTAGATTTTCGTAGAACAATTCCATCTCTTCGTCCGTGTGGGAGGAAGTAGGGGCGTATACCTGTATAACTTTGATCTTTATTGTTGCCGTAATTTTTAGAATTATATAAGCAACTCTTTCTGATACTGATTTAAAGGTTTTTATATATGGTGTCCATTTTTTGTTAACGAACAGTCCGATTCCTGTCGTGGTTCCATCTATTCCGTCTTTGTGTATTAGCGTGTTTCCTGACCTGAGCTTAATCCATTCTTCTCCTTTTCTTCGGATTTCACTTATTCCAACAATATCCCAATTGATTTTTGTTAGTTCCTCTTCCATCTCTATAATCATATCATCCCTTCTGAGTGTACGAGCATTGTACGTTGCAATCCATAGTTTGCTTATCTGTATTGATTTGTGGTTACATTTCAAAGTCGAAATCTTGCCCCAGAATCCTTGGGGCAGCCTAACGCATCAGGGTTAGATTGTGAGCTGTTCGCTCTACTAACCTGGGGTAATTTCGTTCTAGAGTTCGACATTATCATTATCATTAGGGAGTAATTGGCAGTAAAACGCCACGCTTGCCAGGCGTCTTGGCGAGTTGGGTAGGATATGGGTAGGATTGAATGTGGTGTGGTTATGATTACAAGGTTAGGACATGATTTCCCTCGGTATTGGGAGTTTAGGGAGAACCAAGGCTCGCGTAGGTAGGGTCGCTTCCCTGAGACAGACCTATCTCTACCGGGGTCGTAAAGAGTGTCTATCCGCTACCTAATAATGGATATATATGACGTCATAATATTAAGTTGTTTGCTAGTAGGCACAATAATCTCTTAAGGCTGCAGTATTATTAAATGCAACCCACCAAGAAAAGTTTAAATTTTTAATAATAAATAAACCTGTCATAAACTGTAACAGGAAAAATTTTAGACAAAACTGTAAAATTTACTTAATAAGCAAATTATATATTACTTGTAGTTCTAAAATATTTTCGTATGCAATGAATATTTAAAGTTATAAAAGCAGCAAACAATTAGTAAGGACTTGACGAAAATGGTATTTAATACAAATCAATAACAGTAGCAGGATACGTTGGTCTCTACGGATAAAACGTCAAAATTGTATAATTTCAGATAAATTAAGAATCATACCCAAAGGAGGGAACTGATCTTCTCTTGTTATTTCATAAGCCTTTCGCATAATCAAAAAATTATTTTCATTAATTTTTTCACTCCTATAAAAACTAAATCCGTTTTAATGTTTTAATCTTTTCCACAAAATGACATCGTTGCCTAACGCACATGAATAGATCAATTTAAAATGGATATGAGGAGCGTACTGCAACCCTATTGCTTTATATAATTTTGGTATATCGAGTAACAATTTTTCTGTATTAAATAAGACGTGGCCGCGATTTACAGCTGACAAAATCAGGCACCGTAATCCAACTCAAGCCAAGATGAGTTTTCTTTTTTTGCAGCCATAACTCGCTACGTGGTTACAAATACATATTTAGTTGCTAAGGCTTATAGGTTTTTATACGCAATAAAAATGTTAGAAAGTAATTTTGAAAGTAAGTGAAATTCTAATGGAAAGCGTAAAGAATGTATACGTGGTATTTTTTAATATTGCTGTTATTTATGTTTTATAAAAACATCTACAAGAAAAAAAAACTGACTACTTATCTAGCAGTGTTCAAGTCAAGTCTCTAATATATTACAAATTTTGAGATTTTTTTAAAGCTCCTTTATTATACAAAATGTCTTATTTCCAAGAAACAATAAGTATTTAGTGTGGTACATATAAGTACATATAAGTGCAAGCAGTAGTTACAACTGTTAATTGATTATAAACATGTAGAGTAAGGGCACAATAAACCACTCTATTATAAATGTCGCTTAGTTTATAATGCAAGTTAACACAAATTTCAAAAAAAAGAAGAAAAAATTAAATTAATTTTTAGAATTAATGTTAGCTTAAATTATAATTATTTATTAAAACGCGTTGAAAGTTCATTGGGTTTAAATAGTTTTAAGCGTTTTTGTTTATTGAATTCGTTTATCAATCAACTAGTTCATTGAGATGCACTGATAGTCTTTATATCTTTGAGCAGTTCGTTCTATTTCTTCTTTTATAGTAAGAGTACACAAGTCACTTAGGATTACTTTGTTTGGTATGTACCACGGAGCACTGACTAAAGCACTTAATACTTTATTTAGGAATCTCTCAACGATAGCCAGGTTGGAGATGCTAGCGGTTTCCCATAGGAACAGTCCGTATGTCCAAATGGGTTTTAACGTTTCTTTATATAGTAGTAATTTGTTTTCTAGTGACAGTGCAGACTTCTTCCAATCGCCCAGTACATTTTTCTGTATTGTAGCCCAAGCTGTTTGCGTTTGTTGAATATATGGGCTTTCCAAGTCAGACGACGATCCAGATATTTTGCGGAGTCTTTATGTTTTAGTATATGTCCGTTGAATGTAACTTCATGGAAAAAGTGACATGTTGGGATTTGTTTTAATTTACCTTGATTCTCCATACTTTGAGCCATTGGCAGACTTTATTAAGGGAGTCTTGTAAGTTGTAGGATGTAGTGGTAGGATTCATATTAAGCCAAGACAGCCGTGTCATCAGCAAAGTGGCGATTGTGGTTACACTCGTAGTTGGTAAGTCGGCTGTGAATAGTAAGTATAGGATGGGTCTCAGCACACTGCTTTGGGGAACTCCAAATACAGCGGGTTGGAGATTTATGGATTCGCCTTGGTAGTCCACGAAGATTTTAGTATTTCGTGTATTTGGTATGACTGAAATTTTTTGGGTTAATAAAATAGACCCTAGTGCCAAACCTTGTCAAAACCCCAGAAAATATCTAAAAACGCAGCGGGGCAATATCTATGTTCGTTAAGGTAATTATGGATTTGATCTACTAAACAATGAATTTGTTCTACTGTTGAGTGTTAATGTCGAAATCCGAACTGATAATTGGGGATTAATCCTTGTTTATCTAATTGTTGTTTCAATAATAACTTGTTGAAAGCTTTGGAGAAGGTTAGCAAAAGGTTAATGGGCCTATAGGATGTTCGATCATTAAGTGTCTTTCTAGGCTTCTATATCATTGTTATCTGTACCACTTTCTTGGCACTTGAAAAGTACCTAATAGCGAGGATAGCATTTTATATTTGAGTGATTGCTCGAATTTTCCCAGTGATAATGTCGAAACCTGGTGGCTTTTTAGGGTTAGTTTCTTTATTGATTACTTTTTGTACTTCCGAAATCTCAAATGGGTTGATGGGTAAGCTCATTTCAAAAGGGCATTTCAGATAATCAATTATTTTAGCATATTCCTTAGGACACTGGTTGGGGAAGTGAACACATTCACTAAGTGTACAGCAAAGATTTCTACTTTATCTTTACTGCTGCGGGCCCCTTGTCCATTTGATTTGATAATAGGTGGTTTGTGCATTACAGATCTTTTAATTTTTTTAACCACTTTGTAGTCAGAGGTTTCAGTAGATGTGAGATGTGCTAGACAATGTTGGATGCTTTGGTTTTTATATTGCAGCAGAAGTTTTGTTTGTTGTTTTGGGGTCTGATTCAGTGCTCGTTTATTTGTTTCCAAACGGGTGACCTGCCAGCGTTTTCTTAGGTGTCTTTTTCGATTTTTTTTTGTTTTAATATTAAAAGGCAGCTGTTAGGGTTACGATTTTCCTTGGTGGGTGTAACTTTCCATGCCGCTTGCTAGATTATTTTAGTTAATTCTATTATAGCTTTTTCTATACTGTATTTGGCTTTTAATGGTAGTTTTTGATAGTCTCCATTTGTGTGATTAAGCTCTTCATCGTGGATTTTACTTCCAGCATATCGTTTGACTGTTGATTTTGAAATGTGACTTGTGGTTGGAATTATATTGGTGTTCGGGTTTTGTGTAAGTTGTTTGTTTTGCCTTATTTGTTCCACATAAGAAATCTCAGAAGTTTGATATGTTTGGGTCAATGTGCGCATGTGTACTAACTTCGTGTCTTAGTTGTAGAAAGAGTTTTTCTTATAATTGCTTGTATACTATACATTCTAGATAATTAGCGAGATGGTCTCCGCCACAGTTTACACATTTAAACTGGTCATCTTTAGTTTTTCTTAGGCATTCTTTAGTGGAGTGAGATCTTATACATTTAACACAGCGATCGATTTGCTGATAGTAGTTTTTGGTATGGCCAAATCTCTGACATTTGGCACATTGCGGGTTGTTCTTTTTTGAATGGGGGAGTTTGACAGTTATGCTTGTGATCATAACCGTTTTGATTTTGTAAATCTCTTTGTTGTTATCTTTTTTTTCATTTCTACAACAAACATGGAGTAAAATTTTGGTTGACCGTTGTTTTATGTTCCGTATATACTACTTCATGGCCAAGTATTTTTAAGTTCTATTTGATTTCTTCTGTATCTGTTGAATGATGGATGTTTTTCATTACAACTCTAAACGTCCTCTCTTGCTTTGTCTTGTACGCGTGGAATTTTGTGTTTTATTTATGTTTTTAATAATAGTTGTATAAATTTCGCTCGTATTACTTTGGATTTTAATTTAATGGTTGTCTAGTGCTTTTAGTGTATAGTTGTCTTTCGCAATTTTGTTAAGTAGCGTTATTAGGAATTAATTTTAACATCAAATACATAAATAGGTGGTGGCTTAGGGACTTTAGAAGTAGTTATTAGTTTGTAATGGCTTTTTTCCCTTGAGTGTGGTTATTTGAAATATCTTCTGGGCTTCTGCATTTCTTTTTGTTATGGTTGACTAAGTTCCACTCATTTCCTGAATCGTTACATGCCAGAAGGGCCGTAGGATGTTGTTGATTTATTGGGTATATATTTGTCATCTGTGCGTAATGAGGATTTAGTGGGTACTGGATAAATTGAGGTTGTAAAGGAAAGGTTTTAAAATTGTTGTGGGCCAGCTTGATTTGGATAAAAATAGAAGTTAGTTTGCAAGTGAGCCATACTTCATTATTTGATCATTTTTGTTAAATTTAATTTAAGATTCAATTAACAGTGAAAATAATAAATGACTAAATGATAATTTCCCTGTCATATCAGAGATCTTGCGGTCAATGACGGCAATCAGTAGCTGTTTACAGCCGCCGCGCCAGCACTGACGGTATTTTACGTGTAGATATTCGATTAGAAGCGTACTGTACCTTGGGGTAGCTTGTTTCGAAACACAAGCGCGAAATAAATTTTGATATGATGGTAATTTTATTTATAATCGACTACACTTAAGATGTAATCTGTCCGATTTTCTTTTAAATTGGATCTACTTTTGTATTATAACATGAAATTCGATTAGTTGCGTCTGTAACGTGCTTATGAGAAGACATGCTTGTACTGTTACTATAAATCAATTTTAATTTAAAGCTATAAAGCTTGGTAAATATTTTACAATTCCCTACTTTCAGTGCATATCCATATGTCCTTTTCTCTTTAACAAAAATAGTGTAGTTTTTTATTAAAGTAGTGTTTTTCAACCGGTGGGTTGCGACCCCCGGGTCGCAAAGTCTTATCAAGGGGTCACAGGTAAAAAAAAGACAAAGATCTATAGGTCTCAACAGAAAAAAATTAAATAAGTAGTCTTTTAAATCACTGACATAGTCGTACTATAGTCCTGCGGAGTCGCCAGAATTTTTGAACTTGTAAATTTAAGAAGGTTGAAAAATACTGAATTAGAGGATAAAGCCTATAGACCACTGACTCTATAGCTCTGACAAATATAAATTACGTGCGGAAATTGGTATCTTTGTAATATTTGAAATATTAAACATCTGGGTAAATGCATTCCGTATCGATTAAGAGAACATAACATGCACAAGCTAATTGCATTCACTTATTTACTATACAAGCATAAGAAGAAATATTTTTAAACAGAGTTGTGAGCTGCAGCTAAAAATAATTTCTGTACGACAATCGCAAACGAATAGGTTGGACAGCAAAAAAGTTTCCGGACACCATGAAAGAACTAGTCACCATTATATGGTCACTATGATTATATGGTGGTCTAACAAATGCGTTATCTACTGTTATTTTCTGAAATCTAATGAAACAATCACAACAAAACCTTATTGTCGGGAATTGGCTATTACATATGAGAAATAGCTTTCAAAATAGCCATCTTTGGTAAATAGACGCCAGCCGATACTACAAGATAACGCAAGACCTCACGTATCACAATCGATACAAAAAGGTATAGAAATGGACTATAAAGTTCTCCTTGACGTACCTCATTTACCTGAGTTTTCACTAACAAAGTTCCATTTTTTCTATTTAACTATTTGCGAAACCATACGCTAACTCAGCCTTTTTCTTCAAAGATCTAATTTTTTGATCTATCTAGGCATTAGCCACAAATAAGTTATTCTGTAACATATATGGTTTAAAACTGAAAATTGCAAATTTTTATTTTTACCTAATAAAGTTCAACATTTTATATAGAACCATATAAATTAAGTTTCCAGATGTCGAAGACCATTTTTAAAGAATTCTTCAGTATAGGATTTTGATAAATTTGGGAAATATTTTTTATTCTTACTGTTTCTAAGTTTAAGTTTTAGCAAAATTATCTAGTATTTTCCTTTTATATTATGTTAACAGCTATGGTGATAAAATTTTGAAATTTTTCCTTTTTACATCTACGGGTAATTTTACCAGACTAAATTTATTTAATTAGTGTCAAATAATTAGTATGGTGTTGTTTGCTTTAGTTTTTATTATTTTATTAAGAGGAATAGATATTTAAATTTGCTTAAAACATAAACAATAAATTAAATTTGTTAGAAAATATAACATCCTAAATACTAAGCTAAAATTATTTAGTATGTAGAAACCTTTGCGCAAAAAAAAGAAAATAATTTAAAAAATTAAATTATTTGGTAAATTCTACATAATTAATTTACAAAATATATTAGAAGAACTTTATTAATAAAAAATAATTGTTTATTAAAAGAAGCGGCTAACTCATCTATAATAAAAGATTACGTCTATCACAAGAAAAACATAAAAAACAAAGAAAAAATTTGTAATGACACAATGGTTAAAAAGTTTTTTCGTTACATTTTTACAGTTATTAACAATAAATATTTGATTATCCATAAACATAACTTGAAAGACTTTAAAATTTAGGTAAATCGATGTTACAAAAGGAACTTAAGTAGCAATATTATCATTAGAAGCAAATAATAATATAAAAATTTACTTATCTATTCTATAGCACAGACAAACCTAGCTAAGAAGCAATAGAACCTTAATCTACTTCATTATACTATAGCGGTTCCTAGGGTCTATTTTTTGAAAAATATGTCTGTACAAATCACAAGTAATGGTTTTAAATGGAAAAAGGTATACCAACTGGTATTCAATAATTGTTGCTGAACGAAAACTGATATTAGACAGCAGAGAACTAGTGGTAATAGTAAAATTAGACGTTTTGGTCAGCATCCCTCCCCCCTCCGGCCTCATAACTACAAACTAAATATTCTACTTCTAAATAGAATTATATGCAGAGTGGATTTTATGGATGTACAGACATACAAGAAACAAAATAAAACACAATTAGTCACCGTTATTATCAGTGACTTAACATGACCTCTAAATAATAGTCTGTAGGTGCCAAAATTTAAGTTTTAACTATAAATAAAGTGATGTGTACTGCCCACACTATTTGTTTGTTGTTTTTGATAACTAATATCATCTTCCATTAATAGAATGCTCCATTTTTATCACACATTGCACATATTAGTAACAGACAATTCTAATGGACCCTGGTATAAGTTAGAAACAAATATATTAAAGAGAGCAAAAGAGGCACTGAGAACAAACATAAAAACTAGTAAGAAAAGAAATGGAAAAACAGCATGGCTTACAGGAGAAGTCAAGAGGTTGAGTGAAGAAAAAAGAAAAGAATGGTAACAAAGCTCCAGAATACTACACTTAATATAAGGTGGTAAGACAATTAAGAGCTACATTAGAAAAATTAATGAAATTGGAAAATTGTATTTACAACACTCAAAATCAGATATGGATCGTAATAAGGAGTAGTAAGGCCGATATGAACAAATATGTAGTAATAAATAATATTGACTCGGAAATATGGGTAAACTTCTTTAAGGAATTATATAAAAAAGACCCAAATTCGATGGAGATACAGAACGAAGAACAAGAGATATATTTAAAAAGGACAATCGGCAGATACTCGGTAACTACCGTAGAATTACACTACTAGACATCTCTTACTTAAGCTAACAACAAGAATTATGAAAGAAAGAATAGCAAAACCATAGCTTTCACTGGCAAACAACAAGGTTTTAGAAGTCCTGTACTGATGCAGTATTTATAATACAAAAAGTAATAGGAAAGTCATTGGAGTACAATAGGCTAGTGTTTGTGTGTGTGATAGATCTGCAGAAGGCTTTGGCACAATATTATTGGAAGATTTGCTACAAATATTGAAACAAAGATAAGTTATTAATAAAATTATAAACTTAGTTAAAAACATATACACTGACAATAAAGTAACAATTAAGACAAGCTGAAAGTTTTTGAGACCTATAGAAGTCACAGTTAGAATTTGACAGAGAACTCGCTAAGCTCACTATTGTTAAACATAGTGATAAAGCACAAACAAATAATAATTGTATGCTATGCTGGTAACAGAAAGCGAAGATGAGCTGCAACTATTACTAATGGAAATGCGGAGATATGTAAAAGATATAATATGAAAATATTATAAGCGCAAAAACTAAATGTATGACAATAAGCAAAGAGCTTGTAAAATGTAAAATGCAAATTTAAGACGAAATTATAGAACAAGTATCTTCTGTTAATTACTTAAGACTTAACATAATTAGCTAAGGAAACTTAAAACAGCAGTAATGCCACAATTTGTGCGTATTAAATACCATATTATGGTATAACAAATATGTGGGTAGAAGTTGGATTTACAAGTCTACGACCAATATCAACAGAAACATAAGGAGATACACAAAAAACTAGACAGATAAAAACAACCTGGGATGAAAGCTCTAAGAAAAATAATAAGAAAAACATGAAGAGATAGAATGAGACGCGAGGACTAGTGCAACATACAACCACTAATTAAATGAATCTCAGTTAGAAGGAGTACATAAAATTAAATGGATACCGATTAGTCCGGATAGCCAGAGATAAATCGCCGATAGGAATACCATTACCTGGGAGATCAACAAGAAGGTGGAGAGAGCAACTAAGATAATGGGGAAGAACAGAAGTAATTCTATAATGAAAAAAGAAGTCGAAGAAGAAATTTTTTTTAAAATTTAATCTGTTTAAGTTATTAGAAAAGGAAATTTATCTCGTTTTGTAAAGACTTCTATAAACGTAGTATGCAAACATCTGAAAATTTATGTGCAACAGTGATAATTAGAAAAAAATACAGTATTTATAGTTAAAACATTAATTCGTGCAATACTGTATAAGGCTATTTGGACACATTTTATATAGAATCAGAAATTCTACAAAAAACTATTCAATAATGAATTTTATAGCGTCGTAAAACTTTAAATAAATTAAACTAAATTTTTGCTTTCATTTTTATCTCAAAATTATATATTAATGATGATTATAAGTTAGTCCAAATTGCTTAATAAGTATTATTGGTTTATTCCTTCAAAGGTGATCTCTAAATGATCTCAATTTTATTTCTTACCCTTTTTACTCTTTCAAGCATACAAAAGTACAAATGAATCGACATAATCGGTTGGTAATTTAACATATTAAGTTTAAAACAACGACCTCTTTTTTAAAGAAAGTCTTTCACAATTCTTTAATCCGTGTGAGCACGCGTGACTTCCGAAAATCTTCGACTGTCGTTCGCATAGCTGCTGGTTTCATTCTTTCCAGTTTTTGAGATCTTGCAATAGTCTTTTCTGTTATATTATAAATTATTATCTGTTAACATTGTTACCAATCTGACAAATCTTTATAAATATCTAAATGGTAAATTACATGGAGTAACTAGTCAAAAAATAAAAATCAATTTTGGAAGGCCAAATTTGAAAGTTTTTTGAGATTTCCTTCTTTAGCTACCATTTGATTTTTTAAATTGCACAATAAAAAGTCTTTTAGTAAAACAAGCCAGAGAATCTTTAATTTTGCATATAACTTTTTATCTTCATACCTAGTTTTAATTTTGCTCGATATTTTACATTTTGTTTATTTTAACATCTACTTTCATTCTTAGTGTACTTATCAAATCAAAAGTAAGCTATGATGCTCTACAGTTTTTATTTTTTGGGGGGAAAATTGATTCTACAGTGCAGCTTAACAGTGATTCTTCTCGTTTGAATGTAGCAGATAAATTTGTTACTTACATTTTGAACAAATACAATGCAGTTATAATAGAATCATTTCTCTTTATTTTAGTATAAAAATAATTTCCTGTTGTTTTCACTACAAGCTGTTGTAACTTATAATAAATTTTAACAGATGCTACCCTTACTATGATATATATTAAACTTTTTATAGAAATGTTACATTTTTATTAATAAAACAATCAAAAATAAGATAATTAGATGATATGCAAATGATACGATACATTAATGTAGAATAAGAAGTTTACTGGTGATTTTAAGTTTTTTTATTTTAATTTTTATTACATTTTTAACTTTGGTAAGTAAAAACCATACTGTTTTAATATCTACCAAAAATGTTTTAATTGAAATATAAATAGTAAACAATTTAAACTATAATAATTATCAACAAAATAAAATGTTCATTTAAAGGGTGAACACAGCAAAACTTGAGTATCGAAGTTGAGACAATTTATATAAAATATGTGAAAGTGTATTTATTGAACCTATATGGTCTTTAAACACTCTTTTATGCCTTAAAAATTACAAACTAGTTTTTCATGCAAGAAGATTTTGGTATCCCGCTGCGCGAACTTTACGACGTACTGGTGCCATTATTTTTTTTGCAAAACCTCTGTTTGTCCCTGATGTCCATAGCCATTTGAATCCTAACTCTTCGATGGTTTAGGCTATTGCACTTCGTTTCTTTAATATTTACTTTACAATAGACCAATATTGCTCAATTACCCTCATTTTTGGAGTGTTTGGTGGATTTATTTGTTTTGGTACGTAATCTACACCATTTGAAACATACCATACTCTCGTTGTCTTATAGCAGTGGCATGCCGCGAGATCTGACTAAAAAAGCGTTTTAACATCGTGCTACTGGAAAAACGACAAAATAAGTTTTTGCAAACACTCTTTTTGATAGATGTCCGAGTTGATAGTGATGACGAAAGCTTTGGATATGACTTGCCAGACAAGGAGTTTCTTCGGGAATTTTGCTTTCCGCTTTTTTTTGCAGTCCTCTGGAGCATCTTTCCGACTGGGGACAGTGTAGTAACCTTGCCCAGCAACATAATTGAAGTTGGCCAAGCAACATGCCCCATCATCCATCCGCACGCACTGATATCGTGTCAACAGATTTTCGCACAACTTACGAAAACAAGACTTTTTTGTTTAAATATATTTTGCATCCCGATCAGGGGCTGTTTGAAACCTAAAACTTTTTAGGTTGTTTCTAGTTTTTAGCTTTTGCATGAAAAACTGCGACATATTGACTTTCTTGGCCACCTCTCGTGAAGAAATCTTAGCATTGTCTTTAAAAGTTGCAACACACTCCGTTCCCCCTTCTGATGTGGCATTCGACATTAACCTTTTCTTTCTGGTTTTATTTCCACCATAAGTCGTTCTCTAAACTGTTCTAACACACGAGAAACTGTAGAATTAAGACCATTTGCTTTTAGAGCAAGCTGACGCGTACTCAACCTGAAATTGCGGACGTGTTCGTGCAAAATTAATTGCGGCGTTCCAGCTCATTCAACGACATTGTAGCAAGTGACTCGTCTAGACAAGTTGCCCTTGTCGAATGATACTTTTGCGTAAAACAATCAGTTTATTTAGATAGGCAGCAAATAAGCTGCTGTATTTACAATGTTATATTTAGTTTTGGTGCTCCAATTTTGCTGTTTGCCCTTTAATATGAAATAATACAGTCAAAAATACACAAAAATAACTTCTAGTATTAAAATTGAAGTAGATTCCTGAGTATATTTCTTAGAATACAAAAGTTTTGAGTTAGGTAATTAAGGAAAATAATTGGTATGTATTAGGCAAGTCGGAATAGTTAAAGAAGATTTTATAAAAGTGAAAGAAAAAAGTCTTACCTTTAAAATTAAGTGAATAGTAATAAACTGTCAACACCCCTTTTATAGCTTTTAATTCGTTTTACCATAAATTGATCTGGTTATTAAATCTCAGCTCTAATTACTATGTAAATACTAGTATATAAAATCAAGTTTATAAAATCTACCCCTTTAGTTAAACTGATAGAAGCATTTACGGAAGCATCTTAATTGACATATTTAATGCCAACATCTGGAGTCAGATGAGCACATAAATTTCGCATTTCGCTGATAGTCAGCCATAATGTTAGGCCAATATTCGACGCGCCGCTTCTTTTCCGCTTTTTCACAACTGCTGCGTTGAGCCCGAGCCAAGCTTAACAAAGCCATTTATCAAGCTGCTCAACGCTCCTGCATCCTATCCTATTTTGCAGGCTGCTGAAACAAAATTTAGCCTAGATCCCGAAACGCACTTACATAATTAGGTTTAAGGAAACTAAAACGCCAAAGCGCTGGCAGGTGCGGCGTCTTGTAACGGTATTTAATTGTTTCAGGATTACGAGGTTCTGCCGCTTCCCGGCTCTATAAGATTTTATTACCCTGATGGCTATTAGACAGCCGCTTCGCAAGCATCCAAACGATGTAGCAGCTTATAAAAGGTGAGTTCGGGCGGTTCCTTTAGTTTTCATGATGATACATCATTCTATGTATTTTAATTTACGGTTATGCAAGGAATTATCTGAATATGTTGTAATAAGATTAATTATAATGTACACAGTAAATGCCGTAGTGTATTAGTTTCTGTTCTTTAAGATAAATGCATTAATTGTATTCTAAATACATCTGCGATAATTCCGTGAAATTAGGTGATATTTTAAATAATGTGATATTCAGAATAATGCATATAACTTATGTCGTGTTCAAAAAAAAAGAAAAAGGCTCAAGTTAAATAATTTAAGTATTGTCAAAACTCACTGATGTAATAATTATAAAAATAGCGTAATCATTATAGTTAACAAATATTAATAGATCAGTAATTGATTTTGTGTCATTTTTATTAACAATTTTGACAGATCTAAAATTAAAACCAAAACATTCTCTAAGGATCTTAATACATCTTTATAGATGACATAAATGCGTGGTTTGAGCATTGCTATGGGTGGTTTCAACTAAAAGAATAATAAGTATAAAATGTTCCAAAATTATTGTTGAATTTAGATTAGAAAACAAGAAAAAACTCTGAAAGAAACTGATAAAATTCTGTTGAAAAAGGAAGTAATAATCACAAATATATCCTTAAATAATCTACAAGACATCTATATACATAGATAACATGATTAACTATAAAAATAAAATTACTTATAATATCAAGGGTATAGAAAATAAATAGTAAAAAAAATACAGGCAATAGAAGAAATTAAGGAGAAGCAGCTTAAGTGCAGTGAAGAAAAAAGGTAAAAACATTTTATTAAATAAATAAAACCATTCAATGAGACGGAAGAATTACGTACAGACACTTTTTATGGTGATATTAGGCCTGAAAAAAATGCATTATTGCACAAAATCAAGTCTCGAAATTTTAAAAACTAAATCTAAAGAATATATTTTTTAGACCAGGCGAGATTCATGTATGTTGTTAGCTAATGAAATTGCAATCTTAACAAAACTTTTTAATAATATTTTTTAAACAAGAAATAGTGCAAATAATTGTTGCACGTTTATATCTTCACCAAATAAGTCTAACTCTATATGTACCGACTTTAAATTTACGAGGAATAAGCAAAATACTTTGGAGAAACACAATTTGGCTTTGGATGTGGATAATCAAAAAGGTAGGTAATGTTTTGTGCCAATATGTCATTGTATAAATGAAACACACAAAAATAACTTGAATGCTGAATAAATAAAAAGTATAGTATAAAAGGAAAATGGAAATAGTAAAAAAATAGCTTTAAAAATAAGTCATGCAATAGAAACATTAACACTGCTGGACAGTCAGATGTTACATATCTTTGTTCTGCTATATTCTGTTACATAATATAAAAGTTGAATTATAATAATATTTACAATTAAGTATTTCGAGGAATTCGAAATGTTACATTTCATAAAGTTAAAAATATTAGTTCTACATCAAACTAAAAAAAAATACACATCAATTAAAATTAACAAAGCCTAAATATCTAGGGTATACAGTGCAGTAGTACAAGGTGTAATATACTACAATTAGTCAACACTGCTAAAAGAGAAGGTTAAAGACTGAAGTCACGGTTGAGGAACCTTAGAAACTAAACCGGCACAACACCTGTTCTAAATAGCCCAAGACAGATCACAATACTAAAATGAAGTGTCTCCACGCCGCCCTCTAACGTTATTATTGTAATTACTATTATTAACTTTATAGTTCAAGTTTTGCTTATAATATTTATTAAATTAGTTATAGGAAAGAAATTTTGTTACTCCAGTAGCACAGATTTCTTATATGATCGAGGAACAATAATCTATTATATAGTCACCCCAAAGAAAAAATTTCTTTATGGAAGGAATAATGTACATTATTACCAACTTTAATAAAAATGTTCACAAAAATAGTTTAACTACTTACTTGGTCTGAAATCTAATCGGTTTTTTAAAAGATGTCAATAACTTTATTTTTAAAGCAGTTAATTGCCCGTTCTCAATATATATTTAGTGTGCTCGTAGATAAAAGTAGAATAAAACAAATTTTGTGAAATATATAGGAAATTAGTAAAATAATAATTCAAAAACATTCAAGTACACACTGGCCTACAGTTACTTAACGTAATCGCTAAAAGCAGTGCATTTTGAGAATTAGCCACTATTCTTCTTCGTTTTCAGCAAGTTACTAGCTTCCTCATGTTCCGATTTCTTCTTTATTCTTCTTTTTAAATCATGTTGTTGTTTTACCTTTTTTCGGGCGCCTTACGGTTCTTCTTTCCGTTGGTCATTCCATTGTTGACGTCTACTAGCCCTCTACCCTGATATATTTATGATTTTGCAGCTTTTTCTTATATTAACATTAGGTATTCTATCTCTTCTTGATTTACCTTTTATTCTTCTTAAAACCCCATTTCTGCTGCCTCTCTTTGTTTTTGTGGTTTCTTGTATTGCCTCGGGGGCGTAGGTTATTATTGGACGAGCAACGCGTCTATATATTTTAGATTTTACGTCTTATTCCAAGTAATGTTTGTTTCATATTAAATTATCCAAACAACCGATAATTTTGTTAGTCTTCAACATTTGTTCATTTACTTTTTATATATCATTACTGGTTCATAATAAGCCTAAGTACTTAAAATTTAATTACCTGCTCAATAATTACGTCATTTAACATTAATTTACACGGCCTTGGTTCTTTGAAGATTGTTATTGCTTTTTGTTTTCTTAGCCGAAATACTCCTGTTATACTTAGTATATATTCTATTAAAATTATATAATAATTTCTGCAAATTATCTTCTGTGTTTCCTATTAACAGGGTATCGTATGCGTATGTTATCGTATCAAATTTTGCATTTTCCATTTTACAACCATCTAATTGTTTTGTCTCTTATTATTTTGTCCATCACAATATTAAATAAGGTTGAGCTTAATGAGTCTACATGTCTTATTCCTATTGCCATACTTATTGGTTTATTTGTTTCCTTATTATTCTTGACACTTATTTCGCTATTTTATCAAGTTAATCAATATAACAGACATTTTTCTTTGGTATAGGATTAGTAATAATGTCCTCTACTCTGATTCTGTCAAACGCTTTATGAAAGTCGACAAAGCACATGTACACTATTTTATTGTATTCAAGCGATTTTGCAATAATTTGTCATGCTATAGATATAGCATCTATACATGAAACACCGCTTCTGAATCCTTGTTGTTCTTCTTCTAGATTAATTGTTTTGCATAATTTATTATTAATTATTTTGTTACTAATTTTAACGTTGTATTTAGTAAGTTAATTATCCGGTAATTTTCTGGCTTTAGTTTGTCCCTATTCTTGAACATAGTAAGCAAAACTCTTGTCTTCCATTCGAGTAGTATTTGTTGTTGACTCCCTATTAGGAATGTTAGCTACTCAGTTAAATTCACCATATTTTGTAAGTTCGCTGTTATCAAGTTTTCTCCTGGGGACTTTCTGTCTTTCAATTTTTGTACTGTTTTTTTGACCTCTTCTAAGAATTATATTGCTGTTTCATTTTACTTAAGTTCTTTTTCTATTCTATTTGTCACTGTTTCTTCTTCTCCCAGTAAATGTGTAAAGTATTCTTCCTCGTATTTATATTCACAGTTCTGTGCTAAAAATAGTTCCTTGTTTCTATTCTCTGGTTTCTGATCAGCTTTTAAACCTGTTTTTGTTGTTTATAGAAGCTTTTTTAAAAAGCTTTTTATATAGCCCTGTATTATCCTTCTAACGTTGGTGTTAACTTCGTTTCTAAGTTGCTTGTATTCATCATAAGCTTCTACAGTTTGATTTGATATGTATTTTAGTTAGGCTATACGTTTTTGTTCTGCTAGAGCTTTTACTTAATCGTTAAATCAAGGTGCCTTCTTGTGCTTCATTTTGTTTTCTTTCACTTCTTGCCCTTATTGCTTCTTTTGTCGCTTCTATTATATTTTCTTTTATTTTTATTCAGCTTTTTTCTACATCATTCTCCATATCTAATTAATTTAGTCATGTTTTTGCTTCTAATCTTTGTCTATATAGATTTCTCATTGACTCGCCGTTCAAGGATTTTTTTACTGTGTGTATTTTGATTTTACTTATTCTTTTTCTTAGCTTATATATTATTAGTTTGTAGTCACTGTTTATATTAGCAGAATTCAAAAATTGTACATCTAGTATTTGTCAGGGATGTACTTTCCTGTTTGTGATTATGTAGTCAATTAGGCTTCTTTGTCCTCTTGAGTTTTAAAAAGTATATTTATGTTGTCTTTGAAGTTAAAGAATGTGTTATTTACTTTTAGCTTCTTGTTTGTACAAAAAGCGATTAAGTTTTCTCCATTGTTATCGGTCACCCCCTCACTGAATACTTGTTTGATCCGGGGCTACACTATTTCCGTTTCGTCCGATCACGTCAGCCATTATTATTGTTATTTCGTCTGATTTATTGTTATGTAGTTCTTCTTGTAGGTTGTTATAAAAATTTTATTTCTCGTATTTTGGTTTATTGTCTTCCGGTATAATGTCTACCAATATTATGTTAACTTGCATTTTCTCCGGCTGCATTGCTATCATTAATATTCGTTCCGATTTATATGTGCACTAGTGAAAATGTCCTTTCCAAGGATGGGCAACTAGCTAAACATTTGATTCAGAGTTTTGTCGACAATTGAAGAAATAATGAGCAAATTATCATTTTTTTAGTCTTATCTAAACATGATGACATTTGTTCGACTATATTCGGTTTCACATAAGTTAAAGTTGTACCGCATCCGCCTACTAACAGCAAAAATTGGCCACACAGCGCAAATCTACTCTATAAATTTGCAAAAATGTAACTATGTAACTAATATTGCAACTCCCCCTGCAGTTATGAACCAACTTCAAAGCTTAATATCTTATTTCAACTGGTTTGTTGCCAAACCTTGCATACAAGTTTGAGATTTTTGATTTAGGTCACTGTTGACTTGTTATACAAAACATAAATTGTCATAAAGTAACTAGTAAAAAAGCCTGTCCCAATAATGAGAAACACAAGCTAAATACTAACTCCAGCGTTTCGTCGACATGTGAAAAAGTGAGCCAATCAGTTACTCCAAGCGGGGCCTCTATTATATGTATTTAATGTTTTATCAACTTAGTTAAACTATTTTCTATGCAGTTGCAATTAAAAATGCTAAATTATTGTGCAAATACATCTGTTTGTGTTTGAGTGAACGTCGGTGGCGACAAGCAATTTATTTTAATATTACCTCATAGATTTTTATTTTGCACAAAACATCATTTTGAGATTAGCTTACAAAATTGCATATTTTAAGGCATTAAATAAGAAACTTGTTCTTGGTACCTTAATACCAGAGATAAAATTTAGAGCCAAATTCAAACAGCTATGCTACCGAGAAATTGTTCTTTTAAAAGACCCAGCCATCTTATCGCTTTTTAAAACTTTTTGATTAACCTTTCATCTACTTTTAAAAACTGTAATAGTCAAACAGGATATAAGGTTAGAAGCTAGACAAACTACCGACTAAATCAGATTCGGCATTTATTGGACAATTTTTGTTTATTTTTAAAATGAATTAAAAAATTAATATTCCAAACACATACAGGAAACGAAAATACAATAAATTAATAACAATTTTTTTGTTATGCGTGTTCCAGCATATACATAGAAAACATAGCTTTCTTAGGAGATTCACATTTGAATACGGAAATATGTCGTCACCAAAAATTCGAACTGCATAATTCGAATATTTCAATTATTTCAAATATTTACAAGATAGTAATTAGAATAAAATAAAAATTACAGTTTGTTTTGTATCTGGCTCAATAGTGGACATAGCGTTTAGAAAAAACGAACAAAAGGACGAAACTTGCCAATTTCGTGTACCATGTGCGGATTTGTAAGCTTCTTGTCATTTTTTTTTGTAATGTTCAATTCAATTTTAAATAGTCAATTTATGTGAGTCACCAGCTGCAATTATATATGTGAATTATTCGAATTATTAACCCAAGAAAACGCCAACTTCAATTATAACTTCAGTATTAAAAGTCTAGCTACTATAAAGTCGTACATAATTTTATTTTGCACGTATGTCTGTTATAATTTTAATGTGAGAATTGCCACAGTTTCAATACTTCTTATTTTTGCATTCTTTCTCGGGGATTGAAGAATTTCTAACTATTTCGATACGGATATACTTTGCTTGCTCACATCATGCTATAGTTTAGCCTGTCGCTGACTGTAAGTCATAAAAGAATTCCTAAAATAAGGTCAGGGGAGGATAGGCACTGGGACTCGATTAATGTTTAGTGACCGATCAAGATTTATTTTGCAACCGCGTATATCCAGAATATAAATCTTTATTCCGCCCAAAACGACTCTTTGCTACGACTAGGTAAGTTCGCAACTCATTATTTTTTGATGCGCGACAGGAACTGGTTTAATAAAATTGGAATCGATAGAAAGAACCGACCAGCAAATTCCCCTGATGGTAATCTAATCCAACATGCACGAGATGTATTACAAAGACGTGTTGCTGCTCTAAATGTGCCACCACATGCAATTCCGCAACTTCAGAGAGAAATAGTATGCGATTCCATAACTCAATCTGCATCAGAATGAAATCATGTTCATTATTTTAGTTATTGTAACAATTAGTAATTAGTATAAGTAAAGCATAAATATTTTTATAATTTATCTAATATATAAATTTATGATTTAATTTGTTTACAATAAACAATCAAAAAACAATGTTTGTTACATTAGTAAATTTGGTGTATTGTTAATGAATGTTAGTTGCAACATAAAAGTTGTTATTTGACATTTTGTTCCTTATTGTTACTAATATGATATATTATTTAGTTGGTACTGTAAAAATAACTAAATAACTGAAACAATTAATTTATATTCAAAAATATGATTTGATTGCATATTGATTGCTTATTTTTCTAATGCAATTTAATAGCCACATTGTTGCTTAATGTATCAAAGGGTTTCTTTGTTGTATCAAAAATTTCACGATTAAAAAAATTGAAGTCGTCAAGCCAATTCAGTACATATTCATTCAACCGAAATATATTTAAATTACCATCAAGAGAAAATAGGATTTTCATTTTTATTGAAAATTACAAAAGGAAGAAATCAGTTGTACTAGATATTGGACTGACTGAATCCTCTTTTGCAGGTAATTTCGGGGTCACATTTAAATAAGCCGGTATAGGACATTCAATTAGTTGAGATTTATTAAATATTCGACTTTTTACCACTACATCGCCGCTTTAGTATTTTTTGTTCAATCAAAGCGATTTTAATTTTACGTAATCTATTAGACTAATGCTCAGTTAATTTCTGAGTAACCGTTAAATAAATTATAATATTCATAATTTGTTTTACTGAGGAAATAAAGCACAGTACAACTTTTTCGGACATAACACAGCATTTTAATTAGTAAAAGTTTCATAAAATATATGTTCAGTTAAGGAAAACCTAAATTATTATTTTGTTGTTAACTTACAGTAGGATTCTTAATTTACTGCGTTATAAAAATAAAATAAACTTTTTTATGTCCCTTGTTGTAGTCGTAAACACAGTGTATTGTAAAAATGGTTATTTATAAAGAGTCACTTAAATTTACTTTTATGAGGAAATAAACAAGAAAACTAAAAAGAAATAAAATTTGGCGGTTATAATGAAAGTGCATTCAATCCATTGCAAAAGTGATCACTGTTCATTTGTAGGTGCAAAAGTTAAGATCCATAGCACTGGCATATCAATATATCTAACATACGCTGAATTCTCAAAACTTTTAATACATTTATATGTAAAAGTTCGTATTTTTCTATTTTTAACTAAAGTTTGAGTACCCAGTAAAAGTATACTTGCTGCCATAGCAATTAGTTGCTATCCGTAATATTAGTAAAAGCACTATCGTACTAAATTTCAATTCTTGCCGATTTCATTCGGTTGTACATACGTGATGACCAAATAAAATATACATTTTCATTCCCTTTTAATCTGTGGCTTTATAATGATTACTTTTTTATTTTCCTTTTTATCTGTGGCTTTATAATGATTAATTTTTTGCATAGACACGCTACCACAAAGTTACCATGTTTGTGCTACGATTTCCAGTAATTTACGATTTCGAAGCTTATATAATAACACACTCAAATATTAAAGTATAGTGATTTCTTGGATACGAAAATATTTATCTGATAATTGTAAAATTGCAAATGACAAATCTGAGATCAAAAAACCTTAAAGCAAAATTATCTTGCGCGGTTAGAGGAACAAACCCACAATCCTACACCGGTTACCCGGTCTGTTCCACGAATTATAAAAAAGGCAAGAACTTACCAATATGAAACAAAGGCCAAAGTGGCGCAACTGAAAATAAATTAAATGTTGTTACATATAATATGCGTACAAAGAGAACAGATGAAATGTTAAGTGAATTGGAGAAGAATAAATTGAGATACCATTGAATTGTCAAGAGAAAAAGAGAACGGTGTCTAAAAGTAAACGATTAGGAGACATCCTCTACTATAAACAAAATATAGACGAAAATAATAGAAGGGCCAAATTTATAACACACAAAAAAAACAGCGCTATATATTACGATACATAAATGAGTATCAAATAGAGTGGCTTATATCAAAGTTAAAATATTAAAACATTTCGATCTGTAAATCATTTAAGCATACATACCAACATCAGACAGCCAGTGATAAAGACATAGATTATTATGACAAAACAACAATGGGAATATAACATCATCACTATAAATGTACTTTAACTATCGTACTGCTAAAATTGAAAGGAACAAAGATATTCAAGAAGCCGAAATAGACTCCTTTGGCTTGGGAATAAAAATCGCAGAAAGTCAAATAACTGAATATTTACAGCAACAGATCCTATATGCAATTATTACATTTTTAAGAAGAAAACATCAACAAAAAAGGACCTAAACCAGTTATGACAAGCGCACAGGTAACGAATTAGACTACGCGCTACCATCTGCTAAAAAGTTAGTCAAGGACGTATCACTATTAAAAACATGATATAGGTACACTGGTAGCAACTTCTAGCAATACTAATAACTAATACGACACCAGAAGTAAATAATATAGTTGTTATAAAAAACAAATGGGAAACAATTAATAATTATAGAAAAGAAAAAAAAGAGAAAAAAACAATCAAAGCTTAGATGAAGATGTAATAGTAAAAAAAATATTAAAAGCAGAAGATAAGGCATCAAACATAAAGAAAAACAAAGAAAAAAAATTAACTGGGAAAACAAAAAGTTTAATAATACTGTCAAGAAATCTGTTATAGAAGATAAGAGGAAACACGACAAAGAAGGAAAAAATTCCATGTAAAAAAACAAAAACATAAAAAGTATAAAAATATATAAAAGATAACAGCAATAGCAAAATTATTGGTAGAAAGAAGATTTTAAAAATAATAGATTAGTTCTACACAAGTGGGTATAAACAAAAACACAAATTAAATAAAAATAAAAAATATGCACTCTGAGAATACACCGAAAATATTTGAAAAGGTGATATGGACAACCTTATAAATAGGAAGAAAGATAAGGTACCTGGAAAAGACGGGTCATAATCAAATTATTACAAAATATGTACTATTAATAATGATCGGGGCAATCACCAATTCCTTTTAGTTGGGTTTTAAAATAGGGTCGGCCGTCTTGGGACTTCCCTTGCACGCGTTTGGTTTAATTACAAATAGCCGCGGCGGTTGGTTCGCCTACGCGGCGATGTCGCTATAAAAGCGGAGCTGCTACGACCTTTTCAGTGTAGCCATGATGGTTTTGGAAACGTTCGACCGGCTTTAATTTTTCCATGTATACGAAGCCGTTTTGACCGAGAGTTCGATTGGTGTCAAGAGCTTCCACATCCCGGAGGTCGTTTATTGTTGGCCCGTTGCATGTACGGGAGTCGATATTTGAGAATGGAGAACTCGGTTCGTTTTCTTTTGTACTTGACCCGGCGAGAAAAAATAGAAAAATCCTGTTGTAAACCTCGAACACGATCAGTTGAAGGAGCCACATAAAAAAAGACGCTTCCGATCGGCTCCGCAGCAAAGGTTGGGGTAACTTATCCTTCTTTCACATCCTTCTCTCCATTTTCTCGATTCCCCCTAATTTCAGCACTGGGGAGCCGATTCCTGCAGCAGAGTATCCGCTTTCACGGAAAATGCCTTCCAGCTTTTTGGCCTTTTAATTAAAATTCCTTTGTTTTAAATTAAAAATACGATACAATCCGCTTAAATCTGAACAAATAAATATATAAAAGAAAGCAACATAACGAAAGAGTAGAACACTTGACTAACAGCAATGTTGTAAAAAAGAGTGATAAAAGCAGAATCGAAAAATATATATCTGTGTTGTTTCAATTATACCAACTATTTGTAATAAAATTACTAGACCTAACAATAAGTTGGAAAGTTACTAACCAAAAACAAGTAGGTTTCCACCAGGGTTATAACACAGTAACAAACCGTAATGGTATTAATAAAAGAAAACAAATAAATACAGATTACCACTGTAATATAGCCCTATAGATTACCAAAAGTCATTTGATAGCATAATATTGTGGGTAGTGAAAAAGGCAATGCAGAATGATCGAGTAAATTACAGATATGCTCAAATAATTCATAACATATATCTAACAAAAAAAAATGCTCAATCTTCTAAAAATTACGGATAATGTATTGATATTCAGGAGCTTTAAAGAACTACAGATGATTTATGAGGCAGAACACACTTACACAGTACACACTTAAAAATAAGCCTTACAATAAATACGATCCAAACAGTTGGAAACAATTTGGGAAAGACTATGTCTTCTATTATATTTATTAGATGGAAATGGATTAATACATCGATAACTGGAATTATGGAACTTTAAAATAGATTTGAGTTTTATATTGCTGGAAGCAAAAAACAAATTATTCCTCAGTATCATGACTACAAAATAAATATAAGTTTTGTCCGTGAAAGCAGAGACGAAAGAATAATAGTCTTATATGTTTATTACAATAGATAAAGCTTTACACAAAATAACAAGTACATAAATGTTATTTCTCTATATAACTTACATAGCCTTTACTTAAGTCTTACTTGAGCAACTTTATAAGAAAAATTTTAGAGTTTAATTAAAAACCAAAAGAAATTAGCAGCTAAATGGCTCCTACTATCTGAATAGGGATGTGGACTATACGAAAAATGACATACAAACTATTTATTATTTATTTTTTACTTTTATTAACAAGAATTCATCTTAACATAACATTGATATACAGAGTATTGTATAATATGAAACCTGTTCTATGAGTGAATAAAATAATAGAAAAAGCTTATGTGAACATGTGTTTCCTTTAACAGTTTCCTTCCTTTTTTATTTTTTACATTTATATTCGTTCTTTTTTACATTTTAGTCTATGGAGTTTCACTTTCCAACTTCTTAGCCATATTTTCTGTGGTTAACCCGGATCTCTCTTCTCTTTCTGTCTTAGGTCTCTTGTTATTTTGCTAGTCATTATCACTGTTTTTTTTTAATTTTCTGCTGGCGAACTTTATAGTATCCCTTAATCATGCCTACGCGGCATAGGAATCACCGGTCTCACCTTGCCTTGCTTTCGATTTCTAGGTATCTATTTTTCCAGATACGTTTTTTAAATATCCTGATACTCGTGCCGCTTTCATAACTTGTTGTAAATTATTTCAGTAACTTGATATTTCCACCTCTAGATATGTAATAACATTACTTGCTCTAATATCTTCCTGATTTCTAATTTACACTGTTTTACGCTGTTTTGAGACTACAAATGCTTTATTATTTTATGTAAGGAGTTCCATGTGGTACATTTTGGTCGTGTTAAAAAAATTTGAAGAAAAGTTTCTCTAAGTAATTCTCCATCGACTGCGTAACATTGAATAATTATATTTTTGTCGTCTATTTTGTTATTTAGCCATGTTTTTTACGTTATTGATTATATTGGACTTAGTGAGGCCCCTTAGCAAACTTCACTTACACTTTTAATTGTCTTAATTAGGTCCTTTTTGGTTTGAATTCTTGCTGTCGCGTTTATGTTAACATCTCCTTTAATCCTTAATTGTTACCACGTTTTTTTTTCTTTCAGAACCACTACTAGGCTATCTATATAGATTTCTATCGTCTTCTCCGCTAAATGACAGATCATAAATATAGAGTCAACTGTTGATCTGTTTTTGGCGAAAGTCCTGTTGTTTCTATTTATAGTCTTGTAGCATAAAAATGCTTTCTTCTTAATATTTGTGATCACTTTTACCTCTTCCATAAACCAGGGGGTTTGTTATGTAGTGTGTATGCTTCAACTTTTATTTTGCCGATAGCTTGCTCGACGGTCTTGATAATATAGTGTCTGAGTTTCACCAATGCTTTTTCTAGATGGTTGTTGTGTATTAATCTTAGGCTAATTTAATTTTTCGCTTACCGATATTTTGTATTATTGTGTTATAAGTGTATTTATATTTAAGATCGTGTTTATAGAATGTACTGTTAATTATCAAGCAGTTTTGGGCACAACAGTCGTTCAGTAACATGAAAGCGTTGTTTGACATCGTTGAGTAGATCATTTTTTATCTGAGCTCATAAGTCATCCGTTAGAGTAATATGGTGGTTAAAAGATATATTGTTAAACAGATTTTGTAATTCCTCATTAAATATTGATTTTCTCCAAAATAATTCTCATCAATTCTTTATTGGTATAGTTAATTTCGTCAATATTTAGTATAAAATTCTTGTGCGACAGTATTTCCACCCCTCCAGTGACAGTAATTTTTATTTTGTTTACTGTTCATGAGAATGCAGTTTTTGGTTTATGCTGGACTTTTATCTTTGTTTTCAAGATTTTTTCTGTAATATTCATTATCACCTTATGCTATATGTTAGTTCAAATATAACGTCTCTGTTTTAAATATTAGTATATTTTTCTTTTTCCATCTCTTAACCCTATTTTGTTATCGGTTGGTTATCACTTTTTCCTCCTATTTCTGAGACAATGAAATAGTACTTTGAGCATTTGGATGTGTTATGGCAGATAGGATGCTAGCTTAATACGCCAACCCTCCTTTATTCGGTCTTAGGGCCGAATGATCCCGCTGAACTACTCATTTTCCCCAACTTTATGCAAAGTTTAATCATTTATATTTATTTGTATATTATAGGAAGTGCTAAAAATATATTCTTGCAGTTGCATGGTAGACTATATGTTTTTTGGTTTGTATGGTAAGTTGGCAGTCGTTTTGAATACGCTGACAAAGTTTTTTTACTGTTAATAATTACACTTATATATAATGTTGTTGTTAGATACACCCATATATGAATTTAATTGGTTTATGTCTAGAGATTATGTAAGTTAATAACCAGTCGCGACTTATTAAGAAATTTTTTTATTTCGGCAAGTCCTTCGGGTAACACCACGGGTAACATATGTTAATAAATTATGTAATTATTCATAAGAAAAGCTAAGCCTTGATTTGCGAATCTCTCAAAAAATTTAATTTTATGAGCATGGTGATTGGAGAATGGTATTCAAAAACTCCAACAGATTTGCTACCACTAGCATTCATTTTTTTTAACGGACTACAATATTTTCATATGCAAAAAAATGTTTATGAGAGAAACGATATGCACAGACATTTTTCTTCAGCCTAGTTTAGACATCAAATGCACCTGCTTTCTGATTTGAATAATTTAATAGTATCGATTACTTCTGTTTACCGATACTATAGGTCCCACATGTTACAAAAACTTTGTATGATTCGTTATTTTATATGTACCACTTGTAAAACGTTAAATAATAAAGTCAAACTTTTATTACATGGCATAATATTAAATTTCTTTATATAGTGCTTTGTAGTGGTAACGATACTTGAGCGCCGCTGTATACAATGTTTCTTACTCTAAGTAAACACAAGTTTTAAAGGTCTTAAAACACATTTGCAAGGCAGCTTCTTAGAAATTTTCTACCTTGCGAAAGTGCAATATAAATAACACACCAAAGGAAGCGCCTTACTAAAAATTTCATAATACGTGGAAAATACGGTGAGCCAAATTGATTTACAATTTTAATTTATTTCAGAGGTCGTTTGGTGGACAGGTCATAGAGTTTTATTCTAAATTGCTTTTAAATTACCATGCTGTGTAAAAGACGAGCCAATAAGGTTACTTCGTTTAAAAATAGACTAAAAATTACATATATGTTTGCGTGTAATACAATCGTGGCTATACACTTTTACATTCTTTTTAGCCAACATCTTCATATACATTTTCACGCTTTCGTACAGCATTATTTTCGCCGGCCGCTTCATTTTAATTTCTCGCCAGCGTGAACGAGAAGTAATTTTATTACGGCAGACCTGTTTCGCGAATGATATCATAAATCACATTTCTATCCCGTTTCATTGAATTTCAAATGTTCTTTTGGAGTTGAAGCTTTCCGATTAAACGGTTTTTTAAATGCTTGATGAATGTTACGGGAACGTCAGTTTTTTAGGTGCAGCGAACGGTTCTGTGCAAGGTGTATGCGAAGCGATCCATTTATCTACTTCCAGGAAATTTTTTTAATGGGCGCCGTCTTCGCGCCGCTACTGTTATTACTGAATAGGTTTTTACTTTAAAGCTGTTTATAATTTACATTTTATGTTCATATTTTATTAAAACGTAAAAGTGCTTGCTCTAATTGGTCCATATTAGACATTTAAAATGAGCATACGGCTTTTATTATTAATTCAGTTTTAGTTATAACCACTTGAGTTCATTTGTAAATTTATATTTAAGTACATTTAAGCTCTGATTTCATTTATCTATTGTGGTTTTGTTTGTGGTAGTTATATAATTACTTATATTAATGTAAATTTACAAAAAATTAGTATCGGCTTTGATCTGATCGAGATATTTAAAAATTAAAATTAAATACATTTTTATTTAATAATTCTTTGTTTTACTAAACGCAGTTATAATTCTGTGTAGAAAAAATCAATGAAACACACAATGAAATTTGTTCTTAGGCAGTACTTTAAGTAAACAAGTAACTTTAATAATTTAAGTACAAGTGTCAATGCTCAGAAAGAAATGTGTGTATAAGTACATATTTTAGCAGAAACAACATTTTAATTGTCTTAATATGAGTTTTCAGAAAGACTAAAGAATCAATCAATTTAAAGTCAAATAGTTCCATACAGAAAAATACTAGTAGAAGTAAAAAGATGACAATGTATACAATGTAGAGTTAATTATTTATAAAGCTTATTATCTGAATGGAAATCATGTTAAATGATTATTTATTTATTTTTAAAAGTTAAAAGATAAATAAATAAAATTTTAACATAGTTATGAATTCTTTAGCAATAGTAGTAAAAGCTTTGATCTACAGTCTAAATTGTACCCACGTATTCAGATCATTTTTAGTTTATCATTTGCTAATTAATTGAATTGTACAAAATACACTGTTATTGCATATAATAAACTTTGTGTAACTATGCCTATATATCCAATTTCCAACTTTAGAATGGGAAATGTAATTAAATTATACTCGAGTAGTAGGGCCGTTCCTAATAGGCAGCATATTGTGGTTAAACAGAGATCTTCTGCTGTTGAAGGGTACATTCGGAACAATGGATTGATTGTGGTCGCACCTCATGTTCAGACGCGCCTCACCTTAAACATCGAGGCCCGGTTCTTGATCGAAAATCGACTTTATTAGAGATAGGGAATTTCAGAACTACTGGTAAGAAGCAGAAGCAGAAGACCTAAAGATGATGAGCAGAGGAACCTATTGATGCATTCAATGCATTTTTTCTTGTGTAGTCGTATTGTACGACAAATTTTGTACCAAGGCCTTCGTTTTGATTCACCTAATAATTTTCGTTGTCGACGATACGCATCCCCACTTATCGTAACTCGTTAATAAACAAAGCTTTCCTTACTGGCCTCTCCACAGTATACGTGTCACTGTTTAAGAGTGAGCTGACTAAAATTTATTGACTCTTACCTTTTTGAATACGAGAGACAATGTCACATCAGTATGTGGAATGATTAAGCAATTATTGGCATCAAATTTTAATGTGCTTGCTCATAACCTGCTCTAATTTCAAACAGCTTTCTTACTTCCTAATTTGGATTTTGATTTTTTAATGCACATGTTGAACAGCTTTGAGATTTGTCTTGCTATTTTTATGCCTTACGCCTAACACTTTGTATCGATAAATTTTTGAGCTTTCCACAAACTCAAGCTTTCATTTTTATATTATGATATTTAAGTAAACTGCTAAGGCGATGTTGTCATATTACTGCCCTTTATTTGGCCCGATGCATATGTCCTATTTTTACCCAAAAACATTTATAACGATTTAATTGGGGCCGTGACGTTAACATTACCTTATATTTTTATTTTAACTTTTGCTTTAAAATGCTTTCTTATTAAATCTTTTTTATCTTTTCTTATATTATTTTCAAATATTAAAATCAATAAAATAGGGCGATGCATGCTTAAGTGAATAAAATAAATATAAAAAATGTTTTTAAAAGTGACTTTGAAACATCAGGAACATTGGAAATTGATAAATAGTCTACTTTATTTTAAAATACATTGCATTTTGGCTTCTCAAAGTACCCACAAAAGTTATTATTTTCTTATTTTGATTTAACTCAAAACGGCTGAAACCCTTGTGTAGGCAAATACAGATTTCATGTAGAACTCTGCTACCGGAAGTCGTACTGAATGGTAGCCTTATCTTTTCTTTGTGTTTTTTGGTTCAGTTATTTGTTCAGGTGAATACTAAGGTACTACACTCAGCTTGCGAAGCATGTTGATTGTTAAACATCGGCACTGGGCAACTACTCCATCTTAACGTGGTCTTGTTTACTTAAATGCGCCATTCTTTGCACCAACACTGTATTTTACCTGTAGTTTGCAGTTGTTGAGACGCTAATTTAGAATTGGTGTGCAACATGAGTATAATTGTATTATCGGTGAATGTATCGACAATAGTTTGCTGTTGCAATCGGGCAATCCTCCATGAATAACGGGTACAGAATTGAGCCCAATATGCTCACCTGGCAGGCACTTGAGTTGATGGTGTCAATTCGCCTCCAAATCTGATAATAAAATGTTGGTTGGCTAGGTACGACTTTAAAAGTTCCAAGTAATTTCTTAATTTTGCAAAGCAAGTAATCGAACTACACCTGTCAAAAGGCTTAGGAGCATTTAAAAATATTGGGGTACAGTACCTACACTCTTCGTCATCTCATTTGCAATTTGGTGAACTTGTTTATTTGTTGCATGGAAAGCAAATTGGTAATCAGGAATAATGTGATCATCCCGAAGAATTTGGTATAACTTTTTTAAAAACATTTTTCAGATAATTTTGACAAAACGGACAATAAACTCCGGTTAATCAGTAGATGTAAGATTAAAACTATTGCAGCAGGTTTCTATTATTCAGGAAGCTATTGCAACAAATTTCCAAACGCCCTTCCGTGCCGAAGTTTTGAGACGTTTTGGAGGCCCTTCTAGTAGATCTAAAATAGGCATAAATATCGCGCAGTGGGGTAGCCGCGGATAATTCAATTAGCGCCAGTGAATTCAAACGCCAAAAGCTGTATGTGTGCAAAATAAATAATGCTACAGATAAATATTAGGCATTTTTACGTTATTGTGCATAAATAGGCTTAAGTAATTTTTATTTTTGTAATTAAAATAAATAAGTAGCTTAAGTAAATTTTCTTGGGTTATTCACCACTGTGGAGAGCAGAAATTTTACAATATCAAAGTCGTAGTATTCTATTGAACGAGCAAATTATATATTGGGAGTCTTTATGAAACAAGTTTTTGAAGATTGAACAAGTGATTAGGACGTGACTCGGAGGTTTACTAAAATTTAATCTGTTTAAGAGCGATTATTTATACTTGATGAACTCTAAATTTTTTAATAACAGATTCATTTAATATGGCGTTTTAATACCTTAAGAATATCATACTTTTGTCAAAACTGATTTGAATGCATTAATTAAATAGTAATGATGTATCAAAGCCTTTTTACAGTTGCTTTTTGAACAAATATTGATGGCAATACGAATCGGCGCTTTGTGTTGCTGTAGTTGCTTTGGATATTAAATGGCCTTCAAAAGCAAGTAGTCACTTGCTTCCAGTAGAAAGAAATTTTTTTATGGTAGTAACAAGGTTTATGAGTTCAGCAGCGGGGTAGTTTAGAGTTTTTTCGTCATTATGATATTACGTTGTTCACTAGATTTTTTGTAATCCATGCTTCTGTGCAGTTTTATTTTTAATAATAATTGCATAATTTACTCAACTGGTGCACTAGGTGTAATTTGGAGTAGTTTAGCAATTTGTTTTTTATACTACTTGAAGAAAGTGTGTTTCGATTATATTTGTAGATAATTTCAATGGTATATCCTTCTTCTTCTTCTACTCTTATATAGGCTATTAGCCTGTTTCTAACTACACATTTTGTGTAGTACTATGAGCCATGTTGGGCGTACCCCGGGCAGGTGGCTAGTCGCGGCTGTCGTGCTCTCTAATGGTATATCCGTATGTAGTAATTCATCAGTCAACTCTTAAAAGCGATTCTGGTTTGTACATTAGCCGGTTCTCCTTGAGAATTAGATTTATGCATAAAATTACTAGAAGCAGAGAGTGATTGATAGAGAGATCAAAATAGGAATTAACACTAAAGATATTTATGTCTAACCCTTTTATAAAGCATAGATCAATCAGATCTGGAGTTTATAAGCAAATATATAAGTTCTGCTCCGGATAAAAGCAGTAATTGCATGTTATTTACTGCTTTTTGCATTTGTATTCTTTTGATAGTACTTAGTTTAGAGGCCCAGTAGATATGCTTGATATTATAATCTTCTTTCGAGATAAATATGCTGCCCAATATGCGTAAGTTGTGTTACATATATTATTTGTTTATTATTATGCCTTGGTGAACAATAAGTTGATAAGATCTTGTATTTAGCAGAATATTTTGTCATAGTGGGAGGAACAACTTTTGCTAGAATTATTTATAAATAGAGCATACTGTATAGCTCGCATGGTGACTTTCTTTACAGTTCACATATATGTAAAGGTTTTCATTGTCTTTTTGTGTTCGTATTGTAGGATACAGCAAGGAGATCTGTGTTTTTGATACCTGTAACATTGAGGAATAGTTCGTTTGGTGTGGAGGAAGAGGGCTCAAATTTTACCACAGGTGTATAGTCGATATTTTATGTTTTTATTTTTGTCAGATGATTTTACATTTACAATAAAAAAAATCTCTTTTTTTCGTGTCGTCCCATATATTAGTTGCTGTGGGTTCGAGTGCTTCTAGTTTCTCCTTTATTTCGTCTTGAATGGATTTAAATGTCTAAGAAAAAACTTGAAAGTAAGTATGGAACTCAGTGTTCCTTTCAATTAGACCGTTGCTTATTCTTCATGTGTATTTTTTAGAGATTTTAGAAAATACCCCTGCTTCATCATTTGCCAAAGCAGTTAATAAATACTTATCTTTCACTATAGCTTCCAAAAATTTGATTAAGGGTTCAGTAGTTTTACAACTCGAAAGTAATATCGCATTAGGTTCAGTTAGAGAACTTCTTTTTGTTCCTGTAGGTTCTACAATATCTTGTAGATTTACGATATTTGTTATGATTTCCTTGCATATTAGTATTTTATTGCCAGTTATGTTTTTTACTATTGATTACTGCTTTGGGATATTAAAAGAATTTGGTGCTGTTACTACACGAATTGTGAGTACTAAGATATAATGTTAGAAAGCTTCAATGTATCTTGAGCGGGAACATGCGTAAATTGTTGGTTTAAATTTAGAAGATTGGGAACGTACTGATGGTTTGTTGAACAATCTGCGCCGGCCGAAGTTATTTGCATTGGAATATATTGTTGAGTAGTCCGAATTGGAGTGCTTTCGTTTTGTTAAAAGTAGGTCATACAAGCCTCTGTTTATGAGTTCCCAGAAAAGCGATCACAAAATGCATTAAAGATGCAAACATCTTACAGTAAGCGACCGCAGGGTCACTGGCTTCTCTTATCGCCTAACTACAACTGCGGTTGGACACAACCATGCACTTACGCAAGGCCCCGGTCGTTGCTGCGGGGTGACTCGCAAAGGCATCCGCCTGGATTCGAAGCACGAGCTAAATTATAACCGTTCTTGTTGCTATAATAGTTTAGATTGCATAATCTGTTATTAAAACTTAAAACATTTAACATTTTTAAATTTAGTTTTATGCCTAAATTTTTTTTATTTGCCTTTTTTAAGTCATTTGTTTAATTACTTTTTTATTTCTGTTTTTAGAGTGCCATGCAATTATTATTTATTATTAAATTACTTCTGTTTAATTTTTTATTTGCTGTTATAATTTAGTTTTCTAATTTCTTCATATAATTCTGCATTTTTATTCCGAAACAGGCGGATGTCTACCTATAAACCGATATCAATGCTAGAAATGGATATAATTGTATTTGAGCAGCTTGTCGGTCTTGCACTTTTAATTGTGATAGTTAATTTATCATTTTTTACTTAATTAAAACAATACCTTTTAAGACCTACTAAATTAAATACATAAAGCTGACATGCTTGGCATATCAGATTTTAATACCCTTCTACTGTAAGAGAAGACGAAAGCGCAACGTTTCCTAATTGCAGTGCAATCTAAAAAAACTCTAAATCTATCTGATACATAAACACCCATCTTACAAAAAAGAAAAAGATAAATAAAAATACTATAAGTTTTAGTAGTTATGTAAGAGATATAGAAAAGCTAAAAAGCAAGTAATACGTGTTAAATCAAAGCTTGAGGAAAACAGCAAAGATAATCAACAGCTGTAGAATAGTTCAAATACTGATAGATAACACAGGGAATTTTATATAGTCTAATAAAAATAGAGTAGTACTATGGGACATGCATTTACTGTAGAATTTGTAGAAATAAATAATGAATATTCATAGTATTCGATACAGAATGATTAAGGGGGTATTATATTCTAGATGTCCGAATTTTAGGGTGATTTTGGGAATCTAATTGAAAAACGGTTAAACCTACTGATCTCAGTTTTGTGTTCAATGTATTTATATTTAAAGTAAGACTTAAATTTATATCGCTATTATGCAATACTGTGCATAGTATATAGATACAGATATGATATATATATATATTACAGTATGTCATTTCGTTTCTATCGGGCGTGATTGATTGGCCGAATCTAATTGTATCTGAAAACGTTAAACCTGATTCTGTTTATTTTAGGTCTGTAAACATGTGTTCATTCAAACCTCTAATATATTTGAAAAAGAACTTAAAATGGCGCTTGAAAATATTCCGCTTTTACTAGAAATTTCACTTATCACGGTCCGAATATATAATTGTAAACAAATATAAAAGTTGGAGGTTCAAACTATAGCTGAATAAGTACACTATATATATAAAAAATTACAAGTCTATCGGCACAGTAGTTTGTGAGAAAAATACACGCCCGACTTGAAAAATGTGTCGTTTCGAGAAAAACGGATTTAAAGTTTTCGTCTACTGACTGGATTTCTTTGTATTGCCAAGCCGTAGTACATACCTAATTATTTTCTAATAGCTTTTGTCAATTTCTCTGTTCCTTTATCATGGATGCTTTTATTGTTTTTTTAGCATTGCGTAGTCTCATACCCATGCGTTTTTGTACGTAGCTAACGCATTCTTTTTTTAACGACATAATTTTTACCATATACCATAGCCTCCGAAACATAATTAAATCTAAACCTTTATATCTCGATCAATTTGACGAATTTAATTGTAATATTTTACGGGCACATTCTCGAGATCCCAAATTCTAAGAATATGATAAATAAAAAAATCAATTTTTTGGACCTGATAGACTACAATACCCTCTTAAAACCTCAACAACTATGCTTTTTTATAAAACTAGATCAAATATTTAGTGAAACCTGTGATAAGACTTGGACTTCTATTAAATAATTTAATAATAGAATTGCCAGAGATGTAGGCGCACTAAAAATTGCTGTCATGTAACAGTAACATATGGCAAATGTGCAAAGACTAAACAAGAAACAAAAGTCACCTATTAAGATGACTATCTAACGAATTATAAAGGCTTCTTAACAGCAAAGATATTTAGAGGATAAATATCCTTAGGTCTAAGAGAAACCGATATTAGTATTTATTTTTTTCATCCAGGAACAAAAAAGTAAGTATTAGATAAAAGTATTTTAAAAAATCGATAGGAACTGTACCAGTGAACCACGAACAAGAAAGATAATATATTAGAAAAATAAATTATAATAGTGATGAAAAAAATTAGGCATAATACATAATCTACTAACAGTCATAATTAAAAGTATTGTAATGTTTCCACTCTGTGGAACGCCTAACGAAGAAGTTAAATATTTCTACCTGCCTAAATGTTATATTAATACATAAGGCTCATTCTGTATCACTTTTTTTTAATGATCCTAAAATCAGCAATATAAAGAATTACACTTATAGTAAAAATATTATTCAAACATTAAAACTGTAGTAACTTTTTAGTTAAACTACCTTCTATCTAATATTATTGCTGTATAAGAAAAACACAGCTATGACTTTTGTTGTACAAAGCCTTGCAACAGCCTTGTGGAGGTTATAAATCCAAATATCAAATTTGATGTTCAAAAGCATCACTCTTAATAAGAACTATATAAAGCAAAGAAGAAAATAATTTATATTATCTAAGAATATTTAAAATTAAATATTAGCCATCTGACTCTAATAAGATTTGAAAATTATAAGCTTTTTGTGACATTAAAGCGTTTCAAAAAATTACTTAAATGAGAATCATATATAATCAGAATTATTTCAGTGCGTACTGCAGAAAATTGTCTAAAATGGTAAAATGCTCTAGGCTTGCTTTAAAGGAACTATATAAAAAAAAAATTTACGGAAAAATACATTAAAGTATTCTAATAAAATCAGAAACTATTTTTTTAATGTCATGGAAATATTCAAGCAAACTATGTAGCAAAACTACGAAAGCCAGCTTAAAGAATACTGTTCTGCAGTAATTAAACAAAAAGTGACCAGAAATTTTCAAAAGCAAAAAAGTATTCTAAAATTAAAAAGTTCTTTGTTTATATCTAAAAATCAAATCTAACACTTAGTGTTTATACAAATTATTCACTATAGAGAGTTTCTAATAAACTAAAAATATTAAAAGTTTCAGTACCGCTTATTAAAAATCCGGTAGAACCTGGACAACAACTAATTAAGAGAAGGTATCCTGCAAATTATTCAACCCTATGAAAATAAAAAAAATTATATATATCAAACTTCTCAAAAAAGCTAAAAAAAATCACTCTACCTATAAGATACATAAATCAACACTGCTATCAAAAATCTAATGCAATTATAATCTTAAAAACTACGATCTAATAACAATCAAAGTTTTTCAAAGAAAACTTATATAATCATTACAACATTAGTGTTGCCAACGTTTACAGTCAATAATGAAATTCAAAAGAAGTTACTTCATCTCGGTCCATAGGTTTAGTACTTGCCGTATTTATAGTTTGCGAAAAGGTATTACTACAAAAGTTAAAACTAATTCTTGACGACAAAAGTATTATCTAAATTACCAATTTAGTTTTTGGGAAATTTATACGGTAAAATAGGCGCGTGGAACAATTATAAAGATCAAGTATTGGAAATAGTTCTGCTCACCTGTATTTTTAGATATTAGTCAAGATTTATTCATATGAAATCAAGAAAGCCCTACGAAAAAATTCCATAGACTGCTAAAGTCAAAATTGGTGCAAGGAACTTTTAGGTAAAATTTTAAGATGCTCAATCATGTATTAAAATGATATAAGCTGATGTACCTCAAATCACTATTCTTATGCGGGGGATTTAATAACAACATTGCATACATTAGTAACTGTATTCGTAAACACAACAGCAGTTAGAGATACGCTTACAACCAAGTTCCACGATAAGCTTTACAAAAAATTGATAGTCTTTGTCTTGAATAGTCCCCTGTCTATTTGTACAAGTCTACCACAGTTTCTGAAAATCATGAAAGCAACTGAAGAAAGCTTTATTTGTGATGATTGTCAGCGCATTTGTTATAGTTGCTTGGATCTCTGCAATATCGTCATAACACTTCCCTTTTAGCGTTATTTTTTAAAGAAAACAAAAAAATATCACACAGTGAAGGATTGGGTGAGTATAGAAGATCAATTAGAGTAGAGATACAAAGTTTGGTCAGATACTTCTAAACTGATACAAAAGTAGGGGCCTAGTATTGTGATATAGTAAAAACTATTGCACAAGCGCCTACTAATCAGAACAGTGCCAACAAATTGCTTGACGCAATGTGAAAGTTTAGGTTGACATTTAATTTTTGGTCAGACATTCATGGTGCATTAAATTGTTCGTATCAAGGAATGCTAATATTCACCTTTTGTTTGAAAACTGTCGCTTTACTTTTTTGGAGACTGGTGAACCATGACTTTATCTTTTAGCATCCTTTATTTCCGACAATAATGTTTAGTGCAAATGCAAGATTAATTCTGGATATTTCTAATAATTCAGCAACAATTGATTCTCTGGTTTTTCTCTGTTCCTCTGTCAGTATGCCAGAGACTATTTTTGCATTAAATTTTCGTTTCCCTAAATACTTAATGTGGTAAAACTTGGTGTTCTACATCTTTACTCATTTTAACTCTACTGAAATAACGCTTTTTGTAGTCATTGTATCACACGTTCAACATTTGCAGTATTATATGACGCTGATTCTTTGATCGCCTTGTACTAAATCTCTGCTCTACAAAGGCACGACTTCTCGATGATCCCTGATGATCATATGCTTGTTGTACTATATTTTATGTTTTACTATGAGTTTTTCGAGCTTAACACGATTTTAATATTAAATCTCTGCTTGGAGTCCGTGTCCATCACATCACGCATGTAACTTCCATTTAAATGCACCAACAAACCGTACAGTGGGTTGCTATGAAAATCTTGCCACCAGTAAATTTCCATGATCCTGTCTATTCAAAATACATAAAGGTGACTGAACAACGCTCACTTCTTGTGTTTGAATATTACAGGTAAAGAATTAAAATATCAGTCCTGGAATTTTTCTAACAGATGTATAAAACAAAAGAGAATGCAACTAGGATTAAACTTTTTCCAACTATATTGGATAATAGGCAGAACATGCTATTTCTTTTTTTTCTTTTGCTCTTATATAGGCTATTAGCCTATTTTTGACCACACATTTCGTATAGTAGTATGAGCCATGTTGGGCGTACTCCGGGCAGAAGGAGAATCTACTTTACGACTGCCAAAGGTGTTTGTATGACGACCAGAGAGCACTTGATGTTTGCCATTGCTTTTCACTTGGGAGTCGAACCCGGGGCTCGCCATGCGCTAGTGTGGCAGGCTGAAGCCTTTACCTCGCGGCTGTCGTGCTCCCAACATTCCATTTGTTAGATAAAATTGAAATTTCCACAAGGAACACCAATCTAGAAATATTCCAACAATTTCAAAATAAAATAAGATAAAAGTAATGCTCACAGGCACGTTTCTAACTGGCTACTGCAACAAGACAACCACATGCCTATAATCTAGCAAGAAAATGAAAATGCTACTGAAAACTATCAAATAAAACTTACTATTATTATTATTATACCTATTACGCTTCTAAAAAACTTTTGATATTATTATAATTGTAGTTTTAAAAATTAAATTTAATTTCTTATCCTAATTCTAAACATAATTTATTATATGACATAAAAGTAATACTAAAAGGCATTTCTTGATCATGTTAGTACTGTAACCAAACAATTTACTGAATACTAATAAAACAGTTTCCAATGCTTCCCTTTTATCACATTCACTCTAAAGTATTGATTTTAATTACATATTCTGCCTATACAAAATGTAGATTGTTCAATAACTCAGCGTGGGAGGTTAGAAACAACAAAACGCAAGTGGTTTTGACGAAAATTAAAACGCAAATATTACAAGCGATTAAACTGAATTTTATTGAAATGGAACATTAAATAAACAAAATTTTAGTTACCGGGCTTCTGCAAATTTTAAGAACACTCAATACTCTAACTTGCACTTGTTACAGTTTGGTGTGCGGTTGCAGTTTTTGCGCTATCGCCCCGTATTTATTTTTGTTTTGAAGAAAACGGCCTAACAGTCACTATTGACTTGGAACGCTATATTCACGTGTTTAACTTCTTTCGACTAAAACTGCGAAGACGACACACAAACATAGGAAATGTTTGTTTTCAGCAGAATAGTGCCACAGCACATATTGCATCAATAAAATTTCTTAAAAGCGTGTACGCTGTGGGTCTCATTTTACGTTTTTGCGATGTGCCACGGCTTCCAAAGCCTCCTGACTTATCATCGTTAGATTTCTTCTTATGATGGTACCTGGAAAGCTGTGTGTACACTTACAAACCCTGTAATTTAAACAAATCAAAGAATTCCATTCGACAAGAAGTGCTTACGAATGATCAGCATCTATTAGCCCAAATGATGCAAGATCTCAAATTAAGGATCGAAAGCTAGGATCAAGAAGATGGTTGTCATTTAATTGAAATTATTTTTTGTAACTGAAAAAGTAAGTCAAATGGGTTAGTTTATGTGTTCGAAAAAATATATACATTTTGAATTAAAAATCTGTAAAGTACTATTTTTCCCAAAACGTCCAACCCCAGTCGATTTATTATTTTCTTCTGGCTGGAGCTCCTGTAAAGAAAACTTATAAATATCACTTTTTTACTGCATATATACATATATCTAACTTTTAGACGCACAGAGTCAGTCATATTTTACTTTCTTAATACTTAAGTTTGTTTTTATCACTCTCTTTTATCAGTTGTATAATTAAATGTTGTATTGATTGTCTGATGAGAATTTAACAAAATTAAAAAATACCATTTATTTTATACAAACACGTTTCCTTATTGTTACGTAGTTAAGTTTATCGTTAATAATTATTTCAAGAGTAAACAACCTGTTAAAAAATAATTACATGGTTTTATCGTATTTACCGTTATCTCGTTTTATACAGTTCATGTAATGCATTTAAATAAAAGTAGAAATAATATTAGAAACAGGATAGTTAAGAAAGTGTGTAAGACTAAATATAAAGCCATCAAGATTATTGCAGGTAACCTGCTTTTTAAAAAATATAAACAAAAATTTGCAAGTAATAGCAGCTAAAGATTGCTTATAAATTATTTATATAATTCTTTATGCATTTTCCAATACACATTGTAAAATATTCAGCAACCCTTATAATCTTTAAATAAATTTGACTACAGAGGCAGCGATTATTAATTAATGTTTATTTCATTAACACTCTTTGCAATAATCTAAATTGTATCAACAAAGTAACTCTCTCTATTTTTAAAAAGTGATGCACACTACTAAAATTTTCCCCAGCTTTATCTCTTTAGTTCTTTTTCTAAAAAAAAATTTGTTAATTCATTAATTTGCAAAAGTTAATTATCATATAAAAACACTAAATTTAAGCAACAGGCTGATGATTTAATTTTAAACCACAATTCTCATCAGTATAAAATATTTCATAAACAAATGGCTAAGTTTTGATTTTTCTTATAAGTGTATATTAGGATAAATTATGTCATTAACACAATTTTAGCTACAATGTAACTGACTCGTGCTAAGCTGTCTAATAGAAGCTTATAAATAACCATAAGAGTCTTAAAACTCTTTGAAAAAATAATAAAAATAGTTTCATACTGGTTCCAAAAGACAACCATGGAAAGTCAACCTATTTCTATGTCGATGTGTTAAGAATGATAGAAGGTTATGTTAAACGGTAGTAAATGTGCCCGAAATAGATTATTTAGATGGAAATACTGAGATGTTACAAGACTTATATTTTGCTCCCGAAGCTTAAAGATCTAGCAGCGAGTCATGTTCATTTGTTGTTGCAGTAGGACGTTGGTTGCTTAGCAAATTAGAATTCTCATCTGCATTGCGAATTATGGGCAGCGTTAGCGAAAACAGCCTGCGGTAAATTTTATAGGGATTTGGTTTTACCGAAGATAAACTGTGAGAAATCAATAGGAGTATGTGTCTGGGCGTGCACCAATAATTAACGGAACAGAAATATTTAACTATTATAATAAAACTGTAAGGTGTTTTTTTTTTATAATAACAAGCACTGAAGGATCTTTATTTGTGATTAAAAACAATAGTTTAATTTGCAGTAATAACGAAATATTAATATTTTTTACTTTTAAAACGTAATATTGTTGTTAAATTGAACGTGTCTATCAGATGGATCAGATGGACTGGGTGTACAAAATGAGGGATTATAAATTTTCCAATTTTGTGGCACTGGCAGTTTTATTAGTCAGCAGTTTTGTTAGAGTTAGTGCGCTATGCAGGGCAACAACAATAACGAGTTATAAATTGATTCTAGCTAGGTGGTCTGTTCAGATAAGCTTGCATCAACAGGTGCGAAATGCACCATGAATTATAACCATGTCAATAATTTCTCTTATCGTAAGCGCCGTTACTGCACGCGGCTATAGCAATAATGCTAAATCAGCACCAATTTCCCCATTTTGCCGCTTTTGCTATATAAACTGTGATAAGAAAAATTATACTATTTTTATATCCTTCAATACGAAGGTACAAAACCAACCCTACTGCTCTGTTCAAATTTATAAAATGAGACTGATTGGAACGCCCCGACCTACTTTTCCTAAGAAAAACATATTTAAAATGCAAATGTAAAATGACGTAAGCGAGTGTAAATTTGCAATTTAAATAAAAAGTAAGGATCCCTTAAAAAGAGTTATTTAATGAAATTTTAATTTGCCAAATTACAGCTACAGTAAAAAGTTAATTATTTATCTAATTATATGTAGGTTGTGACAATCAGGTTTTTTCTGTTTAAAGATATTGAATTTCGCGTACCTTAAACAAGATGCAAGTTATTTTTAGCATTTTTATTGCTTTCTTAATAATCTACTGCTAAAATCTATTAGTAGTTGTAATTAAATTTTACACTCTCTTTGTGACTTTTTATTTAGCAACCCGAACAATATTTATACTTTAAGCTGAATGACTGACGAATGTTAGATGCAGCAGCAAGTAAATGACATCCTTGCAGCCTATGAAGTTTCAGTCTTCTAGATTATCACTGCCAAAAAACTTAATAATTTACATACACTCACATTATTGTCAAAATTTTTAAGTCTTTTATTGAAACATGGGTCTAGTTGCTGTTTCAGTAAACGATTTAGATGGTTTTGTAATGCTTAGTAGCTTTTTCCTGGATTACTTACTAGACGGCACGAACCGTATATAAGTTGAAGAAATATTTTTCATGAACTCTTGAAATATTACTCTATTTCTTTTAGAAGCACAACTCCATAGCTTTAACCCATATGTAATGTATTGTAAATTATGATTTTATTTTTTATTATTAGTTTTCTTATTAACTAATTTAGTTCTTTTGCATTTATACAAGTTTATTATCTAGATATAATTCTAAATATTTTGCCGTTTTCATTTGTGATATCTGCACATTATTTATTACAACTTTATTGTTTTCAAGGGGCGGGGGAGTGAATGTTATGTGTACTAACTTGTTCTCATTTAGTTTACATTTATTTAACCACCATTGAAAGTTTAACAAATAAATTTGAATATAACGTGATACCATTTGAATATTCTCGGATCTATGTTTCTGTTGTTATGTTTTAGATTATTGGTAGATTCGACGAGTGCAGAGTCTAAAGTAAAGGCTCTTAAATTGATTGAAAAATAATTTGAAGTTTCTTTATCACTTTGGTTTGGAATATTTTCTCAATTAACATCGAAACTTACTACAATATTATGCCATCTTTACGCATGAGAGAATATACGAACATTTCTAGAGAGTGATAGGTGCTCTGTAATGGAGTTGAAGGAATTTAGCCAGGTATTTGGCGCCTAAAGTTCAATTATTATCCCAACAAATTACACCACAAAAACCAATGGAAATTATTAGCAACATAGAGCGAGAAGAAAACATTGCAGATGGGAAAGACGCTTGAGAATATGTAGATACAAATTCTCCCAACAAATTCTCAAGTTTACTAAAAGTTTTAGACGTAACAAACAATAATCAAGATAATGGTGATAACCAAAATTTAAATAAAACACCCAAACTCCTTTCCAATATTTGTACATGGAGTTAATAATTATCAGAAAATGATAAACAGCTTGCAAGCTATTATGGAACTAGTACAGTACACCACCAAAAGTATGGTAATCAAAATTAATGTGCACAATCCGGATATGTACAGAAAGCTTGTCAAAAATTTCCAAGAAAATAATACTATTTACGACATTTATTAAATCAAACCGAGTGATCCTAAGTCACATACATCCTTCAACTCTATTAAATGATATAACAGGTAAACTAGCTATTTATAACCACAAGGTTAGAAGCATTATTAATATAAATCATAGCTAAACTGAAGTAGCATTACAACTATTCTTTGTAGATTTAGAGCTAGCTACTAATAATAAAGACATTTTTAACATAAACTTCTTACAAACCGTAAAAATTTCTGTAGAATGCCCCATAGAAATACAAACCTGATACAGTGCACAAGATGTCAAAACTACAATTATACAAAGCCGTATTGTAATGGGCTATACGCTTGTATTACGTGTGATGGACTTCATAACTCTACAATATGAAAAAAACAAGGAACACAACAAAACCGAACACATAACCACATAAAAACGCACATATCTCTTACAAGCCAGAACCACATGACTTTCCTCCCTGTTCAGAGAAGGACTACTGGAAAATGTTAAATCCAAACTATTGACTTTAAGGCCTAACTCTCAGACAGTTCTTAAAAGAATTTAAGGGTATGTTCAACCAATTAATACAACAAAATAGCATAATCTTGAACATGCTTTCTACAGTCATAAATAAATAATGGACAAATTCTTGAGAATTGCACTGTTGCCAATGTCCTTTAATTAAAAAAACAATAAATTGAAATTTTTCTCAACTTTAACATTGTTATCTTCCTTATATCAGAAACCCATTTTACCATAAGATCTAATATAAAAATACCAAACTGTTTTAGTAATCACACCGAAATCCGGATGATACAACTTATGAAGGGACCACCATCATCATTTCATAAATAATAACACATTACAAACTACCACAATTTGATGAAAATGTTTTACAAGCCACAGTGACGGAAGTAAATAAACTACTGAATTCAATTACAATAGCGGCAATTTATTATCCCCCTAGGCAAAATATAACCAAGCTTATGCTACAGCCATTTTTTACTTATTAAGGACGACATTTATAAATGACGGGGACTTTAACGCAAAGCACACTCGATGTGGTAGTAAACTGATTGCCACAAAAGGCAGAGAACTTCATAACTGACAATAATCAATGTATATATTTGAACAAAAACTAAACAACGTAATGTGACTTTTTCTACGCCCTTGATTTACACGAAGAGATCCGTGTGTAGTAAACAAGGACAGCCTATATATTTGAACGGAAAGTAAAAAAAGACGGCTCACATGAAATTTAGCGTGAGCGCTTAATTTACACGAGGTCCGTGCGAACGTGCACGCACGTCGGGGAAGTTCTCGCTCTTCCGGGAGGCCGAGGCTTCCTTTATACCTGTTATCCCTTTTATGGTACAGGACAAATGTATATTTACTAACGTAATTAATAGTTCCCTATACGTTGTAAAAACGAAGCCAAAATGTCGACAATACTAAAGTTAGGTTATGCAATTTCAGAATCAAAACAAACATTCATTTATCGAGATCATTTTTATGAACGGTATTTCGTCAGCGCAGCTGTACAACGTCGCTCTACAACTATTTCGTCACAGTTTGACTGGGAGATGCAAATTTATGGTGTACTAAATTATCACTGTTAAAAATGTAAGTATAACTTTCACATAGGAGCGAAATTGTCTAGCATTTTTTTGGTCTTGGAGGTCACCTTTTTCCACGCTGAATCATGGCAAATCAGCTAGGATGAAAATTGTTCTTCACAAAAATATGTATCATCGAATAACTCGTTTACATCTCCTTGAAAACTAACTTCAACAGTTGGTATATTTCTGCAGTAACCAATTTCTCCAGATTAAGACAAAAAAAAACTACAACTTTTGTCTTCCTTTAAATCCGCCTTTTCACGTTGCGATGAGATGGTGCAAATTTCTACGCTATCTCGCCTTACAAAATAACGCGAATTGGAATATATTTCCACCGGTATTATTGCATCTGTACCTAATAAAAAAAATATTAGTAAAAAATCTGCTCCAAAATTAAATTAACACCCTTTGTAGGTATTTAAAACTATTTTTCCTACATATTTCCTTACCAAGTTATGATATATTAAAATAAAACTGTAATTACTTGAATGATTATAATATACCAATTATTTAAAACACTAAATAAAGATTTTGCCATATTTTCATTTAAATTTTTACTTATTCTTAGTACTTTATTCGTGGTTTAGATAGATGTATTACTTTACGTGACAGCTCTAGCACTTTTAATTTGACATACATAATATTTTGGTATGTATAATGTTAAGCAGCTCGAAATAGATAATTTTCACCTCTTTGTTTAAAATGTGTGATAGCTGTGTAAACAGGTTTCTTTTAAGCCATTTTTAACAAGTTTTTTATTAAACTATCTTTTCATTATCATTTCTATTATATTAAAACGTGCATACAGTAATAAATAACAGAATTGATGAGATAGACATTAACTCACTTTAATTAGCATTATTAGTATTAATTTTCGTAATGATATATTTTAAAAACTTTAACCAAATTTGATAACAAACAGATCAATCTATAGAAGCTTATCTATAACTAGTTTTTCATGTTTTAGTTTAATACCTTAGGCAACTCTTTAAGTAATGCAGTAATATAATTTAATCATAACCGTGTCATTTGTATTGGTTTAGTTCTGACATCGTTATAGTTTTGATTTCTCTAATTGACAAATACGTTTAAAAAAGAGATATAGCATTTTGACTTATTCTTCTTTTGTAACAATTTAAGTTTAATAATGTCCTATGACTTAGAAAAGCAAATGTTTGCTGTTTATCTTTTCTAACCAATTCTTATTCTGGAAGCACAATGGTATTATATGATCAGGATGTATGTTATCTCATCTTTTCGACACGATTTGCATCTTGAAGCAAGCAACTTGAAAATTTCCTTTAAATATTTTAAATTGCAATGACTAATTCTAGTTTTACTTTCAAAGATATATTAAATAATTAGGTTTTATTAAGTGAAGTTTTAAAGACGTTTTAGTTAATATATTTACTGCATATGTTTTAGTATCATCTGTGCGTCTAACAAAAAGTCAAGTATTTTTAATATATGTTGGGTAGCAAGTAGGTTCACATGTACACCGTTACTATTTATGTTTTCAGTAGCTTCCTATTTTTGATAGTCTTTATTTTGCCTTAAAATTGCTTTTAGATATCGATGTTCTATACGAAAGATTAAATTGCTATTGCAAGTGTTTTCTTTATTGTTTTGTATATGCGGCAATAAACTGCAAAATTCGATAATGAGTCGTTCAAATCTTAATTTATTATTGCAGCAGCTTAGAGGTTTTCTAAATTACATAATTCTAGTATTTAATGAGTTATGCCACCTGAATGTTCTGCAAAATAATAACAATAATAAAGTAATATTTCTCTTGTTCGCAATGGTCAAGCTGGTTTTGTGATATGATGTTGGATATCCCGCTATTTATTTTTTACTTATTAATTTAATTTACGAAATACTACAGTGTTTAAGTTATTTGAAGATGTTTGATAAATTACGTTAACATTAACATATCTGCTGTTTACCGCTACATGCAGATAATTTTGGCAGTGTAACGTTTTGTTCATTTATGTTGTTGGATTATGGTAATATGTAATTTTTATATTTTATATTTAAAATTCCTCTTAAATTTAAGCGAAACCAAAATAAATATATAAATAGGGTTGATCTTAAGCAAGGCTTGCAAACAAGTTCGTTTGGCTTAGATGTATGAATATAAAACTTGAATTTAACATTAAATGACATTACCCTACGTGTTTATAAATATGTATTACACTTAGTGTTAGGTTTATTGTTTATTAACAAGAATAAGATATAAAATTTTTTGAAAGGATCTAAAATATTACATGGCGTTTTCTATGATTTTTAGAAGACTTCTAACAAAATTTATACAAATGACGATTTTTAACTCGAATTTAACAAATACAGTCTTATTATTTTAATAAAAATGTTATTGATATAACATTACTTGATGAGAGTTACGTTGTTTTTGATATTTTAATACGACTATATAAAGTTAAACCGGACAGACCATAATTTTCTTTTTTATTTATTTTTTAGATTCTTTGCTAACGCTGAATCACATAATAATACAGGGATATTACAAATGTTTAATGTATGCTTTTCTTGTCACATGATACACATCCAAAGCGCATTGTAGTATTTTCTCGTTGACAGACCTAAACGCAGAGTTAATTTTCTTAAACGTCACCCAATGTTGTTAGAAATTGTGGCATCTAAACAGAGTCTTTAACATGGACACAAAGAAAAAAATTACAAGGCGTTAGATCGGAAAGCTCCATCTTGCTGGAATATAATATTTTCAAACATTTTTTTGTTATGAAAAGAACTACTGTTACAACATATCAAGATATGATGTACCCGTAATACTATTCGTGATACAAAAGAGCCGATACACTCGGTTTAGTTTTGAGGGATTCCATGCCAGTTTTAAAATATCACCTACTGTAAGATTTTCTATTTAAGTCAAATATTGCCTCCTACTATAGTCCGATAGAAAAATAGTCGTCCTCCAATGCTGCCCAATAAAATTACAAATTTGAATCGCTGCAAAAGATCGAAGAACTCAGTTCAACTCTTTTACCATTATATAGGCAATCTATGAACATCAACTAACCATCAACATTACAGATACTCTGACAAACAGTTTCCATATTTGAAAATACAAAAGGCTTTCTGTTGAATTTCTGCCCATTTAAAAAACTACCGTGGTACATTATTGTGCCTTTTAACTTTATTAGCCTTAATTCTATTACAATTTCGTCTTCGCTAACCCACATTGTAATAGGTGTATAAATAAGTTCTCAACTTTTTTCTGAAAAATTAAAGTTTTATTTAAAGACAAACAAAAAAAAGCTTAAGTATCAAAGTATTCGATGACCTTCTGCCAGCTTGCGAATTCCTTGGCGATAGAAGCTCACCGGCTTCGAGACGATAAAGTTATCGATGCATTTTCGGACTTCTTCTTCTGTTTTGAAGTGCGTTGCAGCCGAGTGATGCTGTAACGACCGGAATAAATGTTAATCGTAAGGGGCAATGTCTGGGCTATAGGCCGCATGTGGGAGAAGTTCCCAGCCTAACGCGTCTGCAGCTCATCCGTGTCAAATATTTGAGGGCGTCCAGCGCGTGGCTGATCTGCAAGACTAAACTCTTCTCCGCGAAATATTTGGTACCGCTTTTTGCACGTTGCATGACTTATAGCATTCTCACCATATGCAGCACAGATCATTTCGGTGGCTTCAGCAGCGTTTTTCTTAAGATGAAACGCGAAGTGGATAGAAAATCGAATATGCTCTTTTGTGATTGCCATCGTGAACTCAGCTGATTATTGAGGTTATGTGCATCAAACGATAAATCGCATGATGTTTCGAAAGACCAGATCCAAATCTAAATCTAAGGCTAAGAACTTATTTATACACCTATTAGTTAAGCGGTGGTGTGTGTCCCAACCATATTATTGTTTACTTGCAAATTTCTTAGACTAACTTATTTTTTAGCTACAATGTTTTAAATACTATCATTAAATTTAGTTTAGATATGTTTTATAATTATAACGAATAATTTAATTTTCAGAATTGGAATATTCATAACAAATACAGGTATTATATTTTATTTTAATATTTTACCCTCTTCATAACACATTTTGGTTTTCTTTTGTAACCTTTTACTTTTTATAATGTTAATCTGTTGTAATAATAGCAAAAAGTAATATTAAATTTTTCAAATTTGCAGTAGTGGAATATTCATAAGACTAAACTGCAACTTTACTTTGGTTTTTCATTTTTTCAACATTGTGTTCTGATATTCTACTTTATTCAAAACTGCATCAAGCAAAGTTAGTTGATTAAATATAATACTTAATTAGAATTTCTATCCGATAATATTATTATTAAGTGGCGAAGCGAAGCGAAGTCATTTACTAACTTCATGTTGTCCATCCGAGCAATAACTCGAGAACGGCTGGGAATTTCCAAATTCTGTTTTCAGCAATCGACAGGTGAGCAAAAAGGCTTGTTTGCTAGTGATTTTGAAACTGATTGGTCAAAGGTCAGCGTGCTCAGACTGCTTCGCCACTTCGTTATGCGTTGCAAGCTTTGCAGGTTTATTATAACTGTATTACAAACCTTATATTATTATATATACCAAATTGTTTCATTTTTAATTAAGTATTTTTGGAATCACTTTTCAATATGTATTTTTATCGTAATTGTGATTCTACCGTTTTATGCTTTATTGAATAAAAAATTTAGAAGATTTATGTGTAGTATGTTAGCTGTCCGATTTTCCCTTATTTATGTCACAACAGTATTGATTTTTTGCTCGATTGTATATAATACATCTACTAAACATGTTCTTAGAAAACTTTTAACATCATGTTAAATATATATGTTAACTAAACTAACTAAAAAATTTGTTTTGCAGCTCTGATAAACAGAAATCTAAAATTAACTCATCATCCTGAAATGCCAGTAATATGTTAACAACTATATATAGGTCTTACATGTACAAAAGTAACATTAAAAACATATTAGCCTAACAGATTAATAATAAATATTTAATATAGCAGTATAATAAAATGGTTCGTTAAAAACAACAGAAATAACGAACTAATGACTAATACAATAAAACTAAGACATTATACTTTAGGCAAATATTTATATTTTTAAAGCTAATAAAGAAAAAATAGTAAATTTAGAAAATTCACTTTTGCCACCCTAAACAGAACAAAGTTTTGAGACAATATATTTGTTAACGTAAAATTACCTAATCAGGAAAGTATTAATTTTTTAAGAAATTATTAATTCCAAAAATTTAAAGGTAATCACGTTTGCAAAATAATTTAATTTTTTAACCATAACATTTAAATTGTAGGTTTAGTAAACGAGGAAATAATAATTAATAAAAGTTAAAAATGAGATGTCCCAATATTGGTCTAAAAATGTTGTAAATAGATCTATTCTAAAATTATACATAAAACAAAATTTAAAATTGAACTCTAATTCTCTGTGGGAATATAAAAGCCAAAAGTTGTTTATTGCTATTATTTATTTATAATTTGTAAATTTAGTGTACTTTCTAAATTTAAAATTGCAAGTAATGGTTCCTAACTGTTTTATAATACACTTAAAGAAAATATTATATTTATATAAAATTATTTAATTATTAGAATTTATTAAACATATTTTTACAAATTATTTCATATTAATTTTTAATTGTTAATTTATTTTAAACGTAAACAATGGTAAAGTGTTGTCAATTTCTGTCAAACAAATTAGACTGTTACAGACATAACAATGACAAACGTGTACATTTCGTGCTTGATTGTAGTAGGCAGGTTAGAATGCATTAAAAGTACACGGGCCTCAACTAAACTAAATTGATTCGACTTATGCAAACAAAGCAGGTTAAGGTTACATGTAGTTTATTTCAATCAAATTTTCCCTAAAAGTATTTCTGATATTTTTTTATAGAAACAATACAATATGTATATTTACGTAATATGATAAATAAATTACTACCCGAGTAATTTTTTTATAAAAAACACATTTTTACAGCGCGTTTATTTTTCTTCATATTAAATATAAAATTATGAGTTTGTATATTCTGTTAATTAAATACTATAAATAGTTTTTTAAAAATGTCTGATAAATACATAAAATGCTACAATGTTACTTTATAGATCTAATACTACGATATGTACTCTCTTAACATATGTAATTCCACAAATGTTTAATCAGAACAAGGTTTTAGGAGTGTCTAAATCAGACTGTTGAATTTATTTAGAGTGACTTATATGAACACAACGGAAAAGTTTCCAAATACTTTTTTTTACATCACGATACACTTGGAAATTTAATTTGAGTATCAGTTCATGTTGCAGTAGGCCCAATGCGGTGTTTCAAGAAAAGATATCGAAAGGTGTTAACATGATTGCAAGCCTTTTGAAAGTAATCTGAAAACCTAGCACAAAAGGGCCAACATGGGTACTGTTCATACTGCGGTTCGAAATACGCCACAACAGTTTATTATAAGACTATACTATGAAAATCGTGAGAAATGACTGACATGTGTATATTGTCAAATTAGAAAAACGCGTCTCCATTTACCGTTGCCTCGTTTCTGAATATGTCGGCCGATTTGCTTTAGTAATTCGTAGTATCACTCACAAGTAATATTCTTACAAGGAAAGGGAAGTTATTAGCCAAAAAGCAACTGTCATTTTCTGTGACCAGATGCTCAGGGAACGCTGTGATCTATGCTATGAAGTTGCTTCTATTGAGCGATATAAGTATGGGGAACCCATTGTGCACAGACCATTTCTTCATAGATATTAGTACACAAAGAGATAATGGAGATCTTACTTTTGCTATTTTCGGTATAGTCCTTGCATTTTTAGACCCAATTATGAGACTCGGTGCTACCATACACGGCATTCCTTGCCGTTCACGGTTGCCCTGTTCACTTTTATGGTTTTCCACTTTGTGTACAACTGTGTTTGCACAGTACGCCAATAGAAATGCACTAACGTTCTTCTTGACTTTACAGCAACACCACCTGGTGGCAACATAGTCTATATTTACACACGCACTGTACTTATCTACGACCCAACTGCAATTAAGAGGGCAATACGAATCTTTTTTAACGATCTACATAAAATAATAAAGCTTAAATATAAAGATTTGAAAACCTTTCTTATTTTCTCTTAAAATAATTCAAAAACGCTTGGATATAAAATTAACAATTTAAAAATGTAAAATTTAATTGTTATATCTATTACTTTTTATGTTGTCTAAATATGTAACTGTAAATATTCTAGAATAAAATTAATTAATTTTACTTTTTTACTGAACACAAAAAGTATTAGCATTTTTCTCAATCTTAATAGCAACATAGAAAATCTTGCATTTAGCACAAATACACTTAATAGGGAATACAAATGAATCGTGAAATTAAGCTAATAATGAGGATTACATCTGACAAGACACAAATCTCCGCTCACATGAGAGTTTGCTTTGAACCGTTTAGGTATTCAAAGGACTTGGATTCTAAATTGAAACTTATTAATGTTTGCCTAGGTTACACAGACAAAAGAAAATTGTGGAGCTAAAGTAAGCTCTACTGAATAAGAAGTCTACATTATCAGCGAGCTTTGCAAGTATTTACACTTATCTATGGAGATTTTACAATCGATTACGTGTTTTCAAACTTTAGATATTATTGCTATATAATATGTATAAAAACAACTTGCTTGATAAAATGCAATTTAGTTAAACCTTTTTAATTAAATTAAAGTAACTTTCGCTAGAAACATATTGAACTAGTTATGGGGCGAATTGTATATTACAGCAACGTAAATTTTACTACTTATATAGACTAAACTTTACTTTTACTAAAATGGGCTGCGTAAATAAATAATAAAAAAATATTTAATCAATTAACCAATAAATATATTTAAGCGACAAACTGGAAATATCTACGATAAAGAAGTGAATTTACAAAATAAAATAAATTTAAAAAAGTATGTAGTGTATATTTACCTTATAAATAAAAAATTAATACATACCTAGTATTAAAAACAACTAAAAGTGCAACCAATCCTTAACAAATATGCACCTAAATTTATAAAAGTTTAGAATCATAGAAACATAAAAATACAAAAATACTAAATATTGGTACAGACTTGATAATATGTTAATAAAGTACCCGTCGTGAATGCATTGGCATGGAATCCTTTTTTTAGCAAATTTTTCTTTAATATTTTTCCCATAAATTTAGCAACAATTAAACGTCTGATGTTCTCTTTTAGGCCTGAAATCATAGCAGGTTTGTAGAAACATATCATTTCCTTCAAATAACCATAGAAAAAAATTCAGTGGGATGAGATCGCAAGACTACGATGACTAATTGATTTCACCGTTCTGCTCGATAACTCAAGGCAATTTGGTTTAAAGTGGAGTGAGTGTATTGCGTGCTGTATCACATTTGGACCTTATTTTGTTAAAACCACTTACTTGTCAGTGAAGTTCAAATCGTTGGTTTCGTTAAAAAACAAAGTTGTTTATCATCTCTCGATATAATAATAACATTGTCTGAAAAATGTACCAACCAAAGATTCTTCCACCCTACAATAAACATCAAATAGTACAATTTTGTAGATGATTTCTTTTTTTCTAAGATCCAATAATTTTGTTGATTTACAAAGTCATTAAAAAATAAGCATCAACTGCTATATTCTTTAAATTTAAAGTGGACTGTGCAAATGTAAGCTTCTACAGCAAGGTGCTTCTAGTTAAAAAGCACGTTTTCAAATATTTTTAACATAACAAAACAAAATACATATGATGTACAGATGCTTCATTTTAATGGTTTGAGAGAAACCAGACAAATGATTTTATTTAAAAGCTAAGAAGTATTCCGTTAATGTCTGATTAATCAAAAGTATTTTCCGGGTCATATTATTTTAAGGCACGTTCTATTATCTTTTTATACTTGTATACCAAACCCCAAAATTATATTTATAGATTTTGATCTGTTAGTTTTGAGTAAATAAAAAGTGAAAAGTTTGCCATTGTTTAACATTGGAGTTTAAATATCATTAAGGCCTCTTATCTGAAGGATCTTTAATGTGAAATTTACTAAATCGGTTAATTGCTATAAGAGAATTAGTGCTTATAAGTAGGCTGGCTAATATTCGTTAAAAGCAGTAGTTACCTTTTAATATTAAGATGTGTCCATTAATTAATTATAATGGATTTATCTAAGTAAAAAAATTCTATAGTGCCCTGAAAGACTTATTTCAATGAAATAATAATAGTTGCTTCCAATAGTTGTTTTGTAAATATTTTTAAACATCAGTATTTTATGTGGTTTTTGAAAATATTTAAATATTACATAATCTTGTCGACAGTCAGACGATTTATTTGTTCCATATCTTAGTACGTCAATTAAATTTTAATAATTTTTCTATAATACTATTATTTATTGTATAGTAAAAGCTGTCTCAATTTTAAATCATACAAGAAAATTATTATTACTATTAATTACTCTACGATAAATATATGTCATAAAGTATAACATTTAAAAAAAACTAACAAATAGCTTTAAACTAGACAAAATAGTATATTAAGAAACAAAAATAATCTTGCCAATTAATTATTAAGAATGTTGAATTTAAAATAAAAACAGTGTAACAGAAAATTCGTTGGAGCTGAACGAAATATTTAAAAATATTTATTTATTAAATAAACCAATACTTAATACAATAATTAATATAAGGTACTACCATATTCTCTCTAAACAAATAGTAGAAAAGATATAAAATAAGTTGGACTTTATCTTTGTCATCTAACACTGAAGTTGTCAGGACAATACAATGAGTAGTATTGATTTTTTAATTTTGTCTTTTATTAAGGAATCTGTTAAGACGCTGTGCGTAAGTGCATTTGCCACATACCAGACGTGTGAACTATACTACAGAGTGCTTTATTTTGAAGTTATAGGATTTTTAAATTGGGGTTAGTACATGTTCTCCAAAGCTCAAACCCATATTTTATAAAGGAAAATTTTACCTTCTAAGTTTAGCCAACATTTTCGTGCTAACATCTAATACATTCTTAAATTTAGTTGTTTGTATTTAGTAAATATGTTCTTTATCCGCTCGACGTATTTGCTGACCTCTGAGAGTTACTTAATGGCAGATACTTCTCAAATTAATGACACAAATTGATTTGCTTTAATTTTCGATTTTTAGCCTATGCAATGCGTTTCCAAATTGTTGGTAGCAGCAAAAAACTAGTGTGCGGTGTTAGCACAGCAGTACCGTGCTTGTGATGGTTGTTTCAGATACTGGTAAATCTGTGGTATAAATTTGATAGTATCGGTCCGAGAACGCTATCTTGTGTGACACCCGATGACATTAGAAACTATTTAATATATACATTCTAATATTTATAAAGTAATGTATTTTATAAAATTGATGAGGGGCCATGTATTTCATTTTCTAACACAAAGCACTTATCAAAATCAAACTGATAATTGGGATTTAATTGTTTTTTATAATTTATTGCAAATATTTCAATAAAAGTTTCTGGACACTTTGCTTAAAAACATAGGTCTAGGCGAATCATGAGGCATTGTATCTTTTCAAGTTTGGGTATTAACTTAGGAAGTATTTTTTCTTTAAAATTGCATTAAAGGTGTACATGATGATTTTTATATTATTTTCATGGGCTTTTCTTAAACATTTCTCTTTAATATTAAATATGATGCTTTATTTGGATTTGTTACGTTTGGAATTATTGCGTTGATTTAATCTGTTGTAATAGGTTTGTTGTAATCATGTTTGAAATAGTGTATTAAGTAATTGTGAAATGTCGTTTTTATCTTGAGGAATGGTTTTAATATTATATGGTTAAAATATCTTTGAAGTTGCTTATTAGCCAGTTGCCTTGTTACTTTTACAAGTGCTATTGTGGTTTGTTTCTTTATTTATTTTTTAGTCTCTTTCACAATGAGTAATCCGTAGCCCGTAAAGGGTCTAGATACATGCTTAAGTTTTTGAAGCATTTGATTTAGTTTTTTGTTCATTTTATTTGATCGTTATTTTTTATTTCTTTATTAGTGGCTTTACAATATGTTTTTGTTGACATTTAGTAAATGGTATAATATTTCACATGCAAAACATGACGGAAATGATCCATTAACACATCCCTTAAACAAAAAACAAACATGTTTGGTTTAGACGTACTATAACGACACTCGCACAGTAACACAAATTTATTTGGCATTATGTCTTCAATCTTTTGTGTCTGGGCTTTTCTTCCTCTTCTTCTAGTAGATACTCGATCATAGAGTTTGAGTGGCCACCAAGCCGATTTCTATTTCCTTATCTATTAGTTGATTTTGTTTGATACATACCATAGGACATTAACTATGGATCTCAGCGTTTTAACTTAAAAGCGTCTCAAAATGTCTATATTACAGTTGCTTGATGTTCCCACAGCAGAATGCCGTAGGATCAGACTGGTTTGGGTATGGCTTTGCGTAATTTTATTTTGCTCTCCAGCGATAGATTCATATTTTCGCCATAAAGCCAATGCATTTATTATATATTTCTCCCAGATGTTTGTTTTTCATTCAAATGTCTTTCCCCCATATCAGTCTAGGTAGATATTTGGTGCTTTCAGCTTGTGGGTTATTTAGCGTAACCGGTGGGCAGGTGCCTTTTTTGTTGCAAATGTCACTTTTATTGATCTTGTTTCATTAATTTTGATTCGTCACTTTCTGAACCATTGTTGAAGTAGGGTCAAGTCATATTTATGTATCGGCAAATGGTGCAGTCGTTGGTGTTGGTAAAGTGGCTAGATCTGCTGTAAACAGAAAGTATAGTGTAGGTCCTAGTACATTGTCTTGGGGAACGTCTGAATTTATGGGGAATAATGTTTGACAGCCTCCAAAAATTTATTATAAACTTTCTGTCAGTTAGATATGATTTGATGAGCTGATAATTGTCTGGAGAGTTTGTTCTTGATTTTGGAAAGTAGGTCATTATGCCACACTTTGTCAAAATATTGTGACATATCTATAAATACCACTGCACAGTACTTTTTTGCTTTAAAGTTTTTGTTTCTTTTGTTAACGATTCTATGTATTTCTTCTATGGTAGCATGTTGTTTCCTAAGCCCAAATTGGTAGTCCGGTAGGCGGTTGTCTATTAACATAGGTGTCTATTTAATAACAATATTTCAAAGACCTTAAATAATATCGTAAGCAGACTGATTGGTTTGTGCGACAACACATTTTCTTTAGGTTTTTCCGGTTTTAGAATTCAAATAATCTTGGCAACTTTCCACTGTGGGGGCATAAAACGTAATCGTAACAATGCACTGAATAGATATATAATAAATCTAATGTCTTTATCCGAAAGTACTTTCAGAAGTTTTCTTGTGACCAGATCGTATCCAGTGGGTCCAAATTATAAACTGTACTTGTTGTTTTACTTATAGTAATATTTTTCAAAGTTAGACACATTTGAAAAAGGGCGTCTAAGTGCAACTGTATTTTATTTCCTTTATCACTTGAGAGTTCCGATGGAAATGACCGGAATATCTGAGTTAGCGGGTATGCAAACGTCTGTGCTTTTTCTTCGATAGTGTGTACAATTTCCATTATTAGTACAAAATAGTGTTTTATTGGTCGCTTTATAGAGCTTTCGAGTTCAGCGGTTGCTTGATTTAGACTGCGTTTATTTGCCGGAATCTCTTGTAGTTTGCCATCTCCGTCGAAGTTTGTGTTTTTCGGAAACTTTTTGTTTCACTATTATAGGAAACTCTGGGCTTCTGATATGCTACTGGTTTTGCGAAGTTGCTTGCCAAGAGGTTTACTGTACTACTTAATTAAATAATTCTATTGCTTTAGTTAATTCATCTTTAGTTTTTAAGGAAATGTGCGGTGTTAGAAATTGATCCATTAATTCCTTGTATAAATCTCATTTAGTGTGGCTATTATAAGGTCGATGTTTGTTTAGTAATTAACATGTGTGTTTCCACTGTTAAAAAATAGGCAAATGATTTACTGACAAGTCTAAACAAACTTAAATCTTTAGATAATTTAGGTTGAACCCTTTGAATATACAAAAATTAAGAAGATCTGGCATTTTTGTAAGATATGTTGGTCAGTATGTTTGTTCGCCTGTTGATTGATATAAACCAATATTGTTTATTGCTTTTATTAGTTACCTATTACAGTATGAGCTTCTATTGCAGAAGTTTTTACATGGGATGGTTCAATTGTCACCACTGAGTGTATATCTTTGTTGTTGTGTGCTGGTATTACTTCGACGAAGAATAGTGGCAATTCTTTCTTAGTAACTTTCTGATTGATATTTCAGATATTAGTGACCTAGTACCCATGTGGCATAAGTTCTTTTTTTATTTTTTCTGTGTTAGTGGTTAGGTGTAAGATTTTAACGGCTACTCTAAAAGTACACTCTTGTTTTCTTTGATAAGTATGAAGCTCTATATTTTCTCATTTGTATTATGACCGTGTATTCTCAGACATTTTAAGCTGTATTTTAACCTCATCATTGTAGAGTAGCTTGGTTTTGTATTAATTTTTGTCAATTTTTTCCAGCAGTTTAATTAAAGGTTCAATCGTTGCGATGCCTGATACATAAATCGGTAGGGGCTTCGCAGGTGTTGAGTTTTGTTTTTGTCTGTATTGGGACTATCTAAGGGCGCATAGCGATTATTAAGATTTAACCATTGGTTTATGGTTTTTGTTTGCTTGTTTTGGGAAAACAATTTATTTATTTTATAATTTATTTTAATAGCTGATTTATTTACCATTATGTTTTCATTATCTACTAATTTTCGTTCAGGGTCTTAAACTGAAGAGGGGTTGTTGCAACTGCTGGTAGATTAAACCATTTTGACCAGATAAATTTGAAATTAGATTATTTGGTGGTTGCATTACATCATTTACAGAGAACTACGTGTACAGACCATTGCTGAGGCTGCTGCTGAGGACACTAATATTTTTGTAAAACATGATAGTCGGAAATTTTGGTTGACTTGCATAGGGCAAAATTGCTGGTTTGAAATTACTTCTGTGGCGGGTGAATGATAGTAGGTCATATTCACCTTTTAGTTGAAATTAGGGACTTGTTCGTACAGAATATGAAAGCTCCTGACCCGAGGATCACAGATGCACTCAAACACGTGTTTATGTACGTATACGTCTGGGACCGATAACTTGGCGTGGTCACGAATACCGCGCGTATGCACTGCTTGAGCCACAAAACTCAAATGTAGTCATTATTTTTTATCAGGAGAATTTGTCGGTTTTTAATATTTATTGGAAATGGTTCTGTAATAAGCGTTTTGTTTTGATTATGAGTTTACTACTAAGTTGCGGTTTAAATTGGTTCAGTTAATGTTTCAACTGAAGTTTCCAAAAAAATGTTTAAGCTAATGTGTTGGTTTATGATACTGTAAAAAAGGTTCTTGCGATAGAGATGAGTCTCTGTCTTATCATAACCAATAACCAATATGTGGGTTCATTTATAGTAAGATAACTAAGGTTTTTGGTTTGCATAGTGATTAATAGCTATCTTCCCTTTATTATAGTTACTTTGAAACTTTACATAATATTTTTAGCATCACTATCCTTTCAAATTAGAAACTTGTTTCTAAGTGTTTTAAATAGGATGATGCCTTGAATCTGTTATTTGTGTTTTTTTTTACAATAAATAAATTGCCGAAAGTCTAAGTAAGCCTATATGGTCATGGAGAGTAATTCTAGTGGCTTATTTATTTTCATATTTGTATTTGGCTTGCTCATAGTGCTTGATATTTTGTTTAATAATCATTGTAGTATCGGTACGAGCCTTTTCGTTGGGATGTTGAGTGTACTAGATATAATAATTGAGTATTTTCATATTACAAATATTTAAGTACAGCAAAATATCATGGATATTTTAGCACATTTAATCTATAAACTTACCCATCATGTTCTTGAATTCGGTTAAATCAATAGAGGGTTGTGCTGGTATCAGTGGAGTAATGATAGGTATGTCGTTATCAGATTGCATAAACATGAGGTGCTGATTGGTCTACTCTAGTAAAAATAAGTCTCTCTCATCATACTTGGCACAGTTTTTGTTTTATCTATTTGTGTATCAAGGAACCTCTTTAATTAGCAGGGTGGTTTTTGTTATAATTTGCACAAACAACATTATCGTTTTCGGTGTTTTTTTGAAAAAATTTTAGTTGTATGGTTGACTGCACACTTGACGGATATTATTGCAATAATTTTTTGAATTCACCGCATAAATTGAGAAGTTTTGTTTTTGACGTGTGTCAATCTGTACGTATTCACAAATAGCTTAACTTTATAAACAGCCCTATTATTTTCTTTAAATTTGAAATCTATGAAGAATATGAGGAACTCTGTTTTTGCGTTGTTTATATTCTAGCTATATATATTTTTTTGAGTTTGACCTCTATACAATAATATTGTAACATTTTTGCTTTTAGTAGTGGCAAACAACATGCTTAAATTCATTTAAACTACTTAATTAATTTGCTTATAGAAAACTGAATTATATAAATATATATTGTAAGTAATATGTTCTGTTAAATTATGGATTAGTTTGTTGAGTTAGCAAAGGTTGTGCCATTGGTGTATTGGCAGGTGCAGGTACGTAGCATGCCAAGACCATTATGTATATTTAAGTTACAAAAATCTGGGCATAGACTACTGACCCGCCACCGACAAAGTTCTACATGGTACTCAGAGCCACTTTGGATCTAAACTACCTGCCAAAATTATGGAGACTTACTAGAGTGATATTTATACCAAAGCCTGGTCGGGCCCACTATTTGCAGGCAAAGAATTACAGACCAATTAGTCTTATGTCTTTTCTGCTTAAGATGTTGGAAAAACTGGTAGATAAGCACATTAGGGGAGGTATACTGTTGCACCAACCACTATATGAGAACCAATTTGCCTATTGAGCTAGTCTCTGACTAAAACAGCACTTCATTACCTTACCTAGAGAGTAGAGAAAAATCTGGACTATAAAGAGATTATTTTAGATGACAATATATCTTTCAACTCCATAACCTCGGCCCTAAGAAAGGGCGTGGCCTGGAGGGGACCTGCTGCAGGTAGATAGACTGCATCCCCAAAGAAATGATGGTTTATTCGTCTATGTATGACAAAACTATAATGGTCCAGGTAGCGGGGGTCATCAGGCAGAAATTCTCTCCCTCCTACTATGGAACCTGGTAATGGATGGACTATTAAGGAACTTAAAAACGAATGGTTCTCTTCTGTAGGTTACGCCGATGACCTAGTTGTCTTAGTGGAAGGGAAATTTGTAAGCACAATCAGTGAACGGATGCAGAGGGCTTTGAAAGTGGTAACCGAATGGACTGAACAGGAAGACCTCAGGGTCAGTCCCGTAAAAACCACAATTATACACTTTACGCGGAACAAATCACCATATCGGGAGAAGAAAAATATCTAGGAGTCGTTTTCGATTCTAAACTTACTTAAAATCATCATATTGAGAAAATGGCCGACAGATCGGTGACAAGTGACAAGTCGTGGGGGCTAAAACCAGGAATTGTGTACTGGTTGTACACCAGAGTGGTTAGACGCTCTCTTATATGCTCAGCTTTGGTCTGGCACCCCAAAGTTACACAAGAAACCAGCAAACTTCAACTAGACAAGCTACAAAGACTTGCCTGTTTGGGCATTATAGGGGCGATGAGAAGCACACCCACTGAAGTAATAGAGATTCTTCTAGACTTCCCACCTCTACACATAGTGATTTAGGGAGAGGCAAGATTGGGTCACTACAGGCTGTATCATTCACTGTACAAATCACATACGGGTACAGGCCATAAAAGAATGACTGATAGTTTGGGGGGCCCTTTGCTTGAAATGAAGGACCACATGACCTCAAAAATATGTGACGACTCTCTATTCGAGGTAACCATGCAGGATCGAAATAGGAGCGAGACTTTTAGACAGGCAATTGCACCTGGTAGGTACCGGTTGGTACCGGAGCTGGAATTATATGCTGAGGTTCCCAAGATAGAGCCAAGCTTTTCCCTGGGTCAATACGCTTCCGTCTTTCAAACAGAAATATACGCCAAGAAATGTGCGCGAAAATGGTAAGAGGGCTTACAGGGGCAAGCGAATCTATATTATATCAGACAGCCAGGCGGCTTTAAAGGCTTTATCAAGCACTAAAGCATCATCTAGACTGGTAAGGGAATGCATCAATGAACTCAATTCACTGGCAGAACACAACACGGTGAAACTGTTATGGGCACCTGGGCATTGCGATATCTTCGGAAATGAAAAAGCCGATGAATTGGCTAGGCAGGGATTTAGTAAGGCTTATATCGTTCCCAGAATCTGTTTTAGGAATTTCACGAAGTACTGACCGAAGTTTTATTAAGGAAAGTACACGCATTCATCACCAAATGTACTGGTAAAATCGACCAGGATATAATTTCAGCAAAACCTTTAATAAGAGACCTTGCCAAAAGAGAGCTGCAGAACTCCTTAACCTAAATAGGCCACAGCTAAAGATAACCATAGAGTTTCTTACAGGACATGCGACTGTTAAAGAACACATCTGGAAAATTGGTAAATTTAATAGTGATCTTACATGCAGACTTTGAAGCAGGGAACCTGAAGCAGCCTTACATATCATATGCAAGTGGAACCGGAAGATTTCCAGACACACCCTGTAAAGAACCTGTATCTGCTGATCCAAGGGACATCAATTACAGATTGGTTGTAAATTTACTTTATTAGGGTAATCACAATAAGCCATAAGCTGCAGTGAACATAGATCCATTAAGGAAGACATACCCTAAGCACATAAAATGATCCTCTCTGAAAAATGTTTAATACAAAACGCGGCCATTTCTTTGCGGTCACTTGATATTTTACGGGTCAAAGCACCGTTCGATATTCAAACAAGCACTCAATTAATTACCAATGTTAAAAAAAGTAGTTCTAACCTGGAGTGATGTACGGTGAGTGATAACCGCAAGTCGGTCCCGCCTACGAGAGCGCAGGTCTTTAAGAAAATTGCAGAGAGTGTTTACTTTTAAGTGATTAATGAAGCCACAGGTGGACACTTTAAGATATACAGAAGCACATATAATAAAGAACAAGGTGTAGAGCAAGTATAAATCGAGAAATCTTGTAATAAACAAGTGTAAACACCAGTTGATAAGCACAGCGAGCAGCGGCCTTGGGAGAGCACAAGAGCGGCAATTTCAAATTTCAAGGTACAGCGCGATCACGGTAAGTGAACTTGCGAACACAAAGGAGTGCAAATTTCGAAGTACAGCGCGATCACGAAACGGGTGCAGGTTTAAAAAGAAAAAGTCAGTGCGACGAGTACGGGAGTGCGGTACGGAGTGAGATAACAGAGTGCCGGCCATTTGTACCGGTAACTAGCCAAGTGAATTCCGGCACATATACAGACGGGCGATCGATAAAGAACGGTTAACAGAGCAGCACAGCGCGTACGGCAAATGAAGTACGTCACGTAAAGCGACCGGAACAAGTAAGCATAAAATAAAGTAAATGAACGGCAACACAACCAGAGGTAGATCGTCCAGTACCGGATCATTAAGAGAGTACCTACAAAAAAGGAAAAGAGAAATAGAAACCAATCAAGAGGAAAAACCAGCACAAGAAGACACATCAAAGCTAAAACGCAATAAAGGAATGCTGAGGACCCCTCCCAAGAAACAAGAAGAACAAATCACAAACATAGATAAGATTGAACAATTATTCGCTAGCATAAACACACAGCTAGCGGAAATCCAAGTGGATGTTAAAAGCACAAAAGAATATATTAAAACCATAAATACCCAATTGAACTTTTATGGAGAAGAAATTCGCATGATGAAAGAAGAACAATCTAAACGAGAAGCTGAATAGGAGCAGGAAAAGACGGCATTAAGAAATGAGATAAAGACACTGAATTTAAAAATGGAAGGGCAGGAAAAGAGACATAGAAGAAATAATTTAGTGATTACAGGAGCCAACTTTGGGGACCACAACCTAACGCAACAGGTCACAAACTTCCTACAGAGTGAGATGGGAATTAAGACCGATAGAAGAAGCATACAAAGTTGAGAAAGCGAAAGCCAATACAGTAATTGTCAAATGCAAAAATTTCGAGCAAAACTGGAAATCCTAAAAAAACCGAAACTACCCCGCAAGTATACATTGATAGCGACCTTACGCAAAATGAACAAAAATACAAGCAGCCATACGGAACGTGGCAAGAGAGGAAAGAAATAAAGGGAAGAAAACCCAAGTAGGCTATCGAAAGCTAACAGTGGACGGAGGAAATTCAAATGGTCGGATGAAAAAGGAGGCAGTCTGACACAAGAAGACACGCCAAAAAACTAACCAAGGAGGATCCGGACGGAAACATGGAGACGAAAATGGGCACGAACAAGGACAATGCAAAAAGGAAATATGAATTGATCAAAATAGGGACTTGGAACGTTAAGAGTATGACTGGGAAAGAAGTAGAACTAGTGAGAGAATTTAAAGATACCAAACTGAAAATATTGGGAATAACAGAAACTAAAAAGAAAGGACATGGATGTACAGAAACGGAAGAGGGAAATATCCTAATATATAGCGGCGTAAACAAAGATGATAGAGCGAAAGCAGGAATAGCATGCCTAATTGCAGAAGAATGGAAAGAGACGATAAAGAGTTGGGAATGCTACTCAGAAAGAATACTAAAATAGAGCTGGAAATAGCAATCGAAGAAGAAAATTGCTCAATATAATAGTAGTATACGCACCGAACGAGGACGCGAAAAAGAGAGTAAAGAAAAATTTTATGAGGAACTACAAGAGGCCTGGGACTCTACAAGAGGCACGAGTATATTTATAGGAGACTTCAATGCGAGAGTGGGGAATAACAGCAAAAAATATGCAGACGTAATTGGCAAAGAAGGGGAAGATACACTGAATGACAACGGAAGAAGACTCCTAGAGTTTTGCATCGGAAACAACCTGATTATTACTAATACCATATTTACTCACAAAGCAAATCACAAGTTCACTAGAAGAATGATCAGCAGGAACGAAGAATCAATAATACACTACATAATTGTACCAGAGAACATTAGGATACTCATAAGAGATACCAGAGTACGGAGGAAACCGGAAATAGACAGTGACCACCTCCTTTTAGTATCAGAAATTAAAATGAACCACAACACTAAACAATCAGAATCGGTAGAACGGACAAGCACAAAAGCAGAAAAAATCAAGATACATAAACTAAGGGAGCCAGGATACATACAAAAATACCAGGAGCTTATCAAACAGGAAGTAGACAAAGACAAAGGAGAAGAAGACGGAAACATAGAACAAATGTGGGAAAAATTCAAGAGAGTGGTACTAACAGCAGCAAAAAGAGTTGCGGAAAAACAGGATTAAGCCCAACAAAAACAGACAGCATGGTGGACATCAGAGGTAAAAACAAGATAAGAAAGAAAAAGAACTATGGTCAAGATATCTAAACACCAACCAGCAGACAGACCTAGAACTATACAAACAGCAAAGGAACATAGCAAAACAGACCGTAAGAGATGCCAAAAATCAAGCATGGGAGAAATTTGGCGAGACCATGAGAATAACTACAGAAACAACCAAAAACTGTTCTACAAGGTAATGAAATCCTTCAGAAAAGAAAATAAAACCCCTCCGCAAATAGAGGACAACAACGGGAAGGTCATCACAAACTCTACGGAAATTATAGACAGATGGAGACAATACTTTATGGCGTTACTAGAGGGTACAGAAACAGATGAAAACAGAGAAAAAACACGGAAGAGACGAAATTAGGTCAGAAGCGAACCGTGACAATAGTCGGACGGAAGCCCAAAAGACCCAATAACAGAATTAGAGCTGCGGAAGCAATAAACAGACTGAAACTCGGGAAAGCAAGCGGGCACAATGGAATCTACCCAGAAATGATAAGAACAATGGGAGAAGACGGGCTAAAATTGTTACTTAACATCATGAACAAAGTGTGGCAGGACAAGAAGATCCCGGAAGACTGGCAAATAGCCGTTATCCTGCCCATATTAAAGAAGGATGACAGTAAAAAATGTGGAAATTATAGAGGAATATCTCTACTCAGCGTACCTAGAAAGCTATATGAAATGATACTAGAAAACAGGCTGAGGAAACAAGTGGAACACCAACTTGAGGAATCGCAATGCGGTTTCAGGCCCGGACGAGAGACAAGTGATCTAATATTCAGCATCAGGCAACTGACATAGAGAGTCATAGAATATGATCAAAGGATCTATTGTTGCTTTATAGACCTAATCAAGGCATTCGACCGCATACATAGAGAAGAAATATGGAAGGTACTAAGAAACAGGAATGTAAGCGATGAATTAATAAGAAGCATACAGAGCCTTTACAAAACCAGCCGGAATTATATAAGATCGAACAACAAAAAATCGGGAACGTTCCTAACTAGATTAGGAGTCACACAAGGAAGAACCTTAAGCCCTCTATTATTCATACTAGTGTTAGACGACATCATCAAGAAAGTTAAAGGACAAGTTAAGAAATTCCATGCAGGATACTATAAGTTGAAACCTATATATATAACAGAAATGGCCTACGCGGACGACATGTTAATAATTGCAAACAATGAGCAGGACCTCCAACACAACATACACATATGGGACGACGCACTGAGAGAAAGAAACATGGAGATCAACGTAGAAAAATCAAAGACAATGGTTATCGCAAGGCAACAGGAAGACATCACAATAGAAGTAAAGAACGCCATATTAGAACAGGTAGAAAGCTTCAAGTACCTTGGAACAACAATCGCAGCCGATGGGAAGCTAGAGGATGAGCTCAACAACAGAATCAAGTCAACAAACAGACTACATGGGGCGCTTTATAAAGGCCTTATAAACAAAAAAGAAATCTCTAAAGAAGTTAAAAGCAAAGTTTATAGAGCAGTATACATACCCACCCTCACGTACGGTAGTGAGGCATGGACACTAATCGATAGACAGTATAACCGTCTTCAAGCAGTAGAAATGAAAGTGCTGAGGAAAATTAGAGCAGTAACAAAGCTAGACAGATACAGAAATGATAAAATCAGACAAGACCTGGAAACCAAATAATTACGCCAACACATAGAAGAAAACAAACTAAGGTGGTTCGGACACCTAATCAGGATGGACGAGCAAAATACAACCCAAATAATATGGAACTGCAAAACACAGGAAAAAAGACCAAGAGGCAGACCCAGAAAAAGGTGGAACTACACAATAGGGAAAAGCCTACAGAATAGAAGGAAGAGTTAGACAGAAGCAGTAGAACTGGCTAAGGACCGGAAAGTATGGAGAAACTTCGTCAGAAGACGCCCAACCCAAGACGGAACACCTCGACACCAATAATGGTGCAAGAGGACAGGATTAAGAAGAAAAAGAAGGTCTAACCTTAAGCAGCAGGTGAAATCTAAATATATGTTCCCAAACTTTAGTTTTTGTACACTTGAATTAGCGCCCCGCAGGATGGGGTTAAATCTTTTTAAAGCACAAACTGTTGAAAGTTTTAAATCGATTCTTTTTTCACATTTTCCATTGTCGGTGGAATTCTAGCTTGCTAATCAATTGAATATTTTCAACTTTTCGTATTTTAAAAAGTTAACCTGATAATACAAAAAAAAAATTTTAAAAAATATAAATTTTGCATATTGTTTAATATATGATAAAAATTGAAGTTTCTATAGTCAAATTAGTAGATATGTAAACAAATCTATTCAAAATTTGTAAGAAAAAATCATTGAATTTTATGTAATTTAAAAAAATCTTACCATTAAATAATTAACAATAATGAGCTAATTTATTTTCGAAAATCGCAAAACACACAAATTACAACAAACTAATCTGTTACTAGAGAGTTTTCTTTGTTAACTTGAAAACAGCAGCATGCCTGGTTCTACAGAAGACATGTCTGGTTTGTTAGAATCCTCAATATATTAGTTAAAAGTATAAAGCAGAACAGCAAACAGTCTAAAAGCAATTCAAGCTTATACGTAAAAATACAAATTCTAAAATTATAATATTTAATAATATGGGGTGATCCAATCTGAACTCTAGAATTTAAATTACGCACGATTTACATTCTGTAAACGTTAGAAGTTTGCATTTATCAGTTGGCATCAAAATACGTGGCCAAGCCCACCAAACACAAACAGAAACATTGTACTTTGTAAATTGGATTTTAAGGGACATAGCTATTAATGGTGATTTTTGCAAATAAGACTTATTGGGCGATTAAGCTTGTTTTTTAAAAACGCTTTGAAAATCGCCAAAATTGTTTCATCTAAGATGATGGAAATCTACGTGCTATTTATAACAAATTAAGGCATTCACAGAAATAAATTGTTTGGTCTTCATTATAAGCTGGAGAAATAGTTGGCTTGTACTTTTATAAGAACGAATTTGGAAACTCCATTAGCCTTTTTGCTCTGCATCTATTGGCTAACAAAATGGTCACATATCAGTGGAGTTGTAAAGGGCATATTTCATAAGCAACTACTAAGTCTGTATTGGACACTGATGGCAATAAAATTCGGATTGTTCCAATATTTTGTGTTTCATTTAGGATAAACTTCCTGAAGTCTCATTTGGATTACCCTATACAAATGCATTTATAATTACAGTCATTGCAATTGAATTTTACTGAACAGCTTAAATAGAATTTATTATATTTGTAATAAAAAAATATTGCAGATAGATAATCTATCCTACAATTTGAACTATTACTTAAAAGAATATTTAAAAATACAAACATGTAAGAAACAAATGTTAATTAAATATAATTGCTTATTAAAACATATTTTATATAATAATATTATAGCATATTTAGAAACGAATGAGCTGATAATGAAATTATAACATTTTCAATTGTTACTTCTGTTAACTAAGATTTTTTTGTTATTTAAACATTTATCAACATTGAAAGCTATATAATTACAAAAATTGTAATATTAGATTAAGGAACTGGACAACCAACAGCTCATATCTTATTTCTCTGTCATGGTAGAATATACACAATTTATTATTTTTCTAATAAAATAGTACGTCGTGTTTTTTAACATTAATCTTACTGTTATGTTTTTATGTACAATTCTATCTGCTTTGATATAAATGAATGTCTTATAAATGTCAATGTTTATTACATTATCCATAAAACATTTAATGGTGACCTACAATAATATTTAGTGTATCCTTTAAAATTGGTGGTGGTTTTAACACTTCATTTTTATTTAATTCTGCACTATTCTTAATATAAAAATTTGTTTTATTAATTAACAATAACAAATCTTCTTTTATGTTTATTATTTATTTGCTTCCGTAGCTGCTTTACGATCTCATACTTGGTTTAACAAGGCGTTGTTATGTTCATGCGTATTTTAATTTATAATAATAATGTTCAATGTTTCGGACCGTTGTTTTGTGTATAAGTAATTATTTTACAAAGGTTTTACAATGCGTAAACACAAGGAAATACTAAAAGTAAATAAATAGGTAACATCTGAAATATGAAAATTAAAAAAAACTTATAATAAAAAATTAAATAAAATAAATAAGTCTATAAGAGTTTAATGAATTTTCTACCTTTATATCGATATCATAAAATACTCTTCATATATTTTGTACACTTTGGAACATGTTTAAATTAAAAAGGATACAATTTGCTAATAAACAACAAAAAAAGATAAAATATAAGGTAGCATGCTTTTTGTTGACTGCTTTATGGCGTCTTATTTAAAATTACTTAGGGTAAAATATGCACCTCTTGTGTTTCTTAGAGTTTTGGTTATTGAACTGATTTTTAGTAACGAAACTAATTATTTAGGGATTTATAAGCCTAATATAGATCTCTTGGTACATTATAAATTGTAAAGTAGGAATCTGGAAGCTAAATAAACGTTTTTCTTATCAGGTTTTATATTTTCTCAGTTCAGTTAGAAGAATTTAATATTAAACAAGCTCTATAGAAGCAATAACGGATCTCTTCTTTATACATTATTTCGCGAAATGTAAATAGGATGACAAAGCATCCACCGATATTGATTTGCTTTGAGAATACTTTCCCTACCATACGTATAATATTAACTAATAAACTGCTACTAAACAGTATTGTCAATTATCGAAACTAAAGTAAAGTAATGCAATAAGTAATATTTTAAATTAGTATTAAACTCTACCGCAATACCCAAAACAAGCAAATAGATACAAAGCATATCGTCAAGGGATTAAGAAAAACTAAAACTCAATTAAAATCTATTTACTAATAAACAAATGTACAGAAAATAGAACGTCAACAAATCAATCTTTAATTAACAAAGTTACCTTTCAGTAATCAAATAGCAAACTTATTGTTATTAATACTATAAATAGACATATTTGACAATATAAGCCTTACATGTAAACATTCCAATAAAATTGATAATATTACATGTGTAAAACCTAATGTGCAATCGGAAAGTTTTCCTTAATAATAAGAAAAGATATAAAACAACAATTTCTCTTTTATGTATCAGTTGGAAAACTGATATTAAATATAAAATTAGTTTTGCTACAAATAAAAGTTTACTCAAACAAAACTAAATATTTAATATGAAAAATAATAAAAAGAGGACTAATATTTCCAACAAAAAACCGGGCTATCGTTGTGAAAGAGACAAGGGAAAAGTTTCCTTTTTATGTACTTAATTAACTTTTGAATGCCGTTCTAATTCACCTAGATCAAACAATGCCGTTAAAGATAGTATTCCAACTTTTATGGTTATATGCCTTTAACTAAAATTGCGTAAATACCCAGTTAAAATTTATAGAAATAATGGTATGGTGTTATCTAAATTTTTTATTCGTGATTTTGATGTAACAGACAAAACCTTTTAGCTGTTCCTAAATATGAAAGTACAATATTCAAACGTTTTCTGATAAATTGTATCTTTTTTCATTTTTCCTTCAATATATTTATCTTTATTTATGTTGATAGATCTATATAATTACCTTCTTATTAGGTAATACTTACTCATTATGTTTTTAGCGTTGATACTTGACAAATCTTTCTATTTCGTTCATCTAACAGGTATTTTGTGCACCAATATAAGATTTTCTCGTTTATAGTAAACGATATTATTCTTGTATATTCTTCGTTTTATAAAGGCATACGAAAATATAAAGTTTATTACATTTTTAAGATATTTGATAAACATGTTTTCGATTGTCTATTTATTTTAAGTTTTTTATTTTAAGTCTAACTTATACTAAGACACCGAATAGGTTCAGCGTAATAAGCACAGCTACTGTTTGAATAACCATTAAGAAATGTAGAATATTGCAATTAGAATATTTTCTTAAAATTATTGTTGACCTAGATTTTAATTATTTGAAACAGTTTCTCTTGTTTAGGCGAACGTTACATTTCCTACACTTTATTATGATGAAACCGTTGACACGCAATTTACCTTTAAATTGGCAGGAAAATATTCTAGCCAGTCATCCATATTATCGTAACGCACATTAATAGCAGAATACTTTGCTCTATTCTTCTTCCGCGATTCTGACTTTAGTGCGTCTGATGGATGCTCACTTTCCGTTATTCATTTGTTACAATTTTTATAAATACAGAAGCACTATCATACATAAAATGATGTAGTAGCAGGCGTTTTTTAATTTTCTGATCACAGTGTCTTTTATATAAGAACGACTTTTTGACATATGTCATATTGACCAAATAAATTATGATTCCCAAGTAGTGCGACATGGTCAAACGAGCACGTCGTGCAGATTAAAATCTCTCTTAAAAGTACTGTATTTCTTTATTATTGATAGATAAACGATATTTATTTATTGTTTAGTAGCAACACCTTCTGATGCTTAAACCAATATGTTTTTTACTTTATAATCCTAGGGGCCCTTTTTAAAGAAACATCTATCTGCGAAGATCGGCCTACCAATTTATTCTTCCTCACAGTTCCCACTATATGTACTATATGTTCAGCTTTTTCCGTTCGGTAGCCAGGGTCAAATAAGACAAATCAATCCTTTACAAATAACTTATAGTTTTGATGTTCTGGTAAATTCTCTACTAGCTTAGTTTTCCAGAAATTCAATAAATGGCCTAATTATTACAATCTTTATGGACTCCCCAGACTCTGTGCTTATTATTATTTATGTGCAAATAGTTTCTCAGTTTAAGAAGTCGTACATTAAATAACTCTTTCTAAAATATGTGTAATATTAAATTGGCATTCCCGAATTTTATGTGGGATGTAAATTTGTCTGATCTACTAAATTATTAATGATGTTATCAACAAATTTTTAAAAGTAGTTCAAGGGACTTAGGTCATCATTTTAAGGAACAGAAAATATGAAATTATAGGCCACATCTGTTGGATTTATATTTTTGTTAGTCAACATCAATTTCATAACTCACGTCTAGGTGGCTCATCTTTCAAGACACACTGAGAGATATGTTATCTTTCTTATCTTTTCCTACATCACCTTTCACTTAAAAAATTGTAGGAGTCTACATTTAAATTCTTAATCATATCCTTAATCTAAAATATCCTTTCTAAAAATAATAATACAATTTTTCCTTTTGTTAATAGTCTCAACGAATTTTAAAATTGTTTTATGGTTTGTTATATAACCAACAAACATCTAACCTTATATCACAAAAACTTACCTAGGTAAACATATACCACATATAATAAACTTTAGATGGATTTATATTGTATTTTTTCTTTGATAAATTTACATATTATTACATTACAAACATTTGACCTGTTGATTCTAAATGTAATCACTATATTTTAGAAGAAAATATTCAACTTGGTGGGTTATACTTTGTTATCTAACATTAGCGTGATATTCTTTAATTATATAAGTAACCATAGCCGATAACGCTAAAATTTATATGTATAATATGGACTTATTAGTTCCAATAGTTACATATTAACAAACAAAAGCTGTGCTCAAACAGCGATTTGTGGTGAAGCAGCAAAAAGTTCGAATCTATTGCTGAAAAATAAAACTGCATCATGCAATGCTAATCAGATGAATAAATACTTTAATATGGGTTATAACAACCAAGTAACTAAAACTAAAAGATCGATGCATGCAATTGACAGATATGCAGTTTCAGAATTTCCTGAACTACCTGGAAACCACCAAAAATTTCTTAAACATGAATTATTACTATCTATAACTTTCCAACTGACAATGTTTTTGTTATTTAAAACATTATGTCATATTAAAGAATTTTTATTATTTATTTATTGAGAAAAGCAAAGTCGGTGGAATGTTTATTATAAAAAATAACGAAGATCTGTATACTGCAATACCAACGGAGGCTTTAACTACGCCCAACGATATACAACCCTTTCAAGTTTTGCACAATTTTATTCAAATACATTAAAATACTATTTTTAACTAACCAAAAAGGGAATCAAAAAAATGATAAGCCAACAAAAGCACTGCAATTTAACAGTTTCAAAAAGTTATTATAGTGTTTTTAACTGAACACAGACAGTAAATTGATTAATAAGGAGCTAAATAGGTATTAAATTTTTGTAGTTTTTAAAACTGAAGGGTGTTCTCTCCGTAGGGTACTTTGCATAAGTATAACCCTTGTCCAATGCACAATCTATTGTTAAGTGTTTTCCGACAGAGTATAAAAATTATAAATAATTTTAAGGTACGACTTAGAATACCCCTAAAAAGACTCAAATGCGAGGACAAGAAGCTGTTATAAATGAAAGTCACTAACTCTGCCCCGGACCAGCGTAATTGAAAGGATTCACTGTCGCTAAATCTGATATTTTAATTTTTGGACCAAACAAAATTCACAGTTATTGTCAGCCAAACTGGATACAAATTGAAACTTATCTTAGACTTATTACCTTGTAATTAATTGCATTAATTATTTGGATCACTTAAAAAGCACTTGTAGTTCTAAGCGTTCCAGTGTGATTGACTGGTATCACAATCACCTTCATTTTACGCCTAACATCTTAGAGAATACTCTTACTAAAGTAATTCTTATACTAAAACTATCTAAGTTTATTGAATACTTAAAAACGAAGTTATTCCGATTTATCAGTTTGGGTTCAGTCACATTCAACAACTCATCAACTGATTTGACTTACAAAAATAATCAAAAAGGAGTTTGAAGAAAAGAAATATACGGTAGCTATTTTTCTGGATCTGAAAAAAGCCTTAGGTAAAGTTTGGCTGTAGAGGCTTATATAAAATGACCAAACTAAACATTCCAAACTTCATAATTAAAATTATAGACTCCCTCCTAAACAAAAGAACGTTCAGAGTAAGGCTCCACGCAACGAACATCTAGCAACAGAATAATAAAAGCAGGAGTTACTCAAGGGAGGCTTTTGGAACCAACTTTGTTTAACCTCTATGTGCCCACAGCAAATAATTCAACAATAGCCATGTTTGCAGATGATACCGTGATATTAACACAGGGCATTACAATCGAATAATGATAGAACATCTGCAAAATAGAATAAATACAACGTAAATTCAATTCAACTACAACCTAGTCAAAAATGTTAACACTTAAGTGCTACACCCATCTTCCAACAATTAGATTAAACAATTATGATATACCGTGGAACCTAAAAGACACTGCAGTAAAGTACTTAGGAGTCCACCTAGATGCAAAATTTAATTGGGAACATTACCTAAACAAAAAATTTAATGAGTGCCACACAAGATTCATTCAACTGTATCCCTTGAACAACCAAAAATCTTAGCTTAAATCCGAATGTTCGCTACTAATTTACAAGGCAATTTTCCGGACCTATACTAACTTATGCGTATCCAATGTGAAGCAACGCATCCAAAACATTACTAAATAAACTTCAAACCATGCAGAACAAAGTGCCACGTTTTGCAATGAACTGCCCTTGGTTTATACACAACAGCCAAATACACCAAAAGTTAAATATTCCACTAATTACATCTACAAACTAACTAATAATTTTTTAAAAAAATTACTGATGTGTACAAGTGCAACGAAATTAAACCTCGGGAGAAAAAAGGTTTAAAAGTAAGCTACCACAAGCGGATCTACATTACAACAGACAGCCAGGCTGCTTTAAAAACTTTATCAAGCACTAAAGCATCACAGCAATGCATCTACGAATTCAATGCACTGGCAGAATATAACAAGATAAAACTGCTATGGGCATTGTGGTATCTACAGCAATGAGAAAGCCAATGAATTAGCTAGGCAAAGATGTAGTGAGGTTTACATTAGCACAGAACTTATTTTAGGAATCTCACGAAGTGTTGTCCGAAGCTTTATCAAGGAACTCACTCACCATAGAATTTACTGTAAAAATCAACCAGGGCATAATTTCAGCAAAACCTTCAACAAGAGGCCTTGCCAAAAGAGAGCTGCAAAATTTCTTAATCTAAGTGGGTCACAGCTAAAGACACATAGCACATGTTAAAGACACCTCTGGAAAATTGGTAAATTCAATGGTGAACTTCCATGCAGACTCTGTAGCAAGGAATCAGAAACAGCTTTACACATTCTGTGCAAGTGTGATGCGCTGTGGAGGAAAAGGCAACATATATTCGGGAGACCAATCCTGGAACCAGCCGACTTTCAGACCTGTATCTGTTGATTCAGGGGAAATCAATTACAGATTGGTTGTGAATACTGTATTAGAGTAATCACAAAAACCATAGGTTGCAGTAAACATAGATCCATTAAGGAAGGCACACCCTAGAAAAAAAAATGAAAAAGCTACCATAAGACTTACCCTAAATTAATAAATTTTAAGTAATATTAGAACTTAAATATAGTAAGCTATAGGTGTGAATACACTCACTTAATCCTCTCTCTAAATTGATGTACTCCTAGTTATAAGTATCTTTATTGTACTAAAGCCGTGTATTGCATCTTATTTTCAGAGCCAGCTGCTCTATAATAAAAACAAAACTATTGAAATTAATTACACGGAAGTTACATGAGATAAATAAACATTTTTGCGCTATTTTTTGTGATGCATATCACACTCAGAATAGTAAGAAAAATTATGCATAATTTAATGCCTGTTTATATAAATTCTGTTTAATTTAATATTTTCATTACTTCTATTTCTACTACAATAAAAAAAATACAGTTAAGAATATATGAGAATGTTCTTTGTTCCTTTTTTGATTAATTGATTTTTTTCATTTTATTTAATACGACATTTGGTACCGTAGTTAACAATTACTATTAGTAAATGTTAATTTTTTGCTTAATATTTGATGAAATAAATAATAAAATGATATAAGTTACGCTTACAGGAAAATCCTATATTAATAAACACTAGACGAGAACTTTATTCCCAAAGAAACTCAAATTAGCTTAAAGTTAAGGCATACGATCTAGCTAAATTTGTAGAAAATATGCTTATATGAGATAACAAAGTGTTCTTATATATGCACATAATAAAGTTAATTTGTACTCGGGCACATCGACTACCAAAACCGTCTCTTAAATCACCCGTCATCTAGCCAGCTTACTAAACATATTCTTATAATGGATGAATATTAATTAGTTTCACTTTGAAACACACAGGGCAACTTTATTAGTTCACTTGATAAGTCTCTCCCATAGAGAAAATTTAACCGCTATTATTAAGTAGTTGTACTTCAGGGCGTGAATAGAACTTATTCTGTTTACCTAAAATAGTGCCAGCAGTTTGCTGTCTGATAGAAACTTTAGCAGTCTCGCCTATCCATGTGAAGCTTTTCTAATTTAATTTAAGGAGGAAAAATGTGTTTTACTTTGTTAACTTGAGATGCTTTTCATCGAAGAACTGTCTACTTATTATTTTATTATAAAATATGTTTAAATAAACAGAATAATTACTAAAATACATATTTTACCATCCATATATTTTTATAAAACTTCCTTTTAACAATTGTTTAGTAGTTAACGGGTTTTGGATACGATTTGTCCAAACAAAAAAAAACAATAATTGCTTTTGCAATGTAGTAATAAACCAAAAATAACGCATTTTAACAGGAATCATTCTTGTTACTCACACCTTATGTTTTTGTATCACAATATCCAGAATTCCTTTTAAATTTACCAAACTCTGCGCCTACGCAAAATCAGTTAAACCGCGATGAAAAATATCTTGACTATCGAACAATGAATCCGACAGTCGTTTGTGAAACCATTTATTTTTCGTAGTGGGCGAGTTTTCTCGTTCGAAGTCTACACGGAAACCGCACGTATTTTCCAAATGAGCTCCGGCATGCTGCTGGTCTTTAGACGCCCATTCCGTTCGCTTCTGTTATAAAGGGGATTAACTAAACAATGGACGACGGGATTGCATACATTTCATTTAATTAGGCTATACTCAGATTCGAGAGTGTGCTCGAATCTTTACGAAGGCAGGGAAGGCAACATTAATTATTCACTCTTATGCAGTTCACTGGATCAAAATAGAGAAAAAGCGTAAATAATTGTAAGTCACCGCATGGTTTGTTCTTTATAAATAAACTTACAAGTCACCGCATGCTTTGTTCTTTATAAATAAACTTACAAAGAATTTATTTACATTTGTGTAATATTAAAACTAAAACATTGCAATAAATTAAAAGAAAATAAATAATTCTCTATAGTTTTGTATACTCATTCAGTAACAAATATATCAGAAAATTGTGGCATACGTTATATACGAGAATGTTCTCAAATTTAACTTACTGCTGACAAAAAAAATTACAATGATAAAAGATTTGTTTGATAAATCTACTTACCTGACAAAAGAAATCAATTTGTCAGAGTATAGTATTATCAAAGCATTTTTATTTTCCTAGACGCAAACTGCAGGTTGTGTGAAGATTATTTACAATTTTCCTAATTACTGCTAATCACTCTTAAAAAATTAAATGTTAGTTACAGCGTCAAGTTATCGTTTTATGCAAAAGAATAACACACTTAGTAGTACATGCTTTTTGTTTTAAATAAAACAATCTGAAATGCTTCAAAATTTTGCTATAAATTTGTTTGTGGCGTTGTAAATTCCGTCAACATAATTTCCTAGCCCTCCTTATATTTTTGAGTTTTTGCTTATATTTTTTGAGTATGTTTGTAAACTACCCACAAATTTGTCTAAATTGCTTTTGTTTTTCTTTTTTGATAACATTTATGTATCATTGGAGTCGTTATAACGTTCTTTTATTCGCCATTAAAGCAAGTTTTACTTTAATGATGATAAAATAAATCAATGTTTAACTAAAAATTCATACTTATATCTACAACAAACATATTAAGGTTTAGGAAACATTACGCTCCCTACATAGTCAGCTAACCCTAACGCTTCCTATGAGTATGTACCAAGTATCAATCTCTGTAAGTGTTAAATGTTAACAAATAATTTATCCAAATTCAGTAACACAAAATCAATTCCATTTTTTACCACAATTTTAAAATGTATCTCTCATGTGTTTACCCACTTCAATATTTACTTAAGGTCGAATATCAATTATGTGATAAAACGGCTGAAAACAAAACATTAAATAATATTCATAATTGGCAAGTAGCTAAAAAAGAAAAGATAATCAAATTAACTACTGAACTAGCCAACAGATACAAGTTAATAACTAACGAAAACACAAATAATAATTTAAGTTTATCTAATGTTGCCGCTTGAGTTTCAAGTAAGGACGTCCCGTTTTCGCTGAGATTGAAAGTGCGCAACATAAAGGCAATATAATTGTCAAGTAAGTGATCGAAAAAACAATAATAACTACTTCTAATATTAACACACGAGCGCTTATCAAACAAAATGAGCCATCCTTACGGCTTTAATCCGCTTCATGCTAATTAATGCAGCCAAACGCACCAATTAGCGACTGCCCAGTTCCCCTTTTATCAACAAAAATTCCAGCCAGAATCAGATTCACCACTATCCTTCTCACAAATGCAAATGAACTATCAGCTATCAAACAGTCAATATCTTTTCAACACCTAACAAATCAATAATCCACAACATAATTATTATTCTCAGCCGACTAATCAGCAACAAAATACAATAAGTGCAGTCCCCGCAGACGAAACTTCCAGTAATAATAATGAATTAGCAATGCAAGTGAGTAACGATGATGAAACCTCTGTGAATAAACATGAATGGCAAGTTATAAAAAAAAGAAAGCCAAGTAATGTTCAAAAAATAATAAATGCAGCTGGTACCATCTAATGTTACAACATCAAACAGGTTTAACTGTCTAACAAACGAAACTGTTGAAACACCTATAACCCAAAATGAAAAATCTCTGAAAATACCAAAACCTCCACCAATATTCATTTATGGAGTAGTAGATTTTAAAAAAAATTACTGAAAGTCTATCCAAAGTCACACCAGAAGAAACCTATCAAAATAAAGCTCTAGCTAACGATACCATTAAACTTAATGCAACGCTCCAGATACATACAGGAAACTTATAACACACTTAGATGATGAAAAAATCGTTCATCATACCTATTAAATAAAAAATGAGTAGTATATCGGAAATCAAAGAAGACCTGATAACAAAAGGTCATAGAGTCCTCAATATTATAAACATAAGACACCTAGTCAGCAAATTACCTTTAATGTTATTCTACGTTGACCTCAAACCATAACCAAATAACAAAGATATATACGATCTTAAATTCCTAAATAACATGCAAATCCAAGTAGAACCGCCACATAAAAAGAAAAACATCATACAATGCAAAAGGTGTCAAATGTACGGCCATTCAAAATCGTATTGTACAAGACGCTACGAATGTGTGAAATGTGGAGAAAACCATAATTATATATTATACCAAAAATCTAGAGATATGCCAGCTAAATACGCACTGTGAAGGCAGTCATACAGCAAACTATAAAGAATGCACAGTCTACAGTGATTTGCAAAAGGCAAGAGGCAGGCCTACAAATATGAACCATCAAACTCTAAACCGTCCCACATCACAACTTACAGGGAATATACAGCACGGTATAAGAACCAATAAGTCATACTCTGGAATACTACAAGGAACTACTTTGCAAAACCAATAAAACATAGAAACTCAACTGAACACTTTTTTCAATGAATTCAAGTCAATGTTCGCTCAACTTATCAAGCAGAACGGTATGATATTAAACATGCTGTCTACCGCCATAAACAAAATTGTTAATCAATGGACCTTTCTTCAATTCGTCTTTGTTCATGGGACGCAAATGGTTTAATAAACCATAAAACTGAATTAATTAACTTTGTTCAATACAATAAAGTCGATGTGCTACTGGTTTCGGAAATACATTTTACCGAAAGGACAGTATTACAAATACCACAATACACAATTTATCACAATAATCATCCTGATGGAACGGCCATTGGTGGCGCTGCAATTATTATTCAGAACACCATCAAGCACCATGACATACCTACAAATCAAACAAATAAAATCCAAGCAACAATTATCCATATCAGTGGACAGCCGTGGTCCTTTTATACAGCTGCTATATACAGTTCACCCAAACAGACAATTTCAACTGAAGAATATGAAGCACTTTTTCAGCAGCTGGAAAACAAATTTATAATAGGAGGCGATTGGTGTGCCAAGCACATAGACTGGGGGTCAAGACTTACTACCACCAAGGGTAGAAATCTCTTGCGGGCGATCAATAACAAGAATTGCTCGTATCTTTCTACTAGAAAACCAACTTATTGGCCGACAGATCAAAACAAGCTGCCGGATTTAATCGACTTTTTCGTGCTTAAAAGTAGATACAAAACTACCTTAATATAACATCAAACTGGGATCTCTTTTATGATCACACTCCCATAATTGCTACGCTAAGTACGCGTATCATTGTTGGGGGGAAAAATGAACAGGAAAAGACAACCATCTTCGCGAAGCATTTATCAACAGTATTTAGTCCACCTCAGGCAAACAACAACAATAACGATCAAGAAATCGAGAACTTCTTGGACAGTTTTTGCCCAATGACATTGTCTACTAAACCTTTTCCCCCGGCGGAAGTAAAACATGAAATATTTAAAGAAAAAAACTATAAAGCTTCTGGGTTTGACCTAATCTCGCCTCTAATATTTAAACAACTATGCAGGAAAGCAATAGTGTTACTGACCACCATCTACAATGGCATGATATAGTTAGCTTACTACCCAGTAACTTGGAAGTTTGCGCAAATAATTATGATCTGCAAACCCGGCAAACCACCACAAGTTGCTGAATCATACGTACCCATTAGCTTACTATGTCCAAAATATTTAAAAGACTCTTGTTGAAAAAACTTACACAAGCAGTTGATCTGAATGAAATAGTACCATCACACCAGTTCTGTTTCAGAGTATATCACTCAACAATCTAACAAACGCACAGAATAGTGAATGAAATACTTCAAGATCTTGAGGAGAAAAAGTTATGCACTGCCGCCTTCCTGGACATAAAGCAAGCTTTCGACCGCGTGTGGCATACAGCACTATTATACAAATTAAAGCTTACTCTACCCACACTCTATTATCTATTACTCAAATCCTATCTATCCGATCGCTATTTCCAAAACAAAATTCAAACTGGAAACATCCACATATCATCCCATCAAGTCGGGAGTGCCACAAGGTAATGTGCTGGGACCTTTCCTTTACTTACTTTTTACTGCCAACATTCCAACAACAGCCCGCACAAAAATCGCTACAAACGAAAACCCACAAGTGGCGTCAGCTAACCTTCAGCACCACCTTAGCCTCTACGAAGACTGGCTCGGCAGGTGGTGAGTAACAGTGAACCAACTGAAATCAACACAGGTCACATTTGCAAATAGGCATATTGAATGCCTTGAAGTAACAATAAGCGGTATCCGACTTGAACTGTGAAAAATGAGATAAAATATGTAGGATTAAAATTGGATCAAAGACTAATATGAAAAGCACATATCATGAACAAGAGAACGCAAATGAACCTCAAGCTACAACAGATAAATTGGCTAATTGGCCAAAAGTCGAAACTAACAATTGACAATAAAATTATCCTGTACAAATGTACAATACGACCTATTTGGACATACGGAGTTCAACTTTGGGGTTGTGCTAAACCTTCAAATACCAAAATCATCCAAAGGCTATAATCCAAAATACCAAGAATTATATTCGATGCCCCTTGGTAAATCAAGAAGAAAACCTTACATGATGACTCAGGCATACCCCTTGTACAAGAGGTAATCCACTACCTAACCAGTACCTACTTAAAGAACCTACTTGGACATCTAAATGAAGAAGCTAGTACCTTAAACGTTCTTCCAGTACGAAGACGACTAAACAGAAGATGGCGTATAAATGTGGATCTATAGCAGTAATTAGTAATTATTATAATTATTTAAAGCAAATTACATAAGTAGTAATTAATTCGGAGTGTAATCACTGGATTACTTCTCCCTTCATTGTAACTTGCTAAGCTAATTTATTTATTACTATGTAAAGCAGATTATAAATCTTCATACATACATACATACATCATCTACATTAAACAATACAAATTTATGATTTCAAATGTAAGTTAAAAAAGAAAGATTACAAAATTAGAAAATTATGGATATTCGATATTGTAAAACTAACGAAGTGAACTTAGAATCGAATATGAACAATAAAAATCTCAACAAGTCGAGACTTCAAAATGAAATAAAAAACATTTTATGGTGCACATTAATGGTAGTCAAGAATATTTTACCAGACCCTGTATAAAATATGATAAAAGTCACGGTTTAACAATATGTGTTAAATTCAAGATCACCTCAGCGCAGTATATGGGGGCGCTCACGTAGAGAATTACAAAGACTGCTCCATGTACAAAAACTTAAACACCAGAAGTAAAACAATTGGTACAAATCTAAAACCATGTCCCCACAGCATTAAGATAACTTCCTAAACTATAGTCAAGTGTAGTATCAGCACAAAATCATATCGGAATTGACAATAATCCACAAATAAACTTACAAAGCAGGTAACTATTATTCTCGATGAATTTCATATCATGTTCGCTTAACTGATGAACCATAATCAAATGATCTTATAATTGTCACCCATTGTTAATAAAAGAAGATTACTTTATTCCGATAACACAAAATCACATTTTTTATGAACTGCTCAAGTTCTAAACCGAATGGGTATAAGCTGCAATTGTGGAAATAGTCCACCAAGATAGCGAATTACTGTGAACTAGTACTATATAATTTTTTTAGCTTTTAAATTAAAAAATATTATCACCAAAGGTGACTGGAATTCTAAGCTTTCGTGCTGGGGTTCAAACTCATCACGATAAAAAGTACAATCCTTCTAAGAACTGACCGACAATAATTACAATTTTTCTCTGCAGGAAAACGAACATATTAGCCAACAGATATTGGATTACATTAGAGTCGATCCAACCCATGATATGTTATCTGACCATTTGCTAATTACAATGACACTAAGCAGTCATATAATTAAGGGGTATTATAGTCTAGATGCCAGTTTTCAAGGTGATTTTTGGGAATTAATTGTACAAAAACGGTTAACTTACTGATCTCAAGTTTTGTGTTCATTTTTACTCATAATGAAAGTAACACCTAAAATTTTTATATTGCTTTTTATGGCAAATTGTGTGAGATATCTATAAAAACACAGGTCATGTCGCGAAATTTCGTTTCTACCGGGCGTGGTGATTGGCGCCGTCCTCGTTATCTGAAATAAACGATTCTTTTTTTATTTTATTCTGTAGACATGTGGTTATTGTTAGAACCTCTAACAAATAATTCAAAAAAAACTGACAAAATGCCGGCGCTTGAAAAAATATATTCCGATTTTTACTAAAAAATTTCACGTATCACGTTCCGAAAAAAATTGTAATTGTAAACAAATCAAAGTTGGAGGTTTGAACGAAAGCTCAATATATACACTATATGTGTAAAAAATTAGAAGTCGATCGAAATTGTCAATAGTATCGTTAAAATCACAGAAAAGAAAAAATACCACACTACAGCGTTTCTTGATATATCAACATTTAATAAAGTCTTGTATACAGGACTGCTACACAAGCTAAAACAACTACTCCCAAGCATATACTTTATTCCACACAACGCCCAATTGCCACCTTCGCTGACCATACTGCCATTTTATGCGCTTACATTATTTATAAATAACCAGCAAATGCCTTCTTAATTACACTTAAAGGTTATTAATGAACGGTTAGATCAATGGTGAATTAACGCCAACAAAACCAAATCATCTAAAGTTACTTTCACTTCAATAAGCAATAATTCTTTACCTGTCAATACAGATGGTACTCCCATATCTGTGAAGAATCTGATTAACAAGAAAAAAAAATACACAGAGCAATTAATTAAACTTAATATTTAGGCAGATGTATTGGTTGCTTATTAGATCATTATTGTCACATGATAACAAAGAATATGGACGTATGGTTTTCAACGGTGGAAATGTGTTAAAATATTTAACATTAACATTATCCAACAGATTTAATATAAGATTCTAAGTTCAATAATCCAACTATCATACAAAGACTTACTAAAACCAGAATTAGCTGGTGATTTAGTTCTCAAATGAAGAAGTTAGAATAAAACTAAGGAGAATATGGCTAATCAATGTATTGTTCCCATTAAAATATGTTATGTTAAATGATTTATATGCGAGTAACGTTAATGGATGATTATCTCTTTCATTGTCTTATGCTCGAATAAAACATTTACTCAGTAGTCCTCCAGAGCAGATGTAAATAAAAAATATGTATAACCTCATATAATTGTTTGTATAATTTGTTTATATATTTTCTTTGGACTTTTTGGTAATAATTAGGCAACATATTATGCAGTGACAGTATTACACGATATTAGATATTCTAATTTATTTTTGGTGTTCCACTTATTTTACAAAATAATTTTTTTTAAATATGTAATCTAGAAAGTAGTAAAACTTATATAGTTGTGACTGTTACATTTCTTTTTGGACAGATATAACAGTCAATGTGTCCCAATTTATTCCATTTAATAAGTTATTCATTTAATTTTCGTTAACAGTCTCATGTCGATACTTCGGCTAAGATGCATCATAGTAGTGTTATTTGTTAATGACCATTATTTACTAGAATGTTTTGAATTGAACATTACGACTCTATTATATAATGTTGCTTTTGTAGATTTAAATACTTCGTTTACAGAAAATTTGTCTTAATAATTTGAAGGCGTTTCCAATTTTTCGGTAAGTCAGTTTTTCACTTTTTTTTCATGCACTTCAGTTATTGTATGCTTTCCTATATTAAACTAACCCGCCAAAAGATAGTTTTGGAGTTTTAGGCTGACAATTTTTCACCCACATTCACTCAAATTTTTGCAAGATAGAAACATAAGTTTGTAATTAGATCAGATTTTTCCCTGGATCGAGAACGTCAAACGATTTAACTTACAATCAAAGCTCCGATCGGCGTAAGCAAACCAAATGGCCCTGGCAGACGCGTCTTTTGCGTTCGGCAATGCAGCGGCCCGATAGGCGCAGCCGCTCGGTCATTCGGTAAGTAGAGAGAGCGGCCCCAAAGTGGGTGCACGAGCTTTTGTGTGTAAATCAAGAGCCGAGAACACGCCACATTTTTTTGTTTAGTTTCACTTCAAATGTGTGTATTTAATAATTTGATTTTCTATGGCTGTTCTTGGCGACTTTATTTATCTCTAAAATAAACAATGGCAATTATATTACAAAGAGGGAGCTTATTCTATTATATTCAATAGCTTCTTTCATTAACTGCCTAAGTGTAAAGATAAACGTTTATTTACTTTTTCTAATAGATGTTCCATCGCTAACCTCAATCTTACTACTAAAATATTGTAATGTTTTGCTGATAATACTTACACCCGTGTAGCTCTTGATTCCTTTTTAGTTTCCTTTCTGAATATTATGTTTAGTTGTAAAATATCAATTGCCTTAATTTTTTTCAGATCTGGTGCAATGTGTGGTTGGTTTTCGGGTTATTAGTCCGAGGTCGGAGTTCGGAAATTTTTGACGTTTCGTTCCCAACTGCAGCGGACATCTTCAGAAGTTATGGATGAAACGTCACGAGTTTTAAAACTCCGACCACGGCCTAGTAACTCAAGAACCAACCACACGATGCACTATAACACCGGCAGTAAAGCCTTTCCAACTATTTGAACTTCAAATCTAATCGATTTTCTTTGCTTTTTTAGGTTGACTAAATCTAATGTTTGGTTCTTTGGTTTTTGTTGTGTTTTATATTTTTTCTTGTATATTATTTAGCATTTTTTGTACTAATTGATATTTAGCATTTCTCAAAAATTATCTAGTTAGTAGTTTATTTAGATTACTTTTTAAATAGTATTATGAAGGTAATTTTTCCTTTCGTAGTTTAATTCAATAATCAAGTTAATTTTTCTTTTAATATAAGTTTACTTTGTCGTATGCTAATAAAACTGTAGTTTTATTTTGGTTTTCTATACTCGTCCCTTTACTACGCCTTTTACTATTTTGTATATATCGTAGCTTTCCCTTAATTTTGTACTATAGGATTTTGTTCAGACATCTTTTCCTTTCTATTTTTTTGCTCCAGTTGCCTATAACACTTTTTTTCTTCTTTACTCTTGTTTGCTACTGCTTGTTCTTTGTTCATTTTATATTTTTTATAGACAACCTTTTTCTTTAAAAGTTATAATACTTGATTTTACTTTTTGCTTTTTTATATTTAATTCAACTTCTGACTGTGAATTTTGTTTCACCATTAGTAGTGAAGTGTTTTATTTTTCCTCTTCCTTCTTCTTTAATGTAATTGTCAAAGTTCTTTTGCTAAAATATACTGTTTGCTATTTTTGGATCGTTTGGTGTACACAGATTTGTTGTTTTGCTTCTATTACCGGTTATTAACTACCGAAAACATACTAACGTTAAAAGGTAGTTACCAGCATTACAATCCCGGATGTGTGTGTCTGTCATCAAGATGACTCAGAAACTAAACCTCTGATTGGTACACAACTACTTCAGACCAAAGCAAAGCATGACTTCGATTTTCAGCCAAATAGGGGAATTTTTTTATCGTTTTAGTTAAAGCTTTTGGTAGTTGTAAATTTGGGTTTACACCCTTCTCGTTACTACTACTTCCATAACTCTCTGGGCTACTATTTGTCAATTTTATGTTATTTTATGATTATTTATGATCATTTAGATTACCTCGTTATTTAATTCTTTTGGCAGGTTGTCAAAGAAATAAACTTTCTTCTTTCGTTTTATAGTTATAATCTTGTGTATAAGTCTTTATTAATATTTATATTTTATTATACTTTATTTCTATTTTTCAATCATACGACCGGTATTCTTACATTTACAGTTATTCAGTTTATTATTGCTTGTATTCTATTGAGAGCTACTAGTCTCATTCCAGTATTTGCTATAACATTGCATTTTTCCCCTTAATAATATATTAAATATTTTATACGTGATATGATCATCTCTGCATTTTTTATTTATTTCTATGACTCCTATTACCTCGTTATTTCCAATTTAGCCTTCTTATATTTCATGTTTATTTTTAGTTTGTGTTTTATTTATATCTATAACGACCGACATTTTACACAAGTTCTTTTAGTGTTAATAACCAAAGCAATATTGACTCTTAATTTTAATCCATTATCCTACACAATTTTGACAAACAAAAACATCCAAATGAAGTGGATTTATAGTTAATACTTTAATAAGGGCATTACAAAGACACGTAGTTGAATGGAGTATTTTTAAATTTTGACATTAAGTAAATTTTGAACTGAACCATTCTCGTCGATTGCCCAATATTTTGTATAACTGTAATCTGACGATTTTACAAAAGTATTAAAATACTTAAAACAGAAGTAAATTAATTTTAATTCCGTTTTTCTTCGTAAGTCTTAATTTCATCAATTTACAAAAAATAAATAATTAAAAACCTTTTTAAACCTGTTGCCGTCTTAAAAATAACACATTTTCTTTTATCTAAAGCCCAAAACGTACTTTCATACTACTAATTATATTTAAAAGTACTATAAAAAGTGAAACATGTAAAAAGCTTTAATTTTTGTCTTGCCTACATGGTTAGCAAAAACAAACATTTGTTATTGTTACAGTAGCATGTAATGGTCGTGACGCAAAAGAAGTAAAGCTTTGTTTTAAGTTCAGATAAGTGCAAAATTATATTTTACAAAAGCGATGATATTTGAATAACTTTCAGAACTCTCGGCCCTTCTTACTATAAAAATTTCTCTAAATCTGTATTATTTGTAAGGCCATTACTTGTATACCATCCAAGTTTTTAAAAACAAATCTAATTATTGCGTCAACAATTTTATTGTTAAACGGAGATATATTAAATAAAGTAATATTTAAAGTAATTTCGTATGTTTTAAACTTTATCGTTCATTTTATACTAAAAGATGCTTATATGTACATCTTACTTTATGTTGCAACTTTATTAAACAATATTTATATTAATTTAAAATAAAAACGTGAGTACATTACAAAGGGAGATTACTTGCGTAATCCAAGATGTTAATTTCAAGCTTCAGGCGTCAAAGATTAATAGCGTTAAACTCGTAACCTTGTGGGCTAAATCATTTTCTTTGCATTATGCGAACGTAAACATGAAAATATGACTACAAAATGGAATTTCTAATGCAATTATGCAAATTCTGAGGAAACATCATTCTTTTAGAGAAGTTTGCGACTGCAACTTATTTCAAAAGTCTAATGCACTTAGGAACAGTCTGCTGCTATTAATATTTAATAACAATGTCATGAAGAACTGCAAGTTTTACGAAAACGTATAAAGCAGCAAATTGCTAAATTTTTAAATTAAATGCACTTAGATTCCCTATGGTTTTATTTAGTCGTATTTACTATAAAAGCATATAAGCCGTATCCAAATATATATTTATAATCTGTAACATTTGCGTAAATTACTACCCCACTTGTTATTAAATTAATTACTTTAATAGGGTACGTATTTGTTTCGACGGAAATTTGAGAATTAATTACCGGTACGGTAACATTGTTGAATTTGCTTGTCGGCCTTCGATTAATGGATTTATGAACTGTTTACGTTGTAAATAATTACATATACATATGATAATTAAAGAAGCTCCCTAAATCGTAGTTCAATCAGAGTAAAAATAACTCTAAAGTTTCGAGTTTTTCAGCCGTACAACAGATACATAAAAAGTATCTTTAAAGTAATGTCATTATACAACAATTTACGACAAGTAAGCTTGTAGCAACAACAAAACTGTGGTATTGTTAATTTGGGAGAGTATTTATGGCACAGGGAGAGATGTCACTTAAAGCAAAAAGTGAGCTAGTCTTTTTTAATAGGGCAGTCGGTGGAAATGATCGGCATGCCTCAGTTGTTTAAGTGTATCTAACAGATTTCAAGATTTGATAAATATAATTTTTATCAAATTATAAAGATTATTTGAACTCGATATACAATGCATTCCGCCCATGATTTACTTTTGCTGATCTCATTTTTTGTATTGTTTAATCAGTTTGGTCAAGCTCCAATCTAAGTTTGTATAAAACGGAATGCAAAACGTGAAAATATTTCTCAAATTTAACTTTGGGATAGATTACAATTTTTTTATGAACGAATAGTTGGCGTCGAATCAAAGTTTATTTAAGGAATATTGCAGTTTACCAGCGCTCCATTCAGAATAGTCTTTATCACAATTCCTGTTGTACTGAGATCGGAACTTAAACGGAACTTCAGTAAATCTTCAATAGCAATTTGGCTGAAGTGAAAGTGTAAGCTTAGCAGAAGAGTTTGAATCTAAGAGATACAGTAGTAAAAAGTATTTGATTGTTTCGTTGATTCAATTGACAATAAATTGAGTAAAAATAAACATTAAAAAACGTAAAGACGTAAGACAAGTTACTAAAAGTAAAAAGTATTTTAATTAATACAAAATAATACTGAGACCAAAATGAAGTAATACCTTAATGAATACAAAAGCTACACTGTTTCCTGTACGATTTATATGTAATCAATTTATTAAATTTATATATAAAATGTTAACACAAAATGTTATTAAAATTTTTATACCATTTGGAGTAAATGTAGACTATTATTAGATATAAAATTATAACATTGTTAACAATATTAACACAAATGTATTGCATGATGAGTTATGTTGCTTAAGAAATCGAATATTTAAATTTTCACAAAACATTAAGTATTATAGAATCAATCAAATGTATTTACAGTACGCGTCTTTTAAATTATTTGTTGCATTCAGAAACGAAATCATACTGAAAAGTTATATATTTTGTATTAATTACCAAATGTGTGTAGTGGATGGATGTCATGTAAATAAGAAGAATTTACTTTAAATTCGGTTGCTATTATTATACTCAAAAACATACAAAACTACGGTTATTTTATTTGTAAATCCATAATATAGTCACATTTACATTGATGGGATGTTGTACGCGTTATTTGCAAGAAATACAATATCTTATAATGCCCTGTGTTACTCAATAAAGTGATACCAAGAAATAAGAGTTATAAATAAATTAGATCTAAATGAACAACTTCTTCAAGTGTATTGCCTGATTACAAGGCGTTGAGAATCAACTTATCGACAATTTTCTTACGTTCATTTAAATCTCTTACAACATAGAATAACTGTACGGTTGTTAATCCAATTCATTAGCGCAGGTTTGCCAGGTATAACATTTTCTTTTTATTTACCCAGTTCTTTCTCGCATTTTTCCCATTGAGTGTTAAGCGCACTACTTTATATTTTTGTCCGAGGTATTCCATTTTTGTCGCTTTTGTCGTTAAAACTTTTCTTTCCTTATTCAGTATATTTGTAACTTGTTTATGTGTTTATTTTATTATCGTTTTTAACTTTATGAAAGGATATCTAGCCATCTGGATGCAATATTTTATTTTTTAATCTGAATCTAAGGTTTATCAACCTAAATATTTAAAATAGTCGACTTGTGCAATATTTATTAGATGAAGTTGTAAGTTCACTGGGCTTGCATGAATATTACTGGCCACTAGCAGGTTTTTTAACAATTGTACTTAAATCCCTTTGTATGCAGTTTACTTTCAGCAAAAATTGTGATGTTATTGGCATATATTATATTTTCAATACTATCACTCTCACTTTTTCTCTAGTAAAGTAGCACTAATATTTGTTATCTCATTTAATACGCTACAACGTGAGATAATTTTTTGTTCTGCTTTTTCGTGGTTAACAAAACATACATAAATGGATCGAGCCGACTTTGGGCCATCTTGCTTTAATGACGCCTAGTATTTAAATGTTTAGTCTATAAGTAACATAAAAAACATTGTGTAGTTTTCCAGTTTCAAACATGGTATATACATTTCCTGCAGCTATTTCATTAATATTTTACTCAGGAATTCTTAACACCCCTGTCTCATTTAAAAAACACCGGAAACTCAGGGTTGTGAATTCATGGTGATTATTTTTGAAATAACAGTGGAGCCATTTCCATTTGCTTTATGCACCGGATTGTTAGAACCGTATACTGCCGATAAGTTCCGAACCCCATACCAACACTACATGGCAAAATATATAAAACCGTTACTAAGCGACAAGCAACTGAAAAAATAATACTTATGCTCCTTCTCTTTAAATTATATATCTAAATTATAATTCTCTATAAAGATCTTTTCGGGCATATTTTTTTAGAAAAACTTGACATACCTCTGCATTTTTCACTTTAATATGGTCTTACATTTACATGACAACCGCTCTGCTCTTGTCTTTCTTTTATTGTTGCGCTTCGTTTTATTATTTAAGAATAATACTGACCTGATTTAATACTATTGGCTAGACCTACAATTAATTTCAGTTTCGATTTTAAATCGATTATTTTTTTTGTCGCTGATATTTTAATTATGTCGTTAGTTGTCATATCAAATTAAAAATAAGCAAAAATTATCTTTAGATAATGCTTAAACAATTACACACAAATCAGTAGTACTGTTGAAAATCGCTTATGATATGGTGCTCTGTAACTTATACCATTTATTAATGTGGAAAAATTCTAAAATTTATAATAGTAGTTTATTTTCCAATACAACCCAAATTTTGCACTACACAATTGATACCAAAAAAGTGTTCAGTAATAAAAACCGCTGGCTTTTTCATGTACTTGATCTATATTACAACTTTTACCATAAATAAATTGTTTTAATACCAACTTTTCTAGTTTATACAATGTTAATGGTAAAATATATGGGCTGATATAACAAAAACTTTTAGCGCAACAAAAGTAAGTTGTAACAAAACTGCCACCATTTATCTTGAAATTAAGATAACTGTGCTGATTGCTAAAGCATACATTTAAAATATGCTTGTGTAAGGTGAGCTTGTGTTATTGAGTTTAAGTAAAATGATAAGTATAAAACTACTATGTTGTTTATAGATGTAGGTTTTGCACACATAGCTACTACATTATACATACATTTATAAGCTTTACTTATTAGAAAAGAGATTTTTATTTTGAATACAGAAATAAGTAAATAAAATGGTCATCTCTCGTAATGTGACACAAATTTTAAGAATAATATATCTTCTGCCGCAATTCCCGGAACAAAAGGATTAAAATCACTATCAATGCTGCAGAATTTGTAAAAGTATGTTTTACAGGCGGATTTATTTTTTTTACAACAAAATAATAAAATAAATATACTAAATACAAATTTTAATAAAAATTAATAAAAGAACTAGAATGTCTTTGTCAAATATAAATAAATGTAGCTTATTACATTTACTATGGTTCAGAAACTGACATTTTCTATTTATTTGGATAAAAACTACAATATATAAAAAAATATATTTGATAGGGCACACTTTTAGCTACAAGTAATATTTTTCTAAATAGTCATCGTCCATAGACATGCGTTTTTGCCAATAGTAAAAGAGTTTTCTTAATTTACAAAATCCCCACTACATGGATTGCCGTTTTGACTTCGACTTGTTATTTACAAAACTTTACTTTATACATATATTGAAGTTAGACTCGCATAATGTAACAATTAGATTTTTCTAAAATCAATAAATTTGGGGAAACAAGCTACAATAATTTGATTTTTTACTTTTTCTTAGAACCATTAAAAATAATTATAATATAAAATTAATTTAAAAAAAACAGCCATATTTTGATGAATTTCTAAAAACAGAAATAATAGGTCTTACTCTTGGATTCTTATGAAAGCAACGGTAAAAAAACATAAGACCTTAAAATGCTTCCTAGAAAGTATTAACCTGAAATTTATTATATTAGTCTATTATTTATAAATACTTAGTCGTAAAAATCAAACTCGGTGAAATTTTCTGAAAGCATTACTAAAATATTTTATAGAAATCGACATAAAACAGTGCGTATGAACTTCACATGCACAATAAAGAAAAGAGATCTTAAAATAAATATATTTAGTTTAATATTTCTTAGTAAATTCTGTTTAAATAAATTGTATTTAAACTGAGTTGTCTATGTAAATTATAAATTAAATATATATTTTTTTTTATATAGATGTATATTTATTAGCAATCAGAACTACTACATTCTATGGGCTAATTGTATATCAGAATTTCAGCTTTAAATGACGTGACGAGAGCTCTTCCAGTGAAGGACTCTCTTAATCCACAAGTAGGTCTGCTGGCCAAAGTCTATGTAGTCGTCGTGGGTGTTCTCTTTCCAGTAATGGTTGAAGCAGGTTATTTGAGTGGGCTGTCAATCTATTGTGGTGGGTTCTACTTCGTAGCTTGATGACATCTTTGACATAGGGAATCCTCAGGTCGTTGTGTAGCGTTTGGTTTGAGACATACCACGGTGCTTGAGATATCACACGTAGCACTTTAGTTTGGCTTCTTTGGAGAAATGCTATATTGGATTTGCTTGCGCAATCCCAGATTTCTATTCCATACGTCCAAATAGGGATGATGATTGTTTTATATAGCAGTATTTTGTTTTCTAGAGAAAGTTTTGAGTTCTTCCCTAATAGCCAATAGAGTTCTTTGATCTTCAAGTCAATCTGTTTCGGTTTTTTGGTAATGTGATCTTTCCATGTTAACCTAGTGTCCAGGTGGAATCCAAGATATTTGATAGATATAGCTCGCGGGATTTCGACGTTATTGAGAAAAAGCGGAGGACAACGTTCGTGTCTTAGAGTGAAGTCTATGTCCTGTGATTTGTTTTCGTTTATTTTAATTTTCCAGAGATGCAACCAAGCCTGAAGTACATTAAAATGGATTTGTACTAGGTTAGATGCTATTGCTGGGTCTTCATGAGCTGCTAGTATGGCAGTGTCATTAGCAAAAGTACAGATAGTAGTTTCAGTGGTTGTTGGGATATCGGATGTATATAGGTTGTGGAGGGTCGGTCCCAAGACGCTTCCCTGTGGTACACCTGCTTCTATGGAATGATAGTCTGATTTGGCATCTCCTACTTTGGTTCTAAATTTGCGGTTTGAAAGGTAGGATTTCAAGATGTCGAAATACTTTAGTGGGAGGGTTTCCTTGACTTTATATAAGAGACCTGTATGCCAGACCTTATCAAAGGCCTGGCTAACTTCCAGTAGAACTGAAGTACAATAATGTTTTTGTTCAAAAGCGTGGTTAATAACTTGGATTAATCTATGTGTTTGCTGAACTGTAGAATGTCTTGCTCGGAAACCAAATTGATGGGGAGTAAGCCAGGTATCTGGTGAAATATCGGCATTTAGTCTCTGTAGTAATAAGCGTTCTAATACCTTGGAAATTGCAGGGAGAATTATTGGTTGTATTCTGTGTCGTGGGATAGGGTGTATCGGTGCTGGTAATTGTTGAATATTAAGTATGTTTTTGGCATTATTGGGTTGTTTGAGGAGAGTATGGTAGAATTTGCATCCTCTATAGTTGGCAGGGTGGGGACGACCGCATAGTGCACATGTGGCAGGGGTGTTGTTTGGTTTTGTACAGCTTGTGGAATTATGGGCTGCTCCACATTTCACACAGTAGTAAGGTCTGTTACAATATGTATTAGTGTGACCATATTGCTGACAACGTGTACACTGAGTAAGGCCCTTGGTTTTTCTGGGTGGCTCGACTTGTACTATTCTGTTCTGAATACCTCGTAAATTATATATTTCTTTATTGTTATCCACTGGCTCGAGGTCTACAAAGAATAGGTTTAATGGTTCTTTAGACACTCTACTTCTTCCATTTAAAATATTCCTGACTTGGTGTCCCTGATTGGCTAGCTCTTGCTTAATTTCATTTATGTCGGTTGTAAAGTGTAGGTTTTTGATAAGCACTCTGAAGGCACGGTCCTCTTTTGGCTGGTACATATGGTGAACAATGTTGGTATCTTTCATGTGGTGAATTAGTTTCCTGTAGGTTTTCGGAGTATGACAGTTTATTTTTATGGTGTTATCTGTTAAAGTTTTTGTGTTAAATTGTACAGTTTCCGCAACTGTATTTAAACTTTTGATCATGTAACTGTAGTGTGTAACTGCGTACATAAATATCGGAGGAGGTTGTATTGTTTACTTGTCTGCTAAGGGTGCTTCCCTCTTCTTCTTCATTTAGCTGGTTATATCTGTTTGTTAAAGGTGTTTGCGTAGTTTCTTTGATAGGTTGAGATAGTTTTCTACGTTCAAGAATTTTAACGGTTTGCCATTTGTTAGTATTGGTGGAACTATCATTTACGACTTCTTGAGTTTCTTCGTCACTAGTAGACGTCATTCGATAGAGAATTCTGTCGTTGTTGGTTAAAGATTGTTGTCATCAGATTGTTGTTGAGATTGGTGGGAGGATACTGATTTTGAGGTAAGTTAAAATTGTTACCTGTTGATAGTGGTTGGCTTACGAATTGAAGGTTGGTGGGATTTGGAAGTTGCATTAGAGCACCCTGTGCGTAGTTGATGTTCGAATTATTAGGTTGTCCGTAGGCGATGCTTGTTTGTTGATCCATTTCCATTTTTGTTGTTTGCTAGCGCTGTTTAATCACAGGTATGTGGCTGGGCCGATGGAGCAACGCGGATGGCGCGGCGCGGTCACCGATACCGCGCGAGAAAATCGCAAGAAACGCTCTGAAAACACTCTGAAATTCGCACGTCTGCACTGTTTGAGCTACAAAACTCGAATGATATATTAAATATGAACACAATAATTACAAATATTATTTTTGATTATTTAACTGCAGTTGACAAACAGTTAAATAACTGTAAATTTTGTATCAAATACAGATGCCTGTTTTAATCCTGTCTAGAAAATTAAACACTTAATACTAAATACTGTTCCTTTCACCGAAAGTAATCTTGCAGAATTTTGGGAATTAAATTGCGCGCCGCTTGCATTTTGTGGACGTTGGAAATTTCGATTTGTGTAGTTGGTATCTAAACTCCACCAAGGACCACTAGAAATGCTATATTTTTCTTCAGGTATCAATCTGTTCCAGATGTTGGCTATCATGTTTGATAATCTGACTTTATTTACAGCTTCTCGGAATAGTTCAATGGTTGTCATGGAAAACCAGGTCCTTACATTTTTCAACCATGAGATTCTTCTTCTTTTGGTGCTTCTCTTTCCTTTCACTTTGCCCTGTAGAGCGCACTGCAAAAAATTAATTATATCTGTTTTCGTTTCGCATAATGTGTTCTAGGTATTGTAATTTTCTTCTTTCAATTGTATTTAAGACATTATTCTAAAGATTTCAATGTTCGTTACATGGTCTGTACATGATACCCTTAGCATCCTTCTATAAAGCCAGTGCTTCTGTCAGTGTCCATGCTTCCGCTCTGTATAATAATACTGAAAACATATAGCAGCGCAGCATCCGAGTTTTGTATTCATGGTTAGTCTCGACTTTTAAATACTGCCGAAATTTTAATGAATACAATTCTGCTATTTTCTGTTTGACATTTAACTTCTAGAGAGTTGTCCCACTGATCGATAGTAATACTGCTGAGATATGTGTATTTATGGACTTTTTAATTGTTCCACTATCTAATCTTATTTATAGGGTAGAAACATTGTTCTTGCTTCTGATCATATATTTAGTTTTTTATGTTGATATCCAGTCCATATCGGTGGCTACTATGTGTTAATTTATTGCTTAGTTGTTTCAGATCTTGCAAGTTATCGGTAAATATTACTGTGTCATCAGCGTATCTAATATTATTTAAGCGATATCCGTTTACCAGTAATCCTTCTTCTCAATTTTCCAAAGCTTCTCCAAATATATGTTCTGAATAAATGTTGAATATCAGTAGCGACAGTACACATCCTTGTCTTATTCCACGCAAAATTTTAATCGCCTCTGTCCGGTCTTCTTTCACTCTTGCACTGACTATCTGATTCTAATATAAGTTTATTATTATCCTTAGATCTTCGTCATTTACACCCGCATTTTTCAGAATTTCTATCAGTTTGTGATGGTCGCCCCCATCAAACCCTTTTCTATAGTCTACAAAACAGGTATGGACGTCTGAGTTCGTATCTCTGCATCTTTGGAATAAAATACTGAATAATGCTTCTTCAGTTTGAACTGTGTCACTAAATACAAATTGCGTGAGCGCTCTCTGTTCTTCGCATGTTTTGTAAATTCTTCTGTGTATGATTTTTAAAAATATTTTCAATAGGTAGCTCATAAGGCTTATTGTTTTATATTCCTTGCATTTTTTGGCTCCTGACTTTTTTGGTACAGTTATAAACTCCGACCTAAGCCATTGCCGTGGGATAAAATCCGTGTTGTATATAAGATTGAATATCTTGGTTAACCATTTGATTTTCTCGTCGTCCATTAGGTTTAAGAGTTTGACTTAAAAATTATCTGGGCCTGGAGCCTTGCCATCTTTCATTTACTTTATTATAGTTCTTACTTCTGCAGCTGAGACATTTGGTCCACTTTCTGCTTCTATTTTAGGTGATTTTGGTCTTTAATCTTGAAAAATTTGTTCATTATATAGTTTCCAGATGTTCTTAATTTTTTCCTTGTCAATTAGTATCTTTTCTTGTTGTTCATAATTTTGTTTGCCATTTTTGTTTTATATTGTCCATCGATCTTTTATTTTTCGGTGTACATCAAAGTTGTATTTCTTTTGGAGAGTTTCTATTTTCTTATATTCTTCTCTAATGTCTTTTTCTTTCGCTTTTCGTATTTTTGTATTATAGTTTTCTATATCCTATTATATTGTTCAATACATTACTTATTTTTTTTAGTTTAAGATTTATTTTTCCTACTACCGGCTTATGGTCAGATTGAATATCTGCTCCAGAATACGTTTTTACAGACTTGAAGCTGTTTCTATATCTTTCATTTACAAGGATGTAGTCTATTTGATTTCTAATAATTATGTCTGATGTGTCTGCCGGTGATTTTCAGGTATACAGCCTTCTTGGTGGGAGTACAAAGAAGGTATCTAGATTTAATTTTTTATTTTTTCCACCTAGCCCATGTGCTTCAATATCTTCCCCGGTTCGTTTTTTGCCTGATTTTCCATTGAAGTCTCCCATTATTATTGTAAGATCTTGTTTGGGGAGTTTATTCAATATTTCTGATGTCTGGGGGTAAAATTATTCTAATTTTCTCGTCAGTATAGTCAGTAGTCAGGGCATATATTTAGATGATGTTTACTTCATATTTGGAGTAACAATAGCCTCTTCAATATAGGCATAAATTTTGTTATATATCTTGCAATGCTTCTTTCTACAATGATATTCTCTGTTGATTGTTTCCAACTAGTATACTTTATAATCGTTGGTTTAATGTATAATTGTCTATAACCTGGACATCTTATTTTGCTTATTTCCATAAGTTTAATATTCATTCTTTTTATTTCTTCTATTGCATTATATATTTTTTATGGTTGGGCCTTTTTTTAGGTACATATCTTAATAGGTGTTTTATTTTTAAAATGTTATACATTTGTGAATTGGGTTTCAGAGGACAGAGCAGTTGATTCTAACTTTTCCAAAAAAAAACTCGTATACAAAAACGTTTGGTGTGCATTATGCGTTGAAGAAATCTTTGGTTCATATAATCGGGGGATTCAGTGAAACCAAGGGTTTAAATTTGAATGTCATATGGTTTTAAGAAGATGGGCTATATGCCACATAGCATAATAAAGACACTTTACTTCGATTCAAACATCCTGGTCGTGTTATCTCGCAGAGAGTTGACATCGATTAGACACTGCAGTCTTGTACTATTCCGTTTGAGGCTATTTGAAAGAAAGTGTCTATGTCCTCAAAGCTGCAATGATTCTATGGCTCAAAGAGACCATCAGACTAGTAATTGATGAAATGGGGCCGCATTTATGGGGAAAATTATAAAAAACTTTGTTAAAAGTATGGTCGCACATCATATTTCATACGTATCTGCTAAATTCGTACTTTATGTCGGTAGCAATGAAATTTGGATTATTCTAATACTCTAATGCTCTGGAGTCCAATTTAAATTAGCCTATATAATCTATACAACATTATTGTTCTCGAGAAAGATTTATATCGAAAATACCTTGTCAGTGCTTACACATCGAAATAATTATGAAAGTATTTTTTTACGTAAAATAAATGGAGGAAAACGTTTTTTAGCATTTTTAACTTTGCGGCTGTTATAAAATCTAATTTCAAGAAAGTTTTGAAATCCAAGAAGCTATCTCACTTGTTAGGCGCTATGTGTTAGTTATCTAAATAGTGATAGTTACATTGTTTCTATAGCCGTCTATAAGTAACATTCTATTTTCAGGTATTATTTATTTTTATATAGCGGTAAGGTGTTTTGCAAGTATTTTTAGTTTTGGCCGATTGGTTGCTTTAAACTTTCTACGTTTTATTGTGCAGATTTTTGTAATATCTTATAATAGTTAAAAAATAAAGTTTGTAGCTTACCAAAAATTTTTGTTTATAGCAATAATAATATTTTTATAAGTATTTTTAAAAATATAACGCAACACATTATTTTGAATAAAAGAGCAATAAACGTTATAAGCTAACTCTTTTATATTACGATGTTTTTTCGACTGGAAATTGCCTACATAAGGTCACATTCGGCTAGATCGCACATATGATCGTGTGCAGAGTTCACTGCACACCTTTGGACCGTGCTAAATTCATAAGTGAAGGGATTTTTGCTATCTCGTTTACCGATCGAGTAATTATTTTTAAAATTATAATTAATGCATTAAAAGCTATTTTAAGATTTATGCCCAGTTATATTAATGTTTATTGGTCCTAAACATTCTATACAGTGTGATCACTTTTCAAATGTCTGCTACTAATTTAAATAAAATGAATAAAAAGGCAAGAGAACAACACATTATGTTTTACATGGATGTAGGTCGCTTACATTTATAAATAATATTTTAAGTGAAAATCTTTACTAGAGTACAGCATGATCAAAAACTTAGTTAACTATAACACGTTGCTGAAAGTTAAATGACAGTGACTTACACTATTTTTATATAAAGTAGTCAAACTAAAAGTATTTTGCGATATTCTTTACGCGTAAAAAAATTTGCCATTTGAATTTGCAGGTTTAATTCGCTAGAACAAAAACATTCAGAAAATAATTCTCAAGAAAGTTTATGATACTCAAATCCTATTCTTCACAATAATAATAAAATTTAAATTTGCTGCTGAGATTCCCCCACTGTCTAAGAATTAATGTAATGGATACACTATTGTAAAAGCATTAATTTACTATTTCACTTCTTCTTCTTCTTCAAGTGCATACTCTTCGGAAAAGAGTGTTTGCGATCATGATTCGGGATACTGCAATTCTAAACAGTTGTGATGATGTCAGTTTATACCAATCTCTTAGATTTCTCAGCCAAGATATACGTCTGCGACCTGGTGGGCGTCGGCCGTTAATCTTGCCTTGTAGTGCTAGTTGCAATAACCGATATTTAGTGTTTCTCATAATGTGGCCGAGGTATTGCAGTTTATTTGTTTTTATTTTCTCAATACATTCTGTTTCTTTTTGCATCCTTTTCAAAATTTCCTTGTTACTCACTCTGTGGATCCATGGAACTCTAAGCATTCTTCTGTATGTCCACATTTCAAAAGCCTCTACTCTTTTAAGGGCATCCTTCGTTAATGTCCACGTTTCAGCACCATAAAACAGCACAGAGTACACATAGCAGCGTAATAGTCTGATACGTATCTGTAGATGTATCTTGTGAGAGCATAATGTTGCTTTCACTTTCATAAATGCTCAGCGGGCCATTTATATTCTTACTATTTCACTACCATTAAAAAAATTGAAAGTTAAAAATAGAAAAAGTTAAGACATAAGTTTGTCAGCAAAATATACTTAGCGAAAAACATTTAATTTGTAGACCACTATACATTTTGGACAGTAATCACATTTTTAAATAAAAATTTAGACGTCAGCAAAGTTTTGAATAAAAATTTTTACATAATAAAAATTTATTATTGTGGCGATTAAATTTTTTAGGAAAGGCTCTTAGTTCTTAGCAAACGGCAACATTAACGTTGAAAGAAAAGTTCTCGGATATAAGAATAATATAAATCATTAAAAAGGCGAAAATATTTTTATAAAAAACGATACCTGAATTACACAATTGCATGCTGTAATAGGCTTAATCAGTTTTTAAAGCATAACACTAACAATATATAATAATCTAAGTAAATAGCACAATTTTAATTTATTTAATATTTAAAAAATCATTAATGGAACCAAAAAATTGCTGTATTCTAGAAATTTAGACTGAGAAATCATTTTAGCATTAAAATATCTGACACAAAAAGGATACATTTAATAACAAAACAGAATTACCATAAAAGATTAATAAAAAAAGTTAATAAACTTTTATAGCACTGTTTCGTTCAATAAGGATTATTTTTTTATTTTTACTGTCAGTTGCTAAATAAAATAGATGAAAATATTCATTAAACATTAATTGAAATATATAATTAGCTAATCGCTATTTGTTGCTCAGCAATCCTTAGCAGAAACATTTCAATCCAGTAATAACCAAAATTTATCAATTAAATAAGCTACAGGGCAACTTGCGGATTTGTCATTGATTTAAAAAAAAATTACATACCTTACATTCAGCATTGTTGCAAATGTAGAGATAAAACGATTTAGAATACCTTAATCTAAATAGTTTTCAGCTAAGCGAGATTTTGTATCAGAGGACAACTCAGTCCCATTAGGCAAGTATTTTTTTATTTTAACACCTTTCCTTCACACTTCGCTTTAGTGGCTGATATATCGACCTGAAAATATTATATATAAAATCAATAATTTTTTTAGATAATGGGAGAGATTAAAATGTTATTTGTTGCCTAAAACAATTTAACCAATTTGCAGACTTTTGTTTCGGAAGATTGAACTGTGCTTTTCAATAATTTTATATGAATAATTGTATTTGAACATAATTTTAATTTGCTGAAGTTTCCTAGACGTCATTTTCCTAGACCAAATCCACTTATCTTTCAGCATTCAATTTCTTATAAAGATGTTAAATAAATTTGTATTAATTTTTAACTGCAGCAACATACACATAATTAATTTTTTTCATAATAAATTGCTTAAAGTCAAGTTAAGAGTATAATTTTCGAAATGTGGTACCTTTTTGACTTTAATTGTGGAAACGTTTTGTGTTTACTAAAAAAGTGTAAGATAAGATAAAAAATATTTAGTGTATTATTTGGAATAACTCTAAAAGAAAACTAATTTACACGTTATATTACATTAGAATTTATTGTCGTGAAATTTAACTTTTCATCGTATTCGCTGCTACTTTGTTGGATTACTTTTTAAACGTTTGGTACATTAAAATCTTAATGAAAAATCTAGTGTGTAATATATAATAGAGCATTGATTATTGTTTGGAAAATTTTTGGTTGTGAGCGATCGTGAGCAATGTTACATTTACTGCCATAGCCCTACAATTCTACGTCGTAAACCCATATAAACCTATTTATATATTATGGCTTTATATAACAAAATTTTAAAAACAAATTTAAACTCTTAGTAAAAAGATAGTTCTTTTGTTTTATTTTTATTTGTTTTGTCTTTTTTATTAAAATTCAACTTGTTATTAAGATGGATCTCTAAGAACTTTACACTTGATGTTCTTGGAATATTATTAGTGATGGACATTTTTTTTAATTTCCCATTTTCGTTAATATTCCAATTGCCTATTATAGAATCATTATGGATTTTCGAAAAAGCCATACTATTTCTAAATATTTCCATTATAGTGTAGTTAATAGTTAGGACATCAGACGTGTAGATCAGGTCAAGAACACTGTCTTGGAAGACTCCTGATTTGGTAGGTTGGGATTTAGATGTTGCATCGTTGACTTTTGTTCTGATAAATGTATTCATTAGATTAGATATTAATGCGAAGTCATTATGCCAGCCCTTGTGAAAGAATTCACTCACATTTGAAAAGGCCACCAAACAATATTTGTATTTACAATCCCATTATTGGCATGTACAGTGCCTTTGTTAAGTGACGCAAACGATATAAAGTTTATTATAACAAAGCTACGCAAAATAAAATCCCAATTGTTTTTTTATTATGATGATAAATAAATGGAGTTCAATGCATTATATTATTAAATATTGCCTTTACTAGAAATGGCCAATTCAACCCTTCTCCCGAAACTTTCAATTGCCACTTTTCTGATGTCCACAGAAATGGTCAGAACCTCTTCTGTAATGCGATTCCTGAGTTCGTCGATGGACTATGGTTTGTTCCGATAAACTTTATGCTTCGGATAACCCCATAAGAAGAAATTACATAAATTTAAATCGATGGAATTTTGGGGCTACCCGACGCTTCTCCTAGAGTCGAAACTTCTCTTTACAAAGACTTCTGTGAGGATGTTAAAGATGCTCGGAGTTTGATGGTCGATGATTCCATCTGGCTGAAATCTCTTATTGGTTGACTTGTCTCTTATCTCTCACAGTTGGAATGAATTTCTCGAGAACTTCTGCGCGATAAACTTTTTCATTCGCAAATTTTGCGAAAAAACAGAGGTCCGACAATTCCATAGTGGAAAATTGCACGCCATACATTAACTTTTTCTGGTTGCAATCGACAAATTTCTGTCAAATGTGGGTTTTTGGTACATCACTGTTAGTAATTTTGTTTGTTGATATAGCCATCTAGTTGAAAAGAGGCCTCATCCGTAAAATGATCGAGTTTTATATCCAACTTTTTATTCTGATCCATTTCCATGATCACTTTTGCAAAAGCAAATCCTTTGGCAATAATGACCTCAGTCAAAGGCGTTTTTCTAATTGAATCTTATAAGGAAATAGATTCAATTTTGGTAAAGATGGTGTGCATAGAGCCCACACTCACGTCGAGTTATGCTGCGCCTTCAGAGACTAAAGTTATGGGCTCTTGATAAATTGTTATGCAGCAGACTTCCTATATTCTCAAATTTTCCAATTAGCCTATTACAATAGGGCAACATAGACAATTTAATTATAAAGCAAATTTTAAAGTGGTATTTTTTACCTTACTATAGTAGACACAGACAAGGTAGTGTACTTGTCAAACTTGGCCTTAAAGGTAGTTAGCGCGTCACTAGCACTTCAGCCTCTCTCGTAAAAGACACTTATAATGAGAACCCTTTCTTTGGTTAAATAACTGGTTTTATCCGACGCCTTATTTATTGTTGACCTAGAGGGTAAACAGAACTCCAAACGTTGACCTAACTATAACTTAAGTCAAACATAAAATTTGCTCAAAAGTTTGACCATAGTAATGAACTCTTTTGCGTGACATAATAAACGCCCTGTACTATGTGATAATACTATTGGATGTTTGAATGTTCTGAGCGAAAACCAATCTTATGTTTCAGGATTGTATGTAAGAGATTGCTTACGTAGTAATGTTTTCAATATTTTCCAAATTTACATAATAAACTTATTGGTCTATATGAGTCGAGCAAAATAATTTTTGGCCTAATTCTTTAGCCCAATAATGTGCTCTACCATATCATTGGAAATATAGATTAGCATAATTAGTATTTTTTTTTGTAATGTTTCTAACATTATTGAGGTTAGGTGCAACTATTTTTGCTACTTTTTTAATATTTAAAAGTGACATATTTTCTTTGATCTTCTTAAAAGTTAAGACTTTTATGTATGTTGTTGATATGTTACATAAATTACTGCTATTGATTTTGCCTCAAAGGTATTGATTTAAAATATCATTAATAGGGGTAAAAAAATTAGTTAAATATTGAGCTAATTGGTCTGCTTCTTCATGGTTTTCTGGTCTACAGATTCTATGTTTCGTGAGTCTATGCGTATTGGAGATGTTATTCATAAATTAACTATTTAGTGGATTATACACTGTTTTATCACCTAAAGTATAAATACGCTGAGACTGCTCTAGCTTTCCTTTCTTCCCCAACAAATATTTAGATTTAATTTTTTGCTCGTGAATTTCTAAGTAATGAGTAGCTTTCTTACGTCATTTTTTATAATTTTTAGGAATATTTTTGGACGGTTTCTAATTTAATTAGACTTTATTTTCAATTTATTAGTAAATTAATGTCACTATTTATCTTTTTCAAATGAAGTTCGGAACAGGCAGAATGGCCTAAGCCTTGACGACAGAAGAAGAAGAAGATTTATCTTTTTTTAAATTTATTTTTATCTAAAATTCCATACTACAATCTTAAGAATCTTAGCCAATAGTATATCTTATTTAGCAGCGTTGTTAGCATGTTAATAAATATCATTATAGGTAGAAATTAGTTAACTATTGAGCTAATTGGTCTTTTAATGGTTTGTCTGTCTACAGATTCTATGTTTAACAAATTGTTGAAGATGTTATTCATTAATTAATATTTAGTGTGCGATCTATGACTGTTTTATCACTAACAGTCTAACATACGCTGAGATTTATTTACTGTCGTGTACAACATATTTGATTTTTTGCTCGTGAATTTTAAGTGAGTTACGTCATTTATTGAGTTACATTTAGGAATAGTTTTGATACGTGTGTGCTACTGTTAATTAGACTTTATTTTGCAATTTATGGCAATACTTCACATTTATCTTTTAATTATTTATTAGAAATTGCCATACTACAATCTTGAATCTAAAGGTAGTTAGTCTTATTTAGCAGCGTTGTCATGTTAATTAGCTATTCTGATTATTACGTCTAACTAACATGTTAAGTAGTGTCTTCACATTTGTTTAACAAATTGTTGAAACTTTTCATGTAGTTATTAAGTTGTGCAATGCATCTTGAGGTTTTACTGACATCTACATTTTTATCTTTTGTGAATGGTTAGAAGTAATTTTTTTCGGTGTTATTATCTGATGCATCTAACTCTACAAAAACATATTTAATAGTTCCTTAATTTGTCTATGCCTTACGATGATTACACTGTTCAATAGTTTTTGTTTTTTACAAAACTGAAAGTAGCCACCTTTTATAAATTTTGGTTCGCTGAATATGAAAAGCACTCTAAAAAATCTCTCCGGTCTCAGAGTTAAGTAATTTCAGCGTTTAAATTTTTTATACAACGCTTTGGGACGTTATAATAACGATATTTGAAGTATACGTGAAATAAAAAAAAATAAGAAAAAAGAAATAAAATAAGCACTGTCGTTCTTAACAAAGTTGCTATCGACTGGGCGTCGTTGCTTCTAGCTTTCGTCTTATTAATCACCTGATCAAGCGGTTAAAACTCATTCCATCCAATGGCCTCAGTCTTGTATGTGGCAGCGCTTGAAGTTCATATTGCATCATGTTTTCCTGATTTTTTCTGATTTGTTTAAGTAGCGATTTATTGCATTAGTGACTTTGTATATTATACATAAATTTTGTGTTCTACTGAATGTGCAGCTCCTGTATAAATTCGCCGGACAATTTTTGCTATACAAGCGCTGGCGTGATTTGTGGTTCCAGGAGGCGGCCATTCAATTCTGTGAAAAAACTATATGTGCTATACTTCCATGATAAATCGTGGGCTTTCCATGTTTTTTGTACAACTTGTTCATCCACCCTGAATGCTTGAATGATTAGGAAAAAGTTTCTATGCATTTTGGTGTGCCCGCTGTTTGGCGTGAACCAACAAATCATACCACCGATTGCTATTTTTTAATGGTGTTTAAAGAAAGAAATTAATACAAAGGAGAAAATAAAGATGAGTACCCGGTGATACAATTTGTCATTTGCTAAGTGGTTTATGAAGAAGGATTGCCAGTCCAACAAAGAGTGATATAGAGGACGATAGAAGTGAACTTGCTGTGTTAGAAAGTGTTCCATACACCAGTGATACAAATCCAAAATTTCAATCTACAGCTGCCTCCTCTAACGTACACAGAACCCCACAATGTGGAGTTTATAACCTAATTAAGGATTTATAACTATTAAAGAGTTGAATAGCTGCAGACGTCATGCTCATTACAAACAGAAGGAATAGCTTCTACAAACAACTTTGGTGTCTGGCATTAAAAACGTTTCATACGAACTTCTAGTAAACGCCAACATTGTCCTACCACCGTTGCACATAAAACTGAGACTTATAAAGGCATTTACATTTAAGTACAGAAAAGGTAAAACGGGGTATTTATAGGTCTCCAGATAGACAAGCTTCTTAAAGATAAACAGTTTGAATCCAATCTCACTCCTGATGATCTACATACCTGGCATTGTTTCTTGAATGTTAGTACACAATTGTTGAGTAACCTTTGTGCTAAAAATTACAAAGACCTAATGGAAGAACTTATATCTGCCTACGAGAAAATTGCATGCAACATGTCACTAAAAATTCACTTCTTGCATTTAGATATTGATGTCTTCCCGACGTCTGTGGCGCTTTCTATGACAAAAAAGAAAAACGATTTTATCAAGACATTTCTGTAATGGAACAGCACACAAAGGAAAGTAGTCAGTTTCAATGTTAGCAGATTTCTGCTGGATGATCTACAGCTTCGGACGTTCTCTACAAGTTTCTATAAAAAGGGAAGTATGTTAACTGTTATTCGTTTTATTTTATTCCCATAGCGTTATTTGTAAAATGTAAACGGTGAAGTTACTCAGAAACCTAAACCAGGAGGCAATTTTAGGTATAATTCTCGTGTTCAGCAACCTGAAATCTATAAAGGACGAGCATTTTTATCAATGAAAAAATTTACTGTTGAACGTTGTTATGCTTCTAATTGTATTTTTATGTGATTCTAGTTCTTCTTTAATGTCGTTGATCTTACAGTGGCGCAGATATTTTATAAAAATGCAATAAACTGTCTATCCTTTTAGCTCGTATGGAGAGTAGTGTTATTTTTTTATAAATTTGGTATTTTGGTATTAATTTTGTATTAATTTATATATTAAAATGTCTGGTGCATCTTTAGTAGTATATTGTTTATCTTCTAGAATGTCTCTTATTTTTAACCATACCTCCAAAAATAATTACGCCTTAAACAAATATTGGCAGAGGTTTCGGAACTTTTTCATGTGATTTGACAATATTATCTGAGGTTTCTACTTTAACCTTTTCTAAATGTTATTTCAGAAAATTTATTTACTTATCCTTTTATTTTATTTTGTCTTTTCGCCTTTTACAACTTTCGCAGTCTGTTACGGGTTTTCTTTGTTGTAATCCTCCATTTTTATTTTGCCTTTACTGGTTGAAGTCGTTCTTACAGTCTACGAACTGCTGTACGATTATAGGCGAATTTGTTGTTGCTGTAAGCACATTTATTGAAATTGTACTTGGCTAAGTGGAATTACGTTTTGCAATTGGCTCGGAAACATATATATTTGTGAACTAACCGAGTACGAAGGCATTTACGGTAGTTGAGTTACTAATCTAAGACTAATATCACAAATGCTATATATCAGACCATACACAAGATTAAGTATAACTTTTTAACTGTCAAATTAATTATTGCAAACCTTTTATTTTTCTTATCAAAATAAACATTTAAGTATTTCATACAGCCTTCCGCATTTTATGGCAATATTTGGTAATGTTATTTTGCATTTATTGATATTGATGTTATTATACAATTCATTGATCCAGGAAATTAGTATGTTGACATATTTTTGTAATGGTTGCTTTGCTACAAGTACATACATTATAGTTTTGTTACAGTAGCATTGTGTCTTTGGCATGAATAGCTATAATTAAATTTATAAATCTTACAAAAGAGAACAAACTAGATACTTTAACTGCAAAGTAATAGAACCTCTATTTTTGTATAGAAACTAGATTTGGTAAGATGGAGTTTTGTGTAACATTGAGCAAAAATGTTAAACATTCTGTTTATTTTTAATCAGTTTTAAGAAACGGGATAGTTAGAATACTATAGAGTTTTATATAGAAAAACCATCCTAAAAGTTAGAAATAGTTTCCATTTCAGAATGTCGAAAGGCGATCAAGGCATCATGAGAAGATGGTAATTAACTATTGTCTTTTCCGGATCTGTACAATGAATAGTTAAGCATCGTAAATTTTTAAGTTTAACGTAATATTTTTTGAAACACTAATTAAATGTTTAATATGGAAGGCTAGTTAAGGGATAATTTTCGATTTATAAAAGGCATTTATTCTTATAGGGTTTAAAGATTTTACTAAACAAATGTATCTAGTAATTTTTGAAGTGGAGTGTTATTAGTAAAATACTATATTTGAGTAAATAATGTAAGAGGTCAAACCCAAAATTTTTCTGTACAAGTATATTACAGAGGTGATAGGTATAAATCAGTAGTTTCTTTTCAATACTGTCTTCATGTATTTCAACACATTTATTGTATTCATGTTGGCGCAAAAATAATTGCGGTTTCTAATGATCAAAATTAAAACAGTATATTTTACCTTAGAATTGATTTATTTAATCAAAATAAGAACCATTAGATTCTATGCATTTTTGCCATCAAAATAATTCCGGTAACATAAAATTCTGGAATTTTAGAACCGATGTACTCTTCGAAGGAAGGTAAACACCTTTTTCAAACTAGAAGCACTAATTGGTGGGAAAGAGGTCTGGTAAATATGCTATTTGTTAAACATGTGGTTTGGCGTTATTGTGGAGAAGAATTGGTCTCTTTCGATTAATTTCTCTGATGTGATAATTTCGTCAAATTTTAAGAAGTTGTAATAAAGGACTCCACGTGCTGGCCACAAATAGTAACCATTACTTTCTTCTGATGCTGGTTCTATTTGAGGAAGTGCTTTGGTGTTTTATATCTATACAACCACCGTTCTGAACTCCGTAGATGGTCATATAGAATCCATTTCTCATCGCATCGAAAAAAAGCACAGAGCGGACTTCAGCTTTGTAGAAGTTTTTGGTTTTTGTTCAGGTCGAGCTTTTTTTGATTTTCCCATTTAATTCAAATGGCCAACGTTAAGTTCTTTTGCAATCTCTTGCGTTGTTTTGTGTGGGCGCGCTCAATAATGACTTAAATTATCATTCTGAATCGCAAAAGAATGTTCACAACCCCTCTTATCTTCAAGGTTCTTGTCCTTTGATAAAATTTTTGGAACCAATGTTGAGCAGTACGTTCACTGACAGTCCCCTGGCTAAATGCTTAACTAATATTGCAAGTAGTTGCTCAAATTTGTTTTTCCTTCCATCATTATTTGGACAACCTAAAACCCGCCAAAAACAAATAACTACAACAAAACAAGTTGCATAATTAAATAGAGAGAATGTTGGTCTTTACAATGAAGTTAAATAAAAGTCCCAAAATTAAGCATCAAAGCTTAAATTAAAAAACCACATTTATTTTTGCACCAACCTGATTTTAATACCCTTAGTAAAATACTTTGAAAAGTTATCTGCAAAATTATTTAAAGTAGCCTTCAATTCTTCATCGTTGTTAAATTTTATACCTCAAAGATTTTTCTTTAGTTTTGAAAATATAAAGTAGTTTTCCGGGGACATGTTTGGGTTGCAGGCGTTATTATGCAGAAGACAAACAATTCAACTCAGCACGTCACTCCTATTTTCCTTGATAACATCGCGCAATTTATGCAGTAAGCTGACATAATACTCTCTGTTTGCCATGTTCCTTTTCTTAAAGTAGATTAATTATTTCACATATACGCCTCCTAGATATTAAAGTAAATTAGTCTGTACTTACTACTTTTAAAGGCTTATAACTTTTTAACCTTTGAGCGCCCGAGGATGACACTTAGTTTTTCGGATTCTACTCTTCAATCTGAGTCGAATGAGACTTGTCTGAGGTCTCTACGATGTATGCACCAGAAGTTTAACGATATACAATAATAACTAGTTAAAAATCAAATAATAATTTGAATAGCAAGAGTTCCTTAACATGATATTTTTTTGTCGATTAAGCCACCTTTATTTTTTTGTCCGTTTTCTGTTCGATGTACACCATTTAATTGATTCTTTTTTTGCTGGAGGATCACAGTCTCCTCTAACAATGGATTAAACAAACTTTTTGTTGCAGCAGAGATTAAAAATTGTTTACAAGTTACACGTTGTCTATTTTTGAACCACCGATAAATGCACGACTGCATCAAAAAATCCTAACCTTACTAATAATATATTTTTAAACCTTTTAACACCTCATCAACAAAGGCGACATTTAAAAAACCATTGAAACCGGGCAAACTGCACGTGGTTCGTCTTTGATACTTTCTTGGTCCAAACGGAATTTGGCGTACTTGCCACCAATATATATATTGGCGAGTTTTATTACGGCCGAGGCCGCGTCTCGCTTCCCAAACGCCACTTATTTCTATCTAGCCAATCTCCTTCTTCTAATCTTCGGGATTCCATAGCATCCTGTACCTCTACTCTCCAGCTTCGGCGAGGTCTATCCCGTTTGCGACGTTCTGGTGGTACCCGTTTCCAAACTTTCTTCGGCCATCTGTCGTCATCCATTCGTTCCAAGTGTCCATACCAGATAAGCCTTTTTGTTTCTATGGTATTGATTATCGTACCATCCACCTCCATTCGCTGTCTTATTTCTTCATTTCGCACGTGTTGTAGCTTAGATACACCACAGCTCCGCCTCCAATAGTCCATTTCCAGTGCCATTAGACGGTTTTTATTTCGCTGATTAATGTCCCATACCTCTGATCCATATGTGGTGATGCTTTCAATTATAGTCTTATATATTGTTGTCTTCGTTTTTTTTTTGTAATTTTATCATTCCAGAGTACCGTGTTCAGCAGTCTAATGGCTCTCCTTCCTTGGGTTATTTTAAGATCAATGTCTGCGTCACTTCCTGGCGTACTTGAAAATAAAACTCCAAGTTAACGAAAATTTGAGCAACCGTGAACTACGTCGCCAGGTCCATACCATCGTCTCCAATTACTAGGTGTTCAGTCTTCTGCAAGTTTTTTATACTCTTCCTGGAGCTTGCGTAACATATAGTTCGAGTCGTCTACGTCTTCAGTGATAATGACTTGGTCGTCAGCAAACAGTAATGTGCTAAGTATTTCGTCTCCAATCTGTAGTCCCATGCCACCACACTTTCTTCTCCACTGAATTAAGGCTTCGTTAAGATACATTTTAAACAAAGTGGGAGCTATACAGCACCCTTGTTGGAGTCGCTTTGTCACCTCAAAATCAGTAGACATACGTGATCCAGATTTTATGCAGCTTGTGGCCTTTTCATATAAGTTTTTTACGGCAACGATATATATATTACTAATGTTGGAGTTTTTCATGCATTCTCATAGCCTTCTTTGAGGTACACTGTCGTATGCCTTCTTAATATCTATGAAGGTAAGATGTAAGGGTCTTCCGCGTGCACTCTTCTTTTCAATAATTTGTCTTAGTATAAATACGTTATCGATACATGATCGTCCAGACCTAAAGCCGTTCTGTTCTTCTACTTCATTCATCTCTTCCTCTATTTTTTCTTTCAGTATTTTTCCGTATATACTGGACATTGAGCTGATCACACTAATGGCACTGTAATTCTTGCAGTCAGTTCTATTACCTTTCTTGTAAATTGAAGAGATATATGCTTGTTTCCATTTTTGGGGCACTTTCTCACCTTTCAGGCATTTGTTGAACAGTTTGGCTAGGATGCTAAACAGTTGTGTTGGAGCAGCCTTTATAAGTTCAATGGGAATATTCCCCGGTCCGGGTGCTTTGCCATTTTTCATTTTATTCACGGCTTTTACTACATCATCAATTTTTATTTTTGTAACATATCATTAGGGGAGTGAATTTCATTTATTTCTACTTCATCATCTTCTGTTTCTATAAAATCTGCTCTATCTTCTCTTAGTAGTTTGTTATAGTATTCTCTCCATGTGTTTGTACTGATCAGATCGATACCTCCGTTATTCTTATTCCCTACACGTATTGTTTTCAGGGTTCTCCACGCTTCATTCGATCTTGTGTCACCTCTGCGTCCATTTATTTCTTGACATTTGTTCTTCCATGCTTCGTTTTTTGCATGTGCTACCGTTCTCTTTACTTCTCTGTTTATTCTCGCGTATGCTTTTCTATCTTCGCTGTCGTTCGTGTTTAACCATTTTATGTAGGCGTCTTTTTTATTGTCAACAAGATTTTCTATTTCTTGGGTCCACCACACATTAATGCTCTTCATTTTTGTTCTTGTATTTTCCCCCAGGGCTTCAAATGCTGCTTCGTGAATTATCTTTTCGATTTCATCATACATTTGTAGTTTATTTGCCAGTCTTAATTTATATAGGAATTTTGTCGACTCGTCTTGTAGTCCCATTAAGTTATATTTTCTTGTATCTACCGTATTCAGTTCCGGTTCCTCCTCTTTTTCATGCTGGCTATAATGTTTGAAAGGGATATAGAGTTTTCCTACTAGTAGATGGTGATCGGAGCCGCATTCCGCGCCTCTCTTGACTCTCACGTCTTTACATATTAGGTTTGTATTTTGGCGGATAATTAGGTAATCGATGACAGATCTTAACTGGCGGGACATCTCTGTGTTTAAACCACCCATTTGTAATTCTTAGAGCATACTGATGGCATATTTCTATTAACTTCTCTCGATTTTTGTTCACCGTGTCTTCACCATATATTTCTATAATGGGGTGATTAACTCTCTTCCCAGTACGTCCATTAAAGTCACCAATTAGTATTATTTCCTTTCGATCACTAATTCCATCTAGTACCGCCATCAATTCTGTATAGAATTTTTCTTTTACTATATTATTAGCATCTTCGCTGGGCGTGTATATTCCAACTATTACTATATCATGTCCTCTTATGTGTAACTCGGCTTTAATTACTTCTTCGTTTATTTGCTCCCAACTCTTTAGGTTCTTTTTTAGTGTTTTCTTCAATATTATAGAAACCCCTATTTTCGCTCTCTGATCTTTAGGAATTCCGCTATATATATGTATATAGTCTTGTTTTATTTCGGTTCCTGTACCCTTTCTCTTAGTTTCGGTAAGGATAGCTATATCTATATTATACCTTTTTAGTTCGTCAAGTACTTCTGTCATTTTGTTATTTATTCCTTGGACATTCCATGTGGCTATTTTGGTGTTCCATTTGTGCTTATTTCCTTTAGTGGTACATTTATTTATTTGTTTGACGTTGTTTACGTTTTACGTTTACTCCGCCTGCATCAGTTTTTGAGTGGATTGAGTAGCTCAGCAGCTGATGTTGCCGGTCCCAAGCCCGGGTAAAGGAGGAGGGTTGATCGCAGTGGACTTGCAACCCAGCATCATAAAAACGACAAATGCTAAAATTTCCCAAACATGCCTGCGAACTGTAAAACGACACTACCCCAGACGAGTAGAGCAAATAGCTCAGAATCTCGTACTGTAATCACAGTCAGCCCCAAGGATTCTGGGGGGGGGGCAAATATTCGCACGTAAACTTGCCACCAATACCTTGTTTAATCTCAATAAAACTAAAAAAAATTGGCTCGTTACTCGATTTTCAACATTGTGCAAAATGATGTGACACTACAAACTCATGTGATTATTATAGAAGTGAAAAAAATCAGCTGCTGAAATTTTTACGAAGATTCAACCTCAGATGGTGCTATTTTACAATATTGCTATTTGTTTATATCACTGGATATGGGCAGGTGAAAAACTTTTGATGCTTACCTTGTACTTATAATTAATCGGCAATTTCTTTGGAAATGATTATTGACTGTATAGTAACTGGATAATTTTTTTCGTTATCAAAAATTTGTGTTTCAAATCTGCATTTTCAAACGTGTAAACAATAGTATTTCACTCGTCTTCACATTTGATTGTAGACATTAGTTATGAAAAACAGTGGTTGTTTTTTTAATATTCTTTTGGCGGCTTAACACATTAAAGGACTTCTGGCTTATACATCGAAAATGTATTTCAGTAATTATTACGTTTTTTCAACGTACAGCTAAAGCATTGAAGCAAGTAGGTCATATGTGTTTTGATTAAGGCGTCTTATTCTTAGCTAATTACAACTTAACTATTTTATTAGAGAGATTTGATATGTAGGCAGGTGTTTTGTAAGGCAAACAGAAGTGGCTTGGCTTATAGCCAAAAATAGCTGAATTAAGTTTTTTAATTTTAACATAATGTTTTTGTTCGACTTAATTGAAAAAAACAAGTTATAGTTCTTTTTTAAATATCTTCTGTATGAGTAGTAGGTTGGTTCAATGGGCGTTGATAGGGAGGTTTCAAATAAAGTTCTATAATATATTTCCTTTAAGGTTATTAGACTAGCAACCTCAAATAATAATTTTTGAACTATAATCTCAAGTACTTGTCTTAGTGTGCTATTATTAAAAACATTATGTATTCTTTCTACATTTATTTGTATAATTGCTTGTAAACTGAAATAACCTTTATACTTTTCTTGTACTAAGCCTTAGATTAACAACCCTTACTTCTAAATTTCCTAATTTCCTTACTTTTTACAAATAAGCATTGGCATTAGCTGAAGTAAAGTTTGTCACATTGGGTGTTGGCATATATAATACTGTGGTATTTCAAAATTTTCAACGTTTGTTAGGTGCGTTTTGGTAGTTATTATATTCATATTATATGTTGCTGATAAACTATGGCAAAAACATTTTCTTTTGCTAAATATTGGCATTAAAATGTTTAATTAGTCCTAGTATACAGTTAATTATTTGTCATTAAAAATTATGAGGAGTTAACATTCTGTAAACCGTTTGGATTACATCAGTCGTAGCTGCCGATTGGGACACGGTAGGAATATTTTTGTGGAGGGCGTTGCTTAAAGATCGTCCATCAGGTAATATTGGTAAATTTAAGGTTTAGTCACAAAACATTTGGTTTTATGCTGCGGTTTCTTTGTTGAATGAATGTCGTTTTTCATTCGAGTTAATATATTAGCTCTATCCGTGATAATTCGCAGGATGTCCGCCGTCACAGTTTAGAAGTTGTGGTTTCTGTGCTCGTATCTGGTTATATTGCAAATAGTGGTGTATTCCAGTTCATTTAACGTACCTTCTCTTTAAGTCACAGTAGCTTTTTGCATGGCCCAGATTTGGAAATTAGTGCACTGAATAAAATCTGCACCTCTATGTCTAGATTCGATACGCCTTTTGCAGTAATTTAAAAAAGTAAGTATATTCTTTTTGTTTCGTTTTTTTGCTTTAGTAAACTTCGTGGTGCAGGTTTTTGTATTTCATGCAATATGGTTACTTTTAAAGCAAAAATTATTTCGAGGATAGTTCAATGAGACCTTTTATATTTGAAAATGGGTATATGTATTTGTATATATTTATATGTATGTTTATATGTATGTATGTCTGTATTTATTTTAAGTCAAATATTGCTTTATTATTTGCTTTATGTTCAAGGTCGATGAAAAACAAGGAAAGTGGTTCTTTAGTTGTTCTGTGTTTAATGTTCATTATGTTTCGCTTTTGCAAGCTCCTCTGTAATTTCTTTAGCTGGCCAGAGTGATGTAAGCTTCTAATCACAATTTTGGATGCACGGTTTTCTTTCGCTTGGTACGCGTGGAGAATAACTTTTTCTTCTCGTAGGTGCTTTACTAGTTTTCTGTAGGTATCGATTCTGTGAGCATTGATTTTCACCGTGTCATTAGCTAAAATTTTTGTGTGGTATGTTTCATCTTCCGCATTTTTATTTTCTAAATTATTTATCATACTCTGATAATTTTTGACTCCGTATATAAATATCGGTGGTGGTTTAGATATTGCTGGTTCCGTAATGGTATTTTGACTAGTTTCAGCGTTTGAATCAATTGTGGAGACTTGTTTGAGTCACCAACTAGTGATTTGTTAATTTATGGCTAATTTTACGTTTTTCACCGATTACCAGTTATGTGTGATTATTTTTGGAGAGCTGCCGTTCATTTCATCTTCGCTCTCAGAGTTCATTAGTGTTTTGAGCGGTTGATAAAGTATTCTGATTACTTAGATGTAAAGCGTTTGAGATACTGACTTGATTAGTAAATTGACTTTGAATGACTGAATTTTCTGGCTGATGTTGCGAGTAACCGTATGGTACACCTGTCTGTTGAAAGAATACTGGATTTTAAAAGTTCGGTATATTAGGCGTAAATACAGGTATTTTGATTTGGCTAAAATTGAAATGACTACATGCTTACCCTTTAATGTAGATTGTACTTGAATTACACACTTATTTTAATAAATGTCCTTTTATAATAGATATGAAGGAAAGTACGACTTTACGCTTCAAATGTAAAATGGGAACTTATTTCATGTAATTAAGTTTAAAAGTTTAACCATTATACACATCTAAAGAGTTATACAATCTGTGAGATCAGTACCTTGATAATAGCAATTAAAAATATTCTTATAATTTTGACTGTTTAACCCACTGTATTTGACAAGAATTTTCTTAATCATTTAATATGAAGTGTTTGTTATATAAACAACTTATACACTTTGAAGTGCTTAACACACTATCATTTTAGCGAAGGTTACATTTACCATAAATTTACTTGTATTTAGAACAAATCATAATAGGCAACTTCTTGTTTTGAAATACACGTGCAACATCCGTATCTAAAAATTGGTCGAATTCTTGATGTGTAAGAAAGATTACCACATTGGATCTTAAATAGCAACCTTGTTGAAGATTGGATAGAGTATCCAGCATAAGATTCGGTTAATTATTATTTATACAAAAGTGCTAAATAAGTGCTAAAATATTTTATAAGAGTTACAGTATTGGTATGTTGTTAATTATTATGTTTAATATCTTGCAATTGCAAAATGTAAAAAGCTTTGTTTCACACTTATATGCATTCAATTTTACATGCCACTTTCGAAACGAAGGGCCAAATAGTCTACACCTTCATGGAGCATTTGCGTGGCTTGATTAATATCGTAGTTTTGTATTATAAACTCTGTCATTAACATACATCGCCATAATTGCGTTAAGTAATTCAGTAACGTCACACAATTGATCGATGTAAAACCCCAACGTTTATGCAATCTGTCAAGAAGGTGTTAGCGTTAAAGCTCCCCTGAAATTTTTGGCAGTAAAAATGATTTAATTATTGCGGGAGCATTAAAATAATTTTGTTTCCATTCTATGGAGAAATACTCAGTTTATTTAGATATCCTACAAACAATACTTAGATACGTTATTACATTGTTAGTTAAGTTTATAACAAAAGTATAGGAAATTATACCTGAGTCTAATAGATGTTTTGGTTTTAGCTTTTAGATATACTGTCTTGCTCCTATTAGAAACGTAGGATTCCTAAGTATTACATTTAGGTTCTTGATATAACATTTAACTTGTACTACTTGTATATAGTAATAAAGAAATTATCTAGCTGTCAAATAAAGAATTTTGTATATTTCTGTATGAGTGTTAATTTTCATTTAAATTGGCTTATTTACTTTTCACAAGCTAGGGTCTTCTGCAGAGTGCAATTTTAAGTAAATGTTATATAATGCTATTCTAAGTGCATCCTTAGCTCGCCGAATGAGATCGCTTAAACAAGCTTTGACTACATGATCTCTTGTGTTTTACTGTAATCTAGCGATGATGTGTTTTTCAAGAATTAGATTTTGTGTACATTCTAAAAATACTGATTGGTTCAAAGTTATTGAGGTTTGATGAGTATAGTAGATTGATAAAATTCCAAAACAGTTACATCTATAAAGTACTTTATTCCAATATCTACATTGTTTGAAAGTATAAAGTGTATTAAGCATTTCTAGCTAGTTATTGTTATATGAAAATACTCCCAGTTGGTATAACTGTTTATTAAGCTCGGAGTTTTGGAATGATATGGAAATACATACGATAACCACTGGCAGCTCATTAGAGTCAAGTTCTGTTATAATCGTTGTTTAGAGGTTAGGTCGTATGTGTATCTAATGTATATGTTATGTATATCTAGCTATTTAATCGAGTATATACGGATAATATGTATATTGAACAGGTGTAGAGATTTCCACTATCAGATTTGAACGTGGAGCAGATGCAGATATACATTTAGATTTAATTTCTCTACAATTTAATATTAATTTAATTTTAAAGGCTTTAAGATGGAGTGTTACTCGTTGCCATTTTAGGTGTTCAGTGATGATTTGAAACATTTTTAAAGTAAGAGAATTAAAACTAGGTACACTTGGATTATTATTTGTTTATTACGATTAGTGCATCTGTCTTGTTCGAGACTGTTTTTAGCGAGGCATTAGAGTTGAAAGGTCTAATTGTTGGAAAATATTTATTATTTTTGTTGCTTAATATATATGAACAGCCTATACAATTGGCTGTATAGTCGCTTAGCAGTTCACACACTGGAACTAATCTTTGTAAATTTTTGTAAACGTGGAATAATGATGATCAGTACACTTCACGCATCTCGTCGCTAATTTATAGTATGATCTGCTACCTTGGGATATCCTTGTTTATCCGTCTTCGTTCTAACGTAAAATTATTGTAAAGCAGCCTATCTAAATTAAATATAGATTTGGTTAGATCTTTATTAATTAATTTTATAACAATTAATATCAATGGAGTATTTTACTGCTTAGTCATGTATTAACCTTCAAAACTAGATGTTTTAGATACCTAACGCTATGTTTATTTTATCCTCTATTATAAATATTAGTGTATTGAAAATTATTGCTAGGGATATTATAAATATAAATCTTCTTTTGCTGTGTTCTTATTAGCCTTGATGTTTTCTTAGTAATACATACCAATTTGGAGGAAAATAAAGACAATCTTATTTTATACATATGTGGTTGTTATTTTTTTTTGTGTATTTAGTGCATCAGTGTTGAAGCATATCGCTTATTAATATCTGCTTCTGGTGAAGTTAAAGTCCGTTTATTTGTGTTTCAGTTCCTTACTGGATGTGTCCTGAATTTCTATTTCTTTTGTGCTGGAAGTAAAATGCCTATCCTTGTAGGTGGCTTTAATTTGAAGGTATTTTATCCAAGTATTTTTAGGTTTAGTGATGCCGTGGTAGCTTAGTGGATAGATCGCTAGACTACGAAACCAAGAGTTGCGGGTTCGAATCCCGCTCTCGCCAATTCGATCGCTGGCATTTTTACGGCCCAGCTCGACTCAGGCTGCAATAAATGAGTACCTGGAGGTCAAACTCTGGGGTAATAATAGGCGGTCGGTACTTAGCGCTGGCCACGTTACTACCCTTGTGTACCGTAGGCTCTAGACTGTAACAGATCTATCCTGTTACGACCCCGAAGGGCCTTCGAGGCCTATTACGGGGAACTATTATTATTATTTTTAGGTTTAGTATTGGTTTATTGCACGATTTAGACCTTTAAACCCGTTCCGGATCAATAATCCGTCTTCACCATGAACATCTCGAATTCTTTTAGGTTTATATTGTAAAGTGTTGCGTCGAGTTTATTTTGTATTGTTTTGTTCTAATTTGTGAGTTATTGGAAAATTTTTGGTTCTTGTAGTATGGATTTCTGTATTATAATGTTAAGATTTGTGCAGCGCTTAGTTGATTATCAGAATTTTATTTGACTTGACTGAATTTTCAATTTATTGTTTTGCTTAGGAATCACGTTTCACTTACTTAAATGAGTGCAGGTACTACCGTCGCCTGGAAAAACTTCAGCTGCGTTTTCTTGCTTGTTTTGCCACCTAATAGTGCCACATGTTTGTTGAAATATTGTTAGTTTTTGATCGGTGCTATATTCTAACGATACATCAAAACCTAAATATTTTTAATTCTAAATTTGTTCAACGCTTTCGAATTTTTATGACTATTTTTGATCTAATTGAATATTTTTCCTAAAAAATCTAGTATACTGGTTTTCATTTTAAGTATCTTGCAATTATACAATTGAACTAAATTTTGTAGTTTTGACCTCTAGAATTTATCCTTGACAAAGAAGATGGTATTTAGAATCTTGTTGTTTTCATGTATATATAAATTAAAGGGGGTAGATAATAATTATAAGTTTATTCTACTGCCTTGATTTACACAATTGTCGTTTTCATCTAGTGTAATTTTTATTTTAGTATTATGATTTCAATTGCTTTATTTAAAAATTTATAAAACCGTTTGTGTTCTCTAATTTCCAATAATGTAAACTTTATAACTCTAGCAAAGGTGTACTGTAGTCTATAACTCTATAAGAGCTATATTTTATAGCACGCATTAAAAAGACTCATTCCTTTATAATCGTTATAGTTAAACCATTTTGAAATGCAATGTTACTCCAGCTGTAGACAAATCGTTAGATATTTTACTTTACATACAACACACGTTTAGTAGGTGCCTTAATCAAATTTTATTGCTTCATTCAGCTCATCTAATGTTATGGAATCTACATTATTCAATCTTATCGCTTATTCTTTGCGGCAGGTTTTGCACTAATCCTAACTGGTATTTAGAGTTGCCTTAAAATGTAATAACATAAATTTAAACTTAAATATACAATAAATACACACGGTGAGTTCAAGAATAAACTCGCTACACATTCTATCGCGCGGGGGGCTAAAAGTAATCTGTAACAAAATCGAAATATTTTGCAAGCCTTTATATTCTTAACATTTTGCACCACATTTTCTATAAATAAAATTTGTGTACTAAGACCTTGTAATGATATAAAAAAATATTTAACATTTAAACTAATTAATATATAATACATCTCTTTCCTTTCAAGCCATTACCTAATTAACTTTGATTTAATAACACAAATAATATGGACTTAATTTTGTATAATAAGGCGCAATAAAAAAGTTTAGTGGTTTAAAAACCTTTATTCAGAAGGCTTATAAGTGTTATAAGTTTACTAGAAATAATATCGCGGCTATGAGAAAACGATTACAGGAACAAACTTAAACAAATAGTTTAGGCAATATTCCTTAAACTGCAAGCAAATCAAAGGCGCCATCTATATATTAGTTCAAATCAAGCAAACTGCTGCATTATACATGTTATTTAATAAAATAATCATCATTCAAACAGATCAAAAATTGATTCAAAAATTTAAATTTAACTTATTGGTGCTTATTTTAATGCTGTCTAAGAAATCTAGAAATAAATGCTTTAGTTTTAAGTGTTAACTTAAAAACTAAACTTTTAAAAAATAGATATCTACATAGGTTTTATAATATATAATATTCTGGCAATTATAATAATTTATTTACTAGGTATTTTTTAAATTAAGAACGTCTAACTATTATCTACATTTAAACAGTTCCATATTTTTAATTTTATTCAAAAGTCAGTAGATTTTCTTTTTTAAATGCAATTATCCGGGTAAAAGAACATAATGCCTTTTTAACTGAATGCAATACATACATTTTTCTATTTGTGCATTTATTTCTAAAAGGCACAAGAAAGCTAAACCTAAAAACTATTAAAAATAAAAATTTTTATTATATATCAAACAAATAAATATAAACAAAAATGCTTGATTTTACTTTTATAGTTAGTGCCACAAGAGCACCTGGTCAAAATCTTACAAAATATTGTAATGCCTCGTCTTGGTAAGATGTCACAGTATCACAGACAACTAATTCGCATACAATCATGCTTTTGAGCAACCCTTCTTACATGTTTTAACTATCTTGTAGTGTTTTAAATTCCCATTGATTGCAACAACCCCAAACATACACCTTAACGAGGTGTTTTTAGCATGTATAGACCAAGTCCAAAAGGACGCCTTGTTAGTAATAGAATATTGTTCTAGTCTCTCTTTAAATTTTGCTTTGCCCACGAACGTCGTCTTTCAGATGCTTTTAATCAAGGAACGATTTTATATTCGTACCTTTTCGCGTAATGTGTGTTTTAAATGTTTGATTCTCATGCACTCTAATTTAGAGTCCTTTTGACAATATTAGGTGAAATAGGCGAAGGGTTAAGTTTGATCTTTTTAAATAATTACATGACTGTTCTGTGTCAAAGTTGGTTTTCTGCTAATGCTAAACTCATTTGCGGGCCTCTTGGGCCAGGACACAAAAGCACCGCTTCAATTTTTTTGCAAAACTTTATCACTACTTGCGTCGGTTGACTGTATTAGAGCAAGTCAATTACAGCTTGCAAAGCGTATCATAGCACATTTCAAGAAATATATTTGACTGAAATTACGCTCTTTTGGGATCTCTGATAGTACTTGGAATTATCATAAAAGTTAAATGAATTTGAATAAAGTAAATGCTATAATATTTTTACTAGACAACATTACTGTATTTCTTTGTTTAAAAATCCGTTGCTGTAGGTTTTGGGAAAGTGAACAACGATTGAAAAATTTATTTACTTGTTATTTTATAAAATCGTCTTTGTAAATCTAAAGATTTAACAATTAAAATAGAGTTATAATAAAATTGGATGCATAATAAAAATAGAAAACAAGATGGAGACTATGCGTGCTACATTTAGTTAAAAAACGAATCAACTGAAGCTACCTCTAGCATATAAAGGAAAAGAAATTTTGATAATTTGTTTTAAACTAGTCGTTTTTTCGAACATCTAAATTATACATGTTATAATAAAATTTAGAGCACGACAGCTGTGAGGTAAAGGCTTCGGCCTGCCACACTAGCGCGCAGCGAGTCCTGAGTTCGACTCCCAGGTCAAAAACAAGGGCAAACATCAAGTGCTCTTCGTCATACAAACACCTTTGGCAATCGTAAAGTATATTCTCCTTTTTCTAACGGGTGTACACGAAATGTGTAGTTAAAAAAAGGCTTATAGCCTATATAAGCGCAAAAGAACAAGATAATAAAATTTCAAAAAATGAGAGGTAATCCAAATAATAATTTTAAAAGAAAAATAGTTAAAGGAAACTACAATCAATACATTTAGTATTTTAAAGAAATAAAAGATTTGAAATAAAAGTAATGAAAAATTTTAAATATTTGTGAATAAAGAGAAGGACATCACCGCTGTGACCTATTTAAGGTAAAATGTATTAACTTATATTTAAAGGAGATTGAAATTACTCTAAAAAGTTTTAAACGAAGATAAATGATTATATTTTTGAATTATAACAAATCTACTACAGATGTTGCCGAAAAAAGCTAGAAGTATATTTCGAACTTTCTTTACCACTGCTGCCGAAGTAAATATGCGAACAGCACATTAATAATTTAGTACAAGTCAAATGTTACAAATGCGTAGGCTATATAAATGACTACAGCGTAAATGTATTTACTATCGCATTAAACGTTAAATGCTTTTAGTCGCTTAGTTCAGAATTATAGAGTTACTAACAAGCGGTTTCTTACAAAAAATACTTTTTACTTAAACTGTGGCATATGGTTAAAAGTTTTTCTTTAAAATTACACCATTAAAAAGTTATTATTTTCACTTTTAGTGTATAATATAAAATAAAAATTTAAATTAATATAAAAATATTTATATTATATATACCTTCTGATACGAATTCTACTTTTTTTTAACTTTTTAAAAAATTTGAAAATAAGCAACATTGTAATAGAAAACTCTATTGACTTGGAATGTTTAATTTAAATGTTAGAACAAAAGCCTTTGTAAAGTATGTATACGAGATAGTAATTTAAAATTATTCATGTAAACTGCTAAATGAAATTGTTGTAAGATATGCTCATATACGCAAAAATTTTAAAATTTTTAAAAAATTTTTACCAATATTTATTTGTAAGGTAATAACTAGAAATATTATTAATAAGCTGCATTAAATTGATTGTACAAAATTTCTAATGTTAAAAATATTAAAAAGATGGTCATATTTCACAGAAATAACTAGAGCTTGACAAAGAGCGCAAATCACGCTGTTTGTGGAAAAATGTTTTTCACAAATAAAACATTAAAGGCGAGCTGCGTGTTACAAGCAGAAATTACACAAAAGTGCCCCTCTGCCGTCAGTCAAAAGAAATCAATCGCACACGAACTTTTGTCTCATGAAAAATGTAACTTGTCTTATGTGCCGCCAAGCTGAAAACCCCGCTTTGTTTCAGATAAGTCGCCGGTTAAAGTAAACAGCGGGACGACTCCTTCGCCTCCAACATGGCCGAAAATTCGAGCTGCGCCCCAGAGCCGGTGGAATTCTACAACACCACTCTAGGATTTGAGTCCGCTCTGCCTGAGTGGGAAGCCATGCTGACGATTTTCACCCTGTCTCTTATAATTCTCTTAACGGTCGTGGGCAACATTTTAGTTATTCTTAGCGTGTTCACCCACAGGCCGCTGCGCATTGTGCAAAATTTCTTCATCGTGTCGCTTGCTGTAGCCGATCTGACCGTCGCAATACTCGTTATGCCGTTAAATGTAGCTTACGCCATAATCGGAAAGTGGCTGTTTGGCATTCACGTTTGTAAGATGTGGCTAACATCTGACGTAATGTGCTGCACCGCTTCCATTCTCAATTTGTGCGCGATAGCACTGGACCGTTTTTGGGCCATTACAGATCCTATTAACTATGCCCAGAAGCGAACACTAAAGCGAGTGCTGCTGATGATAGGTGGAGTTTGGCTATTGTCGCTAATAATTAGCTCTCCCCCGTTAATCGGTTGGAACGATTGGCCAGAGACCGAAGACTTTCTAAACGAACCCTGTCAGTTGACGCAGCGGCAGGGCTACGTAATTTACTCCGCTCTGGGGTCCTTTTTTATTCCTCTTTTAATTATGACCATCGTATACGTAGAAATATTTATAGCCACGAAGCGTCGACTAAGAGAAAGGGCGCGAGCTTCCAAAATAAACGCTATCGTGGCGAAGACGCAAGTTGCTTCCCAGAGTGGAAAGGATTGCATAAAAGTTGCGCGCGAAAGGGAATCCGTGAGCAGCGAGACCAACCACAATGAGCACCCCAACTCCTCTGACGTAACCACTAATGGAAAGAGCAAAGATAAAAAGCGCCAAAAAAATAAGAAGAAGAGGAGGAACTGCGAGAAGGAGAACAACGCCTACTTAAAGCCCGTGCTCATCCACGAGGACTCGTTCACGGATAATCCGGAAAATTCGCCAAGCTCGACGCGGCGCAATTCAAATCCGTGCACTTCCGAAAACCTGCCTGTTACATCATCATCGACGACTGCTTCTGCCACACCCCCTTCGGCGAACAAGCCCCAGGCCAAGATTCCCGACCAGAAGGTGGTGATTAACGAGCCCCCGCCGGCAGCAAAGAAGCCCGGCGCCGTGTACCAATTTATTGAAGAGAAGCAACGAATTTCCCTGTCGAAGGAAAGGAGAGCCGCGAGGACCCTCGGCATCATCATGGGGGTGTTTGTAGTCTGCTGGTTGCCATTCTTCTTAATGTACGTTATTGTGCCGTTCTGTCCGGTGTGCTGTCCGTCTCGCAGGTTAATCAGTTTTATTACGTGGCTGGGATACATTAACTCAGCTCTGAACCCCATTATATACACCATATTCAACTTGGATTTCCGAAGGGCATTCAAGAAATTGCTGTTCATGCAGACTTGACGCGATGCCCATTAAGATTATCCTTAAAAAACGAACTATTGATTCTTTCTCTACAAAAATGGAAATAGGTATTTGTATGCAAGTTATTGGAAATCTATATAGACTATAGACGATGCTCTGTGTTATAAAAAGACTGATATAGTGTACATAGAACTTTCTAAATTTAATAGAATTTCACGTAAACTCATGTAATATCCGTACTTAATATCTAGTTGCCAGTGTTTGTTATATAAATAAGCATTCCGCTTAGAGCATAATAGCAGATTAAATGTAAGTATCTGTTCCACAGTGTTTGAGCCCAATGCTCTGGAACAGAAGCTTCGTGAAATTTAAATACTCATAAGCAAACCTCGTGCGTAATAAGGTGTACAATGCAAAAATGTTAATAACATTAGAATAGAGAACCATCCGCTTCAAATAGATTTCTTTATTTTATACACTGTTAATGTTGAATGTTGTACCGTATTTAAATAAGTAAGATAAAGTGTGATACTTATTGTTGAAGCACGCAATGAAAATGAATTTATTGAAACAATACTTTTATTAATGACGAATGTTACAGTTTTAAGCTGTAAGCTGTACTCTTTAAGGTTACAAAGTTTATGAAATAAATTACAATAAATGTGTTTCCCTGGCTGCTTCATTTAACTAATTCAATTTTTAATCTCTCTAGGCATGCAATTAATTAGTGGTAACCATTTGAGTAACATTTTAAATTTTAAAATACGTAGTTATTGAATCTACTTTCTACTTTAGAACAAATAGTTAAAATTTAATTTATTCATATAAAAACAGCAGTTTGCTCGCTCCTTCTAATGAAGTTGATTGCAAACAATTAAAACTTCTAAAACACGTGGGTGTTTGCCTAGCAAGTTGGAATTAACAGGTGGTATACTCTAATGAAGTCCGTGGAAAATAAAACAATATGCTGCCCTGAAGCTGTGCTGCCATAGTTGGAACAGTACCTACTTTAGTCAGTGTTAAATATAAAAGTGATATTTTAATTATTTAAGTGAAAAATGTGAGAATTTAAAACAAATTTTAAATAATACATTAATTAGAAATTAATAATTAAATGATCTGTAGGTTTTGCTAAATGTAATACATACTGTAGCACTATGTGCTACAGTACCGGCCAGAAACATATCGACCTTTAGTATTTTTATCATAACTTTTTCGTTTCTTTATATTTTTCGTTGAAATGTTTAGGCAATCTTTTACGAGATATTTCACGCACCCTTTCTATCGATTTAAAAAAAACGAAATGCAACTCAATTGAAAAAAGCTTTATTAGCACAGGAAAAAAAGATCAAAATAGAGCAACGAAGCAAACATTAAATAAAAACACTTGAATAACTCTAAATTATATAATAAATAATAGAACCCTTGGCATCAATGACGGTCTGGCACCTACAAGGCATGACGTCCAGAAGAGTGCGGATGAAGGAGAGGAGGATCTTTTTACATTTCTCTCGAATTGAGCATCTTTCCATCTGCGATCTTGGCATTTGTGCCTACCAGACGACGAGTCAGCTCTGTTCAGAGGGCTTTAATAACATTCAGTCGATCAAAGTTACATGACGGCGAGCGAACAAGTCCTGGAAATGCTTCGAACAATGTTTAGGATCATTGTCTTGTTAAAAAATAAAGCCTCTGCCCATGTTTTGCATGACATGCAGACGCATCGTGATCTCGATGTCCTCACAAAAATAGCGATCTAAAATGCCGTGGATTCTCCTGAGGGGACCCATGCCAAGGCCGGAGTCACAACATCAGACCATGACACTTCCGCTTCCGTACTTTATCGTGGGAATCTGGTACCTGGGATCCAAACGAGGGCCTTGGAAACGATTAATCTTCTAAATCTCGCCTGTTTGAAACAACATATACATATAATTTTCATTCCCATCTTTGCAGAACAGGTGTCAAAACAGTATCCGAAAATTTGAAAACATTCATTAGTACATAAAAAAGTTATAGAAAAAATACCAAATGTTGATATATTTTTGACCTGTTCTGTAGTTATGTTTCTGCTGTGGTATAAGGACAGCCATTTAAAGGTAAGTGTTGAAGTATATGTAAGGAAAATTTAATGAATAATAAAATTTGAAACTTAAAAATTATTGATAGATCGTGTGGTCGGCTCTCGGGTCGGAGTTTGGAAACTCTTTTCTAAAAATTAATTTTTAAAAGATGCTCTTCTGAAGATGACCGTCGCAGTTATCGACAAAACGTCAAAATTTACCAAACTCCGAACACGGCCTAACAACTCAAAATCAACCACACGATGCTCCAAAACACGAATCTGAAAGCCTTTAATCTGTTACATTCACAACTAGAATTTAGTAAATATTAATATGATTGAGTGTTTTCATCTAGATATCACAGAAATACTACCTATTGCAGAGGCATATTGTCACGACATAAATATGTGGAATATAACTAATCTTGTGAAGACGATAACTGTCGTAAATCATTGAATTTTAATCAAATTTGAACCAACATTTATTAGGTCAATGTCTTGGCCAATTCGTTAACTTGCGAAATCAATGAACTAATTAGGAGAAAACGTCTTTTAAATGTTTTGAAATTTTTAGTACAGGTTTTTTATTTGTAAAAAACTATTTGGAAGAAATTTGTTTAAAATAAAGACATAATTTTTTATAGTTTATTTGTATAATAACAATCTCTTACAATTTGACTAATAATTATATATATATATATATATATATATATATATATATATATATATATATATATATATATATATATATATATATATATATATATATATATATGGGATCAAACCATTGCTGCTGGTTGGTTTACGAGTTGCTCGACCAATTCGTTTGCATGTGCTGCTAACATATGCTTGTGCGGTCTTGCAAGCTTCTGAATTTCGGCAGTTACATACGGAATCTTCAGGTCTGTGTAGAGAGTGTCGTTGCTTACATTTCATGGAGTATTGATCGTCATGCGAATAGTCTTAGACTAAAATTTTTAGAGAAGATACTTTTGCACAGCCCCATACCAAAATGCCGTAGATCCATATAAGCTTTGAGATTATTTTATGAAGGAGTAGCTTGTTTCATAGTGATAGTTGCGAGCGCCTTCCAATTAGCTATTACGTTTATTTGGTTTTTAAATCTAGCTGCTTTCTCTTAGTTTTGATGTGTGTGCTTCAGGTAAGTTTTGCATCAAGGTGTATATCAAAATATTTTTGAGATTTTATCGGAATTTAAATATTGTTAAAATTTAGTTTGTGGGTAGCCCAACCGTCCGTTTGTTAAGGATATTTAAGCAGATTTATTACTATTAACCGTAATTCTCCATTTCTTGATCCAGTCTTGCAGTGGATCGAGGTGATGTAAACGTTCTGCTACTACTTCAGATGTTTCATTGCTTGATAGGATTGCCACATCGTCTGGGAACATAGCTATAAAAGTTTTTTCTGTGGTTGACGTGTCGGATATACCAGTGGTCTCAAAACACTACTCTGTGGTACAGGTGACTTTATTAGGTGGTAATCCGAAATTGCATTGTTTATTGCTACTTGGACATCGTCAGCGTGGTCACGTGGTTGAGACGCAGGTTATAGTGCAGACTAACCGGGGTTTATTTCTGGATCCCTCTGATACCTAGCGTATGGCCTTTTCAGTGGCTAAAAGTAATTGAATACCTGCGTTCACTTCGTACAGGGGGTTATAATGGCGATCGTCTAAGACACGGTACTTGTCACATCGCCACGCATCAGAGATTCTGTGCTACAACCGAACAGTAAGGGCCATTATTATTGCTATTACTGCAACTTGAAAGAGTCTCTTAGTTCGGTAGAATTTTAGCACTAAATGAATCTGACCTGAGTAATATAATTTGATCGAAAATAACAAGCTTTTATGCCACACTTTGTCAAAGGCATTCAATTTTCTGGATTTAAGAACTTCCATTATTTGGTAAGATTTATCGTTTTTTTTTATTGTTTGGAGCAAGAGTCTTTCAAGTATTTTTAACATTGAAAATAATAAGCTTATGCGTCTATATGAGAATGATTGCTTAGGTGTTTTATCAGACATTGCGATCATAATGATCCGGGCATACTTCCATAATATCGAAAAGTGAATTAATCTTATGCTACTGTAAATGGTGGTGAATAGAACCAACGTCTTTCTAAAAAATGTTGCAATATAACTTCTGAGATCAAATCACACCCCGAGGATTTTCTAGTTTCTATAAGTTTGATTTGACTTCGGAAGTTAAAAATGATCTTATTAGCAGCGAAAGCTGGCACCGAGCATTCGGAAAATCTTTAATGTTGGTGTTATTATAGTTACCTTACAGATTTGGAGTTGTGAAAACGGTAGACCGTTTTGCGAAAGTATCTGCTATGTCTTTGTCTGTTCTAGTCTAGCTATTGTCAGGTTTCCCAGTTGGTGAAATTGTTATTGTAGGCTTCTTGAATTTTTTTGTTACGTTTTATATTGAGTGATCATTAGAAAGAATTTTGTGATGATGTATTCTTTAAATGTTTAATTGCGTGTTACCGAAAGTGTTTTATGTAGCTGATGAGTTAATCTGATGTAGATTGTCAGTTTTTCCAAGCTCTTCGCTTCTCAGTGTTTAGATCTCGTATATGGCGGGGGATGTTAGTAACTTCAGGTTTGTTGCTTGTAATAATAGGTGTAGCGTGTCAAATAAGTGATTGTATTACAGTGGTTAGATATTGGACTGATTTGTCTCGTTTTTGAATGTTTTTAATTCTAATAGATAGCTTAGTATTTTCTTCCAAGAAGTTTATGATCTCCGTCTGTGTTTTTAGTATATAGTATATAGGTATTTCTTTTGAGATTATCGATAATGATGCTTGGAGAATGATCGGTGACAGGTCGCAGTTACATTGCGCTTTAATGTATGTGTTAGCTACTTCATTGCGTAGTTTAGTAAATTAGAAAGTTTGTATGGGTCTCTAGGCCATTAGGTAAATTCTTCAGTTGAAAGATAACCAAGATTATTTTTTTGGATTGTTCTTAATAGGTTTCGTCTTTTTGGGTTGATTAATTTAGAGGATGAGGCTGCATTATTCGCATTCTAGTCCCCTCCTGCTGTAAATGTAGTGCCTTGTGATCTGAAGAATTTGTATTTATCAAACAATACGGCTCACCTCGGGGGGTGTAAAGTTCTGTGGTTAATTAGTGAATAGCTTGGATTTTATAGTTGCACTCTGGATTTGTTTGGTAGGGTTGTATTTTATGGTAAGCAATTGTATTTTAACTGTCACAGCTGAGCCGCCATGGACAATTCGATCTGGGTGACTAGCATAATTTATTATGACGTGGAATTTTTACTGCCGCCCTGTTTGTTACATGAGTTTGTGAGAGGAAAGTTGTTATTTTAGGAATTTAGTTAGAAATTCCTTTGGCATTCCACAAGGAAATATGTAGTAATGTGATTACTTTTTAAGTTACTTTTTTTATCACCGTAGAAAATATATTTAAAATAATGTTATTTTGGCTTTTAAATGGGTTGTCGCAAAAATGAGAGTATCGCTTGTTCTCGCGAATAATGCTATTTGTCGACGTGCGACCAAAGCAAGTGTGTAAAACAATCGTTTAGCTAATCAGAGTACGAACTTCAACCTTTTCTGTTCGGTGGTATTCTTTGTACAGATGTTAAAAGAAAACAAAGAATATAACACCCTAACATTTTTACAAAACATACACTTACAGATCGTCATCACCACTTACCTTTGGATTCTTTTTAAAATATTTCCTGTTGCTAGCTACGAACTGACGCATTCATTCAACCCATTTAACTAGAATCGTTTTGTGAAATTCCTCTGTGAATTCCTTTGTGACCTTGAAATATGTGAGTACCGCATTTTTCACCTTGTCATCTGGGTATGCAAAATCACCTGAATTTTTCTGATCCAGAACTTAAGGGTTTTTGGTGTCACTCTGTTTTCTTCTGACGTGTTCAATCATCTTACAGTAGTACTCAGCTTTCACCGTTATTTTAGGTGGTACAATATGTTGGTACACGGGACTACAATAGTGAAAGATGCACGATTTTCCCCTCAGATGTTTGTGGCCGAACTTTTTTGATTTTGGGTGATTACGATGATTCCAGATCATACTCTTCTGTTTTAAATACGGGTCAAAATGATAAAATTTAACTTTTATCGCACGTAATGAGCCGACTAAAGAGACTAGCATTCTCATTCTTCAACTGTAACTTGATGAGAGAGTTATAGCTCGGTAGTTACCGCATTTCTCTATTTGTCCCCTATTGTGAAGCGGTATTATTATGTTTGTTGGCATATTTTCCTGATCTAGCTTTCTAATCTTCTTCCTCCATACTTTATGATATCGCGGCTTATTTTGTATTTTTACGGTTAATTTTCCTAGTTCCTTTTTTTTTGTTACTTTTGATTCACTCATTGCCTCTATCTCTTCTGTTCTATTTTCCTGTTTTTTTCCACACTATTTATGTTTTTCATTCCACCAATCAACTCTTTTATCTTTTTCCGTTATTAGGTCCCCTTTTTTGTATGTTACCGTATTTTCTGTTCTGATTTTACCGAATTCTTTCCATGAATGAATTTTTGTTCTTTTAACCTCTTCTTTTATTTTATTTTTTTCTAATGTAGTTTCGTCTGTCTTCTTCTTTGTCCGTATTTATGTACCTTTTTCAAGCTACCTTTGTTTTATTTGATTCTCCCTTTTACTGTGTCATTCCAGCATTTTGTTCGTTTTTCGTTTTGCATACTTCTTTTGCTGTTTCAATAATTGAAGTTTTTAGTACCTGCCATCTTTCTTTTTTATTTCATCTATAGTCCTGTTGTTGTTATTCCCTGTCGTAGTTTTTACTCCAGTTTGTTATTTCTCCGATTTTAATTTTTTGGTATTAATTTCATGATGCTGGTTTTCTTGTATAGAATCTTGTGTCTGCAACTATCAATTTGTGGTCTGAGTTTATTTGCACCCCTCCCCCCACTTATTACCACCATAACTAATATAGCATATTTGGCTCTTCTTGTGTTGGTGATGTATTTTATGGTGCTTTCCGCGTCTCTGTTATTTGCTTTGAATGTAATTTTATGCATTTCTTTATGCTTTAAGTAACTAGTTTCAATTAGTATTTTATTGTCCGTGCAGATATAGATCATTCTATTTTCGCTCACATTTAGAATCCTATTATTACAATATTTTTCCAATACTCCATATTCTCTTTATAGAGCTCTATCTAGCCGAGCGTTGCAGTCTAACCACTCCATATTTGCTTCTGTCTCTGGTGTCATCTATAATTTCCTGCAACTTGTGTAAAACGCATATTTTTTCATTATGTCGGTATCCTTAGTTGGTGCATACATCTATATGAATGTTACCTTCTCATTCATTATTATGTCAACCGACATTATTCCAGAGTTGATACTCTCCCATACTATTATTTTATTAATAAGATCTTGGCTTATTATTATCGCAACTTCTTTTGCTCTCGTTCCTGTTAGTACCCTCAGTACGTTAACTTGTACTCCTTTTTCAGTGTTATTTTCATAGTTTTTTTTTCTTAATTTGTGATATTCCCAAAATCCTCTCTTTATTTATTATCATTTTCTTCACTAGCTCCACCTATTTTCATCTAAACCTCTAGTATTCAATATTCCTATTCTTGTCCTTTGTTGTCTTCCAAACTTTCGCGCCTTCCTAAGGCCGTCTTTGTTCTTTAAATCTAGATACTTTGCGTCAATGATCGGCCCAGCCGCAAGGGCCTCGTAACCTTGGGACAACTGGGGTCCAGGTTATATTCTCGAAAACTGGGTCGCCAGAGCTTTCTTAGTTTCTAGGAGGGTACACCACGTGCAAATGAGGTTGGAATTTGAGTAAGCTAGATATTATTGCGTTTTCACCTCTTGTACTCCATCCATAACTACAATTTCGCTATGATATTAAGTTTGATTTGACTGACCGACAATTTTTTTTATTATTTTACTACTTTCTAAAAATTCTAATTAGCATGTGATATTTTTTATAAATCTATATTTTATTTATTGATATATTGTTAGAAAATAGAACCCTGTAATTTATTATTATAAGTATGTAACTTGTAGCTTTTTAACTTTTGCTTTTTTAGTAAATGGCAATACATTATTGTAACAACCGTGCTATTTTGTAATTAGTACTTTTAGAAAAATATTTTTAATTTTATTTGGCCTGCTTATAATTATTTTTTAAATAAAAATGTAGCTTTCGTATTTTTTAAATTAATTATATACACACATATTAATTGTAAAAAATCTGGTGTGAACATCACACGACTTTCCTTATCCTATTATTATATATTATACCGCGTCCATCGTCTCGGCCCTGCGCTGCTCTCGTCTAAAAATTTGTTAATTTAAAAAAGGATGAGGCGCGAGTCCAACACTCGAAAGTTGATTAAAATAAACAGTACAAGACAATAATTGACTGGTGCTTAAAATTTTGCTACGTTACTGAAGGTAACAGTGCAAGCTCGGTCGCAAGGCCTTCGCCATTATCGCCTGCGTGCTCCCTCCTAGCGGCCAAGCGCTCCACCCCGTCCTCCCGCAGTCTGCCCGGTAGCTCTCCGAGCGCGCTGTGATTGGTCCGTTTAATTAATTTTTAATCGGCTATAACTTATTTATTTGGCCTCGAATCAAAAAATTTCATTGTAATTTTTTGTTCGTCTCGGTGTGATCTATTCGGTAATATAAATTTCCCGAAACATTTTATGAACACCCGGTATATTAAAAATCCTGGGCTTCAATTTTTTTTTCGAGTCCCTATTTTACCAACTTTTATTTTAAATTCATGTTTATCTCATGATAACAAATTATTTTTATTCTCATAAATTTTTTGTATCTTCAACCGTTTAGATTCGCGACCGCTTTGCGACCGATTTTGCGACCTTGCGACCAAACGGCTAGGCCGATTTTTACTAAAAGCTTCGCACTGCGTGCCCTACCTACAAGTAACTTGCATACCAAATTTCAAGTCTCTAGCTCTTACGGTTCTCCAGATATCCTGTTTACTGACAGATCGACAGGCACACATACACACACACACACACACACACACACGAACCAATGACTAAAACCAACTTTTTTGGTGTCCTGAGGCTATATTTCGTCCAGAAATGTGAAAAACTGGGTGGGTCAAATTTCCGCCGATTACATTACTTTCCTTATTGTAGGATAAGGAAAGTAAAAAATCATTGTCAGTGTTTCAAAACTTGATTTAATATTAAAATATTATCTTAAGGTAAAATATACTTGTTATGACTTGTTTAACAGCATTTTTAAATGACAGTTACGCTTTTAATGTATGGCACAGATTAGTCTTGTACAAACATCAATGTCATACGACTACTTTGCTATCATTAAGTCATTTTTAGAACAAAGATATATAGCCAAAAAATATCTGAACTATTGCCAATAAAATCCCTAAGGGAGCATATTAAATCCTATGTTATATATACTATTTACAGCAAATTTTTTCACAACTAATACCTTTTCCAATGACAAGGTTATTCTAATAGGTGTATAAATAAGTTCTCAGCTTTAGATTTCACAGGACGCAAATCACCGTTTACATGTAACGTATTAGTCCGGCCTCTTGCGGTTGTGAAGCAATGACATTTGATCTTTCGAAACATCATGCGATTTGGCGTTTGATGCACATAACCTCAATAATCAGCTGAGTTTACGATGGCAATCACAAAAGAGCGTATTCGATTTACTATCCACTTCGCGTTTCATCTTAAGAAAAACGCTGCTGAAGCCACCGAAATGATTTGTGCTGCATATGGTGAGAATCCTGTAAGTCATGCAACGTGCAAAAAGTGGTACCAAAGATTTCGCGGAGGAGAGTTTAGTCTTGAAGATCAACCACGCGCTGGACGCCCTCAAACATTTGACACGGATAAGCTGCAGACGCGTTAGGCTGGGAACTTCTCCCACATGCGGCGTATAGCCCAGACATGGCCCCTTCCGATTATCGTTTATTCCGGTCGTTAAAGCATCACTTGGCTGATATTCACTTCAAAACAGAAGAAGTCCGAAAATGCAACGATAACTTTATCGTCTCGAAGCCGGTGAGCTTCTATCACCAGGGAATTCGCAAGCTACCCGAAAGATGGCAAAAGGTCATCGATGCCAACGGAGAATACTTTGCTACTTAAGCTTTCTTTGTTTATTTTTAATTAAAACTTTAATTTTGCAGAAAAAATCTGAGAACTTATTTATACACCTATTAGTAAAACACCAAAACCCACCATCTAAATAAGCTAAATCTGTCAATACAACGTTTATGAAACGTAAGAAAATCTCTTCCTTCGTCTTTCTGAACCACCATTGATTCAAATCAAGGTAGTAAAATACCTAGTAATAATTTTAGATAAGAGACTGTTTTAAAAAAGTCACGTGTCACGTAAATTTCTAGGCCTCAAATTCAGCAAATATTACTGACTACTTGATTTTATATAAAAGTTATTACTTCATAGTAAGTTGTTAGTGTATAAAGTAGCATTCATACCAATGACACAAAGTATTAAATATGTAATAGCACCAGACTTAACTATTTAAGTAATAAAACGTTTCCAGAACATTATAAGAACCGTGGACATCTTAAACGACCTAAAAGTAAACACACTGAGAGTAGAAATGAATAAATACAATGAAAAATACTTTTACCCAAACTCCTAACCAGTGAACATGCTTGACAGCAGTAAACAAACCTACAGAATAAAGAGGCTTAAACCTATAGATTTGCCACATAGATTTTTCTAGAATTGTTATCATTTATTCTTACCTTATGCACCTTAGTAAGTGTATTCATAGATATGCCATAGGAATGTCACTACCATGTCATTTGTCTTACGCGTTAATATAAATTTTTTTTATTGTATTTATTAATTACAGACTACAAATAGATATCTGATAAATAACGTATAACAATAATTTTAGTTATATATTAAAAAGTATTATTAAAATTAAAAGCGTAACTCTTCAAATTATAGTTTTTTTTCTAAAACAATTAAATTATTAAAGCCACCATTCAAGTTTACGTGTGCGAAACATTAAATTTTCGTAGATAACTCTTATTGGCACAATAAGTGATCCAGGACATATGCATTATTTACGTAGCTATAGACGACTGCGAATAGTCAAAGCAAATGCTTTTAACCAACTCCCGAAAGAGCAAGGTATAAAATATAAATGATCTTAAAAGCGTGTTGTCGGCTTCGTGCAGCCACAGCAGGAAAAAAGGCGACGCGAGTGGAAGCATGGCCCAAAGAAGAATATGCAAAGCACTCCATCTGAGGTGATACTGAGATTTCACGGCCCAGCTGCCAACGTACTTCTGCATGACAGTTTTGGGAGCCGACAAAAACAGCCGAGGATTTGCGAAAATTTGTAAGGCGGAAAAAATAAAATTCCGTTCTGTCACGGAGTAGGAGTTTCAGCAAGAAAATAATAGAGGGTTGTTTTGCGGTTGCATGAAATCTGCAAAACTAATATTAGAGTCCAGGAGCTACTAATCCCCTTACAAATTCCTTTAAAGCTTGTGGGATTCGTGTGTAATCCGAATTGGCTTAACTGAAATTTTCTTGCCTAGCGAAGCTTAGAACAACGGAAGAGGCGCGTTTGACGATTAGCGAGCGGCATCGGAAGCGGACATTATATTTGGATGCCATTTGTGAGAGGATTTTTTTTGATCAACTGTATCGCCGTTGCAGCAGCGCGCTCGAAGCTTTACATTATTTGAAAGTTATTAAACTGGAGATACACCTAAAATATATTAATGCAACTAACAGAAAACATAAGCTTGTGCAAAACTAATCGTAAAATATTTCTTAATATTCCGAACAACTAATTATAGTTGTTTATCGGTAGCACTTATAAACGAAAATGTTTTTTATGTAATTCTACACAAAATATTTACATGTGTTAATTTATTTAATTATAAAGGCTACTTGCTTTGACCATTGAAAAAAATAATTTCATATTTAGTAATTGCATTGGTTGGTGGCTTACGTAATATGCAGCATTTATCTTATAGCAAAGATCTTCCCAGTTTATCACTTCTAATTGATGTTATACTGCAAATACATATCCCAAACTGGCTTTAAGAAAATATCTTAACTAGATTTTTGAAACACGAAAGATCACAGATTATCTTATTCTGAAAATATTAAAATTAAAAATTTAATACTACGCATATTAATTAAGAAATTATTAATAGGCTAGTCCGCAAGGAGGAAAAAAAGTGGATTCGTAGGAAACAGGCTATTTTGTTGTTGGAATCGCTTTATTTTAGGATGTAGTTGAACATCTTAAGTTTGCTAAGAGATTGGCGGTATACTTAATTTTATATTTAACAATTAGTGACAAAAAAAACTTTCTTTCACCTTTTCGCTTATATCTCTGATCTTTGGCACTTTTACTACAGCACATGGAATTAGAAAGTTGTTTCTTATTGAGTTTCCTATATTTTAAGCCCAACCGCATATCCCTATGTTTTATTGTTAAATAGTTAAATAGCGTCTGAAGTTGAAAAATGCTGTTTTCTTAAATATTTTGTTTTTTGAAAATTGAAACTTCTAGGAGACTGAAAATTCTTGAAGAAGATGCCTTCTGTGGCTCAAATATATGCTACTTTTTTCAGGACGATCGGTCGTTTAGTTTTTGAGGTATTGATTACATTTTTTCGCAACAAACAATTAAAAATTTCACCATTTTTTTCAGGGGGCATTAAAATTGACCGGATGGAGTTAGAAAAATCACAAATCTATTCAAGATTATGAGACTTTTTGAAATTTTGCACTATATTGATATTAGCCGATTTTACAGTTTTCTCCTGGTATTCAATCGAGATTCCGACGAGTCCACTCAAAATTCGCTGCCGACATGCCTGTAACGTTACGCATGATGCGCCAGTTTTACTCTTTATATTAATAATCTGCAGGAATTTATTTGTATTCAATTTTTGTATCAACTATTTTTATAATTTGCAATTGTGAATGCATAAAATTGTGAAACTTTTGCTGACACTGTAGCGATCGAGCTTCAATATAAGCTTTTATAAAGTACAAAAGTGGAGTCTGTCGTGCCATATGCTGTAAAGTCGAAAAACTCTTACATTTAGAGCACCATTCTCGATTTTAAAAGTTTTAGTGTACATTTCAAAATTAGCTAAAACTGACCGTGGTCGCCAGAGATGCGGTTATTTTAAGATTTTTTTGTGTTTTCAAGTTTGGTATAAAAAAAAGTTAAGTACTTAATTTTTATAAGAGCGTATATTAATATTTCAATATTATTACATAGGGTATCATTTACGTTTTTGGTTCATACGCCTTTGTTTGAAGAAAACCGTGAAAATGATTGTTACTAAAATTTTTCTGATAGAGATTCTGAGAGCGCTTTAGTACTTTCAGAAAAAGATTCTGAATATTCGGAATGGGAAATGAATATTGATTTAAAGAATGCAACGGTAGAACAGCGTATTTTGAAGTCACGCGCCGTATGCCCTTACTTCCATTCAATATGACCATTGCTGAGGCTACAAAATAGCCAAACCGGAAATTTCAGCTGAAATAAAAGTTGCTGCCAAAGAACCACAGAGTGTAAAATTCATTCATGTGTCCGATTTGAAAACACCCTTATCAAGCTATTTATTTTAAATTGGTACGTTGTAAAAATATTAGGTTACAATTTTAACTTTTAGCATGAAAAACAAGGTTATGAATTTTTGAGTAATAAAATTATTTTTCAGATTTTTGTTTTTCCAAGTTTTTTTAACTCTTTATAATATATTTTACTAAAAAAACTATTGTATCCTTTAAAAGTGTTTTAATAATTTGGGGTTTCAAAGCTCCAGTGAGCCGTCTATGTGCTTTTTTATAAAGTGGATCAGTTAATAATTAAATGTGTTGGATCTATTCTAATATTTACTTTTACTGTAGATACGGATGTATGCCTGCCGCTGATCATATAGCGTTCTAGAAAAATTTTGCAATGTAATGTAAGTGATTGTTGCATGTTTTGACACATTCAAGTCTGTTGAGGTAGGTTAAAACTCATACTCCAACCGACAGAATAAACCCTGAGTATTGTTTCTAAACTGCAACAGTGGAAAGAGATCGCAACGTTATCTTGGCCAAAAACAGCCACCGACCAATTTTGCATCACAATTTTGCACACGGTTTCAGTTTTAATAATCTTTTTAGAAAACGTTTTTTATAATTTATGTTACGATATTTTTCATTACACAGCTTGTTTAGGTCATATTAGGAGTTCCACCCATGTAGGAGAACATTGGTGTTGTATTTTAATATATTCACCAGCAACTCGCACACATTCTGCTCAACTACCTTCGCGTGAATAAAGTTGTTTCCATTGGATCTCCATGTCTTAACCAAGGATAAAATTCTACTTTTTGTGATATCGAGATGCTTAATAAATTTGAAAATAAAACACATCGCTGCTAACAATATGGCAACAGGTGTAAAAAGTCTTCCAAGAACGATGGCTTTCCAACGCCGTGAAATAACAAGTGCGCTTAGGTTTCTAAGAAAACATGAAAGAATATTTTAGAAGATCATGAAATTAGAAAGGTGTATCGCGAAACATGCCTAGTACTGTATTTATATCACAACTCAAAAAACTTTATATTTGCAACTGTTTTTACTTAGTTCAAATTTTTGATTAGTAATAAGTGACAACAAATTATTTACAACAAAAATTATTTTTGTTTTTAATGTAGCTCTTTTGCGTACTTTAGTTGTATTATGATATAACATTAAGTCTAGAAGTTTCATGTTTTTATTTCAAATATAGTCTCAATGTAGTGAGAGATTGTTAACAGACCTTTCAGGCCCAGAGGCATTCTTCCACTGGTCTTTATCTTAAACTTTTTCCTAGTTTTTTATTTCTTTCTCGCACATGCTTTCAGCATGGTCTCTTTCTTCCTTCTTCTTATTCATATTTTCTCTTGATAATTCTTTTATATAATGGCCTGCAAATTGTTTTAAATAAACCATCCATAATCTTGTTGACCTTATAATGTCTATAGGTTTTATGGTTTAGTACAATTCGCTCATATCTTTATGAATTATTATATATCTTAGTTTAGTCTACATTCTTTCTAACGACTTCGTTCCTACTGCAATGTACTTTTTGGAAAGTTTTGTTCAACATTTATGTTTCATACCTCTACGAATCTATTGATCTTAATATTGTTTTGTTACCGTGATCTTTGTGTTTATTTAGACGTTTAATTTTAAAGATGTGATTCAATAATAATGTATATTTACTTCGTTTTATCATACTCACTTATCTTTACCCGTCCTTACAGTTACTTGTGGCTAACGTTCCAATACACAGAAATTTCTGTCCCTCCTCAAATTTTACATTTTATTGATATATTAGTATTTCACTGTAATTTATCTTCGTTTCTTCTATTTTCATGCACTTGACCTTACTTTTATTGACGTATACATCGGTGCTACATTTTCTTACTTTGATTAACTTATTTTTACTTTATGCCAAGTTCAGCAGGTCACTTTATGCATTATCATTCGTCTTTCTTTAACTTGTTATCTTTTTAAAAATTTATGCTCCTAAATTAAATAGTAAAATATATAAAACTTTCTCTTGTCTCAGTTGCATTTTCTCTCAAAGTCTTCTCATACATGTTAGGTTAAAACAAATTTTAAGAATTTTTGAAATTTAAGTTATTTCTTCATAACAGGTTATCATTTCTTTTGTAGCAAAAAACCCGACCTCTCATATCTTTGTCTCTTTTAAAGCATGCTCGTTATTCTCTAACTTGAATCTCTATCTTCAGTAGTTTTATTCATAGTATTATCAATGTTGCTGACGTTTAATAAAAATACTTTTTTGTAATTTTTATAGTCCTTTGTAATGGAAAATTGATGAAAATTAACATAAATTGTAGCTTATCCGCAGCTTTCTAAAATAAATATATTATACTCGGCCGATACGATTCGCATAGATTTACTAATAAAAAAATGCTTCTGCGCCACGATTTTCTCCAGTTTTTAGTATATAAGCTACTTTTGGTTGCTTATTATATAACCATGATACTCTAATTTTTCGTTTTGAATCATAAATATTACTTCATAAAGTTTATTACGTCTACTCGTCAGTAACATTTTTAACTTTTTAAGTCTCCTGTACTTTAATATTTTACATTTCTGTAACTGTATAAACAGTACCCCAATTGACATCTATGCTTCCGCTCACACACTTAATTTTCATTATATTTAAACTTAGACCCATTTCATCGTTCTTTTGCTACTTAATGTACTAGCTCTTATAGTTCTGCTGGAAATTAAAACGCTGTTGTCTGTATGTCTTAAGTTATTATTCTTCATTTTACTAACTATTAGGCCTTTTCTGTCACCGTCCAAAAGTTTTTTGAACGTTTTCTTGAATACAAATTAAACAATGCATTTTGCGAAGTATTTTATCGATTTGCGATTGCTGTTTGTTCTTGATACAGTTTAATTCCTCTAAGATGGAAATTTCCTTATCTCCTGTCGATTACAAAAAACAAACTACAATTTGTATAAAGATTCTTTGCGTTATTTATATATTTTAAAGATGGGCTCATTAAACATCGTACGACATTGTTTAGCATTAGGCCTTTTGGAATAGTAACTGATCAAAAACAGAGTTGGGGCATAAAAGAAAAATAAATTGAGCTAATTCGAAATAGGTATGATATCAAGAATTACCCTAAGCCTATGTGCTCCACTTTTTTATACTTTTAGCATTATAACTTTTTTGTTATGCCAATTGATTTGCTCAGTTAATTGAGCAGTTTAATAAAGCAATATACATATAACACAAAAACAACAACTAATGATTTATCGTGCGTTTGCTTTCTACTTTATGCTATTTTATAGTTTAAAACTTTTTTCGCCATCCTAGCAAAGTCGGGCTAACATTTTTTCTCTAAATTAATGCAACTTTAAAATTCCTTCTGTGCTCTAATTGATTTTATATCGCTAAAGAAACTAATAAATAATTATTAGTTATAATTTAAAATGATAGCATGTTGCATAATTCTATCATAACAAATACTGATCAAACTTATTTTTTCATGAAAATTGATTAAACAATCGTATGCGCTTCAGATGTGTCAATATTCACCACAAGACCCTTGAAACAATTTATTTACACCGTTTAATATAAACGATGGTATACAAAGCTCGAATAACACAGTTGTATCAAGCGCATCTCAACAAAATATGGCTTTTTATCACTAGCCACAAACATCACAAATACCTATAGATGGATGCTAAATGGTAAATAGTAAAATTTAAAAAGAAAATAATGATAACATTTTTTCTAAGGCAAAATAAGCAAAATTCTACTAATTAAAACTCACCAGTCGCTCCAAGGCCTTGGAAAACAAAAACAGCAACGAAGAACAAAATCAACAATATAGCTAAAAACAGCTAAAGACGCATTTGTTGGTAAAAGTCAAAATTATACCAAAAATCTCAAATAATTCTATATTCGATAACAACAGAACTTTCAACGAAGAAAAATATATGTCAAAGAAACAAGAAAACAGTTTTAGAGCCATCGTTAAAAAAATTATCTGACTACTCACTTAAATTAGCTAAAAATATAACTTTAAGCATACGAACATCAAGTTAACATTTGGAATATTAAACCATAAAAATGTTACCACTGCTTTCATAAGACTCAAATGACACAGGCCAGCTCATTTTAGTATATGTTAAACGATAAACCTCACAAAGTACTAAATTCCAACGTTTCTGACACATAAAGAACTTCTGTAATAGGAGCCCAAAATGTATCAAATGTACTGGTAGTCATGTAACGAATAAGTAAAAAAAAATCTATGTTATATGTGTCAATTGCAATGTCAATCACCCGGTCAACTAAAAAAGCTGTTTTGTGTAGCAATTACAACAAAAATACTTCCTCCTATTTAAAATAAAGCAGCTTAGTAACACAACATAATTCGCAGCTTAACAATTACATCAAGATAAAGTCGGAGGTGGTGCAGCTGCCACTATAAGTAGCACAATCCATTAGCCGCTAGAGTTGAACGAATTGAAAAAATATTAAAAACACTCGTTACAAAAACTAATAATGGCTCAGCACCTTAGAAAGCTGGAATAATAACGGCCTAACACAACATAGAGCATCAAGCATTATAAACTTCCTGAATATAAACAAAATCACTTTTAAACTACTATTATGGTTATTGGAGAGTAGAGATGTCTATTTCCAATTTTCATGCTGTGTTGTCTTACACGACACAACAAGCAAGAGCAGCATTTCTTTTGAACAGTAGAAGGCAGATTTATTGCAGTAGGTAACTTAAGAGATCTTATCAAACTATCCGACCTACTTGACCTTTATGTAGTAAAAAGTAAACTATAGAGTTATTAGCTGATCACTTCCAATACAAAATAACAACAAAAACCCAAATCCTAATTAAAGGTAAAGGGCTTACGCTAAGCAGTAAAGTGTAAATTGGGATTTATTCAAGGACTCGGTAGTAGCACAAGTGTCAATAGATATCTACTTAAAATAGAACATAATTTAACAAAATGAATAAAACATTTTAACAGGGTACTTGGTTGAAAACACTAAAAAGAGTACACTAAATTACTAATAAAACCTAAGCTATCAAAAAGAAAATAGCCGAAAAACTCAGATTGCACAGAAGACGAACAATAAACGTAGACCCAATCAAGTAACACCAAAATTTAAAATTCTTCTAGCAGAAATGAAAAACCGAGCTCCAAATAATTAATTTTGTGGCCTGTTTCTTTGCTGTGTTTGTCAAGTGCCGAACCATTATCGCCTTTCCATGTGGCCAGTGAATGCTCGTATATTTGGCAAGATATTTGCCGATTTGTTTGACCTAGGTAGGTCCTTTGGCAGTCTCCACAAGGTATTTCATACACTTCTTGGGATTCATTGGGCCAGTGATCCTTTGCTGAGCGAATAAGCCCAGATATTTGGTTGTTGGTCGTAAAGACCGTGTGGATATTTTGCCGCATTAGTATGTGGCTTATTCTATCGGTGATGCCTCTGATGTAAGGTAGGAATGATTTTTGTTGGTCAGGAGGGTTTTGAGATTGAGAGTTAGTGTTTTTATTTGTACTTTTGATTATATTAGTTCAGGATTTGTTGGAATATCCATTTTCAGTAGGGTGGTGGTAATGAATTTAATTTCTGTTTGGCGATTTTTCGTATCGGAAATTCTGATGGATCTGGTTATGAGGGATTTTGCAACCAAATGGATTGGGGCAGGGTGGTGATGGGATTTGGCATTTAGGTAGCGGTTGAAGTGAGTGGGTTTTCTGTAAACAGTGTAATAAAAACTGTAATTAGAAGGATTTCTGGTTATGAGAGTATCTAGGAAGGGAAGGGAATTATTATGTTTGGTTTCCATGGTAAATTTGATATTAGTGTGGATTTGGTTGAGGTGGGAAAGGAATTCTGGAAGGGTATCATGTCCATGAGGCGAGATATCAAAAGTGGCATCGACATATCGTATCCAGCAGGTAGGTTGAACCGAACACACTAACTATAGGGCGTAAAGGAATGTTCTCTTTGTGAATTTTTGGGAGACCATACAATTTGAGAATTCTGGAAGATTTTTCTCAGGGTATGAGGAGTTTCTTGGTATCGAATGATAGGTTGGAGTTGGTAATAAGGGTTTTGGTTTTCTTTCGATGTAGGTAGTGGGATTATTAGGTACATGGCAATAATCAGAGGATAAATTGTGCATCTTACCGATGTAGTCCGCAGTATTTAGGATCACTGTAGCGTTGCCCTTATCTGCTGTAAAATTGTAATATTATTATTTTCTTTTATAGCTTTTAAGGCGCGTAATTTGGAGACGTTGATATTTGGTTTTGATAGTTCGGCTTTACGTAGCACTTTGGCTACATCTTGCCTGGTTTCATTAGCCACATTTTCGGGAAGGGTGGAAATGGAGGATTCTATTTGGGATACAATTTATTCAGTGAAAACGCGGTTTAGTGTTACAGCAAAGTTAAAATCTTTTTCCAGAGCCTAAATAGCTAGGTTGCTTATAGGGTAGTCAGAAAGGTTATGTACCGTCGTGTTGGTCAGGGATGGTTGGGTATTGGGAATTTTACTTTAACACAACTTGGAAAGTTTGCGTTTCTGGGTGTCGGTTTTCTTTTCGGATATGCAAGACGCTTTGTCGTGTATAATTCTAGAGAAAGCATCCCAGATAATAGGATGAATTTTGGATGAACTTAATTTATGGAAAAGGCCATAAAGTTCCAGATTGGTATTGGCGAGGTTTTTACGGGTAGCATGAATGGAGTTTCTAAGCAGCGACAGCTCTGCTTTTTTAAAAATACGGGAGATCGTGGATGATTTCTGGTGATGTTTTAATCGCAAACCAACAGGTATCACCTGTTGGTCTCTGCAGGATTTTAAGAATTCAAGGTCACACAAAAGTTTGGGCTTACGACAAGTAGGCTTTGAATATAGCTTAGTTAAGTTTAAAGTTTCCTCCCCGTAGAGGCACATAAAATGTTCGGATAGGTAGCCATTGCCCCCATTTCCCATTTTACCAGCAGAATAGTACGTGAGGCAATTGAAATAGAAAAACGCCCACAGTGCCTCAACACAAGAGATGACAGCCAGCCTTAATCCCACAAACTTTCCCCAACCCAACACATCTCCCGCCAAACAAACTTTCACTTCCAGCCCTATAAAAGATCAAGCAGGTGACACGAAAGCTCAGCTTTATTCAAAGACTCATAACTCTCCTTGGGGAGTAGGCAGATTGAGATACCAAGTGATATATATATATATATAAAATTTATGATGATTATTGCATTTTTAAAATCAATAGTTATACTGAAATTATTGTATTACCGCATTTAACATTACATACGCTTTCTAATATCAAGTATTAACAATTTATTATTTCATTATTTTTCAATTCTAAAATGCACACAAGCAAATTTGACAGACATCCGGAGTAGTAAAGGTAATATTTTACTGTTTTAACAAACTTTGTGTTTATAAGCATTTTACGAGAAAGGCAGTCAGCAAGACTACTTGTTTTGTATTGCTTTCGAATGAGCCTTTTAAGAGTATAATTAACACTTAAAGTGTTAGATTGCACAAGAACAAAAAGTAAGAAAATAAAGGCAAATAGCTAACGCAAACTTTGCTGCCTAAGGCTAATGTGCAGACTTCTAATGTAGCTTCGAACAACTTAATTAAAATTTAACTGATCTGAACTTTATGTCAAGTATTAAGTTCTGTAGGGAGATACTGAATAAGCTTTGCTGTTCAAGTTGAGTTTGTTTCGAGTATAATCGCGTATCTGTCATTAGGGAGTTTTACGTATCATGCATTTCCTTGCTGTTAAAACAAAGAAATGTAAAGTCTACCCAGCAGGCTCTTCAAATAGAAAAATGTATATTCATAATAAAAATATTATTTATTTTAAAATGCTTTTTTAAAATCTCATTATTATTGAAGCACCTATCCTTTAAGGGGGATTTCTATGCACATACAGCTTTTTATTGCTTGCTTATTATAAAGAACAAATAAATATCATCTTCCAGGTTAAATTATCGTTTAATTTTGCGCAACATCTTACGTTTGTAGAATAATGTTAAAAACTGCACTAAAATTTATATTTTGTTATTAAAAAGTAATGGCACATTTTTGGAACTACCTTCACAAAAAAGAAAAATTTAAGTATCTTTTACTTATTTTAAGTACTTTACTTACCTCTAAATTATTATATAAAAAAATTATTAGTCTCAATTACTCTAACATTTTTATATATAATACATTTATTCTTTATATACGAGGGCTGCGCGATATCACTGCGAAAAACTAACAAAAACATATGTTTAATATTGGAAACTTTTTTATTGTTTTTAAAATATTTTGTTTAATGGTTACATACATGGAACCAATTTTCATAGCATTTTTTGCATAGCGAATTAGGTATCTCCGAAACATGGGTTTAGAATGCAACAACCTCCTCTTTCAACGTAGAAAATTGTCTACGCAGTTTGTTCTTTACCTGTGGGAACAAAAGCAGTTGTTAGGTGCCAAAACAAAATTTTACGGCGAATGACCCACCAATTTGACATTTTGAATGACCAAAAAGCCAATTGTTTGGGTCGATGTGTGTGAACTTGCAATGCTATTGTGGAGAATGATCCAGCGTGGCGCGTTGGTTTTGTTATTTCCCCGAAGACTTCTGGCAAACAAATGGTTGTGTATTATTCAAAATTGACCGTTTTATAACTTTCTAAAACCACAGTTCAACATGTCCAGTGTTTTCAAAAAAACAGACGACCATTTACTTTAAAGTACTTCGAGCGCCAACATTTGTTGGATTTGGCTCATCTTGAAAGACTCATACAGTAGACTGCTGTTTACTTTTGTGCTCAAGCTCATAAATCCAAGATTTATGTAACAATGTTTTTGAAACACCGTGATGATATTTGTTCAGCATTTCTTTCGACCAATTGACACGAGCCTCTTTTTGAGTAATTGTTATATTATGCGGGATCCAACCTTGACACAGCTTTTTCATGGTTAAATGTTCATGCAATATCAAATACCTGCTAGTCGTACTAATGCCTAAGAATGCTTGAATTTTACGAATCAGTCACATGAAGATCTTGCTTTATCAGTTTGCGTAAGGCCTTGATGTTTGCTGACACCACAGCCAATTTTAGGCGTCCTTCTAAATTTATCTGTCAGTGAACTGCGGCTAGGATTAAATTTATAAAATCAACGATATACAGTGGCTCTATGTGGGGGGTTATCACTAAAAGTCGAAGTGAGCTAATCGACGACTGTTGTTAAGATAATCTACGTTGAAAGTCGTAAAAAATTATTGCGCGAAAACGTTCACTAGTTAATTCCATTTTTTTACCTTAAAAATGTTCAACTTAATGACAACAAAATAGCGTCCGCATGACAACATTCGGAGTACATATGCCATTCGAAATGCCATATTGTATGATGCAAACGTCAGATCGCACCTAGTATACCCATAGCAGCCCGTGTACACCTATGGTAAATGAAACAAATGTATATGCATCACCTATCTAAAAAAAATCCTCAAAAAATATAAAAATCAAAAACTTTACTAGATCGTAAATATAAGCCAAAAATGTGTATTACATATGTTAGACATAAACAGTAAATTGAACTACTTAAAATAAAGATTACTTATTTGTTTTATTTATTTATTGGTCTAATGTATGGTTCCAAAACTTTTTTAGAGCAAAGCCCCCATTATAGAAGAATTTTATTGTCGATCTCCTATACCTCGCTTTTTACCATACACATCATATTAAAATACCGACTATACGTCCAAATGACTGAGAAACGTCTGTTACAAAATTAGCTATATTTATATCTTTGTTATTGGCGACATCTATTACCAGGTAGTGAAATTTGCTTCCCTGTTACTTATGCCATTTTTTAAGAAATAGTGCAATTTCTTTCTTTATGTTTTTGAAATTTTTCCATAATATCCGAGAGAACACTAGATGACACTGAAGCCTTCTAGATATTTCAATTTAGCTTTATTTTACGGCATGCCAGTATAAGTACTTAACAAACTGTGTGATTAAAATGTAAGTGAGAATGCCCCAAACTGCACTAGACCCTTGCTAGATGTTCATAATCTTAAGAAAATTGACGACCTCATCCGCCAGTTACAACACCAAAACTAACGGCGGCGCTTCACCGCGTGTATACTGCCTCTAAAGTCAGTTACATCAAAAATACCTCAACAAAAAATTGCTATTTACATACCAATTTTCGATACGGGAGCTAAAATTCCTTTCATCGGGCCGAAACTCTGCCAGGAAAGTTGACTGCACAGGCTGCCAACTCTGAGTGTTACAAAAGAGAGAGCCACACCTGGCACCAGTAAAGCGTGCCAAAAGTGCTCTCAAGATAGTGTCTTAGAGACAGCTGCCACTAGCATTCTGCGGCAAAAGCTGCTAAATTTCACAAAGGCTAACTGCAAGGGGCTATCTATTTACATTACTTCTTGGACTAAAGATGATCAAAGGGGCATCATGTAAGTGATGCATATAACGTAGATGCTCTACTATATATACCAGAAAGGCCCCATAGAGTTATTCTCCGTGGTATCGCCGTGAAGTATCAGAAAAGAAAACCTAATAGAATAGAGGCATCCGGTAATATCTCTCCGTATGATAGGACGCCTATAAAACTTAATGCCCCTAATGTTTGTTGTGATATAAAGGACTAGTTGCAACAATACAACCTCCACTACGTCATGGACATTATCGTTACAGTGGAGTAGTCAAAAAAAACAACGATCGAACAGATTTGTGAAATGTACGAAGAAGTACCAATTGGGTGACTGTCTCAATGAGAGCAACATCCCTACTGTTTACATCGCGCCAATCCTATCAGCTACAGAGGTTGTCCCACTTTTCCAAAGCAGCCCATAGCATGACGAACAGTACCCCGCACCGCGTGTCCACCGCGCCTTTTGTTGCTCCAAGTATCTAGGATCGCTCATATTCCCACTTGCCGCCACCTACCAATTACCCAAGACAAACCGCTAACCGTCATCCTCGCAAAGCTTCAAAACCTTTCTAGAGCTTGAGAGCGATCTTTAGCTTCTCCAAAAGGGAAACGCGAGAAAAGTTATAGATATTTGACATGATCGGTAGAGTGATCGTTACGCAAACGATATCGCCGCTTTTATTCGGCCGATGTATGGATAAGTAGGCCATCCGGTCTGTCCATATATAACTCCTTTTAAAATATACACGGCCCAACGGGCCAGATTCTGGAGTGTACTTGCAGGTATGATTTGGATATTATCCTTGCTTAAGAGACCCATCTCAAGAGAGATAATGCGGTTAGACTTCAATATTATACCTGTCGCTACAGTTACTGGCAGCTAGCAAGAAAGGGAGGAAGAGCCGTCTGCATCAAGTCCTGCCTGAAGCATTATTCTGTACCACAGCCACCGAGCCCTATAAGCGTCTTTTTTCCCCAAAGGCTTCGGTACTGGTCTCCTAAACATACCCGCTACGGTCTCACCCGTCATCCGAACGTCCTAGACATTTTTATCTTTAAGGACATCTCTATGCAGCAGACGATAAATTGCGTTGGCGGACCGAACAGCAATTATAACTCGGTTTTTCTTACCCTAAATATCTCCAACAGAATCGATGACGTCTGTTTTCACTTTGTAGCCTATAGCCAGCCTTCACAGTCCACCTGAAGCAGCGTTCTAACGAAGATTTAGTAGAGGTAGTACACATCTCAACGTCTATATTCGGAAATCTATTCTTTTGCCTCCAAACCAGTTTTCCCCGGATATAGGAGAGCGGATCAGAAAGAATCATAGCAGAAATCAAAAACGCCGTCATAGAATATCACAACGTCGCTTGGGATAGCAAGTTAGAGGCACTCGACGTAGCCTCTGGAAAATGGTTCTATGCAACTACCATACGTCACCACCGTCCACCCACGAGGATCGTGGCGTCGTCCACACACTCGTGACAATGTTGAGGCCTTCGCTGACAAATATTGAGTATAATATCATATATTTAATAAGTTACAAGTAATACTCCTTATTTTTAAAATATGAATAGATTAAAAGCATATTAAAACCATGGTTGAGGGGCGGGCTGCGATGCTGACGGACCCGGGTTCATTTCCCGGTGCTGTCTGATGCCTGGCGGGTGGCTTATTCAGTCATTAAAAATAATTGAGTACCTGTGTTCATTCGAACAAGGGGTAATAATGGCGGTCGTCTTAGGCGCGGTGCTTGCCACATCGCCCCGCATCAGAGATGGTGCGCGACGACCGGGCAGAGAGAGCGAACGTATGAGAGCCTTAACCTCTCAGTTCGCAGACCACGGGGCATAGGGCCTTACCATTATTATGTTTGGAAGTAATAAAAAATAATAATAAACTGTTTACCGGGTAAGTACGTAAAATATAAATTTACGAATATTTCCCACAAATCTCAGTACGTTGTTTGTTAAGAAGGCTTGTCGCAAGAGTTTGACACCATCAAAACTGCTTCGATATTTAAATAACAAATATTCGAACAAAAAAAGGTAGACCTGTGAAATTTTTTAGATCAACAAGCACTGTGAATGAAAAAAAAGTTATAGAGTTGCGTTTCGCATTACAAACACCATTAAGCCATATTATCTAATTTTGTCAGCAGCTGTTGGAATGGTATAAATAAGAATTAGTAAAACAAATATTAGAAAGTTAAACACAATACCCGTGTTTAATAATATTATCCAAGAGAATAGGTGATATGACAGAAGATAATCGAACAGAAATTGTTGAAGGTATTAAAAGTGCACTACTTTTCACTAGTGATGGACAAATCTGGTTAGTTTACATCATTTGCAACATGCAAAAAATTATATATATTATTAAAAATATTTATTTTTTTCAATTTATACGCCACTAGGGGCTCACCAGACAAGAAAATGTTTATTCAACACTTTTATGAAAAGTACTGCTGGGCAAGAGAGTGACAGGACAAAATGCGTTTGATGATGACACCATGGTTATAATCTTAGTGTCAAATTACATGAGGTAATGCCTAAATTTATATGACTGCACACTGCTTTATACCAAAATGCCCTTTCGTCAATATACCTAACTTTGAAAATAATTGTGTAAAAAATGCCACTAAAGTTCTAAATTTTATCAAACAGAAGCATTACATATACGTATTTTTAAATATATTTGTGAAGGCACGAGTTGTTAATTGTATATAAATCTTTTTTATCAAACAAAGGACAAAGACTTGAAAAGTGTGTTCAATGCAAAAAACACATCTTTTGATGTAATTGCAAGGTCCGAAATAGGAATTTGAGAACCTAACTTCAAAATTTATTTTGCTTCTTTAAGCTAGCTTTTCTCACTAATATTTTCAAACATATACCTATATTGAATATCAACTTGCAAAGCCATGATTAATTTTAGTGTATCTAAGAATTTATGGAAAATTTAGGTCATAACAATATAATAGTTTCTGGTATATTTTTGCAAACATACATACAAATGAGTTCTGCAATTTAAAATAATGGTTTTGTGAATATTTTCTCAAAAAATACAAACCACTTATGAAAATTATAAGTGGATACTAAATCCGGGCTTAGCCAATTTCTTTCAAAAGGCTGAGGTTTAAAATAAAACAAAAGAAGAACGTATTAAGTGACGGAATGTTTCAACTAGATCTCAGTAAATTTCGGATGAAAAGAATGCAAACATTCTTTTAGGTTGCAAATGAAGCTGCGAATTCAGTTTCTCGTCCATGACTGGCACCAAAACAATAGCGAAAAATTTTTCAAACTTGAAAATTACATAATGATACGTGTATTCGGTACTAAATTGTTTTTGTGTCTTTTAAAATTCGTAATATTTATGTTTACGATTCTCGATTTGTTTTGTTTTAATTGTAATGTTATTTTGCGACGATTTTTTAATACAACCACTTAGAAGAGGGCTCACATTTTGCTAACAGGATATTATTTATGACACTATTAGTGTCTCACAAAAATTAATAAATAATTGAATCAATTCGTTCACTTGATTGAATAGATCTGTAATTTTGGTGGTATAGCACTGAGTCTATAGTAATGTTACAAAGATGACATTTGAACCCTCCACTGTAAGGTATAGTTACTTAACAAGTAAAAATAAGTTTTATAACTACCTTTTTTAATGCTAGGAAAATATCCTCTCAATATAAAGTGTTATTAGTACACAATATACTATAGAAGTAAGATTATGATACCAACTTATATTTTGCTGTTTTATGCTTTTTTCAAAATGTATTACCATATTTGTAAAAAGTAACAGCAATTAATTACATTTTTAACATGCCTTTATCTTTTTCGTTCTTTACATAAATAATTTATGCGCAAAGCTCTCGATGAAATGCTTTCGACGCTAACTTTTCTGGAGATACCAGATTAACGGAATAAATGAATGAGATTTTACATTAACTGTAATGCGTCTGCTGAAAACGATTATTGTCTTCAATCCATTTGTAACTGATAAAAGGAAAACAGTGTTCCAAGGCGCTCGCCTAATGCAAGTCGCAGAGTGACGCGCTATTTGTCATGTCCCTTTGTTTTTGATAATGTTAAATTGAAATCGATATTTCATAGTGCAAACTTGTCTGTCTCGTCGTTATTGAATAGATTTGAGCTGCCAACCTGCCCGAATTGATGGCATTCCGGGGATGTTTGTCCCTCACATTGGACTTCATAATTCAGCTTAGCGCGATAAATAACCTTATGGATGGGATTCCTGAAAATGTGGAGTTTTAATACATTTTAAGGTGTGACTTCTTGAGTAATGTAATTTATAATATTTAAAATTTAAAATCGTTATGTTGCTATTTAAGTTATGGTATTAAAAACTATCCAGTTATTGAATATAGACTTGCATATTAAACGCATAACTTTTTGTATACATGACAACAGAGTGCTTATGTAGGTTAGAGGCAAATTTAGGACTTACTTAACATGTAAAGCTTTACTTCACCCAAAATAAACTAAAACGAGGCAATACAAGCAAGATAAATACGTGCATATACATTGGAAGCCCGAGAATATTTGAATTTAGCTGCTTTCTCCTCTGGAGCAAGCCCGAAGCGGCGCCTAACACATGGAAATCAAATGCGCAAGAAAAGAAGCAAAAACAATTCGTAATATGGCAGCGGTAAGAAAACTCGGCATCTGTCACCTCCCCTAATAAATAAAAGTGGAATTTGCATTCCTCCGATACAAGTTTATATTGACGGCACCGACATCGTCACTCATTACTTTAACGATCTTGCCGGAGAATAACAGCGATTGCAGAAGTGATGAAAAATTTGCTTTGGTGCATTCTGACAATAACAACATTACTTCTGCTAAATTGCAAATATCCTTGTCTATTAGTATTAATAAAATGTTTTTAAGAAAATGTCCAAACCATCTTCTATCTTTTTAGAATTTCAAAGGACTACATGAAGCTGTAGCAAATGCAGCACTCCGAGATGAGGAACGTGAGGTGCATTAAAATTTAACTCTGTGCAGGTGCTTGCAACTCCTATTGCAATACGAGGGGTACTTTTACACTTAAATAAGACCCAGCTAAAAGCATGCTATGTTCCACAGCAAAAGCAATATACTTTATACTGAAATGGTGGAGTCGCCTATATTTTCATTAGACAATTGTACAAATGTACATGCATATATAAAAACATTCAAATACAACCTCAACTTTCTTAAAAGATATTTAACACAAATTTTAAGCGCGGCGTTTAGTAACAGTTGAGTTTAAAGCCGAAATTCATTAAGATCTCAATAAGTTTATTACACGCCTTAAAGTAGAAGCGTTAAAAATTAATGATGGCTTTGACGGAAATGAAGATCGCAACCCTCATTTATGCCTTAAGAGCCTTCAGTTAAAAGTTGGGTACTTAATCATTTCAGAAATGATTGCTCTTCTGCTCTCCATCGTAGAAGCGGCGATCCAACCTGTTTGTGTAAATATTTAACTAAACTCTGACTTTTAGTTTCAAGTTAGATGGATAGTCGAAGTTTCCGCATGAAATCAAATAGTGATATGAAAAGTGCGCTGAAAATTTTTCCACTTACAAGTTTCGATTTATTTATGGACAGCTTTTGAAATATTTAAGTAGAAATGCTGATAATATCTACAATTTAAAATGACGCAAACGGTTTGTTGTAATCTTCTCTAACTATAGTTCAAAATATTATTTTCAAAAAAACTTTTTTAAATGCGAAATTAAAATTAAATATACAACGGCTTAGTATTTAAAAAGACCCCCAAAAAATATTGAGGGACAAATATTAAAATAACTTTATAGAGACAGAAAGAAACATTTTGTTTTCAGAAAATTACCAAATCAATCAAGAAAAATATTAATAATAACTTTTCAACTTCGGAAGCCATTTTTAAAATCCTTTGCCGTAAATTTTGCACATCTGTAACGATTGATTTATATTACTAAAGTTTAAAAGTTTAAAGTTTCTTTAAGAATACTGGAAGAAGAGAAAGAAATTTCGGAAGAAAAATGTGACTAGGGTAAAACATGACTTTAGATTACAGAATCAGTGTAATACCAAATGTATACATATATTTTAATAAATAAGATTTAAACAGCAATGTATATTTAATGAATAACAGTTATATTGTTTTGAAAATAAAGGGTAACCAGGATTGCGTCAAAGATTTATTATAAGTGATGAATGAAATATGGAGATTTTTGTATTTGATCTTTCTATATGTTTGCTATAATGCTATTAGTATTTGCTGTAAGTATTTCACTACAAATATTTATTTTTTTACTGCTTTTTCTTCTTTTAATTATAATTATTAGCAATTTATTATAACAATTTTGCACTTTTTAGTTTAACTAGTCCAAGCTCATTAATAAAAATTAATACAATCGTAATTATTAGTACTTTTTTTTTGCTTCCTATTTTTGCTATCCAATACCATATTTGACTTCTATTATTCTTATTATAGAAGATTGTGTTCCAAGTTACATATTAAAGTAAGATGGCGTTTATAAAGATTTTTTTTTTAATTTATTAACTATTTGCAATCTATAAAGACTTACAATAAGAAAATTTAATGTGTGAATTGTGGGTTGAGTAGTATGCATGTGAGTTAGGGTCCATTGACCTTAACTCAGTGTTATCTTAAAATATAGTTGTTGCTTATATTTGTAATAATAATAAAAACATTAACTACAACTAAAGTCTATTTGGCAGGTCAAGGGGCTTTAATCTGTTTAGTCTTTGAATGTTGTCACTATTGTCCAAAAGGTTGATCACTAAGACGTTGCTATGATGTTCTAGTTTATTTAGATATTTTGTACTAAACTTTCTAATAGTTTCCTTAACTGTGTCCACTTTCACATCACTCATTATGTCAGCATTCCTCACAAAATACGGAGCACCGCACATAGCACGTAGGACTTTTGACTGATATCTTTCGATAATTTGGATGTTAGTGTTGGCTGCAGTTCCCCATAGTTGGACACCATAAGTCCAAATTGGTTTGAACGCGACGTTGTAAACTAACAATTTATTCCTGAGAGACAATTTGGATTTTCTGCCCAGTAGCCAGTAGTGTTTGCTAAATTTGGTGCCAAGTTGTTTTCTTTTATTCCAAATATGTGGCTTCCATGTCAGCCCCTTATCAAGGTGCATTCCTAGATATTTGACCTCTGTTACTTCAGGTAATGGATTGTTGTTGATGAAAACTTGTGGTGAGTTGCCTCTACACTTTGTGAACGTAATGTGGTATGATCTAGACTCATTTTTTTAACTCTCCACTTCTTGGTCCAATTTACGATATCATTTAAGTGATTTTGTAGCGTTCTTGCAGCTGTGACTGGGTCTTTATGTTTCACCAAGATTGCTTTATCATCCGCAAAAGTAGCTGTGAGCGACTGATCATTGGTAGGCATGTCAGCTGTAAAAAGGATATACAAAAGTGGTCCGAGAACGCTCCCCTGTGGTACCTCTGATCTAATTGGATGTATTTGAGTGAGCGTTTGGTCATATTTTATCTGGAAGTATCTTTCTTCTAAGTATGATTGAACTATAATATAATATGAATGTGGTAGCGATCTTTTCAATTTATACAGCAGGCCATCGTACCACACCTTATCGAATGCTTGGCTGTCGTCGAGGAAGACTGCTGTGCAGTAACTTTTTTCTTCAAAAGATTGATTTATTACTACACGATGGACCTGCTGTATGGTTGAATGCTCCCTTCTAAATCCAAACTAATGCGCTGGAATCAAATTCATCTCTTCGATGATTGGCGTAAGTCTTTTGGCTAGCAATTTTTCTAATAGTTTACCAAGTATGGATAGTAAACTAATTGGCCTATATGAAGCAGCCTCGTTGGGTGGTTTCCCAGGTTTTAATATAAGAATCACTTGAGCCACCTTCCAGAGTAACGGAAAGTACCCTAAACGCAGGACTGAATTGAATAAGATTGTAATCATAACAAAGCCTTTGCGAGAAAATTCCTTGATTATCTTTCCTGTTATTTGATCAATGCCGGGGGCCTTTTTTGGATGTAGATCATTTTAACCATATCTTTAACTTCCTTAACTGAGAAGAGCTTTGGCAGTGGGGCCAATTGATATGGCGTGTGGAGATAATTCTTTATTTCAGCATCTTCTTCTGATGTTAAAGAAGAGGACAAAGGTTGAAATGAATACTAAGATACTGAGCAAAAACATCTGCCTTATCCGAATCAGTGCGTGCCCAACTGTTGTCTTCTTTGCGTATTGGGGGAATTTGTTGATGCTGGTATTTAATCCTTTTGGTTGCTCTCCACAAAGCGTAGTTTGTATCAAGGGTAGAGCTTAAATTTTCCAAGTACTCTTGATAGCTTTTATTCTTTAAGTCTTTGATTAAACTCTTGAGTTCCGCAGATGCTTTATTATAGCGTGTCTTATCAGAGGGGTAACCATTGTTCTGCCAGATTCTCCTCAGCCTTCTTTTTTCAGCAATTTTCTTATTGATGACCATTGGACAGCATTCCTGTTTCCTTGTAATTGGGATATCTGGTGTCGCTTCCCTAGCCGACTCTTGTAATACTTGGGTGAAGTTCCATACCGCAGCCTCAACGTCCACAGTGGTTTTGAGCGGTATTCTCATATTCAGTTTATTATCCACTAAAGATCTAAAGTGGTACCAATCTGTTCTGTTATTAAAAAGTTTTGACGGCTTTTCTTTTTCAATAATTGTTGCACTTATTGTAGCTATAACGGGAGTGTGATCGGAGTTAAGATCCAAGCATGATGAGATGTCCAGGTATCCAGGAGCTATACCTTTGGTCACGAAGAAATCCAGCAAGTCCGGAATTTTGTTAACATCTGTGGGCCATTACGTTGGTTCATATGTTGATAAATGATTTAGGTGTAGTTCTTGGACAACTTTATATAGTAGTCTTTCCCGTCCTGGTGGAGATATACGGGAACCCCAGAGAGTATTTTTCGCATTATAGTCTCCGCCTGATAGGAACCTATTACCCAGGGAGCGAAAATAGTTAATAAAACCTTCTTTGTTAGTAGGGCGATTTGGCGGGCAGTACGCTGCTGAGAGTGTGAGAAGACCGTGCCAGTCTTCTATTCGAACACTAGTTGCTTGTAGGAAGTCCTCCTTGAATTTTGATAGCTCATAATGTTTAATACTATTCTTGATCCAGTATGGCCGTACCTCCCATAGCATGTCTCTCTGCTTCTGGATGTTCTGTGGAATATATGTTGTAGTTTTGTATTTTGAGGTAACGAGCTTGTGAAATGAGTCTCTGAAACGAGTAAAATATCTACATTATGTAACTTAAGAAACATTTCTACTTCTTGCTTGTGTTTTGAAAGCCCATTGGCATTCCATAAGGCGATTTTATATATTGGAGCCATTTTTATTATTTGACAATTCTTCTCTTAGGAGCCTGATCTGTGTTGATAATTCATTTATTGTTTGCTGTTGCGCTAATATAGTTTGTTGCATTGATATAATGATGGAGGTTAAGTCCCCTGTTTGCTGACCTGGTTGTTGACGATTTATTTGATTATATTGACGGCTTGCTATAACATGAAAATTGGCATGACGTTTTTCCAACATATCTGTATTAAGGGGAGTGAGGGTTTTATGTTGCATACTGGTCATCGTTAGGTTCTGAGGTTGTTTTTGTTGTTCTTGATTAGCTTGTACTTGTGTCATTTGCTGTTGCGTTGTTGGTTGAATTGATCGCTGTTGATTTCCGGAGGTAAGTATTTTACAAGCTAGACCCGGGTTTCTTCTGTTTAGGATGTTGACATAAACTTTACAGCCTTTGTAATTAGCTGGGTGCGCACCGTCGCATAGTACGCATTTGGCAGGTTTACCATCATTACGATTTTTCACACACGTGCGATAGTCGTGCAGCCCTGCGCATTTGACGCATCCGGCTGGCCTAGTGCACCTGTTCCTTGTGTGGCCGTAGCACTAGCAATTTTTACATTGAGGTATCTGCGTTTTCCTTATGGGTTCTTTAAATTGCACAATTGCATTTTCAATATTTTTAATTTTAAATATGTCCTTGTTATTTGCCTTACGCTTGATATCAATGAAGAGATTTTTTTTCTTCTTAATTTCTCGGTTGATAACATTCATAATATTTACAACTTCGTGCCCTGCTTTCAATAGTACCTCCTTGATTAGGGCAGTTTCTGTGGAATGATGCATATTCTTTAACACGACTCTGTATGTCTTCTCCTCTTCAAGGCTATATGTGTGCCTTGCTACTTTATTTTTATCAAGAGCATCCCTTAATACTTTATAGTCTTCTACTTTTTTTACTTGTAATTTGACTTTGTTACCTTGTAATAATTGATAATTGTAAGCTGTTTTATCTATGTGGTTATTAACTAAATGTAGCAGGGGGTTTATTGCTGTTACATAGTGAATTATGAAAGGAGGAACTTGAATCTCTTTTTTCTCCTTTTCTGCAGCGGGTATCGATCTAGTGGATTGCTCTCCTGCATCACTTGCGACTGATGCTAGTGCATCGTACCTGTTGGAGGTGGATGTTCCTGTGTTAGGCTGCTTCCTTAACTGTGAAGAAAGATCACCGCTTCTCCTTCTTTTATGTCGTCTTACTTCTTGAAACTTATTTAATGTTATAACTTCTGATTTATCACTGGCGACTGACATAATATCATCGTTGTTAGAAGGATTTGTCAACTGGTACGATATTGTATTCATAACATGATCTGCGAATATAAATAACCAGAGTTTATCAGTGCTGTACTATTTGGAACACTTTGTTGTAAGGGGTACGATTCCCGCATAGGTAAATAATTAGGTGTTTGTTGTATGAAAGTATTCATCCGTGTTTTATTGGCCTGGGGTATATTCCACTGTGGTATCAAAGTTTGTTGAGATTGCTGTAACTGCATTGTTTGTGATTGCTGTGCTTGCGCCTGCCACTGCATTTGAGGTTGCGAATTATACATGAAGGGAATGTTGTTATTTGTTGATTGTTGTGAATAATAGGTGTTTGAATTATCCGTAAAACCGGCATTATTGTTGTACATAATGTTACGTTCTGCCAATGGTTAGAAATTTGATTAAGTTTACCAGAATAACAGCTAGACCCAGCAGATAAGTGGCACGGGTTCTGATACCGCGCCTGACCTCTGTCTGGATATCACACACGAACCACACCACGTCTGTTCGGCTCTGCTATTCAATATATACTATTTATAAAGTAAAGTAAAACTGTTTTAAACAAAAATGCTCTAAGAAAGTTTTACATATATTCTCTACAAACTAGATTGCATACAACAACATATATTTTGTAACTACAAAAATAAGTAAAAAAACAATGGGACGTTTATATGGTCGATAATATCTAGGTAACCCCCGAAAAAATTGGACCGACTACTATGCGCACTGAAACCTGATAAAATGATATAACAATACAAGTAGTAGCACATGTGGACATTGCACATGCGTTAGACAGACAATGAATAAATTGCCAGTTGAGTGCTTTTGAATATGGCATGAACACCGGGTGCCATTGTTCCAATCAGAATATCTGTCTTACTACAGGTACTTATAGTAACTGTAAATAAAGTCACTACAAAATAGAAATGTCTAGGATGTGAAACAGGCTCAAGACAAGTAATAAACTACATAAGCCATCAAACCCTGAAGAGGTCTTAATAGTTACATATGAAATAATATGGCGTCTCTCATAACTCGCTGAAACGCGACTATTCTTTTTGTGACGTGCTACAGTCAATAAGAGCATGTTTGAATTAATGTGGAAAAAAAAATTATTTAAAAACATTTTTAAATACATGGACATACGTTGTACTCCATCAGAACAAAAATGCTACCGTATCAGTAATGCGTCCAGTCACCACCGGCGTCGATAGTTGTCTGCCATCTTTGAGGTATGCTTTCTACCAAATTGATGGCATATTTATCTAGCAAAAATATCCATATGCGACAAATTTTTCGTGTTAACTGCTTCAAAGTAAATACTTTTCTTTCACGAAACTTGTGCTTGATATATACCCACACATTCTCAATTCGGGCGACTGCGACGGCCAATCAAGTGTAACGACGCCATTCTGCTTTTTCCAGTCTATGCAAATGTTGCTGCGGTGTTTGAAGTCGTTATCCTTTTGCAGAATCCAGTCCTCGTTTTTTTTAATGAACTGACGTTCAGCAGCTAATAACAAATATTTCTTGTAAATTTGCAGCATTTTCAAAGCACTTAGGTTGTACATAAACAGATGCAGCGTTCCGAAACCTAGTTTTGAGAATCAGCCTCAAAGATGCACTTTTATTGGGTGTTTGACGGTCCACTGTATCAACCTGTTAATTGAGATTGACCAAGCTAGCGGGATGATAACATATCCCCAAACAGAAGCTTTGCCCGTAAAAATTACATTACTCCAATCTCAGTCGATATTGTCCTTTGCTCACGCGAGTCACTTCGTCACATGATTTTTAGTAAAAAAGTTTCTTCACTAAACTACGACGTTTGATATCAAGTGCACGGAGATGGATTTGGACAACTACGTACGTATATATATATATATATATATATATATATATATATATATATATATATATATATATATACATCTTTCTGTTTTAATTTTGCTACTTCTTGACGAAATGTTAAGCCCCGGTTCCGCGAAAACAAATTCACAATCTGTTTTTTGACTTTAAGGGACACTGCCTATCTAGCCACGTTCTGATAAGTCATCGATCATTTTAGTCTCTTTAGATCGCTGCGCCCACTTACTAACGAATGTATTCGGTTTGTTTATGTACTTAGCAGCTGTTGCACGAGACATATTTGGATCTTTTGGTTGGGTACAGAGAAACACAACCTCGTAGCGCGATGTCAATGCCTATGCCAACTGAATTTTTTGTGACAAAGCATCGATGACGGAGATCCCTTCTATCGACTCACGGAAGAATTAAGACGATACCTTTTACCATTTGCTTATTATACCAAACAAACTCTTATTTAACTGACTACAAATAATGGTTACCTATAAATTTTACCAATTGCACGTTTGATTTTCTATTTCAGCCTTTAAATAGCAGCAGATTTTTTAACATAAGCTCTTTTTTTCAATAGGAAAAATTGTAATTGGGTTAGATAGCAAAACCACAGTAGCCAATACATATCAGCGTATATGTGCAAGATAAATTCGTTTGAAGTAAAACAAGTATTTCATTATTATTAATGTTCAAATCGTCGATTTTATTAAAAAAAAGTTATTTTGCATCTTCAAATAACATACTGTTGACAGTAACGGCAATGTCAGCTTCAACTCAAAGAAGTACGGACAAATGAATTTTCTAGCTTGTAATTTACGTCAACGAATGGATTTTTGTAAATGTATTGGTTTTTCGTGAACAACACATGAATTTTCACTACTTCAGATGACACAATTGTGACAATTCACAGAATCATTTAAGGAAAAATGGACCTCATCAGTGAAAACTGTGGTGTTCTTTAAAACCAGTTTATAATTGTACGGCATTTCTGGTAGACCTTTTTTTAAATTCTTGAGCCAATTGAATTTTACATGCCTGTAACTCTGGATTGTTTGTTATAATACGTTACCTAGTGTCCTATAAAATATTCAAGTGCGGTGAAAGGCTGCAAATTGACGTCCTTAATTCTTTATGCACACTTACTCGAGAAATATTCTCACCTGAACGACCATTGTGTTTATAGCAAATCCCTGATTTACCAATAATCGTACTACTTGTTTCAAACTTCTGCACTAGACCACAATCTGCACGCTCATTTGGATCATTATTGCTTATAACAATTCAAAAGTTCTATTTGAATCACTTTTTACCAACAGTCATGTATTATAGAAGAGGCGTCATGGTGTAGGGCTGTTTATTTATGGTTTGACCTAAATCCCTTAGTTTCTCTAGCTGAAAGGATAAACACTGAGATGTATCTGATATTCTTAACAACTCTGTATTTTCAAGTCCCTAAGAACAGTTCAGGGTAGAATCTCCCCTGTATCAACAGGATAACTTCTATTTATACAACTAAGGTTATTTAGCCGTGGTTTGAAGAGATGAGTGTTAAAAATTACACTGTTATTTACAGGGCGCCGATTTAAACCCCTTCAAACACTTTTAGGAAAAATTATAACGTAAAATGTATCAGTTTAAATTCCCATCTACAGTAACTAGACTCATCTCAGCCTTCATAGATATATGTCCTATGCCTACATACCAAGTTTGATAGAGACTTCCCAAACATTCTATTATATGCTATATGAGTACCTGATTCTACAACAGTGGGCGTCCGGATACTTTTAGCCATACAGTGTATCATATTTCCTATGTGGTCTAGTGAAATTGTTTTTAAATGTTTAATAATTTTTTTAGGTTATGGCAAAGTAATGCATTTTTGGTAATATATTAATAGCTTGATGACCCTGGACATAAACATTAACAGCGACGTATATCTGGCTTACAAGGGGACCATCAAACATGGTATAAACGGATTTTGATGAGTCTCAGGTATGTTGAAGAATGATTTGCCCTGATTATCAGGTTAACCGGGTTTCATGCGATAGGCCTTGGTTTCCGAGAAAATCGATGGTAAAGTTTTACGCGGGGCTTATGTACCCGTAATGATGCTCACTCGGCAAACCAGCGAGCGCGGCGCAGTGGGTAAGATATACGACTACCATACGAGTGACATGTGTTTAAGTCGTACCGCTGTCTCTTTTTTTTCTCCTAATCTATCCAATCTCGCGAAATATCAACAACAAACGTTGCCTTCAACAATTGCGGGAAAAAATCAAAAACTCATCTGTTAGGCAAATAGGGATCAAATATCTTATCACTGGTTTCTCTCCTACCATTATGAAAGTTTTTGTACTTGCCGGTATCTTGTCTACTTCTTGAAAATGCATGGAGAATGCTTCTGTCTTATATGTATGCTTTTTAACGCTAATCAAGTTAATCTTTTCTTTTTCGGTGTTTAGGATAATTTTTAAGATTCTCTCTAAAAATGACCTACCAATTGGGATAAATTTGCAAACGATCCTTATATAGCACACAATACGAGTTAATTTCTTCTTTAACTGTCCCCATATTTAAGTCTCTATGCAACACTTTAGTTGGCACATACAAAGTACTTTGTTTTAAAATTGTTGCAAAAATTCAATATTGAAGTAACTGACTGCTCCCGATAGTAGTATCTCTTAGATCCGTATGAACTTTATAATAACTTTATATAAGAGGAATTTGTTTTCTAATATCGGCTGAGATGTTCGTCCAAGTAGGCAATACGTTTATTCAATTACTTTCGCTTGTTAAAATTATGTTTACGCTATGTTAAACGTTTAGATGGGTACCTAATATTTTTAAATCTTCTGCTTGAGTCAAATGCTAGAGAGCAGATAACTTTTTAAGATAAAGTTACTTGCACTGATTTTGTGTCATTAACTTTGATTGTCTATTTTGTGACTCAAAACTGGAACTAGTTTGAGCCGGTCTATAAATTTCTAGAGGCAACATTTGGGTTTATGTGTGATGATAAGATGGTTGTATATTTGCATATATAGCGGTCGCAGTCAGTCTTGATGTTGAAAGACCTATTGTATATATAAGGTATAAAATTAGACCAAGAATGGTTCTCTAATTCTCTAATTTTATGTTTTAAAAGATACGGAGAATTATTCCAGAAGTAGATGAAGCGAATGTCGCCCTACTTAAAATCATCGTGCATGCTGAAGAGCCACATCCTACGAGAGATGCTTCCGTCAATCAAAACATAACGGATTTAAACCATAAAATCCCTATATAAAGCCTGCTTATCTTTTTTGCTTGAAAATTGTTATACGTGAAAACTCTATACAAGCCTCGGATGGATCTAATGATTATAACAATAGAAAAATTAAGGATAAGTAAAAATTGAGTGCAACAACGTAGATTGGCGACAAAGAAATTAATAAGTGTCATTAAAAAAAAGTAATGTAATGGTAGCTACAGTAACAAAAACAAAAGGTAAAGAAAAAGACGTTGATGTGGTATACCACATAGCAGACCATAGTATTCCCTAAACTAGAATACCAAATGCAAAAGTTATCATTATCATACATACAGAAAGTAAAAAAGACTTTAAAAAGACATAAACATATTAATGATAAAATTATTAAAACTACACTTATGACGAACATAGGACCATAAAAATTATAGGAGTATACGCTTTTGAAAAAGAAATTAAATAAAAACAACAGCGTTCTAAAAAATATTACAAGGATAGTATAATAAAATCAATTAAGACAATTATGTTATTGTAATTGGAGACTGGAACCCGTAACTGGAAAAATTTTCTATGCCAAAAATATGTAGCGCATTTGGACAACAAACAATTAATGCAAATTAAGTACAACTGCGACAGTGTGTCATTATTAATAAACTGAAAAAACATTTTCTTCCGTAAAAAGACCAAAATAAGCATACATGGTCTCCCCTCTTTTATTGATTATTTATTAACGAACGAAAAAATGCAATTTTTAGTACAAAATAAAGATACATACCGAAAAAACGACATTAGTTTACACTACTATTTAGGTGTCGAAAAAATAAATCTTCAAAACGACTGGTTTAAATGGCAAGATGGTACCTAAAATAAAAACAAAGAGAAAACTTATAAAGTATACTTGTTACTAAATACTGGAACACAATATTATTATCAAACAAAATTATCTACAAAGAACATATAAATTATATAAAACAAGAATCACAATACACAAAAAGCTCTATAAATAGCTGCATTAGAACCACTAGATTAAAGATATGAAACCACCAAAATTTTCCAAAAAATGAAATAAAAGCAAAAAGTCTATAAAACATTTTTACCACAGGACGTACAATACCGCCAAGAAGTGGCTTATAGGGCAATAAAATACTTGAATAAAAAAAGACGCACCACAGATTAACATAATAAAACATGCCCACGAGTCCATTAGCGCAGACAGTTGTGGTGTAACAAAATGTAACAAACGAAAATCCAACTGACCACACTGTAGACGACATAACTATAAATGGACAACGTTTAAAAGAAAACTACATAAACAACCTAAAACAGTTTTGAAATGTTGTCAAAACAAAACCCAAAGTTCGGAAGATTCAGAAACTAAAATAAAGTACTGCGAACAGACATAAAAGCTATTGGAAGCGTGAAATCAATAGTATGTAACAAAATTAGGGAAAGGAAATAATACAAGCAAGAAAACAAAGAAGAAAAACATGAAGATAGAGAAAACAAAGAAATAACAGAAGAAAAAATAGTAAATTCTTTGACAAAGACAAGAAATAGAAAAGCAATCGGCGAAGGTAACCGAAAAAATGTTAAAGAACCTAAAGTGAATGAGAGAATAAACATAATCATTTAACAAGTTTCAAACAATGAAGTAATACCTGACAAATGAAATAACAACATTATATTTCCAATATATAAAAGCTTTAAAAATGTGTTTAAGAATCATTAAAAAGAATCAAAGATCTTAAATTAAACATAAGTTGCAATAAAATCAACACCAATATTTAGGAGGCAAGCGCAAGACCACATTTATACTATAGGATCACTAACTAAAAACAAACTAAGTAGGAAGAAATGTTTATATCTAGTATGTATTGACCCAAAAGTAGCCTTTGATAAAGTACCACAAAGTCAGAAGCACTAAATGAATTAGGAAAGTCTACAAAAGAGAATAATTGAAAACATAAATAAAAAAGGAACAGGAGTGGTAAAATTAAATAGTAGAATAATAAAAAGATTTAGAAAGAAGCGTAAAGCAAGTCTTTTGTCATTAGTGATATATATGAGCTACATAATAATAATAATAATAATAATAATAATGGTAAGGCTCTACGCCCCGCATGGGAGCACGGCCTGCGAACTGAGAGGTTAAGGCTCTCATACCTACTCTCTCTCTCTGCCCGGTCGTCGCGCACCATCTCTGATGCGGGGCGATGTGGCAAGCACCACGCCTAAGACGACCGCCGTTATTACCCCTTGTTCGAATGAACGCAGGTACTCAATTATTTTTAGTGACTGAGTAGGCCACCCGCCAGGCATCAGAGAGCACCGGGAATTGAACCCGGGTCCGTCAGCATCGCAGCCCATCTCTCAATCACAGGACCACGCTGGCTCGCATGAGCTACATAAAAAAATAAAATATAAGAAGGGCCGGTTTGGATCATTTAAATCTAAATCCAGTTTTAACACAAAATTTACTGTACACTTACGACATCTTATTGATAACAAATGAAAAGCAACTGCAGGAGTTAGTAATATGGAAGAAGAAATTATAAAAAAAGTTATGAGGATAAACATGTAAAGAAGTAAAGAAATGAAAGTAACAAGAAACGAACAAGTAGACAAAGAAATATCGATACAAATTGATGCAAAGCAGCTATTAAACGTGCAACAATTGAAATAACTAAAAGTAATAGTAAGTACAGCTGAGAAAATAGACAAAAAAATAAGAAATAAAATATATAGTTACCAAATAAACAGTAAATTGATAAAATAAAGATTTTAGCATGGGAGAAAAAATATATTTATATAAAACTGTATACATACCAACGTTATTATATGAGACTGTTTTAGATAACACTGGATGATCAGGCTAAACGCCATCTGAAATAAGATATATTTTAAAGTTAGTAAGAAAAATGAGAAGAAATATATGTATTCCAAAAGAGATTACCATTAGTAGAAACAATTGAAATAAATGTCTTCAATGATACAGACAGATGAATAGAATAACCGACACCAGATATCCCAAACAAATATATGGCATAACATGTGAAGGAAAATACCTTGAAGAAGACTCAGAGACTTTTGGGGTAGGGACAGCATTAGAGATGCAGCCATGAAAAAAAGGAACAAACCAATAAGAAGTTAAATCAAGGCAGGTCTCAATCTCGAGTTATCAGAGGTTGAGGTCTTTGATGACATAAAATTCGAATAGATCTGGTAATCAATTCTGATCAGTTGGTCAATACATGGGTTAACCTATCGATATGTAGTTTCTATTGTTTTTTTTTGTTGCTATTAACAACGCGCGTTCTTTAGGCGCTCTCAATCTAACGCCCCACGTTGTGTTTTCGGCATTGAAATCACCGCCTACTAAAAATCTGTTGGCAATAGATATGAAAAATTAATCTAAACCCTCACTTGTTATTGTGTTTAGCCAGGCAGTTTAATTACAAACTCACTATTTTGCTAGCAGAATATTCTATGGCAACACTAGCAGCCTGAGCAGTCATTAGTCTGTATTCCACATTTTGATTAGGTTTAATGTTTTGCCTTACGATCGGTTTCATTGCCTACGTGAAGATTGTGATATCAAATAAAAATTCATGTTTTTGGCACAAAGGGCACAAATGAGTTACGTTAATATAAATCTTCTTTGAATGGGGTAATTCAATATGTTAGTTTTGCTCTCTAAGTCTCTTCTAAACGACCTTAAAATCATCATACACTTTTTAAAGAGCATCGATGAGCATCACTAATTTCGTGACTATTCAGTGGCGATTGCCGTTAAAACAGGAAGCAACATACACAACAAAAATTAGAGGCAAACAAAAATCTGATATACGAAGGCAATACAAATGTTAGCACAAACTATATAATACACACTCTTTAGGAGAAGATAGGTAATTCTATTCAAAAATACAGCAAATACATATCATAATGCGCATTCATACCACATCACTATATCGGAATGACTGGTTTAGTCTCTGTATTCGTAAATTATTTCTAAATTTTATTTCTATTAATTAGATGTATAGTTATGTGTTGTTTTTTTCAAACATATTCATATCTATTATAATACGCTTTATTATTTTGAGAAAAAATTGAAAGCTGTTGAATCATTTCGCATTTTTACTAAACTCTATGACGAAAATTTTATTAGTTAAGTCGATGTTTTAAATATGGTGATATAAGCTCATAGGAAAAATTAAAGACAGTTCGACCGTAGGACTTTTACGATCCACCTTTTTTCAAGGCTATACAGGAAGGCGGGTGTTTAACCACTAAGATACTGACTGTAACGCCTCAAAAAAATCTGTCATCAGTCATTAAAGTTGATGGTAATTACGTTCCAGGATGATCATTGTGATTATAAACCATCCTAGTAATTTATCAGTGTCTTATTCTTCGCTATTCTTATTGAAATTAGAAATTAAAATAAAAAATTTACTATTCCCTACGCATCCAGTGTATTCTGAACCAAGTAGCTAATTAATTCTTATTTATTTCTATTAGCTATAGTTATAGCCATTATTGATTTCCGATAGTAATTTATTTTTTAGTTAGTAACACTTCCCTTTTACACAGTGTTTTTCTATTTTATGTTGTTTGCTAATACTTAACAACTACGTAATATTATCTTATGTAACTCTTCAATGAAGATTTTACTAGGAGATATTGTGTGTTGCACTTTAATAACTTTTTTGTAGCTAAAATCTATGACCTAAAATAACATTGAAATTTTTTTATAGAAATATAATGTTTTTAAAATCTACAGTAGCTTTGTTTTTGTGCCATCGCCATTTATTTCGGCGGTATGTTCCGTTAGAAGTATGGCGTAATCCACTTCGCTCCGAAAAAAAGCATGTATATGCAAGTGGCCACCTGGGACTGGCAGCTTTATATAACTTCAAAGCTACGGGAAGCATCATACTTCAATGAACCAAGTAATGATACAGTTAGATGTTACGTTACATTATAAACATAATCTAAAAATGCTTCATTATGTTGCGCGGCTTGCAGTGAAAAGCAATAGAAATTGTTTAAGAAATATGAGCATACTGCAACACTACAATTCTGCATGAATTTCTGTGAGCGAAGCAAATATAAATCAATATTACTTTTTCAATTTATTGAAGTACCTTCCCCTTTAATTAAACTTATGACTTCTCTACAATATACATTGTTATATAGTGCATTGATAATAGTTAATATATAATATATTAAGTAGCATAAACAACAATTCCAATATCATTGAAGAACTAACAATTGTACTTATCTTAAATTCACTGTAAGTTCTCTTATTCATCATTATTATAACTCAAATGAATGTCTTGGGCTTTTTCTTTAGCGTAGTTTGTAGTATGCCACACCATTATAGTGTGAAAGATTTGGATGACACTTTTGCTTAAATTTATAATATATTGTTCAACTACGGACATACCCGATTCGTAGTGAAATTGTTGACCATTGATAAACCAGTCCACGTTGTTTAATTTTAAAAAATTTAGTTTTAAGGAGCCTGGATTTGATGGGCAAAGTCATCGAGGTAAATCCAAATTTTTTTTAAGGTATACAATAGAAAAGCTTAAAAGCCGTCTTATGCGTATGCACAATTCCCTATTATGTAACACAATAAGTTAGGTTTACGTAATCAGCAACCCACAATTGTTGAGAAAGTGAGCTGAGAATGTGATCTCAGAGCTGCTATCCTCGAATCCCTTTGCGCTCAGGCAGAAATTATTGTGTAGTTTGGTTATAAAAGGATCTAAGTTTACAATGTAGGCAAAAAGTACAGGAAATCTTACAACTTACAGCAAGCGTAGCGATGAATGCGTCCACGAATTGAAAGAAAAGGTCGATAAAGATATTCGGTAAAGCATGACTAAACTGGCAAAAAAATGGACCTGACGAGATTGACGGTCAGCCTAATAGTGTACTAGAACTGGTGCTACAAGACTTTAGTACTGAGAAACCACCCACCGTTGACTTAGAAAAACAAGATAAACAGGAAGTTAAATGTCCAAACACTGTTAAAGGACATCGGGTGGCTTCCTAAAATTTCTTTCGAATAAAAAGAATTTCAACTAGAACGAGGTGAATGGGCAAAATAAACGTTGGATCTGCTAAAATGCTTCTGAAGTGCCTACCGTTATGCATACAAAGTTTTCTGTCTTTGTGATGAGGCTTGTGAGCAGTGCAGATGTTATTATAGCTCTGCAGTTCTTTAAAGAAGGTCTGAAGGTGATCGCCAACAAACATAGGTCAACGTTCTCGAAACAGTTGTCATGTCCTGGATAGAGAAGGCGGTCGCTGAAGGAAAGTACGTGTATATCTATATAACAATTTGTATTACCAATGGTTCCCTGACTTAAGGCCACCCTCCAATCACGACTGCAATCATCTTAACTACTTTGTGTGCAGTGTGATCAAGGCGAATGTCAATGAGAGTTATTATAACACCAAGGACAGCTTAAGGGCCTTTATCATAAAGGCAATAACTCTTATAGGCAAGGAGTAAGTTGTAGTAGCCTGTGGTTTCAGTCATGTGTTTTAATTGATGATAGGATGAGCGGAACTTGAAAATAGAAATAATATTGAGGTTTCCAACTTCTTAACTAAGTAAAAATTAAATAATTTTTTTGAATATTTTCGAAATCTTTGACACTAGGCTGATTATTTTATATCTGACGGCATTTTTCTTGCTTATTTTCTAATTTAGAAACATTAGAATAATTGCATGTTTCCATAAAAGGGCGAAGTAGCCAATTGTTAGACAAGTATTAAAGGTAGTTTTCTATGCAAATTTATTCAGTATAATATTACATATTTTATTATAGCTTGACTATTTTTTACTCAGGAAGTTTTGATTATAAAAATGAGTTTCCTATGTGATGTCAGTTTAAAATTCTCCTCGGAAGTTAGTTAATGTGTTTCGACAAAATTAATATGTTAATATGTTTTTGATATAAATTGATTCCATAGGCATTAAGTTCCTTTTTGATGCGATAGAATATATCTATATATCTTGATTGTAAGATTTCTAAATTTCTGCGGGGTATTTTTCTTATCTAATACACCTTTTCTGATATCCTGTACTATGGTGCCATTTTAACACGGTTAAACATGGTTTAGGTCGGACTTTAAAGGTTACTTGGATTTTTAAATGTTTAGTCTTCCAACTTTTTCCATAAGCTGGAATTGAATAACCCTTTCGAATACTTGTGAAGTCATTTATAGTCAGTTGACAAGCAAAGAAAGCAGATTTTAAGCACGCTAGTGCTTTTTACGAATTTCCTCAGTATAACATTAGATATTCTATTATAATCTGGAGATTTATTTACTGTATATATTGTTGTCTGTTTAAATACTCTTGTGGTTGATTAAGCGTTGTATGGAAAAGGTCCTAATTGACTAGCTCATTGATTAATCTGAAATTATGGACATATATTGGTGGTATTGTTATAAAAGAGATGATTACAGGTAAGTCATCCACGTCAGATTCAGTAAACACTTCTTAAATAAACTAGTTTATTTCAGTTCTTACGAGCAAAGTTATAAAAAAAGTTATAAAATTTGCTTTAGGCCAAGTTTGTTAATTTACTTCCCCATATTGTGTTTTTTGAATTTAGGTCTCCACTAAAAAAAATGGGCTTGCTTGTTAAATATTGAGATGTATTTTCTATAATGTGTTTGTTCTATCGTGAATTTTAGTTTTATGGTTTATAGTATTACTTATGTGATATGTATGATGAATTATATTGTAATGGTTATAATTACAGATGCCTTCCTAGCATCTTTATATGTGTTGAAAAATTACAGGATATATGACAACCCTTTTTCAGTGAGAGTTTTTAATATCACTAATTACTTTTTAAAGTTCATTGGGCCCTGCAGAAAGATAGGCATATCTTAATTTTGGTTATTTTTTTAGTCTCCTCGGTTTAAGTCCGATGGTTCAAAATGTTCAAGTAGGTAGTATTTATTTTCCTTGTGTCAAAAATTCAAATGTCCGTAAATATTTCTGTATATGAGTGAATAATGAAGATAAGTGACTTGAGTTTCTTTTTAGCACAGTAATTTGTACTATTCACATCCGACAGAAGGTGGTAAAGTTCTTAATGTTAATTAAATAATAGAGTTTGTTTTTAAGTGAATACGTTGATAGGTCGCAGTCACGCTTCCAAACCGCGAAATAAACATCCAAAGGTTCGTGCTATTTGAAAGCAAAACTCACTGAAGCATCATAAAAATGTAAATAGACAAACTTATTTTTTTATATAATCTAACTCAGAACCAACTAAAGTATTTTATTTTTTATATTTGTGGGGTTATTAAAAAGAGGCTAATATCCATCAGCAACTGTTAGAAAACGTAAAACAGCAATTATTACACTTTCGCTTAGATGTACATGCAACTTGCTGTAAGTCAATTTTAATTAGTTAATGGTTTGTCTCCATTAAGGGAACTGGTTGATACGTCGTCCTCTGATACACCGAGAGAACAAGAACAAGTCGAACTTATCAGACAGACATGCTCGAGTCACCGTCACTTTGGCACACTTCGGGAAGTCGAAATATATTAATTAGCAATTGGAATAAATACATTTACTCCTAAATAGTATTAAAAGTATAACTTATAGGTAAGATGTAACGTTACTATTAAAATACTATTACATTTTGGCTCTAAATTAATTCGTTTATAAATATGTAACAAAATTTTATAAAATAGAATATTTTTCTCGTATTAATTCATAGAAGCAACACAAACACCTTTACTAAATTACTTTAACAAATTTATTCATCTGACGCCAGATAAATATAAAAAAACTTTTTTATAAGGTAAAAATTAATCTAAGAAAACACGCAGTACAAAATTTAAAAATATTTATTTGCAATTAAATAATGCTTCAAATACAGGTCATCTAAACTTAACAAAAAGTGATTAAAAGCCCGTTTTTATAATTTTAACGCATGATCGAACACATTTAATCTACTCAATGCGACACAATATGCTGTCCTATTTCCTTTGTAGGTTACGCGGAAAACTTCTAACAAAAAGTCGAAAATAGCATGAATGTAACTTTATAAAATGCTGCAGTTATTTTTTTGCTCCACGCAGAAAAGTTTGTTGCCACTTTTACGCGGAGTTATTAAAACTATAGTCGCATTTAGGTGTGAAACGCTTGTAAAATTTCTAATAAAGGATTCAATTCCAGTTTTGTATTACTTTTGTGTAGCTAGGATGGCATCAGCGCGACCGTGTAATATAAGCAGCTATTCTGTTACACAAAAACGAATATTTTGAGGTTTATATCCTGCTTGCAGTGTTATAAAAACACAGGTTTTACCTGTAGTTTTTATTCATATTTGAAATCTTTTAATGGCACCATATTAATTTTCGTATTCTACAGAACACAAACAAAAAATAGCTTTGACCTATTATAAGTGAACTATAGCTATTTGTTAAGGAATCCAAAAATAAGTGAGCTATTTGATAAAGTGTATTAGAGATACGTTATTACGTCAAATTTAAAAAATTACATAATTGAAAATAATGTCTGTTAATTCACATTACAAATACTTAACGTTAAGTAATAATAATAAACTGTTATCTGTTGCAAAATTAACAGTATCCTCGTTGCCTAAAATACTAATCTTTGTACTACAGAGGTAACTCATTATAACTACAAATTACAATATTTTACAAAAATCCCGTATTAAAATTTAAATCAAATTTTATTGCTTAAAAAATGTACCGATTATTAGCTGATCACAGCTATATTTATTTTTAATTTTTGTATTTATTAACGTTGTTAGAATTTCATGAATAAGAATAATGAAAAGGAACATTCCCGACAGTTTACCTCACAGCAACATGTTCTATTGAGGGATTTGCTATTGTTTTTCAATGATCAACAAATAATTTCAAAATTACAGTAATGGCAAAATATTGGTTAAAATTTTAAAAATGATTAATTTGCATTAAAATCGTTGATAAACAACCTATTTGAACTTGAAAATAAATAATCAAAAATTATTCTTACAAAAAAATATATCTTTGTTACTTTACCGATGGAAAATGCTCTGCTCTTTCAGAGTGTAGGAGACTAACAAAAGTGATAGAAACACTTTGGTGTCGACTTTAGAAGTGTCGGTACTTATATATTTTTGAGTGTATCTTGTATGGGAAACGTTTTTAGACCAGTATGTTGCTCGTTTTTATGTTTACCAATTTAAACTTTTTCTTAGAAAAATTAATTTTGTAAGAGGGGATTTTTTTCTCCTTTTGTGAATTGCAGTTATACTACTTTACTCATTTGAAATCTTTCGTTTAATTAGAGGCGATTTTCCTTTTTCAAACAGAACTTAAAAATTTTTAGGTCTCCCATCGCTATGTCATGGACTTCCAAAACTTCTTGCAATTTACAATGACGGATGAATTGCTGCCAATATAAAGGGTCATTATGGTGGTCAAATCGCGTACTATGTTTTTGCACGGTTAATCACTGAATGAACTCTATATGAGTGTGCCCTCTGAGTAGAAACGTATGGTTGATTACATTTAATACTTAAGGCAATATTCTCAGTAACCAAAAGTAGCTTGGCACAACAGAAAAATTTCTGTTTTGTCCTTTACAATTATCTGGTCAAATAGCCAGTGCTTTAGTGTTACTTGTTATATTATTTAATGGCAAATTCAAAATACAGGATAAAACCTCACAACACATCGTATCCCGACCGTTTCAATCTACATTGGGCTTTCCATTAGTGTAATTTAAAATGGTTAGATTAGAAACAAACAAATAAAACAATTGTGACTTGATCAATTAAGGTGTTGATAAGTACCTCTTCATATCAATTACTATAACAACTTTTTGTACCAGTTTTTCAACAAAATTTTATCTAATATTTACGTCATAGATTTGACGTATATAAGTTTTGCTTTTTTCAAGTGGCCTTCATAAGTTCTCCAGTAACTTTTCCTTACTTTCCTCATTGGTATTATTAACTCAATGTTGTAAATTCGTCACATTTGTCACAGGTGTCACTCGCTAGCAATTCTAAAGAAAAATTAAATTTATTATTGAAAATGTACAATATTTATTTACCTATTTTTTACTTGTGCTTTTTATTTTGTTTGTTATCGTTAAGGTATAGCAATTGCATTTTTAATTATATTAAATTCGTTGACTAAATATTTAATAACTTTCGACGACTAGAAAATTTGTATATGATTACCAAAGTTTTTTCGAATATCTTTTGATATTTTACTGTTGGTGGCTTTCTTTTTATCTGGTACAGCAGTATTAAGCCCCTAAAACTTTTTGACCACTACTGTTTCAACAGTAGTTTTTCAAATGTCCTATGTATTTAAAAAATAGTTTCGTACACTCAAATCTTACTGCCATTCACATCAAAAACATATTTCAAGGTTTATAACATTTAGCTGTGTATAATTAAAGTGATTGTACTTCGAGCAACATCAACTTTCAAAAAACATGAAGATGTGAACTGCTTATAATACCTTCTCTATAAAAATTATTAAAGACAAGGAACACGATATGACGTAACTGCATCCTATTTAAAGTCAAACAATTTACTAACTTAATAAATTCCACGCATCACTTATTTTTTTTAGCCGGAAAATGACACGACAGTGCATGTTGCTATTGATTAAAATGTTACAAATAAAGCGAACATCGAACAGATGTCAAGCGCTTGGCGCCATTTTCGGCCAAAAAATCATCCTTTTTCTGCTAATATTTGACCATGGTTAATTCAGATCGTCTTCAAAACTATAACTCGCACCCCGTCTCTTTAAGACGAATCTAAAAAGCTTATTAAAATCGGTTGCTTCTTCGATTCACAGCGTGTATTTATCCTTGGCGCTTTAATAATATAGATATTGTGCCTGGCGTTTTCATCGATATTCTCTGTGCACTTCTTGGTACTTGATGGCATACATGGAGCTTAATAAAAGATTCCCATAGACGTCGTCGCATTATCACAGAATGCATTTCCGCGACTCGTCGAATTCATACAGAACCGTTTAGATTTATTGTGACGATGAAATCAAGACAGTAAATTTCAAAGGCTCACGCCCTTATATAGACGAAACAACAGATACACAGAAAATAATATCGGAAACAACAATGTGCCAAATTAACTGTACAGAACCTTACGGTTGTGACTGCTTAGCAATAAAATTCTATCTAAATTTGCGCACTATAACATTATTTCTAGTGTTACCAAGTCGGGCCCGAGCGGTAATATATCAGGCGTCGGGACGCTACGACCGGCAACGCGTGGGACACGGACGGCTAAAAAAAACGAAGCGTGGGTTCCAACTAACGATTAGAATTATATTTACAATCTTACAAAGTTAACCTACCTTACGCTAACTTAACCTCCTTAGCTAATTTACAAGAACTTAACCTATGACTTAATGTATGCGCTGAATCGGACCGCGAGCTAGGTGCAGCAGCGGGGCCGGTGGCGGATCCGGACAGCGAGCAGCAGGGACGGAGCAGATGAGCAGGGCGATGGCGGATCCAGACCGGCAGCAAGGCAGTAGGTCCGGGCGGGGGAAGCAGCAGGTCCGGAAAGCGAGCAGCAGGTCCGGGCAGCGAGCAGCATATCCGGGCGGCGAGCAGCAAAAGAAGCCAAAAGGGACTCACCCGATGACACTTGATGGGTACTTCTTAAGGGGCTGACGACTGAGCTCGAATTCTTTGGTTGTTCCGGTTTTAAGGGCTCAGCCGTGCCCACTCTGCTAGTGGGGTGCAGAGTTCAGGGTGGAAGCATGCTGAGCCCGCTGGGAAATGCGAAGCTTGCCCAGGATTGGTGGACGCTGGGGGGCGCCTTTGCTCTGATTGGAAAATGCCGTGGCGACTATGGTCGGTGGCGTTCGGGTTGACTCGGAATCGCTTAGCATGACACGGCGCGGCAGGTCAACTAGCCTAGTGTTGCACACGGCGCCACGAAGTCGGCCTCAGGTAACATTCCTGCACACGGCGCACAAGGTCGGCCCCAGGTCGCATTCCTTTGTTATTACAAATTCCAAAGGAGGGCTTTGTCTTGCACGAAAAATTCCGGGCCAGGTAATATCAGCCCCGCGAAATCGGGGCCGGTAACACTAGGAATCATCAGGGTCTATGTTATTACCGAAAGTAAGTTATTTGAAGTTTCTTAGGCAAGACACTAACTAATTGCTGAGTGGATGGTCGTCGTTGAAATAAATTCGTATTGAAAGCCGTTGAGTCGCGGAAATACTGTTTGTAAAAATCCTGCTTGAAATATTTATATGTACCCTTAACTCTAAAAGCCTGAAAACTTCCTTTAAAACTTGCGTAAAACTTGCTTGACTGCCTAGAAGGCCTAGTTACCAGAAATTAACCATTATAATGTTCCTTCATTAAAAACATTCTCAGAACTAAAAGTGTTTTTGGTGCCTTTATACCACTTGCCAGTCTAGCCGATCTAAAGCACATCCATTCTTTAGTAACACCAACCTCTTAATGTCCGATTTTAAACAAGGTATATCTTGCCAAATAGTACATATGAGATTCTCTGACCGATAGTCGTAGAGTTTTACTTACTGTAAGATACAGAGACTATTATATTGTCCATACAAAGACTCTGCATAATACAGTGGCTTCTGGGTACATAGGAGCTAAGATATCAGCATATCCCAATTAGACTTTCTTGCCACTAGCATACTCATTCATAATATCTTCAAAGCTTAAATTATATTTGGATTTTTTGGACTCTCCAATGATCGATCTCCCACCTTCGCTTTACTCTTAGCCACTAATGCAATACTCATTCATAATATCTTCAAAGCTTAAATTATATTTGGATTTTTTGGACTCTCCAATGATCGATCTCCCACCTTCGCTTTACTCTTTAGCACTTTTAAAATGCAATACAACGCGTTAAATCTTTCATTTGTGGTTCCGATATTATACTGGTTTTCTTTATGAAAGCATTTGAAGTAAAAGTTTCGTCAGGCAATTTAAATATTGTACAGTTTAACAAGTTTATTCCTAGTCGGCTCTCAAAATGATATCTGATAATCTAATCTTCCGACAGGTTCCAGAATTATAGGTTAATAGGCTGGTCTAATATCTTATCAGTGGCTAGAAAATATTGAATGTATTGGCTCAGTGTTATTTACAAATTAAATATTGCACCGTTTGGTTCCTTATTCAACTAGTGGCGTCCGAATTTATGATTTCTCGTCTTATTCTAATCATTGCTATCGACAGGCTACTTCAGAATTATAGGTTCTAATAACTACAATCTGAATTTAAAACTATAAACTTGGTCGAGGTTCTCGCAAAAAAGACAATTTTCTAATTTCAATGTATCTATTTATGTTTTCTCGCTCTTGAACGCTTTCATCCAAGAACTATTTTTGGTGCTCCGTATCACAAAGGTATTCTTGTAGTTGCTCGATTTATATTATCAATTGTCTTTCCAGGTTTTAGCTTTCTAGTAGCCATTTTAGGACGGTATAATCTCTTTTCAACAAAATTTTTTGCTATAGAGATATCTGCAAAAATATGCATTAGATTTTACAACTAGTAATAAATTTTTCCATTTCACGCAATAATTCTATCCATTTTAATAAAACTTTGCTAAGGTAGCTGATTACTTATTGTTGTCCATCCTGTCTTTGAAAAAGTACACCTTCTATGTTATTGTTGCTTGTGTCAGCGTTCAGTATAAATGATTCGTTTGTTTAAGGATAACTCAAAATTGTCGCCGTAACCAAATCTTTTTTTAATTGATCAACGACTTCCTGACAGTCTCAGAGAAAGAATCAATCACGAAGAGATCAGAAGGAGAACCAAGGTGACGGATATAAGATCAAGAATACTAAAAATGAAATGGAAATGGGCTGGACACGTGGCACGGCAGGAGCCAAACCGATGGGACACAAAGATAATCCAATGGAAACCAAAACTTACAACGCGGAGCAGGGGAAGACCACAGAAAAGATGGACGGATGACATCAAACAAACGGCGGGTAAAAACTGGATTCAAACCGCAAGAGACAGAGACGCATGGAACAAACTTGAAGAGGCCTTTATTCAACAGTGGATAATAAGAGGCTGATGATGATGATGATGATGCCAATAACCACCTCATTCAAATTTAGTGTAGAAAATCAGCGCAATCCAGATATGGTATTTAATTTTTCACAAGAAATAGTTATCCTTTGTAATTATCACATTTACCTAATGATTCCAAGACTTCCTAACTCGTCATATCAATAACAATACCATCGGTTTATTTCGGTTTGCCATTAGAAGACATCTTAAGGTTTGACTTACCGATTGCACATTTTATGAACTAATTCTAGTTTATAACATTTCTTTTGCTTTCATTGTGGTTATGGGTGAAAATATCTTGATATCCACTGATCATTTTTCTATCTTTTCTATTTTAGACTTGTCGGTGGTATGAGAGATTTCAAAATCATACTCAGTAGGTTCTTATAGTGTTCTCTTATAAGCCACGGACCACAGACGACGTGAGGCTACATTAGATTCAGTAATATTTTATCGTTTCAGAACTTGCATTAACATTTATAATTTCGACAGGCGCAATATTTCTAACCTTGAAAAATTCTTTTTCTATTCGAGTTTTTAGTTGCTCTGTCCTAATCATTTCATTTTACCAGTCATAGGCTTGCTTTCTTGCTATGCCCTTCCAAGTGTGCCTTTTTCTAAGCTACATTTTTAGTTGTAAACAAGAGTAATTTGTTATTGAAACTTGTGGACCAAAAACTTTTTATTGTTAACTTTTAAAACGCCGTTTTTAAATCTAGGAAAACCCCAATCTTCTTCAAGATTCATTCGAAAAATAAATTTGTTCTAGACGTTGGCCAACATCACTTTTTTTAATTCAAAGTACATTTATCAGTAATAACGGTTTCATGTATTTATATAACTTGATGAAGTTGTGATATTATTTATGTATCAACATATAACCTGTTTGGTTTATAACAATGTTTTTATCACTATCTGGCAATTTGTATGTACAAAGTCTTTCAGGTAGGTTAAAAATCGTATTTAAGATTATCATATACTGTTCTTTGCAAAACTGTCTCGGGCTCCCTCCCCTTCCATTTTTTATTCAACCAATAATTGTTTATGATATTTTCTACTTTTCCCTTTTTTATTTTTTAATTGAAGTTTCATATAATAATCGTAATACCTCTATTTTTATAATATCTAGAGCTTATCGAACTTTACTATAACATCATTCTACTTTTTCTTATGTTTTTTTTCTGCATTAAAGACACCTGCATTATTATTTAATCCTTGGACTACTTATGTTCTTATCATAATTTCTCTATTTGAGTTAGACATGAAACTAATTACTAATTTATAAATGTTTCTCTGTTTTAATGTTAAGGCTCGTTGTTACCTGACGCGTAGCATTAAGGAGGTGTGGTCCATAAAATCGCATCATTTTTTTATGTTTATGGTTAGTAGATTATGAAAATTTGACGTGCCATCTACGAGCCGTTTTCGAGATATGGGTTACTGAATTTTTAATTTTTACCTTCAATTTGAGAATGTCAAATCATCAGGTTTGTTTATAGCGGACGTGGCAAATATAAACGATTTTATATTAAAGTCTTATCTTATGTAAAATATAACGATGATCACGAATATGCAAGATAAAAAATTTTGAGCGAAAGCATTATAATGTTTGACTATTTGCAATGTTCGTCCAATATAATTCAATACAGTTATTTTTTGTTTTTTAATTTCTAAATTTTAATTACTATAACTTATCACAAGGACATTTGAAAGGTTTAAATGATCCTTGCGGTAGAGCTCAAAGCAGATACGTAATTGAAAAATCCTTCAAAATGTTTATTACATGTTGTGAACATCGTTTTGCTGCGTAATAAATAACTCTTGCTATTGTAGAATAAAAGATTAATATTTTACGTAATATCTTAACTCCTTTTGCTAAATATTTTATATCCCTAACTTTGTATGTTTTTTAATTAAATTTATAATAATTTTTTAGCATTACGTGTGTCTCTGTTATCTAAGTTAACCTATAATTTTAGTTTCTCATTTTTAATTTTTTCCTTATACACCTGAATCCATTATTAATTTCTCTTGTTTAACTCTATTTTTCCTTTTCTTTTATTTAGTCTCTACAGTGTTTCTACATCTTTTTCTTGTATCTTATAATGCGGCGTTTTTTAAATGCAACTGGTAATGGTGGTTTTCAAGACTTACTTTTTAAACATAGAGTTTTCTTTACATTTTATTTAATTCTGTTTTACCATATATTTTTAAAACTTTATATGTAATTTTTAATACTAATTTTATATTTAATCTTTAACGCCAAGGTTATCATGTATCCATTCATTTCGACGTATTTTTACGTTGTCTTAATTTAATTTTTTATTTGTTTAAATTCTTTACTTGATTTGTGTATTCCTATATTGTATTTTTTTGTTTAAATCTTTATTTTATTTTAAATTTTATCAATTATTACTAAAATAAGTCCAAACATTTCTTTTTTCTCGTATTAGTGCTACTTCTTTCGTGGTAATCTTAGAAATATTTTGTTTTTTAAAAAATATAGATTTTATTGACTTTCTCTTACAAGTGGTTTTTAGCGTTAAGTGCTTGAATTTTAAAAATAAACCGTTCTTTTTGACTTCACTGCTAAAACGCACTTTTGGGCTATCCACAATATACGCAATTAATCTATATAAACAAATAATTTATTACAATTATAAACTTTTAGCTCTAGATATGACCCAACGTATAAATTTAATATTAAAGTAAAATCATATTTTTTACTATCAACAACGTATTCTTTATCGATTAACATATTACTCTTTGCAATTAATTTTCTAAAACAATATCTTTTTTGGCCAGCTCTGTTTTTACTTCCGCTCCGAAGAAACACCTGTTTCTTTCTTTATACAATCCATATTCATAAATTGTGTTATAAGTAGGATATTTCTCAAATTCTGCACGAGAGTGCTACTAGACAGTGATAGCTTTGATTTCATTCAACTGTACAAAACATTTTCTGCTAGTTAGACTGCTAAGGGTTAAACACGCAACTACTGAACTGTCGGCAATACAAAATAAACTTTGAGGGTTTCTCTATCCGCTGGCAAAAGGGTAATCGTAGTAAATTTACATCTTCCACAAAAATCTGCAAAACCTGAAAATCTCCGTGAATGGCACTGTTGTATAATAATTTCCATTATATATAAGTAATAAACAAGAAATTAAAACTAAAATAAAAATACTTCTTTTCCATAAAAAGATCAAAATTGTAATTCTAATTTAAGTAATGAAATAAACCCGACACCCTTAAGAGTAGCAGGGACTAGAGAAAGAAAGAAAGAAAGTAATGGTATGAAAATCTAAATAAGCGGGTCAGAAACTTAACCAAAATGTCTTAGAAATGCTTGAAATTTTTATTCTAGCAAATTATATAGAGTCGCTAAGAAAAATTGGAAAATAAATAAACAATACAAATATTATTAGAATAAAAGAAAAATTAAATTTATTTACATGAAACTTAACGCAATTAATGTAAATAGTATTGAAAATTATAATATTCACCCATTAGTGACCACGACCTTCTCAAGCCGCAACTTAAATCTGCTGCGGGCCAACACAACTTTCTCATTGTCTGTATGTATCATTACTTTCATGATGAAGGCTCTTAAGCTGGCTTTGGCGTCATAATGTCTTTCAGTAACTTTCGTCACAACCACGCCCCACATATAGTAATCACGGGAATTGCAGTCGGGACTGGAGAGTGGTCCAGAGCTTACGTTGATATATTTGTCAGAAGTCACCTTCAGGCAATCCTCAAGGAAGTGAAGCGGTGGGAAACTTTATGTGCATTATGGTAGGTGTTTCAAAGGCATCTTGGCAGGTCCAACGGTCATTTTGGCCATTCACATTTTTGCCCCGGATAAAGTTCTTTTCATCGTGAAAGAATTTCAGGAAATCAACGTCGTCGTGTTTGATGTCATTCAGCAGTGCTTAGACCTTTAAATTTCTATATTGTCTTTTTCATTTAACAGTTGGCGGTTCCTTAGAACGAAAACTTGTAGTGCAGGTTCTAGTACACTGCTAGATTGACCATCGACCTCATTACGCTATTAGTTTTGCTGGGCTAGTCATGCACCTTCGAGGATCCTAATCCATCAATTCATCAATTCTTTTGCGATCAGATTACTTGCTGTGACTTAGACAGTCGGCAATTACCTTCTTCTCGTGATCATATCTTCTATTCTCTTTTTCTACGTCTTAAACTTGAAAATTTTTGTAGACAAACTACACAATAAGTTCTGTCGGTGACTTTGCGGCTCAAAGGGATTGCAATATAGCAGCTCTGCAGTCGTATTCTCGGCTGTTGATTAAGTGAATCTAACTCGTGTTATCTATTACTGTATTGCACATATGCATAAAACGGAATTTCGACCTTCCGGATTTATTTCAACAACTTCATAGAAAACGTATAAAAAATTACTCAGAAGTTGTAAGACAGTAATCAACTTTGAAAAAACAATATTTAAGTTTAAGCAATTTATTATGCTGTTATATTTTAAAATATGAAACGTAGCGGGAACATGTACAACAAAACTGGCTACTACAATTTTCAATCATTTATAATGCAAATATATACATTCAAACTTTAAAATACCTCTGCTAAGACTACAACTCAGTATTATAAGGTGGTTGAGATTATGTACTTACGATATTCTTTTAAGCCCATAAACTAATTATATGCAAATAGAATTAATACCTTCAATAAAATTTTTAGGGTTAAAAGAATCTTAAATATAAAATATTATTATATCATCTACAAAGCCTACTGCCTATTATATCAAAACTATTCAAAAAAATCTTTCTAAAACGGCTAAAACCGATCAAAGAGGACAAAGAACTCATACCGGATCACCAATTCGGTTCTAGAAGTTAGTATAGCACTACTGAACAAGTGCACCGGTTAATCAGCATGATTAATAAAGTCTTTGAAGATATTATTATTAAGACGAATTTTTAGATATCAGCCCGTTCTTTGATAAGGTGATATGACGGTCTAATATACAAGCTTAAATAAAGCCTATCATGCAATTTTGTCATAGTCCTGAAGTCTTACTTTTTAAGCAGACACTTATTTGTAAAATACCAAGATAAACATACGGAACTATTACAGATTCAATCTAAAGTGTCCCAGGGCAGCATCGTAGGACTTATTCTTTACACGTTATATACTGCGGATCTTCCCATATTCAATATAACTATAGTTGCTACGTACACAATTATATCGCAGTACTTGCTACACATGCCAAACCATCAACAATATTACAGTGCCCTGGCTAGATAATTAAAAAATTAGGGCAAATGCATCAAAATCACATCAAATAAAAACAATTGTCCTCCAATCATACTCAACGGTCAACAACTAACTTAAGCAGAAAACATCAAATACTTTGGGGTACGCATAGATAGACGCCTGACCTGGAAAATGTATATTTTTACCAAAAGGAAACAACTTGGGTTAAAATTACGGCATATGTATTGGCTGATTGGAAGTCGATCTTAGCTAACATTGGAAAATGAGCTCCTGCTTTACAAAGCTATCATTAAGCTCGTGTAAATCTACTCCAACTATGAGAAACGGCAAGCAACTCAAACCTGAAATTCTAATGGACGTATTTGATCAGTATTAATGTGTGTTTGTATATCTAAATAAATATATGTTACCAGAATGTATCTCTAAGAGATATAATGTAAAGGATAGCTTTATTGGGAGCATCTCCTACAGGTTATTTCTTTATTTGTTCTTATTATATAAGTTTTACAAATTACTTATAGTCTAATGTGGATAGATTGTAAGCTTAGTGGGGTTAATAAAAAAATAAAACAGAGAACTCATAACAGCAAAGACAAAATTGTACCTAAATGCCACCAAAGCGCTGGCACCAATAATGTAACATCTTGTATGCGGTTATTATGTAGTAATAAATAACAAAGAAAATTAATCAAAATTAGATAAACTTAAAAATGCGTATTTCCAGTTATAAAGTGTAAAATAATAACTAAAATTATAAAATCTACTTAATCTACCAGTAAGTATTTCATTACAAAGTTATGCATAAAATCTAGTAAATTGTTTGCAGAAATTTTAAGTTTACATTCAATAAATTATATGTAAAAGGCTCTTATAATATAATCGTTGTTATTATGAAAATGTTTATTTTTTAATTGGGGCCGTTCGAAATTGATAATTTTGTCTTTTATTTCTTAAATTTAATCTCTTGCATTATACGTAATTGTAATTGTTATAACCGTAATTTACATTATTTGTTTGTGTGGTAATACAAAAATTTCGCTATAATGATTTTATCATGCGACAAAATCAAACGTGGTGTTAGAGCATTGTTTGCCACCAATGACGCTAACTTTTTGTCACAGTTCTGTGACATGCGCAATATACCACGTTAAGTATCCTCCTTCTTGTCTAATCTAAGTACAGCTAATATGGTAAAATATTACTGAGATTCCGTTGTCCCAAAATCGGAAATCATTAGATATCCTACATTTTTCAATAATTAATTTAAATACATTTTAGTTAATATGTTAGTTGCTCTATAATAACCTTATATACACTTTTAATTAATTTAAATAGAAATTAACTAAGATTGTAGATAAAAAAACTTTATACATTATTTTTCCTAAAAATAAATATGAAACTAAAAAAGCAATGTTTCTGCTTAAATATCTTTGTCTGCTACTAACTTCAAATTTCTGTAATGTACACATATTTACAGATTCTAAAGGTTTATGCCTTTTTATAAAAGGTCCTAAAATATATCTTTACTTGCATTATTTTAGGACAGTTATTTATGTGTGATAATTTTTTTAGTACTTAGAAATATATTAATTCGTCTTTTCAACCAGTTTTTTGCCTGAATATTTTAAATAAATTAATTGTACTACTTGCCATACGAGTTCTTTTCTAAAAACTTGGTGGCGTATTTGCTTCTTTCAATCTTAGCTGAATTTTTTGATAAAATCAATTAATAATCTGTCATTTGTAAAAAATTGGCCTTAGCTCAATTTTTGTATAACCTCCCTAGTGTTGTTTTTATTTTGTTTTTGCCCAACAATTTGCAATGGAATTTAAATAAACGAATGAAAACAGTTTAGTTTCTTAATCCCCAACAGCAAGTTCAAAATAAATTGTACCTTACTTTTACCAACAACAGACATACATAGAACTTTATTCTGGCAGTTTTTCGGGATATCTATAATTTTTTTTATTTCTGTATAATAGTCTAAAATGAGAAAAGCTACGAATATGACATAGATTTACATATCCTTTTTCTCGACTACAAACAAGCCTTTGATAGCCTAATAAGAACGAAAATCATAGAAGAATTAAAGGCAACACAAACACCCCAAAAACTTACAAACCTATTTAAGATGACAATGAAGGAATCACGGGCTTCGGTCATACTCAGTCAAGGATCGACAGAGGAATTTGAAGGGCGATGCTTTATCGGCGCTGCTCTTTATCATAACTCTAGATGGCATTATCAAAGAAAGAAAGCAGAATGACACAAACAATAACAAATCAGTGCAAATATTAGCCTATGCAGACGACATCGCAATAATAGCAAGAAGAAGGACGAACTAGATAGGATATTTAGTATAATAGAAAAAAAAATCAAAAGAAAAAGGCTTCGAAATCAATGAAAATAAAACAAAATACATGCACTGCAACAGGAAACAAAAAACATTGAGAGTAATAAAAATTGATAAGTACAAGTTGGAAGAGGTAGAAACATATAAATATCTCGGGTTCCTGATACATAGAGGAAACGAAACAGTGAACACAAAGCATAGAATCCAGCAGGGATACAAAGCACTATATCCAAATAAAAAATTACTGTGGAATAAGAGGTTAAGCAGAAGGAGGCGAATGCAAGTATGCAAGACATTGATACGACCTGTTGTAATGTATGCAGCAGAAACGGCAAAGTTTAACAAAGAATGAAGAGGAGCAATTAAAATTTTTTGAAAGGAAGATCATTAGAACAATAATGGGACCAAAAAAGGAACGGGAAGATGAAATAAGACTACTAATGAATCATGAGATAGATCAAATATTGAACAGCGAAAACATCGTAGGAATACACAAGGCACAAAGAATTAGATGGTATGAACACTTATTCAGACAAAAAGAAACATCTCCACAGAGAATAATCACGGAATGGACACCACTATACACACGACCTAAAGGAAGACCCAAATCAAGATGGAAGGAACAAGTAGAAGCAGACATCAGAAAAATGAAAATAACGAATTAGAAAGAAGCATTGCAAAATAAGAAAGAATGGAGGAAAATTGTATTAAAAGCGAAAACACACCAAAACCTATAAAGCTAAGAGAAAGTAAAATAAAACGTGGATTAATCTCTCACAACAAAAAGATTCAAGAGTTCGAAAGAATAGCTTAAATTTCTTCGGAAATGTACAGCTCAATATTATTATTATTATTAGTCTAAAATATAAACCTTAGCCCTTTGCTTATTGTTCGAGACAATAAATTAGGAGTTTCAACATGTTTGTACACAAAATTGTCCAAATCATTTTGTCTCTTAATTTTTTGTGCGTTGATTGTAAATTCTAATTTTTTATGTATTCTCCTGTACCAAATAAACAAGTAAGAAATGCTTATTACATTGTACAGTAATGTACAAAAACTTATTTTGTAGGTAGATCCGGATAAGCAAATTTTATTATAACTGTAATTATTTACTTTAAATTTTTAACTCGTAAACTCAACTTTAACTTGCATAAATATGTAAAACAGCTCTTAAAACGTACTTACCTATAAAACAAAAAGCTACAACAAGCGTTTTATCAAAGAAATAGGTATGTGTACCCAAAGAGAAGTACAAAGATGATGAATAAACCAAACTTTTAGTTCTATATGTCCTATATCTTCCGGCTTAAGCTTTCGAAGCCTGCGGACGTGCTATATGCCCAGCGGTAATCAATTGCCCGCGCGTTAAATCGAATACAAGCCTACCAGCGGTCAAACGTTGTCGAGTTTTGAACAAGCCTAAATACGTGCTCGGTGCTCCGTTTGCTTTGAAATACCAAGTGCTACGATTAAACGTTAATAAATGAAGTTATACTATAAAGTAATATAAATAAAATAAATAATAAATAAGTGATCACCCACTAAACGAAGAAATGTCGTATTTACCCAACGATTATACTGTCCATCCATCGCAGCCTCCTGGATCACAGTATTATGAACAGACTGGATGCCCTCAATACGGCATTCGCGTCAGCCGTTTGCAATGAATATATGTTTACGGCGCAATATTTGTGGCGTGTTAAATATATTACACTGCCAACACAACTGCTAAATGAAATTGATGGAAATAAATTTGAAATTAAAACCCATCAAAACGATTAAGTTAAGGTTTAAGCAGAAACTTCTGAATTTTACTCTAGTATAATAAAAGCGCTAAAGGAAAGGAAAATAGAATTTTACACTTGCAAACTAAAGCAAGACCGTAATTTTAATGTAGTACTGCTGAGAATACACTACTCAACGGACACAGAAGATATCAGGAAAAGTATCGAAGAGCATCGATATAATGTAAAAAATATATACAACATAAAGCAAAGAGGTACCAAACAGCAGCTACCATTCGTCATAGATCCCGCACCGGATAATAGTACTAATAAAGAAAAAAATTATTTTCATTGCATCTTAAATTTTGAGAAAATTAAATTAAAGTGAATTAGATTGCCTTTAGCTTCAATAAATAAAATGAAAACAACGTAGTGCTAACAAAGTTACAGTTTTATAATACACAGGAGTCGATAATTAATTTGCACTAACAATAAAGATATGTAAAGTAATATCAGCCAACAATATAACAGTGAAACAAAGATACTGTTAAGCTTAACCAGTAGTATAAATGTATAAAGCATTAAAAAAGAACACTTTTCAATTTTAAAAATAAACACTTTGAACTTATATAATGACAAAAAGTATAAAAAACATCGCACCGATAACAGCATAAACAACAACTTAAATCAAAAATTTGATAAACTATAACAATATGATTAATAAGAAACTTGATCAGCATAATAGTTGTATAAAATACAAAAATCCAACACTTCTAATATTAATGGTAAATTACAACTACAGTAATTCACTTTTAATTAATTTTCTCAAAATTTAAGGTGCAATGAAAGTAATGCTAATTTAAAAAATGTTAAGTTGTTTTAATGTGAAAATAAAATTATAATTATAATTGGTGTGGCGGCCTTTTCGCCCTTGAACCGCTTTATATCGCGGCGGCATGCGGACCTTTTGATATCAGCTACGTTTTGCCGTCGCACACACAACGGCATGGGCTTTTGCTTAGCCGAGGCATTCACGCATCGCAGCTCGGCCAATTTGGTCGTGTCTCAACATCCCGCAGATACCAGATCCGCATCGCAGAGGTGGCCACCTTGGAATCGCCGACGAAGCCGAAGCCGAAGCCGATTCAGGTGAGCGATTTGGCAATTCATTGGTTGATATCGGTAGCCGCCCCCATCCGCTAACGCGACGGCCGTTTAAGGGACGATTTTGGCCTTATCGGCTGACCTTCCATACGGCCGTCTACGTTTCACACCGCACCACGAGACGGCTATTTAAACGCCTGCCTCTCTAATAATTATAAATACAATAAATATAATTATCTGTAAATCGCCATTGGGCATAATAGCCATTCGGCGTAATAGCCATTCGACATAACCGCATTCATCGTCAAGCCTTTCGGCATGTTTGTTTTCGGCGTATTGTCTTTCGGCGTGTTGGCTTTCGGTGTCGTGTCATGGTACCGTTTAAAAGGATGCCAGTACAGACGTATATTATTCAATTGTAGGGAACAGTCAGCTCTTCAAATATCGAAATTCTTTAGAGGCGTAGTTTATGTCGAACCATATAATACACCTTCAAATAAAAACAGTGCATGGAAAAATTAAAAATTATTATATAAAATATTAAGACAAACTAAATGTACATCCGAATGAGTTAGCAAAAACAGTTTGGAGTAATAAGATAACTATGTGTATATATTTATGTAAGAAAATTATATCTCATTTTATATTATTTACATATAATTGTAACTTACATTAAATAATTACTAAGTAATGTATGAAAAAAAATCAATGGAATGTTGTCTGTAAAACACTTAACTGTTCATTATTACATACTATTTACTTATTGATTTGTAATCTCGCGTGGCAGCGTTAACAATCGCGTGCGATAGCGCCCCACAATTTCTAAAATAAGTAGTATAAAACCCGCGAGCACTTTAAAAAATTGTGAGCAAGAAGCATTTGAAGAAATAAGCCTGACGAATGAGTGAAATACTGAAGAAATATACCGAATTAATGCGCCAAACAATATATTTTTTTCATTTACTTACATGTTTCTACAATCTGTCTTGATGTGACATTCAGTAGATGGCTTAACATACATAGAATTAAATATGATAGTCATGTAGGAGTTGCATCCATTGAGTGCACTCCTTTATTATCTTAGTTTAGTTTGACAAGCACACTGGCGATCTTAACGGTATAGACGAAACTGTCAATCACTACTGTTCAAACCGGTGGAGTAAGTTTGACGGTTTAAACCATTTTAATCGCGGCTGCCCTTCTTTGTCATGATCTATAACAATAGATTAAAACTTGGAAAACTAATCGACGTTAAGCAGTAAACAAGGCCAACAAATTTGCAGCTGAACAAAAAGCGATGTTAAAAAGTCGTTTATTGTACCATAGCTCTCAAGTAAAATTAATGAATAAGAAAGATGGGCTTTTTAGAAGATTATTTTAAGAAGAAGAGAAAAAATAGCAATAAAGAGGTTAGTCCAGAATACGAACAAAATACTTTTCGAAGAAAACTAAAAATACAATGATCCCTTATAACAAAAGAAAACACGGAGACAACAATAAAGAAAAAAGATATAAGTATTATAGCGAAACTAGTTAACATGAAAGAAAAAATGGGAGGGGAATTAAAAGAAATAAAAACGGAAATTCAAAGTACAAGGAACAAAATAAAAACAATAACGAGGCAATTAAGCAATATGAAGAAACAATTCAAAAAATTAAAGAAGACTTGATTAAGAAAGAACCAAAATACAAAAAGAAATATAAGATTTGAAGGCTACGATAAAAAAACAGAGAAAAGATTAAAAAAACAGTATTATTATTAAAGGATGTGAACAGAAAGACACCAAAAGGCCAGAACCAAATCTAAAAAACTTTATACAGAAAATGTTACAAATAAACATGAAAGTAAAAAAACCATTTATGATTGGCAAGCAAGAACATAGGCAAATAGTAGTAGCAGAAATATCCTCACGTACCGAAAAACTTAAAATAATGAGAACTAAGCATAAACTTTACAGAAATAAAACTTATATATGAAACGAACTAATCAAGGAAGAGCAGACTATCCAAACAGCTATTAAAAAAGTTGAAAAATAAAAAAAGAAAAAGAAAAGAGAATACAAATAGGCTAGAAAAAATTAAATACCAATAACGTGCAATATGAATGGCCAAACAAAGATGGAGAGGACCTAAAGCTTAAAGAATATATTACAAAAAACCCAAAATAACGCAAGGAGAGAACTAAGTTAACATATATGACAAAGAGGAGGGAAACGAATAAGAAAATAAGTAAGAAAGAAAACACCGAAACAGGAACACATTAAACAATAATTTAAAAATAAATATCAAATGGAAATTAGGAAGAAGGAATGTGAAAGGAATCAATTATGAAGGAGTACTAAAACAATTAATACAACATTCACCTACAGAAGACTCAGATAAAGAAGTAAATATAAGTTTTATAACGATTTTGAGGAATTATATAATAGAATACCTAAAGATGACGTCAAAATTATATTAAGTGATTGCAACGCAAAAGTAGGACAAAAAAAGACCATCAGTGGGAAAGTATATCAAACACAAGGAAACACATTATAATTAACTTTGCTCTAGAGAAACAACTACAAATAAAAGCAACATTCTTAAAACACCGAGAAATATATAAAAAAACTTGGAAGAGCCCTGGTGGTAAAACAACGAACAACATAGACCACGTGCTAATTTAATCGAAATGCAACACATCATAGAAAACGTAAAAAGTGCCAGAGGAGCGATAATAGATTCCGAGCACTATATGATGTAGGCAAAAATAAATTTAGAAATACTCCTCGAAAATAGAATGCGAACGAAACAACAAATTAGGTAGGATGTAAGAGCCTTACAAGAAGATCAAAACATAAAGGAGGAATACAAATATAAAGTGAAGAAATACTAAAAATAGAAAGTCAGAAGGATGATGTAGAAGAACAATAAAATTTAATTAAAAGAACAATAGAACAAGCTTTAAAAAAGTGCTACCTAGTAAAAATATTAAGAGAAAGAATAACTGGCTTGATAATGATAAATGTAAGAAATCTCTCGAGTTAAACACAGCTAAACTAAAAATGTTAAATAAAAAAAAACAAATCAGAGCAGAGACTAATATAAAGACAAAACAAAGAATGTAAAAAGCAACAAGTAATGGTAAAAAATATTAGAAAATTACAACAAGCAGGATGTAAGAACGTTTTATTAAAAAAGTTACCAACCGATAATCAAACTATACCGTGCCAAATATGGGGAAATAATAGAAAAAAGAAAAGGTACTTGAAAATGGAAAGAACATTACCAAGAAATTATGGAAAATAAAGAAGAACAAGATAAATGGACACAAGAAAAAAAGGAAGAAAAGTCAAAGCATCTACAAGAGAATACTTTGATAATGTAATAGAAAACTTAAGAACTAAACGATACCAGAAAAAGATAGAACACAAAGTGAATTAGTAAAGACAGGAAACGACATATTTAATAGATAAACACTATAAATTAATTTGTAAAGCATGGAAAAACAGAAAAATTCCAAGAGCTTGGAAGAAAGCAGTAATCAACCCAATCTATAAAAAGGACACATATTTGATCTGTAACAAATATCGACAAATGTTACTACTGAATATAGCATATAGGAGCATAACCACAATATTGAGTAATATATTAAAAGAGGTAACAGAAAGTAAAATCAGAGAATCTCAATGTGAATTCAGAAGAGATCAATCGGTAATGGATCAACGATTGCAAGAAAAAAGATAAAAAGAATGATACTACGTATGGTATTTATAAACATGCTTACGATAGTTTAAATATAAACAAATTGTTAACAACAATGAAAATAATTGACTGTTCAAAATAAATTTAGAAGAAACTTGGAATGAATTAAACGTAGGAGAAGCCATCCATCCATCTAATGGCGCTACAGCCCGATTCGGGCCTTGGCCTCCTTTAGGCATCTTTCCCATCCGACTCTGTCTGTTGCCGCTCTCTTCCAGGTTTTAACTTTCAGTATGTCGTCTGCATCTCTGGAAATCTCCTCCTGCTACTTCTTCCGGGGTCTTCCCACTGGCCTTCGTCCTTCCATCCTTGATAGCAGTACTCTTTGTGGTACCCTTTCCTCATTCATCCTCACGACGTGTCCTGCAGGACACGTCGTAGGAGAAGCAAGATCCCAAAATTTATAGCTACAAAGGGACTTAGACAAGCAAACCCGCTCTCCACAACAGTATTTAATATAACTTTGGAGGAAATTATGAGAAATAACAACATTCTTAAAAGTTAACATTAAAGTTTATAAGACAAAAATACGACCGACAGTAGTGTACGGGTGTCAAATGTGCACATTAAATCTAAGATACATAAAAAAACTATTAAAATCGGAGAGAAGAGTATTAAATAAAATTTTCGATGGGGGAAAAACTTGGCGGAAAAGGGCAAACAAGAAGTTGTACGAAATGTATCAAGAACCAACAATAATAGATGCAATAAAACAGGAAAGATTGAGATGTCTGGGACATTTAGAAAGAATTATGGATAAATAAACCCTAAAATAGTTATTAAAAAAGGAAAAAATAGAAAAGAACGGATGCTAGTGAAGTATCATATTCGTGCGATGCATTTACAAATATGAGACAAAAATGGGGGTGAGGAGAAAAGGAGAGAAGTTGAAAGATTCACTAGCATTGGATTGTTTGTGGTCATACATACAATACAAACCTACTATTTTCGTATTTGTATAATAGAAGTTTATTATAAAAGTATTTGTTTTTGACTTTCTTTCTAAAAAATGATAAAATCTTCACGATTATGAACAAGTCTTTAGTTAATTACTATTTGATGCGTGCAGTCGAAGAAAAGAACAGGAAGAACAAGTAATTTAATGACGTTGCTTTCTTTAGAATTTTCATAAATATTATGTTTGAATTGACGCAAAATTTAAAAAGACACTTTTCAACAAGAATACCTGGTGTCTGAATAATAATGGGAACTAATAATCCAAAAAGTAATATAAGGCGTGTATTTCCAATAATCCCGTGTGGGGTTGCTAGTCCTCTATCGGGCGCCTCCCCAGGTGGAGGATAGGGGAATGCCCACCAGATATGATGGGTACCGGGGAAATAAAATACCCGGGGTGGGCCAAAACTAGCAAAAAGAAATTGATCCGAAAAACCGTCGGTATAAACGGACACCTCTTGTTGACCAATAGCTTCGGGTGGATGAGTCGATAAGAGAAGGGCACTTCTTTGCCCTGGGGCTAAGAAATTGACCCCAAAGGAGGATGAACCACATACAGTCAACGGCATAGGAAAGCGGAAGACAAGGATAAATCACCGCATTAAAGATCCTAAGGATATTCTCTAGTATCACCATGAAAAGGCTATGTTCAAAACAAAATTGTCCGGAGTTTCAAGTCCCCCGATCGGATCTCCGGGGGGGACGGTTATGAACGAAGTCGAGAAATCGAAAAACAACCAGTCGGTAGAAATAAATATGAAAATAGGTACATGGAACGTAAAAACAATGGCGCAAACCGGAAAAATTAACAATGCTATCCAAGAAATGGAAAGATTGAAAATCAAAATCCTGGGAATAAGCGAAATGAGATGGCCTGGTGCAAGTTACTGTGATATAAACAAACATCGGGTATATTACTCAGGGTCATCAAATGAGCAATATCAACATGGTGTAGGAATCATAGTTTGTAAATCAATCGCAAAAAGTATAACAAACTTTATACCAATCTCAGAAAGAATCATGCTACTACAAATAAAAGCTAAACCTACAACATTAAACATTATTCAAATATATGCTCCAACGACAAATCACACAGACGAAGAAATGGAACAGTTCTACTCTCAAATCGCAGATATACTGAAAAACTTGCCAAAACAAGATCTAAATATACTAATGGGAGATTTCAATTAAAAAATCGGAAAAGGTCGGGAAGGTGATTTCATAGGACCGCACGGGTTAGGAGAAAGAAATGAGCGTGGAAACCAACTAATCATATTTGCAGGAAAACAAGGCTTAGCAATAATGAATACATTTTTCACACTTCCACCAAGAAGACTTTACACGTGGAAATCGCCTAAAGACTCACCGGAAAACGTTGTTAGAAATCAGATAGACTTTATCCTGATAAATAAAAGATACAGAAACAGTTGCACCTGTGTAAAAACATATCCAGGTGCAGATATACAGTCAGACCACATACCATTAGTGGGCACCTTTAAAGTTAAATTAAAAAGAATAAGAAAGAAAGGTACTAATAAGTATGATGTAAGAAAACTAAAAGAACCACTAATAAAACATAAAGCAAAGATAAGGTTAAACGACGAGATTAGATTAAACACAAACATAAATAGACATATGGTCAATATATCAAATATAGAAGAGGAGGTCAAAAAAGTAAAAGACACTGTGGAAAGTATCAAAAAGGAATTCTTAAAACCAGACACCGTAAAGAAAAAGACATGGATGACAAATGAAATCCTACAACTGATGGAGAAAAGAAGACTCGCAAAAAGCCATCCAGTAGAATATAATACCATTAATAGAAGAATAAAATTGAAAATAAGAGAAGCAAAAGAAAACGAGGTAACCTTACAAGCGAGACATGACAATTTTAATATATATAAGAAAATTAACGAGCTGACTGGGAAATATAAAAAGAGAACTGTGAACAAACTAGTGAATGAAGAAGGGAAAATTATTATCAATAAAAATGAAATCAGTGAAACATGGAAAAATATACAGAACAGCTATTTCACGATAATAGACCAAAACCTCTCCAGATAAACAGCAGAAACCGGACCAAAAATACTAGTAGAAGAAGTACAAAATGCAATAAAAAGTATGAAGGAAGGCAAAGCACCTGGCCCAGACAACATACAGACAGAGTTTTTGAAACTCCTAGATGAAGAAAACGTGAAATGGCTGACAGATCTATTCAACTATATATATGACACTGGAAAATACCTATAGAATGGCTTAAATCTGAATTCATTCTACTACCTAAAAGCCAGGAGCTAAGAAGTGCAACGAGTATAGAACAATAAGCCTCATGAGCCATCTATTAAAATCATTTCTAAAAATAATTCATAAGAGAATATACAAACTATGCGAAGAACAAATAGCACCTACACAGTTTGGATTCAGGAACGCAGTCGGAACACGCGAAGCCCTATTTAGCATTCAAGTATTAATTCAACGTTGCAGGGATGTAAACTGCGATGTATATGCCTGCTTCATAGACTTTCAAAAAGCTTTTGATAGAGTCCAACATCAAAAGATGATAGATATTTTAAGAAACATAGGACTAGACGAAAAAGATCTAAGAATTATTATAAACCTATATTGGAATCAGACGGCATCAATGAAATTAGAAAAAGAAAACATCGTAGATATAAAAATCCAGAGAGGGGTGAGACAGGGCTGTGTACTGTCTCCGCTATTGTTCAACCTTTATTCAGAATACATCTTCAGAGAAGCGTTAGAATACACAAATATGGGGATTCTCTTAAATGGAGAAAGATTAAATAACATCAGGTACGCAGACGACACAGTCATTTTTGCTGAAAAGTTCGAGGACTTACAAGTACTATTAATCAGAGTAACAGAATATAGTCAGAGACAGGGCATAGACATCAATATAAACAAAACGAAATTAATGATCATCAGTAAAAATAATATCCCCAGATGTCAACTCATGATAAACCATATACCTATAGAACAAGTGGAAAAGTATACTTACCTTGGTAGCACCATTAATGACCAGTGGGATAACTCACAGGAAATAAAGATCCGCATTGAAAAGGCTAGAGCCGTGTTCAACAAAATGAGTACCATCTTCAAAAGCCACAATTTAACAATTAATTCAAAGATGAGATTTCTGAGATGCTACGTCTTCCTATCCTTCTTTATGGAGTAGAGTCATGGACCCTGACAAAAACAACAGAAAAAGGCTGGAGGCATTTGAAATGTGGCTCTATCGCAGAATGTTAAGAGTGTCATGGATAGAGAGAGTCATGAATGACGAAATTCTGCAAAGAATGAAAAAGAAAAGAAATACTGACTACAATAAAACAAGAAAGCTCCAGTACCTAGGACACATTATGCGGAACGAAAACAGATTCCAACTACTTCAAGTTATACTGCAGGGAAAAGTACAAGGCAAAAGAGGTCCGGGTAGAAGAAGGATATCATGGCTTAAAAACCTGCGAACATGGTTTTCTATGACCACAACACAGTTATTCAAGACAGCAGTCAACAAAATTATAATAGCCCAAATGGTTGCCAACATCCGGAACGGATAGGAACCGCAAGAAGAAGAAGATTTCCAATAATATTAAATAAATTTATTTGCATTTTTTAATAGCTGATTAAAAATAGCAACTTAACACTTGTCTGTGCAACCAATAAATAAATTAAGTATTGAATGTACTACAGTTGTATACTGAATAAACTAAAGTAACATAGATGAAAACATCTAGATACTGCTTACATACAAAATTATCGATAATTTTAAGACGACTCGTTTTTATGTATTCTTTATTATTTTTTTTTGATACCATCTATATGTATTAATTAAACTAAATACTATAATTAAAAGTACTAAATAATATATTCCAAACTTATGCTGTACTCTACCAGTTAAACTGTTTCATATAACTTTCCATAACGTTGGTGTATACATTTAAATTCTATGTTGCTGCATCCTTCGACTAACTTTAAAATGGAGGCGCACCTTTGCATGCCACGCACGCAGTATCTTGATTTCCAATGCGGAATTTACTTTAACGTACCCACTTGCCTTCTCTATGCTTGATTGCCCTGTTTTTTAGTCACAATAAATTAAAAAAAATCACTAAAGTTATGAAGCCATACATAAAGTAACTTGTTTTTGTGATTTAGAATTAGAATATAAGCATCTGTCTTGCACAGATACATTGTTCATTACAGTTTTTTAATTCGTTTCGTCCCAAAATTAACTAATAGCAGTATAAAAGTACGTGAAGGTTAATTTACTGCAACTTCCACTCCAAAAAACAAATTTATTGGAAAGGAGGTTGCGTTCTATTGGATGCTGATAGAGCGGCTAATTAGATAATTAATCACAGGCGAAGTTAATTTATAGTTCACAAATATTTTTAGCAGAAGACATTTTTGTGCTACAATTTTCTGTCTTTAACAACACACGGAATGTAACTTTTGATTAAATACTGCTGCTGACGAGTACTGTAGTTGCACGTATTTAAAAACTGGGTTAATTGGATCCTTGTAATACCACGTTTAATTTTTAAATTTTTATACGATTCTGAATTTTTTAATTCCGTTTTAATTCAATTTTATCAAAAGTTTAACAATTTGGTTGATATAATTTATATTATTTATATATACGAGATCTAATTGTAGTTTTAAATAAATAACACGATTAAAAGCTCTGTTTGACATAATTGACGTACGCCGTTGCCATGACAACGCATTTACGTAAACCCAGTTAGAGTTGAACTTTGACCTTTGACCTTTGACCTGTGTGACAGCACTCATACATTTTATGTATAATGATACTCGCTCTCAAACGAAAATTTTCCATCGCTTGCGGTTCCGAATATATTAGGCTCAGCGCTGCCGCCGGACCGTAATTGATTTCGAAGGCGCTCAGAATCCAACTAACTAAACGCGAAGATTTGTAACCTTTGTGAGCCAGCGAGCAGCAGCACTCATAATTTTATATATATAATTATATTTTATATATATTATATTATATTATTCATTTATACGTCATTATACTATTTAAAATGGGGACTGGAAACAAGATAATCAAGTCGTCGCATTGATTCTAAATTTTGTAAAGATACTGTTGCTTTGATTTAGTTGTTCCCGCAATACTATTAGGTCTCAAGACATCTCTCAGAGTTAATTGAAATCAAAAACTAATCAAAGTAAATCCACAACTAACTAAACGCGAAGTTGTAAACTATTTGAGCTCTACTGATACTAAATTGTATATGTTAAAGTTGAATTACCCCACACTTCGCCGACTGCTGGTGTCGTTTGAAAGCTGTCTCCTTATAACGAGTCTGTTGTCGCAGTAACATTCGGCTGCAAAATATCATAATGGGGAATGCCACTGCTAAATGAAAAATATCTAAATAAGCAAAACAAGCAGTCATAGCCCCTACCAAACGCAGTACTAAACCCGGAAAAGGCTGTGCTCTACATTAGGATGACTTGATAAGCCTCTTCTACTTCACGCTGATACTACAAGACTAATGTATACAAATTTATTGCTTCTTGTGTATTATTTTATATGTTTGTTCTGCTTTCCTTATTACTCTCTAGTGTATCATGCTTATTTTGCTTTCTAATAGGGATCACTGCCGATCTCTGCCCCTCTTGTTACACTCACATCCTTTACTTTTCTCCTATTGGTTCTCTAACTTAGTATGTAGTTTATGATTGATCTTGTACCTTTACATTTGACTTCTCATGTATACTTGTGGGTGTATGTTGAAAGAATCCATTCATCACCAGAAAATTATTTTGTATACAGAAATTAATTATCCTTATTTCATTATTATTTCAGGCCGCCTTTCCATACTTTTCAATGACATCTCTCGAGTTGTCGTCCTGCGGACTCACTTTGCTGTTTAGATCTGCAAGGATAGATATTTTCCCTGCTGTATTATCTATCATAATTAATCTTTTTTGGTCACCGCTTCATCTTCATTTTGTCAAATATAGTACCAGTATGTGATTGGTTTCCATATTTTCTATTTTCAGTTCTAATCTCAAAATTTTATGTAAGGTACACTCCCAGTCATTTACATATTTACTCCATTTGTTACTCCCCCCTCTTTTACTCTACTCAGTATTATTAGATGTCAATCATCTAGTTTAATATTTTGCCTGCCTTTCTTTTTGGTTTATGTAACTGCTAGTACGTTTAGGTGGGATTTCTCTAATTTTTGTAATAGTTTATTTTTTTACCACTTATGCTTTTAATGTTCCATGTTGCCATTATGAGTATTTTCTTTTGCCCTTTCCATTTAATCTACCATTTCCTTACTTAGCCTTCTTGTCTTTTCATTGATGTCTTTTAGTATTTTATTTATTTCCAGTTTCTTTACGTCGGTTTGTTTGTTTATTTTCCTGTTATTAGTTTTTTGTGAACTTTCAATTGGTTTATTAACTTTCTACAGCGAAGCTTATAGTAGAAAGTTAATGAGATTATCATGCTCTCTGTCTGTCTGTGTGTTTGGAGACAAGATAACTTCCGATCTATCCAACGGATTCACTTCAAACTTGGCATACACACATATCAGGTCAGAACCTTTCATGGGATGGATTTTCAGCCAAATCGGTTAACGGCAATCAGAAGTGACCGTTATGATTTCGCAGCGCCGTAGAAAGTTTCCTTTACGGTATTACACGGTTCTTGTTTTACTCTTTATTGTGCATCTCCAATTGTCAGGTTTCCCTATTCCAGTTTTAAATTTCCTCACCACTTATCAGTTTCCTGTAGCCTACCTTGACTGTATTGCCTTGAGCTGATTCCTCTTTAGCAAATTTCGAATTGTTGCTTGTGTATTTCTTTCTTCTGCGGCAAATTATCACTTATGTAGACTTGTTCTCCGTAATTTTGTAGTTTGCTTTTGTTACTCATTATCATGCTCCTTTGCTGTTTAGTTCATCCAAAAAGGTTTTGTCTCTTAATGTCCTGCTGCTTCCACTTTCAACGTTATGTCGGATTTCCTATCTAAAAAACCTTTTATTTCTTCTTTTAATGTTTTGAGTTACTTGTTTCCATTCTTCTAGTTTTTCTATTTTCTTGTTTGATATCACTTCTCGTTTTAGACTTCCAATTTATTTTATGGACTTTTCATGAATATGCTTCATTTCTTTTATCTCCTTGTTAAATTCGCTTTGTTTGTCTCTTAGTTTCGTCTTATCTCTTTCCGTAATATTTTTGTTTATTCGTTGTTATTGTGCTGAGCACTTTTAATCTCTTTTATGTCATCCGTTAAACTTTTCATTAAATTCATCATTCCCTTCAACTGGTTTTTCATACTATTCTGGGTATCTTCCTCTTTTGTCGGGGTTCTGCGTGTCTTTCTAGATCTCTTGAATAAATCATCAATATTTTTCTTTTTTCCTCGTCTGTCAGGTAATTGTTTGAATCCATCTTTTTTTTTCTATCTAGGAATTTGTTTGATCTGCAAAAATAGAACCATCCAAATAGACTTCTCAAAAGTAGGTCTACTATCAGTTGTACTATGTTTTCTTATAGGTTTGGTTTTCTATTATAATTAACTGTTCTGTATTTATGCAGATTGGAAATTCTAGAGCCTTGAAATTTTATTTATCTTCTCTTATCACTATTACTGCATGCAACATTCCGCCTAGTTGTTAATTTCTTATAATCTATAGTATTGTTAATTGAGAGAGATTTTACTCAGTTTCATTAATTGAACTTTTTCTCTTCCTTTCTTTGCTTCCTCCAACTAATGTATCTTTTCTTTATCATTATAAAAAATATATCCAAAATAAAGAAACCTAAAACACAAAAAAACCAATGTTAAATAGTAAGCTTACCGAAGCTAAAGCAAAAATATCAAAATAAATTGAAAAATTTAGAAAATACAATCTTAAATACCCTGAACACGAAAAAATTAGAAAAACAAAATCCAGTGCGAAACAAGAGTGCATGACTTGAAAAATAATGGATTTGTTAAATAAGAAACAAAAGTACAACACAAAATCAATCTTAAAACCATAGATATTGATTACAATGATACGAGAATAATCGCTAACTTGTATTGGAAGCATATTGTTAAAGTTAAAGTTGAAAACATTCTCACTAAAGAAATAAAAATTTAAAAAGTATCAGTCAAGGATACATTTTATTGTCACTTCTGTTTAACGTCCACATTGCATTGGATAATAAATATATGGGGATAGTATATCTCTTTAAATAATAATATACAAGGTGCTGGATCTTGCGTTAGTAATGAAAAAACAAAATTTAAATTATTTATGGAACAAAACCAGCCCGACGTCGAAATTAAAATCTCTGGCAACCATTACATTCTTCAAGATTATAACTTTTTTGTCGTATTTATTTTAATAGAGCCAGTCCAAACTTCGTCGCTGTATGCGTATGTACGTTCATTGTCGGCTCTTCAGTTCGTAACACACGTTTCTCCTATGATTTCCGTAACATATTTTTGTATTTTTGAAAAAAAAGCCTTAGATATATGAGAAACCAATTGTGTACTCTATACTGATATGTCTCTAACGCCCCGCGAAAGAGCTTAGCCTGCAGACTGGGAGGTTAAGGTTCTTACTACACCGTACTCTATATAATAATACCATTTTCTTAAATTTCAATAAAAGTAATAAATTCATAAATGAGACTTAAAAATCCTATGCAAATATAACATTTTTTACCATCAAACTTTCAATTAAATTTTTTTAAATGGGGAAATTCTAAAAAAAACTAAATTTGTATACATCTAATTTAAAAATAGGAAATTAATCAGTGGCTTGACAATTTTCTTATTCTTAATAATATTTAGAAAGATAAACTAAGGCATCTGTAACAATCTAAATTCTATTATATAAATTGATTAAGTTTTGTGTGAGCAAATGATTGTATTCTCTTCTTCTAATAAAACTTTTAAACTTTTAGTGTAATCCATAAATAATGAATTATTTATACCCGTGGTAACCACAAATCTGTGTAGCATAATATCGAGGATCTAACACCCCACATGGAAGCACATCCTGCGAAATGAGAGGTTGAGCCTTTCATATGTTCGTTCTTTTTGTCCGATCGTCGCGCGATATAGTAATCATCGTCATTTTACCCCTTATTCGAAGTGAACACAGGTACTCAATTATTTTCAGTCAATGAGTAGCCCGCCCGTCAGGCATGAGAGAGCTCTAGAAATTTATTCATATCACAGCCCAGAGCCTTAACCGCAGATCCAGGCTTGCATCGTGCTATACTTTTGTCTGTGGATATTAAATTTTTTTAGGCTTACCAATGAATGTTTCACACCATTTTTCTATCATATAATCTGAAAATACTAAGTTTGCGTTAACGATTTATTTCAATATTTTTCACAAAACCAAAATTATTTTTTTCTCTTTTTTTAATTACATATTTTTACTGCATGATCTTATTTGAAATTCTTCTAAATAAATTATTTATCCACATTCTAGTTTATAGTCAGAAAAAGATCAGGGAGGTATTGTTGGTATCGATACACAATTGCATTTACATAGAAGAAAATCCTGTTTAAAATGTCATTTGAGACGAAATGTAATGTCTGTTCGGAAAATATTGAGGCATATAATACAGAAAAATTACAATAATAAAATATTTATATATTTACATTGGAAGTAGCCTCAGCCTTTTAAAGTAATGACTTTTCCATCCCGCACACTTTTGTGGACGTAAAAACCAGAAAACTTTTATTGGACTACTAAACTATTGTTTCCAAATTGTAGCCGTAGATTCAAAGTTCATCCCCGGTTATGACTTGTTGCAGGAATTTAATTCATTAGTAGCAGTCTGAAGCAAGTTACTAGCAACTGCAGCACGATCTTTCTTCTACTCTGGTAACTGAAAAACAAATTTTGCCGCAACAAGTTTCATACCAAAACCTTCTGTTGAAATTTTACACATGTGAGACTTTAGCATCCTCGGTTCATCTTCTAGTTCCCGGACTTTTATTCGTTAATCGTTGCCGATTGTAGCCCGTACAATTTCAACATTTTCTGGTAATAAGTTCCTTTTCCGCCTTTAAATCATTCGCACTATGTCTTCATTCATATTACACTCATCGCATTGTTCTTCAAACAAATGTTCCAACTTCACACAAAATTTGATGCAAATTATAGTTCACTATCATCTGCTGCCAGGTAAGATCACGGTTTTGTAAATATTTTTATTCTATTAACATTGGCTCGTTATTTTTGAGGTAAACCTGGTATGTTCCCTCTTGCAATTTGAATTCAAGTAAGGTAGTACAAATATAAATTAATTTATTACAATATTATCAAACAGTTGTTTTAACATTAGTAACTCGTAAAAATTAAGAAAATAATAAAAACCAGTAAATGTGATTAATATTCTATAACTATCATGGAGAACAAAATTTTGCTTGAGACGCCGTTTGCACGAGTATTTGTTTGCTCAACAATAAAGCGAAAAGGATATTATTTATCGCAGTACAACATGATAATAAAAGAAAGCAAAATTTAGTATTTGTAACAATATGAGACTGTGATAAATACCAATAATTATAATTTAAAGCAAAATTACTACTCATGGTAATATTTAAAAGTTTATTCGTTTCTTTAGTATTGCTTACTAGTATTAATAAAGAACCTATGCCAGAACCTCTACCCATAATTTGTTATATTCTAAAAATTAATCATTAAAAGATTAAAGAATAATAAATCAAAAACGTTATCCGAAAAGAAATAAAGGACATTGAAAGCAAGTCAAAAAATTAAGAAAAAAACAGAAATACATATTAATATTCAAGTAGACATACGAATTTATTTTTTTACATAATCTGCTGACTTTGAAATAAACTTTCTCACTAGACAGGTTTTCTTCTAATATCATCGCTATCATCAATAAAGTTGGTTATGACACCAGTTTATTACGTACGAACCTTCTACAGCAACTTCTTCGTCAAATCTTCATCCTTATGCTCTTCCTTTTAATGGTACAAACAAATGATAATCGCAGGAAATAAATCCGTACTACAGGAAGGTGTTTCAAGTCAACCATTAATCGGTGGTGATCCTAAAGAAAGTGTCATATATTCTTTTTAATTATGTATATGCGACGTTGGTAACTTTAGTTTTCAACTGCTTGTTTCAAAAATTGTTTATTAATTTAAACTGATACTTATTAATTGTATCGTCCCTGATCTGTCTTAAACTAATTTTAACGTTTAAGTTCTATTAGAAAAACTAGCTAATAATGTAATCGACGATGCACTTCTACTTTAACATCGTGATAGTAAAAGTATCCTATTCTTTAAGCATCGTTACTATGTCAGAAGGTCATTATGAGTTTACGTAAAAGGAATTCTGGTTTATAATTGATTTATCCTTGCAAACAAAAAGTTTTATGTACTGTAATTTAATATCCGACTGGATACTTATAGACAGACAAAATATTAATAGTCCGAATTGTAATGCATTTAATATTTAGTTTGAAATACTAATATTAATCGAACTCACAGAAAATAATAAGAAAATGATAAGACAGTGGGACAATTTGGAGAAGAAAAAGTGAATGAAAATGGCTATTTACTTTATGCAGAAAATATAGATTAGGGACGGCTAACTCCTTTCAACATAAAAACATTTACAAATATATTCACTATCCGAAATATGTTCACAGTTACAAATTTAGTAGTGTCTAATAACATCAACTCATCGCAAATTCAGCGCGAATCATTAGCAAATCGAGATGAGGAGGATACATCAAAAGTAAATTCGCTCGCAGCAAGCGAACGGCAAATCCACCCACCGATTTGTTGTTTACAATTTGTAAAGATAAAATTAGCGCAGCAAAGAGCAATCAAGGTTTGAAAAGCACTGTAAGATACACTTGAATAAGTAATTAATCCATGTTTCAGCAAACAGAATGCTATCCATTCAACACACGCTCCTGAATTGAACTGTGATTCGTCCACCGTAAATAAATTTATAAGCGAAAGAACATTCAACGCGGCGTTTGTATTTGAGGGGCTATTACTTTGATCTTAGATATTTTGGAAACGTGGATCTATAATGTTGCCAAATACGGGCCAAGGTTTCTGTTTGCTGTGGTTAGATGTTTTATTTTGAGATCAAACGGTCTACTGTAAAGTTGCAAATTAGAGAAACAACGGAAAGCAGACAATTAATGTACTAATTAAACGGTAACAATTTTCTTACTGCGACATGTGCCAAACTGAGTTACAAATATTTGTAATAAAAACATCTTTACTATTTTACCTAATAAAAATAGATACACAAAGACTTATGATTTTTGTTTGTTTACTATAAGTTTTTACTTTGTGGTTTCAGTTTTTAATTTTAAATTACCCTAGTTTTAAATCCAACCTTCTCTACCTCTGGTTCTTGCAATTTATTATTCATTATTATTTTGGTGTGTTCTCATTTTATCATTGTTATATAATTTATCCTTTTTATTATTTGTACCTGACTACTCAAAACACTATTAGAATCTAAATACACCTGTAAAATTTAAATTTTATAGCGAAAGTACGATTTGCAAGCTGCTAAAATGAAACGTGTTTGTAGAATATTTTACATTACAAAGTCCAACAGACTTATAGATTGATATCAGACACGACTTAAATATGCGATCTCTCCAAAAAAATCATAGAAATAACCAACGTAACGATAACCAGGTCAAACAACTCTATATCTTATATGACATTTTAACATTTTTACGAGCGGTAAACTGCATGAAGAGGAGAACGGCTTCTGAGCGGAGTAGGTAACGATGCTTAAAGAAGGGGTAGGATACCTTAAACTATCACGATGTTAAAGTAAGAGGTAGTGTCATTCGTTGCGTAACGAATTATTATTGTTTCTCGTAATAGAAGGCGTTAAACCGTTAGAAATTCTAAAAAAGTTTAAGTCACAGATCAAGGAAGATACCCTTAATAAGGCATAAGTTTAAAAATAGATAAACAATTTTTGGAAAAACAAAAAGCAGTTGAAAACTATAGATACCAATATCGCATATACATAATTAAAAAGAATATTTGCCACTTTTTGAGGGTGACCACCGATTAATGGTTGACTTGAAACACCTTCCTATAGTCCGGATTTATTTCGCTGCGATTATCATTTGTTTGTACCATTAAAAGGAAGAGCCTAAGAAGATTTGACGAAGATGTTGCTGTAGAAGCGTTCGTACGTAATAGACTGGTGTCATAACCAACTTTATTGATGATAGCGATGATATTATAAGACCACCTGTCTAGTGAGAAAATTTATTTCAAAGTCAGCAGATTATGTAAAAAAATAAATTCGTATGTCTACTTTAATATTAATATGTATTTCTGTTTTTTTCTTAATTTTTTGACTTGGCTTTCCACGTCTTTTATTTCTTTTCGGATAACGTCTTTTGATTTATTATTCTTTAATGTTTTAATGATTAATTTTTAGAATATAACAAATTATAGGTAAAGGTTCTGGCATATGTTCTTTATTAATACTAGTAAGGAATACTAAAGAAACAAATAAACTTTTGAAATATTACCATGAGCAGTAATTTTGCTTAATTTATGGCCTTTTCCATAAATTAAGTTCCTCCAAAATTCATCATATTATCTGGGATGCTTTTTCTAGGATTATACACTACAAAGCGTCGTGCATATCCGAAAAGAAAACCGACACCCAGAAACGCAAACTTTCCAAGTTGTGTTAAAGTAAAATTCCCAATACCCAACCATCCCTGGCCAACACGACTGTACATAACATTTCTGACTACCCTGTAAGCAACCTAGCTATTCAGGCTCTGGAAAAAGGTTTTAACTTTGCTGTAACACCAAACTGCATTCCCACTGAACAAATTATATCCCAAATAGAATCCTCCATTTCCACCCTTCCCGAAAATATGGCAAATGAAACCAGGTAAGATGTAGCCAAAGTGCTACATACAGCCGAATTACCAAAACCAAATATCAAAGACTCCGAATTACGCGCCTTAAAAGCTCTAAAGGAAAATAATAATATTACTATTTTACAGGCAGATAAGGGCAACGCTATAGTGATCATAAATACTGCGGACTAGATCGGTAAGATGCACAATTTACTCCTCTGATTATCGCCATTTACCTAATAATCCCACTACCTACCTCGAAAAGAAAACCAAAACCCTTATTACTAACTCCAACCTATCATCCGATACCAAGAAACTTCTCATACCCCGAGAAAAATCTTCCAGAATTTCCAAATTGTATGGTCTCCCAAAAATTCACAAAGAGAACATTCCTTCACGCCCTATAGTTAGTGCGTTTGGTTCTCCCATCCACAACCCAGCCAAATACCTTGCCAAGACTCTCCAACCTCTCACAGAGCAGGCATCACCCTACGCCCGAAACTCGTATCATTTCCTACAAATACTGAAAACCTTACCTATACGCAAAGGTGACATCATGGTTAGCTTTGATGTCGTTTCTTTGTTTACAGATATCCCAATTCCTGATACCCTACAGTTATTAAATTCATCGTATAATATAAATAACAATATCCTCTCCCTAATAAACCATTGCCTATCCAATACTTACTTTACCTTCCCAAATAAATTTTACCGCCAAACTAATGGTGCTCCCATGAGTTCCCCAATTTCACCTGTCATTGCTAACCTTTTTATGACCGATTCTGAAGCAAAGGCCCTCGCCTCCTTTCACCTTAAACGTACCTGCTGGATACGATATGTCGATGACACTTTTGTTATCTGGCTTCATGGACATGATAGTCTTCCAGAATTCCTTTCCCACCTCAACCAAATCCACATCAATATAAAATTTACCATGGAAACTGAACATAACAATTCCCTTCCCTTCCTAGATACTCTCATAACAAGAAATCCTTCTAATGACAGCTTTTCTTGCACTGTCTACAGAAAACCCACTCACTCTAACCGCTACTTAAATACCAAATCCCATCACCACCCTGCCCCAATCCATTCGGTTGCAAAATCCCTCATAACCAGATCCATCAGAATTTCCGATACGAAAATAGCCAAATAGAAATTAAATCCATTACAACCACCCTAATGCAAAATGGATATTCTAACAAATCCTTAACCAATATAATCAAAAATATAAATAAAAACACTAACTCTCAATCCCAAAACCCTCCTGACAACAAGCATTCCTATCTTACATCAGAGGCATCACCGATAGAATAAGCCTCATACTAATGCTGCAAAACATCCACACGGTCTTTACGACCAACAACCAAATATCTGGGCTTATTCGGTCAGCAAAGGATCACTGTCCCAATGAATCCCAAGGAGTGTATGAAATACTTTGTGGAGACTGCCAAAGGATGTACATAAGTCAAACAAATCGGAAAATATCTAGTCGAATATATAAGCATTCTCTGGTCGTACGGAAAGGAGATAATGGTTCGGAACTTGCCAAACACAGCAAAGAAACAAGCCACAAAATTAATTTCTCTGGGGCTAAAACCATTGCCCCCATTTCCCATTTTACCAGCAGAATAGTACGTGAGAAATTGAAATAGAAAAACGCCCACAGTGCCTCAACACAAGAGATGACAGCCAGCGTTTGCCTGTCATGTGGAAGTCCCTTATTGCTCCGCACCGCCAATTACGCAACACCCTTAATCTTACAAACTTTCCCCAACCCAACGCATCTCCAGCCAAACAAACTTTCACTTCCAGCCCTATATCAAGCAGATTACACGAAAGGTCAGTCTTATTCAAAGAGTCATAGCTCTCCTTGGGGAGTAGAATTTACCATATATATATATATATATATATATATATATATATATATATATATATATATATGTATATATAAAGTAATCTTGTAACTCCTGAAAAGATAGGTCATAAAGCAAAATTAATTTACTAGAAAAATTTCTCTTACAAAGAAAACTTAGAATGTTGGAAATCGAACAACTACAAACTATATAGTTCTCTCATGCTGGACTGCTTTATGGCGATATCAAGACTTCATTTTTTAGAAATATAACTTTTGGTTACTACATTATTATAACTGAGATGAATAAATATTTCTGTCCCACTTAATATTCTCCGCTTAGAGATAGATTCGACCTTTAACAACGCTATAAAGAAATTAATTTAAAATATTACTGATAATAGTAATTAAACGTAATTGGTAATCCATTTTGTTTATTTCTAATTATTTTTAAATTTATCGGTTTACGAAAACAAAAAGGTTGTGAAATACACTAATGTAATAGATGTTAAAGAACAAAATGAGTTGCTACATGGGTATAAGCCGCAGTTAACTTTTTGATAATGAAGATTAATAATATCCGAAACACTAACCATAAAATATTGTACTGCGTTAAATTTGATAAACAATGAAAAGTGGATAATACAATTAACATTTAAATGGTAGCACAAGCAGTGATTGAGTGATGCTAGATTTGAAGAAATGTTTTCAACATAAGAAGTTTCTACAGGTTTTGGATATTAAAAAGATATATAATTTAATCGTTTAGCGAGAGTACTAAGAATTTTACACTTAAATTTTGCATTTGCCAGCCACGTCAATTACAAGTTTCTTTTATTAATCCTCTAACCAATCCTACAACTATAAAACTCTCAATCTCTAGCCCGCACAATACGTTGTTAGTACACATAGAAGTAGACATTAATAATAGGGAATCTGAAAATTGATAATAAACATTCATGAAAGTCATAAAGAAACAAATTGAAGGCATACTGCGGCATACTTTTTAATTGTGTAAAATATAAATAACGTAGATTTTAAAGCATGCAAAAAGTGCTGTTATTACAAACTGCTTTAAAGGAGTGTTTCTGTATAACCGCTCAAAACTTTAGGCAAAATAATTACAGTGGCAGCAGCATACAAAAGACCATGCGGATAATACGATTATTTAAAAAATCCAAATTTACCGTTGGTTGAGCTTACTCAAAGCTTACCAAAAGGATGGTAAAGTAGAGCTCATGATAATCAAACAACACTTAAAAGGCCGTAATAGTACATAAAAAAGTGCGACCATAGCTTAATTAAAAGCCGTTAAAAAACAACGTTTGTGAACATAGAGAAATTTAAGAAGAAATCGAAGCAATATTATATTTCCTGACAACAGTTGATCTTTAAAACGGCCCTGGTCTGTATGTGGGAAGAAACTACTCTATTATTATATTAAATATTTCATTAAACTGTATGTTTCGAGTTGTTTCAGTAAATTAAAATTTAAAATATTAACCATTTAAAGAAACTTTAATGTAAAAAAATGGTTAAAATAATAATAATGGTGAAACTCTCGTATGTCCAATTTCTCGAATACTGGGCGATGAGGAGAGAACCGTTAGTTAGAAATGAAAGCAGATACCCAATTATTTTTTGTAACCCGCCAGGTATCTAAGCCCGGAATTTATTCCGAATCCGTCCGTACCGAACCAAAAATTTCAACCGAGTGGTCGCACTAGCGTCAATTACATAAGTAAGTACACTGCATTTTATTGTGTTTTATTTCTCAAATAAAATTCTTTCTTAAAACCCACCAGAGATACTTGTAGATCATACTAGTGGACAATATTAAAAATACTTTATATTTTTTGAATTTACAGTTTTTAGTAAGTAAAAGGAATAAATTGTTTTGGATTTTAAAATAAATACAGAAATAAATTGTAACTCTAGAAACAAAAAATTACAATATACATCTATTTAAAAATATATTTATTAAACATTTCATATTTTTACTTATTATTATTAGTAATAACAGTTAATGTACATGTATTTAAAAACATATAAAGGAATGGGATTAATGTAATATTTTCGTTGGTAAAATTAATGTTTTCGGGCAAAGTGTGCTATACTTCTTTTATTTGACAACGATTTTTTTTAAAGTAAATTTATCAACTCGTGGTTTTTGTGACATTTTGCACTAGTAATCTTTACTCCTGTGCCTACCGATAGAGCTTCTAAAGATGTGCATAGACAATTATAGCTACAGATAGTTGGATCTGGTAAGCTTAAGTAAGTAACCACTTAGTGTTTTTCTTTATTTAAATGGCGTATTTTTGGCCTATGAAATACAAAAATATTGACTAGAATTACTGTGAACAGAACATGCAGCGTACAGTTGTTCATTAAACAATTTTAAGGTTTGTTAATGTATTTCGGAATGTATGCGTGATTCTGGAATTCGACATGATTGAGAAAGTGAAAACAACATTATCAGTCAACAATATTAGTACATAAACCTATCTTTGTCATTAAATATTCATCGTCATTTTCTTGCACTGAAAAAATTTATTTTCTCCCTGTCAGACATCTTAATTTTAACTTTATATTCATCAGATTCTTTCTTTGACTACGTAACAATCTTTCGATATTTATTCACACTTATGTTATTTTTTATTATTATAAACAATTGTATCATTGAATATTGCACCTAAAAACTTGTAACTTATTTATTGTTTGTTAAAATAATCCAGTATTATAATAATTCACATGCAAGTAGAAAAACTAAATTGCTAAGTTTATTATATAATTTTCATAATTTCATAGTTAGTAAATTTAAAATTTGCTTTTCGATGAAAGACCTGAATTAATTGCTGCCCGTTTGGAGTTTCTAGTCACCTATCAGGCTTCTCCAGGTAGCAAACTAGCAACACGTGTATCGACTCAAAGTAAGCGGGTACGTAATAACGGCAGTACTCCGGTGGAACCGTTGAATTTAATTTTGGCAGATCGTATGCATTGCATACACCAAGTGTCTGGTCGATGTGGTGTATTAGATCAAATACCTTCAAGAATATCATGACGACACGCAGGAAGTCCACAGCAATCTTCAAGCTACAACCCACGGCAGCAGACGGAATAATAAGAAAAGAGAAGGTGCTAATAATCTCTAATAATCAAAGAGGGTGTATTTGTTGGTCTACAAATTCAAGATTTGAAGAGAAATATTGAATTCGATGTAGTTTTAGAGGAAAAAATGATACCTAGAAATGCTTCAAAGATGTCAAAAAACATTTCTTAAGGAACAGGAAATCCAATGACTACAGAGATTATGCTGTGGCGGCCTTTCGCCCTTGGACCGTCTATGTTTGTCTGTGATGTGGGTGGCCTATGATATCCGCTGGCAGGAGTATTGCTGTCACAGACCAAAACGGCAAGGGGGTCTTTCACTCGGTGTCCGAGTCTGCATGCGCCATCGGCCACATATTAAAATCACATTCCGACAATTGCTGTTGTGAACAGTGTTGCTCCATCGTGAAACTTTGTATATTTTGGAAGTTTCCCATTTCTATGCATTTTACATACGCATACCGCATCATTAGGCCTTTCTGCAACTAGAACATTTCCACATTGGAGCGCATCAGAATTTCCTGCTAAAGCCAGGTGTGAAGCGAATTGGGCATACGATGGCCACCAGGAACACCACGAAGAAACAGCAGTGCGAAGCCACTACAGGTGAGCGATTTGCGATTTACCCGTTAGTTTTGGTAATGGATACCTCCTTCCATTTACTTTCGCACGGAATATTTAAGAACGATTTGGGCCCCAGCGTTTCCCCGCTTTGGGGCCGTAATTTGCTCTGTCATCCCGCCACGAGAGCTATTTACACGCCTGCTACTTCAGATTATATGGAAAGAATGTTGATGGCCTACCATGAGATGAAGTACAACATGTCTTTAAAGCTTTATTTTCTGCACTTTTATTTGAACTTTTTTTCGGACAATTTAGGGGATCTCAGTGACGAACATGGAGAGCCGTCCCATCAGGACATTTTGACTATTGAAAAGCGTTACCAGGAAAGATGAAATCTAGTCATGTCAGCAGATTACTGTTAGTTAGCAGTAAGGAAAACTCCAGCAATATCATTCAAACGGAAGAGAGTCAGGAAGTCCATGCAGTAAGACAAGTATACTGAAATAAGTACTTTACTTTTTCTGCGATTTACCAAATTTACCGATTTTTTGAAAACTACGTAAGATTTTATTACAAAAACAGTTAATTAAAAAAAATGCATATGAAAGCACTACATGTAAAATAAAATAACAAAACAATGCAAAAACCATGAAAATGAGATATGGATTTACAATTTATATATATATATATATATATATATATATATATATATATATATATATATATATATATATATAATTCTGTTTTGTTAATGAAATTTTACTTTACATCTGAAAGAAAGGAGATAAACATTGTCACTTATGAATCCTTAAGTTTTAAAACTAAACAGTTCGGTTCAGGCATTTAAACCGAGCGGACGTGTTGCGTCATTAGTTCGCGTTCTGTGCGTCAAGTATTTAAATTTGTTAGCGTGCACCGCCCCTGTCGAGAAAGAAGCATTGCAGTGAATTCCTTGCCGTCACAGCAGAGCTGAGATAGCTTTTATTTCGTGTCAAATAATAGGAACTGCTATTTGAATCTACATAAGTAAGCTAAAGAAATTAGATGTAAAGTGCTAGTTGCTAAGTGTTTTCAAGCGGAACGAACTAACCGCTTCAGACAAAAGGCCGACCGTATCTATTCAGTTGTCTTCATTTGATATTTAAGGCATAAATACGTATCGGAGCGCTAGTGATATCAGTATCGTTTATGCGATAAATAAATGAAGGACGCAATGCCAAATTGCAGAACCAGAGTAATAACCACGTATAAATTTAAAGCTAATTCATTTCTCTATTTATTTTATTTACAATTACTGTATTATTTCTTTGTTTACAATGACATACAATCAGCAGTATACAAATATGCAATTGCCTTATACACAAGTACCCACCAATATTGATTTCAATCCACAAATGCAAATAACCCAACAACCACTAGCATACACACAACCAATTCAACAAACGAATATACCAAACAATATTTGACTATAGTCAACTCTGGCCAAATTATCAATAGCAACAATATAAGCAACAAACATTTTTCACTAAATTTCCGCCAATGACGTTGCAAAAGCAAAACGATTGGCAAATTGTAACCCGTGACAATAAGAAAAGATTAGTTAGTCCGGAAGCAACAAATAAGGGCAATAAAAAATATTGGTTAAGTAAACTTATTTTAACAAGCAATAAATATAAAAGGTTATCAACGAAGTTATGGAGCAGACTAAAACAACAAGAGATAATAACGAACCAAAACCATCGTCGATCTTCGTAACACGTGTGAAAAACATCAAACCGCTAGTAGAGCTGCTTGAATGTCTAGCACAGGACAACTATACTCTAAAAACAATTAACAATGATAAGATAAAAATTTAAGCAGAAACAAGAGAACACTATAGTGCAATTATAAAAGTCCTAAAAAACCGTAACACTGAATTTCAACGTTTAAACATAAACAAGATAGACACATTCGGGTTGTTCTTAAAAATTTTTACCCATCGTCAGATTTCAAATTACTAAAAGAAGTAGGAAAACTTGGTCATCAGGTAATCAATACATGGAACGTCAAACATCGAATAAATAAAGATCCTCTACTTATGTTTTTTATTGATCTACTAACAAAGGAAAATAACAAGGAAATATACGATATTACATGACTACAAAACTGCGTGGTGCGATTTGAAGTGCCACATGCAAAAAAAAAATCCCATAATGTACTAAATCCCAGAGATTTGGTTATATTAAAAATTATTGTTATCAACCACATTGATGAGTTATATGTTTAGGAAGTCACGCAATAAGAGAATGCAAAAATAAAATAACGGACGATTAAGTGAGGTGCGTAAATTGCAATGGCAACCACTCTGCTAACTACAGAGAATGCTGGGTTTATAAACAAATGTAACCCGGCTCTGAGACAGAAGATCAACCTGACCCCAAATAAATGTGTTTAACCTAGAATAATCTTTGCCCAACAAGTATTAGGCAACCCACAAGATTTAGGCTACAATAATAACACTACTAGAGATGCCACAAATAGCATACCACAGCAAACTAACGAACTCTTCGAACTAAAAGCGATGATAAAGAAATTCATGGAACAAATAAGCACAATGTTAAACCTATTAACTGTCGTTGTCAGCAAACTAGCCTAATAGCTTAGTTAATAAGTATATCAATATGGAATGCCAACGGCCTGTCCCAACATGTACAGGAAATCCCCATTTTTTTACTTTCCTTATCCTATAATAAGGAAAGTAATGTAATCGGCGGAAATTTGACCTACCCAGTTTTTCACATTTCTGGACGAAATATAGCCTCAGGACACCAAAAAAGTTGGTTTGGACCATTGGTTCGTGTGTGTGTGTGTGTGTTTGTCTGTCAGTAAACAAGATATCTTGAGAACTGTAAGAGCTAGAGATTTGAAATTTGGTATGTAAGTTACTTGTAGGTAGGGGACGCAGTGCGAAGCTTTTGGTAAAAATCGGCCAAGCCGTTTGGTCGCAAGGTCGCAAAATCGGTCGCAAAACGGTCGCAAATCTAAACGGTTGAAGATACAAAAAATTTATGAGAATAAAAATGATTTGTTATCATGAAATAAACATGAATTTAAAATAAAAGTTGGTAAATTGAAACTCTAAAAAAATTGACTCAAGTTTTAATATACCGGGTGTTCATAAAATGTTTCTGAAATTTATATTACCGGATAGATCAAACCGAGACGAACAAAAAATTACAATGAAATTTTTTGATCCGAGGTCAAATAAATAAGTTATAGCCGATTAAAAATTAATTAAACGAACCAATCACAGCGCGCTCGGAGAGCTACCGAGCCGACTGCGGGAGGACGGGGGGGGAGCGCTAGGAGGGAGCACGCAGGCGATAATGGCGAAGGCTGTGCAGCCGAGCTCGCACGGTTACCTTCAGTGACGTAGCAAAATTTTAAGTACGAGTTAATTATTATCTTGTACTCTTTATTTTAATCACCTTTCGAGTGTTGGAATATATATATATATATATATATAATAGGATAAGGAAAGTCGTGTGATGTTCACACCAGATTTTTTATTAAATAAAATAGATGTCATGTTAATAGCAGAAGCATTTGTTTCAAATGAAACCTATATTAAAATACTTAATTACTGAATTTATTATACAATGCATTATAGCGAAAAAGCTTATGAAAAATAAAGCAGTAATTATTAAACAAAACATTAAGCACTATGAATTAGAACAGTATCAATGTGACTACTTAAAAGCTACAAGCATCGCCATGGTAGACCACATAGTCTCACGGGTTATATCTACTCTAAACTGTCGCCCAAGCATAACAACAAGAGGCATCACTATGAACAATATTTTAAACTTTAGTAAATAGATTTATTACCGGGGGTGATTTTAACGCCAAAAGCGCAAGGCTTACCAACATAAAAGGCAGAAACTACCAGCCGCAACAAAGAATGTTAATATCCAATGCCTTGCAACGAGCGAACCTATATGCTGACCAACACACCCATGAAAGATACGTGATGGCATGGATTTTTCACTAACAAAAGGAATCAACACTGAACAATAATATTTGGTCATTACTTTTAATTTAATTTTACTATTTTTAAAGCTTTTGCAGCATACAATAAACTATTCTTTGCACATTTGTTTTATATTCTTTTTTTATTATTTAGTTATATTACTGGGGCGTAATAAAGGCGATAGATTGTCTCTACAATATTATAAACATGATTTCTTTATTGGAATTTCTCTCTTGGAGGCCTCTTGGAATTGCCTATTAAGAAATTCACACTTCTGAAAGTTGAAAGAATCATACTGAAGAAAATCAACCCCAAAGAGCACCAGTATGGGGCTTAATTACTAGTAAAGTTTTACATGAAACAACAACAAAATTTCTAAAGGTAATAGCATACATATTTTATGCTATAATGTGACTGAAATACATCTCTAACCAGTAGAAAATAGTGGAAATAATACTAATTCCACAACCGGAAAAAAATATAAACATTATAGAATCGTATCGGCCCTAATTTGTTGTCGATGCTATCAAAATATCCAAAAAGTTATTAAAAAGACTTAAGTTGGTACTGGAAAAAAAGAAACTCCTACCCAACCACCAAGCAGAAAGAAGAACAATCAGATCTATGCCCTACCGCTTCTGTAGTACCCCAAGGCAGTGTGCTTGGCCCAATACTGTACACGATATATACAGTAGACCTACCCACAACTAACGTAACTACAACAGCCACATTCGCTGATGATACAGTCATACTAGCTTCTTTTTTTTATTAAACTTTATTAGCAATTAGGAAATACATTTTATAAGCTAATTTGATGTTATGTACAATGTTATTTATATTCTCCAAGAGAATGGCATGAAGAGGTTTATCGTCCAGCGAGTTCGCCTCGGATTCATACAAGGTCCTGTGGCCAAAATCTTCCTAACCGTCTATTTCCTATGGGTTGTAGAATATGTCGTAGTAGTTCATTGGGATGAGCTGCAAGCTTTCCGTAGTGTGAGGTGGCTCGTTTTTGGATGACTGTGTTTATGTATGGAAAATTGAGGTCTGTGTGTAATGTGTGGTTGGTGACATACCAGGGTGCATCTACAGTGGTACGAAGGATTTTGGATTCGATTCATTGGATTATAACTGTGTTAGACTTGCTCGCACATCCCCAAAGTTCGATTCCATAAGTCCATATGGGTTTTATGGCGGTTTTATATATAAGTAATTTATTGTCAGTTGATAGGTGTGAATTACGACCTATTAGCCAATTATGACCCTTCATTTTCAATTCAATTTGTTTTCCTTTTCTTTGTTATGTGTTGCTTCCAGTTTAATTTCGAATCCAAATGAAGCCCCAAGTATTTCACTACTTCCTATTTGGTATGTTGACGTGATTAAGGTTCACGTTCGTCTGCAAAAATGCCCATAGTTGTATTTCGGGAAAGCGGTATGTCAGTTATTAAATCACATAGAGAAGGGCACCGAGGATACTGCCTTGAGGTACTCCTGATTGTACATAATATCGGTCGGAGTTTTCTCCATTTATATTAGTTTCAAAGTCTCTTGCGTGTAAAGTACGATTTAAGTATGGAAAAGTACTGAATTGGAAGGGTGTTTTGATTTTGTAGAGTAGAACCTGGGTGCCAAACTTATCGAAGGACTTGACTTACGTCTAGGAGCGGTGTTCAGTATTGTTTGTTTTCCATGGCCTGATTGATTTTGTGCACTAACCGATTTACATTGTTGTACTGTGGAGTGGCATGTCTAAACTGATTTGGTGGTCTGGAATCCAGTCATCTGGATTTAAGTCTTGTATTCTCTTAAGTATAAGCTTTTCGAGAGCTTTGATAGATTTGGCAATAGGCTAATAGGACGGTGAGTGATGTCAAACCGAATGGTGTTTTTCCGGGTTTCGGTATCATTATTATCTGGACAGTTTTCAAATATTTGGGCCAGTAGTCTAGTCTTAATATAGAGTTGAATATATACATAAGTTTAACTAGTCCTTTCCGTGGAAGTTCTTTAGTCATCTAGTCTGTGATTAAGTCAATACCTGGTTCCTTTTTTTCGTTTAGTTCTAGAATTTCGTTCTTAATTTCTTTTGGAGTAAAGAGTCTTAGGTGTTCATGTGTAGGAATAGGTAAGGCTAGTTCTTGCTCTACCTCTGGAACTTGATCGTTGTTGTGAGGAGTAAATACTTTTGATAAGTGCTTCGCAAATAAGGCAGCTTTCTCTTTGTCGCTTTTGGCCCACGGACTCGGTGGAGTGGAATTTTCACGTATAGGTGGTATAGCTAGTTTGGGTTTACTCCTATTTTTAATAGGTTCCCAGATCGAATGGTCTTGCCTTAACAGATTTGACACATATTTTTCGAATGAATTATTTTCATTTCCTGAAGCTTCGTTTTCAATTTCCTACTTATCTGATTGTATTTTCTCCGGCTATCCGTCGTGTGATTTCGTTGTCAGGTAGATCTAGCTCTGCATTTCTCTGCTACTAGTTTTTTAATTTCGCATGGTATATTATTTACTATTCGATGGGGTTCAATTCGTGGAGTAGAAAGTTTGGCAGCGTCTTGAAGTAGGTGGATAAAATTCCCCGTCTCGTTATCAATATCTGTTGGTGTTTGTAGGCGTCCAGTTAGGATTATGTTGTCGTGTATTATTTGACTATACATATCCCAGTTTGTTTTGGAATTGTGAAGTCTGGGGGTTGTTTCTCTGGTTATCACCGATGTGCTTATAGTTACTATTATAGGACTATGGTCTGAGGTGAGATCGTAGCTCGGAATTACTTCTGTATATGCCTGTGAAATTCCATTGGTTACAAAAAAGTCTAGCAGATCTGGTGTCTTGCTTGGGTCAGACGGCCAGTAAGTTGGTGTCCCAGTAGATAAAAATGAATAGTTTTTTTTCTGAATGACCTTAGCTAATTCGCGACCTTTAATAGTCGTAAGCTTTGAGCCCAATAGAGTATTTTTACAATTGTAGTCGCCACCAGCTATAAATGTTGGCCCAAGTGTTTTGAAGAATGTTTCGAAATGTTCTTTTTTTAGTTGATGTCTGGGTGGGTAATAAACTGCAGTAATCGCTATTTCGCATGGAAGGGTTTGTATTTTTATAGGTATTGCTTGTATGTGATTTTCTTCGTATTTTGGAAGTTCATAGTGGTCTATTTTTTCTTTCACGAGTATTGCCGAACCCCCATGGGCAGTACCATCTGGATAGTTTGTGTGATATAGTTTGTATTTGGGAATGTTGAAATAGCTTCTAGTAGTGAAGTGCATTTCGTCGATTAGGAAGATGTCGATTAAATTATGTTCCAAAAATAGTTTTGTTTCCAATTTGTGGCTCGGAAGGCCGTTGGCATTCCAATGGGAAATCCTAAGAAACTTAGCCATTTTTTTTACTTATTTCATTTTATTTACAAGAATAGCAATCATATTGAGTACCATGCTGTTCTGTTGTATAAGCTGATTGAATAGGTTTTTGAATTCCTCTAGGAATTTTGTTAGTACGCTAGTTGTACTGTCTGCATTGTTTGTATTGTTGGCTGCCATTTCCGCGTAAGTTTTGTGTTATGAGTGTGGTGTAGTTTGTAAATTTTGAGTATATGCTTTCGTGGCAATTGGTGGAATATATGATCCATGAACGTTGTTTCTATTATTTCCTCTTATTAATCTATGATAGTGCTCGCAGTCTTTATAATTGGCTGGGTGATCCCCGCCGCATAACGCACATTTTGCCGGAGTGGCCTGGGTTTTCGTGGATGTTGTGGTATTATGGGTTCCGCCGCATTTGACGCAGACAAATGGTTTGTTACAATATGTTTTAGAGTATCCATATTGTTGGCACCTTGTACATTGAATTATATTGTTTTTGTTTGTTCGTGGAGGTTCTATTTCTATAATTTTGTTTCGAAGTCCTTTTATTTTGTAGACTTCTTTATTGTTTGCTGCTGGTTCCAAGTCCACTAAGAATAGATTAAGTGGCTCCTTGGTCGTTCTGTGCCGTGCATTTATTATATTTCGAACTTCGTTGTCCAAATCAAGGAGTTCTCTTTTTATGTTTTCTATATCAGTTGAGGGATGGAGATATTTTATTACAACTCTATATGCTCGTTCCTCTTTCAGTTGGTACGTACGGTGGTATATGTTGTTTTATTTAATGTTTCTGGCGAGTTTCCTGTATGTTTCTGATGTTCCACTGCTGATTTTCACAACATTGTTAGCTAAACTTTTTGTACAGTATTGTTCATCCTCTAATATCTCCTAAATTCGCTGTATCATTTTGTTGTAGTCTTGTACTCCGTGTATAAAGGTTGGTGGAGGTTTTGGTAAATTTGTAGTGGCAGTGTTTTCCGTATTAGACGTGTCTGTTGCATTAGTTAGTACTTGATAACGATTATTGGTTTCGGTTATATTCGTATTATTAAGTTGTTTCGTGACCTTTTTCCTTTTATAACCACGTATGAGTTGCCAGTCATTCTTGTTGGTTGTTAGGATTTCATCATCGTCTTCGCTTGTAGACGACATTATTTGAAATTGCTGATTTGGGTTTGGAGTATTTGTATAATTAAATTGTATTTGTGATTGGGCTGGCGGGAGAGAGTAATTGGTAGATATTTGTTGGAATGATGATGTTTGAGGTATTAGATTAGGTGTGATGGGAACGTTTGTTGTTGATTGCCATTGCATATTGGTTTGTTGATAATATTGAGGATTATTCATGGCGTTAATATTTCGTAAACCTGTTTATAATTGATTGAATAAAGTACGCTATCAAACTAGTTTTAAGTTTGTTGATCGCGATTGTGATTTTTATTTGCGGGTCCGTGATAACACTTTATATCGCACTCACAGAGCCGTTCTCTGTATGTGTTTACGCTACGAAACTCAAACGAGCAATTCCAAAATTTAAACGCGTACTATATAAGCTATAACGATTACTGTTACTGGGTGAAGGCTGGCCGGAGAGGCCCGGCCCGCTGGCGCCGCTGGCTCCGCTGAAGCCCTGATCACCGCCGAAGAGTTCGCTCTCCGTGCGGGCGCACTCCTGGAAGCACTTGAAGAAGTGTTCGCTTGGCCCTGTGACCCTGCGGTTATCGCTGTTCTGCAACTATAGTTGAGCGTACACCTAGTATCCGCACCGCTTCACTGCTCGCACGCGACTATACTAGCTTCTGATAGTAATCCTACAGTCGCAACCGAAAAACTGCAGTACTACCTAACACAAATCGAAGATCGGACGAGAAAGTGAAAAATTCAAGCTAACAACTCTAAATCATCGCATGTTACATTTACGTTAAGAAGAGTATATGTCTAGCAGTAATACATAATATCTCAATGTCACAATATGAAGACATGAAAGATCAGGTATGTACTTGGACCGCTGACTTACTTTACAGACTATTATTCAATCTATCTGGACGTACGGTCTTCAACTGTGGGATACGGCTAGTGAATCCAACATTGAAAACTTAGACGGTTTGATAATAAAGTGCTAAGGTGTATTGTCAACGCTTCGTGAAGAACTTAAACATGGAGTCAGTGCGCAAGATAATCAAAATATAGTGTTAAATATGAAAATAGACTCACAGTGCTCCCTAATGAACTAGCCACCAAACTAGCACACAATAATGACACTAAAAGGTTAAAGACTTTCAAACCCTTGGACCTATTCTCCAGGTTTGATGAAATATATATTGCACCTAGTTACATGAAAATAATATATTGGTTTTAAATTATACAGTTAGTTACATCATTTCTAAAATAATAGAACTATCACTGGACTGTTCTGGGTAAGTCATATTATGTACTTAGATTTAAGGAAAAAGTCACAATATTTACTTATTGTTCATACGTAACAGATTGTAAATTTGTAATAAAATAAAAAAACTAAACAACAAATATTTTTTAGTAATATGGTAAGGCTTTAAAAGCGTGGAAGCACGGCCTGCTAACTGAGAAGTTATGGCTCTCATGTTCTCTCTACAGTAGCTATATTCTTTGTCTTATTCCTACGCCGGAGAAAACATATGTTTTCAATTATGTATGTTTTATATTAAAAAAAGAATAAAAACATTTATTTTTGTACCTGGTATTAAACTATAGTTTACGTAAAAGGTAAAAATATATTAACATAACGTCAATAGGTAATGAACAGCTGAAATTTACGTCAGCAACAAGGTACAAAGAGATGTTTTGCGTCTTAATTAAATAATAATACGCATTTGCATTCTTCCCTTATTTTGCTTACGAGCCCTCGGTGAAGAATTTGTTATAGAAGTTGGCACTACTTCAATTTTCTACTTTTGCACCACAAGTCCTCTCTTTATTCCAAGAATGAATTTATGTTGCATTTCAAATCCGCAGTTTAGCTTTTCGTTTCCTATCACCTTCGTTACTTTACTACTCTTCGCAGCTAAATACCGGATAATCAGCTAATTCCGATTGCTTTGAGGCAGACAAAAGCATATAAGTTTTTTCCCAGATTTTTAGTTGCACATCAGTATTATATTATATAAACCTTCTTATGGCTCGTTCTTACTATAGTAATACATTTTGAAACAGAATTTACTCGTGATGTAGCCAACCTCACTCCGCTCGCGCTTTTTTTATTCAGTTTCATGATTTTTTTTATTTTTGTAATTTGGTTTTAAATATTAGATCCAACAAGATCTGTTGTGTAATAAAAGTAATTATTAGGTTGTTGATTGTTGAAGGTAGAAATGTGTTTATTTTACCTGTACCTTATGCTTTTACATTGCCGTTGTTTTTAAAATAAAAATGTCTACTTTTTTGCAACTAGAAGGATTACTAAATAATTTCGATGATATACTAGCTACCTAATTGTACTTGAAAACTTATAAAGTAATTTCATGCTTGTGCGATGAAATCTTTTGACATATCTGATAATACTAAAAGTTATGTTTACAAAATGCTCTACTGCAATGATTCTGTTCCACTTGAAGGTTTTAAATTTTTTATTATTGTCAAATAAATATTACAAAAAAACATTCTGTAATTAAGAAACATAATACAGTTCCCATAAATTTATAAACTAATAATTTATGTGTCCAACAGAACATAATTCAAATACAATATAACTATTTTTAATTAGATTTCTATATAACGTCTTTCGCGGTACATTGTACGAGAACACTTTTGAAATAAATCTCAATTTGCACGTGCGCGAGAAATAGGCGGGGATAGCGATGCACGTCATGAGGCGCTGCACACAGTAACTCAGTAAGCAATGCAGAATGGAAAAAAGATTGTGTTGTAGTTTATTTATCCACTAGATCAACTGAAAATGAATTTACTTAACCACTATTATATGTAATTCGTCCTTTGCGTATTTGTTACTGTTAGAAGGAAAATATCTGAATGTGCTACATAATTAAAAAAACATGACTAAAAATAAATTAAATAAGTTAAAATAAACTTAGATGATACGTATTGTAAACTTTTTTAACACTTCAACTCGAGTGTCACATACTTGTGACTTTGTTTGTTAGCCGTTATTGTCAAACGCCACATTTCTACTAAAACTTTTTTATAAGTTTATAGGGCAAAATAAAAACATATAAATTTATCATCCGTAGTAAGTTAGCAATTTTTAAAAGCATCTAAGACAAATAAAAGGTATGTTGGAGAGTATGTAGCTCAACAAAAATTATTTTGATTAATACCTACACACCATCAAAATATTAATGTAAATTAATTTATTTAGTAATAATGCAAAGTTATTACTGTAGTATTCTAAAATTTGTACAACAGCTGTTTTAATAATTTTGTAGCTTAAGCTGATGAATGAAATGAAAAATATAGCTCTCATTAATGTTACTCACCATCAAGTCAACATGTAAATATCATATAAAATAAGAATACAAGTTATAATAATGGTAAGGCTCTATCGCCCCGCGTGGGAGCACGGCCTGTGAACTGAGAGGTTAAGGCTCTCACACGTCTGCTCTAACTGCCCGGTCATCGCGCACCATCTCTGGATGCGGAGCGATGTGACAAGCACCGCGCCTTAAACGACCGCTATTATTACTCCTTGTTGAGTAAACGCAGGTACTCAATTATTTTTAGTGACAGGGTACGCTACCCATCAGGCATCAGAAAGCTTTGAGAATTAATCCGGATAATAAAGAAAATAAATAACTATAAAACTATATACAACCCTACCTATTTATTAAGTAAGTTGATAAATATTTTATATTGCATGACATAAGGAGATAACGAATCTTCTTCAGATATTTTTTGTCTCATTTATTATCAATCAGAATATTATAATACATACATACATATGCAGTTATTCTATAAGCTAATGTGATGGTTATATACATGACATGGAAGGAATAACGTCCAGCGGTGGCATCTTACAAAAGAAAAATATATTTATAACATTTACAGTATAAGTGGTCTAGGCTGCTATGTCTGTTACCCATAGCCTTTAAAGTCGTAATTGGTAGGTATTATCCACTAGCGGTTGTATAGTCGTATTCGAGTGAGTTTCAAGTTTACGTATGTAGTTATTAACGTATTTGGTGATTAACTTTCTACGGTACTTTCAGATCGTGATGTAGTGTTTCCTCAGATTTTAAAAAAATCTGTTAAGCCAGAGTGTCGTTTTATTCCTATTCCCCATGTTCTTCTTTTTCTTTATGTTTCTAATGTTTTTCTTCTTCTTTCTATAAACATATTGTTCCAGTTTCTGCAGACGTGCAACCTAACTTTCTAGCCATCTCTTCTGCAGTCCATCCGGATTTCTTTTTGCTTTTGGCTTTAGGTCTCTTACAGTTTTAATTAATCTGTCCTCTTTGAATATATGGACATAGTCACTCCACTCGTTTCGTTTTTTCTTGGCGACTTTTATGATGTTACACGTTCTATTTAATCATCGCCTTCTCGCTGATGGATCACAAATTATTAATTTGTTTTTTTTTACAAAAGCCCCGTTGTTCCTCGCTTAAACTTAAGTATGGCTGAAGTTTACCTAAGATGACCCTTACAAACAGCTTTTCTGTTCTTACCGCCCTCACTTCACACGTTCTATTTGTTATCTCCTCTTGATTGTTTTTCTCAATGAATTAATCTCTGTGGTTTAAAGCACTTGTTTCGCCTTGCTGATGTCTGCAGGTGTTTCTACAGCATAGGTTATTTACTGGTTTTACTTTGCCTTGCATTCGGTTCTTAGGTGCTTATTTTGCCAGTTAAAGTCTCTTAGATATCTTGATACTCATAACATTCTGTTTAATTTTGTGATAGTTATTTCGGTCACTTGATATTTCCAACCCTAAATATGTAAGGGACATTACTTGCTCTACTATTTTTTATTTATAATGTACAACGTATGAACTGTTTAGAGACTACCAATATTTTTAATTTTTTGACAGAGATTTTCATTTTAAACATTTCAGTCATATTAGAAAACTTGAAAAGTTTATGCAAATTATCCTCTCAGTTCGTTGTCAGTTGTGCATAATCAACCTGACATAGAACAGCTATGCTGTTATTACTTATTTTAAATCCAGTCGTACTTTTTACGCTATTATTTTGTTTATTATCATATTAAAAATTATTTGGCCTAATAAATTCCGTTGGTAAATTCCATTTGCGTACCTACTTGATTATTGTTAGTCGTAGCCTTTCCGGTTTAAATTCTTGTTCGAGTTTATGTTGATATTTGCTATAATTATTATTAACTGTGTTGTGTCTTTTTCTGGTAGCACTGCTAATATGTCATCTAGTTTGATCCTAACGAACGCATTTTTTAAATCCACAAAACACATAAAAGCTAACACGTTACATTTAATCATCGCCTTCTAGCTGATGGACCACAAATGTAGAGTCAATTATTAAATTGTTTCGCTTATACTCAAGTATGGCCGAAGTTTACCTAAGATCACTTTTACAAACGGCTTTTCTGTTAACTTTAATAATATTATTTTTCTGTAATTTCTTGGGTTGTCTTTATTTCATTTTAAAATTAGGATATTTACACTAATTTTCCATTCCAGTGGTATGTTAAAGTACTATATTTTATTGCGTTATTAAAAACCTATTTCTTATTTTATTATTTTCCGTGGGTCTTTCTCTGCTTGAGTGTCTTTTATGCTTTCTATACGTCGTCTAGTCTAAAAAACAAAATTATAATTTAGTAAAGTTCTTTACACTAAAACCTATTTTTCTTCTATATATAATTCTTTAAAGCAGTTTTTCTTTGTTTATTACTAATTTTGTTTTATTCGTAACCGATTTTCTGTTTTCCAGAATGTTCCATATTTTCTTTTATAACTCACATAGGTTTTGTTCTATACATTTCTTGTTTCATTCCGAATCCGTCTTTTTCAATTGCCTTATGTTTTGAGTAGCTGAGTTACGTTTTCGTAGTTTTCGTTGTCCCACAGCATAGATATGCTTTATTGTCTTTTTATTTGCAAAATTTTCCACCTTTTCCGTAAACCAATTTTGTGTAATAGATATAACTTGACCATTCTTTTGCCGATAGCTTGTTCGGCTGGCTTAATAATATTGCCTCTTAGTTTTGGCCACGTTTTTCTGGGTTGATTTTGTCGTTTATTAACTTTAAGCTGATTGGAAGTTTTAAGTTTCCTGCATACAGTATTTTGTACTGTCGTTTTCTAATGATTATATATTGAACTTCCATTATGATCTTCGAAAACAATAACGAATTATTATTGTTTATGCTGAATTCAGCGTCTTTACATTTAATGTTTGTGTTGGATTAAAGTTTCTGTTAGTACGACATAATCAATTATAAATTATTGATATTGTGCGTTGCTAAAAGTGTATTTATATTTTAGAAGCTTTGTAGAATCTATTATTAATTTTCAATTTCTCTTGGGCACAAAAGGCAGTCAGCAAACCTTCGTGGAAACGTTGTTTGACACAGTTGAATAGATCATTTCCTCTCAAAGCGTTCGCAGTTATAATGATGTGATGATTGGCAGGTATGTCATCAATTTGATAGTTTTTCATAAAATATTCGTTATTTCCTTCTTGGTCTGGAAATGTTTTGATTTTTACCACACCCTTACTTTACATTTTTTTCTCCCAGATGCTGCATCTAACTGTTTTTGCTATTTATTAATTGAAGATTTAATGTTTTATGTTTCAAACCTTAGTACACTTTCCTACTTTCATCTTTCGGTTTTATTTCGTTGTCTGCTTGTCTTCACTTTGTCGGTTCTATATTCAAAGCAATAAATAGTGATTTGAGTGATATAAAAGGTAGGTCAAACCGTCTTTCTTTATCTGGATTTAGAACCAGCTGAACCGTCGTTGAGTATCACCTGTTCTAAAATACTGCATTATTACAAACACTTAAATTTTGTAGGAGCTTTTTGACACTTTCCTTTATATCTTCGGCTAAATATATACATAGTTCGTAGTGCCGTTAATTGTTACAGATAAACCGGCACATTATTTTCTATATCGTCACAGTTTCTATATGTTAGTTTTTAATGTGCTATACTAAACCAGAAAACTTAGTATTAAGGGTCTTAGCAATGATAAAAAACTAAGTATTAAACAATTTATGAATTCTCTTTTATTAAAAAATAAAGTTTTATTTAATATGTTATTATCTTGGGTTAGTATTATATTTATATATTTTATTTTCTCAGCTTAATGAACTACATGAATTCCAAGGTATTTGACTGTTGTATTCTTATTTTATTTAAATGTTGGGTGAATCTATTATACATCTTAATTTAAAAGTCTTGCTTTAAGATTTCATAAAATTTATTGGAGTACACCAATTTTTAAACCATTCATTTATATTATTTACAGTAGCATATGGTATGGGAATTTCCTCGTCTAAGATAGAACTTAGTTGAATTATACCAGTGTCATGAATTAATGTTCTTAAAAAGCTGCTGCTATTAACATCATTTCGTTTTTGTCAGATTTAGAAAATATATGAATATACGCATGATGTTATTTTTTACAAAATAACTAGCAAATTAGTTATTCAGAATAGATAAAGTGCTAGGTAATTGCTAAAGTGCTATTTTCAGTACAAGATCATAGTCGAACGGTTTTGATTTTTGTAAAGCTATTATAATTTGTTTTATTTCTTTAGGAGATGCGAATTCAGAGTTTTTGACTATAACGGATGATTTTATTTTAAATAATCAGTTACATAAGTCGTCTGTATGGAGTAGCAGACAATTGATGACATAAAAGGATTTTTAAGATTGTTTATCGTCCGTGGAATATGTACGTATAAAACTACAAACTACAAGTAAGCAGTTTTTCGTACTACTTTAAATTCATCTAATAGCTCTTCACATTTCTAGATTACTGTAGCCAATATTAGCATTGAATTTTTATATGATTCGTCCAAATTATTCTTTAAAAAAATACCCGAGATTATTTAATAGTTCTTTTACTTCCGAGTTTCTTATTTTGTCGGCTTACTTGGCTGATTAAACGTTTAGCGTCACGTTAAAGTAACCGATTAGTTCGCCGCCTGTAATTGAATTTCTAACATTAAAAATAGAAGCATCTGTAACGTTTGATTTTTGAGATTCTTATTAAAATATGTTTCAAAATATACCAAGCAATTGAGCTATTAATGAATTTGCAAAAAGATTGTCTGCTCCGGGTTGTACTTACTATTCGCTCATTTGCATCGAATAGAATTTTTAAATCGTTTTGTACTAATTTTTATTTAACCGTCTTTTGTATTTAGAGGTGCAAGACAGTTTTATAGTTCGGTGGCATTTTGGCTCCGATATCTTCTTCGCAGTGCGGTATACTGGACGATGCACATAATATTCTGATATTTAAAAAATTCGGAGTATCAATAATTCAATTGTAAACTTTGATTTGAGAAAGATGAGGTTTTTTTAATAACATTTCTTGAGTGGCATTTTGTTGATGGTAGGGTTATTAAGTGCGAAGGAATGGTATTGGTGTTTCGGACATTATTAAATCTGGTGGCGTATTCTTGTGTAAGAATAATTTTGTTTGCGTTGCTTATGTAATTTTGTATGGTGGCTCTATCGTTTACAGCTCGCAACAGAATAACTCCGTAGTTAACATATTGATTATATGTTAGATCACTTGACACAAGTGATGTAGTTATAATTTCTGACACATTTCATTGTAAAGGTATAATTCTTTTTTGTGTCCGAAGCACTGGTATCGACAACATTGGGATAAGCCCGTGGGCTTTTTTATTTTGACTGTTGCTATTCACATACAGACGGGGATTTTTATCTTTTTCTAATACTTTAGTTATTAATAATGAGCAGATAAAAGAAACCAAATTCCCAATTAATTTGGCACGAGATAATTGCGGTCTGCGACAATTGACCGTAAAGTCATTAAAAATACGACCCTTATAGGAAACTATTTTTCGGGTATTAACTCTGCTACAGTACATATAAGCAAACCCTGGAAGCACTTTTTTCATTAGCCGGAACATCGCGAGCGGACATTTGAACAGAAAGTAAACAAAAAAATGTGGCGTGATTCTCGGCCCTTGATTCAAACGAGAAGGTCTGTGCGTAGTAAACAAAGACAGGCTATAGATTTGAACGGAAAGTAAACAAAGACGGCCGACATGAAATTTGATGTGCCTTGCTCTGAACGCTTAATGTACACGAAGTCCGTGCGTTCGTGCAGGCACGTCGGGGCCGCTTTTGCTTCTTGCCGAATGGGCGGGCGGCTACGGCTATCGGGGCGCTGCATTGCCAAACGCAAAATGCGCGTCTGCCACGACCATTTGGTTTGCTTCCGACAAGCGGAGCTTCGATTGTAAGTTAAATTGTTTTGCGTTCCCGACCCAGGGAAAACCCCAATTCAGTTAAACATTTATACGTTCCCACCTTGCAAAAATTTGAGGAAAGTAAGGTAAAAAATTGTCAGCCTAGAACGCCAAAAATAGCTTTTGGCGGGCAACACCTAGTATTGAAATATTTGAAAGGGACTGAAGACATGTTACTTCTCTACAATAAGAATACGCGGGCATACAAATTAGCCGGTTATTGTGGTGCAGTCTATGCAAGGCATGAAGACATGCGGCGGTCAACCAGTGGTTTTGTGTTTCTCCTTACAGGCGGTGCCATAGCTTCGATCTTAATGCGCCAATGATCGGTCTCTCTATCAACTACAGAAGTGGATTATGTGGCCTCATATCAAGCATTAAAAGATGCGATATAATTGAGAAAATTGATCAAAATTATAGATGCCTGTGATATAGATCCACACCATTATATTGTGATAATTAAAGCGCCGTGCGATTAATTTTGGAGTCGGATTTCCATAAAAGAGCTAAACATGTCAATATATTTCGTCAGAGAAATATAACGTAAGGAATCATCTCGGTCAAATAATCGCGATAAAGGACCAGCTGGCCAATCTCCTGACTAAAGGATTATCAAATAATGCACTAGTACGGTTAGGACTTTGGTCTTAGATATCAAAAATGTGATCTGAGTAACAGTTCAGATCACTATTTGCATCAGAATGTTAAGAATAGTGATATAGTGTTCTGACTCTGATAGTTACTGAGCACTTGCGTTAGTTGTGATATCACTTCTCTTTTCGTTCACCAACGTATAATAAATCATCTAAAGTGTGACGTATACATAACTAACAATAATTATTATCCTTATTTAATTATCATTAATAAACGGTGTTCATTATCAAACACTTTGATAATTATGTCAGCTTAATTCACAAACTGCAGTCTCGATTGTTAAATTTATTCAAGAAATGTTTATAAGACACATTGTTGTTAATTTGCCATTTTTTAAATATCTTTCATTAGAGCCTTATGATTTGTTATGTTATTCGTATGAATTGCCAGAATTTTTAGTTTACTGGAGAACTGTGATCAATTTAAGTAACTAACTTATTCTTCATTGAATTCAATTTAATTTTGTGGAGTGAAATAACATTTACTTTAAGTTAATAGGTGTTCGGTTGCCCATATGCAGAGTTTAGGTACCTCAATTAGGGGCGGTGAGAGTCTGGTAGTATAATAAACTTTTCTTATTAAAATGTTAATATGTTATATCCACGTGCAAACGCTGAGATATTTTATATGGACACATTAGGAAACTTTAGAAGAAATAGTAAAACTAGTAAAGACTATATTTTTATTTATAAACTTATATTATTTTAATAAAAGACAAAAATTGACAATGTTTAGTGTCTTTATAATGTAATTAAACACCGAGTACTTGAAATTTTGGTTCCTAAAAATTCTAATAGAGATGTTAATTTTTTTTAATACGAAAGGTTGCTCACAGAAAGGTATTTTAGGCTAACAATTTTTTACCTGCCTTTCCTCAAATTTTTTCAAGGTTGGAACAATTTATTTACAGTTCGGTGACCTTACGAAAGTAAGATACGCAAAATGATAATAAAGATAGGCAACCAAACGTACGTTCAGAGCTCAGCCTCGCCACATTTCATATCAGCTGTCTTTGTTTACTTTCTGTTCAAATGTATAGATTTCTTAAAAAGAACGGTTTAAAGAAACTTCCAAATCGATATAACGCAAATTCTCTATGTTTACGAAGTTACAGCTTTTGCCAATGAAATTTATTCTTCATGCGAAATTCGCTTAGGGCGATTAAACTTTCGGCGGTAGCGTCAATTATCGTTTTATTATTAGCCTTTGCAGAACCCCCGCCAATAAAGTAAACTGTTTTATGGTTGCTGCCGGTATCATGATTTTTTAACGTAAATGGCAACTGTACATTCGCAGAAATGATATGAATACGTGACCTAGAATTGACAGTTCTCGGTGTAATCAGGGTAGGCGGTTGGGTAGGAATTGCCACGGAAACGAACACCGCGTGCAACGCATTAGCTCGATAATTTATAGCTGCGGCCCGTCACATCTCCGAATCTCATCCTGCTCGTTATTTTTTACGCGCTAGGTCGATGAGTAAGATTACGTGCAGAGTGAAGACCCACAATTGTTTATTTGCAATATTATAGAGAATATTATATTACAAAGAGCTCGTTTTTCATAACTTGATGGCACGATGAAACAAGCAGTTGGAGCCGTTCGCAGAGGAAATTTTGAATTGTCAGAACCTTGATAAAATAATAATCTGATTAAGCTAATCCCAGATTTTTTTTTAAAATTTCCTAAGTGACAATCATTTGAAAGGTTTATTTACTAAAATAAACGCAATTATGTAACATCACTACATTTATATTTTTATGAAACCAATAAGTAGTCAAGGAGTGCAGGCCAACCCAATTTTATGGGATACGTAAATCTTAACGCGAGAGATTGGGTACTGTGCGCCACTCACGAACTAAGAGTAGTGTGGCACGCAGCTCGTTTAGAGGAACTTGAATTCTCCCTTCTGCCCTCCCACCTATATATATGGTTGAGGTCCCACAGATAAAAACCCGGAATTTGTGTTACTTGATTAGCTTTTAAATAAATCTGCGTTATTAAACTAGCATGTTGCAAGTTTGGGATATAATATGTGCATATTATACGCACACAGCTGTGTACAGATATGACTTCGTTATTAAACGATTTTTGTACATAGCTGGAAATTTGATTTTTTTTCGGTACTTTAGGACTTATATTAAGTACAATGGAGTTCCCAAAACTATACCATATTGACTTCATCACTTTATTAATGATACAAACGCTACACATAAAATTCTTTTCCTTTTCTCTCTTCTCTCTTTCAAGATTTCCAATATTGTTTCTTTTAATTTTTTCTTTTTATGGTCTTTTTATACTTCACACTAAATCTCTTTATCTAATCCTGTCATTACTACATTATAAATTTATCTTGAATTTGTTTATAACACTTTATTTCATTCTCCATTTTTATAAAATTCATGTTCGAGAGCAATTAATTTTCTTGCACCTTGTTTTTTCGCTAGAGAATTTTAAAACATAGAGCTGTCATTTTTTATTTACTAGTAATATCATTGCCAATCTCACAAGTTGAGAATCTAGTTATGATTAGTGTTGCACTAGATTACTGAAATGAATGAAATTCCCTGAAATTTATTAATAGATGCTATTTTTTGTGTGAAATCTTAGAGAACTAGATACTCATGTGTCGCGACATACTCTATGGGTCGCTTAACAACTTATCGAGTTTCATGTTTAATGTAATGTGTGTTCACATTAATCACACCTAATAAAAATGCGTAATGGCATTGTACTAGTATTCCCCATAATTACCCTAATACCGCATCCTTTCTTAAGTATATGTGAAAACTGTAGATCTTACTCTATATTGAAGCACAATAAATAAAATAGGAGTTATTTTTCTTAAAACTCGCTTAACTTAAATTGACTTTAAGTTAGAACAAAACATTAAAGTGCTTATAAAACCACAACTAATTAACCAGTTAATGAAATACCCATCTTACCTATTTTTTATTTATCAGGTCAACTAATTATATACATTATTGCAATAAAAAATACAATCGACGTTATTGTAAATTATTTTCTAGTTATAGTTTTTAAAAAGATATTCATAACATATTAAATTGAGTTAAGAACTTGCTAACTTATCACATTGTGCTGTTTGTAACAGAAATAATTATTGTACATCTGAATATTATTTTACTAGTTATATTATATCACTGAATTTTTACAAAATATGAATGAACGGATTATTCAAAAGCGACAGTCTTGGTGGACCATATTTAGCACTTAATGTTACTCATTATCTGTGTTGAGGTCTAGCAACATTTTACGTTTAAACCTAGTGTGAAGCGATCGTTTACTAAGATTACAATACGTTACACCCTTGCATTGGATCAATTTTAACATAGAATGATCTAGAGACTATAGTAATATACTGTTGAATATTAGGAATATTCGTTTTCCTGTGTAACTATGAGTTTCTTACATTACTTTCGCGTTGGTGTTAATGCGTAGCACTTTATTTTGTAATACTTGAAGTTTATTCAGGTTGGTTTTAGAGGTTGCGCCCCAGACAATACACCCATAAGTGAAAATAGGCCTTATGATTGATGTGTATGTTATAACATACCTAAACCATGTGTAGGATTCTGATAAGTTTTTATTTATATGCAACCTCTAGGACATTTTTTTTACTTAGTAAGTGTTCAAGATATTTTACGGTATTGTGTTTTGGGTTCCACGGTATTGAGATAGCATTTATAACTGCATTTGGGAGTCTTTAGGCGACAAAGTGGGAACATTTTAGTTTCGTACTTGTCAGCGTTAAGTTTTAGACGCCATTTAGTAAAGCACTGATAAATGTGATTAACACTAATTTGAAGTTTTATTATTGTTATCTTATCATGTGTTCATGAAAGGATTATTATATCGTCATCATATATTGCTAGTTTTGTTTCGACTATTGCAAAAACGTCGTGTATAACTATCTTAAATAGGGTAGGGTCTAATATGGAATGTTATGGTACACCTGTTTGTAGAGTCCAGTAGGGAGGCGTTACGTTCTCCAAAACTGTAACATAAATGTTTTTGAACAAATTTAAATTATTATTTTTCCTAAAGTTTACATACAATTTATTTCATAATAATGGCATCAGTTTTAGGCCAGTCCTCAGTTTGTCCTTTGACTAAACATGGATTTTCCGACACTACATATTCATATAATTTGCACTCGAGCACCGGCATATGGCATGTCTGTGCACAGGGAGGTCTTGTGCAACAAAAATTGGAGATAGGTGTTTGTTAAAAGAAATCGTTTGAGATATTGCAAGTAACACCATCATGTTAAAATCAAACTTTATCGAAGGCAAGCTAATTTATTTTCCATTCAGGCATGAAAAATCGTCGCAACATCATAAGGTTGAGTTGACGGTCATAGTGCATCAATTTTCTTGAAAAAGTAGGGTTCAGTTGGGCTATTCCACACCACACAGTTACTTTCTCACTATGTGGGTTTTTAATAGAGTTTTCGCGGATTATTTTGTATATTTACATCACCCGACAGTGAAAATAAGCCTCGTCACTCTATAGTCATTTTCCACGATTTTCAAAATCGTTTCTGCAAAGGTAAACCGCCATACATAGTTATTTTTCTTCGGTTCTCGAACTACCATAATTTTACAAGGATGAAAGAAAAATTCAAATTGCAAAATTCGGCGAATTGTCTGACAAGCGCAAAGTGCGCACGTGTCGTACCTCTCAACAGCAAGGGCTGACCTTCATAGACTGTCGAACTCTCTTAATATTTTCTAGTATTTTAACAGTACGATCGCCTCCTCGAGCTGTTTCAGGTCTTACAGTTTCCTTTATTCTGAAGTTGTTAAAACATTTTAGTATTATTGGGCAAAATGGGAGCGCGTCGACTAACTTTAAAGTGAATTCGAAATCTTCGTTGCATCTATACCACCGAATAACCAGTTGCAACAGATGTGTTTGTTTAATTGTCAGCGGCGTTATGGTTAAAATGGCAACTAACGATCAATTCATTGCGCATATGCTAAATTTCTTACCACCAACGTCACATCCGTCTTAAAAACGTAACATTCTCTGTGTTTACGAGTTGGGGAGGTATAAAAGCTTACTCGTACTTGAAAGGTCCTATAAGGTAAGAATGGTGCATGTTCAATTAGTAAGAAGGCTTTTAATCTAAACTGGGTAGAGTAGTTAATGTATGGTTAAATATTATGTTTTGAATTCAAACTGAAAATGTGGTAGTGTGTCGGTTTTTACTAGAAAATTATTTAAGAGGGCTCGTTCTAGAATTTGAGATATAAAGAACAGTGAACTAATTGTGCTATAATTAATTAGATTGTTGTCTTCTGGAGGATCAAGATTATGGTTTGCTTCCATGCATCAGGAAAATATCTGATTTGCAAGCCAGCATAACATACCGCTGTTATGTAGCAGACGGATTTTTGCGGTGATTGTTAAGGAGTAAATTTAATATCTTTTACTAGGTGCTTTTTGGGTTTTAATTTTTTAAAGAAATTTTCAATTTAGGGTGGAGATAGTAGCTTTAAGGGTATGGAATCATCAGCCATATTATTATTTGGAAATGTTGTTATTTGTTGAAAATGATTTTCATTTGATAGATTGAGCAGGGTAAAAATTTTTTGTTTAAGTAGTTCTGTAAATAATTCATGTATGTCTTTTTCCTGGGAGTAGTTTTGACGCTGTTTTCGGAGAACTAGAATGATTTCTAACTGTCTAATATTCTTTTACCGGATCTCCAGAAGTAAGTATTTCTATATACTTGTAGTTCTATGTGCTGGAGGATTGAGATTATTAAAGTGATAGTGAAATCAAATATTCCTTTCTTCTGGAGCTACTAGATTACTAGGACGTTTTCCTTTGTTATTTATTATGATTAGATTTTTTTGTTAACTGCGTTATTAATTAATCTTAGGGAGGTGGTAGTAAAAAAGGAAGTACAATTAAGAGGAAGTATAAGTATGTAGTCTGAGTGTAGTTCGATAAGCACTCTCTGATTGAGTGGAATATGCTAATTTTTGTGTGGCATATTAGGGACGTTGATGGTTTCTATAAGTATATGTATTTAGATGGTGTTAATATTTACACTTCTAGTTGAGAAGTTGTATTCCTAGTTTAACTGTTAGTGTTGGTTTTTCTGCAACGCCAGTTCTTATGTTTGCAATTTAATTCCGCTGCAAGTAGCGTTGATCGTTAACTACCAAAAATTTATTGAAGCGTGTCCCGGAGCAGTTTGATTGTTAGTGATTTATAAGTAGAAACAACTATAAAAGTGGTGCTATTTTTCATAGTAAAACTGATTGCTACAGTTGGTGAATATTTTTGGAGTTGCAATAGACTGTGTTTCATTATTTTGCTTTTTCTTGGTCTTTCCTGAAAATGCGAAAATTAAGTATTGTAAATTTTTTATTTTGTATTGAATGTGTTTTTGTGACGCATGCTAAATTTATTTCATGTCTGGCTATGAAATATATAAAAGTTGCTTTTTGCTGTTTTAATCCATTGGCTTTTCAATTTAAGAAGATTTATGAAGTAATTTTATGACATTTTAAAATAACGTAGGTAATAAAGATATCAAGAAATTTTTAATCTGATTAATATAAGAAGTAAGTATGTCTAAGATAGATTGAAAAATATTAGTAGTAAGTAGAGAGGATTTTTTGCAGTCGTGCTGCGTATGTTGCGTTGTATATAATTTTACCTTTTACTGAGTTAGAAGATCTTGTCATGGGATGTATAAATTGTATGTTAAACAATTCTATATATGGGCAACCTCTATAGTTAGCAAGTCTACTGACATCTTTATTTATTGTACAGTGTGAATGGTGGTGGTTTTGATTTGATATGTCGATAGAGTTAATGCACTGTAGAACGTGACTGTTTGTACGCTGGAATTCCATTGTTATTACGCAGCAAAGTAATCTATTCAGGTTGAAAATATTCTTTACTTTATCATGTTTACATAATTTGATTGCATGTATTGGTATTCGATTTTCATTATAATTTAATAGTCGAGTGGTTTTAATGACGGCATACTTTAAGGAAAACAGTTCGGATGTAATTTTTTGTGTTATTTTAGAAATAAGAACATTGCGTATAATACTAATAAATTGTTATTTTGGGGGTTCTAATGTGTAATAATATTCTTTGTGGTCTCATAATTTTTGATAATCCTCCATACTCTTCAGATTGATTTCCAGCTCCTTAACTTTATAGGGGGGAGTAAAATCCTCTATAATTATTTATTTTATGTCTTATAGAATACTTTGGTAACTGATTCCATTCGGGTTAGGTTTATTTAGTGTTTCGTTTGGATTTTGCGACGAAGGATTTTGTTCTTTAAATTGCAGTAAGTAAAATTTGATTTTATATGATTAAAGAGTCGTAATTAAATAAAATCGCTCGTTAAAGTTCTTATCGTCTGGTAAGGATAACGGTCGTTTGTTTTTATTTACTTCATTGCTTGTAGAGGTTTTACATTCTATCGCAGTTGGATTAGGCTTAACCTTACTTTATCTACAGATTTTAATTTGTTTTTTGCGAGCAGATATTAAAAGTGTTTATCGGAGATTAATGTAGGTCCTTAGTTATCAGTCGGGGTAGCTGGCGACCGTTGTAATTGACCAATGTATCCAATCTTTATGCAAAATAATTATTAAACAAAAATATATATATATATATATATATATATATATATATATATATATATATATATATATATATATATATATATATATATATATATATATATATATATATATATATATATATATATATATATATATATATAATACTGCATATTTTCACATATTTACAAATATTTCAAATGAAAACCAAATTTTTTGGTAATCCACTACACAAGCTTTGTTCAAAACGACTGAGTCTTCTGTATATTACAACTAAAAATAAACATTTGCAAGTGTCCATTATTCAATGTAATTTTAAATATATATCTCAAAAAATAATATGTAACCTATGATTTGTATAACAATTGAATTTTTTAGAACTATTTAGAAAAACAAAATGTCGAAATTTGAAAATTCATGCAGTTATCAAATGTATACTAATACAGAAAATGTTCTACAATCATTCATAAAACTTAAATCGTGTATATAAGCAGACTTACGATAACATAAAAATTAAAAACTACCACAACATTGTAATTTAAGAAACGTTAAAGTAAGTGTGTAATATTGTTCAAGTTGATAGTCACGTCAGAGTAAATTTATATAGTGAAAATTTATTTATTTCATTTAATTCTCTGAAGGAACATTAAAAAACAAACAAACTAGAGTAAACATCTGCCAAATCTTCACGAATTTACGTTTATGTAGTGTATAATATATAGATGTTCTGTCGTTACATAATAAAATAATTTTACACACAATCAGTATATAATATCAAAATTAAGATCTACCATATAATTGTCTTATCTCCCTAAATTTATAATTCTATCTCCTCTTAGACGCTTCAACCGATTTCCTTGAAACTTGCACATCACATTCACAACTGTATTTGCTAATTCGGCGCAAAAAATCAGCCTTCTAACTTTAACCGTTTTTGAATTATTTAAATATTTTGATTATTGTCGCAGAAACATGTGGAATGTTCTACACGACTGCCTGGCGTCCAGATCAGGCTTCGTCGACGAATCCTGCGGGGTCCCAGCTGGTTACTTAATAATAGGGTGCTAGATCAAATAATTAGTATAATCAGTATTACAGTTATCAATAAGAAAGAAACGACAAAACATTATCGTAGAACAACTGATTGAGAAAATTCCTGTATTTGACAGAAATAATATTATTAATATATTAATGCAAAATTTGGCCTGACAAGTGTGTAACTACTAACAGTTTTTCTGCATTGAGACATGCAAGAATTGGTACTAGTATAATACATAAAGTATACTAAGCTTTAAAAAAAGTACAAACTGAATGTTTTAAACTGTATACGTATTGCAAAATTATCCGAAGACGGCTATCAATATAAAAAATAAAAAATAAAAGGATCATTATAGAAACTCCATCAACTAGAATAACTGATAACAACTTAACTAGATATTATAAAGCAACCGCAGATTTTTTCCCCATATTATCATATATAGGGGTGTAGGGGTCGCGTCATAGAGGTAGTACCTTTATACCGGGAACGGTCACACCAACGGTCTTACCGGAAGTGGTTCCCGATAACTGGTCCTCATGAGGCACCCAATTCTCACCTATGGCTCCAAGTGCCACACCCCGGAAAACTGTATTGACCTACAGGCTAAACTAGGTGAGGATAGCCAGATATGGTGAAACCTGACATAGGGCAGCAGCAATGTCAGTACTAGGTTAAAGTGGAAAAGAAAATCTTTGGTACAGTTTATCACTAGAAAATCGGATGCGACTATCACGAACTGATAAACACGGCTCCGGTACTGCGACTTGCCAACACGTCTGGCCAGTGGTTTTCATGACGGCATACTTTAAGGAAAACAGTTCGGATGTAATTTTTTGTGTTATTTTAGAAATAAGAACATTGCATATAATACTAATAAATTGTTATTTTGGGGGTGAGTTAAGGCCGAAAACCCAACAAATCCCTTCATGAATACACAAATAAACGAAAGATCCTCAGTCCCCGGCAGGTTGAAAGTAGCTCACCACGGCAGCGGTGAATCCTACCGACAACCAGAGGGTGCGAAGAATCACCGGATGAGGAAAGGCTGCCAAATGACGACGAAGTTTACTATAGCTACGTACAACGCACAGACCCTCAGAACTGAAGAACGACTAGTAGAATTTGAAAATGAAATTAAAGATAAAAGATGGGACGTAATAGGACTAAGCGAGATAAGAAGAAAAGAAGAACAGTGTACAAAACTATCATCTGGAAATACATTATATCATACCAAAAGTATACTAGAAAATAACACAAACACAGCGGGAGTTGGATTTATGATACACAAAAAGGTAGAACAAAACATAAAAGAAATAAGATCTATCTCAGCAAGAGTGGCATACCTAATACTTCAAATATCCAACAGATACAATCTTAAAATAATTCAGGTATACGCGCCCACATCGACACACGAAGATGAAGAAGTCGATCAGTTTTACGAAGAGATAAATGCCGCAATAACATTAAACAAAACACACCATTATATCATAATTGGAGATTTTAATGCCATAGTAGGAAAGAAAGAAGATAATGAGAAATCAGTAGGATACTTTGGAATAAGGCAGAGAAACCAAAGAGGCCAAACATTAGTCCAATACACAGAAAGACAAAACCTATATATTATGAATACCTTCTTCAAAAGAAGGAAGGAAGAAAGTGGACGTGGAGAGCCCCGAATGGAACTACAAAGAATGAGATCGACTTTATTATATCATCCCATAAACATCTAGTTACAGATGTGACGGTAATTAACAAATACCCAACAAGCAGTGATCACAGATTAGTAAGAGGAAATATAAGGATAAATGCACAAAAGGAACGAATAAAACTAATAAAGAAAAATAAACAAGAAATAGATAGAGAACTTCTTAAAGAAAAACCAACGAATACAGAATAGAATTGAGAAAAACCTCTGGTACAGCAGAATTAGAAAACAAGACACAATAGAACAAATAAATAAAAGATGACGAATGCAATATTACAAGCAGGAAAGAAAACAGCTAAACAACAAAAACAAAAATGTAAAAAATATCAGGAACGAAACAAAACAACTATTAGAAAAAGACAAGAATTAGCAAGCCAAGGTAAACGAGGTACGGTAGAATACACGGAACTAAACAAAACTGTACGAAAGAAAATAAAAGAAGATATCAGAAGAAATACAGAGGTTTTAATAGAGAAAATAATTGAAGAAAACAAAAGCTTAAAAGTGCTGAGAAGAAAAATAAACACAAATATCAACATCATTAGCCACCTGAAAAAAGAAGACGACACAATAACGTATGATAGAAAAGAAATCGTTCACACAACAAAAAACTTTTATCAAAAGCTGTACAGCGCCAAGGTAGAAAAACCAGATAAAATAAAAAGAAGACATATTCTTAACGTCGGATCGGAAGAAATATCGAAAATAGAAGCAGACGAAATAAAAAACGCAATTAGGGAAATGAAATTAAACAGAGCTCAGGGAGAAGACGGAATAATCCCGGAACTTATTAAATACGGAGGAGAACAATTAATAAAAAACCTAAAGATACTACTAAATAAATACTTGGAAGAACGGAAAATACCACAGAATTGGAACAACGCCGTAATTGTGTTGTTACATAAGAAAGGAGATAAGTCAAATCTAGGAAACTATAGGCCAATAAGTCTTTTATGTCAAGTATATAAGATGCTGACAAAAATAATAACAACAAGATTAACAAGCAAATTCGAACAGTATCAAAACATCGAACAAGCAGGTTTTAGAAAAGGGTACAATACTTTGGATCACATACAATCACTCCGAAACATCATCGAGAAAACAACAGAATACAACAAGGACATATATCTAGCTTTTACAGATTATAATAAGGAATTTGACTAGATAGAAATATGGGCAATTATAAACTCATTACAAAACAGCAGAGTGGATTCCAGATACATAGAACTCATCGAAAATATATACAAGGAAGCAACAAGCACTGTGAAATTACACTCAGAAACAGAGAAAATAAAAATCCAAAGAGGAATAAGGCAAGGAGACTCTATATCGCCAAAGCCCTTCACACTGGCAATGGAGGACATATTCAAAAACCTTAATTGGGAGAACCATGGTGTCAATATAGAAGGACAAAAATTAAATACACTAAGATACGCAGACGATGTAGTGCTTATTGCAGAAAATCGATTGGAACTGCAGGAGATGATGGAAGAACTGAACGAAAAATCAAAAGAAATAGGACTAACTATGAATATGACAAAACAAAATAATGAAGAGATCCTCTAACCAAGATGACGGTCCCATTACGCTAAATGGGGAAACTATAGAAGAAGTAGAACAATATATATACCTGGGACAAAACCTGCGAGTAGACAGGAAAATGCAAACGGCAGATGTAAATAGACGTATCAGACTCGCATGGACAGCTTACGGAAGATTGAAACATATATTAGAGAGTAAAGAAAAAAGCTTTAAGATACACATGAAGATAAAACTATTAAACCAATGTGTAATACCGGTCTTTGCTATACGGAGTTGAAACATGGGCAATGACAAAGAAGAGCATGAGTAAGATGCAAACTACCCAACGCCACATGGAAAGAGCGATCCTCAACATAAAAATGATATACAAAAAGTCGATAAAATGGATTAGAGAACGAACCAAAATGGAAGATGTCAAAAACAAAATAATACAAGCAAAGTGGAGATGGGCAGGACACATAGCGAGGATGGAGAAGAAGAAATGGACAAGAAAAACGACTGAATGGAAACCATAGGGAGAAAAACGAAACCCAGGAAGGGCCATACTAAGATGGTACGATGACATCAGGAAAGTGGCAGGAAGGGGATGGATGAACGCAGCACAGGATAGAAACAAATGGAGGGAAATGGAGGAGGCGTATGTTCACTTATGAACAATAAACGCTGGATAGAGAGAGAGAGAGAGATTATCATATAATTCTTTACAATTCCTGTGTTCTAATTTAATTATGATGATAGTGACATTCTTTTACTAATAAATGCAATTTACTAGATATTATTACCTGTTATATCATTTTAAAAGTCGAGAAAAGGAAAAAGTGGCAAATATTTTCACAACTTGATGAAAAGGACAAAACTCCGCCAAAGTACACCTTCATTTTTATCACCTCTCATTACCAAAAAAGCACTAAGTTCTCACATTAAATTCTATTATCTCCTAAAGTTTATTTTTTCTACTCCTTACCCAATTTAAGCCTGCACTAGCCTAATGCGGAGTAGTAGGGACAAAATCTTCTTGCATTCAATTAGAAAGCGAAATACGCACTCAGTTAGCAACATTTCTAGAGATTCCAACCAAGGTAGCCGGATGATTATTAAAGACAGAAAGGGAACTAAGAATATATGGGTTGAATCAGGCTACTCAATGACGTGTATGTATAAGAATAGTAACATAAGAACTTTAGCTGATGATAAGACTGTAGAACTAGAACATGCGTTGGTAAAGATAAAATGCGGTCTTAGTTAACCAAGAAAGAAAGGGAAAGACTATCTGATTTTGCAAAGAATGTAGATTATTTTCAAGCAATATCAGATTAACTATCTTAAAATAATATTTATTTTAAGAAGTCAACAAATATTAAAGACATTTGTGCACCAAGTAACAAGTGTGTATGAGAATTATTCTATAACGACATAAGAATAAATTTAAAACGATATCCAGCAAAATAGTAATTGGCAATTTTAATGCTAAACTAAAACAGTAGCAAGAAGAAAGTGAGGTTTATAATAAAAACTTTGAAGATGATGACATGGACGTTAGGGGGAAAGATCTGTTAAATTTCATGTAAAAAAAATTGCATATGATGAATTTTGTTCTTTATGAGAAATATAAAAAGAAAGCAGGTACGGATATTTTTAAATCAAACTTTTAAAAATAAAATTATAGCATATTTCACAATATAAATGTGTTAAATAGATTTCATGTAGGAAACGACTGTAGAATGGTCGGATCCTAAGTGATAATACATCAAAAACTTGGGAACCAACGATTATATAAGAATAATTTTAAAATACATAGACAATGCTTAAAAATAGTGAGATACAAGTATAAACAAATTTTGAAAGAGAAACTTAAACAACATGAAATTGATAATGCAGTAAAATAGCTAACAAAAAATTAAGGCAATTAAATAAAGAAAACAGAAAACAACACAAAAAATATATACAAAGCTTAGAAAACAGAACAGAAGCAAATTCGGAATAATAGCTGAAGAAATAATAGAAGAATAGAAAAACATAAAATGCCTCGGACTTTCTTTTGTATGAAACATATACAATCTGTTACTAGATAGTAATTAATAATAATAAACACTAAATATTAAAAGTTGTAGAAAATATCTATGCACAAGTGTACATATCTAAACTAAAAAGTATACAACAGCTAAATATTCTTATAAGAAGTGTGAGTCCAGAAGTTACCCAATATTTCAGAAATTAGAAGAGTACTAGAGCAGATGAAGACAAATAAAAACCAGAAGATTAAATAGCCACTTATTTAATCACAGAAGGGTGGAAAGCCGATTATAACAATTATAAAACTATTAAATAATTTTTTACAACAAGGTAAAATATCAAATACCTGGAATAATTCAAAAGTAGTATAGTTACAAAGCTCTATAAAGAAGATAAGCATCCTTTAATATTTGTACAAAATTTTGATCCGTACAATTACAACTGGTTTAATATCAAAATTAAATGAATACTAAGCATCATAATAGGCTGGTTTACGTAAAAGGTTTTCTGCCTATAGATCACCTGCTAATAATAAATTTATTAATATAAAAACATAAGTACAATATTCTTCTCTTTCTAGGAATTATCGATTATGAAAACGCATTTGACACCTTAGAAACATGAGCAGCACATCTAGTATTAAAAAATAGCAGTCAATATAGGTGATTATTACAATACATACAATAATTTAACAGCCACCTATTACACACCTCGTCTAACATAGTTTAATCGAAAAGGGGAGTGCGACAGGGAGCCTTTCACTTAAGAAGTTCAGAACTATGGAAGATATTAGAGGAATAAAGTACAAAATCCAACGAAGTAGTAGTAAAAATAAATTTGACACATGTGTCAGTAGCTGGTCAGTAAAAAATATGTTATACAAATAGATAACTATATTATAAAAAAGTGAGAAAATTAACACTACATATAAATAGGCGCAGAAGAGAATCATGGTTCTTTTGGAAAACTGAATGATATAATAAAGGGATATAAGAGACTGAAAACAAAAATATTTAATACACGCATACTTCCTGTAATATCATATTGCTAAGAAAATAGAGGATATTAGAGACAGAACAAAAACAATAGATGTAGTCAAAATATATAAAAGTGTAGTCAAAAAATATAAGAGACTGAAAACAAAATATTTAATACACGCATACTTCCTGTAATATCATATTGCTAAGAAAATAGAGGATATTAGAGACAGAACAAAAACAATAGATGTAGTCAAAATATATAAAAGTGTAGTCAAAAAATATAAGAGACTGAAAACAAAAATATTTAATACACGCATACTTCCTGTAATATCATATTGCTAAGAAAATAGAGGACATTAGAGACAGAACAAAAACAATAGATGTAGTCAAAATATATAAAAGTGTAGTCAAAAAATATAAGAGACTGAAAACAAAAATATTTAATACACGCATACTTCCTGTAATATCATATTGCTAAGAAAATAGAGGACATTAGAGACAGAACAAAAACAATAGATGTAGTCAAAATAGCCGCAAAACTTAAATGAGAGATACCTATGAAAATGGCATAGAAAAATATTAGAATGGAGACTTTATAACTTTACCAGCCTTGCATGAATCAATCCATGAGATAGGTTAATAACCTGAAAATAACAGCAGGCCTGAATTGGACACTAATGGCTAAAGACAGAAATAAACGAAGGGAACTAAAAAAGGTGTATATCTAAAAATGTATTTAATCTCTACCTTGCGTTTGTCAGTTTTAAAAACCATCAAACTTATTACTTTTATGCCAAAGGTACTAGAAAAGCCATTCCTTAAGGGAATTAAAAATCATCAAGTTTAGATGAAATAATTCTATGATGTAAATTTGATTTCGGGAACGCTATTTGAAAATTCAGCAAGAATATTGAATTGGAGTAAAATAATAAAAACCTCCAAACTAAAACTCGCTTACAAAGGCTTTGTCTGGTTCAAAGCTTTTTATATAAACTCTGAGAAAGCTTATTGAGCCAGCCAAATGTCTCACAAAAATACCTTCCAACTAAACAAATTTTTAAGTAAACCGATTACATCATCCAATTACCACATCATCGTTTTTAAAGTATCTCGCTTTACTTACCAACGTTGCTACTTCTGACAAATTTACTGATGATACAAATATTTTATTAATTTTTGAATGATTGAAATTTTATATAAGGGGATAAAAGTGCAGGTAGTCAGACGTGAGTTAGACCGACAATCATAAAGTTGCCAGAACTAAATAATTTTGGGCGTGATATGATCATTACAATAAATTGGTCGGTAAAATATCTGTTTTGCTATAAATCAAGTGTAAATGACGTTATTATATAATGAAAACGTTTGGGATGTGAAACAGTCGCGAAATAAAGTAGTACTCCGCATAAACTTAAAGATCGCAGTCGACAAACTCTGAAGTGATAAAAAGTTGAATGCCCTGATCAAAGTGCTTCGTTGCTAAGGTCTAGACTATTCGTTGGGAGCTGAAAAACATGGATTTGCACAATCGTGCGGCAGCTCACAAGATTAAAATAAACACGGTTAATGCCAAAAGTCACTGCTATTGAAATGCGAAACAATTAAGACAAGTTTTGTGGACATATAAATATCATTACACAATCCGGCAATACGGTAAATGGATCTGGGTTCATCAGATATAAAGGAGAACGCCCTTATGCGAGTGTATTGTGCTAACAGCCAAGTTTAGTGATGGGTGTATTATGATTTGTGGCTGTTTCTTGTGGTTTGGTTTTGAGTCAATTCTTATAGTCGGCAGAATGAACGTTGAGATGTATCTTACTATTCTTAATATTCTTGACAACTCTATGCTTTCAAATCTCTGGCAACAGTTTTGGAAAAGACTTTTTCTGTATCTACAAAATAGTTATTCTGTCTATACAGCGAAGGTTACTTTGGTGTAGTTTGAAGAGATGCGTGTTGAAAAATTGAAGTGGATTTTACAGAACTCCGATCTCAATCTTAGAAAATACCGCTAAAAATTGAGACACCCCAAGTCTCATCGTCCGTCTTCAGTAGTTGGAGTCATTGCGACTCTTATGAAAAAATGACAAATATTAAAAAACATATATTACAAGTTATTTTAAAGCCTTCCATATGAGTGCAAACTGTAATTGATGTTAAACGTGGACACCTATTAATATATCACATGAGTATCTAATTCCACAATAGTAGATGTTCGGATGCTTTTAGTCATGTAGTATAGAAAATGATAGTAATTCACAATAAATCTACTTACATTATTTCTATTATTAAACATGTATTATATTTTCGTTTGTTAGAAAAAATATGTACATCAATGCTAGCAAAGACTAATGTCAGGTGTCTTCGATTTTATTTTAATTAGAAATCATACGTAGAAATCTCATATTAAAACTGAAAAAGTGAAAATGGAGTAGTTTAATACATTTGTACAACAGCTTCGTAGTCACCTATCAATTGAAAGCGGGTTCAAAACGCAATATCCTTAAAATTTCTTCGTGCAATATACATCGTTATCACATTTACCTGTTACTATTATCGGAACAGATAAAAACAAGTTTAAATAATAGAGTATCAAAATGTTAAACTTTTTAATTACAGTTATACGTAGGGCAACAAATCATAGGAAATGATAAAAATTATATTTATATTGTAACAGTGTGGTAAAAAAATGGTGTAAACTAGTAGAAAATATAATTATCAATTTCAGCCAATATTCGAGACAATGGGATTCAATTCTTTATGGCTTTAAAAATTTACAAATCAAAGCTTTTATCGTTATTATTGTCAATTGTAATCTATGAATTATGAGTTGAGCTATTATACTTTACATACAGATACCAGCCCCCATTGAAATGCAAATATAAGTTTTATAGCGCGATAAATGTTATATTCTTCGAATGCATTTCATTGTTTTTCCCACATTTTCCTATTACTTTTGTTATTGCTTTTATAATCAATAATTATTCAAATTTAATTTTATACATGGGAACTAATTCGTATTTACAAGGAAAGTAATAAACATTTTAAATTTTAACAAACAGATTCTGGATCTAATAATAGCTAAATTTCCATTGTACTATTTTGCATAAATCATCTATAAAAAGATAATGTAAATTTAACTATTTTTTTAATTCTTTGTTCTTAATATTAAGTTGTTTCTAAAAATGAGGTTTTAAATATTACCTAAAGCAGTATACGCAGCCAACAAATAAAAGAAAATTCAAAATATATTTGGTCAATCGATTTATCGCAAATTGTGCGACAAAATAAAGAGATACTACTACATATCTGATAGATTCTTTAAAGCATCGTTATGCAGCTTTGCTGCTTGATAGAACGTATTTGAATACTAACTTTAACCGCCCGTGTTTATGAAAAGTCCGACGAGTTGTGACAACGTGTGAACATGGATAAGATCTGAATTAGTAGTTTAGTATTTTTAATTGTTAAAGGAATTTTGCCAACTAAAATGCTTTGCAAGTTTCTTCGGTAAATATCGGCAGAATTGAAGTTCAACATCATTTCACATCTATCGTATTTTTCTAATTTAAATTAATTGAACTGTTAGCTTAAAAAACTTAAAATATTTTTGCGTATAAAAAATTTTGAGCACACGAAGAAGTGGTTGTGGTTGCAGATGATTATTATCAATTTCGAAAAGCTATTAAGATGCTTTCACAACGTTCAATCAAATATGTTGAAATTTCAGCCGGCTACGTAAAATAAAATGCCTCGAGTTACGTTTATTTTATTTTTAATTTATTTTATTACAATCATAATATTTTTGTGATGATACTTTATGTTTGTAATTTAAAGAAAGACCTATGATATTCTTACATTATGTTAACAATTTACGTAGTTTTTCGATAAATATTTAAATGTATCATTTAGTATAGATTGAAAATATAAAAGTTTGTATCATCCACCTGAAATCTCAAAAAACAAATGTTTTATTGCCATGGCAGCTGATATAGTGATAAATGTACTTTATCTAAACTATAAAAAATGTATTCGATGAGCATAACTAGATAACATTTTGTTCTTTTGCTGTTTTGTCTTTTTAGAAGTATTTTTTTTCACTACTAGAAAGTAATTGTAGAATTAGTTATTTTAATTGCATAATCACATAATTTATAAAATTAAACCGGTCCAAGTTAAATAGTAGAATAAATAAAATGTAAAACAAGCTTCAATTGATTATAAAAATAGCACTTTCAGTCTACATAAATCCATAAAGAGATTTAATGTACCAAAAGCCATGTGAGAGCAGTAAGTCAACAATAAAAATAAAATGAATGGTAGTTACTAAAATTTATTTTTATTACAAATAAAAGTAGAGAACTATGCGATAAAATTGGAAATATGTTTATTTGGTATCCATCGAAATGATTTACGAAAGATTGCTTGTGACTGCAGAGTGTAAAAGAATTGCGCATTGATTTAAAAATGGACGACCTGCAAAAATGGTATAACTGTTTTACGTCTCGTTATATTAATTGTATGTAATTAGTCTTACAAGCCATAGTAGTCTAGTGGATAGGACGCTAGACTACGAAACCTAAAGATGCGGGTTGTTCGAATTCCGCCATCGTCAATTCGATCACTGACATTTTTACTGTCCAGATCGACTCAGGCTGCAATAAATTGGTACCTGGAGGTCGAACTCTAGGGTAATAATAGGAAGTCGGGAGTAGTGCTAGCCACGTTACTACCCTTGTGTACTGTAGGCTCTAGATTGTAGCACACCTATCCTGTTACGACCCCAAAGGACCTTTGAGCCTATTATGGGGAACTATTATTATTAGTCTCACAAAAAAGTTCGGATGATTTTAAGAAATATGTTTATTTAAAAAAACAAAAATGCAATTTACAAGATATTTACAAAATATTATTATATACGCTCTAACTTAGCATAGTATTTCTTCTCTAATTTTATTCCGTATCACATAGCAACGATTTCTTATAATAATAACTTACAGAGTAAGAGTGTCATATCCCTAGAATTTGTTGAGATAATTTTCCGATATGGTTTTTGATTAGAGTAGCATCGCGAGCGTGAGACGACAATTTATTTGGGGGTTCTTGAAAACAGCATTGTAACTCTATGCCATTTTTATGCAAATCGTAGTAAACATTTATGCATTTAACGTATCTGTAAAGAGATGTAATATTCAAAATCTCCATTCACTGAGACATTTCCAAACATGTAGCTTAAAGGGCTGCGTACTAGAAAACAGAAGTACATTCTTCCCATATACGTAACAGAACTATTTCAAAAGAGACCAAGCACAAAACGCCTTAAAAGTAAAATCACATGGTCTAATTTCTCTCTAAACTCCTCCTACAAACGTTGTTTTCCATGTGCTTTTTTGTAAGCAACATTTTTACTATTGCACTGTGTTGTGTATTATTGTGGGCTTCTAAAGGAATTTGATTGTCACAAACTCTACTTTTATACCACTTTTTTGCAAGTTTTACATAAATTTGACAAAATTTTAAGTTTGACTTCTTTATGTGTCTGTTTCTTCAATTGCATGATTTACCAGATTTGGCTTTCCGGTATGGTTTCATCCATATTCTCAGAAAAACGGGACACTTGTGCAGATAACGCATCGCCAATTTGAGTTTTTGGAGTAGCGGCATAGAAGTTCTGTTTCAATCCTATTTGCAAAATTAACATTGCAAACTTGCAAAGTTTATTAGAACGCATTCCCATCAGTCTGAAATAGCCACTTAATGGTCCATCCATCCATCCAATGGCGCTACAGCCCGATTCGGGCATTGGCCTCCTTTAGGCATCTTCCCCATCCGTCTCTGTCTGTTGCCGCTCTCTTCCAGTTTTTAACTTTCAGTATGTCGTCTGCATCTCTGGCAACCTCCTCCTGCCACCTCTTCCTGGGTCTTCCCACTGCCCTTCGTCCTTCCATCCTTGATAGCAGTACTCTTTGCGGGACTCTTTCCTCATTCATCCTCACGACGTGTCCTGCCCACTATAGTCTATGTATCTTTACGAAATCGGATATGGGTAATTCTCTGTACTCTTGGTATATTTCATGGTTGCATCTGTACCTCCAGTTTCCGTTATCTTCTTTTGACCTAAAAATTCTTCTTAGTATCTTTCTTTCGAATGCATCGATGTAGTTTGCCATTTTTTGTGTCATTACCCATACTTCACATCCGTAAGTTATTACTGATCTTATTATGCTTTTGTAAATTCTGACTTTGTTTTTGTGGACATCGTGGGACTTAAATATGTTCAGCATGGCATAGTATGCTTTGTTCACTTGACCGACCCTTCTTCTAATTTCCGTTTCTTCATTTCCATCTTTTGCTATGTTTACTCCTAGGTATATAAACTCTTGGACTCTTTCAATATTGTCATCACCTATTGTAACGATTTGTAGTATTCTTCTTGAGCGTGTTTGTGTTACAGTTTTAGTTGTGTCTACATTTACTCCTAGCCCCACTTCTGTTGCTTGTTTTTCTAGGTCTATGTAAATTTCTTTTGTTTCCATCATTGATCTCCCCATTATGTTAATATCATCGGCATACGCTGCAAGTTGTGTTGATTTGTTGATCAAAATGTTGTGGGGGTTAATTGACATTTTCCGTATGACATAGGGGCCATTCCATCGCATTGTTTTAATCCTTTGGTTATTTCGAACGGGTCAGTCAGTTGATTTTGTATTTTAACGTATGCCGTGGTCTCTGTCATTGTTGCTTTTAGTAGTCTAATCAGTTTTGTTGGAATTCCAAATTCATTCATGATGGCGTATAATTTGTCTCTTTTTATTGAGTCGTAGGCTTTACGAAAATCAACGAATATTTGGTGGACGTCAACGTCAAATTCCCAGTTTCTTCTCAGGGACTCTTTAACACTAAACAATTGATCAATGGTGAATCTACCTAATCTGAAGCCTTCTTGGTATTCCCCTATAATATCTTGTGTATAATTAAGTAGTCTCTTATTCAGTATGTGCGTGAATATTTTCTACGCTGTGCATAACAGTGAAATGCCTCGATAATTTTTACATACTAGTTTGTCGTCTTTCTTGTGTATTGGTATGATTACGCTATTCTTCCAGTCTTGTGACATTTCTTCTTCATTCCAAACTTTTGTTATCAGCTCATGGAGCTGCTTGGTTAGCTTTTCTCCTGCCACTTTATACAGTTCAGCGGGGATTTCATCAAATCCAGGTGCTTTGTTGTTCTTTTGTGATTGGATAGCTTGTATGATTTCATCATATGTGGGAGGATCCAAGGGGATGTCGTCTTGTTGTGCTTCTTGAGTTGTTTCTATGTTCTCATGTTCTCGAAAAAGTTCCTGAAAGTATTCTCGTCATGTTTGTTTGATGTTTGATATATCTGAGTTTATATGTCCATTCTTGTCTCTCATTAGTGTAGTTTGTGGTTTGAATCCTCCTCTTAGCTTCTTTATGTATGCATACGTGTTTCTGGTATTGTTATCTTTAAAATCTTTTTCCATTTCTATCACTTGGTTATTCATCCATTGTCGTTTTTCTTTCTGCATGTCTTATCTGCCTTTTTCCTTGCCTCTGAGAATGCCTCTTTCCTTTCACATGTTTTTTGCTGCACATACTTCCTGTGTGATTCTTTTCTTTTGTTTATAACATCCTGGCATTCTGCATCTAACCATGCCTCTTTTCGTTGATGTTTCTGATGCCCCAATGTTCTCTCTGATATTTTCTTAGTTATTGTCTTAATTCTATTCCACTGTTTTTCAATTTCCGTTTCTTCCCCATTGTCTGATTGATCGATGTTTTCTATTTGTTGGTTTACTTCTTCCTCGTATTGCTTCCTTGTTTCTGGGTCTTTAAGTTTTCCAATATCTAGTTTTGTACTTTTGTACGTTTGTGCTTTTGTCTATTAATTTTGCATCTGTATTTAGCTTGCACTGAAGTGGTCCGACGCATGATGCTCCTCTTCTTGATCGGACATCTAGGATACTTGTTGCTCCTCTCTTTTCTATCAGTAAGTGGTCTATTTGGTTGGTTGTTGCTCCATCGGGTGAGACCCATGTTCCCTTATGGATATCTTTATGTGGGAAACATGTAGAACTGATAATCATATTTCTACTACACGCGAAGTCTATCAGCATTTCTCCATTCTCATTTGATTTTGTGTGAAGACTATGTTTCCCTATTGTACCTAGATATTCATTTTCTCTGCCTATTTGGGCGTTCACGTCACCTAGTATTATTTACTTATTCACTTAACGGTCCTCTGGTACTAATTGTATCACTGTAAAAAATGAATTATAAACTATAACAAAACGATAATTATGAGGTGCTTCACTGCTTTTTAAAATAACCAGAATTTTAGCCCTAAAATATTTAATATCGATGAAACTTGTTTATATATAATTCAACAACTTTAAACAATAATTGGATAAAAGAAAAATTATTAAGTAGTTACAATTACAGATGAGGAAAGTAGTGTGATTACTACTTATTTTCTTTGTTCTAACATGACTAATATCAATGTTACATTTGTAAAAATAAAGCTCAAGGGAAGAGCTACTCTAGAAACAGTATTCGTTTGCTCAGAATTTGATTTGTTTATAAGTAAATTATTTGTGCCTTAATTAAGATTTTTATAGCAATATCAGCATATCAGTTAAAGTAAAAATTTGATAGCTGCAAAAGGTCAGGTAATAATAATGTTGTTATTACCAACACATACTAGGCATAGATTGCAACCCTGTACATTTCTTTTTAAGCCTCTTAGTTCTTATTATCATCAAAACAGCAGATGGATTTGCATCAATTGTTCTCAAAACATAATTCAGGTTTGTGGTTTGTTTCAGTTGATAGAATTATTTTTGAAAATTGTAAAATGATCTATACGATCACGCATTTGTTTAATAGTTCTAACTGACACACAGAAAGCTAAACAGTTGTTTTGTCAGTTATAAAAAAATCATTCCATAGACAGCATTAATGCATTTATAGAAGACTACAGTTAGAACAGAAGTCTTTTCTATTTCTGAAATATTTCGTACTCCTATTTTGACACAGAAAATTAAACAAACAACTTCCATTTCAAGTAAAGATAGTTTTTACAAAAATTAATTATAAAATCTTTAATCAAAATATATATATATATATGTAGGTTTCTGGTAACAAAATTTACAAAAGCTCAACAACACAGAAAAGGATTAATTAATTTTTTTCGAAGAAATCAGAATAAGTTATTACATTGTTTGCATATTATCATTTTTAACATTATCTACAAAAACTGGCTTACTTGAAGTGTGTTAATGAGAGTAATTATCACTAATATATGATATTTCCAATCTGGTAATGACTAATCATTTACTGATTTGATAGCCTTTTTCGTTTTCTAAAGATATTTTGAAAGAATGGTTTATTTACTTAGCTTTACATTTATTAGATAATATTCAAAATAGTAAAAAAAATGACTTGGTCTAATTTAAGGGGTGCAAAATCAAATTAAAATCCCTATGTCTTAAAGTAAAATTAAAAAAATTAAAAAAATATTAATTCTTTGGAAAAAAATTAGTCTGCTTTAATAAACCTATTTGCTTATATTAGAGCAAGCCCATTATTGTTTTTTAAATTTTATTTTAACTAACTATTTATAGCAATCTTACTTTAAGTGACCCAATATAAGGGCCTTTCTTCTACTGTGTCGAATATTTACAATATTATTACATTTACATCACACTATTCCTATATTTCATTTATATTTTGTTTTTATTTAGCTGAAAATCTTATAAAGGTAAAATTTTGTTTGTGTAATATTTATTTAATATTTGTAAAGTTTTGCTGAAGGAATTTTTTATACTATCTGAATGTCTGATTAGTTGGTACGCGCAGTTTTTCTATAATTATTATAAAAATAGTTTTTAATTTTTTTGAAATAATTAATCGGTTCCAGAATCAATATGCACACGATTGAGAATTCCTTTGATTATTTTTTTATTGAAGTCTATTCTCTTTCGCATGTTTTAAAGCATTTGAAGGACTTCTTTGCATTTTATTTACGTATTTAAACTATTTAATAAGTGGAGTATGTGATTTATAATTGCCTTTTGCTACAGTTATGTAATTTGTAAAAAAAGGAATAAAAATAACATTTTGGTATATTGGTGAATTTATTTATGCTGCTCCATATTGTGACTTATGTTGCCAAGGTTTAATATTAAAAATTTAAATATGGCTATTAAATATATATCTTTATTATTTAATAATAGAAAATATTTTGATTAATTATATATTAAATAAAAACTGGTTATACATTTACGATTCAAAATATTGTCCATTGCTGGTCACTACCTTCTCCCACCTTTCGGGCAGTGTAAGATTCCGGCGTCGAAAAACTGTTCATCTTTTGAGGCGATCCACATATAGATCCAATTTTTGACTTCTTCATAAGAACGTAAGTTCTGGTCAGCCAGGCCGTGTGCCATAGATCGAAACAAGTGACTGTCAGAGGGAGCAATGTCTGGATAATACGCCGCGTAAGGTAGGACTTCTTATTTCAGCGTTTTCAAGTATGTTTTGACTGACTTTACGACATGGGGTCGAGCATTGTGATGCAGCAAAATCACTTTATCGTGTCTCTTGTTGTATCTCAGTCGGTTGTCTTTCAATGCTCGGCTTTAACACATTAATTGCTTTTGATACAGATCGCCTGTGATTCTTTTAGATGGTTTTAGCAGTTCATAATACACCAAATACAGAATTATGACCTTGAAGCTGTGAATATTCGGTTTGGCTGTCGATGTGGAAGCATGACGGGGAAGTCTTCATAATTTTCTGCGCTTAGGGTTATCGTAATGCACCCATTTTTCCTCCCGTCACAATGCGATGCAGAAATTCCTTCCGCCTTTGCATTTCAAGCTACTGTTCACAAGAAAACGAACGCCGTTCAACATCTCTCGGCTTCAATTCATGTGTCACTCAATTTCCTTGTTTCGGAATCATTCCCACGGCTTTGAGGAGTTTTAAAATGGCTTGTCAAGTCACTTCTACTGATCCTGTCAATTATTCTTGCGTTTGACACGAATCTTTATGAAGTAATGCTGCCAATTCTGCATCTTTGAAAATCTTCTCTCTTCCGCTGTTCTATAAGCGTTGAAACCACTCACAACACGTTCTTTTACTAATAGCTGTCTCGCCATAAATATTTGAGAGCATTTGATAAGCCTCAGCCTTAGATTTCTTCATATTGAAGCAGAAAATTAAAACCTTCCGCAAATGTCGAGAATTTATCTTGTAAACTGACATTTTCAATCGAGAACAACTTTACGATACGGACACAAATTGACTAATATTTCGATGGGGTTATGTTAACAAATCCCCAAGCTTATTGTATGATGTCTGCATCTGTTTATTTCCACCACCACTTACTGCCTAAATCCATCTGTTGAAAAACGGCGAAGCAAAGTTGTACACATATTGCAATCTGTACATACACATCTGGTAATAGGTTGAACTGATTATTTGGACATAAAGGAGTATACATAGTAGTATGCTCCTGTAACAGCAGACCTATAAGTCTTTTGTGGCTTTTGGGTACAAAAAGAAATATACAAATTACACCTTAATAAACTAAAAATAACAGTAAAGCTTAACATTATATTACTTAGATAAAGTATCTAACAGGCAAGTCAGTTGGCACATATCGTTAAGGTCTTCTACTTTGATTCGGGAGAACCATAAGGCCTGTTGCTAAACCATTTCGATGTGCTCTGAGACGGTTACTAGAAGTTAAGGCACCCTAGCATAATGGCTAGAGATAGTAGCGCTATAATCATTAAAAATAATATAAACTATTATAAACTGTCAAAGTGTTATCAAACTCATTTGCAAGCAACCAGCATAGTAGTTCAAAATAACAATGGCAAGATTAGATTGTTTGCTGGACAGTACAGTCCATCAAAACACAGTTAATAAGGAACGGCTCCTAAATTATATTACATCTCCAGGTAATCGTCCCATATCTGTAGAAGATCTTAACTTTAATTATGTACACTGGGGGTTGAGGCTGATCACTCCAAAAGGATACCATGCAAGAAAAACGCATTTTTTATTATTCCATAGGTGAGATAAAACATTGGCGTTCAAACAAAAATACTATTCTATTATACGTTTGCTTATTATTATTATTATTATTAAAGATCATATAATTAACAAATCGCGTTTAACCTTATCTTCTGATCATGATAAGGTATTGATTACTATCAACACAGAAGTAAGCAAAAACCCAGAACCAGCAATTTTATGTAACAAGCAAACCAGTTAGAAAATATTCAAAGTATAAAGTTGCCTTAAATTTACTATTGGACTGAATGTGAATTAGAAGAGTCAATACAATATTTAATAAGTTCAAGAATTTTATAGATAAGCAACTCCTAAAACAAAAAGCCCCAATATTAAAAACCTTGCTAAGCACTTATTAAACGCAAAATTAGAGAAAAAGGGCATCTTAGAAAAAAAATTTAAAATAAACGATAACAGATACAATACAGTAGTTAAAAAATTTTAAAAAAATACTACAGAAATATAAAAATCAAAAATTTCAGCAATTCCTAAGTAACTTATGCATCGTTCAGACCACTGAGTATTTTTTATAGAGAGCAACAAAAAGAATAAATCGACTCCCCTATCAAAACTAATAACGGAGACTGGACAAGAGATGATAAAGAAAAGGCGAACACATTTGTACAGCGCCTTACACGATTACGGTTTGCTTTGAACGTTACAGCAAATTAGGAAAACTTTGTTCTCCATAAATTTCTCAAATCCCTCATACACATAAATGTGCCAATTAAAAATGTAAAAGGAAAGAAATAGCTAAAATCATTCAAAATCACCTAAACCTTTAGAAATCCTTTTTTTGACGTAATTTCTGCTTATAAGTCTATTATATAAAATACAGCGATGTTTACTATATACCTACTATATTGTATTCAAATCATATCTTAAAAACAGATAATTTTTAGCTAGATACTTCTAGGTTAGTTATTTAATCGGAGTTTCTGAAGGCAATATCTTCGATCCAATTATGTACTTGATATACAGCTCTGGTCTACTAACTTTCGCTGATAATTCATTAATAATGGCCTCTCATCACAATTCTCAAGATATTTACAGCAGATTTACACTAAATTGAAGAATAAATAAAAATAAGGCGTATTTTTGAGATAAAGTGCAAATATTTGGAAATACATCTCGACTGCCGCCTAAAAAATATGATTAGCTAAATCGACGTCGCTACTAGCTCTCTACAAAAATAAACTATTAATTTACCTGCTGGATCTACCACAACAATTTTGAGATACATTCTAATTCAAAGTATGTGCTCCCAGCCCAGATCGTTCAACTTGTTCTTGGTCAGACGTGCAATGTGAGGCTTGGCATTATCTTGAAGTAGGATGATGTTGACGTGGCAAGCTTTTGAACGATGTCTTTGCGTTTGAGTATCTATGATTGAGTAAACTCATGCGCAATACAGCGACCCTTCTTCCACTTTTTGCCTGCAGCTTTCGGAATGTTTCGGATCTGCTGTGGAGTGCACTCAAATTCTTCAGTCAGTGATTCGGTTGACATCGTATAATCCTCCTCATTTGCTTCAATCACTCTCGGTCGACTTCATGTGGGCGTCCGGAGTGAAGTCGATCGGTGTTGTCAACTCAGAATTTGGCAAACCAACGGTACGCAGTCGCTTGATGGATTGGTCCTGTTTACTCGACTGACATTCGTGACAGCAATTCAAACTCATAGCGTAGCAAGTTACAAATGACCTCTTTTGATAGTACCATGGTACAAAAAACTAGACCGATTTACTAAGACTTGTTGCCAGTTAGAGAGACAATTAACGCCGAACGCTACTGCGAGCACTTGGAGCGCTGCAATCGAGCCTTGCCACGTCGACGTCGTCGCAATGTTGTACAGCTTCAAGACAATGGCAAGCCTCACACTGCACCAAGGACAAGTTGAACGATCTGAGCTGGGAGCGCATACTTCTGGTCAATAAATTTGGTTTTATATATATAAAGTTATTTTTACTGCCTTAGGCGTTTTACACATAAACAACAAAAAAATAAAAGGTAATGAAAAGTACTTCGAATTAGAAGATGTTAGAAATGTTTGCAGAAAATATTTTAATATGCATTGTACAAATTATATTTTTGAAATAAGAAGCATAAATTAAACCAGCTATATTTATAAGGGTTTTCTAAGAAAACATGAAATATTATTATTCTGTTATTATATATCTATTAATAGCTATCATAAATATAAATTATTTTTAAGATTATTATGTACCCATATATTAAATCCCACTGTTACTCTTTTAGACCTTTCACAAAAACAGTTGCAAATTAAACTGCAGAATAACTTGTGCAACTCTAAATATAATTATAATTATTTAAAATGTTTTATGACAAACGTATAATAGCATTCAATTAGTCTATCAATTTGCATTATATAATCTTCTCGTATTGTAATGTGAAGTAATGAAAATAGTATATTTTAGATATAATTGGAATATATTCTCAATTAAATTTAACTACACTGCTAGAAATGTGGATTCAAACGCGTAAGCAGTAAATGCAGACAATTTTCAGCAACCTAATATCCAACTCTCACACAACAAACAGTTTATTTCCAAAAATAGAGTCAACAATAGCTAAAAAGGTTACGTTTCCAATTTTTCCAAACTTCGGTAATCGAAACTACAGATGTAGGTATACAAAGTATTCTTAAAACTTTATTCAATGCAAATCTCTCGCTAGAATGCAATATCCTTCCTCATATTGCTACCAGTCTATTTGAAATTTCCGTTTACAAAGAAGATTGGAAGCGCTGCTCAGTCAGTTATGAAACAACCAAAACATTTCCGATATGCACGTCCCTCTGACCTGAAGCGGCATCGTTTGCTTAAAAACATCAATAACTAATAAAAAAGTAAATATGAATTTATATATTGTAGGCAATCCTTTCAGCAACGTAGCAACTATTTTGCCTAAACACGGTGAGTTATACAAGTTCAAATATATAATTATTTCAATATATTTTTCCACTAAGCCACAGTACATAAGTTCCTAAACAAATTAGCATCGATATATCACAGATATGATTTTAATTTCTGAGAATTTGCATGAATATAGTGCACTAATTACCTTATTCCGTGCAATACAGCATTTGATTAAATTTCACCGACTATTGTAACAAGAGATCATCAAATATGCGTGTTGCTAATTTGCCTCGTATACACATACAATTAAATTGTTCCGGAAAGCTAAGTAGGCAGCGCCGCTTATTGGATTAAATGGTTTAGGTAATGCAAAATTGGTTCTACATATACCTTAAGCAGTAATGTGATTATAACTAAACAGCGAACAATCGTCGGTTATTACCTAAGGTCATCACTTTCTCCGAAATATAGCAGTACATACAAATTACGTTTGCTTGCTAATTTGGCTTCACATTCTCGCAGAGCCGACGGTCGTAAGTTAAATGAAAATTTATTAGGTGAAAATCGGCACAGCCATTTGCCTGTGCAATTAATTGCTTGCATCCGATCTGTTCAACATTGGAAGTGCGTAAATTCCGCGCCGATTCCAATTTATACTGAAAATGTCATTTGTGAAATGCAGAATCTTGCTATCAAACAGAAAGCATTACGAATATCACGCTGCTTAGCGAATAGTGAAGAAATAGCATTTTACCATCTTTTGCGAATACAATGTTTGCAATTTGAAGTGATGGTTTTTGTAGTATTTGCTTTTCAAAGTTGTAGAGCATGCTGAGCTTACATTGCAGCAAAAAGTAAATTGTAGTTATTACTCGTTCCAAATTGTGGTTTAAAAAAACTTTTCTGTTTACTATTTAGTGGCTTTTCTTTATGTGAAAGTTTTCAAAATAAATTTGATCTTTAGTGCACACAAATTGGGATAAAACCTCATATCACATCCAAAGTACGCCACTACCAATTTGAGATTCAATAAGCCATTTCACGAGCAATAAATCCCTTAACATAAACTTTGAGGCATTAGATAAAGATTAGGCACAGATGTTTAAATGTGGGACTAAAAAATTAAAAAAACTAGGTCTACAACGCTAAATCCTTCAGACGTCTAGGGACATCTCGAAGCAATGAAAATGTGAGTCGCGTTCGACAATCAATATGGCGAAAACTGAGCAGTTAAATATTCACTGAACAAGTCTACACCGCATCCTTGAAAAATATTTACAACTTAGAGCCTATAGATTTAAGAGATACAAAAATTTATGATATTAGATTAAGAGTTTTGGTAATTTCAGTTATGAGTCCATTTTTATTTCAGCGGTCACGTCAATAAACAAAACTGAGTTGTTTGGCAAAAAATCACTCCAAAAATAAAGCGAAAATGACAAGATTGTGTCTATGTAGACATTTAAATACAGCAAAACGGCATCTCGTTCCATGTTTCAAATGCCTGAATGGTGGCTTTACACAAAATATTCCCAGAAAAGATTATTTGAAAGGAAGGCCCGACTTTAATTGGATTTAAAGAGCTCCGATTCATTCCCTTTAGATTTATTTCTTTGGGAATATCTTAATGTCGTATTTGTACTATCAAAAAGGTTTTACATAAAGGTTTTACCAACTACACCATTTACATAACAATATCTAAAAACAAATTAATTAATTTTTTTATTAAATTTTGTAAACACTTTCAATGATCGTAAAAGAAAAATAGATATTAGTCTCCTTCTGACTTTTTAGAGGCTATTATTTAGTGCATATCATTAAGCAAAATGCCACGAGAAGTTAGTGACAGCCAATAACAGGCAGATAGATATAGAACCTTCATTATACGCAATAGACGCTTTACAAGGTTTTAAATTTCTTCTAAATTCTCTGCTTTGAAATAAATCCTGTAACAGTATATTGTGGGACGCCCAGATCTTGCCAGTCATAAATCTGTTCAGAAGTTGTCACTTTACTGCACAAATTTATCGCTGACTACAGATGTACGGTTATTTCATTGACGTACATCATTCATAGTTTGAGGTAAATCTCAGTTGCTAACAGTTTCTTGTATACAGAAATTGAACTGCACGCACTTTACATTTTGCAAGATTTTTTATACCATCATTTACTAACTTTCTACAGCGGAGCTTTAGTAGAAAGTTAATGAGATTATCATCCTGTCTGTCTGTCTTTGTGTCTGGAGACAAGATAACTTCCGATCTATCCAACGGATTCACTTCAATCTTGGCATACACACATCTTTGGTCAGTACCTTTCATGGGATTGATTTTCAGCGAAATCGGTTAACGGCAACCGGAAGTGACCGTTATGATGTCGCACTGATGTAGAAAGTTTCCTTTACGATATTACACCGTTCTTGTTTTTAATTGATCTAACAGATGAGTAAACTGCAACAGAACCTTCTTCTTTCACACCGCACTGCCTACTGAACTACTACGTACAGTGTCACAGGACAACCCTTTGAATAAATATTATCTTTGTGTTAAGCTTCATTTATTGGACGAAATAATTCTGTTGAGATTGTGACATTCTCTAAATACCATTTTGACTTTTGATTATTTAAATAAAAATTAACTGGGTTCCTAGACGACGAACAGCATTTTTTTGGTGTAATTATAAATATTTGAGTTAAAAGTAGTTTCTAAATTTTTAGGTTTTTTGTTAAAATTAAATTAAATACTTTTACTTAATAATGCAGCGATTATTCGATAACTTTTTGAAATTATTTTTAACACATTTAAAAAATTATAATTTACAGTGTTTTAGTTGTTTTAGCAAAACTCTGTTTAAGATATTTTCATAAACCTCCAAAGAAGTTGTTTTTCGGATCAAACTGCTGAACGACTTAAATAAATAAATAGAAATTTGATAATATCACGTCAGATAAAAAGAAAGATAAAATAATACATCCCACTCAAACTGTAATAGTTTTTGTCGGACTGCCAAATATGCATGGAGACTATCGTTATTTTAGTGGAAACACCGTAACTATATTTGACAATTCTCATTAATTTTTGCATTTACACGTTCAAATTGAGTAAAATTAGAATCTATTGGTTATCTTTGGAAATAAACTTGTGATATAATTCCTACATCACATACATGATTTTTTTGTAGAAGTGTTTTGATTCATTGTGGTTTACAGGGATTTATTTCATTTTTCCTATCCCATTTCGCATCACATATAATAAACTTTTATTGCATTTAAATTGTGAAGTATCCGAATATCGTACTATGACACGCAACCAAACTTATTTTAATAGTTTAGGCTTAGTATTTTTCAAACACGTTTAGTATCAGTTGCGTTAATTTTAATTATGTCTTGATTTGATCGTTATTAGCAACTTTGGCATATTGTACCATTAGAAAAAATTTGCAAGTTATTGTTGACACACAAGTTTTTTTAGTTTTATCAATAAACAATAAATATTTATTCTTTGCAAAAGTGAAAAAACCATTAAACGCCAATAATACAATTTATTTTACCTCATGTTTACAATTTCACTAAGTAATAAATAATGAAGAGGTTTTGATAACTTATAGCTTTAAATACCCATCCAAATCTATTAGATTCAAATATAACCGAGATTGAATTAAAAAAAAAACAAATTGCTGAACACTTACTTGCCCATGTGTCAGTCTTCAACGTGCTCCCCTTCGGAGTCAACACAATTTTTCAACGTTCTGGAAGCATAATAATGCCCTTTTTAATAAAGGCTTTTGGTTGGTGGCGTCTCTACTCCCGGACAGTCTGGATGACGGCAATGTTATCCGCAAACTGTATGTCTTGCAAATTTGATTTGAGCCTTCCGAACAGATAGAAATCACTTGGGGCCAAATTGGGATTGTACGACAAAATGTTTTATTTCAATTTCCTAATGGTTTATATTGTTGCTTTAGTCGTATGGGAGCGTGCATTGTCTTAAAAAAAGAATACCCAATTTCCACTTGTCTTCCGCTTAGATCGGATTTTTTCTTTCCCGTCTGTTGCCTCGAAGTCTGAATAATAAAGCTGCATTGACTATTCTAGCACCAGTCAGAAAGCCTACATAAAGTCTCCTGCCAGTCCCAGAAGAACGTTGCCATTACTTTTCCTGCCAAACAGCTCCTTCGCGGTCTCTTGGGTTTGGGAGAACTGGTATGCCGCACTCACCCGATGACTACTGGGACTCGGGAATAAAGTAGTGAATCTACGTCTCATCGGTGGTCACTATAGACTTTAAAAATTCAACACTTTCGTCTTCAAACTGCTGTAGAAGACGATTGACAATGTGCACCATTTCTATCACATCCTTCAAAGTGCGTAATACCCACCGCGCATTTACTTTGCGATAATGCAAGTGTTTCTTTACAATGTCTTCTACACTACCAATACTGATAGACAATATTGCTCCAAGTTCCTGTCTGCATTATCAATGTTTGGCTCGGTGACGGATGATTGCTGCCGAAGAACCGCATAGGTTCATTCTTCACACGTTCTTCACCCACTCTAAAGCACTTAGACTACTCCAGCACTCGGGCTCATGAGAGATATTCTTTTCCATATTGTTGTTGAAGTCTGTGGTAAATTTCAGCGAACGGGACGTTTCTCTAATGAAGAATTTGTTTACAATGCGTTGTTCCACGCTTCGCGATACTTTTTGTTTGCTCATCACTCTAGCAATTTTCAAACAGGTCCGAATAGGTTTTTTCCCGAACGAAGAAGAGAGGGTGGAGGTTGTGGCTGTACTCTCTCAAGGTCGCACAGCTATTGTGCAGTGTGGCTTGTTTGCACACAAATCAGTCCCAGTCATGTTTGAATCACCTTGTATTTGTATTGTCGGCGAGTGAATTCCAAGCTGCACCAAACACTTTATCTTAAAGCTATTTGCCTGCAAAATACAAACATGCTTTTATTCAATACAACACATAAGGAGGTTAACCTAAAAGATATCATTTTATAATTCATTAACATTAAGTTTGTTCCATTTATTTTAATTCTAAAAAGATATAAACCTTAAAAATAATTATTATAAATAGAATAATCTTTTTAAAGAATATAAACTACAGAGAATACCGCATATTGATTATCATATTGTTAATACAAATATTTTCTTCAGAAGACTACAATAATCATAAATTGATTTAAGAAAAGCCGAGCTGAAAATGTTTGATAATATTTTATTTTGTTGTTAAATCAATTCTTCTATGTTTTATTAGGAATCTGAGCACGCTTGTCTCTTCATGCCATTAGAACATCCTCTAAGTTGAAAAAAATTATTTAAACTTTAGTAGGCACGTCTATGCTCTTTGATTAAGTCTTAAAGTACTTAAAAAAACTTTTCTCACTGGAAGGTATTAGTGCGGAACAATATAAATTGACAATGTACTGACGATAGATCACATTCCTATTAAACTTGAATATTTTCTTTGCAGCATCGATGTCTATCTCAGTGACAAAAAATATTGGACCCGCTATCTTCTAAACGTCTTTAAGATTTTTCTGTCTACAACTTCCAATACTATTTAAATATAGTCGTATTATGTAGGGAATCATCTTCTAGTATAGAAGTTACTTTCTCAAAACATTAACCAACACTCAAAGCACTTATAAAACTGTAAATCCTTATAAATTTTTTTACTGCTATAAATCGGAGGCATCTGACACACCACGAACAGTTGAATCTCAGCTGCCCATTTAATACCGTAACTACAGCTCATGCTACAGTAACCTTTAGAAAAGCTACTAAAGTTGTAAGGGAATCTGTAACCAAAGGATGTGTCGTAATCTGTCAGTCCACAAAGACAAAATTTTTATAAAATAAGAAAAAGGAAACCTAAATCACGTGAAGTATTGGGTGTACCCCATAATATAAATACCTTTTTCAAAGACATAACTTTCTTTGCAGGAATCGTAAACGGAAATGGACACAAGTAAAGGACGAGTAATGTTGTTACATTCCAAAGATGTTATAGGTATCACAAGGTGAAAATGTTCTAAGGAAAACAAAGAATTAAAGTATGCGACTACAACAAACCGTAACATAGAATCTGTAAATGCAGTACTAAAGCAACTTCTGTAATACCAGTGGACATAAGGTTGAGTTTATAAATGTCTGAAGTATGAATATTTAGTATAAGATACCTTGACGAAATGTATTTATTTCAATACAGACAAATGTGTGTAATAAGAGTCAATAGTAAAGAGTAATAGTAAAAGTCAATGATTTATGTAAGTAGAAGCCAAATGGGTTATAATTTACTAACGATTTTTGTTCTTGTCAGTAAAAGACAAAGAACTTGGTAGGTACTAAAGAAAACACAAGATATAAGAGAAAAAAAGCCTTTACACATTGTCAAGGATCACCAGAATAGTATGCAAAATACAAGTACATAAATGGGGAAGACCTATATTTTACTATAGCGGGACAACATATCCACTTTTGAAAACGCAAACGAAAAAAACTTTTTAGGCATTGCAATATGCATAAGACATATACTTAAAAAATCCTGAGCTTTTATAAGAATTTTCACATACATTTAAAAAATAACGTAACAGAGAATCACAATGAAAAATAGCAATAACAATAGGGGATAGATACACAATATGGGTAAAGCAGAAATTGTAATAGAGGCTATTAGAAAAAAGCGATAAATTTATTAATGCAATAACAGGTAAGGGTTTTAAGGAACAACAATCTAAATATGTAGCAATAAAGGAAAAAAAGAGAAAAATATGACACATTGGTGTGCAGAGTACAGAAATCAGTTTCTACAAACTAGAAGAGTGGTAACTAGAAAAAATATAATGCTGAATAGAGGCAACGATAGAACAATGTAATATCTGGAGCAATATAGACAATAAAGAAACTACTTGAAAAAAGCGATAAAGAAGTCTAAACAAAAAGCCTGAAAAAATCGATATGGCAAACGTATTAAAATCCAAATACAAAGATATTGTACAAGCAACAAAATAATCAAAAACGATAAAATCGACAGGTCCAGATGACGTTTTTCTTAAGATTAGGTAGCTAATAGGAACGAGTAAATCAAACCCATCTAAGGAAAACCTTTTAGCATGCCAAATATATAAATAAAAAAAGATTAGCGCTAATAGGAAAACCTAGTAAGAACGAGCGCACCAATGGGCAAATAAAATTTGCCTACTCTTTGAAATATATATTATGACGGTGTCCTTAGACAACGCGTTCCAAAAAAGGCAAAAATATTGAGATATGCCGCAAAATGTTGAGTAGTGTGGCATATTCAGTTATGCTGTACGCTGGATCAATTTGATAGACATGGTCAAAGAAAAAAAGTTATAAAAATGCAGTCCAAAAAGAAATAGTAATCAAAATAATGTTTGCTTACAGAATAATATCTAAGTGTTTGCAAGTACGACGATATTTCACTTAATGGTTAAGGAAAGTACAGAAAAGAGCAAAACATGACAAAGCAGGATAGAGAAAGAAAATAAGACACTTAGAATGAATTAAAGCACTGATCCGTAATTTCATCTTACAACTAAATTATTTTAAATGCCAGTTTCCAACAGATCATGGCAGCTTTAGAAGCTAGAGATTTGGCAAACAGACGCGGAGCTCCTTTTAAAAAAGACTCAAAAGTTGCAATTATTCACAAACAAAAAGAGCAACCTGATATCATATATCTAAAAAATTACAAAAACAAACAAAATTATAGAACAATACTAAAAAGAAACAAGCGTAATTAAATAACAATATAGACAAACAATGCTGATTTATTTACATTAATTTTAAGCCCCCATTTATCATATTCCTCTATAGCTTTCCTTGTCATGTATTCAATGTCTTCTATTTCTTGTGCCATATATATAAATCATATATATAAATAAATCAGCATATCTTAGTACAGGATATGAACAAGACGCTTTAACCTTAGAAACAGGCGAAACTATACCGACATGTGAAGAATACAAATATTTGGGAACAACAGTAGGAAAACAAGGATTATATAACACAGAGGTAAAAGAGAGAATAAAACAAGGCCGGAAAGTTATAGGTGCGCTAAATTGTATACTTTGGGATGCAAATATAAGCAAAAAGAATAAAAAACAAATATACTACGCTATGGTACAAAGTGTGGCACTATATGGAGCCGAAATCTGGCAACTCTCGGAACAACATAAAAATCAACTGAAAGTAATGGAAATGGACTATTGGAGAAGATCAGCGAGAATGTCCCGAAGAGATAGAGTCAGAAATACAAGAACACGTGAAATAATGGATACAGAAAGGGACACCTTGGAAGAAATTGAAAAAAGGCAACTCTTGTGGTACGGACATGTCGAAAGAATGGATAACAACAGGCTCCCGAAAAAAGCAATGCAGTGGCAACCAAGAGAAAGAAGAAAGAGGGGACGGCCAAGAAGAGGTTGGAATGAGGAAGTAGGAAGCCTGAAGCAAAAGTGGGATATCCAGCAAGGCGCTTGGATGAACAGAAAAGAATGGAAAAAAATATTGAACTCCGGAAGACCCAGATAGAGGTTAAAATACGGAAAGAAGAAGAAGAAGACAAACACTTTTTTTTTGTTAATTCAAGTTTTCTTTATTCTCCCTTTTTATCTTAGACCCGTTATGTTTATTTTTCTTTCTGTTTATCTCTTTCTGGATAACTATAATAAAAATTAGGTGGTATAAACAAAGTAATACAAAAGTAAAATCAAATTAAGTGAATTTATCAATACTTTAATCATTCTTGTCTTGTCTCATTTTGTTAGAATATTTACGCGTTTACTTTTTTCAAAATTTTTATACTATACAACCTTTGTCAGAAAAGTCCTTGAACTATGCTCGTAAAAATAACTTGTTTAACTTATCAACTAAGCGTTCTATGTATTGTCAAAATAGTTACTTCTACTATATATACACAATTACTACCGTTTTTGCAGATCATAAAAGCAAGCAAAGAAAACTTTATTCAAAACATTTGTAATCTGTCGCAATCGTTTGAATTGCTGCTATATATTCACGACTTTTCACGTGAAAAACAAAATATATTTGATGACAGGTTGTGTAATATAGGCGATCTGGTAGAGCAAGAATATGATGTTTTGCTAAATATAGAGCCTTGTAGTGTCGTGCAATAACCCAGATGGTTACAAATTAGGACAGTGCAACTGTTTCAGAAGGGCAATGTAAAAGTCTTATTTTATAGTTTGTGCTTCGGGCAGAAATTTATGGTGCACCAAACTTCTAGTATCAAAAGCCATGATCTTGTCATTCGACACTTTGGCACTTTGTCTGAGAGTTGTGCTAGTAGCATTAACTTTTATCTACGAAAATAATGTTTAATGCAAATTGAGCTCTCACAAGCTGAGGTAACTGTAGGTTACTATATACAGCCCCGCCACCTAGTAAATTTACATGAAACCATTTTCAAGACCCTATCTATGCGAAACATGTATTGAGTATCTGAATAACAAGCAAGTCTTGTGTTTTAAACCACTGGTAAAGAATTAAAAAATCAATTTTGGAATTTTTCCGACAAAGCTTGAATTTGGATAATATCTTTTCATTCTTTTGTCGCAGTTTATCTTAGGAATGTACCTTATAAGATTTAGCTACAATGTTTGTTGCCTAGTATAAGTCGGGTAAGCGTTAAATAAAAATATTTTACTGGCTAGAAATTGCAGCATGAAAAAATTTTGTGTCGGAAACCCCATTATCGTGTGTATTACCGTTTTTTGGAACCCTACTTGTCTCCACTACCTGCACTATATAGTTTTTGTAACCTTTTATTTTAATAATATATGGAAGCGTTTTTAACACGACTCATTACAGATTATCTTGTTTATATGTTTTGATCATCCATTAGAGGAATATTAATTAGACACTTCACTGTATCTTTGATTATTTCTAAATAATATTGAAAAAAGAAAGTACGTGTCACTTAAATTTTGATAATATCAGGTTAGGTTATCTAGTGATGTATGTAAACTTTGGAAGGACATTTTCAGAAAGACATACTTAAAAAATGCAAAAGCAAACATGTAAACTTGTTTCTGCAGAAATAAACCTAGTAAAGTTCTTTTTGGGAGAGAAGATAATTAGACAAATAGTACCTTAACTTACATAGGAAACAATAGGATTGCTTTACAAGCCGCACACATTTTAATTCCATTTGTCGTTTTAATATACACAAAGTGATTATATTATATAAAATAAGGGCTCTGAGTTTGATTATACATTAATTTAATTGACGGTACTTTGGATTAACTTATATAATATTATTAAAAATTTTGTAGATGTATAAAATTAAATACACTTGGGTTGAGATTAAGATCAAATCAAGGTACAGCATTGTAGGCGTCCTTAGTTTTAAAATGTTTTCAAAGTTACTTTTTCGCTAAACTATTTAACGGACGAAGGATTTAGAATATATTTAAGATTAAAAAGAGCTAAAAATGTTCTAATTTGTTATTTTATGTATTAACAATTAATTTTTATCGTTTTTTTTTGTTGTTTTGTTCAATCACTTTTTGTTGTATTAAGCACTTTTAGCATTTATCCGACACCCAAGGGGTATAAGGATACAGAAGAAGCATTTATCATAAATTTATTTTGTATTTTAGTTCATTCACTTGATCTAAATTTTAATTTTTTGCATTGTTTTTTGCAGCTATGCATTTTTTATTATTCTTTAATGTGATTTATTTTAAAACTTTATGTATTTTAATTAAGAGAGGATGATTCTTATCTTATCGTTTTATAGAATTAAATACATATTTTTTAAGAAATTAAATAAAAATGACGCCCGAGCAGGGACTTGAACCCTGGACCCTTGGATTAAAAGTCCAATGCTCTACCGACTGAGCTACCCGGGCTCTGCCGTTGTTTGTGACATTTTTATTATATTCTCATAGAAGCAGCAATTCTAAAAATAATAATTACAATAATGTAAATAAAATAGATTTGAACTAATATATCACGCGGCATATTTTAAATTATGTGATAATATTTTGTATATTTATTTTATCGGTCATATCATATATCAATTATATTGTTTAAAGGTTTGTAATAGTAAAATACGTTTTTTTTTAAATAATGATTCTATTAAGGAAGTGAGTTCCTTCATGCATTTACTCAATTTTGTTTAGTCAGAAAAAACTTCAAACTACAGTCGTCGTTTAGTGACACGATGGCTATAGTTGAGTTACACTTTTTTTTGCGACCGCTGTTTTTACTCTCTTCTTAAAATAATTTAGTATTTTCCACTCATGGTTTTCTCCTTCTCAAAGTATTCAATTAGAAGAATTTAGTTCCATCTAAAGAAATTATTGCCATCACTTGTTTAGCGAACGAAAAGCTTTTTTCCTTTTTCAGAATCACTTTATCTCGTATTGCACATTATTTTTATTGCTGTTTTATATCTGGTCTATAGGGATAAGTTCCATCTTTTGTCTACGGCATAAAGCGTTGCAAAAAGCCCATTAAACTATTTTTTAAACAATTAAAATTTTTGCTTTGGAGTGAAAAGACGTAGCACTCATTTTGCTTCGTATGTAATGAACTGTAAAAGATTAATAAAGCTCATTCAGTTGAGACACTTGTGATCTATGCTAACTCACGCACTTTTACTTTCATATTAGCCAAAACAGTTTCATGGACTTCATCGATAGCTTTCAGATGTATAGAAAGTGACGCATTTTTATGCATCTTCTGTGACGCTTGTTTGCTTGTTTAAACGCTTGTTTACTCAAAATCGAACGATTTCACACGAAATATATGAATTACCCACTGTAGGTAAAATATTTTCAGGCAAATGGATGTGTTTGGTACGGCGTCAGCTTGTCGTTCCCATTATATTCCCTAGTGGCTTACTAATTTCAGCCATAGAAACCTATCTGAAAGCCCGGTAAGTAATTGGTTCTGAATTTTTCTTGACAGATATGTTCCTCAGTTCTTATCAACAATATATCAGATTTACATAAAAACAACGTACTCACCGATTCACTAGTAAATTAAGAGGCTTTCACTGGATTGCTACTCTCCTTGTCATATATTATATTAGCTTTAAGTATCTAGGTTAAGGCCTACATATGTTATACTTATAGTCCTCTCTGGACTGGTTGTATAATTTGCTATGGAGTCAAATAAAAAAAAATCAATAATATACTCGTCTGACTCTCAAAACCCATATTATTCCCACCAGCAGTACAGACAAATCTTAATCCTCATAATAAATTATATTGGCATCAACCAGGATTTATCGTGCCAAATTCATTAAAAAATTAAAATATTTTTTACCTTCAGCAATCGCTTCAAACACAACTTTTATTACTATTGCAATCAGTTTATTAAAACTTTAACAACTAAACTATTCCCCAGAATATCCTAAAATGCGCAAAATTAAACCATAGAACATCTGAAAACAATAACATGAATATCATATTATCAACTAAAAACAAGACTTCAACAAGAGATCAACGGAACAGAGAAACGCGTGGGAAATAGTCAAGAAAGATAAGAGAGAAAAGCTAAACAAAGAATTTTGCATTCCTATAGTATAACCAACAAAACTACAATATAATATTATAGTCTGTTTTTAGCCACGAACGAAATCGATTCAATCGAAACAAACATAAATTACAACTAATAAGGATTGCCAAAACCACCCTCCAATATTCACATCTGGAGTTAAAAATTTAAAGATAAGTCGCCTTTCCAGGGTGACAGAAGAGGAAACGTATTTCAAACCCTTGCTCAGTAACACTGTAAAAATAAATACACTTTTAATTAATAGACCCATAAAACTAAAACACCTAAAAAAGAACAATAAATGTACGTTACATCTAAACCAATTGAAGATATAAAATCAGAGCTAAAATTTAAAGTCACAAAGTCCGCAACGTAACGATTGTTAAACATATAACAATCAAAGAAACGTTATCGTTGTTCTCTATAACCTCAACATAATAATAAAGAAATCTTCAAACAAGAACTTCTATGCAACACTAAAACAACTGTCGAAGCTCCAATAAAAATCATAATACATATAATCTAATGATAATACAAATAATCTTAGAGCATTTCAAAACTTACTGGGTAAAATGTGGTCAACCCCACGTGTAAAGAACAAACACGCAAGGCAGACACTTTGCAAATTACGAAAATTATACTGTATATAAAGAGTTATTACTAGCCAGAATTGCGACCAACCAACGACTTCAGAAAACGTAATCATAGTCAATCAAACCAAACGAACACGTCTAAAAAACACAAACACAACAAACTATCACTCTACACTAGACGAACTTACCTACAAGCAATATAGCAAAACAATCAAACAGAACCACAAATAAATATAGAAAACAAATTATTAATTTTCTGGAGTAAACTGAAAAAAAAATTTCCAAAACCAATAAACTAGAACAGTATGACCTTAAATTTACTAATCACAGTATTTTAATCTATAAATATACTTAGAATCGTAACACAGAATTGCTAAATTATAAACAGTAAACACTAATATTTCTGAATAACATTTTACCAATCTGACAACATTTAGTATACCGCAATATATTAACACAGCCCATTTAGGTTCTGCAATAATTATTTGGACGTTTATCTTACACCATGAATTGGCTAGATTCCAAGCAGATAAAATGTAAACAACTAGCGTCAAATTAAAGGCCCATTCATAGTGCTTCATTGTTACTGATAAATACAAAGACTATTTCGAACTCTTGGTATTAGATTAGTAGCCGGAGGAGACTGTAATCTTAAACAGACATGGGAGTTGAGAATAATTACAACAAAGGGTCTAAAATTGATACAAGCAAATAGGGACTATCTATGACTTTCTTAATAATGGCGAACTCATGTACAGGCTAAACAACCCTAAAACTTTTAGAATTAAATCATACTACAAATTCCAAGAATATCCATAACATTGTTTTTTTATTATTTTTTAATATTATGCAGTTTATTTTAACAAAACATTATATATTAAACCTATAACAAATAATTTTTTACATTAATGCCAAATGTTGAATGGCCTCCATTATGCATGATGAGTTTTCTTTCTGTATGGAAATATTAATTCTTTAAGTCAAAAAGCATTTTGCACTGAAGTTTCTAGTTATTATTCTAATTTTTTTCCCTAAAGAGTCTATAAAATCTAAATTGCTCCATGATTCCATTTCCTGACGGCTTGTGGTTAGCAGCGTTGTTGGACAACATTCCAGGCTCTTTACAAGATGTTTTTATGTAGGAAGAGACACGCGGCGTCCACACAAGGCATTTACTGCTCTGCTAAGGAATTATAGTCATACCGACAGGGAGTTTTCCATCGTTTCTAAGTAGACCAGTCGGTTCCAAAATTGTTAATATTTTGACAGAAACAAGTGCTTTTCTGATGGTTTCGTTGAGGGAGTAATATCTTGATTGGCGCCCTGCACTTTTTTTGCATGACAAACCGTAAGTGTTTCTTGAGGTTGTAGTTTCTTCACATATGCATATCTGAGATACAAATGTCCCCAGGCGTAATGAGATCGCAAGTCGAATTTGTTATTTGTTAGTACTGTTCCGATTGACCGTGAAGAAAGCACGTAAAGCCAAGTACTCGACTACTTTGGCAAGGTGGCAAGTTGTGATGCCTTAGAGTTTTTATCGAAAAACTCTATAAGGTCCAATATACGTTTAGAATTTAGGTCGTTCTAATTATTTGTATGGAGGGTACTGGAGTTGATGTGAATTTGCGAACAGTTTATTTCAAAGCTCTAATGCTTCCACATTTCCAAAGTGGTGGGTAAATTACTTGATAACATCAATTGGGAGATTGAAAACGCTGTTAACCGAGGACAAAAGCAAGGAAGAATATGTCTTCCAGTTTTGGGATCTCAATACTACCTTAATTGACAGGAAAAGCAGATTTTTATTGTTGACTTTTATCTTGTGGTCCATTGCTTGAATTAAGTTTTTGGATTTCCAACAAGAAGTAGTTTGCAGTAGATAAGTCAGTTTAGGTATTAATCAGTAGTTTTTTAATAAGAAAAATGCTACAAGCTGTTTTAAATATTACAAGTGGCCCAGGAAAAAGTTAATAGAACTTCTTTTTGGTAACACAGTCGATTGCCTTACCAGTGATAGAAGCTCCAAAAAATGACAGTTAATCTATTATACTTCTGGTGAGATTATATTGAAATTAGACAGAACTGTCCCATCGACTAAGCTACAAAGAAATATTTCGAACTTTTTGGGGTTTATTTAAAGTTCGACTTTGTTACATTTAACGATAAGGTATTCGAAATCCCGTAGTACGATTTTTGGTTCGCCATATAACGTGCCATTATCAAGACACCAAATGTTAAACTCTCAAAAATTCAATGATCCTGCACCATTTCCTTGTTGTAAGCCAACTTCTAACATAATGATACGGTCTTCAAAAACAAAAATTAAGGTTTTCTGTAACATTGCCACATGTATTTGTATGGTATTTTTTCTTTAACTTGAAACAACAGAGTATCTCGTTCTTCACTGTTAAATGTTTGTTGAACTGCATTACATGCCAACTTTTTTACTAGTCTTCTTAGAGTGGAGCCAATTGCCATCGGACGAAATCCTCTGCAGTTTTCAATCAATCCAAAAAGTTTGGATCCACAAAATTTTAGTGATATTCGCGTTCAGGTTTCCAGCAAGCATGGAATTACAAAATGGAATTAATAAAATAATTTTTCGCTGTTTCACCGTTATTGATGACAGAAAGATCCTTCAAGTGTTGTGAGCGTAAACCATCTATACCGACAGCGGAGCTATTGTCGAATTGGCGTAGGTTTCATAATTTTCTTCGGCAAGTGTGTCAAATAAAGAGAGAAAATCGCCTTCAGCCACTTTCGACTCAACTCTTCTGGATAAAGATGTTTTCGGTTCCCTTATTTTGGGGACTTTAAATTCCCTGTACTGTCAAATCTTGTTAGGTTCTTCGATGTTTCCTCTTGAACGCATAAAGTATGGAATCAGAAGATGAGAAGGTTCTTTCAATTGGTAAAGAGCTTTTAGTACACATTCGTCCATGAGATGAGATAATTTATAGGCTACAACCATATATAATAATTTAGGTATTCTTTTAAAAACGGAAATATCTCTTTTCATTCTGGTTAGGTCTGCTGCCAACGAGTCGATCTCTTCCGATTTAGAGTTTACAAGGTCTTGCAGGTGTTCTTTGTGAGATTTTCGGTGATGCATTCTCAGAACTTTTTTGCCCTTGAAAAATGTGAGCGCTTCGTTTTGAGAGCAACGTATAAATTTTAGTTAGTTTCATACAAAACCTTCAATTGTTTTTCTTTCCTCGTTGTCTCGTTTCTTTATCACCAAGTCCTACTCAATTTGAATGGTACCACATCGCACGAGTCACAAAGGATCCATTTTTTGAATGCGTTTTGTTTCTTACCACACGGACATTGGGCTTTATATTCTTCCGTTTTCATAAACATAAATTGTTTAATTGCCACGTAGTACTAATAACAAAGGTATTATTATAAGTTCTCGTATACAGGTTAAATGTCAACTTGACAACCTAAAGTATTTGTTTATCATTAAATTTAGTTGTTATTACAAAAGAATTTTCGTTGGAAAGTTTTCTTCATGTCGCACGTCTCATGCCAAAATATTTACTGAAATAATATCATTGTTATTATATTTAAGGAACTGTCAAACAATGATTTAATGTCGGAATGATTTAAACTATAAAATATTTATTTATAAAATATACACTTTATGAAAACTAAATTAATCAACAGCACATTAAATTTTGAGATAAACGCCATGAAAATTGAGGCACTTGTCATAACGTTTTACAAGATTTGAAATTTCTTCTACAAATAAATTTTCCCGCCTGGGAATGAAGTTATTCTGTAACAGCATTGAAGTGCAGTGTCATCGCCATAACGGTGCGAAACTCAGGTCTTATCATCAATCACAGTTCTGTTTAATAATTGTTCTTCTTTCTTGGTATAATGAGAGAGAAATTGCAAAGCAGAACTTATTCGGTGTGTATTATGCTTCTCGGCTAGTAGTTTTAGAATCCAAAGGGCATAGAACTTGCAGCATCCCAAATTTTCATTTAGTACAAAACAATCTGAGAGAATTAGAAAAAGTGTGGAGAAAGTACAAATATCGTAAATCGACTGACGTTGCACTTTAAATTTGGCAATGCTTTTTATGGCAGCATTTATTTTTATTTTATCCCTTGTTTCTCGTGTATGCGCAAACAGAGATTTCTTTCAATTTAACTTAATTTTCTCAGATTTTGTAATATATAGTTTATTAATTGGATTCAATGTTTGTTTTACCACATTAAACGTATATTAACAGTATGCTTATTTGCAAATGTTAACAAACCTATCTATACACTTGAACAGAAAGTAAACAAAAAAATGTGGCGTGCTTTTTGATCCTTGATTTAGACGAGGAGGTCCGTGCGTAGTACACAAAGACAGCCTATACATTTGAACGAAAAGTAAACAAAGACGGCTAACATAAAATTCTGAGCGCTTAACTTACACGAGGAGGTCCGTGCGTTCATTTATCCACGTCGGGGCCGCTCTCGCTCATTGCCAAATAACCAGGCGGCCGCCACTGCCATTGGGCCGATGCATTGCCGAACTCAAAAAGTGCGTCTACCACGGCCATTTGATTTGCTTTCGCCAAGCGGAGAAAAAACCGAACCAGTTAAAAATTTACTCGTTTCCAGCCTGCAAAAATTTGAGGAAAGGCGTGTGAAAAATTGTCAGCCTAAGACGCAAAAAACACCTTTTCTCGGGCAACCTCTTGTGTTAAGAGTTTATAAACACCAAAATGTAATTAACGATATAATGTGATTGTGTAAATAATAATAATCGTTATTAAAATTAAATACAATTAATTTATTATAAAGGGTGTGTGCTTGAATACTTATACATATAAACAACAGTTTTGTATACTGATATTTTTAAAAAATCTATTTGTTATTGAAAAACATTACAATTAGTAGATTTATTGCAATTTAAACAATGTCATTATTGTTGTTTATTTAGTTATACAGTTTTAGGTACAAAGATTTTAATCAGAGAATTAGCACAATTTGCAAATATTTGCCTGTAAATGAATCAAATTCTTTGCATTTAATTTATTAACATTTTTCGGGAAGTACAATTGTTGTATATTTGATGAAAAGTACTACAAAAATGTTTGTTCTTTTTATACCATTATAATATGCTCAATCAAATTATAAGGTTAATAATATAAATGTAACAATTGCGGCATATAAAATTCAATTTTCTAGTTTAAAACATCATCGAATTTAATTTAAGTCATGCATTTTTATTATTATAAAGGGTACAAAACGTTACAAATTTTGTTGCAAACTTTAATAAACTATTGCAATTGCAAGGTTTGTCCAGAAAATATCGCAAAAAAGTCAATTAAAACAAAAGTATTGCAGTTAATCGTTTGTCTTTAAAATTCTTCAAAATTGTTTCCTCCTGCATCTACACAGAATTTCTAGCGTGCCTGCCACGCTTTAAAAGCTTCCTTAAATACGAAAACTAAAATGCTGTTCATAGCCTTAATTACGGCGGCTTGGACCCTCTCCACCGGCCCAAAATGGGTTTATTTCAGGCTGGATTTTAGTTTAGGGAACAGAAAGAAGTTGAAGGGGGTCAAGACCGGGCTGTACGATGGTAGAGAAAACGATGCCACGTTGTGCTTGAACAAAAATTCCCTCAGTAGCGGCGTGTGGCTTGGCGCGTTGTCGTAGTGGAGAGTTCAGGTATTGGTGATCTCTTTTTGGACGCAAATCAGCCTTTTTCGCAAGCGTTCGAGTACATCGACGTAAAATTTTGTGTTAACTGCTTGTCTAGCAAATACAAAGTCTTTGTGTACCACACTTTTGTGTCGAAGTAGACAATGAGTACTGATTTTATCTTTTACTTGCTCATGTGTGCCACTCAGAAATTTGACTTTTGGTTTCAGGATTGTGCTTGAACACTCATATTTCATCATCGGTTATCAACGTGTCCCAAAAGTAAAAGTCAGGTGCAGCACGTTCCAGCAGTTCTCGGTAGATCAACACACGCAAATCTTTTTGTCCTTGGAACAAAACCTTTGGAACCAAATTTGCACAAAGGCTAATAGGCGGTTTCTTATATCCGGACATGTAACTTCTCGGGATTGTAAGATAAAGGTTGATCCTTACTAATTATGACACGCTAAATACAATGGAACCAAGCATTTTGACCTACGAGGTCGGGAACAGGTCAAAAAGTGACCTCGTGACATTTACATAGAGATATGCTGTAAAACATCGTAAAGCTTGCTTTAACGCAATTTTACGTAATTACAATGTGCGTTGATGCTTATTAAATGTGCAATTTTTGCTCGCCACTCGCTTATGAGCACCAACAAGTAATTATGAAAATGATGCAATGAAATAATATGCATAAACAAGGTCACTGTTTGACCTGTTCCCGACCTCGTAGGTCAAAATGCTTGGTGCCACTGTTCAGTGTGCCTAATTAGTAGAGATCAACCCTTATCTTACAATCCCGAGAAGTCACATGTCCGGGTATAGGAAACCGCCTGTTAGCCTTTTCTCCTTTGCAAATCTTCAGACACAATTTCATGCATTACGGTTTTTGATAAATTCAACTTCTAGGCTATATATCAAACACTTAAACGTCGATCGGAGTCGAAAAAAAATTTCACTTCTACCAAATTTTGGTCACTACGGCTTGTTAATAGACGTTCTTTGCGTTCGTCTTCCACGGCTTCTCTTTCTTCGCGAAACATCTTATGACATTCAAAAATCCTCATTTTTGACATGGCTTCCTTCCCATAGGCTTCCCTTATCAGGTTCAAAGTTTCGATGCCGGATTGTTTTAACGTACGCTGCATGTCGAATCCATAACGCGTCACCAAAACAAGGTGTGCGGAAAGCGCGATCCTCACTCTCTCGAGGTTCGGAAGCAACTGAGCCAGCTCATTAAGACCTAAGATCCTCCCACCATCTATCCCACCAAAAATCAGGCCTCTCTAGCCCTTTAGGTTGGATAAAAAATTATTCCCGATGCTTTCCGTGTATCACATGTGTTTTATTTTTATAGGAGTTACTCTTTATACTAAAAAGAAAATACATTATATTTTAATTTCTTTCTAAACTGTATACCACGTCAATTCTTTACAACGACAATATTTTAAATTAAGGTTTTCTAAAACAATTTGTAGCATATAACTATTAACGTTATCAACGACTTCATACATTTAGTAGAGTGCAATATATAATTAGCTTTTAACAAGCTGTTGATGCTTAAAATTGTTATAGTTAATTTACACCGCATGTAACTTTTGTCACTAGTGTTTAAAAGTTCAAGTTAGACATGAAAATATAATTATATCATATTATAAAGCTTCAATGACAGAGAAAGTTTGTTGTAGAATTTTTTTGCAGTATATGGTACCGTTACTAGCACGTTGTGCTAAAAATTAAATTATAGTGATAAATTACCACGCAGATTAATCACACAATTATGACATCGGTTAGACAAGGATACAGCAATACATTGATGTATGACGCCTGTACTGATATATTATAAAGGTTTACTTGTATAAAGTTTGAAAGCAACAAAACACTTATACTTTGAAATGGTCCTCTCTGTTTTTTTTTCTAATTTAAGTTTCTGCAGCCTCGCATATTTCTATTGGAAAAGATATTGCTGTCTTCATTAACGAATTCTTTGAACATTTTTAAGTTCCCTTAATTCCCAGAACCGATGTGTGATTCTATTTACTTTTTTTTTTTGAAAGAGGGGTAAAAATTTCTGAAAAAGTATTAGTTGCTTATACATAACATTACCATATGGGTCGCTTTAGTGTTATCGCGTTTGTTATGCATTGGGTATTTTTTGCTTTCAATTAACTCTTGCTCCGCAAATTTAACACTATTATTAGTAATTTTTCCATTTACAAGCTTTATAATAAAAAATTATGCTGCTTTTTGAAAGCAAACAGTAAATTTTTAAAAGGATAAATTTGGAAGAAAAAATTTTAGGTTACATAAGGTACATAAGGCAAGGAAAACGTACAATTACTATTACTATTTAAGAAAATTAAATAAAACACGTAAAATATTATGTTAAAGTATAGATATTAATTAATTGCAATAAGGTTTGTGCGATTGTCAAAGAAAAAATTACTAATAATTATATTAAAAACGAAATTACACACGAAAACTATGAAAATTATTTAATCGGAAGACGACAAAAGAAGCAAAGTACAAAATTATTGCCAACTAGCAGGTACTGCTAAAAAATGACTAAAAATTTCTATTCACAGAAAAAATAAATAAAACAACAAAGAATATAGAAGATCGAAAATACAGCAATTGATAAATCGCCATCAAAAATTGTAAAGTTAATTATATATTTACAGGGTCGTAAGCGCAATTTTGCTATTATGTAGTACAAATTAGCTTTACCCAATCAACAACCTACGATAGTCGACAAAATAAAATTTGTGCACGAAAATCGAAAACAGAAATTATTGTGTGATTTAGCTCCAAAGAGAGAACACGGTGACCGATTTTGCTAAAATTTTGCAGGAACAAAGTATCAGTGAAAATTGTACAGGTCGCATTAATAGCATTATAGTCAGTTAAGTAAAGAGCGTGTTTGACTTAATTAGCAGTTGGCAAAAGGTATTGTCCTAATTTTTTGTAAGGAAACCTTTGTCCTACATGATTTGTCACAGAAAATTTAGTTGCCATTGAATTCTTACTATAAAAACGTGTAAAGCACTATGCGTGCCGCATACGCGTCGCGCTACGGGCTGTGTTCCTCCCCGAAAGATCTAAAAATGTCTCATTCAACGGCTGCTAAGTATATAAACAAGTCGACAACATTTGTCAATAAGTGAGTACAGCGATAAAAGAAGACAAAGACGGTTAATAACTTGTCAGAACGTGGTTTGGATAAGTAAAGTGTCCCTGGTGTGGCGGCCTTTTCGCCCTTGAACCGCTTTATATCGCGGCGGCATGCGGGCCTTTGATATCTGCTACGTTTTGCCATCGCACACAAAACGGCATATGGGCTTTTGCTCAGCCGACAAGTCTGCATACGCCGTCGGCGGCACCTTTTGATATGAAAGGTGCTGTCGAATGAAAATTGCCCGCAAAGACCTACCGCCAAGCCAGGCGCGAAACCCGGCAACATTCCCAAACCGCAGCGCGGCCAATTCGGTCGTGTCTTAACACCCGCAAATAAGCACTCCGCAGCGCGGCCAGTTCGGTCGTGTCTTATCAACCCGCAACATATAAGAAGACAGCGCAGCAAGGTGGCCACCTTGAACCAACGCCGACGAAGCCGAAGCCGATTCAGGTGAGCGATTTGGCAATACTCGTTGGTTGATATCGGTAGCCGCCCCCATCCGCTTACGCGACGGCCGTTTAAGGGACGATTTTGGCCTTATCGGTTGACGTTCCAATACGGGCCGTACTACGTTTCCACACCGCAACACGAGAGCGGCTATTTACACGCCTGCCTCTCCATTTTTGGTCCTTACGAGCCGGATCGGTATCAGCTACAATACGTAGAAACCGCTTGATAACGGCGTCGTCACAGACTTACGTAGGTTTTTGGTAAGGTGACCGCCATAAATTACATACATATTTATTACGCTTTATTCAAGTAAAGTTCCCTTATAATGGATAAGCTTGAATTAAAATTAGTTCAGTTAACTGCCAAAAAAGAGGCGATTTTCGAACGATTTAATCGTTTATACAATACGTCAACGAATATTTCAAATTATGAATTACGCTCAAACGAATTATTTTTATCTCAAACTGAAGCTATTAGTGAATTATACAGCAGGTTTGAAACAATAATTGAAGAAATTAACAATTTGCAGTTTGAAATTGATCAGACTCCTCCAGACTACTCATGTTTAAATTCTATTGAAGATTTATATTCGAGTATTAAATATAAACGCAACCTTATATTGTCAAACAGCAAAACATTTACATTAGATCAAAAAAGAGGTATCGTAAAATTACCGCCAATTGAACTACCTTCTTTCGATGGCAAGACTGAGAGCTGGCCAATATTTTACGAAATATTTCGTAGCAATGTGCATTTAAATACAATTTGACTGACGCGCAGCGTGTGCAGTATTTGATTAGTAAATTAACTCATGACGCTTTAAAATTAACCGCAGGTATTATTCCTACAGGGATACTTATAATATTATATGGGATAGTCTTGTTAAAAAGTATCAAGATAAACGTAGTTTAGGCAGTCATTATCTAAATAACATTCTGGACATCAAAGGATGCGTCGGTAATGCTGTTAGTTTGAATACATATATAGAAAATATTCCGCGTCCATCGCCGCATTAAAACAGTTAGACATTCCGACCTATTAGATTTTGTCTTGTTACATTGTGGTTTAAGAAAACTTGATCCCCAAACGCTTCAACAATTCGAAAATAGGGTGAGCGGAATAGAATTACCCTCCTGTAAACAATTTATTTCATTTACGCAAGATTATGTCAAAGTACTCGAGCGCTCGCATGCTAATAATTCGCAGACCAAGCCGCGCGCAAATTCCAGTTTACCTTATCACAGCCTTGGCCGTGGCGCACAAGGTGCCTGCAAGTCGTTTGTGTCGAGTAAACAGATTTTAATACGCGTTGCCCGCTATGCGACAGAGAACACCAGCTGTTTCGCTGCCTTGAATTTAAAAATATGAAATCACCGCAAGCGCGTTTCGAGTTAATTAAAGCGAAACGCGGCTGTATAAACTGTTTAAGTCTATCTCACTCGTTAACTAAATGTAAATCACGGAACGTTTGTAAATTTGTAAAAACAGCATCATTCTTTACTGCATTTTTCGAACTTAAAGAATGATCGCCGAATAAAGCCGTCTGTGGCGGCTGGACCGCAAGCAGGTAACCGTGCGCCCTAATAGCTGAGTCAGCGCATTCAGCAACGCAACCTCACACGTCTTCTGTATCGCTTAGTGCGGCGGCTTCGAGTTCGGCTATATTGTTATCGACCGCACAGATCTATGCACATGGTAAAACGGAAATACGCTCGTCGTCAGGTGTTTAATAGACAACGGGTCGCAAAATAACTTAATTACTATGGATTGTTGTAAACGCTTGAACATTCCCATAATTAAATTACGCAATTCATCTTTACAAGATGTTGGTGTGACCTCGCGACCTGTACACGGTTTTATTAATTTCGCAATAGAATCACGAATTAATCCTAACAACAAATATTACATTCGTGCTTTAGTAGTTGACTGTATTACAGACAAACTTCCCGCAAACTTCATTACATTAAATGAAGATATGTCATATTTAAATAATTTACCGCTTGCCGATTTATCCTGGAATGTACTGGGAGAAATTGACGTTGTGCTTGGTGCTCAACTGTTTCCTTATATTTATTTGGGAGATAGGGTCGATTCTGGTAACCGCGCACCACCCGCTATATTAACCAGCTTTGGTTACGTACTTATGGGAGATATTGCATGTCATTATGATGCAACCTGCCTACATAGTACTACATCTTCGTTTACCGCGCTTGCTAACGTTGACATTGAGTCAAGTTTACGGAAGTTCTTTGAGTTAGAGGAAATTCCATCTCAACGTTTTATTAGTCCAGATGAATTAGATTGCGAAAATAACTTTAACTCTTCGATTTTATTTAAAGACGGCAGATATTTTGTTGATTTACCCTTTTCTCGAAACCCTCGGAGTTGGGTAATTCACGCGGTCTGGCTCACCGTCGTCTACTTGCGCTCGAGCGTAAATTCGATTGCGTGCCAACCCTACGCGAAAATTATAATAAAACTATCGCCGATTATATAACGCAGGGGTATTTGTCCCAGGTGCCTGACTCTGAATTGACAGAGGAGGGTTACTACATACCGCATCACGCCGTTGTCAGACCAGATAAGGACAGCATCCGTATCGTTTTAGACGCTAGTGCTAAAACGCACTCAGGGCTGTCACTTAATGACATTTTGCATGTCGGACCTAATTTGCAGGACGACTTGTTCTCGTTGTTACTCGACTTTCGTACATTACCAATAGCAATGACCGCTGATATAAAACAAATGTTTTTGCGCATCGGAGTAAACGAGCACCATCGTAAATACTTACGAATTTTATTTCGTTTCAGTAGGAACGAACCTATTCGCACTTACAATTTTGACCACGCACCCTTCGGGCTAAAGCCTAGCCCTTACCTAGCTATGCGTACGTTACGCAACTTAGCGTGCGAGCATAGTGACCGCTTCCCTGAGGCTTCTAAACTGGTAGAAACTCAGTTTTACATGGATGATTATGTCGATTCGGTTCCCGATGAACAGACTGCCATGCGATTGTCTCGCGAATTAATCGATTTATTTAAATTAGGCTCTTTCGACATTGTCAAATGGGCCACTAATTCACCCGCTTTATTGGAGGTTCTTCCCGAGTCTCACCGCTCACCAGTAAATTTTTCTGGCATTGGTAACGATATTTACAATTTTAAAATCCTTGGTTTAACCTGGGATCCTGCTGACGATTACTTTTCTTTAACAACAGTCGCTGTAGAAGATAAATGCACAAAGCGCACGATTATATCGCTAGTTGCCCGCTTATTCGACGTACTTGGCGTTGTAGCTCCAGTTGTGCTGTACGCCAAAATTCTTATTAAGGAACTATGGCTAGCTAAAATAGACTGGGATGAGGTTCCTCCGGAATCCATCATCAGTCGTTTTTCAGCTTTTGCACGCGATTTTTCCGCACTCTCTTCTCTAAAAATTCCGCGCCATATTGGCATTGTGGGAAAAGCTGTAGTGAACATCGTAGCCTTTTGTGACGCGAGCTTCAGTGGTTACGGTTGTTGTGTTTATTTACACATCACTGATCCTGAAGGTAATATCACCGTCCGGCTTTTATGTGCAAAGTCAAAGGTTTCTCCAGTTAAAATAACAACGCTAGCTCGATTAGAACTTGTCGCCGCTTTGCTGCTGTCCAACCTTGTTCGCGTGGTCCGCGATAAACTTTCCGCTCGTGTACCTATTACAGGTGTTTACGCCTTCTCGGATTCTACAATAGCGCTTTCGTGGATCCACTCATCGCCACATAGGTGGTCTATTTTTGTCAGCAATCGTATTGCTAAAATACACGATAATTTACCTGCCGCTTGCTTTAATCATGTGTCCGGGAAAGAGAATCCCAGCGATTGCCTTTCACGCGGCATGCTGCCTTCTGATTTAATTAAACACTGCTGTGGTGGAATGGCCTGCTTGGCTTCATCAGTCAAATAGCGAATGGCCTTTAAAATTCATTCCAACTGAGTGTGAAACTCTACCGGAGTTCAAATCGAGAGCGTTTGTTGTTAAAGCCGCGAATTTCGAACCACGTGTTTTTGACTCTATAGTCACCCGTGTTTGTTCGTGGAATAAACTGTTGCGCATATTCATGTACATTTTCAAATTTGCGAGCAAAAAACGTAATGGTGATCAATCTGTTAAAGATATTCAAATCGCTGAAAATTTTGTTATTCGAATAGTTCAGAGTATTCACTTTTCTAAAGAATTAAATTCAGTAAAAACCGGGTCAGGTACATACAAACGTCCTGTCACCAAGCTATATCCTTTGCCAACCCAATAAACAATATTCTAGCTGACTCATGTATATATAGATAGTGTATTAATAGGGCATTCATATATAGTTTGTTACGATATAAATCTAACCGCAACTGAACGCACCTGAAATATAATAGTTAATTTCAGGAATTTAATGACAATATTGTTTCAAACCGCTGTTAATAGCCCCTTGATAAAGTAGTAATTTTTTTGAAAGCTCAGGACCTTTCAAGGCGGGGAGTATGGTGTGGCGGCCTTTTCGCCCTTGAACCGCTTTATATCGCGGCGGCATGCGGGCCTTTGATATCTGCTACGTTTTGCCATTGCACACAAAACGGCATATGGGCTTTTGCTCAGCCGACAAGTTTGCATACGCCGTCAGCGGCACCTTTTGATATGAAAGGTGCTGTCGAATGAAAATTGCCCGCAAAGACCTACCGCCAAGCCAGGCGCGAAGCCCGGCAACATTCGCAAACCGCAGCGCGGCCAATTCGGTCGTGTCTTAACACACGCAGATTAGCATTCCGCAGCGCGGCCAGTTCGGTCGTGTCTTAACACCCGCAGATTCGCAATCCGCAGCGCGGCCTATTCGGTCGTGTCTTAACACCCACAAATAAGCACTCCGCAGCGCGGCCAGTTCGGTCGTGTCTTATCAACCCGCAACATACAAGAAGACAGCGCAGCAAGGTGGCCACCGTGGACCAACGCCGACGAAGCCGAAGCCGATTCAGGTGAGCGATTTGCCAATACTCGTTGGTTGATATCGGTAGCCGCCCCCATCCGCTTACGCGACGGCCGTTTAAGCGACGATTTTGGCCTTATCGGTTGACTTTCCAATACGGGCCGTACTACGTTTCCCACACCGCACCACGAGAGCGGCTATTTACACGCCTGCCTCTCCAGTTCCTTAAAGAGAAAAACAGCTTGTGAAGCAACAAAATTAAAACTGAAATGTGTAGATATATCGTTCGTAGTTATCAGAACCCATTTTCGTGCACATTATAGCAAATGTTGTAGTTTAGTAAAGAAACTTTTGTTAGGTGAAAATCACGTGACAAAGCGACTCGAAATATAATTTTTACTGACAAACCTTCTATTTGGAGATATGTTATCGTCCCACAAACCTGGGCAACCTCAACTAAGAGGGTGGTGCAGCAGACCGTTAAACATCAAGTAAGAGTGCATCTTTTGGGCTGCTTCTCAAAACTGGGCTTTGGAATGTGGCATCTGTTTGCGAGGAACTTAAATGATCCGAAAATGCTCGAGATTTATAATAAATATTCGTTACCGACTGTCAAATGTTAGTTCATCAAGAAAAACGAAGACTGGACTTGCAGGAGAACAACAATCCTAAACACCGCAGCAAACATTGCATAGAGTGAAAAGAGCGGCTTGGCATCGTTACACTTGCTTGAAACTCATAGTAGTCCGATGCAAATCTGATTGAGAATGTGTGAACATACATCAAGCTCAAGCTTTGTGAAAGAAAAGTGTTCGCGTTGAAGCTAGAAATTTACTACATTTTGAGGTGCTTGACGAATAAACGCGCTATTAATTTGGCCGAAAGCATGCTTCAAAGATGTCAAGCATTTATCGACGCCGGTGATAACCGGACACATTGTTGATGCAATAACATCTTTGTTCTAATGGAGTACAACGTACCTATGTATTTAAAAACGTTTTCACATAATTTTTTCTCCATATTAACCCAAATACGCTCTTACTTAACTGACTGTATATTAAGATATTCAGTAGCGAGTCCTATTAACCGAACGAATTAAAAACAGAGCTTAACACTTTTTTACTTTTTCTTTTTCTGTAGCTGATATAAATAAGAAATAAAATGTATAACAATACATGAATCAATTTAATATATTATTTATTTTTGTATTTGTAATGAACAGAACGTAATACTGCAAATATAGTATTACCTATTTAGATGGTATTCTATTATTTTGTGTTTTGAAGTAACAAAAACCGATAATGAATAAAATAAAGAAAAGACAATTAAACTGGTATGACCACATGGTTAGGATGGATACAAACAAACTAGTGAAAAAGATATGGAGGATAAGAAATCACAGGAAGAGAAGAAAAGGAAGACCTAGAAAGGCTTGGATAACTCAAACAGAAGAAGCGGGAAAAGATACGGGAAAATATAAAGGAAATGAAGCAATTAGCACAATCCAGGAAGGAGTGGAAAAAATAGGTGAAAGAAACTAAAGAAAACTCACCCGACTCCCACACCCGAGAGGGTATTAGGGAAGAAGAAATGTTTTGAAGTACACGAAAATATGTATACACAGCAACAAAGTTATTCGTTGTTTTTCTCACATCGTCCAGATAAATATTGCATTTTTATTAATTTGTTTATTTACAAAGAAGAAATTTTGGAAATATATTTGTGTATCGTTATTCATTTTATAAGTAGCTCTCCGTTCATAACAATGCTGGGTTGCCGAAACGCACTGCTGAATGTCTGAACATAGTGTTATTAATGCAGCGTGCATAACTTTAACTCGCAATTTTTCGGTTAAGAGTATCGTCGCCGAATAATGTCTGTACATTCATACCAATATTTTGTTACTATAAAATTTCAGCAACATCGATAACCCGAGTAGTCAGTGCTCTCTTTGCAGGAGGTACAGGAAATCTCACTATCAGGAAAAGGCAATTGCTAACAGGGTAACTCACAAGATGCGTTCCTATTGCAAGAAAAGTAATGAATTGATCCGTGAATTGGAAGAAAAAACTGATCGGAATCTTGGGTGAAGCATGACTAACATGAAAAAAGGAGCGTGGCGCTGCCGATGGTCAGTTTAGCAGTGCGTTAGGACCTGCACTACAAGTTTTTAGTTCTAAAAAAAAACTGTTGACCGAGACAAACAAGTACTGCTGGACGATATCAAACACGGCAATACTGGCTTACTGAGATTTCTGAAACAAAAAGCACTTCATCTATGATAAAAAGGTGAATCGCCTGAATGATTGCTGGATTAGCCAAAGTGCATCTGATGTGCCTGTTGTAATGCTGTGGTGGTGCTGGTATTTGTGAGCACTAAAGGGGGTGTAATAACGTCTCATTTCTTTGAAGAAGACGTGAAGGTAAAGAAAAGTGGCGGGAATACGTGTTCTACCAAGAAAGACTCAAAAACGGCTATACAACATTTTATATTACCACTAGTCTCCCTACTTGTGGCCATTCTTTAGCCCTGAGTACAATTCCCTTGACTACTAAGTATGGGGCGTGCTCAAAACGAAGCTCAATGGGGAGCATTATAATACAAACTACACCTAAAAGGCTTCCATCATGAAAGTAATAACACATATGATCAAGGAAAAACTTGTATTGATAGCGGCTACAGTGAATAACATGATTCTCGAAACTATTTATTTTAATTATGCTAAGTTTTATGTTATTAAATTTAATTGTATTTTAATTTTATTTTTATTGTTTATTCATTTTCTAGATTTATCTCGATACCTCTGTACATTGCCGGTATTAGTAAACGATGCAGAATAAGTAGATAAAAAAACGGAAATTCTTTAATACTTAAATAAAATCTTAATTAGCATTTCTGAAAAAAGATAAAAGGTAGTTTTTAGAAAATGCATTTACTTTAAAATATTAAATATTCCTGAAAGTTATAGAAAAAAATGTTATATCAATAACATTCGGTAAATAGTATAACAATTGATTTTAACATGCAAGAGATCTTTTCCTCTTTCCTAATATAACAAAAATTACTTAATTATAATAATAAATTGCAAATACAATCAAAAAATAAATAAAACTCAACTTTAATATTATGATTTTGATTTATTGAGATATGAAAGTGGAGCACACTAATGTAAGTAAAAATTAGTGTTATTTGGAAATAATTAAAAAATATTAATTAATATTAAAAAACCAATATTATATTTTTATAAATACAAAGCGTGTTAAATATAAAATATATTATTAATACCACCTTAAATTGTAGCAATGTAACCCCCTCTATATCCTATAAATAACAGAATTTCTCTTATATAACTCTTATATAATTGCAAATAAGAACGTTAAATCCGTAACAACAGACTTAAAAAGTATTTCATGCCATCAAAATATATAATCTGGAAGAAGGATGTTATAGACCATCTGACCTTAAACGAATTGAAAGTAAAAGCGTTCCATTTATGGTAGCTTCGAAATGCGCTCGGTCTGTCATCACAGGTGTTACATTTAACCGCTTACGCATTTAAATGTCAAGTACTTTGCTGCCTCCTCAAATTTTCTAATAATCGAACCGCTACTTTTATGCATCGGTTTCTCATAAAAGTATTGCTCCAATCAGCGGCTGCTGAAATTTTAATTTTAATTCTGAACGCGCACTTTCGATATGAGGTTACGTAAAAAATTCGAAACCAGTTATGTTAGGCAACTTGTCAAGTTGTCTTGAACTACAGGCCGCAAAGAATTTAAATCACATGCCATTGCAAAAGGCATTATTGAAGTCCTCTGGAAGTTCGCTGTAGGCTTATGCAGTTATTCGTACAAAACCCATCACAGCATTTGCGGCGATACATCGCAAAGCAGAGGAAAAACGAAATCGCGCCTTCGATGGAACTCCCATCCGGATAAAACGAAGTTAGGATCGGTGATAAAACTCTCACGTTGGCTGAGGCTTGATCTTGGCACGATATAGGTTTCTCGGAGGACTGTGCGCTAGGAATTGTTATAACTTTTAATTAAACTATACTAATGAAGATAAATCAAATATTTGTTGGAAGGAGAAACTTATGAAAGCACACTTTGTTCACCAAAATAGCAACGTCTGGGAGAAAATCTCCCACGCAAGTAAATTAACACTCCTTGTAAATAGTCTATTGGCAAGCAAATTCTTTACTTTTTAAAATAAAGCTACAATTTAATTTTAACTGCTCAACCCATTATAACTAAAAATAAAATTAAGTGAATAGTAAACTTATTCCTGTGTCAATAAATTTAACTAATATATTAAATTTAAATTTAGAATAGCATTATATCTTATGGTAATTTTATAAAGACGATAAATGGTGCTTTTATGACTTTTAAACCTAACATATTGGGTTTTACATTCAAATATTTTGCACAACAAACATCAGCAAACCCTACATTCATTTTTTGTTTAAAAATAAGTATTACAAATTTTATACTTTTTAAGAAACAAAAGCTTTTGCCAGCTATTATTCAAAATTTAGAAAACTCTGGTATCTGAAAGAGATCTATGTTTGTTCTAATTTGGCCTTAACACATTTTTTAATAAAAAAAATTTGTGGTTTATTGTCATTATGGTAACTTTATTAGCTTTAATGGGTTTTAAACCTGCTTTTCGAGTTAATAAATTGTAGCTTACGTTTTTATAAACCGAATATCGGAAATAACCTAGACGTGATTAATTATTAGCGAAGCTTGTAATGCCGCTATTAATCAAAGTAAATGTAGCACATCCTTGCAATAAACCAAATGCTACAAACACAGGAATTTTAACGGTTTAATTTCCATAAATCTTTGTAACGCGAACATTTTCGTAACTTTGAAATGTACGATATAAAGGTATAGCTGTTAACTTTAATTATGGCATGATAACTTTAAACAAAAGTAATAAATGTCACTGTTTATATTTATTGCATATTAACTTAGAAGGTTATATGTCTTTTTTTTTTGTTTAGTGATTTGTTATTATTACAATCCTTTTTTATTTGGTGATATAATAATACTATTATCTGTCCGAGACTAAAAACTGAAATATTTAAAATGCAAATAATACTGTATACATCTACTTTTTTGGATTTATAAGATAATAAATTAATAATTAGTTTTTAGAAAACAGAACGGGTAAGTCGTAGTGATAGTGATTACGAATTTAGAATTTTAGGTACTCCGAGAAGGAAAATTTCAGTCATCTGCTCGGTGTGCTGACACGCAGCTGTAAGTTTCTAAAATTAAACATGTATGTAGTTAAGAATACAATGGTCAAGCAGCAGCGATAGACAGTAGTCGTTATATACAATTTCTGTGACTATTTTGTTAAACATGTAGAAAATAAATCATTAGAATTATTAATACACCAATAAATATTAAATTGTTAAATAATAGCTAATTAAAAATAAAAAACTAATACAACTGGTGTCAAAAATGCGACTTATTGCAACTTAAAGAACTATTTAAACTAGTTATTATGCTGAAGTAGTTAAATTGAACAAATTAAAAGCGGTGAAAGTAAAAAAAAACATATTAGGTGAACGAGATTTAGAGACAATGGTCTAAAACCTCTCTGCAAAAAATATTTTGTAAAACCCTCACCAACAAAGTGAGAATCCAAAGACTTAAGAAAATTGAAAGTAGAAACAAAAAAATCATAAGAATATTAACACTAAATAAATTTGAGAATTGAAGAAGATGAACAGAGTAGATCAGAAACTTGTTAACAAACTTTGAATAAACTCGAAGTAAGGATATAAAAAGGGCATAAACATATTTTAGAAATATTGAAGAAGAAATACGGAGAAAATTACAAAAAATAAAAATTAAATCTTAGAAATCAGAAAAAAATTTACAAATAAACACAGAGGAGTATTACAGCGGTTTGATCAGAGAATTAAAAACATAGGGCCGGCGAAGAGATTGCTCTGTAAGCAATCCTAGAACGAACTTAAAAAAACCTTTCGATTTCGAAATCGAATATCTCGAAAATTATTCGACATAAAATTTTTTCGAATTCAGTTTCGAATTCACAGTAAAATTTCCAATAATAATCACAATTAAAATCGTAATGTCGAAAATTTTCCCGAAATTCGAAGTCGAATATCTCGAAAACTATTCGAGATAGAAACTTTTTGATTTCGATTTTGAAATCAGCGTAAAATTTCCTATAAGAATCCATTTTAACATTTTAAAAAATCCATAATTTTGTGACGGCGACAGACAGACAGACAGACAGACAGACAGACAGACAGACCGACAGACATATAGAATTCAGTAACGAACTTTTTAAGTTCGTTGAAAATGTAAAAGAACAATCCAGAAGTTTATCAGAGCGTTCAAGAAAATGTGCAGATATAAAATAAACAAAAAAGGCATTTTAAAGGTTATCAAAAAAAAACGTCCTAAAAATTTATGATGACGGCGGAAATTAAACGTAGAAGAATTTTAAAAAAACTTGAAGGAAACAGAACAATATATAATAAAGTTTAAAAGAGAAATTAGAAGAATTAGGAATTTTCAATTTTAATGAAAAAGTAACGAATAACTCATAATAATTAAGTCACAACTGGGGTTTACTTTGCATCAATTAAAAAATCAGAAAGCGCCAGGGCCCAATAAGATTAATGCTGAACTATTTAAAACAGCCAACGATCATAACATAGATTTGCTATTAAATTTATTTAACCATACCTACGACTCCAGAATAATACCTAAAGGCTGACTGGAATCCACCTTTACTCTATAACCAAAGAAAAACACGCTAAACTTGTTAGGAATATTTGCTAATAATCTTAATAAACAATGTCCTAAAATTATTTCTCAAAATTGTATAGAACAAATAATAAAATAACATTCGTTATGCAGATGATAAAATTTTAATGATATATTCAAATTACTGTTTTTAGTCGCTATTAAATAAAATCAACGCAAGCTACAACAAATGGGAATAAAAATCTAGACACCAAAGATCAAAGTAATGAAGATATCTAAAAGTTAAAACGTAACTGTAGGGATACATATGTAATGTGTGCAACTAAAATACGTAAAAAAGTGTACCTTTGATATGGGATAACTTCTGAGATAGGTTATCGACAATAAAAGAATCGGATAGAGATGGTCCGTCGTTTTTTTATTTAACTAAAGAATTTGTTTTGTTGTAACAATTTAAAGCTTCTTATTTCTCTTTTTGTTTGACGAATGCTACTTTGTGGAACAACAACATAGACTCTCAATACAACGCTTATAAACAAATTAAAAGCAAATTCTGCTTATACCCCATAATTTTGAAAATATCATAGACGTCACATATCCTTAGTAAAGAAATAAAGGTTCTAACAGAAAGTTTATAAAGTTTATTGACTGCATAATGAGAAATAAAGAATACCAGCTTGCACAGTTAATTTGTTAAGATAAAAAAAGAAAGATAATCTGTAAGACGCTAACATTGTGATTCATAAAAATGATACGATAAACTGGCCTTGACACACGACTATTATTCGAAATTTCTCTAGATAGAGAAAGACTTTCTGGTGTAATCGCTAACTTTTATTAAAACACTTGAAAAGAAGAGATAAAAGCAAATTCCTTGTTGATAAAGTCCCACAGCAATCATTTGCAAACGGACGAAAAGAGAACTCCAATGTTCAATGATCGGTGGTTGCAACAAAAATATAAAGAGACCAGGAACTTCAGTCAAAATTAAGAGTGGTTCTGAAATGGAAACGTTAAAAGCTAAAGCTACAATGAAAAGTAATTCGAGCACCAAACCCAGTAATAAAAGTTTATTAGGTACAATGGATTCCTTAAATTGTATAATGCATTTCTGGGCGAACTTTAGAGAACGCCGGAAGCGCTGAATTCAGGTCGCAGTTATTAATGCCGAGACAACGATTATCATAATTCGTGACTTTTATGATGAGACAGAAGAAAAGAACAAAAGTGTTATTTGTGTGCATTTAGAAATAACCCACTTGGAAGACAAGGTGTAGAAACCTCAAAGAAAAAAAAATCTGGTTTATAACTAGATACGAACCGTGGCAAAAGAGTGCTATTGATTACTTTACTGACAAATCTAAAGCGATACCAAATCAATAATAATGCACAGTTTAGTGCTATTTTCATCATCTGAATATATGCAACTTTGGAGTAGTATGGCAATTTCTTTACAACTCTCTTCAGAAATAGCACTAGATATTACATTTCTCGGATGGACTGGTCTTAAGAAAGCAGCAGTGAAAGGGTGAACGTCGAAGACCGGCCCTTTCTGAGCAGCTTCAGCAACAGAACATCTCGTGGACATCCAGATAATTCTAAGCACGATGTGAAAAAGGATTTTAATAACAACTAGAATTAAGCGTGTATGTATTTCCACGTACGAGAAACAATAAAAAAACAGTGCCTGTCACTGCGGTTAGATACAGTTTGCGTGGTGATGTGAGTACGCCAAGAAACTGAAGAGCCAGTGGAAGTAAATAATTATTATAAATCTATTAATTAATTATTTGTTAATACAATGTGAAGAAAATAGTCTCTGCAAAAATAGTAAAGTGAATATCAATAATCAAATCTTTATAGTACATAAAAATCGATTATGTATTAAACCTTTAAATTGTACAAAAACTCAAAATGTTTAAGTAACTCTAATTTACACAATATATATTAATTATATGAAGGCAACTAATATATTTTAAAAGTTATAATTGTTGTTTAAGAAATGACCATTTAATGAATCAATTAATTGTTTTAATTGCAGAATTTAATAACCCCGTATCCTCATAAAACTAAGTATATACTACGTACTAATACACGATTTTATTATGGGTCGTTCCTTTTTCTTGAAATAAAAGTTACTAAGAGTACTGTTTACTGTCAAATACTGCTTTTTTGGAATTGCGCGTTGTTGGAGTGCAAATTAAAATCATTTTTTCCGAAGAAAAATTTTTAGGTTTATAACTATCTTATACACATACTTACATAATCTGGGAATTTCTACTCTACACTGTAAGGCTTGAAGTCCATAGGTTTTCATCCGTTATTTGATTGCTTATTTATAATATTATTACCATATTTTTGGGATTTTTGTTTTGTGCTTTTTGTTTTACTAAATTTTACTCCACATCTCTCGGCTACGATGCTTTCCTCGTTCCTTCTACCCATGTCTTCCTTGGTCCTCCTACTCTATTATTTTCCACTGATTTTAATTAAAATGTTTGTTTCATAATTTTTTCGCTCTGTAGCCACAACCATGCTAATTACTTTCTTTTATAACACTTTTTTCACTGCCTTTACTCCTAACTACTTTCTGTATGTTGCGTACCAACCTTGTCTTGTTTTCCTTTTAGTTTTTCTCCAAAATCCTATTTCCAGACTTGGCATGTAGTTTATCTGCGATCACCCACGATTTATTTTCGTAAGTTATCATCGATCCTATATAGGTGTTTTATAGGGTTAAGCGGTTGTATGTTCCTTTATTTTCTCGTTTATCTTTCCATTGTTTAGTAAGGTTATTTCCTGTAACTATTAGTTTCTTGTATCGAGTCTTTGTGAAGGGAACTATCATCTTCATCTGACCAACTAATAGAACTCTTTTTTTTACAATGTTATTCATTAGCCTAAATAGTTTTGCCTTCCAGTTCTATCTACGCTTTTTATAATAATTGGTGTTATTCCATATTTACTTATCTTTTATTACACAAATTAGGAGAGGAAAGTCTCTACCTAAAAATCCAGGCATTTATCTACTTATTAGACATATTACTAAATATTACTAAATACAAAAATCTTATATATGTATAATTTAAGTTTTAAATAGATTGCCTTTTTGTTATACTAGATGTACTTTATGTTCAATTTTGTATAGCTTATTAATTTGGCTTATTTACTAATAACATCTTTAATTTTTATCAAAAAACATGTCTTAATAATATCTTTATATTTTTAATAGAAGGTAACATTTTTTAAAATACTAGAGTAATTTCTTTTCTAACAAAGGTGCAGTATTAATATCAAATAATTGTTTGCTGTATTACTCAATTCTGACAGTACATAAACTACGCTGTTCTAGCAATGAGATAATTTTATTTCTTGCTTACCGAACAATTCTCTAAATAAGCTCAGAAGGCACAAAATAAAGATCGTAAAAGAACAATATTTAATTTTATTTAACAGGTTCTATAGATAAAATCTTACTAATAGCGGTTTTAAAAATAATTGACAACAAACAAATTCGGGTTTCACCATTAATTTTTTATTAAAACATGAGATCAGAGATAATCGACCTATTTTTTATATCTTTTGTATTGGAAAATCAAAACTTTTTAGACTGTACAGTCTGTCACATTAAAGTGGGGCGTTTATTAAACATACATAACACAACAGATAAAAAATTTTGTAGTTTGCTAAACTCTTTACTAAATTTACTTTCATATTTTTACCTAGCATAGAACCCACTCAAAGTTATTATCACTTATGGCTTGGTAAGATCAACGTATTTTTTTCACCAGAATTCTAATATAATCCCTGATTAGCCATCACCATAACTTCCGTACATCTGAAGGTAATTGCTTTAAACTTAACATAGAGGGTGGTATCCAAAAGTAGTAGGACTGATTTTATAAAAAAAAATTATTGAACATTTTGGTACATCGACTTAATACTCTTTAAAATAGGCCCCTTGGGCATCCACACACTTCTGGTAGCGAGCCTTCCAGGTGGCAAAGGCCTTCTGGAAGTGCTGTTCAGCACCCTCGTCGTTGCCGCTTGGACTGCTTCCACTGAGTCGAAAGGATGCCCCTTGATCTGCCTCTGATCCGGGGGAACAGAAAGAAGTCGGGCGGTGCCACATCAGGGCTAGGGGCGAGGTAACGTGGAAACGCCGAATTTGGCCAGGAGATCCCTCACAATCCACGCGCCGGGCCACGGCGCGTTGTCATGGTGGGCCTTCCACTTCCCCACCAAGTCTGGTCGCACGCGTGTGATCCGATTTCGCAGCCGTGTGAGCACTTCCACGTAAAATCTTGCATTTACAGTCTGTCCAGGGGGTACAAAAAAATTATGGACAATGCCACGACGGTTAAAAAATGCAATCAACATCGATTTCGCCATTATGGCCTTCTTTTTACGGGGTGATTGTGCGATGTGCCACTCTTTGCTCTGATGTTTTGTTTCCGAGTTGTATTTGTAGCAAAACTTGATGGCTGCTCCAAATTTCGCTCCATCGCAACTGACGACGAGGCGTCACAACAGGAGGTCACTAAAACAGTGGTCCACACTCAACTAACGCACGTAGGCGACTGCTGCAGGTCGAAACCTGTTCCCAAGGCTCCCCTCCATAACATCCGGCGTTGCAGACCCCCCTCTATCGCTCCGCGCGCGCGAAAAAAACAGTACTGCTGTTCTGGATACAACCCTGTATATTTCTCGTGAAATCTATGCTTCGTAAATGACTGCACACTATCGATATAATTGGTTTCAGGGGATTCAAGGTCGAATACTGTTTTGTATCTTCTACTCGCTATAACGCACTTTTGGCTGTTTCACAGCATTATTCCCATATAAAATCCAATTTTTATTATTTCTATCAAATTATTTCTCAATCAATAATAGGAGGTTTTGTTAGTATGATCATTACACCCCATCAGCATTAACAATTAGATTTGGGATTTTCAAATAAATATATTTTGTGTAGGTTATTGTGTTGAAAATTGTTTTAGAAATCTTTAGACTTTTTGTGCTTTTAAAATCTTTACAAATATATATATATACTTCTGTAGGGTTTTTTAGTAATACTACTTCATGTTTGACTTATTCTTCCTGTAAACTTTATAATTTTTTTTAAATTGCTAAGTAACCAAATAGTATCTGCTCTACAAATATAAAATAATTTGGTAAAAGTTCTTACACAACTTTATTATTTATATCATCGATTTTATACATTACAAAAAGGTTTATTTTTTAAATGAAATTTAATTTATTAGAATTGCAGTTATAGTTTTTATTATATGATAAATTGACATTATTATATAAGCGAATGGTCAGACTATTTGTTACAATTTAAGACATTGTTTTCAGATATCAGTGGTTTTTTATTTACTATAAGTATAATTTGTAATTAGAACCGGGTCACTTATTGTTCATTTTAACCCAAATAAATCTAGTAATTCACCTAGACGCATAAAATTATTAGATTAAATATCCAGATATACCCATACAATCTTCTTCTTCTTCTTTTTCATCATCCCTTGTACCATTAAGGTGTCGGGTAGTGTTCTAGAACCCACTTTTTCCATTGATTTCGATTTCTTGCAATTTTTTGTAGTTCCTCAAGTGTAGTGTCATGTTTTTTTGCTATGTCTTGGACTATGTTAGTTAACGTTTTCCGTGGTCTTCCCGGTGTCTTCTTGTGTGTTGTTTTTGATTGTAGATATTTTTTCGTTGTTCTTTCGGGCTCCATTCTTATAATATGTGCTTGCCAATTTAATTGTTTCTTTTCTATTTTGTTCGTTATCTTTTCTTGTTTGAGTTCGTTATATATCGTTTCGTTTTTATTCTGTCTAGTCTAGTAACTCCTTGTATTTTCTGAGGAATTTCATTTCTACAGTAGTTAATTTTCTTTTATGTTCTGGTAAAGTTGTTAGCGCCTCTATTGAGTATAGTAATGTTGGTGCTACTACTGTGTTGTATACCATTTGTTTTGTGCTTATTCCTACTTCCCTTTTTCCTAATATTGTTTGGTTTATTGTATATACATATTGGTCGCTTTTCTAGCTTTGTTAGCCACTTCCATTTCTATTTTGCCATCGTTACTGATTATTGATCCTAGATATTCGAATACCGTTACTTCTTCTAGTTGATTTCCTTTACATGTTAGGTGGATGTTTTCTTCTTTTTTCCTTGTGACTTGCATTACTTTTGTTTTGTTTTCGTTAATCTTCATTTCCATCTTCTCCAGTTTTGATGTCCATATGTCTATTGATTTTTGCATTTTGTGGCTGTATCTGTTATCAGAACGATATCATCTGCATATATGAGTGCTTCTATTTTTATTGGATTCATGTCTTTATATCCTATTATAGTTTTTGGGGTTTTTCTAGACAGTTTTCATTATTCGATCTATGTATATAATAAAGAGTAACGGGCTTAGCGAATCACCTTGTTTTAATCCGTTTCTATTTTGAATGGTTCTGATTTCATCCCATTTATTTGGATGATTCCTGTGACGTTTTTATATATGCTCTTTATTGCACTCCTCAATTGTTTTGTGACTTGTAGCTGTTCCAGGCAGTGCCATATTTTGTTTCAGTTAACCGTGTCGAAAGCCGCTTTCAGATCCATGAACGTTAGGAATAGTTGTGTATTTGTTGCTATTCTATCTTCTATTAGTTTTCTTATGACACTGATATGATCCGTTGTTTGTCTAGCTGCTCTAAAGCCTCCTTGTTCGTCTTCTATTTTGTCTCCTATTTCTTCTCTTAGTCGCTTTTCTAATATTTTACTGTATATTTTTATTGCAACTGATGCCAGACATATCGCTCTATAATTATCACAATCGTTTTCTTTTCCCTTCTTATGTATTGGAATTATTGTGTTTCTCTCCCAGTCTTTTGGTATTTCGTTGTTTTCCATATCCTTTTTATTAGGTCTGTCATCCATTCCGTTAGTTTTGTTCCTCCCCATTTTATCATTTCTGGCGCAACCTCATCTGGTCCATTATCTTTTCCTGTTCGTAGTTCTTTGATTGCATTTGACACTTCGATGTATGTTATTTCATCTTGTTCTGTTTCTACCTCTTCTTCGTGTTCTTCCATTTCTTCTTGTGTTTGATGTGTGTGTTTTGCAATTTGTTTTCAAAGTATTTTCTCCATGTTTCTATATTTTCTTTCTGGTTCGAACTAATTTTTCCTGTGTGGTCTTTAACTAGTTTTATGTTTTATTTCTCTTTGTTTTCAATGATTTTATTATGTTCCAGAAGTTCCTTTTATTGTTTTTGTATTTTTCTTGAATTTCTTTCCCAAATGTTTCCCAGCTCTGGGTTTTTGCTTTCTTTACTTCAATCTTTGGTTCATTCCTTCTTCTTATGTATTCTTCCTTATCTTCGTCTTTCTTTGTTAATTGGTATTTCTTCCAGGCTAACTTTTTGTTGTTTATTTTCTGTTTTACCTCATTATTCCACCATTTTGTTCTTTTTGTATGTTGTTGTACTGTCTTTTCCCCACATACTTCTTTTGCCGTCTGAATAGCTTCATTTCTTTCTTTCGTTCTTCGAATTGTTCTAGTCTTTGTTGTAGTTTTTCCTGGTATTTTCTCCTAGTTTCGTCATTCTGTAGTTCCCATATCTTTATTCTCCTATACTTTTTTACTTCTTCTGCTTGGGGTAGTTTTATTGTTATTCTAGCCGTTACTAATTTGTGTTGTGTACTTAATTCTGCATTTTTGATTATTTTAACATTTTGGATCAGTGTTTCCATTTGTCTTGTATATACGATGTAATCTATATGGCTTTTCGCTCTTCTTTCTATTGCTTCGAATGTGTAGTTTATTTCTTGTTTGTAGAATGTATTGCCTATTCTTAATTCATTTGATATGCAAAATTGTAGCATTTTTTCTCCATTACTATTCCTTTCTGTTTCTCCATAGTTTCCTACGGTCCCTAATCCCTTGTTTTGTCTCTTCCAATTCTGGAATTCCAGTCTCCTATTATTAGTATGTTTTCATACGTTTCTCTTAATTCGTCTAATGTTTCTTGTAGCTCGTTATAATATCTTTCTAACTTTCTTCTTCCGTTCCTTGGATTGGAGCATAGATTTGTGTTATTGCTAGTTTTGTTTCTAATTCTATTTCTATAGTTATTATTCTTGGGTTTATTGCTTTCCAGTTCAATATTCTTTGATTAATTTCGTCGGTTACTACTATTCCAACTCCTCCTTTAGCTCTTGTTTCTGTTGTGTTTCCTGAGTAGTATAGTGTATATCCTTCGTTTAGTTGTTTATATCCCTTCCCGTGTTTTTTGTTTCACTTAGTCCCATAATTTGTATTTTCCTTTGCTTCATTTCATCTATTATTTCTTCTTCCTTTCCATTTAGGGATGTCACGTTCCATGTTCCTATATTAATTTGCTGTTGTTCTTGTTTCAATTTATTTGTTATCTTTGGTGTAGTGTTTATTGTTTGCTTTATTGTTTCCTCGGTGTTTGTTGATTGTCCTTTTTCGTTATCATCCGTCATCGCTTGAGCCGTCCAGTTCCTGTCCCCTTCTATAGGTTTTTTGGGGTATGATGTTCCCTTCCTGTTTTAGCAATGTTCCTGAGTGTTCTTTTATGTTCTTCGTCTCCTTTCTCTGTTCTTTCAGTCCTCATTGGGGCTAAGATGGTTTGCATGTAGTTTTTCTTTTTTGGTACTGCGCCTTTATTAAAATTTGTTACCTCATCATCGGTGGATCTGTTTCTTTTCTTGTTTTCTTCTGTTTCGTTTTCTACTGTGCTTTGTATTACTTCAATTTCTGTTTTCTTCGGTTTCTCATTTATGGTTAATTCCTCTATTTCACATGCCTCGTTATTTACTATTAGTTTATTTCTCCATATTCTTGCCCTGTATCCTTTTTCCTTGGCATTCCTTAAATGTTGTGTTAGTATTTTCTTCTCATCTTGCTCCTTTTTTGTTAGGTCATTACTGATCCAGATCGTTGTTCCTTTTAATTTTTTGCATTTTTGAATATTTCCATCTTAGTATTCCAATTTGTTCTTTTTGTTCTTTCTGTACTCTCCTAGTCTTGTAACTTTTTCCACTCCTGTTTCTGCGTTTACCACCACCTTTAGATTATTCATCAGCTCTATAAATTTCCTCTTAGTATTTTCTGGCGTCTCCTCTTGGTCCTCCTCTACTCCATAGCATACAACATTCCTCTTTTTCAACTCTTTCTCCATATTGTGTATTCTTCTTTCTTGTTTATTAACCGTTTCTTGCAGTTTGCTGATTTCGATTTCTTGTTTTCCAATTAGTTTTCTCTGTTTTCTAGTGCTTCCCGTAATTGTTTTATTTCTCCGTTGTTTCTATCGCTGCTTTCTACACTTTTCCTGATGTCCTCGTTCATTTCCATTAGTTGGTTTTGTATGGCTTGTAGAGTTGTACCTATTATTGCTAGTTCTGTCATTTCTGATTTTATTTCCTTCTTTATCTTTTATTATTGCTTGTAAATTCAGGTTCCCGCAATATTCTTGACGTGGTAGTATGTGTGAGCCGGGCCAGTTTCCGTGATTAATGCTTGCGTGCGGCGCGATAAGGGCCGCCCGGATCTACTCCGCGAAGGACGTCGCCCGCTTCTTGCCGTCCCCAAGCTTCGTTTGTTTGTTGTGTTACTATCCTTGTTACTGATCCGTGCTTTGTTTACAATACCCGCCCGGTCGTCGTTCGGTTATCTCTTATCGGCAGTCGCACGCCTTGTGCTTGACCTCGAGTGTCCGCTTTCACTGTTGCGCTTGTTCACTTCTCGGCTCTAATTTCGTTCTTAATCTAATTAATTCTAGTTCTACCTTATTCTCCTTGTTGTAGGGCTCGGTGGCACTTTTCCTTTTGGCCCTTCTAGTCACTTTCACACTTTTAGTTGGTTTTTAAATTCCTCAATACCAAGGTTTTCTTCCGCGCAATTTTTACACGACCGCCCCGTTCGAAATCACATTTAAAGTGATGATGATGATCGATGACGAGACTGAGGTTGGGGGATGTTTAGAGCTAGCATTTCCAGCAAGTTTTTTGCCGGATTGTGCTAAAACTAAATGGAACCTTTTCCACTAGATGACCCATACAATCAAAAGAGTAAATATTGGTAGTATTGTACTTTTCACATTATTATCAAAATACCCACCACCTCTGGTTACCCCATTAAAACGTCTAAAATAATTTTCATCTATTGCAAGTGTATCATTATTATTAAAAAAAACTGCCATTTAACGAAAATTATAATTATTAAAAAAATTTTGAATCTAAGCTATATTTGTGTGTAATATATAAAGTTCAATTTTTTATTTTTTTGTAAAGATAAGAGATTTAACAAACTGAACTAACTATTACTATTATGCAATAATAAAATCAAGAGGGGCGATGTGTAATACCGAGAACTGAAGTTAGTAGAAAATATCTAAATTCAATAAGAAAAGCTAAGCAGGCGCAAAGTTATTTGTAAAATTACAAATCCCTTAATGTAGTGCATTTTTTACACAATACATTGTCCACCATTAAAATTACAATTACATTTATAAGGTATAAATGTACAAAATACCTTCGTAAAATAACGAGATCCAGTGAGGAAAATTCGCTTATTATATATACACGATTTCCATAACTTCAACTGGACAGCCTCTACATTTTTAACAGTTTCAAGAGGATGTTTTTTGTTTTTTCTTTCTCCTCTTCATTGCTCAAGACCTTAGAAATCAATTTGGCACAAACTCTCCGCATCTGCAATTTTCGTCGTAGTAATTTCATACACAAATTTTGAAAGTACCACTTTACGCCGGTCAGAGCACAAAACCATTTTCATCTTACTCAGATTGTTCGAAATGTGAGGCGTTGATGGGCACTCTGCGCATTATTCATTCTCGATCATATCTCTTCCCCCTCTGAGCATTTTGTGCCGCCTAAACATTTGTGCTTTCAATAAAATTACCTTCCCGTAGGCTTTCTGTACCATAGCAAGTGTACCGGTTGGAGATTTTTTGAATTTAACGCAAAATTGTATTGGTTATCGCTGAGCGTTCCACACCTTGTAGAGGCTTAAAAGGAAGTTAACTGTGTTTAAATGTTTACCTTCTTCACCAAGCATCAGGCCTCTGCTTGGACGAAAATCAGTCTCATTATTTTTCGGGTACGCTTTGTATTTGTAATACTGCTGATTATGTAATAGAATATTAAAACAATAGAAGCACATAACAAACACAGAGCAATAAAGTTATATTAGCATCGATTTAAAATATGATTAAATATTACTCCTAATTTTTAACCATTTCGTTGCTTGCATTATGTTATGACAAGAAAACAATTCCGACGAAAGTTAGAATTTATATATAATTGTTTTATAATTTCTGCATACTTTTTTCTTATTAATATTTTTTTTACATTTGCTGACCTTTGTGTCTTCTGGTGTATGATTACATATTTAGCTCGTTCGCAAATATTATGTCCATTATTAATTTCAGATTTTGCTGTTAATTGACATACAGGTCATCAATAGTAAGTCCTTTATCATTAATTAAAACAATTCACATCTAATAGTAGTATTTAAGTTTTAATTTGCATTCTAAAGGATAAAAATTACGCTTATAAACAGTTTTCACATTCTGTAAGTGCAACACAATACAAATTCTGTATCGCTTGACATTCAAACCGCAACCATTATTGCAATTGGCGCGGCCCACTGCTGATGACTGCAATCCGTACATGTAGGGGCCCTTAAATATTTTAAAATGCAAGAACACGTCCGTACGGTTAAAAAACGTACAGTTGTTATGAAACATTTGTACATATTTTTTTTCAAAAAAACGATTTAAAAGAATTTGTATCCATTCTAAACTCAGTCAAAACTTGTTTCATAAATTTGTTTCTTTGTATTTTATGTTTTTAGAAAAATGGGTTTTTGTTATATACTCTAATTATTTTTCGCTTTAAACTTGAACCTACGATACAAAATATTTAAAAATGACAACTAAAAATTCTAAAGGTTTAATTGTGGAAGCAATTATACTGAAACATACTATTTGCTTATTTTAATTTATAGTTTTCTTTATTTTTATTTAAGACAGTCTTTTTAATACAATTTTTTAATCTGCAATTAAATTGGTAAGTTTTTTAATAGCACACATTTAAAAACCAAATTAGAAAATATATATAAAACAAAGTAAGTACAATTAACTGCTTACTGTTTTTACTCAGAATTCTAGTTCACATTTTTATTTTCGTGCATAGTATTAAAACATTTGTACGTGCAAACCCAACAAATTCATTTATTTTAGAACATAATACAGGCTGCGTCGATTTTGGGAACATGAAAGTGATGGGGTTGCGTTTCTTCGCAATGCATTTGACAGCGAAAAACTATTATGCTGTGGGCTTCTAACATCAAAGCAATGGGTTTAGCTTTAAAGAAAAAACCACCTGCTAGTTCTCGAACCCCTGCAACATCTGAGAATATTCAAGCTGTTAGGGAGTCTTTTCGCAATCCTCAAGATGTTCTGTGCGTAAGCGTACTTCTGCTTTGCGAATTTTCGATACGAATTTAAAAAGAATCCTGCGCAAGGATCCCCAATTTTATTCCTTTAAAATGATGATAATGCAAGAATTTAGTGCTGCGGTATGGAGATACCGCACAATAGTTCGTCTAAAACGTGCGAAGTGGGCGGGATTTCATTTTACTTGTTTTATAATTTAACATACCAAATTAATACTAGGTGCAGTACACAATATTAAATTATATCGCGATTTTCTTATCTATTAATATTTAAAAAAAACGAATAAGCACTTAAAGTCGACCACCTTTTCCAGCATTAAACTGTTTGTGAACATTAGATTGTGTACGGTATTAGTTTTAAAATAAGTATTAAATATGGGTCTAGATTTTAAGCTGTTCTAATGCAATTTAAAAGAACAGAAAATTAAATATTAGATGGACTGCTAACCACAAGCAGCCTTCAAGAGGCTTTTGTAAGTAAAATATATATAACACTACAACATTTTTTTGACTCCAATATCTTTTTTATGAAAACAATAAGCAAATCAGATGTTTAATTCATAGCAGCAAATCTTTCCAACAAAAGATTTCTTTTTAATACCATTCAAACAATTGTTAAAATTAACATGCTGTAAGGAATTTCCGAACGCTACATCATGCGGAGTTCGCGGCTGAAATCGGTCGCTGTTTTTGTTGCCGCCGAGCCATCACGGTCAAGTGGCGAACATAATGCCTTTCTTTGGGGGCAGCCGCGCTATTTGTGCATGTGCAATTACCAGAACAATACGGACATTTCCATACGTTTATTATATGGTTCCTGTGGGCTTCAGAACTGATTCTTGTTCCATATATATCGCGCAGCGAGGAAGTGCAGTACCAGCAACAAAACGAACTGTGTTGGTCTGACGTAAATTGTATTATATATAAATACAATAGTAGCATGTAATTTTACCTTAGTAATTATTTGTGTAATGTACGTAAATATTAAAAATAGTTCAATTATTAACTGCAAGTAAAGTAAAGAACTAGTTAAGTAAATCTAAACTTGCTATTTACCACTCTAGAGAGTAAAAACCATACAATATTATTATTATAACTTAAATAATCTTCCAATTAAAATCCATTTAACCATAATGGCGTGTCTACACAATTGAGAGAACATTTAGATGAGACACCAACCGTTGCTTGTAAGCAAGTGCACTTCACTCCCTCTTTTACGTTTTTGACTTTAGATTTCCGTAAATGATTTCATTTGACATAAAGCACGGTAAGTTAATTATAGTTCTTAAGACTTTAAATTAAAACCTTTAAAGAATATCTAAATTAGAGTTTGATGCCGTCTACAAAACTATGATACAAAAATGTAAATGATTTAATAAGACAAGACTCTACAAAAAGCTAATGACCTGAACGTCCTAATAAAATAAACACCTAACGTCACTACAAAAATTTTAATTGCTAGTAATTTAATTATGATTCGAAAAATACTGTTCTTTTTAGTAAAATACTGCATTTAACACTAAACACCATCCACCCTAACAACTAAACGTTTTACCAAACTATTTTGCCCTTGGAAACGAGATAATGTTTATCTAATCTGCAAATTTAAAAACGAAGCTTAAAAACTCTTAGAAAAAACAAAACAAACATAAAGTGGTAATATTATAATGAAACGCGACGTAGAAATACTATATATAACGCTTTTTCTCTAAAATAATGGAAACGTTTGTCAAAAGTACGACATATTTTTACTTTGCCTGGTAATACTGGGCACCAGGTAAATCAACCATCTGTTGTTTGATGCAGGTAGTATGGACTGTGCGTCCGAGTTCAAGCAGTTTCAAGGAGATCTAATTGTGAGTAGCTGGAGCACCTGTGAGCAAAACCGCGACGTCATGCGGCGTAACACAAGGTACGGTCTCGAAAGTCACGGGCGCTAACATAGTGCTTGGGAAAACAGAGTCGAAGAATAATAGTGGTCGAAAGACAAAGCTGGAGGATAAGCGCCTTAGGACTTCGAAGGGTATTATGACATCGCAGAAAAAACAAAAACTAAGAAAGCAATTAGAGAGTTTAATCAGCACCTAAACACCCCGGTGTCATCCAAAATAGTGAATCAGGACCTGCATAAAATGGGTATCCATGGGAGTTGCTATTGCCAAGCCATTTATAATAGACACGAATACTCTGAACGTTGTAGGACTGGTAACGTGTCGTTTGGTCGCACAGTCACTCTTTACTGTTTTTCCCACCACTGGACACGTGTTTGTTTGGCAAACACCCTCTGAAGTACACTATATGGATTGCCCTGCCCAACTGTCAAACATGGTGGCAGCTCTATTATGGCCTGGGCACTATATCATAGTATGCGGTAGCCCATCTTGTCACATTAAAAGGTCGGGTCACAGCAACAGTGTATAGAGAACTCTTTAGTAACCAAGTCCATCTATCCAATAGTACAAACTTTATTTAGAGACGGGAATGCCGCATTCTAGGATGATAAGGTCACCATTCACACCGTTAGCGCTGTTTAAGAGTGGTTTCAAGAACATGCGAATAAAGTTCCTGGACCGTCCAGTCCCCAGACCTGAATATCTTCAAGACCCTGTGGGCCGTTGAAAAACACGGTTCGGCGTCGATTTCCACCTGCTTCGTCTCTACGAGAGATGGATGTTGTTCTACATGAAAAATGTCTTTAAATTCCACTATTTAATATTTAAATTCACCACTATTCAGGACTCGTCCAACGTGGTAGAGGAAACTCTACCGACACGAGTGGGGCTGCGTTTCACTATACGACGCAGACTCGTAAAGGTGCTTCGAGCCACCCTATCCCACAATAGTGTGGGTAACGGGCGCAACAAGTATCAACTGATGTAGAGTAGAGGCTCACGCAAGTGACCTCGACGGCCGCTCGTCCAACGTGGTAAAGGAAACTTTACCGACACGAGTGGGTAGTGCGTCTCACCCCGTGGCGCGAGATACCCGTAAAACTGCTAGTGGAGCTACCCAATCCCACAATTGTGGGCAACGGATGCCGCTAGTCAGTAACAGAGGGGTAGAGGTATCACGCGAGTGACCTCGACGGGTACTCGTCAAATGTGGTAGGGGGAACCTTACTGACACGAGGACTAAGGGGAGGGGGGTAGCCAACTGGGGCGGCTTCCCAGTTCCCCCTCATTGGTGTTGGACTCTTAGGGGTGGTGGCACCGCTTTAGGAACAGGTGGGACTTGTTGACCTTTGTGTGAGCATGCCCTTATGCGGGGGAGGCTCCGGCCTGCCCCCACCGCCCACCTACTATACCGGCCCAATTGTCGGTCTGGCGGGCGGAACCGTAACACCTCCGGTACTCTGACCTGGTGAAACAAAGAGCATGGTTCAGTATCTGAGCTTCCCAGCCTCGACTTGCACGTTTGTCCGGGTGCATGCTTTGGTGTGCGGAACCTTTAATGGATCGTACTGTAAGGAGGGTAGAACCTCCCGGTTCGTGCTTGGAGACTCGGCAATAGGAGTACTTGGTACTGCATCCGGCACCAGCAGGATATGGGTGTACTGGGGGGGCTCAACAGCCCCCCCAGACCCCCCTGTTGCGGTCGTAACTATGACATAACTGACATATTCTTACTTTGTGTAAATTTGTGAATTTTACACAAAGTAAGAATATGAAAGTTTACTCAATATAGGCAAATATATATATATATATATATATATTATTATTATTATTATTATTATCACGCATAGGATAGCGGGCTGTGATTCGGACGTATTTGGGTTCATTCTCGAAGATTTCTGATAACTGGCAGATGGCCTACTCAGTCACTAAAAATAGTTGAGTACCTGCGTTCATTCGAACAATAATGGTGGTCCTCTAAGGACCGGCTCTTGTGCACGACAACCGGGTTCAGTGGGTGAATTTTAAAAGCGAACGAAAGATAGACACAAAACAGGATGATCAAGTGGACCAATGCACTTTTTCCAATTTGACTTGAGTTACGACGGTAATGTTAAGGCTTGCATTATTTTTAAGAAAAAATTTTCCATTATAATGGCTTTTATGTAAAATAGTCCGCTTTTATCTTTGGTTGATCAATATATTAGTAGAGATTAGTTATCCGTGATCGTAAACTACGGCTCCAAAGACGTCCTCCACATACAACCATTTTAGTTTTTATATCGTTCGCATTTCATACTCGGCTTGTGGATACCCTTTTAAATTTCAACAGGTTCTTAACTAGTAGTAAGAATTATTGTGCATTAGCAACCAGTTTAGCGCACATTTTGTTATTTATCAGCTAATTATTGGCTTCATTGTACTCACTAACTCCCACATCATTCGTTTCGATGTTTCTCATGCGAACACAATGCACACGTGTTACATTACTTCGGTACGCTCAACAATAAACATCCTATGCTATTAAAATGTATGGATTCTCGATAATATCTTCATACCAATCTTATATCTTGTACTTGATTAAATATTTTAATTTTAACAATTTCTTGATAAAAATATTATTATAACATATCGAGCAAAGGACACTAAGTACTCGTTGTTTTGCAATCGCTGCTGAAGAAACAATTGGAAAGACAACCATCTATGTCAATGATAACTTATTAAAATAGTCCTTTTATCATTGTTCAATTTTGGTGCAATAGCTTAGAAACAAAATATTTTGCTTAAATTCAATTCACCTATGTACATTCATAGAAATAATATGTAATAGTAAAACAAATTTAGTTTTGCCTAATACAAATAACAACAATTTAAATTAGTATATTTTATTATCTCTGATATCTATAAATGCCTCACATAATTTAGGAATATAATTTATAGCATATTATATATATATATATATATATATATATATATATATATATATATATATATATATATATATCAATTTACATTTTATATATATCATAGCTTACTGCATACAATTTTATTTTAATGTTCTCAACAATTTCGTTTATATAAATAAATATGACATATCTGTAGAAAATGTTGCTGTTTATATTCTTAGGTTTATTTAATAATTAGCAAAAATGAATTGGTTTTGAAACACAACGCAAAATATGATAATTATATTTAATAAGCCATTATTTCAAATGCCCATTTGCATGCAGATCAATAAGTTTTAGATACTGAAATTTAATTAATCATTTATTAAGCACATATTATGATACACATTAGTTTTGCAATAGGGTTTAATAGAGGTATACGGAGGGCTCTCCAGCTATTCATTGCATTGCCGAACGTGCCGAAGTCATAATTTACATGATATAGCTTTTGGTTCAAGATGGAGTAAATTAAGTTGTTCGCCAATTTATTAAAGTACGTGCCAGCCGATTGGTCTTTACGAGTGGGCCCGATAACACTAATCAAGTTGGAGAATATTGCGAAGTTACTCAACTGCTAAAGGAATGGAAATTTTGAAAACGTAAAGTAACTTCCATTAATAGAGGTAGAACACAGGCATTTTGCCGAAGTTACGAAATTAAAGATAGGTTAAGTTTGCACGTTTACTAAAGAAAGTAATTGATAAATTCTTATTTTAGTACATTATGATTTTTTATGTCACATACAAGTACTTACAAGTAATAAACTTAATCCGCATTTGTAATAAATAGATTGAAATAACTGTTTTTGTTGCATAGTTATAATAAAAACCATAAGTAATGTAAAACTGCTAAAATTAAAATGCAAAACGCCAACTTTTTTATGTTACAATACCGTTTAAGAAAGTTAAACTTTAAGCATAATTTGCACACATTTTTGTTATTGCAGTGAAATACTATAGTTTATAGCTTCAATACAGTAAGTCATCGCAGTAAGTTTTATATGCAATGCAATCAGTGTTTTCATAATTCTACAATGTTTATTACCCATCCCACAATTTGTTAATTCTTATCTCTACTGCTCAATCATTTTATAGTTTGACATTATTATATTTTTTTATTATTGCACTACAACATATCATAATCAGGGATGCATCAGTTAGTTAGTTTAACACCCTTAGTTAGTTGAGAGAAATGGAAGCAAAGTACCGTTATTATAGTACCTGTATACAGATTTTATTTATTAATTTATTTATTAGCAATCAGAATTAACATTCTACGGGTTAATATGCTAACACAGAACCATAATATTCAAGGGTTCACATACTTCTCATTTGAGGTCAATTGGCAAACATCTTTTTAATTCTCTGGAGTCTTACTGTAGTTGAAGTGGTTGTATGAGTGGATTAACATGTGCGTCTAGTCGGGTATGATAAGTTGAACTACGCTCTTGTATGTATGACCGTTGAAACGAAAGGCATTAGGAGATCATCGTATAACTTTTTGTTGGTTAGGTAGCAAGGTGCATCAGTTATCGCTCGAAGAATCGTGGATTGGTAGCGTTGGATAATTGTTGTGTTTGACTTTCTGGCACACCCCCATAACTCAATGCTAAAAGTCCAAATAGGTTTGATTATTGTCTTACAAACCAAAATTTTATTTTCTGGAGACAAACGGAATTGTTTACCAATCAGCCAGTTTAGGTTCTTGAATCTTAAATAATTTTTTTTTTTTATGATGTGATCCTTCCAGATAAGTTTTTCGTCGAATTGTAGCGTGCTGATGAAGTACCTTAGTGACGATAACTGGTGGCCCTTTTTCAGTGTAAATGTTACCTGACAATGAGTTGACTTGCTTTCATTAATTTTAATGTTCTATTTATTAGTTATTAGTCTTCTATAAAATTTAAGTGACTTTGCGCATATGAAAATGCTGTTATTTGATCTACATGGCTTGTAAGTTTGATTGTATCATTCGCAAAAGTCCCGATTGTAATAGTGGGTGTAGAAAATGTATCGGAAGTATATAGTAGATAAAGCAAAGGGCCCAACACACTCTGGTGCTCCAACCTGGATTGGAAAATGTTGGAATAATCTCAATTTACTTTAGTTTGGAATTGAATCAGCCAAGTAAGATTTAAGTAGTGGAAAATAAGATAGAAGACCAGCGTGCCACACCTTATCGAATACCTGGCTTATATCTAGAAATACGAATATGCAATATTTTTTGTTTTTTAAAAATATTTTTATTATTTGTACGACTCAATGGCACTGTGAACTGTTGAATGAAATTTTTAAAATATAATCTGATGTTCAGAAATAATATGTAAAAGGGGACTAATTCGGTGAAGTTTTCTACGAGTTTAAAAATGGTAGATAAAAGACTTATAGGTCTGTTTATACTCGGTGTAGATTTTTACAGGTTTGACTATTAGAGATACTTCAGCAACCTTTAGTTGAAAAGAGATTCCATTAAATATATATGTTAAGAGTACAATACCTTTCATATGGAGTTCTTTTAACATTTTTGCTGTGATTTGGTCGTTAATGTTTTTGTTATTTAGATGAGCGATTTCTTCTTTAATTTCTTTTGGAGTAATTAGTTTTATGAGATCTGGACTTTCCACAAGACCTTGTAATCATTTTAAAAGCTAAATACTTCAGCCTTGTTACTTCTAGCCCAATCTCCAGGTATCTTTGCGGATTGGAGGATTAGTTTAAATTAATTTTGTAGAAGCTTTTGTTGGTTTCCATACTGAATTGTCATAACGATTAAGATTAGTAACATAATCCTGGAATGACTTATCTTGCGTTTCTTTTACTTTAGTGTTGAGTTTGTTGATTAATTGGTTGTATGTAGTTTTGTTTACTGGTGAGTAAAAAAATACCTTTGATTAGAATTTCTTTAGAATTTCAACGTTGAACGTTTCTTTTGTACCCTACAACTATATTCCATAGGTCCATATAAGTTTCAGCATGGTTTTGTATATGAGTATTTTATTTTTTGAAGACAATCTTGAGTTGGACCCTATCAGTCAATATATTTTTTGCAGCTTTAACCCTAGTTGTTGTCACTTTGGCCGCATGTATATCCAGGTCAGATAATTATCTAAATGTAAACCGAGGTATATCAATTTGGGCGATATGTTGACTATTAAAGTCACTAGAGAGCAGGTGTTACTACTTAAGGTGTATGCTAGGTTCACAGATTTACTTTTATTTCTTTGTATGCGCCCTTTTTGCACCGGTGCTGTACGTTGTCAAGATGGATTTGGGGTTGGTGAGATGCCTTATGTAGGTCAGTGTGCGATGAAAGTATAGGAGGGGAGTCGGCAAAGGTAAAGGCCATGTTGCACATTGTGGTCGAAAGGTCCGCCGTATATATCATGCACAAAATTGGGCCCAACACACTGCTCCGGGAATTGCCAAGATGACATATCTGGCAATGAAGTTCATATTAGGTATGATTCCAGCATTTTATAGCCCTTATTAAAGTTTTTTTAATTTTGAAAATTAAGTTTTGTACCAAACCTTGTCAAAGGTTTGTTTGACGTCGGTAAATACTGCAGCATAGTATTTTTTGTTTTTAAAGTCTTTATGATTTTGGTTACTAGTTTGCAAATTTGATCTGTTGTTGCGTAGTTTGATCATAAACCAAATAGGCGATCTCGTTACATATAATTGTACGATAATAATGGTACTAGCTACTTTAGAAGAATCTTCTCAAGTACTTTTGATAATACAGGCAGTAAGCAGATTGGTCTATATAATGCAGGTCGTGTTTTGGGTTTATATGGATTTAGAATTAAGATTGTTATGCCAGAGTTTCAATATAATGCTGAAAAATACTTTAAAATCTTTTTGTAAATGGTGTTTTTTATTTGTGTGACTTTGAATTTTTTGATTAGCGGGAAAACTTGGTACGGAATTCTTCTTTACTGCTTTCTTTTGCGCCTTTTTCCTGTTATTTTTACCAAGACATTGGTACTATGTACTGATAAGGTCGCTTTAAGTTTCTTGTGTATTTTTAAAGCAAACAGTCAGAGATAATAAGTCTTTCAAAAAGCGTTAAACGTTCTGGTTTTTCATGTTAAATCAAAGTTTAATGGAGGCTTTTTTAAACTATTTTGTTATTTGAACTACCCCTAATTAAAATAAATGCTAAAGGTTCTTTAACGACTTTAGCAGTGTATACGTGAAGAGAATTTTTCAAACTATTTCTTGGAAAAGATCCCATTTTATACGTTTGTTAATGAGTATGGGTATCTGCTCCTTAATTAGTATATTTTCTAGTGTTACTAATATAAGTAACTAATCTGTCGGAGGTTAATGCATAAACTAATATTTCAAAAGTTTAGGCTTACGAAGGTTAGGTGAAATAAGTTTGATTGTTTATTTGTGTCTGGGAACTAATATAAGAGTTCGTTTGTCTGTAGGGGTTGTAACTATCCTACCAAGACAAATCTGTTACTTAGTTTGCAAAAACAGTGTTCATATGTTTTTTGTTTATTATGTATTTATTAGGAACAATATACAGCTGATAAAATAAGTTGTCTTAACCAGTCTTCAACTGCTGTAGATACAGCTTGGAAATATGGTTTGCTAAACTTGAGTAGTTGGCGCTGTTTGAATTGCTGATAATTATAGCAGTTTTATCTGAATGTTAGATTTTATAGACTCTAAATTCCGGTGTTTTCAAATAGCTGGCTTCAGTAAAGTACACTTTTTAAATTAATACTGCATCAAGACAATGGATTGTAACAGAATCTGGTGGTTTTTCTTTATGATATAGCAGTCCGTTAGTATTCCAATATGTTATTTTAACGTGTTGAACAAATGTGGGCTCTAGTTACAATCGTAGTTAAAAGATTTAGCACAGTGCTCATCTGCTATTTTAATTGTTTCTTTCTTTTTTAATTTGAACGTGTCGATACATTGGTTTATCATTCTCGAGTTTTGTAGGTTATTGTTTTGTGAGATATTGTTGGCTAATACTTTGGTAAAATTAAGGTATACGGCATAAGAAAAAAATATTTTTTGTTAAAGTACTCGACAAGCAGGACATTCTTTATGGTTTCCGGGATGGTTTCCATTACAGTTTACATATGTGACTTCTTTGGGTTTTCATTACTATATAAAATGTGCATTTAACATATCGAAGTGTTTTATTGCATTATTGTATTTGTGTTTTTGGCATCTGAAACATTGAGGTATTCCTCTTTTAGTGCACGGTGGTTTAAATGTAATTAAATAGTACCTTAAAATATTAATGTTTGATACAGCGTTGTGGTTTTCTGAATTTTGTAAATCAACAACAAAAAGAGGCAGTTTTTTTGTGACAGCTTATTTTACGTTTCAAATGTTGATTTGATAACCAAGCGACAACATTTTTTTTATTCCATCTATGATGATGGAGGAAATGCAAATTTTTTGTTAGTCTAATAGTTGTAAAATTTGACTTTCTTATCAAACATTTTATTGTTTGCATATATGCCATTAATATTGTAAGCAAAATTTTGATTTTATAGTAAGGAAGAGTCTGTGTGTATTCGTGAATTCGTTTTTAGCTATAGCTTTAATTATTTTGACCCCCTAGATAAAAATTGGTCAGGGTTTTGGTTAGTTTTAGGCTTTTATGCATATAAAAAGCCTATTGCGTACTGTCTGTCCGTCCGTCCGTCCGTCACTTTTTTATTTTATTAATAACGCGCCTATATTATTGTTTAATTGATAGCAATAGATATGTGATTGAATTTTGGTATTAGTAAGTCATAATAAAATAAAATAATTTTTAATCAGTAAATTGTTTAAACATTTTAGGGAAATAACTTGCAAATAATATCTGCAGTAACAATCTTACGATTGGTGACTTCAAGGTTACTTGCTTATTTTCTTATCGCTTGACTTTAGCTGCGATTGAACACGACCTTGCACTTAGAAATTCAAATGACGATTAAAAATATAAAATTAATTACAAAGTATCGTACACTAAAAGTATCTGTTAACATACTTAATTTTAAATCAAACACTTTTTCTATTTTATAAAGAGTAGCGCAATTCATTATATGAGTGGCGTTGTCTGTATAAGTTTATAAAAATATGGAAGGTAAAAAGATATTGGTGATAAGCAAAAAGTTATAAATATTCGCTTTATGCAGAGAGTCTATAACCCGGATTATGTACCTTTTATAGACCTTAATATGGAATAAACTTTCTGCAGTCAGGTAGTGCATAAAATGAAGCAAAATTCAAACCCCGCATTCCCATAGTTTATGCTTGATAGAATATCGCAGTTACAAAATAAGTTCAGTTTAAAATCCTACTAAATCAACCACAACTACATTTGTCGACTTTACTTTTAAAAATCTTTTTATTCCGCGATTGCCCTTGTTTGTCTAGAAAATTGCATTACCTTAGACACTAGTAAGAACTAAAAAAATGGCTAGTCGTTGCAGATCATCATGCTTCATAATTCTTCCGTATAACACAGCATTCCTAAAACTTTTGAGAATCAGGGAAATCTCCGTACAACAAAAGAAATGATGAGAATTTTTAAAACCAAACACAATTTTATTCAATATTTTTCATCTGAGTATGCGGTGTCAGATTAGGTCAAAATTTAGAATATGTTAAAATATGTATCTGTCTCTCTATCCAGCGTTTATTGTCCATAAGTGAACATACGCCTCCTCCATTTGTTTCTATGTATATATATTTTAAAATTTTATCCGTTTTCTTTTATTTACTATGTTTTTAGATATATTAAAATTATTTTCTTACGCATTAATTTGTAGCCCAAAACAGTATTTGTTTGAAATAAAAAGATATCCATTAAAAGATATTTTATTTTGTATTTATAGTTTAGATGGTCTTAAAAAGGGGTAAGAAGTATCATATATGACAATAACCTTGATTTTAACTGAAACAACAATTCTTTATTCATAAAAAATACACAAAAACTACAGCTTTTGTTGATGCCAGTTGATAGGTTTCTAAAAATATAACAATTCGTTTCACAGAAACAATATCTAACATTTAAAAAACCATTAATTAGATTAATAGATAACTGATAAAAAATGGATCCCATTAGACGCCAATCAAAGATCTGCTACTGACTTAGATTTTTGATTAGACGTCTTTAGAAAACTCCTTTTATTATAAAATACAAAAATATAAAGACAAATTGTATCACCTGATCATAAAATTGTTATAAAACGTTCAAATCAAATGTAAAAAAGTTATTTAACAATACATTAGGCATTTATTGCTAATCAGACAAGTCATTACTAGAAAAATGTTTAAAAAAACAATTATTTTAAAAAATGCCGCATTATCTTGTAGTACCAAGTGTTGTATGTAATAATATTGACAAAAACACGTATTGGATTATAAAACAGTTGTGTAATAAAAAACATAAATAAAAAATCTTTATCAGAATATAAATGAGAAAGTTTGAGCAATCACGTACTTATTGAAAAATAGTTTCTAATTTTTTTTACTGTGTAAATAACTAATTAAAGAATAAAATTTACATTTGAAATGTTTGCTTATATATTATATAATGATTCAAGCTATCTGAAATATTTAAATTACCTAAATGTCAAAATAATATTTCTACTGCCAAATAGAACTTCACTATTTCATCCATCAGATCAGAGACCTATAGATGTACTTAAAATTAATTGCATCAAAAAATCATTGCAATGGATAATAAGTAATGTTCGCGGCAGATCAATCAAAATCATTATGCCATAAAAATCCTTTATAATTTTGAACTGCATTAATCTCATAATTTCACTCATCAAAGAAATATGACCATCAACAGTAAATTCCTTGTAAAAAATTATGGCTAAAGTCGATTTAAAATATAAATCTAATCTAACCACAAAAACAGAATCGATGTTAGATAGTTTCTAAAAGGGGGAGGCTTTGACCATATAAATGTCGAAGATATTTATTAATTACTGATAATAGTAAATGTATGTGAAGCAAATTTGCTGAATGGTATTTAGAGTAAAAATAAACGCACCAACGATGGTACAAATTGAAACGATTTAATTATACATTTTACCCTAAAAAAAAAAAATACTTAGACTAGTAAAGAATTAAAGTTATATGTTTTAGAAATCAAAATAATTACATTATCAAAAGCAAATAATTTAAGAGAATATTTTACATGTGCTTAGCTCTACACAACGAAACATAAAAGTCTCTCAACTAAAAGTAAATAATTGAAGATCAAATTTTTAGGAATGTATGGCATAGAACTCATACAGAAAGCAGACAAAAAAAAACGCTACCGTTTAATGATTATTACTAGTAATGACACAAAAAAACATTATGTAATAACAATAAGTAATACTTTTAGTCAATTATTTATTAATATTTTAGTATATATTATACCCTTAGTTACAAAATATATGTTTATATATTTTTATATTTTTATAATTCTACTTTGTTTTTTATGCTATTTCTTTGTTTTGTAAAATAAAAATATGCATAATATGGCTTTTAGGAACCTAACGACCGTTTATCTGTACATAGTTCCCTGATAGTATAAATTTTTGTTTAAACGATTTTATAGACAAGGCAATTAGATGTTGTGTTACAAAACCTCTTTTCAATATTACAATTTGTTGGTTATAACGTCCAATGAATAATCATTGGGTTATTGTTTTTTAGTAGACAATGAATAGTAAGCACCAGATAAACTTACTACAAATAATCATGCTCTAGAACTTTTGCGCGCTTACATTTAAATTAAAAACATTGGCCTAAGCTTACTATCTAAACATTTTGGGTGGTAAGTAATAGTTTATTAATATCTAGAACATTACTCACTACACGGCTACCATATTAAACGTTAATTCTTTTTTAGGCGTACTTACAGAAGCAAGGTTAATTTTAGAGAATATGAAACGCATTGCAGCCGTAAATCTTCTTTGGGGATTTGATTATAACGTGATTACAAAGTGAATATATTAATACAAGACGTATGAGGTCATATAATACAAAAAATTACAATTACAGTAACAGAATTTGGTAAAAATAGTACAAGGTACAAGAAAGATTATGCATTGCTTCGCTTCCCTTTACAGTAAATAGCGTCGGACCTCACATTCTTCCCCCAGTGGTGTTTTCACTATTCAAAACATTTTACAAAGTCCTGATAATTTCGCATTATTACCTCTTTAACAAAATATGCTTCATTGGTGGCAATTTAAAGCAAATTGTTAGTGTGCTAAAAATAAATTTTGCGAGGTAAGTTTCAGTAAGAACAGAACTCCTGGGAAGAATTCGGAAATAAGTTAAACGAGAATTATATGGAAAACCAAAAACAATTTTGGAATGTAGTCAAGAAGCTAAAAGGAAACAGTGCAAAACAAGTACGAAACATAAGGAACCAAAACGGAGATTTGTAAACGACCAGTGAAAACATCCTGAAAACATGGAAGGACCACTTTGCAGCAAAATTTAAAACGAGAGATGAGGAAGATATAGAAAGACCGTTAGAAAACCAAACAAGCCGAAAAGACAGCGAGGAAAATGCAGAGGAAGAAATAAGTGTAGAAGAAGTAAGAAGAGCCCTGAGAGAAACCCGAAATGGAAAGGCAGCAGGTGAAGATAACATACCATCGGAATTATTAAAAAAGGGGGGATTCGTAGTAGAAAGATGGCTACAGGAAATATTCAAACAAGCATGGACAACAGAATCAATACCCCAAGAATGGGAAAGAAATGTAATCATACCAATTCATAAGAAAGGAGATACAACTAACTGCGATAACTACAGGGCGATCTGCTTAGCACCTGTCGCGCTCAAAGTATACTCAAAAATTTTAGAAAAGCGTCTAAGAGCTCAGATTGAAAATAAACTCGAAGAAGAGCAAACAGCCTTCCGACCAAACAGACAAACGCAAGATCACATATACACTCTTAGATCTATAATAGAGAAATCACTAGACAGGAACAAGAACATATACTTAGCTTTCCTGGACCTAAAAGCAGCGTTTGATCAAGTACCAAGAAAACACATACGGAACGCATTAGAGGAACTAGGAACAAATTCAAAATTACAAAGAGTAATTCGAAGCATATACAATAATGTGACGGGAACAGTTAGACTAAACGGAAAGACATCAGAAGAGTTTAGAATAAAAAAGGGAGTTAAACAAGGCGACAGCTTAAGTCCACTTCTTTTCGTAGCCTACATGGATACAATAATAAAAAGAACCAAGAATCAAACTAGACCGACAAGATTAGGGTACCACAACCTAATTCCAGTTTACACACAAGACCTGATTTACGCAGACGATATTGTTCTAATATCCGACAAGGTAAATGTCTTACAAAGAAACATCCAAATATGGAATGCCTGCCTGCAAGAAAAGGAATGGAAATAAACAAGAACAAGAGTAAGATTCTACACAACACAAAAGAAGAAAGAGAAAACATAGACGTAAGAATAGATGGACAACAACTAGAGATAGTAGAAACATACGAATATTTAGGAACAATGATAAATAAAGACGGAAGATCGACCAAGAAATACGAAACAGAATAGCCAAAGCAAGTAGAGTCTACTACCAAATAAACAACACTCTAGTAGGAAAGAAGGAATTAAGCACTAAAACAAAGCTACACTTATACAAAACCATCTATACACCGACACTCAATTATGGATCAGAAACGTGGACGATGCTGGACAAGCATAAATCCAGAATAACAGCTGCAGAAATGAGGTACCTCAGGAAGATAATAGGCAAAACCAGAAGAGATAGGGTACGTAACAGAAGCGTAAGGGACGAACTAGAAGTAAAACCTCTAGTAGAAGAAATAGAGGAAAAACAACTAAGCTGGTATGGACACCTGGTTCGTATGGGGGAGGAAAGGATACCCAAGAAAATGTTAAATATGAGACCGAAGGAAGAAGAAAAAGCGGAAGACCAAGGATCCAGTGGGAAGAATCAATAGAGGAAATGGCAAGGAAAAGAGGAAAAAACATCACTGAAATACGGAGAATGGCAAGAGAAAGGAACACCTTCAAGAGATGGATAAAAGGCCCAACACCGTGAGGTATAAATGGGGACAAAGTGAAAGAAGAAGAAGAAGAAGTTTCACGATAAGGTCTCCCGTCAACATTCTGCACACTTTAGCTTTACAGTTCTCAGTCTATCAGTCGCCAATTTGTGTTTTTCGACGCTCTGCTTGTTGCTGGTTTTCTAGATCGTGATTTACTTTCAAAACATTTCTCTGAATAGTTTGTGCTGCTGATTCTACTTTCGTGTTAAATTTTATGCATACTCGCTGTTCTATTCCCTCAGTTAATGCAAATGCAACGATACATACCACATATGCTCCCAACTGACTCAGCCTGTAAAATCGTTGATCTTATTTCATTATCGTAAGTTGTCAGGTTATATTGTGGTCGCTCAAACTGTTTCTATTATATTAACATATCAGGATATTTTAATGAGTAACTATTTTAATATCAACTATTATTGAATATAATGAGTATTAAAATTTTTAATCATTTTATTGTATGCAGTTCATTCGTCGTGCCTTGTCACTTTTGTGTATTTTTGTTTTTTATAAGAGCTTGAAAATTTGAATTGTAAACATATAAGTAACAAATGTGCAACGTACATTGGACATAATTATAAATGATAGTTTTGGAAATAAAATGCGTGCCAGAATATTAAATAAATGTGAATTCCTATACAAACAAATAAATGTAGTGAATAGTGAATAGATAGAAATAACTCAACATGTGAATTAACTATAGTAATGTTATACTCTAAATGCAGATAAACTTCAAAACAAATGTTTCTTTTACATATCTGATAAATATTTTAATCAAACCTTAATTTTTTTATATGGCTGGGTTATATAATTGACATTATAAAATTACTGTTGTCTTTCTACATGTTTGTGAAATATGTAGAAGCCTAGGACTTATACGTGTAAGTAAAATTTAAATAAATTGAACAGCTTATTGATAGCATTGAACTTACAGAAACGATTCTATATTACTTAATTGACTTTTCTTAAATTATGTTTTATAATATAACTTCCTTTTACATACATCACTGTTTCAATTCTTTGTCTGAAAAGTTACTACTCTTTAATTGTTCTCAGCCCTTATCTGCAAATGGTACCTTAACAACTGAATATAGAAAAGTTATGTTAAAGTGTATATATTATTTATAATCTTTGTAATAGAGTTGTGTAACAGACTAAAGCGTCGTTCTTCAACAATTCCACAAACAACTTGCAGTGGACGACTTTGTTCACATATGTCATTGTCAATAAATATCTGCTAATAAATTCAAAGCAATCAGGAAATTGATATTAAACTTTTTATGATAAACATATTCAATAAAACTGCTCCTGGTCGATCTTGCACACTTATGAATTTAAGCAAAATACTGTGCACAAAGTTTCAATTAACTCTGATAAGTACTACGGCAGTTATCGTGTTCTATTGTAACATTCACACATTAATTCAAACAAACACACAAACGAGCGTGCACATGTGCTTTTTTATATCTGTGCTCTATTAGATTTTTTGTTCTTTGGTTTCTTTGATTACATGTTTAATATCATTTGATGTTGATGTCAAAAGTGGTATTTTTGGAGTAAGTTTTTTAATTAAACCTTCTGTTTCATAACAATGACTATTAAATTATGAGGTCTATCTTCTTTAGCCAGTATTGGATAGGTCTCTCAAATAAAGAGAATGAGGGTAATTTTGCTAACATTTGAAAACGCACGCTTCAATTGCGTGTTGGCGAGTTTGATAAAGGAGCAACAGCCAGAATGGGTAGGTGTACATAGTTAATTTTCAAAGTGGAGTAGGCCATATCGTTGTAATCTATAAGGCAGGGTCGTCCCTGTAATAGGTCTGTTCCATGCCGGGATCGCATAGGAGTACCTATCTGCTACCTAAATGAGGTCTATAAGATGGTAGATTTCTTGAGAAATATATTAATTTTTTGCTAACATTTGAAAAAGTACATTTTAATTCATTTCAAACAAAAAGCAACACCAAAATACATATGACATAGTTAATTCATTCAAAACTGGCCACTATCTTTAAATCTTTACATTAAGGAATTTTGTTTAACAACTTTCTAACCAAATATTTTTTGTCAGTGGCAATAATTTTGTGACTAATGTTTACGCATTGTTATTTTACTGGAAAGCGTGTCTTATATAGAGTTTGCGGTGATTTTTTCTCTTTTAAACTCCGTTGACTTCTAGTAGCTGTCAAAATCAATAGCTTCAGTAATTATCTCTCTACGTAACAATTAATTAGCTATCAAAATCTCTCTGACACCACGATAAATTGCTGTAATTTTTCATCCAAAACCTATTATATCTTCTGCAAAGCTGGCAATCATAAATTATAGCAATAATAAATAGGAACATCAGATGCAGGTTTTCGGTATATAAACACATCAACGTTATTTGTAAGAATGAATAATTTGCTTTGCATTCAAATGAAATATTGTGCAAATAAAAGTTTTCGTTATAAATTGAATTATGGCACAAAAATATTATGAAAATAACAAAAGCAAAAATTAAAAATGAAACGTTAGAGGTGATGTATTAAATATTTATCTATGTTACAAAAACAAATAATATACTGGCTACACTACATAAATAATTTGGTTATCTAAACTCTTCTTCTAAAAAATAATATGCTGAGTTAATTATTAAAAATTTATTTAAATATGTGAACTATAGAATTTAATGAATTATCTAGCAATTTTATTTAGAAGAAGGAATCTAATATACATTGCAATATTTTTTAATTTATTGAAGCATCATAAAAAACAGATATACAAAGTTATTATAATATGTGATTTTCTGGCTTATAAACAAATTTTTCTAACGGCCATAGTTTTTTGATTCCGCTATCGTAAAATTGAAGGTTACTTTGACACTACAAATACTTCGACAGCAATATTGTCGTTAAATTTCTTATTTTCAAGTGTTTATTTAGTGGTTAATCAAATGGTATGTATACAGTGATAAATAAGGACTGTAGAGAAAGTGTTCTAGCATAGAACAGAACAAATTTTGAATTTTTTATTGAACTTGAAGTATTTCAAAGCCTTTACTTTAAATGGAGATAATCGATTTTCAAGAAGATCTTTCTTTGCAAATGTAGAACTGAAGTTTTAAGGTAAATATGTTTCAAAAAAGTATGTAAATTGAAAAAACTAGCTATTAACCTGGCTACTATGTTTGGCTCCACATACGTGAAACATCTTTCTCAAAAATAAATTTTTTGGAAAACTAATATCGTTCAAGGTTAACCGACGCCCATCTTGAAGACATTATTCGCATAAATTGTTCCCCACAGGAACTAAACTATAAAAAACTTGTTCAAAAGCGCAAATGTATCCGTACCTTACTAGAAGTTACTTGCCGACCCCTGATCTGGCTCATTTATGTCCTACGTAGTTATTAAATTATTACGAAACGAACTAGATAACCTTAAGGATTGACCACTAGTAAATCAAAACCAAGAACAACTTAGCGGTATTGTTCATCCTTTAGATAAGACGATCTAAGTCTATCTCATCTTGTTGAAGAAATAATACAAATATTTCGGCGTAACTATGGACATCACATTCACCTAGGGCATTCACGTCGAGGAGATAACACGAAAGGCGATTTTAGCCAGTGTCAGGTAACAAACAAAGCAATTAAATTGAAACTATACAAAGAATAAATAAAAAGGTCAAACATTTTACGATATGAAAAGCATACATTGAATTACTTGTCGAAAAGGATTTATCTATCACATTTAGTATAATAAATAACAAAACAATCAATTAATAAATACTAAAAATACAAATTAACGAGGGATGAGGGCAAAAATCTAAAATTTTTCATTGGTGTAAATAAATATTTTATGCGAATTAACCCTAGTGCTGGACACTAGGTCAAATTGACCCGAGGTCCGACTTTTTCCTTGATTTTCGGTAGGTTAAAAGGTTGGTAATGCCGCAATACCGCAATCGGGTATTATTTTGACATCTCTAATATACACGTAAACAGTTTGTTTGTCAACAGGAGCGTCAGTACGCACGTGGCACTCGTCCGAAAAAAAGTATTTTTTTCCTCGGGTCAATTTGACCCACTGTGCGCGGTGCGTAATTTTTTGGAAAATTTCCCGGATTTTTTTTTAATTATTTTTTGGTTTATGAGTGCACATGTATGTAAGTAAACATATAAAAGTACGACAATTTTTTTTACGTTTTTGTTTGATAATTTCTAATTTATCGTTAGATAAACATGCCGAGCTCGCCGACAGTTTTGAGAAGCCAGACTATCGCTGAACAATTGATGCGGGATGATGAAATTTCTAATGCAGAGGACGACGACTCTGAATTTGAGGATGCCAGTGACGTGGAGTACGGTTCCAAATACTCGTCAGACGAAGAATATGCAGTTAGTGACCTCGAATCCGAAGTTGAAAATGCAGTGCTTTCTTCGCGGCAGTCAGGGCGGCCAGTTAGCGTCCTTCGTGGCAAGAATGGTTATGTGTGGAGATTGAAAAAATCGAAACGATCATCTGACAGATTCAGCACAGGCGCAGTTCCCGTAATTATTCCTGATCCCATAAACGCCGCCGCGAACGCCACGACGATCGAAAAGTTTTGGGACATTCTGTTCTCTCCAGACATAATCGATATCGTGAAATTCACAAATATTCAAATCGAAATCACGATAGTCGATTTGATTGCAAAGGAACTTTGGAACAGTCGTACCATCATCCCACCGACCTTTTCGAAATGCGGGCGTATCTAGCCGTTTCTTACTAGTCAGGGCTCTGGAAGCAAAGCAAACTTTCTGACGATGATTTGTGGTCGCCGGAAAATGGGACGTCTTTCCACCGGTGTGTTTTCCCCCTGAGGCAATATAATTTTATGACGAAGAATTTACGATTTGACGATCGAGCAACACGAAATGACGAGGATAAATTTGCTCTAATCGGAGTAATTTTTGAAAAATTCATAAGTAATTGCAAGAATAATTACAGGCCAGCGACATTCTGTACCGTAGACGAGCAGTTGCTGGGATTCCACGGTCGCTGTGCCTTTAGGGCGTATATAAAAAATAAGCCCGATAAATACGGTCTGCTGTTGATAACGCTCAACGATGCGAGAACGTTCTATTTGATGAACGCGATCCCGAGACTCGGCAAAAGTACCGTGAAAACTACACGCTAAGAACTTGTGCCTCAAATTCTTTTCAGGCAAGTTACAGAACCGATTCGTGGCTCAAATCGAACTGTAACATGCGATAACTTATATACTGCCATCCCACTAATTGAGGAAATAAAAAACGAACCCTACAATTTGACGGTCACTGGCATTCTGCGGAAGAACAAGAGGGAAATACCCTTGGAAATTAAAGTGGCTAAAACAGATCCCCTAGGAAGTAAATTCTGTTTTTCCGGTTCTGTGGTCACGTTGGTCTCCTTTGCTCAAAAAAAGTGGTTCTTTTGGCGTCTTCCTTTATGCATTCAGAAGAGATCGTCATTGGTAAACCCAAGATTATCTTGCACTACAACGAGACCAAGGGAGGAACTGACACATTTGATGCCCTTTGCAAAAATTACACGACGGCTGGGAAGAGCAACCTCTGGCCTCTCAGGATTTATTGGGGGATGCTCGATCAAGCTATAGTGAACGCCAGAATTCTTCTAAAGTGCAGGAATAGTGTACGTGGTTTGGAAACTAAGATTACGGCCAGGCAATGTATGGAAAGGGTTATCTGGCATCTGGTAAAACCATAGGTTGTCGAGCGCCAACAAAATCCGAAACTCAAAATTTCCTTGAAAGTCGCTATTGAGGATATATTGAAACTACCCCATAACGTTCGCCCTGTAGATGAGAATACTGATGTTTTGGGTAAAAGGCCAAGGTGCCTAATTTGTCCCTCAACCATTGATAAAAAAACACGCTATCAGTGTATTTCATGTCGCCGACTCATGTGTTTCGATCATCGATCAAAATTGTGTGATAACTACGCTTGCACCGATTAATTTTTCTTGAATTTTGTACTTTTCGATGTTCATTAACTTATTTCGACAATTTTTGTACTTTTTGACAATAAATAAGATTATTTTTTCGTTTTTTATAATAAAAATTCATCCCAAGCGTCAATGATGAATAATCATACTTTTTGAAACGGACCTAAATAATTTTTTCCCCATAAAGTATACCTATTAACCTGAAAAATCCTAGAATATTACGCTAAAACCCGATTTTTTGGAACCCTCGTACTTAAAACTTGTTTGCAATTATTCTAAAGTAAATGTCCTCCATATAAGCATGTGGTACAACAAAAATTAAGGATTAAATAATAGCTTGAATTTGGTTTTTTGGATCTACGATGCACCACGTCCGAGAAATTGCAATTTAAAGTTTCTCGGGTCAAATTGACCCAGTGTGCGCGTTATGATATATGCGGCACTAGGGTTAAATTACTATTTCTTCTGGTATAGTTCTGTTTTATTAGCGGACTCAGTTTGCAAGCTAGAGATCAGCTTTACTTTTGTCATGTCCGTCGTCTGTTACGCCTTATAACTCTTTTGATCAAGACAGTTTCCAAGCTGGAGACCAGCTTCTATTTCTGTCATTTCTGACATCTGTCACGCCTTACAATTTTTGATCTGTGATAGATAGAGAAATAATGTTTTCAGTATTCTATAACTAAGGATCAAGTGAAGTCCAGACGTCAAAAAATCAGCCTGATTGAAAAATCTCGAGGCCGCGGTCGACTGGTTTGACCGAAAGTGGCCGCAAATTTTTCGGTTTTGATCGCTAAATTTTTGCCGCTATTCACTTTCATTTAAATATAATTCAGTGCCATTCGTTCCAATAATATTTCGTTAAACCCTATAGTTTAGTTTCATGCACCTCTGATTTACCTGTAAAGCAAATTTTCGCTTGTGTTATAAGTTGTTACAGGATGTTTGTTAGGAAATTATTAAAGTTGTATAGTAGAGTAAATTGGTATTACCTTTATATTTATTACGTTATTGACTTTTTATTTGGCTGTTTGACACGTAACATTTAATAATTACCTTTAAGCGCAAAAAATGTTTATTTTTCGTTGGCGTGCACTTACTGGCACTGTAGCTTCAAGTGCTTATCGTTTTCTTCATATACTTCTCTTATATATAGGCTATTAGCCTGTTTCTAACTACACACTCCGTGTACTTATACGCACTTATTTAACTAAGTTGATACTAGGACGTCACATACATACACCTATGGGTTGACCGAGACTCAAACACGCCTGCGTCAGCCGCGGATAGGATAGCAGAGCTCGTGACCATAAAGCCAATGTCACTGCCCAAAAATACGCTTTTTACGATTTATTTGCAATCATAAAACAGGCTGGTTGTAACGTTAGGTCGAGGTTAGGACAATCGAAAAGCCGTCTTATGCGCATACGTAATTCCTTGCAACAGTGTCACATAATCAATAACTTATGATAGTCGGCAACATAAGCCGAAAATACAACAGATCTGCTATACTCTTCGCTGCGGAAAATTACCTTCATAAATTATTGCGTGGTTTGACTACTAATTTTTATGACGTAACAAAGAAGTTGAAAATATCTGACCATAAGGAGGTAACTCCTGAGAAGAAAACGCACACCAAGTGATCTAATCACAAGAGAAGTTCGTAAATTGAAAGAAAAAATGAATTAATGGTCAGTTTCTTAGTGTTCCAGGACCTGCACTATAATTATTTTGTCGTAGGAACCGCCAATTATTGACTAAAAAACACAAAGTAGATAGACAATTAGAGGCCCAAGCACTTCTGAACGGCATCAATCATGACACCGCTGGCTTAATCCAAGACAGGAAAGTGAACCGCTAAGAGGACGGTTTATCTGTCTAAACGCCTCTAAGGTACCTACAAAAGTCCATACAAAATTTTTTGCCTCTGCGATGATACTAGAGCTTGTGAACAACAAAGGAGATGTGACGGCGATCCACTCCATTAAAGAAGGTTTGAAAGTGACTCTTGACAACCCTATTAACGTGCTGGAGAGTCATGGGGAAAGTAAGTGGCCGCTGGGCAGAAATACGTGTTTTAGCAAGGTTTCGCTCCAGCTCACAAGGCAAGGCGAGTCTAACGTCGATGAGAAGCATCATAACACCAAAATGCAGCCTAGGGTTCTGTTGGTCTGTAGTAGAAGAGCATTAGCTGGCATTGATTTATTAAATCCAACAGTTTTTATACTTTTAGTTTTCTGTAAACTCTTTTTACTTAATATGTTATATTATGTTAAGGAATTAATAGCACTTCCTTGTATCCAACATACTTGTGATCAGTTTAATGTCCAGTTCACTTTTTGATAAGTGTGCTTGTAGGAAAATAGTCTATAGGTAACTTGTAATAGTAAAATTTTAATTACAACAGTTTTTTTTCCAAAAGAAAGTGTGTTGCTGCATTTTATTTTGATATGTATTGAATCTCATTTTTATCATATTGTACATTTTTATAAGCTAGTTTTAATATCTTGTTTCATCTGTGCAGGCTCTTATAGTCATTTGTGCTAATTTTTGTTAAAATTTAGATTTTATATTTGTGAGTAGTTAAACAAACATAGCAAATTGTTAAAAGGTAAGAGTTAAGAATGACCAAAATTACATTTGGGAGAAAGTAGTGATAAAACATAAGCTGATAACGCTATTTGTACAACACGTGCTAAAGAATTCTGTTCTAGTGCTCGAGAAAATCGTGTCCGCGGATGAGAGTTATAATAAATAATATGGTATTCAAAATTTGTGATCTCACTTGCGGTAGTATTTGCCATTGTTTTTTATTTTTGAAAAACCTAGCTGTTGAAGGTGTTTCATGCAAAAAAATCAGTATCTAAATATATGATTTTCATAGTTTATATCAGTGTTTTCCAAACTTTCTTCTTGGAAACACTATATTCCACAGAAGTTTAAAAAACACTTCATAAAAATAATTTTTTTGCTATATTTATAACTTTAAAATTTAATTTATTATTTATTTTTGAATTCTTTTATTTGTATGGGTATTTCAGATGTACGTACTATGCGTAGTGAATCGTTTCAGAGTTAATTATATGTTAATAGAAAATCGAAGTTTTACTAATTTTAACCACTTTTTGGCGGTACAAGAAGGAAAAAATATGAAAAGTTATTTTGTATTTTTTATTTGTATAATATATCCAGACATACTTAGGTTTAAGCCAGACTAGATTATAACGTAAAGGCTACTTCGCAGCCTTATTAAAATATACTTCTATGCATGAGATGGTATAGTTTTCGAGCGGCTTGCGTTGAGGCGCTTCGCGCCTTATAAGAAGTGCAAGCCCTACCTTCTCCCCCACTTAAATGTAGCCACTGGCATATAAATGTGAAAAAGGCTTTCTGATCGCGGATTTGGATTCTACGTCATATTTGGCTTTTCCTTTTGTTTTTTTCAGAGGGAACCGGGGGCCAGGGTATTTTATGTGCTATCCTTATAGTTTATAAAGAGATGATTTTAAAAATACAATTATAGTTTATAAAGTGGTGCAAAAGTTTTTAATTTTTTAATATCAATTTGTTGTTCAAATTATGAAGAAGGCACAAAATTAAAATCTTCGTATAGTATCCATCAAGCTATGAGTCAAGTCTCCTTTGTCTTGTTGGTACCACTATTGTGGCTTGAAATCAAAAATCTTTTGTAATAAAGGTGTCTTATATTTCGAATAAGTTGTCAAAGTTGGTATCTGGTGAAAACGTAAACCATAAATTAGAACAAATGCCGATCCATCAGTGCCAAATCAAGGCTATAGGAGGAGCGCGGTAACAGTTCGATTCCATCGAGTTTTCCTAATTTATGTGGGGTTCTTTTTTGGGTCGTATGACGTCTGGCATTATTCATCCGCAGCAGCACCAATTTTTTGACTGACCATAATAAAGTATCGTTGGCCCAAGAAAATATGAATAATGCCAAAAAATGGCCACAAATTCAATATGATGATCTACCAAACAGTTGAATTACTTCAACAGTTTATTTAGAGCCAAATCTAACAACTAAAAAAAAAGAAAACTTTTATACCCCCTCTACTATTTTTATTTATGGGAAGTTTTATTGCCCACCTCTTATATTTAGAATTTTAATTATACTTTAGAAAAGAAGCATTTTTATATATGCAACAACATTACGATAATATATCTGAGTATGCAAGCAAAAATTAGTTCCTAAAAATTTTCGAATGACTTCTGAAACACATTGTACATATATAGATCAGACATCATTTCCCCAATCCCTATTTTATCTCAATGGTAACATATGTCTTATAACGCATAAGGCCAATTAGCATATGACTTTAATATTACATAAACTGAAACCCAAACCATTTATTTGCCCCTTTCAATTGTATAAATCGCCTTAGCAGTTGTTAAAAAGTCAATATTAAAAATCTTCTTAAAAATGTATTTGAAAATTCTACATTTTAGTCAAAACATTACCATCAATAACAAGTGCCTTGTAACATAAAATAAATTATATTTGTGTAGCAATGGTAAAAGAAGAACTTATATTTAGTAATGAAAAATATCACTTGGTCTTTCCTAAAGTGTTAAGATACCTTGCCAAGATACGCGAAAAACGGTAGTTGAACTGGTGATTGTACCAGAAAAAAAGAGTGCTTTCAATGCTATTTGTACAGTGTAAAGCTTTACCAACGTGTCGACAAAAAAAACCCTTGCTGACATCTCTTCAGAAAAAGTGTTGGCAGAATTGGGCAACAGAGACGCATTTTTGACTAGATGACTATTGAAACTATTTTTTACAAAAGCGGATACCTCCAATTTAGTGGCCATAGTTCAATTTGGGTGTGTGGAAACATTCCTCTACCCACTGGGATGGTAAATTTTTGCACCAGATTGTGAGGGAGTTAGCAGTCATGCTTAATATTGCGCAATGGCACCATAAATGCCACAAAATATGTTGTTATTTTAAACAGTGGATTTCTATCCTTCTTCAAAGAAAATATTTTCTTTATGATATAAGATGTAATCGATAATATGTTTCAAAGATTACAACTATATTGAGAGTAAAAAGGGTTTAAACACTTATTCCTTGTTTATTTTAGTTGAATATTTAAATAAGTATTGTACTAATAACATTTATTATTTGAATATTGTATTCTGTCTATTTAATTATTACGTAAGAGTGTAAAATAAATTTATTCCAAGTAATAAAATTACTTTGCTATATTTGACTAGAAATAGGTCACTTTATTTATTGTTTATAATGTATTTTTTCAGTTAGTTTATGTAGTTCGTTATGTTGCTTATGTAAAAAGTATTTTTTAGTTTTATAAAACATATTAATATTGATATGCTCAGAAAGAAACAAAAATATGTAAATTCTAGTTACGTAGACATAAACAATCTGAACAAAATCTTAATTGAAATTTATATTTCTTTTCAGTAAACAAAAATAGTGTTACGCTATACCTAAAATTAATTATGCATCTTTGTATTTATTTTTGCGTATTTAGCTTTTAACAAGGCATGCTGGTAGGATTTATATGCATGCTGCTGTGCTAGGAAAGCAACCGAGAAATATACAACGACCAATTCATTAAAATGTCTACCTCAAAGCTCCGCTACCACGCAGTGTTGCGGAAATTGTAGCGGTACCAATGTGTAAAATTACGTAAAGCGTGTTTGAGTTCGAGTTGCTTGTTTAACCAAACCCCACACGCAAGTTAACAAACTTCTCAGAAGTGCCATTTAATGCAACTTCCAAATATGCCTTATATTTGATGCGATTCGTGCGCCCAGTACAGTTTCAAATTGCTATGTGTAAGCACCATCATTAAGGGAAGTTTGTGTATAATGAACACTCGCATTAAATTTCATCCATAGCATGGCATAACTTGGCATATTTTAAAATTTAAGATGGCCTGAAAATTATTTTATTCTAGTCGAATCACACCGACATAAAATAAAATTTAGTAAATAGTAAATTGCTTTTTAAGAACTGCAAGTTTATAAACCGAAAAAATAATTATACGGAAACCTGTTAGACTTCGACAACTACATTATGGTATACTAATAAAAGTGTCACACTATAAAGTGATCCAAATTGGATATCAAGAGGATTATTTGAATTGCATTATTATCAGTGTAAAGTACAGACTTAGTAGTTACGTATGAAATATAATGCCGGCCAAATTCCCTCCATCACTCCGTTGTCATGCGGCCATTCTTTTAGCGAAGTTTTCCATAATTATTTTTCGGCTTTATTTCAGCAATTGCACACTGATGCTCCCTTCAAACAGCCTCAGAGGAAATGGTTGTTGAGCAGCTTCGCGAAAATATCGGACAACTGTTTTTTCCTCGCGACGTACTTGATGTCATTATCGCCATTTACAAAACGATCCTTGGTAGAATAATACTTAATATTGATGTAATTTGTGTGCTGGAAATACGCCAAATTTGTAATAAATGTTTTGACCATTACATTGGCGTTATATGATGGTGATGGCCTGAAATATTCTCATCCAACATCGGACATCAAGCCATACATTCGAATTTTTCTTACTGACTGCATACGTGATCACGTATTTTGCGTAATACGACCAGTCGTCTGCTTACGGCTAATCCAGACCACTGGCTCTTAGTTGACTATAAAAACCGCTCCATTGATTGAGCGCCGGTCTTCGCTTTTCACTCATTTGAGTAAGCGGCCAATTGACTGGTGAGCTGGCTCCTCTCACTGTGAGTGATACCGATATCTAAACCTCCGTTTCAATATTAAAAGACGCTTGACAGCATCCCAAGGTACAAACGATGTCCACTCCTAAAATTGTGACAATTAGCCAACCTAATATTGCAACTCAGGTCCCGTGTGAACTCTGCTATCACCGGTTTCAAGCCCAGAAAAAGTAGAAAAGTTCCCAAACGAGGCTAACGACCTGTTTGGGATAAATCTAAAAAATGTTCGCAGTTCTAATATGACGACCCTCGTAATAATATAAAATGAGATGATAAATATAAACCTTAGAAGTATGCCTTAGAAATAATAATAAAATATAAACAATATTGCATAAAGGTAAGAAAAAACTGCTTGGACAAGGACGATGACTTTGGACATACGAAAAATAAAAAAAAGTAAATGGCAAAAAGATATCATTAGACTTGCGTTTTGGAATATATTATTGTGGAATGCCAAAAACCAAAAAGTTATATTAGAGATACACAAAGACACATAAAATAGAAATATGCGCAGTTTCCGAAACCAAACGAAAGAGCAAAGGCAAAATAAGATATCAGGCTATACTCTGAAATGTAGCGGCAAAGCAAAATACGAAAGAGCAACAGCCGGCGTGGGCTTAATTATAAATAACAAATACGATCAACATATAGAAAACACTCATTACGTTAATGAGGATTATCCTAAACAACGGAAAAAAGAACGTTAACTTAATTAGTGTGTATGCGCTAGATACTGGGAAGCATAGAGATGAGACAGAACAATTCTGCTTAAAAAAAATAGAGGAAATATTGGCAAATACAAAAGTTTTTATAATAGGTAACCTAAACGCACGGATAGGAAAAGGACCAGTGGCAGGCATACAACAACGATTTAATGAGCCAACTCTGAATAAAAACGAAATAAACCTAATTGTAAGAGTTCTGAACAGAACATAAACTGCAAATAAACAACTACGGATTAATCCTCGAAGATAGAGTATATAATATCAAACAGGAAATACATTATTCGCAAATCGACGTGCGCAGCTTAAACTTAACAGATACAGGTTCCGGACCTAAATTGGTGTTGAGTAAAGTAAGATTACTGATGCAACCAAAAAAGTTACTGTAAAATAATTACACAGGGAAATTCAACATCGATCAATGATAAATGAAACAGTAAGAGATCTCTACGCTAGAAAACTATTGCAAAAAATAAATATACAGTCTGAAAATTAAGTCGAAGTAAGGCGCAGAAGATCATAAATAATATTCAGAATGCCGCAGAAAAGCTCTAAGAAAGAGAACGGTGAACCTGGACTGTTAAGGAAAAATACTACGCGATGGTTTACGATGGAAGTGAAACAGCTACCCAAGTTAAAAATATAAATACAATAAAAGGAAAAAAGAGTATAACGAATATAAGACAATCAGAAAAGAAGCGAACAACCAGATTAGAGAAATGAAAAACGATTTCTGGGTCAGTTTCACTGCGGATATGGATATGGAACACGATTTATATAGTGCGAAAAGAAAAACCTGAGGAATATTAAGAAAAAAAAAATAAATGAATACTTTCAAATATCTGCTATAAACTAGGGTACAAGTGTATAATACTATAGAAACCTATATAATGAGAACACCATTGAAAAGAACACAATGACCGAAGGCGCAACAACTCAAATAAAGAGATTATTGGGCATAGAGATCGTGAGAAAGCTAAAAAGTAATGGAGAACGTCTGGAACAGATGGAATACCAAGTAAACTGCTTAAATACGGCGGTAAAGATCTATGTAACTAATTATAATAGATACAGAAATTGTTTCACACAAATAGAACAATATACTTATGAAAGACGATAAAAAATAACAGATAATTATAGAGCCATGACGCTCCTAAATTCCACAGTAAAATTGTTTGTTCGCACAATCAAAAACATTAATTTAAAATACATCAAAATTAATGGTGAGTATCAGGGATTTAGAAAAAGCTGGTCAATCACTTATAATATATTTGCATTACAACAGACCATAGAATTTAGCAAACCAGCGTTTATATGTTTTATAGATTTCACCAAAGCCGACGGCCAAATTAGACTTGCGGATATCATTAACATTCTAAAATAAAAAAATATTTGAAATAATTAGGACAACACAAAAACACGACGAAGCACATCAAGATAGGCGTAGCAAAGTAAGACTAAAATAAACAAGGCTACAAAAATATCTACAATATTAAAAGATACCATATGGAACAATAAACATATGGAAAAGGAAATATAAAGCTTGAGTGTGATCAATAATGGCTGCTGAAACCAGAGCTGATATTGCAAAAACAAAATTCATGTTAAGAACAATTGAAATGAAGGTTCTACGAAGAATAACTGGATACACCTAAGAGACAGAATCACAAATGCGATAACACGACAAACATGCGACCTACCACATATAGTGAGATGGGTCCGGGGAAGGAGAAGAGGGTGGAACGAACGCGTATCACAAATAAGAAAGACAGACTTGCAAGAATAGTAAGCGTTTGGAAGCTCTTAACGCGCAGAAAATAGAAGAAGAAGACGCAATTGGATAAATAAACAAGCCACAAGCTTATTCTAAAAAAGAAGAAAAAGGTCGCGCATCGACGGCCAAATACATAAACGAGCTAACGACCTGACGATAAGATACGTTGGTCGCTTTTTTGGGCTAGACATTTTCGTCAACATTCACTAGCAGCACAATCGTCATGCCATATTTTTTGAGATATTTTCACTGATTTTTATGTTCTTGGTGTCTTGTCACAGCCGATATGACCGGTATTCCTAATCCACTGACACCATTCGCATGCGATTTAAATTACTTTTTTATGTTCGGCTCTTTCAATTTTGCGTAGATGACCAACATCGGGTTTCCGGCCAGTCCAAACTCCGTAAGGTATGCGGCCACCAAATTGCTTACGCGGCGTGCGGTTTCTAGTGTGTGCAGCTGTTCGCATAATTCTAGTCCACATGCTGCGCGGTAATTTTACGATACATTATCGAGCGAACCACTTACTATGCGATTCGATTAGTTCTATCAAATATATGTGGCTTCAATAAGAAAACAAACTAAAGAAATAAATTACAGTTTCTATAAAGTTTATTGCTGACTAATATAATTCAAGTTAAAAATTACTAATGTATGGGTCCCAATAAACTGATGATATACCTTTATTAACGAATACAACAAAAGTTAATTTTAGGAGATTAAAGAACAGTTAAATAAGTAAGACAAAATACTGTTACTGTATAAAAAAAAATTGGAATATTTAAAACAGTTATAGTGTGGGAGTATATTTATAAGAAACAAAGAGGAAAACGTTATTTTATAAAAAAAATGCGTCATATAAAAATTTAGTGTAATAGTTTTCTATTACCTAACTGTTTATGTAAGGCGACATGGTCTATTATTTAGCTGATACTATAAGAGCTTTATTTAAAGATCAAAGAATCCCGAGACTCTTTAGCGGTCACAATTTTGTATCCATAGAATTCATAGAAGACAAAATAAGAAATGATTTGCTGTATACAGCGTAAAAGCTCATAAACAATTAAAGGTAATATAATTCATGGATTGCATAAACCTACATATATGAGCCTTGTATAGATATCAACCATCCTAACAAAACGTTTCAAATAAATAAAAAGTTCATGCTCTTTACTTTATTCGCTACACTTGCAATACACCGTTTTACAATTTTAAATAAATGACAAAATTGTTTTAATTACATTTATTGGGTTTACTTAAGCAAATAATATTAAATTTAACTACTCTAAATTATTATAAATGGGAGTTTCTTAGTAATATGTGGGTTAAACTAACTGTACTCCATGCAATCATTTCACAGACAAACTACACATATATGGGAAGAATCATATACGACTTTTAGCTGAAACGTAATGTGCATGGACATGAACCACCATTACCATATAAATAGTAATAAACCTTTACGTTCAAAGATAGAAAGAGAATAATAATATGCAAGTCCGTTATTATTACTGTTAAATGTATTGTTTCTCGCTACTCTAGTACTATTATTGTTGTTTTATATAGTATTAAAAGAAACTCACATATTTTACACATTAAATTTATTTTTGGCTTTTTTATTTACATTTATAATGGTACTATAACAGTATTACTACAATAATAGAAGTCTATAAAAAATTTACCCAACTGATTTTTGAATAAACAGCTTTGAATTGATTATAATAAAATGTTTTTTTCTATAAACTCTTTAGATACCAACTCATGTTCAGAAGTAATGAATGCAAAATTAGAGATAAAATATGACACAGAATTGATGGAATATGCCACTATAGGATTGTTTAAGCCTTACGAACTGGTGCTAATATTGCTGTAAACTCTAGCTTTAATCACTAATTAAAATAATTCTAAATATTTTACGTTGTGGGCGCTGACTTTATTATCGACTTTGGGAGTCCTTGAGTACAACGCCTAACCCTCTTCTCCTTCAGTGACTTGATGTAGATGTTGGTGGGTATCCGCTAGGCTGTCTCCCTTACTGGCTTACAGGGGGATCAGAAGCAAAAAAAATGGGGTTACCGTAGTCTTCAACGATGAAAAAGATATGTTGGGTGCACTGTAAGACGTACTCGTGGATGGTTGATACGTACGTAATAGCGGTAAAGAATTGTGTTCCTGATAAATCAGGGAGTTCTAAATCACCTAAAGCTTATCGATGTTGATTTTTGTATCCCCAAACGAGGTATGATGTTCGTAAAAATGACAGTCTTGTAAGTTACCAGTTTATTGCAAGAAGACAACTACCAAGATAAAGGAGGGGGCCAAGAACATACCGGATTATCTTCGCCTTCACTACCGCCCGATCGATGTGAGATCTCCAGATGAGTTTCTAGTATAAGCTCGCTTCCAGGTATCGTAATTCGTCTTTTCAGAGTATCTCCTAGTCTAGTCGCCAACGAAGTTGGGCCTTCGTAGAGAATAGAACGACAGAACTTCTTTCGGCGTTGAGTCCTATTCTTTACGTGCTATGTCCAACTTTTCTTAGACTCGCTGGATCGCCATTGAGGTTAGCCTGCACACTGAGCCATCGTCACGGAGGATGTTTTGAATAACGCCACGGATAGCACCGAGCTTTGAGAGACGCCAGCTCGGAGACGCTTCTTTGGTGGCTTCACGCCGTCGAGTTTGATCTAAAACCTTCGGCCAGAGAGGAAGGACCAAATTAGCAAAATCAACTGCTAGCGAGATGGACATTGAAGCCGACGGTGAATCACACGTTCCATTAGCTCATCCAGTTGACAGGTGACCGATCAGAAAATCATCTTGAGTAAACGTGTTGGTAGGTGTGGAAAGTGATGGATACGGAGGGCAGCGTTGTCGATTACGATTTTCTTTTTCAAGAAAGTTGTTAGTGCTCGGTTTAAAATGCCGTCAAGTCTGGGCTTTTTCAAGGCCTTGATCGGGCGAAGGACTTCTTTGTCCCATAAACTTTTAATTATTATTATCAAGTCTGTGTAATCTTCTTAGTATCGACAATAAAATTAGTATATTACTTTTTTAATCTAGATTATCTATCGCTTACAGTTTCTTAATAATTTATTCTATTTCCGTTTTTCCACTCCCCTTTTATTATTATTTTTATTTTTTTTTCTTTAGATTCTCAAGGATTCCATTCCATTGCTTTTTTCAGAATAAGTATTTTGTCCATCCTTTAATTGCATTTTTTACAACTTCTACTATGTTTTTCTTTATCCTCATTATATTCTTTACAAGGAACACGATATGATACAAATTACGCCCTATTTAAAGTCAAACAATTTATTAACTTAATCATTTCCACGCATCACTCATAGTGCGTAACGATACTCAATTGCTCTAAAGTGATACTTTTCATGGTAAGGTTAGTAATTCTCTGGTCGTATTAATTGTTCTTGCTCGGCTAAATTATTTAATTAATCTAACACATTTAAACGAATGGTCCCGCTTTATCACGCGTGAAACACTGTTACGATGCTTATAGATTACAGCGGCAGAGATTAATCAGATTAGTCAAAAAATGGCACGAAAGTGCATGTTGTTATTGATTAAAATGTTGCAAATAAAATAAACATCGCACATATATCATGCGCTTGGCGCCATTTTGCACTCGCTTTCCTCACAATACCATTTTCGGTCAAAAGATCGCCATTTTTTTTTTATTATTTGATTATGGTTAATTTAGATCGCATTCAAAACTATAACTCGCACTCCGACTCTTCAAGACGAATCCAAAAAGCCATTTACCATTAAAATCGGTTGCTTCTTCGATTCACAGCGTGTGTTTTTCCTTGACGCTTTAATAATGTAGCTTGTTTTGTCTTAAACTTTATCTAATATTGAGATTCTTATAGATTGTTTCCAGTAATTTATTATTAATAGTCTTAACTATTTTTTTGTTTTTTTCCTCAATTTCCATGATTCTGCTTAATATGTTATATATATAATAATTACATTTTATTTTTACCACGTTTTGTATATCGAAGTCTTTAACTTATTGTCTTACTGCCAATTATGCAGTTTTCTCTTATCAACTAATTTTTGTATTATGTATAATTTTCTTACTTTCCTTTGTTGGTCTTTGTATCTATATTTGTTTTTGTTAAACCATTTCAGGTATAGTTTTTTTTCTCAGTTTATTTTTTACTGCATCATATTTTCCACAAAAATATTGCAGTATAAATTTATACTTCTTCTTTATCATTGTGCTTTTGCAAGGTTGATCCAGATTTGGTTGTATTTGTAGAGTTAGTTCCTCAGTTGTCAAGTTTTCACCTTCTCTTTGTTCAGGGTTTTACCTGCACATATAAAAATATCATGTATTTCTATCTTTAAAACTTTATACTTAGCATTTCAGTTGTTTATTTTCATGCTGTAGGTGATGTTTTCTTCCGTGCATTTTTAATTTTTATTGATTAACCATAACCAACTGGTGATTTTTACTTTCTGTCGAGTTGTATTTTATTACAGAATCCAATTGTCTGTTTGGTTTATGCTAAATGCAAGTGTGCGTTTATTTGTATTGATAAAAGCTATTGTTAATTTTAAGTTTTGAGTTTTTGCACAAAACCACTAGTCTCTGTTTATTGTTGGTTATATGGTCCTATTATTTTGTCATTCTACCTATTCTAACATTTTAGTCTCTATGTATTATTACCCTTAATGCTATTTAAAAAGGTTCCCTCAGTTCATTTGTTTATTGATTTTAAAGTTGAAATAATTCAATCGCTAATCGTGTTTGATTTGAACTCGCTTTCCTCATATACCATTTTTTCCTTCCAGTCCTTTTTTATTATTTGATTATGGTTAATTTAGATTTCGCATTCAAAACTTATAACTCGCACTCCGACTCTTCAAGAACGATATCCAAAAGCCATTTACCATTAAAATCGGTTAGCTTCTTCAGAATTCACAGCGTGTGTTTTCCTTGACGCTTTAATAATGTAGCTTGTTTTGTCTTAAACTTTATCTAATATTGAGATTCTTGGATAGATTGTTTCAGTAATTTATTTAATTTAATAGTCTTAACTATTTTTGTATTTTCCTCAATTTCCAATGATTCTGCTTAATATGTTATATATATAATAATTACATTTTATTTATACCCGATTTTGTATATAGAAGTCTTTAACTTATTGTCTTATTGCCAAATATTCAGTTTTCATCTTAAATCAACTAATTTGTATTATGTATAATTATCTTCCTATTTAAACTTTAGTTGGTCATTTGTATCTATATTTGTTTGTGTATAAACAATTTCAGGTAGAGTTTTTTTTCTCAGTTTATTTTCTACTACATCATATTTTCCACAAAAATATTGCAGTATAAATTTATACTTCTTCTTCTTATGTCGCCCTCTCCTGTCGAAGGTTGGCGATCCAAACGGCGATTGTAGTTTTAGAACAGCGGCTCGGAAAATTTCTGCGGATGTACACCCGAACCACCTTCTCAGATCTTTTAGCCAGGAATTTTGGCATCTTCCGACCGATCGTCGTCCCTGTATTTTTCCCTCAATAATAATTCTTAATAATTTATATCGTTTGCCTCTCGTCACATGCCCTATATACTGTTTTTCATTCTTTTATAGTGTTCGTTAATTCTCTATTTTTATTCATTCGTATTAGAATTTCGTCATTGGTTACCCTTTGCATGCACGAAACATAAATTTATACACACAAATGAAAATGTCTGACGGAAAATTACACCAGACATAAATTTATTACAACTAAAAAAATTGCGCTTGTAATGCCTTATTCGTGCAAAATTCCATTTTATAATACACATTCTTTCTACGAATAAATGCTAGCCAGCCAAAAGTTTTTTTTTAATAGTCTTATATCTACCATCAAAATTCTTGCACAATGGCGGGATTAAATACCGAAGCATTACAAAAACGGCGATTTGGATGAGAGCCAGAAAAAACGGATTAGCGTATGTAGTTTGGGTGTGGACCTACAAAGGAAGCACTATCTACTAATGCGCCTGAGTTGTACGTCGAATGAAAAGTTCCGAGCTCTGTCTGAAATACTGCAAAGAAACATAAATTAGAAAAGAAGATATTTATCAGGTTAAGATTAGCGTGCGCTCTGCGGTCGCAGTTTCAGCAAATCATTTTAATCTTAGCTTTTATCCAATAACCCTGTCCTTTCGTACGTTCGCAATAAAAGTTAAAGCCTGCTTTTAGAGAGAACAACTATTTGAATCCTGGAATTTCTTTATTATTTCTAAAACAGTTTTGCAATACGACAGCTTTCTAATATACCCAGCAATTTAAAAAAAACTATGCCACCTTGCTGCATTAATAGGAATAATAAAAAGTACAAGTATCGTATAGTTATTTCACTCCAAATATAGATGTTAAAAAATTGAAATTAAAAAACTCAAAAAAAAATAAAATAATGATAATAGACACATTAATGTAATTAATTACACCTTAACATAACATTAGTCTAAATAATAGTAAATATAAAGAATTATAGAAGTAATATTTCAAATTTTTATGACATAATATCTGGCAATCCATTATCTGTAATTAAAATAAACTGCATTACAACTTGTAAGTTAATAGATATTAACGTATAAGTGATACGAGTGTTTACTCAATTTTTCCCCAAATAGTAAAATACAAGGCTAAACCTGAAAGTATTATCTTTGTTAAAATAATTAACTTGGAAATCTGCGCACTGTTGTAGTTGGAGAAGCTGAATAACACCCCATATAAATAAAACTAAACATATTTAAAAACAAATTAACTTTAAAAATTATTGTTAGAAAATTCAATATTTTAATAAAGAAAATTCAAGTGAAATAACAATAAATCTGATTCTAACTTAACAATTTTAAATTTATACTTTTACCACAAACGTGTATTTATTTAACAAATCAAGTGCTCCAATACATTTTTGAAAATATTGTGATTGTTAGTATGTAACAAAGATAAAAATAAAGATAGGAAATTCTTATCAGCCTACAAAGTTACACTTAAAAAGAGTAAGTTGAAATAAAGCTAATATGTGCCTTTATGACAATAAACATAACTATAATAGTCCTAATATATTATTATTTTATATTTCCTTGTCTATATTTTCGAGAATGTGAATTTGAATAATAATTGGCCACTAATAATTTACAATCTTTTTGTATGGTGTACAATAGCAATATTTTCACAATAATGTAAAATAAACTACAAACTCAATTTATGTCTTATAGGGTGATCCAAATTGAACTTTAAAATTTGAATTGCGCACCATTTGCGTTCTATGAACGTTCGAAATTTGCATTTACACAGCTGATATCTAAACACATGACAAAGCTATTATGGGGGCAACATACTAATATCAATCAAGGTGCAATTTGTGATCTACTGCAAAAATTTGAAATAAGCGGTATGCTTATTGACAAATGAAGGATTCGCGATCAACGCAACAGTCGTTTATATGGCAATATTGCTTGAGTAAGTGTGTTTAAAAAACCAAGCACGGCAGTTTGTAGCTAATTTATCATGCAACTGAATATTGCACATGGCACTACCCAACGCTTTTCAACGAAGGATCTACATTTACAGGTGTATAAATTGCAATTAACACGAGAACTCAAAAAACCAGACTACCAAAAAAGCTGTACTATTGCGAACCGCAAAAAATAATGCGTTCAATAAATACACTGTTTCTGGATTATCTGATTGAGAAATTATTAGTCTGTACTATTTTCAGGACGAAGTTAGTAACGTTAGTACTTTTAATGGTAAATGCTACTGAAAAATGCTAAACATTTTTTTAATAAAAGCAACAAATTGAACTTGAATGGCATGTGGTTTCAACAATATGGATGGAGCCACATACCAGATTGCATGTAAAAGACTTACTCTTCTTCAAACTAAATTTTTTGGTCGAAAGGTAACATTGATCGGCCTCCGCAATATTGCGATTTAACCGCACTAGACTTTTTCCTTTGGGGCTGTTTAAAAGAAGAAATTTATGTCAACAAACCTGCTACAATTTTAGGGCTAAAAGGAAACATCAGATGTGTACCTGCTAAAATAGGGTTGGGTTTTGGGAAAGTATTAAGAAAATCTTCGTTAACTCTCAAATGACACACGGGGTCTAAAAGACCCTAGTGTGTCTTTGACGAAAGTTTTCAAAGAAACCCGCTGAAAAATGGCCTCGTGGGGCCATCTATTATTAGTTCGAAGTTATACTACCCATCCAGGTAATGACGCGAGGCCAGTTGTGTTTTACTTGTCGAGGGGAGCATCTTAAAAAAGGTAGGATATTTTGGACGCCAGCGGTGTTATTTACGTTAATTTTAGTGCAAAACGGAGCAGTTTTTCTTTGGTTTTTCGTTAATTTGGTGACTATTAGGCGTAAGTATTACTCTTTTAAGAGAAAATTCTTTTTTCGTAAACAATAATGCTTTCATTACAAATAGTGTTATGGCGTACTTTTTGCGTCACCGACTCTTGCGAGAATCGCTTCTCGAAGACGACGAAAATCAAGTAGCTGTAGATGAGGCATCATCTGGGTAGGAAAATCGTGAGGAAGTCGAGGATGAGGACGACAAATTTGAACCACCTGATTCAAGTTCAGAAGAGACAGAAGAGATTGACGAGGAAAACACGTCTCTGCAGCAGCGGCTTTCAGACCCTCGAGTTCGTCAAGAACATGCCCTTCTCTTGGTCGAGGGGAAGGTCGAGGACAACCAGCAACAATATTAAGATTGCTACAAATCGAACTTAAAAGCTCCTGAAAGACGTTCAAGTACATTTCCTGCGTAAATTGTAGCATTTATTATACACTGAAAAAGAAAGTGAGAGAGAAAAAGACAGAAAGAGAAGGACATAGAAGTGAGTCTACGATAATGTAGGCAGCGGTTTTATCGATCAACAGTATAATATTTTACAGTATTATAAATTGAGTACATAATAAATTTTAAAAAATAAATTGTATTTTCAGATTGGGTCAATAATGTCACGAAAATTATTTCTGGTCCAGCTGGTTCAGCTGCTGGTTTAATTATATATGAATAAATTTGGCAAGTACTTTTTACTGACAACATGATAAAAATAATAGTTGGGCATACCAATAACCAATTTGAAGATACTTGTGCGCGACTGATTGATCGCGGTATTGAAATGCAATCGTACTATCACCATACCGATATTACTGAAATGAAGGCGTTTATTAAACTACTGTATTATTCTGGGGCTTGGAAATCATCTAATGTAGACGTTCACGAATTATGAAATGACGAACATGGCATTACGATGTATCGTTATGTAATGTCAAGATCTCTCTTTTCATTTCTCGACATGTGCGTTTGATTCGATGATAAAAGCAAAAAAAAACCAAATGACAAATTATCTCCCATTCGAGAACTTTGGGATTTATTCATGCATAATTGTCAAAATTGTTACATTATGCCGGAAAAAGTTACGGTAGATGAACAGCTGCTTAGTTTTCGAGGCCGATGCGGATTTCGTATGTATATAAAATCAAAGCCTGATAAATACAGTGAGAAAATATTTACACTTAACGATGCTACTACAAGTTATTTATACTTTGGGATTTCAAATTTGGGAAAAGACGTTATTAAAGATTTGCTGCCGAACGAGAGTGCATCTGAATATTTCTTCAGAAAACTCACAGTACTAAACGCACTGTAACTTGCGATAAGTGGTTTACGACTATTCCCTTACTTGAACGCTTTTTGACGGAGCCACACTTGTTGTCTTTAACTGGCACGATTAGGGAAAATAAAAGACAGATCCCAGCAAAAATGACTTTGTCCTCAAAAACTGTACCAGACTCAAAGTTTTGCTTTGCATCAAAAATAACACTGTTATCGCGCATACCGAAAAAAACAAAATAGTTATTGTTGCATCGAGTTTTTCAGACTCGACGGATATTAAAGATGGCAAATCAAACATCATCTTACACTACAATAAAACAAAAGGTGGTGCCGACTGTTCCGACCAACTTTGTCATGCGTATACAGTCACAAAACGGACAAATCGATGGTCAATGCGATACTTCTTCGGAATCCTAGATCAAGCAGATGTAAATGCTTGCACTTTGTTGAAATACGCATTAGTTAATAAAAACATTAACAGTGCTGTAAGAGCCAATGATTGTTTAAAAAGATTGACCTTGCATCTGCAGTTGCGCCTAAGATAACTTTGCGACTCAGCATTCGAACTGTAATAAAGACCATATTGCAGTTGGAGCAGCCGAGGTAACGTGAAAGTGAAAGACAAAATTTTCTGCTAAAATGAGATGTGCTCTGTGCAAGTGTTCGAAAATGAAGTGTCCTTCGTGTAACCGACCTATATGTGACCTTTATCGAATATACTCGTGTACGGAATGTGGAGTAGAATAAGTTCATAAATAAAATTTTAATTATCATTATTTTTATATTAATTGTACTTATGTAATGTGAATTTCTATTAAAAACAATATTTTTGTAATTGTTTTCATAAATAAAACATCTATAATGCAGAAATCATATATTTTCAATTTTTTAATAATAATTAATAATAAAATTCCAGTTTCAAGTTAATATCACCTTTTAAATAAATTATTAGAGACATCCCTAAAACAATTTTAGATCGAAATATTAAAAACTGAAAAAGTTATAAACATTTTTGGTTCAAGCTCGTATTTTACACCCATTTTTGGCAATTCAATTTTCAAAATAAATATACTTTTTGAAAATAACGCTATTGGAAGTGTTACTATCTTAAAGAGTAACATTTCAAGAGTTCACAGCTAAAATATAATAAAAAAATATGGAAAAATAAAAGTTATTATTTTATACGGAAAACGCAATTTTTTTCATCAATATTTTATCGATACTTAATAATAAAATTTTATTTCGAAAGTAACATCTCTCTTTAATTTAGACATCAAAGACGTACCGAAAAAGTTTCAGGTCAAAATATTTAAAACTAAAAATGTTATTAACATTTTACGCGCTGAAGTCCAAAGTACCCCATTTGTCATGTTATAGTACTTCTTTGAAGTGTGTCATTTAAGGGTTAAAACCGTGGTTGCATGTCAACATAGTCGCAACGAGCTTTTGGCCGACATCATATTTTGTACGTGACTGTACTCTACACTGACAATAATAAAATTCGTATGATTTCAGTATCCGAAAAAACATCCCAAAGTTCAATTTGACTGACACTTTTTTCTTTAACAATTATTTAGCAATATACAAGTACTATTTATTTCTACAATGGCATACCAGCTTTTTGGCGCACTTAGATCACCACGGGAACTCTAGCCCCAACTACTTGGTCATTTATAATACACCTTCAAATATCTACACGGTTCGAAGTTGAAGTCCCAAATAAGTTACAAAAGTTTATTTTCGTGACGCACCGAGAATTCCATGAATTATACGTATTGTTCTGCATTTGTGACTCGATATCCCGGCATCTATTGCTACAGGACTGAAAATAGATTAAGTCCTTCCTACTGCAGTAAGAATAGTATAAAATCCGTATATCTCTACATTTAATTTCTATGTGTACACTTAACAACTTAACAACTTAACAATAAAAACAGTGACTAAGGCATAATAAAACAAGAGAAAGTTTGCTTTATAGGTAAAGCAGAGCGGACTCATGCATGAAACAAAACTATAAGCTTTAACGAAATTTGCAGCCACTTCCGGTCAAACCGGTCTAGATATTTTCCGATCAGGCTGGTTTTTGCCGTCTGGACTTGAATTATGGTCCTTAGTTGAATACTGGAAACTTTATGCCTATATCTGTCACAGATCAAAAATTATAAGGCGTGACAGATGTCAGAAATGACAGAAATAGAAGCTGATCTCCAGCTTGGAGCTGCCTTGATCAAAAGTTATAAGGCGTGACAGACAACGGACATGACAAGAGTAAAGCTTAAAAACAAGTTATTACTTCTCTTCTCAAATAAGATTTTAAAAAGCTACAACTAAAGACACAAAGCACGCCTGTATTGGACTGCCGCTGTGGCGTAATGATGAGCATTATTCTGCGAGCCTAGCACGAGCAAGTTTGAGTTTCGCTGGAAAACCAATAGGTGTATATTATGCAGTAGTTGCATGTAAGCCGGCACATTAAGTCCTCGAGACTGCAATGCCAGTAAGTGCTCCCCACTGAAAAAGGGTTGCAACTTTTGGTGGGTTTAATGTTTTTCTATATAAGTAAAATAAGTATAACATAATATTATAGTAGTTATAACATCTCACCTTTTTTTAATTCACTTATTAAAAAATTGCATGTAACACTATAAAAATGGATACTCCACTAGAATAAAATACAGCTTCATTAAAAAAGAAAATATTAGCTTGTGTCCCTATATATAGCTCATATATAAAATGAATGTAATTTTCTACACAATAAAAATATTTTGCAATATTTTTGTGTAACAATCGATAATAACACTAGGCCAATTTAAAGTCGAATTGATTGCCACACTAGACAATTACCATAATTATCCTTTTTGCAATTTAATTCTTGAACATTTTTGTTTAAAATAAACCGTTCTTAGGCTTATCAGTGTTTTTCGACAATTATAATTTTTATGTATATAATTGAAGCCCTTCACATATACAATATTCCCGGAAATTTTTATCTTTAGTAACGTGTCTTTTACAATATTTATTTATTACAAAAGAGATTTTTATTATCTTCTAAATGCCCAATAAGATAGAAAAACGCACACTAAGGAAGTTGAGCTAAATTTCCAAAAATGTTTTGTTGTGAGTGGTAACATAAACATAGAATTATAGAACTGGCATTGTTTGAAGAAACATTAAAAATACAGTTAATACATACAAGGTACACCTGTAAAATTATTAATCTGATACCAAGAAATTAGTTTATATACGCTTAATATTCTGCAATCAAGTTTGCTTCTCTTTTTGGTATCATAGCAAACGTCTGAATTGGGGATTTTTTGAGTTTAACACTAAACTTTATGGTTTATCACTGATTGACACTGCGCTGCATTTTGAGTTGTGATATGCCGATAAAATAGCTCCTTACTTCGTAATCTGCACTATATAAAGATTCAAAGACAAATGAGTTGGCTCGGGCTATTTTTCTAGCGACGTTTACCAACAGTCAAGCTCAAAATTAGTCTCATTACTAGAGAGCGGATTTTATGCAAAATGCATTATTTTGGATATTTTGCATATTTATCTAAATAGTGTATATTTTATGCTAAAAGGAATATTTTGTTATTTTCTGCATAATTTAACGTATTTTTTGTTTTTACAGTTTTATTTCGGAATTTCCCAAACTAAATATTTTTATTGCGATTTTCTAAAAAGGCGGACAAAAGAAGGATTAAAACTCCTATCAAATATCTAAGGTTGTGAATATGTACATTGCATTTAGTAAGAATATTGGTGAGAAGTATTATAATATATCTGTAAATTTCCAAACTAAATAGTTTTATTATAGTTCCTCAAGTACTTGAGCACATTAAATAGAATGATTTAAAACACCTACTGATTATTTTAGGTGTATTTCCCTTAGCAAGCATGTTTATGATGGTTTTACTAAACAGATAAAGAGTTCGTTACTATACATTACCTTGTGAAGAGAACGTGAATATATCAAATTATGAAGATTCTGAAAGTGAAAAATAATAAAAAAAAATTGGCGGAATTTTGTATGGATGGCGATGAAGGTGATAGATATTTTGTAGTCTGCCGAAAAATGGTAAGTCACATAGTTGATTATTTAGTTTTGTCAAAAAAAAATACATGTGTAAAATTGTATTTCTTTACTCGTCGTAATTGTTAAATTCGGCAAGACTTGTTGAACAAATTTGTGTTAAAAAACACGCAATTTTTAGAACTCGTGTAAATAACCATTACAGTATGTATTTCAAATTATAGATTACATTTGAAGAAAAGTCTCAGATCACGCAACACATTAATACGGCTGGGCATAAAAGAAACGTGGGTAAAATAAAAGAAACAACCAATCTCAACTGTTTTTGTGAGAATTTCTAGCTGCCGAAACGAATGAGAAGAATTTAATTTAAAATTATGTTGTGCTCCCATTAAGTCCAACATTCCCCATAAAAAACTTCAAGACAATAGTTTTTAGTCATTTCTAGAAAAACAAAAAAATATCGGACGAAGTACACCGAGAAGAAGATACGTCAATGAACTGTATTTTAAAACCATTAATAATAAAAAAAGATTGTGAAAAACCAGCATATATATTTTATATTAGACGAAACCACAGATACTCGCGAAAAATATGTTGTTAACCTTCTAATCGGTTGTTTGAAAGGAGACTGTATCTAGTAGGTCTTATTTAACTTCTTGTAAGGTTTTTGATAAAACGCATCATTTGGCAATACTTAGATTTATTAATAAATCTTTAATGTAATTCGTCCTTCCCAATATTGGAAGAACTCGCTAAGATTTTTTCTTGATATTATCTCGAGGTGGGCACTACACCGATGCTATCATTAAGTCACATGGTAACATTTTTACTTTAATTAAATGTCCCTTGCAAATACTCTTTATGAAATTTTGGACGTTCATAGTGGCTAATGCTATTTTTAATAAGAATTGCACTTCTAGCATGTGCTGTGTTATCGGGGTGATTACAATAATACGTTTTATATTGTGGTAGGTTAAAATAAGATTTGTTAGTAAAGTGCGTTTTGCTGATCAAAAATATATCTATTGCGTTATTATCAATGAAGAGTTTTATTTCATCTTTATATTGGTGGGCCCTATTTGTATTTCATGTTGCTATTCTTAAAAACTTAGCCATTGTGTGTTATATTTATCAGTGTTGATTAAAAATACGTGCCTTTTTCATTGTATTACAGTCATTAAGTACCCCTTTATTTAATTTAAACTTTTTGCTTCTTTTACCGCATATGTGTTCACACCAAAATAATCTGTAGCAAATGCAATTTCGATTGGTATACATTGATTATAACATACAATAACGTTTTTTTGTTGTACACGCATTCAAAGTCTGTTTAAAGTTCGCCATTGCACGTACCTACATTTTTTCTGGTATAGTTGCAATTTCTTCACAAATGGCAACTTTCAGCTTGTCTGCTCTATATGGATTTCAAATGTAGGCTTTTGATTTGAGATAATCACAAAAAAACTTACAGACCGACATAGTTGACGAACGTACAAGCCAAGAAACATCGCCGGAATGTGACTTCATCTTCTTAAAATTACAGTTTGTCTATGTTGTGGAAGCAAATACTTGCGTAAATGTCGACATGGTACTTTAAAATCATTGTTGCTATAGCCCTTTCTTCTTCAAAAAAGTAAGACCCAACAATCCTTACTTTGTAAACATCGATGACACTGTAATCTTAGCACTATGGAAGGTGTGTATTGTAATTTCTGTGGGTTTTCTGCTGTCCAAAATCGACAATTTTGCTTATTGGCATAATCATCACATCAATAATTTTAAGCATTATTTTATAAAGCAGTATGCGTTAGCAGCTTTTGAACAATTATAGTTTTGTAAGGATGAAATTTTAACACACCGTGAAGGATGCTTTGTAGCGAGCGACGTTCTGACTCTCTTAACGGGAGTTGCTAATTGATTTAGTTTTCATGACTAATCCAGTTGTACAAAACGATTTAACCCATCGGAGTACTGTGTTACAATCAGGAATCGCTCCATTACATGCAACATTGAACTGTTGACGGAAAAAACCTTGAACGGTACCAAAGAAATTGTTATTTACAAGAAACTGTTCGACATCAAAAATGCGAAGCTCTATATTCCACTGCAATGACTACTCAAACTGAAACTTCTGAACTGAAGTGGTATGAGGTAATCACCAACCTATCACTGCTACCCACTTTAAAATATGCGTTGTTTTTTATTATTTTTATACAGGACCACATGCGTTAGGTAGTAATATTTTGTCAGTTTCGAATTATTAAAATTAGTTTATAGATATGAAGCTGAAAAACATTTTTAGAATATAATGTAATTGGTATAAAAAGTTGAAGCAAGATTTTCTGTAGTTTTTTAGTAGTTTAGTGTATTCTGTAAGAATAATATGATTCAAATGTCCTCTCATAATTATCAACTTTATATTTTGATGAGTACTACATACGCAGACAGAATGAGTCCCATTAGCTCTAACTAAAATATAATGCTTCGGTCGCAGTTCTGCAAATTTTGAAAACTTGATTTTAAAATATTGATTTTGTTTTTTGAATAGTTTCTAAATTTCCTTTAAATTTCCTAGCATTTTTCTGAATATGTTTGCAAACGTTTTCACTGCTGTCAACTGAAACATAGTCGTTTTTCCTAGGCATTACTCTACTAACGTCGTTACTATTATAAAAGTCTTTACTAATTGTAAAGTTTCTTCACTTAGTTTTTTATTACCCAGTTTTGGGCTTGGGCCTTTCTCCTCTTCACTTTCTTAGTTAAATAATTACTTACATCAAACAATTGTTCGTCCTTATTGGTATGTTAAAATATTTTTTTCAACCGACATTTCATTGAAATCACTGCTTTAAAACCTTTTAAAAATGTCAGATGATTTGTCGCTTTCCAGATCACTGCATTTTAATATTTTCGTTTTTCTGTGTAATATGATAATGTATGCATTCGTTTTTTTTTACTAGCAACATAAGTGGTCCATTTAAATGTTTTATCAATATTTCAGAATCAATAAACATATTTTCTGTTTCTGTTTTTTATAACCATCTTTTATACCAAAATTTATGTCGCACATTCACTTCGTTACTCTTCTCAACGATTTAAATTTAGAAATTAATCTTTATAAATGACTGTAACTTAATTATTTCTGATATGTAAATTTATGTCTTCACTCATAAGCATCTCATTGTCTGAAAAATATTTAACAAAGTTTTTCCGAATACGAAAACTATAAACATCTAATGGTGGGATATTTCCAGTAGTTCCTGTAGGTATTACATTCAAATGTACTGTCTTATCAAGTGATGTATCTCCATGAATTGTTGTGAAACAGTGACCACTCCACGAATCAATCAACAACGTACTTGTAGAACGAACATTTGAAAAATAAACGTTTTAACCATTTTAAAATAACATACGTTTTATGTTAAATTTACCTTTTATTATTAAAGTTCTATATTTTTCAAAAGCGAATAAAACATGGTGTTACTTGAAGTCAGTTTTCCAGATTTTTAAACTGAAATATACATGTATGTAGGCCTAGTTCACACTCTCCGCCTGATTCCATCAAAACCAAAAATACAAGTGACAGTAATTTACCTTCAGCTTCTTTCGTTTCTGTGCAAATCGTCTATATTTTCTGTAGCTCCTTTTGTGATAAATTTGTTTTTAGTTTTTTGTTGGTTTTTTCGGGAAACAATTATGTGGACTTATTTAAATTTAAAAAGTCAATAATTGGAAGCTTTAAATCTTATATCCTTGTTTCCAATTAGTTTCTGTGCATGCAAAACCCCGCCGTCTTAAATCATTCTCATAAACTATTAAATCAGAATCAATACCAGCTTTGAAATTTTCAAAAGTATAAACGTAAGATTTTGCAATTTTTAGTTATACTTTCAATATTATTTAAACATATTGACGGCAAGTTATACCTTGTTTAACTTATAAATGTAAATTTGGAAGTAAGTATATAATTAAATGTTTATTTTATAAACTAATAAAATGCTGTATATATATATATATATATATATATATATATATATATATATATATATATATATATATATATTATATATATATATATATACTATTTTATAAAAAAATGAAGAAAATAAAACAGCTCGGTATAATGTTTAGTAAACACTACTGGTTACTAAGCATGAAATTCAAATGAACCCTAACAAGTAAGTTCCTAGTCTGTAGTGTACTATTTAAATCCATATGGACATATCTAATATAGTTTTGGGGTACAACAGTAACTTCAACATCCAAATACTTAAGAGATTCCAACCCAAAGTGCTACGTGCGATGTGCAATGCTTCCTACTTTGTAAGAAACAAAGATATTCTAAGAGACTTCAAAGCTAATATCGTAAAAAAAGTGATAGTGAAGTTCCGTGATAAGTACCTAAGTAAACTAGAGTATCACCCCTATGCTTTAGTCCTCAACCTACTAGACAATACTCAAAGTTTACATAAACTGAAAAAATAGATTTAATGAAGTAAAAACACAACACATGTAGAAAACTACAACTTGTAAATCATTGGGTTTCAGCCACCTCTAACGCCCAATGTTCACTAACAAATGTATTGCTTATTGTTGTGTACAAATTGCAAAAATAAATTTAAAGAATAGTAATAGTAAATTGTCATAATTTTTAGCAATAATTAAATTTGTAATAATTTTGCAAGTTAGGTCAAAAATCTAGTCATGGTTAGTTACAGAAATTTAAAATACTCTTTTAAAAATAAATCAAAAATTTTTTCATAATCTGTTCATTATGAAATTGTATTTATATTTAACAATATAAGAAAATAATTTTTTTTAATTTCGTAAATTCAAAATTAACTGAAAAAGTACAGAAAAATTTTAAATGGGTTGTGTTTAACAAATGGTTTAAAAATTATTATATTTTTATACAAGTAATTAATGAAAGGACAGCAATTTCTACTGCTATCTGTAATGTACAACTGTGTACAAAGGTTTTTCCACTAAAAATTCGGTCATAAGTAAGGGGTGGTTTAGTCCTTGCGATTTTCTGTTTACTAAAATTTTTTGAAACACGACAACTTTGGTTTACCACACTTTTTATAAAAAAATATTTTTAAAACATTCTAACCGAAATTGTAATTTTTAGAATATAAAGCTATAAAAAGTAAATATTTGTCTTTATAAAAATAGGAGATAAGTACTTTGGGGTAAAACTACCACGGTTCTGATCATTTTTCAATAACAATTAATTTCTATTTCGTTTTGTAAAAATATTACAAACAGAACTTGAAATATTTTCAAGTGGAATCTTTAGAGGTGGTTTTTACCTCTTTAAAGTCTTTATGGGCAACTAAAAGTACGTGTCTTTTATTTTTTTGTCTTCAACATATCTATGTTTCATTAAAATTGGCGGCGGACACTTCGATACTGTTTCTTGTCAATTATTCAAAACTGTTAAAAGCTAAGACTATTATGGATTTTTTTTATTATCCTACGATACAACCTACGTAATTACAGTTTTGTACTTCGAGAGTATTAGAGTCTAATAGATATTAGGAATACACTACACACACACACACGAGTTTGTTGGCCATATCACGACACTCACACTAGGTTTATTGGCCATAGTTTCTTTAGTCTTTGGTTGACCCTGGGTTCCAGCATCTGCTCCAGTAAGGGGTTTGAGTGAGTTTCTAGGGTTGCATGGTACTTGATAGCTCTATCCTGGATTACTTCCTGGACCGTTGGGAGATGTAAGTCCATATGCAGCGTGTTGTTGGATACATACCAGGGCGCATTTGTAATCTGACGTAATATTTTTGATTGAGTACGTTGGATTAATGCGATGTTTGATTTGGATGCACAGCCCCATAACTCTACCCCATACATCCAGATTGGTTTTATAACAGTCTTATAGATTAGGGTTTTGTTTACAAGCGATAATTTTGAATGTCTTCGAATTAGCCAGTTGAGTTCCTTAACTTTTAGATCTATTTGTTTTTTTTTTCTTCTTGAGGTGTTCCTTCCAATTTAGCTTATGATCTAGGTGTAAGCCTAGATATTTTGCCGTTTCCAGTTGTGGTATTTGTGCATTATTTATTACGACTGGTGGACATATCTGTTTTTTGAGCGTAAATGTTGTGTGTACCGACTTGTTTTCGTTAACTTTGATTTTCCATCTGTGTAACCATTGTTGAAGGAGTACTAAGTGGTTTTGTAGGTTGGCCGATGCAGTTGCAGGATTTTCATGTCTGGACAGTATAGCAGTGTCGTCTGCGAATGTTCCTATTGTTGTATATTGTGTCGTTGGTAGATCCGATGTATATAGGACATAGAGCAAAGGCCCCAGAACACTGCCTTGTGGAACGCCTGAGTTGAGAGGGTGGTAGTCTGATGTTACTTCATTAATTTTTATCTGAAATGTTCTATCGCTTAGATATGATTTTAGTAAATTATAGTATGCCAAAGGGAACGTTTGCTTAATTTTGAAGAGTAATCCGGGGTGCCACACTTTGTCAAATGCTTGACTAATGTCGAGAAAGACAGCTGAACAGTACTCTTTGTTTTCTAGTGCTTTATTTATGGTTTGTGTAATGCCGTGTACTTGTTGCACGGTAGAATGAGCCTTTCGAAACCCAAACTGATGAGAAGGTATCCAATGTTGGGGCAGTAAGTCTTCATTAATTCGACGAAGTATGAGTTTTTCTAACAGCTTTGAGGTCACCGGGATGAGGCTGATAGGTCGATAGGATGTAACGTCGGTTGGTTCTTTTCCGGGTTTTCCGACCATTATGATTTGTGCAGCCTTAAAGCATTTTGGCCAATATCCTAGCCTCAGGATTGCATTGTAGATATAAGTTAAGAGCACTAGGCCCTTTTTTGGGAGTTCACTCAGCATTTTGGCAGTTATCAGATCAGTTCCTGAGGTCTTCTTGAGGTTTAGCAGATTTATTTCAGATTTTATTTCGTTTGGGGTAAAGGGTTTAATTTCATGACGTATGTCAGGAGGGATGGAAAGACTTCGCTCTACTTCTTGGTCTGGTGCGCTATCAAGTGGTTGAAAGACTGAGGATAGATGTTCAGCGAAGAGTCTGACTTTGTCTCTATCGCTTTTTGCCCAAGGTTCGGTGTTCCTTTTTCTAATTGGTGGTATTTTGAATTTTGGTTTCCTAGCTTGTTTGATGGGTTTCCAGATAGAATCATCAGTTCGATTTAATTGAGATACATAGAGCACAAATTTCTCATTTCTGATTTCTTTGAGTTTTGTTTTTAATTTATTGGTCATATGGTTGTAGGCGTTTTTGGCAGCAGGTGTATGATTTCGTTGCCAGTTAGCTCTAGCACAACGTTTTTCTGCGACCATTCGTTTAATTTCTAGTGGTATGTCAATGTTTAGTTGCTTTTGTGAAATGGTTGGTGTAGCTTGTTGCGCAGCTTGCTGGAGTTTTGTTATGAGTTCTTCAGTAGCTGTTTCAATTTCTTCGCTATTATGGATAGACCAAAAATTACTCATTGTTAAATATATTACATTATAAGTATTGTAAAATAAATACTTGACTTTAATATATGACACAAGTTTAGTGAACAGCATGAAGGCAAATAAAATTATTTTTTTATCCCAATAAACGTCTCTGAGGTCTACAAGTCTGATCAGTATCGGTATGACTATTTAGTTTACCGAATTGCTTTTCCAACGAACGAAAGAGATGTTTCTTATCTTATTGCACTTATTTTAGTACAAATATTTTTGCTATCGCAGTTGTTTATAATATTAATTAGACTGAAATTCGCTAGAAACATGGTCCTAAAAAATAAATTTTTCCGATGCTAGCCAAACCCAATTTGGATTTCGTAATGCCCTAGGCACAAGAGAAGCGCTATTTGCTCTACAAGTATTATTTCAACGTTGCAGAGACGTTAACATTGATATCTATACATGCTTTATAAATTATCATAAACCATTTGACAGCGTTAAACATGATAAACTCATACAAATACTGAAAAACACTGGTATTGACGACAAAGATCTTCGAATTATAATTAATTTGTATTGGAATCAATCTGCAAACATCAAAATTGAAGAAGAGCTGTCAGATGATGTAGAAATAAGACGCGGAGTGAGACAAGGTTGTATTCTATCGCCCTTGTTGTTCAACGTCTACTCGGAACAAATATTTAACGAAGCTCTGCAAGATGCTACAGAAGGCATTTCAGTAAACGGAGTAAAGTTGAATAACATAAGGTATGCGGACGACACAGTCATATTCGCGGACAATTTAAAAGGCTTGCAAGAAGTTATGACTAACATCATGACTATCAGTCAACAGTACGGGTTAAAGTTAAATGCAAAGAAAACCAAATATATGGTTATAAGTGAAAACAATATTCCACCTGAACCCTTAATAATAAACGGCGAAAAGATTGAAAGAGTAAAATCAATTATCTATCTAGGCACTTCAGTCAATGATCAGTGGGATCATTCAGTAGAGATCAAGTATAGAATAGAAAAAGCCAGAAGCTCATATATTAGAATGCAAAAACTATTCAAAAACCGAGATTTAAATATCGAGATAAGAATAAGACTGTTAAGGTGTTACGTATTCTCAGTCTTGTTATACGGAGTAGAGTCCTGGACGTTGACTGCAGCTACAATGAAAAAGTTAGAGGCATTCGAAATGTGGCTATATAGACGTTTATTGAGAATACCATGGGTTGATCATGTGACAAATGTGGAAGTTTTACGCAGAGTTAACAAAACAACTGAAGTAATAAATACAGTTAAAATCAGGAAGTTACAATATCTTGGACACGTTAGCAGAAATGAAGAACGTTACGGCTTACTTCAACAAATACTTCAAGGAAAGTAGAAAGAAAGCGGGGACCTGGAAGACGACGCATTTCATGGCTCAAAAACTTAAGATCTTGGTTTTCGATGACGACCACTGGACTTTTTCGAGCAGCTGTTAATAAAATAAAAATCGCCACTTTGATCGCAAACATCCGAAACGGATAGCACGAGAAGAAGAAGAAGATGCTAGCTGCATGGTTTCTTTATGACAACTATGAACTCTATATTGCTTTTAAAAAACAATAAAAATTAAATTAAAGATAAATTATTTTCGACACTTTTTCTAGACCCTGGATCTGCCACCGTGTAATTTTTGCATGTGTGGGTCACTTTGAGAAGTTCTCGAATGATTGGTAGGTGCACAAAAGATATCGACGTTTACTGTTTTCTCCATTATACAAGATTTTAGAAACCTTCAATGCGCTGTTTTATTTTACAATAGTCATAAATACAAAAAACATAAAGCGTTTTGTATTATTTTAAAAAGAAAGTTTTTTCCGGACGCATTTATTGTAAATTATATTTTAAAAATACCTACAATTAAACAAAAATGCAATTTGGTTATAAAAACAGTACATATGGGGCAAAACGCGTTAACTGCCCCAGCGCTAGCGGAGACGACCACGCGAGCGCCAAACACGACGTTTTCATCTCGTCGTTTCGGCCTCAAAACATTAATAAAAAAATGATTTGAGAACACAATCTTACGTACTTTTTCTCAGCTTTCCAATGGTACAAGATTAACACAAAGATAAATAACACCTAATTTAGAATGTCCATTGTTTACTTAATATCACAACTTTTTAGTTACGAATTGTCAGTTCTCGACACTACTATTTTCAGTTAGATAAAAGTCTTGGGAAAGCATTCGTTTTAACCTCGTGTGGATTTCTCTTCAACATAATTCTTAAAAAGTTGCACCCGCACTTATATTGAGATTTAAGTGGAAGTTCTTGATCAATTTGTTCATGTGTTTGGAAATGGTTGCTATGCCAAGTTGTTTATTAGTAATGTACCAGAGCGCATTAACTGCTAATTTGAGCAATTTGTTTTGTAGCACTTGATTGTATCTTGCAAGGAAATTTGAGAATATTGCTCGCTGGACTTTGACGCCATTAGCATTCCAATTGAAGCGTTTTAAAAAATTAATGGTATTGATATTGTTATGGTCCATTAAGGAGTAAAGGTATTAAATTTGTTAATAAGAATGATTTGAAGTGCCCTAGGTAGGGCTGAATTAAATTTAGAATTGTTTTTAAAATTGTTTTAGTGAGTCTGTGTCCTGATTTGAAGTACTCCAAGGCAGACTTCGATTAAACGATCCAGCAGTTTTTGAAAGATGTTGTTGTTATTTGTAGGGGATTATTGTCTATTGCTACCAGTTTTGGAATTAGCAATTGGTAATTGCAGATCGCAGCAGTATTTTTATTCTTATCACAGGCAGTATAATGGTGATTACCTAGGAATTTTACGCATTTTGGTTGTAGTCGACAATAATTATTTGTACTGCCATAGCGTTGGCGTCTATGGTACTGGAGAGTTTTTCCAGATGTTCGTGTTGGTTCAACTGTTACCAAAGTATGGCATAAAGTATCAATTTTGTAATTTTTTTTAGCTTTCTCATTTGCTGTCAGAAGCAAACCGGTATTGGTTGTTTATTTTTATTGATAAGCCTAATTATCTTTATTATAGGGAGGTTGTGTTGGGCTAGTTCTCCTTGTATGTTCTCTTCTATTAACATGAGGAGTACATTTTTAATGACAACCGATAGAGGCCTTTCGTTAGGGTTTTGCATGTATGGAAGGCTACTTTGTTAGTCAGGTAATATTTAGCAAGGGATCTGTAGTCAGTTTCGAAATTTAAGGTGATTTTCAAAAATGTTCCGCTGAGGGTGGTGATAAATTTAACTGTGACGAAATTACTGAGGCCACCAATTACTTACTTGTGATTGTCTGGTCCATGAAGAATTATTGGCGGAATTTTCACTTTAGTCTCTTCTTTGGAGGGTCCTGGAGCAGCATTTCTGATTGCGTCTGTGCTCCCCCGTTGGCGAAATAGATGTGTTCTGGCAGATAATGTTTATTTTGCTCTATAAGTGTTTCATAATTCTATCGGTACTTCTTCTGTGTATTGCTGATTGGTGGTGAGAGATGATCGTTATTTCTTTTAGTATTTGACATTGTGTCGCCCCCGTAGGGAAAAACTAGTTTCATTTTTGAGATTCTTAAGCATTAGTTTGAGCAGGTGAACGTTGGAAGCAAATAATATTTAATGTTAAATATGAACTGTGTTTGCAGATAATTACCTAGGGGTCGTCATAGTACTGCTGTCACTAATCACTTCCGTGCAGTACGAACGTTGACACTTTTTTATAATGTAAACCAATAAATAAAGCCAGAAACGGCACCTTTCCGGCGTTGAGGACCTCCGGTTGCGGTTTCTGTTGAATTGTTGGAAGATGCATGTAGCCGGACCGCCGTCTTCCTTAAATAGCTCGGACAGCGTCAAACGCCTCGGGCACCAATATCTCGAAGCACACAAACATACGTCTGCCAGCTTCGAAATACAAGTGCGAAATTTACCAACTGCTAAGATACATTTACAGCCAGTTATAATAATATAATATATTTTATTTAATTGTTTTGTCAAAAAGGTAAACTAGAAAGACTGACTGATCTTAAAACAGTAAACAATAATGTTCATCAACTAATTCAGTAAATTTAACAGGGCCAATGTAGCAGCAATTATTAAAACGCCAGAAATAAAAAGAAATTTAATATTCTTATCGAATTTCTCATTGATTTTAATTTTTTGTTTCTGTAAATACTTCGTTACGCAAGTCATTCAGTTTTAAAATTTTGCTAATCAGACAAGCTCAGCCTTAAAGTTGACAAGCACCCTAAATTTACATCTCGAATTTGAGGACTGATACTCCGGCGTCATCGACTGAATGCTGCTAATTAAATAAGACACAATTACACGAGTCTGAGTTTATTAGCTAAATTTAAGCAAAACTTTGTTTCAATCAGATGAAATTGTTTCGAATTGCATAAAGTCAATTTAAATATTGAAATGGCACTAATGGTGCAGATTTTTATATATAATACATATTTGTAAATTATGTTAACATTCCGTATACTTTTTTATTTAAATTAGATTCTTGATACGCTAAATACTGTATAATTTACCAATGTTTGCTTTCGCTTTTATTTCACCTTTATAAACTGCTGATTAGCATAGCACGTCTTTTACTATTTTCAGCTATTTTTTGCAGTTCAACATTTTAACTAGCGCTTCAACTTTTACAACTGCTCTCATTTCAGACACTTTTTATGGCTAGGTAAGAACATTAAAATTGCTATTAAAAACCTTAGTTACGTCCGACAAAAGGTTAAGCTGAATTTTATGCTTAGCTGCTGCCACATTTTAAAAAGAGGCTATCACAGATATTTTTACGTTAATTAAAATTATAGAAATATTTAACAACTATTTTTATTTTGTTTTTATTTATGTAGCTATGAGACATTATTCACTGGCTGTAATAAATTTTGTGCCGCTTATTGCATCACGTACAAATGAATTTGCATTTAAATTAACCATCACAGTTCCACTTAACTGCTCAATGTGGTTTAAATGTACATACATTTATAAAACAGTTATGCAAAGTAATTGGCCTGTCGGTTCTAATTTAAATAAACAAAACAGTCGTTTGAATGATCGCCTCTGTTCAAAATTTAATGATAAATTTGAAATTAAGGTGGCATTAAAATATACAAATTGTAATAAATATTGAGCAAATCTCTGATCCACTCATTAAATTGTACAACCTAATTATTTATACATAAAATAGATTAAATTATTTCTAACACAAATATAAAAAATCATCTATTAAATTAACTACTTTGCATAAATCTTTTACACCCATACTGTAAAAACTTCTAATTTTACTTATACACCGTTTCGCAAGTAAGAAATGGCTAGAAATCCTGAAAACTTATAGCATAACTTCTTGCTTTGTTACAAACAATTTGTGAACTGTGTACTTTTCGATCGTAATAACCAGTTAAGTAAAACCGTAATTTATAACCTACAAGGAAACCTTTTCTGTTGCTACTTTCCAATTTCAAAAAATTTGGCATTCATGTAAAGGCATATGCACAAAATAAAAAATTCAATATATTTTTAAAAAGTCGCATATATGACGGAATTTTTATTAAAATTGCGAGAAGTTAATTCACGGAGCTCTTTTACACACTACCACTAAAAATAACCACACAGTCACTAGTTTGAAATAAAAATAAAAATGTAAATATTTATAATACGTGAAATGTTAATTAAAATTATAGCAACCATAGGAAATGTAATTATATATATAATTATATTTAAAATAAAATAATACACAATATTTATACAAAATATACATCTCTGGCTTTGGTTACAATGTCACATAATCATGTGAACATTATTTTTATTACTTTGTGAAGTTTATAGATTTTAATAGCTTTCTGGCTCTCTTCAAGATAGCTCATAGGTATGTTTTAATGTTGCTTACTTATCATTCGATTTAATTTATCCCGCAGAGCTTAATTTTAATAAAAACTAGAAATTATGGTAAATATTTTATTAATCATAAGATTTATCCTTCTTTATATTCTAAAAATTTACGATATAGTTTAGACGAATGGTTAGAATCGTTTACCGAAAAAAGTAAATTTAAGCCTAATCCGTTTTAGTTTGCACAATTTTATAATTCTCATAAAAAAATTTACACCGCAATAAATACGCCAAATAATTACCAAACCATACCACGTTCAACAGTTATATTGCGTAACCTTAGATGCTCTCTTTTCCATTATTCAAAGTAGGTGCACACATCGTTCAAAACTAAAAACTAAATTTTCATTAAATACACTTCTGTTGTTGATATATGGCGATGGTTATTACATTTACAAATCTTATGTAATAACTTTAGAATTCGTTAAAAACATGTAAAACAAGAGTTTTTTAATTATTGTATCGTTGTCTCTACATTTACAAATCAATTTGGTTAAACGGAGCAATAAAAAACAGACAACCGAAACAAACCTTGAGTTATTTATAGCTGCTATTCGGAGATTCTAAATTTTATTACGGTTATTTGAAACGAGAGATGAAATGTTCCGTTTTTTTTTTGTTTGTTAAACAAAGATTTTAGGATCAAAGAAAATATTTTGAAGGATACACGATACACTTAAATTTATAAAATATTTAGTTGGATTTGAATACCATTGTATGAAGTTCGTCTCTTATAAATTTAAGTTTTGTCTCTTGCAGTTATAATTTTAAAACGTGAGTTAAGTATGTAAATGCTGACTAGTACTTACATTAATATACTAGATATTACGTAAAGAAAACTCAGATTTTTTTTTGTCAACGGTAAGTAATATTACTACGAAGAAACAGAGCCTGTTGCAAAGAGGCAAAGCGTAAAACAATAAAAAATATATTACAGTAGCCAGCAAACGAGACTTAATGTTAACAGCACCTGAAATTACAATTATAATACAAGACAGAGTTAAACATCAACTTTAACTAGAAAACTATGATTTACGTATAGTAGTTTCTGTAAATAACACTTTTAAAACAGCAATGTAAACAGACTAGAATGGTCAAAATTACATCAAAACTGGACGCCATAACTATAGAATTAAATCCTGTGAATTGACAAATCTTAATTTAGATTTATTTGGTTTTAAAATAAGTCAGTTTATTCGTCGACAAGCGAAGAAGCGCTTATTAGAACAGTGTATTTATTTTGCTGGAGGAAGTAATGTGATGATTTGGGGATGTTTAGTGCAACTTAATAAAAAAATAATAAAAAAGTATATTCAAAGATCCTGTAAACCATCTAGTAAAAGAATTATTAAGAATGCTTTCCTCTCACAAGAAAATACTAGCCCCATTAAACCGAGTAGAAATTGATTATAATTATCAGAAAATCAAATTTCTCCTAGTAGAATTATTTGGTATTTCTAGATTTTATCCTTATACAATTTCTGAGAAATAAATTATATAGAAACATGTAAAATCTGACGACAACAAGCCAAAACAACATTTTTAACAAATTATAACAACGACAGCAGTGTATTGGAGATGATTTACAACAAAAACTACTCCGAACTTGCAAGGCAGTGTGAAATACATAATTGTATATATATATATATATATATATATATATATATATATATATATATATATATACTACAAAATATTAAATAGAAATGTGGTTTGCTGCTAATTATGCTGATTTTAGATATTTAGCTTTTTAACTGAAAAAGTTGACCTTATGTTACCAACCAAACTTGTTCGTCTTACTCTTACTAAAACAGTCTTTTTTACATCTTCGCCATCTGTATCATGCGTTGCAAAATCAGATACAGAAAAGTGGTCTTCATTCAATCTATATGTACCTGTAATATGATATTTATTTTTTCATCTACAACACCATACTATCAGTTAAATTTTCACTCAAGTTATCTAACAGGTAGCTTTCATAAAGTTACTGCGCGATGATGCCATTTTAGCTTTCAAAAACAGACCTCTACTTTGATTTTGCAGGAATTTCAGTCATAGTTCATAGATCCTTTACCAGGTTAGAAGGCGTATATACCATTATAGACTTAATTCACTTAAAGTGTCCAACATATGTAAATTATTGGAAACATTGGAAGTTGAACTCAATCCAACCAGCATTTTCAGCTCGGTTGTCAGTAGTTCTATAAATTTTGTCATCCAAACAATGTTGCTAAATGCAATAGTTGTAGTATTTAACGTTACGATTTTGATTATCGACTATATACCTCATGAATGTGCACTAAGGCGTCAAGGTATTTTAGTTAATTTTTTCTTTCTTAAAAGCGTTGGTATATTGATTTCAAATCCCACCTGCTTGAGTTGTGCTCTATACTTTCAAATCTAAGGTCAAACTCTGAGAACCAAAATTTTTGCTTATTTCACATTTGCAACGCATCACTGTAAAGAAATTTGTTGTAGTTATTTAACAAGATTACAATGATTGTAAATGCCCGTTTTCTTTGAAAGTGCTTTTGTACAGGTATAACCACATACTATTCGAAACAGACTCAGCCTTATTTTTATAATGCCATAAAATGCCTTTACAAGCTCAATAACATTCTCAGGTAGTATTGCTCAACGGTTTGGCGGTGTTTGTTGACCGTCAATTAGCTCTCTGTGAGCTTTATTTGTATCTTCCGTAGTAAGTTTGACATTTTAAGCTTCATATCATTAGTGTACACACTAACAACCGTTAACACAGTTTGGGATACCTATAAAGACATAACTCATTCTCACTCATTTGTTTGTTGCAGTGTATTGTTGTCATTGTTATTATAGGAATGTAATCTATTAAGTATTTTTATTACTTCAAAATCAGTTAAACTAGTGTTCTTTAAGATTGCTGTTTCTACAAAATTGTCTCAGAGAACATGTAGTACTCTATTATCTCTAATATGACTTTTTGATATTACAATTTAGAAGTATATATATATATATATATATATATATATATATATATATATATATATATATATCGAGAAAATCCAATCGTAGTAGTGGTCATACAACAACTACATATGCATTGATGCATTGTCATCTTATAGCTAAAAGATACTTTATAGGAATTTTTGATCTTGGTTTTATCGGATCTTGCTCTTGATTAAATGACCCAATAAACGGCGTCGGCTTTTTATGCTTTCATTAGCAGTTTTATCATGATTCACCTTTTACTGACTTTTATAATTTCTTTGTTGCAGATGGATAAATTTTGCCATAGGTACAGAAGATTAAAGTCTGTCGAACAACAGCTACAGAACTAGTGAAAGAAGTAGTCAGAGAAAGTATTATTCTGAGAAAAATATGTAATATTTTTTCAAATGTGGAAACAACATTGAACTTATAAATAGAAAACTCTTTTTTAGAACTTTTAAGTTTCAGAAACTAAAGAAAGTAGCTAAACATCGAAGTAGAGTAAGCACCTTAAACGTAGATTTAAAGTTTTTAAAGATACAATTAACCAAAATTTAATGAAAATCGATTTCATATGGTGATACAGCCAAAAATTTCCAAAGGGCGATGTTGTCATCATTGTAGATGATGAAAAATATTTTCATAATAAAGACAAATCAACTCCATCTGTTAACATAAAATTTATCTATAAATTTAAGTTTGAGCCAAAGGTTTTGGCACGGTGCGCGGTATCTGTACAAGGTATCTTAAGTTTTTTATTAAAACTTAAAGAAAGCCAGTTAACATGGATGTATATATTTTCAAATGTCGGCTAAGGCTGTCAATTTACTAATAATCATGACAAAACTGACAAAATCGCCATTATATTCAAAAAAATAATTGCATTGGCCAAAAGCTAAAAAACATGCAAGTTAGCCTAATGTGCCTTAATCTCGCCTGGTCAAGAATTTTTGGATCATTTTATATCGATTAGTTTAAGGCAATGACCTGGAGGCAACTTCAACTGAGCAAGTAAAACGACAAATCATTTCTTGTGCCTTAAAGATTGACGTTAACTTGATCCAATGTACAATAAAAGAGATTTGGAATAAACTACAAATAATCAAAAATAATGGGTATCTAGCAATGGCCCAAATTTTTATTATTTTTATTGTAGCAAGCTATTGATTATGTGATTATTTAACTGTAAACATAGCACTCTTAACTTTTGAAGAAATGGCGTCTTGGTACGACGGACCTTTAAGTAGTCCTCTTTAGACAAAGACAAACATTTTGAAAGAACAATAAGCAGATGAGAAAGAAGAAATGAAATTTTGTAGTAAATAGCCTGAAAATTTTTCTTACTACTTTTAGGCTGATTTAGAGAGATTTGAGACCACTGGTAGTGTCTGCCCGACCCGCAAACTTTAATCAGCTATCTACTGCTGTCACACCATAAAATATCGAAAAGGTTGGAGATCAGCCAAGTTTGGCGATTTGGCGAGCAGCTCAACGAGCGGGGATCAGCCATGGGAGCATCCAAACTATCCTGGCAAAATATTTGAAAATGTTCCCATACAAGATTCAAGCTCATGAGCCACTGAAGCCGTATGATATTAAGAGAAGATTCCAATTTGGTCAATTAATGATTGAAAAAATAAAAGACGGTTCAATTAATATTCCGAAAATGAGCCTTATTTTTATTTAAAAGGTTTTGTTAATAAACAAAATATGCTCCACTGAGTTACCGAAAATTCTCATCTTACACTTGTAGAGTTTCTTTATTCAGCAAAAGTAGACGCCTGGTATGCAATTTTAGAAAAAAAACATATTTCTTTGGTGGCAATGTAAACTCTCACAATTACTACCAGTTGCCCGAAGAAAATTTTCTAACTTAAATGTTAGATGTTAGTGAATATTTCTTAATTAGTATTTAAATATATTTATTAATTTCTTTTAGTGCTACTTGCTTTTTTGAAAAGAGGTCTTTGTGTAGCAATTTTATTGGCAAATCTAATCAAATGTTATTTTGAAAAATCCAGAAAATATTTCCTCTTTGATCACTTACGCCTAGCCCATGTTTACATATAATATCCGCATGTTGCCTTTTTCTAACCTTGTCATTGGGATTGATCATTAATTTTAAGTTTATATAATTATTTAAGGTTTTATAAAAATGTATCAAATTATTTTATTATTTTGTTCGATATCGGTGTATTAATTTATAAATTGTTATCAAAATATTTTTGTAATATGAGCAGTTGCTAATAGGTGGGTATTATACGAGGTGTGGCAGGAAAGTAATGAGACTGGCAACACTGCAAGCGATCTGGCAATGCTACGCTGTTGTCCTTGATAGAGCACGTGTATAGATACCCTCCCATAGCTCAGTGCGAGTTTCAACTCATTCCGTTAACTACGTGATTTTTGTGACTGCTCTTAGTGAAGTTGTATTTTGGTTGTGCGTCACGCAAAATGGAACAGCGGAATTTCAGGGAGGCCTTCTACTTTGAAAAACGACGAAAACATTGAACGTGTGAACACTCTTGTGAGATCAGACCGTCTTTTTACATTAAGAATGTTAAGTGAACAATTAAATTTGAACAGATTTATCGTTCATCAAATTTTGACTGAACATTTGCATATGCGAAAGGGACCTCAAAAGGCATTCCTGTTGTTCCCCAGCCCCCCTATTTACTTGGCCTCTGTTCCTATGACTTTTTCCTTGTTCTTAAACTGAAAAATGTCCTCAAAGGACGTCATTTTGGGACTTTAGAAAACATCCAAAAGAGTGTAACGGACATGCTGAAGACCATACCGGTTGAAGACTTCCAGCGCTGCTACCAATAGTGGGAACAACGTCTCGATCGGTGTGTAGCTCCCCAAGGAAACTACTTTGAAGGGAATAACGTGGATGTTTGAAAAAAATAAAAACTTTGGTAAATAAAAAATCAGTCTCATTACTTTTCTGCACACCTCGTATATACACATTTATACATATTAAGCTGACAAATGTTTCTGTTATTACTGTCCATTTCATTGTTTCCAATCAATCACATTATCTTATCTTTATTTGTATCTGACCAATACCAACTCATTTCACTAATTCCCATTATATCGACGTTTGTTATTTTTGCCTTTATTGTTGTTTTATTATTTATTAAATTTTTAATTTTCTTATTATATACTTCTTTACTGGATAAGTTTTTCGGTGAAACGTTAGCAGTTTACCATTTAATAACTACTATGGACCAGAGACAATTGTATTTTTATATAATAATGTTTCTTTGGAATAATTTTATACTTGAGTAGTTTCCCCTTGCTTTCTCTAAATGTGTGAACTACCTTTAACTTGGGATGCAAATACTACTTATAACTTGCCCTACATATGTAATTACAGTTATCTAAAGTTGGCTTCAATGAGGATTGTTACTTAAAAGAATAAAGCAAAGGAGAAGTTATAAAATTATATAAACTCCTATAGAGTTAAATACAAGAAATTAGTATTAATGTGTTAAAGTCCTTTTATGATTATTGTTTTGTGATGTGTTTTAAATAAATCTACTTATTAAAACTTCTAAACCTTTTAGCTATAAGTAATCTTCGTCAGGACTGGCTTAAATCTGAATAACAATACGGCAAGAATTAATAACAAAAAAAATGAGAAATATAGAATTGTCACACTCATAGGCAATATAAACATATTCTTACAAATAATCTACAAAAGAATATATAAAATATGCGAAGAATACGTGCCCGAAATTCGGTTTGAATTTCGAAACGCACTGGGGACAATAGAACACCTTTTTTGTTTTACAGGTACAGCACCGAGATGTAAGATGTTGGCAGTGATATATTCGTCTGTATCGTTAATTAGTGTAAAGGTTTCAATAAAGTATGCCATGCTAAGATTATTAATATGTTGACTGAACTTTGTATAGATAGCAAGGACTGGCAAATAATTTTACAGTTATATTTGGTTCAACCTGCCTACATCAAAGTAGATGGGAAACATTATAAAGTATTAAAGTACTTGAAAGAGTCTCATCACTGTTTAATAGTATTCTGAACATACATTCAAATAATTACTCCAGAATAACAATTACGGAATTTTTGATTAACGGACGAGTAAACAAAATTAGGTATTCTGATGATATAGCTATTATTGCAGGCAGTTTAGAAAACTTACAACGGGGTATAAATAAAATGACAGAAGTCAGCATGGAATGCAGCCTATATTTATTGACAAAATTAAATATGTGGCGATCACCAAAAACCAGATTCCAAATAAAGACCTAGTGAATAACAAAATAATAGAGAGGGTGCAAAGATATCCGGGTACAAAACTTAATGATCGGTAAAACATTAACGGGATATATATCGTTGTATTGAAAAAGCAAGAGTTGGTTGTATCTCTGAAAATGTTATTTTTCAAAAATTTATTTATTAACTATATCTCAATCAAAGTAAGACTTATCTGATGCCACGTCTTTTTGGTTTTGCTTCATGATGTCTAATTTCAGACTCTAATAGAAGCAACCATCAAGATATTAACACGCTTTGATATCTGACTTATCGAAGAATGTTAAGAAGTTGTTTCAACGATGAAGAAACAATAAAATAGTGGTTACGGTAAAAATACAAAGGTTTTGATATTTGCGACACATAATAGGAACGAAAAATATATGGTTTAATGCAACGAATATTGACACAAAATATCAATGAAGACGTGGATCAGGTTATACAATAATTTACTAGTAAAGAATCTTAGAACATGGTTCTCGACACCAACAACTCAACTTTTCCGTGTCGCATTAAATAAAGTAATGATAGCCAAAATGAGCATTTTCTGATTTTGTCTTTTACAAATGTGTGTATTGAACCCACCACATAAATAATATATAATATTGACAATCTTATTACGTATTTACTGCAATTTAAATTGCCACCGAAACATCGTAACAGTTAAACTTACTGAAAGTGTTAATTGCCTCTTTATTGTCTCTCATTTAACTAATTTTATTTAAAAGAAATTTTTTGTAATATTTTACTGTCTATACATATATACACACGCTATTTATGTTAGACTTAGATACAATTATTAATCAATGATCTCATGAACTGTGCAATGTACTTACATTTTGTTAACTTTAGAAAACATTAAATTAATAAACTTGTATTTCCGAAGTATGTGTATAACTTTTAATTACTAATTTAATAACTTTAATAAAAACTTTATTATAGAAATTGGAAGAATAATAATATTCATGTCAAAATTTTTTTTTAATAAATATTTGAATTATATAATTAAGTTGTATTTCTCATTGAAATATCTATAATTAAATTTTATAGGTTGATTTATGTGCAAATAAAATGTGAGGATAACATTCTTTTTAGTTGTTTCTCTGTAATATTATTCAGCATTTATTATGGCATATATCGAAGTTATTGTCCTTTTATACGCTACCATGGCGTAAATTAAGTCTTGAATTGTGTAATTTTTTGTTACATATATCACCACCTTTACATGCTAATTTGAACAAATGTTGTATTTATCGGTACCATTTTGTTGGAGTCGCCCTGGGGACAGAACAAGGCCGACGCAGTGGACAAAAAGCGGCACTTTATTGGGTCATTTGTAGGGTAGCTTCAGTGAAGCTTGGCCCCATCTCATCAATCTCTATTCCCTGGCAAAACTGTAATCCTGAGGGGATACAGCTTATGTTGAGTCGTATAAATTAGGAAGTGCTACATCTTGCCCTTCAGCGAGATTATTAACATGCAAATTCGGAGCTTACTGTGTGAACATATTTCACCTTAAGATAAATTGTTGCAGTTAAAAATTGGAACGAGTTTTTCGCGTCGTAGTGCTTGCTAGCCTAGCGGCTGGTCGGAGTTACTGAAATATGGCATAATTAAGAATCGACCATTTCGTATTCAAGCGCTGCGCTGGTGCGAGGAGAAATGGCCAAAGTCTAACAGGGCAAATAAAATGTCACACGGGTTAACCCACATTTCAAGAAAAATTCCGCTGATATTTGGCAGAGGACATCTGATGAGGGTTAAGTGTCTAGATTAATAACCCCATTGTTAATTTGTTTATATATAGAAATTTCAGGAAAAGCTTTACAAGGAAATTAAAGCATGCGCTCATTTTACATCATTTAGAAATTATTAACATATTTTAAAATAGTACTGATATATAAAATAATATACATGTATTAGAGAAGTTTTATAATAATTTCTTTAAATGTTTCTGTAAACTAAAATTTATAAAATATTATTTAAGAAGCAAAATTATCTAGCAACAATTGTTATGTAACATTATAATTTTATCTTATTTCTTATATGCTTTTAAATTTATTTTGTGAACTATATCTATTTAACATGTACAGCCTACTACGATTCTCTTCTTTGGTGTTCTCTTTAAAAGCAAGTATTCGAAGGTTAACAACTCTCTAGAGCATACTTTGTGGTTAAATTGTTTGTTTACATCAATTTGTGTGCGAGCAAGGTCAGTTTAAAAGATAATACGTAGTCCGTGTCTCTATTTGATATTCCTTTTTTTATTCGCCCATTCGAAAGAGCCCAAAATGATTACTAAATATACCCGGCGTTAAAAATTTACAATAAAACAATTAAATTGATATAATCCGTACATTAACAATTTAATTTAGTTTTGCCTACTGAGCAAAAATAACTTAATAGGAATAATATTAACGTAACACAAAATCAAATACAAATGATGATAACAGCTCTTCTTTCAGAAAAAACTTTACAAACAAGACGAGGTAAAATATGAAGAATATTAACCACAATTTAGGTAATGTTGAGTTAAATAATAAATTCCTTCTTTGGAGATTGATTCTCAGGGTATAATTGAAAATGGACATCCTTTATTATAGAAATTGTTTAAGTAACATGTTAAAATCTACGTCTGGGGCTGTTTAAATTTACATAGATTTGATACTTTGTACGCCTTTGCGCACTCTTATAGTTGAGAGAATGCTGCGGCTGCATTAGCGGTTTAATAAAAACAATGCAAGTTAAATTTTGCAATAAAACAGCAATTTAAGACATCAAAGTTCCTATTGGAGAATTAGAATAAACCGCGGTGTGCACGAAACACGGACGAATTTAATAGTGGCGATAAATAATCCGAATACGGGTCTTATCACACTGAAATTGAACGTAGTGAAGTGCAGAACACCGGTAAGCAGAAGTGACATAAGTGAAGTAAACAATAGTAAATAATAATTAAAACTGAAGTGCAATTTAAACTGAGTTATAACAAGCTAAAACCAAACTTTCCTTCAATAACGGCCGACTTTATCAATCGAGAGAGCGCAACGGGGTATTAGAGGTCGACCTGAGCGAATGAACTGTGCGATAAGACGACCCGCGATTATCGGAGTTTGAAACTAAAAACTGTAAATATTTATTTAAAGTACTAGTGTAAATATTTATGTAAATTTCAAATGAGTAACAGCGTTAAAAGGAACATAGATTTAAATAGCAGTGAAGAGAAAGAAATAGAGATATTCAAGCCTAGTAAAAAGTAATTAGATCACCAACTGAAGAACACAAACAGAAGCCGACAATAACAAATATGGCAGATTTCCAAGAAATCAAGAATATGATGCTAACAATGACTGAAGAAATAAAGAAAAACACCGAAGAAACACGTAAACTAAGAGAGGAAATGCAAAAAAGAGGAAAGATGGCTAACGGAGAAGAAACAACTAAAAATAGGATCACCAAATTAGAAAACCAGATAGAAGGAATGGATAAGGAGAAAAGGAGAAACAACGTGGTGATAAAAGGAATAGGATTTGACCCACAACAGAAACAAAACGCGGCTAAACAATTCCTAAAGGACAGATTAATGGTAGAAGCAGAAGTTAACAAAGTAATAAGCATAAAAACCAAGGAGGGACGATTAGTAAATATTATTGAAGTAAATGCATGGGAAACTAAACAGGAAATTATGAAGAACAAATACAAATTGAAAGGTAGTAAGATATATATTGAAAATGATCTAACACTAAAGGAAAGAGAAATACAGGCTGAGATAAGGAAAATTGCTAAGGAAGAAATTACCAAAGGACACAAAGTAAAAATAGGATACAGGAAAATAACCATTGATGGAGAAGCCTACATTTGGGATGATGATGAAAAGGGCGTAACCATAGCAAAAATTGAACAAACCAAACAAAGGAATAACAGAGATGACGAAAATGGCAAAGAAAAAGGACAATGAAGCGGAATACAAATTATGGAAAATTGGAAAATGGAAAATAGGGACAAAAATGAGAAAGACGAAACACTAACAAAAGAAATAAAAAACAAGAGAAATACAAATAAAAAGAAACTAAATACATGGAAACTAGGAGCTTGGAATATTAGAAGTATACAAGGAAAAGAAGTGGAAATAATAAACGAATTTGAAGCAGCAAATTTAGAAATATTAGTGATAAATGAAACAAAAAGAAAGGAAATGGAGAAATCAGTCTAACAAACGGGCACATATTAATATATAGTGGAGTACAGAACGATCAAAGAGCAGCAGGTGGAGTTGGCTGTATAATACACAAAAAAATAACTGAACAAATCAGTACCTGGAAAGCAATATCGGAAAGAATACTATTAGTAGAATTAAGGAATAGACATGGAAAGATTATGACAATAATATCAATATACGGACCAGACGAAAATGAAAGAGTAGAAGAGAAAGAAAAATTCTGCGAAGAATTAACAAATACCACAGAAGAAGCAAAAGGAAGTATATACATAGCAGGCTACTTCAATAGTAGAGTAGGGAAGAAAGATGAAGAATATAAAGAAATAATAGGACAATATGGAGAGGAAGTGCGAAACAATAACGGGAAAAGACTTTTAGATTTCTGTCAATTGCAAAACATAATTATAACTAACACATTTTATCAACACAAGGAAATACACAAGTTCACTAGAGTACAAATAAATAGAGGGGAGAAATCAATCATAGATTATATATTAGCACAAAAAGAAGAGAAGAAAAATATATTAGATGTAAGAGTGAAAAGAAATGCAGAAATCTATAACGACCACTACTTGCTTATAGGAAAAATAAGACAAAATGACACGGAAATAGAAAAAACATTAAAAACAATAAAACGAAGCCATACAGCAATAAAAACATATAAACTTAGAAATAAAGAAACTGCAAAAATATATCAACAGAAAACAGAAAACAAACTAAAGAACAAAATGGACGTAATAAAACAAGCAGATGCACAAAAGGATGGAAGCTATTTAAAGAAATCCTAATTAATACAGTGAAAGAGATATGTGGAACTTATAGGATGGAAAACGGGAAAAACAAACAGCCTGGTGGACAAATGAGATAAAGAAGAAACCATGAAGAAGAAGAAAGAATGGAAAAATACTTAACAAGCAAAAAACAGAACAATACGAATTATATAAAAATCAAAGGAAAAAGTAAAGGAATTAGTAGCAACAGCAAAAGAAAAATTATGGACAGATTTTGGAAACAAAATGGAAAAAGATAGCACAGGTAACCAGAAATTATTTTACAAAATCATAAAATCCTTTAGAACAGAAAAGCAGAGAAAAGAGATATACATAAAGAACAAAACCAAGAAACAATAACAAATGACACAGAAATAATGGAAAGATGGAGAGAATATTTTCAGGAGTTACTAGGACAACAGACACGTACAACAAGAATTATTACAAATGAAACGGGAAAACAAACCAGATAGAAGAAGAGGAAACTGAAAAATAAAAATGGACGAGCTGAGGAATGTAGTAAGAAAACTAAAAATGGAAAAGCACCGGGAGATGATAAAGTTACAGCAGAAATGATTAAACACTTGGGAGAGACAGGGATGGAATTACTACTAGAAATATTAAACAAAGCATGGCAAAGTGAAAAATTCCAGAAGAATGGGAGTGGCACTAATAACGCCAATACACAAGAAGGAGATAGAAAACAGTGCTGTAACTATAGAGGAATAACGCTACTGAACATTATTATAAAAATATATGAACAAATAATCAATAACAGATTAAAGATAATATTAGAACCCCAACTAGCAGAACCGCAAAGTGGATTTAGACCAGGAGAAGTGCGCAAGACCACATCTTCACAATTAAACAACTAATAGAGAAAAGACAACCACAAAACAAAAATCTTTACCTAGCCTTTATAGATCTGCAGAAGGCATTTGACACAGTTCCTAGAGATAAAGTATGGAAAGGACTGAAAGAAAAAGGAATAAATAACAAAATTATACGAGTGATTGAAGACCTATATGAAACCAACACAAATTATATAATAAGTAACAATAGGAAATCAGAAGGGTTCAAGACAGAGAAGGGATTAAGACAGGGAGGAGGACTAAGCCCAACCTTATTTAATATACACATGGACAATATCATCAGAAAAACTGAACAAAACATAAAGAAGCTGTTTGTAGGACATAGAAATTTAGAAAGAGTAGAAATAGCCGAGGGAGTTTTCGCAGACGACGTGGTGTTAATAGCAGGACAGGAAACAACTTTACAAGAAAATATAAATACATGGAAAGAAGTACTAGAAACAGAGGGCATGAAAATAAACATAGATAAAACTAAGATAGTGGTAATTGGAGAACAGGATATTAGAAGAAATATCAGAATAGAAGACATCAAAATAGAACAAGTAAAGGAATATAAGTATTTGGGAATAACATTAGACAAAACAGGGAAACAAGTTGCAGAAATAAACGAGAGAATAAATAAAACAATAAAACTGTACTATGCAATGAACAAAAAATTCATAAACAAGAAAGAAATAAGTAATAAAACCAAGATAAAAGTCTTTAATACAATATGCAGACCAGTACTAACCTACGGAAGTGAATCGTGGATACTCTCAAACAGACAAAAAAACCAAATTCAAACTACAGAAATGAAATACCTTAGACGAATACTAGGAGTAACCAGAAAGGACAGGATTAGAAACACAGAAATAAGAAAAGAATTAGAGGTGAAACCAATCATACAATTTATAGAACAAAAGCAACTCAGTTGGTGGGGACATATACAGCGAATGAATAACAAAAGACAAGTAAAGGCAGTATACGAGGCCAAGACACAGACAAAAAGGAAAAGGGGAAGACCAAGGAAACAATGGAACCAAATGATAGAAGAAATACTACAAAAAAGAGGAAAATCATGGGAAGAGGCAAAAAGGGTAGCAAGAAATAGAAAAGATTGGAAGAAATTTATAGGAGAAAAATAAAAATAAAAATAAAATGTAATTATAGATATATAATGTAATATGAATAAATAAGAATGTAAACCCGACACCGAAAGGTATAAGGGTAACGATTATAATAATAATAAAAAGTTCCTATTGAATACACTTCATATTCAATAAGAAGTTAAGTGAGAATGTTTTTCATATGATATAAGTGTAATACGCGCAGTGACTTCAAGTGCATTGTAAAAAAACAAATAATCAATTAAAATATTTATTTAGCTACCACAACGAACAAAAAGAAATTAGAAAGAAATATACTATTTAAAAGAGGTGTAACCACTTGAGAAAATAAAACATTAAACAGCAACCACTAATTATATTCTTCTTTTTCTACTCTTATATATAGACTTATTAGCCTGCTTCTGACTATACATTTCGTGTAGTACTATATTATATATGATTATTATATTAAGAACAACATGTAATCATCCGTTTACTCCTTTTTTGTGGTGAAATATCTATCGAAATTTATCACCAGTTGAGTGAGACATGCGGTGAATGCGTTATAGAGCAAAAGTTTAAAAAGGGTCGAGAGTTGTGAGACAATGAACCAAAGCAGCTGCGGTTACGAACCAGCCGGACCAAAACGATGATTACGCAAGTGGAGCAAGTTGTTATGGAAGACCGTCGATTAAGTGTGCGTGATATCGCCTTTAAACTTGGCATTTACGTAAAATTCATAGTCCATTTTTATATAATGACCTGAAATTTGAAAAGGATTTTTCAACAAATCTTGACCAACAAACACAAGGCAGTGCGGGCGCCAAAGTTTCAGGACATGTTAATACTCCCATGAATATCAAACCGTGAAGGACACTCTCCATAACTGCTCGTTTCCCAATCGAGCCGCTGTTACGTCAAACATTTTCTAGTGGACAAAACACACCTCTAAAGAAGTATTTAGCGGCTATAGAATCATGGTGATGGCATTGTGGAGAAGATGTACGTCTAGAAGGAGATTACATTGAGAAGTAACAAAACTTTCCACTTTCTTGGATAAGTACTTTTTAGAAAAAAAAATTGAGACAAAACTTGAACGCACTTTGTACAATTAACTTTTATGTTTCTTTTATGTTTTATCCAAATTAAAAACGACAGTTAAAAAGAACTGTGCTTGAACAAATTTTTTCAAAATTTGTAAGAGACTTTGATGGATTCCAAGAAAAACTTTTTGAAAAAGAAAGTGAGGCGTCTAAAAAATATTACATTAAGTACGTTGTTTCTAGGTATCGAAACTAAAAAATAAAATTCAATTTGAACTAAAATATTTTATTGATATTATAACAAGAAAATTACTTCTTTGTGCGATTATTATATTTTGTGTGATCGTCCATAAACTTTTATATATAAAGGGAGTACAAATAAGTCTCCGCCGTTTGACAAAAGATGGCCGCACCAGTGTTATGGATAAAATTGTCAGATATAAAACATCATATTGTAAGGTTCGACATCTGGCAACACCATAAGCTTAAAATATTAGCGATTTTGTATCAACATCATATAATTTTTTTGTGCGAAAATGTCGAGTTTTGAGCCGAATAAGCATCATTTGCGGGAACTTTTGATTTATTTCTTTAATTTGAAGAAATTTGTAGCTGAGGCGCATCGATTGCTTGTAAAAGCATATGGTGAGGCTGCTTTAAGTGAGACAAGTTGTCGTGAGTGGTTTTATAAGTTTAAGAACAGTAAGTTTGACGTCGAAGACAAAGAACGTAGCGGAAGGTCAAAAATGTAAGAAGACGCGGAATTGAATGGTATTATGGGAGGAAGATTCGTGCCAAACGCAAGAAGAACAATTACATTAGGAGTAACTCAACAAGCAATTTCACATAGTTTAAAATCGTTGGAAATGATTCAAAAGCAAGGAAATTGGGTTGCATATGAACTGAAGCGGAGAAACGTTAAACGCCAATTTTGCACATGTGAAATGCTGTTTGCCAAGCATAAACAAAATGGTTTTTTACATCGTATATTCACTGGTGATAAAAATGAATCCACTACGATAACCCAAAGAAGAGTAAATCATGAGGACCACGTGGCCATGCTTCAACATCGACAGTCAAGCCGAATATTCATGGAAAAAAATTATTGTGTATTCAGTGCATTCAGCTTGATGTCGTGTATTATGAGTTGCTCAAACCAAACAAAACCATTACTGGGGCTCTCTACCGAACACAATTGATGAGATTGAGCTGAGCACTCCAGGAAAAACGCGCCCACTATTATTCCAGACACGACAACATTACTACTACTACAAACCTACTTGGAAACACTCAATTGGGAAATCTTACCCTACCCGCCGTATTCACTAGACACTACCCCTTCCGATTATCACTTGTTCTAATCGATGGCACATGGCCTACCTGACCACCACTTTACATCATATGAAGATACTTTGAATAAAACATAAGGTCCCGTTATTTCGCAATAAATATCCAATTTTTGATAAAAAACGGCGGATACTTATTTGTACTCCCTTTATTTAACTCTACGATGTATATGGGGCGTCTAATAGACCCCGACTGATTTGTTTTTGATGAATCTGTTTGTAATATTAAAGTTACAAGCAAATGATTGTGGGAATTATTAAAACTAATTTGGTTTGATACGACTCATATAAAATGTTGCCACAATTTAAAAATAGTTTTGAGATAATTCTTTTAATTGTTACCATTAGTTTACATAGGTAGGGTCTATTAAATCTCAGTCATTTTTATATCACAAAATCTTAATAATTTGAATATGCTGGATTTGCTTTACATATCAAGCATATGTTCCAATACGTTTAGTAATTGGTCGAATTCTAATTATGGAATGCATGGAACTATTTTGTAACTAAAGAGATGCTAGAAAAAATTTGTTTGTGTACAAGCAAAGAGAAAAGACGAGTTTACGGAACATAAATCAAACAGTGGGAGGACGTTGATATTATTAAACTGTATGCATATATATATACATATATATATATATATATAGAATGAACCGATTTAGGTCAAATATACGCCGTTTTGTTGGATAACTTGTTACCATTTTGAAGATAATTACATTATGCCTCTCTCATAGAAGACCTTGTCCCTATTGGCAAAAAACTGGGACAGTCGATTTTCACAAGCGTCTCTTGAGGCGAATTTTTTACCAGCAAAATAGTTCTCTATGGACAGGAACAGGTGGTAATTACTTGGTACTAGGTCCATACTATAAGGTGGATGCATAAGAACCTCCTAACCAAACTCCCGGAGCTTGTGGTGAGTCGCTATCGATGTGCGTGGCCTGGCGTTTTCTTGATGAAACACAATTCCTGTCCTAGTGGGCAAAGTTGGCCGCTTCTGTCCAATTGTTCACAGTACAGGTTCGAATTAAGAGTTTGGCCGTAGGAGAGCAGATCTTGATATATGATTCTTTGGCAATCTCACCAAACGCACAGCAAAACCTTCCTGGCCGTCAACCCTGGCTTGTTTTGCGCCGACTTACCGCGCTTCGACCACGACCGTTTTCGCTTGACGTTGTCGTAGGTGATATACTTTTCATAGCCAGTTACCGTCCGATTCAGAAATGGGTCGATTTTGTTGCGATTCAGCAGCGATTCACAGATCGAGATTCGGTTCATGAGGTTTTTTTACCTTAACTTGTGTAGCATCCATACATCCAGCCGTTTCCAAACGGTTCCAAGTGATTTTTTGGCTTTATAACGCCGTTTAGTGCAAAAATGCTTTAGGTAATTGCAAGAAAAATTATATTCCATGAGTAGATGTGACTATAGATGAACAATTCCTATTATTTAGAGGTAGATGTGGACACTGGTTTTTGAGCTTGTGCTGAGGTCATAGGGGTGGTACGGCGGAGCCAGATGTTGTCTAAACGGCAGAGACCTAACAGCAAATATTTCGACATTCCTAGTATAGCATCTAGCATAGTAAATACTTTTAGAAACACAACTATGGATAAGTTCTTCACAAATTTACTACTTGTTGAGTATTTATTGGAAAAGAGTCTCGCGATGGTAAACACACTACGACAAAATAAACAAGTTATATTATTAGAACTCAAAAGTGTCAAAGCTATTGCATTCCGCTACCTTGGCGTTTCGAAACAACCTCTCAATGGTCAGTTACGTCCTAAACCATGCGTTGTGCTACTGACTAGTATGTATTATGATGCAGCGGATGACGAAAAAACTCCGAAAGGATAGCCACATTAAATTATAATAGGAATAAAGGGTCAAGTGGATCTAATAGATCAAATGGCAAAGATGTATTCCTGTAAAGGGCAAACACAACGTTTGCCATTTGTGTTATTCTGCAAAATTCTAAATGTCACCAGCTTAGATGCCTATACCTTATTTATACAACAAAATTCACACAAACGACGTCTTGTTTTGAAGAAGTTATGCTTTTAATTAGTATTTCTGTACATAAAAGGCCACAAAAAAACAAAATCTAAAAAAGGAAGGCAAAGAATGTATACAAAAGTTTTTAACTGTAGAAGAACTACGGGTGATACTTAGATCATCAACTAAAAAGATGTTTCCTATGTGCTTGCGATAAAAATATAAAATCGGTAGCGTGCTGCAAGTAACACAAAAACATATGTTCTGATAACTACATAATAATTCGTAATTTGTGTAAGGAGTAATTAATGTGGTGTTTACAATATTCCCTTTAATAATTGCTGTTTTATAACAGACAAAATAAAACAATAGCGTCTAGTGATGTACAATTCAGCGTAATATATTAAATTTAACTGCCTAAATGTTCCTCATTTATCTAAAAAGTATTAACTGATATAAAATTGGACATTGATTTTTTACATATACGCTTTTAATGTTCCATTTTTGTTCATAAAGGTGTTATTAATGCTGTAATATTAAGTATTACATTAATAAACATAGGGGTTGAACGGTTAATTTAAATAATTCCTAACGTAACTAATAGTAAGTAGATTATGTAAACTCGTAAAAAATTGGTTATGCATCCTAGGGTTAAAAATATCGTATTAGTAGACAGCTCAACTATTTACAGGTAACATGGACTATGAACCGTCATGCTGGGATACCGAAAAATGCAGGAATATTATGCAGAGATATATCTAAAATATTAGCCATTAACATTCCTTAAACCTTTCAAATTACCTCCATAGAGTTTATTACTTTTTAGAACAGAAGCATAATAATATACATTTTTATGGGTGTGGTTTATTTTGGTTTTAACTATATTTTAGCACTTTCCATAAAGGAGTACATCAGTAATTAACTGAACAAATTTAAATTAATATTATCCCTATAATTTGTCATAAAAATTACTTTTACATCAATAGGGATAGTTGATAGCAGTCAATGCAAAAATGCTCTAGTTTAAAATTTGGACAAGTCTATATCCTCGATCTAATTAACGCCTGGCTAAACTTAGAAGGTTGATTACATACATTAACAAGGCATGCAATAAATAATTAAACACGGAAGACATTCATTTGAAAATTTCCGTACTTGTACAGCGCATTTAAGAAAGGAGCATATTAGGTTATTTTAAATATTAGCACTATAATTCATCTCTTTTACTGCCGGTACATGTTAGAAACGCCCTTCTCAACATTTTCAAGTAATAGTACATAACTAGCCTTGCTATAAACATTCAAATTTTTTAACAATGTTTTTTATAATGGCTTTTTTATTTCTACAAATTATGTAGATTACGAGGGTTGCCCCAAAAATAGGTTTTCATATTTTTGAGTTTTGTTTTTTCAATATCATCTTCTTTGTTTGCATTTTTCTGTATTCTAGAAGAATTTGTAGTATCTGACTTCATATATACAGTAGCGGCAAAAATTTTATCATATTAATCAAAGTTTTTTTCCAGAAGACTTGGAGAATCATCGCGACCTAGATGTGATGTTTATTAAGCATAACTCGCGATGTTTCTACTGGAGAACAGAAGTTTATCAATCTTCGTTTCCAAAATATTCCAGAAAAATGAGATCTCACATAAAAGCGGTTTTCAGCGTTGTAGTTTTCAACGCGTTTTGTTTATTTATTTTTTGTTACCATGTGCTGTTTTCTGTGCTAATAGTTGTTGCTGCAGATGCCAAGGACAACAGTTTCAAATAAATTGGCTCTCTAAGTACCCTAGGTCATCTTCAGAAGCTACTGCGACGGACTGGCACAGACCCAGCTGGCCGCCCGGTTCTAACTCACCTAGTCCACGATATCTCTGACCCGCAAGCCTGTTCGCACTACCGGACTCTCCCCACTTATCAAGAAGAGCTACAAACCTCGTTGCACGTTCCCACACATCAACAGATGCATCTGCCATGAGTCCCAGGCCGACGTCCGCCGCACCGCCCTCGACATCAGGATCAGTATCTTTCCTCTCACCAGCCTCAGCCCGTGCATAATCATTATCCGATCATGACTTCAAGCAGCTGGATTGCATAGGAGAGGGCCAGTTAGAAGCCCCTCATGGATCAGCGAAACAGATCGGCCATACTCAAGTTTGCAAAGGAGCACCTGCACTAGACCCGTCAGCAGTGGGACAAAGTTATTTTCAGCAATGAGAACAAGTTCTCTTTGTTCAAATCGGATCCCGGTACAATCCCCGGTACCAGGTCTCTACTGTGAAGCACTCCTCCATCGTATCACGGGAATAGAATTAGACCGCCATGTTTACAAAGGCATTCTGGAGACTGTCATGCTCCCTACGTATGCAGTGCCTACGGCAGGGTCTTCACATTTCAACAAAACAACGACCCCAAGCACACGACACGAGACACGAACTACTGATTCAGGTGAAAGAGGGCCCGGCTTCTTAATTGGCCCAGTCAAAGTCCGGACCTAAACCTTATCGAGCACTTGAGCACTAGAAACGCGGATGAGAAATTTGCATAGTTGCAAGAGGAATAGAAGAAGATCCTCAGTTCACCATCGACAACCTCCTCGATTCCCTGCCCCGTGGGTGCCAGGCTGTCATTAGAAACGAGGAATATGCTACCAAATATTAAAGTATTTGAGTTATTGTTACGTTATACAACAACTTATTATGTTTTTATGGTAATAAGAATAAAAGAGTTCAGATAAAATTGTTTATTTAATTTGTTAACTTTTGGGGTTTTTACATTTTCTGATTTTCTGCTCGAAGACTTTGATGGAAATTTCTGGTAACTTCGGTGTTTTTTTCTTGTATATTCTGAAAAAATCCTCAAAAATTGTTTTTCCTAGTGTTCTCTTCGTTCGGAAGCAACTGAAAATATTGGATATGATAGAATTTTGCAGCTACTATGCGTAAATAAACTGAAGATAAGTTTTCTAACTCATAGAAGCATTATAACAATTCAAATATACAATGCATCTACACAAGTTTCTAGCATTTTTCTAATGGATCGGTAGTTTATAAAACCAGCTAGTTGCACACAAATCTTTGCCACCATTATCGTCGTCAACTCCAACATCCACTAAGTGCTCCTTTAGTGGTCCTCAAACAATTTACAATTGCTGGAGGACAAGTTCGGACTGCAGTAAAAATGATCTGCTATAGTCTAAAACAAACCCTAGATTTTTTGTGGAACTGGGTAGCTGTATGAGTTTGGGCGTTATTATAAAACAAGATAACGTATGGTATCGACAATGTGCATTTGACAACGATGTGCAGGTTTTGCTTCGCCTAAAAGTTGACAAAAGTATCTTCAGCAACCGTTAATCAGCGGTCATCATAGGGCGACATCGGTTTATGGCATACATACACTAAAGGATGTTCTCCTTGAACTGTCTTAAATCCTTTTAAAATTTTGGGTAGTTGTACGTCTTATGTTGTGAAACATTTTATAATAAGCCGTTACGTAATGAAAAATTGTATCTCTTTTCCTAACATTGTCATATTGGCTAAAAAAAAAGTAGTAATTTACTTACAACTCTCGAAAGGTCCAGTTACCTCATGGCGCTTAAAAAGAAATTTTGATTTATATTTGATTAATGCTTGTATTATGTGCATTTGTTCACTTAGCCAGTTTCTTCCAAAGTCTTTGGTTTTTTGTATTCTTTGCGACTTGATGCAGTGTATCACCAATTTGTTTTATTTGATCGATCTATCATTTTGGCAAACGTTCGTGACTGCATACTCCACATTTAAATTTAAAATAAAGAACTCAGTGTCTCCCTTCAAGGTTATTATTAAACCTGAGACCACCCAAACGTTTTTTTTTTTAGTTAAGATGTCAACTGGAAGACTCTTCTTGTTAAGTTCAGCAAATACAAGAATTTCTCTTGTAGCAAACAAAAAATACCGCGATAGTTTTAAAGAGAGTTCTTATAACCAACCGAAGACAAATCTTTTGATTCTTTGATGCGAGTTTACCTAATAAACACTATACTCATTTACTTTCGAAGATAAAGTTTTATACCTAACTCTTATCTGTAGTTATAATATTTTTAATAACGCCCTTCATTTTCATAATGCGTTAAGAAGTTATAAGTTGCACGAGAATGCTACCTTAGTGATGATCGGTGAGAAATTGAGGTACCCAAAGGCTAATAACATTGCAAAAACCTAGCACGTAATTAATAATTGTACTAATTGTTACCTTTCTGGAATTTGATGCATTCATTAGTACACATACTTTACTAACAGTTAAATGTAGCTTAACAATTAGAACAGACGTGCTTGGGCAATAGTGTCAGCCATTACGTCGTCAGATCATTAATACTTGTTCGTCCATAAACATTTTTAGATGCATCACTTGCACTGACACACTCATACTGCTATACATATCACATATCTCAGCATAACTTTTATTAGGAGATTTATTTTGATCAGATAAATGACGCATAACAGCACGTATTTTAATAGCGCTGCACGTTTGTAATGACAGCTTCATGTTTACTGATAAATTATGTAGCTGGTTGTTCAGTATGCTTTTTTGTAATATACTTTATAGTGTTAGCAGAAAAGAGAACAAATCTACTTTAGTGATAACACTCACATCTTTATGCCATACAAATCTTTTAAAATAATTTATTTAATAACTAAAAACATACAATATTCAGTTTTACGTTAAGGTTTCTTAGTTTTTTTAGGTTTATTTGTTTACATAGAATATTGGAAACACTTCGGTATAAAACAGGTAATTTTTGTAAAATCTCATCATGTTTTAATAAAAAACAAAAATCTATTACTTATTAAAATTGGGATAAAAAGTGCAGTGGAATATAAATTCTCGTTGAAGGATAGATATGCATAGAATCCAGGAACTCTACTAACAACGATTATACTACAACTGATGTATACGAACAACCGATTAAGATAAAAGTGAATAATAGAAAAGCTGGAGGCACATGAAATATTATCATGAAAATGTTAAAGGATCACACAGTAAAATAAAAACTATGTAATCTAAATTATTTAATAAATGTACAAATGAGGACATAGTACCCAAATAAGTATATAAGAATTTTGCTAAGACCGATATTTAGTCGCTTGTATAAAAAAAATTCTACGGGAAGTTATACAAAAAACACCATGAAGTGCAATTATATACAGACAACACATACGTTCTGCAACAAATAATTGAAAAGAAAATTAATATGCATTTGCTATTTATAGACTTAGAAGAAGCTTATGATAGCTTATTTACATTTTCTTTGTTGTCACAATCGATGGAACAAATAAATATAAATAACGCAATAATCAAAACTGCAATAGAATTATATGATGCAAAGACATGACAATAAATATTAAGAAAGGCCAACATTTAACAAAAGCGTTCAAAGCAACAAAAAGTCTTAACCAAGGTTGATGTTTGTCACCTAATCTTCTTAAAGTCTACGTCGAAGTGCGTAGGCATGGGGTATAGCCATAAGTAATAAAAGTATTTTCCTACTATCGTGAGCAAAGTTCGAGTTTGCGCACGTTTTTGCGTGCGTAAAGTAGCTGAGCGTGCGGGAAAGTATAAGAAGGCGCTAGCTTGATCTTACTAAGTAGACCTGTCAAAACCTGTATCTATATTTTGTCTCCTCACTCGCTTTTTTTTTTTAGTATAGCAGAGAACGTCAGGTCGCGAGGCAGGTCTCGCTTCATATATTTTTTTGAACGTGTACAGTGAAAAGTATGGCGTCTATAAAAAATATTGAAACAGCTTTTTACATTTTTTTTTTAATCGGGAGGCTTCGCTCCCCCAAACCCCCCTTTCCTCCACCCACGCAACACCGCAGTATCGAACTTTGCACACTCAATAGGAAAAATAGTATACGATACTCGTGCGCTCGTAGGTACTTTGCGCACTCGTATCGTAATGTACACGTTACAATTCACAGACGACCAGATTCTTTTCGACCTACACAAAAAAGACCCCCAAAATTAAAAAAAAATAAGAAAAACGAGACTATAAATTTAACACAACTAGGGATCTGAAAATAATAAACAACAGTTAAAAAATTTGAAAAAACATCAATACGCAATTATTGCAAATACTTCAGGATAAAAATAAAAAAAGATGGACGAAAGACGAACAAAATACTAGCTAAGGAACTAAACTGAAAATAAAACCAAAAAGACTTAACAGAATGTGACGAATTGGAGAAATAACCAAAAGAACAAATACTTCTACAGTGGTTACTATTTATAATTACTTAAAGTCTAAATAAAGTTAATAAAAAAATAAATATGACTGTAAAGTATCAAATGAAGACAAATGTATAAAAGCTATAAATTAGAATGAATTAGTAAATACTAAAAATATATATATTAAAATTAAATTTTTAATTTTGCTGCTTTTGTTTTAATTGGAACTTAAATAATCTATTAATAATAATTCTAAAATAAAAATACCTTAAAGATTCTAAAGGGTCCCTTCCCAAATATGTTTTCTGTAAAATGCCCGTTATTTCTATTTCCCACAAAAAATGTCACGCATTTTTTATAATGCAGAAACAAATAGAACCGAATACATTTTTACGTTCCAACTACAAAAATAGTTCAAACGTTAAGCTAGCTCTGCAAGGCAAATACCTGGAACAAATCCCATTCTTTCTGCAAAATTTAAAATTAAATCGATTTCGTTATGTTCTACTTTCAGCTATACAGCATATTGGATGTACAAACAATAAAAGCAAACGGCAGCTTAAAATTAAATCAAGCTCTCCATTCTGATGAGTAACAAAGATTTTGTTTTCTTAATCTCCATCTCTAAAGAAGACAGTAGCTCTACGTTTGCAATTTGTATTAGAGTTAGAGAGTTGATTGCTTCGAATATTGGATTACTTACTAAGCAGGGCGTAAAATTGCATTTTTGATTTTGCAGTGCCAAACAAAATTACGTCATGTCGAGAAGTATTTTTTATTTAGATATATGTTTTATCCACCGACAGTCATTCCTTCAGATAATATCTTTATATTGTTATAATAGAAGTGGCGCATTTAAGTAACATTTACTTATTGTTTACGCTCCCACCGATTTAATACTTTTTACCAAGTTTTAATTATATATATATGGTGGGTGTTTCTGGAGGAATAGTAAATATTTTAAGGGGTGGTAGTGTAGACGAATTGCAATAAAAAATTCCATATAAATGTGTCCAATTTTTAATGAGTCCAGAGATACAGCTGTTGGTATTTAACCTAGTGCAGTTTTCGTTTCGTGCGTTGGTATACCCTTTGCTATGAACGTATTTAATTTAATGATTAAGTGTATATAACGGGGTCCTGTAAGACGATGCGGTAACACAACAGGCCCAATCAACTGATTGTCTATCAAACCACACCACACATTTACAGAGACGCGTTCTTGAAAATGTGTCTCCACAATGGCGTGTGGGTTTTCTTCAGACCAGTGATGTAGATTACGAGTGTTATTGATGTCGTCACGAGTGAAAATGTCTTCATCAGTGAAGATTACAAATGGGATTACTTGGCGATTTTCAAGTATCCAACGACAAAATTCCAATCGTCTATTTTCATCTCCTGCTCGAAGGTGTTGAATGGGCTGTAAATGATACGGATGGAGCCCGTGCCTACGTAATGTGGAACACTAATACGTGCAGAAATTCTACGTGTGCTTGTTGAAGGACTACGTTCTACCGACTGCTACTTCATACACAGTCTGTTTATTTGCACGTTCTGATGAAATATGACGGCTGGGTATTGCACCAGTGTCACGCAGGGTATTGAAAACCAAACACTCGGGAATCTGATCGTCTGCGGTTAGGACATCGTCTGCCGTATTTTCTACAAGCAACAGCAGCGTTTCGATTATAAAACCCATACACAAATACCATATCGGCATATTCAACCTGTGTAAATACGTGAGACATAATACCATAACGGTACAGTACAGTACACTTGGCCAACAAATCACAATGTTTATGTTTGTCAGTCGAAAACATTTAATGTCAACAACAACACACTACTGTTGATAATCGTTAAATTAAATACGTTCATAGCAAAGGATGTACCAACACACGAAACAAAAACTGCACTAGGTTATATACCAACAGCTCTATCTCTGGATTCATTAAAAATTGGACAAATGTTATATGAAATTTTTTATTTCAATTCGTCTGTACTATCACCCCCTAAAATATTTACTATTCCTCCAGAATAAAAATATATATAATCTTAAATTAGAAGTATCTAGGGTGTAGGTTGAGTTAATTTTTCTAAACTGTCCGGAATATGATATTAATGCTATGGGCATAACAAGATGAACAAAAAATATTTAATTAAATATTAGTTGTAGTGACTTGCGACCTTTTTCATGGTATTTCGCATGTAGTACAATTTTTTTTTTATTTTTATATATTTAAACTAAAATCCTTTTTAAGCGTGTTTGCCGTTTGGTCGACTAGAGCAAACAGTATTTTCTTTACCTTTTAATCTGTAATTCATAAAAGCAATATAATAGTTTATGCTAAATATTATTAAAAATAATGCTAAAAACTTCTTATTTTTTAATGTTCTTTTGCCCATAATTAGATATTATGTCTTTCTACGTCTTCTATTTAGTACAGCCTACTTTACTCGTTAATATTTTACTTCTACTTTACAAAGGAAGTAATCATGTAAAAGTTAGTTACTTTCTTATATTTGTCCATATATGCCTTTAAGATTTAATGATTAATCTCATCTTCTCGCGTCTCTCTTTCTCTCCTTGCCTTTTCTGTCAACATCTTCTGTTGTTGCTTTAATAGTCTCTTATGCATTTACAGTTACTTTTTTATTCCGTTAGTGTTTTTTTTTATAATTTAAATATATCAGTATATCGATTTCATTTATGCTATGGGAAGTATAATTTTTAGTTATTATTTTGAAAATATTTATTACCACTTTTATCTATTTTGTGCTTATATATTTATTATAGAAAATTTTGTATAAAATTTGGACAAACTTGAAATAAATTTTAGATTCTTATTTTAAATTTTTTCTGAATTTTACTATTTCAGCTTTCCCTTTGCATTTATAATTAAACTACTTACGGTAATGTGCAATTTATAACTAATTATTAAAGTAATAATTACTTTAAAAACCCTTGTTTAACTGCTAAATCTAAACTACTCATATCATTATATAAATATAAATTATATTTTGGAGATTTCGAACTGTTTATCAATAAGAAAAAAAAGTGTTACTTGTATCAGGTATACGTGCACACGCAACTTTTAGAACAAGTTGTTAGAATAACTTTCGCTTTTGAAATATTGAATACAGTGATCGCAAAGTCGTACTGCTGTTTAGAATTACTAAAAAATTTCACTTATTTTATTTTTATTTCTTTTACACTAATTAATTTCTTTTATAAAAGACAATATTTTATGAACTAAGTATTCCCTTTAAGCTAACCTTAACGCTTTAATATTTAGAATAAAAAGAAATCTAAACATTTAATAAAGATTTTAGTGAATGATTTCTAAATCGGCCAATCGGAATTCAATATAACAATAAAAAGACTGCGCTGAACGGCAAAGATTACTGTTGGAATGAAATAAGGGTGAATGGCAATTACCCAGTAAAAGGGTAGAACAATAATCTGCCCTGAGAAGGCCGTTAAAATAATTCATGCGCAAGAAACAAAAGTTTACCTAAAAGTTGTGTCAAGAGCCTCTCGAGAAAAATATTTTAAGATCTTGTTAAGCAGTTGCAAAATTTTTTATTTCTTTTATAACAAATAGTTCAGTTAATAACTTCCTTTAACATAAGTCGTTAATCACCACCATTATAAAAAGTGGTAATTGAATTACATGCAGTTAAATGGTTGCTCAAATCTGTATGTATTTTTAAAACTTGAAACTGAAAACACTGATTTTAATTAACAGCAACGTTATTTTAATCAAATATTTACTTTAAAAATTAGTAATTAGAAAAACAAATAACTGTTGTTATTTTTTTTTATTTTATTTACCAAGACAATTACTTCCAATTGTTTGATAAGACCTTACAGTCACAATCTATTATACGTGTGTTGTGTGTTGGCTGTTAAGTGAAATTACAATGTACTACTACACATTTCACATTTATCTTAGTCGAGTACGAGCAGTGAACCGGTTCGGATGTCACGTACGCCGTCCGATAACAGTGCGATACGCTTGACCTTAGCTATATCAACTCGTTACAAACGCAGTAAGTTTAAAATTAATTTTATTTTAATATATTTCAATAAAAATTGCAACCCATGCAATTAAAATGGATCAAACAGCGCAACAAAGCGCAAATTCGGCGATCTGTCACCACCTATAAATGAAGTTCAAAAACGTTATGCATGGACAGCTCAAAACCTCCTAGAAAACAATAAATACTATCTTCCGCCACACCTGGAAACTTCCCTAACCGATAAACAATCTTCTGAAGAAGAAACAGAAAATAACCAACCCGACACGACAAAATTAAAATTCCACCAATCTATCTGCCCAATGCAGTTAATCACCAAGCTCTTGTAGAAGACATCAAAAACACGCAACTGGTGCGTTCACAACTACCTACAACGTATCCACACTACGAATAAACTTAACAAAAGACGAAGATTATCGGAAATTAACTAAATTCTACAGTGATAACCAAATACAGTACCACACTTACCAAAATCCCAACGATAAACCCTTATCAGTAGTCATCAAAATGTACCACTTTCCTTAACAGACCAGGAAATCAAAACGAACTCATAACCAATAAAATTCCAGTTCTAAAAGTAGCACGACTGTACACAAAAGAAAAAAACCGCTGCCAGTCTGCGCAGTTGACCTCACCAAAATGAAGAAGCAAAACGTATATTCACGTTAAAAGCAATATTCTACTCTATAGTAACAGTCGAAGAAAGAAGAAAATCCAAGATCATCCCCAATGCTATAGATGTCAGCAGTATGGACATACCAAAACTACTGCACTCAAAAATATACCTGCGTCAAATGCGCAGACGACCATCAACATACAGAATGTAAAAACGACCCAATGACCCACCAAAATGTGCAAACTGTGGAGGAGGCCACAGTGCAAATTATCGGGTTGTCCCCACCATATTAAATTACTGCGGCAACGTACCAAAACCTCGATCCCACCCAAAACCCAACTACTTCCGAAATTCGGAAGTTAACAACGAACAGACCTATGCAAGCAGAACCCAAAGGGACTTAATCACAACACCATCAAATCAGACCCAGCCAACAACATTATACAGCTCCTCCTTGAACTACTCACACCTCACCTCGATCAAATTAAATCGTTTATCACAAATACTCTCCTACCCATGCTCTTTAATGGACCATAACCAACCAAAACCAATTCAGTGCTTAACAATCCTCAACTGGAATGCTAATGGGCTCCAAAACCAACGATCCCTAATCATTGCCTTCCTAGCTAGACACAAAGTAGACATCGCTTGCATTACTGAGACGCACCTAGATGACACAACCAGCTTTAATATCCCAGGTTACCACGTCTATCGAAAGGACCGGAACGCCCGATTGCGTCAGGAGGGTAGCAATTCTAATAAAAAGAAGGTTTAAGCATACGCGACTGCCCGACATCCCTAATTTAAATATTGAAATGACCTCCGTCCAAGTTACACTTGATGACAATAGTACAGTAACAGTAGCAAGCGCCTACAGGCAGCCAAATAAAAACTAGTACCCGAAGACATACAAACAATATTTAATACAAATCAGCCGCTATTGGTCATTGGTGATATAAATGCCAAACATACCTTATGGGGCTGCAGAGCATCCAACCCTGAGGGTAAAAAGTTAGAGAATTTGGCAACAGCAAATTCCTTTCAGATATTAGCACCGGACGAGTACACTTATTACCCGTATCGAAGAGACCACGAGCCAGACATACTTGACATAGTTCTGCAGAAGAATTTTAACAAGCCGCTGTACCAACAAGTCATAACCGAACTCAACTCAGACCACATTCCTGTCTTAGTGTCCTTTACAAATAACCCAGTACCGAAACAACCAGTACCGAAGCTAATAAACGGCAAAATGAACTGGGATCAATTTGAAAAATACTAGAAAACAAAATATCATGCCCCACAAATATCCATAACCAAGAAGATATTGACGCAACGATTGCCAATCTCACCACATTGATTAGCGATAGTGCACGACAAGCATGCACACCAGCGCGTGTAACAGCCCTACCAGAGTACAATTACCCTCCGAGGCATCTAATTAACCTAATCAACGAGAAAAGTCAACTCAGGTGTGAATGGCAACGAACTAGAAGTCCTTCAATCAAAAACCGACTAAACAACCTTGCCCATATGATTAAAAGAGAACTCGATCTACTCAGAGTCAACACCTATCAATAACACATAGCCAACTTTAGCCCAGGGACAGGGGTTATGGAAAACAACCAAAAGATCCTAAACCAAAGAGATGAAATGCCTACACTAACAAACGACACAGGCACTGACAACTACATAACAGATGAAGATAAAGCTTCCGCTTTCGCCCTACACCTTGAAAGGACCTTCACTCCTATCATCACTTGCACTCCAACACACCTTAACCACACGATAACCTGCATTGAAACAAACGTGCCGCACCCGATAGAATTAAGCCCACCTCCCCAAGGAACTTAAAACTCACATAGACACACTCTCAACCAAAAGTCTCCCGGACATGATCTACTCACAAATTCTATTCTCCAGCACCTTCCCAAGAAAGCCCTAGCCAGCCTAAGCACAATCTTTAATGCCTGCCTAAGGCTAGGCTACTTTCTAGCATGGAAACATGCCCAAATTCTAATGTTTCCAAAACCGGGCAAAAACAAAACAAAAATAAGTAGTTATAGGCCAATAAGTCTTCTCACCACCCTATCCAAACTGCTGGAAAGAATAATTCAAGTTAGACTAAATGCCGTTATTGAAAACCAAAACACAATCCCTACCTTTCAATTCGGATTTAGAAAAGGCCACTCTACATATCATCAAATACAACGTATAAGCGAACTTATCGAGCGTGGCTATGAAAACAAAGTCTACACTGCGGCCTTATTTCTAGACATCTCACAGGCCTTTGACAGAGTGTGGCTTGAAGGTTTAAAACTAAAAATCCTAAATATTGACATGCCTCCCTATCTAAAAGCCATTTTATTCTCATTTGTCGAAAACAGAACCTTTGCTGTACGAGTGAACTCCACGCTATCACAAACCAAAAATATCCATGCAGGTGTTCCGCAGGGCAGCGTCCTGGGTCCAGTCCTATTCTCCATTTACACCTCTGACCTGCCTGAAACTAAGGCAACTCTCGCCACCTTTGCGGATGACACAGCCATCTTCACTCAAGCATCGTCATTGGACGAAGCAGTACAAGCTCTCCAACAAGCCACAAACCAGCTTTCTCGCTGGTTTCAACAGTGAATACCCAAATAAACCCAGATAAATGCCAAGCAAAAATATTTACTCTTAGACGAATCACGAATCCCAACCTAGTTCACATTAATAATAAACCAATACCGTGGAAATCCAACGATTCAGCAGTCAAATACCTCGGTATTTACCTGGACACACGGCTGAGTTGGGGCTTTCACATTAACCAGAAATTAATCCAGGGATATGCCAGACTCAAACAGCTGTACCCACTAATTAACCGTAAATCTTCCCTAAAATTGAATGCACTATGCTGTTATACAAAACCCTGCTACGACCACTAATACTATATGGATCACCGATATGGTGCAACACGTCTCAAACCAACTTACGCAAAATACAGAGGTTCCAAAACAAAGTGCTACGAATTGCAGTCAACGCGCCCTGGTACATTCGGAACACACAGCTACACCAAGAATTAGGAATCATGCCCATTGAAGACTACATTAAAAAGTGCAAAAAGTTTATAATCAACTCAAGTGCGTGTAGTGGTGCGGTTCATTATGAACTCTTTCGAACAAAGATACACACAAGACTCAAACGTCAACTACCTCAGGACATTATATTAACCGATCGTGAAAATTACTGAAACAGTCACTGAAATGTTTGCTGAGACAGCTAAAAGTCTCCTTATGTTATGTAATCAAAGTCATGTATATAGTTTACACAACATCACTGCTATGTATAACAAAATTGTATTTGTTGATCTAGCAATAAATGTAACCTTTAAAAAAAAACATTTATCTTGTTTATGTAGCAACTCTGGATTAGCTAATATATTCAAACAGCTCAAAAAAGAGAATTTTGTAACATCGACACCTACGTCGCTAATTTGGCAGAAATAATTTTTGGTGTTATTAATGCCTATCCGACGCGCAACAAGTGTAACCTCCTCCTAATTTACATACCCATAAATCATGGCGGGGAGATATTGTACGAGCAGCCTTGACTTTATTTCATCCGCGGCGCGGTACTGCAGAAACGCGCCCTAAGGGGACACGGATCGAATTCAAGAGCACAAAGCAGCAGAACACGGAATTAATTTCTTGCTCAAATGATCGGCATGCCATTTAATCGTCCAATCTGGAACATCCTTGAAACGCCGAGGTACTTACGGAGCTGTGTGCGTAATAATTATCGACGAATATTTCGAAGGCAGTCTCGCAGCCGCAATGGCTTCTCACCGATTATCATCAAAAGCAAAACAATAACGACAAACACCGTCGTTGCCAAAACTAATTCTTGAGAAACTCGGTTTCTGCTTTTGCACCTAATCGATTTCATTCAAAAGTTCTTAAAGCAGAACAATTTGTCTAAACTTCTACAAAGGTTCAGCTTGAAAATTATCACAATAGTATTGCGCCGCAATTTTAGAACAGCGATTGTAAATGGAGGTACAAAATGGCAAAACATAATAAATGGCCTGCCTTTGTGGGCTAATTTCAAACTAGAGAGTTCAGCAACAAAACAGCGCTTCTTGCGCGGTCTGGGCTTGGGACTGTCCCAAATATTTCGGTGCTTTGAGAAAATATGTGGCATCATTTTCTATTAGAATAAATGTAATTAAAACTTAATCTATCTTAAACTTCAACATTTATGTAACCCATTAGTAACATGCAGAAATTGTCATAACAACTACCCGCATGTTTTGCTAGAATTTAGTACACAACAAAAACTAATTAACAGCTAAACTAATCCCCGTCCCTTAAATTAATTTATTTGCGTACATTATAATCTTGCCTTTGAATAAATTAAATTAATCAATGGAAACATAATGGAGCCTTTTACATAATCTGTTGCACCCTTATTATTTTTTAGTATCTATTCCACCATTTACTGCAATTGTTCCATTTCCTTTACGTAAAAGGGTTGACATATTTTAGGTGTATTTAATTAAGAATCAGCCATTAGCAATTTTTAATTACAGAGCTCGACTCGCAAAATCATTTTGCTCTAAACTTAAATTGAGCGCAAAAACTTACTTTTTCGGAATTTAATTATTAAATTAATTATTTTGCGGCAGCACGAAACATTTGTTTAAAACGATCAGCCGCCGATTTCGCAGCGGCTTTTGCTCCCTAACCCGATAAAGGGAATTGCTTTGCAGATTTAAATTAACTTAAGGTAATTTCAAAGTATAAGTGGTTAAAGTTGTACTTTTAGCGAGTTAACTAGAAAATACTAATTATATTCTTACTGCTCGTCGTGGAATAATAATGCCGTAAAGAGCCGCTTCTTATCTAGGAAACAGCCAGAATCCTGCTTTGCGGAAGCGGCGCTTTCAAAATTGCACGCACGCTGAGGCGTGTACGCATGCAGATAAAATTAGCATGCCTTAATGACCAAAGAAGGTAGTTAACAGAGTCTGTTCATTATCTCTTAATAAAAGTGAAAAGCTGCTCTTTAAGTAAAAAATTAATTAAAAAATATGTTTACTATAATATAAAAAATATTTATAAAATAGTAAACAATTTCTGTATTCAACATAAATTCTCAAATTTCAAGTTTTCATATATTTCTAGACAATCTTTGTACTCTTATCTACGTACAAGCTACATTAGAAAAAAACTGATTTTCTTGGTCCAAGCAAAAAAACCGAGGAGAGGGGTAGCTTGACGATTGGTGGGGTATGTCCGGTAAACGGTCCAACCCAGCTCTTGTGCCTTTGAGCTCTTAAGGAGTGCGGATTACTTGCAAAGTGGACAGCTGTTTGAGCATCGTGTCACGGATTAAAATGCTGCGTAGTATCGATCAGCGATGATACTATGATACAGAAAGCCTACGCGAAAGAGGCTTTATAGAAAACACAAGCGTTTACATAACATAAAGCGTTCAAAAGCAGAAGAGAGGGCGTCAAGGTTGAACAACGTGCAGGGCGGATGTGGGTTATTATCCAATGTGCATAAAAAACAAAATCACAGATAAGAAAAATTTGTACCAAATTATTTCTCACCGGTTTTACCGACAATCAAAAGAAAAAACGTTTGTCAATTTCTTGTGAGCTCAAATCTAAATTGAAAGGACAGCAATGTGCAAGTTGCTGTGACGAGTGCTGTGAAATGCTAGAAACGAAGTATTAAAGCTCAAGAATGTTTTTTTATCTTATTTTATTGAAGCTGAAAATCATTATAACCAAAAGTAATATATTACAATAAATACAATACAATCTATTGTACTTGTTCTTCTCACTTAATTCTTAGTCTATGTACTTTGCTTTTACCTACCCCAACTTTATATTTTTTTTAGCTATCCTGTGTCCTCCATTCGGAGAAGGTACCCTTTCCATTCAAATTTTCTCTCTTCTATTAATATAAAGTATTTATTAGTTTCACTTTCAGTTGTTCTGTTATCCTTTCATTTCTCACTCTACCCTTCCTTGTGGTTTCTTCAATTTTTCTAAGAAACCTTATCTCTATGGGAGTGATTGTATCCTCGTTTCTTTTATTGATAGTCCAAGATTTGCTCCGGGAGATTAGAGATGGCCTTACAATTTTTATAACATTTCTGATTATATTTGTTTGGAGATTTTTTTTCGTAAGGAACAAGTTTTGGGTGCATTTAGATTTTACCCACCTTTCCTATTCTTTCCGCTAATTTTCTGTCTATTTTTTCCTGTCTTCTATTATTGTATCCAGATGTTTGAAATTTATTGCTTGTTTTAATTCATGTCCGGCTATATTGATATTGTGATCCGAATCTTTCTTTGATCCAACCATCGTTTTGTATTTTCTATGTTTATTTTCCGGAGTTTCTTTAGTAAATATTAAGGTTTAGTTATATTTTTTTCTGTCTCTGCTACTAATATCATATGATTTGCAAATAGCAGTTTCTGTAGTGTTACTTGGTTCAGTCTCCATTTCCCACTTCCATTTTGTTACATTTACATTACATTTTTTTATATCGTCTATCATTACCAAAAATAGACGTGGATTTAGTACACATCCTATTTTTCTACTTTCGTATCGAATTCTACTGACTCATTATTGTGTATCCTTACTTTAATTATAGTACTTTAAAGACGTTTACCAATTATTTTTCCACTCCTATTTTTTCCAAACTTTCCCAGACATCTTTTTTCTGTACTCTATCGAAAGCCTTCTTTAAGTAAATATAAATTTCCTTCCCTTTTTATCAGTTTTTCTGTTAGTTGTCTAACTGTAAAAATTAAATCCCGGGTATTTCTGCCCCTTCTGATTTTACGCTAGGATTCTTATAATAAAGATTCTACTTGCTCTTTCAGGTTCTCTATTATTTGAGTTAATATTTTACCAGGTACGCTCGTTAGTGTAATTCCACTATAGTTTGTGCAGTCTTTTGTCACCAGTTTTATGTAAAGGTAATACGATTTCTAAATTTCAGTCCGAGGATATTACTTTATGGGTTATTATTTTATTTAGTGGGTCAAAAAAATTCTGTAGTTTTATTACTCATATATGTTAACATTTCTCTTGTGATTTTGTCTTCTCCAGGTGCTTTACCAAATTAATGTTTGTTAATTGTTTCAGTGACTTCCGCTCTTGTTATTTTACGTACATTATGTACTTTCTCGTGTCTTGTCCTTATTTGCTTTTATTCTTAATCTTATTTAAATTCAGTTAATTCTTCGAAATATCCTTTTCATCTTTGCGTTATTTCTTATATATTACATTTTAATTTTTGTCCGTTGTTTTTAAATTTGGGAGTTTTTTGCCTTAGCTCCTTTAGAATATTATAGAATAGTTTTTTTATTTTCTAAGTAATTTTTTTCATATTTTCTAAACCCTTTCTATCGATTTCTTCTTAGCTTTTTTATATTCTGTTTTGTTTTTGTTCTCCCTAGTTTGTATGTATTATTGTCTCTCTCACTTTCAGTTTATATAAACTTTTATCTTTTTTCTTTCTTTTCTTTAATTTCTCGTGGTATTTTCCTAGTCTATCATTAACTTCTCTTTGTGTATGTATTCACAATTTTACTTACTCCGTAACTGATCCTTCCCGCTTCTAGGATTTTTTTCTTTAAATTGCTTTCATTTAATTCCTACCTCCTTAGATTTTTCTCCTTCGGGTGTTCTTTAAAAACTTTTTGAAGTTCGTTCTCCTTTAGTCAGTCCCTACTCATATGTCTATCAGCCCCAAAAAATTATTATTTTTTTGTTGCTTTCCCATACGGTCCTATATAAGTTCCAAGGCTTTCATTGTTATTGCCTACTTTGCCGTTTATATTGCCCATAACAATTACATTACTTTCTCCTTCATCTATACTTGCAGCTTTTCGAAAAAAAATTCTTTCTCTTCCTACCTGCCATTGTCGTTTGGTGCATACGCTACTATTACGGTCCATATATTTCCATTACTAATTTTAGTGTCTGCTGTTATTAATCTTTTATTAATGTATTTTTTTCTTATATCTTTTTTTTGTAGTTTGTCATTTGCTCACTACATTGTTTATTGCAAATTTTGTCCTCGTCACCCTCCATTGTAACTTTACCTGTTAGTTTATTGCGTGGTTTGGGGTTACCTTTCTTATTTGTTCTTCAAACGCTCCCTCAAAAAAACTTTTCGTTACTATCCTTTGTGCGTGTTGCTTTTGATTCTGACGTCTTTTGACTGTTTTTCCTCCTTTTTTATATTATCTGCCCTGTATATTTCATTATTAACTGTCAGTGTGTTAATTTTTTGCGCTTTTTTAGGTGGTGTATCAACACTTTTCTTCATCCATTAATATGTCTGATCCTATAAATTTTTTTACATTTTGTAAGATTGTTAGTTTCATACTATCTTTAGTTACCTTGACGAATATTGGTCTTTTTGGCCAATATCTAAAATCATACCTATTTTCTGTATTATTATCAATATTTTTCTTTTTTCTTGTTTTCATTTTTGAGTGACGAAGCAAAGCGGAGTCACTTACTAACTTCATGTTGTCCGTCCGTAGTTCCGTCCGTCCGCCCGAGCAATAACTCGAGAACGGCCGGGAATTTGCAAATTCTGTTTTCACCAATCGACAGGTGACCAAAAAGGCTTGTTTGCTAGTGATTTTGAAACTGATTGGTCAAAGGTCAGCGTTAGTTTGGGAGACTGCTTCGCTACTCCGCTATGCGATGCAAGCTTTGCAGGTATTATTTTCTTCATTTACTACTCTTCTTATTATGACATTGCTTTTTCTAATTTTTTGTCTAGGTCAGCTATTCTCCCTTCTTGATTTGCTACCAAGGGTTTTAGTTTTACATTTTCATATCTTACTTATTTTACTTCCAGTAGTAACGTATCTAATTTCTCATTGATTTGCTCCATGTTTCCATCTATTAGTTGGAACATTTTCTCAATTCTATCTATTTTGGTTATTTTCAGTTTGTTTCGCTGTTGGCCTCGCAAACTTTTAGTTTAATTTATGAATTTTTTAATTTAAGTCTTTATCTTTTTTAAATTAAATTTGCAAATATTTCCGCAGTTTACTATCTTGGCTCCACTTTTGTAATTTCTTGTATATAATTCTTTGCTGTTCGAGTTGCTTATCCAAACCGCATAAACAGCACAAAGTATATCATCCAAGTCCATTTTCGGAAGTGATAAGCTTATCTGTAGGCGTTGTTGTTGATTAAAGATCAGTAATTACTATAACTTAATTATTGTATGTTTATCTGACCTAATTTGATTAATTAATAACCCCTTGTAGTTTCTAATTTACGTGTTAATCCTGCTCGATAAGGGTTCGAAAATCCAGTTTGTTTACGGAGCAGATATCACACACTCTACGTTACGAGTCATCAAATATTTTTTTATGGTCAAGGATGTGAATAAAAACGTATCTTTAATTAAATGAATAGCGCAACGTTCGGAAGTTTTAGACTTTAGAGAATGTCGTTAAAATAAAAGTGAATTTGAACTTTAACAGATGTTAGAGTGTTAGATGAATAGATAAAGTAAGACTTTCAAAATTCATTGTAGATAAAACTCTCAAAACGGAATTACAGATGAGAAAAGCCTTTGCTAAATTGGTTTCCAAGGTTTTGAACAAAGAACAAAATTGTGAGAAATGGGACCAGATATTTTGTAGAAAGCAATAACGGATGATAAAGCCTAGATTGTAGCGTATGATCGGAAAACGAAAAGAAAGAATGACACATTACCGAAAACCGAAAAACGAAAGAAGGCTCCAATGAGTAAATAAAACAAACGGATAAAGAAAATCCACGCACGTGCCAACACATTGATTCCTCACCGCGATAATGCGCCGAGCTATGCGACGCTGCTAACGAAAAAGTTTGTGGCGAAACAAAACGTTGCTTTCTCAATTCTCTAGATCTTGAAGCTTGGAAGGATACTATTTTGCTATTGTTAAAATATGCAGGCTGCTATGACGAGTACTCTGAAAGATATTTCAATTAACAGATAGAACCACTGATAACAGTCTATTGATGCTAAGTAATGTTATTTTAAGAAATATTAAGTACATCCTTAATTAAACTAATTTTCTGGAACTAATCTAATTACTTTTAAACATACCTTATATTATATATTTAAATATACATAACTAAAGAACAGCGAATTTCTTAAAATAAAATTTATTATGCTAAATTTAGCTTGTGTCTAAATATAACGATATATCATCTGAATGATATATATCACTTTCTATTTCAAGATGCAGAGAAAATCTCCTACGCATTTCGCCCTATATTTAGCCATCTGCCTTTTAGTTATCAATTATTGACCTGAAGGTGCATTCCCACACGTTGAAATAGAAATAGACGAGGACGCTAATAAAAAGATTTTTCTTTTATTGACTTTTTAAAAATATTAAAAAAGCAAATACTACCTTATAATGCGCATTAGTTGTTTAACTTGAACTATTTGTGTAACTTGATATTTCAAAAAATTCAGTTTACATAACCGCTTGGTGCACTGAATAAATTTTATTTGACACCATGTTGCTCAGCAGAAAACCTATTGTGTTACTTTGTCATTTTGTTTGTCGATCAAATGAGATGCCTTTGAAACAGTAGCAGGTAATGCAAGGGAAAGAAAACGTTTTGTTATTTAAAACATATAAATTTTAATATTTGATCGTAAAATATAGTCGCATTGTTAGGCTTAAATGAAATTGTTAAAAAATAAATTTGAAAAGAATCAAATAAAGATGCTTGTTACAGTAATTACAATAAACAACAATAATACAAATCTATTGTTCTTTTCATTATAAATGGGTTATACTTTTAAAATACATGTATGGATAGCATACTGAGCAATTTATTTTGAAATTAGAACTGCTTGTTACGTCGTGAAAGCAAATAATAGTAATAGAATGGAAACTTAAAAAATTAAATTGCAAAGAATTTTAAGGTATTTCGTCACAGCAGCAAGGACAATCTATTAAGAATAATAAATGAACAATGTATTTGTTACATTTTTTAAAATAATAAAATTTGTAATGTGATTTGAATGGGATTTTTATAAATTCTGTCAGTTTCTTGCTTCAATTTGCGAATTGCGTAAATATAAAGTCCTACTTTGTAAGGGCAAAAACTAATGCAGACTGGGGTCTTTTTAAGGTTTGTTTTAGTAAAATGTAAACTATGTTTTTAGATCAATTACAGTAGTAATAAAAACGCAATTGCAGAAACTGAAACATTATTGCGGCTATTTGTTGCTACATGTAGCTTTTAAAATGCATATCATAATGTGTGCATAATTTTTAATATTAAAATGGAGATCGCATTATTAAAACAATAACTGCAGTGTCTTTAAATAACATTTTACTACTAAATGTCTATGCACTTATATGCACACGCACACTCATAGGACACACGCGCCCATGTGTAGTAATGCATGTAAATTTAAACAATCAATTTTATTAGTTCGACATTTAGTCAAATATTAAACTAAAACCTTTGATTATTACTTTTGGGGCATGGTATTGATTAAATCGTCTGTCGTTTTTTGGAGCATTCTCTGCTATTTCTCTGCCGCTGCGGCCATTAATTCAGCCTTGTTGTTAGGTTTTGCGGTCTTTTGGCCATCTTTTATTAGATAATACACCACAGATTTCCACTCGTGTGTATATCTGGAAACTGTCCGGCTCATGGTAAAAGTCAAAATTATTACTTCTGTTTCCACATAGTAATTGTACGTGCAAAAGGCGCCGTCATCCATAAAGATAACATTTTTTAACGAGATTGTTATTACTGGAGGTAGATATAAACCCAGTATTTAAAATTACAAATTAATTGTTGGCATTTTGGGTGGTATCTCACAGCACCTCATTATGCTAACTTTTCCATATTTTACAGATGGAAAATAACCCGATTGAGTGCTCATTGGAACATTTGTATCATGCATTTATTTCTCGTTGCGAGGCACTACGATCAGTCTATCATTGAAATTATCTGAATCTGTGTATCTAAGTAACCGTAGCATAATTAAAACAACACTGAACTGTCCACAGACATTAAAGGATGTTATTTAGATTTGTTACACCCACACTTTACTACTTTAAATTTTCAAATTGCAGTTACTGTCTGTTTTACTCTTGAGCATTATGAGAAAATAAAATAATAATTAAAAGTGTCTAAAAGCTTTCTGTCACCATTTTTTAATATTCTAATTCTAAGCTGTACGCAAAACACGATGTACACTTAACTAAATCAATACATCAAAAAATTAGTGAGTATAAGTAAACTTTTATTAAGTTACTGCTAATGTGGCTATGGTTGCACTCTTGCCTATCGAATAAAACAGGTAAAAGTTAAAAACGTTTCTAAACTTAAAACTGAAACTGTATTCATTGCATCCGTCCAAGTAAACATTTTTGATATCAAAGGTTCAACTTTAATGTTGTCTTTTGCTTTGAGTTTATATGGCACAGTCAAAAAAATATCTGCTGACAGCAGGTCTCAACCTAAACTTTTTATATCACATGAGCTACCTCACTCAACACTTACTGATTTATAGGAAAAACAAACTCAGATACACTTCGCATAAAATATCGAAACTAGTACCGCCTACATTTGTTTCAGGATAATAAAGCGAATACGTGGCAGTGCCAAACAGAATCCATTTGTAAGTTTTTAAAACTTTTGTAAATCTATTTGTCGAAAAATTATAACACTTTTGTAAGTGAAGAGCAAGGATATAAACAAGTGTTTGAAATGTGATAGTGGTTACTGAATTAGAGACAAAGTAAAATAACTTTGACAAATAAAGGAAGCCAGTGTGAATACCTTAAAAAGACAAATAAATGTACTAGAATGGATAGTATTTCAAGAAAGGCATTTTTACTAAGCATAAAAATAACGCAATTGCAACTAAAATAAAAATGAATGTGAAAAAACAAAGAAAAAGATAAGTAAAGTATATTTAGGGATACAAATCAGATGAAAAAGAAACCTTAAACAAGTAAGACAGTATAGAAATTTATAATAACATAATGAAAAAATACGTCCATAGAGTACACAAAAAAGAAAAGAAAAAACAAAGAGTGATTTCAATATAAATGCAAACTGTTGCAAGAATGAAGAGAAAACTGCAAGGTTAAAATAGCTACAAAGAACCTATGAGAAATATAAATAATAAAGGAAAAGTTCTATTACAAAAAAAATGAAGAAATAGAACAAAATTAGCGAAAGATTAGTATCCCAAGTTTTTATAGAGATATTAGAAGGGTAAAAGAACAATTTAAATAACACCTGGTGAGAATCAGAAACAAGGAAAAAATATATGGTGGGTAAGCAGAGAAATAATAGAGACACTTTACTTTATCAATACATTTCAAGAGTCTAATGTAACAAAAATCAATGTTTTCTAAATTCATTTTACACATTAACAATCAAAACATTTTTGTAAATACGCAATATATACAAAATAAAAAAAATTAAATTGTAATTTTACTTTATATAGTAAACAATGACGTCAAACTTTGTCAAATACTTGTTATATGCCCAATAATACTTTTATTCAAGTATTTTACTGATTACCGTTATCACTCGATTGCATTGTTAGATGGGACAATGTTGTTTTCTAAAACCGAATTAATGGTTTGGAAACCTATCGAGTAAGATATTTTTTTAATGCGTTTGCTTGATTGTTAGTTATCTTATTAGCTTGAATAATGAGGGAGTAGGCTAATTCAAAGATATAAAGTAACTTTATTTGGAAGTTTGTCTAATTTCAGAATTAAAATATATTTAGCAAATTTCCCGAATTTCAGCTGTAGTAAGTTTCTTGATCGGCGTTGACCTTATAACGACGTATCTAAGCAGTTTTCTATGTTAGATTAGTTGGTTGAACACATTTTTGAACTCTTTTATAAAAGTGCTCAAAGTTATTTTATTTTTGCCGTACAATTATACTTCTTTGTATTGGTATTTGAGTACAGGTTTTCGTATTTTATTATGTAAGAGGAATATTAGTAATTTTAAGATATTTGCTACAGTGACCAGTTAATTTTGAATATCTTCTTAGACATGCGTTAATTATTTCATTTTATCTTATAAATTTATAATATAAGTTTATTACACTCCTGATTTTAAATACAGCCTTCCAAAATGCAATTAGTGTTATAAGATCCCTATTCTGTTTATATTTTTTCATTTAATCTATCTGTGCATTTCAACAAAAAGTAAACAAAGAAATGTGGCGTGATTCTAGGCCTTTGATTTACACGAGGAGGTACGTGCCTAATAAACAAAGACAGCCTATACATTTGAACGAAAAGTAAACAAAGACGGCTCACATAAAATGTAATGTGTTTTGCTCTCAGGGCTTAATTTGCGCACATCGGGGCCGCTCTCGCACCTCCAAGCGGCCGCGGCTGTCATCGGGCCATTGCATTGCCGCACGAAAAAAGCGTGTCTGCGACGGCTATTTGATTTACTTCCGTCGAGCGGTGGTTTGCGGAGGTAAGCGCCTATTCATAATCGGACACAGCATAAGCCACCCATAAGAAACCATTACATATATTTAAGTCGACTGCTTGTATTCATATACATCTCCTACAATCGAAGGTCATTGAATTTAAACTTTTTGAAATCGTATTTAAGGTTACGTATATCAAATGTTACCCAATGCATACAGGTTTCTTCCTATCACGTATAATGTCCGTCAGCCTTATGTAAACATTTGAAAGTTGCGCATGTTCAATCAAAGTAGCAGCAGAAATATCCTTCTAAGCATTTTGCATAATTATGTTGCCTTTGTATCTGTTATCCCTTTTATGGTATAGGAACAGATGTATATTTACTAACTTAACTAATAGTTTCCTGACCGTTGTAAAAACGAAGCCAAAATGTCGACAATACTAAAGTTAGGGTATGCAATTTCAGAATGAAAACAAACATTTTGTTACTGCTGCCATCACTAGTCTAGGAAAAATTTAAAAATTACTGCAAATAATTGTAAGAAATACGGAAAGTTGAACCGATTTCTTACCTGTGAAAAAGCCGATACAGTTAAAAATTTATATGTTCCCATTTTGCAAAAATTTAAGGGAAGACAGGCGAAAAATTATATATATATATATATATATATATATATATATATATATATATATATATATAAAGAAAGATATTACATTACTTCATATGTTCTGATAATTTTCTAAATATAACAAAAGTGGTTTTATTAATTTTTAATTTATTATTTGCCATAGTTGTAATTTGAAATTGTTTCATTTTCGTTGTTTTGTAATGCTTTCATCATATTTAGATAAGTCTTAACTTTGTGAACAACTATTCGGGGCAGCTTGGGCATATGTTTTTGTTGGTTTTATTATTGTTAATATTTGTTAAGTCTGAATATTTATTTTGTTGTAGAATTTTGGTTTCAAAATTTTTTGAACTTTATAATCTTGTTCTTTATTTCTTTATTTTCCGAAACAGTTGTTTTTTATTAGCTTTTATTATAGTACTTTAGAATTAACTTTCCTCTTCATATGATTTACAATTGATCAAAAAGTTGCTGTTCGTGCTATAACATGTTTAGAAAATTGATTGTTATTGAGGTGGCTAATTTTTAATTTGCGAATGAGTATTAGTGGCTCTATATTTGGTATTTGAGCGTTTTGTGACTATTGTCGCTTGTTGGACAGGTATTGCCTAGTTGACTGTTTTACTTTTGGCATTTGTAAGTTATAAATGTATAATAGTTATTATATTTGTAAGAGTATATACATAAACTATGCTGGATAAATATGAGAATTATTACTTTTTATAATATATATTTACATAGAGTGACTTAACGTTTTTAAATTTTGGTATACCTGATTACGATGGAAGTGTTTATAATTTGACAGTCTTTTTATAAGCACACCGTCAACCATCGTTTGCACTTGACCTCATTACTTGATAATAAAACGCTGGTCAAGACTGCACTCAACATGTCTACTCTCAACGACCGCTTAGCCTGAACTAAAAATTAAATATAAAAGAAGAAAATAAGAAGAAACAGAAAACTAAATACTACTGGAAAAATAACAAAATAATACAGAAAATAAAAAATAAGAAAAACTCACAATCAGATTCGGACCAAATAAAAAGTAAATTTCTGCAAAAATTGTGCATTAGAATAATTTTCGAACTAATAGAGGATTAATAGAAAATAAAAAATATAAAAAAGTGGATTGGAAAATTTTAAGAAGCTTCATAGAGTGCAAAAAGATACCATAAACAAAATAAGAACTTACTAAGCCGGCTTTAGAATAAACAAATCACTAATGGAATATATTTTCATATTAAAACAAATCCAAATAAACAATCAAAAGAATATTATAAAAAAAATTGTAACATTGTAACATAGTGAGGTTTAACTAAAGAACTTCGAATGCTTAGAAAGCAATATAGGACGTAATAACAATCCCATTTTGTCATCAAAACTTTTTAATATAGTTTTAAAAATTATAATTAGGAAACAAAGCATAGGCAAAGAATGCTTTATATAAAAAATTTTATACTAAAATTTATTATACTTGAATGTGGTAGTGCTACTAGCACAGACAAAACAAGAGCTGGTATAATTATCAAAAGTTTTGAACCAAACCGCAAGACCAACGAGTTTAATAATTAAATTAGGGTATACTATACCAAAATAAAGTTTAAATCAATTAATGTAGCAATTTAGTTAAGTGTAAAAATAACAAGTAATATAAACTAGAAATGTGTAAAAATTTAAATACCAGGTCGAGTGACAAAAGTGTATCGCATTCAACAAAAAGAGTTGCATAAAAAAATAAATGCAAAAGATACAAGCGAAGGAGCAAAATATCTTACGAAAAGTATCTTGAGCACTAAAGAAAACAAAATTTGAAAGATAATAGTTAACAAGGAGCTAGAAAAATAATATAAAAAAGTAACACAAAAATAGACTGGTTATGAGATATGTGGAGGAGAAAGATAATTTAACTCGTAAAACGTTCTACTACAATCAGCGAGGTGAAATACAAGAAAATTACCTTGAAAATTAGGCTTTGATGAAATTTGGAGGAAAATTGGCGGCGCTAGATGAGATATATTTTCGGAAAATTCAGTCCAGACAAGAAATTTTAATATCGGCATGTTAGATGCTAGTTTAAGTATACACAATTCCCGTATTAACAAGATTTATAATAATTTTCAAATGTGTGCTTGTAGTTTTGATTATTTTTAATAGATATTTTTGTTTTTGAGGTTATGTATTTTAACTGTAATACCTGTTAAGTTAAAAACGGCGTACAAATAATAATAATAACAATAATAAAGATAATAACAGTAAATGCATGTATTATTAAAGTAATAAATAAATGTTACTTGTTTACTTGTATATTTTCCTAGTTTAGAAAATATTACTTTGAAGAAGAAAGTATAATTTATAATTTCATAAGCAGCGAATAGCGGTTTTGCAATTAAATTAAAAATATAGCATTGTGCATTAAGTTCCAAACCTTTAAAAGTTATACTAAAACGCTCTGGATATAATTTAGCTCCAAAAATATTTAGTGTAGTGAAATAATATAAAATGATAACAACTTTTATTTAAAATAAATTTAGGATTAAATAACTTAAAAAAAAATAACGTCGTTTAAGCGTAATATATCCTGAGAATATTGATTGTTATTGAAATAAATTCCAAGATAAAATTTTGAAAATTTATATTTTATTAAAGTAGCAGTTCTTTATTATAATGTGAATTATGTCAATTGTCATTTGTTGTCATTAAATAAATATTATAAGAATGTACACACATAACATAATGGAAAAGTTTGACAACAAATCCTTGTGTTCAACAAGTTGGTTTGGTTTGGAGCTAACTTAACACAAACACGCACGCGCAAGATCGCAAAACGGTTTAGTAAATCAAAAAGCTTAAACCTCTTACCATAAGCCTGGGCTCATCTTTGTCTCTCTTATAGGCACTCGATAAGAGAATTAGATAGGCAGTAGGCTGATCTTGTGGTGCACCCTGTATTTTTGTATCTCCTTATTAATTGCAGGAACATTAAGATCACGCCGTATAACTTTATTCGGTACATATAATGGGGCATTATTTTGATCTCAAAGTCTTAGCTTGGAATTGCGTTAAGATACCAATGTTTAAAGTACTGGCTGTTTCCCATTCCGTAGGTCCAGTTTATATAGCAATAACTTATTTTGGGAGATAGCTAAGATTTACGCCCTAGTAACCAGTATATTCTGCTATATTTTTCCTAGTTGTTTTTGTTTTGATCAGATGTGTTTTTTCAAGTTAACTTTCTATCACCCAGATATCTAACACTTTCTGTTTGTGGGATTTAATGATTATTTATTATCATAGGGGGACAGTATTTTTATAAATTATAAAATTTATATGAACTAATTTAGAATTATTAACTTTAATGCGGCATTTCTTAAACCACATTTGTAGAGAATTTAAATAAATTTGAAGATTTTGCAATGGTGTTGGCAAGTAAGAAACTAACACGGTTGTGTTGTGGGTAAATGTTGAGATTATTGTGGTTTAGACGATAGGAAGATCTGTAGTTAATGGTATATACGAAATCGGCCCACGTACTCTGCCTTGGGAAACACCGGAACTAACAGAAAATGGAGTAGTTTGATATCCTCTAAATTTGACTAAAAAGTGACTGTCAGCAAGATACGATTTTATAAGTAGGAAGCAATTCAGAAGAATTTTGTTTTAATTTTATAAAGCAAATTTTGGTGCCAGCCTTTGTCAAATACTTGTGTTACGTCTAATAATGCAGCTGAGCAGTATATCTTTGTTTCAAATTTTTGACAATCTTACGGATTTGTTCGTTAGTAGCAAGTTGCTTGCAAACCCAAACTGACGAGCAAGAATTAAATTGTTCTCTACAAGTGTTATCGTAACACTACTAAGCAACAGTTTTTTAAATACCTTGGATAGTAGAAAAAGCAAACTGATCGGTCTATAGGCTACAATTTCCTTTTTGGCTTTTCGGTTTAAAAATGAGAATAATCGATGCGAATTTTCATTACGGAGGGATAAAGATTTGGTTTAGTATTGCATTAAAAAGGGTAGGTTATAAATCTAAAACTTTTGTTAGGGAGTTCTTTCAAAAGTTTGCCTGTGATTAAAATCAAATCCAGTTTTGATCTCAGTTACAGTAAATTGTTTACATCTGGAAGGGGGCCTCTAAAAATTATTGGATTTCACTTTCTTCTTTATTCATGATTTCGGAAGGATAAGGTTCAAATATATCAGTTAAATGCTTTGCAAAAGCTAGTGCCTTTTTGTTGGTCTGTTTTAGTCAAAGTACCGTTTACCAGTATAAAGAGGTGCTTTGCGTTGCTATTGCGACTTCTTTCGACCTTCGGTTACTCTCCAGAGCGAATACTTAGTAGCTTCGGTTGGTGACAATGGCTTAGTTCTGTATGAATTAATTTTTGTTATCGGACAATAGTTATTTGATCTTAGACGTTGCTTTGTTTAAGCGGCGCTTGTTTGTTAGATGCTTTGTTACTTGTAATCTTCTACAAAGCCTGAGTTTTTCAACAATTTCTTCTTTGACTATTATTAGACATTCGGCGTTTGTAATGTGATGTATTTTTTGAGAAGTCGCCTGCCAACAAACTTATTGCACAGCTTTATTGAACCACTTTTTTGCTGCCATTTTTCGTTTTAAGCTAACTTCAAACGCTAGCGTGTCATCTACTAATTTTCTAAAAGTTTTCAATTAATATGTTTATTACATAAAATCGGTAATTGTTTATATATCACCACACTGATTCCTAGTGTTATGATGATTAATGAATTATGAGTTGTCGAATCAAGGCAGTATTTGATTTTTAGATAGTTTAGATTGATCTCTTTAATTGTACACAAGTAAATCTGGTACTTTCTTCAGATCTGTAGGCCAGTATGTAGGCCCGCCTTTCGATAGATGATGTAAAATAATAAGAGTTCTAAACTCTTAATAATTCTTTGTCTTGGATGTGGCCAAACTTCAATTTGTGTGCAACATTTTGGCATTGTAATCGCCTGCTGCTATAAATCTGTTACCTAGCGGATTAAAGAAATCCTTATATTGATCCTTTTTATTATTATGTCTAGGTAGACATTATACTGAAGATATCGTCAATGGTCCTATCCAGTCCTCAATAACAATTGTGGTTGCTTGGAGATGCACTTGTTTATATTAAGGAAATTGATATTGCTTAGTCGTTTTTTTTTAAATTTCAGTTGTATAAGCATGTACTCTGCCATCAAGATATTAAATTGAACAAATCGCATACTCAGGAAATTTTTAAACAATTTCGATCTGTAAAGTGTGACTGTAATATGAGAACATCTATTATTATATCTTGGTTTGTAAGGAACGATATAACTTCATCACAATGATGTAGCAATCCGTTGTCATACCACTGAACAAATCTAAAATGATGATCCATTGTTGTTTTTAGCAACTAGAGCCGTTAGTAAATTTAGGATTGTCCCCATTTGCTCCATTGACCCCTTTATCGTTTTTTAAGCTTACTTATGTCATCAGAGGAATTGTTTGTTGGAGTTTGTTGTATTGCTGGAAGATTAACTTTTACAATCTGGGCATGTGTAAGATTTGGTTGTATTAAATTTTGGGTTGCAACTACAAGCTTTCTTTGGAGTGAGAAAAACATTTTTTGTTGTAACTCTTTGTGTGATAATTTTTTTCTATTTGCATAGAACAGAATTGTTGGTCGGGACTTGTTGTTGTGGCAGGTTAATAATAGTGAGCCATACTAACATTATAGACATATAACATTAAATAAAATAAAATTTAAAGACCAGAAGGCCACACTATCTTGCTGTTTTATCACTAGGCGCACTCTAACTTTACGTTTCGAAAGTTAGACGGCAACTCTAGATAATACTTGATATATAATTTCTACGATTACTGATATAATTTGGAATAGCAGTTCTTACTAGTTGATACAGGATAAAACTCCTTATCCCAGCTCTACTGCAATAACAAGAAAGAAACGCAACAACATTTCTTCGTCTCGAAACAGCAATTCTGGAGCAGAAATGGAGGCAAGAATGGCGGCGGAAACGATAGCAGCAAAAGCAACAATGAATAGCTGCAGGCCAGACGACCACATCGATGACAGGCGCGGGGTCCCATCAATGTGCTGACGGGTTGAGAGCCTTTTAACATTCGTCACACAGAACTCGAACTGTTAATACACGTCCGCTCTGATTGAATGCGCGAACCAAAATCCTATGAATATTAGGAACATTTTCTAAACATTTTTATTATTATTGCGTATATTGTTAATAAAATCAAATTTGACATCGCAAACTGACAATATATGTAAGTTGTCTTATTCATTTTGCAAGTAATATTATATTCCTCATTTAAATTCAGTTCCTGGATTTTTTTCTGAGATTTTTTTATGTGGTTTATCTAAAAATGTTATATAGTAAGCATTTAAAAATAATTGAGTTTCTACATTGTATTTGTACTTTACTCTAATCCCCTAAAAATATAAAATCATATTTTAAATTTTCCATCCAACCACTTTTATTTTCGCTCGACTTACTCTTCTATAATAGACGTGGTATATAGTATATAACGAAAACAACACAAATTATTTACTTCGTTATTTTTTCCAGATTTTGTGTTGATTAATTTAATTACTTTAATTACAAATTTATTTAAATACTTTCTGTAAACTTATTAAAGTTGTTAACATTTACAAACAATATAAAGAAGTAATGAATATAATGCAAAATATCACGTTACAGAAAATCTATGCAATAAAATAAAAACCCGATTATATTACTCAAAATCAAAAGAACGTCTTAGTGTTCTTTCACTAACAAAAAGGAAAATCGCTTGTAAAAGAAGCCTCAAAATCCAGATATGTTAAAAAGTTTGTTTAAAATCGCACCAAAATTAATTAAATTTTGGGTTTCAAAATATTAGAAACATTAAGTTCATTTTTATCTTACGAACGTCATGTTAACTTCTTAAGAAAAGAAGAAATTCAAGCAAACTCTGATTATCCAATCGTATTTAAACCAAACTACTCAAAAATTAAGAAAGGGCATTATTCTGTTAAAAGTTATCACATCACGACAACGATTATAAATAGTCCTAATAAAATAGTTTTTACAAACGATTACTTTTGTGTAAAATTTAAAAATACTGACGAATTCAGAAAAGTAGTTGCAAGTGTTCCCAAATTATGTAAATGCTGACCACGCAACTAGTAATGCTCTTTTTTATTTGTTCAGATATCATGTAATCTGTTCTATGTTGTGGCAAATCTTTTTAGGTACTCATTTAGTTTTCACTATATTTAATACTAATTTATTACTTTCTCGTTTACACTAAGAATATTTGGATCTGTTCTAATTATTTCGCTTATAACAAATCATGCTGCCTCAATTAGCATGCGTAACACTCTATCTATAATTTCAACGTTTTAATTATATACTGTGCCACATAACCAGATTCCATATTGGCACACAGATTGCAAAACTGTTATATGTTAGTGTTTTACCTTCTATTAAATAGTACAATTTACTAGGTTTATAATTAATCTGCTTTTTTTGTTACAAGCATGTATTGTTTAGGTTAATCAACATATATTTTGAGATATCTAACCGAATCCTTCTGTGATATCTATTTTTCGTTAAGCGTTACCAAAGAATCTATCCTTTGGTTTCTGTGGGGCCATTAGTGTTGTAGCACGCTCGAACGTGGTGCTGTCAGGGTGTGACCTTTCAGTGAGCTTTTGGCCCAAAATTCGACAAATACTTGCTTAGTTCGTTTGACTTATTTATTTAAAAATTTATTTAATAATTTAATACCCATGTAATCAACTTTAATATTAATGTTTCCCACTGGCAATGGGAATAATCCGCCATCACAAAATAACTCCAATATGTATCAACAATATGGTTACTCACCCTCCTATCAACAGCAACAGTATACTGTAAGTAACAATATACATTCAACACCACCACTCTTCGAACAAATACCATTAAAGCAGTATGCAGTGCCATCAATCCCACCGGTTCAACCCTCTCCGTATTATACAATGCCCGTAATGCAATATCCAAGGTTGTCTCAAGTGCAATTACCTTCCCGCAAACCTTGCCGCAAAATAATCAAATAGAAAAGACCAGCAAGAAATTTTAAGTAATGTCGGCGAAGACGAAAACATGGCTGATAATAATAACACTTGGCAAGTGGTTCCTGGCAATAAAAGGAAAAGACGGAAATATAACCCACAATTAACTCAAACATTCAACTTAACACAAACAAACCAACACTCTACGTTAACAGAGGAAACAGATGTACCAGGGGCTAGCAGCAACACTAATACTACGGGTGAAACTGTTCAACTGCCAAAACCACCGCCAATCTTTGTTCAAGGTGTCGAAAACTATCAACAAATGGTAGCTAGCATCACGCACATAGTCGAAAAGGAACAATATACCTCTAAATGTATGGCCAAGAATGTCGTTAAAATCATAGTTCACACGCCTGACTCATACAGGAAATTGACCGCCCATTTTTTAGATACCAACGTTATATTTCACACATATCAAAGCAAGCAGGAGAGGGCGTATAGAGTAGTTATACGGCATCTACAACCCACAATCCCGATAAATGTAATAATAGCAGAATTGGCAGCAAAAAATCATAAAGTTCGAAATATTAGCAACATCAAACACAAACAAACTAAAGAAGCCCTGCCGTTATTCTTCGTTGACTTGGAACCGGCCGATAACAACAAAGATATTTATAAATTGCAGTATCTGCAGAACCTAAAGATAACGGTTGAACCACCTAAGCAAAATAAAAATATAGTACAATGTACAAGATGCCAAAACTTTAACCACACGAAATCATACTGCAATCGCCCATATGCGTGTGTCAAATGCAGCGGTAACCATGATACAAGAACGTGCACCAAAAATAGGGATACGCCGGCAACGTGTATCTTATGCAATGGACCACATCCTGCCAACTACAAAGGATGTATGGTCTATAGAGAATTACAAAACAAGACCTACCCAAATATACAGCAACCAAAGAAACAACCTGCACAGTATAAGCCAGATATAAGAAATTTTCCTCCTCTGCCAAAACCTAATGTTTACGCTGATATGCCGATGCATACCTATAGCCACGTTACAGCAAATAAACCAGACTCATCTAATGACCTCACCCTCGCACAATTCCTTGCCGAGTTTAAGGAATGTTCAATCAACTGCTACAACAAAATAGCATGATCCTCAACATGCTCACAACAGTAATTGCCAAATTAGTTAAATAATGTCTAAATTCATACGTATTGCATTATGGAATGCCAACGGCCTCCAATCTAAAAATTGGGGTAGAAGTCTTCCTTCAAATGAACAAATTGATGTACTACTCATAAGTGAAACACACTTTACAACAAGAACGTTTATAAAATACCTCAGTACAGCATCTACCACACTGTACACCCAGATAATACAGCCCATGGTGGCGCAGCTATTATTATTCGAAACTCGATAGTTTATCATGAATTACCAAAATACGAAGAACCGTTCCTGCAAGCTGCCGTTATCGAAATCAGTAAACTTCCTAGCCCAATCACACTAGCCGCTGTATATTGCCCTCCAAGACATAGACTAACCACGAACATACTACAACCATTCTTCAACACCCTTGGAGGGAGATTTATAGTAGGTGGCGACTTTAATTGTAAACATACAAGGTGGGGGTCTCGATTAATAACTACAAGGGTAGAGAACTTGAAAAATTCTTACTAACAACAATTACATGCATTTATCAACCGGTACTCCAACATACTGGCCGACCGACGTGAACAAGATTCCAGATTTATTAGATTTTATATAGCCTCGGGCATTTCAAGAAATTATGTGGACGTCACTCCTAGTTTTGATCTATCTTCGGACCACAGCCCTGTGTTAGCTGTCATTAGCGCTACAGTTATCCAAAAGCAGCCTAAGCCAGTACTCTGCAATAGACGAACTGACTGTGACAAATTTAAAGTACATGTCCACCGACATATAAATATTAATATAAGCTTAAAAACACCGAAAGAAATAGAGATCGCAGTTAATCACTTTATAACAACAGTCCAAGAGGCAGCCTGGAATTCTACACCAATGAATATCCAGAAAATCGAGTCATTTAATGTTTCTAGAGATATAAGTGAATTAATAAAAGAAAAAAGGAGAGCAAGGTCAATCTGGCAACGTACACAGAACGTTAATGATAAAACCACATACAATCGACTTACTAATAAACTTAGGAAGAAGATGTTAGAGGCGCGTAATGAAACATTCCATAACTACATAACCAACTTAACCAAAGAAGATCACAGTATATGGAAAGCCACTAAAGGATTTAAGAGACCCCAACAACAAGTCCCGCGTTACGCAAAACGATGGCTCCTGGGCAAGATCAGACAAAGAAAAGTTGAACTTTTGCCCAACATCTGGCAGACGTATTCACACCTCACTCTAATGAAATTGATGAAGATGTTAACAACTTTCTCGAAGCACCACTACAACTATCACCCCTATAAAAAATTCACAATTGGTGAATTACAAAATGAAATAAAATGGTTAAATAATAAGAAAGCGCCGGGCTATGATCTCGTTACAGGCCTTGTACTTAAACAATTACCACGACAAGGAGAACAATTCTTATTGGCACTCTTTAATGCAATCCTACGCTTAACATACTGGCCTTACAATTAAAGTTTGCACAGGCCATCCTAATATTAAAACTTGGCAAACCACCAAATGAAGCTCAGTCTTATCGCCCAATTAGTCTACTGCCTGTCGTGTCAAAACTCCTAGAAAAATTAATGTTAAAGCGAATAAACGAAAATAGTCTACTTGAAGAATGGATTCCAAATCACCAGTTTGGATTTCGCAAAGGACACTCGACCATAGAGCAATGCCACCGAATAACCAATATTATTCAGCAATCATTTCATAGTAAGAAATATTGCTCTGCTGTATTTTTAGATGTGCGGCAAGCGTTTCACCGTGTTTGGCACAATGGGCTACTATTTAAAATTAAACACATCTTTCCACATCAATACTATCTCCTGCTTAAATCTTATCTAACTAATCGACACTTTCAAACCAAAGTTGGTATGGAATATTCACAACTGTATCCAATCACGGCTGGTGTTCCCCAAGGAAGTGTGTTGGGGCCAGTCTTATATCTGATTTTTACTGCAGATATACCGACGACACCAACCATAACATTGGGGACATTTGCAGATGACACTGCAATCCTGGCATGTCATGAAGATCCACAAATCACAACTAATATCTTGCAAGAGGCACTAAGTACAATAGAGGGTTGGCTGGAAAATGGAGAATTAAGGTCAATGAGACGAAGTCCAATCATATAACATTTACCACAAGACGATCACAATGCCCACCTGTAAGCTTGAATAACGTACCCATCCCGCAAGCAAATGCAATTAGATACTTAGGTCTCCATATGGACACAAGATTAACGTGGAAACCACATATAATAAAAAACGCAAAGAAATGGACATCAAAATTAAAAAATGTATTGGCTCATAGGAAGAAACTCTCAACTCTCAACAGAAAACAAATTACTGGTGTACAAATCTATCATACGACCAATATGGACATATGGCTGTGAACTCTGGGGTTGCGCCAGCTACTCACATATTGACATAATACAACGTTTCCAGTCTAAGACATTAAGAAGTATATTCAATGCTCCCTGGTATGTTTCAAACCGTATCCTCCACTTTGACTCCAACGTACAATATGTGCGGGACATAATCAGACAATGGGCTACAAGCCACCATGCTCGGCTAGTGGGACACACTAATAACGAGATTACACCGCTAACACAGCAGCCAGTAATGAGACGACTTAAACGGAAGTGGCCATGGGACTTGACAGAATAAAGAAATCATACATAATATTCATTTTATACCAGTTGCTTTTTTGAAACCCAAATTGATATTTTGGAATTAATTATCGTTTTTGTACAATATGTTTTATCTTTTTTACTAATAGTTTCTCCATGTTCTTTGATAATATAGGTAGCGAATTTATATGGTAATGTAAATTCCACCTGTTTTGTATCCTTTTCGGCTTTTAGAATAGCAATTACCTAGGCATCTTTTTATTGTATAGGGAAGTATACTAATCTTAGCGGCCAATAGAATATTATAATTATTATTTTAATTACACCAGAGAAAAGTTTCCTTACTATTCGACCAATTAATCGGCGCCATTCTACAGTTTCTTCAGCTTTCTGTTTATTATTAAGCTTTGTACTTTTGCTAATTTAAGCTTTTAATTAAAATAGCAATTCCAATTGTAAATGATTTGCAAGTTACTGCTTTTTGTTCGTTGTCTAGGAAAACAGGCATCTAATAATCTAATTAGTGAAGTAAACAGTTGCGACTGCTTAATTTTCTTTGTTGCTTTCTAGAATAAACCTTATAAATATCCTTATACATTATTCTTTTGTTCCTGTAATAGTTTTTTTATAACATTTTTTTAATTTGCCTTTGTTAAGCGGGGAACGAGTAAGTTGTTACTATTTTCTTAGTGCTCTCTTTTCAAAAATTTCTGTTTTAACATTATTCAAGAAAGCGTTCGGTTTTTTACCTGTTTTATTATCTGGTGTTGCTTTCCGTGCAACGTTTTCTATCTGACAATTTAGTACCTCTACCATTATTTCTATTCATTCTCATGTTCTTAAAACTAGACTATTGTTAGTTTCCTCTAGCAGCAATGTTTAATATTTGTCTTATTATATAAATGAGAAAATTTCTGATTTTGTGAAACTTGCGAATTTAAAGTTACATTGCTGATGAAACGATTAGATGGCAAATCTAGACATAGAATATTAATGGTGGTATCGGTTATGACTTTTATTACGCAAAAGTCTATTGCATTATGTTTTTTCTTCGGTATGTAGGTTAATACATTGGTGTTCTTGTTGATAGTGGTGCCAAATTATTTTCTTGCATTAGTAAGTGCAGCTGGCCACCTTTTTGATTAGGAATATAACCGGGAACTTTACCAGGGGTGTTTAACACTACAGTTGCGCCTACCTTATTTCCAAAAGTTTTAAAGACTTTAGTATACTTCTGCTCCTTTATTGTATGCTTTATTAGTCGGTAGTAAATGGTTGTTACTGTAATACTGCAACCAATTGTGGACGGTGATGTTAATTGCTTGTTGATAGTTTAGTTTATAATTTCTGTTTACCTGATGTTTTATTGCAATGTTAATGAATTATTGTATTATAATCTAGTTTCTCTGTTAACTTAGTTACTATGTTTTCTAAATAATTTAGGCTATATATACTTGAGATGTTATTTGAGGTATTTGCGGTTGTTTTAGTTATTTATTGCAAAATCTATTTTAAGATAAGGTAAGATTTACAAATTATCTGAAATTTTAACTTTTCTATAACGCAATAATATTTAGAAATCGGCAAATAGATGCAAATTACTCATAAATTTATTAAAGACCACATCAACACCTTAAACAACGATAAAGGGCTGGATAACAAAAAATTGTATAATCAAATCCGTTTTCCAGTTAATTACAAGGTAAAAGCTTTAATTAAGACAAACTCGGTTCAGCCGGTTTTGAGAGGAAATTGTTAATGACAACAAATCTTTGCAATCTCTCGGCCCAGAAATTAACCTTAAGGAGCGCATTTACAAGGAGGTAATTTCGTAATTGATTGCCCATAAACTGCAAAAAATCACCTTAGAAGCGCGGCGAGAATCTTGCTCGGTCAATGACGCACCGCCTTTCAATTTAATAAAGAGAAATTTGGGTAATTTAAATTTGTGCATCGGGAGAACCAAATGACCTTTGCTTCCAAGTAAGGAGCATTTGCGTTCGAACTAATCAAACCTGCGAAATGCAAGCGAGGTTAGCAGCTCCGCGTAGCGTCACGGCATCGGAATGCGTGCGGCGCTCAAATATCATTTCGTTTGTGGTGGCCGAATTTATTGTGAAATCAAGAGCTCTCCCACAAATGTATCATTGAACACAGAATTTAATTACGGCGCTAGAAACAAACATATATCATAGCTTTCAAGTAGCAGATCTGGTTATTACGTTTTATAAATGTTCGTGATTAAGGTTTGGCTTTATTCATAAATACTGGTAGTGTTCTTACTACAGACATATTTAATATTAATTAGCATACCAACAGAAAAGTATCTTTGTTTCATTTTTATAAATACGATAATTGGTAAAACGAATGAATTTATGTAAATATGTTTAAACTAAATGGCACATTAGTTATAATTTTCTAAAATATGATTAATGATCTTAATACAAATCTCTTTAAAAGGTTAATTTATAATTTTTTGTTGTTAAAGTTATATTATATTAATTGTAATTTTTGTTTTATTAAAATCAACCAATTGCAAAATTTTTATTTTACTTTTAAGTTATGTGTAGTACAAGGAGTCGGAAAAAGAAGAAAATAATTAGAGGGTTGATAGTTTGGGCGCTATAAAAGGTACGATTGTGATTATTATTTTCAACAATGCAGAAAATATAGTTTATTTGGTGTTTATAAAAATACTTGGGTTACGTTCACAAAAAGTACTCAAATAACGAATTATGAATATACGTATACTTTTCAACTAGTGTCGTTTTTTTAAGTGCAATATATTATGTTTTTATGTCAATAACATCATTTAGAATAAAAGTAATTAACCGTCTCAGCCAATAAATCTCTTAGAAGAAAGGACTTCATTACACCTGAACTGCCTACAGAAATTCCATGATTTTAGTTGTACGAGGGCGTGCTGAAAAGCAATACCTCCAAATTCTTCATGCAAAAACTCTTAAAACTTTTTAAATAAAGCAAACCTTATTAACATTCTAAATCTTTATTCTTCATGTCTACATATTTATTTCTCAACACAGTCACCCTGGCGACGAACACATTTCTCCCAACGAGAGACCAGTTTGTTGATACCGTCACTGTAAAATGTTTGACTTTGTTGACGAAGCCACAATCTTACTTCTGCTTGCACCATTTTATCACTATCAAAGTGAACTTCTCGAAGGTCTTCTTTAAGTTTTGGAAACAGATGACAATCGGATGGGGCCAAGTCGGGAACGTATGGAAGATAACAAATATAGTGAACCCAAGGTGTCGGATTGTTGCAGATATCGCAGCGCTCGTGTGTGGTCTGGCATTGTCATGCTGAAGGAAAGGGTGCTCTATGTGTGGAAAAACTTTTCGAATTCGTGCTTTTAATTTTTTGAGGGTCTTGCAGTACCTTGCAGAGTTTATGGTGGTGCCTTTAGGCATAAATACTAAATGCACCACACCTTGAACATCTCAGAATACTGTAAGCATGACTTTGTCTGCTGATGGCATAGTCTTGAACGTTTTTGGGGTCGGTGATCTTTTGTGGCGGAACTTTATTGATGCTTTCTTGTTTTCGGGGTCCAAATGATAAATCCAGCTTTCATCACCTGTCACAATGTTGTTAAACAACCCATCACTCTCACGCTCAAAACGTAAAAGAAATTGTTTACAGATGTCCAATCTTCTCTGTTTCATGTCGAGAGTGAGCATTTGAGTCACCCACTGTGCACACAGTTTTCTGTACCGCAATTCTGCAATCATGGCCTGTACACGCTCTCGTGATATGCCAAACTTATCCGACGATTTTCTCTGATGAGTTCATCAACTCGATTCCGATGAGTCTCGTCAGTCGCCCACTCCGAGCTCTGTCTCGGACGTTGAGGTTAGCACCACCGTTTCTTCATTGCGATCACGAACAACCCAACGTCGCACATTACTGATGTCGATACAATCATCACCGTACACAGTTTTCATTCTTCTATGGATTTCAATTAAAAACACGTTTTCTGCGGTTAAAAACTCGATTACAGTCCGCTGTTCCTCACGCACCGACATAGTTATGTTACACACCGTCATGTTACACGCTACAATTCGAAACCCTCTAGCGGCAGAGGGCTGCAACATGCGTCAGCGAAGCAGGAAAGTCGACCGAGTAATATGCATGACATGTAATACTTCAACCGATATAGAGAACAGAATAAAAAATTCGGAGGCATTACTTTTTTTAACATTTAAACATTTTAATATTAAATAATAATTATATTTGTCCTACATAGTTCTTTTTAATTTTTTATTAATTTTTGCTTATCGTTGTGTTTGCCTTTATTTTCTGTTATTTTGCTTTTTCTGTCTTTCCAGGTTTATACAGTTTTTACCAAGTTACCTGAAACCCAAGTCTTGCTCAAGAAAGTTTTTGACTTTTTCTTTTATTTGTGATATTATTGCTTTAATTTTTTTTGTCATTTTCTGATTCTCTTCTAAAATTTTAATCCTTGTTTCAAATGCGCCAGCCTTGTATTGTTGATATTTTGTTTCTAATTTTTTTACATCTTATTATCTGTTTTTGTTGCTGGTTTGTTTAATTCTTCCGCAAGATATTTTTTATAATATAAATTATTTTAGTTTTTACCATTTATTACTAATTCCTTTATTTCCTCACTTATGCAAAAAACACCTTCTTCTTTATTTGTATCGTTCTGTTGTCCACGCCCTTTTTACATACATATTTTTCTTGAATTCTACTAAATTTACTACCTGTTCTTGTAGCAATTTTTTTTACAGTAATCCTCAAAAAAAGCTACTTATAATTAACGTTTATTTTAGTTAACACTTATGTATATACTACAGCTTACCCGCAAAACATTTGCATAGTCCAATATGGCACTAACAAATAAGCGAACTCAACTTTATTTTACCAAACATCTTGGCTGTGGTCGTAAGTGGCCTGCTTACCAGAGCTCTCTATATCCTTAATGTTTTATATACTAACCTAATTTGCTTTAATGTTTTAATTGTCTCACGCCATATTGCACTAAACTAATATATGTGGGTTTTGTAAGCAAAGACATTTAACACTAACTTTCATCATTGAGCCATTTCCCACTTGTTTACACCTACTGTGCTTGAATATGTAACGACGTTCTTGTTTCCAGCAATTTAATTGCATACATGTGTTAAAAAATTAAAATGCATATTGCCTTATTTGTACGTTTCAATTACATAAGCGTGTAACATGTTCACTAAAAATTATTTAGTGCATCATTAAAATAATGAAAGATCTACATGTAATGCTCGCTAAAAAAATCCATTTACTTTATAGAATTACCCAAAAATATATATGTTTTACCTAAAATCCCTTCTGAAAAATAATAGCTGAAATGGCAACATCTATAGTGCAAAATTCAATTGTTTGTAAAAACTTATTAATACGAGTGCTTTATTACCCGCTCTCAAACGAAAATTTTCTATCGCTTGCGATTCAGGAAATATAATACCTCGGCCGAGCCTGCCACCAAGCCAGAATTTGTCATTCAGAGGCGTTCGATCGGCACGGAAAGGCACGAACAATTTTTGCTATACATGGACTTTGACCTGTGTGACAACAGCAGCAGCAGCAGCACTCATATTTTTTTATATATATATATATATAATTTAAACTCCATTAATGACACCAAAAATGTAAACGACGATTAAGCTAGAGACTACTAGAAGAGCAGTCTGACAAGTTTTGAGCCTAACATGGAAACAAGTATTTTTTCTGTCAAATTCAATTTATTTTTTAACATAGTCTCATTTTAAGTCGATACACTTTTTTCAACGATGTTCAAACTTCTTTAATCCGTACAAATAGTAGTTCGCGTCTTGTTCTGCAAAATAGGCGATGACCTCCTCGTTTGATAAAAATGTCTGTCCTCCGAGGCAAATTTTCACTGGAAATCAGATCTGGTGAATATGTTCGGTGGTCAACCAATGCAAACTTTAGTTCGTAAATATTGGCCGTGGTGATTGCTAAAATGTGGACCCGGTGTTTTGATGGAAGAGCACTTCCTTCCGTTCCAAATGGGGTCGTTTTTTAGCATTTTCTGCTTTTAACTGGTTCGATAGCCATGCGTAGTATAATCCCGTTATTTTTCTTTTTCTAAGTATCGGTAAACAGAATTCCCTGACTATCCTAAAAATCAATCAACATCACTTTCACGGCTGATGAAACCGTCTTCGTCTTTTTTTTAGAGCAAATTTGCCCTTTGCGGTCCACTGTTTTGACTATTCCTTCGATTCAGGAGTATAATGGACTCAAGTTTCATCGACACTAATAAATTGACTCAAAATGTCCGATTACTTTTGCTGAAACCGCTTAAGCAGGGATGGCCTTGGATCGTTATTCAAATGAATTTTTGGTTCAAAGTGAGCAAGCCCGGGACCCAACATCCAGACAGCTTTCTCATGCCCAATTCTTTAGTCAATATATGACAAACACGTTCTTTGGATATGCCCACAGCCTTGCTGTCTCTCTAACCGTAATTCGACGGTCGTCCGATACCATTTGGCAAACTTTTCGATGTTATCGGTGGAGGTCGAAGTTGTTGATCGTTCCGAACGCTCAACATCAGTCAAGCTAGTACGATTACATTTAAATTCAGCTGATCATATATTTAGGGTGGAAAATGATGGGACAGAGTACCCGTAAACGGTATCTAACTCGGCTTTACTTTACGACTGTCAAACAATAAATAAGCGTCCCAAACAGCTAAAATTTATACAAGTATCTTTCAAAGCATGTGCGATTGTAGTAGAAGAAGTAGAGTAAACTTACAATATTTATTTGAAAAATTGAGACATTTATGTTCTAAGTAAAAGAAACATTTAAAACAATTTTAGACTTATCATAAAACCCGACTTATTGAAATTTCGGTGATATATATATATATATATATATATATATATATATATATATATACCCAGGTTGGTGGATCCTCAACTGGGCGCCTCCCAGGTGGCGGATAGAACGCTCACTAGATATAGTGGGTACCGGGAAATAAAATACCGGGCGGACCAAAACCACACAGAAGGCAATTTCCGAATGACGGACCTAATGGCTCAATTTTGGGAAAGCAGGAACAGGCTTTCTCCTTATGGAAAGGCGGCGGATGAACTAACATAGTCAACGGCGGCTACCAAAGTCTTAGTAGTTAGACTACTGAACGCTCCCCAACCCGTCTTGCCAACGTGGGGTTCTAAAGGCTAAAAACCCTTCATGAAGAAATGCAAAACAAGCACCGGCCCTCAGTCTCCGGCAGCCGGAAAACCGATGGGATTAAACAGCAAAAGGTGGCGACCATCGATGGAACGGCAAAGAGGGTGCTAAGAATCCCGGAGTCTAAACGAAAGCCATCACCAGAAAACCACGAAAACCACAAAACTATGGATAGGAACTCAAAACATAAGAACATTACGAGTACAAGACCGCATAACAGAACTAGAAAACGAATTGGAAACAATTAACTGGGATATAATAGGTCTCAGTGAAACAAAGAAAAGGAGAAACATGGTTAACACTAAATTCCGGCAATATACTACTAAACAAAGGAAAAGACGACGAAAGTTTGAATGGAGTAGGCTTTATAATTCGGAAGATACATGCACATCGCATACAAAACTTTACAGCCATATCAGATCGTGTAGCATATATAATATTCCAACTGAACAAAACAAGTGTATTAAAATAATTCAAATATATGCTCCTACAACATCTCATGAAGAAGAAGAAATAGAAGAGTTTTACGACCACATTAGAATCCGAACCTGTCAAAGGAAAAAACAATACAGTATACTCATGGGAGATTTTAATGCAAAATTAGGTGTAGAGAAAACAGAAGAGGAATATTGGGGAAAACATGGATTAGGACATCGAAACGAAAGAGGGGACAAATTAATTGAATTCTTAAATGAAAATAAATTATATGCAATGAATACATTCTTCAAGAAAAACCAAATAGACGATGGACCTGGATAAGTCCGAATGGCAAAGTAAAAAATGAAATTGATTTCATTCTAAGTAACAATAAAAACATCATTCATGACGTATCTACCTTAAATCGTTTCGATGTAGGAAGCGACCATCGACTCGTAAGAGCGAAAGTAATAATTAACACAAAGATTGAACGCCTAAAAAGATTTAAAAAGAATGAAACCGATATTAAAATACAGGACATAGAAAACAAGAAGGAGGAATATCAACAAGCAGTCGGAAATAAACTAAACGATCTCGAACAACGAATTAATGATAATAAAATTGAAACATTCCAAAAGGAAATCTTAGATGCCATCTCCCATGGGACCACAACAACAAAAATAACAAAGAAAGTAAACGGAAAATCCCCAACTCAAAACGAAATACAACAACTTTTAAGAGAAAGAAGACAACTAGTTAGTGAAAATAAAAGAAATACAACAGAATACGGCAACTTATGTAAGACTATTAGACGAAAAATCAAAGAAAACAGAATCAAAAGACATGAAGAGAAAATAGAGCAATGAAGGTACTACGACCAACATTCGGAAAAAACAAATATGTGCATTACGAAACAGAAATGGGGACATAATAAGAGATAAAGATGAAATACTAAAAATAGTACAGGAATTCTATAAAGAACTATATGAATCGAAAGTAATAAGAATCGAAAACACCCAAGAAACCCGTAAAGAAACTGCCAAAACCCAAAATGTTGGTTCTGAAGAATTGCCCGATATAGAAGAATACGAACTAGAGAACGCACTAAAGCAAATGAAAGCAAATAAATCACCTGGGAAAGACGGCGTCGTAATAGAACTGATCAAATGGGGACAAAATTAAAACGAAAAATAGTAAATATGCTAAACAAATGTCTGATCCAAGCAGCTATACCGCAAGATTGGAACGATTCCATTGTCATTCTTCTACACAAAAAAGGAGATCACACGCGATTAGAGAATTACAGACCGATAAGTTTGTTATCAGTATTATACAAGCTAATGACAAAAATAATAACAAATCGATTAACCATCAAACTGGACGCATACCAATCAGAAACTCAAGCCGGATTTAGAAAAGGCTATGGAACCAGAGATCACCTATTTACAATGAAACTATTAATTGAAAAACCAATGAATATAACATACCTCTTTACCTGGCTTTCATAGACTTTGAAAAGGCCTTCGACTCGGTAGAAACATGGGCAATTACAGAAGCACTTAAAACGGTGGAATTGACCAAAGATACATAAATCTTTTGAACAACATCAGCAATAAAACTACTGCTACCTACAAATTACACGATGAAACAAAACCGGTTGAGTTAAAACGCGGGGTTCGGCAAGGCGATTGTCTGTCTCCTAAACTGTTCACGCTAGTGTTAGAAGATATGTTTCGAAAAATTAAATGGGAAAACTATGGGGTAAACATAAATGGCAGAAAAATAAACCACCTACTGTATGCAGATGATATCGTTATCATTGCTACGAACCAAAACGACCTACAGTATATGGTACAAGACTTAAAACAACAAGCAGAAAAGATCGGTCTGAAAATGAATTTAAACAAAACAAAACAATGATGCCAGAACATCAGGACATAGACGAAACATTAAAAGTTGGAAATGTAACGATTGAAAATGTTAGTGAATACATATACTTAGGACAAACACTCAGGATTGACCGTGACAGCCAAATAACAGAAATCAAAAGAAGATCTCGATTAGCATGGATAGCCTATGGTAAACTTAGTTTTATTTTGAACTCCAAAAATATTGCCCAACATCTTAAGACGAAAGTTTTGATAAATGCATCTTACCTGTAATGACCTACGGAAGCGAAAACTGGACCTAACAAAACCCACTTGCACAAATTAACAACCACTCAAAGAGCAATGGAACGAAAATGCTAGGCATATCACTACGTGACAGAAAAACTAATGTATGGATTAGGAGAAAACAAAAGTGACAAATGTTATTGAAGCAATAGCAAATCTGAAATGGAGTTGGGCCGGACACCTTGCCAGAACACAAGAAACTAGATGGACAAAAACAATGCTTCAGTGGCGGCTGGGAATATAGAAGAAACAGAGGAAGACCACCCAATAGATGGTACAACGATATAAAAAGTGGCCGGATTGAAATGGATACAGGAAGGTCAAAATAGGACCAAGTGGAAGTCAATGAAGGAGGCCTTCGTCCAGTTATGGACCGAAACGGGCTAAGAAGAAGAAAGGAATATATATATATATATATATATATATATATATATATATATATATATATATATATATATATATATATATATATATATAATACATAATCATCTCCAGATAACCATTTTTTAAGTTAAGTAATAAAAAATTGCGTTACAAATGTTTTTCAATAGCTCGTGTATACGAATAATTTACTCCAATTTTCAATTTATTTATTACTATTTTCCCTATCTGTTATTTTTAATGTGTAAGAAAATATATATGTTATTTTTTATTTTTATGAATACATAAATAAATATATGTAATGCATCATGTATGATATAGTAGATTAATGTGGCACTCCCGGCATTTGTGAGGCAGCCATAATGACAATTTGCATATAAATTATTAGGAGGTGTTTTCTTATTAAGCTGTGATAGCTCCCGCCTATCCAGGTTAAGATAAGGAAGCCTTGCAACGCCAGACAATGCAATCAACTTTCCATGCTCGAACGTCTCGCCCGCAGATTTCACAATTTGTTTCACTGTGTGCATGCAAATCAGCCCGAGATGAACCCACCGTATTGCTGATATTGGATCATCAGTACCATGCAGAGGCAGTTAGCACACTATTCAAAATTAGCACTTGCTCTTATGTACGATTCTGAAAATACCGGATTGTGAACTGGATTCTGTGCAAACCCAGAGCTGGCCATCTACTTTAGGAAACTGACAAAAGAAGCGCAAGCACACCCGCGCAGTGTCGTATCGATTATATTTTATGAAATACAAAATGCTGTAAGTTATGGCATATCTTGAACTAAACTAAATAGTTTTTTATATAAATATTAGTTGCTATATATTTAATATTCTTTAGTAAGTTAATATTGTTAAAGGTAAAATTATTATTAGTTTATAGATAATTACTTTCGATATAAGGTAAATTCGCATCTTAACTGAAACTGAAACTGTATACAGTTTAATTTACCTTATAAGAACTTATCTAAATGTATTAAACTTAACTTCAAAGTAAACTAAAACATAATTTGCTGTACAGTCTACCAAAATTGAATCTAAATTTAACATTCGAACTTCAAAAGCCAATTCAAATATTTTCTAACTATATTTATGTTTATTTATTTTAGTCTGCTATTTTCGTTCTATATTTTTATCTGCCTTTCAATTTTATAGCTATTGCTTTTTATACGAGGGTTGCCATTTCATTATTGAGCCTAAGATGTAAATCACATTTTCAAAATTTTATTGAGTGTTCTAAATATGCAGACAGTTTCCAAAATATTATGATATGACTTTCTAAAGGTAGTACGTTTACTTTTTTTAAAGGTGGGGGAAGTTAGGATTCAAATTAAAGTTTACGGGGGCATATTTATAAAAATTAATTGCTGTTTTTTAATGTAAAGCTGGGGAAGTAAAAATTGGGACCAATTATAAAGTAAAAGAAATTGATTGGTAAAGAACGGTATTGGCATGAGTGTCTTCACTCACAGAAGCCTTAAGCAGAGAATGAAAATCATTTAGGGTCGGATAGTATTCCTGCTATGTGTGAAACTATTGCGCGAGCAAATGTTTGTGTGTATCTTGTGATATTATAGCCCGAGTTATATTTAAAAATTTTCTCTTTTCTCTTTAATAAATGTCATCAAAAATAAATCTTCTTGATGTAGTTCAAAGCATTTTCTATACAATATTAAAAGTGGCGGATAATTTTAGTATTAGTCAACATTATCCCTACTTTCTGAAGTTACTTCTCGCGAACTTTTCGTATAAGCGCAAGAACGTTGTAATGGTACAAGATAAGCTACCTTTTGTTGTAGTCTTCTAACAAACAAACTGTAGAGTATTATTCAGAATTTATCCATTATCAGAAGTTGCGTTAAAATATCACAATATCACAATATCACACTTTAAGTAGAATGATCCCTAAATAAAATGATTTAGTATGGCTTAGCATTAATTGATACAATATGTTTTTTATACCAGTATTAAATTGTGTAGTATCCAACAAATAAAAAGCTCTCATATAGTACATACATACATACATAATATTCATGATTCTTTAAATCGTATAAACAGTAACATGAAGATTGACAAACTTTAAAAATTTATTGGAGTAATCCATTACTACACATAAGTATATCTCTTGATATTTTTCTCATTTTGTTGTAACATTTCCGACGGTTTACTTTATGGGGGAAATTCAAAAAATTACAATTTGAGCAAGCTCATTTTATAATTTATGATTTTAAGTGAGTTTATTATTTATGCAAAGGCTTCAAAAAATATTTGTTTATGCTGATATTTTAGACAATTTTAGAACTGCATTTTTAGGTATAAAATATTTAAATGTAAAGATATAGAGTAAGGAACTTGTATTTATTATACCTTTCTTTGGGGGAACCACAATATTCAGCCAAAGCACCTGACTATAGACGGTAACCTGAAATTTGAATTTAAATCTTTTTTAAAAACGTAGTGTTTATGGTTTAAAATTAATTTCAAGCTAATAGATGCAACACGTACACTTCAGCCACAATGTACAGCTTTAACACTTCAATATTAAAACAACATCTTCTTCTTGCGGTTCCTATCCGTTCCGGATGTTGGCAACCATTTGGGCTATTATAATTTTGTTGACTGCTGTCTTGAATAACTGTGTTGTGGTCATAGAAAACCATGTTCGCAGGTTTTGAAGCCAAGATATCCTTCTTCTACCCGGACCTCTTTTGCCTTGTACTTTTCCCTGCAGTATAACTTGAAGTAGTTGGAATCTGTTTTCGTTCCGCATAATGTGTCCTAGGTACTGGAGCTTTCTTGTTTTTATTGTAGTCAGTATTTCTTTTTCTTTTTTCATTCTTTGCAGAATTTCGTCATTCCTGACTCTCTCTATCCATGACACTCTTAACATTCTGCGATAGAGCCACATTTCAAATGCCTCCAGCCTTTTTCTGTTGTTTTGTCAGGGTCCATGACTCTACTCCATAAAGAAGGATAGGAAGACGTAGCATCTCAGAAATCTCATCTTTGAATTAATTGTTAAATTGTGGCTTTTGAAGATGGTACTCATTTTGTTGAACATGGCTCTAGCCTTTTCAATGCGGATCTTTATTTCCTGTGAGTTATCCCACTGGTCATTAATGGTGCTACCAAGGTAAGTATACTTTTCCACTTGTTCTATAGGTATATGGTTTATCATGAGTTGACATCTGGGGATATTATTTTTACTGATGATCATTAATTTCGTTTTGTTTATATTGATGTCTATGCCCTGTCTCTGACTACATTCTGTTACTCTGTTTAATAGTACTTGTAAGTCCTCTAACTTTTCAGCAAAAATGACTGTGTCGTCTGCGTACCTGATGTTATTTAATCTTTCTCCATTTAAGAGAATCCCTATATTTGTGTTTTCTAACGCTTCTCTGAAGATGTATTCTGAATAAAGGTTGAACAATAGCGGAGACAGTACACAGCCCTGTCTCACCCCTCTCTGGATTTCTATATCTACGATGTTTTCTTCTTCTAATTTCATTGATGCCGTCTGATTCCAATATAGATTTATAATAATTCTTAGATCTTTTCGTCTAGTCCTATGTTTCTTAAAATATCTATCATCTTTTGATGTTGGACTCTATCAAAAGCTTTTTGAAAGTCTATGAAGCAGGCATATACATCGCAGTTTACATCCCTGCAACGTTGAATTAATACTTGAATGCTAAATAGGGCTTCGCGTGTTCCAACTGCGTTCCTGAATCCAAACTGTGTAGGTGCTATTTGTTCTTCGCATAGTTTGTATATTCTCTTATGAATTATTTTTAGAAATGATTTTAATAGATGGCTCATGAGGCTTATTGTTCTATACTCGTTGCACTTCTTAGTTCCTGGCTTTTTAGGTAGTAGAATGAATTCAGATTTAAGCCATTCTATAGGTATTTTTCCAGTGTCATATATATATAGTTGAATAGATCTGTCAGCCATTTCACGTTTTCTTCATCTAGGGGTTTCAAAAACTCTGTCTGTATGTTGTCTGGGCCAGGTGCTTTGCCTTCCTTCATACTTTTTATTGCATTTTGTACTTCTTCTACTAGTATTTTTGGTCCGGTTTCGCTGTTTATCTGGAGAGGTTTAGGTCTATTATCGTGAAATAGCTGTTCTGTATATTTTTTCCATGTTTCACTGATTTCATTTTTATTGATAATAATTTTCCCTTCTTCATCCACTAGTTTGTTCACAGTTCTCTTTTTATATTTCCCAGTCACCTCGTTAATTTTCTTATATATATTATAATTGTCATGTCTCGCTTGTAAGGTTTCTATTTCCGCACATTTTTCTTTTACCTCGTTTTCTTTTGCTTCTCTTATTTTCAATTTTATTCTTCTATTAATGGTATTATATTCTACTGGATGGCTTTTTGCGAGTCTTCTTTTCTCCATCAGTTGTAGGATTTCATTTGTCATCCATGTCTTTTTCTTTACGGTGTCTGGTTTTAAGAATTCCTTTTTGATACTTTCCACAGTGTCTTTTACTTTTTTGACCTCCTCTTCTATATTTGATATATTGACCAGATGTCTATTTATGTTTGTGTTTAATCTAATCTCGTCGTTTAACCTTATCTTTGCTTTATGTTTTATTAGTGGTTCTTTTAGTTTTCTTACATCATACTTATTAGTACCTTTCTTTCTTATTTTTTTTTAATTTAACTTTAAAGGTGCCCACTAATGGGATGTGGTCTGACTGTATATCTGCACCTGGATTTGTTTTTACACAGGTGCAACTGTTTCTGTATCTTTTATTTATCAGGATAAAGTCTATCTGATTTCTAACAACGTCTTCCGGTGAGTCTTTAGGCGATTTCCACGTGTAAAGTCTTCTTACAACATCTAATTATCTACAATAACGTTATTAGTATTACCCAATGATGAAGGATTCTATACCCAAGGTTACGCGGACCACATTATCATACTGACCAGGGGCAGGAATACAAACATCATTACAGAGTTAATGAAAAGGGCATTAGATATAACACAAAGATGGTGTGAAAGGAAAAACCTTAAAGTGAATCCTAAAAAGACCTCTGATACATTTTACGAGGAAAAGAGAAGTAAGGCAATTTTATAACCTTACAATTTTCGGTGAAAGTATACAGGTGGTCCAGAAAGTTAAATATCTGGCCATTACACATGATGCAAAACTAAACTAAAATGCTCACCTGGAAAAAGGAACCAACAAAGCAAACTAGTACTTGTTGCGGGCAGGCGAATATTTGGGAGTACATGGGAACTAAAACCTAAAATGATAATGTGGCTGTTCACTACAATCGTAAGACCCATGCTATCGTTTGGCACACTAGTATGGTGGCCAAAACTTAAACAAAAAACGGCAGTCATTAAGCTAACTATGATACAAAGACTAGCATGCTTGTGTATCTGCGGAGTCATAAGCAGCACTCCTACAGCATCTATGGAAGCACTCTTAAATCTCATCATCATCACATAGAATGAAGTCCACTGGTATATGGCATAGGTACAATGAACGGTGTGACTTCTGTGTTGAGAGATAATTGTCTTTATTGTGCGACTACATTAAGGTGGTATGGGAACTTCAGATATTCAGAAATTTTAACCTCGAAGAATGAAGAACTGCATAGAGTGCGATAGAAAGTATTTTGAAAATTAAAGACGTGTTGCAAAGCATTAACGCGTTATGTAATTTTAATGTCCCTGCTTTTGCTTGAATGAATTTTAGAAAATCGCTTCTTTATTTTACCACAATACAATTTATAGGGAACACAACCAAGCTCTTAAATATCTTACCTCTAGTATAACATATTTGACACATACTTATCAGTTGTAACTATTATAGAGACAAGTAGAATGTACGTATAGAAGAATGTAAAATTACATGAGATTTTAAGAATGCTGCAAGCACAATATGAACAGCTAATGCATACAAATAATACTGTTCAATAATTTTTATGTTTTGTTTTTTACAAAACTGAAAGTAGCCACCTTTTATAAATTTTGGGGTGCTGAACACGAAAATCGGCCTTAAAATTCGCTCCTAGTTCAGTAGTTAAATAATTTCATTGTTTACATTTTACATATATTTTTAGCAGTGGCGTTGACTTAATATTTTGCAATGATTTTGAAAGTGTGATGGTGAAATTGAACATTCCGTACAAAGCTGACGATTACTGTTTATAGATGCCTCAAAACAAGCGTGAAGGCTGTGCTACTGCGTAGTAGTAATGAAATATTTTCAACCCCTGTTGCTTATGCAGCCCTAGGTGAAGAATGTTATCCCAAGTGTTAACGCCTTCTGGATCTTATAAACTACAATCGACATAAGTGACTAGTACGTGGTGATTTCAAAATAATAGCAATTGTGCTCGGTCTACAAAGTAGGTACACAAAGTACAGTTGCTATATATGTGAGGGGATAGCCGCGTGAAGCGCAGAATAGCCTCTACAACAGCTTGGTTGCCTGGCACTAAAAACGTTTTATACGAACCCCTAGTGAACCTTAAGAGCATTTTCCTACAACCGCTGCACATAAAACTGGGACTTATAAAGGCTTTTGCGAAGGCTGTTAACAAAAATAAACATTTGCATTTGAATACTTATGCCAAAAGTTTCCACGTCTAAATGGAAATGCTAATACACGATTCTTAAGCAACCTTTGTATTGAAAATTATAAAAATCTAGTGGGAGGACTTATTTCTGCCTATGAGAAAATTAGATGCAACATGTCACAAAAAATGCACTTTCTGATTATTTTTTTGACGCGCCTGCAGGCAATGCAACCTTAAGGGGTTATTGTGCTCACTAAGATGCACTTCATTCTAGGACATTCACACACACCATGGGTTGAACGAGACTCGAACTCGCACGCGCCGGCTAGAGGACAGAGCCAACTGGTTAACCATCTGTGCCACCGCGTCCCCTGCCTGGATTTACATGTTGATGTCTTGTGGCGCTTTCAGTGATGAAAAAGGAGAGCGATTTCATCAGGACATTTCTGCAATGGGACAGCATTACAAAAAAAAGTGCTCAGTTTCAATGTTGCAGATTTCTACTGGATGATCCAGAGAGGTGCTCCGGGCATTCCCTACAAGCGACAAGCAAAATGATGGCGTGTATAAATGTAAAATATAAACAGTGAAATTACTCAGAAACCCAAGCTAAGAGGTAATTTTAAGCGTAATTTTTGTATTCAGTGACCAGAAATCTAAAAAAACAGATACTTTTATCTCTGTAAAAATTTTGCTTTTGAGTGGTGTATTCTTCACAATTTAAACAAAACTGGCCCTGTTTTTAATCGCGATTGTTTATAAAATTTTAAGATACATGTAGCATTACTAAATGTTAATGAAGTTTCTCATATGATACAATTTCCAAAAAAAGACTCGAAATTTTGTCTGAAAATTTCATACAACGTTCATTTTGGTAATAGAAACTTTGACTCAAACGAATTAAGAGTTTTCTGTGCACCTTTTGCAGAATGGACATACAAATGTACAAAGAGTGTTCAAAGAATATTACAGGCATTAACACAGAGTTAATTGGTTATTTGTTTTTCATTTTCTTTATAAAAACAATAATTTTGATGAATTTTTAATTACTACCATACCCCAATTTTTAATTTTTGTAACTTGCAATTTATTTATCTATTTAATATCTTTTATATAGACAAAATAAAATTTTAAATTTAGTCTCCTTTTTATCACATACATAGCTGTGCCATATTCGTGACTAGTGAATTAGGTATTTACAGGGCACTATGTGCTTTAGCGAAGAAGTCAAAGAAATGAAAATCAGACTTCAAACAAAAACTCTGTAATCTAAAGAGTTTGAAATAAAGACAAAAAAACGCAAATCATAAGGAGCCAATTAAACTTTGAAAATATTTGTAAAAAGTATTTTTTTGGTACAGAAGAAAACTTGCAAAATTAAATTGAGTTGCAGGTAAATGTATCACAGAGCACATGTAGAAATTAAGTGATTTATAAAATCTAAATATAATATAATGCATTTGAAATTTTTACGCTCATAAGAAATTTATACCTTAATAAACAATAAATTAAAAGGAAATTATATAACTTGTATAAATATCTAAATCGACGGTCACTGTCTGCTAATGACCGACGAAGCAAATTTTCATGTTTCTGGGTGGGTAAACAAACAGGGCATGCGATACTGGTCATTAGTGAACCCTAAGGAACTGCATGAAAAGCCTTTGCACTCTCCTAAAGTGATGGTTTGGTGTGAAGTCGGTGCTTTCGGAATTGTAGATCCGTATTTCTTTGAAAATGACAATGAACAGTGACCATTGATTCAGAACGTTATATGACTATGTTGGAAGACTTTGTTGAACAAAAGTTACAACAGCTTGGCATTGACCCTAAAAATCTATATTTTCGACAGGATGGAGCAACAGCCCATAAAGCGCAAAACAGCATGGCTGTAGTTCGTAAAATGTTCGGCACTGTTATCTCTCGTTTCGACGAAATCGCTTGGCCAACTCGGTCGCCCGACCTCAGTGTACCAGACTTTTTGTTGTGAGTGTTCCTGAAAGACCATGCGTTCCAGAGTCATATCATGAGTATTCAGGAACTCGATCAAGCGACTGGTGACGAAGTTGCAACTATTGATGAGAACCTGCGTAGACGCGTGTACGACAACTTTAAGAAATGTTAGCAACAATTCATTGATGCAAACGGGAGCCATTTGCTTGATGTAGTTTTCAAAAAATAACCTTGTAATCGGTGGTAAATAAATGGCATACTTGGTCGTATTTGTAAACATTTTTACTTATTTTTCCCTGCTTTTATATAATATATGACTAGTTTAAAAATGTCCGTTGGTTCCGCGCCACTCTGTACAAGTTCCCGAAGATGACGTGTCCCATTTCTATTATAAACTAAACATAAACTTCGTAATTTCTAAACACGACTCTCAACTTGTGGAATGTTATACTTATAATGGAGGCAAGCAAAAGAAAGAAGCAAACGAGAGTAAGACTTGCGTTTGAAAATACCTGGAAAGTCCGAAAATTATATTCTATAGGGATAACTGTTGTGCACAACAAAAAAATAGATTTCTGTTAGCGATTTAGATTCACGCTATTTGGACTCTAGAAATTCAGTCCATAGCCCAAGTTTTTAATAAGCGACTACACACAAAATGTAAGCGCCAACGTTCATAGTGTAATTGAAACAGCTATTAAAATAAATTTAAAAAACGGATCTGTGTACATTCCAGCTCAATACATATCGATTATTCCCCAGGCTAAGAAGAATGGGCTATTTACAACGTCAATGAAAGCTCTAGCAAGTTCAAGTGAAAAAATAGTTGAAAACGAGGTAAAAACGACAGACATTAAGGTCCAAAAAGTACTGAAAAGCAAGCATCGCACATTCTTTTTTAAAACTTTTTTTTCATAAGAAACTTACAAAGAAATTGTTGTAAATAACAGTAGCAGAAGACTTACTGGTAAAATTTAATGGTGGTGCAAAATTGTGCTCCGATATTGAAGTCTAATTGAGGCCGTATTGAGTTAACTAAAACGCAAGAAGGTAATTAGACAGGAAAATTATGAGGTAGTACTGTAGAAACTTGAAAGAATAAACCCAACATTAGCAGGGAAGTAAGTAAATTTGTCAATAATTAAGAATTAGATGAGGTTAAGAAAATGTAAATAAACACGAGAATTGGATGCTTAAAAATAGATAATTGAAATAAATAAGCTAGAAATACGCCAAAAAAATTAACTAAGGAAAGCGCAAAATTTATTATATTAAGAATGCAAAAAAGTTAAAAGGATTAGATATATGAACAAACGAGGGTTACCCCAAGAACATCCAACAAGAAAGAAAGGTTTTAATGCCGAAACTGAAAGAAGCTAGATGAAAAGGCTACGGAGCATGCATATAATATAAATTAAATTGAGAATCAAATTACGTATGAAAGCCCAAACAGAATAAGACAAAAACAAATACAAAAGACAGAGAACAAGAGCCAAAAAGATAAGCAGACAAAACAAGAAAGATAAAAAGAACCATAAGCAAATGGTGTACATACAAAACAAAGAAGAAAATCTAATAAGAGCCAAAGACCAAATCACAGAGATAACAAAAAACTTAAAAATAACAAAATCCCAGGAAGTAATGGAATAATGGCTAAAAACCTAAAATATGGAGAACAAGTATTGAGTAACAAGATATATTAGTTGGTGCAAAGAATATGGCAGAAAGAACGAATGCCTAACCATTGGGAAAATACCACGATTATTCCACTACTCAAAAATGAAGATGAAGCAGAATGTCATGTAACATACAAAGTTGTAACAACGCTTATTAAGAAGAGGTTGGAAAAGTCATTGAGCCACAACTACGAGAATACCAGGCAGGTTTTAGAAGAGGAAGAGGAACAACAGATCAAACATTTATCATGAAAAAGTCTTAACAACCTGCTATGAATATATAATTCTTGCAATGGTATTATTTATAGACTTTGAAAACCGTATGGTTTAGTTAAAACTAAAGTGATAGAAACCTTAAAAGACCTAGAAGTATTTCCAAAACTAACAGATAGTGTAGCTATTATAACTAGAAACAAAGAAGAAATAGAAGGGATAGTAAAAAGATTAGTCTATAATACAAAGTGGGATTACAGCTGAATTCAAACAAGTGCAAAGCACTGACATTAGGCGAAGAGCAGTGTGATTAAACGTTAGAATTGACGATGGTATTAGGAAAAATAAAAGAAGTAAAGGCCAGGATGACAAAGGCAAAAAAATGCGCAGAAAGCACGTATTACCTATCAAGACCGAAACAGTTGTCGAGAAGTGCCAAGTTTAGATTATACGAAACAGGTATTAGGCAAACAGCAATATACACATATGAAACGTGGACTTTAAGTAAAAATATACAAGAAAAACTGCAAAGAGAGAAACGGAAAATTATCAGAAAAATTGTCGGAGGAAAAAAGTAAAGGATAGATACTAAAGGTGAAATAAAAGAGAGATTTATGAAATGTACAAGATTCTATAATAAACAATAAAAAGGATTACCAAAAATAATAGCCTGTAAAACACCATGTATATATGTATATAAAAAACAGTAATAGAAATTTTCTCTTAAATTATCTAAAATCCAATTAACCCTGAACCTAGCTTACTCCAAGAGACTACCTATAGAAGATAAAAACATTCCAAATTTTTTGAACGACAACCACATTCCCAAATGCTATGATCTTTTTTGTATTTATTTCAGCAATGTTTTGATAGGTTTTTTTCTTAATTTTTAGTTAATACTAGTTTTTTGTTTAGTACGTTTACTGATTATGTAAGTCTATATTTTAAATTATCATGTTCTAAATTTAAACTTTAAATGTTGTCATTTTTTTTAAATGTAATATTGTGTTCAATAAAATGTTGTCAAAATATTGTGTTGAAGTGCATTATTTACACACTATTTCTCGTTTTAGAGGGACATAAGTCTGGCAAATATGTATATGCTGACAAATACAATACCACAACTAAGAAGAAAATTCTATATTTTTGTCTTGGAGCGCCCATAATGAATAATGGCAAAATCACTAAGTTATTCATCAATTAGTATGCCCATCCCATGACTTACCCAAATATGATTTTGTACTGACAAACAAAAAAAAATAAAATTTGGATTTTTAATTTTTTTTAATGGTCCCAGTTTGTTTTAAGTTGTGGCTCTGTTCTTCTGGGGCTTCGATATATTACGATTTCCTTTTATAAATTCAACTTTTGTATTTGAAATAAATCCAGTCAATATAAATATTTATTATTTTCAAATTAAATTGCATTTTTAAGCCAATACTTGTGTTAATTTTTGTGTTTACATACTTGTGCGACTTTTTGTGGTAATATTCGGACTTGCTAATGTCGATATTCTAAAATGTTTTCTTTAAAATAAAAGATTAAAAGAAAATGTATCATCGGCTAAATTTAAATATATAGGTTCATCGAAGATAATAAAACCAAAACGTCTATCATAATACTGCACTGTCTAATCGAGAACGTAAAGGGTGGTCCAAGCTAAAAAACAATTTAAATTGATTGTGTATTAAAGTATACAACAGCAGCGTACCCGCTCCATAGAGGCATGTGACTGTAATTCCAGCGGACCTAGGTTCATTCGAGGGCTCAGATGTCTGGCGAGTGACCTACTCACAACTAAAAATAATTGAGTGCATCGCCCCGCATTAGAAATGGTGCTCGACGACCGAACAGTATGCTCTTATGAGATCCTCAACCTCTCAAGTTCTTAGGGGTGGATATGATTTTACTATTATTGGTAAAGTACACAATCTTTGATTAAACATGCAAATTATGTTTAGCAAGTGATCACTTGACTTTAACTGCAAATCTTGGTTTTTCAACATGTGCTGATCAATTTAATCGATAACAGGTCGGATTTTGCTCTTTAGGTTGTCAACTTCCTGTGGATCGCTAGTATAAACATCAAATTTTAGATAATAATATAAAAATCAGTCGCACGATCTTAAACCACAAAGTATTGTTGACCATTTAATGTTTGGCATTTCGTAAATTACTATTGCTGTGGTACGTCAAACGTTGTTTGAGTTGTATGGGACGTGACGCCGTCCTATTGGAACTACATTTGTTCCCAATTGATGCCCAAAAAAATCAAGTTATCATGTAGCAGTAACGGTCACCATTCACAATTACAACATTTCTAGTATCACCTCTCCAAACGTAAGGTTCTACTATGCCACCTATCCAAAATCTGCACCAAACAGTAACTCGTTGAAGGTGTATTTGCTTTTCATGAGCGACATGATGGTTCTTCTGAATTTAAATACAGCAATTTCGTTTGTTTGAAAGCCTTTTCGCTAAAGAGACTAAATGGAGGATCTACTTCATAACTTCCTAAAAACAAAGTAACGCATTGTTGATAGTGAATCGTCAGCAAGTTTAAGCTCTTGCATGAGGATTTAGATTTTTATTGTGTATCCGCTTAAAAGAGCTTTTAGAAATGTGCAATTGTGCACGATTCCCATTTACTATTCAGATTCACAGAAACACTGAATAATTATGGCAATATTCCTTATGGGAACTTAATCCATGATCGATCCGGTTTTATCAAAGTTTGTAATAAATATTCACATAATTGATTCATTTAGTGAATTACTTCGACCACAAATTCACCGTGTCGAAAATTTTTTTACCGAATATATATTGCCTCTCTGTAAATATAATTCTAAGTATACCTTTGGAACGCGATGGCTCAGATGGTTCAACTAGTCGGCTCTGTCCTCTAGCCGGCGCGCGCGAGTTCGAGTCTCGCTCAACCCATGGGTGTGTGTGAATGTCGTAGCAATTAAGTGAATGTTAGTGGGCACAATAAGCCCTTGAGGCTGCAGTGCCTGTAAGTGCCCCCCAATAAAGTATACCTTTTTGCTTAGGTGTAGCTCTGAACTTAGTCGTTATTTTAGGTCTTAAATGTATTGCTCTACGCTAGTTCTTTCGATATAAAAAGAAAAATTTTCAAATTTTAATTTTCCATCCTTCACAATGTTTTCAGTTATACGGAATTAAAAACTTAACAAAAAGTCACTTTACATAGAAGTTTATTGGTATTCTTAAATTTTTTTATCAACACTGTGTTTCGATAACTGCATGTCGCATATTTGTAAAATTATCTTGATTTTATAAATATATTTATATGTTTTCAATAACTTTAATAGTGATAGTATATCAATATATCAATTAGTTTTTCAAGATGCTGCTGGATTAAACAATTGCTATCAGTGTCTCAACTGTAATATTTACTGCTATTTTTTTTATTCAAATGCAACCTAGACGCATAAAATAATTTGCATAGAAAAATTAAATGTAGCCATCTTCACTTTAAATGCAGCAAAAAGTTAAAATGTTTGTAACCATACCTATTTCTCTGACATTCATCGTTGACTGCTTAAAAAATATTTAAAACTTTATTTATCTAAGATAAAATACCATTCATAAAATCAGCAGAAATGAAATTAAAATTTCTGTTCATTTTTTTGTACTTTTGAACTGTATACATGATAACATTAGAATTGCGTAAACAAGGGCCAAGCGAAGAAGTTTTAGCAGTGTATTCGCGACTGCTTTAATAAGCAAAAGCGTAAATAAATAAGAATGCCTAAAGGTGAAATGGCAAACTAATTAAAAGTTAAAAACGACTGCAACCTTATTCAACTTAAGAACGGCGCAAGCTTATTTTTATCTCGTCCCCCAAAATAGCCAATTTAAAAAATAATAAGCACAGAGAGCTGAGGAAAGTAAAGATCACTTAAACTGTAATTTGTTACCGAGTTCTACAATTAATCGGCTCGCGCTTAAGATGTACAATTTAAAGTCTTGGAACGTAAATTGTTCTCCAGTTCTTTTGTATATTAAATCGTGCTTTGTGTATTCAGTGCCTTTTAAGAACTCTACTCTAGCAATTACTGTAGCTTAAAGGCTTATTGTTTAAATAAACAAGCATTACTTGTGCCACTTAAACTAAGAAATTAATTAAATATGACAAATTTCTGCATAAGTACAATTTTTTAAATTATCTTGACAAAAATGTTATTTCATTTTTTATTCATTATAATCAAATTAGTTGGACATTAAAATTTTTTCTTGATGCTTTTATATATTTAAAAGTATCGTAGTCAATCAACAAAGGCGACTACTAGTTTTTCAATTTTAAGTTAAGTTTCATCAACATTTATCAAAGCTATATGATGATTTTATGTTTGGATTACTAATAATAGAATCGGTAACGGTGATAAATCTTCTTACATTAACTTATACTTTTTTGTAACTGCGCTCCTGTTGGCCTCAAGTTGTCTGCACTCTCATATATGTTAATCATGTGCTGTGTATATATACAGTACTATTTTAAACTTTTCGTTTTTATTTTTTTAAATAAACATGTATTTACTGAAATGTAAAAACTATTATGATTAATAATTTACAACAATAAAATTAATGAGTTGTAAAATTTGAAAAAACTTTGATTTTCCAAGAAACTGTTAATTTAACACTTTTTTTTGTAATTTGTATATATTTTTCTACACGTTTGCTGTGTCGGACAACACAACACTTTTTGTAGGCTTCTAACAAGGATAAAAAAATGGTAGGAAAACGATTATAGAAGATGTCGCAAAAAACGCATATTTTTCAAATAAATATAACTTTTTAATATAATTATTATTGTTAATACTACAACAGTCTTTAGTAAATTTAATTTTAGATACAAATTTCTTATTTAATTACGAATTAGATTATTGCTTTGAAAAGTCGACGACCTTCTTGCGCAAATCCGAAGCCTCTCTTCAAAGTTCATTTACCTATGTGTATTTCTTCTGGCACAGTTTTAATTTCTTTGCAAACAGCAACTTTCAGCTAATTTACTGCACGAGGATTTCAAACGTAGACTTTTAGTTTGAGGCAAATCAAAAAGAAAGAAATCATAAACAAACAAATCTAGTAAATCTCTAAAAATCCCCAACTTATTTTATCGATATCTAAAATACGATTGAAAATTTAATATTTATTGGAACTTTTTGCTTAAAATGTTTCAAAAAACACGTCTTGGAACATCCTCATGGGACTCTATACTAAATAATACTTAAAGCAGTTAGAGCGCTTTATCAAATATTTGTTAGGATATTGCACTCTGTAATTATTATTAATAGAAAGACTTGCGAGAGCGGTTTTTCTAAATACAAAAGCAAAGCAATGGATATTTTTTAACTAACTTATCTATCAAAAATTTATGGGGTCATCTGCCCTTCAGTCATCTATATGCATGCCTGTTTCAAGCAATACTTCAACGGTCGTCTTGATTCAAAGTTAATCAACATTTTTACGAATTTACTCTTTAAACAAAGCAACTGTTGGGTTTGTGAACAGGTTTCGATTTATGATATGCCATTATATGTTTTTTTTATTTTTATAACTTTAAAATTATTGAATAATCTTTTGACGTTTTACATATTACCACATCCTCATTAATCATCATATGCGCAAATGTATTTAATATTTACTCCAAAATACTACTTTATTTTCTAGAGCTAGAAGAAACGCTTTCCAATTAACTATTTTACCTTTAAATCAATTTCCTTGTCTACTTTTTCCGATATAGTATTTAAAATATGTTAACGTATATTAATACACACAGTTAATACTATAATGTAAATGTTATATGCGCCCAGTTTTATTAATATTTATTTTTATTTATGCAAGGGGAATAAACGAATATTTTTGAAGTTTTTGTGGCCTATATATTGCGATGGTACATATGATCAGCAATGGTTCATAATGTAGGATGTGACATGAACAAATTTATTAAGTATATAAAGTAAATATAAATTCCCAAAAGCCTTCTTGCTGTACTTTTACGATGATAACTTAATGGTATTTCCCAAAACTCTTTTGTTTTACTTGATAATTTGTACGTCATAGATAGAGCTTGTAATACTGGGTATAACAATATAGCATTTTCAGTTTAATTGTTTAATATTGTTATTTTCAAATTCTTTGTTTAAACTACCACAAAAAGACACTGTTCAATTGTTTAGTGTTGATGTTGAAATCAAATTAATGAGTTTGTGTCATATTAACATGCTCAGTACACGGTTATAATTTATTTTTTTAATGACCAATTCTTTTAACGATTTACTTTGGGTGATAGAGGATATCAAACGGACGCAATAAAAATAAGTTACTATTATTATTAGGCTCTCCTACTTTCCAGTTAAGTGTAAAGTATCACAAATAATATTAATTTATAAACCAGGTAAACCGAAACACGATATGCATCATATCGACCAATCAGCCTTCTACCAGTGGTGTCAAAATTTATGAAAAAAATACTAGCAGGTTGACTGACGAAAATTACCGAAACATCTAATCATATACCGGACCATCAGTTCGGCTTTATAAACCGCACTCTACAATACAAGTCTATAAGCTGACTGATATAGTAAATGCTACGTTTGAAAACAAAAGTTTCTGATTCACTGTCGTTTTAGCCAACCTTTGACAAGGTCTGGCATAAGAGTCTGCTATATAAACTAAAACAAACACTTCTTCACACATTATTCACCATCTTGAAGCCTTTATCTAAAAAAAATAATCCAGGTTAAAATAGAACAAAAACTAAGTACATTGTATCCCACAGTAAAGTGTTCTGGAACCAATTATTTACCTCATCTTTACCGCAAATCTTTTGACATCCCTCCAGATATAGAAATAGCGACATACGGCAATCATGTCAAGACACTGAAACCCGACAGAAGTTGCTAGATGTTGTTTTTACTAAATGTCGCAGAACTTCTTTGCAGGTATTTATCAAGACCCAACCAATTCTTCAAGAAGACAGCGTAAAATATCTTGGAATACAATTAGATAAGGGAGCACACACATCTTAAAGAAAAGATATCAGCTTGGTGCAAAATTCCGCTAATACTACTGGCTACTGGAATGCAAACGTAATAAGATATTTATTTACAAGGCGACATTAAAACCTGTACGAAGTTACGACATCGAACTATGTGGAACTACCTCAAACTTAAATATAAATATCTCAGAACTACTACATTCTAAAGTGTTTAGAGCAATAACAAACGCTCCATATTATGTACCGAATCAAGAAATAAAGAAAGACATAAACATCGCACCGGTAAAATGTGGTGCAAAATAAAAACAATGATTGGAAGTGCCCACTAACCGTAAATATTTTAAACAATAGCTTGTATCAATACAGAATTATGAAATTTATTCCACTTGATTTACCTTATAGGTATACTTAACTACAAATTATTTGTTGAAATCATAATTTATAATTTGTTATATATAACCTGGCTCTTAGTTATAAGTAAAGCCCGGATGTTTATACATTAAAAATCATTAAAATAAACAGGTCAATAGGCATTAAAAAATTTAAAAATAGACATTTAAAAAGATGAAATACGCATTTTAAAAAATTGAATAGGCATTACTGTTATACAATGTGTTATGTAGACTGCATATTTAAATATCTTCTTCTTCTTCTTCTTAATCCTGTCCTCTTGTACCATTATTGGTGTCGAGATGTTCCGTCTTGGGTTGGGCGTCTTCTGACGAAGTTTCTCCATACTTCCCTCTATCCTGTAGGCTTTTCCCTATTGTGTTGTTCCACTTGTTTCTGGGTCTGCCTCTTGGTCTTTTTGCCTGTGTTTTGCAGTTCCATATTATTTGGGTTGTATTTTGCTCCTCCATCCTGATTAGGTGTCCGAACCATCTTAGTTTGTTTTCTTCTATGTGTTGGCGTATTGATTTGGTTTCCAGGTCTTGTCTGATTTTATCATTTCTGTATCTGTCTAGCTTTGTTACTCCTCTAATTTTCCTCAGCACTTTCATTTCTACTGCTTGAAGGCGGTTATACTGTCTATCGCTTAGTGTCCATCCCTCACTACTGTACGTGAGGGTGGGTATGTATACTGCTTTATAAACTTTGCTTTTATCTTCTTTAGAGATTTCTTTTTTGTTCATAAGGCCTTTATAAAGCGCCCCATGTAGTCTGTTTGTTGACTTGATTCTGTTGTTGAGCTCATCCTCTAGCTTCCCATCGGCTGCGATTGTTGTTCCAAGGTACTTGAAGCTTTCTACCTGTTCTAATATGCCGTTCTTTACTTCTATTGTGATGTCTTCCTGTTGCCTTGCGATAACCATTGTCTTTGATTTTTCTACGTTGATCTCCATATTTCTTTCTTTCAGTGCTTCGTCCCATATGTGTATGTTGTGTTGGAGGTCCTGCTCATTGTTTGCAATTATTAACATGTCGTCCGCGTAGGCCATTTCTGTTACATATATGGGTTTCAACTTGTAGTATCCTGCATGGAATTTCTTAATTTGTCCTTTAACTTCCTTGATGATATCGTCTAACACTAGTATGAATAATAGCGGGCTCAAGGTTCCTCCTTGTGTAACTCCTAATCTAGTTAGGAACGTTCCCGATTTTTGTTGTTCGATCTTATATAATTCCGGCTGGTTTTGTAAAGACTCTGTATGCTTCTTATTAATTCATCGCTTACATTCCTGTTTCTTAGTACCTTCCATATTTCTTCTCTATGTATGCGGTCGAATGCCTTGATTAGGTCTATAAAGCAACAATAGATCCTTTGATCATATTCTATGGTTCTCTCTGTCAGTTGCCTGAGGCTGAATATTAGATCACTTGTCCCTCGTCCGGGTCCTGAAACCGCATTGCGATTCCTCAAGTTGGTGTTCCACTTGTTTCCTCAGACTGTTTTCTGGTATCCTTTCATATAGCTTTCTAGGTACGCTGGGTAGAGATATTCCTCTATAATTTCCACATTTTTTACTGTCACCCTTCTTGAATATGGGCGGGATAACGGCTATTTGCCAGTCTTCCGGGATCTTCTTGTCCTGCCACACTTTGTTCATGATGTTAAGTAACAATTTTAGCCCGTCTTCTCCCATTGTTCTTATCATTTCTGGGTAGATTCCATCGTGCCCGCTTGCTTTCCCGAGTTTCAGTCTGTTTATTGCTTCCTGCAGCTCTAATTCTGTTATTGGGTCTTTTTGGGCTTCCGTTCGACTATTGTCACGGTTCGCTTCTAACCTAATTTCGTCGCTTCCCGTGTTTTCTTCTTTGTTTTCATTTGTTTCTGTACTCTCTAGTAACGCCATAAAGTATTGTCTCCATCTGTCTATAATTTCCGTAGAGTTTGTGATGACCTTCCCGTTGTTGTCCTCTATTTGCGGCAGGGGGTTTTTCTTTTCTTTTCTGAAGGATTTCATTACCTTGTAGAACAGTTTTTGGTTGTTTCTGTAGTTATTCTTCATGGTCTCGCCAAATTTCTCCCATGCTTGATTTTTGGCATCTCTTACGGTCTGTTTTGCTATGTTCCTTTGCTGTTTGTATAGTTCTAGGTCTGTCTGCTGGTTGGTGTTTAGATATCTTGACCATAGTCCTTTTTTCTTTCTTATCTCGTTTTTTACCTCTGATGTCCACCATGCTGTCTGTTTTTTGTTGGGCTTAATCCTGTTTTTTCCGCAACTCTTTTCTGCTGCTGTTCGTACCACTCTCTTGAATTTTTCCCACATTTGTTCTATGTTTCCGTCTTCTTCTCCTTTGTCTTTGTCTACTTCCTGTTTGATAAGCTCCTGGTATTTTTGTATGTATCCTGGCTCCCTTAGTTGATGTAACTTATTTTTTCTGCTTTTGTGCTTGTCCGTTCTACCGATTCTTATTGTTTAGTGTTGTGGTTCATTTTAATTTCTGATACTAAAAGGAGGTGGTCACTGTCTATTTCCGGTTTCCTCCGTACTCTGGTATCTCTTATGAGTTTCCTAATGTTCTCTGGTACAATTATGTACTCTATTATTGATTTTTCGTTCCTGCTGATCATTCTTCTAGTGAACTTGTGAATTGCTTTGTGAGTAAATATGGTGTTAGTGATAATCAGGTTGTTTCCGATGCAAAACTCTAGGAGTCTTCTTCTGTTGTCATTCAGCGTATCTTCCCCTTCTTTGCCAATTACGTCTGCATATTTTTTGCTGTTTTTCCCCACTCTCGCATTGAAGTCTCCTATTAATATACTCGTGCCTCTTGTGGAGTCCCAGGCCTATTGTAGTTCCTCATAAAATTTTTCTTTACTCTCTTTTTTCGCGTCCTCGTTCGGTGCGTATACTACTATTATATTGAGCAATTTTTCTTCTTCGATTGCTATTTCCAGCTCTATTTTTAGTATTCTTTCTGAGTAGCATTCCCAACTCTTTATCGTCTCTTTCCATTCTTCTGCAATTAGGCATGCTATTCCTGCTTTCGCTCTATCATCTTTGTTTACGCCGCTATATATTAGGATATTTCCCTCTTCCGTTTCTGTACATCCATGTCCTTTTTAAATTTTTAAATTCAGTGTCTTTATCTCATTTCTTAATGCCGTCTTTTCCTGCTCCCATTCAGCTTCTCGTTTAGATTGTTCTTCTTTCATCATGCGAATTTCTTCTCCATAAAAGTTCAAATGGGTATTTATGGTTTTAGTGTCTTCTTTCGTGCTTTTAACATCCACTTTGATTTCCGCTAGCTGTGTGTTTATGCTCGCGAATAATTGTTCAATCTTATCCATGTTTGTGCTTTGTTCTTCTTGTTTCTTGGGAGGGGTCCTCAGCATTCCTTTGTTGCGTTTTAGCTTTGCTGTATCTTCTTGTGCTGGCTTTTCCTCTTGATTGGCTTCTATTTCTCTTTTCCTTTTTTGTAGGTACTCTCTTAATGATCCGGTACTGGACGATTTGTTCCGGTCGCTTTACGTGACGTACTTCACTTGCCGTACGCGCTGTGCTGCTCTGTTAACCGTTAGTTATCGATCGCCCGTCTGTATATGTGCCGGAATTCACTTGGCTCGTTACCGGTACAAATGGCCGGCACTCTGTTATCTCACTCCGTACCGCACTCCCGTACTCGTCGCACTGACTTTTTCTTTTTAAACCTGCACCCGTTTCGTGATCGCGCTGTACTTCGAAATTTGCACTCCTTTGTGTTCGCAAGTTCACTTACCGTGATCGCGCTGTACCTTGAAATTTGAAATTGCCGCTCTTGTGCTCTCCCAAGGCCGCTGCTCGCTGTGCTTATCAGCTGGTGTTTACACTTGTTTATTACAAGATTTCTCTATTTATACTTGCCTTACACCTTGTTCTTTATTATATGTCCTTCTGTATATCTTAAAGTGTCCACCTGTGGCTTCATTAATCACTTAAAACTAAACACTCTCTGCAATTTTCTTAAAAACCTGCGCTCGCGTAGGCGGGACCGACTTGCGGTTATCACTCACCGTACACCAATCCTATTTAAATATACAATAGTAAAAAAAAACACTATGTACAAGAATTACAGCTAATAATAAGATGTTTTCCAAAATTCTCTATCGACAATAAATATTTTAGCTGAGGAAAATCTCTCTATATCTACTGATGTTACTGGAACAAATGTGAAACACGTGATTTCTAAAATATCGTAATTTACGTTTTTTTGCACTTGCGTCTCCAAAAAAAATACAAGCTAGATTTTTTAGAACTTTAAAATCTTGATTTGTAGTAAATACAGTTTCATATTTTTCCTTAATAGTGCGTCTTTTATTGCTCGAGACGATACATATGTCTCGTATGGTATTATTTACAATATTTATAATATCAGCTAGTTAAGTCCCTGCTTTCTAAACTTACTATTGAACTAGAATTCACAGCATAATTAGTTTAAATAAAGGCTAGATCATTTAGTAAACTTTTATCTCAAAAAGTTTCTTGGCTGCTTTGACTGATGCTGTCGGATCTTCGTTTAAACTTCTATTTTCTTAATTTTTGTAAAATTGGTATCTAATAACATGCAGCTGAAATCCACGTACTCCATCTAGTTAATATTCGTTGAAGTGCTAGAGCTAAGTCTGGTGTAATTTCTTTAAAAAGTCTTATCCTATAGCGTGTTTTTAGAAAAACCTTTTTTACTAAAGATATGAACATATCCACGCCGGAAAATTATTTGCATATTTTCTCTGCTACACGATGTATCACATGGTCAAGGCATGTCAAATGCAATATACGTGGAAATAACACCTTCAGAGCATTTCCTGCTTTTTTCATATATGGGGCAGCATCCTTTACAAACATAAGAAAGTTGTCTGACCAAAGTAGTGACAGGAAAGTCGTAAGTAATTGTGTGATGGTAGTGCTATTTGCCCTCTGAAGAGATCTGTTATTTAGCAAATAAATTTTACATACTTGATTTGGCTTCAAAGATCCAACAATTACATTGATGATGTGCCTGAAAAATCAGGTTGTATTGGTACAGAGAAGCTAAAGTTTGCATTTTCCAACTTACCTTTCTTTAGCGTCTGTTGTCTCATCTATTGATATCCAAATCTTTTTGTCTTTTATGTTTCTTTTAATTTCATCCATTGTGGATTCGTAAGCCCTGTCGAGATAATTTTTTCTGAACGTTGATTCATTTGGTAAATTTTATTTGACATACTTTTCGAAAAATGACCGCAATGACGGATTTTGTAATTTCCATAACGGAATTCCAGCACTCACAAATGCTTTACATAAGTCAAACGAAAACTCAGATTGCCGATTAGATGTTAACATAAACGGTTTCAGTAACTTTCTTTTCGATTTCTCTTTTATGAAAAGGTCCTTTAGTGTGTTGAGTAACAAAATGCTTTTCCTCGAAATTCACTGGTTTCTCAAAGACTTTAAAAAAGGCACAGAACCATCAGTTGAAAAAATATTAACAGATTACCGAGAACAAGTAATTAACGTAGGTAATAATGAGGTGGAATTTTTGTTGCTGCTGTTTATTCTATGAAAAACCAAATTTATGTGCAGTTATAACTGTTATAAGCAAAAAAGGCATTTATAAATAAAAATAGTTAAAATGAGCGTTTTTGGGCCTTTCAGACATTTTACCTAAACATCCGGGCTTTGGTTATAAGTAATCATTAAGACAGGGTAGTTGGATCCGTTGTTATTCACGTTATTTGTTCTAACAGCATTTTTGCCTAATATTATGTTATCATGCATATAACAAGTTGCAAAGAATAATTAAATAAAAACAAAATAACATTTTGTCAACACGCTTGGAAAGTTGGGAAGAGTAAATTATGAGAATAACAGTTCAAAGACTAATGATAAGAAGCGAAATAGTTAGATACAAGAGAAAATAAAATTTAGGATAAGCAAAAAACGATAAGAGCACCACCCATAAAGAGAAAGTTACATATATGGGTGAGATAAAGGAAATGCTGCAAATCTTACGCTTGGGTGAACAAAATAAACAATAAATTTCGACATTCAAAAAAAAAAGTAATAAAAATTTTAGGGAAAAGTCATTAGGCTGGAAAAATGAATGTAGTAGAAAAAAGAGAAAAAGAATAATATTAACATAACGAGTGTTCTGGTGGAACAAGCCAAAGAAAATGGGAAAGTAGAATGGGTTTTAGTTAACACACTACATATTAATACAATACGACCCCAAAATTTAATTGCTAAGCTAAATGTATGAAACACTAAAATGCAAATTATGAGAAATAAGTATAAGTTAAGGGGCTCAAATATATTTGTATACTATGATATAACAGCTAAATAGAGACATACTCAAACAAATATTAGAAGAGTACCTATCTATGAAAGACAGTTAGCTATCATAAATTAATTAAAAATGGAGAAGTTTAGAAAAAAAACTGGTTGGTTAAGAAGAACACTAATCCCAGTTTGACAAAAAATTATAATTAAATGCACAAACGGACAATAATAAGACGAATAGGGTTAGGAATACTGTATTTTTAGGCTTATAGAATGTAAGGGTACGTATGTGGAGGAACTTAAGAATTATAGGGGGGCTACAAGAAACCAAACAAAGCGAGAAGGAAATTGTAAACATAGATGAATATGTACTTTTATAAATAGTGCATGTGAGAATAGGATGATAAATACCGGTTTTTTAGTTAGAACTATATTGAAGTACTGGTTAACAAATTTTAATCTTATCAGATAGATTATGCATTCCCCCTTTAAAGAAAAATATAAAGCGATAAAGAAAGGCAAAAAATGTGAAAAGTTACAGGGCATATGCAAACCCTGGCCACTGTTTAGTTAGGTTAAGAATATCGGTATTGAGACCAAGAAAATCAAAGAAAAGAAAAAAGAAGATATATAAGACTGAGTGAGAAAAATAATAAATTTTAGACAAAATTTAAAGCGAGAGTTGGAAGATACGGAAAATGCTCCATTATAGAAGAAGAATGCAAGATAGATGAAACAATACCAAAATCATCGGAAGTGTTATTTGAGGAAAAGCAGAACAAGCAGGCTAAATGATATGATGATGAGTATAAGAGTGCCATTTATAAAAGTAATAAAAACAGAATAGTACGGTTTACTAACAATACTACACTACAGACTAAAAGAGCAGTAAACGAAATCTGCCAAAAAATGATATGCTAAGAACTACAGCTAAAAACAATAAAAAAAATTTGCTAACAAAGAATTAAGAAACTTTTTACCAAGGAATAAAAAGGGAAGAAGAGGGTGTTAAAAAAGAGTCGGTGTTTTATAAAGATAAATTAGTACGATGGGCTCCATACTTCAGCGACGTATTGAATGAAGACAGTGAAAATGAGTTAGCAGGTAAAACAAAAAATAAGACAGTAATCTAAAAAATACAGATAGCAGAAGAGGAGGATGGAAGAGATAGAAACGATAAATAAAAGACAAAAATGGTAAGGCAGCGAATGAGAACGAGATATCGACTAAGCTTCTAAAAATGGCAGGTGATAACCTGCTTACGAAATTGCATACGTTTTTAAATGAGATATGGAAAACGGAGGAAATGTCAAAAAAGTGGTCGGAAACGGTGCTCTGCCCAATTTATAAAAAATAATATAGAACAGAGTGCAGCAATTATAGATGCATCGCGCTGCTAAACGTAGCGTATAAAGTACCAGTGAATTGTGTAAAAACTAGATTAATTGATGTGACAGAAACGATAATTGGAGATTAGCAGTGTGGATTCCAAAAAATTAGATCAGTAAATGATTAAATTTATACTATAACACATATAATTACGAATAGTTATAAATATAAATTGCCCATGTTCCTATTTTTTATTAACTTCAAGCAAGCGTATGATAAAATTAAGAAAAATAAATATTTTAAGACACTAGAGGAGCTTGTTATTCCCCATAAATTAATAAAAATTAATGGAAATTGCACTAAGAAGATCAATGCTTAAGTACAAGTAGATTTATTTAATTTGAATTTAGAAAAAAGTACTACGTGAAAGCAGAATTTACACTAAATGCTTGATATACTATCATAGACATCAAACGATAGCATATGCGGATGATCTAACCCTGATTACTAGAACAAAGAAGGAAATGAACGATGTGCTAATCAGTCTGAAACGGTCAGAGAATATGGTTTACAATTTAATATCATGACAAAAGTAAATTTATGGAAATAATAAAAACATTCAACAGAAGGTAGACATCTGGGAAAGGAAGTTTTTAAGTCAAATATCAAAATAATAAAACTTCAGAGTAATCCAAGCTTATTCCTAGAATTCAGAGCCTAAACATCGATAAGTAGAAGCGGAAAACCCAGAACCGAAAAGAATGGAAGGCCATAACTCAACGAACCTTGGATCTCTAGGCCTGTGAAACCATTATAAGTGTTTGCATATGGAAATACAATAGCTTAAAGTTGCTTAAAACTACTCGTAGCTTTCCAGAACATCTTGCTTTTGAATGTTAAATTATTTACAAAATATCGCAACGTTCCATTTTAATCTTAATATTTAAGTAATTTGTTAACCGATAATCTGTCGTTTTATTAATTCAGATTGAGATTTCAGTTCCATCTCGCTTGTAATCCTTGTTTTTCTGTTCATAATTTTATTATTTCTTAAAACATATTTAGTGTAGTTCTTACAACCGTAGCTTTCTAGAATTGTATTTTATACAGGATTTTTATGGTTGCAATCAAATTTGTTGCTTGGTTTAATTTATGTTCTCTTTTTATGCTAATGTTAAGATTGAGATGTTTTATTATATTGTTTTGAAATTATATTCAATCAGTATAATCGGCCATCATTCTTTTTTAATGACGATGGTATTATTTGACATAATAACAGGTATATTTGGATAATAAATTAAAATTAGACTAAACATCTAAGAAATTTAATAAAATGCTATGCATAATGCAAAAATTTAAAATATTAGAAATTGTTTTTGATTTGGAGGGCAATACTTTAATTTACGTAGGTACGCAATAGTTATTATTTTCTTTTATTAATTTGTAAAATTCCAGATAATATACTTAGATGCTAAACTTTAAGGAATTGTTTTACACATTTAAAACCCAATAAAATTTCTTAATTGTAGTTACTCAGGACTTTAATCAAAATATAAGGTTAATAAAACGTCCTAATCAATAGCCGATTTTAATTTTCTTAAGCAACTTTGGGATTAACTATAAAGACAATACAAAAGATCAAGAAAAATAAAGTTTAATTGTTCGAACGGCTAGCTGACTAGTAACAAATGTTTCTACCTGTTGGTAATCAATTCATTTTTTCTTTAAAAGCAGTGATGAAAATTCGCCTCTATTGTTGTTAGTAACTGTAAATCTAAATGTAAAAAGAAAACTCAGAGAACAAGTGTGCTGGAAACAGTTCCGCACCCATCCTTTATAAAAATTTTAGTGGACAACATTTTAGCAACATATTGTCCTGCCACAAATTTGCCAACAGCATGCTATTAAGTATAGACATTAGACTGGCCAGCTCAATTACCAAATCTATACCCCATTGAGTATTTTTAGGAGGCACTAAAGCGAAAGATAAGGAAATATAAGGTAACTTTTAAAAAATGTCTCAAAGAATGGAATGTTATTACTCCTAAAGCCTCCGAAGCTAGTTTAGAATTTTTTTAAAAGAATAACTGTCGCTATTAAATTTAAAGAGAGACAAGCAAAACATTGAATACCTAACAATAATTAATAAATAGTAAAACAAAACAGGTATGCCTACACATTTATTTTCTAATAAGCATAAATAAATTCTAGAAAGTGATTTTATAGGGTGCCCTATATTTTTGGACACTACTGTATTTTCAGTAGGAAACATTAAGACATTATAATTATTGCTTTAAATAAAAGTAAATAAAAAGTTTCAATTATGTTGAGTCTTTGATAAAATATTACTGATATTTAGAACCAACTTTATATTATAGAGCAATGAACAAATAGGGATATTGCGCTGCTATTTAGAAGAATTTATTTGTAGCAATGAAACTAACTAAGGATTTTTTTTTGCTTTTTCTACTCATACATCTAAGTTTTTAAACAAACAACAAAGATGGATGTTTACGTACGATCTTTGTGTCTTCCTCTAACAGATTAAGATGCACATTTATCCTTAACTTGAGCGTAGGATTTGTTTTTTAATTTTATATCGGATACGGTTTTGGCACCTGAAGTGGACAGTGAAAACTATGATGGTACCTAAAGAAGACATTTTTGGAACCTAAAGATGACAGCCCACTTTTTGAACTTTTTCTAATTGTTATAGCGCTAGAAATCCCTGAATTCCCTCCTCAGTTATTCCGCGACACTTATTTGGGTACAAACATGTTATCTACAGGTACTTAGTTAACTGAACTGTGTATTGAAAATTGAACAAATAAAGTACAATTCGAAATTACTTCAAATCAAACTTGTACCTTGTACTTACTTAAGTAATTGGAAAAATTCAGTACATAAATGTCATTTACTTAGACTAGTTGAGTTCTTCTAACTCCGGCACTGAAAAAATTTCCCTTCGACTACTAAATTTGGAAGGCAGCGAAATGTGGCTTAAAATATCGTCCGCCCAGCTATAAAATAAAGTGTTGTCCCTCTCTGGCCATTTCCACAGTTGCCCATTTTTCTTCATTGCCTTCACCTTAGCACCATTTTGGAGAACTTCTATCCAGGGAAGACGTTCTCGGTGTAGCGCACCGCTACAGATTCACCTTTCTCTTTTTTAGCAGGAAGCAGCGACAGTCCAGTGTTTTCAGCGCCAGAAATATCGTCATCCGAGTAACTACCGCCTGAAGATGAATTTAGGCTTATCAGCGGTTCATGCTCTGAATCTGTGTCGAGGGAGTCAAGCGATTTTCTTGCACGTTTTTTTGGAGGGAACAGTTTCCTATTGACATTTTTTAATTGTGCAGCTTTAGCTTTGTCTTGTCTCTTTTGTAGGCGAGCTACCAAACGTGCTTTCTTTTCTTCCTACTTCTTTTCCTTCTAAGCAGACTTTTTTTGTGTATATGGTACTACGTGCTGATGACGTGATTACACTAGGCATTTTTTCTCTTGGCTTCTTACCACCGCGTTGATTTTCTTTAGCTTTAAGATATAAAAGACTCCTTTTCAAAGGTGATGGCACAAGGGTGTTTGGATTTGTGAACCACCAAGGTTCCTCAGCTGGATGGTAGAGGATAGAAGTCTATTTGCAGTATGTCGGATTTTTCGGTCTCAGGTCTTTGTATTCAGGCGATCTTCCACACTGCGAATAGACTTCTATCCTCTACATCAACAATCCCTTGGTGAAATAACTTCATTTTTTCGGAACCCACGACTGACTCCAGCCAGTCCAGACGATTTTCCGTACTCGCAAGCTGTCTATCATTGGAGCATTCCGGTTTCGTTCGATTTGTACTGCCGTTGGACACCATGGAACAAGTCCACACTTTCTAAATCCATTCTGCAGAATTGAAGGCTGTTTTATTAACTTTTCTTCAATTAACTCTTTTAGTAAGGGCGCAAACGTAGTTTTCGTGACGTTTTCATCGTTGTGCATACGATAATTTCGAACTTTCTCTTGCCAATCCATTTTCAAGGTTCGAAACACCGCCACGTCCATGGGCTGTAGTAAATGTGTGGCATTTGACAGAAGAGCCACAAGCAAGCACAATGCCTTTCTCTTTGCAAAATTGACTCAATTCCATTGGTAAATGAGAGACGTGCTCATCAAGAAAAAACACTATTGGCCTCACAATTTCATTTTTCTGACTTTCCTACACCCCAGTCTTTTGGGGCAGTGTCGTATATCGTGTAACGATACACAATCATGGGAGGTGCAAGTTCACCAGCAGCATTGCCTGTTATCAGGACGGTTAAATTTTCTTTTTCGTCGTTCCCAGCACATTGAAATATTGCTTTATCATCTTTAGCGGCCAAAACTTTTCCACCCTTCGGATTCAAGAAAAAAACAGTCTCATCGGCGTTAAAAACACGCCGGGTTCCACCCTCCTCAAGGATGTGGCCCACCCCATCTCTCTCCAAAATCGAAAAAACTTCTTCTTGCCACAGACGAAGTTTTTCTTGCGTCACAGCAGTCCGACTCGTAGTCAAATTCTTTCTACAATAACAGGGTGCCAGGCCATAAAACAATTATACCATTTTTTGGAAGGTAGCTTTACAACAAATGTTTCCTTTTTTAGTTCCTTGGCCAGATTGCTCACACTATACAGAAGTTGTGATCTTGATAGGGGAAATCCTCTCTTGCCGAGCTCCAACACCCACTCCCTAATTTGTAATTCTTCTTCCGCGCTAAAAACAGTTGCAGCACCCATCTTCCTCGAAATTGGGGTTATTCCTTTGAATTTTGAAAGAAGTGTTGAACGCGAAATCCTCCACTTTTTTGCAACCTTTCCGACAGGTTGTCCTTTAGCGCAGTCTTCCAGTGCAGAACGCATAGCATCCTCGTCATACTGCAATATTTTAATCGGAGGCATCTGAAATTAAAATAGTCCCTTAGAATGACACATTGGAACCTAAAGATAACACTGGCTGTCAACTTAAGGTTCCCGTCATAATTACACATTTGTTTTTAAATATATTTCAGAAGAATCTACAGCACTGATGTTTAAGCATTCAATCCGAGTAAAATAACCTATAGTGGACACATCTGTCAACTTTAGGGGAGACTTGCGGTTTATGGAACCTGAAGATGACAGTGTCCTGAAAGAGTACACCAAATTACGGCATTGAGTGAAATGTTCCATAAACCTATTCTTCAATATCTGTTTTTGTGGGATATGCTACCAAAATAAGTAAAAAAAACATCATGTTTATATTAAACCTTAATTACCGGAAGTACTTACCTTAATTTTTCCGCAAGGATTATTCAGAATTCAAGCTATTTTGCAAGTTGTCTTTAAAAAAAAATTTTTGACACAAAACAAAATGGTTGGCTTTGTTTATGCTGCTCATTTGCTATCGTCAATAGCAAGGTGCCATCCTAGCAAATAAAAAAGCGCAAAATTTAAAATATATTTCTTATTTTTTCAAGTTTTAATACAAAGTGTCATCTATTGGTGCCATGTCCGCTATAGGTGCGGTTACCTTACTATATTTTCTAACAGTTTCTATTAAATTTATTAATCGAAATAAGTCACCTTACAAGTGAGCTGTTGCTGTTGCTCCAGTTTTCTCATAAGTAACAGATTAGTTTCTAATGTCATATCTAAACTAATAAAATCTTACTTTACCGCATAAATCAATTATCTATTAGAAAAAGTTTGTAATAGTTTTCACTTTTTTACATTTTGTCTTTTAGAACATCAAAAATTAAATTAATACAACCAACATGTAAATAACAATCTGTTTTTATATCAATATTTTTGTCTTCTAGAGCTTTTTTAAATTACTAAAATAAAATTATTTAATAAAAATAACGAAAATTACTTCTACCACAATTGTGTAACAAAGAATTTAAAAAGAAACGTCCTACATTAAAACCCTTATAACCCTAAAGAATTTCAACAGGATAGAGAAAATTAATCAAGAATACGTTTGCCCAAGAAAAAGTAAAGTCTTGATAGCTCATTTTCTTTTTAAGTAATTAATAATGTTTAAAAAAAATGTTATTTTTGAAAGAAGTATTATCAACACTTTGTTATTCATTTTTTAGGGCATAATAATAATAATAAAAAGCTTTATTATTTATTAATAAATTTAGCTTAAACATTAGGAAATAAAAAAATGTTTTACAGAGAGTCGCCATATTTATTCATTATTAAACTAAAAAAAACAGATTGTTTTCAAATATAAGTGATATTTTATTACAGAGTAACATATTAATTGAAACATTTACTAATGTATACCAATAATTTTATATATTTAAAGTTTTGTTATGTTCTTGCTAGAAAAACGCGCTACGAGGCTGTGTTCCACTAAATTGACCCAAACACTTCGAAAATGTCTTATGCAACGACTGCTAAGCACATGAACAAGTCGAAAACATTCGTCAGAAACACACAGTAACAAACGGTTCATGAGTTGTCGGAAAGTGGATCGATAGGTAAATGTCCCGTAAAGTCAAAAACAGATCGTGAACTTGTTTTCGCGAAATCCGGGCTTAACATAGCGTCAAGGAGCAGCAAAACTGAAATGAAAGCAAACCCGTAGGCATTATATCAAATTGTAGTTCAGTAAAAAGCCTTTGTTAGATAAAAATCATATGACGAAGTGATTCGCTTGGACAAAGAATAATATCGAACAAGATTAAAGCAATGAACATCAACTAACAGATGATGGTACAGATGACCGTTAAAGACCCAGAAAGATCAGCTTTGCATCATTACAATTGATTGGCCGTCGCAGTCGCCTGATACAAATCCGATTGAGAATGTGTGGGCATACGTCAATCAATAAGATTTGTAAAAAAAATGTTTACTTTAAAGCAGATAACACAAGATATTCGATGCATTTGAAGGCCCTTGCCGGATGAATACGCCATCAATTTCGTCTAAAGCATGCCTTGAAAGTTCCAGGAAATTATCGACGTCGGTGGTGACTGGACACATTATTGATACAGGTAGCATCTTTGTTCTTGTATTTTTAAATAATTTTTTCACATTAACTCGAACACACTCTTACTTAACTAACTGTATACTTTACGACTGCCAAAGGTGTTTGCATGACGCCCAAAGAGCATTTAATGTTTGCCATTATTATTTACCCAAGAGTCGAACCCAGGACCGCCGCGTCCCAGTATGGCATGTCTAGGCTTTTACCTCGAAGCTATCATACTCTCAATGTATTTTAGCGTTCGATACGTGAAATTTTACTGTTTTAAAGTTCAGGCAGCAATATTGCTAATAGTAATACTGGTTATTCAAGTAAAATTTTTATGACTCGCTTTCGAACATCAACACAAATAAATACTATAGTAACGATTAGTTTAAATGTAATAAAATTGCAGAGAACAAGAATTAAAAAAAATATTTTAAAAATGCAAACGAGGCTTTTTACGAGGCTCTAAAAATCTGGTGGCGTAAAAAGTCACGCATGAGCTTAATAACTGATCAGATAATGTGCTTTTAACGCTCTACTATATAGTTGCTCTATAATTACTTTTAATTAAACGACCACCTTATTGTCCTCACCATAGATTTAGTTAATGAGAGTTCTTAAAATATGTTATTTATTGCGCATCATCATTTTTCACTTACGCACTTTCAGAAATATATTTTCACCAGTGATGGTTCTCTAGCTAATTCTTTTTCCAGGTCTAAAATAAAAAAAATTATATTCAACATTAATCGGTTAGATCAAATTATTTTAATTTGGTTATTATAAATAGTGGAGAAGAATTTTCTAGTGTCTATTTCTAATCAAGATCTAAAACAACCTATAAGTCTTTGTTAATATTATCATATGACATCAGTTAAAGTTATTCATTATTGTGTGAAGCTGCACAGATTTAAATACAAACAGGTTACTTGATTTGGTACTGCGAGAATAATATGAATAAAAAAACTGGCATTCAACTTACAATTTTTTACAGATGAACTAAAGTGATTCTAGTTTAAGTTAGTAGACTTTTTATTAACTATTTTTAATATTAATAACATAAAATAGAAAGGAAACAATAATATTACTAAAAATATTGTCTGTTGTTTATATTGCCTTTGCTACACGTTTCCAGTAATGATTTTTTAGATTTAGAATTTTTGCAACTTTACTACTACTTTTACCATAAAAACTCATCGTTTACTTTCAATAATTTATTCATAAATTTCTTACTTCTGTAATAATGTACATTTTTATAAAAACAATTATAATAATTGCATAAAGTTATTTATAGATTTCCAATTTGTTACAACTAGTATTACTATTTTACTTGTATTTTTTTTATTGATTACATTAAGCATTACTTATTCACGAAATTTTAATATTTATTGCCATTTTTTAATATACATTTCGGATAACCTGCGTACAACTTCATATTCTTATAAGATAAAAATGCATTAAGCAATGTTAACTACCTTGATAAAACAAAGGTAGCTTTATAGACTGTTATACTAATTTTAGTTAGCCGACAAGGATAAATACTTCAAACGCCTGTGCACACCACAACCTCAACCTTCAGTCCATCAATTAGCGCTTAAACATATATCACACATCCTACAGATGCTAAGTAGTTTGACTTTTTGCTACACACCCAAAAATACTTTCTTTGTTACTATTTGCATCCTCGTCCTTCATTACGTAGGTGAACGTGCTTTTCATTCTGCAATTACAACTTGCTCCCAATTTTGTTAACGAGATCTCACTTTTTCAACATTTTTTTTTAAATAAATGGCTAATTTAAGTGTTTACAAACGCACAGCTCTAGGCTAATTATGCGGTTACCCATTTAGTAGCATTTAATTCATTAGCAAAGAAGTGATTAAATAACACTAATTTAACTATAAAAACTCCCAAAATAAATAAATACTTTCCATAATTTTTGTTGTGTAATAACTTAAAATAACGCATTTTGTGTCTATTACGTTAAAATAAATTCTAAAAATATAGCTTTAGCTTACATCATCAAATGTTGTAGTTTTATATATTTTTAAATAAAAATACAGAAACAAATAATTTATTTATATAAGCAACTTACGAAAATGCTTTATGTCAAATCAAAATTTTTATTAATTCATACATTTAAGCTGAACAAATTAAATAATTATTTAAGTGATCTTACAGTGAGCCTTTGTTAGCGCTAAAACAATACTTATTTATAACAAGCAATAGATTAATACTTGTACTCAAATCAGATTTTAACAATAATAAACCTAATTTGTAATCTATTCAACTTTTTATTTGATAAACAAATTTTGGAGTATAAATATTTATTAAACAAAACGGCTATTAATTTATGCCAATGGATGTATGAAATACTGGCATCAAAGTAAAATCAACAAAAGAACTTACGTCCAACGTGACTATTAAAATCAGTTTTTATAATAAACTGTTAATATTTTATCACAAAAGCAGTCGAAATCTAATACGATAACTTATCCCCGGATTGCTGCCACCGCTGTAGCCTAGCACGGGCATAGCTCCTTAATTTAAGGACTCTCTCTGTATTATTGTATTACTTCATTTAAAATTAAAACAAGCGAAAATTTTCTTTACAGGTAAAGCAGAGTGGACCCTATACATGAAAGTAAACTCTAGGGTTTAACAAAATTTTATTGTAACGAATGACAGTGAATTATATTCAAATGAAAGTGAATAGCGGCAAAAATTTAGCGGCCGGAATCGAAAAATTTGCGGCCACTTCCGGTCAAACCGGTCTCGATATTTTCCGATCAAGCTGATTTTTAGCGTTTGGGCTTGACTTGTGGTCCTTAGTTGAATACTGAAAACGTTAAGTCTCCATCTATCACAGATCAAAAATTATAAGGTGCGACAAATGTCAGAAATGATAGAAATAGAAGCTGGTCTCCAGCTTGGAAGCTGAATCCGCTAAAAATTACATTTCGTTACAACATCGGATAAAAATGTATATTTGATGTAAACTTGAAAGCAAAACAATCGACTCAGTAACATTCTTGAGCTTTGCGAGAATGTGTATCCACTCAAATACCATTCTAAGTAAAGTTCAATGTATTATTCGAAATCTTAAAAACTGTGGTCTCAAATAATACCACTTTGATTGAAATTGACAAACTTGGGCCTAAGAATATGAGTAACACAAAAGAGTTGAAAGGGAAAAATACAGTTATACAGTTGAAAGTAATTTAATGATTTTTTCAATATATGGTGTTGCCACTTCTACTCTTAATTTACTTTTCAAGTGTGTACTCTCAACATTATAGATTTCTTAGCCAAAACTCTCCCGTAACGATACACTTCAAAATGCCTATAAAATAGCCGCTGCGTGACATTCAGATAAACGCCATTTTTAAAATATCTCTAACAAAAATTTATGTTGTTATCTTTACACGCCATAATGTACACTAAAATTGCATACTGTGTGCTTTTCAAAGATAGACAACTCGAGCGTCGTCTACCAATAAATTAGACACAAATTAACTTATTATCGAGACATTGAAAGTAAAAGATATTTATATAACAATAAAACATTCAGAGTAATTGTTCAAAGTTCTCCGTTTTGTTGAATGTAGCATTCAGCACAACGAATCCATGCTTCTCTGGTAAGTTTTATAGCATCACGAGAACCCTTAATAGTTGCTGCAGCTTCCAAGATGTGATTCCTCAGCTTTTCTTGTGTGCAAATAGACGTGAAATTAACCATAGACATAATCTAGCTTCACACAAAATAAACTAACGGCGTTAGATGAGGAGAGCGTAATGGCAATTTAAAAGATTCGTTTCGACCAGATTAGAACAAGAGTTGGATACCATCAAGTGGGATATCCTCGGTCTATCCGAAACCAGACTAAAGGGTGAAAAAGCTACGACACTCAAAACAGGCCATGTGCTATATCAGTATAATAAGGAAGAACAATCACACCTAGGGGGAGTGGCAATTATAATAAATAAACGTATAAAACATCTCCTAACAAAAATGCAAGCCATATCTGACCGTGTTATCTATATAACGCTTGAACTTAGTAAAAGATATTCCTTACAAATAATCCAAGTATATGCACCAACCAGTAGATCTGAAGAAAGCGTAGCTGAACAATTCTATGAAGACATTACAAGTGTAATCCACGAAAAACCCAATATGTAATAGTATTGGGTGATTTCAACTCTAAAGTAGGGAAAAATGAGGATGACAATCTTCAAAACATCGGAAAATACGGACTGGGATCCAGAAATGAAAGGGAGAGATGCTTCTAAACTTTTACAGCAAGAAAATTATTCTGTCTCAATACATTTTACAAAAAACCACCCCAAAGAAAGTGGACCTGGAAAAGCGCTGATGGACATACGAAAAATGAGATCGATTATATACTATCAAACCGTAGAGATATCTGCACCGATGTTTCCGTGCTGAACAAGTTTGACACGGGGAGTGATCACAGGATGGTGAGGGGAACCCTTAAAATCGATATCAAAGTCGAAAGAAAAAAACTAATTCAAAAACTATACCTATTTCCTACAACACAATATCTAGACAAACATCAACATGAATATGCAGGGCTTATCAAATACAAAGTTCCCGCCCACCCAAGAACTAAACGATTTAGAAATAAACGAATTAACAAAAACAATCACATCTACTGTTCAAACAGCGGCAAAAAAGATATGCACACAAAAAGACAAAAATAAGTAAACTCAAAGAAGGAACACTGCAAATGATAGAACACAGAAAGGAGTTAAATCGAGAAACTGAAGAATATAAGCAACTAAATAAGGACATAAACAAACATATACGTAAAGACCTAAGAGCATATAATACAAAAATGATTCAATCAGTGATTGAAGATAATGCAAACATGAAAGTCCTGAGATCAAAAATGGCCAGAGGAAGAGCGAAAATATATAAAATGAAAAACTCCGAAGGAACAGTGGTGAGAAATAAACAAGATATAATCGAGTCCGTCGAAAACTTCTACAAATCCTTATACAACACTTATTCACAAGATAAATACCAACAACAACATATTATGAATGTAGGATCTGAAGAAATTCGAAATTAACAACGGGGAACTCAAAGCAGCCTTGCGGCAAATGAAAATGGGAAATCACCAGGGAAGACCGCATTACCATCGAAATGTTGAAAATGGGCGGCGAGCCTTTACTACAATCAGTCCGCACTCTGTTAAACAAATGTCTCTATGAAGCGAAGATTCCAACTGCTTGGCAATGTGCGGAAGTCATCTTACTATTTAAGAAGGGCGATAGCGGAGACTTGGAGAACTACCGCCCCATTAGCCTCCTATCACATCTCTACAAACTGCTGACCAAGATCGTTACAAACCGCCTAACAACTAAATTGGATTTTACCAGCCGGTAGAGCAGGCGGGCTTCCGAAGAAACTATGGCACTAATAATCACCTACAAACGCTCAGATCCCTCATCGAAAAAACCACAGAATACAACATGCCCATCTATCTTGCATTTATAGACTTCCATAAGGCATTTGATTCCATTGAAATTCCGGCAATCTTAAAATCACTGGACAACGCCCGAATAGACACAAGTATTCAGACCTACTGAAATATATATACGAAAATTCCACCATAAAAGTAAAATTAATGATGAACTAACAACCAATCAAATTAAAGTCAAGAGAGGCGTGCGCCAGGGCGATACTATTTCGCCAAAACTATTTACTCTCGTCTTGGAGGATATATTCAAAACCTTGAATGGAAGCGAAAGGGACTAAATGTAGATGGAACATACCTAAGCAATCTTCGATTTGCGGACGATCTTGTCCTAATTAGCGATGACCTAGAACAACTCAAAGACATGCTAAATGAGCTCCTCAAAACATCAGAACACGTAGGCCTGAAAATGAATGTCCAAAAAACGAAAGTAATGGGCCCAGTCGAAGAGAGTATCAACGTAGGCAACAACAATCTTGAGGTAGTCAAGGAATACATATACTACACCAATTCAGGATCGGAAAAGAAAATTAGACCGCAGAAATCTCACGCCGGATAAGCCAGAGTTGGGCTGCCTTTGGAAAATTCAGTCATATAATGAAAAACACCGATATACCAACTAACCTGAAGAGAAAGGTTTACGACACCTGTGTGCTTCCAGTTGCAACATATGGCCTGGAGACAATGACATTGACGAGAAAAAGTATGGTAAGACTTAGAACTACTCAAAGGGCTATGGAGAGAGCTATGATCGGCGTTAGTCTCAGAGAAAGAATCAATCACAAAGAGATCAGAAGGAGAACCAAGGTGACGGATATAATCTCAAGAATACTAAAAATGAAATGGAAATGGGCTGGACACGTGGCACGGGAGGAGCCAAACCGATGGGACACAAAGATAATCCAATGGAGACCAAGACTTACAACACGGAGCAGGGGAAGACCACAGAAAAGATGGACGGATGACATCAAACAAACGGCGGGTAAAAACTGGATTCAAACCGCAAGAGACAGAGACGCATGGAACAAACTTGAAGAGGCCTTTATTCAACAGTGGATAATAAGAGGCTGATGATGATGTTTCGACCAATCCATCAGTTACCATATACATTGTTTAAATAATCAGTGACAGTATGAGAAAATAGACACCATCAACATAAACCACATCTCCTGCCTATTAACAACCGGAATGTCTTCTAGAAGCTCATGCAGATTATTTTGCAAAAATACATGCAAGATTTTCCTAAAAGCCTTATTATTAAAAAGAACGGGCCGATGAGATTGTCACCGAGAGGAACACTCCAGACGTTTAATAAAAAAGTAGTAGCAGTTTTATGAGGGTGTTCTTCGTTTTAAGTATGCGTGTTTCAAAAATTAGTAATCTGGTAAATCAAGATTTATGGGTACCCACCAAGTAGCTCAGGAAGTTACAAGGTCCCTCAACGCCGGAAAGGTAGCGTTTCTGGCTTCGCAAAGCAGAAGCCCCACAGGCAAGGCCTAATCTATAAGCTTTATTTATTGGTTTACATTAATAAAAAGGTGCGGTATTAACGCTCGTACTTAGGGATGTGATTAGTGACCACAGTACTATCGCGACCCCGAGCGAATTATCTGCCAATACAGTTCATACTTAACATTAAACTTTATTTATTTTCAACGTTAACCTAATCAAACTATTACTTAAGAATCCCAAAAATAAAATCAGTCTTTCCCTACAGGGGCGACGCAATGTCAAATACCAAAAGAAATAGCGATCATCTGTCACCACCAATCAGCAATCTACAGAAGAAGTATTTATGGAATTATGAAACACTTATAGAGCAAAATAAATATTATCTGCCAGAATACATTCATCCCACCACCACAGGAGCACAAGACGCAATCAGCAATGCTCCTTCAGGACCCTCCAGAGAAGAGATCAAAGTGGAAAATTCGCCAATATTTCTTCATTGACCAGTCAATCACAAACAGGTAATTGATGACTTCAGTTATGTCGTTAAAGATAACTTTATCACTGCCCTCACCAAAACATTTTTGAAAATTACCTTAAATTCGGAAACTGTGGCTACAGAACTCTTGCTAAATATTACCTGACTAACAAAATAGCCCTCCACACATACCAAGACTCTAACGAAAAGCCTCTATCGGTTGTCATTAAAAATGTACCCTCCTCGTTAACAGAAGAAGACATACGAGAAAAACTAACCCAACACAACCTCTCTATAATAAGAATAATGTAGCTCCCTAACAAAAAAAAACAGGACACAGATTTACTAATACAATTTAAAAAAAAATCTCAATTTAATTGTGCCGTACTTAGTACCGATCAGACAATACTTATTAACAAATTTAATACTTTACTCCTTAATGGACTATAAAAATATCAACACCATTAATTATTTACAACTCCTCAATTGAAATGCTAATAACGTGAAAGGCCAGCGAGCAATATTCTCAAATTTCTTCGCAAGATACAATGTGGATGTAGCATGCATCACAGAAACACACTTAACTCAAGTGATACAAACCAAAGTACTCAAATTTGCAGTTAACGCGCTCTGGTACATTACTAATAAACAACTACATTATGAACTTGGCATGACAACCATTTTCAAACACATCAAGAAATTGTTCAAGAATTTCCACTTAAATATCAATACAAATGCGGCTGCAACTTTTTATGAACTAATTCGAAGAGAAATCCACACGAAAACTCCCCAAGACATTTATTTTACCGAAAATAGTAGTGACAAGGACTGACAGTTCGTAACTAAAATGTGGTGATATTAAGTAAACAAGGGACATTTTAAATTAGGTGTTATTTACCTTTCTGTTTATCTGTTACTGATGCTTTAATTATGACCACTACCATGTATAACACTTAGTTTTGAGCTGGTAAAACTTTAATAAGAAAATCTTTACAACATCGATAATTAATTACAATAAAAATTATAAGAAAAATATTCAATTACTTTAACATTCTAGAATAACATAGTTAATGAAGTCAATAAGTGTGCAAAAATAATTTTGTTAAAAAAATTACTCACGATTTTATTATTATCAAAAAATTTGTTTCAGATAGCTGAAATGTTGCCCGCAAAAAGGTATTTTTGACATCTTAGACTAACAATTGTTTACCCACTTTCTCTAAAATTTTAGCAAGGCGGGAACGTGGAACAATTTATTTACAAATAATAACAGTAGGATAGAACGGTTCGGTGACCTTACGAAAGTAAGATATGTAAAACGATCTTGAAGATAGGCAATCAAAAGTACGCTCAGAGCTCAGCTACGCCACATTTCATATCAGCTGTCTTTGTTTACTTTCTGTTCAAACGAATAGTAGATAGTACATTATAATGTGTACCACGTAATTTATCCAGATGATACATCACACGGCGGTGCAGCAATCATAATCCGCAACTCACTATCTAATTATGAGATAATTCATCAACAGACAAAGAAATACAATCAGCTAAAATCAAGGTAGATATTAAATCGGGGCCCTTGACAATCTCATCTATTTACTATCTACCTAGACATGCCATATCTAAAGAAGAATATGCTGAGTTCTTTGCATCACTGGGATATAAATTCCATATAGGAGAAGACTGTAATACCCAAAAAGAGAATTTTGGGAGCAAGATTAGTAACAACTAAATGCAGAAATGTACTACAGGTTATAAACGAACTAAATTTCAATTATCTATCAACCGGCGAACCAGCTTATTGGCTGATGAACCCCAATAAAATGCCATACTTTTTAGCTTTCTTTGTATACAAAGATATTTCACAAACTATCTACACGTTGAATCTCTAGTGATTGCAACAATAAGTACATATATCATAAATAAAAAAAGACAATATTTGAACATTATATAAACTTACTTTCCAAAGGTTATCATACTGTATAGAAGGCTATGAAAAATTTCAAAAAACCGAAGATTACAGTACCTCCACTCAGAAAACCGCACAGAAACTAAGACAAAAGCGATACAGAAAAGGCAGAAACGTTTTCAGCACATCTCGCCCAAGTTTTTACCACCACCTGGACCCAAGATTAAGATAATAATGTTATTGAGGATTTCTTACACACAGCCTGCCAAATGTCACATCCAATTAAAGTTATTTCATAGCAAAAAAGCTTGAAGAAATCAAAAAAATAAATTTACATATAGCACTCGGGCATGACCTCATTACAGGTAAAGTTTTTAAACATCTACCAAGAAAAGCAGTAATAATGCTAACAATCATATATAATAGTATACTAAGACTACCATATTATCCTTTAAGCTGGAAATTTGTCCAAATTATTATAGGAGAATCTGCTAATTAAAACCTCATATCGCCTAATCAGACTTCATCCTAATTTGTCTAAGGTCTGTAAAGAACTCCCGATGAGAAAAATTAAAGCTGATTTAGATCAATAATTATACCAATAAAAATTATACTTAACTGTACAGCATACACACAAAATTGTAAATAACATCAAAAGCTTCAAGAAAAAGAAATTATGTACTGCTGTTTTTCCAGGTGTCGGCCAGGTTATTAACAAAGTCTAGCACATCGGTCTTCTATATAAAGTCAAAAAAAGTTTTTTCTAGTTCGTATTACCATCTGCTAAGACCATATATATCATAATGATACTTTCAAATAAAATACAACTCCAGTTATTCCAACTACCAACAAGTACAATCAGGACTGCATCAAGGGGGCGTGTTCTGACCGTTGCTCTTCTTAACATATAACTCGGATTTACCAATAACAAACAATACTATTATAGCAACATTTTTACTACCTTATTATCAGTAAACATTAACTCAATGGCTGCAACACAATTCAGAGAATCTATTACAGAACTGGATTGACAAATGGAAAATTAAGATAAAAGAGGCAAAATCGGTACAAGTTACTTGCTTTTCCTAAACAATACTCAAATACTAGTAAAAAATGAAACACTTAGGGTTATATCTAGACCAGAAACTGACTTAGAAGAGACTTGTCAAAACAAAGCACCAGCAAATTAACTTAAAATTTAGAGGTATGTCATGATTAATGAGACAAAGAATTAAATTATCAATAGATAATAAACTATTATTATACAAATGTATTCTTAAGCCTATATGGACTTATAAAATACAATTATAGGAGTGTACAAAAACCTCCAAACCAAAAAATAATTTAAAGATTCAGTCTAAAATCTTATACTCTATCACAAACGCACCATGGAACATGTCAAACCTTACTCTACCCAATGACCTGAACTTTCCATTTATAATCGAGGTATTCGAGAGATTTTCGACGATATAGTTCAAACGAATTGAAGTGCAGGAAAATATTCTTATATCAGAAATAATCAATCCTCCAAGGGCAGAGAGGAGACTCAGAAGACTGTTGCCCACGGGCCTAAAGAAAGAAACGCATGACATAAATTAGTTAAACCTAACCCATTAGTGGTCAGTGAGGTTATATTATTGTAATTATATAATTTACATATTACTCTGTACTTAGGAGTAGGCTGTAAATATTCAGTTAAATGGAAAAAAGAATATATATATATATATATATATATATATATATATATATATATATATATATATATATATATATAATATATAAATTGTAAACTGTTAAAAACAAATTTGTAAAAAATTCACGGGTACCCTTCAGGTATATAAAATAATCGGCTTTAATGTAATTGACGTTACAATTAAGCCAATTTTAATGCATCTCATATTACACAAGAGCACCCGTTAATTAATTTGTAACTCATGACACAGAACTAATCGTGTTACTTGGCAAAATTACTTCCGCCAGCACGTATGCGTGAACTGCTACAATGACGGACGCTTACGACCTTTTGCCTTTCAGCGAACCCCTCACAATTTTGTCTTGATCGCCTTGAAGCTGCCGCTTGCGAAATGATCTCGAAATTGACGAAAATGTATCATCCCAAAACCAGCTCATCATTGAAGATGCAGTATAAAAGCTCCGAGTGCCGCAGCACCGGCATCACTCGACCGCGATCCTCTCTTAAGCCAGAAAGATGCAACTGGTGCGAAGAGGTAGACGAATCTTGGTGTTCCACTAATCTGATTACCTTTTGCAGCTCGTGGCAGCCTGTATGATCTCTGTGGCCGTTGCCGCCCGGTTAGAGAACACTTACCTGCCCCCCTCGAGCGCTTTCGGCGCAGGCGGCAGTGGAAACTTCCTAGGGACCCCATTCAGGCCATCTTCAGCTTCAAGGTTTGGAGGCTCGGCTTTCGGATCTGCTTTCGGCTCAGCATCCTCAGCGTTCAAGACTGCAGGCTCCTTCCCAGGGGCACCGGCACCGGCGCCGGCGCCGACGTCGGTATATGCCCCAGCGCCCATTTCGCATCAAAGCTACTCTTCAGGACCTCAAATTAACATTTTGCGTTATAACAATGATAATGACGGTCTAGGCAGCTATTCCTTTGCGTAAGCAACTGTATATTTTTTGTAAAATATAATTCTTATATTCCACCTTAGGTATGAGACGCAAAATCATATTAGCGCCCAAGAATCCGGACAGCTGAAAAACGCAGGTACGCCCAACGAAGCCAGCTCCGCCCATGGGTCATTTTCCTACACCAGTCCTGATGGTACACCGATTGCTCTAGAGTACATTGCTGATGAAAACGGTTTTCAACCCAGCGGTGCTCATTTACCGACCCCGCCTCCAATTCCAGAAGCCATCCTTAAATCTCTTCAATACAATGCAGCTAACCCCAGCTCTGATGATTCTGGATTAGGCAACGGCCAGTTCCAGTCTCCTGCCTTTAGCAAACAGTACCTTGCTCCCAACAACCCCAGCTTTAATCCACAATCCGGCTATCGTTATTAGGAATAAGATAAAGAATTATAGATAATTAACTTCTTGTAAATGATATATTAAACAAGTATTGTACAAATATAAAAGTCAAAAACATCAATTATACATGTAATTGACTAAAAATGTGTTTTTATTTATCTACGTGGGTATCTGTAATACACTCGGTACAGAAAAAATTTAATAAAATTTTCATTTTAAATTATATACATTGTTAGTATATTTTTGTTCATTGATTACATATATAAGATAAAAGTTCTATCAGTTGTTTCAATAATTTAATTTTAACTTTTTGTGGACTTTAGAATTAATGATTTACTGCCTTCCATGCTGAAAACGTTTTGAACTTTTTCACATGTTTGTTTTACTAGTTTTCCAATTTTAAAATAAAAGTTGTAATTACGTTTTCATGCCGAAAGCCTCTCAGTAAAAAATTTTCGCACCAAAAAATAATTTTTTTCTCTACAATGTGTAGTTGCTATTTTGGTCTAATTATTCCCTACATTGCGCATATCTGTCTGTATTTTAACACTCAACTTTCATGGTATAACATTCTGTTACTACAAAGGCCATTAGTTGCCAAAATGATCAGATATTGAACGTAACTGAAGCCAATCAATTATCACAACTTATTTTTTAAACGTTATTTAGAACTACATTAATTAAATGGACTCTCGATAAGGAAAAAAAATTAGATCAAAGTATGGCCTCGGTCAATTTGCATATTTATGCCTTATTATTGTTGACGATTGTATTAATTTTTATGACTGAATATATATATATATATATATATATATATATATATATATATATATATATATATATATATATATATATATATATATACTAGGCAATTCAAAATAATGGACTCAATTTTGTAAGTCTACAATACATAATGTTTAATATGCTTTTCTTTCGCTGTACAGATAACATTCATCCCACGTACGATAAAAAAATGTCTTGCGCCACTGAGTTCACCGCATCTATGGTACGGTTTTTTAGATAATTCAAAGGTGTTGGTAGAGGTGATATGCAAACTGTTTCTTCTACAAGAAAAAGTCAGAAATTGTAAGATTAGAAGATTTCGGAGGCCAGAACATAAGTGTGAAATCTTCATTTCTCATGCAACTTACCTATTGTAGTGGTAGAGATTCATACAGAAAACTTCAAACCCCGGTGCTAATAGAGTGAAGCTCTATACTATTGGAAAATAAAGTTTTCTAAATCTCCATTCATTTGAATTTTGCAATATCGAGAGACACGTTACCCTAGTAACTGTTTTACTACAAAAAAAGAAAGGTTTTTAAACCTTTGTTTTTCGATACGGCTCAGAACATATTAACTTTCGGGGAGTTCCTCTCATGTTCTAGTGTTGCATGAGAATGGATTTTTATCCCTCATACCCAAACGTTGTGTCAAAATGCTTTTCCACTTACTTGAAATGTTATCTTGTCATTAAACATAAAATGCGGCAGAAAAGCGTTGTTTTATGTTTTCGGGCATAGTATTAGAAAATCCTTGTCGTTTGCGCGAAGAGTCTGTGTCAGTTGTAGATGATGTGCTTTGAATATTAACTGGGACCTCAACACACACTAGATAGCTGTTTGTGGCAGTCTAAGTTCTCTTTCCTCTCTATGGGTTAACTTCACTGGGCTACGCTCTAAGGTCTCTCAAGAATCTCTAGCATTCTCTTTCAATACATAAGGTTGTTTTGTGCTTCACAGAAATAGTCAGTTTGAATAAATCGATTATTCCAACGATAAATGCTCTGCTTTGTTAGAGGTTCGATGTTGTAATGTCGACGAAATAGGCGTTGCACCGCAGTCGCCAACTTTGTTTTACTAAACAACGAATGTAATGTCCTATACTGTAGCCATCTCGTTCACAACTACCGCTGCTGCATGACTGTAGGTAGGCGTAAGCATTCTAGTGACTTTAGGATATCTTCTTTGAAATGTTATGCAAATAATTCATATGCAATGTATAGTTCTGGAAATATAACCATACGAAATTAAATCCTTCTTTTTAATTTACTCTATGTATATAGTGTTGATAAAGAAAGTGTAAATCTGAAACAAAATCGTTGCAACTAATAAGTCTTCAAACGCATATAACTTCTGCGAATACGAAAAAGCACACAACAATATACTATAAGAACAGCTACAAAAGACAATACAAAAAGTAGAATCAAAATAAAAATAACTACAGCAAACTAAAACAAAACAACTAAACTAGACTAAAAAAATGATAAAATAAGTAAAGTATCATAATGGCTTATACACACAAGTATAATATGATTGTTTCGGGATATATTTAACACAGTTTCAAAATAGGTTCAAAAATGATAACAGATTAAAAATCTAAAGAAGTAAAATATTGTATTTACTAATACTTTCCAATAGAAAACTAATTTTGGCATAAATGGATGATGAGTTCATATTGCAACAAACTTATTTTTTTGAATTACCCTTATGATATAAATAGTAGTAAATTGTCTGTTTTAAGCCTTCTACACGGTGGGTAGTGTGATACGTGTCTTCGTTTCTTGTAAGAGCACTTTTAATATATTCCATACCATTCATCGTATTTCGCATCGCCAACCTCTGAATATTTCCTTTAATCATATTCTATTATAGACAAGATAAGATTTTCTTTTTCTTGAGGTGATTTGGGTCATAAGAAAAAAATTCCTTGATCATTTACCAATCTTCTATGTTTATCAGTTTATCTGAAATTGGGATAAAATTTTCAACATATTTGGTATATTCTGATTTCACAACTGCTGTTACACCATTTTAATGATATTGGTCATTTCTGTTGCTTTTCATCCTCTCTGTCACATATACGTGTGCCTGGTCATCTTAATTTACTTATTCTTGGCATCTTGATATTAAGTCTCTCCATTTCCTGTATCTTGTTATCTAGTTTTCCTGCTATGAATAAACTTCGCACGTTCTATGTCGCAATTTTCAATTTTGATTCAATTACTTCAAACCGGAAGATTTTTCGCACTCCTTGCCCATCTAAAGGCTGCCCGGGACTAGGGGCCCATATATCTTGGTTAGTGATATTTGAGAAAATTAATTATATAGGGTAATTATCCAGAAATATATCTGGAGAACAGACGCCGTTTGTAGCCGCCCCACTAAAGTCAAACGCCACTATGCTAGTTTTAGTCCACCCCAAATATTTGATTTTTCGGGTACCCGTAATATCCGATAGGTATTCCCCTATCCGCCACCTGGGAAGATGCACAATGAGGGATTAATAACTCTACACGGGAATTATCTCCAAACATTTATTAAAAATAATTGGTCGTTTACTGTGTCCTTGATTTGTCCATACCATCATATAAACAAACTGTTCTAATGACCTAGTGGTTCCATATTTTATTGTCTCTAAAATTCACACTATACTGTAGTAACTGATACTATATTCTAAAATATAAATGATACAAAACATTTAGTCTTCCGTTGCCTCATTAATACAATCGAATACTATTTCTAGAGGTATTTAATATAAACGTTAGGTCATTAAGAATTTTGTAAAACTGAAGTACTGTCGGATCAGTTAAGAATTCCGCAATCTATTCTAATAGTCAATTACATATATAATTCCACTTCTTTATTTTACAGTTTATACAGACACTCAATAAGTACTATATTGTTCAAATGCTAAATATTACCTTACAATGACATTAGCATTACTTATGTAATGTAATTTATGCATAAGCAAGCATAATTCCTGTTACCAAAGTTGCTAGTCTGCTATGGTGTTTATTACGTTACAGGTTATGGCGAGGGAGACAGTATACTGTGGTGAGTGTTAGATAGTAAGGAAGTAATTGTATTTTAATGCTAGTTGCTTGTTGCATTGGCATAGTTATCAGGATGTATTGTATGGTAGACATTGTAGTGGGGCATCTTAAAATATGTTCTGCTGGTGAAGTGTTGCACTGATAAGCAGTACATTTACTAGATATTGTTGGAGGAACATTTCTAATTCTTGTTTGCGTTGAGCTAGCCTACTGGCGTTCCACAAAGCAATTCTAAGATATTTAGCCATTACTTAATCTTATTAATTAGCATTGTAAGCATGTTCATTACCATGCTGTTTTGTTATATTAATTGACTAAACATGCTTTTAAATTCTTCTAAGGATTTATTTAGGACGGTATTGGGACTTTCATTTTCTGATAATAAAACGTCTTGACTTTTTGTGACTTGTGCGTATGTCGGTCTCTGACTAGAAAAATGGGGTTGCACATGTAATCGTTTTTGTGGCGACGATTGGGGGAAAGCCTCCTTTGTTTGGTAGTTGCTAGTTTTGTATAGGTTATGATAATACTCACAGCCTCTATAATTTGCTGGGTGACCCACCGCACAGGGCACGTTTTGCTGAAGTATCTTTGGTTTTACTGCAATTTGTAGTATTATGAAAACCTCCACATTTTACACGTACTGTCTGTTGCAGTATGTTTTGGTGTGACCGTACAACTGACATCTCGTACATTGAGGAATGTTCTTACCTTTTCTTGGTGATTCAGTTAACACCATATGGTTTTGTAGATTCTGTATTTCATAAACTTTTTATTATTTCCAGCCGGTTCCAAATATATGAAGAACATGTTTAGGGGTCTGTGTTTGAAATTCATAATATTTCTTACTTTATGTCCTTTATTATTTAGTTCTTTCTTAATTTATTTTATATTTACGGTGTGATATATATGTTTTAGGACTGCTCTGTACGCTCTTTCTTCTTTTGATTGATATGTGTGGTATACTGTATTATGTGTTTTCAAAAATTGTACTAATGATCTATACGTATTTGGATTGATTGCATTGCTTTTTACAGTATTGGTGGCCATGCATTTTGTGACGTATTATTCATCTTCTTTTATATCTCTTAGTTTCTTTATCATACCCGGAAAATTAATTACTCCATATATGAATATTGGTGGGGGTTTAGGAGTTTTTTCATTAGTATTATTTTTTTTTATTAGTGCCATTGTCTCATCTTCGCCAGTGTTGTTGAGAGAACTATATCTGTTATCTAAATTGATTGCTTCTGTTGCGTTTTGTCGATAAACATTTTCCTTCTTTTTACACTTTTAACCACTTACCATAGATTTTCTTTATTACACGTAATATTCTCCGTTTCTTCATGACTTGTTGAAACGATACGTAAGATTTGAGTTGAGCTGTGTGGTTGATGTATTATTTGTTTATATTGTTCTTTATTTAGGGGAAATGCAAATGTGTAATGATTATTTGTTGCGTGAGTATTGCTGCGACTGATACATTGATGCATGGATTTGTATTTGTGAAGGCGGAATAGAACTTGTTTGTAACTGAGACATTTGTGGTTGATATACTGGCATTTGTAAAAATTGTTGCATATTTTGTGATAAATCACCCTGTATAAAGTTTGATGATTGTTTACTTGTCCGATAACGTTCTTATTATCTGTTTTTAAAACAGATTGTTTATCACTATTTGCACTATCATGCATTGACTGTAGGCCAACGATATCATGCTTGCTCGGTGCACTAGGACGATTGTCTAAAGATTTAACTTTTAGTCCGAGCCTGAACTAGGAGTTGCTATCAGCGGCCTTACGGCAAGGCCGCGGTCGCGGCCACACTATGCGTTCGGTGTTTTGAAAACAAACTTGTAAATTACTTACAGTTTTTGATTTATATAGGAATGAAACTCTTGTGTCCTGTTTTGTTTGCACAATACTTTTACCCTTATTCAGACAGTATAAACTCGGAAAACAAACTTTGAGTTATTCCGCAAAATCGCCCCCATCCCCAAAATTATGCTCCCCAAGTGCATCAAGGCACTTTCTAAACATCATATTCGTAATCAGCAAACCCAAAAACTTTTATATAGACAGTTTAGACAGAGCTGGTTTCCTAAAATTACCACCATCCCCAAAACTATGCCCCCAAGTGTATCGGGGCACTTTCTAAGCATCATATTCGTGATTAGCGACTCCAAAAACCTCCGGGTAACGAGAATGAGCTTATTTTAACCAATTTTAAGCAAGAAATAAAATATTCTTTTGGGTCTGCAAAAAGTGCATCAAATAAATACATTTTTTGCGTGCACAAATGCACTTTCGCATTATAACAAAAAAATATGTGGTAACATTTTTTTCTGATGCTCTTACAAATCGAATGCGCCTTGGCACGTCTCGGTACGTGTACCCGCTAAAAATTTCGAGCTTTTTTACTAATTTGCCTCGACTAAGTGTTGACACAGGTAAAGACAGAGCCGCACTAACTAATATTTAAACTAAAATTTAGGTCGCTTTTTTACAAACAGATTTTTATGTGATTGCATGTTATACAAGATCAAAAACATCAACTTGACGTAAAAACCAAACCCGGATTATTCATGGGTAACGGCTGACTAGTAACTTTTTTGATAATACTACATTTATTATTATTATTATTGTTGCACCACTTTTTGTGGAATTAAATATTCAACAATTTTTTTTGTGCGCCCACCGCCACTGCAGGCTTAAGGGCTTGTTGTGCTTACTAAAATGCAACTTAATTTTACAATGTCACATTAACCTATGGGTTTCTAACGAAACTCAAACTCATCCCTGACAACGGAGCAGTGCTCTTGATAAGTGGGCTACAGCGGCGGCTCACATTCAGCAGTTAGTTTAATACCCTTAATTAGTTGAAATTAGAGCGAACATCCGTTGATTACACACCTACAATAAGCTTAAACCTACTTTAAGTTTTATGAAATAACGCAGATTATGTAATGCATCACAGTTCTCAGGAATCTATTTATTAGGTTACTTGGTTTAAACCTTTTTAATCATAATTGAAACTTATTTTTATTTTTTATTACACACTCCATTAATATGTGGTATCACTGATATGGTCAGAATACCATGCACTAAATTTTTGTATATCCTAATTAATGGTTCACGTGTCTAATAATTTCATTGGGGACGTACCATGGTACATTTACTATGATTTTGGGTATCTTTGATTGATATTTCTTTAGAATTTTAATGGTCCATATATATATATATACATATATAATTATAATACCAAGTTACATCACGCTATTAACTTGGAGTATATGTTCATTATTAAATATTAGTGAATGCAAAGTGCATTTTATTAGGGTGTATGTTAGGTTCATGTCCTTACTTTTATTTGTTTGAATGTGCCACTTTTTGCCCTAGTGGTGTATACCGTCGAGACAGATTTATAGTTTGTGAGATGCCTGAATTGGGTGAGTATGTGATGAGAGTAGAGCTGTGTCGTCAGCCAAAGTAGCGGCTAGGATTTCTATTATTGTCAAATGATATAGGGGGTATATCAAGTACAGAAGATAATTGTAAACTTTAGTACAGAAATCGTTATACAATAGCTACAAGAAAGACAAATACGCTCTTGTATTTCTGAAGCTTTCATTGAACAGTCAAATGAAATACCTGCCACTTTCTTTATCCAATTGAACTGTTTTTATTCCAACTTTGATAATCTATTTGATATAGATTCTAAGTAATTTTAAATTAAATTTTTAAATTAGGGTTAGTCTTACTAAAACACTTATCGTGTAACAATTTTTACTTTCCTTATCCTATAATAAGGAAAGTAATGTAATAGGCGGAAATTTGACCTACCCAGTTTTTCACATTTCTGGACGAATTATAGCCTCGGGACCCCAAAAAGTTGGTATGGGCTATTGGTTCGTGTGTGTGTGTGTGTGTGTGTGTGTGTGTGTGTGTGTGTGTATGTCTGTCGGTTTGTCAGTAAACAGGATATCTCGAGAACTGTAAGAGCTAAAGACTTGACATTTGGTATTCAAGTTACTTGTAGGTAGGGGACGTAGTGCGAAGCTTTTGGTAAAAATCGGCCGAGTCGTTTGGTCGCAAGGTCCCAAAATCGGTCGCAAAGCGGTCGCGAATCTAAACGGTTGAAGATAATAGGAACTCGAAAAAAAATTGAAGCTCAGGATTTTTAATATACCGGGTGTTCATAAAATGTTTCAGGAAATTTATATTACCGGATAGATCAAACCGAGACGAACAAAACATTACAATGAAATTTTTTGATCCGAGGTCAAATAAATAAGTTATAGCCGATTAAAAATTAATTAAACGGACCAATCACAGCGCGCTTGGAGAGCTACCGGGCCGACTGCGGGAGGACGGGGTGGGGGGGTGGTGGGGAGCGCTTGGCCGCTAGGAGGGAGCACGCAGGCGATAACGGGGAAGGCCGTGCAGCCGAGCTCGCACGGTTACCTTCAGTGACGTAGCAAAATATTAAGTACAAGTCAATTATTGTCTTGTACTGTTTATTTTCATCAGCTTTCGAGTGTTGGTCTCGCGCCTCGTCCCTTTTTAAAATAACAAGTTCCGGGACGAGAGCAACGCAGGGCCGAGACGATGGACCCGGTATAATATATAATAATAGGATAAGAAAAGTCGTGTGATATTCACACCAGATTTTTTAAAATGCATACCTATTTGTGCTCAAGCTTTCTATGCAATCTTGCAAAACGTTTTCATATTTGTGTAAAGACATTGGTATAATTCAAATTAATTCAAACTGCAATTTATAAGACATTCATCTTTCCACCACAGACCGCGTAGGCTACCCTCTAGAGATGGCGGCGAAAGCCCGCCGAGATCCTATTCTTCGTGTGTGCTCGGGGCCATACAAAAATACACAAGTGATTGCTAGCTATTTCGTTATCTGTCAACAACATGTCAACGCCCGTTACAGCAATTTACCAGGGTAAGATGCAAGTCATCACGCGCAAATAATTAGCGCAGGCTTAAACGATCTTTGCCTAGGGTTTCCTTACGCCGAGTCGCAGTGGCAAATGAGCAAAATTCTTTTGCTTTTGACTCGTAAAAACTGATTGAATCATAGAAATTTAATTTTTTGAAGTTAAATTACTAAACAATTTTTAAAACACTCTGTATAATGCACCCTTGATTCTTTGTTCTATCCGACAGTAAAAAGCCCATACTTTTAGATTTATCGGTTATTGACATAATAATGGAAATAAACAAATTTATAACCTTAATTTTTACCCCCAGGGGGTGGTTTTAAAAGATAATTTTATCGAATGTCCCTGTTCTACTTTTCGATTATCACTAAGGCTACTTTAATAATGCTACCAAAAATTCTCCTCCGTCGTGCACCTATTTCTAATATACACTAGGGCATATATATGCTAAGGCAATATATATATATATATATATATATATATATATATATATATATATATATATATATATATATATATATCGTTCTTGTACACTGCCCTGGTTTTATTCAAATCCAACACTAACTACACCGTCATTTGACACGATGTTATCTAAGTACTGCACATCCTTTACAAAAAATATAACAATCACTGGGACTAAACTTCAGATTAGTATTTCGCAACCACTAAAATTGTTTCTTTAAATTCCCCTCAAGAGATAACTATGGCCACATAATCGAAACACACTAAACACGTTTTCCAAATAAGCCTTTGTAATACGGTGCCAACTTCTGATTACATATTTCGACTGAATGCTCATAATTTACGTAAACAATAAGGCATTGCAAATATTAAGTTTAAGTGGCTAATTATTTAGTTATAGATCGGTTATGAACCAGCATCGCAGTTGCGCCATTGCCAATTTTTAAAATTAAGCCTTTAGTCGTGTTTTTCTCGTAGAAGTGCTAAATTCAAATTTTTTTAAAAAAACAGCTTAAGAACAAGACTTTCGTACAAGATGTAAAATATTGTAAATAATTCTTTTGACTAAAACACAAATAAACTACACCCGTAAATTAAATATATTTCCTATGTAACTAAATACATTCGAGTCAAACGTATTTTAGTGCAACAATAACATTTCAACAAATATGTAAAGAATTTGTAATTCATAAGACAATATTTTTCAGCCGTAGGCGCAACCAATAAAGTAAGAAAATATGATTCAACTAAAAGCTGCTTTTTGTTATTTTTGCCGTCCTTTGTAAGCTTTTTGCGTTTTCTTTAATATTTGTTAAATCAAAAAACTTCTGCTCGTCATGAGAATTTACAATTCCAAGGGGACGTTAAGGTTTCAAAGCACTCTCAATATGTAATTTTAGCCTTGTTATAATTGACAACAAATCGAAAACCTTTTTAATCTTGTAATATGCACATTCATAATTATCATATATTAATTTTTGGTTGTATGATATAACATAATATATAATAATTATTGATTGAAACATTGCCATAATAATTATTTCTACCTATTGTTCAATGCCAATTTTTAATTATTAGTAGTAAATGGCAGTAAAGCATACAACATGTTTTTGTAAAAAAAACTTCTATATCAAACAACAATATAACAATAACTGATAATAAGCTATGCAAAAACTTAAATTATTTATAATGATAACTCATACGAATATGTAACCATAAAATAGAAAGTCTTCTTAAATAGAACTAGGAAAAAGTCCATATGCATTGCGTAAAACTTGACATATGAAATTTTAATTTTATATCAATTAACAACGTTTAAAGTCAATGACCTTTGATTGTGACATTATATATATATATATATATATATATATATATATATATATATGATTAAGAACAGTCGTCTTAAATATACGTAATGATTATAGCTAGATCTGATGGATCTGGTGATGAGGGATATTGCAATCGAATGAATTTGGGTATGGTGGTGATGGGATTTGGCATTTAGGTAGCGGTTAGTATAAGTCAGTTTTCTATAGGCAGTATAATGAAAACCGTCATTTGAAGGATTTCTTGTTGTAAGAGTATCCAGGAAGGGAAGAAAATTGTTCGGTTTTGTTTTAATTGCCTCGGTAATAACTTTGCTGGTGGTAAGGTAGATGGAAGCGGTTGTTTAAGATTTTTAAAAATTATTTTTATGGTCAATTTCTTTGCTATGTTTGGCAAATGTCGAAAAACTATTGCTATTGCAGCTACAGAATGTTTATGTATGTGACTTTATAGTTGTGACTTCATTGCTCTATGTCTATGTCACTGGCAATTTCAAAAAATTTCTTTGGATTTGTGGGAGTAAGGCAAAAATGCTTTTACTTGATTGGGAAGGTAATGATTTTAAAATGTGTGATGTTGTTAATATTATTAATGATATGAGTCTGGGGTTTTTTAAATATATCCATTTTTATCGCGGTTTTGGTGATGATACTTCTATTTTTCGGAAAATATTTTCCAACTAAGTTTATTTGAGTAAAATTATAAAAAAAATTAGTGTTTAAATTGCGATTGGTATATATAAATACACAATAGCTAGAAACTGTCGTTGCGACATATATTTATTATAGCAAAGGGAGAGAATTGTTTTGTCCACTGTGAACTTTATGTTGGTGTGAATTTTATTTAGTTGGGAAAAAATATGAAAATGTATATTGTCTATGACGCCATATAACAAAAGTACAGTTAACGTATCTTGTTTAATAAGTAAGTTTGAAGGGAAATGAAGCTTTTATTTTAAAATTGATCATAAGCAAGATTACTATAATAGACAAAAGTGAAGAATGATTTGGCAATAAAATTTGTTTTAGAAGATAAAACTAGTAGGAAATGGCAAATTTATTTGAGAGTGGTCTTTCCTAGATTGTAATTAGTTTTATGAGTCAAATTATGAGTTATATTAATAAAGACAAAGACATTCAAATTGGCTATTACACTATCTTTACGTAATAGAAAAGATTTATAGAATTTCTAAGAAATAATAAGAATTTCGGGTATACAATGAGGATTTGCTACAGGGGGACAGTTATTTGGCGCATGTGTATAGAAAAACCAGACACTGGTTTTTGAGAATTTCTGGAAAATTATATTGGTTCGCAGTTTTTTATGAATTTTCTCTGAATATAAGGAGCTTTTTACTATCGGAGAATAGGTTTGAATCAGCAACGGGAGCCTTGGTTTTCTTTTTAAAGTAAGTTGTTGGGTGCTTCACGATAATCCAATAATTTTGATAAATCTTAGTAATATAGTCTGTGCTGTTGAGAATAGATGTAGCATTATTCTTGATTGTGGTTATTATTATAAAGTAATTCAAAATGTTTTATAATGAGTTTGAATAATACATATGCGCGTAACATTGTGGTTAATTTTATTTACTGTATTTTTAGAGAGTTTGGTAACAGATTAGTCTAAGATATATGTTTAGTGTGAACACGATTTGAACTGATAGCAAAGTTAAAATCTTTTTCAAAACTTTGAATGGCCTCTTTATTTGAAGGATAGTCGGAGGGGTGATGTTGAAACGTGAAGAATGAGTAGTGTAGAAATGGTTTCACATAGTTTTGAAGATTTTGTTTTTGGATTTTGGTATACCCTTTTTTATATAAATATGCGATGATTTTACATATATTATTTTAGTGAAAAAGTCAAAATGATAAAATAAACGGATTTATTAACTAAAAAGCAAAAGTTTGGGGATGGTGGATAAGTTTTGGCAGAAACAAGTTTTAGTGGAAAATACACTGGGTTGAGAAAAATTTTGGAAGGATTCCGTGGGATGCACGCTATCTATTGTGAATTGACACTACAGTTTGATATTTACGTCAACGTATTCGGAACGTTTTGTCACACAAACGCTATTTGTTTTGTTTCCATTAAGTTAACAGTTTCCTCTCAGCCAAAAAATGGAATTAATACGTGAACATTTTCGTGTGATAATTTTTTACGACATTCAACGTGGATTATCTCAACAATAGTACATCCATCAACTCACTTTAACTTTTGGTGATAAAGTCCCACACAGAGCCAATATATATCGTTGGTTTAATGAATTTAATCGATGCCGTGCACGAACTGATAAAGCAAAATTGCCATGTGACTTATTTAGGCTCCTTTAGACATTAGTATTATTCAAAAACAAGCTCATGTAAATTGGCAGAAAAAAATGCTCAAGAATGACCCCAGTGTTTCATATACTGTTTACATCACCACAGGTGACAAATTTATGCATATGAGCTGGAAAGTAAACCGTAGTCAGCTATATGGGTTTTCCAAGATGAGCCAAAACCAACAAAAGTCGTTTGCGCTTTAAACACTTTGAAGCAAATGGTCGCCTGTTTTTTTTTGAGAAACTGGACATGTTGCAACTATGGTTTTATAGAATCGTAATCAATTAATGGTACACAACCATTTGTTTGCCAAAAGTCTTTAAGAAAATATGAAAAACCAACGCGCAACACCAGATCATTCTCCGTTATGATAATGCAAGCTCACACGCATTGACGCAAACAACTGGCTTTTTCAGCACTCAAAACTTTTAACTGCTGGGCCATCCGCCGTACAATATTGATTAGACCTATAAGAATTTCCTTTTGTTTGCACACGTGAAGAACAAACTACGTAGACAACAATTTTCAGAAGTAGTGGTTTATGCGTTCAAAACTCGTCTTTTAGAGATACGAATTGCTACGAAAATTAGTTTCAGCAATCCAACAATATATTGAGCGTTAGGGAGAATATTTTGGAAAACATTAAAAAAATTTCCAGCATTACATATTTCCTTTTGTTAATTTTTCGCAAAAGATATCAAACAGCCCACATGTGTAACTCTTGACGTGGTGTGTTATAAAGTGTGTGTTTGTATATATGTCCGAAATGCTTTTCAAAATTGAAACTAATTAATAACTACCAATTATTAAAAAATCCTCTGTTATATCATTTACTTTGATACTATTATCAAGAAAGGTTAGGGGATGAGCTCTTTATTGGAGGCCTCACTCTGTCTAAGAGATCTGTTAGTCATGCAAGACTGTTTTTTTGTGCGTTTTGTGTTACTCTTTATCGGCGAGGGTAGAATAGGCTTTATCGGTGGAACGGTTAAATATCTAATGATTTGTTTTTAATTTGGAAAAGCTTATTGTATTGGCCGTTTTCTTTATGAAGTTGGCAGGTGTCCATCCCTACAGTTAAAGAATGTTCGTATATATGCGCCACTTGATGTCGCTTAAAACGCTTTCATTGCATTATTTTATATTACATTTGCAAGAATGTAACGAATTAGGCATTATTAAAAAAACTATGCTTTTTAAATAAATTGTTAAGTAGTACGTTTATATATTACACATTGTTGTCTAAATAATAATTATTGTCATAAATTATTTGTTTTTATTTATGTGCAACATTCCAATACCCTTCTTGAAACATATCACCCTTTGCTAACGCAAAATCAATCGATTCAAGTTTAATGCCCAAATTTTACTATTTACATGTTTAAAGAAAATTGCAAACTGTAATTTATAGGTGTGATGTTAGTATAGTTCGATATGTGTGTCAAATCTTACAATCTTACCTCAGAAATTTAAGATGTCAACTATAACTTTATTATTACCCTTTTCTTGTCATTTAGAGCTGCATGTGATTTAATTCTGCTGCATAATTCTGCTGCACACAATTATGTTTATTCGTTAAAGTAAATTTAAATAATGATGGCAGATACGATGACAACAGCCTCCAATAAATTTTTTCACAGCAATCTCACATACATAACGTTACCTGATAAAGCGATTGCTATCGTTTCGTTACCTTTATAAAAAACAACAAATAATAAGGGTATTTTTTGTAATCATCTGTACAATGCATATTGTATAAAACGTATAAGTAATAACTAAAAAAAATTGCATAGCAATATTTTAGTTTTGAAATAATAATAACTGTAATATTTTAATGCAGTTTGTGCATTTTATTAATTTAAGGAATTAAAATTAAAAAAATAATCTGAGTACAATGTTACAACGCATATAAATTTTTAAACAAAATAATGCTACGGAACGAGACTAAAAGTAGTGATTAAGACCTGCTTTACTCGCACATCTACTAATATACTGTTCCTATATAAAATAAAATTAAAGCATAAATACATTTGCACAATTTCAAAATATGTAGCCAACGTATAAACCTAGAAGAAAATTGATAATATATGATGCAAGCTTTTCCTATTATTACAAAATCTTTCTTAATTGTGCATTAATTTATTAAAGAACAGTTACTATTTTACATATCCTAAGGGTACATCAGTAGTATTATACGGCAGCTAAATATACATAAAATGTTCTACAAGTTATTTTTACATTTAGCAAATCAATTAAATAAACAAATTGTGGATGTTGTACTATTCAGTTATCGGTATAATCTACATTGGCTGGCAGCAAATGTATTTTTAAGGTATTTCTCAGCTATTTCTCCCTCAAAGTGGCCAGCTTAGATAAAGTACCAAGATACGAAGGTCTAGTTTGGCTCATGTCCCGGGGAGATGGACATCAATTTAATTTAACGTTTCTGTAGGGCTATAATAAGACCTTATTCGCAATCAACACCCGTTTTTCTGACCACTTCCTTTTTTGTACAAACAGCGGAGTCTTTAAAAAAGTGCAGTTTTGCTGAGTAATTTTCCACTCTACAAGCACAAATACCGATTAGAAAATTAACTAAAGATCCAATTACTAGTATTATAAGTTTCATTAATATTCATTTTACTAAAAGTGTAAAATAATGCATTAAGTACACTTATAAATTTTAATTATTCATTAAATATAAAATCAATAATAAAATAATAATAAAAACTGGATTTAAATTTTAAATAAAACGTCTGATTTTATTTTTATCAGGTAGTAACGCACTTAATCTCCTATTAAATATGGAATATACATATTATGTCTGGCAAATGACTATCTCGGCTTTAGTTATAAATCTTACATTTCCAACATGTTCTGGTCAGTTTCATTGACAATATGCCGGATTTCTTCTTTGAAGTCGTCAACAGTTTTGTGGGTTTATAACATAAAACTTGGGTTTTAAGTAATCCCACAAAAAAAGTCGCTACAGTGTTAAATAACATCTTGCTGTCTACTTGGTAATTCGATTTTTTATGATAAATTACCCCAGAACATTGTTGGTGTTGTAAACCAGCTGTTGCTCAAGCTGTATGGTAGGTAGAATCGTCTTGCTAGAACTACATTTGTTTCAGATCAACGTTGTTCAATTGGTGACCAAGAAATGGAATATTATGTAACGGTAACCATTACCATTTACAATTACAGTATTTCTAACATCATTTTTCAAAATGTAGGAGCCCGTTACGTCACCTGCCGAAAATCCACACTAAGCAATAACTATGAGTTACGCAATAATTTTTTTTAACACCAAATGCGACAATTTTGTCTATTTACGAACCCGTCTGGTTGAAATACGCCTCGTTGTAAGAGAGAATTTACAACGTGATATTCTAAACGGCCAGTTGATAAACTGTCGATAGTAAGAACGATCATCAAGCTTAAGCCCTTGCATCCGTTGAATTTTATACGTATAAGGTACTGATCTATAGTAAGTATTCTCTAAAGAGAACTTCTGAAAATTCCTAAATGTTGTGTATGGCCCCGAGTCAATATTTTATAAATACATTCTATGGCGTATATTACACAACTATCTTTCTTTTCTTTTTGAATAACTATAAATTAGAGCAAATTTAAAATAAACTTGTATTTCTTTACTTCTAGCTTTGTTTTCTAAATAAAATGTATTTAAATTAGTATTTTTTATTTTATAATTCATATTTAATATGAACCATGCAAATATCATTCAGCTACTTTCTGTTAATACTATTTTTTAGAATATTTTAGATCACAGAGTCTATATGATATTTTCTCAAAACATTAGATTTGTGTCTTTTTCTGCCATATATTTTATATTTTTCCACTCTTTTCACACCCTCATCACTATAGATACTTAGTGGCACTATTTCTTTTCATATGTTAATTTTTGTTGCTCACAAATAAACAGTTTACGTTTCACTCGGATAATTACAGTTAGCTTCATAACACTCTTGTATATCCTTAGTCTTACTTTACCCGATACATTTTTAGATGTAACTAGTTTTTGCAAACTTACCATACTTCTGTTCCCAACCATTACCAGTCCTTTGATTTTTTTCTTATTGTCATCATCACTAGTAGAGATAATTCTAAGATAGTTTATACAATATACACTATTATAATTATAATATTCATCACGTACGTTATTCACGTTTAATTGGTCCTTCCTCTAGATACTCCTTTCAATTACCATGTATTGACTTTTTGTACATTTATTGTTAGAAGTATTATTCTTCGACTCTTACAATTTTTTACACCTTTAGAGTGTTCTTTCAATCTAAAATAATAGTGAGCAAAACATTGGTGCATCTTGTTAAAAGTAATTCCTGTTTTATTTACCTGTGCATCTCTTATCTTTTTTTTACATAAACCATGCCTTAGGCCACCGTTTACTTCAAAATATTAGATAAGTTTCTTTGCGCTTCTACTTTGGTACTTTGTATACTATAAAGGGTTTTTACTAAATTTACCAGCTTTATTTAATTTTATAGACGATACCAACGTTATTCCTCTGTAATTTAAGCATTACGTGTTATCCTTTATTTTAAAAATATGACAAGTTATTACTTTGAACCAGTCTTGCAGTATTTGTCTTATCATATTACCATTATCAGTGACTGTATCTTTTTATACCTATGTAGTTCTTAGTATTTGACCTACTTCACAACTTTCCATTGGATAATTGTATGCTTCTGTCTTATTATTTTTATTTCGTTCGTCATCTGTACAATCCTTTGCTTGATCTCATCTGAATCCTTGCCTTGTAAGGCTTCTCTTTTCTATAGGTGATATGCATGTTTCCTTTAATTTTTTTGAATGTATTAAGAAAGTTACTGTTTTCTTTTTTCATCTTCTGAATTAAAACCATGGTCATAGTACTTTTGCATTTGCATTGTAGTCTTAAGACTTGGGAAATTTTCAACATCCCTTATCTTTTTATTACAAAGTTATTTTTATCATAAGCACTTTTAATCCTATTTTTCCTTGTCGTTTTCTGGTTATTTACACCATTTTGATTTTCATTACTGTTATTTAATTTCCCTTTTATCTTGATACTTTTTTAACACATTTATTCACTCAGTCAAAGCTTTAACTTACTGTTAAAATGGAGAAAATTAAATCAACCACAGGCGCACAATAATAATAACAATAGAAACAATTATTAGACAGTATTTGTTATTAACCAATGAATATCAATTAACTTAATAATAATACAAATGATCATAATTTTAGTAGTCATAACAATAATCGTTCTGGGATTAGCCTGTTTAACAGTACAACTTCATAAAGCTAATGTCAAATGCTCTTATTTTTCGCTAAAAATTACTTTTTGACCTCTAAATTCTCCAAAGTCACTTTGTCAAAACTTTTTTTGCGTCAGCCAAAATCGGCTACGATAAATCGAATAGTGATGTTTTCAGATCAATTTTGGGAGCCGTTTTTAAGATATCTAATATAATATGCGTTTTTCAATATTTTTTAGGAAATAAACATTCCAAAATTATTAGCGGAATTTTGAAAGTTTCATATTTAAAAACTTTAGGTTAAACTAAAATGTTAATGTGTTATGTAATAGGGGTCATATGGGCAAGGTTGCGAGATAAAAATTCCTGAAAGATACGTATACATATCTATGGATTTTTTCTAAATTTGTATTATTGTCGATTCCCAAACAATTAGCACGTTTTCAATACCAAAGGTGACGGGGTCTGCCTTTTCAGATCCCTGGAATCCTCCTCAAAACGAAGAATTATACAAACCACTTCGCTTCGTTTGTTGTCATTTTTCAGTCATTGGGATTTGTTTTCCGACTATATATCCGGACACGCCATTATACCTACACTAATATATTATACTTTATCCACCAAAAGGATTCGAGGAGTTCCTATGGTAAAGGCATTCACGCCAAAGATGGCACCATTGCAGTTGAAAGGCAGGTGTATATATATATCTACCTGTCGAGTTTGAAGATTCTAGCCACAACCGGAAATATCTACTTGAAATGCTTCTCACTTGTAAAATCCACCAAAGTACTTCTTGGTATGTTACTAATTGGAGTGGAAGATAATGCTCAATATTCGATCGTACTTCTAAGAGGCTGTTACAAGAATATCTTTTCACCCATTCAGAGGGGCGACATCATAATAAGTAACAACACATATTCAAAATATTAAAAAAAAACTGTAATTCCTTTTGCAATGAGCGATCTTGAAGAAACCTGAGGGATCTACGGATTCCCTGTCTAAGAAGATACACAGTACTTATGAGTTCTAATAAAGGCAAACCCCTTAAATATGAACTTATTTTACTTACTACTACATTATTGGTTCCCAAAATAGTCAGCCACTGTTAAGCGGCGGCTACTTACTTGTAACAATAATAAACATAATAATATTAACAAGAGTGGTGACAATATGAGCAAAATTATTTTTAATTGATTTACAAGCTTCAAATTTTTGACAAGCTGCTAATATAAAAGACTTGAGTTACTTGATTACTTATACACATAAATTACCACTATATTTAATAATAGCATAACTCCTATAGCTTCTATCTAGGACAATCTATTAGTGTTTTATTTCAAATATAACAAACTTTTTTGACTTTTTTTGGTGCACTTATCTCATTATTACATAAAGCAACATATATAAATATTTTATTTTCTATCAAAGTTTGTTTTTATAATCTGGGTACAACATACCATAGAATGCGACTTTCGTATGATAGCAGAATAAACCAATTATACAAAATACAACAAAGGCATTGTTTAGAATTTAGTTGTGTGATTTCATTTTCTCTTAAAAATTAATTGGTGTACAAAACGAAAGCTTCAAAATGCCAATTATATAATACCAAAAAATCTCGGTAAATGTTTATAATTTTATAGAATTGTACCGGAGCATTCTAATATTTTCTAAAAACGAAATATCTCATGGAAACAAGTGGATAAACGTAACGTTAGTTATTCTCTTATTGATCTTATTGATATGAATTTTAAAATCATGTTCTTGAAAGGATATTTGAAAAATAAGTTATTAAAGCTTATAGTTAAATGCGTGTTAATTTTTTTTAACCTTACTCCTAAACTGGGCAAATAGGAGACTTAGAAGAATCTATAAAATTAGGTTAACTAAGTAAATTTATTAGTTAATCTATTAAAAATATAATGAATTATTTACTTATTCTTAAAATTATCTATTTATTTAAAAAAACTCAAACGATAATTAACTCACATTTAAATTAAAAAATTGACCTGTAATAGAAATCTGGTGTGAACATCACGCGACTTTCCTTATGCTATTATTTGGGTAATTCTGGCTAAAATCCTGGGCTTCAATTTTTTTTCGAGTTTCTATTTTATCAACTTTTACTTTAAATTCATGTTTATCTCGTGATAACAAATCATTTTTATTCTTATGAATTTTTTGTATCTTTAACCCTTTAAATTCGCGACCACTTTGTGACCGATTTTGTGACCTTGCGACCGAACAGCTCGGCCGATCTTTACCAAAAGTTTCGCACTGCGAAAGTTTCCCTAACTACAAGTAACTTGTATACCAAGTTTCTAGCTCTTACGGTTCTCGAGATATCCTGTTTACTGACATACCGACAGACAGACACACACACACACGAACCAATGGCCCAAACCAACTTTTTTGGTGTCCTGAGGCTATAATTCGTCCAGAAATGTAAAAAACTGGGTGGTCAAATTTCCGCCGATTACATTACTTTCCTTATTATAGGATAAAGAAAGTAAAACTAAAAACTGCAAAAATATTTATTTCAGTTATAAAGTTATTATATTAAAAGCTTTATTTGCGAAATACGTTTTACAATTTGTATTTTTAAACAAAAACTTTTTTTAATATAAATTTATTGCTTATTTACAATCTACAACTGTGAACATTGTAATAAGTAAATTTGATACAAGAATATATTATGAGTAGATTAATCGTCCACTGACCATTCTCTAAAATACCTCGAATAGGTTAGGTTTGATTAATTTACGTCGTGCATTTCTTGCTTTAGGTCTGTTGGCCATGTTCTTCTGAGCCTTCTCTCTATCGTTGGAGGATTTATTATTTCTACTACTAGGTTATTTTCGTGTCCTTCAGTTCTTTCAAAGTATATCGTAGAAAGTCTCTCTATTTCTTCGGTGACAAATGGTATGTTCAGGTCATTGTGTAGGGTAAAGTTCGATACATACCATGGTGCATTGGTGATGGAACGTAGAATCTTAAATTGGATCCTTTGAATTATTTTTTGGTTTCAAGGTTAAATGCATCCCCATAATTAGATCCCATAAGTCCATAAAGGTTTAAGGATACATTTGTATAATAATAATTTGTTATTTAGTGATAGTTTGGACCTGCTTCCCATTAACCATGACATCGTTTTAAATTTTAAGTGAATTTGTTGACGTTTTGTTTTGACATGTTTTTCCAAGTTTTTGATCTAGATATAACCTTAAGTATTTAACTTCATTTGTTACAGGAATTTCAGTATTGTTTAGGAAAACTGGCGGACATACCATTCGTCTTGTAGTAAATGTGACATGAGCTGATTTTGTCATATTTATCCTAATTTTCCATTTATCAATCCAGTTTTGTAGTAGATCCAAGTGATTTTGAAGGTTCCGTATTGCAACTGCTTTGTCCCTGTTAACTGACAACAAGGCGGTATCATCCGCAAATGTAGTTATGATATTGTCCTTTACTTTACAATCTGTTGCTTAACAACATTCAGTAAATTTTTTTACAAGTAAATATAAATGATATGTTGAAAATAAACAATTGAATCTTTCCTTAATAACTTAATAATTTGTCTAATAGCGTAACCTAACTATAAACTAAAAACTAGAGTGATTTATATAGGTACATGCTATTGAAAAACATCTTGGTAGGTCGGAAAATTTAAACCTTTTCAGCCGTGATTCTTCAATATTTGGTTTTGTTAAATGCTCCACAAGGGGGTTAGGGTGAGCGCTAAGCCTGGTCCTGTAGCGAATACTGCATTTTTGGATTTCATTATTGATAAAAGAAATGTTGAATCTCGCCGAATGACTTCATTTGAAACGTACCATGGTGCGTCAACCATAGATTTGAGAATTTTGGACTGAGATCGTCTCAGAATCTCAATATTGGAGTTGCTGGTGGCACCCCACAGTTGTATCTCATACGCCTAGATTGGTTTAATTATTGCCTTATATAGAAGTACTTTATTGTCGATTGACAATTGGGACTTACGGCCTAGGAGCCAGTACATTTTTTGGATTGTAATGCCTAGTTGCTTTCTTTTCGCCCAAATGTGTTTCCTATATGTGAGTCTTCTGTCTAGTTGTATGCCTAAATATTTAATGGTTTCGGCTTGAGGTATCTGTTGACTATTTAACTGTATTGGTGGACAAGTCCCCTTTTCATGGTAAAAGTCACTTGAGTTGACTTTGTTTCATTTACTTCTAATCGCTATTTTTGCACCATCTTTCTAGTTCGACCAGATGGTATTGAAGATACTGAAATGCTGTATTCGGGTCGAGGTGTGTTGCCAATAGAACAGTATCGTCTGCAAAAGTAGCGACGGTCGTTGTTTGTAAAGATGGAAGATCTGACGTAAAAATTAGATATAATATTGGACCCAGAACACTACCCTAGGAGACTCCTGCTTTGATGGGTACAAGGATGTTTGAGATTCACTGTGTTTGACCAGCAATGTTCTGTTAGAGAGAGGTATGATTGTAATAATTGATAATAGTCTGGTGGAAATATATTTTTGAGTTTGTAAAGTACTCCATTATGCCAGACTTTGTCAAAAGCTTGCTTGACAGCGACGAATACTGCCGATCAATAACGTTTGTACTAAAAATCTTTTAAAAGTATGTCTGCTAATCTGTGTACTTGTTCGATTGTAGAGTGGTGTCTTCTAAATCCGAATTTGTGATCTGGTATTACGTTGTTGTCTATAAGTATTGGTGTAAGTTTTATTAGTAGCAACTTTTCAAATAGTTTTGACAAAATTGGCAGCAGGCTAATTAGTCTATAGGATGACTTGTTAAATGGGTTTTTTAGGTTTAAGTATCAAGATAATTGTGGCTACCTTCCATTGTTCGGGAAAATATCGTAGCCTTAGAATTGCATTGAATAAGTAGGTAATTAATCTAAAACCCTTAACTGGGAGTTCTTTGAGTATCTTGCCTTTAAAGAGGTCGTACCCTGTTGCTTTATGGGGGTTTACGTCTTTAAAAATTGCTGTTTCAATTTCACTAATTTTAAACGGTTTGATAGGTGGTGTCATTTGGAATCGCGCCTGGAGGTATTCCAAAACTTCACGTTCTTTCTTTTTGGTACCTTTAGCTGCAAAAGGTTTAAACACCTCTGCTAGATGTGCAGATTTCCAGAGTAAATAGTCAGTAGCTTCAGTTGGTGTCAGGTGTGGTAGGTAATTTTCTATTACTTGATTTTTAATGGAACTAAGAAGATTCTTGAGATCACTTGTTGCTCGGTTAAGTGTCCGTTTGTCGGTTATATGGCGCGTGGTTTGTCATTTCCTGCGCAATTTGCGCTTTCTGCGATTTGTTGTTACACTATAACAGGACAGTTTAGATTATCGTCATTTTTATGTTTATTCTTTGGTGTAGCCTACCATGCAGCTTGTTGACTATATCATTGAAGGTTTCGACTGCTTCCACAAGTTCCTGTACTGTTTTCAGTGACACATCCAGAGTGAAAGATTCATTGACTAATTCTCGAAATAGTTCTCAATTTGTGTGCTTGTTGTAAAGAGTAGGTGGGTAATTTGAGTAACACTTGTGAGCATACTGTTACTATAATTGGAGAGTGCTTGCTCTGTAAAATCTAAATAAGATTCTGCCCTAATGTAGTATGGGTTCATTGCTTTTACGACGCAAAAATCAAGTAGATCAGGCATTTTTGTCACGTCTGTAGGACAGCTTATTGGTTCACCCGTAGATATAAACTGTGATCTAGTGTTGTTTATTGCTTTTAGAAGTTCTCTTCCTTTGGTCGTACCTAGAAAAATAAATATTTTCAAGAAAGTTTACTTACAATAAGCTTCTACTACTAAAAATATTTTTAAACCTACCTATCAGTTTTCTATAAATAGCAAAAGCGAGTGGTTGTGCCGTACTGTGATCGTCTCGAGTTATCGGAAGTGCACGTGCCTAACCTCTGACCCGTAATAGATAGCAACTCTACAATTTAAACTAAATGTGTAGGTTAAAAATACACATAATAGTTTTAAGCAAATTACCAAATTCTGCTTCGGCGGAATATGAAAAGTAACGGCCCGAGCATGTATTTATCACAACCACAACTCACACAACTTCCTTACACCTTACAACAGCCAGTGTTTTGAAATAAAAAAACAACTCAAAATTCTGGTTTTTTACAATTCGCACAAGACAATTTTTGTACACTACCAGTTCAATATCCAAATTACATATTAGCATTTCTAGCCTTCATTAACTCACCTCTATTTGTACCAGTAAGTAATCAAGTTTATAAGTCTTAGTTAACGGACAACACAGTCAACAATTGTTGACAATTCCTATGAGGACAAAACAGAAAACCAACACGTCTGCAAAACAGGTTAAAAAACACAAACAAATCAAATGAAACTACGACACAACGAGTAAATGAAAATCCAACTACATATAAAAACAGATATGATCTATTAACCAATATTAGTACCAACGACCAACCGCAAGCATCAGAAGTAAGCAAGATAAAGAAAATACTTAAACCTCCCCCAATATTTATATATAGTGCTACAAATTACGCAAAAATGCAGAAAACCTAACAAAAGTATTAACAAGAGAATAATTTAGTGCAAAGGCTCCAACAAACAATACAATCAAAGTAAATACAAATATTCTCAAACCATATAGACAATTAATCACACATCTCAGAATTAAAAAAATTGTACATCATACTTACCAGCTGAAAAAGACAGAGCTTACAAAATGGTACTTATAAACAACAAAATTCTGTAAATACCGAAGAAATCAAAGGAGAATTAAAAAAGAAAAGTCATACGGTACAAAGCATCATAAATTACCAACATCGAGTAACAGAGGTACCTATGTTCTTTATAGACCTCGAACCTGGAGACAGCAAAAGAAAGCAGCACAGTACTACCACCTGCAAGAAATCGACAAATTCTCCCACCAAGTCTGGTGTTAAAGGCAATACCCGGAAAACTACAAGGGTTGTTAGGTTACTAACAACTGCAGTTAAATATAGAAAAATCAGCTGCCCGCTTAGGAACACAAGGTATAAGGAAGGCCTATGCATCGATTACTACACATAGTAAATATTCTGCAAACGTAAATAATACAAAACATCATAACAATAATCCAACCCAAGATAATAACAATAACGATATGTCACTGTCTTCATTTCTATCTAACTATATTCAATCAACTTAAGAACTAAACCAGCATGGTGTTAAATATGCTTGCCACGTTAGTTACCAAAAACCAATAATGGATTTCCTCCGAATAGCCGCCTGGAATACAAATAGTAATAAATAAATAAATGAAAAGTGTTCTAAATGCTGTTCCACCAATTTACAAGAACAGAAGTTGAGCAAACTGAACTGTTTGGGAACACCTATCAACTACATTCAAACCGCATCTCACAGTTACTACCCATAAAGAAAACAAGAGATTACAAACTACCTTCAAGTTACTTTATAACTAAGCCCACCAATGCAATTCTTTACGCCTGAAGAAGTTAAAGTAAAATTAAATATCTAAATAAAAAAAGCGCCCGGATACGACCTAATTACTGCCAAATCACTAAAGAAACTGACCCACATAACAATAATGTGCATAGTACGAATCTCCAATGCATTCATAAGATTACAGTATTTTCCGATCCTGTGGAAATTCGGTCAAATAATTCTAATTCTGTAACCGGACAAACCCGCACATGAAGTTACTCTTATAGACCTATAAAGCTACTACCAATATTGTCAAAAGTACTAGCAATGTTAATACTAAATAAATTGGCAATTATAATTGAACAACAAAAATCACTAATTCCACAACATCGATTTAAGTTTTGTCAGGAATACTCTATATTAGAAAATTAAAGTCGTTAATGTAATAAAAATAGACCTTGAAGAATGTAGATATTGTGTTGCAGTGTCCCTTGCCAGGCATTCGACCGAGTTCGTCATCCCGGATTACTATATAAAATCAAATGATTACTCCCACACCAATACTACATTATAATTAAATATTGTGTATAATAATAGAAATATTATCAGGTAAAGTACGGCGAAAGTCAATCTGGACTATACTTAATAATGTCAGGCGTTCCTCAGGGTGGCGTTCTAAAACCAACTATATACCAGATATACATATCTGACCCACCATACAATGAAAATACAATTACGGACACTTTCACAGACGATACCGCGATATTAGCTTCTCACTTATTATCAGATCTAACACAAGTATCGGTTATCCTACAAAATAGTCTGGATAACATGCAAAAATAGTTGCACAAGCAGCGAATACAAATCAATGAAAATAAATCCACAGCTATCACGTTTGCGACAAAACACAACTTCGCTCCTCCGGTCACACTAAATGGTACACAAATCCCAATTAAAGAAGAAACTAAACTATCTCGGCAGGCGCTTAACATAGAGAACCCGCATTACAAAAAAAAAGCTATTGAACGCAATGGTGAAAAAGACGTACTGACTCCTAGGTAAAAAATCAAAATTATTGCAACAAAATAAAGTGCTAGTGTATAAGACAGTTGTAACTCCAGTATGGGCGTACGGTATTTATCTATGGGGCTGTGCGAAAACATCAAACAACGAAATTCTGCAAAGATTTCAGAGCAAAACTCTTCGTGTCATGGGCAGTGCTGAGCGGTACATTAGCAATGAAATACTTCATAAAGACCTGAAAATTTAATTTAAAAAACCTACCTATAAATAATTTTAACTCATTCTCTTATACAAGTTAACTTAGAAATTTATAATGACACCTTCTAAAAGTATATAATTAAATTTAAATTAAAGTTATAAAGGCCAAACACGTGCTATTTCATAAAGCAACACGTCTTTGCCCGTTTGTTTTTTAATAAAAAGATTGTTTTTCTTATGAAGCAGGGCGGCTTCACGTATAACAAGGCAATTAAAATGCGATCCTCTTTTAGACACCTCGACAGAATAAATGGAAATGCATATTACATTTTTTAAAACTTCTTAAAATAAATATTTTTAGTAATACATTATTTTTAAATTTATTTTATATATAAATGCAGATTTGATTACAAATTAATTTCATGTTAATTTAAAATAAAATAAATTTTTTACATGACCCGTATTTAATAAAATACATTTTTAAATTATAAAAATGAAACAAACGTATAAATAATATTTGTATTATATAGTAGTATGTTTCTTACATTGCAATAACAGCATTCTCACTTCGAACTTAAAGTGCTATAACATGTATAACAATAACTTGTCTAACAAACTTATGAAACACTCGCAGTTTGAAATTCAAAACTATTTTATTTCCCACAAAAAATAAATTGTAGTTTTCTGACACAGCAATTTATATAAATTTAACTTTAAATGAAAAAGAAGTGCTCATATTTTTTAAATTTCTATAAAAAACAGCAAAAAATAACATATTAAAAATGATAGCAATAATAACAACAATATCAAGATAGATACATAAAAGTATTAAAATGATATGAAAATGGAATTATAAAAGCAAACAAAAAATTGTAAGAACAATATTAGACTTCTTAGAATACAGAAAAAATAAAAGAACAAAAATTAATGAACAAAAAGAAATGAATAAAATGATAAACAGAAAAGTGAAAAATAATTAAATAGAAATAGTTGCAAGAAGAATGTGCACAAATAAAACATATAAGAGTGTGACACAAAGACATAAAAATGCATTAAAAAAAAAAAACCTGTAGGTTTATTTAAAAAAATCTCAGATAAATGCTACCAATAGTAGAAATAGTATAGTTGGACATTAGGAAGAATATATTAAAAAGTTTTTAATGATAAAGCTAAAGTGATGAATATCTACTGGATTAAACGGAGGACTACATGTTCTTAAAACAAGTAGAAACAACCGTCAAAACAGATAAAGAAAATAAAGTGCTAAAAGAAAACATGTTAACTGCAGAAAATTTTGAGAATTTCAGCTTAAATAATTTACAATAGTGGAATTATACCAAACGACTGGCAAAAATCCATTTTCATATCTTTCCAAATAAAATTTAAATTTGTTAAACATAAAAACTATCGTACTATAAGCATAATAAGTTCCGCTTCAAAAATATTTTTAAGAATAATATATAACCGTACAAAAAACAAACGTGAAAAGTTTCTAAGGAATATTCAGTACAGTTTTCGTAAATATTCAGGTACACTACAAGCAATATTTGTCTAGTAACAGTAAAAGGATGTTCAGGACTTGTGTGTTACATTGACTACAAGAAATCGTTTGATATACTAATTTTTATTGTTAAATATAGATTTGAATAGTTCCAAATCTATACTGAAATCGAAAAACTTGTGTTCAAGTAGACAACGAAGATAATGTTGCCACCAATTTCATTTAATGTCTATCCCAAGCTTTTATCAAAATAGAAAAAAGCTATAAAGAGAACCAAAGGTTTTCTAGGGCACAATCAAAAACATAAGAACGCACAAAAGACAACAAATAAGAAGCATAAATGACAAAAACAAGAACGGTATAATACTGTAAAGGAAACTTTCTACAGCGGTGCGATAAAATTAGGATAAAAACTTTTAAAAGGAACTAAGATGTTGATTAATGTCTCCATAATGATCAGCGTCAAAAATACTGTCGAATGATATACTGCATGACATATGTGAGTATACTGAATTTTCGAAATCGTAACGATCACTTTCGGTTGCCATTAACCGATTTGGTTGAAAATCAAGCCTATGAAATGTACTGACCTAAGATGTGTGTATGCCAAGTTAGAAGTGAATCCGTTGAATATAACGGAAGTTATAGTATCTACAGACACACAAACAGACAGACAAGATGATAACCTTATTAACTTTCTACTATGAGCTCCGCTGTAGACAGCTGTAACAGCTTAAAAACAGAAACAGCAGAAATCATGGATACATGGAGAAAGTCTTTTGAAGAAAAGTTTAAAAAGAAAGAAAAGATAGAAATTTAAAGAAGCCCCATACAAAATAAAAACCAGAGATTTGAAGACAACGGAATACAAAACATAACAGAAGAAGAAGCAAAAGCGGCAATCAAAAAAATCCGAAACGGAAAAGCAGCCGGATACGACCAAATACTACCAGAGCTAATTAAATATAGAGAGGATAGTATGGTAGAATGGCTGACCAAGATATGCAAACAAGCAAGGGAGTCCAAGAAGATACCGGAATACTGGCAAAGAAACTGCATAGTACCGATGCATAAAAAGGAAAGAACAACTGAATGCGGCAACTACAGAGCCATATGCTTTTCTTCTTCAGCATTAAAAATATACTCAAGAATTTGGAAAGAAGTCTGAGAGAAAAAACAGAAGGAGAGCTAAAAGAAGAGCAAGCAGCATACAGAGAGGGACAACAGATACAGAACCATATTTTCACATTAAGAATAACTATGGAAAAGATGATGGCCTTCATCGACTTTAAAGTTGCTTTCGACACCCTGCCTAAAAAGTAGATATGGAAAGTATTAGAACAGCTAAAAGTAAATGAGAAGCTGAGAAGACTAATAGAGAGGGTATATAAGAAAGTAAAAGGAATAGTGAGAACAGACGGAAGAATTCAATATGGAAAAAGGAGTCAAGTAAGGTGATAGTCTCAGCCTATTGCTATTCATCCTAGTTATGAACACGATTATTAAAAATAGCAAGCAGAAGAGCAGAAAGCTAAAGAGAGGTAATTGGAACATGGAGTCGGTGGAAATCTAAAACATGGTTTACATAGCTGGTATTGTGGTTTTAGCAGGAAATAGAAAACAACTACAGGCAGCAATAAACGTGTGAAAAGAAAAAATAAAAGCAGTTGTACTAAAAATGAAACATCGGCAAAACAAAAACAATGCACATATCAAAGCAAGAACACCTATCAACACAAAAAATTAAAATAAACTACATAGACCTAGAAGAACCACAAGGATATCAGTATATCTAGGAACAATACAGATAATGGAAAAATAGACAGCAAAATATTAAATAGGCTGAATAAAGCAAGTTAATTATACTACGCTTCGAACAGAAGTATAATAGAAAAAAGAGAGGTAAGAACAGAAACAAAGCTACACATATAAAACAGTATATGCTACAATTTTGACTTATGGTACAGAAAGCTGAACTATGCTAAACAAGCACAAATCCAAAATAACTATGGGGATATCAAGGAAAGCAGCTGGGAAAACGAGAAGAAATAGAATAAGAAATACAACGTTTAGAGACAAACTGCAACAAATACAGTAAGTAACCATAATAGAAAATAAACAAAATAAAATAACATGGCCATACAAAAAAATTCTGGAAGCAAGAACGGAAGGTAGACGACCAAGCGGTATGCCAAGGAGAATTTGAACGAACAACATTCAGAAAATGCCAAAAAAGAGACAGAAACAACTATAGGAAATGGATAAAGGTACCCTACGCCGTTTAGCCACAGAGGAAAAAGGGAAAGAAGAAGAAGAAGTCTACCTCAGACTTATTATAAACAAATCAATAAAGGATAGCAGAAGAAGCAAATATAAATGAAGGAAAACAGAGAACAATTACAAGTCAACATAAAAAATGAACACCAAGAGCAAAGAAATGTAACTTACAATTAGCAAATAGAAAACAAAAACAATAGCGTTGAACAACTAACTAAATCCAATAGACCTAAATATAAGTTTAGATAAAACGTACACAATTACTATATATACTTAGAAAAATAAAATAATAATACAGTAGACCACTTAAAAGAGATACCGCACAGAAATTACAATAGAGATCTTTACCAAAGTGCACAAAATTATGTAATTTGAAATTATCAACTAATTACTAAAATATTACATTTGCTCCTTATTATTATATGCTTATGAGACATGTTTAAAAACACAAAAGTTTTAAATAATAAGTTTTAAAATGTGACAATACGGAAGAATGCAGAAGATAAGCTGGATGCAGAGAATTCAAAATTAAAACGTACTCAATAAAACAGAAACCCAAGCACAACTACTTACTCAACATAGTGAAAACAAGAAAAAGATCATACTTTGGACATGTAATGCGACATGGAAAATACAAACATTTAAAAATCATACTAAAAGGTAAAATCGAAGAAAGATGATATATAGGAATGAATAGAAAATCATGGTTTGAAAATACAAAATAATAGGCAAAACAAAATGCTGCTCAATACAAAAATAACTAACTCCTATAGACACCGCAACTAGAGAGAAACGTGACGTGAGATAAAATAGTTGAACACAATCAAAAAATAATCTTATTTATAACAGATACATTAAAAAAAGGTAGAATTAAAATAGTTATAGAACATAATGTTAAGAGATGACTCATGTAGTACAAAACAAACTTTCTATTTACTCTAATATTTATATTAGTTCTTCAAAAAGTTTTAAGAGCTGGTCAGACAGAGGAGGTGCAATTATATTTGAATGTCAACATGTAGTATATTAGTTTATGTGTATTATACAACATTATTAGTACAAGCTAATAAATAATAACAATATTAAAAATAAAAATAATAACCCAAAAATCACAAATAAAAAAACAAAAGTTGAAAGCAAAATGGATGATACTGAAGTAACAGCAGAATAACAAAGAATTAATTTTAAGCAGGTAAAAAATTAGCATATTTACCACCATTATGATATTGAATAAGTCCTTGGTTTAAAGTTGTCCTCTCCTAAAATTCTTCTTTTATATTCTACACACAATCGTGCAGTACTATGAGACATCTAGAGCGTACCTCAAGTGGGTCACCAGCCTAATCCGTTTATTTAGAAGAAGGAGAATGTATTTCACGACCGCTAAAGACGTTTGTGTAACAGTAGGGTAGCATTTGGTGTTTACTATTATTCTTGAGTCAAGAGTCAAACCAAGAACTGTTGTGCGACATTATAGCAGGCTAAGATCTTTGCTTCACAGCTACCATGTTCTCTTTCTTTCTATGGCACGTCATAATATTAAATTTTTCACAAATTTATCGCTGCTTCAATTAGATTATATTGATCCATACTAATACCTTTCATATTCCACATCTGCCGATGATTGTTACCATGCAAATCTGAAAACAGCAATTGATATAAAAAAGTATAACTTGGTTTTTAGCGGAACTTACGATACGTAAATCTTTCTACTACAATCTTTACTGTGTAAGGATGAAGTCTAATTCTACTTCTGAATTTGTAGAGATTGCGTCTAACACAATATATAATGGAGTCAAATAACTAGAATGATTTTAACTTTATCACTTGGTAACTACATACATCTACACGGACGCGAACTCTTAGCCGACATGCACGCTGTCGCGTCGGAGCTAACCTTTCCCCCTGTTCCCGACAACCCTTACTCGATTCTTCGCGACACCACTAAATTATTTTGAAGCCCAAACGGTCCTCGCTCATATACAATAAATAGCCGGACTAAAAACCCAACCTGGTCACTGACCACCTAAACCATCTAGATCATTTCTATTCTTAAGCAACCAACTACATTGATGGGCTTGACCATCTAGATGGTCCGTTTCCCTGGTGTGCCTAACTGGTGGCGAAACGAAGTCTCCTTCCATTGCCCACAGAAGAAGCTCGCAGCAACTAATTTAATGTGTTTTCTAACGTCTCCTCGTTCAAGCAACCGCTAAAAATGCTTACAACTGCAATGCAAGAACTGGTAACAATAAAGTAAATTGCTTTCTAAATTTTGTACGCTATGATCTTTGTTGAATTAACATTAAAATTGAATATTAGAGGTAAAAATATTTTCAACCCCTACTAAATAAAATACATAGGCAACACAATGACATTCCGCTACAAGAGAATTTTAAGTGACAATTTCAAGAGCATATTATTTTTAAAAAAATGCACTGTAATAAATACATTACTTATTTTTAACGATAATACAAAAAAAAACTAATATTAACATCAAACTACAAAAAAAGAAAATATGTATATATATATATATTTTTTTTCAATACGTGATGTTTCCAAATATACTATAGAAATAAATTCTTTAGCTACACTAATTTTTCTCGCCAACAAGCATTGATATAAATATTTAATTCTGATACACTCACAAACACCTTTAAAATGTTAAGTTGTAATTTTATTTAAGAAGGTACTTTTTTTCTGACCTTTTGTTCTCCAACAGTTAACCATAATAAGTGATAATTTAATAAGAATTAATAATTATATTATTTTTTACGCTTATGCAGTTGTATAGCCCAATGCAATGTTATTAATAATAATTTTAATTGTTGCTTATTTGAAAATCGCGTTTTTACACGTTTTAATATAATGAACATTTTCAACTGATTCATTTCATTATTCACTGATATTCCATAACTGTTCACCATTTTAATGTTAAATAGAATTAAAACAACATTATGATGATGATGCGTTTATTTTGCTTTAAATAAATATGATATTTATATTATACATATTCGTACTTAATCACTATCATGTTGTCGTAACTCCCTTCAGATGAGAATGCTTCTGAACGAGTGCCTAGTACTTGTATCCAGATTGTGAGTTGAAGCTTTGGCTAGGCGAGAGGTAATTTCTGCTTGGCGCTCCAGCTCCACCAGCACCGCCAGCACCACCAGCACCACCAGCCAGCGGCACCATAACCACCAGCACGAGCAGCTGCAGCTTCTTCAGCGGCGTTCTGTTCCAAAGACTTCAAGATAGCTTCGGGAATTGGGGGAGGGGTGGGGAGGTGGTCTCCGCTGGGCTGGAATCCGTTTTCGTCGGCAACGTACTGAATGGTGTACACGGTTCCGTCAGGTGCGGTGAAGGAGAAAGCGCCCTGGGCGGCCACAGCTTCGGCTTCGGAACCGGCGTTTTTCAGCTGTCCAGTTTCTTGGGCCTGGATGCGGTTTTCAGTTTCATACCTAAATCACAAAATACTTGTAGTGACAACAATTCTATCATACTATTGCACATACTGGTAGGAATAGCTGCCAAGCCCATCATTGTCATTTTCCAATCGCAGAATTTTTGCTCCGGCTTCGGCTGATTGAGATCCAGATCTGGGAGCGCCATAGGCTCCAGAGGACGCTCCTCCGGCGCCGGAACCGGCGCCGGCGCCAGCACCAGGTGCTCCTCTGCCACCAAGGGGGCCGGAAAGTATGTTGCCACTGCCTCCAGCGCCGTTAGCTCCCTGAGGTGGCAGGTAAGTATTTTCTAAACGAGCAGCCGCAGCCACTGCGATCAGGCAAGCTACAATGAACTATAAAAAGACATTTAAATCATTATTAGACTACTACCCTTGAGTAGATCTCACCATCTGCATATTGCTTTGGAGGATCTCTTGGTGGAAGATGAACTGTGCTGATTACGCTGATTACAGGCGCTTATATACTGGATCTTGTACTGGGATGGTTTAGGATGATACAGTTCTTAATTAATTTTGGGAGCATTTCACAAGACCGGTTTCAAGGTAGTCTTCATACTGATCTCGATACCATATTTGCTCATCTTTATCCGCAGGTATCGCGGCATGTAGAAAAAATGAGAGGTGTTATGTGTTATTAATTGGTGACCCAAATCCTCCGATAAGCGTGCAATCGCTTTCGGCCGCATGAAATTGCGTTTTACGGTTTATATGTGCAGACATTTAATTACAGGTTTCCTAAGAGCGTCTACCAGTTCTTGATATACAGAATTTTCAGGTTGCTACGGATTTTACAGCAGGTTGGTTAACTAATTAAATTTAATTTAAATTATTATTTCGATTAGGCATTCTCGTTATATTTATTTATATGATAATAACCTTAATATAAATAAAATCAGTTTACTGTAATCTGCATTTACTACTAATTCTCGAATGATTATTTTTTAAGAAAATAAGACCTTGAACTACCACAAAAATTCGGGTTTTATAATGTAGGCCATAAATCGCGTTAGCGGTTTGCCTTTCAATCTGACAATAAAGATGCTCTAATTTACACTTTAAACAACCTATAGCTAGTATAAAGTTACTTGTCGTTAAAGCAGATCCTCGTTGAAGGTTTCGAAATAAAAATGATTAATAGTGACGTTATCTGGATTCCTCTGTAGCAAGCTAAGAAACCGAATATGTTACATCAGATTAATAAATAAAAAGGAATAAAAATAACCCCCCTAATTTGAAGGTATTGATGCTTCTGCTGAAAATTGTTTCACAATTAATTGATTAAATATAACTCTTAACAATACTATTGAACGATAAGTTAAGGAATTAGTATCTTACTTTTTAGTATTGATTGCTCTTCTCCGACAAACAAACAAACAACAAAGTGAAAATTACCTGCGATCTCCTAGTAATTTCAACTGTCACGTTAAGTACCGTTTTCAAATGTATCGCTATGTCTGTGGCATTTACTCGGTTGGTAACGCTAAGTTCTTTATTTATTTATGCTTATGATTTATTCATAAATTCACCTCATCGCAAAGAGTGGCCAAAAAATGACAATAAATGCGAATTTAAAAACCTTTTGTTAAATATACACGAAAAGCTGTGGAATTTAACGATTTTAATATTGTAAAGGAGAAATACTAAATTACATTATAAGCTACTTTTACTGGTAAAGCGACCGTAACAGAAGTGATAAATTTGATATTGCTTTTTTTCTTAGAGTCATCTAAAAGTCACTTCTAGTTTTTTATATTAAGATAAAAAAATAAAAAGCTCTGTAACTCTACACTAATTCCTCTAGTGTCAAATGTCATATACGTTCCAGTGTCATCAATCTTCTAAAGAGTAATCTCCGCTAGTCTAGCACCGCATTATGTCTTACAGCTTAACAAGCATAAAAACACGGTTCGTTGCCATTTAAGCATGCTGTAATTTTTCATTTAATAAATTGACGTAGATTTATTAAAATTAGGTAGATTTTAATAACTCAAAATATAAGTGCGCCGAGATAAGTTCTTCCTTTCTTATGCAATTGCGGAGACTTACAATATAACTCACTATTTTTATTTGTCAGAATACTTAAAGATCTAACAGTTGGTTAAATAAATTTCAAGCTTAGGACAGCGTACGAAATTTGACAAATAGGAGCTAAACTGGAATTTTAATACGTGAAATGCTTTTTATTTAAATGTCTTACATGCCTCAATGTTGTAACCATCTGAAAGTGCAAATGAGACCAGTTGCTCCTTAAGATTAATATTAATTTGTTTATTTCGCAATCACTGTCAATTGGTGAGTACCGCCAATATTAAAATCAATAATTTAAATACTTTAGCGTCCTTATAATTTCAAAATTGTAATACGTGCAGAGTACCTATTAAACAATTACAAATCTGCGTACGTACAAGTTATTTATAGGCGCGCCCTAAATTGTTTGCAACACTGCTGCACTTTGCAGCACGGGTCGTAAAGCAAGCGCCAGCAAAATTTATGTGTGGGTTTTGAAATGATGCGTTTCGAGAGCGTAAAATGTTTAAGAAAGTTATCACAACTGGTTTGCATTTTTACATGCATAATAATAAATCAATTAGACCTTGTCCTAATTCGGACACTAACATTTAGACTCCGGCAAAGTGGAGCACTAAATCTAATCTAGTGCAGTCCAACGGCTTGTTACATTTTTCTTTATTTTATTTATGTGGAAGATAATATAATGTCATCTAATACTATGCAAGAATGTAGGTGCAGAAAAGGGTTTAAAGTAACAAATTAAATGATGGTTAAATTTAATTCACTTTTATCGAATTGCAATTTTTTGACAAAGTAACTGATAAATTAATAACAATATATTAAAATATATTATTACATTATACTATAAGTAAAAATTCACAACAATTACTTAATATTGCATAATGAAAATCCTACAAATTACTTAAAACATCAATCAAATAACATTACATCATCTGGATAAAATATGTATCACTGTATAACAAATCAGTAAAAATACAAAGTTGTAACTTTAGTTAATTTATAAGTACCTATAATTACTGTTAGTGACAGATTGTCACGGAATTTACCACTCTTTCACAAACATATTAATTTTTTAATGTCACCAATTTATAAAATGACTTCCTTCAGATCTTCAAGTCAACTAAAATTAAACTGATTTTAATCTAGAAATTAATAGATGAATCAAAGCACCACAAGCACAAAAATAATGGCGTTTTACAATTTGTTTGACCATATCCTACACGTCTCTATTCAGTAAGTTATAAATCAACTACACTTCACTTTTCACTCTGCACCTCTTTATTAATGAAATTACCCGTTTCTCTATTTAAATTAACATTTTATTAAGGAGTGCGAAATCAACCTGCTGTTCTCACGCGCGCCAGTCCCACCCTATCTATATCTATATACATTCACTTTTTAAATACTATATATATATATATATATATATATATATATATATATATATATAAGGATTCTACAGCTATCGCCGTTTTCCTTCCTTCAACCAGATTCACCACGCTTCTCGTTCTTGCCAGTCATTCTCCTCTAAACCTCTCCTTTCCATCGCTTCATCCGCTTCATCCCTCCACGATCTCCTTAGTCTTCCTCTCTTTCTCCTTCCTGCGGGACTCCAATATGCTACTCGTTTGATCCATCTGGTGTCATCCGATCTTCTTACATGTCCGTACCATGTGAGTCTCTTGTGTTCGATACTATGAATTATGTCTGTCTCTACTCCCATTCTTCTTCTCCCATTATTTTCATTCCTGGTTCTTTCCATCTTGGTTACCCCACAGCACCTCCTCCAATATTCCATTTCTGTCGCTCTTATTTTTCTTTCATTTCCCTTGTTTATTACCCAGACTTCCGCTCCATACGTCATTGTACTTTGTACAGTTGTGGTGTATATTCTCGTTTTTGTGTTTTTCGTAATTTGTCTATCCCATATTACTGGATGCAACACTCTAATACACGATTTTGTTTGTCCCAGTCTATTTTTAATTTCCTCTTCCGTTGTTGCCTTGTCTGTTATTGTAAATCCTAAGTATTTAAATTTGTTTGTGCTTTTATTCTTATATCCTTCTCTATTTGTAGGTCTTCTAACTTTTCTTTCGTTGTTGCTAAATACATGGTCTTCTTGTAGTTTATCTGTAACCCCGCTTTTTCGTATTCCTCGCTCAGTCTTCTCATCATGAAGCTCAAATCTTCCTCATCTTGCGCTATAACCACTTGATCATCTGCATAGCACGTGTATAGATATTCGTTTCTGACTGGCACTCTCATACCCTCGCATTTAAGCTTCCAGTTTTTCAGTGTTTCTTCTAGATAGATCTTAAATAAAGTCGGTGATGTGGAGCATCCCTGTAATAACCCCTTTGATGTCTGGAAGTTACCTATAATCTTCTGTCCCGCTTTTATGTACACCCTATTTCCCTTGTGCAAACTTTTAACGGCCCTTATTAGGTGGTTGGGAATTCCTATCCTCTCCATTGCTGTCCATAATCTTTGTCTGGAAACCGTATCATATGCTTTTTCCAGATTGTTCTGTTTTTAGCTCTTTTCTTTTCCAGTAATTGTTCTATATATATATATATATATATATATATATATATATATATATATATATATTCCCTATTTTGTTTTGTATGTGTTTTTCTAACTTGTTTTTAAGTATTCGTCCGTATATTCGTCCCATTATAGCAATGACACTGATTCCTCTGTAATTCTCACATTTCCGTCTATCGCCCTTTTTAAATATGGAGACAAGATAGGCTTCCTTCCATTCCTTAGGCATGTCTTCTCCACTCATCACTTTCTGGGCCATTATCGTTATCATTCTGAACAATTTTTCCGTTCCATACCTTATGAGTTCCGGTGGTATCCCTCCTGGTCCCGCAGCCTTATTATTTTTTAATGATTTAATTGCCGCTTTTACTTCTTCCAGTGACACCATCTCCTCTTTTTCATCTTTATCTTTATCTGTCTCCTTCTTCTCTTTCTTTTCCTTCTCTGCCTTTTCTTCGATGTTCTTCGTGTACTCTTGTCTGTTTTCTGTTAGCAGGTTCGCATAGTATGTTTCCCACTCTTTGTCTTCAATGTACTGTATTTGCAGGTGTTCTTTACTGTCTGTTCGTAGATTTTTTAGTAACTTCCATGATTCAGAGCATCTAGTGCCCCCCAGGTATTGATCAATATTGGTAACAGGTCGTTTGCCAGTTGTCATTTTTTCCTTTATTGTCATTTTCTTCACTTCTCTGGTCTTACTTTTATACTTTCTTAAGTCTTCTTCCTCTTTTGTGCTTAACCATTTGCTGTATAGTTCCTTTTTTTGTTTAATTGCTTCCTGGGTTTCACTTGTGAGTTTGTGTTTATATTGTGTGGTTTTCTCTTCTTTTTCCCCTAATGCTTCGAATCCCACTTGTTTTAAACTTTCCTTTATGTGTTGGTACATCTCTTCTATGCTCTCGTATCTGAATTCTGTCAATTTATCGTCTAATCTTCTCCTATATAAATCTCTCACTATCGTGTCTTGCAGTAGGTGTAACTTGAGCTGTCTTTCTTTCGGCATATCATTTGTTTTCTCTGTGTTTCTTTTTTCACTTGTTATTTTTCTTTGCCATGGAAACCCTATTTTTGCTATCAGCAGCTTATGATCCGTTCCACATTCTGCCCCTCTTTTGACTCTTACGTCCTTCGTTCTCATTGTACTGTTTTGTTTTAGTATTACGTAGTCTATTATGGATCTCAGCTGCCTTGTCTCTTGTATCCACGTGTATTTGTGGATATCTTTGTGTGGGTAAAAACCGTTCATGATCTTTAGATTATATAGTTCACATACCTCTGTTAATCTTTCTCCATTGTCATTTATGATGTTCTCTCCGTACCTTCCTACTACCTCGTCTTTTTCTTTCCTTCCTGTTCTTATATTCAGGTCTCCTGCTATGATTATTTCTTGAGTTAGTTTAATTTTTTCTATTTCCTCTTTTAGTGCTCCTATGAATGATGCCTTCTCTGCTACTGTGCTGTCATCTGTTGGTCTATAAACACCAAGTATTACTATGTCTCTGACATGTAGTGACATATTTAATTTTATTATTCTTTCATTTATGGATTCTTAGGCCTTTATGTTTCTTCTATATCTTTTTTTACTATTATTCCTATTCCTGCCTTTGCTCTCTTGTCTTTTTGCACTCCACTCCAACAAAGTATGTTGTTGTCAATTTCCTGAATTTCATGACCTTTCTTTTTTTGATTCGCTCAAAATTAACATATCCAGATTCATTTTTTTGAACTCTCCCATCACTTCCTTATCTTTATTTCTCCATCCTTGTAATAAAATGGTAATAAAATTTAAAATTTTTATTATGTTATATCGTTAACTACGTATAATATAGCATAATGTACGTATAAATGATAGGAAAAAACTTATTTATTATGCAATAAACTTCCAGGCAACAAGTGTTTTTTTAGATGGGTGCGTAGATTCATCTAAAGGTGTTGACAACGCTAATTTCTATAGTGTGGATAACTAGAATGCAACAAAATTGATAAATCAAATATAAATCGGACTTTTCTTCATACACCGCAAGGTGGACGAAGAGAAACGCAGCTTCTGAGCATTGTAGGTAGCAATGCCTCTCAACAATACTTGCAAAGACGAAAGGCAGTTAAAAATGAATATCACCGATGTCGCTTAAGAATCAACGCAACTGAGAAGAATATTCTTTTTGTTTTCTGTCTTCCCGAATATGGACAGGGAAATAAGCGTAAATGTTCAGATATTGGACAAATTAATGGACATATTTGTCAAAAGTAGGATATATTTTTACTTTACCTGGTAACACTGGACACTACTTAAATGACTCGTCTTTTGCATGTTGTAAGTAGTATGGACTGTACAATAATAGTAGAGTGAGGCCATGTAGTCTTTCAGGTGTGGTGAATGACCAGTATGTCCGACCTGACGGAGTTTGAAAGAAGTCTAATTCTTGGTGTCCGTCTAGCTGGAACATTTGCGAACAAAATAGTGACGTTATGCGATGTAACACAAGACACAGCCTCAAACGTCATGACAGCATACACAGTGCACAGTAAAACAGGATCAGCGAAGCATAATAATGGCCAAAAGACGAAGTTGCAGAATAAGGACCGCCGGACTTTGAAACGTATAGTGACGTCGTAAAAGAAATGAGTATCCATTTGCGTGTTGTTATTGACAAGCCTGTAGTAATAACAGACACGGATGCTCAAAGATGAGGTGCATGGTGCAATGCCCAAGTGAAGTTTGGTTGAATGAATCATTCTTTACCCCTTCCGCACCACTGGGCGCGTGTTTGTCTGGCGAACACTTTTTGAAGCATACGATATGGATTGCTTCCGCCCGACTGCCAAACATGGTGTCGTTTCTATTATGATCTGAGGTGCTATATCATGGTATTCAGCAGCTCTCCTTCTCACATTATACGGTCAGTCATAATAGCAGTCTATAGTAAAATCTTGGGTAGCCAGGTCCTCCCAATGGCACAAAAATTATTTCCAGAGGGGAATGCTATATTCCAGAATTATAATGCCCCCATTTACAGCGCTAGCTCTGCTTAAGAGTGGATTCAAGATCGTGCTGGCCCGACCAGTCTCCAGACATTCGGCGACAATTTTCACCTCTTTTATCTCTACTCTAGCTGGAGGATGTGCTGCATGAAGAATGGTTTCAAATTCCACTCATTACTATTTAGGACTTTTATCAGTCTATTTCGTAATTCAAGCTGCATTGCATGCTAAAGGTGGACCAATACCGTTTTAATACAAGTTGTTTTGACTTTCACAAGTGTTTCCATTGTTTTGGCCAATTTATATAGAATAAGTAACATTAATGAATGGATGCTCAACAAAATGGAGCCATCACATAAATTGTATAATCAAAGAATGAATTTTTAGGATAACAAGAGGCAATTCACCGCTGGGACGTAGGAGCATTGAGAAACTTAGAAAGAACATGCAGTGGCGATTTAGAATGGATGAATACAAGCAAAGAAGATTGATCTAATAAGAAAAATGCTAATATTATATGCACTCATATGAAGGTAGTGTTCTCTACGACGGCAAAATTACTGTGGTATACTTATATCGAAAATTAGGGCTTGCCCACCAAAAAGTATTTTTGACGTCCTAGGTTGACAATTTTTCACCTGCCTATCCTCAAATTTTTGCAAGATAGAAACGTAAATTTTTTTAACTAGATCGGCTTTTTTCCTGGATTGGAAACATGGAACAATTTAACTTACAATCGAAGCTCCACTCGGCGGAAGCAAATTAAATGACCATGACAGACGCTCTTTTTGCGTGCAGTAATGCAGCGGCCTGATGGCTGCGGCCGCCCGACCATTCCGAAAGGAACGAGAGTGACCCCGACGTGGGTGCACGAACGCACGGACCTACTTATGTAAATTGAGCGTTTAGAGCGTGGCACGCCAAATTTTATGTCAGCCGTCTTTGTTTACATTCCGTATAAATGTATAGGCTGTTTTTATTTACTACGTACGGAGCTCCCGGTGTAAATCAAGGACTTAGAACCACGCCATATTTCTTTGTTTTCTTTCTGTGCATTAGAGCTTCGAAACATTATACAAACTATGCCCAATAAACTATTTTCTGAAAAACTAGTAAAAACGCCCGTCCCAAAGACGGACGACATAAATCAAAGTTGTACCGCGTGCGTCTACTAACGGCAAGAATTAGCCACATAGTGCATGAAACACTGATAGATAGCGCAAACTGTCCAATTACTTCGTAATAATTTATATTTTAAACTATAACAGGTCAACCGTGATCTAAATCGAAAAACTAAAACCTTTATGCGAGGTTTGGTAATAAAACGGTTCGAATAAGGTATTGACCTATGAAATTGGTTCATAATTGTAGAAGGAGATGCAATGCATCTATAAAAAAATAATATTTTATAGGGTAGATAAATAGTTAAAAAAAATATTACAATTTCTATTTTTAAATAGAAAGGTCAAATGACAATTTTCTGGAAATAAACAATATAGCTTATGGGGACACACTTTTTTTATATGTAAACCCTCTTTGCACCTCTATAAATTTAGTTTAAAGCTATTCAAGAGGACTATTTAACTCTTCAGAAAAATAAGAACCTTATAGACTTTATCATTCAATTTAACCAACGATATCTACTGCACTAAATTTAAACAAAATTAGTCGGCATATTAAAACTTATTTTATAGATAATTTAATAGATAATAATATAATAAAACTATTTGCTATATTTATTATTATAAATGTTTAAATAATGCAAAAAAACAAAATATAAAGTTATAATTTAATTATTACATTTGAAAGCATAATATGAGATTTATAATCAAATACAGTAAATTGCAAAATATTTATTCCAATTTTTCTAAAAACATTGTTACATTATTGAAAAAAGTCTCTTTTAATTTTTCCAAAAAAAGATACTTGAATTGTTATTTATCTTATGTAAAACTTTAAATATAACTTTTTTTATTTTTGTTTTAATAATCCTTGCAAATATTTTAGTCTCTGCTGCATTATTTAAAAACCAAAAATTATGACTTAACCAAGCACCGACTGCAATGAAAATAACTAGACGATTACATTAAAATAAAAACATTAGTTTTTTATTATATTGTGACAAAGTATTTTTATAATAAAATAGATGTCAACAAAAAACAGAATTATTTCTGACAAAAAATAATTCTTCAATAACATATTTTTTTTGTTTATTTTATATGCTTAATTTACAACTAGCCCAAATGCTAACGAAAAAATTTGATATAATACTTAATTACTAAACTAATTTAAAATATTGACAGGTGGAGAGAGGGTCGCCTATTGGCGAGTCCCTTAACATACTAATATAACGAGTGCTAGTTAGTAAGGTCTAGCGTTCCAAGTCTTTTTAATCTTACTAGTGGTATTATTATTGCCTAGTAAATTAAGCACTAACACACTGGGATGAGTTCTTATCCGATTGACATAGGTGATTGTTCGCTTTTAACCTAATCTCTGATCTATAGTACTTTTAGGTCGTCGTGAAGTGTTTTGTTGCTAATGAACCATTCAGCGTTGGTCATTATACGAAGAGTTTTGTTCTGGAATCTTTGCAAGACATCAATGTTTGATGTTTTAGCACTGCCCTACAGATAAATACCGTACGCCCACACCGGAACTAAAACTGTTTTGTACACTAACACTTTATTTTCTAGCTATAACTTGGATTTTTTTCCCTTGAAGCCAATACATTTTTTTACCATAGCATCCAGTTGCCTTCTCTTTTTTGTAATATGGGATTTCCATGTTAATCGTTTGTCGAGGGTCAAACCAAGATATTTTACTTTCTGTTGGATGGGGACTTGTATACCATTTAGTGTAACCGGAGGAGCAGAGTTGTGTTTTGTCGTAATAGTTGTAGATTTGGTTTCATTAATTTGTATGCGCTATCTGTGCAGCCATTTTTGTATTATGTCTAGACTACTTTGAAGAATTGTCGAAGCTTGTAGTGGATCTTGGCGAGAAACTAATAACGCCGTATCATTGTGTTGTCATTGCATGGTAGATCAGCTGTAAATATCTGGTATAGGGTTGGTCGCAGAACACTGCCTTGAGGAACTCCTGCCATTATTGAGTAGAGTCCAGACTGGCTGTCGCCGTACTTTACTTGGTAATGCCTCTCACTTAAGTATGATTTAAAGAGAAGAAATTATTGGTGTAGAAACGACGGTTTAATTTTGTATAGCAGGCAGAGATGCCAGGCGCGGTCAAAAGCCTGGCTGACATCAAAAAATACCGCTACACATTATCTTTGTTCTTCAAAGTACTTTTCGATTACATCTACGACTCATTGTATCTGTTATAATGCGGAGTATTGTTGGCGAAACCCAAATTGATGTTAGGGATAATTTCTTCTTCTTCAATTATGGTTGCCATTATCTTTAGTATTAATCTCTCTAATACTTTTGACAGTATTAGTAGGAGCCTTGTCGGCCTATATGAGTCTCCAATCCCCTGTTCCTCTTCTGGGGTAGCAGCTATGGAATGCGGTTGAAATATCGTAGATATGTGTTCTGCAAAACGTATTGCTTTCTCAGCTTCTGTTCTGGCCCAAGAACTATCTACTTTTATAAATTCTTCGTTGCCTTCTAAAGCGTGTAGTTGATATCTGCTGAAGAAGATAAAGTGCTAACATATTCGTTAAATGATTTGTTTTCCACTCCCTTTTTAACTCTCTTGTTAGCCTATTTAGGTTATTTTTGTCTATAGGATTCCTTGTTTGCTGCCAGATTCGCTTGGATCTTCTTTTATCCTCGATTTTAGTTTTAATGTAGAATGGATAATTTTAGATAACTTTAGATAGCTTTAATTGTTGTATTGTTCGTTAGGCACTCTCTGAATAGGTCCCAGTTTGTGTGTTGGTTGTAAAAGGAAGCATTTTTTTGCTTTGTAATAATAAAAGCGCTAATTGTAACTGTTATAGCCAAATTATCTGAAAGAAGGTCGAAGGACGTTTCTGCTTTACAGTATCTTGGAGATAATCCTTTGGTACCAAAGAAATCTACGGCATCAGGTACTTTATGTGGGTCAGCCGGCTGGTATGTGGGCTCCCCGTTGTATATGTAGTTGTAGTTGTTATCCACTGCGGTTTTGTGTAATTCGCGTCCTTTAGTTGTTATTAACCTCGAGCCCCAGATTGGATTTTGGCGTTGAAATTACCGCCAGCTAAGCACCTGTTACCTAGATTGTTGAAGAATGTTTCATACTGGTTTTGTTTTACAGTGCCTAGGCGGGCTGCATATCGAAGCAACTATTAGTGGACCCACTAGGACTTTGGAGGTTGATTATAGTGCTTTATATATAATCAGTTACAAAGGCATCCATGACAAAGTGAAATATTTTGTTGTTTATAATAATTGCCGAACCAGCGTGAGCTGTTCCATCGGAATGGTTGGTGTGGTATGTAGTATAATTATGGATCTTAAAGTAGCTCCTTTCCGTAAAATAGGTTTTTGAGATCAATAATACGTTAATTTTTTGCTCTTTTAAAAATAGTTCGACTAGAAGACGATGTTGTGCTAGCCCATTTACATTCCAGAGAACTACTTGGGCCGAATCCATTATTGATTTTCGGTAACTAACGTGATAAGCAGATTTAACATCATGCTATTTTGGTTCATTAGTTGATTTAACATTGATTCAAACTTAGACAAGAATTGAGTTAGTGAGATATCGTTACTGTTGGTATTTTGGGTTTGAATATTGTTGTGATGACTGGACGTAATTTGCGAGAAGCTTGGACCATTCACATTTGCAGAATATATACGTTGAGCAGTGATCGGTACATTAGGCTTTTTTGTGCTTTGTGGTCCTAATGAGGTTGCTGTCTTTCCTCTGTTTAGTAGAAGTTGTTGATAAATCTGGCATCCCTTGTAGTTTGCTGGGTGTGGTCCTTGACACCGTGCACACTTGGCGGGAGCTTCTCTCTTTTTTTGCAGATGGTAGTGCTGTGCTCTTCTCCACACTTATTATTGGCGTAGCTTTTACTGTGACCATAAGACTGGCAGCTGGTACACTGGATGACTGAATTTTTTTTATGTGGCTGTTCGACTGTTATCATTTGATGGTTAACGTGTTGTATCTCATACATTTTTGTTGTTTTCTGCAGGTTCAAGATCTACAAAGAACATAGGCAGTGGCGTTTTTGTTACTCGATGTCGAACATTTATAATATTACGCAAAATATGTGCTTCCTTTTGAAGTTCACTTTTGATTTCATTCATATCTGCCGTATGATAAATGTTTCTAAGTACCACTCTGTAGGCCCTGTCTTCCTTTTGTTAATAGGTGTGCTGTAAGATCCCTTTACCCCTCAGATGTATAATTAGTCTTCTTTATGAGTCAGGAGTGTTTGTATTGATTTTAATGGTATTGTTTGATTGGACTTTTGCTTAAAATTTCTATTACTTTTATTAGGTTTTTAATCATGTTAGCATAGTTACGTTTGTATAGTATAGTTTGTATATATAAATATTGGGGGATATTTAGAAAAAAAAATTTTGTTTACACCTGATGTTTGCGTTGTATCGTTGGTACTAATGTCAGCTAACACATTATATATATTTTGAGATGGAGTAGGGTTATCCATTATTAAATTTGTTCCAGATGTACGTGTAATTCGCTTGCGTTTTTTAAATTGTTGCCAATCACGTTGATTATCTATTATGTCCTCGCCGTGTTTTTTTAGGATTATAATTTTGGCTATTTACTGGTACAATTGAGGGTGTGTTAATTAGTAGTGGAAATGCCGATATATGACTTGGATGTTAAACTAGTGGTGCACAGGAATTATTTGGTGGGAATTGCAAAAATCCAGGGTTTTGTGATGATTGTTGGTTACCAAACACCGGCTGTTGCATGGTGAATGGGAATTGCGCAAGTTGCGATTTTGGTGAATACATATTTTGGTCAGTACAGAGTTCGGTAACGTATTTAAATTATTAAATTTAAAAGTTTAAACTTATACATGAATTGGAAATTGAACAGCTGCTATCCAATAGCGATATCTGCAAGGCCACCGCGGTACGAATAGCCGCATTTACTTCACTTAATGATTGTTATACGCGTTATCACTTGAACTTTTGTAAACTGGAACGTCAATTAGTACGTCTTTACGATATAAAAGTCAAGCAAGAACTTCAATGATATATAAAGCACAGTACTACTTCTAGCTTTTTAATACAAGCTTTATAGATTTTCTCTGATTATTAAATAATTTAAATGGCTTAATGAACTACGCTTTATTTAAAGCTTTATATAAGCTTTATATAAGAAAACATAGTTTTAAAAGTAAGATTAAAAAGAACGATAGCACACATTACTAACTGCAGCATTATCACTATATAAGTAAGGGACTCAGAATGCGCTCATAAGGAACACATGGTTTAATAAGGTATAGATCTTTTACTTCTTGTCTATATTGGACTTATAACTACCTTCTTTTCAGAAATCATTTAAATACATTTAACAAATTATCAGTGAAATCTTAGTTTATATAAAAGCCTGTTGCACGACACTATTAACCTAGGTGTCATCCAAAATTCTCCTGTACAACATCTATGTATCTAGTATCCTATGCACTTATTCTAACGTTGAGTGCTCTTTTCTAAATCTAAATTTGTAGTCCTGGATTAATTTCACTTCTTCGATAATTGATTAGAACGTCTTTGCAATCAGTTTCATTAATAGTTTGTCTAATTGTAATAATTATGAGTATGTACTATTAAAATCACTAATTTTCAACAGAGTCCAAGGTCCATACTATTATTTAGGATTTTTTCTCTCGGATAACATATAACAAAGCGTCGTGTATTTCCGAAAAAGTAACCGATACCTAAAAACATAAATTTTTTAAGTTGTGACGAAATTAACTATATTGTAATTTTACATGCAGGCAAAAATGGCACTATAATGACATAAGCTTTATTAGAATCATCTAAAAATAGTCATATATTTTATAATCTTATCACCTACCTCAAAAATATAATCAAGCCCATCATTACTAATTCAAACCAACCATTAGAAACAAAAAACTACTCTTACCCCAAGTAAAATCCTCCAAAATTTTAAAATTATACGATCTCACAAAAATTAATAAACAAACGTTTTTTTAAGTCTCGCAGTGCATTCGGCTCCCTAACCCGGAACCCAGCTAAGTACCTGACTAAAATTCTTTAACCTCTTATAAAGCAAGCATCATGCTACATCTTAAACTCTTACCATCTCCTAAAAATACTTAAAAAACTATACACGAAAATAATATCATGGTCAGCTTTTATGTCGTCTCTGTTTATCAATATTCTAATTCCTAAGACCTTACAGTTATTGTAATCGACTTAAAATACAAAAAATTATATCCTCTTCGTAATTAACCATTCCCTATACAATACCTGTATACTTCATCTTTTAAAATAAATATTACTACAAAACTGAAAGTGCTGGGTTCTCCACTTTAATCTGCCAATTTCGAAATAAAAGCTCTTTCATCCTTTCACTTTAAACCATCCTATTAGATGATATGTTAATGACACTTTTATTATTTGGCCTTACGGGCAAGATACACTTCCCAAATTTCTAACATCTAGTTGAGTATGTGAGCACTCTCTGGACGTATAGAAAGGCAATAATAGTTCGACAGTCCACAAACATTTGAAATAGAAAAACGCCCACAATGTCTAAAAACAACAGACGATAGCTAACGCTTACTTATGATACAAAAACCTCTCGTTACCCCGCAACATTAATTACGTAAAATCTCCAAACCAACAAACTTTTCCGAACATTTGGAATAACCCTCATAAGATTTCTGTTATTTCCATTTCTTTTATAATGATTAGTACAGAGTACAACTGTTTAAATATTATTTTAAGATAAACAGAAACAACTTCAGCTTTTTGTTGATCCGATCTAGTTCAAAGTTCATCTACTTTTTGAATTGGAGGAATGGGTTGCTTCTAGTGTTTTTTAGTTGCTTTTCACAATGAGTAATCTAAATCTATTTCTGCATCCAGATTTTCAAGGTAGTCTTAAAGCGATTCATTTTTTAGCACTTTGATTACTTCTTTAAGTTCTGTTATAAGTTTATTATACCTTCTTCTGTGTAAAAGGTATGTATTGTGTAAACTGTCAGATTTTTCTTAATCTTCTTTTTCGAAAATGTTTCTTTGTTATCACTGGACATTATTCTTTTATTATTTTGGTTGAGATTCTGACGAAGCTTCCTAAACAGATTTTTAAATTAATTTAGGAAAATATAATATAGCAAACTCTAAATCTTTTACTTTTTAATAGAATCTACAAGTTCAATCGGTTATCTAGGATTCTTCTATAGTACTTCCGGTTGGTGTTACTATTGAATAATTTAGCATTTAGAACCTGCAGCGTGCGATAAGAAGGATTATTTTAAAACAAAAACATCTTGCTTGAGTTTACCTGTTTTAACTTTATGTAGTTTACTTAACAACTATCCATTTAATTACCAACAACTTAGTAATATTTCCTCGTAATTCTAGAAATTTATAACCTCAAGTCAATAATGGGTCTTTAACCTTCGTGGGATGTTTTTTCCGCTATATTAATTTTTAATTTATAATTACATTATGAAGTCCAAGCTTTACCGCATGTTATAATTCAACGACAAACATAAACTCAATTTTTTCGGCACATTTTCAGAAATTTTCGTAAAAATTTAATTCCACGCTGTTAGTCCAGTGAGGTTAAAATTTTGGAAACCTAATAAGCACTAAATATAAATATTTATTTTTTTATTACTATTACTATATGATTGCTTCAAACTTCAAACACTATAGTTTCTGCCTTTTCAATATTTTTCTCGGTAATGACCATAAGTAAAAAATTTGATATTCGTAATCTTTATGAGATTCTTATTGAAGCAAATGAGATTATTTTAACAATAACGTAGAAAAATATTTATTTGTATGCCACTGATAAATCGTCATTTTATTATATCCTGACTCATCCTGTGTTATAGTTACAGCTTTTCAATTGCGAGAAAACCAACCTTTTGCTCGACATATTGATAGTCAGCTAACTGTTATAAGAAAGACAAATACAGCGAAATCGGCAACTGACTATGATTGATGGCGGAAAAATACGCTCCGCACGATCATCTGTAAAGATTTAGGTAGGCGAAAAATCTGTTGCTGAAACAACTGACAAGTGAACGGAAAGCAAAACGGACGGAAGTCTTTGGAGATTTTATTAACATGTGTGGTCAGAATCCACTGCCCCAAGAGCAACATGAAAGGCGCACGTTTTACAAACGTGGCGGCAATCCAAGAACGTGTGACCAAGATTCTGCGATCGCTTCCTAAAGAGACATTTGTTGTCAGTTTTCACAAGCTTTATAAGAGGGTGGCGAGTAATTTAATAGTCAATAAAGGTAATTTGTTTTAGACATTCGACATAAAAGTGATTAAAAAACGGTTAATTACTAAAAATGTATACTTTCAAAGTATTAAAATGTTCAATTAATATAATTTAAAAGAATTCGCTATATACTAACTTCAAAATTGCACTTCCATTGAATTAACAATTTTCTCTATTATTAGAATAGTTCATGTAACTACAATAACCAGAAATATTTAAAAAAGCATGCACTGTTGTTGGCACGTTAAACAAATACTGCAAAGGATTAGATGATTATTTTTAAATCGGAAAATAATAAAAATATATTTTTTAACTAGTTAACCTAATATGTCTGTTTAAATGGTATAATTAATAAAAAACCTAAACTATCTCAATTAATCCAAGTTTAGAATTTGTAATTTTCTCATATTTTTATAAAATATCTGTACTATATCGAGTAAATAAAATTAGTAAAACAGGTCAGTCTACAAAAAATATTCAATTATACAAGAAATTACTATATATAGGTAAATAGATATCAAAACAATAGATATTAAACTGCTACGAATATAATAGATCAGTTTAATTAAAATTACAGGGTTTGGAAAAATGATCCCCCCTTTTTTAATTAACCGACGCTTGGTGGACGATACCTGAGCTGCACATCCTTAAGCAGCACAAAGTATGCTATTTTAGTACCCATCACAGCGTGGAGTGGTGAACATCGTGCGTTTGTGTTAGAGACTTATTCTTAAGATGCTGATTGTGACGCAGCGGCTATTTCGTAGGCATTTGAAATTAGGTCATCACGGAAAATTTTCGACCAAGAAAACGATAATGTTGTAATTGCACAATTTTTGACTAGTTTAGCATAAAACCAAAATCACCTGACAGACTTTGTAGTAAGTGTGCGGAAAAAATTCTACACTTCAATCTAGTGTTTTATTCCAAACAAACTGATGGTGGTCCAGAAACTTAAAAAATATACTTGCAAGATCATGTTTACAAATGTTCCAGCTGATACTGTTGTGCTCAATAGTAATGAAGGCTGACAAAATTCTCAACAACTCTATAAACGACTTCTCCACAATTAACGGAGGAGAAAGCATAACGTGTAGTGATCGTCTCATCTACCCGCTATGTTGCGATGTTACGCAATTTCTTAGAGCCCAGAATCGACAAATATGAAAATGCCTCATTGTAATTTGAATAAGATGAGCTGCCGCATATACACCGCAACTACATTGATAAGTTCTGGGACAGATGTTTCCAAGTCACCCCATCTCATTACATGGTAACATTCCATCGCCGGCTTGGTCGTCAAAACTGTCCCCTTGCGATTTCTTTCTATGGGAACATCCGAATACTAAAATCTTTTAACGCAGGCCTTGGATTGTTTAGGAATTAAAAAATGCTATTAGTTATCTCAGCAGTATCAGTAGAAAGGATGGTACAATAAAACATTGAACAGAATCTATGTTGTTCTTTTTATTGCTGTTTCTATACGGAGAGGCCGTTGTACCAAACTCTGTACAGTGCAAAATATTACTTTTATGCGAGAGAAAAAACTAAATATTTTCAAAATCTATGAAAAAATTAACATTTGAATGAAATTAAAAATTTTTATTTATAATATAAGGAAATAGTAATACAACAGAAGATAGAAAACATCAATTTTCAATAATGCTATTATCTCTTTATGTCGCAAACAAAAGTCAAATTACGCACCACAAATATATTTTTTTATGTTTCGCTTGTAGCACTACCTAGTTACATATATATTTAAATAATTGTTATTAAATTTTATTTTTTCAGTAGTTTGCCGAAAACGATGCAATCCACAAAATTTTCTTAAAAATAATAATTTGTTTAATAACAAAAAAATAACATTTGCAAAATTTTTGTCATCTGAAAGTTAGTAGAATTAAAGGTATTTTTAAATAAGTAGTAGCAATTGTTAATTGATCTTTTTTTTACTACAATTCTTTTTTGCCTAAAATTTTAAAAACGTTTCTTTGCCGTATTATTTTTTATCTCACTTTTTATAAAATGTAAACGCCTTGTAACAAATTTAAACACATTCGATATTGTGTAGTTATTATAAATTTACTAACCAAATTATTTAAAATTAATGGTTGCATACAAAGGTGGATACAAAGGCGATAAGAAATTCTCAGTAAAAATTCAAAGGAACGTAAAACACTAGTGAAAACAAGTTACAGCGAAAATTTCGTGTAGCAGAATGCTTCCCTACCAGCGCTAAAAACAAAACAACAAAATAAATGATTTGCGCTTCAATTCTACACCAATTTTGAAAATGCTGTTAGGTGACTGAATTACCTTTAGTAGCAAGATAAATGACTACTTTAAAGCTCGGTTTGCTGCTAAATTATCTGGCAATATTTCTCATCCCGCAACTTTCTGTATCAGAATATTGTATGCTAAAGATGATATATGCGTCTCGGTAGAGGTTCTCTAATAGTAAAAAAGATTTATGCACCTTATATCTGTTTGTGCGTATCGAAGGGCGAGGAGGAATTTTTTGACGGTAAAAGTTTTCGCGTGGGTAAAAATTTATTTTTTATTAACTTATAAATAATGTAACAATAATAAATATTTGCTTTATAAATCCATTTAACAATCTTAAATCTGTATACACTTTACTTCAAAGCATTCTATAGTAATTCAGTATATTATCATATATAGTAATAAACGCCTTACCTACCTGTTAAAATAAAAATTAAGCAGTACGTCTAAAAAGTTATTATATTAGTAAAGGGAATTTTTATGTCTTTAAATATCACATATACATTTAGCTTTTAACTTCTACAAACTCACCTGGCCGACCGCTACTTTCAGGCATAATTTGTTTTAGAAATTCCTACTTATTATCTCATCAAATTAAGAGTACCACCAAGATAATGTGTTCCAAAACTTAATTTTTAACCACTTATTTTCTAACTACTTCCCTTGCATATGATATTGCTGTAAACGAGAAAGCCACATGTCGTCTACAATAATCTCTATTTAGATCTTCTGTAAGACTGACTGAACAGATAATAATGGTATGGTCAAGCTCTAACGTCCCGCGTGGGAGCATGGCCTGCAAACAAAGAGGTTGAGGCTCTCATATGTTTGCTCCCTGCCTGGTTGTCGCACACCATTTGTAAAGTGGCAAACACCGAGCCTTAAACGACCTTGTTTGAGTTTTCAGTAACTGAATGGGTCACCCGCCAGATATCAGCGAGCTGCCGGAACTGGAACGGCACGGCAGCCCGCGCCTCAATTACTGAACCACACTGGCGATGAACAGATAATAGTAACAGTACACAAACTTATAGTATCAGACATTACTTTTAAAACTCGATGGAATAAATGCCCTAAAGTAACTACTAACGGTTTCCACCTACTTGTAAAACAATACAAATTTTCAGCACTGGACCCCAGACTCGTGAAAGGCCCATATAAATAAAAAAAACTCAAATCAACCAGAAAACGTGACACATAAATTAGCTAATAGTCCTTAAATACTAATACTAAACAATGAGATCCTATTATATAAATGTATTCTCGAGCTTAGTTTAACTTACATAATCCAGATATAAAGTTGTTTAAAACCTTCAAATAACAAAATATATCAAATATTGCAATCAAAAATACTAATAATTTGTTGCCAACATGCAACAAAATATACTATATTGCATGGTGCTCATATTATTATGTCGATCCCCTGTAAGTTCCTCCAGCAATACGAAGAATACTACACAGAAGATGTTCAATGGATGTCAACTCATAGTATTACTTTTAATATTATCGACGGGACTAATTACCTTACTTTACCTGTACTACTTTAAATGTCCAACAGGTAATTTAAATGCATGTACGTAAATAAAACTTTTGCAAATAGCGCGTTATACTAAGATTACCGGGCCTTACCAAAATCGAGCTACTACTCACTTTACCACAGTTACCATTAAGAACTTATATTTTTTCAAATGGAATCATACATAATAAAACGTAAATTGCCCACAAGATCTTTAAATTATATCATGTTTGTACTATAGTATACCATGATTATGTACAAGGTATTAAAACTTTTAAAGCGAAAAATTATGCAGCTAATAATACAACGTTCCTCTCTATTGCATGTGCATCAATCAAACTCCAGCACATCAGTAGCAAATAGTGTCCTTTCAGATTTTTTACATCAAAGTTTATTAATAAACATTTAAGTACATAAATATATCCACAAATGGATTTAAACTATAAAAATTAAGATCAAAAACTATAACAAGCCCAAATAAAATAAGTCCAGGTACATAAATATACAAATATATAACAACATTCTGTGATAATTTGATCCTGTGTACATTTTCCACAAAAGGCAATAGAAGATATACTTTTACAGTATAATAATATTTCTGTTTTACTAGCAACATAATTTTTATATCATTAGTTATTTTTAACAAAATTTCTGCTGCTTGTACAATATACAGTAAGATGGAAAAAATGTAACAATAAAGTCCTCAATTACCACATCATTATCAACACAGTGTATATTGTTTATAAGCTGTCAATTTCTGATAACTCTGCTCAATATCAAAGGTTAAATATTGTAAAAATAAGATATGTTGTTAAAGCTCTTGAGTGACATATCCATAGACTTTTAATTATTTTTTAATAATGTTAATTTGTATATTTATATTATTTTGGTTCAAGTTCTACAATAAAACAAAAGAATATTACATATGCAAGAGTATATACAAAAATAAAAATAATAAACAAATAATCACTTATTTTTTGCTTTATTTTAATGAATTTTTGTAAACTAAACTTTTTGTGACTGCAATTTCCAAAATATTTCTCATTTTCAATCTGCTTTTTTTACAACTCGATTTTGATAGTTATGAGAACAGTATTGTTTTAAGAACTTTACTACAAGGGTGAATCAAATATAAACGAGGCTTATTTTTTAAAAAATATTTTATTTGAACTTGAAACAAATAGCAGATTATTTTCCTACATAATCTCCTGATTTAGAAACACATTTTTCCCAACGTCTAGCTAATTTTGAAATGCCTTCCTCGTAGAATGAAGTTGGTCGTGTTTCCAGCCAATTGCGCACATAGACCTCAACCTCCTCATCGCATGGCTTCCTTGAAAGGACCGAATAGGTGATAGTCACAGGGCAATAGGTCAGGGCTGTAGGGAGGGTGTTCAACTGCGAATGATGCAATTTCTGCTCAGTTGTCAGAAGCCGAGGCACCTACCTTGCGCACACGTTACGAAACCCTAGCTCCTCTGTGATGATCGAAAAAGTGCTGCCATAACTTATTCCAATCTCAGATGCAATCTCATCGATGGTCAGACACCTGTCGCCCTCAATAAATTGTTGAACGCGGACGATGTTTTCGTTGGTGATGCTGGGGCGAGGTCGGCGATCATGGCTGTCACTTTCAACATTCTCACGACCCTCCACGAACTTTTTGTGCCATGCGAACACTCTAGCTCGTGACAGTGTCTCTTCCTTGAACTGCGCAGTCAATCTTCTCATGATTTCAGCCGGTTTTACACCTTCCGTGACGAGAAATTTAATGATAATAGGCTGCGCAATTGATGACGGCACCTCCTGCTCAGACATTGTCACGACGGGTACTGACAGGAACGAACGAAATCGCCCGCCTGCTTCCCCACTCCTGACATCCCTACCCAACACCTGATGAAGCGAGAACTCTCGCGCATTAATATTGCGCGCCCGAGATCAATAGTCTCGTTTATATTTGATTTACCCTCGTACTTCCAAAATTCTTCTCAATAACTTGAATATCTTTTATTAACAATTTACAGAGCTTTTGATTTGTTTCTGTCAAAGAATAGTTTTTTAGTTTTATTAATAGCTCACTTGAAAACTAACTTGCAAGATATACAGGTGAAGACAACAACCAACCGTTTACTTAAAAGCTATTTCAACGCGTAACTATTAGTTATGATTAACTTTTCAAAACATTTACAAATACTTACACATGATTAGATTATGTAACAATACACTATCATTGTTTAATTTCGTTTGAAAAACTAGCGAAAAGAAAAATACGTAAAACGCCCTTAAAAATTGTTGTAGAAAATTCACACTCTTTAGATGATTAATAAGATTGCCACTTTACAGATATCAAAAAAAATTAAATTTATTAACGGCATTAAATTAAATTTTTATATATACGTCATAAATGACATTTATTGACAGATAGAAACATATAAACTTTTATCTTTAACCAACGCTTTAGTTTTGGCACATAATTTACTATTATGCAAAATTTAATGCGTTTACTAACCTTTCAATTAGATTACAATTTCCACGTAATTAGATTTAGCATGGTATAATTAAGTGCATATAATTAAACAGACTATCATGGATGGCCATTAAGGATAGGTAATAAGTGGCAAGTCTAACACATTAGGTATTAAATTTTGAGTCGCATTTCCATAGAGCATCTGATTGGCCGCATTTTTACGAGCACTCGTAAATTGCGATTGCCTGATATAAATATCATCTGCAAACGCGCATATTAAACTGATTTCGAATATGCTACTTGCAGTGATTATGTCGTTATCTAGCAGGCGGAATAATAATTTACGGTTGCTTTTAGCGCGACTCACAAACATACTTTATTGCGACACACGAACTGTCATAGACGAAATTATCTAAATAAATATCTTGTTTGCAACTCATCTTGGTGAGATTAATTAGAATTTATGTGTGTCGGTCTTCATTTGTTTATATTAAAGACGAACTTGCATTTCCATCGAACACACATTTTAGCTATTTTTTTATACAGCATTTGGGTATGTAATATAAACAAGTTCCAACTGCTTTAATTCTTAAGGTATTTTTTTGCAAAACAGACTCTAGCCATCTATTAAAATAAACTTATAAATAAATTTTTAATACTTTTTCCAAAAGTGCGATCTAAACTCGCAAAATGTGAAAAAACTGACTTTAAATGCGCTATTTATTAGATAGAAAACAATTTCCCCTCTGCTAATGAAGGAATTATTATTTTTAACAAACATTAAACAGTAACCCACGTTTATTAAACTATTTAACAGCTCATGCAAAGCAAAATAAATTTGTTTCCTACTTTTTTTATAATATGCAACTACTGCAGTTTTATGTGAGTATTTAAATGCTCCCATTTTATGCTTTAATTTTATAAGTACGAGGGGAATCCCCTTTAGATACCTCTACCTACAATGCTTAGAAGCCTCAATCTTCTCGGTTTACCACATGGTGCGTAATCAACAAATTTCGGATTATATATGATGTGTCTTTATAGGCAGAATAATTTTTTTTAGTATTAGTGACTCATTTGTTTATTTTATTAGCCCTTCCCTCAAATCACTACATCATTGACAGCAATAGTATAGTTAGAGTTGGACTTTGACCTGTGTGACAGCAGCAGCACTCATAATTTTTTTTATATATATATAATTATGATAAATAAATTTATTTATTGATATCCTAGGATGCGGCAAACTAACTAAAATTTTCTATTTTTCTACTAAAGAATATATATACTCCAATATAATAACAGTGATTAACTTATATTAATAGTACACGTAATATAAATTGTTTTAATATCTTCTAATTAATTGTTGTCATTAGGGCTATGATATTTACTTTAAAATTAAATAATACCGCAAGAATTTTATGTAAATATTATTAATTTGAATGTTACTGTCTACATTTTTTGTTCAATATTTCAACATTTATATGTACACAATCTTTGTAGTTGTAGGAGAATCTATTATTTAATATCAATTTAAAATGCAATTGCCAAAATTGAGTGGAGAACTACACTTTGCCTAGCATATAAAGTTGCTTCTGATGAGGGATCAAAATTTGTTGTTTAGAAAAAATAACTTTCAGTAGATTTGAGTGAGTGCATTGAAATATTACAAAAATGAATGAGGCCCGAAGTAGAAGGCTAAACCCACCATCAGCAAACAACTTTCAGTTCAGGAAGAAACACAGGAAGACAAATATATACATTAAAAACTATAACAGAGAAATCTATAATAGACATACAGCTAACTCTTCTTAACCCAAAATCCAACTTTGATCTAGTATCTCGACAACACATATAGGATACACTTAAAGTACTTTAAGTAACCCCTAAACTTATAATAAACCTTTTATATGGAGGCTACAAACTGACAATATTAAGAAATTCATGATAACTGCAAGCAAATATAAAGAACGCAGGGAAGAGTAAAATCATACATTTAAAAACATAAACGGAAATATTTTAGAACAAGTAGATAACTACGAATATCTAAGAACTTCAATCAGTAAAAATCAGCGAATCGATAAAAAATAACAAAAATATTTTTTTACTGATGTAATTAGTTGGTAATCAAAATTTACAACAAAATTCATTAAGCTAATGTGCTGGCTTAAAAACTAGATAGTTCCTACTTGACGGATAAGGTCTTCTTCAGTATGAACTCCTTTTAAACACTGTTTATATCACTAGGCCAGTTCCGTTTAAGTCTTCTTGCATTTTGTATTTTCAAAAAGAGTTCAGGAATGCGTTAGTTTGGTTTGTTAGCTTTATGTGGTGAGTAATGCTTTTGTCGGTTATGACATCTTTGACACATGGTAATTTCAAGTCTTGATGGATTGTTGCATTATAAACATACAGGGGCATTTGAGATCATACATAATATTTTTGATTGGTTTCTCTCTACTATTGCCATATTCGACTTACTGGTACAATCCCAGAGTTCAATAACATAAACCCATATTGGTTTGAGAATTGTTTTGTAAATTAGTAGTTTGTTTTCAAGTGGTTATTTAGACTTCCTGCCAAGTAACTATTGCAGTTCATCTATCTTTTGACGTTTTTTGATCACGTGTTGTTTTCATATTAATTTTTTATCTAAATACATTCCTAGGTATTTTGCACTAGATGTAGGTATTTGTATGTTATTGAAATAAACAAGGGGGCACTGATCGGTTGCATACCTGACACATCTTCATTGACTGTTGTTCTAAATTTTCTGTCACTTAAGTAGGATTTTAGAAGACTATAATACGTTATGGGCAAAAATGTTTTGTTCTTGTATAATAGGCTCGAGTGCCAAACTTTGTCGAAAGTTTTACTTATATGTAAGAATACCGATGTACAATATTTTTTGCCTTCAAAAACTTTATCAATTATGTGTCAGATTGTATAGGTTTGTTGTATCGTAGTGTGATTTTGTCGAAAGCCAAATTGATGTTGTGATATCCATTCTTTGCTGTTAGGATCAGCAACTATTTTTGCAATATAAATCTTTCCAAGAGTTTTGAGATGGTAGACAATAAGTTTATTGGGCGATATGAGGATACCTTGTTTAAGTCTTTGCCTGGTTCAGGAATTAGTATAATTTTCGCAGCTTTCAATTGCTTGGGCCAGTAATTTAGCTTAAGGATAGTATTAAATATGTATGTGAGTAACACAACTTTTTTTTGGTAATTCTTTTAACATCTCGGGTGTCACACCGCTTACTCCAGGAGCTTTGCGAAGGTTGAGTTGTTTGATTTCTTTTTAATCTCTAGGAGTGAAAGTTTTTATTCCAGGAGCATTGGTTAGAATATTACTTAATTGCCTCTCTATCTCGTCATCGAAGACGTCATTGTTGGTAAAGACTTTTGCAAGGTACTCTGCAAACAATTTAGCCTTTTCCTCATCACTTCTGGCCCACCTTAAATCTGGGTTTACTTTATTCAGTATGGGGGGGCACTTGGTTTATGGGCTTTCTTGCGTTTTTTACCGCCTTCCAGATTGAGTTGTCATATCTGTTCAGACTCGTAATAGAGTCATAAAAGGATTAATTTTGTACTTTTTTAATTTTGTGTTTCAGCTGATTGCTAAGACGATTAAAAGCATTTTTATCAGCAGTTGCTTGGGTCCGGTGCCATTTTGCCCTAGCTCTTTTTTTCATAGCTATGAGTTTTTAATCTCCACTGGGATGTTATATGTTGAATTCCGAGGATTTAGCGGAGGCGTAGCTTGTTGAGCAGTTTTCTTAAGGATACTGATACGATTGTTTAATGTTTTATCAATTTCTTCCTGTTTTTTAGACTAATATTTAAGTTTATGTTTTCTTGAATAATTTTGGTACGCATCCCAAGCAGTTTTTCTATTATGTAATCTGACAATCTGCTTTTTATGTATGACATAAGAGCTGATAGACGCTATTAGTATGAAGTGATCCGAGGAAAGGTCATAGCTAGTGACAATATCCATGTAGAGTGATGAGATGCCATTTGTTATAAAGAGATCCAGTAGGTCGGGAGTTTTGTTGAGATCTGTAGGCCAATAACTAGAAGTACTTGCGAAGAGGAAGGAATAATTATGTTTATAAAAAAGTGTTGCCATCTTTCTGCCTTTTGTAGTTGTTGTGCGGGATCTCCAAAAGGAGTTTTTGTAATCTCTTCATACAATGAATTTGCACTGGGTGCCTGAAAATATTGATAATGTTCTTTTTTGATGTTGTGACAAGGTGGGCAGTATACAGATGCTACTATTATTTTATAAGAGAGCATTTTAACTCTAATAGCGGTGACTTGTAGGTGGTCTGTTTCATATTTTGGTAGCTTAAAATGACTCATAAATGTCTTAATTATTACGGCTGTACCAGCACAGGCAGTATTATCCGGATGGTTGGTGAAATAAGTTGAATAGGTAGGTATTTTAAAGTAAGATCTATTTGTGAAGTGAGTTTCTCCTATTAGCTGTATATCTATAGAATTGTTGTGAAGAAATACTTCAATTTTTTGTTTGTGCTGTAGAAGGCCGTTGGCATTCCACTGGGTTATTTTTACAATTTTAGTGAATTTTGTTGACCAGCGTTGAAATTATGTTCAACACCATGCCATTTTGTTGGATTATTTGCTGGAACATAAACTTAAATTCTTCTAAAAATTTGCTCATAATGTTAACTTCATACTGTTCATTACCTGTTGTGTGTACATTCGAGTTTAACATGTATTCCCTTGTTCTAATATTTTTTGTAGCACATGAGGTGCTTGAGTCCGGTTTGGTGGTGTTGCGGCTGTTGTTATATTTCGCTAGTTATTTAGTCTGTTGTTTGCATTATTGAGCTTTGTCAACAATCTATGATATAATGGGCATTTGGCTAGAGCTTCCTTAAGTTTCTTGCAGTTGGTTGTATTATGTGAACCTCCACATTTTACGCAAATAAATGGTCTGTTGCAGTGGGCTTTTGTGTGCTTGTATTGTTTACAACGCATGTATTGCACAATACTATTGATCTTTTTGGGCGGTTCTATTGCAATTATTTGGTTTTGAAATGTAATTATTTTATAAATATCTTTATTGTTAGTCGCCGGTTCTAGATCAACAAAAAACATATTCAGTGGCTCCTTGATTGCTCTACTTTTGACATTTAAGATGTTTCTGACTTTGTGTCTCTTGGAATCTAGTTCTTGTTTGATTTTGTTTATATCTGTTGTATGATGCAGATTTTTGATGACGATTCGAAATGCTCGGCGTTGCTTGATATGTGTGATAAATTATGTCGTGCTCACGCATATATCGTATCAATTTTCTATGTTTCTGGTAGATTACAATTTATTTTTATCGTATTGTCAGCTAAAGTTTTTGTAGGGTATTGTTCAATTTCAGCTATATCGCTAGCTTTTAAACATTTCTTGATAGTTTAATACCCCATAGATAAAGAATGGAGAAGGTTTTGGAATTGTATTGTCTGCTTGTTTGTTATTGGTCTCTATTTCATTTAGTTGGCTGAATTTATTACTTTGAGTAATATTGGGGCCGGTAGGGATACATATTTTTCTTCTTTTTGTTTGTTTGACATTTTGCCATAGATTTTTATTGGGATCTTGTTCAGGAATTTCTTCATCACTAGTAGAAGACATACGATAGCAGGAGTGAGTAGGATTAGAAGTCTGTTGTGTACACGGAACATGTGGATTAATTAGATGCTTTTGTAATAAGTAATAATTGATACCACTTGTTGAGAGTTAAAAAATTACAGCAGTTGATGATTTAGCGGAACGGTCTGCATAATATTGTTATTTGGAACATATGGTTGACTGTTCATAACTTCTGGGCCGTTAAATGCCGGTAACATTCTTAAGTTTTAATATTGTGTTGAAATGTAATGAATAAATCTATTTGCACTTATCTTAGTAATATTTCTGTTGGTTGATATCAGGGGTCATTTGAGCACTCAAGCGCACTTGTGTATGCTACGAAATTGAAGCGGGTACTATAGCCTAATTTTAAATACATTACATTCCTCCGTGTCCTAAGATTATTGCCTATGTTTTATTTAAAGTGTTTTAAGGATAACGAAAAAGGCCTATCATTCTTTCCTGATAAATAGTTCTTTAGCCTTCTTTGTCATTTAATTTAATTTTTATACTTGTTTTGCCATATGAGCCATTGTTTGCCTGTAACTCTGTTTTTTTTTGAAATGGTACTTTTCGATTCCTCCTTTATTTTCGTTCTAGCTTTGGTTAAGAAACGGTGGCAGTAAAATGTACATTAAGTAATGCATTAACAATCTAGCCAAAACACACAAAAACATAAAAATGATTAAGTAAAGCAGAATTGTTTATATCGTATATTTAATTCTTGTAAGTTTATTTTGCAATATAAAACTCTCCTAAGATTGAAATCTTACAAGTAAGTCTTTTGGAACACTCAACATCCTTCTATCATTAGTTCCCTTTTGCTTTCTTCACTTTTCTCGTTTCTGTTGTGACTCATACCTTTTTCGGGTTTCTTAACTCTTTTATTTTCTCTCGTTCTATATTTATGGCAACGTATTCGTTACATTTTCGTTATCTTCGTAATTATTTTAGCACTATATTTTAATCTTTTGCAAATTATGAATTGTTATGTCCAATATTTTTAATGTTTATTGAACTATATTTGTTAAAAATATATATTGAAATCTTAATGAAAAATAAGTCTTACCAAAGTGACATAATATAAAGCTGCATTTTCACTTTTTTTTAAATGCTAATTGTTTCATAAAAATGCAAAAATGTTTTTCATTTTATTTAAAAAAAAACTTTAATGCAAATTTAATTTTTTAAATAAAATACTACTCTGTAAATAGCCACAACTAGACAGATAGGTATATAAGTAAAGTAATAAAACAAAAAATAACTTTTTCTTGTATTACCATTTCATACTCCAAAGACTTTAAAACTCGTATTACACTATTAGTAACTATTAATTATTTTTAAACTAATAGCAAATGTGCCTTTTTTATTCTACACATACTTAGAAGGTTATGCAGCAGTTCATCTAACAATGAGTAAATAATCTAATAGATTATTTGTGTTTATTTTAAAAAATAATAATTGAGAGACTACTTGAGATGTTTAAACATATTATAATTATTAGGAAATTTTTTAAAGCATGCACAGTTTTGTTAAGTAAAAAAGAAATTGCTAATTTTAACAAAAACAAAATCAACACTGCATCATTATTAACTAGTTATTATTGTATATCGTTAAACTTCTGGTACATACATCGTAGAGACCTCAGACTAGTGTCATCAGATTGAAGAGTAGAATATGAAAAACTAGTGTCATTCTCGGGCGCTCAAAGGTTATAAAGTTATTCATGGAGATTTGATTATAAAATTTCAAAACCAAGATTTATTTTGCGATTTTCTTTTTTTATGTAAATGTTAATTATGCTTGTAAGTGTTTATAAAACAAAAAGGTTGTCACAATATTATTGCTTTTAATTGTTAGTGTAAAAAAGATTGTCAAGAATGCAGTTCGGTAATGAAGAATATGCCGATATTATTTTTGTTTGCGGTTTTGCAACGGCAATATTTTAGAAAGTTGCCGGGAATATTAAAGGAGCTTCCTGAGCAGACGTTAGCCATCTCGTCGTGTAGTTTTTGATGCTTTTCAAAGACTGCAACAATGTGGAATAATCGTCATATTAGTGGTGTAAATTTAAGATACAACGCTGCAAGATAAAAATAAGTAATTAATTCAGTGCTTGCTAAACCAGGTATTAGTGCCAGAAAAATTGCAACCCATCTGCAAGTTTCTCAAAACTTTGTATGGAGGGCTTTAAATAGGGAAGTGTTGCATCTTTACCATTATAAGCGTGTCAATTACTTACAACCAGGAGATGAAGTTTAGAGATTAGTATTTTTACGATGGCTTCTCAAACAACATGAACAAAATCACAACTTTATTCGTTCCATTGTGTGATCCATGTATGGTTAGTACAAAATCCGCACGCATGTACAAGACATGGTTTTCAACACAGATTTGCGATTAACACGTGGTGTTGGATTTTCAACAATGCTAATACAAATTATGCCGCCACGTTTAAATACTGCTCCTACTTGGAATTGTTAAATAATCACTTGCACGAGTTATTAGCAGACGTTCCACTTGCACTGCGCAACGTGATGTGATATCAACTCTATGGTGCGCCACCGCATGCTGCAAGGGTTGTTGTAGAATGGCTAGACAACCGTTTTAATGGAAAATGAATGGGTAGGCGCGGTTCAGTTCATTGGCGTACCAAGTCGCCAGATCTAAAAAAAGTGTATTTTTACTTCTGGGGCCACGTAAAACAACTAGTTTATGCAGAGGAAATTTACAATAAGTAATTACGAGGCAGAATTATAAATACTGTACTCCAAATTGAAAATGAACAAGATTTTGTTACAATTTCTAATTCAGTGGTTTTATGTTGCCAGGCTTGCATTGCGGTTGGCGGTGGACTTTTCGAATAAAAGTTGTGATTAATTAAAGTTTTCATATGGCCTACTATTAGTTTTTTTTTGTGAAACTTGAAATTATAAAGTATAAATCTCAATATCTCCAAAACAAAGGCCGATAGAAAAAAAAATTGTTTTAGCATTTTAGCTTACAATTCAATCGCAAACACAGATATTAATTTTTCGCCTCCTGCTATATATATCTACTCGTCTCTACATCTACATTCAACAATTATAAAATGCACTGTTTCTAGATTTTTTTTGTTAAATTGTATTGAATGATAAAAATTTGTTACTCGGTTAAAACGATGCAGATCTAAGTTTTTTTTATTATTTTAGACTTGGATCATCCTTTATCTAACAAATTTCAGCTTATTGCAGGTGTCAAATGTAAATATTTGTTAATTTTGCAAACACAGGTTCGATATAATTAAATTAAAATGTAACATGATCCAGATAATATAGGAAACGCACCAGTGTACAAATTTTGGCTTTGTTCAATCATTCGCATATTTAAATAATTGATAATCACAATAAACATTAACTCCACAGAAAATATATCTAGTTGTAATTGGTTTAATAGTTTAATTAAGAGCTCTTGCAACTGTTGTAATTTAGTAAATAGAAAAATAAAGAAAATTTATATAAGCTGTTAGCTTTCAGCGGCTTCAACTGAAAGTGGAAAGTAACTTTGACCAGTCACTGAAAACAAAACCGACATTACAATACAAATTGAACCCCACTTGAAACCTGTAAAATTTCTCTTTGCAATTAGTATACTAAGTAAAGTCGTTCTTGGACAAAGGGGTTCAGAGTTCAATAATATTGGGGCAAACAAAGACATCTTTGTAAAAGGGTAGCTCTAAAAACCTCCGAAAAACAGTAAAGCAAAATTATATAGCAAAAAACTATTTCTATTACTACTTTTAAAAATATTTGCCCTTACATTTAATGCATGTATTTACACATTTAACTCTTGAGTTATTTTAGAAATAAAGTTCTTAAGATTTTTACGCACCTTTAAATTTTTTTTATTGTTATTTAAACTTTATTAGTAATCAGAATATGTTCTATTCTATGAGGTAATATTTAGTGAGAATACTAATCAAGCTTCTGACTTTATTGGAAGAACTCTCATCAGTGTCTTTCCATGTTTAATTAGCCATTTCTTTTGAAATCGGTTAGCGGATCTGCTATCAGTAGTTCTATGATTTAATTTTAGTAAGTTTCCAGGGTTTGGTAGTATTTAACAACGTACTGTTCAATGGCATAATTTACATATGATATGTTAGTCGCTGGCATTTTTACGGCCCAGCTCGATTCAGGCTGCAATAAATGAGTATCTGGAGGTCAAACTCTGGGGTAATAATAGGCGGTCGGTACATACCGCTAGCCACGTTACTACCCTTGTGTACCGTAGGCTCTAGATTGTAGCAGACCTATCCTGTTACGACCCCAAAGGGCCTTCAAGGCCTATTACAGGAAACTATTATTATTATGTTAGGGTATATATGTAGTGTGCGGTTTGACACAGTTAAGTAAGAGTATGTTCAGCATAATCAGCAGTTGGTAAAAGTATCGCCCTAATTCTTTCGTGAGTCGATAAAGGAAACCTTTGTCCTCCATACTTTATCACAAAAAATCATTTGGCATCGAATACTTGTTAGAGAAACGCGTATAGCACCATGATTGTTGCGTACGCGTTACGCTAAAAGGCTGGGTTCCTCTATGCCCACCCGAAACGTCCAAAAATGTCTCATACAACGACCGCCAAGTACATGAACAAGACAAAAATATTCGTCAGCAAGTGGTTACGGTAATATAAGGAGTCAAAAACGGTTGATAACTTGCCGGAACGATAGGCAAAGTGTCCTCTAAGGTCAAAAAACAGATCGTGAACATTACGTCAAGGACCAGCATAATTTAAACAGAAAAGCGTAGATATGTCATGTCTAGCTATCCTTGCACATATCAAACGCCGTAGTTCAGTGAATAAAACTTTGTTAGGTTAAAATCATTTCACAAGCGACTCGCTTGGGCAAAAGACCGAAATTGGAGCAATGTAATTTCTACGGACAAAGCTTCTGTTTGGGGATAAATTATCGTCCTACACAAGCCCATTCAACCTCAACTAACAGTTTGATACAGCAGGCCATTAAACACACAATAAAAGTTTATGTACAACCTAAATGATCTAGATTTATAAGAAATATTTGTTACCGACCGCCAAACGTTGGTTTATTTAAAAAAAAATGATTAATTAATCCAACAAGAGGACAACGACTCCAAACACTGCAGCAAGCTTTTCGTCAAGCGAAAAGAGCAGTCTTTTCTCCCGATGCAAATCTGATTGAGAATATGTGAACATACATCAAGCGCACGCTTTGTGAAAGAAAAATGTTCACTTTGAAGCAGTTAACACTAGAAATTCGTCGAATTTTGCGGGATGAATGCGCCATCAATTTGATCGAAAATATGCCTTGAAGATCCCAGTCAATTATCGACGGCGGTGATGACCAGACACATTATTCATACAATAAAATCTTTGTTTCGATGGAGTAAAACTTACCTATGTGATTAAAAATGTTTTTAAAAATTCTTTTCTTTACAGTAACCCAAACACGCTCTTACTTTACTGACTGTACCATGGCGCATTTGACATATTTCGAAAGGTGCTCTAGTGAAACCGTTGTATAATTCCGAAATTAAAATTACTGGAGCATCCCCATACTTGGCATTTGCATGTCTAGATTGGAAGTATTATATTTTTGTACAATATCATTTTATTCTCAGGTAGTAAGGCAGATTTTCTTTCGACAAACCAGCACAGCTCTAGTTTGATGTTCATATGTTTGCGCTTTTTGGCGATATGACTTTTCCAAGGTTAAACACCCGTCAAGATGAAATTTCAGATATTTCACTTTATATGACTGGGTGTACGGCTGAGGATGACTAGTGGACACGTTGGACATTTTGTTATAAATGTGATATGCACCATTAACCTTAATTCTTCACTTGCGTAAGTAACACCCAATTTGGTTTAAGTGAAGTTCAAGCATTTCTGTATTCGGATCATGGTTGCAAGCAAGAATATCTGTATTGTCACGAAAGTGCTTATCATGATATGGTTAGGGTATTGGTATATCAGAGGCCTAGGGTAAGTACATCAGGCTAAGAACGCTACCTCTTCAAATATTAAAGGTAAAGTAATAAAAATGTAGCAGGTTAGGACTGTATAACGGATGATCTAACACTTCTATCTAAAAAAAAATTAAATTTTCTCTTTTGATCAGAACAATTTTATTTTTAAAGAATTTTAAACAAACTTCTTGAATAATGATTGACCGTTTTATACCGTTATGAATTAATCGTAATTTTTTTTGATAAGATACCATATTTTTCCAGATTCTACATGATTGCTTTAGTTTGACTGAAATAGAATTGTCGGAAACACACTACTTATTAAAATTTAAAGGCATTTACTCAACTAATAATAATGTAAACCGTTTTAAACTTACCCAATCGTATTTTCTAATTTTTTTTATCTTATTCCACACAGTGTTGCTTAATACTTTTTGGTGTGGCGGCCTTTTCGCCCTTGAACCGCTTTATATCGCGGCGGCATGCGGGCCTTTGATATCTGCTGCTACGTTTTGCCATCGCACACAAAACGGCATATGGGCTTTTGCTCAGCCGACAAGTCTGCATACGCCGTTGGCGGCACCTTTTGATATGAAAGGTGCTGTCGAATGAAAATTTCCCGCAAAAGACCTACCGCCAAGCCAGGCGCGAAGCCCGGCAACATTCGCAAACCGCAGCTCGGCCAATTCGGTCGTGTCTTAACACCCGCAAATACTCGATCCGCAGCGCGGCCAATTCGGTCGTGTCTTATCAACTCGCAATACGCAAACCGCACCGCGGCCAATTCGGTCGTGTCTTAACACCCCGCAAATATACACACCGCAGCGCGGCCAATTTGGTCGTGTTTTTAACATCCCGCAACAGACACGAAGACAGCGCAGCAAGGTGGCCACCGTGGAACCATCGCCGACGAAGCCGAAGCTGATTCAGGTGAGCGATTTGGCTTTACTTTCGGTGGATATCGGTAGCCGCCCCCATCCGCTTTCGCGACGGCCGTTTAAGGGACGATTTGGGCTTTATCGGTTGACGTTCCAAACGGGCCGTACTTCGTATCCCACACCGCACCACGAGAGCGGCTATTTACACGCCTGCCTCTCCACTTTTATTTGTTTAAATTCTTCTATGTAACAATTATATAACTATTTTGAGTATACTCTAAGTTATAGTTTTAAACCAAATTTATATTAATTGATATTTTTGTTGCTTATAAATATATTTTAGTGTGTGTCGCTTTAGCGCATCCCCAGAGTTGAATCCCGTAGGACCATATGGACTTCAGGATGACTTTATACAGCAAAACCTTGTTTGATAGAGAGAGTTGGAAATGTTTTCCAAGTAACCATGCCATTTGTTTGATTTTGAGATCTAATTGCTTCCTTTTGGCTTTGATATGCGAGCTCCACTTGAATTTTTGGTCGAGGTGCAAGCCGAGGTATTTTACTTCCCTATGGATTGGAATTGGGGTGTTATTTATGCTGGTTTGAGCGCATTCGATACGTCTTATAGTGAAGGTTATTTGAGCCGATTTATCAGTATTGACTGTAATTCTCCACTTATGGAACCAGGCTTGCAGTGAGTCTAGATGCTGTTGAAGATGTTCCACAGCAAGTTCAGGAGATTGGTTGACTGAAAGGATGGCCGTGTCGTCAGCAAATGTCGCAAGTATAGTGTTGTCTGTGGTTGGTGCATCTGATGTATAAATTAGATATAGCAGTGGTCCCAAGACGCTGCCCTGCGGGACTCCAGACTTGATTGGATGGATATCTGAGACTGCACTGTTCATTTTGACTTGGTAGGTTCGGTCTGTGAGGTATGACTTGAGTAGTACGTATAGCTGACTGGAGAGGTGTAATTTGAGTTTGTATAACAAGCCAGTATGCCACACTTTGTCGAACGCTTGCTTAATGTCTAGGAACACCGCTGGGCATACATTCTTCTTCTCCATGCTTTCCATTATATTAGTGATGATTCGGTGGATTCGGTGAATGGTGGAATGGCTTTCACGGAATCCAAACTGGTGCAGTGGGATAAGCTGGTCTAGGTCTACAGATTTCTTAATGCGCTTGAGTAGTAGCCGTTCAAGAAGTTTGGAAAGGAGAGGCAGGAGACTTATTGGTCTGTAGGATTGTGCTTGGGTGGGCGGTTTGCCAGGTTTCGCAATCATTATTATCTGGGCATGTTTCCATAACATAGGGAAGTAGCAGAGTTGTAGTATTCTGTTAAATATTGTGGTAATTAGTACAATCGCTTTTCTGGGAAGGTTTTTAAGTACTTCTCCAACCATTAGGTCATATCCTGGTGCTTTACGCACGTTTGTTAGTTGTATTTGTTGAGAAACTTCTGCTGGCGTAAAGGGCTTGATTGGCGGTGACAATTGGCACGCAGTATCAATGAAGGATTCAATTTCTTTATCGTCAACATGACCTTGTACTTGTGGTGTTGTAAACACGTTAGCAAGGTGTTTCGCAAATGAATTAGCTTTATCAGTATCAGATCTGGCCCAGGTATCGTCGGGGTTTTTGATAGGAGGGATAGTTGCTATTGGCCGTTTGAATTTCTTTGTTGCCTTCCATATAGAGTTGTCATCAGGAGAGAGATGGGTGATGTATTGACTGAATGTTTCATTGCGAGCTTCCGCTAGCGCCTTTTGCAGTTGATGCGTTAGTCTATTATAGAGGGTTTTGTCTCGTCTATCTTTGGTTCTCTGCCATTTTTCCGTGCCCTTCGTTTCTCAGAAATGAGGTTCCATACGTTCAGAGGAATGTTGTCTGTTTCAGGTGATGGTTTTGGAACGGGGGTGGCTTGCCATGCAGCTTCTTGTATAATGGTAGTTAAGTACTGGGTTGCCTCATCAATGTCTTGAGCGTTTTTTATTCTGATCTCGAGTTTAATTTCATTTTCTAGGTAGTTCCTAAAATATTTCCAGTCGGTATGCTTGTTGCATAATTTTAAAGGAGGGTCTTTCTTAATGACAGTCGTGCTGATACTTATAATGATTGGCGTATGGAGCAAGCGTAATGCGAGACTAAAATGTCAAAGTAATTTCCTAGTAGCTCCACTAATATAACAAGGAAACAGAAGAGCTCACATATTGTTAAAAGATCCGTAATATTGAAATCCTGTGCTACCATAGTAGCTTATATAATGTAACATCCTAATTTCATATTAATAAATTTTATAAAAAATAATTATACTAAATATGGGTGGCAAGAAAACTTGTGTTAAGTTTTTTCTGATTTTAAACGACTGTGTATTATTATAAGTTAAGAAATATCTCGTAATAAACATTGTTGTATTTGTTAAAATTAAAATATTATAATTTATGTTTTTTGTACATATAAATTTAGCTTCTATTATTTAACTAATGAGAATTTTTATATAAACTACATATTTATTAGTAAACCAACTTTTGTTATAAATAATGTTGAAAATATGGAAATCGAACATATTTGGAATTTTATCTTCTTCGTACTAAAATTGTAATAAGTACGTTATATTTTATTACACCATGTAAAAAAGGGTAATTGAAGGATTTTTTTCACCAGCATTCAATAGATTATTAGAAAAAATTACAACAGATTATGTGCTCAAAAAATTAAATAGGTTACCAAGTATGTGACCAAAAAAAAACCATTATTCTAGTTCAATCATAATAAGAAAAAAGATCAAGGAGGATTAATTACGTTAGGATCTTTAGTGAACTTAGTTTATGTCTAAAAAATAGAATAATTTAAGAGACAGGAAAATAGTAAGTACCGCTAGTTTTTGTGGTCAGAATAAAACAGCTGGATTTAATAGTAACTTTTAGATAAGGCTAAGAAAACTATCAGTGTATTAAATTAATTGTGACAGACTTACGATTGAACATCTGAAGAACAAATTTATGTTTTGTTTAGTTTAGATTTTGGCCTTTTTACAACACTTTAGTAAAAAGCAATACAACATTATCTTGTAAATATACAGTATAATGAAATAAATTTTGAATGTAATACACATCATTTATACGTTAAAACATCTCTCGGTAGCTTTCGTTATTGTTATGTAAATTTTGTGGACAATAAATAATTAACCTTAATGTATTTTTAGGTTACATTTTTTTAGCAATATTAATCAATAAATTTGGTTAAACATACATTATTAAAATAACCTTGTAATGATAAATACGAAAACGTAAGATTGCCAAAAGAAACACGGCGTCGTCGCCCACGGCATTGTGAAACGGCGGTGTACGTTGTCTCATTTAAAATCAAACTTTAAGAGCTAAACTTCTAGGAATTCAGAATACGTACTGAACTCGCATTGAATACAGTTTATTCACGTAGTGCGGAAGTTCGGCGTATCCTTAAAGTAAATTAATTTTAGGTTTTGAATGCAACTTCGCCATACCTCTCCTCGGTGTCTGCTTGCAATTATAAGCTACTAGTGCCAAGTTCCTTATTAAGCTGTCTGAAACTACCAAATAAGGTTGTCGAAAGTACCTAAATTAAAATTTTCTGCATGAAGAGTTTCAAAGATGTTGTTCTTGAAAGGAATAAACTATTTATGTAATTTTCTACTACAAGTTACTAATGTTCGGCTTTAAACAAAAGATAACAATTAAATACTTCCAATAGTGGTATTTATATTGCAATAATTCTTTTATAAAACTTTAACAGCGACAAATCTAGAACAATGTAAATATAAAAATATGTATTTACAAAGTATTTCACAATACGAGCTATACAACTTAAGTCATTTAATATCGAAGATGTTAAATGCGCATATAAAAATTCTTTTTAATAAGGTACTTCTTTAATAACTACATTGCTAAATTTAATAATCCTTAAGAAAACTTATTAAATTTTATTAATGGATTTTTCAACTGTTATTTGAAACTTTCTTACTTTTAAGAAAAGCGAAATTGTTTTCAAACGAAGTATACACAAATTTTTATTACATTTATGGCTATTAAAATTTAATAAAAATTAGGTAGCTATAAAAATTAAGAAGTATTTCTTAATAACAAAATACCTACTTTATCGATGCATATTCGGCACAACCCACTCAAAATAAACATATTTTAATTAAGTAAACGACTTTAAACCAAATAAATTAAGATGCACATGAGCGAGTACTAAAAAATTTTTGAGATTACTATATAAAGAGTGCGCTAAAAAAGCAAGATTAACAGAGCCCGGCTTGGTACATTTTCCAGTAAGCACATTACGGTTAGACATTATAAAGCGCTACTCGACGAAGGAGGAGGTGACGATTGTTAAAATTAAATAAGCATGGAGAATGTTGTGTCGAGACACCTTAGTGAGTGTGTCAATAAGCAAAATTGTCAAATTTGGGGCACAGAAAATTCTCAAATCATTCAAGAACGACCTATTAATTTTGGTGGAGCAATTGGGCTGTTTGTTTTTGAAAATGAGGCCGGAAACACAGTAACTATCATTAGAGGATAGTATATTTTTTATTGACTCGTTTGAACCGCATTGATTCGAATAATTTGTAGTTCTAGCAGTGTGGCATGACACGTCATACAACTTGTTGGAACAAATATTTAATTTACGTCTTACCTCCCAAAACAACGAAGCAATCTTGTAATCTCATATCGTACAATTTTGTGTTCATTCATTAAAATTAAAGTTTATGCTACCAAAATTCAAACATTTTCTGATGGTAAAGAAGTTCAAAATCATATTTAAGCGTTATGATGGATATTTTTCATTATCTCAAATTCAGATGACATACAGTAGTGGTCTTGGCCATGTTCGGTTGTTTTTTTGGTTATAACTTTTTACAAATAAGCTTTTAACTTGAGTAATGTAAGAAAATTAGTTAGTAATAACTTTCAATTTTTATATTTGCACAGGCAATTATTATTGATTTTTTTATGATATTTTTATTTTTATTTATTATTTTTTTGTAAAATCGACGTAAATGCGAAGTGTTACCATAATTATTTTTTTAATTTCTCACAACAAAACGAACAAATCAACAAATATCAAAACTACAATTTAACACTTAGTTGCAAAACCCTTGGTATTGATTAACTCTTGAATTCTGCACAGCATGGACTCGATCAATTTGTCGATCGTCCACTACGGGATGCTGGCGCATGTGGTCTGAAGCTGAGCAAACTTTTTCTCTCGGATTTCGCGCTTTATCACACAGGCTCCTCTCGAGCTGGTTCCATATATATTCGAATGGATTCAATTCTGGAGATTGCGATGACCACGCAAGAAAGGAGACTTTGTTGGGTTTGAACCGCTCCTGTAGAATGGTACTTTATATCATTGTTCTGCTGGAAAATGTAGCCGCAACAAGCCGTGCTGCTCATATAGGGCCACACATCTTCCATAATGCCCAGATACATCTTGGCATTCATGATTACTCCAGTGAGATTAATAGGACCTATTCTTGATACAGGACATTAAACGTAGGTCACACTATCCGTAAAATAGTTTACCTGCACTGACATTACGCTGCCAGCTGCAACTTTAGTGATAAGAATGTCCAACGGCGCATGATGACAATGCATTACAAGAAAGTCTTTAGGCCATCTCGTGTCCAAATTTCAAGCCAAAAGCTTACTTTTAAAAAATGTTATAGCCAATAAACCAAAACCGAATAGCGCCAAGACCGCTACTGTAGCTAATTATGATTAGTTTGAAATAACCTACCCAACTGCTTTATATAGCAAATTAACGCTTTTTGTGTTTGCACAACTCTCTATTTACCAGATTTGTGTGAATTCCTTAACTGAATATCGTATCTGTGTGTTAAAAATTATAAATTTATCAAGCCAACTTTCACTCAAAATAATTTCATGCTAAGGAAAACTAAAAAATGTTTGAAAAAGTATCGTGGAGTTAGTTTTTAATTTGTTAAACTGCGTAAACAGTAAATTTAAAAGTTAAAAAGTAATTTATATTAAGCTAAAGTTATGGCAAATATTACTTAGAACACAAATTTGTTCATTCAGCTAACACAAAAGCTAACTTTATTTACTTTGTAACAATAATTGTTACGGGTTATTAATATATTAAAACATGTATCGGTCCTTATAAAATCAATAAATTTGTAACACATTGACACTCATATACTCATATACTCTTCGTATGATTTGATTATCCACAGTCATGTAGATGTAAGGATTTGGCGACTTTGTAAAAATAAAAAAGTTGGTTTTATTTAAATTCAGGTTTAGCCCGTATTGTTTACTCAATATATACACTTTTTGTACCAGTATTTACATATATGATGAAAGACAAAGTGACATGTATATCCAAAAATAAAATCGATACTCAAAAATGCAAATTTTACAAGTTGTACCAAAATCAGCTGCTTAATACCCAACCATCACTAACCAATACCACGATACATAACCTTTCTGATGCCATCTAAGCGATTTAACTACTCGGAGCCTTAAAAATGTTTTAACTTTGCTGTCGCCACTAAACATATCATATCCCAAATAGATTCCTCCATTTCCGCTCTTTCTGAAAATGTGGCAAATGAAACCAGTCATGCTATCAAAGTCATGGAATTACATGCGTTAAAAATTCTAAATCAAAATAATAACATTAAAATTTTACAGACAGTCAGGAGCAACGCTACAGTGATCCTAAAAATAACAGACCACATTGGTGAGATGCAAAATTTACTTGAATCCTTGAATATCGCCATATAACTAATAATCCCACCATTTACCTCAAAAATGAGACTAGCATTTTTATTACTAATTTAAATTTACCATCTAATAACAAAAAACTCCTTATACCGCGAGAAAAGTACTCCAGAATTCTTAAATTGTATGATCTCTCAAAAATCCATAAAGAGAACATTCCTTTACGTCCCATAATTAGTGTTTTAGTTCTGCCAACACAACTTATCTAAATACGTTGCCAAGACTCTTCAACCTTTTATAGAGCAGGTATCATCTTACGTCCGAAACTCCCATCATTTCCTAGAAATACTCAAAACCATCCCTATACCCAAAAATATCATCATAATCAGCTTTAATGTCTTCTTTATGTTAACCAATATCCAAATTCCTAACCCTACAGTTATCTTCATATATATACATTCTCCCATGAATTTCACACTTTCACATGTTATAGTACACCTTTTTATATCCTATTTCCAAACAAAGCCCCTCACCTCCTTTTACCATAAACCTACCTGTGGGATACGATATGTCGATAATACTTTTGTTATCTACCCTTGCGGTCAAGATACGCTTCCTGAATTTTTTTACCACTTAAACGAAATTCACACCGATATCAAATTTACCATGGAAACTAAAAAAAAATAATTTGTTTTCTTTTGTAGGTACTCTTATAACCAAGAATCATTTAAATGACAGCTTTCATTACACTGTCTATAGAAAACCCACATATTTTAAACGCTACCTGAATGCCATATCCCATTATCACCCTGCCCAATTCCATTCGGTCGTAAAATCTCTTATCACTAGATCCATCAGACTTTCCGAGATGAAAAACAGCCAAAACTCAAAACCCTTATCACCATCCTACTGTAATATAGGTATTTTCATAAATCCTTATATTACATAATCCATTCCTAAAACTCTTCTGACCAACAAAAAGCATTTTTACCTTACATCAGAGGTATTACCGATAAAATAAGCAACATACCAATGGGACAAAGCATACGAATGGTCTTCATGACTGATAACCAAATAGCTGATTTTATTCATTCACCAAAAGATCACTACTTTAATGAATCTCAACAAATTTATGAAATACCGTGTGGAGCACTTCTTGGCCGTACGTAAAAATGACAATGGTTTGGCACTTGCCAAATGCAATAAAGAAACTTCTCCTAGGCAGTTTTTCTCATTTTTCGTTCCACCGTAGAGGTATTTATAAAACAATTGAAACAGAAAAACTCCTAGAATATCTGAACACAACATATGATGGTCAACTTACCTGTCATACGGAAATCCCTCGTTACCCCACACTATCAATTACATTCTCACCAGACTTTCATTTTCAGTCCTATAAATAGCAAAGCAGGGCACATAAAAGATTAGTTTTATTTAACGAGCGGTAGTCCTTTTTAAGAAGTAGGCAGATTGAGACCCCAAACGAAGAGCTAAACTCTTGAAAATAATATCAAAGTCAATGCCGAAAACGTCGAGAGTTTTCTCAAACACGACGGGGTTCAACCCGTGAAGTAAATTGTTTAAATATATACATGGTTCGTTTTTTTTTGTTTTTTTTTTTTTTTTTTTTTGGTTTATAGCCAACCAGAAAGGATAGAGAAACGTGGTTTTCGGTGGGACGGGTGGTGGGGAAGTCTGAAATACAGAATGCGATCTAGCTCAGTTGTCTTCGAGCCTTGAGAGAATAAAGATCGTTCTTTCTGCAAACCATGTTTTGGTGTCGCTTCAAGAACTTGACATGCAACGTACGTTAGAGCAACGTTGTGTGGTGAAGTTTTGTATCAAACTCAAAAAATAGGGCATCGAGACTTTGAAACTGATAAGGAAAGCCTACGGGGAGGAAACCATGTCAAAAACAAGGATTTTTGAATGGCACAAGATGTTTCGTAAAAGAAGAAAAGCCATGAAAGGCGAATAACGCAAAGGACGTCCGCTGACGTGACGTAGTGAGCAAAATTTTTTAAATGTAAAACAATTTTACGTCGATGTATTCAAACGCCTGCGAAAAAGAATCGTTTGTGTCCGAAATGAGATCGCCCACACCTGGACCCTCCACCATGACAACGCGCCCAGCCACACATCGCTGCTCGTAGGGGAATTTTTGGTCAAGCACAACGTGGCATCGTTGCTCAAACTGGCGTACAGCCCGGACTTTCTGTTTTTAAAACTCAAATCCACTGAAAAGACCCGGTTTGTGGGTCAATGGAGAGGGTCTGAACCGCCGTGACCAAGGCCATAAACAGGATTGCACTTTCCGTGTTTCAAAAAGCCTTCAAAGCATAGCAGACACGCTGGAAATGCTGTAGATGCATGAGAAAACTATTTTAAAGAATTTTAAAGAAGTAGACAATTACGTGCAATACTTTTTTATTTCTGATACTTTTGGACCCCCCCCCCCACATGCACACTTAAAAATATTTTCTATAACGGTCATATTATTAATTGCTTTAGGGTTGATTGATGCAAACCGCAAACAGCTCAAATTAATTGGATATTTGGTTTATTTTACCTGTCAAAATATCGGTTTACGTACAACAGAAGCAGGTAGTTATTATTCAGCTGTCGTAAGAGGCACATCGGCCTGCACCCGGGGAGAAGGCGACGAGTCCTCACTAGATGCATGTCTGCTTATCGAAGTTTTGTCGCCTGCTATTGTGGCTTACCTGTCACGGTACCGTGTACATTAAAATATACGTTTCGCACATTGATTGAATTTATATTTACAATTCACCACTTTAAAACCCATACAATTATATATATTACGAACTTCTGAAGAAACTCAAAAATTTCAAAGAAGCTTTAATTTTGTTTCAATAATAATATAGCAGAAAGTGAGTCACTAATCATAAAAGTTATATTACAATTATCAGAGAAAAAATGGTAAATACTGATTTACATGAAAGAATGCAGATGTTAAGGCAAACATAAGCAACACACCAAAAGTTAGGACTGAAATAAACTCATTCAGATGAATTATTTGTTCTTCCGATAGGTAGACTCTTTCAATCCCATTTCTATGATCAATTCAAATAATACTTTTGGAAAATATTTTATGATAAATATTATAACAATGCTTTAAAAAGAGGGAGAATTGGGATTTAACAGGAATGTCAATTAAGCGAAATCCGTGCATATTATCTTCACAAAATACAAAGGGAATATCCCACCAGAAGTGAAATACCTAGGATTTCACCTGGACAAAGGGTTAACGAGGAGTTACATATGGAATAAGCGAAAACAGTTGAGGCTTAAATTCCGTAAGCATTACTGGCTGTTAGGCCGTCAGTCCAAACTATCGATTACAAACAAAGTGCTAGTTTACAAAGCTGCGTTTAAACCCACATGGTCTTACGGTCTTCAAATCTGGGGAACTGCAGCCACCTCATCGATACAATTCACAGAAAAATTTCATAACAAAGTACTACGCGTTATATGTGATGCACCCTACTTTATTAGAAACGCTGACATCTTAAGTGATCTAAAAGGAAACTCAGTGCGCGATGAAATAAGCAAGTGCAGTACCAAATATTTAGGCGGGCCATCCCGCCATCCGCATGCCTATGCAGTTAACCTGCTTGATTACTGTGAACAAACTCATAGACTATGGTGTGGCGGCCTTTTCGCCCTTGAACCGCTTGTGTATCGTGGCGGCGCATGCTGGTTGCATTGATATCTGCCCCCACGTTTTGCTATCGCACACAAAACGGCATATGGGCTTTTGCTCAGCCGGCGAGTCTGCATACGCCGTCGGTGGCACCCTTTGAGACGAAAAGTGCTGTTGAATTAAAATTTCCCGCAAAAAGACCTACCGCTAAACCAGGCGCGAAGCTCGGCGATAGACTCGAACCGCATCGCGTCTAGTACGGCCGCATTTAACCAACCCGCAATATATACTCGCATCGCAACGCGGCCAGTGCGGTCGCATTTAACCAACCCGCAGATAACTACCCCGCAAGACATACTCGATCCGCATCGCATCTCGGCCAGTGCGGTCGTGTTCCAGACACGAAGACATCGCAACAAGGTGGCCACTGTAAAACCATCGCCGCCGAAGCCGATTACAGGTGAGCGATTTGGCTTTACTTATCGGTTGAGATATGTAGCCGCCCTCATCCGCTTTCGCGCCGGCCGTTTAAGGGACGATTTGGGCTTCAGCGTTTTAACTTTCAAAACGGGCCGTACTTAGTTCCCCACACCTCACCATGAGGGTACGGCTATTTACACGCCTGCCTCTCCAGACTAAAACTATTCAAACCACTAGATTTACCCCGCATATTTTAATATTTCTGTTTTGATTGTAACCTACAACCTCGATGTCCCAGCAAGTCACAACAAAGAGGTAAGTAATCGATAGATTACCTCTCCCATGGCTTTAGTCACGTCGTATTATAATTAATTATCTGACCCTACTTATTGTATATATTACTGATTGCAAATAGAAATAAACATAATTATAAAAAAATTTCAAAATTTAACAAACTAGGTTTTTAGATTCAGATAGGTTGACCATTGAGGAACCAATCGTGACATTTACTTATATAAAAATACAAAGATTAGAGTCGAATATAGAAAGTTCTTTTTAACACTTAAATCCACAATTTGTTTTATAACAACCATATAAAGAAATTGTATAAATTCACAAATAATAATGAAGAGACCAAACAATTATTCTTTCGAAAAATTTATTTTAATAAAACATACTAAAAACAGATTTATACGACAAAAGTATGAATGTAAATTATTTTAAATTTATTTCTAAAAAGCTATTTTTAATAAACAAAAATTATGAAAATAAAAGCAATATAAAATAAAACAGCTCTTAGCAGTCCTTTAGCTACAATTTTATGAGATTTACAATGTACTACCTTTGTTTTGTAAGCTTTCCCTTTATTTGTACTAGTATAAGGGTACTTTACATAGATTTTATAACAAACTACCTTCACATATGAAACGGTTTTACAGGAGTTGAGAACAGTGGTCTATATTAACTGTAATGGGTTTCTAAGTGCTTTATTCTCATACTTTTCAAAGCACTATTACGTTGCAAATTTTTTATATACAATTTTAGTTAGACCAACTAACACATTCAAAAGCTTTATTATTAGTGAACAAAGCATTTAGTTGCTCTTATTAGTAGAAACTAGGTGAAATAAAACTTAATAATACTATTAAATGTTTCTCTGCATAAAACATGTAATTACCATAATTAAACAAAGCTATAAAACGCTATTGTTTGAGCTTGACATTACAATAGACTAAAAAAGCTATCTTCATATCGCTAAAGATATAAAAAGCAGACATGAACGCTCGTTTTAAAGCTAACATCAAAACAACAATATAAAATAATATGTAGTTCCATATGTGTTTGGACAGTATAAAAAGTCCATTGAGTTCAAACAGCCCGTTTACAAGTGCCTTTGGCAAACTGTTTGCAAAAACAAGCATTCACATTTGGAAACGATACAACTGTAAAATTAAATATATTCTGCCCTTACGGCGAATTCGGATCAAATAGAATGTACGCTAGCAAAAAAGATCATTTTATTTCAAATCAGGTAATTAGCCTGAATTAGTTAAACGCTCTTTTTCAACAAAATGTAAAACAAACATAAAATAATATATATGGTAACTAAAGTAGAACTTTATTTATTATTAAAAATACATATTTGTATATCATACTTTTTTAATTAAAAAATTTAAAAGATTATACATAGTAAGCAGTTACGTTCAAAATAAATTACGACACATACCTAGCTTTAAAGTAAAGCTTTTGGTATTTCTATACAAAGTAAGCTAAAAATTTTTATTGTTAACATACCATCTTAATATTTCCTCGAAGACCTAAAAAATTTAAAATTATACATTATGACAGTCACCGCACAAGAAATAACTACTAGCTTCTTTGATATACTTGTAAGTTTACAAAAAACAAACAAGCAGACATTTATATTATGAAATTCCTTTAGCAAAAGATGTATAAACAATTAGAAACATTATAAGTATCAAATAAATTAATTCTGGTTTAAAAATGGCTAATAAAAGATTAAATTAAACAGAGGCGAAATATAAATGCAACTACGAGAATATTAAAATTTAAAAAATTTAAAACGTTTACGAGAAAACTATATTCAACCCAATATATAGCGTCTATGTACAAATTTAAAATAAAACGTTGCAGAAACTGTAAAATTATCAACTCCTTAAACTAAAATTTACATAGTAAAGATTGGTTTACTGTCGTATTATATAAAATGTTTAAGATTGTACAGTCCATTGCAAAAGAAACCGAAAAACGTGTATCCTATGAAAAAATATTAAATAGTACTACTCAGGACCTTTTAGATTAAATGAGAAGCCCAGGGCAACTAGTATTTTTAAAATTCAAAATTTAAAATAAAATTGTGGACTACAAAATAAAATATTTATTATTTATTTTATTATAATTTTTAATTATTTCATAAAAGCTTTGCGTGCTTTAACGTTAGAAAATTCACTAATTATTTTAAGGTAGTCTAAAATATGCATTAATTGGTAATTAATGTTGACCGTTCCCAGTCTATTTAATCGTTCCTGATACATTATCTATCGTACAATGTTTTCAATTATTTCCAGAACACTCAATAACCTTTTACCTTCTGCTACGCTACAGATATAGTTAAAACAAATTCAAAGCACAATCACGGTATTCGATAATACGTTTAGGAATTTCATGTCGATAATTTCCTTAAGAAATTGTATTCGTAAATACGTTTTATTAGTTTTTCTACAAATTCGTCACTTACTTAATAATAATACTTCCTTGTAACAGGCCGCGAAGGCCCTTTGGGATCATAACAGGATAAATCTATTATTATCCCAGAGTTTCACCTCCAGGTACTCATTTATTATAGCCTGAGTCAAGCTGGGCCGCAAAAATGCCAGCGATTGAATTGGTGAGAGCGGGATTCGAACCCGCATTCCTAGGTTTCGTAGTCTAGCAACCTATCCATTAGACTACTACAGCTTGTTACTTCCTTTATTTTCATATTTTTCTATCATTAATTTTCCCTTTCCAACTATACTCTTTTTCTCTATTTTCGATAATGAAATTCTAAAATTCTATAAAAATCGCAAAAAATTAAAAGCTAAGGAAATTACTGGAAGTCGACGGTTAACCCCATCTAGCATTATGATAATTTTGTCAAAAACATTTAAATAAAAATATTCTCCAGCAGACTTTTGGTCTTTCAATCAACTATTTGTTTTAAATTCTGTATTGATGACATTTTCGGTTGTAATTTTTTTGAGCTCGTGAAGAACTGATTTTTATGTTTTCTTAAGTTGTTCTATATCTTTAATTAGATTCTCGACATTATTTTTTTCTACATCCATGTTACTTTAGGGAATTCGATAATGATATTTGTTTGATGGAATAATACACACATTTTTAGACAAACTGTAGATGTAAGAACACATTTAAATTTTGACAAACATTTTTCAAAAGCAGGAATCTGTGCATCAACGGAACGCCTTCTTAAATCAATGTCATTCAAAGCCGCTCGCAAAGACTAACTTTAGAGCCACTGCTTCTTGCCTTGCTATCTGTCTTGTTTTTGAAAGGTGTAAGAAAGAGTGTGTTGAATGTCTTTTTTTCTAAATTTCTCATATTTTTGAACTTCACTAAAGAAATTATAAATTTGCTAAACAGTATCGCCCAAAAATAGTATTGCTTTTTTGTAAGATTCTGCTCAATCCACTTTAATAGGATTTGAAGTATGGTTTCCACAATCAGAGAATGTACAATTACTATTTTTACGCAAAAATACTTCTGACACACTATTATATTTTTCTGATATATTGGCTTTATTATAGTCTTGTTCCACACCATTAAAAATCAATTTTAATTTCTACAGTAAATTTAAAAGTAGGATAGCAATTTCTAGACCCATTTCATCAGAAAAACCATCAAAACATATAAAACGTTCTTCTATTAAAAATTCAAATACACTAAACTTGATATAATGAATTATTAATATCGTTTGCTACTTCTGAGATGAATCTGAAGTTGCATCAGCAACAATATCAAAATATTTATCCTTCTCAACTTCCTGAATTATTACGTTTTGAACAAATATTAATAAACTCACTCTTTATTTCCGCGTATTCTTTTGTTGCTTTTTTGTGCAGCTCAAACATGCTCCGCCAATATTGAATCACTAGGGGTTGTCTACAAAAAAATATTTTTAGTGTCCTAGGCTGATAATTTTTAACCACCTTTTCCTCAAATTTTTCCCACCTTGAAAAAATTTTGGCGGGTAACCCCTTGTATATATATACATATGAACAGAGAGTAAACAAATATATGTAACGTGATTCGCTTGGTGGGAGCAAATCACCCGCAGGAGCAAGAGCGATCTCGGCGTGCGTGCATGAACGCACGGACCTCGTGCAAGTTAAGCACTCAAAACGCAGTACGATAAATTTCACATTAGTCGTCTTTATTTACTTTTCGTTAAAATGTAGAGGCTGTCTTTGTTTACTTGTGTAAATCAAGGGCGTAGCAAACGCCACTTTTCTTTGTTTACATTCTGTTCAAATGTATAGATAAAAGAAGATATTTACTTAACAATTCAATTATTATTATGTATATTTTGAATGCGTGTATTAAATTTTTCTTTCAGAGAGAAAAAATATTGTATTAAAATAGAGCTTTAGAAGCTTTTTAGATGTAAATTTTATATTCCTCTATCAGCTAAAGTTCTGTTATGTCAATTTTCTATAAAACCTAATTCCCTTTATGTATAAGAAAATTTTTGTGAAATAGTATAGATTCATATAACCTTTTCCATTGTTAGTAGTATACCTCAGTTTATCTGTTGAATATGAAAACGGAAGCATGTTCTTATTTAGATTATAACATGGTGTACAATAAGTTGATTAATTTTGATAATCCCACATAGCCCATCCCTATTACAAATTTTGCCATTTGAAAGCGTTCTTGAAAGTAATTTAAATGAAAATGAACGATTTGATGAATCCTTTGCAATGTTTTCAAAAATTTTAAAGTAGCGCTTTGTGGAATTGCTTTTTCACTATTTCGGTAAATATCTGGAAGTTTTAAATGCGTTTATGGAATTAAATAAATATATTTATAATTCCATTTTAATTCTAGCAGTTATTTTACTCTTTTTTTACTCCAAATTGTTCAATAGAGAAAAAATTTTCGTTGCTATTGAATTTTCTCTACGTAACCTAAATGTACGCACACCTTATAAATCAAATGTATTAACACAAATCATAGAAAAACATAATTCTTATAATCTCAATATTTTAAAATTAGCAGATAAAGTAGGCGAAGAGAATATAAAGCCCCAAATTTTTAATGGAAAGAAACCGGGTAAATCTTATGAAAATGATGTTAGCATATTGCTTATCAGAAAGACAAGAAAATTTTTTATATCATACCAAAACAGAATTGTAACAGCAAGAATCTCTACTTGTTACAGAAAGTTCAACTACATCCAGAGAACCTTTCTCTGACAATGACAAACAACCTTCCCATTAGCAATTAGCATATGCTTTCCAAAAAATTCCCGTCGACTATATATATCCATTATCATGGACATGTGGTAATAATACATACCTAAAAAGATAATGGAAAAACACAGGTTAAGACAAATACTGCCAGTACTTACATGCTAGTAATTGGAAACACAATGTTTTCGCACAAATGCACCAATACGATTACGTGGATTTTACCAGATAGAAAAAAAGATAAATAAAGAAATGAATATCGGATAAAATATATAACGTCACAAAAAATAGAAAAAAGACTAAAACAAAAAAAAACGGTTAATAATAAAGAATACAAATAAATGCAGTTATGCAACTCTTTAAATAAAAATATTAGATATCAAGGAGAAATGCTGCAAAAGTACATAACATGAAAAGATTATATAGTATAACTAACTCGGCAAAAAAATTTAAAAACCTACTTCAATATGACTTAAAATATACAAAAATATTTTAAGAAAATGCTAAACATAAATGATAATCAGGAAAAAACGAGGAAAATATACAACTACAAATAAAGAAGCTACAAATTAACGCTGACGTACTCACAAAAAAAATCAAGCAATATGTAAACTCAAAAGCAACGAAGGTTACCGGTCCTGAAAGCCTGTCCAATAAATTCTTTACATGACATCCTAGTCTGTTCTTCTCTTCTACAAAATTAGAAACAGACACCATTTTGAGGGAACGGAAAGAAAGGTGTATAATAGTTTTAAAAATCTGAGAAGATGTTCAAAATGGCGCTATATAACACTATATAATTCGATTTATAAAATTGTGACTCATTTTCTTTCAAAAAAAAAATAATGGGAAAACCAATGTTGCACATATTTTAAAAGAGCTTTTGACAGTGTTAAACTTAGATTTTGGAAGTCTGATTTTATCTGCTATTAATCTAACACTCGGTTAGAATAAAAAACAGCTATCACTAGCTAGGTCATTGCTTATCTTCGATAGCTTCTCTTCTTTCCCTGAAGCCGTCATGCTATCTAAATACTTGTGCTTTGGAATTAGGCATTCTTTCAGTAGGCTTCATGTATCATAGCAAATATTTTGGGGGATATTTCGCAAAATTTTATCGCTGACAAGACACTAAAACAGTTGTTCACTTTGCAAGCGATCTGTACTGTGTAAAGGCTTAAAGACAAATAAGCTAGTTTGTACCTCTTTCATGACATCTTTCCTGTTCTTCTGCTTAGACAAAAAATCAGTCTCAATATTTTCCGGGCCTATTTTATAAACTCCAATGTAAAGTCTGTGCTGATATATAACATCGAAAATATTACTAATAAATGCTTTAGGCTAATACTATAAATCACCAGAACGCATAAGCAATGATAAGCCTTTGCTACGAAAAAAACAGAGACAAATAGATAAGGAGATTTAGAGATTTTATTTCATAAGCGGAGCTGCATTAAACTTATACTACGTAAACCTATAAACAACATAACGAGAACAGTTTTGAACGGAATCTGCACGGAAAGCGAAAACGGCAGATCCGGAGGAGAGCAGTTCTAAATGACTTGGAAATAAACAACATGGCAAGAGGTAAACCATACGACCGAAAATATAATCTTTTGGAACGCTATTACCAAAGCACTATGCTTTAACTAGGGCACTAAGGACTATATATAATGTTCATCTACTACATTTAAATATAACGCTTAATAAATTCAGAATTATTAAATATTGAAGCATTAAAGTTAAAAAACAAAGTATTTTCCGAATTAATATTGGCCTAAAGCAACCAATTTAATAATTTCAAAAAATATGCACTCAAGGTGTCTAAGAACTGTGTGTTCAATATATTTTTTTATTTGTTTTACAGCATAAAGGTTGTTGTAAGTTATCATATTGCAATGGAAATGTTGTCCAATAGACAAAATTTCCTCGTACACGAGGGTTATCAGAACAGTGATTCAATCATCACTGCATAGCGAAAATGTACCCATCCTAAAGTCATTAAGTTCATAACATATCGCCTTTCTAAAGGTAACAGTCAGGAAAATAATCCAACAAATGCAAGAATCGATAAGACAAAATTCATCATTATCAGCTCATAATGTAGTCGTATTCTCAACATCAACATATCGTTTATTAATACAATTCTAAGCCGTAATTTACACTCTAAAATCAGCAACTTGTGCAGAAACTAAAGTGACAAAAAATTTTCTGGTACTACCCTACGAAACATTTAAAATTTCAATGCAGTAGTGTAGTTCTAACAAAATAGAGCAACATGTCTCATATATAATAGTTCAATTGAAGTCATGGATGAATTATTTCCAAACAAATTGATTTCGAAAAGGGGCAATATTAACCGACCTTTCGCAGTTCAAGCTTAAGTGCTCTTGATTATTTTTCGGACGAGGCTTTATAAGGAAAGTATATCTAAATATGTCAATGTCTACTTCAATTAACGCAATATTGATGTAGAAATGGCGTTTACATCAAGAGCGTTATGAAGCGCACCAGATTAGATGAATATCAGCAACAATAGTTGCCATCTGAATAATGTTATTTTTTCTAAATAATTTCATATTAACTGTTTCAAGAAGAAAATAAAAAAAAACTTGCAACACATTTTAGTGTCATGTTTAAACCTTTGACACTGTTTTTATGTACTTTATATTTGGAGACGTATTCACACAAAAAAATTTATAGAATAATACAACTAATTTCAAATATAAAAGTGTATTTTTTTGGAAGCAAAATAATAGCAAAAAGACCGTTTAAGTTGGTTAAGTAGACACACAGATGGCATTTGGATTAAACTATTGCTGTACAAAATTAAGTAAAATAAATAAAACGAATATCATTTACAAATACAATTCTGATATGATACATTAATCTGTACAACAGTTAATTTTTAATTGCAGTAATATTTTTAAAAAATCGTTAGAAAAGAACTATTATACAAGCACACATTTTAATGAAAAATTAAAATAATCTTTAATAACACAGGAACTACCAAAAGCACTTTTCAAGAAATAAATAATTTGAGATCAATCTAAAACGACTAGCAAAACGCATTAAGGTAAAATAGGACATACCTGTAAATGAAAATTAGAAAAAAATAAATATTATAAATTAAGAAGATGATATATGTAGAGGTACTACTTCCAAACGTAAACTCCATACATCCTATTCATACATACCCAGGATTGCCAGACCTATGGGTCATCCTGGGACGTTGGTCTTTAGATGAAATCTCACTCCATTTATGATTCTAAGAAGCTTATTATTTAACCGGCGACAAATGTGTCAGCACACAGGTCAAACTAATTGAGAGGCTATGGGAGGCAACCTTCAAATACTGAACTTAATGACTCTTATAATAACCACACCAGCAGCATTGACCCAGAGTGGGCGGCTGCAAACAGCGTTTGTTCTCCATGTTAGGAGCGGCTACAAATGCACTCGCCAACCAGCAGTAGGATAACGTGGCATAGTAATCCTAAAAACCCCTTAGAAGAATATTGCAAGTTTAAAGAGAAATGGAAAAATACCCCAGGTGGGCAGGAACAGAAGTCCCAAATCCCACACCTTCAAAAGGAAGATCTGCCTCGAGGATTTTGAGACTAAGCGAAGTAAGAAGAAAGCCAAGGAGGCATCCAGAACTAAAAACATAAGTCCGAAGATACAACGGAATATTATATAGAGTAGCATACTTGGTACTACAACTATCAGAAAATTTCAGTGTGAATTGTACAAATATATACGCCGCCATTGACACATGATGAGGAAGAAATGGACATCATGTACGAAGACATTGAAAAAAACCAATCCAGAGTTAAATGTAACCATAATTTAGTAATTGGTAACTGTAACACAATCATAGGCAAAAAGTTATCAGAGGACGAGTCATTCATAGGGAATCAGGGTAGATAAATTAAAAAAGATATACACTATGTAATTTTTTGAAAAGATAAACAATGTGTGCAATAAATATTTACTTTGTAAAACAATTTCAAAGGAAGGACCTATATAAGGCTAGACGGAAGGACCAAAAATAAAATAGACTACATCCACCAAAAAGATCATAAAAAATATATCAATCCTTAACTTATTTAACACCGAAAGCTACTTCTGCTAGATAAAAGCTAAAGTAGAAATAAAATAACCAAGAACATGCATTAGAAAAAACAAACAAAAAAAATAAATATACTTTTAAAGAAAAGAGAGATAAATATTGCAATAAACTAAACAAAACATTAAAAATTTTGAAAAATCGAAGAAACAACAACTAAAATAACAAAGAACATCCATAGACAAGAGCAAACTATCTTGAGAAACAAAATAAATAATAGAAATAAGATAGAGAAAACAAACAGAATACAGCAGGATATCGGAAAGTCAGAAAAGACACAATAAGAATGACACGTGAAGATATAGACACATTATAAACAAGAAATAAAAATGTAATAAAAAATAACAAAAACATGAGATGCTTAAGCAGAACTGAGGAAAAAAGAAAAATAGTAACCGTAAAAAGATTAAACAATTAATAGACAAGAGACAGAGAAAAAATTTTTAAACATAACAGAAGAATTCTTCGAAGACCTATATAGCTTTCAGGAAGACAAAAATTAGAAAAGTAGTAAACGTTGGATCGGAAGATATTTCAGAAAAGAAGAAACAATGTTACACACCTTAAGTAAAATTATAAATAATAAAGCTCCGGTAAGTGGCAAGATAATAACTGAGATGATTAAAGATACAGCAGACATAATCGTCCCTAAGCTGAGAATTGTAATAGTTTTTAAAAAGGGAGACCCAACCCTTTTGCAGAATTATAGACAGATCACCTATTGAAATAGACTTAAAATTTGTTTACAAGAGTAAATGCAAACAGGATAAATAAAAAGCTCGAAGGCTACCAATCTGTATAACAGGCGGAATTTTGTAAACGGTTCGGTACTTGTGAACATTTTCTGACTGAAAAGTTGTTACGAAAGGATTGACTATACAGAACTGAGCCTACTACGAATAAGATCATAGAATGAATGCAAACATAACAAAAACCATATACAAGAATGCTAAAGCGACAGTAAAAATTTATACACGACAAAGTTCTTTGAGATGCGGAGAGGAATAAGACAAGGTGATACAATATCACCACAACCGTTTATCCTAGTATTGGAAGGGGTTTTTAAGAGGTTAAATTGACAGAAATGAGAAATAAATGTAAATAGAGAAAGACACACACACTTAAAATTCTCCGACAACATAATCTTGTTCACAAAAAAGTGGTCACGATTTGAAGAAAATGGTAACAGAATTAGAAGAAGAATCAACAAAGATAAGATTATTAATAAACAAAAATAAAAATAAACTATGCGCCTAGAGGATCCAAAAATAAAAATAAATTACCACAATTTAGAAAGCGCAAAAGACCATGCATACCTAGGACAAATAGCAAAGAAAACAAGGATATCAAAATTAAAAGATAACTAAGATTTGGATAGCCATCTTTCACAAAATTAAAGAAGATTCTAACAAATAAAAAGATACTCTTTACACCTGAGAACAAGGTTATATAACCAATGTATTTTACCAGTAATAACATATGGGGCACAAACTTAGACGTTTACCAAACAAATAGTAAATAAACTTAGAACATCTTAGAGAGCTATGAAAAGGAGAATGCTGGATCTATTATTGTGGAACAAAAAAAGAAACAAATATAAAAGAAATAAGACCATAGTAATAGACATAGTACACAAGGCTTTATGTCTTAAATGGGACTATGTAAAAAACATTGCCCAGATGTAAGACGACAGATGGAACAGCAAAATGATGAATAGAAGCGGTTGGCTGAAAGACTATAGAGAGAAAAACCGATAACACGTTATTATGATGATATTAAGAAGGTAGCGAGATTAACCTGGATAAGAACCACTCAAAATCGAAAGAAATGGAAAGAACTAAGGGAGACTTATGCTCAATTCTAGGCGCACTAAAAGTTAAAAAACAAGAAGTTATAGGTAGCTCAAATACAAATTTATTTGCAAACTTAATATTTCAAAAAATCTCCTTTATTCTTTGGCATAATAGTTAGTGATGCTGACCGACAATTATTACATATAAAGATTACAAGAAAGTAAAACCAAATAAAAGCAAATTTAGAAATAATCAGAAAAAACAAAATACAATCCAGTATAAATAAAAAGTTTAAAAAAGACTACCATGTGAATCAAGCATATTAACGGTGTCATGCGTAATGTTCAGAAAAGCTTAATATGTCGTATAATTATTTGTTTTCTTCTTTTCACGATAGGAAATGATTTATCAATCAAGTCTATAGTATGCTCGATATGCTTGGTGTACAAAGTTAAATGCTAATAAAAACAAGGAATATAGACTTCAATTGCTAGCTGAGGATATAAATTTGAAAAAATCTGGAAGCTGTGGTGTAAAACTCGAACTGGTTTTAAAAAATATTTCTTAATCTGTCGTTTATTCTCAATAAATCCAATGTTGACAAAGCATATAATAATTAATTTATCAATCATAAAATTTATTTACTACAAAAATATTACAAAACCACAAATTTACAATATTACTTGATGTTTTTGAATACTGAAGGAAACGTTGAAGATGACAACGATTTTTAACAATTTATTATTAAATTTTAAGTAAACTTTTAGCAAACAATGGATTACATAATAGCATAGTGAAGATGGTAAAACTAAAAAGAAATTACAAATTATATACAAAACAATTATATATGTAAATTCTTTACATATAAATACCTACAAGATAATACATAAAAACTTGCTTTTACACCAAATAATTTACCAATCATTTCCAATATTTACTTGTTTGCAAATGATAAAAAGTTACATTGCTGCTCTATATTAATTAATAATAAAAAATCTAAAACCAAATTTACATAAAACAGAATACCGGTTCAAGTCGTAATGGGTAAAAAAGTTAATGACTTCACATCAATATAAATTTCCATTGCCTGCGGATAATGTTAAATGGTCGACAATTTAAATATTTAGACCACGCAATAAACCTTGGCATAAAATTTTCTACTTCTTGCTTGAAAAAATGTACAATCACTAAACGGAAATAATTTCGTTAAATTGTACTTCAAGAGGGGTATTAGAATAATTTCTCTATGTTGTACACACATCTAATACATTTTACAGAAAAATTACATTAAAGTAATCATAAAACATCTAGGTAAATTAACAAAATTAAATAAATATCATTACCCTAAATGATATAATTAATTTAATAAAAAGCTGACCAAAAGTAAAAAGAAAATTTATAAACTTGCACCTAGAATTTTAATTATTAAGAGACGAAGCGAAGCGGAGTCACTTACTAACTTCATGTTGTCCGTCTGTCCGTCCGTCCGTCCGTCCGAGCAAAAACTCGAGAACGGCTGGGAATTTTCAAATTCTGTTTTCACCAATCGACAGGTGACCAAAAAGGCTTGTTTTCTAGAGATTTTGAAACTGATTGGTCAAAGGTCAGCTAGACTAAAGGGTTCTCAAATTTGGGAGACTGCTTCGCCACTTCGCTATGCGTTTGCAGGTTTATTTAGATCATCAAATATACATCAAATGTGTTTATATATTTTTACATAACGTATTTTAAGATGTTGTCCTGCTCTATAATATATAAATTTGCGCGGGAAACTTACTTTGTATAAATCTAAACATGTTATTAAGTATGTAAAACACCAATTTACTCTAATCAAACAAGACGTTTAGATTACGGATGTACAAATTTAAGCAAAACATATATCGCAAATATTTTTGAAACTCACAAAGCTAAACCGTACATAATAACGGGGGATTTGCAATTTAAACGAAGCGGACGTGTTACCTGAGTCGAGTTATCGCAGCGAAGATTAACCCACCTGCGCCCGTCATAGCAACAGAACATTCAAAATTTACGTTTCCATATAAATGAGCCTAAATTAATACATTTTACAACATAAACGGTTATTGACACAAATCTAGATACGGCAACCATCATACATTCAATTCAATCTGTCACCCTTCCGCCACCAAAAAAGAAACAACCCTAATGCTGCTCCAACTTGGATTTTAAATTTAATTAGTAGAGAATGCCAAGGAAGCAGAACACCACTACAAAAAATAAATTAAATAACCAAACACGTTCATCAAAGAAAATAATAGTAACAATTTTTAATTTAAAAATAGTGCGTCTTGTTTTTAAGTGTCTTAGGAAAAAGCTTGTATCTGATGTTACGTGGGATGATATCAAACTTTACTGAAATTATTTTAAAGCCGTGCCAAAAAAATGCCAACCGCCAGCTAATATCTCGTTTCTACACGAACCCAGCTAGTGATCACGTTGCTCGTAACAATAAGCCGAACATCAGACATCTCTGCACTAGTTTACTCAGAATATCCAAGCCAAGCGGAGTTTAACGACCAAGCGTAATCCCACAAGCAGAAAAGCCGCATTAAAAGATGCCTATCATTTGTCGGTAAACTGTACTGCTCTGTAGATTTTAACTTCACCTGAACCATTAAGAATACAATTGCACACTTTATAGTAGCGTTTTCAGAATTGTAGTTATTTTGTACTACATTGTATCAAAAATAATGTGATACGTGCTTTAAGCCACACGTGGCCAATCCTTGGCATGAGAAAATTTTTAAGATTCATTATATTTAGAGGTTTTAAACGGATTAGTCTTGTCAATTGTTTGTCGTTACTTGGGTACATTTGAGTGTCCGGAATTTGTATATTTGAAAAAAAAGTGGAGAATACAACTTACATATAGACATGACGTTCATAGACCTTCAGAGAGCCTTTGACTCTGTCAATAGACATAAGCTAATATAAGACTAGTTTTAGTGGGATTCGTATTGGTATACGAATCCCACTAAAACTAGCTCGATTGATAGAAATGATAATGTAACAGTCGAAAACAACAATTAAAATAGGAACACATAAAACAAATATTTAAAATTAGCAAGAGCGTTAGGCAAGAGTATAGTTTATCAGCATCACTGTTTATCCTATCTATCGAGCAAGTAGATTACGAGCTATGCTCGTATCTGGCAACCCAACCTCCATTATTTCTTGTTCCTCCAATCTTCCTCATATATTTGGTGGTCTAACTCTTTTCTTTTCTCCTGGTGGATTCTAATTTTGAATTTTGTTCGGCTATCGTTCTTCGTTCATTCTTAGGGCATGCCCTTACCATATAAGTCGTTTTGTTCCATATTCCTCCACTTTTGTTTTTATTTTTTCCATTCGTCTACTGTATTTCTAACATGCGCTAGTCTTGAAGCTCTACATCCTTCTTTAAAAAATACATTTTTACTGCATTTATTTTTTGTTGTACAGTTTTGCTTATTTCATATGTTTCGAAGCCATATAACAATATACTTTGTATAGTAATATTGTATATTCTTAATTTTGTGTTTTTTTCTTATACTCTTGGAGCATAAGATAAAGTTCCACTTTTATACTGCTTGTTTATACTGTCTTATTCTATTTATCCCTTCTTTCTTTAAGTTCGCGTCTGATTATGTTAAGCTTCCTAGATATTTATATTCTTCGCATTTTTGGATTGTCTTGCGTTCTATCTGTAAATCGGTTTCTTCTTCTCCAGTCATCAGGATATTTTTCCTTCGTAGTTTATATTTAGTCCTCTTGCTTTGTATGCATCCACAAGTTTTCGCATCATATATATTATAATACGTTCATCTCCAGCAAAAATTACCTAGTCATCGGCAAATAACAAAGAGTATATATAGTCTTTATTTATTGGGATGTTCATATAGTTAGATTTATTTTACGTTATTAATGTGTTTTCAATGTATATTTTAAATAGCGCAGGAAATAGGCTATATTCCTTGTTGGTGGGGAATGGTGCTGATAGTTCATTTCATGTCTTTATATATTTCTTGAATAGTATATATGTATTGTTTGTTTATATTGGTTTTATAAAGGATTCCAAAGAGCTTTTGACTGGGACAATATCAAAAGCCTTTTGCAAGTCTATAAATATTAAATGTATGTTTCTAAATTTTTTAATTTTATTTTTTCTGTTATTTGTTTTATCAAAAATATATTGTCAATGCATAAGCGTTCTATCATAAATCGGTTTTTCTTTTCTTTATTGGAATATCAAGTACCTGAGTCTAAGCCCTTAACCTATTAATTCTGAGATGGCCTGGCGTGGATTTTGGTGACCTCTTAGGCGCTCCTAGGTTAACGGAAGCTTAGGAGCCCTTGTAGCTCAGGCAGTTCTAAACATGCGAAGGATGGGTTTGATTTGTTTGCTGCAGGCCATCAGGCCTACAACCACTTCAACGAAGTTGGTAGCGTTTTCAGTTGCCGCTATAATGTCCTGTATGGATGCCAGGAAAGTAATGGGGTCCACGTTCTGAAACCACCCGGCGATAGTAGCCCAGTCCTGGTGGTCGGGCTGTGGTGGAGAATTCTGCGTTGGTCGCTGACTCTGTTGGGGTTTTGGGGGCGGGAGCATCCCCTCGGGTTGCTGGACATCCTCGGTAACTGGCTGGGTGTGCACCCTGGCAATTGGTGCACGTGGCTGGTTCTTCCGGGCTTTTGCAGTCCCCGGAATGGTGTGTCCCCGCATTTCACGCACTTCGGAACCACGGGGTAGCAGCGTTGCGCGTACCCAAAGCGTTGGCATCCGTGACATTGGGTTGCAACCTTCCGTTTGTACGGCTGTTCCACCAAATCAAGGACGCCGCGGACCTGAAATATTTGTTTGCTCTTTTCGGACCGTACAAGTTTTAGGAACACGAGCGGCATGGGGCATCTTTTCAGTCCCTTTCTCATTCTCCTGACGGTACTGATGGGGATGTCTCGATCCATGAGCTTCTGCTTTAGTTCCTCCTCGGTAACATTATCCGGGACTCCACGCATTACCGCGCAGAGAGGCTTGATTTCAGCAGGTGGAAGTGGTACTGTATTTTTGCTTCGTCCAGGAAGCGGGTCAGGCACCGGTAGTCCTGGGAGGTGGCGGTGATGCTAATCCCGTCCCTGATGTTTTTGGCCTTTACTAAGTAGGTCAACTTGTTTTTCTTGTATGGCTTTCCGACGGCAGGCCAGGCCTCCTTTTCCCGCAGGATCATAGACGAAACCTTTCCTCCCTAGGGAGCGTTCTCCGGGCGAGCTGGGATGCCCGGGTGGGGGCTGGTATTGGGGGCTGTCGGTATCTCGCCGTCTTCTTCTACGCGGTTACTCAGGATCTCGAAAGCGTTGGCGGTGGCCGCGGGGACGGCCGGAGTCTCGGGCGAAGGCGGGAGCATTTTCACTCGTGCTCGACGGCGGCGTTTTCTGGCAGGTTTGAAACCTACCTGGTCCTCACCTGATTTGCTTTGGGTAGCGGTGTTACACTCTGATTCACTCTCCGTCAGGGCTGGCGGGGGCAGTCGTGGAGCAGCAGCACCGGTCGATGTGGCTAGTGCGGCTTGAGCGGCTGAGACGGCGAAAGTGACAGGTTGGGCTGAACGGCTGGGCGGCCCACTTTCTCACTTTTTAATCGCCTCTTCTAGAACCTTCGACACACCTCCTGGATCGTCGATGTAAAGGCACATCAACTTCTTCCACAACGTCTTCTGCTCCGGGTTCCTTGAACAGTAGTTCCGGCAACTCGACATCGCTGTTTTCCATTCCGAAATAATCGAAATCGGGCTCGAAACCGCATGCACTGCTCCGCTGCGAATGTGTAAATCCGCTCTGTCCTTCTCTTATTGTTATTTCTTTTTCTATTATTTTCCTTGTAATGAATCCACAGAGTTACTAACACGCTGATACTTCTATAATTTCTACAGTTGTTTCTTGATCCTTTTTTATGTAATATATAATGACAAGGCTCTAACGCCCCTCGTGCAAGCACGGCCTGCAAACAGAGAGGTTAAGACTCTTATATGTTCGCCATTGTGTCGTCGCACCCCATTTCTAATGCGGGGCAATGTGGCAAGCAACGCGCCTTAGACGACCGTCATTATTACCCTTTGTTCGAAGTTAACGTAGTACTCAATTATTTTTAGTGAGTGAGTAGGCCACTCAGCGGTCATGAGAGAGCTCCGAGAAATGAACCTGAGTCCGTTCACTCCGCAGCCGCCCCTCAACCACGAGACCACGCTGACGCTCTTTTTATGTATCCTACCTTTCAATCTTGGAGTAGAGGATCATGATCACTAAGGCGTCTGTTAAATATATAGGTAAGAATTTCGCGTACACTTGCAGTTGCGTGTTTAATTAATTCAACAAGGATACCTCCTGGACCAGCCGATTTTCCGTTTTTCATCTCTTTTACAGCTTTTTGCACTTCTTTTATTGTTATCTCAGCAATGTAACCTTTTATCGTTTGATGCATTAGATACTGTTGTTGGTATTTTCTTCTGTCTTCTGTCCTGTTCTAGTGCCTCCTGTGTACTGTTCTATTTTATTTCATCCTTTTTACCATTATTTTGCTTTTTGTATTTCTTATTTCACTTTATTTTGTTTTCTTTAGCATGTCGTTCTATCTTGAAGTCTATTTGTAGTTGGCCATATAAGTTACTTTTTCCCATGGTTAGCTTCGCTAATTCCTCATTCTACCAATTCTTCCACCTTTTATGTTCGCTTCGTTTCTTATCTTAAGGGTTCGTATGCGTCTGCATGAATAGTGTTATTTAACTTGTCGTATAATTGTGTTGCCTTACCTACTATTTCTGTTATGCCTAGAAGTAATAACCTCATAAACTAAAGTTACAGATAACATTAAAAGGAAAACTATTCGGATAAGCTCATATGGAGATGACATGGTGTTGATTTAAAGAAACGAGGCAGAACTAAATGTGAAGGTAAAAATATTAGAGGGTGAAACGAAGAAGAGGGGACTAGAATTAAATAAAAGGACAACACTTTACATGGAGAATAAAATCAAAAGTAACAGATCAAAAATAAATAAATAATGGTTTTAGTAAAGTAGTAAATACATTTAAATATCTAGGATCTATAGCCACAGCAAAGAATAAGGTGACGGAAGCAATTCAAAAGAAAAGTCAACTTGGTAGCAGATATCTTAGGGCTAACTATAAATTACTACAGCCTAAATTAATGAGTATAAAATCTAAACTAAAAATATATAAAACCTTAATTTGTATAATATTAACTTATAGATGCAAAATGTAGTGCTTAACAATTGAAAGCACTAATAACTTAAAAAATTTTGAAAGATAAATGCTTTGTAAAGTGTAAGAACTGACCCACATTGCAGACGCTACATGAAGTATAAAGACGAACTGCATTAGAAAGATTGGTTGAAAGAACAAACATAATAAAATGCATGGAATCAAGAAGGCTACAATTGTTAGAACGTATAAGTAGAACAGAGACTAAACGAGGTACCAAAATAGCAATAGAATGAAAATTACCAGAAAAAAGAGAGTTGACAGGCCACCTAAGAGATGGTACGACGATGCTGTTAAAAACCTTATGCTAATAGAAAACAGGAACTGAAAAGAAATACGAAGACTTAAAGACTTGGAAAAGAGTTTTTGAACATTCTTAAACATATTATATTTAAAAATAAAGATTTACATAAATTTAAATAAACTCCAAACACCCCACGACGATTTAACATTACCCTCCACATAAGCTACTGTCGGTAGCTGGTGTTAAAGTATTACACTATGATAAACACATAAAAATATCACCATGTTTAAACTAATGTTCGGCATCACTCTACTTCTGCCCAAAGGATATCAATCACATGTTGATATTTAACTTACTAGTTACTTTAAAATTTCGTTAAATATATTTTTTCTAAATACTAAGTACTACAACGACTAAAGGGTGTTTCTTTTTTGGTTAGCATTTTAAAGTTGATGGGTCTGTTTTTATCGTTTTGTTGTCTATTATCATTTCGATTAATTTAACATTGAGCATTTTTCCAGTACAACAATGTGTTCTTATTGTTAATACATTTTATCAAAGCGGTGAAAGTGCCACGAAGACTGAAAACTTCTTGTAATTTTCGAGAGAAATAAAGTACCTAGCAAATCTACAGTTTGAAGACTATTGGAGAAGTATGAGACGACAATAAATAGCTGTTGCGCAAAATAATGTGATTGCGAGTCCTGAAAAATCGATTCACTAACATTCACAGCAATTGAACACTCCAACAACTTACATCAAATTTTACATAAAGATCTCCATATGTATAAAATCTAACTGACGCAACAACATAAGTCTGTTAAAAATCTAAGCTGTAGATAGAATGATGAATGAAGATGATGAAACTGCAGTTACTTATGAGAAATTACATAAAGCGATTGGATCAATTCTGTTTAACGGATAGAGCAACCTGTCACACTTTGCGCGAGGTGGTCGCCTTACTCACAAAAAACTGATTTTATTCTAATAAAAGTTTGTAAAATCACTGGTGTACGCTAACAAAGCACACACACAGCCCTAGAACTGAAGGCGGAAATCAAACGCCTGATCGGAGGCATCGGGACAAACATCTGTGAGAGAGTTATCAGTAATTTTGAAGAATGCGTAAATGCATGCTCTCAGTGCAGGTGGGCATACGTCTGAATTGGGAGATTTGACCAATTATAAGTACGTTCACTTTCATAAAAATTTGACTGAATATTGAATTTATAAATTCTGCGACTTTTATGGAACATCCTTTAGTACGATAAAAATAAACACGTAAAAAATTAAAGCAAGAGAAATCAAATGCACTTTTAACTCTCCTTAATCATTTTACAAATTTTGCTATTTGTTCTCGTTAAATGAAAATGTTTCGTTCAAAATTTGTATACTTTGTACACAGATTCTCTAACAAAAACCTAAAACTTCCCTTTGAACTTCAAAACGGTCGTCATTTGCATTAAATTTTCCGATAAATTTTTACAGCACTTTTATCTCCCATCCGTTTTTTTTCTTTTAACGTGTGCTCTTGTAAACGCTTTATGATAAAGGTACAACTTCTAGTAATTGCTTTTACTAGTTACGTTCTAATTTGCAGATACATTTTACGATTACACTGTACTAAACTTGGTTATTACAAGGGTATATTAATTACGTTGAACTTTACCGCCTTCATTATAATAATTGTATTTACAATTGCTTTATTATATATTCAATTACAATAATTTTGTATCTGTCAAAATTGTATTATATACTAAATATCATACTTAACATGCTAGTCAAAGCAAATTTTTTAGTTCTACTTCGCTCACAAGGCCATTTTTATTTACAGTTTTGAATGTTTACCTTTCATGTTACTTTTATATCAAAAAAAAATTAAAACAACTTTAGTTATGATAAAAAAATATTATTGTTCCAACTGTCGGAATGTATTTTACTGTCAAATACTATTTTCTAAATTTTGAGTTTTAAAATACTTTAACGTTAAATAATTATCGACGCCAATCCGCATAGTAAGGCATGCAATTGTTAATAAAAATATCATGTACTACTGGATAATGCAAATACATACCTCACTAATTAATTAAACTAATTAAAAAATATATGACAAAAAGGTATAACTCTATTAGTAGTCTTAATTATATCTTGTGACATTTATTGAGTAATATAATTCAAATTTACGGCAATCATAAAACTGTTACAGGATGCAAGATAATTACCCGCACAAATGTGTTCGTGCACGTTTCAGCACGTAAACATTATTGATTAATAATGATAATGCAAGAGACGTTTTTACCTTTTTTTCTCTACATTTTACCTTGTTTTCATGTCTTTATTTTGTTTTTTGAGTTAATGACACCACCTAACAAATGAAGTTCTGCGATTCTCGAGCTTCTCAAGTCGAGCGTCCGCCATGCAGACATCCAGAAACGCCTTAACACATCCTTGACACAATCTAACAATACAATAAAGTTCACGCCGACCGTTGTCGAAACCATCCGAGAGAGAATCAAAATAACAGGATACTTGCCTGATTCCCTGAGAATACCAATGCCAAAGGGAGAATTATTAGGTGCTCCTCTCTTCCTACATGCGTCATCGTCTTTGAAGGCATCACAGCTAATGGAAAACGTCTCTTCTTTTTATCAATCAGAGTGTCAATATCGATGCGGAAGTGTACAAGAAGAACATTTTAGAGCCCATCTGCTTCGACTGAGCCCCCAAACACTTTGGATTTCGCCACTGGATCTGGCGTCAAAATGAGGCTCCCAGAGACCGCGCCAAGACCACGCAGGACTGGCTGGGTTCTCACAATTCCTACTTCATCAGTACCAAGGACGGCCTTCTTGCTCCTTCCACTGTAATCCAATAAACTTCTCTCTCTAAGAGTAATTGGAGAGCAAGGCTTGCGCTACTCCCACTCATCTGAGGAATATCTGAAGCGGTCCTTTCTCAAGGTCTGAGACGAACCCTCCATCAAGTACCGTCGATGCCTTTCTCAAAAGACTTCACTATCTTATCTATGCAAATGGAGATCGATTCGAGAACTAACTTTTATGTTATCCTAAGGCCGATAAAATAGTACTGTTATAGTTCGATTGGTATTGCTTTTAAAATAAAAAAATACCGGTGCAATTACTTTGTCTAGGTAATTATCTCGCAACCTGTAATTTATGCATCACGTGTACACTTCTATTAAAACAAGTACAGAATCACAGTATCTTCAATAACTTTATCTCAAATTATTAAGCCATTTCCTTTAGAAAACAATTCAGCAACTTACATAATTACCGATACTATTAATAAAATATTGAAAACGTGTCCTCTTATAGTTCTAGGTATAAAATATGATCGATAAAATATAACATTGGCTATTTAAAAAACAAATTTTTTCGCACCAATTACAGCAAGAATTACATATAAAACATTTAAATCTGCAATGCTATAAACAAATAGGAGCTAAAGATAAATAAAAAAACGTGTATCAAGGCCATCAAGAGACTCGTAAATTTTATTTTAACATAAATAAAATTAGAATATAATATAGATATATTTATAACAATATCTCCTCTCTATTTTATTTTATTCTTTAAATTTTTGAATTATATCGAGATATACTGCTAAGGAATATATGTTCCAAATTTATTTTAAATATAAAAATATTTTGGAGGTGATTTTCCCTTAATATTTTGACACATTTGCACATTCATGAACTTAGCGGAAATATTGACTCAAAAACGTTTGTAGATAGTTTCATTTAAATCTGATTAAGAATTATAGTACTTATGTAGTCGATATAATTCCGTTATTTTCCATATATACACTCCATGCAATGAATAAGACCAGACATATAACTGGAATTTCTATCTGTAAAACAATATGGTAACTCGTTGTACCCAGAATAAAATTGGAAGATGGTGTATAAACAAATGTACATCAATGTGACAATTTCTGGAATACCTTGTAAATATGTGATATTAATACAGTAAGTAGAACACAACAATGCACTTCATAAATCACAAAAATCAGTCGCGTTAATAATATATTTTATTAATTAGCAATAGTACGTTTATCGTTATTTCTTATAACCTTAAATAGGGATGATGTAAAATTATATTGTATATTTGTTTTTACGTAGTCGATGAAACGCTTAGATCAACTTTGTTAAGTGTCTGCTTTAGTTCCTGAGAGCAAATAAATTGTTTGGCATTTTAATAAAGTTTGTGTGATAATCATCCTCAAAAGTTTTCTGTGACATTAAGGTCAGGAGAGCAACGACTAGTTATGATTATCTATGTGGTGTCCTTAAAACCAGATTCAAACGTTGCATGCAGAATAAATACTGTCTTGTTGAAGGGCAAATGCTTGGCCTGCTATAGCATTTGAAAATTTGGTTTGCATCTGCTTTAAAAGCTGTATTTGCTTTCTCGAGTTTTGACTGTGTGTTAGTAGTACCAAATTATCGAGTCCGTTATAAGATATAGCTCTCCATGCCATGAATGAACCAACATTAACTCGCCACTGTGACAAAATTACTTCCTTCTTACTTAGATCATGTCAATAATAGGAATACCTATCCGATTCATCTAAATTAAATTTTTTCCGTCACTAAAAAATAATATTTCGCCACTCTCATGCCTCAACCCATTTTCGATAATCAAATTGGAGTCAATCAGTTCAATGCAACACTTTAAATCGGGTTGTTAGACTTTTTGACATTTCAATAATGGATAGCTCTAAAGTAACTTTTGAACAGTTTTCACAAGCTTTGAGATTTATACACCTGTTAATGGTAAATTTGATTCTTCACGCATACATACGGTTATCACAATCAATAACAAAAAAGTGACTTTGTTCGTCTAGCTAACACTGCCATAATAGATCCCAAGGAGTATATCAAATACCTTATGGAAGAACCTGCATGAGTCAAACAAAAAGACAAATTATCTAACCAAATATATCAGCACTCTCTGGAGATACGGAAAGACGACTGTTTGGCACTTGCCCAAGAAACAGACCACAAAATTAAGTTTTCTGATACAGAAACCATTGTTTCTATTTTGCCGTCCTACCAACAGAATTATTCATAGGGCAATTAAAATAGAAAACTGCCACCAAGGCATAAATATAAGAGATGATAGCCAGTTGCCGAACACGTCCAAACCAACAAACTTTTCACGATATAGTGCACAACATTATTTCAACTTTCACTTATAATAAAGTTTTAACAAAAGGTGGTTTTGAGGTGATAGAGACATAAACAAATATTACAGTACAATTTTTTAGAAATCATAATGTGAAAGCATTTGCAATAGGCAATGTTTCTACGTAACCTACTAACAGAATTGCCTGTATGATATTTAGTTAGTGTCACCGTAATCTACGAAAGTAGATTTGGACTACATTTAGGCACAAAAACAACTTAAATTAAATCCTTTTATTTTAAAAAATCTTCGGACAGTCAAAAATGTATAAACAAAACATAAAATGAGGTGCGTTTTATATATCATTTTATATATCAGGAACAAAACTAACAAGAAATAATGTAATGTAATATATGTAAAAAAACTGTAGAAAAACTGATAAAATTAATAAAATAATTATAATATATATCATCGCAGAAACAAATAAACCAAAATTCCCACTAGGGAAATATATTTTAAATTTATTTAAACGATGTTTTACATATAGGGTTTGTATAAAAATTATATAGATTTATTTGCGATATTGCTATAATACCTCAAAAGTCTTCAAAGTACATCCCTTAAACGTTGACACACTTTTGCCAACGGCTTTTCCACGATTCGAAGACTCCCTGGTAGGCGGATTACTGAATGTCCTTAAGGGTATGCGTGCAAGCTTCTTGGTACGGCACCTAGAGTCGCATGGTGGTGTCCTTTGAGGGAGAATTTTACTTTTAGAAATAGAGAATAGTCTACTGGTGCAAAGTCGGGACTGTGAGGGAGTTGGGGAATCGTCCAAAAACGGGTCTTCTTCAACGCGTTGCAGAAGGTCTTCGCAAGCAGACACACGCCTCTACTTTTGGTCGTCCATCAAGACGTTTGAGACAAGTTTAGCACAGATCTTTTGCATCGCTAAATTTTCAGTGATAATGTGCACACTTAACCGACGGTCTAAATTCAGCCCTTCACGCACACGTTGCACGTTGTCGTCGGTTCTGAAGGTCGACGGCCGTCCAGCGCGGGGCTTGTCCTCCACACTCTGTTGGCCATCTTTGAAGAGTTTGTGCCATTTAAAAACTGCAGTTTGTGACATGCTTTCATCTTTTAACACTTGGCGAATCATGCTCAACGTCTCCGTAGTCGATTTCCCCAGTCCAACACAAAATTTGATGGCGTACCGCTGTTCAATCGTTCGCTGCATTTTGCGCTTGCACCAAGTCACTCGACAGGGTCCACTAAAAACACGATCTAGGCTGAACTAAGGCTCGCAGGAGACTGACGCTTAGGGCGTCTTGAAGGTCACATCCTCCAACCATGCGCGGTGCGAGCGCGTTGCTATGTACAGTGACGTCAGGAAAAATGTTTCCGACACTTTTTATACAAACCATGTAATGTCAAGTTCTAACGCAAAGCAGTATAAAGTAACATAGATTAAAAGAAAACCAACAATATATAAAACATCATCATCGAATCTGTCCTTATAAAAATGTTTTCATAAATTGCTACGTTTTTACTTGTTATAGCTAAGCTTAGTCTTTAAAGCAGGAAAACTAAATATTTGTGATCATTAATTTTCATGATTAAAAAAGTTTCAATATTTTAGATCAAAAAAAAAAACTTCTTTGCTAAATAGAACAACTTTAACAAAGGAAAAACTCATTAAATAAAACAGTCAATAATATCATGCTTTGTGAGTTATACAAACTTTTAAAATTAAATGTAAAATAGGTTTAAAATACGAAAGTATGGTTTTAAAATATGCACTCAAAAAAATTAATAAAAATAATGAATTAAAGTACATATACATAGTATACTAGTAAATACTGTTACACAATGATTACAACAACAAAATAAAACAATCAATTATTTCTGTATAATATTTTGAGGATTTATTAAATGGTTATTAGTAAGTATAATTACAACAGATTTATTTAAAATGGTCACCCTTAGTTTCTAGGAAAGGTTTAAGACGTCCGGGTGACTTGTTTATGGCTACACAAACTACAATTTGAGAAGTATTGACTACAGCGGTTAGGGTTCGTTTTGGAGAATTAACATTAGGGTGTCTGAACAAACTGTGCCATCTAAAACTGTCTATAAATAATGATAATAGATTGAGATTCTCCTAGAAAGACACCTTGTTGTTCAACCAACTTTCAGTTGAGCGTGCATGTGTAATTTTGCCTAAAGAAGCATGTGATTTAGAGGTTTCAATACACCTTTTAAACATTCAGTTTATACACAGCAAAAAAAATTTCGGCTCCTTTTCACAAAATGAATGTCAATCACTCCATCATCACACATTCCCCGCCGAGCAATTACAGCTACTGGATAAGGGCTTCTCTAAACCTTTAGCAATAGCTGAGATGCTTCTTTGGACGATATAGCGTACACCTTGTCGTTTTGTTTATTAAAATATTTCTTGACTATAAACATTTCTTTATCAGTAAACAAAATTATTCTGTGGACATCATCATTCAACAACATCTATGCTTTTTCTCTCACACCTTTCTTTACAGCATCTCTTAGTAAACGTCTTGCACATATTTTGGAATCAGGTAGTCCTAGGTCTTACTTAATAACATTAGACATTAAAGTTTTGAAAATTTGTATTTCCCGAGACATAATCTTTTACTTACGAAGAGGATTTCATTTAATTCGGGCACTTGCGGTTTTGACTGTCTAAACTAAACGTGGTCTTTCACATCTTGAACGACCGTTGACACCTCCAATCTCATGAAACAATTTTATAGCCCAATACATAAATATTCCGGTAATACTGAAAAGCTGCAAGGTCTTAAAAATTACATTTTTTACTTTTATTGATAAGATAACTAAACTTGACAAGAAACACAATATAACTTACAATTTTAAGGCGTGGCAATTGCAACCACATGTTAAAATCATGAATATCTCTATGTTGTGCAAAACAAGGGTATGTTTAATTTTGTAACAGTATTTATGGGAATACTAATTAAGTAGTAACACAAATGCGCTTTATAAGTAAACGGAGAAAATTATTGTTAATGTTAGCATTATTCTGTAGAAATAAAATATAATAAAATAAATTTTTTATTTTTATTTTATTGGAGATGAAAGCGTATAGTATTCATTGTAAGAAGCTAAAGGACTAAGAGCATATAGTCTGTTCAATAATAAAGCGGTCACAGTAATCTTGAAAAAATACATCATGAGCAATAGCGCAATTACAAAATATCTGTTCTATCACCTCCATTACTAATTAGGTATAACTTTATACCTTTTTTCCATGATTTCAACGAGATTTTCTGCATAATCATTGGGTAAAGATGGCCATATATTCTTAATTTGAAATAACAGCAGTTTCACTGTGTACAATGGTTTCCTTTGAACTTTATGTTTATGTACGACCGTGCATTTTCAGCGCAATTAACATTTGGAGATATTACCAGTGATTTTATTTTGCTATTTCTACGCACTCCACGGTTTACCGCGATATTTAAGATCATATTCTTTTGACAGCACCCATATTTGTTATGATAAAATCAAAAAACCATTTCAGTAATGTTTAGCACGCATTTTTGATAGATGGTACACATATTCTTGGTACTTAGGTTGTCCGTAATAGGAAATAATCAAGCAAAACCGCGTATGCAAAGCATTCCTAAACATTTACTTTTACATCAGTTCCCGCTTTACTTTCGAACCGCAAGGACGTGCGAGCGTTCACTCCGCGACCCGAAAGTGCGAGTACGAATTATCAACATTTGGTGCCTGCGATAACCAGCAATCGTTTATTTATTTCTGGTAACAAACTTTATTTATATTTAGCAGTAAATTCGTCAGCTTTAACTATCACCCCTACGGGGTGAATTGAGTGCTATCATGTCTGTTCACAAAAGAAATTCCGATCACCTTTCTCCGCCTATCACCGATTTACAAAAGAAATACCAATGGAATCCTGAATCATTACTCGAAAGAAATAAATATTACTTACCCGAACATCTCGAGCCGTCTGCCTCAAAAGAAGCAGAGGTCAATGCATCACCTCAAATTAAAATACCACCTATCTTTCTTCACGGCCCAGTCAACCATAAAGAAGTTGTAAATGATATCAAAACTATTATCGAGGGTGAGTTTTCGACGGCTCTCAATTCATCATCACTGAAAATCACATTATCAAGCGACAGCGATTATAGAAAATTAGCGAAACGTTACTTAACAAATAAGATCGAATTTCATACTTACCAAAATCCCAACAACAAACCCCTATCGGTAGTTATAAAGAATGTTCCTCCTTCGCTAACTGAAGAAGACATTCATGCTGAGCTAGCGCCTCTCAACCTCCCTATAACACGAATTACAAGGCTTTTAAATAAAGATAAAACGCCTATGCCCGTTTGTGCAGTACTCCTCACCGCAAATGCAAAGGCAAACGAAATTTTCAACGTCAAAAATCTATATCACACCGTAGTAACTGTAGAGCCACGAACAATTAATCGTAAAACACCCCAGTGTCACAGATGTCAACACATAGGGCACACCAAAAACTGCTGTAGATTAGAACCACGATGTGTACGATGCCAAGGAAATCACTTGTACACTAACTGTGATAAACCTCGAAGTGATACCCCAATATGCATTAATTGCGGAGAAAACCACCCCGCTAATTTCAGGGGATGCAAATACTTCCATGAATCAATAAATCACCAAGGCAAACGACCTCAGAACGCAACTCCTACAACAAGAAAACTAGATAACAAGCCAGCACCTGCTAACAATATGAGAAACTTTCCTCCCCTTTCAAACAATACAAACAACACATCCTTACCTAACCCATCCTGGTTACCAAAAAATAATTCTGCATCACCCGAAACTTCCCCCATAATCAACACTATTCTATCAACCTCCTAAATCTCATCCAGCCCTACATAGAACAAATCAAACAATTCATATTATCAAATCTCCTTCCTTCCCTTTTCAATGGACAACAAAACTAAAACTCTCTCAATTAAAACTCCTTAACTGGAATGCCAATGGCATTACAAAACAAATAACCTTATTTAAGTCATTCCTTATGAGACATTCCATTGACATAGCGTGCGTTTCAGAAACTCATCTAACTAATTTAGACAAACTCAAAATTTCTGGATATCTGATCTACCGAGCTGACAGAGAGGCTACATTTGCATCTGGCGGAGTAGCCATAATCATAAAACGCAATATAATTCATCATGAATGCCAAAAATTAATACCACTAACCTCGAGACTATCGGAGCCAAAATCAAACTTAACAATGGTACTAATATAACCGTAGTATGTGTTTATAAACAACCAAAGAAACAACTTCTTGAAAAAGACATCTCCATCATATTCAATACCAGTGAACCCACATTCCTTATAGGAGACTTGAACGCCAAAAATACGATATGGGGATGTAGAACAACAAACCCAGCTGGAAATAAACTTTATGACTTAACATCTACACACGCTTCCAAATAGAAGCCCCAGATGGACCTACATACTACCCATATAGAAGCGACCATGAACCAGACATATTGGACATCGTCACCCACAAAAACTTCAACAAACAAATCTTTCAAGAAGCGCTCTCCGAACTCGATTCAGACCACATACCCGTTATAATCTCGTTTATACTATCGCCTGCTAAACACATTCCAGAGCCGAGATTAATAAATGGTCCAGTAAACTGGGACATCTTTAGTGCTACACTCGATCAACAGCTTAAGTATCCCAACGATCTTCAATTCTCAAACCAAATCGATGAAACGATCACACACATAACCGAAACCATCTCCGACAGTGTAAACGCGGCGACCATAGCTACCCATAAACACAAAGTAAATATCGATCACTATTCACCCAAACATATAGTGAGCCTAATTAAACAAAAAAGCACTCTGCGAAGAGAGTGGCAGAGAACAAGGAATCCCTCAACCAAAAACATGGTGAACAATCTATCACATCGTATTAAAAGGAACTTGACACCTACCGAATCGAGACATATCAAAGACATATCAGCAACCTTGAACCAAGCGACCCGGGCTTGTGGAACACAACCAAACGCATTCTGCGCCAACCAAACGAGATACCTCCAATCTCTTCAGGAACACAAATATACAACTCGGATGAAGAAAATGTGAAGCCTTCGCAAACTATTTAGACCAAACTTTCACTTCTGCAAATCACGCAGACCCAGTATTTAAAAATATAGTGATAAATTATATAGAAACACATCAACCAATTGCTGAAGCTAACTTTAAACCAACGTCACCTAGGGAACTTGCGTCTATAATTAAAACTCTCCCGATAAATAAATCACCTGGATGCGACAAAATACCAAATATAATACTGAAGAAGCTGTCTAAAAAGCGCTAGCATACCTAGCAAGTACTTTTAATGCCTGCCTAAGAATAGGATACTTTCCGAATGTATGGAAACATGCAATTATTCTAATGTTTCCCAAACCAGGCAAAATAAGAAAGAAATCACCAGCTATCGACCAATCAGTTTATTAACAACAACCTCAAGCTCTTCGAGAAGATCATTTATCTCCGACTCAACGAGAAAATCACAAAACTGAGTATTCTTCCCACTTTTCAATTTGGATTTAAAGAAGGCCACTCCACCTGCCACCAACTTCAGCGTATGACCGAGACCATTGAACGAGGTTTTGAAAGCAAACAATACGTTACCACCCTGTTTTTAGATATAGCACAAGCTTTCGACCGCGTTTGGACAGAAGGCTTAAAATACAAAATAACACATCTACAATTACCCGAGTATATCAAGTCTGTATTATTTTCGTTCCTTGAAGATCGCACATTTGCGGTCAAAATACACACTAGCTTATCGGCTACCAGAACTATACACGCAGGGGTCCCGCAAGGCAGTATACTGGGTCCCATTCTATTCAACATCTACATGTACGATATTCCAGTTCCCAGCACAAACCTTGCAATGTTCGCGGACGACACGGTCGTGTTAACTATGAATGAACATTTAGAACAAGCTATTGCTGAACTTCAAGTTGCCACCAATATTCTAAGCAGATGGTTCAAACAGTGGAATTTATCAATTAATTATTCTAAATGTGTCACTAAAATATTCTCTCTTCGAAAAATCAAAATCCATCTCTTATTTTAATTAACGACCATCCCATCCAGTGGAATGCTAATGATGAGCCCGTAAAATATCTTGGTATCTACCTCGACACTCGACTTACATGGAAATACCACATACTAAAAAAATTGAACGAGGGACACACACGACTAATCCAACTTTATCCACTCATCAATAGGAATTCTTCTATGAGAATCGACTGTATGACTCTTCTCTATAAATCATTAATACGTCCTTTAGTTCTTTACGGATGTGTGGTATGGGCTAACACCTCAAAACCAATTTAAATCGAATCCAGGTCCTACAAAATAAAATCATTCGAATGACAGTCAACGCTCCCTGGTTTATTACAAATCAGCAGCTCCACCATGAACTAGCTCTACCCAAAATTCAAGAACACATCGCGAAGTTGACCAAAACTTTTCATAAGAACCTTACCAACTGCAGCGGTGCCACCTCTTACAAACTAGGTCAAAGAAATATCCATACACGTCTAAAACGCAAGCTACCGCAAGACATATATGAAAGTGATAGTGGTGAAAACTAAGTGCCAAACAACAATCAAACCGAAGTGAATGTGAACTTTTTCTATTTCAAGTGGATATTAATTTCCATTCAAATTATTTCATTCTGTTAAGTATTATTTGTTAGAAATACCTTGTATAACAATGTATATTGTTGAACAGGTACAAGTTCTATTAAAAAAAAAAAAAAAAACTTTTACAGTGTATTTTACTGTGCGCTGAAGAACCCTATTATTATTTGATGACCACGCTTTCAATTAAAAAAGACTCGTCTGTGAGGATAACATTGTTTTAATCTCAATCCAAAATTTCCTTCGCCCAGGCCGTCGTTTTTGCCATGTTTTTCTGATAATAATATTTCTTAAAAGTTGACTGAAAAAAGTTTTTTCACGCAGGCGACTTCGAATCGTATTTAAAGAGACCTAAATTACTTTATTGCTGAATTACATTTGGTTACAACTCAGAGAAAGGCCTGGCTTCTTTTTAGAGAGGCAAGATCGCTTTATTTTCTTTGTTGTTGTGATACGAACTATACCCCTCTCCATTAGATTGTCTACATTCTGCATATATTTTGTAAACGCTTTATATGTTAGTTTCGATCCTTTCGCATAATTCACTAAAACACTGCAACATTGTAAAGATAAAGTTCACTGACATCAGCAACGTAATGTGCTGTTAAACTATATACTGCCTTTTACCAAGTGATGACGGTCCCTTTCTTGACATAGAGACTGTAGATAATTGCCATATAACAATCAGCACTTTTTGTCGATATCAAAACACTAGAATTATATATATAAAAAAAATTATGAGTGCTGCTGCTGCTGCTGTCACACAGGTCAAAGTCCAACTCTAACTATACTATTGCTGTCAATGATGTAGTGATTTGAGGAAAGGGCTAATAAAATAAACAAATGAGTCAAAACGCTTTCAAAACGTTTTGTGTTTCACAAAAAAATTTTAAAATTGTATTCACTTATGAATTATTGTCAATGGGGATGTGCTCCGCCGACCGGCTGAAAAAGAAGAGCAATGCGAAGGACATTCCTGAGGGTGGCCGATTACGCATGCGAAGGGGCTCAAGCATGTCGGAGTTGGACAAGCTCTCCGGGGGGCCGCTGCCAGACCTCGTTTAAATAAAAGACTTTAGTTATTAAACAATTATGTTGCGTATTTTTATTATTTATTTGTAGTTCAGATAATTTTTAAGGTTATAATAATTTTCTATTAATAAACTAATTAGTTTGGAGTAAGAATAATTAAATAAATAAATTAATAAATTTTAAAAGATTTAAAAAAAAATTTCTAGAGCTGGTATTCGAACTCCAGACCTACCGGTCTAAAGCCCGATCTAACCACTGGACTACTGCTCCTCGGTTGAAAAAATCGTTTTTATTTTTTAAGTAAAGAAAATATAAAATTTGAAGGGTCATATCTTGAGCCCGAAGCCACGTTGGCGGTTATTTTGTACCTCATCCCCAATTTTTGAAGGTGTTCTTTCAGATTAGTCGACCGACCGCTTTTACCATATATCTTAAAACGGACCAAACTTTTTAAAGTTCTGTTTATTCAAATTTATTTCATTTAATAAGAAATTCAAAAAGGACAATTTATTTTAATACAGCAACATTTGTTTGTATTGAAAAATTAGATTACATAAAATGTTAAAAATCGTTTAACCTTAAGTTTCAGGAAAAATTTAAAAAATATAAAAATTACTAATTTCCTTATTATGTACAACAGAATGAAAATTGGTTTTGGGAAATTCACGTCACTCAGACAACTTTCAGGAGAAAAACCCTGCGAGATCGGATGTTTAAGTTAACGAGCTATATTTAATAAACAAAAACGAGCAAGTAGCGCACAACATCTAATTAAAGTTAGAAGAACTTTAACGGATTAGGATCATCGGTTCTACCTCGCAAGGTCTAACTAGTCGCTACGCTGAAGTTTTCTGAACAAACTGGGGTACAGTAAATCCCCGCAACAAAAATGAAATGCACGATGCCTTGGCTGAAATGTGATTTTGTCAAGATTTTGTTGCAAGTGACAGCTCGGTAATTAAAGCAGTGTTAGAGTACACCCTAAAGCTGTTATATAAAAACAATTTGTTGCGGAACTTTTCTTTTCGGTGAAAGCTTTTACTGAAAGTGTCGTTGCCAATAAAAAATCAGGGCCTAAGCGAGCTACTTAGGGCCGAGTTATAGCCGGATTGTGAGTTTGACATAAAACGTATTAAATTTCTTACTGATCTAAGTTAACATGCAATTTATATTCTTTAAAATCAGAAACCAATACTTTTGTTTATAAATATATAATATATTTATTTTTATAAACTGAATTTGCAAATAAATAAAATATTTTTAAATAAATTCTATTTATTTTCATTATTTACTATAAAATTTAAAAAATTCAATTTGCAAACAATTTCACTTAATTAATTCCAACAGAAATTATTAGATTTATATAGCAAATATTTTTCGTTAGCTATATATTCACAGACAATAAATTTTTTTATTTATTTGACATTTTCATCTTTAAAATATACTAAAACAAATTAGGTTTCTGAAAAAGAAATATATAATAACAGAATTCGCCCAAAACTTAAAATTTCTTATGTAGAGTTTGATGTTTCTGCGGCCTTTGTTGTTCTGTTTATTATTATATTCGTTAGATTGATCTTAAGAGGTTGTGTTTTCGTAGAATTTATTAGTACAAAGAAAAATAGAAGTGCTCTCATATAAGTTCAGAAGTAATACTGGAAATATTCTGGAAAACAAAAAAATTATTTATTAGCTTTAATACAAACTTTAGTAAATTAAAGTTAATTCGCCTAATTAAAAAGTTCTATATAAACTTAATTTTTATTCGTCTTAATCAAGAATTTGAGTATTTTAAAGGTTTAACACAATTAAATTTTCCCATAAATTTAAAATAACTCGAAAATTTTAGTTTAAATGTTTGAAATTTGCTCAATAGTTCTACGAATTAAATATACAATCAATTTCTTAACAATTAGATTATTTATTACTATATTTTACGTACTACTGTTTAGACACTATAGAAAATTAAGGCACTATTTTTTGTACATTACACCTAGATTCGATTCTCAACTGATTTTATTGAATTTGGCTAAAATGCAGCTATAGCTCTTAAGAGTCTTTTACGTCTTGAATCATAATCATTACTCTATCACCGATTTCGATAAAGTTCTCTTACATAATCTACTCTGTGTATAAACAAAAATAAAACGGCTTTTTTTGCAAATTCCTTGTTCTCAATATATAGGACTTTTAAGTTCCCAAAATTGTCATTTCTGCAATTAGAGTTTGGTTTAGATTCAACATAGAAGAATTTGAATCAATTACGATCAATGCTCTAAGGAAGATCGCCTCTGTCGTTCTCACGAGGTGGCGCCCTATGTTTATCAAAATTAGGAACTAAAAATAAAATATGAAACTGAAACTGAGAACTTTTACAAACTGTTTATTTTGATCAAAATAAAGGAACTGTAACAAAAATCTCAGTTGTCTAACATCATTATTAACAAAGTAAATTATGTTTTTTAAGAAACGTGATGTTCTTCAATTTTAATATTTACGTAAAGATAAACTTTGCATTGAATTTCTTTTGCATCTTATTCTGATTCACTACTTTTAGATCTATCTGACTTAGAATCAGAAGTTTGTTTTTTCTCACAGGTGTGGAGTTGAAGAACAAAGTGATCAAAACAAAGCTTTTTTGAATAATAAGCACAGCTGGCAAAACATACTGTTCCTAAGTAACACAGTCACTTGACCTTATATTGAATACTACTTGAAGCAACGTTAGAAAACTTTTTAACTTGGATTCACAGCATATTCTGCATTTTGCGATACATAGCATAACATGTCTTTGAATATGGAGGCTTTCATTTGGTGAGAATTCAAAGAGTGCATCATGAAGTATAATTTTTGACCTGGTGTTGTTTAACTCGATACAATATGTATAATTCTATTCGCTTGGGAAAAAATTTATATCGCTTGAAAAAGTATCTATCTAAAGGTTGAGCTAGGCTTGTTAGTATAAAAGCTGCTCTATGTCTCCTTAGAAGTAATTCAATTGATTTAAATCTGGGAATAGTGATCTACGCACTTAAAGTACCGACCTGAAAAATTTGGTCGAATTCCAGTTCATGTCTTTGGTAAAATAAATATCTTTTTGTTTGTCGTATCATAAAATTTATACGCCACTGTTTTATCAACGTTGCAATATTTTTGTTTTTAAGTTGTATCGAAGTGTCTTAAAATTTAATCGAAATGCTTAGAAATACCAAGAAATTGAAAACATATTTAAACAAAATCCAAATATCCGAAAAATTATTTTATAAACGTTTTTAAAGTGTTTAAACCAAGATTCAATCAATTTGTATAATTTTGAAATTCGCAGACGACTGAAATAACGAAGAAAGTTACTTAAAAACTGATTCTATGTATAAAAAGATGAGGTGAAAAGATAACCAATTATTTTTAAAGAATGTTTATGTAACCGGAACGTAACAAAAAATCTGATAATAAAAACTTTATGTGCAAAAATAACAGAAATGCAATTTAAAACTGCTAAAATTGTCCATAATAAAATCACATTGCTAAAGATTTTACACATAAGAGAGAGGGAGGGAGAGAAAGAGAGAAAGTTGCAGGAATAGTGGAAAACCAAACTGATAAGAGATAACAACAAAGTAGTGGGCACACAGATGCCGTCGCATAATACATAACGTAAATAACCCGCGCAAAATAAAAGCGGCTTTACCAGTTCTTATAAAACTATGTAGGTTTAAAAAATCAACAACAATAAGCACAGGAAGAAATACTAAAGAACCTAAAGAATTCTTAAAGAGATAAACAAGAACTTAGATATTATTGAAGCAAGACAAATGCATGGAAAAGAAAATAAATAGCTCTTAAAAAAATTAAATAAAATTAAAGATAAAAGTAAAGCAAATGAAAAGTGAAAATTAGCGACATAAACAAGGAGTAACACACGAAAACAAAAGAATAGAAAAATAAAAAGGATAACAAAAGAGAATAATAATTACACACGAAGTCGAAGAACAAGATAGGAAAACAACCTACAGATTAGAAAAAGTACCAACGATCTTCAGAATATAGAAATAACATTAATAATGGAAGAAAATATAATAGAAATATGAAAAATTAGAAATCTATGAAGCGGAAAATTCAGAACAGTCTTATTGGAACTAAGAGATATTAAAAACCACTAAAAAAACTAAGAGGGGCAAAAATCTATATTGAAGGAGAATATTCAAGAAAAATAAAAAAACAAAGAATGAAACTGATAACATACAAGAATATAATTAGGACAAAGGGACGTCATGCGTTTGTCAGATATAACAAACTCTTACTAGACTGAGATGCCCATTATCTGGAACAATTAAACGCAATAGATATCTTAGATAAAGGAGAGAAAGAGAAGAAACCTCCCAATAAAAATCAACGCACAAACTAATATAATGGGACCTTAAACGAAGAAAACCAAAAGGTAGAAGGGTGAGTCAAATATCTCCTAACGAAGAAGAAACTTTACGGGAGAACTTAATGAAGATTACTAAAACTGCAGACATACCAAACAAAACTAATAGTTCTTAACACAGGACAGATAAAAAAAAGACAAAGGTGAGGAATAAAAATACAAAAGAAAAAAATACAACAATTAAGATTAATACAAGATGCAAAATTATAATAAAAAGAATAATAAAGCAAAACATAGCGTAGAAAGAACACGGACAATAAAAGTGGTCAAGATTTCTAGCTCCCCATAGGAAGTAAGCAGATTGAGACACCTAGCGAAGAAATGAACTCTCTGAAAAATGGCCTCAAACGTCGAAAATTATGTCAAAACGACGCGGTTCAACCCGTGAGTTGTTCAAATAGAATTAACCGCGAAACATAACCGACCATGTATAGGGTGAGCCAATTGGATTTCAGTATGTTTAACCTGAATGAAACACAAAATATAAAAACAATCCAAATTTTATTACTATCAATAAAATACAGACTTGGTAGTTACGTATAAAATATAATGTCGGCCAGATGGCCTCCACAATTCCGCTGGCAAGTGGCAATTTTTAGCGAAGTTTTTCGTATTGCTGTTCTCTAAATAAAACTTTTATTTTAGCAATTACACATCTACGATCTATTTTAGCCCTAGATTCATAGTAAGTTTGGAACCCAGTCCTTTAAATACTCTCAGAGGAAAAATTTTAATGAGATTACACCGCAAGATTACAGTAACCAATCGATGTTATTCCTCTGCAAAAAGTACGACCAGGAAATTTGGTTTGAAGTAAAGTGGCTCCGTGTTGTTGAAACTACATGTTATTTAAGTTGAAATCATTAGTCTAATTGAATAATTGAATTTGAGTTTTCAGTGCCCAAAATCCAGTGATTTTGACAATTTACAAAACATGAACTGCTGTGTTTCCTAAAAAAAACACACGCACGCACGGACATACACATTTCTGTAGAAATTGTAATGGGTTAGTCTACATTTCTTCTTTGTATCTAACAATTTATTATGCACTCTTACCATTTTTACTATCTCATTTCAGTGCTTCCTATCGTCACATAGTTTTCTCCAATTTCTTGTCTGCATTGCTCTGAAGTCATTTTCCTGCTACCTCTTAAATTCCGTTTTTGGTTTTCCCTTTAGTCTAGAGTTTTTCTGCTACCCATTTCATTACAATTCTTTTTGGGTTGTCCTTTCCTTTTCTCATTACATGTCCATGCCGTGTAAGTTTCGTGTTTTAACAATTTCTTAATTTGATCGTTTAATAGTGATCTTGCTTTTTCTTTATTTGTTTTGTTCTGATAATTTTCTGTTTAAAAACCTTAAGTCGTTCTTTTTCTGTGTTACGTATGCTGTTTCAATCCCATACGCTACAATAAGTCTAATTGTAAAAACATGAATGAAAACAAAAATTAGAATACAGAGTGGTGTCCAAGAGTAACAGGACTGATTTTCTTTAAAAAAATTATTGAACATTTTGGTACATCGACTTAATACTCTTCAAAATAGGCCCCTTGGGCATCCACACACTTCTGGTAGCGAGCGTTCCAGGTCGCTAAGGCCTTTTGGAAGTCGTCCTCCGGGATGCTGTTCAGCGCCTTCGTCGTTGCCGCTTCGACTGGTTCCATCGAGTCTAAACGATGCCCCTTGAGCTGCCTCTTGATCCGGGGGAACAGGAAGAAGTCCGGCAGTGCCACATCAGGGCTGTAGGGGGCAACGTGGAAACGCCGAATTTGGCCAGGAGATCCCTTACAATCCACGCGCCGTGGCACGACGCGTTGTCATGGTGGAGCTTCCACTTCCCCACCAGGTCTGGTCGTACGCGTGTGATCCGATTTAGCAGCTGTGTGAGCACTTCCACGTAAAATCTTGCATCTACAATCTATCCAGAAGGTACAAACTCCTTATGGACAATGCCACGACGGTCAAAAAATGCAGTCAACATCGATTTCACTTTCGATTTCGACATTCTGGCCTTCTTTTTACGGGGTGATTGTGCGGTGTGCCACTCTTCGCTCTGACGTTTTGTTTCCGGGTCGTATTTGTAGCAAAACTTGATGGCGTACCGCTGCTTCAAATTTCGCTCCATCGCAACTGACGACGAGGCGTCACAACAGGAGGTCACTAAAACAGTGGTCCACACTCAACTAACGCACGCAGGCGACTGCGGCGGGTCGACACCTGTTCCCAAGGCTCCCCTCTATAACATCCGGCCTTGCATACTCGCTCCATCGCTCCGCGCGCTCGGAAAAAATACAGTCCTACTACTTCTGGATACAACCCCGTATATGTGACATATATTATCTTTTTTGTTTTTAATCCTTTTTTATCTTTTAGTATCTGTTTGTTTGAGAAAACTTTTTTGTAATTTTTGTTTAATGCATATTAGTACATTCCTCCCATTTTGTATCTACTTTTTCAAAATTATAATTTATTGGTGACCATGACAAGTTCCTTGATGATAGTTCCTTACTGCTAAAAAATAAAAATATTTTGCTTTTTCTCATTTATCTTTATTGTCCCTTTGTGCTCTACATATTTTATTAAGTAATCTAAAAGGTGATAAATAGTAGGACAGATAAATCGTTCTCTTGTCGAGCTTGGAAACTTTTTGATGCTATTCCAAGAGTTCACTATTGCTATTAAGTTTTCCATAGCCATTAATATTTAGGTATCTTTTAGATTCTGTATTACTTCTATTCTATGAATATTACCAAAATCTTGTTACGAAAAAAATATGCAAATCTGTGTTGTGTTCGAAACTTTTTTATTGATTTGCTTTAAATCTATTGCGTCTATAGTCGATTTTCTTTTTCTAAACTCAAACTGGTACTTCTTAATTACTTTTTCAACAGGTTTGATAAGTCTTACCTTTAGAATAATTGTTAATACTTTGTATGTAATATTTAAGAAAGTTATACCTCTGTAATTCTCACTAGCTGTTATATTTTCTTGTTTGGGTAGAGATATTATAATTCCCAGTTTCAATTTTCGGACCTCTGCCTTTATTTTCAAACTCTTTTTAGTAAGTTATATATCTTTTTTTTTATTTTTATGCATTTTCTAACGTAAATTTAGTTACTTTCCTGTCTTTTGTATTTTCTTTTATTTTTTGTCCCAAATTTTGACATCATTTTTCCAATCCACTCATATTTTATTTAATAGTTTTTGTGTCCGCTTTTTTGTATTTATTTTCAAGTTTTCCAATATATAACCAATTTAATCTTGTTGGTTTTTTATCTTTTATTAGTTGTTCACATTTATTGCCAAACCATGCTTTTTTATTGTCTTCGTACCTAATCGTTTCCCTTATCTGTCATTTGTTAATTACTGTTAATTTTTTATTTGTTTATAATTCTAGTAATCTACATTCATTTTTTCCTCAAAGGCTTTTCTTTTATTTTTAGCTGAGGTTTTTTTACACGCTGTTCTAACTTTCTTTACATATTTGCTTTTCTCCGATTGCATCTCTATTACATTAGTTTTTCTGTTTATTTAATTGTTATTAAACTTTCCTTATCTTTTATGTCCATGTTTAAGTTTGTAGCACTTTTATTTTCTTTTTCAACTCCTTATCCTTGTTTATCTAATACGTCTATTGTGTTTAAATATTCCAGGAAATAGAAATCTCCATTTACTAGTAGCTGGTTACATCGGATTATGTCCTTTTGTCCTAATTATGTTACTACATTTTATTAGTTCTGACATTTCTTTTAAATAATTTTTCTTCATACAAGTTTTTGTGTTCTTTTAGTTCTTTAGATGCTTTCTTTGGCCAGTTTGTTAATTCTACTAAGATTTTCTGTTTTACAGTTTTTTAATTTTTCTTATTTCTTATACCTCTGTATCCCTTCTCTTTAATCTTTAGATTTCTCTTTAACCCCATGTATATTTATTTTTATTTTTCTAATTTTCCTTTCCGTTTTTCATTCTCTTCTCATGTTATATTACTCTTAGATTTAGTTGTCGATTTGCATTTCTTAGGTGCTTATTTTTATATTGAATTTTATTTTGTTCCTTTTGGTAAATTACCTATTTGTTTAATTTTATCTAAATTTTTGTTTATCTCTTCTAAAGGTTTTTGTATTTTTTAGTGCTTCTATTTATACTTACTGGTGTTGAATTCATTAAACTTGCTTATTTTTATGAGAACGGGTAACACCGCTATTCTTTCTCGTAAATTTTGTTATTTTATATTATCAGTTCTTGCCCCCTTTTCTAGCTATTCATGTAGGTTTTTTCTTAACTTTACACTATCTGTAAAAACTGTCACGTTTATACAATTTCCCTATTTATTTCTTTATTTCTCAGATAAAAAGTTAGTAAAAAGTGCCCCTAGAAAATTTTATAAGATAGTAAAACAACTTTATATATATATATATATATATATATATATATATATATATATATATATAGCAAGTTAGAGGTCTTTGGGTGTTTGGTCGTTCTAGAGCTTTTTTCTTTTTGTGAACGGTCCTCATTTTACCTAATACTATAATCACCAAGAATATTTATTTTGATTTTTATTGTAAAAACGTTCTCTGTCGCCATTGAAAATGACAAATGTGGTAGGGTGGGAGGACAGTTTATTTAGTAAAAATGCCGTATCAATTTTCAAATGCTAAATACGGCGACATGGTTTTCTTACGCGGTTATTGCAACGGCAATTCATCTGCAGCAGCAGAAGATTACAAAACCAGATACTCGAATCGTGGCTCTCCGTGTCAGCAAACAATTCTGCGCGTTTTTCATTCTCTCTGTGGAAATAGAACATTCGTAAGCAGAAAAAGTGATAGAGATATTCATAGATATTCTTACATTAATAATACTTGGAGAAAGGATAAAATACGAGAACAACCAAGCAACCCCAAATTACTTCAAGAATATTTCAAAAACGGATAAGAATTCCATCTATGTTAATTGTACCTTTTTTGCTTATAATGTTTTTAAAAAACCTATGCACAGTCTTCAAATATTCTCGTGGGACACTCTATATAATGCAATAAAATAATGCATTAAAATGTAAAGCACCCTATTAGATGTAAAACATATAAAGAAAAAACTTTTTATTTTTCTGTATTGGATACAATGTAAATAACGCAACGTTAGATACTTTCCAATAAGAGGATAATAATCAAACAAAGCATAAAAAGCCTCGAGTACATGTGCGGAAACTCAAAGAAATATAATGAGCATAGAATTAAAGCAAACAAATAAAACCGTACATATCTTTTAAAAGCGACACAAACAAGTTAAAAATAGATAACAGATAATAATACTTACCAATAATAAAAAGGATACTAAGAACATTTGACACAGAGTCACACAATTGCGAAAGATAATGGGATGCTAAAAAAATGTGATTGTAAAAATAGGTAACAACAGCAAAAAAATAATGTACAATAAGATAATATACATCTTATATTTCATTTATAAACCAAGACCTTACAAGACGACAAATAATAAACGCAATGAAAATTAGTATACTAAAAAAAGAGTTATCAAAATCGGAAAATAACAACGAACATGTTAAAGATATCACAGTTGCAGATATAACTATATAAATGTAACTTACTTGGTATAGCTATATCGTAAAACTAAATCAAAAACCACTACCAAATAATGTACTTATGTAACTAAAGAACGAACTGAAAAAAGAAAGGAAATAGGTTCCCCTCAAATAATTTAAAAGACAAAATGCGTAAAGCAATGAATGAAAAATATTTACACATTATCGAGTGAAACAATTGGGGACAATTATTTACGTATTTGTATTAATCAGCACAACTATGTAATACTTGGATGATTATATTAAAGTATCTAGTAACCTTGTACTTCGCGAAGAGTAGAGGAGATTCATCATACCACATTCGAAAACGAGCGTTATTCTGGTAAGTATTTATATAAATGTAGTTAATGTTAAGAGTTTTCTGCTAGTTTTATGTGGGATTGTCTTTAGAAAACGTCAAATAATTAATACATGAACGTAATATTTTTTATTAGAAGACAAAACGTTCTTTCTTATAAAGTACCCGTAAATGCATGCCATGGAATGTTTCCCTTTCAAATTAAAAATAAAGATTATTGTTGCTATTTTTACTAACTAATTTAAATATACTATCTAAATTTGTAAGACTAAAAATATTTTAAAAAAATTGTTACTGAATTGTTAATTATGGTAGCAAAAAAAATCTTATAGGGTTCTTTGGGGGAAGACTTGAATACCTTAAAAATAGGTTTCTTATCTTTTAAAGGAATAATAAGATTACTTTTTTCCACAAAGGACAAAATTTTCGTTTAAATCTCAGAAAATACGCCAATTACAGAATAAAATAGCTCTTATTCAGTGGTTGGAGGATTCGCGTTCTGCCTTCAAATGAAGCGGACGTGTTACCTGAGTCGTGCAGTCACTTCGAGTTATCGCAGCGCGCATTAATTAAAATCTGCGCCCACCATAGCAATAGGACATTCACAATTTACATTTTCAAGTGAGCTCAAATTAACAAAATAAATAAATTTTATAAAACAAGCAATTACACAGCCCTCATGGATTAAGTAATGACAACACCAACGAAAACGTAATTCTGGCCATTTCTCAAAAATAATACACATGTAATTAAGACAAACTTATCAAATATAATTATTTATCTTTTATCTTTTAACAATAAAACAAACAACTGACAACACTTCACAATCAACAATCAAAGTAGGATTCAACCAAAAACAAAAATTTAAGTCGAAAAGTTCGCCAATATTTATCCACAATATAAATAAAAGTGTAACTGACATAAAAATATTACAAGTTTAGAGAATTTACGTCATACAGTAGCAAATATTTAAAAGTGAATCTCACTAGTTATGACGATTACTGTTAAATTCTATATGAATAATTAAGTAAAATTTCACAGTTTTGAAAACCCCAGCGAAAATTATCTTTATATCTGTGTTAATAAAAGCTATTCCGATGTTGTTTGAGGTACTGAAGTTACAACAGAACTGTCAGTTAAAAGACTACTAGTAATCAGCAAAACAAGATTAGAAATTAGGGAAAAAAAGCCCAATATATGCAGTAATTTTGACGACTAATGAGGTAGCTAAAAATATATACCCTTATTCTATTCAATAATGACAGTTGAAGCAAGAGGAAAAACTAGTAATATACTACAGTCCCATAAATGCCGACAATGCGGACACGCAAGAAACAACTATTGCGAGGCAAAGCCTCATTCCGTTAAGTGTCAAGAGCAACACTCGCTTAATAGCTGCAATAAAAATCAATCCCTCATATTGTGTTAATTGTGAAGGAGCACGTCCGGCGAATTACAGAGAATGTCCGCATTACAGGGATCTTTCGAAACAACGTTACCCATTAAATGTACAGAGTAATAACATGTCCTACTATCAAGCCGTATATTCAAAACTAGTAAGCTGACCAATCATTACTTTCTTCCTTCATAGATAGCACTTTACACTTTACTTATCCAAATTCAATCATTTCTTACAAAACATATTTTCCTAAACATATTTAATGGCTTACTTGTCTAAAACTTTTCAAAACATCACCATTTTAAATTAGAATGCCAGTGGGATCAAAACACAGTATACTGATATTGCATTTCTAACCGAGAGTCATTTAACTAATGGAAAAACCTTTAAAATCATTGAGTATCACATATTTTTCAAGAACAGATATACACAAACACCATGGAGTGGTGTAACATTTATGGTTAAAAAACAAATTCAACATAGCATACCTATTCAGATTTCTACTAACAATTTAGAAACAATAATAACCACCATCAACAGCACAAGCCACAGCCAGATAACAATTGGTACTGCTTATAATCAACCAAATAAAATCTTCTAAGAGAGTTACATAATTGAATTATTTGACGCACCTTACTAATAGGTAATTTAAACAGCTGCACCAATAATCTCAGTGGTATTAAATTAAACAACATTGCAATAACTGAACAGCTAAACATTCTGGCACTTACTAAATGTATGCTCTGTTGTTACAGAAGAGGTTGTCAATCTAATATATGAGATACAATAATTGCCAAAAACTTTTACTTTACAATCCAACAAAATGTAACTCCAGAACTTAACTCGGATCATTTTATTGTACTTATAACTATTACAACCGCCTCTGTATTTAATAATTCGTTTTCTAAAACTGGTAAACGGGAACAATAATTAAGTTAGATTTTAAAAAAAAGTTAAGTAAACAACTAGTAAACCCAAACCATATTAAAAATAAAATAGAAATTGACACTAATATAGAAATCCTTATATAACCATTACAAACTAAATTTAATTTGCCATCATACTCTTTCATCGCCAAAAGAGAAGCATTAAATGCACAAAATATTTTATGCAACAGCAACAAAGATAAAAGCAACCTTTTCCTAGATCATCTTGCAAACATGTTTATGTCAACGATACGAAACTAAAACATACAATTTTTACAAATGGTTAACAGTCACATTGAAACTCATATATTCATAGTGGCTAACTAACATGGCCAAACAAACTTGATAATTACATTACAATATTATCTTTATTAACTTTAAACATCGTACTTAAGAAATTCGCAAAAACAGCATAGCGTTTTTGACTACCTTATTTAATGCTACTATAAGATTAGGCTATTTTCCAAGTAAAGAGAAATTCCCACATTCCTATTTTCAAATTCCACAAGTATGAAGAAAATTTTCAAAAATTTTACTACGAGCACAGTTCAAATTACTCGAAAAATATCTCGCCGTTTATTTTTATCGCTGAAAGAATTGGATTCAGGAATTCAATTTTAGAGAATTGTAAAACTAATAGAAAAAAAGATATAAAAATAAATAGTATACAGTAACAGTCTTTATAGATATTGAAAAGACATTTGATAAAGTATAAATAGAAGATGTTAAGTACAAACTATTGCGCCCTACCTAACTGCAATAATTTTATTTTTTTGAAAAACAAAACTTTCTCCGTCCGCATTAACACGTCGATATAAATATAAAAACTATACATGCAGGGGTTTCTCAAGGCAAGGTACTTGGGCCAAAGTTATTTAGTTTGTTGATTTATGGCATTCCCCTAACCAAACTAAACAGTATTGCACTTTTTTCTAATGATACTATTAAGTTCATATAACAAGAAGATCTCCAAATAGAAATCTCTCGTCTTCAATTAGCAACCAATACACTAAACAAATATGGCTTATCGGGTAGTATATATCTCTTAATTCAAATAAATGTATAACTAAAATATTCACACTTTATCAAATTAGAGAACCTCAAAATATTAATATAAATGGAACAAACAGTATTTGGAACTCACTAACGGAAGACGCAAAATATCTTGGAATTTATATGAACACTCGACTTACATGGAAAATTTATACCAATAATAAAATCATCCAAGCTTACACCTGATTGCCGCTGTTATATCCATTAATAAACCGGAATACACCACTGTGCCAAAAATACACGATTATACTTCATACGGCTGCCATGTACAGGACAGAACTTTAAAAACCAATATGAAAAAAAGCTAGTATTTAAAACAAGAATTCACCTACAGCTGTAAACACTCCGTGATAATAGGTGCTGCAAGAGTCACTTTAACGAAAGCTGCTTTCATTTTTGCAAATTGCGTCTCATGCGATCGCAACTTTGACATTTGTGAAGTAAATAGAAGCAGAACTAGACAAACACTGCGGCGTTTAGTTTCTCGCCTCGAAGAGAACGACTCAACACGGGACACTAGCAGACCTGGTTGGCCCCTAAGCAGCCAGTCGGTCGAAAATATCGCTGCTGTGGTTGCAGATGTCGAAAAGAACCCTCAAACATCAACCAGATGACGCATCAATAGACAGTCCTTACAGCGAATTTTGGTGAGAAACTTGAAGATGTTTTTGTACAAAGTGCTAACAACGCATCAGCTATTGCCTGCAGAAGGCCAATCAAGTATAAATTTCAGCCACGCCCTCCTAAACGTCGACCATGATAAAGATGATTTTTTATTAAAATTATCATGAGGGACAAAATGCATTTCTACCTATGCAGATACGGGAATAAGCTTCTGGGGTACAGAAAATCCATGTATAATGCACGACGAGGCAGTGCATCCTCTCAAAGTCACTGTTTGGTACGGAATTTGTGGAGGAAATGTGATTAGACCATATTTTTTCGAGAACGGCGTGGGATGTAACTGGTGAGTGCTACAGAACCATAATCAACGTCTTCTTGCTGCCGCAAATTGGAGAATTGGTTTCCGAGAACATGTGGTTTCAGGACGGTGCAACCACACACACTGCACGAGCGACATTCTAAAGCAAGCCTTTCCCGAACGCTTAATCTCTCGTTTTGGCAATTTGCAAGATTGCCCGATTTATTCGTTCCAGACTTCTTTCTTTAGGGTTTCTTTAAAGTTACGGGTCTACACAAACAAGCCACAAACCTTGGCAGCCTTAAAGTAGAACATCCGACAAGAAGTGGAGAATTCATCGCTAGAAATTTTTAGAAAAGTCATAAAAACTGCTGTGAAGTGAGCTCGTACGTACATCAACTTTGATGGCGACCACTCGACTGATATTATCTTCGCGATTTAATGAAAAAACATTTAAACGTTTAAATAAACATAATCAACAAACAAAACTATTTTGTTTATTTACAAACAAAGTTACAGCATTAGAAATTCGATTGTATTTTTCTTATTTACAATCTTAATAAATAAATAATTAAGTGTGTCCATTTTTAAAATATCTTTGCATCACATGACCACCTGCCATGCTATTGATTGGACATGTTTGTTGCTGTACCTGTCGTCTTACAACCCCTCATTATACCTTAGTTTGTGCCTGTTATAATATTAGAAACGCGGATGTAATATCATCTGCTCAAATAGGCAGGCAGAGTAAAAGGAAAAAAGACTGCAAAACGGTGCCCTTTATAGCTACATAATTTGTAAAAATGTCGCAGCAGTAACGCAATCAAACTTTTTAGAGCAACGTCTTCGAAGAGATTAAAATCGCCATTATAATTTTTATTATCCGGTAACGAAGTAGAACCCCCAAAAAGGGGTTTTATATATCTAACAACTTATACCTGCCGCTAACTCTATAGTTAATGTTGATTCTACATATATTTTATTTTCAACCTACATTTCACTTACAGTTGTTTAAATTTACTTTAGTAAATGATTTGGATGCTGAATTCAATGGAATAAATTAAAACGCTTATTCAGCGGCAATCTCAACTGCAAATAATAAAATAATTACTCGACTTACTTAAACTCAACAAGCAATTACATCTGAAAAACTTTTAGCTACGTGTAATTTAAAATGAATGGCAGAAACGCTACGCTTTTAACAAGTTGAAGTTAAAAATCTTTAAGCCGAAACTTTTCTGCCACTTTCACGGGCCCATTTAATTGGTAAAAATACTAAGAAAAATTAATTTTTGTGCGTATAACACAATCTTAGTTTCTGTTTCTTTTAAGCCAATTGTTAAGAGTTAAAATTCTGCAGCAATATTTCAATGGCTACTTCACTTTAATATTTCATAAAATCAATACAGTAAGCCCTACTCTAAAAAGCATATTTAAAAGATTACATAAATTTATTAAGTAATTAAATTTAAAACCTAAAGCAGCTACGCCAACGCCTACATAATCAATTTTTCGACATAAATCATGTACGAGTAATATTACAATAGAATCTGTTTAATTAGAACTCTAAGGGATTAAAAAACACTTCAAATTATTAAATATTCCAATCAAGAAATTTTGCAAAATTAATAAAAAGTACATTTTGTTGTATCAGTTAAAAAAGCAATTTATTTATCTATTATTGTATACGCCAGTGTGGTTCCGTGTTTAAGAAGCGGGCTGCAGTGGGGACAGACCCGGATTCATTCCCAAATAAATTATTTTAGTACTTGCATTCACTTCGACCAAGGTGAAATAATGGCGATCGTCTAAAGGCACGGTACTTTCCACATCGCCCCGCATTAAAGATAGTCACGACCTGACACAATAGACGAACATATGAGAGCCTTAACTTATCAGTTTACAGGCTGTGCTCTCACGCGGGACGTTAGAGGCTTATTATAATTATCTTTTATTGTAATGAAATATACACATACACGCATGGTAGGTGTATTAAAGTATATTAAAAATAGTAGCTTTAGCTTATTTTATTCTTTTAATCAACAGGTTGTAAATGAAAAAACTGTACTTAGACAAACAACAACAAATAAAATACTTCCGTTAAACAAGAAAAAATTTTGAAATTTTCAAAAGTTTACTTTGACATTAACTCCTAGTTTTATGCCTTCGTCTTCTTGGCATAACAATTTTTGTATTATTTTTATTTTATTCATTTTTATTCAGCCCAATTTTTTCTGTTTCTTTAGTTCTTGTAGCATTATTTTTTGGTCATTTGTATTGCTTTTCATTAATACAACGTTGGTAAATTTTAAATTATTTATTCTTTACCCATTGATCATTAAACCCCAGTTCTGCCAATTTAACTTTTTAAATACGTCTTCTAACACGTAAATATTTTTGGGGATGTGGCTTCCTCTTGCCGTAAGTCTCTTCCTATCTCGATTGGGTTAATTTCTCATGTATTTTTACAGTGCTAATTGTTTCTATATATATTTTTTCTATTACATCGATGTATATTAAATCTATTCGGCAGTTCTATAGTTAATACCTTATAGCCCAGGTTTCTACCATATCAAACAACTTTATTATAGTCGACCATAGCCAACTGTAAATTTATATTACATTTTTGTGTTTTTTTCTATAAGTATTACGAATGGTTTGTAAGCAATCTATTATACTGTGCTTTTTTCTAGAACCAACTCGCTCTGCGGGGTAGTACGAGACTAATTTTGTGTCAATCTGTTTGTTAATATCCTAGTAAGTAGTTTATATGCTTAACATATGTAATTATAAAGTTGTTATTTGGTCCACTTTTTGTAAATTAGGACCATCACTGCATTATTCCACCCCGTAGATATTTTTCTTTCTTCCAGATACCTATTAAACCCGGTTTTAAGCTGTTTTAATAAAGTGTTTGCATGTTTTATTAGTTCTATAATTATCTCCTTGTGTGGGGTTGCCAGTTCCCCATCGGGAACCTCCCCGGATAGAGAAATTCTTACCAAATATGGTGAGGCGGACCAAAACTGGTAAATGGAAGAAGGCAACGGTTCTTCCATTAAGGAGTGGAGGTGGAGTGTCCTTGAGACGGTACAGTTTTATTACCAAAACCTACAGACAGGAAGGAAACCTCGGTTCCGGTTGTAGCTACTGAGATGTGTAATGCAAGGGAAACCAGCAAATTCCAAACTCCCAAAAAACAATATGGTAATACAAATGAAGAAACGGCTCTTAGTCCCCGGCAGGCCTTAGATGGCCAAACGGTGCGAAGAATCATCGGGTTTAACATAACAAACTCCACATACAAGAGAGGCACGTGGAACGTAAGAAATTTACAGGAATCAGGTAAGTCGGCTAACTCACATAAAAAAGATGAAACGCCTAGAAATGAACATATTAAAAGTCAGTGATATCTGATAGAAAAATAGTGGAAAATTCAAAACACCTTATGAAAACACTATATACTACTCAAGAAATGGAGACAATAACAATTATGGAGTAACCATAATAATAACAAAAAACATAGATCAATGCATAGAAATCTTTATTCTAATATCTAACAGATTATTAATGTTACAGCTACAAAGATACCCCACAAACTTAAATACAGGGTGCCGCGGAGCCAACTTAAACATTTCAAATCTAAATAGTTCGCCGTCGCGCTAGCTTGTCGTGGTTGGCGGGAGGGAGAATAGTAGAGGGAGAAACGCCATTCCATGACGTGCGCAGCCGCGGTATGTCAGTCGCAATGAAGCGTTGAAATGTGCAACACCCTGTTATCTGTGTTCATAGTTATTACAAAACAAATTCTGTCACGGAAGTGCAGCGTGTCTATCGACGACAGTTCAACATTGATCTACATGGTCGCGTACCGTCTCGCAATATCATATTAGCTTAGGTAAAGAAATTTGAAGAAACTGGTAGCGTGTTAGACATAAAGCATGGAGCTCCACAAACAGTGCGAACGCCAGAGAACCTGCAGACAGTGAAGGAAGCTGTTGAATGCAGACTTCGACGTTCGGCACACCAACAATCTCGCATTTTAGACATCAGTAGAAGAAGTTTAAATAGAATGCTAAAAGATAAAATTTTACCCTTGAAAACTGCAAGTTGTGCAACAAATTAAAAACAGAGAGAAGGAAGCAAGACTTGCTTGCTGCACCACCATGAGTAGTTTGTTACGAAAAACCCCAGACATTCTGAATAATATGCTAATGATTGACAAAGCACATTTTCATGTTTCTTGCTGGGTAAACAAAGAGAACATGCAATAGTGGTTATCAGTGAACACTAAGAAACTGCATTCTCCTAAAGTGACGGTTTAGTGTGGAGTCGGTGCTTTCGGAATTGTAAGCCCGTTTTTCTTTGAAAATGACAATGAACAAACAGTGACCGTTTATTCGGAACGCTATGTGACTATATTGGAAGACTTTGTTAAACAAAAGTTACGACGGCTTGGCATTGACCCTAAAAATCTATATTTTCAGCAGGGTGGAGCAACAGCCCACATCGCACGAAACAGTATGATTGTAGTTCATAAAATGTCCAAAAATGTTACTCGTTTCCGCGAAATAGCATAGACAGCTCGGTACCCGACCTCAATGTACCAGATTTTTCTTTGTGGTGGGGGTTTCTAAAAGACCTTGTGTTCCAGATGCATATCATGAGTATTCAAGAACTAGAGCAAGCCAGTGGTGACAAAGTTGAAGCCACTGATGAGGACCTACGGAGGCGCGTGTACGACAACTTTAAGAAACGTTTGCAACAATGCATTGATGTAAACGGAGGCCACCTGCCTAATGTAGTTTTTGAAAAATAATCTTCTAATAGGTGCTAAATAAATGGCATACTTGGTCGTATTAGAGAAACATATACAACAAACAACTAGTTGAAAAATATCAGTTGGCTCCACGCTACCCTATGTAATCCAAATATATGCACCAACCGCAGATAAACTGGATAATTATAATATAAATAAACAAAACATAAATATAGTAAGATATAAACGCAAATGTCGGAATTGAAAGAACAATTAACATAATATGTAAATTTGCACTGGGAGAAAGGAATAATAGAGCAGACAGGCTAATTCAGTTTTTCCAAGAAAAAGACATGACAACAATAAACACCTGGTTTAACCTATTACCCTGACGTCTATGTAAGTGGACATATACACAACACAACGTGAAAGAATAGTTAAAAACCAAATCGATTACGTAATAATCAATCGAGGCTTCCGCAACTGTATGCTCAGTACATTCCGACCACAATCCAGTAATAGTCAAGATGAGAGCTATATTAAAAAAAAAACTTAAAAACCAAAACAGAAGAAATAATTTGAAATAAAAATATTTAAAAACATAGAAAGAAAAAAGAAGTGACAGAGAAAATCAAACAAAACATTAGAAGCATAGAAAACATCAATGACATAGAAATCATATGGCAACAGTTTAACAACAGTATACTAAAATCTAAAGACATAATAAAAAATAAAGAACAGAAAACAGCTAAACAAGTGAGTGACAACAAAATTATAAACATGATAGAAGAAAAGAGAGGATATAAGATAATACACACGGAAATACAAAACAATATCCAAAGAAATAAAAAAAAGAATACTTTCTATCAAACAACAATACTTTAAAGAAAAATGCCAAGCAATAGAACAACTGTAACAAAACTATGACGATTTTATAAACGAATTAAGCGATTAACGAGAAACTACAAGAAAACTAGACCCGTAATACTGAAAGGCGACAATAACAGAATGAAAAAATGCGAGCATAGGAAACATATATCCAAGAACTTAGTGCCGACACACGACCAACAACATACAGATAAGATGACACAAACACTGAAGAAGGATCAAACATCCTAGCAGGCGAAGTTGAAAAAGCAATAAAAATAAGTTCTGAAAAAAAAGCTCCTGGACCAGATGACATCAAATCCGCAGTTTTGAAACTTCTGGATGATGATGGTAACAAATGTATAAAGCAAAATTTGAGGAATACATGGGACATAAACAATTTGAGTTTAAAGCCGGCATGGAAACCAGAAAAACACTACTCTGCACAACAGTCTTAGCAGAAAAATACTTAGGTATGTGACAGAATTTATATACCTGCTTTATTGACTTTGAAAACGTTTTTGACAAAGACCAACATGTACAACTTATAAATGCTCTAGAACAAATGGACTAGATATAAGAGATACACAAATAATCAAAAACCTATATTGCCAGCAAAATACGGCAATCAAAATAGATGAAAACCTCAGTGACGAATTCAACATACAGAGAAGAGTGCGCCAATGATATATATTGCCTCCAAGATTGTTTAATACATATTTAGAGAAAATCATACAAAATGTATTATACAAAAGAACAAAAGGTATTAAAGTAAATGGTGTTTTAATCAACAACATATGATACACAAATGACAGTTCTGATAGCCTCTAATAAAAAAGAATCAAAACAACTACTAAACAGCGTTTTGGAAGAAAGTAACAGAATGGGGTTAAACATCAGTATCCAAAAAACGAAAATTATGGTAATTAATAGAGATAATAACTATCTAAATATAATCCACATAACATCAGAAAATTTAAGTACTTAGGAACAATGGAAATACTTCGCACTCAAAAATAGATGATTTTTATGTATTTTCACCTGCTGAATTCAAAAAATGCCGAATAGCTTTTGTTTTGGAGATACAGTGACATTTTATATTCTTTATAGTCTACATTTTCAGTTTGGAGAAAAAAAATTTTTTGATGTTTCCACACCTGTCAACTGTCAAAATACAACAGTAATCTAGCTGTGGATGGGTTATAAACGCAAACACTATTGCTGTAACGGCAAATTTTATATTACTTCTGTTATAGTTAGTGCATAATTTCTTATTTTGGAGTGTTTTTAAAGTTTAAAAATTTGTTACATCAACATGCCACGGAAATGTGTAAATTTAGTGAACAATTTTGTTACATTTGTGATGGCATACCGTTTTCGTGACAGAAACGCAATTTGACGCCTCTTGTGAAGATTTCCTACCAGCATTATTTTGGTATGAAGGTAGAAGACCAAGATAAGTCATGGGCTCCACATATATGTTGCAACTCATATTCAGTTTTATTACGAAAATGGCTGAAAAATAAAAAACGACCAATGGCTTTTGCTGTACCTATGGTTTGGCGGAAACTTACAAACTATACAGATGACTGTTATTTTTGCTTGACTCCGCCTATAAATGCAGGATTGTCAATAAAAGAAGGTGGAATAGTTCAATATCCGAATATTCCATCTACTATTCTACCTATTCCACATTTAAACAGTTTACCAGTTCCTACTCCACCCCAAAATTAGGAGTTCGAAGTAGAAAATAAAGACATTGTGGAGGAATAAGAAGGACCCAACAAGCCTTTAACATCCCATAACACCGATTTTGAAGGAAAAAATGACCAACCGCACAGATTGAATCAATCGGAGTTGAGTGATCTTATTCGAAACCTTGACTTGTCACAGGAGAAGGCCGAACTTCTAAGGTCAAGATTACAGCAATGAAATCTCCTTCAACATGATGTCAGGGTCTCCAAGTACAAACAACGTCAACGGGATCTGCTTCCTTTTTTGGGAAGAAAAACAATCTTGTTTTTTACTATGACATTAATGGTTTGATAAAAAGTTGTGATTTGAAGCATCATCCAACTGAATGCAGGCTATTTATAAACTCCTCCAAGCTTAGTTTGAAAGCTGTATTGCTTCACAATGGCAACCGCCTCCCTTCTATTCCTGTTGGTCATGCAGTTCACACGAAGGAGACTTATGCAAACATGACTACCCTTCTCGACTCAATCAAATATGCTGAACATAAGTGAAAAATCTGTGGTAATCTAAAAATCATTGCTTTACTCTTAGGAATGCAATTAGGGTACACTAAATACTGTTGCTTTTATGTATATGGGATAGTAAGAATAGGAAATTCAAGCAGATTGGCTTGCAAGAAATCTTAACTCTAGTGAGAAAAATGTTGTTACCGAGCTTCTCGTGAGTCCAAAAAATGTTCTTATTCTATCCCTGCATATCAAGCTAGCTTTAATGAAGAATTTTGTCGAAGTCATAAACTGAGAAGTCCAGGCTTTTTAATAATTGAGAGAAAAATTTCCTAGATTAATTGTAGCATAAGTCAAGGAATGCATTTTTGGTGGGCCACAAATGCGTCAACTTGTAAAGGATCCTGCGTTTGACCTAGTTTTGGAAAGAAAAGAAAAGAAAGCTTGGGAAGCTCTCAAGGGAGTTATGCATAGATTTTTAGAGAACAACAGAGATGATAACTACTCTCAGTTGGTGACAGTGCTTCTACAAAAATACCATCAACTCGAATGCAACATGTCCCTAAAAATCTATTTTTTCCACTCTCATCTCGATTTTTCCCGTTTAGTTGTGGAGCTGTCAGAGATGAGCACGAGGAAAGGTTCTATCAGGATATTTCTGTGATAAAACGGACATATCAGGATCGCTGGAATGTAGCAATGCTTGCGGATTACTGCTGGTTTTTGTGTAGGGATGCTCCAGAATTCACTTACAAGAAGAAAGTCAAAAGACAGCTATCTCATAAAGCGACCAATTGTATTTTTAGATACAACCACATGGTAGTTGTTCTTTCATCAATTTAGGATGTAACTGTCATTAAAAAAAAGAACAATCACACTTTTAATGTTGTTAGCATATGTAATTAATATTTACCGTTTTCTTTTAATCTTTTAAAATGAAAAACTTTCACCTATTGTATATCATAGAAACCTCAACCCAAAATTAGTAAGAATTGACTCATGAAGTGAAGGGAACATTACACAAATTCTTTTTGTTTGGCCGTGTTAATGACGAACTCTCCTGCACTAACACGGAAGTAAGAGCTAGAATAGAACAGGCGCGCACAAATTTCTTCAAACTCCAAATTTCATCTGTAACCATCATATAAAAATGGAACTAACAATAAGACTACGCATCGTAAAGACATACGTATGGTCCACGGCACGGTTGCGAGACATGGACAATAAAATCTCTGGTATTATATATTATATATTTATTCTCATCTTGCGTGTTTTACTGCTGTTTTCTTTATTTCTACTAATTTCGCTTTTTTTGATTGTATAAATTTCTACACAAACATTTCTAAACAAACCAGATAGAAGAAGAGGAAATTGAAAAAATAAAAATAGACGAGCTGAGAAATGTAGTAAGAAAACTAAAAAATGGAAAAGCACCGGGAGATGATAAAGTTACAGCAGAAATGATTAAACACTTGGGAGAGACAGGGATGGAATTACTACTAGAAATATTAAACAAAGCGTGGCAAAGTGAAAAAATTCCAGAAGAATGGGGAGTGGCACTAATAACGCCAATACACAAGAAGGGAGACAGAAAACAGTGCTGTAACTATAGAGGAATAACGCTACTGAACATTATTATAAAAATATATGAACAAATAATCAATAACAGATTAAAAATAATATTAGAACCCCAACTAGCAGAACGCAAAGTGGATTTAGACCAGGAGAAGTGCAAGACCACATCTTCACAATTAAACAACTAATAGAGAAAAGACAACCACAAAACAAAAATCTTTACCTAGCCTTTATAGATCTGCAGAAGGCATTTGACACAGTTCCTAGAGATAAAGTATGGAAAGGACTGAAAGAAAAGGAATAAATAACAAAATTATACGAGTGATTGAAGACCTATATGAAACCAACACAAATTATATAATAAGTAACAATAGGAAATCAGAAGGGTTCAAGACAGAGAAGGGATTAAGACAGGGAGGAGGACTAAGCCCAACCTTATTTAATATACACATGGACAATATCATCAGAAAAACTGAACAAAACATAAAGAAGTTGTTTGTAGGACATAGAAATTTAGAAAGAGTAGAAATAGCTGAGGAGTTTTCGCAGACGACGTGGTGTTAATAGCAGGACAGGAAAAACTTTACAAGAAAATATAAATACATGGAAAGAAGTACTAGAAACAGAGGCATGAAAATAAACATAGATAAAACTAAGATAGTGGTAATTGGAGAACAGGATATTAGAACAAATATCAGAATAGAAGACATCAAAATAGAACAAGTAAAGGAATATAAGTATTTGGGAATAACATTAGACAAAACAGGGAAACAAGTTGCAGAAATAAACGAGAGAATAAATAAAACAATAAAACTGTACTATGCAATGAACAAAAAATCCATAAACAAGAAAGAAATAAGTAATAAAACCAAGATAAAAGTCTTTAATACAATATACAGACCAGTACTAACCTACGGAAGTGAATCGTGGATACTCTCAAACAGACAAAAAAACCAAATTCAAGCTACAGAAATGAAATACCTTAGACGAATACTAGGAGTAACCAGAAAGGACAGGATTAGAAACACAGAAATAAGAAAAGAATTAGAGGTGAAACCAATCATACAATTTATAGAACAAAAACAACTCAGTTGGTGGGGACATATACAGCGAATGAATAACAAAAGACAAGTAAAGGCAGTATACGAGGCCAAGACACAGACAAAAAGGAAAAGGGGAAGACCAAGGAAACAATGGAACCAAGTGATAGAAGAAATACTACAAAAAAGAGGAAAATCATGGGAAGAGGCAAAAAGGGTAGCAAGAAATAGAATAGATTGGAAGAAATTTATAGAAGAAAAATAAAAATAAAAATAAAATGTAATTATAGATATATAATGTAATATGAATAAATAAGAATGTAAACCCGACACCGAAAGGTATAAGGGTAACGATTATAATAATAATAATAAATAATAATAATAATAATAATAATAAATTTCTATAATAATTTTCAGATATACCTGTACTTTGCTTCTTGTCTATTCTGCGTCATTTTACCACTTTCTGTGTATATTTAGCTACTTGTTTTTTGGTGCATTTTTCTTTTTATAACTTTAAACTCTTGTATTTGTTAATTGTTTTCCTAATTTGGCAATATTTTGTTTTGCCTTTTCTGCACTAATTTATTTATTTTCCCGTATTTTACTACACCTCGTTTTGCTTTTCTGACTATTTTGCTTCTTTTCTCTATTAATTCTTTTGTTTTTATGTTTTAGCATTTCCATTTTCAAGATTTATTATTGTCGTTCCAGACTAAATAATTGTGTATGTCTTTTTTTTTTTTGTTTACATTGTCCAGCATGTCTTGTATTCTTATGTTGGTGTTCCATAACTTTCGTTTTAATTCTCCTAGGTATGTTTCCATATGGTCTTGCAAAGGTTTCTCTATCTACCACATTTTGTTGAACCTTTATCATTTTTCGTCACTTATCTCGTGTGGTTACTGTAAGTTTGCTCTCACAAAACTGTAGTTACTTCCTGATAATATATAAAAATATATTAACAACCGTCATTATATGTTTGTGCGATAGTATAACAAAATTTATTTTTAGTTTCACCATTTGGACTGATCTATGTCCTGTGTCTGTGTGTCCTTTTACATTTTTCTCATTTATTTTTAATTTACCAACTTACCGTTTGCTTTCTTTTTTTTCTAATTTAGTATTCAGATCTGCGAAAAATAACAGTGGTTTGTCTTGTATTTCTCTTTTGCAGTTGTAAAATCTTTATAGAACCTCTCTATTTTTTCGTAGTAATTTTTTGAATTAGGGGCATATACTTATAATTTTGAGTTTATATCGTGTAAATATTTTGTAATATTACTTAAGCAACCCTGAGTAAAATTGCTTGTTATTCTATTCTGTCTGTTTCTATTTCTTTGTAGATTAAAAACCTACTATTGTTACTGTTTTCCGTTATGCTCTGTATATGAAACAGTATATCGTTTGTTTCGAATTCTGTGCATTCTTTGTCTGTTCTTCTGACTTTACTTAATCCTATAATGTTCCACTACTTGTCCTTATTGCTTTCTTCAATTCTAACAATATGTCGTTGATTCTGAGTGTCTTTATATTGTACGTACCTATGGCCAGAGTTCTTTAACGCCCGTATTCAACCCAGGGATTCTTAGCATCCTCTGATCTTTGGCTAAGTTTACTACCACCTTAGTGAGCTGCCTTGGATTCGCCGGGAATTGAAGGCCTATCTTTAGTTGTATCATCATTATTCAGCGTAAATTATTCCATTTTTGGACAAACGCCCCCCCTAGCTGTTGCCATTTTATTCTGTTGAATGTAAGTCCCGTCCACTGTTTTCCGGCTGTTCTCTCGATATCGTCCCTCCACCTTGCACGTGGTCTACCTCGAGATCCTCTACCAGTCCTTGGTCTCCATTCTGTGATCTTCCTGCTCCATTTATTGTCCTCTCTTCTCATTAGGTGTCCAGCTTTTGATCTTTGATCTCTCCATGTGCCTCTGCGTTACTTTTAGTTTCTCCAGGTTAGTTTCAGTGAAACTCCAGGTTTTTGATGCGTAGGTAAGTATGGGAGTACGCATTGATTAAATAATTTAGGTTTTAAATGTTGAGGGTATTATGACTTAAATACGTCTCTTAGTTTTCCGTACGCTGCCCAAGCGAGTCTATTCTTTTATTTATTTCAGTTATTTGGTGAGCGTCTGTTGTAGTTAGCTTTTGGCCTATATATATATATATATATATATATATATATATATATATATATATATATATATATAGTAGCGAATCTCAATTGTGATAAATATTCACCATTTATGTTTAAACCTTTTGCTTCCCAATTTAGGGTTTAAAATCATCCTCTAGTAAGTTTGTAAATAATTTTGGGAGATGGTGTCTCCTTGTCTAATGCCTCTTTTAACTTTAATCTTCTGCGTAATGACGAGTGAGAGCGGCCCGACTATCTCTAGGGCTAACAGTTGGTTGTTGTATTTTGGAAGAGTACAAGTCCGAATAAAACGTTTGTATGTATCTTAAGATTTCTTCTCTATTTTTTATTATTTTCCCTGTTTTGTCCTCTAGATAAATAATTTCAGTGTTTCCTATTTTGGTTTTATTTCTGAAGACCTTCGGGCCCTTATTTGCTTCTATTGTGTCCTTGATAATTTGTTCGTGATGTGCCGCTCTTACTTTCTTTCTTATTTCTTTGTTCATTTTTTGAAGTTCTTCAGTTGTTATATTATTCCTTGCCTTGTTTCTATTTGCTATTAAATATTTTGTATCTTCCGTTAATTTACTGGAGTTCTTTCTTATGGGCATATTTTCAAGAGTACTTTTTGCCGTTTGTATTGTTATATCAGTGATGTATTTATTCAGTTCATCCACGTTAGCATTTTCATTCATAGGATTGTTCTCAATTGCCGTGTCCAATTTAGTTCTATAGGTTTCTTTCTTTAAAGACAGCAATTCGATAGGTATAGTTTTAAATTTTGGGGAAATCAACTTCTTTCTTTATAGTTTTGTATTTATCCTAATTCGTGCTAGTACCAATCTATGGTCACTAATCTGTATTTTATTGAGTACCGTTACGTCCGTTACTGTATTTCTTTTATCTGTAATAATAAAATCTATTTCGTTCTTGGTAATCCCATCGGGACTATTCCACGTCCATTTTTTATGTTGGTTTTTGGCAAAAAAGGAATTCATGGCTTTTAGACTGTATTGTTCTAAGAAATTGATAAGTGTTTGTTTCCTTTCATTTCTATTTCCAATTCCATGTTTCTCCTATTTGCTGTTTTCCTGGTTTTGCGTTAAAGTCTCCTATGTATAATGTGTAGTACGTTTTGTCTTGTTGCAGTGCTCTCTCTATGTCTCCATAGAATTCTTCCACTTCTAGATCGGGGTGGGTTGAGGTAGGAACGTATATTTGGATTATCTTCAAGGAGTACCTCTGTGTAATTTTAATAGTAATATATGCCACTCTAGATGATATTCCTACCATTGAATTAACGTACTTGATCCATTTATTGTGTATGAGTATTTCAACGCCATTTCTGCTATTGTCATGTTCGCCTTTGTGGAATAGTAGCTTCTCAGATTTTAACTTCAAAAACTTCTCCTCTCCTTCCTATTTTGGTGAGGCCTATGAAGTCCCACTTAATATCATTTATTTCTTCTTTTAGTATTGCTATTTTGTCTTCGAAATGTAATGATCTTACGTTTGGGGTACAGATGTTCATCTTCACGAGGCCTCTTTTCTTAGGTTTGGGGTTGAACGAGTTCCCCCCCCCCTCTCCAGAATCCTTCGGACAGACCGACTTATCGGTGTGGGATTGTGGATTATTTTGGATCCTACCCACCTGGGTATCTGAGTTTTAAAAATCGCCATTTTCATATCAAGTTTTAGGGGGTAACTAGCAATCAAAACGCCGCGCTTGCTAAATGCGTGTTGGCGAGTTTTATTCAGCCACCCAATCTGGGTACAGACGCTGTTGGCAGCCGCCCAATGTGGGAACAGACGCTGCCGAGCCTGTTAGTTCGCGGGAGGTATTTTGTTTCCCTCCTACCCTGCATATCTGCAGAGCTTTCCCCTACCCGCCACCTGATGACGCGCCCTCTAGGGGTTACAGGCTCCCCCGAGATTGAGTTGTATCGCAACTTTAAATATTTGGCCATTTACCACGTTGTCCAAGCAGGTTACCAAGTACATAGTTGGATGTGTTGACTGGTTTAGGAATTGAAGACTAAGACATCATTTCCCTCATTTTTAGTAAAGCAAATTAAAAGCTCGCGTAGACAAGGTGTGCTGTCTGCTCTTAATGGGGATCATAAAGATATGCCTACCCTCTAGCTTAAAACAGATGAGTTAAAATTAAAAAATTCGCTTTTAGAATACTCACCATTATTAATAATCGAATACAAATCAAATTCTAACAACACTAAGTTATCACAATACTAACACAATGTCAATGCCCAAAAATTCTTGGGAGTTTTATTAATACACATGTTTAGTGAACGGATCTTAGTTGTGGCTTAGAATGTTCAAATAAACAAACATTTTAATATTTCCTGTTCGAATTATAAAAATATTATACATTGTAACAACTGAAAATTTTAAATTAAAAACTCCGAATTTTCGGAATTAGTATTATAGGCATTCTACTGCATTTATTACCTGGTATTAATATTTCCACTATTTCTTTCCATATACAACACTTCATTAGTCTGTCTAATCGAACTATAAGTCAAATTATGCTTGGAAAATAATTAGAAGCTAAGAATATATATAGAATATATAGAAATGTTAAAAGTTTGTAGATTAAGAATTTAAATACTTAGATGTATTATGTATTATAATATAAATTAGCAACATTACACTTATTCGTCTAAATCTCCTTAATTAACAATTTATTATAAGGCAAAATTTGTTTGGCAAATGACATCTTCGAATGATGTAAAAACATATACATAACGAATAGACAGATAGCACATGAGAACTAAAAACTAGTTAATCGAATGGTTAATTAAGTAGCAAAAAAGAAAGTAGTAAAAATTGACCAAGAAGAGGGTGAGAATAAATATCTGTAAGCAGTTAGAAGTAATAGTAACAGTAAGATCTTTTAGATTAAAATTTGGACAATATTTTATTTTTCTGGAAATGTTTCCAGTTTTAAAGAGTATTAAATAAAAATAATAAAGCTTAAATACATGTTTTAATAGTTCTTTTAGGATTTTGGCTATTATCAGACCATAATTAGTAGACTTACTTGATTTTAAATTGTTTATATATTTTATTTCAACAATTTAAATTTGTTTGAGTTTTTTACGGTTGAGATAGATTAGTTGACTGATTAATAAATTAATCTTTCAGCTAGTTGTTTTTTTATTTATTGAAAGTTACAGATGCATCTAGTTAGTAGTTTTTTTGTCTATGAATGTCTGCCAATATGTTTTACTGTAAATGTACGTTACTGTTATAATTTCTTATTATTTTTAAAAATGCGACCGGCCCAGCCAACGTCCGAAAAAATATTGGTCTAACCACAGTAAGTGCGAAATGGGGTAGTGCACTATCCTGCATAAAAATAGCCAATGCTATCCCAGCCAGGTACCAAAGACCATACGCAATCTTTAAGTATCTAAATGTAGCGGTCTGCATTCATGTCGCACAGAAGGTAATGTTTACTTTACATGTAGTGCTCTTGCGGTCCGTTCCTATGCCATTCACGCCGGAAATACAAAATCTCATATAGTGTCGTTTATTTAGAGACTGTTTTTATTGTAACTCCAGTGACACAAGTTCTATAGCTAATTCTTGATGTCCATTTACTTTACATCTACCCTATATATGCAATTCGCTGATAAAAGCACCACTTAATACATTCACTGAACTCAGGTTTCCTTACACTTGATGTTTCGGCACGCAAAGCACAATAGCACGACCTTACTACTAGAAACTTTTGCTACAGCGATAGCGTAAATAACGCGTCTTATGCAATTAAAAGCCCAACACGCTTTCGTTATCATAAAATATTAATGTTGTTTAACCTTCATAGAGAGTATCAAATTATCAGCAGCTTTTACATGTTACAATAGTCTATAAGGTATTATTTATATCCTACTAAAATATTCAGTTTTGCACATTTTTCTGTTATCAAAGTTATTAGTAAGTCAATAATATTTAAATATAAGCAACACGAAAAATAAACAAACAAATGAAGAGATGATTCTGCCCATACAAGTAACGATAGAAGTTCATGTAACATCTTTTCGATACCTCATTATTATCAGAATTAGGTAAAACTATAATTTTCACAATTAGCACAAATCATAAATGACACAAGAATACAAAATTTATAAAATACTAGAGTATTTAAAACCTGACGAGTGCTCACACGATAGAGTGCAACTTTTTACTTCCAATTTCTTAAATTTAAAAACGCACCATAAAATCTTACGAAAGCCTTCTTGCTTAAAGCCAAAAAAGAACCGTTACACAGAAAACAAATTTAAAGTTGTCGGTCACCCTCAAATTTTCGTTAAACGTACGAATGGCCATTGTTGGAGATCACTTAATCGGAGTGCTTCTAGAAAATGCCTTAAATTTTGTCAAACCTTACTTTAACGGAACAAAATAGTATAAATACTGGCAAAATAATTTTTTAATGTGCAACAAAAAAAAGAGAAAATTATTTTACGTGGTTCACAAATTATAAAAAATGGTTAGGTTTTTGGCTTATTGTTGTCTTGTTTATCGAGTTTTAACAAACTTTTGTACTCGTCGTAATTTTTATTTTATTGTTCATAAGTATTAATAGATTATTATACTTTTCTTGAAAACCACTTGCATTTTAGAGTTAAACAAGAAGACCTTTTCATAAGACCTCATAACGTACATTTTTATGCTCTCAACGAAATTACAAACTCAAAGCATTATAGGCCAGCAACGTAATACCTTAACTAACTGGCTCTTATGTTTTGCATATTAAACTTAATGATAAAATAAGATGTTCTATATCATCTTAAGGTTATATTAATATGCTTCATTTTAATTAAAACTGGAATTTATATTTAAAAAACCTCCGAAATGTGACACATAATATGTCAAAAAGTATGAAATCTCAAATGTAATATGATACTAAAATGTAAAAAGAGAACTTTATAGTAGCAATTTTGCATTAATTATGTACATACAAAGTAGATTCAGAAAGTAATAAAACTGATTTTCTTGGTCTAAGCAGAAAGGTGGGGCGAGTCTTCAAGGCTGACAGTTGGTGGAGGATGGCAGATAAACGGCCCGATCCAGCTCATTTGCCTTTGAGCCTTTATAGAGTATAAATCACATACGAAATGGACAGATGTGTAAGCGTCAGCTCGCGGGTTAAAATGCAATAAAATATCAATCAGCACTTTTTTATTGTTCATTAGCATATCATATAACAGTCAGAATTAATTATAACAATTTATGAGTCAATGGGATGACAATAATAACATGAAGGAAATCCAGCCAACGATGTTATCCCATTACTTGAAGTTATAGTAACCTCATTTTAGATCAATCGGACATTTCTTCTTTAACCTTTTGGCAAAAGAGTTATGATGTAGGTTGGGCGCTGAAAATGGTTAGTACTTCTTTTGATGCATTTGTCTTGTACTGTTGGTATTTCAAGGTCAGTATGCTTAGTCAAATTACTGACATAACAGGGAGCATTTGCAAGCATTCTTAGATCTTTAGACTGTATGCGTTGACAATAGATTTTTAACAGCAGCCCCAAAGTTCAATGCAGTAGGTCCAGATTGGCTTAATTATTACCTTATAAAGAAGAATCTTGTTTTCTAAAGTTAGCGACCAATACATTTTTTAATTCGGAAGTCAACCTACATTCTTTTTTTTAATATATGGTGTATTGTAAGTTTCTTGTCTAAATGAAGACCTAGATAGCGTGCTTCATTCGTTTTAGGGATTGCTGTATTGTTTAGGTACACTGTAAGGCACCTCGAGCGATTTAATGCAAAGTTGACTTGTATACGCCACTTGCTTGGCCAGGTTTGTAGGAAGGACAAATGATTTTGCAGATTTATGGGGGCCATGAGAGGATCAGTATAGTTTAAGAGAAGAACAGTGTCATCAGCAAAAGTGTAGGTATGTCATCGGTTTATAGTATATAAAATAGAAGTCTAAAAACACTTTCCTGAGACACACCAGAATTTATTGAGCGAAAATCAAAATATTGTTGCCCATATTTTATTTGAAACTATAAATTGGCCAGTTAGGATTTAATAAGCAGGTAAAATTCGCTTGGAAAAAGTAATTTAATCAATCCTATACAAAAAGTGTATATGAATACTGCTGGGCAGTAAAACTTGGTTTCTAAAGCCGCGTTAATTATATTTACTACACGGTGGCACTGTTGAATAGTGGAATGATACTTCTTAAATTCAAATTGTTGGTCCGAGACACAGTTTTTTAATTGGTCAATTTCACACAGTCGTTTTATTAATAGTTTCTCTGATAATTTAGAAATTTGAGGCCATAAACTTATTGAACGATATGACTCAACTTCTTCAGCGGGATTGCCTGGTTTTAATAATAATATTATGATCAAATTTTAGTGAAGAAGGCCAATATTTAAGATGTACTATAAGGTTGTAAAGATTTCTTAGAAATATTATACCCCTTATAAGTAGTTCAACAAGCACCTTCCCCGTTATCAAGTCGTAGCCGGGAGCCTTCTTTTTATTAAGATGTTAAATTTCTATAAGCAACTCTGTAAAGGTAAAGTTTTTAATGGAAAGCTACAGTTGTAATGGCGCTTCCAGAAAAAGTTTTACTTCATTATCTGGCGCGTTAAAGTATGAGGTAAATATGTCATCAAAGCGTTGAGCAAATAAATCTGCTTTTTCTTGGTCCACTGTGGCCTAATCATTATTAGGTTATCTTAGTGGAGGATTTGTCACTCGCGGTCTCTTATTTGCTTTCACAATTTTCCAAATATTACTATCTGCTCGTGATAATGAAGTTAAATAGTTCTTGAAGATTTTCTCGCCTTAGCATTTTTAATTTAGTTTTTAAGTTGTTTTCTAATCTATTACACACGGTTTTATCAGCTGGGTTGCGCGTTCTACGCCATTTAGCTCTTACCCTACACTTCTGTCGTACTAGTTTAAGTGTTTTGTTGGGAACATTTATATTTTACCGTACGTCGTTTTAACCATAAATAATAATAATGCAAATATGCTAAAATGCCCTCCCATATTTTTGAACGGAGTTGTAAACCTCCCAGGGATAAGAAGAATACTACACGATTTATTTAAAGACGAATAATACACAATATAAAGTATGGCAAATAATACTATACAAATAATAATAAAATTAATATGTACAAATATATAGAAAAAAATTAACCAAATTTACAAAACAACACACTATAATTTACCATAATTACCAACCTCACTCCATAAGAACAGACTGCATAAAAAATTAACTAATGCAAATTGAACTTAAAGTAAAAAATATTAGCAATGTAAAAATTTACTTACTGTAATAAGCCGTATCTCTGCAGAACAAACATATGTGCAACAAGCTGAAAAAATCTGGTGTGAACGTCACACGACTTTTCTTATCCTATTATTATATATTATACCGGGTCCATCGTCTCGGCCCTGCGCTGCTCTCGTCCCTGAACTTGTTATTTTAAATAAAAAAGGACGAGGCGCAAGTCCAACACTCGAAAGTTGATTAAAATAAACAGTACAAGACAATAATTGACTCGTACTTAAAATTTTGCTACATCACTGAAGATAACCGTGCGAGCTCGGCCACACAGCCTTCCCCATTATCGCCGCCTGCGTGCTCCCTCCTAGCGGCCAAGCGCTCCCCCCCCCCTCCTCCCGCAGTCGACCGGGAAGCTCTCCGAGTGCGCTGTGATTGGTCCGTTTAATTAATTTTAATCGGCTATAACTTATTTATTTGACCTCGGATCAAAAAATTTCATTGTATTTTTTTGTTCGTCTCGGTCTGATGTAGCCGGTAATATACAGTTCCCGAAACATTTCACGAACACCCGGTATATTAAAAATCCTGAGCTTCAATTTTTCTTCGAGTTCCTATTTTACCAACTTTTATTTTAAATTCATGTTTATCTCATGATAACAAATCATTTTTATTCTTATAAATTTTTTGTATATTCAACCGTTTAGATTCGCTGACCGCTTTGCGACCGATTTTTCGACCTTGCGACCAAACGGCTTGGCCGATTTTTACCAAGCTTCGCACTGAGTCTCCACACACACACACACACACACACACACACACACACACACACACACACACACACACACACACACACACACACACACACACACACACACACACACACACACACACACACACACACACACACACACACACACACACACACACACACACACACACACACACACACACACACACACACACACACACACTCCTTATTATAGGATAAGGAAAGTAAAAAAAAGTAATAGCACTCTAGCAACATGTGTTCTATAGAAGGCGACCACCTCGCAAACTACAAAAGGTGGGATTAGTATTAAAAAAATTACAAAGCAACGTTATTCGAACCAGTGCATACCAATCCAATATATCAAATATAGGTAGAACCAATAGAAAGTATTCTCAAACTATCAAAGATGACGATAAATGTTAGAAACGATGACAAAACAGATAAAACTAAATACATTTTTAAGAAATTGAAAGCAATATTTAGTCAACTAATTCACTATAATTCAAATAAACAATTTACCACTATAAATTATCGCCATATGAAGATAACTTTTTATAGGCCACTTCCATTTATGTATGTACATTTGCATATGAAATAACAGTTACTGTCCTATAAAATACAATTTAAACAAGTACGGACGTAGAACTCCGGTTCCACAGATGTCCGGGACTTCTACACATAAACAAAAATTTGCGGCCACTTCCGGTAAAACCGACTTATGGTCCTTAGTTGAATACTGAAAAAAATTATGTCTCTATCACAGATCAAAAATTATAAGGCGTGACATATGTAAGAAAGGACAGAAATAGAAAGCTGATCTTCAGCTTGGAAGCTGCCTTGATCAAAAGATGAAAAATAAAAGAACGGAGGGACAGACGACAAGGCTTCTCATTTTAATGTATAGAAGCCTAAAAAGACCATTTTAAATCTTTCTTCAGCATTACTGACAGATGGGAAGCTATTAAAGGGAGTCCCGTTTAGAATTTTTAAGAAATTGATTTTTTATTGCATAAATTGAAAGCTACATTTGTGTAGAATAAATGGTTAAAAGGGCAATTCGATCCGGGAAGTATTTTAGCCGCTACGGCCTATTGTACGCACCGGCGTCCCGAGCGCGCACAGGCTCGCAAGTATAAAGGGTCGCGCGATCACGGGAACTTGTTTTGAATTTCATGAATATCTGAAAATGTTCTTTTTTTGTCTTAGTCCAACATATTAGATCCGTGAAGGGTAATTTTTCAAATCTGATATCACAATGGTGTTCAGCAAGTGCGAAAACCTTAAATTGCCTAGTTTTACGCACATTCGAAAAAAAGTATATTTTCAGTCTAAATGGTTACGAAAACTTTAAACGCGTTTTTCTCGTTCTACACTTTTATTTACCCCAACGAGAATTCCAGTTGAACGGTTTCACCGATTCACTTCGGACCAAAACGTCGAAAAACTAGACAAGCTTTATTGGAGCTCATACCAATTTTTAGAAAAATAGTTTCATAGTTACTATTTTTCATAGCAGGTCAAACACCGAAAAATAGGGTCAAAAATGAGTCTCTAACTTTAAATGGTCGCCATTTAGTTAATTTTAGCTTATTTCGTTGAGATTAGGTATAATCTCCAAAGAATGTAATGTAGTTTATCAGACTTTTTCCGTTTTTGTTTAAGATGACAAAAAGCGGCTCGGGAACTAATGCAGTGGGACGATGTTCGGTGCGCAGCGGTCAAGACAAACTTAATAAAAAACCTTTTTTGTATTAAAAAAAAATAAGCTACTGGAACATCAAAACGCATGTTCCTACGACTTTTAGTTTTCCCGCAAAAAATTCCAAAGTTTACCTATTTTTCTGGCTTCTAAACGGGACTCCCTACTTAAAACTTATGCAAGAAAAGCTCACGCATAGTCTACACCAGCATACCGACCAACAAATACAAATAAATACTTACAAATAGAATTACAGCAAAACTAAACCAACATCAAGCAGTAGAGCAAGCCGGATTTAGAAAAACATATAGCACATGTGACCACATTTTGACAATTAGAGTCTTGACAGGAAAAGCAATAGAATATAATTTACACATCTATATAGCATTTATCGATTTTCGTAAGACAAGATAACACTTTGTCACCAAAGCTATTTACTTTAGTCCTAGAAGACATATTCAAACAACTAGATTGGCAAGATAAAAGGAATACTAATAAACGATAAACGACTAAATCATCGATACGCAGATGATATTATTTTAATAGTAGAAAGTAAAGAAGAGCTGGAACAAATGCTAACAGAATTAGAACAAGCATCCAAAACCGGACTCCATATAAATATCGCAAAAACGAAAGTCATGTGCAGTGAAGACCCTCATATCACTATCAGAAATCAAAGAATAAAATGTATCAAACTATGTCTACCTAGGTCATACAATACCATTGGGGAGAGAAAATCAGACAGCAGAAATAAACCGCCGAAAAAGGTTAGCGTAGACAGCTTTTAGCAAACTAAGCAGTACCCTAACGAACAAAAACATCCGAATGTATTTCCGAACTCGTCTCTTCGTACAATGTGTAATGCCAGTCCTGACGTATGGCGTTAAAACCTGGACATTTACAAAAAGGCGCGTGATTAGAATTTCTCTAATACAAAGGAAAAGGAACGAACACAAAAGAGGCATAACCAAAGTAAAGGATGTGAGTGGATGTCGCCATATGCCAGGATAAAAGATGGGCAAAAATAGTACTACAATGAAAACCATACCAAGGAAAAAGATCCAGAGGACGACTACCTAAGCGCTGGGCAGACGACATAAAATTTACAGCGGGTTTATCATGGACGGGAGAGACACAGAACAGAGACAGATGGAAACAAATGAGGAAGGCCTATATTCAATATAAATATATATGACCTCCTGGGAGGTATCATTGGCGCCCTTTCATGGGCTTTTTAATCCTTTTTGGCTGGATTAGTGCCTTTAGTAGTGACTTCCGTTTCATATGTCCTTGCTTGATTTTGCTTTTACTACTATTTTCTTCCATTCTTTCCTGTTGGTCGCGGTCCGTCTCCAGTTTACTACGTTCATTCTTCTTAAATCTCCCAATACTTCATCCTTCCATCTATTTTTGGGTTTTCCTCATGGTCTTGTCTGTTTTGGTTTCCACTCGGTTATTGTCATTCTATTTCTATCCATTCTTTCTATATGCCCTAGCCATCTTATTCGCTGTTTTTATTTCCCTGATAATGTCTTCTCCTTTCAGTTCTTCTTCTATTTCCTTATTCATTTTTATTCTATATTCGTTGTCTCCCATTTACACTGGTCCTAGGATCTTCCTCATAATTTTTCTTTCGAGAATACGCAGTTGTTCCTCCTCTTTTTTCGTCATTCTTATCGTCTCTGCTGCATATATTATTGTGGGTCTTATTAGTGTTTTGTATACTCTTATTTTTGTTGTTTTCGTGATTTTCCGGTCTTTCAGTAATGGTTTATATATGTTGAATAATTTAAAACCTCGGTGAATTCTTCCTTTTATATCCTGGTCTCTGTTATTTTTGTTGTTTATTTCCGTCCCTAGGTATGTGAATGTTTGTATTCTCTCAAATTTGTGACTTCCGATTTTGTATTGGTTTTGGTTATCTCCTTTTCCTCGTTTGCAGCACATGTATTTTGTTTTCTTTTCATTTATTGTAAGACCTCTTGCTTTTGCTTCTGTTTCGATTGTATTAAATGTTTGTTGTAGTTTAGTTTTGCTTCTTGAAACTATTACTAAATCATCCGCATATGTCAAAATTTGCATCTCTTTGTTCACAATTGTGCCTGTTTGGTCTGTTTTTCGTATGATGTTCTCTAGTGTTATGTTGAATAGGTTGGGTGATAGTGCATCTCCTTGTCTTACCCCTAAGTTGGTTTCAAAATATTTTGTGTCCCCTTCTTGTAATTGTACTGTCGCTTCTGAATTCTCCATCGTCATTTTAGTTAGTCGCATTAGTTTCGATGGTATTTGGATTTCTCTCATATCCTCTAATATTTGTGGTCCTTTAATTTGGTCAAAAGCTTTTTGAAAGTCTATGAATAAGAGATGTAATTCGATATTGTATTCCTACGCTTTTTCTATTATTTGGTTGATGATATGTATGGCGTCTACTGTTGATCTGCCTGGGCGCAATCCACATTGATAGTCCCCGATTTTATTTTCCGTATGGATACTTAACCTCTGATGTAATATACATGTGAAAATCTTGTATGTTGTGTTGAGGAGCGTGATTCCCCTATAGTTATATTTCTGAGTCGCTTTGTTTATATATCGGTATGATTCTTCTCTTTTCCCAGTCTTTTGGCATCTTCTCTTCATTCCATATTGCTGTTATTAGTTTGTGTATTGTCTTGTGCAGTTCTTTATATATATATATATATATATATATATATATATATATGTATTTGACAGTTGTCCCAGAAAACTCATATGACCATGTTGGATGGAAAATCTGGAACAAAAAAGACTGATGCTATAATTTAGCCAAATGCATAATTATATTGCAATCACAGATAATAAAGAAAAGAGCGGAGCTTAGCGCAGCCAATAGTAGTCGCAGGACCCAATCCAGAGACTCGCGCAGCGTGCGTATGTGAGGACTCGGAAAGAAAGAGGTTAGCTCTATCAAACGCACATCGTCGCGAAGAAGCACGCTAAAGCAAAAATTAATTATATATATATATATATATATATATATATATAAGCATAAAAATAAATAATTAGGCAGTGGAATAAGTAAAAAGCTTTAAGTACCTAGGAGTAACTATAGAGGAAGGAGGAAAGCAAGAAGAAGAAATAAACAATAGAATATCGACAGCGACAAAAATCTCCATAGTATAAAAAGAGGGTTCATTAGCAAAGCAGAAATTAGTAATAAAACAAAAATGTCAATTTATAAAACCATATATTTGCCGATGATACTGTATGGATGTGAATCATGGGTACTGACAGAGAGACAACTTAAAAAGATTCAGGTGTTAGAAATGAAGTATCTTAGGAAAGTAACTAAGGTTACGTTAATGGATAAAATAAAAAATGAAGAAACAAGGAAAAGATTAGATACCGAAAGTGTCAAGAAGATCATAGAGAAGTCACAACTGAGGTGGTGTGGGCACATGAAAAGACTGAACGAAGAAAGACAAGTTAGAAAATATGGGAGGCAAAAGCCATAGGAAAAAAAAAGAAAGGCAGACCAAGGATGACGTGGGATAGAGAGATGGCGAAGATAATGAAGGCAAGAGGAATCTCATGGAAGCAGACTGAAATTTCAGCAAGGGACAGGGCTAGATGGGAAACAATGATAAAATAGTGGAGAATTAGTGTGAAAGTCGGGAAATAAGTATGAGTGAAGGGGAGTTCAGTTGTTCAACATCCCTGATAGGCTTGGGGTTAGAAACAGGAGAAATGTGGAGTGTTTAAGGGAAGGGTTAGTGAAGTAATAAATGACAGAGGCATCACAAATAGAGTGGAGTTTAGTTATAGGGACAGAGCAAGATAGAATTTGATGCAAATGTAGAATTACTAATAATTTTTATTTCGCACGGAAAGATGAAATTATTTTAAGCTATTGTAAATGAGGTATTTAGATTAATTTTTTAAAAAAGGTGTATTTTATCCTCTACACCTAACGGTAGGAGAGGTACAAATTATATTATATATATATATATATATATATATATATATATATATATATATATATATATATATATATCCAACATTTACTATTTGAAATAATGGTAGGTGATATTTGTCAATTAAATGGTAAGGCTTTTACGGCCGGTCTTTTGATGCATTGTGCTTGATTCTCGGATTGTTAGGCCGTGTACAGATCAAACACCTCCTACGCACTTCTCAAATCCAACGAATTTATGGAAGATGAAAATTTCCTTAGTCGAAGAACTGCACGCTACAATAAAAACCCTCGCTCTGTGTTCACTAAAACTGACGCAGCACTTTTTATTATTATAAAAACATGAAGCTGCTGCCACCAATACACAATTTTCTGAATTTTAGCGTTTACAGAAGAAAAGCGCTCCTACACAGCTAAATTGTAAATAAACTGTAATAAACCTTTCCAAACATAAGCTTAGCCAGGAAGCCATCAGTGCTCTCAGCAAAAATAAAAAGTTTGCGGTAGCACCTAAACCCTGTCCGGTTGATGCATCATAGCCAACGTAGAAGCAGCCATACAAAACCTTCCAACGGATGAAGAAAATGAAGTTTGAGTTGAAGCTTTATACATCCTGCACTGCACTAAGCCGCCTAAGAAAAACCTACCCAGTACGGAATTAAATGCTCTAAGAGAACTGAGGAAAATAAATAAAGGTAATGCCACAGGAGGACTACATAAAGAATATGACCGAACTGCTCGATACAAATACTTACACCGTGCTCAAACACAATTGCATAGCACGGACACGAGCAAACTGATAAAAGTTTCTCTCTGGATCAAAAAGAAAATAATGACATCAAAGTTGCTGCGCCCAAGAATATACGAACTCCCCAACATAAATGATGTACCACGCGACTCATTGTTAGTGTCATTGGTTACAACCAAGTATCGGACTTATCAACCAACAGTCACATCAACTTTGTCAACCACCTTTAAGCCGTCCAACTACAGGGTGAAGATTTAATGGTAAGTTTTGATGTATCATCTCTGTTAACTAAAGTGCCGATTTAAGATACCCCAGACCATCTAAAGCAAATGTTTCCTAACGTTATCTTGCAAGTATTTCGACAGTGCCTTACGTCCAGTTACTTTGTCTTACTTTTGAAAAAAAAACGGCTGTAAAAACATTTGTAGATCGAGCACGCCAAATATGTATACCTCATTTCTTGGATAAGGAACTAAAACATTCCGAACAAGCCTTACAAAAAAAATAGCTAATCTAAGACAAAGATAAATAAAGCAACGAAATATATCAAATGCAAACGATAACACAACAGAAATCTCAACAGGAAAATTTTTTGAATAAATACAAGATAGAAACTATCTGTACTACTCCCACCAAGATGTGGGATTTGCTTCGACCAGCCAACGACACAAGAAACTCTCAGGGGTATACTGCATACCTTGTTTATGTGGCCAGGTCTACAATGGAACCACGGGCCAAACGATTACCACTAGGATAACGGAACACAAACAGCACCTACGCCTCAATCAGCCCGGAAAATCAGCGGATGCTAAAAATCCCTGTTCACGAAACAGAGCTCGGGCAAACGCAAGTTTTGCTTAATTGTAGAAACTTTTACTCGATATTATACAGAGAGGCCGTGGAAATTTATAAATATAAGAATAATTTTTACAAAGATTTACTATATCTAAATCTTGGTTTATCGCTCTTTAGGGGCAAAAAACAATTCGCAATACGATGAAAAAGCAACTGACGTGAACAAGCGCCGAGATGTTAGTTGCAACCAGATTGGCGTCAGCAGCCAGTCCGATTACGCTAGTAACTAACCCGATGACGTCAACAACGATCCCCAACACCATCTCTACCACACTCGTACGAGTATAAAGACGAAAACGCACGGGACAGTAACAAAACGTCAAGACTTTTCAAACTTCGACCACACGATATTTGTCAATGTATCAGAGTTGCTGGGTGCCAGCGAAGTCGCACGATTGAGGCGCGTGACTGCGGTGCGGATGGACCCGGGTTTATTCCTAAAACTCGGATGCCTGCTCGGTGGCCTATTCAGTGGAATAGGTGAACTCCCAGCCAATCAGGAGCCAGCACTTTTAACTATTTGCAGTCACCGCCACCTCTTGCTAATTTCTAACAATAGTTGTAAATTCCGCAATTTTTGGAATTTAAACTGCTATATTTAGGATAAAATTGTTTGCGCATGCGTCATTTACCTTTGATGAGCAGATGTTAGATGCATATGCTGTTCTCAAACCATGCTCCCCGCGGAGTGTTGAGCCTCACCATGAAAGTTCCTTACCACAAAACAAAAAAGGACGAAATTTAAATCTGGTATTCACTTTGGGCCAACCTTTATTAATATGTTATATGGGACTTTCTTTTGCATACCACTAACCAATATAAAAAATAAAAACATTGGGCCGGCGAAGAGATTGCTCTGTAAGCAATCCCAGAACGAACTTAAAAAAACCTTTCGATTTCGATTTCGAATTTCGGGAAAATTCGAAATCGAATATCTGGAAAATTATTCGACATAGAATTTTTTCTTCATTTTCGAATTCAGTGTAAAATTTCCTATAAGAATCACATTTAAAATCGTAATGTCTAAAATTTTCCGAAATTCGAAGTCGAATATCTCGAAAACTATTCGACATAGAATTTTTTCGATTTCATTAATGAAATCAGCGTAAAATTTTCTTTAAGGATTACTCATAAAATCGCAATGTCGAAATTTTCCCGAAATTCAGAGTCGAATATCTCGAAAACTATTCGAGATAGAAACTTTTTGATTTCGATTTTGAAATCAGCGTAAAATTTCCTATAAGAATCCATTTTAAAATTTTAAAAAATCCATAATTTTGTGACAGCGACAGACAGACCGACAGACCGGCAGACCTATAGAATTCAGTAACGAACTTTTTAAGTTCGTTGAAAAATAATTTACAAAAGATTACATAAAAAAATTAATTTTAAATTAGAAAGAGTCCGTTAAAAAAGTCATAATAAATCAATGAAGCGAAAATATAAGAAGCAAATCATGCATGAATAGAATGCTAGCAATACAACTGAAAAGAAAATATTAGAATAAGTATATAGCTCCAAAAATAGAAAAACACAATAAATATATAATGTTTAGATAGGATTTTAAAATAAACTATATTTAATTTAAAATAATAAAATATTAATTCACATCTCTATTCCATATAGATTTTTCGTAGATGCAGTTACACGTATTATAAAGTAAACCTTGACATTAAGAATAAAAATACATAGACTATAACAGAGGCAATAAATTCTGTACACCATTCGTATTTTATTGTAGACTGTAGATCATCACACTTAAGTTCAGAAGAAATATAATTTTTGTTTTTGAGTGATAAGTTAGTATAGTTGTAAACTTTTAATTCATAAAAAATGCGCAAAACAATATTTAACCCTTCGCAATTTTAAATACAAATAAAATTCTTTATAATTAACTGTATGACTTTGCAACTTACATTTATATAAATTAGTAGCACAAAATATTTCATTATCCTATTGAATAAATAGGAAAATTAGATAAACAGCAATTATATTGTAAATGGCAGGTACACCAGCGCCTGATTTATAGACAACTGCTATAACAGAGACTCTAACTGCTATTATGTTGGCAATTATTTGCGTATGCTGCGCATAAATGTGCGTGACAACTTGATTTCGTATGCAGTACCAAGAAAATTTAAACAATTAAATCAAGTCGGCCAATTCTGCGAAGCACCGCCAAACAAAGGGTACCAGGAAATTAATATGCACTGCAGAAGAACCCCGTAAGATGACAATTTCAACAGATCGCTGAAGAAAAGCCACCAAACTCCGATTTCTCCAGCACCTGAAGGTAGGTAAAAGTGCGCCGTGCTAATTTCACCTTCACTGAGAGTAATGCAGCGAAACTTGTAGCGAGCCGCAATGCCTCGAGTCATATTCAACGGCAGCGCGCTATGGATGAACTCCAAAATGCAGTATCGGAACCTAGTGCCTGCGACGTTCCACATCGTGGCTATAACCTTGATCAGCATGTCCCTCGTGCAAGTTCCTTGGTTTGTCATTACGGGCGGCGTGTGCAGCCCCTACCTGTCCTTGGGCCAATTTTTCTGGTTTGGGTATTCGATCGAAAATTCGCACAGTCCTGGTATGTACAATGAACTCGAGCACATAATTTAATGATAATTGTCATCGCCTTTCTAGAATATGACTGCATTAATGGAACAATAGTGAATCTAATGCGAACTATCATTCTGCTGTCTTTTATGGCCATCATATTTTCCTTGGGAGGATTCTTCCTCGATATTCTAGCACCAAAGAATAGTATATATAGATTCGTTCGCAAATATGCTTTAGCAAGTACCTGCACAGGTAAGCAACTGTGTAATGTTTGGAGGTTTGTTAATCTTTATGCTCCTTATTTTATGTTCTGTACATGAAAAACGGAAGAGTTTTGTTAATTCAAAATTGAGGGGATTAAAATTTTGTGATGAAGGACAATAACTAATAAAATAAAACGCAATTTTCTATCTAATCTTTACAAGTTATTTATCTTTTACACGTCTTTTATTTTGATCGAGTTTTCTCAAGGCCAATTCAATATAGCTTTTGTGTTATCTAGATATTTTATTGAAATTGATTTAACTTTTTGTTAAATGTCTACTGTATCAGTTCTGAGTTAGGACAAACTTTTTTTTAATGGAACTCGTTTGTCTGTAGCCTTAAAAGTAAGCTCTTTTTAGGCTTCTATACCTGAAAGGGAAGCCTTATGAAATCAGTGTGGACATCTGTCTCTCCGTCGCGACTTTCAACTCAAGAACTACTGAACCTAAAGATATAAAGGGGGTATCATTCGAAAGCCTATAGCCTACCGGATTCACATCCAGGAGCTGGCATAGATGGGATGTCCTACAACAATGCAATAAGGGTTTTTAGCCGACCCAGCTTTTAACAAGTCATTCCTTATAACTTTTGATCAAGGCAGTTTCCAAGCAGGAGACCAGCTTCTATTTCTTTCATTTCTGACATATGTCACGCCTTATAATTTTTTATCTGTGATAGATAGAGACATAACATTTTCAGTATTCAACTAAGGACCATAAGTCGAGCCCAGACGCCAAAAATCTCTAAACCGATTCCGTGTCCGTACTTGTTTATCTTTTTTAATGATATACTGTTTAATGGAGTTATTTTGGAAAATAAAAAAATTACAGCTGTTCTTTCATTTTCAGTGTCCAATTAATGTTTGGCTTGGAAATAATATGTTTATTTACAATTTAACAGTAGTCCAGTGGTTAGGAGATCGGGCTTTAGACCGGTAGGTCTGGAGTTCGAATACCAGCTCTAGCAAATTTTTTTAATTTATTTGTTTAATTATTCTTACTCCGAATTAATTAGTTTATTAATAAAAAATTATTATAACCTTAAAAATTATTTGAACTTTCAAATAAATACTAAAAATATGCAACATAATTGTTTAACTAAAGTCTTTTATTTAAATTCTTATTCAAATTACCACAATTACAATTAAAAATGAGTGTGTGGAAATACAAAGAAATGAATAAAATATAAATCTTTATCACAATGAGAGCATTTAATAAATGACAAGATATCACAATCATTTTCACTATAATCACTTTCAAATTTAAAGCATGCATCTCTTACATTATCAAACATTTCTGGCTTTTCACCAAGATATCTCGCTTTAAAAAATGCATAAGAAACAATATTTTTGAATTTAGAAGAAACAAGTTTGTTATAAATAAGTGAAATCATTTTACAAAAGTTAGCACGAGAACTTAATTTTAAAGGAAGCTCATTGATGTTAACATATTAAGAGATTTGTTTGATTAAATACTTGAAATACTGATTGAATGCAACATCCAAAGATTGTGCCACTGCTGTTGTTACCTTTGGTATCTTCACATGATTAATTTTGATTGAATGATCAACATTTTCCCATACTTCTTCATGCCAATGTGATTCCCGAGCATCCAAAAAAAAAACGATATTTCCTGCCCATATTTCTTAACTTTAGGTAGAAAACATTATTCAGCCCAAAACTTTGTTAAGTTTCGAGTCATTTTCCCAGATTTGCTGCAGACAATAAATAAATTTGGAAAGCTATCAAGTATGTTTTCAACTTCTTTCTTTACATGAGGACCAAAATCATTTCCAGTTGATTCGTCCAAGCAAATAAGTATTTTTGGAAACAGTGTTCCATCGTCAAATATGCCCGGATAAATGTGTGAATGCAAAGCATGACTTTCAGAATCAACTTTTACCAAAGATTTTCTTTTGTCAATGTATTAAAGTCTTTGATTGCTAAAAGTCTCTTGAGAAACATTAACATGATCGAAGTTAAGTAGTTGTGATGATCTAAAATTCTGAATAGCCATGAATTCTTTTACATTTTTTCTAAACTCTTCAATTATCTTTGCATCTTCTTTCTCTTTTACCAATTTGCTCACAGAACTAATGTGTATTTGCTTTTTGAAGTTTGGTATCCAACCATGTGAAGCTTTGAAATTGGCCAATCTTACTTGCTTTGCTTTTTTCTTGCCCATCTACGTAAGTCAATGTCGTGAACAGTTAATGACTGATCTAGCTGCATCAAAGCTTATACGTAAGTGTTCTTTAATTAGATCCATCTTCCTGTCACGATTTTATTTCTTTTCCAAGTAGCTTTCCCACCGAGGTAAGTCGTAAAAATGCTCCAAGTATCTACTTCCAAGCTTTTTGTAACTAACCAATTTCCATTGATATCTGCGCTGCTTAAATAGACCAAATGTCTTTTTCCTAGCTTCTTCAGGAATACGACTTAATTGCTTTCTATCTTCTGACTCTTCTTCCCAATCATTTTCTTCATTTTCTTTGACTTTCTTGCACTCTACTTCTTCTTCATCTGACTTGTCAGTGTATTGCAATTCGTTCATATCGTAGTTGTTATCTTCATTTACATAATTGACAAAATGCTTAAATAGTTCACTTGCAATTATCTTTTTATCATCAGACTGAATTTGATTAGCCACGATCCCATCTTTATCATATTTTGCTGATAAAAGGTTTGCCAAATGCAAAAGCACGTTGCCTGAATGAACAATCATCTCAAAAATTTTTGACGGACAATTTCTATTTTTGTTATTTTAAAGCTAATCTAACCTAAATATTCCAATATCAGCATCTATTGAAATTGCCCGACTTACATTTATTGCCTAGCCAGTCTTGACATTGCGATAACTGCACCAACTAGCCGCCATCGAGAGGCAGGTCAAGATGGCCCATCACGTTAGGATTGCCGCCTGCACTTGTCTCTGGCCCCACCAACTTGTAGACCCCAAGCACACACCCAAAACACCCACCTGTTTTTCTTGGCCGACACACCAAATCAAAACAAAACATCTGTCCGGGGTTTAGTCTATTGAGATCAGCAAAAAATATGTTATAAAACTTAAAAAAGATTTATGTTTTATTCATTTCTTTGTGTTTCCACATACTCATTTTTAATTGTAATTATGGTAATTTGATTAAGAATTTAAGTAAAAAACTTTAATTGAACAATTATGTTGCGTATTTTTATTATTTACATGAAAATTTTAAAGTTATAATAATTTTCTATTAATATAATAATTAATTTGTAGTAAGAATAATTAAATAAACAAATTAAAAACTTAAATTTTTTTTAAAAAAAGACCTACCGGTCTGAAGCTCAATCTGTTAACCATTGGACCACTGCTCCTTGGTTAAGAAAACCGTTTTTATTTTTAAAGTAAAGAAAATATATAAAACTTTGACCCCGAGGTCGCGTTGGCGGCCATTTTGTACCCCATCCCCCATTTTCAGATTAACTTGGTTTTCTCTTCTTAATGACATTGGTGATATCTTCTTGGCCTCTTCTATGCCACAATTCTTTGTTTGAAACCACTTGCGGCCACCAAATTTGTAGTAGATTTCTCAAATATCTGTTCACAAATATTTATAATTTGTTTCTAATGCTGTTTGTTAAATTATCACAACTCGCATCCATATAAGAACATCAGCTTTACCATTGAATTAAACACTTTCACTTTAGTGTCTACGCTCACATTATCTGTATACTAAAGGTGTGACAGGCTAGCAAATGTTTCATAGGCTTTGAGTATTCTTCTTTCTATGTTTTTTGTGTGTTGGTTCTTCCTTGGTACATAATACTGCCTAAATATGGAAAACTGTTTACCTCTTCTATATTTTCTCCTTTCCTACTATTTCATTTACACTTGATATTTTAATTTTTTGTTTATTAATTCCAAGCTCCATTTTCTTTGCTTTTACTGTCAGGTTATCTAATTTTTCTTACATTGTTTGTCTCCTCGCCTCTAGTAAACATAAACCATCGGCGTACTCTAAAGCTTCCAATGTTTTATTTAAGCTCCATGCTATACTTCCCCTTCTTTCGCTTGCATTCTTCATAATTTCATCCATTGCAATTAGAAAAAACATTGGTGAAAGTATGCAACTGATGTGGGTAGTTTTTTTTTGTAGTATTCTGTGTAGTCTAACTTTATGAACCATAGCAAGCTGTCTTATGGTGCTCTATTTTTTAATGTTATCCATATATAATCTCTCTCGTGTACTATTTATTTATTCTAAAACTAAACTGCTCCATTCATAGGCCTATTTCTATCTGGTTAATTACTCTGTCCAGAATCATTTGATGAAATATTTTACTGCTATGCATAATGGACTAATTTTCTCTAGTTACCACATTTATACAGATCTTATCTTTATTCTAATCTTTGAGAAACGATTCTTATCAGATTTTCGCCATTAGCTGTCAATAGTTCCACATTTATATGCTTGCTAGTTTTGGAACTACTATTCCTTCTTTTGTCACATTCATGGCTTCTTTGAAGTGCTCTCTCAATCTCACTAATTTCTGTTGTGTTGTACTTAAGATGTGCCTATACTACATTAATAGTAGAAAGTATTTTGAAAGAATAGCTTTTGAGAAACCGATAAAACTTTATTTCTGAAACAAACTAATATATTTCAAAACTAGAAAGTAAAAAAATAATTATTAAAGATATTTAAACTGGTGTTCAAAATTTCCACCTTTTTTATCAATGCGCAAGTTATATCTTTTTGAAACTAATTTGATGCTTTTCTTATAGAACGCTTATCGATAGCCACAAAAGTTTCTTGAACGTAGATCTTTTTGTATACTCTGTTTCCTCTACAAGAAAAAATCTGAATAAAAAATATTGGAAGATTGGGGTGGTTCATGCTACTGGTGCCTTTCTTCCATTCCAAAAGTTGAGAAAACTTTCATGTAAATAGTTTTGCATAGCTCTCTGATTATATGAAGATGTTCTGTTATGCTGAAACCATTCTATCATAACACTAGTCCTTAAATTTAGTTTATGTAAACTATTTTCAAATTTGTTCTAAAGAACATGAAGATAAGGAGCACCAGTCAGAGTACTATCAAAAATGCAGAGACCAAAATTTGAATTTTAAATTTATATTGTGAATCAGCTTCTTACATATATTTAAACTGTGTACAAAATTCCACACACCTTTTGTGATCTATCTCTAGCATTCAAAGTTTGTGCCAGTGATAATTTGTAATAATGAAAAAGATGAATTTTGCATTAAATAAATACATTTATTTTTCAGTTTCATTTACGCTACTTAATGTTCAACTTGATTTTCTGTAAAATCCTACTAACTGAAAGTTTTAAATAGCCGCTTGAATTTCAGCAGGACAGTCTAGCCACGATCAAAATAACATTCAAATAGTTTTAAATTATCTACAAATTTTCCATTACTTTTTTTTAAATCTATATGCACTTATGGAAAAGTAAAGAAATATTTTTTTAAATATATAGTCAGTCATGATTTTTTTAGAACAAAAAAACTGCATTAAATTGACGTTAATAAATAGTAAATGTTTCCTCAGTAAAGCATCTCTCTAGGTCTGCTGGTTTCCGAGATCCCTGTACTAAATATTTAAAAAAATCACTCTTTATAGTCAAAGAAACAATCCAAACCCCACGATTTTCTACATGCCAATTTTTTTTTCTTCAGCCTTGTAGCGCCCAGTATTGAGCATAGGCCTCCCTTTTTGGGGGGAATTTGGCAATTAAACGCCACGCTTGCCGGGCGGGTTGGCGAGTGGATAGTGAATGTACTTTTTACGACCGCCAAAGGTGTTTGTATGACACGACAGCCGCGAGGTAAAGACCTCAACCTGCCAAACTGGCGCACGGCGGCTCCGGGTTCGAACCCCGGCAATGACAAAAAAAATTTAATGCTCTCCGGCCGTCATACATGCCAATTAGACAGTTTAAATAAATAAGAAATTTACCTACTCAAAATTTAGTTTGATAAACACTCATTACATGTGGTTTTACACCAAATGTGACACAAAAAGGAACCACAATAATTCATCCTTTGATCTTATCTTCTACTATGGCTCGCTATTTATCGTTATATTTATTGTTAATTACTTACCTTAAATAATATCAAAATAGATGTCTTGGAATATTCTAAGAATTTACTTTAGCTTTCACTTGGTGTGCAATAAAAAAGCCAAAATTTTAAAAGATAAAAAAATAGCAAAAATTCGAATAAAGGAATATTCCATACGAATGTGTTGTTATTGTATTGATCTCTCAAAAAATTTGTTTTTGAGAAGAACTTGGAGCAAACAACTAGACGTTTTCATTTATGGATAAAATCTAAATTTCAATAAGAAGAAATTCGTCATTTGGAAAGAAGGAACTCGGTTAAAATTGAATTTAAATTGCGTACTTTTATTTTTCATTGTGACTTTTTGGGTTACAAAATTCAAATAATCATATGCACGCAAGTGGTGAACCTCATTCGACATCCAAAAACAAGCAATCACCCAGCGTGAATGAATAAAATACATGACAGTTTTAGCAGAACGCCAAATAAGTATGTCAAATTGAAGTTGTGGGCGAAATTTACGTAATCTTGAGCAAATACTCATTTGAGCATGAACTGCAATAGATTGTTTGGAAGTGCTTAAGAGGAAAAGATATGGATTTACCATTACACATTAGAAACTAATATTGAATAAAGCAATGGAGTGGACAGGGTAAATCCATTAAAAAGAAAGCAAAATGCACTCAAATAGCTGGAAAATTCGGTAATTTAAGATGTTAAAAATATTTTACTAATTGATTATCTTAGAAAAGAAGAAACTGTTACTGAATAATGTTAAAAAATACTTTGAAACAAGTTAAAAGCAGTTCAGAAAACTCTTTGGTACGGTCAACAAAATAATGTTCTTTCATTATGACAATGCATCGACCGATTCAAATGCCACTGTCCAACAAAAGTTGACAAAACTACAGTTCAAAATCTCATATCCATTTTGATTGCTTGCGTTGGCTACCATGGATTTCCGCCAAACCCCAAAATATTTGTGATGGAAAAAATATTTCAATCAAATAAAAAGGCAATTGCAAGTCACTTCTGGGAAGGAATGAAGAAACTAAAGCAATGTTGCATCAAGTATACTATTAACACAAATTATTGATAAATCTAATAAACCCTTAGGAATTTGTTGTTGAATCTTTGTTAACATTTTGTAATACAGTCTCAGCATTTACATCACAAAAACCACACACATACATTACATTGAAACATTGTGTAATTGTTATGACAATTACGCGTTGTTAGAACTGTAAATGTTAACTAATAAATTGTGCAGTATACTGCTAACAAATGTGCGTGAATTATATTTAACTAGCTTGGCTGCAATGGAGATATCTGGCGGGTAGCCTACGTTCATTTCGAAGGGGTAATATTGGCAGTCATCTAAGGTGCTTGTCACATAGCCCATTATTAAAAATGATGCGTTCCAATCGGGTAGTAAGAGTGAACATATAGGAGACTTAACTTTTAGTTTACAGCCCCTTTCCATAGGAATTATTATTATTATCTTTGAGATTAGAAGACATTTAATAAACAATATTTATAATCAAAATTAACAGAAGAAAATAAACTACAATCGTAAACTGTAGAAGTGATTAACAAGTTAATCAGAGTACAATACATATAAACTAAAGAGATTAAAGGTAAGTAAGTAATAAGTACAAATCAATAGGCCTGTACTTAGATAAATTGGAAATGCTGAGCCATAAAAACTATTGAACAGATAATAAAAGAAACGTAGAACTAGCAAGGAAAAATACAAGAAACCGTTGAGAGAAGCAAAAATACTTGAAAATGTGATTTAAAGATAAGAGAAAATGACAGAGAACCAGAAAGCTATAGATAGGTAATTGGAACATTTAGTTAGTGGAAATCCAAAACATGGTCTATGCAGATGATATTGTGGTCTTAGCAGGAAGTAGATGACCATGAACGCGTGGGAAGAGGAAATAGAAGTAGTTAGACTAAAAACGAACATTGGCAAAACAAAAACTACACATATCGAAACAAGAACACCAACTAGCACAAAAAATTAAAATAGATAACATAAACCTAGAAGAAATACAAAAATATGAGTATCTAGGAACAATAGTTTCAATTGATGGAAGAATAGACAGCGAAATATTAAATAGGGTGAATGAAGCAAGTCAATTATACTATGCTATAAACAGAAGTATAATAGGAAAAAGAGAGATAAAGGCAGAAACAAAGCTACACATATACAAATCAGTATATGCTCAAATTTTGACCTATGGAGCAGAAAGCTGGATTATGCTAGATAAGCACAAATCTAAGATAACTATGGGGGAAATGAAGTACCCAAGGAAAGTAGTTGGAAAAACGAAAAGAGATAAGAAATATAACGTTTAGATACCTACTGCAAGTAACCACAATAGAAAATAAACAGTTAAAATGAAACAGAACAGAACACCGAGTCCCAAGACGTTTTCTAGAAGCAAGACCTGAAGGCAGACGACCAAGTGATAGTCCAAGGTGAATGTGGACAGACAACATCCAGGAAATGGCAGGAAGAAAAGGAATACGATGGGGGAAGTAAACAAATTGACAGGCGATAGAAACAACTATAGGAAATGGATAGAGGCGCCCGACGGTGTTTAGGCAAAGATGGAAAAAGAGAGAAAAGGGCATTAAATAGTAGAAAAGTAAAGAATTAAAGGAATTAAAAGTAGCAAATAATGACGTAAAAAAAGAAAACGCAATAAAAAATAAAATCGGAAAACAAAATACATTGCTCTAAATATGTTGTGATGTTGTTACAGTCTATTACTATGTCACCATGTCTACAGTTGAATTGACTGATTCTAATTGACGGTGAACAAATATATTGAATAGTGTGAGATTGTAGAACCTTGTGGAACTCCAGCTTTATTAAATTTTTCTATCAATGTAATGGAAAAGAAAATAAAAACAGCAGTATAATGAATAATTTAAAAATCAGATCATAGTTTATCGAAATTCTACTTTGGCGCGAATTATGCAAACAAAGAAGCAAGTTCATGGTGGGCGCTTCAGAGGAATGAGATATATAATGTTATTAGGTAAAAGTATTAAATTATTAAAATAAAATGATATTACTGTCATTTATCATCAAATCACAAACCACTACATAGGAAAAAAAATACTCTAGTAACTTTAGTATTGTATTATACCATCAAAGAACGTTACATTACTTTTTTCTAAATAATCAAATAAAAGTTTTGTTTGATTACACTGATACTCTAAAACAAAAACAAGAATGCTGCCTGATTACATAACCTCAAAATTTACACAATTTTCAAGAGAATAAATAGAAACCATATAATTCCTAACTTTCAACGTGGTTTCACATGAAACATCACGATTTACCAGCTATCCCAGATTGAAGATCTCATTGAAAGTAACTTTGAAAATAAATAACTTATTGTTAGTTTTCCTCAATATTACAAAAACATTTGAGTAACAACGTTACTAAACTTGGTCATAAAAAATCTTACCATTAAATGGAACGCAGATGCTCGGGTGTCTACGTGGGCTGCATGATATGTATTGTGAATTAGCAACCCTGCGTGTGTTAGATGCGAGCTGAGGTTTGCATCGTACAGTTTGACATGTTTGACGGCATAAAACCGTCCACAATTTTTAGATGTTGTAAAGTACAGCTCGGGGACAACACCCTTAAGAAGACGAGTGTACGCGTAGTGTAAACAATTTTTAGAATGATTAAAAACAGTTGAAAATGAAGGTCATTGACATTATCCTAGAACCATTATTACTGAGAAGGATATTCGAGAGGATGACCACTCATTAACATTTGCTGAAATGACTTGTCATCTTTTGGATGAAACAAAACTTGCATGTCATCGAAAAAGGCTGAAGTTATTATATAATATACAGTTACCCAAATTCAACAAAAATTAGAGAATTTGTTCTCGACTATACTGGAATTTATCTCCCAGTGGTTACCATTTATTTGAACCACTAAAAGCTCTTGAAGGGCAGAGCTGCCACGACGATGTAATCAAAGCGCTTGCACATAATTGGCTGGCGTTCGTTTTGCGATAGCGTGGTTAAAAAATATCTATGTTAGGAAAAATTAGTTTGTAAGTCAAGAGATTATATAGAAAAATAACTTTGTATGCTTGTATTTTTATGATGCTTCAATAAATTAAAAAAATAAAGAATCCCGATTTATAAGATCTTGCTACAGTAATTGAGGTACAAATTTACAGGCGAACTGGTACTTAACCGTCTGTAAGTCTGCAAATTTCCGAAATATATTTAATTGATACCAAATTATAGGAAAGTCAGAAACATCATTATGCTTGAACTGATAATTAATAATGTTACCATATGCACATCTGGTAAACAAGTAAAAGTGGATATAATCAATAAAAGATCTGTGACCAAGATCATTTTGAAAATTGCTGGTGTCTTGGCATGGAATAGCATTATGTTGAATTCTAGTACACCTCTCCATGTCTTTAGTAAAGATAATGTCGCTGATCACATAATGATACGTGATGTATCGACTTTCCTGTTCTTGGATGATAATGCACATCTCCATCAAGTGCATTTTACCAACGAGTCTCTAAAAACAAAGATTACTTGGTGCATAAAATTAGTAACCGAATTTTACATAAATTTCTATCAAAGAACATCATATACCATATTAACATCTCTATAGAACATAGTTTTCCCGTTTGGCTGGTTTATTATTTTTTTTTATATTATTAATTTCAATTATATCATAAATGTAACCAATAATTCTTGTCACATTAAATAGCTATATGCAACTGAATTTGTCCCAATACTTTATGGGCATGACAAAAATTTTCACCAATGAAAAATTGAATCATTTTTTTTAGCTTAACAATAACAATGTGAAATAATAAATTCTATTACTAAAAAAGGATTTGCTCTCATTTTTAGTATTTTGGATAATGACTATCATTAGTATATGTTACTATGTAACTGTACTCTTACAAGAATCACTAGAAAACATTCACCCAGAAATAGATACCACCGTCGCCTATGGCTATGGTTTCTATTTAATAGCATCGACAGGTAAACTTAATCACAAAATGGAGTTATTATTACTTATTGTTAAACTTTTCAGGTGGTGTAGTGTTGCTAGGAACATTTTGCACATTAATTTTAATGCAGACTGGTGACTCCAACAGAAATGATGAGCGGTGCTTGATAAACCGGTATGGCGATGGAATGGATGCTTTTGACAGCCCTACCCCTCCTCCTCCCTATAGCATACCGCCGCCACCATATACTCCATAGCTATTTTAAGATTACTGACAAAAATGTGCAAGCGTTTTTCAGATCTACAATATTAGGTTTGGGCAAATTTCAGCATCCAACAAAGGAATAACAACTGTTGCAGCAATTTATTTTCGGTACATTCTTAAGACACAATACAAGGCTGTGAGGATCTGAAAAATACTTAACATTTTCAAATAAATATATCACATATAGAGGCTTTACGATAGATAGCATGAGGGAAACCGTCATTTTACAGTATATTTCTAAAGAAGAATAGGTGGTCAATTTTGACCAAACGCAGAGCTGTTTGATGTGTATGTTTTACTACAAAATTTATATATCTGCAAGGAATTGGACTAGCTTTTTAAGTTGCTGTATTATAGAGCTTAAAATATATTTTTCTATTGTAGTTCTAGTCTAATCAGATACATCAACTATTTTGTGAATGTCTTGAACTTTATTACCACCAAAGAAGAAATTGTGGAACACTACCCAGTATATATTATTTATGAAATATGTTTGCATATGTAATTGTTTTTTATCGTTAGTCTTGGCTTTCAATAGTAGTTTTGTAACAAAGTTTATTTGTATTATAAATAATTATGCGTGTATGTAAATACAGGGTTTACCAGTAATGAGCATTGGTGTACATAGACAATATCAAAATTCATAAAATTAGTTTACATTGCCCTTCATTTCAAAAATACACTAAAACTTTTATAATGATAAACTCATCAGATGTACATAGAATTTAAAATTTCTGTCCATAATGAACCAATATTTACTTCTAGACATATCACACATCAATGTTCATGAACGATGTTATATAGTAGAAACCGCTAAGATACAAATGTTATATCTCTTAAATAGTGTATTTTTGATTACAATATGCGGAAGTTGAAAAGCACAAAACTTTATTCCTGTACATAGAAATGCAATATTTTTGTTACTTAACAAATTATATAAAAACTCGCATAGATTTTTAGAAATACTACAATCCTTTGATTTTGATATAATATAGTTGCTTTCAAAAATGGCACAGGAATATTGTATGCTACATGCAGAAGCTAAACCACAAGAAAATAATACACATTGTCCAGAAATATATAACGCAGTTTAGAAACTTCCTTTGCAATAAAAGATTTAAAACAAATTGACGTAATTATTCAGAGAATGTAAATCCAAATTAAGTGTACGTATATAGACAGCACTATTCATGAGCAAATTGCTCAACTCTGTTTTAGAGGCACAATTCGCCCTATAGAAAATTTATAGTGATAATGCGCTAGAAAATCTGGAGTTTTCATTTGATTTTCCCTATTTAAAACTAAACAAAAGAGGAAGAATAATCCACACAATGGAGGACCTTTACCAATCCGAAATTGAAGGTTTAATTGAAAAAGTTATGGTCATAATGGAATGGGAGCAGATATATTTCATAAGAGTGTTGATGTCTTTTTTTTTAATATTATTGACAGTATGAAAATAGTCCCACTTCAACTAAACAGAAGCTTTATAGAATGTGTGATAAGAGCCTGGTGACAAAGTTTGTTACACTCATTGCACTTTAGATCAATGACATATTGAGTTCTGTTTTTCACATTACAATCACAAAAGCTACCATGTGGGACCTTTAGAATATTGCATTGTCATTATTCCCTTTCGTAAAAAAAAAAACTACTAAGAGTCCTTTTTTGAATTTTGATTAACTATAACAGCCCATGAAACTTATATCTGCAATAAAAGAAGACCAAGCAAATATTAGAAACTAATAGTCGAAATAATGTTACTAGATAATAACATTATTTTAAGTTTAACCAAATCTCAATTTCATTTTTTAGATTCTTCATGTTCAACCAATGGTTGTGAAAAATATGCTGAACAAATAATAAATCGGTCTCAGAATTGATTCCTTCATTAATTTCTATGAGAGAATTCTTTATAGTTCTGCTTTCAATGAATCAATTAATCTTTCTTGGGATTTTTGAAAACTGCATTTTGCTTACCTTTTAGTATAACTGCAAGACTGCTCCATTGTCCCATTCATCTCTGAGGTTAGTAGGAATGAACGAATTGTGGAATCGCATAAACAGCGTGAGAGAAGTTTGAGCCTTCCTGTAATGAAATCGCAAGTTCATTTTATTGGGCCTTGCCTAATAAAAACAAAAATTAACAAAACATGTCTTCAGCTGATGAAATATTTCTTTGAATTTAAAAAGTAATCGCTTTGATCATCCCATATATATATCGGCAATAGAATTTTTAACTTTTCTCGAGTATTCCCATATATATTAGGTATGATGAAGCAATTTTATTTACTTTTGGTAGGCTTCAGAACTTTATCTGCTGTCTGATTCTTACAATAAAACCTTTAAAGAAATACAATATCTTGAAAACTGTAATATCATCTGATTTATCTTCCAATATGATCTTGAACACAGAAGGCCTTCTGCAATTTTTTCCCAACCCTTTGACAAATGGTTAATGTTGAATTCCATAACAAATGTTGTACTTTGAAGGTTTTTGAATGATACAGACACTTAATTTACCAAAATAATGTTCCATGCATTCATAAGTCTGATTAATATATAGTAGACAGTAGACTATTAACGACAGTACCTAGAGGTTTCAATGTAGTACTATAACAGAACAGGCAAATGATTATATTATATCATATATATATATGGCATGTGGCATGATTTTTCAAAAAAAAAGTATTGGAGATAATATTATAAAATACTACTGAAGAAATATATCAAGGCTATAGTGAAATTCTTGACAATCGTTCATTTCATTGGGGTATGGACTTCCAGGGATATATTATGAAGCATAATTGAATCATTCAAATGGAGAAATAAAACCTGGTGGTATCAGATCAATATCAATAATGAAGTAACATTTTTTTTAATTCATCATGCTCTGTTGAGTTTCCTACATTAATAGTTTAAACTAATTTTGTTCAATTACATTTGGAGGACAATAAACAGTTATCAGCCTGGTTCTTTTTTGAAGAATCGCATGCGACACATCAACCTCTTAGTCCTAAATTGGTATGTTCTCTTGGGCATATAAACTACATATGGACTATGTAACGAAATGATTGAAACCAGTTCTTATCAAAAATAATATGATGTTAACTTACAGCAAATATTTCTGGATTATTTGTGAAACTCAACAATATTTGCTATGGTTTCTTTTTTGGAAGTTCACTGTTGTTGCTCTGTAGAAATATAAATGACAAGTGCTTGAACTTGATGGGCACTTTACTGATTCAGTTTAGCATACTTTATCAATTAACTCTGTGATAAATCTGTATCAGGATATCTTTCCATAGTTGTATTTCACACTTCTTCCATGTATTCAATTTCAATTGGTCCAATAAAAATATGCAAGTCTTAAGTGACACTTCCATTATCAATATGGTAACATACTTATGAGACTGCTATGTTTTGCATAGAGAGGAGAGTTATATAAACTAAGAAAAGAGAGTTCTTTTCTACATATTGTATACAAAGACATTTGTCTTATTTGTGGTGTTCGTAACTTTGTTATTGTTGTTCCTATAACCACAAATATAAAAATTTCTATTCGGTTTGTTTATTATTTCAGAAAGATGCTATATGACATGGAACAACCAATAACAAGAAATGCATCGCTATCCACACCACCTGCTCAAAATTACCTCGTTTTTAACATAAAACCTGTTATATGTTTACACGTAGTTGGAGGATCTATTTAGATGATTGTTTGAGAAAACTACATCTCTGTAATTCTTATCCTCTCCTGAGAATTACAGATGAAAACTAACAGTAAACTTATCACTGTGCTTAAGATATGCATTGGTATCTTTATACATTTTCTAAATACAAAAAGTTGTGTTTTTACATAGATTATTGCCTATCTTGGCAAATTCACCCATACAATTAATAGATTATGACCACATTTTCAACGCAGTAAAAATAATAGCAACGTTGAGATATAAGGAGACCCAATACAAATGAAAATTAATTGAACAGCGTGAAACTGAAAATGATAATTTCCCGGACCATATCACCACCAATGTCGAAATATACAGTTGCAACTACAATATAATAAAATTTTCAAAAAGCAACATGAAGATTCCTATGGACGATATAAATTGCTCACCATTATGATGAACTACATCACAAATGCTTTTTGACAACCATTGTATTCCTCTAATCTGCAACGTCATTATACTCAATGTTTCAGTCGTTTTTACAGTATTCACTTTAATTTCTAGTTAGTCATTCAAAGATGATGTCATTGCAAAAGATTTGCTCGAAAATATTTTTGGAGAGGCAGGCGTGTAAATAGCCGCTCTCGTGGTGCGGTGTGGAAACGTAGTATGGCCCGTTTGGAACGTCAACCGAGAAGGCCCAAATCGTCCCTTAAACGGCCGTCGCGTAAGCGGATGGGGGCGGCTACCGATATCAACCAACGAATATTGCCAAATCGCTCACCTGAATCGGCTTCGTCGGCGATTCCAAGGTGGCCACCTCTGCGCTGCGGATCTGGTATCTGCGGGCTGATAAGACGCGACCGAATTGGCCGCGCTGCGGGGTGCGAACGTTTCTTGCGGGTTGAGACACGACCAAGTTGGCCGAGCTGCGATGCGAGAGTTTCTTGCGGGGTGAAGACACGACCGAATTGGCCGAGCTGCGGTGCGTGAATGTTTCTTGCGGGGTGAAGACACGACCGAATTGGCCGAGCTGCGGTGCGTGAATGTTTCTTGCGGGGTGAAGACACGACCGAATTGGCCGAGCTGCGGTGCGTGAATGTTGCCGGGCTTCGCGCCTGGCTTGGCGGTAGGTCTTTGCGGGCAATTTTCATTCGACAGCACCTTTCATATCAAAAGGTGCCGCCGACGGCGTATGCAGACTTGTCGGCTGAGCAAAAGCCCATATGCCGTTTTGTGTGCGATGGCAAAACGTGCAGATATCAAAGGCTCGCATGCCGCCGCGATATAAAGCGGTTCAAGGGCGAAAAGGCCGCCACACCAATTTTCTTTTTCCACTTTTCAGATAACTAACTTTTAGGAATGTTCAACTCTTACACTTATTAACTAGTTAATTGCTAATTTTAACAAAAACAAAATCAACACTGCAACGGAGCCACTATATCATTATTTACTAGTTATTATTGTATATCGTTAAACTTCTGGTGCATACATCGTAGAGACCTCAGACTAGTGTCATTCGACTAAGGTTGAAGAGTAGAATCCGAAAAACTAAGTCTCATCCTCGGAAGCTCAAAGGTTAAAAAGTTATAAGCTTTTAAAAGTAGTAAGTACAGACTAATTTACTTTAATATCTAGGAGGCGTATATGTGAAATAATTAATCTTAAATTAACTAAGTAGGTTAAGTTAGCCTAAAGTAAGTTAAGTTTGTAAGATTGTAAATATAATTCTAATCGTAAGTTGGAGCCGACGCTTCGTTTTTTAGCCGTCCGTGTCCCACGCGTTGCCGGTCGTAGCATCCCGACGCCCGATTTATCACCGCTCGGGCCCGACCTGGTAACACTAGAAATAATGTTATAGTGCGCAAATTTAGATAGAATTTTATTGCTAAGCAGTCACAACCGTAAGGTTCTGTACAGATAATTTGGCACATTGCTGTTTCCGATATTATTTTCTGTGTATCTGTTGTTTCGTCTATATAAGGGCGTGAGCCTTTGAAATTTACTGTCTTGATTGTCGTCGTCACAATAAATCTAAACGATTCTGTATGAAGTCGACGAGTCGCGGAAATGCGCTCCGTGGCCATACGACGATGTCTATGGGAATCTTTTATTAAGCTCCGTGTATGCCATCAAGTACCAAGAAGTGCACAGAGAATATCGATGAAAACGCCAGGCACAATATCTGTATTATTAAAGCGCCAAGGATAAACACACGCTGTGAATCGAAGAAGCAACCGATTTTAATGGCTTTTTAGATTCGTCTTAAAGAGACGGAGTGCGAGTTATAGTTTTGCATGCGATCTGAATTAACCATGGTCAAATATTAGCAAAAAAAGGATGATTTTTTGGCCGAAAATGGCGCCAAGCGCTTGACATCTGTTCGATGTTCGTTTTATTTACAACATTTTAATCAATAGCAACATGCACTGTCGTGTCATTTTCCGGCTAAAAAAATAAGTGATGCGTGGAACTTATTAAGTTAGTAAATTGTTTGACTTTAAATAGGACGCAATTACGTCATATCGTGTTCATTGTCTTTAAGAATTTTTATAAAGAAGGTATTATAAGCAGTTCACATCTTCATGTTTTTTGAAAGTTGATGTTGCTCGAAGTACAATCATTTTAATTATACACAGCCAAATGTTTTAAACCTTGAAATATTTTTTTGAAGTGAATGGCAGTAAGATTTGAGTGTACGAAACTATTTTCTAAATACACAGGGCATTTGAAAAACTACTGTGGAAACAGTAGTGGTCAAAATATTTTAGGGGCTTAATACTGCTTTACCAGATAAAAAGAAAGCCACCAACAGTAAAATAACAAAAGATATTCGAAAAAACTTTGGTAATCATAAAAATTTTCTAGTCGTCGAAAGTTTTTAAATATTTAGTCAACGAACTTATATAATTAAAAATGCAATTGCTATAGCTTAACGATAACAAACAAAATAAAAAGCACAAGTAAAAAATATGTAAAGAAATATTGTACATTTTCAATAATAAATTTAATTTTTCATTCGAATTGCTAGCGAGTGACAAATGTGACGAATTTACAACATTGAGTAATAATACCAATGAAGAAAGCAAGGAAAAGTTACTGGAGAACTATGAAGGCCACTTGACAAAAGCAAAACTTATATTCGTCATATCTATGACGTAGATATTAGATAAAATTTCATTGAAAAAAACTGGCTACTAAAAAAGTTGTTATAGTAATTGATATGAAGAGGTACTTATCAACACCTTAAATTTTAAATTACACTAATGTAAAGCTCAATGTAGAATGAAATGATATTTTGAATTTGCCATTAAATAACATAACAAGTAACACTAAAGCACTGACTATTTGACCAGATAATTGTAAAGGGCCTCCTTCATTGACTTCCACTTGGTCCTATTTTGAGCTTCCTGTATCCATTTCAATCCGGCCACTTTTTTTATATCGTTGTACCATCTATTGGGTGGTCTTCCTCTGTTTCTTCTATATTCCCACGGCCGCCGCTGAAGCATTGTTTTTGTCCATCTAGTTTCTTGTGTTCTGGCAAGGTGTCCGGCCCAACTCCATTTCAGATTTGCTATTGCTTCAATAACATTTGTCACTTTTGTTTTCTCCCTAATCCATACATTAGTTTTTCTGTCACGTAGTGATATGCCTAGCATTTTTCGTTCCATTGCTCTTTGAGTGGTTGTTAATTTGTGCAAGTGGGTTTTTGTTAGGGTCCAGTTTTCGCTTCCGTAGGTCATTACAGGTAAGATGCATTTATCAAAAACTTTCGTCTTAAGATGTTGGGCAATATTTTTGGAGTTCAAAATAAAACTAAGTTTACCATAGGCTATCCATGCTAATCGAGATCTTCTTTTGATTTCTGTTATTTGGCTTGTCACGGTCAATCCTGAGTGTTTGTCCTAAGTATATGCATTCACTAACATTTTCAATCGTTACATTTCCAACTTTTAATGTTTCGTCTATGTCCTGATGTTCGGGCATCATTGTTTTTGTTTTGTTTAAATTCATTTTCAGACCGATCTTTTCTGCTTGTTGTTTTAAGTCTTGTACCATATACTGTAGGTCGTTTTGGTTCGTAGCAATGATAACGAATAGGTACTTCTTTGCGATCCCGGTAAAGGACAGACCTATTTCAGGGGGTGGCGACCCTGCCTACGTGAGCTCTTGATTATCCTCCGCCTCCTATAACAGGAGGAAATCAAGTCCCTACCCAAAGTCCTACCATACCTAACAAAATTTACCGTACCTTATCCTAAACCAACTCACCAACCCGCATGGCAAGCGTGGTGTTTTAATGCCAAAATACCTTTCATGATGATATACATGAAAGAGGCCTATGTTCAGAAATGGACCGAAGATGGCTAATGATGATGATGATGAATTGTAAAGGGCAAAACAGAAATTTTTCTGTTGTGCCAAGCTACTTTTGGTTACTGAGAATATTGCCTTAAATAGTAAATATAGTCAACCATAAATTTCTACTCAGAGGGCACACTCATATAGAAATCATTCAGTGATTAAGCGTACAAAAAAAATAGTACGCGATTTGACCACCATAATGACCCTTTGGAATTGGCAGCATTTCATCCGTCATTGTAAATTGCAAGAAATTTTGGAAGTCCATGACATAGCGATGGGAGACCTAAAAATTTTATTATGTTCTGTTTAAAAAAGGAAAATCGCTTCTAATTAAATTAATAAAATTCAAATGAGTAAAGTAGTACAATTGCAATTCACAAAAGGAGAAAAAAATCCTCTCTTACAAAATTAATTTTTCTTAGAAAAAGTTTAAATTGGTAAACATAAAAACGAGCAACATACTGGTCTAAAAACGTTTCCCATACAAGATACACTCAAAAAGTTATAAGTACCGACACCTCTAAAATCGATACCAAAGTGTTTCTATCACTTTTATTAGTCTCCTACGCTCTGAAAGAGCAGAGCATTTTCTATCGGTAAAGTAAGAAAGATATATTTTTTTGTAAGAATAATTTTTGATTATTTATTTTCAATTTCAAATAGGTTGTTTATCAACGATTTTAATGCAAATTAATCATTTTTAACGTTTTTACCAATATTTTGCTATTACTGTAATTTTGCAATTATTTGTTGATCATTGAAAAACAATAGTTCCATCAATAGAACATATTGCTGTGAGGTAAGCTGTCGGGAATGTTCCTTCTCATTATTCTTATTCATGAAATTCTAACTAAGTTAATAAATATAAAAATTAAAAATAAATATAGCTGTGATCAGCTAATAATCGGTACATTTTTTAAGCAATAAAATTTGATTTAAATTTTAATACGGGATTTTTGTAAAATATTGTAATTTGCAGTTATAACGAGTTACCTCTAGAGTACAAAGATTAGTATTTTAGGCAACGAGGATACTGTTAATTTTGCAACAGATAACAGTTAAATCTATTACTTATCGTAAAGTATTTGTAATGTGAATTAACAGACATTATTTTCAATTTTGTAATTTTTGAAATTTGACGTAATAACGTATCTCTAATACACTTTATCAAATAGCTCACTTATTTTTGGATTCCTTAACAAATAGCTATAGTTCACTTATAATGGGTCAAAGCTATTTTTTGTTTGTGTTCTGTAGAATAAGAAAACAAAAATAATATGGCGCCATTAAAAGATTTCAAATATGAATAAAAACTACAGGTAAAACCTGTGTTTTTATAACATTGCAAGCAGGCTATAAACCTCAAAATATTCGTTTTTGTGTAACAGAATAGCTGCTTAAATTACACGGTCGCGCTGTTGCCACCCTAGCTACACAAAAGTAATACAAAACTGGAATTGAATCCTTTATTAGAAATTTTTACAAGCGTTTCGCACCTAAATGCGACTATAGTTTTAATAACTCCGCGTAAAAGTGGCAACAAACTTTTCTTCGCGGAGCAAAAAAATAACTGCAGCATTTTATAAAGTTACATTCATGCTATTTCCGACTTTTTGTTAGAAGTTTTCCGCGTTACGTACAAAGGAAATAGGACGGCATATTGTGTCGCACTAAGTAGATTAAATGTGTTCGATCATGCGTTAAAATTATAAAAAGGGGCTTTTAATCACTTTTTGTTAAGTTTAGATGATCCTTATTTGAAGCATTATTTAATTACAAATAAATATTTTTAAATTTTGTACTGCATGTTTTCTTAAATTAATTTTTACCTTATAAAAAAGTTTTTTTATATTTATCTGGCGTAAGATGAATAAACTTGTTAAGGTAATTTAGTAAAGGTGTTTGTGTTGCTTCTATGAATTAATACGAGAAAAATATTCTATTTTATAAAATTTTGTTACATATTTATAAACGAATTAATTTAGAGCCAAAATGTAATAGAATTTTAATAGTAACGTTACATCTTACCTATAAGTTATACTTTTAATACTATTTAGGAGTAAATGTATTTATTCTAATTGCTAATTAATATATTTCGACTTCCCAGAAGTGCGCCAAAGTGACGGTGACTCGAGCATGTCTGTCTGATAAGTTCGACTTGTAATAATATTTTATATTTACCCCTTTGCGTGAAACAGATGAATCAAACTTTAACAACTCACTTTTACATTACACACTACCACTAATAGTGAGATACAAATTAAATCGTCACTTCTAACCGCAACAAGTTAGCCGCAGCACTAACACACGAATGCCTAAAAATTGGTCAGTGTGTATCTGACTACTGAAATACCCGCAATTTTTAAAGCGGCCAATAACGGACAGTTATTTAAAATGAGCGGTAGTTTTTGACAGTTTTATGACTATATGTACTGGCTGAACGGATTATAAGTATATGGACAAGTCAAAACAATTTGTCAGCAAGTGAGTGCAACGGTATAAGGACTTGCAGGAACGTGCTCGATAGGCAAAGTATCCCCTAAAGTCTAAAAACAGATCGTGAACTTGTTTCTGCGGAATCCGGGCTTCAAATTGCGTCAATGTGAGATGTAGATATATCGTACGTATCTATCAGAACCCATCTCCATGCACATGATATTAAATTCCGTAGTTTAGTGAAGAGACCTTTGTTAGGTGAAAATCATTGGAGCAATGTAATTTTTACGGACGAAGTTTCTGTTTGGGGATATGTTATCGTCGTACAAGCATCGTCAATCTCAATTAACAGATTGGTAAAGCGGACCGTTAAATATCCAATAAAACAGAACGTTGCATTTGTTTACGTACAATCTAAATGCTCCGAAAATGCTTGAGATTTATAAGAAGTATTTGTTATTGACTGCCGAACGTTGGTTCATCAAGAAAAACGAGAACTGTATCCTGCAGGAACAAACGGTAACACCACGGTAAGCTTTGCATCGAGTAGAAAGAGGAGTCTGGAATCGTTACACTTGATTGGCTGTTGCAGTTACCCGATGCAAATCCAATTGAGAATATGTGGACATACCTCAAGCACAAGCTTCGTGGAAGAAGTGTTCACTCTGAAGCAGTTAACACAGAAATTCGTCGCATTTGGAGGTCTTTGTTGAATGAATATGCCACCAGTTTGCTCGAAAGCATGCCTCGAAGATACCAGGCAATTATCGACGCCGACAGTGACTGGACATATTATTAATACAATAACATTTTTGTTCTGATAGAGTACAATGTACCTATTCATTTAAAAACGTTTTTAAATAATTTTTTCTCCACATTAATCCAAACACGCTCTTACTTAACTGACTGTATATTTACGTTTACTCTCGTTCGTAGGATCGACACAACTACAAAAATTAAAAGAAAAGAGTTAAAATTCAAGATTTTCAATAGCCTCGTTCTACCTTATATGTGAGCGGATTAAATATAGACTGGAATTTTATAGTTATGTGTTATAAGGTGAACGAAGTGGGGCACGACTTTTGAGCATTGTAAGGATGTCTAATGGGGATTCTTTTCGTAGGGTATCTCATAGTATTATAATGAAGTATATTTGTTGCACAACGGATTATTATTAGGTTTTGCGTAACAAATATTGTAAAATCGTTTGAAATTTTGAGAAGACCTAAGGCATAGTTTTCGGACAACACTATTAAAGAGACTTTATTGTAAGCGTACCATAAATAATTGTTGGGAGGACAAGAAGCAGTTGAAATTGAATGTCATCGACGTTGTCTGAGAATCACTTTGTAAGGTTTATAATCTGAGCGGCAGGTAATATATGAAGGGGAGTACCTGGAAAATATTCCGAAATTAATGATATTTTGGTATGTTGTTTGTAGGTACTCTGTTGAGTATAATCTGAGGACTTGAAGATCCTGTGCTAACTTGGGGGAGCCGAAAAACCTCGAAATTTTCGGAATTTTTTCAGTTTTTCGCTTAAAACATATGCACCTATTTACAAAGTTAAAGAGCATTACATTTTCTTCAAATTTCGCTGGTCAAAAGTATTTTTTGACCCAATAGTTACCTAGATACAGTGGTTCAACAACACAAGAAATTTCTCAAATTATCAAAAGTAGCAGAAAAATGCCGATTTTTGTCTTATAACTTTTGTTTTTCAACATTTCTATGTGAATTATGTTAGGTTCAGAACTTTCCACCCTCTTCAAGTAAGGATATTGTTAGGGGAGTCGCTATAATGAAATGACTTCACATAACCCCTTCCTCAGGTAGCGGGATCAGGTACAGGTATTAGTGGAGAGTAAAAGACCGATCCCTTGTGACCCCTCCTTTCGCTCATAAATCCCCTCCTAAAGATCCTTCTTTTACGTTCCTAAAGTAGTGGGTTCTTTTTTAGTTCAGTTTAGTTGTAACTATTCGAAGTGAATGTTCGTTGGTGAGTTTTTATTTGAGTGATATTACAACGCGTTTTTCTTGGGCTTGCTGTAATTTGAATTATTTTCGTGGGGGTGCTGAGTTAATATGGCATCTTCAGTAGTGTTAGAACGGTGTCTCATATGTGAAGAATGTTTGGCAGAACATGAAGTGACGTGGCTATAGCTAAAAAGAGAGTTGCTTCCCTTATTGCTTCCAGTGTCAAACGCAAAAAGCCTAAACATCAACGGTTACTGGAAGGAGTGGAGGAAATTACAGTTCACACGGCTTGTCAAAAAAATTACAACAACAAAAAATTGATTTAGACCTCTTTACATCGTGAACGTGACACTCCTACAACTGTCCCAACCCAACCCGCTCAGCCATCATTATCATTTAATTTCAACAACAAGTACTTCTTATGCGAGGAAGAGGTTACTGAAGAGTACAGACAAAAACAGCCCAAGTTACCTCCTAAGGAAATGCGCAATCCTGTGGTCAAAGTAACGCTCCCAGAGGTAGCAAGCATGATTTTGTCATATGCAAGGCAGCGAGGTGATGAATGGGACAAAAAAATGAAGACCGTATGAACATGTTGGATAACATGGACACAGATTTAATTGCGCTTAACGCGGAATACCATCAAACGTGTATTCAAAATTTTTACAAAATACCCGCACGTGTCCAAAAAAGGCCGAAATAACTTACTCCCAACATAGATCAAGACATGGAAATTATATTCACCTTTCTCGAGGAGAACAGTGGCGAGTGCCAGTTTTCCCTTGGACAGTTGCTTGATGAGGTACCAAAAAATTCTCGTCCACATGTTAAAACTGTGAAAAAGCGCCTGGAGGAGAAGTATAAAGATGACATAATCATCACCCAACAGAGTGTTTCAAGAACACTAGCCTCAAAATTTTGTCTGACAACTGGTACTTGAACGGAAAAAAAAGGAAACTCGAATTGTGAAAACTGCAGGCAAAATTATTTTAGAGGATATCCGCTCTAAAATGTTCAGCACTACTACTTACGCTCCCATTGACAATTTTTATGGTGGTTCCCATCATGTTGTCCCTAAGACACTGCTTCTCCTCCTGCATATGAACATTTTGACAAATAAACGGCGTTCACTGGAAAAGAAACGCCTTGCTCTGGCATATTCCATTATGTTAGCCGTGCGACCAAAATTATTCTTGTCTCACATTATGATTGGGGTTGCAACGTATGTTTACAAGAAGTTTGATTCGAACTTCTCTAAATCTCCCAGCGACTTTAGGATTTTCAGCTACCTATGATGAAGCTCCTAGGCTTGAAGGCTGCAGGCAAAGAAAGACATAGTTGATGAGTCACCCAATCTATTCAGCCAGTTCATCTTCGACAACGCTGACTTCATTGTGAACACGCTCGATGGGAGTGGATAATGACCATCACCCCGAGGTACTGTGACTAAAGAGACAGATGTAATTCACATGAAGCCACCTCAGCATCTGACCTAAATACCGTTGAAGTTAAGCAGTATCACCGACCACCCAATGGAGGATTGAAAACTGTAAAATTATTTGACATAAATATCAGCCCTGTACAGGATATTGTGCCATCTGTAGCCGGTTGGAATTGATTTATGAAACTGAGGAGAGAAATATGAATACTCTAAGATTGTGTGCCTCCCTTTCATCAAACCACCTCTAAGTGAATACTCTACAGTATATACATCGCCACTCCAGCTGAAGAATGTAAGCGAATTAACCAAAAAACATGTATTTATAGATTGATACTGAGGATCCGGCATTTCATGCTGTGTAAGTTAAATTCACGAAAGTGCTGAAGGAAATTGAGGATAGAGGGCCAACTGCTGCGCTAGGGATTTAATACTTCCGCATGTGTACCCCAATGAAAAATTTCATCAGAGTTGAACGTACAGATGACTGGAACCTCCACCTCGACTCAGTCAGATAAATGATCTCCTACTTCCATGCAGCAGGCCATTTAAACTACGCCAAGAGTGAGCACTTGTACTACCAGGTTGTGTGGAGTAAATCAACAGAAGCCACATTTGAATTGGTGTGCCAGAATTACGTGGATTATGATCAAAGGCACTTTGGGAGCAATGCCATAGTTCTTTTTGATGGGTATCCTGTTGGCATAAGTTACCAGAGCATCAAATCAGCAGAAAGATGTCGACGGTCTTTGCTGCACTCATCAACAAAGTTTGTGTTTTCCAAAACAACATCTGTTACTACAATTTCATAAGGAAAATTTCTCTCCAACGATACCAACAAGAAAGACTTCATTCATTACTGATGATCCAAATGGAAGCCAAGGGAATTCAGGTGAAGCAGACAACAGAAGATGTCATGATAGTGGAAACTGCTATATCAAAAGCTGGTAACTTTGATAGTGTTACCATAACAGGAGAAGGCATCGATCTTTTGGTTTTGCTGACAGCATTAACTTCTTTTAAAAATCACATTTATTTCCAAAAGAGTGGAAGAGAACACCCCACAGTGTTTTGTATTCATCCCATTCCTACAAAGTCAACATGCAGCGAGTGGGTGTGACGCAATTTCAGCACCCTTTAGAATTGGAAATAAGAAGGTAATACAGGTTTATGAGAAAAACCCTTGTCTCTTAGAAATAGTCGATGTTTTCAAAGACCATGAGGTAACACCACACTAAATTTCTAAAGCAGAAGAGAAATTTCTGGTGAAATTGTATGGTGGAACCATCGTCGCAGATAATTTGGAGGATCTGCGGTACCGAGTATTCTCATCTAACGTTGTGGTAAAAACCGAAATTTTAACTTCACTCCTTCAGGACATACCTGCAAGTACAAACATAGCTGGGGAATGAAGAGACCCCACAAAAGTTGCCATCTGCTTGGGGCTGGAGCCTGACCCAAACGAGGTTAGTATTATACGCGTTCATAGTATTTGTCATATTGTTAAATTTTCATCATACCAGACTGTTGTTTGACGTTTTCTCTACTTTGTTATAATTCATTGTGCTATGCCAAAATAAACGTAGTTATTTACTTACTTTGTTTATTTATTTACAGGTGTGATCCCCATTACCCCAACCATGGATACTACTACAGACCACCTCCTCAACATCATTCGCTGCAAATGTACTACACGATGTAGCACGGGGGCCTGCAGCTGCAAAAAAGCGTACTTTGGTGCTCTGTCATCTGCAAGAATTGCGTTGGTACCGCATGTGAAAATTCGCCAGAAACAGACTTCAATGAAGAAGACACTGACGCTGAATGCGAAGAACAGGCTAACCTCTTCGACTAAATTATAGCGCGGGGAAGGGGGGGGCGTAGAGAAAACGATGACGACATGTCATCTGCGCCAAAAAGGTCAAGGCATACAGACACTTGACGTTTATTTGTAAGTTAATGATTTTCAATGTATTGTGTTAATGGCATTTTATTCTTCAGATGAATGATGTTTTATTGTTAGTTTAATGATGCTTTATTTAATTAGGTTAATGTTTTGTATGTATCATAGATATTTTGTATATTTTTATGTACCTTTGTTGTATATTTTTGTACCTACTTAAAATATTTTTATTATTCATATTTTTCAGTCATTTTACTTAAATTTTCCATTCTAAGCGGGAACACACAAGATTATGTTTTCTTAAATATATTTTGTAAGTATAAAACAGTGATTTTGTTCTTAAACTACCATTATTTCATTGACGATTGGGTATCAGTCTTTAGAATCATTAGTGAAAATTGACTATATAAAAACAGATTGAAGTCTAAGCTTTTGGGGTTGAAACATGAAAGTACCTAATACTGCAAAATCTTGCGTTTTTCAAAATTGTTCACAAACTTGAAAATTTTGACGTTCCTCAGTAGCACTGTAGATTGGTTAGTATTTGAATTGAAAGTACGTTTAATGAGTGCAAATGATAGGAAATATAATGCTCATAAATAGGAAAGATCTATCTATTTGCTTTGAGATAATGGAAACAAGTCATACATAGAGTAAAAAAAAATTATAACATGGGGCTCCTGGTCAGCGAACCTCCCCTCATCCCACCCCACCCACGTGAAGTCGGCTGTGAGTGTAGAATTTAAATGTTTTTGGAATGGGAAGAGGGGGTGTAAGGATGTATATCTTGAGAGGGAAAAGAAGTCACGTATGTGTGTGTGTGGGGGGGGGGAGCTCCTTAATGTTTCTACGTGTTGAAATTTAGGAGCACCTAACATAATTTACATAGAAAAGCTAAAATATAAAAGTTTAAGGCAAAAACCTGCATTTTTCTGTTATTTTTGATAATTTGAGAAGTTTGTTGTATCTTTGATCCAACCACTGTATCTCGGTAACTGTTAGGTCAAAAAATACTTTTGGCCAGTGAAATTTTAAGGAAATTTAGTGCTGTTCAACTTTCTAAATAAGTGTATTCCGCTAAAAACACATGGTTTAAAAGTTATAAGCGAAAAAATGATAAAGTCCGAAAATTTCGAGGTTTTTCGGCTCCCTCCAAGTTAGCACAGGGTCCTGGAAGTCTAAAACTCAGATTCTACACCCCAAACTACACAAAAACGACATGCCAAAATATTATTAACTTCGGAATACTTTCCAGGTAGAAAGAACCTGCCTGCTAGAGTATTATATCGTAATCCATATTTACTTGCTTAGCTCTGCCATTAGGCATAAGAACATTTAAGATGGATCTATTTTCTGTCTCCCATTTCCTTCTATTCTTCATTTAACTGCTATTTATTTTAAACTAAGTATAATCTACCCAAGTAGTCTTTCTTTTATTATTTCTTTTAATATAATATTTAGTTGAATTCTTATGACAAGCTAGTGTTGTCTCAATTACCATCGATACTCTTAGAAAGTTTCAGCTTTGCTGCTATTTGTTTCTCGCACTAATACCCCGCTCGGTCCTATCGTAACGAAAAATTTTAAAAAATCTGCGTTTCCTTCAATACTACGCGCAAAAGATCATAGTTGCGATAAACACTATCCACATAGGGTTATAATCAATCAACTACGTCACTAAATTCCAAAAACTCGCCCTTAACGAAATCAAATTATTCAAGAATGAAGAGAAACTCTCTCATTGAACACACTTCCTTGCCTTACAAAGCATGGATGGATCAACTGCCTGTTAAAGCATATTTCGCTTAAAATTGTTCAATACCTAGTAAAAAAAGAATATAAACAGATAAAATGCAAAATTGTTTTTGTAGCAACTCAATAATTATCTTAAAAGTTGTCACTGCTAGGCCTCTTAGTTTATATACTATTTATTTTGTTTTGAATGACCAAATTTTTGCATTTATGTAATCTGTCCATAAAATATCAAGTTAATAACGAAAACAGTTTATGCGGCCCTGATGTAACCTAGAAGCCGATGAGAGTGTACTTAAAACGCATGTGTGAATAAGGAGGATTTGGTTGGCCGAGTCGGTTGGAAGTTAGATGTCGGTGAGCAAACACATGTAGTTTGCAGTAACTAAGCGGGTAGAGCAGCAAACCTGCATCAAATTTTATGTAAAGGTGGAACATTCGTCTGCAGAAACTGTTCAGGTAATTCAAACATCTCTAGCAAACGATGCAATTAGTGCAGCATGCATAAAAGTATGATAAATATATTCAAAGATGGCCGGAAATCTATTGAAAGTGATATATGTTCTGAAAGACTGCAGGAAAATGTTCAACATATACGGACTACAATCGACAAGAGTCGGCGACTGAAAATGACCTGTAGAAACATTAAATCAAGCAGCTGACTTGACCATCCTATAGTACAAATGTGTTGCTTTATGACTTTTGGTTGTTCTCAAAACTTAAATCACATTGAAAGAGAAGAAATTCCAGAGCATTGATGAAGTTTATGCCAATACGACGATTGAATTCGGCCGCTGGCCTCGTAGATGAGTGGATATGTCTGTGACGCGCGTGTTATCTATGCATGCACTCGAATTCCAGTGACCCGCATTAATCAGTGAGTTTATTTTATTTATTTTAAATATGTTTCCGTTTCAACCACAAATGCCTATTGCTCAACAACTAATTCCAATTTCTCAACATAATTTATTATATCAAAACCAGCCATTAACGCCCTACACTAATCCTCCTACGCAACAATTATTATCAAGCCAAACATATGTTCCATATGTATCTTATCCTACTAATATTCCACAACCCATGCACTGTCCGCCACAAAATCCTAATAACCAGCATTCAGCACCTGAAATGACCGCAACAAACGATGACCAACCCCAAACGAACTCTCATGAGTGGCAAGTAATGAAAAAGAGAAAAGATGCCCACGCTCCCCTGATAATAACCTCGAATTACAAAGCCAAATCATCGATAACAACAGATTTAATTTATTAAATGACATACACGAAGATAACGTAATGGAAACAACTAGAGATGAACCACAAGCTGCAGTTAAGAAACCCCCTCCAGTATATATACACGGAGTAGAAAATTATAACGCAATGATTACAAATCTGACAAAAGTATTAGAAACTGAACAATACAACTCAAAAACACTAGCAAACAACGTCGTCAAGATAAATACTAATAACCCTGAAACATATCGAAAACTTGTGAGACATCTTGATGACGAGAAATTATTTTCATACTTATCAGATTCAAGAAGAAAGGGCATTTAGAGTTGTAATCAAAAACCTTCACCCAACAGTCGATACCGCGTTGATAAAAGAAGAATTGAAAGAGAAAGGACATACTGTACGCAATTTAATGAATATAAGACACAGGGTAGACAAAACACCACTTCCTTTATTCTTTGTTGACCTCGAGCCTGCCAGTAACAACAAAGAGATATACGAACTTAGATCTCTATTAAATATGATAATTACAGTTGAGCCACCAAGGAAAAAACCAATATCATCCAGTGTACTCGTTGTCAAGCATACGGACACAGTAAAACTTACTGCAGAAAACCATTCGCGTGCGTAAAGTGTGGTGGTAACCACAATACCCTGACGTGTACAAAGCCAAAAGACACTCCTGCTACATGTGCATTGTGCAATGGAGCCCACCCAGCAAACTATAAAGGATGCTCTATCTACCAACAACTTCAGTTAAAAGAGGAAACAACACCGCCAACCCTAGGATGCAAGCACCACAAGCTCTAAAGGCGGCCACAATTCAACCAAACACATATAGGGCAAACAGGTTTCCAACTAGCTATGCCGCAGCCGTGGCTGGACAACAAAATTTCATAACAACGTCAAACTCATACAACACTCAAAATCAAAATCAAAACAGCAATGACATCTCTCTGTCTCAGTTCCTTTCCAAATTTGAAACCATGTTTAGCCAGTTAATGCAACAAAATACTATGATGCTCAACCTACTCACTAGCCTGATAACCAAAATCTCCCAATAATGGATACCCTAAGAATAGCCGTATGGAACGCAAACGGACTTCTACAACGCCGTTTAGAAGTAGAAGCGTTTCTAAACACCCAAAAAATCGACTTGCTCTTGGTATCTGAAGCACACTTTACTAATTACAACTACCTCAATATCCACAACTACAGAACTTATTACACCTGTCATCCCGACAACACAGCTCACGCTGGAACGGCAATTATAATCAGCAGCAAATTATCACACTACGAAATGGAGAAATTTGAAACATATCATATACAAGCCACAAATGTCAAAATTAAAGACCACGTTGGAGACATAACAGTATCATCAGTATATTGCCCTTCGCGGCATTCAATAACGCAGAACCAGTTCGAAGACTTCTTCAGGACGCTAGGAGACCGGTTCATAGCAGGTGGTGATTTTAACTCTAAACACCCCTTATGGGGTTCCAGATTAATTAACCCAAAGGGAAGGCAACTATATAAAACCATCTTAAATAATCATTATAATGCAGTAGCCACAGGTAAACCCACATATTGGCCAACCGATCTGAATAAACTGCCGGATGCATTATATTTCCTTATTACAAAAAATTTCTCGCCCAACTACATCGATGTTGCTGACTGCTACGATCTAAACTCGGATCACTCTGCTATAATATGCACGTTGAGTAGCTGCATAATCAACAAGCCTGCAAGGCCCAGCCTACACAACAGTCTTACGGATTGGGACATTTTTCGACAATATGTTGATGAACATCTATCAATTCCAGCAGTACTTAACACTTCAAATGAAATTGAAACGGCAATAGAACGACTAACACAAACCTTGCAATATGCTTCTTGGACAGCTACGCCCATAAAACTACAACATAAATGTAACAAAAACACTAACAACTACTCCTTAGAAATTAGACAAAAGATCAGCGACAAACGAAAAGCACGACGGATCTGGCAACAAACAAGACACCCAAGAGACAAAAATAAACTAAACACTCTCACCACACAACTAAAAGATTAATCAAGGAACAGAAAACGAAACGTTCAATGATTACGTGCGAAACTTATCCCCAGTCAACACCATGACTACTCCTTATGGCGCGCAACTAGGAATTTGAAAAGCCTATTATCCCTATCCCTCCTATTCGTAAAAATGATGGCTCTTGGGCCCGATGTGACAAAGATAAAGCGGTGGTATTCGGCGAACACTTAGCTGCAACCTTTCAACCGCACGAATCAGACAGAACTCCACAAGATTATTACGAAATTCTCGAATTCCTCAAATCACCACTCCAACTCCATTTACTCATTCGACACTGTACACCCAACGAAGTCCAAACAGAAGTTAAATGTTTAAAAACTGGCAAAGCACCGGGATATGACCTAATTACGTCCGAATTACTCCGTCAACTGCCAAAAAAAGGGATAGCAGCTATAACACGTATATATAATGCCATCTTAAGAACTCAGTACTTCCCAACCCAATGGAAATTTGCCGAAGTAATTGTCATTCAAAAGCCAGGAAAACCAGCTCAATTACCAGCTTCTTATAGACCGATTTCGCTGTTACCACTCCTCTCTAAGCTCTTTGAGCGAATTCTACTAAGAAGACTTGAACCCATTATAGAAGAACTGCATTTAGTTCCGGAACATCAATTCGGTTTCCGCAGAAAATACTCAACATTGGAACAAGTCCATAGGATAGTGGATAAGGTAGAAAAGACTTCGAGGAAAATGGTTATGCCTAGCAGCATTCTTAGACGTGGGCCAAGCTTTTGATCGAGTTTGGCACCCTGGCCTCCTACATAAGATCAAGCAAACCCTACCGCAACAGTACTATCTGCTCTTCAAGTCGTATCTAGAAAACAGATACTTTCGGGTCAAAATCAATGACAGCCACTCGCCAATCTACTCAATCGAGGCAGGTGTACCACAAGGTAGCGTACTGGGACCGACATTATACCAGTTGTTTACGGCAGACCTTCCTGTTACCGACAATGTTTTAATTGCTACGTTTGCGGACGACACGGCTGTATTATCTTCACACAGAGATTTACTTCAGGCATCAATATACCTGCAAAATGCGCTGGAAGCTTTAGAAAACTGGATAAAGACCTGGCGCATCAAAATCAATGAAAACAAATCGGCTTCAGTGGTGTTCACCCTCCGCAAGGTTGTTCCACCTCCTATAATCTTCAACGGCACTAACATACCACACAAAGAAGATATCAAATATCTCGGTATCCATCTCGATAGCAAACTAAACTGGAAAAAACATATACAGACTAAGCGAAAAGAATTAGATATCCGCGTGAAGAAGATGTTCTGGCTCCTCGGACGAAAATCCCAGCTCAGTTTAACAAACAAGGTGTTGTTATATAAAACCATGTTAGTACCGATTTGGACGTATGGGATCCAGTTTTGGGGATCTGCTAAGTCATCGAACATCGAGATATTACAGTGATTTCAAAGCAAAACACTTCGCGCAATAGCAAACGCCGAATGGTATGTGAACAACCGCACATTACATAACGATCTAAAGATCCCATGGATTAAAGATGTCATCAAAGCTTGCTGCATCAGATACAACGATCGTATTAGTGATCACCCTAGTGTTCTAGTGACAGACTTATTAAATAATGCAAACGCAGTTAGACGCCTGAAACGGACAAAGTTTAGTGACCTAACAAATTAGTAATAAGACTTGTATACCTTGTAATGACAGGAGGTCACTCTTGGTGTTCCTCCCCACATGCTATGTACATTAACTCATTTGCTTGTTAGTCTACTTAGACTAGTTGTAAATATGCAGTAAATAAAAAAAAATACGACGATTACAACACAGGAGTTTGTAGAATGCTTTGATTAGTGAAAGTGTCTCTGAGAGAAGTGTGTGATATCCTAAGGTTTTTACTTTAAAGGGAATTGATGTTACATACAATGTCTTTTGTATTATTTTTGTTATTTTAATTGTAATTTTCTGTACTGTCTCGATGCTTTAGAGACTACATATATCTTAAAATGGAATAACCAATTTCTTATATTTTTATATTAGTTTTAACTTTTTGGAAATTTTTACCTAATCTTTAATGCGTAAAAAATATTTACACAAGGTTTTCAGGAACTTGTTCCCATTGGTTTTTATGCTGCCATCTGATGACCGTTTGATCAATTCCGTTTAAAGTCACGTGGTTTGTGCATCAATTGTATAGAAACAAAATTCGATTCCCATTTTTCGAAAACTTGTCTTCAATTTCCGAAAGAATGCAAATCATCGAATTGTGGCACAGAAATGAAAAATATCTCAATAAAACCGCCCGATTATGGAAAAAAGGTCGATTGGAAGACAATAATAAGGCGAATAAAATAATATTTTAATTTATAAAAATCATCAAATTTGGCATTTTTGAATTTTCAATTAAATTAATAATTTTATTTTTAAACGACGATCAAAGTAGAATTAGTCGCCCTCGTATAGCGCGCACAGAAGATGTCATTGAACATGTTGACAAACATTTCTTCAGTTAGAAATGCATTGAAAGGGTTGTCTATCAGTAGATCATCACTCCATGTGATAGTGCGAAAAGATTTGGAGATATGTCCCTACAAAATCCAAAACTATCAGTTATTCAGTGATAAAGCCAACAAAAATTGATTCGAATTTGCTGTCACTCTCAGTCAAATGATCGAATCGAACCAAATCGATCACCGAAAGATATAGTTTTCAGATGAGTGTCACTTTGAGGTGCACCTTAGACGACCGCCATTATTACCCCTTGCTCGAGCGAGCGCAGGCACTCAGTTATTTTTAATGACTGCTTTGTGTGTATATAGACATTTTTTGGAAATGGAAACAAAACGTAAGCTCTGGAGTGCAACTAGAAAAGAAAATAAAAGTAAATGCTATACTATATTCAGACGATATGGTAATAATAAAAAAGCAAAATTCCAACTCCTTGCATAAAGTACAGACTACGGACTAAAAACTCCATCAATAAATGTAAAACAATGGCATTCATTGAAAAATGTCCGATAAAAACCAAAATAATTAATAATAGCACTCTTGAACAGATAACAATTCAATTATCTCGGTTGTGACGCTTCATGTGATAAAGATAATGACTTGGAGAATAAACTAAATAAGTTTAAAAATATATGTGGAATAATACGTAGAAAATTCAAACACAAAACAATAGCCATACCTACATTAGTTTACGGCAGTGAATTTTGGGCATTAAACATAAAAGAAGAAATTAAAATAAATTAAGCAAGATGCAGTTTTTAAGAGCAACAATACTTGATATGCAAAGAAATAAAGACATTAGAACGGATTTAAACATCTACAATTTTAAAGAAGAAATCTCTGAAAATAAAGTGAAATTATGTGAACATTTATTGAGAATGCCAGAAGAACGATTACCGTTAGCAGCAAGAAAATATTAACTGAGAGGAAAAAGAGATAGAGGAAAGCCGAGAACAGGTTAATCAGCTTAATCCTTGAAGTGTAGAACTTGTTCATTTGATATGGGACTTTTTTAAATTGCAGTACCTATTATTCAAATAATACTTTCCTACATTTTCACCTCTGTTCCTCTTCAGTACTTTAGATCGTTTCCATTTTTATTAGTAATGCAGCTTTTAACAAGTAATGATAGTTAGCTCACCACTTGTTTTTTCATCAGTTAGTATGGCAGTATCAGACACTTGATGGCCTTCCAGATTAGAGAAACCGCATGTGATGGCTAAACATAGGGACACGACAATAGTAAATATGATCGTGCAAAAACCTCAGGTTATATTATATGAAACATAAACATAAGTTTAGGCTCTAAGGAGCAGACTTCTCAAAAGTGTAATTGCTTTTTGTAGTACTATAAAAAAAGCAATTGCTTTCCAAGAGACACCAGAAATAGTCGAGTCAAATTAGCAATAAAAACGCTAAAAGCTCGAAATTTTTAGCGGGTACACGTATCGAGATATTCCAAGGCGCATTCAATTCGTGAGAGCCCCAGAAAAAAAATGGTATCACATATTTTTTTGTTATAATGCGAATGTGCATTTGTGCACGCAAAAATGCATTTATTTCATGAGCTTTTTGCAGGCCCAAAAGAATATTTTATTTCTCGCTTAATATTGGCTAAAATAAGCAAATTTCCTTTACTATGAGGTTTTTGGGGTCGCTGATCACGAATACGATGCTTAGAAAGTGCCTCGATACACTTGGGGGACATAATTCTGGGAATGGGGGCGATTTTCGGGAATTACCTCAAAGTTGTTTGTTTTCCGAGTTTAAACTGTCTGAATAAAAGTTTTTGGGGTCGCTAGTAACAAATATGATGTTTAAAAAGTGCCCCAATGCACTTGGAGGGGAGCATAATCCTAGGGATGGGGGCGAATTCGGGAAAAACTTCAAATTGTTTGTTTTTTGAGTTTAAACTGTCTATATAAGGATTTTTGGGTTTGCTGGTCACGAATATGATGCTTATAAAATGCTCCGATGCACTTGGGGGACATAATTCTAGGAATGTGGGTGATTTTAGGAAAGCAGCTCAAAGTTGTTTGTTTTTCGAGATTATATATATATATACAATACATTACCAATTCCTTATAAAGAAACGCGTCAAATCAAGTTACATTTTCAAAAAAATGGAAGTATAATATGGGATACAAATGTCATTACAGAAAGAAAATATCTATGAATCAATAGTGTTGCCGGCAAATGAACTCCACGGGCACATTTATCTAATTGAAATGTCGGTGAAAATACCATATTAAAAAATTAATTTTTAAGAATATGCAAATAACAAATCAAAACATTTATCAGTCAGTCAGTATGTATTAGCAATGTGAAGACAAGCATTCTCTACTAATCCTTCCACAAGATGGCTTTCCTGAAAGCTGATGTAATCAGAAGTGAATACACTGGACAATTTGTCTGTCCTATACACTTTGGACTTGGCCATTAGTCATTTACTGTGGCCCTCTAAGAAGGGTGAATGCAATTCAAGATAGCAACCAAGAGAGACAAGGCCATAAAAATGGTTATACCCAGATGAAGATTTTAAAAAAACAGTATTTGGTGCTTATGGTTTCAAATTTCTTTTGAAAAATATCTCAATTTAAACAGTCCATAATTCTATTATATTGCGCACTTATGAGTACAATGCACCCTTTACTGACAAAACGTATGTGTCGCTTCAAATTTGATTCTAAAGCAATGCAACAGAGGTACAGAGCAAAGTCAAAGGTGATACAAGTTAAACTGTAATGAACTAAACCACCTTACACACAAAAATAAAACTCGCACTAACACAATATGTATCGTCTTTATTTTTTCTTTTATTTAACAATTTGCCTCAAAACAGCCTGCATACACAAAAAATAGACTTTAAGTAGGTACATGCTTCAAATATATTAATTCATAAAACACAACAAAGCGTTGTAAAAAATTAAAGCTACCACAACAACTCATAAAGGCATTGAACACTTTCAAATCACTGGATGTTGTTCTATTCAGTTTGAAAGCTTCCCAACTGGATACTCAACATAGCATAAAAGCATTTCAAAACTCCTCTTTAATGAGTCAATTAATTGGCATACCAGTACGTCATTAAAAGCACTAAAACTAGAACAATAATAATAATAATAATACAATGTATAAAAAAAACAAAAAGGCCAACCAATTGTAGAAATATATGCAAATCAAAGTTTAACAGAAAAGCATACACTTAGTTTGGCTGCATTAAATCACAATTTGTTTTAATTTTCGTTTCATTTTTTAAAATCTTAGTCAGGTATAGTGACCTAAATATTAAATATTCAAGAATATATTTTATTTTGTGCTACATGCAACAATCTTTAAAAATTATTAAATTACAAATTCTTTATTTTTTACACATTTTAAATTGTAGCTCTAATTTATAAACACAAAAATAAAGTAACAGCAACCAACAATAGAATATCCAGGGGGAAGCATTCAGATTGCAAATATAAATATCCAACATGTAAAAGTCTTAAAAAGCATATAACCCAATAGAATTCAAAGAAAAACAATTGTTTTTAGTTTATAATTTTTTTAAAGAACAAAGCCGGTCAATCCCTGCGATAATATAAAATACGTACCCATCAGTTGCTCGCATTTATGTTAGAATGATAGCTTTTTTTGGCAAAACTGGGCAAAGTGAAATTTGGAAATTCTAACGGAACAAGAGGTGGAAGAACTTGAGCGTCATGGACATCCGGGCTCAACTCGCTCGAAGGAGTGAAAACGTACGGCGAGGTACCCCCCGACGAGTCCGTTGTTACTTTTAAGTTATTGACGTTGCTGCAGCTCTTGCTTGCTGCTAAAACAGCATTCAAACAACCTAGAACGCAACATTGTTATTTGTATATGCCATACCTTTAACTTTTTCACTTTCTAATTGATGTATTCGCTCTTTCAGCATGTCTACCTCTCTTGTGCTCACATCTAATTGGGCTACAAGACGGTAGACTAACAGCTGTAGCTGCTCATTTAGCATTCTAAGCTCCTCTATTACAGTATTTTCATCTTTTGGGTGCTTAATACCTACAAGAGCATTAGAGTTTGAGCTATCTACAGTATCGATTGACACAAGCCGCTCGTCCGTGTCGGTAGTAGAAAAGCTTTTCAAACTTTCACTGTCACTGGTTCCTCCGCTCCCCTTCTTTATTAACAGCTTCAGCAAAGAATCTGTCTCTTTCATTGTTCGAATAATCGCAACTTGCAACAAACTATTTTCATTTTCATGGCTTTCCTCCAAGTCGATGGCACAGTGAGAGTTCATCCTGAGCCTCTGGTTCTCCAGCGCCTTCTTGTACCGCTCAAACTGCTCCTTCTTCACCATAATGATCTCCTTTTGTCGCAAGTGGTAGTCCCTTTGCAGCTTCAGAGACTCTAAAGAACGGGGATTATCGGTGAGGGTGAACGCATCCTGCAACAACTCGGCCGCCCTGCCGTGGCACTCGATGGCTTCATCAAACTTCTTGCTACGTAACGATGCCTCGGCGCGTCTCAGCTGCACGTGGGCCTGGCAAAGTCGCACATAAATTCGAATTCTCGTTGACCTAGTAACCTCACCGCCAGCAGTTTGCGCTGCTGGCCCGGACGTACCTTGTTTAAGCAGGAGTTTTCCATGGTAAATGGTTGTCTACTATCAATTTAGAGGCACCTCGATGATACTACGCTAACTATTATATTACGAAGGATTTAACTTCGAGTTTTGGATTCTCATGGTTTGCGAGTTCTGCTTGGCAGCTGTCATGCCGTTGAGAGATTGCGCAGTTTGTTGCGCCAAAACCGTTGATTGCGTATTATTTGTTGATAAAACACATAACTACTTATAGTTGGGCTTATTGAAACTAGATGTCGACAAATTTTAAATACGTGTAATATTGCGGTGTTTCAAAATAATATATACAATATGAATGCTTATAATACGCGAGTTAACATGTAACTACTTCAAGTTTTACGGTTTAAGTAAAATAAAGGTAAAATAATTTTAAAGTTGGACTAACTCTCTCTTGAGCGGAGGTACCGAAATTGGTCGATTTTGCTGAGTTGATTGATGCCGCTTTCAACCTTAAGAAACTTTAGAAGTAAGAGTTACGCCCGCTTAAAGTTTCCGTTTTAATTAAATACATTGTTAATGTGTCTTCTATAGCCATAGACAACATTGTTTTCGGCAAACTTGACAAAAAATGTCGACAATCCTATATATGGCCATAGAGAATACATCACAAAAAAAATTTCACTAAGAATCTAACCTAACCATATAACACTGAAACTAACCTTATATTGTTAAAGACGCCAAAAACCTAACCTAACTTTATAAACAAATGGGAAAGTAGTACTTATTTATAAAAACAATTAATTCTGCCACGGTAATCTTGAAAGAGGGGCAAAATGATGGTTAAATTAAAAAGGGGTGGAAGGAAAACATTCATTAGTTAATAATAGCTTAAAGTTAATATGAGGATAGAAAAGAGGAGCTAAAGTTGTAGGGTTAAAAATGACTGCCTATATCTCTACAAAATTTGGTTGAGTTCGACAGAAATCTGACAAGAGTAGGTTTTTTGGGTCTATAAGAGGATGATACGTCAGGTATTTATGGACAGAGGCAACCGCATTAATTTAAGCCGATAATTTTGGTATCATTGGACTCGTATTTCATTGCTTGTTTGAATGATAAATAAAATGTTGGCTTTTTGGAGTTATTTCTCGTGTATGTTGCACATTAGCGTTTCCACAGAACATCGTGTAAAAGTGTTCAGTTGTTTACTTCACATTAGTAAAACTTTATTAGGACTAGAACCTGAAAATGGAGATCTAGGCTAATTTAGCAATGATAGTTTAGAAAAGTCTTTATTGGGCCCACCTTTCGATTCGGTATTTGTTTTTCTAATTATTATTTACAGTTCTAGATGGCACACAAAGAATTCGCTTATTATTTGGTAGAGTATTTCTGGCCTCGCGACTGTCGCAGGTATAAGGTCACTAAATTGTACGCTTTTTCCAGGGAGTGGTCTTAATAGAGATTAACTAAATAAAAACCAATGTCAGTAATAATTGTTTTCATCAATTGATTTTCTATGTGTTTGCATTGCGTTCATTAAAAAGTGTTAAACCCTTGCACATTCAAGGTCAGGTTTATTGAATATTTTTGCTTAGAATTTTTCATAGAACCTGTATACGAGTTTCTTTATCAACTCGTGGGACACCCTGTATATTGCAAAAGGAACAAAGAAAACTTGCCATTTGCACAAGCGCGTATAAAATCATTTTTAATGAAGCAGTTCAAATAATTCCAGGGATACCCCTTATAGACTTATTAAAAGAAAATAAAACCGAAAGGTTTAAAGAGAATAAGAAACGAAAACTACAAATAAAAATCAAATTTTAGAAAATTGCAAAAACGATGGATTAAAAACGTGGACCAAATCAAGAAACTTAAAGACGATGCGACCTAAATGCTAATAAAAAAACTTAAAAAGAAGACTGATCATTGATAATACAAATATAGTGAAACGTTTTAATGTCTTGACAAAATAATAGAGAAAGTGATGAACTTAGTATATATTGTAATGATATAAGAGATAGTGTAAACACACGTTCTTTGAATGTCTTGAATAGTAATAACTAAGAGATGATATAAATATAAATTTTAGTGAACAAGGCACTCTTTCTGCGAATCCTGTGCTGAACTCAACATTTGATGTCAGCTGAAGATATTGTGCGTAAAAAGTATTCCCCAGACCCAGAAAAAAGGTTAGGTTAGGTCAAAAAGCTGGAAGACATCGTGAAAGCGGATGTTCTGCTGCAGGAATCGGCTCCCTGAGGCTGAAATTAAGGGAAATCGAGAAAGGGGAGAGAAGGGGTGGGCAGAAAAAGGACAAGTTACCCCAATCTTCGCTGCGGGGCCGATTGGAAGATTCTTTTCTGATGTGGGTCCTTCAGCTGATCGTGTCCGAGGTTTACAACAGCATTTTTCTATTTTTTCTCGCCGGGTCAAAATACAAAAGAAAACGGACCGAGTTTGTACGTCGGTAAATATCGACTCCCGTACATGCAATCGGCCAAAAACAAACGGCCTCTGGGATGTGGAAACTCTTGCCACCAACTGAACTCTCAGTCAAAACGGCTTCGTACACACGGACAAATTGAACCCGATCGAACGTTTCCAAAACTATCAAGGCTAGACCGAAACGGCCGTAGCAACTCCACTTTTTTAGCGCCGTCGCCGCGCTATATCTAATTAAACAAAACGCGTACAGAGGAAGCCACAAGATGGCCAACCCTTTTTTAAACTCCGAATATTAGTGACTGGTCCGAACAGATAATTTATTTTTGAAAGATTAGATTTTATTTTGATATTACATCTAATTGATTACAACTTTGAATAAAAAATTCTGAGTTAATTATGGATTCCAAAGGAGTGTACATATTTTTTCAAGGTACAGTTCGTTACGATTTTGATATTTTTGTCGATGGATATTGATGGGGGAGGAGGGTAAACGTCATGTGATTAAAAAGCTCGCTTTTATCTATGAATTATGTACTCGTGACAATGCATTTCAATAGCAATACACTGTTTTAAAAATAAATGTTGAATGCGATCTCATTGAATTGAGTGGCGCAAAAGAAAAGCGGTTTTGAAATGGTAAATAGTTGAAAAGGGGGAGATCAGCGACCATCGCATGAGATGATCTAATTTTATTAGCTGTTGTGGCTGAATCGTGTTTTTTAAATTTTAATTTAAATTGGGGCTCTGCTGTTTGAAAATTCATTTATTATCGGGTACATTTTTTTAAAATACATTTATTAGCAATCAGAATATGACATTCTATAGGCTAATAAGCATATTAGATAGCAGTCTAAAGAGTTTTGAAGCTCTTAATTGCCGTGATAAAGTCGTTTCAAATGAGAAGTCCTCTTAATTATCGTGATGAAATCTTTTCCAATGAGGAGTCATTTTCAACCTTCTCTTAGGTCTGCTGGTCAATTTCTTTTAACTTTTCTTTCTATGCGAGGTTTTAACAGTAGATGTAGTAGAATGTTCATGTGGTTTTTCAATTTGTCATGATTTTTTAAACTTTGTTTTCGGATGACGTTTTTACCATATCGGATTTTTAGGTCATCATGCAATGTCCAGTTGAATACATACTATGGTGCATCAGTTATCATACGTAAAATTTTGGATTAGCTTTTTTGAATAATTGCTATATGAGATATGCTTGCGTATCCCCATATCTCAGCACTATATATCCAAATCGGTTTAATGATGGTTTTATATATGAGGATTTTGTTTTCTAGTGTCATTTTAGATTTTCTACTAATTAGCCAATTTAGTTCTTTTATTTTTAAGCCTATTTGTTTGCGCTTATTTACTATGCATTCTTTCCATGTTAGTTTGGTATCTAAATTCATTCCTATATATTTTGTAATGCTGTATTGTAGTATTTGTATGTTATTTAAATATATTGGGGGGCACTGCTCTTGTTTTAGAGTGAATGTCACTTGTACAAATTTTGTTTCATTTACTTTTATTTGATATTTATGGAGCCATGTCTGAATGTCATCTAAGTGTCTTTGGAAAGTTACAGAAGCTTTAGCTGAACCTTCATCTTTTGCAAGAATTACAGTGTCATCAGCGAATGTTCCCATGGTTGTTTCTCTGCTGTTTGGTAAGTCTGGCGTGATAAAAAATGTATAGAAGGCGTCCAATGACACTTTCTTGTGGAACTCCAGATTCTATGTAATAAATACCAGAAGTATATTCGTTTATCCTAGTTCTAAATGTTCTGTCACTTAAGTATGATTTCAGAAGTTTGAAGTGTGTAATGGGAAAGTATTGTTTGATTTTGTAAAGCAAACCCTTATGCCAAACCTTATGAAAGGCTTTTCTGGCATCTAGAAAAATAGATATACAATCATTCTTGTTTTCCAGAGCTTGATCTATGGTATGTGCAAGTCTATGAATTTGTTGCACTGTTGAATGTTGAGTACGAAAGCCAAAATAGCACCCAATCTTGAGTACAAAAATTTTGAGATGACCGGCAATAAAATTATGGGTCGATTCAAAGATATGTTGTTTGGATTTTTGACGGGTTATGGTATTAGTATTATCTCTGCAGTTTTAAGAGGTTTTAGCCGATAGTTTAGTCTCAAGACAGCATTGAATATGTATGTAATAAGTATCACTCTTTTTCATGGAAGTTCTTTTATTATTTTGTGGGTGATTTTGCCTAAGCCTGGTGTTTTTCTTTGATTTAAGTAGTAGATTTTATGTTGTGTCTTTTTAAGATCGGGTAACATAATTTTAAATTCAGCCTTAATATATTTGACCTGCATCCACCCCGCACCTGTGTTATCAATCGGAACAGGCGTGAAAGTTGACACTTGCTTTGGGAAGTAAATACAGCATTCCAAATTCGACTATTGAACAGGCAAGTTTCGTACACCCGCTTTGTACGCGATCTACTATCTCACTGTAAATCTGCAAGGAACAAGGCTTTCCATAAGTCGTTCTCAGGTTTTTTCATTACGGGTAAAGAACGCAAGCAACAGGTGTGTATTCTACCTTTTCTCTATCAGTGGGCCCGTTTGTGGGGAATTGGGGAACACGATTAAGAAAAACCTATGCTCGGAGGTGAGGAAGACCGAGGAAAGTTTTATTGTCCTGCCCTGCCGCTATCTTCGTCGCCCGGCCATCTACACTAGCATCGTCCAGCCCCCTGCACCAGGCCTAGCCGCCGCCGCTGATTCCAGCGTTGCTTTTTTTTAGGTACGGTTTCGCTGGCGCGGCTGGCTGCTGCGACTCGCAGCTGCGACAAAGCGCTTATGACTGCTGCAGTGTGTTGTAGATGCGAGTGGTTTCGGTGAAGCGATTGGACGGTAGCGGCTGGCGGCTCAGTCGCAGCGTCTGCGTCTCGACTGCTACAAGCACCAGTCTAGCAGCTGCAGTCGCTTCAATATGGCATGGTTTTCATCCGATCTTGATGAAAAACTAATTGAAGAAATTCAAAAATATCCCAGTTTGTTCGATTATGAAAATATTAACTGTAAAAATATGATTGTTAAAGACAATAGCTGGAAGAAAATTGCTTGTTCGCTAGGAAGAAGTTGTAAGTATGATAAAACATAATGTATTTTCCGTATTAGATAGCATTGCTTGATGACGACTCTACAAAAATAAATACCCTCAGAGTAGCATTTGTCTATTGTATTTTTATTTTGAAGTGGATTAAATCGTCAGATAGAAAAATTGAGGTAATTATAAACGCTACACGAAAAGGGACAAACTCAGTCAGCGTTTAAAAGTTATAAATGTAAAATTTAATTTAATCAATCACAGCCGCCCTTGAGGTCAAATTTATTTTGCATTCTCGATATTATTAGTACAAAAACACTTATTTTGTCTCATTTTTAATTTATTTTCTTCCAATTATAACATAAAACAATTATCTTTACATAGCAAATGTTATTTTGTTTTTGAAACGATTTCTTCTTGCCAGGATACAGCACCTTCTTGGTAAAAGTATTCTGCAAAATGAGTTCTTATCTCAAAACCCTCGACATTTTGAAATCCTCCTGTTCTAATAAGATTTTCAAAATTATTGGTTTGATTTACATTCGGATCATATTCATAGTGTGGCCTGCCATTTTTTTCTAAATATCCTTCCCGCAATAGATTTTGAAGACAGCATGCTGCTATTATTATATTATCGCAAACATCTGGTTTAACTGCTATATGCGTATAAAACACCCTGAACACTTGAGACAGTAGACCAAAAGCATTTTCACTGACCCTTCGTGCTCGACTTCATCTATAATTGTATATGGCTTTTATTTTATCTGTGTTTGCACTAGTCTTGTTAAATGGTTTCATAATATGTGTATGTAGTCGGAATGCCTCGTCGCCAACTATCACAAATGGCAAACATTTTTGTGAATTTGGTAGCGATTGATTTGGTGGAAAAAATTCATCTGAATGCAGGATTGTATTTCCCAAAACAGACTTATTAAAAATAGAACTATCGCCTTCTTTTCCATAAGATCCTGCATCCACAATTATAAATTTATAATTAGCATCTACCAATGCAAGAAGGACAATAGAAAAATAGTCTTTGTAATTATAATACAAGTAACCCGACTTTGCAGGACAACATATTCTTATGTGCTTCCCGTCTATTGCCCCTACACAATTCGGAAAATTCCATTTATTGAAAAACTCTGACGCATTTCTCTTTAGACATCTGTATTCGGTAGAGGCATAAATATCGGCACTAATCTTTTGCACATTGAACTTAGTGTTTCTTTTACTATAACACTTACATAACTGTGTGAAATTCTAAAAGCAAATGCAAGGGACCGGAATGACTCTCCAGTTGCCAAATATCTGCAAAAGATAAATTGTGTAAATTAATTGTAATTATTTTTAGCTGAGGAATGCAAAAAAAGACGGAAGAGCATTAAGGATACCTATTATAGAAATAAAAAAAAACAAAAATCAGGAACTGGTTCATCTTCTTCTGATAAACCTATTAAATGGAACCTTTTCCAACAGCTTCAATTTTTAGATAATGTTAAACCGGAGAGAAGATCTAAAAACACAGCGGAGTTATTGAGAAATATGCCTCGCGTTTCTGATTTTGAAGATGACGATAGTTTACTGGAAGATAATTTAGTTGAATCTGTTGATGTATTATCACCAAAATCTCCACATAACACACCAAATCAAAGTATAACATCAAATGAAAGTCGAAGTTCTACGCCTCTGTCGTGTAACAAATCAAAAAAGCGATCACAAAAACAAGATATTTTGTGGAATAAGTTTGAAGAGCGATCTCAAAAACGAATAGAGATGTTGGAGTCTCTCCTAAATTCTCAGCCAGATGACGACGTAGATTTATTTATGAAAAGTATTAGTTTGAGTGTTAAAAAACTACCACCGCAATTAATTGCAGAAGCGAAATTAGGCATTTTAACGCTAGTCACAGATCTACAAAACAAAGCGTCAATAAATGCCCAGAGTTCCTCAACACATTTTTCTCCTGTTAATAACTATTATTCAGATTTACAAATTGTTAGTCCAAATTCTCAGCCCAATGACTTCAGTCAAAATAATATACAGTTAGAATAAATGTTTACTCGTATTACTGTCCGATGTTGTTTTAGAAATATGTTTAATAAATAAATATTTTGATCACATCTGTGAATATAAATTGTTTAATTTACAATACTAACCTTAAAGTTACTGCACATTTTTCTTCTGGTGAAATTGGATACTGTACACAATTTGTTGCAGATTTTTCGAGGTCTTCTTGTATAAGTGATACAACAAAATTAAATTGATCTTTATTTAATCGAAAGAAATCTCGAAACTTTCTTTCATTATTTTTTAAGTGAGAATTAATTAGAACATTAAAATAACCTTCTTTCTTTCTATTCTTAAATATTTTGTGTATCTCACGCCTTTTTTTTAAATAATCTTGTAAGAGCAGTTCCTCTTCGTCTTCTTCTTCTGCCAATAATAGCGCAACAGCAAGTTTTTTATTAGCATTCATTAGCATCCATTTATAAAAATACGCTATTTTACAATTTGCGACTGCCCCAGAAGCAGTGTTATTAGGTACTACTTTTATCTTAAACGTGCTGATGAGACGCGCCAGCGAAACCATACCCAAATTGCAGCTGATCGCAGCAGCTAGTCGCAACTGCGAGCCGCAGCAGCCAGCCGCGCCAGCGAAACCGAACCTTTTTTTACGCGTTTTGTTACGTGCGCGCGTTCAGTAGCCATGACGTGAAGCATCGTGTTTTTGCCGTAGAGAAGTTTTTTAGAAATAGTTACTTTTCAGGGCTTTTCCGCCGACGGTTTAATATTGCGCGTGATGTCACATTCCCCGATCGTAATATTTCGATGGGTTCAATTATGAAAAGGAAATCAACTAGTCGTTCCTTATGATTCGGGCTCCAGAAAATGCTGAGAGCATGAGAAGATCGGTTCTCCAAAGGCCTTCACGTTTCACTAGGTGTTGCGCTATAACTTTGGGTCTGTCTTGTCGCTCGTTATGGCGCATTTTACATGGAGAGTTCAAAATTTATCCAGACAAAATCATAATTGTTTAAAAGCTGCTTTATGGCGATTTTCGCATACACCAACTAGTTTATAAAAGGATGATAAGTAATTGGGCATATTTTTCTTTGATTGGCTATGACAATAATCCAAACTGTCGATTTTGGGCAGCAAAAAAGCCACAAGAATTACACAAGAGAGCTCTCCATAGTACTAAGGTTGCAGTTTAGTGTAGAGTTTCAAAAGTAAAGACTTTTGGACCTTACTGTTTTGAAGAACGGGCTACAATGGCAGTAATTACAGAACCCTATGTCTGCATGTTCCGCAATTTTTGCCTCCACAACTTTGACGTTTACAGGCCAACATTGAAGAATATGGTTACAACAAGATAGAACCACAACCCTCACGGCAAGCGTTTCGGTGCCAGAGTTGTTCGAAAATGTTTCCCCAAAATGTAATTTCACATTTCAGCGATATTCCTTGCTCCATACGCTCATCATATTTGTTGGTCTACGATTACTTTCTTTGGAGTTACTCTAGTCGAAAGTTCAAAAATTCTCTTACAGTTGTCATTTGCGAAGAAATTATAACTGTGCCAAAAGAAATATTAGTAAGTGTGATGAAAAACTTTGAATAGAAGTTTCAAATGTGTGTACAGTAAGAAGAACTTTATCTTTCCGATATAATATTCCGTAATTAAATAATTAATGTATACCTTTTGCACTTATTACAGAATGTTTTGAAGGTACTTAAAATTTTTTTATATTGATATTTAATGAAGTTACACTTATCTCAAAAACTTGCGTGTTTTGTGCCACCCTGTACTAGTAGACACTCAATTTTTACTGACATTTAGTGAGAAGCGTATTACAACGCAGATGGTGTAAAAATAGTGAGGTCTTATGTATGTATAAGATTTGTAAGAAACTTAAGAGCACAGAAAAATTAAAATCTGCTATTCACATCAATTTCAACCTATATTTAAATCCGCAACATTAGAAAACTTTTACTATCTTTATTAATTGTCAAAGTTGTATTTATAGTGTACAACAGTTTGTTTATTAAATGATAGCTTTTTTCCTAGTAAGAGTACTCGTTATTTCGCATGTTCTAAGGATGAGCAATCAATTGGTAAAAAAAATCAAAATTTTTAACTGTTTTTGCTGTATAGAAGGAGATCATTGCTGATCGTTCTTCGCCACGTGGTTTTTTGTCGGTCTGTTCCTCGTTATGCTGTTGTCTTCTCCGCCGAGTTTGCGCCATATCCAGTTCCAGTTTCTACTTGTTATTTGTATTTGCACTGTTTTTTTGTCAGCAAGTTGTAACATATCTGCATTGGATATTACTTTTAGCCATCTAATATCCAGGATATGTCCTAAGTATCTGTTTATAAGGGTCTGTATTTTGTGGCTTAGGGCTTTGGTAACTAGCCAGGATTCATATCGTAGAGAAGAACCGATTTAACATTTAAGTTGAAAATTCGGAGCTTGGTTTTCCTTGAGTAATGAGTAGAATTCCACACTGGAGCCAATGTGAAAAATACACCTTCAGCATTATTTATTCTGGTCTCTATTCTGCATCCACCGTCAGATGTTACTATAGAGATTAGGTAACAAAACTTATCTTCCGTGTTTTATTATGTTCTCTCATTTGATATTCTTCCAATTCTTACATTCACTGCTTTATTTGTATTTATTATTAGTTTTGCCTTCTCTGCTTTATATTTTAGTTTTTCTAGGCCTCTAACGGTATTATCATAAGTTTCATTGACTAAGATTACATCATCTGCATAATCTAAGTCCTATCGTATTCCAAAATGAGTTTCATTTGTGACATTTCCCATAATATTATCCATTATCAAAATGAAAATTAGGGGGGAATAGTAAGCATCCCTGCTTGACCCCACAATTTACTTCTATAGCATCAGTTAAGAGTCTGTCATATTTAACTCTGCAAATGTACGATTCGTAAAGTTGTTTAATTAATCGTATAATTTTTTACGGTACTTTTCTTTTTCTAATATTTGTATAATATGCTGCTTTACTTTGCTAATATTTAATATTTAGAAGAACTATAATTTTGAATTTATCTTACATTTGAATTTAAAACTTCTGCAGTGGACATCATTTTCTTTTCCCTTTATCCGTTCTTTCCGAAATATGCGTGCATGAAGTCACAAGGCCTGCTTACTGATTATCTTGTTTATTTTGTCTCTTTATAAATATATTCTAATTGATAGAATCTTTTTCCTTGTTTCTAAATACCACAACATATTCAACGAACTTAAAAAGTTCGTTACTGAATTCTATATGTCTGTCGGTCTGTCTGTCTGTCTGTCGCTGTCACAAAATTATGGATTTTTTAAAATTTTAAAATGAATTCTTATAGGAAATTTTACGCTGATTTCAAAATCGAAATCAAAAAGTTTCTATCTCGAATAGTTTTCGAGATATTCGACTTCGAATTTCGGGAAAATTTCGACATTGCGATTTTATGAGTAATTCTTAAAGAAAATTTACGCTGATTTCAATAATGAAATCGAAAAAATTCTATGTCGAATAGTTTTCGAGATATTCGACTTCGAATTTCGGGAAAATTTTCGACATTACGATTTTAAATGTGATTTTTATAGAAAATTTTACGCTGAATTCGAAAATGAAGAAAAAATTCTATGTCGAATAATTTTCCAGATATTCGAAAGGTTTTTTTTAAGTTCGTTCTGGGATTGCTTACAGAGCAATCTCTTCGCCGGCCCCATGTTTTTCTTATACATTAAGTTGGACATATTTCAAAACTTTTACTGAATTTTGTTGTATTAATAATATTATATTATTAAAGGCAACTACATTTACTTACATTAAGTGTATTGATGTTGTACGATTTTTATAAAATTGATTAAGGATTTGTGAGTACGGTAATGCCCTTTTATTTTTTTATTTGTTATTTTTCATTATGGATTTGCACACCGCTAGAGAGAATTACATGAAAGTGGCGATGTGGCAAGTACCGCGCCATAGGCAATCACGTTATTACCTCTTGTTCGAGTAAACGCGGCACTCAATCATTTTAGTGACTGCATAGGTCGCCCGTCAGGTATTTGATAGCTAGGATCGAACCCAAATCCAACTCCGCTAAAACTAAGCTGGACTTAATTGGTTAGCAAACTATCATAGTTATAGAAGATATTTTGTTTGAAGGTGTTTCAATTGTGTTTTTGCACGACGAAGTGTCCTTAGGTTTTAGTCATATCGTTTCACATTCTTTTTTGTTATCGCTAAGCAAAAAAAGAATGTATTACTATAAATACAAATAAGTAATAAAAATGGTAATTCAAGCACTTGTACAGTAATTTTATAGACATGGTTGTGGTACGAAAATATTTATCGCTCAGAGAACGCATTCCACCACATCTCTCTTTCCTCTAGCTTGTCTTTAACCCCTGTAGTTCTTATGACAGTCGTTATCAAGCTCGAGAATTGTTCTATAGGAATGAGACTCACCACTTCATTAACCTATGCACTCAATCTACAATGTTTAAAACTCTTCTAGCCCCTTTTTTACACCCTTTGCAGTTTATTTTGACATAAAGCAATTTATCAGGTCTGAAAACGTAATCCAGATATCTATTAGATTATGGTCTGTTAAAATACGTTGAAAATTTATAGTAAAAGGAAATGGAAAAGGTTGCAGACAAGTGCTATGAGTAAATTAGGACCAAAGCATACATTTACTCTAGAATCGCTATTAAATAACTAGAGAGAGTACAAAAAAACAACAAAGTTGCACTTTATAGGGTTGTAATAAGAGATGCAGGGTTTTCAAACGATCCGCGGAAGGTGAGATACGTCTCCTGAGTCATAATAAACTTTTTTTACCACAACAATTTCTACAAAATTATTATTTCAAATAGGTATGAGCACTAAACAATTACCAAAAAATATTAAAAGAATATTGTAACGGATTTCCGAACGCTGTCATAAAGGCACTGTCGCCTTGAGAAGGCAAGAACAAGGCGGAATACTCTAGAATGTCCCGGTGTTACGAGAAGGCTCTAGAATAGGTCCCAGAGCAGCAAGTCAAACCATGTTACTGGAAGCAAAGTGAACTGCTCTAGTGCGAAATAAATTATGTTTTAAATAAATAGAGTCATAAGAGTATGATTTTATGTTAGTATTTTCTTGTGTTAGTGTACATAGATATTACTAAATAATTAAATTGTTGTAGATAGATTAACTAAGTGGTTTAAATAAATTTGTGTTTTATTAAGCACAGATAAGGGCAAAAACGTTAAATTATATATTGCAAATATAAAAGCAACGTAGAAACACTAAAATTCGTTTATTAAAAGTCAACATTTCTCCATAAATAACAATATACAAAGCTTGTCAGTGGACAAACGAAAGGCAATGCTGTCCAGAATTGCAGAAGAAAACCAGGTTCTTCAGGATCAGCTTTAGATAAGATTTGTAAGCAGCTTGTTACAAAGAAGAATATATTTACACTGTGTAAAAAATGTAGAGTTTCTGCAGGTATGGTCCAACTTGCTTTGAAATATATAAAAACATGATCCACAAAAGTATGATGAATATTATATATATAATATTATGCTAAAATAATCAACACATAGTTATGTATGACAAAGCTTTTATTAAACTTTACTATAAAATTTTTTTCGGGCTCTAACTCTGCACTGCAAAAATTCAGAATACATGTACCAAACTCAAAAACTTTAATATTTTGTAAAAATGGAAAAAGGTGTTGCTTTCTCAATACATTTGCCAATGAGATCTAATATTGACTTCATTGTTTACTCAACAGTTTGAATATTGAAATTTAGCAAGAGGAGTGCTTAGAGAAAAGAGTATTGTTTCTTATATGAAAGCATATAGAACAGTTATTATTTTGATCTGATCTGGCTTCGTACCATTACGCTTCTTCTGTAGTTAAAGTGATAAAGTTATTTACTGACAAAACGGAGAATCCTTTAAACATTTCAGAAGTTAGGTCGCCCGAGAAATCGGACATTAAGCTACAAAAGACCAAAAATCTACAAAGAATAGTATTAGAACGAAATTACGTTCTCCAGAATTTGATGAGGCATATCAAAGTTTTTATATTTTACCTAAAATGGCTGAAATTTGAATGTTATATATATGAAATTTTTTAAGTTAAATTTTAATAAAAAAATTATTAATCATTTATTTGTATATATAATTAATAATATAATGTATAAATTTTGTAGTTTTTTCAGTAGATGGCGCTTGTCAATTATGAAAACTTTATGCAACGTGGTTTGTAGGGTTGCCGAATCGCATTTAGCAAATTAGACTGTATATGATATTCAAACGTAGATCTTGTTTTGCACTGCGACATTCGATTAAAATGAAAATTAAAAAATGCGTTTTGGCACATTTTAGTGTTTTTGTTTTGTAAAGCCGACTAAGCAACGCAAACTCAACGTGAAATATGTGCAGTGTACGGTGTTCCGCCCATAAACACTACGAACACGTGCGAGAGATGTTGCTCGCTTCCGTTACGGATATCTAAATCTTAGTGACCCTGCCTGCACGGATCGTTTGTTAACGACCAACGACAACCAAACTTGACTACAGTTCAGAGGGATTGTCGTTTCATAACGCGAGAAATTGCGGAGCGTTATGGAATCGAGAATTCAGGAGTTATAAAGGGGGATGTTGAGTTTCGCGTGACTTGCTTAAATCAATTTAAAACTCGCGATTATAGGAAACGAAAAAGAGTTGTTTGTATCAATATGAGGCAATAATACTCTGCTGCTACCGCAAGAATTTTTATAATCGGCCATCAAAGCAGACATCCTGAAAAAGTACTTTTTTTGGGTAAAAATGGAAGGGGATAATGTATTACGAGCTACTCCGGTCTAGTGCTTTTAATAAGATTTGTTCCATTTCAGTTATTAATTTTACTTCAAAATACCATGACTAAAATTTGCATTGGGTTGTGGTAAGCTTCATATCGACCACATTCAAACGGTTGACTCTATTTTGCTCTGTTAAAATGTAAACGCTAATTTGCAAATTATTTAATGTTGAAAGTATTTTATTTTTGATGTCAATACATTGATTAATTTATTTACAAAAATTCAAACTTGTTTGTTGAAGCTACTAGGTGGTTCAACAATAAGCAAATCACGAACAGACCGTATACAGACGTGACAAAGCGATGCAAACGTGAAACAATTCAGAGTGTACGAGGCGTGGCAGAAAAGTAATGAGATTGGCAACACTGCAAGCGATCTGGCAATGCTACGCTGTTGTCCTTGATAGAGCACTTGGATAAATACCCTCACATAGCTCAGTGCGAGTCTCAACTCGTTCCGTTAACTACGTGACTTTTGTGACTGCTATTAGTGAAGTTGTATTTTGGTTGTGCGTTACGCAAAATGGAACAGCGGAATTTCAGGGAGGCCTTCAACTTCAAAAGCGACGAAAACATCGAACGTGTGAACATTCTTGTGAGATCAGACCGTCGTTTAAGATTAAGAATGTTGAGTGAACAATTAAATTTGAACAAATTTACCATTCATCAAATTTTGACTGAACATTTGCACATGCGAAAGGGACCTCAAAAGGCATTCCTGTGTTTCCCCAGCCCCCAATTCACCTAACCTCAGTTTCTGTGACTTTTCCTTTTTCCTAAACTGAAAAATGTCTTTAAATGACTTTAGAACACATCCAAAAGAGCGTAACGGACATGCTGAAGACCATAACGGTTGAAGATTTCCAGCGCTGCTACCAACAGTGGGAACAACGTCTCGGTCGGTGTGTAGCTGCTCAAGGGAACTACTTTGAAGGGGATAACATTGATGTTTGAAAAAAAAACTTTGGTAAATAAAAAATCAGTCTCATTACTTTTTTGCCACAACTCGTATGTTAGCCAATTTGTAAACGATCATGTACCTTACCTGTGCCTATAAGTTCCCTACACCGTATTCTATCAAAGATTTAGATTTGCTCTTATACAAAATACAGTTGGTGCAAGTATTAAAAGTTATCGGTACCGTTTTCTACCTTCGCTTTTGTCAATAACTGTTTAATACGCCTGAAACTTTTGATGAAATGTTGTTGTCCGATAAGGCACATTTCTATTTCAACACCCATGTCACTAAGCAAAGCATAAACAAAATAAACCAAAACACAAGCATTAATAGCTCTTAAGCTCTTCTAAAGTACGGTTTGGATCGCTCTGTCGGCGCACGAAATAATCGGTCTCTACTTTTTTGAGGACGAGAAAAGTTTCGTAGTAACTATCAATTCGGAATGGCATGTGGCGATGATCGAAAACTGTTTGACAACTGCTTTGCAAAATTTTGCTGGTTATATTCGGAGAGCGACGTTACACGCTTCAAACACATCTTTCAGTCATGTCAGTAATTTTCCTGAATAAACTGATATTGAGAAGAGGTGACATAAATTGGTCTTCGAAAATCCCTAATTTAACGTCCATGGATTATTTATATAGGAATTTTAAAAGTTGAGTATGCAGCAATAAACTCAGATTACGAAAAAGTTAAAAGAGAGTCTACGACAAAAAGCTACAGCGATCCCAGAAAAGCTATGCAGTATTTTCCAGAGTGACGTCATGTAGACGACACTTGTTTTAATTTTCAAAAAAACAACTGTTTAATTTGCAGTAACTTTTTGTTTCACATAGTAATAAAATATTTAATCATTTACATTTTAAAATTAATTGTATTTATGTGACATCTTCTACTACACCTATTTGTCTGTACGTTTATAATTTTTTTTATTATTTAAGGCCCATTTTTTCTTAAATACCGTTTGGATTACCGTTTGTAATACATTGGATTGGGGACGCGGTGGCTCAGATGGTTCAACCCGTTAGCTCTGTCCTCTAGTCGGTGCGCGCGAGTTCGAGTCTCGCTCAGTCCATGTGTGTGTGTAAATATCCTAGAATAAGTACATGTTAGTGGGCACAATAAACCTAAATCCTTGAGGCTGCAGTGCCTCTAAGTGCCTCCCCTAAAAAAAATACATTGAATTTATATTGTTTTCTCTGTTCGTCTCTTGGCCTCTGGATGCTTATTTTATTGTTGATTTTAGAAACTATTTCATTTTCACTTGCTTATATATAATATTGGACTGTCTAAAATTACTAAAAGTGCCAAGGAAACTATTAAAAGAGATAAAAAGTATATATAAAACAGTAAATGAAATGATCAAGCTAAATGGAGAAGAATAAGATAGGGATAGGAATAAAACTAGGAGATAGCTTAAGTTCGTTACTATTCATAGTATCTATGAACAGATTGTTAAAAAATACTAGAATAAAAACCAGAAGATGTGGAGCAAACTAATAGAAAAGCTAGGAATGGAAATAAATATAAATAAATTTAAAGCAATGATTATCAACAACAAGATAAAAGAGAAAATAGAAATGTACATTAAAGAAGAAAAACTAGAAATGATAACATACAAATATTTAAGAAGTGCAATAGCAGAAGGTGGTAAGATAAATGACGATATAAATTACAAAATAAATAAAAGTATTAAAATCTACTACGCTTTAAATGAAAAATTTTTGGAAAAAGGGAAATAAACAATAAAACTAAAAGAAGAGTGTGCAATACAGTGGTACTACTAGTATCACATACGCTAGTGAAACGTAGACATTACAAGATAATGAAAAAGTGAAAATTAATTCAAGGAAAAACAAAGATGGATAGAAAACAAAATGAAGATATAACACAAATGACACAGCAAAAAGCAATTATAACAAAAATAGAAAGAAAACAGCTAAATTGGTATGGTCATATAATGGCTATACTGATAAACTAGAAGATTGGTAAAGATAGTGGAAATAGGCAGAATAGGAAAAAAGAATAGAAACCCTAGAAAGACCTCGATGCAGAGAACTATAAAACAGAAAAGGAAATACAAAAGCAGAAACGAGAATACTTAAATGGACCGGATGGTATGGAAAAAATAAGGAAACAAATTAAAAGAAAAATAATCCGACATCCTTTAAAGGTAAAAGGAGAATGGAAGAAGAAAAAGTGTTTATTTTTGTTTATATATGTAACAAGTATTTAAGTTGAATGTCAATTATTCTAAAATATTTTAGTGTGCGCTTAAGGATTGCAACAATTTATATTCTACACATAAAATATTATATATTTGAAAAAACTCATTTCTCAGATAATTTTGTAATTATTATTTTTGAATTGATTTGTTTCTTACAATGTTCTTTATGTAAATTATTCATTTGCTACTTGAATCTATAACACAGGAAGTCATTTTGCTTTTGGGTTAATCTATTTCTGTAGTTATTATAAATATGGATACCACTTTATCTAGAAGAAATGGAAGTATTGTGAGCCTTTGAGAGTATGATTATTTCTAAATTTTTGAAACGTTTAACATTTGGTGCAATTTTCGTTTTTACTTATAAATTTAAAGGTTGCGGTCATTTTTATTTATACAAGAATTAGTTGCAATATTTGGAATGGCGTTTCTCTGATTCATGCAAGTTTAAACTAACAATTAAGGTTACTATGACCAAATTTTATCAAGAGTACGCTCATAGGATGATTCCTCACAATGATTATATACTCCCAAGGTGGATAAAGTTCCGGTACTAGGTAAATTATAAATTTATTTCAAAATTTTATGTATTGTACACGATCAGAAATTCAAAAAAACCAGTGCAAGTCCCAAAAAATAGCCCCTTTAAAAATTATAAGGCTTGACAGATGTTAGAAATGACATAAAAACGGACCGAACGAACCAGAGCATAAGTGCGTTTTCCGTAGTGTCCGGTTAGTCGAATTGGTAGAGGGTTTGCTTCGAGATGCGAGGTTTTGTGGGTTCAATCTCTTTGGTGGTTGCTGTCTTTTTGCAGTTTTTTGCAACATTGGCTACATTTACATGGGGGAGAAGGTAGGGCTTGCACTTCTTACAAGGCTCAAAGCGCCTCAATGCACACCGCTCGAAAGCTTTTCTATCTCATGAATAGAAGTATATTTTAACAAGGCCTTTATTGTATATCTATCTTGTATACACATACACACACAAGAGTAACACACACACACAACGCACGTACATATATATATATATATATAATATAATATATATATATATATATATATATATATATATATATATATATATATATCCAAGAAAAGTGAAATAATTTAGAAAAATGATTAAAACACAGGATTTTTTCGTACCAAAAACAAATAATGGAAGATATTGTATCACAGCTGTTAATACAACATTCATGAATTGATGTTTCTTGTATCAGAAATCAGTAGGTAATTAAAAGATTTTGGGCTTTCTTCTGAATAAGTACAAACAAACTATGAGTATCTGAATATAACTCGGTACAGTTAATTGATTATGAATTAATTGTTTCGTTGGAATAATTTGAGATCGTAGTCGTATAGTGAGTGCTATTCTATCTGATCTATTATATATAAAATTTTCTAGTAAACTAAAATTTCACTTGTCTAACAAAAGATTTTATAGGGCAATTTTAGTTAAAATTAAGTGATTATCATTATTGAATACGAGAATAACTCAAATGTAGTATTTGAATATTTGAACATTATGATGGATATTTTTAAGATTTTTCGCACAATGTTATAGTTTCAGTCATTAAAGTTAATAAATTTTTAGTAACAATTCATAACGTTGTGTATTTTATATTAGAAACTGAATGTTTGTTAAAATTTAAGTTTGGTAAGAATTAAAATTGTATTTTTATAATAAGTTTAAAATACAATAATAACATATGGAAAATCGATAATTATTAACTATTACTAAAATCTTTTATAAAATTTATGTCAAAAATAGACAGTAAAATACTTAGGGTGTTCAAAAATGATTGGCACCATAGTTGCTTTCTGGTCAAGAATTTTTATTAAAGGCAATTCCCTACTATGTTCATGTATTTTTATTATTATTTTAGTATATTCCATAGACCTGTTGCAAACCATTCTTTAAGGGCGGTACACTATTACTTACAAACGACTGAAGCTCGTCGTTGACAAACTTTTACTGCTTATTGCATTAAACGGAGTGTTGTCGTTCGGCACATATAGGACATGAAGCAGTTGAGTGTACACGAAAGCCGACAGGGTAATTATAGTGTATCGGCTGACATGTGAAGAATTGATAACATATTTCTATGGTCAAACGCAATTATATAGTTCTCTTGTTTATAAGAAAACATTGCCTATGTTTTTTTTTTGTGTAGTCAGCTACCGGTAGGAATAACAAAGAACAGTCTCTGAAAAACAGGATGAAAATGGTTTAAGAAGAATGAACTGGTTAAATAACTATTCATTCAATTTCATTGTGCGAGTTAAACACAATCTATATTTTAAAAATAACAATACAGAAAAATATTATTTTAATTAGATATTTAGTGATAGACAAATTAAAACGGTGCTAAGATGTATATATATATATATATATATATATATATATATATATATATATATATATATATATATATATATATATATATATACTTATAAGCTAAACCGTTTGGATATTTCACCAGGTGAAATTAACCAAGCTTTAATAGTAGTAAAAATTGCTCAATATAAATGTGTTTAAAATGACTCTGTTCGTTCAAAGAGTTAACAACTTGAGGCTTTAAATCCATGTTTAGGCAATGGCAGACTAATATGCGCAGGTATACAATTAAAAAGAGTTATTTGATCGCGCCTATTTTTCAATGCTGGAATTGATTATTGTGGTCCGTTTTGCATAAAGAAGAAAAATATATAGAACGCGGAATAATTAAGATTTGTACATATATTTTTGTAAGTTTTATAATATGAACTATTCATATTAATCTCGTGTGTCTTTAAACCACCTGTACTTTAACAACGTTGCGAATTTTGTTAGAGAAAAAGAATTAGGCAAATTGTTTAAATTAATTCAATCAAAAACATAATGGTTAAATGATAAGAATTTTGACAAATAAAAGTTTTAATTGGCATTTTAGGCATGTTATTACATTTGAGGTATAGAAAGGAGTGGTTATGTAAAGCGGTAGTAAACTCATTAAAATATTATTATTATTACTCCGTGTAATAGAAAATAGCTTATTTGAAGACGTGTATGAATGAAATTGAAGGTAGCGGATAGACACTCTCTACAACCCCGGTAGAGATAGGTCTGTTTCAGGGAAGCGACCCTGCCTACGCGAGCCTTGGTTCTCTCTCAACTCCCAACACCGAGGGAAATCATGTCCTAACCTTGTAATCATAACCACACGACATTCAATCCTACCCATATCCTACCCAACTCGCCAAGACGCCTGGCAAGCGTGGCATTTTACTGCCAATTACCCCCTAATGATAATGATAATGTCAAACTCCAGAACAAAATTACCCCAGGTTAGTAGAGCGAACAGCTCACAATCTAACCCTGATGCGTCAGGCTGCCCCAAGGATTCTGGGGGGGGGCAAGATTTCGACTTTGAAATGTAACCACAAATCAATACAGATAAGCAAACTATGGATTGCAACGTACAATGCTCGTACACTCAGAACGGATGATATGATTATAGAGATGGAAGAGGAACTTACAAAAATCAATTGGGATATTGTTGGAATAAGTGAAATTCGAAGAAAAGGAGAAGAATGGATTAAGCTCAAGTCAGGAAACACGGTAATACACAAAGGCGGAATAGATGGAACCACGGCAGGAATCGGACTGTTCGTTAACAAAAAATGGACACCATATATAAAAACCTTTAAATCAGTATCAGAAAGAGTTGCTTATATAATTCTAAAATTTACGGCAACAATAAAGATCAAAGTTATACAGGTTTACGCCCCTACCTCCTCCCACACGGACGAAGAGATGGCATTGTTCTACGAACATCTAAAAATAGCTATGCAAACGGATCCCTCAGGTTGGACCATCGTTATGGGGGACCTTAATGCCAAATTAGGCAAAAAACAAGAACCCGATGAAGAATACATGGGTAATTTTGGAATAGACCAAAGAAATGAAAGAGGAGGCATGCTAATGAATTTCATGAACAAGCATAAACTATATGCTATGAATTTCTTCTTTAAAAAAAGACCCAGTCGAAAATGGACCTGCATATCACCATCCGGAAATACAAAAAACGAAATAGATTATATTTTGAGAAACAAAAACCAAAAAATAAATGACGTTACTGTACTAAACCTATTTAATACGGGGAGTGACCACAGACTGGTAAGAGCTGTACTGACTATTAATAAAAGAACAGAAAGAAAACAATTAATCGGAAAAATTCAATTAAACTGACAGCAGAAGAAATAAAAAGAAAGGAGAGGCGTATAGAGAAATAATAAACAAACAGTTAGCTAATGATGATATTGATGACAAAATACTCACAATAGATGAAGTAAATAATAAAATAACTACAATAATTAACACTTCGATAAAAGAACTACGGAGAATTATACCACGCAAAAGAACAGAGATATTATTAATGCAGATATCAAGAGTCTAATGGAAAACGCAGACGACTAGCAAAGGAAAATAAAAGAATAACAGAAGAATTTAAGCAAGTGAATAAACAAATAAGAAAACAGATAAGAGTACATAGAAGACAAATACAAGAACAACAAATTAATGAAGTAATAAAGAAAAACCAAGGAATGAAAATACTTCAACAAAAATGAGAAAGAAAGAAACGTACGCATTACGTAACAAAGATGGTATAATAATCCACGACAGAGATGAAATTCAAAAATTATAGAAGAGTTTTACACCGAATTATATGAATCCAAAGTACATCAAGAAATAGAAGACAATGCCATTAGAACTAGAAAGATTCAAAACGTGGGATCCGAAGAACAACCCGATATAACCATAGAAGAAGTGAAGAGCACTATGAGAGAATTCAAATTTAATAAAGCTACAGGAGATGACGAAATATCAATAGATATGATCAGAGAGGCTGGGGATAATTTAATATCAAAATAGCAAAACTATTAAACACATGCTTAAAACAACTCAAATACCCAAAACCTGGAAAAACTCAAACGTCATATTATTATAAAAAAAAGGAGAAAACACAAAACTTGAAAATTATAGACCCATCAGTTTATTGTCACATTTGTACAAACTGCTAACAAAGATTATTACCAACAGACTAGGAAGAAAGCTGGATGAGCATCAACCCCGGGAACAGGCGGGATTCAGGAAGGAGTACAGCACTAGAGACCACCTATTAACAATAAAATAATCATCGAAAAATCAAACGAATATGGATTCCCCGTATGCATGGCCTTTGTAGATTATGAAAAGGCGTTTGATACCATTGAACACTGGGCAATATATAGAGCATTAGCAAACAGTCGAATAAATCAAAGATACATACAACTCATACAACAACTAAACGAGGGAGCCACAGCAACATATACATTACACGCGAAAACTAACCCAGTACCACTTGCAAGAGGAGTGCGACAGGGTGATACACTGTCGCCGAAACTCTTTACCCTAACACTGGAGGACGTGTTCAAGAAGATAGAATGGCCAGATAAAGGAATAAATGTAAACGGAGAGCGGCTTACTAACCTACGCTATGCTGATGATATCATACTACTCGCGGAAAATTTAGAAGACTTGAAAGAAATGATCATTGATCTAAATAGAGAGTCAAACAAAATAGGATTAAAATGAATTTAAGAAAAACAAAAGTAATGCACCCTGGTCCAGATGTAGAAATTAGAATTGACGATTCTCAAATTGAACGAGTAGAAGAATATATATACCTAGGCCAAAGAATAGAACTAGGACGAAGCAGTGAAAAGAAGGAAATAAAAAGACGAATAAAAAGTGGATGGATCGCATTTGGAAGACTATCCTTCATTTTGAAAAACACAAAAATAGATCAACGCCTGAAAACAAAAGTATTCGAACAATGTATTTTACCGGCCATGACATATGGAGTAGAGAATTGGGCAACAACAAAAAGCAACATAGAATCAATGAGAATAGCACAAGAGAGCAATGTTAAATATAACAAGGAGAGATAAAGTTAGGAATGACAGAATAAGAGCAATTACAAAAGTGACAGACATTGGTATTAAGATTGCCCAATTAAAATGGAGTTACGCAGGACACGTGGCGAGAAGTGACAAAAATAGATGGAACCGTAAAATAATTGAATGGAGACCGTACGAGCATAAGAGAGGAAGAGGACGACCACCTATGCGTTGGTATGATGATTTTAAACGTACAGCTGGACTAAATTGGATCCAAATCGCACAAAATCGTGATAGGTGGAAGGAGTTAGGGAAGGCCTACATCCAAAAATGGATTTAATTAATTACATATTTAATTGGGCTTAGGAGAGAGAGATGAATGAAATTAAAGTAATTCTTAACTCGAGATCTATCACACCTTTATCCGCAAACCCATACGATTTGTGTGCTTTTACTTCTGCTTACTTCCTCATAAGAGATACGCTTACAAACGCACCAAATCCGAATTTCATGGAAGCATCGATCAACAGTTTGTTCAATTAGCAACTTATTCAATATATTAAACAGCACTTTTAGCAAAGATGGTATAGAAAGTACCTGAACTAACTATCAGAACGAGGTAACAACTGTCATCCGAAAATGTTAAAATCGGTGCAAGGGTTTGATTAAAGAAATACAACATATGTCCCCCGATTCATGTTTTTCCATACAATAAGAAATAATTAAATTAATATTTAAGCTATTTGGCAAATCAACTAGCAATAATTAGTAGATCGTATATGTTATGAATTTATGTTATGAATAATGTAGATTTGTATCAAGTAGTTTGTTGAATGTTATACGCTTAAGGCAACAATGTTTGTTCTTCAAGGCAAGCAAAATGGAAGTTTTATTCCTTTTTCAACAAAAACATACGATTGACGCTCCGTAGCGTCTAGATAGGTACCATAGAGCAGCTACTAAGTTATCCCAAAAGACATTCGTGTTATTAATTTTGGTATGATTTTGAGCTTATTAGAAAGCCCATTTTCTCTCAAGAATTTTGTAATATAATACATGATACTTATTTTTCAAAACACAGTCCATCTGCCTCAACACACTTTACCCAGTGATCTCAGAACTTTTTGTCGGAGATCGCCATTCTGCGCCAGAAGTTGATATCTTGCGGGTGCTGGAGGAGCTGCTTTAATCCCAGTGCAGACAAGTGGCGCCTCTAAATTTCTTCGGATACCATCCTAAAACGAGGATGAATTATTTAGTTAAAAATATATAGCTATTTTTAAAGGATTGTGACGCAGCGGCTATTTCGTAGGCAACTTGAATTAACCATCATGGAAGAGTTCCGACCAGTAAAACCATAATTTTGTGGGTACACAAAACTAATTCGACAAACTAGTACAGCAACGGAAAACATCCGGTAGAAATCGTAGCGTTCAGACACCCGAGAATATCACATCTGACCGGAGCATGCGGAAAATTCTACACTGCGATCTGTTTTATCCATATAAACTGATGATGATCCAGGAACTTAACGCATGTGACTAGCACGCTCAAAAACAGGCTTGCGAGGACTTGTCAAATGTGCCAGCTGATGCTGTAGTGGTGAGTAGTGACGAAGCTAATTTTCACTTATCGGGCTGTGTGAATAAGTAGAATTTTTAGTATTGGACACTACAAATTTCTTGACAATTTCATAAACGACTTTTCCACACACCACGTGCAACTCTTGGTATGCTGTTACAGAGTCTGATATCATAGGGCCGTGTTTTTTGAGGAAGGATGACACGATGTGACTGTCACATCTATATGCTGTGTTGTGATGTTACACCAATAGGGAACTTTAAGGTGAGACATCGTTCGTGACGGCAAGTATTTTGGACGATATTATCTTTAAAACTGGTTGATAACTAAATGAATTGTTCTACGTGATGGTACAGAAAACATTGAACAGAATCAATGTCCTTCTATTTATTGCTGTTTCAAAAATAGAAGATTATTTTGCTGAACCTTGTGCCTTGTGAAGATTGGCAAATAACCTGTATAGGCCAGTAAGGTAATAACTATTAATCACTTGCCGAGCATTATCAGGAAACAGGCCAAAAAATGAACTTCACTCACAAAAAGGCTATTGCTCCCATTTCCCATCGTGTCAGTAGAATTATTCGTGAGGCAACAAAAATATAAAACATTGAACACCAAGGAATCTGCCAAAAATCATTTTACTCATCAATATCATAATCTACCTTATATAATTTCTAATGGTTGATATTGTATTTTCATGTTGTTATTGTGCTGTAAAAAATAAATATTTGTTAGGTATGCTAATAAATTCAAACGCATAAACTATAAACCACAATAAAACTATTTAATTCTAATAGACATAATTTTAATTTTCATAAATCACAAGAATGAAATATATATAAACTTTTAAAATATAGCATCTGATTTGAGTTGAAAACGAAGCAAAAAACAAATCCTCGAAGAAGGATGACAATAAACGAAATTCAGAATTTTACAGCTTCTGGAGACAGGAGCTATTTTTCGCCAAAGATGTAATAGGATCTGTGTCTGGGGCGCATGCCAGTAATTGTGTGTTATACCGGCTTAGAAAATAAAGGTTGTGTAATACTACTAACACACATGTAATAAACTTTTGAGAATAAGATAATTTAAAGCATATTTGGGAATTGTCAGGTCGACAATATGCTTATTTATTTTACAATAAATATTGCATTTGCAATTACACCAAAAATATGCAAAAGCTTCAATTATAATTTTGTGTTGCTAAAAATATTTATTTAATTGTAACCAATAATATTCATGAACATTATTACGTACGCATAGCATTTTAGTTTTTACAGACGTAAAAGAGTTCAAAATGTTACTAATAAAATATTTATTTAAGAGAACTATTTATTAAAGTGTAGTATAAATTTTCACTTATTGAGTAACATTATTTTAATACATGCTTCTAGTATTTTAGAAATATATTAGCTATTTTTAAATAGAAAACATTTTTGTACACAATATTGTAGCTAATTTATTTGTAACTAAAAAATATCAAGTGTATTATCAGCCATCATAATTTTATACTTTAGTTTTTACTTTCTAAATTTAACCAACCTTATGTGCAAGAATCTATTTTAATGTAATTCTTGAGGTGTGGTATAATCTCAACGATTAAACAGGAGCGATTATCTCCTGTTATCCTCAGCAATATAAAAAAGATTTGTTTACAGAATCTTCAAACATTATAGATTAATAAGATATCATAATAAACTAATAAATCAAAGCTTAATATTAAAATACCTTCCATATTTTTGCATAGACAAGAAATTAATAACAATAATATTGTCGAAACATTTTTATCGCCATTCTCAATGGAACATCGTTGAAAATCACATTGACTCAATAACTTTAGAGCTTTACCCAATTGTTATCTAATGAATAACATAGCTTGTTATGCTTCTTAAAACTCAAATAAAAGGTCTATCTCAGTTGATAAAAGAATGTGCCTCTTTTTCTAAATGAAGAAGCTATGAGAAAAGAACTCTTTTCATATGATCTTTCCATAATTAGTATTACTAAAAATAAAGATCCACCTACCTATATTCAGCATGTCTTACGGGAAAGTTAAAAAAATTACAAAATTAGTCAGATATGTCATTCAGTAGTCAAGGTCGAATTTGAAATAATACCAAGGATACAAGCACTATGACTACATCAAAAATTATTGCCGACTTCAACCAAGATGCGTGAAGTGTCTAAGTAATTATATTTACAATTGATAAAGACAAAAAGGCTGCCTTAACTTGTGTTTACTAACTTTAAAGGGTGCTCGTAATAGCAAAACTCCAAGTATATATTCATTCTGGTAGCATCAAACAAATATTTCTTTAAAATAATATTGCTAATTTATGTATCTTACTAAGTCGGTTGAATTAGTTAGTCATAGTCAATCCTGAAATACGACAAACCATGGAATTGGATCGTTAACTCACACTATTACATCGATCCTCAACTTAATTAAATTGTTCTTAGGATAAATCAAATAATTTCTCATAATAAACGTATTGAATTTACATTTAAATGATCATCACCATATTATCAAAAAAAATTATCATTATGAGTTACCAAAACGTAATATTGCAAATTTTGAACCGATTACAATTAACATTAAAACACATGAAGCTGGCTAAACAACGAAGCCTTTAGGACTGATCTTGCAATGTTTATTACTATGGAACCGGTACTAGTTAAATTTAAAAAATACAGAACTAATAATAAATAAAACTGCTGATTTGAACTATTTGAATAAAACGATTGATAAAAGTCTAAAATATTTAGATGATCTAAAAACATCAAAGAGCATAGACAAAACAGCACATGTATTACCAAAATTATTCAAGCAGCCATAATTGTCAGAAGTTACCCATAACATGCTCCTCTTAATATAGCTCCAATATGTACATAGTCGTCGAGGTTAAATTTGCAATTTTTTTAGGTTGTAATGCGTAAAACTGAAAAAATAATCTGTTAAATAACACAATAATCAACAGAATACGACCCAGAGTTGCTATAGGCCCATCCCTTCACGCCGGAAAATTGGCGACGAAAATTATTGCGTGGTTTAGATACAAAAGACCCAAGTTTATGACATTACCGATAGTTATAGAAAATCTGACCATTAAGAGGTGGTAACTGCTAACAGTGAGCGATCTGATCGCAAATTGAAAGTGAAGATTGATCAGGATCCCGAGCGAAGCATGACTGACTTGGCAAAAGAAAGTTCAGTCAGTGTACTAGAAAATGCAGTACAAATATTTCTTCTTGAGGAGGCGCTAACTGTTGATCGAGAAAAACAAGATGGATAGCGCTGGTTTTCAGAGATTTCTTTTGGACGAAAAAAGTTTCATTTAGGACAGAAAGATGAATCGCTAAAATTCCCATTGAATCTGTCAAAATGCCGCTGAAGTTCTACCGTCAAGCATACAAGGTTTTCCACCTCTATGATGATGTTGGGGCTTTTCAACAGCGAAGAGAATGTCATGGCGCTCCACTTCTTAGCGAAAGGCCTGAATGCGACTAAAGATATTTATATCAACGTGTTAGAGGCAATTGTCAAGCTCTGAATAAAAGTAACCGCTAGGCAGGAGTAGGTGTTCCAGAGAAATTCTACTTCAGCCCACAACGCAAGAAAGAACTAGGCATGGCTATACAACAATTTGTATTATCGCTCGTCTTCCGACTTCTAGCCTCAATTAAAATCCTCTTCACTACTACGTGTAGGACATGGTCTATCCGAAGGCCAATGAAAGGTATTATAATACGAAGGACAGCTTGAGAGCCTAGATCATGAGGTAATAACACATATGAACAAGGATAAAGTTTTGTTGGTCTCCAGAAAGTTTAGGCCCCAGAAGGTTGTGACCGCTGATGGGGACTGTATTGAATATTATGATACTTAATACTATTTACTCTAATTGTGCTAAGTTTCATGTATATAAATTTAATTTTTCTTTTATGTTAATGTTATTTTCATTGTTTATTTATTTTCCCGGACTTACCTTGATGGCCCTGTATAATGGATTTAGTCAAACAGAAAACCTACTACGTTAAGACTGTCAGTGGCCTAGGGACCAACCAAAAACTTTACACGTTAGATCACTAAACAAAAGAAATCCTGAAAATCACTAAATACAATCATATCAAATATACATCATTAGTTTGGGAAGTTAGAAAAAAATATTACATCGACCAAAATAATCTTCAATACAAGGCCTGCAATTTTAGTGCGCATTAGGAAACTTATTCTAAAAATGGCGATTTTGTGATTGTGACGTAATGGATATTTTGTAGTAATTTTGGGGTAGGTCCAACCAAAAAAATTATAAAGTTGTGGGTATACAATTTTTGATAGGCTGGATAGACTTCGTAGTGTTCGGACACAGGTTGTCACATCGCCACAACATTACACCGCTAAGCATGCCCTCGCCCTGAGAATAGCTGACTGGAGCGTGCGGATAATTCTAGGCTACGATCTCATGTTCCATTCATACAAACTGATGATGGCCCAGGAATTTAAAGAATGTGACTGGTATATCCGGCAGGCTGCTTGCGAAGATATGTCGGTACAGGTTTTAGCAGACACGGTGAGAATTTCTCGAGAAGTTCTGGGGAAAATGATATATATTAGATGGTAACATCACGTGGCCGGCTAGGTCACTAGACCTGTCTCTTTACGATTTCTTTCTGTGCGGACACCCGAAAGCTCTAGTCTTTTATTGAGAAATTAAAAGATACTATTCGCAACGCGATCGTAGTGAAAATGATTCGGCAAGCAATGTAGAACTTTAAGATGAGACTGCAGGACGGTCAGTCCAAACAAACATTTGAACAATATCATTTTTAAGCTACTTGATGATTAAATGCTAATCATTGTTCTGTGTTGTGATACAATAAAATATTGAACAGAATTCACGTTTGAAATAAAAAAAGAGAGATTATTCTGCCGGACCCTGTACACAAAAACAGATCCGGCTAACAAGACTCTAGAAGATAAAATAACTGATTTATTACCCTAAAACAAAAAGCTTTGTCTTTATAATTCGTGTTTAATAATTATCTATCTTCCAAACAAAAAAAAAATAAAAGCAGGTGTTATCACTGATGTTTTATTAAGTAAAAGAAAAAATAATTCTTAACTGCCATTTCTAAGATTTTTAAATAAATCATATAACGATGAGATTACTCGATTGCAGTTAATACCAAAGTTTCAGGTTGCGTTTAGAAAGCGTCGGTCTACTTGTCACCAATTGCAAAGAATTGTTGAAACAATAGAGGTGAAATATAAGAGTAAATAGTACACACTAGTAGTATTTGTAAATTTGGCTCGAATTTTTGATTGAGTGTAGGTTGAAGGATAAACGCCACGGGTCTTATTTTAGTGTTGAAATCGTACAACTTTCAGTTTGGTTTAAATTAAAGAGCAATTAATCTATGTCGTTGGATATGCCTCTATCGGCTTACGAACATAAAATATTTACTATTAAAGCTTCCAACATTTAGCCTGTGAAATAAGTGAGGCAGCTTAAGCACTTTTGATTTAAACACCTACAAACATTTTAGAAGAGTCAAGACCACGATTGACTGCTCCATTTGTCTCCGAAACAATAAAGTTGCAAAGATTTGGATAAATGGGACAACAGTTGGTAGCTCTTAATATGTACATTTAAAAAATATGAAATTCTTCTGAGCAAATGCATTCGTCGTAGAAAAGATTATAAAAATGTTCGAAACTTTAATAGCAAATATGTTGGGTTCACAGGCTGATAGAGATGTGTAATGGGTGTAGATATCAAATTACTTGTAATCTGTTGTTTTTTAATTTAAACCTAATTAAAATAGTTACCGTATATTGCCAATCATAGGGATAGTGGCGCAACAGCCTTTTCCATCTAATACCTAAAAATTATTTCATTTTCTTCGACAAAACACATCAGAGCAGAAGTACCTCAGTGAAGTACATTGGATCGTATATTATTTAATGTAGTTATTTCCAATGCAGACCTTGTATTATTTTTAATTTAAAAAAAATTTAAAAGCACTACTAATTTAATTTTCTTTAAATATGGTAGCGATATGGTTCAAAAAATATTAATTGAAAATAAATTATATCAAGTACGCTGCAAAGTTATTTACCAGATAAACTAATATACCACCGTAATTATTAATTAATTATTATATATCATTGAATGCTTTTGCAGATGTAGTGAGATGCAGGATGATTCAAAATTAATTTTATACGGCTATATTGTATGTGAATGATTCACATAATATTTTAAAGGAATTCCTAAAGTTTCGAATAGTATTGCTAGAGCGTTCGCACCTGACGCAGTCATGCAGCAATGTTAGCTGTGAGATGGCTACACTACAACTCAAGATTTTTTGCATTTGTGAGTTCAGTAAAATAAAGTTGGCGACTACTGTGTAATGTCCATTTTGTCGTCATTGCAACATTGAACCTCCAATGGAGAAGAGCATTTGTTGTTGGAATAAACAGTTTGATCAAATTTTATGTTTTTGCAAAATAAAAGCATCGACCTCGTGTCCGGGGGAAAAGATGGGACGAATTCGAGAGAGTTTAAAGCGTACCCAATTTAAATCAATTCGTAGAGTGAGCAGAGAACTTGGTCTGCAACAAACAACTATATGGCATGCATTGAGGCGTCGTTTAATGTTTTAACCACGTCGGCTATAATTGGTGCACATTCTTCACGCAAATGACAAGCTAAAGCGTGTAGAATTTTCTAATAGTATGCTCGAGAAATGGGATATGATGGTCTTCTGTCGCGTTTAATTTTTAGTGACGAGGCAATTCTCCACCTAAGTCGGAAAGTGAACAGACACAATGTTTCAATATGGGGGTTACAAAATCTCCCTGCAACACTAAAACATGAAAGTGAATAAATTCTGTGCCGTAACGAGAACAAAGATTTACGGATCTTTCTTTTTTAACGATAACACGCTTATTGGGATAACATATCTCGTAATGTTGTAAAACTGTTTTTTCCTCAAATAAATAAGGAATCCAAAAACTACATTTTCCAATAAAATAGAGCTTTACCCTATTGACACTGGAGTGTTTGACGTTTTTTGAATAAATCTCTACCTTAACAATAGATAGTTCACATGTATAAAAAATTTTTCGCTTATGCTCTGGCCCCCAAGATCTCCTGATTCCACAATTTTTAACTTTTTCTTATGGCGGTTCGTAAAAAATCAGTTTATGTACCGCATGTACCAATTATTCTGGACAACCTAAGAAACCGTATCACATTTGCGTTGACTTCCGTGACGCAAAACATTTTTCATCTTGGTTTTGCCATTATCTAGATGCTATCCGTGCAGGCAGAAAGAATACATTAAATATTTATAAACTTGAGTAGAAGTATTAACTGAGCAATAAAAAATCGCCACTGCAAGCTGTATGTGTTGTTAGAAAGAAACACATTTTTTTATTCTAATCTTTTATGCAACAAGTTATTAGCAGCAATCATAATAGGACAATTTCTACATTGTGAATACATGTTTGAGAAAATTATAAATCAATTCATAGAATAAATGGTAAACTATGAAGCAATATAATTAGCCCAAAACGGTTTCAAAAAACACAAAAATCTATACGAACAATACTCTTAATTTCTTAAATATAGTGACTATAGAAACAAGGTGTTTTGTATTATATTACATCTATATACTTAGAGGTTTATGATGTATTCCCAAAACTATATATAACCACAAAAACTCTTGGTGATTAAACATATGAAATGTGTCTATGGTATATCAAGAAGGTTAATAATAATAATAATATTACACATGTGTCTTTGAAAGTGGCGTAACGCATCTTATGCAAAGATTGCAACTTACATTGCATACAGTTCACCCGAAATATGTGAGAGCTTAATAGAATTTATTAGCATAGTTCACATTTTAAGCTTGTTTTATGTAAGACTTGCACATAATTTTTTTTTCAAACAAAGAGTGATAAGCAGATAATGTAATTCAGGTTAAAATAGGCAAGTTTATAATTACACAGTAAACAACTAAGCTACCAGAACGAGCCAAATTTTTGGGCAAATGGTGATAGTTCAGAAAGTGGAAGAATTATTGCATTGTGTACAAAAACGACCATAAAAATATTTAAATTATTTTGCTACTGTGAAATGTCTAGGCTAAAATATTATAAAAACATCTACAGATTGTGCTGCGAATACTTCTGCAATAAATTAGTTTTTTAAAACAAAATGGTTACTAGATGCGCCAAAGGAAAAATCGCTTTAGTGTTCTCCTAGTTAACAACACATCTGTTAGCAAAAAAGTGTCACCGAATATCTCAAAAGTACAAGTCATATTTAAAAAATTACGTTAATATCCAGTGAAAAATGGAAAAACAATAGATATATTTTAGGTATCATATCAACGTTTGATTATTCAGAAACGGAGCTAAATGGAAATGGCTTGACCACAGACGACACGGAGAGAAAACAAAACAGAGCAAGTTAAATGAGCTATTAAGAACCTCAGTAAAGCTTTGATTTATTGGTTCTTTGCTGAATGTGTTGTTAATGAATATTAAGTTTAATCCCTGGTTTTAAATATGGATATTAAAAACATTTTATTGACCATACAATGTAATACAAAAACTGATAAATAGACAAATTGAACTAAATTAAAACAAAGATAAATGTAAATCAATAAGGAATAATTAGTGGTTATAGTTGATTAAGATAAACAAGTTAACAATAAAGAGTACAATTATGCACGAAACCACAATTATTGTCAATAAAGAAAGCGAGAAATCCTGAGCTGTTCTGAACAAATCTGTAATGGAAGTTACAATACAACTTTTTAATTTTTAGAAGTCAAAGAGCTGATTGGTACTTTTAGAAAAATGTTAAAAATTATGAAAATGTTCACGATTTACTTCGACAGATTGGTCTATTGTTATTGCAGAATGTATGCTATTTTTTACAGTTTTATAAATTCTTTTTGTCATGCTGGCACAAAGAGTAGATTAAACTAACTGTAAAGGACACATTTTCTATAGCATTATTTTAAATTTTACCTTGTCTAGTAGTACATTTTGTTTCAGTTCATAAAGTGAAGCTTTTCTGGTTAATAAACGAAATGACGTTTTTGAATTATAACGAGAAATAAATTTTTCTCCTTAAAATATGTTTGATTTTTGGTGTTAAAATTATCATTATGAATGTTTATTTTATTTTTCTTTTATTTACGTAAAAACCCAAAGTGTGTAGCACTATTTTTGCTCAAACTTTTTTCTGAGTCGGTTACTTTATTGCCTAATTTTTTTTTACCAATAGTCAAACTTCTTCAGTAATTTTTTGAAGCATAGGTCTTTTGTTAACGTTACCGTCATTTTCACACGCGCAAGGAAAAGAGAAGTTTATATTTTTAATACAGATTTATTGAAATAAATTGTACATGTAAGTACTTTATTAAATAGGAAAACAAAAGCAAAACTTTAGGTTTCAATATAGGATAACCTTCACCAATTTCCTCAAACGACTAGGAAAGGAATTTAAAGACTTCTAAGAAAAGTCGTTTGGGGTTTCGCTGAGAACCGTTTGAAGTCGTGCTTCTAAGTCCTCTAATGTGCAAAACATTGTTATGTACAATGTAAAAATCACAGAGAGTGGGAGCTGAGTTTATGAAGTCCGCATCGTCAACGTCCTGGAAAATACTAGTCTAATCACGCACGAACAGTAAGAGAAAAATGCTCTATCCTGCGTATAAGTAAGGTCGTCCATGTTATCCCAGCCAGACTGTCATGTAATGGTTTACATTTATGATGTCACGCATAAGACATGGGCCGGCAAATCTCGCTACCGTTATTGCGCAGTGCACGCTTTCTTGTGGTCGAGTTGCCCATAGTCCAGATTTTAGCTCCTTCATGTAAAGGGGTTTCTATGGACATAAGTTCAATTTTGCACGTAGGCTGCAGGATATCCATTGCGAATTGGCAACCCTTGTGTGTGCTAGGTACGATCTGACATTTGCGTCATACAATTCGACATTTTTGGCGGCATATTTACAGAATGTTTTGTCGTATGCACGCAATTTGTTTTGTTGTCATTAAGTTAAAAATTTCTATTCAACCAAAAAATGGAATTAATTCATAAACATTTTTGTGAAGTGATTTTTTACGACTTTTGATGTGAATTATCTCAACAATAGTGAGTCGATCAACTCACTTCCACTTAGTGATCAAGTACCACACAAAGCCACTATGTACTACTGGTTTAATGATTTTAATTGTAGTCTAGTTCGCTGGTGGATAAATTTAAAGAAGGCCATCCAAAATCGGCTGTGGTGCCAGCAAACATCGATTCCATGCAGGAACTGATAAAGCAAGATCGTCACGTGACTTATTGTAAAATTTTATGACTAGCCTACATTCGATATTGCATGAACGTTTAACTGCGAAAAAGTTGTGTGCGCGTTTGATCCCATATAAGTTAAAGATCGCTCAAAAAGTCTCGTGTCAATTGGTCGACAGAAATGTTCAAGAAATAAAATCGACTGTACGGGTCTTCCAAGATGAGCCAAACCCAATACAAGTCGTTGGCGCTTAAAGCACTTCGAAGCAAACGTCGCTGTTTTTTTTTAAACTAGACATGACGTGGTTTTAGAGGGTCGTAAAATGGTCAGTTTTGAGTGGTACACAACCATTTGATTGCCAGAAGACTTCGGAGAAATAAAAAAAACCAACGCGCAACGCCGGATCATTTTCAATCATGACATGTATCGACGCAAACAACTGGATCAAAACGTCGAATTGATGAGTCATTTCTTTTTGTTCCTATACGCAAAGAACAAGCTGCATAGACAACGATTTTTGACGCCGAAAGGGATTAAAAACTTATGTTTTGAGGGTACCTGATTCGCTATAGAAAAAATGCTATGAAAATTGCTTCTAGCGTATGCAACAAGTGCCAGGAAAATATTTTGAAAAACAATAAAGAATTTCTAACATTAAACATGTTTTTATTAGTTTTTTGCAACAGATATCGTGTAGGCCACGTATGTAATTCACTTTCAGGGGCCGTCTGATATGTTAATTTTTGCAGGTTGCGGGGAAATATTTTCTGGACTGTCACTACAAAATATAAAATCCTATTTACTATAGTCTATTTAGAGGCTGTTTTATTATCACTTCAGTGATACTACAAGTTCTGTAGTAAATGTTTAATATCGAGTCACAGTCAGTTAGAAAGTATACTAGTTGTTTTAGTCCATTATTCACTGTTTAATTAATATAATTCATATAATAGGAAATTATTTACATTAACAGAAGTTTCAAATGATGCTATTGTTGCTACTTATGCTTTGTTAGTTGCTAAATCGGTTATATCATCTCTTTTCTTCCAAGTTTTCTATATTTTTATAAGTTTAATCCCACTCTATTACATTTTAAATTCAGTTTGTTTACAACGTATGTTTTTGAGCCGCTATTTAATATTTTACTGTTATTCATTTTGCAGTTTCTTAGCTTTAATTTTTGTTTTATGATATTACTGTCATTTGTTGATCGTGTCCAGTAACAGTAGTTTTTTAATAGTTTTCAATAAAATTTAATCATGTAATAAGTAAATTTTTAATTTTTTAACAGCATGAGCTAAAGTCTGCCGGTATGCTTATTAACAAAAAAAGGTAGTTATAGTAAATTTAAGAAAATTCCCAATTATCTATTCTGTCGGGACAAGAATAGTAGTTTAGTGGTGGGCGCAGCCCAATAGAACTGGAGCTTTTGCCAACAAAAAATCGTAGTGCGTGGTGTGAAGCCATATCCTACTAGAGATAGCCATGTTCTTGTGTAGAGCACGATGGATCTAAACCGAAGAAGGTCGATAAAAATCCTGACTTGGTAAAGTTAACAATTCATTGAAAATGAACAAATAGTATATCCCCAAGTTATATATATTTTATTATAGTCTTTATATGCCAATAGTTTATAAGTTAATTGTTTATGTTGCATTTTAAATATTTTTATTCGGCGTTGGCTTGTCTTTACGACACCTAGGGCTCTTTTAGCTTTTTCCACTCTTCCCTAATTTTAGCTGTTTGCTACTATAATGGACCTGCTATTTTTTTATTTCATCGGACCATCGTTTTCTTTGTCTTCCTCTTTTTCTTTTGTGTTTGGATACGGGAGTCCATTCTGGTATGTGCTTTGTCCATTTATTTTTATGTTCTCTGAGCATTTGAGATGTTTTATTTTGGTTACAACATCTTCTATTTTTGTTATGTGTCTTATGTCCGTGATGTTCCAAGGAGTCAAATGCTTTATTATAGTCCACAAGGCCATGTATAGTGGGTAGTTGTATTCATGAGAGTGCATTTAGAGTGGACATGTAAATATTACTTGGTTTTTCTTTATTCGCTAGAAGGTAGTGGTCTTCTTCCCCCACGGTGACCAACCGGCTGGGGGTGCATTTTTCCAAAGTTGATTTGGATAAATCTGTATATTCTTTGGTTCGGTTCCGGATGTTGGTGGTTATTACATGTGTTTCGGGCTCAGTTGTTTTTACTTGCTTGTTTTGTCTTGAGGTGTCGGCATGGGTTATTAGTTTTTTGATTGCTCTGATAGAGAAGTACTTCTTCCGCGTTCCACATAGTTGAGTATGCCAGGTTTCAGGACTTCCTTGGTTGTAGGTTTGCTGGCCTCCTTGCTCTGTAGGTTGGTTTTGTTTTGTGAAGATGTGTTTGGTGAGCCAGAGTCTTTTCTCTTCCTTTTATCACAATTTTTATCTTGTTGAGGAGCTGTCTTGATTATTATTTTGTCATATTTAATGAATGCAATATTCCCTTTCTTCTTCTCTTCTTCAACCAGGGGCTGTAACAGTTTACGTTTTTCTAATACTTCCTTTTAGAAGTCATCTTTGATGTAGATATTTGGTGGAAATATATATATATATATATATATATATATATATATATATATAGAACAGATCTTAAGACAACAAAAATGGCGAGAAAACGGCAAACGAAACTATTAATGACTCGCATAATTTAAGCTAAAATGCCTAATTGTTTTAATCATTTCCTTCTTCCAGCCATTCTATTATATCATTACTAATACAGCTTGACTGTAAGTTTTTGGATCTTTTGTGTAAAGACTTTGAGATTCTTTCAAAGAATAGTTTAGTATCAGCTTCAATTGCATTATTTGTAAATGGGTTTTCATAATTGAGGTTTGACATAAAATGTTGAGCATTGTCCAACAAGACTTCTCTTTTCATTAAAAACATATTATTAGGCATGGTAAACATTTAACTACCTTTGTTATTTGTTAATTTTTCCAGAAAATTCATTCAGTGTTAATTTACAGATTACGTAGACATTTTTTTAAAATTTTATTAAATAATGTACTTAATACAAACACCTTATACATCCTCATTGTTGTTGCATATTTAAAGAATTTTAATTGCATCATTTTTATTATGTTATGTTTCTTATAATTTAAAGTATGTTATGGGCCGTTAAAACAAAAATGTAACGGCAGTGTTAATTGACATGCGTATGGATGTTATCCAAAAAAATTATAACTGAAACCGACATTTACACTATAAAGTGATGTACAACGATATAAAATTATTAAATTGTAAATAAAGTACTTTAAGAAAATAAGATTTGTGAATACATAATATTAAAAGTTGCCTCCATGCCATCTTGTAAAATTATAGTTGACGTACATTTGTTCTTGGATTGTTTATTTAGAAAATAAAATATTTAAGATAAGGGTAATTATTCTTATTTTAAAGACATAAAAACAAAAGTCTCAATGATTAGTACGTCTCAGTTATCTTTGTTGAATTCACATTTTTTAATTATTTATAATATAATTAAAATTTTATAAATATTATAAATATGTTACCAAAATATACACATTTAAAAGAAAAACTATCGCTGACATTGTAATATGCACCACAATAATAGTGTAACATTGAGAATTACGTAAATTACATTGTAGAACAAAAACCTTTGCAGGCATAACTTACTACTCGAGGTAACAGACTGCTCAAAGCCTGTAATACGTGCAGCAAAATTTAGCTTTAAACATCGGTATAATTTAATATCATCTCTTGCAGAACAATAAGCAGGCGCCTTTCAAATTGTAGATAAATAACGATAAAGATAATGGATACTTTCTCCTCGCCCTGCAAACATCGCGATCCACACCGCGCCATTATTCATATTTATCTTCAGACAAATGAGTTTATTTTAGACAGGAAATCATGCATAATTTGTACCATTTCTACATAATGTTTGTCGACACGTGCTGTGAGTCGGGCAATATGAATGATTACGAGCGGCCCACCCTTTTTGTGTAGAGGCAGCCTATAATTTAAAATTAGAAATAAACTTTCTGTGAAACGGTCTGCGGTGAAGGGTGTGTTAGATATTCATTATGATTCACAACTCCATATAAGGGGCATCTCGAAATTATAGCTTTCGCCGTTAAAGACTGAGCTTAATGCCTGCTTGCTCTCGCGCGATCCATTCAAAACTCGGACTCATCGCACCTGACTTTCAACAGCTATTAGAGGACACGCTAGACTTTTTGATTGCGGGGCACCGCTCGGAGCCAATTTTGAAATTCATTCGCTCGGCTTAGTAAACAGGAATATTCCAGCGTCATGATGATGCGTAAACATTTCGTCAGACTGCCGTTATTTGGTACGTTATTGTTTGGCGTTTCGGTGTTCACTTTTGTGTTTTCGAAAGCGATACATAAATTTGCGAGTAAATAAGTAGCTACAGTTTCAAAATCATTAAACCTAATAAAATTGATAAATATTTCAGACAAGGAAGAAAACATCAATTTAGAATAAACTTGCTAAACACATGCATAAAAGTTATATAAATATAAAATTAAATATAAAGTAACATAGTACCTACGTAAATAAAAATTCAAAAACATAAAGTCAAAGGAAGAAGTGTTTAAAAATGATTAATATTACAACAATTTTTCCTGCTAATCTTCTGTTAAAGAGAAATTAGTATATATTTAATTAGAGGTATGTATTCTCTTGAAAAGAAAGCAGTTTGATCTCAAAATACAGAAAATGTACTGGCTCCTAGTGAAGAAAGTGGCAACTATCCATAGAAAGTAAAATATTACAAGGTGAATTCAAGTTATAACATCTCTGATTTTTTTTCACAAACGAATTACACGAAAACTGTGAAACTTGTGTCACTTCTCGACATAATCTCCCTGCAGGCGTACGCTATGATCCCATGGCCGCTGCGAATGCTTCTTTAAGAGTCTTCTTTGACCAATAGAAAATTGCTGATGCAATAGCGGCACGACTAGTGAATTTGCGACCACGGACAGTGTCTTTCACTGTCGGAAATAGCCAAAAGTCGCTAGGAGCCAGGTGAGATGAGTAGGGAGCATGAGAAATCATTTAAAGTTGTCAGCATTTGTGACACTCACCTGGAGGGCATTTTTCGCATTTTCAAGTCTTCATGCATCCATAACACCAACACCACATGTCTCACTCAACTGTCGATGAATTTCAATTGGTGCCTCACCGCGCAAATAGAGAAAACAAATGATTACACGCTGTTCTTGTAATAAAAACGTCGCCATTTTAAGTATCAAAAACAGTCCTCACTCTCGCCGCTGCCGCTAATGTGCCGTGCAGTGCTGCCATCTCTGTCACGCAATTACAAAGAATGCGCCCATATTTTGAAACAAACCACATGTTTTTATCTGTTCCCAGTCCTGAAAAAAACTCAGAGCTCTTAAAAGCTGTATTTTTGTACTTACACCCCAAGGTCCTGAAAATGACTCATAAATATATAGGAAAATCACGTTGTTTTAAAAAATCCTAATCCTAACTTGACTTTCCGCAAAGGCGCCGAAATTTACGCAAAAAAAGTGCGCAAATATTTCACGATACTATTCATGTGGATTTGCATGCTAATGACCTACAATTTCAAAGCACTTTGCAAAAATATTTGTTGAGTGAAAATCACGTCGCGAAACATATCGCGTGGGCGCAAGAAAACTCGGACCGTGACTGGGGCCACGTAATCTTTTCCCACGAAGCATTCTTTTAGGCATTTTCAATCATGAAACTCTCTTGGACAACATAGAGGGGCAAATTGCTCCAACGGACCATAAAACACCTAATTAAGGTCCATGTTCGGGGACGTGTCTCACAAAAGATTTCGGTGACAACTTGTACGCTGAAAAAATAAACCAAATTTACTATAAAGCTTTATTACCGACTGCAAAATGCTGGATTGAAAAAGAGGACGAGGATTGGAGTCTTTAGGAAAACAACTACCCGAAACATCGGAGTAAAGCGTGCAGTTCGGGAAGAAGTAAAATTGCGTCGTCACTTAGGATTGCCCGACTCAGTCGCCTTATACCAATCCCATCGAGAATGTTTGGGTTTATTTAGAAGCGGACTCTGCAATTTAGATCAGCTCTCGCGACAAATTCGAAACATTTGGGGCTCCCTCCTGGCCGAATACACCGAAAATTTTGTGGAAAGCATGCCTTGGAGATCGATGCTGCTGGACACTGGATACGCTACTGATGAATTTGTATGGAAGTCAAGGTCAAATTTGTATTACTAACGTAAACTTTCTGTTAATAAATTTTTTTTCAAACAGCCGCTCCGCTTGTCTGACAGACTATAATACTGATGAAATGATGTCCAGCATTGCCCAAGCATTACTGCAAACGAATTATGAATTGTCGCACAATTATTTCGAGCATTTCTTGGGATATATGACTGATTTCTTTGAACAATGTTTATAAGCTTTGGTTTTAGGATTGTAAATTGTGAATAAAAAAATTGTAAAATATGTATTTTATTTTAATGTTTATAATATTGTTTCTATGGGTTAGATCTGTTCTCGATTGCCATTTCATCATATACATCTTTTAAACCCAGGATAAGACCTTATATAACGATAATAACTGTGCCTGAAATACTAAGTAAATTGTATTTAATTTAAATAAAGCTCCTACTCTGCCGAATTTTAGTTTACTGTCAACTATTAAGCTTTTATTGGAAATGTCTATGGTGTTGAGGTCCTTTGGTATTCTAATTTCTGTAAATTGTAAAATATTTTTCCGTGAAGAGAGTGTGGGAGTTTGCCATGCTCTTTTAAAGTTTTATTTTCTGGAATGGAGTGTCCCAAATGAATTTGATTTGTTTTATTTTTGTACTTATATTAACTTACCTAAACATCGGCTCTGCAGTAGATAGTTGGCTGTAAATGATTGATGCCTTTTTGAATGAACGCTTCAGTTCGGTCGAGCAGAGATTTTTGGAAGTTTTTGCCCTTTCCCTTAAAGTGTATTTGATATGTGCGTTAAAGCTTAGTTTTTTATTATTACTCCGACAATTTTGATTTTTTGGGAATAAGCTTATTGAGAGTAATATAATTTTGCTTACTGAGTAAATATACTTGCTTGTATTTTTATTGGAATAAAAGAGAATTTGATGTCCTGCCTTGCTTCTAGTTTAAATATATTGCTTGGTTGGCTTTCTCTGAAAATTATGTGTTGTAATAACCTTAATTAGTAGTAATATATTCCCCGAAAATGTCTGCAACTGGCAATCTTCTGGTAAGAACGTGAGTAATAATTCATTCAAGATTAAATTTAGATGCTTTAGATGCAGTTTTTATTATTCATTGTGAGGTTTTAGCTAAATATAATCTAGGATAATGTTTCTGTACTTTATATCAACACGTAAATCAGTTTATTGTTATAAAATTTAAGAAAAATAAAAACTAGTAATTTCTTCACAGCTACTCAAATGCACAGCAAATAAAGCAATCTGCAATTTCAAAATAATGTATATATTATAAAATTAAAAACATCTTTGCTTCTTCTTTGTTTAATGAAAAACAATTACAATCATAATTGTATAGTTTTATTTTAGCTTATTTTCAAAATTTTCTTTTTAGTATGTTTCTTATTAAGGTTATTAACATTATACACGCTAGCAAACCAAAAACTTAAAAGATATTATACCTAAAAAAAATTTAGAAAAAATTTGCTAATAAACATAATTTATATAATGGTAAAAAAAATTGTTGTTAAATATTTATATCTACAGAAGAAAAACAGCATCTAGGTGAAAATGTACCTCTTTTTTAGAGTGAAGCTCCAAGGATACAAAAGGGGCAATTTAAGTGAGTCCAGAGGAAACAAAAATCAAAAGGTAGAAAGTTAATAGTAAGAACATGGAATGTACAAAGGCTGTCAACTAAGAGAAAAAGTATCCCAAAAACTTAAAAAGTATAGATTGACATAGGATTACTGACAGTGATAAAAAAAAACATAGTAATGAATATTTTGACGACTATACTATATTCTATACCGGAGTAGAAAAACATAAGAGGTCAAAGGCAGGAGTGGCTATTGTAGTTCACAAAAAGCTCAGAAAATGCATTCGAAACTAGCAGGAAATCAGTGAAAGAATAATAATGATAAAATTACAAATAGAAACATACACGTTAATGCTAGTGGTAGTATATGCGTCATCAGAAGATGCTAGCATTGAAGACAAAAACAAATTTAAAGAAGATTTAACGAAACTCTTTAGAGACACGTGCACCAGAAAAAAATAACAGGAGATTTAAATATTTAAAGTACAATACAAAAAAACTTGAAAAGCAATTATACTAACAAATGGAGAAAATGTAGCACAAATAACAGTAAAGAAAATTGGAGGAACAGTAAAAGAAATTAAAAGCGGTAAAGCGGCGGGTCAAGGAGAATACCAATTAAATTCTTAAAACATGCTCCAGAAGTCGTATATAAAAAACGCATTTAATATTCACACACCTCGAAAAAACATACGATACTGTCCCTCCGTAACCAACGATTGTTCGAAATAATACAAAGTAATAAATACTATATAAATACAATAAAGACAATGTAAATAGACAAACAAAGCATAATTAAACTCGGAAAAAACATATCACAGTCTTTTAAAACTAATAAAGCATTGCGACAGGGAAGTAACTTATCCCCAACTTTGTTTAAAATATTCTTAGAATACATTCTAAATGGATGAAAAAGAACATGCCAACAAATGAGTATAAAAATAGACTAAGAATGCATTCACACTCTATCATTTGCAGATGATCAAGACGTGACAGCTGGAGAAGAGTATGATAATCGATTACACAATGAGAAAACTAGCGGAATGTGTAAACAAAGAAAACAAGAAAATGACCTGAACATTAATAGAAAAGTAACAAGAACATGTAAATAATACAATTATTTGAGAACCATCTCAAGAGGGAAACGTAAAAAGAGAAATTAATAACAGAATTATTTAAGCTAAACAGGCAACACAAAAGTTGAACTCATTGTTGTGGTCAAAGAAAATATAAATAAAACGAAAACTGAGGCGAGGATGTAAAGTGTCAAAATCAGAGCACGTATACAACATCGAAATCCGTAGAAGAATGTATACGTGTATCAAAGCATCGGAGAAGATGGAAACTAGGCGGTTAATTTGAGATGGATATGCTTTAAGGATTGATAATTGTGTGTGTGTGTGTGTGTTATATATATATATATATATATATATATATATATATATATATATATATATATATATATATATATAATTACTATTTTTATTTTAAAATTCATTGCTTGTTCCATGATTTTAAAATCATTGATTTAACAGAATGTACAAAAAATTTTTGAATAATTTGTGTTGTATTTTGGTACAGCAGAAAAGCGTGGTAATATGTTTCGTTAAATTAATTTTTATTGCTACTAAAAATAATTTGCAAACGTTGTAATATTAAATTTATATCTTTATGTAACTTAAAATCCCTAAAATACAAATCGGTAGGATTAATTCAATAATAATAACAATAATGTCAATTTTAACTTATTAAGTTAATTATTAAGTTAATTAATTTTTAACACTTAGTTGCATGATTGGTTAATATACATATATAAAGTTTGCACACCTTTGTTTTAGAAGATACACATCTAGGTGGCAGAGTCATTCACTGTTTTAATTTAGTGCTTGTAGCTGACAAGTACTGTATTAGGAGATTACAAGTGTTCGTTCCAAAATCATAATCAAAAATATAATATAATATGCATTAAAACATAGATAAAAGGAACTGTTCGTTTCTTACGATAAAAGAATTATTTACATTTCCAAGAAAAATGTTTGTGAATAGATGCTAAATACACAGTACTTTTCCTTTCAATTAAAAAATGCTTTTAAATATTCAGATTTTTAAGACGTTTCTATAAAAGAATATAAAATTGTAGTTTAATATAAAGGCATTATTAAAAGTGAAAAAATATTATTTCAAAGTGTTTTCACACAGTTATAATGTAGTAAATATAATCGCTTTACTAATTTAGCATTTTTTTATAGTAAATGGTATCTCATTATTAATTTATTTATTTAAAATACTGATTATGAAGAGGGTGTGAAAGTGAAACCGACAAAATTAAAATGTCTACATTAGGTACGTTGCTTTGGGCTAATAAGTTAATTTTTATTCGGTTTAATTTTGTAGTACTTGTAAAAAAAGATGAATTGGTTGAAATCTAACGAATATGGCGACTATTTTATTTCTTATTGGCAAACTTTCAACTGTTTAACCTTACTGCCTTCGATTTATATTTTTAATACATTTCTATAATTAATTTTGTAATATAGTTTTGCATAGTTATACCACCAGACATCAGTTTTCTATTTGTTACCCAAAATAGTTATTGTAAAGCATTTTACGGCATTTCTTTTGTATTATTTTTAACGTAAAAACAAGATCCAATCCATTTCTCATATTTCAATTTCATTTTGAAGAGCAAATAGTGTATTTAATTTTAAATATGGCAAGTATACTTGAATGATATAGCATAAGAATTTCATTAAAAAAATATTAATGTCTACTTAATGGGTTTTGTAGGGAAAAAACAATACTAACATAATGACTAATAATAATAATTAGTTTAAGTACGTATTTTTATACATTAGTATATAAATAAAACTTAGAGAATAAATGGCTATAAAATGTTTCCTTTACAGTGGTATTAGTAAGTACGAGGTGCATTCAAGTTTTATGGGCTTCAAATTTATTTCTCAGTAGTGAGAGTAAATAGAAAGGTGCGGTTAATTTTAAAAGACTAGGGAAGTATTTTTGAATTTTAATACGCAGGTCAAATTATACCGATTGTTGTTTTGTCTACTTCAGATCCGTTTTCTCCTTTCGTATGGTGAAACGCCCATCAAAATTCATCGCCAATTGTGTCAGATATGCGGTAAAGGCGTTATAGATGTTATAAGTGTGCGTTTGTGAGTGCGAAAGTTTAAAGAAAGTCGAGAGTTGTGTGACAATAAACCAAAGCAGCATCGGCCACAAACCAGTCGTACTAAAATCGTTATTGCGCGAGTTGAACAGGTCGTTATGGAAGACCCTCGATTAGGCGGATGATATTGTCTCTAAACTTACCATTTACGAAGAATCTGTGAGTACGTTTTGTATTACGACCTAAAAATGTAAAAGTTTTCTTTAAGGTGGATCCCACGAATACTTACCGCCATGAATTACTCTCTGTGGCCACTCATTTTTCAATCGAGCCGCTGTTGCATTAACGATTTTCTAGTGGGCAAAACACATCCCTAAAGCCATGAAATCATGGCAACGACGTTGTAAAACATGTGCACGTTTAGACGAAGATTACGTTAAGAACGAACAGAACTTTTAACTTTCTTGAATAAGTACTTTTTCAGAAAAAAATTTGGAAATCTTAGAACGCACCTCGTATTATGCAGTTATGAACAAATGCCACAAATACTCATCACAATAATTAAATAATACGTTTTTTTTAATTTAACAATTAATAATGCACCTAATCTTTAAAATTAACCGGCATTTTGTTTGTGGCCTAAATTACTAAGATGTTTATTTAGTCCGGATGTTTCCATCTATCCATCCTAGCTTCTTATTTTGCACACAAACCCTGTAGTTGCTACACTTGTACTATACTTTACTTCTCACTACTGTATTACACTCCATACTCCAAAATTTCAAAGGATTTTGTACTTTTGAGCCTGAGGAGAAAATCTTGATTGGTTAGAAGTTATAAAGCTTCTAGATTTAGATATCCATGGAGCCACTCATAGCTCTTGACAAACAAATCCTTATTTCGCACGTACCAAGGAGCGTTTACCATATTTTGTAAAACTTGATTTAGACATTTTTGAATGCAAGCATAACTGATTTTTTTGTTTGGTCCCACAATTAGATGTCATCAATCTATACTGGTCGTATCACCAGTTTATAAGCTAACAATGGGCAGTTCTAAATGCTCTAACTAATTGTAGAATAAACGACAGGTATACAACCATTATTCAATATATATATATATATATATATATATATATATATATATATAACAACGCAGATAAAGACATATGTGCAAACAAAAGAATTCATAACACATCGTGGAATAGGACAAAGTGAAATTCAATTTTTCCCAAATTGTTCAGATTGGCAATGAAAGATATGTGCAGGACTTTAGAATGGGAAGAAAAAGGAGTAAACATCTATGGTGAGAAGCTTAATAATCTGAGATTTGCCGATGATATAGTATTAATAGCAAAAGACAGAATAGATCTCTAAGAAATGTTAAAAGAACTAAACGAATTACCCAAACAGGTGGGAGTAAAAATAAATATAAACAAAACGAAGTATTTAACAAATTAAATTAACGAACAAAAGGAGATCAGGCTAAAAAGAAATACAATAAAAAAAGTGGGCGCGTTTATATATTTAGGACAAAAAATACAACTTCCAATGAACAATCTGACAGCAGCCCTACATAGAAGAATATCACTGGCCTGGTCGGCGTTCGAAAAACTACAAACTGTATTCCAGTCGGAAATATTAAATACACTAAAAGCAAAGATTTTTTATCAGCATTTGTTGCCTGTTCTAACTGGTACTTAGACTTGAGGCTATAATAAAAATATTATGCATAAGCTCCAAGTAACACAAATGTCCATGGAGAGAAAGACGCTTGTATGTAATAGAAAGACTGTGTACTCTAAGATGGAACTGGGCTGGGCATGTAGGAAGAATGCAAGATAACAAATAGACGCGTGGATCATAGAATAGAGACCTCGAGTAAGTAAAAGAAGTAGAGGAAGATCGCCAACTAGATGTACAGACAACATAAAAAGAGTGGCAGGGTACGATTAAACAAGAAAAACACATAATGAAGAATGGAACAACATGAAGGAAGCTTACGTTCAACGGTGGACTGAATAATCTGCTGCTGCTGCCGATGATGATATATAGTTGGAAATTTTTCCAGAAATCAATACATGCTGTTACACTTTAATTTTAATTCAGCTGTTTTCTTTTTAATATGCTCTTTTCACTACAATTTGGCGTCTAAATTTAAATCTACGTATTTAGTTGCTTCTTGGTGTAAGATTGTGTTATTATTTTAATTTACTACAAAAGTTTATTTTTTCATTAATAAAATTAACAAGAATATATATTTCTTCAATAGTCTTTATGCAACACTGTTCGATCCATATGATTATTTTACCATTCCTGCTTTGAAGATTGGTAGTTCCTTCTATATTATTTCGTACAGCTGTGTCATCTGCAAATGTAGCTAATTTGGTGATTTCTTTTTCAGGCATGTCCCACGTATACAAGAGATATAACTTGAAGGTTCGGTTTGTTAGCTAGGAGTCTAAGAGCTAAACATATTGGATTGGCATTTTTGAAATCTATGTAAGAAAGTCGCTGAGTTTTTTCCCTCGAACGATTTTTATATTACATATATTTTTTTATGCACTTAATCTACAGTAAAATGCTTACTACAAAACCCAAATTAATGTAGAGGAATGAGTCATTTTCCTTCGATTCTTTTTTTAAACTATTTTTGAAAATATTGTTTTCCTGGGTTCGGTATCATGGTCACTTTAGCTATTTTCTATAGGACTAAAACATGTTGTAGTCTCAATGGTGCATTTATTAAATAAGTAAGTTTTACAATACTTATTTTTTGATGGCCATTTTAGTATTTTTACTAATTAGATTGAATCCTGGGGCTTTTTTGTGTTAAAAGTTTTCTTATTTTTATAAATATTCTTTTTAGAGTAGTTAGTTATACTTCTCATTTTCTTTATTGTTTTGTGGTCAACTGGAAAATAGTTACGAACACGATAGAATAGCTGTGTAGGGGTTCTAAAATCGACTAGTTTGCAGCTACCAAACGCTGAAACTAATAATTCTATAGAAGACCGTAGACTGTTGCTTTTATTTGACATCCCAATGCAACAAACTTTATCACTCCAAGTACCTCCATGGTGATCCCGGTGAAATCATCTTTAATGAGCAGGCAGTGTAACGTATTTCCGAACGCTCCCTGTAATGCAACTGATCGACATCCACATTGCGTCAAGATCGGTGTCCGAACTTCTAGGAATGCAACTGGCGTACACATGTTCGCATATATTCCAAAAGGAACGAGTGCAACACCTCTCGATGGATCGCTAATGTTCTGTAATGTAGCCGAATAGGGAATAAATACCGGCCGGCGGGACAACCTCGAATTCCGAGTTCGAAGTGACGCCAACGAAGGATTCCAAGTGCGGGAGCTATGTTGACATAAAAAGTAGGCCGTTTACGTTAAGAGTTTTATATATGGTGTATATAAATAGCACCGTTAATCTGTATAATCTGTAAGTAGAATAAATAAGTAGTAAAGTTGCATAGTTTCACCACCGTAAAGAGCGGAAACGTTACAATATGTGTTTCATTTGGAAAATGTGATTCTCAAATTAGACATATGACGATGTCTTGAGTTTGAAGTACTTAAAAGCTGTTAATGATGTTAAATTTTTAATATAGTCCTAAGATCGTCAGTCATAACTAATGTTTAGTTTTTTAACCTTTCTAAAACCGCATTGTTAAATAATTATTGTTTTCTTCCTTGTTCTTAAATCCTCGTTACAATCTGCTAAAGTATTACTGTTGATGTATCAGTGTCAAAATTAGTTTGTTGTATTTCATTATTTGTCATTTGGGGATAGGTTACAATTTTATCTACCCGTTTCTGTTTTGTAAGCCTACTTAAACAACTGACTTATTGTCTTTTTGGGCTTTATTATTCAGTATTTTATTTCTTAGGTTTTAAAGAGCTAATGTTGTATTACAGCTTCTATAAATAGCTGGGTGTACCCTTCTGTAATAAATTTATTTGGGTCTCGTATCTTTTCGTGTTTAACAATGTATTGTGTGGTATTTTTCTGTACATTTAAGGTATTGTTTCTCTACAGTAGTTTTCTCCGCAGTAGTTTTGAGTAAGTCCATATTCTTAAAATTTTTTCAGTGAGATTAGTTTGAGCTTTTAAATGCTTCAATTTCCACTTGTAATATTTCATTGACATCATAATATCTTTATGTTTACTGACGGTATTTTTCCATTTGACAAATTGCCTCACATTTATTTTAAGTCCCCAAAATTTAAATTTAATGTGATTTTATTACGACTATAATTAGTTTCGTTTGTATATGTTCTAATAAATACTATTTGAGCTCTGTACTCTTAATCAATTGTATTAGACTGTGTTTGTATTAGTTTCACCTTCTTCATTACCTCCTGAAAGCATAATTACATTGCAATTTATGTCATTTTCTATAAGAATTTCAAATAAAACGTTATAGTGTATCGTTGACGTTTCGTCCACAACTGCGGCAGACATCTTTAGAAGAAAGTCTTCTAAAAATTAAGTGAGTGTTCCGTGCATTTTCGCTGTTATACTGGTGCGAGTATAGTAGAGGTTGGTAGATAACGTCAATCGGATCGTTGCACGTAATATTTTGGCATTTTCTGATATCACTCGCTCTTTCACCGTATTGCGGCCTGTTTTTGCCCCTTGAGAGCGATAAACTAAGATTTAGGTAGATTGAATCCGTCGTCCCTGATAAAATTATTTTTATATTTATAAATTTCCACCGCTCTACTGAATAATCTTGTGTAGTAATTTTTACGATTGGATAAAACTTGTGTTTGCCCGAATTCTCTCTCGTGGTTGATTAAGGTGTAGATGACGTTTGTGTTTCTTTATCTTGGTGGTAATCATTCGGTCCGTAGTATATCCCTTGTGTATTCTGTGGGTTTCTTGCATCTTCGGCTAGTCTAAGCAAATTCCGTATCTTGTAGTGGTAGTATAGATGATTTCTACTTTGTGTTTATTGAGATTTTCCTACCCGGTCCGGTTTTTGTGTGCATTTGTTAAGTTTAATTGCTTTATTTATCTCCGTCCTCGAGTAGCCATTCTCTTGTAAGGCTTGTTCAAATGTTTGAGTTCTTTATTCAAAAACTGTTGTTGGCATATACATCGTGATCGATCTAGCAAAGTTTTCACAACCGTTCTTTTTTGACTTGGGCGGTAATTCAACTGTTTATGAAGGTATCTGTCCGTATGAGTGGATTTTCTGTTTTCTTGGGTTATAAGGTCGCGGTCGGAGTTCAGAAACTTTGACGTTTCGTCACTTAATTTTTCAAATATTTTATTCTGAAAATGTCAGCCGCAGCGAATCAATTCAAAGTCTTACAGAAACTAACAAAGTTTACGAAAGACAATAAAATAGTTTAATAGACTTATTAGCCTAAAAAAGAAGACAGCACTCAATTGATATCCCAGATATTATAACAAAATTTATTTCACTGGAGCACAAAATATTGTTAATACGAAACATGTTAATATTAATGAAAATATCTACAAAATATAATAATTGTAAAGCCGCATAGTTTAAATAAGGCGTAGTAAAAGCAAAAAAAATGCGATTTGGTGCACTAAGTGCAGGGCACACAAGCACTTATTGCAAGGAATTATTTATGTGCAAACTATAAAAATTACATTTATTTTTAATTGACCGCTGTAAGCCATGTACTGATAGATTGTACTCGAGTAATGCATCGTTGAGGAGAATAAGGCATTCCATTTAGTATCCATAATGGCGTGAAATAGTGAACACTATGCGTTTGTGTTAGAAACATTTTAAAAATAGTGATTTTGTGGCGCCGTGGCTACGTAAATAAATAGAGTTTTGAGTAGTAGGCTCCAAAAAATTTTCGACGACCTCTCCACAGTTGACGTGTAATTTTTTGGTGGACTGTATTTTTTTGATGAAGTAAAACACGCTGTAATTGTTACATTTACCCGCCATGCTGCAATGTTTTGCAATTTCCTAGAGGCCAGACAACGAACATGGAAATGCATCACTAGTTCCAACAAGATGATGCTATAACACACATGACAAGATTTCTCAAGAAGTTCTGGGACAAATGTTTCGCGGTCGCCTTATCTTATTAATTATTATAGATTTTTAAGCATCCTACCATAGAAATACTGTTTTTCTAACTAAACAAAGTAAAAAAAGTCTTAAAGTATTAAATAAATATATTTTATATAAGTAAATTGTTTTCTACGTAAGAAGTGCACTATCGGATAAAAACGTAGTAACATGACATTACCAAATCTGGACTAAATGCTGAATAAAGTAGCAATTTTTGGAGTATGTAGATGTTCGATATCCCGATAAAAAAAGAGCAACTTATAAGTTATTAAAATTAAGTCATTTGTTCATAAAACTGCACGAATTTTTTGAATTTGTTAAGATTATACTTCAACATTTATTATTCTACCGCTTGGAACTACAGTATAGTAAATGAAACACTTATAATTCAACTATACATGCAAAAGAATATTTTTTTCAAAACGTTTATGATTTGGTAACTGCCTTCAATTTTTTTACTACTTTTTCTTTAATTGATGTAATTGCAAAACACTTGTTTTCAATTTTTTTTCTGATAATTTGGTATGTTTAAGCACCTGCGTTTATTGTGCATTATATGAAATGGTTTTTATACTACTTTGTTAGAAATTTAGCCGTATATAATTTATATTAACCTGAAATGCGATTACTCTTAAATTTGGCTTATATTTTTAAAATTCAATTTTTTACATTTAATTATTAGTTTAACTTTTGTATTCATTAATATTCAGCTATTCTTTGAATTTGTTAAAAATAACTACAGTGATGTAATGTAATAGTTCAGTTCAGCATCATCCTACACAGCTGTGATATTAATTAGGTGAGTTAATAAAAAATCTAATTTCTCGAAGACGAATTTTCCTCGCCGTACATAATTCTCTCGACGGTGTAACATCTTCCAAATGTTGTAAGGGATAAGAACATTCCAGCCCCATCCCAAAACACAAACATCATGCTGAGCATGTTGAATTACAATTGCTAGTAAAGACATTCATAATACGCCATAAATTTAGAAGCCATCGGCCGTTGTTCCTTGTTCGACGCACCGAGATTTCAGGAAACACGAGAGCGGCGCAATAAATATCTTTCTTCTACAGTAATCAGTTCTAAAAAAAGACAAATTATAGTGTAGCTGCTTTGCCTTTAAACGCAGGCAATTAGTTTTAATGGAAATCGCTATTATTGTTACCTTGAGCAAATGCTGAGGATTTACCTTTAAGGCTGGAAACGCACTCACGTGCGCGGATTTTAGCTGGCGAGCTGGGCCGCAAAAAACGCAAAAATCTGGTTTGGCTTTCGCTCCGGGCACTTCAATTTGCAAGCCACAGGATCACGCAGGACAGTTTCGCAAAAAATCTGACGATGAATGTTTCCGGTCCGTTATGGCAGAATGGGCTGTAAAGAGCAAGCCATGAATGACATCATGTTTATTAGATACGGGGAACAAAGCTGCTCGACTGGTTCAGGACCGCGATATTGCCGTATAAACACCAATTTTAGTAATGGTTTATCGCTATGATTAATATACTTCCTCTATTCTGTTGGCATCAGCTTACAGCAGCGCCATATGGCGAGTTCGAAGGAGCGATGCAACACCTGACTGCTAAGAACGACTTTGAGGCAAATAAAATTTATAACAATAACAATACGCGTATATGGGCTTATGGTTATTATTACGACAATCAATTCAAGTAAGTTTTGTCATAATAGCATTATTCCATATGAAACTAATAATGATTTTATGCACTCTTGGTATCTTTAAAAATGCATTTAGCATTACATAATAGATGAGTTATATCCGTATAAGTACATACTAGGAATATATAATTATAACTAATTTAAAAACTGATTTGTATAATAGTTGTTACAACTGAAATCAAAATATACAATATAAACAAACGTAGTTTTGCAAGACAAATTAACTAAATCGCTGTTTGAACAAATTATACATGTGAGAATAACTTTACGTGAATGTTTAAACAAATTCTGGGTTGTAGAGCATAACACATTTCCATCAGTACTTTTCAAAGCAGGAATTATTTGTTTTTATTTTTTTATGTATGATTTAGATAATTCTACAAAAAGTAGTCTCACAGATTAAAATCAGGGAATAAGATGTCCAAGACCACCCAGCATCCAACCGGGTTTGGCAATGGCCTTAAATAAAGCTGTTATAACACATTATTAGCAGTATGCGATCTTATTCTATTTTATTGAAAAAAAGTATATAAACTTAATTTCAAGAGTGACGCCTAGCCTCACTGAAAGGATTAATTCCTAGAAGAATTTTGCACTTTGTTTCTTAAACTCGTTGCAAATTTTCTTAATTTGTTGTATTTAATTGGACTGCTAAAATTATCTCTAATGAATTATGTTCTTTCGAATATTTAAAAGAATTTATTGCGAAATAGTTAAACATCAAATTGCTAACATTAAAATAAACCTACATAGTATAATGCTACTTTTTAAAATAATGCTAATATACAAAGTTTTAACAAAGGCCGATTAAGAGGGTACCAATGTATATATTTCTATTTGTATACTAATGTTCGCCAATGTCGTTCAGTGGTTGATGACTCGGGTTCCATTCCCGGAGCTCTCTGATTCCTGACGAGTAGCCTACTCAGTCACTAAAAATAAGTGATGTTGGGGGTCGTCTAAGGCGCGGTGCTTACCACATCGCCCGCGCATCAGATATGGTATGCGACAACCGGGCAGAGAGAGCGAGCATATGAGAGTCTTAACCTCTCAGTTCGTAAGCCGTGCCCCACACGGGGCGTTAGAGCCTTACCATTATAATACCAATGTTAGGCTAATATACGAATGATTGTATCAAACATAAATGTATATAATTTTAGAATCCACATTTCATTATGTACTAGGTGTATAAATAAGTTCTCACCTTTAGATTTCACAGGACGCAAATCACCGTTTACATGTAACGTATTAGTCCGTCCTCTTGCGGTTTTAAAACAATGATATTTGGTCTTTCGAAACATCATGCGATTTGGCGTTTGATGCACATAACCTCAATAATCAGCTGTGTTTACGATGGCAATCACAAAAGAGCATATTCGATTTTCTATCCATTTCGCGTTTCATCTTAAGAAAAACGCTGCTGAAGCCACCGAAATGATTTGTGCTGCATATAGTGAGAATGCTGTAAGTCGTGCAACGTGCAAAAAGTGGTAGGGAGGAGAGTTTAGTCTTGAAGATCAACCACGCGTTGGACGCCCTCAAACATTTGGCACGGATGAGCTGCAGACGCGTTAGGCTGGCACATGCGGCGTATAGACCAGACATGGCCGCTTCCGATTATCATTTATTCCGGTCGTTACAGCATCACTTGGCTGATACGCACTTCAAAACAGAAGAAGAAGTCCGAAAATGCATCGATAACTTTATCGTCTGGAAGCTGGTGAGCTTCTATCGCCAGGGAATTCGCAAGCTACCCGAAAGATGGCAAAAGGTCATCGATGCCAACGGAGAATACTTTGATACTTAAGCTTTTTTTGTTTGTTTTTAAATAAAACTTTAATTTTGCAGAAAAAAGCTGAGAACTTATTTATACTCCTATTAGCAGTCCTTTATGTTTTGTTGTCCACATTTTAGATTGTTACTCAGGATTTACCACAGTAGCGCAACAAATATTTCTAAATTTACTAAATAAGGCAGCGGAAAATAACAAGTTAGAAATAAAAAACCTAAACTATAATAGAATTAGCTTAACCTAACTCATCGTACAATAACAACAAGCAATGACTTTAACAGCAATACAGGAAAAATGGCAATACTTACAGAAAATTAGTTAATACAATTTTTATATTTTTAGTACTTATTAGAATAGAAGCTTTAAGTAGTGCTTAATAATGTCGAGACATGAAACCGCTCGGATTGGTAATCATTCTCATGTAAATACGCTTCCACTCGCCTTTAGTTGATCACACATTTTGGGCCAAATCTGTTTTTTTTTTTATTCTTTAGGTGTCTAGCTAATTCCTTTCCAAAACTTGAACTCTTTTCTTGTCGATATCTTTTTTTCAACTTTGACGAATGTTTTGAATCATTATCATGTTGATATGACACTTCTTCTAAGAATTTTACTTTTTATATAAAACGTAAAAACATGCATGACAGAATGCATACCATGAACACCACAGGGGTAACTTTCTAAGCCCTCTATTGTTGTCTTGTGATGTATAAAATCATTGATAGAGTCAAGATGGCCAGGTAAGACTATAAAACTACTAAAAGAGAAATAAATATTTTTTGCTACGCGGACGGTGCAGTAATAATATCTGAAAGTGAAAATAAATTACAAAAATTATTACAGAATTTCTATCTGACAGTTACAAAATATAAAATAGAAATATCGTTATACAAAACAAAAGCTATGGTACTATCAGAAGACCAAATCCGCTACAAATTAGACATAGACAGCACTATAATTGAACAAGTTATGCCGGTACCTGGGAGTAAATCTAACAGCGCATCAAAATAGGATTAGCAAAGTAAAACATTAAATAAACAAGACTACAAGAACATCTGCAGTATTAAGAGAACAATGATCATATGAAAAATAAAAGCGGGATAGGTATATATAAAATTTGTGTACGGTCAGTAATGATATTCGCTGTCGAAACCAAAGCTAACACTGCAAAAACGAGACCCATTCTAAGAACAACCGATTATAAGAAGAATAACTGGACACATCCTAAGAGACAGAATCCCAAATGCGGTAATGCGGCAAACATGCTACATACCTGTTATAGTGAGATGGATCCGGGAAATGAAAAACGGCTGGAACAAACACGTGTTACGAATGAGAGAAGACAGACTTGTAAGAATAGCAAGAAATAGAAAGCATAGACGATCTGGAAGATTACCGAAGTGATAGTTAGAATTGTAGACTTTCACTTCTCAAGAAAATTAAAGACGGGGGCGCAATTGGATAAATAAATAAGCCGCAGGCTTATTTAAGAGGAAGAAGAATAAAACATCTTTTAAAATATTACTTTCTCACTTTTTCCCAAACATCTATACTTCAGTATACATACGTCAATTAAACAAAGCGGTTCTTCTGAGAAATTGTCTGCTTTTTATGAGATGTCTATCAGTATCACTTAAACGACGTTAATGATGTCAGCTAAGGAATAGTATATGGTGTTTGTGGTTCATTTGGCGGAAATGTTGATGAGAGTGAGACAAGTGTTAAAAAAGGAAAGACGAAGAACATTTTTATCGAATAATCGGAAATTTACTGTTCATTGTCATTGATTATTACACGATATATAACTCTCTAAAAGGTTAATTGAAAACCTCAAACTGCTTATTAAATTTAGCCTGTGTTCTATTATGTTAATCACAATAGCCTTTTCGATAAACCTAGTGGTAATACTTTAAATATGCAGAAAATAGACAAACAATTTAATTTTTGAAAATTATGATAAAGGTTTTCGAAAATAACTAATTACATTTTGTTACTGCAATATCACATGCTAAATAACACAATTGTAAAGTTTTAAAGTTATTTCTTCAACCAGTTTAAAACATATGTTTGATTACTTTATGCCCCTTAGTATATATAAAGGTGTTGTATTAAAATTTTTTACTAAATAAAGTAAAGTTAATATTGTTTAAATATTAAATATGTATGCTTGGTCAGTTTTGAAACATTCTGTTAGCAAATATTTATTGTTCTGACAACATGGACAGTGGCGACAAAACTAGAATTAAATAATTGTAAACTATTACAAGTTTTTAATAAAAACATCAGATAAACACAAAATAGTCACCATTACAAATATAATTTTTGAATATTTTGTGCTCTTATATCAAACATATTGATACTGATAATTTTCTTACTAATTTTATAAAGAAATAACCTATTGATGTTTTTTTCTGAACCACAGCTTACAAAATTGCCTTGAAATGAACAAAGTCAACATATAAGTCAGATATAATAAAAAAATTATATAACACATCTACTTATTATTACGGTTTAGTTATATAAGCTAATAAAATTTTGCTAAATTTTCACACATTGCTACAAAATAAAATGTTCTTGAGTACACGATTACTGTCTAGTAATGATTTTACCTCTTTTTTCTAAAAATATAGGTTACCATATTAGTTTTTATGTAGATTAAGTTTTGTTTTGAAAATTTGAATTTATCTGTCTGTGGTCATGTTTTAGATAAATTTCATAAAAATATTATCTACTTCAGAAAAGTTGACTGTAGTTTTCGTTTCATTATTTGTAAGATCCACATTTCTTATCAGATTTATGTCAAGATTGATATATATATATTTATATGTGTGTTTACATAATTAAACTTTAAAAGAAAGGGAATTAAATATGGGGGTCGATAAGTACTACTTATTCCTACTCTCAACTCACATTAAATTCTGATTAGACTTACAATTAATTGCTAAATACTGACCTACTCCTTGAGAGATGTATCATAAGATATTTTATTAATAATGTTTTTATTTTACTATAAAAATTAATTTCTACATTTTCATAGTACAATGAAAGTGATTAGTAATATGATACTTCTGCCAAGAGAAGTTCTTGATATTAACATAACGTACAATCAGTGTGAATAATTTTGTCAATGTTTATAACAAATTTTGGATTTTAACATATAAACTCAAGTCCTAAGTATTTATAAAAAATATTTCTTACTCAATAATCCAGTAACTACCAGCTGTTTTTCAATGATTTAAAAGAACAATTTTCTACTAACTTATACAGCACTAAAGATTCTACGAAAAAAAAATTGACACGTTATAGCTGTAATTTCAGTTTTTTATAAAAAAATGTCTATAAGCTTTAAATATAAGGCAACCAATAAAGTTCTTGCCGTTTTTGCTTTGCCACTGAACGAAGGGAGAATAGGTATGCAATTAGTGTATCACGTGGTTTAAAAACCGGTCGGTCGAGAGTAGGAATGTCAGTCGTTATAAAAGCAGGTCCACCGCGCACTTTTATCATTCGTAACTCGTACAGTAGTGAAGACAAATGGAAGTGTCCAAGGATCTCGTTCGGTAGTTTGCTTTACGACTTCAATGTGGGCTTATTAACAGCTGGATCAAGTCGCCGAATATGTCAAGCGTTTGGGGATAGTGCTGTGAATGAACGTACTGCAAGGCATTGGTTTCTTCAGGTCGGAAGATTTGTCCCTCTGTGATGAACCTCGCAGTGGACGACCTTGGATGACGAAGCTCTGCAGGCGGCCATTGAGGAGGACAGTCGTCTAACGTGCAGTGAACTTGCAAGACAGTTTAACGTTTCTGATGAAACAGTTAGACTTCATCTGCACCGCTTAAATAAGTCGTACAAGCTGAACAAGTGAATTCCGCACACGCTGTTGGAAGTCCACAAGAGACAACGAATGGCAGCCTGCATGTCGTTGCTTTCTCGCCACCGTACCGCATCCATATTCAATCGAGTGCTTACCAGTGACGAAAAGTGGATCCTGCATGACACTCCCAAGCGTTGCAAACATTGGTTGTCACCCCAGGATACTGTCCCTCACAGCGCAAGACCACCTATGCACACACGCAAGATTATGCTTTGTGTCTGGTGGACAGATCGTCAAGTGGTTCACTCTGAGCTGCTACCAAACGGTCACTGCGGACCTATACTCGCAGCAATTGGAACGTGTGCAACAGGCATTGCAACAGAAGCAGCCAGCACAGGTGAATCGCAAAGGTGTACGCTTCCTTCATAACAACGTCAGACTGCATGTCGCGGGGGTGGTCAGGGATACCATACAGCGACTTGGTTGGGAGACTTTGTGCCATCCTCCTTACTCGCCTGACCTTGCGCCATCCGATTACCACCTCTTCCACTCCCTGGACAATCATCTTTGTGGAAAATCCTTCACCAATGAAGCAGACTTGCGCCAAGCACTAACGGACTTCTTTGCATCCAAAACCTCGAGTTTTACCACAAGGGGATTGCACAGCTGGAGACAAGTTGGCAGAAGGTGCTGGATGTCGATGGCGATTACTTTGAGGACTAACAATAGGCTACATTTTCTGTAAATCATTTTCTTTTTGGCCACTAAAACGGCAAGAACTTTATTGGTTAGCTTATATTATAGGTGCTAATTCAAATTTTAAATAAAAATTTATTAATTACTATGTTTAGAATTTTATTAGTATTTCTTTATTATACTGTGGGTTATTAAATATTTTATCCTGTATCAAACTAAACTTAATTAACTTCAAAATTACTTTTAGTTACTTCTGTGTGTGTTTGAACTGTTTAATTAGATAATTAAAATTATAACTATTTCATTAATATACAGAGGCTCGAGAAAGTATTAAACTTGTTTAGAGAAATGTTATAAGCGTGTAATCGAAACAATTTATAAATTAAAGATAAAAATAGAAATGGCAGATTATTTTATCAAAATATATTTATAAAAAAATTGTTGCATGTTTTGTATCGTTATTCTTGATATCGCATTTTTGAAATACAACTAGAAAGATACAATATGTTTATCTCTTGGCATGTGTGGAAAATTTCTTTATAGGGCTGTATTCAAAGTAAAGTGTATACGGAGGTCTTTCAATTAAATGGTATTGATAATCTCAAGCCTGGGATCAATAAAGTTAATTAATCAATTTCAGATCAGAGAAAGTCAGTGAAATCTACTCATACATGTAATTAAACAACATCTAGTAGTTTCTCGTGTAAAGTTTATTCTTATAAGTAAAAACTGGACAATTAGAGGTAGAAAATGGGTAATATTAAATATCTTTTGGATGTAGTCTGTCACATAAACGCAATAAGAAGTATTGGAGATTTACTGTGTCTGCTTACTGATAACCAACTAAATTAAAAAAAAAAACGTTTGAAACAGATAAACTACAAACTACCTAGGATGTAAATCCAATATTAGATAGGAATCTAATATTGTAAAATGTTTGTAGAAGGAAAGTTGGCTAGACGTGGAAATGAGATTAACACAAAGCTGATTGTGAAACCAATAACCTAAAAGTTGACCACACAAAAAAGTAAATGATTTGTATTACAATTAAGAGATTAAATTTAATAAAAAGTTGTGATAGTTTAACGCTACTTTTTAGAAAGCTCTATTTTTTGTCATCCTATTTAATTTTCAATCTATACAATGTACATTTAGCAAATGGTAGAACAATAAAAAATAGCATGTAGAAGGTTGCCCAGTGTCAAGCTTCTGTAACAAATAGATATATCCGCTATGTGTTTTAGAATATCATACTTATATAGTAAAACTTAAACTAGAATTAACATAAAACAAGCAAATCAGAATCTAGTAGGTAGATCGTTGGGTACGTATCGTTTCAACCTTCTGTTGACTATGGGCTGATTTAAAAGGTTCATTGCTAGGTCATTGGGATGGGCATGTTGTCAAGCACTATACTGCTGGATGGAATGTCGTATTTCTTGTTTAACCGACGGAATTTGGAAATATCTACTGATAGCTGCATTGGGCACAAACCAAGGTGCGTTTACTATCATTCTCAATACTTTCGCTTGGAAAGGCTCAAGTATCTTTATATTAGATGTAGATGCTGTGTCCCAGAGCTGGATCTCATATGACCAAATTGGATTTACTATAAATTTGTAAAACAACAGCTTGTTTTTGGTGGTAAATTTAGAGCCAATACATCTTGGAATAGAGTCAATTCGAACTGTTTACGCTTGGTAAAAATGTATTTTCTCCAAGTGAGCCTCCTATCGATATATAGCCCCAGGTATTTGCTTCTTTTTATTGAGGCAACTGTTGATTATTTAGTTGGACATGAGGACAGGTTTTCCTTCGCGTGGTAAACGTCACATAAATAGATATGATTGAATTTATTTTTATTCTTCATTTATTTTGCCATGTTTAAATTTTATTTAGATTGGTTTGCAATATTTGGAAAGCAATTACTGGACCAGTGTCAAAAGCTAGAATTGTTGTGTCGTCGGCAAAGGTTGCTGTAGTGACATTTGTTGTTGTAGGTAAGTCTACAGTGTATAACAGATAGAGTAGTGGCCCCAAAACACTACCTTGTGGCACTCCGGCATTTATGGGGTACAGTTTTGTGTGTTCAGTATCGATCTTAACCAGAAAGTGTCTGTTATGGAGATATGACTTAAGAACAATAAAATAGTTTATGAAGAGGAGGATACGTAATTTGAATAAAAGGCCAGTGTGCCACACTTTGTTAAAGCCCTGAGATATGCCAAAAAATGCTGCAAAGCAGTATTGATTTCTTTCATAGCTTTCATTATTTTTTTTGTACGACGTGATAAATTTGTTTAACAGTGGAGTGCATCTGCCTAAATCCAAATTAGTGATCAGGAATTGATTCGGTATTTTTAATAATTGGTAGTAGTCTGTTTAGTAGTAGCTTTTCAAAAACTTTGGTAGCTATGGACAAGATACTAATGGGACGATAGGATTTTAAGTTATCGGGTAGTTTTCCAGGTTTTAGGATGAGAATGATCTATGCTACTTTTTACTGGACCGGGAAGTACCCAACTTGCAAAATAGCGTTGTCGAGTTGTGTGAGATATCTTACCCCCGTGATAGGTAGTTTCTTGTGTATTTTTCCTGTTAATCGATTGCATCTCGGTGCTTTTCTGGTTGTAGAGTTGCAATAACTCTTTGCACATCAGCGATTTTAAAGCGTTGGGCTGGCAAGTCAATTTGAAAGGGCGGTTCTAGAATTTGAATTAACTCAGTTTCTTCTTCTGGTTGATTTTCCGAAGAGTGTGGTTGGAAAACCTCTGTTAGTTGTTCTGTATATGCTCGCATTTTTTCTGATATGCTTTTTGTCCAGTTTCCATAAGGTGTTTTGATGGGTGGGAAAGCTTTTACAGCTTGTTTCAATTTTCGTGTCGTTTTCTATAGCGAGTAATCGGTGACTTCGGTGGGCATAAGCTCTTGCAGGAACGATTATATGCATTAATTTTTGTTGTTATTCAGGAGTGTTTTGAGTTTATGCGTAGCTATATTGAGTGTGCGGTTGCTTTCCGGTATTTTTAGCCTGCTCTATTGTCTGCGGAATTTTTTTGCGATGTTTTGCTTGATTTATTTGGGGCAGTTGTAAGTTTTGACTTTTACCACTTGTTCCGGAATTATTCAGTTTTAAGGGTGACGTTTAGCGTTAGTTTTTCATTCACCAACTGTCCAAATATATCCCAGTCTGTTGGTTTATTACTTAATCTTAGTTGTTTTGGCACACTTAACGCTTCAGTGGATAAAGTGATAATAACAGGAGAATAGTCAGATGACAGGTCAAAGCAGGAGGTGGCAGCAGCAAAGTTGTGGAATACCTTTGGTGGCCAGTAAGTGGGTTCGCCTGTGGATAGATGTTGTAGGTTCTTCGTTGCAAGTGTTTTGAACAATCTACGGACTTTGGGTGTTATAATGCTGGAACTCCAGCATGTATGCTTGGCATTATAATCCCCTCCAGCAATAAATCGCCGTCCCGAGGTTCTGTAGAAATCTTCATAATTTTCCTGCTTTACTGTGTATCTGAGAGGAAAGTAGACGGCCGAGATGGTTAGTAGCCCGGCTGCATCTTCTATTGCCACATTTGTCGCTGGTAGAAAATCCGTGCAGCAACTGTTCAGAGAGTGATGTTTAATAGAGTTATTAATTATGATAGCCGATCCATCTCTAGCAATGCCATCTAGGTGATTTATAAAGTATACTAAATTAAATAGATGGGTATTTTTGTATAACTCCTCGCTTTAAAATGCGTTTCAGATATTAACATGATGTCGATGTTACGGTTTAAAATAAATACTTTTAATTCTTCTAGATGTCAAGTTGTAATATGTTGTTCATTAAGTAAGTTTAGCGATCATGGTTGGAAAGAGATTTAACATGGTGCCTATTTGTTCAATCAGGTCATTTATCATACTTTTAGTTCCTGTATCTTATTGGATTACTGATGCAATTGGTTTCAGTTTTGCAACGTAATGGTGGGTAAAGAGACTTCTGGTTGTTGCCCATGAGTTGCTAAGGCGTAAGTTAGTCCTGGTTAGAGTTGTAGCAATTTTCTGATTTGTTAGGGAGGAGTGCACTGTTTTAAACAAAGCGCTGGGAATTGTTTTTTCTGTAGCTCTTTGTATACTAAACAACCCTTATAATTTGCGGAGTGATTTTCTTCGCATAATACACATCTAACATTTTTTGATTTTATTTTCCTTGGTTTCGATAACAGAAATTTTTAGTATGCCCATAACTTTGACACTTTACGCATTGCACAGCGTCTCTTTTGTCTTTTGAGGTCTCAAATTTTATTTTATATTGCTGGAAATATACCACATTGTAAATGTCTTTGTTATTTTTTGCTGGTTTAGGTTCAACGAAGATCACGGGAAACGGCAGTTTAGTTTTGTATTGTTTTACATTACATATGTTTGTGACTATGTGGCCTAGTTTTTCAATTTCTGTCTTAATATCTTCGCAATTAATGGAATAACGGATGTTTTTTTGGCTTTGTTTTTCTTTGAGTTTATATATGTAGAATTCGGTATTCTTATTGTTCAAGGCCTTTACAATGTTTCTATAAGATTCTGCTGTTTTAGGTTCGACCTTGACCTGATTATCTGCAAGAGTTTTGATTTTATACTGCAATTTTGCTACCCCATCGAGTAGCTGCACGAGAAGTGTAATAATTTTAACACCGTTTACAAAAATTGGGGGAGGTTTTGGCGGTTTTTCCGTGGTGTCGATATTTTTTTTATTATTATCAGAATCATTTATTAGGGCTGAAAAACGGTTAGCAGATGGTGCTATTAGTTTCCCTTGCTCTATTTAGATGCCTTTTCAGCCTCGTTTTGGGAGTTCCTATTTCTTTTGTATGTGACAGTGTTCCAGGTGTATGGATTTGATTGAGAAGGTTGAAAATATTGGGTCGATTGGTAAGTTTGGGTGGAAGGCATTAGTTGTGGTTGTATATATGAATTTCCTGGTGTTTGTAGATGTTGAGCGTTAATTGCTTGAATTTTGTTGGGTATTAGCGTCGGTATTTGCGAAGACATTTGATGTCGAATTTGAAGGAGTTTCATCCCTCCAGGAGACTGAGGAAAGGCTACATCGGCCTTCACACTCAAATATTATTTATATATAAGTCAAATATTATCTATAGCATTAAGTATAATATTATAATCATTTTGTACTGAATTTAGTTTTAGTTATAAATAAGTATAAATTTAACTCACATTATCACGAGGCCGCTTGTTATCGCACGGCCAGCTCTGTTATGCCAGTTAAAGTTTTGAATATTAGAAATAACAATCCACGTTCTTTTAAAAGCTGATTGAGTTAACTTACATATATGACAACATTTTGGTAGTGATGAAAATGTTTTTCTGTTTAATTTATACTAATAAATTTAAATAAAATATTTTCAAACTCTAATATTTTGATTAGATTCTCCTAACTATTGAAAATAAAAAAAAAATGAAATGCAAATTTTTGTTTTTATGTAATGTTTTAAAAAAAACCCCAAAAAGTATGATAATTGCTGTTCTGCTAGTGTGTCGCAATGTCAAACGAAGATAATCTTCACATTTGAAGTTTGTTTCCACTGAAGCTGCTGAAGTTATTTTTTCATGGAATCTTTAGCTACTATTGATTCGTCAAAAAGTCAACCTTTTTTCTCCTAAGGAAGACTTGCTTTCTTTACACATTAAATAGCGGAGGACAAAAACTTTAGAAAAATTAGTATACAAAAATAAAAAACAAATAATTGGCGACAGTATGTTAATAACAAATCGTCAACGTAGCGCGGCTGAGGCCCGTGACTGCGATGCGTATAAAGTTTTTGGTGTCTGGTGGGTGGCCTACTAATTGAATATCTATGTTCATTTCGAATAAAGAGTAGTAATACGGTTGTCCTGGGCACGGTGTTTGTCATATCACGAGGGGCGTTTAAGCCTCAGCATTTTAACTATATTATTAAATGCCTTAAAACGTTTTATTAGACCATAGGAATTAAGTGTTAAAAACAACAAAACATTAACAAACCTGTTAATTGGTTTGATTGCTAAGGAAACGAGATTTAAAATGAATATAGAAAATGCCCATGTTCGAAACAACAAATAGCTTATGTAGAATTCACTTAATAAGAATATAGTACTATTAAAACATTGTTTTAAGAGTTATAATACAAATCAAGTCAAGTAACATAAAAAAGGCTAGGATAAGAGATACGATATATGGAATAAACAAAATTATTAAGAAAGGAAGAAGGTTTATTCATTGAAGAACAGAGAAAAAGTAACATTTCTAACTGAGGATCTAATAAGTTAGACCGAAATTTACCTTAATAATAAATTATAGATTTAGGTACATTATCATGTACAGTAAATTACAAAAATATAGTAAAAAAATGATCAAGGTTATGTAAGATAAAAGATATTAAAGAAAAAATTAAAGGCTGTATGTATTTGATAATTAAGCACACTTAAAGTTAACACAATAAACAAAATAGGAGAAAACAAAACAGAGCTGTGTAAACTATATATTGGGCAAAACGAAATTAATAACAAAGTAACAATTAAGCAAAACAAAGAAATTGAGAAAAAATAAAAAACAACTATGAATAAATAACTTCAAATATGGTGGGCGGTAGGTCAGTTGTGCATTCTCCAGACTGCGGGAAAAAAGTGCTGTTGGGAACAAATACACGACGGAACAACTAAAACGAGACTTACCATACGTAACGGTCTCTGGCAGCTTGGACGGCGGACGTTGGCATGCTCTTCCTTAGTGGCTTCAATCCGGGGATGGGTTTTCCTTGGCCAGTTGTACTAGGGCACCACGGACGGGGCGGAACGTACAAAAGGCAGCGACAGCGTGCAAGCACAGCGCAATAGAACACTTGGTCAGCTGGCTGGCGACTCCGTTGATCACAAGTTTAGTTGTGACTAGGGCGGCTAGCGGACAATCAAGGTTACAGGTAGAGATGAGATTCATGATCAGGGGGTTTAGAGATGAGCACCAAATACTATGCATAGAGAATGTCAATATATAAATTTGTTAATTGGGGGATATAACATCTGTTGCAGAACTAGACAGAAATCTATTGTCAATAAATTGTATGTGAAGAAAAATGGTAAAAATATTTAAGAACAATAATAAGATTATGAGAAGAAGAAGGAGCAAAAATAAAATGTGCTACATTACAAAAAAAAAAACAAGAAAAACTCTATGGTATTAGTTAACAAATACTAAAAATGTAATAACAGGGCGCAGAAAATTAAGGCACGTGAGCATAGAAAATTTAAAAAGACTTAAGTGATTTACATAAATGTAAAAGATAGTTAACTACAATTATTTAAAACTGTATGCATTATATCAAAACAAACACAAAGATAGTTTACAAAAGTCATAGAAATGCTTCACAGAGATTTATTGAACATCTAATGTGAAATGGTATGAGAAACTATATAATATTTTTAGATAATTTTAGCTATTTTACAAGGTTATACTTACTATAAGAAAAATGTAGTGAACCAAAGGTGATCAGGGATTTCTTTAATATATAGAAGCGTTATGAAATCTAAATACAAGCCAACTCATATGCAACAATAGAAGATCATTTGCATCAAGGAACTACAGGAAAGTATAAGACATAAAGACATCGTGTTAGACTACACAATGTCTTATGCGCCTCACAACATGGAAAATTAGAAAATTTTAATAGAGCAATAATCGACAAATTGAATTTCTTAATGTATGACTCACAAATAGATAACAATTTTAAGGGAAACCCCTAACAAAGAAATAGAAACTTGAAATATTTTCAAGCATTTGGTAGTACAGAAAACGTAAAATAATGAAATCAACTTAAGATATTTAGTAAAAGAAGTAAAAAATTAACATTTGGTGGATTTGTGCAATCTAACTACAAACTTTTAATCAAATAATTAATAATTATTCTACAAGATGTATCTGATAACAAGAGGGTAATCTCAAAGGAATAAATAAAAAAAATCTGGTGTGAACATCACACGACTTTCCTTATCCTATTATTATATATTATAACGGGTCCATGGTCTCGGCCCTGCGCTGCTCTCGTCCCGGAACTCGTTATTTTAAAAAAGGACGAGGCGCGAGTCCAACACTCGAAAGATGATTAAAATGAACAGTACAAGACAATAATTGACTCGTACTTAAAATTTTGCTACGTCACTGAAGGTAACCGTGCGAGCTCGGCCGCACAGCCTTCCCCATTAACGCCGCCTGCGTGCTCCCTTCTAGCGGCCAAGCGCTCCGCCCCCCCCCCCCGTCCTCCCGCGGTCGGCCTGGTAGCTCTCCGAGCGCGCTGTGATTGGTCCGTTTAATTAATTTTTAATTGGCTATCACTTATTTATTTGACTTCAGATCAAAAAATTTCATTGTAATTTTTTGTTCGTCTCGGTCTGATCTATCCGGTAATATAAATTTCCCGAAACATTTTATGAACACTCGGTATATTAAAAATCCTTAGCTTCAATTTTTTTCGAGTCTCTATTTTACCAACTTTTATTTTAATTTCATGTTTATCTCATGATAACAAATCATTTTTATTCTCATGAATTTTTTGTATCTTCAACCGTTTAGATTCGCGACCGCTTTGCTACCGATTATGCGACCTTGTGAACAAACGACTAGGCCGATTTTTACTAAAAGCTTCGCATTGTGTCCCCTACCTACAAGTAACTTGCGTACCAAATTTCAAGTCTCTAGCTCTTACGGTTCTCGGGATATCCTGTTTACTGACAGACCGACAGACAGACAGACAGACAGACACACACACACACACACACACACACACACACACACACGAACCAATGGCTCAAACCAACTTTTTTGGTATCCTGAGGCTATATTTCGTCCAGAAATGTGAAAATCTGGGTAGGTCAAATTTCCGCAGATTACGTTACTTTCCTTATTATAGGATAAGGAAAGTAATAAATAGTAAATAAATTGAAGATAAAGATCAAACAAAATAACCAAAGGAGAAAAAGGAACATCGGAGAAAGTGAAAAATAAAAGTAATGCAGAAAACAGAACAAAATTAGGTAGAAGCAAAAGAAAAAAGAATCGTAACTAGTAATTCGAAATTTTTGTACTTAATATTACTACTAGAATATATCAAAATAAATAAGTAAATTTAAGAAGAACAAGTGTATTATAAGAAAATAAAACATAGACAGTTGAGAAAAAGAAGCAAATGGAAAAACTATATTTAGTAGTAAATGGTTGTTTAAGATTAAAGATACTAGAATATATAAGCTAAGACTCGTGATCTGAAATATAAACAAGTTCTTCACAAAACACTTACTTTTCAGTTATTAAATACTGCGATTAAATTGATTTTTGCGTTAGCCACAAAAAGGAAGGCTATAGTAAAATTTGATATTAAATCACCTTTTCTATATGAAAATTTGATCGAAAAAACTTACACGTTTATTCAAGGATATTGTGAACAAAATGGTGATAAAATATATAAATTAAAACAAGCTTCATGTTACGCTGAAACAGGCATTTCTAAAATGGCCTAGTAGAGTTGTAACACTAAAAGAAATTAGATTAAAACCAATTCAATATAAACGATGCATTTTTTGATAATACCTGCATCATTGACGACGATTTCAATAGAATTAAGAAAATATGCCGGACAAAAAATTTAAACTCACAGTTTGGGAAAATCCTTGTTCCCAACTAAAAATGTTCATTGCGTTTCATTCAACTGTTGCTGCTGTTTCATTCAACCAACATCCTAAATCGTTGAGATATTTGCAAAAAAATAACAGCAAATGTGATATAAGTCGCATTACACCAATATAAATTGTAGTGAGAAGCTTATCATATTTAACCAACAAAACTCGTTTTGACTTGAGCTCTGTAATATTCTTTGTAAGTCATTATACAGAAAACCTTATAAAATGTGATGGTGGTAACGCAAAATACATTTCAGACATTTAAGTGGCAACCAAAATATTATATGTATAAGAATGTGAATAAAAATGAATTAGTTACATTCAGTGATTAAAATTTTTTAAGAGATATCAATGTTCAAAGAAACATACCAGGTTATATAATCACGTTTAATGAGGGTCATATTTAATGATGTATAGGAAAGCAGTGCGGTAGTGTATTACTGTTCCCAAACATCATAGAAAAAGTGCTTTGTGAAAAAGTCAGTGCTGTCTTGAAAGTGGATAATAAAAGGAGAATTCTAGTAAATAATTAAAAACGATGTAATGAATAAATGAAGTAAACACGTTAAAGTTCTGATATGATTTTTAAATGAAAATGTGAATTAAGAAAGTATTATATTAAAGTATTGTAAGTACAGGAACATATTGCATTTCACTTCACTAAAACACTAGATTATGTTAAATATTACATATGTATAATACTTATAATCCTGTGTACATTTAAGGCGAGAATGCTAATAGTTGTAAATGAAAATTCACGCTAGACCCGTATAAAATTAAAAAATTCCGTTTTAATAAACCGATTTGGTTTCAACAAATTTAATGTAATATAACGCTGTCAGCATCCAAAAAAATTTAATTTCATCATTTATTAGCAATTCACATAATTGTAATGTAAGAAATGTTTGACGAAGTTTCGAGTAAGTTAAGGATTTGTGGCCGAAAAGTAAATTCAAGTAGCGACTGATCGAACAGATAGCATTGTAAATTTTTATTATATTATGTAATGCTTTTTAAAGTTAACCTCTTAGCGCAAATTAAATTTTTAATTTTAATACAAACAACTAAGAATGGCGATAACTTATTAAGACCCAAACAACATTTTTTTATCTGCTAGTTTTATTATCCTTTATGCCATTTGTGTTTTCATTTCAACTTAATTGTAATGTTATTTTGTTTAATAATTATTAAAATAATATAAATAAATATACAGTAATTTTTATTATAGGCAGCTTTTTTCGGGAGCATCTAGTTTACTTTTAATTAAAAAAAATAAATCTGCTTTGTTAAGCACCTAATTTATTTAGTTATTTATATTAATTTCAAAATTATAATTTAATTAGTTAAGTATGTTCTCTTAAATACAATAATATGAAACATTACTTACAACGCCTTCGATAGCTCAGTTGGTAGAGCGGTGGACTGTAGAGGTTTCATTGCAATTGATATCCATAGGTCGCTGGTTCAAATCCGGCTCGAAGGAGATTTTTTTATTTACTTCCCATAGTATATAGCAATATTTATATGTAAAAGCAATTTTCTATTACTATATCATGTAATAATTGCAATTTTTATAAGTTTATAAGATAAAGTGTCCAAAATTTATTAGAAGTAATATTTAATTTTAATTATACATAGTTGCGCTTCAACAATAACTTAAACCTTAGATTTTGGTGGTATAAATAATTTAATGCAGTTTTTCTGACAATAAGATAATGGAAACACTGCCAAACTTGGAATAATTATTTATAAATATTTTTAGTTTTAGAGTTTTAATGTTAACAAAAGTAATTCAGCTTTTACATATGTTGGTTGCAGTGTACAACATATTGCTAAAAATGTATATTTCTGTTACATAACACATTTTATAAAATGCGACATTCAGTTATACAGAAAAGCTATGTAGTATCATTTATGTAAATTTAATTTACCTTGTAATTACTTATTTCATATATTTTATTAATCCAATTAAAATAACAAAATTATGATATTTTGTTTTCTGTTTATTGGTGCTAAGAAATCAATGATATTTTTTGACATAAGCTTTAGGAATTACAAAAGTAATTAACGTATAGCGCCTAAAAGTAGAATCTTGATTTAATTTATCATCTTATCATACACCAAAAACAACCAATACAATACGAGGTGTGTTTAAGTTCTACGACCCCAATTTTGTTATGAAAGAGTACTTACCCAAGAAAATTGAATCTCCGTCTAGACGTATACATTTTTCACAGTGTCTTCGCCATGATTCCATGGATGCTGGGAACACTACTTTAGGGGTGTGTTTTGCTAATCGGAAAATCGGTGATGCAACGACTCGATTTGAAAAAAAGCGACCACAGAGTGTCCTCCGCGGGCGGAAATGGCATCAAGTGTTAACACGTCATCATGCAAAAGGGGCTCCGCAGATCCTACGAAAATGCCAAGTTTAGAGACAATACCACGCACACCTAATCGATGATCTTCCATAGCAACTTGCTACACTCACGCAATCATGGTTTCGATCTGGCTATTTTGTAGCCGAGGCTGCTTCGATTCATTGTTACACAACTTTCGACCTTCTTTAAACTTTCGCACCCACAAACGCACATTTTTAACACCCATAACGTCTTCACCGCATGTGTTTTTCAATTGGCGATTAATTTCGATGGGCGTTTCACCACACAAGAGGAGAAAACGGATGATTACACGTTGTTTATAAACACTAAACGTCGCACGTGAGACCAACACTCACTGCAGTGGAGGTAATTCGCCCTGTGTACATTGTACACTGCTACCACCTATATTAAAAATTCTGAATTATTTTTCGCGTTTTTTTTAAATTAATCGCATCTTTCTATTTACTCTCACTAATAAGAAAAAAATTTGGAGACTGTAGAACTTGAACCCACCTCGTACAGTAAAAACTGATTTATTTGTTTTATTTAGATATTATTTTTATTTTTTATATAAAATTGTAAATAGTTTGTTTATTTTTATTATTTGATATATAAATAAAATATAAATTTTCAATTTAATGAAAGCAAAACAAATAGCGCCCGTATGATTTTTTGAGTATGTATGCTACAAAAAATACCAAACTGTATGATGCAAACGTTAGATCGAACCGAACACACGCGGAGTTGCCAATTCGCAATACATATCGAGTAGTTCTAAAAAAATTAAAGTTAAAATAACAGCGAGTATTGTTTAATTCTAAGCGAAATAATTACTTTTTTCTTTGTTCTTTCCGATTCTGCCTTCCGGCGTAGGGTTAAATAATTATTTTTTTAATTTTTGACTTGATTGGAATTGCAATGTTGTTGAAAGCAGTTTGAGGGTAATTAAGTCGTCTATTAGTGAAAATTACTTGAGCTGACTTCTCACTGTTTACTATTATTCTCCACTTGCGAGTCCAATCTTGCAGTAAATTTAGGTGATACTGGAAGTGAGCTGCAGTTACTGCGGGCTTGTCACTGGTTGATAATAATGTCCACGTCATCGGCAAACATGGCAATAGAAGTGTCCTGCATGGTTGGCGTATCATATGAATAGATTAGGTAGAGTAAAGGACCCAAAACACTACCTTGTGGCACTGCTGCTTGGATTTGATGATAGTCAGAAGTTGAGCCATTTATCACGACTTGGAAGGATCTCTCGGCGAGGTAGGATTTTAGGACTAAATAGATCGGACTTGGAAAGTGTAATTTGCTTTATATCTAGAAATGCAGATGTAGTTAACTTTTTGGTTTCAAGGCTTTCTATTATTTGATTGACGATTCGGTGGTATTGGTGTATCGTTGAGTGGGCTTCACAAAAGTCGAAGTGATAGGATTATTTGGTTGAGATTTACTGTTTTTTTTATTCTTTTCAGTAGGAGTCTTTCAAAAATCTTAGACATTAAGGGTAAAAGGCTTACAGGTCTATAGGAAGATAGGTGGTAGGTGGTTTGTCAGGCTTTGCAATCATAGTAATCCGAGCATACTTCCATCGTACTGGAAAAGTACCTTAACCTCATTATACTATTAAATATGGTGGTAAGAAAAACCAGTGCTTTCCTTGAAAGATGCTGTAGAACTTTTCCTCCGATCATATCATAGCCAGAGACTTTTTTAATGTTCGCAAATTTAATTTGCTGGACTTCTGATGGGGAGAAGGGTTTTATTGGTAGCGGTTAAATAATTAAATTAAAAACAGAATTTTAAAAAATTATCAAAAATGTATATAGAAAATACATAAAGAAATTTATAATCTGTTTATCAACTGCAAGAACTACATATTATAGAAATACTTGCACGTGAAAAAGTACACAAAAGAAACAAACAACTTACAAAACAGAAAATGTATGCCAACCTTTTTAAAAATGATACACGATATTAATGCATTTGGTAATACTTAATATTGTCCGAGTTCAAAAATACAAAAATTGCCATAAAACATTTCTTACTTAGTGTTCATGTTCTACTGTTTCTGAAAATAAATGCAATAATAATACTATTATTTTTTACATGACCCTCTGATTTACAAAATACATTCCTCCGACGAATGGGTCGTTTTTTGGTCATACTCTTGTAAAATAAAGGTGGTTGATCTGCGAGTGCTTTTTTAGTGGGCCAAACAAATGATAATCGTAGGGTGATAAGTCCGGACTGTAGGAAGGGTGTTCCAATGTAGTCTTGAACTAATCTTCAATTTTTTGTCGAAGTTTGTGCAGGTGCACGTGGTCGGACATTGTCGTAAAATAGGATATCTTAAACTGTCTAAAAATAACTGCAGCTTATTTTGACCTCAGAAGGCATTTCAGCAACCGTTATTAGCATTTATTTTCAAGAAAGCTTTTTCCCTGACGTCATTTGATATTGACAAAAAAAAACCGTAGGAAACCCACAGGAAACATTTATTTCAGGCATCCCTACCTACAATTCTCAAAAGTCTCGCCTTTCTGCATTTACCTTATACCTTGTAAAAAATCTAGTTTTATTCATTTTTATATATTCAACTTTATCTAGGTTTGTATATCGTAAGTTAACCAAACGTTTTTTAATATTACCCCTTTTAACTAACTGAGGACAATATTTTTCCAAATTAATAGTTCAATTAAGCAGCTCGAGACCGTTTTTTTCTCCTTATATCATTGAGATATGTTTTCGACTTGTTCTTGTACTTATCAACCGTTGTATGAGACATTTTCGGACCTTTCGGGTGGGTACAAAGCAACACAGCCTCGTAGCACAACGCGTACATGGCATTCATAGCGCTTTACGCGTATCTACAGCAAGAATTCAATGTCAACTGAATCTTTTGTAACACGAGAGAATTACGGCGATACCTTTTACCAACGCTCTTACTTAACTGACTCTATAACGACGTTAACAAGAACGAAAATGTAAATTTGAACGATTTACTATTTTAAAGACTTGATTTTAAAACTACTACCAGTTGTATAGATATATGTTTTATCTAATCAAAATACGCGATAAGGATTTGTCAGCTCAGCTATTCTTATTTTGTAGGATGGGACACTAGGTGTTTATCAAATGAACGTTATGCTATTTGACGACACATATTCTCCAGGTTCTGAATTATTTGTCAAAAATCAATATGTTGAATAGGTTTATGATGTAATTATTCTTGAACTCAAAAGATACTGAGAACTGACTCATCGAAGTAGTAAGTCCCGTAAATTTTATCATTCAAATTAGTACTGGGGTATAAGGGGTCCACTAACACCTAGAACCCAAATGCCAACCCCACCTGCAAGAGTGGCAAATAACTTGCCCGGTACACCCTGCTAGATAACAGACGGGGCTCTGGCGACCCAGCATCGGGGGGTATAGCCTGATACCAGTTATCCCGAGGTAACGGGGCCGATGCGGCTGGGCTAATCACCCGCGCATTGTAAACAGATTCAGAGAAGTAATATGAGCCTCGGAACAGGACGATGACAACGAAGACGACAGGAGCGAAATCGGATAAGATTTGGAACATGGAATATCACATCTCTAACAGGAAAAGAATGCGAAATTATAGATGAAATGGAGAAATACACCTGGTCAGAATGAGCAATGAACGATACCCAAAAATCGTTTTTGAAATGAGATGTGTTGGAAGGAGAGATAGAGGAAGACCCATGCGAAAATGGGAAGACAACATCAACGAATCAGCAAGAGAAAGAGGACAGACCCTAACACAAATCCTTGCAAGGGATAGACACTCATTTAAACAATGGTTCAAAACCCCAACACCGTGAGGTACAATGGGAAAAGAGGAAGTAAGTAAGTAAGTAAATTAGTACTGAATATTTTTTATCTGATTTACGGACGCGAGAATTAAAGAAAGTTATTGTTTAAAACCAATTTCCATAAAGGCGGCGTTAATATTCTATCTAGAAAGAAAGTGTCAACCAAAACGCCAGTTTTACATGGATTACTATGAATTTTTGAACCTTCTGGTTACATTGTACATTTTGTAGTTTGCAAAAATATTAAACTAGCTTCTGTGGAGAAGTGAAATAAAATGAGATCAAAATGTTCCAGAAGAATTAATTTAAAAATGAAGGCGGTGTACAAATATCAAGTATTAGAACTTCAAAGTGCTAACGAATTTTTATACGTTTATTAAAAATTTCAAAAAGCGTTCAAATGTATTTAATTTCGAATGGAGGCTAACGAACAAGTAAAAATTATGATTGTCGCTACAACAATAAGGGTAGCCTGATCAAAATGAATATCCATTTCAATTGCAAGTGGTAACTGCAAGGGACAGACTTGATTTTTGTATGAAGCAAAACATTGGTCTTGGAGTTCCACTAAACCGATACCAGAAGTGTTGTGTTGGAGCACCGAGCACGGAGCTTTAATACAATACATGGCTCATTATGTTGGAGAACTTGTCAAACTGATAAAGACCAACATTTGGAGATAGGTAATTAGAAGGATAAATTAGTTGAGGACGCAATTATATGAAGTCGAGTATGATTTAGATTCATCGTCATACTAATCTATCATGAATGTTTTTTTAAACAGTTATATGAACTTTTTCAGGTCTCTATAGTTAATATTTACTCTACACGTACATTATTCCAAAATAATTTAAAATATATATAAATTGTTTATCAAAATTGCTTCGGCAAAAACTATGCGAAAATTCTGTGGAATTTTTGGTCTAAACAGTACACCAAATGAAAGAACTGTCCGAAAATTTATTACAAAATTTAATGAAACTGGATGAACGACCTTTTGAATATTGGTGTAAGGTAATCAGTTAAAGAGTTACTGTAAATTAACTCGACACCGTGTAGAACAGTTGGATAATTCGAGAAGATATCTTTAGCAAATACTCATAAAAAGCAAATGCAACCCCAACGAGTCATCGTCTATTGTGGATTTTGGGTAGGTGGTGTGATAAATCCATACTGCTCAAAATGCTGTAACTAGAAATGACTATGAATGACTATTATTACCGTTACGTGATCTAGTTAGTATGTTCTTTTAATTCATAATATAATTAAAATATATAAAAATATAAGTCAATACTGTAATCATTAAAGTTTACGTTTCAGTTCCGGTTTCTGTATTATGTAGCTGCAAACCATCATCAAGACACGAAAAATATGCCACTCGTTTCTTGTCGCCATTAAATTCTTGCAATTAAATTAAGGATAACTTGAGATTTATTGCAAACACTTAAAGCTCGGCAACCTTTTCGATTAATTGCACAACCGAGACGTATGACGCTGGCGCTTTTAGCGGCAAATTTGCAAAAAATCGCGGAATTACATTTAAGAGCCTAATTTCTGACAGTTTGAGGTAGCAGGACTCTGGAGGAGCTAATTTAATCAAGCGACAAGAAGCCGAAACAACTTTCTTGTGGTAATAAGCGGCGGCCTTTCGACTCGTAACGAATTTTAAATATTAGATGGTGATTATGGATTAAGGTCGCTAGATATGATTGAGTTTGCCAATTTTATGGCTACCCCAATATGGTAATACCAAACTCCCACTTAAGAAATGCTTCACTAAATAGTCTTAGCATTAAATTATGTCACAAGTTTAATGCCGCCTTTTAGAATGTCGGCATGCTCTTTGCAAAATTGTAAAAAATTAGCGCGGAAAGGTAAATATAACGTTGTAAAAATTATGGCGGTGCAGATTTTAAGAAGTTTGGCAATGCAGTTATTTCGGGCATATTGGAAAAATATGGTAATGTATTCGACAGGTTGGGCTTATAATCTTATTACAGGCGACGCTGTTGCATACTAACCAGCGCTCGTAGACATGAATGGGATTTAGAGAGTTAGTTTGTTGGGCAACTGCGAGTAAAATTGTGCAAGAACACTCCGAATAAGGAGGCAACAGATGAATGAACGAGAAGGGTGACAGCGCCGAGATTTGTGAATGGCTTACGTAATGACACATGCTCCGCTCGAGGCTGAGTTGTTGCTTTAATGGCGATCGCTTTAGATAAAATAAATAACCATCAAGGTGGAAGTTTGAAGCGGAGATATAAATATCTGTTTTAAGTCATCGAACCGAGGCCTGTGCACCTGAAAAATGTTTGCAACCTTTCGCCCCTATGAAATTAAATAAGATAATTGCACTGCGCGTCTACGTTTTATTTGAATAAAAGTACACATTATTCGCAATTTTACGGCATTGTTAATTTCGCACCCTTATAAGTAGGTTTAGTTAGTCATCTTAATACACAAAAACAATTTAAAAAAATGTTTAATAGAAGAATTACAAAAAATATATGGTGATTAAATAAAATTATCAGAGTTGATTAATAGAAACACATTTTTAAGTTTAAATTATTCTTTTTTAGTAGGAAAAGCTGCATTATATATTGCTAAAATACTTTTTATGCAGAATCAGTTAACTATTATTTGCAATTATTTTGGTTAAACTGCTGATGAAAATATATGCTTTCATATATAATATTTAATTTTAAAAAATAGTTGTGTGGATAATAGGATAATTTATTTTACATATTTTTTTTGCTCTTACAATCTATCCTTGATAGAATCATTGTTTTGTCTTTTCTATGTTTATTTTCATAATTATTTTTCGGAGTTCCATTTGGTAAATATTAAGATTTTGTTGTCATTTTTCTTTATGTTTGTTACTAATATTATATCATCTGCAAATTGCAGTATCTGTAGTATAACGTGGTTCAGTCTCTATATTCCCACTTCCATTTTGTTACATTTCTGTTTACATGTTTTTATAATATTGTCTATGTTATAATCATAGTTTTAGTTTTGCACCTTTATTGCTGTGATATAATATTAGCAAATGTATGTATGGTCTTCTGTAAATATGTTTCCAGGGTTGGAATAATGGTTTGATAATCAGCGGACAAAAAATTATTTATAAAGTGATTTTTATTATATATTTTTTTATTTAAACTAAAATTTACAAGGGAATGATATTTTATCATTAATTTAATAATATATAAACACGCCATGATTTATTAAATATTTTATGAACAATAATAGTTTGTCAATAGCTTTAAAATAATAACTGTTCACTGTTTTTTCGTTTAAAATAGATAAATAAAATCAAAACTTCATATTTGTTGAGCCTTATTTATGTTTATATACCTTTTTGCAAAAAGTAAGTAAAGTAACTATTAAACATCAACAGTGATATTTATTTAATTATTATTAAACTATCGAGATCATTAATCTAGATATTCCATATAGCATTTGAACTGGTTTAAGTATGATAAAGTGTAAAAAATATGATAAAGGATGCTTTACGATATACTAATTAATGTTTTTTGAATGTTAAGATTTAGTTACTTTTATTTGTTTGAATACAATTATTTTGTTTCTTGTCTTAAGTGCATTTCTAAATATTTAATAAATTTACTGAAGTGAAGTGAAGGTCCACATATACGACAACATGTTTCAAAACTTAATGTAAAATTAATTTCATTAATTGAAAGAAAATATTTTTTCTAAATATTATCATTCGCCAACTTACTACCAAACAACGACTAGCTAGAAAAATATGATGAAGAAATTTCATTGACCATCATCGTTATAATAAATTATCTAGAGAACTCAAAATAGCGCTATATGAAGGTCAAAACAACTTTTTTAACAGTGTGCTTCCAACCTATCTCCTGACACTGTGACATGGTATGAAAAGATTTAAACGGTCCCAACTATCTATCCCCCCAAGTGCCAAGTGGGCACGTACAGACAAATACAAGACTGATATGCACCTCACTGAACCTGACCAGGGAGCACCAGATTAAGAAGTAAATTTCTTTGACGCAAGGCTTCCGGATATAACATAATAACAGGGCGCATATTACGACACTTACCTTGAAACGCCATCGCTTTACTTACAATCATCAAACCTCCGCACGTAACATTAAAACCATTAAACCTTATAGTACTATTAATTTTTTACCAATAATAAGCAAAGTATTCGAATGACTTTTCTTAAAAAGGATCTATTAAGAACACAATTTTTTAATACTCCTACCCAACCACCAGTTTGAATTTTGCAAACAGCACTTTACGATCCACCAAGGACACAGAATAATCACCAAAGTGTCTAAGAGCATACAGGACAAAAATTACTATAATGCAGTTTTTCTAGACACACACTTTCGACCGAGTATGTCACCCACGTTTATTTTTCAAATTAAAACACTCATCCAATAACTTTTCAAATGTTATCTCACCGAAAGGACTTTCACCGTTTGATACAACGATTCACAACTTCTAATTTTTCTAACTTTTTTTTCTAACTTCTACCTTATTGCATCGGCGTACCGCAGGGTAGCGTACTTAGACCACTTTTTCTGTTATACATCGCCGATATCCCTGAAACAAACAATACCACAATTGTCTAATTTGCTTATAATGTGGCTTTCCTAGCTGTGAACAACTGTGCAACAGTGGCGTTAGAACATCTGCAAGATGACCTGGATATTCTCTTGCTGATACTATAAATGGAGTAACACAATCAAACATTCTTGACCGGTTTACCAAGAAGAAACATTATTTAAAAAAACAAAAATAAATAGACCTCAAATTTTCCCAAACGTACTAACTCATCGGCCGCAATTTGAAACTTTCCATGTGTAATGAATTGCTAGTGTATAAAATCGTAATCAAGCTAATATGGGCTAATGTGGCCTATGCGAAATCAAAAACCTGAAAATCATACAGATGTTCCAGTCAAAATTGTTGAGAGCACTCGTAGATACTTTTTGGTACGTAAGTAATCAGACACTTCATGCTGGAAAAGAACGGATGATTTGACCGTAACTACGAAGTAATAATAAAGAACAAGAAGGCTGCAAGGCTAGCATGGCTAAGAACAGGAAGTAAAAATGGCTACAGGGTGTATCAGGAAAGAGTGCACAAAGTTAATAAGAGAAAAGATGATACATTGGCTTGAAGACATAATAAATATCTTAAAAAAGATATCAAAATATCTAGATATTTTAAAGGACAAAATAGGAAAGTAAATTTGACAAATATAGAGAAAGAATTGCAAAGGCACTTTAAAATTTGTTAAAAATAAACAGTATGATGCAAATTAGATAAATGAAAATACAGGCAATCACAACAAAAGGACAGAACAATTGATAGTAACAAAAATAGATAAAACATGGAAAAAATCAACTAACACAAAGGCTGTACAAATTAATAGTCCAGATATAGGAAAAAAAATCATGCCCAGAAAATAGGAGAAAGGACTAGTAGAGTAAATACCAAAGGAAGGAGATCCACATAAATACACGAATTGCAGAAAAATTAGTTTGCTACATGTAGTGCATAAAATTTTGACCATGGTATTAAACGAGTAATAGACGCATTATACAGAAGAAAAAATAGGAGAATAGGAATATGGATTTAAGAGAAGAAGATCTACCATAGACACGATACATATAAAAATCAAATAGTGGAAAGATCCTACAAATACAATATTTGACTACAAATCATTTACATCGATTTTAAACAGGCCGTCAACAGTGTAAAACGAAAAATTGTAATAAAATACATAAAGAAAATGGAAATACCTAGAAAAATAGTGAGATTAATTGAAATGATAATATACCAATCAAAAGCAGCTGCAGTTACAGAAAATAAAATATCACAAAAGTTTTAAATTATCTTAGAAATAAGACAGAAGAGATGGGGCTATCAACCACGCTATTAATATAATGCTAGATTCAATAATTAAAAACTGCAAATTCCGAGAAGCAATCATTACTAAGACTGTACAAATAGAGACATATGCTAACGATTTAGTGGTAATGGCGAATAATAGAAATAGTCTGAAAAAACAATTTAGCAAATTAAAAAAATACAAGGATAAGAAGGCTAGAAATTAATTGGGAAATGCTAAATATGGAAATAAGCCCAATGAATAAACAAAAAGCAGATATGAACTTCAAGCTAAGAAATTTTAAATTCTAAACTGTTAAAAGTTTTAAATATCTGGGAGTTGTAATTAGCAATAAAAATGAAAAAAACAGAAAATTAGACAAAGAATACAATTAGGGCATAGAACATAATACAGATATAAAAATATTATGAAAGATAGAAATATAAGCAAGTGCAAAAAATGAGAGTTTATAAAATGGCAATCAGACCAGTGGTAGTATATGGGGCGAAAACATGCGAAGAAGGAGAAGTTAAGAATCTTTAAAAAAACATTATAAAGCAAATATATGGATTAAAGAAAATTTATAAAGGAGAATTTTGAAGACTAACTAACGCGGAAGTAAAAATTATTTTGAGGAAAGAAGATATGGCTAAAGTAATAAAAAGAAGAAAGTTCTGCAAATACATAAAAAGAATTAAGAACAACAAAGAGGTGAAGAAGGTTATATTGTAGAGACCAAGTACTGGTAAAGCACAAGGAAGACCAAAAAGTAGGTGGAAGGACCAGGCGATTAAAGTTATAACAAACTTAAGAATACAAAAAAATAAGGAGACCGGAAAGAAAGGAAATAACATGGAGTAACTCACCATACAAAACGAGTTTTGTGAGCTCAGAATGAGCGGCTGCAATTTCGAATGAAATATATAGCCATTTATATATGTGTTACATATTAGAAAATTTACTTCGTTTTATTTAAACCAAAAATGCATATTTATTTAAAAAAAAATTATTAAATTTTAAAATCCACTCGAGAAAACCCGCAAGAAACTACCAGTCTGTGGATATTATTATCAACTAGTAAAAAAGCCCACCACAAGACAACCCAAGCTAAATATTTGGTCGGAGTTTTGTCGATAATTGAAGAAAAAAATGAACCAATAATCGTTTTATCGGCCATATCTAAGCATGATGACATTCGTTCGGTTATATTCGGTTTTACATAAATCAAAGTTGAGCGGCATGCGCCTACTAACGGCAAGAATTAGCCACGTGCCTGAAACGGCGATAGGTGGCGAAAACTGTCTAATTACTTCATGATAGTTTATGTTTTCTCCTATAACAGGTCAACCTTAACCTAAATCAAAAATTTAAAACCTTTATGCGAGGTTTGGCAACAAATCGGTTTGAATGAGGTATTGACCTTTGAAATCGGTTCATAACTGTAGTAGCAGTTGCAATGTTAGTTACAAACAAACACACACACAGTTACATTTTTGCAGGTTTATAGAGTAGATTCTAGGATCTTTACTTTGTTATTGTCGTGATTACTTTTTAGCTTTCATTTCAAAACGTTTTTATAGTTGATTCATAGCCTTTATAACAATTATATTAAATTAGGATCTTATTTGGACCGAGTTATGTTATTATTTTTATCTTATTTAACGTTACTCGAACATTCACCTCAGTTTGCGAAATGCAAATTTATTTTTATCACTATTTTCTTAGTAACTGTATTTTTTTGTTGTTATCTTAAATTTGAATTTTGAATTATTAGAAGATAATAGAAAATACAAATATCATAGATAGCAACAAAATTATTACATTACTTTCCAAATTATTGTATTAAATAATTTGTTATTTTATAAAATTTGTTGTAACTTCTCTGTGAACACCTAGTTATAGTACTATAAGTACCAAAACAACTAATAGAGAAGTGGGTATTTACTCTTCAAATATTAATTACAATTATTTATAATTAAATTAAGATTTGAAATAAGTTATTAATGCTTTTAAGACTTTTTTAGCAAAGAGATTTAGTAAAATTTAAAAGTTGCTTTTACAAAATTTTAATCAATGAATTTTTTGCATTAGTCTAATATTGAAAAAGTTAAAAGAGAAAATCAGAACCTGATGCAAAAAGCAGTAAGGTCATCAAAGCTTTTTAAAAACTATTTTTGCATACCATTCAATAATAACTTAAAACCAAAATAAATTTACAAAATGTCGCTGAAATATAAAAAAAACAAATTTGTTAAAGGCAAATAAAGTAAAACCATTATTTATTATATTCTAAAAAATATCTTAACAACGGCTAGTTAATTGTAAGTATAGGTAGATATACTTAAGTGTATCTTAATAATTGATGTAAGATCAAAGATCTAAATTATTATTAATATTTTTAAAATGCAATTAGTTGCTGTTTTCAGAAAGTTACATACGTAATGGTATAAATAATTCTGAAAATTGCAGCAGACCATTTATAATGTACATATTACAAATGCCACGAGATTTAATGCAGTCAGCGAATTTCATAAACTATTTTTAGAGGGCCTTTTAAAAAACGATCCAGGAGGTGTTCCCGAAACGCCAATATTTTTGCCGGACAGTTTAATTAAAACTTTGGGACCGCAGAAATGACTAATTAAATCAGGCGCGCTGGCAGTTAATCACAATCGGAGAGCATCTTATTTGTGATAAGGATCTCTTCGACGTCGTTTGTCTTTTTTCGAAGCGACTTAAATAACCATAACAAGTCAGACGCGGCCGAACAGGAAGTGTAATTAATAAGTGTGTTCAAAAAACACGCGCTAGTATTAAGAGCTTAAACCTGTTCCAACTGAATGAATATTAAGCAGCAGGCGCAACGCACAAAAACTGGTATTGTAAATATGAAATTAGCCATATCTCGTTATCACAAATCATGTATCTTACTTGGTAAAAGTTAGAAAATAAGGTCGACGAGTGGGCTTTATGAATGAGACTGAGGGATCTCGTAGGTGCGGCGAATAAAAATCGGAGTGAGTATGAGCCTCTATGAATGAATCGCAGGTGAGCGGAAAGGGGATCAGATAAGGTCAGTTAACGTGTAGGAAGCTTTAAAAATAAACTTCTTCTACCCCAGGGTCGTCGATACATGCGTGATTGTTGCGCTAGTTAGGTGTTGCAACTGAGCCGCCTGTTACCTGATGCACTGCAAATTTGGACAACGAAGGCCACGCTGAAAGCGTCCTCAAGCAGTTTATTGCGACTTAAATCAGCACGACGATTTTTAGCTAAATCGACCCGTGAAAAACGGCAATAATAAATGTCAAAGCGAATGTAAATCCATTGTTTAACTTTTCATTTAAACCTGCAGCGTGAAATATTTTCTTGCACTTTGGCGCCATCAGTCGGAGTGGGTAGTGCAAATCAATTTTTTAAAAGGTTAATGGGTACTTCGATTGCCAAAACCTGAATATATAGTAGCCATTAGGTGCTCCAAAAACTATTGGTAATTGTACCAAAATTTCTGCAGAATAGAAATTAATCGGTTATCTAGATAATTTCATGCGTTTCTTTATCTTTTAAATTTTTTGCCTCAATAATTGAATGACAACCAAGTCTGTAGTATTAGAACAGGCGGTACTTAAATGTTTCAGTATTAACAAAAATGTCTAAATTAGATTTTTAATTTTTATTTATTTTTTATTCTTTCGATTGAAGGCCGAATTTTAAAAACTAATAGATTTTAGAAATAATTTGACTACTTCTATATTAAACCATCTACAGCGCTGCCGTTTGGAGAGTAGACGACCAACATTATTTTATCTCTTTGAGCTTCATAACGTCGCCCGGATGAAACATACTTTTTGATCTATTCTTGTGTTTATAATAATTAACAGAAAAGCTACATAATACTGAAATTTAATAAAAAAGGTAACCAGAACTTTGTCATATACCATTAACTATGGTGTAAATGATAGGAGCAAGTTTTTTTTTTATTTGTAATTTGCCTGCTCAACAATTTACACTGTTATACAAGACATCGCTAACAAAGTATGTAATACATAATATACATATTGAATAGCATAAGTGGCGAGTATGACCGCAAGAAAGTTTTATTATTGTTTACTTTGCACTATGAGAGCACTAGGTTTAGAATCGATCACTTGTGTTAATTAGCATCACTATAGTCACTGAGAAATATATCTTGGGATAGTTTTCGTTGTAGCCTTGCGTGGATGCCGCGTTGCCCCAGTGTGTAGTAAGCTGCACCACTGCAGTTGGTGAGATTGGCATGACATTTTTTAGTAAGTTTCGCTATATGCTGCTCAATTGTGGGAATACCCAGTTCGTAGTGTAGCTGTTGGTTTGTGATGAACCAGGGAGCGTTGACAGCGATTCTCAGGATTTTGTTTTGGAATACTTGGATTCTGCGAAGATTCGTTTTGGATGTGTTGCCCCATATGACACACCCATAGAAGATTAATGGTCGTAACAGTGATTTATACAGGTTAGTGGTACATTGAGTAAGCAAGGTGGACTTACGGTTTAGCAATGGGTAGAGTTGGATTAGTCTCGTGTGCCCTTCGTTTAATTTTTTGAGGACATGGTATTTCCAGGTGAACTTGGTATGAAGATATATACCTAAGTATTTAACGGGTTTGTCGGTGGCGTTCCACTGAATGGAGTGTCCGTTAATTGTGATTTCTGATGGGTTATTAAATCATCTTAATGTGAAGATTTTTGTGGCGCATTTGTCATAATTGATGGATAGGTTTCATTTCTTGAACCACCTACTGAGGATAGTGCTGGCTTTTTGCAGTTCTGAGATACCCACTTCTAGGCTTTCGTCTTTGGTTATTATGACTGTGTCATCTGCATATAATGCAAGGTCAGCGTTGATGGTAGGGAGATCCCGCAAGTAGATATTGAAAAGAATTGGGCCTAAGATACTGCCCTGAGGGATCCCTGCTTGTATGTTTTTGATGGCAGATAAGGATGTGCGAATTTTGACTGCGTACGTGCGATTATCAAGAAAGGAGAAAAGTACGGATTTGATGTAATTGGGTAGTTGAAGTTGTAAGATTTTATATTTTATGCCGTTGATCCACACGCGGTCAAAAGCTTGAGCTATGTCGATAAACAAAGTTACTGTGTATTGCTTGGATTCGTAACCTCTTTCAATTGTTTCCGTAACGCGCTGTAATTGATGGCAGGTGGAATGACCTTCTCTAGAGCCAAATTGATAAGCTGGTAGAATGTTCAGTCTAAGAACTTCGTCATTTAGTCGAAAATAGATGACTTTTTCTAGCAGTTTCGAAATAGTTGATAATAAACTAATGGATCTATAGCTTCTGATATCTTTGTTATCCTTCCCCGGTTTTGGGAACATAAGAATGATTGCATGTTTCCATATGTTTGGAAGTAACCCATCCGTAGACAAGCGTTGAATGTTGTTGTCAAATACGCTAATGCTTTCTTGGTGAGTTTTTCAATACGATATTGGGTATTTTGTCATTGCCCGGCGATTTCTTGATTGACAGGGTTTTGATAATTAAAGCAAGTTCCTTGGGTGAGGTTGGTTTGAAGATTAGTTCCGGATAGGTTGGTGTGTTTCAATAAAATTGGTCACTATGTGAAAACCGGGTCCATATAGGTGTGAGTAGTGAACGTTTTCTCGAGTTGATCAGCAAAGGCTTCACTTTTTTCTGCATCAGAACTGAGTATTTTAGTGTCCATGGTGATTGGAGGTATTTCGTGAGGTTGGCGTAGTATCCGTTTGATTGTTTTTCATAGTCCTGGATCTTGTGGTTCAAGATTTCTGATGTGTTTTTGGTAAGAGTAAATTCGGTACTCTTCAAGTTGGTTTTTGATACGGCGAGATAAATTATTTACGATGTTTTTTTGTTATGGGACTTCGGGTTTTCTGCTATTCTCTTCTCAGTGAATTTTTTCCCTTGATTAAGTCAGTTATGTGTTTAGGTGGTAAGTTAACGATCGTGCGTTTTCTATTTTCCCTCACTTTGGTAGCCTTATGGACGCTGTCAGTAATGCTTTTTGTTATATGTATAATTGTTTCATCTGTATGGGTTGTTGATTGGAGATTGTTAGGGTACTTTGAGTTGTTTGTCAATATGCTCTCCGAAGGATCCCCAGTTGACTATCCCATTAATTAGTCTAGGCTCTGGGGTGAATTTTGCTGGTGTTATTAGAAACAAAATGATAACTGGCAGGTGGTCAGAGTCTAGTTCGGGAAGCACTTGTTGTAATGCTTGTTTGTTAAAGTTTTTGCGAGCAAGAATGTCTAAGACGTCGGGTAGGTGATCATTTATGTGGGGGTGGTAAGTAGGTTCGTCAGGGGCTTCTATTTGGAAAGCATAGGTTGATGGCAGATTGAAAAGTTTGGTACCAGCGGGGTTTGTTGTTCTACATCCCCAAATGGTATTCTTGGAGTTTAGGTCACCAATGAGCAGAGTATGTTCATTTGTAGTGAAGATTGCTGAAATGTATTTTGTTGGGTTGCTTATAGACACATGTGATGTTTACTATTCTGCCGTCTTGCGCTTTAATTTTGATTCCTACTGTTTCGAGATTTACAGTGTTAATTAGATGACATTCGTGATGTATAATTTTACGTTTAATAATTATGGCCACCCCTCCTGATGCAATGTTGGCATATCTGTCTGTGCGGTAGATTTGGTATCCAGCTATGTTGAGTTTTTCTGCACGACTTAGGTGCGTTTCTGAGACGCATGCTATATCAATGGAATTTCTTGACAAAAAGGACTTAAATAAATTTAGTTGAGTCCTGATACCGTTTGCGTTCCAATTTAGAATTAAGCAGAGAGAGTAAAAGATTAGATAAAATGAATTGCTTAATTTGTTCGATATAAGGTTGGATTAGATTCAAGAGAGATGATAATAAAGTATTAAGTAAGGATGACGTTTCAGGTATTGAGGTGTTTGTTCTAGATTTCCATGGCGATGAGTTAGTTTTTGGTATATTACGAGGAAGATTGGGAAAATTTTCCATGTTGTTTACGGGTGGATGGTGGTTCTGAGTTCCTGTTGTTTTGCGAGGTTCGTTTCGACGACGATAGTTCACTGGCTCAATGAAATATTAGCAGCCTCTGAAGTTAGCTGGGTCATTTTCTCCGCAGTTAGTACATATGGGAGGCTCTTGGGGCGGTTTATCGCAATTTATATATAAGTGATTGCCTTTGCATTTGATACATCGTGGTTAAAGGCGACAGTAATTTTTAGTGTGCCCAATGCGCTGGCATCTATGGCATTGATGGGTTTTATTACTGTGCCTTAGAGGTTCTACGGTAACTATTGAGTGAAATATTTTGGTGATGTTAAATATTTCGTTTGCTTTTTCATCTACGTTGAGAAGGACTGCACAGACTGGCATCGGTGCTTTATCTTTATTGAGTAATCTGGTGATCTGTGTAATTGGTAGCTTATAAGATGTGAGTTCTTCAAGAATGTCTGATTCAGTTAATGAGGGTGGAACGTTTTTAATTATTACTGAAAGGGGTCTGATATTGGGATCATGAAATGTATGATGTTCTATTTTGTTTTCTATGTAATGTTTAGCTAAGGCTCTATAATATTCCTGGATTGTTAGGGTAATTTCAGCTTTGGCGAGGGTTTTTATGTCGCTGATTACTGCTTTGTGATTAATTAGACCATGCAGAAATATAGGTGGAATTTTAATTTTGGGTGGTTCTTTGGTTGAGTTATCCTTGTCTTCAGCAGAGGGTTCCAGATGGCTGGGTAAGTAATATCTATTTTTTCAATTAGAGAAGTGGGTTGCCATTGATATTTTTTTTTGTAGATCGGTGATCGGTGGAGATAGGTGATCTGAGTTTCTTTTGGACATGGCGATTGAAGCGGTCACCCCCTAAAGAGGGGGTGCGGGATACGCTTGTGGTTATTAAAACTTAATAAATAAAATAAAATTTGTTACCAGAATATAAAATGTAAAAGAATGTTGTTTGTTTGAGGTTATCACTGAGACCGAGCGTTGATAAGCACACTCGCACTTCCGAGCCGCGATGGGAACGTACACGTCTTAGCTGTTCGAAAGTAAAGCGAGAACTTCAGGAGCAAGTTAAAAGCAAGTTTGATTGAGAAAATACAGGAATTTGTGCACACGAACTTGAGTGAATGAGGATCGAGATTGCTTTTTCTCTGATTTTCCACAAGATGTGCAGTTCGATATGGCCACGTAATCAGCACCAGATTTGGAAATGGTGACGACCACTACTACACTCATCAAATAGAATTGCAGATTCAACAACTTAAGGCTAAGAAAATACATAATATTCAAAACCAATTTAAATGCAAAATTGTTCCTTGTAAGGATATAATTGAATCAAAAATATTTAAAAAATTGCCTGAAGATGAAATACAACACAGTAATGTTTAACTTTTACCGAAGATTTAGGAAAATTAAAGTTATATTTAAATGAAAGACATTTTAGAGCTTAGTAGTTATTTTTAATTAACGTTGAAGTTTTGTGAGACAGCATGCTGGGTTATATTTAATTTTTGTTGCATACAACAGGTTTGTCTACATCATTAATATCAAAACTGCAATTTTCGTAGATAACATTGCTTTAGTGCGCTGTAATGGTTTTGCATATAAATTTTCTAACGGCATCTAGATATAATCCGAGTAATGGCGAACGAGCACAGTCGGTTTGAGTTGTACTTAAGAAGAGCTGCGCGCCAATCAATGGAGAAGCACAAAATAATTAACAAAATGCTAAGGTGTAAATTTCAGTAAATTTATTACTTATATTTATAAAATGTGCTGGTTTTTACCTTTTATCTCAAAGCTCCTTAAAATTGGGCAAATATATGTTTTTGAATTCAAAACAAAATCAAATCGAATGTTAGTTAAATTAAATATTAAAGTTTTGAATTACTGGACACCTTTACTCTTCCCTGTGAATTGTTATTTTTATTTCAAAAAAATGTGTAATATCTACAATTAAAATGTTACATTTGAGTACAAAATCTATATATAGCTTTTCAGTGAGTAGACCAAATAATATTTATTATTTTTACAAAATTTAGAAAGCTGAAATTTTGAGTTAAAAATACTATTAGTTTCTAGTAGCGCTGTATTTCCAGGAATTTCAATTTTTATTTATTTTTGTAAGTACTATACGTCTGCCTCTACCATTTACTCACAACAAACATGTCTTTTATAAGTGTATGCTATAACTATACTGATATATGAAATATGGCTGTAGGGTGCTCCTTCGACTGCAAACTTAAAATTTAGATTGTTTTAAGTCTAAAAAATTGAGCATGCAGTTAAATACTATTTAATTTATACCAAATAAAAACCAAAAAATCCAATCACCAGTTATTTATCTAATTAGTAAACAAGACCTAAATTATAAATTCGATTAATACTGTGCAGTTAATTTTTATGAAGAAATGTATTTAACATACTTAGTTAATACTCGCTTTGGTATAGCTTATTTGTCTGTTAATATAGACAATATTAAATTAAATAAAAAATAGCAACAATGGGCACTTATTTACAACAAACCATAAAAATTAATACATTTTGGATAGATTGCTAACGAATTGGTAGGAAAAATAATATTTTTAGATAAATAGAATGAAACTTGCTGAAAAACAAATATCTTTTTTCTGAAAAATTTAGCATAACTTTTATTCTACAAGAAGTAAACATATAAACTAAGACACGATACAGTGCAGTAAAAATAGAAACTGAGAAGATTTAATCGTCAAAAGAAGTAAAGAACATTGAATAATTTAGTGCTAAACACTTATATAAGCAATATAAGAAAGTTTATTTAAAGATACCAGAAAATCTATAAACAAAAGACAAACAAAGATAAACCTTATTAATAGAAGTACATAAACAACCTTACAAAATTAATGTTATAATAAAAACATAAATTTTAAAGAAATTAGAACAAATATTCTATACCAAGTAAAAGAAGATAAAAACAAAACAAGGACAGTTTATTAAAGATTTTTTTAAGAATTGAGGACTAACAAGAAATAGAATAGGGCGAAGTTGAGAAAGCTGTTAAAAAACTTAAAAATAAGAAATGGCTAATATGTAACAGAATGTACAACGAGCTATAGAAATGTCCAGGTGATATGCTGATAGAAGAATTCAAAAAAAAACTATTACTATGAAAATATTCACTAAGAAGAAAATACAGAATAAATAAAAAATGCGACCAGTAATACCAATATTTAGTGAACTTTAAAGTTAACCACAAACATAACTAAAATATTAGACAACATTATTACTTTATCATGCGAACAGCAAGCATAACGAAGAAGAATATCTTATATAGGTGTCATTATCATCATAATCCAGGAAATAGTTGAAAAGGCCAAACAATTTAAATAAACCAATGATAGAATGCTATAACGTGTCACAGGTACTAAGTAATAGAAAATACCAGAATCAATTATAGACCTTATCACAGAGATGCTAGAAATAAAAGTCTGATAAAAGTCAATGAATAAATTTTAAAACCTATAAAAATAAATGCAAAAATTAATTAAAGCAATTGTTATTTAATATCATAATCTTTGAGATCATTGAAGGGGTAAAAACTGAAAATGTATAATGCGGGATGGAGCAAAAAGTCATCTGTTACACTCACGGTCAGTAAGGAAACTCTAGGATGAAAATTAAGACAAGTAATAAAATAATAGAATACTATAAATAAACTGTAAATATCCGGGTATAAACATTCAAGTTATGGTGTACTGAAAAATGATGTACAAAGCTTAAGTAACCGAAGCTGGTCGAGTTTCCGGAGTCCAATATAAAAAAATAAATAGAAATGGAAAGAACATATGTAGCAACTTGGAAAAAATAGGCAAATTAGAAACAAATACAAAGAAGAAAAAGAAGCGCAGTAGCAGTTCTATGCAATAATGATGTAAACCCTAACTCAACATACGTCTTATTTTTAATGACAGTATCTTTTTACAATAAAACGTGCTTGTATGCACACATACAATCCCTTGGAGTACTAAAATATATTTGTTTTCAAAAATCTGTTACCAAAGTCACTAGTCATTTGTTAGGAAGCTCATACAAGTAACAAATAAATCTAAACAAGCATAAATAAACTCCAATAAAGAGGTATCAACTCCCTAGTTCTGATGTATCAACAAACACAAACGAACACAAATAACTCGTTTGTGAATAATCGTATATAATAATGTAAGTGATAGTCAGCGTGGTTCCATGGTTGAGTAGCGGGCTGCTATGCGGACGGACCCGGGTTCTATTCCAGGAGCTCTCTGATGCCTAGAGGGTGGCCTGCTCAGTCACTAAAAATAATTGAGTACCTGCGTTCACTTCGAACAAGGGTAATAATGACGGTCGTCTAAGGCGCGGTGTTTGCCACATCGCTCCGCATCAGAGATGGTACATTAACATATGAAAGCCTTAACCTCTCAGTTTGCAGGGTATGCTCCGATAGGACTAAGTCTTACCATTATTATGATTATTATTATATTTAGGATATGTAAGAATGGTTTCTGATTTCTTTTTCCTTTTCCATATTCTTATCCATACCCACATAAGAGTCTATCGTAGCTTAAATGGTTTTAAGTTTCTAGATAAATTTCCAGACCAATTTAGAATTGATCTGATATGGTTTTTATAGCAGTTTGACTATTTTTCAGAAAAATATATTATTTATTTCGATTTATTTCCTCGATAATTTTTATTAAGATCCAGTATAGCATATAACCGAAGAGAAAGGGGGTTCTCTATCTATTCCCGCTCTATTGCCATTGCCAGTTTTTAATTTATATACTGTGATTGTTCTTTTTGCTGTGAATGTTATTTATGCCAATTTATTTGTGTAAACATTGATTTTCTATTATTTGAGCCAAGTTTAAAGGATGATAAAGTAATCCTAAAGTTTTTATAATGCGCTAACAGGGTTTGAGTTCCTGCACATAATGGCAGTATCGACTACAACGGTTGCCATCAGCGTTTGACAGCAGTACATCCGTTGTAAATAGTAAATATATAAACAGCCTAAGGACACTGCCTTGAGGGATTCCTACTCTAATATATTGATAAGAGGAGACCGTGTCATCGTACTTGACTTGGAAAAATTGTCTTCGAGGTAGGTCTTGAGAAGCAAATAAAATTAATCAGGCAGATTTTTTTAGTTTGTATAAGAAGCCATTGTGCCAAACCTTATCAAAAGCTTTCCTTTATTTGATTTACCAGTCTGTCGCATTTTTTGGTAGTGGAGTAGTTTTTCCCAAATCCAAATTGATGTTTTTAGACTAAGCCATTTGTAGGGGTGGTCTCTAATATTTTGTTGAATAAATGTACTTCAAAGACTCCAAATAAAAGACGCAACAGGCTAATTGGTTTATAGAAACTGACTTCTGCTACAGATTTGGCAACCGTGACTATTTGAGCAAACTTTCAATTTAAGGAAAGACAAGCCAGTCGTAGTATGCTATTAAATATGATAATTATCAGAACCACAGATTTTTGATAAAGATTTTTTAGTACCTCACCAACGATTGAATCGTAGCCGGGTGCTGTATGTAAGTTTAAAATCGTATTTCTTTGCGGATTTCCGTAGGCGCAAGAGCTCTTGTTGGAAGAAATGACTGACAAGGAGCATTAAGATAGTTCAGAAATTCATTGTCGTTGTCATTATCAGTTGGGTGTGTGGTAAATATAAAGGCTTGTTTGCTTTTTCAACTTCTAATCGCGCGCAGCTTCAATCAGGTTTTCTGGTTGAGAATACAGCGACAACCGGCCATTTGGATTTTTTAGTGGCTTTCCTCAGCAAATGATCATTTGCAGATAGGTTGGTAATATAAGTTTGAAAAGAGTTATTATGATCTTCTCTGATGGACGAGTGCAAATTGTGGGTGAACTTATTAAAATGGGTTTTATGTACCGGATTTCGGGAATTTTGCCATCGATGTCGGGTTTTGCGTTTTTCTCTGACAAGTTCTTTGATATGGACAGGAAGGTAATTGTTATCCGATACTGTCTTATTTCTGATTGGTGTGGCTACCCAAGAAGCACGGATAAGGTTTGTTATGTAATTCACAGCTTCTTCAACTTCGTGAGGCTTCTTTAGTCGAAAATTGAGCCTGATGTTTAGAGGGATAACCTTTTGTGCAAAAGTGAAGTGGAGATTTTTCAAAAGTAATCCAGTTAAGGTAATTATATATATATATATATATATATATATATATATATATATATATAAACGGTTTTTAAATGCTTAACCATATTAAAAGCATAAATAAATCAACTTAAAAATAATCTGCTATAAATATAAAATATATCAAAAACATATTTAAGGTCAAGTGATTTAATTTCAAACGTGGGCTATTCAAATCACTTGTTAACAAACATTTCATAACAGTAAAGGCTTTTTAAATTATTTTTATGTAATCTTAAGTGACCGCTACTTAAAATAGTTATGATATAACACTTTAGTAATTTTTGCCCATTAACCAATTCCTGAAATTGCTCGTTCTAATGTTTATGTTCAGATTTACTACAAATCCGTAGTTTATTTAAGAGTCATGCATACAAACTAGTAAAACTGATCAACAAGTTGCCTTATATAGGTTGCTTCTGTATCAGAAGCAGGTTTGTAATTAATTTACTAACTGTATTCTATTAACATACCTTAATTTTACTTGAAAAAAAGCAAAATTAAATGGCATATACGGTTAGGCAAACTCATGAACATAAAGGTATAACGAGAGATTGAATTTATTACTAATAGTAAGCTATTTTTGCCTAAAATAATTTTGGTCTTTTTAAGTTTTAATTGTAGAATATAAAACGTATATTCTTATTGAATGTATTGCATCTAAGTAAATAGAGTAATTGCAACACTCCAACTTTCAACAAATATATGTCCTAATAATATTGACCACAGTTTTACATATGTGATATTTCAAAAGAAAATTTTAATATTTTTAGAGATAAAACAATAAGTACTTTTAAGCAAAAAATTCAGATAAACACAAATCTTACTTCTAATAGGTTCAGAAAGAATGCATTTGAATATTTATTGCTTAAATAATACATTTGTAAATTACAATAAATTTCATCACTTTGTGGCATGAAAAAAATGTGATGTTCACCCAATGTGTAAAAAATATGAAAAATATTAACATAACAAAAATAGTAAACATGCAGCATTTGTCAAATACTTTTACATGCGATTGAATCAATTAAGTGCATTACATTAATATTTTCACAGATTTATTGTCTTGGTGTTTGTTCGTACAGTCCCTTTTCAACATCCAACAATAATCGGCCATCATATCATGGTATCCCTTTTCCATCTCTGTAATATCCTGATAGAGGCGCTTGCCATGTTCTTCCGTAAAATCATCAAGATTGCCAGGAAAGTAATTTAGATGAGCATGAAGAAAGTAAATTTAGACCCTCATTTTGCAACCGAGCAGTTTATAGGATTTCAATATCTACTAAAAAGGTATAAATTGCAGCCTTCTTGTTCCCCAACAAGTTTTGTATCACATTCTGAATGCAGTTCGTGCTCACTGTTCGCACTCACTCATAGTTTTCTCGAATATGCTGTCCACCAAGATACCGAAAGCATTTATTAAGCTAAGTTTGATGTATGAAAATGGCAATAATATTTTAAGAGATGAATCGGTGGAAGTAAAACAATGTTTTTTTCGCCAAATGTAAATGTACTTCTGACTAGTTACTGATTCTTAATGTTTCGTCCGAGCTTTGAAGTCCTATTCACACATCTTCGTGATTTGTGAAAAATCTGACGTGATACAGAATGTTGAAGGTCATTTTAGGAATTTGCAGAAAATGCATTTCAACATACCTCTTCATTTTAAAACCACAGAAAAAAGTTGCAAAATTGCAGACTAGTGCTATTGATACTGTAACCATAATTAAGGCATTCTGCTTGGTTAAGAAATGGAGGATAGACTAGAATCAAAACCAAGTGGATTTGAGGATTGCATGGCAATTTTAAGGACGAAAAGGAACCTAGAAAACGTGGTCAAACTGTCACCGGATGATAAAGCTTTTCGAAGTGTGTGGTAAAGCAGCTAAAGAAAAGACAGTGTCAAAAGAAGAACCAAACTCTTTGCTTTTGCTATGTCTCAGGACATACTAAAATTATAACAAAAACTAACTAATATCCAATAATGCATTTTCAATAATACAACGAAAGCCTAAGCAAAATGTTAAAAGATTTAACTGTAAAACAAAATTATTTGTAAACAATATTGCTGCTAATAATCTTATTTATACTTTATTACTGAAACATAGCTTACACAATCTTTTTAAATCTAAACTTTTCACGATTATTTAACATATATGCCGGAGATTCAAAAAAATTGTAAAAGTGAAGAAGCACTAACAGCTAGGTGCCATTTATTAACACAATAATTTGCACTTGTAAATATTGATTCTTTGTCACCTGGTTTGGTTGCTGTAAAAATTTATAAATATTAGTAATATTACTTTCTTATCTATTTAGATACATTCGTCTATAACTTGGAAATTCTACAATTTTTTTATTTTAAAATATGCGCCGCAAAGTTTTGATATTAATAATATAATATCGTACCACATAATATAATAAAATTATAATAAAAAACTTAAAATCAAATTTCATATCACGCAGATTATTTATCTGGTAAATGAAGATCGCCATGATAATATTTATTAGTACCATTAATAAATAAGTAAAGCATATATTATTATGTAGTCGGTAGTAAAATTCTGTTAACACAACAAACTAACAGTTAATATTTGCGTACAGCGCCTTATTGAAGAAGGCGTGGGCCTGAATGCTTCCCACGTTGACACCGTTAACCAGTTTCTTCACGTAAGAGTCAATCAAATCCAACTCTCTCAAAAATCGTTTATTAAAAGCACCCCAAATGCCTCTGGCACAAATTATTATTGGAAAGATCCTTATGCGATGGCATTATATGATGTAATTTATAGAAAACAATATTGTAATTTGTTCAAAAACATCTGTGTTAGAGTGTTTTGAAAAACACTTCCCTGCCGGACCCTATAGAACTAGATGGAACAGATGAACAATTAATATAAAACTTCTGGCTGAAAAGATTTGCGGTTTTTAATAACGCAGTAAATAGAGAAAGTGAAGGTGTAAGACTAAAAATAAATACGGACAAAACTAAATACATACGTGGCCGAACAGATCAATTGTGAAAAAGCGACAAATCCAAATGCCTAATGTTGAAAACTTTTTTGGTTTTTAAAAATATTCTTTCTGCGGTCAACATGTTATTGCATACATTGAAACCAATTTTTATAGCATTTTTTCATAGCGAATTAGGTATCTTTGAAACATGGGTTTTTAATGCATTAATCGCCGGTTTCGGCGTCGAAAATCGTTGTCTATGCAATTTGTTCTTCATATGTAAGAACAGAAAGAAAGGACCAGGGGCCAAATTATGACTGTACGGCGGATGACCTGTTAATGCGACGGTTTGAGTGCTCAAATAGTCAGTTGTTTGCGTCGATGTGTATGAGCTCGCATTACCATGGTGGAGAATGATCCGACGTCGCGCGTTGGTTCTTCTTATTTCTCCGAAGATTTCTGGCAAACAAATGGTTGTGTATTATTTAAAACTGACAGTTTTACAATTCCCTAAAACTACAGCTGCAGCATGTCTAGTTTTCCAAAAAAAACGATCATTTGCTTCGAAGTGCTTCGAGCGTGAACGACTTTTGTTGAGTTTGACTCATCTTGGAAGACCTACACAGACGACTGCTGTTTGCTTTTAAGCTCATATGCATAAATTTAAGATTTATCACCTGTGACTATGTTGTAAACGATTTTTGAAGCACCGCGATCGTTTTTCTTGAGCATTTCTTTCGACCAATAAACACAAGCCTTTCTTTGAGCGACCCTTAACTTATGCAGGATCCAACAATCATATAGCTTTTTAACGGTTAAATGTTTATTCAACATCGAATGTATGCTAGTCCTACTAATGATTAATGATACCTGAATTTTACGCTGCTTTATTAGTACACGCACGGCATCAATGTTTGCTACCACTACAGCCAATTTTAGACTGCCTTTAAATTTATCAGCCAAGAAACCACGAGCACTATTAAATTCATTGAACCAACAATATACAGTGGTTTTGTATGGGGCGTAATGACCAAAAGTCAAAGTGAGTTGATCAACACACCGTTGTTGATACAATCCACGTCGAAAGTCGTAAAAAGTCATAGCAAAAAAATATTTATGAATTTGTTCCATTTTTTGGCCTTTTTCATTTTCAACTTAATAAAAACAAAACAATTAGCGTTCCGTATGATAAACGTTATGAGTATAGCATAAAAAATGTCAAGTTGTATGGTGCAAACGTCAGATCAGACCTAGCACAGGCAGGTTTGCTAATTAGCAATAGACTACTGAAACTCACTCAAAATAAAACGTTCAATGTTATATATAGTCAACATTGTTGTACAGTATAGTGGCCTAGACACTAAAAAGATAATAAAACTGAAGAGTTCGCAATTTTTTAAAAATATTAATAAAACCGAATGTCGAATTTCAAAAACCACGGAAATAGACTCCAGGTGAGTAGAGTTAAAAACTGAAAGTCTCGTACTGAAATATCAGTCAGCCCCATGGATTGTGGGAAGGGGGGAGGGCAAAAATTCGAAAAAACTGAAAAAGAAGTTTACAAACAATTTATATATTGCTACATAGAACATACAAACAATGAGATCAGAAGAAAAATAGAGGAATGACAAAACGAACTAAAATCTATAAAATGGGATGTAGTCGGACTGGCAGAAACACGACTACCGGGAGAAAAAACAACTGAAATGAAAAGTGGCCATATACTTTATAACAAAAATTCTGATACGACAGACTATATAGGAGGTGTAGGTTTCATACCGAACAGAAAGATTAAACATAGAGTAATCAAATACCAGGCCATATCGGACCGCGTCATATACATAATAATTAGACTAAACGTACGTTATACACTTCAAATCATAAATGGATATGCTCCAACAAGTACAGCGGAAGACGAGCAAATTATGCAATTTTATAAAGATATATCAACGGCGAAACAACAGGAAACATCTCACTACTTGGTCATTACCGGAGATTTCAATGCAAAAATAGGAAAGAAAACACAAAATGATATGGAATTTATAGGTAATTATGGTCTAGGTGTTAGAAATAACAGAGGGGATACACTTTCCAACTTTCTTCAAAACGAACGGCTATACTGCCTCAACACATTCTTTAAGAAACCACCACAGAGAAAATGGACATGGCGAAGCTCCGACAACAAGATAAAAAATGAGATAGACTTCATCCTCTGCCGAGATCGAAAAATATGTAGAGACGTATCAGTTCTGAACAGATTCGATACTGGGAGCGACCACAGGATGGTCCGAGCACTGATAAGCATCAAAATTAAACAAGAAAGTCATAAATTAGTTAGACAACAACGTTTTCCCACTAACACAGAAATAATGAAAAAGCAAGATGAATATAAACAAGAACTTTCAACGAGCCTTGATACAACTATACTATCAGACATGGACATTAACAAAATAAATGACAGAATTACAACTACTATCCAAATAACGACAAAGAAATTGTGCTCAAGAAAAAAGGGCCAAACAGATCAAAAACTTAAAAATACCACTATAAAACTCATAGAAAAAAGGATAAATTGGAAAAAGGAACAGACGAATATAAATCAATAAACAAAGAAGTAAAGAAAGCAATAAGAAAAGACATAAGAGAACATAGAACTAGAACAATTTTGATGACTATTGAAGACAACGCCATCATGAGAATACTAAGATCAAAAATATCGAACGGACGGCAGAAGATGACAAAAATAAAGAACAAAGAGGGAATGGAAGTGACAAAACCGGAAGACATCATCAGAGCAATTGAACACTTCTATACCGAATTATATGCAGCACATACACCGCATAGGGAATCACAAACACAAAGAAATATACTCAATGCAGGCTCTGAAGATATTCCAGAGATATCCATTGATGAAATTAGACTAGCTCTGAAACAAATGAAAAACAATAGATGCCCCGGAGAAGATCGTGTAAAAACAGAGATGATAAAACTTGGAGGAACAAATCTCGAACGTGCAATACATATTTTACTAAATAAGTGCCTACGAGAAGGAAGAATACCTGACAGATGGCACAATGCGGAAACAGTACTCCTGTTCAAAAAAGGTGCGATTACTAACATAGAGAACTACCGCCCAATCAGTTTACTATCACAACTATATAAACTGTTGACGAGAATTATTACCAACCAGTGGAGCAGGCGGGCTTCCTCAAAGGATATAGCACTATTGACCATCTACAGACTCTACGCACTATCATAGAGAAGACGACCGAGTATAATGTGCCCATACATCTAGCCTTCATAGATTTCTACAAGGCATTCGATTCTATATGTACGGCTCATATATTAGAATCAATGAATAACGCAAGAATAGACAGTAGATATACTACTATAATAAAAGACATCTACGAAAAGGCAACAACGCACGTGAAAATAAATCAAGACCTTAAAACGGACAAAATAAACATCAGGAGAGGCGTACGACAGGGGGACGTTATCTCCCCAAAACTTTTCAAGCTAGTTTTAGAAGATGTTTTTATGAAACTTCAATGGCAAGAGAAGGGTTTAAAAATTGACGGTTGCTTCCTCAGTCACCTACGCTTTGCTGATGATGTGGTGGTTATGTCTGAAGACCCAGAGGAACTAAAAACCATGATGCAAGAACTCAAACAAGCAGCAGAAAAGTCAGGCCTGAAGGTAAATCCTGCCAAGACTAAAATCATGAGCCAATACAATATGCAAATTACAGTAGACGGCCAAACGCTGGAGAACGTGACAGAATATATATATATATATATAATATAGACACATCATCAAATTAAGAAAAGAAAACCAAGGTACTGAAATTACAAGACGAATATCTCTGACATGGGCGGGCCGCCTTTGGCAAATTGTCATATATCCTAACGAATTCAGATGTACCGATCAACCTCAAACGTAAAGTCCACGATACTTGTATCCTACCAGTGATTACATACGGTATGGAAACGATGGCTCTTACAAAACGGAATGCAAATAGATTGAGAGTGCTGCAGAGAGCTATGGAGCGTGCTATGCTATCATTAAGAGATAAAATCCGAAATGAAGAAACACGACGAAGAACCAAAATAACTGACGTCATAGAACGCATAGCAAGCCTCAAATGGAGATGGGACGGACATATCGCTAGACAGGTAGATGAGAAATTGACAACGAAATCACTACTATGGCGCCCCCGTGAAACTAAGCGAAAAAAAGATCGACCTCAGAAACGATGGGTGGATGACATTCGGAAGATAGCTGCTAGGAACTGGACAAGACAAACCAGTGACCGACACAGATGGAGAGAAATGGGTGAGGCCTACATTCAGGAGTGGATGGCAGAAGGCTGAAGAAGAAGATTATGAAAAGCCAGAATAAAATAATAATGATAATAGTCACGGAGAATGAACTAATCAAAATGAGGAATGCGACCTATTTTGGGCATATTTTCAGGACTTATAGATATAAACTGTTGTGGATTATTACTAAAGAAGGGAAAATGGCAAGGAGACCAGTGGGAAGGTAATGAATGTCATGGCTGCGCAATATCCTTGATCGGACGGGATTGACTGCAGGTTAACTATTTAGAACAGCTGAAGACATATCATTTTAGTAGATTGGTAACCAGGTTCTGAAAATAGAGAACTCATAAAGAAGAATCATTACATGATGTACTTTCAACCAAATATGTGATGCTCCACAAATTTTGTTAATTACTTATCAACCAAAATCTTTATTTAATTAAAAAGATCATCTTTCCATCTGTAGGGAAAGCACACGAGTTTGCAGATCGTCCTGGCGCGAAAGACGCGCTGCAGCTCCAGGTGCACCCATCGAATTTCAAAGTGCCGTTCGCCAGTAAATCGCGTTACGTAAACTGCGAGCCGAAGCCTCGAACCCGTTGACCGCAGAAAGGCAGCGCGTGCCGCCGATGGCTTGATGAAAGTTACGTCAGTAAAGCTGGCGCCTGAGCGCGCCCACGTGAACTTCGGCTAAAAACACGCATATAAACGCGATTTATGAATGTAAGCGGTACGGGGCGCGCCTAATTAATTTGACTTTCGAAAATTCGTAAGGCGCACAAAAACGAAAGTTCGGAGTTCAGGCCCAAGACGATTGTCTTAATGCCCGTAATTGGCCCGGGCCGGATGTCTTGCCTGTAATTAGATGATTGCCTGCACGGCCGGTAATTTGTCGGAATTTTTTGTGGCGAGCGCCATGCGCGAGTCCACATACAACGCTCGGGCATGATCATATTCTCTCACTTTTGTTTGCTTTGCGATATTGGCACGGTAATTACAAAATATTAATAACTAACTAAACTAAACAAATGTTGGATTTTTTCTTGAATTATCAACGATATCAAAATGAATAGAAATAGAATCTTGCATATCAAATATCAAAGTAAGAATATAATTAATTGTACATAAACTGAACATAACTATTGTAGTATTTTAGATTTGATTATAATATTTTAGACATGTTATTAACACTAAATACCATTGAGGTTCAGACAACACTTAAATGCATACAAACAATTTAAAGTTTCTTGTATTTTTGTCTGCTTTCTTTTACAAGACTTTCTTCATACTCTTTATATTCAAGTTATTTGATTTATGGGTCGATTCATGAGAATCAAAAACATCCTATTGCTATTGAGCAAAATTACAACACAGTTAACATTTGTGTTTCCGGATAAAAACTTGAAAAAACTTTAAAGAAACAGTCCAAAATTTTAAAAATTATGCTTGTGTTGATATTCATGTTTCTGTGGTGGTAATTTTGTTTCAGAAGTTATAGTGAAGACTTTAGATAAGCACACAAGTTTAAATTTGGAATATTTTGTAAATTTTATAATACAGAACACTTACATACTTCCAAAGGGTTTGGTGACAACATGTTAACGAATGTTTTAAATTTTCTTCTGGAAATTTTGATTTAGGTAAAATATAAATCTGAAATACTTAGATCTCACGTATCTCCGTGCAACATAAATATGACATAATTGAAATTTGTAGCAATAAAAAATATGGTAGTTAGGAGTTATTGTAAGTACATGGTAATATGATAAATGATAATTAGGACGCAATAGTATTCATCTTGGATACGATCACCCCAGGAAACACAAAACCTGTTTGCATTAATAATACATTTTACCATTGTGTTGTATACCCTCAATTAGTCGAATGAAACGGAATTACGAGGTACGTTCAAGTTCTAAGGTCTCCAAACTATTTTTAGAAAAAGTACTTACTCGAGAAAATTAAAACTTTTGTTACTTCTCAACGCAATCTCCGCCTAAACGTACACATTTTTCATAATGTGGTCGCCTTGATTCTATTCTTGTGAGTATACTTCTTTATGAGTGTGTTTTGCCCCCTGGAAAATCGCTGATACAACAGCGGCTCCATTGGAAACTAAGTGGCCACAGAGAGTCCTTCATGGTCGGAAATTGATGGCGGCATGACTGAGACATTTCCACTCGCGCAGCCTCGTGTTCGTCGGCCAGCATTCGTGGGACCCTTTGAAGAAACTTTTTGCATTTTTAGGCCATCATGCAAAATAGCTTCCATAGACCCTATAGAAATGCTAAGTTTACAGGCGATATCACGCACACGTAATCAACTTGATCCACTCGCGCAATCATGGTTTCGTTCCGGCTGGTTCGTGGTCGAGGCTGCTTTGGTTTATTGTCACACACCTCTCGACTTGGTTTAAACTTTCGTATCCATGAACGCATATTTTTAACATACATAACGCCTTCACCGCATATCACTCGATTGACAATAATTTTAAATGGGCGTTTATCCAAGCAAGAGGAGAAAACAAATGATTACACGTTGTTTTTGAACACTTTGAAGTACTATACGAAGGTGTTCCCATAAGTACCGGCATGATCTAGACATGGCAGTAGTTGTTTGAAAAATATCACTGTATTAGTAAGTACACAATCTATAAAGCATATGTTTCAAGTTTGAAGACGCTACGTTGTTTAGTATTTGTTTGGCAGCCATCAATAGTGAACGTTGTCAGTGAATGTGACAATGGAGAAAATTGGTCATTGTTATGTGATACAATACTTTTATTTGAAAGGCTTCAGCCCAACCAATATAAAAGCTGAACTGGATTCTACTCTGGGTGAGTCTGCTCCTACGTTTACAACAGTAAAATATTGGGTAGCAGAGTTTAAACGAGGCCGTACGAGCTGCCAAGACGAGAATCGCAGTGGTCGACCAAATGCGGTGACGACTCCAGAAATGGTGAAGAAAATCCACAAAGCGGTACTGGATGATCGTCGACTGAAAGTGCGCGAGCTAGCACATAGTAGGTATTTCAAAAAGTGCAGTACATCGCATATTATCTGAAAAAAACATGAAAAAGCTGTGTGCAAAAACAGTATCTTGAAGATATTTCAATTGAGTGTTTAGCGAAGTTTCATAGCAACAAAGCAGAATTTTTCCGCTGTTTCATAACATTCACACCCGAGACAAAAGAACAATCAAAACAATGGACTCAAAAGGGAGAACCGGCTCCAAAGAAGGCGAAGACCGTTTCATCTGCAGGCAAGGTCATGGCGTCGGGTTTTTTGGGATGCGCGTGGGATAATTTTCTTGAAAAAGGAAAAACTATCAACGGCGAGTATTATGCGAACTTAGTGCAACGTTTGAGCGAACATATCAAGCAAAAACGGCCGCATTTGGCTAAGAAGAAAGTGTTGTTTCATCAAGACAATCCACCAGCTCATAAATCCGTTATTGCAATGGCCAAAATTAATGAATTAAAGTTTGAATTGCTACCTCATGCACCCTATTCGCCAGATTTAGTCCCCTCGGATTATTTTCTTTTCCCAAACTTGAAAAATGGCTCAATGGTCAAAGATTTTCCAACTATGAATAAGTGATGTCGACAGTTAATGGCTATTTTGAGAAGCAAGACAGTTCTTATTATAAAAAGGGTATCGAACTTATTAAAGATCGCTTCGAATAATGTATAGAGCTGAAAGGAGATTATGTTGAAAAATAAATATATTTTTTTCCAAAATTTTTGTGTTTTCTTTATTGGGTCGGGTACTTCTGGGACAACCCTCGTATATAAAACAACACTCACTGCAATGGCGGTAATTCGACTTGTGTACATTGTATAGTGCTGTCATTTATATTACAAATTCAGAAATATTTCCCGCGTCTTTTAAAACTACTTGGATCTTTTTATTTACTCAAACTGCTGAAAAAAATTGGAGATTTTTGAACTTGAACGCACCTCATATATAGCGGTTTCAAATAGTCTGTGTAGAGCTTTGATAAATTTTGCTTAAATAGCTTGTTTTTATAGTTCTTAAGAGTAACTGAACTGTCTATCATTTAAATAAGTTTGCGCGACAACCACCCCAAACGTCTATCTGTTATTTTTGAAACCTGCTTATGAGGTGAATACTGACGTTATCTTACTGAAAGATAAATGCTCGACCTGTCCTAGGACTAGACATTTATATTTTACCTATTTGTATGCACTTTTTCGAATTCTGTTTGCGTGTCAACAAGTCCATTATAAGATGTAATACAAGATTTATTTTTATGTAGATTACGCCATTAACAGGGAAACACACCGGGTTCATCTAATTTAATTTTTTTTGTCACTAAAAGTAATATTTTCACACCTTTCTATCCCACTCATTATTGCATGTGAAAATCAGGGAGATGTAGTACAATACAATGCCTTTAAAGCAGATCATCGTTGAATTTTTCGGCGTTTCACTACTGGATAGCTAATTAATAGCAAAACGCATTTCCTGGTTTCATTTGATACGCTTTTAGAGAGAGTTTAAATGAAGGATTCTTTTTGCGATATAATACATTCGATATGAACACAATTTGGGATAACAGCAAAAATTAAATGTTTTGTAAAAGCCTTTTATTGGGTAGTTAAAAAGGTTATGTATGGGGCGTTGATTAGTGATGGTTGGGTATTGGGTAGTTGATTTGTCATGTATTATCCTAGAAAAGGAATTTCAAATAATATGGTGGATATTGGAGGGTTTAAATATTATAAAAATGCCATAAAGTTTCCAATTACTGTTAATCAAATTACATCGGTTGAGTGAATAAAATTTCTAAGCAGAGATAGCATTGTTTTCTTAACGATACGGGAATGGTAAATAATTTTTGTTGATGTTTTAGTCGTAATTTATCAGAAATCACATGATAATCTTGGAATTTTAAGAAAGCTAGGTTTTACAAAAGTATATCCTTTCGTAAGGTAAGCTTTAAATATACTGCAGCATTTTTGCTTTCAACAGTGGTGAATAATACGCATAAATTTATTTAAACTACTTATTTATATCACTTACAGGAAATTAAATCACTTAATAATATTTATGTACAATGCATAAAGAACTACGAACGTAAAATTACACACTATAACTGTATTTACGCTATAACAAAATTTATCACTTCTGTTACTTGACTTTTTTCGCTGCTTCGCTGCGTGATATTTATCTCATTCAGAACCGGTTCTGGAACTTACAGGAATCATCTGTAAATATTTGGAAATTTCAGCATTGTTCTAATACTCGCACGTACATAAGCAGCGCGGCTGGAAGGCATTATGCCAACCGCTCTACAATGATCGCTTGGCGGCAACAAAAACGGGGACCCGGCAGCAGCTGCTAAGATCTAATCCGACGGTGTGCTTATGGGCGGCTTTTGAAAATTCGTTACAATGGTTTCAGTTAGATTAATAGTTTTCTTTTCGTAGATACGGACAAAATGTTTGGAAAAGTTTTAAACAACTTGGTTGGCCGAGGGATGAATCGCGACGCTTTTGAATCAATTATTGACATTTTAATATCTGCTTTGATGCCATTTTCGATTTAATTAACCATTGACTATGCAATACGTACTTTACCCTTAAAAATAGATTTTACCGCCAAATTAACGGAGCTCCTGTAGGCTTCCCACTTTTAACCATCATAGCAAGGCTTTTCATGGCCGATTTTAAAATAACCCCCGTTTACCTGAAACCTACCTGTTCAATATGATATGTTGATAATTCTTTTGTTATTTGGCCTCGTAGATAAAACACGCTTTTTGAATCGTTTCCCATTTAAACCAAATTACACCAAAATCAAATTTATCAAGAAAACTAAACAAATTAATTCCTCTCTCTTCTTAGACACACAATAAAAAATTCTTTAAACGACAGTTTTATCATACTGTCTATATAAAACTTACACATTCCAACTGCTACCAAATCCCATCATCAGCTTGTCCAAATCCACTCGGTTGCAAAATCTCTTATTAACAGATCGATCAGATTTTCCGATATTAAAAAACAAAAACTAGAACAATTACGACCACTTACTACAAAACCGATCACTGCTCTAACTAATTCTAAGGAGTTTATAAAATACCTTGTGGAGACAGCTAAAGAAACTGTATGTGCAAAAAGCATTGTCCAAATTTTCCACCAAACCAGTAGAATTATTCCTAAGGCAACTGAAATAGAAAAACGCAATTAATCACTAAAAACTAGACATGGCAACCAAATACCTCCACACAAATTTATAACAAAAAACATTCCCATCAAATATTTTCACCAAACTTTTGCTCCCAAACTAGTAAAGCAGGGTACACAAAAGTCAGTCTTTTCCTGAAGTACATAGTTATTCTTGATAAGTAAGCAGATTGAGTCCTTGAGTGAGGAGTTAAATTCTCTTGAAAATTGCATCAACGCACTTGCAACATAACACCATGTATCATTAGTCATCATCAATTATAGTCAGCATTATATCTATACAGGCTATACACTCTCTTTCTCCAAAACTTTCTTATACCTTCATTCTAGGATTATTTAGATTTTGTTCATGTTTTTTGTAGTAGAATCCACTTATATATGCGTCTAAGCCATTTATTTCAAGCTTTCTCATTAAGTGCCTAAACCAACAAATCTCTGAGTTCTACTCTATTTAGTATTGTCTTTAGTGTTTCTATTTGATTTTTAATATGCTTGCATTTTTATGTTAGTTTTGGTATACTTGCTCATGTTGTGTGAGATATACAGTTACCACATCTAACGGGCATATCGTATCTATGTTAATCATTTAAATTTTACTTTGATGACGAAGAATGGAGTTAATTATTACACGTGGATTTTTATTTATTTTTTAAATAATTTAGTATCTGATTGTCTTGTACTGCTGGCATACTTCTTTTGTAAATTAGTTAGTTCTTCTTTTTTGTATTTGTATATTAATACAAGGTGCCCAAAAAAGTATTTTTTTAAGGCAGTTAAAAAACAAAGCGGATGTCTACTAAAAAAACCTTTATTGATTTATAAAATACAGACTTTGGTACTCTCCGTAATGGTTACTATTTTTTAACAAATATTTTCTTCCAATTAAGGAGGTTTTTCGATAAATTTCGATCGAATTTCACAAAAATTTTTTTGCTTTTTGCAATCCTTGAAGAGTCTAGAATATGCGCTTGAAACCGTTTTTTGATATTCGAATTAATTTTGAGTGAAATCGCATTTTCAATGTATAACTGCACCGGCTGGATTAGACGCCTTGGGAACGCAGGTATACGGGCCGCTTTGGAAGTTGGTAAAACAGGTCTTATGGATATATAACCGATGTATTATATATTTAAACAATATATGACATCATTTTTGAGATTACCCACATTACCAATTGTCACGTAGAAAAACGAATGAGATCTCGACTACGCGACGTGAAAAAAAATACAAAAACCATAAGAGGAGAAGGTGCTGGAAAATTGAAAAAAAGTAACAGTATATTATGGCTTGGCAATAAGAAGACATCCTGATTCAGTCAAACAGATGAAAACAGATGAAAAAAGCAATCTGGGCAACATTTAAACACAAATTTTCAACCGATGATAAGCCCCAACACGAATTTTGTCCCGAATGCAAAACTAAGCCTCATATTTTGTCTAACAAGCGATCAAACCCGTTTACGAGGCACTTTCGGAGGACGATTTGTTAGAACGATGCACAGGCGGAAACACTCAAAACTGTAACGAAAGTTTGAACAGTTGCGTCTGGCGTCTCGCTCCGAAACACCTTCACAGCGGCTCAAAATCCGTTGAACTTGCCACCAATATCGCTTGCTGCATTTTCAACGAAGGTTTCTACAGTGTTTTGAAAATCATGGAATTGCTCGGAATCGAAATCGGCCTGCAATCCAAATGTTTTTCCACGAACAGTGACGCGCGCCGTATACGCGTGTTCAAAATCCACTCGTCAGCAGCGAGGAAACCGGCCAGAATGGAGGAAACAGAGGAGAAAAGAAAGCAGAACGAACTGTTTCAAGAAGAAGAGGGTTTACTGTATGGCTCTGGAATAGCTGTAAGTTAACAAAAAAGGCTCTTGTCAACAAAATAACATTGACAAAAACTTTAAATGCGTTTTACTCGAAGTCACATTTTCCAAACTGGCGTGCACGATTGCGGTCCATTTAATTAACACAGAACATTTTCGTTGAAAGACACTTGTAGAGAACTTTCTTTATAGGAGCTTGACGTAAAAAAATTTCTAAAAAGTTTATTTTAAATATTTTTTACAGAACCTCAAACGTAAAAAAAACATGGAAATAAATAACTTTTTTATTCGCAGGCCATCATTTTCACGACAAAATCAACTGTTTTAATTTTTTTTACGTTAAGCTCCCGGAAATTTAGTCTATTTATGGAATATCATTCCTTTTTAAATTTTAGATAAACCGTTCGGGCAGGACTTTACACGCCAGGAGAACGTACCAGTCGCGCGCGCTATGTTGACGCATGCTACGAGGTACCATAAAGGAATTTTTGACTGAAAAAATTCGTATCTACAGTCCAAAATATCTGTTATCTAGTAACAAAACCCCCAAACAGTATCTTTTATATTTTCAGTAAAAAATAACTATGAAAATCGTCTTATTTTCACCTCGATTTACCGCATAACCCTCGTAAACCAGAAAGCCCGGATTGATACTATATCATTGAGCAGTCAAATCAGAGCTGCGTAAAGACCAATTTTATATCACTACTGCTGGAAATCAATTTTTGGGAATAAATTTTACGAACGATAGAGACATGTTGGAAGTGTGCGATGTTACCCCATCCTACTGGAATCATCTTTTCTTATTATAACCAGCAAACTTTTGCAGTTCAAGTACCAAGAAATCGTTCAGCATCTCCACATAACGCTTCCAAGTTACTACTAACGCGCACGTGCCGATTATTCGTCGCATTAATATTGCATCCCATACAGTCACTTTTGGTGAATGAAGAGATTTCTCATGCATGCAATTCTGTTTGTTAAAGTGACCATTGAGGTAAAGTGTGCTTCACCTGACAATAAAATCGAATTAATTGAAATGCTCAGTTACGCCTTCAAAAGTTATTTGTTAAGAATCTAAAAAGCAAAGCGACTTTTATCTCGCGACTAATTTAATGAAGCAATTACATCAATCTGCACTGCATGAATGTCTAGAAGTATATAACATAAAACTACAACTGAAAGATATTTATAACTAAAGTACACTTCTAATCAAAATGCACTTTAACAAAACGACTATTTTTCAATAAAATCAGACGCATCTTATTTTGCAGCACAATTTTGTGCTTTAATTTCCTCCGTGTTGGGTGATTTTAAAAAAGAGTATAATTTGTCATTTTCGAAGCAAAACTATAAGTCAATAATATCACTATTCCACCAAGTGATATTTACTTGCAATGATTCTATCTTGTTGAAAGACAAATAAACTGAAGATATCTAATATTATTATTTTAAACTAAACACCGATTCTAAAGACAATCTTTTTTTCTGTGGGTTTATGTCGATGAACCTAATAATAGTGCAGGCTTTTAAAATAAGTTAATTTGCAAAAATATCACAATCATCGTTAAACCTAAGAATTAAGTCTTTTGGCTTGTTCCGATCCGTCGGTTCGTTTTTTTGTTCGTTGTACACTTTTCCTAATTACTGATTTACAAAGTAATAGAATATGGAAATACTAATTATAAAAATGATATTTCTATTTATTTATTGATAAGATTTTTATTAAAATTTTAATTGAAAAACTTAAGGGTTTCTTAAAGAGGATGCTTTGAAAAACACGAAAGCTTGTTTGTAATTTATCAAAAAAAAAACTATTTAGCTTTCTTCTTAAAATGATTTCTAGCTTGAACACCAGACAACAATCAAGGTTATATATTTTTTTAAGTTTTGTAATTATACTGTTATTTGTTTATATCTGTACAAAAGGGTAAAACAGATTTATAACACTTCTCTTTTTCTATAAGTTCTTCTAGTGAGTGCATGCTTTTAGGATATGTTAAGTTCAATAAAACTCGTTGAATGTTTATGTTATGTTTTGAACAGTAACAGAATTTGAAAATAGGACAGGAAAACACTGAATAAAAATGATTTGCTTTCTACCTCAGAACAATTGTTTTTTCTATAAAAAAAATTTTGTAAATCAATCGTCGCTTCAAAAACATCTATTTTTAGCTTCAAGCTAAGAGATTTTAACATAATCAAATGGGAATTTTGATATTTGGCAATAAAACACAGGGCCACAAGATTTCGAGATTTTAGCCGTACTTTCATGTTTTATAAACATTTTTTTTACTTTCGTATCCTATAAAACAAAACATATAAAAGTGTCTGCAATTTCTGCGGATATAAAGAATAGAAAAATAAAAATCTAAATTTTACATTTTTTCTTGGGTAGTTTTGAATTAACAATCCTTTATACAGAAGCGCAATCCGTCAATTTTTCTTAGAGAGAAGCGCATAAAATTCAGTGGTGGTATAATCGGTGTTTTAATTATCTTTTAAGACATTTCCTAGTTTAAACTGGTAGCTCGAGGTTTCTGTAGTTAGATGACAGTACAATAACAACTTTGCCGACGTGGTAGATATGATTTTACCTTTTGTGGCTGACAGAGGTAAAAAAGACTTGCAAAAAGAAAGTTATTATATAGTATCGATAGTTGCCGAAGATATACTGACATTTAGTATAATTTTCTTAACATTTAGAGGTAGAAGTGCAAATCACTGTAAGCCCGTAGCTTTCCTCAGGACAACTCTGGTGTTCTCGTTGCCAACAAATAGACAGCTGGTACGTATTTTTTATACGAATATCTTACAAACCAACGCTTTATTGTAAATGAATTATAAAAATAGTAAATAACTCCAAACAATGGCACGCATTTGTGATTTACTGTAATGTTAAATTTGAAAACCACTAGACGATAGATAAGGACGTCATAGGCTAACTGCATATGCGTCAGTAAGAAATGTTGCCTCATTTTTCTTAAGCCTATATTGCCATTTTTAATTTGTTTATGTTTATGAAACTAAAACTCAAATTCTATGAAGAAGAATATATTACATTCCCACACTTCTTTGTCCAATATAAAATTGATCACCTTGTAAAGTATCTTTAAGTGGTCCAAAAAGGTGATGAGATCTGGACTGTAAGCAGAGTGTTTTCCATGCGCTTAGGCTCTACTGCGAACTCTAATCTGCTATGTCGAGCTTGCTGAATCTTCCTAGTCAGTGGTAGAGTTTGTAGTACACTACGCTTGTTTGGCTATTTTTAAACTTTTCAATCCATTTATATACACTTCTACGTGGTAAACTACTATCCCCACATTGTATTGCCTTTGATGAACTTCAGCTCCTAACACACCTTTTGATCAGAAAATTCAGATTGCTGCTCTTACTTCCTTCTGCTAGCGTTACGGACATGTTTATATTGAAACAGAAGCAAAAAAGTAATTCTACCAAAATCAAACTTTGATAAGGTGGTGAAGAAGTCTGACAAATCTAATATGTATTCTAGCGAAAGTGCGGTTATTTTTTGACTTTTCTCTTACGTAAGAACAAGGAAACATTTAATAATCAAAGTTAAAGAACGATGCAAAACGTAAGGTAGAAAAATAATGTAGTTTTTGTCTACTGCGAAATTAATTTAAAGCATAGAAGCCTAAAACTAGTCTTAATTATATTAGTAGATTGTCATTTTAAAGTTCTTTATGTTTTTACCGTATTTTTTATTTCTTGTGCATTTACCTATTTGTTTATCACCGGTATGAGTATGACATCTAGTAAAATAATAAAATGTAAATAAAATTAATGTTCTAACGTAGTACTTAAAAATTTGGATCCAAAATACTTCATTAATCGGTAACGACAAATATATTCTTTTAATAATCAGTCAAAGTGGTTTTTGCATGATAATATCAAAGTATTGAGATATCTCTGCATTTATCTATAATTTAATATTATCCGAAGATAATTGGAAAGTAAGTTATGGTAAAATACATTTTGTAATAAGTTTTGTAAGCTCTAATGAGTTAAGTAAATCCTTTATATTTTTGTACGGAAACTTCATCTGAAAGTGTTAAATAAGCAAAAAATTGTAAGGTGCGAATTTAGAAGCAACTTATACTTTGGCGGATAGAACTAAAGCAATTTATTTTAAAATGAGATTTGCATTTAATTTATGTTAATGTCTTGACATAAAAGATTATACATTTTTTTCATTATCAGGTATAAAATTAATCATCATGTGTGGCTTCACGTTTTAATTTTAGTTCATATCTGTATTGCCCACCGGTATAGCGATATTGTTAAATTATATAAAACGAATTTGATTTGTAAAGGTCTGATAAAAGGAATAGTACAATAATGAACAACCGGTAACCACACATTTCGTCCAAGAATTATCTAATAGGAAATGTTTAGCTTGGGTTTATAATACAACCTTAAAGATAATTACTTGCATTCGTAATGAAACGATATCAGCCCCCTATTGAGGAAGTCGACGCTGATGATGTTGTATATCAGATTAATAAAGAATTTATGGTCTATCAGTTATGTGCTCTAATTTATTTTGCCATTATAACAGCCTGCGCTTTGTTCTTAGTTTTATTCGATTTTAAGAGCCTATTCTTTTGTGAACCAACTTATAATTTATTTACTTATTTTACAACATAATTCGTTCAGACTATTGTTAACATCCAAAGCAATTAATCATATGTGTACACATAATTGTGCATTGAATAAGCTGTGTCGCGATTAAAAATTATCCGAGCGAAATATTAAATAATAAAATCAGTTGGTCGCTGCGAGCGCTAAACGATTAAAAACCATCATGACAGGTAAATAAAAGTAACATTTTCATTGTTCTCAATTTATTGCCACAATGTCAGCGAGCATGCAAAATAGACAGGAGCGATGGCAGCGCCCATAAAGCCGGAGAAATCTTTTGATTCGAGCGGCCTCGGCATCCCAATAAAATATGAAATGCAATTAAGGACCTTCTCTATTATAACAGCGTAATTATTAATGACTTTCTACAATATCGTTTTTGAGTCGTTAAGCGGGTCCTTTCAATTTCGCCGGGCGATTAGAGGCGGCCAAGTATGGTCTTAAACTATTAAAGGTGTAATTAAACGAGAAGTTTTACGGAATAAGGCCAGAGGGGGCCGGTCCGCACCCACGGAGCCCCTTCCATGGCAGGCCGGCATCCCGAAGACGCCAATAATAACAATCAACGGTTACGTCACTGCAAATGTCGTGTTTGTCGGCGAATGCAGCTATTGCTCAAGACCACTGGTAGTTTCCATATATTGAGTTTTCAGCCTCGCGTTTCATTTACATTGGCTCGCCGGGCCGATGAAGTCACGCCTGACCAGCACAGCTGCCCTTTTATGAAAGAAAAGCGGTTTCCGGGTTTACTCGGCTGCGTGGTCTGTCCAGCAGGCTATTCTTGAGCGCTCCGCTCTTCCCCGGCCTGAGCGGCTACGCTTTAACCGCTTAATCAGCGCCATTTATCTCAGGTCTTATGCCACACACGTGGAAAAATTGCGGGAGATTTATGACAGTAGCGGATTAAAATTTGTCACTGTGGCACTTCTGGGCAGGAGCCATTATTGGAAATTTTGTTGTTTTGTTAAAAATGAAAAAATAAAAATGGAAGAAATCATCGAAATAGAATGTACTAAAGCTGTTTAATTTATGTAAAATTATTAAGTTATTTATCTTTAAAATAATCATTCCTAATTAAAAAGAATAAGATTGGAAGCAAAACAACCTCTTAAAATCAAATAATAAATAACAAATAAAAATTATTGGGAGGCTGTGCCGTACTCGACTATAATAGGAGTAACAAAACTATGGATGTTTTTGTAACACCAAGCGTTAGTTTTATTATATATTCTACATTTGGCATTTATTTTATTTACCAACAAATACGCAAAAGTAGAAAACTAAAAGAAAATGTTTATAAAAAATTAAAAATACAATTAGTAATATCACTAATCGGTATAATATTATAATAACTATCTAAATACCATCTGTTAAATAAGAGCGTGTTTGGCATTGGTAAGAGAGAAAACCTTTAGCCTCAGTGTTTTATCACAAAAAATTTAGTTGACTTTGCTAGAGAAAATGTATAATACCACGCTACAAGGCTGTGTTCCTATGTACCCACCAGAAAGTTTTAAAAATGTCTCACGCAACGGCTACTAAGTACATGAACAAGTCAAAAACATTCGTCAGCAAGTGAGTGTAGCGATATAAGGAGACAAGAACGGTCGTTAACATGTCGGAAAGTGGTTCGATAAACAACGTGCCCCTAAAGTCTAAAAACATATTGTACGTATCTATTCGAACCCATCTTCGTGCACATGATATCAAATGCCGTAGTCTAGTGAAGAAACATTTGTTAGGTAAAAATCATATAACGGAGCGACAGGCTTAGGCAAAGGACAATATTGCTCCGAAATTGAACGAAGCTCCTGTTTGGGGATATATCATCCCACGAGCATGGTCAACTAACAGGTTAATACAGTGTACTGTTAAACACCCAGCAATAGTGCATCTTTGCGGCTGCTTCTCAAAACTGGGTTTTGAAACGTTGCATCTGTTTACATACAACCTATATGTTCCAAAAATATTCGAGATTTATAAAAAATATTACCAACTGCCAAATATTGGTTCAGCAAGAAAAACAAGGACTGGATCTTGCAGGAGAACAACGACTTCAAACAACAGCAAGCTTTGCATCGAGTGGAAAGAGTAGTCTTGCATTGCTACACTTAATTGGCTGTCGCAGTCACCCGATGCAAATGTGTTTATTTTGAAACATTTGGAGGTCCTTGCCGGATGAATACGCCATCAGTTTGGCCGAAAGCATGTTTCGAAGATGCCAGGCAATTATTGACGCCGGTAATGATTAGACACATTATTGATACAATAGCATCTTTGTTCTAATGGAGTACAACTCATCCATGTACTTAAAAATGCTTTAAATAATTTTTTCTCTACTTTAACCCGAAAACGCCCTTCATTATAATTGACTATAAATATAAACCAATATAACCATGGCATTGCCAACTTGAGCTATTGGAGACTAATAAAAATTAAGTATGTCAGGTAAACTCAAACTGCTGCAGAATGTGGTCACTGTATACCATAAATGTCGGTACAAATCAAAGGTACGCATTTCTTGTATAAAATAATTAACTTGGGCAAACCACTTCAAATTTTTGTTATATAGTGCTTGTACTTCTGGTTTTCTGTTTTATCTGTTTTTATCTAAGTTTTATTGGTTTTATGGTTGTAAGAAAAATGTGCATTGTTAGATAATATGAGAGTTTTATACAAATACAGCGAATTGTATCAAAATATTAAAAAAGCTGCATGTTTATTTAAAAATAATTTCAAATAAATGTTTTGACTAATATAAATAGCTGAGTTAGACACGGAAAGTAACAGAAAAATATTAGAAGAATACATTAACCCAAAAGTGATGAATATCCACTGATAAAATTAAACGAAGGAGCATATATTTTTAAAACCTAAATAGAAGCAGTCGTTACAACGTCAGAAGAAGATTTGTTAATTGCAGGAAACTATAGTATAAGCATTTCAGGTCAGATAAAATTACCAATTTATATAACAAAATATAAATTAATGTAATTATGCCAGATGACTAGCTAAAATATATGTTTATACTCTTGCCAAAGAAACCCAGATCGGTTAAATGCGAAAATCATCATATTATAAGCATAATAAATCAGGTTTGAAAATATTTTTAAGAATAATATACAATTATGTAATAAACAGATGGGACAGTTAAACCCAATAAACTCCGATCTAATTTTAGACGGAACATGCATCAAATATCAATAGGTATATATACTTAGGAAGAGAAATTGACAGTACAATAAACTACCAAAAGAGCGAAGGTCTCGCAAAGAAATTGTAAAAACGAGTTTTATGCAATTTAAGTTATCGAAGCATATTATAGTGCGCAGTTCAGAAAGATGGAGAGGATAAGCTGGATATAGAAAATTTAAAACAGTGACGTATTCAATAGATCAAAATCCAAGCACACTAATATATACAGTTAAAAGAAAAAAAATTATACTTTGAACATTTAATACCGTATGAAGAATACGAACATGTACAAAGTCATGATACGAGGCAAGGTTGTGGGAAAAAAGTATATGACGAAAAAGCATGGTTGAGAAACATAAGAGATTGGACAAACAAAATACAGCGGCATAGTTTCATGCAGCTCAAGGGAGTTTACCATAATAACTCGATAGAATCAGCACCTAACAGAAAGGGCAGGAGAATTTTAAAATCATTCCTATATCTTTACCTCATTGCAACTGGAAAGATAAAGAGAGCTGTGGAGTTGTAGGATACGATTCGACTCGAACACAAGTACAAAAAAGAATTAAGGTTTGTCGCCAATTTTTTTACAAACCCCGTAACCGATTAATTTCACGGTGATAGATTTGAACACAAATTGATGTTGTATATTTGGTGGAACTTATAATGTATTGCATACTTCGATTTCATTCCGGGTAGTTGTAGCGTGATTACAGATCGTTATTTAATGGAATGCGCTATTTCAAGTTTATCCGGTCGTCCAAAAGGCAACTATTGCTACAACAGGGTAGCGCACTACCTCAAGAAAAGCATAGAGTAGAGAACAAAAAGTCTTGTCTTACTTTTTTTAATTACTTAGTCCAGCTAATGGTTTAGTCTTTCCGTGCTAAACAATTTGAAAAGGTCAAGGAAATGAAGAATAGGGTATAAAACTTCCTTGATTCTAATGACAAAACATGAAACAAGAATTGATAGAAAGTTGAAAGCAGATATAAGTACATGCAAGTTAGCATAACTCTTAACTGCAGTCCGTGGTAAAAGTGTGTCTGCATGCAAATTTGTTTTATACATCACAATTATTTGAATTATTGTATATGTTTTAGAAGAATATTTTCAAAACCATTTGTATTTCTAAAGTCTTAACAAAATAAATTATTGTAAATTGCCGGAAATTTCATTAATCACCACGAATAAAGTTATAAAAGTGCTTTCTTCATCTGTCACAAAAGTATGGCCGCACTATGACTAAAAGTAAAAAAGGAGTGACTTAAAGAAAACATCTATTATTTAATATTTGATATATTCAAACATGTACACTTTTGCCATGAACATGGTAGTTCAAAAGTTATTTACAACTTTAAATGACGATAGCTCTGCTATCTCTTGAAATATTAAGCACATTTTTTTGCTTATTCTTAAGTTTGTGATATTGTTTCGGGCGTGTTTCTGAGATTTTTTTGTTAAAATGTTTAAATATTTAGTGTAGGAACGTGTTTTTCTTGTTAAATTCTATTATAAAAATTGAGAAACAAGACTCAAGTTATTAAAAAATATAACACCGAGTTCAAACCAACAATGTGTGTGGTCTGCTTTTTCACTGAACCTTAATCAAATGGACTGTTTTGTGTGCGACTTTTTTCAAGATGAGGTCTACAAAACTCAAAACACAAGATAGAAACTCTTCTCCAAAGCATTACAGTTGTCCTAAAAGCTATAACAGAAGAAATAGTCGTTAAAGTGTACCAAAAGGTTGTTTATAGTCTGGGTCCTGTTGTACCTAAAGGCAAAACTTTTGAAAGTTTAATCTATTGATTGGTGTAAACTTGAACAGTTATCATTGAATTATCATTTATAATAAACTTGGGTTCACACATATTTTGTTTCCAAAATTATTGATTTTTAATGTTGTAGTCGACTTTTGATCAACTCGTTATATTTGCATAGTTAAAAATAGTAAAGAGCAAAATAATTAACATGTATACAAATATAATGATAGAGTTTCAAATTTTTTAATATGTTAAATCTTGCTTGTTAAATATAAAGTTGCAAAAACTTTAAAATTGTGTTAAAGTGCACATGGTATACATATAAAATAATAAAATTTAAAACGGGTGCGGTTACTCTATCACTTTCATTTTAGTGTAAATGTATTACTTTAGAGGAGTACCATATCGAGCATGCAAATATAATCTTACCATTATGCTGCGCGCCGACGGATTTAAATCTCTTAAAATTTATTAACATATTTATAAATGTAGTGTATTATACATAAATGTATACATTCAATCGTTGTATTAAAATAGTAATCTTTGAATGCTTTAACTATGAGTTGTCTGGCCTATACTTTTTTGCGTCAAATAATTTTGTGTTTCAATTTTCAAACTCAATATTAAAATTAAATTACTAAACACGATTTTATTGCATAAAGGGTACTTCAGCGGCTACTTTAATTAAAATATAAATACTAAAAAAATTTTGAACAAATGTAAAAGTATATCTTAGGGCTACAAGCGTTGTATCAAAGGTTTCTTCTAGAAAATAAGTTACCTGCAATTAATTATTTTAATCAAAATGTAATTGGTTTTGTATTATGCCTTATATTTTAATAAGTTTAAGGTAAGAATTTTTCTGTTAAGCTTAAAAGTAATTTTAGAGAAATATTCTTGGTATGGTTTTGAAAACTACAACTTTAATTTGACCAGTTATTTATGTCCATTGGTTAGTTTTTAAGATAATAGTGTACCTTTAATCTTAATCAGATGTTTTAGTGGTATTGGTGATATAGTTGCTAATTAGAATATTGGGTCTAAAGAAATCTGTTTATATTAGTTAAACATAGCAGTAGTAGCAAATACCAGGCTTCAGTTAAAATGTTAAGAAGCTCTTAAGCAAAATTTTTAAATTTTATATCTTTTAATAAATATGTGTTTTGAGAACTGCATCCAAAATGTAATTGTAGATAACTAAGCTTTTAGAGAAAATAAAGTTAAATACAGGTAATTATACCTTTAATTGATGATTTAAATATATCAATAGCGTAATTACGGTAATAATAAAATTCATATTATTATTAGTCGTTTTACAGCAAATTTACAATCCATTCTATTAAACTACAGAGTAATAAGCAAATAGTATGTTACTATTTGCTGATGCTGGCATCACCCATTGATGCATCACCAAATTTTACTCAATAAGGCCATCGAAAAATTGTTTTTTTATTGTTCTATTTATTAATTGTTAGTTGTAGAGGTTAACTATACACTGTTGATGTTCCAAAACAGTAAATTTGTGAATATCGTTTTTTAGTCTATTCGAGTTCTAGTTTGCTATTTCTATTGATTAATCTCTTACTCGGTTATCTTGATGGTCAGTGTTGTAAGCATGGACAGGATCATACTATTTTGGTTAAGTAACTGAGAGAATATATTTGTGAATGTATTAAGGAAGGTAATAAATCTATCTGATATCTTATTATTGTTAATTTATTATTTGCCTCTTGTGCATAGGCGCAAATGTTCTAATAAGACGCATGCAGGGCTTGCTAATTGCTGGTGTATTTGTTACTCTATTTGTCAATAAATTTGTTTTGTTTATTTTTCTTTGGGTTTGTTGTTTAGGCATTTTTCTAGCTTTTAGGTCTTTGCAAACAGTACTTCCTTTGAAATTTTTTGAATAAGTGTTCTCACATAGAACGGATTTAATTGGAGTATCTCTTTTCGTTGTACATGAACTGTTGACATGCGACTTTCCACATTTAACACAATTAAATGGCTTACTGCAGCATAACTTGAATTGACCGTAGTCTTGACAAAGTGTACACTGAGTTATATTATTTGTGATTTACGGTGCTTTGATTTTTATTTTAGTTCTTTACAAGAAAGTTTTCTTTGTTATTTAGTTTGGGCTCAAGGTTGACGAAAAATATTATCAAGGGGCCTTACTTACTTAGTAATATTTTCAACGAACTTAAAAAGTTCGTTACTGAATTCTATATGCCTGTCTGTCGGTCTGTCGGTCCGTCACAAAATTTGAGATTTTTTAAAATTTGATAATGGATTCTTATAGGAAATTTTACGTTGATTTCGAATTCCAAATTAAAAAATTCCTATCTCGAATAATTTTCAAGATATTCGACTTCGAATTTCGGGAAAATTTTTGACATTACGATTTTAAATGTGATTCTTATAGGAAATTCGAAAATGAAGTCGAAAAAATTCTATGTCGAATAATTTTCGAGATATTCGAAAGGTCTTTTTAAGTTCGTTCTGGGATTGCTTACAGAGCAATCTCTTCGTCGGCCTCATGTTTCTTACTGAATACCCTTGCCTACTTTATCCTTGATATTAAGTAATTTAGGCCCAAAAATACGACCTTCCATGTTTTTTCTTGTGTAATTTAATATATGTAGTGAATTTTGTCTTTTTCGTGCAAATATTCGATAACTTTCCTGTAGGCATCAATGGAAAGGATATTTTACCCGAATGTGTTGTTAGCTTTTTGGTAATATATTTAGTTTTCTATTGCTTTGACAAGGTTTTCAGTCATAGCTTAGAAATATTTGATTTCATAAATATATACTAGCTGAGGACAAAGTTTTTAGATGGCGTTATATTGTTTGTTCTATTTCAGAAAGCATTTAAAATTTATTTGATGTGTAGTGTGTTTTAATTGTTATTTTATTTGATTGTTTTTTTTAGTGACGGCCTGTCAAGAGCATTTGTTATCACTATGATTATAATTTGAGGTCATATTTTTATCATTAGAGTAATTTATAGTTTTCTTGCTATTGTTGTTATGATTTGTTCGTGTAAATTATTGTGAAGATGTTAGATAATTGCTATTAAAGTTTGGTATAAGTGAGGCTGGTATTAGTAAAGGTTGTTGTTGATACGTAGGAAGCATAGGAAATTGGTTCGGGATAATTAAAAATTTTTTGGTATTATTTAATTATCGTAGAGTGGTGGTGGTTGTGAATGATTTTGTATTATGGGCAATGGCCACAGATTATTTCGATTGTTCAATTGCTGGATGTAGAATACACTTACTACGATACTACATGCTTATTTCCCGGCCGACGCTCAGAGATATGAGAGCGGCGGTCGACACAACTTTACATTGTAAACGTCAAACTCACACTAATATTAAAATTGAAGTAACCGACGAAATGTAGCTATTTAGAAAAGAGACTACTTATGAAGACAATTAAAACATGTGAAAAATGTAATATAAAAGCATTAAGGGAGGAATTTAAATCAGTAAAGAATCTATGCGATGCAAATTAGAACTAAACGGTAAAACATTATTTTAGTAAAAGCGCAAATAACCAAAACTGGCCTAATATGGAAAAATAAACACCTAAATATCAAAACTAGAAGCAGAAACCAGCCCTAAAATACAAGTAACAAGTCAAATGCTAGAAACAGAAGACACGGAGGCATTAGAAAATATATGATTAAACAAAATGGGGTTGCATACGCAATGACAACTTAACGATGAACACGTTTCTCAAATGAAGAAAAATGGAATAGTCAGGATGGCTAAAGATAAATCACCAATGGAAAAAATCTAGAGGCAGACTGATCTGGAGAAATAGAGAATCTCTGTAATAAAAAATAAAACAGACAGATTGCCTAAATACAAGTAAGAAACAAAAAAGAAAGAAGAAAAAATTAACAGAGCACCACTAAATGTCACGTATTTTCATTCAGTTTGGTATTTTAGGTATTTTCTCACTATTGTATAATTGTATAAATATTGCTTTAAATGCTCAAAAATAGTTAGCAGTCTGGATGTTATTTTTAACTTTTTTGATTGGTGATAATACGTAAGGAGAACAATAATTTATATAATATTTACAAAAATTTTTTTGCAACTTTAAAATGTACCCTTAGCAAATATTGCTAGTGGAATTTATTTAAATGGCTTATTTTGAATGAAAATGTGACCAAGTTTTTTGATATCGAGACTTTTTTATGATAAAAAAATTAAACTTTCTTAAAAAAACATTAAACTAATGCAAATTACGAAAACAATTTTTGGTCGCTAGAGTGGTCCAGTGGTTGAGGCGTGGGCTACGATGCGGACGGACTCAGGTTCTATTCCCGGAGCTCTTTGATGTCTGACGGGTGGCCTAATCAGTCACTAAAAATAATTGAGTATCTGCATTCACTCGAACAATGGGTAAATATGGCGGTCGTCTAAGGCGCACTGTTTATGAGAACCTTACCATTTTATTTTGGTCGCTATAAAAGTAATGTGTGGTATTCAATAATTTAAAAATGCTAATTCAGGTATAAAGCAATCAAGATCAAAATTCGAAAATATTGCCAAATTACATTCCGAAATTTTGTAGCTGAACTAATGTAACTAATTTTGATAAGAGTCACATATGTATATAGTTTTGCTATATTTGTTATTATGACGCAAATAATTGTAAACAAAACATATACATGTAAAGTTCAAAGTTCTGTTAGTTGCATGGATTCAGTTTATTCGCAAAACTAACATTATTAATATGTAGCAACAGTGTCTTTTTTAAATTTTGTAATACTGTAATAACAACCACTACTAATATATGCAACGAAAGCCCACCCTGAAACAAAGACAACAAACCAAATGCTAGAAACAAAAGAAACGGAGAATAAAATCTTGCTATCAAGATTATTATTAAACATCAAAAATATTTGTTAGTATATAAAACTCTGTAATAAAGTATTTGGAATTAAATATATAAATACTCGGATATTTTATAAATGTATAAACTCTCATATGTATTGTTTCGTCAGAAATTAAGTATTATGTTATAATTTTTTTGAGTATAAATAAAATTAAGTTAGCAAGGTCTGAATAAACATGAAAGTATTTTTTTAGTTTTATTTATCTTTTTCGAAAAACGCTAAGGATGTAGTTGATGTGGTTGGGCATTTTTTATCAAATGTTGGTAAATATGTACTTCTACATCAAAGACGTGTTTATAATCCTCTAAAACATCATTATGTTTATCAGTTAAAAGATAAGTAATGCAAAAATGCTACACTACTACGTATTAACCTTTATTGTAGCTTTTAAAAAGTGACTTTCAGAAATTTGGAAGAAATGACAATACAATTTGAAAAGCCCATAAGAATTTTTTAAGGAAAAATTTTTTAAGAAATGTAAATCATTAAATAATAGAAGAATGGTTGTAACGTTAGTTTTTAAAAATCAGGTCACAAATAAATAATATAACATAAATAGTATAACACATTGCCTCTATACAAGAAAACCTTTATAAATTGTAAAGCAATCTTGCTTAATGTATAAATGTAAATATAAAAATTATTAAAGATTTTATAGTTATGAAAAGTTACAACGTTAATTAGTATTGAAAAACTTATTTTAGTTTTTCTCTTGGTTTTTAAATTGTTTAAGAAACAAGCTAAAAATAATTGTGTAATATATATTTTATTCAATTATCATAGTATTTAAAAATGTATATTTTGTTGTTTTAATTATCTCATTTAACGTGGTATTAGTACAGAGAATTGATTGTAGTAAGATAGTAAATACTAAAAATTAAAAAAAAACAACTTATTGTAACATCAGCTCACATAATTTTTCTTGACATGTTGGTTAGTTGCTGCTTGCAAGCAATTTGTGTACACCTAAACTATCGATAAATTTGTAATTTTAAGCACGAGAATATCACTACCAGCTACGTAAAGACTCTTGATTTTTGAATTACAGTTTAGTAAATTTTATTTTATCTTTTAAGTAACCATTTTAAGACATTTTGTTAAGATCAGCTTTTTTCGGTTAAAATATTTTATTATGGTATCTATACCCCAGAGAGCCAGCGTGGTCCCGTGGTTGAGGGACGAGCTGCGATGCTGACGGACCCGGTTTCAATTCCCGGTGCTCTCTGATGCCTGGCGGGTGGCATAATCAGTCACTAAAAATAATTGAGTACCTGCGTTTATTCGAACAAGGGGTAATAATGGCGGTCGTTTTAGGCACGGTGCTTGCCACATCGCCCCGCATCAGAGATGGTGCGCGACGACCGGGCAGAGAGAGCGAACGTATGATAGCCTTAACCTCTCAGTTCGCAGGCCGTGCTCCCACGCGGGGCGTAGAGACTTACCATTATTATTATTATTATTATTTATCTATACCCCAGAGGAAAATGTCATAACGACCAAATTAGCGACTTTCGGGTTAATGCCGCAACTAACTCGAATAATGTATTTTCTGGCAGTAAACTGTCGTAACTTTAATATACGGGCAAAGTTAAAACCCTGGTTTTAAACAATTTTATATTGCTAGCTACGATCTTAATATATCATAGGATTGTTTACCTTCCACTGCATTCAAAAATGCTCTCAATTGCGACATGTGCACCTCTTAGTAACAATGGGAAAGTAAAATTGTTATATTATGTAGGTCATGTTAACTTTGTATGAAAAATAATAAGAACCACGTATTTAACCAAGACTTAGGTAATCAATCCACAAAAGAAAAGCAGTTTAAAAAATAAATTGCTAGTTAGTCCCGAAACTTTGAAAACTGTACAACCAATCAAGAAAAACTCAGATGAAACACAAGGTTTAATGCTTTCAACAGTCTCCGATTTGAAACCATGAGGGGTCGGAAAAAAGTAAATAAAAAAGCAGGGAAAGGATACCAAACTAAAAAGAGAGTTCTTGTGCAAAATAAACACTTGACACCTCCATGCAAGCCATCACGTACCAAAAAGTGCACAGAGAATATTGATTAGTGTCAGGCATAATATCTTTAATGGTTTTTATAGAAAGGCCAATAGTAACGATTATAAGCGTCGGTTCATAGCTTCCTGGGTTTGAAAAAATAATTGTGCCCAAAAACAACCATTTTACTTGCCCAGACAAATGTTTCCAAGGAAAATTCAACTTTAAAGTATTTCTTTGAAGTGCATAGCAATAATATGCAAGTGTGTAGAACTTTTTTTTAGTACACTGAGCATTTTAAAACCTACTATGAAAACTACACTGGGAAAAAGTTGAAGGGGGCTTAATATTGCCTGATCAGAGGATAAGAAAGTAGACAAAACATTCATAACCACATAAAAATTTTTCTAGTCGTTCACTAAGAAATATTTAACCAAAAATCTTAATGTTAAAAAATTTACTCTTTGTACATTGAAGATTGCAGACAAAAAGTGCAAGAGTAAGACATAAGCAAAGAATAGTTGCACAGTCACATTTTCAATGACGAATACATTTTTTTATTGCCAGCGAATTACACCTACGATCAATGTGACGAATTTTTGACAATGATAAAGAATATCAATAAAAAAGTAAGCAAGAGTTGCAAGCGAACTATAAAGCACACTTGGCAGAAGCAAAAGGTATGATGTAAAAAGAAATTAGTTCTAAAATTGCTGTAACGATCGAAATGCAGAAGTGCTTGCCAATGCCTTACTGAATTAACTCGAAATCGTTTTACTTAAGAAAACTGTAGACTTTTAACCTAATTACTCTAAATTTCATGAATGTAAAATCGACTATGGTGTATGGGATAAAACAGTGGAATCACGAGGTATTTGCGACGTCTAATTCTGTATTTTAAAGTGGGCGCTAAATAACATAAAAAGTAACACTGACAAATTGATTATTTGGTCAAATAATTATGGTGAACAAAACAAAAATATTACTGTTCTGGCAAGCTACCTTTGGTCACTGAAAATATTGTCTTTATTAAAAATATTCAACCATAGTTTGCTTCCCAAGGGAAGTTGTTTCTCCATATAGAGGTAGATGGATTTCACTTAGTGTAAGAAGACATTAAAAACAGTGTGGTGGTTTATCTGTAAATGAGAAGGAAAGAAGAAATTCTCTGTTACAAACTTCTGTCTTTGACGAAAACTTTAAAATGGTAGACATAAAGAGGGGCACAATATGAACAGCAAACTGACCTGAAAACAATCCCCAGACAAGATCTACTCGAAAAGCCGTAAGTATTGTCAAGTGTCGAGACACTATAATGAGAGTTTCTCACACTCACCAAGAGCAGGGACTTCCAATCGGTAGATACATTTTTTAAATAACAATTTTTGTATATTTATTTCATGTTCAATTACATTGTTTAATGTAAATAAATAATTCTTAACGTTTTTCTAGCACTTTGTTGCCATGATTGTGCATTTCCAGTTATTTATTCATAATTGAAAAACAATTGCACTCCATTAACAGAAAATGTTACTGTGAGGTAGACTGTTGTACCTGCTTCCCCTCATTATCATTCTATAAAATTCTATCGACTTAGGTCAACGACAATAAGTACAAAAATTAAAAAATAAAATTAGCTGTAGTCATCTAGTATGAATCGGTTTGTGTTTTAAGTAATGAAACAGAACCAAAATAACGCTTCTGCAAAATATAAAATGCAGTTACAATCCCTTATATATATTTTTTTAGTAAGCAGCAATAACCGAACATGTATTTTTGGTTGTATAACCATGTTACTTTGTAACATTTGAGAAGTTTTCAGTGTTCTCTACTGAATTTTATAATGAATTTTTTAACTAATTATAAATTAAAACTTAATATTTAGTAGTATTTATTATTATTTTTTATTTATTTAATAAGCAAAATTCATCTATTTTTAATGTTTGAAATTTAAAAAAGTAATTCAAAAACTAAAACATTTTTAAATATATATATATATAGTGCACAAAATATATCTCAATTATTTAATTATTAATAATTTTGTTGGTAAAGACGCAGTATTTTTATTGAAGAAATAATGGCCATTGTAATGTTGATTCAAAAACGATTCTTTACGAAAACCATAAATATAATTTTTATTGTACCAAATGATGTAATAGTGTTAGTAATTATTTATAAAAATATTTTGTATTATTGGAAATCATAAAAAAAGTCGCCCATTGATGTGAAGTTCATGACTTTCGCTCATTGTAACGAAAGGCTGGAGTATATTTTTTACATACAGAATATTTTTAAAAAGACGATAAAAACGTTATTGGAATAAAACAAGATTTTAACCCATAGCAATAAAATGCTTCTATTCCATATTTGGTTTCAGTGACTTAGACGTTGCTATGTAAATAAGGGAAATGGCTGCCATATAAATAATGTATGAAACTAAATTATATTTTAAATGTGCGCTCCTTGGGCATTACTGTCAGAAATTAGCAAATTGCTTTGTTTTATACGTTTTTCTATCGCGTGCGTTGCTTATATCGTCGTAATTTAGCGACAACGGCGAGATTCCGGGCATTTTTCTGGCAGCTGGTTACCATAAGGAAGGCAAACATTGCGTACATACACAATCAAGGTTTCTTCAATTACTGCCGTTCCGCAACGTGTACTTTTACACGGGTCTATAAAACTTCCTTAAACGAGCACACAGCAAACAATATTTTTCAGCGGGAACAACTTTTACTAAATGACTGCCGCCAAGTGTGAAAGCGCATATAAAACTGCAAATGAGCGAACGAAACCGAAAGCTCACGTGCATTGCGCTAACTACTTTTGTAACATAACTGCTGTTACCGCAACTGCAGAATCATTTTCAACACATGTCGAGATGAAATCTGTGTTAGTTTAGCATATTGACACTCCTCGGGTCCATTCTTCAGCGCCCACGCCCGCTCCGACCCTTGGCAGCGACACGCCCGCCTGACCCTGGCTGATCATACGTTATCTCCCGGCACGAGTTAAGTAAGTTTATCATTCATTCATGAACATATGTTCATTCATCAGTTCTGCGTCCCCTCCCTGCTTCTTGCGCAAGGAGCATTTACATACTTAATATATTTTAGGTCGCCGGCTATTTCTTCCGTTGCACCGCGCCTTCTTAGCCTTCCAATTATAGTAAACCTTAATCAGCGCCGTGTGTTTTTATTAATGAATCGATCACACCTGAATGTTGAATCAGCGCGCGTGGGTGCCGTTGCGAAGAATCTTTGGCCTTCGGCCGAGGATGCACTTGGCAGCTTTCAAAAATGCGAAAATTAGCATGCGTTAGCTGGCTCTGAAATTAATCAATGCGTCTATTTTCGTGCCTGCACGCTACTAAATAAAGATTTATGTATTTCCCTAGATGGAGAATGGCAAATGTGAATGAATTACGTAACATTATTGATGTACTTAGTGCATAATTATTTAGCATTTGCATTCATGTGTGATTTTTACGTCTTTCTTTGACCATCTGCTATTTTAATTTTAAAATCGGCAATGTATCTAAGAACACTTTAATGCAATCATATTTAAATTAAAAACCGCTCTTACGTAAGGAGTTAGAATGGGAGACGTCAATGGTGGAATAGGCGAGAACCCCACTGCGCGTTTTGCTATTGATATTGCTTGTAATACGATCATGAAAGATACAATCTGCCGTAATGCACATCCAGGGTCGGTTTAACCTACAAAACCACTAGATAATTTATGATCTTGCCTTTTAATTTCCGCTTGCTACAAAGAAGCTTAACGTATAAGTGCCTTTATTGTTCCATTTAAGCCTGAAAAAATTAACGCAAGTTATATTGTGTTTGTATATTTGTAAAAATTCTCATAATATTAAATTTTACAATATGCAACTTTAATAATTACTTAACTATAATTTTAAACAAGTTTATGTGCAGAGCTGTTTTATTTTTGAACAAATATTTAACGAATTTCCTTATCTATCATAGGTTAGAAAAGGATAGCTACTTTTGCAATACTGGTAGTAAGCAGAAGTCAAGGAGGTCGATATGGTTACCACTTAAGTATTAAACGGCACAGTAGAAATTACATAAACGGCGTTTACACAGCGGTACAGAAGGTAACAGAGAGTCTCTCTTAGGAAAAACATAATGGCAGTGGTCACAAAATCAAAGGACCTAGAGTACGGGCACTCCTTCGAGTAGGAGTTTTAAAATGAAAATCTGGAGTATCAATAGTATATTTCAAGCAGAAAAGATACATAATACCATTAAAGAAATGAAGCGACCGTAAATACTTGTACTGAGCATAAAAAAAATGATGCGACCAAATGCTGGCTGAATTATAGAAGACTATTAACATTTACTATTCAAGAAACGGCAACATACAACACCGAAATGGAATAGATATAATAGTAGGACAACTCGATAGTGCAACAATAAATTTTACACTATTATCTGATAATATTATATTGTAAAAATACATGCTTCCAACTGACTATGATGATGAAATGGCAGAAAATTTTTATAATGGCACAATAAGACTATGAGCTAAAGCAAAGAGTCATCATCTTTTTAATGGGAGATTCGAATGTCAAATAAGATTATACAAAAAAAGAAATAATTAGAATACAAATTTAAGCAATTAAAAAAATGTTTATGTAGTTTTGTGCAGAAAATACCAAAGAGATTATTTTTGATAGTATCTATCCAAATACCTCAGCATATCTGCATAATCAAAACAGACTACATTATAGTTAATTAAACTTAAATCTTATTATAGTGTGTATAATCTTGACGAAGGTTTTGGCATAAAAATATTGTGACAAAATTCATTCCGCGGCTACTTTTACCATAACAGAAAGACAATGGTACTGCAACTGCTGATGATTAACTTTACTTTTGAAAAGAAATAATAAACAACTCCATAATCAAAAGTCAAAAAACTGCTATACCATTAAAAAATCAACTAAGCCAATTGTATATTGACGAAAACCACAAATGGACGCATATAAAAGAATTTTAAAAATATAGTTGATTAATCCAAACATAATAGAATAAAATGAAATCTGACTTGACATACCGGTAAAGAAATCAATAAAGAAACGAGGGGAAGAGTAAGAAAAACATAAGCTGAACAGTTTGCAAAAGAATGTAAAGAAATGAAGAAGTTTGTAAGCCAACATGATAACTTTAATCTACATGCTAGAGTCAAATATATAACAGCATATAAATTATAAAATAACTGCTAAATTATTGGATAAAGAAGGCAAACTAGAAATTAACGTCAATGGAAGAAGTACATAACTGTGCTGTTTGCCAATATTAGAATCGTGCAAAGCGATACCCAAAGAGAATTAACAGGACCGTCAATAACAATAAAATAAATTTAGAATGTAATCAATTGAAAAATAGAAATGCTAATGACTCCAACAACATATCTATTAAAATTCTAAAATTGCTGATATATTCTTATGCCTCGATTTTGAGAAATTGTTTCTTTATATTCGGTATGATAAATTGATAAAAATCCTTAAAATAACATAAATTAATGAAAAATATATACATATCATACATAATTTGTATTTGAATCAGACTTCAGTTATAGAGTGAAAGAAGAAACTACGAATGAATATGATATAATAAGAGGCATATGACAGTGTTGCCTTCAATGGAGCAGTGAAAGAATTAGATTATGATATAGAGATAAACGAAATTGATAGTAAATAATTTTAGTATGTAAATAATACAAAACTTTTGTTCTACCACTTAGATAGTTTAGTTTCTATTTAATCGTGTTGCAGAAGCACATAATAGATATAGGTTTAATGTAATCACGATTATCGGGGTCAACCCAAAAGATGAATAAACAATGAATATAACATTAAAATACAAAAAAATTAATGCCTTTACATAAAACTTAGCATAATTAAAGTCAATGGTATTGAGAATTATATTAGTCAATGTAATCTAAACCTGCTGCAATACAATACAACTTCCTTCTTGTCTATATGTGTCATTATCTTTATGATGAACGCCTTTAAGTTGTCCTTGGTGTTATGATGCCTCTCATTGACCTTCGTCTCGACGAAGCCTTACACGTAATGGTCAAGAGGATTACAGTTGGGGCTAGGAAATGGCCACAATTGTAAACAAATTTTTGTGTATATATGCCTGCGTCTTCCTTGTCTTGTAGGCTCAAGCAAAGTCTTGTTAAAACACGTATCCCAAGACTTGATATCGGTGACCACTTTTAGACCTTCTTCAAGGAAATGGGACGCCATGATATCCCTTTGCTGCTTACAAGCTCCACCACTATCGTACAGGCGAGAAACTTTGTATGCATGACGATAAACACTTTAGAGGTATATTCGTAAATCCAGCGGTTAATTTGGAGATTTTGTTCCTGCACTGGATAAAGTTGTTTTTGTCAAAAAAATCTCAAAAATCCAACGCTGTCATGCTTGATATAGTTCAGCATTGCTTGCACCTTTAATTTAGGAAGTTAAAGCTCTTGTTTTTTTCAGTTAATAGTTGGCGGTTCTTCAGGACGAAGGACTTTTACTGTGGTTCTAGTGTCGATCTTGCTGCGATCTTTTTTTTTTGTTAAATTAGTTATACTCCGCCTAGGATCATAATCAATTTTGTCTTTCAATTCGCAGATGAATTCATCACTGCTCTTGCTACCAGATTGTATATAGTGAGAAAATAAAACAGCTACTTGCACCTGGCGGTCAAATGATTCCGGCACTTCTTGGCTACGCTGTAAACTTGAATCTTTATGTAGTTAAATCACGAAATAATATATATAATTGTAAGCCAACACCAAAAAAAAAAGTATAACCGACTGCGAGTCAATAAAATACTGCTGGAGAGAGTAAAAAAAATTATCTAGCTTGCATAATGACAACTAGAATCAAACATTCACATTGAGAAAGCACAAGCTATTTTATAAGTCTAAAGAATATGCTTGATCCAAATTTGTAGTTAGGACTAAGGCTAACTTGATGTATATTTTTATTTTTGTTGTATGGCATCGAGGCTTAGGCTTTAACAACAGAGTTAATGGAACAATTGGAGGCTTTTGAAATGTTAGTGTACCATAATAAACTATTAAAAATGTATAAAAAAATATGGTATATTTCATTTTATCACGTAAGGAAAAAAAGACCAGAAAGAAGAAGGGCGTATTGAATAAAGAATATAAAAGTGGTTTGGGCCAACAATAGCTGTACTCTTCCAAATAACTGCAAACAAACTTGTTCAAATAAATATACATACATCTAAAAAGTTAAATAATAAATAAAAATTTATTTAGGGAATTGATATCAACAGCCATAAATTTTGTGGTCGCCTGATTTGAAATTAAAAAATTCTGGGGTATTTTGAATTATTTGACATTGACTTGTCCGCTCAACGTTCTATCTTTGCAATATCGTGAATTGGTTGGAATATGTTACAGTGGTAAAAATAAATATAAGGCATTAGCGAAACTTTCTAAAATTTAAAACAGTTAATTTACAGTGCCACCACACTGCATAATTACATTCAGAATAATATACATGGAAGCCATGGAGGCGTTGCAGAAAAAATATTTGATTTGTTATTATTTTTCTTATTTTGAAGCAATAGTAACATATCGAAGTGATAAATTAGTCTCTATTTTTATTTTTGGTTTTTGTTTTTCTTAGGTTTTTGAGAAAACATCTAGACCGAAAATGGAACCGGGCCATCATATCACTAGAAAAACTTTGCTTTAGTATCCTATAAAACAGACAAATTTTCATCAAAATAAAGTCTTTCTTATCATAACCAATAATTCTTAAAAAATATATTGCAAGAAATATAAACCCAAAAGGCAAAGAAGTAGTTAAACAGAGATAAACGACAATTTTTGGTTAGAGTACAGAAGATTAAAGTTCATGCAACAAAAATTTAATTTTGTTATTTAAGCTGTAAGACACTGGTTGTGAGACTAGCTTAACAATCTTAAAGAAATAAACTTTTGAATAGTGTATATTTATTATGGTGTTGTGTGCATATTATGCCGAGGTTATAATAAGTGTAGCCAAAGATAATACGTGGCCTCTAATGTGTCATAAAGAAGATCCGCCTAAACATTATTAAGAATGTTTGTTGTTGTTTGAACTACACAGTTGCATTTTTTACCATGCCTAGGCTGTGGAAATTTATAACGCAATATTTTGTAAAATTGGTCTTATTTGTTGTAAACCACTATGATTAGAGTAGTAGTATTATTATATTATTTTGTACATTAAAAACAATTTGCTCTGTTTTATGATTACAGATTTCGGCGGGTTTGCCGCATTTTATAGTGATGCGTATCTGTTATTTTTATAAATTTTAAACTTGTTTACCTCACTAAAATATCTGTGATTTTGGCTATACTCGTGGAAAAATAAAATTAAGAGAATATTTGCATAAAAACTTTTTGTTTTCTGTAGCAAATGTAGCGATGTAATGTGGCAGCTGATGAAAGTAGGCTGTAATGCGCATGTGTGCATAAAAACGGCTCGACTAACTTTGTAGGTTGGCAATTAGACGTCGATTAGTGAGCGTCTGGTCGTTGCGTTTGCAACGACTAGTGAGGAAATCAGAGAATTTGAATGATTTAAACTAAAAGATTAGCTGAGGGTTTTAAAAATTGTAGTGTAAGTTACTTAACATTTGAACTGAAGGGTTTTGGAGAATGCCTTGAAGGATAAAACGATGCTGGAAAAATTGTGAAAAATCCTAAGAGGCTGACTTTAAAGGAGACTAAGACTGCATGCAATGTTTTTTGTACCTTGTACTATATTAGTTAATAAATTTTTGTTGTCATTAAGACAACAATTTTTGTGTTATATGGATTGATATTTTTAGGCAGATCACGTGTGTTACTAGTCTGTACTAATTGGTAAGGTATGATTAATTAAACTAATATTTTTAATATAACTTATTAAAAACTAATTTTGTTTCTAAACTTTTTTGCATACTAATAAGCTACAGGTAAGACGGGTTGGAACCTGTTAGTGCTGTGAAGTTATAATTGTAAGTTTAAAATTATGTTTAGTAGATACGACAGGTAACTTGTTTTGAGTTCTACAAAAAAAGTTTTAGAATAATTTAAAATATAACGTTATGATTTAAAATAAAATAAAGTAACTATTTCAGATACAACAAAACTTATTATTTTATTATGAAGCATAATCTATTACATTATGTTTTGAATAACGCATCATTTAAGTGTCCACGCCAACTTCGTGCAAATTCGATTAACCCAATGTTCGATGACTTTGTGCAATAACATAGGTCTAATGTTAGATGGTCAATCTTAATGCATCCTGGGTTTTCGGTTTATTTTCATCGACTGTAGATTTCAAACAACGCCACACAAAGCAATCTAGGGGAGTTAAATCACAACTTCTTGGAGGCAACTAACAGTTGAATTTCTTAAAATTACCCCTTTGCCAATCTTTTCTTGCAATACGTCAATAGTGGCATTAGTAGTGTGACATGTGGTACCGTCTTGTTGAATCATATGTCCTTCAATTTCATCTAAATTTGGCCACAAAAATCTATTAAAATCAAGCGGTACCGCTCACCAGTCACTGTAACTGCATCTTCTACTTTGTTTTAAAAAATGGTCCGGTGATGTTACCATGGCATAAAAATGACCTTTGTGGATGCAAGAACTTCTCGTGAATTGTTTTTATTCTAAAAACGACAACTTTATTTGTTAATATAACCACTTAATCAGAAATGAGCATCATCTGAGAATATAATTTTTTGTCCAAAATTATGATCCGTTTCAAGTTGCTCTAAAAAAGCGCTTATGATGGTACGGTGACTTTTTTTGTTGAGTCAACACAATATTATATGGGTGTAAACCCAAATCTTTTTGCAAAATATGTCAATTTGTCGTTTTTCTAAGCCCTAAATCTTGATCACGACAAGGCATCGATTTTCAAATCGTGAAGAGTAAAATTTCTTTAAATTTTTTTAATGATTTTACAAATAGCAAGCACGATTATGTGTACCATAGATTTGGCGAAAGCACGTTAAGTGATCTCAAAGAACGACTATTTTCATAAAATATTTGGACAATAACCAAACGTTCTGGAATGATTAATTGTTAAATAATACTAAACATAAATGACAATCAATAGCAGTTTAAACATGGCTGACATTTCATTTCAAAATTATAATCATTCTAATTAAAAACCATTTATAACTAAGTAATTAACTTACTGTAGCCATAACTTTTGTAAAAGAATGGTAGGATTTCAAATTTGTGCAGAAGTAAATGTATAGCAGTAAATATTCAATAAACAATTAACTCAAATTCTTTAAATCAATATAAAGAAGTTTTAATTACCTCTTTAGTTAGCTGTTGCAGCTTTATAAATATCCAGATAATATTTGACCTCATTTCAAACAAACTGATCATAGCTGGAGCATTTATTTTTACAATAGCAACAAGTGCTGTTTTAAATATGCAAGATTTTGCATTTCCTTTAAGCACGCTATAATTTTTAGAATATTACAAAAAATATCGTCGTAAGCTATGTTGTTAGTCCACATTTTCTAATTCACCTTCCAGGAAATTTCATATGCAACATTTCCGTAACGCTATGCTGCCTAAAAACTTAGTTTTTGTTGAATTTCATGAAGTTACATGCTGTTATTTGTTTTCCCAAGAAGAAGATATGATTATGTATTAAAGCACATTTTATCTTACGTTAGATATATCTAAGTAACTTAGGGGGGCGCGGCGGCTCAGATAGTTAAACCAGTTGGCTCTGTCCTCTGGCTGGCGCGCGAGAGTTCGAGTCTCGCTCAACCCATGGGTGTGTGTGAATGTCCTAACATTTAAGTGCATGTTAGTGGGCACAGTAACCCCTTGAGGCTGCAGTGTCTGGAAGTGCGCCAAAAAAATTTCTCAGTTACATAGGTTCAAGATGCTATCAGTATAAAAAACACTATTTAAGACAGTTACATTGTTCTCAACGTACTGCAACAATGACGAAGCAAAATTATTTCCGTTAGGTTTGTTAACCAGTTACATTTCATGTAAGAGTTATATATTTGCACTTTTTTATGAACTTTTTTATACAACGTCGATTAAAAACCTCTCACCTATTTTTTGGTTTCTCGGTTGAGCGCATTTACTACCACTGCAGTTTCTTATGCAAGCTTTAGTTTTCATGAGTTTCCAACGGACTCGAACTCGCCCACGCGATGGGTTCCCAAACAAAGGAGCATTCACTCGTGAACACTCGACCACAACATCCCTTGCATGACTATCTAATTTTTTCTAGCGCATCATCATTTAATCGCGGTCTTTCTTTTGATTTTCTTTTTTTTTTTTTTTAATCGTTGATGGCATTATTAAAATATTTTACCCATATTTAGACATTCTTCTGTAGGGAATTTTTTGATATTCAGTTCTATATTGGCGATGCAGGCAGTTATTAGCTTGAATTCCACTTACCTTAACACAACACATTATAGTGAATACTGATCGTCTCTATTATTTCTGGTTGCTTAGTGCTAACAATGGAAAATGTGCAGCTTTGTGTCTCGGACGCAAACAGAATCACCCCCCACTAAATTCAGTAGTGGAGTCTTGCTCTCCGGTCTGAACAAATAGTTTTCCTATAAATGAGGTAAATATACAGTTTAATGATACAATGCATATGGTAGCAAAAACCGTTCGACCCACTTCTACAAAATAGTTACCGATATTAACTTCACCATAACTATGACGTGCTCAGGCTTTACAAAAGCTAAAAAAAATCAGAAACTAATAATGCGCTTCAAATCAACAAAGATTTGAGACATATGCCCCTAATAAGATTAAGATCAAGAATATCTTCTTTATGGTCTCCTGTAAAAGATCTGAATGTTCAAAAAGCATGAAGAGGCAATGGGAGAGTCTAATTTCGAAATAAAAAAACACAAATTATATTCTTAGACAATCCCCCTTGCTTTGAACTACAGTCAGTTAAATAAGAGTGTATTCAGCATAATTAGCAGTTGGTAAAAGATATCGCCCTAATTATTTTGTGAGTCGATAAAGAAAACCTTTGTTATCGATTTTTTGTTACAACAAATTTAGTTGGCATCGAATTTTTTTTAGAAAAACACGTAAAGCACAATATGCCGCGTACGCGTTGCGCTACGAGGCTGTATTCTTCTGTATTCACCCGAAAGATCAAAAAATGTCTTATTTTACGGCTGCTAAGTACATGAACAAGTCGAACACATTCGTCAGCAAGTGAGTGCAGCAATATAAAAAGACAAAAACGGTCGATGACTTGCCGGAACGTGGCTCTATAGACAAAGTGTCCCCTAAACTCGAAAAACAGATCATAAACTTGTTGTCGCAGAACCAAACTTAACATTGCGTCAAGGAGCAGCAAAACTGAAACAGGAAGGTGTAGATATATTGTACGTAGCTATCTGAACCAATCTCCGTGCACATGATAACAAATGTCGTAGTTCAGTGAAAAAACCTTTGTTAAGTGAAAGCGACTCGCTTGGCCAAAGAACAATACTTGGAGCAATGTAATTTTTACGGACGAAGCTTCTTTTTGGGGATACGTTATCATCCCACAAGCCTAGTCAATCTTAACTAACAGATTGGTACAGAGGACCGTTAAACACCCAGTTAAAGTAGAACTTTGGGGCTGCTTCTCAAAACTGGATTTTGTAACGTTGCATCTGTTGACGTACGACCTAAATGCTTCAAAAATCCTCGAAATTTATAAGAAATATTTGTTACCGACTGCCAAACATTTGTTTATCAAGGAAAATGAGGATTGGATCCTGCAGGAAAACGATGATCCCAAACACTGCAGCAAGCTTTGCAATGGGGGAAAAGAGCAGTCTGGCATTTTTACACCTGACTGGCTATCGCAGTCCGAATGATAATGTGTAGGCATATATCTAGCTTCGTAGAAAAAAAAGTGTTCACTTAGAAGCAGTTAACTTAAGAAATTTGTCGCATTTGGAGGTCCTTGCAGGACGAATACGACATCAGTTTGGTCAAAAACATGCCTTGAAGATGCTCAGTAATTACCGATGCCGCTAGTAACTGGATACATTATTGATACAATAGCATCTTAGTTCTGATAGAGTACAATGTTTAAAAATATTTTTAATTATTTTTTTCTCCACATTACTCCAAACTCGCTCTTAATTAACCGGCTGTAACTCGACATTTATATTATGAGCCAAAGTAAATTTGATACAGAAAAGAATCATCGGGTGTAAAAAGATATACCTTGCAAAGTATTACAGGTACAATATTAAGTGATACACAAAAAGGAAGGAAAAACGCCACCTCATCACAAATGATCCAAGTGTCAAACGACACACGTCTAAATGGTAATCTGGTTTGGTTGCACAAGTTCATCAATTGTTGTTGGCATTGGTCAAATACGTTGTGTACTCCTAAAGAAAAAAATCGCAAACTTTGCGTAAAGGAAACCAGAGATAAGAGAGTTCTTCATTTAAATAGTCACGCACTTCACTATACCAATAAGGTGGAACATACAGTTGTTGGAACCCTCTGTCAAATGCGGAAACAGCCATAACTGGGACATATTTAACCTTTTCACTAAAGAAAAAGGGTCCCGTATGTTTTTATTTTTGAGACTGCAAAAAGACCTTAAGTTTTGGCAAATCTTTTTCATCTTCCGCAACGGTGTAAGGATTTTCTGTGGCCCATATCAGACGACTGTGACGATTCGACTTTCCAGTTACATAAAATGTCGCTTTTTGCTATACCGTCGCCACTTTATAAACTGCTACCTGGACGAAGTTTGTAAGATCACATTTTAAATTTGGAAAATTTTCCTTTCTTTCATGTATCATTTAATATTACATCTGTAATCTTTTCTAGAATTATATTTAAACGTGATGATTTTATGTAGTAACCCTGTATGTATATTAAATCCCAGATGTCATTATGTTATTACATTATATACATATCCAAACGCTGTGCGCATTATGTTTGCGTTAATTGAGTAATTAATTAATAGTTACCATTATTTTAGGAAAACTTGTTATATTAGGATTTTTCAATTGCTAAATTGTAGACATGTTTCTGTTTCGTTTTTTTACGTGTACACGAACATTTTAAAAATATAAAGCATCTGTGCTGTCTAAGTCCAATTTACAAAATTAATGCTAAAACTCACTTTTTGTAGCGCCGAAAATGCTTTTAGTCTTGACCTTGAGTTAATCAAAGTACTCAAACCTGTTTTAATTAACATAAAGAAAACATGGCAAAATGGTGTACAAGCAGCTTCTATTGCTGGAGAATGGCGGATTTTAAAATGACAGTTTGCTTGATGCAAAATAAGGCTATTAAAACATTTTTAACAAATTTATATAAAATAAAGATTAAAGTTATTTTAAAATAACATTATTAAATTCTTTTTTATTTCAGCCTTAGAAGGTCTCAGCTTTTAGTAGTAAATATGATAATCCCGGTACTTTTAGTAGCCTTTTCGTTAGGATCAAATAGACAATATTAGCGTATACCTTCTTTATTTTTTGTTTTTGGCGCCCTATAATGCCGTAATTTTTTATTAAAGGACCACTACTTTTTATTTTGCTTCAGTGAATTTATTTTCTTTTAGCAGCTATTTAACTGTCTTTCACCTGATATAAACTGATTAAATAAAGTCAAGATGCATAATTATAAATTTGGTTCTTAGTATTAAAATAGCATTTAAATTTGTTTTTTTTTAGTTTCATTTAGATATATAATCTGTAAGAGAGCTTCTTCTTCTCACTTCTTCAGACTTTTAGATCTACTTGTGGATATAGTCTTCCTTTAATTTTCCATGGTCTCTACTGCTGTACGTTTCCATATTTTCCTGCTTTTGCTAATTCCCGGCTCCACCTAGCAGGTGTCGGCCGTTACTACGCTTGTCATTCTTGGTCCCAGTCGAGTAGTTTTCCCAACCATTTTCTCTTCCCTGTCGTACCACATGTCCGGCCCAGCTCCATTTTAATTTTCTGCTCTTTCAGTAATTCTTCCAGTCCTGTTCTTTTTCTGATTTCTGTGTTTCTTATCTTGTCTTCCAATGTGATGCCTAACATTCTCCTTTCCAACTTCTCTGTGCTATTTGTAGTTTTCGAATATCTTTTGTGAAAACCTCGTCTCAATGCCATATGTTAATACCGGAAGTACAAAGGTGTTATAAACTTTAGCTTTGGATTTGAGGTTGTATTTTGACGACTTTAGTATAGATTATTACTGTGTTATCTGGTGTTTTCCCTTTCCTTAAGTTTTTTAAAACTTTATAGAATAGTTTTTGGTTCTCTCTGCTGTTTTTTTCTAACTTTTTCCCAAAGTCTTGCCACGTTTTTTCTTTCGCATCTGTTACCATATGTTTTACTATTATACGTTGTTCTTTGTATGTTTTATATGCCTCTTCTGTCTTTTTCATTAAATATTCTGCCCACCTCTTCTTCTTTAGTTTAACTTGGTCTTTTATTTCTTCACTCCACCAGGCGGTTCTCTTCATATGCTTATTTGTCTTAATTACACCACATGCGTATCTGGCTGCGTTTATTAGAGTGTTCTTTATCTTCTTCCACATCTCTTCCACATTCATCTGTTCTAGCTTTTCTTCATCTGTAGTAGTCTCTTCTTATTATGTTCTCGTATTTCTTTGCTATTTCTGTTTCTTGTAGTTTATAAATACGTATTGTTTCTTTCTGAACTGCATATTCTTCTCTTATTGCTTGTTTTTGATTTTCAGGTCTCTTTATCTTTCCCGTTAATAGGTAGTGGTCGCTGTATATCTCCGCTCCTCTTTGACTCTAACATCTTTCACCATCTGCCTGTTATTTTTTCTACTAGTATGTATTCTAATATAGATCTCTCATTTCTGCTTTTAACCTCTCTTGTAATTGTGTGTATCTTTTGTGCTGGAAGAATGAGTTTGTTATGATTAGGTTATTACGGGAGCAGTATTCTATTAATCTGTTTCCGTTGTTATTTCTTTTATCTTCGCCGAATTTTCCTATCACCGTTTCTGTGTTATTTTCTCTCTTCCCCACTCTACTGTTGAAGTCACCTGCTACAAATATTTTCCCTTTGCTTCTTTCTGTTATTAATGCTAAATCCTCCCAAAATTTATCTTTTATTTCCTTTTTCTCGTTTTCGTCAGGTCCGTAGACTGCAATTAACGTTATTTTTTCTTTTTCTTGCATTTCTAATTCTAATTCCACCGTGAGGATTCTTTCCGACCACCCTGTCCAGTTTGTGATCTTATCTTCCCAATTCTTGTTTATAATGCATCCCACGCCTTCTGCCGCTCTTGCATTTTCTTTCACTCCGGAGTATATTAGTCTGTGTCCGTCCGTTAATATCTTTTCTCCTTTCCCTTTTTTTTTGTCTCTGCAAGTACCAGTATTTCTGTTCCTATTCTGTTAAACTCATATATAACTTCTTCTTCTTTATTCGTTAAACTTCTTATATTCCATACTCCAAGTTTCCAATCCTTTATGTCGTTTCCTTGTCCATTGCCAGTTTCGTTACCGTCATCCCCTGCTTATCTGCACGTACTAGTTTTTTGACCTGTTCGGGTTATTTTTCTTAATTGTTCCTCGAAATTTGTTCCTCCGGTGATCTCTTTGTTGTAGTCCTTTTATTGATGTGTTTTCAGTCCTATCTTCCTTTATCAGTTCTTCTTTATTTGTAAGATCATTTGCTCTGTATATTTCATCATTGATTATCAATTTATTATATTTTAGCTGTGCTCTATATCCTTTATTCCTTGCTTCTTTCATATGTGGGATTAACATTTTCTTTCCTCTATTACCTCCTTGGTATAATCTTCATCAATCCATATATCTGTTCCTTTGAGCTTTCTCGCGTTTTGTAGGATTTGTATTTTTTTGTTACCTCTAATTAACTTAACCAATATTGGTCTTTTCTTGTCTGTCATATATTTTCCAATTCTTCTTATTTGTTCTAAATCCTCTTTTAAGTTTATGTCAATTCCTATCTTTTGCATTATATTAGCTACTTTTACCTCTGTCCTGTTCGTGTTTTCATTTTCTTCGTCTACCACTCCTTTAATTATGATATTATTTTTCCTGGTTTCTCTTTCTAGGTAAGTAATTCTTCCCTCATGTTGTGCCACCTTCTCTTTTAGTTTCTTATTTTCGTCCTTAACTTGGTTCATTTCCAGCGCAAAAGCATCAAATTTATCATTCATTTGCTTCATGTTCATCTCTATTTGTTGGAACATCTTCTCAATTCTTCATTTCGCTCATGTTTGGGTCTGCTGTTGGTTGCGTAAAGTGGCAAACCCCAGTCTGCCCGTCGTAAGTCTGTCACTTATCCACCAACAGCCCCTTCACGTTCCTTGATTTTACAATTCAATTTTATTTACACTACTCCTTGTGGATTGCAATACTGGCTTTTAATGTGTTGCCTATCCAAAAATTTTGATGTGGAGGTCATTCCAGTTTTATTTACTTCTCTTATCTATACTAGTTTCATGCGATTTTTAGTTGTATTCACACAGTCCTTAACCTTACTTATTTACCACTTTCTTTAATTTACTCACTGTTTCGTCGTTATTTTTGTTTTCCTGTTCTCCTACACCTTCCTCTATTTCCCTCTACTAGGTTCACTGCTTTACTCTGCCTCAGTTTTCTCAATATGGCCCTTTTGGACTTTAAATATTGGAGAACACATGCGGCATGTCACACTGACATTTATATTCGAAAAACAAATCATAAACTTGTTGTCGCAGAACCAAACTTAACATTGCGTCAAGGAGCAGCAAAACTGAAACAGGAAGGTGTAGATATATTGTACGTAGCTATCTGAACCAATCTCCGTGCACATGATAACAAATGTCGTAGTTCAGTGAAAAAACCTTTGTTAAGTGAAAGCGACTCGCTTGGCCAAAGAACAATACTTGGAGCAATGTAATTTTACGGACGAAGCTTCTTTTTGGGGATATGTTATCATCCCACAAGCCTAGTCAATCTTAACTAACAGATTGGTACAAAGGACCGTTAAACACCCAGTTAAAGTAGAACTTTGGGGCTGCTTCTCAAAACTGGATTTTGGAACGTTGCATCTGTTGACGTACGACCTAAATGCTTCAAAAATCCTCGAAATTTATAAGAAATATTTGTTACCGACTGCCAAACATTTGTTTATCAAGGAAAATGAGGATTGGATCCTGCAGGAAAACGATGATCTTAAACACTGCAGCAAGCTTTGCAATGGGGGAAAAGAGCAGTCTGGCATTTTTACACCTGACTGGCCGTCGCAGTCCGACTGAGAATGTGTAGGCATATATCAAGCTTCGTAGAAAAAAAGTGTTCACTTAGAAGCAGTTAACTTAAGAAAATTGTCGCATTTGGAGGTCCTTGCAGGACGAATACGACATCAGTTTGGTCAAAAACATGCCTCGAAGATGCTCAGTAATTACCGATGCCGCTAGTAACTGGATACATTATTGATACAATAGCATCTTAGTTCTGATAGAGTACAATGTTTAAAAATATTTTTAATTATTTTTTTTCTCCACATTAATCCAAACTCGCTCTTAATTAACCGGCTGTAACTCGACATTTATATTATGAGCCAAAGTAAATTTGATACAGAAAAGAATCATCGGGTTTAAAAAGATATACCTTGCAAAGTATTACAGGTACAATATTAAGTGATACTCAAAAAGGAAGGAAAAACGCCACGTCATCAAATATGATCCACGTGTCAAACGACACACGTCTAAATGGTAATCTGGTTTGGTTGCACAAGTTCATCAATTGTTGTTGGCATTGGTCAAATACGTTGTGTACTCCTAAAGAAAAAAATCGCAAACTTTGCGTAAAGGAAATCAGAGATAAGAGAGTTCTTCATTTAAATAGTCACGCACTTCACTATACCAATGAGGTGGAATATACAGTTGTTGGAACCCTCTGTCAAATGCGGAAACAGCCATAACTGGGACATATTTAACCTTTTCACTAAAGAAAAAGGGTCTCGTATGTTTTTATTTTTGAGACTGCAAAAAGACCTTAAGTTTTGGCAAATCTTTTTCATCTTCCGCAACGGTATAAGGATTTTCTGTGGCCCATATCAGACGACTGTGACGATTCGACTTTCCAGTTATATAAAATGTCGCTTTTTGCTATACCGTCTCCACTTTATAAACTGCTACCTGGACGAAGTTTGTAAGATCACATTTTAAATTTGGAAAATTTTCCTTTCTTTCATGTATCATTTAATATTACATCTGTAATCTTTTCTAAAATATATATTTTTAAACGTGATGATTTTATGTAGTAACCCTGTATGTATATTACAATCCCAGATATGTCATTATGTTATTACATTATATACACATAAATCCAAACGCATGTGCGCATTATGTTTGCGTTAATTGGGTAATTAATTAATAGTTACCATTATTTTAGGAAAACTTGTTATATTAGGATTTGTCAATTAAGCGTAAATTGTAGACATGTTTCTGTTTCTCGTTTTTACGTGTACACGAACATTTTAAAAATATAAAGCATCTGTGCTGTCTAAGTCCAATTTTACAAAATTAATGCTAAAACTCACTTTTTGTAGAGACGCGAAAATGCTTTTAGTCTTGACCTTGAGTTAATCAAAGTACTCAAACCTGTTTTAATTAACATAAAGAAAACATGGCAAAATGGTGTACCGAAGCAGCTTCTATTGCTGGAGAATGGCGGATTTTAAAATGACAGTTTGCTGTGATGCAAAAAATAACGGCTATATAAAACATTTTTTTAACAAATTTATATAAAATAAAAAAGATTAAAGTTATTTTAAAATAACAATAAATTAAATTAACCTAAAGTAACATACCTACACAAAACAGAAGGTCGCAGCGCTTTTAGTAGTAAATATGACAATTCCGGTACTTTTAGTAGCCTTTTTGTTAGGATCAAATAGACAATATTAGCAGTATACCTTCTTTATTTTTTTCGATTTTTGGCGCCCTATAATGCCGTAATTTTTTTAAATAAAGGACCACTACTTTTTATTTTACTTCAGTGAATTTATTTTCTTTTACCAGCTATTTAACTGTCTTTCACCTGATATAAACTGACTAAATAAAGTCAAGATGCATAATTATAAATTTGCTTCTTAGTATTAAAATAGCATTTAAATTTGTTTTTTTTTTTAGTTTCATTTAGATATATAATCTGTAAGAGAGCTTCTTCTTCTTCTCCTTCTTCAGACTTTTAGATCTACTTGTGGATATAGTCTTCCCCTTTAATGTTCCATGGTTCTCTTTCTCTTGCTGTACGCCTCCATAATTTTCCTGCTACTTATGCTATTTCGGCACTCCACCTAGCAGGTGGTCGGCCGTTACTACGCTTGAGCATTCTTGGTCGCCAGTCGAGTAGTTTTCCGAACCATTTTTCTCTTCCCTGTCGTACCACATGTCCGGCCCAGCTCCATTTTAATTTTACTGCTCTTTCAGTAACATCTTCCAGTCCTGTTCTTTTTCTGATTTCTGTGTTTCTTATCTTGTCTTCCAATGTGATGCCTAACATTCTCCTTTCCACACTTCTCTGTGCTATTTGTAGTTTTCGAATATCTTTTTGTGAAAACCATCGTCTCAATGCCATATGTTAATACCGGAAGTACAAAGGTGTTATAAACTTTAGCTTTGGATTTGAGGTTGTATTTTGACGACTTTAGTATAGATACAAGTTTTCCAAATGCTGACCACACTAATTTAATACGTCTTTTAATCTCAATCTCTTGGTTTTCTTTTCCCATTTTTAACGTACGCCCGAGGTATATGTATGATTCTACATTTTCCAGCTTTTCTCCATCTAATTCAACTTCTGTATCGCAAGGAGTGTTAGACATGATCTTAGTTTTCTGTTTATTCATTTTTAAGCCTACCTTTTTTGATTCCGTGTTGAGTATCTCTATGGTCTTTTGTATTTATTCGATGTTTTTGGCTATTAATACTATGTCGTCCGCATATCTTAAATTTGTTATATTTTCTCCGTCCACGTTGATTCCTTCATTCGTCCGATTAATTTTCTTAAAAGCATTTTCCAATGCTAAAGCAAACAGCTTCGGAGAAAGGGTATCCCCTTGCCGTATGCCTCTTTCTAGTTTCATTTTATTTGTTACGCCGTCCATAATGTGCATGGTGGCTTTGTCATATATATTCTTGATTAATTGCGAATAACGGGAGTCAATGCGACAGTCGTCTAAAGCTTCAAAGATAAATTTTAGTTCGATAGTATCAAAAGCCTTTTCATAGTCCACAAAGGCTAGTACTAGTGGGATGTTATACTCAGTGCATTTTTCAATTAGCAGCTTGATACTCTGTAAATGGTCGTTAGTGCCATATCCCTTCCAAAATCCAGCTTGCTCCATAGGTTGATAATTGTCCAGTTTACGAGTGAGTCTGCAATTATTTTGATAAATAATTTATACACGTGTGACAGGAGACTAATCGGTCTATAATTCTTCAGTTCCTCCTTATCTCCTTTTTTATATATTAATATCACTTCTGCATTAGCCCACTCCTTTGGTATATTACTAGTTATTAAGCACTCATTAAATAATTGCTGTATCCTGCACATTAGTTTTCTTCCTCCATTCTTGATATATTCTGTCATTATTTTGTCTTCGCCAGGAGCTTTACGAGGTGGTAGTTGTGTTGTATATAAGTTTCTATAGAACTCCTCTATTTCATTTAATATTTCTCTCTTGTCTGTTATTATTTTACCATCTTGTCTTTTCATCCGTATTATTTTCTTGTTTCCTACTGCAAGGTTTATACGCAACACTTTCATACTTCCATTCTCTTCTATAATTTTGACTATTTGTTCATCTTTATATTTTTGTATGTTATTTTTTGCAGCTATCTTAATTTTCTTATCGAGTTGGACATATTCGAATGTGCCCCCTTTCTGCTCCGATCTCATTTTTCTTCTTTCATTCATTAACTCTTTTGTGTTTTTGGCTTAATTTACCTTTTTTAGTTACTTTACTTAGGTTTATTTTCGCTATGGAGTTATGAATCGCTGTTTTTATTTGTGTACTAAGTTCTTCTATTATTAGCATTACCTATATTTTGCTGTGTTTTATCTAGTTCTTTCTATATTTTTGTTTCGTATTGGACACTGTTTTGATTTTAATATGTTCGTATCTAGTATTTTACTTTTGTTACTATTAATTAGTTTTAGTCTCTCTATTTTTGTGTTTATATTTACTTTAGCTCTAATTAGTCTGTGGTCGCTTGCAGTGGAAACGGTATTTAGAACTGAAATGTCGTGTATTATATCTCTGCGATTTGTAATAACGTAGTAGATTTCATTTTTGTATTTCCAGTCCGGATTTCTCCATGTCCATTTATTTTGCTGTTTTTTTCTTAAAAAATGTTTTCATAGTAAAAAGATTGTGTTGTAACAGGAAGTCTATAAGTATTTCACCTCACTCATTTCTTTTTCCTATTCTATATTGGCCTATACATCTTTCGTCTGGTTCTTCTTTTCCTCCAATTTTTGCATTTCAGTCTCCTGCCAAGATGGTATAATGTGTCTTGGTTTGCTATAGAGCTACGGTTAGGTCTTCATAAAATTTTTCGATTTCTTCTTCAGTTGGTGAAGTTGTTGGTGCATAGGCTTGTATTATTTTTAGTTTATATTTTTTATTTATATGTAAAATTAAATATATTACACGTGTCGATACTCTTTCAATGCTTATCACGTTGTTTTTAATGTTTCTATTTATGAGGAAGCCGATACCACCTAATGATGTTTCTTCATTACAGTAGTAGTATTTAAGCTCCAGGCAATCTTCACCTCTTCGTCGGACTTCAGATATACCTACTATATGCCATTTTATTTTTGTTCCTCTTCCAGTTCCATAAGCCGATCTTCTGACGCTAACGATCTTGCATTATATGTCGCTATGTACAGTATGTAATATGTCATAGCCTGTAAACTCAGAGATAACATGTTTATCAAAAAATTACTAATCCCCAGTATTATAACTCATTTCAAATTTGGTGTGATATAAGTTTTGTCTCGTACAAAATTTGATGTAAAATAGTTGGCCTAGTAACTTTAAACTTAAAACGCAAGGTATCTGCTTTGGAGAGGCTTTTAACAGTCTTTTTTTGTTAAGTTTATAGTTCAACTTCTTTTTATGTTTATTTCTGTTTTACAGAGTAAATAACGTTTCTATTCTTATAACTATAGTGACTGTCTTGCTTATCATTTTTCAGTTTGTTTAATAAATAGTATTAAACTTTTGTCCAAAACAATTTTATGTTTTACCAGTCATTCATAAATTTTAAAAGTGTGTAGATATTGTCCTTAAATTATTATAAAAACTGTAAAATTGGTATAATAAATTTTCTAATTGCTCGGCGCCGTGCATTCTCATCTTCGAGATAAAACTTTCATTGGTCACTTCAAATTACCGAATTTTACTGTTGAATCAACCATCTCGCGTGGTTTGTTATTCATGTTATACTTTTTTGTTGATCAATAATAAATGGCTTTTCTTTAGCCTAACATGGTTACAATTAAAAATAGAGATCAACAGTAAAAAAAAAAGATACTAACTCATTGCACTTAAAGCCTATTTTTATAGACCAGCTATTTATTTAGAGATAAAGCACTTTCATTGACAGATATAATATACAAAAAAGTTTTTTAATCTGCCAATAAAAGTCGGTATCAATATTTCTTAAATTACACAAAATCAGTTTATTTTACACTATTTTGATCTTAAAAATAATTTCAGAATCTATAAGATTGTTTAAAGTATTAATCTTTAAGATCAGAAATGATATTTTTGTTTTTTGATGTTATTTCGTGTTGGCAATTGAATACACAAATTTAAATCACTATTTAGGATGGTTGACACTGAATAGGAGATTATAAATAGCAAATTTTGGTTTTATGGCGAATTTATTGAAGAAAAGTTTGATCACAAGAAACTCTGCCGTGTCAATTTGCTAAGTTGAAGACAAAGTAACGGTTTCTCAACGAATAGCGAGTAAATGATTTAAACTCTCTAACGAAGGAGAATTTAATATTAAATATAAGTCTTGTTCTCGTTGGCCATCAATAATGAACAACGAATATTTGTTAACGGCGTTTGAAGATGTGCCTTCATCAAGCAATTGTGATCTGAAATCGATTTATGAGGTTTTGTACAATTAAATTGCGCTTGACTACTACGCAGCCCAACAAATGAGTCGAGATCTGCCGACAATTGCTCAACTAAGGAGAAGTTTGAGTAATTGAACAGTATTGATCTTTTTCCCCAACCAACCTATAATCCAGACGCTGCTTTATTCAACTATTTTTCTTCCGATCATTGGAGTTTCTCTTGCCTATGTGAGTCTTGATGAAGTTGAATAATCGCATCGTGGATTAGATTAGATTAAAAAATATCAGAATGCTACTTTGATCGAATTCGAGAACATGTGAGAAGGTGCTGAACATCGTGGGTGATGTTCTTTATTTTGAAAACTATTTGTTATTATTTTGGAGTAAATTCATGTATAAAAAATATCGTACGAACTCTTTGCCCAATTTCAAACATCTATTTTTAAGACTTATTTTATATGCATTAGTATTTTGTAAATAAATGCGAGCACTTTTTGTTGTGATGTGCAGATTTATTTAAATAAGCATTAATAGCTTAATTATTTTGTGATGTGTTTTGTATGTTTTTAAATTGCTCAGTTTAATTATTTTCCCTTGTAAGATCTTAATTATTTAGCTTTTTAAGTATTTGTTTGAGTTAAATGCGATTTATATTAAAATATTGAATTAATTAATTATCCCTTAGAACATTATATAAAAATTATGCAGAGGTAAAGAAGCTGACAATATTCAGTTGGAATTATCAAAACACGTATTATCTATTAAATTTTATAATTTGGTTGTTCATTTTATTGTATTGCTTTTAATAATTTGTAACTTATAACTCTTTATAATATTTATGTATATCAATCGGTGCTTTAATAAGCTGTGCTGTTGAACCCCAAGTTGGAAATACAAGGCTCGCTTTTTCATCACCATAAACTATGTAGCAGCTCTGTGTTATGATAAAACAATCTCCTAATACAAAATAACAATTAGGAGACATGACTAATGTGCACAAAGCAGAGCTGTATAATTAAATGCTGACAAATGATTTGGAAATTAAGTAACTAATAGTACCTAATTTTGTAATGAGGATTCAGATTAATGATTATTGCGTGGGCGTATGAATACCCGACACGGAGATACTTAAGGAAGCAGAAAGTGAAATTAAGTATCACTCCATTTTCGCCGGCCGCCTTTCCTAAAACTGCGTGTTAGGTAATTAGTTGCCCCTTGCTATCCATCATCAGCTCTTTCATTTCGATTTACCTACATTCATTTGTATCTCGTTCGAATAGCTTAGTCATAAGTATACGTTTACTAAATAACGTATCAAAATTTTTAACAAATTATTTTACCTTTGAAAAGAAACTTACATCACTATTAATATGAATGAATGGCGCTTTTCACGCCTCTACCTTATGCAGATAAAACTAAGGTAATACCAACTTACGAAACTGCAAGCCTCGTTAACTAAACTTCGCAAGAGGCTTACTCTGGGCTCCTAATAATTTTTAAATTAGACGACGGACGGAACTAAAATTAACCTGTTCATTAAGCAGCATTAAACAGCACGAAGTGGCGCTATATATGAATAGCAATTCAAGCCGCAATTACAGAAGCAGCAGGACCCACATTTTCTTGAATGAAAACTGCCTTGAACTAAATCATAAATGTCACGAACCAGGTGAGCCGGCAACACTTTCTGCATATTATAGTACGGGTAATTTAAAATAGAGGTAAAACATAAAAATATCTATTAATAACACTGACCGGGCCTGTGCCGACTGCTGCTCCTTTTAATTGGTTCGTCGCTTTTACGTGGCGCCTTATAAATCGGTGTTTTTATTGAAGGGGCACATTAATGGACACTAACGGTATCCTTGAAGCTTTAAATGTAAGCAAGATTTAGATTTGAATGCATTATTAGGCGAAATGCAGTTTAGGCGCGGTTTGGCCAAGATTTAAAGCTCAACCAGTAGCCTGCAAAAAGAAAACCAGATTAGTTTTTTCAGTATTAATGTCAACTTTTTTGCTGCCTAATTTATAGGAGTGTCAGTTGGAAACACGTTCTAAGATTTTGCGTTTTTACTATTATTATTAATGCTAGTATTTAATTAATATTCTTAATTAGAGATAGACATTTAGTGTATTTTGATACTGCGTTTTTCATTCATAATGGCAATTAAAACGGACTATGCTAATGCAATTAAGTTATGTTTTTTATTGTATATTAAATAATAATGTAAACCGCTATTCCGATTTTGATTGAGTTTTTCAATAATATATAATATTAGTGGAACTACTTTACCTTTAATGGTATATATTTGTTATTTTCACATACTACATGATATAGGAAGTAGTAGATGTAAGTTTTAATTGCATATTTTTGTAATGATTGAATTACAATATTTTGAATTTTTATGCTACCAATACTAATTTTAAGCATTATATACTGTTTCTATTCGATTAGTAACTTTTGCTGTAATTAACGTTAATAGCAAAAAAAAAAAGAAATAAAAACACACACTTGAAAAAAATTATTGCATTTTAATTAACAATCCACATAAAACTGTTAAGCAGAAGGACATAAAATGATCTAACTCAACAATTATTGAGTGCTTGCAGTTGTCAGTGTGATATAATTTTTCTTTTTCGATTCACTAGCGTGTAATCAGTTGTCCAAGGTGTGAATTACAAATAACCAATAGTAACTGTGATAATTATTACTAATAAACTGTGCTTATTACCAAACACCTCGATAATTATGCTAGCATTTGATCCACAATTACATAGTGGCAGAGCATGGTTGTTGAGGAAGTTGCAGAAAAAGTCCAAACAAGATGTAAAGAGCGTAGCGATTGGGAAGTGCAATATTGGACTTAAAAGAAATCGGAAGTGTTCCTTATTTTTTTGTGGTTAAATCGGTAAGTTCCCAACGTGGAAATTACTTATTTTGGCTCAGCTTCATGCACGTAATAGGACCAAATGGTCGAAAACCTGACAAATAGAAGGACAAGAAGGCATTCGCACTGTTGCTTTGAGCAATATCAAGGTGACAAACAGTCCAATCGATCAGAGCGCTCGCGATGTTTGGCATTAATTGAGAGCAATTTTCAAACAGCAGTCGCGTGTATACGAACTGCACTGTTACATACGTTTTATAGCGTATACTAGACGCCGTACGAAACAATGGCCGTTTACATGCCAGAGTGGAAGGACTGTTCGCGCAAATGAAGTTCACCGGTTTTAAGATAGAAGAAGTAGAGGTAGTAACTAAAGTGTTTGGCTGTTTGCCACCCACGTATGCAACACTGTTATCGTGGTGGAATAAAAAGCCAGAAGAATATACAACGCTAAAATGTAGCTCTAACTTAGCAAAGCATAAACTCAGACTCAATGCCGATGTCGACAGTATAATGCGTGAGTTGGCAACTCTGAGTATGAAGAAGAGCTCTCAGCGTGAAAAAATAAAAATTTAACGATAAATTAAAATGTTTTAATTTCGGTGATGTCGGTATAAATAATATAAGTGTCAAAAAGCCGCAAAAGATAAAGAAGAAGTTTACAAGCGCTGGAAATAGAGTACAGGATGAAGACAAAGGATCTACATAAATGGAGTCAAAGCTACAGACCAGCGTTATAAAATTAACAACGTTAAACGTTCTCTTTGTACCAGGAATAAACAGAAACCTTATTTCCGTGAAGTTCGCATGTGACGATTGCTTTGTCGCTACCACAACAAAGAAGAAAATTCACACAAATGGCGATGGTTAACCGAAAATGCGTGCAATGTTAATATGATGCTATAGCACAGAAAACTAGGTCATGTTTAGATGAATAAAATGAAGTTTATAGACAGCATAGTCAACAGTTTATTTAAAAAACTAAAAATTGATGGTATTATATATGGCGGCTGTCTAATGGGACAGCATGACATCGGAATTTTTGAATCGAGTGGACACAAGTCAACTAAACCCGGAGAACTTGAACATTCAGGCTTGTGCGGACCAGTGGATGTGTCATCGCTAATGGGATTGCAATATATCATGACATTTAAAGACAACTATAATAGTCATCTAGCAGTGTATTTCCTGAGAATCAAGAAAAAATAATCGCTTGCGTTATAGATTAAATAGTTAAATTAGAAACTGAAAGAGGACAATATGTGAATAGAAGTTTTAGCTAGGTTTTCAAAGACAAGTACTTTTTACATCAAACAAATGTTGCTTTCACCCCCATAGCAGAACAGATTTGCAAAGCGTGAAAACCAAATACTGATAGGGATGGCAAGTACCTAAATACATGTAGACGGTCTTCTAACGAAGCTAATACAAGCGGTGATGTGGAATGGTATCAAAACTTCATAGAAACATCGTGTGTTTGGGTCGCCTAATTTAGTGATGCCACCAAAGTAAAAGAAACTCTAGTGGGACATTATCTTGTATTATAAATAGAATAACAATGGAGATACGAGCAAAGAATTACAAGAAACTGTCTTTGAGAAAGAGAAGATTGAAATACCGATGAAGGGCCAACACGAACTAAATCTACAACAAAAATACTTGATCGCATATTTTCCACGTGTTGAGTGTTCATATAATCTGAGAAATAAAACACCACAGTGCGAGAATAATTCTGTTGAGCTATGGTAGCCGATAAGATAGTTTAAAATAAGCGATAGATTCTTCAGAAGACTAGCACAAAGCGATGAAAGAAGTCAACAATACGTTGGAGTTAGTCGAATGACCGCCAGCAGAAGGACAATGTTGTGCAAGTAGTTATTCGGACTGAAAAAAAGAGATAAATCGATTGAATTAGAATTGAATTAGATTAATTGCGCACGGTTTTGTTTAGACATAGGTATCGATTATGAGGAAGCATTTTCACCAGTAGGCAAATACGTCTCAGTCCAAACACTGTTAGCGTTTGACTTAAAACTGCATTTTTTTTTACAGAGAACTTGAAGAAGCGGTATATATGGAAAAACACGAAGAATTTTTTGTGACGCACGCGTTTACAAACTAAAGAGGTCGTTTATAGTTTGAACATAGCGTCAAGACAATGGAACCAAAAGTTTCATTTATATCTGATGTCACATGGACTCACAAAATCAGATGATGATGTGTATTGGTGGACATCTTATGGCAAAGTCATACTACAGTGCTTATATGTAAACGAGGGACTGATGTCTGGAACATAGCGCATGATAATCATTTTAGAATTAAAACCACATTTTAAAGTACGAATTAGACTGTTTAGTATTGGAGTTCTCAATCAATTCTTAGAAAACTCATGGTCGGTCCATTGACGTGGAGTAAAGTGGGTATTAAAATAATTGAAGGAGACTAAAGATCTACCGTTTCATTATCAGAAGAATACTTTAGTGTTCGAATTCACTAGTTGCTGTGATGCAAACTATGCAATTTTGTTTTGTTGTTTCTTCTTGTAGGCAGTGTCATAACTTGGACTTTATCGGTACGCTTTCACTAACACTTTATAGTTTGATTTTACAATTTTTGTAAATTAAGAAATTAGTGTGTTATAATACAGTTTAGCTAGTAGCATAGAATTTATCATAATATCATAATTGTTGTATATATCGTACCCATAGCGTGACAATAAACGTACTGTCGTAAGTAAATGTATTAAAAGAGTAAATGGGAGGGATTTGTCGGTCAATGTTTTGATAAATTATGTTGCCTACTTTTGAGCTGTTAGGGTGCGCCTAGAATTTAGAGACATTTGATGTATCATCAACAGTTGCAGCGGACATCTTCAGAAGAAATATCCTCTACAACGAAATTACTATCTCGAGTATTTCAGATTTCGTACTCGCGCATGTACGGTAGGAACGATGATGAGGAACGTTTGTTAATATCAACCAGCTAACTGCTGTTTTCAATCGCTTTACTGCAAATAACAGTTTCTTGAGATTTTCTAACGTCACTGGTTATTCAGACTTTTTTGTTGCACGGCGGTTTATTTTTTGACCCTTAAGAGCGAAAAACTAAAAAAGGTAAGTAAAATACATTATTTTAAATTAGTTTGCCAATTTATAAATTTCGACCTCCTCTCTGTACAATGTTGGGTAATAGTTTCTATAATTAGTTAAGACTTGTGCTTCCTCAAAGTCAATCTAGTAGTTAAGGTTTTCCAAATTATATTTAGCAACGACTGATTTTTAAATTGATTAAGGCATAGATGTGGTGTCTCCACTCTGATGGTAATTGTTTAATTTATAGTTCCAAGCGTGGTATGTATATATAATACACTTCTAATGTGTCTTGAGGGTTCTTTGAATTATTGTATCACTAAAGCAAGTCACGCATATTTGTTGTAGTAGTGAAGATAGTTTTCTTTTTGTGGTCTGTACCTCTTGATCGTATTAGTCTACACACAGTGTGTTACAGATGTCTAGCCTATGATTTCAATACCTGTACGTCTAGAAAAGCAATCTTATTATTAGTTTCTATTTTCAAGGTAAACTGCATATTTTGATGGATTGAATTAAGGCGTCTTAAAAACTGTAGTAGTTTGTCTTCAACGTGTCTCCTTATCTTGTACCTTTATATCACAACGTGTCTTCAACATATTTTAGCCACCTCGTTGGTTTAAATGGAAATCTCGTCCAATTTCTCCATGTAGCAAGTGGGGATCAGAAGATTGACTAAGCTTGCAATAGCTATTCTACTTTTTTATGATACACATTTTGCCAAGCAAAAGGCTCAACGTAAGGCCCTGTCAGAGAACTTCATAATTTCACTAAGAAAATACGTTTAAGGCAGTTTAAGATATTTTGCATTAAAAATTTTAAAAATAGTGATATAATACACAAACAAATTGTTATAGAACTTTTTCCTGCAGGTGGATATTTTGGAGGTGGTTGATATTGATGCTCGCGCAAACGGTAACTGAAATCGGCCATGATAAATAAACCTTTTTACCTTATATAAATTAGCCCATTTAAGAGGATCTTAAACAAATGCAAAGCAAAAACCATCTACACTATTACAAGCAATGTATACGATTTGCTGTGACACAAAATACACCAAGAGTATAGTCCCTATTATGCTTGTGCGAGCAATTTACATTGTCACTACGGGATGTACACATTGTAGTAAAATTAGCAACGTTTATGTTTCAATCAACTAAAAAATCAGCCGTTGTTGAATATGTCTTAGAAAATGCTGGCCGTGTGATTGATTCCCAAAAATATAAGTATATCTCAATGTAGAGAAGTGAAAATTCATGAAGTTAAAATATTTTTAACAGAAGATCACAAATTTTATTTATCTAAATCTTAAATGGTTGCTATTAAAAGGAAGAAAAATGACACAAATAACTAGTTATGTGACAAATGATGAGAAAGTGTAATCTACAGGTAGCTGATTGGCCTAAGCAACTATCCCATACCTTTATACCTGTCGCACTTACAGACAATATAGTAGCTTACTAAACAATAATAAATGAAACAAAACAATTAGAGAGTAGCTTTAATACAAAAAACACATGTTATTAAATGTTTATAATTTTTATTGGCAATAAATACAAAACCGAACTTAAAAAAGTTAAAATTATATAAATTTATTGAGATTTAAACAAATAAAGTATCCGGCATAATAAACTCTTCTTTTCAAAACAGCAATAAAAAGAGCAACATATAATGTTCAATGTTTTATTGTACCATCACACAGAACAATGCTTGTCATTTAATCATTAACCAGTGTTAAAGGTGATGCCGTTCAAATGTATATCCGTACTCTTGTACCTTCGCCTTAACTTCCGCATTGCTTTCCAAGTCATTTACACTGGTACTGCTGTGATCGGGTTGCAAATAGCATTTTTAATTCTTAACGTCCGTGGCCAGCGTTGAAAGTCTTTAGGTATTCCTACAGAAAGATATCGAAAAGGGACACCTCTCATCACCTAGCTGGTCTAGGGATATTGCTATGTAATGAGATTAGGCGGCCTGCAAGCATTTGTCCTAGAATTTCTCGCCGTGTGTACAGTACCCATCTTATTGGAAACACAGTTGTCTAGTCTCCAAGAAATGACGTAACATCGTAACATAGTGAGTAGATGTGACGGTGACCGTGCGTCCTGCTTTCTCAAAAAAATTCTGCTCTGTGGTGCCAAATTCTGTAACAGCACACCAAACGGTTACACGTTAACCATGGAAAGGTTTCCCATAAAATTATCGAGGGTTTTTCGGATTCAATGCCAAAAATTTTGCTATTTCCACAGCCCAATAAATGCGCTTCGTCACTACTGATCACAACAGCATCAGCTGGAACATTTGCCAACATGTCCTTGTAAGAAGCCTGTCGGGTGTACCATTCACATTCTTTAAGTTTTTGGACTACCGTCAGCTCGTATGAATAGAACGTAAGAACGCAGTGTAGAATTCTCCGCGAGTTCAGGTCATATATTGCTTGTTGGCGGAACGTTGTGTCGATGTGACAACAACCTGTCTCACTGCTGCCATATACTCGGTTATCCAAACTCTACGAGATCTATCAGGTGATTTCCATTTGAATGCTGAACCTATTTGTTGGAAATTCTATACCCACAATATTATGGTTTGCTTAATCGGAAGTTTTGTGTAACGACCTACTTCTAAATGTCTATAAAATAGTCGCTGCGGTACAATTACAGAATCACTATTTTTAAAATAGGTCTCCACGGTCGTGATGACCACTAAAATGGCATGCCTTGCACATAGCAGCCAGTTTATAAAAGGAAAACTATTTTTCCGCCCCTGTATATGTTAATAAGCGTTTTCAGAAGAACATGATTAATCTACTGATTTCTTATTTTGCATACTTCGACTCGTTTCAAATAAAAATTGTTACAGTTAGAGTTGAGAGTTACCTGAGTATTCTCATAATTTTCTTTACACGTCGCGGGTAACTAGTTGCGAAATTCAGTATTATAACTTTATATTTTAACAAAATTGACAAAAACAGTTATTGAGCACAGTTTGCTTATACGTAAATCACTAAAAAAGGACGTAACTTTATAAAATAGCTTAACAAGAACAATGTAAAGGTCATGCTGACATATTAAAAAAACTGCAACTTTCGCTTCTTGGCTCGAATATATATTATCTTGTTTTAAAAATATCACAAATTTGCAACTCGTTCGACTGCATGCGTACAATTTATTGTATTGCATTTTAGTAAGATGTGTTACAGAGATAAATGTTGTACTACCATGAAATTACGTTATTGGATTTTAATAAATAAGGGAACAATTTTAAATATTGTACTTTGTTTTTTAGTAATTAAAATTAATACTTGCTAGATATGATTTTATTATTTACCTATGGTTAATAATAGTATTATAAAAATATTTGAAACTAACATATTTAATTAATTATATATGTTTTTCTGAGAAATATAATTTTTGTTTCTTAAGACAGCTTACTTTCTTTTTAGGTCTAAAACACTTTCGTATGATAATTAGGATGGCTCATAAATCTTATGCAGTTGTAAACGTAATGTGTAGGTTTATAAATTCTTTCAAAGCCAGACGAACATGTTATAGACATAAAAAATTGTAAAAGTGCCCTCCAAAACTAATTAAAATGATTGATAATGTTTGTAATTCGGTAGTAGAACATTCGAATACTATGTATATCATTACGAGTTCAATCTTCTCTTATAACTGATAATGACATTCTTGATGGCTTTAGTAAAAAATGCATTCGAATCCCAAACAAATTTTCTAAAAATTAAAGAAAACAATAATTAATGTTATAATAATATTATTGTTTGCAAATAAAGCATTTTTAGTAGTTGGAGAGCATTTTTACAATGATATAAAATAGTTCCCGGTACGTTCTAAGACTGACATCTAAAAATATTGATACACTGCATTTAATCAAGGACAAAGAGAATTCTAGTAGTTTATTTATAAATATTACAGTTAATAAAGTGAGTGTGGCTTAAGGTTTTACTTAATTGAACGGTTGATTCTCTTTCACTCAATTAATACTATTGTATTATTGTCTATAAAAATTTTAAACTAAAAGAAGAGGTTATAAATATAGTAGTGTTTGCTTAAGTTGCATTTCATTTTTATCATTGGTCCTGACAAAGAATTAAAGAATATATAAATTAATGTATTACTGAAGTTTACTAATGATGATATAGCGGTAATGCTCTAACGTCCCTCATGGGAGCACTGCCTGCGAACGAGAGGTTAAGGCTCTCATGTGTTCAACTTTACTGCCTCCATCATTTTTAATGCCAGCACCGCGCCTTAGATGGCCCTTTGCTCGAGCGAACGCATGTACTCAATTTTCAGTGACTGAATAGGCCTACCACCGTAATATTTATCATTGTTGGTTTTTATACCATAATAAAAAAATCTGGTGTGAACATCACAAGACTTTCCTTATCTTATTATTTGGGTAATTCTGTCAAAAACCCTGGACCTCAATTTTTTTTCGAGTTCCTATTTTACCAACTTTTACTTTAAATTCATGTTTATCTCGTGATAAATCATTTTTATTCTCATGAATTTTTTAATTTGTGTGTGTGTGTGTCTGTCGGTCTGTCAGTAAACAGGATATCTCGAGAACCGTAACAGCTAGTGACTTGAAATTTGGCATGCGAGTTACTTGTAGTAGGAACGCAGTGAAGCTTTGGCAAAATCGCCGAGTCGTTTGGTCGCAAGGTCACAAAATCGGTCACAAAACGGTCGCGAATCTAAACGGTTGAAGATACAAAAATTTATGAGAATAAAATGATTTGTTATCATGAGATAAACATGAATTTAAAATAAAAGTTGGTAAAATAGGAACTCGAAAAACTGAAGCTCAGGATTTTAATGTACCGGGTGTTCATAAAATGTTTCGGGAAATTGATATTACCGGATAGATCAGACCGAGGCGAACAAATAAATTACAATGAAACTTTTAGATCTGAGGTCAAATAAATAAGTTATAGCCGATTAAAAATTAATGAAACGGACCAATCACAGCGCGCTCGGAGAGCTTCCTGGTCGACTGCGGGAGGACGGGGTTGACCGCTAGGAGGCACGCAGGCGATAATGGGAAGGCCGTGCGTTCGAGCTCGCACGTTTACCTTCAGTGACGTAGCAGAATGTTAAGTACGAGTCGATTATTGTCTTGTACTGTTTATTTTAATCAGCTTTCGAGTGTTGGACTCCCGCCTCGTCGTTTTTTTAAAATAACAAGTTCCGGGACGAGAGCAGCGCAGGGCCGAGACGATGGACCCTGTATAATATATAATAATAGGATAAGGAAAGTCGTGTGATGTTCACACCAGATTTTTGTATCTTCAACCGTTTAGATTCGCGACCGATTTTGCAACCTTGCGACCAAACGGCTTGGCCGATTTTTACCAAAAGTTTCGCCCTGCATCCCGTACCTACAAGTAACTTGCATATCAAATTTCAAGTCTCTAGCTCTTACGGTTCTCGAGATATCCTGTTTCCTGACAGACCGACACACACACACACACACACACACACACACACACCCACACACACACACACACACGCACACACGCACGCACACACACACACGAACCAATGGCCCAAACCAACTTTTTTGGTGTCCTGAGGCTATAATTCGTCCAGAAATGTGAAAAACTGGGTCAAATTTTCGTCGATTATATTACTTTCCTTATAATAAGGAGTGTTTTGACTTATTTCGATTATTTTTGTTTCTTACCAGCTGTAAGAAATTATCAATCTACAATTGTTTATTTATAAATAGATATTTGTCTATTAGTTGGTCATCATCTACTTCAACGCTTTCCAGTTTATCGTTTCGTCATATAGCAACTGCGCTACACGAGGTAACGTGAAAAGTTCTCTGCCTAACACAGATATGGTGCTGCAATCGGCAAACAATTATGTTTCCTGCTTGGGTGCATGTGTCATTAGTTCGTATGACTAGTTTCAACTTGTTCGCTCAAGTAGTTTGTTTACACGAATTTTTTCAGTAGACATGTTGCATGTTTTTTGTTAAAATGGATAAACTTGAATATCGTGCGGTTATAAAATTCTTCGTTTTGGATGGATTAAACTCGAAGGAAATTCATCTGAAGTTGACAAACGTTTACGGGGACTCTGCTCCTTCCATATCAACTGTTAAAAAGTGGGCAGCTGAATTTAAACGTGGTCGCACATCCCTCGAAGATGGCCAAAAACCGCAACCACACCGGAAACCATCAAAAAGTGCATGATATCGTGTTGGACGATAGGCGAGTGAAGGTGAGTGAGATAGCTGAGGTTGTGGGGATATCGGAAGAAAGGGTGCAAAACATCTTGCACAAAGAATTAGGGATTCGAAAGCTCTGCACAAGATTGGTGCCGCATTTGCTGAATGCCGATCAAAAGCAAATGCGCAAACGATTTTCGCAGCATTCTTTAGACCGATTAAACAGGGATCCGACCGATTTTGTGCGACGATTTATCACCATGAATGAGACATGGGTCCACCACTACACGCCAGAAACGAAACAGCAGTCCAAGCAGTGGGTAGAAGCCGGTGATTCAGCGCCAAAGAAAGCGAAGTCGATCACATCTGCCGGAAAGGCGGGTTTTTTTTTATGCGAAAGGGATCCTGTTAGTTGATTATCTTGCAAAAGGCAAAACAATTACAGTCGAATATTACTAACCTTCTTGACCAGCTGAATGCCAAAATTCGCGAGAAGAGGCCTGGCTTGAAGAAGAAAAAAATCATCTTTCACCAGGACAACTCACCTGCGTTGGCGATGGGAAAACTGCGGGATTTGGGGTATGACTTGCTCGGCCATCCCCCCTATTTTTCTGATTTGGCACCCTCAGACTTCCATCTGATTCCAAACTTTAAAAAATTGTTTCTGGGAAGCGCTTCGTATCAATGAAGAAGTTGATGAATATTTTCACAACCTTCCAGATTCTCACTTCCGAGAAGGAATACTGATGTTGAGAGGCGCTGGATCAAGTGTGTTGAAGTCAAGGAGATTATGTAGAAAATAAAATAATTTTTTAATTAAAAGTCGTAGTCTTTCATTGTCAGGCCGAGAACTTTTCACCTTACCCTCGTATGGTCATACCTTTCTACATTTGTTTGATGACCAATTATCTTGAAAGTTTTTGTTTTATGCTATTAATGTAATAAAATAATCTTCGAGATTTACTTCTTTTCCTTTTATCTTCAATATCGTATGCTCCAAGTAAACTTTGCATCCATAAGTTTTTAAAATGTCCATTCCAAAGATTATGTCGTTTTGAACGTCTGCTACCAGTAAACGATGTTTAAATATAGTATTTCCGGTAGTCATTTGGTAGTTTCTCAATAAAGCTTTGCTAAAGCACCAGTTACTGTTCGAAGTTTCCAACTGGTTAGCAGAAAACATCTGGATGTCTCGATAACATTATTTTTGCAATAGTTTTCGTCGCGCCTGTATTCAGTAGAAAAGCATGCAACTTTTTATTTATTCGGCCATCGACATAAACACTATTGAAATTGTGGTTGATTGTTGCAATCCGCATTTTTGTGGCTGAGGCTTCACCGTTGATACCCGCCCCTTTGCATCAATCCGTTCTAATTTTTCTGCTGAAATGCTCCAGAAGCTCTTTGTGGTTTTTTGCACCAACTTCGAATATAGCCTATCTCACAGCGTTTCCAGCAGCGTAATCACATTGATCTTTTTCCAAATAGATTGGCAACCTTTTTTGCTAAGTACCCCACTGGTGCCTTATTCAGTTCGTCTGTGTCTGCTGCCAGTTCTCCTATACTCCCACGACTCCTGGCCGCTTGTTTGGCAGCTTCAAATTCCAGTGCATGCGTAGCACATCAATCAATGTTTTGCTTGTTGAATTTCCCGATCGTTAATGTTATCAATAGATTTTCGCACAGCAAATGCCTTTAAGACGTAGTTGGGGGCTGTTGTGTGTGAAATACAAACAAGAAGAGCTACGTCTGCCTTAAATTCTTGAAGCTGTGCGTGGTAAACCTTTTCCAGATAAACACGACTGTAACACATTTTAAAGCGTTTGATAATTTGGTTGTAACTTTTTCGCTCGTTAATAGGCATCGCCACGAAAAACCACAATTAAAGCGGCGACCTTTCTAATTTCTGACCATCTATTTATTTTCAAATTGTTTTAATAATTTGGCTAAGGAGACTTACCATCAACGTTTGTGTTCGGACTTTAGTCTTTATCATATCGGCGCTGAACAATGCCTTTTGCAAATGCCGACTTTTTTTAACGTTTCCGTTAGACTCGCCAGGTACGCTGCTAGAGGTGATCTTGATCGAAGTACTAAACCTACTTTCAATTTTTTATAATTATCTCTTTAAGGGTATACATTTTCTTGTCCTGTGCTATCTTTACTTCATTAATTTAGCCTTTTGCTCATCTATTTGTTATTTATATTTAATTTTTTTATATGTACTTGCTTTTATCTTGTTCAGCACGGCACTCATGTCAGACAATCAGCCCTCAATTTCAGAATGATAACTTTCTGAAACCTCACCAGCATCAATTAAGGCTTGCTTAAGTCACAACTGCAATACAGACTTATTTCCAAAAATCCTGTTGCTCCAGCTCACGTTTGAAGTCAATAACTTTAAGGAAAAAGAGCGTGGCTTTATTTGCGACTATGTACCCCTTTATTTTATTTATTTAAATTTATATAAACCCGGCACCAGTTATAAAGTTTTTGTTCTTGAGAGTGGCGAATAACACGCGTAAATTTATTAAAACTATTTATTTATTTTACTTACACGCAATCAAATCCTTTATTAACATTTACGTACATGATACAAAGAATACTACCCTAAAGTTACACTGTATAAACTGTATTTATGTATAACATAATTTATATTACACTAACATTATTCGTTCCAATTTCGCTTTTTAACTTCTTTTAGCTGCTTTGGTGCTTGATATTAACGCAATTCAGAACCGTTTCTAGAGCTTACGGAAACTCCTGGTAAACGCCTGTAAATTTCCATATTCCTCAAGTGCTTGCACGTGCACAAGCAGACGATTATTTTTTATAACTCCAATATTTATACAATTTGCCAATTAATATTAGGCTGTAAGTATTCTACCGGACTAAATATAGATAAATGAGTACAATAAGACATGTGGGGTAGAATTCCAGCGAAAACTCCCCTTACAATGTTTTAATATAATATTCATGAGAATGAGGAGTACAATGTTGTGAAAGATTAATATACAATGACAGTTAGTATCTAGTAGGTAGATCAGATAGCTTAAAACGCTTGAGTCTTTTGGGTTCGTTGTTATATTCCATAAGGTGCTGCACAGAAGGGTTGGGATGAGCGAACAGTCTGTCTTTATATTTCTCACTGAGCTTTTTAATTTCACTTTTCACTGTGGGAATTTGTAGGTCACTTAAAATCACATTATTGGGGACGTACCATGGCGCGTCAACGATCATTCTGAGTTTGCTTTGGAAGCGATCAAGCATAGCTAAGTTGGAGGTAGCTGCAGTATCCCACAAGGAGATCCCATAGGTCCAAATAGGTTTGAGAACTATTTTGTAAATTAATAGTTTATTTTCTAATGATAACTTGGATTTTCTGCCAATAAGTCAGTATAACTTTTGGAGTTGAAGTCCGAGTTGCTTGCATTTGGTGAATATATGGTTTCTCCAGGTCAGTCTCCTATCTAAATGCAGCCCCAAATATTTAACTGTCTCTGTATGTGGTAGTTGATGACCATTGAAAGTTACTGGAGAACAGTTATCTTTTCTCATAGTGAATGTGATGTGTTGTGACTTAGATTCATTCACTTTGATTCGCCATTTACTAGCCCACAATTGAATTTTATTAAGGTGAGCCTGAAGGTATCTTAAAGCAGCTTGTGGGTTGATATGAGAGGCAAGAATAGCCATATCGTCAGTTATTCTGTGCACCTGCTCCACAATGCCATGTTGTTTGCGAAAATCAAATTGATGTTTAGGAATTAGTTCTTGGTTGTCTAAAATTGGCATTAATCTGTTCAGAATCAGCTTTTCAAGGATTTTTGCCAGAAGGGGGAAAAGACTTATGGGTCTGTATGACGTAATTACCGTTGGTGGTTTACCGGGTTTCAAAATCATTATTATTTGTGCTGTTTTCCATTGACTAGGGAAGTATCTGATTTTGAGAATAGAGTTATACAAGTAGGTAAGGGCATATATAGCTTTAGTAGGTAGTTCCTTGATGACTGTCCCAGTGATCAGGTTGTACCCTGGAGATAAGCAGACGATTGGAAGGCATTATATCCGCTGCTCGACTGTGACGGCTGTGCGCAACAAAAACTGCGCCCGTCTTAGCGATGGTGTGCCTACAAGGGACGTCCGGAAATTCGGTAAAATATTGCGTTTGATTTGGTAAGATTAATATTAGGTTGAACTAAGTATTTTGGGTATATAATAAAAATATAATTTTTTTATATTAATTTATCGTCGTTTCTAATGTGTATTAGTAGTATATTACTAATTTACATAATAATTATTATTTTGAAAGAAATAACTGCCACAACTAAAAATTTTCAAATTGAATGTTCTATAAGTTTGCCTACTGAAAAATGTGAATTTAGAAAAAAATATAAATTGAGATATTCACAAAAGTTACTATTGAAGAATAATTAAAAATTTACAATTCTAGTTGCTGTTATCGAAAATTTGATCTGGAGATATGGAGCTGTAATTGAAATATGTATTTCATTTGTATTGTTATACCATTATTTAACTAGACATTATAATTATATACCTATAATATTTTCAATAAAATTGCCAATAAAGTAATCGTTTTGGAAAACATAGAAAATCAGTTTTCATATTATTTACTGAAAAAATCCCAGATAACCACCAATAACCAGATTGAACTGTCCGACTTAATACCCGGATCCGAATTCCACAAATTATCACAAAGGATAGGAAACATCATACCTAAAAGATATTCACAAAAAAAAACAAAATTAATGAACTGCCCAATTCAGCCTTGGTATATATTTCGTATGAGGAATGAAAAATCTATTATAAAAGACAAACAGTCGAAAAATATTTTAAAATAATGCATAGTTATTTAAATTTTCCTAATTTTTGAAGTAATACAGACTTTTTTACACTAGTGTTCATAGCTAGATACATTTTTAAAATGTTGTACGCTTACATTTGTTACAGCTTTTCTTAATGTGCTGTTAACATTTCAATCGGAGAAATAACTATTTGTATGGTAGTGTCCTTTTCTATTTTTAAGGTTGTTTAATTATAATTTTCGGAAGATTCATTTTTATATTAAAAATTTGGAAATTCTATAAAAATAAAAATCTTGATCATATTTACTGCAATTTTTATTATTGGTTACTAATATGTTAATCAGTTAATTTATTTTCCTTATTAGTAAATAATTTACATAATTTAATGTAAAGTAAAGGTGAATTTTTAATTCAAAGATCACAGCAAATTAAAAATAAATCTGCCAATAAACCGTTAACTACACCTAACCATTTAATTTTAGATAGTAGTTATGTTTGGGCAGCTATGGGTCTAAAGGCCTGTTGGAAAGCTTATATAATTATGTTTTGGGCGTGTTTAAGAAATTTTACTTTACTTACCTTTGATGCAACAAGTTATTATGACTGTCATATAAACTGTCGTACAATAAAGAAAACAATTATAAATTATATATTATCAAATTACTCTCATATGGGGGTAGGATTACAAAACTAAATATATAATTATTTAGTGATAGAAATACAAAGCTAAATATTCCATTTCTTTTTTACAAACTTCAGACATGGTTATTGTTTTTCGCTAGGTTGTTCCCCTTTTGGACAGGATCTTATAAATACTGTTATTTTATGTCTGTCTCGATTGTTCTTTATTTTTCCACTCGCAGTTACACTGTCACACAGCTTTTGTTAGTCGGTCACTTTGCATTCAGCTGAAGTGTCTAAATCATCGCAGCTAGCTTCTGTCAATATAGTTAGTTAAACTGTCTGCTTTAAGTCTTTCTGGGATTTCTGCATTGGGGATTTTGTCCAGTCTTGTAATTCCTTCGATTACTCTTGTGATTTTAATCTCGGTGGGTTGCACGTTTTGAGTACTGTTCTGGTTTAGCACCCAGAATTGGCAGCTGTATGTGAAAGTTAATATGAAACTGTCTATTTCCAACACTTTTTTCGCTATTGCATAGTACTGCCTTTCGGTGTTGCTGCCTCGAGTTCAACTTATCTATTATTTCTTCTTGACTTTGAAGTGTAGCTCCTAGATATCGGTAACGCTTTATTTGTTCGATCACCTTGTTGTTTATTTTAAGGTCAATATTTTGCGGTGTTCTTGATATCCTCATACTTTTTGTTTTGTCGCAATTTACTTTTATTTCATTGAAGAGATTTGTGCCATATATCTAGATTGCAGGCTATTTTGATCGTTTCCTATCAGCAGTAGATCATTGGCAAAAGCAAGTGCTTTAATGTATATGAGAAGGGGCTAAGCTTCTGTAGTTTAGGCAATATATTTTTTTGTTTTGTCTTTGCATTCTTTCATGATTTTATCCATCACCGTAATAAATAATGATGAGTTTAATACAACACCTTGTCTTATCTCTTGTTGTGCTAAACTCTTTAAAGGTTATCTATTTTATTTTGACGATATTTCTGGTGTTTCTGTAGAGACTCTTTACTGAGTCTCAAAAATCTTCGCTTACGTTGTTTTGATGTAAGGCTTTCCAAATTTCTAGTCTTGGAAGTGAGTACAATGCTTGGCATAGATTAACAAATACAATACACAAGACTTTATCTTTCGCCATGTGTTTCTTTATTATTTGTCTTTCTATAAATATTTGGTCTTAAGTAAACATGTGACTTTTGAACCCCCAGTTCTCTTCTCATAAGAAAGACTTTATGTATTCGCTTCTACACTTTCCCTAATACACTTAGCAAGAAAATGCCTCTATAATTTTTGAATTCTTCGTTATCTTCTTTTTTTTTAATTGGTACAACAATTGCGGCCTGCCAGTCATTTGGTACTTATTTATCACACCAAGCCCTATTAGTTATTTCTAAAAACATATTTTTACCTGCATCACTTAAAAACTTCACTATTTCAGAAGTTATTATGTCCGTTCCTACTGCTTCCTCTATTTGATTGTTTTAATAGCTTCTTCTAATTTTTCTAATGTTTTCTTCCTGAATTGTTTCCAGACGCTGTTCGAAATACTCCTTTCACTTGTTTAGTATAAAGCCGCTATTGGTTAGTACTTTTTTGTTTTTTTTTGTTTTAAGTTGCTTTAATGTTTTTTCTTTTGTACAAAGAGTAGTTTTTGGTTTCTGTACCCCTGTGCTCTAGTTTTGTTGCTGAAGTCATCCCATGCACTTTTTTTGGCTTCAATAATTGCTCTTTTTGCCTTTGTTTGACTAATTTATATTTTTCATAGTCCGCTGTCTTATTTTTGCTATTCAAGTATTGTTTCCAAGGTTCCTTTTTTATCTTATTAATTGTTTTATTTTGTTCGCTCCTAACAGTGTTTTCGTTATGAATACTCTTTTGTCATTCCACATGCGCTTTCAAGCGTTCTAATTAGGCTTTCTTAAAATTTGTTTATACATTTTCTAGGTTTTGTAACTATTTGTAATTTGTTTTTAGATTATAAGTCTCCACTTCCAGTTTTCGCTGCTACGTATGTGTACATTCTTTACTGTGTAGCTTCTAGTTTTTAAAGCACTTATTAGATTAACAAAAATTCTTATAAAATAATATAACAACAATAATAATAATAAATTAATAAGATACTTAGTAAACAGCATTACAGCAAAACAATACGTATTTACAAATCAAACTACAATTAAACTGGATCGTACAATTTATTGAAAATAAATAAATAGTTTCTAACCAGATTTTTCATAAAAGCATCTGTTTTACTGCTTCAGATGCTATTTTTATACTTAACGATTATTTTACGTTAAGTTGGGCAAAGTTAAAAATTATGAGTTTCAAAAAACGTAAACTGGAAATCCCAGAAATATATCTAGATGACTTCAATAGCCTAGAAGCAGTTACTGTGATAGCTAAAACTGGAAATAACTCCAAGATAAAAATAACTGGCATATACAAACAACCAAATCGGAGACTGGATGAAAATGATATTCAATCTATTTTTAATGACAATCAACCAACAATGGCTATTGGAGACTTTAACTGCAAGAACACCTTTTGGGGCTGCAGAACTACCAACCCGAATGGAACAAGGTTAAACAACTACAGCACAACACATACAATTCAAATAGCAGCCCCGGGTCAGTACACGTACTACTCATACAAGACAGATTGACTCCCAGATATACTAGATATTGTACTACTTAAGAATGTTACAAGACCAATCTACCAAAGTGTAATGACAGAATTGGATTCCGATCACCTGCCAGTTGTAATGTCTTTCAATACTACCATACGACAAGAAGTCCCACTACCAAAACTCAATCAATGGTAAAGTGGATTGGCAAACCTTTCAAAACCTATTGAACGACCACATCAAATGTCCAAGCCAAATCCACACAACACAACAAATTGATGAAGTAATAAAAAATCTCCTACAAGCAATAAAAGAATCCATTAAGGTAGCGACAACCAGCACTAACACCAGAAGACCAAATAACTACCAGCACCCACCACTGGAAATTCTACAATTAATAAAAGAAAAGCATAGAATTCGAAGACTTTGGCAAAATACTCGACAGCAGCAATATAAAATGCAATTAAATAGACTAATACGCAGAGTAAAAACAGAACTAGATGAATACAGATTTAACTCATACCAACGCTACATCCAGGAGTTACAACCTAATGACCCAACAATGTGGCAAGCTACAAAGAATATTCTTCAACAGCCCCAGATAATTGGACCACTAAAAGATGGAAACACAGTCTTTACAACAGATGAAGAAATCTGCAATATATTTGCGGACCATTTTGAAGCTGTGTTTACTCCAGCACCAAATAATGATAACGCTTTTGATGAAGAAGTAAGACAGTATCTCCAACAATACGAATCAAATACAAGGGGTGAATTCAAACCAACATCGCCCAGAGAGGTTAAAAGATTAGCTAAAAAACTTAAAGTGAAAAAAGCCCCAGGAAGCGACCTCATACCAAACATAATAATTAAAAACTTCACAACTAAAATACATGCCTATTTAGCCACAGTTTTCAATGCCTGCATGCGACTTGGTTACTTCCCTGCTGCCTGGAGGCATGCAACCATACTTGTATTTCACAAACCTGGAAAAAATCGGCACTCTCCAACGAGCTATCGACCAATTAGCCTGTTCTCAACTTTATCCAAATTGTTAGAAAAAATAATGGACAGGCGCCTACTTCAAAACCTACACTTGCTTAACATTTAGATCCAAACACTCAACGACCCATCAGCTACAACGAATTGTGGAGTACATAGAAAAAGGCTACGAAAATAAAGCTTATACTACAGCAGCATTCCTGGATATAGCTAAGGCTTTCAACAGGGTCTGGATAGAAGGTCTACTTTATAAACTACAGCGCCTCCACATACCAGATTATTTGATACATATTATACGATCATTTCTCACACACCGCACCTTCTCCGTTAGAATCAATTCCACATACTCAACAGTTAGACCTATCCATGCTGGCGTCCCACAGGGATCCATATTGGGCCCAACACTATTTAATATCTACATCCATGATATACCTCAAATAGACAAAGCAGCCATTGCTATGTATGCAGATGATACTGCGCTACTTACCCAGAGCAAAGAACTATTGGAAGCATCAAACGAACTACAATCCAACCTAAATACAATATCAAGCTGGATGGGAAAATGGCAGATAAACCGTAACTTAACCAAATGTCAAGCTCAAGTGTTTATCTTACGACGCCTCAGAGATATACCCAACATTCAAATAAATAATGAAGAAATTCCATGGAACACGCAAAATAGCCCAGTTAAGTATCTAGGGGTATACTTAGACCAACGACTAACCTGGGGTTTTCATATTAACCACAAATTGAATGAAAGCTATACTAGATTAGCCCTACTATACCCACTTATAAACAGAAAAAGTTCTCTACACATAGACTGTACAATGCTAATCTATAAATCATTAATTAGACCACTGGTAATGTATGCATGCTGTGTATGGGGATCTGCTTCACCGACTCATATCCGCAAAATACAAACACTGCAAAATAAGATTCTTCAAATAGCCACAAATTCTTCATGGTATATAAGGAACCACCAACTACACGCTGAACTAAATCTCCCAACCATAGAAGAACACATTAAAAAATTAGCGACAAGCTTCTTTAAAAATTTAAACAACTGTGCAGGAGCACACTAGGAATGAGACACATATATCAATGCTTGAAACGTAAACTGACGCAATATTTCCTTTCAACCGATGATAGTAGTGATAATGAAGTGTAGAGTAGTGACAAAACCAAAATAATACAACAATAAAACTAAACAGTGAATGGGTAAGCCTATAGGCAATCCCTAAGCGACAATAGTGTTACATGTAATCAATAGTTAACAGGACCATGTACAGCACGACGTTGCTGATCTGGTTCAATAAATTTTAAAAAAACTGATAATTCTGCATGTTACAAAACCGCAAAACACTTAAGCAGTGAGGGGCCAATAGTTAATCATTTACATTTAGCAATTAGCTTATGAGAATAGCTAACAGAAAGCGATTGTATACGTGACAGCTACACAAAATGGCAGTTAGCTAATTCAAAGAATTAATATTTAAAACAACAAAAACAATTTTTAAGAGAATTTTTGGTATTAGTCGGCTAGCAATCTTTAATATCTCTTTAAGTGTTAGAGATAATCAATAAAATAAGATATGAAATAAAGCACATAAATGTATGTATATCTGCTTTATTTTATAGACGATTTTTAACTTGATTGATATTATACACTAGAAATAGTGCCTTTTTATTGTAACAAATTCAATAGTACATAATAAAACAAAAGAAGTTAATTAACATTGGCATCAATGTTAAAAGCGTTTTGCATGGTGTAATAAATTGTAGGTACACGTAACCCTGACTTGCCTAAATCCTTAATATAAATACGTGCAGTTTATCATCAAAAATTCAAATTAACCTAATCTTAAACCCGAGTCAAGATTTGTTTCATCAATTATACCTTACGGATACGTACCTATACAGGAGTATCTTATCTGCTGCATAAGTAGTTTTAAAATAATATGTAGTTTTAAAATACGCCGGCAGTGATTAATTATTGAGTCGAAGCCAATTAATTAACACGAACGGGAATCTGCAAAACGCATTTACAATAATCAGCCAACTGCCTCAAAGATAAGAGATAGGCTGCCTTGGGAGCCAGGTACATGGTAAGTAAATTATTCTTTTCCTAGTTTATCTTCCGATCAAACCCACCGGGTTAAGTAACAGATATGAAGACATTAGTAAAAACTCATTAGTATCTAGGTACTCATTAGTCATTATGATGGGAGCAATGCGGAGTTCATTTATTAGAGCGGTTCCCTTTGGACAGCGGCACCGCCGTCGGCTACGTCCAGAAAAATTATTGTAACTAAACAATGCATTTGTATTAATTTGTATCATTCGTTTCTCTATTGGAAAATATCTAGTTTTTATCGCATGATTTATGAGCCACGAGCGGCTTATTTCAATTTTTTTCCTTTAATAGCCTTTCGGCCTGGACACTGACAGATTGCAATGAACTGTAGAGTTAAAATAGCAAAACTCAAAAAGAATGGGAATATCAAATCTTAAGGTACTTAAAAGTATCTCAAAATGTATTAATTAATTTCTAAAGTAACGTATCAGGTTAATAACAATATAAAGCAAAAATTAAAATGTAAATATACAAGGTCCAACGAAAGATTTCTTAGAATTTAAAGTTTAGTTGGAATTTTCAGCAGAATTTTAGCCTTAATCTAAAGTTTTTAAAATTGTCGTGCAATGTCTCGTTTGGTAGCAGAGTAATAATTTATAAACAAAATCTAATAACTAGCAGATAGAAAAATAAAAAAAATTGATGATATATTAAAACTCAGCAAATTATATCATTTAAAAAGCAATGCTCATATTTGATAACATGTACACCAAATCCGAAAACAGAAATAGCGTCAAAATGTTTAGTAGACACAAAATAAGTAAAATATGTTGCAATTTACTATAGGAACCAAATTTTTATCAGTATCTAAAGTACTTTGAACAAATAACGTTAAAATGGACTATATTATTACAAAGTTTAAGAAAACCAAACTAGAGCAGATTATAACTTCACCAATCATCAAATATAAATTGTCAATTAGTTAAAGAATACAAATGAAATTACCCTAAAAAGAAAAACAGTGAATATCCCACAAGTCAAAAAGAAAGACTACTCGCATTATTAAAGATGTCCAAGAAAGTTAATGAGAAATCATGTTAAAAATGTAAAATTAAAAATAAAAGTCATTAGTCTTTTCAGATACAGATCATCTAAAAATAAGACCACAAAAATCATTAAAACAATGAATAAAATCAAAATGGATATTATTTTTGCTAATAATTTTAAAATTTTGCTATATGAAATTAAATTGGACAGAAGTGCAAAGAAGTATTTGCATTATTAATTACAATATTTTAATAAATTGGTCCTAACCATTCAGAAACAGCAGTTACAATCTCTAAGGTCAGATTCACTTATCTTAATCTATTCAACCTAACCGATAAATATATGTAAATTACCAGATAAAGTGAAAATTCAAAATTAAATGTGAATTGCTATCTTATTGCATTTAGAAGGGCAAAGAAGAGCTGTAGAATTGTAACGCATGATTTTACTTAAGCACAAGAAAGAGTTGGAAGTTTGTCTCTAACTTTTTATAATTCTCCATATTTATCGCTTTATCAAACTAATTATTAGGTGTAACAAAAAAAAAGACATCTATATATGTTCAAGCCATAGTTAAACCCGGACCAAGAACAAAAACCCATTTCTAAACGTGACAGATTTGAACAGAAATTAATATTATGCATTTGATGGAGCTTTACTCAACTAGAAGTAGGTTACTTTAGCCCAACGCTGTCTTACCTTTGTAAACAGAAATCTAGCATTGTTACAACAGGATAATTCTCATCTCATGTCACTTCACTTATAGTTCAGATTATTTACTACTTTTTTCGGTTAATTACTCACTTTTTTATGATAGGCAGTTTGAAAATGTCAAAGTAGTAAAATTAAAGTATGAACATTTCTTGTTTTTAAGAGCAAAGCATGAAAAAAAACGTTATATACAAAAATTTATTCGGAATGGACACAGATCGTAGATTATAATAAATCATATTTTGGAAATTAAGTTAATTGTTTTTTCCTTTTAAATTCAAATTTATGACAAAAATGTACGAAACACCCTTTGTAAATAAATTGATTTACTAAATAAAATTATCGATGGGATTTCAAAGAGCAGTTCGGATTGAGGATTATGGATACACTGAACTTTTTCAAATTCCATGTTTGAAAAAAACGTCAATCAATTTGAACAAACTGTAATTATATGTTGGACTAACAAAGAAGGCACCTTATTTGTATCTAGGTTCTTCTTCTTTGTTATTAAAAATACCTGTGCTTGCTTTCAAAGAGAACACCACAAACATCCAAATATTTTTTTAATAACATATTCACGTAGCTTTTGAGTATGGTATCTTATGGTAAAAAATTAAAACTAAAAACACAATACGTTGTTGGAAATGCACAAAGTTGGTTTTTGCTTAATAATGCTTAATAATACGTTGAGCACTTGGATATTAAAGATATACATGTTCCTGTACGTCAGTTAAGCAAATTTCTGATATTGGACTTCAGATAAAACCGCAACTTTTAAAAAAAAATAATATTTCAGTTGCATCCTGACGGAGCTGTAGAAAGGTAATTCATATAAGCTGGAAATTGTGCCATGTTATAATGCCACTAAAGAGAGAATTGACAAGGTTGAGAAGCTTTCATCTAATTATAGAGGGGGTTTGGCATAAAAGATGCTGGCCTATAGTGGTATTCTGTGTTATTTTGAATGTCACTGGTATTAATTCATTTATAATTCATAGCGAATTCGATCCTTCACGCAGTATAATCCAACGTTCTCTTTTAGTTGTAACGTTTTCATTTTATTATAAATAGTTTAACATGTATTTTCTCTATCCAGAAGTAAGTGTGCGATTTGGGAGCGGGCATTGAACCTACCTTAAATTTCTTTTATTTTCTGTTCTGCCTTGATTCATTTTATCGTCTAATGTTCTCGAAAATTATTCTTTCAGACCATCCATTTTATTATTTAGCGTATCCATATTCGAGCCCAGATCTACTTTTACATTATTTACATTAGTAATTTTAAAATGGAAATTTTCTGGTTCTCACCAGCATTAAGTCGAAGTTGCAATACGTCCTCATTTTCGATAATTTATAAATCCTTTTCTTCTAGCTCACGTTTGAGGTCGGTAACTTTAAGGCTTTGTGGTTATGCTTCCCTTTATTTTATTTATTTTAATTTATTCAGCATTCAAGTTATAAATACAAATATCTCACGCTTGTCACTAATTGTAACGATTTTTCTCTACACATTGGTGAATAACACACGTAAATTCATTAATACTACTTATTTATTTTATTTATAGGCAACAAAAATTGCTTAACACTGTTTATGTGCACAGCACAAATAATTGCTAACGTAAAATTGTATTTTATTTATGTGTCACACTATTTATGTGGCAATCGCACAGAACGTTTGACTTCACTTCACTTCGGCTGCCTTGCTTCGTGATAACTAAGCCTATTTTGGACCTTTGAGAAACCCCTAGAATGTTCTCATTATTCAAGTCCTCGCACGTGTTTAAGCTGGAAGTTATTATATCCGTCGCTCGAACATAACGGCTGGGCATCCGCTACGGAAAGCATTCAGAAATTTATTACAATATGCCAACCTTTCTACTATTATAAGCCAAAGCATAACTCAATCAAAATTATTGATATTAAATTCAGTGTATCAGAAAAAACTGATAGCAAAATTTGGCAGCAAGCAAGGCAATAATTAAATGATGGGTCAGTAGTAACTATTCACTCGTAAGAAGGATGTATTGAAAAAGTCAAAAACGCTCGATTTATATTAAATTAAAGCAGTTTCGCGTATCATCATCATACTATTCGTTCTGTTATACATTATTATGTCTGCAGTTAAAAATTGATTAACTTTTGGATATATGTAGCGACATTTCCATTTAATAACTCTATATTGGACATATGTCAACAAAATTGCACAGTTAGAATACTATTTATCAATGTTTGTGCCAAATAGTGCAGTTAATAGACACTTCATTTTAATGATATGACTAATCAAATTAATGTAGTCGAAAAATGATCTTTTGTTACTAAAACATCCAGTACACATTACTTGGTTTATGGGGATCAAGAACCGTACAAAACCTTTTACAGGGCCTTTATTATGTGACAAACGATAAAAAATTTATTATAAAAAATCAGTGCATTATGTTTTCAAAATGGCTGCCTTTACTAAAGATAGTAATTTCAACCCTTTTCTTTAATTGTGGCTTTTCTAATGTCCGCAGAAATGGCCTAGCACCTCTTTTGTGATGCGATTCTTGAGTTTGTCGATGAAGTGGGGTTTGTTCCAATAAACCTTATTCTCAATATAAACCCCATAAGGATAAATTTCATGGATTTAAACCGGGGGAATTTGGGGACCACTCTATGTCACCTTCTATCTTACGGAAGGCGTCCAGACTTATAATCCTCTTTCCAAAGACTTCTGTGGGGATGTCAAAGATGCTCTGAGTCCGATGGGTGATGGCTCCACCTTGCTGAAACCAGTATTGGTTGACTTGCCTTTTGTCGCTCACAATTGGAATGAATTTCTCGAGAACTTCTGTACGATAAACTTTTTCATTGACATATTTTGTGAAAAACTGGGCCAGCCATTTCTTAATGGCAAATTGTACACCATACACAAACTTTTTCTAGGTGCAATCAGCGAACTTCGGTTAAATGTGGGTTTTTGATACTCCAATGTCGATAATTTTATTTGTTGAATTAGCCATCAAGTTGAAAATAGGTTTCATCCGTGAAATGGGCGTGCTTTATGTTTAACTTTTTGATTCAAACCATCTTTATGACCACTGTGGCATTAGTAAATTTTTTGCCAATATTGTTCTCGATCAGAGGGATTTTCAATTTAATTTCTTGGTGAAGATGGTGTGAAAAACCGTTTCACGGTCTTGGGATCTGTTCTTGTCATCCAGCACACTTTCTGTCTTTTCAAATTTATATTATAACGTGGTAAAATAAACAATTTAATTATAGAACACATTTTATCACGGTATTTTTTGTTTTGCTATTGTGTGCTTGTCAAACTTGGCCTCGCATGCAGTTAGCGCCCCACTAGCACTTCGGCCCCTTTCGTAAAAGGCGGCCCCAATGAAGACCGTTTCTTCGGTTGAATAGCTGATCTTAGCTGACGTTATATTAAGTGTTGACCTAGAGTGTAAACTAAATTCAAAACATTGACTTAGCTATATCTAACGCCAAACATAAAATTGGCTGAAAAGTTTGAGCATGTTAATAAAACTGTTTGGATGACATAATAAAAGCTCTGTAGCTATCCTATCTAAAATAATTCTCAAAATAAGCAATTTGAAGGTAAACTTGGTATTTGGACTTTTGTATTGAGAATCGGCTAAGAGAAGCAGAAAACATTGTCCTGCTGGTACAATTGCAATCAGAGTTATTACGAATATAACTAGAGAAATTTTTTCTCGATTTAGGATTTTTAATACCATTGAATCGTTGCAGCGCAAAATCGTTTGTAAAATAGTCGAGTAAATAACCAGTACCGTTAAAAATACTTACGCTGCATTAGGTTGCTATGCTTTAAATAAAGTCTTCTTAATTTACCAGCATTGAATAGTAGAAACTATAAAAATTGTTGATTGTTACAATGATTATCGTTTGCTTCATATGAGAAAGGATCACTTACAAAGAAATACACAGCTTTTTTACTTTCCTTATCCTATAATATGGAAAGTAATGTAATCGGCGGAAATTTGACCTACCCAGTTTTTCACATTTCTGGACGAATTATAGCATCAGGACACCAAAAAAGTTGTTTTGAGCCATTGGTTCGTGTGTGTGTGTGTGTGTGTGTGTGTGTGTATGTGTCTGTCGGTCTGTCAGTAAACAAGATATCTTGAGAACCGTAAGAGCTAGAGACTTGAAATTTGGTATGCAAGTTACTTATAGGTAGGGGACGCAATGCGAAGCTTTTAGTAAAAATCGGCAGAGTGGTTTGTTGACAAGGTCGCAAAATCGGTAGCAAAGCGGTCGCGAATCTAAACGGTTGAAGTTACAAAAAATTCATGAGAATAAAAATGATTTGTTATCATGAGATAAACATGAATTTAAAATAAAAGTTAGTAAAATAGAATTGAAAAAAATTGAAGCTCAGGATTTTAATATACCGGTGTTTATAAAATGTTTCGGGAAATTTATATTACTGGATAGATCAAACAAAATTACAATGAAATTTTTGATCCGACGTCAAATATAAGTTATAGCCGATTAAAATTAATTAAACGGACCAATCACAGCGCGCTGTGCTACCGGGCCGACTATGGGAGGACGGGGCTGCGCTAGGAGAGCACGCAGGCGATAATGGCAAGCTATGCAGGTGAGCTCGCACGGTTACCTTCAGTGGCGTAGCAAAATTTTAAGTATGAGTCAATTTTTATCTTGTACTGTTTATTTTAATCAGCTTTCGAGTGTTGGACTGTATATATATATATATATATATATATATATATATATATATAATAGGATAAGGAAAGTCGTGTGATGTTCACACCAGATTTTTGTTATTAACTCTGGCATGAATTTTGTGACAAAAGTTTAAAATGTCGTAGATTTGGTTTCATTTCAATCTAAACAATCTTACTTCTTAGACTGGTGCTCTGTTATGTATAAATTGACGTAATATAACTTTCGTTCTTTCTCATTATGCTTTGGATACCATCAAAAGCGAAAGTATATTAAATTTGATTGCACCTTGTACTACCTTATATGTTTTTTAAATTTTTTGCCTATTAAATTATTTTTTTTAACTGTAGACTTTTAACATTTAATCCTCGATCTGTAACCAATAATATTTTATATCTTTTATTGGCGTTAACTATTTTGATATCCAATTATTCGTTTCGAGCTACTATTAAATTTGTTTAATTTTTCTAATTACACGTAAAGTTTACTAATGTGTAATTTGTAATTGCACTAATTATAATCACCACTTTAGCAAAAAATATAATAAATTTAATTTAAAAAAGATAAGCAGTTAAGTAGTTGTGTACTAACCTAATTATTTTAGAACTGTTTGTATTAAGAAGCGTAAATTTAGGGTATTGCACTTACCAATTGCAGTATAAGTTACATCCACCACATAAAATTCTTTGAGTTTGTGCTGCCAATAAAATTATCATTTAAGTGGCATAACGCTGGACATGTCTGCAGCTACAAGAAAAACGCAACAACTGCAATAGCAGTTGCCTGCGCAGTAATTTACAACGGTTTGTTATACACTTTCTGGGAATTGCAATAGTCCAATAATTATTGCCCGTGGTGTCCAGTTTATAGTCGAATGTGACAATAGCCAAGTGGCAGTTGGGAGTGTCCAGGCGAAGAGATACGGCTACAGCACGGCCATCAGGCACCATAAATTATTGCTCGGGGGACTATTCTTACCCGCAAATCACGATATGATCTATAATTGCCAGCTCTATAAATTACGCTCGAATTTATTATTGCCATCAAGGACGAAATTTAATTAAATGAAAGCCGTCTAAGCGGCTGGGCAATTAAATCGAAAAATCGCAAAACAGTTCCTCGACATCGAACCGCAGACTCTTTTAGCAGACGCTCTAGTACCTTCTCGGGACAGCTGCACTAACTTACTGCCCTAATAGATCTCAATTATTGCAAAAAGAAAACGGATCAGGCTGCGAGCATCTTTTATTCATGAGCCTGCAAATATTCGCTCTTAGGTAATATCAAGCGCTATAATTGCATACTTTAAGGCAAATGCATGCAAATACTGTAAATACATGTTTATTAGGATCTCCGCGACCTCGGACAGACTATTTCCTCGATTTTTCAAAAACTGATAACGGGATTTGCTCGTGCAAATAACACGGTAGCTAACGCGTCTAATCAATGTTAGATTTACAACAGAATGTACGATTAAGCACTTAGATTTTTCGAGTTCTGTAGATAATCATGGCACAGCAATCTTTTTAGAAATTTTTATGTAAAGTTCAATCGACTGGAAGGGCGTGGGGTTCAAAGGACTTTGTAGGAACGTCGGCTTGATAGAGACATCCAAAAACTTTAATGAAAATGACGTGGGAGTTGTATTTTGTGAATATACTGCGTGTTTACAAATTGTTTTAAAGAACCATATTTAACGATGGTAGGTGGTATTTATAATTTTTTAATTCATTTTTTTTATTAATGATTTATGCAAGATGTTCGAATAGAATTAGATATCTTGGATTATGGGCAAACTATGGATCATTTGAGTTAGAACTAGACCAATAAAGCCCCAACTGCTTGCACGCTGAAAATCGCGCAGGCACGCTAACATTCACAATTCTGTCAACCGTAATCGGATTTTAATTAGAAACCATGAGCATCGAATAGGAAAACAGGATCTTATTAAACAATTTAATGCGGCTCCGTTATTGCTTATGAGGAAGTATAATTGAGAGTACTGCCATAATTGCCTTCCATATTACAGCAGTTATGTGTAATATTTCATCTAGTTTGTGTTATGCTCATTTTCTGTCATCACCCTGTTTAGCGCTGTGCACGTTGTGGGATTCCATCAATTGCGCCGTAGCAGTAAATTGAGAACAAATGTGTTTTGAGGATTACGTCGTAGGCGACAACATTGTCTGTGCTGTAAGTGCGAGGGTGTAAATCTGAGAATTCGAACCATTATTTGAATTCCTAAGCGCTGCTTGGGTTTCGATATCAATAACGCTATGTACAAGTTGCAACTAGAATAGCATCTATGCGAACAAAATTGTGGCAGCTTATGAAGCAGATCTGTCAAGCTTGGGACATTAAAATATGAACACAGGTAGAGAACAGATTTTAACAGTTCATAAAATCTAAAACAATTTGTTAATATTTACTTTTTGTGTATTTATTTACTTCGCTTTACGCAAATAGATATATATTTTAAACGTAAAATATTTATTGCAAAAAATACTAAATTACAATAAACATTAATGCACGTAAAGTATTAAATGAAATCAAAACACCAAACATTTCTGTTTATTTCTTACCTTTCCGTTTCTTATTAATAGTTCGTTTGGCTATGTCGGGAAATCGTATCAAATGCTTTGGTTTTAAATTATTGAGAGTTTTATGTGCTTCTTTATGGTACAATAATACAATTTTTTTCTCAGCTTTATTATCTATTTACCACTGGTGGTTATTTATAACCTTCAATGGTCAACCTAGTAGATTACGCTGCTACGAACGAGTTACTTGTAGAGCTTAAGCGCGCGCTTATTTGAGCTACGGACTAGGCGCGAACCAAACAGGCAAACAGCAATACTGGGGATTAACTAAAGCTAAGCGAAACGTTACAATAGCTTTTATAGATTAAGATGTCTGAAAGTTACGAAGAAAGATCTATGAGTTAATTGTGTACCAAAAGTCACGTCGTTTAAGAAAATAAAAGTAGTTGTGTATTTAAGACGATCAAAAGAAAAAATATCGTGATTTGCATTACATTTCTCCAACCAAAAATTATAGAGCCACAATTGAAGAGAAGTTATAGTTACATTACTTTTGTTATCATTATCAAAAAAATATTAATTATATTGAAAAAACTAATCACCCTTTTGAGTTTTGCTTGCTTATTGCCTGCAATATATATTGAAGATGTGCAAACCATTAATGTAGAAATATGCAGTTTTTTACAAATTATTTCCGGCCGTTCTACCAAGAAATTTTTAAAACCAATTTTTAAACATTTAAAAATTCTGCATTCTATACTGGAAACTTATATAGGTGACACATATTTCTTATTAGATATAAAAATATTTTTAAACACAAAAATGTGCATAAGTTGCTCAACATTGAATTATTACAAATTTTTTATGAAACCAAAGCACACATTTAAAAAGAATAATAAACTGAAATGTTCATCAAAACTTATACTTTATAATATAAAAAAGCCAAGAAAATTATATTTTTTATTATTCGAAAATATATCTCCAAAAATGTATCTTTATATCTCAAAAACAAAAACGCCTCTTTTATATCTCTTAATTTTTAACCCCAATTCGCCTGACCAGTTTTCCGACTCTTTCACTGCTTTAGTCACCAAGCTTAACACCAAACCGGTGAGTGGCAGGTTCGTTGTCTGAATCTTTTCTATACTTGCTAAGATAAACCCATAATTGAAAGATATCGTAGTTAATTTACTTTTTAGGTTTGTTTTCACAACCTATATTTTTCACACACTCAGCTTCGTTTTCCAGCTCTTCTATTACCTGGACAAATTCTTGAAAATATTGTTGATAGTAGAGGACAGCAGAGAGCCAAGTGCACCATCTTAGGATTGGTTTCGGAGGTAAAGGAGTGTTCGTTATAATTCTTTTGAAAATTTCAACTCGGCTGGGGACTGTCAAAAAAATTATCTTCCCTGAAGAAATGAGTTTGTTCACGTCCAGGCCACTCTATAAAGTCCGTGGACTAGGCAGGTGGTATGTAGAGTCTGTCCTGCCTTAAGCATATGCCCCACACGGTCGTTGATCATAAGCAAAACTCTTTTGGGGGTTTCGCAAAGACTCTTGAACAGCTTGCACAATGGTGGAGTTGGTTTTTCCAACAGGGCTACATGAACCGATTACGTTGGCAATATTGCGGCCAATAGCATCGGTCGCCTTGTCGACGCTAATCCAAATCCTGGAGTTCCAAATTTCTCGGCTTACTTCCTTTAACTACTTCTCGTGGATTGATGGTATAACTCGCCGCAGTATCCTTACACTGGCAACAACACAAGAAAGCGAACCTTCTTCCAACTTATTTAGAGGAATTTCTTCTGCCAGGAAACTTGCGATTAGTTCCCGGTCAAAGTTGCTGATTGTTTTAGGAGCCTCTAAGTCGTCCAATAACTTTTGCTTCTTTGAAGAACTTTGTGTAAGGTGTTGGTGCGTGGTCGAGTGCTTACACTGAAGTAGTTTACATTTCCGTTTGAAGTTATACCAAACTAAAAAAAATTAAGTAAAATATTGTCCCCACACAGTGTAAAATAGAAGGCTATCTCCGTGCGTAGCAGAGGGCTCCTAAGTTGTTGAGTTCAATTCTTATTTTAAAATCTAATTTCTGGCTATAGTAATTTTACAGTGCAGTAGGCCCATAAATACAATACAGTATGATTTTGTTAAAGCTGATTAAATAACAAAAGGTCAAATTCTTTTCTTTAAATTTTCAAAAAGAAATTTGGTTTTCAACATTACCTAAAGCAACTACGTACCAAATTTCATCTAAACCGGGCCAAAAAAAAAACATTTCCGTGCAGGTTCTTTGAAGTCTATCTAATACAGTAAATATTAAAGTATACAAATAGGTGATTTATACTTACAGACCTATCACATACTCTGCAAGTGATTCTATTTCCATTCGTTTAAAAATCGGCATCTTCTGCTGCCCATTTCTTGTACAGATCTCTTTTACTAACGGAAATCTTTGGTATTTTCAACACGTTTACTTTTACCACTTAAATAATGGTCAGGCATGAGCAGTTTTTCCAGGCGTACGGAATTTTATGACCCCGGACACCCCTTGTGCGTATGTTTGCTCTTACACCTAAACTCTGACGTCACCGTTCCCGATTATTAAAAATTACAAAGTTAAAGTGCCAATAGGTAAATAAATCCGTACAGTATGTTAATTAGGAAAATAACTGCACATTGTATCTTGTCCGATTATCTAATACTCAATTATTATCTAGTACTTTGTCCTGGTTAAATTACTATCAATATGAACTTTTTGCATTTGATTTATTCAATGGGGTTGTAATGTAATCTCTTTGAAAAAATATAACATAACAAGGAATACATAATCTAGTAAATTAATACAAATAATGGTGCTGCAATAGCTTCCCACTATGCTTAATTTATTGTTTTCCAAATGTTAAAATCTAAAATATTAAATATGTAAATGTTTAGGAACTGAGAACAGTGACGTCAGGGTTTGAGTGTAAGAGTAAACGAGCGCACAAGGGACGATCAGGATCTTAAAATTCCGTACTTCTGGAAACACTGGGCATGAGGAAGGATAGTCGATGGCTTATAGGCTTTCTAGGCCCGCTACGCCTAGGTATTAGGTACAGTAAGTCCATGGTTTAATCGTGCCTCTTCTATCCCAATGGCTTCTATCGATGGACTTGCAGACTAGCCACCGAAGGTTTATGACATAAAATAAGTCACATGAACGTATTATTTTAGCGTTTACTTGTCTATTTCTTTTAAAGATATGATGAAAACTTAACACGATCAACAAAAAATATCCTTTTCATATATTTTTCTTTGAAATATATCTTTTAATCTGAATTTGGGTAAATTATATTTAAATTAAAAAAAATTCGAAATATCTTTTGCCTGTTTCTGAATATTCCACAAAAATTAAAGGTTTTGAAAATAATAGCTTTTCAAAATATTCATATAAAGTATATTGGCATAAATAAACAAAAGAAAAGTTTTCAAGTGCACAATTCGAATTTTGCTGGTGATCTAATAGGCAAGATCATGTATCATTGGTTGCAGCTGTTTGCTTATCTGTATATTAATACTGTTTTCTCTTTTTCATTTATATGACATAGCTCTTTATCGTATTACCTGACTTTAAAAAAACCGTATTTAATTTTTTTCTTAAAAGGGATAATTCTTTTAGAAATATGCAAAAATACGTGTCTCATATTTTAAAAACCTCTCTAATGCAGAAATTCCATTACAGTCATAATATTTAATTAAACTGGATGTGCTGCAGACTGGGTCCTCAAAAAGGCTAAATGCTGTTGACAAAGCGTCAGCTTTCTTATTATCACATAAGAAATTAAACTATAAAATGTTTAACACATAAATGGTAAAGTAATTATTTAATGGTTTATTATTTAGGGAACGCATTCCACCTACAGTAGCTCGTCTTCTACTCTTGCACCTCTTGTTACAAATCTTTGAATTTCATCGTGTTTGAAAGCCCTTGGCAGGTTTGCGAATTGTTTTATAAAAATTGCTTTAAAGTGGACTTGTCTTATTAACTTCGATAACATATACAACTTATTAAAAACATTTATAGTTCTCCTTTTTACACCCCCATAAGTCATACATTTTGCGAATTATGTAACAGATGATAATTTGGCCTGTCAGATTGTAGTCTGCCAAAATAAGTTCCAAAACGTGCAATACAAAAGTGCTAAAAAGAGTTGTAAAACGAATATTTACGTCCTACAATAATTTCGATAGAATAACTATTTTAGGTGCGTTAAGGTACTATTCTGATATATCAGGAACGAAACAAAACAACTATTAGAAAAAAGACAAGAACTAGCAAGCCAAGGTAAACGAGGTACGGTAGAATACACGGAACTAAACAAAACTGTACGAAAGAAAATAAAAGAAGATATCAGAAGAAATACAGAGGTTTTAATAGAGAAAACAATTGAAGAAAACAAAAGCTTAAAAGTGCTGAGAAGAAAAATAAACACAAATATCAACATCATTAGCCATCTGAAAAAAGAAGACGACACAATAACGTATGATAGAAAAGAAATCATTCACACAACAAAAAACTTTTATCAAAAGCTGTACAGCGCCAAAGTAGAAAAACCAGATAAAATAAAAAGAAGACATATTCTTAACGTCGGATCGGAAGAAATACCGGAAATAGAAGCAGACGAAATAGAAAACGCAATTAGGGAAATGAAATTAAACAGAGCTCCGGGAGAAGACGGAATAATCCCGGAACTTATTAAATACGCAGGAGAACAATTAATAAAAAACCTAAAGATACTACTAAATAAATGCTTGGAAGAACGGAAAATACCACAGAATTGGAACAACGCCGTAATTGTGTTGTTGCATAAGAAAGGAGATAAGTCAGATCTAGGAAACTATAGGCCAATAAGTCTTTTATGTCAAGTATATAAGATGCTGACGAAAATAATAACAACAAGATTAACAAGCAAATTCGAACAGTATCGAAACACCGAACAAGCAGGTTTTAGAAAAGGGTACAATGCTTTGGATCACATACAATCACTCCGAAACATCATCGAGAAAACAACAGAATACAACAAGGACATATATCTAGCTTTTATAGATTATAATAAGGCATTTGACTCGATAGAAATATGGGCAATTATAAACTCATTACAAAACAGCAGAGTGGATTCCAGATACATAGAACTCATCGAAAATATATACAAGGAAGCAACAAGCACTGTGAAATTGCACTCAGAAACAGAGAAAATAAAAATCCAAAGAGGAATAAAGCAAGGAGATTCTATATCGCCAAAGCTCTTCACACTGGCAATGGAGGACATATTCAAAAACCTTAATTGGGAGAACCATGGTATTAATATAGAAGGGCGAAAATTAAATACACTAAGATACGCAGACGATGTAGTGCTTATTGCAGAAAATCGATTGGAACTGCAGGAGATGATGGAAGAACTGAACGAAAAATCAAAAGAAATAGGACTAACTATGAATATGACAAAAACAAAAATAATGAAAAGATCCTCTAACCAAGATGACGGTCCCATTACGCTAAATGGGGAAACTATAGAAGAAGTAGAACAATATATATACCTGGGACAAAACCTGCGAGTAGACAGGAAAATGCAAACGGCAGATGTAACTAGACGCATTAGACTCGCATGGACAGCTTACGGAAGATTGAAACATATATTAGAGAGTAAAGAAAAAATATTTAAGATACACATGAAGATAAAACTATTAAACCAATGTGTAATACCGGTCTTGCTATACGGAGTTGAAACATGCAATGACAAAGAAGACCATGAGTAAGATGCAAACTACCCAATGACACATGGAAAGAGCGATCCTCAACATAAAACTGATAAACAAAAAGTCGATAAAATGGATTAGAGAACGAACCAAAATGGAAGATGTCAAAAACAAAATAATACAAGCAAAGTGGAGATGGGCAGGACACATAGCGAGGATGGAGAAGAAGAAATAGAAGAAACCATGGGGAGAAAAACGAAACCCAGGAAGGCCCATACTAAGATGGTACGATGACATCAGGAAAGTGGCAGGAAGGGGATGGATGAACGTAGCACAGGATAGAAATAAATGGAGGGAAATGGAGGAGGCGTATGTTCACTTATGGACAATAAACGCTGGATAGAGAGAGAGAAGGTACTATTCAATTAGCTCTAATTTAAAAATACCTCAGTTTTACTTGCAAGTTATTTGTAGTCATTTAAATAAAATATTAAAATGTTTAAGAGTGCCCAAAAATATGTAAAGTTTAGTTTAGTTTGATTTTTAGATCATTTATACAATTACCAAAAATTCTTAAATAAAAATGGAATCTTCGTACATTTTAAATCTAAAAGTTACAGTTATTCTTCTAAAATAATTTGTGTAAACCTGAATTTATTAATCATGGCAAATATATTTTATTACTTATTAATAGAATAAATGGCAATGTTTTCGTCATGTAATTCTCGGTGTAGCTTTATTTTGTAATTCTCTTCAATTTCCAGAATAGTTTAGTATTTTAATGATGACTGTTATTGCTTTATCTGTTAATGGTAACAAACACTATTTTTGTCTGCTTTAAATTTTTATTTTAAGTTAAATAGTTAATAAACTTTTATGATTTTAAAAATAATCGGTACTATAGAAGAGGGCTGCTTTACCGCATCAATATGTTTAACATTTAAAGATGATAAATAACTTCCGTTTATAGGTCTTTTTAAGGTTGTTAACATTTATATTTCTAATTTTTTAACTGTTTATAATATTACTTTTACAACTTTTGTCTTAATTGCAGACTAATAACAAACTAAAAAGTTTAATATTCTTTCTCTAAACAGATATAGTAGTAAAACTGTTAAGAATTTTGCCTTATTTTAAATATCACCTTATTGGTAACTTAAAAAAGTGGAAGTATTTCAGTAGTCAGCTCAGTAACACAGTTTAGGTATTTATGCGATGCTCGTCTTAGTTTTGTCATTATAAGTAAATAATAAATTAATTCATCTTTTAATGTTAACAATACTATATTTTTACCATGTTGTTAAAATGTTAATAAAACCGAAAAGTCCATTCATAGTTACTTATTGGTATACAATGATATATAAATTATTTGTTTTCTGTTTTCAGGCGCAGGTGTTGGCCATAATCTTCCTCCAACTTCAGCTGTTGACTGTGACATCTTTAACAGATAAAAATGCGTATATATAAATATATTCCAAGAAGTTTTTGTGTACTTGCTTCTTAATTTTTATTTTATTATAATCTAGTAGATATAAATTGTTTTTATAATTGATTATTCTATTTGATATGTAAGAAAAATATTATCTTTTAAGTAAGTCTTAGTATTTGAAAACTTTTGCAGTCTTAATTGCCTATATAGAATCGAACACCTTCAATTAAATTTACATATGTTGTTTAGTTAACAACAACGGCTATTATAAAACTTAATAAAACTCAAAAACATGTATTACATATATATTTATGAGTCATAAATAAAAATTTTATTCTCACTGACAAAGATTTGCTTGCAAACCTGGTGCACGTTGCATTGCATTACCAACCCCTTGTCGAAATGATTTATTACTACACGTATTCTATGAATGGAGATTAATCTCTACCATGAGTCTAGCTAACATCTATGTCAAAGTACTGTGTTATTGTTTCTTATAAAAATATAACCATTTTAAGACTATCTGATTTATTATAACGATCCCTTCAGTGCGCACAGCATGAGTATGGTTGAATAATACAGGCCGTTGAAGTATAAAACAGAACTAGGAATAACAGAAATTTTTATAATACTTGCTCTAAATTTTTTTTGAAACAATTCTAGATTGGGTAACCTATATAGAAATTAAAGAAAATATAAGAATTTAAAACTACGTTGTTAGTTCTCACTTTATCGTTTGTAAAATTTATAATATATAATTAAAGAAAACGAATAAACTATCACAACCACCATCAAAGAATATGTTTAAAAGAAAAATACCAAAGCTCATAATTTGTTACACCAGCTCTTAATCTTTTCGCTTTGTCGTTTTCTCCTTTTATTATTTTCTGCAATAATTATATAAGTTTGTGTTGAGCTGTGGCACAATTCGGGCGTAATCTTGTGTAATTGATACAACTGAGCATTAGTATGCTAGGGGATTAACTCAAGGTATGAATTTTATTCACATTTACCTGTCCCTGATATTCAAATCTGTCAAGTCATGACAAATCAAAATTAAAGAAAACGTATATTAAGATTCTCCAGTATTACACCGCTGATCAACCTAAGACAAACTAAAAATATAAAATATTGTTAGATTGATTTTTATTCATGGTTCAGCTAATTATTTGGAAATAATTGAAAATCTAAGCCAAATCACAAAATCATACGACATATGCGGGATGAAAAATAATTTACCACTCTTATCAATTAAAAGAAGAACGCGCATTTGGTGTAGTTATAAGACATTTACACAATTTTGTAAATATAAAGTTGTACAAAAAGAATAAAAAATGAATTTTTAAAAATTGATGCTGTGAATTGCTAAAATATGAAGAACATCATCTACAAGCAATAACTGTAAAAGTTAATAAACTACTTAATACTTTAACAGTATCGTCAATATATTGCCCTTTACGTTTTAATATAAAGAAATAAAATTTTCAAGAATTTTTCAAATATGAATTACTTTAATTGCAAGAATACTTATTGTGGATCAAGGTTAACGACACCTAGAGAAAGAGTATTAATTAAAGTAATGTAAGAAGAAACTATTAGTTTATATTTGTCTACAGAAATGTTAACGTATTGGCCTGCTGACTACAAAAAAATTCCGACTTTTTTTTAATAACTAAAAGTATCTCATCTGTATATTCTTCTTAAAGTGCTATCATTTAATGGTGTTAGCGATCACTTCACTGTATCTCTATTTGTCTCGGGCTACGTACTTAAGCCACTACAATTCTATTTAGTCGACCTATTTTTCTCTTTCCTTCTATTTTACCCATCAAAGTAAGTTGGAGCACGCGATATATACAGTTGCGCATTTACGGCTAAAATATTCGGTTTTACGACATCTTATGATTTCCAATAGCTGTCTTTCTCTTTCCATTCTTCTTAGCACTTCGTCGTTCGTAAACCTAGCTATCCATAGGATGCAGATCATTCAGCAATATATACACATTTTGAATTACTCCAACCTGATCCCTATTTTCATTTTTAGGGCCCATGTTTCGGTGCCATAAAGTGAAACCGGCAATGTAAAGCATTGGACCATTCTCCACCGAATATCTATGTCAAGTTGTCTGTTACATAGTAACTGTTCCATTTTAGTGAAGACGTTTTGGGCTATCCCTATTCTGATTTTAACTTCTTGGTTTGGATTCCAGGTTTCGCTTACTAGATACCCGAGTTTTATATGTACTAACTAGTTCAATTTGTTTACCATTTAAAAGGAGTAATTTATTGTTTATGGGGGTTTTATTAACAATCACCATTTTAGTTTTTTTGTTAATTTTTTGGTCTATATTAGCGTATTCGTGGTTTATCTTTCTTAATAAGTGGTTTAATTTTTCAATGTTATTTGTAAGAATTGACATGTCGTCGTTTATTGGTTAAAGCTATTGTAACGGCAGTTTCTGAATAAATATTAAAAAGTGTTGGCAAAAGTATGCATCCCTGTCTAACTCCTTTATTAATGTTTAGTTCGTTGATTTCAATATTATTTATTTTTATGGTTGCAATCTGATTTCAGTAAAGATTCTTTATGGTTCGTATATATTTATATCCTATGTTATATATTTTAGAGTGCGTATGAGTTCTGTGTGTTTAATAGTATCGAATGCCTTTTCGACATCGATGAAACAAATATATACTAATTTTTGTTGATCTAAACATTTTTGTACTAACACTTGTATATTATAAAGTACTGCTCTAGTACTTAATGCTTTGGGAAAACCAAACTGTGATTCACTGAAGCAATCTTCGCATTTCTTATATATTCTTTAATAAATTGTTCTTAAAAACATTTTAAGTACTTGACTCATCATACTAATACTAAGTCTATAATCTCCGCATGTTTTAGGATTGATTTTCTTTATAATAGACACAAAGATGGATTGTAGCCAGTCGATTGGTAGTCCCCCTGTGTTATATATTTCATTGAACAGTTAGTTAATATTGCTATTGCACTATTACCAGTTAATTTGAATTGTTTCTGTATCTGGGCACACAGGTTTTATTGTTTTAGCAGATTTTATTGTATATTCCACTTTTGTGAAGATATTTAGCGTACTATCTGTGCCACTGTAATCGACTTCAAGCTTCTCCCTATCTTTGTTAAATAAAGTTTCAACATACTCTTGCCATCTGCGCACTATTTTATTGTCATCAGTAATAATAACATTATTCTTATTAAATAGTGTCGTTTCCTCTTTTCTATGAATGTGTAATGTTTATTTAATTTTTTTATGTACAATGTAGTAATCGTGTTTCTTTAAAAGTAACTCCATTTCATTACATTGAGATTCCATCCATTTTTCTTCAACTTCCTTTATTTTTTTCGTATTCTGTATTTTTTTCATGTTCTTCTTGTTTGTTATCCAGCACTTTCTTTTTTGTTTTCTGTTGAGCTTTAGCAATTATTTCTCTATTTTCACAATACTGTTTTTTATTGCTTCCAATTTTCATTTGCACTCGTCATTAATTTTATATTCGAATGTTTAGAAGCGAATTTTTCTTTTAGTTTCAATAGTGTTTTCTGGTCTTCTAGTTTTTCTAGATCTATTCTTCTTGGAAATTTTCTTTTCATACGCTTTACTCCTAACTGTAATTGTATCATAAATACATTGTGATCTGAAAAAGCATCAGCTCTAGGATACAGTTTGGAGCTTTTAATACTCGACCTAAATCTTTAATTAACAAGGATATAGTAAATTTGGTTTCGTATTATGTTTCTATTTTTGATCTGAGGAGACTTTCAGGTTTATTGTCTTGTTAATGGTAGTTAAAAAAATCAAATGTTTGTAATTGTGCATTTTTTCTCTTGGCAAAATTCTATCAATTTGTCGCAGCTCTAGTTTTTTCCTGAAAACGCGTAAGTCCCAACAACATTGCTTACTGGTTGGTTCCCAACCTTAGAGTTGAAGTCTCTTATAATATTTTTAAATTATAAGATTTTCTTTCTTTGTATAGTTTAGTATATCTTAAATGTGCTTGTAAATTTTTTCGACTTCCATAAAGATCTCATTTAGATCGATTGTCGTTTTTTAAGTTTTAATAAAATAATTCTGTCAAAGAGGGGTATATAATTGATAACGCTTTTATCAAGTTTTTTGTTAATTATAATAGCTACTGTAATACATTATTTTGTCATCAGTTTTAAATTTTCCACTTCTTGGTCATCTAATTTCGGATACACCTAATATGTATATATTTAATCAGTCCTTTTCTAATATTTTGTTATGTGTTTTTCTAGCTTCACGCAAACTTCGGGTGTTCCACGTTGCTATCTTTAGTAAATTTGATCATTGTGTCAATCCCGGAGGCTCTTCGCACTCTCTCATCTAAGGGACGCCGGTACCCCGGGGCCATTAATTAATTCGCTTGTTATAATATTTATATATTGTAAAGTGATATTCTTAGAAAGATAGTATGATAGTTTCTTCTTGTTTTCCGTACCGCAGAACAAAAATCGAATTAACAAATTTCAGCTACGTTCCTTGTTTCTTTTTCTGATCCGCCATCCTGGTGATGCTCACGATAGGGAATCTGGCAACCCAACACGCTGAAAAATTCAGTAAAAACTTCTTATTAGGTTATTCTCTTGTCATTGTTGCAATTAGTAGAACCATAATTAGAGAACACCCAAACTTACTTTACATAAGAATAAAACTGATTGTAGGGCATGGCAAAAGCTAGTTACTAGAAATATTAGTATTTAATAAAAATGAAAAAATTACTCAAGATCTTAAAATAGTTACAAATTACCTTATTGGTACAGTACAACAGACAACAAGGCAATTTTGATTGCTGAAAAAAGAAAAATAAGAACGGTGTCATACCGTAAAGAAAACTTTCAATAGCGGTGCGATGAAATTAAGATAAAAACTTTAAAAGGAATCAAGATGTTAAATAATGTCTCCATAATGATCAGTGTCAAAGATGCTGTCGAATAATATGCTGCATGGCATATGTGAGTATAATGAATTTTCGAAATCGTAACGGTCACTTCCGGGTGCCATTATCTGATTTGGCTAAAAATCAATCCCAAGAAAGGTACTGACCTAAGATGTGAATCCGTTGAATAGAACGGAAGTTATAGTGTCTCCAGACACACAGACGGACAGATAGGATGATAATCTCATTAACTTTCTATAAGCTCCGCTGTAGAAAGTTAATAAAGTCAGAATGGCACTAAAATCAGTCCTGGTAATAGAATACTGATAATAAAACATTTCACAGTTACTTGTTAAATCTTCCGATTAAATATACTTTAACTTAGAAAAATGCTAGAAGACTTAAATTATCTAAAAATGTTAATCCACCTATACAAACTCGTTTAGGTTTATAAGCAACTTGTTTTAAAAAAATATTTACGGAACATTTTGAAAATACTTTGTACTTCAAGTAAATCAAGAAATAAAACAATTTTTATTAACGCTTAATTTGGTGTGAAATCAAAACCTTCCCGCCTAGTAAAACAAAATTAAATGAAATTAAATATTTTAATTCCTGAAAAATCTCTCGGATATGATCTTTAACGAAAAAGTATTCAGAAAAGTTACCTCGTAAATAAATTATGATTCTAATCAAGACAGCTTAAATTATCCAAAATTATTATGATATCTACACTAATCAAACTATTTTATAGAGGCCAATAAGTTTGAATTCCATATTGAAAAACTACTAACAAAAAGAATTCTTGCCAAAATAATTCCTAAAGCTGTAATTTCCTATCATCAAATTCAGTTTTGACGCGGCCACTCTACACCAGTGTCAGAAATTAACTGATAATATCAATATTGCTTTGCTGTACCCCTAAATTTGTAAAGCAACCATTTACTATTCAAAATTAAATGTGTTACTACTATAAAATATTTTAATTATATTTAAATGGCCACTATTTTGAGTAAAATACAATAAATACTTTTCGAATTACTGCGCCATTAAATCAAGTGTGCCTGAGGGTAGCGTTTAAAGGCTCTTTTTATATTTACCATGTACAACCGAGATTTCTACATGTTATAGAACTATATTGTATACGTTTGCTGATGATACAGCAATAATCTCTGTTCACGAAGATCCAGCTACTGTAGCTACTGTGCAAAACCAGTTAAATGTCATACAATAATATGGCAAAGTTAACCCACGTTACTTTATTTTTAAGACACCAAAATACTCCACCAGTGCACATAAATGGTGCAAAGATACTTCAAGATGACAAAGATAAGTACTTGGAAATTTACCTGTAAAGAGAAATACTTGCAAATACAGATTCAGAAAAAACAAACACAACTCTACTTCAAAACCAAATAAATGAGCAGATTCGGAAAGAAATTACTTTATAACAAAGTTATCTTTTGCAAAGTAGATCTCAAACCCATTTAGGCATATCTTATTTATTAAACTTTGGGATTGTGCAAGTAAGTTAAACCTGGCTAATCTTCAAAGATGCCAGAGTGGTCTAAGCGGTTGAGGCGCAGACTTCGATGCGAACGGACCCGAGTTTTATTCCCGGCGCTCCCTGTTGCCCGGGGAGTGGCCTACTCAGTCACTGAAAATAATTGAGTACCTGCACTCGCTCCAGCAAGGGGGTAATAATGGCGGTTGTCTAAGGCGCGGTGCTTGCCACATCGCCCGCATCAGAGATGGTGAGCTACGACCAGGCAGACAGAGCGAGACAAGAGCCTTAACCTCTCAGTACACAGGCCGTGCTTCTAAACGGAGCGTTAAAGCCTTATAATTATTAATCTTTGAAGATTAATATCTATATATTTACAATACATGTAATTATTAATGTAATTATTATCATACAGCCAAACGATGCCTACTCAATCCCTTTCTCCAACCCTTTCCGTCCTGAGTCATTTTTTCGTTTATTTTTCGTTTTTCTATCGCTTAGGTCGTCCTCGCTTTTTTCCCTGGAGGTTGCATCTATTTCCCGGGATTCTCATTAGATGTCTAAACCAGCATAAACCACGCATTTCAGTTCTAGTATTAACTGTTTGTTTTGCCTTCATCTATCGTCTAATTTCTTCATTGAAGCTTAGATATCATGGCACTACGTCTCAAGTGATCCATTTCTACTGCGCTTATTACCAAGATCTCACTTTCATAACAGAAAACTGATTCTACTATTGATTGCCCTATTCTTTTCTTTGTCTTTTTGATGTTTATATCCCACCAGAGCAGATTGAGACAGCCTTCTCTTAATCCTTTTCGATCTACAATGGCCCTAAGGTATTTAAATTCTTCAACTTGTTTTACAAGTATATCGTGATTTAGGAGGACTTGAAATTGTGTCTCACTATTAACTACCAAATACTCTGTTTTCTGTAAGCTTACTTGTAATCCTCACTTTTGGTATTCAGTGTAGTCTCTTCAGCATAAATTCAAGGTCGAATAAATTTTGCGCCATAAATACTTGATCGTCTACAAAATTTAATGTAAAAAGGTTTTTTTAATTTAATGGTATACCCATTCCTGTATATTTTCTTTTACATTCCCTCAATATTAGTTCTACGTAAAGATTAAATATTATTGGTGATAGACTACATCCTTGGCGAAGTCCTTTGGTTATTGATAGCGCTGTTGATAATTGTTTTCCTCTTTTTATATAGGATGTATTGTTGTTATAAAGTTCTTTTATGATAGCTATCAAATAGGTATTCATGTTTAATTTAGTCAGGGTTTTCCAAGGTTTATTTTGTGGTATAGAATCGTATGTCTTTTCAAGGTCAATACATGCAAGATATATTTTATCTCTCATTAAAATCTGTTTTCTAATATTTGTTGTAGTATAAAGAGATTGTCGATACAAGAGGGACCTGGTACAAAGCCACTCTGATCTTCACATACTGTAGCGAAAATCTGCTCTTACCTTTTCCTGAAGTATCTTTCCAAATAACCTATTGATACTACCAGTAACATTAATGCCTCTGTAGCAACCAGGGGATATGTACTGATCTAACACATTTGTTCATTAACTTTGCAATTCGGCTTATAATTTATTTTCCTTTATATTTCACTAGTTCTACAGGTATATTACCTGGCGCTGGTGATCTTTAATTTTTTATGTTCATAATATGTTTCTTAATTTTTTCTTCTATTATTAGTAGGTTGTCCTTCTCTCTTTTCTCTGGTGTATGTTGTATCTCCTTGTATTCGTTGCGGTTTTCTGTTAGTAACATTTTATAATGATTTTCTATTCTCCCATACTTATTAATTGTATTCACATTGTTGTGTATCATTTGTCTTTATCACTTTGTCTATTTTCCAGGTTTCTGTAGACCGGAATCCTCCTATCATGCCTCAATCTGAAAACATTTCTGTATTCAATACTGGCTTTTTATTTCTTTGATTTTTCTTCTTAGTTATTTATTTTTTCTTTTTCTCTCATCTTTTATGAGCTTGTTTAGTTAATTACCTGTCATATAATTTTTTTTAATTTTTTCTGTCATCCAGAAAGGTTTTTGTTTCTTTTTCTTCTTACCTATTGTTCAGAGTGCTTGATAGGCGGCATTATGTTGCTTTCTAAATATTGGTATATTCCTTTTCTACATAAGTTTTAAGTTCATTTGTTAATCGATTCTCTTATAGTATATCGATGCTGGGTTCTGAGAACAGATATAATTTGTACCTTTCTTCTTCTATATTTTTATATTCTACTGTATTTTCTTGTACTGGTCTGTTAAAGTTGGTTTTAAAAAACCAAATAATTTTTAATTCAAGGATGTAGTAATCAGACCCACAATTGGATTCTCATCTTATTCAACAGCCCTGAATCATCATAGCTGATCTTTGTTTTATAAAAAAATAATCAATAATTTATCTCTACCCTAGCGTCGGTTTTTACCATGTGTATTTATATATGTGTTCTTGTATTTATTCTGTTAGTAATTCTCCTGACTGGTTGATAATATTTTCTCCGTGTTGGCTTATTATGTCATTTTTTTTGTTTATATCCAATTCTTTCATTAAGTTCTCCAGTTAGTACTATTTCTTGGTGGTTTTTTGTTTTTGTCATTATTCTTCTTGATGGAAATAATCTTTCACCCTTTGCGTCGAGTCATCTGTTGGATCATAAACTCCAATTACAACAGTTTTGTATCTATAAAGGTAAATTGTTGGTGTTAAAATTTTGCTTAATGCACATTCGAAGTTTTTAATATAGTTCTTGTGTATTAAAATAGCAACACCTAATGCTGCTCTTTCAGATTTATCTACACCAGATCAAATTTCTAAGTAGTCTGTTAGTTCTTCCTTTTCTTTTCGTTTCGAATACAACTGCTATCAATTTTTTAGTTTAGCTCTTTTATTATGTCTACTATTTTATTATTTATCCCCTATACATTCCAGGTAGCTAATATCATGGTCCGTTTCGGTGTCAATTGTCGTGTCAAGCTATTATCCGTCCGATTCCGAGGCTTGTCAAAAGTTTTTTAGCGGTTCTGTTTTTTTTTACAAGTAAAGAGTTCCTGACACCTACGTCTCAACCCCCAACCTGGAGGACCAGTCTCTTCTTTTAGGGAATGCTCCCTTAGTTGAAAGGATCTGGTGTTTAGACGCCGAATATTCGCCTTTCGCCCTTCCTCGTTAGCTACAGTCTATTACGATTACAGTCAGGGGTTACTACGTGAAAGTAAGGATGAGACTTGTTGGCAAAGCTGCTAAGAAAATTGCAGTGGCGTTTCTCAACATTTATATGGGTGGTTATTCGACATCTTCACTCCCATCTAGTCCATATCAACCATTTAACCCCTAGTGTTCAACCTTTGTCGAAAAATTTTAGATACCAACGTAAAATTTTCTGACAAATTGTATGTGGCATGTCAACAATAGAAATTTACATAATAACTTAGATAGAAGTGATTTAGAATAGAGTGGTAAAATATCATCAAATACTTGTGTGTAGCCGCCGAATTGTGCCTTTTAACTTTAACACCCGAAACAAGCGTGAAAAATGATATGTTCCTTGCTTCTTGAAGTTATTCGCATTTTGCACTCGACTATTCAAATGTAACCATCAGCCTGGAATCGTCCACCCGCTATGTACGGAATCAACCATTCCACTCTAAAAACTGCATTTGGTATTCGACTATTAAGCATTCCGACTAAAATAATCCACCCGCTCTGTACGGTATCTATCATCTCGCTGTAAAACCGCATTTGTATTCGAATATTTGATTTCCCCATCGACTTACCCGCTCTGTACGGAATCTACCATCCCGCTGTAAAATCGCCAAGAAAAATGGTTTCCACAAGTCGCTCCCAGGTCTTCCCATTTATCGCTAAAGAACTCAAGCAACAGGTGTGTATCCTTCCTTTTCTTTATCAGGAAATCCGTTTATGAAGAATTGGCCTTTTATTCAGCCGCCTGATCCAAGTCTGGCCGCCAACGTTGATGCCAGCTTTGCTTGACCAGCCCATCACGGCTGCCCGCTCCGCCGACGACGTTAGGCTAAATCTTAGCATTAAGTTACAGTAAGTTAGGAATAGTACGCTCTAGTTTTGTTAAATGTAAGTGGTCAGAACGATTTAATTTGCTAATTCTCTGTCTATTTTTTTAACGCATTTTATCTACTTTTACCTTGCGAGCGTGTGTTCACTTGTGGATTCCAAAGATTTATTCGTAAATACCGCTAGAGAAGTGATTGTTAAACGGCTAAACGTAAGTGGATTTGCTTTTGTAACTACACTGAATGCTATACTCATTTAGTTAGAGATTAATGTACCACTAGCTTATAAGATAATTTATTATTCTAATTGCTAATAAATTAAATTATAAAAAATACTGTATAGCTTATTCGATTTAATATTAGTTAATTTTTTAACATTCCAATAGGTTTTCAGTTTGAAACTTTAGTAGAAGGGTAGAGGAAAACATACTGAGTGTGCAGTGGATAATCATGGAAAAGTTTAAAAGTGGCAGGATCTATGCTACGAAAGGCAAAAGCGTATGTCCGACTTAATAATGGTAAACAGAGTCACATTCGATACACTGGCGGATGCACATCATCAGCTGTACAACGTAGATTTTGGAAACAATCTTTGGGTGTTTGTTTACAGCAGATGAATCACACTGCTGACATGGGACTTTAAAAAAAACGTCCATTTATGGAATGACAACACAACAGCATTCACAAATGGGATTATTTATTAGAAAACAGTTTTTGTGCCTCTTATGGTCAGAAAGAATCTACTGATGGATTCGTCGCCTTCTCGTGAGAACTTTAACAGAAGCGCTGCTAAGAGTAGTCTAAACGACTTTTCTAAAATACTCAACAACGTTGTCACGCAAAATAAAAATGCGACGTATTGCTTCTATATGAGACTACATGATTACACGTTAGTCGTTACACAGTTGTCACTATGTAAACGACGAGTGATGCCGGGCTACATCATGATTTGCAGCAGTAACCTCCAAATTCCATCAAATCTGGGACAGCATGTACTGTTGAGCTGGAACTACTCAGTTTAGAGAAAAAAATGTAGGACACATTTTATATCAACCTTTTTAGTCCTAAAACGCACTTAAGTAGTATTGGTAAAAATAATTAAATTTTGCATAGTTTTTATACTTGAGAGTGTCAAAATTGAAAGTTTAAAATTATTTGCGGTTACTCGAATCAACGCTTAAACCATTGGAGGACTATAGTTGATTAAAAAAATGATACAAAAGTTTGTTAGTATATTAAGCATTTTACGTTTCAAACACGGAAAGATGTACCCTTTAATTTTAACTTAAACGATATAGATCTTATAAAGAGTTTAATAGAAATCATAAACATTTTAAAATGTTGATATCTCTCCCTAAATTATGCTGCTGCAGAAATCAGACGTGAGCGTTTTACTGAAATTTTCGCAACGGTATTGACCACCGTTTGCACGTGCAGTTTTCGTCTTTATCGAATCAGTTATCAGTTCAACCAATTACATTATCGTTGCCGATAGTCTGATAATGTGTTTATACTAATCAGTCTGCAATCAAATATTTTCGTAAACAATTTCTCTAACACTATTGTGCTCTTAATTAGATTCTTAATGTGAAAGCTTTTAATATAAACAAATTTAAAATTGGTAGTAAAATTCTTTCTCTGCAAGGAGTACGTAATAAAATATACCGACCATTAATTTTTACTGAAAACGGTTGTTTTATTACACTGTAATCGATTTTGGCATTCCACTGATCTACAGATTTTTGATAACATTTTATAATATACCGTTGCGTCATAATTTTTTAATTATATTTATTATATACAATTGCAGCTTTACCTTCACCTTAAAACCTAAGATTTTTCATGAAACTATCATATTTTTGTGATCTTGAATCAGTACAGAACATTACGAGAAATGGCACTCACATTTTGCATGTGCATCAAATGGGATTTTTAATTAAAACGTGGCAGCTAAATAAAAAACATTTAAATAATTGTAAAATTACCCTTGCACAGTAATATTTGTTGTTGTAATTACAATTTATTGTATATTTTTCTTAATTTTTGCAGATACAGGGTAATCAATAATACGTGTCGGAAAGTATTTGCTTATAACTCACATAGCTAACCGATTAACAAAATTCAAAAAATGTTTTATATAGCATAATATAAGATGTAGTTTAACAAGTTTTCAAACTGTGAACCTTAACTAGCAACATGATGGTGCAACCTACCTTCAGAAGCCTCACTTACTACTCAAAGGGTGTCTCTTCCAACGGCCGAAACTTTATTTTTTATAGTTATTTTGAAATCTTCGAGTAAAATATTGTAGATCCGATCCTTCAGGTATCCCCATAGAAAAGTCACATGGATTTATGTCAAGGAAATATAGTAGCCAATTATTTTCATTATCAATAAAATTCTTGAAGTCTAGGCCTATGACACAAAATGTTCCAAAATTATCCAAAAGTGTGGAAAAAACTTCCGGAGTGCGATAAAGTTTCGCACCCTTTTGAATAAAACAGTAACCTCTGAGCATTTTGGCTCTCTTTGCTCCCCGTAGAAGCTCTTCTTCGAACATTTGGTGGTAATTTTAAGAGTTTACATTACTGTTCAAGAAATATGTTCCGAGAAACTTTGTTCCTGAAATTGCACACTAGGCGCTCACTTTTGATAAATGGAGATGCTTTACAATTGCAAGTTGAAGATTTTCGGTGTTCCAGTAGCGCATGTATTGCTTGTTAACAAAACCTTGCAAATAAAAATTAGTCTCATCGGTAAACCAAATTTTCGAAACATCAATCAAACCGGCTTCCATTTTTTCATTACTTAGCCAAATCTTCTCTCGATATCGTGCGGCTGATAAACTTGAATCATGCACGGAAAAAGTTTCACATATTTAGTCAGGATAATTTCAACGCTACCTCAAAAAACGCTAATTCCTGTTTGTTGAGCTGATCACCGAATCGATAAACCTGGATGATCTCCAACTTTTCCGATATTTTGTGATGTTACAGGTGTAGATGGCCGGCGAGAGTTTGCGGGTTGGGTGTCTCAGACACTGCCTGTTGTTTCAAATCTCTGAATCAGCCTAAAAGTAGTGAGAAACATTTTTACAGACTGTTGTACGTTTTTACTGCAAAATTTAATCTATCGCACCTGCTTATTGTCTTTTCTAAATTTTTGTCTTTGTCTAAGGGAGAATCCTTAAAGGCCTGTCGGACTATGACACAACTTTTAACAAATTCGTAAAATTTCTGTACAATAAACGACCTTTCTTCGAAAGTTAAGTATATGCTTACAATTAGATAGTAACATAATTAATGATTTGCCCAAAAACTTCAATTAGCTAAGTATTATGGATAATAGGTAGCGCTGATGTATCTTCTCTCATTATTTTTTAATAAAAAAATACTTTTCGATGTCTATTATTGATCAGCCTATGTTACTGCTTCAAGGCCTGTAACGAGGAACTATTATACTATGTTACTGCTTAGCAAAGTTTTCATTTATCTTTTTTTTTAATAGGTGCTTATAAACTATGTACTGGGAGATTAAGAAAAACCCCAGTTCAAAAGAATGCTGCCATAAGAATAGATCTAGCAGACAGAAATCTTAATTCTACTAAAAGAACTAAATTAGTTACCACTATCAGTGTGAATACATGCACTGAAAAGCAACAATAGTTTGCTTGTGGATTATGCTAATGTAGACCACAGAAAAAGGAGCTTATGTCTGCAGTAAACTAAAAAGGTTTAAACTGGATCACAAAATAGTGACAGAAACTGCTAATAGACAAATAGTGTGTTAGAAGGTTTTTAAAAAAAGAATATTTATCAGAGTGTGCACTTCCTACAATTAAATATCCAAATAGTATGGGGTTGTAGTTTTTCCCAAGGATTTGTTCAACTCTATATCAAATCCGGGGTAATAAATGCCACAAAGTATATTTGTAGTTGCTTAATGGAAAAACCCGTGAGGGCTTGCTAGTCTCTCACAGGGAGCCTCCTCATGTAGCGGATAGGGGAATGCTCACCAGATATGGTGGGTACTGATAAAATAAAATACCCGGAGTAGATCAACACTGGTAAATGGAAGAATTCAGCGGTTCTACCATTAAGGGGTGAAGATGGAGTCTCAGTAAGCCGGTATAGCTTCATTACCAAAATCTATAGGCGGCAAGAAAACCTCATTGCTAGTTGTAGCACTGCGATGTGTAGGCAAGGGAAAACTAACTCTCCAAAAAACAAAATGGCAAGTACAAATGAAGAAACTGTCTTTAGTCAAAGGATGTAAAGAATCCCCAGGTGTAACATAACAAACTTAACACACAAGATAGATAAATGAAACGTGATAACTTTACAAGAATTGAGTAAATTGGTTAACCTGCAAAAAGAGCTGGAACGTCTACAAATCAACGTATTAGGAGTCAGTGATACCTAATGGAAAGAGTGAAAAATTCAAAATACTTAATGGAAACACTATATACTACTCAAAAAATGGAGATAATAATGAATATGGTGAAGCCATAATAATAACAAAAAACATAGAAAAGCGTAAATGTGATCCAAATATATGCACGAACGGCAGATAAACCATATAATAAGGTTGACAAACTATACAAGATAATAAATGACCTTCTGGCACAAATAAATAAAACATAAATATAGTAATGGAAGATATGAACGCAAAGGTTGGAAAAAAGGGGCAATAAACATAGACAAATAATTGAAGAGACAGGCTAATTTAGTTTTTCCAAGAAAGGGACATGACAATAATAAACACCTGGTTTGATCTACCACCCGGCGTCTATATACGTGGACTTCACCACAGCACAACGACGAAAGAATAGTTAGAAACCAAATGGACTACGTAATAATCAATCAACTCTTCCGCAACTATATACTCAGTGTCAAAACATATCCCGGAGCCGACATACATTCGGATCACAATCCAGTAGTAGTCAAGATGAGAGTTAAACTAAAAAAATAAACAAAAATCGAAACAAAAGAAAGAGTTGGAAATGAGAATACTATAAATAAAAGAATAAGTTAGAGAAAAATCAAACAAAGCATTAGAATCACAGAAAGCACCAATGATGTAGAGAGCTTATGGTAGCGGTTCAATAAAAGTATACTAAAACCTGAAGACATAATAAGAAATAAAGGACAGAGAACAGCTAAAAAACATAGATGACAATAGAGATCCTAGAAGATATAAGATTATAGATACATAGAAATACACAACAATGCACAAAGAAATAAAAAAAGAATGACTGAAAGAAAAATGCCAAGAAATAGAACAACTGCAAGAAAAACAAAAATTTTAATCTTCATAGACGATTTAAGCAATTGACTAGAAACCACAAGAAAACTAGACCCATAGTCATTTTAGGCATTTTAGGGCAAAGAAGATAGAGATGAAAAAGATCTGTGAAAAGATTAATTCTCATTGTATTCTCTATTTCAGATTCTTATTAGACCTGGAAAATTGTTTCGACTAAAGAAACATAAGACACCTTGCTTCTAGTTATAAATCTTATAGAAAGAAGTGTTCATTATGTTCGTATTTCGTTATGCCTTTCACTTGAAGTTACCATGTAATCTCTGATTTTAAATGTAATAATAACATAGAACTGTTTTTCAAATACTATCTTAATGACTGTTAAATACCTGTCAGTGTAGAATTATTTTTATTTTCTCCATTTGCAGAATGTTAAACTCAATGGAACGTTAATTTTTTTGCCTTTTCGTACAATTTTTCGTCAGCTTTTCTTGATAATTCTTTATAATTAAAGAATTTAAACGTCTAATAGATTAAAACGAAACATTGTAAGCCTTACCTGAAAAGGAGGAGCCATTAAGTTTTTGAGAATTTTCTTGCAATATGATTTGAATAACTTGCATTCTGCTTCAAAAGTGACTTACAAAATTTAAGTCATTTGGACTCAAATTCCTGGAAAAGGTCATTTAACAAAAGCTTAAAAATTTTGTATAACAAATAGACACAATATTACCAAGAACATTAATAAAAGCACATGATGAGAATTTTCAACTGTATAATAAGGTAAGTTATCAACTTGGTTATAATTACAACAACGCAGTTCAATACAGTCTTAATACGTGTCTGAAATTCTATCCCAATTTGTGCAATTTAAGATCGATTTGCGGAACTTTGGGCAAACACCAGACCTGCGTTAGCGAAACATGTGACTTTAAAAATTTCAAGCAGCAGTGTAAAATGTGCTACGGGTCTGCGTATTCGGGTCAACGCAAACGTGCTTAAATGTCGCCAGGGCGGTCACCGCCGTAATCAATCCGTGAATTGATAGTACTCGTATAAACTGAATAAATATGCTGACATGCATGTGAATCGCCCATTAAACGTGTTTCTTGGCAGCAAGGTTAAGCTGATGTTGGCGGTCTAATGTTGTCAGTGTGAGTCTATTGCCACAGTGCAATAGAGCAACGCGTTAAGATGAAGTTCTGCTACAAATTGGGGAGAACAGCGAAGGAGACGCATGGAATGTTAGTACAAGTGTACGAGACAGAAACCGTTAGTAGAAAATGTGTTTACAAGTGGTTCAAATGCTTTTGGGATGGAAAAGAAACGACTGAAGATGAGCCACGTTCGGGTCGGCCGTAGACAACGTAATAGCACCACAGGCGATGAGACTTGGTGCTCCCAGTATGATCTGGAAACCAAGCGGCAATCAATGGAATGGTGTTCGAAGAATTCTCCACGACCCAAAAATCAAAACAATGTTAATCGCCTTTTCCATTCATCGTAAATTCACTGCTGAAAGGTAAACTCTAAACAACGAATTCTACGAGAAAGTTTCGAAACTGTTGCTTGCATGTATTCGCCGTGTTCGGCTTGAGTTGCACAAGTGACTGGAAGTTACTACACGATAACGCGCCTGCAGATTGTGCGATTTGAGTGCAACAATTCTTAGCTCAGCACGGCGTAACTGTTCTCGATCATCCGCCGTACTCCCCTGATCTGGCACCTGCGGACTACTTTCTGTTTCCACGTCTCAAGATCAGTCCTGAAAGGTGCGCATTTTGAGGACGTACTGGTTTTCTAAGCACGTGTAATAGCAATTTCTAAAGATGACTGCTGGCAGTTTCCATAAACTTTATGAACGTTGTCAAAAGTGTGTTGTGTTGTAAGGCGATTATATTGAAGGCCACTAAACGTAATTTGTTTATGTTTTTTGTATTCTTTATTTTTTGATACTATTCACCGAACTTTTTAGCTACACCACGTATATCAGAATTACGAGCTATTCAATGGTACTAAAATTGTAAAATGCCATCGCAAAAATAAAGAGATTATGATAGACCGCACGAACTTCTCCGCCAACTTATTATTTCAAAAGGTTATCTTAGTGAAGGTGTTATTTGTAATGGATATTGCGTTGATTGCCTTTTATATTGAGCTTTTTGAGAATTTCACAATTGTCAACAAATTTCTAACAGTCTGTCTGCATGCTAAAAAAGTAATAATTGCCATTAATTTTATTTTGTTATTTCAAAGCTCTGTGATGAACTGTTATGTGGTTTTCTTTTAGGATTAATTGTTGTACCGGTTCTTTAAATATATATATCTATTAATAATTTATTACTATAAATTATCTTTATATTGTTACCAAAGTTTTTGTTTACCATTTTGGTTACTTCTCTATATAATTAAGTTGCCAAATTGTGTAGATATCGTTTATTATGTTCGGGCTTTAATTTTATTTCTTTGTGATTTTTCCAGAATCGCATAATGACAGCGGAAATAATAGGACCAGTATTAGATTACCTAACAAAACATGTAAATGCGAGGCTAGAACTTAAAAATTATCACACATAAAGAAAATGAAAAGAGAGATACCTGCAATAAAAGAACAAACATTTTCATCACAACAATTATCATAATCCAATCAAGATAATAATATAAGGCACAAATGACAACAAAATTATTTTAACAACAGAAGATATCATGAAAATTTTAGAAAATACAACAGTTACAATGTCTTTAGGCCGAAAGGATTCTTCAATAAAGCAAATTTAGTTACAAACCAAAATACGCCAATGTCTGTGAGTAGCATAAGATCAAATTAGTCGGAATCCAAGCCAATTATCAACGCTAGACGAAAACCATAGCACAGAATAAATAAAACCTTCGCCAACAACTCTAAAGTTGAAACATAAAAGAAATTTTTATGATTTTTTCAGATTATGGATAGGAATAATATAGAAGAAACGCCAGTCTTCTTCTTCTTCTTTAGAAAAATTTTCTTCCTTTCTTTGATTTACGTCTTCTAGGTTGTTAAACAGTTATTTATCTTTTGTTTTTAAATTATTGCAGCGACCTTCTTCATTTTGATGTCTTTTGTATTGGTATCGCCATTTATATCTTTCCAGAAACATAATTTTCTAATTTATATGGTTTTTGATTCAATATTGATTTTCCTGTTTTATAATATATTTTATCTCTTAATTGTGTCGAACTTTCCGTACCCAAAAATGCGTCTAAATAATTATAAATTTACTTTGCTTTTACACATTGCACCAAGGCTTTTATGGATAAAAATGTTTGTTTTTTTATTGAGAGAATCTCTCTTTTCATCTTCCTTCTGTATTATAATTTATAAATTCTAGAACTGCATTTACATATTTTGTTACGTAGTCTAATACTACTTCCACTGTTTTCGCTCCCATTAGTTTTTCTTAAATCTCTAGTATTGTTTGCAAAAGTAGTGGACAATCTTTACAAACCACATCTATCCTAGTTTGTTTGATTATATCCTTATATACTGATTTTTGTTCGTTATTATTATTTTTAAATTTAAGTATACTTCCATTGTTTTAACCCGTTCGATAAAGTCTATTACTTGTTCATTATGATCCAATTATAAATTTTTAAACTGATGCGGTAGATTTTTATAATTTTTTTGATTTAAGAGTCTACTAGTCTTATTTGTAGAGTGGAATGGCTCTGGTGTACTTAGATTTAGTTAGGCTTTGGTAGCCCTTTATATGAATTTTAATGTTGTTTCTTCAAACCTTTTCGAGATACCCTTGGACTTCGTATTTACAAGACCGCGTCAATTATATTTACAAAACTCGGTAACATCTTTGTAAGAAGGATTTGAAAAAAATTCTCACCAGCGTCGCGATAGTTAGCCCTTTTCTGTGCTTTATTGTACCTTAAACTAGCTGTACATTTATCTCAGGCATTAACACATAACTTACTATTCACCACCTTAAAATATTACATTTGCTTATTTCGCATTATTAGCAATACACTGCTAGTCTTAGTCATTTTCATACTGATAGCGACAATGAATCATATCTTATCGACTACGTGTCACCCCATCAGTAAAAGACAGAATCTTAGTTCTGTGCTCTATTTGTCATGTAATTTATTTGCTGACTTATTTTCTTATAAATTAAAACCCAATTACAAAATTAAAAAATTACGTATTAGTCATTAACGTTACAATACAATCCAAAGACTGACAATAAGAAACGGTATTGAATCAAAAACTTATAATGAGTAATTTTAATTAACATTAATTTAAGAACATAATGACTTCGATAATACTTGTTGAGCAAATAATTTTACAGGATATTACGAGCGGTAATTTATTGTGAATAAGTCATTATCATGGTTTAATCTATTCTATTTATTCTTTCTTACATTCTCATTACTTGTATCATAGGTGCATTATATAAATAATTATTAAACTAATTAGGAATATCAAAAAAAAAACTGAGTAGAAAGACAGAATCAAGAAAATTATTAACTAATTTGTATAAAAATATGAGGTTTATCGAGTAATAATAAATTGGTTCTTGCACAAAACTCATAATAGTCAATCCTATATGAATCCTTATCCCTTACACACGCAGTTCTGTTTATAAACTATCCAGTATATAAATGTGCACACAAAAGGAGTTTTTAAAAAAATTGCATTTTTAAATTATTTTATATTGAAATATGTAAAATCAAGCATTTAAGATACTTTTTCAATTATCTAATCATAATGAACGTTAAAAGTAGATTGATATTAAATACAATTCCTAGGTTCTGACATTTGTTTGTCTGGTTAACGATATTTCATTAATTATGCAGTGACTTATGGTATGCGACATGTAACGACCAAGAATTTCGATGCACTAAGATTTATCTTATTTTTTTGTGAGATAATAATTTTCTACGTTACAATATTATTGGAAAACGTTATCTTTCCAAAATAATTAGCAAATAATATAATGTAGAAATTTTTAAAACAGAGTTAATTCTGTTAATAATACTAAAATTCTAATACCCCACCGTACAGCGCGAAATGAGCGGTTAAGGCTCTCTTATATTTGCTTTATTTGCCCGGTCGTCACACATTATCTTTGCAAATGAATACAAATATTAAATTATTTCTAGTTATTGAATAGACAACCCGTCAGGAATCAGAGAGCTCCAGAAATCAGGGTTCGTCCGCACCGTAACGCGTTTAATTCTATTAATATAAGTTCAAAAAAAACTCTCTTTGGTATGATTCCTAGGGAACGCCCGATAAGACATCAAAGGAATGCAATCGATATGATCTAATTTTAATATATTATCGTTTCTCCTCTACATAAGGACTAAGCCAATGTAAATTTTTTTTACCAGTGCCCTAAGATTCCAATTTGCTGATCAATGTATTGTGTAAAATGATTTATCCAATCAAAGGTTTTAATGAAGTCAACTTGAGCATTACACTAAAAATCCTAGAAAGCAATAGCATAAAACTCCATTAAGTTACAATCTTCTAAATTATAGCATTTCCAAAAATTTTGAACATCACCCTTTATAGTTCTTTCAATGTTGTGATTAAAGTTAAGCCAACATTTTGTAAGAAATATTTACCACAATCCAAATTAAAGTATTTAAAGTCGCTTGTCCTTTTTGGTATAAATAAATCAACAGTTTCACACATAATCCTATTAAATATTTTTATACAAGACCTTGCTCTAGAAATAATTGAGATAAATTGACATTTCTACTTTCATCTGCCTTCACACGTTTTCTGTTCGTTTTCTATCCATGGAGGAATATTGTAAATTTTTTCTTATAAAATCTAATTCCACTGTTCTCAATTTAACTCTTATGTTATTAGTCATCACCTTTAGTTTTAATACATACGTTGTAACGCTCTCCACAGCAGTGTTAAATGTTTTTTCTTTGTTTGTCTTTGAAGTTTTGGATCCATATGGGCCTATTGAGTGTTTTTATTGCTCTTTGTCCTTCTTCTTTTTATTTATTTTGTTATCTGCATCTATTTTAGCAATGCATGATATAATTGAGGCTAAGTACTTGTATTCAGAAAAACTCACGTTACTCCTTCAATACACATAAATGCCGTTTTGTTAAAGTTTATCTTCATTTTAGTATATCTTCATTTGTCATATTTCTATTTTAACCTTTCCATGACCATTCTGCATAAATGTGGCTGAATTTCGTTGATGCAACGTTGAATCTCCTCCTTTAATGCACGCGTGGTTGTGGGCTTGTTGACATAGACCTGTGATTTTAAATAACCCCATAAAAAGAAATGTAATGGTGTTAAATCACACGATCTAGGGGGCCAATTCTGATCACCGAAACGAGAGAGTACACACATGGAAATGTCTCATGCAGTAATTGAAGTGTTTCACGGGCTGTATGGCATGTGACACCGTCTTGTTGAAACCACATATTGGCCACATCAATATCATCCAATTTCGGAAAAAAGAACTGTGTTATCATGTCTCGATATGGAGCACCAGTAACAGTCACTGCTTGACCAGCCTCATTTTCAAAAAAGTATGGTCCAATTCTGCCTCCAGCCCAAAATCCACACCAAACAGTGACACGTTGTGGATGCATTTGTTTTTCGACAATCACATTTGGATTCTCAGAACCCCAAAAACGGCAATTTTGGCGATTAACAAACCCATCAAGGTGAAAATGTGCTTCGTCGCTTAGGATGACTTGCTCGAAAAATCAGCATCCATTTGTTGATGCTCAATAATCCATTCAACAAACTCTCTTCACTGCCCATAGTCATTAGGCTTCAGTTGTTGTGTTAATTGAATTTTGTAAGCATGGAGACACAGATCTTTAGTGAGTATACGCTGTAGAGAGCTTCTTGAAATTTGCAATTCTTGTCCACGACGCCGAATTGAGATTCCTGGATTGTCACCAACACTCTCACGCACTGCTTCAATGTCGACATTTGAACGGCTTGTTTTTGTACGACCAGTGTGTTTGGCGTCTGCAACGGATCCTGTCTCTCGGAATTTTTCAATTAATCTCTTTACAGTTGACGAAATTAAAACACTATTCCGACCATATTTTGTTTGAAATTTTCGAACAGCGGCCGCCTAGCTTTCATTATTTTTGAAATATTGTTCAATAATGAAGACACGTTGTTCTATCGTATAACGCTCCACTTTTACTAATCCTAAACTGCCAGCTGTCGATTTGTTTTTGTTTTAGGGTTGTCAACACTTTACTGCATAAATGGAGGCAAATTTAAATCTTGCGTTAATTCTGGGACACCCTTTATATATTAAACAATGTCGGTGTGAGTGTGAGGTCTTGTCTTAATTCTTTTTATCGGTGGTTTCTTTATTTTCAAGTTTAATATAGGTTTTTGGGCTTTGTTATACAGTTTTAACTATGTTGTTCTGTTTTTCTCTAATTCTCAGTCTCATCATCGCTTTCTACAGTTTACAACTTGGAACATGGTCTTTAACTTTTCAAATATTAGGTAGGTGTCAATGTTTTTGCTCGTTTCTTCAATCACTTGTCTGGATATTGTCTACACATGATCTTTCTGATCTAAATCCAGTTTATTTATCACTACAATCTTGCATTTTTATATTTAATTTTGGTTTATAGCTCCTTCTAAAACACGTTTCACTTTATATCTTACAAAGTGCACCGCTTAAATCCGGAAAAATAAAACATATTTTTAAAATAAAGTTTTATTTGACAAAAATTAAAATTACAAAAAATTTTCTACATGTCAGTTGTATAACCTGTCCAGAGTAAAATTATTTGATGTAACCCCCCTCAGCCGCAATGATCGCCTCCATCCTTGGTTTGCAGTTCTCCAACGCTCTCTATAAAGCAACGCTGTCCATATTGCCAAAAAATGGTTCGATAACGGTGCGTAAAGATGCTACATTAGGTTGTATGGACTTGTTAATAACCTTTTATACCACGTTTCAAACATAGTAGTCGAGGGTGTTAAACCAGGGCCGGAATTCTATAGACCAGAACATGCTTACGTTACGTCGTACGTGCAGGTGCATCATTATACTGAAATACGTATCGCTTCCCCGAGCCCACAGTTTGCATCCACGGTTACTGACACTAATTTGCTTAATGATTGCCCGAGATCCTTCGATCTTTCTACGACTACCGGTGTCTGAGTAACGCGTTCTTTTGAATGACACTTTCAAGACGGGTTAGCGGAACTTTATCCAGATTTCTTGTAAGCATTATATTTTGCAACAACACACAGTTGATCTCGAGTACCCGAACAACCGAATTTAGTCGTCAAACGCCCAACGCGGCTTTTCGGTTGTACTCCGCACTTATTCCCAACAGCTCTTTTATTTTGAGATTATGACCATTTCCTAAGAGCGCATGGCTTTAACGTACGCCATCTAGTGGCAGTATAATATCGAGGGATATTAAAATTTAATTTTGTACGAATTTGAACCACCATACCCTGTATATATAGATATAATATATGACATTCTTCAATCTTCTGGTATAGTTCCTTCTCTTTCTATTTTCTAAAACAACTTCATTATTATTTTTAGCAGTTTGTTTTTTTACATATTAATAGATCTATTCTAATATTGGTCAGTCATGCAGATTTATTATTTTTAGTTTCCTTTAATACTTTTGATATACCATTACCTTTATATGTCTTTTCTGTAGCTTATTTTCTTTTTGTCTGTTTTTTTGGTCTGTAATATTTATTGTTGCTTTTTCTCTTATAATAGTGCTGGGCAATGTTTTTCCATTTCTGTGGTATTATTAAATTGATGTTACTATCATTTTATGTTTCTTGTCTTAATTTCCGAATTATATTTTCAACCCTGTTGCATTATTTATATTACTTCTTTTTTATTGTTTTACTTGTTCTTTTACTTGCTTTCTAGATTCTATATATTTCTGTCTTGTTGATGTCTTTTATGTTTTATCTTTTGTTCTAGTTTTATGCTGAATATTTTATTTGTCTTTTACTCTTTCACATTTTACTCTATATCACAATATCTTCTTCTTCTTCCTTCTTATAAATAGGTTACTAGCTTGTTTCTAACCGCACAGTCGTTCGGATATGAGCCATATTGGGTGTACCTCGGATAGGTGTCTAATCTAACCCGTTAATTTAGAAGAAATAGAATGAACGGCTGCCAAAGACGTTAGTATGACGGCTGGAGAGCGTTTTGACGTTTGACGTTGTTATTGAGCCGGAAGTCGAACTCAGGAGCGTCGTGCGCCAATGTGACAGATTAAAGCATTTACTCTCTGTATGTCAATATAATTGCCATATATTTTTTGATCTATACCCTTTTTAGTTTCTGTTACTACTGCAACACCAAAATCCATCTTTTCCATTTCTATTATGACTTTTTTCCTCATTGTTGTTAAGTCTTATATTTTTCATCCCTATATTTAGTGCATTTTTCTTATTTTACCGTTTTGTTTTCTTACTTGCTTGTGGTTGATGTTTAAAACTAGGTGAATTGCCTCTCCTCCGTCATATCCGATAGGGCTCTCTTTATGTAAAGCGTGGACTTCCATCTCGGAATTCTTTTTAATGTTTTTCATCCCTTCACATTTGATAATTAACCTTAAAATTTTACATATGTTAACCCACTGAAACCTAACGCTATAACCCCTGCACTTTAAAAGACCTTATAGCTCAGCCATCCATTGTTGGTCGTCCACCTTTCGAGCGGTTGACCGTCTTTTACTTATAACGCTGAGCCGGGATCGTTACATGGTACTATCAGCAGGGGACAGCTAAACCGTGTTTTTTAAAAGAGTGTTTTTAACCTTATCTGGAACATGTTTTAATAAGTTTGTGCTATGAACTTACGTTTAACAAACCATCAGAAAAATGCTTTAACATTGTTAAAAAATTAAAATACAATAATATAGAATTTTATATTTTGTACTGAATACATTATTACCTTATTTTAGTGCTGGAAAATTAATTAAACTATTTATAATAATTTATTCAATTAACGTATCTAAGATTAGCATCGCCGTCGAGAAAAAAATTGCGTCGGCTTAATTATTGATTAGACTTTCGGTTGTAAAGCTGAATTTTGCATAAACTTTATCAAAGCAACACTGATAATAATTAACTATAAAACAAGTGGTTATTTTAATAAAGATATTTTTTGAAGTTTCCTGTAAGCTGTAGTCTTTCAGAAAGAAGCTTTTAAATAAAGGGAGGAGTTATCGGCTCCACCATTTTTGAGATTAATTTATGTGAATCACCATTAAAAATTTAATAGTTTATAAATTATAGCTGCACAAAGATTATCCAAAATGGTTCATCCATTTGTGCTTAGTTTTTTACAGTTTTTGGAATTCCTTTTCTATAACGGATGGTAAGGTTATTTTTATAGTGTCTAAACTTTTCACCGAATTTACCTTTGAGTTCTTTCAGGTGTTTTCTCTTAGCTTGTATTTTATTCAACAGCACTACTGAGTTTGGTTTAATTTTAATATGAAGAGATTCAAAAACTTATATTAAAGAAGTGTTCTTTTAAACAGTTACATTCGTTACTAAGCGAAATTAATGACTAAGATTTTAGGTCAGATATGTTTTTAAGTAAACGTGATAACGACCGCGTTCAGAAATAATCTATTAGTGCCTATTTTTTTAGTTCAGTTAAAACGGTAGATTCTTCGTAGATTGAGAAGCTATTAATTATTAAAATAACCGCAACACGGTTTTGACGTTTTTGCCATCGTACTTTGTTTGCCAAGATATCCATACCCATGATATGAACATATTTTATGTAGAATTACAATAAAAACATTCGGTTCCGCTCTTTTTGTCTATTGTTAAATAATTACAATTATTGTATAAAATATGTTTCCACTATTAAACTCGATTATATCAAAAAATTTGTTACAGTTACCGGATGAAATCGACATAGAATTGACCTTAAGAAGTTGAAGATTGTGCTTGTTGAGTTACTAAAAGTGCATATTTGGTGCATAAAACTAGACTCTTCATACAGAAGGCTATTCATTTGAGAAAATCATTCAAAATGTTTCCGCACAAATGCGACTCGATTTCGCAACTGTCATGTTGTCTTCGAGGGCTTAAATCGTTGCTAGAGTATTGAAGTAGATCTGGGCGATTAAGGAAGGTCTCCATTTCGAAAAATTACACGTTCAGAAAATTTATAACACAATAATGCAGTTGTTTTGCGACTTGTATAACATGCAGCTTCATCGTATTGGAAAGAAATCGTCCTTGTCTATGGCATCTTTAAGAAAAAAAAATTAATTTGTATTTTATGTACGCCATGAAACGGCTTCATTCTAATAAAATACGGACCAGGACGCCAACAACCTAAAAATCGCACAAAAGTGTAACTCGTTGGGCATGGAAAAGTTTCTCAACTATTTCTCTTGGATTTTCAGATCCCGAAATCCAACAGTTTTGTTTATTTACGTACCCATTGAGATAAAAATAGGCTTCATTAATCAGGATAATTTTCTTAAAAAAAAGGAAACCCGATTTCTTGCATCTTCTTGTGTTAGTAAACTTTGGAAGCCTTTAAGCCCCAATCTTTAAATAATATACGGTGCAGATTAGTTTTTTTAGGCCTTAAAAAACACACTTTCAGTTTCAACGGCGATATTTTCAACAAATCTGGCTGTTTGATTACACTTTGGGTTTTTTACATCCGAAACTTAACAAAAAAGATTGAATTTTTTATTAATTCTAAAACTGATGTGTGACAAGGTGCTTCATTTTTATCGAAAAGTGTACGACATTTAGATAATGAATTTTCACAATGTTCAGTATAGTCTGTAAGTGTGGGTCGTTTACTTTTTAAACTGTTTAGATAAAAAATAACGCGAAATTTAAAATAATATCTCTTAATGGAAGAGTCTTTGTGCTAAGAAGTGCTATTTAAAATCACAGAAAGAAGTTGCTAAACTGTATAAACTTAAAAATGATTTTAACAGTAGTGATGGTTTTTATTTCTTACATTTTCATTTAATAACATAAACAATCGATAAAAAGCTATATCAGACTTTCTTCTCATTTGTATTATATGTACGAGCATATAAAGTATATAATATAAAATATAAAAGCGACTGCATTCTTAAGAAAGTGATTATTTACTTTGTCGTTATTATTAGTTTATCCTTTGACTCTCACACTTTCTGAGGTTTTGGAAAATGACTAAAATCAGTGTCATTCCCAATTCTAAAAAATTTGATGTGCTATTTTTAATTTACTGGTCCTTTCTTGATGGGAATCACAGCAGAAATTATAAAAACCATGGGAGAAAACGAGATTAAAATTCTCTAGATTATATATCAAACAATTTGGGACACTGGAGTATGGCCATAGGAATGGACAATATCCATCTTACTTCTCCTTCATAAGAAAGGGCCAAAAGACATCTGCAGCAACTACAGATTAATCGCACCAATTTTCTATACCAGCAGAATACTACTACACATTATCAATCAATGCCTCAAAACATACTTAAACTGGCAAATAGCTGCAGAGCAAGCTAGCTTCAGAAAAGGAGAGGTACCAGAGAATATATCTTTAACTTACAATTAATTATAGAAAAGGGAAGAGAATTTAATACCCCTGTACATTTGCTTTGTCGAGTACACCAAAGCCTTCGATAGCATTAACTGGCAGAAACTATGGCAAATATTATCAGAGATGGGTGTTGTAAAACACGTGATATGTCTCATAAAATGATTATATGAACAAAATAATGCAGTAATAAAATTGGATAACCACATGTCAAACCCATGCAAAATAAAAAAAGACTGCATCATGGCGCCAATTCTATTCAATATTTACAGCGAATTCATAATGAGAAAGGTCTTAGAAAAGTCGAATGGAGGATTTACAACGGAGTTAGAATAAATAATTTAAGGTATGCCGATGATACGACCATCCTTGCTAATGATGTTGAAGAACTAACACAACTAATCAGAAAGTTAGAAACAGAAAGTAGTAAACTCGGATTGAAGATTAACTATGAAAAAAGCAAAGTGATGATAGTTGACAGAAGAGAACAAAATCGACTTGAGATTAGATGTATCCATAACTGCCAGATAGTGAATTATTACATATGTTTGGAATCCCTAATTACTAATGACGGATATTCTACCTCTGAAGAAGCACTATTGCAAAACTAAATAAAATTTGGGCTGATCGTAATATTACTATTAATACTAAGAAAACACTTATAAAAACATTAGTATTTCCCACACTACTCTATGCTTCAGAAACGTGGATAATGCAAAAAACGGACAGAGTATCATAGACGGAGTGAAGAAGTAATGTGCTCATCACTGAAGAAATCCAAGAACCTATAAGATTATTCAAACTCATATACGAAAGAATTATAAGATACTTTAGGCATGTTCATCGACGAAATTCGGACAATCTCGAAAGATTACTTGTACAGGGCAGAACTCAGGGATTAAGACCTCTAGGACGATCACCAAAAAGGTGAACGGACTGGGTCAAAGAGGTCACCGGCCATACTATCGAACAGGCCACAAGAACAGTCCGAAACAGAAGTCGTTGGCGTGACATCGTAAAAAGAAGCTTGCGGAACAAATAGTTCTTTGGACCACGACGCTTCTGCCAAGAAGCCTACAGCGGGAAGAAAATCTTGATGCAGAAGGCTTATGTATAGGTAATCTAAAAATGTAGTAGAATAAAATTTTAACATCTAAAACTAATTAGTCCCTCTTCTAGTTCAATCACTCTATTATTAACTCTTTCTAGTGGGGGCACAATTATAGGTAACTTTATGTAGTCGACGCAATTGATTTTGATAAGTAGTGTACATTATAGTGTTTTGAAAGCCTGGGAAGTTTGATATGTTTCTTTAGAACTACTAACTTATAGAGTAGGCGATGTGTATAATGCAAAGCAATAGTTTCGTTTAAATAATGTGTTAAAATTACTAGATTGGTTTGCGTTAACATGGAGTGATACAACGGGCCATTTAACCTTTTATTCTCAAAAACTATAATTTGTTATCGGTTCAAGTTAAAATTTGTTAGCAATAGTCATTTTAGAATTTACATTTTCTTGCAGAGTTGCGTCCTAGCTATCGAATACTGTGTTTTGCATAGTGTGTACTCTTAATTTTAGCCGTTTGCTGTATCCATTCGGTTTCTAATCTAACTTCTAAATATGCTCAATGTATTGCGTGTGCATGTGATTTAGATTTTTCTGCATCCTATATTAAATCCTTTTATTCCAAAAAATTGATTACACTACACAAATTTGTATCACTCTTGATATAGAGTTGTATTTCCACTGCCAAAGCGCATGCACTTACGAGATTTATGTATTTGGCATTGACTAAGCTGTACTATCCTTCAGTCTCGGTTTGTTTAATCGTCAGTATTTCGATTTCTGGTATTTTCAGAAGTAATCACAATTTAACAAGTCTACCAATAGTTACCATTTATTTCAGAAATAAAGTTCTTGTATTAAATCTACCTTTATAGGATAAGAATAATTCATATACTCTTATAAATAAATTATTTCGAATGTCATTTGTCTGCCTTTACTTATCCTTTGCGAAATTCTCTATAGTGTTTATTTTATTTTTCTTGCGTTAAATTGGCGATAACAACGTTTTATAATAAATATATAATTTTATAACAATTTTATGCCGCCGCACCCAAATTTTTATGTACAAGAGAGACCGATGTAATACACATATGTTACTGCTGCGTTGTTGCACCGGGTAAAAAATTATTGAAAAAAGTACAGCAATTAACTAAAGAGTCTTCACTAATATACTCTGGAAGAAGAAGTAATACACATGTGAATATTGTTAAACATGAAATTAACTTAGTGTAAATACATCGAAGAGGTGGTTTATAAGGTTAAAACAGTAAGGATAAAATTCCATTTTGTGATGCATCATAAAAACAAGTATTGTTTGTTTTGCACAGGATTATAAACTGCCATGCTATTAATCTACGCGATGTTAACCTTGAAAATATGTACAACTCCAAATAATCAAGAAATAGACATTAAGGTCTGTATTTCTCGCTTTGTGTTTCATACAAAATTAACGTCTTGTCATTTGAACCATCTGTTTTACTTGAAAATTTCATCTAATCTACAACCAGAAACGCATTAAAGTTTTTGGCGCACTAAGCTAACAATTTTTCACCTGACTTCTTACACATTATTGCATGTTTGTGATATTATCCAAAAGATACATAAAAATTGATTGTTTAGACAAAACGTTTATTTGATTCTTTCAATTTTTGTTATATACATATAATTGAAGACAATGTTTATATGCATATTTACAAATCAATAAGAAAAAATAAAAACAAATGTCCATTTTAGCTAAAAACTCTTATTTAAAAAACATTTCTTTTTTGATATTAGAATTAACAAAGTTCGGGGCTATATCATGAAAATAAAGGCTCTGCAGAAACTCACTCTTAATAAATAAAAGTGCAAGGCCCGTTATTCTTGATTTTAAGGATTTTTTACTTTCTTAAGAGCTGAAAACGATCGCTATCCAGTGTATGAGCTGCGTTCAAGTTCTAAGGTTTCCAAATGTTTTGCTCAGCAGCCAGAATTGGTAGAAAGGTGCGGTTAATTTTAACAAACGGAGAAATGTTTCTCAATTTGTAATATAGATGACAGCATTATGCAATGTACACAGGTCGAATTACCGCTGTTGCAGTGAGTGTTGTTTTGATTACTTAAAATGACGGCGTATAGTGTTTAAGAAGAATATGTGACCATCCATTTTCTCCTTTTGCGTGGTACAACGCCCATCGAAATGTATTGTCAATTTAGTAAGACATGTAGTATAGGCCTTAAAAATATGCATTCGTAGGTGCGAAAGTTTAAAGAAGGTCAAGAGTTGTGGGACAATGAACCGAAGTAGCCTCTGGCACGAACCAGTTATATTGTTATGAAAGACCGTCGATTAGGTGCGTGATATCGCCTCTAAACTTGGCGCTTCCGTAGAATCATCATTTTGCATCGTGACTTGAAAATGTGGAAAGTTTTTTCGAGGTGGGTCCTACGAATGCTGACCGACAAACATAAGGCTGCGTGGGTACCAATGTCGCAGAACAGATTGATACGTGATGTAGTCATAAATTTCCGACCATGATGACACTCTCTGTAGCCGCTCATTTTCAGCGATTTTTCAATGGGCAAAACATATCCATAAAGAAGTGTTATCAGCAGCCATAGAATCATAGCAACTACGTTATGAAAAATTTGTACGTCTAGACAGGGATTGCGTTGAGAAGCAAAAGAAGTTTAAAATTTTTGGATAAGTACTTTTTCAGAAAAAAATTTAGAGACCTTAGAACTTCAACCCCCTGGTAAAATATATGACCTTGTAACCAAAACATGTAAAAAAATAATTTATTTTCAAAACACTGAAACATCGGCGTTGTGTCAAACGTGTTTAATGGCAATTTTTGTATTTTTGGACTCTGAAAATATTAGAATATTAACCAATGCAATAATCTATTAAGCAATTTTTAAAAGGATAGAATTTTGAGAACGGTTCTACATAGCCAAAATAGTTGTTATTTTTTAAAGAAATTTGCCACACATTAGCAGATTGAAAGAAGCTAAAAACCTCAAAAATTGACCCTTAAGTTAAGAGAACATTTTGCCAGTACAAAGCTTCTTCCTTGTGTTGTTCTGTTATTTTACAATTCACTCTTTGTAGAACTCGACTGCCACTAATATATTTTAAGATGCGCTTTTTGTGTTCAGAGTTGTACTTAGGATGTTTTTTATAGTTATTTTCCAATTATCAAAATCATTAGTTGCTAGGAACGTCGTTTCATCATAGAGTTTGTACGGTGCACAAATAGTGCATCCGGTCGATTTTGGATAAACCAACCAATTTTGCTCGATACGTTCTCTATTCATTAACTTTTCATGAAACAACTGATTTGTACGAAATATTTTTTGGTGGCATACTGTTTATCTTTCAGGTCTATTGACTCTAGATATTCTTCTTTTTAGTCCTGTATTGTTTTGTTCATCATTGATTTGCGATGTGTATAATTCTTGATAAAGTTCCTTTATTCTACCAATTTGTCTCTATTTGTTATAGATGCTCCGTTCTATTTTTTCACTTTTATTATTTTTTTATTACTGTTTTTCTGGGGAAAATTTTCATTTCTTTACTTTCCTCTAATACCCTTTGAACTATTTCTGTTGTATACATTTTGATGTCTTCTTTTGCCATTCTCCTTGCTGGGCAAAGAGTCGAAGTAGGGGTAGACCCATGATGAGGTAGTCAGATGATCTCAAAAAGGCGGTTGGACTGTGCTGGTACAGAGAGGCACAAAACAGGAAAAAATAGAAAACTATGGGGGAGGCCTATATGCAAAACGGGATAAAAAACCCTGATGGAGATGGAAAGAACTATATATCAGATTTTTAAAGTTATAGTCGTCGTGTTGTATGTCATTCTAGACCACCAACTCATGAAGTTCTTTACTTACGCATCATAATACTGAGTCATCGAATGATATAAGTAGGTCTACCTCTTTAAGAGTATTTTTCTGTGAATCTCTGTGTGCTTTTTGTAGCTTTACATTTGATAACTGCAATTTTGGCACTTTGCAAGAAAAAGTATCTGATTTTGGGATTTTTTTGACCACATTATCCTAGAGTCCAATACTCTTATTTAAACATTTTCTAAATGTTGCTTCACTTGTTTTTTTTTAACAAACCTGAACTATCTTTACCACTCATTGTTCAAACTTTACGATAGAAGAAATGTGTATTGAACGACGATTCAAGTCAAAACTAAACTTTATTCATACTGCGTGTACTGTTGCACAATAATTGTAAATTATAATACTATGCACCAAATGGTCAACGGCTACTATAACAACACTTTATTTGCACCACTGTTGTTCGCTGTATGACTTTTCCTATTCGACTGCTGCGAATGCACATCTGCCCGTCTTATATTCGAATACACGGTTCTAAAACGAATCAGACGGTTTCTAAGGGAGCCGCTAGAAATGGCGCGGACGGTGATTAGTCATTCTGATAAGTTCCTGAATCATTTCTTATGATATGTCATTTCTGTTACAATACAAATGCTTTTAAAATTTACAATACGTCGGTGATCGGATGAATGTACGATTTCAAAGTTTCATGGTTATAAACCTGATTGAGTCAGCTTTTCACTTACTCAATTCAAAATTTTGCGCTTTCTAAATCCAGACGCTGTAAGCTGCAGTCTATTTAGCCTTTGGATTAATTACGTCCGGTCTACGACCTCTATAATTACGAAATTAACAGTTTCTGTCACAAAATGGTAGGAAAGCAACATATTCTAGAGGTAGAATCAAGTATCTCTTATTCTCTAGCTTCAATAAAAGTCTTACTTTCTTAATATCCCTCTAACAAACTAAAAATCGCCAATTAGTTTTGTTGTAGCACAAAATTTTTTAAATAATTTTCAAAACTTAAATATGGTTGTATTTTTCAGAAAATTGCAAAACTAGAAACTTGGTAAAAATTCGGTAAACAGATTTACATATGCAAATTTATAAAAAATGGTCTTCATCTGCCTTAATATTACCACTTAACGCACCCGTAAAGTTCTAACGAAATAGTCGCCATTATGAATAAACAAGTCAAATCTGAACGCTCAGTTTTACAGTGTACTCATCTCCAACACAACAAAGCGAAGCTATCGATAAAAACAATTTTAAGGAAGGTTAGGAAGGCGTCGCGCCGTTCATTCATGGGACGTGCTCCTCTTGCTGCGGCGGTTACGGTGCCGCTGTCGGGCGATCAGGACGCCAATTTAAAAATTGACCAATTCCTTAAATTATGTGCAAATAGAACCTGTTGGAATGGGTACGGTTTGTTGGCAGATGAGTTCAATGTAAAGGTCAAAGTTCACGGGTGGATATGCCATGCCGGTCGCAGTTGGACTCGTCGGCGCCCACGCGTTGCAGGCGGGGCCCGCGCGCCGTTCCACAGTCAAGACCGAAGCGGACGGCGGACCCGAGAGCGTCGCGCCGCGGATACCCCGAAGAAGAATCTCGCCGCCGCCGTCGTCGCCGTCGGCAGCTGCACGTGCCGCTACAGGCGGCTGAGCGAGGCCTGCCGACTTGCACCGAGCCACCCACACTCTGAATATCCTTGCGCTATATAAAACATCATGTGCGGGTTGCAGCCGTTGTGGGGGTAACCGACGGCTGCCGGTGCCGCGTAGCGTGCGTATGTGTGGCGCGGTCAGGGAAGCGAGCGCGACTCCGTAGAGGTTGGCCCAGGACCCAGGTGGGTGAAGGACTCGCCGGTAGCGTGCCGGTTGCCATCGGGGCGTTCGCCGCCGGCGCGGCGCGTCCGTGTGTGCCGGGCGGCAGCAGTGGTGCCGAAAGACGACGCCGGTTGTTCGCCGCGGTCCATCGCCGGTCCCGTGGGGATGCTGTGCCGAGAAAGGTAAGTCAGCCGACGGGAGGGGATCGGACGGCCGCGCGCGAGGTCACTTGTTGATTCCGCGCGGTGCATCCGGCGTCCTCCTCCGTGCATGTGTCCGCCGCCGCCGCATTTCGGGTTCGCGGCCCACTTCTGCCGCGTACGTACGCTGCATGCACGCGTCCTTCCATTCACGCACATCTGCCATTCCGTGTTCTTTCCCGATTCGCCCCTGCGTCGTTTCGTTCAAAAGGGGGTTAGGTGAATTTTCATCCGAATCGCAACAGGAGAAAATAGAGGTATCAAAGGCTCTCCTCGGTGTTTGAAGTATAATCGTTTTTGAGAAGAAATTGAGATGCGACAGAATTCTCTGGTAGATTGACGCCTACTTGATGACGACTCATTTTTTATACAGGACGGGAGAAATATTAACGAATGTGGGCATTTCAGAGACTCTTGTTAGACAAAAATCATCCAGAATTTAAAGGTTTTTGCTTAGCTTCCCACCACTATTTTACATGGCAAATATTACGGCGCGCACCTTTTAAAATGGTTGTCTTATTTTCATTATATTTCGTTTTTGACACTTTTTGTTTTCATATTCAATATTATATTATGTATAACAAATACAAATCGGTTGTATGGTTAATTAGTCTAACATTTAATCGATAGTTCTAAATAGAGATAAAACATATATTTAACTTGCGAGCCTCAGAGCTCATATACAAATGGTGTATCCTAAACAATTTGTAAAGGTCATGAATACAAATGGAAAACATTTGTGCCTCTTCTAAGCAAATTTCCTTTTGTTCCCCATCAAAGACAAAGGTATCTGGTTTTGTGAGATTTTCAGTTAGAAAACTCTAATAAAGCCAAACTTGTAATAGATTTTACAAGAATATTTAAAACATTATAATGAATGAAATATGATCATCACGTTATGAGGGATACAAACAGTTGATCATAAGACCTTTCGTGATTTTTACACTCCATCGTTATCTAAAGAATTATAATAAAAGAAACATATGAACATATATAAAACAACCTTACCGTAGGTAATGTAGATGATCATATAGTTCTATAATCCGTTTAGTGGTAAACTTTCAATACTCCGCCGTAATACGTCCAAAATTATTTTATTTATTAACGTGTTGTTTATTTTCATGATGTGTCACTTATTTGAGTAGCTTCCAAATTTTATATTATATACAAATACTAAAAAACCAAACGGAATCAATACACGAGGTTTGGAACATAAGTCATGGCAGCTATTTTTTAAAGGGAAGAAATACATAATGTTGTACGTTTCAAGAAAGCCGTATATTTATAGTGTATGTCCACAACGCAACATAGCTCTGTGATGTCAGTCAACCGCCATGCAGGATGGATGAGACCCGAGCAGAACAGCGTTCTCCTAAAAAAAGTGGTTGCAATATGTTGCACATTGCACCCAGTTTTGAACTTTCGTGGGTGCGTGTGGTACCCACTTCGTTTTGCAAAATCCTGTGGGTGGTGCGTTTCTCGATACCACTTTCTCTCTCTGATTTAAGCAGCGTTCATCGTCTTTCGATCTCCATTAGGTCATCGATTATGGCACGTGACACATAGTTCCGCACACCCACAGGTTGTCTTGCCCATTGTCGCCCTCGCGACTGTTCGGGGTGGAATATAATTATTCTCGACAGCTCTTACCAACTCTCTGTATTATTTTCTGTCATGTCTGAAAACGGAGAACGACAATTTTAATATACGAACGCTGTTCTACTTGGGTGATATCTAGCCTACATGGTCGTTAATTGACAACTCATATAACATTGCTCTCTGCTATTACAGAACATCACAGAGCGATCTTGTGTTGTAAACACACATTAAGAGTGTACGGCTTCTTTGAGAAATTCAACATTTATGCCCCAACCCTCGTATATTTTATAATCATAAATAATTTTGATCTTAGCTTTTGGAAATGTCTGGTGTTGCTATTTGTGATTGATAATCTCAAATAAATCTGTTTATAAATTGTTTTTGTGTCAATATTTATTACAAATCTTCTTTCACCAGTTTTGTCTAATTATGCTAATCTAGATTTAATTGTTAATTACTTTTGTATCTCTTTTCCCCAAATTATCATTTTTAAACATATATGTATTTCAATGTATATAGCTGATTGTTAATAATGAATAGTTTATTTACTTTACAGTAGAGTATCAAGTAAATATTTTGACAGGCGAGGTCTTTTAGAAGAATGTACTCGATCAAAATATATTTTCAGAATTTTTTATTGTAATAAATACAATCACCCCGTCTTACAGATGGATAATTATTGGATATTTTATTTCTGTGTCCAAGTAGATTTTGGTGGTATTTTGTTCAAATCTTCTAATGAAGGGTAATCTAAGTTAAACTTTAAGAAGTTTTTACTGAATAGAACTTAAAAGATTGAAACAATCAGAATTTTATTTATGGCGATGTAAAATACAGCAATTATGAACGAAATCTAATGGCCAAATGCTTTCCACCACTCCGCTGACATGCTGCAGTTTTCCACAATTATTTCCTTTAAATATAGCTCTAATTTAACAATTACACTTCTGATGTTCTCTTTTAGCTCTAGAATCGTAAAAGGTGTGTTGATATAAGCTATTTCCTTCAAATAGCCCCGGAGGAAAAAATCTAATGGAGTTAGATCGCAAAATTGCGGTGGATAGTCGATGTTACCTCTCTGTAACCTAAATTTTGCTTTGAAGTAAATGAGTGTTTTATGTGCTATGTGACGTGTAGCTCCATCTTGTTGAAATCACATGTCATTAGAGTTTAAATCGTTGGTTTCATTGAAAAAACGTTGTTTAGCGTTACCAGCTTCGCCCTTAAAAAAGTGCAGGCTGATGATTTCTTCAGCCTACAACGCACACAAAGAAGTGCATTTTTGTAGATATAATGGTTTTTGGTAAATAGGTCATGGATTTTCATTATCCCAGATACGACAGTTTTGACGATTTACCTATATATTTAATTAAAAATGAGCTACATGGCTTAATATAAGTTTTTTTTGCAAAAATCAGCACCAACTGACTTGTTTTCTGAAACATAGCCTACAAATGTACAGTGATTTTTAAAATATTTTTTTAAGTTCTTAATTTATTTGTATGCGCCTTTAAATGTAGACCCTTTGTTAAACTGCTATATTAAATATTAAATTACTATGCTTAGTTCTTCATGCACACTATCATTTACATGAGCAATATTGTAACCTGACCGACCGCTGCTTTGGTAGCTATCCTCCTTAGCTAATTAGCAAGCATACCACTTGTTTCAAACTTTTGCACTAGATCACGAATTACATACTTATTTGGCAGCTTATTGCCCCCAAACAAAGATTTTCAAATCAAGTTCTAAAGGTCAATTTTGATCACCCTATATTATTAAAAAAAAAAAAAATTCTAGGGTTTTTGTTTCCAGTTTGGTTGGTTAAGATATCAAGGAAGGCTCAATAATACGTGGTCTGTCTTAGGTTAAAACTGCTTTAAGCTTATGATTGATGTTGACTTGGTATATTACCGAATTAGATCAAACTAATTTAGTGCTGATTGATAATTTTAGTTTTTCCAGAAACTAATATATTTCTTTAATTATAGATTTATCTATTTCTGTTTTAGCGCGGACTAATTCATTTCTGAGGCTCTGAAGCCAGGCACTAAAAATAATTGAGTACCTGCATTTATTTCGAACAAAGTATGAGATAATCTACAGCGCGACGAGAGCAAATATATGAGAACCTTAACCTTTCAGTTCGCGGGCCGTGTTTTCATGTAGGTCATTTCAGCCTCATTTTATTATTATTATTATTTGTGTTTAGCTACCATTTATGGTGCTAGTCCAAATGAAGTTACAATTATTTAATTTCTTTTTTATTGTTGTCATTGATGTGACTCGAGCAGCAGATAGTGGTTCTCGTAGTAAATGACATTTGTAGGTTTTGAGTGGCTTAAAGTAAACCACTCTGCCAACTTCATGCCTTTTATTAATATGATTTAGATGACTAGTAATACTTTTTGGTAGAATAGTGAGAGATCTCGTTGTTGTTTGATGGACTGACAAGCGGGAATTTGGAATTAGATAACAACTATTTAGTTATCTTTCATTGATAGAAAAACTTAGGATGCCATACATTGTCGAATGAATGGAAGACCTTTGAGGACATATTTTCCAGTACATTTATATTTGCAAATCTAGTGCCTGTAGATGTTTACTAATATTTGAGTATTTCCATTTTAGAGAATAATTTAATATATTGAATATGTAATTATAAATTGTCAGTAGCGTGACAATTTTTTTTGTGTGATTTTTTAACTGACAATTTAATTTTAGTTAACTGAGATATAGATGGTACAATAAAATATACTTATCACATAACTTTTTCCAAAATTATAAAAACATTGTAGTACATATGGTATGGTAGGAATATAAGCGACCACGAACGGTTAGTATGTAAGTGATGAAACATGCGCTTGTGTTACTTGTGATAACACTCCTCTTTTTCATTTGGCAACGTGTAATAAATCGTCTAAAGTTTGACTTATATATAACCAACAATGAGTGTAATTATTCCTTGATTATTATGAAATAATTGTGTTTATTATTAAACACCTTGCTAATTACGCTAGCGTTTGATACTAAGCTACCTAGTTAATGAAGAAGCCGCAGAAGATGTTCAAACAAAAGGTGAAAAGCGCCAGAGATTGAAAAGTGCACTACAAATATGTTTTAAGTCCTCGTTTTAGTAATCAAGCCGGTGATTTTCTAACGACGAAATTTCTTATGTTAAGTCAGTTTTAAGCATACGATGTGGACCAAGTAATTGGAATAGTTGACAAAGAGATAGAAAAAAAGATAGACAATAATGCGTTTGCCTTGTTGTCTGTGATACCATTTGAAGTTGTTAACAATCCCATCGAGTGTTAGAGCGCTCGCAATATTTGGAAGCGATTAATGGGAATATTTTGAAACTTATCGCTAGCTTAACAAAAACATGAGCGCTGACTCAGTGCAGGCGTGGACAGCGCGACGCACACGTTGTCAGCTGTGAAGATAAAGAATAGTCTCGGGGCGATAAGACTGAGAAGTTCAACCATAAATTTAAATGTGCTAATTGAGGTAAAATCGAACATAAACGATACAAGTGTTTAAAACTGCAAATAGATCAGAAGATGAAGACAAACGTAACGCATGCATAGCTACCAAGTTAGCACTCGATCTGTGATTAGCCGGTACCGATGTTAACGCACAAATAACAGACAAAAATGATTTATTCAAAACACTTCACACATTTCGCTGCGGGCGCGCACCCGATTAAGTTTGATAATGGAGAAATATTAGACGCACCAAGAACGGTACATTCAGAGTCTAAACTAACAAGCGGCGTTATGAAAATGACCATGATGAACGTGCTCTATATATCAAAATAAACAGAAACTTGTTTTTTCCGGGATCCACTTGCGATCACGGCTTTATCACCACCACGAAGGAGAAAACAATTAAAATTAAAATACGATGGCTAACTAAGGATGCTTTCGATAAGGAGCGAAAACCTATATTATATGCAAATAAAAACGATCAAATGTTTCGTAAGCATCACACGAAATGAGACTCCGATGCTATGGCACATTTTGATGAATAAAATAAAGTCTGCCGTTTCGTTGTCAATGGTTTACGCGAAGAACTGAAGATCAATGACATCAAATGTGAAGACTGTCCGTTGGGAAAGCACGCTCGATACAAATTTGAATCGAGCGAATACGAGTTAAACCTAGAAAACACGTGCACTCAGACTTGTATGGACCAATGGAGGTGCAGGATTAAAATACTTCGTTACATTCAAAGACACCTTGTTATAGAAAAAATGCTAAGAAGATAACATCAAATCAGAGGCCCTGTGGATAAAATTGTTCTAAATAATGCCACTCAACAATTAAAGCGAAAAATACTACGTATTAAAAATGAAACCATGAGCAATTTTTTAAATAAATTAACCAACGATAGCAATACGAATTATTTCCTATGTAGAGTCACTAATAATTAAAAAAGGCTTATTCCCTATAATCCACCAAATTAAAGTGCAGATAGTGTCTTGGTAAACAACAACCAACAAAAAACTTATAGATTTGTAGAGCACTTGAAATTGACTTTCTGGTGAAGATTTAAAGCAATTTCCAAGAAAAGCCATTGTAAAACTGACCAATTTATAAACGCCTTATTTAAATTGAGGTATGTTCCTAAAATGTAAAAAACAAGGGAGGTTATAAATGATTCCTAAACCAGGAAAACCTCTACGAAATGTTTCTTTATACAGGTCTATTTCAAAACTTTTTGAAAAACTACTTCTAAAAGATTTAAAACCAATAATCAAAGAGTAGAATTTAATCTTCCATTACCAATTTGGCTTTAAAAAAAGTCACTCGACTATTGATCAGATGTACAGAATCACAAATATCATTGAAAAATTATTGGAAGAAAAGAAAGTCGACTCTACCGTCTTCCTAGATGTGAGCCAGGTTTTTGATCAAGTATGACATAGGTAAAGGCTTGTTCCACATATTCCTATATCAACAATATTCACAAATTTTAAAATCTTATCTGCCAGAAAGATATTTTAAAGTAAGACAAAAAAATATTTACTCTGAATTGAACGATATCAATCTAGGAGTATTAAAAAGTAGTGTACTAAGTCCAATACTATATCTATTCTGTACTAGTTGAACTCCTGAACTTGAATATGAAACTGTCGTCACAATTTTCGATGATACCGTAACTCTTCCAATTAGAAATGATCACAAAAAATTTACTAGGAAACTCCAAACAACTATTAAACGTATCAACATTTGGACGAGAAGATGATCGGTCAAGTTGAATGAAAGCAAATCTGTTCACACTAACTACACCAATAAACACCATCAACATTTACCTGTTAGAATTGACGGTGTCCAGATTCCATATGTTAACACTGTTAAATACTTGAGTATGACTTTGAACAACCCGCATAAAAAAAGGAAAAACTCGATTTGAGAACAAAAAATGTATTGCACAATTGAAAGAAATTCCAAGTTGTCATAATACACATATAAGTTAAACCTTTATAAGCAAATATTAAAGCCTATCTGATCACATGGCATTTAACTTTGGGGTTGTGCTAGCAAGAACATTATCATTATTCAGCGATTCTATAAGAATATTAAAAACATTGTAGTTTCACCATGGCACTGCATTGAAGGGAAGACTTTAGACCATTACGTTTTTAAATTTGCCAGAAGTCACAAACAACAGATTCTCCAACATGTGAACATAAAGGCTGCCCAGTTCCTCACATTTAGTGAGAAGATTTAAGAGGACCAAGCTCTTTGAGTTACTTCACTGATTGTATCAAAACAGAACATAGTGCGTGATTAAACGTATACGTTAGTGATAGGATACGTACTTTAGTTTATCAGACTTCTAAAAATACTAATGAGTAAGACCTACATTTTAAATTTTGATCTATGTTGATCAAATTGCATTAATATAAGTGCCTCGCAGAAGTATTTTATAGTAAAAAGTATTTAAAGACGAATGTAGTGGTCATCTAACAGAGCACCAAGACTCAAAAATAGGGGACCTCGCAGGTTAAAAATTATACGGTTATATTAGCAACCGAAACAGGACAAAAGCTTTGCATATTCAGAACTGACAAAGGTCTCGAACATGTAAATGGGCAAGGTTCTCAAAGATGCGTATCTTCTACATCAAACAAGTTTTGATTTCATTCCGCAGCAGAACGGATACGCAGAGTATAAAAACTGAACACTGATAGAGGCAGGAAAAACCCGGATAGAAGCAAGCTTTCAAAAGAGCTTTGGGCTAAAGCCATCAACTGTACAACCTATAGGTTGATCAAAATTCCGAATATGGAGAACTGGAATAGTATTAAACCTTCAATGAGACATTTTTGTGTGTTTGGGTCGCTTGCATTAGTGATGGTGCTGAAGTAAAAGGACTCAAATGCGGCTCGAAGTCAGTCAAATATTTGTTTGTCGGCTATTCCCATATAAACAAAGCATACCACTCACGATAAAGATCACCACTTCAAAGGATGTCATCATTTATAAATAAATTTCGTTGAGCGGTATATAATAAATGGGATAACAATGGAGATGCGAGCAAAGAATCCCAAAAAACTGTCTTAAAGAAATAAAAGTGCAATACCGATAAAAACAACACAAACTAAATCTACAAAGAAAAGCGTGGTTGAGCGTGAGTCTTTTTACCTCTTGAGTGTCCATATAATTTGATAAATAAGACGTTACAATATGAGAATAATTTCACTTGCGTTATGTTAAGCGATGTGGACAAGCTTTGGAAACAAGAGATGAGTTCCCCAGGAGTAAAAAATTGGTGCAAAGTGGTAGTTTAAACTGAAAATAAAGACTAAATTAACTAAATTAGCCATACTCGGATTCACCCAGAGAAAAGATATCGATTATGAGGAAACATTTTTACCAGTAGTCAAATATGAATCGGTTCTAATACTGTGTGCGCTTGCGAAACAGATGGGCATGGTGTTATATCAATTGGACGTGATTTCTTTCTTAATCCGAAATATATATATATATATATATATACAAAGATATATCTGTATATGATGAGTATTTTCAAACTAAAGTAGTCGATTTATCATTTGAAGTAAGTGTCAAACAGTGAAACTAAAAGGATATGAGCACATAGAATGTGGGTCCGACATCATTGTGTTGTGGTAACTAAAGCACTCTGCGATTGGTTCTGAACCCAAAGTTGTGAAATACATTGCAACGAAGGACTAGTTGGTTGATCTCCTGACCAAAAGATTGCCAAACGACGAATTGGTACGCTTGGAACTTGGTCTCAAATCAAATAGATGCAAAGGCCTTCACAGCCGATGTTATCTTCTCGGTTCTCGGGTTATAAGGTTGTGATCGGAGTTCAGAAACTCTTTCTGAAGATGTCCGCCGCAGTTGTGGACACAACTTGACTTCGTCAAAAGTTTCTAAACTCCGACCACGACGTTATAAGATTGTCTATATTACGAACATTCATTGTGACCAATATTTGAGTGGTGATGTTAAGGATATGGACATAGAGTGTTCTGATCGGCAGTCACAGACGTGTTATTGTGATATCTTCTTTCTATCGCTGAGTATAATCAATGGTAAATGTGATTATATATACTATATGATTGTAATCATTTCTATAAATAATAAACGTGCCTATTAATTCCCACTTATAATATCGAGCTGATTATCTATAGATTAAAATATTTAAATATATATATAAATAGATATATATTTATATCTGCTTATCTTTTGTTTTTTAAAAGTATCGCTTTACAAAATCAGTCGGTTGCACTTCTACAATATTTTAACTCAGCGTTAATAAATTGTTGTCATGCCATTTCACTGCAATTACGTTGCTATCGGTAATTTTTCTGAGGTTATATACATCTTTTTTCTTTTGTTTTATAATTTGAAAAGCTTTTAATTGTACTTCTGATAAATGGTTTTCTTCCACTGTACCTAACTAAAATAATTTTTTCTTATTAATTTTGTTATCAGCGGAATAAAAGTAAAAAAGTTTTCAAAAATAAAATTGAATTTTTTCTCAATGTATCTCAATACTACAGCAGCACCAATTCCAAATATTTATATATTTTATTAATATTGATTACGAAATCCAGAACAAAACCGAATCAATAATGCCCAGTCGTGATAAATCTAACTATAATTTATACTTGTACTTGCAGCTTTCTGCAAATAAAAATGTTTGCAAGAGTGCTTCTCGAAGTATGGTATCATTGTATCGTCCACAGAATGAATTTCTGTAAAAATCTCGTATTTTGTAAACTGTAGATTGAAGTTGGCGAATAAACTCAAATTTACTTTTGCAGAAACATCTGCCAACTGATGATTAGCGTCTTTTATACGCTTTCAAAATATGAGTGGAATATTTATATAGGCACTTAATATTTTGACCAGGAAGCTGTAAACACCTTCTATGCGTTATAGGGTGGGGCAACCCCTTTTTTAAAATTAAAAACATTTAGTTTTACATGATAGAAGTTTTATTTCAACGTGTCGTTGGTTGTCGGCCAACTAGTGTCTCTTACTTTCGGTGCACTGCTGAAGTCGTATTCTAAAGTTTTTCACTATTATTTTAACGTATTGAGGAATATGTCTATTTCTTAACGCACAGTATTCCGTAAGATTTGGTCAAACGACCAAACCGCGGTGAAAGAGTACGCGACCAGAAAACATCTCACGCAGCACTTGGAGTAAAGCTGTTGAAACCAAGCGTTTTCCAATTAGAGTGTATTTAGATTAAGTGCTTCTTAAACTCTAAATGTTCACTACAGACTGCAAGTAAGCAGGTATGTAATTAATTCATTATTATAATGTTGCCGTTTGGTCATGGGATTGACCCATGTAACATAAATAATAATCAGCAAATGTATACACAATCGCATACGACAGCCATGCAGTGGCAACCATCGACGAATAATCAAGTACATACATATCAATATCCGTTACACCAACAAACTCCATATCAACAAATTCCATTCAATTATTTATCTCATAACACACAATTACCCACAACAACAAACAGCGCGCCTGGTCAAATCTTTAGTCATAAACAAATTCAGCAAATGACATCCACTAGCGAAGAAGAAGAACAAGCAGAAGAAGATAGCAACAAAAATAAATGGCAAACTATAAGCGTGAAAAGGAAGAAATTTAAAACTACACATAACAATCGTCCTAACGAAACAGTAGCAACAAATAACAGATTTATTGCTTTAGAGAATGTTACAGAAAGTAACATAAGCGAAGGAAGTACTAACACCACAAAAACCCCAAAACCTCCTCCAATCTTTGTGGATGGAGTAACAAACTATTCACAAATGATAACACAATTAAATGACATACTAGAAGCTGAACAGTATTACACAAAAAGCCTTGCAAATAATGTTGTTAAAATTCATTGTGGAACGGTAGACTCATATCGCAAGTTAATAAGACACTTTCAAGAAACAAATGTCTATCATCATACTTACCAAATAAAGGAGGAACTGGCCTACAGAGTAATCATAAGATACCTACACCACACAACCCCAGTAGCAGACACAAAACAAGAGATAGAACAAATGTGACACAAGGTTCGAAACATAATTAATACGCAACATAGGGTCACCAAAGAACCATTAAACCTATTCTTCGTTGACTTAGAGCCGGCAGAAAATAATAAAGAAGTCTATAAGATAAGAGGACTACAAAATAAAATAATACAAATAGAATCTCCCAGAACTATTAGAAACAATATTATACAGTGCATGAGATGTCAACAGTTTGGGCACACAAAAACGTACTGTAACAAACCATATTTATGTGTAAAGTGTCAACAACAAAGAGGGCACCACAACACTACCAAATGCACTAAAAATGGAGATACGCCAGCCAAATGTGCTCTATGTGGAGGAAACCGCCCAGCAAATTACAGAGGTTGCGAATGCTATCAACAGATATTAAGGAACAAAAATCCGAGGCAACAATTAGTGAAACAACCCATAACTGCTTCACCAATATATGCGAACAACATCCAGCTCTCCAACACCTATCAACCCTCAAAAAGTTATGCAGAAGTAGCAAAATCCAACCCGGAACCAACGGATAACATTACTACAACGTTATCCAAATTCTTAGACGAATTCAAAAACTTATTTAATCAATTACTTCAGCAAAACAGCCTAGTTCTCAACATGATCACACAACTCATCAACAAAATTAAGTAAAATGGCTAATTATCTACGCATAGCTCAGTGGAATGCCAATGGCCTTCCACGCCATAAAGACGAAGTTAAGTTATTCCTAAAACAAAATTTCACTGACATTCTTTTAATCAGTGGAACACACTTTACCAGTAGAACTTATTTTGAGATACCAAATTATAAATGTTACTATACAAACCATCCTGACGAGACAGCTCATGGAGGAACACTCATACTCATCAAAAATTCGATAGTACATTATGAACTACTAAAATATGCAGAACATCATATACAACCTACTTCAGTAGGAGTTAAAAGCCTTCCATATGAAGTTACCCTCACAGCCGTTTATTGTCCGCCTCGACATAATTTAAAAAAGAAACGCTACAAAAAATTCTTTGAGACACTTGGTCCAAAATTTATAGCCGGAGGAGACTATAACAGCAAAAATATTTTATGGGGTTTGCGCCTTACAACTACCAAAGGCAGAGAAATGGCGCAGGTATTGCATGATAATAACTATTCTGTCATCTCAACCGGCTCCCCAACTTACTGGCCTACTGATGTTAACAAAGTTCCAGATCTTCTGGACTTTTTTGTATCGAATGGTATCTCTCCAAATTATATAGACATAACATCAAAATATGATTTATCCTCTGACTATAGCCCAATTATTGCGACAATAAGCACAACAGTAATCTCTAAAAAGTTAACACCCAGACTCTACAACAAGCACACAGACTGGGAAATTTTTCGTCAAACACTCCAAAATACAATCAACCTTTCAGTAAAATTACAGGAACCAAACGACATTGAAGAGGCTTGCAGTAACCTAATCGACACTCTCCAACATGCTGCAAAAACTGCTACGACAACAACTGTCCAAAAAACTTAAAACAAACAATATATATATATAAAGAAGAGTCAGGTCAATTTGGCAGCGTACACGTAATACAGATAATAGAAGAGCATAGAATAGAATTAGCAACATCTTGAAATTAAAACTCCAAGACATCAGAAACTCCTCTGTGGAAAATTATTTTACCAATCTTTCAAGATATGACAACTCTATCTGGAAGCCAATAAAAGCAAAGAGAAAACCAAAAGAAAAATACAGCACTTCCAGGCCCGTGGGCAAAAAGTGACAAGGAAAAGGCGAACTTATTTGCGGAACATCTTACGGAAGTATTCACTCTTCACAACAATGATCGAGTACAAGAAGTGGATGATGAACTTTCCACGCCAATGCTAACACAAGACCGAGTAAAACTCTTCACTCCAAAAGAAATACAAGAGGGAATTAAGAAACTGAATCCAAGGAAAGCCCCAGGGATAGACAGGATAACTGGCAAAATGCTACATGAACTTCCCAGAAAAGGAATACTCAAGATTTTATATATCTTTAATGCAATTCTTAGGCTTAATTATTAGCCAAAATCTCTTAAAATTGCACAAATTATGATACCCAAATCTGGGAAAACTTTGACTGAGGTCTCATCTTATCGACCAATAAGTCTTCTGCCAACAATAAGCTCCTCGAAACACTCCTCCTCAATCGAGTTAATCAAGAGCTAAATCAGCAGGCATGGATCCCCGATCACCAATTTGGTTTTCGCCCAGCTCATTCGACTACACAACAATGTCACCGCTTAACAAACATCATTAACAAATCAATAGAAAACCGAGATTATTGTACCACTGCCTTTTTGGACGTGAAACAGGCATTCGATGAATGCTTTTGTTCAAAATCAAAAGAACACTACCACTACGATATTTCACCATATTGAAATCCTATCTGGAGGATCGTTGCTTTGAAACTAGAGTTAACGAAGAAATATTCAACTGTTATCCCATACTCTCTGGAGTCCCGCAGGGGAGCATTTTGATCGCAACATTATATGTGCTATACACAACCGATCTTCCAATGGCAGACGAAACAGCTATTGATACATTTGCCGACGACACGGCGGTTTTTGCGACACATGATAACCCTGTTACAGCTTCATCTAATCTCCAAGCACATATAAATCTCATTTAAACATGGCTAAATAAGTGGAAGATCAAAGTTAATGAAGCTAAATCTAGACATATAACCTTCACACTCAGAAAAGGTCAATGCCCACCAATAACGATAAATGAAATAGCGCTACCTCAAAGTGAAGCTGTCAAGTATCTAGGCTTACACCTAGACAGTAAACTTACTTGGAAACTACACATATCAAAAAAACGTAAACAACTAGATGTGAAAGTACGAGAACTTAATTGGGTCCTTGGACGTCAATCCAAACTATCGCTTGAAAATAAAATGCTAATCTACAAAGCAGTAATACGACCAATCTGGACATACAGGATAGAGTTATGGGGTTGCGCTAGCAAATCAAATACAGCTATAATAGAAAGAGCCCAATCCAAGATTCTGACAAACATTGTGAACGCACCATGGTACATCTCAAACCACACCATCCATATGGACCTAAAAGTCCCCTACGTGAGTGTAGTTATCCAGGAGAGCAGTGCTAAATACCACAATAGACTCAACTACCATCCCAATCCACAACACCACTGCTAGAACTTTCTGAAAACAGAAGACTCAAACGTCAATGGCCGCTCGACCTGTCTATCTGATCGCTGGATGTTTGCTTCTTCACGTTATTTAGTGTACATATATGTTAAGTATTGTACAATATATAACATTAGCTTATAGTTTGTGTATCTTACTGATTGATAATAAACAAATTATAAAAAAAAGATTAAGTGTGAGAAATTGTCGATTCATTTCCATATATTGATTGAAGGTGATAGTAACATATTAGCCATTGTCCGCAAAAAAGTAAAGTTTACTCATCGCTCACCAAACAGTGGCAGATTAGATGTGAAGAGGCCTCTAATGGATGTCTTATGAATTGTTATCACTCCAATAACGAATATATTGTTCATCCTGGTAAGTGAAAATGTGCTTCATCGGTAAAGAAAGCAACTGCGTCATGTGACACGCTTCTCAAGACGTTTTTCGATATATCCAGGAAATTTTGCTAATTACGTTTGAAAAGTTTCTATTTTTATTGATTATTTAAATTATGTTCTAAATCGCCCACAAACTTATTCTATATTAACTTTTTCCATGTGTTTGTTACGTTACCGTTTTTGCTATACATTGTTTTTGTCTTTATTTTGGAACATATTAGGTATGCGTCTTTCTTTCCTTTTGTTACTATTTTTAACTTGTCATTTCATATTTTTAAGCTTTGTTTTTGTTGTTTTAATCTTTCTCTAAAGCTTTTTTGCTTAGTTTTGAGATATCCTTCTTTATTAACTTCTATATCAATTTCTTCATTTACTTATTGTTGAAATAAGTATTACTTTAATTAATTCTTATAATTGTCTGATGCTTTTATCTTTTGGGAGACCTATTTTCTACGAGTATACTTGTTGGTTTGTGTTTGGTCTTGTTTTCTTCTTTTTTAAAATTGTATTTTACCAACGAGTAGATAGTAATCTGTGCTTACTTCTGTTTTTTTATATATCTTAGATAAATATCGCTAGTTTATCGTTCACTGTAATCTACTTAAATATTTCTCCCTTTTCTCACTCACGTATGTTTATTAGTCAATATTTTCTTAGAGAAAGCATTTGCAATTTTTAATTTATTTTGTACGCATATATCAACTAAATGTTATCCAGGTATTGTTAACTCTGGCATTCAAGTCTCCTTTCAGAATAAATTATTATTGTTTATTTTAATAAATGTCTTTTTAGCCTTTCTAAAATATATAGCTTTTGTTATCTTCTGATGCATATACTCCTCAAATGGTCATGTATCCGTATTTTATTATAATCCTCAATGTTGTAATGTTTCAAACTTTATGTTCAAATGTTTAACTTTTTATATAAAATTTTAATTTTTTGTATATTAGCATTGATACTTTTTTCTTTGCTCTTGTTTGCTTTGGTGCTGTACTGTAAAGAATCATGTAATCTTTTAATTCTTCGGTTTCTTTTTACTTACTTTTGGTTGCGAACTGCGATATCGATATGCTTCTTATTTAATTCTTGCTCCAATTCCTGTTCTTTTAAAATAATATTTCTTACATTCTATTGTTATTAAGTTATTTTTCTTTCTCTTGTATTGTAGGTCGTTTTGTTATAGTCGTCATTATTAAATCCATTCTTTTTGAGGTTGTTGATGAAATTTTTAATTCAGTTTTTTGATATGAGTAAGCTATTGGTACTATTTTAAAATGTTTTTGCATTATTCAGGATTAGGCAGCATATGGTGGACTACTCAGTTCATGCACCACAACGAAAATAAAGTTACACTCTAAGTTATTATACCTAAATATTTTACATATTCAATGTAGCACAAAATGCATATAGAATGTATATACTGATTGCGGACATTGCAGTACAAAATCAAAAGTCTTGTACAAAACAAAACATTATAAAACTAGTTATTTCTGTCTTGTGGTTAGTTGTGGATCTTTATATCGTGTGTACTGATATTAGCTTCTATTTATAATTTAAAAGATTACGATTTGACTAGCCGTTATTGATAAGTCGCTCTGCATTTTGTGCTGCTGTGGTTATACGAAACAGTTTAATGTACTGCTTTCCAGTTTTCCAGAATTTTTAAGAGATTCATTGCATTAACAGATAAGGGGGATTTATAATATTTATTTCTTAAAATTTGTTTATTTTTTTAGGATACATACACGTATCACAAGTACATATTCTATTTGTGATATTTTTCAGATTGATGATTTTCTATGGTTCATTTAAAAAACGCATGGACAGATGTCGTGCGTTTTTGGCAATATACAACTTTGTATACTGATGCATTTGCAGTATATTAGGAGGTTGTGATAGATTCATTGCTATTGCCAACATGTAATACATGGAGTACTAATTAAAGTTTCCTGAAATCATATTCTGGCTCTACTGTCACACCCTTAAGTATTATGCATATATCCTCATTTGTAGTCACTTCAGTATTATTTCAATATCTTAAAAGAAATCTTAAAAATTTTGGGAAAATTGCAAATGCCGAGAAACCCACGACCATTAAGGTTTGTGCACTACACACAGTGGACATGTTTTTCTCTCTATTATTTAATATACCTATTCTTTAAATATTTACTTACATTACAATATTTTTTAATATTTAATTAAATACTAACGTGTCTAAATTACATTTTAAACTGCAATTTTCAGTTTCGAGCTTTTGTAATACCAAGTATAGGTTTAAAAATACCACTAACTAATACGCCGTATTGATTTATACACAAACTAGCAGAGGGCAGTTTAAAAATGTTTTTATGGTAATGCCATCGATTTTATGCGGTACTTAGGGTTAATGAATATTTGTTATGATGGTTCAGCAATAACAATAGAAGACCACCCTATTTTTAGCTTTGAGTGGACAAACAAAAAACAGAATCAACAAGAAAATCGTTGCTCGTCGAAAAAGAGGACGCGCATTTTATTGCTTTTTTATTAAAAATATTCCCAAAATCAGTTCATTATTATGAATGAGTTGCAAGTATTTTTATTACAAATAATTGTGATAATTACAACAAACTGTAGCCTTTATGTGAGATATACACAGATTGATTCTTGAATAAGCAGTACATTAGCAGATCTGCATTGAAATAAGGCTGAATTAATACATAGTATGTGCAGGTTAAAATACAATTCGGTGATTATTTAAGTATCGTTCGCTTGAATCAGTTTTCCTTGGTTGTTGCGCCCACATTTTAATAAAAGCCTTCGCATTTCAAACCCTTCACCTACTCACAGACAGTTTAATAAACATCTAGTATTTCTACTTTTAATGAAGCGCTCATTTTTCACAAAAGCAGTTGGTCGGATTTTATTTGCCTATTCATGTAACAAGTATTAATAACCCTTCTAAAATAAAGTTCGTAAGAACTTTGAAAATAGTTATTTTTATTTTTATTGATTATCTAGTTTTTAGTTGCTCTAGGTACTAATACTGTCTAAAATGGTAGCTTGCTTAAAGACATGTCAAATTTGTTACGATTATTGCATTTATGTTTATAGCGTTAGCAGAAATAAGTAAGTAATGTAAAGCAATAACGCAATGTATGTTGAATAGATATAATTTTACAACAAAAAATACCAGATCTTGACTTATCCACACACCACGACGAGTCTATCGTACGTAGGTGTTAGGTTATCCTGTAAGTTTAAATATGAAAAATAAAACAATACGAAGTTGTAGAATAAATAGATAGTTTATAATTATTTGTTGTACACTAACTAAATGATTTAGAATAGTAGGATTTTATATTTATATTTGTCTGAATTGAGAAGATCGACAATAAGGAAAACGGAACTAATTTAAGTTAAATTTTATATTTTAACAAATATTTTAGCGTTTTTCCATTTTTTAAATTTAGGCAAACACTATTTTAGATGGAGTTTGATAAAAAATGCAAGGTAGTCAATTAAAGAAAATTATTCAAGAATGTGTAAGGATTTTAAATTCTGTTTGATTAAGTTTTTGAATGACTGTTTTTACTTTGCCAAGTAATAGACATTTTGATACAAACTAACCTTATCAGTTTTCCATCCAAATGAATGGTCTTTGCCTTCATTCCACTGCGGTGGTTATGACTTGTTGCTGTTTTTTTTAACTACGTTTAAGCACCTAGTTGAAACTTGTTCTTTTCTTAGGGAAGCAAAATAATTTTTGAAATACTTTTTAATTGAAATTTATTGAAAAAAAATTTCTTTCAAAAGTGTTTACGCAATTATTATGAATTTTGTTAACTATTTTTGTTATGGTAATTATTTTTAAATGTTTTGAGCGCAATTTAATATTTGTATGCGTTTGAATATAGTGACACATACATTTCCTCAGTTAAAGTTTAGAGACAAAAATGAAACCGATCAATTAGAAAAACTAGAAATACTAAATTACTATTGGTATATCTAAGTTTTTCTATAAGTATCTACACTGTGTCATAAGAGGGTCAAAAAGAATCTTATTCATTTAAAATTTTCAGATAACTATTGCTTAAAACGAAACTGCTATTTTAAACAACAAACATATTTTTTATTAGTTTTCAGATAAAAGTTGGTGTGGCAGTACATTCTCTAAACAAATCAAAGGTTACGGATCCTTTTGACAGGATGTGGACTCTTCCAGTGAGAAGTCCACTTGTTTAACATCTGAGGTCGGCTGACCAACACTTTTTTAATATTCTGTTTGTTTTTTTTATAATGTCGCTAGGGGATTACTGTGAGATTATATCTGTTATGATGTTTATTGCTGCGTTCTTGAATGCCATCTTTCAAAAATGGAATGCGCTGGTCAGTGAACGAAGAATCTTGGACCGGCATCTCTGGATGATTGCTACATTGGACTTGTTTGAATAACCCCATAGTTTGATACAAAAAGTCTATATGAGTTTAATAACTGCTGTGGGTATCAGGATTTCATTTTCGAGGGACAGTTAGGATTTTCTTTCAAGTAATCATTATAATTAGATATTTTTTGGTGTTATTTTATTCATATCCATACTTTTATGAGATTAGTAGTAGTCTAAACATTGTTTAAATATTTAGATATTTTTTAGTCTAGTTGGGCATCATTTAGTATAAATCTGTACTTATTATGAATCTTGGAATGAATTGCTACAAACCTCTTTTAACTTCTTAGACTTAAATTTGTTGGCTAGTTGGTTGTAAGTAAATCTGTCTACTGGTGTATAACTCCGGTGCCATCACGCTCTAGATTTCTTTTTTTAGCAGTAAGTTTTTTGGTCTTTAAAGATATGGTTGTGATGATTTTGTAGGTATCTATTTGGAAGGTAGCATAATCGATTGCTTCTTGTAGAGAATAAATTAATTTTCCAGTAAGTTCTTCTATTCGTTTATGGTTTTTGAAACCTAGATTTAGGTTTATGGTCTCGCTAATTTTACTCTATATTTGTCCTAATCAGTTTTTGAGTTGTGCGGTTTGGGTGTTTTTCTAATGTTTGTAATTGTTATGTTTAATGTAACAATTAGTAGAATGTAGTCTAAAGAAAGATCATAATTTTGTATCACGCCCATATACGAATCGGAAATTCCATAACGGAGGTCTGGTATGTAGGAGTACCCGTGGACAAAAGTGGGTATATTTTGCCTTGTATTACTTTGGCTAATTTTTCTCCTTTTGTGGTAGTGAACCTCGACCCTCATAATGTATTTTAGCGTTATAGTGATATAAATATTGGTCCACGGTTTAAAAAGAAATTTTCAAGTTTTCATACTTTAAGTTATGACGAAGCAGAGTATATCAAGAAAATTGTTAAGTTGTATGGTAAAGTTTTGCCTTAATTACTGTGGCTTGCAGGTAGTTTTTGCCTATCCCCTAATGGTTCATTGTCTTCTTTATTAGTATTGTACTTTCAGCATAGGCTATGTTCTCTAGAGGATTAGTGTGGTACTTTGAAGTATGGTCTTTCAGTGAAGTGAGTTTTGCTTTTATGGCTTTTATAAAGACGATAACAATATTTGTAGTTTTTGTAATTAGCTGGATGCGAACCTTTCTGTAAGGCACAATTGGCAGAAGTGTTTCTGCTCGTTTTGCATATTGCGGTGTTATTTACTCATTTTACACGCACAAATAGCCAGTTGCAATCATTTTTTGTGTGCCTGTACAGCTGACACCTTAGGCACTAAATTGGCTAGTTTTAAGTCGGCAAGCAACATCTTTAATATCACCTTAGATAATCTTTGTTTAGCATTAATAAAGTGATTTCTTCTTTGGTGTTAAGGATGTTCATTAAATGATAAAGGCATTTAATCACTACTTGGTATGCTCTTTTGTCTTTAGGTTAGTATCCGCGATTAATTATTTTTTGTTATTGCATAAAATTTAGCAATTTTTTCTATGCATCAGAGAGATTACAAGTTATTTTTATAGTGTTTTTAGACATTTTTTTTGCGCACTTACAGGCACTGCAGCCTCAAGGACTTATTGTGCCGATTAACATGCACTTATTCTAGAACATTAACACACGCCCATGAGTTGAGCAAAACTCAAACTCGCGCGCGCAGCTAGAGGACAGAACCAACTGGTTGAACCATCTGAGCCACCGCGTCCTATCTTTAGACATACTTCTAGTAGTAAAGTAGCTTTTTTCCACTACATCAGCCAGATCTTTGGTTATTTTGAGGTAATTAGTCACATTATATGTATATATAGTGGGAAGTTTAAAGAAATTCTCCATATGATTGCTTAAACGCAAGGAATTACGATATACAAAAATAAAACAACTATATAAACAGGACTGCATGAGATAAATCTGCTTCAAAAAAGGCGAAAAGCAGCTGAAAAGGTAATGGCGTCTGACTGTGAGACACAAAAGGAGTTTCCTTAAAACAGTAATCCTAAAAAAAGACCTAAAATGGCAAAAAATTGTCAATCCATTCCGACAATGCATTAACCTTTTTTTAGTAGTGTCGCTGAGCAAATACTGATTGAGTAAAGCTACTTATTCTATTAACCAGATGTAGATCTCTCGGATTACAATTTGTTCCAAAAATTCGTTAAAGCTATATGGTTATTAAAATTCCGTGAAATCAGTGCAAAAGTCGTATTATTTGCATTTAGCTGATATTTAAAGTTAATGTGAATATGTCGGCGGTGTGTCGCTAATTTCAGTGTGTGTGACTCTTCATACCCACCTGTAGAACCATTAACAAAACATAAAGCATTTCAGTGACTGCCTACTATCGATGGAGCGTCGCGTCATTCCCCTTATATCTGTAATTGTAAGGGTCGGTCCACGTGAGTGAAAACTAATGCTGCTGAATCCAAATAACATAGTAAGATAACAGTGCGAGACTGAAAGGTCAAAGTTAAATGACATTGTGTACTAATGTTTTATTTAAGGTAAAATAGAGACGTCTTATTTCTCATTCTGGAAAAAAATTATAATAAACTAATAACAATAGTTTTGAGGTCAGCCTACAATTAATCGCGCAGCTAATTGGCTTAAGCTGAATCAAGACGTGCGCTGCGTTTCAGGATTACCAAATAAATTAATTATTGCTTTTAAATTTTTTAAACAATTAAATTTAGTTTAATGACTTTCATTTTATTATTGTTAAATGAGGTTTTTTGGATTATATATTATTTTTTCTTTCCTTTGTTATTAACTTCTACAGTGGATCTTATAGTAGAAAATTAATGAGATTATCATCCTGTCTGTCTGTCTGTGTGTCTGGAGACAAGATAACTTCCGTTCTATCCAACGTACACTTGGCATACACACATCCTAGGTCATTACCTTTTATGAGATCGATTTTCAGCCACATCGGTTAACGGCAACCGGAAGTGACCGTTACGATTTCGCACCGCTGTAGAAAGTTTCCTTTACGTTATTACACCGTTCTTGTTTCCTATTAATATATTCTTTGATTAGATTTTTTGTATGCTTATATTAAATTAAACCGTTGGAATGCCCGTTGGGGTACTGTGTGTGTGTCCCAATTTATTTATTTTTCAATAACTATTATAAAAGTCTAATTGCTACAATAGATTATTTAGAATAAAAGTATCACAAGACAAATATTTTGCACCTAAGTTGAATAGTACAAATAGATTACCGATACGAGCAATAATAAGTGCTAATTACTTGGTGAACCAAAATAACTTTTTAAATATAAAAGAAACATTAAGCCAGCCTAATAAGAAAATTTAGGATTATTGGCGAAAGAAATAGGAAAAGTGAAAGTAGCGGTGCAACAATTAAAAGTAGCGAGATACCAGCAGATCTGTAACTAGTAAAAGGTTACAATACTACTACTGATACGGGTATTAAAATTAATATAGAACAAGAAATCCAACCGGTAGGAAGAACAGTAATGCAAGAGCAACAACTTTAAAAAATACTTTCAACATTGACGGGAACATAGAATAAGAAAATGCCGTTTATGAATGACTTAAAAACATTAAAAGAAAAGATATTCAGGAACAGAAAAATATATTAATCAGATATATGAAGAACGTTGAAAATAAAAATGATAAACAAAATAATAAAAATTGTATAAAGAGAAATACCAAAAAAGTTAAAGCTAAAAAATAAAATTTATTTGGGATATTTGAATGTTAGAATGACATAAAGAAATATTAAATATTTAGGAAAATAAATAAATATAAAATTAATATATTCAGTGCAAATGGAACCAAATAAAAAAGAGTAGGACAATAAGAATAAAAATTAATACACTATTTTTTATTGCAAAGTAGCATTTATGTTAAAGAAACTAACCATTACTAATTGAAAAAGATGGCGAATTTTTCTCTATAATGTTAAAGCAATGAGATGTGTGGATATAGGATCAGATTTAAGACTAAAACTAGCTTAAAAGCATAAGTAGAATAAATCCAATACAATTAAAAAATCTAGAAAATTCACGTCAATATCACAATATGCACATTAAAATGTCAGATTTGAATGATTTGGATACTATAAGAATGACTGAGACATTGGAGTAGTATAAAGAAACAGTTAAAATGGCTGCATCAAAGATGGTTGTATTGTAAAGCAAATAAACCATCGGTAAGAGAAAATAAAAAACAAAAAATATAAAAAAAGGATGATAGATTAAATAAATGCCGTAAATCAAGAATTTAGACAGACAATACAAAAATAGGAAAATAAGAAAATGAAAATACGTCCGCGCTTTTTGTGAATGCGCGACAGAGATGGCAGCATTGCAGAGCACATAGGACTCTAGCGGCAACGGCGAGAGTGAAAACTGTTTTTGATACTTAAATTGGTGACGTTTTTATTACAAAAACAGCGAGTAATCATCCGTTTTCTCAATTTGCGTGGTATGACACCGATTGAAATTCATCGCCAGTAGAGTGAGATATTTGGTGATGGTGTTATGGATGTGTCTAATGTGCGTTTGCGGGTGCGACAGTTCAAAGAAAGCAGAATGTCGTGTGACAACAAACTAAGACAACCTCGGACTCGCACTAGCCGGTCTGACGAAATGATCAAGCGGGTGCAAAAAAATCTGAAAATGCGAAAAGTGTCATCCAGGCTGGTGCCATAAATGTTGACAACTTTGAAGTGATTTCTCCTACTCATCTGACCTAGCTCCTAGCGACTAGCTGTTTTCAACGATAAAAGACATTGCCCGTGGTCGCATATTCACTAGTCGTGTCGCTATTGCATCAGCGATTTTCCAGTGGTCAAAAAAGACTCTTAAAGAAGCGTCCGCAGCAGCCATGGAATCATGTCGTCGACGTTGTGAAAAATGTGTACGGCTGCAGGGAGATTACGTCGAGAAGCGACACAAGCTTTACAGTTTTCGTGTGATTAGTTTGTAAAAAAAAATCGGATGTGTTATAACTTAAAGGCACCTCGTACATCCGTAACTTACCGTGTGGGTGTCCGTCATTATCCAAACGCTTCGTATATCTGTTTCGAGCATTTCATGGGGTATGCGGCGAATTTTTGTGCGAATTTCCTCCTTCAAGGATTGCAGGTTTCTTAAACGATGTTTATAAACTTAGGCTTTATGATAACTCCCAGGAAAAGTCGCATTGGGTCAAATCTGGGGAGCGCGAGTCACGAAATATCAAGCGTCCGCCAAATAGTTCTCTTAAAACTCGCAATAATGTTCGCGCTGTGTGGGCCGTGGGCCCGTCCTGAAATCAAATATTTTCCGGGCCGAATTCTTCAAGAGCTGGGATAAAAAATCTGCTCACATACCACTCAGAATTTATTGTAGCCGCTCAACTCCGTTTTCAAAAAAGTAAGTCCGAAATTCCCGTTCGTGACGCTGAACACCAAACTGTGATTGGTGGGCGACCCTCGGTTTTTTCATTCGAATATCGAAAGTTTTGCATATTCCTACAGCCAGAAAGATGGAAATGTACTTCGTTGGTGAAGAAAATAACCGTATCATTCATTTAAATCATTTTTCCGTATACTACAATTTTATTCTGCCAGTCATGTTCTAATAATTCTTGAATGACGACCATTATGAATGAATAGACAAAAATTTAATACAAAATATGCCGCACAGTGCAATCGCATACTTTCAAGTAAGCGTTTAGGTAATTTAAGTTTTGGGAACAGCCGGAAGTCACAGAACGACTAATCTGGACAATCAAGTCCAGCTCATCTTCTGTCCCATTTTTGCTATAAATTGCTGATTTTTGTTGTGTGTAGTACGTACACGTTTAACATTTTTTGAGGTTCTGCATTACTTTCTACAGATTCTCAGCCATCGCTAAATCGTTTACCCTATGCTTTTATCTGTGCTAAACTTATTGCCTCTTTTCCGAAAGTCTTCTGTGGAGGAATATTTCAACTTTAAATTGTTTTAGATTCACTGTACTATTTGTTCAGTTATTGTAAATGCAAAGATCATCCTTATTCGTACTTGCGTATTATAGCACATTCTTATCTGTTACTAGTTTACATATGTTTTCATTATGATAATACTAGCTCAAGATTCTGGGAGCAGACCACATATGTATGGTAGTATTTGAAAACTAGTTTTTTATTTCGATTTTAGAGTTGTTATCTTGTTTTGTTCTCTCTATAATCCCACGCTGAGGAAAACATCTTCATCTTCATTATTGGCAGTTACTTTTTTTGTTAACTTTATTTAAGGTTAATAGCTGTATACATCCTTTCACAAAAGAATTGTTGTCAAGTGCAAAGTTATTATGGGAGAATAAGAATATTTTCTTTAGTAGCAGTGGGGGCGAGCGCGGTGTCATTACAATTTGTAATAAAATTTTATTGGTTTTCTTCTATGCAACACAGTAGTTGAGGCTTTTGTGGCAGATATTTTTTTATTTTAATAATATCGATTGCTTTGATGTCTTTCAGATTTCGTCCATATACATGAAGGTTGTATTATATATTCCTCTAATTTAACTTTGATTATGTAGTAAAAGTAATGTGTAATTTCTTAATAACATATCTCATATTTAAATTATATCTAGTATCTGTGGATGTTTCTATAATTTGAACTTTATTGTTAGTATTTTGTTGTAAGTAACTGATTTTTATTTCATAAATATGGAATTGCAAATTAATTACCAATGTAATTTATTAAATGTATAAGGACGAAAATTATGTAACGTTAGTGTACTATTTGATCTCGTTGTGGATCCTGTTTTCCCACAACGACTGCTATTGATTTTTATATAAATAACTGTGAATTAGGCGTGAGACTTCGATTGTAGAAAAGTAAATTCGTGCAGCTACCTAAATTTAGACTGCGCCTCTGAAATAAACTGATTATTACCGGGTTTGCGTCATTAAATATACGCTGTTACTACGAATGACCATGGCATTTCTAGAATACTAAGATTTAAACGAATAATCAATACAGCACAATTAGCCACAAAATACCTCTGCATTTTACAATGCATAATTTCAATATAGTGCTCGTTGTTTTAGTTATTGCAAATGTATGGCTCTTAGTAGGGCCTAATATATTTATTAAGATAATTTTAACCTATGAATAAGGTAAAATATCTAAGAAAAATCTATGAATAACAAAATATATAAGAACAATAATTTAATATAAACTATTTAAAAAATTTTATTTGATAAAATCGTACTATAAATAAAAAATAATATAGTAACAGTAACACAATACAAATTTTTTTAATGGGGGTTATGCCAGATCAGCATTACATTTGCTATTACATGGCAAGGTTAAAAGATTTTTAACATTTATATCACTAAAATAGACAGTTCATTGTGATTTTGGCAATTAAATTAGTTATTCTCACTATTTAGGACATCAATAGGTAACTTCCTTTTAAGTCTAGTGTGTAAGTTTTCAGTGCCCAAGTTGTAGTGAACCGCACCACTGCATTGATTTATGTTATCATAAAATTTTTGGGCTGTTTTCTTTATGAATTCTTCCACTGTCAGGATCCCTGTTTCTCGGTGGAGCTGCTAGTTTCTTGCGTACCACTGTGCATTTGTTATTATACGGATAATTTTATTTTGTAATATTTGGAGTTTGCGAAGATTAGTTTTTGATGTCGCGCACCAGACACTGCACCCATATGTAAAAATTGGTCGAATGATGGTCGTGTAGATGAGAACCCCACATATTATTTTCAATGTTGATTTCTTGTTGATGATGGGATAGAGCATGGCCAGTCTTGCGTATGATTTAATCAGTTTTTTATTGGTGTGGAAACTCCATGTTAATCTACGGTCGAGAAAGACCCCTAGATATTTCACCGCGCTATCTTTCGGATTCCAAGGGATGGGTACATTATTGATAACGATGTTAGGTGGGTCTAGTGGGTGACGCAAGGTAAAGATTTTGGCGTCACATTTGCTGGGATTAATTAGTATAAACCATTTGTTAAACCATGAGTTAAGATGATTCAGACTTTGTTGCAGATTGTTTGCGGCTAGGTTAATGCCGTAGTCTTGAGTTATGATTGCTGTATCGTCGGCATACATAGCGATCTCAGAGTTTGGTGTTGTAGGAGCATCGTGCATGAAAATATTGAATAACAAGGGACTCAGTACGGATCCCTGCGGTACTCCCGCATTGATATTACGTACTGATGAGGTATATCCTTTTATTCTTGTCTGGAACGTTCTGTCAGTTAAAAATGATTTAACTATGTTTAATAGGTAAACAGGGATTGCCAAATCTTTTATTTTGTATAATAAGCCGTTTATCCATACACGATCAAAGGCTTGTGCCATATCTACAAGTGCCATTATCGTGTGCATTTTGTTTTCGTAACCCTTTTCAATTATCTCAGTGAGTCGTAAGATTTGATGACCACTAGAGTGCGCGCTTCTAAAACCAAATTGGAATTTGGACAGGACTGCATTATCTTATAAAAACTGGTTTAATCGGCTTTGAATGGTTCGTTCAAAAACTTTAGAAATTGTGGACAGCAGGCTGATGGGTCGGTAGTTGTTAGGGTTGTCATGCGGTTTATTTGGTTTGGGAATCATTTGAATTAGTGCTCGCTTCCATTCGGTAGGGAAGTAACCCAATCTTAAGCAGGAATTAAATATGGCTGTTAGTAAACATATACTTTTTTGCGGTAGATTTTTTAGAATTATGTTGGGGATCATGTCGATTTCTGGTGCTTTTTTGGTTTTAAGTTTTTTTATGCATTCTCTAATTTCTGTTGGGGAGATAGGGTTATCTAGCATTTGTTCTTGGGCTGTAATATTTTGAGATTCAACCTGTCTGATATGATTGGGATCATTGTTAAAATATGCGGTGGTAAATGTTGCTTCGAAATGTTGAGCGAATATTTCAGGTTTGTCCTTATCTTCCGATATTGTTTGGCCATTGTCTTTTAGTGTGGGGGTAACCGTGGGTTGCTTCAGGATCCGTTTCCAGGTTCGAACGATTCTAGATACTGTTTCGTTTTTCGTTTTTAACCTGCCGGATCAGCACATTTAGATGGTGTTTATCTGCAGGGTTCCTAAGACGTTGCCACTTCCTTCGTGTGGAGTTTTTTCTTTTATTAATTTTAAAATTCGGAGTGGGGGTGTTTGGTTATTGACAGGTTTGCGTATTTGAGAGGCTAGAGTAGATTGTTTGATAGCCTCATTTGTTGTTTCTTTGAAAAATTCAATGGTTCCATCAATTTCAGCTGTGGTAGATATGGTAAGAGGGCACTTGATTTGTTCGTCCATGATATTACGGAAAAGTTCTAAGTTAACTGGTCCGTTGATTGGCCTTGGAATTTCCGGGTAATAATAAGGAGTATAGTTAAGAGTGAATATTACCTACCAGCAGATGATCAGAGTCAAGTTTAGTTATTACGGTTTGGTTTATTGGTAGTTGCAGGTTTTTATGTATTATTATATCTAGGATGTCCGGCAAGTGGTTTGTGCGGTAGGGGAAATAAGTGTAATCTCTAGGGGCTGAAATTTGTAAAGCCAGTTAGGACGCTAGTGTGTTCAGTTTTATTCCGTTGGGGTTGTTGGCCCTGCATCCCCAGATTGTGTTTTTGCAATTTAAATCTCCGGCTAGTATTGTGGGCTGCTGGTTGTCAAATATTTTTACCAGTTTTTCTAAGATGAGTCTATTTGTGGGTGGTGTGTAAGCCGAAATTATGTTAATTGAAGAGTTATTCTTAAAGTTTAATTTTGTGGCGGTAGCTTCAAGTTGATGAATGTCTGTTAGTTCAATAGGGGTGGGTACGATGTTTTGCTTTATGATTATTGCAGAACCGCCCCATCCTATTGCTGCCTCTCTGTCCGAATAATGCGATAGCCCGGAATTGTGAATTTCTCGTTTTGTATGAAGTGGGTTTCGGTAATACACGCAATGTCTATGCTATGTCTTGCGAGGAATGATATAAAGGTAGATCTTTGAGTCTTTATACAGTTAGCGTTCCGATTCATTAGGGTTAACTTTTGTAGAGTGGTTGACTTATTTGCCGCCATTTGTGAGCAGCATTGAGATAAGGGACAAGAGGAAGTTTTTGATTTGGTCATAGTAGGGAGTGATTAATGTGAGAATGGACTGGAGGATTTTTGATAAAGGCGAATCAGTAGTATTTGCGTTGTTATTGATGTTCGTGATGGGATGGGAGGGGTGAAGGTTAGTTTTTACTGCTTGGACATAGTTTGGGTTGGCAGTGATGTTTCCAGTTATGGTAGAGTTGGGGTTGATGGGCTGGATTGTGGGTGGGGGTGTTTTTTTGTTAAAGTTTCTTATGTATGGACATCCTTTGTAGTTGGCGGTGTGCTCACCTCCACAGTTTACACAGTTAGGCTTAACTTCGTTAGTTTTATTGCATTTGGAAAAATGGTGTTGCTGAAGGCATTTCACACATCGCGGTGGCATGTGGCAATAATTCTTGGTGTGACCTATCAGTTGGCAGTTGGTACATTGTGGGGTCTCATTTTTCTTACGTCTTGGCTCGACCGATACAAATTAAAGTTGAAGAGTTAAGAACATATCTGTAGTATGAAAATTATTACAACATTTAAAATGTGTTAATTGAATACATCTAAATACACTAAACTTAGTAAACAGACAAACTATAACTTATGGATAAGAAGGTAAAAATCTAAAACAAGCTTTATAGTCAAATCAGAACCTAAAGGCTGGTAGAAAACATTTTTAATAAACACCATTTCATTACAAATAAAGTCTACTACAACTAATCAGGAACATGAGCGTAATGTGGAAACATTCTGCAACCTAATAAAACAATGTTTTGTAAATAATGATTGTTTTTTATTATCGCTTTTCAAAATACTCCCCCATAAATTTGATTTATCCATGTATTTGACAAAACCAGTATTCAAAGCATAAATTTTGCTTTTTTGAGTAACTTCAAAAAGAAGGTTTTTGAGATAGATTGTGCACTACGCAATTTACTCTTTAATCGAGAAAGTTAGAAGTAATTAGATGTCAGCTCAGGACTGTATGAGGAATAATATAGTAATTGTAACCTAAAATCTTATAAAAAATTCTGTTTGGAGTGTGTTGTGACTTGAAGTATTAATATGCAATACAGGATCGTCGAGGTAAATTCTGAATTTGTTTATGTTATATTGGGGAAAAGACGAAAAGCCGTTTCATGTGCATGTGCAATCCCCCATTAGGAAGACAATAAGTTAACTTTATATAATTAAAAACCTACGATTTTCGATAAAATGAGCCGACAGTACCACGGCAAGATTCCTTCGCACCGGAAAATGGGCGACAGAAATTATTGCGTGTTTTGGATAGAGAAAATAAGTTTACGACATAGTCATTTCAGGGGATCTGATTACCAGGGTAACTGCTGACAGCTCAACTCACGATACATGACTGATTTGTCTAGCAGTGGATCAGGACATTATTTTAAGAAAATAAAACCGTTGAGTCTTGCAAATCAAAATATGATCTTACAAAAGAGAGATGTTCTAAGAGTTCGTCTTGTTGTGTGATTATATATGGAACAGATAGTGAAAATGTGACCATGACAAGGCTAGTAACAAAAATAAAAAAGTAAAAATTATAGGAATAGAACGAAACAAAAATTTAATGCCTTAAAGAGAAAGGTTAAAAATTTGGAAACATCAATAGCGGTACTGCTCTCTTTAATCCACAAAAGACCAGGTAATTTCTTTTACCGATATACAAATTAAAAATTTAAACTTAAACATCCACCGAATAATAATTTTAGTAAAATTTAAATAGTTGTAAGAGACTGCCTTTTATTTTTTTTCTTTGCTTATAGTAAGTACTATTGTCATTTCTTTTGAATATTTTATATATTATTTATGCTTGCATATAGTTAAGCAATAAAAATACTTATAATACGTACATGTAATTCTATTAACTAACAATTAACAGTCCTTTGTACGTGAGAAATCGTATGCAAAATAAGGGGCTACTACAACATTAAGTAGTACAACTTTTGACACACAATAATTTTTTTCTTTAGCTTTAAAATATTTTACTTTAATGTTAAAGTTCGTACAAATTTTAAGAATTTACAACAGGTAGGATAAATCTATACACCTTCTGTGGCACACGCGCGACATTTGCTGTACTTCCTTAGTTCTTTCTATAAGATTCTCTTTGGAAAAATGTGCACTGGATTGTACAAATGCTCAACTTGAGAATCTAGACTTGTAATACCTCTTACGAGCCACAGTTTTACGGACACTCCGAATTATTATTGATCAGACACCCAGAATAAAATACGTTCTGGAATAATACCATTCAACCTGTTAATTTTTGCCGAGTGAAGGCACCCTAACTTGAACTGGAAAACTACAAAATTATTTAAATATGCAAATATGGACTTAAAATTAATTCAGCGCATGAAGATTAAGGCTTAAACTTGTTTATAACCTTTAAATTTCAGTTAATAGGCGGTATACTACTCTTCAGATTATAAAATGGGTCTTCGGAATCAGTAGAAAATTTTAAAAATTAATGGTCAGATAACAGTTGCTAAACGACAACGATTCAACTTGTACGACGTATTAAGATGATGTAAAATATTCCTGTAAAGCTAATATTAAACTTTAACTAGCGATCTCTGTATTTAGTGATAATTTTGACTAAAGAAGTAATTCAATTTAACACTGTTTTCTGTGACATTTTAAATAGAATGACCAAGTTGGTTTTGGGTGTTACCCATTCTGAGCTTGCACAATGTATTTCGGACACTTTTAATAAGGGTATTTTGTAGTTTATAATTAAAGTTGTTCTTGTTTAACTCCATGTAGCAGGAGTAGTTCTTTTCGTCCATATATCTATTAAAATAGATTGTTGAAGACTTGATCGTAATCTTTGTAATGCAAACGGTTTTGAGATACATTTGAAGACTGGAGATCTTTACTTGAAGAATCATATAAGCTGACTAATTAAGTTAGCTATGATGTGTAGTTCATACATATTACTGTAAAACTACCAAGTGAAAATTGTTTAAAGGACGTCGATTCTTTCAAAATATTTTCCATAAACTCTGTTTTCTCATGGGATAACCAGCTATTTATACTGTTGAATTTGTTAGAAACCTAATAATAACTGTAATATACTGCTATATATTTCTATGTCTTGGAAACCCCATACACTACAATATGCCTAAACAAACCAAACTGTTTATCAATTATTTTATTTAAGCCAGTTCCTACATTTTCAAACTTGGATACGAATAAATTATTAAAATAAAACCTTTACGTTTGTTTACATTTTTCAGTGGTTGATTTCTCTATTGGCTTCAAGATTACAAGCGTTAAAGTAAAAAAATATCCCGTAGACAGTTGTTTACTTTCGTATTTAATATATGTCCCATATAAGAACAATTTGTATTATAAACATTACATAAAAAAGTAATTCAACCGCTCTACTTATAATTCGAACGAATGATAGATAAATTTTATCTAATCAGCAATGTATGTATACAAGGTCTCTTTCGAAAATATCGAACCGATATTAAAATAATAAAAACAATTTTGGTGGTGTATTATAATCTGTTGGTGAATGGGTATATGTAGTGTGTGATGGTCTAGCACAAATAAATAAAAAATAAATTTAAAAAATGCTTGATGGAAGATTTTGCCATAAAACGTATTCCAGTTAAATTCAATTCGCAGCTGGCTAATGAGTTATTTTAGATGACTATCAGTGAAGCAGAGATAAAACGCAAGTTTACAATACAATACAAAACCAAAATCTCAGTCTTTTTAATCAACACAAACATTCTTTGATAATACAAGGTTACTTTACAGACAAACAAGAAAAAGCTAAACTAAGAGACATCAGGCTTAAAGCTTAAAAATGTATTGACTGCAGGAAATTTTTGCATGTATAATTTAACTATTTATAATTTTGGGGCTACCTGCGAATTCTCCATTCTTTATAAATTTATTTTAGTATTCTAGTTTTTAAATTTTTTAAGTACGACAAATCCTTCAATGATGGTTTTATAACATATAAATTCTAGTGAACCAATCATCAACTGTTACGTAGCTACTACCAAATTATTAATGGATATAAGAGTTTCGAAATAAAAAGTTTCGGTTGCTTAAAGAAATATATTGGCTGCAATAATAGAAATCAAATTTTCAGCTCAGCTTTAGTTTTCTTTATATCTTAATGTAAAACGGCTATAAATTAATATAAAATTTAACAAACATAAAAGTAGATTACAAATAAGACTATACGGTTTTTAGAGTAACTGAAACATATTTATTTTAACACAATATAAATTTTAATTAACTACGATTAACCATATTCAATTACAATGTCGTGCTGTGTTCACAAGTCACATTATGCAGTGTTTGTAAAACGTTAGGTTCAGCGGCAAAAAACCGATCTACTCATTATTGAACGTCTTTCTATTAACAATAATTGTAATAAACAAATAGATGATAATTGAGTGAAGCCAGGTCTAGTGAAAATAGACAACGAGGTAAAACATTCCAGCAAAGAATAAGTGATTGATTTCGAGTGATCAAATCGTATGAAGCCTGACTGTCTAGTGACGAGAGAAATTTTAAGATTTGCCAATTCTGGACGTTGTATCTGGATTGCTTGGTCTAATCTTACTAATTGCGAGCAGTACGCAAATGAATAAATTGAACTACCAGAAAATTATAATCTTATTGGGGTACAATTCTGGTTTAAAGGTTATTTTCTTAAAGGACGTGTCGTTTTCTTGCCATTTCGCTAGTAAATCGCAGATGGATATAAGAGTGGTCAAATTGGCTTCGATTAATTCAAACAACACCAAAACCTCGACTTGAGAAACATTACACCTGAATACCTATAGAATATCTTGAGCATCATAGCAATCTTTTCTGCTGTTTGAGGTGGATTTTTAACGACGATAAATTTTTCAAAAAAAAATATTTTCTTGACCATGAAACTTTGAGAATTCAATTTGGCATACTACTTTGGCATAAATATTTTATTAAGGGATCATCCTCGTTTACCCATTAAATTTTTCTATATGCCTCTAAGTTTTTTTTTTTATTAAACTTTATTAGCAATCAGGAAATACATTATATAAGCTAATTTAATGTTATGTACAATTTTATTTATATTGTACAAGAGAATGGCATGAAGAGGTTCATCATCCAGCGACTTCGCCTCGGATTCATAGAAGGTCCTGTAGCCAAAATCTTCCTAATCGTCTGTTTTCTATGGGTTGTAGAAGATGTCGTAGCAGTTCATTGGGATGAGCTTCAAGCTTTCCGTGGTGTGAGGTGGCTCGTTTTTGGATAACTGTTTTTATGTATGGAATATTGCGATCTGTGTGTAATGTGTGCTTGGTGACATACCAGGGTGCTCTACTATGGTACGAAGGATTTTGGACTGGATTCGTTGGATTATAACTGTATTGGACTTACTCGCGCATCCCCAAAGTTCGATTCCATAAGTCCATATGGGTTTTATGACGGTTTTATATATAAGTAATTTATTGTCAGTCGATAGGTGTGAATTACGACCTATTAGCCAATTAAGGCCTTTCATTTTCAATTCAATGTTTCCTTTTCTTTGTTATGTGTTTTTACAGTTTAATTTCGAATCCAGATGGAGCCCCAAGTATTTCACTACTTCCTGTTGTGGTATGTTGACGTGATTAAGGTTCACGTTTGGACAATTCCCTTTCCTGAGCGTAAAGGTTATGTGTGTCGATTTTGATGCATTGACTTTTATTTTCCATTTTAACAGCCAATCCTCTATGAGGTTCAAGTGCTGCTAAAGTTTTGATGCAGCAGTTACTGGATCATTCTCAGTTGCCAATCTTGCAGTATCGTCTGCAAAAGTACCCATAGTTGTATTTCGAGAAAGCGGTATGTCAGTTGTATAAATCACATAGAGAAGGGGGCCGAGGATGCTGCCTTGAGGTACTCCTGATTGTACATATTATTGGTAGGAGGTTTCCCCATTTATTTTAGTTTCAAAGTCACGTTGCTGTAAATACGATTTAAGTATGGAAAAGTACTGAATTGGAAGGGTGTTTTTGATTTTGTAGAGTAGACCTGGGTGCCAAACCTTATCGAAGGCTTGACTTACGTCTAGGAAAGCGGCTGTGCAGTATTGTTTGTTTTCCATGGCCTGACTGATTTTGTGCACTAACCGATGACATTGTTGTACTGTGGAGTGGGCATGTCTAAACCCGAATTGGTAGTCTGGAATCCAGTCATCTGGATTTAAGTCTTGTTCGATTCTCTTAAGTATAAGCTTTTCGAGGAGCTTTGATAGAATTGGCAATAGGCTAATAAGACGGTATGATGTAACGTCCGTCGGATTTTTTCCGGGTTTCGGTATCATTATTATCTGGGCAGTTTTCAAATATTTGGGCCAGTAGTATAGTCTTAATGTAGAGTTGAATATATACATTAGTTTAGCTAGTCCTTTCCGTGGAAGTTCTTTAATCATCTTAGCTGTGATTAAGTCAATACCTGGTGCCTTTTTTTCGTTTAGTTTTAAAATTTCGTTCTTAATTTCTTTTGGAGTAGAGTCTTGGGTGTTCATGTGTAGGAATAGGTAAGGCTAGTTCTTGCTCTATCTCTGGAACTTGATCGTTGTTGTGAGGAGTAAATACTTTTAATAAGTGCTTCGCAAATAAGGCAGCTTTCTCTTTGTCGCTTTTGGCCCACGGACCCGGTGGAGTAAAATTTTCACGTATAGATGGTATCGCTAGTTTGGGTTTACTCCTATTTTTAATAGGTTTCCAGATCGAACTGTCTTGCCTGGACTCGAATGAATTATTTTTCATTTCCTGAAGCTTCGTTTTCAATTTGCTACTTATCTGATTGTATTTTCTCCGGCTATCGGGCGTGTGATTTCGTTGCCAGGTGGATCTAGCTCTGCGTTTCTCTGCTTCTAGTTTTTTAATTTCGCATGGTATATTATTTACTATTCGGTGGGGTTCAATTCGTGGAGTAGAGAGTTTGGCAGCGTCCTGAAGTAGGTGGATGAAATTCTCCGTCTCATTATCAATATCTTTTGGTGTTTGTAGTCGTCCAGTTAGGGTTATGTTGTTGTGTATTATTTGACTATACATATCCCAGTTTGTTGTGGAATTGTGAAGTCTGGGGGTTGTTTTTCTGGTTATCACCGATGTGCTTATAATTACTATTATAGGACTATGGTCTGAGGTGAGATCGTAGCTCGGAATTACTTCTGTATATGCTTGTGAAATTCCTTTGGTTACAAAGAAGTCTAGCAGATCTGGTGTTTTGCTTGGGTCAGACGGCCAGTAAGTTGGTGTCCCAGTAGATAAAAATGAATAGTTTTCTTTCTGAATGACCTTAGTTAATTCGCGACCTTTAGTAGTCGTAAGCCTTGAACCCCATAGAGTGTTTTTTCAATTGCAGTCGCCACCAGCTATAAATTTTGGCCCAATTGTTTTGAAGAATGTTTTGAAATGTTCTTTTTTTAGTTGATGTCTGGGTGGGCAATAAACTGCAGTAATCTTTATTTCGTATGGAAGGGTTCGTATTTTTATAGATGTTGTTTGTATGTGATTTTCTTCGTATTTTGGAAGTTCATAGTGGTCTATATTTTCTTTCACGAGTAATGCCGAACCCCCATGGGCAGTAACATCTGGATAGTTTGTGTGATATAGTTTGTATTTGGGAATGTTGAAATAGCTTCTAGTAGTGAAGTACGTTTCGCTGATTAGGAAGATGTCGATTAAATTATGTTCCAAAAATAGTTTTGTTTCCAATTTGTGGCTCGGGCGGCCGTTGGAATGGGCAATCCTAAGAAACTTAGCCATTTTTTTTATTTATTTCATTTTGTTTATAAGCTTAGTAATCATATTGAGTACCATGCTGTTCTGTTGTATTAGCTGATTGAATAGGTTTTTCAATTTTGTTAGTACGCTAGTTGTACTGTCTGCATTGTTTGTATTGTTGGCTGCCATTTCGGCGTGTGCCTCTAAGTGAAACAGCCTTTAACATGCGCATTTGCGTTGCGCAACTATGCCGCAAACTAGAGGAAATTGAAATAAATTTTGACTGGGATAAAATCTGAACAGGCTTATATAAAGTAAACTAAACATTCTAAGATAGCAACCAGAAATATTGCAAATTTACAGAACAATCATTGAACTTTTTAAGGGTAATATTTAAATCAAATGAAAGTGTAAATTATAAAGACTTTATTATAGCTGTAAAACTGCAATTGCAAATTGACTAGGTAGTTTTGAGTTATAATATGTACACAACATGTTGAACTGTCAAAATCAATTTTCACAATAATTACAGTCAATTCATATACATTACAAAATGTGTACATATAGTGTCTTAATAAAATTGAATTCAACATTATTATCTTGCTCCATCTAAGTTCTGTAGTGTAAATTGTTTTTTCAAACAGGAGGTTATAATGTCAATAATATTAATCGTCGATTACAATAAGTGTTAGTATAGTGTAGGAGTGGTGGGGAAAATTAAGAGATAGACACATACATCAGATATTAGGAAACGTTTACATTATAGCATAACTGATGGTTGCACATTATGATAAGTTGAAGGGTGTCCAAGCAAGTTTAAATATGCATTGTAATCAGCAGGACGACCTCTGAGTGTTAGTTGCTAATAAACTGTAATGACCTTATTCAGGTAGTAACAGAACTAGAAGAGAGGAAGTTATTGTAAGGTCAAGTCACATTAATCTGTTGGAGGAAATATCGCTGCTGTCAATAAAACGATTAAGCCCAACAAACATACTATCTATCGCTAAATAGAAGAGTATTTTAATCTATCTATACTTTTGAAGAGAAAATAAGCAAAGACAGCTGATATAAAATTTGGCGTGCCGTTCTCTGAGCGCTTAATTTGCGAGGAGATCCGTACATATGTGCACGCACGTCGGGGCCGCGGTTATCGGGCCGCTGCATTGGCGAACGCAAAAAGCGCGTTCGCTACGGCTATTTGGTTTGTTTTCGTCGAAAGAAGCTTCGATTGTAAGTGAAATTGTTGTACGTTTCCGATCCAGAAAAAAAGCCGGTTCAATTAAAAATTTATACGTTCGCACCTTGCAAAAATTTGAGAGAAGGCGGGTGAAAAATTATCAGCCTAGGACGCCAAAAATACCTTATGACGGGCATTTCCTATTATTCCTATATTGACATTGCATACCATTTTACACGATTAGTTTTTAATGAAATTCATTTGTTTCCCGTGGGTAACTGATAGATAGTATCACAACAGATGGCAAAGAAAATTTTGTTATCAGACTTTATGTCACAACGAATCACAATATTAATAGTCACATATTGTAAAATACTGAAAAAGTAATAAAGATTTATTTAAAAAAAAACATGGAATGCTCATCACATGTATTATTCTTCTATTTAAGAATATCTGCTAAGCAGGTAAAGCAATTTCTATTACTTCAGGTAGAAAACTGTAGATCCTCGTTCTTGTAACTCAGTTAGCGCCTTGTCAGTTATGTCTTTACGAACTAACTGGTAGCCAATCAATAGAGTTTATAGATAAAGTTAATTACCAAATGGGTACTTGAGTGGCGTTATTATTTGAATTGTAATATAAAATTGGACATCATTTATATAACAACGTAGGAGTAATGTTTAAGTAAATTTTATTAGTAATTTATGTTTTATATTTTTTCCAGGAGTTTTCCTCAGAAAATCATTTGCATGAAGTGTAACTTATAGCACCTTAACTAAAGTTACTACTTTGACTTTTATATACACGATAGGTTACTATTTACAAAGTACTTAAAACAGGTTTACTTGTATACTTGCAAAGCAACAACTAAGGGTGGTTTAATAGATGTTGATTAATTGATAGCCCCACTTAACGATTTATAAGTGTTACTGGAAATAAGTAAACTTGCGAAGGCCATAAACTGCTAACAAGGAACGCCACACGATTTTTGAATCCTTCCGAAAGCAAATTGAGTACACCTTAGCAGTCTCGGGCGGCAGCCTCGGGACAGCTAGATTGATATGTATGTAACTGGTTTTCCTGTTTATAAATTAAACGGTCATATTATCTGCAAGTGTCTTTCTGCATGTTCTACGGTTAAATATAATACAAATAAAAGGAGGGAAAAATGAAACCTGTTAGGTGTCAAGCAGAAGTATGCAACGCTTTTATTAGCCTATAACTGGACATTAATATAGCTATTTATTGAGACACCGCTTATTGCTGGGCATAGCAATGCTGTCGCGCGGTAAAAAGACAATAGGAATTCAGTCATTATTCACGTTTCACCCCGAGGTATTCCAAGTGCAAGTTCTTTGGAATAAAGTTATTAAGTTTTTATTCATCTGTTAGTTGAAGCGAAGAAGTTTAAACATTTATTGTTATTTTATCAGAAATTTAGTTTATTATAATAATTTTGAAACATTTAAGTAATATGTACAATAGAAGTCGGATTAGACTAAAATTAATAAACACATACGATGACATTGCAATAACTAATAAATTTACTTAAGGGCACGCTAGTTAAATGATTAAATCATAAATTTTAGTAATAGCTAAAAACTACCTTTTACATACATACATACATGCATAATAGATTCTCTTCCACCTTATGTTTATATTATGTTAATTATAAAATTTCTTAGATATGTCTTTTTAAAGTTTCTTTTTTTTTGATTATTTAGACCCACAAGTGTTTTATTGTAAGTTTTATTCGTAAACCTAATTAAGTATGCCCCAGATCCTAGGTTAAAATAACAAAGTAACTAATATTAACTTAACTTTCATACCTATAAACCATATACAGAGTGGCCTAATGGGTACGCTAGAAGAAATTTTTATTTTAAATGGTTGTAATCCCCTAACCACGAATTGCTGACAAAAGTCTTGTAGAATCAAAGACAGAAGAAGATTGTAATTAGCTATGCTCCCTTAAAAGTTTATTTTGTGTTTACTGTTAGTGCAGTTAAGTTATATTTTAAAAGATTGTTCTGTTTTTCCTAGGTTTTATGTACAATGGGAAAATGCACTACAGATTACAGCATTTTTTGTTCTGGTGTACCATATTAACCAGTTCCCGGCTGAAGCGGTTTGTCAGTTTAAGAAAAAGTTTGGTAATGTAATTTACTAAATAAATACTTAAAGAAGATTCTTTTATTTTTTGTATGTCATCTAGCGCAGCCATTGGCCCGATCAAAATCACGGAATTTTTGAAGAAAACAAAGAATCCGATTTTGTTATACTTTATTAATTATTAATAGCAACTGCGTCTCAATCGACGTGACGTTGTCGTGTTAGAGCTGAAGATGCCTCCTTGTTTAGAACAACGTGGCCTCGATAGCTCAGAACGCCGTTAAAAGTGTTAAAAATTCGTAAGCAATAAACTAAACACCTAGACGGTCTGTCGCCTAGATGAACTGCTCTGCTTGTCACCCACGTGAGGCTAATTGCCGGCGGAACCTAAGGTCCAGTTTATGATTCCATGCTGCCGGTGGATTACCCAAATTATTTTTATTGCTTGAACGAGGATTTCAAAACTGCAGATGTTCGAACAAAAAGCACTCGTAGCTGCAACTAATAAAACATGTGTTTTCTAAACGTCTCATTGCTCGAACAAACAGTTAAAAATGCTTACATAAATAACAAACATACTATTTTCCATAATTACAAAGAATATGTTGTATCTATTTATTATGGATGTGGTTCAGTAAAAGAAAAACTAAAGAAATTAATTTAAATTTATTGAATGGAAGATTACATTGTATTGAGTGAAAAATCTTAAGTTTTTTTATTAACTTCTGGCAAAAGTAGTTTTGCCTTTTTTAAAATCTTGTTTGTGTTTTCTTTATTTATTTCTGAGTACCACAGCTTACACCTTGTTTAAAAAAAAGTGCTATAAAAATTTAACAACTTTAATTGATTTAGGTGTTTCGTCTGGTTTTCCGGAAAATGGTGTTAGTTTTTAACTTTTAACTTTAAATGCATACATCTCAGCTTAGAGAAAACTTCTTTAATCGAGATAAAAACCATTATAATGTAACCATATTTGTTAACGACAAACCAATTTATTTATTGCATAAAATTCTGGAATTCTGAAGGCAACGAAGTCATTGACGAAAGTTTTTCTACATTGGCACGATTATTAAAACACTTCTGCTGCAGGGTTGTCAAAAACTTGGATCGTTTAATTTTTGCAGCACCGGCTCTGCAACATGTGATTGGACGTTGTAATTGAAAAGAATCGAGTCCTTTTTGTTGATTATTATCGGATGCAGTCGTTGGAGTTTTCCGTATATTTTTTCGATTTGCTGGATGGTTGTAGACCACCAGTCACCATAAGCTTTTTTTGTTGCAATTTCGGGTTTGGAAAGCGCCTGTAGTTTTTTTTTATTTAACTCCTTTGTTACACAATCTGTCCTAATTACAAGGGACACGTACTTAGCGTGACACATATAATAATAATGAATGCAAGCAGCAGTAGAAACTGCCAATTGCTTAAGGCATGTAGAGTAGGGCTACAATAAGCCACTCTTTATAAATTTCACTAGGCTAAATATACAAGTGAGTGGTAGAGCTTACAACAATTTAGATTATGGGTTAAAGCGTGTTAGAAGTTCGTTAGGTTTAAATCGTTTTAAACGTTTTGGTTTATGAGGTTCGTCCATCAAAGTGTTCACTAATTGATTGGGATGTGTCAGTAGTCGGTCTTTATATCTTTGGGCACTTTTTTCTATTTCTTCTCAGATAGTGGGTCTCTTGTAGTGGAGAATCTAATTTTCGTTCACGTCATAATCTGCTTATAAAACAAGTCCCTTTTGTTGCGCAAAAGAAGCTTGCAGCAGACTTTGTAAGATGTATTTTTTGTATATTCTTAAAGTTTGTACGGTGTCCATTTGTCTAGTTTTTTGATTTTCAGTTTGATTCAGGTGGTCAGCGATTGTTATCTTTTTTAGTCCATCGTGCGTGAATCTGCTTCCATCAAAGTCATTAGTTTGTGGTTGTGAATTGCCGACGGACGTCCACGACGTTTTTTTTATCTTCAAGGATTTCATCTGTAACCCGAAATCTTTGGGCCAACATTGCATTGTCTATCATTAAATCTATAGATTCAACTTAAATGTTATACTAATAACAAAAAAATACAGAACAGAGTTTGTTCTTTAAAATGGTATTATATAATATTTTAGTGTTATTTTATCTCCTTTATATGCAGTTTTGTCATAATCAGTATCTGCTGCTATATTTATAGACTAGTAATTTTTATTATTAATTTTTTAATATTCTTTTTCAGTTCATAGTTCTTCATAGTGTTTAGTAATCCTGTTTCTATTATATAGAATTTTGTAGGGTCAATTTACAGCTGATTGTTGTATAAACTTATGTGCTACTTTTAAGGTTTATGTATCTTTTAATTGTACTCTCTGTTTTCTAAGATCCTTTTTTCTGTAATTCATTCATAACTTTTTTAATTTAATACTTTATATTACTTCTTCTTGGTTACCTGTTTTTTAATTCTGTAAATATATTGGCAATTGTTGTCATTATAAATTTTGAGCTACTTCTTGTCGTAGGTACAAAGTAAACGCTAAAAGTTTTCGGTCTGACTTTGTTTTACTAATATTAAAAACAAAATAGTGGTAGCGCTATATTTCATTGAATGTTCGTAAAAATTTCAGGAGCCGATTTATCCTTGTCGCGTAGCAAAAGTTACTTGAGTTGGTAGTGCAGCGTCATTTTGTATAATGTAGAAAATCAAGTATTTAACCGTGATTAAATTTCCTAACAGTGTCTTAGTTTCACTGATATTAGACAACGTTTGGACGATGAGTACGGTGAAGCTTTAGCTTCATACTATACCTTACAGACTTTTAGAGGTAAAAGAATTATCCACAAAGTTAAGGCTTTCTGACAAAGTCCCGTCAGTGATTCAAAACAATAACTTGGAACTTGTTGTGAACAATTTTTAAACATCTGTGAAAACAACAATGAAGAAGTTTTTCAATTTATTGTTACAGGGAATAAAATCATCATCCCCTTACAAACAGAAAATCAATAAAATTACCCCGCCCGGACGAAAATGGTTAAGAGAGATATAGGTGGCTCAGACTACGGAAAAAATCATTCCGACAATCTCTTGGTATTCAAAGGGAAATTTGCTAAATCATTTTAAGGAAAAAACACAGTGATAAACAACAGAGAGTATAATGGCGGCTTATTCCACAAATTGCGTGACGTTTTTAAGGAAAAGGGAAGCGAGATGTTAAATTCAACTGCCCTGTCCATAACGCCTCAAATGCCTATGTTATAGCAAATGACTGTGGTTTTGAGGAGCTTGTTCATTCACCGTACGGTTCATATGTAGACCTCAGTGACTACTGTCTATTTTCAAAGCTGAAGAAAGAGTTGCTGCAGAAAATTTAACAATAATTAAGAGTTGCAGGAAGCTGTTTCAAATAATTTGCAGATAAAACTATTGTTTTATTTCTATCATCTCTAAAATATAGTCTAGTAATTTATTCAGGATGGCGTAATTAATGAATAATCTATGTCTTTCGAGTTGTATTCATGTATGCTATTTTTTCTATAGCGGCTATTAGTGTTTTTTAATTTCTTGTAAATTGCTAAGTGTCTTACCTGGTATTACTTAATGTCCTGTTTTTAAACATACCTAATATACCAGGTATTAAGTGCATTTTACAATCTTACATTAAATTGCAATATCTTCAAATTATTTATTGATCTGTTTTTGTAACATATCGTACAGTGTTTTGATTTTTTCTTTCCTCATATGCATACTAATTCTTTCATTCACTTAATTTTAATTTTGTCTTTCTGTTTATTATGTACTAATATTTCCACTCTACCTTGTACTTATTTAATCATTTACATTTTTTATTTAATTATCTTTTGGGTTTTGTTATGATGGTTACGTTTGTAGCATTCGGTTATTGGGTAGTGTTGTCTTATGCATTATGTGTTATAAATGACCATTTTAATCAATTTGTTATACCAAAATCTTTATTGATAAGTATATTGTTCAGCTTCTATGCATACATACATTTCTTTTATGCATTCTGTATATTTATTTTATAATATTATTTTCTTTAAATAATATTATTGTGTTGTTAAATTTTAAGGTTTAAAATACATATATTTATATAAAGGTCATAGATTTAAATATTTTTTTGCTATGTTTTAATATAAATGGTCAAAACAATAAACAGTGCATGCTTACTTGTGTACAAGACTTTATGAGAATTCTAGATATTATATTACTATCAAGAGATATGGACTGGAATAATTTAATTCTTTCTTCCACAATATCGATTTAGCATTGTGTTTTAGGTAGATTTCGTAAAGGTATCACCTATAATAGAAACATTCACGTTAACTTCGGAAAAATTTACTATAGCTTTTTGTTTTATGTTTTTACCACATTTATAAAGAACCTTTCATTTGGCTAAGTTCACTCGCAGTGGTATGAGGAAGCAAACTTTAAATGTTTTTTACTTCTTTATAACTTTTATAGTGGTCACCAAATTTAGATAAAAAATGGGACGCTGTTCAGGTCTGTACTTAGTATAGTCCTAAAGAAGAGAGAATTCTACGCTTAACTCACATTAAATTTTGATTAGATTTATATCAAATCGCTACATAATGAAATATATTTGCCTCTTAAATTTTTGTTAATTGATCTTGGAACCAACAAATTTTTTTGTTTGACAAAGAAACATTGTATAGATGGTTTTCAGAACGGTTAGAACCTATTTGTAGTCTTTGTATTAATAAGGGTACATAGAAAACCCAAATTTATATAGAATTCAATAGAAGTTTACTAAAATTAGTTTTTGCACAAGTTAATTGAAATTTATTTTAGGCAAGCTTAGTATTGTGAAACGTATGTAACTGTCATAACACATTGTAGGCTTTTGAAAGCGGTAACAAATAAAGATTTTAATTTTTTAATAACTTACTTTTGGGCATTATTGTAGTGCATTTTATCTTGGCGAAAAAACGAAATAAGTAGCAAATTTTGTTCTACAGCTTAGAACGTAGTTTACAGAAAACGGTTTTTGTACTACTTGTCCTTATTGTATTACCACATTCTGAGTTTCAAGCGAGAAAGTTTCAGTTTCTAAAAATCTCTAAGCACAAAACTTATTTTTGCCTGTTAAGGAAGAAAACATCAAAGATAATAAAAATTAAAGATGTGCTGTAAAACTTTTCCAGTACTTCATTTATATTTGTTCCTATAATCCTATGTCTGTTACCGAATAATGACAGATGATACAATGGGTCGTTTTATAATAATAATTCTTGGTAGATAAGCCTAACATACGTTGTTACTTTTCTTAAGAAGCTTATAAGTGGCAACTGGATAGTTTTTTGTTTTTTACAGAGTTAAGCACTAAGAATACCAAACAGTGTTTATGCCTTCAATGAAATTAGAATTTCACCAGCTACAACCGTATTCCTGTAATGGTTATATTGCTAATTGCTTTAGGGTCGCTCCGCACAGACCTGTACCAAAATATTTGGGCATTCAGTTTATTTTACCTAGCAAGATTAAAGGAAAAATTTTCCCTCCTCTACATTCACCAAAGTCGGGGGTTGGTTTTTACCTCCGACTGATTTAAGAACAAAAAAATGTTCAGACTGCAGTTAACCGTAGTAACGTGCACTTCTACTTACTCAAGTTATCGATGTATACCATTAAATATATTTTGCTGGTCTAACACGGATATCGCGTATATCAAAATATACATTAATACATCGATTGCATTGTTACTTACGAGTCACCATCCTAATACTTATAAATTTAATGTTTTAAACCAGTAGGTAAAACAGACTTTACAAATAATCTTTTTTTGGAGATGTTAAAAAATTATTTTTAAACCTAGATAGACACATATACATAATTTAACAAAAATTATAATAGAAATTGCATTGTAATATAAACTAAAATTAATAAAATACATGTTTCAGAGATTTGAAAACATTTAGTAGAAGTTGCGGTCTTTCCTTGTAAAGGTGTTTTTGTTTTTTTTCCTTCTAATTTTTTATAATACATCGTGCATCTTAATCTCACTAATTCTACAGTTCTTTCTCATTCTTTCTATCTGCCGTTCTTAGATATTCTATAGGGTGATCCATATTGAACTTCAGAATGTTTTTCCTAAATAAAACATTTAATGGCTGCATGTAAATTGCTCCGATTATAATCCCTTAATTAGAAATGACCCAAACTAGCTACCTGAAAAATGTGTAAATTTTTCCGACGCTATTTTCTTACCTGCGCAAGAAATGGTATATTCCTCCGATTGTAATATTTTAATCTTATAAACTACCTGTCAACTAGAAAAGTTTGGAGGATAGGTAAAAATATTGTTTACAAAATTCTTATAAGGAAATTTTTTATTATTGTTACCTACATGTTATTCACCTTATTTGCTAAAATAATAAGAAACAATTTTTATAAATTGTAACCTGGTAGTAATGATTCCTGCTTTAAAATCATCAATGTTTTTTAATAAATAATTGTTTTTTTTTCGTCACAGCGTTTTTAAAACACCATATTCTTCCGCTGTCAACTGTTTGTATTTTTACGAATACTTTTGTTTGAAGTTTTAATAAGACATCCGTGAACAGATATACAGATGGGTGAGCTGAATTAAAATAAGAATTAAAATGTGAATGAAAAGATTCACAGCTGTTTGTTGTTTTATTGTTCTAATTTGTTGGCGGAAAACAGCTATCTTCAGCAAGTCTCTACGAGATAATCAGCAAATTTTGTGATGCTTTCTTCACCTGGCCGTATTGCTGCTAAATCCATTGCAAAGCAATCTCCAACATCCGAAGGATCCAAAAAAATCAAACCGAAAACATGGTGCAGCCATTTTCCAATTTCGGAAGTTTTGTCTTTATATTCGCAACTCAAACCTGGCTGCTGTATTTTCCGGTACCTATAGACCAGAAATTAAATTATTAACCGCATGAATTCAGAAATTTACCATGCTTGGGTGATGTGGAACCGACATCCAATGATCTTAATTTCAGGCCATACATTTAAAACTGCAAGATGTATAGATTTTTCGAAATCAATTACGATTTCACGAGGCTTGAAATGTAAATTTAACTTATGGCATTCATGTACAATAGCTCGAAGAGCTGTTTCGTATGACTGCGTTGACTTGTTAGGAAGTAGGCAGTATATAAGAGGTATGCAAATTCCTTTTAAATAAGCATGTGTAGTAAATAGTTGTTTAAAAATTTTCGCCGAATATGTAAATGTGCCATCTACGTATAAAGTGCCCGCTAAGGACAGTCGCTTCAAATTAGTAAAACAAGAAAAAATAATTATATTCTCATTTGCATTGTTAAGTAATAGGAAATTTTCATTTTTGTTTGTTTTTAAGTTAATTTCTTCTATCACTTTATGAACATCCTCCAGACATCGAGGCAAGGGTGGCAAAACAGATCTCCTCGCATTGTACATATTTCTTTTGCAATAATTCACATCAGGTTGCAATAAGCTGGACGAATCCATTGACAGAAGGACTTTTTGTACAATTTTAGATGGTCTGTCACATACTGTACTAAGTACTTGCCGTTGTATTTTTCTCAAATCTGCCTAAAATATCAATAACTTAGCAAATTTAAATATTCAAATGACACTTTCAATACAATAAAGTAGTACACATACCTCGGGATTATGCGTTAATTCGCTTTTAGTAACTATTTTTTGTTCATCTTCTTCAATGGTGTACACCTTCGCCATACACTTTTCATTAATACACCTCCACTTTACTTTCCCGGTAGTCAACTGACTATGATTAAAAAATTTGTAGTCGTTTATTAACAACATCAGTCGATTTTTTCACTCAAAATTATATTAAAATTAGCCATTTTTCGACTGCACTCGTATCTTTACACCAAAGATCTGATTATTTTATTTTTAAGGGCAGTTTATATATTTTGTCCTAAATATTTAGTGGGGCATTATTAAGAAAGTATTTATACTTATGTTGGGAAAAGGTATAGGTAAGAGATTAAGAGAATAATGAGATTTTAATTTTTGCGGAGCAATTTACATTTCTACAAATTTGTTTACCTAGACGAAAGGAGCAATTTACATACAGGGATTAGTGATCTAGCGGATTATCGGAGCAATTTACAATCGCCCCATTTAATATCAGAATAATTCAAATTTTAATAACATTAATGTAAAGTACAGACAGTTGCGTATAAAATATGGTGTCGGCCAAATGCCCTTCACGACTATGGTAACACGTGACCATTCTTTTAGTGAAGTTTTTCATAATGCGGCTTTATTTCAGAAATTATATGTCTAATGTTCTTTTTTTTGCCCTGGTACTGTAGCAAGTGTGTCACCATAAACCCTTTCATTGAAATAGCCTGAGATGAAAAAGTCTAATGGGGTTAGATCGCAGACCGTGGTGGCCAACATGGAATCTGTTGTGCAGTAAAGTAAATGTGGCTCCATTTTGTTGAGACTACACATCAGTCAAGTTCAAGCCGTTGGTTTGATAAAAAAAAAAGTTCTTGCCATGTGTTTAGATACTAATTGTACAAATGCAAACTTCCGATGCTCACAGAAAACAAACGATGCACAATTTAAACCCTAAAATAAAATTTGGTTCACCTTAGATTAGCGAGTTCTTCGTTTTCTTTTTTTACCTTACGAATATTTTTTTAACGCACCTATTTATTTTGATATTGATTTTAAAACACCTCAAACCTGTTTTGCGTAATAACATTTTGCGTAGTTTATTTCTAAGTGAACACCACTTGATTAATAAACTTATCGTTAGCTAACTAATGCTAAATCGATTGACAAGTCCCATATTTGGAGTATCCCAACAGCGGCAAATTTACTTAAGCAATCGTAATTGCTAGAGACGGTCAAATAATTGGATAACATCAACCGAATGTCTGCTGAACTTACGCGTTTTTGGCAGTAATTAGCGGAAGCAAGCAAATTAATGCTTGCCGCCGAGCGGCAGATGCTTTTTGTCAGCGAAGCGGTGCCGAAAAGTCTTGAAATTACACGTCCCTATGCATATTAATGCGAAACGTGCAGTTCCGCAACGCTTGCTGTAATTACTAAATTTGGGTGCATCAAGTTAGTCAGACGGCGATTATAATGAAAACCAAAATGAGCGGAATTAATTGTTTATTTAATTATATGGATTCAATAACACAAAAATCGTTAACGACCAAATCAGACAGCGATCGACATATTTTGAAGTCATTAGACAAATACATAAATTTACAGAACCATCGCACAAAAGGCTCGCTTTGTGCAGCAAAGCCAGCGTTTCATGTTTCGTGCGCACTTCGCAGACAATAAAACGAAACACCTCCATAATTTACAAAAATTTAAGTAAGCCTGGCAAATGCAAAATGAAATAAGCGAAGGTCCTGTCCTTAACCGCTGCGCGATTACCATTTCGACATTATAACGGCGGTTGTACGAACAGCATGCTATTGAAGAGGTTCTTTTCCCATTTGTTTGCGCACAGTTGTTTGTCCGTGCTATTGTTAAATGCTCACTGGATAATTTAGTAATTTTCCGGACCATCATTGTTTATTGATCTCCCGTGGCTCGCGAGATGTAATCGGCGTTAATCGGTCGGCCTGACTCGCACCTCCCCCATGGCGCATATAGTCAAACAAACCCACACGGTCGCTTAAACGGCGTATTGTATAGGGTAATGAGTACTTTTATTGAAAATCGTGATTTGTGCAATTCTAGTTTGGTTCTGTTTAGAAACAATATTCTCCAAACGATATTCCAGCTCCGGACCACAAACTGATAATAAATTGTGTACCATTCCATTGTGCTTTTTATAGTTCAAATTGTAAAGACTGTATATCGATTGAGTACCTATGTTTTGCTTTTTTGTATTGCAATAATATTCTATTTAGAAAATTTACGTCTACTAGCATTTAAAGTTTTGATGTATTTCTTAAATCTATGTTTTTTCTTATTTGTGATTCACAAAAAACTATTATTATTTATTTGTATAGTTATAAACTCTATTATTAAATGTATTACTATTACTTTCTTTAGAGAGTATAAGAATATTAAACAACTTATAATAAAATTTTTATGAAAGAAATATACGAGGTAGACTAAAGTTAGGGTCTGATTAAATTCTAGGAGCAACAAAAATAAACCAATAGCTCTATGCTTTAATATAGCCTCTACGTACATCAGAAGCATATCTATTACAATTACAAATTAACATTTTAATACCCGTGGAAAAATACTTTAATGGTTTTTCCTGCTGAATGACTCAAAACAGGCAAAATAGACTGGCTATTTTTTGCCTAGTTGCATTATTCCATTGAATCTCTTTTTGCTAGAAGATCATAATATAATATAATTCTCCTGTATGTTTTCTTTCGAAATCACTTTAATTGACCGACTTGCACGTAGTTCGTCTTAGTTGCTTTCTCGGCCTAAATGAAATTGTTTTGTTCATTCTTTTATAGTAAAATGGGGACAATCCAAATCTTTGGTATTACTATAGCTAAGACCTTCTTTAGTGAGAAACTTAATCACAGCTGGGTACTCTATTTTTAACATCGTGCAATAATGCGGCATTATCAACTCAAGTGACTGTTGATATGCGACTAAGACAAATTGGCTGTTATAGTTTTTACGAATGTGAAAATTTGCTTTACAGGTAAAGCAGAGCGGACCCTGTGCATGAAACTAAACTATAGTATTTAACTAAATGTTATTGAAACGAATGACTGAATTATATTTAAATAAAAGTGAATGGCGACAAAAATTTAGCGACCGAAACCGAAATATTTGCGGTCACTTCCGGCCAAACCGGTCTCGAGATTTTCCGATCAAGCTGATGTTTGGCGTCTAAACTTGATTTACGGTCCTTAGTTGAATACTGAAAACGTTATGTCTTTATCTATCACAGATCAAAAATTATAAGGCGTGACAGATGTCAGAAATAGAAGCTGGTCTGCAGCTTGGAAGGTGGGTCCGCTAGAAATGGCGCTAATAGTACCGTTACGTTATTTTTACTACTACTAGAATATTATTAGGATAGAAGCTTTTGGTGCTAACTTCATATATTATTATTCATATTCATATTATATTACTACAGTAAGACCTCATTTAGCGCTTCTTCGATTAAAGCTAGTTCTGTATAATGCGGTCTGCTCGAAGTTTAAACAAAAGCTTAAAATTTACGTTGTTTTAACTTATTGCCGCATTTATTTTGATTTGTATATAATACGAACATACAAACCAATCAACGAAAGGTAGCGATTCGTCGTAATTTTCCTAAAATCTATGTTTATTTGGGGCATCATGTTTATTAGCAATGAAACAGTGTCCATGTTATCAATACGATTTGGAGTGCTACATAAAATGTTATTAATTTATGTGCTGTAATAACTAATAGTGTCGTGTAACAAAATCAATAAAAATTCTATTTATTAAAAAAATTCAATCTTATAATAAATGAGTAGGTGTAAAAAAATAAATAAAAAAATGTAACAAAAAAATATTTCGCTTCATATTAAAATGCAGGTTCTAAAACGATTGAAGGATCATGAACATCAAGTCGACATTAGCACCGCTTTAAGTTTGTTTTCTACTGTATGAAAAAGTTTAAAAAACTAAAAAATTAAATTATCAGCAATGACAACGTTTCCTGCAATAAAGATAACTCGATCCAGAAACAATGTTTTAGAGAAAATAGGAAAACGCCTTTGGATTTGGATTGACGATGAAATCGAAACTTGCCACCAAGTCAGAGAATATTCGTTCAAAAGACCATAAATATTTTTAGTCGCATTCTAAATTAAAGAGGGATATAAGCAAAAACTTTGCAGTTAGCAAAGGTTGGTTCGATGAATTTAAAAAAGTAGCAACCTCCGCAGCGTTCAAATCACTGGAGAAGCAACGAGTGCAGATAATGCTGCTGCTTCAACTTTTTCAGCAACTACAAAAGACATAATTAAAAGAGAGAATTATCCTTTGGGATTAGTTTTTAATGTTAACGGAACAGAAATTTTCTGGAAGAGAATATCAAAGCGCACATTTATATCGCACGACAAAAGCGATCATCGGAGTCAAAACTGCGAAAGACCGTTTCACCCTACTTCTGAGTGGTAACGCGAATGAAAAGAATTTTAAAATTGAATTTACCTGTGAATTGAAAATTCAATAAGAATTCTCGAATAACCAGGCAATTTTTAAAATTGGCTTACCACATATTTTTGCCCGTCGTAAAACGTTACTGTCAATTTATAAAATTGAACGAACTGCGCTAATACTGAAGGATAATGTCTTAATCCATTCCACAAATTTGTCGGACTTAGCTACTTGCAATCTGGCATTGCATTCATATCAAATTTGAAGGCATATCTTCGTTGCACATTTCAACAACTTATTGATAAAATAATTGGCAAAAATAAAAAAACAGTTGTACAATTTAAAAAACATATAACATTATAAATACCATAGGCAATATCGACCTCACTTGGCAATAATTAACTGACAGATGCATTAACGGAGTGTCGAAAAAGATATGGTTGAAAGTATCCAAGGATTCTGGACAAAAATAATTCGTTATTGGCAAAACTGTCGACTTAATTGATGCAGGATTAGGGGATGTAGGGGATGTAGACAAGCAGAATGTTAAGAAGTTACTGATAAGGACCATATCAACGATAACCTTCAAGAACTAACAGAAAAAGGAATTCTTGTAGAACTTAAACATAATGATCCTAAAAACAAAAACCCAAAGAACCTGCTACAAATTTCCTTAGCAACAGTCTGATCATGATAACGGAAATCGTTAATTAAGCTATAGAGAATGATACAGATTTTGTGTAAAAGTGCAAAAGCAAAACGAGGCATTTTGGATGCGATCTCCTGTGACCGACAATTGCCTAATAGTCCAGTCGCTGTGTAATTTTAGATGTTTTTTTTGGTGAGTGGTATTTTAAAGTGGATTCCTATGTTTTTGATCACGAATCTGATAGTCAAATTTGTCTTGGGCTGCTGCGCTCTAAAATATGGGGATTTTTTAAAGCCCAAAAAGCCGTTTTTTCGGTTTTTCGGGTTTTACAGGAAAACTATGGCTTATATGAAATAAGTACTCATTATAAAAATTGTAGGTATCACTAAAACGCGTTGATTGAGACCAGGTAGAAAAATGTCTTGGCCAGCTAGCTGTAGGCCCATTTTAGACGTTTTTTTAAATGCCCAAGACAAATTTGACTATGAGATTCATAATCAGCGCCCCAAAACACATAGGAATCCACTTTAAAATATCGCTCCCCCCCAAAAAAAAAACATTTTTAATCATTTTTCACGATACAGCAACTGGACTATAACGAAAGAAAGAGAAAGCGACGACTTTATCGCAAAAAGATGAAGAATTTTGGAAAAGTCAGGACCTTCACCACAAAAAGGACTTTATATTTTTGTGCTTAGGTTTATGTGTTATGTATCATATATAATTATGTAAATTACTAAACTTAAGAGTAAAACACTTAAGAGTAAAACAATCGACTCGTTAGCTGCACGCGCATTTGCGTCTCCTGTTTCAGTCTAAGGAAAATCAAAACAAGAACGGTGTAATACCGTAAAGGAAACTTTCTACAGCGGTGCAAAATCGTAACGGTCACTTCCGGTTGCCGTTAACCGATTTGACTGAAACCACATGAAAGATACTGACCTAAGATGTGTGTATGCCAAGTTTGAAGTGAATCCGTTGGATATATCGGAAGTTATCTTGTCTCCAAACACACAGACAGATAAATAGGATGATAATCTCATTAACTTTCTACTATAAGCTTCGCTGTAGAAAGTTAATAAAACATTAACGTGCATTAATCGGATAACGCATTCATAACATGTATCACAAACGGGGTTTTACGTACGCGACGATTGTGATTGGCCTATAATGCGCTTGCAATCCGGTAATTCATCTCAGTTCTTACCCGAAGTTGACGAAATTAAGTAAGTGACGTAAGTGCTCTAGTGATTTGCAAGAAAATAGATATCACAGGCACCGAAGCAGCCCAGGCAATTGCATTGTTGAGAAAGTGCCTTAGTCAGAGCGCCGTGGCAAATCGACTAAATCTGGGTTAATCAATTGTGTCGAGAATATGACGTCGGTATCGGAAAAACGGTGGCTATGTCCGCCGGCAAGAAGGCGGTCTTAGGCGTCTGACAACGGAGAGAAATAATCGATTTCTTGTCTTAATATCCCTCAGATATCGACACATCGCATTGATCTCAAGCAAGAGATGAGTATGGTTAAAGGTGTGGTCGCCAGCGCTTGGAAAGTGAGAAGACTAATGGCAGCTAACGGGAGCCCAAAAAAGACAGCTACGAGTCCCAAGCTTACTGTACTTCAAAAGCAAAGGCGACTGAACTTTGCTCGCGAATATCTCGGTTTTCGGCTATTGGAGTCAGATATTATACACCGACAAGTCTAGGATGCGCCTACATGGCGACGAGAGGAAACGTCGGATCTATAGAAGGACAGCGGAGCGATTTACTCATTGCTGTATTCGATAAACTGTCGCTTATGAAGATGGCTCTTGCCATGTGTTGGGCGGGAATTTCCATGAACAGAAAAACTTAGTATTTCAGTTTTGTTTTTCTTGTATAATCACCTTTTTCCTTAGGCCCATAACTTTCTCAGAACAGGTCTAATTCCATTCAAAGTGGTATCATTTGACACAGTGTTTAATCTTTCAAACAGTACACTGAACTTTACTTGGAACGGTATCGGAGTGAATACACATTCTCTCAAAACTCAAGCATGTTGCTGAGTCTATTGTTTTGTTCTCAAGTGTATAATGAAGAGAGAACGATAGTTGGGAGGTAAAAGCCTTGGCCTGCCGCAATGGGGTACTGCGGTTCCGGGTTCGACTCGCAGGTCAAAAATAACGACAAACACCAAATGCTCCCTGGCTGTCATACAAAGGCCTTTAGCAGTCGTAAATTATGTTCTCCTTCTTCTACATTAACAGAATTAGGCTAGTCACTTTCCCAAGGTGCACAAAATTGTATCGCACTAATATGTGGTTAGAAACAGGATAATAGTTTCCTATACATAAAAGTAGAAGGAGAATATAATGAAAAAATAAGATGGTGGTATATACAAAATAATATTTTAAATTTTTGTAAAGAATATTCTGAATTCAAATATATTAATAATTAGTACAATATAATGGTATTTTTGAAGCAATCATTTAATAATAGACCCGTTATTTAAAAAAATGAGATAAAATGAATTTCACATTTTCTGTGTGTTTTAAACAAATTATTACTTACTCACTTAATCCAAAACCTCTCTTACCATTATTGATGTGATATGTTTGCCTTCTCTCCCCGGTTGTCACACACTATCTCTGGTGCGGGGTGATGTGATAAGCACCGCGCCTTAGCCGACCACTTGTTCGAGTGAACGCAGATACTCAATTATTTATAGTGAATGAGTAGACCACCCACCAGGTATCAAAGAGCTCCGGGAAAAGAACTCGGGTTCGTCCACATCGCAGTCTGCATTTTTGTCTTATATAATTTTTTTTTACAATTTTCAAAATCTGTCTTTCAAATTTGCTTTACGCATTAGCCGAAAATGATTATGTATTCTAGTTCGTTTCACACTATTAGGATTTTATACATATAAAAATAAAGGCCTATTGCGTACGGCCTGTCCGTCCTTGTCTGTCTGTCCGTCTGTCCGTCTGTCCGTCTGCCCGTCGCTTTTTCAGCTTTTTATTTAAATTAAAATTGACTTGTCAGAAGTGGAATTCTAACCCACGCCCACAGAGTGAACTGCAACCTAAACGCGCTGCTTAGACCAATCGGCCATTCTGACACCATAATAATTTTATAATGAATATTTATATGTATAAAGGCCTGGGATATCTGTGGAACACTGTTCTACATTTTTACCTTTTCCTATTTTTAAATAATTATGTTTTCTATCAAAAAAAGATATCGATGAAGCAAGTTAGGGGTCTTTAGTGGTGCTTTTATTCTTCCTCCAAGTATTATTATCTTAACTGTTGTTGTCAAAGAAACTAGATGTAGACTAGAATGATATGTTCTTAAAAGATTAGTTTTTGTGACATTGCTATTACCGGTCTAAAATAATAAATTTACAACAAAACAAGTTTTCATTTATTGAAGAAACGATTAAATTTCTTAAAACAACTTGAAAATTACAAGCGAGAATAAATTAACTGTAGAATAAACTAAAGCTGTTTAAAATGGTCTCCATCAATTTCTGAACATAAAGCAATGCGATGTCGTAGCTCCCTCGCCAGTTAATGTTTTACATTGATTCACAAATCGTATCGAAAACTTTTTACAATAAGTATTTCCCTTGAATCAGATTTGCTTTTACCATACATAAATCATAGAATCAGGTAACATAATGACCGGTCGTGAGGAAGAAGAAAGAGCTAGAACGACCAAGCACCCCCAAAGGTCTATCTTACGTAATCGATATTTTAAAAAACTTTCATTGCAACTTCTTTACTTAAAATGTTTCAAAGTCTTATAACCAATATCTTGGAACATTCTCGTGGGACACCCTGTATAAAAATAAATATTGAGAAAAAGTTTCTTTAATAGCAGAACATGAGTCTACTATTTTTTTTTATTCAGAAGAATTTTAGAATTCCAAATCATTAATTTGAAAATTTGTCTCATCAATAAATTGGTTGCTTCTAACTATTTAAAATGGGCTATCGAAACTTGTTTTATTTATGTTTATCATTGCCTTTAACTCCTTTCCATAAGAATCTTGCACATATGCAACTAAATTCTTCATGTACACACAAATAAGTTTTTTAAAATCTGTATATTAATATTTTGAAAATTAATTTTTTTCTACATTCTACACGTGGGACCGATTTGGTGATTGCTTTTTTATCTAATGATATCATGATTGTATTTATAGTTTTGCTTATGTGTATGATTGATTTCTTTTGCATGTCAAATTTTTATTGTTTTAAATACGTAATAAATTTTTTGAGAGGTAATAAAACGTAAGGAGAGTTGTTATAAATTTTTAAAACGTTTGAATGTTTTAGTAGATATGCTATATATATTCCATATCATCAATATTGATAGACTTTAATGTTTTTAACACATTTTGGGTTTTTTTTTAGTTTGTCAAAGAATAAGTCCTTGCTTCAATAGTTGAAAGAAAGATTTGGTAACATTGATATCAGAATGATTTTATACTGGGCTACTCTCTTAATCTAATTTTCCGTTATTTTTCAGTCATATAATACACTTTCTCAATTAACAATTAATGTACTTGCTTGGTTACTGATTCTGATGTTAAATGGCACTGCTTCATTAAGTATGTTATATTTGCATCTGGTTACATTTAGTGTTTCCTAAAAGAGCCTGTTGGGCCCAGTGTTATATACAGTCTATACAACCGGCATACCTACAATCAATATAACATTTATAGCAACATTTGCTAATGACACGTCTATACTAACGTTAGCTACCGACCCTGACGTTACATTTATAAATCTACAACATAATTTGAATATGGTTGAAGACTGGCTAAGGAAGTAGAAGATTCAAGTTACAAATCGATACATGTTACGTTTAATATAAGAAGAGGTACATGTGTAGCAAACATTCCGCAAACTAAAGACGTGAAGTGTCTGGGTAAGTATCTTGACGAACAACTTACTTGGCTCAAATATATCCTCACCAAGAGAAGACAGTTCGGAATTAAATTTAGCCAGATGTACTAGCTACTTGAAAAACTTACATTTGAAAATTGAAAATAAATTTCTACTCTACAAAACTATTGCTAAGCTTATCTGGACATATAACATACAACCGTGGGGGTACTGGCAGCACCTCTAACATCGAGAGGTTTTAGAATAAACACGCACTGTTAACAGACCATCGTGAGTATCTATTCGTATAATACAAAACAACAATAACATTGAATTAGTATGAAATATATCGTGTGAAATATAAAAATAAACTGTATTTGGACTCTAATATGTTAGTTACCCAACTTTTAGAAACCAACCAGGTTTGATTAGTTCTTTTAGTGTGTGTGTTGCACCTATCCAATTTTTTGTTTGTGTATACTATACTACTAATTAAGAGAATGATCGCTGCTTTGTTTTCAGTACGTTATCAGTAGTTTTAGTTACTTATCAAACCATTCACTTAATGTTTGTTTATAAGCATGTGTCTTAGCAATGTTTGCTGTTTTTAATCTTTCCAAGCAAATAAATCTTTAAGTTGTGTAGTTATGCACACAACTACTATAAACAGGCATTTGTATTTTACATATCTACCCAGTTATTAGTTTTGCTATTATAAACATTACAAAGATGCGATTTTGCGCTTATTATAAAACTTATATTTAACATTCTCATTTTTCTTACTAAACAATATTTGATTTTATATTTAAATATATCATTTTTAATTTTTTAAATTTAATTTAATTAATTTTAATTTAGTTGCTGTTGAAACTACAAAGGTAAAATTATACATGATATTAAAAAGGGTAATTAGGATTAAGATATCTACATTTTACTTAAATAAGTCGATTATTTTAAAAACCTTTTTTAGTTTTGTTAGCAACTTCAAATGCTTCATGTTATCATTCTGTGCATTTAGTTTATTTTTTGTAGTATTTGGCCGACAATTTATTATCTCCAATAAATGTATGTTGATAATTTTTATTCAATAGTTTCTAATGTATTATTTGTAGTATATTGTAGTTTATAGAATAAACTCAACTGCCTAGAACATATTTAAAAATTTACAGTTTTTGACTTATGACTGTCACAATGCATTGTATAGTCAATAATTTTTGACTATGCTCCATATCTCTAAAATCCTGACTAACCCCTCCACTCTTGTGACATAATTCTGATTATTCAAAATTGTAAACTCTCATTTATGTGGAGGATTTATTCTAAGTCCCCGTATAGACCAGTCAGTCTACATATTGATATATATTTTCATTTTATATTAATACTTATAAGTGCGGCTTATTGTTAATCCTATTACTTCAGCATTCCTCAATTGTTCACAATGTGTATTCTGTAATAAGTAATTATAAATCGCATTTTGATGTATAAAATGACAATTATATCTCAAGTTATAGTTATAGTTATAGGATAGTAACCAGATTGTATTATGCAGTATTTTTTATAACGACTTTTTTTATTTCTACTATACTTTACACTTAGCAACTTATAGTTTGCCCATTACAGTTTAATGTATTATGGATAGGTCTACATTTTAACTACAGAGATAATTAGTTGGTTATAATAACTGTATATGTATAGAAATCTTAGAACACATCCGTATAGTTTGTGACACATCACTACATTATAGTTTAAAGTGCAAAAACTATAGTTCATTTTTATTTTCTTATTTGTATTATATTTATTGCATATTTTTTATAATCCATGAGCAATATACTTTATATGCAGTTTTTAATGTTGGAATGCATGCCAAATTACATTTTTAGGTTATTCTAACAATGTTTGCATCTTGTACCTAGAGCTTACAGTACACATATTGCATTACTTTTTTTTTCTTTTAGACATAACAAATTAAAAGTTGGCATTGTAAATTGAAAAGGTAAACATTATATATAATCTGTACGACTAGACAGTGATTGTCGTCATTTGATTAAAAAGGCGCCACAGCGCAATCTATGTTAATTCAATGTGAATTTTTATTTTGTGCTATTTCGAATAGTATAGAATTTGCAGACATATTGTGTTGTTGACGTCAATGAATTCGTTGTCTTTACAATAAATGCAAAATTCTTAAGGAAGTGTTTTTAATAATCATGGGAAAGGACCGAAACTGACATATAAAGCGGTTGCAATTTTGGAAGCATTTGTCAAAAACTGGGTAAATCAATATTTCAAGGTAGGGAATGTAGACAATCTGCCGGAGAGGAGAGTAGGCTACGTCATAACAGCAAAGAATGACAAAGCGATATTGCGTCTCTTTGGAAACAAGCCAGGCTTTTCGCTGCGCTGTGCCCAAATGAAACTCCGCAATAAAAGAATTCAGGTAATTTTAAATTAATTAAAATAAAGTTGGACGTTGCAAGAAGAGAATGACTATAACATCGCAACAAACTGTGAAAGCATGGAAACAACAAGATAGCTTTATTGCGATGGTACGGCCGCCGATCTCCCCAAATGTTAATTTTAAATAAAATGTGTGGCCGTACATGAAAAGAAAACTCAAACGAAAGCCAGTCTACACGCCGAAGCAAACATAATTTTCAATTAGGTAGATATGACGATCTTTGCCAAATGATTATACAGAAAATCTCGTCGAAAGCATGGAAATAAGATGTAAAGCTGTAATCAGTAATGGAAGTGATTGGACCAAATATTAGGTAGTTGAGCAACAGCTTATAATGTATACTTCAAAAAATAAAAAAGATGTCTACATTTTTATTATGGAACAGACTGTAGTTTATACCTCAAACTAAAGCGGCCAAAAATCTATTATATTCATGTATATTGAACGGATCAACCCATTAATTTAAAAATTTTTTGTTGAAGTTTGGTAGGTATTAGAGTTTACCTAATATTATATATTGCCAAAAATCTCCAACATTAAGTTTTTGGTATTTTTGAAATTTTTATGTTTGTGGCAATTGCCGTAGAAGTGGCAATAAACACAAATACCTAAAAATGAAGCAGTGGGTTATTATTGTAAAGTATTAAGCCAATTTTGTGCATAATTTGAGTTTTTGTCGAAAAACTTTGACGCTTTGTAGTAGACGCAATTGAGTCTGCCTGATTAGTTAAATCGTAGGTTTTGTGCCGTACCCGACCAAAAATTCTGAAAGAAATACACTAATTTTGCCAAAGTACACCAAATGAACCGTTGAAGATAGATAGCCCAAATTTTGCACAAAATTGGCTTAACACTTTACAATAATGAGCCATTATTAGCCATTTGTGTTACTGGCCGACTTTTCAAAAATGCCAAAATGTTGGCGATTTTTCGCACAATTTTGCAAAGTGCCCAGTGTAGCATATCAGGCAAACTCTAATGCCTACCAAAATTCAATAAAAAGTTTTAAGTCAATCGGATGATCTGTTTAAAAACGGCGCTCAACAAATACGAACGTCATAGGTTTTTGGCCGCTACTTTGTAGAAAATCTCCAATAGCTGGTCAGTTTGTTTTCAGACTAACTCATAAAATAAGTAAAAAAAACATTGAAAACTTTGTATTCTTTTTTAATTAAATTACTTTTTAGTTCAAACTGATCTGTAGAGACAACACGTAAATGTTATACTCTGTATAAGAAAAACATCTAGGCACTAGCGTCTCATGTTCTCTTAAACTACCGCTTTAATACAAATCACTAATTAGAGCTAGTCGTTAAATCTAAAAGCTTAATCTGTTAGTCTACTTGTGCCTACTCTGTTAATGATTTAGTCTATTCTGAGTGCACTTTCAATTTTTACTTTGTTTTACACTGTAATTTCTACTTTTTTCTTTTACATTTGAAATTCTTAGGTTTGTTTTAAGATTTCCTTTTACCACAAACTTCGGTGCATCTATAATAATACGTGGCACCACTTTAGATCAAAATATTTCAATTGACTACTGTCCATCTTTCTCTTATTAGTCGGCTTCCATATAACTACACAGATATTAACGCTGTTTAATATGTTAACATTTTATTTTATAGTTTCCTATTAGCCAATATAATGTATTAATATCTTTTGTTTAAAATATTCATACTTCGATTTAATTTGCGTTCTAAAAGTATTCTAAGATTCTTTTCTTATACCAATAATATATACGTTACTATTTGACACATTGAAATTGTGTCTTTAAATAATTGTTGCAGCTATTCTTAGGTTTCTTCTGGGACGCTATTATTGTATTATTCGCAAAAATGATAACAACAGCATCTCTGCGCACTACAAAACACAATACAATTATAATTTATAATTATAACCTTAATACTTTTAATGCGAGACTTTGGAATGTATGTAAATCCATATATTTAATTTTGTATTTCTTGTATATATGATTTTAGAATGCAGAATATATTTTGTAAATGATTTTGTTTTATTGATATCAATCATTTATCAAAGGCCTTTGATATATTTAAACAACACCGTATGTGTAATTTTCGGTATCGTAGTTTTTTTACGAGTCGGTGTGCTTGCGCAGCTGTTCCAAACCCATCCTAAATCTGAATGGGTGTTCTGAATGTGGTTGCCGTTCTTGTAAGACTGTTTTAGACTTTTTGCAATTTAATTGGTAATATAAATAACAGATTTATAAGGCCACAATTTCACCAGTTCTGAATACTGCCTGGGTTTTAGAATCATAATGACCTACATGGCTGCACAGGAAGTATTTCAGTTTAAAGTTAAGTTAAATGTTACCTCATTTACTTTCGTTAGGAGTTTCTTTAATGTTCTTTCTGATATTTCTGAAACCATTTAACATTTAAATAGTTGTTTATTACGTTTTGTGTTTTTTATTTGGTACTATTTAATTAGTAATTTTATCAGATGTTTTCGATATTCTTGTAAAGGGTAGAAACTATTGTTTATAAGCAATTTGTAAAAGTTTCTTCTTCTCCTATGTTGTCGTCCTAAACCTTTATAGCTGCTCGATTTTTTAGTTTTATACAGCAAATATTCTTTGGTTACAAATGCTGTTAATTCTTGTAGGTATTCCTGTACCGTTTCTTTTGCACCTTTTATCTTGTAGAGAGTACTGGTTTGCACGAGATTTGCCACTGTGTTCATATCTTTCTCCATTTGTTTATCTTCTAATGTTCTGTAAAAGCAATTTTTATTTTTAAACAATCCAATTGCTTATATCCTAATGAATACACTTAAATACTTTAGTTTCTTTCTTTTAATTAAGGGAGCTCGCGACAAAGTTTTCATCTATCCTAAAGACAATTATTATTCAATATTTATAACTGTTGAATGTTCTTTGTATATCTATCCAGACAGGATTCCATGTGATATAACTTCCTACAAATTAGTGATCTGCATTATTTGTTTGCTTTATGTTTTAATGGTAAACGGTTTCCGTTACTACAATTTATCAAATTTTTTTATTGGAATTAAATAACTAGTATGTGTTGCAACAAAAAAATAAAAATTGTTATATTACGGAAGTGTTGCAAGAGAACACCACCAGGTCTTTACCTTCTGGATTATCTTAATAAAAATTATCATTTATACAAACATATGTCTATTTAAGAACTTCTAACATCTATAAACTGCAGAATTGGGCCAGAGTTGTCTGACAATAGTAAAGGTAATGCATTAATAAGGTCGATATTTGTCTGTACAACTAAGCTGTTGCATATATACAAGTAGAATTGAAATAAGCAACTTCAAAACTGAATCGTTCATTTAATTATGTTTTGTTGGACTAAAATTTTTAGATAAAATACAGCAAGTAATTAAGTAATCGAATTTATCAAAACTTTATAATACAATTGCTTTAATTAAAAGCCATGGACAATTTACTGGTAATACCTAACGGTAGTTTTCATTAATTAGATACATTGGAAACGATTACAAGCAAAGCCGTGCAGAGATTGCTATTATTCAAAGCATTGCAGACTAAATGCGCCAACAGACTTCGAGGCGCATAATACCAGAATTAATGCATGTCCAAGCAGCAGGTGGGAGTATGTCAATCACATTTTTAGCCCCGGGATTCGAGTCGTGACCTCAGACAATCCATCATTCCGAGTACATCCGAGTACCAATAGACTGGTTATGTTTAATTGCATTTTGAGATGGGAGTCCAACGGTAATTAATAATTAAAGCCTGTTCGTGCCTTCAGATAGTGAATTATTAGGCACTCGTGTAACCGCGGGCTTTCGGGGGAATAAGTAGATCCGCACTGCGTGGCACTTCGTCGCTGCACTTCAATAACCCGTCCCAGAGAAAAACGATTTTCACCGCAGTCTGCGCGTGTAATTCACTTACATTTACAGTGCAATTATTGTCTCTAAGTATGCTGATGTGTTCGCTAATAAATCACCTGTGACTTATTCAATGTAAAGCTTGGGCCCTATCTGAACGACCATGTGTGCCGCGCCGTTAATTTACACGGCGTTTTTTTGTTAGATACTGTTGGCGCCATATGTCTTGTTATACTTGAGACAATAAATAATAATGCAATAAAAATAGGATAATATATTGTTCCTCCTCGGCTGCAGCCCCGTAATTTTTAGTTCTTCGTCCATTAGAGGCTCCGCTATTCAGATAAAGGAAACGTGAAATTTAATGGAGTAACTGAGATGACCCTAATCGCCCATTGTTTGTTATTATTTATAATGACGGAATTGAACCTGACGTTCTCTAACTTCACCTAGACCATTAGAGTAATTCGATAAAATTATTCAAAACAATGGACAGAATGCCGTAAGCGCCGGATGTTGGTTTTCACTTGGAGCTTTACGCCTAATTGTAAGCCCAATTTGCATAGGCTCGTAATTATGCTGTACCGTGCATTGCGTCATGCATGGTCAGAAGACGGATACCTTTAGGAAGCCCTAAAATGCATTTGCCTCTGAAATCCCGCAGCTCGTGCGCTGCGCGTAAAATATGGCGGCATTAAAAATGCATTCAATCTGTAGGTCTCCGTGTATCGGGTTTCGATAGTTTTGTTGTGTTATTTATGATGAGTGCCAGAAAAGATTCAGATCATCATTGTATTCTTTTTCGAGTAGCTTGCATTTTATTGTTCAAATTTATTTGAGAATGGTTCTCTAGGCGTCGCTTCTATTGTGCCTTTTAAAAATTAGTCAAACACATTTTGTATATATTTCTATAATATTTAATGTTCAGCTTTTTATGAATCATTTTTATATTACAAAAATATACAAGGTGATTGAAATATGACCGAGATTAATTTTTTTACAAAACAAAAAACAAATTTCCAAACACATGCTTGTACTTACTTTTTTCCAAAGTTCTGGAAACATCGTAATGCTCTTTTAAAAAAGGCTTTTGGTTGACGGAATATCCACTCTCGGATAGTCTGGATTACGGCATCGTTGTCTGCTACTACATGTCTTGCATGTCTTTCAAATGGGTAGAAATCACTTGAGGCCAAATCGGAACTGTACGTCAGATGTAGCAGAAAGCTCCATTTCGATTTCCGGAGGGTTTTCATTGTTGTTTTAGCCGTATAGGGGCGTGCATTGTCTTGAAGAAAGGCAACCCCTTTCCACTTGTCTTTCGTTTGGATCGGATCTTTTTCTTCATGTCTGTTGCCAGGAGGTCTGAGTAATAAGCTGCATTAATTGTCCTGGCATATGTCAGAAAGTTTATATGGATAACCCGCTGCGTCCTAAAAGAACGTTGCCATTACTTTTCTTACCAAACCATCTTGGTTTTGGGAAAACTTGTACAAACTTGCTGCTAATTCTCAAGGAGCTCTCTGTTCTCTCTAAAGCACTTACACCACTCAAACACACAACTCCATGAGAAATACTCCTTTCCATACTGTTGTTAAAGTCTGTGGTGAATTTCAGCGGACGAGACGGTTTCTGTTCGCTCATCACTCTAGCAACTCCCAAACAGAACTGAACAGGTTCTAACCCAAGCAGGAGGGAGGGTGGAGGTTGTGGCTCCATTCTCTCAAGATCGCACACCTGTTGTGGAGTACGGCGTTTTTACACTTCAATCAGAACCAGTTATATTTAAACCACCTTGTATATGGCTTCTTTTTTTAAGAAAGTAATTCCAATATTACGAATATAAATTTAATACCATGTTTACATGTGGTTAGACGTTTTCTTCAGACTTAGCATTATATTACAGCAAATCATTTAAGAAAATGGCAATGTAAGCCCACATGAAAGTAACATATCAGTAAAACAACAGCGCATCGCCTGATTATAGCGTGTGTAAGTAGCATTCAAAAGGAAATGTTGGCGTAACAATAAAATATAAAAGTTGATAACAACACTTAGAGCAACACAGTATCAAATATTCGCCAACTTTGAATATTTTCTTTCAAACACAATAAGTCGTTAAGCTTTTTAAATTATTTTAATTTGTTTACTTACATTGTTTTTAGTTGTTTTATCAACAAAATTAAAATTTTAAGTAGCTCTTTGATAATACAGTTGATATCTTACCAATAAGCACCATACATATGGAAATAAATTGATAATGCGTGTATTTTAGAACAATGTAACTAAATCATTGATGCACAGGCTAAAATTAGACATATCGCTTGTTTTCGGCCAGTGAGGTGACGCCAACAGCATAATATCTACGAATAATAAATGACTGAAACTTTATAAAGGATCAATATTTAGGTACTGAATATCAAGTACTTGTTTGGTGGTTTAGAGTGCAATTGATTTTATTACGGAAACATTATTTGCCAGGTCACAAAAATAATAAAGCTATAAGCTCTAATTCCTGTAATGGTATTAAATATCCTCATATGTTTGTTGTGTTTCGGAAATTCGGCACTTAATATCGTTCGCTAAGTAAGTTGTCTTTTTTAATTTTGTTAAAAATAGAAAATACAAATTTCATTTTATTATGATTTTTGATTTCTTTCATTGTTTGAATTGTGCATATGTGTCATTGCAGCTAACTTAATTTTCATTATTTTAACGATTTCATCATTATTCAAACTCTTTTTTCGTCCTTTGTTAAACATAGGTCTCTCTCAAAATTTTACATGCCATTCCATTTTAGTGCTTTATTCATCCAGTTAGTTGTCATTATTTTTTTATATTGTCTGTTTAGCATATGGGTGGTCTTAGACTAGGTTTATAAGCTCTTGGTTTTCGTTTCAGCATTTATTAGGTTCACTTTTCATCCTTCAGTCTAGCTGTATGTCCTGCCCAATTCTATTTTAGATTACTTATTCTTCCAACAATATCTATAACTTGTGTTAATTCTTCATTTTTTATTGCATGCCTAAATTTTACCCTAATAATTGATCTTTTTATTTTTCTTTGATTTATTCGAAGTTATTCTGCTGTTTTTTGAGTTAGTGTCAAGATTTCCGCTCAATACGTCATCCTGTGAGTACACACTAATCAAATACCTTTTTCTTAAAGTGTATTTATATATGTCGGTTAAGAATCCATACGCTGTCCAGCTTAGATTTGTTTGCCAGTGTATTTCAGCAGTTTGGTTAGCTTGAGATATCATGATCTCGTGACCTAAATGTACATATTTTCTTTGGTTTTGGTTTTTCATTACGTACTAACGTCGCCAGGAGCTTTGTTTTGAACGCGTTTATTTGTAAGCCAACTCTTCTATACGCAGTGTCTAGTTCAGTTGTCATTGTTGTGATTCCTCTTACTAGATACACGTTTTCTCATGGTAGAAGACTGGAGTGCAATGCACACCGACTGAGGTTCCATACTAATCGTAACTAAAAAACAAAATTTGTCCCAAGTTCAAAGCTGAGCCAATTAATTTACTGCCCAGTGGATTTAAACGTACTACCAAATCTGTTAGATTTTGCAATTACTCAACGCATTTCTACCACAATTAAATAGAAAGTAAGTTAGATCTAAAGGAAAATCGTAGCCAAATAATACCTTGAACGCTAAGTTCATATCATATCATTAAAATCTTTACCAAAATTATGTGCTAGAAAAACTAGCTAAGAATAATTCAAACTCGTCATTACCAGCAGCATCAAGCTAAACCACAGAATGCATAGCCCCAACTAAATTCATAAAACTGTAGAATGTACCCAAAAAAAACAGAAAATTTCAATATACTGTTACCAGGTCGGGCCCGAGCGGTGATATATCGGGTGTCGGGACGCTACGACCGGCAACGCGTGGGGCCCGACCTGGTAACAATTGGCGCCCAGGACCTGGGACTGTTTTCCTGCTACCTGCTGGGGATCATCGAGAAGCAGGAAGAAGACTCAGTTCTGGGACTGATAAAACACCTAGTGGCGTCCAAAATGACCGACTACTCCGTGCTCACCAGGCCTGATCAGCACCTGATTGACACGCTAACCACAACAATTTCGCTGCTTATTCTGCAGGCCGAAAATTTGCCCATATTTTCTGGAGAGCCATCCGAAGACGTCGACGAGTTCCTGGCAGAAATACGATGCCTCTATAGATCGGATCAGCTCCACCAGGCCACCCGCTATTTAAGCGGAAGGGCTGCGGAATGGTGGAAAGGCTTTATTGTTTTTAAACCTAACTTTGAAGACTTCTGCGGGCTTCTACTGACCGAGTTTGGTAAGAGTCCAGCACCCTATAGAAAAAAAACATACAACGCGCAGAGGCCGCCGTAAAGAGCGCCAGCAATGCTCTTCACGTCCACATCCGGAGGAAAAGCCCGCTGCACCGTCAAAACATCCCTCCGTGCAGATCCTTGAGAGGGCTATTGAGATGCTGCGCAGCACTGCTATTGACCCGGCTATATTAGATAGCATCCTGAAGGCGCTTTAAGTACCGGAGGACGAAGAGCTCAGCATTATTGCACGAATCTTGCCGCCACAGAGCCCGCCGCGAAAAAACTTGATAAACCGGGGCTCTGCTGCGTCGGAGCCTGTTCCAGTAGAGCCCAGCATCACAACGCCAAATCTTGCCGCCACAGAGCCCACCGCTGAAAATCTCCACGCGTCGGGGCTGGTCGCCGAAGATTCTGTGCCAAATACCACTGCCGAAGACGCTCAGGGCTGGTTCCAGCTACTGACGCTATAGGCGCACCGAAGCTTGCCGCCGAAAATATTGCCGAGCATTCGCCCGAAACACCAAAGGATGTCGCCCACGACGAACAAATTCTGTCAAAGTCCGCTGCTGCCAGCTTGCCGTACGATAGGATCGCCGAAGAGCCATCCGCAGAAGATAACATCGCGTCGGAAATCATCGCCGTCGAATCAACTGTCGAAACTGGATACGCGCCGGGATTCGATGACAAAACTTTCGCGACCCTTGTTATAAAAGAAGCCACCATCCCCGACCCGGACTTGCGAGGATCTGCTGCGCTAGGGTTCGCCGCCGAGCAGTTTGTCACCGATACCGGAAAACCCGCCGCCACCAAGCTGGCCACCAAAAATGTCCCCGGTTTAGAACCTGCCACCGGTGATGCCGCCACGCCGGGGCCGGCCACCCCCAACCAACTCACAACCGAGGCAACCGCCGTGTAGGAATATGCACCAGCCATCGAACTCTCCAAGCAAGGCTCTCTTGTACGAGTACCCGTGGACCCAGGGCCCCGCGTCTGCACCACGAATCCAACAGAAAACGCGCACTCCGACGCCGACCCACGCGTTGCCAGTTGTAGCGTCCCGACGCCCGATTTATCACCGCCTGGGCCCGACCTGGTAACAATACTTACATATAAGCCGATCAGATGCAGAAAGCGTAAGGCCCAAGACAAATAAGAAAGGTCTAGAACTCCTTAAATAAGACCATCCTAAACAAGTTAAGAGACGAACTTCAAAGCAAATGTTTACGAAGGGTACTTTGCTCAAGTCTTTACACCATTTCCATTTCATAACTTAAATACCGACATAAAAGCGGAAGAGAGTCCCAACTATCCCTACATCTAAAATTGTTTACTCCATCCAAGGTTTATAAAGAGATAAAGTCAACAAACTCATATAAAGCGCCAAACTATGATCTGATAGTCGGAAAAGTACTCAAATAACTTTCAAGAAAAGCAATAATTCTTATTACAAAAATATTCTATTTCATGTTTGTTACTTCCCATTTTTCGTGCAGTAGAAATATGCACAATTATTATAGTACCAAACATTGAAAACCTGCACAAGAAACCAGTTAATACAAGTCAATCAGTCTATTTCTACTACTTTTCTAAATATTCGAATGATTCCTACTACACATTTGGCATGCATTTGATAAAGTATGGCTCTCCGGACTTCTATATAAAACAAACAGGAGCTACCAAATTAGATTTGAAGACTCTCTACCAAGCTACAATTCTGCTGTTTCTCAGAATAGCGTCCTTGAACCATTTATATACTTTCCTTATACTGCATATGTTCGAATCACTAACATCACCTTAATTATAACCTTCGCTGATGACATAACTACATGTCATTAGACGCTAATATCTTATCAGAGTATAATAAAACTACAGATATATCTAAACCTGTTAAACACTTGGCTAGATCAGTGGAGAATAAGAGTGAACAGTGGTAAAGCATACAAATTCCTCTATAAACATTGAGGATAGCACATAAAATCTCCTAGCCGCCGGTTCTTTCTGGTAAAACAAAAGAACATCCAAATTTAACGTGGAATGCGAATCCGCGACCAGACATTCAAGAACACCAGTGTAAATGGCTACATTTAAGTGGGGGAGAAGGTAGGGCTTGCACTTCTTATAAGACACAAAACAGCTCAACGCATACCACTCGAAAGCTTTACCATCTCATGCATAGAAGTATACTTTAACAAGCGGCCTTTGCGTTATAATCTAGTAATATTCGTAATTAAATTACCATTAATAATATGCTCATATCAATCAAAACTGAAGTAAAATACCTTGGACTTTATCTAGACCAAAAGTTGACATAGAAAGACTGCATAAAAACCGGATATTAACAACTTAACCTACAAGCAAATAACATGTACCGGCTAATCGGGTGAAAATCCCAAATTCTTTAGAATGAACTACTTTTATATAAAATCATCATAAAGCCTCTATGGACAAACGGAGTTGGGGTATGGGATTGCAGCCCAAACTTCTGCAAACATTTCAGTTGAAGCCCAGTAGTCCGTCAGTAGTCGGACCCTCCACTTTCATTTTCGAATTCCATAAGTCAATAAAGTAATCAAATCCTCACCTAGAAATTGCCGTGGTTACACTTTAAATCATAACAATAAGTTAATAGCTAACCTCTACAACAGTGGGTAAACAGAAGACTGAAAATACAGTTACCAAGGTCTTATTGAGCAAATTCTGATGACTCATTAATGGGTGGTCACTAGTTCAAAACGTTAACAAATAATAACATATTATTTACTTATAACTTTATAGTTTGATTTAAGTAGATGATAAATTTGCAATAAAACCACTAGTAATTTTTTTATGATAAAATCGATCAACAGTAGAATTTTTCTTTGGATCTCACCTCATTCCATTGAGGTTGTAAGAGAACTTTCCTTTTACAGAAATAGCTTGCTGTACACAAAAACTTTTTGGCTGGCTTATCAGACATTTTCGAAAACTTTAAAGAGACAGTCCGAGATTAAGTTTAAAAAAATATAGTTTTTTATTTGATACAAAGTTCTTTTAATGAATGTTACTATTGGGCTTCCTATATGACAAAAGACAAAATGGTGTAGAGTATAACCATTTGTAAATAACGCAAGGGACATTCTTTCTTATTCTATCTAATGTACTTCAAATATACTTTCACAATGTTTGGTAGGTAGCCATCGTAGTTGAATTAACTTAATTCTGACTTGATCTTATAAATTAACACATCTAATTTTATGTCCGTTTTTTCAATAGATTGAGAACCTTGAGAGAGTAGCAAATATTTAGTACAATAAAGGAGTCTAAATTTCTGCGATCTTTCTAACTACTTCAATTTTCCTTACACTAACTTTTATTCTTAAAAAATAATTTAATTTCTTTATATTGTTTAGTACCTTTGTCAGTGAGCTTTTTTATTACTAGATTCTATTCTAATGTAATATATAACATTGCATCACACAAAAACGGCTTTGTGGTACTAAGTTTTGGTAGTTAATAACGACTGCCTAAGAGCAACTTTATAACTATGGAAATTGAAAGTCGGTTGTAGTGTTATGTTTTAACTTTATTCCACCAATTCGATTTTTATCTAGTATTCTGCGTTCTAATTGTAGATGTACTAATGTTAATTAACGAAATTATATGATCTGAAGTCAGATATTTAACTTACTCTATGTTTAGATGACAATCACTTATTATTTTGGTGCTTTATTTGTATAGATGGTTTTTCTTATGCAATAAAATTGCATTTGATTTAAGTCAGATACCACTTAATATCTAGCCACTGTAGTTAATATAACTAGTATTTTGTAGCTTATTTTTGAGCATTTTTCGCTGATCTCCTTTTTATTTCTTTTAATTTGTGTATTCGAAAATGACAGGAAATCAAATGCTACTACTGAAGATTTAACGAAACTCCTTATTGACACAAGCAACAGAAAAAAATTAATAATAACAGGATTTAAATCCTAGAAATGTCCGATAAGAAAATTGTCTAGTAGTAGGAAAATTTGGAGAAGAAGTCCTCAATAGAAATGAGGAAGAGTTGGTAGAAATATGTTAGACGTTTACTAAGAATAATGAGCGGATACTTCAAACATAAACACATACATAAATTTACCTGGCATCATCCATCAAGGCAACTTCGGACGCCAACGGGGCTTCAGCATAGCTTTATAAAGATATACGCTCAAATAACCATTGAAAACTCTATCTTTAAACGTCGTTTATTGATAACTGACATTGAAAATGACTCAATCTTAGAACTGTCATTTCAAAAACTTATGGGTGTAAAGCTGACTTGAAGCACTGGATACTGAAAATGAATAGAGAAAAAGTTGTTTCACATAATCGAGACGAAGACATTGAATGACTAAAAATAGCTTCTACAATGCAGTAAAATAGTGACTTATTTTGCTAGAACCAAGTAATGATAAAGCAAAGATCAGAAAACTAATTCTGGTTTTAAAAACACTGATCCAAACTAGAAGTGTGACACAGTCCTCGTGTCGAATATTAATAGACATCCTTTGATGCTAAAAATAAACAATCTTCAACCATTGTACTTTAATGTTTTTATTTCAACGTCAAGCAAGTACTCGATAAACTGAAATCTGTAATGGTCATCTCATGCAGTGGTTTCAATCCTAGCTGGCTGACAATAGTTAAAGATTTTTTGCACTAAAATCAAGATGTATTTTTATATGACAAAGGTTTAAAAGGCAAAACACATATTGTAGGTCACAAAATAGATACCGGAAATGCGACTTTCATATGGACAGAGTTTTAGACGATTGATTGCTACTATCCAAAAGAGAAAAATCTGAAAAAATAATTTAATACATGGGAAAGAATTATGTGATACTTATAACTTTCAACAAGTCCGTGGACTTTGCTAACATTATTAGTTAAGAAAGCCGGATACACGAGATTTTGCGTTAACTACCGTTGACTCACCGATGTCATGAAAAAATAGTTACCCACTACCACGTATTAATGACACGCTGAAGGCCCTGGCTAGATTACAATGGTTCTCAACATTAGATTTAAAGAGCAAATTGAATTAGATTATAAAAACAAAGAAAAGACGGCTGTAGCATGTGAAAAATGTAAAGTAGCTATACCAATGATTGAAAAGCACTAATTTAAGTCCGAAAAAATCAAAAGGGTGAAAAAATCAAAAGACAAACCATCAGATTGTGCATTTATTACAAACGATATGTGTTTTGGATTTGCCAACATTGCACAGCCTCTGACACAACTAACGGAGGATGACTGGAATTTTGAGTGGAGAAATAATGTTAAGCAGCTTTTAAAAATCCTTAATAAATGCACTAATACTAAGCTACCCAAAGTTAGAAGTAAGATTTATTTTAAACACACGCGAATATGTTAGAATTCGAAGCGTATTGTCTTAGTTACAATATTGGAAAGGAGAAGTTATCGCTTATTTCAGTGAAGTGTTATTAAAACTTTTAACTGACTATTGCATAAACAAGAAAGAGCTACTTGTTATTGTCAAATCTGCTGAACACATTTATAAATATTTGTGTGGGAGAGGGACTGATTATGATGCGCTAAAGTCAAAAGTAGCACTTGACTATAAAAAATCAAAAAGACCAAGTAGCAAGATGGATTGAAAGGGTTTAGCAGTATGACTTTGAGACGGACCATAGAGCTGGGAGCATTCATCGCGCCCAAAAGATTTCAGCCGCTGTAGTAGCACAGAAGAGAAAATGCCCTATGTTGCAAACAATTGTGGCAATCCAGCGAGTCGAGACATGCGCAAACAGAAGATTCAAATTAAAAATATGTAGGGAAATACAAAGAAGCTGGAAAAACTTTGTAGGTAAAAGAAACTTCATTTACTTATTCCACACAAAAGAGTTCCAGAAGTATTACAGCAACTCCATGATGGTGTGGCTAGTGAGTATATCGAAATTTCGAAGACTGGAAAAAGTTTGTGAAAGATGTTACCCGGTGAACTATTAGGGATTGGTTCTAAAAATGTCCCACCCCCAATTCTTCACAAACGGGTCCGCTGATAGAGAAAAGGTAGGGCACACGTATGTTGCTTGCGTTATTTACCGGTCAATGGAAAGACCTGGGAGCGCCTCGTGAAAATCCTTCTTCTTTGGTTGTATAGTTGATTTTAGGCTCAGAGACAGCAGATAGGCATATCCAGGATGTAAGCGGGTTGAACGAAAATGCTATTTTACAACAGGCTGGTAGATCCCGTACACAGGGGATGGACACGTTGTTGCGGAATGTAATATTTAAATCTTAATACTCAAAATACATTGATTCTAGTGGCAATGAATTATTTTAGCAAATGGGTTAAAGACTATGCACTATCAAATTAAGAATCAGCAACCATCCTTGAGATATTGATAAAAGAACTAATCAGCAGGTTTAAGTGCCACTAGAAATACACTTAACTAAGAATAAAATTTATAATTGGCGATGTTCATAAAAATAGCATAATACTGATAATTAGGGAAACGAGAAGAGCGCCGTTACACCCACAGTCAAATAGAAAGGTTGAGCACACTAATAAGGCATTAGGGAAGTATATTTCGAAAGTTGTTTCTGGCCGTAAATGGGATTGTTCCTGTTTGCAAACTGTTGGTCTGTCCATGAGTCTACTGACTAATGTTTTTTTGGTCATGAACTGAAGTTACCATGTGACCTACTTTTTGGAAGTAAACCTAGAAAAGATATAGTCGAAGAAGGCTACACCAGTGACCTAAGAAAGGAATGATAGAGATTTACAACAACGTACGATACAACATCCATATCGCGAGTGAGTGGATGGTGGATTGCTATGACATCAACGCATAGAAAGAGAATTATAAAGAAAGCGACCGTGTATATATATAGTTATAGAACTTATAATGACGACGTCTTCAAGAACTTTAAAAAAATAAACGATGTCATTTACTGAATTTGGAAATTACTAAATGGCAAACCTGAGATAGTTTATTATAATTGCATATGTCTTGTTGTAGAAGATAGAACGCTACGGTCGAAAAATTTAATTTTCTTAACGGGTGAGCCAGGGTTCACAGATTTCATGAGATTCGTGAGTGATACTAGGCACGTACGTTGTGAAAACAAAAGTACAACAAGACTTCTTTAGTACATTATATGATTTAAAGATATCTAGAGAAATCGAAAATGTATGTATAGTAGAGAAATTAAGAAAACAGCGCCCGGAAGTGAAAAAACGCTGCGCTGTTGAATCGTTGCTACAGAACTATCTATTATCTTCTAACCAAACAATCCTGCCAGAACGAATCGACTTATCGTACATTGTGGGAAACGCTGGCAGAGCTATGCGGCTATCTGTTGAACAAAAATATTTAAAACTTGACAATACCAAATCATGCATGTGGATTGGACGGCTTTGATTCAAGAATAGTTAAGAATACGATAAAAACTATTTGGAGGCTTTGGCGTTAATGTTTTAGTTTGCAGTTGTCATCCGCAGAAACCAGTAATCCCGCAGAAAGCGGTAGACTATTATTTTCATCTCAAGTCGCGATGCAGGAAAAGGCAAGACCGCAAATATCTCCATTGCCCATCCAAACGTCGGCGAAAATAATCCGAGACGAATTATCCTTCAAGAGAGAGCTGTAATATTATCGTAAAGTGCTCGTACTAGAACAGTTCAAGAATATTTCAGGACTCGAGGAGACTAGAAAGATTTTGTATGTATAAGTAGTACGCAGCGGAATAAGTCAATTCTGTATTACAAAACAGTTGATAAGCAGAGTTATCTAGAGTGACTATACTAGTGAATATACTTTTTAATGTACATAATTATATATATAAAAAAAATTATGAGTGCTGCTGCTGTCACACAGGTCAAAGGTCAAATCGTTCGTGCCTTTCCGTGCCGACCCGAGCGCCCCCGAAGGACAAATTTCGGTCCGGCGGCGGGCGCGACCGAGGTAATATATTTCCGGAACCGCAAGCGATGGAAAATTCTCGTTTGAGAGCGGGTAATAAAGCACTTATATATAAAAAAAAATATGAGTGCTGTTACACAGGTCAAAGGTCAAAGGTCAAAGTTCAACTCTAACTGGGTTTACGTAAATGCGTTGTCATGGCAACAGCGTACGTCAATTATGTCAAACAAAGCTTTTTAATCGTGTTTTTATTTATTTTTAAAAACTACTATGCGAACGGGCTCAAGCATGTCGGAGTTGGACAACCACTACGGGGGGCCGCTGCCAGACCTCGTTATTATTAAATAATTTAAAAATTGTAAATAAAATAAATCACTTGTTTTAAATAGATTTAAGTGTCTTATCTACCACTTTAAGAGCAAAAACGTTGTTTTTTTATTTAAATTTTCGGTATCTTTCCGGTCTATTACTTTGACATTTCTTTTTTATTGTATATTTAAAATAGCTACAGTTGAAAAGTAATCCAGCAATTTTTGTTTGGGTTGGTGCGTGTAAAAATAATTGCCATTACAAGTATTTTCTTCTCACTGATGTTTTATTGGGACGTATATATTTCAATAGACGTATTTCTCTCTTTATTGTTTATGCATTTTTTCCAATGATTAAATAGTTTTCGTAAAGCTTCTGCAAATCATTTTTGGGTGTAGCATGGCAACATTTGTAGACAGCCAACTGAAGCTCGCTGTTGGAGAACAACTATCGCTTACTGCCTCTTTTATTGCACAAAATAGAACATAGCATCTCAGCACAATATGCGAAGACTACGATACGCAAAATAACATCGTGTAACAGAGAGCATAGACTTTTGTCATCTTCAAGTCCTAATAAATGATTGTGTCTAAAGTTCCACGAGACAGGCTCTTTGCAATTGTTTTAGCTATTAATTAAATAAAAACCTAATAGGTGCACAACTTTACTTCCGCCGCTTTTTCCGACATTCGAGGCTTTATTGTGTTAACTGGTTATACATTTAAGATTCAAAATATTGTCCATCGCTGGCCACTACTTTTTTCCATTTTTGGGACAGCGTACAACTCCCGCGTCGAAAAAACTGCTTATTTTTTGAGACGATCTACGTGTCGATCCAATTATTGACTTCTTCATAATAACGTAAGTGCTGGTCAGCCAAGGCGTGTGCCATTGATTGGAACAAATGATAGTCAGAAGAAACAATGTGTGGAGAATACGGTAGGTGGGGTTGGACTTCCCACTTTAACGTTTCCAAGTATGTTTTAACCGATTTGCGACATGGGGCCGAGCACTGTCATACTGCAAAATTACTTTATTGTACCTCTCGTTGTATTGTGGCCGTTTGTCTTTCAATGCTCAGCTTAAACGCATTGATTGCTTTCGATACAGATTGTCTGTGATTGTTTCAGACGGTTTTAGCAGCTCGTAATACACTACGCCGAGCTGGTCCCACCAAATCCAGAGCATGATCTTGGAGCTGTAAATATTCAGTTTGGCCGTCGACGTGGAAGAATGGCCGGGAAGTCCCCATGATTTTCTGCGTTTGAGGTTATCGTAATGAACCTATTTTTCCCCCAGTCACAATACGATGCAGAAATCTCTTTCGTCTTTGCCTTTTAAGCAGCTGTTCACAAGCAAACAAACGCCGTTCAACATCTCTCTGCTTCAATTTATGTGGCACCTAATTTTCTTGTTTCTGAATTATTCCCATAGTTTTGAGGCGTTTTGAAATAGCTTGCTGAATCACTCCTAATAATGCTGCCAATTGTTCTTGCGTTTAATACGAGTCTTTATGAAGTAATGCCTTCAATTTTGCATCTTTGAAAACTTCTTTCTTCCACCGCCATGGCGATCTTCGATGTCAAAATCACCGTTCTTGGAGCGTTGAAACCACTTACGACACATTCTTTCACTAATAGCGGTCTTTCCATAAGTATTTAAAAGCATTCGATAAGCCTCAGCCACAGATTTCTTCATATTGAAGCAGAAAATTAAAACCTCCGGCAAACGACGAAAATTTGGTTCGTAAGCTGACATTTTTAATCGAAAATAACTTTACGATACCGACGAAAATCGACTAATGTTTCGACGGGGTTATATGGCCAAATGCTCGAGCTTATTGTATAACGTTTACATCTGTTTATTTCAACCACCACTTACCGCCTAAAGCCATCTATTGAAAAACGGCGAAAGCAAAGTTGTACACCTACTAATAGATTAGCAATATAAATGAAAATATGATTTTTAGCTAAGAACTGTAATTACCGCCTTATATCTATAATTATTAAGCATTTAGATATTTGGTAACAATATTAATCGTAATATATATGAAGACAATTAGGTCATATTTCCATAGAAAATACTGTTTTTGTTTTTTTTATTTGGTACTTATTTTTTTTTACTATAATAAATTACTATATACCTTATGCTATTTTTAAATATTTCCGTTTTTTATAATAATAGGTAGTGTGAAATATTTGCCAGTCACTTTTGACACAAAAATTGTTACTTATCTACCCTGTATATTAAATTTCAAATAATAAAAAGAAATTCCTTCACTAACACACTCCATAATTTATCATTTATCTCAATAAGGAGCTTGCATCTTTGTATGCCCTATGAATGCATGTATAAAAATAAGAGTCTTTTGTGGTGTACAAAGAGAGAATCCTCGAGTCGGGTCTCCCCGTGATGAGTTTTCTTCTACAATACATCTGTTTTGGAACGCCCACGCAACATCATTGACATTTAGAGCAAACCTACAATTCCCGGCTCTTATAAGCTGATTTCCCGTTGCCATGCGGACAGATTCGCCTGCACGGCGGCTAGAACATCAGCAAAAATCCCGGCTAATTTAGGAAAAGCGATCACTAGGCGCCGCTCGCTTTAACTCTGGAATAATTAGTGTCTTAGTTACGAACATAGTCGATTTTAATTTGCAGAAAAGGAGGATGCGAGTAAACTTCTGAGGCGCCCAAAAAGGCACTTATAAATTTAATCTGGGAATCCGCTTAGGCTCCGATTGTTCGGCGTGCAATATTCGCGGCTGCAGTCGTTAAATCACACTCGGCGCGCCAAGAAAATAAGTGCAATAATTTCTCCCTATACGTGCATACTTAGCCTTGCCCAAAAATGGTACCTGCTAGTTTAAACTTTGTGCGCCTTGCTCCTCGAATGCGCATATTATTACGACGCCGTTTAATGCGAACAAAGCACCTCTTCTTCGGTTCTAAGTCCTTCTGCAGCGGAAACTGGTAGTCGATTTTTGTTAGCTGGTCGGGCGAAGGCACCAGCTTAATTGCTTGAATAAATGGTCGCACAGAGCGCATTTTGTAAAGTTAGAAATTCAATATCTTCCTTACAGAGCAGCTAAAAATTATGTATATGTCAGAAGAAGCAATATGTGCCTGACGTAATATATGGCGGTGCCTCTGGGCGTGTAAAATGGAAACTTGCACACATCCACATATAACAGTAGTGGTACTGCATAACAATACAGGCCAGCCCCTGTGCTTTGTAAGCCAACAGAATGAGCGCAATCTGAATATTATAATAAATTATAATTAAACCCAATAGAATAGTAAGCATCTAACCTTTGCTTGTAGCAACCCGTAGCTATAGCAATAAATATGGTTTAGCAGGTAAAGCGGTGCTGGGTTATAATTGAAATACCTGCAAGTTCTCGTCTGAAATGTAAAAGTAGCTCTTGCTTTCCTATTCGTGCCATTAATGACTAATTATTTTATGAAGACTTTTAACTGGACAAGCGCTATGCACTAATCTGCAAAAAATAAGTTATCAAGGTCTCAGCTGTTGCACCTGGATAATTTAATATGCGTACTAATGATTTAATAACATATAAATGTGGGAAAATACAATAAGACAAAAATAATTTATTTTCTTCAGCGTACCAATTATTACTTGTATATGTAAATGCACTATAATTAAATGCTTTAGGCGTTTATTATTTTATATAATTTGCCACGAGAATAAGTTATGTACATATTAAGAAACATAAAACTGTTGGTTCTTGATATTGTGATATTTATAACGATTACTATTAGTATATTTGGTGACGTGATTTTTTGTTTTTATTTTATGATTAGTAAAAAATACATTTGGCCTAGTAATTACAATGATTGATTACTTTTGCGACATCGCAAGCAAATTTACTAATATTTGCTTTTCATGTTTTAGTTTTTATAATAAAGTTGCAGCCCAAGTTTGTTTTTTATCAATTTATATATAATTTTTCTTTTAACGCAAGGGTAGTTCAGAAAGAAACCTCCACTTTGTTATCAATTATAAATACACGTAGATACAGAATTTTTGTTATATACATTAGAAACCTACAAACAGCACATTATTGTTCGAAATAATCGCCATAAAAATTAAGGCACTTGAGTCATAACGTTGTATAAGATTTGAAATTCCTTTTATAGGGTATTCCAAATTTGAAAATTCAAAAACTTAGTCAAATTTCCATAAAATTAGTTAAATTTAACATACTTGTAATCAGTAAAATCTTCCGCTTACGTATGAAACATGATGCCAGGCATTTATGGGTTCCTCAAAATTGCTGATAACTCTCGCAATTGTCTGGCCCGATGCCTCCAATCACGCAATGATTTCCGCCTTCAGTTCCAGAATTGTGCGTGGTTTGTTAGCGTACACCAGTGATTTGACAAACCCCCATAAGAAGAAATCACAGGGTGTAGTATCCAGGACTTTGCCGGCCATTCCTGGTTTCTGTAACAAATAAATCACTTATCAGTTTAATACTCGCGCATATGAAAATCTTTATGTAACTGCTTCAAACGTCGACGAATCCATTTTCTAGGACTTACATATAATGTGATGCACAACAACGATTTGTTGCTTTGTTCGACGAGCGCGATTTCGTCCAGGCAATTTGACCGTTCCCACTTCCTCGTTATTCTTCAAACTGTAGATTTGTTGGGTGTTTAATTTTTCCCGAGAATTGTACCAAGTTTTCGTATTGTCTGCGTGGCACTTTCACCGCTTTGGTAAAATGTTTTAACAATAAGAATACGTTGCTTTGTTATAAACTGTTACGAAAACGAACCAAAACAAACTGATGTCCTGGAAAAACAACCAATGCTAAATCAATGGGAGTGATAATGCATAATGAAAAAATAATAACAGGTCTACCAACTTTAAAACAAAAAACGCCGCCTAACTTAAATTCGGTCCGTTATATGGAACACACTTTACAAAAAACTTTTCCGCTTGGGAATGAAACCGCTCATAACAGCACCTTAAAGTTCAGTGGCCTTTTAGTTTAGTTAATTTCCTGCACAAGTGCATTGCTGACTACAAATGGACGGTTACTTTTTGCCGTATCGTGCATCTTATCGTATCTATCCTTAAGCATACGTGACAAGTAACGTACGATATCCTCACTCATCACGTTTTGTTAGTAAAAATTACATAGTTTGCGATAAGTGGCAGCCGCAGAAAGATTTTTCGCACACAGAAATTACTGCACGCACTTCACATTTGAAGCGATTTATTTTGAATTTATCTAGCGGACGAGCAAACTGCAATACAACCTTTTTCTCATTTTACTTTGTATTGCCTAATGAACCACTGCGTACAGCGTTACTGAACGAGCATCGCACATGGGCAAACGGAGATTCCTTTTCTAATATTTCTTAATAAATCTTTAAATTTTACGAGCAGATTATGTATATTTAGACCAGAAAAACAATTTTTCCGAACGTTGCAATCATCTGTATATAACACAATCCAAAATAAAAAAGTAGCAATTCGTTTAGGCTGTTTTCTTTACGATTAAATGTTACGAAAGTCAAAAAACAATGTTTAGTTGATGGATACACTTTAGGTTGTGTGGAAGTGAATTGTCGTTTCCATGTTTTATCGTACTACTGAGTTTTAAGTCTAGTGAAAAAATGTGCTTCATTCAACATAATATTTGTGTAAAACAATACATTTTTGCCAACAATTCTTATTGAAAAGGAGTACCTTCGCTAACACAATAAATTCCTGTATAGAATTATCTGTACAATTCTTTTGTTTTTAAATGCTTTCCTTTCAAATGGTAATTAGATGTATAAACATATACTAATTCTTTTTTATTTCTCTACAGGTTGTGAAGTCTTAGGGCATACATTACATTAGGTACATTTTAAATTACTATTTCTAAATTTAAATTTTCAAAGTTTATATTTTACTTTTATTGGTCTTATTTTTCACCGCTTTTTTCTATTTATTGTACTGTCTTTTTCCATTCTCTTCTGTTTGCTGTTCTTTCCTTCCAATTCTCAACCTTTGCCGTTTTCAAACGTGGCTCTATCTTGCTGATCTGTTTTTCCTCGATCTACTTTTTCTCATTAGACTTCCGCTTATAATTAATTTTGGGAGCCTCTCTCTACTTAATAGTTTTACACCATCTTTAACCATTTTATTTTTTGTGTCTTGACTGTTGCTATGACATTCGTGTTTTTAAACAGCTCTTCCAGTTCTTGCTTCGTTCTTCTTCTTTATCTCTCCTCGGTTCTGATTCCTCCATACATAGCATCTTTCTTTTCCATCTTCTTATCTTTTCTTCTTTCTCTTTGTTTAGTACCCACGTTTCACAGGCATAAGTGGCTGTAGCTTTTAGAGAGTAAATTCTCTCACTTCATGAGTGTTCTCTAGCAACCGTACTTTGAATTTCTCTTTACAATTCTTGCTTGCATTTTATGTTCTTCTTGTCTATTTTTTTTATAGTTACACTTAAATATAAAATTTTTGTTCTTTCTTTGTTATTTGTGATCAAATTCAGGTTATTCTCTTCTGACTTGCTCTATGTTTGTCCTATTACCATATATTTTGTTTTGTCTTGGTTTGTCGCCAGGCACTACTTTTTTTTGTTTTTGCTGTGATTGTTAAATCATTTGCGAAAGCCATGCAACTGATGTTGGTTATTACTGTTCCTCATTGTTGCATCTAGTGTCAGGTTGAAGAGTGCCATTGACAAGGAGTCACCTTGTCTTAGCCCCTTTTCTATCTTAAACTCCTGCGATTCTTTCACATTGCATGTTATTTTATTTTTTGTTTTTTCTAATACCATCTAATGAGTTTTCCAGAATTTCTAATTAGCGCATTTTTTATACAGCTTTTTTAAATAATGCTTGAGGTCAATGAATAATGTATGCAGTCCATTTCATATTTGTAACCAATAACTTGTAGTTTTTTGAATGCAAATATTAAATTTGTCGTGGTGTGCTGCTTGATACTCAAATAATATTTTTTCTGTATATATATTTGGTATATTTAGTTCTTTTCTTATTAACCTTATTAATCTTGTGTGTCCAACAGTGCAATGCCCCTATAGTTTTCACATAGTGATGGGTTTCCTTTTTTATATGTATAAGGACATTTGCCCATTCCATAGGCATTTTCTTTTATCCATATTTGTTTTATAATTTTATTAATTTTGTTTCTTAATTGTTTGCCTCCTGCTTTAATCATTTTTGTTGTTAATATTATGTTGTTTTCTCCTGGAAATTTATCACTTTTTATGTTTTTTATTGGTTCCCTTTCTACTTTGCCATTTAGTAAATTTTTAAAATGTTCTCTTTATTGTTACGGCCAAAAGTGGACTGTATCGTACTTTTAAATTTTAAACAAAGAAACTTCAATAAAAAGGCCAAAGCTAAAAAACCACCTTTGGAAACTGCAGAGGTCGACTCCCCGTGTTCAACTCCTGGAGAAACAAGGAAGAGAAAAAAGGGTGTGGGTGGAAAAAAGAACAAGTTACCAAAATCTTCGCTGCGGGGCCCATCGAAAGCTCTTTTTTTGGTGTGGGTCCTTCAACTGATTGTTCCTGAAGTTTGCAACTAGCTTTTTTTTAGTTCCTAGCCGGGTCAAATACAAGGAAACTGAGCCGAGTCTTTCCGCTGGCAAAATTTCAACTCCCGAAATGCAATCTGCCAACAAAATGTCCTACGGGAAAAGGCAAATCTGGTCGGCAAAATAACGAATCCATAATATAACAATAAAATAGCCTTCAACAAAACGGCCATCGGGATTTGAAAACTCTTGCCGCCAAACTAAAGACGTCGGCGAACTCTTGGTCAAAGCGGCCTCGGACACGGACAATTTTAATCCGGTCGTCCGCTTTCTAAACTATCACAACTAAAATTCAAAACGAAGCGAGCGAAAGAACAAAGAGTCAGGCCGCGGCGGAAGGCAATCCGCTTTATACATCGGCGCACCGCGCAAGCGGCCAAATTGACCGCTGCAAAACAAAACTAAAGCGCATATACAAGAGAAAATTGAAAGACGGTCGGCACTAATTTAAAATCCAAATAAAGTAATTGGAGATTGGCGCGAACATCTCCCCGCTCTTGAAGCCACCGCCTTCAGCACCTACAACTACCGCGAAGGACGGTCAAACTCAAAATTGCAATACAACAAACGCAATAGGGTTATACGCACCAACTGCCTCTCCATAATGAAACAAACAAACAACCTGGATAACTATATACAAATATCAACAAGCCACAAATAACCGCATTATTTGGAAGGAGTGGAAACAGGTTTACCGTCGGTCGAGCAGAAACTCCTCCCGAGGTTCGAACTCAAATTACTCGAAACACGGGGTAAATCTCCCATCAAAGGTGACCATTTTTTTGGACAAACTCTAAAACACCTATTACAAGCACAGACAAGTTCGTACTATTTGTCGCCCGGAAAGAATCCAGAATCTTTCTCTAAGCAATGAGAGTAATAGGCAGGGCCTGTGCGGAAACGGAATCTGTGGAAATGATCAATTAATAACTTTACAAATGCGTCCTTCTTCGGCAAAACGATGGAGAGACGGTGGTCAAAGGCAACTTCAAATTTTTCAACCGCCTTTCGACGCGGATTATGCCGTGTTCTAGAAAAGGGGCAAGTCGTTGTAATTGATCGGAGCAAAGCTTCCCAGTTTCCATCGCATGAAACTCTTAGCCGAAATGGAATCGCGGCACGACAAGCCTCAAACACTCGCCAGAAAAACACTGCCTGCGTGGCAGCTTTTTTCCTGACCTTTATATATGTTTCTAGGCCTAAGACACCAAAACATTTTCACTTTTAATCTTTAGGGTACGAAAATAAAAGGGGTTTTATTTGTGGAACAGAGCCCACCTCACAACATGACAGATAACCATACCAGATGGTCTTAGACATTCATGAAACCACTTCCTATTACTTTGATTATTACGAGCTTACGCAATTGTGAAAACTTTTTATATATATATAATATCAATAACCAACAGCGACACTTCATATATCGGCTTCTTTCCAGCCCAATATATTGTATATGATAAGTTAAAGATTCTTCGTAGATTTAAATTGATACTAATTTTTTGCAATTTTCTTACTGAAACTTATAAATTTTGCAAAAAAAAATTTCGATGATATTAAGGTTCCTACAGATTCTGACGATATGTTTTATTTTCCTGAGAAATTAACATTATGCTGAAGCTTCTAAAATTGCTTTACTGACTTCAAAGCTGAATACCAAAAAAAATGAGAATAATATACTAACATTTTCCACTTTTAAGAACTTTGTTAACAACATTGCAACTATCTGGCGGCTTTCTTGGAAATTTTTTGTCATTATCACAAAACTAGCTTGTTGATCCATAACTGTCAATGTGACCAATTTATTATAATAGAACTTTTTAAACTTATTTGTTTGAAAAAAAAAACCTAATAAGGTACCATTTATCGTATAAACTCTATTTGTTATTTTAACCACACTCTCTTGTAATTAAAAAACAGGCATAATTTATAGTTGCATGTAAATTCTGATCTCGAAATATAATAACAAAATAAAACCATTTGCAATTTTAGCGATGTGCAATTAGAAATGTAAAATACTGCGTTTAATGATAAATGTTGTTTGCGTAAGAAATAATAATGGCAAAATATTGTGTGAACATAAAAATGTGTATATTAAGCACTCACGCTGTTGTATATTAAATTAATTTTAAATACATTTTTTTGCTAAATAAAGTTTTTGAGAATATATCTATAGAGATTTGGTTTAGTTTCTTATGCAAATGTGGGCATAATTTAATTCACAACTGTTTATTATATGTGGGTAGCAAATATTGTTAATAATTAACAAACAAATTACTTTACAATATTTTTTACTAATAAAGGTATTTTTGGCGTCTTAGGACTTCACCCAAATTTTTACAAGCTGGGAATGTAGAACAATTTACTTACAAACGATAACAGTGGGATAAGTAGGTGCGGTGACCTTACAAAAGTGTGGCATGCAAAATGATTCTGTAGATAGGCAAGCAAACGTAGGCTTAGAACTCAGCCACGCCACATTTCATATCACCTGCCTTTGTTTACTTTCTGTTCGAATGTATAGTAGATATTTATTTTTTTTAAGTGAAATTAAATAGCACTTTATAAAATAAGTATCCTGGTTTTGTATAAAACTACCGATTTATAGATAAATGTATAACCATACTTTTAATTTTAGCAATTTATGTTGTATAATCACCATATTCTTGTATATTGTATTATTTTTAGAATGAAATAAGTGTACAACTTTGCTTCCGCCGTTTTTTAATAGATGGCTTTAGGCAGTAAGTGATAGTGGAAATAAACAGATGTAGACGTAATACAATAAGCTTGGGCATTTGTCAACATAACCCCATCGAAACATTAATCGATTTGTGTCCGTATCGCAGTTATTCTCGATTGAAAATGTCAGTTTACGAGCCAACAAATCTGCGGCTGAGACTCATCGAATGCCCTTAAATACTTATGTCAGGACCACTATTAGTGAAAAAACGTGTCGTAAGTAGTTTTAACGCTTCACGAACGGTGATTTTGACATTTAAGACTGGCATTGCCGTAGAAGAGAGAAGATTTTTAAAGATGCAGAATTGGAGTCATTACTTTATGAAGATTCGTGTCAAATGCAAGAACAATTAGCAGGATTATTAGGAATGACTCAAGAACCCATTTCAAAACGCCTCATAGCCATGGAAATAATTCAGAAACAAGGTAATAGGGTGCCATATGAATTGAAGCTGAAAAATTTTAAACGGCGTTTGTTTGCTTGTGAACAGTTACTTAAATAAAAGGCAAAGACGGAAGAGATTTCTACATCGCATTGTGACTGGGGGCGAAAAATGGGTTTATTACGATAACCCCAAGCGCAAAAAACATGGGGGCTTCCCGGCCATTCTTCCACGTCGACGGTAAAACGGAATATTAACAGCTCCAAGGTCATGGTGAGACCAGCTCGGCGTAGTGTATTATGAGCTGCTAAAACTGTCTGAAACAATCACAGGCGATCTCTATTGAAAACAGTTAATGCGTTTAAGCCGAGCATTGAAAGACAAACGGCCGCAATACAACGAGAGACACAGTAAAGCGATTTTGCAGCATGATAACGCTCGACCCCATGTCGCAAAGTCGGTCAAAACATACTTGAAAACATTGAAATGGGAAGTTTTACCTCATCCACCGTATTCTCCAGACGTTGTTCCTTCTGACTATCACTTGTTTCAATCAATGGCACACGGCCTGGCTTACCAGCATTTACATTCTTATAAAAAGTCAAAAATTGGATCGATATGTGGATCGCCTTAAAAGATGAGCAATTTTTTCGGCGCGGGATTCGTACGCTGCCCGAAAGATAGGAAAAAGTAATGGCCAGCGATGGACAATATTTTGAACTGCAAATGTATAACCAGTTTTTTACAATAAAGCCTCGAATGCGAATGTCGGGAAAAAGCGGCGGAAGCAAAATTGTACATATATTACTTTAAATATACTTTTATACGATCTTAATAATATAAGATGGGTTAAAATGATCCGAAATGGTTTTACATAAAATCTATTTGAATATGCTGAAGAAGTTAAATAACTAATGAAGTAAAAATTTTTAATGTATTTAGAATATTATATGTGAGTGTAATATATACAGGTTGGGTAAAAAGTAACTAAGTATTAAGATCGGTAGTTAAATTCGTATTCCTAATGTACATTTATTGAAACAAATTGTACTTTATTATATGAGAAATAAAAGCAATACTTTAAATTTTAACATCAACACCGATGGCGTCAAATTTTCTCAAGGCAGGGATAGAATGCATAATATTCTAAAGAAAGTTTGCAGTAAAGTATCTACAGTAATATTAGACTCCAGTAAGATATTAAATTGCCATATACAGCAATAACATATTAACGTATAATTTATAAATCAAAATTTGCATGCAAGGTACGCCGTGGTTACGCTTCTTAATTAATTCTTCGCTTCGGAATTTCGTTAACTGCTATTAAATTCGCGAATCAGTGAGTTTGACCGACCGAAACACCGGTAGCCGAATACCGAAATTAATAACAGACATCGCGACCAAATAGCATATGATTATAAATTACTACCTGTATCGAATTACCCCAGCTTTGGACGTTTCGCTGACGCATAAATATAAATTTGGTGTACGTTGCCTTACAGGTGTCAGTAGTTCCCTACAAAAATTTATGTTTTAAAATTATACGATTTATGGCTTAATTCTCTTCTAAGGATGTAGCTACAATTATTTGCTACGAAAACTTTACGGTATTTTTTTAATTTAATTCAATCTAAACCCTGTCATAATAATAATAAGAAAAACATAATATAAGTTAGGACGCTATGGACATTGATTTTAACTAAACAATGCCGTTTAATACATCGATGAAAACTAAAGTCAAGTAAATGTAGATAGAAAACCACATATCCATAAATAATTAAAAATTATTAGACAGTTCTACAAACTCTATTATGCAAATGCTAATTTTATTAACGAGCGTTTATGTCTAGCACTGTTATGATTAGCATTATTGGTTGGGTTTTTTATGGTGGCTACAGATATATCGAGGTACATCAGCGGGGAGTAACAAAGTGGACGTCTAATTCGGTAGAACATGACTTGCTTTTATTGACCTCAGAGTGAGTAATCGCTGCTTCTGCGTTTGATATAAATAATTTTTGATTGACTAAATGGTACTGACATAGCAGGCAGTACTTTCGGGGACTGGTGCTCAGATTATAAAAAATTACGCATATAATTAACCATGATTTGATGCGGCCGTCGGGTACATTTCCTGTTGGCAACGCTGACTTGTTTGAAACATAATGTACGCAGCAGTGCCGGCAAATATATAGTCATTGTAAATGTAGATGTAAATTTTATGCGAATATGACACCTTATGATAGCTTGGTAAAGTTAGAATAATATAACAGACGTTCAAGTTAGCTAGCAAACGGTGAGCCGGTGCGCATTTTCCAAATTGAGTTATGAGGAAGATTTAAAAAAAGTCGGTTCATAAATCTCGAATGCAAGAATGCAATTTTTGCATTGCGTGATATAAGTCGAGGGTTTACTGTCTACATTTTGATTGTAACTCTAACTGCATAAATCTGTAGATATTTTATCTTTCATAATATACCTAAAGGGATTAGATGGCGACGCGTGCTCGTAAGCACGAAGTACACTAGCTACAGAAAAGTAAAATTAAAGGTGAAATTGTAAACTATTTTTAATAAGTTTAGGTCAAAAACAATATCAATAATCAGGAACCAAGCAGAAGTGAAAGTGAAAACAAAAACTACAAAGTTCAATAAATTTGAGTAATATAAATATGAGGACTTAGATAATCAGATTAAAAGCAATAAATAAACAAGTACCGCCAACATTTCTGGTAAATGGATTGCAGAAAATTAGGCGTTTTTAAAAATTATTTTTAAAGGACAACTATTTTTATATCATTTCAAACGAACTGTGGGAGTAGCAAATTAAAAGTAAAATAATTATTAATTAAAATAGTAAGAAAATGGTACAAATATTAGAGGAAAAGACAAAAAGACTAAGGGAAAGGGATGAAAGGGGTAAACGAATAGAAGAAAAATTAGACAATTATCAAAAAGAAGCAGAAATGTTGAGAAAGCAATGTGCCGCACTAAAAGGCAAGAATACCTATATAAAACAACTACTAAAGGAACAAGGAAGTAAAGTAGAAGTTTTAAAAAAAGAAGTACAAAAAAATTTTGGTAATACATGGAATAATTGAAGCACCACAAGAAGTTGAATTAAAACTGAAAGAAAAAGTGAGAGCTACTTTAAGAAATATGGCAATTCAGATAAATGTTGAGACCGAGGAAATAAGAAGAATTGGTTTTCAAAGACATAATCGATGTAGACCCATTTTGTTAGAAGTAAACTCATGGAATAAGAAAACAGAAATATTAAAAGTAATAAAAAAATTGAGAGGAACTAAAATATATATTACAGGTCTCCCCAAGGAAGTGCAGGAAGAAAGAAAAATACTAGTAGAACATATGAAAAGAGCAAGACAAAGTGGAAATAAGGCCTTTATAAGATACAACAAATTAATAGTAAACGAGGAGAGTTACACAGTTGAAGAATTAGAAAAATGAAAGAAGGAACAACCTTCAGAGTTACCTATGGAAATAACAAAGAAAAATTGTCGAACAGTAAGTGAGAGGTCTCCACAAAAACAACATAGGGGAACGAACGAACCAGTCCATAAAATGATTAAACAGATATAAAAAAACGAAACACGGAACTAGTCGGTATGCCTAGTTTCATAACTAAAGATGACGACCATAGCAAGAAAAGGCGTAAAGATATGAGATCTAAAAATTTATTTATAGCAACATGGAACGTACGACGTACATTTGAGGAGGAGCTTTGAAAAGCCTTATAAAAACACTAAAAAACTATAAACTAGATATTCTAGTTTTGCAGGAGACAAAACAAAAAGGAAACGGCATTATCGATATAGACGGATATACCTTCTTTACGAGTAATGGGAAAAATAGAAGACTAGGAACCGGTTTCTTAGTAAGTGCAAAAATAAGACAGGCAGTAATAAGCTTCGTACCAATATCGGATAGATTATGCTGGCTAAGACTAAGAGGTGCTTACCAAAAAATAAGCCTTACAAACGTACACGCTCGACCAGAAGAAAAAATGACAATTAAAAACAGTTCTATGATACCTTGGATAGGATTTACAAATCAATCTCAAAATATGATATAAAAATACTAATAGGCGACTGTAATGCCAAAATAGGAAGAGAAGCAATGTACTACCAACAATCAGAAAACATAGTCTACTCCATAATACTAACATAGATGGTGAATTACTAATAAATTTTGCCATCGAAAAAGATACGAAAATTAAAAGCACTTATTATAAACACAGAGACATTTACAAAGTTACATAGATCAGTCCGGATGGTAACACTACTAACTAAACTGACCATATTTTAATAGAGATCAGAAGTGAGAAATATCTTAAAATGTACGAAGCTATAGAGGTGCATACTGTGATTCAGATCACTTTTTAGTGGGAATCAAACTCCAACAATTGATACCAAATAACAAAAACCAAGAAAGTTCTAAAAGATGGAAACAGGAAAAATTACAACTTACTCAAAGGTAGGAAAAAGTACAACTTACTCAAAGGCAGGATTAAGTAAAATTGGAAGAACAAATTAATAAAACACTGAAAACAATGAAAGAGAAATCAAACGTAGAAGAGAGGGTAGCAGAACTAGAGAAAGTCAGAGAAGGCAGTGAAAACTTAAATTAAAGAAAAAAACAGCAAAAGACACAAATGGTTTGACCTAGAATGCAAAAACATGTAAACAGGTGAGAAAGGGCAAGACAAAAAATGCTAATTGACCAAACAGAAAACAATAGAAGATCCTACCAAGAACAAAAAACAAAACAAATATGTAGAATGAAGAAACGAAAGTATAAAATAAAAATATTAGAGGAATAGAAGAAAAATACACAAATAAAGAAATCAGGAACTTCTATCAGGGAGTTAAAAAAGTAAAACGAGGTTATTAGTCAAAAACAATATTTTGTAAAGCAAAAAAGGTAATTTAATTGGCGGCAAGGAAGAGGTAATGCAGAGTACTTTGACGAACTACAAAACAAAACAAAACATAGCGAAGAGGGGGTGTATATAGAGCAAATAAAACAAAATATAAATGATAATGTATAGAAACTCCTAAATATGAAGAAATAACTGCCATAATACATAAATTAAGGAACAATAGGGCTGCGGGACCAGATGGTTTACAGGCTGAAATATTTATGTACGGAGAATAGTGTGTGAAATAATACAAGAATATGAAACACAGAACAAATCCCGAAGGCTTGTACACAAGCTTTAGAAAGCCCTATTCATAAAAAAGACGACAAAAAAAACTGAAAATTATCGCGGTATAGCCTTATTAAATGTTATATACACAATATTAGCTACAGTAATAAAAAACAGATTGACAAAGTATACAGAGAATATTTTAGGTAAATACCAAAGTGGATTTTGGAGCGGCAGATCAGTTGTTGACCAAATATTTGCTCTTAAAGAAATTCAAACCGCAAGCTATGAACACAAACTAAATACACATATATTATATCTAGATTTTAAACAAGCATATGATAGCATAATACGTGAAAAACTATATTCGGCACTATACCAATCAGAAATTCCGAGCAAACTAATCAAATTAATAATAATGACTCTACATAAAATAACAAACAACGTAAGAATAAACGGAAATATATCGAGGGAATTTATAGTTCAGAATCGATTGCGGCAAGGGATCCGATTGGCAACATTATTTAGTTTAGCACTAGAATCAGTTATGAGAAAAGCTGGCGTTAATAGTACAGGCACAATTTACCATCGAACACCACAATACCTCACCTTTACAGATGATCTAACCATACTAACAAGAACAAAAGAGGAACCACAGAAAACCACTAGGAAACTACTAACAGCAGCGTATGACATTATCTTTCCAAGAAAATGAAAGTTTAATTGTAAAAATGAATAATAACAATATCAAGAAAACCAGGTACCAGTGAAGAATTGAAAGTGAGAATTGCTGCGGTTACAAAAAGCGCACAAGCATAAAAAAACATATTATCAGATAAAGTGTGTTCAAGAAAACTAAAACTAAGAGTGTACAAAACGATTGTAAGACCCACGGTTACATGCGCAAGTGAAGTGTGGACACTAAAGAAACAGGTAACAGCTAATGTTACAAGTGTTCGAAAGAAAAATCCTAAGGAAAATATACGGTGGGAAGAAAGTTGAAGAACACTGGGAAAGACAAACAAATCAAGAACTACAGGAATTATATGGTGAACCTAACATTATTGAAATAGTAAAAGCACAACGAATTAGTTGGCTGGGACATTTAATCAGAATGAACAAAGAAAGGGTACCTTACAAAATATGGAAAGTGGATATAGGAGGAACAAGACGCGGAGGAAGGCCAAGATCACAATGAAAGAAAGAAGTCCAAGATGATTTGCAACAACTGAAGATTAGTGAATGGGAAGACAACGCTAGAGATAGAAAACAATGGGCAAAAATAATCAAACAAACCATGGGCTTTCTAGGCATGTAGAGCTATTTTATATAAGATGTATTTAAAAAGCATTATTTTAGAAATAAAGAAATAAAGGGGGTTTGAGATTCTTTTCATGTTCAAAATTGATTTGCGTAATCTATTTTGCCGTTAAACCAAAAAGTAACTTTTGGGGGCTGTTGTACTCTTTACTTCATTTGAACTAATTTTGCTACAGCATTGTCAAACTATTTGTCATTTTTATAATTTTTGCTCAGTATTTTTATTATTTGTTTGGTTCTGGACCCTGATTTGCTCAGTTCTTTTTACTTATCTTTCATATTTTATTTTTCGTCCATTAGCAAAAGATTTCTTGGGTCGTAAATAGCTTGCTTTTCTGACATCAACGTAGCAGCTGATGAAGATGAACTGTAATTCGGATGCGTGAATAAGGACGACATCATTACCTGAGTCGGTTGGAAATTAGAAATCGGTGAAACTCGGCGAATAAATCTGCAACATTCGTCCACAAAAACTGTTGGAATGATTCTGAAGACTTTTGGAAACTTTGTAACTAATACAGCACACAAAAAATCACAGGTTATCAGATTTAGAGATGGCAAAGAATCTGTTAAAAGTAATTCACATTTTGAAAAGTTAGCAACTAACAGATCATCAGAAAATGCTGAAGATTTACGGACTACAATCAACAAGAATTGGCGACTTGCACTCTGAGAACCAGAAGATGAGCTGAGAATTCCAAAAACTAGAATATGTAAAATTTTGTTCTGCGGCTGTCATTACCAGATCAGTTATTTGCGATTTTACAAAACTTTTAAAAATATTTTGAATAGTAGAATCGACGCTATCAAAAGTATGCGAAATTCAAATGTGTTTAAAGGGAATTAAAAATATGTAAAATGTTTCTTAAATCTTATATTATTTTAATAAATATATAGATATTTTTAGTTCAATTTTAAATATATATATATATATATATATTATATATATATATATATATATATATACATTGTATAGGTATTTATTTCTGAGAGACGGGGGCTGTACAGGCAGACCCAGGTTTTATTCCCCGTGGACTCTGATGACTGGCGGGTGGCCTACTCAGTCACTAAAAATAATTGAGCACTCGAGTTCACTCAAACAAGAGATAATAATGGCGCTCGTCTCAGGCGCAGTGCTTGCCAGATTGCCTTTCATCAGAAATGGTGCGCAACGACCGGATGGTAAAGTTGAACATATGAGAGCCTTACCCTCTTAGTTTGCAGACCGTACTTCCACGCGGGGCGTTAGAGCCTTACCATTATTATTTTTTATTATTATATATTTCTGTATCCACCCACATTGGTACTTTCTGTTTAATTCTTAATTTACTTTATTCTTTCATAATTTTTTACCCGTAACTACTACAAGCTTGCGATTCTAAATATGTTAACGGCTTTTACAGCAAACGAAAATGTAGTCAATGTGTTTTGTCGTCATGCCTTTTTGTATTTGTAGGTGACTTCCATGTATGTAATATACATACAAATATTGGTTATTATGAAGTTTCTAGAAAACAGCGAGTTTATAATTTTATTCATTTGGCTGCCCCAATCCGAATATGCCTACATACAAACAGTTTCTGGTTTACCTTGTTTCTAAGTGTATTTTTAAAAACATTTTTGAGATTCTATACCAGTTTTTCGTAAAAAATCCTCATTATCGATTTTTCATCACTTTTTATATTTAATCATACATTTTATTACACTATAAGTAATAGTTTCTGACTATAATTTTAATATAATTCATTTTGACAAAGGCAACAATAAGCATCATATATAATATTATAACCGCTTTATACTAATCTAGCGTAAAAAATATACAGCTTTTTTACCAGAGAAAATTATTGCTTTTTATGCCGGAAGCGGCGTTAAAGTTAAGTATGTGTTAAGATAGCAAAAGAATTTTTGTGGTTGTAATTTCAAAAAAAAATCTTGGCTAAAAAGCACACAATTTAAAATTATAAGAATGTGCACGGAACTGGAAACTCCTATTTACTTTTCATTTTCTTTTATTATAAAAACATCTTTTTTAATTTTTAAAATTTGTTAATATTTTAAACGATTGTAGTCATTTTCTTTCTTATTATACAAACTGGGTGTATTCAGTTATTTATATATTTCTCTCATATATAAAGCTTATTTACCAGATCTTTAATTTTTATCAATTATTCCTTAGTCTTTTATGTTGGTTTTCCTTCGTAGTTTTCAATCCTACTTTAATCAAAGCACACGGTAGTGCGCGAAGGCAAGTTGCGACCTAACGCATGCAGTGTGTATATTACACGAACCTATTCGCACTAACTTTAAACTCCTTATAACAGTGCTTCCCTTTATGATGTAATTATGAAGTTTGGAATATAGTTTATGGATTATTATACGATATTACATGTGAAATTTCGAAGTTCTATAATAAACTGTGACAAAGGTACATGATGTTAAAGGTTGCAAATTTTACTATTCACCAACTCACTTTATGTGGGGGTAGAGACTTGAAATTTTGATATAGTAGTAGGTCTTGGTATACAAGTAAAAGCAAATATTGGAAACTCCTAACTTTTACTCCAAAGACTCAAATCAGAGCCGTTTTAATGCTACGCCAGTAGCTAAGGAACGTTTAGTTCTTGCCTATTTTTGAATATAACTCGAGTAAACATCCTACTTAATTAAACTTTTGTCTCAGCTTACATAGTTGATTTGCTATCACATCGATTTGAATATATTGCTGATTTGTGTTTTATTCTTATTAGATTTACATCTTTCTACCCACACTTTCTTAACTTTTTTAACCTGTATATATCTTAGTTATACGGTACAAAGCCCAATATACCTACATAAAAATAATTTACACTTTAAAGACAATTCTCATGCTTAATAAATTTTCTCCATCACTGCAAGTCATCTTTAAGTCCTAATCTTCTAACTACATATGAATGCATGATTTGGACTAAAGGAAATAAATAAATAAAAATAAAACTCAAAACTAAAAAAGCAATAAGATTCCATGCAAAACATAAATGTTAAAAGTAAGGCCAAATTCTTACCCATAAACTTGACCCGGCTCCCGGTTTTTTTGTATATCTACTCCGCCATATTTGTTATTCAACTAAAATTTCTACATCATTTTTACACCCCTTTATTCTAGCAATAATTTTTTAGTCTGTAACTTGGCTATTTTTATTCCTTTATTTATCTGATGTATTTACAAAGACATGGAAAAAAATAAAAGTAAAATGGCCAAGTTACAAACTAGAAAATCATTGCTGGGATAAAGGGGTGTAGAAATTTGAGTTGAATTAATACACGAGAAATCGGGATACAAGGAAAAGTCTTTCTGGCGTTCAGTTGTACTCTGTACATATCCTGAAAAAATAACTTGGTCTCAATTGATTTAAATCTTGCGACTTTTATGGGCTAAACGTTTTCGGATAGGAAATTGACTTTATTTTTAACGTTTATGTTTTTTATGGGATTATTTTAACCGTTTACTTAAATTGTATCTTTTAGTTTATTATGCATACGTTTTATTTTAAACTTTTTTGTAATTAGTCTAGTGCTAGTATATATATTTTTATTAATACTTTAAACTGTTAAAATTAAATATTTGTATTAAGCAAAATTTTTTCTTTAGTTATTTTTAAAATATCCGTTTCAAACACCTTCAGTTTAATAACTTCGTTTACCTATAAAGGATCTACCGTATGTTATATGTCTTTTTGATTTAACTGAAGTTTTCATTTATGTAATAACAGACATATTTTGTACTAACAGTTGTGGATACAACTCTTATTATGCGGATTGAATCAACGGATATTAAGGTAATAATTTAGTGTAACATATTTAATAGAAATAGTGTTAAAGTAATGTTAAAAATGGTTTAGAAGCCATACAGAAATAAACTACCACCACATTATTACTTTTGTAGGTAAATTTGCTGTTATTTATAATTTAACTATTTACTACTAATCTACTGTATGTTTTCAGCAAAGATGAATTTATTTTAAAAGAATCCTTCCCTAACATAGCACATATTTGATTCTCACCTATATATAGACTAGTTATATATTTTGTTCAACTTGTTTTTTGGCAGCTTTTATAAAGTTTGTATACAGACGAATAATTTACATGCATAGCAACATACGACACAGAAACATTAAGTATGAGAGTAGAACTAGAAGAAGAAATAAAATATGAAATGGGATGTTGAGGCCTTATGTGAAACCAGAGTAGATGAAGAAAAAAATTTCTTAAATAAATTCTAACACAAAAAATTGGAGGAATGGGAATTATGATTAACAAAGAACTAAAATATTAAGTAAAATATACAACATTATCTCTGAAAGAGTTATATGCATAGTAATGTAATTGACAAAACATTACAAAATTCAGATTATACGGGCATACGCACCAACAAGTACATCAAAAAATAATCAAGTTGAGCAACTGTACGACAACATAGTGAGAGCATATATGTAGAAAAATTTGGCTTGAGTGCGTAAAATATGAAAGAAAGCATGCTTAGAAACTTCTTAAGCAGCGAAAATCTGTACTGCCTAATAGTTTTATTAAGAAACAAGTCCAAATAAAATGGACATGGGTCAGCCTATCCAAAAAAAAAATGAAATAGATTACGTCTTCAGTAACAACAAAAATGTTTGCACGTATGTATCCATTTTGAACAGATGTAATATCGAGAGTGACCACAGATTAGTCAGAGTAACACACAAATTCCATTACAAAATCGAAAAACGAAATAATGCAAAAACTTAATTTTTCAACTGCCGAAATACACAAGAAAGAGAACAATATGAACAAAAGGAAACAAAACACTGAACGCACTGGTAACTTCCGGGCAATGAATATTAATAGGAAAGACATAAAAATAGTAACAGAATTCTACAATAATTTGTCTAAGCCTCATTCTCACGAACAACAAAATGTCAATAAACCAGAAACGCCAGAAATCACAACAGAAGAAATACGAACGGTTCTAAGACAAATGCGAAACGGGAAATTTCCTAGAAATGACAAAATAATGAACGAAATGCTGGAGACAGGAGGGAACACGTTAATAACCTCGTTACAAATTTCATATAATAAATGTCTAGAGAGAGCAGAAAACCTGAAAGTTGGCTAACGTTATATTATTACTTAAAAAAGGGGATAATACCGACATCAATAATTACCGCCCATTAAACCTGCTATCTCACGCTTACAAATGAGTAATAAAAATAATATGTAACCTACCTGGGCATTACTCAAAGCACTAGATACTTATAAATCGATTTGAAATATTCAGCTCTTATCAAAAACATATACAAAGGAGCAGCAATCGAAATTCAAATTAACAAAGACCTCAATATAGGTAAAATTACAATAAGTGGGGGAGTGGGATAAGGTGCTACCGAAATTATTCATTGAGATTTTAGAGGATATTTTCAAAAATCTAAAAATTTTAAAATCCTGAGTCATCTACGTTGTGTAGATAACATAATAATATCGAAAAACTGAAAACAATTATTACCGAACTGCAGTATACTTCTAGTAGCATTGGACTAAAAATGAACATTGACGAGGTCAAAATTATAAGCCCCACTAACGGCAAAGAAAAAAATTAAAAAAACTGTAAACCACTACGTTTATCTAGGACAAGACCTAAAACTCTAAAAATAAAATTAAATTATGGAGTTCACAAGGAAAATTGTTTTAACTTGGGCTGCTTTTGGCAGATTAAGTCATATCTTCAGAAATTCCGATATACCCTTATGTTTAAAGAAAAAGGTATATGACTATGTATGTTACTGGTTGCTAGATATATTATAGTATAAGATGACTTTAACAAAAAATAGTGTCGAGAGGCTAAGAATAACATAAAGCCTCGGAAAGTAGAATGGTGGGAACAGATCTGAGAAATAAGATAAGAAATGAAAATATCCTAAAACGAAAGAAGAAAATATACATTATTAAAAGTGTGGCGCAGTTAAAGTGGAAATGGGTGAGATTTGTTGCCAGACAAGGTCTGCAGAGAGGACTATTAACTGGAGACTCAGAGAAACAAAAAGAAGTGTGGGAAAATCATAACGACAATAGCTGGATGATGTAAAGCGCATAATAAGACAAGGGTTTACAAGTTGTACAAAACAGAGGCACATGGAGAAGAACAGGAGAGGCTTATGTCCAGCAGTGGATTCCAATAGATTAAAATCGATGATGTAGACTAAAACAGGTAAGACGAATAGGTTAAAGACTATAGTTAATTATAATTTTGCCAAGTAGACATAGCCCCGCCACTTTTAAGTACGCTTTTTGATATACAACTCTTAGTACTAAAAACTGCCTTTTTTCTTAAGATAATTGAAAACAGATCATATTTTGGACCAATACGTTCAAACTTGTAATGAGAAAAAGGAATAAAACGTTTAATTTTGTGTTGAAATTTAAAAAGAAATGCCAATTGGGAGGCTCCTGGCGGCTTTTAGTTTTTACTCTTCGATTGTTAATTAACCAAACTAAAATTTTATAAGAAATCGCGTATAAAAATAAAGAAGTAATCACAAAAACAAATTTTAAAATTTTTTTAATTGGCAAACTACAAATTGGAAGCAACAAAGGATGATACATGTATATTAACAGAGCAAAGTTATAAAATATTGCTTTATTTGCACTACTGAATAATATGATGTTAACAAAAACAATTTAAACGTACTATTTTATGAATTTCTCACGACAATTTTGAATCACTTAAATTTCTGAACGGCTTAATATTAATCACCATTAAATTATTGCATTATTTCGCGAAATACACATAGAACTCATAAAGCATGCTCATGTACATGCAATACTTAATAGAACGATTAATAAGAATGAGAAACTGCTAATATAATCAATATATAAAAAATTGTAATAGTAGTAGTATGCAGGACATAAGGAAATCTTATATTATCATTTCTTCTCTGCTGCTAGCGGTCTAAGTTGCTCCACAGTTTTGTTTGTTTTGTATTTCGTCGTACTTCTTCAATCTCGTTTTTGTTGTCCTTCTTTCGTCTTTCTTGCATATTCCAGGGCTTTCTATTCTTTATTTTCTTAAGGTATGACCTAACTTCCTTACTTCCATTTTCTTTCTCGTTTACGTAATTCTGTGCTATTCCCCAACTAATCGTTTGTTATTGTCTCTGACTATCCAGTTTTTTAAATTGACTGTAGGCGTTTACTTACAAACGTTTGTAATTTTTGTTTTATTATATTCGTGACCAACTGCGTTTCGAAACTATATAACAGCACTGTTTGAATTGTAGCGTTAAATACATTTACTTTAGTTTTGACTGAAATGTTGTTTGCCTTCCAGATACTAAACAACTGTATAAATACATTCCTTGCTTTATTTATTCTGGCTACCACATCTTTCAATTCCGTTGTCCGCGGTTACAACACTTCCTAGGTACGTAAATTTATTAACGTTTTCTATTATTACACTTTTTAAAGTTAATTGTCTTGGTGGTTTCATATTTGTGCACATTGGTTTGCTTTTCTTTATGTTTACCTTTAGGCCCACCTTCTCTGCTTCTTCTTGTACCGTACTAATTTTTTCTTGCACATATTTCGGATTATGTGAAAGAAAACACACATATGTTATCCGTGAAGTTAAGATTTTCCAAGGTTTCTTCCATGTTCCACTGGATTTCGTTCTTGTATCTTGCAAGGGCTTTATGTAAAACATCATCTAGTACTTATAAGGAACAATAAAACTGATAATACAGAACTTGTATAAAAAGTTCAGGAAAAAATTATATTGGAGTTACCGATACAAACAAATAAAATTCTTCAAATTAAGGCCCTTAGAAGTCGACACACTATTGCCAATGAGTTTTCCAAGCTTGAAAGGTGCTTTGGAAGTTTTTTCCTGAATGTCCTTCAAGCAGCGCGTCGAAGCCGCTTGGACCTCTGCTACGGTCCCATAGCGGTGTCCCTTGAGAACTGTTTTTACTCGGGAAAACAAAGAAAAATCCGCTGGGACCAGATCGAAACTGCGGAAGGGAGGAGGAGTTGAGAAAGAGTTGCGATGTCAAAACTTTCAAGACAAACTTTATATTTTTCTCATCGGCAAATCCTTTGTAATAGCGGTGTGCATAGTCATTTTATCAATTCCTATCTGGTCTTTATAGCCGATTTTTTGAATCCCATGCAAAATTTAACGGCGTAGCGCTGTTCAATACAACGTTACATTTTTAAAATTTGACTGAACCTTTAGACAAGGGTCCACTAAAACGACGATACGAACCGCACGGAACCTCATACACAACTGATGCTAGGTGCGTTTGACTAAAACTTTTGTGTTAGTGTTCTATCGTGAATAACTCTGTATGAACAATTGTATTCTTACTTAATGAAGTTAATTATTTCTTTGAGCAACTCTAGTTTTTAAGACTATTCCATATAGATTCCTTCCTCAAAATCCACAAAACCCAGGTATAATAGTGACTGAAATTCTGTAGATTATTCTACAATATTTCTCAGCGTATCTATTTGGCCTATACATGACTTTCTCGATATAAAACTGCATTGCTCTTTACGTAATTTCTTATTTCCACCAACATTCTGTCCAAAATAATTCTAAAAAATATCTTGTTTACGGCACTTAGTAAAGTAATTACTCTCCAATTTTAGCATTTCTTCTGGTTTTCTTTCTTTGACAATTTGCTGTTTATATCTTCTTCTTGCGCTCCTTTGGCCCTCAACGGCCGTTGGCTTTCATGTTGGCTATCATGTTTACTACGGTGGCTTTATTCACTGCTGCTCGTAACAATTGAATGGTCGTTTCTTCTACCTGACTCACGTTTAACTACTATTTTCCCCTGTATGATCAAATGGAGAATTTCATATTTTCCAAGGTGTCTCATTATGTGATCAAAGAACTGGATCTTTCGCTTTTTTATGGTTTTAACTATTTCCAATCCTTCATTCATTCACATAAGTGCCTCGTTATTACTTATTCTGTCTATTCAACCACATTTCGAAGGATTGTAGTCGTTTAAGTGTGCCTTTTTCTATACTTTGTCAAACTAAGTGGCATTAGAATTTCTGCTATCGTCTCAATATCTTTCCTTGTTTACTTGATGACTTTTACTATTTCTTCATTTGATGTTTGGTCAACATTTATTTGAATTATAAGTTTTCATTTTATTTTCTTCTCTTTCATCAATTTTGCTTTTCTCTCGGTTGCATTGCCTCTATCGATTATTTTTGTAAAATGCTCTTTTGTAAAATGCTGTCCATCTTTCTATCTCTTATTCTGCTGTACGTAGTATTTGTCTATTCTTATTCTTTATTGCCGTCTTGCTTTTCTTCTTTCCCGTCAGTTTCCTTACATTTGCATACGAATCTTTCAAATCTCCTTTATTGGCTGCATTTTGTGCCGTCTCCGTTTATATCGTACACATATTTTTGCCTAGTTTTCTTGCTTGCCTTCTTTTTTACTTCTATAAAAATATGTAATAAGATAATTTATTACTTTAGAGATAAAATTATATTAATTTTTTATATGCATAATCAATTAATTCATAATTTATTAATTAAGTATAATTAACTGTGAAACTAATATTATATTTTCATGTAACAATTTAAAATGCATCTTATTACGCAACAAATCAAACGGAAGAAATCGGGTCCGATCTATCATTGTGGTCACACAGCAGATTAACTTCTAAGAGCCCTTGAAGCGTGTCCTAATTTCAAGTGAAATCAAATTCCAATGGCAGCGGCGCTACCGCGCCTAAGTTATTGTGATAAAATCTCTCTAAATAGAGGGATTTGACATCTCGCTAGTTATATCCTTTAAGAGCCTCTGGAGGTAGGGCCGCAATTAATAACTTATCGACATTCGGTCTGGAGACTTTTTAATTAATTTGACAGAGTATCAGTAGCCGGTGATCAAATTGAAATCTGCCCCTAACACCGCTCTTTGTGAAGCGGCACTTCTTTATATCTACATAAATATTCATATTCAATAAATTTATCAGCCATTCAAATTCGATACAACAACAATATTTCATTATAATTAATTGATATGATATATTAAGCATTATCTTATAATGAGCTACTTTTATAACTTGCTATGCAGGAACCAAACTTAATAATAATAATTTAAATGAATTAATTAAATTTATATTGCCAACTATAAACCCTTATCCATTGAATAAGACGAGATAATATTTGTATTACGGTGCTATTGATCAATTACACCATTTATTTTTACTGCAATTATTTCATTCTATTTGTTTCTAAACTATATTTTTGCAATTTTAACCATAGATAATTACAACTAAACTTAATTATTAAATAATTGCAAACAAAATGAGCTATTATTATTAAATCAGATTAATTGTTATTTTATTGCACACCGGAAACAAATTCTTGGCGCACAATACGTTCAGATTATAGCCATCCGTTTTATTTCTCATTGTTCATTATTAATAGAAAACAGACGAATATTTATATATTAATTTATAAGGACTTATTCATAAATTAAATCGTATAAATTGGCTTTTAATGTACTTTTTACGGCCGCCATTTATTGGAAAATTTACAGGACGGCTCAGTTCAAAGCCGCAAACTGATTAAACGATCTCACAAAATTTATACACCAATTAGACACACAGTAGCCGCAGCATAACATGGCGTACCTTCAAGTATTTACCACATAATTATCAGGTACAACTAATTGGTAATTTAGCGTGCAATCCAGGGCAGCCGTCCGGTAGCCGAGCCCGCCTTATAATAACAAGCTCAGCATGACGGTTCGCTGCCCATTTTAATAATTCGCAGACTTGGGCTTATAATGGCATAGCTCTTGCACACACACTGACCAACCGACCGAGCGTTTTTAAATACACGACGCGTTACGTAAGGTTACAGTGCTGCGGACGGCGTTGCTGAAAATTGAAAATTATCACTGATTTTAGGTTCTTGTTTTTAGTATCTGCCAAAAATTTTTATTAAAATATTCCATGAACACGCAAAGTTATAAAACTAAATAAAATATTATAAATAAATATCTAATCATAATGATCATGTATTTGATTTACGGATGATCTTTTTGATGGCTTTGAGTTCTTACAACACTTTTGGTTGCCATCTATTTATTTATATTAGCAAGCTGCAGAACTGTTTTATAGGAAAATTCTATAGGTGAGCTTCTCTTCCGCAACTAAGCACCCGCTCACTCACTCCACAAGCCTCCTAGATCGTCTCCTATCAAAATACATTGAAAAACATACCGGATTAAAGAACTATAAAAAGACCTAGAAAGGTATTATAAACACATTAAAGCGCATCATACAAATTTACACTTCAGAAAGTTGTAACAAATGGTGCAGGGGTTTTAAACAAATCAGGGTGAATGGAATGCATCCCCTGACTTCAAGCGCGCCAATGTTTTAAATAATAAACTGAAAACATTAATTGGTAAACTAAAACACCATTTTTACTTTTATTGAAATCTCCCAATTTTTAATTTTATTACAGCATTTTCTTCACATTCTGACAGTTTATTGTAATTACTAGTAAATACAAAGTTAAGTCATCAGTTAAATTATCGTCACATACTCTAAGATTTTTATTCTATCTATATCATAAGAGCTTTTGAAGAAGAATTCCAGCTGTTCAAATATTTATTGTTCTTTAAATCTTTTTAGGAAAATGAATTTTAGTGTATATAAATACTTAACATATTTAGCATATATCATATAAATTTTCTATGGATCATATTAGACTGTTTTCAAAAACCTTAATTTTATTATACTACTATTTCTTCCGAAGCAAATATTAAGAAACGCAAGAAAAATATTTTTTTTTAATAAAGCAAGAAGTCTGGAGTTCCGAAGTACCCAAAGGTAGTATTTGAGGCTTAAGTTGAAATACTATTTTTTGTAGGTACTATTTTATCTATCAAAACCATTGCCACACAAGAGAAAATAATTTTCTTCAAAAATTTCTTAATACAAAACTATAGTTAATAGATGCGTACTTCCTTATATACAATATAGAGTCATCATATAGTTTCACTTAAGTTATACTATAAAAAAATATATCGCATCTTCTGTTTATTTACCACATAGAGACAAATCTATGCTTAGAAACAGGCTAGTAGCATACTCAAAAAAAGAAGAAGAAGATCTACGAATTATTAAGTTTATGGGCTTCTAAAAAGCACATTTATCAGTAACCCAAATCTATCCATTCAAAAAATAAAATTACTGGGTTTATATATTCAGTTACTCTTATCTTGTATAAAACAATGTTAAATTATTACTGAAGTAGTTTTTCATTCTGTTGCAATCTTGTTAATTTTTTCTAATTAATGAAAAACGTTAACATAAAATTCTATCTTAGAAATTGTTAAATTACTTTAAATTTTCTGGCTTGCTTAAAATATGGATATAAAAATTTGCCAAAAAGGCAATATTTGTCAATTTTAGAAGCCTTAGGACTATTGCAAACACAAGTTCGCGTTTGAACAAAATATTTAATTATTGGAAAATGTTAATGTTAGTACAGTGACAGAATTTTGTTGCCTTCTTTTCCTCTTGCTGTTTTCTTCATAACAAAAGAGCCACTGAGCACGGCTAGATGACTAGGAACATATGTTACTAAGTAGCTAAATGTACAACTTTCTTGCTGGTGCTGTTTATCACCACTTGTAAACAGGTAAAACTTGTTTCCTTGTTGTTGGGTTAACTCTCATCAAGTAGTTTTAAAAATATTATAAGAAACGTTTGTTTCTGAATATGATAAGAACTAAAAAAACATTAATGAACAAAACAGCAGTTTTGTCAAAAGTCTTGCCAAAAAAAAGTGTAAAACCATCAAAGCTACTTTAAGTTTTAAATATAGTAGCAAATATCCAGATAATAAGGCATGTCTGTGGAATTCTTTGAAAGACCCTTTTCTAAGCATCAACCATTAATAATAAGAAAACCAGTACTTTGCAGATAATTATTAAATATCTTATTTTACCAGCAGTTAGAAGCCAATACAACCAGATTTATATTTTTTCAAGTTTTTTACGAAAAGTGCTAATAAGTATGATATTTGCTGAGCGAAATGCGTTTTTATACGTACCGATGGCGCCTAGATTATGACGAGATATTGATCGGATCAATTTGGATGAACTGTCAGTTGTTACATAATCATAATGTTCTTGCATCAAAATCTTAAATTCTATAAATGTTATGGAAAGTGTCATTAAAATTGTAAATTGCATAAAAGAAAAGTGCATTACAGACTTGTATTTTTAGGAAACACGTGTGAAGATGTAGGTTTTTCATATGCGATATGTTAAAAGAAACATTTTTTTGACATACTTGCAAAGTGAGAAATCCATATACGAAAATGTATTTTTCAATATTCTTTTGCCGCTTGGTCGGCTTTTTTGGTTATATTTTCGAACACTTAAATATTTTTAATAATAATAGGTCTACAACTTGCTTTCGCTGTTTTTCCGACATTAGAGGCTTTATTGTAAAAAACTGGTTATATATTTACAACTCAAAATATGTCCATCGCTCCCATATTTCGGGCAGCGTACAAATCCTGCGTCGAAAAAACTGCTCATCTTTTGAGGCGCTCCACATATCGATCCAATTTTTGACTTCTTCATAAGGACGTAAGTGCTGGTCAGCCAGGCCGTGTACCATTGATTGAAACAAGTGATATTCAGAGGGAGCAATATCTGCAGAATACGACGGGTAAGGTAGGACTTCTCATTTCAACGTTTCTAAGTATGTTTTGACCGACTTTGCGACATGGGGTCGAGCATCGTCATGCTGCAAAATTACTTTATCGTGTCTCTCGTTGTGTTGCGATTGTTTGTATTTTAAATCTCGGCTTAAACGCATTAATTGATTTTGATACAGATCGCCTATGATTATTTCAGACGGTTTTAGCAGCTCATAATACACTACGCCGAGCTGGTCCCACCAAATACAGAGCATGACCATGGAGTTATAAATATTCGGTTTGGTCGTCAACGTGGAGGCATGGCCGGAAAGTCCCCATAATTTTCTGCGCGCGGTTTTATCGCAACGAACCCATTTTTCGTCTCCAGTCACAATGCGATGCAGAAATCCCTTCTGTCTTTGCCTTTCAAGCAGCTGTTCACAAGTATACAAACGCCGTTCATCTCTCAGCTTCAGTTCAAGTGGTACCCAATTTCCTTGCTTCCAAATCATTCCCATGGTTATGCGGCGTTTTGAAATGGCTTGTTGAGTGACTCCTAATAATCTTGTCAATCGTTTGACACGAGTTTTCATAAAGTAATGCCTTTAATGTTGCATTTTTGAAAACTTTCTTACAGATGGTTATTAAATCCGTTTTTAGACGATTTATTTAAACATGCTGAGAAAACTTAGTGGATTGTTAAAACTAAACTTTTTTCTAAAATCCAGATCAGTTTTAACCATAGTAATACCCGAAGCTGACAAACGAAGCTGTTAAATGTTTGACTTTATCTAGAACGTCATACTTATGCGAGTTTTTTTTGTTTATAACTGTTACATATACAAAAAAGGAAGTACAACAGATCCTAATAATTGCAGAGCCATATATCTTGCATCAATAGTTCTAAAAGCATACAATAGAATACTGGAAAGTAAGCTAAGAGATCTAATAGATGATAAACTAGAAGAGGAACAAGTGGCCTTTAGGAAGAACAGACAAATACAAGATCAAATATTCACACTAAGAATAATAATAGATAAACTCTTAGAAGTGAACAAACCAATATATCTAGTCTTCCTTGACCTAGCACAGGCTTTCAACACGGTCCCGAGACAAAGTATATGGAAAGCATTCTTCTTAAAGTTCCGATCCGTTTCGGATGTTGGAAACCATGATGGCAAGGTTTGCCATCTTGATTTTTTTTTTTTTGATTTGGAAAGCATTAGAAAAATTAAACACACCCAGAGAACTTATCGAAGCCATTAAAGGAGTCTTTAGGAAAGTGAAAGCAGAAGTAAGACTAAATGGGCAAACATCGGACCCTTTCCTCATAGAAAGAGGAATAAAACAAGGGGATAGCCTCAGTCCTCTACTTTTCAACATAGTAATGAATACAGTAATAAAAGAGAGTAAAAGAAGAACAAAAACAACTAAAATCGGAAATTGGAAAATGAGACCTTTGAAAGTCCATTCTCTGATCTATGCAGACGATATTGTCCCAATCGCAGACGAGAAACGAAAACTACAAGAATCAATCAATATGCGGAACAATCTCATAAAGAAACAGGGTATGACAATAAACGAAGAGAAGAGTAAGATAATGTATATAAGTAAAGGTGACCAAGAAGACGCCCAAGAAGATATACAATGTAATGGAAAAATACTAGAAAAAGCAAATAAATTCGAATACCTGGGCACAATAATAAGTCAAGATGGCAAGATAGATAATGAAATAAATAATAGAATCACGAAAGCAAATAACGTATATTACCAACTAAATGAAACAATAGTAGGGAAAGAGAAATTGAAAAGAAGACCAAAATAAATATATATAAACAAGTCTTTATACCTACCTTAACATATGCATCAGAGAGCTGGACAATCAATGAAAGAAACAAGAGCAAGATCCAAGCAACAGAAATGAGGTACCTTAGAAAAGTAGCAGGAAAAACAAGGATAGACCGGATCAGAAACACAAGAATTAGAGATACACTGGATATCACACTACTAGAAAAACTAATAGAGCAAAAACAGCTGCAATGGTTTGGACATGTCTACAGGATGGACGAAACAAGAATAACAAGACAAGTTATGGAGGCAAGACCAGAAGGGAAAAAAGGAAGTGGACGACCACGTATGCAATGGATGGATTATATTTACAAACTTGGAAGAAATAGAGGAAAGACGGAGCAAGAATTAAGGAAACTGGCCACCAACAGACCAGAATACAAGAAATGGCTACAAAACCCAACGCCATAAGGCACAAAGGATTATGATTAAAGAAAGAAAAAAACATATACGATTAAAAAATTGTCTCAAACTTAAAAAAAGATATCATTGTGTGTGTATCAAATACAGATCTCAAATTTGAAAAGTTTTTGAAAAGATGTTTCTAAAAAGCAGGCACATTAATTTTTCTTACTTTGTAATTTTTTAAAGGTTTTTTGGTTTATGTTTCTGAATTCATGGCGTTAGTAAGTGAACTTTTAAAAGGTCGTACAGGACACAACAATTACTGTAATACTCATTTGTTTTGTCAAGGTAAGCACCTGTTGCAAGCCGACAGTTAGCTACAGTCGTGGACACGTGCAAATCAGTTGGGTTTTTTACGTTACATATAAAAATATGTCATCATAAAGATTTTAATAAGGTTTTAACTCAAAATATCGTTGCACCTTATGAATGGGGGAAATCTAAATTAAAAGAATTGTTAACCGAGATTTAAAAGATGAAAATTATAAACGAAGAGTATATAAGACAATACATTTTCTGCTAATAAAAAATCAAATTTAGATAATTGTGATGTAGAAACTGTAAACGGAATACAAGAACAAAGAAAAATTATTTATTTGCGCAAAAACGGATAGAGATAATGAAAGACCAGTAAGAAATATAAGACATTTCAAGAAGAAACTAAAACAATGGAAGTTATTTTTCAATTATGAAATGATAAATATGGTCACCAAATTTACAAATAAATATAAACAGACAATTTCAAAAATATAAAGTTGTAGGGTTGATACAGCCTACCGATGATAATAAAATTTATGTGTTACTGGGATTGCTGTATTTAAAATGGGGTTTTTAAATCCCATGGATTGTACACTTCTTATCTTCGTTTAAAGCAATTTTGGATTTTTATATTTAGAGCAACTGTGAATAAAATTGTGTCATTTTAATAATAAAGCAGCACTAAACAAAGTCATAGTCCAGTAGTTAGAGGTTTGTGGATTAAATATACCAGAATAGAGTCACATAAGTCAAAAATTTTATTATTGCATAATTCACAAAAAGAAAGAAGCGATACATTTGGTCAACTTTACAATACTTACACTGTGGTCTTGGAAAGTTTTTTAGGAATATTAGGAGAGGCTGAAATATATTTATACGTAGTGTTAGGTGACAATAAAATTGGAATTTCAAAATATAAAGTCACTACAAAAAAAGCATCGGGTTTTAAAAGGTATATTTTAGAAACTATTACAGATAACACATGAAAAAGAAGAAAAGCTCCCATGTTTTTCTTCATACCGTTTCAATTTTTCGATGTGAGCTCCTCGCGTCATACAACAAACGTTTAAACGGTAGTTCAGTTCGTTCCACATACGTTGTAGTGTGTCTCTATTAATGCCCCTTATAAGAGTAAAAATGCAATCTTAATGTTGATTCACTTTTGTTGGTATTGATAGCATGTAAACCAGATCTTTAATATATTCCAAAAAAATCGCAAACCGTAAGATAAGGAGACCTAGAGGACCAAATTGTTTCTAGCATACAGCTCAATCCAACGGCAAGGAAGTTTTTCATTTAGGTAATTATGCACTTCAGCATACAAATGAGATAGAGCCACATCTTGTTGGAATATGAAATTGTTTGAATCTTTCGTCAGTTGAGGAAACTGCAACATATCTGAGTATACTCGTCACAGTCTTTTTACGGAAAAAAGTCAGTATGCTTTTATTTTGGAAGTTGCACAAAAGATATTAAATTTTTTTTATGTTAAACAATGGTATGTGGATTTTCTGCGTCCCATATTCGAAAATTGCGATACTTCACCTTTCCAGTTATATGAAATGTCTCGTCGTTGAACACCAGATTGTTAACAAATACATTGGGTCGATTTAATTGCACCATTTGTAAAAGATATGGTTTAAATCACGATCCCTCTCATAAAATCTTCTATACAATTTGCTGAAGAACAGCAAGTTCACAACTTGCTCTGCTAGTGGACTGTTGTAAACTACACCCACAAGTTTCCTTAACTACCTCCACTCTGTCGTCAGGAACACTTGTTTTTCCTGTACTTTTACTTTTATTTACAGAATCTGTATGCTTGAAATGGCGATACCATTGCAGAATGATCTAATGACCTGACGGTTCTTTTTTGTATTGCTTTCTAAATGCACGTTGCACTATAATAACCGATAAATTCATCGGATATTCGAAAATATATGCCAACTGAGTTTGTACTGCCATCCGAACTTTTAACATGAAGTTGTAAGCTCACATTTTGAGCGTTTTCACTTCCTTATCGTGTATCATTTAATATCATATTTATAATACTTTCTAAAATATATCTTTTCAAAGCTTGGTAATTTTTATGCAGTAATTCGGTATAAATATATTACCACAAGAAAGTTGGGATGCCAGCTGGTAGGATTACAACTCACAAACTTGTCTTGTTATCTCTGACTTTTGAGTGTACCGAATTATGTTTCAAAAGAACCTTTAACTATTCAAGAGTGTTATGAAATATGCCCACATTCTACAAACTGTAAAGAAGAATGAAGGTCTGCTAACTGTAAAAAAGTGATATACCTTCGACTATTTGTAAATATGTGTATAACTTGAAAAAGGATTATTATTAATAATTTACCATATAACATTTATAAAAATTTACTAAATTTGTAACATTTCAGTTGCTGTAGTATGACATCACGTAACCACCTGTTCACTAAATTTTAATTTTAGCTTTGTACGGTTAAGGTACCGTTTTTGTTTAACATTTTTTAATTTGCGTTATGAAAAACGGAACTAGAAATATTGATAAGACGATTTTGTTTTGTTCTGAAAATTTCCTTTCTCCCCCACTACTTTAATGCAATTTCCCCAGAGGAACGCAAGTCATAGCACTGATCTAGTAGTTAAAATTTCAACTTAAAGACGTTTTGATGTGATTCTTACTTAAACTTACTAAAAGTTGCTTAAAAAAATCACCTTCCTAGAACATAAAACTGTTCGTCTGCTTGGTTTCGAATTTAAAAACAGTTTAGTAGATCTTAATGTCATTTATTGTAGCGGTTTCTATAGTAAAAAAGCAATGGATTTCGAAGAGCAGTTTAGTTTATGTTAAATTGTTGAGAAACAAATAGACAATATCTTAGAAATATTTATTTTTCCTTGTCGTTAAACATGCTGAAGGGTGCGTTTTACTTTACATTGTAAAATTGTATTATTATAAAATTTTACACTACAGAAAAGTCGACGAAGTATAAACTTTGTCATTGTTGTAGAAACTATGTTGTACTAAACTATGATTTTATTGTCCAACTGCTGCTTGTAGTCTTTCGACTGATATATTAATGAGGGTGAAGTTATGCAACGCATTCTTTGGTGGAAGCTACGATATTTGCCTTTTGATAAACAGCTGTTGCTGGAAGCAAGTCGGAATTAAAGCCGAAAGTGGATGCCAAACGTGAACGATCCGTCCGCCCAGCCGTCGCGGGCCCGTGCTGTCCAGGTCCATTTGAAAACGTGTAGCCCGCGGAAAGAGAAACGTAAATTAGGATCACTAATTCCTTAGTTTAAATTTCAAAGCGCTGCCATTAGCCGCTCTTCCTATTTTGTGCTCGCGTGATAGCCGCAGCGGCTAAACGCGTACGTACAAAACGGGGGGCTTTTTATTTTTATTGGAGGTTAAAACCTGCATTAGCTGATTTTAATTCTGACGGTACGAGGAAAATAGTGGTTACAGTAATTATAGACCGGACTTTTATGTTGTGCCCTCTGGCCAAAGAGCCATCACCATCCGCAGTACGTGCATATCAAACAGTCATTGCAACGCGCTCTTTCTTCGGCTGGATTTGAGCCTGCATCGCGGCGGAAGAGGGACGGGCGCTCCCGAGGCGTCTGGAATTAAAGCAAATTAAAATTCTTCTACGATGTCCCGGTTAGCCAAATTAGGACATTCCGATTTTATACATTCGTAAGTGTTCGGCGAGCTATTTATTGGTTTACTTAACCGGTTCTGGATTAAATGTAAGGTAGTAAACGTTACATTAAAAAGGTTATTTATGCGCGAGCGGCCGTGAATTGTTGCGCGCCAAAACGCTGGACGTATGGGAGGAGGTGCGCCAGGCTTTGGTCCTGCAGCACTTCGTATGATTTAACATTGACAAGTAATTTATATTTGTTAGGTCTCCCGATGTATAGTTATAGCATACTGGAGGTCAGCGTAGCGTCTAGTCGAAGAATAAGCAGTTCATAAACCGTCTGCTTTGGCAAATATACGGGCTTGTAAATCTGCGGACATGCTATTTGGGGAGGATGTTGTTTGCAATGCCATCGTACAATAAAGATAATTCATTGAGGACTTCCCGCCGCCACACCGAGACGTTTGCACCTATAATAATCACGATTTATTCGCTGAATTCCACTTGATTCTACTTTATTTTAACGATATCTTTAATCAAGATGCGCCGAAAACAACAAGCCTGTTATTTGAAGAGATGGATGCAGCCTCTAAACAACCGCGAGCTGTCGGGCATAACTAAGAGCAGCCATAAAAAGCAGACCATGGCATGGGCACAAGAACGGCAGCACGTGGTCAGGACAGGCTGGCAACACCTCTAGGAGGCGCACGTCGCGGCCGACCACGCAAACACGCGCTCCTCGCGAATTGCTTTTCAATATCCTAGCCGGGCTCGCGCCTTTAGATAGTTATTAATAGATTATTCGTAACGGAAGAAATTCCTTCTTCGAACCGATCCACTCAAGGACACCGCCAAGATTCTTCTCAAGGCAAGATGTTTTGGCCAACATCTTTTTCCAATCGGAAACTTGTTGCTACGGCAGAAACGGGCATAAATTGGTAAGCATACCGCATTAATCTAAATAATATGAGCAGGTGGCTTACAATTAATGAACCTTAATTTTAATTTAGATTATTAATTGTATTAATACTTAATATATACAAAATTAATAAAAATGGAACAACCAAATCGTTTCAATGAACGTTGTTACTGGTTATTTTTCACATTTCTTATGAAGTATCAAAAATAGCATCTACAACTTATATTTCTAACGATATTTCTTTTGAAAAACTATCGGTGACTTTTAGTACTTAATGAAAAAATCCTTTTACGTGCTTTTTAATTTTGTAATAATAAAATACGAAAATAAAAATTTAGAGCTTACAACTATACCTTAATTGATATTGTACCCGTTTCTATTTTTAACTAATTGTTCAGTATTTCATTTATGATTTTTTTTCGTGCTCTGTCTCTCTTTTTTTATAATTAATTGCAATTCAGCTGGTGAATTGCATATTTTGCTATTTTATTTTTACTTGAAAGATGTTTTAAATCTACTTGTAATTAATTATCAAATTTATAATTGGTAAAGTATTTTTTATAAAATACTAATTCGCAATTTGCTCTCACTATCACTATTAGCCGTAAAATTCAAAATTCGATTTTTTTCACAAACAAGACGGCCGTTGATATTTATTTAGTATTGCATCACACATTTTATAATATTGTTACAGGGAGAATTACGACATTCTATTTTTGAGGTTACTCTGTTGTTAATTCTCACAGAAAAAAATCTTTCGTTCCCATACAATCCAAATTTTGCGTAATCAAATTACTCTTTTATGATGCATTCGGAAAACTTGCAACAATACAAGTAGTGCTTGAATTTGAGTAACAACTACGTTGGAAAACAATGATACAGTACAAAAAATTGTTTTTTTAATTTTCATTTTTTCTATTCTTCTCCTTTTTTCAAAGTTTTGTTATTCAGCATTAAACTTACATCTCCTTTCTTTTTCTTTACATTTTTGTTTTTTGCTAATTACTCCCATTTTTCTTCTGATATAATTCTTATTTCATCTTTTCATTAAACCATTACGACAGTAGCACTTGACTTTTCATCAGCCCAACTAAAATGAAGTTTGTGATTGTCTTCAGAGTCTGATTAACCCATAGGTTCAGTATGCTACAATCTAGAGTTCCACGATTTGTGGGGCGCAACATTGTGAGTTGGTAAACGAAAAAATCAGGTCAATCGGTAAAACTTTAAATAGGTTATAATTATTAAACATTGAATATTCATCGGCGTATAACACATTTTTAAAAACATTTATTTATAACAAAAGTTATCATATCACAAAAAAGTTATTCAGAAACTTTCCAGAATAATTGCTCGCTGTTTCTGTCATTTCTAACGGCGGCCTCGACTTTAAATTTCAAAATCTTCCGATTCGTTCTAGATAGGCGCACGTTTAAATATAAGGCAAAGCAGATGGGCATTCGCGACAGTCAAATAGGAAAAGTCATCCAACAAACAAGTGCAAATAAATTAGTGTTGTTACAGTAACCGTTGACCATTGCATTCATAATATTATAATGTGTGTATAATTATTGTACAGCAGCGCAGTTCTTGTGAATATAGCTTGGTTTTGAATTAAATTGTCAGTTTTCATTTGTCATAAAGATTGAACAATAAATGGAAATAATGATCAAGAGTTGTTAAAAAACCCAAGTGTAGCAGAATTTAGAAAATGTCTTAAACAGCATGATACAATCAAGAGATACACCAAAACTAGACACTTTTTTTCTCACGTAGTGTACAGCAATCACAATCGTTGAATCGGGTTTAGTGACTTTAAGCCCGAATTGTAGTGCGTAAAATGTACAGCTGTAGAAAAATACTCTTTAAGAGGTAGACCCAGAATTATAATGCGTAGATAATGAATTCTATGAGTTGGTGACTTACAATGGCATTCAACAAAACAATAACTCTGGCTTTAGAAAATCTGAAAGACAGTATGCCATTCAAAAAAGATTTTGTATCACTGTTAATGAATGAAAGCATCAAGAGAAATTAGTTTTTAGCAACTAATTGGTTTGCTGATTCGAACAATAGCCACAAAATAAACGATCATGGCGACAACCCTGAATAGAAAGAGTGCATTTCAATATTTAGTAGTAGAAGTCAAATTTTACAAAGTGTGAATATAAAAATCGCAAATCAGTACAAAAGCAAAGCTTTGTATTGATATAGTGTTGTCATAAGACTTGTTGAAATTGTGAAGATTTAGCATCCCGTGGATTTCCAGTCTATGGAAATAAAGAAATATTAGGCTTTGTAAGAAATAATAACTTTCTTGGTTGTGTAAAACTGATTTTAAAATTCCATCTTTTTATGACAAATCGTATAGCAAAACATGAAATTAAAAGAAAAACTGTTGCCTCATACTTATTAAGTACAATTGTCAATGAATTCAATATACAGTTAGCAGAGCAAAGTAAAGCATAGATTGTCCAAGCGATTGTAAATGCCAAGTGTTACTCCATAATTGTGTACTCGACGCCAGATATGACGCATACAGATCAACTAGCTTTTGTAATACTTTAGGTCCTATCTACGAGAACTCCTATTGAACGTTTTTTAACGTTTACTTTTGTCTGTGGCCATAAAGGTGAAAATATTGTGAGTAACTTTATAGATTTTGAACTAATTAATTGTAAATAATAGAGCTACGATAATGTTAGCAACATGTCTTGGCACTACAAACGTCTCATGCTGGAATAAAAAAAGTAAAATCTTTGGATTTTTTACTAATTAACTCTGCAGCTGTAAAGAGTAGCAAGAATTCTGTTAATTTGTTTTAGAACAATAAATCTATAATCTAATTATTTTTTCAGCCAAAATATGAGTTTTACCTTAAAAAAAGGTTCCTTATCTTTAAAAACTTTGTCAAAAATCTTATAACAGTTAAGCACTGTACAAATCGTACCAGAATGTTTTTGATGCTCTGACACAATACTCATGACACTGATCAGACTAAGAACACACAGTACGTAGCAAATATGATATTAGAAAAACTTAAAAGCTTTGCAATGCCACTAGGACTACTTTTTTTTGTATCAGTGTTATTGCTTGTCTTGAGAAGTAAGTGACAAGTTTCGAGAAGAAAGTACAGACACAACTAAAGTCAATATTGAATACAGTACATTAGAATCTTGTAAATACATCTTTAAAATGAATATGAATTTTCGAGGGTAGAAAACAAAGCAAACTAGATGTGCAAAACTGATGCCTACATAACAACCATTACGTGAAAGGGGAAAACAAAAATAGAAATTACCAGTTTTCTTAGTGACAGTGTTTCGTGATAGAAACATAAGCTTAAATTGATTCCATGAAGCTCAATTTAGTACGAAAAAGAACACCTATACAGAAATACATAAAGATTTTAGATTTCTATCAAAAAGCATTCACTCAAATCGAAAATGACAAAATACAGCAGGGCAAATCAGGTATTGAAAAAGTATGCTTCCGATTTAGATAAAACATTCCTTAAGGAATGTATGCATTAGTCGAATTTTTAAAGAATAAAAATGCCAAACCAAAACACATTTAGAACTTCAGACTCCTAGCATTATTAAAGTCATGAGACAGAGAGTCTACTTTTCCCAATACTACTATGCTTCTAAAAATTTTTCTAAATATTCTTTTCATTATTACTTGACTACAAAACATGATTTTAACAGTCTATTTGTGTATATAGAAATACGCATAACAAAAAAATTGGACTAATAAAATGAAAGATTTTAATACGCACATTCCAAAAATTTATAATTTATATATAATCGCAAAAGCCAAAATAAAGTTGAAAAACTAAAGCTCTTTTAAAAGTTGTAAACAAGACTTCGATATTCGTATATCCTCAGTCACACGTTATCAATAGTTTCTTATTTGTTCGAGATACGGCATGTGACTGCGGTTATACGAATATATTAATCTTGTTTGTAACCTTTTAAAAGGCATTAAAGTGGAATCGGGTTTTAGTTTTATAACTTTATTTTTATTCCTCATTGATGTGTGAATGTACGTAAATATTGTATTGAAGTGCATTATTGTAACAAAAATTGTAAAATTAAATAATCTTGTCTAATTATAATTACCTTCTTTGTAATTTTTGATAACGTCCCAAACATGCAAAAATTTGAGGAAAGGTGGTTGAAAATTGCCAGTCTAGGGCGCTAACAACTTCAATCAGGCGCTGATTATCTTTGTATTATTGCTACCATTAAGAACGACCATTCTGAGTGCAAGGAAAGCACAAGGATTTTTTTAAGAATTAATTTCAAAACTAATATTTTCTTAAGTTATACTATAAAATATATCATTAAATTATTTCTTATTAGTTCTACTAAATTTTACAATATCGTTAAGTTTTTGTAACTTACACCAATTAAAAGTCTTAACTACATTTGAAATAGATGCTTGGTTAAGTTTTCTTCTTCGGTTTCGCCGTCCGTTAACTAATTTGTAACAATGGCTTCTCACTTATGTTACGAAAAGTTTATTTCTAAATAGTAAACTTACTTTTAGTAACTTGTTTCTCGTCTTTTACGGTCACCATCTTGAAGACTGGTGCACTTGCATGCGACATTTTCCTAGTGATCGACTGTCCAAATCAATCGTTGCCAAAGTGTAAATCGCCCCCTCTCCCGCCGAGGGATCCTCCTAAACTAAAATATGAATACATGTGCCCGTTTTTGAGAAACTTTTCAAATTTAGACTTTATATTCGATATACCTACAATGATGTCATTTTCAAATTCGAAGCAATTTCTTACTTTTGTTTTTACAGTATTTACAGACGAAAACTTAACTCGCATAAATAAGGAAGATGAAACCAACACTTGACAGTTCGAGATACTCTTACATCTTTTGGTCCAAATCTTATCTGGGTTCTGAAGAAAAAAGCTTCAGTAGTTAATCGCCTAAGATTTTAATAAGTTTTTCACATCTATTACGATCCTAGTATGATGAAAAAAACGTTTAGAAACGGACTCTGTATCTATTTGTAATTGCTACAAACATATTGAATTTTTGGAGAGACATAGTTGCAGAGCAAACTGATTTGCAGAAACTTAGCTAAATCTTCTGTGAGCTCTGTAATGCACTGGAATAAATTATTTTTTTTCAGGATGAGAACAATTATAAATTAAGAATTTTTGTTAATTTCGGTGGCTACTATTATGTTAAAATGGTGATTTCAAATTACTATTCAAAATATAACTGTTCGAAAATAACACCAAAAAGCCGTCCAAAAAAGAAAGCTAAAAATATGTTCCTCTATTATGATTTGTCACCTTACAAGTACATCAAAAGTTTTACTTTTAACTTGTTACATATATAAAAAACATATATTTTCACAATTTTTTAAATATAAATCTATAACGCATTTTGTTTTCATGAAATTTACAATTTATGATACATTTCATAGCGCAATCCATTTCAGAATGTAAAGAAAAAACAATATAGTTATGTAATATTTGGTACTTCATATATATATATGATGATTAGATCAAATGGAATTGCCTTGGTACCATCGGTGCGTACAGAAACGCATTTTGATCAGTCGGATAAAAAGTTTTCGTGTTTTATAAACTAGCCACAATTAGAAATATGTAGTTTAGAGTACCATAAATATGGTTTTAGGGTTATTTTTTTATAAACAACAGTATGTTGCATTCAAAGAAGTCTTAAAAGAACTATGAAGCTATCAAAACTACTTTGACGTTTAAATACGAGATTAAGGTGAAAAGTTCTCGGACTGACAATGAAAGACTGCGATTTTCAGTTAAAAAATGATTTTATTTTTCTACATAATCTCCCTTGACTTCAACACACTTGATCCAGCGCCTCTCCAACATCAGTATTCCCTCTCGGAAGTGAGAATCTAGAAGATTGTGAAAATATTCATCAACTTCTTTATTGGATGCGAAACGCTTCCCAGAAACAAATTTTTTTAAGTTTGGGAACAGATGGAAGTCTGGGGGTGCCAAAACAGGAGAATAGTGGGATGGCCGAGCAAATCATACCCCAAATCCCACAGTTTTCCCATCGCCAACGCAGTTGCGTTGTCCTGGTGAAAGATTATTTTTTCGTTCTTCAAGCCAGGCCTCTTCTCGCAAATTTTGTCATCCCGCTTGTCAAGAAGGTTGGAGTAATATTCGCCTGTAATTGCTTTTTGCAAGATAATCAATTAACAGGATTCCTTTCGCATCCCAAAACACAGTGGCCACCTTTTCGGCAGATGTGATCGACTTCGCCTTCTTTGGCGCTGAACCACCGGCTTCCACCCACTGCTTGGCATGCTGCTTCGTTTCTAGCGTGTAGTGATGAACCCATGTCTCATCCATGGTGACAAATCGCCGCACAAAATCGGTCGGATCCCTGTTGAATCGGTCCAAATATTGCTGCGAAAATCGTTTGCGCGTTTGCTTTTGATCTGCATTCAGCAAATATGGCATCCATCTTGCGCAGAGCTTTCGCATACCTAATTTTTCGTGCAAGATGTTTCGGACCCTTTTTCCGATATCCCCACAGCCTCAGCTATCTCACTCACCTTCACTCGCCTATCGTCCAACACGATATCATGCACTTTTTCGATGGTTTCCGGTGTGGCTGCGGTTTTTGGCCGTCCTTCACGTGGGTCATCTTCGAGGGATGTGCGACCACGTTTACATTCAGCTGCCCACTTTTTAACAGTTGACATGGAAGGAACAGAGTTCCCGTAAAATTTTGTCAACTTTGGATGAATTTCCATTTTTCATTTTAACAAAAAACATGCAACATGTCTACTAAAAAAATTCGTCTAAACAAACTACTTGAGCGAACAAGTTGTAACCAGTCATATGAACTAAAGACACATGCACCCAAGTAGAAAACATAATTGTTTGCCGATTGCAGCACCATCTCTGTGTCAGGCCGAGAACTTTTCACCTTACCCTCGTATGGTAACTAACATTTAGAATGCTCGTGCAATTCTTCAAAAGCTTTTAAAATTGTGGTTGGTAAAAAATATAAACTAACAAAAAAAGAATAAGTAGCCATAACACACTATATTTGCACACAAATTGTCTATCTGGATGGGTTAAAGAGGTTGGAGCATTGTTAGAAAAAATATGTTGACTTAAAAGAAGACCATGTTAACAAAAATTGATTTGACCGGAAAAATACTTGTTCCTATGTTAGGCTCAAAACCTCTTAGACTACCCCTTTCCCTTTCCAACGTTGACAGTTTTTAGTCTTAATTCTAGAATTTCACGTAGCTTATTCCTTCAAACTTTGTTGTAGACTACCTGTTGTGGTCCGAAATATCATTTTTTCGTAATTTTGAAGTTCTGTCTTATTGTTTTTTTACATTGGAAGAAACAATATTTATTTTATAATACTAAAAATAAATAGTATGTAAAAGGTTACATACTTTTATTTTCTATACGTTTAAATGTATCTAGTATTACTCCGTCATGTCGTGTGCTTTTTCTCTCGTGACGCTTTTAACTGGTTTCTCAATTTTAGTTAATGCGAGCATATTATTTTACACATACATTTTGAAATCCCCTTTCTATTGACTATTATCTCCTATTATTATATTATATTAATAATTTCACAAAAGTACTTTTACCACTTTTTCTTAATACTTATTGTTACATTGCTGCATTAGATTTTTTAAATCATTTTATTTTACTTATTTAGGGATATGATACTACAACATTTTTCCAGCACTCAATTCATATTTTAGTTGCAAATATGATAGTGTCACAATAGTTCTGCGTATTACTGAATATAGCTCTACGAGTCCTCTTTCTCGTGGTTTTTTACATTTTTTAAACTATTAACACAAAGCATTTACCATACCAAAAAGCAGGTTTCAATGTAGTAATTTGGTAACAACAAAATATTAATTTTATTCTAAAATATATTTAAAAAATAAATATTTGCAAACAAAGTTCCAATTATAGTCAAAAATAATTACTGCAAAGTAAATTGTAGAATTAAATGAAGGTTTGGGAGAAATTTAACAAATTATAAAATATTTTATATTTAATCGGTTTATTTTCTTTTCTTATCCTCTTTTGTTTGGTGATTGTCGATAAACTAATTTGTATTATTATTATAAACCTAAAGCTAAATCTTACTCAAATATATAAAAAATCGTATAACACTAACCATTTTACTAAATACCAAAATGAATAGTATACGATATTTATAAACGTATTAAAAGAAAAAGTAATACTGAGGGTATGTTATAGACAATGTCATTTAAAGAGGAAATAATTGTAAATATTAAGAAAAACAAAATGTATATTTATTTTAACATTCATAGCACAATCTACTATATTCTAGCATTTTTGACCATCAATTGACTAACTTTTTATTCCGTGGCAAATCCATTATTTTTCTCTTAAACTAAAACACTCTTGAACTGTAACCTTGAGATTTTTTACACACTAACGTTGTTTTTTATGTAACGAAACATGTAGTAATAAAATGACGGCTCCAAGTTTTGGAATAAATGTTGGGTGGGGTGGTAATTCGATGCCGTGAAGTTCTCTGTGTTTCTTTGTAGGATGTGAATTATCTTGCAGAAGAAAAACTCACTTACGATTGATTAAAGCTGGGAATTCCTTTAATTTGTTGCAAATATACTTCCACATTTATGATTCTACTACTTGGAAGAACTTTGGGACCAATCGAATTTTAGTAATCCTACCACACACTAACACACAAAATGTTTAAATTTGATCACATCATTTCCTAATTGTTTTCAATCTAACCACAAATTTTTTCAATTTCTTTCAAATAGATCAATTTTTTAACTCACGTGATGTGGTAAAAATCAACAAATTAAATATTGTGTGTCGTCGTGAAATATAATCGTTGCTTAATTTAGAAGACACAATTAAGCAACTCTCACAAACTTTGTCTAAGTCTTTAAGGCATGATTGTAGATTGAAAGTATTCTATCATTTGAGGTTATTTATCCCAGATTTACTCTCTATTACTTCTTTTGTTGCATCAGTATTACACCAGTTGTCCACCGCGTTTCACAACTTCCCGGTTTAAGTCTAAGTACTTCGAAAACATTAATACCAAAGTTTTGGTACGTGTACACTTACTAGAACTTTTTCTTACACGTTACTTCTTAACTGATTTTATGGTACTAAAATTGTGTTTTAAATTATGCCGTATCAACACCCGGATTTCCAATTTTTGATCTACCATATATTTAGAATCTGCATGCATTTAGTCATGTTCTGCTATACTGTTGTGGGGGTTACGTTACAATTGCGCAAGATACTTTCGTATAAAGTAAATAACAGAAACGCAAATTAGTACAGATAGCACATTTTCAGTAATTGCAAATTTCCATTTCTTTGTATTGCTGGGTAATGAAAAATTTGCTTTGCATAACTTCAGCTAGCTGTATTGATATTGTATATTAATATTGCGAAAAATGCACTGTTTTTTTAAACCATTTTAATAAAAGAGTTAATTTTGGACATCGTAAACTATTCATAACTGGTAGGACTTATACTTCTTCTTAGAGTAGTGTCTCCTACCGGAGGTTAGCAACATTATGACGGCTTGTATTTTGTTGACAGTAACTAGTTAATATCTGGGCTGCACAGGAATATTTTAAATTTTATAAACACTTGTCTTGTTATCTCTATTCTTATTTTAATTTTTTTAATTTAATCGCTAGTTTCTGCAATTCAAGCAGTACAGAAATTGTCAAATTTTCGTCAACAATTATTTTCTTTTATTTAATCATTAGTTTTGTCTTGTTAAGGTTTAGTTTAGGCCATAAGCTGGGTAGGTTTATGTTTTCAACTAAACGCTGCAAGTCATCCAAATGATTTGCTATTATTAGCCTATCGTCAGCATATCCCCATTCTTTCTAATTACTCCGTTTTTAGTTGTTCTTTTTTTTCTTCCTTTAAAACTTTCTAAAATATTGAACAAAATTGAAAAAAGAATACATACCCGGCGGACACCTTGGCATAGCTTAATTTTTTCTGTTATTTCATTTTTCACTTTCACTTTAGCTGTTTGACGCTATTACCCTTATGTCACGACTATAGATATTTTTCTTTTTAAGTATTTTGTATAGCTTTTTCTATCTAATTTAATCTAAAGTTCTTCTATGCTCCTTACAGTTCTTGTCATTATTTTTCTTTGGTATTAGTATAAAAGTTAACGTCATTCTTCTGGAATAACACCTGTCCTATAAATTGCATTAAAAAAGTCTAGCATTATGTCTATTGTATCATTATTTATAAATTATAACAATTTTACTGGCATTTTATCTGTCCCCACAACTTTTCGTGTTTTTGCATTTCTAATAGCATATTTTATCTCGCATCTTAAATATCCAGCCCTGTCTCCAGAGTTTCGTTTTCTACTAGTCCAAATCCAGTTTTTGTATCTATTTTTTCCATATCTGTAATGTTTGTTATATACCAATGGCTATTCTTCCATCCTTATATTGGATTGTTCTGCTCTTTGCATACCTACTACTTCCTTAATCTTCTTGTGCATATTGAAACTATCATATTTTCGCTCTATTCTTCAATTTCTCTGCCGTTTTTAATCAACCACGTTTCATTTGCTTCTTTAATTTTTATTTTAATTATTCGATTACTTTCTTTATATTTTTGTTCATTTTTAGCTTTGTTGTTCCGCCTTTCTTCCATCAATTTTTTTTAATTATTTAGTTTATTAGCAATCAGAAAGATGCAATATACATTCTATGAGCTAATTTAGGTATATGTCGTGGAGAGGAAGACTCCCATTGAAGTCGCCTCTTATTACACTAAATCTTTTGGCTATTTCTTATTTAAGCGTCCAGTCATTCTCTTAATGGAATAATGGTTTCGTTGGGATGAGTCGTGGTTTTTATGGCTTTTTGCTTGATTGCGTCCTTCACGTATGGTACATTGAGGTTGGTGTAAAGGGTTCTATTAGAGACGTACCATGACGTTCCAGTTATGCTTCGTGATGTTTTTGATTGGAATCGTTGCATGATTTCTGTCGTTGAATCCCATAGGTCACAGCCATATAGGTCGGATTATGGTCTTGTATATAAGTAATTTGTTATCCAAAGAAAGAATTGATTTTTTGCCAAAGAGCCGATACATTTTTCTAATTTTAATGTCCATCTCCTTCTTTTCTTTTATACGTGCATTCTCCAGGTTAGACGTTTGTCACGGTAAAGGCCGAGGTAAGTAGCTTCGTTCGCTTGAGGGATGAGGTGATCGTTAATGTAAACTGGAGCACATGTTGATCATTTCATGGTAAACGTGACGTGGGAAGATTTATTTCCATTAATTTTTATCCTCCATTTGTGTGTCCATTCCTCAATTAAGGTTAGATGATCTTGAGTTCTATTTGTTACTACGACTGGATCCTCACTAGTTAATATTGCTATGTCATCGGCAAAAGTTCCCATAGTATTATGTTCCAGAGTTGGGATGTTATGCGAATATAGAAGGTGTAATACAGGTCCTAACACACTACCTTGAGGTACACCTGCTTACATTTGCCTTATTTGTGATGTTTCATCGTCTACTATGACTTGAAAGTGACGATTTTCATCAAATTTAAAATTTTTTTTGTCATCCAAGCTTTTTTCTCAACTCTAGCTGAAATTAAGGCCTCTTTACCAATTTTTAATAAAGTAGCCTCTATGTTCGTTTTCCATTTTTCATTTACGTTGTCAATGTTCTTATTTTGTTCAGCATTTTTGAGATTGTGATTAATTTTTTTCTTTTGCGTTATTGTACCTTTTCCTTTAGTATCTTTATATTTATTATTTGCTTGTTACAACTAAATTTTAACTTCTTCAAATTAATACTTAATCTTGATACCACAGGATTGTGATCTGACGCGATGTCACCTCCAAGATATATTTTTGTTTATGCAATTGCATTTTTAAATCTGTTTCTAACAATTATATAATTTACCTGGTTTTTGTTGTCTCTAGGTGACCTCTATGTATAGAATCTTCTAGTTGACAGCTTAAACATCGTACTCATTATTGGCAATCCTTCTCTTTAACAAAATTCTATGCGTTATTCTCCTTAATTATTTCTCTTCCCGAACCCATGTTCTCCGCACTTCCTTCGGTTTCTATTTTGCCCGCTTTAGCATTGAAATCGACATTAGTAGGGTGAAATAAGGTTTTGTAGCAGATTGTAAGAAAAATTGTAATTATTTATAGCAGGTTTCAATCTGTTGTCTTCTTTGGCTGACGTTGGTGCATATACTAAGATTATGTTGGTTTTCAAATGTTAACTACTGTCAGTCTTTCGGTGAGTTATAATTACTATAAGAGCTATTAAGTTCATTAATTAGTTGCCTTAAACCTATTTGCTAAAGAGTTTATCGAGATGGGTGCTTAATAAGGAAAGCCATAAATGACAATTGAGTTCTACCAATATCCCAGAATGACTCTGTCAAATTCTGGGTATGATCTTATTGACATAACTTCATCGAAGCTTAAGAGTATTCTTAAAAGCCTTACATTAATTACCTAAACTACAATAGAGTTTCTCCCTGGGTGCAAGGAAACTTCACTTGATTCTATCAGTTGGTCTAGAATGATTGAACACATGAATATTTGAACACAAAAGTATTGTATTTTAAGATAACAAAAATACAGAGTCCAAAATTAAACTCCGGTTTCGAAACAGAAATAAAAGAGCAACATAGATTCTATTTAATTTTTTGTTATACCATTACCCCTGCAATTTAGTCAACTAGTTCTGAAGATGATATCCTCCAAATGTTTTCCATAAGAACGATGCATTCATGCAGTCTTGCCTGCTTTGAAAGACTTTGCAAGGGAACAGGTGTGGTGGGGTAGCCGACCATGGGATGTCACCATGTTAATGAGATAAAGCGGCCTGGAAACGTTTCTCCTAAAACTTCTTAAAACACTTTTGTCGCGTGTGTGATAGCACCATTTTATAGGAACAACAGTAGTGCATTTTCAGGATATCAAATTTTATAACAACACACCAAAAAGGTTAAACATTGACTGTGAAGAAGTAGCTCACGGAATTGTCGAGAATATTGTTGAGCACAATACCAAAAATTTACTTATTGACGCAACTCGATAAATAAAAATGAACTTCATCATGAGTACAACAGCATCAGCTGGAACATTTGCCAACATGTCCTTTCAAGCAGCCTATCGGGCGTACCAGTAATATTATTAAAGTTCCTGCATAAGTTTGTATGAATAGACTCGGAAATCGCAGTGTAGAATTATACATACACTCCAGTCGACCATACACACACCGAGAGCATGCTTAGAGGCGAAACGTTGTAGCGATGTGACAACAGATTGCAACACTGCTGCGATAGTCCGAACGCTACGAAATCTACCAGGTGATTTCCGTTTGAATGCTGAATCACTCTGTCGGAAATTGTGTACTCGCAACATCATGGTTTTCTTGGTTGGAATTCTTTCCTAGCGACCTACTCCGAAATTATAGAATCGCCCATTTTTAAAGTCTCCAACACAAATGCATGGTGTGGTGTTCACCACTTTACGTCACGATGGGCACTAATGGCATATCTTATGCTGCTTGTACGACTCGAGCTGTCAGACCCTGTACATTACAGATTTTACGATGTTCTTGTTAAAAATATTCAATCATGTGATAATTGATATACTTATATTCTTTATTGGTATACCGGGCCAGATGCCTGACGAATGGCCTACTCAGTCATTAAAAGTAATCGAGTACCTAATGTTTTCAATTAGCACATTTTTGTACACTTGTAATTACAAATAAACACATCTTTACCCTATAATCGGCTGCATTAATCCACACAATGTTGCCCACATCAGTTGCACTTGCTACACTTAGTAAGTTTGGTTGAAGTATTCGAGCTATCTTTATGTCTCTCGCGATGTTATCCCGGCGGCAATAATTTTGAATCCACGCTGTTTGAAAATTCCAGCCATGCAGCAAACTCACCGCTTCACCAATATTTATAGAGCATAGCTCAAAAACAGATTTTAATCGGCGCCTCCTGTACGAAGAGGTAGGTGACTCATGCGTGATCGCGGCCCGGAGCCAGCGCGCGCCCAATGCTGCTGATACAATCATAAATCCGTAAAAATAAATTTTTGAGGCGGCTATCATTTTCGGCGAGGCCCGATGGTGTTGACAAAGCCGATACGAATCTGCGTTGAAATACTCAGAATGCCACCGGACACATTCCCGGCCCGCGGAGAGATAGCCGGCCGCTCGTGCACAGTAAATCAATCATTTCGTAACTGATACAGGCTGCAAAAGATATTCCCGGATTTACATAATGGTTGCGAGGTGAAGTAGCGCTTGGACCCGTGTTCTGTCGCTCGGTCAGCGTCATGTGCCTTTCATTTGCCTATCTGTTGCATTTTAATCTTAGGCAGCCGGTGTTTTATTCATTGCGCGCAGCTCTGCCTTTGTGCGTGTGCAGTCTTGAAGTGGCAGAGGACCAAAGGAGCACTTGCCCGGAGTTGCCTTCTGCGGCCTGGAGCTCTCCTCTGGTCCGATGGTCGCCGCTGCAGTGGCAGCAACACAGTCGTAATTCGCGACACGGCAACTGGCACTTGTCTAGTTGCTGCATCCTCCCTCGCTCCAACAAACACAAATCGCACTCGTGAATGTGCCACCGAACATTCTCTCTCGCACCTAACACTGTTTATGAAATCAACCACCTTCACCAACTCCAACAAGTTTCATGTGGCTCAATCTTTCTACTCGTTGGGGGGTTTCAAATGTGTAAGAATCATTTTAAAATTACGGTTCAATAGTAGTGAAATTGGAACCAAATTTTTAATTAAATAACACTGACCTCTTTAGTATAAACTAGCCGCGTTCCCCCTGTTTCGCAGGGGTCAGATTTTTGGGAGAAATTTCTTTTTTGAATAAATAATTTCACCGGGTTGGCTGGTGGTTGTTACTCCATATCTGGATGCTTAACAATGGGTAGCTTGGCTGGCGCGAACTCGCGACAATGTAGATGCCCGGCCACTCCCATTGCAATTACATGGACATCTAGATGGCCAATTATCTCATCACACGAATATTCGACTATCAAGGTGAAATGAAAAAACCTTAAGAAGACGAAGGCCAGTAAACGTACCAAAAATCATTTGATTTGGTTCTGCCGTTTTGGCGTGATGTGCGAACATACATTGTCACACTTTGTTTTATATATAGACAGAAGATAAATTTCAATTTTAAATAGATTAGTTATAGATTGTGCGATATATTGTTCGTATTATTTTAGTTAGTTGAAATATATTCCTAAGTGTTTTAAGAAAATTTTTGTCATACATGATTAAAAAGTGTCTTTGTATTCCTTGCTAATGATTTCTATTTTCATGTCTGTTTTGTTAAGGTTGTTTGCTACCTAATCTATTCATCATTTTTAGTGTGGCTTAATGCAATACTTATTGTAGCTATGATTTTTATAATTTTTTTGAATTAACTTTTTCTGAATTATTTTTTGCTTACTATTTATTTAATAATTTGTATTATATATACACAATGGGGCAGTCGAACCGCATTATTAGTAGGTATGAAAAACAAACGAATTTTTTTTCATTTATTGCAACAAATGTTAAGAGCACAAATGGAAATAGTATAAAAACAAACAAGTTTCACTTTTGAAATATTACTCCAGAAAGATGGCGACCATTATTTTGTACACATTGTCCGAGTCTCAAACAAAAATTCTTACTGACACGTTGTAATACCGTCGGTGTTATCGCATAAATGTCTATTTCAATCAGCTGTTTTAAGTCCAGGATAGTTGCTGGGAAATTTCTACTAATGAAGAGGTTCGGGAAAAGGTCTTTCAGAAAGTCCATTGACACCTGGAGGCCATTTTGTTGGAAATGAGTGTTACAGGAAATCGTTGAAGTTCTGGAATAGGGAAAGTTTTCAGCATTTGAACATAGCGCACTGATGTTACAGTAACTACATGGACATCACTATCCTCAAAAAAATACAAGCCAATTGTTCCATTCGAAGATATTGTACACCAGACTGTAGGTAACTCTGACCAAATGAAGAGGCCGTTCATAAAATTATTGAGGGTTGGCAACAGCCCAATAGCGAAAATTGTGTTTATTGACGCTCATCCATAGATTATCAATGAGCTGTGAGTTGCCTTTAAGTAGCTGTAACATGTGCTAGCAAAACCCAACGCGGATAGGATAATATGTGGGCTCAAAGCATGAATTATTTGCATTTTATACGGATGTAGGTGTAAGTCATTATGCAAAATTCTTCTTTTGAGTCGAAAGTCCAAGAGAAACGCTGTGGCGTTTGGTAGATCTTCAAGAGAGTTCTTCTCGAGGGTCCTAACAGTTCTTGCACTATCACCTTTTCTCCTGATTGTTTGACCCATTGTACATAAGTTGTTAACCCAAACAGAAATGACTTTTCTACTTGGAACAGGAGCACAAGCCGGAAGTTGAAAATGTAGACGGAAGACACGTTGTGCTCGTTTGTAACTTCGACCCTTTTCTAAATACACTGTAACAGCAAAACTCCGTTTTTTACCGGTCGCTGCCGACTGCATGGTTACTAAACTTTCAAATGTGTGGAATGTGTAGGCCTACTTCCCCTCCCACACATACCTCCACCATACAGCTTCTTAGAAACACGCAGTTTGACTGCCCAATTTGGGTTTTTCCCATACTACTCCAAAGGGTGTAGGAATGAGATTAAAGTACTAATTCACTTTACTTTTTACAAATTTTATCCAATCTTTTCCATTCAAAGCTATATTATTTGCTTCTTTCCGCGTCTTTCCTTTTTGTGTTAGGATTTTATTTATTTTATTGTATCAGGTCTCACTAAATCGTTCTCTTCCTTTTTTCCTCGGTACCTTAACTTCTCATATCCTTTTAACTGGAGTATTATTTTTCATTTTCTGTAAGTAGCCTCACCATTTTATTTGCCGCTATTCTATAATCTCTGCTGTAGGTTGAACTTTTAGTTCTTCTCTTATTTGATCGTTTCTTATCCTGTCTTTTCTTGCGGCTTTTTATATTCTTCTTAGGTTTTTCACTTCAATTGCTTGTATTTTACTCTTTTCTTGTTTGGTCATGACCCATGCTTCGGATTCATACGTTAGAAATTGGTCTGTATATTATTGTATAGATTATCAATTTGGTCTGCTAAGGTATTTCCTTTTTTTCAAATCCGCTGATCAGTGCATGGTATATTCTGTCCGCCTTTTCTATTCTGGCATTCATCTCTATGCTCTGTTTTCCTGTTTCTTTGATTGTTACTCCCAAATATTGAAATTTTAGTTTCTCTCCTTCTAGCTATATATGTAGTTCTTTAAATTCTCATGAGATTGCCGTTACCCTAGTTTTACTTTTGTTTATTTTCGTCCCATGTTGTATTAAGGTCTCATTGTAAATAAGCAAATTATCTTGTAGCTCTTTCTTTCTCATTGCTATAATTGCTATATTTCCCCAAAGATACATGCGGTAGTATCTGTTGCTAAATCTTATGTGGATTGGTTTCGTTCTCTTTCTGGTTTTTAGAATAATTTCATCCCCAAAAATTATGAATAATAAAGGACTCAGCTTTTCTCTTTGTCTTACTCCTATTTTAGCATTAAAGCTGTCGGATTTCATATTATTGCTAATTGTGCAATTAACTGTTTTATTATACAAGCTTTTAACTAGTCTAATTATATTGTCATTTATATTCCTATTTTGTAGGATATCCGTATTTTAGCTTCAGCGATTCTGTCAAATGCTTATTCCATATCTAAAAACTTATTTATAATCTCTTTTATTGTAGATTTTAATTGTTTTTTTACTTACAATTTATTTAAAACTTTTGTAAAATACCCTTTGCTTTTATAATTATAATTTATCATAATCCTATTTAGTTAATACCATATCACAATAATCGAAGTTATTATAACGTTACTTTTATACACATGTATTACATACCGTGGTGTGTTTGATTACATTGCAATCGTTGCTTTAATTAACAATTGCTGTTTTGTAAATATTGTCATTTTTTTCAGTAACCTCAAAGAAAAAAATAGACATGATCAAATCAGGTTAATGATATAGTCAACTAATCTTTGCATGTTCAAGTATATTGTGATCCGAAAATATATGATACATTTTTGTCGGAACCGCATATAGTCTATATGGTGGATAAATTTCCAAACAAAACATTACAAGACACTATTTCTCAATAAAATGTTCTCTTTTGAAGTTGTCACCTAAAATTACATAGCATATCATATAAAGGTAAAAATTTTGTCAGTGATTATCAATAACTGGATTTTTAAACGTTGTTGATCTGCTCTTTCAGAGTTCGATAGAATAATCTTTTCTTTTTGAAACAGCCATAAAAGGAACAACATAGATTTTGTTTAATCTTTTATTGTACTAACACATAGAACAATGTTTACCATTTAGTTATCAATCAGTTTTAAAGATGACATCGTCCAAATGTTTACCCGCAAGAGGTAAGGATTGCTTTCCGAGTCATTTCCACTGTTGCGATTACATTGCGAATAGCATGCGTTGAAAAATTTCAGTAATCTAAGTATCCATACAGAAAGAAATCGCAAATAGCCGACTATGGGATGTCACCATGTAATGAGATGGAAATATTAGTAGCAGAACTCCTTGAAAAATTCTCGACGTGTGTACGGTAACGTCATCTTATTGGAACTTAATGTTTGTTGAGTCTGGGACACAGGAAATTGCATAAGCAAGTAGATATACCAGTCACCGTAAATCCTGCTTCTTCAAAAAAGTACAGCCAAATTCTCTTTCAACACACCAAACAGTACACGTTGACTTTGGAGACGTTGCCCGTGGAGTTATAGAGGATTTTGTAAGACCCAATACTAAAAATTCTGCTTACCGACGCAGCTCGATAAATAAAAATAAGTTTTGTCACTATTGAGCGCAACAAAATCAGCTGGAACGTCTTGGTAAGCCACCTCCCATCCTCCACTTACCAAAGTTGTAGTGCAAAATTTTCCACGTACTCCGGTCAGACATTTTGAAAGCGACTTAGCGGCGAAACGTTGTAACGATGTATCAACAGCCTGCCTGACTATTGCGATATTCTCGAATGTTCGAACGCTACGAGGTGATTTCTGTTTTAATGCAGAACTAGTTTGTCGGAAATTGTGTATCCATAACATAAAGGTTTTTTTTTATCGAAACACTTCCTACGATAAACCGCTGCATTACAATCGCAGAATCACCATTTTTAAAATGCCTCCAATACAAACGCACAATGTTCACTACTCCACCCCATGATAGGCACTAAAATGGCATGCCTTGTGCTGCTTAAGGATGTCTACCAATATATTACAAGCGGTGATAAATTCAAAAAGGGGAGTTCATTCTTCCGGACCCTGCATTTAACATAACATTTGTGCTTTACTATTGAGAGTAGCAATAACTGTCTAGTAATTTTATCAGTTAAATTTTACACAGATAAAAATACTGTATTTCCTTGGTTTTGTTTCGTGTACATATGGGTAAAATAATAAGTTCTTATATATAATGTCAGAATTTAGTAAATTTTTGGGTTTTCAAGGCATTAATGTTGTATATTACACTTCATAACTTTTTATAACACACGGTTTTATAGATTTTAAACTGCTGAAACCAAAATACAACAAATTTTATTCGAGTATTAATAATATGATAATATAGTACTGTTAAGACATTAACTATTCTACAGTAATTTAATAGAATGTAATTTACGCAACTGTAAATTAATTAGTAACTAACATAAAAATATAGAAATATCAAAAATTAGCTTGTTATTATTAATTAATTATTTCCACATTTTCTTTAACTATTACTATTTGTTCTACTGATTTAATATTTAAAACACCACATTTTCAGATCAACTACACTAAATGAAATTATATCAAAGAGAAGTACAAATTTTCCCGTTTTTTATATCTCTTAGGTTAATGGATAAAAAAATAAGATTTTAATGAACAATTAACGTTTGTCCTTATTTACCAATGAGAAATTTTGGGTATGTGCGTAACTGTGAATATATTCTTTACGCAACATTCTATTATATATATAATTTATCAAAATAGTAATGTAGGTTTCTAGTGATATTGTATATTAAATAATACGTATTATACGTCAATATTAGCTTACATAGTACACAATGGCGTATAAAAATAGTGCGTCGTTTGGATATGACTAGTGTGTAGATTTAATGCAATGAACGTGTAACAACAACAGAGCAAATTAAAAACATAATGAATTAAGTGTTCTGTGCTAAAATGGAAAGGTAAAAGTGTTTCACGGCTGAAGACATTGGAAAAATTGAGCCGTTTTATAAAAAATGATATTTTTCAAGGGTTATTGCAAGAGAAAATAGGTCATTTACACCAGACTGTGAGTAGTTTTATCAAACAATCCAAAAATTATAAAAAAAAAATGAAGAGAGTTTAAGTTCGTCACAACAGAGAGAGAACATCGAATTATACTATGCAAAGCATTGAATTCGACATTAACAACTTGACAAATCGTAAAGATTGTGGAAGAAAATGTATCAGTGATAACTGTCCATAAGCTACCATTTAAACATCAAAAATTTGATTTGGATTTGACGCGAAAGTGGAAATTGTTATCATTAATGCTGAAAAAAAAATTAATTTAGTTGAATCGGATGGGTTTCCCCTAGTATGACATGATCTGCACGCATGCACAACTCGGAAAAATGCATAGGGTTTCTAGAACAGGGGAAAAATAAATAAATAAGTAAATATTCGACAATAGTTTCAAGACAAATACATGACTGTTTTCGACTGGCTATTGCTTAACAATTCACTTGCTTTCAAACTACAAGCACATAAGGATAGTTGGTCTGAGCTTCCCATCAACTATGTGAGAACTCTGTATAATTCTATTTCATTCCAAATATTCGTAGTTTTAATAAATGGCGGTAAAAGTACTCATTACATAAAGTGTATTATTAATGAAAACGAGTTTTATGGTTGATAGGGTGATCGTATCCAAGAACGCACAGTTGGGTTCTATTTACTGCGGCAGTATTAAAGTATTTAATAAATTACCATACTTATATACATGTTTTTGTACACTTCTTCCTATTTTTGTGATTACTTCAACATGCTACACTATTTTTCTAGCTACAAACTTTATTTATGTATCTGGTTTTATTCAACATTTGCGGTGAATACAAAATTTAGTTAGATGTGCCCTTAATAGTCGTTGGTACGCTTTCAAACAAAATGATAAATATTTTTTTACCTTAATCCTAGCCGTCCTCATTTATTCCGGTAACACTCAAATAATTCCTTTATATTTCTAAAAATTTGCACAAGCTACCTAAATAGACATTTTATCCATAAAACATGAGGAAGGTAACCGTTGTCAGAAAACTAAATTTAACTTATCCTTATTTACACTCTATTTTTGATACTTAAGCAGCCTGTTCTTATTTTTTAAAATTATTCTTGAGTTCTTCTACATATATATATATATATATATATATATATATATATATATATATATATATATCATTTATTGTTTTTTTATAGGATAATTCAAGCTAAATATTAGAATTGTGATTATGTACCGTTTGCGTTTTATAAACGCTAGATGCTCGCATTTGTACAATTGGTATCTGATCACCTGGCAAAGACATTATGGCACCGTATACTATGCAGCGAGGCATCAATATCATTCATTTTTGTTATGAACATAGGTGATCAGTTACGATTAAGCGAAGAAAACTTATACATTGTTTGGAAATAATAATATGTTATGTGAGCGTGCAATTGGTGATCTAGTTCACAACTTAGAAACAAGTAGTATGCTTATTGACAAGGCCAAGGTTTGCTATTAACATTATGGTCATTCAGGTGACAGTATTGCTCAAATAAGTCGATAGCATATATGGCCTTGTAGATTGTCAAAAATTTTGTATTTGAGGTAGTGAAATCTACATCCTATACATGAAAAACCAATGCATTTACAATAACACACTATTTGATATGTACTGGAGGTTAAAGAAATTATTGGATTATACTTTTTGGAGGATGAAGATATATGCCAAGGTGTTAAACAATTTTTTTTAATAAAACCAACGGTTTGAATTTAAATGACATGCACTTTCAAGAAAATAGAATCACATAGTATGTGAAACATTCACTTTATTTCAAACATAGTCGTGGTTTTGTAAGCTAATCCTATTAGACTTTTTCCTCTTGGAATATTTAAGAGAACGATTTATGTCAACAAGCCTGCTACGATTCTAGAGCTAACAGAGATGATCAGGCGTATACATAGTTGCAAGATAATACTAGTGAAATCACTTTATTTATTTATTTGTCTGTTAATACTCAAGCAACTCATAAATTCTAGAAATTGGATGCGTAAAATTTTATATAATTATTAAAATATTTGAAAATATGTGTATGTCGGTTGGAATATAATGTTACAACAAATTTTTGAATTAAGTTGAAATATTTACGTTTGACGAATTTACTTTTCACAATAAAATAGAAATATCAGTTTGACGATTAATGAATATAATAAAAGCTTATTTAATCCCATTTAGTGAATGCAATAATACAAAAATGTCATTTTTCAAATAGAAAGCAAATATTGCTTTCAACGCTAAAAAAATACGTAGATCGCATAATAATAATTATTGTCCCTGTTACTAACAAATTTGGCTTTATATTTTTAGATACGCTGTTCGTACCAGTTGCAGCAAAGTTACTTTTAACATTAACCGACAACGTATAAGAGATAAATGTACAGCAATTACTGCAAACAAAGTTACCCAAATATAGGAAAAACTGAAAGCAATCAAATCAGAAATGAGATCCCAGACCTCATATTATTTGCTTAGTTTATAGTTAATATGTTTACTTTAATTTTTTGTATATCTTTTATATTATGTCTATATTTTAGTTACCAGATAAATAAATTATTCCACCTACCCAACTTACAAAAATTTAAGGGAAGGCAAATGAAAAATTGCCAGCCAAAAATACTTTTTGCAGGCAACTCCTCATATGTATATATGCACAGAGTGGGTGAAACTAGAGATTAAAAATTGGTAATAAAATCTATTACCAATATTTAATCGATGCTGTCAAACAGTTTTTTCAAACGGTTGGAGGTAGAATGCACAGCCTTCTAAACACAGTAAAAGTCCTCCAGGGTGCGAAACTTTGACTTGTATACCTTCTTTGCGTAGTCCTATAGGTAAAAATTACAAAAAGTGAGATTTGGGCTTCTTATAGACCATTTATGAGGTATCGTCTTCTCAGTCAAGGCCATGAAAAATGGTGTTAACGCACGCACAGTAAGGGTAAAATGGGATGGTGCATCATCATGTACGAAAAGGTCTCCAGCGTTGCCTTTGCCCACGTAACCTTCAAGCATTTGAATGTAGTAGTTTACATTCATTGGTATCATGGTCAAGATATAGATTGATGACTTGTGTTGCCGTCGTTCTGTACCACACGTTTACTTCTGATCGAATTTGGATATCTCAACCGTCATTTTGAGATAGCTATCATGAAGCGCTTAGTAATATCAGTTATGGTAATTGACGACTTTATTATTCTACAATCCATTTTGTAGTTCAGCTTTTAGCTTCTGTACATAATAAGGGGTTTCTACCGGCATAAATTTAGTTTTTTTATACAATACCCCATATAATGTGTGTCTTGTTAATTCACTAGCAAAGGCTGCCTGGCGTGTTGATTTTTTCAGACTGCGGATAAGCATTTACTACGCCGTTGCGATATTCTTCGTGGACCGACATGTGGTTGGGGGAATATGAAATCCTATTTATTATTCTCTATTTATAGACTGTTTTCATATTATAACTTTGTTAATACTACATGTTCTACAGTTAATTTTAATTTCCTACACCTCTTCGGAGTCAACACATTTTTTCCAATGTACTGAAAACATCCTGATCCCCTTTCCAAAAAGGGCTTTTGTTTGGCGGCGTATCCACTTCTAAACAGTCTGGATGAAAGTGCCGCAAACCACATGCCTTGCAAGTCTGATTTGATCTTTCCGAACAGGTAGAGGATGTGGCAGAAAGTTCCATTTTTATTTCCGGAGCATTTTTATTGTTGTTTTGACTGTATGGGTGCATTGTATTAAACAAAAGCTATTTTCTTTTTATCTGTCTTCCGCTTAGATTGAATCTTTTCCTTCGCGTCTGTCGCTAGGAGGTCTGAGTAATAAGTTACATTGACTGTTCTGGAATCTGTCAGAAAATCTAGACGGATAACACTCTGCCGGTCTCAGAAGAAAGTTTCCATTATTTTTCCTGTCGAATGGCTCATTCGTGCTCTCTTAGCTTTGAGAGAACTAGTATGCCGCCTCCGAGAAATGTAATAATGCACCCACATTTTATTTTCAAAAGTGTATCACTTTCACGTCCATCAAAGTGTGCGGTACTCGCCGTGCGATATTGCAGGTGATTTTTCACAATGTTTTTTACACTACCAACATTGATAGACAGTATTGTTTCAAGTTTCTTGATAATCTTGCACCTATTCTCACGAATAAGCACGTCTGCATGATTAATATTTGGCTTGGTTTGACGGATATTCGCGGCTGACAATCATACGGTTCATTCTCCACGTGCTTTCTGCCCTGTCCGAATCACTTACATCACTCCAACACACGCGAGAAACACTCTTCCTCATACCGTTGTTGGGGTCTGTGATAAATTTTGATCTCAATGCGTTGTTTCACGATTTACGGTACCTTCTATTCGCTCATCACTATAGTAACTCCCAAACAGAACTGAATAGATTTTAATCCGAGCAAGATGGAGGGTGGGGATTGTGGCTATACTCTCAAGGTCGCACAGCTGCCGCGCAGTGCGGTTTGTTTACACACAAATCAGTCCCGGTCATATTTGAACTGCATTGTATTTATTAGTCTTTATTTAGTAGTACGGCAAGTTTATGGGTCTATGTGCATTTGCTTCTCCACTATATTATTTAAGATTTCTAATTCATCATCTATTAATATACTTTATTATCAAAAAGTACCCGGAATTTGTCATTTAAACGAATAGCTTTGTAAACAAGTAATTGTTTGGTGTATTCTGCGAATGTTACTATGTCGAATTTAGTTGAGCAAATAGTTTGCCTGAAATTTTGTGTTTGTGACAAAATATCATGTGCGGGAGAGATAAAAATGTTATCAGTAGCCTACGGGGACTCGACAATGTCAAAAACACAAGCATACGAGTGGTACAAAAGTTTAAAGCAAGCCGTTTGCCTCGTTCTAGTCGTTTATCCACCTCTATGACTAACGAAAACATCGAAAAAGTTAAGGAAATTGTCCTGAAGATTGTTGTGTGGGCATCAGAGAGATAGCAGCTGCTCTTGGTATCTCGTTCAGATCGATGCAGAGCGTTATGCACGATGTTTTAGGCATGAGACGAGTTAAGCGCGGTTTGTGCCGAAAGTGCTAAATTTTTTGCAGACACACCATCGCATTGCTGTCGCTAAAGAAATGATTTCTTTGGGCCAAAATGTTTTCGAAGGCATTATTTCCGGTGACGAGACATGGGTCTATGAATATGACATCGAAACGAACTAACAATCATCGGAATGGCGCTTCTCAAACGGGTCAAAACCGAAAAAACCATGACAAAATCGATCCAAATTGAAGGTTTTGTTGACCGTTTTCTCTGATTGTCGTGGTGTGGTCCACTCCGAATTTTACCCAGGCCAAACAGTAAATAAGAAGTATTATGTGAGCGTACTGAAGCGTTTGGAGAAAAATGTTCGTCGCAAGAGGCCGGAATTGTGGAGAAACAACTCGCGGTTTCTTCACCAAAACAATGCACATGTTCACACTTCTTATCTTGTATATTTAACCAAAAACAACGTTAATACCGTTTTGTAAGCTCCGTATTCACCTGACATGGCTCCGTGTGACTTTGTCCTGTTCCCACGACTCAAGTTTTGCGGAAAGCGTTTTGAGACGATTGAGGCGATAACGCAGAATTTGCAGAAGGAGCTGAAGGCGATTCCAAAATTGGCCTATGAAAAGTGATTTGAAGATAGAAAGAAGCGTTGGAATATGTGTATTGTTTGCGATGGAGATTACTTTGAAGAGAATAAAATAAATATCTATGAATAATTGAATAGTTTTCGTTTTATTGACAAATTCCGGGTACTTTTTGATCAGAAGATAAGGCTAACTAGTAAAAAGGCCCGTCCCGAGGACGGAAAATCCAAACTAAATATTTGCTTCAGAGTTTCGTCAATAATGAAGAAAAAATAAACCAATAATTGTTTTATCAACCATATCAAAGCATGATGACATTTATTCGGCTATATTCGGTGTCACATCAATCAAAGTTGTGCCATATGCGCATACTAACGGCAAAAATTGCCCATGTAGTGCATGAAAACTGTCGCAAAATGTCTAATTACTTTATGATAGTTTATGTTTCGACTTATAACAGGTCAACCGTGGTCTAAATTGAAAAACTAAAACCTTTATGCGAGGTTTGGCAACAAACCGGTTCGAATCAGGTATTGACATTTAAAATCGGCCCATATCTGTAGGAAGAGTTGCAATATTAGTTACATTTTTGCAGTTTTATAGAGTAGATAACCTATATAAAAATAATAGTAGTAGTAGCAGTAGTAGAAGAAAAAAGATTCAATCATTATATTTACTTTAGATATTTTGATTAGAGCTTCTTCTGGGGCTTTTAAATTGCATTTATTATAATGTTTGATTATGCATTAGCGTTGTTATTTGTTTGGTACCTTAATGAATTTTCTTGATTTAATTATTTTAATAAGACATCTTTATGTTTTTTATTCTATTCTCTTTCACAATACATATAACTAATTTTTCTTCTATAGTTTTAGTTTTTTGTTAATCTTGTGTTTACGTAACTACATAATATTTTATAAGAGTACTTTTATATTACTTTCTTTAAGTGTCGTTTAGGTTTCCTTGTTTTAGTGGTTACTCCAGTATTACAAATGATATATTCAATTTTCGTTTCATTTTACACACTTTTATTGTTTGCTTAATATTGTAAACACTTTATTTTTATTTTTGGCTTAAATGTATCATTTATTTAGATGCACACATTTGGCCATTTCTTTAACATTCTTCTAGTTTACTTGTTTTATAGAGATGCTCTCTGTTTATTTGATTTAGTTTTAAAATTCTATCTAATACTACAATTATACGAGTACAATTCAGGGAGTAAACCTTCGTTTGGTTATTAATGACAGATACAAAACCTTTATTGTACACTTTACAAACCTATAACAGCACATTAATTTCCGACATAATCGCTATGCAAATTTAAGCATTTATCATAACGTCTTAGAAGGTTTGAAATTTCTACTACAAAAAACCTTCCGCCTGAGAATGAAGCCACTCTGTAACAGCATATTGAAGCGCAATGTCACCGTGAAAGCAGTGCGACGTAACCCACTGTTTCATGTACATAACGGAGCTTTTTATTAATTTTCTGTACAAGTTTATCGCGGACTACAGATGGGCGGCCATTTTTTACTTTATCGTGCACGTACCACACCCTCACTCAGCACGTTTAGTCCGTAAATATACAGTTCGCGATTAACTGCTAAATTCCTGAAAGTTCTTTCCACATTGAAATCATATCACTGCACGAACTTTACTTTAGACGGGATCTTTTGTGGTAATGTTCATTTTCAATTGATCTAGCAGACCAGTAAACTGCAACACAACTTTCTTGTTCTTTTTCCACTTCGCCCTGTCTACTAAACTATTGCATACATCGGAATAAAACGAGCGTCGTTATCTCTTATTTTTTTGCGGATGCTCAAATAGTGTTTTTTTAGATTTTTCTGAGTATTTTGTTATCTCTTAGTTACGTTAACAAATCTAAAGTTGCATAAATAATTACTTTAATCGTTAAACTTGTACGACGTCTAGACTGCCTGCTTAAATCATACAAACTGTTTATGATTTTAAAACCGACATTAACCTGACTTGAAAGAAATGTAGTTCTTTTTACACGCATGGTCACTGTAGGGCATGATGTATGTATATCTTGAACTGCAACTACCTGATCCGAATTGGAAATAATTAGATACCTAACCCGAGACGTTTATTGCAGTCTAAGCAACCTTCTAGAAATATCATAACTCACTAATTTTACAGTTTAACATTCGGCAATTGAATACAAATTTTATAGCCTCGGAAATCGACCATAACTTGGGCGCATTCAGCGTGCTTACCATTATGCTACTATTTGAAGAGCAGCATGATACAAGAATTCAGTGTTATTAAATTATGGACACAAGAACCGTTTTATGTGTATAAAAAAGGAGAAGCCGCGTTAATTTGAGGTTGAGGTGAATGCATATTCCAAAAAATATTCAATAAAAAATTAATATGAGGAAGCGATAAATACTGCGCCGCAGTAAATAATGTAATATCCATAATGAGATTAAGAAAATCCGGCATAAACTCTAGTAAAATGTGGCCTTTCATGCTGGCGCGACTAGGTGTTACCATCTTTGTTGTATGCTAAGTTATTAACGATTTAAATAACAAACATTCTTTTTTTACCTAATCATAAAATTCATTAGCTTGACATTTCAATATTTTAACTGATTATAAGCTCTTTATACATTTTTCTACAATACAAGCAGTAAAACTTATCAATTGTTAATTGCATAATTATAATCCCAGCAATGCAGTTTTGCGGATTTTGCATAAAATGGTAGATTCTGTTTAGGTTTGTGCACCTTAATTTTAGATTTCAAGAAATCAATACTGATTTTCTACAAGCTGCTTTGGTTTTCGAAGGGTGCGGCGTATTAACGTGAATGACATCAGGTGACTTTAACGCCGGACGAGAACACGAACACCTATTGTGTGCTGTAAGATATACCCAGCGGGTCGAGTGTTTATCTAGAGAAATACTGCGTTATCATCTTCAAAGGTGTGTCCAGCACAGTATGAATAGCGTCGCCACAACAATCCCTATTTCATTGACCAGTTGCCACGAGACTCGCTGGGGGCGGTGTGCCTAAATAAATCCATCATCGACGAACGAAGACGCGCTTAATCTTGCATAAAAAATAATTAATTGCCGGTCGTCCGCAGCATCGCGTGATAAAAGAATTATTGAGTGTATAAACTATCAGCATAAAATATGCCTGTTGTAACGAGACTCGTATTACATCACATAATTCGTAGTGTGTAATTAAGAACGAAGATATGACGAGTGCCCTCGGTTATGAGATCGTTGCAGGCAAAGAGCATATAGCACGTGAGCGGATGTCGAATAGCTCCGGGCACGACTAGTTCTTGCACACAATAGATATGGCCAGTGAGATACGGCGGGATCAGGGGCGTGCGTCACACCTTGACAATGACTTATTCCATGTAATAAATTTTTAAATGCTGCTTACAGCACAATTTTTGTTTATATCCCTAAACATATGGAGATTGTAAGCATTGCTATAGGTGAGGCGTTTACATCGCACGAACAAGCATTAAATAACATTTACAACACCTCGAGGCTGCTTTGCTCGCACGATTCAAAAATCAGATACACTCTGTAATTGTTTAGGAAAGGCACATAATTAATTTTATACTGGAAAACGGGTAGTCGTTATATAAATTAAATGGTACCTATGGAAGCAGTTCTAAGCGCTTCTACCACTACATCGTAAATACACGACTATTACTGCTTTTTTGTTAATAGCAGAACACTTGCAGTTTTATTTAAAGCCAGATCTTTCCTGGGAGAAGTCAGCAACGGTAAAACCAACAAATTAAATTTAAAATTTTAGAGATTGTTGTTTTAGATAACTTTCAAAAATTACAACGAGATTTCTGTAGCCAATGGAATACTTGGAAAATAAAACCTGATTCTGTCTAAGCTATTGCGTAACTGATTTCTTCTGTAATCTTGTAATCATCACCAATTTATCTCCGCCGTTAGCCTCACATCATTTCTTCAAAGTCCAATAAAAAAGCGTTTAACCTGACATCCTAGAAATTATCAGTTAGTGTTAAACCATTTATGGCAAGGTTGTACACCATGATTTTGCTAGGAATATTTTTTTTAAAATAATTAATTTACTGATGTTCCCTAAATATATTTTTTAATTTTTTATCGGTGTATATGTTAAGAATATGTAAGATTTACATAATTTAATAGCAATCTACTTTAGTCTTAATGCAATAGATCATTAAAATGAAAGGTAGTGATGAAGTTATAAATGAAAAATAGAAAGAAACCTAAGACAATTCAAATTAAAATAGTTCTTAAATAAATATCATGAAATATAGTACACATTCAGCGTATTAACAAAACCATTAATTTAGTAGACAAAAATAAACAAATAATTTTGAATAAAAAATAAAATCCAGTTAGGTGGAAAAAATATGCAGAGCTATTTGCTAATCACTGATATAAGGGCCACATGATAGTGCATCTCTTGCTTGGCAGTAGATGATATAGAGAAAGTTATCGCATATATAAGAAAAAACATTTCTGGAATTAGATAAAATGCACACAAAACTATTAAAAATAATGTAAGCAAGATTCTTCAAATTTGATTTGAACTACCTAAGATTATTCATAACAAGCGCAATTTATTGAAATCCATTGTTTTTATGCTACCTACAAAAGTAAATGCTAAGTAATAATTACATAGTTACATGACTCATGTAATATCTTTTTCTGTGATTTATAGGTCAGAAAACATATCTATTAAAAGGTAAAATATAATATTTATAAAACTAGGATAAGTTTATTCGATATTTAAGTTTTAGTGCAAAAATACAAAGATGTTATAAAAAATTGATAAAAAGTTTTAGTCAAAGAAGATACTTGATATAGATATTCTCTTTCGTAATAAATCTTTACTGAAATTAAAGAACACATTTTAAAATTAAATTGAGATAAATGTTATACAATATATTTGAAGAAGTATCATCATATCTGTTAATGGGGTCAAAAATGTGAACTCAAATTAATACAAAGAAAACAACATGTATGATTGTATATAAATGTAAAGTCCGTAACAATAGTTTTATTCTTATAATAAAACCTTTTAATAAAATAGGTAAAAATTGTAATTCTTTAAATATTACAATAAAGTGAAGTCATAGACGCTAATACATGCGATACGTAAACTGATGTGCATTTTTAAAATGCAAACTTGCTACAAAATAATTCACAGGATAAAGTGCCTAGTGGTAATATGTATGAATAAGAGAAAAAACAGCACATTTGTGAAATTCAGAATATAAACCTTTATAATCATTACATGTTTTTTAATTTTTTACTATTGATTAAATAGTTTGTCGTTTTCTGGGGTATTTTCTGTGAATTTTCTGTTACCACTGCAATCAACTAAGTTTTGTTGCTAGGCTTTTGTGTTTTTTTGTCATGTTTTCTTAGATAACATGGTTCTTAATCAAATTAAAATCTGAAAACTGCTGTTGTCATAGCAAAAATTAAATTTATTACTCATTTTTCCACGCTGTACTTACACACATTCAATGAGAAAGAGCGCCATCATCTATGAAAACAATGGGAATGTTATCACTGTTGTTAAATTGAAAGTATCGTTTTTTTTATCCAATGGATCCTTTGTTGCCCAATTCTGTGAAGGCAAGGGTTGCTTTTTGGCTACTTGTTTGTACTGCCTAATAACACGCAAATAGTGTTAAATGATGCCCCTGCTTTATCTGACAGCTTCTCTTCTCACTATTCGTCTTGGTCGTTTCGGGGGTCCCAAGAAGCCGAATTTTGGCAGGACTAATCATTTGCGGCTTCTTTTAATTGAATAATGATCCGATTCACTGTTTGGCGATAGTATATTTAAACAGGCACTTATTTCTAGTTGCGAAGCACCAGGGTCAGTCAGGCTTATAATACGTCCGTGGCCGAAGCCATCTAGATCTTTGTATCCAGGTAAGCGTAGTATAATATGAAATATAATGGTTTATAAATTGTCTATAATGTGCTTAGAGTATAATGTTTTATAACTTATTAGTTAAAATCTATTGAAATTTTAGCATACTCTATGTATGTAGCTATTATGTGTTAATTGTATTAGTGAGAATTTTTTATATTAAGAAATGTGGCAAGTTTGCCTGTAGTAATTATTTTTAATTAACGAAGGCTACGATTCAGATAATTTACTAAATACAAAATGTTTCGTAAAATTACTTCAACTTTGTAACAAAAGTAAAGATACTGGTATTAACCGTCAAGGCTGAAACTAAACTATAATTTTTTTATGTTGAAGTAGGGCAGCCAGTTACTCTTTAGAGCAGATTTAAAATTAACACTTACTTCAAGCATGTGTATATTATTATTATTTGATTATTATTAAAATGTATTGTCATTGAATCAAACTAATTCTTACCGGGGAACTGTCCCTTAGATTTAAACCTAAAAAATAATTTAATTTTAACTCCTTAAGGAAAATTCTAAATAAAAGTTTTTTTCATAATATTGTATGACAGGGTGCTTAGTAAATTTTTATTAGCATCAAATATAATTATTACAAGTTTGTTAGAAAAGTTATAAAATATACTTGCTATTCAGGAAAATATTTATGTTTTCGCCTACGAGCACTTATAAGATGCTTGTTTTGATTTTAACAGCTAATTTACTGAATTGGCGCTTGTGTGTAGATAAACAAATGTTGTTTTTAAAAGTTACGATACCTTTTACATTTAGCTTATAGATCGTCGCAAGTAATTTGAAAGGTATAATCGACAATGTCTTACACGAAAATTCTGAAAATCCTTTTTTACTATTAAATTTTAGACATCACGTTTTAAACAGTTTATCCAAGATAATCTATTTTGCTGTAATTTGATTTGGAACCATGTATGCGTTAGTTCAACATGACAATACAAAGGACGGTCTATCCTTTTTATACTAGAAAATGTAAACAAGAGTATATCTTGTGAAGGTATTATTTTCTTTATCTAACTTTAAAGCTTATAGTTAAATTCATATTAAAAAAAATAATTGCAAATAACTTTACTATTATGTTACATCTTCGAAAGGTCAAAGTTCAAAGGTTTTCCTTTCACTTAGAATTGGTTTTCTGTGTGCAATATTACAGACAACTTAGTAATAGACGTATCTTCTATTATCAAATTTGGTTTACTCAACTGGAATTTTCTTAGAAATTCAACAGAAATAACTATTAATTTGTAATCTGCAAACAGATATCTTGGTATTGTTTTAATATGTATGTCGTTTTTATGAGTATATGTTTATTGTTTATACCTAACTTTCAATTTAGGGTATACTTTGTACTAACAATATGTTTCTTCAGTTCAAGTGGTCGTGATAATTTAAAATTAACATTCAATTAATGCAAATATTGACAGATTCAGAAAAAAAAGTACAAAAAGTACAGAAAAAGTACACAAAAATTAAAAGAAGTAGTCGGCGATTACAAACCAAGAATTCCATACACTTTCAGAAATGAACAAAATAATTTAATATTTGAAAAAATAATTTAATAACAACATGGAAAACTATATGAAAAATCTTTTCGGCAGCAACCAGACAGAAACGGATATTAAGAATAAAACCGACATGGAAGGACCAGAAATAATGCAGTCTGAAGTTGAATATGTGTTACGCACAGCAAAATAGGGAAAGGCGCTTGGACCTGACAAAATACCCGTTGAGATTATTAAATTGTTTGATGAAATATTGACAAATTTTTCAATCATGTGTGTAAAAGTGCCTGACATTTGAACAATTCATTCTCGAATACCATTCATCCAATTACTTCTCGACTTTCCTTGCTTAAGAAGCATTCGTTGTCAAAATTTATGCAACTGCATATAAATTTGATCTGGTAAAGTCACTAGAGCTTTATAATAATCCTTTGGAATTTTTCCTACGACACTTTTGCACATAGTTGCAAAACTGTTTGAACATGGTCATAATAACTATTAATTTGACAATCAACATCTATTACATAGGTATACAAATCGCTAAAACTATTTTATTTACTATTTATTATATTTATATTACTATTTATTTATTTACTTTACCCGACATAAACGTTGAATATATAATGTTTTTAATGTTTATATACCTCTAACACATTACCCTATAAATACACTACATGTTAATTCTCCGATTTATAAATTAAAATATGATTTCTGCCTAAGGACCTATTTAAGCGAATTATTATATTACCGCTTTTTACAATATTTAACAGGCGTTTTCTTTATTTTAAAAATGTACCTAACTTCTCATGGTTTTTATTATTGATTTAATTTGAAAGTTTGTATTTGTGTAAAATTATTTATGTTAACTTTGGTTTACAGCTAATTTTCATAGTCTTTATGTAAGTTTTATGATTATTTATTTATTTTTACTGTTTCTATCTATGCTTTTTATTTAAAATATTTCCTTTCATTATTTTATATTTTCACTTTAGTATTTGTAGTCTTAGATTATTTTTTTCCACACAATTTATCTATATTTATTTTTATTTGCTAATTTCGCGCTTCTGTTTCGGAGCGGACGGTCGCGTGCCGCGCTTCGATATATATGCATGTGACCAAAACGCTCTACCTGCTATTAAGATTAGGCTCGCATTTTTTATTAGTATTACGAGTCCTTTTCTATATATTTCAAAACACATATTCTAATTCTAATTTAACTGCTCCCACATTACTTTGAAGTTATTATGGCCTGCTATAATCCAAATCAAACCGAACCGACGTCAAATGCTCACAATACATACCCATGGAAATAGAACAATTCCAGCCAATGCAAATGGTTCAACAAAATTATCAATAGCCCAATAATTGTTCAAATCCAAATCAAATGATTACGCATATGCCCGATTAAGATATACTTAAATTTCCCAACATGGTATCATTTCACCTACAAACGCTTTATCAGTCGCATTAATTTTCTCCAATACCACACAATACAGAATGACGACTAGTGAATCCCAAAAAACAGACTAGAAAACAATGATATTCAGGCAAATCAAACCAAGCAACCCAAAGCTCCGACCTACTGGCTGGACCTAGATAGTCGTTTTAGCCTGCTTAATGATGAAATTCCGCAAGAATAAGGGTCTTCAACTACTAAAAAAATAAATCCAAATCCTCTTTCGACATTCGTCTTTGGTGTTAAGACCGCTGAACCTCTGATCATATTTTCGCACTCAATAGCTAAGGATGAGTACTCATTAAAGGCTTTAAAAACGATGTTTAAGAGAAAACAACACTAAATTTCATACATCTCAGGTTCAAACAAAAACGCAGATTCCGAGTTTTTCCTAGAAACCTACACCCATCTACGCGCATTAATGGAATTAAGGAACAACTACAAACACTTGGCAGTCAATGTATGGAATATAAAACAAACGCCCACCAAAAAAGAGCTACTCCTCTTTGTAGATCTGAAATCATCGGACAACAATAAACCAACATATAACATTGACAAACTTATGCATTCTATGGTAAAGTTCGAATACCCACAGCCAAGCGCAATATACCTCAATGCTCTAGATGCCAGAAACGCGGTCACACTCAAAAAATTTTCAACAGATCTCCACGCTGTATGAAATGCACTGAATTGCATTCTACGTCACAATAACAAACACAAAGAAAAATATTAAAATGTTATGTGCGTCAACTGTAACGGGAATCACCCTGCGAGCTACAAAGCGTGCCCCGGCTACAAAGAACTCGGTCAAAGAATTTTTCCCCATTAAGACAAAAGACTGCCGAACACAAAATTCTAATCAACCAGGACTACCATACACCCAAGCATTAAACAGCAACAATCCGATACAGTTATTTCCCCCAACATAACTCTGCACCGACAAGCAACTCAATGGACACTACTCATACCGGCTCCGCTCTAATAATCAAAAACTCAATTAAACATTATCCACTACTCAACTACAGCCAACCACTACTACAAGCGACATCTATAGTTGTTGAAGACTGACATGGCTGACTCACAATATTTGGAATTTATTGCCCATCTAGAAATAACAACAAGCAAGAAACGTACAAATACTATTTCCACACATTAGGTAACGCCAACCACATCCACTGGGGCTCTAGGATAACTATCATCAAAGGCAGAAAAATGTTAAAAGTAGTAAATAACATGAATCTGTTGCCTTTATCCACAGGAAAACTAACGTACTGGCCCTCAGACCTCAATAAACAGACGGACTTACTTGGCCTATGTTTCGTAAAATGAATCAACACAAACCTTCTCAGTGCAAACTCCTGCCTTTACCTCTCAACTAGGTACTCCTTGAATTTAGTGAACTTGAATACAAATATAATCGTCAAAGAAAATCTGTTAACACCTACCAATAACCATACAAACTAGCTGTTTTTCCAAGAGCTGATTGGTAGACCACTACACACAGATATACTTCTAAAAACAATCATGCACTTAGACGAAGCAGTACTACATTTTACTCAGATAGTCCAAAAAGCAGTCCATTAAATTACTCCGATATTAATCCAACACTTTAGTATAATAATAGCCTAATCATAGTCAAACAGAAAATTGCCGAAAAATGTCGGTTAAGAAGAATCTGCCACACAATACAACACCCGAACTATAAAAAAGCACTAAAGAGCAGAGAGCTGAAAAACCTACTCTCCACAATTAGAAATCAAAATTTCCAAAACTATCTGAAACAACTCTTATCATCCGAAACAAATGTCTACTCACCCTGGAGGGTAACAAGGTATTTTAAGCAGCCACAGCAACTTAAATCCCTGATTCGTGCAGTCAATAATACTGGGGCAAAGATCAAACACAAAAAACCACTGGTATTTGCTGACCACTAGTTACTGTCTTCAAACTATTTTCGGCCGGGTTAGATAATAAAAATGACATTTGCAAAGTTCTAAATATGGCATATCAAATTACTCTTCCACCAAAATAAATACAAAGTTTACCAAGTGGGAGATGCCATTCTCGAACATGTAGGTTCCCACAAATTACCGGGCCATGACTTAATCACTGACTTAATCCTCGAAAATCTGCTCAAAAAATGTTTTCAATTTATAACTCAACTATTTAATGCAACACTAAAGCTTCGTTACTTCCCCTAACAATGAACAACTGCTGTAATCATACTAATTTCAAAGACGGAAAACATACTAATCAACCAGCTTCTCACAGGCGTATCAGCCTACTACCAGCATTGTTCAAAGCCTGTGAGAAAATGATCTTACTGAAGTTATGTTTATTGCTTCTAGATAATCACCTTATCCTTGACCACCAGTTTGGTTTCGGGAAGCATCACGCAACAACTGAGCAAGTACATCGTGTAGTAGACAAAATTACTAAAGATTTTGAAGAGCGCAGTTACTGTGCAACAGTATTCTGGGCGTGACACAGGACTTCGACAAGGTCTTTGAGGATCTCCTCTGCAAAATTAAAACATTTTTACCCACGGATTATTTTGAACTCCTGGCCTCATAATTATCCAATCGACACTTTCTTGTCAGGTATGTGAGCGCCATAATAGCAGCCTTTCTCATCAACTCCGGTGTTCCACAAGGGAACGTACTGGGCCCAATTCTATACCGTCTATTTACGACAGATCTCCCTATTATACACGGAAACATTGTTGCTACATTTGCAGACAACACGAAAATACTCTCATCGCACGCTGATCTATAGTAAACGCTCCATGGTACATCTCCAACGAAATCATTCGAAAGGATCTCGCAGTTCCAACAGTGTATCAAGAAATTCAACGTCTTTGTGTGCCTTATCGTGATCGAATTAGTGGTCACCCAAACACATCAGTGGAATGTCTTAAAGAAAGTAATGAAGTGCAATACAAATATTAACAGACTACTTAAAAGTAATAAACATTAATAAAACTAGAAAAAAAACCGTATACAGTTCGTAACACTTGATATATGAACCCTTAAATACAAATTAAAAACGTTTAAAGTCAATGACCTTCGATTGTGACAGATATCTGTGAATACAAATAGTCGTCTTAAATATGTGTAATGATAATGATAATGATAATTGATAATGATTATAATTAGTTAAAAGTTTAAAACGCCTACATTTGGATAGATTTATTAGATAATTATAGTTGGTCCTTATCTGTATACGTTGGGATCAAGTTGTACTTTTAGTTACAGATTTTTGTTTACAGTTCTGTAAAAAAATAGATAGCATTGGGTGTTCCGATAAACCCAGTAAATGCTGAGCTTTGTAATTTAGTGAACACAATCTTTAATAAATATGGAATTACTTGTACGTAATTGTTTAGTTTTGTTATATTTCTAATTTATTATTTAAATATCTAGATTAAATGTTGTTTTTTACCTGTTTATGTCACTGGGTAAATAAAATTATGTTTCTGCAATGGAGTCATATTATAGCATGTTGGTGTGCAAAAATAAACGTCATTTCTCTATTCCGGCATTAGAGGCAATTGTAAACAACCCTTATCTTTTCTCGGATGGCACACGTGCAGCTAGTGAAAAGACATTTTATTATAGTGATTATTGTTATCCTTAAAATATTACTCTGACAATTTATAGCTTCGTAGTAATGCAATAACTTCGCGGAAAAAATATAAATTATAAATAGAAACACGACATAGAGCAGGACAGCCGCGAAGTAAAAGCCTCGGCCTGCCACACTAGCGCGCGGCTAGTTCTGGGTTCGACTCCCAGGTCAAAAGCAACGGCAAAAACATCAAGTGCTCTCCGGTCATCATACGAACACCTTTGGCGGTCATAAAGTATATTCTTCTTCTTCTTCTAATGGGTCATGATACTATGAGAAATCTGTAGTTAGAAACAGGCTAATAACCTATATATAAGAGTTAGTAAAAGATAAATCAAATAAAACATGTAGAAATTCTAATCGTTCTAAAGATCATAATATAGTGGCCTATTTACCAGGACCTAAAAAAGCCAAAAATTTCAATGCAGCTTGGAAATTATATGTTACGAATGTTGTGCTGGAACTTTAAGTTACACACCATATTAATTCAATAATTCATGAATGTTTGAAAAATTAAGGAACTTTATCCACTATATACCCAAAATTCAGACATAGGCTATTATATCTCTTTGAAATAAAATCTTGAAGACGTCGTTACGCTATTTCTTACCGTTGATACGAGTCGGGATATTTTTCATACAGTAGTGTTTGTCAATCGTTTTCTATTCATTTTAGCAAATAAATAAAAAGACGGATAACGTGGTATGAGGCATAAGTGTAACTTAGTAAAAGAGGATGAAAATAATTTTAATCAGTTATATGCTTTTCACTAGGGAGATACACGTGTTGGCCCAGGGTGACATTTTCACATTACTCAATGTAGTTGATGATAACGGTCAGATACTTGTTAAAACTCAGTGGACTGACCCAATTGGCCTCCACAGTTTTAGCTATTTTAAACAATAAATACTTAATATTTTCCTTAATTTAATTGAATATAGAGGTACTTATGCATCCCACCTACATGTATAGGTGAGTTGATTTCACGTACAAAATTAAGAGTTAGTATCGTTCTTGAAATATCATAGGAGTTTTTAGATAAACTTTTTAGCAATTCGTTACTAATTTAATTAATTTGTTATACTTAAAATTAATTAGACCCTTAAAATCTAAATATGGTAAGCTGTTGAAGATTATTCAGTTTTGCATTCTCTACAAATACTCAACTGCGAGATTTTTAAATGATGACCATCGAACAGAAGACCTATTATGAATTTGTTGGCAAACTCAATTATAACTACTGCATTGATAGAAGTTTACTTACAATTAGTGGTAGTTATACAAGTTACTAATTACCAAAATACTTATTTAACTGTTAAAATAACCATTTCTATGGTCATTTTTTAGTGAATTCTATCCAATATCTGTTCGCTTTTTGTAGAATATAAATTCGCTGTTGCTTTTTTCCATTAGAATCGCGCATACTGCGCTGATAATCTGAGTCTTGCTTGTAAGGCAACGCAAAACCGGTCGGTAATTTTAACAAAGCGCCAGTATGGCAATATCATAAACCAAGTTCAACTAATGTTGAATCACTTACGTACACAAAATCCTACACAATAGCAATTGTAAAAGGGAGGGGGCAGATAAATCTCGAAAGACGTGAGCCCGATAGTACCCTGCAATTATTTATCGGCATAGACCTGAAGACAATCAACAGCGGTTCTAAAACAATAGTGGGCGTGCCCAACAATCAATTGTGCATGCGGCTATTATTAGGAACGTCTAGCAGAAATTAATTTTTTGTAGCCCTGGATTGCCGGGCGGGCTCTTTATAAGCGGGCAGGTGGTTTTGGCAAACCAGAAATAACGATATTTTTTAATTCCGCGCCGTTTTGCGCAACAACAGAATGCGGAGAGCGAGGAACGGACGCAACATGTAAGTAATAAACGGCGCTAATTAATTTTACACTATTACTTGAGATAGGAATCTCCCATCTTTCTATTGGGACGGCGCGACTTATGTGATGGCTACCATATTACGCCGTTTTCTGTCTCTCTAAATGTTTAAGCAAATATGCGACACAAGATCCGATATCGGGTATATTGATGTCCTCCCTCCGGAGGCTTGTAGTAATGCGTTAGCGGGCTTGTCGGACAATCTGCTGCCGAGCAGCAGAGGTCGGACCAGTCTCGTAAATTCAGTCACCTTGTGATCGCATCCTCCACGAATAACGTGACCACCACAATACATCGTTTCCGCCGGTAGAAAAATTGGTGCCGGCTACTGGACTTGAACGCATGGCCTCCGTACCTTCCAGTAATCAAGATCAAAAATGATGTTACTTTTTTTTAGTAGCATACGTATGCGTTTTGAATTAAAAACAGTTGGGTTAAATGTAATTCAGTTAATCAGCCTGCCATAATATAATTCGATTGCTATTTAGCCTTTTTGGGGATTTGCTGTAGCTATTGGTAGTATCTTGAGATTGTTTTTGAAATAAGTTATTTTTATAATGTATTTTCTTACAGCATTTCTAAGTGAAAGAAGAAAACAATTGCAAACATGCATTTTGGTGATAGTCATGTATATTCGAAAATATTGTGAAACAATAAGAAAATAACAGAAAATATAAAGAACTTAATTAGGAACAAAAAATTAAATGTTTAGGATAGTTTTTCTAACAAAATATTGTTTCAGGTAGTTAAAAAATCTTAAAAATTGTAATATTTCTAAAGGTTTAATGATTTAGTCGTTGATTTATTATAAGATCTATAAAGTGCACTTTTTATTAACGTATCTCTTTTAACATCCAGAGATATATATTTACATAGTGAGAGAAAAGACTCCTATTGGACTCAATCCGTTGTTAACGTTAGATCTTTGGGTCATTTTTTTTAATCTTCCGTCAGAGGTGAACCAATTTATTATTGGGTCAGAGTTCTGTTGTTGTTTGATGTTTAACAGAGTACTAATAAATTAATTTCCTTACATATGGAATTTTGAACTCTGAGTTGAATGTTTGGTTTATCACATATCAGTTTGGATTTTATACTACAGATTTTTTTAAATGAAAGTGTTAAATGTCTTCAGTGTACAACTGTACAACCCCACAACTGACAAGCGCAAGTCAAGATTGGTCGAATAATATTTTTGCATAACAAAACTGTTTCCGCTCAGTCAACACATTTTGTTCAACCTCAAGTCTATTTTTTTTTATTTTTCTTATGATGTGCTTCCACTCAAAATATCGGTTAATATGTAGTCTCAGTTATTTAACTTCATTTGACTGGGAGATGTGATTATTATTAAGTTTAACAGATGCGCATATTTGGCGCTTTGGCATAAATGTAACACGCCTTAATTTACTTTCATTCACTTGATTTTTTACTTACGTAGCCACTGCTTTATTTCCTTTAAATCAATTTGTAGATAAGTTGATGGGGTTACCGGGATTTCATTTTATGTTATCGGTGAATACACCTATTTCTGTTTGCGCAGCTACGCGTAGGTCAGAGGTATTTATTTAATAGGAATAAGATGGACCCTATCATCCCACTTTTTTGTTTTAAATTTTTTTAAATTTGTATGTATAAGATACGAACCTAAGAGGAGATAATATTCATGTGGGGACGTTTTCTTAATATTAAGTAGTAGTCCATATATGTGTCATACTTTGTCAAATGATTTTCTAACATCCAATAAAAGAGCAGTTTCAAATTTTTTATCTTGGAATGCAGTTAGATTATGTTTGTTAAACAATTGCATTGTTGAATTGTTGAATGTTGCTACCTAGTGTTAAAGTGATAGTTAGTCGACCATGTTTCTTTCAGTAAATTTTTATTAACACGCCATAATGCTCATTTCCTCAGTAACTTGATTGTATCAAATAAATATGTAACTTGACAGAAAAATAATATGTTATTTCATTGGAAAGTTTTGCAGGTTTAGGGATAAAAATTATTTAGGCAAATTTGATGGTATGCAAGTCTAAAAATCCCATTAAAGAGGATTTGAAGGAATCTTATTTTATATTCAGGCAATTGATGAGGTACAGTTGCCATTATGGGGTCGTTGTACAAAACTTCTTATATATACCAATTTATCTCATACTCACTTTCTTGACAGTTAATCTTGCGTATTGGTAGAAGCATTTGTAGTAGTGATTACAATGAATATTCTATTTTGTAATTGATATTACACTGGAAAACGTTTACTAAGTAATTTGCAAATACTCCTGCCTTTTTGTCACGTTATAGCCATGAATTTCTTTGATCACGTATTGATAATATATCACTTTGTGGTTACTTGATGCTCTTGTTAGTTTTCATATCGATATATGAGAAACGATAAAGTCTCATTTGTATTATGAATATTCTCAATGAGAAATAGAATTGCAGAAAATATTGCTGAATAATTGTGTGTTCTACCATTAGTGATTTCTATGTGATACATAAAGTAGTGGGGTATTTTTGTGTTCGTTTTGTCTGCCTGAGTCAAGCAAAATATTTATATTACTTATATTTAAGAAGTTTTCGACTTCTACTCTGTTCTATTACATCTATCAGGATCCAATAAGGCTATTACATGATATCCATTATCGAGTTATATTGTTAATGAGGTGCTTAGAATATTTAGAATTATGTTATGTTAGTAAAAAAGTTGGTTGAATAGGTTTATAAATTTACCGATATATTTAAAGATAAATCTTGGTGTGGGGACAGCTGACTTTTTAACAGTAATTGAAATTGAATAGATGTAGTTGGTTAAAGTGTCACTGAAAATTATATTGACGATGTAGATATGCGACGTTTCATTCTGTTGGTTGAAATTAACGGGATCTTCGGGTTTTAGTTGGTTATTTTAGGATTTTTGGTAAACTAACTACCCTTATAATTAGTGTGCTCTCTGTATAGTGCGCATGTAGTCTTAGTCCCGCTAGTTTTCGTACAAGTCCTGACAGCGTGGAGTCTTCCGCATTTCACACATGCATATGGCTTAATATGATATGTTCGTATATATTCATAATTTTGTTATTTCTTGCATTTAACTATTCTTGTATTTTCATTGGGAATTTAAAACTAACAACTGTATTTTATACGAATCGAATGTTTGAAAGTGGTTGTTGTATTTATTAACTTCTCATGTTTTTAATAATTCTTACTTTATGTCCCCTTTTATTATTTTGTCAATTGGAGTGAAATAATGGAAGACTAGTTTATACGGTCGATCTTATTTTGTCTGATAGGAGTAGCGTGTAATATTATTATTGTCATACGTGTATTTTATTAGCTTTCCATATCTGTCAGAGGTTCCTACATTTATTTAAGCTACATTATCACTTTTTGTTATAATTAACCACGGCCTGAACTACTTTTGAAAAATGATTACACGTACTCAATAAGAACCAAAACGTGCTATGCATACATTATTTACTGCAGTTTATTTTAAAAAATACAAATATGTATATATGATTATAAAGAAAATATAAATTTCATTTTTGGTACATAAAATAGAGACTAGTAGTAATTAGCAAATTATGGTGTGACAAAATATTAAAACACCTGCCCAGAAAATCAGTCGTTCTCTTAACCACAATCTTTAATAGCATGTTACGGCTGTGTTACTATCCAATACAATAGAAATATGCCCAAATTAAAATGACTGCTAAACCTGGCAAACCTACCACGGAATACACTTTATCGTTATCATAAGTTTATTGCCTTTAATGTTCAAAATATTTGTTTCTCCTGTCTAGAATCAATACAAACGGTTTAATACCTACACACCAATTTATCTTCTGGCAAAAACATTCAACAACCCAGCAGTGCCACCGGATAGTAAACAAAATTAAAGAGAGCCTAGAAGAGAAGAAAATGAGCGCCGCAGTATTTTTGGACATACAGCAGGCAGTCGACAAGGTGTGGTACGAATAATTATTATTTAAGGTAAAGAAACACATACCTAGTCAAATATATTTTATTCAAAAATCTGATCTCAGCAACCGATTCTACCAAGTGAAGATTAACAATGTATTATCCAGCTACCACCCTATAAAATAAGGAATAGCCCAAAGTAGTGTTCTCGGACCGCTCTTGTACTTAATTTTCACTGCGGATATACCAACGACTGACGACACCACACTGGTCACATTTGCTGACACAAATCCAGCCACAGCTTCTGATAAGCTCTAAAACTACCTGAACTATTTAGACAATTAGGTACGACGTTGGAAAATCATAGTTAACACCGAGAAATTGACACAGATGAAATACATGCCCCCAGGTCTACCCCAATGGCACTCCTATTCTTGAAAAACCAGTCGTTAAATACTTGGGACTTCACTCAGATCAGAAACTCACCTGAAAAGAACTTATAAAGGCCAAAAAACCCAACTAAACCTTAAAATGAAACAACTGCCCTGGTTACTCATTAGAAAATATTAATTATTCCCTTAAAATAAATTATCCATATACAAAACTATTATAAAACCCAATTGAAGGTACGGTATTGAGCTTTGGGAATATAGTAAACCGTCCAATACTAAAATCCTACAAACATTCCAGTCGAAGACACTTCGCATGATAGCGAATGCTCCCTGGTATGTGTCCAACCAAATTCTACATGAGAACTTCAGCATACATTTGTTAAAAATGTAATCAGCACCCATTCTAACAAATCTAAACTCCGCAGTACAAATTAGCTCATAGAAGTACTCTACCAACAACACCCAGAAAAGAGAGAAACTGACCAGAAGATCTCATTAACTACCCACCTAATGTCTTTAAACGCTTAAACCTTTTACTTATTAATCTGTATATATGTTCATATCCATATATTTACTGTAGAGTAGATTGTAAAACTGTAATTAATTAGGTTAGATCTTACTGATCTTATTTTTGAACTTTTTTCACATTTTTAAAATATTGTAAAATTTGCAGATGTTTAGGATTTTCTGTTCTTGTGCCGGTAAAAGCAATATCGTATTGTGTGAGTTTCTTTCTTAATTTTTAATAAATTGCGGTACATAAAATGTTATTTTCAGCAGCTCTAAAAACATAACTAAAAAAATTAATAACTAAATTTAATTAAAAAGAAAAATAAAAACTGTTATCGCTGAGATCGTTCACAAATGCCACAGTATTATCTTCTAATAAAAGATATTTATCCGCTTTTTGCATTATGCAGGCCAACATCTCATCGGAATTTTGATAGCTTTTAAAGCTCCTATAGTAATTATAATTTTAAGAGCGAAAAGTTTCGTCCGCAGTATACACTCTTATCTTGGCTAGTAAAATTAATTTGTGCCAAGATTTAATTTTATTGTCCCAACTTTTTCTGATCCGGTCTAAAGATAACCTACACAATATAAACTTCTAGTACCGTATCATTTCTTAACAAGATTTTTGATTTTATCAGCTTCCATTGCTTCTACCAGCGTTACAGTCCTTATAATAAGTATAATAACTATTGCTGCGTAGATCTATTATTTACAGTTCCATTATGCGTAAGATTTGAGATAGTGCTAAATGCGCTATCAATGGATATAAAGAAAAATTTTCAAACATATACAAAGAATAAAATTCTTAAACTGTATATAAAAAGATTATATTAATACACCTTTTTTAAAGGTAAAGAACTTGATTTTAGTTGCGTCAACTACTTAATTTTCAATTCATGGCAGAATTAAAAAAGTTTATTAAAGCTGCGAGTTATTTATATCTACTAAAATAAACAAGAACAAATATACTAGATTTTCCTTAAAAGAAAAATCATTGGCAATATATTAACAAGATGCAATACATTTATTTAAAAAAAAAAGATTTGATCCTTGTGTTTTATGCTAAAGATAATTATTCTATTTAAAAAAATATTTAAAAATTATTTTGTTTTTCTATGCATATAACTATAATCTAGAATAGCTTATAAATGCTATTACATTTCTACAAATAAAGCTACAAGATAGTTGAATCAAGGCTCTCTTACAAAAACATATAATTCTTTTAATATTATGGTTTATGTTTATATATATTTCTTACAAGTGCACATATAGAGTGTGTTCTGATTTCTAAACAATAACATATAAAATTATTTACAATATATTCTGCTTATAAGAGCAATAGTAAATTAACGGAAATGAATGCTTACATATTTTTTTGACTATGCACATAAACAAGTTGTGATCCTTAATACTTCAAAATAATAATGTTGAACGGTTTCAGTATTTATTTGAGTTACTGATTATTTCAGCTAATCGGTGATTACGAGCCCATTATATTTGTTTTATATATAACACAGAATGTTTAAAATAATCTAATGCAACTGGCTCAGGTTTATCTTTAGTTGTTTGTGTTTGATCTAAGTTAGATTTCTGTTTGAGAAACATGCGTAAGTGGGTGTTAAGGAAAAGAGCAATTTTTAATTTAAGGCAAATAATATCTATTCAATAAAATAAGAAAAATATGTACATTTTTTTGATTTTGTGTTACGCGAAGAACAAAAATCCATTTCTTAAAACAATTTTACCTTAGTTGATCTTTCATTAGTTTGCAAGAAATGAAACTAAACTTTGTGTTATTCTTATTCCGATACTAGTGCTTAGGAGATGAAGCGATTGCTTTAGAGCGTAACGTTTTAGATCTGTTCCTATTCTAATATAAAAACAGAGAATAATAAATTTTATACTCTTTATATTGCACAACTCCTTCCTGAAGCTCGCTATAAAATGTTAGACTGTGCTGAATAGATTTGAAAATTTTAATTTGTGCAAAAGTACATATGTATGAATTCATGGTATCTTTTTGTTATTATACTAATCCTCAAAAACAGTAAAAAAATCAATTTTACATGAACATTGAACTACACTTGAGAGCAAAACAACCGACTCAGCAACATGTTCGAGTTTTGAGAGAAAATGTATCCACTCCGATAGCATTCCAAGTAAAATTCAGTGTACTGTTTGAAAGCTTGAAAACTGTGATTTCAAGTGACACCACTTTGATTAAAATCGGATCTGTTCTGAAAAAGTTATGAGCCTAAGAATATGTGTAACGCAAAAGAATTGAAAAGGAAAAGGTGATTATAAAAGGAAACAAAATAAATCCTCAGTTGAAATTAATTTAATGATTTGTTTAATACATAATGTTGCCACCTCTACTCCTAATTGTACTTTCCAAGCGATTGCGCATGGATCGGATGACTTTTCCTATGCTGTTTTGCGGGATTGTTTCCCACTCTTCATTCAACGCCGCTCTCAGTTCTACGCATTTCCTGGTGTAATATTTCTGACCCGGACTCTTCGATTAAACTCATCCCAAATATTCCCAATGGGATTCAAGTCTGGACTACACGGAGACCGGTCTATTTTCGTTATAGCGATGTCAGCCAGGTAGGTAGTGGTCGCTCGCGCAGTTTGGCATCTCTCATTGTCGTACTTTAGCATGAAGTCCTTAGCAACAAATCCCGCAAACCAAACAACTTGTTTCTCCCGAATGTCCTTGATGTAGCGGTCCGTTGATAAACTTACTCCTCACTAGGCACGAAAACCAACTAAGTTTTTCCGTACATGGAACGCCCGCCCAGAACCTGCAAAAGCCACCTTCATATGCGACAGTTTCTCATATACAGCAGTGAGCAAATCGCTCTTCTGGCCTTGTATAGAGACCTGACGTTTCCTGTTGTTGCCAAGTAGACACGCCCTGAACTCGTTAGTGAATAATATCTGATCCTAATAGCCAAAGTCCCAATCGAGATGTTTGCGTGCAAATTCCAGTCGCTTTTGCTTTTGGACTGCAGTTAGCTTGGGACTTGTAGCTGGAATTTTTTTGAGTCAGGTTGGCTGCCTTCAGTCTTCTTCTCACTGTCCAAGCGTTGGCGACTACACTCCTAGCCGCACTCAGCTCTTTCTTGAGGTTAACGCCAGTTATATGTCGATTTCTGAGGGATATTGAAACGAGAAATCAATCGACTCTCTCCGTTGTCACGCACCTACAGTTGCTTCCTTACTGGCGAACGTAGCCACTGGTTTCCCGATACCGACAGCACACTCTTGACTAAGGCCTTCTCTCAACTATGCAACTGCCTGGACTCCTTTGGCGGTTCTGGTATCCATTTTCTTGCAAATCAGTCAAGCACTTACGTCACTTCGGATAAGTAACTGAGATTAATTATCGGATTGCAACCACAGTAGACGCGTACGTGAGTTCCAATTAGCAAGATTCGGAAAACCCTGTTCCCGATGCATTTTTAATACGTCATCCAATTAATGCAATAGTAACAGTTTTTTAAAGCTCAATCATAGATGTTCCTTGCAGATTAATGTTTTTATTTTCACTTTCCTTTGACTGAAACAGGAGACAAAAATGCGCGTACAGCTAGTGAGTCAATTATTTTGCTCTCAAGTGTATAACATTTATTGCTTAAATCTATAGTAGTAATCATTCAGACTGAAAGTTTCTGGTTCTTAAGCTGCGCAGTCTGTTTTTCCTATTAATTTTTAAACTTTGTTAAATCAGTTGAAACAGATTTTAACACTGTTTGTTTCACATCGTACGCTCTAAATATCGTAATCTTTATTTTTTTTTATTCAGTTTATTTAGAATTGTTAGAACTGTTATTTAGGAAGACGTTTGAAGGGGTGTCAACCAACATTTAAAGGATTCAAATATTTTAAAGAGTAACAAATTACTTCTTTTAATGTTAACCATGTAAGACTTGTTAAAAAATCTGTTAATAAACAATAATTTAATAAATAAAGATTTTAGGTAACGCTGTTCATTACTGTAAAGTGTGGGTATTGAAAAACTCTATTTCGGCGCCTGAAGTCATATATAACCATACTTTTATAATCACTTAATGAAGGAAATCACCGTATAAATATTAAAAGGTGTATAAGTTGTTCTTTTAAAGGTAATGGCTGTAAAACCGACAGTATATTTAGAATTTATTAAACTTGCAGGAGCATCAACAAACATAAACGAGCACTACCTTGTGTTCATATAAGTCGTTTATTCCTGTTTGCTTATTCAAGTTCCATGCGGTGTATCCGTACTCTTAGGTTAAACACACATTAAATCAGTATTTGGTTTGGCCCATACGAATATACGCGACCAATTTTAACGAAGGTTAAATAAAGAAATCTCTGTCAACAGAAACAGATTTATTACTTATAACCGTCTAAATTTGGTATACAACTAAGTTTTGTGTTGGAATTTAAATTAATAGTGAAAATTTATTTTACTAGTTTACGAAAAAACTATTACTGGAACAAAAAGTGTTGATTGCATTGGCTGTCTACCTTTATAATAATTTATGAAAGATATGCCTTTCAAAATACATATGGATTAAATTATTGTTTTACAATGGTGGCGCCAGATTTTATGATGGAGGACAAGCACACCTAGGAAACTAAGGTAATAAAGTATCAATATACAAACAACAAACAGACAAATTTAAGATCCTTTAATATCTGTTTATGATTTGTTTATGTTCGTTTGCTAGGTGCCGAAACCTTTATTAATGGATATTATAACAACAACTAATTCGTGGGAACATTACATATTCAATGGGCCACTTAATTTCAGTAAAGGGAGAACTTGGACTCACTGATCCCTTTATGATACTCCGATGAATTGGTTCTCAATAATTAAAATAATGTTTAAGATTATTTAAGAGCAAGTAAATAAACTTTCAAAAAAAAAGGTGAGCAAGGAAAATAATAAAAATAAAAGTAAGAGGCAAACTACTCTTTGCCTAATTTAAAAATATTTCACACCCCGTCTGTATTTTCTTCACTAGGGAATAGTGTATTTTAAATATACTTTAAGATACTATAAAAGTGATAAAGTAACAATTGGTTGATCCTGTATCTAGTAAAAAGCTTAACTTATATGTGGTAGAATAATACAGCTTTTTTATGCCTTCTTGGTAATATTAATAAGTTTATCCATTTTTTGTTCATTGTTTTTAAACCAAAATTAATATAAAATTGGTTTAATAGTCTTTCTCAAGAAAAAATATATCGGAAATAATCTTGAAGATTTAGTAACCATATCTTATTTTAAAATATCTAACTTGTGCTTTGGAGTCCTATGAATTTTAAGAATTAATTTAAAGAATCGTTTGTGTCTTTAAAGCTAGTTATCATAAAAGCTATTAAAAACTTTCACTTGGTGTTTGGAAATATTTTTATATGGGCCAGAAAGCCCCTTATGGAAAATTTAGACAAAATCGCTCAAAAGTTACAGCAGCAAATAACTCGATTAAATTGAACTGTACTAATAACCAATAGTGCAAGAGATAGAAAATAAACAACTAAAATGGTTTGAACATCCAAAAATACCTCAATTTAATATTTAAAACAAGAGTAAATGGAATAAGAATAAGAGGTAGACTCCAGATAGATAACATCAAATAAGTGACTAGAAAAAAAAGTACGAAAAATGGCACCAGATAAAAATCCAACTTTGTAGCGCATAAATGGGAAGAAGAAAGAAGAAGAAGAAAAAGAAAATTGAATTTTTTCATATGCAGCATGACCAAGTAAATCTATTTTTTTCTATTTATTATGTATATGATGTAAGCCTTCTTCATTTGGTTTCATTTGAAAGGCTTATATTTTGTTTACATGTTACAAATCGGATTTAGTCTTGTACATTTAAATCTTTGTTGCATAGCCCTTGTGCTTGTTCATTATTGCTCAAATATTAATATTTGCTAACTCTTTTAATATTGTTTAATGTTAGACTTAGTACAATATTTGTTCCCTTTCATATACAATTAGCCATACTACAAGCCTTTAAAGATCCGAAGTGTCAATCACGATCACATTTTATTTTAAATTTTAATATAAATCTTTTAATTGTAATATAAATGTGTATGTTTTGAATGTTATTCTTTGTACACTAACTTAATTACAATTACTTTTATTAGTTTTTGGTGGTGAACTTTCTGTACATGTTACCTTAACTTCTTATGTTGCTCAAACGGAACTAACATAAAAATATAAATAACTGAATGCAAGTAAGTCTTTGTGTTTAATATAATTATAAAATTCCAAAATGATAAGCAAAATTGTCGTGTTGGACACAATACTTTTTATTTCATTAATCGTACATATTTAAATGCTTAAGAAGGAAAAAATATAACTTGCTAAAAGCACGCTTATTTATACCCACGACAAATTAGCTAGAGCAAGATTTCTCGCAAGATTGAAGAATGATACACAGGCGCATTATGCTAAAATAATGGTAAATAATGCGATTATCTTGTCGTGTTTGATATATGCGCCTGCATTGTACAGTTCTTGTGCGTTTACGATTTTAAGTGTGCTTTCTTTCAAAATACAAAGCAGACACGGCCGTGCACCGTCTTCTTCTGATAACAGTTTTATTTGTGGCAGTAAATAACAATTTGTACATTGACAGAGTGTTAAATAAACGTTAACAGTAGGAGGAAAGGAGTAGGTGAGGTTAATAACTTATTGTACAAGTGGTGTGTTAAACGATTATTTTCATTTTTATTATGCCAGCAATTGGTATAAAGGCTAACTTGTTATCATTGCACTTGATATATTTATCCGTGCGATGATTTGTGGTTGCATTAATTCTTTATTTCTCTGCAACGGAGCGACGCCATAAGTCTGATTTGGTCTCAGAACTCCATTTTAGGCGCGCCAGTCGTGAATTCCGGCCAAGTTAGTTAAATTATTCAATTAGCGCGACAAAACTAATTACAGGCGACCCGACACACAATTAAGTAATTGCCAAATTCTCCGGCCTCTTTCGTTTTAATTGCGCGCGCGTCGAACTGCGCCCGTGCAGCGTATTCCGGACATGCCGGTTTGCAACCGAAAAGTGCCGCAGATGTCTGTCAAGAAAGACAATAACTAATGCGAATTTTATTTAATATCATCCTCGACATCCCGGACACGAGCAACTATATACTTATCCGCTGGTAGAATTTAATAGCACGGTCATTATTAACGCGTGCCATCCATTTGTCTAACAAGAACAATTTTAACATTAAGCGCGCTAGACATTCCGACAATCCGCTTCCATAAAAAATATCAACATAATATGAATCATTACGACTTACGAGCGTGCAGTGAAACAGAATTACGTGAATGACAAGATGAAATGGACAGTGTAATGCACAATGGAGCTTCGTGCGTCGTATTCATTTGATGAACTTAAAATATGTGTTTTGGATTTTTTCCTTTTCACTTATTTCTTTACCCAGAATATGATGTCACCGATTCAATTTACGTAATTTTTGAATTGCAATAATTATTTTTAAAATTATATTAGAAGTAAAAATATTTGTTTTTCCTATTAATTCTATGTGTATGAGGTCACAAAGATACATCGAAAGAAAAATGCAGAACAGCAATTTGTTTATATAACATTTATTATATCGTACTGATTTAAAGTACGCATGTGAGCTTTTTCTATTGATAAATTAAACTTTTGTTAAACTTATACATTCTCAACTAGTTTTAACTATAAAGTAACGGATTTAACCACTTATATCAAATTGTATAGTCGAAATTCTTAGTACATACAAAACAATTGGCACGTGTTTTCTCATCAGAACCAAATGGAAGGAAAATTTTGCCCTCCGGGCAGTTTTTAGAGCGAAACATTTTTGTACATAACTCTATCCAATTTAACTCACCGGCGCCTTGAAGTGAATGAAGGGGTCACAATTAAAGTTAACTAGCAGGCATGCCAGAGTTTAAGAGGATGCTCCGGCAGCGCGTTTTGGCGTCTAAACCGCTGAAATCGTAGTTTCCTGCTTCGTGATGTACATCAAGAATGCAGCCGAGTCGCTGTGCAACGAATTCGGTTAAACTACGCAGAGAGACTTTGCGTAGGCACACGTCGAAATACTCTTTTCTTTATATCTTTACCTACTTTGCTTTGATTTAATAAATTTATATGCCATCTAATTTATCACTGGTTCTAAACGCACTGCGCTCTTGTTGCTTTTATTTGTTTGTGAGAATTGATTAAAGCAATTAATTTATACATAAAAGTGTTCATAAAGACTTGCGACTCTGTTTCATAGACATTACATTATATGAGGTTGCCTCCTCCTTTTTCTTTTTGTTTTTCTCCGTCTTTTTTAATTTTTGCCCGAAAAAGTTTTCCATTTTTTGTTTCTATGTTTGTCTATCCTCTCAGTTAGCTTTCTGTATACTCATTTCCATCCATATCGCCCTGTATCAGAAATGCTGCACGTAAGGGCGAACATATGAGAATTTCAATCTTTCAGTTCGAAAGTTTCGTCATTATTTATATTATTATTATGGCAGCTTTTTTATGGTTTGTTATATCTTCTACAATATCTGTCAGTCTTTCAAAGAAAGCATTCTTGCTTTTGTTTCTAACATTATCATTTATTGCATATATTCCTATGTTAACCTTAAAAACAAGGCGACCTTATCATAATTGCTGGTAGACCTTTTCTGGAAATTCTTGGATTGGCCGATAGTACACACCAAGAGTATACACTTGTATATTATTGCAAGAGAAAAATAGGAGTACAAGCATGCAAGATCAGGCTATTAAATCCAATTAATAAAAGGCTCGATTAAACCTTAAACAGACAAAATTATTTTAAGTTCCAAAATTTTAGAAATTAGTGATTTCAAGTTTATATTCATTAAATGCCTCTAAACTGTTCATTAAAAACGTTGAAGAGCTCAAAAGAAGTGTATTTACGGTAGTCGGAAGGCACTTACCCTGTAAGCCAGTGACATTACATGGCTAAATGGCACATAGCGGCACGTGGCGACTTCGCTACTCAGTTTAGGCTTTGCAGTGGAATTCTAATGGAGAACCTGCCATGTGCATCTAGAAAGTTGCGAGTAGTGTATAGTGGCGAATAGCGATTTAGAAAGCAGCCTCCAAGTTTATGATGGCAAAATCTACCTGGGTGCATCCAGAACAGTGGGATCAGTGCTTAGCGGCAGAAAACGGTTTGGAATGTAACCTACAGGGATTAGTTCTTGTACGTAGCAGTTTCACTGATGTCGTCTAGAGATAACGGATGGTTAGCGGTAATGGGTTCTTAACGACTGATGGAACTCGGCTCCACGCAACCTTACGCCACACTGCAATATTTTCTAGTCAAAGGTCTTGCCGAGTACGAATTCGACGGCGATGCAGAGCACAGTTACGCAGCACTTCAAGCCGCAGATGGAGACGATAAAAAAGGCCCAAACACCGACACACTTCTATTGACTAACGGAAATTTGCAGGACAAAATAATTAACATTTTACATATAGTCGAAATTTAATTGTATTTTGTTCAACTAAATTAAATCCAAAACTTTTCTTAACATTATTTAAAAATAAAATCAAAAAACTTTATGCAAAATAAATAATTGCTTGTCTTAACACCTATAATAGTTGTTGATTTTCTATACACCTCTGTGGCAACTAAAATAATTGGAATAACACTTTTTCATGTCCTTTTTATTAATATAGATACTTTACTTTGACTTTTGACTTTGGTGCTTGGGTACTCCACTCCAAATATAGTAATAGTTATTTTTTTTTATCTCACGAAGATTGTTTAACTTTTTAATTTTTAATATGTGTCATAATTTTTCTTTGGTTAGTTCAGGGGTAGTATTCTTTTATAATTTACATAGACATTGAAAATAATTAGCTAGATTGAATTGACTGGCTAATCCAAAGCTAAACCTTTCCCTTTGCTCCGGGCTTAGAACCGACAAGGAGATCTAATAAGTCTGCACTCTCAACCGGATAAAGAAGATATTCCACAAACTATTTATTTGAAATCCTTTATTATTCTAAAATATCTTTCTCCTAGAATTAAAGCTCTTGTAATTTATTAACCGAATTGGTTAGTTCTCGATTATTTTGACATAATAATTTCTTAAATACGCAATACACTTGATCCCACGTTTTTCTATAATCCATTCAGCGAATACATATAGTAATAAATCATCATGACACACCTCTGAACCGCCCCTGAAACGCAGAAAGATGTGCGCCGAAGCCAAGTTTACAATATAGTATTTCTAACAATATTTTGTATTTACCTCTTTGCGTTAAACTGATGAATCAGAATTTAAAAACTCGGTTTACAATACACACTATCATTAATAGTGTAATGCAAACGAAATCGCCACTCCTAACCACAACAAGTTAGCCGCAGCACTAAATACGCGTACCCAAAAATGAGTCAGTGTGTATCTGACTACTGACTCGCACTTTTTCAAACCGGCCAATTACAGAGAATTATTTAAAATGAGCGGGAATTTTTGACAGTTTTATTACTATACGTATTCGCTGAACGGATAATAGTTCTCGTTAGCGGACCCAGCTTCCAAGCTGGAGACCAGCTTTACTTTTGTCATGTCCGTCGTCTGTCACGCCTTATAATTTTTGATCTGTGATAGATAAAGACATAACGTTTGCAGTATTCAACTAAGGACTATAAGTAAAGTCCAAACGCCAAATATCAGCCTGATCGGAAAATCTCAAGACCGATTTGTCCGGAAGTGACTGCAAATTTTTCGGTTCTCGCCGCTATCCACTTTCATTGGTATATATAATTCATTGTCATTCGTTTCAATAAAATTTTGTTAAACCCCATAGTTTAGTTTCATGCATAGGGTCCGCTCTGCTTTATCTGTAAAGCAAATTTTCACTAGTTTTCCTTTTAAGACCACAAAAATTATTTTAAATTTTAAGAATATGTTAATTCCCAAGAAAATAAGAACAAAATGTATTTGATTTTTGTTGAGTCATTCCACTTTTTAAAATATTGCTATTTTTAGATGTTTTATTTGAATTTCTGTTGTCACTTAGAAACTCACAAACAAAGTACGACTGTGAAACAGTTTCTTATTAAGAAGCACCTAAAAAAACGTCAATGTTATGTTTATTAATAAGGCGTCTTTTGGTCTTGGCTTCTTTTGAAGCGGTTCTGATTTGTACGCAAGGAAAAACTACTCTAGCGCACTATTAAACACCCTGTTAAGATACATGTCTGAAATTATTTCAGTGAACGAAAATACTTCTTTGCAGATACGCAGAAAAGGTAGTTAATATATTTGAGAAGTGTTTGCTATGGTCTGCTCGAAAAAGATCGGTATGGCTCTCACAATTTTCCGACGTTAATTCAATCCAAAATATCTAATATTACATTATTTTAGTGATCTTTCTAAACTGTTTTCTTTTTTTTATTGTAGCATATACGTTAATTATAAAATATTCTTTTACCAAATTCAACTTTATTCTTCTGATGCTATGCATAGGCGAGCACACTTTGGCGATGTCCTTTTAGATTAAATATTTCTAGGCATCTTTCTGCACACCTTGCACGCTACCCCTATTTTTGATGTTACATTACTATATCACCTGTTTTCTTCTATCTTCTATTCTTTCTTAGATTCTTCGTTATGTTGTATTTTTCATCCTGTAGAATATGTTCAAGATATGAAACCTTTTGCTTCTTCACTGTCTCAACAATTGTCTATTTGCACTTTCTTTTCTTCTGTGTTCTTGACATAGTCTACTCAGGATATTCTAAATCGACATTGACTTTATTTTAAGTGACCATGTTTTAGATCTGTGTAATAAAGTGGGCCACATGTAGCACCTTACTACGCGCATTCGAAGACTCTTGGAAAATGTTCTTTGAGGGAGAAGAGGTTTTACTTTATAATGTCCCATTTTATTTATGTCGATCCGTTGTCACAGTCAAGTTTTTGATTTAAAGTACTTGAGATATTTAAATTTTAAAATTGTTTTACTGGTTTTGCCATTTATTATTGAAACATTATTATCTTGCTGATGTCTGCTTATAATTACTAATTTTGCCTTTTTCGAAATTTATAAGTTCGTATTCTTTTCTTAGGATACTTAATCTATAAATAAAAAGTTGTGGGTTATCTGAGGAGTTTGCTAGTATAGGAATATTATCCGCCGATCTAATGTTCTAATAGAGATGCTGTTGGCTTTATTTTTAATTTGGTATCTGTCAAAACCAAGCAATAATGACAAGAGACAACCTTGTCGCACTCTCTTCTACACTTTTAAATTCGTTGTTACGTCCAAATGTTGGTTATCTGATTTTTCTAGTGGTTTTGGATAATTTAATATCCCCGGTCATTCACCTTTCCTGACAGAAACTTATGAATCCACCTCATTCAATTTTTTCTTCTTCTACTTTTGCATTGAAATCTCTAATAATTATATTTATTTTAATTTGTCGTATTTGTTCATATAAATAAACGGTTTTCTAGTCAAGACTGTCTATTATGGAGAATTAGATATGTAATATATTGGTATTGGTAGATTTTCCTGCAATTTGCATGATTATTATTTGATCATAAATTACTAATTGATTTTCTAATATTATCGCTATTTTTGTCTATAATACAGTACGTGCCCGTCCTGAAACTATAATCTTCTTTTAGGCCAAGGATATTTCTTCTCATTCTTTTTACTTCTTTTGTATAGCTGAACTTATCAACTGCATGTAGAGTTGTACTTCTAAGTTGCTATTATTTTTCTTACGTTTACCAAATCAAGTTAAAAATTCTTAGCACTCTTTGGTGATTAAATATCAATCCGGAACTTGGGGTTCTTTATAGACATTTTCCTGACATGATAAACTATTGAAAATAATAATAATAATTATTATATATAATATAAATGAGTTATCAAAAGACGATATGACTATTCTAGAAAATAGACTAAAGTTCTATGACATCTGCAGGGATTTCCTACTAAGACAACAATATCATCTGCGTAGACCATGTTCTGAATTTTTATCGACTTCATGTTTCAATTACCTATCTTCAACTTTCTGGTTCTCTACTTGCTATTTTTAATCACCGTGTTCGTAACTGGGATGAATAGCAATAGGTTGAGACTATCACCTTGCTTGAGCCCTTCCTCCATACTAAATTGTTTCGTCCGTTATACTGCTAGTCTCACTATTCTTTTTACTTCTTTTAATGCACTTTCTATTACTCTTCTCAGCTTCTCATTTACTTTTAGTTGTTCTAGTATTTTCCATATCTGTTTTTAGGTATCGAAACCGCTTTAAGATCAATGTAGGCCAAGCATAAATCTCTTACTCTGTCTATTACCTTTTCCATGGTTATTCTTAATGTGAAAATATGGTTCTATGTCTGTTGTCTCTATCTATATGTTACTTACTTTTTTTAGCTATCCTTCTGTTTCTTTTCTCAGTCTACTTTCCAAAATTTTTGGATTATAATTTTAAACGCAAGAAGAGAGGCACATGGCCCTACAGTTGTCTCAATTTTTATGTATTGGTACTATTTAGTTTCTTTGTCATTCGGTATCTTCTCGGACTCCCATGCTTATCTGCATATCTTGGTCATCCATTTTACCATAGTAGCCCCTCTATATTTGATTATCTTTGGTGGTATTTGGTCGTATCCGGCTGCATTTCCGTTTCGCATCTTTTTGATCGCCGTTGTCTTCAAGTCTCTGTTCTTCATACTGTATAAGATTTCCTTGAATTTCTATCTCTTTTTTTAAACTTTTCTTCTAAATATTTGTACCCATAATTTTCGCTGTTTCTGTTTTTAGGCTGTTATTTTTTACTTTTGTTTTCCTTTGTGCGTTCTTAGGTTTTTGATTGTGCATATTTTTGGTTGTTTTTATAACTTTCTTCTATTTTGATTTCAAAATCTTTCCATGTCCTTGCTTTTGCCTTTTTTACTGCCTCCTTTGCTTCATCTCTTTTTAAATTGTATTCGTATCTGTTTGTTATCGTTTTGTTTCTTATGTATTGTTTTCAGGCTTGTTTTTTCCGTTTTACTTTTTCATTTACATTATCGTTTCATTATGCTGTTTTATTCCCTATGTTTATCTTCTATTTTACATACTTTCTTTGCACCCATTGTATTACCCTCTTAAGTTTCTGCTATCTTTAATTAACCTCCCACTCTTCTCCCTTCTGTTCATCTTGTTGTTAGTAAATTTCTGCGTTATTTTTGAGTAGTTCTTCATAATTTTGATTATTTTCTTCATTATTCAGTGACTCTATCTTCAGTCTTTCATACTTTTTCTGTTTTAACTTTTGGAGGACTTAACCCTTTTATCTACTATTAGAAGCTTATGATCATTGATTGATCATCTTATTTATTTTTTATATGTTATATAGTCAATTATACTTTTAATACTCCTCTCCTCTGTTTTATATGTATATCTGTGGATGTTCTTATGGTTACAGTGTGTATTATCTACTAACATCCGATGTTCTATATAGAAATTTATCATGCGTTCATTATTATTTGTACCTATTAGTGGTTTTCCGAACGTTCCCATGCCCCTATTTTCGTTGTTTCTTATTCGAAAATTCCAATCCCCCATTAGTACTGTATGTTTACTTCCTTCTATACCCTTTTGTACTACTCTCTGCAGTTTCTCATAATAAGCCTCATTTTCGCATATAGCAGCATTTTCTGTGGAAGCCATATTTGTATGTGATATTTTTTTCTTCTTTTAGTTAATAGTTTTAATATTACACGTTCCGAATCTCAATATATATTCGTAAAATGAAAATATCAGAAGGCTCTTAATGTTTTTGTTAAAGTGAATTCAAAGTAATTAATTTATAGCAATGGTAATAATTCTACAAAATTTTACCAATTAAACATTTATTTATTAACATTATAATAAATCGGTATGTGAATGCCGACTTTAAATAACAAAAGAAATTTCAATTTTGTTCTCTATTAACATTTTAACTCCTCGAGATCCTCAAAAATGTAATGATAGGCTAAACATGTGTGTTAGAGATATTACTTTAAAGGTAATGCTGTTCCAATAAAATAAAATAAATTTAAAAAAACTGAAAAATTTTAATTAAAAAACGAGACTCAAATATTCCCACTCTAAAATTCTTGCGTAATAAAGTAAGTATTTTTTAAATTGCTCGACGTATTGATTTCATTAAAATATTTATTGAAATACAGATGTCACAGTAAAATATTAAATTTTGCGAAAATATAAAATTTTTATTTCTTGTAAGGCATACATTTTCCAAACGAATTTTAACAGAGAATAATCAGTTTTCTAAACAGTGTTCTAGAACCTACTACATAGGTACATTATAGCACTAGAGAATACAATCCATATGATTCCGTCTCTTATCCTGTTTGTCCGAAAGAGGCAGTACTTCATATGCATAACATTCGACGTCATCCTCGGTTATTACGTATTTATTGTCTTTAGTTTTGTCGCAACATTGTACATCTCTATATTTTGTTTCCTGTTTTGTACAGCTAGCTGTCTTATAATAGGTTTCGCATTTATTTTGCAACAATTGCAAACATTTTTGTACAGAGCAACATACCACTTTCATGAGTACAGCCAATTACATTAATATTGAGTGTGTGGAAATAAAATCCCCTTTTAAGACAACAGGTTCTTCTTTTGACAGTTTTCCTGTACACATAAAACTGTTTCTTAAAGAAGTCCGCAGTAACTTGTGAATAATTCCAATGATTCTTAGAGGAGCTCTATTAAAAAAAGTTGCTTTTATGTTTTCCCCATGAATATCAGTACTAGAAAGGTACAGTGGCTTGCAGTAGATGTGAATAATACTACTGTTATCAGTAATCTTTTACGGATGAGATTTTATAAATTTTCCTTTTCATTTTATTACGACTTTTGGACTTTTACTGGACAATAAAAATTCCTATTTTGTCTATATTGAATGCATTCGAGTATTTGTGAATAATTGGAAAATCTTTGTAGAAAACGTATTTATTTAGTTCTACCAAAATAATTTCTAGTTCACGATGGGTGTTTGATCTTACTATTGAAATACCAAAATACTAAAGTCCTTAGATTAAATTATACAATTGATTACTTAACAGTTTACCCGAGTGTCATTTGGGCAGCGCGTCTGCTTACCTACTGACTATCCAGAACGTCACTCGGGCACAAATTCTTCTAGAAGTGTTTGATTCTTGCTTCCACGAGATACACTTGTGTGATGCGATGACTTCAATTTATCCGCACTTATTTATGTGTGCGGCTATTCAGTCAGTTACCACTGCCTGTTGTGGACACTTTGTTGCATAAGATTTCATTTAGAACGTTGTACTGAACATAGCACATTGCCTGACTACAGATAATTATGATACTTTTTCCAAATTTAGTAATATTTTTTACAAAAGAGAACTGAGCCTAAATACAAAAGAAATACCAAAAGATCTGCAAAAGAATAAACTAAAAAAGAAAGAAATGCTTGCACATCAGCGAGAGGAAATCTGCGTAATGAAGTGGAATGACAAAAGACACCTCCTTATTGTCAACAATTCATAATTTAGAAATGATAGACGCTCAAAAAAGGGACGTAATAACAGAAACTTAAAGTGGTCAAAGATTATAACATCTCTATGGGTGGTATTGACAAAGTTGATCAACATCTCCTGAACCAGACAATATGGAACTCTTTTGTTGTTTATTCAAAACGGGGGAGTTAAAAAGTCATCTAAAATTCAGACTAGGTTTAATAGAACAAATAATAGAAAATATGGTATAGTGCAGCCCCAATTAGGACGTTCATCATCGTCTTCACCATTATGTTTAGTGGGTAGATATTTTATTAAAGTGATATCATCTACTGAAAAAAAAGGCTCACGAGACAGTGTCAAGTACGTTATTCGAACACTGACAATAATGCTAAGAGAAAAGAGATAAGGTACTACTGTCCAGACTGTAATGTTGTGTTGTGTATTGAATATACCGTACCCAGAAAAGTTATTAAACAAATTTGATAAAAATATCGCTTTATGTATTTTGTGATATTATCTTTCAAAATTTAACAAAAAATCTGCAATTTTGGGCCACCCTGTACGTAAAAAATTGGTCTGTTAAGTGGTTAAGGCTACAAATTATTTAGTAAAATTATATTCAAATTTTGTTCTTCTTTACGTAACCCTTTTAGACTACTATTAGGTGTATAAATAAGTTCTCAGCTTTAGATTTTACAGTCCGCCCTCCTGCAGTTTTAAAGCAATGACATTTGGTTTTTCGATGCATCGTGCGATTTAGCGTTTGATGTAAATAACCTCAATAATCAGCTGCGTTCACGATGGCAATCACAAAAGAGCATATTCGATTTTCTATCCACTTCGCCTTTCATCTTAAGAAAAACGCTGCTGAAGCCACCGAAATGATTTGTGCTGCATATGGTGAGAATGCTGTAAGTCATGCAACGTGCAAAAAGTAGTACCAAATATATCGCGGAGGAGAGTTTAGTCTTGAAGATCAATCACGCGCTAGACGCCCTCAAATATTTGACAAGGGTGAGCTGCAGACATTGCTCGATCAAAACAATGCGCAAACTGAAAAAGAGCTTGCAGAACAGCTTGGCGTCACTCAGCCAGCCATTTCCATACGTTTGCAAGCAATGGGTAAGATACAAAAGGAAGGCAGATGGGTTCCACATAAACAGTCCGAAGACAACAAAAATCGACGGCGTGACACCGCACTCCATTTGCTTTCAATTAACTGGAAAAAGGATTTTCTGCATAAAATTATTACGGGCGATGAAAAATGAATCTTGTACGATAATCCCAAGCGAAAAAAATCATGGGTAGACCCTGGCAAACCTTCGACATCGACTCCAAAGCCCAATATCCAAGCCACAAAGAATTTGCTCTGTATCTGGTGGAATTGGAAAGGTGTGCTGTACTATGAATTCTTGAAACCAGGTGAAACAGTTACGGCGGATCTCTACCAACAGCAACTCATCAATTTGAGCGACGCAATCGAAGAAAAGAGGCCATTTACTGGACAAGGAAGTCGCAAAGTCATCCTGCTACATGATAATGCCCGACCACATGTTGCGAAGGCGACGCAAGAACACATCTTCGCGTTAGGCTGGGAACTTCTCCCACATGCGGCGTATAGCCCAGACATGGCCCCTTCCGATTATCATTTATTCCGGTCGTTACAGCATCACTTGGCTGATCTCCTTCTTCTCTTCTTCTCCTAAGCCCAATTAATTATGTAATTAATTAAATCCATTTTTGGATGTAGGCCTTCCCCAACTCCTTCCACCTATCACGATTTTGTGCGATTTGGATCCAATTTAGTCCAGCTGTACGTTTAAAATCATCATACCCACGCATAGGTGGTCGTCCTCTTCTTCTCTTATGCTCGTACGGTCTCCATTCAATTATTTTACAGTTCCATCTATTTTTGTCACTTCTCGCCACGTGTCCTGCGTAACTCCATTTTAATTGGGCAATCTTAATACCAATGTCTGTCACTTTTGTAATTGATCTTATTCTGTCATTCCTAACTTTATCTCTCCTTGTTATATTTAACATTGCTCTTTCCATTCCCCTTCGTGCTATTCTCATTGATTCTATGTTGCTTTTTGTTGTTGCCCAATTCTCTACTCCATATGTCATGGCCGGTAAAATACATTGTTCGAATACTTTTGTTTTCAGGCGTTGATCTATTTTTGTGTTTTTCAAAATGAAGGATAGTCTTCCAAATGCGATCCATCCACTTTTTATTCGTCTTTTTATTTCCTTCTTTTCACTGCTTCGTTCTAGTTCTATTCTTTGGCCTAGGTATATATATATTCTTCTACTCGTTCAATTTGAGAATCGTCAATTCTAATTTCTACATCTGGACCAGGGTACATTACTTTTGTTTTTCTTAAATTCATTTTTAATCCTATTTTGTTTGACTCTCTATTTAGATCAATGATCATTTCTTTCAAGTCTTCTAAATTTTCCGCGAGTAGTATGATATCATCAGCATAGCGTAGGTTAGTAAGCCGCTCTCCGTTTACATTTATTCCTTTATCTGGCCATTCTATCTTCTTGAACACGTCCTCCAGTGTTAGGGTAAAGAGTTTCGGCGACAGTGTATCACCCTGTCGCACTCCTCTTGCAAGTGGTACTGGGTTAGTTTTCGCGTGTAATGTATATGTTGCTGTGACTCCCTCGTTTAGTTGTTGTATGAGTTGTATGTATCTTTGATCTATTCGACTGTTTGCTAATGCTCTATATATTGCCCAGTGTTCAATGATATCAAACGCCTTTTCATAATCTACAAAGGCCATGCATACGGGGAATCCATATTCGTTTGATTTTTCGATGATTATTTTTATTGTTAATAGGTGGTCTCTAGTGCTGTTCCCGGGGTTGATACTCATCCAGCTTTCTTCCTAGTCTGTTGGTAATAATCTTTGTTAGCAATTTGTACAAATGTGACAATAAACTGATGGCTCTATAATTTTCAAGTTTTGTGTTTTCTCCTTTTTTGTATAATAATATGACGTTTGAGTTTTTCCAGGTTTTGGGTATTTGAGTTATTTTTAAGCATGTGTTTAATAGTTTTGCTATTTTTGATATTAAATTATCCCCAGCCTCTCTGATAATATCTATTGATATTTCGTCATCTCCTGTAGCTTTATTAAATTTGAATTCTCTCATAGTGCTCTTCACTTCTTCTATGGTTATATCGGGTTGTTCTTCGGATCCCACGTTTTGAATCTTTCTAGTTCTAATGGCATTGTATTCTATTTCTTGATGTACTTTGGATTCATATAATTCGGTGTAAAACTCTTCTATAATTTTTTGAATTTCATCTCTGTCATGGATTATTATACCATCTTTGTTACGTAATGCGTACGTTTCTTTCTTTCTCATTTTTTGTTGAAGTATTTTCATTCCTTGGTTTCCTTTATTACTTCATTAATTTGTTGTTCTTGTATTTGTCTTCTATGTACTCTTATCTGTTTTCTTATTTGTTTATTCACTTGCTTAAATTCTTCTGTTATTCTTTTATTTTCCTTTGCTAGTCGTCTGCGTTTTTCCATTAGACTCTTGATATCTGCATTAATAATATCTCTGTTCTTTTTGCGTGGTATAATTCTCCGTAGTTCTTTTATCGAAGTGTTAATTATTGTAGTTATTTTATTATTTACTTCATCTATTGTGAGTATTTTGTCATCAATACCATCATTAGCTAACTGTTTGTTTATTATTTCTCTATACGCCTCTCCTTTCTTTTTATTTCTTCTGCTGTCAGTTTAATTGAATTTTTCCCGATTAATTGTTTTCTTTCTGTTCTTTTATTAATAGTCAGTACAGCTCTTACCAGTCTGTGGTCACTCCCCGTTTTAAATAGGTTTAGTACGGTAACGTCATTTATTTTTTGTTTCTCAAAATATAATCTATTTCGTTTTTTGTATTTCCAGATGGTGATATCCAGGTCCATTTTCGACTGGGTCTTTTTTTAAAGAAGGAATTCATAGCATATAGTTTATGCTTGATCATGAAATTCATTAGCATGTCTCCTCTTTCATTTCTTTGGTCTATTCCAAAATTACCCATGTATTCTTCATCGGGTTCTTGTTTTTTGCCTAATTTGGTATTAAAGTCCCCCGTAACGATGGTCCAACCTGAGGGATCCGTTTGCATAGCTATTTTTAGATGTTCGTAGAACAATTCCATCTCTTCGTCCGTGTGGGAGGAAGTAAGGGCGTATACCTGTATAACTTTGATCTTTATTGTTGCCGTAATTTTTGGAATTATATAAGCAACTCTTTCTGATACTGATTTAAAGGTTTTTATATATGGTGTCCATTTTTTGTTAACGAACAGTCCGATTCCTGCCGTGGTTCCATCTATTCCGCCTTTGTGTATTAGCGTGTTTCCTGACTTGAGCTTAATCCATTCTTCTCCTTTTCTTGGGATTTCACTTATTCCAACAATATCCCAATTGATTTTTGTTAGTTCCTCTTCCATCTCTATAATCATATCATCCGTTCTGAGTGCACGAGCATTGTACGTTGCAATCCATAGTTTGCTTATCTGTATTGATTTGTGGTTACATTTCAAAGTCGAAATCTTGCCCCCCCCCCTAGAATCCTTGGGACAGCCTGACGCATCAGGGTTAGATTGTGAGCTGTTCGCTCTACTAACCTGGGGTAATTTCGTTCTGGAGTTCGACATTATCATTATCATTATCATTAGGGAGTAATTGGTAGTAAAACGCCACGCTTGCCAGGCGTCTTGGCGAGTTGGGTAGGATATGGGTAGGATTGAATGTGGTGTGGTTATGATTACAAGGTTAGGACATGATTTCCCTCGGTATTGGGAGTTGAGGGAGAACCAAGGCTCGCGTAGGCAGGGTCGCTTCCCTGAGACAGACCTATCTCTACCGGGGTCGTAGAGAGTGTCTATCCGCTACCATACACTTGGCTGATACGCACTTCAAAACAGAAGAAGTCCGAAAATTCATCGATAACTTTATCGTCTCGAATCCGATGAGCTTCTGTCACCAGGGAATTCTCAAGCTACCCGAAAGATGACAAAAGGTCATCGATGCCAACGGAGAATACTTTGATACTTAAAATTTTTTTGTTTGTTTTTAAATAAAACTTTAATTTTGCAGAAAAAATCTGAGAACTTATTTATACACCTATTATACTGTCGTTAAACGAAACATGCGCAATAGCAAATTAAATATGTTCCAAATGAAAACTACATTTATCCTGAGAGTAACCTCACAGTCCAACAAAGCTCATGTCATTAACATTCACAATAACGTTCGGCGAAAATAAAAAATACTACGTTCAAAAAATTCTCACAGGATATTAAAGCAGTATTATTTTAATAGTTTGTTATGGAGTTTAGAATGAGCAGCACTTATTATTTAAGACATATGGCATGTTTGAATTAGGCGTGGGGACAAAACACGGGTTTTCTACTTGCCAATAAGCATTTAGAAAAATCATTTTACAAAAAATTTTGCCATTAATAATGTTAATAGTTTTTTATAGTTTTTATCATTATTTTTTTCCTATTTGTTAATCCTAATCCCTCCAATCTTTGCCTATCATACCTTTCTTTTCTATTCATATACTTATAGTTTAATTAATTCAAACTTTGTTACATGGTTCGTATTTTCTGGATTTGGTAATACTTTTTTGATCATTGCATAATTTAATCATTCAACTCTTTTGATAATAACTAAAGAGAATCGATAACTCAGGAATAATAGTACACGATAAGTTTTGTCAGAAAAGTTATTAAGTTAAAAGATATAGAAAGTAAATATACTTTTTATTAGTCTTTGTAACTTTAAATAGAGTTCTATGAAAACAGTTTTTCGGTACTAATTTCTCTTTAGTACAACTTTACAAAATATGTTATCTCTGCGCATAAGGATTTATTAGTATAGTTAAGTAATTTTTTAAACGACCTAAGAGAATTGCTCTACAAGCTTTCTAGACTCAGCTTTAAATATCTAGGCTCGCTTTACTTTAATAAATTGTTAAGTATATAATAAATTATTGAGTAAATAATACGTGTAGAAATTGTTACAATTATTTTCTATTTATCATTGAGACAACGGTGACTTTTTCTCTAGATAACATTAAAAAGAAAATTCTAGAATTTCCATTTAAAAAGTGCTTGTAAAAATGTTTCAAAGAAAGCGCAGTTGTGCATAATTGATTCAATATAGGTCCGCTTGGCAAGAGACCGAGAGCAAGTAAAGGCGAAAACAATTTAGTCGTCTCGTTAATTACCTTGGTCCATCGCTCGCGCTACACACTCAAACGCGTTTAAAACTCGCTACTGATTGAGAACGGGTTTAATAGAGTGTCTTCCACGATTGCGCTGAAATGCCTAATCTTCGGCAATAAAATAGCAGGTGTGCAAATTAGGAGTGGAAATGCCACATAATGACCCTTTGGTACTTTGAGGCTTTTAGGATTGCATAATGTCGGGCAATTAAAAGTGTATAGCCGCTCTCCGCGCTAACGTGCAGATCCTTTGGAAGTTAATTATCCCGAGCGTGCCAAACGCAGAATTCCTCTGTTCGCGCCAACTTAAACAAATTAAGCCAGGTATGTTTCAAATGTTTGTTTAAACACGCCGCAGACGGATTCTTCTTGCGTATAAAAATAACAGTCTGCGCAACAGCGAGTTCTCATCCTCGCCGTTTTCTGTATTCCGTTTATGAAGGGCAATAAAAACGGGGGGCATGTTCGGCGATGATTAGGAGGTGGCACCTCCGAACACCAGCAGACGTGTTAGTCGACTATAAATAGAACAATAGATAAGATCCACGTTACAATATTTTGACTTAGCTTGAAAACATTTACAATTCAAATTAAGGCGATGCATTATAAAATTTATAGTCTTGGCGTGCCTATTTTTATGTTCAGGTTATTTTTATCAATAGCAATAACTTGCCCGTTATTGTTATTCAAATAAATTACACAAACAATAAATATTATTGCTTGTAATCGTACTTTTCCAGGTACGCTAGTTATTTGTAATTGCTCACGATCGTAATGAAATTAAAGGTGCTTTGAATTTTAAGTTATTATTGTTTTTATCAAACAATTAATTACATTTTGGTGTGTAGACTATTATAATTTGAACATACTTTTATAGTCCCTTGACATACGAGTAGAGTCTAAAATTTATTTTATTTATTTCGACGCCAAAAATACAATTTAGAGTTCAAAACTCTCTCTAACAAAACCAGGAAGCTACAAAAGGTTTTGCAAACAATAACATAATCTGGGTAACAGCAAGGTAGTCTAGGTGTTGGCCATCTAATCTCAAGAAAACACTAGATCTTGTTGACAAAGGAGTTTGATTAAAAAAATCAGATCAGCACATCTGTACTAGTGACCATCCTAATCTTGGTACTTGAAAAACCAAGAAAGCCGTCGCTTTTGAGCAGCAAGATGGATTGGAATTTCTTTAGAGAAAAACTAGAAGAACATTAAAAATGCCAATTAAAACCAAACAAGGCATAGAATATGGCGTCGAAAATGTAACGAAATGCATTCAAGCAGCGGCATGGCAAGCAACATCAGATAAAGATGACTTACATATTTCAGCCAAATTCCCCATAAGGTTACTAAGAAAGAAAACTAAAAAAGGGAGTAATTAACAAGGAACCCAAGCGATAAACAAACTTACAACAAATTTGACAAAGAACTTAAAAAGCATTACGTAAATTAGAAAATGACTCGGCACAAAAATACCTCAGAGTTAACTTCAACTAAAGCCACGGACTACTCACTGTGGAAAGCGACTCGTAAAATAAAACAACCAATACAAAAATGTAACAAAAATTGGGCTAAAACAGCTGTATGTGTAGATATAAGACCAAGGTTTAATAAAATTTGGTCTGCAAGCTGATTCTACAAACTTAAATGTGGTTTTCTGAATCCATTATATTCTTTATTAAGTTTTATTTCACAAATAGGACATTCTTAATTATATATGAAGAAGCTACAAAATTAAATCCAGTCTCATGTAGGTTCCCACAAGGAAGCATCCTTGAATACATGTGATACTCCATATGTGTGGTAGATTTACCAAAAACCAGACAATGATTGCCATCATGCTCATTACACAACAAAGATCGGTCGTTTTCGGAGTGATATGCAGCAATTTCGATTTTTATTCCTAATGGCATGTTGTCTTTCTTCATATTTTCTACGTTCGACTTTGAACAAGGCTGCCTGTAGTATAGCTTAATCAAACGCGTTTCCTTATGTAAATAGTTATATTTTCTGAATTTTCAGATGCCACGGAAGTCACTTTTTTATTACTTTTTTAACCAAAACTTTTGGTTGACATTATAATGTTAACTAACATCCTTTCTCTTCCAAGTTGTAGATGTGGTGATGCTACTTCAATAAGCTTTAGTTGCATAACACATATTTTAACCTCAAAAAATGGTCGCTTACTTTGTGCTTATTTTTTTTTATTAGTCTTACAGAATTCAATATTTGTGCTTTACTGTTGTAAAAAGAATATTGTAAAAATTAATCTTGGACATTTCTTGCCTGCCCTTCTACAACTAATGTTATATCAAAATACATTTGAGCAAAATCTTTAGAGTGGGTGTAAGTTTTACTTTGAATAATCTGACAATCCTAAAGTAGAGTTCAGGTTCTTGTAATCTAATCAAAAGTATTCCAAATTTATTTCTATATGAATGTAGTTACAAATGGTCTTATAGGGTATGTTATATGTTTAAGATGCTTTATTCACTATCATTTGCCTTATCCATGACTTGCTAAAGTTAGTTACTTGACAATAACATATATTCTTAAAATCATTTGGTAATATTTCTATGTCTTAAAAGAGACTGACAAGCAACTCTTAAAATTAAGACCAAATGGCTTTATTGAAATATATTGTAAGGTCAATAAGTATTTTAATTGTTTTTAAATTCTATAATCGTTACTAAATACATTACTAGACTTTATATACTTATATAACATAATTAATATGTTTCATAGGTAAGCGATTTTTACACAATAGATACGAAAAAGTATATAAATAAAATGATATGGAACCAAACATGAAACAATGCTTTAAGGTTGGGTATTTAACAGGTGCATTAACACACTTGCAAATAAGACTACAGATTCTATTGAAGTGATTTATTAAGTAGTAGGAAACTTCCACTCAAGATCGTCACTACTTAGTTTATCCATAAATATTGTTGCAATATTTAAGCCTTCTTAAATTAAAACGATGAAGGATTATTTTACTCTTTTAAATTTTTTATTGAAAACAGATTACAAAAACGAATAATTATGATAGCCGCCCTTTGCTTGCACGTATACAATATATCGGAAAATTAGCCACTGGTCCAATAATAAAAATTTTAAGAACTCAATACTTATATATCTCTTTGAGCAAGTCATGTCCTCTAAAACTAACCATAAATCCAATTAGTATCAGAGCTTGTTCAAAACCTGTTTTTGATGCATGTAAAATTAGAAATATTTCTTTCTAACCATTTGTTCTAGTTTTGACTTCGCCACTAAACGCTTCACTACTGATTTTCGAACAGTGCCACATTCAGTGGTTTTACGCGAGATTTCAAGACTATTTATTGATGCACTTAGAAGTCTTTAACCGTAAAAATAATGCGATGATGCATCTACTATCGCAAAAAAATGTAGTAAAAAATTAAAAGGGTAAATTTAGTACCAAATGATGAGTTTAATAAAAAAAATTAAAGATTTAAAAATAAGAAAGCTGCGGAATAGGTAAATTATTAGCCGAGATTATTAAATGTCTAGAAAGAAAAATTCTTTTAGCATTTCTTTAAACTAATTAGAAACATTTAGCTGCAAGAGATGTGCCATAAAATTTTACAAAAGAAATTAAAATAGCGATACCGAAAAATAAAAATTATAAATGTGTAAATCACAAAACTATTATATCATATGGATCAAAAATGTTCACATGTATATATACAGTCGAATGAAAATAAAAGAGAAAAGAAGCCGAAAGACGATTAGGAACCATTCAGAAATCAAAAAGCCATCTTACCATTAAAACTAATAACAGAAAGAAGAATTCTGTAAGACAAACAAACTTATATTGCGTTCATAGATACGAAAAATTTTCTTTATATTGTGAACTAGCGTAAGCTGTTTAATGATCTTAAATCGATTGGAGTAAAATAAAAAAGAAATAGCAATAACTAGATAGGAAATAAGACAGTCAAAAACTAATATTAGATAATTAGTGGGACAGATATGTGCACTAGAACGGTTTTTACTTAATAAACCCATAGAAAATATTGTCAATGAAGCGAAAGACAACACCAATACTGGGGCGACAATAGAAAGGAAAAAAGTCGAGATACAGCACTTCTAGCAGAAAGTAAAAAGAAATTAGAAAAAGCATTAAACGAAATGCATTGTATACTAAAGCAAAGATATAATATATAAAAGTAAAAACAGCAAAAACAAAATTATTTGTTAAAATCGTGAACACGGACAGACAAAAATAAAAGTGCAACATAAATATACAAGTTAAGAAATTCTGTTATTTAGACAGGCTGTGACAGTGAAAAAAATAAGTAATAGAACTCAACTGGCCAAAAAACCTTTTATGAAATAAAACACCTACTTGTATCAAACAGCATCTTACTAAAAATAAAGGGTGCAAAAAAACGTACGTCTAATTGCAAGAACAGAACCATTTTTGATACTTAAGTTCTATTTGGCATTTTTTCCACAAAATGCTAATTTAATTTATATTCGAAACTTGTTCACAAGTGTAATTTCCATCTTAAATTATTTTAGCAAGTTTTTGTGAAAATGGTTTAGCAGCCGTTTTATCTTTAATTTTCATATTATGAAAAACATTTTAATAAACTTAGTCAGCCAACTATTGCTTGCATGAAATTCATATTTTTTTACGGTGAGAAGTACCTAGTTGCATATTTTGCATATTATCTGCTATCCATAGCGCAACAGCTTTTTCAATCTTTTCTAGAACATCTTTTGTGCATGATAATAATTTCGCTCTCAATTTCATACCAGAAGATGCCTCTTTTCTAATAGCTTCTTCATTTTTTGACTGTTATTCACTGACTCCAAAATACTTACTCACAGAAGGTTGCACCTCCCTCGATTTGAAGACGACCTAAAATTTAAATTCCCTTTTTTTTTGGTTATGGACATCAACATGTAAGAGCTAGATTAGGCTGCCGCTGCTAGCTCACTAGTCAAGACCATTGTTCCTCTGTCCTCGAACCGACGCAAGAGAGTTCGAGTCTCGCTCAACCCATGGGTGTGTGTGATGTCTTAGTATTAAGAGCTTGTTAGTAGGCACAATAAGCCCTTGAGGCTGCAATGCCAGTACGTGGCTTTAAAAAAAAGCTGTATTAAAATATTCTGTTAATTGAATGACATGTAGCTTATTATTTAGTATCTTTGGCAAAATTATATTTTATAATGAGTATTATTTTGATTTTAAAAATGCAAATGCAAAAAAAACTGCGGTATCTACTCAAACACTAAATTCAAGTTGCAAATAATTGTTGTGTTTTAGTTATATATATTAAATTATGCCATTCCTGAAATTTAGAATATAGAACTTTTATAATTGAAAGAAAAATGTAATTCTACAAAATTCTCAGAATTATTTTAAATTACCACATTTTTCCGAACTTAGACTTTAAGTCGGTCGCGTAAAAATGAATCAGGTTGTTTAAAAAAATATTTCTGATATTCTAGTTTACGTAAAATAATGACATAAAAAAAGTTTTAGGTGTACACAATTTCTTGACATGGTGCTTTGAAGCTAGGTGAGATTGAAGAACCATCGAATGTTTTATACTTGCAACATGAGAGCCTTACTTCTTATGGGTAGTCTCAAAGCTAAATACAAGGCGTTTTAAAAGAAAGTTTTTTAGGGTAGTTATAAAAAAACAAAGGAGACGTCTATTAAAAAACTTATTTGTTATTAAAGTACAACTTTGAAAAATTAATTTTTAAAAATAATGTTATCTAAATGTGATCTTGCATACTCGCAACATTCTTCTAAACGAAAAGCTAAAGATCAACATGCCATAAGCAATTGTGGCTCTGATCTTGAATTCGATATTTCTCTTCGATAGCTGATGACGACCAGCTATTTATTAGTCCTAGAATATTTTGAAAATCGACCCCGATAATTTTTTATAAAAAATTAAAATGTCAATTTCGTTACCATTACGCTGTCCGCATCGAAATTATATATGAAAAATTATTATCTACATATTAATTACAAATCCCGGTAATTATGCAAATTGACGTTACTATGTCTGGCATAGGATAGATACCAGACAATGGCACAAACATGGGAACAACAGCCAACAGTCCGGAGTCCAGACTTGCATTTACAGTAATAGCCTAATATTGACTCATGTCCTCGGCTATTGGGTTCGTATTTGACGAAGACATGATATTGCTTTGATTCGATGTGTCGTGACTGGATTTTCACTCTGATCAGATTTTGTACATCAGAGTATGTACAGTATTGCAGATAGAAATCGGAATTGGTCGATGATTTTGAGATGTGTTCCAAGACATAGGATTTTCATCTTTTGATTTGATACGAACCCAATGTGAAACACATTATGTTGTGTTCGTCGAGTTTTGGGAAGTCTTTGAGAATGGTTTGGTCGAAGGTCTGCTCTTCTAAAGTGCACTCAGTGTTAGTCAAAACCAACATTCGTTCTGCAGTGAATCCTCCCAACTCCTTATAGGACTCAATTGGTTGGAAGAACTTGTTGTAAAGAGCGGCTGGAATTTGCTAGTCGCCCATTGCGGTCTAAATCGATGAATTTGGTCTTTTATTGGCCAAAAGTGCATTTCGTTTGAGAACTCCATTGACGACTTCAATCTTATATCGCACTTTTGTTACTTTTCTCGTCTCATTCGCCTGTCGAGATGTGAGCTGTGCTTGTTTCAATGGAACACAAGTAGGCATCGCAACTCTGTATCGCTCTTTCAACACTGTAGCATCTCTGAAGCCGCGGTTCACAATGAAGACATCATTATTTCTGACGAAAACTCGATCGAAATCTTCTGTGTCTTTAGTGATGATGCCGTCCATAATAGTGGCGTCGTTGTCTTTGGCTTTATATGGGCCAAATACACCCAAAATATAACCATCAGCAGCGATTATGATCATCGGTTTGATCAAATGACAACCTTTTTGAACTGAATAGAATTTGTTATTATTACTTTTCTGAATGTAATAATAAGTCCCGTCGCACATCACTGCGATATTACCTGAAGAGATATTACAGTGGAGAGCTCTCACCGTCTGCGACTGATGTGATTCGATTAGCTCTCGCGTCCACTCTCTAGGACTAAACTGCTTTCCAACCAAGTTTTTCTTGAGCTCTTTCTTGACCGATTTCACAATTTTTGTGATATGGTTCAGAGGAAGTCGAAAGTTTGTTTCTAACTGTTGATTCGTTTTTTCGGTTCGGAGTTTGGTCAGGTAGACGGCCAAAGCTTTTTGTGTCGATCGTTTAACCGTGTTTTGAGAATTCAATATGTATTTATTATGAATTTGGTCGACCTGTGCTTTTGTTAATCCGGTCATTGTTTCATAATCTTCCACGCGTTGGAAAGGCTGTGTTGATCTTTAAAAATCAGATTAGAATACCAGTCAATTTCCTCTCCTTCCAGCGCCACTTTGTAGTCATAGGTCAGACGTTTTAAATCTGATTCACTTAGTTCATTTTTGTTGGTATAATGATGACCACAGCAACTGTACTTCGGCGGAACATAAATGCGCGTTTTGGATAGGATCTTCTTTCGCACGATATCCGGTACTTCATTGCGAGAGGAAACGCATTGGCAAACAATGCACTGGATTTCCCAACTTTTGACTTTTTTAACACCTGACGCAGATCTTTCCCTATCTTCTTCAAATGACTCTTGTGAACTATTCGACTCGAGAGATTGTTGTGAAGAATTCGGTGTCGTGTTTGTAACAGCCGGCGATAATCCGTATAATATTTCGCACAAAAGAAATCGTTGTCTGATATCGACTTGTCTTGAGTCTCTTCGAGGAATTTTCGGATTTGAGCGCCGACTCCAGATTTCAGTACATATGGCTTGGCCTTAGCATCGCTTAAAGACTTGTCGCAATTCGCACAATTTCTTTTCGTTTTTCTTCCGGAACAACTGGGATCGGGTTGTGGTTCCATCATCGAAACCTTAGAAAAATGAAATTAATAAAACGCGTTTCATTTATAAAATGTTATTTTTCAATGATGACATTTTGATGATAATAATTAATAATATAATTAACGAATTAAGACTCACCAATTAGCAGCTGTCCTTCGATGTACTGAATGATTTAACAATTAATAATTTTTGCACTTCACTTATTAAAAATGATGAAACACTTCACAAGTGAAAAAAGATTAGAGCGATGTGCACACTAGGCGAACAGAAACACAACTGACGAATCTCGAACACTGCTCTCCCTTTTATACCTTTCGCCCGAACCATAAGTACGTCGTTTAATTCTGATTGGTTATTTTTGACATGACATCATTTTCCAGGCTTTTGATTTTCCAATCAATTTTTACTGACAGATCACATTTTATGATGACATGACGTAATTGATGGGAGACCCTGTTACGTCATACTTCATGTATCGAATTTCTCATTGTTATTTATGTGATGCAATATATAAATGCGCAGTAGTTAATCGGAATTGATGACATGCGTTTACATACATATATAATAAAATTTCTGAAAATTTAAAATGTCCGTCCTCTATTAGTTTAATTGGCTTAACATGGATAATTATCGTCATTTCCATTCCAATTCATCAAATGGATGTCATTTTAAACGTAATTTCTCCCAAAAGAAAACAAAAACCTTGACGCCCCCTAGGGGGCACAAAAAAAATTACCGGCACTTCTCACTCAGCCAAAATATGTCTTTCTACTCTGTAAGTTTCATATGTAATTTCGATTCGGACCGCGGTTATCCAGGCCGTCAAAGTTCGAATTTCTCTCCTAGACGTAATGGTGAAGAAATTGATATTTTAATTTTTTATGAAAAATTGTCGGGATCGATTTTCAAAATATTCTAGGACTAACAGCTGGTCATCATCAGCTATCGAAGAAAAATATCGATATCAAGATCAGAGCCACAATTGCTTATGGCACCTTTACCTTTTTGAGCACTGCGCGTCACTTAGTTTGCGTAATGGCTGCTATTTCTTGACGGATATTTCCTTTCAATTGAGCTTGAACTGATGCCCTAAAAGAAAAAATCCATTATAGTCTAATCAGAGCTTGTCTCTTCTAGAAATCAATTTTTGGGTGAAAATTTCACAAACTCGTGGTAGAGGCATGTTGAAAGTGTGCGATGTTGATCCAACCTGCTGAAATCATGTTTTTTGATTAAATCTAGCAGAAGTATATAATTCAGGTATAATTCACGTAATGTTCTAAAGTCACGGTCGACGCGCGACCCCTCTCATCTTCAAAGAACATTGCAGCCCATACCCAAGGGTTTCTTATACTTGCATTGTGGGTTAGTACCGCTCCAGTGACAGCAATTCAGTTTGTTAACATGGCCATTGAAGTGGAAAGGTGCCTCACTCGAAAACAAAATGTTGTTGAGTGAATATAAATGCTCAGTTACACAGTTAACGAACTGAAGCCTCTAGCACAGTTTAGCTTTAATTCTTGCACCATTTGAGTTTTATATGGATGAGACACAATTTTTTCCACAGAATGCGGTGTAATGACGATCAGTTGCCGGTTTAGCTCAAACAGATAGGTCAGGAGTCTCGCTCTACGTTTTCGTCAGTTCTTGATGGCCTTGCTTGTCCCGACTTAGGTTTATCCATAATAGAATCGGTTTTTTGAAACTTACGCACCCGTTTTCCGATGAGAGAAACACTTTGCACTTGATTTACGTTACGCAAATCACTATGACTACTGAACTTTCTCTGTGCAATAATCACCGAATCATTGTTTTTATAAAATTCTCACACGCACAGTCCGTTTCCGAGAAACGCTCCGTAGCGACTACCGATTGACATGCGCTCTGTGCCCCTCTGTTTCATTGCATTCTTGTACTAGGCCAATCAAATAGAAACTTTTTTTGGGATACCCAGTATAATCAGTTTAACACGGTTACTTTCTTAATAATAGAAAGAATAATTTCTAAAAATAAAACAGATGCGTATAGAACTAAGGTAGTACGAGCAAAACATATGGTTATTAAATCGACTTAAGGGTGCAGTGACATATTTAAATACTTATGCGGACAATAAAGTTATTTATAGAAAAATAAAAACTTTATTTTAATATAATAAAATTCTATTATGCCTGATAATAAATCTGCATACTATATTATACACGAATTGAATAGCTTATAATAAAACTAAGAACAAATATCGTATTTTAAAAGCATAAAACAATTACGACAGTTTTAGATAAATTTGTAAAAGATCCTCTATTATCCATTAAATTATATTAGGATTATGTAATTAATGTAAACACTAAAGGAAGTAACCCAGAAATACTGTAGCAAAGGAAACCTACGCACTAGCAAGATCAGTGCCAACACAAAATCCCTAATAAAAGAAAGGAGAGAAATGGGAGACAAAAACTCAGAGGAATTCAGAAAAATCAATAAGGAAATATCAAAAGAAGTTAGAAAATATATTCGAAAGTATAACACCACAAAAATCATCGAAACAATCGTACAAAATAAAAAACTGAAAGTTCTGAAACGTCAAATAAATATTAGAACAAAAAGTATAATGAAACTAAAAGATGAAAATGGAAATACGATTACAAACAAATCCGATATTGTGAAAATTGCAGAATTCTTCTATCGCAAACTATACAAAAATGAAAATCCTGCAGAAGTAGAAGACATAAAATATATCAGAAACCAGGGATCGGAAGATATACCTGAAATTAGTCTGGAAGAAATAAAAGCAGCAATTGGAGAGATGAAGAATAACAGATCACCAGGAGACGATGGAATAGTTATTGAGGCGATCAAGGAAGGCGGACTAGCTGTCTTAAAAACCTCGAAATCTCTATTTAACGAATGTCTCATAGAGCAAAAAACACCCACTCGATGGGACAAGGCCATCATCACTCTGATACATAAAAAAGGAGACGCTACAAATCTGACCAACTACAGACCTATTAGCTTGCTACCACACATATATAAGCTCCTTACGAGAATACTATCAAAACGTATAAGTGTAAAACTTGACCTATACCAACCAAGAGAACAGGCTGGATTTAGAGTAGGGTTTAGTACGAATGATCACCTAACAATACTTAAACTACTAATTGAAAAATGCGTAGAATATAATAAGCCTCTTATGCTGATATTTGTAGATTATGAAAAGGCATTTGATTCGATAAATCAGCAACAACTCTTCCATGCTCTTTCGCAATGCCGAATAGACTCCAGATACACGGGTTTACTAAAATACATGTATAACCACGCAACCGCATCAGTAAGATTACACGAAGACACCAACACATTTCAAATAGAAAAAGGGGTAAGACAGGGAGATGTCATATCCCCTAAATTATTCACGACACTCTTAGAATACCTAGATTGGGAACAGTGTGGAATTAACATCAATGGTGAACTACTAAACCATCTAAGATTTGCTGATGATATAGTGCTAGTCACAGATAAGATAGACGAAGCAAATAAAATGCTACAAGAACTCAAAGCTGCCTCAAAGGAAGTCGGGCTTGACATAAACTATACAAAGACAAAATATATGACAAACCTGGTCCTGAGCGATAACATTTCGGCAGATGATATAAAAATCGAACAAGTATACTCATACAAATAGCTGGGACACGAGTTAACCATTGGGAGAGATAATCAAACCCACGAACTGAAGAGGAGGATCAATTTAACATGGGCAGCCTACGGTAAGCTCAGCAACATCTTTAAATCAGATATCCCAATATGCCGGAAGACGAAAACGTTCGATCAGTGCATACTCCCTGTTCTTACTTATGGGGCTGAAACACTAACATTGACCAAGAAAACCATAAAGAAAATAAGAGTAACTCAGACGGCAATGGAAAGGTCAATGCTAGGAATAACACTTAGGGACAAAATACCAAACACCACAATTAGGCAGCGAACAAAGGTGAAGGATGCTGTGTTGAGGATAGCTGAGCTGAAGTGGAACTGGGCGGGACACGTGGCAAGACTGAAAGATGAGAGATGGACAAGACGAATGATTGAATGGAGACCCAGACAAGACGCATTCAGAAGCAGAGGTAGACCACCAACAAGATGGGCCGATTATGTAAAAAGAGTTGCAGGAAATTGGATCCAGATCGCACAGGACAGAAACAAATGGAAGGGTTTGAGGGAGGCCCATGTCCAGCAGTGGACGACCTAGGCTGGGGAAGAAGAAGAAGTAAATACTGTCGGTTCTCTTTAATTAAAAAAATAAAAAAATGTATTTGTATGTTTTATACCATATTTAAAACTATGCATTTAGAATTAGTAATGTCGCTAACAATTAATATTAAACGAGAAATTAACTTCAACTTATCAAAAGAGCGCCAATCTTGTAGAATAACTTAATACATGTTTTATTAATTGGTTAATCAATTGTACGGGATTGTAAAAGTACATATAATTTGGTAAAACTACATTATAAATACTTAAACGCTTAAAATAAATGGAAAATACTGAATATAAAATTAGCAGCTTGACATAGCAAAATTGGCAATCACACTATATAACGGTAAGGTATTTACTGAAACAGTAAAACTTTAACTATAGAGATGTTATATAACAAGCATAACTAAACTTGGCTGTAAATTACATGAAATAATGCTAAGAAAAGAGTAAAAAAAATTTAAATCCTTACTTCTTTTATAACCATTGTCTTAATGCAATCTAGAAATCTAGCACAAAAATACTTTTAACTTAAAAATTATAAAGCATAAATTTATGTCTTAAGCTTATTTTTTATATCAAAGCTAAAAAAGTGTTCTATTCTTAATAATAAATTATTGTGTACATTTGTTTTTGCACAAGGGCATTAAAGGTGTGCATTTGTTATAAAATTTTCTGGAATTGTTTAATACGCGAAGAATTAAGACAAATGATGTAAAGTGGATAGCCCGCATTATAAATAAATTTTTCGCCCGCAAACAACATGGACAATCTGTCTCCTTATTATGTAGCTACAGTCCATGTAACGTCTCGAAACGCTTCAATAGAGACATTCTCTATAATAGTATGTCTGTTGTTCGTTGTATCTGTATAATAAGGTACAAGTTTATACCTGGTATAAAAGTATGTTTAGCATTTTCAATTCGAGTATGTCACCGTCATGAATGTCGCGGCTACACCGGCACAGGTCGACAGACTGATAAGATAGAAAGCGAAGCGGTGTATCTGGACGGTTTACAAGTGCCCAATATCTCTGGATGTAAATCATGAGCTGCTCCATATAAGGTGCATGTGAGAACATGGCGAGTGTCGAGTGCCCTGCATATCAATAGGACACTCCTCGCCTCTTGTTCTCTTGTAATTGCTTTCGCGCTCGCGGTTTACAAAAAAAGGCTCCACACTTTCGGTAGATAAAAAAATCGGCCCTCGGAGTAGCCGGGCGGCTCCGAAGATAAGCCCTACTTTCAGGGGAACGGCCGTTTTATTCCCGTCCAGCGCATTATAAACGGTGGTCTAATTATCGTCGATAGCTTTATATGTAGGAATGAAATTCTCGAATTTATCGGTCGCATGTACGGGGGACGTTACACGGCGTTCATTGATTTCCATAGTAGGTGTACGGCAAATTTATTATATTTAAATGGGAGTTAATTTCATCGGCCGTCTTCCCAATCATAAATCGCCAACGTAATTACAGCTCGAACCTGAAATATGGCATACCGGAGAAAAGGAAGCATTAACAAATTTGATCTGAACGTCGGCGTTAATTAAGTCCGTCGGCAACGTCCGCTGAGGTCCGCGCGGTAACGCCACCAGCTGCTGCAGCTTGCAATTAAGATAAGTGTGGTTCTATTACGGGAGCTACCAGCGTGATTGATTCCCGGGATCAAAGATCAGGCTTGTAATAATTTCATCTACCGGGCTGCGCGCTCCGGACACCGCATTAAAGCGCCCGCTCCGACGTATCACAAGCGCCGACTCTGCGTGACAACATCCCAGTATGGGACGCTTCGGTATTCCATGGGATTTTTCAGGCGACGTGCTCCGAGCGCATTCTGTGTGTGCTGCCCCATTGTTTGCGCCGCGGACCTTTGCATACGGACCTTACACCACGTATTGTTCCGCGGCGAGAAGAATGGGATATAAATTAAAAGAAATGTAGTCGTGACCGGTTATCAAGTGCGCCGCGCTGCTCTTTTTGTGTCACTGAAAACTGTAATTAGGGTTTCAATTAATTTCAGGAGTCGATCCGCAAAACGCTCGGCCCCGGGGCTTCTTCTGCGCCACGAACGTCTGCGAAATTAATGAGAAACTGAAAAATTGGTAAATTGCACGCGTAATGATAGGCGAAGCTTACAAATTGAGGCAAACATTTCAACACGACAGTAATAGGTAGCAGGCAAGCTTTTAAGCACAAAAAAATCAGGTCAATTGTAAAATAAACGAAATTTATTTTAATAAATAGAAATATCAAAATAATCCCATAAAAATATTTTTAAAATATAAAATCTACATATATACAATGATAAAAATTATATATAAAAAAGATTAATGTCGAAAACCATAGTTTAAGCATAATGATAAGTATCAAAATTGAAATTGATATAAAACACAAGTTTCAACTTTTTGTGATTAAGTGTAATTCCGATTAAGTTCTACAAATAAAAATTTAGCCAACTGGGTAGGCGTTAATTAAAATTGATGCAGCATGTTTTGTCTTAATTAACATTAAAGCAAAACAAGTTGAACATCCAAGAGAATTTAATTTCGATTTTAAAATAGTCTCCGTATGTACATTATTCACATTATCAAGGTTAGAATTACGACAATTAGCGAAGTTTTCTACATTTTTTGGTATCCCTGGTGGAAAAGAGTTTTAAATTGAACTAAGAATGGTCTGTTCGAAAAACGTTCGAAACCATGTTCGAGAATCAACGAGAGTGGAATGACATAAATTAAAATGTCGGAAACGGTTTGCTTCGACCCAAATGGTACTTATAATTTCAGTTTATCCAGATATTTTAAAATGGATAAAGCGAAGAAAGTACATATGGCACAGAAAACGGCTTATAATGACGCGAAGAAAAAATTGGGGGCAAACTAGGAAAGGCCAAGGCCAACATAAATTTACTAGAGTCCGCTTACTGTGTTTCAAAGTGTGAATAATGATCTAATTTCAACCTGCTAGATTGTATTTGAAATAGATGATGGAATTTAAAGATTTTACTGGTGCAGAATACACTGCGAAAGTACATCGTGAAAAGAAAACCAATAATTTTAGTTGATAATGTTCTCAAGAAGCTTCTAACCGAAGCAAAAGGTCTATCGTTAGTACAATTCGTAGACCACATGTCAGAATGTAAGTTACCGAAGTGGGAACTGTCCAAATTTTTGGGGATCAATTCTTAAAGAACAAGAGAATTGGAGACACAAATCGGCTCTCATATTTATCACAATACTTAAAAAAGGAATCGAAACTGTATAGTATTTCTAAAAGTTGTTCTCTTACATTAAAGCTCTACAAAGATGTGGAAAACGCTTTAAAGAAACGATATGATTGGAAGACCTATATGTCCCTTACGTTAAATACATTATAGTTTTGGTGACAGACATTTGTGATGCATTCCCTTTTGTGTCTCATCTTTACGTTAACTTGACTGTAAAATAACAAAAAATGAATGTGCTGATCTATTCTATTCCTTTACAGAATATTGTTTTTCTAATAATGTTATGACAGCGTGGGGAAAACATAGGACTCAGTTTGAGATAAAAAAGTAGTAAGGATTGGTTGGAGAAACATAAACTTTCTATAATTCGAAGATAAGCGAGAAGATAACGTAAAGGTGGGCAATGTGGGGTTCACAAAAGAGCACCAAATATTAGCAAATAAAAGAAGTAAAAAAATTAAGGTATACCGTTAGCAGCGTGTTCTTCACGAATAAAGTCCCTACCAGAAGAAGATATGTGGGTTTTGCGAGAAAAATCATTTTACTCAAGAATATAAACTCGCAAGCAAACTGAGAGCGCAGAAACATAAAGTAATAAAAAAGAATTGACTGTACTTACAATTAGCCTATCTGAAACTGCGCCCAATCATATAAATGCTGAAGATTAGTAAGATGTGCTATGCGCGAAAAGAATCAGCACCCGATTTTTGCCTAAATATTCCTAACAAATCAAAGACAAATCCGGAAGATAAGCAAGTGAGAGAATCCTGGAGTTTTGTTGTAAACTCTGGCAGTCAACTTACGTAGACTCTATCTAAACTGGTACACACAACAAATGTGAAGGGAGAGTATGTGATTCGAGTTAGAGATATTGCGCTTGCCGAACATAACAATTTAAAACGTTTGGACTTGATATATGGGCCTATATATCATGCACAACCAAGATGGAAACCTGCGGATTCTAAAAGTCAAAATCATAACGAAAATTATTGTGCGACTGATTCAACGTCTCTATCTCTTGGATATGAACAAGAAATATTAAATCGGTCCAACTGAAATTCGAGATAGAAACACACATAAAGTTAGTTATGGTTTTCGATAGAACTACCACAGATTTCAATCGGGTTTATGTCTGGAAATTATACCGGTTATGGCAAAAATGTAATTTGTTGCTCCTCCTTCCATAGGCTGCCAGAAAATTTAAGAGACTATAACTTACAACCCCACCTATTAGAACTGCAAATAGACTAACCATAAATTAACCATGAAAAAGCTGCAGAACACTTGTCTACCATTTTCTAACCGAATCTCAGGCTACGATCTTATCACCAGGCAAGTACTACAAAAGCTACAAAAAAAAAAACTGTGCTTCTGATACCAACCATATATAACCGCATGTTAAGCTTTTATACTATCCTCTGATACGGAAATACGCCTAATAGTTATAATACTCAAACCAGGAAAACCACCCAAAAACCGAACATTGTACAGACCGATCAGTTTGCTTCCCCAATTAAGCAGGGTGTTCGAAAAGTTACTGCTGCAAAAACTTTATAATGACTTAGACCTGCTATTGCCACTCATTAGTTCGGATTTCGATTAGGGTATTCAACGATACACCAAACTAGGATCGGTAATAAAATTGCCTTCAGCCTTGACAAAAAAGATTATTGTACTGCGGTATTCATGTTTGTTGTCCAGGCGTTTGATAGAGTGTGGCATATTAGACTGTTAGACAAACTAAAAACACATCTATCAAGACTATATTATCTTTTGTTAATGTCTTACCCAGAAAACCGTTTATACTCAGTAAAATACAAATACGCCTTCTCCCAACTCTATCCTATACAGTCCGGTGTCTCTCAGGGGAATGTACTTGATCCCCTTCTCTATCTGATATATACAGCTGGTATCCTCAAAACTCCAAACATTACAATGGCTACCTTTGCTGATGATGCTGTATCCATCAGAATCCAAACACTGCCAATGAAAACCTACAACAAAGTCTATACACTTTTAGTGAATGGTTTAACCGTTGGAAAATAGCAGTAACCCAACCAAATCGCTTCAGATCACTTGTACAACTTCATCTAATATTATATCCTTTAGTCTACATCAACCATGTTCCTAGCCCAGTAAAAACAAAAGCAACATATATGGTTCTCCACCTGGACCATGCCTCACTTGGAAACGATACGTACAAATGAAAAGACAACAACTTAACCTAATGTTTTGAGAAATGTACTGTCTGCTTAGACGACAATCCAAAATAAAAATTTAAACCAAAGTGCTCCTCTATAAAAGCGTTAAAAGACCAATTTAGGCCATACTGGCTTTAATTATAGGGATGTGCGAAACAGTCCAATATAAACATTATCCACCGGTTCCAATCCAAACTACTCAGAGCTCTTAGACGCACTTTGAGACGTAAGCAACCAAACCATCTATGAGGACCTTCATTCAAGAAGAAGCAAGACGGTTCACTGTAAAGTACCACGCCAATCTACCTGGACACCCAAACCACCTTTTGGACCAACTCACCAAAGACGTAACACCCAGACAACTAAAAAAACATGGACTAATGATTTATAACATATAATCAGCTTGTTAAGTGTACATAAGAGCTTCATAGTTGGATAAATTATCCTTCAATGATTTGTAACTGTCATCACTTTTGTTAAATACTCCCTCAGAATAGATTGTAAAAATAAACAATAAACATCAAAAAAATGTTTCCTTCCATACGATAGTTATTATCTAAATATTATTATTGAATACAGGTTGGTCTTTCAAAATTATAATGTTTGTAACAACATTTACGGTATTATCGCTCAATATTAAACGTAATCTTTTGTTATACTAAATGGCACCTCATACTATTATGCTGATTCTCTTATATTTTATAATCTGATGAAGAAACTTATCAATCAGTTGATTGGGCAAATATTTGCATCTTTATTGTCCAATTTTATCAACGCTTTTTCTTGAAAGGTTTTAGCTACGCTATGCGAATGACCTTCAATCGTGCTTGTTATTTCTGACATCTGTGCAGTTGGCTACTATTATTCGGGAGTCATAAACAGCTTATTTCGCCACTATTCAGTTTGTTCATTTTTAAAGCCTTGGGAGACCAGTTCCAAGCAATCTCGATCATTTATAGTTTCTTTTAAATTGTATAAATAACTCGATTCACCGTTGACAACAGTTATCTAGTTCAAACATTAAATTGTCTATATATGTATAAATATGTTTTTAACTGCAGGTAGCTTACCCTCTTTTGTAGAATTTAGGAATTTGAATTATTAATTTTCATGTAGTATATGGTTTAGTCACTCTATTGCAAATCAAACACAGCATCTAATCAAGTAATTATAAGTAAGCTTAACATTTACTTACACACATCATTATGGTACGGTCGGTACTCATATATTTCTTTTTTTTTTCATTAAGTTTATTGCCAGTCCAACAATTGTATATTGTTATTCATAGCATTGATAAAGTAAGGTATACATGTCATTCGGGATACATAACATAAGATACACAGTTATCGTATCAGGTAGTCCTAAAGGATTAACAATGGGTCTTGGGTGTTGGCGGGTTAATTAGTCAGTTTTTGTGTTATCCGTTGTTATACATACAGATCCTGTGGGAGTTTACTCTTTAATCTTCTATGCAGATTCTTGCGCCCTAGTTTATAGTGCACAGCGCCTTCGCAGTTGGTGATAGTAAGTTGGAACTTTTTGGTGGTTTTCCTCAAATATTCCTCTATGGTTGGAATTTTTCGCTCATGATGGAGTTGTATTTTTCGTACATACAGTTGAATTGATTCGTACGGCAAAGGTTCTATTGTCTAGGAAAGAGTAAAGTATCGCTTTAAAACAGCCTGGTATTGGTAGGTGGAGTATTTTATATTTAAGGCCTTCTATCCAGACTTTATCAAAAGCTTTCGCGATTTCCAAAAAGATGGCTGTGGTATATTGTTTGTTCTCATATCCAGTCTCGATTATTTCTACAGTTCGTTGAAGCTGATGGCATCCGAATTGGAATGGTAGGGGGGTATTTAGTTCTTACAGTTGAGTATTTAGTCTGGAGTAGATTATTCGTTCAAGTATTTTTGATAGAGTATTTAGAAGACTTATTGGTCGATAGTTGTTGGGGTTATTGCTGTTTTCCCCCGGTTTAGGAAAGACAACGACTATAGCATGTCTCCATGCTATTGGAAAATATCCCTGTCTGAGGCAAGCATTAAACAATGTTGCCAGGAATGCAAGTACCTTCTTGGTGAGTCTTTTCAGAATTTCATTGGTGATGAGATCGTATCCCGGAGACTTCCTATTTGGTAGGGCGTCTATGATTTTTTTTATTTCGCTATGAGAAGTAGGTTGTATGTGTGAAGGTGTGTGTCAATATGCGTTTGAATTGCGTTGATGAAATTACGGTTATTGCCGATTGCGGGAGTAAACGTTTGTTCTAGGTGATTGGCGAATAACTCAGACTTTTCCTTATCTATGTAATAAGTTGTGCTGTTGGCTGTCATAGGAGGTATTTGATGAGGTTCTTTTAAGATTCTTCTCGTGGCTTTCCACATACCTGGCTCTCCAGGTTCTAAATTTTCAATATGTTTTTGATACGTTAGAATTTTATATTTATCAAGTTCTCTTTTTATTTGGTGTGTTAGATTGTTTAAGGTATTTTTAAGTATAGGATTTCGTGTTCTCTGCCATTCATGTCGTACTTTGCTTTTTTGTTTGATGAGCTCGATGATGCAGTTTGACGGTATGTTGTACTTTGTTGGTTTGATTCTGTACTTGGCTTGGGTAGCCTGTTGGATGCTGCTTTGAATACGGTTAGTGTAATCGTCCACTGCCTGGTTGGTATATTTAATGGTTTCAAAATTAGGGGGGTATTTGATAGTTTGGCCAAGAATAGTTTGAAAGCTATCCCAGTTAACAGGGCCGTTTATTAATTTGGAATTAGGAGAGTTGTAATGTGGTGCACTTAGGAATGTTATCACTACGGGTAGGTGATTGGAATCAAGTTCTTGAATTGGTGTTTGATAGATTTGTTTGGCAAAATATTTTTGCAGGATTATATCAAGGATGTCCGGTTGGTGGTCAGATCGGTAGGGATAATATGTATGTTCTGTAGGGGATGATATTTGAAAATTGTACGAGGCCGAGTAGTTAAGGAGTTGTATTCCCGTAGGGTTAGTAGCTTTGTAGCCCCAGGTAGTATTTTTGCTGTTGAAGTCTCCAATCACGAGGGTGGGCTCGTTGGTCTTTAGAAGAATTCGCATGTCATTGTCTATAAGCTTTTTATTTGGTTGTTTGTATGCGCTAATTATGGTAACCTAATTATTATTACAAAGTGACTTTTACTGCAGTCGTTTCTATTATGGTCTTCTCCATTATTGTCGGGTGATGAGTGATTGTTTCTTTAACTAGTACTGCAACTCCCCCGGAAGCAACTCTAGTATCTCTGTCTCTTCTGTAAATGGTGTATCCTGGGATTTTAAAAATTTTATTTTCAGTGGGGTGAGTGTCTGATATGCAGGCAATATCACTGTTGTATCTGGCTAGGAACGCGATAAAAATTGAGCGTTGTCTTACTATTCCGTTTGAATTCCAGTTTAGGATTGTTAAGTTTTGAAGTATTTTATGGTCCATTGAAAATATTAGGGAGGATTGTGTTAATTAGGTATGCTTTGATTTGTGGAAGGAGGTTATAAAATCAAGGAGGATTTTATTAGGTTGTTTATTATAGGTGAATCGGTAGCGTTTGTTGTTGAGTTTGGTTGTTGGTTTATTGTTGGTTCTCTTGGAATATGTTTAAATTTGCAAGCATAGCTTTGATTAGGGTTTATTGGACTGGATGTGGTCCTGTTAGTATATTTGTTACTGGGAAATTGACTTCGTGATAGGATATTTCGCTGCTGGTTGTTTTTTTTTTTGCATCCCCTGTAATTGGCAGGGTGGTGCTCGTTGCAGTTTACACAGATGGGAGGATCGTTGGGTTTTTCTGACATTCGCTTGTGAGATGATTACCAGGGCATTTAACACATCTAGGTGCTAGATGGCAGTAATTTTTGGTATGACCAAAACGCTGGCATCGGTGACATTGGGGGAGATCTGTTGTTTTCCTGCGTGTTTCTACTTTTACAATATAGTAGAAGAGTTTATTTAATTTGAAGATTTCTTTTGCTTCATCGTTGTTGATAAGTTTAACTGCGCAGATTGAATAAGGAGTTTTATCCTTTATTAAGAGACGAGTTACTTTACTTACAGGATAATGCTTGAGCTCTTCAACTGTCAGTGATAGAGGTATATTTTTGATTACCACTGAGAGCGGTTTATTATTTGGGTTTTGAAAGGTGTGATAGCCAATATTATTAATTGTATAGAATTTGGTAAGATTTCGATAGTCATCTTCGTTGGTGAGGTTTATGCGAAGAATGCTTCCGTTAAATGAGGTTGTGAAGCTATTAGTAACTATATTTTTTATGTCGTTAGTTATTTCCGAGTATTTGAGTTTATCACCATTATGTAGAAAGATTTTTGGTACACTTGTTGATTGTGAAACGTTATCTTGTTCGATTTGTCCTTTGGTTGGATTAGGGAGATAAAACCTATTTTGTGTTAGCAAATAATTTATGTCCCACAAATACCTTCTTTTTGTACGCTGTTATCACTTGCTGGGGATATTTGATCCGATTTCCGCTTGGCATCCGAATCTGATGATTGATTTGTACTTGTGTTCATTTTCGTTTCAACAAGACTTCCTTTATATATTAGTTTTGGTTGTTTTATCGTGGAGTTAGGCATGTCCTCCGTGATAATTTTCACCTGCAGTTATGGGGCGGAAAAATGTGGAACGCTTCACGATTTTGCGTGTCATCCTTGCGCAGAGGCCATGCTAATCTTCTCTGTATCGTTCCAATTTTAGTATATGTACCGCCGAAGCGATTATATATATATTTCTAGAATTAAAGGAGAAAAAGCACCATTTCAAGGCTCTGTTAGCTTAATGTAGCAAGGAGCGTTTAAGGTTTTTATAACCTCAGAACACTATTTAAGTATTTAAAACAATTTACAGTGGCATACTTTGCTTCATCTCAATCAATCAAAGCTACTATTTAGTCAGACTAGCAATTTTTAAGGAAATATAATTATAGTTAATTTAATGCGTTATAAATAAAAAAAAATTCTAATGATATTAGTAACTCTACAATGTTTGCAGGATGCATTTGAGTTTTCAAATAATTTACTTACCGACTAAGCAAGCTATTAACTTATCACTGGTAGAATTTTTTATAGACTTTTTTGGTCTGGATCCCTTGTATTCTGTTTTAACAAGGACATGTTGTATAGGATGTGGTTCTTCACCTAGCACAACGGTCTTATCGACTCTATATTGCGCTTTATCCATTTCTGACACCTGTGCGTTATGTACAAACAGACAAAGATCTTTGCACTGCGAGTTATTAAGTGTAGAAGAACCAAAAACAAGAAATCACCTGGATTAGGAGACATCAACGTTGAATTAATTAAATATGACGGACTACTGCTAAAACGTCGTAGAAATCTATTTTAAACTTATGTTAGGTGCAACGAATTGTTCCTAAAAATATTTAATAGTTAAAGTCTTACAAATATTTAAGAAACTAGACCGGGAGTCAAACAAACATCTATTGAGAGATCAGGCTGTTAAAGTTTGACTACAATATATCAGAAAAATCTTATATGCTTATCTGAAAGCAATAAGTGAAAGCTCTAATTCCAAAAAATGGTGCGGATTTTAGAAAAATCGCTCATGTATCGATCACATATTCACAATTAAACAAATTATTAGTAAGCGGGAGTAGATCAATCAAAAAACATGTGGTTTTTATTGATTTTACATTGGCTTTTGATAACGTGATCTATGAATAGACCGTGGAATATTATGAAATAACGAGGATATGTAAATTATCTCATAGAATGCTTAAAATCGCTTTAATGAAATACCAAGGGTAATACATAAAATTTCTATTATCTCCCACCTGAAAACGAAAACTATGAGATTTTACGGAAAAGAACCCGTCAGTTCTAAGATTATAATAGATGATCAGCCGATCGAACAAGTGTGCCATTTTATCTATCTGAGATGCGATGTAGGATATAACAACGATCACATCGACATACAATGCACAAATATATACTTATATACGAAACTATAAAAAAAACGCTTTAAAACAAAACCCGAAAAGACACCCAGTTGAAGTTCTGTGACACAATGACATTTCCTGTGTTGGTATATAGTAGTTGAACATGGGTGTTGCAGAAAAAATAATATTCTCATATTTAAAATAGCCAGGTTTTTAAGGAAATTTGAAAATTACAGCAAAATACATAGGGTTATAAACGATACCATTATATAATAATAATACGTATCTTAACAATAATACTAAATAACAAAGCTACCTGGAAAATCTACGTTGAACACATATAAGGAAGCCGATTCTCAGAAATGGCATTAAAGTACCAACTTCGCCGTAACCGAGATCCTGGAAGTGGCAGTATTTGAGGTGGCGCAGGTCGTGTGGACTAATCCTTAATATGAAGACCAACTCTACAATATGTTGACATAATTTGATACGTCACAAAAAGGGCGAGCAAAAATAAAATATTTAGATTACTTAGTAAATTTGCAAATTTTTCAGCGTATTAACATCTATTTTGATTATCTTTTTTAAATTAATCATTCTGTATTGGAACGTCCACAGATTAAAATTTTTTATTTTTTAAACATTCTTTAAATGAAACGGGTGTTTTTTTTTTTCAACTTATTCACTTATATTTTTGAAGTCTTTTCAATTTTTCGCCATTCACAACCCTTTACTACCAAACGAAAAACAATAGAAACAAAATACCTGTAGCTATCTCCCAAGCCTCTTCAGAAATACGCTATTAAATAATCAATAATCAAAACAATATTTGATATTAATTAAAATGATACATAATTTGACAGAGTGCCTTACTGGAAAGATAACTTTTTGGAGACTTAAATTGTAATGAGCCTTATGAGAAAAAAAAAATTTCCAGTCTAAGGATTTACCGTGCGGATGTAAAGCTGTATATTATACCAAACAACATATGCACATCGATTGCACATCTGTGAATAAATTCTTCTGCATTATTTAATGGAGGATATCAAAATCCGATGATCAGGCAATTTACCGTGACAATTATCCTTGGTTCAACAAGGTTGCCATGTTTGCAGGCACTTCATGTCTTTCTGTGACAGCGAATGTTTATGCTCTTGTACAGATAGAAGTATTTACGTACTATCCAGAACAGTCACAATCTTATTTTTACCAACGCCATCCAATACCTTAGCAAATTTAGTTATATTCTCAAGTAGTATTCTTCGAGTTATACAAACCACCGGTTTCATGATGCTTGTTTGCAAGGGCGTCAATCAACGCTTTGCTAGATTTATTTACTTGCTTTTGTAACTGGGGTTATAGATAGAATCGAATCACCCATGCCTAGTCTCATCAGAAACACATCAACAACCGACGACGCAGGTCGAGAAGCTGTTATGTTACACATGCTGATAAGTTCGTCAAACTAATCACAAATTCATCATGTGGCAACTTGTAGCTCATTTGTTGGAACGGTTCACTGCTGTTATCGTTATCATAAAAACGCAAACTTTTATTTATTTTAATTCAGAACCAGTAAAAGAAATGCTTTCAATGGTTCCTTTTTTACGTCATTCCAGAGAGTATTTCTTATTCTGTTGTTTTTAATATTACCATTATAAAGTATTTTTGACGGTACATATATACGTCGGCCACACGATGTCTATAGAGAATTGGCAACGTTGTGTGTGCTAGGTGCGCTCTGGCGTTTACATCACACAGTTTGGCATTAGTGACGGCTTACGTACTAAGAATATTTTGTCATACAGACGCTATTTATTTTGTTTTCATTAAATTGAAAATTTTCTCTTAGCCAAAAAAATGGACTTTATTTGTGATAATTTTCAAGAAATAACTTTTTACGACCTTTGACGTGGATTATCTCAACAATACTGCGTCGATCAACTCGTCACTTTAACATTGGTGATAAAGCTCTACATAAAACCACTGTATATCGTTCTTCTTATTGCGCCGTTTCCTTACGAAGCTTGGCGATCCATATGGCTAATCTTGTTTTGGAAACTGCTGCTCTGAATATGTTAATAGATTTGCAAACAAGCCAGCGGCGAATATCTTTTAACCAAGAGTTTTTCCGTCTTTCTCTGAATTTTCCTTATAAAATTAAGCGGAGTATTTTTTATTTACCACCCATCATGACAGAAGCAAAGTATTTATCGGTATTAATTCTTGGAAATACTTTGGCATTTGTTGTTTTTTTTGCCCGAGGTATATGTAGAACGCGTCGGTATAGGTGTACATTTTAAAGGCTTCTATTTTTCTGTCTGTGGTGGCGTCTAAAGTTCAGCATCCATGCAGAAGGATTAGAGATACGTAGCATCGTATCATTCGTAAGCGTAGATTCAAATTGAGGTCGAATCTGGTGAAAAACTTTTTCATGTTTGTAAATGCCCTTCGAGCTTGTTCAATGTTCGACCGATTTCTTTTCAGTTATCTCTATTTTTAATTTACAAGAGTTTCTAGTTATTTCAAGTTGGGTACTTGTTTTACGATGTTACCTTTGACTCGCAAAGTTACTCTGGTTTTCGTTTTGATAGATCCATTACTTTAGTTTTTGATGTGTTTAATATTAAACCGTATTCTTTACTATACTCCACCAATAGATCGACCACCATTTGTAACTCTGTTACATTTGTTGCTATTATAACTGTATCGTCTGCATAATGAAGATTTTTACTCTGTGACTATTGATCACCACTCCTCAATGTTATCGTCTAGAGATTCTCTAAATATAGCTTCAGAATGCAAATTAAAAACCAGCGGGGAGAGGATGCAACCGCGACGGACATATTTCTTTATGAGAATGGATTTTTAAAGTTTCTCACTCTACTTTAATTTCAGCTGGCTGTTGCCAATACAATGCCTCAATTATGCGAATATCTCTATTGTCTACTATAGTTGACTGTAGTGTTTCTATTCGTTTTTCCTAATTAACGCAGTCGTAGGCTTTTCGGTAATCAATGAAACACGCATATGTATGTACATTAATGTCTCGACATTACAGTATTAGGGCATTCGATTAAAATATTGTTTTACGAGTACCTACCCCCTTTCGAAAACCTAATTGTGTGTCATTGAATTGTTCTTCACATTTGTTATACATCCGGCTATGGATAGTTCTTAGAAATATTTTCAGGACGTGTGACATTAGACTGATCATTCGATAGTCATCACAGTGTAAAGGGCTAGGCTTTTTGGTATTGTTACAAAGTTAATTTCAACCAGTTCGTTGGAATTTTTCCTGAACGATATATTGAATTGAATAGTGGTAGTAGTACTTGCAGTCCTGCATCATCTTGTTCTGCAATATTATTTAATGTCTAATTACGAATTACGTTTGGTTCTGTTATTTTCCCATCTTTCTGTATGTTTATCGCGTGAATAACTTCTGCTTTAGTGATACCTAAACTATCGCCCTTTCTGCATCATGTATTCGCTTAATTATATTAGGCTTGCTATCAACGAAGAGCTGTTCGACGCATTCCTTCCACGTTTTATTTTGATTGTTATGTTTTTTATTTTTTATGCCATTTTCTTGACTTTTTTATGAAGGTTAAACGTGTCGTATTTTTTCTGGAGTGTTTCTATTTCTTGGCATTTTTCCGCAATCCACTATTCTTTAGCGTTCCTACACTTTCGGCAAATTCATTTGTTTATCTGTTTGTATTTACTTGCATTCTTGGTATTATATTTCCTTCATTCGTTCATAAGATCTAGTATCGCGTCAGTTATCCATTGTCATTTTTTGCATTTTTCTCTGTTCCTATTGTGTCGTTCTGAATTTCTACAATGTTATTTTTTTATAAAATCCCAGGTTCTTTTAACTCAGTTTCAGTTTCTTCTTCTGTTTTGTTGGGATTTTTATTTGTGGGCATCTGAAATTTGTTCTCTAGCTTTTTCACTTTCTTTTTAATCTCTGGTATTTTGATTTTTCGCATATCTATTCTCTTAGTTGTAGGCGCTGTCTTAACTTTTAGAAATCGACACATTTTAAAATCCATAACTGCTGGATTATGACCCAAGTCCGCGTCTACGCTCGGGTAGGTCTTTACTGCTTTAACGTATTTCCTCAACTCTTTTTTAATTATGATAAAATCTATTTAGTTCTAAGGAACCAAAAGAGAAAAGGAAACATTGTAAGCAACGTTTCCTTTTTTGTCTGCCGTAGATTCCCACGTAGATAAACGCCATAGAGGCAGTTTGAAAAAAGTTTTGGCCAAAATAAGCTGCTGTTGATTACAACATTCGACGAGTACGTCTCCTTTTAAATTTTTTATACCGAGACCGTATTTTCCTACTACGTCGTCTTCCTTCCCAGGCCCCATTTTTGAGTTGAAATTACTTATAATCACATTTCTTGGCAATTTTTAGTATATTGTATAGATCACTGTAAAACTTTAAAATTTTGTCATCTTCAGGTATATCGTTGGTTTAATTAATTCAATCGTAGTCGTAGTTTGCTGGCAGATGAATTTAAAAAACGCCATCTAAAAACAGCTGTGGTGCCAGCAAACATCGATACCATACACAAACTGATAAAGCAAGATTATCCTGTGACTTATCGTGAAATTTAGGCATCCTTAGACATTAGTATGATTAGCATACATTCGATATTGCATGAACATTTAACTGTAAAAAAATTGTGTGCGCGTTGGATTTCGCAAAAGTTAACGATCACTCAAAAAAAAAAGGTTTGTGTAGATTAGCCGAAAAATACGATCGCAGTGTTTCAAATACCGTTTGAAACATCGTCATACGTGATGAATGTTGTATTTATGCGTATGAGCCCGAAAGTAAACAGCAGTCGACTGTATGGGTCTTTGAAGACGAGCCAAACCCAACAAAAGTCATTCGCGCTTGAGCACTTTGAAGTAAATGGTAACCGTAATTTTAAAAATCGTAAAACAGTCAATTCTGAATGGTACAGAACCATTTGTTTCACAGAAGACTGAAAAAATAAGGAAAACTAACGCGCAACGTACGATCATTCTCCACTATGACACTGCGAGTTTACACACATCGGCACAAACAACTGGCTTTTAAACACTCAAAACGTCGAAGTCATGAGTTCTAATTTGGCCTCTGAAGATTTCTTTTTGTCCCACATGTGAAGAACATACTGCGAGGACGATTTCCTACGCCGGAAGAGGCGGTTGGTGCGTCCAAAATTCATGTTTCAGTGATACCTAATTGAGTATAAAGAAAATGCTATGAGAAGTAGTTTCAGCATATGCAACAATGTATTGATCGCCAGAGAAAATATTTTGAAAAACAATAAAAAACGTTTCCAGAGTGAAACATTTGTTTTTGTTAGTTTCTCGCAATAGATATCGTACAGCCTACGTATGAGCAAGCCCCAGGAAATCTAATTGTACCACTGTTGGCAGAGCAGTCAAATATGGCATTGATAAAATGATAAGACAATTCTTGTAATTTTTCAATGCTCATTTCATTGATAAATCAATATTTTGGTCTTGCTCATACCACTGGGTAGTATCAGTCTTTTATCTTGATTTACGTTTACTAATCTTGGCAATTTTTTGTTATAAGACAGGCAGTCCTTCTAACATGAACTGACGTATCACACCTGATAGACACATGTCGGATGATATCTGCAAAGTTTAGTTTTACAATCTTTGTTTACTGCTTTAGTTCGATCATTGATAAGTGCCTCTTTAGGTTATGCCGATACCTTATTTTACCACATAAGTTTTGGCGAGAAGTTAGTTTCAAAAACTTGATCTTGTTTTTGCATTTCTTTTTGCATTAACGGTTTTTCCTTTAGCTCATGTTCTAAAAGCCTGCTTACATCTCTTCAGCAAGGGGAGATAAACGTAGATTGTACAAGTATTTTTAAAGACTCGTATTTAAATATTTATCTTAAGTATATATCATGACAAGTTTTGAAAATGTTACCAAAGTTCGAAATGACCTTGATCTGTGCGCGCTAATATGTTTTTCAATGTAATATATAGCTTGTACGATAAATCTTTCAGGCAAAAAAGGCAAAAACTAGTTACTCCTCTAGGCGACTGTTATAATTTTATTCCCGAAAAAAGTAACTTTGCGATATCGCACCCGAACAAATTGTATATCAGTTCATTCCGAATTAAGTATACTTTTAGTTACAGGACCTGAAATTTTCAATTAAAAATGTCTGTGACTCTCAGTTAACTCAATTAAACACATTTTTAAACAAATGTTGCAGAAAATTGGTTGATGTGTACCTAACTGTTTAATTTCAAGTTTATTTTAAAGTTATGCTGAAGTTTTAACAAGTAGCTTTATTAATTTTTACTTTAGTTGGGTGTTTGGTTATTTTTCTGTATTAGATATAAAGAGACTTTGAATAACTACCAAGCAGGATTTAAATATGCAAGTTTTACTGACGTGTAAACGTAACTTGCACTACTTACAGCTAAATATAAAAGTGATTGTATTTCAGGACCCTGTGCTTACATTTTCTACTTTACAAAGTTTTTATCAAGCGAATATTTCTTTCTATCGTTCAAGTTATTAAAAAATATGAATTTAGTACCTGTCTTAGACAAGTATGTTTTTTCTTATTGTAACGAAATATCAGTAAAAATCGGTTTATGTAGTCCCTCAAAGCCTGCTACTTGAGCTACATTTACCATTAAACCAAGTAACAGTTAAATTACATGCTTCAGTCAGTTCCATAATGAAGAACCATTACATTATCAATTTCAAGTCACTGTTAAATGAACATTTGATTGAATGTAGCATTTGGATCTTTTTTCTTCATTATGTCATAATCAATACCGTTACTAATGATAATTTTTTTGAAACTTGTCTATATTATTTAACATACTTAGTATAACTGGACAGTGAATATTTTTGTTGTTTTGTAAACCAAACTAAAAAATAAAATTTTAAAAACTAGATAACTATGTCATAACTATATTGGTAGAATTATTCAATAGCATATAGAAAACAGGGATAATATCACACTACTGGAAGACATATACATATATGTTACTATACAAAAGAAGCTGCATATGTAACTACAAGTATGTATAGTAATAAGTAAATATATAACTATAAGTCTTATAAGCTATGCCTTAAAGATTATTTTTCCAGCGATACATACGAGACTATACAAAAAATGAAAGACAGAAATTTTTAATATTTAGATCGGATTTCACAACGGTTTTGGTACTAAAGAGATTAAAAGGTTACAGAGATTAAAAGATATGAACAACGATGTTTTTCGATGGTTCATAGATTACACAAAAACCTCCAGCAATGTTAAAGGCCATAAGCTATTGAAGATACTAGAAAATCTACAGATAGACCACCAAGACATAGGTAGAAAATACTATCAGGAGAAGCAGAAAGAAAAAATGGAATCAGACAGGAATGCGTTTTATTACCACAACTATTTAATATATATTTTGAGGCAATTTTCAAGATTTGTCAATCGAAGCTAGAATAAAATAGGTTCAGTGTTACGTGTCTCCGATTCTGCTATACAGAGAATGCTGGATACTTGATAAATAAACAGTAAAAAAATAGAAAGTTTTGAAATGCAGATCTACAAGAGATTACTAAAAATACCTTGGACAGAAAGAAGAAATATTGAAGTATTACACCGAATAAAAGAGAAGAAATTACTATTTACAATCATAAAATGAAAACTTGAATATTTGGGCCATATTACACACCATACACACCATTACTACAAATAATTATGCAAAGAAAAATCAGAGAAAACAAAACTGCAGGCCGATTTAATATGGAGTGATTTCATATGACATCGGTTGAACTGTTTAAATCAGCACTATCCAAAATAGAGATTGCTATTATGATAAGCAACCTTTGACGAAATAGCGAAACTAAGAAGAAGAAGAAAATGAAATAAAGCTAAAAAACGAAAAAATAGCTTGTTACTTATTCAGTAAATACTAAAATAACTTTTACTATTTTATATCAAATTGGCAAGAAAAGGTCTGTTGATTATGTTCCACTCCATGTCGTATTAACTCCAACATGGTATAGCAACAGTCTAGTTGCGTAATCTGCGGACTGCTCAGCATTTTATAACACTGACTATACTAAAGTAAATTCTTGTACTGCATTAGTTTACAATAAATATATTACATTACTTGTACGCATATGAATGTAAGGTAAGCACAAATACTTTGTTTAATTTAGGCGATCGGTTTTCCGTGTCTCTAGAGTTGTTCAAACACACATTTTCAGGTTTGGATAAAGCGAAAATGTTTTTTGATTGCGGGGCCGCGGCAAATGGTTTCCTCCTTTAAGAAACGCCGCCGCCGTGTTTACAGACCGAACTGACGTAAATTTGCACCTAAACATTCGTTTACGAAAATAGTCGCCACGCGTCAGATTACACGGTTTGACGTTATAGCGACGCATTTGTATCGATCAATTATCGTTGCAGGACCAGTCGCTCTTCGCAGGCCTCCAGAGAGGGACCCGAGCCGAGCGCTCGAGGTGACAGGGTCGTGATTAGATGAGCGGCGGCCCGGCCGTAACAACCCATGCCGGCTAATGGCGAACTCCGGCACCTGGAAAAAATATTAATTGCGGCGGCCGCAACAAGCATGCATTTATAATACATTCTTGATCTCTCGGCTCGCTATTATATGCATCATATGTCGAGGATTTATTGTGGAGATTTTAATTTATTCGTGTGGCCGAGGGGTAAATAGTAAAGCATCTCCGTGGCCGGCCGACACCATATCGCCTATAAAAAAACGAATTATAAACATAATTACATTTTGATGGAACGGGCCGCGTCGAATAAACGCACTAATCTCTGATAGCATCGAACGCGCCCATCCGCGGCAGGGATTACCGATAACAACATTATCGCTCCTCGTCCATAAAAACCGGTGTTGAATGTGGAGCTTTTCACGCCCAAACGTCAACCGAGGATCACAATGAGTGAATTAATTCTGACGCCGTTGTATCGCTTTCGGTTCGAGCAGCTTATTCGTCCGGACGGATGGACAACTACAATGAATCAGAAGCGAGACGTACATAGCTGCGAAACAGACGCCTCTCCCTGCGGAATCTTCTTGATCTGAGGTCTCATCCTTATTATCACTCTATCTTTCAATCCTCTATCTGGACAAACCGGTTTTGTTCGCAGTAAAGCACTTTTTTAACATCTTGTTATAAAGCTTTTCGCAAACCGTAAAGTTATGAGCATATATTAAATGTTGACATAAAATTTTTAAAAAATTTTAATTTTATACACTTTGATAGTAAACTAAAAATCTTATGATAAGTAACCGCTAAGTATTACGACGTTGCCTCAATATAGAGCAATCAACAGTGTACAGAGTGATTCAAAATTATGGACTCAAATTTTTATAGGTCTACAATTTAAAATTAAGATTGGTGACAAATACGATAAAAATTACATTTCATTTTAATCACATTTAATGTGCCCCCTTTGGCCGCACGAATAACATCTAGACATTCTACACATAATGAAGAATGTCTTGCGCCACTAAGTTTACCGCAGCTGTGATACAATTTCTTAGGTAGAATACATAAACTGCTTCTTTTACGAACTCTCACATAAAAAAGTTGCAAGGTGTGAGATCAGGAGATTTCGAGAACCAGAACATAAACGCCAAGTCTATTATTTATACGACCTACCCATCGTTAAAGTAGAAGTTCTTTCAGAAAACGTAAAACACCCCTATTCGGCTCTATTGGAAAATAAAGTTTTCTGATTCCTCGTTTATTTGGGGAACAATTCAGTTTTGCAACATCGTGAAATATGTTAATTTAGTAACTGGATTGCCATCAAAAAGAAATGCATATAAACCATTGTCCTTAATACGACGCAGAACAGTTTTCGGGGAGTTCCTCTCATGTTCCAGTGTTTATAATCCTATATCCCAACATTTATTTTCCCACTCATGTGGAACTATGTTTTTTTAATTAAACGCAGCAAAAAAGTGTCATTTACTCTATTTTCGAACATACCATTAAAGAATTCTACACGTTTTAGCTTCTGGTTTGCGCAAAGAGCCCGTACTAGTTGTAGGCGGTATGGTTTGAACATTAAACGACGCCTCAATACGCGTCAGATAGTTGTTTGTGGCAGTACAAATTTTCTGCTCATTCTACAGGTTGGCTTCATTAGGCTACACTTTAAACTCTCTCCAATTCGTGCCACATCTTCCTTCGATACAAATGGTCGACCCGTGCTTTTACCAAACAGCCAGTTTGATCAAATTTATGATTCAAACTACAAATGTTTCTTTTTTTTGCCAAAGATTCAATGTTGTAATGACAACTAATTGCACATTGCACCGCAGTCACCGACTATGTTTTACTAAGTGCTAAAAATCTTGCGATGCAGTGTAGCCATCTCTCTAGCAATTGAAGTTTACAACTAACGCTGCTGCTTGACTGTGCGGTAGACGCGAACGCACTAACAGTGACATTTGAGACTTTAACCCATTTTTCCTAAACTTCAATGTAAATCATTCACATATAATGTATAATTTAGAAAATATAACCATATGAAATTGAGTTATTATTTTGAATCATCCGATGTATTGTCTTTATACACTTATGCAGTAAACTTTTACTTTATTGATTAATATATTTCATAATGTTTTATAGATATTAAAATCTTGCCTAGATTTATACTGTTTGTGATATTTGAAAAAAATTTTGGTATTTCAAAACAATTCGAACTTTACAAAACTGCCTTTAAAGATATTAAATTTAATAATGACAAATGTTTAAATTAGAAAACAAAACTCAAAATCTCAGAAATGTTATGCATTTTAGTATATATAATCAAAAGTATACTACTATTATGAGGGAAATTTTAACTGCAATAGGCTGGTAAAAACATTGCCACAATATCAGCAAAGTGTGAACCTTTTCACTAAACGCCAACAGGCAGATAATTTACTTTGGCTGCTTACCGAAAATGAAACTGCCATCATTACACCCTCTAATAAGAGGTAAAACAATCCTAAATTTTGTCAACGATTGTATAGTGTGAGTAGTGATAAATTTATAAGTGCCTAAGCCGTTTGAAATTGGAAATGTTGAAGCAAGTGCACATATATGCATAGTGAGAGGATCAAGAACGACACTTGATGTTTGAATCAGAACATTGCAATAAATTTGTGAAATATGGTCCCCAGAAGGACCATCTCCAATATCGTTCGATCAACACCTCCGAAAAAGTACTATCAGAACCGGTGGCGAGTCTACCGCCGAAGAACGCCAATACCAGAACCGCTGACCCCGCTGCCACCGACACCCCAGAAGAGACCCCCCGAGGGACGCCGGACACGGCTTCTGAAAGAGCTGCTCGGTGGATCTCCATTCCCGAGCTGTTGTAATGCTCAGGGTTGTCTGCAATTAGTACGCTGTCATCCGCGTATCTTATGATTTATCGTTTCCCGTTGATTTGTATAATAAAATATATGAAAGGTAACATTCAAATGACTGGTTGAATCAACATTTATTACTTTGCCTAAGAATGCAAATGAAATCTTGCAATGAGTACAGATTAATAAGTCTCATGAGCCATGCCCTTAAAATACTCTTGAAGATAATGCAAAACCGAATATATAGAAAATGTGAAGAAGTAGTGAGTGACAACCAATTCGGCTTCAGAAATGGAATGGGAACGCGTGATCTCTTCTGCATACAAGTAATGATGCAGAAATGTAGAGATCAGAAAAAAGATGTATCTGTGCTTTCTCGATTATGAAAGCATTTGATAAAGTAAGACACATCAAACTCATAGAATGTTTGGAAAACATTGGCTTAGACGAAAGAGACATAAAACTAATCAAAAATCTTTATTGGAACCAACGTGCTAAAGTACTGGTAGAACACTGAAACAAACAAAGTAGAAATTAAACGCGGGTACGCCAAGGCTGCATACTGTCCCCAATGTTATTTAATTCTATTCGGAAGTAGTTTTCAGAACGCCTACACAACTGCAATTTAGGAATAAAAATAAACGGGGAAACGATAAGCACAAATACTTTGTTTAATTTAGGCGATCGGTTTTCCGTGTCTCTAGAGTTGTTCAAACACACATTTTCAGGTTTGGATAAAGCGAAATGTTTTTGATTGCAGCCGCGGAAATGGTTTCCTCCTTTAAGAAACGCCGCCGCCGTGTTTACAGACCGAACTGACGTAAATTTGCACCTAAACATTCGTTTACGAAAATAGTCGCCACGCGTCAGATTACACGGTTTGACGTTATAGCGACGCATTTATCGATCAATTATCGTTGCAGGACCAGTCGCTCTTCGCAGGCCTCCAGAGAGGGACCCGAGCCGAGCGCTCGAGGTGACAGGGTCGTGATTAGATGAGCGGCGGCCCGGCGTAACAACCCATGCCGGCTAATGGCGAACTCCGGCACCTGGAAAAAATAATTGCGGCGGCCAACAAGCATGCATTATAATACATTCTTGATCTCTCGGCTCGCTATTATATGCATCATATGTCGAGGATTTATTGTGGAGATTTTAATTTATTCGTGTGGCCGAGGGGTAAATAGTAAAGCATCTCCGTGGCCGGCCGACACCATATCGCCTATAAAAACGAATTATAAACATAATTACATTTTGATGGAACGGGCCGCGTCGAATAAACGCACTAATCTCTGATAGCATCGAACGCGCCCATCCGCGGCAGGGATTACCGATAACAACATTATCGCTCCTCGTCCATAAAAACCGGTGTTGAATGTGGAGCTTTTCACGCCCAAACGTCAACCGAGGATCACAATGAGTGAATTAATTCTGACGCCGTTGTATCGCTTTCGGTTCGAGCAGCTTATTCGTCCGGACGGATGGACAACTACAATGAATCAGAAGCGAGACGTACATAGCTGCGAAACAGACGCCTCTCCCTGCGGAATCTTCTTGATCTGAGGTCTCATCCTTATTATCACTCTATCTTTCAATCCTCTATCTGGACAAACTGGTTTTGTTCGCAGTAAAGCACTTTTTTAACGTCTTGTTATAAAGCTTTTCGCAACCCGTAAAGTTATGAGCATATATTAAATGTTGACATAAAATTTTTAAAAAATTTTAATTTTATACACTTTGATAGTAAACTAAAAATCTTATGATAAGTAACCGCTAAGTATTACGATGTTGCCTCAATATAAAGCAATCAACAGTGTACAGAGTGATTCAAAATTATGGACTCAAATTTTTGTAGGTCTACAATTTAAAATTAAGATTGGTGACAAATATGATAAAAATTACATTTCATTGTAATCACATTCAATGTGCACCTTTGGGCGCACGGATAACATCTAGACATTCTACACATAATGAAGAATGTCTTGCGCCACTAAGTTTACCGCAGCTGTGATACAATTTCTTAGGTAGAATACATAAACTGCTTCTTTTACGAACTCTCACATAAAAAAGTTGCAAGGTGTGAGATCAGGAGATCTCGACAACCAGAACATAAACGCCAAGTCTATTATTTATACGACCTACCCATCGTTAAAGTAGAAGTTCTTACAGAAAACGTAAAACACCCCTATTCGGCTCTATTGGAAAATAAAGTTTTCTGATTCCTCGTTTATTTGGGGAACAATTCAGTTTTGCAACATCGTGAAATATGTTAATTTAGTAACCGGATTGCCATCAAAAAGAAATGCCTATAAACCATTGTTCTTAATACGACGCAGAACAAATTAGTTTTCGGGGAGTTCCTCTCATGTTCCAGTGTTTATAATCCTATATCCTAACATTTATTTTCCCACTCATGTGGAACTATGTTTTTTTTAATTAAATGCAGCAAAAAAGTGTCATTTACTCTATTTTTGAACATACCATTAAACAATTCTACACGTTTTAGCTTCTTGTTTGCGCAAAGAGCCCGTACTTGTTGTAGGCGGTATGGTTTGAACATTAAACGACGCCTCAATACACGTCAGATAGTTGTTTGTGGAAGTCCAAATTTTCTGCTCATTCTACAGGTTAGCTTCATTAGGCTACACTTTAAACTCTCCAATTCGTCGCACAACTTTCTTCGATACAAATGGTTGGCCCGTGCTTTTACCAAACAACCAGTTTGATCAAATTTATGATTCAAACTACAAATTTTTTTTTTTTGTTAAAGATTCAATGTTGTAATGACAACTAATTGCACATTGCATCGCAGTCACCGACTATGTTTTACTAAGTTGTAAAAATCTTGTGACGCAGTGTAGCCATCTATCTCACAACTGAAGTTTACAACTAACGCTGCTGCTTAACTGTGCGGTAGGCGCGAACGCACTAGCAGTGACATTTGAAACTTTAACACATCTTTCTTAAACTTCAATGTAAATCATTCACATATAATGTATAGTTTAGAAAATATAACCATGTGAAATTGAGTTATTATTTTGAATCATCCGGTATACTGTCTTTATACACTTATGCAGTAAACTTTTACTTTATTGAATAATATATTTCATAATGTTTTATAGATATTAAAATCTTGCCGAGATTAATAATATAACTGTTTGTGATATTTGAAAAAAAAATTGGTATTTCAAAACAATTCGAACTTTACAAAACTGCCTTTAAAGATATTAAATTTAATAATGACAAAAATGTTTAAATTGGAAAACAAGACTCTAAATCTCAGAAATGTTATGCATTTTAGTATATATAATCAAAAGTATACTACTATTATGAGGGGCATTTTAACTGCAATAGGCTGGTAAAAACATTGCCACAATATCAGTAAAGTGTGAACCTTTTCACTAAACGCCAACAGGCAGATAGTTTCCTTTGGCTGCTTACCGAAAATGAAACTGCCATCATTACTCCCTCTAATAAGAGGTAAAACAATCCTAAATTTTGTCAACGGTTGTATTGTGTGAGTGGTGATAAATTTATAAGTGCCTAAGCCGTTTGAAATTGGAAATGTTGAAGCAAATGCACATATATGCATGGTGAGAGGATCAAGAAAGACATTTGATGTTTGAATCAGAACATTGCAATAAATTTGTGAAATAAATAAACGGTTCGAGACAATTTACGGCGTTCTTTGTTTGTCTCTCAGAACACACTTGTGTGGTAAAGATGTTGGGACGCAAAGTACTTCCATGAAGCAAAAGAAATTAATATTAAAACGCAAAGTGTTTCTGCGAATTAGCGTAATGCCAAGCCGAGAAACATTCCCAGAAACCGCTAATTTGGGGTGCAAGTCTGCCCAATCACGCGATCTTTTCTAGGAGCCGCCACCTCCCACGCACAATTGCTGGAGGATAAAAGCGTGCCTCACGCCGGTCCAAGACAGTTCACTGCCGCTACTCGAAAGCCTTCGAACTGACCTTGCCGCTATCTAAAAGCCTTGGTCCTGATCGAACTGGATTTGCCGATGTCTAAAAGTCTTGCTCCTCATCGCACAGCGCTTGCCGTTAAGCATAGGATCTTGCCAATAGTGAGCCACCTCCGACAACTACGTGACCGTAGCCTATGATCCCCAGAAGGACCAGCTCCAATATCGTTCGATCAACACCTCCGAAAAAGTACTATCAGAACCGATGGCGAATCTACCGCCGAAGAACGCCAATACCAGAACCGCTGTCCCCGCTGCCACCGACACCCCAGAAGAGACCCCCCGAGGGACGCCGGACACGGCTTCTGAAAGAGCTGCTCGGTGGATCTCCATTCCCCGTGAAAACGACAGCGGCGTCACCGATTGAACAACGTTTGCAACGCATCCTGCGAACACTGTTTGGGCCACCACCGGATCGCGAGAACCAACCCTTAGCGTACGCCGACGCCACGGACACGACCCAACTGCCGGCCGGAACCTCAGCACTCTTGTGGCTCTATTTGTAAATAATGTAAAAAAGCGTCTGTAAATAAAAACTATATATGTGAAGAATATTCGTTATATCGTCCCCACAAAGAGTTGGAAGAATTATAACAAACTGAAATATGTATACAAACATAGTTGTTGCGTATTTTTTTTAAATGTATAAAAATCTACCTATCTGTCTTATATAAGCTCCTCTATTAGGTAGCACAAGTTCACTTCCTATTATCAAAAATCTACGATAGTCGACAAAATAAATCAATAATATGACCGCAGAGTTGCTATAGGTAAATCCCTTTGCGTCAGAAAATCACTGACAAAATTATTGCATGGTTTAGCTCACCTTAAACAGAGTTTATGATACAAAATAACTTCCGACCTGCTCTCAAGAGAAGTGATAAATTCGTCTGCGTTTTTAAAGAGAAGATCGATCATGATCGAATAAATGAACGTGGCAAGATCAACGGTTTGTCTGACAGTGCACCAGGACCTGAACTAAAAGTTGCGTCCTGAGGAACCGCCCACTGTTGACTAAGAAAAAGGCTCAAGCACTGCTAAACAACATCAAGCACGACGGCGCTGGTTTTACCATCATGCTTGCAAAGGTTCTTGCCTGATGGTGCTGGGACTTGTGACCAGCAAAGGGACTGCCATAGCACCCCACTTTATTAAGCAAAACCTGAAGGTGACTACCGATAGCTATATCAAAGTTCTAGAAACAGTTGCGAAGCCCTGGATAGACAAGGTGGTTGTTGGGTGAGAGTACGTGTTCCAGCAAGACTTCACTCCTGGCCACAAATTAAGGAAAACCTAGGCATGAATATAAAATAATTTGTATTACCACTGGTCCCCAACCACCTTTTAAACCCTTGCAATCCCTTTGATTACTATGTGTGGGTGAAAGTCACTGCGGTATTATAATATCAAGCTTCGTCATAAAGGGAATAACACATATGACAAGGAGAAGTTTGTTGGCCTGCAGCAGATTTAGGTCCCGGCTCGAGAAAATATTTTTCTCGAGTCGGGATTCTCAATAATATTTACTTTAATTGTGCTAAGTTAATTTTTCTTGCGTTTTAATGTTATTTCCATTGTTTGTTCACTTTTCGGATCTACCTCGACGACCCTGTGTATAATAAAGACCTTTATTTTAATAACTTTGTAAATAATCATTTCAAGCAATATATTGAGCAGAAAGAAATTCCTTGAAAACGTGACACTTCAAGAATAAAATTACAATCAGAGTGTTTGTGCGTATTTTAGTAATCAAATTTATAGAACATTTATTTTCAAAGCAAAGACTAAAAACAAAGCAAAGCATAATTAAGCAGCAGCCTTTAAACTGGCGTTTACTCTTGTATATGGAAAATAATATCTTAAAGACGGCCTGCAAGCCCATTATAACAAAATTTTACAAACAACCATTTGTCTTAAATAATTTATTCTTATTATTAATTTTGTTGGAGGTACCAATAAATATAAGTTTATTTTGTCTATCATTTATATTTGTATTCAGACGTCTCTGAATTTACGTCTGTCTTTCGTCGTTTCGCTATTACTGCAGAATTTGGAAATCCACAAGAATAAATTTACGATACAGATATCACGATAAACTACTTGTTATTTTCATGTACTTTACGTATTTCCGTCCTACACACACCGTTAAAGCAATAGCGACTCCTCCTATAATTTCGTAAATATTTTCCTTGTTATTGTCTCCATAGCAATAACTACGGAATTCTTGTGTTAGTAGGAGAATTTGGCGAATGGAGGCACATACACACATTCCTAAAGAAAAATCTCTAGAGCAAATTATTTTTTGCGGGAGGCGTCGCCTTCAAGTTATGATTAATTTGTCAGCGAATGACAGCATTTAATGAAGGAAACAGCAAATATAAAAATACTAATAGACGCAGAGGCGTGTAATTTTGCGTTTTTCTGACTCAAGCAGCATTCTGAAAACAAAATAAATAAATTAGGTGTCTCACCTAAAGTGCGGGCTATGTGCCTATAAGTGGAAGAAAATAACAGAAATACAAAAGAGACAAACCCACTTTTAATTACTTCAGTAATACTGATTTCACTTTGATCTTTTCCAGTTTACTTGCATATCCATTTTTAAGAACTAGTGTTTTCAGAAATATTTAATTTTTTGGAATTGGATGGTATTAATAAATAAAAGTAGATATGTAATAACAAATAATTACCTGAAAATGTCACATAAGACTAACTACAGACGAATTAAGTTTATACTCGATTATTACAGCCGAATTTTCCGCATTCTATGTAAGAAGAAAGATCACGTACATTCCTATACTAAAAGAAATAAAGCAATTTTCTTTATTTGTCTTCCCACTCTCCAAGTAGGAGCCGTAGCTTGTTTAATATGCGGGCAGCTATTGCCGAAGTTTAGCTTGTTATATAAAGCTGTATAAAGATTATATAAAGATATATATATATATATATATATATATATATATATATATATATCTTTTACTTCTTGGTTTGTTCGTTTTCTCAAATTTCCTTCTGTAGTTTAGTCACCTAGGATTTTCTAAATGCCTTTCTTTTCAAATCTTTATTTATATATATATATATATATATATATATATATATATATATATATATATATATATATATATATATATATTGTTTATTAATAGCTAGCTTTTATTCTTCTGATGTTTTTCTAGCTTATTGAAACACTTTTCGAGTTCTTTCTTGGATCTAAATGTCAAGCTATGTCATCTGCATATGCAATAATCTGGTGTGTACGCTGATAGATTATGCCATTGTTCTGAATTTCAGCCCCTCAATATTATCTCTAGAACTAAGTTGTAAAGTACTGTAGAGATCGAATCCCCTTCAGTTCACCGACTAGAAAGTTACTTGCGATTCTAACACAAGACTTTTTAGAATGTTCTGAATTGTTTCGATTTCAAAGTGCTTAATTTATAAGTATTTGAGGCCCGTGCAACTACCAATGTTGAATTAATACACTGAGGGTACCAGTAAGGTAAGCTGATGTAGATTACCAACCATATAAAGTAAGGTAGGAATAGTATTTAGGAAATAAATATTAGCGCAAAACATTAGTTGGCAGGTAGAACCTGTCCGAAAGGTTATTGGCATTTGTACCTGACGCTGGCTGATAAGCAATAAATCCGCAAACTGAAGGAACCGGCGCATTTGAAAGGGTGTAAATTAATTAAAGTAAAATGTCGACAGACAAATATTTGACAGTGACGGAAGACTAAAGATTCTGAAGGGTATTCGGTAATAATCATACACCAGAAACACTCCATTTACACAAGGGCCAATTGAAAATAGACTTACTAATTGACATGGTTTAAATTTACAAAAGATCAAGCAAATAAGAAACAAACAAGAGCTATCCTTAAAAAATTTAAAAAAAGAAAAGAAAACAAATTGGTGCGAATGGAAAATCAAGAACTAAAATCAGAAAACGAACAAGTCAATGAAAAATTAAAATATTGTGCAAGAATCGGTAAGTTAAAAGCAGCAAGAGACAATGTAATATTATTAGGACTCAAATTAATTCTAAACACTTATACCATATGTAAAATGATAGGAAAGAAATTGCAAGTGAGCGCTTAAGTTAAAACTGTATATAAATTAGATGCTTAATAGAGTTCGAAGGAGGATAAAGCAAGTCGTACAAAATAAACACAAGTTGAAAGCGAATTACGGACTAAGATTTACATTAACGATGATGTGTTTGAAGGAAAGGAAATGGAAAACAAATGAAATAGGCGAAAGAGGAAGAGACAAATGGAAGATGTCAAACGGATACAATAGTAATTTGAACCAATGTGAAAAGCGAACTATCAGAGAACCTGGAGAGATTCTCAAAAAACTAGTAAGAAAATATAGTGATGGGGAATTAATGGTAATGAACACGGCGATGGAAAAGGACAATGAAATGGAAAAAGTAAAATGGAAAGTGTATATCAGCAGAGAAGCAAATGTAATACAGAGGCAAGTCGGCAAAATATGAAAATGGTAACATAAGCCATTAAAATTGGGACGTGTAATATGAAACGTACTTATAAAGAAGGGGCTTTAAGAAAAAAAAGTAATACAGTGTTGCTCGCTAGACGTATTGGCCATGCAAGAGACAAAGCAAACATTTGAGGAAGTAATTATAATAGACAGTTATATGTGGGCAGTCTGAAAAGTTGTAAGCCTCAACATTAAGATAACTCTACTCGTTAAAACAATTTTGCTACTACAAACGTACTTCTTTAAAAGATACCTGTACAAATTTCATCTATTTTGGACGATTAGTTGTTGTTCATGTCTTAATTAAATACTTGCATTTGAAAGGCAATACGCTTCTCATTATTGGCCAACGTGAAAAGATAGGAAGCTGAATTTAAACGTGGTCGTACCAGTTTGGCTGATGTTGAGCGTTTGGAATGGTCAACAATTGCGACCTCTACCGATAATATCAAAAAGTTCACCAAATGGTACTGGACGAGCATAGAATCAAGGTTACAGAGATAGCAAACACTGTGGGCATATCAAAGAACGCGTTTATTATATATGACTGAAGAATTGGGTATGAGAAAGCTGTCCGCGCGTTGGGTTTTGCGCCTGCTCACTTTGAACTGAAAATTTATTCGAATAAGCATTTTCAAGACCTTGCTTAAGCGGTTTCAGGAAAACGAGTCGCACTTTTTGCGTCGATTTATCACTGTTGATGAAACTTGTGTCTACAATTACACTCCTGACACAAAGAAACAGTCAAAACAGCGGACTTCGAAGGACGAACCTGATCCAAAAAAGGCAAAGACGGTTTCGTCGACCGGGAAGATTATTGCAGCTGTTTCTTGAAATAGTCAGGGAATTATGTTCATGTACTACTTAGAAAAAGGGAAAACAATAACGGGGTCGTACTACGCATCGTTTGGAGCAAGGGGATTCGATCTCTACAGTACTTTACAACTTAGTTCTAGAGATAATATTGAGGGGCTGAAATTCAGAACAATGGCATAATCTATCAGCGTACACACCAGATTATTGCATATGCAGATGACATAGCTTGACATTTAGATCCAAGAAAGAACTCGAAAAGTGTTTCAATAAGCTAGAAAAAACATCAGAAGAATAAAAGCTCGCTATTAATAAACAATATATCTTCTAATGCTTCTTTCTCTTACAACTATTGCGTTTTTCTACTTGATGGTCGTACATTTTTTCTGTTGTATTTCCTTGTAGCTGCATTGTGTGCTTTTGAATGTTGACAGTTCTTGCTTTAATTTAGCTATAACCAAGAAGTGGTCCGGGTCAGTATCAGTACCCCTATAATTTCTGACTTCTTTTATAGCGTTACAGTGTTTTTCTGTTAAAACGCGATCTATCTGATTACACGTTCGGCTGTTCTGTTATTCCCATCTTGTGGATGTCTTTATGGTCAAAACTCATGGTTTTTATGTGTCTTTCTGTAGCAAATCAATGACTACTTTTCCATTCTCGTTGCCTTCTAAGTGCTTGCTTTTACCTCCAGTCACCTATTTATATATTACATATCTTCCTGTTTTTGCATTCATGTTGCTCATGACAATTTTTTAAATCGTAAGTATTTTTGAGCATGGCTAAAATATCTTTGTAGAATTCTGTCTTCGTCCATAGGTTCTTATGTAAGCGCATATATATTTATAATATTTATTTTTCTACATCTTCCTTATAGTCGTGACATACATATCCGATTTGAATTTGTATCAAAATTAACTATTGCAGATTTCATTCTGTTGCTTAAATCAAACCTCATTCCAAAATATCTATTGCAACCTCCGCTGTTGTTGACAGTCTGAAAAATGTTGAGCCTAGCAGAAACAAGTATTTTTTATGTCAAATTCAACTTTATTTGTCAACATAGTCTCCTTTTAATTCGATACACTTTTTTCAGCAATGGTCTAATCTCTTTAACCCGTCCGAATAGTAGTCGCTCTACAAAATAGAGGTCTGTGGTTGCAATGACCTCTTAGTTTGACAAAAATGTCTGCCCTTCAAGTCATACTTTGAGCCTAGGAAATAGGAAATAGTCTAAGGGAGCCAAATCTGATAAATATGCTGGGTGATCAATCATTTTAAAACTGCAATTTGTAAATTTTGGCTATGGCGACGGCCAAAGTGTGAGCCGGTGCATTGTTTTGATGGAAGAGCACCTTTTCGTTACAAATAGGGTTGTTTTTCGGAAATTGCTGCTTTCAACTGGTTTAATAACGATGCGTAGTACGACCCCGTTATTGTTTTCCCTTTTTTCTAAGTAGTACATGAACATAATTCCCTGACTATTTCAAGAAACAGCTGCAATAATCTTCCCGGTCGACGAAACCGTCTTTGCCTTTTTTGGATCAGGTTCGTCCTTCGAAGTCCGCTGTTTTGACTGTTTCTTTGTGTCAGGAGTGTAATTGTAGACACAAGTTTCATCAACAGTGATAAATCGACGCAAAAAGTGCGACTCGTTTTCCTGAAACCGCTTAAGCAAGGTCTTGAAAATGCTTATTCGAATAAATTTTCAGTTCAAAGTGAGCAGGCGCAAAACCCAACGCGCGGACAGCTTTCTCATACCCAATTCTTCAGTCTATATATAATAAACGCGTTCTTTTGATATGCCCACAGTGTTTGCTATCTCTGTAACCTTGATTCTATGCTCGTCCAGTACCATTTGGTGAACTTTTTTGATATTATCGGTAGAGGTCGCAATTGTTGACCATTCCAAACGCTCAACATCAGCCAAACTGGTACGACCACGTTTAAATTCAGCTTCCTATCTTTTCACGTTGGCAAATAATGAGAAGCGTATTGCCTTTCAAATGCAAGTATTTAATTAAGACATGAACAACAACTAATCGTCCAAAATAGATGAAATTTGTACAGGTATCTTTTAAAGAAGTACGTTTGTAGTAGCAAAATTGTTTTAACGAGTAGAGTTATCTTAATGTTGAGGCTTACAACTTTTCAGACTGCCCACATATAACTGTCTATTATAATTACTTCCTCAAATGTTTGCTTTGTCTCTTGCATGGCCAATACGTCTAGCGAGCAACACTGTATTACTTTTTTTTCTTAAAGCCCCTTCTTTATAAGTACGTTTCATATTACACGTCCCAATTTTAATGGCTTATGTTGCCATTTTCATATTTTGTCCTTTTCCATCGCCGTGTTCATTACTATTAATTCCCCATCACTATATTTTCTTACTAGTTTTTTGAAAATCTCTCCAGGTTCTCTGTGTTGTTGTTCTATTTCCACACTTGGTCTTTCACAATTACTTTATTGTATCCCGCTTCGACATCTTTCCATTTGTCTCTTCCTTCTTTCGCCTATTTTCTTATTTGTTTTCCATTTTCCCTTTCCTTCTACATCACATCATCGTTAATGTAAATCTTAGTCCGTGTATTCGCTTTCACTTTGTGTTTATTTTGTACGACTCTTGCTTTATTCTCCTCCTTCTCGAACTCTATTAAGCATATCTAATTTATATACAGTTTTAACTTCAGCGCTCACTTGCAATTTCTTTCCTATCATGTTTTTCATATGGTTTTTTAGTACATTAGAATTAATTTTTAGTCCTAATAATATTACATTGTTTTTCTTTTCTGTTTTTGACTTACTCGATTCTTCCACACACTTCTTTTAATTTTTCATTGACTTGTTCGTTTTCTGATTTTAGTTCTTGATTTTCCCTTCGCAGCAATTTGTTTTCTTTTCTTATCTTTTTAATATTTTTCTTGGTTAGCTCTTGTTTGTTTCTTATTTGCTTCTGATCTATTTGTAAATTCCTAACCATGTCAATTAGTAGGTCTAATTTTTCATTGCTCCTTTTAGTTACTCTTGTGGGCGTTCTGTGTGTTTTCGAGCTATTACCGAATACCTCCTCCTCTCTGAATCTTTTATGTCTTCCCTCACTCGTCAAATATTTGTCTGTCGACATTTTTACTTTAATTAATTTACACCTTTCCTTTACAAATTGCGCCGTCACTGCGTTCAGTTTGGGGATTTTATTGCTTATCAGCCAGCGTCAGGTAAAACCCGCAATTCAACCTTTCGGACAGGTTCTACCTGCCAACTAATGTTTTGCGCTAATATTTATTTCCCTAAATACTATTCCTACCTTACTTTATATGGTTTGCTAATACTTTCACTATCAGCTCACCGCTTACTGGTACCCTCAGTGTACTTTCGGTGCTCTCACATGCAGTAGCATGCACGGGCCTCTCCCCTCGCACTTTAAATTAAGCACTTTGAAATCGAAACAATTCAGAACATTCTACAAAGTAACTTTCTAGTCGGTGAACCTCCTTAACTTTTAAATATTGTTTGATTTAGAAGTTATAGATCGATACATTTGAACTATAAGGACAAATTTATTTTTAAATTTTAAACTGTCAATTTCCGATTCTTATTAACTGTACCCCGGACACATTAAAAAAATGTTTACAATATTCGTTGCTGGTTTTTCAGAACCGTAGTGGGACACACTCTATATAATTAATCTTACTCCAAAGCTCCTAATCTTCTGTTTAGTGTTTACACAAGTATCGCACGAATGTTTACCAATTATTAAGAAATATATTACTATTATTGTCGCAAAAAGCAAGTAGCTCAAGATTGATATAAAAAAATTGTGTTTAGAATTAATGAGTGTGCTGTCACTTGAAAACCGTATGATATTAAGCGTAATCCAAGAAAATTAAAAGTATTATCAACATTTATATCGCTATCTTATACCTACTTGCAAAAAATTTTATATATATTTATGTACATGGATTTTACTATTTGTATACAGTTCACTAAATTTGATGTTTTGTATAAAAAATGTATAATTTGAACTTGAGGAAATATGTATTTGCAGAATATACAGCGGGTATAAGGGCTGTAAATAGTGAAAAATCAGACTTACGTCAATCAGTCCCACGCGATAACCAATATCAGCTGCATCAAATTTGGCCTTTTATAAACAAAATCTAACAGGTTATTTGCATTCTAATTTAGGAAATACCAAAAATGTTTGATATCCTAAACTGGATAGGCATTAAAGAATGAGAATATTTGCTTATTTGGTAACGATTTTATAATAGTCATCTGCTAAGTGCTATACAAGTATGCTAATGGTTTCGATCATTACCGTTAAAAGTTTTTTTACACTTCTCACTACCATGCTAATTGTAAATGATGCCGTGGTTTCACTCATTTTTAACAAATGCATGTTTTTCATTAATCATCACTTTACAGTTCTCATAAATGTAACATTTTTGTAAGGTATTTTAATGTTTGAATTAGTTTCTATGTCAATCCTGTTTATTTGAAAATGTGTAAGCGTATTTAAGAAGTAGCTTATTGCTTTTAGATATCTCAAATACAATTATAAGTTTAAATATTTCCAATTAATTTTACGGAATAATACTACACAAAGAAGTATGACCTATAAAATAGAAGATCAAGGCTTCTATATGTCCACCTTCAATTTTAGAGAATGTTTCAAGAAAAAAATGTTTTTATAATAGTTTATGCTTCTATTTGCTTATCTATTTATCTACTTGTGCTCTTCTATATAACATATTTAACATGCACTTTTTTAACTTCAAATTTTTCAGTTTTGTCTTTTACAAAGTGCTTTTCTTTCAGAGCTTTTTGAGAATATTTACAGAGCAGTTTATTTTAACATAATGTACACTTTTATATGTGCATAATTGTTTTTATATTATATAGTCTTTTTAATATCTATATTTTTTTAAATTTCAGTTTCTTTTCTTTATGCTTATTTGCTTCTATTTAGTTGATTTTACCTAGCATTTTTTTATTAGCATTATCACAACGTTTTATGCTTTAATTTGGTTATGTTTTTAAAAATATTTATCACTATCATATTCATATTTATGAAAGTGCACTTTTTGCTTTTTATCTTTAGTTGTAACAGTCGTTGCAACTATACAATACATAGTTCCCTTTTAATGTTTTTTGTTTTATAATGTTTGCGTTTTTATTATGTTGGTGGTACATGTACTAGTTTTATACAATTATTTAACGTGCTCACAAGTATGTGTTTGATGCACTTTTCATCAGATGCTTTTGGTTTTTGATACCTTTTTATCTTATTTATTTGCTTAAATTTATTTTATATTTTTCTTTGATTTCTGTAATTATTTTGCGCAAACGATTGTAGAAATCTAAATAATAATTTAAAATAATCTAATATATTTAGTTTGTTTTGGCCATTTTCTGTTTTTGTGTAGAAAAATGTTAATTAGAGCAATGAATTTGATATGCAGATTTAATATCAGTACAAACTCTTAATATGAAACATCATAAAAAAACATCTGTTTAGTTATCAGTGTCAGACACGCGTCATAACCCTTATTATTATTATTTTTTATTTTAAACAATCATTTTATTTTAGATTAGAAAACTACAACAATGGATTACTTTTCGACATAATGAAGCACCTGTCATAACGTTTTCGAGGTTTAAAATTCCTTCTACAAAAAACTCTCAAGACTATAATGGGCACAAAACTTTCCTGTTACTACTTTGTACAAAGCAATTCGAGAAAGTTGAGGAAAGTGATCAGAACGTCCAAATATTCTACATCGACATACTTTAAAAACAATTTTGCCAGTCTTTTGCACAAATTTATCGCAGACTACTTTAAACATGTGACACCGTTGACATACGGTACCTTCGGTTATCACATTTGCACACACAGATACACATTTGGCGGAATGTTCTATGACAGTATTTATTTTCAACTGATCTATCTGACGAGCACTACCTATTGAACTACTGAGTATACCGCTACAGGAAGAGCGTTGCCATCTTTGCCGATTTCTCACACATGCGCAAAGGTTTCTTTCCAAATTGTTCTCGTTAACAAAAATTTATGTCGGAGAGAACTACTTGTAATAAGAGAGACTAAACGTAATTTTGCCATTTAAAGGAACAGAATATATAAAAAATATTTATACATATAATACCAGGTGTACCGGAAAGTCTTTACCGTTTTTTCCAATAGGTGTCGCTAGGCTTAATATACAATATTATGATTTGACACGTGTTCGTATTATTCTACAGACATCAAGCTTCAATTTCGGAGGTTATGTTTTGTGAAAGTATCACCGTCATATATTTAAACCTGTTCAAAAATGTCAAGTTATGTGCCTGAAAACGTGCATTTGCGGCATGCATTACTTTTTTTATTAAATCAAAAGAAAAAAGCCGCTGAAAGTCATCGTTTGCTAGTTGAAACATACGGCGAGCATGCTCCAACCATAAAAACATGTAAGGCGTGGTTTAGACAATTCAAAAGTAGTGTTTTCGATGTGCAAGACAAAGAACGTTCTGGCAGACCGAAAAAGTTTGAAGATGCGAGACTGCAGGAGTTATTAGATGAAGACCCAACACAAACTCAAACACAATTGGCAGCAGCGTTAAATGTGGCCCAAGAAACTATTAGCGACCGATTACGATCGATGGGAAAAATCCAAAAGATGGGAAGATGGGTGCCACATCAATTGCTGCTTCAAAGGTTTGATCGAAAGTTATTTCTGAATCGAATAGTGACGGGTGATGAAAAGTGGATTTATTTCGAAAACCCTAAGCGCAAAAATCATGGTTATCACCTGGAGAAGCTGGCCCATCAACCGCGAGACCAAATCGCTTTGGCAGGAAAATGATGCTCTGTGTTTGGTGGGACCAGAGTGGCGTGGTGTATTATGAACTGTTGAAACCTGGTGAAACAGTTAATAGTGATCGCTACCGACAACAAATGATCAACTTGAACTGTGCATTGATCGAAAAACGTCCAGAATGGGCCCGAAGACAAGGAAAGTGATTTTACAGCTCAATAACTCGCCGCCTCATACAGCAAAACCGGTCAAGGAAGCATTAAAAGCGCTTGGGTGGGAAATATTATTGCACCCGCCGTATTCTCCAGACCTTGCCCCGTCCGACTATCATCTTTTCGCATCAATGGGCTCTGCATTAGCAGAGCAGCACTTCGCCAATTCCGAAGAAGTTAAAAAATGAATCGATGAATGGTTTCGCTCAAAGGAAAAACAATATTTTTGGAATGGGATTCATAAATTGCCTGAAAGATGGCGCAAGATGTGCAGAATTAAATGGTCAACATTTTGAATAAATAATTTTTTCCATTATATCGAAAATTATGCATTTTTTTCCAACAAAACTATAAAGACTTTCCGGTACACCTGGTATGTAATCAGCATTATACCTTTTCTGGGTAATTCTTCCAGCATCTTTACAATAATGAGATCTATTACAAGTGTTTTTCTAGGATCTCCCACTCTAGTTCCTACAGTGTAATATGTGCTACTGATTCAGATTTTGGTATTGGCGCTTATAAAAAGTTGAGAATTTCTTTGTCTGGAACATTAGTGTGAGGATGAAAACTTTATCAAAATAATATAAAGAGTTCAACCTTTTCTTGATCGCTCCTGGCCCATTGTCACTGAGTTGTTGTTTGTCGCTATATTGAACTTGTCGTTATTGTTGGTTTACGGGAGGATTTAACAAATTTTCAAATAGAATTATCGTAGCTACTTAAACTTGTAATCCAACTCTTCAACAATTCTTCGTTCCATGATTTTAATTTTGCTTTGAGTTTAGTGCTTAAGCGATTAAATATAGTTTTTATTGAACAGGCATAACTTCTTTGCCATTTTGCTCTCCGTCTTCTTTTTGCCACTAGTTTCTCAATTTTTAATTGAGTGACTTGTTGCGCTGCATCTTGTGACAATTGTATTATATTATTTGTCGTTACCTTAATTTCGTTTGAATTTTTTAGGCTTAGTTGTAGGTCAATATCTTTATTTAGCTTCTTGCGATACTGATCCCAGTCAGTTCTTGAGTTACGGAGCTTGGGAGTTGAGGGTATGATGATGGAACACGGGTTAATTGTGGCTATCAATAGGATACGATCAGAGGACAGATTATAACTTGATTCTACATCTACGCAGAAAGAAGAAACTCGGTTTAAAACAAAAAAGTCTAAGAAATTCCGTTGGCCAGTATGTGAGTGTTAACAAGAAGAATAATTTCTTTCTTGTAATAAATTTGATAGTTCTCTACCTTTAGCTTATATGTAATAAGTTATTTTAGTAGAGGAAGTCCTTAAATTGTTGGCGATTTAGTTTTTAGTGTTGTTGAGTAAAGGAATGTCTATTATTATTAGACTTACGATCGAAGTGAAATCGTGATATAATAGATATTGTGTGTTTACATTTGATGCAAATTCTCCAAGAAATCAATAGAAAATAAAAGTGTTGCAACTTTTCTTCAAGAGTTGACCTCTTTGTAACATTTACCGAATTCCTAGATCAAAAAATAGTTTTGATTCTAGCCGACTGTGTTAGTGGGGAGGATATGTTTACAGATTTGGAATTTACACCAAGTTGTAATGTAAAAAAATTACAAATATGGTAGTTATAACGTAGTTCTTTTATTGTGTCAGACTATCAGGATCGAAACATCATCAGGAAAAAAATTCAGCACACAAAGAACGACTAGTATCATTTTTGGTGTTCATGACGTTGTAGATGTAATAAGTTGTAGTTTGGACTACTTTTTCATTAATATTTTTTACTATTTTTTTATTTAAGTGACTTTATTACCTTTAATTTTCATTTTTTACACAAATTCACCTTTACGTGTATATGCAGCAATTTAATTTAACAGTATTACATTTTTAATTTTCATTACATTTAACTTTATTATTTTATATATTTTCGTATATTTTCTTATGCTGTCTTATCTTCTTGTTATGTCGCCATCATTTCTGATCAATTTAATTAACAAACCATTTGGTTATATTCTTATTTCGATGTATTTTGTGTTTAATTACTTAATGAAAGTAACTTTTTAGTATAAAAATGTATATTGTACAGGACAGTGTACAAAACAATAATTTAATTAAACTCAACTAGGCATACAGAACCGTAAAGTTACAAACATAGGCATAACTGGTAGTTAATTTTAAAACAATTCATAGAAATGAAACACTAAAATGTGTGCAAAAAACTAGTACGTGTATCAACGTATATGAAAATACTTGCAAGTACTGCTACGGTTTGACCACAACCATTAAGTCTTTATTACGTCACAAATCAAGAGCGCTTAAGTAACAGCTGGGTAACAAACAGCGCCTGCGGTATTGAAAACCACAAAACGTACTCTTAATACTCCATAGAACAAATTTGTGGTCACGCAGGTATCTCTCAGTCACGAACCCAATTCGATACGAAATAACTTACTTGAAAAGAAACGTTCTGTTAATCGCAATTTGGTGTGCATTTTATTAGATAAAACAATGTAAAAACCGCCACGACTGCCGCGTTAACTGTGTAGGAAGTATATGCATACTTCAACAGATAGGGATTAACGACTTGGAACATAATCGTCACTCACGGTGCCAATCTGTTGAGTTATCCTGGCGGTGTCCCCGCCGTACAAACGATATCTTTAAGTTTACGAGGGGGTTTACTCTGAAGCTAAAATACGCGAGGAGAATTAAGATGAACGGGGATATTCGCGCAGCAAACGGCGGAGCTCAACGACAGAGTATTTCATTTCGAGATTACGCCGCGCTCCACGGCCAAATGCTGTACCGTGCAATGGATAAACGATCAATCACTCCACCCGGAGATTAAGCATAGTCTTATGCATACTTCCTGCTGATCTACTAAACGTATAAACTGCGGGATGCTATTGTGAGAAAACCAGTCCGGCTTTGCTCGCTAGCGCTCATTAAACCTGCAATCCTATAAATACGTTTACCCGGCCCGTTGCAAAAGGCGCTGCCCCAGTACAATGCTCGCTTAGCGCCATACGTATTTGCCTGACATGTGCATAACACCTATTAAAATGCAGTCCACATTCCTGTCATACATGTCCATAAATTATTTCAGAGTAAATGAAATTTATGTTGCCAGCCTCGTGTATCCACTAACTAAACCGCTTACAGAGTTATTGGCGAAACAATTACGTTATCATCATGTCTAAGCCTTTAAACAGCGACACCCACATACCTGAAAGGTATATTCCTCTTCGGTTCTACAAAACTGTTCTACAAATTCCTACATTTCTTCTCGTGTGTGGCTTTCATTAATAACAACCAGGCAGAGACTGAAAGTGGACACACTGTAGTTAGCGGCGTCCATGTAGTAATTTTTCAGCGAATCGAGCATCTTCCGCCGAACACCGTCGAGCTGGTTAAATTCCTTTGTCACAAAGATCACCTCCAATAGCATCAGTGACAGCCGTTAGTTAATCAGCGAGTTGTTTTTGCAAACAATAAATGTAAACAACTTTTTATGCTCTGCACCTTAAGGAAACACTACATAACATTTGTCTTTAATGTCAGCACTCGATGAACGGCAGCAAGCCGCTGAAAAATAACAAACTCGACACGGCGAATTCTAAAATAACATAGCCTTTAGGAATGGACGTGCACATTTCTGAATTTTCTGCTGTTGCTTGGAATAGCCAGCCGGAAATAAAGAAAACAAAGGGAGCTCTGACCAGCAGTTTGCGGACTAATGTGAAAATCTCAAACGCTAATCGTGTTTTGATTTCAACAGCGCATTGCGTGGGATTCATTCACGAAAAATTTGCTCTTGACAAACACAATACTTTTAAACTGAATGTTAACAGCTCTAGTCGCTCTTTTGGCATTTATATTTGAAATTTGGTAAGTTATGAGAGCTTCATAATAAAACAGTATCATTTATTTCAAATCAGATTGAATGTACAGTGGAATTAAACTTGTTAATAACTTTTCAACTAATCTAAACTCTTGAACACCTATGCCAGAAATATAATTTATGCATTTCTCACATAATTAGTTGTGTATATACAACGATTCTTATAAATAACATAGTTGTCAACTCACTTATATTTATAGTATCTATTAATAATACATTTATAAAGACTTCTCAGTAACATTTAACTGTATTTAACAGTAATTTATTCACTAATTCCAGTTAAAGCTGAATATGACAACACCTACTGTGGTGTATCTTTAAATAATCATCTCTATTTGTAAAGTTATTAATTTAATAAATAATTAACTAACATTAATTAATCACCTAATATTATTGTAAATGTTAGTACAAATGTTAACATTAATTAAGCTCAAATCTTTGGAAGTGAAAAGACAGTTGCATTTAGCTTCTGTGATAAGATAGGATAAGTACAACATTTTTTATGTATTGTACTGCTAGACCGTTACTCGACAAATAAACAATATAAAATTATAGTATTACAAATAAAGTACTACTACTCAAGCTTGTAACCGTTGGCAAGCACGGAAATTTCATGAAAATAATTACACCAACTTAAGTATTGGACCAGAATAAAATTACAAATATTTCTTTGCTTACAAAAGGTTGTTTAGTGTAATATGTGTGCTACAAGTTGAAGGGAAGTTTCTTACAAAACTTGATGATGTAGTCACAAGGGTATTATAAATACTACTTGATTTTACTTCCGCCAACGTGCACAACAATGTACAAATATTCCAATAATATTTTATTTAAATTCAGAACTCAGCATGATGAGGCTTCAAATTGTTTATATTACTCCTTAGTGTTGACCATCTGGCTGTTTTACTAAATCATAAGAATTTGCAAATTAGAACAAACTAAATTTAGTCTAAAAGATCGAACAACAACGATTAACTTGTTAATTTCAGAAAGCTCTACAAAATTTTACTTAAAAGAATCCAATAGTATTTTAGTTTGAAAATAAATTACGATCCTCATTCCACTTAGTACACTTTTTTTATTTTATAACATTTGTTCCTTGCTGTAACATTTTTAAGTACAACTTGTAAATAATTCTCAGTGTATTGTCATACTGACTTTAAAGCTGAACGTCATGTAACTCCTTAAAAAGAGTAAATTAATGAACATCAAAAATTAATTCCTGACTATGTTAGTTATGCTTTTTAGATATAATGAGCAATCTGAACACGTGTGATAGGACACATATTATTGTTAAAACATCTTAAATTAAAGAATTTGAAACTGTGTGAAACCACTAAGTCGGTTTTCACAGCCAAAATGATCGTCGTGTACAGTAATTTGATGTGGTACTTCAACAAGAGTAAAAATGTCCAACTAAGCTAAATTATTACTTTTTTGTTTGTTTTTAAAGTTAGTAATATGATGTGTCTATCTATTTGTATAGTTTTCAATAACTAGTAACACATAAAAGCGAAAAATATCCTGATATTTTTTGAAAAATATCATTTTAATAATAATAAAATCAATCAATTACATTGTTAGTGGAACGAAAATATAGTAACTCTGTACAACTTTGATTTGTATCCATACTATGTTTATCCAAGCTCTACAGCCTGCCAGTTATGCAAGATCTCTTTACTTTTCTGTAGACTATTTAGTCTCTCAACAGTTTGGCGAATAAATTTTACTTTTTCCTAAATTACGAAGTTTATTTTCATCGATCATTTATGATGTTAATTTTTTTCTAATTTTATATGCTTAATTTACAACTGAATTTGAGTCATTACTAAACAAATTAAAGTATTGCATGGGTAAAGGCCCATGGCGAATCCTGCACATAACGAGTACTGTACGGTCCAGGGTTAAGGCTAATCATACAGTGGTTATTATGCTCTCGTAAATTTAACACCTTTGGAGGTGAGTTCTTATTCGATTGCACTAGTGACTCGCTAACCTCATCTCTGATCCATGGCAAGCTTTTAGGTCGTCGTGAAGTGTTTTGTTGCTAATGAACCATTCAGCGTTGGTCCTATCCAAAGTATGCTCTGGAACATTTGCAGAATATCAATATTTATGTTTTAGCACTGCCCAAGATGTATGCCGTACGCCCACACCGGAACTAACCTTTATTTCTGAGATAATGGATTTTTCATTAGAACCAAATGCTGTTAAATTAAAGATCAAATTAAGTGCCAAAAATGTAAATATACTAAATAGAGAGTATTTCTAGTTAGTAAGGTCTTTTAATCTGAAGTGGTATTATTGATTGTAAATTTAGCAACTACATTGAGTGAGTTCTTATTCGATTAGCATAGGTGACTGTTCGTCTTTTCACCTCATCTCTGATCCATGGAACTTTTAGGTCGTCGTGAAGTGTTTTGTTGCTAATGAACCATTCAGCGTTGGTCATTACACGAAGAGTTTTACTCTGGAACATTTGCAGAATATCAATGTTTGATGTTTTAGCACTGCCCCAAGATGTATGCCGTACGCCCACACCGGAACTAACGCTTTATTTTCTGGAGATAACTTGGATTTTTTCATTAGAAACCAAATGCTGTTATATTAAAGATCAAGTTATAATTCAAGCACAAAAGTGGTAAATATAGATAAATCAGGATGATGTAGTTTTTTATTTTATGAAATAGCTTACTGTAAAATGAATAAAAACGATTGAGATTGTTGAACTGGAAGAAACTGTATTTTTGCCCAACAACGTCACTTGAAACGCTTAGACAGTGCCTTTTACAGATTTGTCCTTCCAACAATTGATAGCAGTGATAGAAGTCGGATAAACTAATTCTAAATTACGTTAAGTACGAAATAAAAAATCACTTATGTAACTCGAGTATTTAAACTTAAAATCTCTATACCTATAATAAAATCAAGATAACGTCATTCTTACGCTATTAAGACACAAAGTTACAAGGTATAGCTGCAATTATTTTTTAATAGAAGACATCATATTTATTATTTTTATGTCATATAATAGATTTACTATATATCTCATTTTACAACAATTTTGTATATGTCTATTGTAGTATGGCTCAGCGGGTGAAGCATTTGGCTGTGTTGCAAACGAACCCAATTCTGGGCTTCAGATTCCTAGCGGGTGGCCTGCTCGACCACTAAAAATAATTGAGTGTCTGTGTCACCTTGAACAAGGGGTAGTAATGCGGTGCTCTCAGTTCGCAGACCACGAGATGTTAGAGCCTCATCATTATTATTTGTCTAAGCCAATAACATATAACATTCAATGTGAAGTTCAAGTCATAATTTTATCATGCTGAATTACTGCTATTTACATATTTAGCTCTTAATATACTACCCAAATTTAATTTATGTTGAATCTTACCATCAGATAAAAAATATTTTTTGTTATATATTACCACTTCCATATTTTTATCTTTTACAGCTAAAATCCACATATCTATTTATACATGCATTTCAGTTTAAGCGCCATAACATTTTAAAAGATATCATCATACTGGTGGCTCTTCAGATTATTTCGATTAATTATTTAACAATTTAAAAATTACCTATTTATTTTAATAATGTGATCTAGCAGCTTGTACAAGTTAAACTACGCATATACTAATTTTAGTACAATATTAATAAAGTTTGGTTCTAAAATTAATTTTACTTACAGCAATTAGAAGTTGACGTGTACACGTGTACAAAATCCACTAACGAATAAAATTTCATGTATTACTAAAATAATAATTTATATTAAAGGTAAGAATCTATATAATAAAAGAGGATTGTCATTTTTTGTCATCACACTAAAAATAAGAGTATATAAATCAAAAGTAAGAATAAAATATCTAGATTTGTGATGCAAAGAAATGTGAATACAATTATCCACTAAAAAGTGACCAAAAAAGTAAATAACAGAAGGATTGTATGGGTGCATCGTGTGGTTGGTTCTTAGTCGGAATTTGGAAAATTTTGACATTTCGTCCACACCTGCGGCAGGCATTTTCAAAGAAAATCTAAAAAATTTAGACGATTTTCAAGAACAAAACACATGATGCACCCAAACACCGGCCGTGAAAGCCTTCGTATTTATTTTAAAGGTTATATATTTTAAACAAGTACATTAAAACTCACCAAGTAAAGTACCTACATCTTCTTCTTTTTCTTCTTTCTCATTTTCCATTTATGCCTCACGGCGTTGGGACCCTTATCCGTTCCCTATAGGGTTTCCTCTCTCTTGCCATTCTTTTTACCTCCTCCATATTTTTTCCTCTTTTCCTAGCCGATAGCCTTACATTGTCTTCCTATTGTATTCGGAGTCTGCCTTTAGTTCTTCTTCCCTCCATTCTTGTCTCCATTATCAGTTTCGGGTATCTTTCGATGTCCATGGGGTGCACGTGTCCTACCATCTGTTCTCAATTTCTGTGGACAATTGGGTATTGGTTCAGTTCCTCCTTATGCTGTTGTTTCTTATGCTGTCCCTTCTAGTGTTTCCCAGAACTCTTCTGAGGTATTTTATCTCTGATGCAGTTATTTTTGACCTATGTTTACGGGTTATTGCCCATGTTTCTGCTCCGTATATCAGAGGCGGGGTGAATATTGTTTTATATAGGTGCATTTTTTCCTTGGTGCTTATTTCTTCCTTTCCTATGATGGTGTTGTTGATCTGATAATAAATGTTATTTGCTTTGTTTATTCTATTGTTTATTTCGTCATCTATTCTTCCATCACTTTTTATATATGCTCCTAAATATTCATATTTTTCAACATATTGTAGCTGAGTTCCATCCAGGAAAATGGGTTCTTCTATTTCTTCTCTGTTGTTTTCTTGATATGTAGTATTTTACTTTTTGTGTGTTTATTTCCATTCCCTTTTCCTCGAGGTTTCGTTTCCATATATTTTTGATGTGTTGTAGCTGTCTTATGTTTGTTGCCATTACCAGGATGTCGTCCGCATAAACTAGGTCTTGTGTATTTGTAGGATTCATATTGTAATACCCCAATCTTGATTTTCTAGTTTCATTTTTTGTTTTCCTTATTATACTGTTCATGTATACTATGAACAGTAAAGGGCTTAGGCTATCCCCTTGTTTTATACCTTTCCCCATGTTAAATTCCTTTGACTTTTCCTCATTTATTCTGACTATTCCTATTGTTCTTTTATTCATGCTCTTTATTATTCTTGTCAATTTGGGCTTGCTTGTAATTCTTCCAGGACTTTCCAAAAGTAACTACATACGGAATAATATTGATTATAAAAATAAACTTTTACGATAAGAAAAAAACAAGAAAGTCCTTATGTATATTATCCAAAATGCACACTACTTTCGCAATACTAAATTGTTCTCCTGTGGGCTTCAGTGCAATCGCAAACGCGTTGTATTATGGTGGCACCCATGACAATATTTTACGCTGTATCCGAATAGCGCGTTACAAGCCTTGTTCAAATGCCTACAAATTTAGAACTTTTTAGTGAAGCTACAAACAAAAGTCCGATGATCCATGCAAAAAAACATGTTTAACCCATTATGTATCATGCATCACCCACGTGACTTATTACACTGCCAAGATCATATCTTCAAACAATAAAGGCAAAGATGCAGATACATAGAACTGTTAAAGCGTCATGGAAGAACTAAAGGTGGCCACCGATAGTCTCAGCCCAATATTAATACTAAACTGTTGCTCATGATCACTTTGTAGGTTACTTTATTTGTAAAGAAGAACAATAACAGAAATTCCATAATGGCAGTGGCCTGCTGCAAAACTAATGACAAATATTTTCCTTGAACGAAATTTCGGTCTCTGTCCACGTTGCACATTCTACAAATTCTGTTGTACGAACTGCGTTTATCTCTACTATCATACGCCCTTGTCTCACACAAACGACAAACTTCGGCTGCAAAATTTTGTGATTTAGTTGCTTTTATATGAGGGTAGGTTTCGTGGTATATTCGGGCGGCTACCCGTCATTTCCATTCACTTGTCCATGCGTGTAAATTATTCTGCTCCTTTCCGATACAAATAAGGGAATATTTTTAAAAAAATTCACGGGTGCCTACTTAGGAATAGATCTGCAAGTAAAAAGGGGCATATAAGCACGCAATAACTGAAACAAGTATTTATGGAAGAACTTTACCGCCATGTACCGTAAAACACATGCATTATCTACATATGTTTATATAAATTTTTGTTTCATTTTTTATCAGGAATTACCTTCTTCTTTTCTCTAGCTTTCTGTATATGGTAATAGTACTTACGTACCCAAGTAATATTAACAAAAAAGAAAAAAGGGTAATTGACAAGAAAAAGAAACCAACATGCAAATATAGGAAAATTAGAGAGGAGAAAATAAAATTTTAGTGGTGGAAATAAATATAAAAGCACTAGGTTTCTTGTCAGTTTTAAAGGGCACTCCAGATATTGCTAGATTTTCGATCAGTAGTTGTAGTCACACTGCATACAGATAATTGTTATTGCATTAATTTACCTAATGAATCATTTTGTGGATTTAATTTTTTTTTAGTATATTTATATAGGTACATTTAAGATCTACCTATAAGCCTAAGAAAATTATTAAGTGATCTAGCATGGAACAACTATACGAAAGTTTAAGGTATTCAGTCATTTTTCAACTAGTCATATAGTATATATGGAAGCAGGAAAAAAATAAGTAAAAGTGTCTATGAATAAAACCAAGCATGCCATTTATTAACCACCGATTACAAGGTTATTTTTTGAAAACTACATTAGGCAGATGGCCTTCGTTTACATCAATGCATTGTTGCAAACGTTTCTTGAAGTTGTCGTACACGCGCCTCCGTAAGTTCTCATCAATTGCTGCAACTTCGTAACCCATAACTTGTTTGAGTTCTTGAATTCTCATTATATGCCTTTGGAACACACTGTCTTTCAGGAAGCCTCACAGGAAAAGGTCTGGTACACTGCGGTCGGGCGACCGAGCTGGCCAAACGGTTTCGCCGAAACTAGAGATAACAGTTCCGAACATTTTACGAACTACAGCCATACTGTGTCGCGCGGTGTGGTCTGTTGCTCCATCCTGCTGGAAATAAAAGTTTTTAGGGTCAATGCTAAGCTGTCGTAATTTTTTTTTCCACATAGTCACATAACGTTCTGAATCAATGGTCACTGTTTGTTCATTATCATTTTCAAAGAAATACGGGCCTACAATTCCGAAAAAGCAGACTCTACACCAAATCATCACTTTAGTAGAGTGTAAAGGCTTTTCATGTAGTTCCTTGGGGTTTACTAATGACCAGTATCGCATGTTCTGTTTGTTTACCCATCCAAAAACATGAACATGTGCTTCGTCTGTCATTAGCTCACAGTGATCGTTGATTCAAAACGTTATGTGACTATGTTGGAAGGCTGTATCCTTATTGGTGTCAATGGTAAAATATGATTTTCCATGTATTCACTTTCTTGTGCTATAGCTTGTCTCTCTTTAACAAGCTAAATTCTTATTGGAGCGCAAAATCGTGTGGATGATGAGCGAGGATTACTCCAAACGATTTCTTCAGACGTTGATTTTTGTAGTCATTCGTAATAGATTAATGTCAACAACAAATCAAAACAGAGGTGCCCAGATTTCTGTTTGTAAATAAAATGACTGAAACTTACATCGAAACCCAATTTATAAGTTATTTTCAATGTTACCTTACTGCCCTGTTCTCTTATTACAGAACTTATAACTTTTTTCAGCACTTCACATAGACAATGAACAGTGTGATTGGGGAGATTTTGTAATTTTATCTCACCCTTGGCTTCTGTTATTTCTATGTCCTTGGAGTAGCACTTTTTTCTAGCTTTTAATACTTTATCGTAAGATGAATAGATGTTACAATTTCTTTTTTAGATCCTTCTGCAATTTTAAATAGTGAAACTTCGTTAATTTAGCATCCATAATCAATGCCAAATTCTGCCAAAGTATAAGGCTTTATACAATTTTTTTGAATATTTATTTCCTTCTGTGATCTTAATGAACGAGGACTTGTAACTATAGCTTTTTTAATAACATTAGCAAAATTTCTTTTGCTCATTTTTCTGAAATTCGTTTCAGTCGCAAACGCGACTATTCTAATATTTGATTTGTCTTTAATTTCCGCTTGCAGCTAGTGAGTGTAGCAGTGTTGAGTTGTTACAGAGTTAACCAACAAAACAAATTTTTGTTGGAAAAACAAAATTTTAGTATTAATTTTATCTTCTGGGCATCTGGTATTCTAGATGTAATGAAAATGCCCATCTTCTTTCTCACCTTTCAGTATTTGCTCAAGAAAGAAGATTTCTATTGAAATGAAGTTCGAACAACTCATTCGATCAATTTCATCTGCCTGGGCATACTGCGATCAGAAAATAAAAATGCCCATAACTTCTAGATCTGCACACATTTCAGTATTTGCTCAAGAAAGAAGATTTCTATTCAAATGAAGTTCGAACAACTGCATTCGCGTCACTCCACGCCTGATACCTGCCGACAAAAACAAATAAAAAATATAACTTTCTCAGATCTGCACACATTAGTAGTGTCATTCTATGACAAGAAAAGTATGTAACGATAGTATGTAAGTCCTAGCTAGAAACAGAAGGTATTATTTTTTATACGCACTTTAAATTGGAATTGCGCTTACGGAATTTAATTTTCCCTCTGCAGTTAAAAACAAACAATAGCCTTTAGCATTATTAAATAATTATAAAAATTAGTTCATAACTAAGCTGAAGGACCAGCATCCATGTTGTCACATGAATTTTTAAGAAAGCACTTCTGAGAATTAATAAACACGACCAACTAATAGCGCTGACAAAACGAGACTGAGAACCTTGTTTATCTACAGATATTTGCTTTAGCATTTATAGCCCTACACTCCGCCTTTTATCGACACTTATAAATAAATTGCATTATAAACATCTAACTTCAATCCTAAATTTAAATTTTAAAATTTCGACGAACATTACTCATAAATTAGGTAAACAAACCACTCTGCGCTCTTTTGAATAACACCGAATAGTCGATTTGGCATCGGTCTAGTAAGTTTTCTATAATGTTAGACTACGCTTACATAATAACCTCCTTGAGATCAGCGTCAGTGGAATATTGCTTGCCATTCTTGTATATATCGCGAACAATAATTCTCCAGAGATTCTGAATAGGATTTAAGTAGTGACTGATAGCAGATCATTCTAAAAACATTATTTTTTGTGCGGTAAACCACACAATTGTTGAGTGCAAAAGGATGCACCGCAGCGTTGTCCTGCTAAAATTTTTAATGTCGTCCGCCATTTTGCTCATCCAAAGACAATAGATGTTCTCCGAGAAGTTTCTGATGGTTCTTTAAATTCGGAACCTTATGAGGGCTAAAGACTGCCACATTATCCATATGATCACTGAGCCACCACCAACAAAAATTTTGGGTTATCATTGTCTCAGGTTTTTTACCCAAGTTGTGCCAGTAATACTGACAGTCATCTGGGCTATCTAAATTAAACTTATTTTTGTCGCTAAAAATCACCTTTGTCCAATTTTTTTCTATCCACGATATATGGTCACATGCGTACTTAGACTTGTTGATCACTTGATAAACTCTTCTAGATGTCACGGAGAGATTCCACTCCTTTTGAATTTGGCTGTTTAAACTTTTAAAATTTTACTTGACAGTTTTTTCGTCCTTTCCACACTAGACTTTTTCTTATAGTTGCCTCTCTTCTTGATAAACTTGTCACCTACAATAGGAAAGCGAGCGATGTTAACAGCAATTTGCCGATTCGTCATGTTGATATCTTAGTAGTCTTAGTGATATGGTTTCCGGCTCGGTTTGTTGAGGGTTCTTTAGGCTCTTTAGAAGAAAAGAAGCCAGGAAATCTGAAAATACAGGCATTTAGACCACTTTGGAATGGTTGAAAGTTCTTGCCTTTGTAATTATTTCCACCCTGAAGTTCGAAAGATTGCTATAAAATAAATAAATCTGTGCCTAGCTTGCCATAATTTTTTTGCTTTATCTTTCCGATTTTGCATCTAAATATTAAGTTTGGTGGTAATTTGGAATATTGTGCCCTTAAATTTATTTACATAACTGTGGCGTTCTTCTCATAGATAAAAAAATATTAAACTCATGTGCCTAGCTTCATAAATTATTTTGTTAATCTTTCCGATTTTGCATCTAAATATTAAAAATACATCATAAAAAATATAAACTACATCAGCCAAAATAATAAATACAAAAAGAGATGTAAACAAAAATAGTTAAAGACAACAGAAAATACAATGAAAATGGTATGAAGAAAATAATATAGACATAAGATGTAGTAACACAAACGGAAAATATTATGGTATATTATTTATTATATTTCGTCTTACAGATTGACAGTGACATGAAAAGCAGTAGATAAAAATTTACTTCTGCAGAAGTTAATAAGGATACTATCTATACTTGAAATGTTTTTTAGAAATGTTTCCCTCCTTATATTAACTTAACTAATTTATACTTTTCAAAAGTATTCTATTCTTAAAAATTACATTTATGTACCATCTCCTTGAAAGAGAAGTAACACAACTTTTAACAATTATTAAGTTTAGTCCTTGAATTAATATACAGCCGTGGCCAAGACTATAAGGCACCCTATAAAAAATAATGTCTAAACTATACCAGTTTTATTTACTATTGATTAGCTGGCGTTAGGTATTCACTGTTTTATCGGTCTGCCTTTAGATTTAATAAAAGTAGCCATACTTTTGGGTAAACCCCTAAGCATTTCCCGACACTCTTCAGGACTAATAGCATTCTCTTTTTTGTAGACTTCTTTAAACCTGGAACACTACCCGGAGTGCAGGTGTACCCCAGCCTTGCTCGAAACTTTTGTTACTTTTTAACAGATAGCAGCAAAAAACTGTAATGCCTACTAATCTCTTATATGCACACGTCAGTTGATTTGCTGCAGTCGTAATACGTGTTTTTGTTTGATGTAAAATCGTTGTCTGGGGTACAGTTGTGCTCCTGAATAGTATTAGTGTGACAAGTTTATAATTTTATGTAATCAGAAATATTATGTGAAGATGTAGTAATAGAAGACTTTAGAAATTATTTTGAAAGCGATTCTGATGACGAAAAATATTGTAATTTGCCCCTATCCTGTCTTCAACAAAAATTAAAAGCAAAATATCGAAGTGATACAGCTGGAACAAGCAGCAGTTTGGTAGAATATGGAAATATAGAACAAGAAATATCAGCACAAGATAATGAAGAACTGTCTGCAAATGATAATGACGTACAGAAAGACAACATATATTTGCAAGTTGAAGATGTACCGACTAGACTGCGTGGAAAAAACGCGTTCAAGTGGAGTGGTAAACCAGAAAAAAAGACATTTTGAACTACTGCTTGAAATTTAGTTTTAAATCTTCCTGGAAATAAAGAATCTGCTTGTGATGTATCTAGTTGACCTGAAGCATGGTTTTGTTTTTCATGGAAGATACTTTGAACTCCATAGTTACGTTCACAAATAAGAAAATTTCGGTTCAACGAAAGAAATATGCAAGCGATGTCCCCAATTATGATGAAGATGAACAAATATAAGCGTGCGTCCATCCTGGCCAGAGATACTAATTTAATCGAAATTAGAGCTTTGTGTGGTCTGTTCTACTACGCTGGTGTAATGAATATGAACGCTGTTACTACAAAAAAACTTTTCGACAAAAATACAGGAATCCTCCCTTTTCGTGCTACCATGAGTGAGGCTCGATTCAGTTTTTTAATAAATTGTCTCCGATTTGATAATACGGACACCAGAACAGAACGGCGAAATAATTATCGTTTTGCAGCATTCCGTGATCTGTTTGAGGCTATTATTTCTAAATGCTCTAAACTTTACACACTATCTGAGTATTATAGTTTAGATGAACAATTAATAAGTTTCAGGGGACGGTTTCCATTCGAAATGTACATACCTTCAAAACCAAATAAGTATGGTATGAAAATTGTTAGATTTTGTGATGTGAAAACTTTTTCTTTTAAATGGTGAGGTGTATGTTGGTAAAGGCTCAATTTCTGTTGCTGAATATTATTCATTAAATATTACTAAACCAATTCATGGTACTAACCGCAATGTTACCATGGATAATTGGTTCACATCAACTAATACTGCTAGAAAGCTTAACGACCATCGTTCTGTAACCATAGTTGGAACTCTAAAAAAACATAAATCTGAAATACCAAAGTCATTTGTACAGGTTAAAGGAAAAAAGAATTCGGCTGTTTGATTTCAGCAATTTTAATACTATACTTTCTTATTGTCCTCTAAAATGAAAGCAAAAGAAGGTTGTTCTTCTATTGTCCACAATGCACACCGAAAGTGATAAACCAAATTCCACACATCTTTCCGAAATCGTTAATTTTTACTATAAGACCAAGGGAGGCGTTGATTCTTTCAATCAATTTACTCATCGTTGTACTGTTGCAAGGAAAACAGGGTGTTGGCCACTGAGGATGTTTTATAACCTTCTAGATTCAGTTGGAATTAATTCACATATTCTTTGTAAGGTCCTAAAGAAAACAAAAACACATCCAACAGAAGAATGTTTTTAAAAAAACTGGCCATAGATCTGATAACACTGCTTATGAAACAACACCTACAAATACCTATTTTATCCGCAGAACTCCGAGCCGTTATTAAGGAAATATTAAACTTGGAACCAGAACCTAATATTCCAATACCTAAACTACCATCGTCTGGTAGATGTTCATTCTGCCCCAGAAAAAAGATCGCAAATTGCGGATTTCATGTAAAAAGTGTAATAAGTTCATGTTTAGAGCATCAAACTAAAGTTTGCCCCGAGTGCTCAAAGTGACTCATCATTGATAACATTCATTTACTTAGACACTAAGTTTGTCATGAGATATATTTTTAGTATATAATAAAAGATTATTTTTATAACTTTTTTATTGGGTAGTAAAATAAAATATTTTTTGATCGGTAGTGGTCCAGGGTTAAAATGTTTATTTAATGTTAACTTATGTGTCCTTATAGGGTATAGAACTAGTAATTAGGCTGACAAAATCTAACAGATGCACTTAATTTATTTAAAACCATTGCATATTGTTTGCAAGGGGCATATCTTGCTGAAATTTGATGTTATCCGTGTCTTGTATTTTATATAAGATTTTCAGCCTTTAAATATATTGTTTTGTGTCTCATTAAGCTTTAAAGTTAGACTCGTCTGACCACAGAACATTTGTCTAATCTTCCTCTGTTAATTGTTGATATTATAGAGCCTACTGTAAACGGGCTTTTTTGCTATTCTCCGAGAGCCATGGCTGCTTCTTAGCCTTGCACGTTTTTAAGCCTTCTTTTCGAGCCTCCTTCTCACGGTCCTAGCATGTGCCCTCTAGTGCTAGGCCAGTAAAAATTTTTTGCGTTCAGAAAAGACCCTTAGGCATTTCACTGAATAATAACCGGTACTTAAAAATTCGTTTACAAGTGATTGCATTAAAAACAAATTTTGTTATTTAGGGAGTTTTGTATACAAAACACATAGTTTTTAAGTTTTTCGATAAGATGTTTTATTAACATTATATAAAAATATACACCATTTACATTTTGGTTTATGGTTATCTATATAAATTATTATTATTATTATTATAATCGTTACCCTTATACCTTTCGGTGTCGGGTTTACATTCTTATTTATTCATATTACATTATATATCTATAATTACATTTTATTTTTATTTTTATTTTTCTTTTATAAATTTCTTCCAATCTTTTCTATTTCTTGCTACCCTTTTTGCCTCTTCCCATGATTTTCCTCTTTTTTGTAGTATTTCTTCTATCACTTGGTTCCATTGTTTCCTTGGTCTTCCCTTTTCCTTTTGTCTGTGTCTTGGCCTCGTATACTGCCTTTACTTGTCTTTTGTTATTCATTCGCTGTATATGTCCCCACCAACTGAGTTGCTTTTGTTCTATAAATTGTATGATTGGTTTCACCTCTAATTCTTTTCTTATTTCTGTGTTTCTAATCCTGTCCTTTCTGGTTACTCCTAGTATTCGTCTAAGGTATTTCATTTCTGTAGCTTGAATTTGGTTTTTGTCTGTTTGAGAGTATCCACGATTCACTTCCGTAGGTTAGTACTGGTCTGTATATTGTATTAAAGACTTTTATCTTGGTTTTATTACTTATTTCTTTCTTGTTTATGAATTTTTTGTTCATTGCATAGTACAGTTTTATTGTTTTATTTATTCTCTCGTTTATTTCTGCAACTTGTTTCCCTGTTTTGTCTAATGTTATTCCCAAATACTTATATTCCTTTACTTGTTCTATTTTGATGTCTTCTATTCTGATATTTGTTCTAATATCCTGTTCTCCAATTACCACTATCTTAGTTTTATCTATGTTTATTTTCATGCCCTCTGTTTCTAGTACTTCTTTCCATGTATTTATATTTTCTTGTAAAGTTTTTCCTGTCCTGCTATTAACACCACGTCGTCTGCGAAAACTCCCTCGGCTATTTCTACTCTTTCTAAATTTCTATGTCCTACAAACAACTTCTTTATGTTTTGTTCAGTTTTTCTGATGATATTGTCCATGTGTATATTAAATAAGGTTGGGCTTAGTCCTCCTCCCTGTCTTAATCCCTTCTCTGTCTTGAACCCTTCTGATTTCCTATTGTTACTTATTATATAATTTGTGTTGGTTTCATATAGGTCTTCAATCACTCGTATAATTTTGTTATTTATTCCTTTTCTTTCAGTCCTTTCCATACTTTATCTCTAGGAACTGTGTCAAATGCCTTCTGCAGATCTATAAAGGCTAGGTAAAGATTTTTGTTTTGTGGTTGTCTTTTCTCTATTAGTTGTTTAATTGTGAAGATGTGGTCTTGCGCACTTCTCCCTGGTCTAAATCCACTTTGCGGTTCTGCTAGTTGGGGTTCTAATATTATTTTTAATCTGTTATTGATTATTTGTTCATATATTTTATAATAATGTTCAGTAGCGTTATTCCTCTATAGTTACAGCACTGTTTTCTGTCTCCTTCTTGTGTATTGGCGTTATTAGTGCCACTCCCATTCTTCTGGAATTTTTCACTTTGCCATGCTTTGTTTAATATTTCTAGTAGTAATTCCATCCCTGTCTCTCCCAAGTGTTTAATCATTTCTGCTGTAACTTTATCATCTCCCGGTGCTTTTCCATTTTTAGTTTTCTTACTACATTCCTCAGCTCGTCCATTTTATTTTTCAATTTCCTCTTCTTCTATCTGGTTTGTTTTCCTGTTTCATTTGTAATAATTCTTGTTGTACGTGTCTGTTGTCCTAGTAAGCTCCTGAAAGTATTCTCTCCATCTTTCCATTATTTCTGTGTCATTTGTTATTGTTTCTTGGTTTTTGTTCTTTATGTATATCTCTTTTCTCTGCTTTTCTGTTCTAAAGGATTTTATGATTTTGTAAAATAATTTCTGGTTACCTGTGCTAATCTTTTTCCATTTTGTTTCCAAAATCTGTCCATAATTTTTCTTTTGCTGTTGCTACTAATTCCTTTACTTTTTCCTTTGATTTTTATATAATTCGTATTGTTCTGTTGTTTTGCTTGTTAAGTATTTTTTCCATTCTTTCTTCTTCTTCATGGTTTCTTCTTTTATCTCATTTGTCCACCAGGCTGTTTGTTTTTTCCCGTTTTCCATCCTATAAGTTCCACATATCTCTTTCACTGTATTAATTAGGATTTCTTTAAATAGCTTCCATCCTTTTGTGCATCTGCCTGTTTTATTACGTCCATTTTGTTCTTTAGTTTGTTTTCTGTTTTCTGTTGATATATTTTGCAGTTTCTTTATTTCTAAGTTTATATGTTTTTATTGCTGTATGGCTTCGTTTTATTGTTTTTAATGTTTTTTCTATTTCCGTGTCATTTTGTCTTATTTTTCCTATAAGCAAGTAGTGGTCGCTATAGATTTCTGCACTTCTTTTCACTCTTACATCTAATATATTTTTCTTCTCTTCTTTTGTGCTAATATATAATCTATGATTGATTTCTCCCTGTATTTATTTGTACTCTAGTGAACTTGTGTATTTCCTTGTGTTGATAGAATGTGTTGGTTATAATTATGTTTTGCAATTGACAGAAATCCAAAAGTCTTTTCCCGTTATTGTTTCGCACTTCCTCCATATTGTCCTATTATTTCTTTATATTCTTCATCTTTCTTCCCTACTCTACTATTGAAGTCGCCTGCTATGTATATACTTCCTTTTGCTTCTTCTGTGGTATTTGTTAATTCTTCCCAGAATTTTTCTTTCTCTTCTACTTTTCATTTTCGTCTGGTCCGTATATTGATATTATTGTCATAATCTTTCCATGTCTATTCCTTAATTCTACTAATAGTATTCTTTCCGATATTGCTTTCCAGGTACTGATTTGTTCAGTTATTTTTTGTGTATTATACAGCCAACTCCACCTGCTGCTCTTTGATCGTTCTGTACTCCACTGTATATTAATATGTGCCCGTTTGTTAGACTGATTTCCCATTTCCTTTCTTTTTGTTTATTTATCATTAATATTTCTAAATTTGCTGCTTCAAATTCGTTTATTATTTCCACTTCTTTTCCTTGTATACTTCTAATATTCCAAGCTCCTAGTTTCCATGTATTTAGTTTCTTTTTATTTGTATTTCTTTGTTTTTCTATTTCTTTTGTTAGTGTTTCGTCTTTCTCATTTTTGTCCCTATTTTCCATTTTCCAATTTTCCATAATTTGTATTCCGCTTCATTGTCCTTTTCTTTGCCATTTTCGTCATCTCTGTTATTCCTTTGTTTGGTTTGTTCAATTTTTGCTATGGTTACGCCCTTTTCATCATCATCCCAAATGTAGGCTTCTCCATCAATGGTTATTTTCCTGTATCCTATTTTTACTTTGTGTCCTTTGGTAATTTCTTCCTTAGCAATTTTCCTTATCTCAGCCTGTATTTCTCTTCCTTTAGTGTTAGATCATTTTCAATATATATCTTACTACCTTTCAATTTGTATTTGTTCTTCATAATTTCCTGTTTAGTTTCCCATGCATTTACTTCAATAATATTTACTAATCGTCCCTCCTTGGTTTTTATGCTTATTACTTTGTTAACTTCTGCTTCTACCATTAATCTGTCCTTTAGGAATTGTTTAGCCGCGTTTTGTTTCTGTTGTGGGTCAAATCCTATTCCTTTTATCACCACGTTGTTTCTCCTTTTCTCCTTATCCATTCCTTCTATCTGGTTTTCTAATTTGGTGATCCTATTTTTAGTTGTTTCTTCCGTTAGCCATCTTTCCTCTTTTTGCATTTCCTCTTAGTTTACGTGTTTCTTCGGTGTTTTCTTTATTTCTTCAGTCATTGTTAGCATCATATTCTTGATTTCTTGGAAATCTGCCATATTTGTTATTGTCGGCTTCTGTTTGTGTTCTTCAGTTGGTGATCTAATTACTTTTTTACTAGGCTTGAATATCTCTATTTCTTTCTCTTCACTGCTATTTAAATCTATGTTCCTTTTAACGCTGTTACTCATTTGAAATTTACATAAATATTTACACTAGTACTTTAAATAAATATTTACAGTTTTTAGTTTCAAACTCCGATAATCGCGGGTCGGCTTATCGCCCAGTTCATTCGCTCAGGTCGACCTCTAATACCCCGTTGCGCTCTCTCGATTGATAAAGTCGGCCGTTATTGAAGGAAAGTTTGGTTTTAGCTTGTTATAACTCAGTTTAAATTGCACTTCAGTTTTAATTATTATTTACTATTGTTTACTTCACTTATGTCACTTCTGCTTACCGGTGTTCTGCACTTCACTACATTCAATTTCAGTGTGATAAGACCCGTATTCGGATTATTTATCGCCACTATTAAATTCGTCCGTGTTCCGTGCACGACCGCCGCGGTAATGATCTATATAAATAAAAATGTAAATGTTTGTTTGTCCACAATCTTAAATCTCCGAAAGTTCTTCACCGATTGCTTTGAAATTTTGACACAACGTTGAATTCGAGTAGTGTTTTTATATGTAGATGCCACACCTGTAACAAATAAAAACATGCTTTTTTTGAAAAACAACGTCATCTGTTGGACGTAAAAGTAGAGCCACAGCAACGCGTGGTCAGGTACAGCTAGTTAGCAGTATAATAACAACAACAAAGGCGTACAAATGTAAGAGTATATTATAGTTTTGGCCACGGCTGTATTTTAGTAAATATACAACACGCGTTATTTATATCCGATTTTATATAAAAGCAGGCTCTTTTTAATTTATACTTTCACTTTTAATAAAGTAAAATTTATAAAGTACGAGTTCGTGTACCATTTATAAGGAGCTAACAAGTGAGCGAGTCGTTCGGCGCAGATTTCCCGATCATTAAGTGCAATTTGATCATGAATGATAAATGCTCCTGCACATTAAATTATTCATAAGCCCTCGGAAGGTGTTACCTGAATTCAAATTTATGTCCACTGCAAATCACCGCATTGCCACTTATCCGGAGCAGCAGTAGTTGGCATTATTAAAATTAACCTTTAATTTTATCGCATTTGCATTCGTTTTCAATTAAGGCTGGTAACTTAACAAGCCAGCTGAAACTCAAAAGTATACTTGCATTAATTATTGCGTGCTAGGTGCACGAGATAATAATGCAATAAGTAATAGTATTGTTAATAAGCAACAAAAAGTCGCGCCGAGCTTGCCCTTGCAGACTACATGCTAATAAGCGGTTTTTGTGCTTAATAACGGATTATATGCAAATCGGCTAAATTGTTTTTTAATTAGTAACTAGAATACTTGTGCTGTTTTGGATAATATTCAGAGGGTTTCCAATATACACAAGTTACACAATGTTATGACACCCTAATACTACGCGATAGTAAATTCGGAGGAAGTAATTTGCAATAACTTTCGATCGCCAGCAGCAGCCGCAGATAACACAGATAGATAGAGCAACTGAAACGCGGCTCGCCGGTCGAAATACTTCTCGCAAATTTGCAGACTCCGTTATGCACGTGTGGTCATTGCTATAAACGTCAGTTAAATCGGATTACGGTGACTGTCTTGTTAACCGCTACTGAAATTCGATTGTATCGGTGTTCACAGTTGAACTGTCAATTTGAGTTCAATTAATCAGTCAGGCTGTGTGGCCAGAGAAATGCGCGCCTATCCGAGCCTAGGCCCTAATCGCGATGCAATATACATAAAATTTTGATTGTGCGATAAACGCTATTCGTTTGTATACCCAATTAGTTGATCTGTCAAGTGGCTCGCAGGGTTGAAATAATATACTGCCAAGTCGGATTGTGCTTGCGCGGCTATAAACCTCAGAACAAGAACATTCAATAAATTACGGCAGTTTTGAATTTTGAGAGGGTCGTGCGATAGCTAGGGAAACGTCTCAATTTGTTCTAAATTAAGGTCTCAGCACACAACCTTTCAAAGGGCGCTTTATTGTTCTTATAAGAAATATTTCACTGGTGTTGCTTGTGTTATAGGCATTTGCAGTAAACACGTTATTTTATACCATTTAAAAAAGTATCTTCCGCTTCATTTTGATCCTCAAATTTTCTTATAACAAATGTTTGACAACTTCACGACTATTGCTATTATTTGTATTTTATTTACTTTATTAATAGAGTTTTTATAACGCATAATTGTAAGATCACTTCAACTACTGTTATTTATTTCCAAAGGTCAACGATTTAATTAATTCAAATTGAACTTTTTCCTGAATAAAACAAAAATATTAAGGCAATCCGAATTTTATTGCTGTCAGTGTAATATATAAACTTATCAGTTACGTGTGAAATATAATGTGCCCTCTGTGAGTTTGCTGACATGCAACTATTCTATTAGAAATGTCTTCTGTGCTACTTTCTGATAAATGCCGTCCTGTGTCAGCAATTACACATCTGCTGTTTTCTTTTAGTCCTGGAATCGTAGCAGATTTGTCGACATAAATCATTTCGTTCAAATAGCCCCAGAGGAAAATGTCATCGCAAGACCTCTGCGATATAACACACTTAGGAAAGTTGGTTTGACGTAAACTCAGTATTTCACGAAGTACGTTACGGATGACTCCATCTTGTTAACCACATATCATTCAAGTTCCAATAGTTGGTTCTGCCAGCTTACACTATGGACAGTAACAAGGTTCCCGGTTTTGTTTTCAAACAAGTACGAACTTACAGTCTACAATGCATACCAAGCAGTGCATTTTTATAAATGTAAATAACACTTAGATTTTCACTACCCCGTATGCTACAATTTTAAAGATGTACAAAGCTATATGAGTTTTTTTTTGCAAGAATCAGCTTTAACTTCTGTATTTTATAAAAGCCAGTTTACAAATGTATGGCGTTTTCAGTGGTCTTTGCCGAATTTTGCCGTGTGCTTAGATACCTTTTGTATAAATCCAAATTAGCAACGTGTGCAGAATACAAATGGCGCTAAATTAAAATGCTAAAGTTTAATAATGAACGTTCTATACTAGTAATATTTTTTAAATGCAGTTGTTACCACTACAAAAGTATAATGTATCAAAAATTGAAAGATAGACAATTCTTGATAACATGCATTAATCAGCATAAAAACTACCAAGTTAAGATAAATTTTGTTGATAAAAAATTCTACGGTAATTTAACAAAAAAGCCGATAATGATAATAAGAACGTTCTAACTTTTATTCTTTAGGTTTTAACTCATATTTCAAGAAATATATTTGCATAGTGAAGACATCTAACTTTTACTAATACACAAAATTATTATTCATCTAAATAAGAGAAACTTACGTTACATACTCTTTGTAGTTTCCTGCTGGTTTTGCGCTTTATTTAAACAAGGTTAATCAGTAAATGGAAACTTTTATCTAAATTAAGAGCAAATGCCGATTTGACTAAACTATTTCTTCATGTGATCTACTTATGAGACAGATAAAAACTAAAGCAACCTTTTATGTGAAAATTCTTTACCCTTAAGATATGGGGAGCATTTATCTCATAGAGCTAGTACATGAATTTGTTGCTTTCAGCAAAGTAGCGGAGCTTAGTTATATTTAATAAGTGTTATTTATTGTTTTGCAGCAATTTGTGTCAAGTTGTTCGCTTAATACACTGTGTTAGCCTTAGCAAATCTATGGAGTAAATGGCAACTTCAAATTTACGCATTCAAAATATGACAAATTTTCACACAAAATACTACTTAACCAAACTAGAGTGCATGAAAAAGGTTTCAGCCAAATCCGTTGGTTGAATTCGCAACCTTTCTTCTTAAACAGTCTAAGGTGCACACTAACTTCAATTTTTTTTTACTTATTTTTAGTGGTACTTGGATATCCGTTATAGTAATTTGGATCATTCTGGTGCATTGGTTTCTTAAACAATTCTTGTAGTTGTTACCAAAAGTATGTGGACTTAAATTCATCGGATATTTCTTCTGAAAATGCTGAAATTATAATAGGAAAACAATCTGCTTTAATGGAAACTTATTATCTTGACAAATTTCTTGTCGTGTAACTAATTATTCCCCATTTAAGTCAAAGTATACACATATATTTCTAAAAATACACAAAAAAACTGTGAGCCTAGAAATCGAAAAACTAGAGATATTTATAACAAGTAAAATTGCAATAAGCTTAACGCTGTCTTCTACACCAACTTGTTGTTCTTTTTCAGTTCGATTTTGAATATTCTATAACCAATTGTAATGTGTAATGGTATTTTAAAATAATTATAACAAATATCCGTAATTTTACTAAATTTATTTTGCTAAAACGCAGCAGCTATTCGAGTATCATAAACGAAATAGTGCAAATATAAATAATTAGCGTAAATCTTATTATTTAAGATAACGCAAAAGCCTTTTCAGTTTTTGAGTTTTAAATTTTACTCTAAATAAATTGTTAAAACAATTCAACTATTTCATAAATCATCATGTTATAGTTGGGCTGTTATTCGGCGTTATTAACTTTCTACAGCGGAGTTTATAGTGGAAAGTTAATGAAATTATCATCCTGTTTGTCTGCTGGAAACACTATAAGTCCGTTCTATTCAACAGATTCACTTGAAACTTGACATACACACATCTTAGGTCGGTACCTTTCATAGGATTGATTTTCAGCGAAATCGGTTAACGGAAACCGGAAGTGACCGTTACGATTTCGCACCGCTGTAGTATTACACCGTTCTTGTTTATATTATCTTGGAACAACGATACTTTTGTATGGTAGAGATGCTGCTGCAAATGGATAATGTCAGACCCCATACAACCCAAAAAGCCTAGTAGGAATGGGGAAACTCAATGGAATCGAATTGTTACCATACCCCGCTTGCAGTCCTGATTTGCACCATTGGATCATCATTTGTTCTAATTTATAGCTCACTTTTTTGCTGGATATCAACTTTGTCAACTCATAGGAAATATAGGATATCCTTCTTATAAAAGTTCTTTGCTTTCAAGCCGCAAGAGTGGCACCAACAAAACCTAAGAAACTTGGTTTATAGCTAGATAAATACGAAACAAAGGTATACACCTAAATTTTTAATTTTGTGCTTACTTCAGAATATAAGAAAATTTATATTAAAAACGAAAAAACTCTTGCGCCACCATAATATTTTTAGTTTTAAATATGATTAAAAATTGTATAAAGTGCAAGCAGTTGGAAAATATATAAAAGTCTAAATATACAAAATTGTGGTCATCTTTGTATGTTCCAGTTTTAGTAGAAAAATAATAATTCAGTGTGAGAAACATTCCAACGTTTGATTTGGTGCAATCGTTAATAAGAAAAGGTAAGCTTGACGTTTAAAGTTAGTCTTAAAGCTTTTCTTTAGTTTTGAATTTTAGATATTTTATCCGAATCCTGTTTATAGATGATTAAGCCGAGTTCCGTCACCCATTCGCGTTCTACTAAAGAATTATAGGTTCCTCAAGGTGATTTTAGGGTAGCAGCATCGGTTCTGCAATTTATGATTCATGCTGTGTTTATCCGAGCAATTTTGCTGGTCACTATACAAAAGGGCTTATGATAGCTACTGTTTGTCTCCTAGAAATTATCGTCATATGCAAGCCGATTATGGCAAACATGCTTTCTTATGGCAAATTTTTTATAATTAGAGCTAAAATTAATTTATTTTAACATCGCATTATAAACAAAAATAACACAATTTAATATTTGATTAAATTTTAAAAGCATGCATTTTGATCTTTTAAAATTAGATCTGTTAAGAATATCATTTTTATAAACGTAGTATATTCAATTTTAAAAAGAAACTGCAAAACCAGTATTTTGTAAGATTACTACATTCATGTGTTACGGTAAAATCAAAGCATAAAATCATATCCTTATAACAGAAATTTAAATGGGAACGCAAGAAAGAAACCATTTCTCAATATAATAGCAATTTAAATATTATTTTAAACATCAAAGCATTTTTTTTAATTTTTGTAATACTATTTAAGTTTGTTATGATATAATAAAAGTATCTTTTAATTATATTACTGATAAAGTTTATGAGTCAATGCGAAGAATTTAATTAAGTACGATAAAGAAACTCTTAGAAGCCCACTTACATTTTATACGACTAACTTTATCTGTTATTTGCTTAAAAATTATAGAAACTTTATCTATTATTATTTTATAATTAGCATAAATAATTTATGTTAAAAATAAAATAAAATTTTCTATTATCTACATTATTTAGTATTTGTAAGCTTTTAAGTCCAAACCGCAATTACGCTCTTGTACTGGTCTCTGTCTTGAACTTTTTTTATCGAGTGCTGATTGTTTTCCTTTTAGCTTTTTCAATATCACCCCTCCCCATCTTCTTGTGTCTTTTATTTTTCTTTGTAATGTGACTGTTGTTATTCTATTTCTATCATCTATAATTTTTTAATGTGTAAATCGTCGTAATCTTACTGATTTTATAACTGTCTCCTTTTTTAAATCTATGTTTCTCTTAGAATGTTTCGTTTACTAACTAGGATTGATCCTCACTTATAATTACTTGAACGGTTATTTTACTAGTCATTCCATTTACAAAAACTGTAAAAGCCGCAAAAACAGAAAAAAAATTGTTTAATTTTTCAAACTAATTTGTTAAAATTGTATTAATGAAAGTTTTAAATGAATAGTAATGAACCTTAAATAATTTACAGTCACCATTTTGGGATCAAGAATTCTAAATTTTGTTGTGGTTACTTGAAGTATGCACTGTGCTGGATTGTGTTTGTTTACAATACCAATACTTCTAAGATTTAAAAAATAATTATTATGAAGGGTATGATAAACTTAAATTTAGAAATGTTGTTAGTTACATGTGAACAGTACAATGTAATGTTGTCTCTTATAAAATTAAGTTTAGCCTTTTACACAGTTATTATGGCTTAAAATGCTTTAATACTAGTTTACTGCAAGTGTTATAATAATAAAAATATTCTAGTGCCAGATAATTTATAATATTATCATCAAGGATATAGAGCGTCATTAAGAAAACGTGATTTGTTGTATATAACAAATAAAGCGGAAGAAGGCGTAAAATAACGACGCAGGAAAACAAATATTACAGTAGTTAACAAACGAAGCCAATTGCCCGTAGTACCTGAAATTACAAGTATAATAAGCACAGCAAATGCAAGGACAAATATCAATCTAAACGGTGAAATAAAAAAAAGAGGCGAGGCTGCATGGAAAATTGATTTGAAAAATCTACTTTTGAAAAAGCAAAATAAAGTAAAAAGGTTGGAACGGCAAAAATTACATCAAAACTGGACCCCAATGCAATGGAATGAAGCCTTATCGGCCCATGAATCCAAATGTGAGCTTTTTTGTTATATACGTACACGAAGTCAGTTTTTTCATGGTTTCTGCATCTTTGTCAGTGATCAAACTGGAGATTTAGTATAAATCGAGGGAGAAATGGCAAAAAGGTATATTTAGATATTCTGCAAACCAACTACATAATTGAGGATGTCTCTATCTTCCAAGAAGATGATAACCCCAAACAAAGTCTTCTAAATTGTACAGGAATTACTTGAAATTATTAAAAAATCGAACTTCCCTAAAAAGAATGATATAGCTCCCTATATATTTCCTGTAGACCTTTTTAAGAATAACAGTGTATTTAGGCTACAAAAATTGCTTCGATAATGCAAGGTGGTAATATATGCCAAAGGAAAAATATTTATGAAATGGGAATTTAATAAATAAAGTCACAATTATTATCAATAGTGCAAATTAGATTATTTCTGTGCATTTCTATGATAAATAGTAATTAAAAATTTTGTTTGGAAAGCACAGAAATATAAATAATTAAGATATTTTAATTATTATAGTTGTAGTATATTCTAATTATTACGGGGGGGGGGGGGGGTTATAAGTCGCGATACTATTTAAGAAGTCAATGATAAATTGGTAATTTTTTCTGTTTTTTTATATTTTAAAAGTTTCGGCTTTGAAGATTAATGATTTACGTCAACAAAATTGTTGTACTTTATTTTGAAAATCAAAAGTTCATAGTTCTCACCCAACACGCTTACATGCACCACTTTAAAGTTAGAAATGCACCTTCAAAAACTATACTGAAACGAATTAGTCGTTTTCGGCAACAAGGGTCTATAAATGACCTACCACGAAGCGGCCGACCACATACAGTACGTACGTTAAAAAATGTTTACAAGAGCTCGGGGCCTCAAGAATATCACTACAACAATTACAAAACGAATTGTATATGTATTTCTATAATCTTCAGTTTTTCCAACAGATAAAACTGGTAGACTGTCAATGAAGATTTTGCTATGCAGTTAAAATCCAAGAATTAGGCAGCGCTAATAACGGATTTATTCAAAAACTGCTGATAAAACACTTAAATTTGGTCTACCAAAAATCTAAGATTTATACATCAACGTGAACTAAATTCTCTCAAAGTCACTATTTGGTGCGGGGCGACACTAGTAAAAGGATCTTATTTTTTGAAGACAATAATGAGAATGCTGTGACAGTTACCGGAGCTCGCTATCAAAAAATATTAGAAACTTTTATTCGTTCAGCTGTTGAGATCGCACCTAACTTGTGATGGCAACAAGATGGAGCAACTGCTCATACAGCAAGTAAATCCATGCAGCTTTTAAGAGACATTTTTGGCGAAAGAATAATTCTACGCAATAGCTCACATGTTTTATTTTATTTTAAAGATCGTGTTTATGCCAATAAACTCCAAAATAACTCTAAATTACCGGAAATCAACTAAAAATAAACAACACCAGTCTAATACTAGTAGCATAATCCTTGGCATCAATGACACATGTGATCTGAGTTTAGAAGAATATGGATGAAGGAGGGGGAGATGTTCTTCCATTCTTCCTTGAGTTGGGCATACTTCTGATCTGTATTCTTGGCATTTCTGCCAATCAGACAACGCTCTAGCTCTACTCAGAGGCGCTTGTTAATATTTAGGCCGGGAGATTATCTGTGCCAGTCAAGGATGGTCATATGACAGCAAGCAAACCAGTCCTGGACATGCTTTGAACGATAATTGGAATCATTGTCTTATTGAAAAATAAAGTCTCTGACCATGTTGTGAATGGCATATGGACGCATCGTGTTCTCGAAAATATCTTCATACAGATGGTGATCCATAATGCCATGAATTCTCCTGAGGGGCCCCGTACCAAGGCTGGAGACACAATCCCAAACCATGACACCTTCGCCTGCATGCTTTATCGTAGGAATCTGATACTTGTAATTAAAACGAGTGCCTTGGGAATAATGAATTCACTGAATCCGTCCGTTCCGAACAACATTACTTGTTTTCGCCACTCCAGAGCACATTTTCCCACTTTTTTCCCTTCCAGTTATCGTGTAGTCCTTCCTGTTTTTTCCGAAATCATCGACTTCTTGGCTAAACGACCTCTATTAAGTCCAGCTTACTAGATGGTTTTGAGTACAGGAAGTCACACAATAGGTTGTTGTGAGGCGGAGGTTGTCGCGGGACATGCGGATGACGTCCTTGTCGAAGAGTATCGAAGTAGTTTTATGACGACCGGCCTCCGACTTCTAGACAACACCACCTTGGATCCTCCAGCGCTTCAAAAAATAGAAAATGATGCTCTTGTGGTGGTTGCACTGTGCTGCAATATTAAAAATTGATATATTTTGACCGGTACTGTAGAGGGTGATTTAAAGTGATGAATTCATTTTTGTAAGTCTATAATGTAAAATTAGGACTAGTGACAAATACGATGTAATTTAAATGTTATTGTTCTCACAATCAAATCTATAAATGTCCAATGTACCTCTTCCGGCTGCATGGATAACATCCAAATGGTAACAGCAGAATTTACTCCACACGCAATGACGAATGTAATCTCACCACAGCTGTGATATGATTTCTTAGGTCGTCTACAGTGGTTTGTAGAGATGGTAATGCTTCTTTTACGAACCTCCGTAAGAAAAAGTCGCAAAGTGTGAGATCGACGCATCTTTGGGAAAACAACATAAGTGCCAAATCTTTATTTTTTATGCATATCTATTCTTAGGTAGAGTTTCAATCAGAAAACGTTAAACACCCTGGTGTCAATAGCGCCGAACTCCGTCCTGTTGAAAAATTAAATTTTCTAAATCTTAATTTGAAATAAAAGTTTTACAACATCGCAAAGTACGTTATCACAGTAGCCGTGTTACCGTTAAAGAAGAAATATTTATAAACCTTTACTCTCGATATAACACAAAATATATTAGCTTTGGGAAGTCCTTCCCATGTTCCAATGTTGCATAAGGATTGTATAGCCTCCCTATCCAAACATTATGTTGGTTTACATTCTCACTTAGATGAAACGTTGCCATGCACTAAAAATTAAACGTGACAGAAACACCATCTTTCATGTTCTTGTACATACCATTAGAAAACTCACACGCTTTAATTAGTCGTTTGCGCGACGAGTCTATATCAATTGTAAGAGGTATAGTTTAAACATTAAACATCTCAATATATATCAGATAGTTGTTTGTGGTATTCCAAGTTCTCTGATCTCTCTACCGGTTGACTTCATTCGGCTACATTCTAAATTCTGGCGAATTTATTCACATTTTTCTTTGATACACATGGTCCGCCCGTACTTTTACGTTTACACAAATAGTTTGATCAAATTTTCTTATATTCTTTGCCTTTTTTGTAGTTCATTGAGGTCAGTATCTTCTTTTCGTGTGACTTTGAAGTGATGTTTTTTATGCGATTCCAAATTTTAGTTTTGTTAGTCACTTTTGATCCATATCTCTTTAAATGAGAAAAAACCACAAATTGGTTGTATTCTTATTAAGTAAAATATTCTGTCATAGGGATCGCTCTCTCTATAAACAATTTCCACAATTGTTTTAAAAATGCTAATGTAGCTTTTTAAAGCTTTGTATCAAAGTAACGTTTTTGTGTTTAACGATCAAATGAAATTGTCAGCTGAAGCTTGCCAGGCAGTCTAACTTTTCAGCCGGATGAGCATAAAAAACTGATTCAGGTAATTTCTGAGAAGCACGCTGCTAATAAATGGGCGGGATGCTTTATGGCGGCTGCATGCGCTCTTCGGCGGATCCGTTGACAGCGAAATTCAGCGATCCGTTAGCTGCAGATACGGGCGCAATCTTTATTGCGGGGTCACGCAGCGTTTTGTCACGAGAAGAGATAGCCATCAGAGCAGTACGCCACACATCAAGCTTCCACCTAATTATCGGCAAGGAGGCGATTTGGTGACATAATTTAGCGCCGCAACACCTAACTTGTCGCTTATCAACATCTTCGATTAAATCTCGAGGGTAGTTGTATATGGGACGCTTAATTGCCTTAATTAAATACCAAAAAGTTTAAACGCACAGCACGGCGATCAGTTATCGCTGACATTTATCGCAGATCGCATCTACCCGCGGACTGGTTTGATGCAATCGCCTGCCTGGGATTCACGACACATCGCTCGCCCTCGATTAATTAATTACTGCCCAATAGTGTGGAACCTGTTTCAGATTATCTATGTCTTATGATATCGAGCCTTTTAAGGCATACGTTTATTGTGGCCATTTTTCTGGCCGATGTTTATAGCGTCGTACAAAATTTACATCGGAATAATTGTGTAGAGTGATGACCCTACAAGTTCGGGCGCATTTGTACCGCCATTATATCATCTATCAGTCCAGGATTGGCCGCGAGTAGAGACGTAGTGGTGTGCAGTGGTGCCTCGCGGAAAAGCTCTTTCCCCGCCGGCACGGGCGGCCTTGATTGGCCGATTTTCGCGTGGAACTTACCGAGAAACTAATTAAAGGCGCGAAAATAAGTTCGTTATCTGAAACCTGAAATGAGGCGAGGTGTCGCTATTAATACTGATTGTTCAACTACATGTTTATCCGAATGCATCGGGATACTGGAACCATTTATTATCGCAACGCGAGGTTCGCCAATTTCCAGATATTTGCTGCAACATTTCCAACTACAAAAAGTAGCTTGGCCTTCGGTTAATGTATGCAACATTCGGTTCAATACACTCTTAAAAATCTGTAGATATGAAATTCTGCTGCTGTATTGCAAACAACGGCGAATAGTGGACCTCCGCTCACAATAGACGCGTGCGATTTTCCAGCACACCAAAAACCCGCTGACCTTTGCTTTTTGCTCGCCGACGGGAATTTTAAAGCACAGCTAGCAGCAGATTGGTATAATTACTTTGTTACCTGTGCACATCTAGAGTTTAATGTTCTAAGAATTCAAATAATTTTATTAAAAGACAATATTGTGTGGGTGTACCTCCATATTAATTTTTCCTTTTTATTGTATGTTATTATAAGTACGTTAGAGAAAGTGCAAATACCTAAAGTCCATATTAAAGATCAAACAATTTTTTTCATTTCTAAAAGCTTTTGCATGATCGTTTAAATTTATTGTCTTTCTTTATACATTTTATTTATTTAATTTTAGTACTCAAATAGGGCTTTGCCGTTACATTTCTTTTTCATTTATTTGTGTATATGTCAGACTTAAACAGTGCAAATAATAAATTTATCACAACTCATTAAAAATAAATTTGAGAATAAGTGATTTCAGACCGAGCACTGTTTTTTATAAAAATAGTATTTATTTATTTAAATTTCTCTGTTTGATCTATCTTGATATGTATAATATATTTTATTTTATTTAAGAGAGTACGTATTTGCCATGTACTTAACAAAAAAAAGTAATCAGTAAATATTAAGTCATTCTATGAAGTATGACGGTCTATGGAAATCCATCAAGCGACGTTATTCCCATTGGATGCAAGATGCTCAGTTTGAAGTATTGTCTTTTAGCTAGGTTCGTTTTAATCTTCTGGGAATGGTGGGGTCGGCGTATAGGTCTTCTAACAAAATGTTGTCATGTTTTACGAGAGTGAAGTGATAGACAGTTGCTAAGCGATAGATGACGTCGTTAAAATAGGGAATTCCTAGGTCTGCATGGAGTGTCTGGTTTGATTTTATATATACGGAGCATTTTGAACTGAAATAATTGCAGATCTTTGGTGTTGTCGTACTCCTACAGTTAAGCCCCATATATCTGAATTGATCTGACTCTGAGTATGACTTTATAAGGAATCATATTATTGCTTAATGAGAGTTAGAAGCGGCGGTCTATCAGACAGTATATTTGTTTGAATTTAACTTTTATGTGGGGTAGCCAAGTCAGGTCCAGGTCCAGTCGCGGGGTATTTGTGCTAATTTTTACATTTATCAAACCATTCTTGTAAAAGCTTAAGGTAACATTGGAAATTTTCAGATGGTAATTCTGGGCTACTATGAATAGATGATACAGCCATATCATTAACAAATGTTATAATTTCCGTTTTATCTATTGTAGAGATATCTACCGTATAAATCAACTACAAGGGAGGTATGAGGGCATTGTCTTACAGTATTCTGGTCTTAATAGAATGGTAATTCGAAAATACATGATTGATCTTAATCTGAAAACTTCTATTAAATAGATATGATTTCAGCATTAAATATATTGGGATAGGAAAGGATTCTTATATTTTAAATAACAAATCATTGTGTCACACCTTGTCGAAAGACTGTTTAATATCCATGAAGGCCGATATATAGTATTTCTAGGGTCTCCAGTATTTCAGCGATAATTCTACGTCCCCGCTGTCTTGTAGAAAAACTTAACTCGACCGAGTAGGAACTGCCTTTCGAAGATTTTGGACAAAATTTGAAGGAGACTTCTTCTATAAGATGATGTTTCTATGGTTTATTGCGCTTGGGTATCATTATAATTTACATTGCAGTGGGAAATAACCTAAACGGAGTATACTATTATAAATGGTAGTAAGAAATATCAGAATTTTTCTTGATATGTATCGTAAGAGTTGCCCAGTTATGAGGTCGTAATTAGCAAATTTATGGAGATTTGCGTGTATATTTCTTATCTTGATTAGTCCAAGTGGTAAAAAAAGTTGGCAGAGTGCATTTAAAAAATCGATTACATCATCTTCGTCATTTGTGTTATCATTTAGCTGAGTTGAAATGAAAACATTAGCAAGATGTTTAACAAAAACGTTTGCTCTATCAATATTTATCTTAACCCATGTTCCGTCGCTTTTTTTAATTGAAGATATTGGAATATTTTGTCGTTTGAACGTTTAGTAGCTCGCTATATTGAACTATTATTCGTCGATAAGATTATGATATAGTTCTTGCAAGCTTTATTTTTTCGTGTAACTAATGATTGATGCTGTTATATCTCGTACTGTCCTGACTATTACGAGTTTTCCGTAATTCTTTATATACTCGTCTCTTTTCTTGTATAAGATTTTGTATGTGTTGTGGGCTATTTAGGGTTGCAGTGTTAGTGAATAAATCAGTAAATGTGGTTTTCCAAGCTGCTTTTTGTAGGAATTAAGTGAAGCGAGTCGATTGTAACATAACGTAGGCTTAAGTTAGCTCGTAAAAAGTTATTTCCTTTTATAGTTGTGATCCTATATTTTTTATTTAATTCCTTTAACACATACTATACCTTAGTTTTTTATACTTACCTTGTTGTTTGTTATTGTTCATTATTAATTACATTATATAAGTTTAATAATGGCAAAATCTGACAGATCAAATAAAAAACGTGTTGTGGATAGCAAGCGGTACGGAATAACAATTGAAAAAGAATTAGATAATTATTCAACCAACCTTGGGTACCACTTAGCTGGTTTATCATCGAAAAATTTCTACAGAGCTATCTTGAGATCATTCTCTCCGGTAATGCTTCCGCAAATAATAATTAAGTAAGCTGAAAATATAGTAGTCGCTGGGGCACAGTCTGGAGAATGTGGTAGAAATTTTTAACCAAAATTTTTGATTTTTTGTAACGTTACATTTACTTGTAAGGTTTTGCTTCATCTTGTTGAAAAATGATTTCCCCTTGAAGCCGCTTTATGTAGCTTTTAAATATTTTCTTCAGATGAAGACGCACGCTGAATGTGGAAGCTTTAATCTTCCTCGCAAGTTTGCAAAGATCGCTTTTTATTATTCTGATAAGTCGGTATCACAAAAAATTTTGTATCAGAACTGGGTGAGACGCTTTTCTTACAACATTTTAGTCTAACACTCAATTAACCACATCAACTAAAAACATGTAGCACAACATAAGAGCCATTACTTACAATTCAAAAAAAGCTGCATTATTTGTTTATTTAACTTTAAAGCACATGATATAAATACTAAACTTTATGAAAATGATTCTTTGCTTGAAACAGATTTGAAAATTTTTACATAATTGTAAATGTATTCTTTTGCTTGCACAAACCCTATATGACTTCAATATTTATTTTGCCGAAAGCTTTATGTGAAACTAGGAATCCTAGATTTTTTTATATTTTCTAAACAAATGTATCTATAAAACAGCCATAACACATCTACTTACAATTATGTGGTGCGTTCCTGCATTAATGTATGTCAATACCCGTACTTGCTCTTAATCAAGCTAATCTGGATTTATTTACTTAGGATTACTTTTATCTCCAATATAAATTTATATGATATCAAGGTACATACAACTTATACCCTTATTTTATTTTATGTAATGCTTGGAACCAATTTCTGGCCTTGAAAACATATTTTTACTGGGCTCTAAAAATACTTTTTATATTTTTATAATTCAGCAATATAAAAAAATGTTAAACTTTATAATTTAAATCAAATTATAAATTATGATAATATGATAGTAGCCATGTCATGTTTACGTTAATTAAATTTGTATATAAATATCTATTTTCTTATAATAAATTAACAACAAATTTCTAATAGCTAAAATTTGGCACATATTAAGTCCTAACACATCTGTAACGCTTTAATGCCAATTTTAGACAACCAAGAACTAATTCCTAAACATCAATTTGGTTTTCGTAAACAACATGGCACTGCGGAGCAGGTGCACAGAATAACTGACAAGATATACAGAGACCTGGAGGCAAAAAGGTATTGTTCTGCAGCGTTCCTAGACGTCAAACAAGCTTTTGGCCGAATCTGGCATCTAGGCTTATGTTACAAACTCAAAAAACAATTACGCTACCAGATGTACGAACTCCTGAGATTCTACTTAACAAATAGGCACTTTTTAATAAAATATAAAGACCAAACTACAAACATCCACTCCATCTCCTCTGGCGTCCCTCAGGGCAGTGCTTTGGGTCCAATATTGTATCTGATCTACACAGCAGACCTACCTACATCTCGTCTAACGACATCTACTACCTATGCAGACGATATGGCTATTCTTGCCTCTCATATCAACCCACAAGCTGCTTCAAGATACCTTCAGGCTCACCTTAACAAAATTCAATTGTGGGCTAGTAAATGGCGAATCAAAGTGAATGAATCTAAGTCACAACACATCACATTCACTATGAGAAAAGATAACTGTTCTCCAGTAACTTTCAATGGTCATCAACTACCACATACAGAGACAGTTAAATATTTGGGGCTTCATTTAGATAGGAGACTGACCTGGAGAAATCATATATTCACCAAACGGAAGCAACTCGGACTTCAGCTCCAAAAGTTATACTGGCTTATCGGCAGAAAATACAAGTTATAATTAGAAAATAAACAATTAATTTACAAAATAGTTCTCAAACCCATTTGGACCTATGGGATCTCCTTGTGGGGTACTGCAGCTACCTCCAACTTAGCTATGCTTGATCGCTTCCAAAGCAAGGTACTCAGAATGATCGTTGTCGCGCCATGGTACGTCCCCAATAATGTGATTTTAAGTGACCTACAAATTCCCACAGTGAAAAGTGAAATTAAAAAGCTCAGTGAGAGATATAAAGACAGACTGTTCGCTCATCCCAACCCTTCTGTGCAGCACCTTATGGAATATAACAACGAACTCAAAAGACTCAAGCGTTTTAAGCCATCTGATCTACCTACTAGATTCTAACTGTCATTGTATATTAATCTTTCACAACATTGTACTCCTCATTCTCATGAATATTATATTAAAACATTGTAAGGTGAGTTTTTGCTAGAATTCTACCCCACATGCCTTATTGTACTCATTTACCTATATTTAGTCCTATAGAATACTTATAGCCTAATGTTAATTGGCAGATTGTATAAATATTGGAGTTATTAAAAAAATTGTAACTCTTCCTGATACACTACAAGGCGTTTTATTTTGAGTAGTGGTTATGAAATACACTTGAATGATAAGTATGCTTACGAACTCCATGTCAATACGTGACTTCTCACAAATTTCGCGGAAGGGAACTAAGTATATGGTTTTCAAATTAATTATTTTCCAACAAATTCTTTGGCAGCTGTAATTATTTTGTTATAATAAGTTTAGCCTTTTGTCTTAATTTGTTAACATTAACTGTTAAATAAAGCCGCAAAATTGAAACAAAATATATTTTTCACTTTGTAGCTTAATGACGCCAAGTCATATTTCCCATAAAAACATATTGAGGTTTGTAAAATAATTGGGTGTTTAAGTATTCTTTAATAGTAACGAGGTCTGGCAGCGGCCCCCCGGAGAGCTTGTCCAATTCCGACATGCTTGAGCCCCTTCGCATAGTAGTTTTTAAAAATAGAAACACGATTAAAAAGCTCTGTTTGACATAATTGGCGTACGCCGTTGCCATGACAACGCATTTACGTATACCCAGTTAGAGTTGACCTTTGACCTGTGTGACAACAGCAGCAGCACTCATAATTTTTTTTATATATATAATTATATTAAACATTTTCAACTGCAGACTTTTTTAATTTATGTTTTTTAGCGGACAATAGTGTGGTACGTTCAGTTTGATTATTTTTACTAACTTTTTTTTTATTAAAGATGTTGCTCTACATTTCTTTGAAATAGTTCAGATCTAAAATTAATAGTCCATATCATCATTTGTTGCAATATTTCTTCGAAAAAGTCTATTTTTGGGTTGCTACCAATATTTTCATATAGGAGATACAAATAAATATTTATATAATTAAAATACCTTTCAAATCTTTAAATGTTACTCCTAATCGATTTGAAAATTTTTATACGGTTTTAAAGTAAACATTTTTGCTGATCAATGCGTATTAAATAATAAGAATATACAATACATTGTACATTTTTTTGAACGGTAAAAAATATAAATCTCCACACCGTGTTTATAACAAAAGGTACACAGTGATAAACACAGGACAGATATATTTTTATTGTTTTCTTTTCAAAATGGAATCTTAGATATTCATAGGGCCTGTTCATATTGGTCCTGTAGTCAAGCCCTTAGCTGCAGTAAGCGAGATTGAGCATGGCGGTGATGTCATCTTTGCAGGACATCAGCCCAACGACCATCTCGAGGAAGTTCGTGGCGTTCTGGGTGGCGATATTGAAAGTGTTCAGAATATAGAGGGGTTTACATTCTAGAAGAGTGCCGCGATGGTGGTCCACCCCTGGTGTTTCGGCTGAGGCTGGTGGTTCTGTTATGAGAGCCGTGGAGCTGGCTGCGGTCGAGGATTTGCAGGAGCTTTCTCCTTGGCCGTTGCGGCATAGTTCTTCTTGAGAGCAGTTGTTATCAGACGGGGTGCTGACTTAGCGAATGCTGAGCAGCCACGGAAACTAGCTGGGTGGGGTGCCGGGAATGACATTATCCAATTGACTTCTTGGATGGCCTTGAACATTTAAGAACACAGGCCTTTTTTAAATTGCACAACTTGTTTCGGATTTCTCTTGTTATATATCATAAGTGATATCGAAGTTACCAAGTTTTGCATTTTGTTAATAAATCAATGTAAATTATATTATGCTGCATACGAACATTTCCTCTTGAGTGCAACTTTGAACAGTTTTTGCTTTTGCGTAATTACAAGGAAAAGAAATACCACTGTATATCAACACTACCCAGCTCTTTAAATTTGGATAAAATTAAATTTTTAATTACTAAAATATTTTTTCAAAAAGTGTTAAAATTAAAAGTACTATTTTAAGCCTTTCCAGATTCCTAACAACCGACCGAAGAATTCCTACTCTTTATCCCTCTCTTTTGATGGACTGCTTGTATGTACACACAAATATTGCTGCAGTATAAGATATTCAAACATATTGTTCAAGTTATTTATCGTCAGCTATAATTTATGCCCCGAACATGCTCAGTGCCAGATGATCTGTTTCCAAAAGTACAGCAAGAAAGGAACTTAAATGATGCTAATGGGCTAAATTCAAATCAACACAATACTTACTTTAAAGGCTAGCATACAAAATTAAATCATAAATTGGTTTGAATGCAGACTAAATCCTAGAATTCCTGGGCAGCTTTCTCATAAATATTTAAATTTTTATTTTCTCTCCTTTTTATACTGTACTTTTTTAAACATCACAATATTACGTAATTTTAACAACTCGACATTTATGTTTCTTAATTTTATATGACGCGACTATCGCTAGCTTTAATTAATTTACTAAATAATGAATATCATTATTAGACAAAACATCAAAGTCAATATTCTTTCCTTACAGTCTTGGCAGTACCAGGGCTTTTTTAGTGTTTTCTTAATTACCAATAAATAAATATAATAAAAAGACCAAATAGTTACAATGTGATGGTAATTTTATTTTTGTAGTTCTAGGTGATGATAAAAAATTAGGCTCTGAATTTTATTAGTTGTGTTTAACTACGTCAAACCATAATTAGTGCAAGTTAAACAAAGCGGATTGTTCAGTACTTTTAATATACGTAATATAAAACGAAACCACTTCTTTACAAACTACTTTTCGAGTAATCTTTCACGCATCTGCAATAATTCAAGCCACCACTTAATTAAACCCTATCTCTATTGAGTGCGCGAGAGCACTTAGCAATCACGCAAAAAGGACGGGATCGTACCACATGTCGCCAGGCTTGAGTAAGCTATGTCACCGGCTTCTTTGCCGGCACGCGACCATCCATCTCGGCAGGTAACGAACATGACAAGCTTGTCAGACCCGTCGGTCAATGATGTGTGTTGTGGTCAATCAATTACATACCTCGGCTTTTTGCCGCGCAAGAAGAATCACGCAATTGCCTAGTGATCGCGCTCCTTCTTGGGTAATGATGTGTGAAGATGTGGCGCTGCGGCGTATTTTTAAACGGTGATGCTAGATGTGCAAGACAAACCTTCATTTAAAATGTAAAAAGTGTATGTTTGCACTTCACCGGAATGTAAGTTTGCGCTATAAAACGTATGAAACTTGTTATAAACATAACTATTAAGAAATTATTATTTATATCATTGTACAAAAAACAGTAAATAGATGGTTTAACAGGGTAGTGCAAAATAAAATGCAATTGCCCATCAAGAGAAAAATGGCCATGTAAATTAAATTAAATTTTAATACTGTTCTTTACTATCGACTCTTAGTTTTTAAGTGGCGAAGCTCAAATACTGCTGCAAACATACATTTTCTTTCTTGATTTAATTGCTAATTTACAATCTACTCTTGGTTTTACAGAGTAAGTGTTATGATAGAGTTGCTGGATGACACTAGTAGGGCACCGTCTATTGGCGGGTTTTCAGGATTTATTCAGTGAGGTCATAGTCTATTCAGTCTTCGAACTGAAGGCTGGTGGGAGTAGAGGTCGGCAATGAGTTAGTTTATTTTAGTAGTTTAGTGTACGATTTTTGCTTTTAATAACATAATTCATGATGACTTCTCTGATGAATGGAATGTTGAAAATGTGATGAAGGGTTTGGCTGCTGATGTACCAGGGTGCGTTAGATGCCTTTGATTGAAAGTATCTTGATGTTTCACGGCTTACCCCCATAACTCGATTTTGAAGGACCATACAGGTATTCTAATAGTTTTGTAGAGTAATAGATTATTTTCTAGGATCAGCTGCGATTTGCGTCTAATCAGCCAGTGCATACTTTTAATCTTTAGATTAAGCTGTTATTTTTTGCTTTTATGTGGGCTTTCCAGGTCAGTCTTTGGTCAAAGTGAAGTCCTAGGTTCTTCACCTCAGTTTTTACGGGGATGAGTTGATTGTACATGGTGAATAGAGGGCATGCGGAGTGTTTGTTGGTAAAAGTAATTTGCGTTGATTTGTTGCTGTTAACTTTAATGCGCCGCTAGTCGAGCCAACTTTCAAGAAGATTTAGGAGTGACTGAAGCCTTTCAGATGCTTGATCTGGATCAGTATCAGATGACATTATTGCAATGTCATTTGCAAAGGTGGTAATTAAAGTATACTCTGTGATGGAGACATCTTCTGTTTAGAGGAGGCGTAGGAAGGAACCAAGAATGCTTCTCTAAGGGATACCAGAGTTGATAGTTTGATATGTTGAAAATATACCTCGAATTGGACTTAGAAGCGTCTTTGTGTTTTTAGAAGAAGGAACATTTGGTAAGGTAGCTTCTTTTAATCTTATATAACAACCCGCCATACCATACTTTGTCAAAGGACTATTGGATATACAAGAATACTGATGCACACATTTTTTTCTCTCAAAGGTACCTTTGATTTGGTTGATGATTAAATGTCATTCACGAAAGTAAAATTAGTGAGAAAGAATTAGCTCTTCTGGAGGTGATATATCTTTGATTCTGTATAGCAGCAGGCTTCAAATATTTTTAATAATAAGGGTAGCAGGCTTATCGGTCTGTAGGATGTAAGTTCTTGTGGAGGTTTGCCAGGCTTAGCAATTATAGTAATTACGACAAATTTCCATTAAGTGGGGAAGTGGGAAATACCAAACATGTGATTGTACATTGTTCTGATAAGTACTTCCGCTTTTTTAGGAAGGTGTTTTAATATATTTCCTACTATGAGATCATAGCCGGGAGCTTTGAATAAACTAGTTAATTTTATGTCTTTGTGTACTTCATCTGGTGAAATTGGCTTCAATGGTAGCGATAATTTTCCAAGTGAGTTGAGATGTTTCACAATTTGCTTAAATTAATATTATTAGATTTAAACGGGGTGAAAACTTAAGTATCCAAAGGTATTTGCTTTATCTTCATTTAATACATAAGGTTTTTTTGAGGGTGGTATTTGGGTAATAAGCCTTTTAAGCTTTTTTATTTTTCCAGGTGGTGTGATTTTCTGGTGAGTGTAGAAATATGATAATTGAATGTTGCTTTTGAGTTTTCTTGGATAGCATTATGAAATCGCTGGGTTATATTGTTTAGTATAGTCTTATGTTGAGGATTTCTAATTTTTTACCACTTAGCACGGACTCAATATCTTTAGTTTTCATGCAAACTCTGCTATCATGGTATCCTCCGCATTTGAAGCATTTATAAGGCTTCGTGCAGTCCATATGCATGGCAACGTATACATTGTATTATGTTGTTCTTAATTCGGGGTGCTTCAATTCTGACTTTGGTATTTTGAATAAATTCCAGTTTATAGATATATTTGTTGTTAGGCTGGATGTTTATTAAAATTTTTACAGAATGACCTAGCTTACTTTGTTTATCCTTGATGTCATTTAGAGGAATTGAGTTGTGTAGGTCGCGAATAACGATTCAGTAATATTTTTCTTGTTTGATTTGATAAGTATGATGGACAATATTTTCTTGATATAAGTGAGTGATTAGTTTTTTGTATGTATCGATGGTTTTAGTGTTATCTTTACCGTGTTGTTATATAACTATTTAGAATAAAATCTTTCGTTTTTGATTACTTTGTTTAGGTTGTTAGTCATTCCATTACATTTAGTCACTCTGTAGATGTATGCAGGTGCGGGGTTGGGGTTTGGGGTTTGGGGTTCTCTAGTTAGTTTTGTTAAAATTATTCGGGCATTGGTCTCAGTTTCATTGAGTATCTAATATCTGTTTGGTGTTAATTGAAGTTATATTTTCGGTTGATTTTGATAATCGAATTAGCTTTCTTTTTCTATTAATGACTTGCCAGGAATGTTTGTTATCGTTGGTTACTTGATCTGTATTCATATTTTCATCGTCATCATCATTATTATTATGGCTGGTTTGCGCGGGTTGAATGAATGCTGTTGTATAAGTATTACTAAGGTTGGACATGTTTGAAAATGGTGTTTGAGGTGGGTATTACATTGGTGGATACATTGAGATTTAATTTTAGTACATGAGAGAAAAGTGTTGATTAAATTGTGTTTGACTTAGCTGATTTAAGAAGTTCGGCATTGGCGGTAGTTGACTCTGCATCAGTTGTAGATTGTTCCAGTTGTTTGAAAGATTGCTGCATGGACTGGGAATAGTTTCGGCAGGAAACATTTTATTGCATTAGAGTCCGCAATATTATTATGAATTTAGGTTTCGATAAAATTAGTAAACGTCAACCGAGTACTAAACATACCTATAACAATCATAATAATAAACTATATTCACTTAAAAACTGCTGCCGCATTATTATAATTTTATAAATCTTATAATATAGTTTTGGAAAGTTCCCGAATAAAGATGAATAAGGCAAAAATGAAATCTTACATATGTTACGGATAAATAAATAATATTGTTCTCAACTAATTAGGTACCACAAAAACAAAAGAGTAGTTTATTATAGTAATTATTTTATGGTTTCTAATTAAAAGCTCCTTTTAAGTCCAAACATATTTTAATGAATTGAAATTTATGTTAATTTTAAATGAATAAAACAGAAGTTACCTTACACAACTTAATTTTTTATATAATTTTATATTTATATTTATATAATTGTTAACTCTTTTGCATTTTCTATATTGTAATTTTGGTGTGTAAATTTACTGTGTACTTGAATATAAGAGTAGTACATATCATGCACTAGTATCAGTCGCATGTGATTCAATTATATTTCTTTTATTTTTCTGATATATTGTATTGTTGTATTTGGATTAATACACACCACAACAGCAGCTAGTTGTTCTCTTTATAGTTTACAAGAATTTTAAGACTATCCATTATATTATCTAATACCTCATTTATGTTGCTTGTATTCTTAAGTTGTGCCAATTTTTGCATTATATATTAATTTTACATATTAATTCTTATATAGGGTAGAATAAAACTTTTTTCTCTATTTTAATGTGAATAAAAAAGAACGATAAGAAGTATACAAAATATATTTTTATATGCTAAAACTGCAGAACTGGTAGTTTTATTGCAATGTATTTTAAAGAGGATATCAGACATGTGATATCTCTCATTTCACTGTTGAGGTCGTATTCAGATATTCTTTATCCTTTTCAACATGTCGAGGAATACGCCAGATTTCTTTACATAATGCATTTCCCAGGACTTGAATATTTGTAAACCGCAGTTTTAAGGCATCTCATAAAAATAAGTCGCACAGGACGCAACAAAGCTTTTGCTGTGTGGGCCGTGGCTCCATCCTGTTATAACCAAACATTTTCTAGTTGAATTGTACCAATATTCGGTATAAAATTGTCCAGTCATTGATTAGAAACAACAGCAACACGTTAGCCCCTATCCTCAAAATAATAAAGGCCAATAACGCCAATTCTACTTACCGCACGTCAAGCAGCGATACGTTCGCTGTGAAGTGGACCATTAATGAATATCTTGGGGGTTGCTATCACGAAAGGTTTGTTTCCGATAAGTGAAAATAAGCTTTGTAGATAAAGAAGACAACTGAATCGTGCACCACGCCTTCTAATATGTTCCTCTACATTTTCGAGAAATTTTGCCAATCGCGCGCGGAAAGTTCCTGGACAACAATAATCTTGTATGGATAAAAACAAAGATCGTTATACAAAATTCGTCGTACAGTGCACCTATATAAATGAAGAGCGTCGGCATGTTTGCGCACAAATCATCTGTGAGAATGCAATATAGTTTTACTACATTTGAGGTTTTTCTCCTCTCCTCACCACCAACAACAAAATAAATTTTTGGCAGAGATCTGAGGCCCGAGACGCGAGTTAAAAGTACGTCCGCAAAATACGTTATGCGGCTGCAATAGGGTTATTGTTTCGAACGTATTACTTCGAGAGCAAATGCTCTTGATTCGTTCATCCACAACACGTTGGTCACTAAGACCCGCTCTATGCAAAACTATTCGACTTTTCCGATACTCCCACTATCCTACGTTTTATAATTTCCCTTCAAAACTAAAAGGTGAGCTTTGTTTCTATATGTATATATACATACGAACCACAGATATTGTTATAATTTTTCTAACTGCTCCGTTTCTTCTTTTTTGTCAAGTATTGTGTCTTCCAATGACCTTAGCGAGCGACCAAAACCATAATTTGTATCTTGTCTAAGGCCAAACCGTTGGCATAAGTTTTTTAACCAAAAAGTTCCATTTCAACCAGGTTGGTTTGCCTTTTATCTTGCTTTGAATGATATGTTTCAAAACTTTAGTTTTCTCCTTTAGATATTATTAATAATTATAATTTGCTTTTTTACTTATCGTAACACGTTTGATACACGATCTATTTCAGCACGCTTCTGTATGTCCATACTTAAACACATTCAACTTTTTACACTTGGCATCAATGAGTATCCAGCCTTCAATTCCCTATAGAAGAATATATAAGGATACACTTTAACCTTCTCCAATAAAACTTTGCCGATGATTCGTTTGTGTATATGAAAATGTTCAAGACTCAATCGCCCCACTTTTATTTATTGCTGATGTCAACAGTTTTTATGAATGCTCCAAGTCTATTAATAGCAGATTATTAACAACAACATTAGTAACTACTATTCCTCGCTGTTTTTTACTCAAATAATAGCTTTCTAATTTCAATAACAATATATGATTGTTATAATGTTTAATTATTCTACAAATAATCCTATAGAATATCCTGTTCTTATAAGTACTGTTAAATAAGTCTATGGATAACTGAGACATTTCTTATTTTCAATTATATTAGACATTTCAATAGGTATTTTATTACAAATTGCAGCTTTTCCACTCTTTGTAATTTTTATTACATATTCAACTTTGAACGTACATAGTTATATCCGAGCTTCTCAACATATTACGTTAATTTCTCTGATATTGTTGACAAGATTTTTCGTTTTTGTTCATAAATAATTCACTTTAACTTATCTGAACATAATAAATGTATTTGTTTAGCTTAAAATAGTTCTATTTTGTCGCATACCTTGATGACCAACTTTTCTTTGCTCTTGCCATCTTAAAGCGTGTTTATCTTTGTAAATCACGGTACTGGTTTTTGATAATTTTTTTATCGATCATTTGCAGAATATCAGTGATCGTCCACGTTTTTTTTTTGATTTTTTTGTTGCTACTATGGTAAGTGCATCATATTTCTAAACCGTTCAAGTCTTTTGTCAGTAAAAAATGTTGTACCTAATTTTAATTTTTTATTTTGTAATTTCTAATTTTGTTTCCCTATTTAAGTTAAATCATTTTTAACTTTTCTTGCTCAAATTAGAACAAGTCTTTTATCCTATAAAATCTAAAAAATATTTTTGTTCTTAACTTCCTAATTCTATTTATGGCCTGTAATTTTAATAATGTTTAAGAGCTCTATTTAAAAGTATTTCGATTAAACCTAAAAGGTTGCTGCAAATAATTTATTAAAAGTAGTATTGTTATATGTTATTATTTATATATTCGTCAATTTAACAAATAATCGCTATCACTACGTTTAAAATAAAATATTTTCAGAAAATTACAGTACACATCATTTGATTTTAACTTTCTACTCACCCACACACGTCAGCCGGTGATTTGTTAGAAGGGGGTAATTGTAATTGCAGAACCACAATGAGCCACTTAATAGTCGACACGTGTTATTTTTGAAGCTTAAAAAGCCCTCGTGCACCCTGAAGAACAAGCGAGGGTTATGTTTTAAAACAGCCAATCCATTAGCGCTTGAGCACTAGAGAGCGGATTGCCTTATCAGCCAATTTGTAGGTTAAAAATTAAATCCAGATAGATGGTTAACAAACTAGTTTCCCCCAAAACATGTAAACAAGCTGTGCTATGAGGAGGCTCAATCGAAATAATTTATGTATATTTATGGTAAACATATGTGGAACGAAAATAAAGAAGATTTAGATAATTTGTACGATGCTTAACCGAAACGAAGCGTGATTAATTTACGGGCCAATTTTAATTTCTAATTTCATTATTGTTTTACTTTCAAATTCTCGTGTAAAGCTAGTTTGACGTTAAATTGATACACAAAGCATGGCTTACCTTCACACCTTCACGTGGGCTGAAATATGATACATTATAAAAGACGACCGGTTTCACATTTTTAATGTATGACGACTAAAACGATGCTTTATAAGTTAATAAAAGTTTTAATCATTTTTGTGTAAAAACGATTGCTCATACTAATTATGCACAATTTAATTTGCTGCCTGATTATTGTTTTATATAAGCACTAAAATTAAAAATTAACTATTAATTTAGCAATTTCCCTACCTTTTTAAAACGACATATTATCTTTTCGTTACTTCCAGTGCACTCATATACATTTTACCAATAAAACGGTTTAATGCCATTGACAATACTCTGCTATTAAGGAATCTCAAAAACCATTTTTACTTAACACTTTTTAATGTAAATGCAGTAATAAAACAAAACTTTACCTACTTATAAGTACAAAAAGGTAATGTTGCTAAAAAATATAAATACCAGTGTAGATGTTCTGAAAACCGTATATCTTATAAGAATTTTGATATCTTGGTTTTATAAATGGTTATTTATTATAGAATTTAAGAAAAGTATAATGTAAGCAACAAATTGTGCTTACCAATTTATAAAAAAAAACTAATATAGATGGTTCGGCCGGAATAAGTGGACTGTATAGGTAATTTTGAATTTTGAATAGAGAACTTGAAACAAATCTAAAGTTAAAACACTAATCTGTGGAAACGGCGCTTTCCCGCAGATATCGGTTTCCTGCTGTAGGTCCTGGGGCTAAGGATATGGATAAAAAATAGGACAAGTTACCCCAATCTTCACAGTAGAAGCCTAAACGGTAGCGTCTTCCTAGTGTAAAAGGTTCCTTCGTCGAGCCAGATGAAAGAAAATGGACCGAGTTTTTTTTCCGCCGGCGAACTCTCGGTTAAAAAGAAAAAAATGTTCCCGACTTACGGGAAATTTGCCTGCGAGAACACAGCCAGAAAAGGCCAAATGCAAAACGCGAACAAAGACAAAAGCGTAGTGCCGCATACGAAATGCGAAATGCAAGTTTAAACGAATAAAAGCAAAGCGTAAAGTCGCGCGAACTAAACGAAGTCGAAATGCCAAGTTTAAATGAATAAAGCAAAGTCGTAATGCCGCGCGAACTAAACGAAGCCAATGCAAGTGCAAGAGCGCGGCCCGCGGCCCAGACCGTCGGCCATATCGCAACGCGTGCTTGGACAATTGAGCCGATATCACAAATTTTAAATATATATAAGAGGGAATCAAAAAATATAGCCGGCCCTAATTTAAAACTTCAAAAATAAATATATTTTGAGATTAGCGCGAACAATAGATATATTAGAAAGACAAACAAAATAGGTGAGTATTAAAAACAGTCGAGTAAATGCACATTAAAAAGGAACTAGATATGACAGCAAAAACACTAACTGATAAAAATTCATTCAAAATCAAATAAAAAACTTTGATCTAAAGCAAATAACTAACTCAATGAATGATGTTATTTTAAAACAGTGAAATATGATGGAAAATATTTAACAATTGATAGATATAGAGTGATTGTGATTGTATGACAGTAGTGACATGGAAATAAATTTATTCAACATATATATTAATTTATGATTTACAAAAGATTAGTCATTATTCTTTTTTTCACTGTATTTTATAATACAACGTTTGTCATTAAAGTTCCAAAAGTAGGGCTCGTAAAAGATAATTTATTCAACTGACCAACTAATGATCCTAAGTCTTCCCAAAGTAGTTTCCTCTACTATCTAAGCAGAGAAAACTTCATTTGGAATGCTTCGCAACATATCTATTACAGTCATTTGGGACTGCCATAATATCTTTAGCGCACTTTGCTTTCATCGGCATTTTTACGCGAGGATGCGAAAAATAATACGCAAATAGATGCATATTGGAAATGTGACAAAACAGAAATATGATGAATAGCTTGGACTAATACACCAATATGGAACTTGGGTTGCCGTGTAATAGGAACCACTGCCCAGATGTCCACAAATCAGGACGGCACTGCCGAATTGCTTGACGTAAACGTTTCAGCAAGTTTTGGTTTAACATTTGTCCTTAATACACCAAACCTCTAGCATCAAAAAATGCGATCAGCATTGTTTTTGTTTTTAAAAGAGTCGCCTGACTATTTTTAGGCTTTGTGAACCATGACCCCACCATTCAGCATTTTGGGGCTTCATTTGAGAGACATACTGATGATACCAAATTTCATCTCTAGTAATAATGTTGAACTTATATGAATGTGGGATAAATTTTGATCCTTCAACAGCAATTGCTTATCTGGTTTCTTTATGCTCCCTGTTGTTTTATGAGGGACAATTTTTGCATTAGATTTCCGTTTCCTTAATTCATTAAATTTGGTGACACACATCCCTATTCAATTCCATCTCTTTTGACATCATGGCGGTCTTCTTGTAGTAACCACCGCACAGATTTCACATCTACAACGGTATGTGATGTTAACGGGCGATTGACTCCAGGATCTTGCATCTTGCACTGAATCTCTGCCTTCTCGAAAACTGTTGTGCTATTCAAAGACACGGCTGCTTGATAATTCGTCGTAATCATATGCTTGCTGCATTATATTATCTGTTTTATTAAGGGTTTCCCCTAGCTTAATGTAGACCTTAATACTAACTTTCTAACGTGTTCATCAGGTCACTCATGCAACTTCCAACTAAATGTGAAACACTTCTAAAACCATTTCTATTCAGCACATTTATCAGGTGGGTGAACAGCGACCTTGTCTTTGAATGTCATAAATAAAAAACTAAAAAATCACCCCTAGAACATCTCTGACAAAGATTGTATAAGTAAATTATTTTGTGCTTATTATTTGTTACATTTATTGTAGTGTATAAGTAAGCATGTTAGAATAAATAAAAATCACCTAAGCGTATTTATTATTTTTGAGCATAAAAACTAGGAAAATTAAAAAAAAAATTTAAATTGCTTTAAATACTTCTATGGATTTACATTAACATTTTAAATAACTTCTATTGTCTATTACTACACATTCCTAGCATAAATTCTGTTAAAAGTATGTCCACCATTTTAGCATTTTTATTTTTGGAATTCTTTTTAAGACATTGTGAAATATTTAGAAGTTTTATTTCTAAATCTCTACTGCTAGCATCTACGAAAGTCTTCAATCTACGTACCTATGTAATAAGGATAATATCGCTTTTTAGGCTTCTATTCCTGAAAGGCAAGTCTAATAAAATCGGTGCGGACGTCTGTCTGTCCGTAGCGACTTTCAACTCGAGAACTACTGAATCTAAAAACATAAGGGGAGGATGTCATTCGAAAGCCCATGGCTTACCGCGAGCTGGCTAGGTGGATGGCCTACAACAATGCAATAAGCGTTTTTAGAGGACCCAGCTTCCAATATGTTATTCCTTACAACTTTTGATCAGGCAGTTTCCAAGCTGGAGACAAGTTTCTATTTCTGTCATTTCTATCATCTGTCACGCCTTATAATTTTTGATCTGTGATAGATAGAGACATAACGTTTTCAGTTTGACCGGAAGTGGCCGCAAATTTTTGTTTATATATATGGGAATCCCTGAAATCGGTGAAAAAGCAGTTCCACGTCCGTACTTGTTTACATATAGAATTCCTTTCCTTGTCTTGTGAAAAAAATTATATACATTTTATTAAATTTTTTTTTGAGTGTACCCTCTAAAATAATCAAAATCTCTAGTCTAAAAAACTACAATTAGGACTTTCCGACAACCATTTTCAAAAGACACTAAACGCTTTATTGTTACTTATTCTGTGCAATTACTTTTTGCTTTAAATTAATTATCTGATATTATTATAACAAACTTTTTTATAAATAAATTAAATAATAGTACTTATAACTATAGATTTATCACCTTTTGTTGAGCCGTGATTTAAATCTTTTAGTTAAATTGCCGGCTTTTTAAAATTATCTAATACTGTTTGTACATTTTTTTTGTCTTTTGTTGTTAATATATTTCAATTATTTTTACCCTCACTTAACATGTGTCCTTACCCGCAGTTTTGTTTTGTATAACCAGAAAGTTGAAAACCTGTAACCATCCATCTGACAAAAAGAGGCAAATTTAGCTTCTGTGGCAGAATCAAAACGATTATGACAATATTTTGACTGTCTGGATCTTGTATTCTGCTAGCTCCTAAACAATTCATCATAATGGATATTTGACGTATTCACAAGCACTTATATTTTAATCTCTGGAAGTAACTTTGTATATTTGGTTAGCAGGAGCAATTACAGTGATTTGATTTTTGTTTATCTCATATTCTATGTAACCAACCTACATTTTTCAATAGAACGGTATAACGCAAGATGACAATTTTATTTATGCAGAAAAGCAGTTTTAAGCCCTAGATCCAACTATTTGCTGCCATTTTGTTTATAGAAAAGCTTATAACAAAGCTGTGTAATTTATTTTAATGGTATTTTATATCATTCTCATATTATGTAGCACTAAATTTTAGTTTAAGCCTCAAATAACGTAATTTAATTGTATACTCCCTAGAACTTTTACAAAATTACGTTTTTATTTTAATGGTTGCTTTGTATCTAAAGAAATTTTTTTTAAATAATTATAAATTAATAATTATAATACTAGTAATGCCGGTCAGATTTTTTTTATTCTATTTTCGAAATACATTCTTGAACCAGGATACGTTATAATTGTAATTTACTATTCTGTGTCGTTAGAATTATCAGTAATACTTCTAATATTTAGCAAACACCTGAATCTTATTCACTAGCTTAAATTAACAAAAAGCAAAGCTTATTATCTTTTTGAGAGGTATATAAATATTTAGCTAGCTATTACTAAAAATGTTAGTATTATAGTTTTGGCGTGTGTAGTTTTTAAAATTACAAATATTTTATAATAAAACATACTCCTAAAATTCAAGCAATTTTAACACGTTACAGAGTCGTCGAGGTAAATCTTAAATTTTTTTAGCTTGTATTGTAGAAAACCAAAAGATTGTCTTATGTACATGTAAAATCACTTATTAGTTAGCTTCACATAATCAACAACTTACGATTATTGACAAAATGATCTGAGAATATGACCACAGGGCTGCCATACTTGAATCTCTGCGCTGAAAAATTGCTGACAAAAATTTTTGCGTGATTTGGCTATAAAAGGACCCAAGCGTACGACGTAGCCAAGAAGTAGAAGATAGCTGATCACTAGAAGGATGTGACTAATCACAACAAGCGAACTGATCCCAAGAGAAATAATAAATTCGACCACAAATTGAAAGAGGTAAAAGAATTATACGGTCTAGCGGTGCATCAAGATCTTCACTATAAATTTTTGTTTTCAGATTGTTGACTGAAAAAAATAGACAGCAAGTTAAAAATTAAAGTACTGCTGAACGATATCAAGCATATCAACGCTGGCTTACTAAGATTATGTTCGGATGGAAAAAACTTCATCCACAACAGAAGGTAAATAGCTAAAATAACTGTTGGATCTGCCAAGATGCCTCTTGCGTGCCCAACGTCATGCATACAAAGTTTTCTGTTTCTGTGGTGGTACTGAAACTCGTGAAACGGTAAGTCAGATATTATAACGACCCGCTTCTTTGAGGAACGCTTAAAGGTTACCACTAACAGCTATATTAACGTGCTTGAGACAGTTGTCAAGCCATGAATAGAGGAAATAGCCGCTGAACAAGAATATATATGTTTTATCAAGACTTTGTCCCAGCCCACAAAGCAAAAAAACCCAGGCATGGCTATACAACAATTTTATTACTCCTAGTTGCCAAACTTGTGCCCACCCTCCAGCCCCGATTGCAATCTCTACTACTTGTGGGGCATGGTCAAAGCGAAGATCAATGAGAGGCATCAGAACACCAAGGACATATTAAAGGCCTCCATCGCATTGTCATTACTTTCATCATGTTGACCTGCAGCATGTTTATGTCTCGACTCAAGAAGATTGTGGCCGCAGATGGGGGCTACATTTTTTTTCAATACTATTTACTTTAACTAGAAAATCCACCCAGCTACGCTTGGCTGCTATAGAGAATGCAAGTGTTACGAACTTTCTGTAGCAATCGTTACTATTCTCCAGCTATTTTTTCCGGCGTTCTTGCTTGGTTTCTTGCTGCTATTTCTTCCGGGGTTCTTCGAAAACTTTGCTGTCGCCTTGCTTCGTTATCCGCAGCTATTTTTTCTGGTGTTCTTTGAGAACGTTGTTGTCGTCTTGCTTGGTTTTCTACTTCAACTTCCTCCTGAGTTCTTTCGGCACATATACGCTGCTTCGCTTCATTTATTGCTGCCCTTTAATCCGCAATCTGCTCACTTCTTCGTTTTCTCATGTAATTTCTGTGGTGCTCAGCTGTTTGTACCCGTTGCAATGCTTATTTGCAAAAAAGAACAGAAAAACTAAAACAGTAGGATAAATAATTTAATTTTAACTTAAGTTTTTAAAATTACAGTGTGCTTCAAAGATACGGCGATCGTTCGTGTATTTCCGCGTTGCCCCGAACGCGTTACTCTGGCAACCAATGCTTTTGCACACGACCGCGCAAGTGTGACGAACCAATACATCGCCTTTTATATATAAGTATGATGATGATGTTGATTGTGTTATGTTTCATGTAAATCAATTTAATTTTTCTGTATTTTAATGTTGTTTTATTGTTTATCAATTTTCCTAATTTACCTTGACGTCTCCGTATTATTGAATAATTTTTTTTTCCTAAAAATTGGAATCTAGAAAGAATCGAAGTTATCATAATGATAAAAAGTTTAATTTAGATAATCCATAATTATAATTATTTCATTATTAAGTGGCGAAGCGAAGCGGACTCACTTACTAGTGTCATGTTATCTGTCTGTCCGTCTGTCCGTCCGTCCGTCCGTCCGAGCAAAAGCTCGAGAGCGACTGGGAATTTCCAAATTCTGTTTTCACCAATCGACATGTGACCAAAAAGGACTGTTTGGTCAAAGGTCAGCGTTAGTGACCTTTATGATTTCAAATTTTCAAAATAGCCACGTAAGACATGTAGCATATCATTCAACTCGTCTTTGAACACTGATTAATTTAAACATAAAACTTTGAAATACTACGTGACCTTCAACCCGGAAACGCGATTTCCCAAATTTGGGAGACTGCTTCGCAACTTCGATATGCGTTGCAAACTGTCCAGGTTAATTTTCATATCTTTTGACGTATTGAATATAACATACTTTTACAATGGACTTTATTAAAACAGTGTAGAGTTTATTAACAAACTTATTTTAATAAACCATGAATAATATATTTAGTATGATTTATAAATTGTGAAGTGTGCGTTTTTTAAACAATCTTAATATGTTAAATTTTAAATTAACAGACTATTGAAATATTTTGTTTTGCCAATATCCTTCATTGGAATTATCATATATTTATTTATCCTCTAAATTGTTTTCTTCTAATCAGACATCAATTTTGATTTAATTTTCTTAGACATTATTTGTGCTATAATAATAATTTACTGATTTTGTTTTTCAAGAAAATATTTATTTTACACAATTTCGTGTTTTCTTAATTTATTAATTCAAATTTTCCTACAATGCTTTCTTAAATTTAGAAATGTTAATTCGATATCATAAAGGGTTCCAAAAAAGGCATGATATCAATTGTGTCGGTTCTTTCTGTAAATTTGGCAGCGCTCGCTTGGTGAAATTTTGTAGCAAACACATATGGAGCGCTAATTGATGAAAGAGCGAGTGACAATCGTTAAAATTTATTACAAGCGCAGAGAATATTTCGCCGAGACTTATGCAGATATGTCGATGAGCAAAATTGTCACATTTGGGCACCGGTAATACTCGAGCTGTTCAAGAACGGCCTATGCATACCTAAAAAGTAAGTTTGGTGAGAATTTTATGCTTATGAAGTGATTGGACTGTTCTTTTTTGAAAATGAGGCCGGAATGCAGTCAATGGCAATTGTGAGATGATAATAAATTTTTCCGGCCTCATTTTGGGCGGCTTTGATTTGGACGACTTGTGATTCCAACAGGGCGGTGCTACCTGTCGAACGATGCATGACACAATCCAATTATTGGAACAAAAATTTAATGGACGACTTATCTCCAAAAATAGTGAAGTGAACTGGTCACCAAGATCTTACGATCTCATACCGTGGGACTTTTTCCTTTGGGAATTCGTAAAGACCAAAGTTTACTAAAATAAAAACAAACCTTAAATAAAACGCAAAAATTCGAATAGTTATCGACAACATTGACCCACAGCTGTGCAAAAAGTTATCGAGAATTTTGTCAGACAAATTCGAGAGTGTCAAAGTGGAGGACATTTGCCAAATATCCTGTTCCACATTTAATATCAACCCTTTAAAATAATGTTATAACTTTGCTAACTCATAAATAAAATATCTTTTTTTTAATTAATCCTGCGGTTTTTTTGGGACACTCTCTATTTAATAAACTTATTTTTGAGCAACTATTTAAATTTTGTTTCTTGTTTTTTGGCCTTCTTTCAATATTTTTATATAATATTGGTTATTCTGCATCGCCAGCGTGGTCGCGCGGTAGAGGTGCGGGCTGCGATGTAGACGAACCCGGAACTCTCTGATGCCTGACGAGTGGCCTACTTAGTCACTAAAAATAATTGAGTACCTGCATTCACTACGAACAAGGGGTAATAATGGCAGTTGTCTAAGGCACAGTGCTTACTACATCGCCCCGCATTAGGCCCACAATGACGATCATATGAGAGCGTCAACCTCTCAGTTCGCAAGCCGTGCTCCCACGTGGGGAGTTAGAGTCTTACCATTATTGGTTATTCTGCACTGTAGCTTTAATAGCTGCTACTAGATGTTACTTACCGTTCAGAATTAAATAAATTTATTTTGTTTTCTTCTTCATCAAATAATTTTAATTGGTGCTACTTACTGCATAGTTTACAAAAATAAAATATTAGTGTGAGAATTGTCAGCTTTTTACGCAGTTACTAAGTAGCGCAACATTATGCAGCCTCTCTTACCAGCATTTCGCTAGGAACATAAATCTTATCTACACAGTAATGACAGCAGATGCGGTTTGCTACCATTAAAATTCCTTTTGCAATAGAAAATCATAGCAAAGCACAAAAATATTAGTAAACAGGTATTGGCATGCCCGTAACTCGTAAATGATTTAACTACTGCAATTTATCACGGCCCGGTGTATCTAGCCGGCAATCGGTACACCTATGCAAAATTCCTTTCAGTTCGTGAAACAAATTGTGTAAACCTAATTAATCGGGGCACTATTCCCATAAATAACCGATAGATCTATTAGCGCGGGGAACTTTTATCTTAATTAGCTCTTGTTGCAGCGATTCTGTTGAAACCAAGTCGCAAACTTTGAAATATATAGATTTTTTGCCACTCCAGCCTGCGCCCATAAATTAAAGCATCTACTGTGCGCACTAAATTAAAACCGTCGCGAGCTGCGGTGCGTGCACCAGGCTATTAACTATCGAAACTAAGAGCAGGATCGGCCGCCGCCGCTCCAATCGCGAGCCTTTGTTCCAGATTAAGTTAAAAACGGCTAAACGAGTAGTTCGTATACGTTTTCCCCTAGGTGATTTGGCCAAACAAACGAGGTGGAACACATTAAACCCACGCGAAGTTCTTTCCATTGCTACCGCAATGTTTAGCTATCATCGTACATCATAATCCCAGCGGAGATTCTTATTGGAAGCAGTTCAATATGCCCACCGGTATTATCCTTAAACAATTCTAAATGTGTACGCCGGCTCATTCCGTTTACGTAACGTGATTTATAGCCGCTCAAATTGCGATAAATTTACGAGTTCAAATTTTTAAAGCGTTGCGGCATCGGTCTGTTGATCTCTTTCGGCGGCAACGAAAAATGAAATAGGAACCGGTTGGGATCAGCGGTCCAGAAATATGTTTGATTGTAAATAATAAAAAGGCAACTTTCGCTCATAGATATTGGTCTGAAATGCAACGAAGAGCGTATTTATTACGGTGACCGTCCGTAAATACCCATTTGTTTTACCATAAAAGACTCGGCTCGCACGACAGCTTTTAGGCGCCAGAATCGTCTTCATAACACAATAAAAATGCGTCAACGGTGTCTTCTTGTAAATTGTTTTAGCGTGCGTTTGCCCTTTGTGCCCGCCAGTCCGCTCCCAATTAGCTGTAGCTGATTTGTACCTCATTTTAATTAACTATTGTCAACAGCAATATCTTCCGAATCAGATCTCATTGTTTTCAAATAATTAAGTTAAAACTTAATTACGGATGGTTTTCATTTAATTTTTCATTGTCTCATGAATTTCTTAAAATATGAGTTCATTGTTTTTGAGCCAAACGAATTGGACACAGCGCGAACAATACTTTTACTGAAAGATCGATGTAGGTGGTCTACAATTAAATGTGATATCAGATACGATATTTAAAAATCTCTCAGTTCTACATAATAACCTATAATCATATTTTCCCATGCATATTATTAAACAATAAAGGTACGCAGTACATACATTCTTTTTGTATTCCCGGCTTTCAGAGGTTTATTTGTGTTCTTTAGGGGGATGCCACACTAACGGCTCTATTTCAATATAAAGTTTTACCAATCCCCATAGTCGTATTACGCCTTTCGTGTGTACAATTTTTTAAAAATAAACTGAACATCAGTTAATTGTGGCGGCTTGCTAAGGTACACAAGCAATAAAACCATTAATTGGTTTGCATGCTTTAGTGTCATAAAAACGAAGAGAGCCCTTAAGAAAGGTCACACTTAACGATCATTTATTGTTTTTATTCATTGCACGAAGCAAATAATGCAAGTTCACCCACCGACGTCGAGAAATATGAAGGTAATTTTATGACTGCACTGCCTCATTAATGAATTAATTGAGAAAAATTTCTTCCGGCCGGAGCTCTTTCAAATCAAAAAGGCCGCCGGGTTCGGTTTTCTTGTGACCGGCTGCAACTAGAGCTTGCCCGTCGTTTTTATTCCATTATTATAATTCTGTTGTGACAAACCCGACCTCTTCTTTTCTTATTCCTTACAAATTGGCTGTTATGAATGTGACCGCCGCTGCAGGAGTCCGCCTCTCGCTGGTCATCATGCTTTCTATTGCCGTTGTTATAGCTGGCCCGTGCTAAACGCAGCTTCAGGTTATCCCACGCAAGCAGCGTCAAAATAAAACAAACCCACCGGAAATACATTATACGTTAATTTAAAGGTCTAAATGACGTCGCAGCGCAAAAAATTAACGAATCGCGACTGGATTTCGGCCAGTTCTTCAATCGTGGACCGGGCGTAGTCGCCCTGCGGCCACATCGAACTTTATAATCGCATTTTCTGTCGAAAAAGCGCCATATGGTCGGATCGAGTACATGTAAACCTGAATAACCCGAGACGCGGGAATTAGAGCCTTATCCAAATAGCTACATCAACGTCATTAACGGTAAAACGGAACTTATATTAGATATGGCATTAAAATAATGGCTATCTGTGATTGTTGTCCTTGTCACCCAACTGTGTAGTGCAACTGAAAAATGGGGCTACACGTGCGCTTTCAACGCGGTCTGTTGGGTGCTAGGGTATCACTCCACAGCATCGCTCGCTAGGCTTCCAGGAGGCCGTGCGGCCATGTTCTGGGCCAACCTGTCACTCAGATGGACGGACGGGATAAGTGGACCTTGGTCACACTCTATTACCGACGCGTCTCTCACTCTGTTTCAACGACATCCAAACAAAAACTTAATTGATGAAGTGGTTTCGCGTCTGTACGAGATAAAAGACCTGTACTCAGAAGGTGTTTTTTAAATCTGACACCTTCATGAAAAGGACGTGCCTTTCGCGACGTAATGGCTTCGGCCGAGCTCTTTGATGGGGCAGGCGTCGCGATCACCGCCAAGCGCTAATTAAGCTCTGGCTACAAGTTGCACGTATCTCGTAAGTTCCTAGACGTGAGGAGCATTGTAGCTTTTGTGGCACCAACTGAAATATTTAGAAACAGGCACTATTAATTATATGAAACATAAAAATTTGAAGCATACTTAAATACTTGCTGAAAGGATAGTAAAATGCAATTTTCATTTTAAACTTAGTTGCTTATATATTCTACATTTTTGGTATAAGCTTTTCATGTAAATCAAATTTAAATGAAAACTAATTTTTATAATTATTAATTCGGCAGTTATTTATGTCCTGGTCGTTTTTTTTTAATTGTTATTATTTCTTTGACATAAATTCTTAAGTGAAAATTGTACACAGCAATGTTTTTGATAATATGTTATGTGAAACAGGCTAATTAAATAAATTATGAACTAAATAAAATAATGTTTTGTAATTCACAAATTAAAAAAAAATAATAAAAACAAATATGGTGAGTTCAACACAATCTTTTTTTGTTTATAACTGAGATGATAAACTTTAAAATACATAATAGGTTGAATCCACTGCGCTATTACGCCGCGATTTGCTTTACATTAAATTATTTTGCAAGGGTCCACCTATAATTAAAACCAAACATTTAAACCCAGAAATAGCTACGGAAAACCAATACCAGTCTCTAGCAGACGATCCAAGTACTAGCAACACACAGGACACAAACCAAAAACAAAGAAAAACACTAATTATCCCCTTTTATCTTGAATTATATAACAGCAATAAACCTACTGATCAAACTAGTGGAAGATAACTATAATTATCAACTTACGCAAGGAAATAAATTAAAACTACAGATATACAGCATAGAAGTCTACAAGAAGATAATGGATGTGTTAGATGCCAATAATGTGGCGAGACATACATATAGCCTAGAAGAAGAAAACAGTTTCGAGTCATTTTAAGAAATATACCCCACTCCACTGACGAAATTCTAATCAAAGGGACCTAAAATAAAAAGGTCATCAAGGTCATCAACATTCTGAACATACTAAATGGGGAAATTAGACTGAAAAAAGATGTTTTTTTATTGACCTTAAAGACAAAGTAAGTGATAAAAAAATCTTCGACATAAAACACATTGAAAACGCCATTATAGCGTTTAAGGAACCCAGAAATTATAGATATTCCAACGTAAATATTGTCGATGTTTTGGACATACAAGAAACAGTTGCACTAGACCAGCTCGTTGTGTCAAATGCGTCGGCCTGCATGACTACTCTACCTGTCCTAAAAACCGTAGATGGCCAAGCACCCAAATGCGTTCTATGTCAAGGCGAACACTTCGCCAACTATAAAGACCTTCTCAGCAGAAGATCTCAACATCACGTAAACCTTAGCTTCGCTGTACACCAACAAAAACAACAACCACAATACAAGCAGCAAAACCACCAAGCGACAAGCCAGAAGCAAATAAACTGAAAAATCAAACGGTAGATCGTCATTCTCAACGAAAACCGTATAGTCAAACCATAAACCAACACACAAATGAGTTGACACCTCTTATAACTTCACTACAACAGATCATATTAACACAACAACAACCAATTAATAAACTCACCACCCAAATTATACTACTCGGAGAATAATTAAGAAACAAATGGCTCCAATTTATAAAATTGCGCTATGGAACGCCAATGGCTTCGCAAATTACAAACGCGAGGTTGAGACATTCCTCAAACACAATGACATTGATATATTTCTAATAATTGAAACTTATTTTAACAGCACGACTGATATCAAGATCCATAATTATCAATTGTACTTGTCAAATCACCCGGATGCAGACCGACTAGCCAGAGGTGATACCGCAATACTGATTAAAAAGCATATCAAACATCATAAACTACTTGTTCTTAAAGAAAATTACTTACAAGCTACATTCCTTAAAATTGAAGATTGGTATGGTCCGTTAATGCTATTAGTTGCATACTGTCCTCTTAATTATGCAACCATCAATCAAGGTTTTGTCGCATATTTCAACTGCTTAAAAAATCGCTTCTTAGCAGATAGCGACTACAATTCTAAACACACCCTCTGGGGTTCTCGCCTCTCCTCACTTGGAGAGGAAGGGTACTACACTAGGTAATGCAAGTAATCTAAGTCACTTATCAATCTACGAACCCAGATACTGGCGGACCGACCAAAATAAGTTGCCAGACCCCCTTGACTTTTTTCTACACACAATATTGCTACTAACTATCTTCAAAAAACATTGTGTAGGACTCATCGTCAAATCACACCTCGGCGATTCCAACTGTAAGTTCTACGATAATAAAAACAGAAAGGCCGCTGCAACTATATAACAAAAATACAAATTGGTGCTACTTTAGATACATAGTACACCACAACCTGGACATGCAAATCTCTTTAAAAACAAATGAGAAACTTAAAATAACTGTTTAAAATTTTATCATATTACTCCAGCATGCAGCTTGAGAAGCAACACCCCTACTCACAAACCAGAGTGTGCAAGTAAATCGCCCCATAGCAATAAAAAGAAGAATCGCCGAAGAACAACGACTTAGAAGGGTCTGACAACGTTCCAAACACCCCTCAGACAGGCGTTGCTATAACCAAGCAGCGGCGGAATTAAAAGAACTCATTGCAAGGTTGAAAAACGCGAGCTTTAATAAATAACTTACAAATATGAGTGCAACAGAAGACACAAACTACCCACTGTGGAAAGCGATCAAGAATATAAAATCCCAAAATAAACCAATTTTTGCTCTTAAAAAAAGATGGCTCGTGGGTACGCATAGATTACGAGAAAGATGATCCCTTTGCACAACATTTAGAAAAAATATTTCAACCAAATCAATCCACCGCTGTTTCTTATGATGAAGTACTTGAAATACAACAAGGTCTGGGTGTGCACATCAGTTCACTCCGCTTATAGACCCGTTCTTCGTGTTAGAAGAGACAAATATAATCCGATCTAATTTAAGCTCCAAAAAGCCTCTGACTGTGATGCAAACAGGCGAACTAATTAAAGAACTTTTACGCAAAGGTCTTGTAATGTTGAGTATGTTGTATTATGCCGTTTTGCGCTTGGGGTATTTTCCATCTCAACGAAAGCTTTCGCAGGTGATCATAATCTCTAAACCTGAAAACTCCCCAGGCTAATTAATTTATTCTCTATACTAGATAGGCAAATTACTAGAAAAACTATTACTTAATCAAATAATGCCATTAATAAAGTAAATAGTTACTATTCCAGATCATAGAGTTATAGATGCTATCAACCAAGCTTTGAGGAAAAAATATTGTACAATCGTTTTTCTCGTCGAGAGTTAAACGTTTGACAAAGTGTGGTATACAGGCCTACTCTTCAAAATAAAGAATTATCTCTCCCCTAGCGCATTCATTATCCTTGAGTCGTATCTGTCAGAACGCCATTTTCAAGTAAAATTTGGTCAATATTTAACAGCACTTTATTTAGTTAAATCAGGAGTACCACAGACTAGCGTCCTTGGTCCGCTACTCTACCTAATCTACACAGCTGATATGTCTACCAATTAACATTCCCTTACTACAACTTTTTCTGATCACAAAGTCCTTATGGTAACAACGATCCCGTGTCAGCAGCAAATCGCCGCAAAAAAAAAATTCTGGACTTAGTCGCGCAATGGACCAAAAAATGCCTTGTATAATTAAACAAAACAAAGTCTTACCACATAATTTTCAGTATACGCAAGGGCAATATGCCTCTAATATTTATTGATAATATTCCATTGACACAAGTAACGTAGGTGAAATACCTTGGTATTTACCTTGATCAGCGCCTGATGGTGTGAAGGACCCACATTTCGAAAAGCGCGAACATCTTGGCGAATTGTCTAGAAAACAGTATTGGCTACTTGGCAGACCTCCAACTTATCCCTCGTCAATACACTTTTCATCTACAACATAGTATTCAAACCATTTTGGTCGTATGGTGCCCAACTGTGAGCCACAGCGGCAAACTCCAACATACAAATAACTGAAAGGTTTCAGTCTAATGCTCCGTATTTTGTGAGGAATGAGGACATACTTAGTGGCCTAAAAGTGGTATTAGTGAAAGATGTGATTACTAAAATACGACAAGTGGTTTTGTATGAAATTGATGTTTTCTTCGCTTACTTGTTAACATAATTTTGGCATATCCAGTATAGTGGGGATTATTTTAACTTTATTATAAGTATATTTCCTAAAAATACTACTTGTTGCAGGCGCTCTCATGTCACGACTTTCATGGTTCTGCCTTTCCCCCCTCAAAACTTAACATATAAATAACTTAGAATTTTGCATGTACATTCATTGGCTCTATACTTTAGCTAAGTTCATAAATGGACAGTCAAAGGAGAGAAGAAAAGGGCTTTCAAATATTTTCAAATTTTTGTAACGTTTACCATTTTTGCCAAATTTAGGTCACATTTTCCAAATATGTTTCCTAAGTATTTTTCTAGGTAGTCTAAAAATTGAGGGGATTGAATAAGCGAATTAGGAGATACGACTACTAATGTTTCTGATTCCTACACTTAACATTAATAATTTTTTAGAACAACGTTAGTAAAATATATTAGTTTTAAAAATAAAACTACTTTTGTTGACAATAATTTTTCTGTATTAATTTTCAAATTAATCATAAGAAAGTTAAAATTTTCATAAATAGTAATATAATAGATATAAGAACTATTAATATCTATTATAACCTTACAAATTAATTTTTAATTATATTTTGCAATATAAATGTCCGCTAGATATTTTAAAGGAAATTTTAGAATATAAAATTAGAAAGCAAAAAATAGGAGTCTTCGAAAAAGTGCTACTTATGGAGAGTATCTGACAGAATTAGAAAAGAATCTAGATAGTGGATATAAACATAATGAACGTGACAAAAATGTGAACTGCAAAATAGTTAGGATGTATGTTATAATTGTTATAATATAAGCAATTACAAAAAAATTCTTTTGAGGGTAAAAATGTGGTGATAAAAAGTAAAATAATAAAAATCTGTTTAAACAAAAAGATCTAACAATGAGCACAAACAGAAAACAGAATATAAAACTGCAATTAAGAGATTTAAAGCTACGAATGTTAAAAATAGTTGTACTTATTATGAATGTAAACCTATTTGGTCATAAACTTAATTTTTTATCAGGAACATCTGAGTTGAGTGACTTTATTTGTATACTTTTAAACAGTCTGCAGTTTCTCGTATGTTTATATAGTTTAACACTATCCTTAATTGTGATAAGTCTTAATTTTTTCTTAGATACTATATTATCATACATTTTCTTTAAGATGCCTTTACCTGCATGTTTTAATATGTGCCATTATATTTTCCTCCTTTTTCTTTTACTTGATTCTATTCAATAACTAAAAACTTGTACATACTTTTTAAAATAAACTCTAGAATTACGGAATCTAAACCAATAAGCTCAACTACATGCACAGAATAGACGATTTAGAGAAATAGAACAAAAAAGTAACATAAATATTATTCAAAGTTTGACTTTGCTGTAAAGCAAAGTATCAACCATTTTTTTGTTATTATTGCCAATCTGTTTTAAAGATTATATTTTCACAATGGTTACTCTAATAAGGTAAGCCTTTATTAAACTTTATCTTACAAGTTTTACAAGAGACATCTTTAATTTGTCTGCAAAGAAAAAATCACAAAAGATAAATTTGGCAAGTTTGTCGTCCACGAGAGGTTATCAAGCAAAGTGTTCTAGAAGAATATCTCAGATTTCCTTAAATACTTCAGACCCGATTTTAAAAAACTGACTAATAGCTGCATTAATTAGCATGATGCATTTGCCTTCCTAAAATATGTGCTTTTTATTCACAATTCCACAAGTAATACTAAGTAATAACACGCTCAAGGAGAAAAATCGCTCGTGCTATTGGTTGAGAATTTTCTGCAACGCAATAACAAAAATTCTTTATGCTGATGTAGCTTGACAAGTAAAAAACAACTTTGTTGCTAAAGAGTACAACAACCTCGCAATATATGTCTGAGGATTAAGCTAGCCTGTCTTTTCAGCTCCTGAGCCATCTTTGCCTTTAAACAAACACAACTTAAAGTCACATAACACCTACAATATAAAGAAAATTGCAATAACAAAAATTCACAAATAATTGGAGTATCACAAGACTTGAACGAAAATGCATTCTATTATATATATTTGGATTTACATATATTTTATATGTGTAATAAATTGAACTAATAAATTTTATAAAATATATTTATTTGTACAATTGAAATATACACTACATGCTATAAAAATACATCAACAAATAAATAAGCAGTTAAGTAATTAAATGAAACTTATACAAATATTTGATTCTCTAGTTAAACTGTGACGGTTGTGGGGATGTGCCCAATAATCTACGTTATTTATATCTATAATTATTTGTTTTATTTTAACAATGGAAACAATTCTATTTATGTTGCGATATCAAAAAAATGTAATACATTTAGACATAATTTTATAAATAAAACTTGAAAATCTTTAAAGTAATAAAGCTTGCTTCAACTTTTAACATTTCTTTACTATAGATGTATGTTGCTATCTAAAAACTCTTCAGCTACAATTTCGTGCTTTATGGTGCAAACTTAGTTCGATGTGTAACATTAATGGAAGCTAATACAGTTGGAATCTTGGGTATTTAACTTAAAACATAAGATGCTTTATAACAGGTTGCATCAATGGTTTTATGCTGGGGTAGTAGTTTATATTCTTTAAATAAGTATTAAGGTCTGCACATGTACCTTCTGTTATCTTATTTAAGTACACTTACTATTTTTAGTATTGTGGGAGCTTCGATAACTGCTACGTTTTATGAGTGCTGTGCAATTGTCCAACTATTTGTAAAATCTTGGCATTTACATTAATTTTAAATACATAATCTGTGCATTTTTTGTAGTAATTGTGAGGTACACAGCTATAAAAAAATTATTTAACCCTATAGTAGACACTTGCAATTTAAACAAATAATTATCTTCATAGTACACCATCATCAATATCTATATCTCTGACACTTAGGGGTATTTCAGGTCTGTTACGTCCTATGAACTGTAATCAAATATTATAAATGCATTTAAAACCACCAAATGCCGATATTTAAAAATACATTTTTACACATTACTGTGCATAAAAACATAATTACATGCTGGTAATACAGAACACAAAGAACAGATTTAAAGAAAAGTTGAAATATTTTGAAGAAGATTTACAAGGTAGATGACTATTAATTTAAAATAACTGTGTTAGTTTGGAAATAAAAATCCTGAATTAGCAGAAAGTAAAACCTCTCGACACTAGTATTACAAAAAAGTATTACGAACAGTTAAGAATAGAATAACTTTCTATAGTATACCTATAAGAATCTAATTTCAAAGAAGCTTACAATCGCTGAATCGCCGTTTACAAATCAATCTCATATGTTATATTAGCCATTAAATTTAATAGAAAGATTGAGCAGCAGTTAAGTTTAATAGACCTATCTGCTTAGTTAAATTTGCCTCCTCATTTGCTAAAGAACATGCATATTAAAACCAGAAACAAATTAGACAAGTAGAAAATTAGAAAAGTATGACTTCCGTGAAAATAAAGCATCTCCGGTTATTCGGTCATCAAATGATACTTCGTTGCATTATTGTGAGTTTTAGAAACGTTTGCTTTAAAGTAGCAACAAAAGCGATAAAGAAACTTAATCGTACTACTTTGAAGCACGTAACCTGAAGAAAAATTGTAGCTATTTTGTAAGAGGACTTTTCCGGATTTTGTATTATCCAGCATTTAGTTTATGTTATCGAAAATGGTTGTCTAAATAAATATAACAAACATTTGCAAATTTTTTCTAAATTTATGTTTTTCAGTAGCAACTCTGTGTTCTTTAAAAAAATCACTTCACATTTTTCTAAAATCTTTCAGATCCAAAATTAAGCATTGGTATTGCTTTTTGAATTATTAATTGTGTCGTTATTCTTTGCAATTTTTATTTTTGCGCTTGATTTTGAACCTTTCTAACAGTGCCAAAAAACATGGAGAAATGTTGCCTAACACTTTGAACATCTTTATAATGTCCCTAACAATTAAGATTTTGTGTACTTAAGGGGTACTTAAAACGAAGTTGACTTTCTTCTTCAGCGTGTGCAAGAAACAAAGTTAAATACACTCGCTTATCAGGAAATTTACAAAATCCTATCGGTTATCTTCGGGACTAATGTAACATAAATTACTCATATGAAATTATTCTGGATCTTAAAATGACATTATAGATACTTAATAAAAATATTAGGACATTTTTCCCAAATTTTACAACCTACAGGAGGCGAACGAATAGTTTTGTCTTGAAAATCTCCTCAGACAAATTTTGCTTTTACGAAAATAGAAGGATAATATCAATTAGCCCTTTAATCAAATTTAGGACATCTAGAGTACTATTTAAAAAAATTAAAAAATTTATTAAAATAAATAACAACATATTGAATCTACCCGAGTCCCTTAGAAGCACGGGTCTAGATAATTTACCCCTTCCCTCCTTCCAATCGACAGATAATGCGATGATAGTAACCATTTTTGAAATATGTTTTAAGCGTAGCCGCACATTGATCATTAATTTTATAACAAGATTATAACTGAAAAGATTTCTGCTGTTCAAAGACAAACTTTAAGTCTGTAAATTCAATTTACATAAAAAATAATTTTAAGGTTATAGTGGAAAAACAGAGACACGTCATATATTTAGTACTATAAATAAATAAAGAACTGTTCCTTATAATAACTACAAATCGCAATGTTGCTATATAAATTAATATGAAATCTTATATATTTTTTGATGTAATTTAAATAAATGTAATTTACGCCAACTGCTCATTTAACTGTGAAAAAACGTTATTAATTCATTGTACGTATCTAAAATAGTATGAAATCTAAAAATACAAAGCTACTTGTTATTTCACACGGATTTTTATTTTTTTGATTGATATTAATATTATTTGTATGACAAGAAAGTGTCTGTCGTCATTTGGTAAGAAGGCGCTAGCAGCATTATCTATGTTAATTTGTTTGAGTCTTTCTTTCGTGTTCTTTTGCGCAGTATATAGTTTGTCGGCACATTGTATTGGTGATACCAGTGAATTCATTATCTTAATAATTGGTGCAAAATTCTTGAAGTTATACTAGGCAGTGTTTTTAGAGAATTATACGAATGGATCGAAACTGATATAAAACGACTGCAAAATAAGAGAGGGGAATAGGACGGTGAATAGGAACGATGAAGAAGGCAAAGTGATCTTGCATCTATTTGAAGACAAAACAAGTTTTTCTAGATGTTGTGCCCAAATGAAACTCCGCAAGAGGTCTCTAAAACAGGATTCGGGGTTTCTTTTAGATTAATTTTGAAAAAATCTTTTTATTATCACAAACTGCTTATCGAAAGCGTGTTCAGCAAAGAGTAACAGGATTTTTCATCATACAGTAAAACGTCCTGTAGAAATGCAAGTTCGAGGATGCTTCTGTAAATGCAGTTTTCATTGTCTCTTTCTATTTATAGATAATTTAAACATTGAGAAAATGTGCCCCATCTACCAGAAATGCTTGCTGAAAAGCTTTTTGGTTCTGGCAGAACAAGTGAGATGCTGCAAGAAAATGACCTTAAACATCGCAGCAAATTGTGCAGTACGTGTAAACAACAAAATAACGTCACTACGATGGAATCGCTGGCAATATTTCCAGTTGTTAACCCCATTGAAAATATGTAGTCATATGTTAAAATGAAACAGCTATTATTTCAAATTATATGGAAATCTTTGCCAAATTATTACGCAGAAAATTTCGTTGAAAGCATGGAAAAAAGGTGTGAAGCTACAATCAGTAATGGAGGTGATTGGGCCAAATATTAAGTCATTTCGCAATAGCTCACTGGTAAAAAAATATCTACATTTTCATTTTTTCAAGATTACAGCAGTTATGTTTGTTATCGAACAGACTATACGTGATATCACTCGAACCATTTAAAACATTGGAGCACGGCCATTAGAGCGCGGCCGTTACAACGCGAGGACATTGAAGCGCGAGGAGACTAGAGTGCGGAGACATTAGAGCGCGAAATATAATATTAAGCATGATAAAAGCAAAATTTAAAGTTTTTAGCTATTACCATATATGTACATATGTATGTACGTCATGTATACAAACATACTGGTTTAAAGCGTTCTTAGCCTTGCGGCTTTTTGTTTATTAACTTTTATTTCTCTGTTTAATTCAATTACAAGCTGTTTGGTGTTTGTTTATTAGTCGAATAGACCCACAATGATGTTCTGTTAGGTAATTACATAGTATAAAGTCCTTCTTAAAAGTAATTTATATTAATGTGTAATTTAAAAGCCATTATTTATCTACAATGCGCCGGACTTTTGTAAAATCAGTTAATAAAGGTACGTGGAGTTCCCGGCTACTTAACGACTCACCAATAAATTTGTCATAATATGGAAATGCCCTTTCTTGTAAATTTTTTGAAGGTGCAATATGTTCATTATGTTTTCAGTTTTAACTTGTTTCCCAAGATTTAATTGCGCGGTGTTAAGTGTTTTATCCAGAAAGAGTAAAGAAAATCTTTGTTTGAATGGTTACATGTATCGATTCGATTGGAAGAGTGCCTGTGAAACAATAAAATTTTGGAGATGCATACCACTGTTGACAAACCTTTTTTGCGACAAGTGCACCAACACTTTCACGACAGTTGTGTCTCTGTAGTTACAGTTAGTGTTGCAAGTGAGATTAAAAGTCGAGCTCTAGGAACTATAAAGACAACTTCGCAAATTATCAATTACTGTATCAGTCATAATGATGATGTATGGTATCCAGTGTTCAAGTGGCGTTTCCAAGCAATGGTTCTCTCGGGAAAATAGTAAGGAGGAAGAGAAACCAAATTAATACCGCTCCTGCAGCGCCTCAAGAATTGGACGGTGTAATAATTCCGGAGTCTTATAAGATGTACAAATGTCCCGACGGACAAATGGACGACTTTTACTGGCTGACAATAAAGTATTAATTCAAATATTAATATTTGAGCGAAAAACAATTTAAAGGTATGTGGTAACTAATATTTTTGTGTTTAAATATGTATCTGTTACAAAATATAATGCAATCTAATTGATTTACTTCAACGCTAATAATTTTCAAAGCTCAATTACTTCTTCCTTGATTAATTTGCTCATTCATATTGCATTTCAAATCAAGTTTTTACTATAACTATAACAGATCCTGAGTGAATCTGAGCATTGGTCTTTGACGGAACTTTTAAAATAATACCCAAGCCATTCTACCAAGTGTACACCATTTAGCAAAAAAATTTAAAGGTGTCCACCCTATATTGTATGCTCTTCTCCGAATAAACAACAAGCAACATATAAAGTTATGGTCGACATGATAAAAGATTTTGGCATTAGACTGCAGTCAAAAGAGATATCGGTGAATTATGAGCTGGCAACAATAAATTCATTCAAAGAAGCTTTCTCAGGCTCAAAAATATTGGGATGTTCCTTTCATTTGACGAAAAATATAAAAACGACTGGGAAATTATCATCTGGAGGGAAGATATAACAACGACGCAGAATTTATCGCGAATGTCAAGGTGGTATCGGCATTGGCTTTTGTATGCATAGTTGATTTGGACGAAGCTGTTGACAAACTTTCAGCGGCGCTCCCAAACTAATTACATGAACTTCGAGGACAATTATATCGCACGTCCCAATCACAAAGGGAATGGACGATGGCCTCCTTTATTTCATCCCAAGATATGGTTACTCTATAATAGAGTCAATCCGAAACTGATCCAATAATCATGCAGAAGCCGCACGTCGGAGACTACAGTGTCAATTATCGACCATTCGATTATATAGAAACTTATCAATACATTAAAAAAATTCAATGTGGTCGCGATGTATTTTATAAAAACTTAAGGGCAGGATTTGAAGCTTTTCATAAATTTAAAAAGTATGTTCAAGCAGATATTAGGTTTAAAACAATGTAACTAAATATACAACTACCCGTACTTTGTAGAATATTTGAAGGCAATTGCTCGCAATTACAAAATGGCAGCATAACTAAAAATGTTTTAATTGTGTACCTATATGTATAAAAGGATTATTTTATTTTCTTGTTTGTAATAAATTTTGTTCGCTGGAAATACGTATTTTCCTATTTTAGTAATTAAATTTAAAATTTAAACAGTTGAAAATCAACAAGTAATTAGAGGCATTTTATTTTTGATCGCACTTTACTAGCTTTAAATTTTGGGTTATCATGCTCAATATGCTCCTTCATGTAATTTTATATTTCGCGCTCTAATGACCTCGCGCTCCAATGTCCCCGTGCTCTAGTCTCCTCGCACTCTAATGTCTCGCGCTCTAACGTCCGCGCTCTAGTGGCCACGCTCCAATGTCCCATCCCGTCACTCGAGTGCATTTATGTCGCCTTTAAACCATAGAAAAGGTACGATTACTTCATATCGAAGGACTAGAAGGTATAAAACCGGTGAAAAATGCTAACTTATGTAAGCAAGAGCTATAAATATTTTATTGCTCACAAAATCATGCGAGTGCGTTTCGGAATGAAATATAATAGCTAAACGTCGAACGGTTACACGTTTCTGCGATTTTGGCATGTTAGCGTACGCCACAAATCACGAGCTACATTTATTATCGTTACTTGTAGCTGCTACCTGGGTGCTACTGTATTAAATCCTGGAATTCTTATAAACAAAATTAAGCATATATCACTACCTCTACATAAACTGGTAGCCGCGTGTTCTTTATGTTGCAAAGCGATAAAATCTACAGCAGCATCGGGTTTGAATGGAAGTTGTATTTTAGGTTTCTGGGCGTTTGTAATTTAAATTAGACGCAACCGTCCCCAATAACGTTCATAAATAAAGCCGTTCGTCGGCCGCAGTGATGCCCGAATCGTCGACTTTTTTCGATGGCAAAAGCATCATATAAAATATACGGATGATAATGACGGCGTGTTTTTCGCCGGTACGCTTGACGTTAATAGGGCTCGAAGTAGGCAGGCGAAAGCACTAATCGTCCCGTCTTCCCCGTCTTTAATTCTGCTTTGTTCGCGTCGCGGGCAGCAACTGGCAAGTAAGCACAAGAACTGGAAGCTGACGTCCTTCAACAGTAATTTGTCTAGAAGCTTGGCAAGTCTCAATCATTGTTTAATAACATTACAATCAGAATGACTGCGCAGTATTGGTTCGGTTGCTGCGCGTTGCATACGTCTGCGGAGCGGTCCACGATGTCCGCAGATCAAAGCGGGGCCGAAGGCTTCCATGTGCCGAATCACGCGTGCCGTCGGCCGCCCACCAGCGCAGCTGGGATGGTAGCCGCCGGTTTTGATCCACCGACCCACAGCGGCGCGCAATCCTCATTCGATTAATTAGGCATTTGCTAGGAGTCTTCAAATTGCCGGGCCCGGCTGTAATTCATGGGCAATATGGGTCATGCCGAGCTGGGCCAATTGGCCGCCGACGACCCCGCCGACCTGGTGCGTGCCCGGGACTCAGCGTTCACGCACCTATGCTTCGAAATGAAGTGGGAAGTGAAACACGAATAGAAATGTTAAGTACTTGTAAACACTGCAAGTACGTACTTCCTCTCTAGATACAAGTATTAAAAACCCGCGGCGCACTCTAACATGCCGCAAAGAGTGTTGGTATGGGAAAGTCGACAATTATAGCTTATCCTCTTTTCACCACCTGACAATCATTTAGTCTATAAGGAAGTATCGTTAGCATTGCACAAAACAGATATAAAAAAAAATATGTTAGACATGAAACAACCGCTATGGTTCAACGAGTAATATAGAAAGGAAAACGTCTATCTAACACTAAGTGACACTTTTCATTAGCTAATTATGATATTTAATTTACTTCTATTATCTCTACAAGTATAACTTTGTCCATGCCAATAATATTTTTCAACTTATTTTTATGGAACATTACACATTTTTTGTTTAAATTTAAAGAATGTATTACATGTTTTAATTTAATAGTATATCCAATTGTTAACACTCTAATTCGATTCTTATGCTTATTGACGTTTTTCTAATCAATAATTATCCACAGTAAACGTTTCAAGAACTAATTTAGCCACTCAATTTTATCTTGTCTAGACGACTTTAGATGAGAAGCATTTGGATTCCAATTTTTTAACAAATTGTACAATTTGCTAATGCAGCTTCACATTAAAACTATTATTTTTTATCTTTTACTAAATATATTTGTTGAAAGTATTTTTTTGTAAAACACCTTGTGTATTGCGTGTGATGATTGCGTAAGGTATATAGAAGTAATTTAACAGACTGTGTTAACAAAATATTGTCGCTCACTGATTTGCTACTGCCTTGAGAGGAAATGGCGACCATAGCAAATTACAATAATTTATTCTAGAAACTGAACTTTAATTATCTGTTCAGGTTCCATATACTTCATTAATTGAGTGAAACCGGTACAGAATGTTACTAGCGGCTACTTATAAATTTAATTGAGTATATTGAATCAAAACGCAAGAAATTAAAATTCTGAATTTAACTACAAGTGGATTAGGAATAATTAATATACATCGAGATAATTTGAGAAAAATTGAAATAAATAAACAACATATTAAAATACAAAAAAATTAAGTTTATGAAGCTTACCACAATTAAAGTAATTAATATTGTAGCCTCCATCATCGGCCATGACCTTCTCGCACCGGAACGTAAACCTGCAAGCCAATATAACATTGCTTTCATGATGGAGGCCCTTGGTGTTGTGATGCCTCTCTCATTGACCTTCGCCCTACACGTAATAATCAAGGAGATTCCAGTCGGGACAGGAGGTGGCTACAAGTCGGAAAACCAGTGACAATAGTTATGTCTGCGTTTTCTTTGCCTTGTGGGTTGGAGCGGAGTCTTACTGGAACACGTAATTCTGTCTAGAGACCACCTCATCTAGCCAGGGCTAGAATAACTGTCTTCAGCACGTTGTCATAACTATCGACGGTCACCTTCAGGCTGTCTTTAAAGAAATGGAGCACCATAGCATCCCATTCACTGCGCACAAGCCAAGATACTTTGTTTGTATGACGGTAGGCATTTTAGAGGAATCTTAGCAGATGCAATGGCCATTTTGGCAATTTACCTGCTGTCGTAGTTGATGTCGTTCAGTAGTGCTTGAGCCTTTGACTTCCTGTATATCATCTATTTTTCAATCGACATTTGGCGATTCCTCAAGACGAGAGACTTGTAGTGCAGGTCCTGGTGCACTGCTAGACTCGACTTCCCTGTGCCCATTTCTTTTGCCAAGTCAGTCATGCCCCAGGATTGTGAATTTTTTCTTTCAATTCGTAGATGAATTGCACTTATCGTGCAATCAGGTAGCAGTGATCGCCCCCTGATAATCAAATTTTCTGCATTTCTTGACTATGTCACAAACTGGGCTTTTTACAGACAAATCGGGCTTTCCCGCAATGCACCGTAAATAAAAAATAAACTTTTTTATCAAATTGATCGAGAAATTAGAAAAAATAGGAAAAAGAAATAATTTCATCTCGCCGCCGATATTATAATGGTTTTGTCAATTTTTTTAACAAGCTTTAGATTTTAATTCTAATTTTTAATTTTCTTTGTACTTTACAATTACGATTACGATAAGCATTTTCCATCCATTTTTGGACGTAGGCCTTCCCCAAAATTTTTCATCTTTTTCTGTCCATAGCTAACGTTATTTACTGTATTCCTGCAACGTCTTGTATGACATCTTACCATTTTCTACTTGGTCTTCCTTTTTCTCTTTGGTAACTTTGCGATCTCCACTGTAATGTAGTTTTAGTCCATCTATTATCTTGCCTACGTGCCAAAATGACCAGCCCATTGCCATTTTAGCTGTGCAATTTATTCAATAATATCGTTAATTTTTGTTTATTGGCGAAGACAAGTATTTTGTTTCTTATCTATTAGCTTTATTCCGAGCACTTGCTTTTCATGTGCCCTTTGTGTTCTCGCCAACCACTGAGAGTTTATGTTGTGAGTCTCCAGGTTTCACAGCCATACGTGGTTGCTGCGATGACACATTAGCTGTAAATCTTTGCCTTTAAATAATTTGAAACTGTTTTGTCTTTTAGAATGTAGCTGAGCTTTCCAAATGCAGACCAGCCTCTTCGTATTCTTCTTCTTATCTGTTGAGATTTGTTGACATAAGTATATATATTTATCAACAAATTCCAACGGAGTACCTTCTGAAATGATGTTTATGTTTTCGTTTACGGTTGTCGTTATCTGAGTCTTCGTCTTGTTAATTTTCAGTCCAACTTCTCTTGAGCTGTTGAGTTTGTTAAGTTCGTTAATCATTTCCTGTAGTTCTCGATGGTCTTTACTAAGTATAAAAATGTCGTTAGCGAACCTCAAGTAACTCAAGTTCATTCCGTCAATATTTACACCTTTATTCGACCAATCCATTCGACGAAAGACATCTTCTAACACGCTGGTAAATAACTTGTCTCATTTCTCTCTATAATATGTTATCTATAGTTAAGTTTGTTTTTAATTACGTACTCGCATTATTGTAATGTTCTTTATTAATACTGTCTATTCCGAAATTGAGCAACGAGTTGAGTATTGCCCAGATTTCTACAGAGTCAAATGCCTTTTTTTTCTTCATCTTTCTTAAGGCGTTTTAAATTTCGTGTGTTGTTATGCCCTGTATTTTCTACCAACAAAGTTTTTCTTTTTGAATCTGCAATTGGTCTCTCGTCTGGGTTTCTTTTTGTTTTGTAGAGTTCAGTGTAATACCTTTCGTTTTTATTACTTTCCTTATCCTATAATAAGGAAAGTAATGTAATCGGCGGAAATTTGACCTACCCAGTTTTTCACATTTCTGGACGAAATATATCCTCAGGACACCAAAAAAGTTGTTTTTCGCCATTGGTTCGTGTGTGTGTGTGTGTGTGTGTCTGTCTGTCAGTAAACAAGATATCTCGAGAACCGTAAGAGCTAGAGACTTGAAATTTGGTATGCAAGTTACATGTAGGTAGGGGACGCAGTCCGAAGCTTTTGGTAAAAATCGGCAGTGCCGTTTGGTCACAAGGTCGCAAAATCGGTCTCAAAGCGGTCGCGTATCTAAACGGTTGAAGATACAAAAAATTTATGAGAATAAAAATGATTTATTACAATGAGATAAACATGAATTTAAAATAAAAGTTGGTAAAATAGGAACTCGAAAAAAAATTGAAATTCAGGATTTTTAAGATACCGGGTGTTCATAAAATATTTCGGGAAATTTATATTACTGGATAGATCAAACCGAGACGAACAAAAAATTAAAATGAAATTTTTTGATCCGAGGTCAAATAAATAAGTTGTAGCCGATTAAAAATTAATTAAACGGACCAATCACAGCGCGCTCGGAGAGCTACCGGGCCGACTTCGGGAAGACAGGGGGAAGCGCTTGGCCGCTAGGAGGGAGCACGCAGGCTGTGCGACCGAGCTCGCACGGTTAGCTTCAGTGACGTAGCAAAATTGTAAGTCCGAGTCAATTATTGTCTTGTACTGTTTATTTTAATCAGCTTTCGAGTGTTGGACTCGCGCCTCGTCCTTTTTTAAAATAACAAGTTCTGGGACGAGCAGCGCAGGCCGATATATATATATATATATATATATATATATATATATATATATATATATCCATAATAGGATAAGGAAAGTCGTGTGATGTTCACACCAGATTTTTTATGGCATCTCTCTTTGTTGATGTTGTTTTTTCTTTGTTTTTGATCTTTACAATTTTTGTGTGGCTTATTTTGAGACGCTTCCTTAAAGTTATATATTCTTAGTTTCTTCGACTGTCTCTAATATAGTCTTCATTTTAAGCTTTCATATATATTTTCGTATTTCCTTTTCAATCATTTTATTTAATTCAGTTAATTCCAGCTTGTTTAAGTTATTTTCTATTTTCAAGTTTTTTCGTCTCTTTATGAGTTTTCTGTTTCTTGGTTAATTTTTGTATTATTGTTTTGTGTCCTAGGGCTGCTATTTGTGTTGCTTCTATTATTGCAGACGAGATGTCGTTAAGTTTATTTATATCTTGTACATCATCTGTTTTATTTAGTGTCAGCATCTTACTTAGCTCTTCCTGAAAGAGTAACTTATTTTCCGTCAGTTTGATAGTGCCAATTGTTTTTTTTCTTTGAATTTCTTAGCGCTTAGTTATTGGAGATTAATGTACAGCTTTGCTTGGACCATTATGTTGTTACTACTATCTGTGCATTCATTTGCAATTATAAAATCGATTTCATTTTTACCGTATGATCAGAGCTTTGCCGTGTCCATTTACATTGTTTTCTTTTTTTAAAAAACTTGTTCATTATGTAAAAGTTACTTAACTCAGCAAAATTGACTAACACATCTGTTCTATGGTTTCTGTGGTTTATTCCATGTGGGCCCATACTATTTTCAGTCTTCCAGCTTTTTGCCTATCTTTGCATTAAAGTCTCCAATTATTAGCGAATAAGTGATTTGGTTCTGTTGTAGACATTCTGTTGGTTCATTGTAGAAACTTTCTATGTCTTCTTCCGATTTGTTAGTAGGTGCATATACCGGTATTACTTTTAGTTTTTCTTTTTTATTTAAATTAATTGATATATATGCAGTTCTGTCGGATATGACTTTGTATGCTACAATGTTCTTTGCCAAGTCCTTATGTAACTGGTCTGTTTCTTTGGATTGTTTGTTTATCTATGACGACCAGGTGCAACTCAGATATTCTTAGCACCCTTTGCCTCTCTCCTTGTTCGACCGTCGCCGTTATCGGGGGATGTAAAACTGTTGCAAACTAAGGGCCATTGCTTTCTGACTTCTTTTATTTTGGAGAGTTTTTAACCGTAATGCACTACACTGGCCATGTGTCTTGAAGAATGGAAAATCACAATAAGTGTGCAATTTCACCAATAGAAACAGTTCTTAAAGTCTCTGGAAATTAGAAGGCTCAAGCTTTATGCATTTTTCTTATGTTTATGGAGTTAAAAGGTCATCCTTTCCACCGTTTTTTTTATTTATAAGAAAAAAGTGCGAATTATTTCGAGCTCTTTGCACAGCTAGGCACATTTTAATCCAATGACTGTATTACTGGTGATTGTTCAAACATTAAATGCAACAAAATATCTGAAACTTGTTTTACTTTTATCCGCCGTTACGGAACTAAAATAATGTTTGTTCACTTCACAAACATCTTAAATAGTATGTATTTTGTTTTTAAGATGAGAAGATTATTTATATTTTTTCACATATCTCCGAGAAATTATCTAACACTCGCTCGTTTAATAAGACTTGTTTTAGTATTTGTTAAATTTCTGTAATAATCTTGCGTGAATTTTATATTTTTAACCGATCCACTTTTTCACGACAAATAAATTAAGCATTATATTTGATTTCTCAAGACTCGGGAAAACTGATTAATACTATTCGTGTTTTCTCCTTATAAACTTTTTATTACAAGGACGTGAGTACACATTTCGGTATTCTTTTTCAATTTTTATCTGCTTTTGCCATCGGTTCGAGGTAAAGCTGCCGCTTTGTTTGGATGTAGCACGATACTATTTGGGAATAGCCAACTGTAGCTAGTCGTTGAAAGAAAACTTCTTATCTCATATTGACTCTTACGCCAAACAAAGCGAACTAGCTCGTCTCAACATCCGGTGAATGTGGGGCGTGAGACAGCATAGTGTATCCAAGAGCAGCTTGGAGGGTGTCAACCGTGTGGGGACTGATATGTGGCCGCGCATTGCTATGTTGAAATAAAGCACTACGTCTCCATTCCCTATGGCACCGTTGCTGAATACATTGGCGGAATTGCTTTACTGACTTTACAATATCTCTCATTGCTAATGCCCGCATGAGGGGGCAGCAAATCCACTAGCAGAAGTAGCTTTTAATCCAAGTTTGCTTTGAAATAATTTCAAATGTGGCTCCTTGGGGCAAGGGCTTCTAATATGCTGTCATTCTACAGAGTGGCGTTTCTTGACCATTCCACGGAGTAGCGTTATTTAACATCTCGTGTCAAAACTATAATTCGTCTTAAAGGTTGTTTTCAGATTCACACTGCTCCCTGCTTTTCCTTAACTTACCAGAGTTTTCGATGCTTTTGAACTACAATATCCAGAGGAAAGTAATTCTGTGACTCAGTGCTGCGTTTCGACATTCAGTTATCAATCTCGAACGGACGTCCAAAGCAGCCAGTCTCTCCCTTCCAAGGAATGATGCCGTTTATTGCTGCCCACGACTATCTGTCTTACGATTTTTCTTTTTATCTACAACTGCATTTGCAGCACTAAACAAATGACTCATTGCCTTTTCTTCTGTATGATCCAGCAACGTTATCTAGTAGCATGAAGTAAAATTATAATTTATTTACATATACTTATTGAGTGCTTATTTACATGCACGTATAACTTTCGATTGAAGTTTTAAAACCATATATTTGCGACTATCTAAAATTTGATTGTATTGTTTCTTTGATATAAGATATCACGTGTAAAATAAGCATAAAAGTCTTTTTGACTATTCAGATTTGGCACGTATGAAATACGTGGTGTAAGAATAAGAGATCAAATTAAAAGAGAGTGTATTGTAGGCCTGCAAGAAAGGGGTGTTTATTTATAAGAAATATGCTTAATAGTTGGTCACCATAGCAGTATGACGCGATTTTGGAGGCAGGGACGAAGAAGGCACTCATTCACATAGACCGAAGCCTGGAGTAGTACACAGGACAACGAACCGGGAGGATCGTGATCTTCAAAGGCTTGCGATTACAGACTATAGCACGACTTTAAGTGCGCTAACACAACAATGGCGGACCATTACACGGTACCGCTTGTTTGTTTATTTTCTCTGTTAAATATCAAAAATTTCTAATGGGACTAACAGTATGACATTTTTTATTGCGACTACCATTGTCTTTCTATATTGATTATGAAGATTAGAATGAGCAATGTAAAGGCGTCTATGGATATGCTAGTGGCATAGAATCGTCTTTTCTAATAAATTTAGATTTTGTTTAAATCGAAGCGATGATCGAATATTAAACACGTCCTAGATGCAGAGAAAGGAAACAAGAAGACTGCATTCGTTCGAGGCATACAACGCCAAATATAGGTAGATGTTATGGTATGGAAAACTATTAATTATGATAGCAGATCATCTTTAGTCACAGTTAGAGACAATACTACCAGTCGCGGCACGGTCTTACAGACGGTGGTACTTCAGAAGATCTTCCAAGCAAACTTTCAACAAGATAACGTTTAAGCGTGCTTAACACATTCAGTTTCCTTCAACAAAACGTAGTGAAAATTTTGCCTTGGTCGTCTCGATTACCTGCTCTTTTATCGATCGAAAATGTTTGGAATGTCATTTCGTGAAAGGTGCAGCGGTAATAACAACCATCCAAAAATATGACTGAATTATGTCAATGCTAAATGGAACCCAGTTCACCAAGACATCGTTCATTCACTCATATGTCTTACTTATTTTAATTTAATCTTATTTTAATCAGTAAGATGCTAACGATTCGTTTCAAAGATTTTTACTTTATTTTAAAAAGATTATATATTTTACAATTCTGGGCAAATAATTTCACGGTCTCTTAAGAAAGCAAAATTTTCTCAGAAATATATAATTGAAAATGCAAATTTAGACGAGATAGAATATTCCAGGCAAAGTATTCCAATTATTCTCACATCATTTTGTGTTATTCTAGTAAGAAAATTTTTTTTTATGCTTAGTCAATTTTGGATGCTTTTGTTGGAGAGCATCCTTTACCCAACCTAATATTTTCTCTATCTATACATTTGAACAGAAAGTAAACAATGAAATGTGACGTGATTCTCGACCCTTAATTTACACGAGGAGGCCCTTCTGTTATTATCCCCCTTTTGCTCCTTGCCAAATGGCCGGCTGCCGCGGCTATCGGGAGTTTGCCACAGTCATTTGGTTTGTTTCTGTCGAGAGAAGTTTTGATTTTAAGCGTCCATTCATAATGAACTTATGTAAACAGTTAAAAATTGCGCATGCTCAATCAAAGTAGCGGCAGCAATGTCTTTCCAGGCATTTGCATAATTATGTTGCTTTTGTACCTGTTATCCCTTTATGGTGTAGAAACAAATGCGTCTTTACTAACTTAATTAATGGTTCTCTATCGGTTGTAAAAATGAAGCCAAAATGTCACAATACTAAAGTAACGTTACGCAACTTTAAAACAAAACAAACATTCTATTACTGCTACCAATTAATTTAGGAAAAAATTAAAATTTACTGCAAATAAATGTAAAACGTAAAAATTACGGGAGTGCATTATGAACGAGCGCGTAAGCTTTGCATTGATTCAAATTTACGTATTACGTTTTTCTTAGGGGCGGCTTATACTTAGGTCTATTATAAATGGGTACTAAGTTAAATTGTTCCACCTTCCCGATTCAGGGAAAAGCCGATCCAATTAAAGATTTATACGTTTTGCCTTGCAAAAATTTGAGGGAAAGAGGGTGAAACATTGTCAGCCTAGGACGTCAAAAATACCTTTTGGCGGGCAACCCCTCGTTACAATACATATTTAAATTGATTGTTTTATTTGTTGAAATAATACAAAATTTCTTTCCAATTCTATCAAATAAAAATGTTATAACTAAAAGCAGTTTTAATTTTGGAAAAGTTGATGGTGACTGTAATATATGTGTTTTTATTCTACGACCCACTTTAATTATATTGTTGTTCCTAAAGTCAATACTTATCCAATTTAAATACGAATTTCGTTTGCAAAGCAATCCACGCATGAAAATTCTTTACGCCAATTTTCTTACTTCCTTCTTCTTTTTAGACGTCTTAAGGATTACTTTAAAAATATTTTTGATGCTTTTTAACGTATTCATTTTTATTAAATTTTAATTTTTGATTTACGTAGACATGATAAACATTTTTTAGCACTTTCTCTTGTGTATTATCTTATTAAACACAACATTTATAATTTAATTTGTAAGAATTACAGTTTTAACGCTGCCATTGTTTTGTTCCAGAAAGCGTCTCCATAGTGTCAAACTAACAGTGTTGGCTCCCGACTAAGCAGCTGCAGGAGCAGATTCAGCCCACGAAGGAAGACGATTCCGGAATGACGCGCCAACACATTTAACAAATCGAAAGGTTATTAATGCAATATGTTTTGAAAGCTGCCTATTCTTGCAGCCGCATTTTTCTAATAAAAGTGCGCCCCAGCCTCGGCTTGAGATATTCAAATTAACCTGTTCCGCAGTTTTGGAAGGCACTAGAAGGCGACAATCCAAACAAATTAATTTCCACGCCGATGCGGTTACTTATAGCAATTCCGCGTCTGTCGGCATGCTAATCGTGCGAGCTTTAGCGGCCCAGTAGTTTCACTGAATATTGTGAGCACGTCTTCGGTTACAAAACGATGAAATAGACTACTTCCGTTCCGCGCTTCTATTGGTTGAAAGAAACTAAGTAATGTTGCAATGCTTAGCCACAGCTTTAATTAAAAGCTTGCCTTTTATATGCAATTATAAAATATATGTAATTATAAAAAGAAAAACCACACACTGACATCAATAATAGTGCTAGTAACTATTTATGCCAACAGGAAGGCTTTTTCAGTGTCACGCTAATTAAATGTATCCAAAAGAGGTTTTCCCGTTTAATAAGTTAATTACTGCTGCAACACGTGCATTATACACAAACAAGTTTCAGATTAATCCATTTATCATTTTAAGTATATTTGCATTCCGGTGCAAATTATAGTATTTGGTTACAGCAATGCTCTTCAGTGATAGATATCTTTTCTTGTTCAATTCCTAATGATGCTAAATGTCAATAATTTGTAGGTGAAAAGTGCTCGTTAAGGGAATGGCTGTTGTAAAAGCTACGTGGCCGCATAACACCTATAATAATGTGACTGTCCAAGAAAGAGCGAGCAGGTTTTCGAATTTAGATAAGTAGCTAATAACAAGATATTGTTGCATAACCGCACGTTACCCAAATTGGAGATAATTTGAGGACCTGATGTTCGAGAACGTAGATATATCTACATTTTATGCATACGCGGCTAAACCTATAATTTATGTTTACTGAATGAAAGCTTGCGATGCTTGTCTGAAATAGATGAGCCTATCTAATGCAATTAGTATACTTGTTTTTCGGGAGCGTTTCAGGCTTTGCATGCATAGGATACTCGGCTGTCATCGGATAATAAACGTTAATTATCTACTTGGTACATTAAGGAAAACTTTTGTTGCTTACTGAATATTTTTCTAGTGCAACTGCGGCATATGACGTTTATTGCATAAATCAACGAATCAGATGAAAAGCATATCTAAAGGTATTACGACTATAAATCTTCATAGCACACAATTCACTTCTATTGGGGTCGCCTTTTTAAAACTGTTATGTACCAAAACAGAAACTTTCACTTTGGTATATATTTGAAAAATGCTTGAATTTTTATGTTTTAAGCTGCATTTTTTTTAAATATTTGTATTCAATCAGCATAAGTGTTTTATTTCAAGTTAAATATGTCCAAAATATTTTGACCAAAAATTAAAAACAACAAATATTTTTACATCAAATTTATTTTGGAAAAGGTAAGTCTTATTATTTTATTAATAAACACTGTACTTCAATTCTCTCCAAAATATTCGTAAACACAATTGTAATTTCTAATCTACTTATAGAAGTAGACTTTAGTAGGGTCTATAGTAAGTTTAGGTAAGAATAGAACTATGACAAATCAAAATAAAAGTAATCTCATAAGCTTTAACACTATCGTGTGCATATAAACCGCCAAATCCTTTCTGAAACGGAAATGTTTCAATTCTTATTTGTAGAACAAACTCTATTTTATTTTCTAACTTTATGCAGAATATCGAGGGTGATTTAAATTTGACTTCCAGATGTTTTTTCTGAATAATACAAAAATATTATAACAATATGAATTTTATTGCTACCCGCATAAAATATAGACTTAGTAGTTACGTATGAAACATGGTGTCTTACACTTGACATTGACATGCAAAGCAAAGTTTTCCATAATGCTGTCCCATAAATGCGGCTCTATCTCAGCTTTTATACGTCTGATGTTCTTTTTTAATCCCAGCTGGTTTGTTGACATGAATTTTTTCTTTCAAATAGTCTCAGAAGAAAAATCTAATGGAGTTAGATTGCAAGTTTGCGGTAGCCAAACGATGTACCCCCTTGCAAGATAATGCCACCAGGAAATTTAGTTTGAAGTACAGTGAGTTATGTGTTGTGTGACATATGGCTCTATCTTGTTGAAGCCACGTGGCATTAAAGTTAAAATCATTGAAAAGAAATGTCTAATATCTCTCGATCGCGTACACCATTGACAGTAGCAGCGTTGCGAAATTCGTCCTTAAGAAATGCAAATGCTTTGTTAAAATACATTGCGTACCGCCGTATGAAAGATTTAATTGCTATTAACGGCGAAGAATTGGATGGTTCTTTATGTACATTATCACTTACTCAATATTGTCACGAACGACCGTTGCATTGACAAAAGGCATATCGCTTATTTCAAACATTTGCACTAAATCTGGTCGCTTGTTTTCATAATAAACTTAAATGATATTGATGCGTTGCTGCATATTATACCGCGCCTTAATTACTTTATCATGTGAGTAGATAGCAACAATATAAATGCAAACTTGCAACGTTCACAGAACGTATAGTTAAAATCTAAAGTTCAATATGGATAACTCTATAGAAAAATTTTTTCATACAAAAAAGAAGATTTCTCCACAAGCTTTTACGAATAGCTATATTTTGTACCTCAAATGACAGCAGAATTTGATGTATTTATAAGCACATAGTCTTTCAATATTAAATAAAAATTTGCTTTATTATACGCATAATATCAACGGTAGTTTGAAATGCGTCTTATTACTGAAATGTGCATCCATGCAGATATAATATTGATTCTAACAGTAATATTTGTACATACTATCAGTTAGTAATATAACGCTAATTATACAATAAACTATAAATTTTGGCCCGCTATGTAATTATAAATTGATTATTCATAGCAAAGGTTATGCTTTCGTAATGTGATTTTCCGGTTCATTAGGACTTTTCCTTTTAAAAAATCATGTGTTAGACAAAACGCGAAGGTGCGCCTACATGCCTTGCATGTTTTGTCAGGCTGCGAAATGAGCACCACCCAGAAAATCTATTGATGTTCAATCTATATTTAAATATGTCATTGATAAAACCCCAATTAAACGGTCTCCCACATTCCTGTCCAGAAGCAAACGGGAAAGGTACCACTAATTTTAGAAGCGGCTATATTGGGCTTGATCGGCTGTAAGTTTAAATTAGAGACAGCTCTAAGGTATTTTGACAAAATTCTGGAATAATAAGGCAGTTAGTCTTTCTTATATTTCTATTCACCCCAATTTTGCAGTGTTAGAATTTAGGTATTAATATATTTTTGCTTTATTTTGAGATTCCACTAATCAGATTATTTTGTGTCACAGTTCCTGTGAAATTACTCTTATATAAATAAAAAACAATTTGTTTTTCTTTTTTACGGAACAATGCTGTCCACAAATTTGCGGAAAATTAAAGGAATCATTGAAGTGCCGTAGCTGAACTAAAATTTGTGAGTGACGTTCAATTGCCATTTTGATTGGATTTCACGTACAAAAATTAATATTTTCAAACATTTCCCTGAAAACAAAACTATAATTTACGAGTTAAAATTATTAATTTAAAATGCGGGCTGCTGCGTGTTTTAATTGAAATGAGGAAGAGAGATATCTTAGTTTTAATCCAATAGGCAATTTTTAAATCATATACGGATTAGCAAAGTAATATTTTATAAAGTAGAAAAAAATAACAAGTTTGATTAGTACATCTGCAAATTAACTTGCTTTATTACGCAATAAATATCAAGCAGATATTAGAGCGGGACAAGAAAACGTTTTTGCATAATATGCTAGGTCTTTAAGGTAAATCCAAAAAATTAATAAATAAATACAAGAAAACTTTAATTTATCCACATGAAACTTAACACAGTTAAATTCATTAATATTGAGGATGATATCGTTTAATGTAGCCACCACCAGCGGCCACGACCTTCTTGGGTTGGGACACGAAAACGTTTTTGCATAAACCTACTACAGAGCAGTACAACTTCTTGTCCATATCTGATATTACCTCCGCAATGGACGCCCTTTTGCTGTAATTGGTATTATGCTTCTCACTGACTTTCGCCTCGATCATGTCCCACATGTAGTGGTCAAGGTGATTGCAATCGTTTAGCGGTACTTGGACCTTCAAATTCCTGTCCATCCTGTTTTTTTTTTCAATCAACAGTTGGCAATTCCTCAGGACGAAAGACTTGTAGTGCGGGTCCTGCTAGACCGTCAACCTCGGCACGTCCATTAATGTTGCTAGGTTAGTCATGCTTCTCCTAGAATCCTAAATGTGCTTCTCTTTCAATTCATGGACGAACTCATCAATTTTCTTGCGATCAAATAGTTTTCTGTATCATTCCCTGCACTTCTTGGATATGCCGTCAACTTGGATCTTTTCGTGGCCAAACCACGCAGTAACTTCTACCAGCTACTTTTCGGCGCGAAGGGATTCAAATATAGCAACTTTGCGGTCGTATGCTCGGTTTATTTGTCAATAATTGTATGTTGTTAATTATCTGAATCTAACTTGTTTTGTTACCTAACTTTGCATAAGACGGTTTTTGAATTTCCCCACAATACAACCTAAAAAATCGGATTTTATTTTGATGACTATAGAAATTATAAAAAAAAGTGACAAAAGATGTGAAGAACTGTGTGCACAAATAAAAATTATTATTTATATTTTTTATGTTCTCTAACATTTTTTCTTGTTATCGAAAAATGTGGTAACTAACATTTCTTATAATTTTTTATTGCCTTCGAACAATTTAAATCTTATGGTTTGTCTTAAGACTCTAAAAGAATAAATATGTAGACTATTATTGTCTACAAAGGAATTTCACTAGATTTGAATTGCAAAGCACATAGAACTTTCTTTAATAAGAGCATAGGCATAGGCTTTTCCAATTGTTTCCTACTCTCCTTTATTTGTAATAATTATAGCCATTTTAGGCTTGTGCTTTTTTATCTTACGAATCAAATATCTAATTGGCAATTCTCTTTTACTTCCATGGCCTTTTGTGAACAATTGATCCACTCATATATTCTAGATAAATATTTAATTCAGTTATGTGCTGTATTTTTTTAATACAATATCTTTTACACGTATTTTTTGTCTTATAAAGCTACACCTCGTAGCATTCCTTTTTTAATGTATGAAACTCGAGTTTTAGTAATATTAATATATACATAATGCATAGATATGAATACAAAATTTTTATTTGTAAATAAATTTTTGTTTATTTGCTTTAAATATAATTTATTAACTTATTTGCTGTTTTCTTCTTGAGATGTTACAATAAATGTTATGACATGTATTATCTTGTACTTTTCTTATTGTTTATATGAAAGGAGCTTGAGAGAAAACATTATTGCAGTGTAGCAAAATTATTCTATATCTTGTTGTCTTTGTTTTATAAAGACTAAAAAAACAGCAATTGTTTCACATATAAGTAATTTCTAGAAATGTCTAAAAGCTTCTGTAAGGCAGAATTTTGTGGTATGTTAATTATTAATTTTTTATTTCTGTCCATTTATTATAATAATTGCATTCTTGTCATGTCTGATGGCCAAAGTACAAGATTTTACTAGGAATGGAAAATTTCGCCTATTTGTTTGTTTGCAAAATTAAATTATTTTTTAGTGACTTTTTCTTTAAACTACGAGGAAAGTCAAAAACTATTCACCACTTGATATGTTCCCACAAATGCAGGAGTTGACCAAATACGTCATTTTTCTGGCGGTTCTCTCCAAGAAAGTTGTCAGTTGGGCATCCTACCATTTGTGGGCTACTTCTTGCACTTTGTCTATAGAAAATCGACGACTTTTTAAAGTCTTTAAAGTTTTTAAAGTTTTTAAGCAATCCAAAGAGATAACCTGGGTGGCAGGAAGGGTTATGGTATTTCTCGCAAACTTTATGAAAGTCGAGTTCGTCATGGATGATAACTAATCTGAAGAGAACGTGCTACATTGTCGATTGTAACTTGACAGTTTGCCATTACTATTTTTCGAGCTTGCTAAATCTTCTCCTTGGTGGTAGAAGTTGGTGGGCGTCCTAAACTCTTTTCTTGCATCATACCTATCCCATTTTAAACGTTTCGATCCACTCATACACACTTATACTTGATAGCGCACTGTCCCCGTGTTGTGTTATAAGCCTCTGATGAATTTTAGCCCTTGGCATCTCTATAAATAAATCGCATCACTGCAATACAAATGTCGACTATTAAGTCGAACTTCAATAGCATAACGATAATTAAATAAATAAAGGTAGTATGACATACCTAAAGATGTGTTATAGCAAAAGTGCGAAAAATTTTTGATTGTCTTAGATAGTTTCCATGTATTTATACTGTAATACAAAATCTCCTACAAACTGAATTATTGTCTATGGTAACAATGAAGAAATTTACTAAAAGAACTTATTTTAGGATTCTTTAGAGAAATACTTTTTGTTGTTTATGATGAATAAATTGGTGATTTTTTCTAGATTTTCTAGTTTGTTTAGTGTCTTTTTAATTCTGAGTATTAAATTAAATTATTCATGTAAAAATTAACTTTGTAAAAAAGTTTAATGTTTATGTCACTCTAATTATTGACTCCTTTAATGCATTTTGTATTAGAAATTATCTGTTCTGCATACCATTCTTTACGTTTATTTTTTTGTTTTGATTTATAATAAAAATTGTTTAAATGTAAGCATTTCTTAGTCTTAAGAAGACGACCATGCAGCTTTACTAATTTACGAGGTACAACCTGTTTTGATTCTATTATTATCATATTTATTATCATATTTATTCTAATAATAGATACAAATAATAAAAGTTTATTATTTTTCATTTATAAAGTACATGAGTCATGCTCATATAAAACCCGTTCAAGAAATATAACAATTGAATAAAGTAGTTAAAATATGTAAATAAAGCAATACAAGCAATGTTTAATTAAAGTCACTTATTTATTTTATTTCATTACTTGGCTATGTTTTAAATACCTGCTGCTTATTAAAGAGTATCTTTAATAGCCCAAAAAATTAAGTTATATCGTGGTAAATCTGGATTGTATGGGGATCTGCCGGCGTTTAAAAAACATTCGCGACTAAATAGTAATAATTTTATTTTTTATTTCATAATTTTATTTCTTCGCTCAAAAATTGGCCTTTAATTTATTACCTGAGTTACAAATTAGTTAGCTTATTTGAATTTCTGCACCTTTAACATTCACTTTGCATTACCAAAGATGGCAGCCCAGAGGATAGTTTGCGCACCCGCGTCATCCCGGGCATAGCTCCGGGTATAACAAGACTATCCAGAAGAGTAATGAGTCCGTTGAAATCCTGCAACAAGTACAAATCCTTGGAAGACGCCGGAGAATATAAATACATACACGAAATGCAGAACATATGTAAATGAATCAGTCAGTGTCGTGGTGGAATAGTACATCAACCTGTATCTAGACAATGCACTACAATGCCTGGAGTGCACAGGTATGAGCAGTGGTCGAGGGTGCGGCCGGCCGGTCCCACCGATGCTATCTGTCTTCCGTCGGTCTGTGCCCCGGCCAGCCTCGGCACCCCTCATCAAGTGCCGGCCCCCGCCCCCGCGCCCTGTTCGCCGTGGTCCGGCTGGCGCGAGCCGCCGGAAAAAATCCTAAGCATTCACTAGACACGCACCTTGCGGCCGCACGTGTGACCAAATGCTACCCTGGTGCGGGGGTGGTGCGAGCTACCGCGGCCGCGGCGGCACCTTTGCGTCGGCCGGCCGGTAAATGACCGCCACCGCCAAATTCGACCCCGGCCCGCCCCTATTTTCTCCGGGAATTCCCAAAAACGGCCGCACGGCGCGGGTTCGTCCGCGAGCGCGGCCGGCCGGCTTGCTCACACATTTTTGGTTTATAACTTTGGTATAGAGGACTCCGGTAATCCGGTCGGGACCAACGACCGTTCGGATTGTCAAACGTTTAAATTCGAAAGATCACGCCGCAGACAACACATATGTTGCGCGACGTGACTACTCGAATTTAATTTTATGGACGCCATCCATCATGTGGCTTTAGGTTTTACCACAACAAAAAACTTGCAAATGCTTCGCTAACTTCCAGCATCGAATCCTTACAGTTCTTGCCAATTTATTTGGGAAACTGCAATACAATATTTAATTATATAAGCTTAATTTAGAAATTTAAGATATTTTATTAATTTTTATATAATTGTAATGTGTTATAAGAAGTACGTGTGAAAATGTAAAATTTTCCCATAAAGAACTGGCTATTTCTGACCGATCAAAAGTATACAAAGCACGGTTTTAAATAATTTCACTCTAAATATACGGTTCAGTAAGAGCTTGGGCTAAAGCATATTCTTTTCGGTTATGTATGTTTACGCTAGATGTTACGGTTGTCAAAATTCCCGAGAAAGATTTTGTACATTGATTAAACTCAAAAAGATTGCAAACACATATTTTGTTGTGATATTTATATTGATATTAGTACTTCATCGCGTATGTTGACAGAAGGACTTATAAAAAATAGCCTTATATCCTTTTATCCTTAAAAGTATATTTGAAATTTATAAGGTCATAATAATCTAAAATAAATATGTGGGTTGTAATTTATTTCAAACATTTTATATTCGATATGGCTGGCATGAAATGAAATTGAAGTACACCTATATTTCCTTATAATTCAAAAAGTAATTATACTTAAATTAAAAAAAATTAGTAATAATATAAATATGTGTAGCAATTTGGATATATTTCTGTATCAACACATTTGCGCTTAACGTGTACAATTTTTATTATTTAAATTTTATTATTTTCATGTGTTTATTGATAAAATAACTGCATTGCACTCTATTAATTGACTTATCACTACAAACAACATCATCAACATTAACGCTAATGTTAACTACTTACTATTATACACATCAATGGACACATTTTCAAGAAACAAAGTGTTTAAAATGGAAAAAAATTTTGCCATGAGACTAAATAAGAATGAAAATGTAAAACATGTGCGTCGAAATTAAACCAATAACATGAAAACAAATTGGCCATCTTATTGACAATAGTTGTTGACTGATAATTAATTAGATATACATCCAAAGTGATATTAGTTCCTACGCACCGAAATTTGAATATTTTATTAATGCTGAACACCTGATTACGAAGAAAAGCGAGACGGATTTTTGCGTCGGATGCTAATATTTTTTTTTATTATTTATTTATTCACTATTTGCGATCTGTATACACAATAAGCAAATTTGATACATAAGTGATTAAATTACATAAAAAAGGCGTTAGGATTAACGTCCAGTGACAAACCTATAAGTAACTTAGAAGCCGAGGAGATGTGGTTAGATTACTACAGTGGGCAAGTAAGAACTGCGATCTTGATTGCTAAGTAAATCTATAAGGTATTTGTAGTGGTTTAACTCGGCTTAATCTTTGAGTATCTGTGAGACTCCAATTTACTTAGGTATCGCTCACTGAGTTTGGTCATGGTTTCTTTCACTGTGTCCACTTTTAAGTCGCACAAAATATCAATGTTTCTTAAGAAGTAGGGTGCGTCACACATTGCACGTAGCATTTTTGTGTGCAATCTTTGATAATTTGAATATTGGTGTTTGCTGCTGACCCCCATAACTCTATGCTATAGGCCCATATTGGTTTGAATGCAACCTTATAAACTAAGAGTTTATTTTGAAGTGACAACTTGGATCTTCTACCGAGCATCCAGTAATGCTTGCTGAACTTGATCCCCAATTGTTTTCTTTTATGCCAGATGTTATGCCCTCCATGTTAACCCCTTGTCGAGGTGCATGCCGAGATATTTTACCTCCGCAACCTACGGTAATGTTGTATTGTTGATATGGATTTGCGGTGCATTTTGTAAAGGTGATATGTAGCGATTTGGTTTCGTTCAGTCTAATCCTCCATCGCTTGGTCCATGTCACTACTTCGTTTAGATGTGCTTGTAGCCTTTTAACGGCTGTTTCAGAATATTTGTGTTTCATCAGGATGGCTTTATCATCTGCAAATGTTGCTGTTAGAGATTGTGTGTTGGTGGGTACATCAGCTGTATAGAGCAGCTATAACATAGGTCCTAAGACACTGCCTTGTGGGACTCCAGAACGTGCCGGATACAGTTCACTTAGTTGTTGTCCGTATTTAACCTGGAAGAGTCTATCCTCTAGATAGGGTTTCAGTATAATAAAATATGAATGAGGCAGTGTATGTTTCAATTTATAAAGGAGGCTATCATGCCACACTTTATCAAAAGCTTTGCTGTCATCCAGGAACACTGCGGCGCAGTATTGCTTCTCTTCGAATGATTGGTTGATGTATTCAACAACTCGCTGAATGGTGGAATGCTCATATCTAAAGCCAAACTGATGATTAGGTATAAGATTTAGCTCTTCTATGATAGGTGTTAGTCTATTGGCAAGCAGTTTTTCAAAGAGTTTACTTATAATCGGTAAGAGACTGATTGGTCTGTAAGAATCAGTTATGTTTGGTGGATGCTAATATATGATGAGACTTGAGTTCATCATTACATACCCAAAAGAGCTGTCTCATGAAAAAATGTTTAGTTTTTACAATTTCTTAACCGAACTAAATTCAAATATACTGCAAGTTACTAGTGAACGTAATAAGTGAAAATCAAATTGGAGAAAAGTTTTTTAAACTAGTAACCCTAGACTTGTGATTTAAAATATTGAGATAAAAATTACCAGATAATCAATCAAAAGGAAAATAAAATCTAATGCATGTATCTTAACTACTATTTAGTTGTTTGAGTAATATGAGAAACTATGAATACCTATAAAAACTCCGGTCTTGGACATAAAAAGAGATGCTCACCACTTTATACTATTTCAACGATGTTTTTATTTTTACCCCATAATGGATAATGACCTTTTTGGGTTTTCAGAATTTTATTAAAAAGGCAGTTACAAACATTTTACATGTCAAACCGTTTATGAAGAATAATGCACGCTGTGTTTATTTTTCAAATAATGCTAAATTAAGTTCTGACACTAACTCAGGTGTAAGAAAGTGTAAAGGACATAATACGCATGTACATTCTTATCTAGAATTGCTGAATAGAGACTTCAGAAATATGAAATATCTAAACTTAGAAAAAAAGTTATTTGTAGAGATTAATTTTTCAGATTTGAACTCGGATAAAATAGTAAAGCACAGGAGAGCGGTGGTTTTGGCTAATTTGTATTAAAATTTATTTCAGAATTGTCTAAAAACATGTGTATACTGTCAAATACGCGTTAGCGTTCCTACAGTAAGAATGAAACAATTTCTCATATGTAGGTTGTTTCAATAGCAAAATTTTAATGCACACAATATGTAGTGGACAAAGGTCGGCTATTGGAGTTTCTGATCTCCTGCTACACCTGTAGCGCCAAAAATTCTCAAGTCTTGGCTACGGAAAAAGGGTTCAAACCTGTGCTAAAGATGCAAAAGTGGTGCTAATTAATGACTTATCTGATGAGGATTTTTATGTCACAAATCATCAATCCAAACAATGGTTTAACAAAAAAGACGAAAATAGAAATTATTTCAAGTTTCTGAATCGCGTAGGTTGTTTGCCACTACTTTTGTTAGTTATTTAGGTTGCATTATGGCATTATAATTATAAATGTCACTATAACAATCACCATTTTAATAATGTAATGTTAAAGATATTTATTAACTATCTGATTTGTTTTAACACTAAAACTAAAACAATCTGCTTATACCTATAAACTCCTACTAACTCACATCCAAAAATTCTATCGGACTTGCAGTCGGACTCATATTTAGGCGATATTTTACGTAGCACGTGATCAATTGTCAATAAAATTTTTCGTTTTTGTAAACCTCGAGGAAATTTGAACATCATATCATAATTAAAACCAAGGTCACGAGAAAATCATAGAAATATACTGCATACCATGCTTGTATGAACAAGCCTACATTGGGGCCGTGGACCGTACGATTACCGATAGAATAAACAACACCAACGAAAAATCAGCTGTTGCTGAACAGGCCTTGGAAAATTTTGACTACGAGATAGAGTTAAGTCCATACAGTGAAAAAGTTAGTAAAACCAGCGAAACGCATGAACAGTCACTTAATTTTTAAAAGATTTTCTTCTGAAGATGTTCGCCGCAGTTGTGGACGAAACTTCAACCACAGCCTAACAACCCGAGAATGAATATCGCGAACAATTAGGATACCGGCTGTAAAAGCCTTATCATATTTTATAAATTTTTGATTGTTTGCAGATCCAAAAGTTTCTTAAAATTTATTTTCTTGAGCCATTTTCAATTTTTTTTTAAGTAATGTGTTGCCAGTGAAATGAACAATTATTCTAGTAACTAAGTACAGCAAAATAAAAAGTAACAATTAATTGGCATACAACGTTAGACTACCATCATCCTTAAAATACAAAGAGACTGGACCTTATGTTCTTAGCTTTTCTTAATTTAAATTTGTAAATTCATCAACTCCAACACTATCATTTATAAACCTTGAAATTGCATTTATTTATATTAATGGATATATTTTATTTTTTGTGTGTTTTGCGGAGATTTATAAACGATTATCGTTTGAGGTTTATTAATTGTAAATTTCAGCATTTATATGTTTCGAGATCACAATGACTTCTTCATTACATAAAGTTATTTTAGTTACACGTTTTACAGTTATGTTTACCCAAATTTCTATTGTAAAAATTAATTATAGAGTTTTTACTTCTTCAATATAATTAACAACAAATATTTACCCGTTATATCCCGCTAGAAAGCTGTGGAATATATAGTGTATAAATTTGTGATAGAGTTATGTATGCATACCGCGCATGGTTTCTTATAATATAGTACTTCACAAATTAATAAAAATAATTGATTTTAATTGCGATTAAATGTATTGAATAGTGTTGTGGTTTAGTTAATGTTTCAAGCTGTCTACTTTCTATAAATTATTATAAACTTATCAAGTATCAAAATCGTATTACCAAATGCAGACTTTTAAAAATGGTATTTTATTTATTTTCTTCTTTCTGGCTTATTATCTAATTGTTAATTTATTAATTTTATTGTTAAGTAGTCATTATTTATCAACACCAAGTATTAAAAAAATTTAAATAGTTTTTCTTTATGGCTTAAGCTTGTATTGTACTCAATGCATTCTTTTAATTTTCAGTATGCCAACATATTATTATGCAAATAGAAAATTGTTGATTACTAAACAAACAAAATTTAATAAATTCGTTAGCTCTATTGCTTATGTGCAGCTGGTCGATAAAATAGGCTAATAAAACTGATCATCAGATCTTTGCGTACAAGCAGAAAGTAGATCAAAAGTTTGAAAAAATTTGAAAAATAAAGTCAAAAATTAGTTAGAGAAGTAAAACAGCAGACATGGAAAGTGTTCCGAGAAAAACAAGAAAAAGATAGTAAAAGTAATCGGAAACTATACTTCAAAGTTCTAAAAAACCTAAAGAATACAAATGTAATCGCAATAAAATATAAAAAAGGAGAAATATTAAAAGTAAGACCGTAGTTATGCAACGATGGAAAGAATATTTTCAAGAATTGCTTGAAATAGAAACAGAACATGTAAAAGAAAAATCTGGAGAAACCGTAAATGAAAAAATAAATAGAACAAAGCAAGGAGAAGACAAGAATGGAATTATTAAAGAAGAACTAGTGACAGCGATAAAAGAAATGAAAAATGGGAAGGCACCTGGCAATGACAGAATCACAATAAAAATGATTAAAAACATAGGGAAAATAGGCTGCTAATGCTACTCAAAATAATTAATAAAGTCTGGCAAGAAGAGAAAATACCTAGAGAATGGGAAATCGGATTAATTTTGCCAATATACAAAAAGGGAGATGCTATGGATTGCCAAAGTTACAGAGGTGTAACCCTACTGAGTAGGGATTCTTGAAAAAATTATAGAAGTAAGGCTAAGGAAAGAAGTAGAATCCAAGTCATTACAAATACAAAGTGGGTTTAGAAAGGGGAAAAGTATACAGGACCATGTATTCACAATTAAAGAAATTATAAACAGAACTTGGCAAGATCAAAAACAATTTACCTAGCATTTATGGATATGGAGAAGGCATTTGACCGAGTGCCGAGAACTATATTTTAGCTTAAGCAGTGTTGAAGAGAAAAAAACATAAATGAGAAATTAATAAGGATCATGAAATGTATGTACAAAGAGACAAAAAATAAGATAATAAGCAAGAATGCAGAGTCGGAAATTTTTCACACAAACAAAGGAGTTAGACAAAGTGGACGTCTCAGCCCACTACTTTTTATTATCTTCATGGATCATTTAATAGAAATTGCGAAGACAGAACAAACCCCTTGGCTGTGGGGTACAGAAAGGTGGAGAAGTTTGTTATATCTGAATGTGCATTTGCAGACGATGTAGTGTTAATAGCGGGAAATGCGAAGGACCTCAAGGAAAATATGCAAGTGTGGAACGAAGTATTAAGCCAAAACATAATGAAGATGAATGTCAAAAATAAGATAATGGTAGTAACAAATGATAATCCAAATAAATGAAGAAAAGATAGAACAAGTGAGCGACTTCCAGTACCTGGGAGTAACTATAGAAGAAACAGAAGAACAAAGTATAGAGGTGAATAGAAGAATAGAGTCAGCCAACAAAGTGTATCATACACTGAGTAAAGGCCTTGTCAATAAAAAAGAAATATCAAGAGAAACGAAGATGAAGGTGCACAAGGCAGTATTCAGACCAATTCTTACCTTCGGATGCGAGTGATGGGTGCTAGCTGACCAAGACGAAGTAAGATAAGGGCAATTGAGATGAAATATCTGAGAAGAGTAAAAGGTATAACCAAGCGTGATAGAAATAGAAATGAACTAATAAGAGAAGAACTAAAGATTGAACCTGTAGAAGACTTTATTGAAAAAAGGCAACTGGGATGGTGGGGACACCTGCAAAGGATGGAGGAAAAAGCGCAGACACGGATGATCTGGGAATTCAAAGCAATACAAGAAAGAGAGGAAGACCAAAACAAACTTAGAATGATGCAATTGAAAAAATACTGAAGAAGAAGGGAAAATCGTGGACAGAGGCCAAAAGGTTAGCAGCAGATAGAAACAAGTGGGAAAAATTTATATCGAACTGAAGGAGTTATTGTGTTTATGTAACAGCAATGTTTAGTGAAATATAAGACGGTAAAATGATATTGTGAAAAAATTTAAGTGTAACCTTACACCCTTATGGGTTTTGATTCACGTGAAATCACTACGTGGTTTTCTTCTGTTTGTCGCTCAAAACCTTGGGCGCCAATGTAACATAAATGGATTTTGAAAGTTTCATTTTATGTACTATCTACAAAATAGCTTTCACCTTAGTCACATTGTTCGAAATGTAAGACATTGATAGGCGTCTTGCGCGTTGCGTGTCCTCTATATCCCATCTTCCTTCTCAGAACGCTTTGTGCTACCTAAACATATGTGTTTTATATATAAAACATCCTTCCCATAGGCTTTTTGTATCACAGCAAGCGTCTCGGTAACAAGTTTTTGGAGTTCAACGCAAAATTTTATTGCATATTACTGATCAAAGGTGCGCTGCAGCTGTCCATTTCGCAAAGCGATCCCTACCTACTCTGTAAAGGCGCAAGGACAAATGAACTGGGCTAAATCGTTTACCCCCACTAACTATTATGTAGGTTCGAACATTTTGTCCCCCAAACCTTCTACTTGGACCAAGAAAATCATTCTCGTTACTTACTGCAAATAAAACAAAGTTTATATAGTTGGATCCTTTAGATATAATTTATTTGGGTGATTTTAATTTAAAATGACCTATCCGTACCATAATCTTATTATAAGGATTTTTGCTATTTCATAAATTTTATCTTGAATATTAAAATTGCAAGAACGTGTTCTAGAATTTGAATGTTTTCTTTATTACATTAATTTTACAAATATTTAGTTGTACTAACTTTTAAGAAAATTGAAACGGCAGTTTTGTTGTAGTTTGCACTTCTTCATTTCATTATTTCATTTACTGATTTACATTTTTTTCTCTGTAATTAAGTTTCAAAAATATATTGATTATCTAAAATTTCCTCCATATAAATAAATCTATTATAAAATAATGGTAAGGCTCTAACTCCCCGCGTGGGAGCACGGCCTGCAAACTGAGAGGTTAAGGCTCTCATATGTTCGCTCTATCTGTCCAGTCACCACGCGTAATCTCTGATACGGGGCGATGTGGCAATCACCGCACCTTAGACTACCGCCATTATTACCCCTTGTTCGAGTGAACGCAGATACTCAATTATTTTTACTGACTGACTAGGCATCAGAGAGCTCTGGGAATGGAACTCGAGTCCGTCCACACCGCAGCTCGCGCCTCAACCTCAAAGTATTATCTGTTACTGTGACATAATAAATTATCAAAAATCGTTGTTACTTTTCATTCAAATAAATTATTAAATGCGTCGAAGTCGATGAAACTTTACCTTTTTTAACTTACTTATACCTCGAGTAGATTCTAACACGCAAAATATACGGCTTCTGTATTGTAGAGTATAAATTGAGAATTTAGGCCATCTGGGTGGCTTTGCAGCAATTTTTCAGCGATTAGTGCGCCCGCAACGCAGGCTGCGCAATTATTAGCCGCACGACGGCGCGCTACGGGCAAATCGCGGGTATTTATTAACCTGTCGCAATCGTGTGCGCATACACCTCGAAAAGTGATTGCGGATTGCTTTCTAACGGCCGTAAAATTCCCCGAGACTGTTGTGAGGCTGACATAAATCCGGCGCTCTTATTAACATAGTTCGGTCGATATTTAACGTCTTCGGACGGCTTATTGCGCTGAATTGACACCATTAAAGACCTTGTCACTGATCCCCGATCCCGTCAAACTCGTTGCCTCTCGGTTTTATTTTTCTAATTTATTTCAACTCTAAATTAGATGTCTCGCGAGGCAGCCTCTCCGTATAATTAATTACTTTTTTGTAATTCGACGGATATTATCCGTGGCCATATGGCGATCTTGCCTCCATAAAAAATGTTTCTGACTACCCGATAGCCAAGAATGCGACCGTGACTGGTCGCCGGAGAGTTGTTTGAATTTTGCTGCACTTTTGAGGCACTCGAATTCGTATGTAAATCGGACCGCAGTCTTTCACCGAGCTACAAAATAGAAAGCGTAGTGCTTCTAATGCATGCTGAGGTTTCAGCCTTGCTTATTTACAATCGGTAAAACTTAGTAACGCCTAATTATTTTTAAATAAAATGGAAGCTGGTTAACTTACGTTAGTTTCCATTTGATATGGCGTTTCGTGTGGCCAGAACTGGTCCTAAAATTTCTTATTTATGAAAATTACACTGTATATTTATACATTATTTACAACTTTGTTGACAGTAATTGATTTCATTTGCATATAATGTAACGTACATTTTTGTGTTATTTTATACTTATTGCCTACTTTATTTGGCTTTACTACTCCCTAAAAATAAGTTTATTTACAAACAAAACAATAAATGTATTAATTCCACTCATTTGTATGTGCAAGATACAAATATATGTTTTATTTGTGACATACGAGATAAATACATTTATTTAATTTGAATTATTGATATAAAATTTTTAAACTTATATACAGGGTAAGCTAAAAGTTCTTAGGAAATCTAACATTACAACTTTTTTATTTCTCAATATTTTTTAATTTTCTTTTATCGAATAGTAGCTCAATTTATGGATTTTTTGCAAATAAATGTGTTAAATAACATTACGGAAATGTCTTCCATTTTTGTCTTGACACTAAACTACTCCATTACAGCTCTAAGTATTACCTGTACTACCGTCGAAATTAATCTCGGATATTACCATCAGTTGCTGTAGAGTTGGTATGCAGTTTCTTCCCGTTTCGAAATTAATCATTCCCTAAAAACGTGTCCTAACAATTCCATCGTTGGTGATTCACCTTCCTGTAATCACATCTCTGGTTCATTTTGAATCACGCAAAGTCAAAAATTTTGGACAGTTTATTATTTTGGAAAAAATGTGAACTAATAGTACGGGTATCTTATAAAGAAAATAAAGTAAATTCTTAAAATATATTTAATGAACTTTAAGACAGCGTCAATTGTATTGATTTACTCCGAGTTGGTGTTTCGGGTTTTTTTTGTACACGTTCCTCTATGTGCTTTGTATATTTGTATTTGTAAAAGCAGAATATCGCCTTCCGGATCGAGGCAAGTATAATCATTTCTGATTGACCCATTCTCTCATTAAAATATCGGCAACATGCTCTTTGTGTACCAATAATCTTCATTCTTTGGTTCACGTTGAGTCTATTATAAATCTAAGTTGCACTTCAAAAATCTAGAAAAAAACGTATTATTATTTGGGGTTCTACTGTATACTTTGCTCTTCGTGCCTCCGTATGTTTGCGCTTATAAAGGCAGAATGTCGTCTTCCAATTCGAGGCAAATCAAGGAGCTCTGTTCTTGAAAACAGTGAATAATCACGTACAGTCATTTCTGATTGGCCGTTTCTTTTATTGACATATCGGCGACATACTCTACATGTTGTACAATCTTTCTTCTTTTGTTCGTATTGAGTCTTCCAACAAGGAAACTTCCAGAGTTGTACTTCAAAGATCTGAATTATATATCTGTAAAAAAATTACGAATATTTCAAACTACCTAGGAATTCTTGGCCCATTCTGTATTTTTTCTATTTTGTATTGCGTACTTGTTTTTAAATTTTCTAATGTGTATGGCTAATTCTCATGTTTTAATTACAGGGACAAATTACAAAACAATATAGTTAAAGTACATCAAAACTTCCAACGTGCCTGCCACACAGTATGTAATATCAACTTATTGACTTTTTATGTGGGATTGAAAAACCAGCATCATTTATATCGTTTCTAAAAGTAGGAAAATGTCACTACACAATTATTTTGCCATTTTGTTTCCTTTTTCATTAATTAAATTAAATGTTAGCATTCTAATATTGCTGTGTTACATGCATACTCATAAAAATTTTAATTGTAAAATAATTGTAATAATTAGTAAATATCTACATAGATAAGAGATATAAATACAAACAACTAAGTTAATACAAGAAACATTAGTTTCGCAATGATGATTAAGAATATATAATTAGGGTGCAAGAAGTAGGTTGAAAAGTACACCAAATTGTTTTGAGCATTCAGACTTCAGAACTAGATTAATGGAGATTTCTATATACGGTTCTGGACGAATTTTTGATAACTCAGACATACCACAAAGAAGAATTGTTTGATTGTCAAACAGAAATAGTAGGACCCTTTATCTCTACTACATTTTTAAATATCTAATAGAGATAAACCTACAATTCCAACAATCTTACCGTTTTCTGTCATTAGCATATCAATATCGTCCTCTTAATATAAGTAGTAACTGTGCTAAGAGAGTAAAATGAACTCTACAGACTGATATTGTGCTGTCTTTAGTGACAAGTTTCTTTGGGAACTAATGATCACCTGAGCTTTGTAATATCTACCTTACTTTCCAGCGACACACAGCCTCTATTATTACCATAATTATCTAAAAACTATTGTATATGATTGTCGTCTGTCGCACTGATTACACAGTTGGAAGTTAAAAAAATTCCGAACCCCCTTGTGTAATTTTTTTGTCAAGGAGTCGTTATTTGTTATCTACTATTTTAACAGTATTCCATTTTGTATTTATATTTATTAACAAATATTTATTGCTAGACTATTAAACCTAGAGATGCAGGTTCGAATGCTGCTTTTGCCAATTCGATCGCTGGCATTTTTACGGGCCTGCTCGACCCAGGCTGCAATAAATGAGTACCTGGAGGTCAAACTCTGGGTAATAATAGGGGTCGGTACATAGCGCTAGCCACATTACTACCCTTGTGTACCGTAGGCTCTAGATTGTAGCAGATCTATTCTGTTACGACCCCAAAGGGGCTTTGTGACTTATTACGGGGAACTATTATTGTATGACAAGTATTTATAAACAGCTGAGTAGTTTTCTAACAAAAACGAATTAAATAAAATTGGGGAAAAATTGGAATAAACTTAAACAAAAATTATATGGAAGTCTAGATCTGCTACTAGATAATAAATATGAAACCCAAAATTGTGTCTATGGAATAATACGTTATTCCTTCTGTTGTCTGATATAGTGGTCTATAGAAATTATTTGTATATTAATGATTGGTTCGCTTAATATTGTTTTGTTGTTTATTGTTTACCTAAATGTGCATTATTTTATAAAATGGCAAATCAAGTAAATGTTAAGTAGTATTGCTACATGATATTTTTAGCTCTTAATTTGCCTTTAACATTCATTATATGCTTTTTTAGTGTGACAGTTTTAAATAATTTAAAAGTTTAATGTAAATAAAACACTTGCTTTTTGTTTGTTAGTACAACGATAATTCGGAAAGAATTTTCCGTTCTGTTTTGGACATACATGTAGATACACAATTTTTCATTACACACATTAGTAACCTACAGCAGTACATTACTTTTTCACATAATCCTCATGCAAATTGAGGCACTTGTCATAACATCTTACAAGGTATTTCTTCTACAAAAAAACTCTTTGCCTGGAAATGAAGCCTCCACGTAACAGCACCTCGAAGCTCAATGTTATGGTAAAAGCGTACGACACAAGCCACTGTTTTATCTGCATTGTCAATTTCCTGCACAAGTTTGTTGCCTCATCAGGCGCGTTAATGGGTACTTCTTTAAACATGCTATATCATTGTTTTATGACACTTTCACGTATCACGTTCGTAACCATAATATAGTTAGCGATGAATTGCAATTACCGAAAATTTATCGCACACAGAGATTACTGCGCACACTTCACATTTGAAAGGATTTCCTTTTTATCTGATTTAGTGGACGAGTATACTGTAACACAATCTTATTCGCACTAGATACTATTTACGTACAGCACCACAGGACGGGCATTGCTATTCCCGCCTACTTCTCACGCTTATGGATACGGATGTTTCTTGCACAAATGTTGTTAAGCTATTTGATTGTTAGATAAGTTTGCGTTTTTAATGAGTCCATTACTCTGAACAATTGATATTTTGCGATTAGAATCAAATCCATTCCAAACCGTACAAATTTTTCTGAAGGATATATCGAAAAAAGACCTAAAATGAATTACATAATGATTTGTTTTTAAATAACTCTTATTTTATTTTGGGGTCACTTGAGCACAAGCTGTCAATTAAACAAACACTTATTTTGTGGCAAATAATTCATCTCAAGTTTATAAAGATCATTTAGGTAGTCGAGCTTAAGAGAAAAACGTTTACAAAAATCGAAAATCTTTTAAGGAACTTATAAGTTGCATTTAAGTGCAATAAATTACTCGATTTGTGTAGTACAACGAACTTTATGACATTTTAATTGACGAAAGACATTTGTGACCTTATATTTATAAAAATTTTGCTGGCAGTGCTTTTGCCTACCTTTGTTTTGTACAGCAGATGCATTTTATCGGATTTTAGTACCTATCCGATTTTAAATTTCTAATGCAATTGTAACTTCTTTGTTTATTCGAGAAAATTCGCTCAACTTTACGAGTTTTAAATTAAGTATTTATTTATACAGTGTGGTTTTACTCTAGACGTTAGATGTGGCCTGCCACTTTATTTAAAGAAATGCTTGTATTATGACCTTTATTAGTTTACTTAGGACATTTATTTATTTATTTAAATTTATCACGTGTCTCGAATAGACACCTAGTAAATGTTATAATAATATGTACATCGCTCATTTGGATGGGCACCGAGTTAATCTAGATAACATCATATTTTTTTATTTCTTCGATGACTGAGGAGATATTTAAGTTTTCTTGATAACGTAATTTGGAAGAAACCAAGGAGCATTTACCATAGATCTTAACACTTTGTACTTGAATCGTCTTAAAATGTCTATATTTAAATTTTTGTCTCTGAGTTGTACACCATGCATCCCGATCGATTTGATAATGGCTTTGTATAATAGTATTTTACTTTCTATGGATAGCTGTGACTTTGTTTCTAGGACGCACTACATCATCTGTATTTTGAGACCAAACTCTTTTTTTCATCTATAAATGTTTTATTGACATCATAAGTCGTGTTTATCTTGCTGTATTTGTTTATTATTGAGTAATATAGATGAATAGGTGCCTCTTCTCAGAGTAAAAGTCACATGCAACCTTTTACCTTTATTTAACTTGATGCACATTTTGTTAGTCCAGGTTTCTAATTTTTGTAAATTGTCTTGGAAATATTGAAAGACTATCTTGAGGTCGGCGTGCGATGAGAGAACTGCGGTAAAAAGAAGATAAAAAACGGGCTTAGCATACTCCATGGGAAACTCCATTCCCAATAAAAAAACAAGGATGTGCAGCTATCTTCGCACCTCACAAGAAAATGTCTGCCAGTTAGATATGATCTTATAGCATTCCGAGGGCAGTTAGTCCTTGATTTTAAAGTAACAGACCTTGATTCAACATTTTGTAGAATGCTTGCGTGATATAAGACAGCTGAACAGCAGTGTTTGCTTAAAAATGTTTACGAAATTGTTTGTCACGCAGTGCACCTAGTTAACTGTAGCATGGTTATTCCAAAACCCAAATTGGTGGTTGGGTAACAGATGATTGTATTCGAATGTTGGTGTTAAATTTCATAGCAATGGTTTCTCCAACATTTTGGATACACTCGACAATAAATTAGTTAGTCTATAAAAAGTCGAGTAAGTCTGATATTTTTGCCATGTTTGATGGCCAGTTCAACTCATTATTGATCATTGTTTCTAACAGATTCTGCTTTTAATGGTAGTAAGTTTCGAAGCCTACTGAACATGTTTTCCATTGTGGTCACCGTCAGAGAATAATGTTCATAGTGTTCTAATTTATTGTTGTGTCTAGACGGACAGTAAGCTGCTAAGATCACTAAATGGCCTTTCTAATCTTCGATTGCTATAGTAATGGTTTGAAATGTTCTGAGTTATATTTTGAAAGTTTGTGGTGCTTCATTGCGTTTTTGACGATGATCGTATTTCCAGCTATAAGCCCCGCCGTAGGGGTGTTGTGTTGCATGTATCGTATATTTTTGGATTTTTGGTATGTTCAATTTGTATAATGAGATTTAGGCATTAGCATGATATCTATGTAGTGGGTTGACAGGAAGGTTGTAAGCTCGTCGTTGGGTTGTCCTAATGTATTAGCTTTCCATATTGCTAATTTAAGGTGCTGATCCATTGTTATTATATTGCCCACTTGCTGCATTAAGGTTTTTAACATGTCTTTAAGTTTAGATAACTCACTTACTCTTAGTTCATTTACAGATGTTGGTTGGACTGGTGTTGTATTAGGACCATATTGCTGGTTACTTCCGCTTGCTACTTGCGTCCGTTGTGCTATGTATTAACGAGTAAGTACAAATTTTATGCTCTTAAGCGGAAAAAACATTTTTTTGTAATTTCTGATAGACAAGACCTCCTTTATAACTTACAGCATGATTTACGCTGAAATTCACATATTTAATATCGGGGGTCCTTTCTTTCCGTTAGCATTGGGTAGTTATATAATTTCCGGTGCAATTAATATAACAGGGGGTTCTATTACAAAAGGTTTTGGTATCTTCAAATTTTTTTTGCACTTTGCTTTTGGACGTTTATACTTTACCACAGAATGTGCCAGTCTATTTATGTTGTACACTTTTGTTGTTTTCAATTCTACAACAAAAAAACTGTTTTAAGGCTATTTTTATGCTTTTTTGTTTAATATTTGCAATATTAGTAACCAAATGTCCGTGCATTTTTATTTCTTCTTTCAATTTTTTTTAAATTAACGGACAGATGCTTTTAATCAAAACTACGTTAAAGCTTCGCTCCTATTTTTGCTGATAGGCGTGGGATTCTGTATTTATTTCTGTTAAAGCTTTAATTATACCAGAATATTTTTCAAAGGTTTTAGCAACATTTTTACTGCATCGTTATTTAAATATTCATAAAATGCATTCATCTTTTGCTATAGTTTCTAGTAGACGTACTACTGGTTCTATTGCTTTAACACTGAATATGTATACATGCTGTCGTTTGGGTGCCCTTTCATTTGTTTCTTTATTTTGATTTAAATGATTGACTTAATGGTTGGAATCGGTTAGTAGGATTTAACCAACATTTTGAACGTTTTGGTTTTTTTTGTGGCCTGCCGTTATCATTTGTAAGTCCTCGTTTTTTATTTTTAACCAGAGTTTTTATTTGCCAATTAGAATTTGAAGGAAATGATGTTGTAACAGGTTGATATATTATTTTGAAGAGCCGTGTTTGTAAAATTTTACTTTTAGTAAAATTCGTTTGATGCCAACTGATAATTTTGTACATATTATATCTGCTGATTTTACTCATTGCATGTGTACAAATTGTTGAGGGTTTTGCAAAGGCATAAGTGTGATTGGATTTTGATAGAAAGCCATGCCTGCTGCGTTACTTAAAATAGTGGTAAGCAAGCACAGCTGATGATAAACAGAAACAGAACTTGACCCGCAAGTCACACGATAATTTGTAATTACCACACACGCACTTAGGGCACAACTTATACTTGCAACTCTTCTTTCTCTCAGAATAATACCTGTGGTGGCAGGAAAGGCAATGAAGAGTGGCGGCGAGGAGCTGCAGGACACTCAAACTAAGTCATGTCAATAAATGTCGTGGGGCAAGTTTTCACTCGCGGAAATTTTTTATAGTTTTCACAACACATACCTGGAGCATTGACAAATTCCGTCACTCGTAACACGGAATGCGAACTGATAATTAACATACAACATGTCCGCTCTGTTTGAAAACACGAGCCGAACCATGAAAAGTTTATATTGCTAAATTGACATAATTCTATTTGTGCAGAGTTCAATTTGAAATTTAGTTATTAGAAATTAAATAGTGCTTACATAAATAACTAAACAATATTGTTAAAATATTCTGTTTACCATCACTTTACAAGCACCGTTTCCATTCAAAATTTCTTTTTATTTGAACACAGTACATCAGCAATCAAAATTACAAGGAATTCTATGAGCTCATTTGTTGATAAAGTTGGTTGATTTAATGAAAATGGCACCCATTTATGCTATCTTTCTATTACCTCTGCCTATCGGTTGTGAATAATGATTTTACTCTGGAAGATTTTCATTAGTTTAAAAGTTCTAAGGCAATTTTCGCTTTAGTCTGCAAAAGTTTGGTTGTAGCATTATTAGCTCTTCGATGTCATTTAGTTGGTTTGAAAACCTGCCATAGTGTCCGGTTGCTCGTTTCGTAATTAATCACGCACGTATAGGTGCTGTTCAATGCTGGAATACGTATGTAAGGTAAAATTTGTCCCTTACCATAGAGGATCCATAAAATTTCTCAGTCTTGGCTTTAAATCTCTTAATAATGACCAATATTGGATTAGCTAAAACAGCCCCATAGCTCGCATTAATACGCCGAAATAGGGCGTAAGATGGTTTTTTATATAAGAAGTTTGCTGTCTATCCCTAGCGGCGATTTTCGACTCATTAACCAGTATATATTTTTGATTTTTAAAACCATTACTTTGCATTTTTATGTGTTTCTTCTAAATTAGCTTTTTGTTTCAATGCAATTCTAAGTAGGTAACATCTTTAGACTGTGGTCTAGTAATTTTGTTTACAGTAATGGGAAGGCATATTCCTCTTCCCGTTGTAAAAGATATATGTATTGACTTTATATTTTTTAATCTTAACGTGAGAACAAGATAGACTCAAGGTAAATACCTTGGTTTGCCATGCTGGTGCATGGCTGTCCTAAGTTATATTCTTAGCTTAAAAGCAGCGGCAAACGCCAAATGGTTACAGCGGTCATAAAAAAGGATTTTGGAGGTCGCGAACTACATTCTCCTTTTTTTTTAAATTAACAGGGCTAGCCACCTGCTCGGGTATCTCTAACATGACTCGTAGTACCGCACGACTGTGTTGTTAGAAACAGGCTACTAGACTATATAAAAGTAAAAAAAGAAGAAGATGCAAAAGAAGAAGGCATTTAAAGCTTATATATTTATATAACTAATGTAAACACACAAAAATACACAAGACATATGAAAAAAGTTTCCGTTTTTGCAGGCATATAAAATGTTCTAATAGTCCATTGTCGTAGCGCTAGAAGAACTTCTCGTACGCTTCTTCATTTATTTGGTTCTGTTTATCAACGTAATATTTCCACTTATATGGGTATACATTTTTGCTATAGTTAACTACAGCAAAAATTTATACGCAGAATTTTATGCAGAATTAACTGAATTTGTTGGTAATTATTAATAATAGAATATCCTATGCACTTGAAGTATGAAGCATCTGCTAAATTTTCTTTTTTTTATTGGTTACATTTCTGTTGCAAAGCTGCTGCCTTGAATCACTACAATAGTAATTGCTACGTCATAGCTACTTTAAAGTAGTTGTATAATAAAAAAATGTTGATCATTATTTCTATTAATAACTGTAGTCGACTTATCTCCACTAACAAAAGTTTTATTGCTTGCATGTAGACATGCCGTTATTAGTTTTGCGGTTACTGTTCGAAGTCGTATACTAAATCAAAAATTCCATCTAGGCATCATGCAGGTTCTTATTTCACCTGATCTATGGAGCTATTAAAAAATTAAATCAACATAGATGCTCCCGTTACGTGATAATAGACATGTAAGGAGTAAATCATAACAGGAAACCTCAAACTGTGCGGCAGAAGTTTGCATAATTGCTATAATTAATTAAGCAGAGCGGTCTGTTCCCGCCCTTTAAGCCGTCCATTAATTACATGTAGAGAGCACTTTATTGGAAAGATGAATAATTGCCACGAAGAACTGTACCGGTTCGCTGCTAATGGCACATGCAGCAAACATGCAGGACCGAGGACTGCCGGCATGTCAGGCGACTGTTCATCCTTATTTGCGAAGCCTTCGACAGCGACTCTATCGAAAGCAATATCAGCGCGGGCAATTAAAAATAATCTAATGCCGCCATAAAAAGGTAGAGAATGCTGTTTAAATCACATGCAGTTTGCATTCACAACTTCACATACTAATTTTCGCTTGCGAGGACGAATGCTTAGATTATATTAAATTCCTGCTGCGAAACCTGTCCTATAATTCCCATATGCATTCGCTTTAATAATTTTCTTGAAAACGCAATGGTAGCCTTAAACATTTATATTCGTTATTACTCGATCTGGAAGCAACCTTAGAGATGTTGCTTATGTTGCTTAAAGGCGGATTTATATTGCCCGGTCAAGCTCGGTGCGGAATTGTAGCGCTTCCAACAATTGAAGTGTTACATGTGTTTTAATGTAGGAATTTATATATAACCGGCTCGTTCCTTGCAGATACGTTGCGTTTGAACGTATGACTAATATTCATTGAATACCCATCACCTGTAACAATATTATAATTATAAGAAACGCTCCGATTCGGTGCTGTTCACGAAGAATGTTTTATAGCTGGTGATTCTGACTAACAACGCCGACGATGAACAAGACACTAATAAAAAATAATCGCGATAGACGACACAAGATTTAGCATAGATAATAAAATATTAAAAACCACCGTCTAAGAGCATTTAGCAAAGCTTGGTTACATAAATCGTTACGATGTTGGGTTCTGAGCAACTAGACCGAAATTTAATAGGTACCATTTCCATCTGTGGCCCGCTATACAAATATAAAGAAAACGTACCATTTTTAAAGTAATTAATTACGGAAAATGCAAAATAAATCATTTATAACAATGGTGAACAAAAAGGTCCTGGTGTAAGTAAAATAAACCATCATTAGATACTCCCAAAGCTTGTTACAGTCTCAAGAAAGTCATGCTTTATATCTGGTGGGATTGGGAAGGACATGGCGTATTATGTGCTTCTACCAAACGACCAGTCGATAAATTTAAATATGTTCTATTTGCGATTCAGGAAAATGTCTTTTTGACTACCCAAAAAAAAAGTGTTAGAGCTTGGGTCGGATGTGCTGTCGGATATTAACCAGATATTTCACCTTCATTCATTTATTTGCGTCTTTGCAAAATTCTCTTAACGATGGAGAAAGATTGTTGAACAAAATGTTGAGTACACAATTAAATAATTTAGATTGATATTTAAAATTATAAGGTATTCCATACCATAAATATAGCCCGTTCCCTATAAGCAGTTGTTTGTTATATAAATACGCATTCAAATATTTTTGAGTAAATACGGAAGTCAATTAATTTAAATTCGTTAATTCGATATCAAAATAGTTTTAGTAATTCGTACATTATTATAAAACATAATTTTTATTTAAATTGCAAGTTAAAACAACTTTTAAAATGAATTTGTTGTAGTAATTTGTTAATTTGTTTACAATAAAAAAGACACTATGTAATTTTTTTTTATTCAAAGGGCATACACAAGTATGAGTAGGTGACTTAATAAAGACTTTTTTAGTTGAATCACCTCGTAATAAATAATTACTTCAATACAAACTGATCTTTCCAGTATGTAAAGTAAAGCACAAAATTAGTAGCAAATAATAGTGGAACAACGGTTTCAACGTTCAAGTAAATAAATCCCCACGATTAATGAAAACCAAAATAAATTGGCGAAGAAATTCGAGGAAACGCAAACATATGAGGTAACAAGGTCGTCCACTGCAGTGCCAAGAAACATAAGCGCCATTTGTTAGACGATTCTGAAATGTTGTAGCATTTATCAGCAGAACGCGCTAATATAAACTATGAAAGCGGGAATATGAAGGTCCACAACTTTTAAGAGATAGCATCAGAACAATTAATTGGTTATTCGCTTCAGGTGCTTTGGAATCCAGAAATCATAACTGCTATGTATGTGCAGCAGCGTTCTGAGAATTACTTCGTGTGGAATATGGCACAGCTGAATTGTTGATTGCTGCTTCCTTTAGTACTAAGAAGAAAAGTGGAAGAGGCGTGATTCGATTTAGTAAAATTTTAAGTAGATGCGATGTTATTTCGATTACTCTTTTTGTGTAAATAAAAATAATTGTCTATTGAGCAACTTATTAGCAAAATTGTTTTTTAAATTCTCCGATAATTAGATTTAATTCCATTCTTTATGAATATTGTTTTACATATTTACTTAAAGCTTTTTTTTTATTGAAGTGCATATTAAATATTTTCATGCAGGTATTATAGGAAAAAATTGATTCGATGAAGATTTATGACAGTATTTTTTTATGTTATTTTGGATGTGAACCATCTACAAAAAAAAATTAAAAAAATATCCTTCAAATAGTAAACTCATTAAAATCAGTAAAAACGCCTCAATTGGAGGGTTTAATGCAGCAACCATGCAGTCCATGTTTTAAGTGAAATGACAGAATACATTTTTATGCGATATAAAATTCTCTGTGGTCTTGTACCAAATTGGAATCTTAAAGTTTAACAATGAAGAAAATATAAGTACAGTTGCGATTGAGAGCTTTTGTAAATTGTGCAAAAACCGTTAGTTTTGTATAATTAAACAACGTCATGTAACCATCAACATTTCAAAGTTCTGACTATTGGTTAGTTGATCTGCTAACGGATTTTAATGTCATTCCAAAATGTTATAATAAACACTTGTAATTTTTTTGTATTTCTTCAGTCACTTAAGGTATGTGAAAATCATCGTGGAGAGTGTCATTTCGAACATATCATGGGACGTTGCGTAAAGTCCTTGGTTAAAATTTTTAAAGAAGCTTTGATATGATACTTTACATATTCCCAAAGGAGAGTATTTTATTCAAAAATGGGAACTATTCATTAAATTTTAAGATTCAGTTGAGTTATTTTGGTTTAAAATGTTCTCCAGGTTAATTAATAGCTGTCGAAGTGAAATACGAAATATTTGACCTCAGATGAACAGGTATTTGAGAATTATTAATTGTTAATTGTGGACCTAGGGTACATTTGGTAGTACGAGTTATCCTGTGTAGCCTTGTTAATTGTTACTTTCCAACTATTGAACCAGTCTCCTAGTAAACATGGTTATAATGGTTTTCATAGAGAGCGAGTTGTCAGATGTATGGAGTAATATACCAATAATAATATGTTGATAGTTTGAGAGCAATTCATTCATACTAACTTGAAATCTATGTTCGTTTACGTAGAACTTGAGCACAAGGTACAAGTGATTCGGAAAGTGTAGTTTAATTTCGTAGTTTTGTGTCATGTCTTAACGAAAGCTTGTCGAATGTCCAAGAATAACACATCACTTAATAAGTCCCAGGCCTAAGTAATAAAACAACAATTTTTTTGCAAACATTCTTCTTTATTCATCAAAACAGTCTCCTTTGGCGGCGACACAATCATACCAATGCTTCTCTAACTTTTCGATGCCTCCCTTGCAGAACGATTTATCTTTGCCTTCAAAATAGGCTTTAGTTTCGGCGATGACTTCCTCATCCGAGCCAATTTTTTTTTTGAGTTCGGTAAAGAGGTGGTAACCGCTAAGGGCTAGATCTGGACTATACGGTGGGTGCGGAAACAATTCGAAGCCCAATTCGTGCAGTTTTGCCATTGTTTTGTTTCAACAACCTAATATAATATTCGCTGTTGATGGTTTTTCTATGTTCCATATAGTCGATAAATATTATACCTTATGCATTCCAAAATACAGATGCCATAACCTTGCCAGCTGCGTCTTTGGTCGCTTCGGACGGCTTTCACCGGCTGCTCTCCACTCAGCAGACTGCCGATTTGATTCCAGGGTAAAATAGTGGATGCATGTTTCATACATTGTCACATATTGACGCAAAAACTCAGACTTATTACTCATAAATATGCTCAAACAGCGCTCTGGATCATCAATTCGTTGTTGTTTTTGTTCCGTGTGAGCAAACGCGGCACCCATTTCGAAAACAGCTTTCTCATACCCAAATGTTGGTGTATAATAGTGAAAGCACCACCTTCTGATATCTTCAGAGTATCAGCTATTTCTCTCAACTGCACTTTGAGGTTGTCCATAATAATTTTTAGGTTTTTTTTCGATTTTCTGGAATAACTGCATCATTTGGAGGTCCAGGGCGTTGAGCACCATTTGTGTCTGTACGACGCGTTTTAAGTTAGCAAACCAACGTTTAGCCGTTATTTAGGATGGATCAGAGTCTGGGTAACATTTTTTGTGATTGTGGCAGGTATAACTAAAGCTTCCTTGTATAGGTGTTGCAGCATTCCTTCCACTATAAGTCGTACTCGGAGGCTTTGCAGGTGTTGGTGAACCGTAATAGGTGTTGAACTGTTTGAGGAGGGACATAAAGATTTATAATTTGTTTTTGTCGTTATTCGCTTAGGGCGGTGGTATTGTGAAAACATTTGCAAGAGGTTCGGCGAATGTATCAGCTTTGTTTTGTATCAGATGTGACCGAATTTGTTTTTATCTGACACTCTAATTGGTGGATTTGCTGCAGTGAGTTTTGTAATTTTTTGTGACTTTTCCTATGGTGTGGTCGCTCTACCGTTTGAAGACTTTGTTATATATTCTTATGTTTAAATCTTATTTCAGCAATTAATAAGCCTGTTGTACATTTTTTCCATTTTGGTTTTCCAGAATTAGATCTCGTATATAACTAGGTACGTTGTTAGTTGTAGACAAATGGGTTGCTCGACCAAACATTTTGTATTATTGTTGCAAGATATGGTGTTGCTTTAAGGTCTTACATGTTTTTATGATATCTGAATTAACTTCTTGTTCAAGTAAAGCTTGAAAATAATCTCAATCAGTATATTTAGAACATAGTCGTAATTGTGCTAACAGTTACACAAACGGGCGAGTGATTAGTGGATAAATTGTAGTTAAGCTCGTTTTTAAGAATTATATTTGCTGTTGATAATAGCATACGTTAGTAGTTAGTAAATCTGGCAATTTGTTTAAAGTCACTAGGCCAATAGGTAAGTTTTCCAGTGCAGAGGTAATTAAAGTTGAGATTTTGCATTATTTATAAAACTTTTCTTTCTTTAGAATTATTTGGACTTGATCCATAAATTATAATTTTGGCATTTCAGACAGTAGACAATAGATTATTCCAGCGACTAATCCGTGATAGTGAGTTGCACATGTATATGTGAAACTTGAATTTTTGCTGATTTATACGATGCCACCTAATAATGTACAATCAGATTGTTGATGATTACCGCTAATCTTTTGTGAACTGCCCTATCAAGGTGATTAACAAAATAAGTGTTGTAATTGAACATTTTTATAAACTTCTGGAAATTTCCACAGGTTTCATTATGTTTATATTTTGTAAGTGTAAAAATACTATTTTTCTGTATGTCGATTGTTAAACGCTTAGTATGCAATATGTATTAAGAAACCTTTTAAGTTAATTTGTTTAAGTCGATCAATAGCTTATTTAAAATTTTTTGAACTCTGCAAGGAAGTTTGAGAGCTGATTCAATTGTTATTGTATGATCGATGATGTTCCTTGTAGCCACTTGTGTATAAGAAGCTGTTAAGCGGAACGGCAGAAGCTATATTACTCGTGACGGTAGTTTTATTTTCTCTTTGCGCTTGAAAACATTTTCGTTAGTGTATTTTTGTTGCTATGCCTCTCAATGGTGTATTTCTACTCATTTGTAGGTCTTAGTACACCGAACATCCTTCATAGTTGGCTGGATGGTTTGTCTTTTCAACGCGCGTACTTAGAAGATATATTTGACTCCACACTTAACACAAACACAAACTTAGTACAATATACTTTTATATGTCTGTAATCCTGGCAATAGATACATTACGGTATAGTATTTCTTTTCTAGAATGTGTGGTTATACTTAAATTGCTTAAGTGTTTGACATCTAATATATTTTTGTTGTTTGCACCAGGTTTAAAATCTATATAAATAGTGACAATAAAGTTTTAGTAACTTTGTACCAGACATTTATAATATTTCCGAGGTTAGCTAGCTTTGTTGTAATATCTTTTATGGGAAATAAGTAATGAATGCTACAAACAAATAATTTGTTTTTTTAAGTTAATATGTATGGCTATTAATTTAAATCATGTGATTGGTCAAGGTTTTGTAGTAAGCTGTTTTGCTTTTATTACAGTACAAAAGTTTTCAATTTGTTATAACTTTTTTTTAAAGTTTTTAGTTGTTAAGAGACAGGATATGTAACATTAGTTTCGTCTATTGAGAGGAGTTGGTAGAGATTGAATGTGTTTAATCGATTTTTATTAATTTATTTGAATTTTAGAGAAAAATGTTTAAATATGCCATTCATGGTTCTAGCTGTTAATATATTTGCAGTTGTTTTATCTAGTTTTCGTCAGAATTTTCAATTGTATATGTGGCTTCGCTTTATATTGCCAATTAAAAAGTTTTTAGTTTTGATTTAAATTATATTGGCTTACCTGGTGATGCTGAATCATTTATGGGAGCATTTTGTATGGATGTAGGAGTAGGGTTTGATTGTAGGGTATATATTGGTTAGGTAGAGTGATTTAGGCCTATTATTGTTCTTATTGAAACCCTTGTGTTATAAAACCAATTAGAGGAATAGGCTAGTTGTTAATTACAAAATTCCCCTTGGAAACGTTATTTATGACAATTTACACCAACTATTAATAAATTGTACATACAGTTTTGAATCGTTAATTTGCAATCACACTATTTTAAATTTAGTCCCTGATGCTTTTATCACATAAAATGCAGTTTAACGGAGCACATACAGTATTTATTTATTCTTTAAGAATGAAATGGGAACTGTAAGTATTTCAGGATGAAGTTTATTTAAAAAGACTAAATTGAAATATGCTAACAAAAGACTATTTTTTATATAATTTATGGTTTTGTGATAAAAAATTATTAGACCTTTTATAGAGCACCTGACAAAAGCACTGATATCCCAATATATGTATTAGTAATATGCTTTTGGTTGTGTTTATTTGATAATTTGTTTTAAAACTGATTTTTTATTTTTTGCTCTGGATTTATTTAAAGAAGTGTAAAAACCAGACAATCACATGATTTTTTTTGTTTATAGCTAACAAATTATACAAACTGTACAAATCTTCAACAATTTGGTGACAATCACAATACAATAAAATTTAAATTATTATCTAAGATTTTATATTTTCCAAACAAACTATTTTTCGTTCATCTATATAACTATCAAAAATTGGCTCGTCTAGTTGTTATACTGGACTATTATATCTTTCACTTTGTACATTGTAAAGAGTGAAAGTTACATTTTTCCATATATACCGTTTTTGAATAATAAAAGTAATATTAAGATTTTTACAAGGTTGAATAATAATATTCTAATTTGAAATATCATAGACTAGAAATACTAAGTTTGTAAACAGGTAAAATTAAACTGATTATTCAAGAAAAATCTTAACTATGTTGCTTCATTAAATTCTCTATATCATTTTCAAAACTTATTTTTATAATAGAGAATTTAAATTTGTATGGTTACGTCACCTGTGTCCAAAATAACTTACCCGCTATTGTTTCGACGCTTTTTTTGATTATTATATCTGTAAATAAACACTCAATAATCAAAATATTTTATGTATGTAACAGATAATCTGATCAAAAGTCTCATAATAGTGCCTCTTTATATCTTAGAATGTGGCTTAAGAATTTATCGTTTTGCTCGCCATGAGAAAACATTCATTTCGTATATTCACTGTTTCTAACATCCCTAAACTATTATGAATATTTGTCATACACCTCACAATGTTGTTCTTATATATGAAAAATTGATAATAAACTGCTGTTCTTGATTATTATATCGAGAATTTTAAATAATATTTTGCTATACCAACATTAAAATACTACCAAACGCTTCAGTTTAATCTATGCCCTAAAAATGGTCTAGCGGGACGCATTTTTACTTTTTTTCCGTTTTCATGTTTACGTAACATTTCAATGGACGTTTTATTTAATTACCTTCTAGAGTTTTAATGTAATTTTTTGTTTTGAGAAAGAAATCTACATTTTTCAAGTTATTAATTATATGATGGACAAGCATTTATGTGATTATACTTATTTCATTTTTTTATTTGGACAGTTTTCATGACGTGTACTTGTTTTTTATATGCAAATACATTATTACCAGATGTATTACACAAATCTGTTGTAAAGACACATTTAAAACGCTATCTTATTCTGATCTTTAAATACGATAATATTCACAAATTAATTTAATTTCTTTGTTTTATCGTGGAAAATAAATAACAACACATTACTTCCAAGTGAAAACTAGATACTGCTGGTACTCGAAACCCATGTTTGCTTACATTACACATGCAGGTAAACAGTAAATAGGTCTTAGTAGCACACATTCTAGCGTGTTCATCTTCACGTTACTCGTGTCCTAAAGACGTTACATGTTTTGCGTAAACATGTGGCTTCAAGAAAGCGCCGGGCAAAAAAGAATCGTACCACTTACACCCTTTCTGTGTCGGCGGTATTGCTTTGAGCTTTTCCTTAGAAGAGTTTCATACCAGTCGACCCGAATAACGAAAACCCGCCCATTTTAGCTTTTACTGCTTAATAAATAATTCTGTATTTATTTGACACTTAATGTTTGTTTTGTATTTCAAATAAATATTGGCAAATAAAATAGACTAATTGTTAGATATGCCTTAGCTGCCTTGTGAACGTCAAATGGATCAGTAGTATGGCTGTGCGTAACACTTTGGTACACCTTGCCTGTTTTAATTTGCCACGTTATCAGGAAGAGTGGAAATGGAGGATTTTATTTGGGATATAAGGTGTTTCAGTGGGATTTCAATTTGGCCTAACAACAAAATTAAAATTTTTAACGATTATACTTCTACTTTTGTTTCTTTATGTCTCATGGTCGAACAATGGAATGTTGCGCGTGGTTAGATCCCCGTCAGCCCTTGCGCACTTGTTGCACATCAACGCCACTCTCTTGTCTTTACTGCACAATTTAAAAATTGTCTGTACCTTCCGACTTCCCTTCAGATATATATTATTTTTACTTAGAAAAAAACAAGTAAATATAATATTAAATCGAATATTTTTATTTACGTACATGTAAAATGTGGTTTCCTTTTAATAAGACACTAAAAGCTTTCCTTGTTGTAGATAACATGCAAAAAAGAATTTTGGAATCGCTATTTTAGCGTCAGAAGATACCTAATAGGAAATTGAAATACTTATATGGCTATATCAAACGTCTAATCAAAATTCAGTTTTGTTAGATTTTAATATAGAAATATATAAGAAGCAAAAATTGAACGTTATAATTGTTAAATAAATTTTTTAAATCTTAATAAAGACTATTTATATATATGTGCCTACTTAGAATTAATTTTTAGTCGAACGAATTAAAGATAACTAAATATAATTCTATAATATAGCGAAAAATGCGTAATGCCATTTTGTATGTGAATATTTCATAACATTTTGTAATGGACTTATTATAAATTCTAACTTAGTGGAAGTGATATTAAAAAACTAATAATCAATTGAAGATTTAATAATAGTAATTTCTGTTTTTAACAAAAACGAAAAATAAACTTGTTATTGATATATTAAAATAAAATTGAAAAAACATTACTATCAACTTTAAATCAAGGTTTAATAACAATTATTCTAATATTAACCATAACTTAAACGTACAATAAATAAACTTAATTAATTTATAATTAATTAAACAAGAAAGCAGAGTTTTATAAAGGTATAATAAAAATATAATATAATATTTTGAGTTTTTTAGTGTCTCAATTTTATTGTTTTACTTAAAAATAACACAAAAATGTATAAAATTATAAAAACAATAAAAAGTATGCCTGCACGAGCCAATACAGTGGTTCTTAACTAGTGTCCTTTGGAGCACAGGTGTTCCGCGAAATTATGAAAGCGTAACCTATAAAACAATTCACGGTACATATACTGTACGGATCACGGCTAGCCTCACAAGTACTATGCCTACGCTACCGGCCGTCTGCCAGTGATTCATGACGCATATTATATTGTTCTACAATAAATAAGAATCAACTTGCAATTTCGAATAAAATCTACGTATGGACCGATCTTGTTACAGTTGTTCATAGTTTTTAGCTTAACAAAGTTAATTTTTTGTTACATCTGGTGTTTGTAATACAACATAAAACTTTTATATTAGGCAAATATTGATAAGTTAGCGTCAATAAAATATTAATGTCATATAATTTTCAGTGGCAAGTATTATTTAAAAATTAAATTTTTACCAATGCACAATGGACAATTACATTATTAAAAGAACACGATACTCAAGATCTAGAGGAAAATATTAATTACGAGGCAAGTACGAGTAGCAGTTCTGATGTTGCTATGCCACATTCACGAGACACGATGGCAATTATGGTAGGCACGCGCCATGAAAATATTGGCGCGCGCCTGCTAGCTACTACGGTGCCGGATTCTTCTTTGTTTTAAATATTTTGCAAAACCTATAGCACTAAACCGCATTAAAAGGAAGTTAGAAGGGTTTTAAAGCCGTTATAGATGGGGCGCATCTATTTCACAGGCCAACAGCTGTTTTGGTGCAGGTGTATTTGGAGCTGATTTCATAAGAATTTGATGCCTTGAATTCAAATATGGCATTCTAAGATATAACATTTTAGTAAAATATAGGTTACACTATTTTAAGTTAAATTCATGGATAAAAAAAACTATACACGGAATTTTTATTATTATATTATACAAATATATAATTGTATACTATATTATACTATATTATACTATATTATACCATATTATATAATAATAATATACAAAGATAGAAGATAAAAAGTCATCGATGAAACAAACTATAGTCACTGAACACTTCGGAAGGTTCTTTTCCGTGACATTTTTAAATGTATTTTGTAACAGTCGCTTTTTAAACTCCAGCAGTAATCTGCCATAATGTGCGTATCTCCTCTTCTTTGTTAGCGGTCCTCCATAGTTTTAAGATCCTGGTAAAATCTTTCACGCCGTTCCTCACTCATGTCTCCTAAATTATCAGAAAAACGGTTTAAGTGGCTGTGTAAATAGTGCACCTTAATACTCATGTTACGCCCAAGGGATTTGAAACTGTTAAGCTTCTCGTTTACTAGTTTAACATAATTTTCAGCTTTGCGTTTGCCCAGAAAATTTCTGACAAATGCAAGAAATGAAGTTCATGCTTTTCGCTCAGCTTCATTCATCGAATTTACCCAGGCATAATCCTTAATGAGTGGGCCGTCAAATATTCCTGATTTAATTTTTTCTGTACTCAACTAAGGCATTTTCTCTCCTATATATATGCAAAACATGAACCGCTCTTATCAAGAGCCTTTAAAAACTGCTTTATAAGACACAGCTGGCGGATTTTCCTGTGCTAACTGGCTGGCAGACTGACAATAGGACAAATATACAGGAACCAATCCTTGTATATATGATTTAGAACTGCACAAAATGTAATGAGAACTGCACGTTAAAGAAACACTGATCCAAAAAAATAGAGCTAATAGAGAAAAATTGATTTCATATTTAGATTCAGCGACCCAAATATAGCTAAAATCATTTCAAAAATCCTAGGCACCAAAAAAAATGTTTTTTCTTGTAGGCCTGTGTCAATAGAGTAAACAGAAGCTCTCCCAAAATTATTCCTATAAAACAATTCACGAGCTTGCTAGTGGCATTAAAAATAGGGAAATTTAAATGGTTGTAACAAGAGGTGTAAACGTTGAAAATCAACTATGGGAAGTAAAATGCGTTCTCTAATCTCTAAAAAACATTTTCTAGAACCATTTGTATTAAAAAAATTACTCACGTAAGAAGAAGCCGGTCGATTTTTGCAGTATCTTGTATGTGGGGAAAAATTATCCCATAGCACTGTGGTTCAAAGAATAAGAATTATTTTTAAACATGCGAATTAAACAAGTAAGATGTTTTGAAGAAATTGTTAAGGTTTCAAATAACTCACAACTTGCATCATACAGGGTAGCTAAAGTAATTGCTGTGAAAACCGGATATCATAACTTAATAAAAGTTAAGTTTGTCCAAGAAACAAAGAAACTGAATATTTTTTATTCGAATAATATAATAAAAAATACAATTAAAACTATTAAATAATATTAAGAAAACAATTTTTGATAGAATCTCTCAAAAATGTTGCTTTACAAAGTGACTGGTTTTAACGTTTATTAAATTTGATAATAAAAACAAAATAGGAAATTAATTTTTATGCTTTAAAAAACATAGAACATACCAAGATATTTTTGACTGTTGCCCAGTAATACATTGGTAGCGCTTCAAAGGAAGTATATCATTAAGAAATAGCTTATTAGGAAAAAGTATATTTAAATTCTTTGAATTTGCTTTTGAGGAATTTTGGATTTGTGTTCCAGACGAATACTCATAGTTATCTACAAAAATACAGAAGGTTTTGCTACAATTTTGGACATCTTATTGATGTGGACTAGGCTTTTTAACATTTGCGAACCTAATAATGATGGTACGGCTTTAACGCTCCGCGTGGGAGCACAGCCTAAGGTTAAGGCTCTCATGTGTTCTACTTTACTGCCCGGTCGTCGCGCACCATCTCTGATGCGGGGCGACGTGGCAAGCACCGCGTCTTAGACGCCAAATCTCCCCATATCAGAAATGGTGTGCGACGACCGGGCAGTGAGAGTGCAGGTTGTGTTTTCGCGTACGGCCGTTACCTTTATTATAATAATAATGGTGAAGCTCTAAATCCCCGCCTGGGAGCACGGCCTGGAAACAGAGAGATTAAGACTCTCACATTTCCAACTTTATAATAATTATTATTATTAATTCCCAATGACTACTGAATTATTTTTATTTATGTAACTTGTAGTATTCCTTCGTCATTAACACCAAAAACTCCCATCATGTCATTCCACTTCGTCTAATTGGGATTGACTCTCTTTCACACATCTTCATGGTCCCTATCCCGTGTCAATATGTGGACAAAACTTTTTTAACTTAGTGCCTCGATTTCATTGGATCATACCTGGTAAGCGCCTTTCTACCCTCGCTATGATGTAAGTATCAATACCCGATGCGAGTTTTCCAAACAACCGAATTGAGCGAAGAGCTGGTGTTGAATACCCTACGCGTTTTTCACGATATCGACTATGTTTGGGAAGAGATGGTGGTCATTTTAAATATTTGTAAACAGGTACTTAATTTAATATTGTTAATTTTATATATTAAATTATCATTTCTAAACTAATAAATACCTCCTGTACTATTATAAAAAGAGCGGGTGCTACTGTTTCACTTTGATTTCAATTTTTTATTGTAAGTTAACTAAATTATTTTTGAATTTAATTAGTTATATTCAACTTATCTTTTACATTTAGTTATTTCGCAGATTTAAACATACTTCAGTGATCATAAAAGTGGAATAGTCTTTACAAACATGTGCACTAGGTTTATTTGAATATTATTGATAACGATTAAAATTCTATAATTTATCGAATATTAAAGTTTGTGCAATTGAAACAATAAATGATACAATACATATATAAATTTTAATACTACACTTGACAAAAATTATCATTAACTTTGAAAATGCATTTCTTCAAATCATTAGATATACATATCCCTCGATGCGATTAACTACTCGGTAAAGCAATATTTATCATATTGTATTAGGTACTAGCTGCTCTTGTTTTAATTTATGAATAATCGTTTACGTGTTCTGACCGGACCTCACATGGCTCTTTAATAGCAGTCCGGGATAATGGCGCATTCCCTCCGTAATAACGGCGTTAACACATCAGGCATCGCATTACGATCGGCAAAAGTATCGCAGGCTTATGATTAGGGGCGAGGAATTTCTAGTTTAAGGCATTAAATAGCTCCCAAATAAAATTTCCCTAATAATATGCAAACTCGCGCGCGGTTGTAGACAGCGTCGCCGACTGCCGCACTCGAAACTGCAGCGCACTCGCAGGTACTCATTTAATAGACTGTTGGTTCATTGTATGCCGACTATTAATAACCCTAATCATACGCAACAGTTACTTTGAAAGGCCGATGGTCAGGTGGCCGACGATCATTTAACGTCCTCTCGCTGGATTCATGTAATCAGACGACCTAATTAGCGGACGACTGGGAAATTACACGTACGTGGCTAAAATAACGACAATCACGTCGAGGTTAATTCGAAAATGTCCCGACCCTTGCAAATATTAAAAGTTATGATCTCGTGCACTGATATGTGCATGACATAAGCGTGCCAATTTATCTTTATAACATAATTCTGATTTATAATAGGATAACTTATAGATGACCGCATGCTTCCCGTTGTTTCTACCATCCGCAATTACCCTTATGCAACTTAAATACTTATTTCTCCTAAGCACATGTCAAGAACGCAGTAACTGTAATAACGCGCGGAATCCGTTCCGTTAACGTGTAAGCGGCGATTAAATTAAATTAAATTAAGTTTAACGCGCTGCTGGTTAGAGGACGTCAATTTTCATTGAATCCTGAATTCCTCATCGAGCATTTGCTCACTTGGAGAACTAACTGTATTTGCTGCTTTTGTATATTAGTTATATATTTATATATGAATATATATAATATTTATTATTACAACAAATTTATTTTGGAAAGTTATAGCAAAAGTTAAAAAAATACAACTAATACTTAATAAAAAAGTTTGTACCACTGTAAGAGAAGGTTATATTAATTCAACCACAAATGACATTTGGAAAAATAATAATCATTTACAATTACTCACAGATTGCAGGCAAATATGACAATGAAATGGAAAATTTCTATGAATAAATACAAATTGCGTTAAAACTAACAAGAAAAGAGAAATTGCGGTTAATAATTGAAACTTTATTGCAAAAACTGGTCAATGGAAGACTAATTACTGCACTGATAAATATAGATTAAGCAAGAGAAATGAACGGGGTGATGGCTAGTACAATTTTGTACAGAATAAAATCTAACAGTGACCTACACATTGCTTAAGCTATCTGATAGAGTAGAAAAAATAAAAATAATCAAAAAAATTACATACCAAAAGACTTAAAACGGAGGCAAAGTGGCGGAAACGTATCTGTATCACTGATGTGAACCCTGACCGCAGTCCTATGGCAATGCCACTGATAATTTGACTATAAAAAACCAACAAGGAGCCTGCAAAGTCAAGTTTGAAAATTTATAAACTAAAGGAACCTGAAACTCAAGAATCCGTAAAATCGATATTAAATAGTAATTTTGTCGAAATGAAAACAAATATAGCACAAAATAGGGATGTTTATAGTAAATGGGAAAATCTAAAGAGTATAATCTTAAGCACCAAGAACAAAGATATTGCAAAAACATCCCAACAGAAAACAAGAGTTGATGACTTTAAAAATAATGAGTTTTAAATAAAAACAAAAACAAAAGTAAACGATACAAGAGATTAAAAATTTTAAACATTGGAAATATAAAACTAGAGAGACTAAAATAAAGAACTAAAAAACACGTTTCAACATGCACAGAAAATTAAATATTAAAACCTAAAAAATTGTATAAAAATCATGAAAACAATTGATAACTGAAAACTAAACAGATATGGGTACTTTAATAATGAAAACAAAACTAGAAACTAAACCAAACTTTTATACAGCAAAGTTAAATATGCAACAAAAACATCAAGACTGGAAAAGCCGGATGGCTTATTCTCAAAGATTTTGAAATTATATGACGATTTTAGAATAGTTATACCACAGTAGTGGTTGGAGTTGACATTTATAGCAAATTCCTCTAACTGCGATAACTTTCGCATAATTAGTGTAATGAACCACGCACTCAAAATTTTCTAAAAAATTATCCACTGAAGATTCTTCTAAAAATTTTCGTGTGATGTGCAGTTTGGCTTCAGAAATGGGCTGGAAATAAACTGCTAAAGTTAAAGTTAAAAAAGCTCCCAATAAAGAAGTGAAAATTTGTTTGTCAAGGATGCATTTTAAGAACTCTTTTATTTAAGATCTATGCTAAGGTTACATTTAGATAAGCATAGGATAATGTTATTTTTTATATTTAAATTTGCGTAGGTGAATGCTTAAGTATTACGTACATTCCATTGTGGTGTATAGAACGGAAAGCTGGATTCTAACTTGGGAAAAAATAAAAATAATCGAGGCTTTGAGATATTGCTGTGCCGCCGAATGCAACGAATATAATAGATTACAAAGGTAACGAACGTCAAAGTGCTGAATAGAATGCGGACTAGCACAGCTTTTCTTAGTTATTAAGACAAAGAAATTAAATGTTAATTCTAATTGAACTTTAAAAGTTTCCTGAATAAAACACAAAATATTAAAAAGACATTAATTCCAAATTATTAATATCAATATAAAATACAGTTTGAAATGTAATTCCAGCCAAATGTCCTCCATGACCCTGCTGATATACGACCATTATTTTATCAAAGCTTCTTATATTGATTTGCTATAAATAAGATTTTATTTAAGAAACTAAACGTTTGATGTTCTCTTTCTGCTGTGGGATTGTAGCAAATTTGTTGACATAAACACTTTCCTTCAAATAGCCCTAGACAAAAAAATATAATGGAATTAAATCACCAAACTATAGTGGTCAATAGATGTCGCACCTCTGCGAGATAATACGACCAGGAAATTTGGTTTGAAGTAAACTGAGTGGTTTTATTGTAACCATAACCGTACATAATTGACAGTAGTAATATTACTAAATTTGTCTTTAGAATGAGCCAATGATTCCGCCAACCCACAATGCACACTAAACGGTGCACTTATATAGATTCATTTGTTTTATCCTGAAGGAAACGTAGTTTTTTACTATCCTAGATGCAACAAAGTTGATGTTTTATAAGCTATTTAAAGAAAAATGAGCTTTATTGCTTAATATAATTTATTTTTTCTACCTAAAACTCATATCACAAATTTACAGCTTTTCTGCTGGCTCGTTTCTTTAAGTTCTTGAATCAATTAAATTTGTATACGCCAGTACAGATTATTTGTTAAAATACGTTATATAGTACCATATGAAAGATTTAATGGCGATGAATTGACATGTTTGGTTCTTGATGCATTTAATAGAGTAATATTGTTACCCGAACGGCTGCTGCGTTGCTAGCAAACCCTTACTTTGCCAATAAGCATATCACTTGTTTCAAACTTTACATTAGATCACAAATTTCAGGTTTACTTAGCACACTATTGCGTCTATATGATGGTAGAGCTTTCCTTCGTATAATCATAACTGATCGCCTGTTTTTCTAATAAACTTAAATGATGTTGCATTTTTTTACATGATGACTTTACTATGTGTTTAGATACCAACTGCACAAGTAAAAACTTTCAACGTCCACAAAACGTAAATAGTCCACATTTCGAAATATAAAGTTCAAATTGGATTACCATAAGGAACATCCAAGGCAAGTAACATGTCGATCTAGATACGAAATTAATTATGCAGGCTAAAATATAAGATAAAAAAAACTTCGGAAAAGAAAAACATCTTGGCTGGGAATGGTTTTGGACTCATATCCGTACAACTCTTTAAAAATGTGACTTTAAAAGTTAAATTTGGTGTAATGATCAGCAATATTCAAAGGGGGATATTGAGTTATGAAGGATAATATGTATTAATTAAAATAACTCGTCGAAATGAAAATTTATCTCTATATGTTTTATATATATTATTGTACGAGAAAGTAGAAGTGCATCAATTTTAATTTTATACTACTAAAATCGTCAACATGCCAACTTTATTGCATACAAATACAATAAAGGGACATTATTCTAAGCTTTGGTTAGCTTAATTGAATACATCTGAATACATAGCTTATTATGATGATAATATATTTTTTCACAAAACCTTTAAGATAGCTAAAAATGGATTGATGCAACTGTGTCAAGATATCCTACACATTCAAACGATGCCATACAAGCATTAATATATATTCATCACAATTTTTTCATAAATTACTATGTAATATTATACATGTTTTGCAAATAAATGTCTATTTATAAACAGAGTTAAGAAGATCGGTAAAACTTAACGGACAAGTAGTAAAACAATGTAAAAGTTAGTCTATTTTAAATTACGCTTTTCTCCAATATATTAGCAAAGTTATGTCTCGAAAAATTGTCAATATATACAAAATTGTACAACAAAAACAAAATACATTACAATATAATTGAGATTAAGTGGCACATTATAATATAATAAAATAAGCATACACGATACATTAAAATTATATACAACAAACCAGTTCATATTGGTACTATAGTATTTACTTCACAAATAAAGTAGTTTTAACGATGTCTATAGATATATTTATTATTAAGAATTTCAGAGTGCTATTTTTATAGTAAAAAAGCTAAACATAACCCATCGAAAAGGAAATACTACTAAATGATATCAATAGTACATAAGCAACCAACATTTACCACAAAGCATTAATTTATTTACTACGTACCGTTATATAATTGATTTCATAATATTTATACGACAATTTTTATTTTCATCTACGTGAAAAGTCTAGCGTTAAAATTAAGACTGTCATACATATTGTTCCTTTTGGCATTTTGAAAGCATGAATTAAGTTAATTAGACATAAACAGGAATAAATCTTAAAAACAACCCACGGGGGTCATAATTAACACATTCTAGATATATGTAACAAATTTTAAAATGGCTACTTTTCAGCTGCATTAAGATAATTCTCGAGAGCGAATCAAATATAAACTTGTTATTTTTAAAAATTTTAGAAGCATTGTAAAACTACAAATATAAAAAAATATTTTTCTGTATAACCTTCTGACTTAGAAATATATATTTTGCCAGCGAATTAGAAATATTTTGATGAAGTCAGACCTGAAACTAATCAGTTGCACACGAACACTTCGACAGTCACATTGTCACTAAATATCTGTCCTACAAGTACTTGTTCCAGTAGCCCAAATAAAAAATAATCACAGGGTGATAGGTCCGGAATGGGGAGCAGATATTCTTGTGTAGTCAATTTTCTTGCGGACACTGTTTGAAACCTTAAATCGGTTTTTTGAGTACTGCCGTAACTTATTGCAAGTTCAGAACTAACATCAGCAACTGTTAATCGACAAGCCATTAAACAATGTAAATATTCTCAGAAACACTACTCCTTAGACCACGTCAATGAGTTTCATTTTAAACGGCTTCTTAGCCTCCTAAAAATTGTTTATGTCACCGGTATATGTGGGTCTTCTTAAACGTGTTGTTTCCGAACACCATTTCAGGCGATTTTACATCCTTTGTTGTGAGGAAATTGATAATAATCGGTTGCCGAACAGTCGAAGGTACCTCTTGTCCCGAAATCTCGATAAAGAAGCGGTAGTAAAGGAATCCTGCTGAAACCGGCTGAGCCATTCGCTGACTTGTGCAAACGTCAGTGGAGCATGCATAGAACATTTGGCATGAAGAGAAATCAAGAATAGAATACGGGTCGACTTTCCTGATCATTCCTTACACTTATTTTAAGCTATCGTAGCTCCGAGGGGTTCGGAGCTCGGCAGCTAATTCTTTGAGGAATATACATGGAAAAAAACCCTCTTTAACGTGGCAACAACCGTTTATTCCGATCCGGCAATAATCTCTGGTCATCTCCGCGTCAGTTCTGTCTCTTACAATAAGAGTAATTTTTTGGGTGATCAAGTAAAGACACTGAATTATTCCTTTTAGCGGAAATACGCTTTAAATTGACTTTGACTATCAAACACGTTCAAATTTCTTATCGTAGGCTATGTCGACAAAAAATTGAGAATACAAGTTCAACACTTGTTTTTATAATTTTCACGGTTGCTCTGGGACTTACAATGACACTTATTGGGTTACAGAACATGTTTTAAACTTTTGAAAACATTTGAACACCAAGGCCTGCATTTTAGGAAAAAAAACTTAATTAAATGTGTGCAAAAGCATATATCGGCAAAACTGACTTATACTTACATCTATAATTTTATGTATCTATAATTATATCTCTAACTTACTATTTGAAAAACCTATCTCTTCGAGTTAATGGTATATTGTCATTTACTTATTTTTTGCCTGCAGGCATGTATTGAACTCACTTTTTTTGTTAAAAACGTAGTATACCGGAATAATGCAATTTTTTGGTGCAATTTGCTTCTAAAATTAGGAAATAATTTTTTTATATCAGTAAAAGAAAGATCCCTTCGCTCTAATGTCAATACGTTTTTCTAACTAACCCTCAATGCGCTTCCATATTCCAGAAATGACCAGAAATCTTAAAATTCTATTTTATCTTACTCTGAAATATGCAATATTATATTTTGAAGTACAAAGAAATATGTAAGTTTGATAAATAAACTATAAAGGTTAAAAACAATGTCAATTTTGTTACTAATAAAAAAAATGAGCAAAGCCACATTTCCACTATGTACAGGATTATTGAGGTAAATCCGAATTTTTCTAGGTTGTATTGCAGGAAAACCGAAAAGCCATCTTATGCGCATGCGCAATTTAATATTAGGTAATACAAGTTAGCTTCACATAATCAACAACTTACAATTGTCGACAAAATAAACCGAGAATACGACCCCAGAGCTGCTATATTCCCTGGTTAAAATTAAAAAGAGAAAGTTTAGGATGTAGTTAAAAAGTATATGGAACCTGACCACCAGGAGGAGGTAACTGCTGCCAAGGAGAAAAATGATAAATTCGCCTGTGAACTAAAGAAGAAAATCGATCGGGATCCTGGGCGGAGCATAAGTGACATGGTAAAAGAAATAGGCGTGGCGAGGTCGGCGGTCAGTGTAACAGTGCACCAGAAGTTGCACTACAAGTTTTTTATCTTGAAATCGCCAACTGTTGGTTGAGAAAACAAGGTATACAGGAAGTTAAGCTGGAGCATTCCTAGTAAAGGAAGACAAATCGCCAAAATATCCGTTGGATCTGCTTCTGAAATACCTATTGTCATGCACATACAATTGCGTACTTTGGTAATTACCATTGGTTCTCGACTTATAGCCATTCTCCAACCTCGATTGTAGTTCCCTTAACTACTACACAAAGAATAGCTTAAGGACCTGCAGCAGATTTACATTTACATTTATATTGAACAATATGATTCTCAATATTATCTACTTTAATTGTGCTAAGTTTTATGTAAATAAATTTAATTTTTTTGTATTAATGTTATTTTCAATATTTGTTTATTTTGCGAATTTACATACTTTTATTTTAGCGTTATTGCTCGCAAACATTTAAACATAGAATACAAGAAACTACAAACCAGATTAGCAGAACCAACTAGATATTTTTTAAATTTCCATCCGTTGATTTTCTTTTAAAATGGGTGTTATTTAAGTCTAATTTAAACAAACTAATATTAATAAAAAATGGCATACCTTAATAATCTCTGTATTCAAACTGAGACATAAAACAAAATATTCAGTTGCACAAAAGGGTTCAGGGGGCGCCTATAAGATACGGACAAGAATTGAAAATAAACACCAAATTGGGAGGAGCAAAAAATAAGCGTTTTCTCTCGAAAGGGAAAGATTAAAATAACATTTAAACAAGTAGTTTGAGGCGTTCCCTTAATCTAAAACAACATAAAATACGTTAGTGCGAATAAAGTCTGCTCTGTTTAGTTGTACTTGTGCATTGTATCTTATCTAACGCTGTTGAAGTAATTTGTGTTACCTACGCAATATTATCCTGTAGTACCTAATTTACATTTAGTGCAAACAACTGCATTTAAATACATTTTTTTGTTTTAAGCGTAAAACATGCTCATTTTCTAAATCTTACTTCTTGTCAGTAATAGCCGTTGTAGGTCCATCTTATTGGTTTGTTTTTACACGCTATTGCCGTATATGTTGCTTTAGCCTGTTGCTTATCTAAAATCTGGTTTCAACATAAAATGAATAAAATGACTGTATATATACACACAAGTTGACAATAACAAGAAAAGTATACGACTGTGTATGAACACAATAGCATCGGCTGGTAAATTACAACCGCTAGTTGTAACCACATTAACATTTTGAAAATGTTGGGATTTTAATTTTAAACCGGTTAACATATGTACGTTAAATGAACGTTGGAAAAACAGTGAGTCGTTACTTAAAGTACGAAGCAGCTGCTTAAAACAAGAAAACATTATTATATGATTTTATTACAAAGTTTTTTAAGATTTCTATATTAAATTAGGAGTATTATTTCTATTTCTTATAATATTATATAATATTACATTACATTTTTACATATTTTCATAATCATTTGAAAAACAAGAAATAGTATAGCTGAGTTAATCACAATGCTCATTATAAAGTCAAAATTATAGGAGTCAAGAGCTCTAAATAATTTTATCAATAAAATTAAATATGGACAGAAAAGTTTAATTAATAAAGTTAAATTAATAACATATTTTTAATACTATAGAAAAAATAATGTAACATAATTGTAGAATATTACAAAAGTAAGATCATGTAGAAAGAAAAGTCAATAAATATGTAATAATAATATAATAATAGTATGACTCTGCCAGCGAACTGAAAGGTTGAGGCTCTCATATGTTCGTCTTCTCTGCCCGGTCGACGCGCACCATCTCTGAATTCGGGGCGATGCGGCAAATATCCCCACTACTACCCCTTGTTCGATGTTAACGCAGGTTCTCAATTATTTTTAGTGATTCAGTAGGCCACATCCCAGCCATCAGAGAGCTCTAGAAATGAATTCAGATCCGTTCGCAGCTCAACCGTACGATCACGTTGGCGCTCAATAAATATGTGATACTTCTATATAATCATTAAAGTACATACTATATTTGAAAATAATTTTTATTAATATTACTAAACGAAACCATTGAGATCTACTGGTGAAGGTAAAGGCCGCCCTTCGCGTTTTCTAAATTTAACTTTAAGATTGTAAAAATCTCAATACTTCAATTCAGACAACAAACGCCCCTTATAAAGCATAGTTAGACAACCATTATACTTTTACTTAAATGTTATTACGTACAACACGTCAAAAAAATTAGCCCAGAATTTGAAATTTGACCAAGCTTTGAACTACAATTGATAAAAAATTCGAAATATATTACAAGATCGTTTAGGTGAACCCCGAAAATAAATAAACGGTGAAAGTAACATTAAAACTTAGTATAATTAAAATAATTAGTACTGATAATCATATTATCAAGTCGGGACCTAAATCTGCTACAAGCCAACATAACTTTTTCCTTGTCCGTGCGTCATTATCTCCACGATGGAGCTGTTTTTGGTATCGATGCCAAAAGGATTGCAGTTAAGATTGGAGAACATCCGCAAATCGGGGGACCAATAGTAATACAAATTGTTATATAGCCGTATTCAGTGGACACCTTCTCTATTTGGAGTTTCACAACTGTTTTCAGCACGTTGGTATAGCTGTCGGCGGTCACCTTCAGATCTTCTTCGAAAAAGTGGGGCACCATGACATTTCCTCTACTGGTCACAAGCTGTAGCACCGTCGAGGCAGGAAACTGACAGATTCAACAGTCGTCTGGGCTATCCACCTTCTTGTGCTGCATGAAATTCTTTTCTTTTGAAGAGTCTCAGGAAGCCAGCGTTGTCATGCATGATGTCGTTTAACTTCCTGTCCATTTCACTTTTTTTCATAACCAACTCAGGACAAAAAAATTGTAGTGTAGGTCCTGCTGCATTGCTAGAGTGACCGTCGACCTCGCCACGCCCGTTTCTTTTACTAGATCAGTTATGCTCCATCCAGGAACCCGATCGACCTTCTTTTTTAATTTGCGGAAAAATTCATTACTTTTCTTGCGATTAGTTACTTCCTTCTAATCATCAGATTCCTTGGATTTCTTGGCTACGTTGTAAACTTTTTGGAGGCAAACCACGTAATAATTTCTCTCTGAGATTTTCTGAAATAAAAGGATTCAATTATAGCAGTTCTGGGGTCGTATTCTCGACTCATTTTATCAACAATCGTAGGTTATTGATTATGTGAGGCTAACTTGTTATATTATCTAGGAATGATTGTGCATGAGCACAAGATGACTTTCAGTTTTTCTTCAATACACCCTAAAAAAATTCTAGGTTTACCTCGGAAATCCTATATAGGAGATACTGAAAAGAAGAAGACTACATCGAATTATTACTCACAGTCTTTGAAAGTATTTGTAATATAAAAAAAAACATCTTTAGGACACAATCAAAGATAACTAATGTTTTATAATTATTTAACAAAAAATCTTAAGTTCACTTTTCTATGAAATAGTAAAGAAAAGCACATTCAAATAGACAAGCACTCAGTAGGATTTATAAACTTAAATAATTATGGGACAAAAAAAATTAGACAAAAATAGAAGCAATAGCAGTTTAAAAAAGTGATACAAATAATAAAACAACGTTTAAATCAAATAAGCTGAAAAGGGGAATTATTAATAAGCACGTTGATGTAGCTGTCGACGATCACCTTCAGGCCCTACTCAAAGAAGTGAGGCATCATAGCATCCTCTTTGCTGCTCACAAGCCCCGGCACCGTTACTAAGGCATGCAACTTTGTAGGCATGACGGTAGACACTTCAAAGTCATATTGGCAATTCTAACCACTAATTTGGCGGTTCAGATTGTTTTTCTGAATAAAGTTCTTTCCGTCCGAAATTTCGGAAATCTACTGCTATAGTTCAGCAGTGATAACTAACCGTCGACCTCGCCATGCCCATTTCTTCTTACCAGATCAGTTATGCTCCGCCCATGATCCTGATTAAATTTATCACTTATTTTGCGATAACATTGCTTTCTGTCAGTTGCCCTGTCAGAGTTACCTTCTTCTGGTGGTTAGATACTCTGCACTTCTTGTCTACTTCGTAAACTTGGGTCTTTTTGTAACCAAACCACGTAATAATTTTTATCTAAGATTTTCTAAAGCAAATGGATTAAAGTATAACAGTTCTGAGGTTATTTTCTCGGCTTATTTTATCAACAATCGTACGTTGGTGAAGTTAACTTATTGTGTTACTTTAGGGGAATTGCGCATGATAATGAATTTATATAAAGCTGTAAACCACTTTAGCTTCGTATTACAACAATTATTATAAGAATGTAAACTGAGTCTTAAGAATTTTGTAAATTCAAGAATCTGTCCTTATGTTTATTAAGCAAATAACAGCAAAGAAGAAAAGCTAAATACAAAACATCCCAAAGACAAAACTCAGCTTAACATAGCAATTTATGAACTAAAACCCTCTTTGTACAACTTAAAGCATTATCTGTAAAAGTTATGACCTACTAAAGACACCAATTACTTTCTGTGGAAGACCACAAAGAAGTTCAAAAGACCTCAGCTGATTATTTCGCTTCTCAGAATATCAAACTGTATTCGAGTAAGAAATTCTTTCAAGAAGGCAAATGCCTTTGCCAACCACTTGCAAAATGTTTTTTCTTAACTGCTTCTATCACGCAAGAAGAACTAATTTATTAATCAGTCGAAGAACCTATTGTTTTCTTTAAAAAGAAAATTTAAAGGAGTACTTGCTGATTTTCCTAGATGAAAGGCCCACTAATAGCAAAGATTTACCCGCAAAAGCAATGCATGTAGTCAGAGAATTTAATTCTTTTACTGTAGCCTGGAAACCTTTGTAGCACCCAGACATATTTGGCATTGTCGTATCTCGGTACTTAAGGATTATTTCAATCAAGACCTAGAAAATCCAAAGTCTACATTGTAAGATATCTTTACTTTTATGGCTACAGTTTAAAAATCGTTGAACAAGCGTTTCCGTATGTAGCGCATAGCGTAGAAGCCACAATTATGGAATAATACTTGACATTTACAATCTGTTAGACAATCTCTGCCTTAACTTGGTCTTCTAACTATATAATGAATTCATTGCAAGTTGTATATACATGAAAAGAACACCTCATTATAAAAAGGTCGAATTTTAAAATCAATTCCACACAGCCAAAATAGTTGCCATTTTTTACAGATTCTTACATCACCATGAATTGATAGTTCACGAGAAGCTAAAAATTTTACAATTTAAGAAAACTTTTTTCCTTGTACTGTTCTGCTATTTTACAATCAACTCTTTTTGAAATTCGACTTCTACTCGTTTTGAAATGCTCTCCTTGTTAGAATTGTTTATTATATGGTTATTCTTCTAATCATCAAACCTCTACTTGCTAGGAACGCCGTTCTCCCATAGAGCTTCCACGGTGGCCAAAATACTCGTTCGGTTAATTTTTCGCAAACCAATCAATTTTACTTGATGCTTTTTCCATTCATTAACTTTTGGTATGAAATCCTTTTAAGTGGTATATTGCCTTTTAGATTTTTTAAACTCAAGGTCATCGCTTTATTGATTGTTATCCTAGGCCAACAACTCGCAAGTTCATTATTTTTGCAACACAGTTTCGGGTTATTAAGTGATCTGATTGGATCTATCTGTTTGAGAATATTTTTAGAGTGCTGCGGGCTCAAAGGTTCTTGCGACTGTACATTTAATGTTCTAAAATTGTGATTGCTGCACACTGTCTCTTGATCACCACATCCTGCCATTTAAGTCGCTCTTTGGAACGTTTGCTTAATTTTTCTGATTTGGTTTAATTAGCGAACTTCTTCGATTCTCATCTCCCCCGCCTTATACTCAAAAGCGCTAGAAATAGAGCGGACGGTGATCTATCATTCTGGTAAGTTCCTGAATAATTTCTTTGTGGTACGTTATTGCCGTCGATGAACGATGAATGTACGATTTAAAAGTTTTATTAATTATAACATATACGAATTTTCTCTGATTGTGCTCACTTTTTTGTTTATTCAACTCAAAATTTTAGGCCTCCTAAATCCTTAGCCTTTGGCTATACCTTACTCAGTACTCGTCAGTCGTTTCAATAAGGAAACTAAAGCCTCTGTTTATTTGTATTTTGGAAACCGCAAGATATTAAGTTTTGGTGAATTTTGTTCGTGTTCCACAACGGTATGAGGATTTTCCGTGCCCCATATCTGAAGATTGTGACGGTTTACCTTTACAGTTCCATGAAATATAATCTCGTTGCTGAACACTAGACTGCTCCATTTATAAAGTTTGAATCGCTGTCGTAAAGTCTTCTATACAGTTTGCTGCGGAATACTAAGTACACGATTTGCTCTGCTAGTGGACTGTTGTGGACACAAAACTTTCTGTGACTGTCTTTACTATGTCATCAGAAACACCTGATCTTCCGGTGCTTTTACGTTTACTTATACAACCTTGAATTGGCGATATTATCGTAAAATACTCTAGTGACATGGCGGTTTTCTTTCATACTGTCTTCTAAATGCACGTTTTTTAATAACCGATAAACTGCTTTCTGCTGCACCGTCGTCATTTTGAAAACTGGCTCCGTGCTGCCACCAAGACGTTTAAAACGAAGTTTGTAAGCTTACATTTTAAACTTATGAGTTCTCCCTTTCTCTTGATATATCACTTAATATTATATATGTATATCTTTTTGTAACCCGATTATTCTTTTGTATCGCCTCTGTATAATGTTATGTAATAGAGAAACTTCAATATTTGTAAGTCAATGTAAATATAATCCTTAAAAATGTAGTCACTACAACAAAATTTACGGATAACTTTTTATTTGAAAAAAAACACCGAGATCGTGCTAATTTATGTGTCGAACAATCTTCCTCCCTCGAAATTAGGTCTCAATCGCCTTCCGGTAGATGTTTCCCATTAACAGCGCAACGGCGAATACAATGTTGATGACTGAATGAAAGTTATAATTGGACAGGCAGAAATAGTGACGGTTATTCTGGCAGCGCTTCTTCTAATGACGGCCACTTGATCCCGAGGTCGCGCTCTCCTGGTGACCCGTCTGAATCATTGTGATTAAGTGCCGTACACAGAAGAAGGCCTTCGAAACTCTCTTAGATCTCTGATGGCCAGTCTTTTCCGCGCGGCTGATTACCGGTTCTCACTGAAATATGGGCTCGCGGTGTTTTTCGGGACGCACGCCGCAACCCCGGCCGGGCGCCTCGAAAACTTCAGCCTCCATTAACGGTATCGTTAGATCGCGCGCCCAAAAGCGCCGGATGTACGGGCCGAGGTATGCAGAACCTGTTCCAGTAGGTGGTGATAGCCGGTTTAAGAATAGAGATTAGTGTTATAAATTTGTTACTGAAAGTAAGGGATTAGACTGATGAACTGGCCGATGAATAAAATTAAGTCGGGCGCTCGAGCGAATCGCGTGCGCCCGCGGATTCCGCAATCGCTTCGTTTCCATCACTTGGGTTTTTCGCCGCCGCCGATAAATCGCAAGCGAGCGGGTAAAAACGGCGGTCAAGTTGTACGGTGTCCTTGCGTCCAACCAGCGCTGGCTCGTTTAGAAAACCCATATAGACAAATTGTTCACGGTAAGAGTCCAGTCAAGTGCATAATCACGCGGCTGGCAAATTTAATTACGTCGATCAATTGAATTCCCTCCTCTTACGGTCTGTTCATTAACGGCCGGCTTGCTGCGGGCTACCAACACGTAATCACTACTTTAAATGCTATTGTTTATGTATTCTTGCATGTCATTAAATGCTAAATTACAGCTAATAACTAATTGTTACAGCAATGTCTTGCGCGCTCGTACTTATATGAATGAAATTAATTTAACGTCTTATAAATTATAAGGAATTTGTTGTTAATTTATATGTTAACTTTCAAATTGAAATACTACGCGTCTTGAGCGGTGCAGCTTGCAGCTTGAAGCCGCATTCAGCTTCGCGTCGCGACAAGCTTGCGAAACGCCGCGCGGATTTAAATTTTAGACTCGGCCGTTCTTTTGATTCTAACAGAAAATAAACCTGAAAATTATATACTTCTAGATGTAGGTTGATTGCCCAACAGCAATAAAGCGCGAACTAACGCAGCGAGCAATGTGCGGCAGCCCATTAGATTGTGCTGCAGGAAAATTGAAGAAAATTCCGCAACGACCATCGATGGAGGATTGCGCAAATTTCGTCGTCGATGAGGACGTCACGACAGAATCTCCTGGCCTTCACTCCTTTTTGAGAACTTACCGCACGATAGCCACAAACGGGACACCCCCACACGCGACCGCCCAGTGGACTATTTATTATTGAAATGTTCCACTTGGTCAATTAAGATCGACTCCTGATGGACACCTCGAGCCAATTCCAATTACGATTAACGGCCGCCAAATGATAAATTTATTTGCGTACATAAGGTAAGCGAACTTGAGCGCGGCAAATTAGGATATACTCGTAGGAGAAAATCAGCTGTCCCTTGTTCCGTAGGAGGGCTTTTTTAAAAAATAACGGAACTGCTTACATATACGTGCAAGCAGCTACCTTCCAAATATCTTATTTTGCACATCACCGTTATGCTAGGATGCAATTAATGTCGTCAGATGTTTATTTATAGGAAGATGACTAATTTGCGCCACTTATAGAATATATAAGTACAAATCCTTTAATTGGAACAAGGAACAAATAAGGACTCATCTTATGTTATTAGAATATGTCACTATTCCTTTAGACAAGTTTTTCATAACGCTTTCCTATAAATGTAGCTCAGCAATTACACGTGTGATATTCTGTTTTAGCCCTGAAATGGTGGCAGATTTGTCCTTCAAATAGAAGAAAAAGTCTAATGGGGTTAGATAGCAAAACCACGCTGCTCAAGTGAAATCACTTGTTTGCGAATTAAAGTGAAGTGAATGTTTCATGTGTTGTGTGACATGGAGCTTGATCTCGTTGAAACTACATCTCATTCACATTAAAATAGTTGGTTTTACTAAGAAAAAATTGTTTAGCATCTGTCGATAGCGTACACTATTAACAGTAGCAACGTTTCCCTCTTCGTTCTCAAAAAGTACGGGCCGATGAATACGCTAGCATACATGATACGCCAAACAGTGCATTTTTTTTTTGTAAATAGCGGTTGGATTTTTACTACCCCAGATGCGATAATTGTGACATTTAAAGCCATCTAAATAAAAATGAGCCTGATCATTTAATATGAATTTTCAATTGCTGTGTTGTCTAAAACCCAGTTCACAATTGTAAAGCGCTCCTTGCGGTATTTGGTGATATTTGGTATGTGCTTAGATAACAATTAGACAAAAGCAAAAAAAGGCGCGCATTTCAAATATAAAGTTCAATTTTGATCACCCTATATAAATCTGTTCCTTGCAATGTATAAAAACGTTGATTTAAATTTTTTTCTAAATACTAAAATTGTATTCTGCCCAATAGTAACAAACATGCCGTTTTGTAATATCTAAATTTATTTAAGTGCGAGATTTGAAATTGAAATACTAATAGTTAAATTAGTTAGAATAACATTTAGTTAATAAAATATATATTATATATCAAAGAATAAATATAGGTTTAGTAAAAAGAAATCCATTATTTTTTCATGAAATTGAAGGTTTTATTTAACATACTTATTGTTAAAATAAATCGACTTAAGTCAAATATGCGCCGTTTTGTTCGATAAATTGGGATAACTGGGACAGTCGATTTTCAAAAGCCTCTCTTGAGGCGAATTTTTTACCAGCAAAATAGTTCGCCATGGACAGGAACAGGTGGTAACATTTGGTGCCAGGTCCGGACTATAAGGTGAATGCATAAGAACCACCCAACCAAGCTCCCGGAACTTCTGGCGAGTCGCTATCGATGTGTGTGGCCTGGCGTTGTCTTGATGAAACACAGTTCCTGTCCTAGTGGCCAAAGTTGGCCGCTTCTAGGCGATTGTTTCCTTCAGACGGTCTAATTGTTCACAGTACAGGTTTTAATTAAGAGCTTGGTTGTAGGGGAGCAGCTCATAGTATATGATTCCTTGCCAATCCCACCAAACGCACAGCAAAACCTTCCTGGCCGTCAATCCTGGCTTGGCTACCGTTAACGCCGGCTCACCGCGCTTCGACCACAACCGTTTTCGCTTGACGTTGTCGTAAGTGATCTACTTGTCATCGTCAGTCACCACCCGCTTCAGAAATGGGTCGACTTTGTTGCGATTCAGCAGCGATTCACAGATAAAGATTGGGTTTTTTTGCGATAACTCGTGTGACACCCATACATTCAGCTTCTTTTTGTATCTACCCTTTTCTAAATGGTTCCAAACAGTTTTTTGTTTAATGTTTAGCTCCTAGGCAATAGAAGCAGTGCTTTATATGACGGTCGGACTCGGCCATTTCCATGATTTTATCCACATTTGCGATAATTGGCCTTCCAGAGCGTGGTGCATCTTTGACATCGAAATTACCGGAACGGAATCTACGAAACCAGTTACAGTATCAGAACCATAAACACTATCCTCATTTTCAGCCGCCTAGCTTGCGTTTTCACTTTTGTCGATAAAAAACTGTATAGCGTATTCTCTCTTTGCTGGTGTCTATCTTTAACGTAAACTCAAACAAAACTGAGTTAACCATTCACAAAACTGTTCAATAAGTTTTTTTAGTAGGAAATGTCAGCTTTCTAACGCCGTCCAGTGTAAACCGATTGGACTTTTAGAGCGCTAGATACAATTTATTAAAGCCATCTATTGGAAAAATAATGGATTTCTTTTTACTACACCTATATGTTATCTATGGATCCATTTCTTTCCCTTCAATCTGTTCGTCGATAATTTCTTCACTTATCTTATCGATCTTCCTCTTTTATTTCCTATTTCTGACCATCCATGTCTTTTTTGGTCTCTTTCGTCTACTTTTCTTGTCTTTACCAGCTTCTATTACACTTTTAACAAATCTGTTTTTCTTCATTCTAATTGTATGTCGTAGCCATTTGAACTATTTTTTTTTATTTACTTTATTACTGACCTTTATTTTATTCTATTGCTAATTTCCTCGTTTGTTATGTAGTCTTATTTTGTTTTTGCACACATTTTTTAATTTTCTTTTTTTATTTTATTTTTATGTTTTTTAAACTAACTGATTTATTTCCATATGTAAGTGTAGGTAGGGCTATGACGTTGTATACGTTTTTATTATCTAATTCTACTTTTCTCTTCCCCATTATTGTTTTGTTTACCGCAAAGTATATTTTTGTCTTTGCTTTTATATTTACTATTTTACATTCTGTTTTTCCATCACTTCTTAGTATCCTTTCTCAAGTATTCTGTTGCAGTTTTTATATTTTGATCTTTGCTCTCTTCATATTCGGAGTTTATTAGTTTTCTTTCGTTTATATTTACTTTTATTTTTAGATTTTTAATTTCGCTACTCTATATATTAAATAGTTTTTGTATTTTCGTTGGGGAATCTACTGTCAACACAATATCATTTGATACAATGAACTTTTTATTTATAGAAAAATTAAATTTCGGTATCCTATTACTATATGTAATTGTTGTGTTTTTATTTTATACTTTTAATTAACCTGTCTATTAATATAATAAACAACAAAATAATTGTACTGTCTTTCTCCGTTTACTTTTATTTTGCCTGTCACTTTTTTGGGTATACTTTATAACACTTATATTAATCTAGGAGATACTCCTAATAGTTATAAATATTTCTAGATAATTGTACTTGGTGATTTGTTAACAGCAGATTATAAGTTTACAAATACCAAGTGTAGCTATTCTCTTTTCTCTGTTATCCTTTCAATATTTTTTAAAATAAATTTATTATCTTTGCTCTGCAACCTGATTGTTTTCTAATTGTAATTCTATAATTTTTCTGAAACTTTTCTGTTACAATTCTAATGTATACTTTAAAACATGTTTAAGACAAGTATATTTCTCTATGATTTCCACAATTTCTTTGATATTCTTTTTTGTAAATTGGTCGTACTGGGTTTTCATTTTTGCTCCTGTCAAAGTTTTACTTGTTTTATTAAATATTGTAATGCTTGTGATTTGTTATACGATGGAATTAATTTTTAAAGCATTTTTCCCATAGCGATTCAAGTATATCCGAAAGATTGGTTTTGAACACATCGACCGCCACTTCTGGCGTCAAAAATCGTGGTCTACACAATTTATTCTTCACGTGTGGGAACAAAAAAAATGGTTAGGGACAAAATACCATCAATTCGACGTTTTGAGCGTTTAAAAGTCCAGTTGTTTGCGCCGATGTGTATGAGCTCGCATTGGCAAGGTAGAGAATGATCTGGTGTTGCAAATTGGTTTGTATTATTCCTCCGAAAACTTCTGACAAACGAATAATTGTGTAGCATTCAGAATTGACGATTTACGATTCTCTAATTTAGTTTTTCCAAAGAGACGACCATTTACTTCGAAGTGCTTTGAGCGCAAACGAATTTTGGTGAGTTATACTCACTTTAGAAGGTCCATACAGTCAACTGCTGTTTACTTTAACTTTTTGAGCATTTATTTCGATCAATAGACACGAGTCTCTTTTTGAAAGATTGTTAATTTTTACCCACATAGCGATTCACGATTAAATGTTTATGCAATATCGAATGAATGGTAGTCATACTAATACCTAAGTATGCTCGAATTTTACGATAAGTCACATGACGATCTTGTTTCATTAGTTCGCTTATGGCATTTTGGACGACCTTCTTTAAATTCATCCGCTAGCGAACTATGACCACGCTTAACCCTATTGATCCAACGATATACAGTGGCTCTGTGTGGGTCTTTATCACCAGAAGTCGAAGTGAGTTCACCAACGCATTGTTGTTGAAATAATCCACGTTGAAAATCGTAAAAAAATATAGCACAAAAAGTTAAGCAGACGAGTTAATTTCATTTTTTAGCCAAGAGGAAATTTTCAACTAAATGACAACAAAGCAAAGAGTGTCCTTAAGAAAAAACATTTTGAGTACGTATACCGTCAAAAATGTCAAACTGTATGATGCAAACGTCAAATGGCACTTAGGGTTGTCAAATTGCAATAGATATTGAGCAGCCCACTTATAATCTATTATGCTTTTTGCATTTCTTTCTTTTGCTACATACGTGTAAATTTGTTTTATTTCTTGTTTCCAAAAATTATTTTTTATAAACAAAATATTTTCTTAACAAAAATTAATTATTTTTTAACAAATTCTGTTTATAGCTTCCTCTCCATATGGTCTTCTATATCGTTGTCCAATTTTTTTTTGTAGTTCTTCACTGCAGTCTTCCATTTTAAAACTTTTTTCTATCTAATATTTGTACTAAAAGTAAGAGATTAATTTGACAAAAATTACGAGATGCGTTTAAGTTTTGAGGTCTCCAATTTTTTTCTGAAAATGTACTTACCCGAGAAAGTTGAAACTTCTGCAACTTCTCAACGTTATCTTCGCCTAAATTTTTTATAACGTTATCGCCATAATTCTATGGTTGTTGAGAACATTTCTCTAGGGGTATGTTTTGCCCATTGGAAAATCTTTGACGCTACAGCGGCTCAATTGGAAAATGAACGGCATCACGTCTCAACATGTCCTGAGACATTGCCGCCCGCGCAGCCTTGTGTTTGTCGGTCAGCTTTCGTGAGATTCACCTTGAAGAAATTTTCCGTATTTTCAGATCATGGTGCAACATGAACTTTACAGATCCTATGGAAATTTCAAGTTTAAAGGCGATATCACGCACACCAAATCGATGGTTTTCCACAGCAATTTGTTCCACTCGCACAATTATAGTCCCAGTCTGGCTGATTCGTGACCGAGTCTACGTCGGTTCATTGTCACACAACTCTCGACGCTGACAAACGCACATTTCTAACATCCATAACGCCTACACCGCATATCTTATTCAATTGACAATAAATTTCGATGGGATTTTTATCACACAAAAGAAGAAAACGGGTGATTACACGTTATTCTTAAACACTAAACATCACCATTTGAAGTACAAAAAACAACACTCACCGCAATGGCGGTAATTTGATCTGTGTGCATTGTGTAGCGCTGCAATCTATATTACAAACTCAGAAATATTTCCCGCGCCTTTTAAAATTAACCGCATTTTTCTACTTGATCTCAATGCTGACAAAAAATTTGGGGTTTTTAGAATCTTGAACGTACCTCCCATAATTAGTTCTAGCAACAATCAAAAATTGATATATTTTCTTCTTAACCAATGGAAGGAATCAATTATTTGATTATAAATATTGTTGCTATTATTATGCAACTAAATCCCAAAAAAGTTATTATTACACTAAAAACACTGTAACAAAACTATAATTACGCGCATTGACTAATTTCTTGAAATTATGAATAATAAACCAAACCATCATTTATTAAGTTCTTCGCTTGAGTTTGTCATCTTCTGCCATTACCAAAGAGATGGTAATAGTTTCTTAAATAATTAAGATTGTAATATTTAAAGCCACATGTCAACTGTTTTAAAATTATATTATGACTAAGGTACGATTTTATAGCAGTAAATACATTGCATAGTTGTTCATTTGTAGATATTACATATCATAAGAACCCTCTTTTTAATTTATACTTTCTAGCTCTTTTTCGTCTTTATTTTTAACTTAAATTACAATGTCACCATTGGAATAGATACAAGAAATTATTTAAATACCGTCAATAACTACAAATTCTTTTACTTCCGAAAGATTGCACAAAAATTTATATTTTTATTTTTGCAACTTACTTTCAAAAATTCTTTTCTTCAGTTCTAATGTCATTCATGAATTTTTTTTACTAGTTATATTTTTATATTTACTTACGAATCACATGAAGCGTCCTCTTCCCTATACTTCTCATATTTGTTTATGCAAATAACACTAAGCATTTTTGACTAGTTTTCCTTTTATCTTCCATTTTTCTGTCTTTTATCTTTTCTAGAGGAGCTTACAAAAATTCTGGGTTGACCACCATTACAAAACCACTCGTGGACATATTTAAGTAGTCACCGAAATTTGGGTTTTTCCATAAGGCACGTTGTAATTATAAGCTAATTTGTACCTTAGCACCACGAAAATCACTTAATTAACGCCCTGTCAACATAAGTTTTTTACGTAACCTAATCTTTGTATTCTTTCTTTTATTACATTTCAAAATCTTTTTTATAATTGCAGGGACATTAAAGTATCTAATAGAAATTCCCGACAGACATGCGCTTTCTTGCTGCTACTGGTGACAGTTTCAATAACGGTTATTTATTTTGCAAAACTGTTTACAACCCGACATTTCAAAATTAAACTTGCAACACAAACAACGAATTTACCAAACACTTGTGGTTAGGAACTGAATATAACTAAAATTATATAAAATTTCGTTAGAAATGAAACCTTAAAGAGCGATTTACAGTTTCTATGAATTATATTAATTTTTTGAAGCGTTTCCATCTAGCAAAATTTAAAATGTATAGAAATTTTCTTGAAAAATAAAACATGTTATTATAAGCAAAAGATTTTATTTTTAAATTCTGCTCCGTTGGTGATTGATATTGCAGTTTGTAAGATTGTAGCATTACTGAGATATTTGACGACAAAAAAACTTTTTCATTCGAAAATTGAGAAAATAAATTTAAACGATAACTATGATTCCTTGTATATAACATTTAGTAATAAATTTTACTTTTAAGTACCGACTGTTGTATGTTTGATATAGCATTTTCACTAACAATAAAAAATTGTGTTCTCGTGTACAATTAACAGTTGTATTAATCTGTGACCAGAAAGTATTCGCTCCTTCAATATTCTCTTACTATTAGTAGCACTTACGAAACAAATTACCTTTACTTCTGTCTTGTTCTCACCTACAGCTTTTGTAAGTCCTCTCTTAAAAAAATGTTAGCTTTCATTGTGCTTTTATAATGCTAAATCGTTTATTAACTTTCTACAGCGAAGCTTATAGTAGAAAGTTAATGAGATTATCATCCTCTCTGTCTATCTGGAGACAAGATAACTTCCATTCTGTCCAACGGATTCACTTCAAACTTGGCGTACACACATTTTAGGTCAGTACCTTTCAAGGGATTGATTTTCAGCCTAATCGGTTAACGGCAACCGAAAGTGACCGTTATGATTTCGCACCGTTGTAGAAAGTTTCCTTTACGGTATTACACCGTTCTTGTTTCTGTTGCTAGTCTTGTTACGGGCCAAGTTCGCCTTTTTTAAAAAATCAAAGAAAGTGAAATATCTATTTTATCTGGGGTAGAAATTGCTAATTTTGTTTTTTCCTAAAATTCGAATAATTGTTACAAACAGTTATACCAAATCTGCTTCTATACATCAAAAATTACTAAATATACCATAAAATGTGCGACTTATACCTGATAATTTATTTTTCTTGTAATTACGACGGACAATTTATGAACTAAATATAAAAATCAAGAAAATTTAAATGTTAATTCAATTTTACTGGTTACAACTCACCAATGCAGTTTCGTGTCTTCATTATTGCGTGGACTCAAACTTGAAATTAACCCATTAGTATCATTCTTGTTTTTTCACTAACTGCATGAATGATTAAATTATAAATTTATTGTTTCTGTTCTTTAATTGTATTACTCCATTTCTAATACAATCAGCTGAATTAAGTAAGCATTATTGTTGTAGCATTAGCATTTCCAATGATATGATTACAAATTTGTAGTGCCTGTGCCTTTTGTTGTAATTTGTTCGGTTTTTTGTATGCTTAATTAGTATTTATCCATGATTTTATGCTTTTTTATTTTTATTTGTAACACCAGTTTAGTGTACTTATTATTTTTAGTATTATTGTTTGCCTTTCTTTTATATCTACTCAGTCTCTTTCTTTCTTTGTTATGGCTACAAATTATTTCTCTTGCATATACTGTAAGCGTTTTAATTTGTTTTTGTCTTTTAACTGCATAGTTTTGCTATAAATTCATAGTATTTCTATTTAATTGGTTGTATAATATACTTCTAATTTTTTTCTTGCTTGTATTCTCTCTGATCAGATTTTTGTATTTTTTAAAAGATTAAAAAACTTGTTTATTTATTGAACGGTTTTACATATTCACAATTGTTTTTAAATTTATTACATTATTTGAAATTACAATTTCTGATATTGTAATTTATTTTATTTGGGTTGTATTAGTTTTCCAGACATTTTAAACAGTATTGCTGTTGAAACACCTTTTAAGTATATTTTTATTCTACAATGAATTCGTTTCCGTTTTTTTTTTTACTTACTGAAATTCTTACCTATACATTACTCATAATTATTTTAGATGATTGAAATACATTTTGCCAGTACTTTATATTTTTTACTTTCTTCTTTTTGATTGTACATTTATAGCATTTCTCGATTATGTAGCTCATTATATTTACAGTGTCTGTTGTCACTATTTTTCTGGTCTTTTGTGATAATTGTTGTGAATACAGAATAAAGCAAATTCATAAATATTTGTCTATAGTTGCATAATAAGAGGGCTGTTCTTTATTAAAATGAGCCTAGTATTGCCATAATTTCATCCACTGGTTTATTTCTTTTTATTTAATTAAACATGTCTTATAGCTGCTATAGTTGCAAATTATTTTTTCGGTGCTTCCTTTTTTATTTTATTTTGTTAAAAAAAATTAGTTGTTGTACATCAATAACAATTATATTTTTTATTTATAATTAAGGGCTGCCTAGAATATTTAGTATCAAATTCAAGTATAAAAAAATCCAATTATTTTGTCTAATTATTATGTCTGTATTATTACATTATTAAAAAAAATCTCACTTGTTTGGTCATTTTCAAAGATATTTTTTTATTTTAATCTAAATGCTATTTGGCGAATTCTACACACTTTTATCTGTAAGGCATTAGAAGTTAAAGAATTTTAATTTTGTTTAATTTTAATTAAAATGGAGTGAAAGCCTGCCTCCTTTTTCACATGTTATTCTTCATTAAAACCAAATACCTTTGTAAACTCTGGTGTGTTTGATAAATTTACATTATTTTATATAAACTTCTATATAAAATCTACGAGGTGCATTCAAGTTATAATCATCATCATCATCATCATCATCATCATCAGTCTCACTCCCAACATTCTGCGCTCCATCGCTCTTTGGCAAACTCTTAGCTGCTCGGCGCTCTTCTGGGTTAACGTCACCGTCTCTAAACCATAGGTTGCCACGCGCAGTATACATGTTTCATACACCTTTCTTTTCAGGCTATTGGGAATATCGGAATTTTTGAGAATATGCTGTAGCCTCCCAAAGGCTGACCAGGTGGCTCTTATTCTTCTTCTAATTTCAGATGTTTGGTTTTCCTTTCCAATCCTAATTGAATGACCCAGATAAATATATTCGTCCACTCTTTCCACCGGTTGATTATCAATAAAAACAACTGCATCGCTGTTTGTCATTATTTTGGTTTTATTTATATTTATCTCCAGCCCTACGGTCTTGGATGCCTCATTCAATTGTATTAGCATAGCTTCAAGTTCGTCAATATTGCTAGAAATCAGTACGATGTCGTCCGAAAATCTCAGGTGGTTTAGCAGACATCCGTCAATGTTAATACCCATCCCTTCCCAATTCATTTGCTTGAACACATCCTCCATCGCCGACGTGAACAATTTTGGAGACATTGTGTCTCCTTGGCGGACTCCCTTTTCAACCTTTATTTTGTTAGTTTGAAGGTCTTCATCTACCTTTACGTGAAATGTAGCCTCTTCGTAGATGTGTTTAATTAGCTGCGAGTATCTGGAGTCAACTCTTGCGTTATTTAGTGCTTGGAGGACGGCGTGTATTTCAATTGTGTTTAACGCCTTTCGATAGTCCACGAACTCCAAGTGAATGGGGGTGTTGTATTCCGTTGTCTTTTCGATTAATGTTCTGATGGTTTGAATATGATCCATGGTACTGAACCCTTTTCTAAAGCCCGCCTGCTCTACTGGCTGGTAGAAGTCTAATTTTTGAGTGAGGCGATTTGTGATGATTTTAGTCGATACTTTATATATGCACGAGAGTAAGCTTATGGAGCGGTAGTTTTCAATATTTGATGTGTCCCCTTTTTTGAAGAGAAGAATTACCTCAGCATTATTCCACGCCTTTGGTATCTTTCCCTCAATCAAACATTTGTTTAGTAGCACCGTGACAATATTTTCTACTATTTCAACCCCCATTTTCAGCATTTCGGCTGTTGTCCCGTCTTCTCCTGGCGCTTTTCTATTTTTCAGTTGCTTGAAGGGTTTGTTTAACCTCAAGTCTAGTTATCTCGGGTATTTCCTCGGAACCCACGTTAGAAATAGTTTTATTAACCGAGCTCTGTATAGATATGTTAGATGAATATAGCTTTGTGTAGAAGTTTTCTATTGTATGTACTATATCTCTTCTGTTTGCTACTACAGTACCTTCTTGATTTTTTATTTTTATTATTTTCTGTTTACTCTGTGATAGTTTCGATCTTAATACCTTCATATTTCTGTTGTCCTCTATTGCTTCTTCAATTTGCTTATTTCTATGTGCTCTTATGTCCTTCCTCATCATCACTTTGACCTTCTTGTTAATTTCTTGAAAATTTTGGGCTTCTCTATTTGTTCGTCTTCTTTCTTCTATTAAATTCAGGGTTTCTTGTTTTAGTTTGCTATCGCTAGGTTTCTTATTGGCACATTTTTTTTAACTGATTCGTGGATACTATTTTTAATTTTTCATTTAGCGCATCTATGGATAGGTTTTTTAGCTTATCTGTAGGTTCTAGTTTTCGCTGTAGTTGTAATTGGTATTTTTCTTGATTGAGGCTCAATTCTTGTATGGTTGGAAAGTTTTGTTGGTGTTGTAACTTTTTCCTTTCCAGTTTCGGTTTTATTTCTAGCACCGACCTGACTAATCTATGGTCACTGCCTGTATTAAATCTATTTAGCACTGCTACGTCCGTACATAGTGGTTTGTCGTTCGACATGATGTAGTCTATTTCGTTTTTTGTTTTTTGATTGGGACTTCTCCATGTCCATTTTCTTTGTCTTTGTTTTTTGAAGAATGTGTTTAAACAGTATAGTTTTTCGCTACTGAGGAAGTTTGCTAACATTTCGCCTCTGGGATTTCTGATTCCCAAACCATATCTTCCAATGTATTGGTCGTCTTCAGACAGCTTGCCTCCTATTATTGAATTGAAGTCTCCTGTGATAACGGTGTAGTATGTTTTTTCTTGTCACCTAGCGCGTGTAATATCTTCGTATAGTTGCTCCACTTCTTCATCGTCTGAGTTTGTCGTCGGTGCATATACGTGTATGAGTTGCATATTATATCGTTTGTTAATTTTCAGAGTAAAGTATATGACTCTTTTTGACACTGCTTGGAATTTCGTTACTAGGTGTTTTATCTTACGGTTGATGATAAAAGCTACCCCGCCATATTTATGGTCTGTGTCTGAGTTGTTCTGGTATAGGACGTGTCCTGATTTCAATATTGAGTTCCTTTCCCCGGGTAGACGTGTTTCGCATATTCCAACGATATCCCACTTTATTTTCGATAGTTCCAGTTCTAGCTCTTCTCTGTATTCTTTTGTTCCCATTGTTCTAATGTTGTATGTTGCTATTATAAATTTTTTCGTGTTTGTATGTCTTCTTTGCTGTGGTCTAGCTTTGAGGTTTGTCGAGTTCTTGCCCCCAGAATCCTTGGGGCTGACTGATCGTTGATCAGTGTGGGATTGAGAGTGCATCTCTACCCACCTGGGGTATTCCTGTTTGTGAATTCGACGTTTTCATCATGGTTTAAAAGAGAGGGGTTTGGCATTTTCTTGCCGCGCTTGCCAAACGTGTTGGCGAGTTTATTTTCAGCCGCCCACTATGGGAACAGAAGCTGTTTGCAGCCGCCCGCTCCGTGTCAGACGCTGCGTACTATGGGAGCCATTAAATCTAGAATTTAGAAGTTGCCTCCCATAGCCTCTCATTTAGTTTAGCCTGTGTGCCGACACAGTTACCGGGATGTGGCCACTTATGAAGCTTCTAGGAGCCATAAATGAGAGTGATAATCTAACTGAGGACCAATATCTCAGAGTGACCCGAAGGTCCGGCAACCCTGAGTGTAGAGGTACTACCTCTAGTTAGACTCCCATACATCCCTCAAGTTATAATACCCCCAATTTTTTTTTCACAAACTAATCACACTAAATCTCTCTGCAGTCGTACAGTTTTCACAACGTCGACATCATGATTCTATGGCTGCTTTTTTAGCAGTCTTCTTTGTCCACTGGAAAATTGCTGATGCAATAGCGGCACGACTAGTGAATTTGCGACCACGAACAGTGCCTTTTATCGTTGTAAACAGCCAAAAGTTTCTAGAAGCCAGGTCAGGTGAGTAGAGGTCATGAAAAATCACTTCAAAGTTGTCAGCATTCGTGGCACCCATTTGGAGGACACGAAAATGCCACTCTTGGAGGCGATGCGTTCCACGCCCATTCGGCGATCCTGCAAAATAAGTTTCTCGACTCGCTTGATTATGTCGTCAGACCGGCTGGTGCGAGGCCGAGATTGTCTTGGTTTGTTGTCACACGACGCTCTGCCTTCTTTGAACTGTCGCACCAACAAACGCACATTAGACATATTCATAACACCATCACCACATGTCGCCATTTTAAGTATCAAAAACAATTCTCACTCATTTGAAACAAATTGTTCTATCTGTTCCCAGTCTTGAGAAAAAAAATCGGAGGTGTTATAACTTGAATGCACCTCGTAGTATAGTTTTAAAAGTATTGTCAAAATATGGATATTTGGCGAGTTATATTTTCTTATTTGAGATATTTTCTTTAATATTGTCTGACTACTTTTGATAAAAAAAAATGGTATTAAACATCAGGAAAATTCAAAAAATCATATACGAAATATAATTAGTTATTCATAATAATGTAAGCATTTTTCTTGCCAGTTAAAAATTACTAGTATTTTGCAGACCCTGTTATAGTCGTATTTACTTAAGGTTCTGACTTTTTCGACGCCCTTTCTCTTTTATATTATATGTCTTGTATCTTTTTTAATTCTATTTCAATACTTATATTTGTTACATCTTTTTTCCTCGATGAGGCGCACTTACCGGCGCGGCAGGCTGAAGGGTTTATTGTGTCTATTAACACGCACTTAACTAACTTAACGCTAGGGCGTGATATACACCCATGGGTTGAGGGAGACTCAAACACTTACTGATATACTCCTCTGTCACATTAACACCTTTCTTTCTAATGTTTTGTCATTTATACTTTTGGAAGTAACAATGCAAAATTGCGTCACTACCTGGATATTATATTTCCAATAAAAAGTAGTCACAAAATAAGTGTTTGTGAAAAGTACAGGTAAAAATTCGCTTATTATTTGTACTATACACATAAAATAGAAAGTTTCATATATATTGTATAATGACAATACGTTTATGAAATACTCGCCGGTTGGCAATATACTTTTTTTTCCGTTATAGCCCACTTTTTTGTTGGTGCACACTTACTGGCATTACAGCCTCAAAGGCTTATTTTGCCTACTAATATGTACCAAACTAATTTAATACTAGGATATCACATACATCTGTGAATTGAAGCAGCGTTCATACCCACAGAGCCAATGTGGCAGCCCTTTGCGATATACTTAAAAATTAAAGTTTCAATAAAAAAAGCTCTGTTTAAGGAAACAATATGGTTAGGTAAATTCGATAGATTTGCTATCTTTATTTGCTATATATGTAGATTTATAAATTAAAATCAAAAACTGTGCAACTTCACAGCTGCAACCACACTTCCAATATAGCAAAATTTTATAAATAATTATTATGGTTTATTATTAGTGTGCACTTTCAGCACTGCAGTTCTATGGTTTATTGTGCCCACTAACATTAATTTTAACTTACTAGTAGGACGTCATATATATCCACGGGTTGAGCGAGACTCGAATTCGCCTGCGCTAGTTCTCAGACAGAAGAACAATAATCTCAACCATAGAACTACGATGGCAGTCAAAACAGACACAGTTAACGATGTTACCAACCTTTTTTAACTAAAGCACTGTTCGCAAGCAAACTTGCAGCTGTTGAAATACATTATCAAATGTGCACCCTAAAAGAGACTGTAAACAAAGCTTAGGCTAAATAACACAACTTGGCACAAGATTCATTTCTCTAGCAATTTGCAACCATGTAGTAACATTTCCTGTACACATAACTTTAGGGCTCTAACAAAGGACAAGAGAGTTGGAGTTGCGTTGCGGAGGTTGGAATGTGTTTTCTGAATGAAACAAATATTTTAATATAAATTTTGTTTCTATAAAGTAATTTTAGAAGTGATAAAGCTACGTCGCATAATCTTTCGAGAAAATATCTAAAATGCGTTTCACGGTAGATTTATTAAATTTTCAATATGCATTAACAGAATACAATTTACTGATCATTCTTGTATAAATTCGAAAAATTGTAAGACGAGTTTGATAGGAAACAAAGCACCATAAGAATAAATAAGCGGTTGCTCGGAATATAATTTAGAAAAATAAATAATACCAAAAAATTACAGAAAAGTTTAGTAGAACATCCGATCATCGTTGCAGAATTGTTAATTCCAAAAATTATAATTTATAAATGTAATGCAATTTTTGTTGTACCGTTTACTTAAACTATAAGAGAACAGCTTGGTATATTATGCTATAAATATTTTTGCAATATATCTTTTTATTTGATGAATATGATATAACAAAACAGCCAACTGAACTGTATAATCATCCCGTAAGCATTTGTTTATTGTTGACAGTCAAGCGCTGCTATTTTAATTAACTATCCACGTGTCCCGCTGCACCAATTAGTGTGAGCACTTGTTTCAACACGTAAAGAATGTCATCACACAATTAATGAGTTTTCAACATTTTATCTTATGAAATAAGGACGTAAATGAATACAAAAGTAATAACGATGTCGAAACGATTCTTTGAAGGAAGTAGATAATTTTTAAACATATAATTAAACTTGGTACATTTTTCTTAATCTCTTAATATTATTAAAAAATAATAATTAAATAATTATAATCGAAATGAATGTGCTAAATACTATTTTATTATTTTAAATTATAATTTTTAAGTTAGAATGAGCACCATGTAGGGGATTTCTAAAAACAGTACGAATACTATTATAAAGAATTTATGCAAAATAAATAGTAGGCAAAGAGTATTTATATTTACTCTAATTATAAGCTACATTTTCCCCAAAATCAGAGAGTTTTGTTGAACAAATGAGCAAAGATACGATAGACAACGTTAAGGAAGAAAATGAATACGTTGAATTGTACGTAGTTTGGTAGAAACAAATTTCCTAAAAATAATTAAAAATTACAGACTAAACGTGCTTGCAACCCAATAAATGAGGTGGAGAGAAAATGGTATAATGATTAACAGTTGTATAGTATATTGTAAGAGTACAAAATGACAAAGACTAGTGGGTTTTGTAATAAGTAAGAATATAGAAGAATTGTAACAAAGTTGTAATTGTTCTATAATGTTGATGCATGAGATGTCGACAATGCTGAAAATTAAGTCAACATTTTCTAACACACTCAACACGTACTGATGTAAGGAATTGAAGATAAAGTAAAAGAAATGTTAGATGGAATATAGAAGAACTAGAAAGAAAACAATATTTTAGAGCTTTCTACAAAGAGGTAAATGAACAAAAATTTGGTTTCTAATCAAGAACAGAATTTTATAATTATGAAAAAGCAAAATTGTTGTATAGTAAACAGAAAATAAGAAATATAGGAAATGAATTACAAACTAAAGTCTTGGCGAGTGTTATTATGGGAAAAAAGACGTAGTGATATGAAAAATACTATTAGTAAAAAATAAACGAAGATAACTTGACACTAGAAAGCTAAAAATATTAAGAAATATACACATGGACAAGTGAATAAGAGTGAAGTATAGTAGGTGTTAACAAATCTAACGTTGAAAGTGTGGTATGGAGAGGCAAGCATATCCATAGACATCAAAAGTGTCCGTGCAAGATGACTAAGATATGATGTATCCTATAAGGGAAGAGGACATATTATAAAACAAACTATAAGGCAATAGAAGCAGAATAGACTGAGACGCAGATGAAGGAAGAAATGAAAAACGATTTAAAGATTAAAGTCGTAACTGATGTTAAGAACAAAGAATGACATACAATTTATTAATGAATATAATACAAAGAACATTACAGGCAATGTCTTAAATTTAATTGGCTGGTGCTCCGCTTTACGGCACTACACCAGCACTACCGCAACCGCATGAACAATTTTGCGCAAAACCTGTATTTTAACAATGCTCGAATTTCTAATTAACTATTGTGGCCGCAGATTTACCTGCCCCGGCATTCGCCTTAGTGCAGGACCCGGGAAAACCACAAAAACCCGGGTCAGGGCAGGCGACTCAAAACCGCTGATGGCTCTGAGTCCTCCTAGTTTTCACAATCGTACACAAAGAAACAGACTAACTCTACCTCAACCTACGCCGCACTTAGTGTCTGTTAATCAGTCCAAAAGTTCGCATCTCGCACAACACTTGTTTTTCCCAACCCCCGCGCGCCCATCACAAGTTCGCGTCAACCCGTAATCTCGCGCACCGTTCCGCAAAAACCGCAAGAGCCGTCCACCATTCACGCACGCCCGAAAGTCTCTCGATCTCCTCCCGCGTTCGTGGCCATCTCCAGCCGCTCGTGATCAGGGTCCTCTCCGCCCTGGCTCTGGTTTCATGCTCCGCATTGCAGGTTGGCAGGACGTGCATGGCGTCGTCGACCTCCCCACATGCGCATCTGTTTTGGCCCTCCGCCAGCTTCCGGATTCTGATGAGGTAGGACCGGAAGTTGCCATGCCCAGTGATAAGCTGGACGGTGTGCCGGTTTAAGCACTCCGCAGCTTGTCGCGCCGTGTCGACCGTGGGAATGAATACCCGCGCATGTCGTCCCGTCTCCGCTGCTTGCCATCATTGCTCCCATCTTGCTCTCGTCCTGGCTCGTAATCGATTCTTTACGAGCCCCATTGGTACCGTCTCAAACATAAGCGGTCCATCTCCTGCCGCTGCCTCTTTGGCCAACTGGTCCGCAAGCTCGTTGCCTGGAGTCCCGACGTGCGCCTTGGTCCAATGGAATCGGACATCGATCTCGGCCGACAGCGTTTTTCCAAGGCTTCAAACCTCAACTTGCAAATCCGTCGGCGCTTTCCTACTTCTGAGAGCAAGTAGCGCTGACTTGTTGTCTGATACTATAGCGCATCTTAGGATGACTGCTCTGTGCCTCTAGGCATTCTCGGATGGCTACGAGCTCGCACTGGAAGATGGTGCTCCAGTCTGCGAGTTTGGCTCGTTCGCAATGAATTTCTTCTTCACCTTGCATGACCACGAACGCGGCTCCAGCTCGCCCGTCGTCTGCTCGCGATCCGTCCGCGTAGCAGCACAGTTGTCCTCCTCCGGCTCCGCCACGCTGAATGGGATGCCATCTCGCTCGGCCGGGTGCCCCGTCTCCTCCATTGACTGCCTCCGCTCGATGACGCCCTGCCCCAGCCCCAGCTCCTCTCGAAGTTGCTGCTCCGGCTCGGTAGTCAGCCTTCTGCGATCTGCCGCCTCCTGCAACACAAAATGCAAAGGCGGTAACTGGTTCAACTCTAAGGCAGTTTCGGTGGCTACATTGCGGTAAGCACTTACCGCCTTGACTGTTAGTATTCCTTGAACGCTCAGCAAGTCCCTACATTCTCTGACTTTACACCCTTCCGCCCATATCTCCGCAGCGTACAGCATAGCCGGCTGTACTGCCCCCTCAAATATACGCGCCGCCGCTTTACCGCGAAAACCCCAAGTTAATCGCGCTGCCGCTCCGATTCGATGGGAAATTTGTTTCCCTTTATCGCAAACCGCCCGTATGTGGTTTTTTCATAGTAGCCGATCATCGACTTCTACTCCAAGGTACCGGATATGGTCCTTGCAGTAGATACGCTCGCCGTTGAGCAGGAAAGTCGGTCTCTCCTGCCCAGGTCGCCCCGTCGGCCCACGTTTTTAGCGCTTCGAGCGCTTCGTTCCCGCGCGCTTTTAACGTCTTAAATTGCGCAGCCCAAATTATTAGAAGGGTGTCGTCCGCGAATCCCACAATCCGGCATCCTTGCGGCAACTGAACTCTAAATATACTCTCGTATATCAGCTTCCAATATGCCGGTCCAGAGCACGAACCCTGGGGGCATCCCCGCGTTATCTCTCGCGTCACGATTCCGTCGCCCGTTTCTACTTGCGCTATTCGTTCGCTAAAGTAGTGTTTTGCTAGCGAAAGGAGATTCTGCGGACACTCTCTCCCAGCTAGTTCCCGGATAATTCCAGGCCACCACGCGTTATCGAACGCCCCCGCGATATCTAACGCTATTAACGCACAATACTCTTTCGCGTCCCTCGCGTCCCTGACCAGGGAGACCGCATACCCGATCGCGTCTGTCGTGGATTTCCCCGCACGAAAACCGTATTGTCGCTCGTGAAAACCGCCGTTTTTACGTACCACGTATTCTACTCGCGTTGTAATAATTCTGTCTAACGCCTTGCCGACCACCGGGAGCAAGCTTATTGGTCGGAAGCTGCCTGGGTCGGTAGGATCATCTTTCCGCGATTTTGGAATGAATCGCACCGTTTGTATCTTCCAGCATCTCGGGAAGATGCCGAACTCTAAAGTCGCATTGAAGATGCTTTCGAAAATAGCCGGAGCAATCTCGAAAGCCTTCAACACCGCGGTAACGCCGTCGTGCCCCGGGGCTTTTTTGGCGTACATTCTTGAGATTGGCCTATAAATTTCGCCCGTGGTTATACGAACGTCGGCTCGCCGGTTGCCGACAAAACAAAGAATGACAGCAAATAATCAGAGAACATCACAAAGTCATAAGAACAAAAAATGGCTATCCTGAAAACGGCTTCCTCTAAAAGTTTGCAGCGCGGGCAATAATCGCGTTCCGTATAAGAGTCATTCCAGAAATCTCTTTAAGGGAGGTTAGGATCAAGGCGTAAGTAAGTATAGTTATAAGATTATTCTTTAAGTTGCTTAGTTTTCTCTACATCTAGAAACTCACACTTCTGTTTAGTGAGCTTTTTATTTGAACACACTGCAGAGGCACTAAAAATTTTTTTACAAGTACATAATTTGATTAATTATGAACCTTTCGTAAAAAATGAAATAAATGACTAAATTTTTTCATAGTTTTTATCGCTACTGTTTAGTGCTGTTGTCGGTTAGCAAGAAAACGACATCGATTTAGGAGAACATGTAAGTTGTAGTACGATATTTAAGCTGAAATCCCTTATCATTCCGCCAGGAGAGTTTCATAGTATATATCTTCTTCTTTTTCTTCTTCTTCATGATCCTTATGCCCTTTACAGAGCATCGAAAAGAATTGTTGTTTAACTACTCGTCTACTTCTTCCATACTTTACAGTCCTAAGTGTTTTACTTCATTTTTCTCAAAGTCTTCCCCTTGTTTTTTTCCGATTTTCACTATTTGCTGGATCCATGTCTTCCTTGGTCTCCCCTTTTTCTTTTTGAATATTTTTCTTACTTTTATTACTCTTCTATAGAGTCTCTCTTCTTTTATTCTCCAGAGGTGGCCAAACCAATTCAATTGTTTTCTGTCTATTAAGGTGCTTCAATTTACAAAGTTCCCTTATTTTTGTATTTTTTTATCCTATGTAATTTTGCCGCTCCTGTTATTTTCCTAAGTATTTTCATTTTCATTGCTGCGATTGTACTGTTATGCTTTTTGATTTTCGTCCATGCTTCGCTAGAATATGTTAAAGTCGGAACTACAATTGCTTTATAGGCGTGTAATTTTGTTTTCCTACTGATTTCTATGTTTCTAAATATTGATTTTCATCAGCGCCTAGTATATTTTATTTCTATTTTTTTGTGTTATTGGCAATTTCCTCTTCTATCTTTTGATCATTTGTAATTCTAGTATCTAGTTAGTAAAAAGTCGTTACCTCTTCCAGATGTATTTCTTTACATACAATCATATTTCCCTTTTCTTCCCTTTGCTTCTTATTGATGACCAAGATTTTTGTTTCCTCAAAATTCACCCTCATACCGTTTCCATATATTCTCTTTATTTCATATTTCTATTATGTCATCGGCATGTTAAAGATTATCTATGGGCAACGGACGTAGATTCTTATATCATAGTAAGTCTTCTCGTTCTGTGTTTTTTTATTTATGTTCTTGATTATTCTGTCTATTATTAAGTTGAAAAGCAATGGGCTGAGGCTATCACCCTATTTTATCTCTCTTTGAAGTTGGAATTCTATTAGAGTAGCCCCCATATATCCGTATGTGTGCGGTAACGTTCTTGTATACGCTCTCAATTTTTCTTATTAGAATTTCTGATATCTGTAGTTTTCTTACGTTTTCGCATATTATATTCCTATCTATAGAATCAAAGGCTGCTTTTATATCTACAAAGTATAACCAAAGTTCCCTGTTTGATTAAATCATTCCCTCGATAATTTTTTTCAGAACAAAAATATTGTCAGTTGTTTGCCTAACTTTTCTATATGCGGCCTGTTCTTATTCTAATTTCTGTTCTTTTAGTGCTCTTAATTTTTTTTTTAATATTCTTGTTGCGAGACAGATGGCTTTATAATTATTGCATACAGTATCATCATCTTTTTTGTGAATAGGCAGGATAATATTCTTCTCCCAGTCTTTTGGTGTTCTCTCCGTCCCCATGCCATTCTTAAAATTTCCAATAGCCATTCTTTTCTAGTATTTCCTAGCAAGTTTATCAGTTCTAGGTCTATGCTATCAAAGCCACCTGATTTATCCAATTTCAATTTTGCTAGACCGTCTTCTAGCTCTTTCATTAGTTATTATATTCTACTTCCTCCTTATTTCCTTCTTGAGTCTCCACATCTAAATTTTCATTATTCCCCTTGTGAAAGTAGTCCCTCCATACTTTAACTACATCTTTATTTCCGTTTTTAACTTATTGTTGTCATCTCTTATACCCTTTACTATTCTTCCTACTCTGTTCTAAAAACTTCTTTTATTTAAACTATATTCCCTTCTACAGATCCTCAAACTTCAACTTTCTTGTTTACTATCTCACGTCTCACTATATTTCTGTTTATCTTCCTCTTTCTCATTTGTATGTACGGGTGCCAGTGTATTTTTTCTTTTTTACTAAATCTCTTACTTCCTTATTCCACCAACGTGTCCGCTTTTGTTTGGGCCTTTCTTTGTTAATACCACATATATCCTTTGCTTTCCTTAAGTTCGTTTTCTTGAAAATCTTTTATAACTCATTTAGAACCTTAATTACTACTGTACTATTTAACTCGTCAAATATTTTGTCCGTTTCCTTTTGGTATTTTCCTTATATAAGTTTTTTCAATTTATAAATATTTATTCTAGTATTTTTTTTATTTTTGGTGCTTTAAGTTCCAGTGTTGCTTTTACTAGTCTGTATTGAGTATTTAATTCTGTTTTATTTACGGTATAAACGCCACCACTTCAATGTGTAATTTCTCTGGTATATACCATATAATTAATTATGATTTTTGCTTTTCTTTGCTGAACGTATATTTCTACTCTAGTTAATGCTTTGAAAAGGTATTTCCAATTATTAGATCATTCTTGACAAAAATTTATCATTTGGCTTCCATTTCTGTTAATAATTATGTCTCCATATCTTTCTAGACAACCCCTTCCTTTGTTGTTATCATTACCAATTCTTAAGTTCCAATCGCCGTTCAATAAAATGTTATCATTATCCTCTCTTATTACATCTACTGCGTTCTGTAGCTATTTATAATATTTTCCCATAATCTTATATTGCGTTTCTTCTATAGGTGTATATAGTTGTATTATGTTTATTAAATGCGTCCCTTCTTCTATTCTAATATGTATTATTTTTGTGGAGGCCGTGTTATATTTTGTTGTTATCTTATGTAATTCTTTTGTCATAATTATACCTACCCCTTCCTTTCTTCTTTTACTTAGCTGTACTCCTAAATAATAAAGTATGTACTCATCTGATGTCCATTTTGTTCCAGCCCCCTTTTTTTGTCTTCCTAACTTTCTCTTCTTTACTAAAAATAGATTTAATATTCCAAGTTTCTATAGGTATAGTTTTATTGCATGTTTCTTCTTTATTATCTCTAATCTTTGTATTCTTTATTCCTTGATTATTCGTCATCAGTAGCCGTCCCGTATATTCATTTACTAGTTTTTTGACTACCTTCTCGTCTTAGTTATCTTGAGTAGATTATCCCGTAGTTCTTCATCCTCATTTCTCTCTGGAGATCTCTGGCTCATAGTTTTACCTTTTGGGGTTCTCTAAGGTGTTACTTAAATCATTTACAGTTAAGTTTCTTTATCATCTTGACTGCAACTGATTATCTTTTCCTTATCTTTTTCCCAATTTTCATATGCTCCCTCTCTGACCTGATTATGAAAAGCTTTAGAATATTCAAAGAAAACACCTCTTCATCAATTACCAGTTTATTATATTTTAAGATGGCATAATACCCTTTTTCTCTATATTGTTTCATAAATATTACTAATGCCCTTCTTTAGAGAAGTCTTCCTCTATATAGATTTTGATACCCTTTAATTTTTTATTGAATTTAAATCTTGATTTTTTTACTCCAGTTTCTAAATTCTATCATTATTGATTTTCTACCTCCCTTATTCTCTCTTCCTAATTTTCTTATCTCTGTTATCTCCTCTTTTACATTTATGTATATACCAATATCTCTTTGAGCTCATACTAGGTATTAAAGTATTATTGAAAGTTAGAATAATAAGGTATGGCAAGAACAATCTCTGGGCAACAAGGACGTTACGATGAGATAGAAAAAAACCCCGAGTCTCTAATAAGCAGATAACAAACCTGCTTTAATTGAAGTTAAATCGTATCGCTTTATATGATCTGTAGGCGATTTGTATATAAGCTTTTCAAAAAAATGTATCTCTAGACGTACAAAGTATAGATTTTACAAGACCTAAGTTAAGCTAACAAAATACTACGAATCGAATTTGTTAGTGACTTTCTTAAATCAATTGAATTTTTTGATAAAGTCCCAGTCCAGTTTACGATACGACGACGAATTTAAGGAACCAGATAATCCACATTTTACTACAGAATACGTTCCAACTTAGCACAATTGTTGAATTGGTGTTCTTTCCATAAAAAGAAACTATTTAAATTTTTAATCTTTTGTTAAGAAGAACTGAGAATATATTTACTTAGATTTACTTCAATATCTGTATACTTCTGCCAACAGTTTTCGTAAAACTATTTCAAACCATTCTTTTAATATAACATGGCACCATTTGTGGACTGCTGACTAAAGCTCAATTTTGGAAATTTTTTATCAAACATTGCTTTTTTTAATTATGTCAAATAGAGCGTAATTGCTTAACGCAAGAGTAGGCAAATACGGGGCATGGTCTACCCGAGAGCCGGTGTTTTAATTGATATATGGCAAAACAACGCGTTGCGTTTCTATTTCCCGTGACAGCGTCCCTAATTACGTTTGCAGAGTCATTTCGGTGATTCGCATTATCGTTCTATGGTAACCTTCTTCCAAGAGAACATCCAAACCACCAGGCGAAACCCCTTTTGATTTGAAAAACTAATCGTTATTTATTTTGGATTGCACAATTTCGGTAGTGACTTGCATTTCTTTTTGAGTATCTGCTGTAAGCGGACATTTAAAAATCGTCCCCGGATACATGCTGTAGGGTTAACAGCAGCTATTGACATAACTCCACACACTACTGCTATGCGATAAGAATATAGGAAAGTTCTTCAAGATAAACCTGATGTATCAGCTAGTGCATTGGGTGTGACTCACTTTTTGTTATCATTAAGTCGGACATAAGCTGAGTAATATGTGGCTTGTGCGAATAAATGAGTCGCTTGCTGTTTTTGCCTTTCTCACCATATTCTTTGCGGCCTTTAAACGCCGATTTTCAGCTGAACAGTTCTCGCACACAACTATTGCGTAGATTTCCAAAGCAGTTACTACCTCCCTCTAAACAAACCACCGTCTATTACTGCCCACATCGGTATCTTTTAATGGTTTTCCGCTTTGTCCGCAACTCTCAGCGCTGCATTAATGAATAATTACCTTTTCTTTTGTGTATTCCAGTATCTAATGGCATTACGTAATACTATAATTTTTAACGCACATTGGGCGCTTATTCTATTTTATGACAAAACCGAAGGAGCAGAACCGATTATTTCCGAATGCCTTAATTGACATTTAGATAGAATGAGAGGAATCTATTTCTACCAACATTTTCCCCTGGTTGCAAGCTTTTGTATTGTTTGTTAGCATCACTGAAAGGAAGAAGATTACCTCAATAAAATGGAGGAATTGTCAAATCTTCGTACCTCTAGCAATTTAGTAATATTACAGCGTACCCAAAGCAAAATAAACATCTTTCATTATAATAGGGCTCATATAGAAGTTTATTAATGGTTTTCAAATTTAATATGTAATAGAAATTTTATTTGTTCATGCACTTTCTCTACTTTTATTTCTATTCTATTACTAAGGAGATGACATTAGAACATTTCTCATTTTATTTATATATCTAATATATATTATTTACAGAGTTTTGTTAACTTTTTTAAAGTTTCCTTAAATAATTTAGAGTTAATTGGTTTTTGATTTTTGCTTTTATTGTATAGAATCTACAAAACTAATTGTCTTGTTTATTGCTTATGTATTTTCCACTACATACACAGGTCTGCGAGCACAGCGATATAAAATTTCTAATAAATATTATACTTAACATAAAATACAGTTTTTGCTGATTCAACAGAGATGAAATAAAACGAACTAGCATTATGCAGTAAAATAACACCAAAGTGATAATAAGAATAAATGCAGTACTCGCCATTTGTAAGCGGTTGACTGCTAAAGTGATTTTATCGTAAGTACAATTGAATTTATCCTGAATCTATAAAGGTGGATTTACCCTAACAACTAATATATAATATATACAACTTTAATTGGCTAGTTCAATGATATAAATTACTTAATATACATGAAGCAGGCAAACAATGCAAGTACAACGTACAGCCCAGGAGCTACATTTGCTTTGAAGACGAAAACATCTCTGTTCGAGCGCATATAGCATTCTCGAAATTAGCAGACTTCACTCTCAAATACACAAAACCAAATTTAAATCATATTCATATGATACATTTAGCTTATTTAGAAAACTTAGGGTATGGAGTAACTGACTAAAATTACAGAACACAAACTACGCGAAGCGCTATACTCGAGTGCCATATCGGAACTCCCTAAATGTTAAATTTAAAAATAAAACTTGCTGATCAGAGATTTTAAATTGGGAATATTAAATATTCAATTAAAAGAGAAAACTTTTATTTTCATGACATAATTATTAATAACTTGTTTGTAAGAAAATTAAAAAAAAAAAGCCAACTTATTTTATTATTACTACTATTGAAGGTTCAGTAGGCCTTATATGTTTACTAACTTAAAAGACCCCACAGACCAGGCATTGGTTTTAACGGCATTTAAACCCCTTTGGGCTAGTGGTAGCAAGAGCTAATGACGTACTTGGGAATAAATTTCTTACCGAACCCGCAAAATAAAATAAGTCTTATTATGTTATATTTTATTAAAATAAAAAGAATTGCAAAATAATATAATAGTGACCCTATTACTTACAGGTTAAGGTGAAATTGTATGTACACATCTCTTTACTTTCTTATTATAAATAGGCAACTTTCTTGCATTAAAAATGTTTTATAATGACTTATAATCGCGCTTTTCTGGTTTTCGTATTAGTGAATATTTGAATTATGTTATCAAAATCCAACTGTCTAGCTAATGTTGTAGCCAAAGTACCCAGACTGTTGAGACGATTTTATCAGGTATTATAACTTGAGCAGCAGTTAATATTGTACCAAATTTCTTAAACGATGCAAATATTCGGAAATGCCATTTCAGTGCGTCACTCTAATTTTATTCCATAAATCAATTACTAACAAAATAACTAAAGGTGGCTAAGTATACGGTTTTTAAATTAATTATTTTATCGCTAATTTCATTAGAAATATTTATAAACTATAATTTCAGTGTTTTCTCTTAATTTTGCAGCATTACTTGTTAAATAGCGCCATAATGATCCAAATGAAGTGCATATTTGATTTACAACTCAAAATTTTGATAATATTATTTAGAATACTCATGCTTTTAAGTGTTCTTTAATAATAATTCCTAAATAATATTCGTGAATATATCCATATACAAATCATTTTCTAAACTTGCATCTTTTATTAGGAAACTTGTAAAATATATAATTTAACATATTTCAGATTTTGGTAGTATTTTCTTTATCATCATTGCAGTTATTTCTTGCGAAATATTTTTTACAGTTGATTACGCTAATATTTTAAACAACAAAATTAAAAAAGGATTATTTATTATTATTTAAATCAGTAATATTTGGTTTCTGCTCTTTATTACAGAAGTGCTTTTTTACATTATCTGCACAGCTGATATGGAATGTACCTGTAATTGGCTACATGATAGATGCTGTTTTACTATTGTATCATAGTGTCTCATTAATTCTAAAATTTCCAAACTCCAGTTTCTAGGATTACTAAACTTTTCTTTTAAAATAAATTTATATTCAAAATTCTACTTAATATCAGTTTCCATTGACATTTCTGATCTTTAATACAGTTTTGAAGATATATATATATTTACACTTGTTGCTTCACCAAATTGAGTTTTCAAATTCCAACATTGTACGTAATGCATTTTATGATTAATACTATTTTGACGTTCTGAAAAGCTTACAAAGAAAAGAAAATAATGGTTGTTTACTATCGCTCCAAACGAACATATCTAGACATATTTGTTTATTATTTTGACAAATTATTTTAAGTAACTTAATTGGAAATTATATCCATTAATATAGTTTGAAAATTCCGTGTGACAATTTTCTAACAATAAGTCTAGGCATAGAGCTTCTTTCATCTGAACCGAAGTACATTGTCTTATTTCAATTATACTTACATCACAACCGATTATCATATTTATGGGTTTGGTTGGATCTAACATAAATGAATGCTATTTTCTTGCTTCATCGACCGATTTTCGGGTTCTTCATTAATATTGGTAGATTCAATATAGTCTGTTCTCTCTTTAAAATTTGTTTTTTTTTTACTTTTTAAACAATTTGAGCTTATCATCTTCTTTAAGTATTCGTTTTTTGAGTCACTATTTCTTATAGGTAATGTAATTGTAGTTGCATTGCCTACAAATCTTAAGGCCATTAGAATTCTTTTTGTCCTCTTGTTCTTTAGAGCTTCTTATTTATGGTCTAAAAATACACTTTTCTAAAGTTTTACATCTAATAAAATAAAGCAAATTAAATTGTTGCCGCCTTATGCCATTCTTAATACAAAAGCATAGGTGGCAAACTCTTATAGCCTGAAATGCTACTTGCGCCATTATAAAGAAAACAATTATTGCGCATCGACACCGAATAGGTCTTTGAATTTGCAGAAAATCAAATTGTAAAGGTTGGCACATTTAAAAATAAACCAGAGCCCGAGGAATTCTACCTCTTTTCCCTCCGCCCTAGAAGGGTCTGCTTTGAGCTATAGACAAAATCACAGATTGGACATTCTAATCAGACGGCCACATTCTATAAAGTTAAATCTACTGATAAAGGTTACTATATCCATTTGTTTTAAGGCCGTGTAAACTTGTTTAAAATATTTTTTATATACCTGGCTGTGATAAACCTTCTTACATTTTTATTTGTCATAAAAAAACACTCATCCTCTCTTAAATCTAATAAACTTTATAATTTAGATAATAGAAGAATTGTTGACGTTTATATCCAATGGGTGACTGAAGATCAAATTGTTAACTACACATATTACGTGGGAGTTTCTAAAAGCTTTGTTTAAATAAGTAAGAAAAATAAGATAATGCATTAAAGCAACGATGTTTTGGTTATGATATTATGTAGCATTTTCCATTTTAAATATTAAAAAAACTGGTTTTAAATTTGTAGACAAAGTGAAGGTAAAATAATTTACACCATTGTTTCGAACAATTAAATATTGACGTAGAACCATGCAGAAATTAGAAAAAAAGTATATTGAAGGCGCGAGTGTTAAACAAAACATTTCAGAGAAACGATTTGATAATTTTAGAGCTTGTATATAACAGAATTTTTATAACACTACAGTTATGATGCTAGGTCCTGTTATCCTTTTTAGAAATAGCCACGAACTCTTGGCAACAATTTTTTTTTTAATTAGATCGCTTCCGTTCAATAGTTTGGCGAAAAGAAAAATAAGGTCGTCTGATAAACAAACCCCCTATCCCAAGTCTTTTAAAATCAAAATGACAAACTTTGTAATTTTTTCTCGATTTTGAAAACCGTTGGAGGTAAAGAAACATGGTTTTCTCCAACGTATAACTCTAGACAGACTCAGCTAGCTAAACGGCTTTACCGACCGACGAAAGGTATAGGACACGCTAAAAACTTATCCAAGAATTTTTCCAAAATAGTTTGACTTGGTTACCCTACTGGTAGGTTGAATACCGTCACCGATTTCTATAAGTTTATATTTGCAACATTTTTTGTGTATTTTCCTATATTAAGTTTTAGTTTTTAGCTTTTGTACTTTTATATATAGTGATATTTATTATTACATAAATTGTTAATTATAATTGTTGTATTTACCTATCGATATATATTGGTTACTACCTTTTATGCGACAATTTTAAAAAAGCAGTTTATAGGATGATTTCAATTAGACTTCATGATGTTCCTCCGGATAAAAAATGCAAAATATTAAAACAATCAGAGTTTTATTTCTATCAGTGTAAATCATAGACTTGGCAGTTATCTATGAAATATGAGGACGGTCAAATGCCCTTCATGACATACGACTATTCCTTTAGCGAAGTTTTTCATAAATGCGACTCTTTCAACAGTATTAAACGTCTGATGTTTTGTTTTAGGCCTGGAGACGTTTGTTGACATAAACCCTTTCGTCCTAATAGTTCCAGAAAAAGTCTAATAGGGCTAGATCACAAGATCGGAGATAACGACTAAAAAATTTTGTTTGAAGTAAAGTCGGTGTTTCACGTGTTGTGTAACATGTGACTCTAACTTGTTGAAACCATATGTCATTCAAATTAAAATCGTTAGGTTTACTGAAAAAAATGTTTTCCATTTCCGGATACATCACTGCCAGCTTCATCATCAAAAAAGTAGAGGCCAACAATTTCTCCAATGCACATTGAACACCAAACAGTGCATTTTTGTGAATGAAATGGATTTTTGAATAAGACTTGGATTTTACTATACCAATTGCAACAATTTTAACTATTCACAAAGCCATTTAAAGAAAAATGAATCGCTCATTATGAGTTTTTTGCAAAAATCATCAATAACTGCTATATATGTTCTTTAAGTTGACAAATTTACGGAACGTCTGGTAGTTTTTGGTGAACTTTGCCATGTGTTTAGATGTCAACTGTACAAATGCAAACTTGGAACGTTCACAGAATGCAAACGACGCCCAATTCAAATCCTAAAGTTTAATTTGAATCTCCCTATACTTCTCCAATTTTTCTTCTTACATTAGCTTTTAAGAAAAATTAATTCTTTGTTTTACTTCTTATTAAAGGACCATTCATTTATTTATAATAATTATTTTACTTATTATTTATTGTCTAAAAATCGTTGTATATGTTATGTTATTACTTGAAGCAATTGGCGCTTACTATATATTTATATATTCTTTATTGTTGTTTAATAATTTGAAATCAAATGTAAACAACATATAGCATTTAGCAACATGGAAGCTTTTACAAATTTCAATAATAAAAAATTATATTATTATTATCGAATATTACAAAATTACGTTTTCTTAGCATGGTAAACAACAAACTAGATATAAGATTTACGTAGATTTAAATTGCAATTATCTGCTGCGGCACAAAGCAAGTGAAGAAACTGTGCCCTAAAACTAATTACGGAGCACATTATATCTGTAATTTAATTGCGAAACTGGGCTTTGTTTTTAACGATGCTTATGATAGCGCAGCCACCATATACAATAATTGTATTAGACTTGTTTACGTAATTAAAGAATAATAACAATAATGTTTACAATCGTAAACGGAAACGGTCACCTCCAAAGCTCGGCATGTCGTGGTATCATGCGCTCTGTATCGCTGTTTAACACCTGGAACTAACTCATTCCCATAAAAGTAAAATGTAATAAAATAGCAGTATCATTCCTTATTATTGAAATTGCATATTGCAAAACGAAAGACATTAATTCTATCAGTATAAATTTTATTGCACAAAACCGTGACACCAGTTATGATCCTATAATTTTCACCTTGATGCAGCTCGGCCTTTTTATTTGAATTCGAGCATCGATATTTTACTGTCGTAGTACGATCTACTTATGATTATAAATTATGTTGATAACATGTGCACTTAAAGTTTTATGGTGTTATATGTATTTTACGTGGCGTTCAATTTTCGCTCAGCTGCGATCTGCTGCCCGCCGCTATTCCACGTAATAATACCCGATACGCGAACCAAGTGCTCCGTGCAGAATTTGCAAAGTTCGATAAACACTCGGGATAGAAAGCAGGCAAATGCACGCCAGAAGTGGTTCGATACAAAATAGGAGCAGATGCAAGATCAATCGGAGTGACAGTAACGGTGCATTTGCATATCTGCAACTCTCGATATACGTAAAAGGCTTGTATTTTAAGCGAATATAAGTTCAGATAATTACAGGATACGCGTTTAATGCAGTGCAGTCAAAGAAAATTATATGATTAAGACTTCAAATCAAGATCAACTTCTTCAAACGTGTGCAACACGTTTTGCAGTGGTCGCCATTTTTCTTATTGGGCCGCGCTAATTGCCGCGAGCGAAAAACTGCCTTAATTTGCAATTACTTTTCCACGAGTCTTAAATAACATCTCTTGGCGCTTTCTCGCCCCAGTAAAACCAACATATAAGGCTAAAATTGTCTGTTAGGATAATGTTATCGAACAATACAATTAAAAATGCCACCGTAAAGTAAAACAATTTCACAATACAATACCCTCCAAATGAAAAATACATTGATATTCATCTTGGGCACCTGCTTTATTACCATATTGTATACGGGCAGCCTAGGTTTGATCTTATAAAGCAAATTTCTCATAAAAATGCCGCTAATTTATTACAGACCGTGGAGTAGCAGACAATGCCTCCCGCGTATAAACTCCGCTATACCTTAATTGGTCAGTTTGTAAGTTGCACTGTCGCACCAAGCGATGTTAAGCCGACCGGGAGGGCATTTATCACAAATTCATTCTTATTTCGACAGCACTGGCTGTTTATTTAAAGGTCTGCATCTAAAAACGGGGTCAGCATCCGAAGCATCTTCCACAGTAGCAGACAGTCGTCACATTAATTGACGTCTCGCGTTATCTTGTCAGGCATTATAAGGTCGACTCGTCGCGGTAAAAAACCACTGACATAATCTGATAACGCGCTCCTTTAACGACATACGCTAAATTGTACTATTAATCGAGTCGGCACAGATACCTATGTTTGGGAATGCGAAACGCTCGACCCTTTTGTCGTCTTAGTTGCACATTGTTCATTTTCCATCCTCCAAAGCGTGAAACGCTTTACGTGCAGCTGGCTGCAAACATTGACTTATGTATCTGCCGTTCGAAATTGACAATGCTTAAATCATTCAATTCCAACATGCTGTGTTAATTATTGCTCGCTGCAGCGCCAACAACTCGGCTCAAAAATCTATATCGAAGAAATATGAGACAACTCTTGTCAAGTTTGTTTTACAAAAGCGCTGGGCGAACATTTACAGAGTCCGTCCATGCCACGGAAAAACAGAAATTTCTATGGCGCTCGGCAAACCTGTCGAAGCAGCAGTTGCCCGCTCTTGAGCATATCGGATTTACAGAATGTTACGCACCGCATGATTTGCTCCAAGACAATTACTCAACTATGAATGCGTTAATACTTGCGTGAAGCAAAACGTTCCATTTGTTTTCCCCAACCGTAGAAGCCGGTCTAAATGAGGCATGACCCAACTTATCAGATAATAAAGTCTCCGAACCAATTTCCTGTTGGTTCTGCAGTTCTGCCACCAGACCCACTTACCGAAGCTTACGAATTATGTCAAATACATAGTAAATCGCAAGTGAATTACGGCGCAATGATAAACAGCGTTAAATCTTTGCTCTATTGTTTTAGATTCGTGTTTGTAATTGAGTATTTCCGTTATCTCAAATTTCTTTTGTTCAAATGAAATTAAATTTTAAGCAATCTTTCGAAATAAACAATGCGACGTTACATTATACGATCTTAATTTTTTATTTAAAATCAATTATAAGATACGATAAGGTAATAAACATCAATAAAGTAATAATTGGCAACACAATTTATGATTATTAGAATATGAATCTAGTTTATTAAATACAAAGCTATTGCAAATGAATTAAGCAGCTTCGGATTTTATAAAACGGTAATTATTTAGGATACTTGGTTTTTCGGTTTACAGATTTGCAGGTATTTTAACGTGTACACTTTTAAACACACTCTGCAGTGCGTATATCGCCAAAGTTGTGTTGTAATATTATACAAATAACAAATAAAAATTAATAAAGGAGAAATAAACTTTTTAATTCTTCAATTTAAAAGGAATGCAGTATTAAATGAGATTTCGTATTTATCAACATACTTTTACAGTTTTTAATAAATACAAATTTAAATTTTGTGGTAGGTGGCTACCGCAATCTGTTGTGCAATAAATTACCTTTATTTTTAGTAATAAACTCAATTTCTGTATACTCTTTTCAAAATCTACAAAAACAAGTAAATCTTTAAAAACAAATTTAAACGAATCCTAGTTTTCTCTCATCCGGCAATGAAAAATGAAGTTTAAGAAATTTATTGGCTTACTGAACTGTTATTATGGAGAGTTGTATGCCAAACCACAGATCAAATTTTCGGTGGGAAATTTAGGTTCGCTCGTTGAGGCGAATATAACGAATACTAAAATTTTGCATTTATCTAATTCTACAAAAAAGTATTAGTTTTATTCAAACAAATTAATGGAGTATTCCAAAAGTAGTGAACTAAATGTCACCAACGAAGCTTCTTAGAATTTTTGAAGGCAAACGTTAAAATAAATAGAAGATTTCTAAGACTCTATTTTAACCCCCCCACCCCCCACCCATATTTCATAATATTGGGTAGCCTATAAAATTAACATACTTGCTTTACCATGGTAACCTAATCTTACCAAATATTTTGCATATTTGGAAATCACAAACGGAACTTTTCATCTCCTCCTTTTTTGACCACCTTTAGGGAGGGAGGGGGCCAAAAAAATTTCTTCTAATACACATTTTTCTGCTAAGAATTCCATGGACATATCTGTATCGGTGTGAGGAATTCGCAACAGTAAATTTGTTTAGAGTTTTTGAACGCGCTTTGTTTGTAAAGATTAATTAATACAAAGAAGGCGCTCCGATCAAATTTTGTTTTGTTGTCGAGCAAAAATGTATTACCCAATTAGAGAGGACAGTTATATGATAATTAATAAACTTATGGAGTTGATAGGAATATTGTAGAGTTTCTGCCGGAAAATATTACGAAAAAATTTGAGCATTATATGAGTTGTAGTAAAATGTGTACCTTGCTGCTAAATAAAGATAATCTCTTAGTTGTATGAAGGTAGTTAAATAACATAGTATTGTGTAACTTTAAAAGAGATAAGGAAAATTCTAAGTATGCGTCGTAAAATAACGCATTAACGCTAACTGTTTCTACATAACAATAAACCTGCAAAGCTTGCAACGCATAGCGAAGTGGCGAAGCACTAACGCTGACCTTTGACCAATCAGTTTTAAAATCACTAGCAAACAAGCCTTTTTCGATTGGTGAAAACAGAAGTTGGAAATTCCCAGCCGTTCTCGAGTTTTTGCTCGGACGGGCGGACGGACAGGCAGACGGACAACATGAAGTTAGTAAGTGACTCCGCTTCGCTTCGCCACTTAATAATGTAGAAACAGTTAATTATGCATGTGGCTTCACTTGCTCTTTCAAACAAAATGCAAACCTTGTTTAAATATTTAAAAATCCGATTTGTGGAAAATAACAACTTCCCATATTAATCTTTATTTCAAAAAATTCTCTGTTAATTGCTTATATTATTTACCTTTAACATTCTTCTAATATTTTTTATAATAATTATAATTTGCAGTTTTTGAGATCCTATTTTGGTAATTAATACAAAATAAAATGATTAAATGAATCCTCACTAAACCAACAATTGTAGTTACATACAAGCATTCGAATATGTTATACTGTAACAACGAAAACTAATCTTAATTATATTTATTAACTATTCAAATAAGTAGACTACTTTACACTTGGTTATTAAAGCTATTACTAAGAATAAAATAAGAACTGACTATTTCAAATACCTAAAGTAAAAGTGACATTTAATGAAAACACCAAATATGATTTTTTAGGCATTTGTTATATATCTAGGATAATCTAAATTGGACTTTACGATGTTTTGCCTGATAAAACACAAAATATCGGAATAATCTGAATTTTATTGGTATCAATGTAAAGTATAGACTTGAAAGTTACGTATGAAATATGTCAGCCGAATACTGTCAACAACTTCGCTGACATGCGACCATCACTTTAGCTAAATTTTTCCGTTTTTAGCCCTAGAATCGTAGCCGATTTGTTAAAACAAACCTTTTACTTGAAATAGTCCCAGAATAAAAAGTCTAATGAAGCGAATGCATCACGTGCTGTGTAACATGTAACTTCATGTTGTTGTTACCACATGTCATTCAAGTACAAACAGTTGGTTCTATCGAAAAAAGTTGTTGAGAACCTCCCAATAGCGAACATAATAGACAATAATAGCGTTTCCATGTTAACTCTTAAAAAATACGGACTAGTGATTTCCCACAGCACACAATGCACACCAATCAGTTTATAATTGTAAATGCATTGGTTCTTCGTTGGTAGCTTATGGATTTTCACTACCTCATATGTGAGAATTTTGATTACTCACAAAGCCAATTAAAGAACAATGAGCTTTATCACTTAATAACCTCTTTTAGTAATAAACTTGAATTATATTGATGCGTTGCTGCTCGTTATGTGGTGCTATAACGATTTTTTTTATATGTTTAGGTGCCAACTGTACAAATTCAAGCTTTCACAAAACGCAACAACGCGCAATTCAAATCCTAAAGTTCAATTTGGATTATCCTATGGATTTGCTATGTAGCATTTTATTTTAAATGGTCATTAAAAAGTTCAGCAATTAGCTTAAGAATAAATACTTAATATGCAGAAATCATTAATCGTCATTTGCCGAGCATATGGTAAAAAAAACTTAAAAATAGTAAAGAGGTCAAAAACAAAACCACCCTCAACAATTTGAATTTTTGTAGAAATAATAGAAATACATCACAAATAAAAGTATTTGTTTTGAGATCAACAATTTTTAGTTCTTTTTTTGAAAAATGTTTAATATACTTGAAGCTAATAATGTAATCTGCGAAACAAAATATAAATTTAAAAGTTGTTTATAATAGCATTGTATTTACACAGAAATGGTAATAGCCCCATCGTGGGAACACGGCCTGCAAACTGAGGGGTTAAGGTTCTCATTGTGAACGCAGGTACTCAATTATTTTTAGTGACTGAGTAGGCCATCCGCCAGGCATCAGAGAGCTCTGGAAATAATTCAGGTTCGTGAGCACGGCAGCCCACACTTTAACTGCACAACCAAGTTGACAGTTTACACAGAAATATAGTTTTATACAAATTTTACATCTTAAAGTATTCCCGATTTACAACACAAATGTTTTTTTAAAAATATTTAAAAAGAATAAAATTAAAGAATCTGTTGAGTAGTAGAATAACTGGCATTGGCATCATCTAGTGATTTTCCTTGGCATATTTACAGTAAATAAAGTAGTATAAACAGTAAATGTAATACATGGTTCTAAAGTACTATGTTCTAATGCATTTTTCTTTGCTGTAACTTAATTTTATCAAAAAATTAAATTAAAGATTAAGTGCAATAATGGTTTCGTAACATTTTGCATATTTAGTCTTGTCTTTGCATGTTAATAACTATAAACCAAAATGTAAATGGTGAATAATAATATTTAATCGATAAAACTTGAAATGTGTGTTTTGTATACAATTATTTTAAATGGCAAAAATTGGTCTCAATTGGTGCCTAGATATCCCTCTGTAAAGGGAGTTCGAATGCCAGTTATTATACAGTAAGAATACCTAAAAGAATGGAACTTAGTGTGCGGGTTTATGGAGTCACTTTTCACTTTTTACTTAAGCAGGCCAAATCTTAGGTCGCAATCGTCAATTTACGTTAAATGTTCTGGTTGAACTGTTCATGTGACTTTAGAATGTATTACGAATAGGTAAATTGGAAGAGAACATGCCAAAAAGCGATAACTTTTGAACACAAAGACCACTTTACTACCATTCTCTACGTTTAAATCATAACGATAGGTCTATCACATGTATATAGATATGTAATAAAATAATATTTAACTTTGACAATTGGGCAGATGTTTGACTCCCTGGGATTACTTGCGTAATGTAGCAAGAATGAAGATTAACTTCCGTAGTATGTTGTGCCTACAGTCAACATGGAGGAGGCAGCGTGATGATTTGGGATTACATAGCGGCTGACGGCGTAAGGGAAATGGATATTTGCAAAAATATGTTGCTGTGCTGGCAACGGTTCTAGAGCAGTCAAGGGCAGCTGTTAGACTGGCAAGCCTAATTGCTAGGTTTAAACCCCATTGAGTATTTCTGAGGGTAGTTTCGGAAGGTAGCTAGGTATTTACCCAAAGGAATAGCTGCTGTTATTAAATGTAAAGGTTGACCAACAAAATCTTGAATACTTAACAACAGCTGATAAGTAGTAAAACAAAATTGGTGTACTTTTTTTCTAATGACTACAAATGAATTTTAGAGAGTAATCTTTATAGGGTGCTTCATACTTTTAGCAGAACTTCCAAGTCTAGATATAACAGTTTTCAGTGCAATTATACGTACGCATCGGCCATTATCTATAAAATGGAAACTGGCTTATATTATTTTTATTTAGAAACCAGAGAATCATACTGACCCACAGGTCTGCTTCCTATTATTTCAAAGATTATCGATAAGCTGTTTCTAAAACGACTACAGCCTATTTTAAACAAATATGATGCCATACTCCAACTCCAGTTTGGTTTTCAAGGGAACAAAACAACAATTAAACAGATATATCTAGTAGAACTCAACAAGACATGTTTACTGATATATCCCAGACTCTTAGTAAGGTTTTGATACGATGACCTCATTTACAAAATCAAAAATAAACTACGCTGCCCATTTCTCCATATTTTACGGTTGTATCTAACGGTCAAAATGAATCTCTGCTGCTGTAAGTTCTTTCCTCCAAATCCACATGCTGAATCCCGCTACTACACTTTGGAGCGCTAAGCTACATCTTTTTCCATACGCACCGCAAGCACTAATTCATCATTGGCCGGCTTATTACCTGTGATTACCAGGTAATTATGCATTTGGTCAAATTATAGCACTAGCCTTCTTCGTCCCGGATTTTTCATCGAACATGGTGGTATGGATTTTCTGGGACAATTATCAAACACCGTGTATATTGATTACTGTTTCACAAATTTAAATTTTAACATGGTGGCATGGGTTTCTTGAGACAATTGTTAAACACCATGTAGAGATCACACGAGGAATCCAATCAAAAGTTTTTCCAAAAATAAATAAATTTAGTTATTCAAAGAGTTCTAAACATTGATACTGTCAAGAAAGTGATTGACTCTATTCTTAAAACACTTGAAAACCACCCCCTTTAGCTAAGCAACAGTACCACAATAACAAGGCTAGTCCTGCCATGGAAGTTTCACAACCAAACTTGTTGTTAGTGCTTGTGAAATCGTGTACTTAAAGCACAAACTTACAGTTTAAACTGAGATGCATTGCCAAAGGGCAACGCTCAATACAAGTCATATACAATTTGTCAAATCATTTATTAATATTCTAATTAGAATAGATGATAATGTATATGCAAATTAAAAAAAATGTCCGACCACCGCTGTAATTTTATAAATTAACTTATGAAATTTTCTTTTAAAAACTTTGTGCAAAATTTATTTGTCTTTGCTTTAGTCAGTAAATAATTAATATTGACAGTGGTTAGTTAAATGCTAGACCTTTTTTCGTTTACTGTTGCTTCAACGTTTTCGCTTTTGTGCATAACCAATTTACATCAACATTTTTAAGAACTTAATTCCTATATTACCACTAATAACTAAAGATTGAAAAATAAACTTTAAACATTCGTTTGCAAATATAGGCTCAATTATTAAAAATCTTGATGCAGCAAATAAGAATTATTTTTATTAAGTTGTAGTAATGACAATACTAAATAATAAATAATAATATATTGCATATTATCATTTACTTAATGTAAACTTATCTTAATAAAACTTTTTTATATGGAAAAATATATTTAAAAATTACGTACACATAAAATGACTAAGAATGTTATGAAGTCGGGACTTTTAATCAGTCCCACTCACACTTCATTTGACAATCTTCTAGCAAATTAATCAGGAACCTGCTGTAGAAACCTGGGTGGCTTTGGTACTTGCTTTTTTTTAAAATATTACCTACGATTATCTATATTTTATGCTCAGCTCTATTGTCACAAACGTAAAAACATCGCAGGTGAGGCCCGAACGTCGCGATCATAATAGGCGAAGAGCCATAAATTAAGGATAGATAATAAACCGTAGGCGCAATATGGGTGTAAGAAAAATTGGGCACGACAAGGGCCTTCACTGGGAGCGATCCATCAGTCTTTCGAAAAGGCGTCGCTTCCAAGCATCCTCCTCGCGATGCGAGATCGCGATCGAGGATGGGCCCGCGGGCTCCCGATGCGCAATTTGCCGATACCTGGAGTTAAAAATGTCACTGCGTACCCCGCGACCGGCCGCTCGAGCAGGCTGCACTCAGTTTCAGTACGTGCTCAGATGAAAGTGGTACCAGATGCATCTCGAGCAGTGCGAGCCGATTCGCGTGCAGACCGGATGGAGACCACGTCTTCGGCGGCTGTCCGTCATCTGCGAGCGCCCGCCGGGTAACTTCCAGGACGCATCGTTTGGGTCTCCAGACTGGAGTCAGTCCCGTGAGTAGAACGCCCTGCGGCGCGGCCGGCCGCCCGCCCGCCGCAGCGTCGCTAACTATCCGATGCGGCAATAGTAAAGTTGCTATCTTACTATCCGAGCGACGGTACTTTATCGCGATGTCCGCCTTTATTGATGCAGCGACGGGTCCCGCGTCCTTAAGTGTGTGTCGCCCGGCTTTATGGGTGCTCGCTGGCGCGCGCGAGCCGGCCGCTTAAATATAGCCCGAACAAAATTAGATTAGTCCTAACCCGTTCGCACTTTCACCATGGCACGCTGATGTTCTCAATTTGCCAGCGCGATTTATTGGCTTCCGCTTAGGTGAAACCCGCGAACGTCGTGGGCGAAATTCCGCCGGCGCGCTGTGCGGCGTCAGGAGCGTACGCCGAGTTAAATATAAATAAAATGGCGCCCGGCGAGTTCGCACCCAAGAGTCGCGGTGCCCGACAACAGCAACTTGTTGATGGGCTGCAAACTGAAACACTGCTAACGGGGTCAATGCAAAGTAGCAAACACGTTCTCTATTTTTTATTTTCTCCTAATACTTTTTAGTCTTGCATCGCAGCGCTATAAAAGAACAACACACTTGGCCCGTCATAATATTTAGTATGCAAAATTTAGTCGCAAAAGCATAGCGTATAGCTTAATATTGGTTCTTGATTTTTTATTATTTCGCTTGAACAATTGCCTGCGGTTACCTTTTACGTTCTTAAAATAAAGGGTGTCCTAAAAGAAATGCAGGAGTTAATTTTAAAATGCCCTCCTTGGCTCATTTGACACTCGAGTTTTTCTGATAAAATTGTCGATTACTTTTTCACATACCTACTGATTAATTTCGTCGAATTTTTTGCTTATAATTCAGAAATCGTTCCTATTTTCGTAGCACAAATTTTGATCTTCTCGAATCCCCAGAGGAAAAAGCGCACGGTGTGAGGTCGCTAGATCCTGGTGGCCAGTTTACTTCGCTGTTTTAGAGATAAGTCGTTCATTAAATTTTTGCTTTAACAAAAGGATTGTTTCACGTCTCGTATGACTGGTGATGTCATCTGGCTGGAACCATAAGTCATCCAAATCCACGTCCTCCAAATGGGGCCTCACTACAACGCTCATTAAAATTGAACGACTTAATCACCCCACCACCATAAATCCACCAAACTGTTATACTTTAGGTATGAATAGATCGTTCTTAAATGACCCAAAAAATTTCTGTGTCCCAAATGCAACAATTTTGCTTATTCACATATTCGCTATGGTGAAAATGCACCTTGTTGTTAAAGATAATTTTCTTAACTAAATTGACGTCTATTTCTTGATTCTCTAGCACCCAATCGGCAAATACCCGACGTTCCAAATGGTTGTCTGGTTTTAGTTCCTGAGTTATTTGAATCTTGAATGAGTGATAAAATCCGCTGTGTTGCTTTTTGAAATGTCCAACTGCAGTGACCGACGGCGCACTGAGGTTCTTGGATGTTCTGCCACACTATATTTCGTAACGACAGTGAGCTGAACGGCCGTTACAAGGTCAGTCTGTTTTTTTTTGTTTGCAGCCCAACCTGTTTTTTCAAATTATTTAATGTATTTTGTCATTTGACAGATTTCTCCAAAAATGAACTATAAGAATTGTCACTCGCTCTTCCGTCGAGTAGACTAACCGCAATATGTGTACTACAAATTGTCACCAAGCAGAACGTTGGCAACTATGCAGAAAAAAATGGCGCACAATTGAAATCCTGCGTCTCTTTTGAGCCAACAAATATGTAACTCTCTTGGTCAATATTGTTTATTTGTAATAAACAACATATTGTTGCTATCTTATTGTACGACTTTGTGTGATACCAAGAATTTTTTTTCTCTTTTATGTGCTACGGGATTATAACTAAAAGTGTGCAGTTATTTTTCATATATTTTTTATACTCCCTTACTAATAAATATGTAACTTTTTAGTACTCGTCCTTAATAATTATCCAAGAAATATCAATTTAACTTTGTAAACAATGCTAATTGTTTACAAAATTAATCTCTAAGAGGTGTAATTACACAATAAGCACTAATACATAGTATATTTTTGCTGATTGTAAATTGTTTTTTGGTGTTATCCATTAAACTTGAACATTTCATATTCTATCATTCTTCATTTTCCAATAAAATATACAAAGTTACTCATAAGACACAAAACTAACAATTAAACAAAAGTACAACTGCTTTATCTGCTAATTTAGAGAGTCACAAGTGTACGATGTTTAACTTTGACAGGAATCGATTTTGGTATTCGGTTTACCAGTTTCGTTTCTTAACATATTGGCATATAACAAAATCATTTACATATTGGTGCATAAATATGACTAATTAATGTCACTTCCTGTGTGAATTGATTAATGTTATTTTTATTAACAAGTAATTTACAGTTACAGCGCAATGTTTAAAAATATACATCCTGGTTAATAAATAGTACGTTTATATCAAATTTGTAATGCTCCTTTAAAGCTATTGAATAATTTAGCAATATGATATTCTGCTTTACACATATGTATATGTATGTCACCGCCAATCAGCTCGGCGTTTCTTAGATTTCGGTTAAAGACCATCGCAGAGTAGCGTGAAGCCCTTAAAGGAACTGTTTTAGAAAAATAAATAAGAAAATTGACGCCGATATTGTAATCTGATTTTATAAGAGAAGGTTTTTTGCAACTCAATTTTTAGGAGTCAATAAATAGCAAATTGCTCTTTTTGTCGGGAATCGATCTAATAGGTCAAAAGTAATAAAATACCTATCTTCTTAACAATAATATGAAATGTAATAACTGACGTCTTTATTAACCTTATTAATAATTAGCACTAATGTTAGCAATTTCTTCACATTTTAACATTTTTATTACAATAATTTTTTTGCGTTCGTCCATCCACAAAAATAAATATAAATACGATTATCTGAAATGCAAAACATACTCACATTTTTTTTATTATAATCGATTTACATTTTACAACCTGTCTATAGATATTTAGCAAATTTTGTGACACTTGGTATATATATCAATAACAAAGCAGCGTGTAGTCCATTAACTACTTCTTTTTCTTCTTCATTATAGACAATTTTGTCTGTTCTTTAACCACCGTTCAGGTTATCACTCCAGCGCTTCTTGGGTCGGCCTAAGCTTTTTCCTATTCAAAAACGACCTCTCACTACTTTTGTTATGCGCATATCGTTCATTCTATTAATGTGTTCCTTTCATTCTTTTCTTTTATTGTTGACCCACTTTACTACCGGTTCTATTTTACACATTTCCCTTATTTTCATGCTTCGCCTGGTTTTATTAATTATTTTTTGGAGGACCGCCATCTCAGTCGTTTTCTGCATTTGTTTTGTTTTCGTTGTTTTGGATCTTGCTTCGGCACCATACGTCATTATTGGTCTTACAACGCTTTTATATATTCTGGTTATTGTGTCCTGAAATTCTGCTGGCTTTTTGGATTTGTTCTCTTGCTTCCGTTTGCACATTACCGTAGCTGATTATTTTAGGATCTAAATAATTTATATGCATGACTTGTTCTATTATTTTGTTGTTCATCATTAACTTGCACTTTATAGGATCTTTTGCAATCACTATTAATTTTGTCTTATCTGCAGCATTTTTCGTATTGAATCTCTCACCTACTACTTTGAATTGTATTAGAAGCCTTTGGATATTGTCTTCGTTTTCCGCTATTAATATAGCATCATCTGCATAACAATACAATCCTTATACTATCTCTGCCCATCTTATATCCTCTGAGGTTTTTGACGCCGTCAATTATTTTGTCCATTATTAAGTTAAATAAAAGCGGACTCAGTGAAGCCCTGTGTCGAATACCCTACTAAATTGAATGTGATCTGTTAGATTTCCATTTACTCTAACTTTCGCGATGTTATTAAGGTATATATCTCGAACCGTTTGTATTAAAGTAGTTGGTATTTGTCGTTCTAATATATATCCAGTACATCGGCTAGATAAACTCTGTTAAGAGCTTTTTCTATATCACTAGGCACATGAAAACAGGTTTAGTGCATTTTAGTGTTTTTCGGTGATTTTCTTTATTATAAATACAGCGTCTAAAGAGGACCTCCCATTTCTAAAGCCTTGTTGTTCATAATTAAAAGTCGTTAAATTATTACCTTTTGTCGTTATAATCCGCGTTCTAAGTTTTAAGGTGGTACTTAACAGATTAATACCTCTGTAATTTTCTGGCTTTGACGGTCTCCTTTCTTAAATAGCTGTATTAGTATTTTTGTTTACTCATCAGGTATTTTACATTGTTAATTTTTAAAACAACATTATTATTTTGTCAATCAGTACCTGTCCTCTGTATTTTAACAATTCATTTGTTATATTACCTTCGCCTGCCGATTTCTGGTAGGATGTTCTCCACAATTGAACTCCATAAAACTACACTTGATGGTTTTCTATTGATACCTATGAATGCGTTTCTAGAAGATACTACATGTTGCGAAATTATAACCCAAGTTGTTTTCTCTTCTTCCGCATATGTTTTTTTCATGCCAACCATATGTCTAAGTGTAGTCCAAGATATATGTTATTTATTGACCATTTAAATGTACTGGTGAACAAGCTTTCTTTCTTAGTGTAAAAGTTACATGGAATTATTTTAAACTGTAACTAATTTAAGTACTCTCGAAGGAGTTGAGATGCCTCACTGGGATTTGTTGCCATACAAGTCGCCGCCATGATTTCATGACTGCTGAAAACACATTTTTAGGAGTGTACTTTGGCCACTGGACAATCGTTGATACAACAGCGACTCGATTGAAAAGTGGAGAGTGTCTTCCATAGTCAAAAAAAGCCAAAAATTGCCAGGAGCGAAATCAGGTGAGTAGACAGCATGAGACATCACCTCAAAGTTGTTTTCACGAAGAGATTACTCAATGAACAGGGGATTGTCCTGATGAAAAACCACTCGTGCAGCCTTCTTTGGACGTCTCTTATGCAATGCTTGAAGGAAAATGTGTCATCAAATTCTGTTTGTATGATTTAGTCATCACTGTGCCCTTTAGAACACAGTGCTTAAGGATTACGCCTTCACTTCCCTAAAACAAGGCCACCATAACTTTCTCAGCAAGGATCGCAACCCAAATTTTTTTCTGTGCTGGTAAATCGGTGTGGTTCCATTGCACTGACTGGCGTTTCATTTTGGGATTCAAAAATGGCATCCACATCTCATCCTTTGTGACAATTGACAAAAGAAAAGCCCTATTCATGGTAGAATCACATGTCAACATGTCCGAAGCATTTCCACCCGCGTAGCCTTGTGTTCGATGCATTTGTGGACCTACCTGAAGAAACTTTCTGCATTTTCAGGGTATTAAGCAAAATGAGTCCTAGGGAAATACCAAGTTTAGAGACGATATTGCGCACACCTAATCGACGATTTTCCATAACCACTTACTCCACTTGTGCAATCATGGTTTCGGTTCTTGATTTCTTGCGATCTTCTTGATTTCTTTCATACCCACTAACGCATATTTTTAACATTCATAACGAGTTCACTGCACATCTCACTCAATTAGCGATAAATTTTGAGGGGCTTTTTACTATACAAAAAGAGAAAACGGATAATTACACGCTGTTCTTGAGCACTAAATATCGCCATTTTAAGTATAAAAAATAACACTTGTACATTGTAAGGTACTGCCACCTATATTACAAATTCAGATCTATTTCCCGGGTCTTAATATTAACCGCGTCTTTCTATTTACTTTCACTGCTGAGAAAAAAAAATGGAAACCTTAGGACTTAAACGCACCTCGTACAATACAGAGGTTGGGTCTTATAGTAGTACACTGTGTTGAGAAACTCCAGAAATGTATTTAATGCAAGAGTCTGAGGGCTGCACCGTATCATACTTAGAAATGTTTATTTCTAAGGTACAATTAAAGGGATAGATAGCGGGTGATGATGTATTTTTAATTTTATAAAGCAATATTTATTTTGCTCTAAATCCTTGCGGATTGTATATTTTACAAGGGGAATCTATTCAATTGTGGCCTGTTTGCAAAATTTAAATTTTTATTCAGATTCTCTAATAAAATTTTCTCAAAAATCTTTGATAACAGTACCAATAAGTTTATTGGTTTACGTAAAGTAACTTTTTCGACTTTTCCGGTTTTGATATTAAGATAAATCTAAAAAAACTTTTTGATAACTTTTTCAGAAATTTGCCTGTAATTAACCGATAGCCAGGAGCTACGAGTTTAATTTTTTAAGATTGTTTTAACTTCGCTAATTTTGAATTTCTTACATGGCATGCACATTTGAAAAGCGGCCTCCAGATTCTTTTAATGTAATTTCAAGTTCAAAAGGTGTAACAATCTATTACAAATGTATCGCTTTCATATCGGTCAAATATGTTGTTGAGGCTTTTTGGTTGCTTTTTAGATAAAGCGTGTCAAATCAGAAGTTGGCGTCACAATTTTAATGTGGTTTTGCATTATTTGATTTTTTATTTCTAATCTCTCCTGTGGTTTACATGTTTTGTGTAAGGTAGGTATATGTTATGCACGTTCAAGAGTAGCTTTTCAATCAACATTCTGTATTATTTTATGTTATAATATATTATAATAATGTTACTGCCTACTGTCACTACTACAATTAAGTGGTCCGATGATAAATTAAGACAGGAATCTGGTTTAAAAGAATTTAAATTGATACCTTTTACTATAGAAAGATCGAGTAAGTCGGAGATTTAAATTTAGACATATCACTTTATTGACTTTCCTCGATTTAGCGATAGTCAATTTGAACCTAAATATTTTGTTTTAGGCTTCTATACATTAAAATGAGAAGCCTTATGTAGAGAGTAATGTCGTCTGCCTGTTCGTCCTTTTACTTTTCAACTTTCGATCAAGGCAGCTTCCAAGCTGGAGACAAGTTTATATTTCTGTCATTTCTGACATCTGTCAAGCCTTATAATTTTTGATCTGTGATAGATAGAGAAATAACGTTTTCAGTATTTAACTAAGGACCATAAGTCAAGTCCAGATGTCAAAAAGTTAACCGGAAGTGACCGCTAATTTTTGTTTATGTATAGAAGCCCCAGAAATCTGTGGAACCGGAGTTCCACGTCCGTACTTGTTTAAAACTGTAGTCACCGCCTAATACAAATCGATTTAATAATATTTGGATATATTTTTCAAAATTATCTTATTGTTGTCTTGGGGATCAGTAGATTATTGAGACAATTAGAGCTTCACTATAATCTTCCACAACTATCATGATATTTTGAATATTTTTCCGGTCATATTTTGAAAGTTCACAGAATATATATATATATATATATATATATATATATATATATATATATATATATATCAAACTATAAATAAAAACGTAATAATTGACATAAAGTTTTATTAAGAGCATTGAACGATAGAACAGAAATGCGGATTTCATTTAAAGATATGTCATCCAAATGTCTTCCGTCGAGTTGCACACACTGTTCAAAACGAAACCTTGTGTTCTCGGCACACGCTGCAGTAAACTTGGTTCAATTGAGCTGATTTCTCGACGAATATTTTCTTTAAAGCCACAAGAGATTGGGATTGTCATTATATACCCTCTTTGAGGTAGCCCATAAAAAATCCATGGGAGTTAGATGCAGACCTCGGTGGCATGGGATATCCCCAAAGCGACTAATCAGTTTTTGAGGAAATTTTCCTGAAGCAAATTCATCGAAGCTCTGGCTGTGTGTGCAGTCGCCTCCTGTTGAAACCACATGTATGAAGGTACGATGGATGAGCTCGCAGGTTTGGCAAAAGAAATCCGTAATCATGCGTCGATAATTTTCACCATTGACATTCGCGCCTGACCTCGAGAATTTTGGAAAAAAATGGTGCAATTATCCCATACGTGGATAAGCCATCCAAACAGTTACCCTGGAGCAATGCAATGGTTTTTGATGTTTCAATCGAGGGTTGCGGGTTCTTGGAGACCAGTAACGGCAGTTTTGCTTGTTGACGTGGCCGTTTAAGTGAAAATGAGCCTCGTCACTCCAAAAAAAGGGATTTACAGTGCGAAAACGATCCAACATCGTTTCACAAAAATTTTTGCGTAAATCAAAGTCACTTTCTTTCAGTTCTTGAACGATTTAAATTTTAAAAGGATGGAACTTCAGATCCTTTCTTGAAATTTCATGAATAATCGCTCTTGGAAGTCCCAGTAAGGCTGCTCTTTTCCGTATTGAAAGTCGCGGATTTTTACGTAAACTGCTTTCAACCAGTTCAATGTTTTCGGCAGTCCTTGAAGATCGACTGGGCCCTGGCCGTGGGGCATTCATAGCCGAGGCAGTTGCGCGGAATCTCTGCATCCACGAACGAATTAAATTTACACTCGGTCCATCACGTATTCGCCGAATACCGAACTTTGAACAAAATTGTCGACGGGCAATTACGTAAGAATCATTACTCTTAAAAAATGTCTCTACAGCGAACGCGCGATGCTCACTCGACCACTGCGACATCGTGACTGACAAATCCGCACGATCGGTGATTCCAACGGCGCCACCCTCACCCCGCACCGTTTATTATTTTGATATATATATATTTATATATATATATATATATGCCACCAGACATATATAGTATATCTGCCCATCTCAATAACCTAGCAGTGAATCTTCTAAATCAGCTCATAGTCAACAGAAGATTGAAACGATACCTACACAACGATGCTGGGTTCTAGTTTAAGTTTTAATATGTACGTATGATATTCTAAAACACACATCGGATATAATCTATTTGTTACAAAAGCTTGCAACTGGGCAATCTTCTACATGCTACCTTTATTATTCTACTATTTGCTAAATGTACATTGTAGATTGCAAACTAGATAGAATGATAAAAAAAGACATATTTGAGATTATTTTGAAATGGCGTTTCTTCTTTAATTTTTACCTTAGGATTCTGTATTATTTTTAATTAAGACTTTGTTGTGATTCTGTAGTTCACGTGACGCTAGATATGAAAATAGATGGAGATTTTGGGTCCTTTTTAACTACCTTATTCTTTTGTTTACTATTGGGACCTTTACTATTAAATGGAGAGTATCACTTTGATATAGTTGCAGCAAAATGTAATCAATAATTTGATTTTTGGGGTTTATTTCTTTTCTAGATCGGTTTTCGTTTTAAACAACATTTAATTTACATTTCGTATCTCGCTCTTCAATTAATGAGAGCCGATAGTTGAGATTGGCCTATGATAAATTTGTTGTTGTATTTGGTAGACGCAAATATCGTAATATTAAATGTCAGAATAAAGTGTTGGCGTTTGTTGTGATTACTGATGTGGTTGTTGAAACCTAATCAATTTTTTGATTGTAGTCTACTTGCACTGAAATACGTTGTTGACCTGAGTACATAATGGGCCATATTAATTATTAATAAATTTATTCAGGTTAAGTCTAAATATACGTATTTTAATGGTTTCACTTAATGTAAAATTTAATGGAATAAATATATATTTTCTGGGCATACTTATTTGCATTTGATACAATTGGTCTATAAAAAGCATCCAGACATTTTAGGTAGGTTTATGTAAATAAAGTGTTTTTGTGGATTCTAAAATAAAATTTTAATTCAGTTTACAATGCAACTCAGCTGTGATTTTAAACAAATTCACTTATTTTATCGTAATACTGCTTACATTTTTCTCTATATCATAACAAACAGTTTAGTATCAGGTAAATGAATTTCTAAAACTTTGTGTTTTATATCAATTTTAATCCAAAGTATATTTCCTCTATTTTCATTTATAACCTTATTTGGCAATAATTGTTTAATTTTTTTATAATAATATTTTTTTGTTAGGAAAAGAAAAACTTTTCTAAAACAATATTACAATGTTGATGATATAAATCAGTAAAATAATAAGTTTTAATGCTTAAAGGCATCTTTAATGTCTATTTTAATTATGAGCTAATTACCGAAGGTAAACTACGTATTGGACTTACCCTGTATGTTTTATAAAATTATATAAAATGTTAAATACAAATAAACTAAACAGGAAGCAGATACATAAACTTAGCGCATATAGTCATTCTATAACTGTTCAAATCGGTTCCATTTTCCTCAAATATAAGAAATATGTAAGGATTCAATCCTTGCTGAATCAAATGAAACATTCCAACTTTGTTCAATGTGTACATGTATTTTTTGCTTATTTTGATTTTTTTGAATTAATTTTAATTTTACTTTTGATATTTACATAACTAAATTCACAAAAGTATGGCGTTTCTGGTGGTCCATTTCCTTAAGTTCTTGAGTCAATTGAATTTTATGGTACTGCAAATGTAGATCCTTTGCTAAAATGCGCCAGTTAGTACTGTATAAAAGATTCAATTGCTGTAAACGGTAACAAATTAACCTGTTTGATTCTTTATGAACATCATCACTTAGTGGTATGGTAAGGCTTTAAGGCGCCGCGTGGGAGCACGGCTTGCGGACTGAGAGGTTAAGGCTCTCATATATTCGACTTTACTGCCCGGTCGTCGCGCACGAGTTTGGTGCGGAGCGATGTGGCAACCACCGCGCCTTATACGACCGCCATTGTTACCCCTTGCTCGAGCGAGCGCAGGTACTTAATTATTTTCAATGACTGAGTAGACCACCCGCCAGGCATCAGAGAGCTCCGGGAATGGAACCCGGGGCCGTCCTCGCCTCAACCGCTTAGATCACTCTGGCGATTGTACATCATCACTTACTCAAGCAACAGTGAACCTTTGTTTTCCCATTGAGCATATCACTTGTTTCAAACTTTTGCACTAGATCATAAATTGTACGTTCACTTGGTATATTATCACCTGTTTTTATAATAAACTTGTATGAGATTGATGCGTTTCGGCGCAGTATATGGCGTCATGATGACCTACAAAGATGCCAAGTGCACAAATGCAAATTTCCAACGTCCACAGGGGGCGGGGGTTGCAATTCAAATGCTAAAGTTTAATTTGAACCATCCTGTACTTTTCATCCCTACTTATTTACTTCAAGTTACCCTAATTCTCTGCAAATTTCCAATTTTTTAACTAAGTCTCTTAACATTCTGACGAGCTTTATTAATATTAGCAACTGTCATTGTTAACTGCCCGTTTCAAATTTCTTATTTCAATAAACATATTTAACGGTCCTAAAGTTTTAAACTACCTTTTTCGAGTTTTACATAACGTTTTATGTTAATTTTACTGTTCCAAATTGTGACACCTGTTATATTTCTAATAGCGAACCTGTTTTATTAGATTATAATATTGTATGTATATACAAGTATTAGTTTAAATATTTTCAAATATGAATGTACACCATGCAACTATTTCAGCATATCCATCTTGTTCAAATAAAAAAGCGACGTAATTATACCGAATTGTTATCCTCTTTTACTGTTACTAAACCCTTGTTGGCAAATCGAAATAAGCTGAATAAGTTGAAAACTAATCTTCAGCTTATCAAAAGTGAGATCAGTTAGACTTTTTGAAAACTTGGATAATTGTCTATCCCGGTACAAATTTTCTTATTATATTATGTCGAACGAAGTCCATAAAATTTGCAAATTGTTTTGACTGCTGTATTACAGTCGATATCAAAAATATCTTTTTTTTAATATTGTAACTGTTATAAGTACATCAAGAATTGGCTGAATAAAACTTCAACAACACACTTAAAGGACTCCTGACAAAAAAATTAAAGTTTCATTAATCCAGTAAAATCCGAGAAACTGTTTTCTAAAAACATAATTCTATTAAATCGTTGAATTTTTTATAACGCATAATCAAAAATTTAATTGTTTATAGCAGAAGCATGCAAAATCTCATTTATAACTTAACGATAAAGATCTATTGTAGAAGATTATGAAAATATCATGTTTGTTCTGTTTAAACCTTAACCAAAACACAGCCTGAGTTTAGTTCGTTGGATTGTTTTTTTTTATTTCATGAAAACTTTGCAACATTAGGTTTCGCCAACTGCAATTGATGAGATGATATAATGTATTCAAAAAGCTTTTGATTATCAAAGAGAAATACTTGGTAACGTTTTCTCGAAATTGCAATCAACTATGTTGACTGAAGCAAAATTTTTTCCATTTATTGTGGGTAATGGTTGGCAACTATTTTAGTACGTTCAGAAGAAACCTTATAAAAGCCAGGTTTCGCATCAACTTAAATTTATTTTCTATAAATAAAAAGATTATCTGAAATTATAGAATTATTCTTCACATGGCTTTTGTTATTATTTGTGATTATTTGGTTTCCATATATTACATTTTGCCTTAAGCACCGTTATTACCGTTATTATATGTATTAACAACAATTCTTATACTATTTCTCATCTATTGAATTACTACGCCTACAAGCTCGAATGTTCGTAAGGCAGCATTGCAATTTATTATTACTTCGCCTTGCATTTAGGGAAACAGCCCGCAGCTCTAGTTCAGCGGCTAGAAATAATTTTAGAGTTCAATTAAAAATGTCCGCAATAAAGTAACACCAATCGGAGCTCATTTCACCCCAATTTCTCTTTAATTAACGACCGGCAAAATTGTTGTAAACTTTTGAAACAATTTTTGAAGTTAATCAGCTGTAAAATAGTATCCGCGATTATTCATGCCTGCTAATTATTTTGCTGATTAGCAGTCTGGCCTTGGCAATTTTAGAGATTTGCCGCCGTTCCTTTATATGCAGCCCGGATTGTTATAAATTCAGCAGCGCATTAACCTTTATTTATAATGAAGTAATAAAAACACCATACCAATTCAGGGTTGCTTATTTGCTTGTGTTATTCAAATAACTTGCGGTGTCTAGCGCTCGGAACTGCACGGGTTTTATGGGAACCGTCTGTTTATTGCTGATTATTTTATAAATGTTCAATTCGGTGTAGTTTATGTAACTGAAATCTCATTAAAAAGGCCGGCTTATGCGAAGCTTACAATAAACAACTTAATTGGATTTTAAAGTTAAGTTGATAACTGTGTCTATATCATATGGTTTATAGTTTTGCAATCGGTATTATTGGATTACCAGTTAAATGCATTTTCGTTTTAAAGGAACTGATTGTTGGTTTACTTTGTTACGATAAATAATTATCTGTAAAATTCTTCTTTTGTTCTATCGATATCAAGGGAAGCATCACTCAAAACTAATGAATTTTTTTTAATTGAGTGCAAGGTTTAATAGCATATAGGAATAGAAAAACGTATCAGATATTACGATCAATTTATTTTGCAGTACATAAAAAAGTGTTTTAAGTAGTCTGTAACAAATATATTAGTTTTTTCAATATTACACGTATCGTACATACACGATAAGTATCATTTAAAAATATTCAGTGGTTCATTAAATACGGTTTGTTATTATGTAGCACAAAATTCGGTCGCTATTATCACACACATCCTGATAGCATCAAGACATGCTTTGCACAATGTTTTGGTACAACACTTGAGTGGTGTAGCTCTAATTTTCATACATCTATAGATAACTCCTTTAAACTTAATACCAATTTAATACCAATGTTTGTGCTATTTGAGGGTCTACACATTCTCGTCGGGGGATTGTAACGACCAATGCAACTTCTGCTTAAAATTTGAATTTTCCACCTGGCTGCAACGTTTACTTTTGTGTATAGTACCACTATTCTCTTGTAAAATCTAGTTGCCATTATTTATACCAAACTATTTCTTGATACTTCTTCGGTATCGTTACAGAATTTAGCAGACGTAGTAACAAGCTTTTTAGTTCTTTTGGATGCGTGTATAAAACAATTTTAAATATAAACGTATACTAATACTCTTTTTAAAAAGTTAGTTTACCTTGCACACATTTGAATGTGTATTAACAATTTTAAGTACAAAGCTTGCTGCAAAAAATTGTCGTCATTTAAGTATTTGTCTCTTTTTCGCTTAGCCAGTAGAAAATGAAAAGCAACAAAAAAGCGGTACGACTGTATTAAAATAATTTTACTAAACTTTTTTTTCCAATTCCTATTTTATGAAATATTTTTTTCATCTTTCAATCTTGGAATCTATAAAGGTTTTTGTCGGTTTTATTTTTAAAAACAAGATCATATAAGATGACATTTCTTCTAATATCTCAGTATAAATAAACTTATTACGTTTCTTGGCTTTTAAAGTATTCAAACTCTCGTGGATTTTATCAAGACTCAAACTCACCCATATTGTGATCTGCTGTCTGAAGGCGGATGCTTCATTGAAGACTAGTTTCCAAATTGGTTAATCTAGCTAAATGCAAAATGACTTATATAGTATTAAATTGTTGTATTCATAATTTAAATGTGATGAAAATATTCTCTATTGATTTTTGATACCGTTAATATCAAAATACTCAACAGATAAAACAAACACCACGCAGTATGACACTTTGGATTTTTTAAACCAATATGCAATTGTTTGGATTTACCAGAATCCAGATTTTCCAAACGTTTTTTTGTGTGAATTCGCGTTATTTCCTAAAATTGAAGGTGTCACTGGAAGCTTCCTGATTTGCGAGTTGACGGAAGAAATGAATGACTCTATACCGCAGACTAGCAGAATTATCTCTAGCTATGAATTAGAGTTCTAAAAAAAGCTCAAGGTTAGACATCAAATGGTGTAATGTTAGTACAATTCGACCTTCTGTAAAAATAAGTAAATTTACAGTATGTTCTTGTTGTAGAACAAAAAAATTGAAAATATTGTAATTCCGTAAAGCGATTAGTAGATACTTAAAATGGGAAATTGAGGATGAACCAAATCATCACAATTCTAAGTCAATATTATCACTATAATCAACACGCAAGCTGCAACTGACAGCTGTGTATATAAAAAGTATGTTTTTTTTTGTACATTTACATTAGCAGTATTCATTTTTTGCAATTTTTATATCTAAAATAATTTAATAGATTTGAATTATATGTAAATTGTGTTTTTTATGCGCCGCAAACATTTTTTTATTAAGTGACAATAAACATGGAACTTTATAAATGCCGTTTTTTAAATTGTTATTATGGCAAAAACAAATTTTCTTTTTTATGATCGAACTTCCTCGGCCGTAGCCAGCGGCCACCAGCTTCGACAAAAAATCGAAGCTAACAAGACATAGATGTCACAATAAACTCGGTCCGGTCGTCATTTAAGTTCTGACAAACGTAAAATTGATTATCAAAGACTCCCACAACTATCAACACATGGCAAGTCCGGCCCGGGAACGATTTACATAATTCAACTCTCGTTCGAGCCCGGGCCCGATAATTAGGAGTCTTCGTAAACACTGCTTTGTGGTTTCGAGTAATATCTTAGAGGCTATAAATAATACAGGCCCCGCGGCTGGCAGAACTCATCACCACTCGAGGACCATTAACAAGAACCTAACCATTCGTCCTTATTTGGGCACCGTCATACAGGTAAATGATTTAGTTTAGTATCTGTGATGGTGATGGACAGCTGACTTAACCTGGCACTTCTCATTAGTCATCGGTTATTAGTCAAACATACAGCTTAATTGGGTGATATGTGACACCACGATACCCCAATTTCGAGCTGTCAAGGCGAAATTACCAATCTAATTACCCGCCGAAGGGAATGTCACATTCTATTTTTGCGACCGCTATCGATAAGCAGCGATAAAAAAGGAAGACCATACGCAAGATTACTAGGAAACCACAATCAGATTAGTTTAATGAATTGTCTTGCGACGTGAGTAATCCATCATTCTGACGAAACTATAAATAGAGCAAGTTCCCTGAAAACCGCCGATAAAAAACGTGCGGGATGAAATACTACAATGTGCTGACCACTAGTGTAGATAACACCTGTTGCCTGCCTAATGCACTTTTCAGGCGAGGCATGATTTCGTGACCTGGGACGGAGCGCTGACGAGGTGCTTTCCTAGAGGATGCAGCCAGGTGGCGACCATTGTGCGCAGGATATAATGCATTTAATGGAGGGTATAGCTGCGTAACGACTGTTTCATACGCTTACGTCCGTAAAACTTATTTGCAACTTAGTAGATTACATAATACAACTAAGGATAAGAAGGCGTGTCGTATAAATAAAAGTAAATCAGAAAGAAAATTAAAAATTTGCAACCTTTTACTCTGCTATTAATAACATTGCGTCACCGCAAACAGATGTGATTGGAAAGCACCGTTCACAATTAGTAAACATAATTTAAATAACTGAAAATTACCGTTTATTATTATTATTGCTATTATTAATTATTTTCCAAAGCGACTTAAAACAAGAGCTTATACACCCACACGGAGGGGAGATATTTTTCGTTTTTCAGGAAAAACGTATTACACTATAACAAATGAAAATAATTAAATGAAACAATATCTCTCAAGGACAGTAAAACAAGTCGATGAATTTTCCGTTTGAAAGGTTTAGCGAATTTTATTTATTCGTAGATGGCTTATACTACTGTAATAAAAAGAATGGCTATTTAAAGTTTATTTTTAGAGGGTTATTTTTTTAACTTTTTATATCAAATATCATTTGAGGTATTGAATACACTGATTATAGAATGATTAACATTTTTTTAACTTTTATCTTATTACGATTTTAAGCAAACTGTGGGAATAATGACTACTTGCTATTTAATAATAATGCGGGCGTTAATTTATGTGACTAAAGATGTTCTTTTCTAAAAAATTTCAGTTTTAGGGATTCATACTAAATTTGTCATTTTTTCGTTAATTTCTGTCATCGAATTACACTGCACAACAGCAGTTCTGATGATTGGGTTATGTTACATGATATTAGTGCAATTTTTGATGACGATTTCAATTCTGTGATTGAAATTTCTGTATCAGCTCTAGTTAAAAAAATATGACACGAGGTTTTTTTTTTTATAATAAAACACTATAAATTTAGAGATAATTCTAATTTATTTAATTCTTAAGATGAAAAAAACTTTCTTTTATATGATTTTCTTGCTGAAGCCGATGGCAGAGAGCTATTCTGAATGCTCCAACAATAGTCAGCCATCATGTGTGCGTTCCAGTAGCCCTGATAGCGTTCCTCCATAGTACAGAGGTCCTGGTGGAATCGCTCGCCCTGTTCTTCACTTAGGTCCGCCGTTTTCTCAATCCCTATCATAGTGTCCGTAAAATTTGAGTCTTTTATTAATGATCTTATTTGTGGCCCGTCAAAAATTCCCGCTTTTATCTTTTCTGCACTCAGTTTTGGAAACATTTTTGTCAAGACCTTTTACAAATTGTTTTATAAGTCCTAGTTTTATATGTAACGGAGGCAAAATTATACGATCTCTTGATACTAAAGGTGGGTTTATCACGTCTTGTTGTCTTGGAACTAGCGCTTCCCGAGGAGGACAATCTTTTTTAATCCAATGTTGATTTTTAGCTCTACTGTCCCACAAGCAAAGAAAACAGGGATATTTTGTATAACCACCTTGTTGGCCTAAAAGAAAGTTGACCATGTTTAAATCAACACATATGAGCCAATTGTGTTCCACATATTTAATTTTGTCTAAAACCAGAGCAACAGTTGTATATTCTTCTTTTACTTTTGTGGAATGTGCAATAGGCAACGACCCTAATTTATTCCCATTGTGTAAAAGAACACATTTTAGACTACGTTTTGATGAGTCTATGAATAAACGCCACTCACTAGAAACGTAATTTTGAAGTCCCATTGCAGCCATTAAACCAGGTACATCTTTACAAAATACGAAATCATTTTCTTCAGCAAAATATTTGAAGAGATTTTGTTCTCTTGTGCGGTAATAAGAAATGTTCGTTTCTTTTGTTACTAAGTTTCTTTCTTTTAGCCTAGAAGCCAAAATTTCTGAAGCAGCCTTTGACAATCCCAGATCTCTGACAAAGTCGTTTAAATCATCTTGGTTGAATAGTTTTGACGCTTTCAAGTCACATTCAAAGTCACTATCACTACTGCTAGTTTTCGCCTCAAAATGCATAGGATCCTCCTGTGAAGCACCAGCTTGAGGTTCAAGTGATATTTTAGGACTCGAAACATGTCTAGGTGCCGACCGTATGGAAGAATATTTTCATTTGGATCGATTTTTTCGGTTAATGCCAGTTAGGTTCACCAAACAAAAATAACAGTCGTCGTGGTGGTTCAGGGGTTCAGTCCAGATCATAGCGATTTCGTACCTAAAGCTATTCCTTTTCTTATTTGTCTACAAACGTAAAAACTCAACGCACGTTTTGCATACCTTTTGTGGAATCCAAGTCTTGTCTTTCATTTCCAGTGTGTAACCAAAGTAATTTTTGTAAGCCTCAATCACGAACGCTCTCACATTCAAACGGTATTTTTTAAACATATACTCTCCGCAAATGAAACAAAAATAATTCGGATCATTGACACAAACTCTTCTTGACGATGCCATATCAAATTATATTAAAAAAAACTTAATATTTTCTTAATTACAAGCAAATTAACACACTAACACAGTGATTTTTTCGTGAAAGCTATATCTCGGAAACAAGAGCTGTTACAAAAAAACTGAGGTTATATTTGAAATTAGCGACGTCAAATTAGTAAACATCACGTGATAAAAGTCAATCATCAGACAAAATTTGCAATTTTGTTGTGCAGTGTTATCTAAATATTAAATGTCTTCTACTAATTTTAGTAAAGCAGAGTACCTGGTAACAACAGAGACAAAAATTTGTTACTTAGGGTATATCATAAGAAATGATAAGAAAAACAGACTAAGATAGTTCTATTCAGATTTTAAGGGAAAAAAGTTAATGGAAACCCAAAAATCCAAACATACAAGAAATTGGTAGGAAGCATGACATACGATACAAAAGCTGGTTTACAAAATAAACGAAATAAAAAATATAATTCTAAAGGAGGTGCTGCAGGACAACCAAAAGAGATAAAATAAAAAAATAATATATCAGACAAAAAACAAGGGTTTAGACAAAAACAATAATATGCATAGAAAAAAAGAGATTAAAATGGTACATATTAGAACGAGTAATACAGGGTCTGTATTTTAAGTAATGAGAATATTTTTGTCCTGACGCGTATATACGCCAGAGGGCATTGGGACTAGTTGGAGTCGGTAGAGGGGAGTTTGACCTTGAATACGCTCCAAGCGGCAGTCGCCTGCTGGTTTCCATTGAGACATGATCACGCGCGGCGCGGACGTCTGCAAAGAAGTGTAAGCAAGCTTAAAATGCAGCAAAGCATTGAACAGCGTTACGCAATTAAATTTTGTGCTCGCCTTGGAAAATCTGGTGCATCAACGCTGGAAATGATTCGGCAAGCGTACGGCAGTGAAAGCTTATCACATGCTTAGGTTTTTAAGTGGCACAAAATGTTCAAAGAAGGCCGGGAGAGCGTGGACGACGAACCCCGCACAGATCGCCGGTCAACCTTAAGAACTGGAGACATCGAAAACGTGTGCGAGATTTGCTGAACTCGGACCGGCGTTTAAGTATTCGTTTTATCGCGGATAAGCTATAGATCGATAAAATGGTTGTTCACAAAATCATCGTCGAGGGTCTTGGGATGAGGAAGATTTGCGCCAAGTTCGTCCCGAAAGTTTTGACGAACGAGCAAATGCAAAACCGTGAGGCCGTTTGAAAAATCTTTTGGAACGCATTGAAGAAAACCCTCAGTTTTTCCTCTTTCCCAGAGTGAAAACCGGCCTCAAAGGACGCCACCACGGAACCTAGGATGCTGTCAAACCGGCTTGCACGCGTGCTCTGAAGGAGCTTTCAGGGAGCGTACGAAGCGTAGAAAACTCGCCTGGAGAAGTGTATTGACGCTCAAGGAGCATACTTTGAAGACTACTAAAGTTTTATAGTGATATCTGTACTAATTTTGTTTTGTGGATTTATTCTCATTACTTACAATACAGACCCTGTAGTATCAGATTGTATGGTCATAGTCATAGACTGGAACACAATAGGAAGAAGAAAATAGAAGTACCAAAACGATTGTGGAGAAATGAAGTAATTGAATCATTGGAGAAAGAAACACAGATGAAAGAACGAAGAAGAATGGCGATTAAAGTTAAAAGAAGGGGAGTTGTGATAACCGTAGAACATAGAATATATATTAACTAATAATCTAAGTAGCACCAGTTAAAGAACCATTAAAAATATAAGTAACCATACAATAACAATTTTTCCAGTTTGAGGACTATCCTAGTTGACGGACATTGGACAAGAAGTACTAGTACAGAAATTGTTTTCTTCCATCCTCCTTTCACCCTTTAAAGGTGTTGGATGTACAGAAATCATTTTGTCAAACTATTCAATGAGTAAGACACGAAAAATAAAGAATTCTTAAAGCATCTATTTGAAAATAAACAGAAGATGATATTAAATTGCTAAAGAAAATGAGTAATTTTACTGGCACACCTAAACTTATTTATTTGTTCAGACATCTGAAATTAGAATAAATTATCATAATTCTAATATCTAGCAAAGACCCAACAATTATCACCTCATGTAGATGGATTATTCTACTATTTGCCGCTTCTAAAATATTAAAAAATTAGTGTTTCTACAAGTCAAGAAAAATCTGTAAACAAATAATTAGACCCCTAACAATCAATTTGAATTTCGAAAGGCATATTCGACAACTCTACAATGTCACCCTATAGAAGACAAACAATATTACATCTTATTTATCTTATTAAAAAAAAATATTGGAAAAAAGTTGATAATTTATAAAGCCCATTTAGACAGCAGTGAATTTGGATTTCACCAGTAAGTCCAATGTGTCAATCATTTAAAGAATCCAATCAAAACTCCCAAAATGATGACATATTGTCGCTGATTTGTATCAATTTGTACCATCTGCACTGATTTCTAGGTATTATCCATAATACCATCTGATTAAGTTTATATATATTTTCTTCCGTACATGTAACTATGTAATGATAAAACTAAATGATACCATACAAATTTTAATTACCAATCACCTATATGATTTAATATTGATCAAGTAGTTTAATACTTACTTTCTCAAAAAAATTTGAACTTAAAATTACAGAAAATTTACCCTTAGGATTATTTAAGAACGTGGACCTCTTACAATTGATGATACTCAGATAATAATAAATAAATTACCTTAATATTAGTATTTATCTTAAATAAGTATTTCAATTTCATACATAAGTTAGAAAAAATACTGGAAAATGCAACATAACTACATTAGTTAATTTTTACGGTGAATCCTAAAAAATAATTGCGAATACAAGTTTAATTAATTATAACTGATATTGTAATGGATATAAACGTATTAGTATATATGCACAATGTTTAAATTAATAAAAAAATATATATACATAGTATATCCATAAATGTTGCTACACACTAATTAGAACAACAAAATGAACAAAAGGGTTATCGATGCCATTATGTATGAAGTGCAAATGTTCGCCGCGGCTTTGCTGGGTGGTGCGCATCCGAAATGTCCAATTTTCCAAGACTCTGGCGCATCAATCAGGCTGAATTTGACCGATGACATAGGTGATGTTGGCTTTGATGGCCGCTGTGGTTTGTGGCTTATTCGCATAGACCTGCGACTTAAGAAAACCCCACAAGAAAAAGTCTAACGGGGTCAAATCGCACGATGTCGGTGGCCAGTTCACATCACATCCACGTGAGATGACCATGCCCTCAAATTGCTCGTGCAGAATGTCCAATGTGGCATAAGCTGTGTGGCACGTAGCGCCGTCCTGTTGAAACCATATGTCGTTGGTGTCCATATCATCCAATTCAGACCAAAAGAAGTTGGTAATCATCGACCTATAGCGCTTGCCGTTGACGGTGATGGCCTGGTCAACGTCGTTCTCAAAGAAATATGGACCGATGACGCCGACAGCCCAAAATCCACACCAAACAGTGACTTTTTCGGGATGCATTATACGCTCGTTGATCTCATGTGAATTGTAATCTTCTTAAATTCGACAATTTTGTTTGTTGACGTACCCATTTATCCATAAATGGGCCTCATCGGTGAAGATGATTTTTCGATGAAAATTCAGGTCAGTTTCCAACTGCTCCAGGGCCCATTCAGCGAACACACGTCGTTGTTTATGGTCGTTTACCTTCAGCTCCTAGGTCACGAGGCAAAATTCGCCAAGTTGTGATCTGCGAAAGGCCGAGTTCTTGTGAGCGACATGAAATCGACTGCCTCGGATTCTCCTGCACAGTCTCACGGACAGCGGCTATGTTTTTGGCAGATCTTGCGTTTCGTCGTCGTATGGGCGTTGGTTGATTGTTTACTGAAACAGTGGACTCAAATTTATCCACCAGACTGTGAAGAATCCTCTCGGTAGGGCGATTATGGCGACCGTAAAATGGGCGAGGCGCGCGTATCGTTGCCCGAACAGAACACACATTTTGATAAAACAATTTTATCATTTGCACGTGTTGTTGAACGTTATATCCGTCCATGGTAATTTGGCAAAGCAGACTGAATAAATGACAGCCAATTCGACAGATGTAGCTTCAACAATATGGCCGCTATCAACTGTCAAAGTTCGGAAGTCTCTATTGGAAGACTCTATATGTCAATTGCTTTTGTAGAGAAATTTAAAGCAACGTTCCTATGTCACTATTCCAATGCTATACAATTAAATATTGCAGCGGTAAAGCGCTACTAACACTAGTCTCTTGTTACGTGTGAAAGCTATTGATGAATTACCTACAACATTACTAAACAAAGATGACCGCAAAACTGAGATCTTACTAAAAATCAGATGGAAAAACTTTTGTGGGTAGAGCAAAATTTAGAAAGTGGCAAGGAATGTCTTATTTGTTTTTTGGGATTGATCTCCTTTAGAACTCTATTAAACACTTCATTAAGCTGCATGTTTCAATAGAGATTTGGAAAATTAAATATTTTTAAGAGAACATTAAATATAGAAAAGTGAGTTTTAATGTATATGAGAATACTTGCTGTGGTTTGCTAGAAAATAGTATCATATCAAAAATTGCAACCGAATACTTACGACTTGACAGAAGAAAATAAAATTCTTCTATGCCAATCCAATTGAATTTTTAGTCCTTATCAAGCACAGACCAAGGTGTAAACACATATTAACTATCAAATCTAGTCGCTAGTACGTCAAATCGTTGCATGTCACTTGCTGGAAAAACAATGTATGTGGGTAGAGAAAAATTTAGAGAGCGAGTGGAGGAATTTCATATTTGTTATGAGGCGCTTTTTAAAATTGGTGTTCTTTAAAGCGTTCGTGGTCTGTACGTGAAAAGAAACTCTATAAACATCACGTTAAGTTGCCTGTTCGGGGTAATTTCAATGAATGCAATGTGGAAAACTAAGCCTTGCTGCAAGATTAGTGTTATTTATTTTATTTTACTTTGTACTTTGGGAATTTTTTCATGAATTTGAAAATTAAAGTGCTATACTTTTACTCTAGAAGTTTTTAATTGGGCTTTCTAAATAGTTTTAGCATTACGTAAATGAGCAAATGAGAAAAATGTAAAAGATAGTTGCAATGATTTAGAAATTGATTGATGTTTTCAACATGACGATGTCTCACTGTTTGCGGAAGAAAACCATTTCTTTCAAATAACTACACAGCAAATAATCAGAAGGAAAGTAAACTGGTTAATTCTGTAGGTTTTCTTTCTTCCAACCACCTGTATGGCAGTTTGCAAACCAAAGTTTTCTTCGCCGTAATAGCTAATAAACGGTTGCACCGTCCTGTTGGAATAAACAATATTAGTGGGCATTTATCGTAAAGTAACGAGTAGCTTTCCAGATTGCTGTCGATTGTGCTTAGAAGTAAACAGCAAATAGTTTGAGGCAATAAAATAATTTTACGCCCGGTAACTGCAACACTGTCACATATCAAACCTGCAGATTTTTTTGTTGTCGAGAGCCGTTTTCTCATTTCCTTTACAGCATTTTCTCCAGCACCCTTGTTCTTTGTGCTAGTCTATACAAATTCCTTACTGGGTTGTGGTGTATTCTGCTAATTCATTATTGATTTTCCATAAAAGCTTGACTTCTGTAAGTTAATGCACAAGATATGGATGCCTGTCTTTGTTTCCCTGTCATATTGTCTGCAACTGATGTCTGCATTGTACAACTCTATTTAGTTGAAGTGCTCTGAGAAAACAATGACCTGTGAGGAGAACTACAATAGTTTGTAAATGATTCTTTCTTTGTACTAACAGTGTTTCAGTTTGTTTACGAGATGCCCTTTCTATAAAAGTTTTTTCCATACCTTCAACCAGGTATATTTTCCCAATACTTTTTATGTTGTCTTCTCTTTCACCCGGCTGCGTATGGTAGCGTTAGGTATACTCAGAGCCAGTTCGGGTTTATACATGGAGTCGATAATCTTTTTTGTGCTAGCTAATCGCTATCTTTCTCGATGCTTACAATTCTGCAGAGTTCAGGTACCCACAATAGAGTTAACTTGTTGTGGTAAGCCAGAGCATCCCCGGGTTCTTTAATGGCTTCTGTGGTGCCTATTTTGATAAGCCCTCAAATTATTTTGCTTAGCGAACTACAGAATAACAAATATATTCGCTTGAAAAATGGGTGAAAAGCTTTACTGCAAGTTTCTCTTTCCATAGTATATGCCTGTTCTCGTTCCGGGCCCGGTCGTTGATCCGTCTTATATACTAAATATTTTCTCCTAATCTGTCCCTGTTACTTGCTTTGTTCATACATTCATTTAGATCTAAAATATTGACCTCGAAATTTATGTTGATCGCACATTTTAGCGTCATATGGTCTGTTTTAATATTGAGTATGGTTTCATCCATATGTCCAATTTTTAGATGCCCCACGTTCGTACAATTTGTGGATGGGTGAATTGCAGTCTACTAAGAACGACTTCTGCCTCTGCACAATTTTAAAATAAAAAGATCTAGCAGTGTCTCTATTGTCGCTGTTGTTATTTTTCACACCAGCAAGGCAAACAAGCCTTATTTAGTACAGTTCTTTCTATTATCATACCATACCAAACTGCATATGTTATCGTTTGGTTTTAGCACCCATTTTTTCCGTACGCTTATCTGACTAACACTAATGTCACCTGCGCTTTTTTGTTGTCTTTTTGAAGAGATATTTTACCTCACTTGATATATTTTTTCTAAATCTGGGAGCCTAACAGGTCCTAGACCCTCTAGGTGTCTCTTTTTTGTGAATGCTATTATGGTAAATTTTGAGGGACTTACATTTAGTTACTCTGCAACTACCTAATTTATAACCATATTTAAGGCCCTCTGCGTTCGCTCTCTAACTGTATTTGTAAATCTTTCTTAAGAGAGTATGACTAAATTATCTGCATATCCCAGTGCTCTACAGCCGTTCCCTTCGAGTATTTTTAACAGATCGCCCATTATGAGATTCTACAGTAGATATTCTGCAGATATCTTCTTACAACCCAAGCCGTCTTTGTTTTACTCATCAGGGATACATATTTTTTTATTTTTTTAAGCATACAGTCTGTCTACCTGCAGCTTGTTTCGTCGAGTCTTCTACTCTTCATCGCTCTGACTGAATTTAGGGAATCTAAAAAGGCAGCTAAAAATACCGCTTTGTTTTCTACAGCATTCTTCACTCTAGTAACAGGTCCATGCAATACTGTTTCTGTAAATACTCTTGCTTTACATGAGATGTAGAGGTTGAGTGACTAATACACCATCCGTGATAAGTCTATCAAGCAATATTCTAGAATTTTTAATGTAAAAAACATCAAATTAATTGACCAACGAGCCTTGGCCTTTTCCTGTCTTATTTTTCTAGGTTTTGTTATAAAAACAACTCTAATTAGTCTCCAGGTATACACCCCAGAGTAGGACTTGCGCTAAGTATATAGCATATTTTGTGGTATAGAAGGCCACTTCTCTCCTGCAACAGAATAACATAAATTTCGTCAGATCCCGGTAATTTATAAGGTTGGAATGAGATAATTGCCTACTTTGTTTTGTTTACAAATATCGCTTTTTTTGAGTCATGCCAATTCTCTCTAGATGTTCATTTTAGGGATTTAAATTTTAAATTTTGCCAGTCACTCAATAATAGATTAGCAACCTGCAACCCCAGAGAGTGTGCCCTGAGTAATTTTTTTCAGTTTTTTTTTCCATTCTGTTGCCTCTATTTCAGAGTAGTTATAGGATTCTAAGGATCCTTTTGAGGGTAGTCATATTTATAATTTACCCTATATTTAGAATAATTGAAATATGATAAAACTGTAGTTGTTATAAATGTGACAGTAAATTTAATAAAATATTTCAATTGGTTTGCAATTGAAAATCAAGCGTAGATTTGTGCTGCTAAGCTTTAGCTTAGTATGTTCGTATCAAAACAAGTTAGTATTAACTATGCGATAACTTTGGAATATGGGAATTAAAAAAGACATTAAAAAGGCCCATGAATCTTTTTCAATAATCAATATTTATGCAAAGCGGGATTAAGTTACCCTTACACGCATACATCATTAAATTCAACGATAAATGTATCCATTAGCTTTTCAACACATTACAAGATAATAACTAATAACTATCCTCAATTATAGAAATCAGTAAATTATCCGGTACCAGCGTGTGTTTGTACGGCGGGGGGTGATTCAAAAGGAACGTAATTTATGGCCGACTGTGTCGATAAACATTTAATCGCATTTTAGAAAGCGCGCGCTCGCGGCCCGATCTGAGTAAATCATTTTCCGCGAGCTATTCCGCGAACGGGGTAGATCAGATTAGCCGGCTTTTGCCGTTTGCGCGTTCCGCCCAATTGTCATTCTCGAATTTCAGATAACGAAGCGGAGCCGCTTTCTAGCCGCCGGCCGCTGAACAGCCGGCGGCACGGCGAGCTTAGCACAGATGCCGATACCGCGCCTGAAACAAAAACCGAGAGGATAACGGCGCTCGGCGAACTCTAAATTATAACAATGTCTGCCTTCCGTTGCGTCACAATAAATTAAAATTAAATTGTTATAAATCACGCGGTAATTACGTTCAGCACGATTCGTGTTAATGCTGAAAACGGCGAGAAGGCTGATAAAGGCGACGCGATCTCGATGATACAGGTAGGTTTCTTCTAGAATAATAACTTGTTAAACCGTTAACTGGACGGTGTTTATTCCTGGCAAGAAACAAAAAGAGGCCCGTCTTTTATTGCGATAGAACTGCTTTTCATCGACCGCTTTATGGCACTGAAATGATCGTTCAAGCGGAGGCATCAGACCAAAGAGAATAAGTTGCAGTAAACCACTCCACCCGTTTCACCCAAAAGCGCAAAGTCAACAAACTTTACAAATCACGTAATTGAAGGAAACCGCTACGGCAGGTCCACTTAAAATTCGCTTGTGCGCATCTCATGTGGGTTTTATACACTTCCTTAATTTTTTACGTAGGTTTTATCCTTTTGGGCGACGTTTAATGCTTTGTCGACCAACGGCGGGACAAAAGCGTTGGTCCAAAATGATGGAGCGCAAGATACACTTAAATTATATCCTTTGGCTGAAATAATTATTATCCGCTTCGTTCCTGGTCATTGCTAAAATAACGTAATTTAAGCCTTTATGTCACTCTGCGGCTTAACTTGGTAATTATTTTTAGGAACTTTATGTTCTTACTTTAAACTTATCACGGCGTATTAAGTTACAATATTAAAGGTTATTTTTTAACCTTTTTGTGTTTTGAAGTAAACACATGCGTAAATATTATTTGAATTGATTACACAAGAGTATTTGAAGAAAACTAAAATGCTTTTTTTATAAATGTGTAGGTCAATGAATTTTACACAATTTCTAAAATGCTTTTATAAGAAACCACAAATAAATTACAGGAGTTTACAAAGGCATCGTTCTAAATCCGGATATTGAATAATTTATGCAAATAATTATAACACAAATAAATTAGATTTATTCATATGAAACAGCACAATTATGGTAAAAAGTACTGATAATCATAGTATTCAATGTACCCTCAATCAGCGGCCACGAGCTTCTTGAACCGGAGGCCAACAGAACGTTTTTCTTCTCCGTGTGCGTTACTACCTCCCTTAGGCTGTTCTTGATATTATGATGTCTTCGACTTGACAAATCCCTACACGTAATAATCAAGAGTTTTAATCAGAGAGTAACCACAAGCCGGGGGACTAGTAATATACAAATTGTTGTATAGCCTGCCCGAACCTTCCTTGCTTTGTGGGCTGAAGCTGAGTCTTGCTGGAACACGTGCTCCTGATCAGCAGCCACTTGCTCTATCTAGGACTTGACAACTGATTCCAACATGTTGATATAGCTATCGGCGGTCAGTTCTGAGACATAACATAGCATTTGCTGCTCAGAAATCCCAGCAGCTGAGAAGTTTATTTTATCTTAAAATAATCTCAGGAAACCAACGCTATCGTGCTCAATGCCGTTCGGTCATGCTTGGGCTAAGTTACTGTCCATCTTGTTTTCTCATTTAACAGTTGGCGTGACTTCTAGTGCAGGTCGTAGTGCATTACTAAACCGTCGATTTTGCCATGCACATTTCTTTTGCTAGGTCAATCATTCTCTTTCAATTTGCGGACCAATTCGTCACTTCTCTTGCGATCAGGTCACTTGCGGCTACCTCCTTCTGGTAGTCAGTTTTTCTGGACTTCTTAGATACGTCGTATACTTAGGTCTTTTTGTAGCCAAATCACGTAATAATTTCTGTTGACGATTTTCTGGCTCAAAGAGATTCGGGCAGAGCAGCTCAGCAGTCGGATTCTCGGCCCATTTTGTCAGAAATCGTAGGTTATTGATTATGTAAAGACAACTTGTTGTGTTACCTGATCGGGGATTGCACATGCACATAAGATGGTCTTTCTGCTGTCTTGAAATACAAATTTTCTGATTTACTTCGACAACCCTGTGTTGAAGATTCTATAAAAAGATTAAAAGTTGTTTTACAAGGAAGTGTAAAATAAAAAGCTTATTACATAATTGTATCTTAAGCTACGTAACTTATAAATACCTGTAATTGTAAATAGAAGATTCAGGTTTCTAAATGTAATTAAATATATAATAGTCTAGTAGATTAATGTTTGGTTCTGTCTTGATTGATTCCATAACGCCCGTTCAAAACCATTGAATGCAAAATTTAAAAATTGTGGATACGTTGTTTATGCGACATTAACTTCTAAAGGAGTGGATTATTTTTAGCTGATTTTAAAAACTACAGAACGTTGAATTTTGGAATGTAAATTTTATTAAAATTTATAGAACTGGTATTTTACTGTTTTTAAATTTTCGAGAGTAAACCTTCTTTAAAAAAAAACATTGTAAGGATTAAACATTAGTCTTTGCAAATTTATGCATCTAAAAAGCCTAGGATGTTAGTTTTTGGGATTCGAACTGATTCTTTCTAAATAGTGAAAAAAATAAATTCTTTGGATCTTTGCTCAAGATATTGGAACACAAAGGTACTAGGCATACACCGAATAATTCTATACAAAAGAGAACGAGTTCTTATTTCTGTATTTAGCAATTATTACTATTACAACAAGGGTAAGAGTATTCAAACTAACTGAGTTTTAAAACAGCAGAAACCTAGCATGCTATATATAATTGGATAGGAAATGGAACAATATGTTTTTGTTCTTTATACTTCTCAAACGCAATTCATCTCTTGAAAGAACAAAGTGAAAGTGAGGTATTGCAACTCAGGAACCAAAAACAGGTAACACATCATTCTACAGAGAATGCATTTTACCTTTTACTTACGTCTACTAAATGAAATACATTGTCGAAGAGAGAAACTAAGCGGAAGTATTGGAATTCACATAAATAAATCGTAATTATAATATAATTTATGAAAATTTTTTATTTCATAGTGATGTAATGAAAGGAAGCTAAAAAAGTAGGGTGGTAAGGACTAAATCTTGCAAAGAAGAATGAAGAGCATGTGACATAGAAGTAAGCAAGAAAGAGGAAAACAAGAATTTGGGGACAATAAAGGGGAACGAAAGGAGGAGATGAGGGAGAGAAAACAAGAAGTTTAAGAGAGAAAGGAGAAGAGAGGCAAGGAAAAATGAAGTGTAGCAAATAATTCACGTTTATAGAAAGGTTAAGCTTGCCTAAGGCCCCCCAAGGCAATAAGAAGAGGTTTCGGTGATTTGAGAATGCTGAAATAGATGACAGATTTGTTTTATAATTTCGTTAATAGATGAATTCTTGGTGAAGACGATCAACACTCTTGTAACAATTAAGTCCGTGTAATCTACATTTAAAAAACAACAGAATTGCATATTGAAGGATAAATATAATGCAGTAGAAATTTGTAAATCGTGAATATTAGAAAATAAATTAATTTCTTATCCAAAAATGCGTTTGGATTCATTAGTACATGATGCATTGTATTTGACGACTTCAGATTTGAGAGGAAATATTAAAAACAATTTTTTAGGGATATCTCAATTTTAATACTGATTAAAAAGGCTACAACATTGCAGACATGGATTACTACAGTTATTCAAACTGAAAAGATGAATATTTTAAATTATGCATGCCCTTTACTTTATTTATCCTAACTTAAAGTTGTGTTAATGATTGCCTTTAAATTTTGTTGTACGCCATCATCATATTAGGAAATAATAGTATTCTGCAAATTCCATGTTAAGCATAACTGAAAATGTATATAAATTTTAGAATTGCTAAAGAGTTTTTAAAAGGAAATTCGAAATAAACAAAGATGGTAACTCACAAAAGTTTATTAAATTGAACTAATATTGATTGCTTCACGGAAAAAATAAAGATAATTCGTATTTAAGCAAGTTTTCTTTTAATTCGAGTTTGCAACAGCAGTTGATAGTGGTTTTAAAGTGAGAAAAGACAGCTTTTGGATTTCCAACTAAGGATTTGATTGTTGGTTGTATCATTAGGTCGAAGATTATTTGTCTTACTGGGCTTTTCTGTTAAACTCCGACTTGATCTATTTTTACTTTTTACAAAAAAGTAAAGATATGAATGGAAAGAGAAACACTGACCCATACATAATGTCTTTTTTTAAATAATAATGTACAATATGACATTACATTGAATGATGTTGAAAGTATTATTTTTGAGGCATGTTTTGCTAGCATGCTTAGAAGATAAGCCCTCAAATAATTATTTTACAGTGGTTAATATTTTATGAGCAAATATTCTCCTCTATTTTTCTTAGACATTGAAATTATAGATCACAATAGAAAAATTATTAATTTAAACGGCAAGAAGTCACGTTTTATAGTTATAGTTCAAAAATGAATAACAAATACATTTGTTGTATTTAGAAACAAAGACTAAATAATTTTTTTTTACTTCAAAATAAACAAAAAATAATGTACACTATAAATGTCCGCATACCTGAGAAAGCTTGACGGTATAGAAGTTTGAAGTCTTAATTTAAACTGGCTAGAGAAGAACTTTTTAAAAACTTTTAAAGAAACTGAAATTTTGCAAATGTTGTCAGACTTAGCGTTTTTGAGCTCCTTCAATTCACAGCATAAAATTTACTTTAAATGCATTTTAATTAAAAACTAAATATTAGAAATATCACAAGGTACCACAAATATACCACAATTAAAGTATACAATATGAACTTAATCTGATTTACGTATCTACAAGACTACCTACACCGATAGAAATCTGTGACAAAATTTAAAATAAAATTTTATAATGAACTCTGATAAATCCATAATATTTTGCATTTTTATGGCTAAGCGTCATCGCATTTTGCACTTTCGTATTTAGGTACATCGTCTCATTAAAAATTAAAATACCTACATATTTTGTTTGCACATTGTGTATTGTTATAATTAACAAACCAGATTGCATATGATTTTTTTAAATAGCTTAGTTTATGTAACAATAGTACCTTATCTTTACTCGAACAATGGCAATTTAAGCTGAAAATAAACAGCTTAAATAATAATTAAGATTTACCATTAAAATCGCTCAGTTTAATTTGGTTCTGTTGTCAGCATTGGATAGAATAAAAAATTCTAATTGTTTAACAATATTTTGTTTAAATGCTAAAAACGTATGCTAATTGCAAGCTTTACGTTTTTAAAAATTATATAGTGGTTGTTCCAAAATTAGTCAAGAAGAATAAGAAGTCCCGGATATTATTTCCTTTTCTTTAGTCATGCAGATCATTCAAAGTCCTGATATTTGCTTCATAGTTTTGACCTAGTTGGTTACCGATGCCACGTTATGTTAAAACCTTCAAAACATGTGTAATTATCATACTCCTCAAGTTTGGAAGTCATTTCGCCCAGGTCAATACAACTGCTGTGAACTGTGGATAAGCTTGTGGAACAAGCGACCTAAAATGTCTAATAAAAACAGTCAAATACCTCCAACTGTATTTGAAAAATCCATTTGGTTTTCGCTAAAGCCACACCAAGAAGCTAACCTCATGACCTCACTCAGAATTCAACTGCTAATGGTTTAGCCTTTCTTTTTAAAAAGTAAAATTCGCTTCAAGTTCGATAACGTTAAGTCATTAGAAAAGCGATTTTGAACCGACGTTCCACAACGCCTTGCAACACGTCCGGAACATGCCGACAATACTTGCATTGCATTGGTCCTAAACGTAGACGAGATAGCTCTGCTGTTCGGCTCGCTGAAATTATATTTCGTGGCCCGACGCCTAAAAGGAGTTTGATCTCTTGCGAGATTGTCACGAAAGGTCACTAACGGGAACCAACTTAAGAAGAGCTCGGCGATCGTGTTCTAGATAATCTTAAGATATTTAGAAGGAACGTACGCTGGTAGAATGAAACTACTTTTCTTGAAGTGCTCCTAAACCTAAAACTGACTTGGACATAAATCGAAAGTTGCTACATTTCGACTCTCTCCATCCGAGCTGAATATCTACTACCAATAAACTCCTCCCAAACATCCACATCAAGAAGCCTAACGTCATATAAAACAAGGGTGTACGGTTCGTATTTAGCGCTCCGTGGTTTGTCAGAATCTACGACCCCTACAAAGACGCTAGAATACCAACAATCTAGGAGTTCATCTACTAAAGCGCTTAAGAGCTATACGAGAGCATTTAGTTAAGATTAACAAAGGCGCCTGTCACAAGCACTCGAAGATCAAGTTGACATTGCAAGCATCAGAGAAATTGAGAAAAAACAGTTTCTTGCAGTTACACTACTTTTGTTTACAAAATCTGCTTATATTAAAGTACAATTAGACTGTCCTTGGTTGTTAAAGATCAATTGTTTCTGGATAAGGAAATGTGTACTAGATATGAAGCCCTTTCTGGATATAATGAATATAATTAAAAAACTTCATACCATCGCAAAAAAACACAAGTACGCGAATTTTCTTTATTATCTATTTTAGAATAGTATGCAGCTGTAAGGTGCCAAAAAATAATTTATAAAAAAATATTGTGGTAAATAATGATATTTTTATTAACAATACTACTGCTAGCTTAGCACATAGTGTTTCACATGACATAAGTAATTATTGTACATCTGCACGTTATTTTATTAGACAATAATGAAATAATATCACTTGAGAAACTTTTGCGCAAGATGAATGCACGGTTTATTTGGAGTAACAGTCTTGGCACAATATACTTAACAATTACTTATTGTGTTTGCCCAGGAAGTCTATCGGCATTTTAAGTGTGAAACGACCATTTACCAAGATTATAGCACCCTGCATCATTCAACATAGAATAATCCAGACATTGTTGTACACCGTTGAATATTCGTTTCCTGTGGAAGTTTCTTACATACTATTCAGAGTTGGTGATAATACGCGTAGCACTTTATTTTGTAATACTTGCAGTTTGTTTACGTTGGTTTTGGAGATTGCTCCCCAGACACTGCATCTATAAGTAAAGATAAGCTATATGGTTGATGTGTACATAAGGGCCCCGGACTTAATTATGAGTACAACATTTTGATTCACAATAAGGTACACTCTACCTAACCCTGCGTATCACTCCGATAAATTTTTATTTATTTGTAATAACCAAGTTAATTTTCTGCCCAGTAATAGTCCAAGATATTTTACGGCATTGTCTTTTGGATTCCATGGTATTGGGCTACCATTTATCTGATGTGGGTTTTCCGAGTGACGGAGTGTGAACATTTTAGTTTCGTATTTGTCAGTATTAATTCTTATGCACCATTTATTAAACAGCTGATTAATTAGATGAACACTGTCTTGAAGTTTTGTTACTGCTGTATTAATATTATGTGCGCAAGGATAATTATGTCGTCAGGATGTAGCAGGAATATCATATATAAATGTATTAAATAAGATGGGGCCTAATATGGAACTTTGTACTGCACCCGCTTGTATTTAGCGAGTTGGAAAAGTATAAGATAGTTTAGTTGTACCTAAAAGTGCCTGTTGTGCAAGAATTATGTAAGTAAAGAGACATGTTCAACCTTATCATATTGTAAAAAAGGCCTATAATCCAGTCAAATGTCTGGGTAACGCCAAGAAATGCTACAAGCGCGTGCTTCTTATTTTCAAATTATTCTTCGATTATTTCAGTAAGACATAGTGGTTGATGTGTGGTTGAATGTAAAGTTTTGAGTTCAATCCGAAAATGTGGAGGCATGGTGCTTTCTGCTAAAACATTATTTAGGTGGGTTAATAAAACGGTATTTTGATTCCACAATATTTTTATTCTATAATAAGAATAAGTGATTTATGCAATAATGGTAAGGCTCTACTGCCCCGCGTGGGAGCTCATATGTTCGGCCACTGTGCCCGGTCGTCGCGTACCATCTGGGGCGATGTGGCAAGCACCGCGCTCAGACGACCGCCATTATTACCCCTTGTTCGAAGAGAACGCAGGTACTCAATTATTTTTAGCGATTCAGTAAGCTACCTGCCAGGCATCAAGAATTAACTCGGACCCATCCGCACCGCAACCCGCCCTTCAAGCGCGTGACCACGCTGGCGATTAGTGATTTATATATTTTGTTAAAATTTGCATATAATCCTTATGTAAATTCGTTATTTTGGTCAAAGTAAAATAAAAAATAAACATAGCTTCGGCTATTAAAATATCTTGAACGCAAATTTTTATGGTTTTATTTACGATACTTTTGAATATTTAAATTATAAAAATAATTTTTAAGTAGTAAGAAAAATTTATAAGTTTACTTTTGTAGTAAACTACATATCATGTAATTGATAGTGTATTTATAGCATGAAAAAAAATGTTTAAATAGACTATTATTTTCTATAAATTTGTCAGCAGCTGGATAATAAATTTTGCTGTTTGTTTAGATCCATCACGTGTAACAAATTTAATATAAAACCAAAACTCTAAAATAGAGAATTGTTATGTATACTTCAAGTTGATTACCTTTTGTTTGTAACAAAGTACTTAATTGCTACAAAGCTCTCGTAATTATGGAACTGTACGTAAACGCCAACTCCCTCCGACACTAATGCTGTATTTGCACTTTGTTATCGTCAGTGATAAGATACTTAGCAAAACCTACAGGCTCGCAGCGTGCTCCTATCAATTTCGTCACTGGAATATATTGTATAACGCAGTGTTTGCAATCATTGGTGCATCAAAGAACAATAACAATGTAACGCCTCTCACCAGAATTAACGCGATTGTGTGCATGCTATCTGCACCATACAACTGATACGTGAAGTGAGTTACGTTTGCAGGAGAATTGACGTCATAAGGGAGTAGAAAAAACAATGCCTTATGTTAAAGTGTGATTTGGTTGTTGACACTTTATGCAATGCGTTGATTAATATTAACCATATTTAAATTACTTAATTATCTATGTGTTTTAGTATTTAATGAAATATACGAATTTTTTTATTTAACAATAACGCTAATTAATTTTTGAATTTTACATTGTATCGAGAAACACCAATCTCTGATATTTTAAAGAACACGTTTAATAAAATTTTATACGAATTCTTCAATAATTACAAGCATTTTATGTGTGTCTGCATTAAAGTTACTAAAAAAAAATTAAATAAAATTTAAACTATTTTTAATTTAGTAGTACTAGTACGGTTAATATTTACGATTTATTTTGTACAATTTTGGTAGAAATAATGTCTAGATTAATTTATAACTAATAATTAGTTTATTTTTCGTAATATATCACGTATATGCTCTGTACAACATGGATAGGACCGAGTACGTAAGTGGAATTTATAACTATAAAAAATATATCTATTCTTGAAGTAACCACAACAAAATTTATAGATGGTGTCAAAACGATATACATGAATATGGCAATTTCTGAATATTCTAAATGTAAATAAAAGTAAATAAAACGCAGTAATGCACTCTTTGGAAACGACTACCCCATAAAAAACAAGGATCGTTTTCATTAATAGTATATCTTGTTGAGCAGTAATGTGTACTTATAACTTAAATATTTGATATAGAACTGAATTATACATCGTGCTCAAATAGTCCATGGGAAGCTTAGATCAACTGATATTTACAAAAAATTCGTGATAACCATTTGCAAACGTTATATATGATGTTAATATCGAGTAAAAGCGATGGCCGGTCGAGAAAATTTGCCTACGATACGATACTGGCGTTGTTTTACCTGTTCTTGAAACTCCATGCATTTTTTCGAGTTCTGCTTGCGTGTCAGTATCACAAAATCAACGGGCCCGTTATAAAATATGGTTCCTCGTATTACGACTGAACGAACATCAGTTTTCAGTTGTGACAAAGTCACTTGATTGCTATGTAGATAATAGAAAAACCCATCCGGTCCATCAAAATTGATTTTTTTTGCTCCAAAAATAACATTTTGTCACTTTCGTACCCAACCCACTCTTACATGATCAAATCGGATACATCTTTCAAATAGGACATAGATTAATTTTCAACGTTTTAAAAGTAACTTAAGTAACTTCTGAATAGTTCTTACCGACGTAGTTTCCACATTCTTTGCGATTTCCAACTGCTAATGGCAAATTCAATACTTTTTGCAGTATAACCAGACATTATGCCTTAGTTGCAACAAATTTAATACGCCCTTTAAAGCATTTTTGACAATTTTTGGAATCTTTGATTCGACTGTTTACAGTCTGGTACGAAAAACCTACTTCTCTTCCAATAGCGCTTCAAGAATTTTATTTTTCCCAGAATGCTTCAATTTTTAAATTTTTTTTTAACATTAAATACTTTTCCCTTTTTATTTTAACACATAATATTCAATTCGTCATGTTTTTAGCTCTTTTCAGATAACACATCTTGTTACTGTACGTCTGTTGCATTAAAACTATACGCTGGTCGAATCCAAGCAACCCGAATTTTTTTAGGTAGACAGTGTTTCTACGTCAGGTACTATATAATGTAATATATATATATATGTATTATTTGCTACACAATATCACTGTCTTACACAAAGACTCGTAGCTCTCCTTGGGGAGTAGACAGATTGAAACCCCGAGTGAAGAGCTAACCTCTTGAAAATGGCATCAAAGCCGATGCCGAAACGTTGAGAATTTACCCAAAATAGACGCGGTTTATCCCGTGAACTAAGTTGTTTAAATATATGTGTGGATTATGGTGGTGGAGTGATTGGGGCGTTTTGAAATCATTTTTAATGGTGAAGGTTATCATAAGATGATAGTGAATTTCTTGTGGTCTAATTTGGGCAGGAGCAATTTGGATGACTTGTGACTCCACCAGGACGACGCGATCTATCATGCGACGTGTGAAACAATTCAAATGTTGGAGCAAAAATTTAGTGAGCAACTTATTTTCCAAGACCTTGCAACCTCACACTGTGCGATTTTTTTCTCTGGGAGTTCGTGAAAATCAACATTTATGCTACAAAAATAAAAACAATTCCTGCTTTAAAACCACAAATTCGACAAAACTGGACCACAGTTATGCAAAAAAGTGATCAAGAATTTTGTCTGAAGAATTCGAGTGTCCAATGACATTTTTTTAATATTCTATTCCACATTTAATAACAATGCTTGTCCTTTAAAATAATGTGATAACTTTGTCACCTAATAAATAAATAAAATGTTTTTTTTAATTAAATCTTGTATTTCTTTTTAGACGCCCTTTAATATAATATTTATATTACATCATTATCCCATTTACACTTATTTTTTTATAATGCCTCAATATTATTTACTTTCATTTTCATTCGCATTATTTTATATTGTCCTTCATTTAATTTTCAATAAAATAGTAGACGTATATTTACCAGAAACCGATAAAAATGATACGGCCCAACTATTTCTTGTGTTGTGATTTTCTCTTTTTCCAAATATTTATGATGGATAATATTTTGTAGCTTAAAATTAAGATGAAACTGGTTATCGAAGTATGCAAATAATAACTTTGAGTGTTTTATGTATCCCTAATATTTGAGATATTATAATTGTATTTTCAGAAACACTTGTACTATATAAAACTTAAGTGATTATTTATGCTAATTTAATTTTAACTTTAAATTATTGGAAAACCCAAGTTAACAGATTAACCTCACCGCATTCCATACACCACTTCTCAGAAATGCATTCTGGTGTTTTCTGAAATGTTTCCACATCTTTGACATAAATAATGGAATGGCTGCAGTTTGTGTGGTTTTATCATCTGTATTGCATTAATTTACAGTACAAAGTATTAGTAAATAAAATAATTGAGCATACAACGTCTGTATTTGGTATTACTATTCCACATTATTTAAAAGAACTATTAATATCTTAAAACACTAACTATGATACATTTTATGTGCTAGACCCGAATTATTTTATATTAATAATAATAGTAAATAAAGATATTGGTAGCAAATAAGTTTTTAGAATGCTTCGTAATTAATTTGCTATTATTGTGCACGAATTGATTTATTTTTTAAGTATTTAGAATTTTTTTATTTTACATTTTTAGACACAATAAGAACACTACCCAATAATATGCGACCATAAAATTACTATAGCTTATCGGTATTTGTAATACAGTGAGAATATTCTAGCATATAAATACAAGACGTGAGTCAAATACTTTTTTTCTTGTGATCATTATGGCAATGCGTACTTTGCTTTCGGCAGTACAATTATAATTTTATTTAACTGCACTACTGTTTATTGAAATTGCAGTACCTTTCAAACAAACTGTAGCACAATGAATCTTTTATATTAAATTAAGCATACTACAATCGGAAAACTATTAAAGTTTGAGTATCACATGTTTATATCTATCCTTTCCTAGATATAAAACCTAAGGCAAGTAGTAATATCACATGTAAAATTGACGTAAAAGTGTTCTCGACTATTCAAATTTAGTACTTGTAACTTATACGATATGAAAATGCCTCGTTGTCGATGAAACGGGCGTCATCAACAGATTTGCGAAAAATATTCAAACTAATTGGGCTCCATAACGATACTGTGGCATGAATATAAAATTCTTAGGTCGAAAAGAAGACGAGGATTGTCATTGGTCTTCATTGGCTTGCGATTATAGACCTTAGTGCAACTTCAAGTATTCTAGCGTAACAATGATGAACCATTACCCAGTGCCGATTGTTTACTTTTTCGACGTCGATTACTTGCAATGAGATCTAAAGTGCGACGTATTTTTTGTGGACTATCACTGACTCTCTACCAGCAACGAAGCTTACAATTGGCAATGGAAAGGTGTCTGTGGACACACAAGTGACATATAATCATTTTTTCTAATGTATCCTGATTTTGTTTAAACCAAAAGGATGATCGGAGAGAGGGAGCAAAGAAACTGCATTCGCGCGAAACATACAATGTCAACTATAAGTATTATGGTATGGGGACCTAACAGTTATGATATCAGGTCACCTCTTGTACGAATTAGAAGCAACATTACCTATGTTGATGCGATTTTATAACCTATCGTACTTTATTTTCTTCAAAAAATGCCCCAAACAATCTTTCAACAAGATAACGCACGTAACACATTAAACTTCTTTCAACAAAATAAAGTGAAAACCGACCCGATTACCCTTTCACCTATCGAAAATGTCTGGAATATTATTCCCACTACCTCCAATGAATTTTGCTAAATTATGAGAGCGTTTCAATAAGAGATGAAATGGAATCCATGAAGGTACCATTTGTTAATTGTTTGATCCGATGTGAAGAAGAATGGATGCGACCATAAGAGCCCGAAGTGAGATCATACATTATTGGATAAACATAAATATTTATGGCAAATGTTTTGTAAATTTAATTATTTATTTGTCCTATATTATTAAATAAGTTTGCAAAGTTAGTAACTCTGTTTGTTTGCTGTAACATGTTCCAGACATTCAAGCTTTTGTGGTTTTACTAACAAAAGTAGTTATTTTCCTTGTCCATTCTGTCTAGGACAGAGTAATTGATAATGTGGTCTGTCCAAGGAGTTTTTAAGATGGTTCATTTGTATATAAAAACTATTTTGTGATTAATTTTACTCCAGAATTCAACACGTGTGAAAAGTTTTATCAAAATGACTATATAAGTGCCAAAAGGGTGCGTAAAAGAAAAATGAAGCATTCCTTCTAATCAGAATAAAATAATTGTATAACGACGTAATGCAAACAAAATAACATAATGAAAATATGACAATTAGAGAATTATGAAACAGCCAAGGAAGCAGCAATCTCTTTGGTGGTAGGGCTGCAACATTTCCGTAGTAATATATTTAAGGAAAGAAACTAAAAAGACACACTGGTCATAATAGAAAAACTCGATAGATCTACAAGAATGCAACTTTCTACTCAGTAAATTTAGCAAGAAGGATATTATGATTAATTTTTTAAGCTTAAACAAATTCTTAATAACACACCTAGAAAGAAGAAAGTGAAGACGGATGATTTATGTAGAGTTGCAGCAAAATAGAAAAAACTCTGATACATATTCTAAGTGTGGAGAACCATTTATGGAAGGTAAATGGTTCTTGGAAAACCTAACATAACTGTGAAGAAGATGAAGCTACTGAAGATGAATATAGTCCGTATCTTGCTTAAAGTTATTTATTCAATTGGGATATTTTAACCTAGTCAATCAAAAATTATTAACACTATAATTGCTTTCTTCTTACTAATCTTTTATTAAGAAGAAGTGAATTCACATTTAATTTGAAGTATTCTCCTTTAATGTTAATTTTTATTATTAGTCTGGTTGGCTTTGTAAAGTTGCTACAAACTATTGTGTGGTATAGCACGGCATCACTTATGAGAACAATCAATGTGAAAGACTGCCTCATTCATTGCCTCAATTATAGGGGGTGAAGTAACATGGTGTACATAAAAATCTGCTGGGTGTCAACGATATGGCGACTAATTTGTGACCGGATATTGTTTTATTGAAGTAACACTCTGTATTGCCATTTCCCGTAGCAGCATTACTAAATACGTAGACGGTATCGCTTCAGTGACCTGCAGTACAGTTCACTTGATAGTGCTTTCACGCGGGGTAGTCAGTTCAGTAACAGAATCCTCTCCTGATTACAAAAGACAATTGCCTAGACTAGATTGTGTTGTATAGAGTTATATAGAGTGCTAGCTTCTAACTTATATATAGGAAAAAAAAGGCTTTACGACTTGCTGCTGAATTTCTACAAAGGACTACTAACCTTGTACGGAGGTTCAAATTAGTCACTTTCTCACTCCTTTTACGAGTTTCCACGTTTGTCTACAACTACACTTGCAGTACTGTAGAAATAATTTTGTACATTTTGTTTGTGTTCCAAGTGGCATCATTGTAGTTTATCTTTATACGTACATTAACTCTGCATTACACAAATAGTAGTTTTTAGATCATGATACAATATATTCAAAACAACTATCTAAATTAAAAATAAAAATATGAGTTAATAGCTTTGAATAATTTACAATATATTTATTGTACTTAAATAATACTTTTATGGCATTAGTCAATTATCGCTAAGAATGTTTAAAAAACTAATTAAAACGGTTTTGAATCACGGTTGTCAAAATATTATAGTATCCATTCAGTAAAACGTACATATATACAAGAGACATAATGAAAAAATTTACATTTAAAAAATTTATATAAAAACAACTATGCACACACACACACTCTTTGCCCTCCTCTATCTTCGTATGAGTGCATGCGCGCGTTCGTGTGTTTGTAGGTGTGCACGTGCACTGAGTACTCCAAGCAATTTAAAAATGAGGTTTATAGACAATGTGCAACTCTCTTTAAAACAGAGCTACGCCAGAGAATAAATTAGTTTTTAATAACTGCATACGTTTTGTATTGTTGAGCCTTTAAAACATCTATTTGATGTAATAAAATGCAACTGGCACAAGACCGTAAGCTTCCTGATCATTTTCATTATCGACAATTCGCCAATTTGTTTTTAGATCATCATGAAATCAATTATAAGTTTAGTCACAAGATCATATTTAGCTTTAATGCACCTTTTCAACTGAAATAATTCGTAAACAAACAAAATTGTCGCATTTGGAGCTCGGAAAATCCCCGTGAAAAGCAAGTAATTTAGTTGAATTTTGAGTAGATGACGTAGTAGTTCCACAGTTCTTCAAAGATGATACTGGAAATACTGTAATTGTAAATAGCGTTACATGGTAACCCACCTTTTTACCACGAACTAGACAACATAAATCTGGAATAAATGTGGTTTCAGCAATTTTATGAAATGTCGGCAACAACTGGCCAGCAAGATCTTGTGGTTTAACACCGTGCGGCTTCTTTTATAGAGTTACCTGAAATCTTACTTACCATTGATGAAATGGATCAAAACATGTGTGAAATTGTAATCGAAATATTTGTGAAAAACCAACAAAGATATAGCCATTTGTCAGGCATAATTTTGCAGATTTAATCGAAGATTTTGTACTTTAATACTCCAGTAATAATCCAGTCATAAAATCAGTTCAAAAATCGTTTATTAAGTGGCGAAGCGAAGCGGAGTCACTTACTAACTTCATGTTGTCCGTCCGTCCGTCCGTCCGCCCGAGCAATAACTCGAGAACGGCTGGGAATTTCAAATTCTGTTTTCACCAATCGACAGGTGACCAAAAAGGCTTGGTGCATCGTGTGGTTGGTTCTCGGTTATAAGGCCGTGGTCGGAGTTCAGAAACCTCTTGACGTTTCGTCTACAACTGCGGCAGACATCTTCAGAATCTCTTTGACACGCCTCTACGGGAGGAGGTTTACAAGTCTGTAAGACAACTCGAGAACTTACGCAAGAAGAAATTCCAGGTACTGTCCAGCCTTGCTTTCTTATTGCGTTGTCGAGATCAAAAGGTAGTGCCGAAGTATTTACAGGTCAAACACCACCTGGGCACTCCTCAAGCCGAACGAATTTATCGGAAAACGGAAGTTGCCTTAGTCAGAGAACAAGTGCACGCTACTAGAAAAACCTTCGCTCTGTGTTCACTAGAACTGATGCAAGTTCATGTCAGCTTAGCCAGCAGAATCCATAAAGATGACTGGGATACTGTAGACCGCGTCACTTTCCATTCTGCGGAGAAGCACGGAGCGGCCGCCACCGTTAGACAATCTTCTAAGTTTCAGAGTTTACAGAACAAAAGCGCTCCCACAAAACTGGATTATAAGCAAACTGTTATAAACCTGTCCAAACACGAGCTTAGCCAGGAAGCCATCAGTGCTCTTAGCAAAGGTGAAAAGTTTGCTGTAACACCCGAATCTATTCCGGTAGAGGACATTATAGCTAACGTAGAAGCAGCCATACGGAACCTTCCAACAGACGAAGCAGAAGAAGTACGAGTCGAGACTTCACACATCCTGCGCCATGCTAAGCCACCTAAGAGGAACTTATCCAGGGCGGAATTAAAGGCTATACGTGAACTCAAGAATGATGACACCATAATTGTCTTACCAGCAGATAAAGATAACGCCACTGTTGTACTAGCACAGTAGGACTTCACGAAGAAGATGACCGAATTACTCGATGCAAACACTTACACCGTGCTTAAACGTGATCCCACATCGCGGATACTACGCGACACGAGCAAACTGATAAAGAGTTCCTCTCTGGATGACACCACCAAAAAGAAACTAATAATATCAGAGGCCCTGCTCCCAAGAATATACGGACTCCTCAAAGTACACAAAGACGATGTATCGCCGCGACCCATTGTCAGTGCCATCCTACCTACAAGTTGGCCAAATACTTATCCAGTCTGTTACAACCGTACATTGGACATACCAGAAGTTACATCAAGGACTCTACACATTTTGTTAACCAGCCTCATGACATCCAGCTACAGGGAGGAGATCTAATGGTTAGCTTCGATGTAACCTCCCTATTTACCAAAGTACCAATTCAAGATGCCCTGGATTACCTGAAGAAAATTTTTCCCAACGATATCTTGTTGTCCAGTTACTTTGTTTGGCAGGGCGTATATTACGAACAAAAAGACGAGGTAGCAATGGGTAGCCCACTTAACCCTGTAATCGCTAATTACTACATGTAGAAATTCGAAGAGATCGCCATCAATACAGCACCTTTAAAACCCGCGATATGACTAACGCGGAGATGACCAGAGATTATTACCGGATCGGAAGAAACAGTTATTGCCACGTTAAAGAGGGGATTTTTTCATGTATATCCCTTAAAGAATTAGCTGCCGAGCTCCGAACCCCTCGGAGCTACGGTAGCTTAAAATAAGTGTAAGGAATGCACAGGAAAGTCGTCCCGTATTCTATTCTTGATTTCTCCTCATGCCAAATGTTCTATGCATGCTCCACTGACGTTTGCATAAGTCAGCGAATGGCTCAGCCGGCTAGGCGTCGTGCTTGTGTAATCTGGTGGTCGAGGGTTCGATTCCTAGCTAGTGCAATTTTTTTTCGGGGCTCGGCAGCTAATTCTTTGAGGGATATACATGAAAAAATCCCCTCTTTAACGTATCAATAACCGTTTCTTCCGATCCGGAAATAATCTCTGGTCATCTCCGCGTTAGTCATATCGCGAGTTCGTTCAGCTTTATGGGGCTAGGCGTTATCGTGAAGCAGGATATTCTAGCTTTGTTCCGTCCAAAAACTAACAAATAATTTCAACAAACGTTAGTCAGTAGTCATTCTCGGGAAGGCAGCAAATATTTTTCTTCATCATACTAGTCTTCTGACAACGTCACTGATCTGCATTTTAAACTACTTATCGTCCTAAAAATTGGTCTATGTTACGCACATACTTGAGTTTACTTAAGATGTTCTTCCAAAATTGTGCATTAAGTTTTCTCAAAATTTTGGACGGTTTTACGCTTCCGTTGTGAGAGACTTAATAGTGTTTAAAATTCAATGATTTAAAAAATGTATGTGAATGATCTACTGAATATCTGAAAGGTCAGGTCATAGAATTTTATATATTACTATAGAACGTTTGTGTAGAGTCATATATCACAATGTTTTCAGATTCGTAAGTTTACTAAAACCAAGTTGGTGGCTGCGATACAACATTTGGGGATTACAAACTATCAGTGGAACATTGGAATATAAGAGGGACACCTAAAAAACTAATATTGTCCCATTTCGACAACAAAAGTGATGGACTTTTTATACTCGAGAGTCTTAATATTTAGAAATAACGTTACCAATAACTACTTTCAGTCCGTACTAATTATCTGTTGCTACTGGAGCTACGCCAAACTCACAACTGTTTACATTTGTAATTTGTCAATTTTTTTATGTTCATGTAAAAAGCAAAAAAGAAATGAAATAAGACAAAAGTCAACTACATAGTGTAGACAAAGTTATTAGCTTTTATTAATCGTTAAATAACTGAAGAAACAAGGAACGGGGGGATTGAGTAACTCGTACCCTTGAAAAACTACACTCACGACCCGCACCGCAAACAACATGAATCGCCTCTGCGAAATAATCGGCCGCGTACAAGAGCAGCCACAGACAATGATGTGTTTTTTGCATGCGCCTAATTGACTTATCTCGGCTGTCACAGCCGCAGCCGGTAATACAAAGATGACAATTAACCAGCTTCTTGCGAGCCACATCCATCCTGAGGCTGCCCTTACGTCCCACGGCGCCGCGCGTTGTCAACGCGCTAGCCGCCTCGGAAGAAAGCGAGCAGAGGCCGTTCGCGCTCGAAATTGCAGCGGCCGGATTGAAACCGCCGGTGATAAGATGGCGTGAGGTATGCGGTGTGTCCGGCATAACTTATATTTAATTAGCCGGTGATCCGTAAGGAATCGGCAGTCGTGATCCATATATCACAGTTCTTGGCAACCAGAACAATGAGAACTAATTCGCTCACCCGGCTCGCGGGATATTTTAAAAATGCGCTTGGCATGGAATCAACCGTTATCAGCTACACAAGTATTTTTTGTTATGCAATCGCGTTGCCAAACAAACGAAATTTATTTGCGCCGCTTTGCAGGTCTGGTTGCGACCCGGCGCGAATTTACAGCTACAAGTCGTTGGAATGTTCTAAAACTGCCGCAGATTACAATTGCAATGCGTTCAATTTTAACACAAGACTGCATCAGAGGAAATATTCACTAATGGCATTATGGAATAGTTTATATATATTTATATTGGCCTCGCCTCGCATACAAATTTCGGCACTCTGTTGTTTGAATTTTTCTCTTTTGACTAAACGTCCAGGCAAACTGATGATGACAAGGGATTCACGACAGAGGGTTAAACATAACTCCAAGGCTTTCAGCTGAGAATCATCGTTGTTTGTTTTTTAGCACAGAATTTACAACTACAATGGCCGAAAATAAGATACTTTTCTGGCAACTAACAAGTTTTGATAAATTATAACACGACGGCTGAAATAGTTAAAAAATCGCAAGCATTTACATAACTGCTTATCGTTAGTTTGAAAACTTTTAAATAGTTAAAATATTTATTATTACATTTTTATAAATTATTACTTTAAGAGAATGTCTGGTATAATAAATAAAACTTCACAACTAGCCTTAAGTATAAAGATATTTTTGCATCAAAAATTTATTAACAGTTGGGACTTCTTATCAATGATCTACCCATAATTTGGTTGTTCGGGATGTTTTAATTAAGAATGGCAAAATGTTTGAAGTAACAGATATTCCTTTAAGAATTTCCTTTTTTTTAATAGCAAGTTATCAAAATAGTATATATTTAATAATAAATACAAGTACAAGTAATCACGATAGCCTTATTTGGATGGTCTAATTTTTTATAATAAGTTTGGATAAACGCGTGATGTTTTCCTTGGGCCGTCACCTGCTTACAGTTTATTTTGACAGTCAGTTAATAATATTCCACCTCGTGAGATGACGAAGCCTTCGAACTTTTTATCGTTTATTTGTCCACAGAAGAGGTTGAAACCATGCATTTGTGAGATTCATACCTTCTAATCAGGGTCAGAAATAATCACTTGCAAGGCCTTATATCTTTTTCCACCAACATTTAGAACATTTTTGTATCTCCATTGGGTGGGTTTTCATTACTTCAGATGTAAAAATTTTTTATTAGCAAAGCTATTTAACTGTAAGTGAGATGAACAGGCTAGAAGCAAATTTTTCGACACGATGTCTAGATAATATTGCAAAAGTAAAGTCGAAGCCAAGTTATAATCAGCAAAGGGTAATAGTTCTTGTGCTTGGCGAAGAAATAATTTTAACCGATTAACGGCGGCGATATTATAGAATGATATGATTTTGAAATAAAGTGTCAACCATGCCTAAAATGCTATAACTGCCACTAGATGTTATTTGTGTTTAGTATACTCTGACAATTCATCATGTTAAAACATGCGTTTTAAGAATGTTTGGTTATTGTCCAAAAATTTTATGAAAATAGACGTTCTCTTGTGAACACTCAACATGCCCTTCGCCAAACCTATGATCTACATAATCGCCTTTCTATGCTTGCTATTCGTCGAATCGTTGAAAAATTTTAAAGAGATTTTACTCTTCACAATCCGAAAATAGCAACAAGACGTCGAAATGCAAGAAATGTAGAGAACATTGCTGATGTAAAAATAGCGTTGGAGAGGCTCCAAATTTCTTGACTTGTTCGAGAATTAGGGCTTAGAAGAACGACTACTTGGCATATTTTGCGAAAGATTTAAGTTTATACTCGTATAAGATTGTGTTGGTCCAATAACTGAAGTTGCTTGGGCTTTAGAGCAACTTAAATGTACCATAATTTTGGACAAAAAAATTATATTCTCAGATGAAGCTAATATCTGGTTAAATGGATATATTAACAAACAAATTTTTTGTGGCCAAAATAAATGGAATTGATTTGGAGCACATGTGGTTACAACAAGACTGTATCACATATTACACTGCTAATGTCACTATTGACGTATTGCAAGAAAAGTTTGGTGAAAGGATAAATTCAAAAAATGCTATTGTTAGTTGGCCTCAAAGAAGTTGTGATATAACTTCTTTAGATTACTTTTTGTGGAGTTATTAGAAATCTATGGTCTATACAAACAAACTAAAACCTATAGTGATTTTAGATTGAACATCGAATCCAGCATTCGTGGCATTAGATCCGAGTTATTGCACAAAGTCATCGAAAATTGGCTTCATCGAATTTGCTCATGTGCACGAAGTCGAGATGCACTTAAATGACGTGTTATTCAATACATAATGTAATGGACTATGCTTCAAAATGATATAAAAAATTTAGTTGTATCTGAAATAGTATTTATTTTATTTTATTTTAAAATCATGTCGTTTTTATTGGAAAACCCTTTATACAAAGTGCCCCACAAAGTTGTTTACAATGTTTGAATGTTAATAACAAAGAAAGTATTACAGGTAATCTGATAAAACTTATTGTATCTGGATCTTTCATGATTAGCGCTTGTTTTTCTTTTATTTTCAGTTCGGTTGCCAGTAGTGACAAATAATTGACAAAATGACTGGGAACCTTTCCTTTAAGCAACGGAACTGAATTTTAAAGTATTTTTGGAAAAGTAAGAATAAGTGCAGAGACAATGGCGGGCAAAACTTAATACTGCGCCACCATTACGTGTAACATTTACAAAATTACGCGACAAGTTTGAGAGGGAAGAAACTGTGTGTGATTTGAAGAAGGGACAATGTGGCAGGAAGAAATCAGTAAAAGACGAAAAATGGGTTGAAGCAGTGATACAAACTTTTACAAGATGAAAGAAGAATAGAAGCAGTGATACAAACTTTTACAAAACCCCTCAAGAAGTCCATACGGCAAGCTACGCGTGAGTCAGATGTAAGCAAATCAAGTCCACCGCATTTTAAAGCAATCAAAGTAGTCCTGGGTTACTTTATGCGATAAATGAGGAAGATCTGAATAGGTGCCTACAAAGTTTAAATTTGCGATGATGAACAGTTGACTGATTTGATTGTTTGGTCTGATGAGGCGACTTTTAAATTGAATAAACCATCAATCACCACAACTGTGTGTACTAGCAAAGACAAAATCCCAATGTTATGGAAGAATGAGCTGTTAATCTGCCTGGGTTATCAGTGTGATGTGATATGTCTGTCAGAGAGCTTGTAAGGCCGTTGTTTTTTGAATGAACAGTGACAGGTTAGCACCTGTAGCTTAATATGTTGCGAGACGCAATTGTACAAGATGTTCACCAACTCTACCCAGCTGAAGATTGTTTTTTTTTTCAACAAGACGGCGCACCGTCATATTACCATCGAGACATCGGCAATTCCTGGGTGAATCTTTTGTTGAGAGGTGGATAGTATCCACTCAGATCTCCAGATCTGACGCCGTTAGACTTCTTTCTATGGGGAACTCTAAAAACACTGTCTACGACACAAAACCACGTACGCTAAATGCCATACGAGAGGCTGTTGTGTCTGTCCTGTTAATCAGTTCCTATCATATGTTTGTCGATCTGTTCCAGACGATGTATTTCTGCCAATAGAAAACATTTGGAACATCTTCAACATTAAATTATCAGTAATATTTTGAACATCTTTGTGACTTGAAAATCATATTTTTGTTCGAATTATTAAAGTTGAAAAAGGGCAAACCCGTTTGTAGGACACTCTGTATGTGCAGATAACAATATGTACACATACAGACGTAGTTTCTCGCAATAGTTTATTAGTTTATTATCCACACGGTAAAATTATGCATAACCTACAAAATGCCCATTTTGGCAATAAACTTTAATATTTAACTTTGTAAAATCAGATAAGTTTCTATAGCAATTTCTCAAGAAAAATCAAATTACGTGTCAAATGTGACAAAATATCTTTATAGAATTTTATTTTTTAAATAACTCTTCACTACCCCCCTAAAGAAATATCAGATAATATACTTACCCTATTGGAATCTAATTTTTATTTAATAAAGATATGTTGAAATTTAAAAAAAACATTTTTTATTTAAAGGAACTAGCATTGTTCAGTTACATATGATACGATATGATAAGCACATCGAATATGTTTCTATCTCCCTTTAAAATATATTGATCCTGTAAAATATATTTTTGTGATCCCTTAACCATGTTAATGACATCTTACGTCAACCGATAAACTCAGTTCAACTCTCCATCAAAATATAGAATTTTATTTTGGACTTCTTCTTCTTCTTTGCTCTTATCCTTATGCCTTCCAGCGTCGGATATTATTTTGACTTAGTAATTAGTAAAGCAATAAAACTCTGGGTAATGTTATGACCAATTTCAACGATAGCACCCTTGACTTCGTTGAGATCGTGAATTATTTTATTCTATCAATAGAAGGAATGATATATCTAATTTAATTTTAATTTTTTAAGTGTACTGTTTACGATGTACAAAAAATAATTTAGGTTTGAAATAGTAGGGTGCATTTAACTTTACACATGGGATGCAATTGTTTTAAAATCTAAGCTTTAATTATTCAATTGTGGTAACAAGCAGAACAATTGGTTATCAAATCGGAGTCAAATATCAGCTGGAATTATTTTTTTTTATTAAAGTGTAATAAAATGCAACAATGCAATTGTATTTTCTACATAACCTCCTGACTTATCAGCACATTTTTTAAAGGGTAGATAGTCCTTTGATACCGTTATTTTAAAATGAAAGTGACTGTGATACCAACTAAGTCTTTATCTTAGTGATCCAAACAAAGGATTATTGTAAGGCGATATTCCAGTATAGTTTAGAACAAATCTTCAATTTTTTGACGTGTTTGTGCAGCTGTATGACGCTGGGCGTCTTTGTGAAGCAGAATATTTTAGTTTTGTTTTCTCTAAAAGTTAACAGAAGCAACTTCAGCAAACATTAATCGGCATTCATCTTCGAGAAGGTAACGAATATGTTCCTTCAGCCGCTCTTATCCTCGAACAATGTCAGCCATCTTTATTTTCAACTATTTCTTGTTCTCCTAAATTGGTTTATGCGAAGCGTACACGTCAGTCCTCTTAAGGAGATTGTGCTGGAATTGTACCTTAAGTCTACTCAAAATTGTGAACGGTTATACAATACCCAATGGAAGAGAATGTCTCTTGCTCTAACACCATGATACCGACTAAAGAAGCGTTATATTAGGTACCCTCCGGTAAAAATCTTTTTCAGGTATCTCTACCTATGACTTCTAGAAGTAGTGCCCCTTCCACTCAATACACAGTGCGCCGAAGAGAAATTTTAATTTACAGTTACAGTTAAAGAAAAACGACAGCCAGTTCTAGTAGAAAACTGCAGTTATGGAATTAATATTGTGAGAAGTGGGGGTCTAGATTGAGTTGGCGTTTTAATTTATTTCAAAGATTTTCAGTATTTTCGGATTTAGTTATTGGGATCGCCAATTGCTAGCGTAGGTGACTCTACAAAAATAATTTGTACGGTGTTATAGTACAAGATCTTGCTTACCAGTTGATGTGAGTAAAAAATTCTGGAGTATGCTCACATACTGCTCAGAACTGACAATAACTGCCCGATTTCCCCCTTTAAAAAAGTAAGGCCAGATGACCTCCGTTCGCAACACTGTGCATTAAACTGTGATTCACTCTCAGGTTGTTTTCAGTGCAATATTGGAATTTTTGCTTATTTACACAGGCAAAAATATGAAAATGTCTTGCCAATAAAGAAAATAACCATCATATCTTGTCTCAGTTCGACTATGCCAATTCTTAAACAATGACCATCTTGTACGGATAGACGAGGATCTAAGAAATTTACCGCACAGTGCAATCAGAAAGCTAAAGTGTGGTTACGTTTCGGGTGGAACGTTTAGGTGACTGCAAAATTGAACGCTTAACTGCGACGATGTTTTCGGGTATTCAAGCAGTCCGAGGACCAACATATCCTGTTTTCCTGAAGTTTTTACTCATGGCGTAATCGACTTTCGGTCTGGAACTACTTAGCGACAAGAAATTTGAAACCGAGTACGGAATACACACTGAACTTCTCATCCACCTACCGGCATAAACGCCATCCCCACACTTTTACGATCACCGCTCCCCTTACAATATCCTGTTGAAAGTAGGGATGGAGTTTTGCCGCACCCTATATCAGGGTTGCCGACCACAAACCCCAATTTGGCCACCTTTTTTATCTATTGGTTAGCTCAACGTGACATCCAGATGTAAGTTATGAGTTAGCGATGTGTCCTAATGGTTTTGATTAGATAGTAGTAGCAGCAATATCTATGTAAAATAAAAGATAACTTAATCGGCGTGATTAAAGAATCATGTGCAAAGCAGGATTCCAGTGCATTAAAGACTATTTTAAAACGTTGCCACATAGCAGGGTTTGTTTCAAAGATCCTCTATCTATTAAGAAATCTACTACTAAAATTTCTTATTAGGGGCGGATTTTTTTAGAAATGTACAATTCCCATAATCAAAAAAATATTCGAGCAGCTGAAATTTGCATTTTAATAATTCCATTGATATTCGAAAAATGAAATAGTTGAAACTGAAATGTGAATAATTCGAATAATTATAATCACAAAATGTTTGCTACACCCGATTATTTCATAATAAAAAAAATCAAAAAGTCCTGGTTTTCTCGTGTTGTTTTAGAACGTATTTTTGCCACTTTTTTCTTTTTATTTATTGTTCACCTGCTGTTACTCTGTTTACTTCCTATAACAAAATTTTATTTTTGTCTACAAGGTTGTAACGCTGATTTTTAATTTAAAATATAAAATAACCAAGAAAATGGCACAGTAATTTTTAAAATACAAACGTAATAACTTACGTTTCTTCTCTAGGGGCAGAAAATCCGGAGTTATCAGATAAAGGATATTGTGGACCATCTTAAATTTTAATTTTCAGTTATTAATCGATTAGAAAAATGTATCTTAACTTTTTATTCTTTTGTATAGGCACAATTGTAAATAAATCAATAATCGTTTATTTCTTTTAGCTAAGGCCAATAATTTTAATAAACGATTTTATATTTATATATTTTATATTTCTTTATTATTTTTTTAGGTTTTAATTTAAAATAGTACAATAGTTTTTTTACGAATTGTATTTTTATAATATTAAACTAATAATAATATAATATTAAAGTCTAATAATTTCGTATATAATTAATTACCCTTGTCTTGCTCTTATACGTTAAACTATTTCTATCATCATAAATATATTTTCACTTCTTTATCTTCTTATTACATTTATAGCATATTTTATGTTATTCCTTTCATAAATGATTTGTTCATCTTTATTTTATATTTCTATTGTATACGATGGTAGTTATTACTTGTCTTGTCTATGGTGATATCTCAATATAGACTTTCTGCTTGAAAATTATTTTGGTTTCAACAAAATTGCTTTTAAAAAAATTAAAAATGCCTTTGCTGCTATATATCAGGTAATACTTTTTTACATATAAGTAAAACAGCTCAATAATTGTTGTTAATATCCGATTTGTGCCTATACTAACACACTTGCTTTTTATGCTAATTCCAAATTAAAAGTAATTTTTGAAAACCGAAGTGTTTTATGTCTTGGTAGTATTCCTAACTAAATAGTTTTGCCAATCAAAATTGAAATCTAAACTTCGCCTGTGTGGCAGATTAAAATATGCATTCAGTATGCATATGAAGGTGAACTATAGCCCAAATGATGGCACTACCCAGTGTTGCTAGAACTCAGATAAGGAAAGGTAGTGATTTCTTTGCACAATGCTGCGAATGTAGTGGACAAAGCAAATAACCCTGCAGCAGACAATTGTGGACAATAATGAACGGTGTGATTTTTGGACATCCGTACGAAGTTAGTAGTTGTGCGTGGAAACGAGTCGCTAAGTGGCAGGACTGTGTGGAAAAGGGTGAAAGCGGTTAGTATTCGAAAAATGCACACAAGTTACACATTATCCAGCATATGGAAATAATAATGGAAAAGAGGAGAATTACATTCGTTGCACTGGCGAATCCAACGAATCTGTTTTGCATAACAATGCATATCATTATATATAGGGACATGAGGCATAAGCATGTGGAGGTATACTAATAGTTGCTGAGCTGTACAGCAAGGATCCGGAAACGTCGTGGATCTGGCACGAGACGTCGGAGAAGAAACTTCAGTCTATTGAATGGCAGCACATTAGAAGTGCTAGTTTCAATAAGCCACGTATAAAATTGTTTATTTAAAATAATACGGCAATTGTCTATTGTGATCGAGGGATGGGGATTCTGCTGGTGGATTGGCTGCTTTCTTATGAGAGCATTACCGGTAAAAATTAATGCGAGTTATTAAAGCGCCGAGGGAAATGCAGTGCGTTGTATTAGCATAAAATTATGTGACCACATATTAGTAGCCACTCTGTAGGCTCTCAGCTACACCCTGTTGCCTCTGGTCCCATATTCTCCAAATTTTGCGCTAAACAACTATACTCTGCCTAGCGCACTTAAACAAGCAGTGCAATGTGCGCTAATTTTTTTCCAACAACGAGCTTTACTCAGCAGTCCACAAGTGATGTCTCGCTACACATAAAAAATGTTTTTAATAGTTCAATAGTGTATATATATTAAAGGAAAATATTTATAGTTATTTCTTCCTAATAAAAGATTAAGGAGGAAAAAACAGTTGCATTACCAACCATTTTTGAACGCCCCATGAAATTCAGATATAATTTACAAGAAGCAAAAAAAAAGTAAATTTGTCAAACTATTGACTTTAGTACAATTTACTGTATCTTAACTAACTAAAAAATCAGTTAACCCTGGACGCAATATTTCTCTTAAAAATTGGTGAGTCTACAACTTCAAAAATTTGTATTTACAAAACGAAAGTGAATGAAATATATGGGGATTATTATCAAATTTCACAGGACAGAGAACGTAAAGCCGCTCAAACTTTTGATAAGACTTAAGGCACAGTTGGGGGACAACGTTTTTATAAAGACTTAAGTATGCACTCGCATAAATAATTTTTTGAAGAACGAGAAACAGTTGGCTAAGAAGAATATTTGCATTAGTTTGCAACCTTTTCGAACATCAATTGCTTTTGGGCAACTACGGCAACCATTACTGACCATGTTGGGTTTTGAAAACGATCCACAATATGAATTCTTTCACCCACTCACATACAGCTTACCCAGTCTTTCAAAAAATTAATGATTTCTTCTGGACTCTACTAAAATATACTGCAATTATCAGTTATTTGAACCACTAAAAGAGGCACTTGGAGGACATATATTTGAGGACGATGTTGCTATAGAAGCGTTCGTGTATGATTGGATTGTGCCGCAACGATAGCTTTAACAAGAATCTGCCTATCTAATGTGTTTCTAAATCAGGAGATTATATAAAAAATAACTTTGCATGTCTAAATTTTTTGCTAATAATGTAAGTGTCTTTAACACATTGAGTAGTGATTAAACAATGCGCTTCAAAGATAAAAAACTAAACAAACTAAAACATAAAATTTTATAAAACAGGTAACCAGGAAAATTCTGTCGTTTGTGTGAGTTCAATAATTCCAAGAATTGTTTATGCATGTCATCGGACAGAATTACAAGAATTGTTTGTCCATTATATTAACTCGTGTTTTATTTCCGCCATTCACGGAATCTCGAACTGTTCACGTTAATTTAAAATATAATTCCAACTCTTAAACATGTCTGTGAAAAATAGTGTAATGCGTGCGTGCTTACTTCATAAATTTAAACTTGAGACTAACGCTACAGAAGCTGCAACGAAATTGCATTTGGAGAAAGGTCAGTTACATCAAGGAGATGGTTTTAAAAATTTTCTACAAGGGATAAATCCTTAGTAGACGAGATCATATTAGGTAGAGCTTCAAATTCCACTTTAAAGTGTTAAAATCTTGCAGAGCTGTTCAAAGTAAGTGACGAAACTATACGGAAACCTTTACACAAACTAGGAGAGAGGTGAAAATTAAGTAAATGAGTACCACACGAACTAACTCTCAGTAACAAATTAGAGTGCCTTATAATCTGTACAACTCTTTATTTCACGACTAGGATCAGACAACTTTTTGGGCCAAATTTTGATTGCTACTATAAACGTAATCCTGTGCCATAAAGTTCTAAAGGAAAGTTGATACCACGAAAACTTGTTCTCTGTGTTTGGTGGAGTTCGAAAGAATTATTCACCATAAATATGTATGACTTGGTCAAAACCACACGGCAAACAGTTATAGTGAACAAATTCAACGAGTGCACGACGCATTGCAACAAAGGCAACTAGCCCTGATAAATTATAAAAAGTTTTATTTTGGAAAATACCGCACAACCACACGTTGCAGTAGACGCCAGAAAAAAATAAGTATTTTAGGGTGAGAGATCCTTTCCACCCCCGTATTTTCCAGACATGTCTCCATTGGATTATCGCTTGTTTTTATTTTATTAATAATGTTTTATTAAAAAAAATATCTACATTTTTTTGAAAAACAAATAACCAGTAACATAAAAAAGGAATTTATAAATTCTCTTGTCGTTGGGAAAAAGTTGTTTAATGCAAAGGTTGATATTTTGATGAATAAAGTTGTTTTATATAACAATTATACAAGTGTCTTTTTCATAATTTCAAAAACGATCGAACTTTCTTGTTTACCTAATACTTGTCCATTTAACTGTCATTTATTTGCATTTATGATGTTAATACAATCTATACAAACTAAATTGATCAAGTACCAATCCTTTGAAGAGGTATTTCTTTTTATTAGAAATGAATTAACATTTATATTTTCTTATTTTGACAAAAACAAAGATTAATGTAAAATCGTTACACTATTCTTATTGCACCTTAAAAAATATTAAAACTGTAGTTTTTTTAAATTTAATTTGTAACAGAAATTTTCAGTTTTTTAGTAATATTATTATATTTTAAAAATATATCCGAGGTTTTCGTTCAAAATTTCTAATAGTAATCTTTTTGGCAAAACCATAATTACAAATTTTTTATTTGTCGTTCCTTCATTCTAGTAGAACTAACAAGTTTTGGGTTCAAAATGTTTCTATAATAGTCCCAATATCATTAAAAAATTCTTCTTCTACTCTTATATATAGCCTATTTGGTCGGTCTGTTTCTAACGTTTCGAAGCGGAATATACTTTACGACTGCCAAAAGGGGTTTGTGTGCTGCCGGCCGGAGAGTTGATGTTTGCCGAACCTGGGAGTCGAACCCAGGCTCAGTGTCGCAGGCCGAGGTCTGTACCTCGCGACTGTCGTGCTCTCATTAAAAATGTATTAATATGTTGTACTTTATAAAACTCCTATACTGGTTATTGCATGCATGCCATAACAAAAGCGACGGTTATCTTTACTGTTAATTATTCGCGTTGTTTATTTTGTTATTCTGTCATTCTGCATCGATAGCACAACTTGCTATATCCTGTGTGAAATTGATAGTGTCTTCAAGCAGATAACAATATAGCTGCATATAATAGTTATTATCACTGCCGAGCGTGAGACGTGATGAATGAATGCGTAACTAAACCGCACTGTGCGACAATTTAGACCCAGGCCAGGGATTTCCAGAAATAAATGTGAAGGCAAAAATTCTTTTGTAACATATTTTGCATGCGCTTAACGTTTACATGTAAATTATTTAAAAACAAGATAAAAATCAGGTGCATGCAGAGATTGTGCATCGTGGAATTTTATTTCGTATCTCAGTTTCTCTTTCAATATTTTTTGCTTTAGTCCTTTATAAAATACATAATATGTATGTAACTACAGCAAAAATGTCATAAAATATGAATAACTACTTAAATAAATAACAGCTATTTGCGATAATACGTGGGTCATCACCGGATAGAGCCAAGTCGGAGACTTGTCACAATTCAGATAAGAAGTTTTAATATGCAGTCTAATCAAGTATAGGTTCAAAAACCGTAATACGATTGGATTACTGACCGCACGTTTTCTGGTTTTCTACCAAAGTTTTAAACTGGTTTGTTTTGTCTTTCTTGGTTCCAAAGCGACTTAAAACCAATAGATTCGCACTCAGCGCTCTTGATTATGTAAAATTAGTCAATAAAATAGGGAACGTATATTAGCTGGTCTTGATTCTTTAAATTGTGCTAAAGTTTATAAAAATATATTTTTGGTTGGAATAATTAATTAAGTTAATTTTATAACATACCCTCTCAAGAAGTGTCTATTTGAAACTAATTCATTTTGAATAAGTATTTGTTTTACAGAACTTTTGATTAGTAACACTAGTTCCATGTAAGAATACATTAATAAAATATTTTGCGCTGGTGAATTATTATGACTCATTTTTTTATGATTTTGTATCGGTTTTATTTTTGTTAAAGTTATCGTAAGCATACGAGAACTCTTTCTTCCTAATCTATAGGGCTGATAATATGGCTTTGAGGTTGTGAAATAAGTTATTGACTTATTGACTATTAGTTCACCCAGTAACGTTTGACTATATCAGTTAGTTCTATTATTGTAAAATGGACTTTAGTTGAGCAGTACGCTAGTATTGACTCTTAACAGCAAAAGTTTGCTAATTGATATTTATTGACAAATGACTGTTGCCTGTTGATGTGAATGTCAGTAGTGTTAAACGATGGAAGTATGAAAAGAAAAACTTTAACCACTACAAATGGTTAGCTCTTGATGGTCACGGATGGAGACGAACAGGTTCGCAAAAACTGTACAGATTTTCCTTGATCAAGCAGACACCTGATTTCCTCTTTAATGAGATAAAAAGCTTGTTGAGAGTTGACATATGTGTGTAGATAGATATGATGATTTAAAAAAACCTGCTGCATACTAATACATTTTCTATGATGGAGTCGCTTGAGCTGCTTTGGTGTTATGATGTCTCTCATTGACCTTCGCCTCGATTATCTCCTTCACGTGGTAGTTAAGGAGATCGCAGTCGGGGCTGGAATGTGGCCACAAATCGGGGGATAAGTGGTAATATAATTTTTTTTATAGTCGTGCTTGGGTCTTCCTTGCGGATTTTGTTGGTCCAGTAGCCACCTCCTCTATCCAGAGCTTAAAAGCTCTTCAATACGTCTATATAGTTGTCGGGGATCACCTCTAGGTCTTTCTCAAAGAAGTGGATCGCTATGACACCCCTTAGCAGTTTACAAGTCCCAGTATCAACACAGGGGTGAGACTTTGTATGCATGTCAACGGTTATTTTGGCGATTCATCTTCCTGTCCTTAGTGATATTTTTTTTTCTCCGAAAAGGATCTCAGGAAGCCAACGATGTCGTGCTTGATGATTCAGCGTACTTAAACTTTTATTTTCTTATCTATCTTGTTTCTCTTAGTCAACAGTTGCCAGTTCCTCAAGACAAAAAACTTGCAGTACAGGTTTTGTCCATTGCATGACTGACCGTCGACCTCACTACGCCCATTTCTGTTACCAAGTCAGTGATGTTACGCCCAGGATCCTTCTTTTTCAATTTACGGGCGAATTTATCGCTCTTCTTGTGATCCTTTATAAGCTGCTCTGTCAACAGTTACTTTTTTTTGATGATCAGATTCTCTTTACTTCTTAGCTACGTCGTAAACTTGGGTGTTTTGTAGCCAAACCATGCAGTTTCTGTCGGAGGTTTCTGGTGCAAAGGGATTCGAGTATAGCAATTCTGTGTTTGTATTCTCAAGTATCATAAACGGTTGATTATGAGAAGCTAGCTTGTATTATTTGATAAGGGATTCCATATGCGCATAAGACGGCCTATCTAGCAAAACAACCTAAAGAAATTCCGGATTTATCTCAGCAACCCTGTATATATATAGGTATATGTATGTGTATGTATATATGTGTGGGTGTGTGTGTGAGAGAGAAAACGGAAACTTTGAAAATTTATGGCTTGGTTCACCACTTTTTACCACTTCTTTCTGTTCTGAATTTTTCAAGTCTTTTTCATCGTGTTTTTAGTCTGCCCCTTGTTCTAGTTTCTGTTATGCGGCCTGTTAATGCCTTTTTAGGAAGACATTTCTCTGTCATCTTCACTAAATGTTTTCATCCATCTTATTCTTTGAGCGTTCACTGTGTTGATTAAGTTTAGCTCGTTGTGCGACTGATTTCGTTCTTGATTAGTTCTTCTTTCCAATTTATTTGTCACCTTTTTTCTAACAAACATTTTTCTGACTATCGGTCTCTTCAATACTCTTAATATTTTTTGGTTTTGTTTTGCCAAAATTCACACTTCATCTCAGTAAGTCACTTTCATCACTGTTTTGTAAATTCGTACTTTAATTGTGACGTTACCTTCTTTCCTAGAAAGCTATAGCAATACATACTTTACCATTTTAGGTGATAGTTCCAATCTAACTAGCCTATTGCTAACATTACCGACTGTGTTGAAGATATTCTTGGATTTTTCAGTAAATTTTGAAAATATTGCTACAATTTATTCTCAACTTGACTATAATAGATAAAAATCGAGGGTAGTATTTGTCTCTTTTAAATAGTAAGTTGTTTATCTGTTACTATTGTATACGAATAAAGATGACACCTACTATAATTTTAGCTGACGTTAAGCTAAGTTGCTGTAAATACTATTCTCCATAAAGAGCGAACTTTAGTACGACGAGCAAAAAAACAGACTTTTTTACTCTTACTTTAAATTGCGAATGTTTAGATCTAGATGAGTCGCAGTTGTTTTCAAAAAAATAATGCCCACTCGTCGTCATATTTTTACTTTAATTAATCGGCAAGGCTACAATTTTGTAATCTACTGAACACTTTTATTATTAGTTAGTTACATATAAATACTAAAAATAAAGAAAATAATTTTTAGAAAGTTCTAACGAAAATATTTGATTTACAACGAAGAAAACAAAAGTTTTAATGATGTTATTTTTTACTGTTTCTACTGTTTTTAGGTGGTGTCTCACAAGATACTGGATTTTTATAATGAATTCGAGGGAATATTAGTGGCCAGAAATAGATATTTACTAGCCATTATTATAATTTATAAATAATTAACTATAATCTGCAATATTCTGAAAAATCTTTATAATACAAATTTTTAATATATTGGACAAAATATCAATTATTTTATTACCATTTAATATCACATTTTTTTGAAAATATCCCAAAATTAGAACAGACAACTTTCGTTTATACAAAGTATAATTCTAGTCAATACCAATTACTTTTTTATTTTGTTTTATATTAGATTTTATTTTTTAAAAAATATTTGTGATTACGTTTGTTTTATTTGCAATAAAATGACACCACTTTCATAATATTCCAAAATACTTTCTTATATACTCTATGCATTCACTTCTGTATCATTTGAAACCTTTGAACCAACTCTTTCATGTTTCTTCGATGATCTAGGCACACTGTCATCAGTAGCGATACTATTGACAAAGCAAGATGTTTCATATTAAAACTCATTGAGTATTTCGCGCACTAAAAAACGCATTGTAATATCTGCTTTTCCGTTAAAGCATAAAACATTTAAGAGAAACAAATCTTTATCACTTGAATGGTGTGAATTGTTGGTAGAGGAATATCCTAATATTCTTCCATTTTGGCCTGTGGTACTTTAAGATCTTTTTGACAGCAGCGATGACTTCGGAGCGTCTCCCGGACTAAAATTTTATCTTTAGAACTCCCGATGCCATCTGTGTAGGACTGTACTATTAAAACAATTATCCTTAACCACAGGGCCCATTTTCTTCAAACACTAATCAGCACTCGAATCACGTGCAAAATTGTAGTGTAAAACTGCCCGGTGGGTCCTTGAACACAATAACATTTCTTTTTACTGTCAAAATTTTAGGGCAGCTAGTGCCGAGATATCTCCCTTCAGGGCTTGAATTTGTCATAAAGTGCAATAACTGCTTGGGTCATTTTGCAAAACTTTTCTAGTATCCTCTGTATTATTAGAACTTGATTGGCTTATTTTAACTGTTTGGCCTTATAAAAATAGGGACAAAGGTTGTAAGGATTAAATTCTTTTACCTAATTTTTATTTATCTGATAAACCGGATATTGCCAAGGACAAAAGCATTATCATTTCAAAGCAAGATGTTTCTAAAATAAGAAATGAAGAATAATGTTGGTCTTAGTAAGAAATACATTTTCTCATTATATAGTGTCAAACTATATTACACTAAGGATCTTGAGATGTACAGAGATCATCAACTAAAAAATTTTGTAATTCAAGACATAATAGTACATTAGATAAATGGTTTTCTAACATTCCACAGATTGTATAATTTTTGCTATTTGCTTATAGGCTACTAGTAGCATAAGAAAAATTGTCAGGTTAATTTTCAAGAGAAGAGAATTTTGTCAGCTCAAGTATTTGTAAAAAATAAAATAAAAGACAATAGAAAGTCCGGTCGATTTGAAGATTTTTATTTAAAAAATAAAACCAAATACAATTTATAAAGTACTTACAAAATATTATTGCACCATAACTTAGAGGGTATCCAATCAGCCGCAACAATTTCGCATTCTGGGGTCGAGGTTTACAGCGTGAGAGATGTAAAATGAGAGCTACGTCTCCCGAATCTGTTGAAATAATATTCTGGTAGCTAATAAATATTTACTTTTCAAACTATGCTTGATATAGAACCAAACATTTTTAATTGGATTAGTGTTGAAAGATTGTGACGATCAATTTAATTAACTGATTTCATTTTGTTCTTTTAAAGTCATAATAAAAGCAATATTTAGAGTCGTCATCTTCTTGTCAAAACCACGCCTTACTATTGACTATATCATTTTTGAATACACCATAGCAAACACTTATTATTATGTTTTTTAACCATATTTTCTGCATTTAACGCCTCTGTCAAAAGTTATAATGTTCCAAATCCTCATTCATTGAAACAACTTTAAACATGCAGCTTAATAGGGTGCTTAATGGAGCGCCGAGGTAATTTTTGGTACAGATCCAAACTACTTTAAAGAAAACTCAGCCAAAAAGAACTATAAATATCACATTACTCATTTTCAGGTGTTTTTCAATAAGAAATAGTTTTACAGTCATATTTTATCATGTTAAGTTGTGGGCTTCTGAACGTCGTTTGATTCTTACAAACTTTAGTTTTACATCATTTTCGACAAGATCTAAACAAATTTGGCAAAGTGTTAAATTTTGATTTTTTATTGCTAGCGAGGTTTTCGATTAGACAATTCATTCACAGCTTTTATTTCCTCCAATAACTTTATCCATTTTTATAAGACGCCAGAAAATGACCAATCCAATTTATTGATTTTATTTTCTTATTTCCAAATCGTAAACAGGCATTTGCAATGTTATCTTGTAACAAGAAAGTTTCATTATTGGCTTCATATTATTTTGGAACAGACCGCAGCAAACATTTCTGTAAAACCGCCCAATTATACAAATTTTCATTTACTGAACCAATCCCTAAAACAGGGTGTTTAATGAAGAGTTGGAATAATTTTTTCTTACGTACAGACTAGCACGCCTTAAAAAAACATTTCGTTAACAAATTTTTCATTCTTCCAGTCTCTATCTAAATTTTTGTTGGCCCATGATTCGAAAAACAATGGTTATCCTTTGTGAGGTAATGTTGTGGGCTTCTGAACATCATTTAATTGCTATTAGTTTTATTTTAACGCCCTTTTTGGCAAGTTTTAGGAGAGCTAAATGAACTGTTAAGTTTTGATCTCTTTAAATAATTGCAGTATAGCTTGATGGTCGCTTGTCGGGATTGCTTGCCTTTTTTCTCAAGTAAGCTTTTATTTTCTGGTTCGTTTAATCTATTTTTGCATTAAATGCCGATGCAATATCCATTTGCGTCTTTGGGGTAGTGATATATTAACACCTCTTCAAATGTCAAAATCAGCACCTATAAAGTAATAGCATTTGTTTTGCCTATACTAGAGAAACTAAGTTGCAATTGCAAAGCATATTAAAGACAAATCAAAAAAATTTATTTGTTTACAGCGCGCATGTCACATCTATTTAAAATATCCAACTGTACCAGATTTTCTTACTGGTTTTCTCTAAAATATTTTCTATGTAAGCTAGTACACTTATTTCAGTTTTTTTTTTATTGCTGAAAACATTTCCATAATACTTCAACTGAAATATACTGTAAGGCTTTTGATGATTGTTCATATTAATAAACTGCTTGAATTGCTCAAATTGAAACATATAAATAAAAAAACAATATTTGGCGATCAAAAAGACAAAATTTTTACAACAAATTCTTTTTATTGATCGACAACCTTATCAAAGTTTTTTCTGCCTGCTTTATGAACATTAGCGATTTTTTAATCAATTCTACTAGTTGAACGCCTACCTTATTGTTAGTATTGGATTGGTATGTAACCATTTTTAGATTACTTATAAACTTGGGATTTACCTAAGCGTCGTTCTTATAGATTTGTTGGATCATAACTAGAGTTCAGTTGCACTTTTCTCCAAAAGAAAACGAAATTTGTCATCCACATTTTGCTTCTTATATTTAACAATTTTTTTGCAAACATTTCCAATAAATTGGCAAAAGTTAATTATTTTATCTACATAGAAAGATGATGCTTTGTAAATTAGTGTAACACTGTATTATATCATCAAATCATTTTATTTGCAAATTTGCTTAACTGTTTTCCATCGATCCACGAATCGTATTAAAAACTTCTCGAATTTTTGTAATAAGTATTTCCATTAAATCAGCCTTGCTTCTACTATAGACAAATGACTTTTTATGACCCCCAAAAGAAGAAACCTAAAGGATTGAGATTAGGGAACCTTGGGGGGCATTTTAAGAGGCTATTTTTTCCAATCCATCGTCGAGCGAACTTATTATTTAAACAATCAGTAGCAATTCGGTCGTAATGCAGGGGCTCCATCTTGGCAGTACCACATTCTACATCTAATTCCTACATGAACTGTCTCTAATAAATTGGACAAGTCTTCTTCTAAAATTGGCGCTACATTTGACAAATTTAAGTTTTCCTTAAATATGTGTAGTCCAATCAAAACATTTTCAACTAACTCAGCTAGACATTAAGTACAAATCGATACTGAAAGTGATTTTCCGCAGTTTCATCTGCATTTTAAAGTACGCATATATCTTCGTTGTCATTGTTTTGATTATCCTGTCTCGAGAAAAAGCCGCCTCATCAATCATTGTGTTTAATTTTCCAATTACATAAACGCTGTCGTGGACCAAGATAAGTGAGGAAGAGCTAGAACGACCAAACATCCCCAAAGACGCCTAACTTGCTGCATCGATATCTCAAAAACTATCGAGAATTAACTTTGATGTTAAGAGATGTGGAATTTACTGTATAACAATTTCTCCGTTCTGTAGCTTTCAAATTTTTATGACAGTTGGTAAATAAGCCAATAAAGAGCAATAAATTTTATTAATCGTTTTCCGGGTACTTGGAAGCTATAGCCTCGTTCATATATGGATGCACCTCGTGCTTGGAACTTAACACATGAAATTGAGAAATTAAGTATACTATGAGCACCCATATGACACCCTAATTTAGCCGTTGCTTTGCTTCATTATTGGCTTGTGCAATAAATGTGCTTTTGTCCATTGAAATACGACAACGTGGATTTACGCTGCCTAATTGGGAAACGCTTCCGTGACGAAACGATCGAGTGGAGCTGCTGTAATCTAAATCTTGGCAATCGTTATCGCTCGAAATGTTCTTCAAAAAACAATCTCATCTGGCTTCCCGGAACTTTACTTCCAGAAGTTCCGTTGCAGGCTGATAGCATGAGATAAATCTAGCATATCTCCCGATAACAAAGCCAAAACTGTTTCATCTTCAGAGCGAGCACTCGCTTCGCGTACGTACCTATGAAAGGCGAACTTTTACCTTTGGCAGCGCGCTGTCTGACGTGCGCATTACAGAATAGGAAGCAAATAAACGTTCTATTAATACGAAATCAATCGGAGCTAAATGTGTCACTGGGGCTATTTTCAGCGCTCGTGCAGGAAACGATGTTTCCGAACCGTAATTATATTGACGGAAATAACTCAATGCCCCATCATTTTTATATTAAACCGTTGACGGACGAGACGCCTGATTTCACATTTTTTAAAGAAAGCCTAGTCGTTTGCCGTACCACGTCATTTTTCCTGTCAGTTCAAATAGCACGTTTAAATTTTCAATATCGGCAACGTTTAAATTTAAATTTCGTTTTCATTCAGCTGTTATATTTATACAAGAATTTAATTTTGTGAACACGTTATTTGTTAGCAGTTAAATCATTTCTGACAGAAATGTGTAGTGAAAACTTTATAGTCTATAAAACCCACTTCTTTATTTTATTACTAATTTAAAAGCAATCACAACTAGGGTTTATTGTTACAAATGAGCTTTTCTAATTTTTAGTTTTTTATTGCTATTTTAAACTAGCATTATTATTTGTTATAGCCAGTATAAATCCCCAATCCCAGCATCTTACACAAATCAACTAACGATGCTTTATAAATGTGTTATTGTTTCAAATTACTTGTTTTAATAGTAATTATGTACATTTTCGTTTATTATTTAATTTAAATGGAGATAGGAAAAATATTGGTACTTTACCTAATCGTGTAATTCTAGCAAACGTCTGATTATTTGGTAGCTATTTACTATCATTATTGCAAAACCAGCTTTGCGGTTAGTGACTTCACAATTGTATTAATCGCAGTAACATACATTTTACGGGTTAAACCGCATCGTTTTTGAAATAATTCTAGACTTTTTGGCATCTGCTGTGATACCATTTTCAAGAGATTTTAGATCTTTATTTGGGTCAGATATTGCTTAGGATTGATTAAGGCAATGTTTCTTAGTTGAACAAATAAAATCAGCTATTTTATTGTTGCCCGTGAAAAACACAATGTTTTACCTAATTTTATTGATAATGCTTTTGATGTAATGTAAGAATGCCTAAGAAAGGAAGTAAATATTTTGCTCAGTTTTTGACTGTAAAATTTATTTTGAACGTTACAGAATGCATTGGATAAGTAATGTTTAATTAACGAGAGAGCATCACTTTTTATATTTTAAGTTGATTTCAATAAGTATAAGGTCTCAAAATTTCGAATATTGATAAACAAGATAATCATGATATCATCTTTGGGCATAGAGAAAGTTTTGAATACTTCCAAGAAATGTTAGAAATTTCGGATGTAGGATGAGGCTTGCTTGATAAGAGACTGAAGAATTTTCATTTTTTAGCTAGATTGTAGGTAGCAGCACCCAATTTACTAACTATAAAACGTAAAGTAACATTTTATTTCTGAATTTTTGGGAGACCGTATAAATCTAAAATCTTAGAGTTGGTAATGAGGGTTTTTGGTCTTCTTTTTAAGGTAAGTGATAGAATTGGTAGGTAAAAGACGATAATCGGATAATTTTAGTAAGTTTTCTATCTTATTCATATAGTCTGATGTTTTTGCTTATAATTGTAATACTATTATTTTGACAATAATAAGACTATAATAATTCTGGACATATCGGACTATCGCTAATTTATAAATATTTCTTATATAACAAAAATGTGTCCTAAAAACGCAGGATTTAATTAAAGAAACTTCATATTTATTTACTTATTTTTGCCAAAGTTGCAACATTATTTTGAAAGGTTACATATTATTTTCCTAACACAAATCCCCAAAGGAAAAAATCGCATGGTGTGAGGTCGCAAGATGTTGGTGCCCAATTCACTTCTCTGTTTTGGGAGATAAGTCGCCCATTAAATTTTTGCTCCAACATTTGAATTGCTTTACGAGTATCACAGGTGGCACAGTTTTGTTGGAACCACACGTCATCCAAATCTATGTCGTTCAAATGAGGTCACAAAAAGATCTACTGTCATCTCACGATAACGTTCACCGTTGATAATCACTGCGCTTCTGGTCTGTTTTTTAAATAAACAGCCCAATTACTTCACCAACATAAAATCCACACCAATTTAATACTCTCTGGATATGCATAGGCTGTTCTTGAATGACCCGAGAAATTTTCATGTCCCAAATGCAGCGTTTCAAATGGCCATCTGGCTTTTGTTTATAGGTTATCTGAATGACCAAGCAAAACGCTACCAACCTTACGGAAAAAGATAGGACATAATTTAAATTTTTTTTTTTTTTGAGACGTCCAGTATTATATAACGTATTATATAACAATAATATTTTTTATATTAAAACTACTGAGTTTACGAAATATAAAATATAAATACTCAGAGTAAATTATTTAAAGTAATTTAATTTGAAAGTATTTCAATAACTGTTAATATATAGTAATGTTTTCCAGAGTCTTCATTTTCAAGCACTTCAATCGCAAAATTTATTTGTAACACGTATATATTTGAACCTTCTTAAGGGTAGTGTCTCTGAATTATGCCTTAAGCCTTAAGCTTTTAAATGTAGGATAGTTTTATGTCCCCCTGCATGAGAAATTTGACGATAATGTGTTGCGCAATAAAAATATCTTTTAATTTGACATTGTGATATTGACTAAAAAAGCATTAATCCGAGGTACCTTACGAAAGCAGTATCCTTTAAACAATCCTATCTGCAAAGCTCGAAGCCACGCCTCTCTCCGTTTACCGCACGGCTCATAAAAAAGAAATTACGATTTATTATAGTTCAATCAATGCATAAAAGTTTTTTTGTGGCTACCTAAATGGAGTTTATATGCTGTAAAACATTAAATTTGGCACAAGAGATTTTCTTATATTAGTATTTATATACTACAAGTTGTAGACAACAACAGTAGATTTAGAGCTTTTGGATCATGAGAGAAAGAAAATCTGGACAAGTGGCAGCATACAACATTGTCTTAAAAGCCAACGAAAAGACTTTATTGCAACTTAGATATAAATTTTTTGTTTTATATTTTTTAATTTAAATGAAAACGTTAATGAAAATGTTTTCGTGTTGGCCAACTAATGACTGCAGTAGTATATATTTTTCCATTTATTAATTTGTCATACTTATAACAACAATCATTCTCTAATATTTGTTTACTAACCAAACAAACCTGGACAAAAATCCAATTTGTGTTCCTGTTATTGTGCGAGTTAAAACTTCATATACATGAGATAGCTATGAGAAGATTTGCACATAACTAAGGAACGAATGAGTCATACGTGATTTCCAAATTTTTTAGGTTTAGGTTTTTTAGATTTTTTAAAAATGCACTCCGATCTGAAGCACCACTTCATTTGAAAGATGGGGATTACAAGCAAACAAATTATAAACTCACATCTGTATCACATCGGATATATTTTAAATTTAAGAATATGATAAAGAATGTATCACACATTCCAATCCCAAGAAGTATTTTAATTGGTTACTTTGATGAAGTTTTGTAACTAATGTAACTAATTCCAAGAAACATATTACTATTTTTGTAGACTTCTGCAAGAATTACTTATCATTTTAAAAACGGGAGAGATTATTATTGCGATTTGCTTAGACCACCTAAATCGAATTCGAGAGAAATTTTTAAAAAATTAGTTAGCATTAGCACACAAAGTATTTGTTTTTTCAGGTTGATACACAACTTGTAATAAGAAAACTGAGCTCTTATCTATACATCGTATGCTGGGTTTTTCGGCAAAGGACATTCACGTCTTCCTAAATCTAGATAATCGAATAATACATTAAATAGTCTAAAAAATACAATTTGGATTATTTAATTGTAAATAAATTGTAGTTTATTACATTACACTTATTTGTGTGAGTATAACTATAATAACAAATCACAATAATCTAAAACGTGGAGTGTAAATGTATATTCTGGCGAAATAAGACGAACAATGTTCTGTGATTTATTGACCAAAAAGGGGACGATGATAAGCCTAGTGCGCATTCAATATTTCAATATTGTACAGGGTGTTTGTCAATTTTCCCAGGTAACCCATGCCACCATGTTGGATAGAAAACCCGGATCAAAAATGGCTAGTGTTATAATTTAACCAAATCGATAATTACCTGGTAGTCACAGGTAATAACCCGGCTAATGATTAATTTATGCTTGCGGTGCATTTGAAAAGAGGCGGGGCTTACTGCTATAAACTGGGGTATTCCAGAACGATAAGGTAATCACGCGGTTCTCAGAAATTAAGTCAGCTAAATAAAATAAATGTGGGGAAGAATCGTTCGGCAGCACTCAAGTTTATAGCAGTAAGCCCGGCCCTTTCCAAACGCATCGCTAGCACAAATCCATCACTGGCCGGCTTATTACCTGTGATTACCTGGTAATTATGCATTTAGCCAAATTATAGCTTTCTTGTTCCGAATTTTCTACTCAGCATGGTGGTATGGGTTCCTAAGACAAATGTCAAATAACGTGTGTGTATGTTAAAATTATCGATTAGATCTAACGAAAGTTATATATATATATATATATAACATATAATTATGAAAATTATTTTTTTAAGCATAGAATCATTATTCCTCCACCTTCTTTGATATTGAGGTTGCTAATAAACTCTTAATGCATTTTATCGCGCTGAAAACGCCAGTGACATTTAAATTAGTTTTATTAAACATTGTGTTAGAAAATTGTCAATACAATTTTGAGACCAATGAAGATCATATTCTCTAGCACATTTATAAGTTCTCTAATTTTTTATCTAACAAAATACTATATTGTACTGTAAAATCTAAGATTAAGGAGAACATAATTTAGATGCGCAACCTATAACTTAAAATAAATTATTGCTGATTAAAAGTATAAAGAACGCAATGGAAGCGAAAATAAATCATGTACACTATTAAAATTTTTGAAGTATTTTAATTTTGTAGTATGATATAATTCACGGATACCTTCTTATGGATAATTAAGTATAAATATATCTTATTTTATGGTTAAAACACTTTAAAGTATTTTTTTAGATTATTTATGTTTGAGTGTCATTTATGAGAAGAATGACTAATACCATCATCTGCATCAATTTCGCTAATGCATAACATATTTAAATTGTTAAGTTTGTAGACTTTTCCAATGGCTTTTTCATATTACAAATAAAATTGAAATCATACGGCCTACGATAGGGAGAATAGAAGATGAGAGGATGTTTGCAAAATTTCCTATCTCCAACGCAGTTTGCTGAGTAAAGTGACGTTGCCTAGTACTTTTCTAGCTATATTTCACAACCCAGGTAATATTACAGAAACAACTTATAACGCTGTCTAGAATATGTCCTCGCTAATAATTATCAACTGGTAGAATTGTCGAATCTTGTGGTGGACCACTGGCACCATTTATTATGCTGTTTCTTTAGCTGCTACCTAGTGATATGAAGTGATATACTATTTTCTTTTTGCGAAATTTCTTCAAATAATATATGCCTTACAACAGATCTACCTTCACAAATTATTTAAATAGCTGGGTCTTCCTTTCCTTGTAGACTAAAGCGGAGTTTCGCTGGAACAGGTGATTTTACCCACATCCAAGACTCGATAACTGTCACTAACATGTTTATATATCTGTCGGCCTTCAGGCCTTCCTTAAAGTGGAGCTTTATAAAATCCCTGTCGCTGCTCTGATCCCAGCACCACCATAGAGGCGGGAACTTTCATGTGCATGACGATGGGCACTTCAGAGACAGACAGGTCCAACGATCATTTTGGCGATTTACCTTCCTTTCTTGGGTGAAGTTCTTTTCGTCCGAAAATAATCTCAGGAATCAGCGTTATCGCGTTGCGGTGTTTGAGCTTTAGCTTTCTGTCTATCTTATTTTCTCAGTCAACAGCTGGCGGTTCCTCAGGATAAAAGACTTGCAGCGCAAGTCCCGGTACACTGCTAGACTGACCGTTGAACTCGCCACGCCTATTTCTTTGCCCGGCCAGTCATGCTTCGCCCATGATCCTGATCGGCTTTCTTTTTCAATTCACGGGCGAATTCATCACTTCTCTCTTTTTACCTCCTGTTGGTGGTATTCTTTATACTTCTTGACTATGTTGTAAACTTTTTGTAGCCAAACCACTCAATATTTTCTATCGGCTACTTCCGACTCATATGAATTCGAATATAGTAGCTCCCGCTTGTATTTTCGGCTCATTTTGTCGACAATCGTAGGTTGTTAATTATGTGAATCAACGTGTTGGGTTACCTGACAGAGAATTGCATATGCACATGAGATGGTTTATCGGCTTTGCGACCTAAAAAAATCCAGACTTATTTTGACAACCACGAACAAGTAGTTTAAGTTTTGTTAAACCATATTGGTAAATGCATAATCATTTTTTAAGTCTGGCTCAATTTAATCACCTTTATTCAAGTCAAAATACCAAGTGAAAAAGCACGTGATCTTCCACTATGACAATACCCGTAATGGGGTCGGATCCCTCGTCAGCACAACTGAAATCTGCTCTCTGATTCATCCTACTCTAGCGGGCTCCCACAAGTTACCACGTCAATCGCTAGTTGAAAAACTGGCAAGTGCGTAAAGTGTATGACGATTGAAATGAGTTGGTGGCCGACGTCAAAGCGTCGATTATATAGAAATCCCGTAAAATCAACCGTCTATCAAACAAATAGATTAAAATTGACAGTGATTACGCCCCAGAATGTTCGTTGTTTTCAAAGAAAAATTATCTTTAAAAGCACTAATTATGATGATTCAAAAGGCCCTTAAATTACTTTTATATATATGAACAAAGTTAGATTAGTTAATTAACTAATAAACATATTTTCTGTATATAGTAAATAAGTGCAACTATAAGATACTTTTAAGTGTCATGAACAAAACCAAATTTTTATACAAACATTATTTAACTGATAAAACTTTAAAGGTTGTAGAATGGCTCTTCCTTCTTTCAAAACAAACAAATCAAATTACGCGGCCCTAAACATTCAAAGGAAACTATCTGGTACGTTATAATCTCTTAGACGTGAACTATAGTAAACATAACATTTTATAATCACTCTGTTGAATATGACAATAAAATTTTCTGCGTTTATGTACCACAACAAACATGCCTAGAATTTTGCAGTGAAAGAGTGGATTTTCCATCATTTTTTGACATATAATTTATTTTTAATCCGTCATGCTTCCATAAGTTTTTCTCTACATATTATACTTTGTTATTTTAGGAGGCTGGGAAAAATATTTCGTCTAGTTGCTTCTGCTGTGTTCTAAAGGTATATTAATAGCTGGTGATTACTGCAACCATTTGGAAAATGTAAAATATATACAGTTTAACATGTTTAAAAAAAGTATACAATAGACCCTACCTTCATTAGCATCATTATAGTGTATATTATACGGATTAGTGAACACTAAGGTTACCAAAAGAAAACCGAAACCAATGGTATATTAACAGTTTTAGTACAGTGTGGTTACTTGACGACAAAATAATTAGTTTTCAAATGCGTGATTGTTACCAATGTATTTTTTTAAACAGCTTTTATACTATAATACGCTGATGGGTGTCATCGAGTAAAAGAATTATTTTTTAGTTTTTCCCGTCTGAGCCGCAGATCAAAGGAATAAGGCGCATAAAAATAAAAGCGCCGTTCCTATATTGCCGTGGCCGTTGAAAGAGGTGAAGGTGGTTGGTTAAGCGTGTGGGACTCCCCGAACGCTCCGAACAATTCTGGCAGGCGAGCGCCACGCACGGCACGAGCGCGCGGCGTCGCAGCACCCACTGCGTGGTGCGTGGTGCGTGCTGTAGTAGTAAGCAGAGGGTGGCGAGTGGGCGTCGTGGTGAATGGAGAAGCGCACGGCGCGGCACGGCACGGCAGGACAGGACGATGCGCGCCGCGACGCACAGCGAGCGAGGCGCGCGTCCTCGCCGGCCGCGCTCCGTTTCGTAATACCCCGACATACCGAAATAGTTGTGTTTATCGCTTGGCAAGGGTTCCGATTATATTCTAGATGGTCCGGCGAAAATAGGAGCCGTCTCATCATGGGGCACGAGTCAGTGATGACATCACGCGCGCGTCGCCGCGCGAACGCCGCATAATTGATACCATTCCGGGAGCTGCGGGCTCGTTCCCCGTGACGCGCCGCCGGCCCGGAGCGGTGCCAGGAGTGGACGCGCGCTCGTCCCGAGGATGGCGGAAGAGAGACGGAAGGCCGTGCGGGCAGGATTCGCCGGTGCGAAAATAAATAAGGCGGCTTAGTGGGGAGGCAGAGTTCGAGGACGGACACGAGAACAAGCGGAGCAGAGCAGAGCAGAGCGTGCGATACCGCGACCTGGGACAGAATCCTCTAGCACGGGCCCACGCGTCGGGCGCTCCATGACGACGCACGTGACGTCACCCAGGCGATGCAGCAGAGGCGTTGGGTGTTGGCGTTGAGTACCTGCGGAACATTCATGTCCGGCGCTCATTCACATCCCGGCCGTCGTGATTCCAGAGTGCGCGAGTTTTCCAGTGGTGCAGTGCGGCATGGCAGCGGGGGCCGACTCCGGTGCCCGACGCCGTCAACATGCTAACACTGACGATGCGGAGGGAAGACGACGACCCGAAGAGTGACGCCTACACCCGCCAACGGTCCCGGGACAGTGCAACAGGTGGCGGCGATGAGTTCGTGGATATATCGCAAGTGCAACAGTTGCTACTGGATGCGCCCGCGAACGGCAGCCACCACTCGCGCGGGAGAGGGCGCGACTTCCCTTCTCTCCATCCTCCGCCACTGCCGCCGCCGCCGCCGCCACCGACGGACGGCCGCGGGAGGCTGCTGGACGCCTTCGCCGCCACCACGCCGCACTACTACTATGGCGGCTACGGGCAGCACCACGCGCCGCCTGCGGCCAGCGTGGACGACCTGGTCGCGCTGTGGTTCTCCGGCCCTTCGACGTCCTCAGGTGTGTGTCTCTTGATCAGCCGTTGCATGTGGTGTCACCCGCTTTTCATGTTGCCCCTTTCACTGCCCGCACCCGTGCACGGCACGCGCCAGAAGTGCGCACCGAAAAACGTGTATGGAAATCCAAGAGGAACTTGTTCTCTTGGACGCCAAGAAGGACGTCCGGTTTGCCGATAATGTATTCGGTTGGTTTTTCGCCCAAGTGCGCATCGGCTGCCAAAAGTGCACGCCCGTACCGAACTAATGAATGGCTTCGCACGGCACAACTTACCCGGCAATTTTAAATTTTCTAGTAACGGCTGCACGCGTAACGGTCATTAATTAGTGGCTCCCAGGTTAATCACAAAATCGAATAAATTACACGACCCGGACGCCCACCTTTCTGATATAATTATTGCCCATTTTGATATCGCCATATATGGTTTTACTTACATAATAACACTGTATGTATACATTCTGTTTTACACCACATCAACCTTAAGCCCACTCAATTTATTCAGAGCACCAACGCTTTGGCTACGTCACTTCTTTATAACTGGACGCGTGCACTTTTATCTATTAAGGAATAGTTGGCAATTAACACTTTATAAATCCTTGGTTACGATTATTTTAAACGCCCCGCATATGCTTAACGCCCGTTTCCAGTGAATGGGCTGCACTGCTTGACGTTCGTCCGTTAGACACTTCTTCGGCTGTAAATTGTCACATTTTATCTAGGTCAGGCTTGCTCTAATTGCAATATTATAACGCATGTCTATGTCGTCCACGTAAATTAATTTTCGTCACTGATTTTTTGCAAATATGCAGCGACGAAAAATATTTAACACATGTCATATAACGCACTCTAATGATAGTCCAACGTAAAAACCGTTTTTTACAATTATATCGTGATAGTAAAAGATTATGGCGCTGATAATTAAATGCTCTTAAAATAACGCTAAATTATGTGAATATGACAGGAAAAAACAGATCGTCAAATATATTTCAAATTTCGTTAGTTTCTAACTTGTATTCTTTTCTATAGGGTTGTACCATATAGGCGGTTGAATTATCATGATTTATGTATATACTCCGATGCTAAAAGTTTATTTCTAATATGGATACCGTTCTTCTTCTTCTTCTTCTTTCTTTCACTAGTCCCTGGTACATTTAAGTGTATCGGGTTATGTATACAGTTAAAAAGTTTAATAGTAGTATTAACTTGTCTTCTATTGATCGTCACATCCCGATTAGCTATTTTAAATTTCACGTATGTGAAGTCTCAATATTTTTAAAGTACAGAGAATAAACAAGAGACTTTTAAATGTCCTCGAAACAAAATAATAAATTTAAATGTCAATCCAAAACCAAATGTTTGCCGATAAATTTAAAGAGACATATTTATATCTACATAATGTGTGTGAATGAATTATAATATAATTTTCATCTACACACACACCTTTATTACAAATGTTCACTCGCGCTTGGTCTAAAAAAATAATGAAAACTAATGTTAATGTTAAAATGTTAAAATTAGAATAAATAAAAGAAGACAATTATCAAATGCACAGGGCACTAAAAATGTTTTGCTATGCCCCTTTCATTTTAATAATACTTTAAAATGCTTTCAGCCATTCTCTATGCACTTCTGCATCCCTCAAAACTAGTCTTCAAACCCACTCCTTCTCATTGGAGATTTCGGCACACTCGCCACCCACACCATTAGAAGATCTTCGTTTTAGGTTTAGGTGGGCACGTCATAAAAATAAAGCCAGGTTTGGCCATTTGTTATGATGCCATTGACACGTGAGGTGTTTCATTTTCAATGGAACGCGTCGTGCCATCTGCTCGTCGGTTGAAATAGGAGGTACGCAAATATAACAAACCTTCTTCACTCGAAGGTAATCGTGCAGAACTGTCTTTTCTATCTAATGATAGGTCACATATTCAGGACAGGTCTTGACTCCTCCCTGAAACTGAGGACACTATCTGAATATAGTCGTACGATGAGTACGCATAAGAACCATTTCCTTCAAACACTGGTCAATACTCAAAGCGCTTGCAATTGCAACCAACAACCAGAAGTCTTCCTGTCGGTTGCGATGTGCGACTACGTTTCTGCCAAACTCTAAAACTCTTAATACCTTAAGTATAATAATAAATACTTAAAAAATACAAGGTTGGGCATTTTTGTCGTCTTTCGCCTCCAAAATTTAGCATATTTTCTGGTAGTATTTCACCCATTCGATTTTATTTTGATGAAGTACCCCCTATTTTTAGTTTTATTGCACTGCAATAAAAAATTAATGGTTTTACGATAGATTTAATTTATCCAATTTTCCTCTTGATATGCTTTTGGTTTTTATTTAATTGTGCAACTGCACAACATGTATGTGTAATCTGCTATGTGATAACTTATTGATTTTTTAACATACAAATGTCTTTACTATAAGATGAAAATTGTATAAATATTTTGCTTTGCGTAACTCTGTTTTTACTTCTTTACGATAATTTTCAAAATCCAAACAGACATTGCTTATTGTTAATGATTTAGTTAAATAATATTTTTCGTTTGTTTCTCTCGTCGTGACAAATAAAACTCAAACATAGCCATGCACTCTCACTTAAAATTTCTGTAATATTTAGTTAATAAAGTACTTGTAGGTAAGATTAATAAAACACTTTTAAGATGGTGAAACTATACTCTGAAAACTTTAAACAGAACAGATTTTACAACTTCGATAACTATACAGAAGATATAAAATCTGCGATTTATTTTACTTTGAAAGCTTTTTAAGCCAATATTCTAAGCAGATAGGTACCACAATGAAAAAGTTAGTTTTAGGCTAAACTAAACATTCAAATTGTGCACTATTTCTTTCTAAGAAATGTAATATTTATCTCTTATATTTTAGTGTGTTTGCAATTAAGTTTCGTTACATGACCTTACCCTTGAGGTATCCCCAAGGGAAAAGAAATCAAATGGATTCGACCTCATTCTGCAATCCACTTATTTAAAAAAAATCGTTTCTATATCCATGAATGTAGTAAAGCCCCGTTTTGTTAATGCTATAGTCTTTTGTTAGGTAAGTCTGCAGCTGACGCAATAAGACTGCTAACGCTAGAAAGAAATCTTAAAGAAAATAAGATATGTTGATCTCTTATTACTCAACTATAGATTTTTCAGGTAAACTGAGTATGGTTCTTAAGCATGCGATAAAGGTTGTAGTAATCCCATTAACAATAATTGTATTGTTGGACCGTACCATTTAAATGAATGGTAGAAAAAATACCAATTCTGGTGATGATCGATAAGGTTCATCATATGTTCATAAAATTTAATTATGCCATCCGGATTATTCCTCGTTAGTTCCTTGAATATTTGCACCGTATAAAGAGGCATCTTCGCATCTTCTAAGGGTTTTGATAGCAGTAGCATAACTTCTATTGTTGCCAGGGGAAAACAGTACGCAAGCCTAATTGTAAATATTGTATATATACACTGGATCATCACTAAAATCTCAATACAAGATTCTCTGTTAAATATTTTATTTAAAAATTACAGTTTTATTGCTCACAGATGGCATGTGGGAGCCAACAAATGTCCACATTTCTTTTGCAAGTATGTAAAAGATAATCAAGTTAAATGGGTGTATTTTAAAAAGTCGTTTAATGTAGCAACTTAAGACGTTCAAAAGACAAAAATTGTCTAATATGTTTTATTGTGAGCACTAGAACGACAATCTTACATGTGAAAAGAAAAATGGGAGTAATATTTCTTTGAGTAGAGACAAAAATATTTTTCCTGTAATGTGGTTAGTGAAATATAAAAGCTGACTGTTTTTGGAAACTTCGATGCATCCAATTTAAAGAAATGATTCCCGTTAATTTTCACATCGACTAAAATGCGAAATTATAAATTCTTTAGTTTTGTTTTTATCTCAATAAACGGTGGCCCAAGCTGAACGCCTGATTTAAATTTTAAATAAAACGTCTCGGCATTAGCTCAAAATCTTGGTTGTTTTCGATTACATTTTCATTGATAATTCTTGAGGTTGCTGGCATAGATCTTGGATTTTAGATAACCCCACAAGAGAAAGCCATACATGGTTAAATTAAAAGATCTTGTTGCCTAGTTAATGGGGATCGGGAAATTGTTGGTTTAGTAAATCAACCGTCGCTCTAGCAATGTGGCAGGTGACATCGTCTGCTGGAACCATATTTGCTCTAGCTTAATTGGTAACGGTAATACAGTACCCCCTTCAAAGAAGTATAGGTCTATCAAGTCACCTGCCTCAAATTTACACAGTGATTCATTGGGGCTGCACTTGCTTCTCATGAGTTATGCGAGAATATTCCAAATTTTAAACGGGACAATTTTGATTGTTTAGAAACCCGTCGAGCGCCTCATCGCTAAAGATATTTTTTCGACTACAACCGGAATTAAGTTCATGGTGTGACAAACAATTAACGAATTGTTGATGGTAAGAATGGTTAGCAAGCTTAAGCTTTTGCGACAATTAAATAAAGGTGCAAGTCTTTATTTCTCAAAATGTCCAATTGTTTCTTTCCAGTTTCTTTAAAGCGCAATTGTATTCTTTGTTTTTCTTGGTAGTTTCTTTTCTTTTGCCTAGCTCCAAATTTAGCAACATCTAACGAGCATACGGAGTCACATTAAAAGAACGTAGGAACAGTGGTTCAAGTAACTAAAATTAGTGATGTTTTATGTTTTCTTCAATTGTACTGCAAGAAGTGTTTAGAAACTTTCCATTTCATCAAATTTTTGTTCAGAATTTGCACTAAAAAGCTGCTTTGTGAGACACTCCAAGCAATTTTTGTGCTTTTTAAAGATATAATGGTGTTGTAAAGTGCTTTCAGTATTCTCTTTCCTACAAAAACTTTAAAATTTCTCGCTCAGTAGCAGATATGTAAATAATTGTCATACCAGAGCTTCAGTACGTGCTATAATTTTTTAAACTATTGCATCTAAATATATTGTGTTATTTGCCTAATTACTTTCATTGCCATTGCAGCAATTAAACACATAACAGGACACTTGAAAGCAAACAAATATTTTAAACCAGATAGGAAACAGTAAACGAATTTTCTGAATGTAAATATGGCGCTTATATAAGCATTTCCAATAAAAAAAGCAACTTTGCCAAATGACTGTTATAATTATAACTTATTTTTTCCGCCTACGAGGTTGATGCATTTAGTTGGGATTTTCATTCATAACTTTTGGATTAATCCTATTTTAAACATCTGAAGCATGTTGAAGTTTAATAAGCTTCAACTAGTTCTAATCTACCAAAATTATATTCGCGCGAAAGTTATTTCTGAATGGAAATTCCGACCTCCAGCTAGTTTTTTGTATCTCCGCCTCGGTGCCATGACGAACTTAATGATTGATCTGGGCTTTAATATAGCGTAAAAACTACTGCAGAGGCTTTTTTATAGTGAATTTGTATTAACATGTTTTTATACAGAGCGAAAAATATATTTAAAAATTTAATTGAATCGATAGCCACCAAAAATGTAACTTCGTTCAAAACAACGGCAACTTCATTGTTGTTGCATTTGTGAGTTGAAGGGAGAAACCATCTGGTCTCTCAAGTCTGAATGAAGAATACATATAGTTGTCTTTAGCCCTTCAGCAATTTTATGCTGATTTTTTGTTACCTTATATTTCCGCTTTGAGAAGGATTAACATTGATGTATTTTAGAATCTTACTTTTATTAGAAACGGAATCATAAGAAGCGCTCTAAAAATGAAAATTCATTTACGCGCAATTTAAATATTTTGTTAGAGCGCGTTTTTATTGCAAATTTTTAAGTTACCGTTTTTACAATAAATTAATAGGTTACGACGTAACATAACTTGGTACGTTATATTAGCACACAGGAGATAAGCAGAATTGCAGAAGCATTTTTTTATTTGATATTTATAAAGGGTGGTCCAAACTGAACTGAATGAAACACGATATTGGAACTGAATTTTATTACTATCAGTTTAAATTACAGACTTGCTAGTTACGTATGAGATATGTCAGCCAAATACCCTCCACCACTCCGCTGATATGCAACCTTTCTTTTAGAGAATTTTTCCATAACGTTTTCCCGTAGATGCAGCTCTATTTCAGCAATTGCACGTCTGATGTTCTCTTTTAGTCCTGAAATCGTAACAGGCTTGTTGACATAAACCATTCTTTTAAATAGCCCCAGAGGGAAAAGTTTAATGAGGTTAGATTGCAAGGCCGCGGTGCCAATCGATATCGCCGTTCTGTGAGATAATACAAACAGGAAATTTCATTTGAAGTAAAGTGAAAGTTTCGTGTGTCGGGTGGCATGTGGCTCCATCTTGTTGAAACCACATGTCATCCAAGTTCAAATCAGTTGTTTTTATTGAAATAAAGTTGCATCTTACGATAATAACAGCGTTGCCAGGTTCCATTTCTCCAGCGTACAATGCACACAAAATAATGCATATCTATAAATAGATTTGTCTTTTGTGAGTAGCGCGTAATTTTCAGCTCTTCAGATGTGACAATTTTGACGATTCACAAAACCATGTGAAGAAAAATGAACTTTATAACTCGATAAGAATGTTTTGCAAAAATCAGCATCAATTGCTGTGTTCTTAAAACCCGGTTCACAAGTGTTCGGTGTTTCTGGTGATCCATTTCTTTGAATTCTTGAGTCAATCGAATTTTATAGGCATGTAAATGCAGATTCTTTGTTAAAATAGGTTGCATCGTGTCGTATAAAAGATTCAGATAAGGTGAACGGCAACGAATTGACGTGTTTGGCTTTATATGCATACTATCACTATTGTGACTTGAACGGCCTTTGTATTTATAGCGAACCCTTGATTTGTCAATAAACAAACCACGTGTTACAAATTATTGCACTATATCACGAATTTCACGCTCACTTGGTACGTTATTACGCCCAAACAAAATTTCCTTCGCTATATTGATATGTTGCTGCATGGCGCCATGGATAACTTTGCTACGCTCAAGGTTCGCAAAACTCAAAAGTTCTATTTGGATTATACCATACATTTTAATATTAATATGTAATCATGCTAAAGAACACTTTAAAGAGTTAAAATTTTGTAAATATTGAAGTTAGAGTTTCTCATCTTTTCTTCTATGACCTCAAATTTTTTATTATAGTGGTTCTGATTATTTTACTTTAACAATTTTTTGCTTAAAATTAGAATTTTGCGCCAAATCATACATTTGAGTAGCTTAATAAAGATTTTAAAAATCACCAAATTAATGGCAAATTGTATTATACATCTAAATTTGAGATTGTTCCGCGCTATAGATTAATATTGATTAAATTTTTGAAATCAAAACTGGACTTTAATTACTCCTTAGTTTTAATAAGCATGAGTTTCGCCAAACTTTGGAAAACATTTAAATAATATTAATAAGGTAATATATACAGCAATTAGCTTTATTAGAGTTACATATTAATACTTATGCATATTTCCTTTCCGTAACTATAAATCGGCGTTTGCAGTTCTTAAATGCAGAGGAGGGACCCAACGTGGCATATTACGGCATTTGCGGCCGTTCCCACGGCAAGCCGATACATTTCAGCTATTAGTGGATCTATCGATTGATACCTAATCTAAATGAAATTACGGCCAATAAGTACTTAGTATCGGCACGGCTCTTAGTGCACTCCTAGTGGCACTCGGCGGCCATTTTGCTGGGAAGGATCGTGAACGGAGCGGCTTATCCAGCACGGAGGCGCAATATCACCATTTAGAATGTTAAATTGCGCGCATAGAAATCTGTGAGCTTTTGTGCGTTAATGAAAATTTATGATTATAAATCGGAAATTCAGCTGCTTGTATTTAGGCGCGACCAACGCAGCACTGGATGTTAATGCCTGTAGTTGTTATGTAGTTGTTATTAACGACATCGGTAACATGCTAAATCCCGTGTTCAATGGCCGATATATTTAGAGCAAGCGGCATTCATGTGTGTTAGAATGTGCACAATTTCATTTGCAACTGCAGACCACCTTGTCTGAGACCAAAAGGTTAGGGTGGGAAGAAGTTTTCTAAAATAAGTATCTAAATCACCTTTTCCTAATTATAACTTAGTACTCGCTTATTATGCATTTTTGTTGTTATTCATTGCATTGATTGTTTGTCCATTTGGTTAGGTATTGTTGATCAGAAGTGCAAAAACAAATTTTTTTAAGTATTCTTTTTATCAATAAAATAATTTTATTTATTGTATTGTCAAATATTTTTATGTAAGGTGGTGACAACATTTATATTGTCTTTTATTGCTGATCAAAATTACTTAAAGCTGTAGTTGAACTGAGTTCAATCAGGAATGTTAAAAGCGCAAATTGTTTTAAGTATGTCCAATGAAAAATAAAAAGTACTGCAAATTTAAAATATTATAAGCAAATGTTAACATAAAATTGTATACTTAATATAGCCGTTTAAATAAAGAAAAACTTTGGCATAACACGTGAGTAAATAGTGAAGTTAAATTCAGTTTGGATGTTCTTGAAGAGCCATCGCCCAGGTCACTCGAGAGGGAGCAGTAAAAGTGGTAGAATTCCGCGGACTCATGGTTTCTAGAGGCTCGGCAATACATTGTTCTTTATATTCATAAAATTTGTATTTAAAAAAACGTCCTGTGAATTTACAATTCAAATTTGTGCAAATTCAAAAAGCTGATTGGTACTGATACGCATTTGCATCATTTTCTTTTCAGAAGATAAACCGTTTGAAAGGTGCCTAACTTATTCAGGAACATAATACAAATAATTAAATTACACCAGTAAAAAATCTGCAGGAGACTTCTATTAAGCAACTCCTCGGCTATTGTTTCCAGGTTGTAGCTGTAGGCTCAAGTTTAATCTCCGGGTATGATCTCAAGTAAATCATTAGCACAATGTTCTTTCTGTTCTGGCAAGAATAGATGCAGGACAAATTTTGTCACACCACGTTTAATGCCACGATCTTCCGTCGAAATTTAACACACTTTAGTTTTTGGAGTTCCCAGCTCGTCTAGTTTCGGACTATCGGTGCTAATCCTTGCAGATTGTAATTTGTACATTTTCTGATGTTCCCTTAGTTGCTGGCCTTACAAAACAGATTCCCATTCACCTCTAAAGCATTTGTATCATGTCTTTATTTGCGGAGCGCTAATTGAGAATATTTCAGCTTCCCAAAAATTGTGATGTGCCCTCATCTGCTGCCAGGTTACGTCGCAGTTGAATGCACTGCTTTTATTATATTAACATCAATTCCATTATCTTTGGACAAACCGGCGAATTTGTATACAGCAGAGTTTAAGACATTAACAATTTAAATTGCTTTATGTCGGTTTTAAAACATAAAAACAGAAAAAGTGACATTTGATTTCAAGTCTAATGTTATTTAACCATAGTTTTAATAGTAATAAGACGCAAGGGTATTTTTAAAAAATCCCTTGCGGCAAAGCCGCCAAGAGATAGGCAGATTTCGTAATGTGACGGTTTGAAGTGAATCTCATCAGATTTTTATAAGGGTTATGCGTAGGAATCAAGATATTTATATTTACATCCCCGAGATCACTTACGCGATTTCCTCTCTGTTAAAATTTATAAAAGTAATTTGTATTGTGTACAGTGAATTTAGTTTATTAAAACTGACAGACACTTAGAACGATTTTAAAGGAATCTGATTAGTTGACGTACACATAAGTAAAATTTTATAATTTAAACAGAAAAGTTGACGTGATAAATCGTTACAAATAAGGAAAACGCTATTTACTAACAATTTTTTGGCGAGTGAAAAGAATTTTACTCGTTCAGAACTAGTAAATAACTGCATTCATTGCATCTGCTTGAAATGTGATCTATTCTCTGATCGTAAATAGTTATAGCGGAAAGAAATTCTGGTTGAACGAAAAGGGCCAAGATTGCAAACGGCTATTTAGAACTCAAAATGTTACTTTCAGGGCGGAATTACGAATCTGAAAAAATGTCGACTTGCGTGCGTTGAGTTGAAATAACTCTAATTCTTTGTTTTATTTTTGCTTTTCCTTGCAATTCCGAAAACGTTTCAATATTTCCTCGTATATAACTTTGCAAGGTGGAGGGGGAGGGGGTTGAATCGCTGATTTTTAAAAATTTTCTTTTTCTTAATTGTACGTAGTACATTTTTGTCATAAAGATCTAACTTTCTATCAGAGCACTATCAGTTAGCATGGTTTTGACTAGACCAATATTATTCTGTGAGTTTTAGCTTATGCTTATAAGGGTTAATTAATTTACTGTTTATGATTATAGAAGATGTCCTAAAAGAAAAATAATTTATATATTTCTTACTTGGCAAACATGACTTTAAGGGTAAACATTGCCATTAAATGCGGAATAGGACAAATATTCTCTATGGTTCCTTTGGTACTTTTGAATTCTTCTGAAAAAATTCTTGATCACCTTTTCGCATAACTAAATATTGTCGGTAATTCTTCAAATTTTTGTTTTTATTCAGGAATCGTTCTTATTTTCGTAGCATAAATTTTGGTCTTCTTGAATCTCCAAAGCAAAAAATGGCACACTATGGGCCGCAAGAGCTTGGTGGCCAGTTCACTTTGCTGTTTTGAAGATAAATAGACCATTACATTTTTGCTATTTCACGCGTCGCATGAAAGCATCATCTAGCAACCACAAGTTCTTCAAGTCTATGCCGTCCAAATGAGGTCACTATCATCTCACGATAACGTTCACTACTCATAGTTGTTGAGTTTCTGGCATTTTCAAAACAGAATGGCCTGATCACTCTACTAGTATAAAATCCACACCAAACCATTGCTCTTTTGGTATATGTAGGCTATTCTTAAATGATCTGTCTGTGCTTCAAATGCGATAATTTTATATGTTAACATACCAAGATCGAAGGACTCCTAAAGATGATTGTCTTAGAAAAATTAGTTAATTAGCTGAACATTAAATGGGCAAACACAAGTTGCAGTGACCGACGGCGCACAAAGGCTCATGTACGCTCCGTCACACTCTCGTTTGCAGCGCCAATATTTTTAGCTAAACGGCACAGTTGTTGCATTTAATGCATTTTTCCTTTCGGAAATGCTACGTAATTAACAATTGCCACTTCGTATTAATTAATTACAATATCTGTACTACAAAATGTCACCAAGTAGAGCTCTGCCAACCTTGCAGAAAAAACAGCGCGCAATTTAAATCGCGTTTCTATGGGACACCTTCAGTTTTTCCTTACTTTACCAACACGCAAGTAACAACAAAATTATTACCTGCTTAATTCTATTAACTCTTGCAACATTTATTTTTCTTGAAATGTTCTCTAATAATTTTACTAGTAATAACAATCAGTGGGTTATAATTTTGAGACATGCTACAATAATAAATAATAGGATCTCGGCATTATATTAAAAATTTATTTTTAAAAGCTCCCTGAACTGTAATACCAGTAAACGTAGAAACTAAGGCGCGCTTGTTTATCCGTTCCTCAAGCAAACGTCGTTATAGACAGGAATTTCTCATGATCTGCTCTCCAGGATTACGGGGTCGTTAGCGATAGCTTCACTTGAAAAAAGTTCTGTTTAATGGCTTCAGGTAACATTAATAGTCTCAATTTGTACGGCCCAATTTTCCCAGTCGTTACGACTGCTACTTTAAATTTTTTATAACCAGCTTATCAAAGTTGGGCTCTTACCGAATTCGCCATGAATTATAAATTAGTGGAGTTGTAACATCGTGTTTGTACGTGCCAGAGCGCGTCGATAAACTTGAATAATGAAAAAATTCAATCTTGGCTTTGATTTGTGCTGATTGTCGCACGAATGTTTCATTCCATATTAATCTTTGTTAGAAATAAAAACACGAATGTTTGTTGGGTTTCACACCAAAAAACTCTAATCCTAGATAAGTGAAGAAGAAAGGAGGGAATAGAGATGTCGCTAGCTATTTGTCAGGGATGACTAGAACATTCGAGTGCATCAGCAATGATTCTCTGTAAAATGTATCTGAGGGTTCTTTTTCTGTTTCTAATGGGCGTTTAAATATTTAAAAAAGCAAATTTCTGCCTTTGGCCGCGGCTGCTTCGCACGGTGCCGTGCTTCACTAATCGCCATTAATGGGATTCCGGATTCGAAACCGTACCGGAAGTGTAGTACCAGGAGAGTAGCAGGGCGCGTAGCAGTGCAGTAGGGGTTGCAGGAGGGGCGGCAGCGGTGGGGATGCGGCCGGCGTCGACGCGAGCGTCGCCATGCTGCCAGGAGGGGTGGAAAATCATGAATGAACTGACGTCACAGCAGAGCGCTCATAATTTATGGCGCCCCCTCCGGCCCGTCGTTAAATTATGGGAGCCCGGCCGAGGGGCGCGCGCCATGTCCGCCAGCTCCAGGGTGGTTGCACCGACGCCGGCGGGTCGGGCGTCGGCACGCCGCCCGCGAGCGGCAGACGCGCGGCCGGCGTGCCAGCAGCGATACCCCGTTGCATAACTGGGATACGTCAACGTCACGGGAAGCCTCTAGAGTTGGTAGTTTATTCGGCGCCTGACTCAAAGCAACCGATGCCAGCTGATGGGTATTTCGAGCCGTGATTCTCCGGCCCGTTGTTATTTTTAATGAGTGGCAACAGATGTTTTTCAAAAATAGTACGCGTTATTATTTTGCCACATGATGCGTGCGCTATATTTGCCGGCCGCAGCGTCACGCATTCCAGCTTCAGTTTCGAGAGGTGGCGGCGGCGGCGGCCGCGGCGCGGCGCACTCTGCCCGTCTCTCTCTTACCGCCGCAGCCGTCGTTATGATTGATGGCCGACACCTGACCGCGACACTGCATACCCTTCCTCCGATTTTGACTTCTCATTAGGAGAGCAATTTCTGCTAAGGGAAATTGGACTACTCCTATTACTACAGGGTTTTAACAAGCAATTGCATCACCCTAATTAGACCTTAACATCTTTAAAATAGTCTACATACACAGCAAACGCAACTTCTTCTATGTCTAGTTTAGTTTTGACCATTCTCGATGTTTATTTATTATTATTTTAACATTCTGGGGTTATTTAAAATCAGCATTTAAAAAAAATAACAATTTTGTTTATTTGGTGTATGAGCCATGCAATATTATTTTACGCAAAAAATTAACACAAAGGCGCAGCCTTTGACTAGGACTTTTGTCATTTTATTTAATCTTTGGTTTGTTTTATTTTAATTTAGTTAAAAATGAACTTTTATGAAAAAGCTGTGTAAAAGTTGTCAGGATATGACATTAGGAAGTTTTTGCTGACGATTGGACATTTACTAACTTTTTATTTTCAAAAAAGAACAAAAATAAGAAGGGTGGTACCAGATGGTAAAACTAATCTGCAATTAATTTTTACTTTAATAGTTTAATAATAAAATAAAACCCTTTAAATCAGGTAAACAAAGAGTAATTTTAATATGAAAGTCATTCTGTTAGCTTGTAATTGTGGGCAGTAATTTTGCTGTTTATGCGGTGACATTTGTTACCATCGATATTGGACAGTATCTTGGAAAGGCTGTCTTGTAGGTGTGAAGAATTCAAGATCAAGATCAAGTGCATAATTAAAATGGAGCCTACGTTAGACTCGCTTGTGTACAAACAAAATCATATTTGTTTTTATGCGGCATGCATATTCATTACCATCGCAGTTGCTGAGAGGTAAATTGGGCGTTTGTCCGAAGAAAATGGCGAGGACGCAAGGCGCCAATATTGCATTGCTGTCTTTAGTTGGCGGAAATTTTATTGACTAATAATTAATTTTACGGTTCTACAAGCACATTGCAACTGAATTTGAAGGCTCAAGTGGAGTTTTAATTATTTTGTGGATGTTAGAGAAAACAGCTGTCCGTTTGTCGCTTCAGTACTTGCCGCCAGTCGGCCAACGCGTGCGACAAGCTTCCTTGTAGTTGGGCGCCTTTGTTATTACGCGGACAAGGAGGAATGGCTCGATGACGGCCTTTCATTTTTGGGGTGTTACGTTTCAGTGGCTTGCGTCCGAATGATAAAGAGAACAATAACAGGCACATCTCCGGCGCGGTCGGCCAGAATTCGAGCGGTAGCTATATCTATATCCAAGCGCCGCGTTACGTCACCGCGACGTCACGTTACGGTGCCGCGCGGAAGGGATGGCGATGGAGGGGACTCGCGGCCTCTTAATTCTATTGGCTGCAACCGTTGATTGCGACTTCCAAATATGGAACAGATGCTCCATTCATAAAAGTAAAGTCGCGCTCGCGTCGCGACCAGTTTCTGAGCAACAGCCGCGTGTGGAGGTTGCGCTTCCGATCGATCGTCCTTGACCACGCTGAACCCGCCGCCGTATCGACCTCCTGGTGCGCGTTCCGGCGTCCTCGCGACCGATCTCGCCCTCCCGGCCTGCCCCCGCGACGAACGGTGACGAGCAGCACGTCAGTGCAGTGCGTGCCGGCGCTATAAGCCCTGCTTGTTCTGTGGTAGGCGGGCCAGCGGCAGGCCTCTCCAACCCGCCGGCCACCATGATCATGGACGGGCTGGACACGCTGCCCGCACAGCACCACCATCACCATCACGCCTCCGCCTTCTTGCTGACCGAGTCGGCGGCCGCGGCTGCGGCGCACCACTTCAACGTGCTAAGCTTCGACACCTGCCTCTACAAGAGCGTCGGCTCCGTCGTCGAGACCGGCGGCAGCCCGGTGCCGGCGGCGGCCTGCTCGGCCACCGACCTCGAGTCCGCCTCCTCGGAACACCAAACCGGCGACCTCAACACCCCCGTCACCACTTCCGGAGACATTCCGTCCTTCTTCGGGCCCTCCACGGTCGTTGAGCCTCCACCCATCACAGGTGAGTACGCCCCAGCCTGTGATGTGCTGCCCCGCGATCGACCCCTGCTCGAATTACACGCCCTAATTCCCCATGACCCCGGCCCAGCGACACCGGCTGGGGTTGAAACTTGATCCAGATCGGCCCGCGACACCGCGCCAACCAATTATCGCGGTCCCAGATCAGAATGTAAGCCATCGGAATGCGGATTGATCGAGAACAGGTGTGGAAGACAAACAGCGATGTGTGCGATATGCATCCGTTCTATATTTACTCGAATGCGTGCTGGTCCCCGTGCAACGCGCCGCGCGCCCCAGCTTCGCGCTTTAATAATAGCAGTTGCGTCACCTCTGTTATGTCTATGCCGAATTCATTTTGCACCGCGGGCCGAAGTCGGCGCGCCGCGGCGCCCAATTCGAATTTCGGCAACAAGTGCCGCGCGCTGCCGGCGTCCCGGAGCCGCGCGGCGCACGGCGCCGACGCCGCCCGCGCCGATCAATAGCGCGGTCATTCAGATAGCTTTCATTGATAGTGAATTACTACGAACCGCCTGGACGAAATCGATAGGCCGCTACACTCGCCGCCGTTGCCATAGGTTTCGGTGCAGCTGGTCTTGCCATAATTGCGGCAACACGTCGTTATCGCGCCTAGAAAGTGCGATATCGCCTTCAAACGGCTCATTTCTATGCAGAATTGATTGCCTCATAATTGAATTATTCTGAATAGGCTACTATTTCCTCGACACATGTCGCCCTTTCCAGTTCAGAGCAAGTAGACCGCGCCGGTTCGCAATTTCATTAACTTCTGCCTTCATCTACTAACTTATCCGAGTGCTCATTCATAAATCTACACGCAGGTTGTCCAATTGTTGAAATTTGAAAGAATTCGACTTTATACCTTTATACACGAAATGTATTTTATTATTTTATATTCTTTAACGTTGTTAGATGACATATCAAAAGGATGACGTATGATTTTTGACAATGCCATAGTTAAGAAAATTCTAAAGTAAAAAACATGCTGCCGACAATTTCGTTATTACAGCCGAACATGTATGTTAAGATGCATTTCCCATTTAACCCCAAGTAAAAAACACATCACCATTCATTAACAAATATGTTAAAATTATTAATTTTAATTGTTGCTGAAGAAGAAAATTGATAATAAGTTCATACTGTCATCTTTCAGATAATTAGAGGTATTAGAGGGAGTAATTTATAGGCTGTACTATAGTTTCGGCTTCCTAACATATAAAATTTGTTTTGGTGTCGCCAGGAGCAATATATACAATTACATCTGAAAATAAATCACCTTGTTTGGTACTCTGTTTTAACTTTTAATCATAAGTACCGCAACGAATTAAAAAATGTTACTATTCTGAAGCAATAAAATTGTTTCTAGAAATTTATGCGCGAATATTTCCTGTAATACCTCATAAGTTTGGACAACCAATTAGGTCAATTCATCCCTGAGAAAATTGGCAAAAATTGGCTTGTTCCTATTTAATGCATCCATCGTTTGGTTTTGTGGCGATTGACCTTGACAATATGCCCGCCATAGAACATAATATTTGAAATAGATGCTTTCACTCCATAAACTTTGAGTGCATGGCTATAAAATGCATATAAAAATTATTTTTACAATAACAAGCTTCTTGTTTTCAAGATCTTGGCCAAGGAAAAACTAGAAATTTGGTATCATTTCATTTTTCATATTCAGCTGACCAAAGAAAATTGAAAGCATTCATTCATCATTCTGCCCTGATTAAATTATATGCCCAAACTGCAAGTAAAATTATATATCAAAATGAACAGCATAACACCAAGATGTCCGCTTTTAACTATAAAATAATTTCAACCTTAAGAATTAAAAAAACTGAAAAAGTAAGCGGGTGAGCGCACGACCACCATCCTAGAGAAACTTAATCAATTAGGCAAAACAAAAGCAACAGCCAAAAATAAAAGAAACTTCTGAAATCTAATAGTTTGTTTTAATATTAAAATTTTCAAAAACTTCTACAATAAATGTATACATTGATCTATTGTTGATGTTTCTACCTACCGAATTTCCTCAAGCTCATTGATAGGTAGGCCTAAACGCTACTAATGTTTAATTGCGATGTATATTTAAAATAGCTATTTAAAAAGTTATCTATGTACATACATGGACAGTTTTTTAAAAACCTCAATTTTGCAACCTACAAAATTTAAAATCGATTTTTTTACTATTAAGGTCTTATTAAAATTTTGGGGCGATAGAACTACTTGCAGAAATTTTTAGCACACGTTTTGGTTGCTTTTTGCCGTTTCCGTTTTATTAGTATTAACTAAAGTTTAGTTTTTAACGCACGTTTGTTTTTGTTTTTTTTTTTTAATTTCAGGAACGGCCAAAATATGACTAAATCTAGGTGGTAAAGAGGCGGTAAAAGTTTTTTAGGTGTTTCATGTTAAAGAATTATGACTAGAATGCATTTGTTTCTATCCGTATAGAACATTGCATCACTAGGGAAAATCGAACGTTCGTCGAACTGCAATAATATTGGTCTTGATAAAAAAAAGCCTAGGCGACCACCGACTTTGCACACTTGTTGCTGTTGCACAACTGAAGCTGAAAAGTTTATTTTACGTTTTTTCTCCAATTATCGACAATCCTTAAATTTCTCCACACTCTGCTTGTATGCAAATCGGCCGTAATTAACAGGCTTCGCATTCTCCCACGATTGTTAGCATATGAGCCGGTGATTAAGCGTGTTATTGATTGAAATAGCAGCTACCTATTTATATTAAGCGGATTTGTAGCGACGGGCGTCGCCAGAGCTTGGTGGAATAACGCGGTTGTCTCTCTTTGCAGCCACTCTAGATCCGGAGGAACTGTCCTTAGAGCAGCAGCAGTCTGGCAGTCCACGGCGCTCGCCCACGAGCAGCCAGACGAAAGAGAACTTGTCGCCACAGGGAAGCACTCTGAGCCCTGGCATCCGCGACGAAGACGCCACGAACAACAGCACGCTCAGCATGTACTCGGCTGCTGGGCCTTCCCAGTCAGCGAGTAATGCGTCAGGTAAAGTGCAGCACCGTCCCGCGTATTCGACGGCGTCCAGCCCCAGCCTCTCGGGCATGCAGGCGACAGGAAGCCCTCTCGGCCTCGGCGGCCAAGGAGGAATGGCGCAATCCCCGTCTGCCGTTAATCCTTGGCTGCTCTCCAGCCCCGATAAGCCGCTGTACCCGGCCGTCTTCGGCCTTCTGGGCCACGGCAGCTCGCAGTCGCCTCAGCAGCAGTACCCGTCGGCGACGCCGAGTCCGGCGGGCACCCAGTACGACGACCGTTCCCAGGCGGAGCTCATGCTGAGCATGGAGTGCACCAACCTGGCGCTGAAGCAGCCCCCGTCTTATTCCAGCTGTTCGGCGACGTCTGCTGGCCTGCAGCTGGACATGCAGCAGCAGGACCTGGTGTACACGAGGGTAGGCCAGCCGTTGGTGGCCAATACCGCGAAATACCAATGGGACGCTCAGGACTATAACAGCCCGCAGGGCTCCGGTGCGTTGGTGGTACCGGGACCGTCGAGCCTGGTGCCAAAGCAGGAACCCTTCAGTGCCGGGTGTTCGGGTGAAGTAGGACAGCAAGGTGCGGGCTCGGGCTACACCGTGCAGTTAGCGGAGTACAATCCATCGACTAGCAAAGGACACGAAATCCTCTCGCAAGTATATCAACAATCGCCAGTTCCTCTTAAGTTAGTTCCGGTAAAGCCGCGAAAATATCCCAATCGTCCGAGCAAAACGCCGGTGCACGAGCGACCGTACGCGTGCCCGGTGGAAAACTGCGACCGGCGGTTTTCCAGGTCCGACGAGCTCACCCGCCACATCCGCATCCACACGGGGCAAAAGCCCTTCCAGTGCCGGATCTGCATGCGGTCGTTCTCGCGGTCGGACCACCTCACCACGCACATTAGGACTCATACGGGCGAGAAGCCCTTCTCCTGCGACGTGTGCGGCCGCAAATTCGCTCGTAGTGATGAGAAGAAGAGGCACGCGAAGGTGCACCTGAAGCAACGCATGAAGAAGGAGAACAAGCTCGGGTCGTCGGGCGGCTCTCAGCAGAGCGGTGCGAGCCAGCAGCAGCAGCAACAGCAGCAACAGCAGCAGCAACAGCAACAGCAGCAGCAGCATCAACAGCACCATCACCACCACTTGCACCCGCACCAACACCCTCCGGGTCCTCACCACCCGCAGCACATGCATGCTCCGCATACCGTTACCAGCGAAGAGGCGCTCACATTGCCGGTGGTAACCACAACTCTGTGAGAATTGCCCACCGCCGAGCTGGCCCCCGGCGACTGTGTTCTCTTCATACGCGATGACTGTGATCTCGGCACCGGCAACGCTCGGCTACTCTACGTTCGCATAGAATAGATTTGCACAACATGCAACCTGAAAACCATGATCTCCGCTGGCTGAATGCCTGTCTGTGTTGTGTGCCATTTGTGTCGTTTTATTTATACAATATACAGACACTCTACGGAAGACTTGAGAAACGTGTGAGATGGGTTCAATATTAATCCAAAAACACGACGTGTTCTACGCTGCCATACAGATAATGAATAGAAATATCCTCGTTAACGACATGTTAACAAATCTATTTTTGTAAATTTTTCATTTTTTTGTTGTTATATCACATAGTTTATCTTCTGGTGTCGTAGACATGCGAGTTAAATAGTTTTAACATTACTATAGACAAAGACAAGTTAACAATGGCTTTAATTATTAATATTATTCTAAAATTTATGATGACTTGTTGCCAAATAACACTTTTAACTACTTTATACATTCCGTACTAGGATTTTATTTAGTTGTTGGCTAGTTAGGTTGTATTGTTTCAGTCATAAAATGTCAATAGTCTCAGCAGAAAGTCAATACGAGTCAAGTGATGTCCTTACGCAACGCACATATTAGACGTTATACTTTTAGAGATGGCTTGGCGGGAGGTTGCGATCCCTCTAGATGGATTTCGTGGCCGCCGACTGCGGCGGTGTCTTCGGCTGCACACATTTACAAACACATATCAAAGCACAACTAAAGAGCGAAAATCTCAACTATTTTGTAAGATTTTTCAATTATATTAATGCGGTACGAAATCAATCTATCGATTGTAACATTAAAAGGCGCTCAAAGCGGCCCGCGAAGCAGTAGGGAGGCAGAAAGTGCAAGAGCGCTCGCTGTGAATATGGCAGAACGCGGCCGAAGCTGTACTATCCCGAGTTGCTGGCCACGAAATTCACCCGAAGACGAAACCACACCGAAGTCCGTTTAGATGAGAAATTGTTTGCTATGGCTTGTACCTGTTGTTGTTTCAAACTGTTACACTGGATGCTGTTTTAGTGGAAACTTGCCTTAACTGAAGTGTCTTGAATAACTCTTAACTAAATTGTCTGGCATCTTACACGCTCAATATCTCATATTCCTCCTTAACATAGAGTTACCACCATCGAGCGGCAGCTGTCGATTTTGGCGTTCAAACCTTGTCAGTTGCTCATTGAACCTTAGCCGCCCGATTGCAGAGTAGGGAGAAATGATAGTAACGTTAGCCGCTAGCCAGTCAAATACTTTAAGTAATTGGATTATTTACTGTAGGTAACATCCGATTAGCGTTTCGCTGGATCCATTAATTTATGAAATTTGTCGGTCACTTTAAAATTGGTGGTGCTTTCCACTATAAAAATAAGCGTACAAATGTTATAGGCCTAACTGTAGTCAGAAGAAAGTATAACATAACGAATGTGAATAATTTGTAAATAGTGTAATAATGTTAACTATGTAAATAGCATAACGAATATTATTGAATTTACCTTTTAAACAAAATTGTTGAATACCCCGGCTGTTGTAATGTTTGTTGTTGCACGTGCGCTGTTGAGAAGCCCACGGTCTTTTACTACTCCCTTCCATCGTGCACTTTGTAACTATTTTTATATCCTAAATATTAGATGTTACCTTATCAAAACTATTGAAATTCTTACACAACTCATGAGGCTGTTGTATTATGAATGTGATATTTGAATACATGGATATTGTAAATTATTATCACGAAAACATCCCTATTTATTTGTACATGTCAAAACTTCAGTCGTTACGCATACTGTTCAAGTCGATGTAATAATAAGTGGTTGTGCTCAGATTTGAATAAAATCTCACTTGATCAGTCATAATAAAAAGCTAAATAAAACACGGAGTTTTACTTCTCCCCCTTTGTTCATGTTCGAGTTTCGCAAGTAGATCTCACGAGGTGCAGTATTAACGTAAGTATGGGGCAACGTGCAACATTCGGTAGGTATATTTGAGCTCTACGTTATCTCTAAAACATTCAAGTCATCGATACGGATATATGTGTATAACAAACCATCACATCAGAAGTGCTTTGTGAAGTTTAGATAAACTAACATTACTTTAGGAATCTGTTAAATCCAATAATAATATTTCTGGATTACTTAAAATGTTCTATCAAGAATATTTAAATAAGTAAATAAGAAATGTTAAAATTTTACATAATTATTATTAATATTACGACTGTTTATTAATCTTGCCAAATTTTTCTATCGCCTTCAAACATATTCATCATTCTATCTCTACAGTAAGTTGCTTGGATACTTATGCACATCTTAAATTTGGCCTGAAAGAAATTATTCAGTGGCTTCAAATTCAGGTATTTGTAATTATTTGACTTTTGAAAATAAGTGAAGGCTTCCTGTTCAAAGCAGAAATTGATTTTTCGGTAGTATGATAGGTTACACTTTCATCTTAAAATAATTAATTTCCTCAAAAAATATTCAGACATTCACTTTTAAGGTGTTGAGGGCGATTTTAAGGAAACATGGCAATAATTTTTAGCCCCGCAAAGCACATCAAGTAATACTTCTGATTGGACGCCTTAGTTTTCTAGCATACAATACAAGGTGGTTCAAATATGACCGGGACTGATTTGTGTGTAAACAAACCGCATTGCGCAACTGTTGTGCGGTCTTCAGAAAGTGGAGCCACAACCTCCACCCTCCCTCCTGCTCGGGTTAGAACTTTTTCAGTTGTGCTTGAGAGCTGCTAGAGTGATGAGCGAATAGAAGGTACCGCGGAGCGTGGGACAACACATTGTGATCAAATTTCTCGTTGAAGAAAAAGTCTCATCCGCTGAAATTTACCACATATTTCAAAAACAGTATGGGGAAGAGTATCTCTTACGGACTCATGTGCTTGCGCTGTAAGTGCTTCAGAGGAGGCAGATAGCGCATGGAGACTAAAGAGCATGATCGTCGGCCGCAAACCTCCGTCACTGAACCAAACATTGATCATGCAGGCGCGCTTATTCGTGAGAATAGACACAGCACTATTAAGGAACTTAGAGCAATATCAATGTGTTGGTGGTGTAGAAGACATTATGAAAAATTACCTACACTATCGCAAGGTGACTGCACCGTGGGTACCACTTTGACGGACGTGAACAACATGGTGCTCATGCAAGCTGCCAATCGTCTCCTACAGCAGTTTGAAGATGAAAGTGATTTATTTTAAAGTCTATAGTGACCACTAATGAAATGTGGATGCACTACTTCATTCTCTAGTCCCAGCAGTCATCACGCGAGTGGCGGCATACCAATTCTCCCAAACCCAAGAGAGCGCGGAAGAGCCATTCGGCAGGAAAAGTGGTGGCAGTTCTTCTGAGACTGACAGGGGTTATCTATGTAGTCTTTCTGACGGCTGCCAAAACAGTCAACGTAGCTTATTACTCAGGCTCTTAGCGACAGACGCGAAGGAAAAGATCAGATCCAAGCGGAAGACAGGTGAAAGCGGGTAGCCTTCCTTCAAGACAATGCACCTCTCTCTATTGCCAAAACAAGAATGTAAACCTCCCAAAAATTGAAATAGAGCCTTTTGCCACATCCCCCGCACAGTCCCGACTTGGGATCAAGTGATTTCTATCTGTTCGGAGAGCTCAAATCAAACTTGCGGACATCGACGCCGTCATCCAGACTGTTCGGGAATGAATAATCTGACAACCAAAAGCCTTTTTTGAAAAGCACGTTGAAGACTGACATGAGCAAGTACGTGTTTGGCAATTAAAATTAAAAATATTTAAACCACCTTGTACATAAATACACAAATATAATTAACATTCATCATTTCTCAATTAATCATTCTCATTATTGCAATTTAAAACTGGAAATTACATGCTAAAATTTTTGCATTTTGGTTCAACATACAGGGACGTAGAGATAATCTATAAAATAAACAACAAAACTAACATTAAAATAATAGAAAAATTAAATTTACTCACATGAGTTTTAATACCATTAACCGTAAATAGTATTAAGAATCACATTACTCATTGTAGCTCCCATCAATGGCCACGACCTTCTTGAGCCGAGACCTAAACTTGCTGCAAGCCGACACAACATCCCCTTGTTCTTAAGCTGTCTTTGGTTTTATGATGTCTCATTGGTTTTCGCCTCAACAACGGGGATTGCCGTCGGAGCTGTAAGGTGCCCACAAGTCAGCGGACCAGTTGTAATACAAATTGTTGCATAGTCATGCCAGGGTCTTCTTTGCCTTGTGGGCCGGAATGAAGTTTTCTAGAGTACTCGCCCAGCAACCATCCCCTCTATTTAGGACTCGAACTGTCTCTATTATATTGCTATAATTGCCAGTGGTCACTTTCAGACCTTCCTTAAAAAACTAGAGTGCTATGACATCCCCTTCTTTGCTCACAAGCCCCAGCCCCATCACTTCATATGCATGACAAAAGGTAATTCAGAGATGAAGTGGGAGATCTAGCGGCAATTTTGACGATTAACCTTCCTGTGCTGGATGAAATTCTATTCGCCAAAAAGAGTCTCGGAAAGCCAGCGCTGTCATGCTTGACGTCGTTTAGCAGTGCTTGGGCCTTTCATTTCTTGTTCATTTTGTTTGTCACGATCAACATTTGGCGGTTTCTTAGTAGTGTGAATCCTGGTGTAGAATAGGCTGTCCGTCGACCTCGCCACGGTCATTTGTTTTGACAAGTCAGTCATGCTCCGCCCAGGATCATCCTGCTGGACCGTCTCTTTCAATTCGCGGTTGAATTGACCTGCCAACAGTTATCTCCTCCTGGTGGTCAGTTTTTCTGCACCCTTTAGCTACGTTGTAAACGTAGATCTTTTTGCAGTCAAACCAAGTAATAATTTCTGTCGGAGAGGGATTCTAGTACAGCAGCTTTGCGGTGATAATCTCGACTCGTTTTGTCCATAATTATAGGTTTTTGATTATGTAAAGCTAACTTGTGTTACCTGAAATGTTTCCTGCAATATAAGCTAAAAAAATTAAGGATGTGCCTCGACGACCCTGTATATGTTAAAAATCGTCATAATTATTGTGAAGTCGTTACGCATGTTTCCTCAAACCAAAATCACGATTAAAAAATTATTACCTTTTTATTATTTTGCGTTATTTGTATACACTTTTGCATATTTTAACTAATTTTATATTTAGAAAAATACGAGTCAGGTTTATGAGACTATTATACATTTTGATATTTCTGGTTTTTATTTCATTTGATTTATTCCTTTATAGACTTCTTCGTTTATTGCTTAAATGTGTGTGTACCATAAAATAAAATACCGACTGCATTTTGAAAGGCTTGTTAATTATTATTAACATACATATTTCTAGTAGCCACAATTGGTTTGCTACTTTTATGGTAATATACTTGCATGTTAGCAATAATATAAAGAGAAAATGCATTGTTTGTCAAACTTTATCATAAAAATTAATTTGGTTACTCTTAATCAGACAGTTTTAAGAGAAGCAGATATATAGAGAAACCAATGTGTTCGAGTACGTATTTTAAAACTGCAAAGAATTATCATAATTGTGACTAAATGCATTGGAGAATTTTAAAAAGGGAGCCTACACCTGTGGGCCAATTGTCGAGTTAAAATTTTTTTTATTATTTCTTCTCTGTTAATTCTTTTAATTTTTTTTTGTTACTTCAATTACATTTAAATGCATACACATGTTTCGAGATATTTGTGGGTATGTTTTACAAATAATATTTAAAATATTTACAACTTGTGTTCAGACAATTTGTAATATTGGATATCTGTAGATGGCAATATTGTGGTGTACAAATTTGTTGATAGATAAGAGGCTGTTAAGGTGTATAAGATCAGGGACTTTTATTTAATGTTTATTTTTTACGCACACTACTATTAAATAATTTACTATATTATTCTTACTATACCCACAATATAAACTTATTCTTCTTTTTTAATGACATTTTTCATCGAAAGTTGGCGACCACTTTTTAAACGCTTCTCTATCTCTTGCCACGTCAAATATCTGCTCGACTGATAGGTTGATCGAGTTTCTCATGTTTCGTAGCCAAGACTTCTTTCTCCTGTCGACACTTTTTTCCTTTAATTTGTCCTTGCGATAATAAGTATTTGTCATTTCGGAGAATATGTTCTAAATATTTCTTTTGTTTTAACAATGCTTATGAGTTTTCATTTGCAACCAATAGTCTTAGAATCTTTTCGTTTGTAAATCTAAGAATCTTCAGCATTCGCTTATAAAGTCGCATTCAGTCGACTCTAATTTTTTGCTATTTGTGTTTTTATCTTTTATATATTTTAAGAATCGTAACTTATACCTTATACAAGATGTGGAAATGCTTCAGGAAACCTATACCACCATTTTGGATGGAAAATTCGGAACAAAAAAGGCTAGTGTTCTAATTTAACCAAATGCGTGATTATAGGGTAATCATAAGCCAAGGATAAATTACTGCTCGCGGTGCGTTTGGAAAGAGGCGGGGATTAGTGCATCCGAGAGTAGTAGTGAGACCCAGGGTGGAGACTTGTGTAGCGCTCGAGTAAAGAGGAGAGGGAGGAGAGAGCTTAGCTTAATCATCGTTGCGAAGCCCGTTAAGGCAGCTGCGCAGTTCTCAGAAATTATAGTAAGCTAGTTGAATAACATAAATATGCAGATGAATCGTTCCGCAATACTCAAAATTATTGGCTAGATACTTAGCTGTGATTACCAAGTAAGTAAGCATTTGGAAAAATTAAAGCAGTAGCCTTTTTGTTCTAGATTGTCTATCCAACATGGAGGTATGGGTTTGCTGGGACAATTGTGAAACATTATTTATATACTTTATAAATGCTTTCTATTCTAGTTCTAGAATTTATAATTACACCGAAATATTTATATTTGTTAACTCGTTCCATGTGCTACCTTTTTAGTATGAGAAGAGTATTTATGTGTATGATCATGTATTTCGTTTTTTTTGATATTAATATTAACTCCATTTTTGACTTTTTCTAAGTGTATCTGTAGCTCATCAATACTTTCCGCTATGTGTACGGTATTATCCACAAATCTAACGTTGTTGATTAGTACTTTACTAATACTCGCATTCTCTATTGCCAGAGTGCTGTCTGAAATATTATTTGCGAATAAACGTTACATAACTAAGTCGACAGCAAACTCCTGTTTGACAACTGTTTCTATCTTAGTTGCAGCTCTTTCATCTATTCATACTATCGCCGTTTGATTGTATTCTGTTTTTTATAAGTTTGACGTCTTTTTGATCTAAAGTGGTGTTTTTTATCAGATCAGTAAATTTATCGTGCTACACCCTATCAAAAATCTTTCGCAATTCTTGATAACATAGACGTTTTTGTTATATTCTCGGCACTTTTGCAGCAGAATAATCATTGTGAATGATTCTCTACTTCATTCCTCCTCGGAATCTAAAGTGACTGATCAAGTTGTTCAAATTTTTTGTATACACAATTTTGTATGGCTTTCAGAAAAAAACTCATGACGCGAAATTTATTATAGCAGAATTTTTTTAGATATAGATATAAATACTTTAAAATAATTTAGTCGCACATTGTAGGTTTTTATCATCCAATGCTTTAATTAGCTTAATTAGTAACTTGCCGTTATTCTTGCCTCTTTGATTGCATATTCAACTTCAATTATAATATTTCCAAATGTGTCACTACTTTTTCCAGTTTTTCTTCTGCCTTTACTGTCTTTTGTAAAATATGCTATATATTTCTCTCAGGTTTTCTTCTTATGCTTTTCGAATTGATTTTTCCTTCCCTATTTTTTATTACTAGTGGGATTGTCTTTCTTAGATTGCGTGTTTTTTTCAATTTTATACGGAGGTTAACAGTATTATGTTTATCATTTAATTCTTCTATTTTTCAGCCATTTTCATCCATTCAGTGCTTTTTGTTTTTTACTTCATATTCTATTTGCAATTTTCTTAGCTATTTATATCGTTCTTTATTTTTGTTCTTAATTCACAACTAATATATTTCCTTGTGTTGTTCAAGGCTTCTTAGCAGTTGCTAACTACTTATTTTTCGGCGTCTGCAATTGATGACATATCTTTCCAGGCATTGTCAATATTTTGTTGTAGCTTTATGAAATTTTTCTACTATTATCTCGTTATTTTGTTATAGCTTTTATCCTGAAATCTTTTTAAGTTCTTACTTTTTTCTTACTTTTCAACTTTCTTAATCGTATTGTTGCGTTAGCCAGTACCAAATTATAATCGGGACGTCCGTCAGCACTTGGGTAAGTTTTTAGGTTCTTAAGCCCACTTCTCAATTGTTTGTTTATTAAAATAAAATCAGTTTGATTTTTTATTATTGTATCTTCACTGTGTGCAAGTACATCCTTCTCACAGGTAAATCATAAAACGTATTAGTGACATCTAAGTCTTTTTCTTGACAATATTGCACTAATCTGTCTCGTCTTTCGTTTCTTAAGCCCATTTTCCACCTATATCCTCAACCTTACATTTTCCAATTTTAGCATTGAAATCACCCATAATTATGTTGACTTTGTAGTTTTTTAAGTTCTTAACTAACACTAAATAAAATTATAAAACTAAATAAAATTCTTCTCATTATCAGTGCTGCCAGATATGGGAGCGTAAATCTGGATTAAATGTATGCCTAAATAGTAGGCGCTAACTTGTGTTAACATCATGCCATCGTTATAAGGAACAAATTTATTAACTTATGGATAGTTTCTTTGTTTTTGCATATTCTATTTAACGTACAAAAAAATGTTTTAATTTTTAATATCAAAATTTACAAGTATTATACTTTTTAAGGGTTTATTAATTATTTGTTAAATATAAACAGTTTCATGTGTACTCACAAGTTCCAGCGCAAAGTGCTTCCTTATGTTGAATTAACGTTCATTTCAGATGTAAGTCGTGTATTAAGCGGCATATGTAACGGGTAACTTTTAATTTCAATTTTTATAATTGTGCGATTATCCTTCGAATTCGCTTCAAGTGCCACAACAAAGTCAAAAGTCCATAACCTTAACTACTAAGAAGATCAGCAGACTCCAATAAATAAAATAATTACACCTCTAAATTGGACCCAAGAAATTCATTTAAGAGATCATTTAGCTACTGAAAAGTTGGAAGAACAACTTTTCAAGGTGACGGGTGGGCGTAATTTCCACATTCAAGAGCCAAATCGAAAATCCTGCAATTAAATCGTTCTCAGGCTAATAACATCAGGCGGATGGCTACTCGGTATTTCGGCTCTAGCACTGCTTGAATTGATTCTGAGTGGAGCGCTTGTTTTTGGCCGTAGCGATATCTTCTTGCTGGCTAATTACTCAAATTAACATTACTGCAAATTGCCGGTATTGATCAATGTATGATTAAATTTGTAACTATACTTGTACGGCTCGACATTGTTTCGGTGCAAGCAAGTAAGTCTTTGTGTTTCCGAACAATGAGGTTTGTAACAGTGTTTGCCGTAATGATTATAAGCACTAGCATATTCTTATTCAAGGAGAGTTAAAAGCCAAGGAACGCTTGTCACCATTCATTATCGGTTGGGGAACTCCAGGCTATATGCATTGCAATGAGTTTGCAAACTGTTCAGTATATAGATCTGATAAGTATATATTAAATTAACCGCTACAAGTTATTTTGATATTTTCAATGTAATCAACAATACTAACAGTTGAAAAAATTTTTAAACACTAAAACGGAAGATTTTATATAGTGGATTAAATTAAAATATCTAGTTTAATCAATTCTTTTACATAAACAAAAAATGTTTTGATTTTATATTTGTATAACTTTGTGAGAACACAAAATTTTTAAACAGTATGTCAGTTAAATAATTTTATTAGCTAACATTTATTTTAATACTTGACTTTTGTTACAGTAACTTGTGGTAGTTGTAAGAAGAGGGATTTAAAAAATATAGATAAGACTATGAAAAGGAGTGATAGCTGTTGTGAACTATTTCTGTTAACAAGGGCCAACTGTAAAATAATGGAATTGAAATAAAATGGTAAATTTGTGCAGCTTATAAAATCCTGCAGTAGAGCAAAGCCTGTTCATTTTGCAATTGACTTTCAATATTTTAAATCAGATCGTACTTTACTCTATTGGAATTATATTTCTAATTTGCGATGATAAGTGTCTATTTTATAAAATATTTTAAGCAATTTAGCATAAAAGGAAAGAAAACGGAAAGCATTCAAAACAATTTAAAAATATTCGGGCATTATTGAAATTATTTAACATTTATTGAAAAGCAACAGGGCCTGACTAATTCATAGGCTGCGTAAGCTGCAGTCTAGGGCGCTAGGATTCGGGGGCCAAATTTTGAGATGAGCAAACGAAAAAGTGAGCTCAATCAGAGAATCTTTGAATAGATTATAACTATTACACTTTGAAATCGTTTATTCCTTGTTCACTAATGTGTAAGAAATTTTTAAAAACATTAATATCATCTAATTTGTAATGTATGAAATGTACAATGGTAAGAGTTCACGGTGCTCGGAAAATATTCTCAAACAGATAGATCCAATTATATCACTTTATGACCCGGCATTCTGGTGCGACAATGAGGAACTTCACAAATTGATGGTCTACAATGGCATTCAGCAAAATAATGGCTCTAATTTTAAAAATCTGGACTACAGTAAGCCTCATAAAAAAAGATTTTGTACAAATCAGTTGTTTTGTAAAAAGTTAATAAATAGAAAACGCATAAAGCGAAATTGCTTCGTTTATTTAAAATTAACCGGACGAGCATTTTGTAATCCTTGCAAACTCTATAAAGGAACGGCGTTTCTGATAACTAAGAGGTTTAATGATTGAAAAAAGTAATTATATAATAAAATATTAAAAAAAAATAAAAATATTAGGCTTTGTAAGAAATAGTAACTTTAAAAAGTTCAAAATTTAATTCTTTGATAGCCGAACATGCAGCAAAATTTAAAAATAAAAAAAGAGTTATTTCCTCATATTTATCAAGTACAACTTTCAATGAAATCATTGTACAGTTAGCGAGCTAAGATAAGACAGATATTGTACAAAATATTGAAAATCTCAAGTATCATTCCATAATTGTGGACTCAACGCCAGATTGGGTCGCACGCAATGGTATGTTACGTACCGCTTACGGCTACGAAAACTTCTGTTAAACGATTTTTGACTTTTATTCTTAACTGCGGCCATAGAGATGAACAGATGGCGAATGTTGTAATATTGACAGTAGATTTTGTAGGTCTAACAATTTAAATAACCGTAGAAGGTGGAGCTACGACAATACCAGAAATATATCTGAGTGTTACAAATGTCTTCAGTTTAAAATAAAAGAAGTAAATCCTTTCGACATATACATGCCTTGCGAGAACCACTTTATAACTAGTTGGCCCTGCAGCTACGGAGAGTAAAATTTTTGTTTAGAACAATAAAATCTATAACCCTTTGAGTTCTTTAACCAAAAGATGGGTTATCTTGTGATCTTACCTTACTCCTCATTGGCAAAAACTTTGTCGACAACTTGATGGAGTGCGTTTGGTGGTGGTAGTCGAGCATTATATAAATCGTACCAAGTTCTTGTTACTCTGATACGCATTATCCATGGTAGTGATTAGACTAAGGACGTTTAGTATAAAGCAATACCAGTGTATTTCAAGCAAATACCCAAAAGTTAAGATCTGAAAAAGAATCGAGGCCAAGTGGGGCGACACGCAACAGTGTTTCTACACGAACATTGGACGTAGCACGTAAGACAACGACATATTTGAACGAGTATACCGGACAGATCATTTTAGGACACGTCAACCTTCGAGAATATCCGTGAATGCGACGAGGAAACAACACTCGAAACAGGAGCCCGAAACGGAGCAAAATCGTCCTAATCAAAGGATAGCTGGTGGAGAGGGATAGTAAACAGATCCAGTGCATAAGAGCCAGGACTAACAACTGCGGCTAACAAACATAACAGCTCGGACTCAAAATTGCGGTTAGCGTGCACAACAGCCTAGACTCGCTTGAGACTGTTTAAGAGACATGGACCAAGAATTATGGACTTGCGAGTGACAATACACGGCAAAAGTGGAGCTTGTTTGAGACTACACCTAGGTGCGGACTCGTAGGCAAAGCGCAACTTGTAGAGACTACTCAAGAAACGAAGGACTAAAAAGCAAGTTAATTTGAAGTAGCATAAGTTTTAAAGTAAGGGAATTGTAGAGATGGAAGACCAAAACAGCTTGCTGTTTATGATCATTTCCCCTGACTCGGGTTTCCGTAGTTTTTTCGCGTCCTGAACTAAGGTGAATACCGGGATAAATATTGCACTTAACACGGTAGAAAAGCTTTAAAAAATATGTAGAAAATTATAAAAAAAATGTAAAGTTAAATTATGAAAATGCCGATATAGTGCCATAGGTAGGCGGAGCATCTGCTGAACAAAAACACAATTATATTTCTCAATATTGTCATCGTTTTAAAAATTTCTTTCAGCGTGGCAGTTACTAACTGCAATGGAGAATGGAAAAGAAATGTTTCTCAAATAACAGTTTTTAGATTAAATGGACATTTATTTTTATTTTCCTCATTGATGTGCGTATGTATGTAAACATTGTGTTGAAGTATATATATATATATATATATGTAACAAAAATTTAAAAATCAAATGTTTTGCTTAAACAATCAGTTTCTTTGTATTTGGAAGCAGTTAAGTTTTTATACATGACTTAAAAAATGGTGTACAAAAATCGGTACACACAACTCTTCCGACAAGCAGTTTTTGGTGAAACAAGACTCTTTATTCTTTAAGACTAAATTTGCATCAACAAAAAACCCGTTTTGAGTTTGTAGATTCGGTGAAAGCAAAAGCAACCGAGATCACGAAAAAGGACCTCCAACATTGCTGTCAACAGCAGAAAATTTGCATAAAACAGTCTAGGCTTCAAGGAACTGAATATGTAGAAGGCTCTAATATTTTTATTATAACATTTTTTAAAGAAATATAATATATAATATAATAATAATGTATAGGCACAAAAACAGTAATAGACGCATATCGTAATTATATTAGGTTGACGGTGACACAACTTTTATTTTCATTTTAAAATGTGCAACTAGCAAGATCGTGCCGAACTATTTCTGATAATGCTTGAGCAACGCGGCAGCAGCCCGCCGCCAGCCTCTAAATTCACTTCCCTGCACTCGGTTTTCACAATGCAGCCGCAGCCTAATTTGACTACAATCCAGTTTCGGCCTCAGAAAAAATTGACACGAAAAAGACATTGGAAACGGTGACAAGCGACAACGACAGTCCCCGCTAGTTTCTTAATGAATTAGCTGGCATTCCGGCACTCCTGCGAGATATCTATCTTGTGCAATAGTGGTTTGCGCTATTCTCGTTGCTGTACCTCACCGCGGCCGCATTATGGATTCAAAATATTTTGCATCTAAATTTATAGGGCGCATGCTTATTTATGTAGGTAAGTCAGCGCTTATGGCAAGACAACTAACCTCAATTAGGCTTATCTATTTTCGATCGAAAGCGATTTTTCTCTCGCTGGAGCGCTAAACGGTCCAGAGGCCGATTTGCATCTCTGCAAATATGGATTATCTCCCAGTGTGCTGGCCTGCCATTAATCAGTGCAGACTATTAAGATTTTATTTGGTCAGTGTCACAACTAACTAGGCCGAACGAATTATATTCGCGCGATTAACTCATTTACCATACTGACAGTTGGTGGTAACAAAGTAATTATAAAGTCCAATCATCGAGATATTTCAAAAAAATAATTTATTTTAAACTGAAACCTAAAATTTGATCTATTGCTCATTACCAACATGATATAACTAAAACAAATTACTAATGATAGTAGTTTGACGGAAACAAAGTATTATACGAGGGCAATTCTGATTGAAACCTTCGTTTGCTTATGCTTGAAAAATAAGCGAAGATAGCAACAGCCGTCATGTGATGCTCCTGTAACACTATCATAAAAAATTCCGCCAAATGTGAAGTGCGTGCAGTAATAAATTTTTTTCGTGTAAAATAACTTTTGGCAGCTGCGCAAACTGTGCAAAGTTAGAGGACCAAACGTGATGAATAAAGGTGTCGTGCGTCAGTAGTGTCGCAAGTTTACAGATGGACAAACTAACTTGCACGATGAGGCAAGAAGTGGTCGGCGATAAATTTGAAAAGGATATTAACAAAAAGATCCGTTATGCACATGAAACAGTGGTTTACGTCGCACCACTTTGATGACATTGCGCTTCAAGATAGCGTTAGTAAGCGGCTTTATTTCCAAACGGAAGAGTTTTTTAGAGAAGTGTACAGTGTAAGACATTATGAGAAGTATTTCAATTTGCACAGCAATTATATCGGATAAAATAAGCATATATTAGTGTAACACGATAGAAAAATTAGTAAAAGTTTAAAGCGCGGCTGGGAGAGTGCAACGGAGATAATAATCTCGGCTAAAGCCTTCAACTTATTTATAATTGAATCAGTAAATTTAAATTTTTTCATTAAAATCTATGAAAACTTGACTGATTTTTTTTCTGGTTAAAAGGTATGGTTTACAAGCTTGGCCCAAGAGAGTTTTTTATTGCTCGTGCTAAGTTGTCTCACAGTTTTAAAATTTTTTGAGTTATTGCATTTTTTGGCATTGATTAAAATGTCAAAAATATACCTTCTTAAAAAATTAATTTATCCAATAATAGAGATATGGTAAGACGAAATTTAGACCGATAATTATTGTCTACACGTTGGTGACACAATGACCATCAACTGTCATTTGGGTCAGGGGTGTAATTTTAACGAATTTTACAAAATTCGCAATTTTTAAAGTTTTTAATTTTCAAAAATTTCTCAATGCTCTACCGGAGGTATACATGTATGAGATTTTTATGACACATACATGGAATCAAGGGCTACTCATAATCAAAAGTTTATGATCGTAGCTGCCTTAGTATTGTAGAAAAAATTTCCAAATATACCAATTTTTACGTTCTTGGATAATTTCTTTTCTGACACTTACAATGCACGTGAGGTATCTGAAAATTTTTGATAAAGACCTGTCGTCATATGCTATATTTGTGCGAACTCAATTCATTTATTAACACTGTCGTTTGGTAGTAAAAATTACCAAAATTTTGCTTTTCCACCCATTTAAGATTAAAAAGCACGAGCTAAATACCAAACCTTGATTCATTTTTTACCGGTAGCCTATGGCCTTACGTATAAAAAAAATCATCATCGAGATTCTCAAAACTCTTCCCAAAGTTTATTGAATTTTTATAGAATTGGCCGTAAAGTACATTAGTTAAGTCACCTAGAAAGAATAAATGAATCAGAATACAGTAAAATTTAAAAAAAACTTAGAGAAAATAAAAGATTAAATATTAGTTAATTGTTGCAACAGTGGAATAAAATACAGGGAAGCTTAAAAGTAGGTGGATTAAAGCAAGTTAGTATTAGATAGAATATTGTAACGAACTTCCAAATGCCGGTCACCGAGCCTCAGCGGCTCAGGGACAGACATCATGTTTTTTAGGAATGCAGCCACGCACGTGCAAGGACTCGAACAATGGGAAATTTCCAGATGTTTACTAGAAGTTTCGCGCACCTCAAAACCGGTCCTGGGTTATTTAAAAATCAAGCAGTGAAGCAACGAGAAGAAGTTAAGTGCCGGGAGCAAAACGTCCTGTGCTATGCAACTTAAATAGTGTTACAGATAAATGCAATGTAATTTTACGTTAGTAATTTTTTGTTTTGTGTACATAAAGATTATTAAGTTATTTTGATTTCCTCTAAGTAAAACAAATAAGTAGTTAAGTAAATTTATGCATGTTATTCACCATTGTCAAGAGCAAAAACTTTACATGCGTACATGAACAAATGATAGGTAAGATACAAAGAAAGAATTAAACTAGGCGTAAATCTAATAACTGGTAAACGTAACTGCTGATTAAGGCACAGTTTTAAAAATATTTTGACTTTATGAACACGACAGAAAAAGTGTTAGTAGAATTTAATAGAAATGATACCATTTATCTGCTACTGATATTTACATTCACAAACTTATCGTAAAGGTGCTGTCATGAAGTAAGTTTTACTATGTGTAATTACATATCTTATACTATAGCATATGTCAATTAAAAAAATATAAAACACAAACAAAGGAATGATAAAAAAAATTGAATAAAAAAAGAATAAAATTCGCCTAAGTACGGAACACCAGAAAAGAGATTAAAATAGATTAAGATAAACTATTAAAGTCATAAATAGAAAAGGGATGAAAAATATTAATTACACGATGAGTATTGAAAGGCAAAGAAGAATCAATAAAATACAGGGCGGGTGAAAAATAACTATGCATGTAGTATCACTGGAGTCATGATAAAAACGGCCATTTTGCTCTTACTGTACGGGCGTGGTCCAACCATCATTTTTAAGGTCGTTAGTTGTGTTGACGCAGACATTATAAATGGGTTTCAAGATCTTGAGATTTTAATCCATATAATTTTTAGCTATGGGACGAAGGAGGTTCTCAATATCCCAAACGATTGTCTTCGGGAAACAGTGCATTCCACCCTCGGCCGTTTTAGGAGACTGGTTGATGCCGCCGGTGCCTGTGTTGAAATTTAAGGATTTGTTTTCATTTTCCTATGTAATAAGGTACATGTAAAATTTTTTTCAGTCAATTTGTAATAGAAGTATGTAGAAAGAATAATAGAAAATTGCATGCTATAAAAGAAACTTTTGTCTGGAATAAGAAAAAATGTGAATAGATATTACAACGACAAGCCACTGTGTCAATGTTTCGTTTAATATTAAGAGCTTAAAAGCATGTCTATCACATGCTCTTCTTAAAATTAAAATAATTAAACTTGTACAAAATTCCAAGGTTTTTGCTAATTAGTCATTTGCATTTTTGTGCAACAATAGTATTCTTCTTATTTCATTTCATAATTTTTAAAATACAAAATATTAAAGCTGTCATATATAAAGTGCTACTTTTGCAATTATTTATATTTAAAACGTTTTTTAATTACTATTTTTGTTACACTTTTTTCGCATGCTTATGGGCCTTGGATCTTACCAACAACTATTTGAAAAAAGTTTATTGTTATCCATTCATTATGAAAGGTGTGATTTTTAAAATATGAAGTGTATTTATATATGTATAAATAGAACCTACAATTTAATTGTGTTAGTATGATAATTAAAATTTACCAATTTATGAGAAAAAATGTGTTTTTTGAGATAAGAGAATCTAAAATGAAATGAAATATTCAAAATAATTTACGGAGGAATGTGGTTTTCAAAATAGTCATCATTGAAATGATAAAGTAATCATAATTCAATCTAAACTACTAACTATTAAGGTAATTATGTATGTAATGCGGCTTAGTCTTATTAATGAGGTAACTCGCAACCCATGCGCTCAGGTATGTACTATCTTTTGGCACTTTGGTTACCTAAGGCTTTTTAATTTATTTATGTTGTCAGTTTCAAAAATGTGAATGTAAAGTTGGGCAATTTTCAAAAACTAATAAAAGAAATATAGATTACAAAGATCGTGCTATGGCGTATGTTTAAGAATAATTCATGTTTAACTATATGTATTTACTTAAGCTATTTGTATATTTTGCAATGGTTCGAGATTGGAGTGATTTTAAATTATTCAACGTACAACGTATACAAAATTGTAAATTTTTTTTATTGGAAACTATATTAAAATATATTAACAGAAAGGGTTGTCCGCCAAAAGGTATTTTTGGCGTCCTGGCTGACAATTTTTCACCCGCCTTCCCTTAAATATTTGCAAGGTGGGAACGTATAAATTTTTAATTGAATCGATTTTTTCCCTGGGTCGGAAACGTGGAACAATTTAACATAGCGCCCATTCATAATGGACGTAAGCATAAGTCGCCAATAAGAAATACGTAATACCTAAAGTTGAATCAATGCAGAACTTTTGCGCTTTCATAATACACTCCCGTAATTTTTACGGTTTACGTTCACTTGCAGTAATTTTTAATTTTTCCCTAGATCAATGTTGGCTAATCTTAGAGCAACTAAGCCCAGATAGGTCAGCAATCCTAACATTTAAATGCGATGTTACGTTTTTCTACAAATCAGCATAATAATTTTGTGTTTAGAAGACAAAAATGTTAGGCTGCATATTGGTAGCTTCTTTAAAAGTTTGTCTTTTTTTTTTGTTTTATAACCTCGCCCGTATATAAGAAAAATTAAACATTGTTTTCTAATTTTATTTGTTTTGCACCTAGTAAATGTTTCACATTGCGTTTCGCGACGAACTAAAACAGTTAATTTCAACGTATTTTTGTAACTTAAACGAGCAAGTGGTTGTTAGTAGCCATTTTCTTATTATAGAGTAACATTATATTTGCTCAATTAACAGTAAGTTACGCGTAGACAGTTTTATTTTACAATAGCTGGCTTATGATATAATTAATATAAGCTTGCTAATATATAAAATTTTATTAAAATACAAGGATACAAGTTTTTGTATACAAAAAAAGGGTATAAATTAAATGGATTTGTATTAAATTAGTATGCTAAATTAGAGTGCTCAATAAAAGAAGTTTCTTTTTAATTTTATACGAGACAATATTCTTTCGTAATAAACAATCCTGAAAAGAAATTTTTAAGGAAAATAGTATATTTTTCATATGTCCTGTTAAAATATAGCAAGTATACACCAATTTCTCAAGTAATAAGGAGAGTGGAAACAAAAACCTTCGCAGGTGGCAAAATCATATGCGGGATTACACAATCAAATGACGTTCTTCTCCTTTCAATTAAGGATCGATTAAAAAAATGAATAAATTAGGTAGTACAGCTTATTGAATCATAAGTTAAATTTCTGTGAATTGTTTACAGTATTCTTGAGACAAAGTGTGCCTTTATAGAATTAGTAATTTAAGTACATAAAGGTTCTCTTTACTTATTTATACTACATATATTTGGACACATGTAGGTTTTATTTGAAGAGAAATTGTATTAAAATACTTAATTATTGTCACAGTTGTCTCCAATCTGATAGAATTACTCTTGCTCTATGCTACACAGTTATGTTTATTATTTATTTTTTTAGTATTCCAGTTTACGTATTTCGTGTATAGCAAGGGAAATATTTTATAAAAGTAAGGGAGTCCTTATTTTTTCTTTTTAATTGATTTTCCATATTTTGGCTTGCTTCATTATATGTTATTAATATTTATATTTATTGCGTTTTTTAGTTTAATAATGTGATTTTATTATTTTTTTATATTTTTATAATTTAAATTATTTCATTTTAATATTAGGTATTGATGTAATTCATCAGATTTATATAGTTTTTTAAAATCTGTTATTTGTTTTCGTTTTTTTTTATTATAGAGATTTTTTAGATTCTTATTACTTTTTATACTACTTTTGTCGCGATTGATTTCTCTAAAACCAAGGCAAAGTATTATTTCATAACTTATCTAATATTTCAAATATATATATATATATATATATATATATATATATATATATATATATATATATAATATTCTTATGTATTATTTCTTTTATTAGTTTGCTTTGTTAAGCTACTGGTTACTTCACTTTTTTATTCACATACATGGTATACAATAATTGAATTATAATTTTTATAAGCTTTACTGTTATTTTATTTTTTTTATTAATAATTTGGTTAATTTTCTCAGTTGCTTTTATTTATAATAACCATTTTCTTACAGAATGTATCGTTCTTCATGGTTCTTATTATTCACATCAAAGCAACAAACTGGACATTCCTTTATACATTTAGATTTTTTTATTATTTTTAATATCCGTATGTTGCTTTTTTTATTAATTTACTACAATTTTACAATATATTCTCACTTGAATTATATACCATTCTCTGGTAGCTTTTGATTTCTACGTAGTTCATTAAGTCTTACAGTCAACTTCTTTTGGTCTTCTTTCTACTGACTCTGAGAGATTATTAACTTTCGAGCTGGATGTTGTAGTTGGTATTACATTTTTTGGCTTTGCTAGCGTTGTTTATGATAGAATTTCAAAATTATTTCGGAGGGCTCGTAGTTTGATAGTATCTTTGTATTAAAAGGTTTACTGCAGTACCATAGTTCTATTCCACACGCCCAAACTGATTTTAGAATAGTTTTATAAATTATTTGCCTTTTTATGGATAGTCGTGTTTTTTCCTTCAATAACCAATAATTTGCTTCACTTTTATATTTAGTTACGTCTTTTTTTCCTAATGTGCTCTTTTCTTCTAAGTTTGTGGTCTAAGTGCGAGCTAAAATATTTAAAATAAAAGTCGGAGATTGATTATGGTTACTTAAGAATAATTGCTTTGTATAGTGGTGATTGTAGGCCTTTAGATGCTCTATCAGATGACAAAATTACTGTATCATCAACAAATGTAGCCATTCAAGTACTCTTTGAGACAAGAACATCAACAGTAAATATTAACTAAAGAAAACGTCTAAGGATGCTACCTTGAGGTACTCTAGCTTTTATTAGATAGTAGTTTGAAAATCTTTTATTTACTTTAACTTTTGTTGTAAATTAAATTATATTTATTAGGTGTTGTATTACTTTGATTTTATACTTTTTCTTTATTGAATGGTCTAATTTGATTTTTGTATTTTAATCTTAGATCTGCTCCCACATAGAATCTTTTGTACAGAATCTGGGCTTCGTATTACGTGGTGAATGTTAATATTATAGCGCTATGATCACAGTTTAGATTTAAAATTAGTGTTTGATATGTCTTTGTCTGTAATGAAGTCAAGTAAATCCGCAATTTTATTTTTGTAGGTAGATCAATAAGTTCTCTGGTAAATAAATAATTTAGATTGTTTAGTTGTCCTTCTTGCTACGACGATGTGTGTTTGGAGTTTCAAACGGCAAAAAAATAGAAAAAGCTATTGTATTCTTTTAGCATAAACGGGGAGAACAAATGAACGCAATAATCTAATTTCATATTAAAGCTCGTGTATTATTTGTGTTATAGGGTTGCAGTGATAATCTAATAATGCATACGCTTTGTCAGGGTGATGAGTATAGTATGTAATGTGGTAAAGAGATTTAATAAATGTGTTTTCATTTGAGTGCCTCTCCGAATATTAGAAGAAAATTAATTTTGTTTTTTTTAAATAAAGTGGTTGTTTCAAAATGATTTGCATTACAAACAGCTGCTTGTGCTTAAAAAGACTTTTTAGGTAAGTCTGCTTATAACCGAAATAGTTATTGTTAAAATTATACTGTTTTTGTTTAATAATTGATCAATTACATTTTCAGATTTTTTAGAAAACTGATTGTGGTTTTTATATTATTATTTTTGGTTTTTACATTCCTGCAACTATTTGTGCATAACTACCTCTAGTTTGAGCCTGTTGAATTGCATGTTTCTTTATTTAAGTAAAATAAATTAATTAATTATAAATGTTTAATATTATGCGATGTAAAACATTTTTGAATATATTTTTATTGAATGATAGTGTTTTGTATTAAATGAATTATAAACATTGTGACAGATGATTGTTTGGAATGTTTTTGTTATAATTAAAATTTTTTAAATTAAAAACTGCTTTTGTTTACGACATTTTAAGTAAATAATGTTGTTTAAGAGTAAGACTAGAGAACTAGTGAGAAATGCATATAAATTTGAACATTCCGCGTATAATTGTGCTTCAATGTAACATTGAAATTAGAGAATTAAATGGTTTATACAATTGCATTTAATAACCAACTATTAAACGTAGCAGCAAAATGACATGTAAGGCACCGCCTAACAAACGTTTACTTAATGAATTGAGTAATGATTCATTGAGGAAGTGGGGTTATAATTCTTCTAATTTTGTTACTGCAATGAAACTGGATATGCCAGCAAAGCTTTACGATGCATTTTTTAGAGCCGGCGACGGGGGTTAAACGAAGTCACCTGCTGGTAGCTGCGTTATAATTTATGGTAGCTATTGGCGTGTTTGCTGGCCTTGTGTATTGGGATTTCGTTAAGCTCGAATATGTGCATTAATATGTTTAACGACCCCATACATAATGAAGTCAACGACTTTAGTCCCAGATGGTCTTGCGGCGGACCTGGAGGCCCAGGACTTATTAGGAGGGCATCTTCTTCGCCACGCGAGTGACGTCACGATCCTGTTAGCGCGTGCCCCACCTTGACCAAGCCTTTATCTCGTTGCATTAAGCAAGTTTCCTAAACAGTCGCTTTGATACAAGTCATTTGTGCCCCGTGTTGCGTGGGAAGGTAAGCTTTGTGAATGGTGAGCTGCTCTCGACTTTCTTTTTATTTAGTTAGACCTATTATATATCTTCCACAATACTTAATATTTCATAAAACCCTATCGCGGGCACCACAAGACGGCCGACGTTATACATCATGCTGATCACCGTTCGCACCGGCCACCATTCAATTTAAATTAATTATGACGGATGCTTCTGGCCATTGTGATGAGAATGCACAAACTCGGATAGGGACGTTTGAAAAAATATGTCTACATGATCACCACAACCTTTAAGAAATCCCAATTAGTTCGGTAAACCCCGGAGGTTCTCAAACTGTGCGCATAAAATGAAGTGCGTATCTACGTGCCGCTAAAGACAGCAATAAAGTGAGATGGAAAATTATGCCAATCTCATAAAAGTACAATAAACATATTTTACTAGATTACTTTAAGTTATGCTTAAGGTTAAGGCTATATCTATTAATAAAAATAAATATTGGCCTATTATTATTTACGACGTACTTACATGTTATTTTTTTAATTTCATATGTACACCAAATGTGTATATTTAGTGCTATCTTGTCATTACATATGTACATATTAAATGATATACCCTACTACGTTTCAGATTGTTTATTACAATTTATTTTAACACAAATTAAATATTTTTAAAATTTAGGGTTACTGCAAAAGTTTAGAAATATATATTTTACAAACTAGTATAGATATAATATTAAGTAATAGATAAGAAGATCCAAGTTTAAAATGTCTAGCTAGTGACACTGACCCGGTTGACAAAACAGTAATGGTGCAGCAGAACGAGTTTTGAGTTTTCTAGTGTATGGTTATTATAGTGCAACGTGTATTTAGAAGGCACTACAAAAGAAATATCAGGTCTCCAAAGTATTCTGCGATGATATCGCCAATGCAAAGATATAGTTTTGCAAATGACCGCATAATGAAGACAGCTAAGAAAATTTTGTGCATAGCTCCCAAAAATCCACTAGCAAACGAAGTCGTACACTTGGCATTTTACAGCAAGTTGTATAGAAGATTTTACGATAGCGATTACGATTTAAACCGTATTTTTGCAAATGGTGCAAAGTTTATGGCCCGACGTCTATGTAAAACAAATAGATTTTTGTACCGTAATATAAGGAGCGGTAAGGATAATTAATTTTTTAACCATCTGGTGTTCGGTGCCGAAACAATATTTCTTGTAACTGGAAAGATAAATTTTTACACTCTTCGGATATGGGGCAAGGAAAATTCTCATACCGTTGGGGAACATGAAATGGATTCGAAAAACTTAATGTCTTTTGTAATTATGGCTGTTTCGTCAACTGGCAGAGGATTCCAATAAATTTATATTCCAACAAGATGGGGCTCCAAGTACTTGTCTATCACTGGATATACTAGGGATTATTTAGTATTATTCAACTGCTCTCTGAGATCTACAGTTTGCGATTTTTTCTTTGGGTCTACATTAAAAATCTGGTTTACGTACCAACAACATTAGATTTGAGACTTTGAGACCGCACTATTGCTGCTGTTAGGAACATAAATAGGGGCACACTACAGGGTATGGTAACCGAAATGACCACTTAAACAAGTGTTGTGTGATAATTAAAGTTTTCAATATTCTTTAACGTATTTATATTTATAAATGGTTTACACTAAAAACATGTTTTGAAACACTTCTGTGTGTGCTCACTAAATAATGTAATTGAGTATTGTTTACTATTTCTAACAGGTTATTTTGTGATGATCGCCAATGGGATTGCGCGATGGAGGCGTGGGTAATAATAAAGGTTGTTTAAGGAGCGGTGCTTGTCACATTTTCCCGCATCAGAGATAGTGCGCAACAACCGAGCACAGTGACGAACATATGATAGCCTTAGCCTCTCAGTTTGCAGGCTGCCATCGTGCTTCCACGCGGCACGATAGAGCCTTACATTTATTATTATTATTTTATCCTGATTTTTTTTTATTTTTACAGTTTGCGTTTCTGTCTAATCTATATATGTTCCAGCTTTTATTACCGTTTACAGACAGACAGATTATCAAGACAAGTTTATGAAATAAGTGTAAAATTTTTATTTATTATTTTAAAAACTGTGCATGCGTGCGTATGTACAATTAAAATTTTGTAAATTAATAAAGTATGGTTCTGCTGAGTTTGTTTTTAATAGTAACTTAACATATACATTAGGATGCATAAGAGTAAAGATCTTTTTAAGTAAATTATTTTATTACTTTACTTTTAGCTATTTATGATTATGGTAAATTAATTGTTCTCTAGCATTAGCCTTGTCTGCTGGTAAGATTACAAAGTTTGTATTGCCTTCGAATTTTTAAGGTTTGTAATTCGACAAATTTATTATTGTCTTTAGATAAGAAAATTATTGGACTATCGTCAATTAGTCAACAACACAACGATCTACATTGAAATTAAAATCAAGATACTCTTTACCAACTTAAATCTATCCCCCGATTCTCATTCTCCAAAAATAATCTTCACAAATCCTAAAATTACATTCTTGAAAGACCAGTTTTCTTCTGGTGGTTCTTCGATGACTCTGGATATCTACAAGAATAATGGCTCACAGCAGCTATTACAAATCTGATTTTAAGAACTGTGGATTTATACAACTACTGCTTTGCGAAAGTATCCTGCCAAGAGTACTAACAAAGTACAAAGTTTGCGGATTCGTCACTTCCTGTTACGTCCTTGAGATTATTTGTGTAAATTGTCACTTTTCAATGAAAGATTTTAAAAACATTTCTTCCTTAATGATGGGCTCAATTGCGCAATATTTTATAGTTTAAGCATTTGATTGTATGTTTTAGGATTAATATAGTTGTATTCAATAAGTTATGTAACTGAAATGTTTATTTTTTTAACTTTATTCTTGTGCTTTTTTTCTAAAATTGAAAATAGTTACTATCAAATACAGAACAAATTTGTAGCCATTTGGCTTATAGAAAAACACAGAAGTAGTGCAAGGATTCTCACAGTACAAAGGCCGTTGTTAATTTATAGGTAGAAATACAACACTTGTAATTATTTAATTACATATAAAAACAAACGAGATTTATAGATTTTTAGAAAGGACAAAATTACAAATAAAAGAAAAAATTCTTGAGCAAATTTTTAAATCAAAATGTGTGTATTTTTAATTAAAATTACTAAATATAATTTTATAATCTTTCTGATTATTTAATTTCTCAATTGAATTGGACTGGTCCAAACTAAAACGTGATTTCTCTCATTGACAAAAATTTAAGACCAAAAAATACTTCGTTGATTTGCATCTCAACCCACTGATCTTTAAAAAAAGTCGCAAGTGGATTACTATTAAAAGAGGTTTCACTGTAATCTACATACCTTGCGAGCTTAAAACTAAAGGATTTATCAACGAACTTAAAAAGTTCGTTACTGAATTCTATATGTCTGTCGGTCTGTCTGTTGCTGTCACAAAATTATGGATTTTTTAAAATTTTAAAATGGATTCTTATAGGAAATTTTACGCTGATTTCAAAATCTAAATCAAAGTTTCTATCTCGAATAGTTTTCGAGATATTCGACTTAATTTCAAAATTTCGACATTGCGATTTTATGAGTAATTCTTAAAGAAAATTTTACGCTGATTTAATAATGAAATCGAAAAATTCTATGTCGAATAGTTTTCGAGTATTCGACTTGAATTGTAAAATTTTCGACATTACGATTTAAAGTGATTCTTATAGGAAATTTTACGCTGAATTCGAAAATGAAGAAAAATTGTATGTCGAATAATTTTCAGATATTCAATTTGAATTTTCGAAATTCAAATCGAAATCGAAAGGTTTTTAAGTTCGTTCTGGGATTGCTTACAGAGCAATCTCTTCGCCGGCCCCATGTTTTTATTTAATATCAATATCTACTCATAATGTTGTCCCTACTTTTTATCTGTGTTCATGGTTCATAGCCTTTTTAATACAAATATAAAATTCTATCAGAGTGTAACGTTTCCATTCTCCACAGTAGTGAATAACACATGCAAATTTACTTACTACTAATTTATTTTACTTATAAATATTCAAAATTACTTAATATTATTTACATGTACAACACATAAAATTAATAACGTAAAATTACACTATATTTATTGTAACACTTTATATTGCACTCGTACAGCTTCCGACATTTGCCTTTTCCAGGCTGCCTCATTGCGTGATATTTAAGCAACTCAAAACCGGTTTCAGAAGGTATGCGAAATTTCTAGTAACATCTGGCAATTTCCCATTGTTCGAGTCTTCGCACGTGCGCGGCTGCATTCCTGGAACGCAAAGATCAAGACACTTCGGCCGCAAATGTTTACGCGGCGGTGCTACTACGGGATGCATACGGAAATTCGTTATAATAGGTTACCATTGACAAAAGTATTTTATATCACTTTCAAATTCTTCAAAAATTTTTAAAATTTGACTATGATCTCATTAAATTGTGAAAATAATGAACGTTACTTGCAGGTTTACATATGCCTTGTAGGAGTTTTATGGTTTGAATATCTATTTTAATAATGTTTTAATAACAATTTTTATTATCCTAATTTATTTACAATATATACACACAAAAACTGTGAAACTTGTGTCAGTTTTTGACGTAATCTACCTGCAGCCGTACATATCGTCGACGCCATAATTCCATGGCCTTTGCGAACGCTTTTTTACGAGTCTTCTTTGACCACTAGAAAATCACTAATGCAATAGCGGCACGACTAGTGGATTTGCGACCACAGACAGTATATTTCGCCCACCTGGAGGACACTTTTCGCATTTTCAGGTCTTCATGTAGGATTGTGTGCATAGATCCCACGGAAATGCCAACTTTGGGGGCGATGTGTTCCACACTCATTCGGCGATCTTCCAAAACAAATTTCTCCATTCGCTTGATCATGTTGTCAGATTGGCTGGTGCGAGGCCGAGATTGTCTTGGTTTGTTGTCACACAACTGTCGACCTTCCTTCAACTTTCGCGCCCACAAACGCACATTAGACACACCAATAACACCATTACCACATGTCTCACTCAACTAGCAATGAATTTCAATTGATGTCACACTTCGCAAATGGAGAAAACTAATGATTGTACGATTTTCTTCTAATGAAAACGTCACTATTTTAAGTATCAGAAACAGTCCTTACTCTCGCCGCTGCTGCTGGAGTCCTGTGTGCCGTGCAGTGCTTCCATCGCTGTCAAGCATTTACAAAGAACGCGTGCATATTTTGAAATAAACCGTATGTTTGTATCTGTTCTCAGTCATGAAAAAAAATTAGGATGTGTTATAACTTTAATGCATCTCGTACATTAAGTAAATTGTTTGTATGAATATATGAGCATGTAGGAGTATACTCAGTAGTATGCTCCTGTAACAGTAGACAGTAATTTATTATGGCTTTTGAGTACAAAAATGCTTATAAACTAATGTTAAACTAAAACTAAAGAAAAACTGATATTAAATTAAATATGGAATCTAGTAGGAACGTGGTTTGGCACGTATTTTTGAAATCTTCTATTATGATTTGGAAGAACCGTAAGGTCTGTGGCTAAAGTGTTGGTATGTGCTCTAAGGTGCTCACTGTATTGCGCACTATAGCGGTTGATTTCTTTCACTGTCAACATTTGAAGATCATAGCAGATAACCGATTTGGACACGGACTAGGGCGCGTTCACAATTATGCGTAACACTTCAGATTGAAAACGTTCAAGGATTTCAATGTTGGAGTTGGTAAATGTGCCCCAAAACTCAATCCCATAGCTTCATATAGGTTTAAGTATTGCTTTATATATTAAAAGTTTGTTGCCTGTTGAGAACTTGGATTTACGCCCCAGTAACCAGTGCATCTTGGATAAGGTTACCCCTAGCTATTTGCTTTTTATAAAGATGTGCTTACGCCACGTGAGTCTTCTATAAAGGTATAGCCCAATATACTTGACATTTTCTTTTTTGGGCATCTGTACAAAAAAGTGGATCTCTCTGCGGATGATGAAGGTTGCGTGGATAGACTTGGACTCGTTTGCTTTAATTCTCTAGCCTGATAACCATTTTTCGATAGCGATTAGGTTGACTTTTATAGTTTTTGGGAAGCTATGGTTGGGTCATTATCCGAGACCAAAACTTCGGTGTCGTCCGCAAATGTAGCTGTTGCAGTCCCTAGTAAGGTCGGTAGGTCTGCAGTGTATAATAGATAAAGCAGTGGTCTGAAGACACTACTTTGAGGTACTCCAGCATTTGTCGGGAAGAGGCTTGTGCACCCAGTTTCGTATTTGACCAAAAAGTGCCGATTAAATAGGTATGACTGCATTAGAAAGTAGTTCGTAGTTTGCATAGGAGTTCCCTATGACATATTTGCTTGGGAGATGTCTAAAAATACCGCAGGGCAGTAATGCTTGTCTTCAAAAGCTCGATTGATTTCTTGTACAATACTACCCGGTGAATTGGTAGGTTAGTATGAACTCGTTGTCGTCAATAATTGGAATAAGTCCTTGTAGTAAATTTTTTTCAAAAACTTCAGCGACAATGAGTAAGAGGCTTATTGGCCGATAAGACTTTGGATCGTTGGGAGGTATGCCTGGTTTTATGATAAGTATTATCGAAGCCACTTTCCATTAGGATGGGAAGTAACCGTTTGGTAAGAGTGGGTTAGATATGGTACATCAGTAACAGGTAATTCTTTGAGGATTTTGCCGTTTATTAGTCGTAGCTCGGAGCCTTTTTGGGGTTGACTTTGCAAAATTTATTGGTTTTAAATCTTTTCTAAGGCCGTTCAAATTGATACGGTAGGAATAGTATTTGGGTAAAGTTGTCTTTTTCTTGAGGATCGTTTTCTGAGAAGTGATGTTGGAAAACTGTTGCTGAGTATACAGCCAAAACAATTACCTTATCCTTATCACTTCTTTGCCCACTACCGTGAGGATTCTGGGTAAGAGAATAGGTTTTTTTACTTGTTTTAGCTTTTTCGTTGTTTTCTAGAAAGAAAAGTCTGTGGCTTCTGTGGGTGTTAGATCTTTTAAGAATGTCTCAATGCAGTCATTTTTATTTTTATTGAATAGTTCTTTAAGCTCACGTGTTGCAGTGATAAGTAGCCGTTTTTGTCGGTTTCTTCGGAGTCTTCTTTTTCCTTGAATTTTTTGTTTTATAATTGTTGGGTGGTCAGAAGGTGTGACAGTGTCAGAAATTATTAAGTAACTTTACGGCAGCTTCTATATTTTCTGGAGACTTTAGTGGAATATTTAAGAATAGTTTGTCAGTCACTAGAGACTTGAAGATGTCCTAAGTTGTATATTTGTTGCTTAGATTAGGGGTTATCTCTTTCTTGTAGGTTTTAGTAGTAAGGCTTATGAACACAGGACAATGGTCTGAAGAAAATTCGAAACAAGATTTTATAGTGGCAGAATTTGGGGAATCCCATTTGTTACCCCGAACTCGACCAGATTAGGCAATTTGTTTAGGTCCGGCTCTCCCGTAGAAAAATGTTATAGGTTGTTGTTTTCTAAAGCTTTCTGGAGCTCATGCCCCTTTATCCGTCCTCGATAAATCGTTGACCTAGGGTTCTGAATCGGCCTTTTTTTACCACATGTTTGGGGGGGGGGGGATAAACTGCCGAGATAGTGAGAGACCTTATCCAGTCCTTTATTGATACGCTTGTTGCTTGGAGAAAGTTACTACTATAGCTTTATAATTGGTGGTGTCAGATTTAACTTTTGATTATTACGGTAGATCCGCTTCGTGCCGTTCCAGCTGGTATAAACTATATAATTCGGGATTTTAATAAAATTCCTTTCAGTAAAAAGTGTTTCGGAGTCTAATAGCACGTCTATGTTATAGTTAATAATAAATAATTTTAATTCCTTAAGGTGTTGTGACACGCCATTGACGTTCTATAAGGCAAGTTGCAGTAGTCTGTCCATTATTTACGTTTTTTGAGCGTTGTTGTTAATAGGTTTAGCACAGTTGCTATTAGTTCGGACCTTTCGGATCTTTGTATATGGTGCATCCCTTGTAGTTCGCAGGTTGATTATCATCGCACGGACACAGAGGACATTAAGGGTTTTTTCTTTTCTTTGGCATTGTTCAGTAACATGATCGCCTGCGTATTTTACACATCTTATATGTAAGTGAAAAAATGTTTTGTATGTTCGTACCTTTGACATATTACACACTGTGCGATAACTCTTTTTAATCTAGGAAGGTATTGTAGGTATTCTTTATTGTAAATGTCTTTCTTGTTGGGGGCTGGCTTTAGCTCAACATAGAACATTAGGAGAGGCATTTTGATTCTAAATTTCTTGATATTCCAAATATTGTTGACCTGATGCTACTTTCTTAATTTCGGCTTTAATGATTTGACTATTGATGGAATGGTGGAGATTTTTTAATACTACTTTGTAGCTTCTTCTTTTTTAACTTATATGTGTGAAATTCTGTTTTTTTTTCGTCAAGGCTTTTGAAATTTTCCTGTAGTGTTCAGAAGTTTTAGGTTGGATCATTACTGGATTGTTGGTGAAGGCTTTGCCTTCGTATTGTTTGGCTATTTTTTCCAAAAGTTGTATAAGTGGGGCAATAGTTTAGCTTTATCATTATTTGTTTCATGTACTACGTCGCCATTTTTCATGTTTAGAACTGACTAACGATTTGATGTTGAGGGTGGGCTTAGCCAGTATTTGCTCTCTTTGGCGTGTTTGCTTTAGATTCCTGTTTCTTTTATAGAAAACCTTGTTCTAGTTATTGTTGTTTTCTAGTGGCTGCAGGAGTATGGTGGGATAAAAGTTTTGTTGGGTTGGTAATAAGATTGGGAATAAATAGCTTGTTGCAGCTGTAACGGAAGATTGCCTGGCATTGATTGAAATTAATTGAAATTAAGTGTAATGTGTCTGGGTTTGGTCTGGCTTCAATATTAGAGCTTGCGGAACCATCGGGGCTCCAGGAGACGGATTGAAGGCCATAATAGCCCACATACAAATTACTTCGTTTGGTTATTTTAGAATAATCTTAAATAAACTTGAAAAATTTAATATTGTAAATAAAACCCGATAACGCGTGTTATCACGCGGCTATCGCTTGCACTTAAAACAGCACTGTACGTCGTTTTTTTAAAGTAAAATTGGATCTTGATTAATTTTTATAGCAAAAGATTTTGGCTCCATATTTTCGAAAGTGACGACATAAAATTTGAAAATTTTTAGTATATATCACAATTTTAAAAAATAGAACATTGTCCACTATGTCAAAGCCGTTATAAATGTTTTTTCCTAAATTACATCATTAAAGACAAAAAAGCTTGCTTTTATTTTGGGGGCATATTTTAAATTTTTAATACAAAAATTTATCATATAGTCAACAACACAACCATGCATATATTCAGCCGCTCCATACATATCATACAAAGAATATGAATATTTTTTTGATCTTTTGAATCTTCAATTGTATTTATACCTGTTAGAATCTTACCTATGATATTTTGTTAATAAACACTTAAAAGCTTATAATCGTTTATTTATCAATGTTTCCTTCCTGACAAATAATACATTGCTAATAGAAAAAGAAGCAATATATTTGATTGTAATAATAGACTACAGTTACAATTTACAGGGTCGGCAAGATAAATCCTGAAAATAAATAAACAATAAAAATAAAGTTAAAATACAAGAATTATATTATTTAATGTAGCACTAATCAACCACCATGGCCTTCTCAAACCAGGACCTAAACCTGCTGCAGATAAACACAACCATTCCCTTGTCCATTGCCTCCATGACGGAGCCCTTGGGCTGTCACCTCGATCATATTCTGTACTTAGTAGTTAAGGCTAGAGGAGGATCAGTAATAACACAAAATGCTGTACAGTCGTGTATGAATCTTCCTTGCCTTGTGGGCTGGAACGAAGTCTTTCTGGAATACGTTCTCCAACTTTGCAACTACCTCCTGTATCAGGGGCTTAACAACTTTCCCCAGTACGTTGATATATCTGTCAGCGGTCACCTTTGGGCCTTTTTTAAAGAAGTCTGGCGCTGTGAAATCCCCTTCTCTGCTGACACGCCTCAACACTATCATAGAGACGAGAAATTTTATGTGCATGGAGGTAGGTAACGCAGGGACATCTTAGCAGATCCAACGGTCATTTATTTTGCCAAGTCAGTTATGCTTTGCTCAGGATCTTAGTTGATCTTTTCTTTCCCTTGCAATCAGATCGCTTGCTAGGGGTTGTCCTGTTAACAGTTATCTCCTGATTCTTTTAGCTACCTCATAAACTTGGCTCTTTCTGTATCCAAAGCACGCAATAATTTTTGTTGATAATTTTTCGATGCAAAGGGATTCGAATATAGTAGCTCCGCGATCGTATTCTCGTCTTATTTTGTTAACAATACTACATTATTGATTACATAAAGCTGAATTGTTGTTACCTAATAAGTGATTGCATATGCTCATAAGACGGCTTTTTGGCTTTCTTGTAATTAGCTTAAAAAATTGGGATTGGACGAGAATAAAGAACGACTGGTAGGTTTATACACATAATACGTTTGAAAGGGAAATTGTTCTCTTAGACAATTTTTTGGAAATAATTTTGCCATAATAGAACTGCTAATCCACTCATGCTTAAGGTACCTACTAGAAAAAATAAAAATTTGATTATGTAGGTACTAAAGTAGGCCACACCAGTTTTTGCACCTCTTGCATCTTGTTCTCTTTTTTATTTAATCATGATACTGGAATAGATAATATTTCTAGTATTATTTCTTTAGTCAAACCACCAATAAGTAAAAAGAAGGAATGACTTTGTAAATCTGTACAGTAATTAGTTTTCTAAACTAATAATCGAAGAATATAACAAATGATTCTGCTGCAATAATTTTAAATTCCCACCAGGCAGTTTGTCGTAAAAGGTAGATTATGGAAGTGAGAATTTGCATAATTACAGTTTTTAATCGCCGTTTACATTCTTTTGGAAACACTTGTGTTATTTATGGAAAGGTACGACACAAGTAAATTAAAATTAATACGCTTATAATTAGTGCTTTCAATTAATAGCGATAAGTCTGCGGCCGCACAGCTTGAAACGCCAAATACACGCCACGAGGCAGCTTGTAAACACGCGCTAGAAATTAGCAGTTTACTAGAATTTCGCGGATGGTCTTCACGAGACCATAAATTAAAGTCCCTACGCCACTGCTCCACAAAATGGTAAGCAAATTGGAACTGGTGTAAATTGCAGAACGTCGTTCACTCGAGTCATAGGTAGTTATTAGAGTCCGCATACCCAACCAAGCATGACTAGTCAACTCAAGTTTTTTCGCAAAAGCGTGCCTGCATTTGATTATTACAGTTAATGCTGATTTAATAGGCATTCTACCTGGTGGGTGACAAGTCCCCTTGTAATTGTTGGATTTCAAATAAATATTCACAATGGCTCGCTGTAAACTACAATAGTTATGTATGCTAATGTAATTTATTCGTGCATCAGGATTCAACAACGCTAGTACCGTTTACTGGCAAACATTCAAACCGTCTAAGAGCTAAATAGCAAACGCCATTTTTCTGCGAGGAACTATTAATTTGGAAAAACGCGACAGAATTAAATTTGACTCTGAGCTACTGGTTGATTTTTAGAGGACTTCGTGCGGGAGAGAAGCGCGCCTCGAGCTCACTTCTGCAATCCTCTCATGAAATAGCCGTTAATAAACCGATTTACGTTGGTTTTCTTCTTGCATGCTATTCTTGGTTATCAGCACGGTGAAAAATTGCGTTGCCGTGAACTTCTGACGCACCTCTAGATTATCTGCGATTACTAATTAATGGGCAGCTTAATGAATTAATGTGGTAAATGCATCAAGGTATTTTGTCTTATTTATAGCTCAGCATTTCACATACGTATGTACATCGCCATAAATATGCCTGCGACGCTTTCTTTTGGTTTCTAATGATATCGAAACGCTTCATCTGTAAATTATATTTTGCAAAAGTTTTTGCGCGACATACATCCGAAAGCATGGGTTTATTTGGCTTCTGTTTATAAAATTTTATATATAAATTAAGTAACTTTTGCTTTATTCGTCGGTTCAACAAAAACAGCCCGGGTTATAAAAGCGTGGCAACGGTTTTTTACAAACCTGTAGCTGTCCTCAAAATAAATTAGCTTAGTTCACTTATCGCTACGATAAACTAAACCGCGCGTTAACGTTTTACACTAACAAACAACACAACCCTGAAGTCGATCGAAATATTCCGTGTGTGAGCTTGTAAACCCAGGCTATAGTAAAAATTAATGTTATTTGTGTATATTTTTTACTGTCTATTTATTGGCACGCCACAGCTATTTAAGGATTTGCTAAGTACTAAAACTATTTCTGAACTGTGGCCCTTATTTTATTGCGTTTTATAGCACTTTTTATAATTTGGACATTATTATTTCTTTTTGACAAACGTCTAATGTTTAAACAAAGTTAAAAGGGTATTTATGGCATATTTGTTTTTTTAATTTAAGATTTGTTCGTCAAATATGTATTGTAATGAGAGTGTCGAAAATTTCGCTTATTTTAAATTACAGTCTTTTATTGGTCGTTTTGAAAAGTGTAGGTATTTTAGTAGTAGAGTACCTACTGACTTATTTTTAAGTATTTTGTTATGTTTCTGCTACACCTAACTTAATTAGGGGTGGCGATTTAATTTGTATTAGACTATTAACAATAATATGTATTATAAAAGCAATTTTTAAAATTTTTATTTATTTGTTTAATGCAAAGAAGTAAATATAAAATGTTTTTATATATCGTACTAGATTTTTAAAAGCATATTTTGTAAGTTATGTTTGTTTATGCCATATAATATACTTTACTTGTATTGCTTTACAGTAAAGTGTCATTACTTAAATAATTCCTAATAATACATAATGTGACCATAAATACAATTATATATTGTCAGAACAACAAAATAAAACCCATTAACTGTTTTTGCATAATATTTTCAGGGTTTATTAAATGGCTTTACTCAACGGATTTACTCAAAAATGGCACCTTAGCCTCCATCACGTACTACATCCATTCCCAAAGTATTGACAAGAGCCCCCAAGATTAGGGTGCCTATTTGAGTAAACAATGTCTTTTAAAACTGCCCATAATTCGTAATCTAATAGATTAAGATCTGGGCTATCAAAAGATCAATCCTGTGCTGTTAAAAAATTAGGCATTGTTGCTTAGAGTTGACCGTTATTTGTGGGCAGGTGTGGAGTCTTGCTAAAAGATCCAAGGCTCGTTTTGAAAAAGCGTGTGATTTAGAGGCTTCCAAAACATTCCGGTAATACACAACTGTCAAAGTTTTGACTCCCCATTCACAAAAATGGACCTCGGTTGCCCCATAAAATCATTACAACTGCTGGATGACGGCCTATCTAAACCTTTAACAGTAGGTAAGATGCTTTTGTAGGCGACCTAACGTACATCGTGTCATTTTTTCTGTTGAAAGAATATTCCACTGTAAATTTTTTTTATCCATAAACAAACTTTCTACGACCATCATGCACGTACTTAGTCGAAGTTTTAGAAATTTGCATCTTCCGAGACATAATATTCTGCTCACGAAGAGGATTTCGTTTAATACGCGGGCACTTCCAATTTTGACTGCATGAAGTCCGAACTGAACGTGGTCTTCCAGATCTTGGACAGTCCTCGACTCTTCTAATTTTATTAGACCTTTTTGTAGCTCGATGTACAAGCATATGGCTAATTCCTAGAGGATACAGGGTCTTAAAGATTACAGTGCTTATAGTTCCACACTTATATACTGTTATTAAAGCAATACGGTTGTTTTTGACACCCTACTCCACTGGTAAACGACTAAACTTGAGAAGAAACAACTTTATATCTTGATAATTGCAACCACATTCTAACACCATCGATATTTTGATACTGTATAAAGCAAGGATAGGTTTGATTTAGTAACAGTATTTTTGGAAATACGTGGGTTGTACTATATCTATTGCAAAAAACTATCAAACACAAATGTTTAGTGTTGGAAACTTTTAATGGTTTTTGAGTGCTCAAAAGCCATGGTGGAGAATGACCCGACGTTGGGTGTTGGTTTTTCTTATTTCTTTGAAAACTTCTTGCAAACTAATGGTCGTGTACCATTCAGAATTGATCCTCTAAAACCACGGTTGTGAGATGTCCAGTTTTTCTAAAAAAAGAGACAAGCTTTAAAGTGCTTTGAACTCGAATAGATTTTGTTGGGTTTAGCTCATTTTAGAAGATCCACACAGTCGACTGCTGTTTACTTTCTGACTCATGCGCATAAATCCAAGATTTGTCGCCTGTGACGATGTTGTCAGCATTTCTTTCGACCAATCTACATGAGCTTGTTTTTGACTGATCGTTAACGTGTACAAGATCTAATGAGCGCACAGCTTTTTTACGGTTAAATGTTCATGCAATATCCAATGTGTGCTAGTCATTCTAATGCCTAAGGATACCTGAATTTTACAATCGATGTCACATGACGATCTTGCTTTATCAGATCGCACGGCGTCGTTATTTGCTGGCACCAAAGCCGATTTTGGACGGCCTTCTTTAAATCCATCCGCCAGCAAACTATGACCACGATTAAATTTTTGGAACCAACGACATATAGTGGCTTTGTGTGGGGTGTCATCACCAATAGTCAAAGTGAGTTGATCGACGTATTCTTGTTGAAATAATTCAACCTAAAAGTCCTAAAAAATTATGGCAGGGAAATGTTCACGAGCTAATTTCATTTTCTGACAGAGAGGAAATTAACTTAATGAAAACAAATAGAGTATTCACAAGGTTTTTAAAAATAACAACTTTATTAGATTTAACAGTTTAATTAGTATTATTTATTTAATTTAAGTTTATAATAATTGGAATTTTGCCAGTGACGTAATAGAATAAAAGAATGCATCGTTGGTTGCAGCTGTTTGCCTAGCTTTTTATTAATTATTTTCCTTTTTCCACCTGCAAGGCGTAAGGACTATCCGAATAAGTCATTTTAACCAGGAGACCGCATTATAGTTTTTTTAATAACAATATTTTAGAAAAATGCAAAAATATGTATCCCATACTTTTTGTGAGAAATAGTCCGTTAAAGATAATTCTTAGAGTTATGGTAAGAACTTGTAGTTCGATAAGAAATGTTAATTTGGCAATTAATGAACACAATAGAATCTTATGTCATCATTTGATAAGAATAGATTAATATTTAACTTGAACACTACATTCTTACTGCCTTACTACTTTTAATGTTTAGCTAAAATTACACTGGTTGTAAACATTATTTAAATATAAAACTGAAACAGTTGTACATATTTGTAGATTAGAAATCAAAATTAGTTTCTAACCAACAAAGTGCTGCACTATAAACCCGATTTTGACGTACATCATTCTGCGCCAGGGGGATGTCATAATGAATTATTACTACATCTTTTCAGTTAAACGACGATAAATTTGTTGTGTATTAGTTAAGTACAATATACATATTGAAATCACCTAAGCAAAATTGTTTTAATGGTTCTCGTATTTATTATTTTTAAAATTCATATTCATATCAGACTAAAATACACAGATAGAAAATACAAACAATAAATTTTATTAACACAATACTTACTCAAATATTTCTTTAGTTTTCTAAAATAGTTTTCCCCATTTTTCTGTTTCTATTGTCATTAACTCAGCTTTTTTGCTGAGCTTCTGCCGTTGTCGGCTATATTTTGTTGAACAATGCGCTACAAGTTTTCAATCGGATTAATGTCTACTACCTCGGCTATGACAACAATCGAATTTGTTGCTCTCCTTTCAATGGTAGTTGTACATGCTGGACCGCAAAGAATCTTATCTATTAAAGTCTATCATTTAAAATTTACAGAGCTTTAAAAATGTATCTACACTTTAATAACTGGTAATTTGCAAAAAAATTATTTAGATTTAAGCATGGATAAGTAAGGGTTGAAATTAGACACCTCTGAACAAAGAAAGTTTATTTTGGGGTGCTACTGGAAGTATTAAAACCCAGTAGGATTTAGGAGACAATTTCAAACTGCTTAGTCTACTAGACTTACCATCAGACGAATTAAAGATAAGTTTAAAGCAGATAGAAGCGTTTAGAACGTCCATAAACAAAGTTGCAAAAGATGAAGAATATTGACGAACGCTAATATGAAGGAAGGGGTGTTGGAAACGTATCGTCAAAATCTAAGTACATCGGCAGGCTTCTTGTAGTTTAGAATTATCAAAGGATAGTACCCATCGGATTCTGCAGCTCTTCCCATGGAAAAGCTACATATTAAGATTAGTACACGCTGTTAATGAAGATGATCCAATGGGAGAGTAGAGTTTTGTGAGTGGTACTTAGCGAAATGTGAAGAAGACCAGCAGTTTTTAAAACGATTAGTTTGAAGCAATAAAGTCGAATTCAATTAAAATGGTACAATTACCCGCTACAATTGCACTTACTAAGCACATACGAATTTGCGCAATACGGAGAAACATTGTCTCAATTTACCAAGAGTGGCATATGGCCATTAGCCGTCTACTGTAACCGGCGTGCTTATTTAAATTTGCTGCAGGAAGAATCAACCATATCGCGTATTGACAAAGATTTTCATGGTATGACAGGAGATATGTCAAGAGTAAAATTTATGCTAAAAAACTGAAATCATTGATCAACTACGAGTAGTCATTGAAAGAGAATATACCCAAATACCAAACGAAATTTAATTTCAAGCGTCGGATATTGGATATACTCTCTTTCCTCTTTCTAATATTATTTCTTAAATTTGGGCCATCCATCCTCTTCTTGGTATTCCTCTTCATTAGTACTATGTGCGAGTACTGTTTTAGTTGCTTCTTACTTATTTTTTACTATTTTCCTTATCTCCACATTTCTTAGTCTGTCCTATTTGGTTTTTTCTACGATTTTCTGGGGTGCTTTATTTAGATAGCATTCTGGCTCTATTTTCCCATCTTCCGTTAACGTACTTCCCAGGAATTCATATGTCGTTACTCTTTCCAGTGTCTTGTTTATGCACTTAATTTCTTTATTGATTTGGTTATCTTTTTGTTTTTCATTTACGATCATAATATTTGTTGTGCTAGTATTCACTTCTATTTTTATGTTTTCTAGTTTTTTGGTTCATGCGTTAAATTAGTTTTTGCATTTTGTTCTTGGTGTTCGCTATTTATATCATGTCATCCGCATATAAAACGCTACTATTTTGATTGCTCCTAGATTCCTGTATCAAATTACTGTATTCATCTGTATGTATTTTTATTTAATTAATTAATTTATTTTGTTTATAATAATAAATAGTAAAAGACTAAGGCTTATTCCCTGATTTATTACTTTAAGCTTCTCGAGTTCCTCTGATCGTTGTTCTCCAATTTACACGTTTGCTCTTAGTGTTTCGTATGTGCTTCTAATTGTGTTTATTAAGTTACTATTTACTCCCAATTTTCTCAAAGTCTTCCATATTTCCTGTTTGTCTACTGTATGGAAGTCTGCTTTTAAGACAATAAATGTTAAGTGCAGTTCGTCTCCTTCTATTTTGCTTTCCATTATATTTCTAATTATATATATATATATATATATATATAATATGTATATATAATATATATATATATAATATGTATGTATATGTATATATATATATATATATGTATATATATATATATATATATATATATATATATATATATATATATATATATATATATATATATATATATATATATATAAATTGTCTACTTGGTCTAAATACTGCTTGCTCGTGTCCTAGTTTCTCTCTTCTTTTTAAATTTTTGTGTATAATTTGTAAATGACTAGGCTAGGCATATTGGTATGTAATTTTCACATTGTATTTGTATTCCTTTCTTGTATATTGATGTTATTAGGTAATTCCTTTTTGGTCCGTCCGTTTAAGTATCTCTGGTACTATTTTTATTGTTTGTATTGCATATGTCTAGTTTATGTAGTTTTGTTATTTCTTTTCCAAATTCACTCCAGAATTCTTTTGCTCTTTTATGGCTTCGTTTTTTTCTATTGTATTCTTTTATGTCTATCTGCGTTCTTGCCTATATATATATATATATATATATATATATATATATATATATATATATATATATATATATATATTGATTCCATACTTTTTTCTTTTCTTTTACCAGTCTTTTGATGTTATTGTTTCACCAGCTTGTTCTTTTTAGGTGATTATTATATTTGTGCTTTCCAAATAAGTTTTCCGTTATCTTCAGTACTGTCTTTTTAAATACTCTCAATTTTTCTACTTTGCACTCTGGTCTTAGTTCCTCCACGCCATCCCATAATATTTACTTTCTTCTTCATTTTCGTTTATTCTTGCATAATATTTTGTTGTTATCAGTCTGTAATTTGTTTCTATTTCTGCTCATTTTTTGTTTCAACTTTTGGGTTGCCCCTGTTAAGTCTTGTGTGCACGTTATGTAGTCTATCAGACTTCTGGAGTTTTGTTCTGCTGTCCCAATTGTGTATTTATTTTCTATTGGTTTTTCTTCTTTTTTTCTATTTTCTGCTGGTCATTCAATCGGTTCATAAATTTGAATAATGTTAACTATTTCTTTTGGTTTTGAACTAATTGTTATTATTCTGGAGTTAGCTGTCATCACGTCTGTAATTTTTTGGGTTTTTTTTGTGCTGGTTAAAATGAATGACAATAAGAACTAACCCCCTACAAAACGATGTGGGTTATTTTTTGACATATGGGAAAAGTGAAACTGCGCGTTATTCAGATAGTACTTAAGTTTTTGTTTACATTTGTAGTGTGTATGCAAAAGCAGATATAACAAAATCAAACAAAGGAGTTCTTTTTGAATAATCTTGTATTAGTTTTTTCTTTTATACATAGCATTGAAGTAAGTAAGACTGCTATATAATTTGTGATAGTGCGATATAGATAGTTTTGATTTTACTATGAATTGCTAACCCCCATGCCAAATTATATTGAAAACGTCTAAGGAAGCAAAGAAATAGTAATTTTTACTTTCCAAACTGATGTCTTAGAATGATATCGTTACAATTCTATATCGGACAAGAGATACTTAGTACAAATATTGTTTAATTAAAAGAAATAAACACAGTTAACTAACTTTAATAAAACATTATATATTTATTAATAAGTGGATAGATGGCAATATCCCATTTACAAAGTCATTATAAACTTATTTAGGACGACCAAATATGAATGAAACTCATTCTTGCACCTTCAAATTGTGTCGCAAATGCGCGCTTAGTGCATATGTGAGGCTAAACTATATTTCCACGTCATTTCACCAGATTTGTTTGCTGGAATACATAGAAGGAAAAGTAGTGAGTTGTTTGTGTAGATTTTGAAGTGCACTTGTGGACAAAACGGGTAACCATAATAACAGATTATGATGAGTAGTCGTAAAGGGCGTAATTTCTTTAGAGAACGTCACTATTTTGGATACTTGTGCGAGTGTAGTAACCTTGTGCGGGAATGCACCATCGAGCCGGATAATTCTGTTTTGCAGGTTATTGAAGCTTAAAAGTAGTAAAAACTGTGTTGAGAAAGACAATTATCTTTCTTGAGTCCGAATTGATAATGGCAAGTAAACTAAGCACGTTATATGCACTGACGATTGCAAAAAATTTGTCTCACAAAAAGTTCATGGGGACTTGAAGATGACGAAGGTCTATGCACAATAGATTCCTTATACTATCACTGCTTGGGTGCTTGGTTACAGCGGTCGAATCCCAGTATACCGGGAGCTCTCGTCTTAAAAAGTTACCACCGGGATTGTTTCCAGCAACTCCGTTATGGAAAATGAAAGTGAGGCACGTTGCTTTAATACGACTATGTGTAGCCACATGTCAGTAGGCGCACTATTGACACTGTAGTTTCTACAGTTCACCGTGCTGCATCTTGTCCCATATTCACCGTATTTATCTCCGAAAGATCTTCTTAGGTTTGAGCTTTAGTCGGATTTTCGCAAGTAGTGTCTTGCTACACCCAACAAATAGTTTCTAGCAGTTTTATAGCAATTCCTGGAGCTAAGGCAAAAGTACACAAACATCGAAGGAAAATACCTATGATAAAATGTAATAAAATTTTTCTAATGAAGATAGTGACAATCATTTTCAAACACCCCAAATAATATAAGATTGGCCAAAAGTTTTTGCTTAAGATCACAAATGACATTTTTGTTTTGTTTGTTTTTTGATGTTATTTTGTGTTGGCAATTGTAATAAATATATTTCACTCATTTTTTAAGAAGACTGATACTGATTACGAAATTATAGACAGTAAACTTTCGGCTTTGTTATGACATTATTCGAAACAATAAAAGCACCTTAAAAATTGAACAACGAAAATTTGTTGCCAGCATTGAAAGATAAGCTTGGAGTTTTGTCCATCAAACTGTGCTCAACCACTACAAATTATCGTAGAGGATGATGCCCTTTACTTTGAAGACTTGTTATTGTTTTGGAATAAATTCATGTATAAAAATGTTTTTGATGTTAAATACAAACTTTCTAATTAACAAAAATATATAATCAGCGGTTGCAAAAAGAAGAATTGGTGATAAATAAGAAAAATTATGTTTAAATTACAATAAAAGTTACAAAATTTTCTTTAAAAATTCTTAAATTTGTTATTCGTATGTAAGTAATATTAATTTCCTATTAAATAGACATTAAAATGGCTAAATCGTTAGCAAAGCAATTTTACTTTGCTAGGAATTGACATTTTAGAACACATGCTACGTAACTGGTTCGTGACTGCTAAAAAAGTAATTAAAATTTTAATAACTGTATTTATCTCACAAATAAACATAGAAATTTGCTAAAAGAAAGTTTCGAAATATCCTTTGTATAAATAAACTAATTTGTTTGAATGTTCACTGTTAACCCCATATTTGTTATAATAATTGCTCCTATTACCTTATCGTTCTTAAAAGACTTTTTTGTTAATAATAAATTTATTAAAAACGCTATTTGTTTTGTTGGTTTGCTGTGAATAACTTTTAAAAACTTGGATTGTAATCATTTTCTTTTAGTAGTTTTTAATCTATAACAAAATTGTGAAATGTTTAACATAATTGCAATAATAATTTATATGTCGTTTAAGTGTGCAATGAATCAGTTTTGTAAAAGTTTACACATATGCAGTTACGGACACTTGAAAATAAGAGCATTTTTTTGTCATTTTGACATCAGGCAATTATGGCTTTTATAACATTAAGTATAACTTATCTAAGTTATAATGGCGACAAGATAAAAAAGGCACTTTTAGAGCTAACCAAAGTATTGCATTATTTGAATATTTTATAAAATTCCAACAATTTCTTGCTATTGAGTCAATTAATTCATTAGCATCACTAATTTATTACTTTCCGATTTTAAACAACATCGAAGTTAATTTCACTTTATTCTCTGTATAACGACAAGACAATTATTATGTGTAATTAAGATCTTTTAATCTACTGCTTGTAACACCAACACGATGATATGCTTTCTGTGATTGAATGTGACTTTATTCGGAATAATTTTGTGTCGGAATGCAGACTGCGTAAAATTATTTTATATAGCAGAAGAAGAATTGGAAACTCAAAACTGGCATGATGGAGTGAAATAGTTTTTACATTATAAATATTAATCCTGAATGGAATCAAATGGCCTTTTTCGCGAAGATAGTAAGCGTCCATAATGTAGTTGCGCTTAGATGCAAATATATTATTTTCTTAATTTTTGTTTCCTTTACGAATTAAGGTGGGCTTTGGTATACAGGACATGGACAAAATATTAAGACTATCTTCTAAATAGTATTTGTTATTTACCTTTATTTTATGCGCCTTTTAATGCTTTTATCAAATTTCCTGGTCAAGGAAGTACATGACAGTTGATAAAATTAAAGTTTTTTATTATTTTTTTCTTTATTAGAGGCGGACCCATCTTGGACAAATACATAAAACTCATTCTTAAAATTTAAACTATTTAAAGCTAACAATCATGCACTTTTTTATATAAGAGGTAATTTGTTACCTTCCACAAAGTTTAGATCCAAATAATTTATACTAGACTAAATTATTACATGAAGAGGCTGTTTCTGTTGCCTATTTTGTACGAGATTCGTCACAGAATATAACCTAAAATATAAGAAAATTTATATTATCTTTAACCAAATTATCAAAATGACATAATTCTCACATATAATGTAAACCTATAAAGTTGCCTTCTTCGAGTCGTTTACCATGTTTTTTTTATTTAAAATTGATTTATTTAAAAGAAATTATATCGTATTGAGACTTTTATACTGCGAGGTGCGTTCAAGTTCTATGGTTTCCAATTTTTTTTCTAAACAAGTACTTACCCAAGAAAGTCGAATCTTCTGTTACTTCTTAACGTAATCTCCGTCTAGACATACACATTTTTCATAACGTAGTGGCCGCGATTATATGACTGCTGAGAACACTCAAAAATTGCTAATGCAATGGTTCGATTGGAAAATGAGCGACCACGGAGAGCATTCTTCAAGGTCGGAAATTCATGGCGGCATATTGTGTCAACATGTCCTGAAACATTGCAAACAAGCATTCGTGGGACCAACTTTGAAGAAACTTTCTGCGTTTTCAGGTTATTATACAAAATAAACTCAGTTCAGAGGCGATATCACGCGCACATAATTGACGGTCTTCCATAACAACTTGCTTTACTCGCGCAATCATAGTTTGGGTCCGGCTGGTTTGTAGCCGAGGCTGCTTTGGTTTATTGTAACACAATTAATAAATTTCGATGGGCGTTTTACCACGCAATATGAGAAAACGGACACTAAATATCGTCATTTTAAGTATACAAACCAACACTCACCGCAATGGCGGTAATTTGACCTGTCTACATTGTATGGTGCTGCTATCTATGTTACAAATTCAGAAATACTTTTCACGTCTTAAAATTAACCGCGTTTTTCTACTTACTCTCATTACTGAAAAATTTTTGGAGACATTAGAATTTGAATACACCTCGTAAATGAGGTATGGTAGGTCAAAATAAAACAATTAGCTGTTTTTGAACAATATTTTTAAAATTTATTAAATAATTATTAGTAATTATAATTAAAATGATTTGTTCAAAATAGCTACCTTTGGGTTTTACACAAGCTTCAAGACGTCCGGACCACTCGTCTAGGACGGCAGACACAACATCCATTGGAAAAGTATTGATTGCAGCCGTTGAGACTCGATTTAATTAATTTAACATTATGGTGTATTTTGAGCAAACTGTGTCCTTTTAAACTGCCTATAGATCTAGGCTACCAGATAGCCTCCCTTAAACTGATAGAAAATGAGGCACATTGTTTATTAGCCCAGTTTGAGTTGATCGTGCTTTGTGGGCGGGCGCGTGTGGTTTAAACATTTCAGTACATCTTTTAAAATATTCTGTTAATACCCAACGGTTGAAGTAGTGATTTTATTTTTCACAAAAATGAATGTTAGTTAATTCATCATAACTCACTTCCCACCAAACTATTACAGTTGCTACATGATGGTTTCTCTAAAGTTTTGGCACTAGCTGAAATGCTTCTGTCGACGACCTAGCATATACTTTGTTATTTTGTTTGTTGACAGATTTCTGTACACTAATTTTTTTTATGCGTAAATAAAATATTTCTGTGGGCATATCCTATTTGCTTTTTCTCTTCTACCTACCTTTAGAGCATCTGTTAGCAAATGTCCCATATGTCTTTTGTAACCAGCTAGTCCTAGATCTTGCTTAATAATACAAAACGTCGAAATTTTCAAAATTTGCATTTTTTGAGACATAATATTCTGGTTACAAAGAAAATTTTGTTTAATTCGGGTACTTATGGCTTTGATTGTCTGAACAGTTTGAACTGAACGTGGTCTCCCAGATCTTGGACGACCACTGATACCTCCAGTCTCATTAAACAATTTTATAGCATATAACATACAACAAATTCCGAGAGGATACAGGGTCTTAAAGATTACACTTTTTTTAGTTTCATACTTCTGTAATGTTATTACAGCAATATGTTTTTTTTGTCACCCCACCAAAATTTGTCAAGATTCCTAATGTAACTTCCATACTTGACAATTGCAACCATATGTTAAAATCATGGATTTCTTTATGCTGTGCAAAGCAAGGATAGGTTTGATTTTATAACAGTATTTATGAGAATACTAGCTATAATCAAAAAATGATTAAAATTTGAGAATGCCTCTTCGTCGACAAAGCGTACAGTATCAACAAGTTAGCAAATTTGAAAAAGGTTGTATTGTTAGCCTACACGAAGGGATGTTTCTTTACGAGAAATATATTGAAGAATTGATTGCCATAGCAGTATTGTGGCGCGAATATGAAACCATTGGGTCGAAGAACGTAATCATTTGCAAAGACCGGGGTCTGAGTAATACTCAGAATAGCCAATCGAGAGAACCGTCACTTTTAGAGGGTTGCGATTACAGACGGCAGCCAAATTTCAAGTGCCTTGGTGCAACAACGAACCATTACATGACACCGATTATCTAATTTCTCCGTTCGAGGCCAATTACTTGAAATGGGACTAAGAACACGACATATTACATACTTCTCTGCACCGGCAATGAAGCTTCTATCTATGGCTACACGAGTAGCATAGAATTGTCTTTCCTGATAATTATGTATTTTGTTTAAAGAGTATTAGCAGGTTGTAGACGCTAAGAAAGAAAGTAAGAAGACTGCATTTGTACGAGGCACACAATGCCAACTATGGGTATTATGGTATGGGTAGCTATCAGTAATCTATAATCAAATGTGAAAGCAACATTACCCTACATCGACACGGTCTTACTTTCTTTTCTTCAAATGGTGTCTTAAGCAACAAGATGAGGAATCAATTAAGTTTCCATTAATAAAACAGAGCGTAAATGTTACTATGACCGAATCGATCGCCTAACCTTTCACCAATCGGAAATGCCTATCATATCATTGCGCAAAGGCTATGCTAGTATGTACAACCTTCTCAAACTTGCCAATAATTAATAGAGTGCTTTACATCAAGATACCAGGTGGAGCTATTATGGAATAAATGTAAATGTTAATGGACAAATCTGTTGTAAATTTAATCACTTATTTGTCTTATACTATTAAATAAATCTATGTCAATAATGAATGAAATGCAATCTCTCAGTACACCGTTTGTTCATTGCGTAATTCGATGTCAAAAAGAACGGAGACAGTCATAAGAACCCAAAGTAGAACCGAATATTATTGAATAAATGTAAATGTTTTGTAACACTAATCATTTATTTGTCTCATACTATTAAATAAATTTGCAAAGTTGCAGTCGTTAATTTGCATTTTCTTAGTACTGCTATTTCAATAAACAAGCGTATCTTACTGCCGATTCCTTCTGAAGTTTGTATTACTTTTTAATAAAAGTTGTGCAGATGTAATGAGCGACCAGTATGTTGACGAAGTTTCAAAGAGGTCTAATTGTTGGTACTCGTCTAGCTGGAGTATTTGTAACACAAGGCACGGTCTCGCAAGTCATCACCTCATACGCAGTGCGCGGCAAAATAAGTCGGCAAAGCATAATAGTGGTCGAAACACGAAGCTACAAAATAGGGACCGCCGGGTCTTAAAATGTATTATGACGTCGCAGAAGAAAACGATGGCCTAGAAAGTAATTACACAATTTAATCAGCACTTAAACACTCCAGTGTCATCCAAAAATGGGTATCCATGCAATGCTCACAAAAATTAAACTTGTAGAACCAGAAACGTGTCGTTTTGTCAGACGAGTTACTATTTATCCTCTTTCCCACCTTCTGAAGCGTACGATATAAACTGTTTTCGCCCGACTGTCAAACATGATGGGTGCTCTGTTATGATCTGGGGCGCTATATCATGCAACAGTGTATAGAAAACTCTTAGGTAACCAGGTCCACTCAATGGTTCAAACTTTATTTCAAGACGGAAATGCCATATTCCAGGATGATAATGCCTTTATTCACACTACTGGCCCTGTTTAAAAGTGGTCTCAAAAGCCAATGGGGTTCAACATCTTTTCTGGTCCACCCAATCCCAGACCTGAATATCATCGAGCCTCTGTGGGCTATTTTGAAAAGTAAGATTTGGAATTGATTTCCATCTCTTTTATTTCTATCTGAACTGGAGGCTGCGCTGCATGAAGAATGGCTTCAAATTCCGCTCACTACTATTCAGGACTTGTACCGGTTTACTCCGTCTGTAACTTAAGCTGTAATGCGTGTTAAAGTTGGGTTAACACCGTATTAACGATAATATATTTGGACTTCCATAAGTATTTTCCTTATTTTGTCCAATACCTGTACATTTTGGGACATCCTGTATATATATTTTTATTATTGTAATATTTTATGTTGTAAGACTTAATAATTTTAGGGCAGACTACAAATAAAGTCAAGAAATTGTTATTAAGTTTGTAACAAATTAACACAAATAAATAATATTAACTCGGTAAAAACCAAAATATTTAGAATACAATTGCCGCATTGATGCCGACAACAGCAAGGCTTTAAAATACTCGTTATTGAGTTTTCTCTCTACATGTCAAAATCTGCTTAGAGTAACCTCGCTAATTCAAATTCAAACAATGACGGAAAAGCGACGATCAACAGTTACTGACTTGGTATATCGTTTCTTGCATCGCAGATTTTGTAATTTGCAGATAAAAATGTTTTTCTTTATCTTAACGTTCTATCACAAGCCGTTATATTTGTTTATAATTTTGTTGTAAAAGTTTATACTTTTGGTTGCAGTCCAACTTCATTTGCAGCTGAATATGTGTTTATATCACTTTACATTTTTTTCCTAGGTGTTTCGGAGCACAAAATTATGTGTAATTAGCTATTACAATCAAATAATTAGGATTTTTCTTCAGTTAGATCTTTATTTTAAGTACCACCAGTGTTGTGGCCTGTGGCTACGATGCGGACGGACCCGGGTCCATTCTCGGAGCTCTCTTATGACTGGCTACCTGCCCATAATGGTAGTCGTCTAAGATGTGGTGCTTGCCACATCGTCCCGCATCAGAAATGTTGCGCGGGGCGTTAGAGCTATGTCATTAAATACTTCTATTTTTAATATCTCTCTCTATCGTGATAACAGACAAATTACTTTAAAACCATACTTATGTTAACAAAATATTATTATATTCCATCTGTTCGCCATGGCCAGCCATATAAACTTAATATACATCAAATGGATAGATAGACGGATAAACCTCAGAATGTTGCAAATTCAACCGTGTGGAAACAGGTTTACACTTGTACTACAGACGTCAAGATAACTTTTGGATATTATTTGCTCCTGAATTGTGGCAGTAAAATGTCTGGTAATTTTATATTGATCAATAACGGGAAATTTTGTGTCACAACTTTGTGTGTCAACTATGGTATCGGGAATTCTAGAATAAGAATTCCATTTTAGAAGACGCTACCCAGATCCCTGAGCGAAATAAGAAGCAAAGAATTTTATTAGAGTATTAGAAAAAAATTATTTTTGAATAAATAATTTTAAAATATTTCAAAAAACCGTTTATCTATATTAAGACTAGATAAGTACTAGTGATATATATATATATATATATATATGTGTGTGTGTGTGTGTGTGTGTGTGTGTGTAATAAGTAAATTAAAATTAAAGCAAATTGCAAAGATTGCTAACATTGCGTTTATAATTTGATCCAAACATTTTTTTTATTGGAGCGCACTTATTGGGACTGCAGCCTCAAGGGCTTATTATGCCTACTAACATACAATTATACTAGGACTTAATCGTTACTATTGCTGCCCTCCAACGATTGTGCCAGTCACGAATTCCGTCTCATTCTGGTGCATCGCTGTAATGGGCGTTGACGTTATGTTGACATTACGAAATATATAGCAACGATCGTTCGTGTATTTCCGTGTAGCCCCGAACGCATTAAACTGGCAATCAATGTTTCTCATACGACCGGGGACCGGAGACATTTGCATTGTGCTTTAAAGATATTTTATTTCATTGATTTATTTGAGAAAAACAAACCAATGAGTGCATTTATCTTTTTTTACATAATTTCCGAAGCAAAATAATAATCCATAAAATCGACGCACAAAATGATTTCAACTCGTCAGATTTCTGTTTTGATTACTTAATTTTTGCTAAAGACTAAAAAATGTGTATGAAAACGAGATGGTAAATGTAAGTCAAATAACAAACAGAAAAACATGCTACAGAAGAAAATATTTTCAAGTAGGTACTGATAAGTAATTGTAAATTGCAAATAATAAGAAAATAAACTACAATTGTAAAGAAGTATTATAAATGCAAATTTAATAAAAAAACATTAATGATACTTTGTTAATGATAATTGTTAATTTTTAAACTACAAGCGGACATGAAATCTTTCTATGTATATAATGCATTATTTTTCGTATTATGACAAATCGATGAAAAGTTAAATTCCTTTTCAATGACTCCCTCACTGCTTGACTTCTGAACCAGATGTGGATTTTAATAAAATTAAAATTTTAGGTTAAAGATCAATTAATCTCAAGCTAATATTTTGCTGCTGCATGAGTTAGAACCTGCGAACTAGACTTGAAGTCAAGAATGAAATTCATCCTGTCTACGACTGAAAATAATTCAATAAACGCAATCATCATTTGGGCTTGTAACATTCGAGGAATTCTAACAACCCAGTTAAATTTGAAGAGTTAAGATAGAAATTCACACTTCACATAGAGGAAGCCCCATTAAATAGTAAAGGTTGACTTGAATGTAAAAGGAAAAAATAATAATAGAAATAGAAAAAATAAATCCCGATGCAATGATAATGTTAGGAAATATTTGAAAATTACATTTACGTATGAAATGGGGTGGGAAAGAGTAAAAGAGCAAAAAACTAAGTTTTAATTTTAAAAAATGGGTAACTATGCTATATTTTTTGGAAGAGGTTAAAATTAAAATAAAATTAGAATAACAAACATGACAATTCTATGTGTGCATGGTATGTATAAACGACGACGTAGGAGCAAATGAAAAAGAAGATTTTTTTAATATTCCCAAGCAAATAGAAAGTGTTAACAAACAAAACGTACTAGTAATAATTGGAGATAGACAGCCTAAGAAAAGAAAATAATACAACAGAGAAAAGGTATGGCGAAAAAGTGGTGAATGAATGAAAGACGTCTGCTCTCCTTATGTAGATTGACAGAACATAAGCTGATGATAGCAAATACTTTCTTAGATATTTACAAGTACATATGAGTACATCCAACACGAGGGCTCAAAGCAATTATTAATTTAATCGTAGTAAGAAAAGATCGAAAGATAAAGAAATAAAAATAGGAATAAATTAAAAGATGTAAGAGTATATAAACAACCGAAACGCAGATCAGACCTTGCTAATAGCAATCTTAGTTTACACGTAAGAAACAATAATTAAAGAACAACATAAAAATACAAAAAATCAAATAGAAAAATTGCAAGTCGCAACGTAAAAATTGAACCCCTCAGACAAGGATGTATAAGGGAACTGTACCAAGACAGATTAAAAATGCAAGTGAATGAGAGAATAGTAGAAGAAAGAAACCCGAGCGAAATCTATAAATACATAAAAAAGAATAATAAATAAAAATAAAATGAAATATTTTAAAATTAAAACAAAAGATAAAACATAAAAAGCACACTATAATGAATAATAAAACACTAATAATAATATGTAAAATGTAGAAACCCATGAAGATACCACTTAACCAGTCTAAAAGAGCATAATTTCAAGCAGGGGGCAAAAATAAAAGTAACAGTAGCTTAATAACACCACAAAAATAAACAGAAATCTACCAGACGCTGTTGGAACAGAAAAGGCAACAATCTATGATAAAATAAAAAGAAACGGAAAAAATAAAAGTGTCACAGTAGAGGAAAATACAGCCAAAGAATGTGATAAAAGCTCTAAAGAAAATTAAAAATAGTAAATCCGCAGAACAGAACAATAAAATAGAAGTAACGTAAAGGAAACAAACTGCTGAAAATGATAAAGAAAATGTTTCAGATGATAGAAGGAGGAAAAATTATTTCAGAAGAACAGAGTAAGTTACATATCGTGCCTATACATAAGAAAAAAGCCATAATTACGGAGTATTGTATCAAATGACTTTTAGGACGAGTAATCAAACCAAAAAGAGACTAAGACATAATTGTAGTGAGGAATAAAATGGATTTAGGTCGACATCAAGTATAGCCAATATCCACTACGTCAGACAAGTGATTGGAAAAAATTCAGCAAAAATATTAACATTTACAGACTTAGAGAACGCATACGACAATGGTTCAAAATGTAAATTGTGAAGGACATTAATAAGAATGAAAGTTAGAGAAAAATAGATCAACAAGAGTAAAGTTTATACCAAAACACAACATAGACTTCTATTTCGGTTGTTTTATTTACTTGTATTTGAGGATAGTCAGCTAATTATGGCACAGAATGAGAAGATCATGGAATATGTGCCCCAAATGTTGAAAGAGGAATATAACAAATTGGGTCTTGCTATAAACTTTAATAAAACGGTATACAATAGTATTAAAAGAGTAACACTTGAGTTAAATATAGGGTAAAAAAACATAAGCATGTGCTAGATATAAGCACTTACAATTATGTACATATATATATATCTTCTTATAATATAATTGTCTTATCTCCCTAACTTTCTTTCTTTCTTTCTCAACTTATAATTCTATCTCCTCCTAGGTCCTTTGGCAGTCTCCACAAGGTATTTCATACACTCCTTGGCCAAAGGACCTACATAGGTCAAACAAATCGGCAAATATGTAGCCGAATATACGAGCATTCTCTGGCAATCTTACATGTACATAATTGTAAGTGCTTATATATAGAGAGCGTTTCATGGGCTCATACGGATTCAAAACCTCACATTACAAAGAAAAGGATATTTAACACTCCCGTGAAGAGTGTTACGGGATATGGAGGAGAACTGTGACCGATGACTAACAGAATAAAAATAACCCTAAACGGTTATGAACTAGTCGCGTATAGGAAGAAAAAGAGATCAATTAGCAGTAAATTGGAAAACATAGGTACGTCTAAAATATAACACGCCATTACTATGTCACTTGTAAATTCCTTTGTTCAATTTGTTAAAAAAGAGTTTCTGCAAGATTTAACAGCCGCAATGACGAAAAACATACATTTAGATTTAACATGCGCTTGTGCAACTAGGCATTAGACATATGAGCAGTTATCTAAAATATACTACAACCAGTACAACCGTGATATAGTTTATATACCAACAACAGACCACGATAACAAGAAAAAGTCTAACCAAATAAAGGAAATGATGAAGTATGTCAAAAGTGACAAAAATGTGAGTGTAATAGAGGATTGGAACGCTATTTTAGAGATTTTGAAGAACATATAATAGAAAAATGTACACGGCGAAAGAAGGAAAGGGAATACCACCTTGATCAATTTTGTGCTAATAATAAATAGTGACAACAAATACAATTTTCAAACATCACTCACGTAGAAGATAATAATAATAAATAGAAGGTGCCAGGCAACACCAAAAGATATGAGGCTATATAAATTTATAAATCAATTTTAAAACGGCAGAAGATATTCAGAAGTTGAAGATAACGATCATAATCTGGCAATGATATCAGGTAATCTAAAATTTAACAAAAAGATAATTGCCAAGTAGATGTTCAATCAAAGGAAAATAACAAACGAGAACAGTTCATCGATAAAGATTTACATACACGTAACACTACAGAAAATGACGTTGAGGATGGTGGGCATATTCTAAAAACAAAGATAACTGATGCAGTAGATGAGATATTACAAGCGCACATCAATGAAAGAAGAAAATCCTGGATTATGGACGAGATCATAAAAAATAGGGTTAAAAAAATAAAAAATACGTAAACTTAAATATAAACTAAGAAAGAATAGAAGACAAACAATAAAAAATGAAAATCAGATCAATATAATAATAGAAAAAGTTGGTAATATTTTAAAAGAAAATATTTTTTAGAAAAAAATTAGGTATTTAAAACGAAAAAGGAAATATTCTTTGAATCTGCATATCAAAGAAAATGTGCTATAAGCTCCGCTGTAGAAAGTTAATAACTATTGACATCAACCTGTCTCTCGAAGAACATTCTTCTGGACTATCACGCTTCACGGATGTGAATCTTGGGCGATAGCTGCTAGCGAACAGAAACTTTTAAGAAGTAGTGCTACAGACGAATGTTGAAGACAAGATGAGTAGACAGACTGATAAACACAAGGCTGCTAAGAAAGAATTCAAGAAAGAAAAACGTTAATGAATCAAATAAAATATAGAAGAGGTACGTTAATCGGACATATATTTAGACACTGTGGACTGTTGAAAACTATTATAGGAAAGTAAAAAACAAGTTAATTGTCACCAAATCTATAAAAATAATACTTAGAAGCAACTTTCTTTTTCCTGGCAATTTTATGGTTTTTCTAGCTCTTCTAAGAAATACATTTTTATGGTTTCTGTGATCATTCATTTTGTGACGTCACTATACAGTGAAATTTTATGACAGAGCTACTGCTGAGTTGCAACTTGCAATAAAATATGCGTGATGCAATTAACGATGACTTAAGATAGAACTTGCGGTGGTCATAAAATGTCCTTAAAAATCCTTTTTCTTGTCCATATTCGGTAATACGTAAGTATTTATTTTCATTAGTAGTACATCTCACATATAACATACCAAAATAGGAGCAGTGCCGCCTTAAGTAATTCTTCATGTTTTAGAAAATACCGGTTTATAATAAATTTATTTTTCTAAACTTATATGTAGTGAGCCTAACAGCTACAGTTAGCTTATATTCCTGTACTTTCAAGTACAACTAATTTTCAGAACAATAAATAACATGATTTTCACACCTGCTAATGGGGATGCAATGTTTATATCGTTATTGCTCTGTTCTTATCCGTGCCAACTTTAACTTAAACCTTTACTCTTAATATCGAAACCAAAGCCGTTCAGCATAATTTAACTTTTTAGGAGCTTTAGAATGTGCGAGCACAAGAAAACGAATATTTAATATTTCCAAAATAACTTGCAAATTATAGTAATAAATATTTATTGGCCTAGTATCGTTTTTAGATGAGTCGACCTCTTAGATCAGCGCTGTGTTTTTTTACATAGCAGGAAGTGCCTGTGGCGCAAATCAGAGCGACTCTGTCAGGGGAGTCGCCAAATTTACTATTTGTTTCCAATTAAGGAACGTAACCTACACTTCAGATTAGCGAAGATTAGAAAGGACCACCGTAACGGCTTCGTCCATTCCGAGGCTACCGTGCGAGTCCTCTGCTCAGCAGCGAAGATTTTACATAATACGTGCCCGCTCAGCTTTTCCGACCAGTCGCCTGAGCAAACATCTGGCGCGCCGGCTTATCAATTTGTTAGGCGATACCTATAATTTTCCACCTCTGCACACCCGGAACAAGCCGGCAAAAAAACGCGCGCGCGGATTGCCGCTCAGCACCGGGAGTTGCTCAAGATGGCAGGGTCGCGCCGTCCTGCACGCGCAGGTGTCGGCGTCCCCTTATGTGCACTTCCTCGAGATGATGCCGGAGTGGCACAGCCGCCAGCCTCTTAATTGTCCGTCCGCTCGAACGGTAACTTCCTACGCCTAGTGCATTGCGAAACCATAGAGGACATATGTTTGGCAAATATGTTAATACTTAAAACAAGTCCGGGCAACAGGTGAGCGGCCACTCCTTATAGGTACCTGGACGTGGCGCCGGCACCGTCCACGCACCTCGACGTCACGATGGCAAGCGCAGCATACGACGTGACGTCACCTCGCGACCATAATAAATACCCGCATAATATACGGCCGTGTCAGGTCATATCATGAATACTTGAGGGCTTATCTTGCGAGATCCGATTTTATTGAGGTAACACGCCGTGGTCACGGTCTGCAGGATGGCCAGTCGCGCGCTCAGGACCGGCCCCGCGCCCTGTTCGCCGCCAATTGTGGCGGCGACACGCGAGATCCAGCGCTTTCCTGCAAAAACTAGCCGGCATGTAAATTTCGAGCAAGACGCGACCAAAAAGCGTGCATTGTGACTAAACGGAGGAGTGGCGCAGTCTCGATAACCAGTTCCTAATCGCCGAAGAACGATGTGCATAATGCGACAGGCGCTCGAGATGTTTATAAACACCACACCGGACGTATTTTTATCTGGCCGCGAGAATTCCTTGGCATCAGAAAACTCAATTTCGTGTGCGGCGGACGAGCTCGACCGCAACCTTTGTCCACCCCTCAAATCACACACACACAGAGGTAGATTTTCACTTGTGTTTGAATGCTGCGCGCTTCATCACGGCTAAACACGCTAATTGGCCAATTACAATCGACCGAAACAATACGATCCATCATGTAATAAAATACCGTCGAGCCCAACACTGATCAACAGCGAACAATGCGGCACAGCATGTACCCATGTGCATATTCCACATTCTTTCGCATTTGCGCCTGACTTACAAACCATTCAGGAAATTCTCGTTATATCACCGACGCTGAAACCGCAGGAGTCGTATGCGCGCGGTTTAATTCATTAATATCGTCAATAACGAAACGACACGTCGTTTTCGGCGTGTTGGTTTTCTATTTACGCACTTGGCACTCCGATTCGATCAGATGGTCAGATTCCCCGCGCTTTTCCGCATTAGACTAAAATAGCATATCTCCAGCTAAGCCTGCAAATAGTGATTACATGATTTGATCTTGTCATCATAATCGGGAAATGACATCATGCTGTATACAAATTGGAATTTAAGTATATGCCTTGCCGTTCTAAAAAGTGTCCAATTACCATTTTTAAGTACACTACAAATAGTGCGAGGCTGCCATTTTGGAACGATGGCGCGCGCCTAGGTCCTTTTTATAAATGCAAGCCAGCAATGTTTGTTTATCAGAATATCTTTGTTTGGTATTTATGGTTTGGAATTTTTATCAACCATATATAGTTTTTAATAGATTAAACGATCGTCTATCTTTTACTAAGTTCCAGACTAAAATTTTGTTTTACCTATTTTCTACTTTTAAGTCGTCGATTTTGCTATTAGAACGTGAAACGTAAAAATAACAATAAACTATTGTATACTATACGTTGAAAGATGCCTTAAGTCATGTACTTTTATCTCGATTTTAATTTAGATCAGATTCTGCTATAGAATGGGTTTTATATCTAAAAAAGAACTTTTGAATTTCAACTACTTTCGTACATTGATTTACAGAAAACTACATATTCGATTTGTTTAAAATATTTTAATGTTCTACAATCTGTATTTTTTCTTGTTTTCACATTGATCTCAAAAACTCTTTCACTCTCTTAAAAGATGTAAAGGAACGATTGTTCTCCAATGCAGTTAGCAACTGCCATACTTAGAACAATTGTTAGAACGATGTCAGTATTGCGAAAAGTAGACTACGTTCCATGACTTCAGTGATGCTAGTTTTTGTGGTTATAATTTTGTATTTTTGGTTTGTCAGTTCTTTCATTTATCTAAAAATGTTGCTAAATGCACACATTCCTCGGAAAATGTTTTATCTAAAAATTTTATTTTCTTCGTACTAAATGGCGCTTTAAAGAATCAATTGCTACATAATATCTTTCTATCAAGAAAAACTGCTTCCCAGAAAATTCGTAATTTCCACCTTTACTTCCATCAAAAGAAACTTTTGGCTTTCTTTTTCTTATAATGTACATTTTATAAACGTCAATTCCACGCATTAATTTTTGCTTTGTTTTCTAGTCTTAAAAACTATCTTCGCTTTGAGGAGTATTTATAAAAGCTTTTAAAGTATTGTACAGAGTAACGATCTTTGTTTGTACTTTCTCCGTGAAGTTTTCAGGTTTTTTTTCAAAAAGTGTTCTAGAAACAGCATTAATGGTATATCAATATCACATTTGCTTTCTAATGTATATCCTTAGTCTGATCATTATCATGAGTAACGTGTGTCAGATCAACAAGAATCTCATGCAACGATTTATTGTATAATGCTTAATTGCCATCAATATGGGTACTTCATTGGATTCTTGAGAAAGTGTTTCAACATAAGGTGTCTTTTTTAAGACGACTCTGCAAGGATTATAGATTTTTTGTTGTAAAAAAGTCAACAGAGTACTTACTGCTATCCGCAGCTGCAGATCCAACTAGCTGTAACGTGTGACCTCGCGTAAGTAATGTAAGTGGCCAGAGGATTTACTTCTTTTATTCGAGCCTAAAGAGCTTTGTAGCACCGAAGCATGTTGTTGGCATTGTCGTAGCTCTGTCTTCTACAATTGTTTGAATCAACACCTAGAAAATCTGTGTTTGACATTATAGTATTCAAAAGTTAAGGTAAATGTCAAAAATTGTTTAACAAACGTTTCCCTAACCATAAGCAGCACATAGCATACCACAAAAGCTAGTCGACTTGTGTGCGACACATCTAACGTTGACTCCCAAATTATGGAATAATATTTGGCATTTACTTCTCTTAAACAGTATCAGCATTAAATTGGTCTGCTAACTGTATAATGAATTCTTCGAGAGTTGTACTTGATAAGTGGGAAGAAACACTTCTTCCTTTATTTCCAAGTTTTGCTACATGTCAGGCCAAAAAGATCGAATTTTGAAATTGGTTCTACACAGCTAAGAAACTTGTCAATTTTACAAAGTCTAATATTTCCTTATTGTCATGAATCGGCAGTCATTTTACGGGAAGCTAAAAATTTCACAACTTTTGCAAAAATTCAATGCATAATTTCTTCCTGGTACCGTTCCGCTATTTTACAACTCACTCTCTATAAAACTCGACTTTTACTAATAAATTTTAAATACACTGTCAAATTTAGCTTTGTTTTTGTTATGATTTATTATATGATTATTTTTTCAATCATGAAATCCCTTAGTAGCTAAGAAAGTCGTTCTTCCATAGAGTTTGTATGGTGCACAAAATGTTTGTTGGGTTGATTTTGAATTAACTCTATTCATTAATTTTTTATAAAACAACTAATTGGTACAAAATCTTATTTGAATGACATACCGTCTTTTAGACAAGTTATCGTTTAGTTGAATACCGTTGTAGGTAAGAAACTCACAAAGTTTATTATTTATGCACAACAATGCCGGCTTATCGAGTATATAACTGGCCCTATCTCTTTGAGAGCTTTGTGAGCTCGAAGCCTCTTGCTGCTGTGCTACAATTTCGGCTTAAACTCATTGAAATTAATGGTAACAATTGTGATTGCTGCATACTGCACGAAAAAAGTGTCTAGTTTTGGTAATTTCTTGGTCACACTAATTTTTTAAATAAATATTCAATAAACTATTCGGGAGAACTGCACTACTGCACAATAATTATAATTTATAACATGTACTATTAAAGCAACGGTTAACGGTTACTATAAAGACACTGACTTATTTGCACCACTGTTCGCTCTATGGTTCCTATTTGAATTCTGCAAATGCCCAACATTATGTTTAAACTTTGTTCTAGAACGAATGGTGTAGACGGTGATCGATCATTCTGACAAGTTGCCGATTCATTTTTTTTATGTGTTATTTCTATTGCAAAGTAAATGTTTTTAAAAAGTTATTATTATTATTAAATATACAATTTCAAAGTTTAATAGTAAGAATCTATTTAGAGATTCTCTCACTAAGCTCACTTTTTCGTTTATTTAACCTAAAATTAAGCGCCATCCCTTCCCAAATCCTGGCACTCTGTGTTGAAGTTTATTCGAACTATGGGTTAATCAAGCCCTGAAACTAATATCTGCAAAGGTTTATGCAACTAATAATAAATTATAACTAACTATTTAGACTTTCGGAGTTTGCATGCTATAACTTAATGATAATTACAAAAAAACTTTGCAATTAAAAATCTTGAGGTAGTACCTACATTGAATGTTCTACCCAGGTATTATGTTAAAGCTTTATTATTTCGAAAATAAATATAACTTTCTCCCTCACTTCGGTATAAAGCTGATTCTTCGTCTGTCAGTTGTAAGAGATCCCTATAAGATGTTTATTAAATGTTTGTAGTATACTTGCATCAGTTTATATGGTTTTATTTGTTGTTTTTTTATTTGAAATTACTTCTGTCATTGGTAATAAAATTATTTTTATCAAATTTGTATTTATATCTATTAGTTTGATTATATCTAAAATGTTTATTTACATCTTTTTTTGGTATTTGGCAGGCTAGTAGCAGGATTCGCAAATTAGAGGACCAAGGTGACAGGGGTCGCGACGAAAACGCTCCTGTCGTGACCCCCACAGAACAAGAAAAGAAATGTAACAAATTTTACTTCATGAAAGAAGTCCAAGAATAAATTTATTAGTAAGTCAAACCTTACCTAAGAAAACTAGTTTAGAGTGGCCGACATAGAAAACCTTAACAAATTATGAAGCGGAGTGGGAAGATCTAAAGCTAATATGGTCAAACGAGTATATGTAAATGTGGAGTGGAAATAACCGTGGGGCATCTGCTAACATGTCCTCTGTTAGAAACTCTTGTGAATGCGTGTGTGTGTGTGTATGTGTGTGTAATATACATAGATTTGAATAGTTTGCTATCCATTTTTGTCAATATAACTTAGGAAAAATGATAGTACGGTGCTTAGGAAAACTTAAACTTATCCTTAGATTTTTTTTATTTGAATTTCTTTTTAAAACTTTACATGTAATATATATAATATAGATTTGTTCACATATAGTTTTAAGACGAGAATACTTTTGTAGTACGTTCATGTATAATTACCCGATGTTCTTAAAGATAACTTATATGAAAAAAACAAAATGGTAATAGTCATAAAGTGATCAGCATCAACTTAAATTATTTTTGACTATCTTCTTAGCAGATGGTTAAAAACCGTTGCCATCTGCTACCATCTCATTTATATAGTCATAGGGCTTGTCAGCTTTTCAGCAAGTTGTGATTTATGTGGGAAAGTATGATGGATAAAAGAGTAGATCCTACCTCTTATTAGTAATGGATACGACCATACGGCGTTCGATATGGAATGGAAATTATTAGGATAAAAGATTAAGTGATTTCTTGACACCCTACAAACTTATGACATCAAGTTTAAAACAAGTAAACTCTCAACACTTATTTGCACTAATTGTTTCTTCATGGAAGAGTTCGTTGAGATTGCGAAATGTCTGAGTAGGTTTCCATTATTCCCCAAGTGATAACCGTAATATAACTAATATGATTTTTAACAACTAAATATTAAAAAATGATGTTATTACATGTCCTCTAAACATCAATTTAAAATACAAAATAAAACTATGCGAAAAATTACGAATCATTATGAATTGTTTTAAGTGTGGTGCCACTTAGAGGAATGACATTTAAATTAAGTTAACATATTATGTCCAATTCGACGAGATTGTTTACGTAATGTTTATCTAGGATTTATATCTGATTTGTAAGCCATTAACAAAATAAAATAAATAAAATAAATTATATAATTATATTTTTATTTATTATGTTTTAATTATTATAATACGGCAAAAGTGAGTAGCAAAAAAATAATATTACAAAGAAATAGTATTTTAAGGATAATTTCAATATACATAAAAAACATAAAAAATAAATTAATTTACATAACAATAAAAGAAGTAAGAAACAAGTTGCAAATCGCCCAAATGCAAAATGTGGGTTTTCTGTAAACAGACGGGTGACGATTAGTTATATTTAATAAAAAAAATGTAGGGTACTCAAAAATTGTTCCCCCAATTTGTTAAAATTTGGTTAACAATTTTTTTAACTTATTAATGATGATTTTCGGGTTTTTACATCAATATTGTAATATTTTAAAATAGATTATGTGTATATATTTTAAGTTCTTGCATACACGATTAAAATATCGTAAATATAAATCCATGTAGATGCCCGGATTACAAAATAATGCGAGGTTATAATTATGCAGCGATACGTACGCTGCCGGAGCTAACGCCTAGGCATCGTTCCTAATATAAAATTGATAGTAGGTGGTTGAGAGAAGTGGGTGATCAACGATAAAACTAGTGATTACTTAAATAAGAAAATGAATGCGCCAGTCCTAAAGAAATGTAGTGATAAAGTATTTACACCAAATATAATAATATTTTTGAATCATCAAACTTCTACTGGATTTGAAAGGTTTTAATATTATTTTGGTTAGAGGTACATAAAAAACTTTCTCTGTAGCCATAAATCTTGTAAATTGCCCACTTCTCTATAAAAGTGCATGTTGTACTCCGCCTTATTTACTTTCAACATTTTTGCTACATAGTTTCTAATGAATTTCGTTTCTGGTCGTAAATTTCTGCAATGGCATAAAACTGTTCCTTAACTAAAAAGCTAAAATCTTATTGAAGCTCGCTGGGATGATTATAATTTCTAGAATTTTAAACTTGAACAAGGGTTAAATATATGGATATTTTCTGCTTTTAAGTATAACTTAACTTCGATTTTCTTATTTTGTCCAGTTTTCTTATAATATTTGATATTTTTCTTCTCCCTTCTCTTTTTAAAACAAAACATGGGATTTTTTAACAATTGGAACAAAATCTTATGGCATGTCTGACCCAAGCAATGTTTGGTTTACGATATAAATAATTCTTTGTTTTCTGTTGTTTGCGCGAGTGGACTTTGAGTTTTTATAATCAATCTCTTCGTTACAAATGATGTAGAATCACAAATTACTATACACTAGAAGAGACTTAGTATTTTTCTTTAGTACAAGAACGTTATACTAGACTGCCAGCAATTTCAATCTGGAAATTTTGCAAATATTCCAAAATAAAGTAATACGGTTAATAGCCAGTGCTTTTAGGTATGTCCCTAAATAGCTATTTTAACAAGATCTACCTGTTCCTTCAGTTAAGGAAGAAATTCTACGTGCCAGCACCAACTACTAAGCAAAACCCCAATTATTTATCTGCTGCTCTTCTAGAAAAACAATTTGACAAACTACTCCAAAGATTCGACCCCCTAAACCTGGTTAATAGATTCACCTAAGATTAGTTTTAGAATTTCTAAGTTTTAATTAATTTCAAGCTAATGCAAATATAATTTATTATGAGATAAAGAAATAATGCTCAAGGGTATTATTTTCTCATGTTATGTAAATATTCAAATAATTTTCTGAATGTCAATATAATTAATAGATTTTAAATATTTATAGTAATAAAATCACAAAAAAACGTTATACTAAAGTCGTAGCATTATAATATCTGAATAGTTGTAATATTATATATAGGGTGTTTCCAAAAGATCTATTTTTAATAAATTAAAGAACATTGTTGTTGTATTGTATTATTATAGTTTGAATGAATTATAAGTTAATTCGTTTGTATATGGGATAATTTAAATATTATTAGTATATTAGTATACACAAGGTGTTTTAAAAAGAATTATCCAATTAAAAAAAAATCATAACTATTCAGCTTTTAATCCGTTTTGATGGAACAATGTACTGTTACAAAGAGGTAATTCTCGAGTTTCACGCGGTTGTCGGTAGGTAGTACCAGCGCGCTTCGTTCACCAGCTACTTCAGTGTTTGTCAAGATAGCGACTGGACAACAGCAATCATTTTGTGTTCTATGCCTTGCGAAGTGTGAGTCCGTAAAAATTGTTGAGCGTGATTTTCGGCGATTAGGCGATGGTACAGACAGTTCCAAGACACAGGCTCTCTGCATTAAGGGAAACCCCGTGGTCGTCCCCATGTGTCAGATGAAGATATGGAGCGCTCCGGCTGAATTTCGCACGTAGCCCCAAAAAGTCCATTCGTCGTGCCGGTAGAGAACTAAACGTTTCCTCGATGTTTGTTTGGTGTGTTTTGTGGCGACGTTTAATTATGAAACCGCAGATGACAAACAACGATGTGTGGAGTTGTGTGAATTCATCTTCAACAAGGTGGCAGAAAATGACAATTTTGTAACACGATTAGTGTTTTCTGACGAGGCTGCTTTTTATTTAAGTGGTAAGGTAAACCTCCATAATGAACAGGGCAGCTACATCAAATTGTACAACATGAGAGAAACTCTCCTAAACTTAATGTTTTGGGCAATTTTCTAGGTAAAGGTGTACGGTTTCTTTTTCTTCTTAGAGAACACTGTTACGAGAATTACATATCTGGATATGCTTGAAAACTGGCCTTTGTCACAGTCAGAGACCGATCCGGATGACTTTATTTTCCAGCAGGACGGAGCCCACCACACTGGAGCCTGGAAGTTCAAGAATTTTTAAATAATCAGATTACACAACGATGGGTCGGTCGTATAGAAATTAACGATTCAGCTTTCCATCACTTTCCATCCAAAGTTGGTGGAGCACATCGTGTGCAATTTTTTCTTGTGAGGGTTTATAAGACTGCGTTTATGTGCCTCTTCTATCTACAATGCGGAACCGCATAACAGCCGCGTAGCAGTAGATTCAGGTATTCTCGCAAAAATTTGAGACAAATCTGGCTACCGTATGGACATAGGTCGTGCATATTGAACACCTATAATTTGGTATGTAAAAAAACTTAAAAATTGGCCCTGTAATATAAAATTAATTTTAAGTGTCTATGTTTATTATTTTTCATAATATAAACATTTTAAATCGGGTGCTTCTTTTTGAAACAATCTGTATATTATTTTATATAGCAAGTATAGTAAATTTGTTTTGTTTTTTATGGTCTACAACATGTACATATAATTTAAATAACACACAAGTCTATGGAATGTGCATAAAAAATTTCAAAAAAGTATATTTACAATTCCATAAAATGACTGAATATGCGTTATGTGGTGGCTTCTGGTTACATAATTTTGTTCAGAATAAACTATAGAATTTTGTTGTTTATTTCCCAAACCATAAGTAATAAATAGCTCACATTTTTACAGTTTTTAATTACATACGGGGCTTAATCTGAACAAGTAAAATTTAAATTTAAATTGATGTTTATAAAATTATGATTTAAAAGTTAATTTTTGTTCTATTTAAAATGTAACTCTAGTAAGGGGCCTTAAATAGTTTAATGCACATACTTGTATGCCTCACTATAGTATTTACACTGGCAATTTATAAAAATATTTATTACTCTTTTGCGCCTACCTATAAGTTTGACAGCTTAACCTTGTATTATTGTAACATCCGAATATGATTTGCCCGTGAGTATATTGGGTACACAAAGAGATTTATCATCTATTACCAATTAAGTAACTTGTCTGCGCTTCTGTATATAATATCATTAATTTGAATGTGCTTAGTTTGGAATTTAACAATTAATAATAAAATTATAAACAAGTGATTATTTTTGGAAATGTAGATACACAGATAGTTCCGACGTTAACGCCTACTCGACAAGAATGTTCTCCTACATCTTAGGATGACATCAAATTTAATACAAAATTTTGGAGAAAATAGAAATGGAAACGATGTAGGAAGCAAAACCAGTGTTTGTTTAGATAAATAAACACCCAATAGTCGATTCTACTAAAAAGTCGAAAATCTGCGTCGTAAATATAATTAGACATTTAAACCTTAAAAGACCATGTTATTGAAAATCGAATTATTAGATTATTCAAAAGACAAAAAACATTTCAGAAAATTTTGCCGAACAGTTCTATAACATTGGCATTTTTTTAAAAATATGAACATTCTTCCTCTAAACAATTTCTACAAAAAATATTCATGAACATTAATTAAACTTAATACTTTGTTGTGCTATATAGAAAAATTTAACTAAATATCGCTCTTAAGACAAATATTAGTCTAATTAACTTTATGTATTAGAAAAATGGTTGTTTTCTTTTTAAAAAAATAATTGTTTGAAGGCACAAGCATTGTATTTCAGTCAGAAAAGAAAACAAACCCAAACACCTACTTTTATGTAAATTTCATATATATTTATATTTAAAGTATTAAAAGACACTACGATGTAAATATAGTGTCGTTCGTCAATATCTCTTCGTATTAGATTGGTCTTAAATATTCTTCCTTCTTCTTTATCTTTATTTTTTGTAAATAACATTGTGATCTTGTTTTTATTTTATTTAGTTTTTCTATAGGTGACAATCACTACTACTTATATCTTCTATCTTATTTATACTGCTTCCTTTCCATGAAAGCGAACGAAAAATTTTAAGTGTAATACCATAGTTAGTCTTTAATTTTGCTAATATTCCAGGAAACAAATTTGCCTGCATCGAAAGTATTCTGGTTTTAAGAAGCGAATATGTAACTTTGAAACTATCAACGTTGTTATCAAAATTAAATGGTTTGCAATAAACTGCTTCTCTCAATATTTTCTTGTATTTTTTACTACCAATATTTAATCATTTACTGCTAAATTTGGCGTTGGCTCTAAAGCCTAGGCAGTCGTTCAAATATAAAATTGGTTTAGAGTGATCTCTAAAACGCAGAAAGCGAAAGCAATGAATACATAATTTAAAAAATCAATTGCACGATGTTGGAGGAGCCAACACAATGGTTGAAATGGTCAACTGGCTTGACTTCTTAAGTCAATTTGATCTTGTAAACGTATAAATTCAAATCTTTGTGCATAATACGGCGTAAAATGTGCTCCGAAATGATCATTTCTTGCGATCGACGAGTTATTGACAGTTTTGAGTCCTCTTTCACACTTTTCTTTACCGCAGCGATATTTGACAGCATCCGAACATTTTTAGGTCATCCTTTGGCATTGGGTCTTCTTTGGCATGTCATCAATAGAACCAGTGGCCTCGAATTTTTGCACCAAACGACCGATGGTGGACGGTTATGACGACCGAAATAATCGTGAAGAGCTCGATAGTTGTTTTTTATTTTTTCACTATTTTTATAGTGTTCTATAATCATTTTAATGCTGTCTACAGTCGACTATAATTCCATAGCAAAAAATGGCAAATCTTAAACTAAAGAAAAATAATGCTAGGTTGACAGAAAAAAACATGGCGTCTGTGTCAAATTGATGTTTATTTTTCTGTATCCCCATTAGCGGACCCTTTATAAGATGGAACCTAGTCTAATATATAACTATTTAAATTACGTATGAAAAGACAATCATACAAAGTAATTATGTTATCTTTCATAGTTTAAGTCTTGAACCTGTTCTTCTTTGACTTTAGGGATGTGCCTTCTTTTTAATTTTTTAAACTTTTTAATATTTCTTCTGTAATTGATTTTGTATATTATATTTCCTTGTTAATCTTTTTTTCTTTTTAAATGCTTTATTTGGATGTCCTTAATGCCCGAGTTTTTTTTCGTTTGTGTTATATTTCGCTTCATTATAATGCAACTGAAACTGATCGGGGGCTTAGGTATCTAGCCTTGCTTTGTTCTTGAAAATTTTGCTATTGTTCCACACAATGACTGTTGTTTGCTAATTTTGATCCTATAGTCCATATCGTTATCTATACGTATAAAAGAGAAAGCTCTCACTGATTCATCAACGCCCAGCCTAAACCGCCAAACTTAGAACCTTGAAACTTTATTCTTTGTATGACGTAGGGATGTACTACAAAAATATTTTTTGAAATTCACCCCCTAAGGGGTTCTAATAGGGGTCCAAAGCTTTAGGCTTTATCGAAAACGGCTCGAGTTAGAAAGGTGAAACTTGGCAGCAATGATCTTCGGCCAAATTGAAAGAACCCGTGTTTTGGAAATTTTTGATTCGACCCCTCACAGGGGCTAAATTGAGGGTCAAAAGTTACGCTTCTATTTCTGTCATTTCTGACATCTGTCATTTCTGACATTTGTCACGCCTTATAATTTTTGATCTGTGCTAGATAGAGACATAACGTTTTCATTATTCAATTAAGGACTATAAGTCAAGTCCAGACGCTAAAAATCACTCTGATTGGGATATTCTCCATCTATATACTTATTAAAGATATTTGGAAGGAATAATCTACTTATAGTTAAAATTAGAGAACCATTGTTTCAGGAAATTTATTAATTGCGGGTTCGTGTTATTAAGACATGCGCTCCCTTAAATGAAAACGCATCCCCTCAGGCTAGACGGAAAAGGAGAGCCGGTGATCCGAGCGGCTAGTTATGTTATATAACATTCGAGGTAATTAATTTTTTTTTATATTTAGTGACTAATTTCGCAATAATATTTTTATTCTCATACTTTTTCCCCCGAATGAGCTATGACCCTTATTTTCTGATTCAATATTTTTCCTCTATACAAAAAGTAGTACGTTAAGGGGGTATTTTGAATCGATTTGTATCCCTTTTGATGCCGTTTCTTTTCAATCTCTGATGATATAATTTATATATCGTAATTCTCTGTCTGTCATTCAATATTTAATATTTCTAATTATTTAAAGTTTGTACCAAGGTAGAAATTTCATATTACTTTTATCTGATGGTATGGAAATAATTTGTTTTGAGTATATATGATAGTTCTTGTCTATTTATATAAAAAAATATTTTCTAGATCGATGAAAGTTACGCATGTTTTTAGATTAAATTTTCTTTTTTATTATTTGTTGTAGAAGAAATGCATTATAGATTGTAGAGCAACCTTTCCTAAATCAGCTTTGTTATTCGATTGCTATCTCATATATCTCTATCTATCTGTTTGTAGTCATTTTGTTATTATATATTCAGCACTGAGTAAGTTTATGCGTCTATAGTTTCCTGTATTATCTCTACTACATCTGTTGCATCACTTGTACTATACTAATATTCTAATAGGTGTACCACTTTGCTTCCGCTATTTTTTCAGACATTCGAGGTTTTTTTTTTGTAAAAACTGGTTATACATTTACGATTAAAAATATTGTCCATTGTTGGCCACTACTTTCTCCCATCTTTCGGGCAACATACAAATTTCGCGTGGAAAAAATAGCTCAACTTTTGAGGCAATCCACGTATCAATCTAATTTTTGACTTCTTTATAAGAACATAAGTGCTGATCAGCGAGGAAGTGTGCCATTAATTGAAACAATTGATAGTCAGAGGGAGCAATGTCTGGAAAGTACTTCCCATTTCAACGTTTTCAAGTATGTTTTGACCGACTTTGCGACATGAGGTCGAGCATTGTCATGCTGCAAAATCACTTTATTGTATCTCTGGTTGTATTGCAGCCCTTTCTCTTTGAATGCTAACCTTAAACGCATTAATCGTTTTTGATACAGATCGCCTGTGATTGTTTCAGACGGTTTTAGCAACTCATAATACACTAAGCCAAGCTGGTCCCACCAAATACAGAGCATGATCTTGGAGCTATGAATATTCGGTTTGGCCGTCGACGTGGAAGCATGGCTGGGAAGTTTCCATGACATTCTGGACTTGGGATTATCGTAATGAACCCATTTTTCGTCCCCAATCACAATGCAATGCAGAAATCGCTTCCGTATTTGCCTTTCAAGCAGCAGTTCACAATATTCTTGTTTCTGAATCATTCTCATGTCTTTGATGCATTTTGAAATGGCTTGTTTAGTCACTTCTAATAAACCTGCCAATTGTTCTTACGTTTGACACAAGTCTTCATGAAGTAATTCCTCCAATTCTGCATCTTTAAAAACCTTCTTTGTTCCACCGCCATGCCAGTCTTCGATGTAATAATTACCATTTATGAAGCGTTGCAACCCCTTACGATACATTCTTTTACTAATAGCGGTCCGCCATAAGTATTTCAGAGCATTTGATGAGCCGCAGCTGCAGATTTCTTCATATTGAAGCAGAAAATTAAAACGTCTAGCAAATGACGAGAATTTGGCTGGTAAGCTGACATTTTCATTCGAGAATAACTATACGATACGGACACAAACCAATGTTTCAATGGGGTTATATTGACAAATGCCCAAGCTTATTGTATAACGTCTACATCTGTTTATTTCCACCACTACTTATCGCCTAAAGCCGTCGATTGGAAATTGGGGGAAGCAAAGTTGTACGCCTATTAGTTTGCTGGTGCTTTCTCTTTATGCCAACCCTTGTTAAATAAATAAAGCAATCGTTTTAAAGGTATTGTTCCATATTTGTATAACATATAATTGTTTTTTCTAATTCATACTTTCTCCAATTATTCTATCGTCAAAGGATCTATGCGTGCTATGTATGATTATTCTATCGTTTTTTTCTATACGTTGATATTATTTATATTAACAGTATTTTTCTTATCTTTGTTTATGTGTTTTATTCCTTTACATACAAATTGTTTAGATCATATTCCAAATTTAAAAACATTTAGTTTTTTCTATGTGCCTTTTGGTTACCGTCTTTGTTATATTTCTTTTTTTATATTCTCATTGTTCTTAATTGTTCTTATGTTGGATATAACTTAGGCATTTGTTTTTAATTTCTTTTATTGCTGTTATTTTTATCTTGCCATTCCATATTGTTAAGCCCCTTTCTCTTTGTCATTTTCTCGTAAAGATTTTTTCCATTACTTTTCTGCTAGCTTCTTCTGCAGTTTTAGCTTCTAATTTTATTTCTTTATTTAATTTTTGTTAGAATAAGTGTTAGTTTAATTTACTTTCATATAATTGTTTAATCTTTTTCATCTTTTAGGAAATATTTATACTGGTATTTTTGTTTCCTTCCGTTTTATTTTGTTTAGAGCTTTTTTAAATTTTATTTTTTATTTTTTTATTATCTATGTTTAGTTCCGCTTATCTATATGTCTTGGGATTTTTAATTTATTTTTTAAACACAGATCAATTAAAACTTATCCATTTATGTTCAACCCTTGAACGCCAACTCTGGCATTGAAATTTCACACAATAATCAATTGAACGTTATTGTTTATTTTATTCCGTGCTTTCTTTGTCTGATGCATATACTCTTAAAATAGTTGTATATCCGTGTTATGTTGTAATTATCAATGTTGCAGTTTTTTCATTTTCAAATCTATAGGTTTTCTGTCATATTTTTTTATTGGTAGTTTAGTTTTCTTTGGAACTGCATTGTAAATTATGTAGTTGGTTTTTTTTTAGTTGCGTTCTGTACTTTTTGACTTAGGATATATGTTATTAAGTTCTTTTTATTAACTTTCTACAGCGGAGCTTATAGCAGAAAGTTAATTAGATTACCATCCTGTCTGTCTGTCTGTGTGTCTGGAGACACTATAACTTCAAGCTTGGCACACACACATCTTAGGTCAGTATATTTCATGAGATTGATTTTTAGTCAAATCGGTTAACGGCAACCGGAAGTGACCGTTACGATTTCGCACCGCCGTAGAAAGTTTCCTTTACTGTATTACACCGTTCTTGTTCTTCTTGTTTTTTTTTTAATTATTTACCGTGGTCATCATGGTAAACCCATCCTTTTCAAGCTTGGGCTGGCAATGGCTCAGTGGGCTGTTCAGTCCACCCACCTTACCGCAGACGGAGTTAGTTATGTTAACATTTATGATAATTAATATTGTGTCTATTGAGCTTGTCACAGTTTTTATAATTTAGTCATTTTACTTAACATTACAAGAGATTGCCATTAACTTGTCTTTATTCTGCATGTACTTTAAACGGGTAAACTTTTACTTAAAAATAATTCTAAATTACATCTGTTATTAAAGAAGGATAATAAATTGTTTTTTGTTTATTTTATTACTAAAGACATTTATTACTACATATGTGTGAATGTGTGCGCACGCATGTGTGCGTGCTGAAAAAAAGAGGTCCGTTTAATGACAAGAGGGCTTATTGTGGTGTTATAAGGAAACACCTTACCTTCGATATTAAAGGTAATTATGAGCGAGTAGTCGAACCATGAAGCGTGCAATAGTTGTGTCTTACAACATCGCTAGGCATGTTCTACATGAACAATAGCTACACCTTTACTATCTCAGAGGTTTAGTTTCCACTACAAATTTCTTTTGGAAGACGCTATTTTAAAATCTAAAAATAATCCTATTTTATCCAACATCAATGGATGGGCAGGTATTCCTGACGATAGTTTGAGCTTTATATTCTTTCTCATCGCTTAACAGTTTATACGCACTTTAATTTCCTTCCAGAGTGTTTGATTAATTCTAAGGAATATTCCATTGAACACTAATTAGTAAATGTGATTTCAACTTTGTTTTATAATTTCCATTTAATTCTTAATAAGGAGGATAGGCAAAAATGGTTTAATTGCTTTACCTTTACGAGTTAACCCTTTTATACTTTTTCTTGTAGAACCAAATGAAAACAAGAAAGCCCTGTAGATTTAGTGGAAAGTCTGCTTGTACAAGTTTTATACACTCTACGCTTTTTTTGTTGTATAACCACCCAATATATTACATTTGATAAAACATCTTTTCCGAACAACAAAAATTGAAACCACGCTTTAATAAAAGTAAAATTATGTTAGTAGCACCCTTTCACTCAGCAGAAGCGGTTTATTTGAAATAATATTCTCTTAAGCTTCGTTCATCCCTAAGAGTTTGAAATTGAAAACTTTGAACAACACTTTCTCTCTTCAATATAAAGAAATATTTGAGAAAATAATTAAAGCAATATAAAACCCTCTTCTCAAGGCAGAATTAAAGCATCAGGTGACAGTAAGTAAATTTTTTTGTTCAGTATATTTGTTTACTGTAAGTTGGTTACTGAAAAAACGTTTAAGATTAACAAAATTTCTTTTTATTTCTTATTTACTTTTCCACTTTTGTCTATGTAATACTGTATATTATAGTACCAAAAAACACCAATTAAGTATTGAAATACTGAAATAAATGATTAAAGTTACAAAACATTTGCTCATAAATATTTACATTTTTTTAATAATCTATGACCTTATCTTAGGCTCCTATGACCGTCTTTATTCTTCTTGGCATTGAGTCAAGCAATGAGCGAATGGTGTCTTGATGGATCGTACTTTATTTATTATTGAGACGCTCCCATAATTCAGCGAGATTCCTTGGAGGTCGTTGATACCATTATACTATTCGTGCATTGATCTTCCAGGTACTTTTGATCGGTGAAAGATTAAGTGATCGGGTCGACCACAGAAAAGTTTTTACTCTGTATTGTTGAAGAAAGTTTAATGTGTTATGTATGTCTGGTAATGTTGCGTTTAATTCTATGCCACTTTACATGTGTGTTCACGTACGCCTTTTACTTGCTCATTATAACCTTTGTTAGCAATGTAGAGAAGTCAATGTTAGTTACAAGAAATGATATTGTGTGTTGTTAGTCCTATTGTTATTAGTTGTTAGTTGTTAGCGAGTAATCGACGTCTATCAAAGACTTGGAGACCAGCTGCCGTTTCTGTCATTTCTGACATATGTCACGCCTTATAATTTTTGATCTGTGATAGATAGAGACATAACGTTTTCAGCATTCAACTAAGGACCATAAGACAAGTCCAGACGCCAAATATCAGCCTGATCAGAAAATCCGGTTTGACCGGAAGTGGCCGCCAATTTTTCGGTTTCGGCCCGCTATTCACCTTTCATTTCAATATAATTCACTGTCATTCGTTTCAATAAAATTTCGTTAAACCCTATAGTTTAGTTTCATACATAGGGTCCGCTCTGCTTTACCTGCAAAGCAAATTTTCGCTTGTCTGATTATAGTACGCTTCATTTAATTAAAAGTTTTAATGCAGTTTAAGTTGTTTTTAATAGTGCTACAATTTCAATATGCCGTAGGATATTTTAGCCATTATTTCTCCCCAGAAAAGTAGTAACCAGTCTCTTCGTTAACTTTATACGTTATGTAGATTATGTAAATTCTATATAAATATGTAATCTCTATTTTCCTTTGACGTTTCTTTTCGTTAAAGTGCTGAAATTCTGAAAATCTTGTAGTAGAAAGTACGCTGACAGAATTATAATTAATCTGATAACTAATATGACTTACAAAAATAGCTCTAATTACATTAATATTAATTACTTCAAAGTAACATGTAAAAACTGTTTATAAAGATAATAGCGTACGATCATGATTAATTGCGATAATTATATATAAATCATTTTTAGTTGTCTGTAGCGAAGAGGTTTTTAATGTACATGCACCTCGTCTGAATATTTAAAGCACAAGCACGCAAATGTTCAAACAGGATGTAGCGTGTAAGTAGTTAAGAAACCGCTTCCAATTAAGGCAAGACCCAAAATCGGCGCACTATATTAGCATTACAACCACTCATTTCCAAATCTTAGTAGCTAACTGCATTTCAAGTTTGTATTCAAGTTGCCGAACTGTCGGCGATTTATCTCGCGCACGCTCGCAGCTTAAAAATCTCAGCTCCTCACCAACAAACAACTTAATTCAGCCGATGGCCGTTTCAGTACGGCACTTCCACAAACATGTTACAATTTTTCAGCGCGCCGCGGAGTAGATAATAAACTTATTGCCGCAATAAATTCCGCTGACAACGCAAGTGATAAAATTACATTCTTCGAATATGTGGTTATTTAGAATTTTCAAAGGTTGAAAGTGAGAAATGGCAAAACGTGCGCCTCCTAACAATTACCATTCATTTACTGAATGTGCGCAGTGTCTGTTTACATTATGTTAACGTTGCAAGTCATTTTCAATTTCGTTTTTACTGCGGGAACGACTTAATTGAAATTCCTCCTCAAAATGTCAACTTGGCAATTCGTTACGCCTCGGAGGAAATATTTTTTAAATGCCTCTCAATAAATCCTCCTAAGGTTAAGTTTATTTGTAACTTAGCAGGAGTCCGCGTATCATTTCTCAATAAATGATAATAATGATATGTTCAGCGGCTACTTATCGCAAAACCATTTAAATCTTAAATCAGGATATATGTTATATTTTAAAATAATAAAAGGATTATTATTCCTAATATTATTATATAAAAAATAGGAATATCGTTTCTATAACAACAGAGAATTTTAAATAACACAAGTGAGGCGCATTACCAAAAATCATATAAAAATCTTCTCTGATAACAGTTTATTTCATATTCAATTTTGTTAAAAAGAAACCGAAAATTTAAAATTGGGCGAAAATTAAGGAAAATCGGCATAGAAGAAGAAAACATCGTTTTATATCGTGCTTTTAAAACGAGGATTCTTAATATTTTTTTTTCAGGGTTTCTCTGCTACTCAACTGACGTTTACCGATTTTTTCTCTAGTAATGCATTAGGTCAAATGATAAAGTAATCCCGTTGTATTGCAATTAGCATAATAAAAGATACACATAACTTTATTTACTTAATTCTAGAACATTTCTATTTTTGCGACTGTAAGGTTGGGAAAGTTGTGTTCTTGGTGTCTTTTTTATCCCTCTCTACATTATTTCCTGTTTTGCATCATCCACGAATCGGCCAAATTTTTAGTATCTTCATATGATGTGAAGTGCTGCTAAGACAGGCCATGTGCTATCGATCGGAACAAGTGATAATCGGAAGGGGCAATGTCTGGTGAATACAGCGGTTGGGGTAGGACTTCCCAATTGAGTGTTTCCAAGTAGGTTTTGACCGGCCCCGCAACATGTGGACGAGCATTATCATGCAGAAGAATAATTTTGTCGTGTCTGGAGTAGTAGTGAGCGCGTTTTTCTTTGAATGCTCGACTCAATTTCATCAATTGTATTCGGTAGAGAGCCTTTGTAATGGTTTCATTTGGTTTTTGAGTAACTCATAATACACGACACCAAACTGATCCCACCACATACACAATATGAGTTTTTTCCATGAATATTCGGCTTGGCTGTCGATGTTAAAGCATAGCCACGTGGTCACCGTAATTTCCTCCTCTTTGGGTCATCGTAGTGGATCCATTTATCATCACCAATGACTATGCGATGCAAAAAACCCTTTCGTTTGTACATGGCAAGCAGCATTTCACATGTGTGAAATCGGCGTTCAACGTTTCTCGGCTTCAGTTCAAATGGAACCCAATCTCCTTGCTTTTGAATTATTCCTAATGATTTTAAACGATGTCAAATTGCTTGTTAAGTCAGTTCTAATGTAAGTGCAAGTTCTTCTTGCGTTTGTCAGGAATCTTCCTTCAATAATGCTTTCAATTACGAATGTTCGTACACTTTCGGTTTTCCGCTACGTTCTTTGTCTTCGAAGTCAAACTCACCGTTCTCAAACTTATGAAATCACTTACGACAACTTTTCTCATTTAAAGCAGCCTCACCATATACTTCTACAAGCAATCGCTTTCTTCAAATTACGGAAGTAAATCAAAAGTTCCCGCAAATTTTATGTTTATGTTGCAATTTTATGTTTATACGGCGTATTCTCCCTTAAGGGGGAAACTTCATATAAAAATTGGTTTGTATATTTTTTTATTGTTTAAAAAATTCATTTTACATCTGAAGAATATATTCCCAAAGTTTTAGATAAAAAAAAAATGTTAAAGGTCTTTGTGAAGACGTGAAAGTCGTGCTCTTGAAACGCGCTGAGCGGAGGTATACGAGCGAAAGTAGGTAAACGTGCGTGGAAACATTACCTGTCGAAAACTTTAAGCACGTTTTTCTCGAAACGAGAATTTTCTCGCGCCGTGCAATGTAACTCAAAAAGTTATAGTCCGATTTACTTGAAATTTTACACAGATATTGGTTATCATATTGGCCTCAGCATATACCTAACAATTCGTTAAAAAACGATTGTAAAAATGTTTTGTAACAATTTGTTTCTAAAAAAAGTGACCTTTTTTATTTTTTCGTATTTTTTGCTAAAATTAGATATGTCTGAGTGGAAAAGCTTATATTAACTAATTTTTTTGTATTTTGAATTTGGACAACACCGACGACCTGGGCGTTGCACGGCGCAAATCGAAGACGCCAAGTTCGAGCAGCTGCAGCACCGCCATTTTGTTTTTCTTTAAATAGTAAAAAAAAATTCTACTACACTTTAACGTCAATAATATAATGTACTTAATCGCAAGTCAATAAATGTTTATTTTTTTTACAATTAAATCTTGAAAAAACAGTGTTCTATATGAGGCTCCCCCTTAAAATAACCGTTTTACATAAGGGATATCACTTGTTATGTGTTATTTTAAAAAAATATATAAAACGTGTTGGTCTGTGATGTTAAGCATTTATTTTTCCGTTGTATTTATCGAGAAATGTGCAATCCGTGCCTTAATATGATGTTATTAGAAAAAAGGTGTAATCAACCGGCTACAGTGAGAGACATTTGTACAAATGAAAGTGCGAATATAACAAATCGTTAAAAGATAAACCGTGTTCAAGTCGATCATTCATCCTGACTGAAGAGGCTCTACTAGAAGAGTAATCCCATGCTAGAAGTTGCCAAGAGGTTCTATTGCTTAACATTTGCATCGTATGGTTTCTATAAAAATATTCTTGAATTGTTAAACCCAACAACGAGTAACGATCTGCAGACAATTGCCGGATTGTAATTTCGGATAAAAAGTTGATCTTTTTTGTTAATCATGATAAAAGAAAATAATAGTTTCCTATTGAGCAACAGTCCGATCCGGTAGTTTGACGAAATCCGCTTTGGAAAAAGGTTGTGTTAAGCGTATGGTGGAATTTTGAAGGAATAGTGGAAGAAATAAGTTTATTTCAGATTGCAAAGCTGTTAACGCTAAACTGTACTGTCGCGAATCGCTTTAATACAGAAATGCTACTTCAACATGATAATGCGTTTGCATATAGACCACGTGTGACTTACCAAAGTTCTGATAGAGTGAAGGTTTTACCACATCCAGCATATAGCCTTGACATCGTTCCATGCGATTGTGCTTTATTTAGTTCACTGAAACATGATTTGAGTGATCAATGATTTCATAGTATTTTAACTGTTGAAGCGGTATGCTGTATATTTTTTGCATCGAAACCAATTGAATGGTATAGTAACCAAATCCAAAAATTCGTTAAACGATGGTGTGTGATTATTAAAGGTAATGACTTTTACGTTTGTTATTATGTACCTGTTCCTTGATAGCCTTGTTGCAAAGGATTTTTTACTTCCAGGAAGATCCATAATCAATAATTAACATTTATTAATTAATATAAAAACAGATTTTAACATCCAAAAAACATGTTTAATAAAGTTACCGCAAATATAATAATATTAATCAATAATAGCAATAAATTTCAAATACTAAATAACTTTGTAGGAATACTTATAATGTATAACAGCACAAGTCAGAACATCTAACGTATCAAATCTCTTTAACTTTAGCATATTTGACCTTACTAATAAATTAACTGTCAGTTTGTTGATACGCCTGGAGTCTGTCTTGGTATTTTTAGCTGAATCGTTGCACTTTTTGTTATATCGGTATGGGATCATCTAAATTGTTGGTCTAATTGTAGCCCCTTCTTTAAAATATGTGTTTTCAAGTAAATTGCCTATCTAAATGCATTCCAAAATACTTAACGCTATACTGTTGGAAAATCGGGTCGATAGGTATTTAAATTCACTGAGGTACGTTCTTGACTCGAAGTGGGTGTAAGATGGTTTGACTTTTTTATTTATTTTAAACGCCAGACTTCTACTTTTTTTAGATTTTTTGAAGTATTTGAGATGTTTGGGTCACTATACCAAGCTGACACTGCAGGTCAGTAAGTAGTTATCACTATTTGCAATATACATTAATATAATATGCGCTTGATTGTTATGCAACCATGTGAGAGATCCCAGATTGAGTTGGATAAAACAACGCTAGTTATTCATTATATTTGAATTGAAAGTATTTCTTCCTAGATGCTATTTTAATATTTTATGATAAATTTGATTTTCATTTAAATAAGAGAACAATATTTTTTAATTGTAATTCATTTTTTGGGGTCATTTTACAATAGTGTGTCCTACTCTAAAACCAAAGTGGTGGTCTGGTATGTTTTTTTCAAAGAGTTTGTTTCATTTTTTAAAGGTTTTTTTATATTCTGGCCGAGACTAAAAGGAGATTGATTTTTTTATATAATTTCAGATTCTTTTCAGACTTAGGAAATTATAATTTTCTGCGTAATATTCTATTGCTGTAAGAAGAAACTTAATCTTTTAGTATTGTTAATAAGACACATGCGCACGTTATAATATATATTTATATATTTTTAGAACTTTCTCTAAGAATCCTTTAATTAAATTATGACCAAGAGTTTTATTTAATTTTAAATTTGTAATAAATTACTTGATTTCCTTGACCATAAACAGTTTGATAATTTGCATTGTTTGGGATTTACTTCAACAGTAATCTTAAGCAATTATTTGAAATGCATACTTTAAATGATTGATAGCTGCTTTTTCCCAATTTTCATTTTCTATTCTAGTAGACGGACTTGTTTGTTATCATTTTAATTTTCTGGTGGTTCTTTAAAATGTATAATTGGTGTTATCTGTAACGAATTATTTTGTTTGGTTTTTTTACCTATGCAGTAGAAATTTTGGCTCTTGGGTTACTTTATTGAGTTTACCTTTATGAGTGGGGTGTCTTTCAGTTTGTCTGGGTTTTCTTTTATCAGTTATAATCTGTTTAACTAATATTGGACTATTTTTATCTTATCATTTTATGGAATTTAAAGTATGCACGAGCAGAAATTGATATATTGTGATTTACATACAACTTAAAGCATATCTATTGTGAACTAAAACTTATTTTAGTTTTTTCGTTACTTGGCTACTACATCTGATAAATACAGGTGAGTGGGCCAACAACATACCGAAACAAAATATCTTCTAATTGTGGTTGTTTGTTTTACTTTTGTAACACAAAAATCTTGTAAATTGAGGATTCTTGCGATCTGCGGGCCAATAGAATGATTTACCAGTTTATCCAAATTGTGATTATTCTCATTTATAGCTTTTAGTAGTCTCCTATCTGGGGTTAAAATTATTCCTGACCCTAGTTGTTGCTTTTTTGCTTTATAATTGCATACAAAAGTAAAATATTTTTTAATTTTTTTTTAATAATGTGTTTTAAACGACAACGTACTACAGCGCAAATTATATATCCGATTAACTACTGCTACTACAACGCGTACAGTACTACCATAAGTTGTTTATTACTATTAAGATGATTTGTGGAACAGAAGATTATTTAAATATTTTCATATAGTTCATTTGCATGAAATTAGTTTTAGAGATCAGCATAATATTATTGTCATTATTTATTACAAAATATTTGATTTTTTAACTATAGTAAACTAATCAAATTTTATAATGCAATTATTAGGCACTGAATCGCCATGACAATTTAGAGATTATCATAGTGATCAAATTAAGCATGGTGTCCAGCCTCTCGATAAGTCTAGCTATCATCGCTTCAATTTTGTTATTTGTCTGCTACTGATTTCATACTTGTGTTTGTTGCAGGTTGTCTGTTAGATAGCGTTTTAAGTACAAATATGCTTGATTGAACCGTTTGCAAATTTGGGTTAGGTCTGACTAGCAGTAATTACTCGAACACCGTCTGTAGTTTATCTTGCCAGTTAACAAACTTTATGTGCTTCTTTTCATTTTGCTTCTTTACATATTTTCTAACACATCTTGGAATTCTATGGTAACAGCTTTTTGGGTGCCCAAAACCTTAAAAAGATATTGATGTAATTTATATGTAACGTTTGAGGGTTCAAAAAATCTATATCATAAGTTTCTTTATTATTATGTTTTTTTATTGGATATTTAACCTTAAATATAATTATTACGTGCTATTAACTAGTTCATTTATTTGTTTAGTTAATATTAATGCGTATTATATAATACTACCCCAAAGTTTCTGTCTGATTTAAAAAGGTTAAGAATTAAATTCAGTATTTTTCTCTTTTAATGAAGAAATGGTAAATTTTAATATTATTTAATTAAAATTTAGCTAGGGTATTTACTATTAGGTTAATAAACTACTAATCCTTAGTTTGTTTAATATATCTGTTAATAACTTCAGGTTATGAATACTACAGATAAATATTAATGTACCTTGAAATACTTTATTACCAACCTAAACATCTTTACTATCTAATACCAGTAATGCATTAACTTTTCTGTTTCATGCTACAATGATTATTTATATTAGAATTATTCATCTTGCTGAGCTGTACGTTGGGGTGGTAAGATAAGTGTTGCATTTCATACTTTGATGCTGAGTTTATATTTGCGGTAGTTATTGGTATTATGTGGGGTTCTTGCTACAAACTTGATGTATATTGAACACTAAGTTTTGTTACGCTATATGTGATGCTTTATTTTGTCGGTTGTAATAAGGTTCCTTTGTTAATGATGAAAGAGTTGCCTTTAAATATTACAGATAAGATATTTTACATTTTAAAAACTGTTTACCTCTATCACTACCCAACCAGATCATTAACAGCAAAATTTTATTAATAGTATCTATGTAAATGTGGTGATATTTTTAATTACTTACAATTGATAGCTGCAGAGAAAACATTTCTACAAGTTTTTTACCTACGGACCTTTTCAAAAAACGATTAAGTATATATTTCATTTTAATGCCTTTTTTTATTTAATCATTGTATATAAACGTATTTTTTGTTAACTATGTAAGACTTCACTCACATATTTGTTCTTACTTTCATAAAATTGTAATATTGAAGGACTGAAAGTAAAGTAATAAGAATTTTAAATTTTAAAATTGGGCCATACTTGCACATATCTATGTAAAGCATTAAAATGTATATTACTAAGTCGTATCTGTTACATTTGACAAATATTTTAATTTTCACTTTTACATCAAAATACGTTAAAGGCGTGTTGTTGTTAAAGTGTCTTCTTCATTAATAACTTACTTTTCAGTAAAATGAATAAATTAGTTCTTGGTACATTTTAACATGTTTATATGTATATATGATTGTATATTTGTTATTAATTTGACATTTATATTTATTTGTTCCATAAATATTAATTTTAACTGCAATAAAAATTACGAATTATTTGGGGGGCTTTTGGTATGGTATAAAATAATATCAAAATAAAACTGCATACATTAGAAACCAATAAAAAAATATGATGTGAACATCACACGACTTTTCTTATCTTATTATTTGGGTAATTCTGGCAAAAATCCTGGGCTTCAATTTTTTTTCCAGTTCCTATTTTACCAACTTTTATTTTAAATTCATGTTTATCTAGTGATAACAAATCATTTTTATTGTTATGAATTTTTTGTATCTTCCACCGTTTAGATTCGCGACCGCTTTGCGACCAATTTTGCGACCTTGCGGCCAAACGGCTCTGCCGATTTTTACCAAAAGTTTTGCACTGCGTCCCCTACCTACAAGTAATTTGCATACCAAATTTCAATTCCTTAGCGGTTCTCGAGATATCCTGTTTACTGACAGACCGACACACACACGCACACACGAACCAATGGCCCAAACCAACTTTTTTGGTGTCCTGGGGCTATAATTCGTCCAGAAATGTGAAAAACTGGGTAGGTCAAATTTCCGCCGATTACATTACTTTCCTTATTATAGGATAAGGAAAGTAAAAATTATATTTTTAGGAAAAAAATTCGCTGACAACGCGAACGAGATAGTATCAATAGTATTACGTTGTCCAAAAATTTTCAATTTTATTTTACATTTTTTTCATTGTTATTGCATGATTTTGGTATAATTTAAAAATTCACAATCTCCCACGCATTTTGATATGTAATACTGTTATATTTGTTTCGGAGCTTACGCGCGAGCAAAACAATGTTAATACTGGACGAGTACAAGTTGAGTTAAAAACCAAATGCTGCCGAATTAATAAAACATGGGGCGAAGGTACGGTTGGAGAGTCAACAGTTAGAATGCATTTTGTAGAGTTCAAAGCCGGCAATTAAGACTTGGATCACAAACAAGGAGCTGGACGTCCGAAAGAGGTTGATTGTCAAGTCGTTCTTGAAACCACTGAAAAGATTCCGTTATTGACCGATGATTTCATTGCAGCCCTCAGACTATTGACAATATCCTCTACGTATTAGGTAATGCCTGGAAGAAGACGCGTTAGGTTCCACATAAGTTGTCCTGCTGCTCAAAAGACGAAACGGGTGAATGCCAGTCAAACTTTGTTGGATCGTCAAAATAAAACTCCGTACTTCTTAGCCACTTGATTGATTACGGTAGATGAGAAATGGATCAGCTTTAAAAACCCGGAGTTGGCGCCATCAGACTTTCATTTGATCCGCAACACTTTTTAAAAGGCAAACGTTTTAAAAGCATTGGTGAAATGAAAGTATCGCTTGAAGAATTCTTTAACTCGAGAGATGGCGAATTTTACCGTCGCCGGATCATGAAGCTGCCTGAAAAGTGGGAGGAAATAATTAGTGAGAGAATACTTCGATTAGTTGTAATAAGTTGTTTTTGTTCAAAATTATTAAATAAATTGATGAAAAAAAGCGAAACGCTTGAAAATTTTTAGACAACTCAATATCTAAAATTAGTATTTCTTGTCCACCGATATACCTTTACAAAGCCATAAACATTTAGTTAAAATTATTAGTAACCAATCAGTTAATTATTTCGATAAGGAATTTTTTTTACATAAATATTGTTTTTTAATGGAGAATAGCTAAAAATTGTTATTGTCCTTTTTGAAACTTTCATTTAGAGTGATCCTTTACTAGCAATAGTTTCAAATAGTTAATTTTTTTGTCATTTTAAATGTAAACTTTTATCCTTTGCATTTATTGCTTATATGCAGATATTTTAATTCGTTAAGTGATGAACTTTAACGGTTAGCCTTGGGGTAACCACAGTGTGACTGTTATTAATACACTAGTCATTTATGAAGTATTTTTATATTTCTGCAAATACCTTCATTTATATAAATGACCTTATAAATGAATGTGTCTTATTACATTTGTATTATGTTGTATTAGCTACTACCTACATAATACGTAATAAAGGTATGATTCATTTAAAAGTTAATATGGTATATCTAAAGACTACACTTGTTCTCATTTCTTTTTATTGCTTTATTTGAATGAAAATTAATGCATACGATTAATAAATCTTAAATGAAGCAAAGTGCAAACGCAAAAAGAAAAAGTACAGAAAAAATCAAACTCTGACAAAGTAAAAAAATACCTTTGTAGGGAATGCGACAAGAACCAACGCGGTAAGACAAATGGAAATTCGAAAAAAAAGGTTTTTAAAATTTAGATTCTATAGTTTTTTTTAATTTATACGTTTTATTATTTGGGATTTTTAATTTATTACTATTTTTTAGTGAAATAAATTTTGAAATTTACAAAAATATAAAACAAACCAAGAAAAAGTTCTGTCATCTTTGAAATTGGCAACAACTTATATATTTTGACATAAAATAACTTCGTTCATTAAAATATCCACCTTTTCCCATAGAGAATATAATTTATAAACTCCATTTTCATAAAACAGATTTTTTCAAAAAATAATATAAAAATATTTCCATTTTAATTCCACTTCATTATTAAACTGCTTAACACGCAAGTGATTGTCTAAAGATAAAAATAGGTAATAATTCGGTCAAGATGTGCCTGGGGAATACAAGGGTTGGGGGAAAGGTCTCTTATTCTAAATTCATTATTTTTTCTTTGGTATCTACTGCAAGAAGTGGTTATGCGTTATCTTGAAAAAAAATGCGATTTACCAGTGCTGGTTGTTTGTTTCTTGCTGTTCTACGCCATAAATGTTTGCCGTGAAGTTTTGACCAACTTGAAGATGTTTATGGTAAATAATTCCTTCTACACTCCACTAAACACAAAGAAGTTTTCGTGGTGTCAACTTCCTTTAGGACTTTGTAGCCAAAGATTACTTGATGATAGTGGCGACTATGTTTATAGTTGAAATACATAATCTACTGTTTTGTATAAGCGCTTCCGTGTTGTTTTATCAATTACTTTAAATAATTTTGAAAGCTGTTGGCACAATAAAGTGGAATTTGGTTCGATAGTTGTCTGCAATTCGTCGATATTTAAATTTGATTCATCTACTACAGAATTTTTTTTAAATCATCTCTGGGTCGCTTGTGGTGAAACTTTTTTTTCTCTAAATGCAAACAAAATTCTTTGTAACTTTTGTGGCGTTAGATTCAAGTTTAAATTCGTAAATCAAATACGCACGTATTAAATTATTTTCCAAAGACACTTTTAAGGATTTTTGTATTTTAAATTAAACAGTTTGAAATTCAGTAAAGGACTGAAGTAAAATACATGTTAATATAACGGGTAAACAATTCTTGGAATTATTGTACGCGCACAAACGGCAGAACTTGGTTACTTATTTGTCACGAATGCAGAAACTTTTTACAAAATGTGCTTAAGAGGTATAAAATATCAAGTGCACGGTACTAAAAATAAAGATTTCTAAATTAAATTGATTACAATTTAAAACAAACAAAAATATGTATTTTGCAAATTTTTCAAATATAGCGTTATTCTTTTGTGAGATATATGTTTCGTTGAAAATGAAAAATTATGTTTGTCGTAATACTAGTACTTTGCACTATTAGCATGCAAAGGTTGTTCATGAATGAACTGGGGATTTTAATATTAGTTAAATGCGGCAATTTTGCTTTTTAACGCCTTTCATTTAAGTAAAAATAAGCCTTGTCGTTTATGATGATTTTGGTTCGTTTAATTGCTTTAACAACCATAGGAGTTGGAGGTTTTACAATAGAAGCAACTGAACTACTTAAACTATGTAAATTTCAAACTGACAAATTTAATTCAAATGCACGTTATCGTTTTGAGCTTCTGCTACCAGCTGCCATACTCTCATAATTTTCAGCCAAATAGTGGTTCGAATATTCCAAACCTCCGTCACTCTACTCCAAAATAAGCTTTTTAAATTCTTTAAACAAATTAAAATTGCGAGTTTGCGCGGTTTATTATTCCTACCATTTTTCTTATTTTTAAAATTACTGTAATTATACTCTAACCCCGATATTATAAAGGCTTCTCCAATAGGGGCGCTCGAAATTTGACTGTGTATAGCAGCCATGTTGATAAAGCTACAGCTGTCAAATGTTGAGCAAATCATTATGGAAAGTTACAGTTTTACTATTAAAATGAGTGCTCAGTTCGAGCTACGTTCAGTGCACTACGTGATATATACTATTCGTAATGTGATGGATAAATTTTAGTCGACTGGTTCAGTAAACAATAAAACAACACCCGTACGTCGTCGAAACGTGAGGTTTGCAGAAAAAATTACTGCAGTGAACGAGAGTGTGCAGGATAACGCGAGGAAGTCAATTTTTCGTCGGGCCCAAAACTTGCCTTTCGCAGACCTCACATTGGCAAATTTTGCGTCGAGATTAAGGTCCTGCATCTGTACACAACTTAATTAATTTAGAAACTAAAGGCAAACGACCATAGCCGTCGAGCATTCGCTAACTGGGCTTTGGAGCAGTTGGAGGTGATCCCCGATTTCGGACGAAAATCATTTTCAGCGAGGTGGCCTATTTTTGGTTAAATGGCTATTTCAACAAGCAAAATTGTCGCATTTGGGGAGATAACAATGCACATAAAACCCATCAGTTGAAATACGTCCAGGAAAAGTCACTGTTTGGTGTGGATTTTGGTCCGGGAGGGTCACTGGCCCGTACTTCTTTCAAAGCTGGCACAGCCATAACTGTCACCGCCAAGAGGTGCAAATAGATGATTTTTTGGCCTAAATGAAAAGATATGGCTTTCAACGGCATGTGGTTCAAACAAGACGGCGCTACGTGCCACACAGTGCATGCAACAATGCAACAGCATGGTTATCTCGCGTTTCAACTGGCCACCGAGATCGTGTGATTTAACGTTAGACTTTTATTGTGGGGCTACGTTAAATCATGTCTATGTGAATAAACCGCAGCGAGTGATGCCAAGTCGACATAACCAATGCCATCAATGCTGTCAAGTCATCGAAAATTGGACCTCTCGAATACATAATAAAAAAGCACCCACTTAAACAACACTGTCGCTTTCAGAAAATCACAAACGTTCACTTTATTTTTACCTTTGTAGTCAGTAGAATGCTCAAGCTATATTAAGGGCTGAGATAAGCGTTATTAAACAGCAATCATGATACAACTACGCAAACAATAAAGCAATTCAGGAGAAATTACAAAAATATACCATAAGGTAATCTTGCATTGTCCTTACAGACTTGAAATTAAATAGCAGATTACACACAGTTGTAAGCTACCATTTACATAGAATCGTAATTCAAACTTGGAATTAATGCCATAAATATTAAATAAATAGTGACACAGCGAATATAATTTTACTTAATATAACTTTAAAACAGTAAATTTCAATTTTGAACATATTTTACGCGTAAAAGTGCGGGATAATAAATAAATATATGTAGATTTATTTATATCGATATATAAAAGAGATGGTTTAAAACAATGTTGCTTTAAACATTTGTTTAACTGATTACTAAGAAACTTTTATTATTCTTGAATTTCTGAAGGCTATTGATAACATATGGTACACTCATATTATTTAATTTATTTGTATCTTTATTACTACTGATTAACGTTTTTTTAACTAAAATGTCAAGAAAATGTCGTCAATTAATACATGGGTTTAGGTATTGCCATTTGATAACAACAATAAAATTATTTACGATTTTTGTAATTAACATTATTCTTTGATATTAGCCATAAGCCGAGAAGATACACAGAAAGAATTTAGAAAGTGTAAGCAGGCAGTGGATAATATTTTCCCATTAAGAAATATTATTCAAAAAAGGTTACAAAAGAAGAGAAAATAAATTTTGGGAACAAAAGTGCAATCAAATTAGCGCCTATACACAGTCGATGCAATATGGTAAACCATAAAAACAATCAAAAGAAATAGATAAAAGTCGTTTTCATTAATTAACATAAATGAATGAGCAGGACATTGTGACCCATTTGTTGAAGAAAGAGAAAAATTAGAAATTAGACAAACTAAGAAAAAGTACGAACGAAATGAATAGTGAAAAATCACCGGAACTTGAAAATGTTGCAACTAAATTTATTAAAAGTGGTGGGATAACAATTTTACAAAGAATAAAAAGCTAATAACATTGTCTTATACAACAAAAAATACCAGATAATGAAAAGTATCGCATATTTTATTACTTTATAAAAAGAGAAACAGAAAAATACTTAAAGTTATAGGAAGTTGAACTTAATTAGTATATTCAGCAGAGTACGGAAAAAATATTACGAAAGAAATTGGAAATCATATTGCTGAAGAAAAAAAATCGTATTGCAAATTTATGTCATGCCGCAGCACACGGTCACAATTGGTCGAGTTTGCATTCTATCAATCGTCATTTCAAGATCGTTTTAAGTGACGTTTAATAATGGCAATTATAAAGATTGATTGTCCGCAAATATTTTAGGCACTACAAGTTTTATAACTAATTTTTATTGACTAGTTACTTTTTACCTACCTTCTGTTTATGTGGAAATAGCTCTAAGGAATTGGAAACGTGCATACGAAAGGATGGTAACCCCGACTAATAAATTCCGTATGTTTACTCTCTCTTTTACAGACCATCAAGCAGGGCTTGCACAGGACTTCTATGATATGAAATTTTTGTTAAAAAGGTTATATTCAGATTATAAAAAATAGAAAAATTATTTTGGAAACTGAATATCTTGTTATAAATTCTTATGTAAAACAATTATGGATAATAAAGAAAGACGATAAAAGAAGACTTACTGCTATAGATATGGAATATCCAAGAACTGCCAGGTTATTAAGAAGCAAAGAACGATCAACAAAAGTATTTGGAAATTAATATCAACGAATGAAACAGTCATTAAGAGAATTGAAAAGAGGGTCTAAAGCGCTTTTGACATTTTATGCGCAGGAAAGCACAAGAAAAAATAAGAAAAGACGCAAGCTCTAGAACAAAGGTATAAAATATGCGATGAGGGAGTGAAGAATTTAGAAGAAATGACATACGACCGTGAAGCATTGAGGATAAGAAGGGAAATAGGAAGGTAACATGAAGCTGTATAATTATTATACTATACCTTATTAGCATTATTGGCTGCATGTTACAAAACTTCTCATTTACAGTGAGACTCGCAAAGGTATAATAATTGAGAGTACAAAGTTTGGCAGATAAACACACGGCGGTTAGGAAAACCTCTGCTGTAAATTTACTACAAGTTAAGAATTACGTTACGAAAATGTAGCGACAAAAGTTGCTTAGTGTTGTATTATTGAATGTTGTGTAGTTTAGTAAATTCACTATTATGAAAAAAACAAAAGACATGGAAAATATTTTTATTCAAAATGTTTAAAATGCTCTATTATGTAGAAATACCTTTAAACTTAAAAATGAGCGACCATATGAAAAGTGTGAAAACTCTTCTGATGTCAAACTATCTATTGACGTTAAAAATAATCAATAGTGAGTTAAATTCAAACCGACTTACCGTCCATCAAATTAAAAGATATAAAAAAATATTTCTGTGGTTTTCTAACCTCCTATCGCCAAATTTCAACCTTTGTGTTTTTTATTACCCCGTTTGAAAAAACAGTTAACAGTTTGCTATCTTGATACCTTGGATAATATGTACAAGAGAGCAACCGATAAGCAGAAAACCATAAGCTTCCAAGATAACTACGAACAGTAGAAAAACGTCTCAATCGGTATATATATATATATATATATATATATATATATATATATATATATAACCTAATTTGTAAAAAAATAAAATTTATAGTTAAGATAAAATCGGCCTCCTTATTTTTCTGAAAAACCTCGTACAAATGGAAATAAACATATTAAATATTTATTAAAAAAATATTTTACACTACGTATGCTTGATTCCAAAATGACATATATCACCGGACAACTGTTAATATCTTTGGAGCATGCATAAAGCAGACGATAAGAGCTCAAAGCTGGCTTGCTAACCAACTTTCATGTATTTTCGTAATCGTTATGTTGTTTTTTTAAGTTAGTCATCCAATACAAAATAAGTTACCCTTAAAACAGCATATACATGTATAATATTATCGAAAACTTCGCTAAAGAATGGTCACATGTCAGCGGAATGAGGGAGAAATTTTGCTGACATCATATTTCATATGAAACTACTAAACCTGTATTTTATACTGATAGCAATAAAATTCGGATTGTTCTAATATTTTGTGTTTTATTCACAAAATATATTTTGAAGTTCTAAGCCACCTTATTGTCTAGATTTCCAAGCGCCACTTATTTCGATCAAACCAGTCTCCTCCTTTGATTCGTTGTTTACTTTCATTTTTCAGCGGCGTTGAGGTCTACTTTATGGTATCATCTATTGTTCCCATCAATCTAATCTCGTCATTTCTTATATGTTCTATTTTAGATTTATCACTCTGTCTTCAACAACCCATCTCTAGGGCCATAAGCCAATTTTTGTTTTGTTGTTTAATTTTTCATACTTCTGTCTCGACGTTATACACCCAATTATGGTCTTGTATATTGCCTTTTTAGTTTGCTTAGTAATTTTCTACTTCAAAGGTTATCAAAAAATAATAGCGTACTAAATATTTCATCAACACACTTTCTTTTCCACTGAATGAAGACCTAGTTAATATAAATCTTAAACACGGTGGGTGCAATACTTGTCGTAGTTTATTAATCACCTCAAACTCTGAGAAAATTCGAAGTAGATTTCTCATCAAGGTTTTTGATAGCACAATGTATGGTTTACTAATGTGAGAGCTTTTTATACATTCCCATATTTAACATTGCGGAACAATATCTCGTAAATCTTTAATATAAATAAATGTTGAATGTAAAGATTTTTTTCAGAAGGTTTCTTTTCTATAAGTTGCTTCAGAACACATACATTATCAGCATGATCTACTGGGCTTACAACTGCACTGTTTGTGTTTTTTTTTATTCAAAGTTTTTTACTCTAACCTCTCTGTCGTCTTTTTTATAAATAGAGAATATGAATGCTTGCTTCCATTTCTTAGAAACTTAGGACACTTGTTGAATATAGTGACTAATATATTAGTCAGTTGTGCTTTTACGAGTTCTAGCGCTATTCCTTTTTTTATTTTATTTATTGTTTTCATAATTTTAGCAACTTATTTTTGTAGGACATTACGTAAAACAAATGTTCGCATTTATTAGTTTTTCTTCAGTCTATTATTCTAATAAATTCTTGTCTTCTTCTAGGCATGTTTTTTCCAAATTTGATTTTTAACATGTATTACCGTTTTTTTTTACTTTTTTTTATTCTTGCGTAACATTTTCTGTCTTCACCATCATTTGTGTTTAGTTATTTTGTGATTTTTCATTTCAATCGGTACTCCTATTTTTTTCCCTTTAGGTTTATTTCCATAAAAATTTACAATATGTTTACATTAATAACATTCAGTAAATAAATAATAATGAGATGTAACACGCAAGAAAACTTTCCAATGAAATCACTCTTTCCTAAGGCAACTAAATTTAACTAAATATTTAAGTAAGAGGCAAATATAATTATAAATTACAAATAATATTGAAATGTAAATACAAAACACAAGCATATAACTAATTAAATCTAGCTAGTAAGTATAATGGTTCAGATATTTTTAACCTTTGCGTGTTTGTCCCCTCTAGTAAATTTGTTGGAGTGACTTTGGAGTCTGTCTTGATATTTTATGCTGCGTCTTTTTGTTTCTTTTCTGATGTCGGTACAGAAATATCTTGCTGAATTAGCCAGTTTGGAACATACCAAGGAGCGCTGACGATTACTCTTAAGATCTTAGTTGTCTGTAATATTTCCAGACTCGAATTACTAGCTGACCGCCATAACCGGATGCCGTACCTCCAAAGAGGCTTAATTATGCATTTGTAGAGTAATAGTTTCTTTTCTATCGTTAGCTAAGGATTCCTGTCGATTAACCAGTGTAAGTGTCGCAATTTTAATCTTAATGTTAACCTTTCCATTCAGATTTGTTTTCCAGGTAAGTCGTCGGTTTAAATATAACCTGAGGTATTTAACGCTATTCTGTTGTGGAATTGCTTTGCTGTTTAATATGACCGGTGTACAAGTTTCTTTTCGTACTTTCGTTTACTTTTATGCTCATGGTCTTCAACCAATCTTTTATCTTCTGTAAGGTTCTTTGAAGTATTTGAGAAGCTGTGTTTGGCTCGTCATGCGAAGCTAACACTGCGGCATCGTCAGCGTAAATGGCTACCATTGTTTGCCTTAGGGATGGCAGGCCTGCGGTGTACAGTAGGTATAAATGGGGTCTTAAGATACTACCCCGCGGAACTCCTGATTGCATTGAGTAGATCGGGAATAGTCGTTCTTATATTTTACTTAAAACGATCTTTTTTACAGGTATTGATTTAAAATTTTATAGTACTCAGGGAGTTCCTTTTTGATTTTGTAAAGCAATCCTGCATGCCATACATTATCAAACGCTTGGCTGACGTTTAGAAAGACCGCAGAGCAGCATTTTTAAGTTATAAATCATGATTAATTTTGTGGTTATTCTGCGATAACATGTTCTTCTCTAAAACCAAACTGGTGATCTGGTATAAAGTTTTTATTCTCAAGGATTGGTTTCATTCTTTTTAAAATTAGTTTCTCTAGTACTTTGGCTATGACTGGAAAAATAATGACAGGCCTATATAATCTAGTTTACTCCGGCTTCTTTGCTGGTTTTGAGATTAAAATTACGTGCGCTAATTTCCATTGTTGCGGGAATCAATTTTTTAGTAGTTCTTTTAGTGTTTTGGTAGTGATTAAATTGCTCCCGGAGGCTTTATTTATCTTTACCTTTTTTATAACTTCCTCAACTTCTTTGACTTTAAACGATTTGATGGTGTATGTCGGCGTGACATTTTTTCGACAAATTCATGAATTTGCCTTTCTTGTTCCGAAGTGCACGCCTGGGGAAATCATATTCGAAAGGGTATTGAAAAAGTGGTTAAAATCTTTTTTTTAATTTTGTGCTTTGATGAACAGTACAGGGTTGCAAATTTTGTCTCTCTTAACTTCTGCAACTACAATACTTGTACCTTAAAGCTATTTGTGGTTTACATAATGCCTTATTGAGTTCTTCACTATCACTAATGTGCTCCCATGGGCTATGCCGTCTAGGTGGTTTACAGTATAAATAGAATATTTGGGTTTTTTATGTATGATTGTTGGGTAAAATGTTTTTCTGAAATCATCATATCTAGGAAATTGCGTAACACTTGATATATGAAATCTTGAATACGAATTAAAAATGTTTAAAGTCAATGACTTTCGAGTGTGACAGATATGTGACAGTCCTCTTAACTATATATAATGATATCAATGTTATTATTTGTTATAAATGTATTAAACTTCCTCGCTGTGCTGTGCTAGGCCATTGGCAGAGTCCAATGTTTAGGAATTGAGCCACTATGATAATTTAGAAATTATGGTAGTGAGCGATTTGAGCATAGTATTTATCCTTTCTATTAATTTAACTATAATTGTTTCCATTTTGTTGTTGATTCCATATTTGAACTTCATGTTGACAGTCTACCTGTTGCGGTTGTAGGTTAACTTTTTGGGCAGAGGATATACCCAGATGAACTAATTGTGAACTTAGTTGTTTAGCCCTTAGAAGTGGAAATTTACGTTATTAAAATTCTTTCGCCACTAAGCAACCTCTATAGTTTGCGGGATAATTTCCCTGGCAATTCAGGCATTTGACATTTTTATTTATTTATTTTCTTTCATAGTTTTTTGTAGTTTGTAGTTTTTTCTCCAATACATTTGACGCATCTTGGTGTTCTGTGTCAATAGTTTTTAGAGTGATCAAACCTTTGGCAGTTTTGACATTGTCTGACTTCACGTTTAACGCGTGGAGGCTCAAAAATAATTCTTGGTTTTAAGAGGAATTCTATATCGTATATCTTTGTTTTGATTTTGTTCAAATTCTACGAAAAACATTGGTAATTATGTTTTTTATAGACCCTACGTCTGATATTGTATATATCGATTACTTTATGCCTACAATTATTAATTACTTTGCAGAGTTTTTCTAAGTCGACTGTGGAGTGTATGTTGCGTAACACTACCCTCAAGTTTCTGTCTTGTTTGTGCTGGAAGGAATGAAATTCCTTGTTTCTCCTTTAGGATTTTGGTAACGTTTCTATAGTTCTTTACATAACTTATGTGAATCTTGCCTTGGGTGTTACCTCTTAACTTGACAAAGTAATTGTCTTTGGCTAGCCTGTTTGTTAACGGTTTAGTTTGTTGACACCATACATAAAGATAGGGGGTGGTCTAATTTCTTATTCTGCTTCACTGTTTCCTTGATTGTCTTACTTTTAAAGTTAGACTTATTATGTTAGTGCGGCGGTTGTGGTTTAGATAACAAATGGGATTTTATGAAATTTTGGGTTTACCATCGTAAATTTCTTGTTGGGATATGTAATTTGAAAGATATAACGCGTTACCAGAATGACATTTCCGATGAGAAGCATCAATAAAAAGGAATCCAAGAGGATGGAAATCATCCAAAAGAAACGCACGGAAGCAGATGCAGGCACGTAAGTTCCAATACGTAAATTGCATCACATCAAAACTTCGGAAGTAAATAATCAGCCGTGGTCGGCGTTGCGGGGTGAGTGTAGGCTCGTCTGGTGCGATCTGGCGCGCGGCCGGCACGAGCTCTGCAGCCCGCGCAGGAATCGCTATTAGCGCTCCACATGAGACACGGCTAAAAATAAACCTGGGAGTCACCATCCTGGTGACGTTGTCCTGCGGTCCACATCGGCGGCCGCGTGTGAACTTGGACTCAGCCGGGCACGAAAATATTTACTCGTTACTCCATCTTATTGCATTATTTGAAGTGGGCCGCGGGCGCGTGGAAATAGCCGGCGGGAAGGCATTTTCTATGGGCGTCGAGCACGGGAAATCCGTGCTGATTGGCTGGGCCGATTATTAATGGGGCATTGTTTCGACGCACGAAGGTGTCAAAAGAATAACGATCGGCTCTGTGATTATTCATGGTGACCTGATTTGATCTGCGAGTGGTCTTTCGGCCCCCGTTGCACGCGCCATGGCGCATGCATAGCCGAAGCGGCGAGACCGCAACAGATGTGCGGGAAAACTGGACGCAGGCGGTTTTCCTTTTGACCCAATTGGCCGGATTGGATGCCGGCAACCGTCTTTAAGTTAATAAACTAATTAGATGCGGAGCGCCCCGCTTAATAGAAACATCACCTGACGGGCGCCGGCCGCCGAATTAATCTCCGACCACTCGTTAACTTTTCGTCGGAGTTTCGGGCTCAGGGGCTTTAATTCCGTTTTTTACGGCAAATATTTCTGGATTACTTGTTTCATATTTGTCAGTCTGTCACGTTCGGAACGGGGCCTGAATCTTATCTTTGCCCATCGAAGGCTATATCTCTATCCAGCCGATCAAAATAAGCCTTTTAAAGACATTAGAAGAATTCCTAGGAGAGTTGAGAGCCGCTCGGGAAGCGGCTCACTTAAAATAATTAGAAGTGACGGGCAGGTTTAAATTTCAAATAGGCCTGCGTGGACTTCAAAGCGGATATTTTGGCACAACAAACAAAAAATTTAATAAACTGCATTAGCATAATAGTGAACTGACGTTAAGGGTTACGTAATTGCGCCTTACAAAAAAGATTGACGGCCAAACAGACCGTTTTTGCTGCTGCTTAGGCGCGTGTGCTTAGCATCGGTTTATAATATTTTTTGTGTGTTATTAAATACCTCTCGAATCATCCGTTGCGACATAAATCCTTTTAAATTTCAATCTGAACATATTGAAACGATCGTTACAACACAAAGTTATACAACATTGCATTTGTCGCTGCATTAATGCCAGATGTAATAATTTAGTAGCTAACAAAAAAGCTCTTTGAGGTATTTTTTTATTTTTTACATTCAACTTAATAATACAAGAAAAATATGTAAAAAACACAAAATTAAAAATAATTCATTTATTTGAAAACAACTCATCCGTAAGCAGGGCTTGATTAATGTTGCTGGCGCCATATGATCACAAATTTTTACCCGTCTTCCCCCAAGTTTTTGCACGTTTGGGACGTTATCAAAAATTTACAAAGAAGTCGATGCTTTAGACAAAACATTTTTTTCTGATTTTTCTCAGTTTTTATTACATACATTTGTACTTCAGTAAGGATAAATAAGAACAATCTTCATTTCATTTCAAACATTTTTATTATGAAACAGTTCTTTTCCTGATTTTCGAATTATCAAACTTCTGGAGTGCGTCATGAAAAGAAAGACTTTAGAAACTCACTCTCAATAAATAAAAGTGCAAGCCCTAGTATTTTTCTTCTTTTAACGTTGAACTCAAAAAATATTTCACTCTCTTAAGAGATGAAAAGGAATGTTCCTTAATGCAGTTAGTAACTACCACGCTTAGAAAAATTCTTAGAACAATAGCAGTATTTGGAAAAGTAGACTACATCCCATGACTTCAATAATGCTATGAGTATTCTTATCTTCTTTTTCAATACTTCACATTCCTTGGGGATGTTTCCCAAATCCAAAATCTTTCTATATTTCTATATGGATTGTTATTTTTCGTACTAAATTAATCTTCAGAGAATTAATTGCACCATAATGTGGTTTTACAGCGAAAGACTGTTGCCCTAAAAACTAGTAACTTCCAAAAGAAACTTTTGGCTTTCCTTTCTTGTAATGTTTGTTTTATAGATGTCAGTGTCATATATTAATTTTGCTTTTTTCTTGCATTTGAAACTTTATTTTAAAGATTTACAAAAGCATCTACTGTGCTGTACAGAGCAATGATTTTTGTTGTGTCTGTACTTTCTCCTTGAAGCCTTTCACTTACTTCTCAAGATTTTACAAGAACATTATTCCAAAAACATACGATTAATGCCATTTTAAAACTCTTAAATTTATTCCAATATTATATTTGTTTCATACTATGGGTCTTAGTCTAATCAGTATCTTATAATATAAAAGCAGGAGTTTGTATTTTTGCAAGTAAATGCAGAACAGAGCACACTAAACTATACACAGGTTTATCTCTTCTAGAATAGAAGTTAAAATCGTAAATTATATTTAGCTGGTGACAACTAATCAATATAATGAGTAGTGCGTGTTAGAGCATCAAGAATCTCCTGGTACAAGTTGTATAATACTTGACTGGCATCAGCACAGAAATTCCATCAGGTTGTCGACAAAGTTTTTAAAGATAATGTGATACTACAAGATATCCCATCTTTTGGTTGATGGACTAAGAAAGTTGTAAATTTGTTGTTCTAAAGAAAAATATTTAAAAAAATTCTTGCTCCTCTCCCTGGCTGCAGAATCAACTAATTGTAAATAATGACTTGCTTAAAGTGTGTATATGCCCACAGAATTTACTTTTTTAATTCTAGCTTGGACCTTTGTAGCGCCTATATGTGTTGATGACATTGTTGTACTTCTGTTCTGTACAGTTATTTAGATCACGACCTACAAAATCTACGATCGACATTACAGCATTCGCTATTTCTTTACGTTTATGGCCACAGTTGGGAATAAACATTAAAAATCGTTCAAGTTCACTCCCAATAAAGAAAAGTGCAAGCCCAGTCATGTTTTTGTTTTGATTTATCTCAAAATGTTTTCACTCCCTTATGAACTGAAATACTTAGAAAGATTCCTAGAACGATGACACCATTAGGATTAGCATACTCTACGTTTTATGACTGTATTAATGCTCGAAGTATTTGTGGTTCCAATTGTGTTTTTGGTTTGGTATTCTTATCTTCTTTGTTACTAATTCTAATGTTTTTTAAAATTTTGCTAAATGTATACATTCCTCAGAGAATACTTTATTTAAATCAGGAGCATACTTTTCCAATAACTGATTTACCCTCTGCCGTATTCTGTCATTTTATATTTTAGTGATTTCTTACGAAAATTAAATTCCTTGTGTATTTTTGTGTAGATTTTATTTTTTGTACTAAATTAATCTTCAGAGAATTAATTGGAGCACAACATATTTCGATAACGAAAGCAATTTTCGACTTCCTCTTCAACAAAAGAAATTATGGTTTTCCTTTTTTGCAACTCTCATTTTATAGACGTTAGTTTCATAAATTGATTTTTTTCTAGCCTTAAAAACTCAACTTCATTTCGAAGAGTGTTTACAAAAGCTTCTAAATTATTGTATAGAGCAATGATTTTTTTTACTTCCTTCTCGAAATTTTGCAAGAACATTGTTCAATTTCAATTAATTTATTCCAATATCATATTTGCTTCATACTGCGTATCTTTAATCTGATCTCTATCATGGGGTAATGTGTGTTAGAGCATCAAGAACCTCTTGGTACTATTTGTATAATTCTTGACAGGCAAGAGCATGAGCAACCCGTTGACTTGTTTTTAAAAACCAATAGCCATTTTTATTGTAATCCTGCACGTGTTACTTTTTTTATTGGAGAACTAGAAAAGTTAGAGATTTTTTTGTTGTAAAGAAAAAAATTCAACGGAGTACTTACTGCTCTCCACAGCTGCAGACTCAATTAGCTGTAAAGAGTGGCCCTTACTAGTGATGTATGTGGCCGGAGTATTTACTCTTTTTATTTTAGCTTAAAGACGTTTGTAGTACCAAAACATGCTGCTAACATTGTTGTGGCTCTGTCATCTACAGATGTTTAGATTAAAGCTTAGGAATCTATGGTCGACGTTACAGCATTTGCCAATTCTTTACCTTTATGGCCACAGTTAGGAGTAAATGTCAAAATAGTTTAACTGGAGTTCCCGTAGTTAGCGTAGTTGCGTACCACAAAAGCTAGTTGACCTGTTCGTAACACATTTGGTGTTGAGTCCACAATTATAGAATAATACTTAAAATTCACAATCTTTTGGATAATCTATGCTTTAACTTGGTCTACTAACTGCATAATAAATTTATTGGCAGTTGTAGATAATAAATATAATGGAACACCTCTTCGTTTACTTCCAAATTTTGCTGAAAGTTTTGCCATAAAACTATCTAATTTAGAAATTAGTTTTACGCAGCCAAAAAGTTGCTATTTCTTACAGAGTCTAATATTTTATTATTGCCATGGTAAGCTAAAATCTTCATAGCTCTAACTCTTTTGAGAACATTTCGCCAATGCAATGGTTCTGCTACTTTACAATCTACTTTTAACTTCTACTAATAAATTTTAAAATACACTTTCTGTGTTTGTTATGATCGTGTACTATGTAGTTATTTTTCCTATCATCATACCTCTTAGCTGCTATAAGTTGGCACGGTATACACTATATTTGTTCGGTTAATTTTGAATGAAACAACCAATTTCGCTTGATGCGTTCTTTATTCTGCAACTGTAAATTTGATGGACTACAATTTGCGTTTGAAGTTATTTAAATGTACACTACGCGTCTGCACAAAAGCTCTAAGTCGTCTGGGCCACTCGTCTGTGACGGAACGCACTATATCCATTGGAAAAGTATTGACTGCAAAGAATCAACATTAGGGTGTCTTTTAGAGCACACTTTGCCCTCTAAAACAGCCCATAATTTGTAATTTAATCAATTGAGATCGGGCTACCAGAAAGCCTATCTTTAACTGTTAGAAAACGAGGCACTTTGTTGGTTAGCCGTGTGTAAGCTGATCGTGCTTTGTGGACAGTTGCAGAGTCGTTCTGCAAGATCCAAGGCTCACCTCACAAAAGCCTGTTAGTCAAAGGTTTCATTACACTTTCCAAAATATTCTGTTGATTCATAGCGATCGAATGTTTAACTCTGAATACCGGTTACTCCATCGTAACTCATTCCCCCCAAATCATTACAGCTGCTGGTTGATGGCCTGTTTGAAGCCTTGGCACTAGCTTAGATGTTTTTTTGAACCACCTAGTGTATATGCTGTCATTTTCTTTGTTGAAAGATTTTTTACTGCATTCTTTATCCGTAAACAGAGAAGTTATGTAGCCATCATGTGTTTGCTCACTCAACAACTTTTTTGCTTTTTTCCCCCTACCTTTGTTTAAAACATCTGTCAGAAAATATCCCGCATATATTTTGTAAACAGCTAGTTCGAGGTCTTACTTAATAATACGAGACATCGAAGTTTTAAAAATTTGCATCGCCAAAGACATAATATTCTGCTTAAGAAGAAGATTTCATTTTATTGGGTCACTTCTGAATTGGATTGCCGAAAAAGTCTGAACTGAGCATGGTCTTCCAGATCTTGGACGATTCTCAACACCTCCAGTCTCATTAAACAATTTTATAGCTCGATACACAAATATACGGCTAATGCCGTGGGGATACAGGGTCTTAAAGATTACACTTTTTTCAGTTCTCCACTTACTTATGTAAGGATATTAAAACAATGCGGTGGACTTTTTTCACTCCACTACATTGGTAAATAATCAAACTTGATAAGAAACACTATATAACTTACAACTTTAAGACTTGACAATTGCAATTGTATATTAATGTCATAAATATCTTAACTATGTATAAAGCAAGAATAGGTTTGATTTTGTATTTATGAGAATACTAGGTAATTATAAAATATAATACTATTAAAGCAAAGGGCAACAGTTGCTATGACTTCTTCTATTCGAAAGCCGCGAATGTCCATCTGCTCCACCTTGTATTCAAAAGCGCCGTTCTAGAACCAATCAGAAAGTTACGGAATTTGCACTGCTAAAAATAAAGCGAACGGTGATCGATCATCCTGGAAAGTCCTTAAATAATTTCTTTGTGATATATTATTTCTGTTACAACATAAATGTTTCTAAAAACTTACACGTGAATAAACAATAAATGTACGATTTTAACTTTTAATAATAACAAATTCAAACTTTCTCTGATTGAGCTCACTTGTTCGTTTACCCAACTCAAAGGTTAAGCAGGTCCTGTGAAAAGACAATTTTTGGTAGGAATTAAAAAAACATATTTTCAGGATACATGACTATAATTTCAAAATTTATTTTCCAGTTTTAGTTGAGAAAAGATGCACTAGAGCATTGTGGTGTGCTATTACACCCAACTAGGTGGATATAGAATGATATACTAATGTTATATTCAGTGTTTTTATTTGAATATTTTATTTTTTGGATACACTACCCATGCATTCCAATCTGTCGCATTTCAAACGTGAAATTTATTTTTGGAAATTTTATTACAATATAGATAGAAAGTTTTGTCATTATTGTTCTAGTCATTAAATTTATTGATCGTTGTTAGGTCCTTTTCTTTCACTCTTTCTCGCCACTTTTAATACTATGTTTTTTTTTCTGGTGTTTTATTATGTTGTGAGAATTTCCGGAACGGCGATCTCGATCTGATTTGATCCGTGGTAGGCAGAATTTAAATTTATAAGCATTTTTTTTCGGCAAGCTGCAACGTACTTACCATGGGCTGCGAAGTGTCGGTTGGAAGAGTGTTTGGGTTTTGCTGATTGGTAACAGCAACGGCCAAGAATAGCTCATCTAGAAAGATGTTTGGTTTTTGGGCCAAATGCCAGTGGCATTGAACCCATTTGCTGCAATTTTACAGTGGATGCTTTTCAAATTTGGCGCAATACGCAATTTCGTAAAATAGCCTTCTCGGATTATTTTATAAGTCGCTGAAGCAACTATTGATACGCCTTAAGAGCAAAAACATTGAGAGGTAGGAAAGAAATCTCATTTTTGCATATTTAAGAGTTGTGTCTGATGTGCTTATTGAGAAACAAGAGCACTTGTATTATATTAATCTAAGAATCGCAGTGAGAGTTTTTTTAGAGAAGATAGTTGCCAGGGGAACAAAGTAACCGTTTGCATTCATGCAGTCTATTATCGTTGCGTGCTAATTGCTCTAGTGCTGGTATCTGATGCAACTTGTTTATTTTCAGTTGTAAAGAGGACCTTTTATTTTTTTCATTGTCATAGATTCGGTAAGCAACAGTCTTTAAATATTCTGAAATGTTTTCTAATTTTTAAATTAATTTTTTAAAGGTTATAATATTTAATGCCATTTCACAAGCATTTGAAGTCGCTTCGCTTTAAGAAGCAATATTTTTAAACGTTGTGTTTGAAATTTACTTAATTAGTCCCGTCTGCAAATTTTTTGTCATTCGTAAGTTAACTTGCACATATTAGTACAAAGAAAAGATAAACAATTCGATGTTTAATTTTTTTAATGTATTAGCGGCTTTCTTAACTTTCAACCAAATCTCCTCCGAAATCAGTTAAATTATTTCTTCACTCCAACTGCTGCTTTATTTTGGTCTTGAGCCATTTGGCGTAGGATTGCTTGAAGTACTCAATAAATTTGTGATGCTTTTAATTTCCTCATTCTTTAATTTTGTATATCTGCGAAACTTCATCTGTGCCTTTGTTTAGCCAATTCTGACACTTTGTTTTTCGGACACGTCGTTTATTCTTGACATAAAAATAGTAAATCGAACATATTAAAGATTGTTAAAATGACATACTGTGCTATTTTAGTGACAATAATTGTACGTTATTTTACGCATAACAAAAAATGGGTTGATTGTTTATCAATAATTACTAAGAGATTGATTCATATATAAATATGTTATGAATATATCATGCTGCTGCCCTAAATTAGTAAGTTTAACATTACTGTTACATCAACTGGAGTAACTAAGTATTTCAAAAAAAATATTTGCTTAGCTGATATTTAAATAAATATCCTTTAACATCAATTTTCAATTCATATCAGATGGTAACGATAGATTATTAAATAAAATTCTAACAGACTACAGATTTTGAGTGATATATGAAATTTTTCATTGCATTATTTACTTGTTAATTTATATGAAATTAAAGATGTATGATATAAACGTTGTTGAAAACACTAATTACATAAAAATTCACGTAATTCTTAACCTACACAAGAGAAGTATTTTACTCTAACTTCTTTCTAGAATATGTAGGGTTACTACAAAGGAAGCATTGGGTTTTAAAAAGATACATTGCACAGAGTATGATTTTTTAAAACTTGATAATTCTTTTTTAGTATCCTTGTATCTAAATATACATTAAAAATATTAAAATTAAGAAATGCAGATAAAGTAGAAATTTGTATTAATATAAGCTTTTTTTGGGTTTATTTAAGCCAATGAAGAAATGGACTTTTGTGTAAAATGGGTTGTTTTGTTTATAATTAAGGAAATGTTTGATGAAAATTCTTTTATATTTAAGCAACTAATTGCTTATCAGCGTAATAGTGCACTACGAAGTTTGGTGCAACTGAAAAAAGGCCAAAAGCTGAAGCATAGCGCTATAAATAAGGTTGCGGCTAATTTTGGCGTGACTCGTTTCATTGTGTTAGAATTTGGCACGCAGCTCAAAAACAGTACATCAAAGGTAAAATCTGCACAAAGATTTATTTAAAAAAGAGAGAGAAATGTGAAGATTATTTCGATAATTTTACTAAAATTCATTTATGAAAGATCAAACTACGCTTTGTTTTTCTCTATCGATGTTTTGTACCTCTACATATATTTAAACTAAAAGTATGTTTTTATGTTACACCATTGCTAACAGATGAAGATAAATGGGTTAAACTTAAGTTTTGTTGGCCAAAAAAGATTTGAGAATTTGCATAATTATGTCCATGTGCACAAAAAGTAATTTTAATTAAAGCTAGTTATTTTTACTTATTTAATTATGTTGGAAGACAAGTTACCAATTCAAATCCTTTACAACAAAAATTGTGTTTGTAGTTCTTGTAACAAAACTACTTTATAATATATTATAAAAGAAAGTGATGGAGAAACAGGAAGATGTTATATTAAGATCTAGCAAAACTCAAAAAATAGAGCTAATGAAAATCATTCATTTTGTATTCGGAAACCTTACTACGCCTTAAAAATTTTTATAGATAAATGAGGCATAATGACCGTTTTTCTTTTGTTGTCTATCCTTACTACTCATTAGTAAAACTTTGCAACTATACAATACTATATTACATTTCAAAACAAATTTTCGCTAAATCAACGGTGCTCCCATAGGTTTTCTACTTTTACCAGTCGTGGTTAAACTTCTTCTGCTTAATTTTGAAATTAAAGCTCTCTCTTCCTTTTTCCTAAAACATACTTTTTGGGTAATAACCTAAATAAACCTCATGAAAATATTAAATTTATAATGAAAGTAGGATAAAATAATTCTTTTTCCTTCAAAAAAATTTCTTTTAATAATAGTTTCTATCAAACGGACTACAGGAAGCCCACTCATAGCACCCGTTATTTAAATGTTAATCCCATCGTTACCCTGCTCGTATTCAGTCAGTAGCAAAAATTCCTTATTACCTTTTTCTCTTGTAGCAAGGTTATCAAGGGGAAGATGAACTTCGTTTTGGTGTAAATTAAACTATAATTTAAGAAAATATTTGTAACCGAATCTCTCGTTTTTTTGATTCGATCCTCTCTATTTTGGGTCCATATCTAATCGGTATGTAGAACAACCAACACTTTTAAAAATAAATCAGAAGTACATACCCAAATATGTATGTCTAGCACTCCGAGTGTTCTAATTGTATTATATAAAAGTAATATATGGGACATAAATAAAAAAAAAACTTACAGGAGTACCTTCCGTTTGATGACAACAATTAAATTGCAAGGTAAAATAGTTATTCAATAAATAAAAGTTAATTAAAGAGAATTTAAAATTTAAGTTATTTCAATTCGGGAATTTCGATATTGTTAAAAAAAGAAATAATATTAAAGCTAATCACTAATAGCGTCCAGGAGTATAGAGTATAGTTTTGAGTATTTCTAGGAAATGTTAAAAATTTCCGACGGAGGCTTGCTCTATAAGACGTCAAAGAGTTTTGTAGAAGATGTGAGTGAAAGAGTCCATTTGACTAACAATAGGACTAAAGGAACTTTTTAGTTATAAATTTTTGAAGATTTTTTCTTGGGATAAAAGAAATTACTTACTATAAAATTGTAAGGTTAAGTTAATAATGAGGGTCTTTGTTATTTTTGAAAGTAGGTGGTGAAATTGTTGTGGTAAATAGTCAGAGAAGTTTAGTTTCCTATTTTATTGATAAACATGATCTGGGGTATTCATTGTATCCTTATCTAAGTGCAAAATGCAATATTAACATTTTTTAGAGCTTTTAAAGCTCGCACTTCGAGAGCTTTAATATTTGATTTTGTAATAGGGCTGTACATAACTTTTGCTATGTTTTGTCTGGTTTCGTTTGTCAAGTAGTCAGAAAGTGGATACGGAAAACTTTATCTGAGATATGATGTGTTCTATGAATATACCATTTGAGGTTACAGCAAAATCAAAGTCTTTTGCAAGAGTCCGGATAGTTGAATATAAAAGATACGCCTGGAAAATAATGAGACTGATTTACTTGGTCCAAGCAGAACAGCTGTTTGAGCATCGTATCACGGATCGAAATGCAGCGTACTATCGATCGGCTATACGCAACAAAAATTTTCATTAAACTCGAAAAATACGCAATCCAGACACTCGTTATGATACAGAAAATCTGCGGAAAAAGTGCTTTATCGAAACATAAGTGTGTAGTTGATATAAAGCGAGAAAAATCTGTTGTCCATGAAATTGTCACGACTGAATTTTGTGCTGGATAGGCTATCCGTTAGGGACTGTTAAAACATGTAAATTGTTGTGATGAGTATAATGAAAGGGCGTCTGGTTGCTAGGCGAGTTATTACATATGAGAAGAACTGCTGATAACGGGCTTTCGATACTCAAGCATATATAATATTTAGTTAAAGGCATTGTCTAGAATCAGTTTCATTATTTTCCGGACGTATCTTTTATATTAAACTACCCAGGCTCTTGCAAAAGACTTTTATTTTGCTGTAACCTCAAATGGTATATTCATAGAATACATCATATCTCAGATAAAGTTTTCAATTCAATAAATGAATAGAATCCAATAAAGGAGTCTGGAGATGTGATTATAAATATGTTCGGCTTCTCCCATAACTCACATTAAAGTCTAATTATATTTACAAACTCTACCTGCCTTTTTGGGATTTGACGCAAGGAATTATTTACCTGTAGAATGATTTTTTTTCTTTGGGGCGTACTCACGGGCATCTCAGCCTCAAGGCTTGTTATGCGATAAACTAGGACGTCGGATACACCTATCGGTTGAGCGAGACTCAAAGTCGCCTGCACCAGCTCGGATAGAGGAGTGCTCGTGTTCATTTGAGCTAAAGCGACAGCCCTAGAATAAATTTACTAACATAGTGTTAAAACCCTAATAATTTATGAATATCATGTAAGGAAATAGTAGTCTAAAATATTCCGTAGTCTCAATTAACTAAAACACAACTTATTTTATTATAATAAAGAGTTAACACTAATAAAGTAAAAAAGATTAACTTATTTATATTAGGTTAAAAATGGAAATGATGCCGCATTCTGAGTAAACTAAGTTTAGTCAAGTTGGCTTACAATTTGTATGCATCAATGCGTTATTGTACTTGAACAACACTTTGCTCAGACGGTTGTGAACGGTTTTTTTTCATGATCGTTGATTTTCTCATCTTAAAGAGCTGCAGCGCAGTACTCAAAAGTAATAACTTGTTTTTCTTCTTGAAATACTTAAGCAGGATAATTTATTTTATGTTAAAAAACACTGACATTACCTTTCTAGCGGATAGTACGTTTTAAGAATTTGAAGTCACTTTATCTTGTGTAGGCATTGATTGGATTGTTATTTCGTTTTTGGTGAATTTGGTAGATTTAATTATTGTTTATAATTACAAAATGCCTTAAATAACTTGCTGAATTCTTCTTAAATACTTGCAAACAGTTGGCTGATGTTTATACAAATTCGTTTTTCTTTTAAGTAAGAAGAAATAAAATATATCTGCTCAATTGAGTTGCTTTGACATCTGTTAACTCCTAGAATATTCCTTGTCCTTATTATAAAATAAGGACACTTTATGACCACATGTACAGTTGTAGCTGATTCCTTCTATGAGTATGCGAATTAGGTTACTCGTCAAACCACCTACTTCAGTCTAAAGGATTCCTTTACACAAATACGTAGTATTTTAGTACTGACACAAGTTACTTGCAAGAATCGCATTATCTAGTGTTAAAAAACATAAATCAATATTTATTAGTTCTAAAATGTAGAAATATTATTATTCTAAGATACTAAGTTAACTAAAAAAAATACAATTATTTGGCTTAGGAAAAAATTCCGTATCACGTCAAGTTTTTCAACAAATCACAAAAAATTTAAAATTAAAAAAAACGTAATTTTTAAATTACATTGATATTTATATAGCAATTATAACGTGTGAAGATGTTACCTAGAGGAAGGGAGTAAGAAATAGATAAAACCCTAAATACATATCTAAAAGCAAATATACCTAACATTTACCATTGGGCTACTCTTAAAACTTCCTCTTCTTGGATTGTCTTCGGTGTTCGTCCATACAGTTTTTTTCAACATCCAACAACAATCGGCCTTTATATGTACAATCCACCTGTCTTAGCATCTCTTTTCCATCACTTTAATATCCTGATGGAAGCACTCGGTATGTTCTTTTGTAAAATTACCAAGATTGTTATTAGTATGAGAAGTAATTACGTCATGTTGAAAATTGTATAACATCTCCTCGACTAAAATGGTGTAATTTAAAGCCTTGTGTTTAAAAACTATACTTAAAAGCTAAATACATTCCTCATAGTTTTCAAATATATCCTAATTTTGTATTGTTAGTCTATAAAAATGCTAGCTTTAATTTTTCCAGATGTGATTGATGAAACTTAAAACCAAGATACTGAAATCATTTACTGTCCCTGCTTAACGTATGGCCTAGGATCTTCAGTGTACAGAGGTGGCAATCGTCACTGTGATTTGTTGGCTGTCGCCACACCATGGGTACACCAAACGGCATTTATTCTCTTTTCCACTTTTTCAGTTCTTCAACTCCTCCACACATGTACGACACACTTTGTGAAAACCTCACGATTTGTCCTGACCTGCTAGTTTAATCCCAAAGTAAAAAATAAACATTTTCCACGAAAAGCGTAATATTTTGCCTCTGTTTTCCTGTCGCATAACAGCCACATATGTAGCAAAATATGTCTGGATGATTACACAACCACGTATAGCTATTGACAAGTTGCTAACATTGCTATATATCAATGTCATTAAAAAATTTGTTTTTTAATTTTTACATTTTTGTAATTTGTTGAAAAATCTAACGTAATACAAATTTTGAAGGTCATTTTCGGGATCTACCGAAAATACATATATACCTCTTTATTTGAAAACAACAGAAAAAAGTTGCAAAATTGCATATTATGTTAATTGAAAGCTATGTACAAATAAGCAATCGATACTACCCAACATTTATAAAATACTTTCTTTAATTTGATATGTTTTGTAGAAGTTATTGTATTGGGTTCTCTTTATTTATCTATATGGCACTGTATGCTTTGCTTTTTGTCTTTTTTATTTTTTGAGCTTTGTCAAAGGGAGAATATTTCGAGCAAGTAAAAATCACTAATTTAAACTGTACAGCCGTGGCTAAAACTATAAGGCACTCTATAAAAATTACTCTCTAGAATTCATTGGTGTCTGTTGGAAAAAAACGGTTTTGTTTTACTATTTATTAGCTATATTTAAGGTATTTTATATTGGGTTAGTCCACCTTTAGATTTCATAACGGCAGCTATACCTCTGGGCAAACCATTGGTCTTTTCACATTCTCAGAAATAATAGCATTCCGTTCTTCCCATAGTTATGACGTTTGTTTTTTTTTGTCATGTTATGCTTCACTAATTTCCGCTTTAGAGTGCTCCAAAAATACTCAGCGGCGTTGAGATTTGGTGGCAGAGCTTTTAAGTTACTGCAAGTTGTTTGCAGATTTATAATAATGGACATTATCTTGCTGAAATTTGGTGTCACCAAATGAGATCAATCCAGAATCATTTCCAGCACAGCAATATATTGTTGTGTTTATGTGTCCTTTGCAAAACAACCATTTTTCATACGCCATTAACCGTCAACACCAGATTGCTGGGTATTTTTTAGATTACTGGGAAAGCTAATCTTTACTCACTTATGTGTTGCTTCACCTAAGGCTTTTGTCTGGTTTTTAAGCAACTTTGGAATTAATTTTGCTTTCAAAAATTATCATTTTTTATATGTGATTCGGTGGGCTTCATACGTTTTATAGTATTTTAAATAAGAAAACCAGAATATTCAACATAATTTGCAATTTTAAAAAAGTGAACCTGTCAAAGTTCATGCACACTACGTTCCTTCTTAGATAAGCTGCACAAAATCAGTATACATTTCCTAATTCTAATGCTTTATTAACCTTGTATGAAAACGCATTCCATTTAATTTTGGTTCATAGTTATTAACAACATAATAACAGTAACAGATGCAATTCTGTTTTTTAAATGTTAAGATGACAGATATGAGATTTCCCCATACTTTTGACCACGGCTGTATGTTCTATGCTATCAAAAACTGTTTTTCGTTTTTCAATTTTATTTTAAATTATCTTTTTCAAAATAATTCACCATAAAACAAATAAAATACCTCAATTTAGACAATATTGTAACAAATAATGAATTACCTATAAATATTATATGCCTACCAATACGAGCTATTGAATTATAAATTTATTTTTTTAGGGAGCATGGAACTTTATAATTGAAAGTGATTTCACAGCTATTAATATAGAGAGGTTCTGTCTAATTCTGTACACCCAATAGATGCACACACATACAGACATATGGACAAATTAGAATTATTAAATAGCTTTTGCTGTTTAATGCAGACAAAAGAAAGCCGCGAGTGCGATACCACTGATTTCGATAAAAGTTTTTTTTTGTATGATCTACTCAGTGTATAGACAAAACGTGAGGCGGCGCTTTTTTTCACAAATCCCTTTTTGGAGATATAGGCCTCACAACTTCCCAAAATTGTTGATAGGCTTAACATGGTATGTGATACATTTCTATAATTAGAGTTTGGTTTAGATTTAACATTAAACAATTTGAATCAATTGCAATTAATGCTATAAGAAAGATCGCTGCTGTTACTCTTATAAAGTTGCGCTCTATGTTTATGAAAATTAGGAACCAAAAATAAAATGTGCAACTGTTAGTGAGCACTTTTTACAAACTATTCATTTTGATTAACACCATTTACAATCGTTTGACAAAAAAACAGCAGATGAGTTAATACTTACAAAAGCTTGCCCGCTTATCAGACCACAGCTTCGATAATGTTCAACACGATAAACTTGTCAGAGTTCTACAAAAAGTTGGAATAGACAATAATGACTTAAACATCTTTTAAATTTATACTAAGGTCAAACAGCAAAAATTAAAACTAAAGATAAAGATAGCAAAGAAGTTGACATTCATGGAGTACGCCAGGTGATGCGTTCTCTTCAACATCTGCTTTGAACCGATTTATAAAGAGGCCAAATCTTTAAGAATATCAGGTGTGCAAAGTACATAGTAATATTCGCAGATACAATGAAAAAGCTACAGAAACTCAGAAACAAAGTGACGAATATTAGTGAGCAGTATGGATAATAAAAAATGGAGCCGTAATTCCAGCTCATCTGACGGTTAATAATAAACAAATACAAAGAGTCACGTTATCACGCATTTAGGAACAGCGGTCAGCGAAAACCGGGATCACCCGCTAGAAATAAAATGTCGCAAAGAAAAAGCTAGGGAAACTTTTTTGAAAATGTTGAATGCTTTTAAAAGTTACGGTCTTAACCTATGAATCAAAATAAAACTATTACGATATTTGCAATATTGCTCTGCGTAGCGGAAACGTAGACCCTTACTAACTGCACGAGCAAAAAACTTGAAATATTCGAGATGTGGCTCCATCAACGAAAATACCATGGACAATGGACAATGTTGACATCTAACATCGAACCGGTACAAAAGTTTATATAAGGTGCTGCATGCGATAAATTTTCCATTTAGCGTTCAGATTTTGTAAGAGATTGTAGATACGAACGGGAATCAAAATATTCATAATGTTCAATCCGATTAATGTCGTGCAGTTTTTGCAAGAGCAAATTGAAGCGAAATATTCAAACGGAAACGACGAACCAAAGCCGCAAGATTCTTTTTATGTCCAAAAATGTTTTAATATTATTGAGTTTATGTACAACAATGATATTGTTCTTCACGAAGAAAACGCACTTTATATATGTCTGATACAAAGGATGACAGTGATTCAGAAGCTACTTATACAAATTCAAACACAGGATATAAAAGTGATTTAAGAAAAAGTTATCAACTTTTACCTGAAAATAAAAAAGTTTAAAAGGTGCCAGCTTTGTTTGTTCCTTAAATAATAGTTTTTTTTGAAATTAGTATTAGCCATTCCATTAAAATTAAAATTTTAAATACTCTTTATTCATTTGCAACTTGGAAACTGAGGTGAGTATTTCTAAAGTTTTCTGATTTTGGCAATTTGATTATAGTTAGTTTAACTATAACATTGATATATAAAGAGTATAAAAAAAAATCAAAAAATGTAAAATATTGTAACTGAACATATTCATTTTTTAAATAAATTCTTTTATAATCACATACCAGACAGTTTTTCTAAAAATTAAGTTAAAACAAACATAGTTTATTCTTTAATAAATACTAGGTTTTAAAAAATTTCTTAACATTTGTGACACATGATTTTATGAATTTTGTGTTGTTTTTCCAGTTTATGATAGATTTATTAATATTTATCTTTGGATTTCATAGGGTAATTGGCAAATTTGAATTTCAGGTTTTAGTGCATTGTTGCTGAAAATGGGAACTGTTAACAAATCGTGCTGCAAAGTAAATTTGCGATGCCGAAGGATAAGAAACTGCGGTTCGATTCTGCTGTAGGTTAACTCAACTTTTTCTTTTCCCATATGTGGCATTGCATCCATAATAAAGGCTATTAAGTTGTCCTTGGTGTTATGATGTTTCTCACTGACCTTTGTCTTGACCACACCCCACACGTAGCAATCAAAGAAACTACAGTCGGGGTTAGAAAGTGGCCGCATGTCGGGAGCTCAGTGGTAATACAAATTATTATATAGCTATGTTTTATGTGTTTACTGAAATCTTGCTGCAAGACGTACTCTCACCCAGAAGAGGCCATCTTCTCGGCGGTCACCTTCAGGTTTCTTTAAAAAAATTGGAGTGTTATCTCCTTTGCTGTTCATAAGCCCACCATCATAGAGGCGGAAAGTTTTCTATTTATAACGGTGAAGGCACTTCAGCGGTATCTTGGCAGGTCCAATGGTTATTTTGGCGACTTATTTTTCTATTTCGGATGTCATTTTTTTGTCTGAAAAGAATCCCAGGAAGCTAGCGCTGTCGTACATAATCCGTTCAACAGTACTTGAGATTTTTATGTTTTGTCCATTTATTCTTCTCAGTCGACAGTTGGCGGTTTCTCAAAACGAATGACTTGTAGTGAAGGTCCTGGTGCACTGCTAGACTTCTGTTTCAATTCGCAAACAAATTCATCTTGATAATAACATTATTTGTCAGTATATCAGTAGGTTCAGTAGTTTCTTTGGTATTCTATCACATTAAAGATACATTTTTTCTATTCTAAAAACTCCAAACTGTTCTTTCATTTAATTCTTTTTTAATTTGCAGTTTTTTGATTACAAAATTTTATTATGTTTTAAACCTGATAAAATCGACTAAAAATTATCATAGCGGCTATGTTAAACTTCTAGGTGAAACTATTTGGATGCGTTTGATAAGAAAGTACATCATTTGGAAAATTCTTTAAAAAAGGAATTTAAGTTCTTAGACCAACAGATAGTTTTACACCTTATACACGTAGATATTTCTTATTTAATCCCCCCCTGCTTTATAATTTACTTCTGAAACTTAGAGTGAGATTTTTGTTTCAAATATTTTTCTTGTTCATATCAGTTTAAGTCATTATTTAAGTGGTTATTGTAAAATAAATGCGCTTGGAAATAATATTTTTTAAGTAAATGTAATTTTAATAAAGTGATTTAGAAGCAACACAATGTAGAAAAATATTAATAATTAATTTTGTTTCTTCTTTCATTTATTTTAATTTTATTTAAATTAATTTTCAAGTTATTGTTTCTCCAGTTTTCTCATTTTAAAACGAAGCCGATTGTCGTATACCAAGGTAACAGTATTGCTGTATTAGTTTTTGATTGACATTTCTTATTTCTTTTTATCGTCCTTTTTATGATTACAAGTAATTTTTATAATACGAATATTCTTAATAACTGAAATACTGAGTATTAGATACTACATACCATTCTCTTAGATTCCTTAACCAAGATGTTTGTCTACGAGCACTACTCGTTTTGTCTTCGGTACCTTGCAAAATTCGGTATCTGTTATGTCTAACTACGTGCGCCAGATATTCTAATTTTATTCTCTTGACCTACAATGTTATCTTTGCTTCATTCCTATTCTGTTGAGCACTTCTTCATTTCGCACGCTATGGACTCACGGAATTTTGAGTATATAACCGCTATACCCACATTTTTAACTTTTTCGTGCTTGCTTTATTAAGTGTTCATACCTCAACTCGGTAAAAAAGAAATAAAATATATACCAGCAAATAACTTTCAGTTGTAGATCTAGATTTCGAATACTCAGTAAGGCTTGCATTTTAACAAGAATTTGTCTTGGCTGTTCAGTTCTGGATCTTTTTACAAAACAATCACACTCATTATTTAATATGCAGCCCAGAACATTTTCAAGATATGTGCTTGCGGAAATTGTTTGAAACTATCATGATTTTGGTTTGTTTATGTTTATTGTTAGTCCATATCTTTCACTTGTTTCTGTTACTTGGTTTATTAGGTCTGTGGTTTCAAATGATACCACTTTGATTGGAATTGGACCTGTTCTGACAAAGATACATGGGCCTAAGAAAATGTGTAACACAAAAGAGTCGAAAGGAAAAAGGTAATTATGAAAGGAAAAAAGGCAAATCCTTAATTGAAATTAATTTAATAATTTTTTCAATACTAATTACACTTTTCAAGCAATTACGCTTGATGACTTTCCTATCACGTCTTAAGGAATTGCTTCCCACTCTTCACTCAACGCTGCTGTGAGTTTCATTACGCTCTATGGTACAAGATTTCTGGCCCGGACTCTTCGCTTAAACTCATCCCAAACTTGTTCAACTGGGTTCAAGTCAGCTAGGTAGGTAGTGGTCCTCGCGCGTCCTCCACTAGGCACAAAAACCAACTCAGTTTCTTCGTTCATAAAAATGCCTGCCTAGAACATGCAAGAGCCACCTCATATGCGACAGTTCTTGAATACAGCAATGAGCAAATTGTTCCTCTGGCCTTTTATAAACCCAACGTTTCCTGTCGTTGCTATGTAAGCACATCCTGAACTTGTCGGTGAATAATATCTCACCCCATTTGTCGAAGTCCCAATCGAGATGTTCGCGAGCAAATTCCAGTCGCCTTTGTTTTTGTACTGTAGTCAGCTTGGGACCAGTAGCTGCCCTTTTTGGGGTCAGGTTGGCTGGCTTCAGTTTTCTTCTCACTGTCTAAGTGGTGGTGACTATACATCTGACCGCACTCAGTTCTTGCTTGAGCTCATATTGAGACGAAAAATCGATCATCACTCTCGCTTGTCACGCGCCTGCGGTCGCTTCCTTGCCGGCAGACGTAGCCACCGGTTTTCTGGTACCGACGCCACACTCTCGACACAGCTGTTTGATTCAGATTTAGTCGAGTTTCCACGGCTTTCTGAGTGAAGCCCTGTCTCAACAATGCAACTGCTTGGGCTACTTCGGCGGCTGTGGTATCCATTTTCTTGTGAATCACTCGAGCACTTACGTCACTTATTTAAGTCAACTTTGGATACGTAATTGAAAATAATAAAAGGATTGCAAGCGCACTGTAGGCCAATCATTGTCGTCGCGTACGTGCGTTTCATTTAGCAAAATTTATAAACCCCGTTCTTTTTCGCCTTTTTGGTTTTAATTATATCTATTATTTATTTTTCTAAGGTATCTTGTTATACTAATTTTTAGTTAATAATTTCTCATTACTTTGATATCTATTTCTCTACAAACCTACAAATTTTAGTGGCATCTTTCTATCCACATATAGAGTATTCTAAATTAGACAATTTTCACAAATAAAATTAAATTGATATTGACCTAAGTTAACAATACTAATAACAATATACGTCTATACGTAATTACTCGAAGCAATTTGGCAAGTCAAAAAGCTTAAACCTTTTAAGTCTAAATTGATCATTGTCATTTTCTAGTAGGGATACCACTAGCATATTTGAATGGATCCCGAGTCTATCACGATAACGAACACTTTCTTCGCTAATTGAGGGAGCATTTAAGTTTCTCTGGATAACATAATTTGGAACAAACCAAGGAACATTTATCATAGACTTTAATACTTTAGATTGGAATCGTCTTAAAATATTTATATTTAAATTGCTGGCTGTGCCTTAAAGTTGTATATCTTATGCCCAGATCGGTTTTATAATGGTTCTGTATAATAGAATTTTACTTTCTGTGGATAAATGTGACTTTCTTCCTAGGAGTCAGTACATTTGCTCTATTTTGAGACCAACATGCTTTTTTTTCATCCAGATATCCATTTTCCATGTCATTCGTCGGTCCAAATACTCGCCTAGGTACTTAAAATGTTTATCTTGCGGTATTTGTTTATTATTAATGCAGGTGGACAGATACCTTTTTCAAAGTAAAAGTCACACGCACCGATTTACCCGCGTTTACCTTTATGCGCTATGTGTTAGTCCAGGTTTCTAATTTTTGTAAACGGGCTTGAAGATGTTGAGAATCTATATTGGGATTGACGTGGAATGAGAGTATTGTGGTATCGGCGGCAAATATAGCAATCGTAGTTCTTGTTGTGGTGGAGTCCTAGAATCGTGGCGGCTTTGTTGACAAACATTTTCTTTTAACTGGCTTTAAAGTAAAAATCTATTAAGGTTAGATTGTAAGACCGCGATGGCCAGCCGATGTCACTTTTCTGCGAGATAACATGACCAGGTAATTTGACTTGAGGTAAAGTGGGTGTTTCATGTGCAAGTTCTAATCAATGGTTTAATTGAAAAATGACAATGTACACCATTAACAGTAGCAGCGTTGCCAGATTCGTCTTCAAAAAAGTATGGCCCAATGATTTCTTTAGCCCATAATGCACATCAAACAATGCAGTTTTGTGGGCGCACTGATTTTTCATGAAGAACATTTGGATTTTCACTACCCCAAATGCAACTATTTTGAAGATTTCCAAAGCCATTTTAAGAAAAATAAGCTTCATCGCTTAATATGAGTTTTTTTTTTGCAAAAATTAGTATCAATTGCTGTTTTTTCTAAAATTCAGTTTATAAATGTACGACGTTTCTGGTGATATTTTGCGAACTTTGCCATGTATTTAGATATCGATTATACAAATGCAAACTTCCAACGATTAGAGAACGTAAACGATGCACAATTCAAATCTGGTTTAATTTAAGTTACTCTATATATTAACAATATAAACTAAAGCCGTGCTTTCACAACAGCAATTTTTTAAACTACTTTTTTAGACTTATTTGCATTTTTCCTAGAAACTCGTGTGCATTATTTTCTTGTAATCACTTTTTTGTCAGACCTTCACGTCTAGCTATTTTTATTTTTCTTTCCAACTTACATATTTATATATGAATTTGAACCCTCTTGGTACATGTTCATTAATAAGTCGGATAGGAAATTATGACGCGCTATAAATTATGTATCGGTTAGGTCCAACAGAAATTAATTGCAGGGTGCCTTAATACCAGAGCAGGCGAAACCCAGATACCCGCCGATACCGAAACTGCTGTTCCGTAAGTGCAACGATTAATAAAAGTCACTGTCAATAGAAGCAAAAGCCTACAATCGGCCGAATGACATTTCTAAATTATCATAATAGACTAACGAGGAATTAAATTGACGAAGCCATCGATCAGCGGGGAGGGACGCCGGCCGCGCCGAGCGGCAGCTGAGATGGTCACGATAGTGGACGTGGGGACAGCGCACGACAGCCTCGAGATGAATGTCCACTCCATGGGCGCAGATATACCGCGATAAGAGAACAAGCGACATATTTTTAAACGGTAATGTATACTCCGAGTGGAAACAAGGAAGGATATAAAGATAGGAAGTATTTTGATTCAGATAAGATACGCCCCGTCCTCGCGGGCTACGTGCAAGACCGGTCTGCGCTTTGTACCACGCGGAATCCTTCGGATTTGCTTACAAATCGCGCCTGCACAGCGGCCGATAAGTGAATCGAAGTCGTCATGATGCGCGATAACGCCGAGCCCCATTGGGCGTGGAGCGTGATGAACGCCGTCTTGAACTTGGTTTGGGTGCTTTCGCCAAATCTGACGCTCAACCGCTAAGTTTCCAAAATGGACAAACGGAAAAATATGGTTACGACCACGCCGGATCAGCCAACGTGGGGAAAAGGCGAGCAGCCGATTTGCGGTTTGCGAAAGTACTGTTAAGAGACGTAAGAGAAAATGCGATCTGCGTGGTACATCTGCAAATACGGAGCTGAGTATTTGTTGTATTTGGTGGTCTGGTGGTCGGTAAAAATTAAACAGATAACGGGTTGTAGCAAATGGCATGGCTCATAAATTTTATTACACAAAAATTGTTTTGCATTAGCGAACACATCAGACTACTATGGTTATTCGAAGTCATTTCGTTAATCATGTGCTAATTTAATATGTCACATAATTGCCTTCCAACTAAAAATGAAAAATCAGTAGATCTTATCGATAAGTGCTGTTATTTATTAAATGTAATACACGGTTTGACAATTTGTTTACAAAACAGTTGATTGTTTATCCTGTCTAAATTTTTTTAATTTTTGTCACCTTGAACTTACATTTAACTATTCCAATTTTTTCTATGGTGAAAACACCTTTTAAAGTTTTTTTTTAAATATGGCTTGTACGTGCTCAACAATATACATTGTTATACAAGTATTTCCAACAATTAGTGCATGACAAAATAAAATAAATAGTAATTAATAACTACTAAATAAAACTAAATTTGATATTCAATTAGATTTACCGTTTGATCACTAAAATTATTTGGAAATTAATTTGGCACTTAGTCATCACCATTATCACTTAAGTATATGTCTTGGGGTAGCTTGCGTTTTAGGCGGGTATGGATACTTCTTTGATCTAATTCGTAAAAGGTGACACCACTGCAGTTGGTAAGATTTTTGTGAAAGGTTTTAATCAACACTGTGTTCTTTGAATTGTAGGTAGGCCTAGTTCGTAATGGAGCCGTTGATTAGTGACGAACCAAGTATTTGGTTATTCGAAGAATTTTATTTTGTAGGATTTTGGGTTCGGTTCAGATTGGTTTTTGAAGTATGGGCTCATATCACACACTCGTAAAGAATCAAATGACATATGAGCGATTTGTATAGTAGAGTCATGCATTTCACTTTCATGGAGGACTTTCTGTTTATGATTGGGCAAAGTTGGATTACTCACTTATGACCCTCATCCAGTTTTTTCAGGGACACACTGGGAATGATTAATTACTAAGGTCCGTTGTTTCAACCATCTGCTCGGGGTATCGGCGACAACTTAAAGTTCGAGATTGCTTGTTCTAGATGTTCACTTCTCGTTAGCACGTCCGGTCGTCTGCAAACATCGCAAAATCTGCATATACTTTGATGGTGAACGTACGTTTTTTTGAGGAACGAGAACAGTAAAGATTTAATGTACTCGGATAATTAAAGAAACGTAATTTTGTATTTTAAGCCATCTGTCAGCATGCGATCGAAGGCTTGAGCTATATCTGAAAATAAGGTTGTAACTTATTGTTTACTTTCAAAACCTCGTTCGATGGTCTCGGTCACACACTGTAGCTGGTGACAGGTAGAGTAGGTTTCTTTAAATCCAAATTGAAAAGTTGGGCGAACGCTCAGTTTTGTAACCTCTTCATCTTAAGCCTTTTTAAACTCCCTCAAAAGATGCCGCATTGATAGCAGGTACATACAACTGATTAAAAACCTATATAACGATGCAACAATGCCAATTCAGATTTTAGGAAGAACATAGCCAATCAACATTAAAGGGAAGTCCGATGGGAAAACATAGTCCCCCTTAAAATATTTACAAATGCATTAGAAGACATTTTAAGACATTAGATTAGGAAAACATCGGTTTTAATGTAAATGGTAAATATTTGAATAATATTCGTTTCGCCGACGATATTGTACTACTTGCAAAAAATAAGAAAGACCTAAAAAAATGACAATAGATCTGAACAACTCGTCAAGAAATTATGACCTTAATATTAACACTTCTAAAACAAATATTATGTCAAATATGAACGATGTAACAGTGATCAACGGGTATACATACTTAGGCCAAAAAATATCCTTTGAGAAAAATAATCAGAAACTAGAAATAAAAAGAAAAATACATTTGTGATGGGCGGCATATTGAAAACTTAGTAGTGTTTTTAAATACACTTAACATTTCAAATCTGAATAGTGCGCCGCCGCGATAGCTTGTCGGGATTGGCGGGAGGGGGGATAGTAGAGAGGGGGACACCATTTAATGACGTGCGCCACCGCGGTATGTTGGTCTCAATAGAGCGTTGGAACGTGCAACACCGTGTTACCTGTGTTCGTAGTTATTAAAAAACAAATTCTGTCACGGGAGTACAGCGTGTCTATCGACGACAATTCAATATTGGTCGACATGGTCACATACCGTCTTGCAATATCATATTGGCTTGGGTGCAGAATTAGCGAAAGAGACAAGGAAGCAAGACTTGCTTTCTGCAATACCACCAGTGGTTTGTTACGGGAAAATCCAGACATTCTGAATAATTTGCTAAAAACATGCAATACTGGTGAACCCTAAAAAACTGCATGAAAAGCCCTTGAATTATCGTAAAGTGACTATTTGGTATGGAGTCGGTGCTTTCGAAATTGTAGGTCCGCATTTCTTTGAAAATGACAGTAAACAAACAGTGATCGTTGATTCAGAATGTTAGGTGACTATGTTGAAAATCTTTGTTGAACAAAAGTTACGACGGCTTGGTATTGACCCTAAAAACCTATATTTCCAGTAAAATGGAACAACAGCCCACACCGCCCAAAACAGTATGGCTGTAGTTCGTAAAATGTCCGGAACTGTTATCTCTCGTTTTGGCAAAATCGCTCGACCTCAGTGTTCCAGACTTTTTCCTGTGGGGGTTCCTGAAAGACCATGTGTTCCAGAGGCATATCATGAGTATTGAAGAACTCAAGCAAGCCATTAGTGACGAAGTTGCAGCTATTGATGAGGACCTACGGAGACGCGTATACGACAAATTTAAGAAATATTTGCAACAATGCATTGATGTAAAGGGAAGCCACCCGCCTGATGCAGTTTTTAAAAAATAATCTTGTAATTGGTGGTAAAAAAATGGCATACTTGGTCGTATTTATAGATATTTTACTTATTTTTTCCCTATTTTCGTATACGATATATGACTAATTGAAAAATGTCAGTTGGCTCCGCGCCACCTTGTATAACTTTTTTCAACGTCTCAAAACTCAAGTTTTTAACCAGTGCGTCTTACTAACTATGACTGATGTATCAGAAACGTGGAGCTTAAATAACAAATTGATTTAGAAATTAAGGATTGTACAGAGGAAAATGACAAGATCAGTGCTGATTGCAAGATAAAAAGAAGAACGAATAGATCAGAAGAAAAACAAGGTTGATAGACATGGCACAATATGTGGCAAAACAAAAGAGGAGATGGGCTGGAGATTTGATAAGAACAGAAGACGGAAGATGGACCAGAAAGGTGACAGAGTAGTAACCTCGGACAACCAAAATGAAACCAATAAAACCAAAAACACAATGGTAAGATGATATCCAAAAGTAGCGGGGGTGCAATGGATGGCAAAACGAGAAGTGGTGAAATATTAAAAAAGAGTATATCCAGAGATGAAGAGAAATTCGTTGAAATGATGATGAACCTTATGCCGGAGATAAATGATCTTCTCAAAAAGTTTCAAGGTAGATGTTATTAAACTGGTAGGGTGATAGCTAGAGACATTTTTCCTATCTTTGTTTGGATTGGGAAACATTAGAATTGCATATTTCCCTACATTTGGAAAGTAGCCAGGTTTTAGACAAGCATTAAAACTTGATGCTAGGTGTAGTTCGAAGTGGCTAATATATTTTTGGCATGTCTCTAATCGATAGACATTTAGTCTCTTTAATACGATGTGATAGATTATTCACCAAATTTTTGGTTGAGAGGTTTCTGGTTCTCTGCTATTCTCTCCGCAATGTACTTTTTTGATTAATCACGTTCACTACATCTTTGAGTGAATAATGGTCGATGTATACTTATCGTTCTTGTATGGTCATGGTGGCCGTGTCAACACTGTCAAAGATTATTTTAATTATATGTAAGATTGTTTGGTTTATTTGGTTTGGGGTTTGAAGGTCATTAGGATATTTAAGCCTTTAGTAGAAAGCATAATTTGTCCCAATTGATTAGTCCATTTATTAACCTCGGCTCAGGAATTTGTTTTGCTGTTGTGAGTATAAACGATATTATCTCGGGTAAGTGGTTTGAATCGAGTTGAATGAGCATTTGTAGAAAGATTAGTTTGTTGAAGTTCTTGTGGGCAACTATGTCGAGTATATCTATTTCGTGATTGTTTGTAGACGAGTAGGTTAATCGGGGACTTCTATTTGGAAAACGTGCATAGATGTTAAGTCATAAAGTTTATTTCGGGCAGGGTTGGTGGTTCTACATCCTCATATCGTATTTTTGAAATTCATGTCTCTTATAAGAAGCGTGGGTTCTCTGGTATTAAATATGGTGAAGATGTCTTTATTGAGAAGTTGTTTCTTGGGTTGTTTATAAACACACGCTATAGTTACAGTAGCACAATTACTTAGTTTGATTCAAGGTTGATAGTGTTAATTTTGTAGCATTCATGATAAATTATATTGCGTTTTGTGATTATGGCGATATCTTCCGTGCGGTAGCTCTGATATCCGGCGATTTTAAGTTTGTCCGAATTGGTTAGATGAGCTTCACAAACGCATGCTTTGTCGATGGAATGTCTCACAAGAAATGGTTTAAATAGACCTAATTGTGTTTTGATGTCGTTCCAGTTAAGGAGTTTTAGTTGAATTAGAGTTTTAATTTTGTGATCTATTAAAAATAGAAGGAAGGAGATTTGATAATGTGAACTGCCTGATTTCTTCTATAAAGGGTTGAATGAGGTGTAAGAGAGAAGAAGGCTAGTGTTGAGTATGGATGAGATTTCGGGTGATGCAGAATTAGTTTTCGAAAACCAAGATAAGTTGAGTAAAAAAGTGTTGTTTTATTGTTATGAGGGCGTTTGCCCTGAGGATTCCTTGAAGCAAGGAAATATTTCTATCCCCTAACGTTAGCAGGGTGGTTTCCTCCGCAATTGGTGCATACTGGGGCATCGGTTCGAGGTTTATCACAGTTAGTATACAAATGAATTTCTTGGTACGCATTTTGGTTCTAGGCTTCAGTAGTTTTTTGTATGCGCGATGCGTGAAAATTTGTGACATTGGTTAGTTTTATAATTAATTTTACGCTATACAGTAACTATTAAGTGGAATATCTTTTGATATTAAATGTTTTGTTTTCTTTTTAATTTGCTGTAAGAAATATTGCACAAATCGTGGGCACAGATATTTTATCTTTATTGAAAAGCCTTGTAATTCATATTATAGGGAGGTCGTAAGCTGCAAATTCTTTGTGTATGTCTTTTTCGGTTAGGGGGGGGGGGCGTTCTTAACAACTATCTAAATGGGTTTGTTGTTACGGTTTTGGTATGTGTAAAACTCAATAAGATAATGTTCAATAACAATGAGCTGAGGATCGTCGAACACTCTCAATTGATCAATTACATTCCGGCCGACCATGTTTTAATTGAAGGAGAGTTGAAAATTGCTTTGGATATCAAATCTTCATCAAGTACTCGCGATTTGTAGGTTAAATTGTGGGTATTTTGCACGTGACCTTCTGCAATTATTTATATTAACTTGACTTGTGTACAAGAAACTAAAAGAACATCCTCAACTGACTGAAGCACGAGCTGATGAATGAGTTGAGATTTGTTGCAGTCAGATAGTCAAGATAGATATTTTACACTAAATTCTACTACCTGCTTGTTGATTCATGAGAGATTGGATTTATCTTTTGCATTTTACAATTTAGAGTAGTATTTTCCAAATCTCCAACTGCAAACCTACCTTCTGAAAGTAAAAATGAGGGCCGAAATATGAACATATCATAATAAATATCAAAAATTTTTTGCTTTATCAATTTTCTTTTGTAATATAAAAGACTATAATGGCCGATGTCCTCTAGATCTAGTTTTATATCTAATAATTGGTCAATATATAAAGAGCTAAAAATTAAAAAATGTAATTGTTATTTTATATTGTTCTGTGATTTAAGAACTGGTCTCATGACCATTTCATTGGAACATATATTCAGGTCAAAATTAGATTCACATTGCATTTAATTTTAAAAGTTTAGCACGCCACATTTAGATTAAAAATTAGGGATAAATTCTTTTATTTTAAATTTAACTTTTAACTGATTTTAATATTCCCTCCTCGACTCAAATAACAAAAAAAAGTATAGTGCCAAATGAGAGCCGTAATTATTGTGTATTATATAATGTTTTCAACATCTTTTGCTGGTTGCACAATTAAAAAAAGTGAATAAGGTATCACTGCCAAATAAACTAATCAATTTTTTTAAAATTTTGTATGAAAAAATTTAAATTTTAAAAGTATGATGTTAATTTAAAAGTTTTTTTTATTGGTAAGTAATTTATGCAAATATTTTATGTTTCTTGTTTCTTCTCCCTAGAAGTCGCACAATGTCACTTTTCATACTTTACGGTTTTACTGACAAAGTATTGTTGCAAATATATGTTCTATTTTACTTATCAAACTATATTTTTATTAAAAATTTTTTAATGAAAATAATAGATAAAAATAAAACAATATTTATAGAACACATCGCGTAAGCTAGAATATCTCAACTAGTAACAGTGCGGTTTTAACCGTTACAGATACTTCCACTTGACGTTATCTTACTGGAAGATGACATCCATTCGTTAATTTTCGCCGTTTTATGCTGATTAGCTTCCTTCAATTTGTTCAGTTGTGAAAATTATATAGTATTCGCGCAAGACAAAAGTAGTTTGTAATAAAAGGCAGCTTTTAGCCCTATCAAAATAAATATCAAAACTTTCTTTTAATGAATCAAAGTATTTACAGTTAATAGTACCAAAGAGCATCTATTATATAAACTATTTTTCTTTTTAATGAAAAAGTAAATAACACGTGAAAATACCGTTAAGCAGGTTGCTCCCTGTCAAGAATTCGTCAATAAACAAGTACTATATTGATGATTTTTATCTCCTATGGAGTTGATAAGTTCTGAGTTTGTACTGAACGGGCGTTCGCTGCGGTCTTTGTTTTCTAGACTACAATTATGAGGGCAGAGCCTTTTATAAGCTAAATACAAAAAGTCTCAATATTTATAGCAGCATCCCCACAACGCAAAGTGCAAATCTAGTTTGCAGTACTGTTAGCACTATTGCTTTTTTTTTAAACACTGCTGCATTACACATCAGAAATGTTTCCTTCGAGTTTACATACGTAAATACAAACAAAGGGGTAACGACTGAAAAATAATTAAAAAATATTTAACATGAAATAGTTGATTTTGATATTTTTATGGAAATAAAAGTTAATGTAGTAGCATAAACAATAATTGACTACCATACCATCAAAAACCAGAAGATGATTGACAAGTAGAAAGCGACTAGCAAGAAATTGGCCAAATATTTGCTGACTCTGTTCCATCCTGCATGCTGGCACGACATTGTGTCGACAGACGAAGAGATTTTCACTATCCAAGCGATGGTAAACAGGCAAAACATCAAGATACTTTCCCAATCCCCTAAGGATATCAATGCCAAAGGGAGAACCATTGATCGCATCTCTCATCCTAAATACATCATGGTATTACGGCATTACGGCTGATGGAAAACCGATTAGGTTTTATCGATTAGGTCGTTAAGATCAATGCAAAAGAGTACAAAAAGGACATTCTGGAGCCCATCTGCCTCGACTAGGGATCTTGCTACTGGGTCTGACATCCGGATGGGGTTCCCGGACACCCTGCCAAGACTATGCAATTCAATGGACTTCTCTGCCTGGGTGGAGTTAGAGAGAAAAGTCTGCGCTACTCTCCATTTATCTCTGTAATCTCTAAAGCGATTCTTTCTCAAGGCCTGGGATAAACTGTCCTTCAAGTACCTGCGTGTCACCGTCGATGCCGTTTCCAAGAGACTTCGCTTTCTTATCCCTGAAAATAAAGGTCGATTATTAAGTGGCGAAGCAAAGCGGAGTCACTTACTAACTTCATGTTGTCCGTACGTCTGTCCGTCCGTCCGTCCGTCCGTCCGTCCGCCCGAGTAAAAACTCGAGAACGGCTGGGAATTTCCAAATTCTGTTTTCACCAATCGACAGGTGACCAAAAGGCTTGTTTTCTAGAGATTTTGAAACTGATTGGTCAAAAATCAGCGTTAGTGACATTTACGATTTCAAATTTTCAAAATAGCAACATAGGACATATAGCACATCATTCAGCTCGTCTTTGATCACTGATTAATTTAAACATAAAATTTTAAAATACTACGTGACCTTTAACCCGGAAATGCGATTTCTCAAATTTGGGGAGACTGCTTCGCTACTTTGCTGTGCGTTGCAAGCTTTGCAGATTTATTATTATCTTAAGACCGCTAAAGTATTACTGTTATAGTATGATTAGAATTGCTTTTGAAATAAGAGAGCAACTATCTCGCACCCTATATGTCTGAAATATGCAATATTTGTTCTTTTCATAAAGTTAACGATTCTAATGTTGCACATGTTCCGATCAATTTTAGTAATGACACGCTGGATTTTATTCATGAGACCGTTAGCTATTTGTATTTTGGGTAACCAAGAAATTTTTGGTGCACTAAACCAGCCGATGTTTGAATTGAAACTATATTTGTTCCAGAGCTACTTTACCCATTTGTTGCAAAAAAAAACTGGGTTATGACTACCGGTAACGATTGCCATTTACGGTTGCAGCATTTTCAGTAACATCACCAAAGAAGCGTTGGACTATCATGTCACCTCCCCAAAAACCAATCAGTAACTTGTTAAATTAAAAATGCGCCGCATCGTTAAAGATGATTTTTCAACTAAACCGAGGAACTACTTTGTGATGCTCTAAAAACCAATTAATGAATTGTCGACTGCGAGAATGGACTGCAAGCTTAAGCTCTTGCGTCAATTGAATTTTGTATGCACGAAGGTAGAAAGAAGTCTTTAGTAAGTCTTAGCCGAAGGGAGCTTTTTGAAATGTCAAATATATCACGATGCAGAATCGATTTGTAACGATTTGCAATATATACTCACTGGATCTTGCATCTATTACAGATTCAGTTTCATCAAATTTTGTAATTAATATTTAGTCAATTCAATCATTCGGTGCATTGTTTCCACCAAAAATTCTTCGTAGTTTGTGTATCGACTCTGCAAAATGTCTCCAAATTTATAATGTATTTTTATAATAACAACTTGTTGTTTCGTATAGCCTTTTGTATTTTTTAATTGTGAAAAACGTAGCTGACATGTATTAAAGTATCCGATTGGTCGACCACAAAGAAAGGCGAGAAGTTAAACTCCTGCTTTCAATCTTTTTTAAATATAAATTGTATTCTTAATTTTGGTTTATTAACTTTTTTTTGTTATTTATTAATACTATTTGCTTTATAGTTTTTATTAAGTGCTTTTATCCATAAATACATGTAAGTTAGTTTTCTAATATTTATTATATTGTCAAAGTAAAAACATAAACAGTTCAGTTTGTGTAAAGTAGGAATATATTATTTAGCTTGTCAAAAGTGCTTTTATTTATTAATGCAAATTTGTGTTTGACTGGAGCACAATCTAGTGTGAGTTGTAGCCTCTTAGTCTTTCGGTGAATGTGAAGTTGTAGTAAGTGCAGCAGACTTACAAGGCAATTTAAAAATTTCCCAAATTATTTATTTTGTGTTTTGTTGTTTCTTATTGGTATAGTTATGTTAATAAATATTGGTATTTATGTTCATTGTTTACGTTGACTATTTTTGTTTGACTAGGTGAGGCAAGGCACAAACTAAAATGAAACTGTAATGAAAAATAGAAATTACTAGAGAAACCAATTATTTATTTCAGTAATTATAAATAATGTAACTATAAAAAACTAATTAAAAATCTTCAATTTGTTTCATCTTCTGAATAACAAACAAATTAACTTCTTTTAATTTTTGTTTGGGGTCTATTGGAACTTCCAAGCCGTCATTATATTCTAACATACTCAAAGGCACCTAGAAATATTCTATATATTTTTTTATATAAAATCTTGGGCCATATGCTGTTCCTCTGACACTACCTGAACGCCTGGGAGAGTTTTTCACGGATATTATTCACCGGACAAAAATGTTAGGCTCAAATTTAGCAGTATCTTTGAACTTCACATTATCTGAATACGGTAAAGGTTATCAATATAAAAACCATTATTTCAAATCCTGGTCGAATTAAAAAAGGTATTGCACTTTTTTGGCAATAATGATGACTTTCTGATTGGTAAGACATTTTCTTCCCAAAGAGCAATAACTTTGTGGTATTTCTATTAGTTATACTTCTGTATTTCTTTGTATTTTTGTTTTTCCTGTACTTTATTGTTTTCCATAAGTTGATGTTTCGAAATGATTTTTTCAGAATTGATGATTTTTGGTAATTTTTTTAGACAATATGGGTGGATGTTCAGTTTTAGTTTTATTCTCGCAATGTCTACCTCCCTAGAAATTTTTTATTGTGCGATGTTAGTTCGTTGAGATAGATTTCTACTTTTAAAGAAACTTATAATTTTTGCCTTGCTTTTTTGTCCTACTAATTGGTATGTGCGTTTACGTATATCAACTTTGAACGGTTTGGTTGACTAATAAGAATATCAGAATATTGCTTCATACAAATGTATTGCTTGAAACTTGTGTTTTTGTCTGGTTTGCGTTTATTTGGATATTATTTTTATATTTTTAACACTACATTTTTTGGAAAAATATTCAAATACAGTAATTTTAGTTTGTAATTTAAGTTTCTTTTTGCGTGCAGTTGTTGTAGTTTTTAATTTACAATCATTAGATTATGTCAAAAATTAAAAATGTGCTGTTTAATTATTAATAAAATAAAATGTGTTGCATAATAATTCCTCGCTCAATTCATATCCTAGTTTCGTCCTTATTCTAGATCTTCTCGATGGTTCTGTTATCCTGTTACTTAGACCTGTGATATTTTAGCCTGGCTGTGTGTTTTGCTGCTTGCGGTCGTTTTATTGATGTACCCTACCCATCTGTCTGTATTTAATATTCTCTTTTCTGGTAATGTTCGTCGAAGTCTCAAGTTTTTGGAAAGTACTTGAAAGACTTGTAAAATAAAATAATAAAAATAAATCTTTTTGATAACTCGTTTAAGTCGTTACTGATTAGTTTAGGCTTCACCGTTGTAGTAATTTTTAGTGCAGGTAAATATCACATCGAGTATATATATCATCCATTTGGCACTGTATGTACGGTGTCAATTACACAAGTTACCAATTTTAGCTGTATTTGTTTTTGTTTAATGTTCAATGAGTTAATCTTATTCGAACAATCTGTTAAACCAATAGTTTACTGTGTGCTTCTAATATTAGCAAAATCAATGTTTCCTTAGTGTGCAGAACCATTGTATATGATTTGCTTAAAGTAAGTTGGCTCACATATGACAAAGCCTAAATACTATCGTAGTACCCTGTAACACACAACGAGTAGGTACCATTTACCTGGTGTAGTACATTTAGCATGGTGAAGGTTGCATTGGCAGATACACGTATAAGTGAAGGAGAAGTACCTAGAGTGATTCTTATTATTAAATTTAGTTTATATAAGCTCTTCGGCAATAAAACTTTATTGGGAGTTGAAGTATCTAAATAGATTAAGTTGCGTTGTGGGGTTAGGCCGAAGTGCAAAATCTAATCCATTTTTGACGTCTGAGCACAAGTGAACATTTGTTATCAATAATCACATTTTGCAGTAGGTTAAATAGTGGTATAAGCGTTGTTAACGTAGACATAACTGAAATTTCGAAATAAGTAACAAGTTTGTGATCACACTCTTAATAAAAAAAAAACTTAAAAACTTAAAACTTAATTGACACAACAACCTGAATTGCTCTGTTTCTAATTGTCAATTTATAAGCCATGTTTTTAGCAATTATTAGGTATAATCTTAAAACTTCTAGTCTCAAATTTTAAGTATTACCGCTCATCTAAGAGTATGTTTTTTTTTGGAATAGAAGACCTTTATTAGAAAATTACATTAGACATGCAAGCAATTTTTCAAACCATAGCTTTACAAATAAATAAACTATAGCAGATAAAAGTAAATTAATTGGTTGGTTAATTGTGTTCATATATAATAAATATGTTAATTGTCAAAATTGCAGGATAATATTATTTTATACATTTATACTGTGGGATTCGTGAAGGAACATGATTACAATTTAAATAATTTATTTTCAAAAGCTGCTCCAATGCTATAATCTAGTGCTTATACTTATAGAAATACTAGATGTGTTTAAAAAGTTCATGTAACACGGTCAGCTGCGTGTGTATGCATATGGCTATTTATAAACACCTTGATAAGCACCACCTAACTTGGAGTACACGACCGTTAGGCTAAGCTAACTCCGGGTAGTTGAACGTAATCAGAGTTATAGTGCAATATAGCAACTAGTGAACAAGTTCTGCTATAAATTGCGGGTAAGAGTAAGGACGGGCGCATGAAATATTGGATACGTGTACGGAACTGCAGCCGTAAGCATAAAATGGTTTACGACTGATTCAAACGCTTTAGGTCGACTGTCAACAAACAAATGCCCAAATATCAAAACTGCGACTGACTGATGAGCGAGAAATTGGGTGTTAACAAAAACATGGTGCGAATTATCCTTCGCGAAGACTTGAAAACGGAAGATCTGTTCTCGAATTGTGTTGCACAAGCTGGCAGAAAAACATAAAATAAAACATTTGGGAAATCTCTACAGATTTCATTATCATGTGTTACCGGGATCTATTTTTTTCTTGACATTTGTTTATTATAAAAAGAGTACGTTTTGTGTATGTTGCGGCAATTCAAGGACATTGATGGTAGTTCTACGATCGATTCTTAAACAGATTTTTGCTGACAGTTTCCAGAAAGATTCTAACTATTTTCAAGGTCAATAAATGCATGTTTTGTTTTATTTATTTTCTCAAGCCAATCAAAGAACTTTTTAGACACATCTGGTACGACGAAAATAAGACTTTCAAAATATAATTGAGAATAAACATACATATTTACAACAACCGTATTTTGAATACCGATGGAACGTGCTTAGCATGAGTAACTTTAAATTGAACCGGTTACTTTGATTTTTACTTCTTGATATATTGACGTAGAAAATATTTACATTACATATTTGCTAGAATGAATCACTATCCTGTTTATTGAACTTTAGCCTAGCAGATAACTGCCTTATTTAATTGTGCTTTGTGTTGGTCAAAATTAGAAGTGTTATTTTGAACAGTAATGGTAGTGCCAGTGACGTATTAGAAAAAGCTTAGATAGAAATTATGTAGTTTATTTTTCCATTAGTTTAAAATAAAGAGGCACCCTTGTTTTTACTTTATTTATTCAAGATAAAGCAATCTCTAGTTAATATAACAATATTTCTTTATTGATGTGAAGCTGCAATAAAAAGAGATTATTTTGAAACTATTTTCAGACCAAACGAAAAAAGAAGCATTAGTAGGAGTATAATAGTTTCTCTGTATGTTATAGAACTGTGAAATTTTAACTGTCGCGTTGAGTTCCTAAAGCAAAGAGTAGGATCAGATATATAATTGAAATTTATGGCTACAAACGTACAGTAGTGCGTTGAAGTACAAAAAAGTACATGAATGTGATGATTTCTGGGACACTTTGTTGTGAATGTGTGATACTGATCTAATAAGACAAAATAGGGCGTTTCTTGAATACGGCCTCCGCATAAAATGCAAGACACTATATTGATCAGAAATGATCAATATTAATATCAATTAAACAATGTCCTTAAATAGACGATGGAAAGCTCAGATTTACTTTGTTTGTGTTTGTTGTAGTTATTGAGAGCAAAATTTATGTGTTGCTCTTAAAACCAGCACTAAACGTTTCATGAGGAATGTATAATGGCGTTGTTTTGTTGAAAGATAACTATTTAATCTGCTATTCTATTTAAAATTTTGTTTTCTATCTGTTCTAGAAGCTGTATGTACTTTTTTGTGTTCTGCTTGGTGCCAATATCACCAAATTAACAAGTCTGTTATAAAATATGGGTTTCTGTACCAGGACTGGATCAATATCAGTTCACTGTCTTGATTTCTATTTAAATAGAATTTTTTTCGTGGCTAAAAATAGCATTTTAGCACTGCTTGTATCTAACCAATTTTAATTCATGTTTAAACAACTTGGTTCTCTTTAACAAGAGCTATGAAGAGCACCGATTTTTTGTGTTACCTGTTTAAATATTTGTAGGATTGGAAATTTTTTTACATATATATATTTCTTTGCATTATTTACAATCTGTTACATTTTAATAACATTAAGTAAATTATTTGATATATGTAATACATGACATGAGGAATAATAATCATTATCGTTATTTCTGCGTAATGATGAGACAAAAGTTTAACATAAACCTAAAATTAGAGTTATATAAATATTCGTTCTAAACTAAATCTTAATTAAACCTGTCAACTAAATCTAACGGCCTTTTCAGTCTTTTGATGTATTGTCTGTCTAACAATGCCACGGCTAAGTTATTGATATGTCCACTAAGTTTGGCTCGATAAGGATTGAAATGAAAGTTTGAAGGGAAATGCACTGGTTTTTAGGTGTTGCGTAACTGATGTAGAGTAATGAGAAGTTTCCACATGATAAGTTAGAGTTGCCTACTATTTTTTGTATTCAAGCATGGTAGGCGCTTTTCTATTTTAATTGCCCCACGATGGTTGCATGGATGGAGTTAATTTCGGCCTGTTTTTTATTAAGTATTACAAGTTATGCTTCTTCCGTACGGCCAGTGAGGGCTTTAAAATAACTTATAATGTGTCAAGGACATTTTTACCCTGTCTGACTGATAAAATACGCTTCTTGAATTCCTTTCCTAATAGCCAAATCTATATTAACATCAAATTTGCAATAAAAATTGAAGAAAATATGGCATTTTTATAACAAAATATACTTTAAACGATAGCTTCTATCACACTGTTTATAGAAAAAATACCCATACTAACCGCTATTTAAATACCAAGTGAGGTATGTGGGGCATGAAGTAAAAACCTACAATAAAAATTTTAGAGGTTTTGGCATGAACCTTCTGTCAGGCAGTATTTTTATAAGATATACATAAAAGTGTTGCAGTTAACTTAAGAAACAATTATTTTTGTTACGCTATACCTTATGATATATAAAGCTTAAATTATTTATAAATAAAAATCAATTAGTGCACTAAAAATATTGTTTGTTCTGCTTTCTTTAATTTTTAAAACTATGTCGATAGTTTATATTACTATCTTTTGCATGCTGAAATGGTTGAAATGACGATTTTTTTAAGTACATAACAGGCAAAAGCTACCAAACAATCAAATAAAATAGTTATTGGTTTTGGGGATCTGCATAAATAAGAAATTTATTAAGTAAACCGGTATACAGGCAGTGGCATTTGATATTAGTTGCTAATGAAATGTAGAATGTCTGTTTCCTGCGCATTTAATGTGTTGCAGCTATAAAACTGACGGCGCATGTTAGATAAACTGCTGCAAAATTTAATGTTAACGACAAACATCCATTCGCAAGAGATAACGAAACAACAAAATGTACTTTTACAGGGTATTAAAATGCATGCGGAACAGTCGGTCGTCAATTACGGAATTTTAACAACAAAATTGATTGTCTGCTTTAAGAGTAGGAATAGAAAGTTTCAAAATGTTGCAGACATTGAAAATAAAAGATCATACCTAACAAAAGAAAAAATGTTGGATTAAAAGTTATCTATCAAATCTTTTAAACAATTTCCAGTTCCATCAAAGTTTACGTGGGCGAGTCAAATTTAAACGAAACTATCTGTTCTAGTCCAAATATGTCAACATTGGGACGCTGTAATTGGATATAGATTATTAGCATGTATGTATAGGATGGTTTGGTATAGGTACTTGTCCTTCCATATTATTTAATTATAGCAATTGCGTTAAGTAAACATGCAGTACTAGGTGTCATTACACAACTCATTATGATAAGGTTAAAATAATAATGTTACAATAAGCAACGCTTTGCTAAGATTACGTCATTGCTTCGGTAGAGACATGTTATCGAATAGCCAGGTGTCAAATGATATAAGAAAGCTGCTGCCTATCAAAGTAAATGCTCATAATTCTGTTTTACAGCGTTCTCCTACACCCTACTGTTCTCAATCACCGAAAAACAAATTTCCTTCAGACATTGTTCATTGTTCTGTGGATACCACTCTTTCTGTGTTCTGATGGTGCCTTCCTATGCATATATAGTTGGTTCTACTGAAATTTACACTTAAACCCAAGTTTTTCTATTTTTCTATTAATTCCCGACTTATGTGTTCCAAATCAGCTATTACAGTTTGGTTATCAGCAAAGTAGGGGGTGTATAGGGGGTACGTTATTGGTTAGTGAGGTTCCCATACCCATAAACATTTATTTCTGGATTGCCACAGTTTATGGTTTAAATATACATTAAATAAAGTAGGGGATAAGTAGCACCTTGCTGAAGACTTTTTCTTATTCGAAATGTTCCAAATAACAAATTTCCAATTCTTATTCTTGCTACTCAATTTTCGTATGGGGATTCGGCCGCTGGCCTCGTAGATGAGTGGATGTGTCTGTGACGCGCGTGTTACCTATGCATGCACTCGAATACCAGTGACCCGCATTAATCAGTGAGTTTATTTTATTTATTTTAAATATGTTTCCGTTTCAACCACAAATGCCTATTGCTCAACAACAAATTCCAATTTCTCAACATCATTTATTATATCAAAACCAGCCATTAACGCCCTACACTAATCCTCCTACGCAACAATTATTATCAAGCCAAACATATGTTCCATATGTATCTTATCCTACTAATATTCCACAACCCATGCACTGTCCGCCACAAAATCCTAATAACCAGCATTCAGCACCTGAAATGACCGCAACAAACGATGACCAACCCCAAACGAGATCTCATGAGTGGCAAGTAATGAAAAAGAGAAAAAGATGCTCACGCTCCCCTGATAATAACCTCGAATTACAAAGCCAAATCATCGATAACAACAGATTTAATTTATTAAATGACATACACGAAGATAACGTAATGGAAACAACTAGAGATGAACAACAAGCTGCAGTTAAGAAACCCCCTCCAGTATATATACACGGAGTAGAAAATTATAACGCAATGATTACAAATCTGACAAAAGTATTAGAAACTGAACAATACAACTCAAAAACACTAGCAAACAACGTCGTCAAGATAAATACTAATAACCCTGAAACATATCGAAAACTTGTGAGACATCTTGATGACGAGAAAATTATTTTTCATACTTATCAGATTCAAGAAGAAAGGGCATTTAGAGTTGTAATCAGAAACCTTCACCCAACAGTCGATATCGCGTTTATAAAAGAAGAATTGAAAGAGAAAGGACATACTGTACGCAATTTAATGAATATAAGACACAGGGTAGACAAAACACCACTTCCTTTATTCTTTGTTGACCTCGAGCCTGCCAGTAACAACAAAGAGATATACGAACTTAGATCTCTATTAAATATGATAATTACAGTTGAGCCACCAAGGAAAAAAACCAATATCATCCAGTGTACTCGTTGTCAAGCATACGGACACAGGAAAACTTACTGCAGAAAACCATTCGCGTGCGTAAAGTGTGGTGGTAACCACAATACCCTGACGTGTACAAAGCCAAAATATACTCCTGCTACATGTGCATTGTGCAATGGAGCCCACCCAGCAAACTATAAAGGATGCTCTATCTACCAACAACTTCAGCTAAAAAGAGGAAACAACACCGCCAACCCTAGAAAGCAAGCACCACAAGCTCTAAAGGCGGCCACAATTCAACCAAACACATATAGGGCAAACAGGTTTCCAACTAGCTATGCCGCAGCCGTGGCTGGACAACAAAATTTCATAACAACGTCAGACTCATACAACACTCAAAATCAAAATCAAAACAGCAATGACATCTCTCTGTCTCAGTTCCTTTCCAAATTTGAAACCATGTTTAGCCAGTTAATGCAACAAAATACTATGATGCTCAACCTACTCACTAGCCTGATAACCAAAATCTCCCAATAATGGATACCCTAAGAATAGCCGTATGGAACGCAAACGGAAGCGTTTCTAAACACCCAAAAAATCGACTTGCTCTTGGTATCTGAAGCACACTTTACTAATTACAACTACCTCAATATCCACAACTACAGAACTTATTACACCTGTCATCCCGACAACACAGCTCACGCTAGAACGGCAATTATAATCAGCAGCAAATTATCACACTACGAAATGGAGAAATTTGAAACATATCATATACAAGCCACAAATGTCAAAATTAAAGACCACGTTGGAGACATAACAGTATCATCAGTATATTGCCCTCCGCGGCATTCAATAATGCAGAACCAGTTCGAAGACTTCTTCAGGACGCTAGGAGACCGGTTCATAACAGGTGGTGATTTTAACTCTAAACACCCCTTATGGGGTTCCAGATTAATTAACCCAAAGGGAAGGCAACTATATAAAACCATCTTAAATAATCATTATAATGCAGTAGCCACAGGTAAACCCACATATTGGCCAACCGATCTGAATAAACTGCCGGATGCATTAGATTTCCTTATTACAAAAAATTTCTCGCCCAACTACATCGATGTTGCTGACTGCTACGATCTAAACTCGGATCACTCTGCTATAATATGCACGTTGAGTAGCTGCATAATCAACAAGCCTGCAAGGCCCAGCCTACACAACAGTCTTACGGAGTGGGACATTTTTCGACAATATATTGATGAACATCTATCGATTCCAGCAGTACTTAACACTTCAAATGAAATTGAAACGGCAATAGAACGACTAACACAAACCTTACAATATGCTTCTTGGACAGCTACGCCCATAAAACTACAACATAAATGTAACAAAAACACTAACAACCACTCCTTAGAAATTAGACAAAAGATCAGCGACAAACGAAAAGCACGACGGATCTGGCAACAAACAAGACACCCAAGAGACAAAAATAAACTAAACACTCTCACCACACAACTAAAAAGATTAATCAAGGAACAGGAAAACGAAACGTTCAATGATTACGTGCGAAACTTATCCCCCAGTCAACACCATGACTACTCCTTATGGCGCGCAACTAGGAATTTGAAAAAGCCTATTATCCCTATCCCTCCTATTCGTAAAAATGATGGCTCTTGGGCCCGATGTGACAAAGATAAAGCGGTGGTATTCGGCGAACACTTAGCTGCAACCTTTCAACCGCACGAATCAGACAGAACTCCACAAGATGATTACGAAATTCTCGAATTCCTCAAATCACCACTCCAACTCCATTTACCCATTCGACACTGTACACCCAACGAAGTCCAAACAGAAGTTAAATGTTTAAAAACTGGCAAAGCACCGGGATATGACCTAATTACGTCCGAATTACTCCGTCAACTGCCAAAAAAAGGGATAGCAGCTATAACACGTATATATAATGCCATCTTAAGAACTTAGTACTTCCCAATCCAATGGAAATTTGCCGAAGTAATTGTCATTCAAAAGCCAGGAAAACCAGCTCAATTACCAGCTTCTTACAGACTGATTTCGCTGTTACCACTCCTCTCTAAGCTCTTTGAGCGAATTCTACTAAGAAGGCTTGAACCCATTATAGAAGAACTGCATTTAGTTCCGGAACATCAATTCGGTTTCCGCAGAAAATACTCAACATTTGGAACAAGTCCATAGGATAGTGGATAAGGTAGAAAAAGACTTCGATGAAAAACGGTTATGCCTAGCAGCAGTCTTAGACGTGGGCCAAGCTTTTGATCGAGTTTGGCACCCTGGCTTCCTATATAAGATCAAGCAAACCCTACCGCAACAGTACTATCTGCTCTTCAAGTCGTATCTAGAAAACAGATACTTTCGGGTCAAAATCAATGACAGCCACTCGCCAATCTACTCAGTCGAGGCAGGTGTACCACAAGGTAGCGTACTGGGACCGACATTATACCAGTTGTTTACGGCAGACCTTCCTGTTACCGACAATGTTTTAATTGCTACGTTTGCGGACGACACGACTGTATTATCTTCACACAGAGATCCACTTCAGGCATCAATATACCTGCAAAATGCGCTGGAAGCTTTAGAAAACTGGATAAAGACCTGGCGCATCAAAATCAATGAAAACAAATCGGCTTCAGTGGTCTTCACCCTCCGCAAGGTTGTTCCACCTCCTATAATCTTCAACGGCACTAACATACCACACAAAGAAGATATCAAATATCTCGGTATCCATCTCGATAGCAAACTAAACTGGAAAAACATATACAGACTAAGCGAAAAGAATTAGATATCCGCGTGGAGAAGATGTTCTGGCTCCTCGGACGAAAATCCTAGCTCAGTTTAACAAACAAGGTGTTGTTATATAAAACCATGTTAGTACCGATTTGGACGTATGGGATCCAGTTTTGGGGATCTGCTAAGTCATCGAACATCGAGATATTACAGCGATTTCAAAGCAAAACACTTCGCGCAATAGCAAACGCCGAATGGTATGTGAACAACCGCACATTACATAACGATCTAAAGATCCCATGGATTAAAGATGTCATCAAAGCTTGCTGCATCAGATACAACGATCGTATTAGTGATCACCCTAGTGTTCTAGTGACAGACTTATTAAATAATGCAAACGCAGTTAGACGCCTGAAACGGACAAAGTTTAGTGACCTAACAAATTAGTAATAAGACTTGTATACCTTGTAATGACAGGAGGTCACTCTTGGTGTTCCTCCCCACATGCTATGTACATTAACTCATTTGCTTGTTAGTCTAGTTAGACTAGTTGTAAATATGCAGTAAATAAAAAAAAAAATTTCGTATGGAGGTTTAATAGCTTAGATTATCGTATAGTTTATTTTACGGATGGGTAAGTTGTTGTAAGCTTTAGTCAAGTTAACGAAAAGTAAATCTCTCTGTTAGTGACTACCTCCTTTTCAATTACCTACGTTACACAGAAAATATTTTCACTAGTGGAGTGACCTGCTCTAAATTTATTTATTTTTATTTTATCTCAGTGATGTCGTACTTTACTGTTACATATGTTTCAAAATTGTTCCGTAAATTCGACTTAGTAAGTTTGTTGTATTTTTTTAAATTTTCCTAAATACATTGCTGAAGATTTATTTTTCTAACTTACTTTTTCGTTTATAACTGTTCTTTTAAATATTGCTAATTCTCTTTTATAATTTATTTTAATTTCGTCGGATTTTAAGGAAATATTTTTTAGGTAAAATCTTTGTTTATATATTTTCTGAATTTTCAATTTATTGATCCAGGTGAAGTTCTTTCGTCTTTGTGTTTTATTGGATTTTAGATATCTACCAAGAGCTTTTCTGGTTCTTTTCCGGATAAGGTATCATCTAATTTTTGTTTTAATCTGGTCTTACACTTCTTGTAGGCTGTTTTTTTTAGTAAATTTAAAAGTCTGTTTGCTAAAATGTAATTTCAGAGTTCTTTTTATTTGAGTCTGATTGTAGTTAGGTGGAAATTATATATTTGAGTTTAGCAAATAGTGATTTGTCACATTCTATCCTCCTGAATACACGTGTATCAAATTGTATGTAATGTTTTTTATCTTATGATTACATAATGTATAATAGCTTAAGTTGTCGGACTTCTTAATGTCACGTGTATTTGTGTGTACCTTTGTGTCTAAAGAACCCGTTCAGGATTTTCGATTCGTAATTTTCACATTAGTTTATTAATATGCTGCCGTTATCGTTTCTTGTATTCTCTTCAAATTTCCACAAGACGAGCCCCAAACAGATTTCATTTTTAATAAAGAACTTATTTTTCAAAGGCTTCTTGCTTGTTAAGAAGAAGAGAGATGGATTTTTACTATATATTAATATTATGAGACCTGGGTCCAACGTTACAACTCCGAGACTAAATGAGCAATTAGTAAGTGGCGAATTAAAGTTAAAACAAACTTATCTTGTTTTACATGTTAGATAACAATGTAGATAAAATTTAAAACCTCTCAAAAAGTTACTTACATAGTTTCCAGTTACCTGCAGCAAATTAGTTTAGATGCTTACATAATCTACATGTTTAAGAAAAGTTCAAAGCAAATGCTATTGTATTAAAATAAACATGACACAATTAAAACAATACAATACATTGCATAACTAAATAATTTGGTCAAGCTGCACAAGCAATGATTTGCTTTAATGTGAGTTGTGCAAAATGGTAGTGCAGTGAAGAATGGCTTCAAAACCTCAAACAAATTTTTAGGTTTAAGGAGTTTTTATATACATTATAAAAATACTAAAACATTTGTAATTAATTGTGTTAACTACTAAAGTTCTTATAAAATGATAATTTATTATTCGCTTGAATAGTATTGCGGTATAAGTGTAAGCTTAAATATTTATTTGGCAATCGTAGTTCAATCTTAAACAGTTGTTCCATCCAGTAATGCTAATTGTGATAAGTTGAAATAAAAAAGATGTTTATCGCGAGTTTACTTCCTTCTAACAGTAAAATTCACTAGCATATAGCAATACAGACATAAATAAATTATATTCTATTGTCCGTGAAATTAATCTGGAATTATGCTTGAGATAAACTGTCACGTTACGTGTAGCGTGTCTCTAATTTTATTGCTACAATTTTGATAAAATGGAAAACATTTTGATTAAAAGGCAGTATCGGTTTAGTTGCTTTTGCAGATAAGAAAAATAAATTTGTTTTATTGCACTACTGTTAACAGAGACTTTATATTTTAAAGTGCATTTATAATTGTATTTTAAGATTTTATAAACAAGGTAGTTTAATGGAAATTTAAGTAAAATTTTAAATTTCAATATTAAATCGTGTTATGTGCTCGTTTGTATATAAGGAGGTGTCCAGATTCGAATCCGGAGTCGTACATAATCTAATTCTAAAGGCTGTGCATCGGTCAGTTTGCTTAGTTTTGGTTTTTGTACTCAAAATAGATTTAGGCAAATAGGAGTTAATTTATTCCACATATTCGTTTCTATTTTGACTGTAAAATTTTAATTGTGTTTAAATATTTGGAAAAACCATTCCAGTAATTTTTTAAGAAATTTAAGCATTTATTAAATAAATAAAATAACTTTTTAAAATTATAATATCAAGAATGAAGATAGGAGACAAGTATTCGGCAGGCTTTACTCTCTTTTAAAATATATGCGGGCAAAGCACTAGAAATATGGAAAAATAAATGTACAGGGATGGGAATAGAAATGGACATCACCTTATATTCGCTATACTTAACCAGCGACCAAGCGTTTATAACATAGAATAAAGACGGTACATGATGCAAAAGTTAGTTGAAGAGTATGAAAAGTGGAGACTGGAGATAAATATAAATAAAACGTAATTTTTAGAGTACTTAATTTAACACATAAGTAAAAAGAAGAAATAATTATATGACAATATAGTAAAAAGCATGGCAGTATACGGAGCGGAGTCATGGCGATTAATAGAAAAAACAAAAAAGACTTATGTGCATTGGAAATGGATTACTGGAGGCACTCAGCTAAACTCTCAAGAAGAGATAGAGTTAGATACAAAACAATAATAAAGAAAATAATAAGAATAGGGAAAGATATAAAAAAATGCAATTGGTGTGGTATAGACAAATTCAGTGGATGGACGAGACGTGTGAACAATGTAATGGGACCGACCTCCAAGAACGTAGAAAACGGTGAAAGTCGAGGAAAAGCTGGAGGAAATAATGAAAGAGAAGGGCATAAAGTAGAGAAACAGAAAGAGATGAAAGACATTATCAGGAACCGAAAGGCGTTAGATGCTGAAAAACGCGAAAGAAGCAAAAAGTTAAAAGTAAATAATGCTTTAATTGAACGAGAGACCATTACGTAACCAAATAAAGCAAACACTCTAATGGTCAGTCGGACGGATCTACTTCTATAATTCCATGTTTTATTCTTTGTTTGATATATATGACTCTGCTTTTATAGTACAAAAGAAATTTATTTTAACTTTAGCTAAAACTGCAATAATTATAATACCAAAGGATTATTTATTTAAACTTGATGATTTCAACGCATTTTCGGAGTCGTTTACATGCTCTATGCGAATAAATTTACATCGATTCTGTTTCACACTGTTCCCAGAGAAACTTTGAATTTGCTTAACTTTCTCAATCTTTTCTGATGGACTGCAGTCTTCTAAAGTGTTCATTTTGTAACAATTAAATTAATATTAAAATAGTAATCTAAGATGATAAATAAAAAAGGTTGCTGAACGTATTAACAAATTAATTTTTTTTTAAATAGTGTTATCAATGATAGCTAGTATCTTTTTTGTCTAAGGTATCAACGTTCAATAATTTAGCAATTTATTTTCTATTTATCAGCTTCTCCCATAGTACTAGATTCATTCAGTTATTTAAATTAATTTCGTGATTTAATTTTTTTGTTAATTTATGTACGCCAACAATCAGAACAATTTAATTATAAAATAACTAAATTGTGTAATACGTGAATGTTCTAATGTTGTTGCCCTACAATCTTAAAGAATAACCTGTCAGTTTGCATGCTTATTTCTTTTTAGACATTTATAGGCTGGTAATGCACACGTTGGTGAACTTTCTCTGCCAAAAATGCAATTTTTAGATCGTTTTGGAAAGTAAGTTTATTTATGTATTATGGTGCATTTGTTAATTGTCGTATTACTCTTCAGTAAAACCCTCGTATTAAGCTTAAATTTTATTTACTTAAACAACCATATAACTCGAGCTCATATAAGTTCAACAATAATTTTCTAAATCAAAAGTTTGTTTTCTAGAGACATAAAGATTTTCAACTGATTAGCCAATGTATCTTTTTTAATTATAATATCAACTTGCTATCCAGATACAGTAACAGTTGTTTTGTTTTTGAGTTTTATTTTTCTTTTATGCTTCTAACTTTTACTGGGTCAGCTGCTATAATCTCATCTCTGACTACATGTTCAAGATAGCAGTCAAAAAGTGCTCTCGCTTTAAAAAGCTTTCTTCTTGTAGAGAGAGCACTTTTCGGACATATTTTCAAATTGGCGCTTCTCAGTCGTTAGAATAGCTATTCTAAGTTTTTCGGATGTTCTTTAAACCTTTTTTCCAGTCACAATTATTTTATACAGATAAACCAGGGTAGCCCATTAACCTTTTGAAAGTCGAAGAAGCATTGCAAATTCCAAAGAGCATGACTGTGAATTGCCATAGCCCTGACCCTATAGATAAATCTGTCTATTCTTTGCCTTTAGGATCCATTTCAACTTGCCAATATTGACTTTTTAGATTTGAGGTTGAGATCTATTTGGATCCGGCCAGAATGTCCAATATGTCATCACTACGTGATAGTTGGTAACTGTCTTTCTTCGTAACATCGTTGAGCCGACAGTAGCCAACATAAAATCTGGTGGTTTCATTCTTCTTCTTAACTAGCAGCACTGGCAAAATCCTTGGATCTGTAGAAGGTTTAATCTCTCCATCCTTTTCTATATTTGAAATTATCTTTTCAGCTTCTTCTCGTTTGGCTTGTGGCAATTGCCTAGCACTTTCGTGTAAAAGTAGCATTGTAGGTGTTTATTTTGTGACGCATGACGTTTCCTACTTTTTGAACCCTGTCGTATTAGAATACGTTTTCATTTCGGTGCAACAAATCTTTAACTTTTGTCTGCTGATGAGGATTCAAACCACTACAAGATGTGGTAATTGCGAATCTCACTTTATTAGATACCTTGCTTAACGTTATCTGGCTGCTGTCGACTTGATGAAGCACTGAAGAGACCAAAGTGCAATGACTAACGATCGGGCCTTATTTAGCGTCTAAGAGAAACAACTAACATTTATGAGGCAAACAGGTAGTACGTTGCCAGTTTGGACCAGTGTCTTTCCCACCAGTATTTTCTTTCCGGCCTTCTTCTTACCATTACTTAGCTCTATCAAGACGACTCTTACCGGAAAATCGCAATTCAAAACTGTATCCATCACCAATTCACTGCGTTCTGGAAAGATGGTGTCCTGAGCTACTCTCTCTTGTGCCACGGCGTCGTCTTGATTATAAAAAACAACTTTTTCTTTTTAATCTTTAGTACCCCACATACAAAGTCCACTTTATATCCATAAGTTTTTAAAATGTTTATACCGATAATTATGTTGTTTTTAATGCCTGCTATCAGTATACGATATTTAAAGATAGCGTTTCCGATAGTTATTTGGGTTTCTATCTCTTTGTAAACCGTTGCTGAAGTACCAGTTGCCGTAAAAATTTTTTAGTTGGTTTGCAAAAAACGTCCGGATATCTCGATAACAACGGGCCTCTCATTTGTTTCCGTTGCTCCTGCATTCAATGGAAAAGGATGTATAAAGACTATTGGAATTATGCTTTAAATTCGTAATCTGCATTTTTGTGGCTGAGGCTTCATTGTTGTGTATTGCTAGTTGCTCCTTCCCATCAATCCGTTCTAATTATCCCGTAGGAAAACCCCAAAAGTGTCTTGAGGCTTCTTCCACCGACTGCTGGTCTGATCTATCTCGCCATAATTTCAGCAGTGTAACCGCCTTAACCTTTTTCCCAATAGCTTATTAACCTTTCCTGCTAGCTCTTCCACGAGTGTCTCCTTTAGTTCATCGGGATCTGTCGCCAGTTATTTCATATTACCACATGTTCCGACCGCTTGTTTAGTAGCTTTAATGTGTGGATGAGTGCGTAAATCAAGGTTTTTAGTTTAACGAAGCTTATTGTTTGTCTCCTGATCGTTAATTTCGCCAAGAAATATTCGCACAGCTAATACCTCTAAGAAGTCACCAGGGTCTGTTGGGTATGAAATGCGAACAAAAAGGGCTACGTCTGCCTTAAATTTTCGAAGAGTTTAGCTAGACTTTTGTACTCGATTCTGCATTTGTGTGCTGCAAACCTCCTCCAAATGAGCATAGCTCAACGGTATTTCAAGGCATTTGACAATCTGGCTGTAATATTTTTGTTCGTTAACAGACACAGTCTGTGGTATATAGGGAACAATTCCACGCAGAGGAACAATTAAAGCAGTCGCCTTTTTTTTTGATTATTCATCCGCTTTATAAGCCGCCTCAAAATGTTTTTCATAATTCGCCTAAGAAGAGTTACCATTAAACGTTGCGGGCTGGACTTCAGTCTTTATTATATCGACGCTCAACAATGGCCTTTGCACATGCCAACTTTTTTCCGCTCTCGCTAGATTCGCCAGACATTCTAATAGAATTGATCTTCGATCGGAGCACTGAGCTTACTTTTACTTTCTCGTCTTGTTCATCTATCACTGCCTTCACTTCGTTAATTTAGATTTTGATTTTCTTCTCTCACTTTTTATTTATCTAACGTTCTAGAAAAATTGTCTTTCTATATTATTCATGTTGGAGTTTAAAATCTCCTATATTCGAGGTAATACCTGCTTTTAAGTCTTCTTTTATCGCTTTCAACAAGTTGCTTATATTAGACAAATTTCAAAAGAGAAACTTTCGGGATTCTCATCAGCATCCAGTAAGGCTTGCTAAGTGGGAGCTACAATGCGGCCTCATTTCCAATAATCTCTCAATCCCTTTCTTCTAGCTCGCGTTTGATGTCGGCAACTTTAATATTAAAAATCGTCACTTTCCTGTTCCTTTATTTTAATTCCGGCATTTGACTTTCCGTGACTACCTCGCTGCGTGATATTTATGCCTATTTGGGGTCTACCAAAAGAGCTTAGAAACGTCTGAAATCTTCGCATTGTTCTAATCACGTACGTGCACAAGCAGCGCGACTAAAAGGCATTATATCTGCGCAACAAACTGCCGATATCTACGCGGGGGCGACGACTAGAAAGTCTTATAGCTTTGAAAAAAAAATTTAAGTGGCGTGTTATTCATACTATTGTTACAATTTTTGGTTTTTAAGCGTAATGTCGTGAACCGGACTGATTACACTGCAACTATATTTTGTGACTCTCTAGTAATAAAATATAATTGTCTCTCAATTATGTTAAATTCTTTAATTATGTATATAATATGCAAAGGTTAATTAACCATTTAATTTTTGTATTTTTAATTACATAAATTTTATTATTTATTATTCTGTAACAAAAAAAAAACATTTTATTTAATTTCGAAATGAACTTTTCCATAATATCTGTCTGATATTGTTGTTTACCAACCGTCCTGAGATACAAATCCGAGCAACTAAACCTGCATAATTGGCAAAGCAGACACACCCACGCCATTGTTTGCCTATCACTTCACAAAGAACGAAATAATCTGAAGATTACACGGCGCGTGATTATAAACGATTGATTGATAATCTTCATAAGGTATTTCCGCGACGACTACTGAAGCAAAACAATGACTAATCCATATTACATATTGTAATTCTATTAAACAGACTCGGCCTGGGATGGCATTAGCTTAAGCGAAGGAAAGTACTACGCATTTCACGCGTCCGAGCAAAATATCACATGCGAGAGGCATTCAGCCTTGAGCGCTGACAGATCGGCTACACAATTAAAATTTAATCAATTTGTGTCAAAATGCTGCTCGTAACTGCACAATTAAAGCAGTATTATGCTCGACAAGCTATAAAGCACATTAGTACAGCGTCTCTAATGCAAAACACGTGAAGGTTAGTGCAATCAGTAATTGCGAAATCGATGGCTGATGCCACATTGATAAATGTAAACCAGCAATAACAGTTTTTATTCTCGGCGGATAAATGCCTGTTTAATGTTAATGGCGGCGGTCGTTTCTGCAAACCGCAGATAATAATGTTATTGTTTTAATCAAGTTTATGCCCGTTAAACGGCGTTTACGATTTGTCGTTACGTGCGACGCCTCGAATCGCCCGCTGTTGCACAACAATTGCACATCTGCTGCACATTTTGCGGCGAAACTCGCGCCAGATACCGCCGATTTAAATTATAAATTTTTATAGCCGACCCAAATCCGTTTGTCATAAAACGCCATCGTGAAAATTAAAGCGCCTGTCGCTGCAGAAATCGAAACCAGACCAGAAATATAGGGAAACCAGCGGCGAACTCGTTAATTTTTCAGTCGCGCAAATTTGCATCGATGAAGTAGGTGTTGTGCTAACGTGTCCGCAAATGTCATGAGCAAAACCTGAATAATAAAAGCAATTGCTACCAACTTGTGCAATTAGAAAATAGCTCCGTAGCCTGCGCTTAAACTTTAGTTATTGTTAGCAGCCAATTATTGTCTAGTTTATGCGTCTCGCGACGTTATACCTTCATCCGTTAGCTGACTGCAATTTTTAGTTTGATTCACAAAATCCTTATGTTATGTTATCTGAACTGACTAACGGATTAATTATTTTCTAAAAGTGATGTTACTTTACGATACATAAACAGAACGTTGCAGCTAGTAATAATTATTAATTAATTTTATTAGTATACTTTTTATAAAATAGCAATATAATTAGTGGAATAAAATTAATAACCTTCGGATTTGAACTACTAAAACATACATGACTGAAACATTTTATGACTGAAAATGCTGTTGTTCATTTTACTTTTGGTTTTCTATATTGCCGATGTGTAACCTTGAATAAGCCCACACGTACACATACACACAATATTTTAAGAATAAATTACACCATTTGTCGTAAATTACTGTATCTCGGTAAAAAATCAGAATGTAACTTTTTATGGTTCGAAAATGCAGATCTCATTATTTTGTATACTAATAATTATTTATGCTTTTATTATATGTTTTTTTTTTACTGTTATGTGATGAATGTCTTATCAAAAATGATCTGTTTCAAAACCAAATGACCCAAAAGGATCAAGTAATTCTGAATAAACTTGAACTCTTGTTTTTGAAGGTCAGTTAGTTGTTGTTGAACTACCTCATATTATCCCACAGAAGTAACAAGACCACTTAGTGTAAATAGTTCTTTCAACACTTTCAATATTTATGTATTCTCTTTAGCATTTATTTTATATATTTACTTACATATGAGGTGCGTTCAAGTTCCGAGGTCCCCAATTTTTTTCTCAGCAAGGAGTAAGTAAAAACATGCCGTTAATTTTAAAAAACGCAAGAAATATTTCTGAATTGTAATATAGATGGTAACACCATACAATGTACGCGGGTCGAATTACCACCAATGTAATAAGTAATATTTTTTGAGTAAGACATGTAGTGATGGCATTATGGGCGTTAAAAATGTGCGTTCGTGGGTGCAAAACTTTAAAGGTCGAGAGTTGTGCGACAATGAACTGAAACAGCCTCAGCCACGAGCTAGCCGGACCGAACCATAATTATGCGAGTGGAGCAAGTTGTTATGGAAGACCGTTGATTAAGTTTCTAAAGTTGACATTTTCGTAGGATCTGTGGAGTCAATTTTGTACGATGATCTGAAAACGTGGAAAGTTTCTTCAAGGCGAGCACAACAAATGCTGACCGATAAACATAAAGCAGCGCGGATGGCAATCTCTCTTGGCATTTTGACACGTTATATCGATATGCATCAGCAGTTTTCCAAGTGGCAAAGAAGACTCCTAAAGAAGTTTTCTCAGCAGCCATGAAATCATGACTACCACAAAAAATATATACGTGCAGATGGAGACTACGTCGAGAAGTAACAGAAGTTTCAAGTTTCTTGAGTAAGTACTTTTTAAGAAAATAATTGAAATAACACATTTTTTTGTACGTCAGATATTAGCATCATTAGTATTACAACATTTGGATTTTCTCTCTATTATGCAAATCATTTCTTTACCAATATGTTTTTGTTTGTTATTAGAACTTTTAGTTCAAAATTTTAACAAATTTGATATCCTTGTGTAATACAAAAAATAAATGATAATGCACACTGGGTTTGAACTCCGCCACGTTAAATAATAATCGACACCAATTCTACAAATATTCTAACAATAAATAAATGTAAAAAGCCGCTTTTGTAAATACCACATGCTTAATATAAGGGTAAAGTGCAACATGTCGTCTGTTTAAGCGGCGCGGACGTGTTATCTGAGCTATTGCTGGAAGCCAAAGGTTTTAATATAGTCAATCTGTCAGCTGATATAGTCAACAATGCATTACAATGCAAGTAGAACACAATCAATAAATATAGGATGTTCAACAAGCATATTAGCAATCACAACAAAAGCCAATATTTACTCTTCATTTAATATTAACTGTACTCTGCATATGCTAAGTACAACCGCAAATACAAATTTATCATAGACCAATCTCAATTGTCAGCACTCACACATTTAACAGTGAGATAGGCAATCAGAATGAAATGTTGTGCAAAACGAAAAGCGCCCTGAAAAAGAGATGCACGTAAAAACTTTAGACTACTAATTAAATCTTGTTAAAGCTACATCAAATAGATACTTCGACAATAAAGGTGTAAAAAAACGGAAACGTATATAAATAAAGCAGTAGAAAATATAAGCGAAGTAACACATAATACTGTTCAAAAAATTATTTCCAAACGAATACAATATCCAACTCAGAATATGCTGCCATATTTAAAAAAATAATTCAAAAGAGAAGATTACGCAAAGTACTGCAACGAAAACGAGATCGTCCGACATTAAACGATAATTTAACTAAGTTACAAACGAACTTTAACTTTCTATTATTTGGCAAAATAAGTTTAGCGAATTAGTTAGAAACCAACAATTTCATTGACCAGAAGTAATTATAATTATTCAGCAACAGTCCAGATAGTTCAACTTGTCTTTGGTCAGCCGTGTAGTGTGATGCTTGGCATTGTCTTGGCGACGTCGGCGTGGCAAGGCTCGATTGCAGCGGTTCAAGTGCTCGCAGTAGCGTTCGGCGTTGATCGTCTCTCAATAGCAACAAGTCCTAGTAAATCGGTCCAGTTTGTCTCATGGCATTATTAAAAAAGGTAATTCGCAACTTGCTGCTCTATGAGTTTGAATTGGGACACAATGCGCAAACGGAGACTGCGTATCGTTGGTTGACCAAGTTCTGGGTTGGCAACACCAATTTGGCCGATCGGCCTCGCTCCGGGCGCCCACATAAAGTCGATCGAGATGTAGTGATTGAAGCAAATGGGAGAATCCAACGATGTCAACCAAAGCATTGGCCAACGAATTTGAGTGCACTCCACAGCAAATCCGCAACATTCTGAAAGCCGCAGGTAAGAAGTGGAAGAAGGGTCAATAGATTTCGCATGAGCTCACTCAACCACAGATACACAAACGGAAGGACATGACCTGCTTCGAGCAATGCCAAGCCTCACACTACACGGCTTACCAAGGATAAGTTGAACGATCTGGACTGGAAACGCATATTTCGAATAATGTTGCTGAATAATTATAATTACTTCTGGTAAATAAACTTGTTGGTTCCTGACTCATTTGCAAAACTTGTTTTGCCACTTGGGTTAAAGTTAAACTAGCAAGGCACAATTACCTTATAAATCTTGGTTAAACCTCTGATTCACCAGGCTTAATTTGAAAATTAACCAAAAAGCATAAATCGCTTCAACAATATGTATCAGTGATACGTATCGAAGGCAATAGATGGGCTAGACGTGATGACAAAAAAGCGTATGGCTTTTACAACACATTCGTCACAGCTATATATTAGTTTCAGGTAAACTATTGAAAGAGCAACCAAAAAGTTGCTTTAAATTTATCACTGACCTATTCAACTCTACAGGAAAGCTTTGCTAGCCAACAGAAAATTAATTATATTAAAAACAAAAAAAGGCCAAAAAATGAGTAACTTCATATAGACCAATAAGCATATTTCCAGTTTTATTAAAGATTTTCGGGAATGTTTTATTGGAAAAAATAAGACTGTTAATATCAGAAAATAATTTGATATGTAAATATCGATTTTGTATTTCGTAAAGATCCGATCAGATTTGCCATGTAATAGATACATTAAGCAAATATTTAAAATATAAAAGTACTACTTTGCAGTATTTTTAGATGTGACTCCAAGGTGTGGCATGTTGGGTTACTTTAATAAATTAAAAATAAATTGCCACATAATACCTGCCTTTTACTTCAATCGTACCTTACGAATAGACATTTTCAAGTAAAATACAGTAAAGTCATCACACATCAGTGTCAGTATCCTAAAATCCAAACTGTCTGTTTTATATACCTCCCATTTTCCAACTACTAACCAACATATGTTAGCAAAAAAATCATCCGATTTAAAATGTTTATATTATGAAAAATAATAAACATAGACACTTAAGATTAATTTTATGTTCTTAATCGTGAAGTTTTTATATACCAAATCATAGGTGCTCAATATGCCTAAATTCTAGATCTGCTGCTGCGGTTGCTGTTATGTAGTTTCGTAGTTTGACCACTGTAGTTGGAAGAGGAGACACATAAATGCTGTTACTTATAAACACTCATTGGACACAGTGACGACCACTAGATTCCCTTTACACAGACAACCCGTGCCTTGGAATTGTCTATACATCGCCTAATGCTCTGAGCGGTAAGAAGTTGAACACCATATTGTCGCCGAAAGTCACACTGAACAGTGGTTATGGACTCACACTTTGGAAAGTGTAACACACAAAATGTTTTTTGTTGTCCTATCACCATCTTGGCAAACACTGACAAAGCTCACTGGTGCTACCTATCGATAACAGTACATTGTGCGATCAAAGCGGATTAAAAGCTGAATAGTTATGATTTTTTTTTAATTCAAATAATGTTTTTGAAACACTGTATTTCCATAGCATTAATACCCAACCGTGACATCCAAACTTTTTCAAGAGCACTTAAATAAATTACATATTTGGCTTAAAATATGGTGCTTAAAAATAAACAGTTCAATTTAGTGCATGTAACATTTACCCTAACAAGAAAAACTTGTTCACCAGTACAATTAAATAACCAAAAATAACAAAAGCTAATAGATATAAATATTGTGGCTTACATAAAGAGAAAGTTGACAAATATTTCTATAAAGGTGTTCACAGCTATCCATAGAAAATAAGATCCTTTTATATTATAATATATCAACTCAGTATAATCTTAAAGGGTTCAACTGTTAGGAACTGTCTGCAACTCGAGTATCAACATTCTAAATAAATTTTAACCAAAAGTGCTAATAACCTTGATTAACTTTCCTTGGTGCATGCTAAACAGTGTTATTATCAGTGATTCGATGATGATGACAATTTACGATGACTCAAAAGTCATACACCTTTTGATTTACCCCATCAGTTTGGACAGTAAATATGTAATTTACGTTCTTTTATTATATAAGGTCATTTGTTGTAGTTATGGTTTGTACAAAAAATTCTTTATTTTTGTTTAAAAAAGTAGATATTGAAACCGTTCAAATTGCATAGTAATTCTGTTCAGAGTTTCTTCGAAAATCGAATTCACTGTCTCAGTTATAATTTTTTTCAAGATTTTGAGATTCTCCGGGCATACGTAACTTGGGTGGTGCACTATATCTTTGATTAGACTCTATAGTGAATTATCACAAAGGTAAAAATTTAATGACCTTTATATATACGATAATTATGAGAGTTAACGATTTTCAACTGTTCTGACACTTAACAACTGTTCTAATTTTTATCTGACGCTCTGATGAAGATATGTTTTCTTGATTTTAAGCTTTTTTGATAAAATTTTCACTAATGGGGTTTTTTGCTAATGTTCTTGAATTCACCCAATGCTTTATTTCATCGTCACTGTTTGTGGTTTACCAATTTTTTATCTTAATATTTTTGTTGGATCTAAATTTTAAATATCTTTGTTTTTTAACACATTTTTAATAATAATTTTCGTAATATTAGTATTAGTATATTTTTTAGCAATCTTGCATAATTTTTGTTTAAGATATATTTTGGTCTATTTTTTTTATTATTTTAAATGAGTGTAAACTTTATTATTTTTTATTCTTTTAAATATATATATATATATATATATATATATATATATATATATATATATATATATATAAGTTAGTAAAAAACATGTTTTGTTAAAAATTTGTTGATATATAAAACAACGCTTAAACAAGAACAATTCTACAACCATTTTATAACAATAGTAACGATTTTTAACACTTACATATCTTTTGTGACATCTAATGTATCCAATGGGGAAAAGTTCTTACTTGTATAGTGTGTGCTGTTATAAAATTGCTTTTATAGTTTTTTTTTATTGACACTATATTCTGCCACAAATTGACATTCAACAGTTTATTTAAAAAACATGATAGTGGTGGTAGTTGTGCATCTAGTGATGCACATCTAAGTTAGTATTTAAAGTAATTTAATAGTACTATTTACAGTACAATAAACATATAACATGTTGAGCACTGCTAAAGTATTATTCAAATCTGTTTATGAGGTCAAGAGGTTTAAATCGTTTTAAGCGGGTTTGCACTTTATCATTTTCTTTCAGACAGTCCACTAAGGTGTTTGGATGAGCACTAATTCGATCACGATGACATACAAAACCGCTGAATTTCTTCATACACTCTTGGAACTGCGAAATTCTTTAGAATGGTTTTGTTGGAAATGTACCATGGATTTTTACTGTAGATATTAAGACTTTTGACTGGAACCTTCTTAATATTTCATGTTGGATGTTTTGGCAATGTCCTTAAGTTGCATGCTGTATAACCGTATGCTGTATGAATAGTTGAGAACAACGCTCTATCATCCAATACATTTTTTGTAATTTGAGGCCCATTTTTTTGCGGTTTGCCCAGATGTGCGTCCTCTAAGTCATTTTCCTGTCTAGATGTATACCAAGATATTTGGTACTGTCGGCTTTGCGGGATCTGTTGATTTTTAAGTACCAATGGTGAGCAGTTCCTTCTGCTAAGTGTGCATGTAACTTGAACAAGTTTGCTTTTATTTATTTTGATTCTCTATTTTTAGCACCAGGACTGGATTGTATCTAAGTGAAATTGTAAGTGATGAGAAGCTATGTTAGGTTCGGCATGTGATGAGAGTATTGCCGTATCGTCCGCAAATGTGGCAATTATATCTTCAGGTATAGTTGGAAGATCTGCCGTAAATAGGAGATATATAATTAATTTCAGTGCGCTCCCTTGTGGAACACCGGAGTTGATAGAATAGGTTGCTGTTATGGGTCTGTTATACCTAACAAAAAAATGTTAGTTGGATAAGTATGAGCTTAGGAATTCAAAATAATCCGTGGGTAAAAATGTTTTAATTTTGCAGACGAGACCCTCAAACCAGACCTTGTCGAAGGCTTGTGTTACCTCCAGAAATAGTGCTGCATAGTACCTGCTGCCTTCGAAATCTTTAGTGATTTTGCCTATGCACGATGTACTTGCTCAGTTGCTGTGTGATGCTTTCAAAAACCAAACTAGTGGTCAAGGATAAAGTGAATATCTGAACGAATTGGGTACAACTTCTGTATGAGCATTTTCTAAAAAACTTTGGGCAGTGCTGGTAGTAGGCTGAAAGACCTGGAAGAAGCTGGTTGGTCAGTCGATTTTCTGGGCCTTGGAATTAGGATTATTACAACAGTTTTCATTGTTCGAGGAAATAACGAAGCCTTAGTATTGCATTAAATAATTGAGTTATAAACTGAAAACTTTTTCGGAGCAGTTTTTTGAGAATTAAACTATTGATTAGGTCGTGTCCCGGTGCTTTGTAGGGATTTACGTGTTTAAGAATGGTTTTTTCCACTTGGTGGACTTTGTATTTATTTGGTAGCAGGCTAATTTGATATGGCATGTTTAGAATATTGCAAATGTCATCCTTATTATTTAACTCCGCTGGAAATGGTTTGAAGACAGTAACTAGGTGGTCGGAAAATGCCAATGCTTTTTTGTGTTTGTTTTTTGTTTAGGCATCGTTGACTGCACGAATCAGGGCTTTGTGTTGCTGTAGCTGCTTAAGATACCTTGTTGCCCTCCAGAGCAAGTAGTCGTTTGCTTCGGATGATGAAAGTTGTTTCAGATAGTTTTGGACATTTTGATTTCTGATGTTAAGAGTAGGTTTTTCAGCTCTCTGATGGCATGATCTAGCGCTCTTTTGTCGTTTGGGTGTCGCGTTGTTTGTCAGATTCTTCTTAACCGGCGTTTCTCGGCAATTTTCTATGATTTTCACTATGATTGGAAAATGAAATGGACGAAAGTGTTGGATTAATATTGAAGTAGCTTGGAGGGCTGCTTCTTGGACTACTTGAGTAAAATGTAGTACTGATTTGTCTAAGTGCATGGTTATTTTTAGATGTCTGTGTGTAGTGATCTATTAACTGGAAAAACAACCAATTTTTATGTTTATTGGTAAGTGTTAACAGCTTTTCCTTAATAATTATGTTTGTACCCAGTGGTCAGATGAGAGATCAAAGCAGAAATTTGCACTGAGAACGTTTATGTTGATTTTCTTTACGAAACATAGATCAAGTAAGTCTGGCTGTTTATTGAGGTTTGAGGGCCAGTATATTAGCTTTCCTATGGATAAAGACGGCAGATTTATATTATTTACTGCTTTTATCATTTCTGTATCTATGATGGTAGTTATCCTGGAGCCCCAGTAAATGTGTTTGGCATTGTAATCACCTCCTGAGATAAATCTGTTGCCTAATGTACGAAAATAGTGTTTGTAAGTTTCTTGCTTGTTGTTATGTCTGGGTGGACAATAGAACGTAGATATTATGAGTGACCCATGACAGTCTTCAATAACTATATATGTGGCTTATAGTTGTAATTGGCTGTAGTTGGGTAGTGAGTAATGTTTAATTGAGCTCTTGATGATTATGGCAGAGCTGGCATGAGCAGTGCCATCCGGGTTATGTGTTCCATAGATTGAGAATTTAGGTATTGTAAAGTGCGAAGTGTGAAGTGGGTTTTCGAGACTAGTACAATGTTAAGACAGTGATTTGTAATGAAAGAGGTGAGTTTATCTTTGTAGTGTGGTAGTTCATTGGCGTTTCAGATCGCTATTTAAGGTAGTGATCAATTGAGTGTTCTAGTTACAGTTATGGTTAACAGATTTAGCATCATGGTCATCTGCTTCATTAATTTTTTTAGCATGTTTTTTAGTCCAGCTATGTTAGTTGAGCTGCTTGTCACAAAGTTATGTTGGAGGGACTAGCTGTATTGGATTGTTGATTGTTTTTGTGGAGTCTTTTGTCTTAGTGGGGGAAACACTCTTAGATGGAGTTTTGTGTGAAGCATTAGCGAATAAAATATGTTTACTTTTTCGTTGAGGCGGACTTACTGGCACAACAATCTCAAGGGCTTATTGTGGCTACTAACATGTAGCTTAAATAATACGGCGTCACGTACAACTATGAGTTTTCAACGAGGTCCGAGTTATGATGTTACTGTTAAGTTCTGTTTTTGCTAAGAATGAATAAAAACATCAACCAAATTAATCGATGTATAACCTTTTTTACGTACTGCAGCTATAATCCACAGTTACTGATATCTTCTAAATACTACATTCAGTATGTTTTTTTTTGAAAATTAATTTGTGTATATCTTTACAATATTCTTTGAACTTATTTATCTGTGACCATAGATTACTTAATTTCAAGTGTATATGTCATATTTTATTTTCTATAACTATTCAGTACCATTCTATTTTAAATGACTTAATATAAATCGGTTCTTAGATTTTAAACTTCTTAAAATTAATTACAAAACCGTGCTGAGCATTAATTATTATTTTAAACCGTCTAGATTTTGGTTTATCAAGAGTCAAGGGACAAAGTATAGTGAAATAATCCTGAAAAATATTTTAAGCCCTTGATTTAAAGAATATAATTCTCAGAGAAACAATTTCCAATTTCCAAAAATAATACACTTTACAAGCAAATTGTTGAAAAGACTTCCAACAAAATGTGTAAACATGGGTAAATTCAGAAATGCTCAGCAGTCATTTGAATTATAATTTATGTTAAATGTAACTGTTATAGCAGTTTTAGTTAATGCAAAATTATCTTAATAGCCATCTTTATGTATTACAGCCGTCGTGTCTTTGTGTGTGTTTTTTGTCTATTTGTCTGTCACGCTCTGTATTAAGTCAATAGTACGACTAATTTTAAAACAGAAAATGCCATTTTATTTTTATAATCAGGAAAACTCCCAAACTAACTAAAAACTAACTAAAAAAATTTGACGTTGTTTTTGGCTGCAGCAATTTTTAAAAATACTTCTTAAATTTCAACGAGAAACGAAATAGGATTTTATTTGTAGCTAAGCATCTGTAGCAAATTTGCTTTTGTTTTGGTTATTAAATGTATTTTATAATATTAATTTGATAATAGATCTGTTCTAATTTGTGTAAACATGTTTCTTGTGAATTTAAAAGCCCCAAGGTAGCTATTTTAATTAATTGTGGTTATACTAGGTTTTTTTATTGGAGAACTTATCTTTAATAATATTTTTCATATTATCAGCACCACAATAGATTTATTGTACCTACTATTTAGGTTTTAAACTAAGATAGCACAAACATACATCGGTTTTCAGTGCAACTTAAATCCGTGCTGTGTCTGCAGAAGGTCGGTCCCGCTTTACCTGTCGATCACAACGGCGGCTTATCAGTAATATTCTCCAGAATTTGAAAAACTAAAAAAACAAATTATAAAATAATTGAAATAAGTTAAAACAGAAGAATAGGCAATTAAGTTAAAAATCTGTTTTGATAATTAGACAGAAATGTCTGTATTAATATTTGGCATTAAGCTACATATCAATAGTGGTATATATCTTGAAATTAAAAAGCTTCTTGAAACTTGCTTGAAGGATTTAATGATAGGTTATTGTGTTTCCAAAACAGATAACTTATAAAAACTTATAAAAAAAGAGTGACAACCTCGCTCTGTGGAAGAAAGAGGTTAGAAATTTGTCAGCTCTGGCATTAAGTTATCATGGAGTAGTTGACCAATCAACAACGAGCGTACTTTGTCAAAACGTAGGTTTGGAAGTTTGAAAACACTTCAACGACAAAAGAGAAGCTTAGAAGACCAAAATTATGGCAAACTCCCAAAAGCCAGCACCACTCGGTTCGTCGGTATAGCCCACACTTCAAATTTGCACCAGAACTATAAGACGAATTTTACACAAAATCTTTATCATCACCTGAACAAAATTAACATTGTCCAAATTTCAATTGAGCAAGTTGTGCCACCCAAAGACGTTTCTGTGAAGAGCTTTTGAATTTGGTTGATCAAGTTAAGGAAATCATAGACAACTATGGATGAGTGACGAGGCCCATTTTCATCTGTTCGGTTGTCACTATAAAATTTTTATAATAACGTAAACTCTTTATAACTCCATCAACACTTTTCATTATCTGAAAGTTACTCTGTGAAGCAGTCTACATCAACGATCATACTTTTTGCTATGCATACATGTTGGAAAACTTTTTTACACAACTTGCTCAGTACGATGTAAGCAAGGAAGCTAGTAGAACCACCAGAGTAAACATTAATATTGTCAACGGCTTGCTTTCAAACCATACCATCTCTCGAAACGAGGATATTGCGTGGCTCCCTTGTTCGCCAGACCTCACAGCTTGTGACTTCTTTAGCGTTATTTGAAAAGTAGAGACTAACGAAAACAATCATGGCTCTTATACAATGAATGGAAGATGAAATGGCTCAAATCTGTTGACTAACTTTCAGGACAACGCTTTTAAATGTAACTTTTAGATGTAATTTATAAAATTAAATTATGGAAACTTACTTTTCTCAAATGCCTTTTTCATACTTTAATGTGGCTACAATAAATTTGGAAAATATTGAATATTTTTTTCACAGTAATTTTAAAATTATCTGTTATCATTGCACCACTTTTTATATAATGTAAAGCAAATGTTAAATCAGAACTGATAGATAGCCTTATCATTCTTATAACATTTTGGAGATAGATTACCGCAGTTATGATCTTATAACCTGGTACAGAAATCTACTGAAATGTGCCCAGTTGGTTTTGAAAAATGGTTAATTAGGTGAGTTTACGATAGTAGTGAGTATAAAACAAATTGTTAATAGACTGTAGTCAATGTTTTGATGCAAATCAATAACGTCTACCATAAAATAGGTTTCTTTAGTAAACCATAGGTAACAGTGGGTGGTGATCATTTAAGATTTGCAAGACAAATTCAAAGCCTTTACTAGATAACCATTCTTAAATTTTGTCATTGTACTCATTAAATTTCTCTTGGACGATAAAGATGTTTTTGTATATAAATAGGCATATTCCGTGTTACAATATAAATTTATTTCTTATGAGGTTCTAATTTTCAATTATTGGGAGCAAATAAGACATATATGCTGTCAAAAATATTAGTGTAATGAGAAGTGGAAGGGAAACATATCTGTATCAGTAGGTTTTTTAATAGCGATGTTGGTACCATCAAGTGAGAAACAATAATATTAGTCGAAAAAGTCATTTAATAACAAATGTCCAAAATAGTAAAAAAACACTTTATTATTGAATATTAAATAATGCAAAATAATATTTATAACAAAGTAAATTGCACTCCTTACAAACAAGTTCTTGTTTGATGTTATTCTTAACCATTACAACGCGCACATCGTCTTCTTGAGATATCTTCTATAGATAACTACAAAAAGACTCAAAAGCCTGGGTTCTCTTTGATAACGCGCTTTTATTTGATGGAGGTAAATTAGTATATTGTACTCTAACAGTTGTCCGGGACGATCAACAATAAATAAATATTATATAATATTCATGAATTTACTTTAGACATTACTGAGACAACTGTAAACGACTTTTTGCACAATTTAGGTATATTTACAAGCCGTTAGTCGTAGAGATTTTTTAACTGATCTGCTCTATCAACCATACCCATCTCTTTTTGTCCAGTTTTACTTTTCTTCGTAAGTTTAGTCAACTCAAGTTTATAGCAGTTGCACATTACTAAGAGTTTTTGATACCCTGGTCCCGTTTCGGTACCTTTGAAGGCCAGTTCTCCCCATTTAAGCTTAACTTGCATAGTAGGTACATTTCTACGATTAAGCTATACAAGCAGTTAGAGGCATCTATTGCTTAGATTTATGCTTTGAAAAAGGCTGAACGTATACTTTAAGCAGGAAACTAATTTTTTAACATAATATGATACTGATGCATTTATCGGCTTTTTGAGAAGTAAAATAAAATTTAGAAGTAATAAACATGAATCTGTCACGAGCTATAACTCATTCAATAGTTCTGTTTCCCATCAACTCATTTGGAGTCCGATAATGTTTGAGATCAGAGAGACTATTATATGACATTATAAACAACTCCAAATTGTTTGTATTTCTTCTTTATTGACTAATTCTTCTCTTACATTATTGGCCTTATTTAGCAAATCAAGACGTTGATTAGTGCAGGAAACTGTTTTCATATATAGAGTGATCCAAATTCAACTTTAGGATTTAAATTCAAAAAACCAATGCATCCACAAAAATGCACTATTTGATGTGCATTGTGGGCTGAAATAAAATAATTGGCATGTACTTTTTTGAAGTCACAGGTAGCAACGATGTTACTGTCAATTGTGTACATGATCGAAAGACGCTAAACAACTTTTTATCAATGAAACATGAAACATGATTTGAACTTGGATTACATTTGGTTTCAACAAGATGGAGTCATATACCACACAGCACGTGAAACACTCACTTTAGTTCAAACCAAATTTGAAGGTTGCGTTATCTGACAGATGGATGACATCGACTGGCCACCGCAGTCGTGCTATCTAACCCCATTAAACTTTTTACTCTAAGGACAGTTGGAAATAAGAGTTTATATCAACAAACTTGTTTTTATTCCATAGCTAAAAGTAAACATTAGGCGTGTAATTGTTGAAATAGAGCTGCGTTTATAGAAAGCATTACGAAAAACTGAAATTTGGTTTGTTTCAATTTTTGTATTTTATTCATGACAAACCTCCTAAAATTAAATTTTGATCGCCCTATACTAAGAATGAAGAAATAGTTTACAAATAATTTTAATAGGAATCGATTGCTTTGTAATATCTACAAGAATTTTAGAAAGAAAATAATTTGGCAAATTCAAATGGGTGAATATAAATTATCCAATCAAGAAGATGGCTTACATTAGTTTAATTAGACTTGTTTCTTTAGAAAATTATTTTCTGGTTCATCATCAGTTGGTATGTAATTGTTTAAAAATGCATTGGAAAAATCCGCATAATACTTGAGCTCAACTTTCTTCTCTTCATTATATGTATATCATACTATGTTGCCTGCAAACTAACTAACAAAAACCCACATCTATAATTTAAAAATGCGAAGCTTTAATCCGTTTTTAATTAATTTTAATTTTTTGTTTATAGAAAGTTAAAGTTACAGAAGTAATTACTTTTACGTTTTTCATAATTGCATAACAATTAGTCATGCAATTATTATAATTTTTATACAACTACATAAATTTATAAAATGGAAAATTATAACAAACTTAATTTTTTATTTGAGATGCATGTTCAGTAATATACACATTGAAAACTTGTTATTTAATCTTATAATGATCAAAATATTTTTATAATCATAGTTGTCGCTGTCAATAAAAAATTACAACATGGAATAGTGTGTTCACAACAGACTCTTTTTAAAAAGAAACTTTTAATGTTTGGAATTATTAGGTAGTATTTTATATTATTGGTTTATGTTTTTCTTTTTAAATAAGAACAAATTTTGGTGTGCCTATATTACGTACAAATTATTGGAGAATGTTAATGTATGAGGCTATAACTCTGCACGTGCGTAGTTTAATGAATTAATAAATAATTGACAGTTTTAGATTCTAAACCATGCGATGATTAACTTATCAAGGTCCCTGCTGCCAAGTAAATTGTAAAATTAAGTTTAATTGCCACCGCAATCCGTGCGATTCAAATTGAGGAGAGCTGTTTATTTTCCTACATCTATAAGCTCCAATATGCAGTAAATCTAATAACCCCGAACAGTTTACGATATCTCACTGCTAACAATTATGAATAGGCTTGTTTTGCCATAATCTTTCTCAACATCTAATTTACCAAGGTATTTTATGAGCTCGTGATTGTGAGAAATTTATAAGGTGCATGTATTGATTATGTTGTTTAGAGAAGCCGTTTTAGCAACGTTTTTGTATGGGAACTGCGCTTGTAGGTACGTATGTCAAGGCCTACTTCCTCGTTTCTTGGCTGATTAACGACAGAGAATCATAAATTTAGGTCAGTTCGCTTGTGTTTCCCTTTTATTACCGTGACGCAACGCTTGCATTGAAAATATTCATGTATTCTGGATAACTTACCATTATTTCCATTCCATGTTTACATGCAAACTTCTATGGCACATTTTGCTTGCGGGAAATAGTCGATTATTTCAAAGTAAAGACTATTTGTTAGTATTCATAGCTGACTAAATATAGGAGTTTTAAAAGGATAAAATAATTCACTGGTGTTGTATAGTAGCTTACATTATTTAAAATAGACAACCTAAACTTATCAACAATAACTTTAAATAAATCAACGGAGATTGTATTTTATGGCTATTTTTATCGTTTTTCTTAAATTACAGTTGAAAACAACAAAATTGTTAGCACTAACACGCATACCTAATGATTATATTCATTAGGAGTAATTTAGAGTAGATGACGACTTTTTTGTTTCACAAAATACACAAACATTAACTTATGCTAATAGACTTTGTTTGTTAATGCTCAGTTAGTTTTTGTTTTTAACGCAGACACCATTTTTTGTTATTCTGTACCAATTTTGTACAGTATAATAATAACGAATAATAATAACGATATTTTTGGCGAGCAAGTAAACTTCTGTTGTTTCATTTTAAAAAAATGTAAATATGATATAATATTTTTATTCATTTCCCTGATTTCCTACATCACTATTAACTAAAACAATTTTATTAAAATCATTTAGTATCTCTAAACATATAAAATTATTGTCATTTATGGTTATTTTAGAAACAAATGTGCGGCGCTTACAATATAAATAATTATAGCGACCTCCGATGGCTTCAGCTTTCGATTAAATTTAAACAATGTGCAATTTTTTCACACGAGGCTCTTTTATTAGCCAAAACTTAGCAAAAATTAATACACTAAGCAACAATTATAATAGTAAATAGTTCTATTTTATAGAATTATAAACTTTGTTGACATTTAGATTGTTATGCTGTAATTTAGATAAACTCTTGTTTATATAAAACTGCTCAACAAAATATGAAGTGCGAAAATAAAAATAGAAACACTACTTTACCCTCTGATAATTGCGTCTGTTACAGCCCACTCCGACATCTCAAAATCACTGAACAATATGACGATTTCTTTCTAACGCTAGAGCCAAACTTTATTGCTGGAAGAAATTAAAAGTTACGCAATCTTATAAAAGCAATTCAGTGACACAAGTATAACTATCTCTGCTATTGGTCCAGCTACCCAAAATAAAGTACTTGATTTACGCGACCATGCAATCGAATACTTATTACCAAGCTGAATAAAATTTAGATCATTCTGTAGTCATAACTATTAGCTCAGCAATAATCAAAAAGGTCTTCTGTAAAACTGTACACACTGTACATGTATATTGACTGGAATCGCTTTCGAAGCCATCTAAAGTTAATCTTGCTATCCGAACAAAAAATGCTCAAGAACTTGAAGTAGCACAGTATCTCATTGTAACTATACAAGTCGATGCATAGCAAGCTACTCGTAATTCAATATACACTCTAACTGTATCAAACAACAGTATCCACTGCATATGAAATCAAATTGCCAAAAACGTAGGGCAAGGATGCAATGCCAAAAAAACTGAGACAGACAAGACAAAGCTTTTTCATCAATTGCAAGCAACACTACTTGCAATCCCCAATGAAACCTTCAAACAGTATATCACAAAGCTCGCGCCTAGTCATTATTCTAAGTAAGACAACAAAAATATTTAAGCGCCAAATTGGAATGATCCTTCCTATCAGAAAACTCGATGGTACTTGAATAAATACATTTGTCGAACACATAGTTGATGTATTTAAAACATTGCAATTACAAAACAAAGATGGCGACAGAGAAATTAAATCCTTGCTTGACGTTGCGTGTTAACTGCTACTCCCACTCAAATTATTCACACCAAAAAATAAAACTAGTAAATCAATAAAAATAAACTCATAATTGATGAAGTATTGCACAAGCTTTCCATAAAAATTATTGTATTCATCACTACAATATTCAATAGCATTCTACAGCTTTTCTGTTTTGTCGAAATATGCTCAGATTGTAATTATTGTTAAGTTTAAAAATCTGCTCACCCAGCTACAATCATACAGACCAATAAGTCTCTTGCTCTCGTTTTCAAAAATTTGCAAATACTTTCAATTAAACGCTTTATAAACGCTGTAGACCATTTTATTCTGTGATAGCAATTCGAATTTCATCAAAGTCATTAAATTATCAATCACATAACGGAAAGCCTAGAAAACAAGGCATTTGATAAAGTATGGCTCAGCGATCTATTATACAAACTAAAACTGTGCTTTTCCAGTCCGCTATACTTAGAGATAAAGCTATACCTTACAAACAGAAGCTATGAAGTTAAAATAAATGCAAAATCAAACTTCTATCAATTACCTCTGAAATTTTGGGAAGAAGCATCATGAACCCACTACTATACCTGCTCTATACTTCGGATGCACAAACTATACTATATGAGCCAGGTTTGCAGATGACACAGTCATTTTGTCAGTTAACCGGTCATCTGAAGTAGCAGTCGAACACATGCAAAGACTAATTCCACAAATAGAAAATTGTGGTTAACACAGATAAATCTACACAAATTAACTTTACCTTAAGACATCCCTAATGTTCTCAAACTAATATTAATAACCCTCTAATCCTCGATCTCGACTAACAGCTTACTTGAAGCTCGTAGACTAAAATCAAAACAAAAAATCTGGATTTTAAACTTAAAAACATGACATGGTTACTTGGAATCCGCTTACAATTATTCTTATCGAATAAAACCCTACTCTACACAACTATTCTTAAATTAAGGCGTCGCATAGTAAAATTCTCTAAATATTTCAATCAAAAACCCTTCGTATGCTAGTCAACAAACCATAGTACGTAACCATCGATATCCTCTAATAAGATACAAGAGTTCTCTATCAAATAAGTAGACTTTCGACCAAATACAACGACATACTCCCAAAGTTACCCTAACTATATCATTGAATCATTCGCTGACCAATCAACTTACGAGATGACTGCACGAAACCTAGTACTGCAACCCAACCAGAACTGATGTAATTATCTGGAAAACTAGCACTGGCTAAAGCTCCCTACACGACATTTATAATAGAAAAGCATAGATATAGAACCTATATTATATACATTATAAACCCACAAGAGCTCATTACTTTTCTATACAATCGTCATATAAATTGTTAAGGTTTGCAGTTCTCTTTACTCAAAACTTCCCGCCTAAGAATAAAGCCACCCTGTAACAGCATCTTGAAGCGCAATGTCATCTCAAAGCAAGGTGACGCAAGCCAGTGTTTCATGGGTATAACTAACCCTTTTGTTAATTTTCTGCACAAGTCCATCGCTGACTACAAATGGGCGGTCATTTCTTGCCTCATCGTGCGTGTTAATGCGTCTATCTTTAACATGCGACACCTCATCACGTGTGATCCGTAAACATTATACAGTTCGCGATAAATTGCAGCTACCGAAAGTTTTTTTGCACACAACAATCGTATTATTACAGGCACTTCATATTTGGCGGCAGTTTCTATGGCAATGTTGTTGAGATTGCTTTTGAACGAATCCAGCAAATCATTCATACTTTGCTTAGTTACGCGAAAATGTGCTCAAAATGTATCCCCTACATGTTAACTCCCCAAATGAAACACAACTGAAAGAATTTTCCAGAACCTTTTGGTTCGACAAGAACAGGAAAACGATGTCTTTTTTCGCCGAATTGTCACTCAAAATTATAAATTAAAGAGAAAGCGCCAACCAGTAAAGTAGAAGTGTGAAAACTTTCCTAATTCAAAAAATTCAAAGCCTTTACTGTAACAGAAAAAGTGATATTGACTGTCTTTTTGAACTGGAACGACATAGACGATATTATTTTTATAAGCAAGTTTTTAAGCAGTTTTTCAATATGATAATATTCGTCCTACTTTAACCGACGAACACGCGACATTTTATGGCACCCACTTTTCAGTTTCTTATTTTTCCGAAGCTTATAAAAAACTTTATCCGACACCCTGAAGGGGTATAAGGAAAAGAAGAAGAAGAAGAAGAAGAAAAAAACTTAAAAAAACAGCGTCCTATTGGCGATTAGGAACTGCGAGCAGTTGTGCCTTATTGATGCCACCAACAGAAATCTCATTTCTTTTACAACCCGATGAAGTAATTTCTGTGGACAGGGATGATACTTTCCCAGAAAAGTAATGATAAGGGACATTCCAAGCTTATAAAAATATATATTTAGTTTATTTGTATATTGTTAATAATAATAATAAATTCTTTAATAAAGTTACGGGAGGCAATACTTTTCAAAACAATTATGTACGAGGTGTGTTCAAGTTCTAAGATCTCCAAATTTCTTTCTGAAAAAAATTTAAAACTTTTATTACTCGTCAACGTAATCTGCGTCTAGACGTACATAATTATCACAATATCGTTGCCATGATTCCATGGCTACTGAAAACACTTGTTTAATGATATGTTTTGTTCACTAGAAAATCTTTGATGCAACAGAGGCTTGTTTGGAAAATGAGCGGCTACGGAAATTATCCTTCATAGCCGGAAATGCGTGGCAGCATCAGATGTCAACATGTCCTGAGACATTGCCACTCGTATAGCTTGTGTTCATCTGTCATCATTCGTGGAATCCAGTTTGAAGAAACTTTCCGCATTTTCAGGTCTTCGTGCAAAACGAACTTCACAGATCCTAAGAAAATGCCAAGTTTAGAGGCGATATCACGCACACCTAATCGACAGTCTTCCATAACAACTTGCTCCACTCGTGCGTTTATAGTTTTGATCCGTCTGATTTATGGCCAGGAATGCATTAGTTCATTGTCACACAACTCTCAACTGTCTTTAAACTTTCGCACCCACAAATGCACATTTTTAACATCCATGTCACCGCATGTCTCATTCAATTGATGATAAATTTCGATGAGCATTTTACCACACAAGAGGAGAAAACGAATGATTACACGTTGTTCTTAAACACCAAACGTCTCCATTTAAAGTATGCAAAACAACACTCACTGCAATTCGACTTATGTACATCGCATGGTGTTGACATCTATATTAAAAATTTAGAAATATTTTCCGCATTTTTTAGAATTTAACCGCATCTTTCTACTTTCTTTCACTGCCGAAAAAAAAATTTTTTTAAAACTTGAACACACCTCTTATGTAAATATAAGTTTATGGAATATAAAAATTATATTAAATTTTATAAAAAACTGTGGCTTAAAACTAAACTTCTCACTTAATTATAATACTTACCATCACAATTTCTTTAGTCAATTTGTACACAACTTTTATATAAAAGAAAACTGGAATAATATAGCTTAAAATGCCAACAGAAAACTTTGATTTAAATTGAATTGACCATATATTCAGTTATCTTTGAAAATGCTATTTTTAATTTTTTAGATTACAGTAGTACGTGGCTCAAGGATCATCAATCTTTGTATAACACATTAGATAATTGAATTTACCGCTGAAATTATTTTTTTTTAAGATTTTTTGATGTTTTTTAGTAACCTACAACTTATCTTACAATGAATTTCCACCGGACCCAACTTCAAACAATTTGCTGCTACAGTTGTAGTACGACATTGATTGTTTCCTTTGTGTTACCCTAACATAGTGTAATAATGTTAAATCCAACTAAAAAACAAAAATATATAATCCAGTGATAAAAGAAAAATGTGTTCTTGAAGAGATCATTTAAGATAAACAGCCTGCTAGTTGATATCAATTTTTGATTTTTAAACCCAGAAGAAAAATTATCTGTCAAAGCAAATGCTTTCTTAGATGTTCAGGTTTTATTTTGCACTTAAATTTTTTGGTATTTTTTTCTTATTCATAACTATAGAAAACTCATGCCCTACTAGTTGGTGGACGCCTGATACTATACCTGTTTTTTATTAACCATAATATATGCAAGCGCAGCTCATAGTCGTTGCATTATACTTTCACTGCTAGTAGGAGCTTTCTGTACCTTAAGTTTAATATTTATTATACTTTTCGAACATAAAATGATGGTATCTTTTCTTTTTTACCCCATCTCAAACCTAAAAAGAGAGATTATTTTTAAATGTGTTAAACAGTTTCATCTTTTTTTCAAAGTGTTTACAATTTGTAGTACTATTTCGTTTCATTATATTAATAAAGTTTCTCTAATTTACCTTAATATCATTTGACACTGTTTATTTAGCAATATTTAATAGTTTTGCAATATTTTTCAGTTTGCCGATATTTTCTGGAATCGCAGTTATTAATTTTTGGAAATTGTTATTCTTTTAATGGCATTCCTTCTTCTTCCAGTGTTGTAATTGATATACTTACCAATGAATAATGAGCCCTAATAAATGCTAACTAATCTCATAGTTCTGGTTTTCTTAAAATAGACTGAGATTTTTCAATAAAAGTATTATAACTACCCAAAAATATGAAAATTAGAGCCTTTATCTTCTCAAAATGCTCGGCGTAAAAAGCTGCTTTAAGCCAATTTCTCTGTCGCGTGATTACAGATTCAAGAAGCAACAAAACGTCGAATAATTTTTCTCTTTATAGCTGCACCCTCAATGGGGCCTTTATAAACACTTTTTTGTGCTACTTATTAATGAATTTAATAAGAAAAATTCATTTCGAATTCCTTCAGTTACTCTATTTAAATCGTGAGCCAAGCATAAACCACAGATTAGATTTTTGTATAAAACCTTTAGTGTTGCTCAACGTTTATTAATAATTTTCTTAAATTCGAATAAATTTTTTATTCAAGTAGACATTAAGTTATTTTCACTTCTGGCAACTTCAAAATTTGTTATATTCACGTTTTCTTCAAGCAAATGTATTGTAATGAACTATTTATCTGTTTTATAATACCGTCATAAATATGCTTGTTAGAGAAAATGCACATAAAATAATCAATGGGGGTTTAAATCCATTTATTTAATGTGCTCAAATTCTTCGGAAACCATAATAAAACTATTTAGTTTGGAAATTCACATGTATATTAATAATACCTCTCACGAATATTCTTACTAAAAGCAATGTACATAATCATAACCTCAGATAATTATGCATTTTGCATAGCTCTCTAGTTATAACAATAGATTTTTCGCTGCAAAGTTTTTAATAATCTCGATGTGAACGATCTGGATCTGGAATTTTTTAATTCAATGCAATCATTACAATACTAACATGTATTTACAACTATAACAAAAACTACAATAAAAAACATATTTTTGTCATTACAAACGATTAAGAAGAGTTTTATAAGCTGTAAAAGTAACAATAACTATAAACTAAAGCATATACTTAAAAAATGACATCAGAAAGACTACCAATTAACGTTTGCTACAATAAACATTTTGCGTATTTTTTTAATATTAATTAATAAACGTAATTTTTAATTATCCAATTCCTAAAACGATTCCCTCAATATACTTTATTAAATGGCTGACTTATTTTAGATTTAATCGGATAAGAAATAATTATGGTTCACTTATTATGGAACAGAGATAGTGTTATTTATATTATTGCATTTTATATGAAATCATTTTAGATATCTCTTATTTTAAATTTTTTTTGCAACGTTGAAACAATGTTCCTCAATATAAATTATGGATATGAGTAAAATATAAAAATTATTAAATTTTTTATATGCACTGTGTTTTCTTAGTTATCAACTAAATTTGTTAACTTCTTAAATGTAAAGAATGTGAAATCTACAGATATTTATTATCACATATAGAAAGTGTGGTATAAGTAATTTTGGATGATCTTTAAATTGTACTGTAGTATACGATCGCTAAACGTGACAAAGGTTAATAGTGTCTCAGGGCGAATAATTTTTTTCATTTATTCATATTTTTATTATTTTTACAATACTTTCTTATATTGCCTGCATTTATAAAAGTTGTGTACAGCAGTTTAGATCAATTATTATAATGATCACCTTGTGCTTCGCTAAATTTCTAGTAGTCAGATTTTTATTGGTCAACTTTTGCAAACTATAAATTATATAGAGCTAACCTGTAACTGTAGTCAACAATTTTTGAGGCAACACTATAGCCACACCAAACGAATTTTAAATTTTGGTTACATTTTGAATAACAGGTTTTAACGCAGAAATAAACTTTATAATCTAACCACTCAAACATAAGTATTTTAGAGCCATTAGCAGTTGTGACGAACCTGTTAGCGATTGCAGTTCGCGCGATGCAGTTTTTTGTACCCATCGGGGCCAACAGATTCACAGAGAAACATAAAAGTTTTATTGGATAAGCAAACAGGACGACCGCAGCGCTACTTGAACCGCGCTCGGAACAAAGCGGGGCAGCCGTGTGAATGGCAAATAGTGGAATGTTATTACGCACTGCGCCTAAATTTTCATAAGCAAACAGCCTAGCTGCTACTACGTTCGTTAAGTGTCAGCGAAGTCCGTGAACTCGGAAATGTCCAAAATCGAACTAGGAGCCAGTCGTCCACGAAGCACCGCCAACATCCTGAATCAATATTTGGCCTGTGAGTAATCGCAGGCATTGCCGTGAACATTTTGCTTTAGTGAGTTACTGATTGTGAGTCTGTTGGCACAGAAAATTTTCGCCTGTTCCCGGTGTCTGCGAATTTTGGCGGGGTGACAGGTACCCACGCGAGCCGCTTCTTGTGTTAACGAAGCCGTAAAGTTTTATTTGAAGCACTTAATGGGTCGCCTGCTCAGTTCCGGTGCTAATTTAAAAGTTAGTGTTAGTAACAAAAAAGCGACTGATTAGAAATGTTACACATATTGAGGCTTTTCATAGCGATGTTATATGAAACGGTTAAATGCAATTTCTGTTGTACTGTGATATTTAACTAACAAAATTAAAAAGCTAGTTTTAATTTGTGCATTACAGTAGACGAACGTTAAACTAACAATAATAAACCAAAAACGTTAATAAAGCCAGGGTGCTAAATTAGTAAGCAAACGTGTGCTTAACAGACACTACAAAAGTCACCAAAATAAATTTATATCCCCATTTTAAGAGGATATTTTTTTAATCAATGACGTTTCCAGGGCCTAAGTAACTCTAAGTAAGCTGCAGCCTAGAGTGTTAGAATGGGGGGCTCAGAATTTTGAGTTGAACGAACGATAAAGTGAGCTCAGTCAGAAAAACTTTGAGTAGGTTATAAATATTAAACTTTGAAATCGCGCATTTATCGTTCTTCGACATATAATAAATATTTGAAAATGTTTATGTTGTAACTAAAATAGTATATCACAAACTGCCAATTAACGGCATTAATAAAATACTAGGCGCTATAAAAAATGGTACCTTAGCTATGTAGAACTGATTTCAAAATTCAAAAATCTCTTTTGTAGCCAGACGTGTAGCAAAATATGGAAATAAAGAAAACATCTGTCCCTTTATTTTCATCTTTTAAAGCTTATTAAGTATAACTGCTAATAAATTTATTATACAGTTAGCGAAGAAAGTTAAAGCAAAGATTATCTAAGGGATTGTAAACCCAAGTATTATTCCATAATTGTGGACTCAACTAGCTTTATGTATTTGCTACAGAAACTCTTTACGGACGATTTTTGACGCTTATTCTTAACTGTGGCCATAAAGGTGGAAAGATAGCGAATGCCGTAACGTCGACCATAGATTTTATAGGTCTTACCTAAATCATTGTAGAGAACAAAGCTGCTATAATTCAAGCAACATTTCTGAACTAAAATAGTCTTCAGGCTAGAATAAAATAAGTAAATCTCCTGACCTCGTACATCCTTTACGCAAACTATTTGTTACAATTAGTTGTCTTTGGAGCTGCGGGAAGCAGCAAGTACGCTGTTGTATATTTTGGAACAACAGATTTATATTTTTTTTAGTTCTTTAACCAAAATATGGGATATTTTGCAGTCTTACCTGACTTTGTTGACAATCCAATTAACTCTATGTGCTGATATCAGTCAAGCATAATACAAATCGTACGAGAAGGTTTTTGGTTATCTGACACACAGTGCCCGTGATACTGATCAGAAAAAAGCAAGATTTTTGTAAAGTATTGAGAAGTAAGCAAAAGACTTTAAGAAAAAAGCATAGACACAACAAAGGGCAAATCAGTTATTGGAAAAGTATGCTTAAGAATAAATAAAATTAATAAAGATAAGAATACCAAACCAAAAACATAATTAAAACCACAAAGACTCTTAGCATTGTTGAAGTCGGGAGACAGTAGAGTCAACTTTTCCCAATACTGCTATTGCTTTAAGAATGTTTCTAAGTATGGCGGTTAACATTCTTGCTAGTGCCTTCAAGCAGACCGAACGTGCGTGCCGAGCTATACCTGAGTTATCACAACGGCGGAGCCGCAGCCGTAGCCTTGCTTAAGGTCAGGCAAATTTATATATTTATTAATTTAATTTCAACGTTTAACTCAAGTGATAAACAACTGTTTCACTTTTAAAAACCTTCTAGTGAAAGAAAACATCCAGCTAGGTAATCTTTCTTTTTAAATTACCAAAATGCTTCTAGCAGGCAATGGACCTGGCTTTAATTACATATATAACCAACCATATTCACCAAATATACAGTGTCAACCTCAATTAAGTGCCCAAAAGTTACAAATTCCAAATACGTATCAAACTCAAAGTTTCATAAACAGTCAAACTCCTGCACCATACAACACACAATCACTTCAATTATCATTAGGGCCCAGTAATTATTCCCCTCCAAATCAAGAACAATTAATCACTTACCAGCCTCAAGGAGCGTATCCAACTAATAATCCCCAACAACTTGTTAGAATGTATTCAACTAGCGACGATGAAATGGAAACCCCTACAACATCGAAAGAAAACACTTGGCAAACTGTTAAGGCTATGAAACGCAGAAAAATAAGGACGAACGCACAACAAAATGGTGACGAAAATGTTAGACAAACCTCCAACAAGTATAGCGTATTAACAAATACAATAGATGACACTCCACAAAGCAACACTACCAACAGCATCACTACAGATTCAGCCAAAATACCCAAACCTCCTCCGATTTTTGTGTACGGAGTAGTAAATTTTCCAAACATGCTCACCCAAATACGCGATCATTTAGAAGATGAACAATATAGTACAAAGAGCTTAGCCAATAATACAATTAAAATTAACTGTAATACAGTTGATGGATACAGAAAATTAACAAAATACTTCAAGGAACAAAACATAATACACCACACATATCAATTAAAGACGGAACGAGCATACCGAATTGTTATCAAACACATTCATCACTCAATTAACACAAATGACATTTCAGAAGAATTAGAAAATAAAGGACATAAAGTTAGGAATATTATAAATGCGAAGCATAGAATAACCAAAGAACCCTTAAACATGTTCTTCATTGACATAGAGCCAGCAGACAATAACAAAGATGTATATAAAATTGAAAGAATACAAAATACCGTAGTAATAATAGAACCTCCGAATAAAGACAAAAATAATATTGTACAGTGTACGAGGTGCCAACTCTATGGCCACACCAAGACGTATTGCAACAGGCCCTTCGTACGCGTCAAATGCGGTGGAGCACATAATACAATCAACTGCAAAAAAAGCAAAGACACCCCAGCTAGCTGCGCATTATGCGGGCGAGACCACCCAGCCAACTATAAAGGTTGTGATCATTATCAACAACTAATTCGTAGAAATAATCCACAAAGCAAGACTAGAACCTTCGCACCACAACTATCAAAAATAAATGTTATCCCCAATCCACAAACCAATAATGCAAACACCGCAGTGCAAACAGAGTCACTGAATCTTAGTCAACATCATAAATCTTACGCTAATGCAGTAACCAACAACTCCAACCCCCTAAACAATTACAATGAGTCAACACAAATGTTAAACAACGCTCTCCCTCAGTTTTTAACTGAATTCAAAGCCATGTTTAATCAACTCATTCAACAAAATAGCATGATTCTAAACATGCTTAGCACGCTAATAAATAAACTAGCCTAATTATGGGTAAGTTTCTCAGAGTAGCTCTGTGGAACGCTAATGGCCTAACGCAACATAAAGAAGAAATAAAATTGTTCTTATTACATAACCACATAGATGTACTGCTAATAAGTTAAACACACTTCACACAACAGACTTACTTCAAAATACCTCATTATGAACTCTATCATACCAATCACCCAGACGGTACTGCCCATGGAGGTACAGCCATTCTTGTCAAGCAAACAATTCAACACCATGAAGAAATAAAATATCAGGAAGACTTTATCCAAGCCACCAAAATCAAGGTACAAACATTGCCATATGAATTGACACTTGCTGCAGTTTATTGCCCACCCCGACATAATATCAAAAAAGCAGATTTTGACAAATTCTTTCTAACACTAAGTCACAAATTCGTAGCGGAGGGACTACAACAGTAAACATACTAGATGGGGCTCACGCCTAACAACAACGAAAGGTAGAGAACTCCTTAAGTCAATGGAGGACAAAAATACTCATTTATATCAACAGGAACACCAACCTATTGGCCCACCGACGCAAACAAGTTACCAGACCTACTAGACTTCTTCGTCGTAAATGGAATCAATCAGGCATATACTACTGTAATACCCAGTTATGACCTAACTTCCGATCATTCTCCTATCATACTAATAATTGGGGCATCTATAGTAAACAAGAAACTCACAACCAGATTACACAACTCTAGAACGGACTGGGCTACATATCGTAATATTCTAAGCGAAACCATAAAATTAAACATTCGACTCAAGGAATGCGAAGAAATTGAAACAGCTACTGAAGAACTCATAACAAAACTCCAGCAAGCCGCGCAACAAGCTACACCAACCATTTCACAAAAGCAAGTAAACATTGACATACCACTGGAAATTAAACGAATGGTCGCAGAAAAACGTCGTGCTAGAGCTAACTGGCAACGAAATCATACACCTGCTGCCAAAAACGCCTACAACCATATGACCAATAAATTAAAAACAAAACTCAAAGAAATCAGAAATGAGAAATTTGAGCTCTATGTATCTCAATTAAATCGAACTGATGATTCTATCTGGAAACCCATCAAACAAGCTAGAAACCAAAATTCAAAATACCACCAATTAGAAAAAGCAACACCGAACCTTGGGCAAAAGCGATAGAGACAAAGTCCGACTCTTCGCTGAACATCTATCCTCAGTCTTTCAACCACTTGATAGCGCACCAGACCAAGAAGTAGAGCGAAGTCTTTCCATCCCTCCTGACATACGTCATGAAATTAAACCCTTTACCCCAAACGAAATAAAATCTGAAATAAATCTGCTAAACCTCAAGAAGACCCCAGGAACTGATCTGATAACTGCCAAAATGCTGCGGAACTCCCAAAAAAGGGCCTAGTGCTCTTAACTTATATTTACAATGCAATCCTGAGGCTAGGATATTGGCCAAAATGCTTTAAGGCTGCACAAATCATAATGGTCGGAAAACCCGGAAAAGAACCAACCGACGTTACATCCTATCGACCTATCAGCCTCCTCCCGGTGACCTCAAAGCTGTTAGAAAACTCATACTTCGTCGAATTAATGAAGACTTACTGCCCCAACATTGGATACCTTCTCATCAGTTTGGGTTTCGACAGCTCATTCTACCGTGCAACAAGTACACCGCATTACACAAACCATAAATAAAGCACTAGAAAACAAAGAGTACTGTTCAGCTGTCTTTCTCGACATTAGTCAAGCATTTGACAAAGTGTGGCACCCCGGATTACTCTTCAAAATTAAGCAAACGTTCCCTTTGGCATACTATAATTTACTAAAATCATATCTAAGCGATAGAACATTTCAGATAAAAATTATTGAAGTAACATCAGATTACCACCCTATCAACTCAGGCGTTCCACAAGGCAGTGTTCTGGGGCCTTTACTCTATGTCCTATATACATCGGATCTACCAACGACACAATATACAACAATAGGAACATTCGCAGACGACACTGTCCAGACATGAAAAGCCTGCAACTGCATCGGCCAACCTACAAAACCACTTAGTACTCCTTCAACAATGGTTACACAGATGGAAAATCAAAGTTAACGAAAACAAGTCGGTACACACAACATTTACGCTCAAAAAACAGATATGCCCACCAGTCGTAATAAATAATGCACAAATACCACAACTGGAAACGGCAAAATATCTAGGCTTACACCTAGATCATAAGCTAAATTGGAAGGAACACCTCAAGAAGAAAAAAAAACAAATAGATCTAAAAGTAAAGGAACTCAACTGGCTAATTGGAAGACATTCAAAATTATCGCATGCAAACAAAATCCTAATCTATAAGACTGTTATAAAACCAATCTGGATGTATGGAGTAGAGTTATGGGGCTGTGCATCCAAATCAAACATCGCATTAATCCAACGTACTCAATCAAAAATATTACGTCAGATTACAAATGCGCCGTGGTATGTATCCAACAACACGCTGTATATGGACTTACATCTCCCAACGGTCCAGGAAGTAATCCAGGAGAGAGCTATCAAGTACCATGCAACCCTAGAAACTCACTTAAACCCCTTACTGGAGCAGATGCTGGAACCCAGGGTCAACCAAAGACTAAAGAAACTATGGCCAATAAACCTAGTGTGAGTGTCGTGGTATGGCCAATAAACTCGTGTGTGTGTGTAGTGTATTCCTAATATCTATTAGACTCTAATACTTTCGAAGTACAAAACTGTAATTACGTAGGTTGTATCGTAGGATGCAAGCCTCATCATGTTATTCTTATCGTTAGTATCTATAATGATTGTTAACCATTTAGCTTATAGAATGTAACCTTGTTCTGATTGCTAAATAATTACATAAAAAAAAAGTATGGCGGTTACCAACTACAATGGATAACGATCCCTTTCTATTCATTAAGGTGCAAGTATTTTAAAACCAACTTTTATTTATTGAGAATGAGATTCTACTAAGTCTTCTTTTGATAACATAGTCCTAAGGTTTTAGATAAAATAGATATTTGTTTTTCTTTTTCTTTCTTGATGTATGAATGTATGTAAATTTTTTTGTATGTAAAAAATTAAATAAATATTTTTCAAAACAGTCAACTTTTTTCTATTTTTGTGTTAATAATGTTTCAAACATGGAAAAGTGAAGAGAAAGGGAGTAAAAAAATTGTCATCTTGAGGCCCTAGAATTCTCAATCAAGTACTGAGCGTACTTAAATAATGTCATATTTGTTGAAAAAGTCATTTGAATATTATTGGGTATTAACCTTTACTTAGGTTTTAGTTGCACAAATCTTGAGCGAACTGTAAACTATTAAGAATTATTTATCAGTAAATGAATAGATTTTGCAGTAACATCTTAAAATATAAATATTTATATTTAATACTGTAAATAAAAAAATAAAAAATCTACCCAGAAGTATATTTTATTAGAACTAAAGTCATATTAATAATAATTAGTTGAGTACCGAAATGCTTGTTGAATTGGTATGTATGTAAAATAAATATGAATATAATATTTTTCTTTTTTATTGCTTATTCTCTGTTTTGGTTGGACGTTTTTAATTGTACAAATGTGTTACAACTGTAAGTAACGATTAGACATTTTTTATAATCCCGGCGGAAATTATTATCTACAATATTCCCCTGCTTTGAAGATGGAAGAAATACATATGTACTGATCAATGGAAGGGGTTCAAACAGTCAAATGTGAAATGATTGGATTACCATTTAAAAAGAACATTCAAATAGGATTTGTGTGTATTGTTAACCAAGCAAACCGTAAGGCAAATGGCTAAAAACGGGTCTACTATTAAGAAAAAATTAATGTGTCTGTGTGGAACATTCGAAGTATGATACTAGACAACAAACTGTACATATTAACGCATGAACTATTAAAACAGAAAGTATGTATTTTTATAATACTAGAGAAGATAGGGTCATTTTATCATATGTAATGGAGTATTTTCTATTGAATTGCCAGCCACGTAGAACACCAATGAAGGAACAAAAGCCGTATATAAACAAATCGAAACCGTCTTTTCACCCGACTAAGGCAAGCTCAAAGTAATGTTATGCTCTAGCAGTCTATGTTTGTTAGTTAGTATGTATGAATGTTTATTTCTTCCTTTGTAGCTTCTAAATTACTCCCCACATTTTAAAAAATGAGTTATCGTTTCATATGTCTTGATATTCCGCGTGTCAGAGGCTATATGCGTTAAATTCAATTTGCACATTCCAAAAACGTGTAATTTATATAATCGCAGACTCCACAATGATTTAAATAAAAATAAAGATAAGAAACTAAAACTCGACTACGACTTTAAATGCCCTTTAAAAAGTTTTAAACAAAACTTCAAAATTTGTATAGCCGCAGTTACACGTCATGTCTCAAACAAATAAACAAACTATTAATGACGTGTGACTGCGGCTATACGAATATCGAAGTCTTGTTTAAAACTTTTTAAAGAGCATTTAAAGTCGTAAACGGGTTTTAGATTTTAAACTTTAATTTTTTAAAAATATTACTAAAAGAAAAGATAAGCATTTACAACAAACGTTTTGAAACTACGAACTAGAAACATAAAGCATAATTTACCACAAGTAATAAACTACCTGTTACGAATACAACATTATGGTAATTGTTTAGCACCTTGATACTCGGAAAGCCGTTATTTTATAGAAATCGTTCTAGTACAAATATGTCTGTTTTATCACTAAGAAAACAGATTGCACCTCTCGTACAGCTCTTGTTAGAGCTCTTTGAAGTGCGACTTTAAATGTTGCTTTATAGCGATGATTCTGATGCAGGGTGCGTTTGATCAAGCGTTGATTATCACCGAGGGATAAGAGTAGTACAACACCTCATAACTACCAAATGTCAACCTCATCTGCTGAGTGATGATTGCGATCACCCGCTGCTAAAGAATATTAGCGGGATAATTGAAAGAACTAGAATTAGGGAAATGTAATTCTATGATTAAAAAGAGTCTACGACTTACAATTTATTTACTTCCCCAGAAAATTCAAATTGTCTAACCTTATTATCTCTCATCATCTTTTACTAAATAAACAGATGGCTTCAGTTCTGGCAGGTGTTAAATCACCCGAGGGTGCGGAGAATGTCCCGCCTTGACATAATAAAGTTAAATAATAAAATTGCTACATGAAACAACCGCACAATATACGCAGCACGAAAGCTAAACAATGTGCTAAAAAAATGAAAGGAATGCCAGTCTAGGACTAAGTGAAATAAGAAGACCCAAAAACAAAATATTCCAAAAAAAAGATACGACATTATACCAGTCAGGATCAACATATGATAACCCACAATAGACACGGTGTAGATATAGTAGTAAGTGATCGCATTAAAAAAACAGTGATAAACGTAATAGCCTAATGAAAACGAATAATCGCAATAAAACTGGAAGAAAAAGTACTAAATACCAATATAAGTCTACACTTCAAAAGAAGATTAAGCAGACCAAGAAATTGTAAAATTTTACGAACAATTACATAAAGTAATCCATTGGTTTAAATCATAAGAAATAACAATAGTAATAGAAGACTTCAATGTAAAAGTAGGAAGAGGACAAACCGTGGAAAACGTAATGAGACATTTTGACTTGGCTGTGTGAAGCAAACATAGAGCAATATTGGTACAATTTTGCAGTAAGAAAATTTACTAATCAAAAATAGATATTATGATCTACATCGAAGACGTTCATATACTTTGAAATCGCAACAAGACAAACCCTAAAGCATAGTAAGAAATCAAATAGATTAGTTCCTCATTAAAAAACGCCTTCAAAATGATATTACAAAATTATCCAAAAGTACACATTGGTTGTGATCACAATCCAATAATAGAGAATTTTACATTTAGAGAAAAATTATTAAGACTTAGACAAACAACAAAAAGATATAATATTGATACCTTGAGAGAAAAAAAAATTATAGAAGAAATTGAAACACAATTTAGAAGAAAAAAACCAAATAAAAACCGAAATGAAGAAGCATACTGGAAAATAATAGAAACAAACCTTAAACTAACAACCGAGAAAGTAATTGGATACAAAAAAAACAGGAAGCAAAGAACCCAAGGATAGCAAAAAAAATTCCTGATAGAATAGAAGAAAGACGAGTAGCAAAGATAAAACAAGCCAAAATACATAAACACGTACGAAACAAAATAAGATAGGCGAAGAAGGAATGGCTAGCAGAACAATGTCGAGAGACAGAAAGACTACACGAAATATACGGCACTTTTAAATTCCACAAGATTTTAAACAAATTAAAGTTGTAGAAAGAAAAATATAAGTACTGTAATATAAAATAATAAAATAGTACCAGACAATGTAGAACTACGACCGACTTGGGAAATCTACATAAAAACGTGTACCAAGAAGATCGTCCAATAATGGCGAATCAAAACGAAGTCATGGACCCACAGATTTACTAATATCCATATCAGAATTGAGATATGCGATAAAAAAATATAAGTAAGAAAAAGCACTAGGAAATGACCACACATACAAAAACGTTGAAATTATTTTTGTTTATTTTATATGCTTAATTTACAACTAGCCCATAGGCTAACGAGCAAATTTGATGTAATACTTAATTACTAAACTAAACTAAAATACTGACATATGGAGGGAGTGTCGCCCATTGGCTAGTCCCTGAATATACTAATATAACGAGTACTAGTTGGTAAGGTCTAGCGTTTTAAGACTTTTTAATCTAAGAGTGGTATTATTAATGTCTAGTAAATTTAGCACTAACACATTGAGGTGAGTTCTTATTCGATTGACATAGGTGACCGTTCGTCTTTTAACCTCATCTCTGATCCATGGAACTTTTAGGTCGTAATGAAGTGTTTTGTTGCTAATGAACCATTCAGCGTTGGTCATTACACGAAGAGTTTTGCTCTGGAATCTTTGCAGAATATCAATGTTGGATGTTTTAGCACTGTCCCATAGATGTATGCCGTACGCCCACACCGGAACTAAAACTTTATTTTCTAGCAATAACTTGGATTTTTTCCCTAGAAGCTAATACATCTTTTTCACCATAGCATCCAGTTGCCTTCTCTTTTTTGTAATATGGGGTTTCCATGTTAATCGCCTGCCGATGGTCAAACCAAGATATTTTACTTCCTGTTGGATGGGAATTTATATACCATTTAGTGTAAGCGGAGGAGTAGAGTTGTGTTTCGTCGTAAACGTAATAGTTGTAGATTTGGTTTCATTAATTTGTATGCGCTACCTACACAACCATTTTGTATTATATCGAGACTATTTTGTAGTCCCAAAACTTTAAAACCCCAAAAACTCTTATATAGGCAGTTTAATCTCGAAAAACAAACGACTTTGTACTGCTTTCCTAAAATCACCCCCATCCCCAGAATTATGCCCCCCAATTGCATCGGGACACTTTCTAAGCATCATATTCGTGATCAGTAAACCCAAAAACTCTTATATGGGCAGTTTAAACTCGGAAAACAAACAAATTTGAATTTTTTCCAAATTCGCCTCATTTCTAGAATTATGCTCTTAGCCAAGTCCATTGGGGCACTTTTTAACATCATATTCGTTATCAGCGACCCCAAAAACTTTTATTCAGACAGTTTAAACTCGGAAAACAAACAAATTTGAAGTAATTTTCTAAAATTATTAATTATTGAAATTAATTAGTTACTCAGGTAAATTTGGGATGCATTAGTAACACTAATATAAGATATAAATACAAATAAGAAAAATACCCGCATGCATTGCGTATTACTTGATATATGACACCGTAAATATGAATTAAAAACGTTTAAAGTCAATGACCTGTGATATATATATATATGAATACAAAAAATAGTCTTAAATATATGTAATGGTAATGATAAACAGAATAGGAAAACTATTGGAACTTACATGAATGCGACAAAAGTAAAATTTATGATCCATGTTTCACAACTAACAGCATACACCAGACTCAAATAATATTTGACAAATTTGGTTCTAAGGTTGAATATTTGAGGATGAACATTACAATAATAGTTGATAGTAACATAAGAATATGTATAAGAACAGCTTGGCATAAGAAACAGTTTTGGTCATGTTTAATAAATAACTGTAACACTTTTCTTAACTTTGGATCCTTTAGAACTGTGTTTGTTTCTTATAATCAAATGTGAGTCAAAGATTTGTAGATATCTTTTGCAGTCTGGAAGTATTCAATCCTAATTAAAAATAGAGGAATCTTCAATTTTCATAGCCTAAGATACTTAAAAAATTACCACCGTCAATTTCGTTTTTTAATATTAGTTTTGATCTGTATGTCATTGTTCAGCTGTTGGTTTATTCTACAGGCATAAATTTCTAAGCCATGATGTTTTCTTTCTACTTACCAACTTCTTTCCCTCAATTTTTCTATTTAATATTAACTGCCGTAGTTTTTATTTTGGTCCTCTTATTATTATATGTCAGGCTTTTATTTTTCTTCGCTTTACTATCTTTAAAAATTCTCCGTCCCTGGTTATCTCATTTAACACTTGTTAAATATTTTTTATTTTTGTCCAGAGAATTATAAGGTCCAGTAATTTGGAATCTTCTTTCGTCTGAGACACTCGAAGTGACCGACAAGACTAAAAGGTACCACTTCTTTAGCGTAGTATAATATAAATATTTCCAAACTGTTTCTAGTGAAGAAGCTGTAAGTTACGTTTGATATAAAAAATAAATAAACAATAGAAAGTCAATGGAATTCAAAAGCTCTGAAAATGTTGGACAACGCTTCAACAGAACTAATACCAATATGCAAAAAGTCTGGCAAGTATAATGCGTACGATCTGGAATAGTACTTAACGTAAATTTCATGCCGGCTTGATTTATTTTATATACACAATTCACGTCTACACAGCTAAAACGTACTATAAAGCAGGAATTATAATTGAAAAATCTAGTTTGCTTTTCTAGAATTCGAAATGCAAATAAAAACAGAAAATATTGGTTATTAAATCAAATACAAAATCACTTCTATAACGCAAGATAAAATTGTTTGTAATTGGTTGTATTTTCATCGCTTCAGCTACGTTTCGATGTAACCAAACCAATTTTACTGAAATGGACAAACTGTTTATTTATTTGTAGTTGCTAAGAACTTGGTTTATAACTATTTACGGCGGATAGCGAAGCTACATAAGCACCGACTCATAAACACAGACTAATTATTTTTATCACTAAAAACAAATTAATAGTAACGCTTATTATGCAGGCTAATTAAATAATTTTACATATTTATTGTTTGATTTGTATTTTTTATTATTCCAAATAGAGCTCATTAGTAATAAATTAAAGTAGGTTTATGGGACTGTTCATTTGAATGTAATCATTTTTAAATTGAGTTTAAAAATAGCTTGCACCTATTTCGCGTTTGAATTAACTGCAATTATTAAACGACAGTGTTTGCAATTACATATTGAATTTTGCAAGTCGTAATGACATCCGCGAGTGTGTTCTAATCTGTTCGACAAGATTGTAAAATCTATCATTACTTTTATTACGAATTCACTGCCATTATTTGTTAGTTTTATTTGCATAAAGGTACGTTGTTGAGCGTTTCACATACATGCGTTATGCTAGAGTATAATAAAAATATTACATGTGATTTTAAGATCTATAGTTTATTGCACTATGAAAGACACGGTACTAGAAATAACTAAACATTATCAATTGTTTTTAAAAAACTACAATACTCTCTTTAACAAAGAATATATTTAAATTTACTTATGATTCTACTCCCCACCCAACTAGAGACCTACAAAGGCTTCACAGTAATATCTTTAAAGATCAAAAAAAATATTGCTAAAAAGGAAAACCAGGATGCGATAACTCTGGAATCCTGCAGCAGCAGACAGAACTATGTATAATCAACTAGTCAGAAATTAAAGTCTAAGTTAAAGGAGATTCGAAACGATTCATTCTGGGACTATATCTTCAATATCAACACATACGATAACTATTTAGCGTCCGGTCATAGCAAAGCTGAAACTAATTCAAAGAAATTTCAGAAAAAAATCACAGAAAAACTACACCCAACCCATGGGTACTCAGCAATAAAGAAAAAGTTCATCTATTTGTAGAACACCTTGCTTGTTTTTACTTTAAACGATGACGTACCAGACTAATTAATATCTGAATATCTGAATAATACATCACACTATCCCGATTCGTAACCAAATTTGAAACAATGTTTACTCAACTTATAAATCAAAATAGTATGTTGTTAAATATACTCAACACGCTAATTAACAATTCCCAAAAATAAACGCCCTCCGACTAGCAACTTGGAACAGCAATGCACTTGCGAAGCTATTTCTTTGATAGCGCAAGACAAGAGTTACTTTAATATCCACAAATATAAAATATACTATACAAACCACCCCGTGAAACCGCTCATGCTGGCTTTGCTACTAATGACAGATTGTGCTATCACAAAATGGAAAAGTTTACAACAAATTATCTACAATCAATAATTATTAACATCAAGGGCAGCTTCGAATCTATCATGATAGCAGCACTCTACTGCCCACCCAGACACCCTATTAAGCAAAACCAATACGAAACATTCTTTCAAAAATTAGGCAATCGATTTATAGACGGTGGGGATTTCAATGCAAAACATCCAGTCTGGGGTTCCACACTAACCACGCCAAAAATAAGGGAACTACATACCAATCAGCATACAAACAAGCCATCTGATATAAAAAAATACCAGATTTGTCACCAAACGATTATCATCAAATTACTGCAGTGGACACTTGCTTTAACCTCCTTCTAATCACTCATTTATAATAACTACACATCTATCATTCACAAAAGAAAGAAAACCATCATTTTATAGCGGTAGCACAAACTGGGAAATGTTTAGAAAATACTTTTTTAGTTTTTAACTCCACCTAATCCTGAAAAATGTCATTATTAATAATTATCCTTTAGACATCAAAACAACAATAGTTGAGAAAAGAAGAAAAGCTGGCAACAAACCAACCAATGATAAAAGTAGATTAAATGGGTTAACTAGAGAACTGAGCAATTTGCTAAAAGATTGGAAAAATAAAACATTCAACATATATATAAGTAATCTATAATTGTCTTTACACAATGATTATACTTTGTGGAGAACAACAAAAAACTAAATTTCTCCAAAAAACCTATCCCCTCAATTAAGAAGGTCAATGGCACGTGGGCAAGAACAGAAGAAAATAAGAGCTCTTTGCTGAACAGTTCTTTAATATTTTCCACTCACATCATTTAACAGCAACACCTCAAGAAGAAGAAGAAGAAGAAGAAATATTAGAATATCTAAATGTTCTATTACAATTAAGTCTACTTCTACAACATTTTACGCATAAAGAAGTAAAATCGAAAATAAAAATCTTAGTGATAAAAAGGCTCCGTGTTACGATTTTATTACAGCCAAACCACTAAAAGAACTGCATTTATAAAGGCATTTATAGCAATTATAAAAATATTTAATGCAGTAATAAAATTACTTCCCAATGCAATAGAAATTTGGACAAATAATAATAATACATAAACCAAGAAAACCCCCACATGAAGCAACCTCATATAGGCCGATAACACTTTTGTCAGTGTTATCAAAATTACTTGAGAAGCTCATATTGAAAAGGCTAATGCCCGCAATAGATAAACAAAAATTCATCTCTCAACCTGAATTCGAATTTAGACGCAAATACTCTAAACTAGAAATTTGTTGAGTTGTGGATGCAATTGAAAAAGATCGTGAAGAACACAGATATTGTATGGCAGTGTTTTTAGATATAAGCCAGGCAAAATTAAACAGTTCTTACTACATCAGTATTATTATTTTATATAGCAGTAGATTTATAGCTGTTTTTTGTTATTCTCCATTTGTTGAACCAGTCTTGAAGAATGTTGAGGTGATTTTATAGATATGCTATAACTGTTTCCGGATTTGCGCTGCTTGAGAGAATAGCCGTATCGTCGGCAAACGTTGCAATTAATGTGTTATTTGTGAGAGGACTATCAGAGGTACACAGCAAGTACAGCAGAGGTCCAAACACGCTGCCTTGCAGAACTCCAGAAGTAATCTTGTGATAAGTAAACACAGTGCTATTGATCTTGACTTGAAAAGTCCTGTCGCCAATGTATGACTTTAATAACAAGTATAATTGACTTGGAAAGTGGGGCTTAATTTTGTATAGTAGGCCTGCGTGCCATACCCTGTTGAATATCCTGCTGAATATCCAAAAATACAGCTGAGCAAATCCGTTTTGTTTCGAGGCTCTCCATTATTTTTATAACGATTCGGTGAGTTTGATGAATCGTCGAGTGTTGTTGGCGGAATCCGAACTGGTAATTTGGTTTTATGTGCTCTAGATCTACGTCACTATGGATTCTCTTGAGGAGTAGCCGTTTGAAAACCTTGGATGTCAGGGGTAAAAGACTGATTGGACGGCAGAAAGAGGGTTGTGAAGGAGGTTTTCCAGGTTTCTCGATTGCAATAATTTGGGCAAACTTCCACTGGGTTGGGAAATGGCATAGTCCGAGGATGCTGTTAAATATTGTGCTGAGGAGTACTATGGCTTTTCTAGGAAGATTTTGATTTTCCACTATCAGATCGTATCCTGGCGCTTTGCGGGCATTGGTAGCTAATATTTGTTGTCGTACTTCTCTTGGTGAGAATGGGTTGATTGGTAACGACAATTGGCATGGGTCCTCCAGAAATAAATTAATTTCAGAATCGTCGGTATTCGATTGGGATTGTGGTGTCGTGAAATGTTAGCGAAATGTTCAGCAAATGTTTCGGCCTTGTCTTCCTCTGATCTGGCCCAAGTGTCGTCCGGTTTCTTGATGGGAGGTATGGTGGCAATTGGTCGTTTGAATTTTTTGGTTGCTTTCCACAACGTGAGATCGTCAGGTGAAAGATTAGTAATATAATGTTGGAAGGTATTGTTCTTTGGTTCTATTAACACGTTGTGTAGTTGATGTGTAAGTCGGTTGAGTAAGGTTTTGTCGTACCTATCTCTGGTTCTTTGCCGCTTTTTCTTTCCGTTTCTGGGCAACAAGATCTCGAATGTGGCGAGGAATGTTGTGTATTTGTTGATGAACCCTTGGGTTGGGCGTGGCTTGCCAAGCGGCATCTTATACCATTGTCGTCAGGTATTCTGTTGCTTCGTCAAGGTCTTCAGCGCTTTTAATTTGCAGAGCAAGATTAAGGTTTCTTTCTAACAAATTCCTAAAGTGGGCCCAATTAGTGAGTTTTGTACACAGTTTTGGAGTAGACTCTTTGTAGGTAATTGTAGTGCTTAGGGTAATTGTGACCGGGGAGTGGTCGGATGAGAGATCGAAATTAGCTTCTATTTGTGTGAACGTATTCGTTATATCACGTGTTACTGCAAAATCAAGTAGGTCTGGTAGCCTGTTTGTATCGGTAGGCCAGTAGGTAGGCTGGCCAGTGGAAAGATAACTGCATCTGAGGTTTCTAATGGTTTGCAGTAGATTCCGTCCTTCTGGATTATTTAACCTGGAACCCCACGCTGTGTTTTTAGCCTTCCAGTCGCCTCCTATGATGGATTTTGTATCGAATGTTTGCAGAAACTCCTCGTACTCTTCGGTAGAGATAGAGCGTCTTGGAGGACTGTAAACTGCTGCTATTATCAGTGGAGAAGGCAGAGCATGCACTCTTATGCTTGTCTAGCAGTGTCATCACGTTGTTTCAGCTAGAAACAAGTCTTTTGAAATTAAAAATTCTGTATTTTTAGACAACAGTGTGACATTTGATAAGGTACGACATAAAAGTCTGCTCTATAAATTTAAACTAGCACTTCTACCGCATTTCAATCTCTAAATCATACTTAAGCGACCGACAATTCAAAACCAAGGTTAACAGTGAATTGTCGAATACTTTAATAATTAAAGCTGGAATACTTCAGTGTAATGTGTTAGGCCCGTCACTTTAAATACTGTATACATATGACCTATTCACTTTAACAGGGACCTTCGCCAACGACAAAATCATGCTTGCAGTCCACGACATTTTGATAAAACACATCTTCATATGTACAAGACTACCTAAATCGATTTCAAACATGAATTAATATGTAGAAAATCAAGATTTACCAAACTAAGGCAATGCAGATAACCGACCTTTGCATTAAGGTAGGGCATTTCTGTTCTCCAGTTTCTATTAACATAATAATGTCCTGTATCGTCTACAGTTTGTTATCTGGGACGTAGAAGGGATGCATGTCTAAAAAACAAATAGACTTTGGATTTAACAAATTGGAAAAAGATCCCAACTGCCCCTCTAAAATAAAATTCTGACCTACTAAGCACTTACCAAACCCATATGGACTTATCACATCTAACTATGGGGTTGTGCAAACCAAACGCTTCATGTTGACCTCAGCATCCCATTTGTGAAAGTTGTCAATCAAAAACGTAGTAAAAAGCATCATACTCAACAAAAATCTTACAATAATCTCCTAGTGGCACCATTAATACACCAACAAGAAGAAAACAAAACAGAAGATCAAAAAAATAACCTCAACTGTTAAAAGGATCTGTGATGATCATGTTCTATGTTACCATATTAGCTTATAGCACGTACAGTTTTGATTGCTGATTAATATATAATGTTTATAAGAAATATTTGTATTTTTTTACAAACTATAGTAACTGGCAATTAAATTTGTTATATGACAAAGATGCTGAATATTTTATGAACATTGTTAGAATCTAAAAAATATACATATCATAGGAAAAACTAAAATTCACTAATAGGAGGAAGCTTTAATATTGTTTACGGCATTTTCCTTAATTTAACTTAATTTAGATCGAACCTATGAAATGTAAGTAAATTAAAAAAAATTCAACTTAGTCTATCTCCAAAAGAAGCATTATGATATTCTGAATGCAGCCTTCGCAAAGGAAACATGATGCTGTTTTACATTCATGTTTAGATGTCTCTATATCATGTTTGCTTGTTTATACAAATCTTCAATATTTTTTTACCTTTGACGCCCACGTTGACTAAATTATTTATTAAAAATAGAAATGAGCATACTTATAGTTATTTAATTACGACGCGTTAACTACTGCACCACTGTTCCCCGGCGGTAACAGCGTCTGATAGTAGCATGACTATGGATCTTATGCTTTAGTTAGGCACATGCGCATTGTCGGCGTGTCCTAAGAATGAGTGGTACTAGTCTAAGGCGCATGCCCAGTATCGGAGTGATGAACTCCATAGGCTGCTTTCAATCTTAATGCAGCTTCAGTATCGTGATTTTCGTGTATTTAGAGGTTTTCCTTGTGGAGACCTTTTTTAGTTCTAGATTTTCGAACTGTTGCCGAAGTTTCTCCGACCTTAAATGACTTGTTTTTTCAAGTCATGTCCCCAAATTCCTTTTTATCTTGAACTAACCTTGATTAAGGTGCACTAATATGATGTTCATTATCATGTTCCATTCCACCTGCACGGTATGGTTCAAGAAAAAGGGTAAAAAACTAATTTCTCTCATAGGAGCCGATGATAATTGAAATCTCGAAAAAAGTAACTTCTCGATAATGCATCTAGACAAATTTATACTACCAAGTACAGTTTTAACTACGGGTGGTTTTAATTGTCTTATAAGTATTAAAATAAATCATCGATCACATTAGCGTAACAGGAAACATATACCAAAATTGCGCTTGTAAACCATTACTAAATAATTAAATCATTTTTGATAATTTACTTACCACTTATAGTGGCTTTTACAAAACATTTCATAGAGATAAAGCAATCGCTTTCTCCAAATTTAAAAGAAAAATAGAAAAACATGATCGCAGTTTTAAATCTAATATGCTAGATCTAAAATGTAAAAAAGAAGAACAGTACAACTGTCAACAATTTTTCTAAAACAACTTAAGCACTGTTAAAATTTGATATTAAGTCAGTTATAGTTATTTTTAAATCCAATTTTGGTAGTGATGCTTTTTAATACAAAAAGCAGTTCTAATCGATTGAATGGATAAATGCGTGGGTAAATTAAATATAAATCTGAATTCTTTTTTATATAAGTGTGCACCCTTCTTTGACATCGTGGCAGAAGCAGTAGTGCGAGGTACCTTACGAGGGATGTTCCCTTCAGTCACCCCTACTTATAACACTCCAAAGACGCATCTTTCTCTGTTCGCTTTCTTCTCGGACTATTTGCTTGTTTTTTAAGCGTTAACGATCATCGTAATAGCACTACGTTGGAATTTTTCGTTACCTGCGACTTCCCGGAATAGTTCCTTCATTCAGTGGTAGAATGCTCCGGGGTCTTATTATTATCTAATGTTACGTAGTGATGAGATCCCTCTTTCTTCCGATCTTTCCTTTTTTTACAACTTTGTCTTAAATAATAAGTTCGTATTTAGTTTTATAATAATATGAACAAAATATTTTTTTGCATGAGATTTAGCACCTTCTCATTTAAAACATATGCTTTTCGTAAAATAATTAGTATTATACAACACTGTAGTAGCTTAAACGCTTCTAGTTTATATCCTTGTTATTCTTAATGTCCAGGTTTCGAAACCTTAAAGGAAAATAGACCATATATAACATTGTAAACTTTTTATACGAAAATTTATAGAAATGTTTCTGCCACAGAAAGCTGTTTTCCTCTTCACTAAAGCTGTACGTGATTTAGATATGTGCTAACACTTTTTCTTCTAATTTAGTTCACTCTTTAGTTAACTACCAAGGTATTGAAAATTACACACTTTCTCTAAAATTAAGTTATTTAATATTAGTTGCGTATCAACATTTATTTTATATTGACCATAAATTTCGTTTCTGAGAACCTTAAAAATGCCTTTGGAGTATAGATACGTTCAAGAATGTTGGTTACGCGACATACTTGCCTTATACCTTTTTTAAGAGCGACACCCTATGTGACACTATTCTCTGTTTTCACAGTGGCAGATTGATTTAAATAAAAATTATCTATTTATGTATGTCATGTTTATCTAGATATATTTTTATGATGTTTAAACAATAATGTGTGTTGAACTTGATCTAATAGTTTCAAATTTTATGAAACGCGAAAATGTTCTTTCAAAATTTCCAGTTTTTTGTAGAAGAATTCGTATACAAAATAAGACTTCTCACGTGCTCATGATACCACATTGATTCCCAATTTTTTGTTAAAAGGGAGAATATAAGATTTTCCAGTATTGTAAGGAGTATTTTAATTGGAAGATTCATTAGACTGATAAAGTTATATTTATGTATGTCATGTTTATTGAACTGAGCCATTTTTGAGATTTTGTCAGTTCAATATATTTTACTGATGAACTACTTTAAGAGTTTGAGCTATTCAGGTAGAATTGTGTTTATTACGGGAACTTTCCTGGTTTTAGCTTGTCTTATGGTTTTCTCAACTTTTTTTAAAATTTTTGGGTTTTTATTTAGTTCATAGAATATGCTTGATTATTATTATTGAAAAGCATGGAAATATAATATCCTATTATTAGCAGCGTTGTTCCACATCAGTGAACACATTTTTATTGGAGTTCATCAGTTTTACGACATACTTCTTTTTTTTACGAAAGATATGATAAAAATCTAAGTATTTAGTGTTGTTCTAATTTTTATGTATTTTTTCGTTATTTTATTAAATTTAGTATTTTTTTGAATTCTTATTGCCAAGAAACTCGGTTTGAAATATTATATATATATATATATTTAATTCATCAGACTTTTTTTAAAATTTCTTTTCATTTAAGAGTTTTTATGTGGTTTATGCCTGTTTTTATTTGGTTTATAATCTTCTGTAGTGCTACTCTTACTACAGCATTTACAAAAATGGTGGTTAATCAGGATGAAATCTAGTTGATTTTACACAATTTCATTTTGGGGCCTATTTAAAGGCGATTTACAAGTGTTAAACATTTTCTTAAGTAATCTGAGCCAGTTGAATACAAGTTCTTTATCCTAATAAATTGAACTACAGCCTTACCTCTAGAATTTCTACCACCGAGCCCAAGCTAGTCTAAATTACAGTAATGCCTGGCTTTTCCTACTGATTTATTTTGTAGTTGAAATTACCCATAACTCAATGTTATTTTGTACCGTTTTGTGATTCTTGAGGCGTCATCAGTCGATCTGCTAGACAAAGAGTATTATGAAACGACATGGTAATCGTATTAAAGTCAGTATTGCACGAATGTCTGATCAAAAATATAAAAATTGCACATCACTGCAATCAGCAGAACAAGCCGAGTTCATGAATATACTTTAGGTTACTAATTAAATAAGTTTTAATTACATTTGTAATTAAGTAGTTAAGCAATCCAAATCTAACAATTAGCCGTAACAAATAGAGAACAAATCAAAATTTTCAATTTTAGATACGTTTGGTGCGTCTCCGATTCATAATTATGCTGCTTCTACGTTTATTTTGATCATTTTATCAATGTTGATTATAAAACAGTTAATTAAAAAATTAATTAATTAAAACTAATTGCATAGCAACCATTTTTGATCAGTCATTAAGAAAATAACGGCTTTAGTACAATTTAACAATGTCGTTTCATAATGAACTTTTTTCACATTATTTTTGATAATTTCTTTCTTATTTATTAAGATGTCACTTTTCTGAATTAATTTTAAGTTCCAAAGTAGGTAGTGTAAACTATTTGCTTTATAGTTTTTATTGTCTACCAATCTGGTTTCTCATATTCCTAATATTAGAATATTTTGCCTAATCTACTTCGATTTTATTATTAATTTTGGTTTTCCACCCGGCGATTCCTAGCACCCCTGTCACCAGGCACTCGGTACCTTTGATTGTGTCTGCATAACTGTGATCATTAAGATAGGAAATATTATTAAATATTGTAAATAAGGGAGTGGTTTTTCATTGCAATTATCACCTCCAGTTATTTATTATTTATTAAGTTGTACCGAAGCTTATCATCTCTAGCTTTACAAAGTATAAATATTAGTTTTGGTTTGTTTCGGGTTTCTTATTTTCTCGCTACACATCTGACGGAAATTCTCTATCCACCACATGAGAAGGAGGCCGATAGGAAACTACAAATTCCACATAGGAGACGTACATTAGAAACATTAAAGTGGGTGATTATTAAATCTGCAAAATTATTGAACTCGAATACAGTTTGTAAATGTAAATATCTTAACCAAATAATAACTATAAAATTTTAAATATGTCGTTTTTAAAAGTAATATAAGATAAAAATTAAATCATTTTGAGATATAAATTTAATGTAGCCAGTTCTCGTGAAATAAACACGAAACATTAAAGGGTTATTTAAACTTGTGTAAAGCTGCAGTTTGTGGTGCGCATTAAGAGCATCTACTAAGTCGAGCACATCCAAACTTTAAATGGATTCTGTTCTATTTATAAACACTTTTTGCATGTTTTGCTGCGGCTGGAATACCCAACGAACAAACCGGGCGATGAATAAGCTTAACCTTCCAGCGAGACTTCATGTCTAGGAGTCTAGCAACGGCCTTGCAAGTGAAAAAAGCTCGTCGCAGCATCTTCGCGAAACTGAGTCATTCGGTGATGTAAAGCAAATCTATTTCCAAGCCGTCTGGCCGAGAGCATGCGAGCGATAATAAACTTCCTCGAAAACATATCCGGATTAATGACGGCATTAAATCATTCATCTTCCAGCGGCGATGTAGGTCAGAAGTGTGTTTTCTGCATTAGCCGCCGTTCGTTAAGACGTAAGACTCGGGCCGCAGCGGTTTGTATGCAATAAGCGTTGCTACTTAAGAAGCAATTGCTTATTGAACAAAGCGCGTACACCTGAATGTATAAACGGGGGTCGAGCTTTGAACGTATTCTTTGCACGATTATTGACGTAATGATAGAGATCGCATACAAGTGTCACGTTATGTAATTCCAGGGGTTTTCCTGATTCCCATTGTAACTTGATACGGATGTTTTTGTAAAAATGCCAGTTATAGCCATTTGTTCTTTGCATTCAAATAATACTGAAAGCAGTAATGACCTCTGAAAGTAAAAGGTACATCGGTTTTTTGTCTGTTCTTATTTATTAATATCTAAAGTTGTTATAGTTTATTTCAAATGTTTATTGCTTTGGATTAGTGTGTGGAATCAAGAAGTAATGCCCTTTAGCACTACTCCCCACACTGTAATAAAATTGACCTTAACCTAGAAAATACACTATAAGTTACTAATTTTTGTTAAATCTGTTAACTAAATCTAGCGGATAGTAGCTTTTGAGTCTTCTGTCGTACTGTCTTTTTAGAAGAGTAACAGTTAAATTATTGGAGTGAACATTGTGTTTCGTTTGGTAATTGGTGATAGTACTTTGAATTTCTTCCTTGATGGTTGAGACGGGTATGTACGTCGTGGAGTAACTATTTAGAAGGTTTTCAGGTTAGAGTTGCTAGTAGACCTCCAAATTTGGGATCCATATTAATCTTATAATTGTTTTATAGAGAATAGAAATATTCTGTTTATAGTGATAAATGAGATTTTTTCCCTGTCATTCAGTATATTTTACACAGTTAAATCCAAGTGTTAAATCAAAAACGTTTTTTACTGCGCGAGTATCGTAGGTCAGGCGCCTATCTAAGTGAATCCGCAAATATTTTACACTTGCTCGCTGAGCTATTTAATATAACTTGTGGGCAGGTTTCCTTCCAAAGAGTAAAAGTTATTTGAACTGATTTCGTTTCGTTCACATATATCCAAGATAGTTTAAGCTATTCTTCGATTTTTCGAGGTTTTGTTGGAATATCAGTGATGATGTTTGTGGATTGTTATAGGACGCTAGAACAAGCAGTGTTATCTGCATACGCTGCTACTAATATTTGTGGTGTTGTTGGTAAGACCGCTATATACAGAAAATATATGACAGAATCTTTGATGCTGCCTGGGTATATGCCTGTTTAGATTATTCTAGGTAAAATTTATAAAAAGGCGATTAAATAATTGATACGTAAAGAACGTAAAACCAAGTATAAAACTTTCTGAGATCAGTAAACGATTAATATCCTTTCAAAGTAGGTTTTATAATTAATGCAATCTGAGCATATAAAAACAATTTAAAAAGAACAAAAAGTAGCATAACAAATATATTCAGATAATACAAATATTCACATTTGACTTTCAATAGCCAAAATCTTACATATGCAGCAAGCTTTTACCTTTATATATATAGAAAATATATAGAAAATATTGAAGCAATTAAAATTTTATTGCGATCAGTGTAAAGGAGAGACTTAGCATTTACGTATAAAATATGATGTCGGCCAAATGTCCTCCGCTGACATGCGACCATTCTTTTAGGGAAGTTTTTCCATAATAATTTTCTAGAAATACAGTTCTATTTCAGCAATTATACGTAAGTTTGCTGTTTTTCAAATAGCCTCATAGGAAAATAATCTAATGAGGTTAGATTGCAAGACCGTAGTGGCTAACTGATGTCGCCTCTTTGCAAGATAAAGCGACAAGGGAATTTGGTTTGAAACTAAGTGAGTGTTTCGCGTGTCCTGTGGCTTCATCTTGTTTAAACCACATGTCATTCAAGTTCAAATCTTTGATTTTATTGAAAAGATAGCTAGTTAGAATTTTCCGGTAGCGTCAACGATTGACAGTAAAAGCGATACCAGCTTCGTTTTCAAAAAAATACGGGCCAATAATGCATACAGCTCACATTGCAAACCAACTAGTACCTTTTGTGGCTGGATTAGTTTTGTATAAACAGCATTTAGATTTTCATACTTCAGATGCGAGGAGTTTCATAATTCACAGTGCCATTTAATTAAAAATGAGCTGTGTCGCTCAAAATAAGTTTTTCCAAAATCAGCATCAACCGTATGTTCTCTGAAATCAAATTTACAAATATGCGGCATTTTTGGTGAACTTTGCCATGCATTTAAATACCAACGGCGCACAATTCAAATTCCAAAGTTTTCTTTAAATTACCTATTTATATATCGCAATTTACAGAACATAATCTAATTCATATATGATTGGTATAGTTCTTGCAATGATCCAACATTGTATTCGGTGTAATAGACAAGTTATAGATGGTAATTTTTCAATAGTACAAATTAATAAATGAATTTCTCCACATTGTGAGGTTTAGCGCTATTCTGTGCAATAATAGTGCCGTTTAGCAATAACTCCCATTTTTAAAGGTATTTGTAACGTGTTTCTTAGAATTGTATTATAAATCATTGATACTGCACGTGATCTTTTGTGGTTCAAGTTACGTCAGCAAAATTTCCTTGCTTTACAATCTTGAGATTGGTGGATCTGTATATATTTATAATTTGAGATATTGTCTCATCCCAATTTTAATGACTACATCTCTTAGTCTCAATATTGCCAATAATTATCTCCTCTTTTTAATAGATTTAAAAAATTCATTCTATTAACACACATTAAAATGCATTTTAGGAATGAAGGATATTCAATACTAAAAATAATAAAATAAATAATTACTAATTTATATATATATATATATATATATATATATATATATATATATATATATATATATAATAGATGCTAATGAATATAATAAATCACACGTAAAAAATATCTTATGTATGTGCGAATACATTTTAAATACCTTTTTGTTGCTCTAAATTGCAAAAAAATACAATATTTAAATTATTTTTATTAAACCTTGTATTATAAGTTTTTTATTTCATTTATAATTGGCAACTATTACTAAGGATATTAAACGATTCGTTTAAAATTTGCATAACAGTTGCTGCAATGACATCTTTCTCGACATGTGTTGCCAGAGCACAACCACAAATTACACAAGCAGAGATTCCTATGAACACGAAAAACGTTTCAGGGATCAGATAATCCAGCGCTCTATTTGAATGGCCGCCATAAAAGCACAGAGCCTGATTAGGAAACTCAATAACTATCAACCTGAAAATAATGGTGCAAGATACAGTTGGAAGTGTCGATGTTACTGTTTGTGAAATTTACGACTAAACATCGAGATACCAGGTGATACCTTCAGACAACTGGGCACCTTTGAAGAACTCCAGGACTCGTTAAAACTTACTCTTAATAGAAGCATACAAATAAAGCAACCCACACCTACGTAAGGTCTTGTGTATTAAATAAATCTTATTTTATAAACTTCCCATTTGTGTTAAATTTTGAACAATTATTTTCTTATATCTTTATTAATACAATGACTTGTTTTTAAGTGTTTTGTAAATTATTTAACTTACTAAAGAACACAAAAGTATTGATTTAAATTTTTTTAGTCCTTGTATCGAACTTTACACTTGAAATAATTTTGGGCAAAAAGTTATGAATGTTTATTTTTAAAATAAATAATTATTACAACCCCACAACCTTAAATTTTTTATATAACTTAACATTCAATTGAGATACTACAACTTTTAGACACCGCTTACATTCTTATTATGATACAGTAATAATGTTTATATTATAACATAACTTACATAACCATATATTTGATGGTTGTTGCTTAAATACAATAATAAAGTAGACATTCTCTATAATGTTGTAATTACAATTTTAAAACTAATTCGTTTAGGTACAAATAAGGTTTAAAACAAACAAATTGCTTTGATAATTTTTTACTGTAAACCCAACAAATATGGAATTGAAGAAATATGTCTAATATTCCTTTTAATGTGTAAACTCAATAATTTCCCTAAAGCGCCAAAATATATAAATCAGAAAATTAAAGATCTGTTTAAAGAATATTTAATAATGTAAAGCATTAAAAAAACATATAACCCTTTTAACAACTCATTATAAATCAGGTAGATTTTATGACGTAAATCTGATCAGAATTTAAAAAGAGCTAAGTTCTTGTAAACTCCCAAAAACTCTTATAGAGACAGTTTAAACTCGAAAAATAAACAACTTTGAACTGGTTTCCTAAAATCACCCCCATCCCCAAAATTATACCCCCAAGTGCATCGGGGCACTTTATAAACATCATATTGCAATCAGCAAATCCAAAAACCCTTATATAGACAGTTTAAACTGAAAAACAAACAAATTAGAGGTTTTTCCCAAAATCGCCCCTATCCCCAAGATTATGCTCCTCCAAGTGCATTGGGGCACTTTTTAAACATCATATTTGTTATCAGTGACCCCAAAAACCCTTATATAGGCAGTTTAAACTCGGAAAACAAACACATTTTAGGTAATTATCTAAAATCACCCCCATCCCCAGAATTATGCCCCCAAGTATCGGGGCACTTTCTAAGCATGATATTCGCGATCAGCGACCCCAAAAACCTCAGAGTAACGAGAATGACCTTATTTTGGCCAATATTAAGCGAGAAATAAAATATTCTTTTAGGTCTGCAAAAAGTGCATCAAATAAATACATTTTTTACGCGCACAAATGCACTTTCGCATTATAACAAAAAAATATGTGGTAACATTTTTTTCTGGGGCTCTTACTAATCGAATGCGCCTTGGAACGTCTCGATACGTAGACCCGCTAAAAATTTCGAGCTTTTTTACTAATTTGCCTTGACTATAAGGATTATATATGAGCGTACAAAACAGAAGCGTGAACAATACATCGGATACACACAATTTTGGTTTAGAACCGGCATGGGAACCAGAGGAGCATTACTCTGCATAATAGTCTTAGCAGAAAAATGCTTAGATCTGAAGCAGAATTTATTTACCTCATTGACTTAGAAAAATCTTCTAACAAAGTCTAACACGTCCAACTTATAAATTCTCTAGAACAAATAGGGTTAAACAAAAGAGATACACAAATAATCAAAAACTTATACTGACAACAAAATGCGACAATCAAAAAATTGATAAAAATAGCAGTGGCGAATTAAACATAGAGAGAGGAGATGTATGTTGTGTAAAATAAATATTATTTAATGCATAATCAGAGAAAATTGTAAAAAATGCATACATAGAAGAACAGAAGGTATTAATGTAAATAGTATATTAATCAACAATATAAGATACAGATGACACAGTTTTAATACTAAACGGCGTTTCGGAAGAAAGTAACAGAATGGGGTTAAACATCATTACTCAGATATCTGGATATAATACACGATAACATCAGAGTAGAGCAAGTAAGAAAATTTAAGTACTTAGGAAGAGTTATTGGTGAACTCTCTGAGACTAAAACATAAATGAGAGCTAGAACAAAACAACCATGTCAAATTTCTTTAAACTCTAAAATTTCATCTGTAACCATCATATAAAAATGAAACTAAGGTTACGCATTGTAAAGACGTACGTATGGTCCACGACACTTTACGGTTGCGTGGCATGGACAGTAAAACAAATACATTCAAACAACTAACTGCATTTGAAATATGCACATATAAAAGAATACTAAAAATCCTATGGACAGATCGAGTAACTAACGCCGGAGTATAGAAGTATAGAAATAAAGAATATTAAAAAAACAAGGAAATTAATATACTTTGGACACATGCTACATGACAAATACAATATACTGTAATACATAATAGAGGGCAAGATCGAAGAAAAACGCGCTATAAGAAGATGTAGAACATCGTAGATGAGCAACATCAGAAACTGAACTGGCCTAAACAGAGAAAGGCTTATACACACAGCCAGAGATAGTTGGAGATATGCCATATTGTTAGCCAACCTTAGACCTTGAGACGGCACCTATAAAGATAACTAACTAATAACTAATCTATACTTCTAATTTTCTAGAAGATTGCTCAGAGCCTTTCTCTTTTTTATTGTTGATAAGAATTCTCAATTGGAATTTGTAAGTTGCAGTACTTTAATCATACGAATCATTGAATAACATCTTAAAAGAACTTGTGTTTTTTACCATTTACATGAACCCTTGCTTCACCATTTCAGTTCTAATTCTTATTTGTAAATTTAAACTTAATTTAGAGTTTAACGAGCAGTCCAAGCATTGATATTTTTCCAAGTTTTCTAAAGTAACTTCGTCGTTTAATTTAAATGTGACACGTCTTGACTTGTTGCTAAGTTTTATTATTTTTATTTTATTCTTATTAAGTGTTAAATCTATTAGTATGCTTATACCTCGTAAATTATATTTACTTAAACATTTTGAAAAATCATTTCAGAATAAATATTAAACCACATCTGTCTTACACCTCGTTTAATTTCGATGTATCTGTTTCCCTGTCTTTCATTTTTACCCTAGCTTGAGAGGTTCAAAGAAGATATTTTTAACTATCATTACATCTCTTTCGTTTAATCCGACTGTTTTTAAGCGTTTCATAAGTTTATATGCCTTACTTTATTAAGTTCTCAGAATTATACATCTTTATGTTGAATTTCTCCGCCAACGTTTGTACAAAGAATCAAATTGGACACCACTTTCTACTTTTATACAGTTGTTCTATGCGCGGTTTTGCGGTGCTTTTGAAAGTATTTTAAAACAGTGACTTATCGGTCTCTAGTTGTTATATGATTTTGCATTTGTCTTTTTAAACAATGTGATGAATTCTGACTTTAAGCTATTGTATAGTATATTATTGTATAGTATACCGTATTAAATAAATACGCTAATATACTTATGTTTTGTTTGTTTATTAATTTCAACACTTCTGTGTACCCACTATCTGGTTTCAAGCTTTCATCTCTTTTATCTGTTTATAGCAAACTCTACTTAATATTTGAAAATACATAGTCTCATAGTTTATTCATCAATCTACATCCATCTTTTCTAGGATGTGTCTCTTTACTATTCTCTTAAACTTAATTTGTATTTTTATTGCAACATTATAGACTGATGCAATTTCGGTGCCGTGATAGGTTTTTGAACTTAATATATTGCTGTGATATTTTTTATTTGAGTACGTAATCTACCTGATTTATGACTACGCTATTTATAAAGCTTTAGGTTTAGGTTTAAGATTATATTCTAAAAATTAATAATTTGAATCACCCCTTGTTTGTATTACAAAATTTTCCTCTTGACCGAACTGAATTCCATATTTTTCTATAATCTTTTCGCCTTCGGTCTGGAGAACTTTTGCATTGAAATATCCTGTTATAATATTTATATCTTGCTTTTTTGTTGAACGTAATACGTCTTTAAGCTGGGAGTAAAGATTTCTACCCTTTAAATCAATTTGGTCTGCTATATGTACGCAGAAATCTGAAATATTCAGTTATATCTCCGCACCACCTCATTCTAGTCTCTTTAATTTTGGTATAACAAGCATACAATCTATTTCATAATAATGGCATCAGTTTTATGCCAGTCCTCAACTTATTCTTTAACTATTTTCAAAGAAATTTTTTACCGAAACATGAATTTTCCGTCACTACATATCCATATATTTGCACTCGAGCACCGGCATATGGCATCTCTGTGCACTCAACGGACGAAAGAAGTGGTTCAAAATGAAGGTGGATCCCCACACATTATTAGTCTTTTTCAATACTAAAACAACACGGGCCTTTTAAAGGCTAAATCACAATGAAAACTTAGTTTAATTATAATGCCTCATAGGGTTTAAAATTGTCTTCATTTTAACACCAAAATCATTAAATTCTATTTAGTTAAAAATTATGAGTATTTTAGTTTCTGACAAATTTCATTTTCCACCCTCCCTGTGCTACAGCACACACTTTTCGGTCAAATCACAAAGCATGTGTAGACACATTTTTTTAAGTAGATTTTAACCAATTAATCAGATTTAGTATATCTCTACCAGTTTTTGTTGTACGAGACCTAACTGCAAACAGATATGCCATATGCCGGTGCTCGAGTGCAAATTATATAAATATGTAATGACGGGGAATCCATGTTTCGGTAAAACATTTCTTTGAAAATAGTCAAAGGCAAAGCTCAGGACTGGCCTAAAACCAATGTTATTATTATGAAATAGATTATATATATATATATATATATATATATATATATATATATATATATATATATATATATATATATATATATATATATATATATATATATATATATATTAGTTCACGGATGAACCGCGACTATTTGTTTCTCGACGTTGCTCGAGCTTTGATGCCATTTTCAGTTAGCCTTCACCGGGATCTCAATCTGCCTACCTCTTAAGGAGAGTTATGAGTCTTTGAATAAGACTGACCCCGAGTGATGAGCTAACCTCTTGAAAATGGCATCAAAGCCGATGCCGAAACGTCGAGAATTTTCCCAAAATAGACGCGGTTCATCACGTGAACTAAGTTGTAAGGCGTTCTTCAGACATCCTCGTCACATGTCCTATCCATCTCAGTCTCTTAACTTTTATTTCTCCTATTAGGTCCGGTTCGACATACAATTCTCTTATTTCTCGATTTATTTTTCTTTCCCATGTGTCTTCTACTTTCTTTCCTCCGTAGATTTTTCTCAATACTTTCCTTTCCCACATTTCTAGCCTCTGTTGTTTTGCTTTTGACAGTGTCCACACTTCACTCCCGTATAAAACCGTTGGTCTTATTATGGTTTTATAAATTCGCACTTTTAACCTTCTCGACACTACTTTACTTTTAAGCACTTCATTTAGCGCAAACACACACTTGTTTCCCGTCATTAGTCTTGCTTCTATCTCATTCGTTACTGTCGGTGTTCTTGTGACAATTGTTCCTAGATAGGCAAAATTTGCTACTTCTTCAAATGTATACGTTTTTTCGCCTGTTCTTAATTCAAACCACTTATTTGTTTCATCTCATGTATTTTGTCTTCCGTTAATTTATTCTCAGACCCATTCTTTGGGCTGCTTTCTGCAACTGCCTTTTTTAAATATGGAGCATATTATTGCTTCTGTCCAAGATCTCGGCATTTTTTCTTCCTTCTATATTTGTTCTATTAGGTTGTAATTCTGTAATTGTAATTCCTCTCCTCCATATTTTATTAATTCGGCCTGTATATCATCGCCTCCTGGACTTTTATTGTTTTTCAATTCCCTTATTACAGTTATTATTTCGTCTAGTTCGGGTGGTTTTTCTTCCAAGTTATTCTCTTGATTTACATCTAATAATTCCTGATTGTTCTCTATATCAGTATTGTCTTTTAAACTTTTGTTTAGTAATTCCTCAAAACACTGAGCCCACCTTTCCATTCTATTTTCGTGTGATTCTATTAGATTTTCATCCTTATCCCTACAGAAGTTTGCCTTTGTCTGCCATCCTCTTTTAACTCATTTTATACCTTGATATAAATTTCTTATTTCTTTATTTCTAAAGTACATTTCTATTTTTTCTGCTTTGTATTCTCTCTTTTTTCTTCGGCATAGTTTTTTACATTCTTTCCTTAGGTCATTGTACTTCCTTATATCTTCTTCAGATTTAAAAGCTAACATTCTTAGTCTTGCTTTTCTTATTTCTGCTAACTTTCCCTCGCATTCTTCATCGTATCATTTTTTCACCTCCTTCCTTGTTTTTTGTTGTAGTTCCTTTGTCGCCTCTATAATTACTTTGTTTATTGATGCCCATAGATTATCTATATTTTGCTCTGTATTGATGTTTTCTATTCCTATTTGTATTTTTTCTACATATTTATTTCTTTCCTTTTCTTACTGAAGGCTTGTGATTTTATTACTTTTTTCCTGCGCTTTGATTCGCTTGTGCTAATTGGTATAATTTGTTTTAATTTTATTCTAATAATAAAATGGTCGGAATCTGCATCCGGGCCTCTGTAACTTCTTATCTCAGTCTCAGGACTGGCCTAAAACCGATGCCATTATTATGAAATAGATTGTGTGTGCCAAATATAAATCTGGACAAAAACTATAAAAGTGACATGTGTATGCACGTAAGCGAATATGTATGTAGTTTGAATGAAAGAGGCATGAAATAATTTGTAGTGTCATTTTCCTAAAATAGTAACATAAGGCTTCTGAAACAAGCAGTATTTTTATCAAAACTACAGAAAAATTAGAAACACCTAGTAATAGAAGGTAAATCGCAAAATTAATAGAGGATTAAATTTCTTTCACATTTTAATACTTTAAAATATCTATAGATAGATGCAAGACAGATCTATCTATACCTTTGAACAGAAAGTAAACAAACGTAATGTGACGCTGCCCTATTCACTTGATTTACACGATAAGATAAGTGCGCAGTAAACAAAAACAATCTACATATTTGAACGAAAAGTAAACAAAGACGGCAGACACTGACGCACTGAGCGCTTAATTTACACCAGGTCCGTGCGTTCGTGTACGCACGTCGGGCCGCTCTTGTTCTAGCGAGGGATTGCGGCTGTCTTGTTATCCCTTTTATGGTTGTAGGAAGAGATGCATATTTGCTAACTTAATTAATAGTTTTCTATCCGTTGTAAAAACGAAGCCAAAATGTCGACAATACTAAAGTTAGATTCAGCAATTTCAGAATCAACACAAACATTTTTACATACTGCTGGCAACATTAATCTAAAGAAAAATTAAAAATTACTGCAAACAAATGTAAGAAATACGTAAAGTTGAACCGATTTCTTACGTTTCAACGTAAAACGTAAAAATTACGGGCGTGCATTATGAACGAGCTTTGTATTGATTCAACTTTACGTATTACTTTTTTTTGGGCGGATTTCGTCTATTGTGAATGGGCGCTAAGTTAAATTGTTCCACGTTTCCGATCCAGGGAAGAATCCGATCCAATTAAAATGTTATAAGTTCCCAACTTGCAAAAATTTGAGAGAAGGCGGGTGAAAAATTATCAGCTTAGAACGCCAAAAATACCTTTTGGCGGGCAACCCCTTGTATTATTATAGTTTGCTGGGTGATGACACTTCTATTTACTATGTAGCCAAAAAATTAGTTCCAGAAGGTTTGTCGTTTAATGTCTCTTATATTGTTTATTAAAACTAAATTTAAAAATAAAATTACGAAAGTCACTAAACAGAAACTTTTATAACAAAGGTAGAAGCCAATATATTTAGTAAGAACGTTCGCTTAGTTTTGTTATAAAGTTATAGTCAATATATTTTAAATATCTATTTTAGGTAAACGAAATTTTACATTAAGTTTTTAACGTATATTTAAAATTTAAGAAAAAATAATTAAAACTATATTAAAATGTATCTATAGTACCCACTTTCTTAACGCTTGTAAAGCAATTAATTTTATGTATTTTTTTTTATTTTCATATTTATGGTGTAGTAACAATTGACAAAATTAAGCTTTAAATTTGTATCTGCTATTGCTGGTAACAGAAACTGGCAACACAAAATGCTACAAAGAAAATAGGCCTACTTTAATAATCGTAATATATTCCAGCTCTAAGCTTCTAAGAGGCAAAATTCACGGCCAGTTGTTCAACGGAATCATTTTGGTAAAAAAAGTTACAACTCGGTTTCATGGAATATTGACGCTATTGTGCACTTTGAATTAGTTTCGAATGGAAATGCCTAGCTGTACATCCCACCGTTGGGACGTATGTACGAAGCCTTAAAGCAAAATTGACATAAATACGCGTATAAAAATAAAAAATTTTACAAGATATTTTAAAAATATTACTTATAAATATAAAACCACCGGTACATAAACAGATAATATTGGCTCAAAAGAAATACTAATATCAAAAAAGCACGCCCTAGTATGCTGAGAACGTAGGGTCCCATCATAACTGTGAATGACGACAAACAATAAGGACAAATATTTAGAACGAGCCGCATTTACTTTGCTTCGCAGGGGGCAGATTTTTGGGAAAATTTTTTTTTAAAAATAATTTCACCTGGTTGCCTGGTTGTTACTCCATATCTGGATGCTTAACAATGGGTGCTGGCGAGATCTCGCAACAATGTAGATAGCCACTCCCATCGAAATTAAATGGACATTTTGATGGTAAATTATACAAATACGCGACCATCAAAGTAAAATAAAAAAAAAACCTTAAAAGGACCAAAGCCAGTAATCATACTAAAAATGATTCAGCAGTTTTGACGTGACGTGCGGACATACATCGCTACATTTTATTTTACGTATATAAATAGATAGATTTCAAATCCAATAAAATCCCATTGCTATTTTTGAATTTTTATTGTTAGTCAGATCAATTATTTTAGAGGCTTTTAGACAGATAATTTCAGACATAAAGAACATAAATCAGCGCAGATTTATATAACAAAGCTTGAGTTTATCATATCTATCGTTCTTTTAATAACAGTCATGTCAAATGTAAAAAGAAAGTTATTCGATGCAAATTGAAGTCGAAAGAATTTAAGATTGACTAAACTAACTAAAATAACTTAGTAATTCACAAAATACTACATCGAAGAAATAGAAACAACAAATAATAAAAAATAAAGTACACAAAATAATTAAAAATTATGCAAGGATTTGTAATTGTCGAAAGTATGATAAATAGCAAATTGAGGTGTGACAAAATAAAATGGTAAACTAAAGAATGATTTTTATTTACAGTTTTTATAACGATCTACTACAATAAAATTTTTGAGATACATCTAATACAACAAAAGCTATATAGAATTTATATCAAACTAAAACAGGATAATATTTACAGCAAACATTAATTTATTCAAATTGCTGAAATCCATTAGATATAAGCATGCGCCAGCATAGTCACGCTATTAAGACATGTGGTTGCGATGTGGACGGACCTAGTTTCATTCCTCGTGTCTGGCGGGTGGCCTACTCAGTCACTAAAGCTAATCAAGTACCTGGATTCACTTCGAACAAAGAATAATAATGGCGGTGGTCTAACGCGCGGTGCTTGCCACGTCGCCCCGCATCAGAGATGATGCGCGACGACCGAGCAAATAGAGCGAACTTTCGTTGGAGGAGCGAATTTAAAGTATGGATAATAAATTAGACGGCATACGTAAATAATTCAATACTATAAAATTAGAAAATTAGTTAATGAAAAAACAAAATGAAAAGCTTAAATCCCTAATTATGGATCAAGAGGAGCGAATCGAAATGCTGGAAAAAGAAATACGAAAGAAAAAAAATCGTGAAGGAAATAGAGGAAAAAAATAAACCAGTTAAAAATAAATTAAAAAAATTAAAATATTATTTGGGGAATAGATATAAATATATAAGAAGTGCAAGAGATTAGAAGATTAGGTAAGCTGACCGAGGGAGAGTTAAAAGGACACCAGATTTTGATCGAATTAACAACAATGAACAGAAAACGAAATTATGAACAGCTAAAAACCCCAAAGGAAAAAATATCTGGATTAACAAGACTAATCAAAAAAAATTCAAAAACAACAGAAAATTCTTATTGAAGATATGAAAGCAGCAAGGAACGATGGATTACGAGCGAATGTAACGTATAATAAGCTAATAGTAAATGGCAAGGTCTACACACTATAACAACTTCTAAGTAATGAGATGGAAATGAGAGTAGATAAAGGCAGTAAAAACACAAGAAATCGCTGCATGGGCAAGGAAAGAGTGCAAGAAAATACAGAAGAGAAAATACAAAAATCTGAAAGTTAGGACAGTAAGCCAAATATCCTCCAAAAACATGGAGAACAAAGAAATAAGAAAACAGATGAAGTTAATCACAATAACCTGGCGAAGGACGCCAAAAAACTAATTACGAAAAAGAATAGTATGGCAAATAGATGATAAACGCGATATAAAAGGACAAGAAAAAGAAAAACAATATAAATTAAATCAAGATAGTGCAAAAAGGGCATTAAAATAAAAAAATAAACCAGAAACCAGAGGCTCTATAAAATCTAAATGAAGAAGAAATCTTGCGATATAAAATACACTTTACGGTGGTACAAGAAATGAGGAGGTTTTATAAATAAAGAATGTAAAAACGCAATCGTGGATTTGAATCCAGTGAATGAAAGAAAGAGCATCTATAATAAAAGTGAGAGGAAAATTCAGAAATATTAGCATATTCAATGTGCATGCACCCATAAAAAACGCAAGAGCATAAGAAGAGTATATTCTGTGCATAACTGCAAAAGGCTGTAGATGATATAGCAGCACATGCTATAAAACTGATAAGGGAGGACTTTAATGCAAAAGTGAGAACCGAGGAAGATTATCCATCGATTGTAGAGAAACACGGCTACATCAAATAAGCAACGTTAACGAGAAAATAATAATAAATCTAGCAAGTACAAATAGTATAGTGATTAATAGCACACAATTCTCACATTTAGGAATCCATAAAGAGTCTTAGGTATCGGCAAACGGGCAAACGAAGAATTAGATAGGCCACATTGTGATTGACATAAGACATATGTCAGATATACTGGATGTCGGTAGTTATAGAGGGGCAGACTGAGACTTCAATCGTTTTCTTGTAGGTGTTTAAAGAAAGAATCGCAATAAAAAGAAAGGTAATGGAGAAATAAAATCAAAAATTTAATCCAGAAAGGTTGAGGGAGGATGAAGAAATTGTAAGAAAATATACAGAAGTAATAGCAGAAAAATCAAAAACAAGTTACAAAAGGAAACAACAGTGGACGAAGTCTGGAGAGAAGTAAAGAAGATATTATTGTTTGTGAGAGGAAACTGTGGTACGACAAAGAATGTAGGCTAGCTATAGAAGAAGAAAAAAACAAACCATAACTTCCACTGCTAAAGAAAACAAACAAAGAAAGGAAAGAGATATACAAAAGAAAAGAAAAGTAAAGAAACTATGCAGGAAAACGAAACGAGAATTTGAATAGCAAAGGTTAGTGGAAGTAGAAGATGTAACTAAAGCCAAAAGCAAAAGAATGTTTTACAGAGAAGTGAGAGTACAAAAGAAGGGGTCTCAACCAGGAGTGGCATTCTATAGAAACAAAGAAGGGGATCTTGTCAGGGATAAACAAAATATAATGGAGAGATGGAAGGAGTACTTCAAATGGTTGCTAAATATTGAAAATGCAGGCAAGGAACAAACGCACAAGCGCTAATAATAAGGCATCAAGAAGAGGATAAGGTAAAAACACCAACAGAGAGGAGGTGAATGAAATCATAGGCTCCAAGGAAAGATAAAATTGCAGCGGAAATGCTCAAGTACTCGGATAGGGAAATGGAAAGTAACATGTTCAGTCTAATTAAAAAAATCTGGAAAAATGAAGAGATGCCTAGAGCTTAGAGTACAATAATTTGCCGCTACACAAAAAAGGTGATAAAACAATATGAGAAAATTATAAAGGAATAAGCTAAGCTCAATAATTGTAAGAAGGATAACACCCATAATAATGGAAAGGGTGGTAGAGAACCATCAGTGCGGACTTAGGAAAGGGAGACCCACATTAGATCAGATCTTTGCTATAAGGCAGGCAATGGAAAAAAGTTACGAAAAGGATCTTGATTTATTCTACTTATTTATAGACTTTCAGTTAAGCATACGACTTGATTCAAGGTCACAGTTATATGAAATATTAAATATATTACATGTGCTACCAAAATTAAAAAGGTTAATTAAAATGTGTTTAAAAGATTCGCAAGCGAGAATAAAAAGTACAAGAAATTTTATCCGAAAAATTCGAAATAAAGAAGGGTTGAGACAAGAGAATCCTCTATCAATGAGTTTATTTAACCTGATATTAGAGTGGATAATACTACAAGTAACAGCAGTACAAATGGGCTATAATGAGCAGAACTACGCAAGTCCTTGCATATGCTGATGACTTGATTATTATATCAAAAGTTCCGAATTACAAGAAGCGTTTATACAGTTAAAAGAAGCCGCAAAAAAGTAGGTCTCAGCATAAATCAAAACAAGTCCAAGTTCATAATAACATCTAGAGGAAAAGAAAATTAAAGACATTTAAATACTTAGGAGTGGTAGTTACTGAAAAGAATATAATTCAAGACGACATAGAAGCTAGATAGCAACCGAAATTAAGTTCTTTTGTGCATTAGGACAAATATTTCAGTCAAAAGATATCTCACGTCATTCAAAAGTTACTGAGTATAAAATAGTTGTGAAGCCGGTTGTAATGTAAAGATCAGAGGCATGAACTCTTAATAAAAAGAAGAAAGTGCGCTGGAAACTTAGAAAAGAAAAATCCTCGATGGAAAATAGTGAGTGGTGAATAAGAACAATTTTAAATTAAAACGCCTAACAACCAGCCTAGTATAGTGAATTTGATTAAAAGTAATAGAGTAGAGCTAGGTGTGCACATTTAAGGGTTGCAAAAGTATCTTCATAAGAGGATTCGAAGGTAAAAGACCTAAAGGAAGACAGCAAAATGTAAAAACAATGTAAAAAGGACGTCGAAGAAACGAAAGTAAGTAACTGGAAAAGTTTAGCGGTGGATAGAAAAAAGCGGAGGGAGGTGAAGGAAAAAGTTAGTAAGGCCGATGACCAGGCGCAAGTCTAACTAATTCGCCCTGGGAGGAGTTGAGCAGTCTGGAAACTCGTAAGAAAGGCCATGGCCCTTAAAGAACCAACGGTCGAGGAAAAACAAATATTAAATTTTTGTTATCAATGTTAACAATAATGTTAAGCATTGTTAAAATACGAAGGATTTAAAAACTAACCTAAAAATAATAAAAAAACCAACAAGTTATTTTGAAACAATAAAAAAGTCAGAAACCAAATATAATCCGCCAAAAGCAATATTATGTGTAACTGAAAATGACTAATTCCGGAAGTGAAGAAGGTAGATAAATTAGCTGAATCACATGTGACTTCATCTTTGCATTAAGTGATTGTTAGTTTTAGAAATTCGTTTGGTTATTTTTTATTTTTATTTCTTTAGGGGCCACTTAGGTTACCTATAAACTTCTTTTAAAACTGTGGTGAGTGTTATTATTCCTGTCTATAAAGTAAAGAGAAAATTTGACGCAATGCTTATTCTTAATCACTACTTTAGTATAACTGACAGAGTGGAATTTATTTTAGAAAACCTTTGGACTCTGAAATAATGTTTTTATAAATTTTATCAATCAATTTGGCGCTTCATAAATACCTTACCAAGCCATGTTTCGCTAGATTTGCAGTCGTTAATAGTCAAACCTGTGACTAAAGCAATTGGAATTTATTGTTTAAAAAAGAGTTTTATTATTAGATAACAAAACGCGTTTGTCCAGCAAAACACCATTGCCTGCAAATTAACCGGTATACTAATTTTAGCACTTGATTAACTTGAACGTCTGCACATGGTTTAACTTTATATAAACACGTGTATTATAATTAATTATTTATATTTTGAGGAAAATTTTAATTTTAATAGTTATAATTAAGGGAAACCAAAATCATTTCAGCTTGCTCCAAAGACATATGTAGTCCGAATATGTGCGCAAAACACTGGATCACAATGTTGAAGTTATCAGTCGTTTCTAATCGTTTGCAAACATAAATTATCCTTGGATGACTCACGCGTACTCCAAAATAACCATTGCTGCTGAAGTATGCAGTCAAAACTGCGTCTTAGGGTTTTGCCTGTTAAGGTACTGCAAGCGTTTGGATGCCTTTTACTTCGTTGCAGTTCTTGTTGCAACTAAAAAATAAGGAACGTCCTTCAGTTTTTAAGATGGTGCGTTTATTTTTAGAAAAATAAAATAGTAAATTTGCGACCCGGCTGTCGAGGTTTTGAATACAAAACTAATGGCTTTTGTTTATAAACGAAAACTGACAATTACAAAAAAGTAATTTATACTTCTTGGACATCCTCCAGCAAAGCACTGTAGCAGTTAGAAACAAAAATACTGCAGCAATAAACCAGAAAAACTTTTTACTAACCCAAATTTGCTACCAACTAAAAATAGCTCTAGCAAAACCATATTTTAAGTTTTTGTCTACATTGTTTATTGTTGTTATTTTAATTTTATTAGTTATTTTGTTTGATTATTTTATGTACGCTAATCGCTGTTTTGCATTTATTTATTAGTTTTATATAAGTTCACATAATTTTTGTTCTGATATTTTTAGTTTTTAGTTATCTAATATTCTAACAATTAGAAGCGAATTTATAAAAAAAAAATAATTTTACAATTACAATTAACCTTCAAAGCAGCTTTTTTTCAATTAACTTCCATTAATATTTCCAATTTGTCTTTTAAATACTAGATATTTAGTAAGTTATATATTAAAAAATTAATTACAATTATAATAACATGAGCAATGACTTTGTACGGGATAGTTTCCAATGATACAATCGATTGCGTAATATAACAATAGGTGAGTGATAATTGTAATAAAGAGAGACAAACTTGAACTAAATCTAAATAAACCTTTTTGGTTTAAACCTTTTGAGTTTACGTGTTCCCTCTTTCTCATGTAGAAGATCCGTTGCCATCGTAATAGGGTGAAGGGTCAACCCAACACTGAGTTTTGTAATTTTTTCGGTAATTGTAGGTACATGCTTATAGCATAGAGCACTTACAACAGCATGCAGTACTTTTGACTGGAATCACTGCAGTACTGCTAGGCTGGATGTACTATCAGATCCGTATAACAGCAGCCTATAGGTCCACAATGGCTTCAATATTATTTTATATGAAAGTACTGCGGAAATTTCTTTTCTTTGTCCAGATACGTTTTTCCATGTAAGTCGTCGGGCAAGATAAATACTTAAATAATTCACACGTTTAGTCTGAGGAAGTTGTTTAAAAAACTAAAATTTCTTTATATAAAATGGAAATCACATGCCTTGATTTGATTTAATTCGCTTTCATGCACCATTTTTTGAATCAGGTTTAGATGTTATTTGACAAAGTAACAATTTATCCATTAGAGGTAATATATACAATTGAGTATAGTGATCAATTGTACAATTAGGTCGAAACTTTGACCACCTTTGAACTCTCAAAAGTAGAATAGAATGTCTCATAAACCTGACCATTGAAGACCAAGTTTTCCTGCTTTTTTTAAAGTGACATATCTCATGAACGATAATATATAGAGTGCTGAGACCTTCATAGTTGATTGGTTGGTCTAAGTTTGAGTTTCAAGGTTTTATGAGTTTCAACATTTGTATATAACGTTGCCATGATCTTGTTGTAAAATGCTATAATAGGTACAGGATCAGTCTGAACACACTTTGCTAAGGCACTATTAAGTGACAGGCATTCTTTTTTAGCATTACTAGAAAATGTCTGTGAAATATGATTATAAAACACTATAGTAGGGGTGAGGCAGATTAGATTTAATTTTATACAGGAGTAATAATAGTCACCAAAGAAACTAACAAAAGCGTCACTAGTTTCACACCACTATCTGAAAGAGCAATGTTAATACAACTATGTGCCACAGTAGGTAAAATAAATATAATCCAAGTCTATGCATCTACCAATGAGAAAAACGCGGATGAAGTAGAAGAATTCTATGAACAAATAGACACCATTCTATCCCTAACCAAAAAGAGCGATGTGACATTAATAATAGGAAACTTTAATGCCAAAATTGGAAAAGGAAGAAGTGGAGAACATGTAGGAGAGTTCGGTCTTGGAATGCGAAATGAATGGGGTGATAGACTGATCCAATTTTGCCAAGAAAGAGAATTTATAGTAGCCAACACATTCTTTAAACTGCCAGATAGAAGATTATGGACTTGGAAATCACCACAAGACACACCACAGAATATTTTCCGAAATCAAATTGACTATGTTTTAATTAGAAAACGATACAGAAATAGTATAAAGTCGGCAAAACATATCCAGGGACAGATATAGCGTCTGATCACAATCCTGTTGTCATAAAATGCATATAAAACTTAAGAAGATAAAAATAACAAAGAAGACAAGTAGAATAGAAGTGCAACACCTGAAGGAAGAAAACATAAGAACACAAGTTAAAATGAAATAAATAACAATTTAAGCAACATGGGAAGACACTCCTTGGATAACAACGACAACATAGACTCAAGATGGCATACCATAAAAGATGCGATAATGAAACCAGCGAAAGAAATACTCACCGAAAGAAAACCAACAAAGAAAAAAGGTGGATGACAGACGAAATCTTAGAGCTGATGGAAGAGAGAAGAAAAGTAAGATAAAAGAGGACGGCAAATACAGTGAAATCCACAAATTGATAAGGAAAAAATTAAAACGGAAAAAGAAAATTGGATGAAACAAGAATGTGTAGAAATAGAAAAGGCACAACAGAAACACGATATGTTTAACGTACACAGAAAGATCAAAGATGTCACAGGTACATACAAGAAGAGACAATCAAACATTTTAAAAGACAAACAAGGAATAATTATACTAGATGTAAAACAAAAATAGAAAGATGGAAAGAATATATTGAAGAACTATTCGCCGATGACAGAAAGGAAGACTATAAAACTATTGAAGGAGAACATGGCCCCAAAATAACAAAAGAAGAAGTCATTAAAACATTTGAAACATCAAAATGCGGTAAAGCAACTGGACCAGACGAAGTTCCAATTGAACTAATTAAACTAATAGACGACGACCAAGTAAATATTCTTGTAGATTTATACAACACCATATACTCAACTGGTATAATACCGAAAGAATGGCTGAATTCAACGTTTATTACAATACCAAAGAAAACAACGCAAAGGAATGTTGTGAACATAGAACGATAAGCTTAATGAGCCACACGCTTAAAGCCTTTCTAAAGATCATACACGCAAGAATATATAAAAACTAGAAGTAGATATTAGTGAGACACAGTTTGGCTTTAGAAATGGTTTTGGAACAAGAGAAGCATTGTTCACACTAAACATACTAATACAGAGATGCAGAGATATTAATAAAGAAGTATACGCATGCTTCATAGACTACGAAAAGCGTTCGATAAAGTTAGACACGATAAACTAATGAAACTCCTAAAACAAAAGAACATAGACGTAGAAGACATGCGGATAATTGCAAACTTATATTGGCAACAAAAACAACAGTAAAAGTAGAAAATCAGCTGACAGAAGAAATAAAAATACAGAGAGGAGTTCGGCAAGGTTGTATTCTTTCGCCCATGCTGTTCAACCTATACTCGGAAGCAATATTTCAAGAAGCACTAATGGAAGAAAACGGTGGTATAGTAGTAAACGGAAAGATAATTAACAACATACGTTATGCTGATGATACTGTACTTTTAGCAGATAATATTCCAGATTTACAGAGACTTATTGAACGGACAAATGACATCAGCAGAAAATATGGTCTCCGAATGAATTTAAATAAAACTAAATACATGGCAATCACAAAACACCAGTGAACATTCCTGACATTAGAATAGATAATGTGAGTATAGAGAGTACAAATATAAATACTGAACTTGGTAGGGAATACACAAATGAAATAAGGACACGTATTGAAATGGCTAGAGCCACATTTGTAAAAATGAAACAAATTCTAACCAACAGGATTTAAGCTTGGAAATACGGATGAGGACAACCAGATGCTATGTTTTCAGTGTTCTCTCATATGGAATGGAGGCATGGACCCAAAATAAAGAAATTAGCAGAAAAATAGAAGCATTCGAACTCTGGATATACCGGCGAATATTGAAAATACCATGGATGGATAGAGTGCTCCTGTATACAATAAAGAAAAGAAAGCTGGAATATTTAGGCCACGTAATGTGAGGGAACAAATACCAAATTCTACAACTGGTAATACAAGGAAAGATACATGGAAAACGAGACGTGGGAAGAAGAAGAATATCCTGGCTTAAAAACTACGCCAGTGGTACGACTGCACGTCAAGAGAATTGTTTAGAGCAGCAATGTCCAAAGTTAGAATAGCAATGATGATTGCCAACATCCGATAGGATACGGCACCTAAAGAAGAAGACAGGAGTATCACGTGCCATACCTTGTTAAAGACTTGAGCAATATCTAAAAAAGCCACTGAACAATATTTTTTTTATCATTGTGCCATTTAATTTATCTGTCTGCTCGTAGTAGTGTGTGGCTCTAATATTGAGTCTTACATGAAAGGTTTTTGAAAATAATTTTTCGAACACTTTCGACAACACAGGAAGAAAACTAATAGATTAGTAAGAAGCTGCCTCATCGAACAGTTTTTAGGATTTTAGAATTGATACTATCTGTGCGGCTTTCCATTAAACAGAAACAAATACTGTTTTTAATATAACGTTGAATATTTTTGTGATCAGATTTATGCAGATTTTTGTAGTTGTTTCTAGATTCTCCAGTTATTAAATCATATTTGGGTATTCCAATAGGTGAGTGTATTTTTTCTTATTTTGTTTATTTGTAATTTCTTAATAAATAATACCATCTAGATGGAGGTGTCGAAATATTCATGAATATAGTGATAGTTCCCTGGAGTGATTTTAGTTGCATGTGGTATAAAAACTTCTTTTAAATGGTTCACAATTACAAGTACCTTATCGCAATCGCTTTTTTTCACATATTATTTGATGACTTGAATATAAATGAATACATTGCTATAGTTGCTTTAATCTTTTTATTGCTCCCCTCCCCCAAATCAAATAATCTATTGACTTTGTAAAAGAAAATGTACTTAAATAATCTTGAACTGCTTGCTCCTTCATGTTACGTGTTTCCAGGTCTTTACTTTCTGCATTAGAGACTTAGATTTTTATAAATATAATCTTTAAATGGGATTGAAAAGATGTTTCTACCCATTTAGTCAGGTCTTTGCTGAGCAAAAAACTTTCGAACGGATCTCTCAATCCACTAAAGTTGGTCACAAATATGTGTGTTTCAAATCAATAAATAATTATAAATATACTTTTTATAAATAATAAATTTTTGAATTTTTGTAAATGTTTCTCCTTTGCATTTGAATACCTATAACATGTTACCCATGTGTCTTATTTTTTGTAGAAATAAAAGCTATTATTAGACAATTATAATTTATTTATTTACTTAATTACAAAAATATTATATTTTATTAAAATAATATTTAATTTATGCAAAAACAAATAGATACATAAGAACTAAATAATAATTGTAATACTTATAATGCTAAAAAAGATTTATTTACAGATAATTCACTGATTTTGATGTGACCAAAAAAATTAATGTTTTTTAGAACAAACGCTAAAATAACCGTAACAGACATAGAGTATTATTCTTTAGCTTCAAAAAGGTCACTTATTAAGTTAATTTATCTGTATTTTTATTGTAATCGCAGCAATTAAAAAAATATATTCTTTTCGAAAAGTACTTTCGTATTTCCCAAAATATTTTATAAAACATTGGGCAAATATAAGTTAAATTTTGGAATTCTAGAGATTCTGGCGATTATTAAAAATAAATCTGGACGTTGGTTTTGAGGTATTAGTGTTTGAACGCTGCTCGGGTCCCTCAGACCCAGCCTAGGAGTAACATTAAATTCCGATAGTCTAGGAGTTGAGGGTTAAATTTTGCAATATTCAACTAAGTCTATGCTTCTCAGCGATTTTCCATAATACAGGAAGAGCTTTCAATTGTCAAATTGTCACAAAACTTCAAAATAGTTGTAGCTAAGTGTTCAACTAAGTTTAAAATGTCGTCTTCAGTTTTGAGTGGTACATCGAGTATGAGTTTTTCATCTAACGTTCTTCAAAATTTTTCCCAGTTAGTATGTTTATTACATAGTAATGGAGGTTTCAGCTATTGAAAACTTAAGTAATGATTGGACAATGGTCCGAAAATAGATCTAAGTTTGATTCAGTTTTAAGATAATTTTGAAATATATCTTTGCTACACGGAAGTCAATAACATCATGTAGTTTTTTGATACCTGTAGGTCAGTACATTAGTTGACTAGTTGACAGAAAATAACGATTGTTGTTGTTTATTGTGGTAATCCCCGGCATTATAGACTCCTGCTGCATTGAATCGGTTTCAAAAAGTATTTAAAAAGTGATAAAACTGTTCTTGTCTTATAATATGTTTAGGTGATCAATATACTGTACAAATTGTCAAAGTTTCTAGTTTTCCACGTTTATACTTGCTGCATATATGAGTATTTCGGTAAACAGAAATTGACAGCAAACCCTTTTGACGGTGTAACAGTTCCACAGCTTTTAAAACATGTACGCTATGCTATTCACCAATGAAAAAGATTAATAATATCTAAAAAACTAAACTACTATTTTTATTGCATTATTTAATTGAGGATGTGCTTTATTAAAGTTTCTGAATTTCTTTAAAAGGTTTTAAGTGCTTTTGCGATAGAAGTCGAAAATTGGAGAGATAATTAGTAAATTAGTATGCGGTTGTTTCAGTACATTGGAGAAAAATAATAAAGAAAGTTGGATGGTGTAAGATTGCAAAAAGTTAAATGATAAGATAAGGCCTCCCAACCAACCACATGAACTGGTATTATTATATAAGACAATCGGCCAGATTTTTTTATTTACCTGTCATCCTATTATTGTTCAGTAGTTTTCTTCTTTTTGGAGGTAAGAAAAGACTATCATTGATTATATTCCGATCAGATTTTACAACTAAATAGTTATACATCCAAAAAAACGTATTATTGTCTGATTTTGGGATATCTCAATAATTGTATCGTAAAAATACGAGCTGCTTCTTGCTTAGAGAGCAGAGTGGGACAAATAATTTTCCTTTAAATATGATTCTTGTTCGATAGTTTGTGGGAGACGTATAGACTCAATATACAGAAATTTTCAGTAAATTTCAGTAGAAGAATATTTTTCACTCATGTGGTTTAATAAGGATTAGCCTTAAGAATCGCTTACAAAACCTTATACGCAAAATCTGAAATCTTTTTTGGCATTAACAGACACTAATTATCTTCGAGTATACATCATCTTCATTTTTACTCACACAATTGTTATGTTAATAATATTCCGAATATAAATTAGTGTAAAGGGGCAAAAATAAATTTCATCGCCATTTAATATAATAATTATAAAATAAAACTAAACTGAAATAAATTTTATCAGTTATTAACGATAATTGTCCTTATTGTGGAAGATAGAAAAAACATGTTTGACTTAAAATAAAAAACAACTCAACTAAAAATGATACCTTGAGTTACTTAATTTGACACATAACATGTTCGTTCGATAAAAATTGGTGTGCTGTAATATTTGTAGCTTGTAACTCTTCAATCATGCAATTTGTATGTCTATTGAATGACGCTTTATATTACATTGTAATAGGGAAACGATTCTCTAAAAATCGATTACTCGATTTCGAAGATAGATTCTTGTAATTTCCAAATATTCAAACTCTGATGATACTATAATTGCAATTGCGTTTTAAAATGAGTTGTAACGTCTTAATCATAACTTTTGGGGGTGCTACTGCTTCGAGCAACGGAAATTTTACCGTTTTTTGTAAATAAAAAATGTATTTGCCATTTAAAAAATCTGGATCATGGTTCATTTGAAGATATTATAAAACTGAACTGATTCCAATTGGTTTCATATCGATTTGTTTTTTTTTTTGGCGAAACAGCAGCACTTCAAATTTTCAAATTTGGAAATTTACAATAAACCGCCATTTTGAAATACAGGATCGGGGTTGCGCATACTTTTTAGGCACCACAAAATTTAGTTATCTAGTTATTGGCATTCGAAAATTTTTTAGTTTCTTCGCCTTTTTGCTAATTTTGCAATAATAAACAATGTTTGCGAATTTTTGCAGTAGTTTAACCTTGTAGCAAATTTTTTTAGTAAGAAATTTGATAAGTATACCTTGAGTCGATTAGATGCATATTTCACGAGATATTTAAGATAAACTGAAAAAAAAACATAGGTCCGCATTTTATTTTGCAATAAAAAACTGTGTTCCGCATCTTCAAACATGTAAAGACTCAAGTTATCATTTATGTATTTTTTACCTATTTTTAATCAAAAAACTGTAAGGTTTAAAATGATTTCAGAGTCTTGCTCAGGCTATTAAAGAATGCGACTGATAGCTCGGCAGACTGCTTGCAGGGACATGTTCGAAAATCTGCCGATACTGTTCTGCTCATTTTTAGATCGGGCTGCGTTAATAAACAAACTCCATAATCAGCGTGTAACTGTTAGATGTGCTGTTACGGAATTTGACGTCACAGGGCTGTATTTTTTTTTTTGAAGAAGCAGGACGTGCGGTGACTATTACACTCTACCCGTGATGTTGCGATGTTACGCAATCTCCAGAAGCCCAAATTCAACGTAGATAGAAATGTACCACTGTGGTTCTAACGATATGGCAACAATTTTTCGAGAAATTCTTGGACAAATGTTTCCAGACTAGGTGACCAGAACCTGTCTTCTTGTGATTTCTGTTTGTGGGAATACTTGGTGGCTAAATCCTTTAGCTTAGATTGCGGACTATTTAGGAAACCTAGGATACTATTCGTAACACAATTGCAGCAGTGAAAACATCTTGGAAAGCAATAAGAAACTTTAAGGTGCGACTGCACGAGTATATTAGTTGTGTGGGCAAACATTTAGATAATATTCCAATCGATATCTGTATTAATCGTTCATTTAATCATATTTAATTTTGATAAAATAATAAACGAGGACGCAATAAAATAAAACCGTTAATTGACATGGCAAAGGCACCAGTTCATTTTTATTTTTAAACTGCGATTTTTAATTTTGCCTTGAGCGACTCACCATTACAAAATAAATTAATTATTAACAAATAAAAATAAGCAAAAATCTAACAGAATAAGCGTACAAAAAAACATTAAAAAAAGCTAAAATGCCCTACAAAAGAAATGGAGTAGAAACAAGTTTAAAATATGAAATGAGGGGTTGCGGAAAAAGCCCTAAAGAGCAATGAAATCTATTTGAAAAATCTTGGGATATAAATTTTATACTAGTAAATTTGCATAGTCTTTTTTTACATAAAAACAACCGATCTGGAGATGTTTGCTAAGAAAATCGCGTTAACCTGATTTCTCGCTGCGTATTCTACACTACTCTATATTTTGTGCTTGAATTGGTTGCAAAAGCAAATCGGAGATTAGTCAAAGAGAGTATAGGGTATTTTCTCTACGGAATTTTACAGCAACTGTTTTCACCCATATTAACATTTTCCGTTCGATAAAAACTACAATATATTCTTTCATAAAAATAGTTTTTACGGAAAAGAGATATTTTCATCTACAAGCAACACCCAAACTCTTCAAACCCTCATTTCTTAACCTACTGCAATTTTTGAACAAGGTATAATAATTATATTTTATTTATTAAACAAAGTTTAAGTTGTACAAACCACATATGTATTTGTGTTTATTATTTTTATTTATTTTAAGCTTTTGCTTAACAAGTCCGATATATAACGTATCTTTTCCTTGGAAATTTAATCAGCTTTCTACTTTAGAGCGAAATACATTTCTTACTTATTTGTATTTTATTATATTTATTAAGATTTTACCACTTATAGTGCGCATAGTTTTGTGTAAAACTTTCATGCCTTTTTTATAATATACTACAACTTTATCCATTTTTTGGTATCCATACTATGCCGGACCTAATTTATAAGTTCAATTATTCATTTTTATTAACAATTATTTGTTGAGTGGATTAGCAGCTAATTAACTACGCCTCTGATACAGGGTCATCTAAACTGAACTTTAAAACATTTTTCCTGAATAAAACACAAAATATTGAAACAATCAGTCTAAAGTAGAGACTTAGCAATTATTTATAAAATATTATTGTCTCCACGACTGTGCTGACATGCAACAACAATTCTTTCAGGTCACAAAACTACGATGGCCAATTGATGTCACCCCTTTGCGACCAAACAGTTTCGTTAGGAATAAAGTGAGTTTTTCACATGCTGTGCAAAATGTGACTCAATCTTGTTCTAACTACATGTCATTCAAGTTCAAATCGTTAATTTAATTGAAAAAACTGGTTAGCATCTCCTGGTAGCGTACATTATTGATAGCGTTGCAGAGTTGTTCTTAAAGAAGTGCAGGCCAATGATTCCTCCAACCCACAATGTATACCAAACACTGCACCTTCATGATGTATTGGTTTTTGGTAAATAGCATGTGGATTTTCGTTACAACAATTTTGATGAATTATAAAGCCATTTAAAGAAAAATACGTTCTATCTATCGCTCAATATGAGTTTTTCTTGCAAAATTCAGCATCAACTGCTGTGTTCTCTAAAACCTAGTTCACAAATGTACGGCATTTCTGGTGGTCTTTGTTGACTTTTCCATGTGTTCAGATATCAATTATATAAATGCATACTTCCAACATTTACGGAACGCAATCGACGCGCAATTCAAATCCTAAAGTGAAAGAATCACTCTATACTACCATACATTATTTAGCTGATATTCTCCCCAGCCCACTTAAACAGCACGAAATCACGTTTAATCATAATTGCGTTCTTGGTCGCTCTTCATGCACAATTAAATACTTGCTCAATTAATTCTTCCCTCGCAGATCCGTGTTGCCGCGCCGCGTAAATCACTGGAATCTTTCTTTTTGGGTCCAACAACTAACAAGAGAACTTTTTACAAATTTAGTCGTACTTAATCCAGCATCTTATATAAAGAAAGCAGAGGCCATCTTCTAATTTTGTAACACTTTGTGTAGCTACAAGCCATGTGTTCAGAACTCTCAATAACATCTTTTGTGTAGTTGTAAAAAAGCACGAATTTTGATTTTTTCTCGATCAAAAGTAAACTGTGAAGACAGCACATTTTTCTTTTTATTACACTGAAATTATGCGGAAACATCTGGCTAGTATTATGTAAGTATATCTATTATGGTAAGATCATGATTTTTGAGCAACGTTTCTGCTAAAGATCAATAAATCAGTTATCTGTAATTATGTTCCGCTTTATTTCACGGAACAATGCAGACATAATTTTTACATGATTCATAAAGAACGGCAATGTATAAGATAATAATAAACATATAGTAAGTTCTGGCATCACAAGTATAAACTTTTTCATTCTATATTTGTCTAGTTTTCTAATAAAGATGAAAAGAACACTTCTACAAGAAGCGTAAGCTATTCATTAATATTACAATATTCTCGAGGAGTGTATGGTGCAGTATAGAAGCAAATTAATTTTTTCTCTATAAAACCCTTTTAAATCTCTAAAATTTTTGTCATCAAAACTAGGACAATTTATTAAAAGTTAAAATTGCACTTCATTTATAACAATACAATGAAGTGATACATTAAAAGTTAATTGGATGGACAGCTTTTTATTAACTGAAAACATATAAACGTCCGATTAGGGCTTTAATTTTATTATTGTCATATGACAGTTTCTGACAAAAAGTATTCTCCTTAGTATGTTTTTAATTATACAGGGTGGCGCGGAGTCAACTGTCATTTAACAAACTAGTCATATATTATAGACAGAAGCAGAGAAAAAATAAGTAAAAGTGTCTATAAATACGACCTATAAATACGACCAAGGTTATTTTTTGAAAACTACATCAGGCAGATAACTTCCGTTTTCATAAATTCATTGTTGCAAATGTTTCTTCAAGTTGTCTTACACGCGCTTCCGTAGGTCCTCATCAATGGCTGCAACTTTGTCACCAATGGTTTGCTTGAGTTCTTGAATACTCATGATATGCCTCTAGAACCCCCACAGGAAAAAAGTCTGGTACACTGAGTTTGGGAGACCGAGCTGGCCAAGCGATTTCGCCGAAACGGGAGATAACATTTTACAAACTACAGCCATACTGCTGAAAATATAGGTTTTTAGGGTCGATGCCAAGCTGCCGTAACTTTTGTTCAACAAAGCTTTTCAACATGGTCACATAGCGCTCTGAATCAACAGTAACTATTTATTCATTGTCAATTCCAAAGAAATACGGGCCTACAGTTCCGAAAACACCGACTTTACATAAAACTGTCACTTTAGAAGAGTGCAAGGACTTTTCATGGAGTTCCTTAAGGTTTACTGTTTGTTTACGAAGCCAGAAACATAAATGTGCTTCGTTGGTCATTAGCAAATTATTCAAAATGTTTGGGTTTTCCCGTAACAAACCACTCATGGTGGTGCAGAAAGCAAGTCTTGCTTTCTTGTCTCTTTCGTTAATTTATTGCACAACTTGCAGTATGTAAGGGTAAAACTGTATCTCTTTTAGCATTCGATTTAAACTTCTTTTACTAAAATGCCTAAAATGCAAGATTACTGCGTTAAACAGCTTCCCTCACTGTCTGCAGGTGCTCCATGCTTCACATCTAACACGCTACCAGTTTCTTCAAATGTATTTACCTAAGCCAATATGGTGTTGCAAAACGGTACGTGACCATGTCGACCAATATTGAAATGTCGTAGATAGACACGCTGCACTTCCGTGACAGAATTTGTTTTGTAATAACTACGAACAGAGGTAACGCGGTGATGGCAAAGTTCCATTGCGACTGACATACCGCGGCGGCGGACAACATAAAATGGCGTCTTCTCCTCTACCATTCTCCCTCCCGCAAACCACGACAAGCTATCGCGGCGGCGCACTATTCAGATTTGAAATGTGTAAGTTGGCTCCGCGCCACCCTGTATAAATCGTTACTTCTTAAACAAACTTTTCCAGGCTTTAATATTATTTTTTATTTTACTTGGATCGCCCATTGCACCAGGAATGCTGAAAACTATATTACGAGAAAGGGTTTCAGTTGCTTGTGGTGAAAAGACTAGAATCGAAAACAACAGCATTTTAATCTTCAATATTTTATTCAGATGCATAATCATGATCACTTTTAACATGGTTTTTTTTTAAATACATTGTCGTCACGACGTTTATCATTGACGTAGAAATGGTGCTTAACACGAATTTAACACATACTAACACTCCCCAAAGTGTGCAGCCATAACGTCACGTACGAAAAGTGATGCGCGCATAGATATGGAAAAACGGGGCCACTGGCTGTGACGCATTACTGTAAGGGCGTTACAAAATTTGAATATACCACATCTCTTATATCATTTTTTCTCTCCCTTCTTCTCACTTTGTATGTACCCCATCTGAGGTCTCCTTGCGTGTTTTTTATTTCTTCTCTGTATTTATTTGTGTCATGCGTGTGTTTAATATAAGACTCTTCTTTAATTGTTCCCTTTTAGAGATTTGCGATGGGAACTGTTTACCTTAGGATTCTTTAACTTGGAAATATTCCATTACATTTGCGACATTTAGGTGAGAAATGCATTTGTTTTTTATGCGGCAGTTTCCTTTTAGATTGCACGTGTTTATTTGTATTTCTTGTGAGCTAATATCTATTACTATTATCTGTTATCCATGAACGCAATTCCTCTTTCATTTTCTATTGAATTGCCATCAGTTGTTTTATTGTACTTTGCTTAAACTTATTCATGTCCGATTTTTCTGTTAAATGTGAATTTAGTTTTAAGAAAAAAGCAGAAGTTGTAGGGAACCAAATTTAAGCTGTAATAAGGTTGAGTTACATAAGAAATATAATATTTAGTCAAAAATCTCTCTAAGAGGCATAATCTATAGGCAGGTGCATTGTTGTGATAAATCTGTCAATTAGTTGCAAACACATAAATCCGAAAAATAATTAATTATTTGTCTTAAAAACCATACTCATAATCAACAACATATTAATTTAAAACATTTTAACATGGTTTTAATTTTGCTACAATTTTCTAAGCACTTTAATGAAACATGAAAACCGGGCGATTTATTTTGAAATAAAACATGGTTTATTGCTAGTAATTTTAAAACCTCCAGATCAGTAACTAATTTTTCCGGTATCAGTTGCCAAACCTTGTTGATTGCAGACCACAAACACACGTTTAACATTTTTAGATGCTCTACTTGTTACAAGTTTTTCATGATGTCGATCACTTTCAACAATTTTTCCAACATATTTAAAACTTATGTGTCACAGGCGTATCACCGTATAGTTTCTAAAATGTTTTGAATCATCGAGATAGTTTCGTTGAGCAATATTTAAGCTTACCGCTAATTTTGATGCAGATCCACAATATTGATATTTCAAACAACTCTCCTGGCTCAGTTATATTTATGCCGCTCAAATGATTTTTGTTGTAATAGCAATGGTTGGACCTTTTCTTTTAGATAGTCCTTGTGTACAACACCCATCGACATTCATATTTACACATATAATAGCACCAAAAATTTTGTGATTACTTCTTATGTTGCAATTTTAAACAGGCATTTGTATAAGGTAGATCTTTTTAATTTTTTTTCAAATATGGCAATACATACTATTGCCATCACGATGTAATAAGTTCTTATACCGCTGCCTTTTTAATTTATGTGAAATAAATAAAACTAATTTTAATTTTACTAATATTTTCGCTTTTTAAAACGTTCCATAAATGTTAATATCTCTTTAATTACTTTTGCTAAAGTTATTTTATTTCTTTGTATAATTAACGCCTTCTAGCATTACTGAATCATGTCTTTTATTTATATCTTCCCATAAATTCTATATTTGCTATTAATTTTTCCGTTTTAATTCCTAAATAAATTTTGTAGCTATATATTTTCAGTATTGCTATTTATTGACCACGCCCCACATGTAAATAGTCAAGGGGATTGCAGTTGGGTCTGAAGAATAGACACATAACGGAGTTTGAAACGGAGTTTTGTTGCAACAACTCTCTCTATTACGTTGACATAGCTGTCACCTTTCACCTTCAGGATTCCTCAAAAAAGTAGGCGCCATAACATACCTTACGCTGCTCACAAGCCCTAATACTATTGCAGAGACGGGAAACCTTGTATGCATGACGTTAGGCACTTTGGGGATCTCTTGGTACGGTTATGTTGGCGATTTACCTTCCTGTTTTGAATGAGGTTTTTTCGCCCAAAAATTCTAAAGCTGCCATGTTTGATATCATTCAGCAGTTCTTAGGCTTTTAACATCCTGTATATTTCGTTTTTCTCAGTCAATAGTTGGCGGTTCCTCAGAATAAAAACATTGGTAATGCAAGTTCTAGTGCACCGCCGACCTCACTACGATCTAATCGACCTTCTTTTTCAATTCTCAGATCAATTCATCACTTCTCTTGTGATCACATTGCTTGCTCTAAGTTGCCTTGTCAGCAGTTACTTTTTCATGATAGTCAGATTTCTTGAATTTCTTGGCTACATCGTAAACTTATTATAACCAAATCATGCAATAATTTTTGTCGATAATTTTCTGGTGCGAAAGGATTCGAGTATAATAACTCTGCGGTCGTATTATCAGCTCATTTTGTCAACAATGGTAGGTTGACGCTAACTTGTGTTACTCAATAAGAGATTACGTATGCGCATAAGGGGTTACATGGGTTTCAAATTTTCAAAAAATCGAATTTTTTATTCGATAGTACAACTCTTTAAGAATGTTTTCCCAAAATCTCAAGTCCCTAGTAAATTTATTGTAGGAGCTAGAGCCATTTGAATCTTCCCTCCTTTTACTGTACTGCCGAGAGCGCCGCAGGTATATAGACGCAGCTGCTTACCTTTGTTTGTATACCTCTCTCTCTCTCTTGCTCCTTTTATCTTTTGGGGGGAAAGCGTGTATTAGCACAGTGTCAGTCGTCAAGCCACGAAGTATTTTTGAAGTTATACACGTGCAAAATAATTTGTAAACCGAATTCTCACCTTTTTTTGCAACGTGGGGAGAAACAAAATTAGTAGATCTGATCGAGAAAAAAGCGGTAAAAGGAAAAATAGAGTGACTAAAAGAAAATAAACATTTACTCCTAAAATAGCAGAAGTCGACGATAAATTTTTCTCAAGTACATCAGCAAATGAGATGAAATTTCAAGACGAAAATTGCGTGCCGGAGGACGCTACTCTGCAGTATTCAATAATAAACTTCTTTTTAGTTTTTTCAACGTGTTCAGTTTGTTCAATGTTCTAATATTATAAATGAAAATGGAGAGGAAAAAGTGTGTAATGTTGCAGTTGTATTTAAACAGAGTACAAAATTCGGCCTTAGTTTTAAGATTATAGTTGAATTCGAAAAATGTGTGGCTAGATACATTGAATTGAGTCACAAAATTGTTAGATCGTTTGAAATAAATGTCTTGCTGGATGTAAAAAATGTTGTGGCCTTATGGATACAAGTAGTTCTTTCTTAAATCAGTCAACATATGATTTTTATATTCAAAAGATACACGAAAGCGTAAAAATAGTTGCCGAGACACTTTTTTCTTCTGCTGCAAAAGAAAAGAAAATTAACGTGCAGTGAAACTAATGTCGAAGATACGATGGATGTAACTGTGTCCGGCGATGGCAGTTCGAAAAGGCGTGACTTTTCATCATTGTACGGCGTGGCCACTTTGATTGGATTTTATTCTGGAAAAGTTTTGGATTTGTTTGTCAAAAGCGCCTATTGCAAATTATGGGAGGCTTGGAAAGTAAACCTGATTTTGCTGAATTTGAAGAATGGCAACAGGAGCATTTTGAGAAAAAAAATGCTATGCCAATCACCAAGGAGCAGCTGTTAATATGGAGGTTTCATCTATCGTAACAATGTTTCAACGCTCGCTTGAAACATACGGCCTAAAGTATGCTAATTATATCGGAGACGGAGACTCCAAGACATTCTGGAGTTATCAATTCTAAACCATATGGTGAAAATTATAATATAAATAATAAGAAGTGCATTGGGTACGTCCAAAAGCGAATGGGCAACCGCTTGCGTAACTTAGTTAATAAGACTGTTGAAAAAAAGTCAAAGGTAAAACGATTAACAAAAAATTTTATCTGGTAAAGGCAAACTTACAAGTAAATTCATAGATAAACTAACAGTGTACTACGGACTCGCTACAAGAAAGAATTGTGATTCGGTTCAAAATAACAACGAAAGTTTTAACCAATTAGTTTGGAAAATCACGCCAAGAATACTTTCAGCTGGCTCCAAAATAGTTTAAATTGCGGGTATACTTTCAACGAAGGGATTTCTGGTATTTTATTGTTAATGCACGGTATGGACGTTAAACTTGGTCGAAATAGCCATGAATATGAGCGTAAAGAAGATGAGAATCGTGTGTTAATAGCCGAGAAAGAAGCTGATAATGCGACTCAAAACGCATGAATTCGTATCAGACAGAAGCAAAGGGACGCCCTGAACATTGTGAGTACAGCAAAACCTTTGCTTTTGGAGCTGGAATTGGCGATTCTATGTAAGTTTGAGAAAAAAAAATTTTTCTTTACTTTTTAGCTACACAAAACTTTAAATGCGTTTTTCTCGAAACACACTTTTCAAAATCGTTGGATAAAATTTCTCGAAAACTATTTGAGCGATCTCGCTCAAATTTTGCACACTTCTTTATAATAGCATTTTCTAGTCCTTCAATAAAGGATTTTTTTCCTTCAACTACAAAAAATTTTAAAAGGTAATAAATACCGAAAATTTTACCCAAAACTGCATTTTGCGCTAAAACCTCTGCCTAAAATTCAATTTTAAATTTTTTTTTAATCCTTCGTCGAAGGACGAGTTTTACTCTCATACTATAAGAAGGTATTTTCTTTCAGATGAGGCAGTCGTGAGTAATGTCTCCGAAAAATGGGTATAACTAGCTTAATTTTGGGAATTTCATCATCAAAATTTCGTAAAATATAGTTCAAATGTTAGCTTACATGTACAAAAAAATTTGAATAATAAATTGCATTTCTTATATGTAAAATAAATCAAGAAAATGAGCTTTTTTGGCCTCTGAAACTCATGTAACCCCATAAGACGACTTTTTGGGTTCCTCGTAATACAACTAAAAATAATTTCGGACTTTACCTTGACGACTATATAAAATTGTTTTGAATAATAAAAAAGAAACCAGATATAAGGCGCCAGTATTTCTGACATTTTTGTGCGTTTAGAGATATTAGTACGTTAAAACAGATTATTTTGTAATTATTCATGTTTTTAAATATATTCCATTTATGTCAAATATTAAATTCTCAAATCAAAACTAATAGACTCTGTGCTCCAAAATTATCGTATTCCAGAATATAATTTTGTTATAGAGGGAAGTATTACAAAATATAATATATTTATAAGATTTTACAGTATTGTTATTTAGAATATACCAATATAAAAAATTAAATATTATAAATTTCTCATTTTTCAAAATAATGTATCAAAACAATAGTAGATACATAGTTGAATGTGGGCAATTTATACCATGATAGTTTTAAGCAGGTGCATTTTCTCCACGGGCAGTGTGCTAAAACCGTACAAAACGAAAGTAGTGCAGATCGATCTAAAATTAAATTAGCACAGAAACAATGCTAATGGCACCATCTAATCTGCGAAGAGATCAAACTTAACTCCGGTTGCTCGCAACTGGAGCGCGCGTGACGAGCCCGAAGGATGGCTGTCAATAGGCAATTCCTCACTCTCTTGAAAGTCGTGACTTCATATAATTTATTAGGCCAGACACCTCGAGGAAGAGTTTCATTATTGCCGACAATTATACGGGCCGGCACGATCCTGCGTTTCCTAAGACGTTCGTGGCTGCAGCGGTTAACGCGATGAAAGGCTTCGTGAACGATCTCTAGCGCTCCTAAGCGCTTTCTGTTGCTTATTTTTAGTTATCTAAAATTATCGAAACTTTACACAATACTTAAGCTTGTGTACCTTGGCAAAGCCGGAGCTAAGAAAGTATCGCTATTGGCGAAACGTAATTTACTGGCTGCAGATAAATTTCGAGGCTCGGTTTGTGTATCGGCTAGGTACTTTATTAACACTCGGGCCTTGCAAAGAAAATAATTTGTCAAGTCTTTTTAACCGTCTCATAAACTGGATTTCTAAGTTCAAAAAACACTCCTGCTTCTGTGGCCGAACTATTGAAAGAGTAAATTATCAGCCATTGCCACGTAGTTATCAGTGCAGCAATTTTGTGTTTAGAAAAAATGGAATTTACGATGCAAACAGCGATTGTTTGGCGTTGTTCGCAGACCACACAGACATTAGATTATCAATTTGAATTCGATCTGCAATAACCCGCTGATTGCTTGATTAAAACCCGGGCTGTTATCTAGCTTTCTCTAAGATATTACCGACAGACGAGAAGCAGCACAAAAATTGAATGTTTAAAATTTTGCTCGTTACCAATTGTGACGTTTTTATTAAATATAAAAGTATATGTACGTGATGAATTAATTAGATAGTTCTCAATTTACTAAATTCACATTGTGGACAGACCTAGTGACTCTTTTTACTTAGATGTTTTCTATTTATTCAGATGCTTTTTGTTACTCAACAAACAACACAACAATGTTTTATTTTTTATTGATGATAGTATTATTTTTTCTTTTAATTTACATTTAATGTATACATATTACATTAAAGTTACAACAGGTCAACGTACGTATATAAGAATAAGAGTTATGTATTTATTACCTCTTTAAATTGTTTCATTTTGATGCTATTAGGAAAAATTTTCTTGCAGTGTGTAACCAAGCAATTTTTAAAAATAATGATAATTTAACTAAAAGAGAGATCTTATTAGTTTATTAACAATTTAAAATTAAAATTACAGTAATTTTTTATTTGTATATTTTTGGATTGAGAAACTTGACGCATAAAAGCAATTTTGTTTATTATATTTTCGGTTATAACCTAACCACTTTCAATAAGAACTAAGAACGGTTAGGCAAGAGACAATAAGCAGAAAGCACAGGCTTTCGCAAAACCTTTCAATGCAATATATTCCAAGCGAATGAGCAACAAGGACAAAATGTATTGGAAGCGGAAGATGGAATAGAAGAGGAAAAAATAAAATTGGTTTCCCCAGAAGAAATAACAATTAAAATTAAGGAAATATAAACTCTAAGAAATCTTCGGATTTGGTTTACAAAGGCAGTATTGAAACAGTTACGTAAATAGGAATAGTAAAACTAAATAAATACATTTGAATGAAATACGTAACAAGCGTTTGAAAGGTGGATGAAGTAATAATGATATAGAAACCTGAAAAGCCACCAAACGAAGGAACATATATAAACTACTAAAGTCTTAAATTGCAGATAGACTATTGAGAATCCTCCAACTTGTATAGAATTAAAACATGAGTATCACAGAATAGTATACTGATCCAGTATTTTACCTCTTGTATGCTAGTGATAACCCTGGAACCAACCAAGAAACAATACCTACTTTTGCAGATAACACTGCAATACTAGCAACAGAAAAGAGCACTATAAAAACATCAGAAGTGCTACAGCAAGCTTTGAATGAGATAAATTCATGGACAAAAAATGGCGAATAAAAAACAGCTAATCTGTGCATATCAATTTTATAAATAAGAAAGTGATAATATGGCAAATTACCTGGTGATAAACTTGAATGTTAAATTATGAAGGAGCACATCAAGAAGGAAACAGAACAGTTAAATAAAAAATATAAAAAAATGTATTAGCGGCTAGGAAGAAAATCCCAGCTGCCAATCCACAAAAATATTTTTATATAATCAGGTAATAAATCCAGTATAGACATACGGGCATCAACTATGAGGTTGTACCAATAAAAATAACATTAAAACGCAAATATTTCAAAACAGAGTATTAAAAAACATAAGTGGACCCTGGTATGCCCTAATCAGCGTTACTCACAGAGACATAAGAATAAAAACTGTATTAGAGGAAATAAACATTACCCAGAAGCACAGGACCAGGCTTTAAGAACATGTAAACATTGAAATGGGAATATGCAGGATATACAGCTCGGATCAAAGACAGTAGGTGGAACGTTAAAATCCTCCAATGGAGACCATGGACAGGCAAGAGACAGCGTGGCAGGCCAATAATGAGATGAAGACGACATTAAAAGAGTAGCAGGACTTAATGGATGAGAGTGCACAGAATCGCGCTACATGGAAGAATTTTAGAGACCTATTGCCCAATACTGGGCAAGTTTAGGTTAAAGAAACATTGAGGCTCTACAACTCCTAGATAATGCAGAATTAGAAAGACTTAAGAGGATAAAGCCATTTGGGTTTGTGTGAAGTGTCAGCGTAAAAATAAAATAAAAGTATTAAGACGTGAAAAGTATGTAACAGAAAACCAGTTCTGAAAAGATAATCGGTGGATGACAACTCATGTAAACATTAGATAATAATTACTGGTTAGTCTTTGAATTAATTTCAATGTATATTTATTAAATAAAAAAATATTTTTGTTCTATATCTTATAATTCTGGACAGTTTAGTCAATTAGTAGTTTTGGGCACACCATCAACGTTTTTCTGCTTTAGTATTAACCCGTGGATCTTCTATGGTAGTGCAATGAAACCATATCATGTCAAAATACTACCAACTCCATTGCGTTCATTTATTAAAGCCTTAAAACGTTTTTCCAAGCACTCCGCTCTGCTACACTTTGAACAGAAATATTGGGATTTTAGTAAACGAAAGTAATAAACTTTGCTGCTTTTATGTCAATAGGTTTCACTTTTCTGTCACACCCATTTTTCTTTTTATTATAAGAGTACTCTTAAAATTAACTAGTACTTTTCGTACTATTAATTTTAGTATTTTTAAATTATTTAGCAATTTGATAATGTGACTTTCATTTTCATTAAATTTGTAGCCATTTTTTTTATTTATTTATTGCTACACATATTTCTAAATTTTGAATTTAACGCTGCGTGTTAAATTAATCCTATATAACTGAACGAAGCCAGCAAAAGGCCTTTATGTATACCAGCCTCCGGAGAGGTGCAACCCAAATACCACCACTAATGCAACTCAGTATTGACACCGGACCAAACCCAGATCGTCTACAGCCAATTCCATCAAACACCAGGTAATTTTCCACTTCAAACGCAACAAACTCAAACATTTTATACCCAAACCTTTTATCAAACCCAACAAAACACTCATTCCAACGCACCCCGCAGCCACCTAAAGACTAATAACTGGACCACAGTTTCCTATAAAAGAAATAGAAATCTAGATGAAGTGGAAATCAAAAATAAACACCCTAAAGAGAGCGAATATTGGCTTAGCCCACCCTCAACATCAAATCGCTACTCCAATCTAAACATGGAAGGTGACGATGCTCAACATGAATCAAACGCTGATAACACTAACGAAAAAATCTCAAAACTTCCCCCCATTTGTGTAAATCTTGTACTAACTATTGCACCGCTAATACAACCGCTAAAAGAAAAACCAAACAACAATATGATGTTAAAGCTCTAGCCAATAATCAAGTAAAAATTCAGCCCATAACACCTGAATATTACAGAATAATAACAAAAGCTCTGACTGAAAAGGGTACGGAATTTCACATTTATAAACTAAAAGAAGAGAGAAATTATAAAGTGGTGCTAAAATATCTACACCACTCCATCGACTGTAAAGATATCAAAGGTGAAATTGAAAATTTAGGGCACGAGGTCACAAACATTTGTAATATAAAGCAATATAAAACTAAATTGCCTCTCCCAATGTTTTATGTCGAGCTTAAACCAGCCCCTAACAATAAAAGCATTTTTAAGGTAGAATACTTACAGCAATGCAAAATCAAGTTTGAACCCCCAAGGGCAAAAATAATTATTCCACAGTGTGTACGCTGTCAGCGTTACAGACACACAAGGACCTTCTGCCAGCAACCCGCTAGATGTGTAAAATGTGCAGGCGATCACCTGACGGAACAATGTAAAAGAAAAGAAAAATCCAGCGATGTCCGCTGCATCCTCTGTAAAGGACACCATCCTGCGAATTACAAAGGATGTACTATATATAAACAGTTACAAAGTAAACATTTTCCAACCCTTCGACAAAAACAGTACATACCACCCCCACAAATTAGACAATACCAACAAATACAACTGGGACTATCGTATTCACAAATAGCTTCAGTACAACAACAAAACTCTGAACCTGCTGCAAATCTCTCACAAACAACAAATACTAGCCATCCAGACCAACAAGAAAACGACATACAAGAATTAAAAAACATAATGTTAAAGCTATCAGAACAAATAGGAACAGTATTAAACCTATTAACAGCAGTCCTTGCAAAAATTAAATAATGGACAGACACTTACAGCTTGCCCAATGGAACGCCAACGGCGTGTCACAGCACCTTGAAGAATTAAAACTATTTATTACTAGTCACAACATTGATGTGTTACTTATTTTCGAAACACATCTTACTGATCGGAGCTTCATCAAAATCCCAAATTATGCGGTTTATACCACGAACAATCCGGCGGGAACAGCTCGTGGCGGGTCTGCCATAATAATCAGAAACACAATCAAGCACCATCAACTAGAAAGCCACAGTAGCGATTTTCTCCAAGCAACAAGTGTGTCAATTGAGGATCAAATAGGACCCCTCAACCTCTCGGCGGCGTATTTCCCCCCTAAACATGCTGTTAAGAAGAACAATTTACAAACTATTTCAAAACCCTTGGACAACGATTCATTGCGGACGCCGATTACAATGCCAAGCACACTGATTGGGGTTCCAGAATTACAACGACAAAGGGACACGAATTAAACAAAACTCTTGAACACAATAACTTGCGGCACCTATTCACGGGAGAACCCACATATTGGCCCGCGGACCCAAACAAATTTCCTGATTTGGTGGACTTCTGCATAACAAAAGGAATTCATCAAAGTCATGCCAATATAAAATCCTGCTTCGAACTTTCCTCTGACCATTTCCCAATCCTGATCACCCTTACCACTAAACCCTTCAAAAAAGAAACAACCCCTAAATTAAGCAACAACCGTACAAATTGGAACACCTTTCGGTCCGTCGTAAATGTTGAACTAACCTTAAATATTCCACTGAAATCTCCCGAAAACATAGAGGCTGCAGTCAAATTATTCAATGATGTGATTCAGCGGGCATGTTGGAAGGCCATGCCAATTATACCCGATACAGTCACAATTGTTGAGTGTCCCTCAATTATTAAGCAAAAAATTCTAGATAAAAGAAGACTTCGAAGAAACTGGCAAAGGCTGCGTATACCTGAAAGCAAACTACTACTCAACAGAGCAACTCGAGAGCTACAAGATCTCCTTAATAAAACCAAAAGCGATTGCATCGAAACATTCTTACCACCCACGGAAGTGACGGATTATTCCCTGTGGAAGACAACAAAAAAACTGAAACAACTAAAAAGATTCTCTCCGCCTATCCAGGCCAGCTGGGCAAGAAGCGATAAGGAAAAGGCAAACGTATTTGCTGTACACTTAACATCTGTGTTCCAGCCATATCCTTCAGAAAACCTTCCCCAAGAAGAAGACAACCTCACTCAAACACTGTTTCAACCGTACCAACTTGAACCGCCTATTAAAAAATTCAAAGCTGCTGAAGTTCATGAAGTCATTAGCACACTCAACCCTAAAAAGGCTCCGGGGTATTATTTAATAAATGGTAAAATACTCAAAGAACTACCTGCCATCGGTACACAGTATTTAACTCAGCTACATAATGCAGTCCTTCAGAATGGTTATTTTCCATCCCAATGGAAAGTGGCACAGATTATACTCATCGCAAAGCCTAATAAATCCCCCAACGACCCAAAGTCCTATCGAACGATAAGCCTCCTGTCTATAGTAGCTAAAGTTTTCGAAAAGCTGTTAGTACAAAGACTAATCCCAATTATTGATGACAAAGAGCTACTACCATCCCACCAGTTTGGTTTCCGAAAGTTGCACTCAACAACTGAACAAATCCATCGGATAGTTCAAACAATCAATCAAGCCTTTGAAGACAAGCACTACTGCTCTGCTGCGTTTCTAGATATATCACAGACATTTGATAAAGTGTGGCATACGGGACTCCTATGAAAACTAAGAACACTCCTCCCTCAAAACTACTTCCTAATCCTGCAATCCTATCTTCTTAATCGGCATTTTCTGGTTAAATACGAAACTGCAACCACAAATCTTTTCCGATCAACGCTGGTGTACCCCAAGGCGGTGTTCTCGGACCACTGCTCTATCTCTTATACACAGCAGACCTCCCGACAACACCAGAAATCACAACAGCTACATTTGCGGATGACACCGGGTTTCTGGCTACTGACAGAGACCCAGTCGCAGACTCACAAAAACTTCAAGCCAATTTAACTGCAATTGACAAATGGTTAACAAGCTGCAGAATCAAAATAAACGAGTCTAAGTCAACTCAAGTAACTTTTACCCTGCGCAGAGATATGTGTCCTCCGGTTCAGATAAAGAACAATCCTTTACCGCAAAAAGAAGAAGTAGAGTACCTTGGGTTACATCTTGACGGAAGGCTAACATGGCGCAAGCATATCTTCAGTAAGCGCAAGCAGCTGGAATTAATTTTAACCAAGATGTTACTACTGAGACATAAGTCGAAGTTATCATTAACCAATAAACTCCTTTTGTACAAGATAATTCTCAAACCCGTATGGCGCTACGGGATTCAACTTTGGGGAACATCTGCCAACTCTAACTTAGAAATCCTAAAACGCTTCCAATCTAAAGTGTCAAAAACGGCTATCCGTAACGATCTTCATATGTCTTCAGTGAAAGAAGAAGTCAGCCGTTTCAGTAATAAATACAGTGACCGTCTTAGTGCACACCCCAACATATTAGTAATGGATCTTATAGTTCCCCAAAATCGCAGTCGAAGACTCCAAAAATATATACCAAATGACTTGCCCATTAGATTCCCTACTTAATCAATATAAAGTCTTGCGTTAATTTTATTTTAGTTTTAAGATCTAGTTTATAAGTTTACTTTTATACCCAAAAACTCAAAACTCATTTAGATGACAATTGTACAGAAGCATCCTACTGGGGATGCTTCTACATGTCCAAATAATCTATCACAGAATTTACTAAATGCAACTTGTGCAGATTGTAAATAAATTGAGATTTCAATAAAAAAAAATTGGCAAATGTCTATTTTCTATAACGCAAACACAAATTCATCTAATTTTTAAGACACTTTTTATTTAAATTTAAAACCTCAATTGACGATTGAGCATGTGCTGCCTTAGAAAATTTACTGTGGCTCTAGCAGTGTGGATTATGGCTCCATCTTACTGGAACAATACTTTGTAATCATCGGGTAATTTTTATAAAAAAATTCTAGTATTGCCGTATAGTGTTTCTTATTGCTCGTTTGTGCCGCGCCCTATTCAGGCAATTTTGTTTATAATAAATACGTTTGACTGAAAATGTGTTTTCACTCACTATTAAATTTGCACAAAATTTGCATCGAGGCATATTGTAAACGTGCTTATTGATCTTCAGGCTGAAGAGCTTGAAACAAATGAATTTGTTGTGGTAAAAGACATATATCTTGTTTTAAAGTTTATTGTAATGAACGCCGAGAGATTGGCAATTGAGAGGATTGCCTTTTGGTGAATTTTCGGCGTTGATCGGCAATACTTTTCCGTGCGCTTTCAGTATTATCCGCTGATCTGGTATTTTACGGTGTTCCTGTGTGCTGGTATGATTAATATTTCTTCTTTCAACAAACTTTTGAACTATTGTTCTAATGATGTTCCTATGTACGTCTTTAAATTCGTTTTTTTAGAACCACTTATCGCTGATTTTTAAAACACAATATTTCTATTTGAGTTCACTGAACAACTGTCCATGCCAGATTCTTCAAGCTTTAACTGTAAACTAAAAAAGAACTTAAAAATTAAGAGACAATTAAAAAGTTCATTAACATTCAAAACGATCAGGTAATTTTGCTCCGCCTTGTATTTATTAAGAATCATTTTAGGCTTTTATACATATAAAAATCCTATTTTATACGGTCTAACTATCCGTCCGTCTGTCTGTTCATCGCTTTTTTTATCTTTTTAACAAACCCGTGCCTATATTGTTGTTTAATTGAGAGCAATAGATATGACTAGATTTACAATTTTTTAATAATGATTTACATTGTTCCATGTTCCCGATCCAGGAAAAAGCCAGTCCAGCATGGGTAATAAAAGCAAGAAAAAAATGCACAGAATTAAAAGCAAAAAATCTATGCGCCTTTATAAAACTAAAAATTGTGGAATGTAAACCAATATGAAGTTGAATATAAAATTTTAATAGAATAGTGCTATTGCTCTTAGAACAGGAAAGTTAATGGAAGTTTTGAGGGAAGTGCTTTTGGCCGAAATAACGGTGGTAAGGATTTTTTGCGATTATTTAAAAGCTTAGCTTTACAGACGTTGCTTAAGAATAGCTGATAAACAGAAAGCTACGAAACTAAACGTTCAATTGCGACTATAACTTTAGGTTAGTCATTTATTTTATTAATCATGTCTATACAGAAAATATCACAGTTTTCGTTTTATAAAACCCAATTTTAATTTGAATAATAATATTTAATACAAACATACAGTAGGTTTGTAATTAAAAACCATTTTTTTGAATAACAATACTACGTAACACTGAAATTGTTTAAATAACTAATTGGTGTGATGTAAATAATGCTGCATTAAACCAATACAACATAATACGTCAAACAGTTTGATATATGAATTTCACACAATTTCTAACAATAACTGTCATATTAACGTAACTTTTTTCGAATATTGGCATTTTATTTCTTTAAGTAAACAAAAAAAAAACGCAAACGTGGGTGGACAATGTCAATTACCAAATTTATTTAATATTTAAACACATATACGTATATAAATTAAATATAAATTAAAAAAAATTATACGCGCTATAAAGTGAACGAAGAGAAGCACGATTTCGAAACTTTTTTAATATAACATCTCATATTATCACTGCTTTAACGAATTATACTCAAATTCTCTACGATGTAGAAATTGTAAAATTGCCCAAAATTTTAAAATAAAGACAGTTTGGGAATAACACATTTAAGAAGACTGAACTGTACGTGCGATACAAATAATTTTTGGAATAACGAAAAACAGTTAAAAATGAAGGTTGCCTACGGTTCTAAGGACCAGCGTAACTGAAAAAAATAATTGTACTGTTCGCGGTCTTCTCAAAAATGGCCGCTTATGTATTAACGGTTACTAAAATTGCTTGTCAACTTTTGAACAAAACAAATCGCATTTCGTCAAAAAAGCGCCAATTTTCGATTCGAATTTTTGTTTTATTTCACAATGCCGACCCTATACAGCTTTCCAAACTTCACAAAATTTGTAAATTTACTTTAGACTACACCAAAAAACCCTAGCTACAGTTTAGATTATTGCTTGAGATTATTTAAGGCAAACATTTGGAGGGCAAATGTTTGACATCGATGTTGCTTTTAAATCGTTTGTGTTCAATCAGCTAGTGTTATAACTACTATAGCAAAATCAAAGTACTATCCATTGGTTAGAAAAATTTATTTTTAAGTTAGAAAGTTAGGTAAAAGTAATGTTGAGTCTTTCTATTTATAATGCTTCAATACATTAAAAAATAATTTTGGTTTACATTTGATTGATCCGTATATTATGATAAAATAAAAATAAATTGAACAGCTTGGCTTTTAAAATATTTTTGTACATTAAAAGCACCTAAAATGTGATTAAGACTTTTAAGTAGGTTAAAATTTAGTATGTTTATGATTTGCTATTGCAAACCCGATGAAACTGACTGAATTTGTTTACATATTTTACTGATTCGTTACAATTAACTATCGGTTTTGTTAGTAGTGTTGTCGAATATAACGAAAAATTAGTTATCAAAACACTAAACGAACAACAACAGTGAAATAAAATTAATGGTTAATAAATTTTGAATTGTGACTTTCCAAATGTTACACTACACCAGAAAAGACAATATTCATTAAAACTTAATTCAATATCATGAAAGCACTGGGACATGAAATGTTTGCAAGTTTTGTTGAGGATTAAAGAATAGCAAGCAAAATAAATGCATAACAGTAGTAGAAATTTGAGTTGAGATAGATAAAACATAAGAAAATGTAATTAGTGTCATTACGAATTGTCTGTTGAAATATGATCTTCGTAGATGGGTCGCAATTGGGAAACAACTCGTTCATAGGCTAAACACAATTAAAAGCTTAGATTGTGCTAAGATTGTTCAATACCAGGCTTGGGAATTGCATTATGCTTGGACGTCAAACGTTTAAAGATTTAAACTATGCAATACCAAACATTAAGCACGATAGTAACTTAGTTGCGATTTGCAGTTTCTTTTTTGTAGAATTTGATAAAGGAGTAACAATTTGCAGTATTCTCAAATAAAGTACTACAAAGTTATTTTAAGAAATTATGCATTTTTTAAATATTGCGATTAATCGAATAACCATATATACTATAACAAGATATCTTAATTCTATCGAGGTTCTATGAAATGATCTTGATAGACGGTTGCGAAGACTGTTCCCATCATCAGAAAAATCCGAATTGAGATTTCATGAAAACAGTAGAACTATATAAAACCCCAAGCAATACAAAATTGATTTATAGATAGCCTAAACTGCGCCTGAAAATTGTAGCAAGTTGGATTTCTTGAAGGAATGGGAGCTCAGTTCATTTGTGTTGTGTAACCAACAATATGGTATTGTTAATTTTTTATTTATCCTAAAATAAAATAAAGGTTACACGAGTATTTCATGTATTTTTAATTATAATTTTTTTACTAATTATCTGTTTAAAGGCCAGAGTGGTCCAGTGGTTGAGGCGCGGGCTGCAGTGCGAACGAACCCGGGTTCAATTCCCGGTGTTCTCTGATGCCTGGTGGGTAACCTATTCAGTCACTAAAAATACCTGCGGTCACTCGAACACGTAGTGATAATGGCGGTTGTCTAAGGCGCGGTACTTGCCACATCGCCCCGCATTAAAGATGGTGCGCGACGACCGGGCAGAGAGAGAGCGAACATATGAGAGCCTTAACCTCTCTGTTTGTAGGTCATGCTCCCACGCGGAGCGTTAGAACCTTACAATTATTATTATTATTATTATGTGTTTAAAGAGTACTTGCATTAATAACGATAATACGTTTCTTTTTCTAAACCCGAATAAAGCTAGTTATCAAAACCTTCTACCTTTGGACATTTTACAAAAGCACAAAGCTCTTTAAATATTTTACTTTTATACTATTTAGCGTCTTCCCTACCTCTTAAAGTAAATTATTTTTTTATGCTTGTTATTTACTAAAAAAATTATTAGCTTTACAAGTGCAGACAATACTGACTAAGTGAAGAAATAGACTATTTATCTAAAATAAATAATACATATTAACTAAATAAGTAAATATTTTATACTTGGAAAGAAATATTATGTATGAAATACTCAAAAAAATTAAATATAATATAAATGGAAGACAAAACCATCTTAGTATCTACGAAAGAAAAGAGTATTTCAGTCGACCTTAAAAAATGCACGGCAAATTAATAGGAAAACAGGATATAACAAATCCTAAATATTTATAAATTAATAATATAATATGTAACGTTTTTAGAAACTGAATAAACTATTAACAGAAATGCAGTACTAATATATACATCTGAGAAATATATATATATATATATATATATATATATATATATATATATATATATAAGTAAAAATTACCATAGAAACAAGAATATAAAAAGAAAAACAGAGGCTCGACCACAAGCAAAAATTTCTTAAAACACTGATAATAACTCTTTCTCGTTTATTTAAGACATATTGTGCGGTAAAACATAAAAGCAACAGAAAATATTAAAAATCAATTGTTTTAGAAAGTAAAAGGAACAATCTGCAAAGAATGATAGTACATAGTACAAGTGACAATGTCTCAATGATCGTATCTGTTCAACGCTACCCTTATAAGTTGTGGAAAAAACCTTTCATAAAACATTGATAAAATTATAGAACTACCGTACGAGATATTTTAGTCTTAAATTTATTTACAATTTTAAACCTCCAAAAATTTCTACGCGCGCTGATTTCTTATTTGTGTTTTTTATGATTAAGTATAATCCTTAATTAAATTATATATGCACAAATCTACTGACACTATTATATAAACCAAGATTTCAAAATATTTACTTTCACAATACTGATGTAGTTATTTTTTACTACTGGTTATTTTGACGGCTTAAAAAACTTGTGCTAATTAATATGCAGAATTTTACGATTTAGCAAACAGCGACACAAAATTAAAAACCATAAAGTTTCCATAAAAACAATGAAGGCGGTGTATTAGTTTTTATCAAAATTAATAAATTTGTAGAGAAACATAATTCCTCTTGTAGACTGGGGATAAGAATATGTCCTCAGTGTCCCCGGCATGTCATTAGCGATGGAAAAAAGGGTTCAACATAGAGTTAATAGCACTAAATCGTAAAACAGTTATTGTTAGGAAAACTGAATGTCAGGAAAGCCGAATTGATCTTCAGAGACAACCTCAGCGACGAAAAACAGGGAACGCCGTGGAATGTACGAAGTTTGTACAGAATCGGAGTTATGCCAAAACTAAAGAAGGAATTAACAAGATACAAGGTACTTTTAGAATTAAAACATTAATTCACATTATTTAATATCAGAATGGTCAGATTCCTCGAAAATTATGACTTAGATCAATTCTTATTTAAAAAGATCTATAGGAAGGGATTAAAAAGATCGAATGAAATTAACAGTGACAAAAAGTAAAGAGTATATAATAAAGAAAAACCAAAATAAACGGAGAAACAAGCCGAGAGCCAACAAAGAATTGCAGTAATTCCAAATGAAAATGCAGACACTACAAATATTCATGAAAAATAGAATAACACACTAATAGTAAAACAACACAAAAATGGAATTGACACGACGAAGAACACAAAGAGTCATGCAAATACAGAAACTAAGCTAGAAAGAAAATGTTGCAAAAGAGAACAAGAGCGAATGTAGAAATATACCAACACAAGAGAAGATATTTACGAAATGTGTGTAGAAGTAAAAAACCTATAAGTTGAGAAGAAATAGGACAAGAATATAAAAACCAACATGGACAAACCTTTCATCCAAAAGTTAAAAAACAAAGATAGGTATTTTAAGTTAAAACGGATACGTGTGAAAACATACAAGTTTTCTTAGTGACCTAAGAAGAAAGAATACTCAACAGATGAAATGAGTATTTCGAAGAACTACTAGAGAGAATCCATGATAAACAAAAATCAAATAACAAAAATCATAAAGTATATCAGTACTACGGTCTCTACTGAAACGCACCAATACCCACTAAAGATTATCTATATCATCAAGTGACGGAACTAAAGAACCAAAAATCGCCTAAAGGAAAATAATTAGCAATTGGAGTAATCAAAACGTACGGAAAGAACTAATTATAAAAATAAACGAACTACTACAAAATATATGAAAACCGGAATGTTTGGTGCATATCTCTAAACCTCCCTGTCCCTAATCCCATCTCTAACCTTGGATTTGTCCGCTTGCCCACCCCTAGTCACAACTAAACGAGATTTTACCACCGCCCGGCATTCCATTCAGACCCCCGAGACTGACCAGGTGCTGTACTACCCGATAGTGCGTTTTGCTTGCGCGCTGTCGATTGCCTTTTGTACGTTCCACACCCGTCCGCGGTGCTCCAGTACATTGGGCCAATTAAGAACCCATCCCCGAGTTGAAGCCGCCAAGCAAAAGCACGCTGATATCAGCGGCCCAGGCTGCCAGAGAACGTTACGTGCGGTTAGTCTGGAGAGTGCACATATTCAATTCATTTAGTCATGGTTGTATTGTTTTTTATCAGTTTCTTTGTTTTGTTTAATTGATCTTAGTGTTACTTTTTATTAATTTATTTGTGCCAAATATATAGTTTACGCAGCTCAGTTTTGTTTTATTCCGTTTTTGTTTATTGAGTTACTTTTAACTGTGCTTAATTATCAAACACAGGAAAAATGCCAGATGTTTTGACACATGCCCCACATACAACAAAAAGAGACAAACTAGAATGTGGCAATTACATAGGTATAGCTCTGTTAAAAGTTGTTACTTTAAAAATAACGTAAAGAAAGTACTGGGCGAATATTAGTTGGATTTAGATAGACTACATCCTATATACTTACAATAAGAACCAGCCTGGACAAATGCTACGAATATAATATCGACGTCCACTAACTATATACGGACATAAATAAAAATTATGTTGCACAGACAATGAGAGAATTTGAAATCACAGAAAAGTTAGTACGCCTCACAAAAATAACTATGATCAAATTAAGAAAACAAGGACACCTATTCAAGAAATTAAAAGTGAAAAGAGGGCTTAGACAAGGCAACCCATTATCATCAACACTAATTTATTATTAGACAGATGTATAAAATAGATATAAAACTAAGAGGAAATATATGTAATAAAACCTGTCATTTACTGGCATACGCAGACAATATACTAATGTTAAGGAAAACCAAACATACTCTAAAGATAACATTTTACCAACTAGAAAAGAAGAAAGCCGTAAACCCAAAGGAAAAAAAATATATTTATGAAAAGGCACAATGAATTACTTCTAATTTAACATTAATAATTATGCCTCAAAAGGAAACTAAAAATTAAAGTACCAGAACAAAAGATTTAACAAAAATACGAAAAAAAACAAGAATAGCAGCAGGAAACGAAAGCATTAATGAACATATTTTAATTAAGAACGTCTCAAGAAATACCAAGAAAAAATCTTCAATACTATAGTTAAACTAATAGTATTATCCGAATACAAAACTTTGTTTTTAAAAATAAAAAACGAGAAAATTCTAAACGAATATATGGATTAGTAGAAGTCAGAACCGAGTAGAGAATTGAAGTAAAAGGAAAGTAAAATATAAGAATAAGTTGGTTGGGGCACGGAATGTCCTTGGTCCAAAAAGGCTTAACATAAACTAGAATAACGACGAAACGATCAAGAAAATGATGAAGCTAAAACGTGGAAGATGATATAAGAGGACTAAAAGTGAAAAGTTCTAGACAGAGAGGAATAGAGGAATATTACCAAGCAGGTCAATATTTTTCACGGACCGTAAAGCCAAAGGAAAAAGAGAAATATAATTATTATAAAAAAATAGCAATTAATAATTTTACTTCTAATGAAACATTTTAATAAGATCTACAATAATATACACAAAATGTAACAATAAAAATTATTTTAACAAATATTTACCAGATATTAAATTTATAAAAATATTTGTTGTGTTTGTTACTTTATTAAAAAACTTTAAATATTAAAATGCGATATAATAACAAAATTAGTTGCCGGTTTCTTGACTTATTTTATTTTTCACATCAATTCCCATATCTTCCTTACGTCTATTTTAGTAATATTTATATCTTAAATCTTAAGTTATGCATGTCTAGATAATAATAAATTTGAATGTAAAAGGAAAAGCTTATTTTATTTGAGTTAATGAAAAACAAAGGGGAAGAATTGAAAAGGGAACGCGGTTTGAAATTAATCATCCAGATATTAAAAAAAAGTAAGAGACTAACTGCATAACGTATAATATAAACTTAAAAAATACACCTTAGGCTACATCTTCACTTCTAATAAGACCCAAATTTTCTATAACGTGGTACTGGAAAATACAAAAAAAGAATGAAGCGCGCATAAAAAATTATCTAAAAATAGACTAGAATTATCTAAGTGCCAGTAGCAAGAAGTTATTATTAAATAGCCTAATTATATTATTAAAAAAAAATTATCCTGTAATTTGTGGGTCCAAAATTAGTGAAAACTTTGTAAGACTACTATAGAAATTTTAGAGTCTGTTACTCCACTGGATAAAACGTATGCTAATATTACCCCAGCTACAAATTCCAACTTTTGTCTATGCTGGGTTATTATTAAAGATTGAGGTTAACAGGAAAATGACGTACTAATTAATGTATAAAAACGATAACGCATGAAAATAGAAAATAATTAAAATTGTCAGTATCAAAGGACTATAAAAGATAATGTTTTTTAAGTTGCTACAACACAAAACATGAAAATTACTGGAAACTGGAAAGTATTTTTCATTACTCGACACGGTCCAATCTATAAATCAAAGTATTAATTAACTTTTAAACTCTTCTAAATGAAAATGGATGATACGTAAAATATAAAAATTAGAAAATAAATTCCTCACCAAAATTCTACTTTAAAAATTTGTTATGTATGGTTTTCGTTCCTATGATCGAGCGAACTACTTAGATGTAACAGATATTCCAGTGAGAGGTACGATTTAAGCCGTCAGATAGCAGTGCAAAATATAGCTTAGAATTCACGAACGAGCATTTCTTTTAATTTCTATTATTAGATCTGATCGAGCAAATGCAGCCGATCCATTTCCAAACTGAGCGGGCTCGCGCTCGGCCAGCATCTCAGAAGCGACAAAAAGTGAATGAGAGGCTCCCATTTTTTGAATGCAAATTAGGGGTATTAAGGCAGGCTCGGCTACAAGCAGATTAAAATTGACCCGATAGCTTCGAATTGGATTAGTACAAGACGAGTATGCAAAGCGACTAAATCCTTATCGAGGCAAGGACGTCGGATATTCCTGAATCTGTAGATCGACTGCAGTTTCAACCCGTTTTTATTGAGAACTTGCAGAGGATATGGATAATGCTTAATACGTTTCATTTGGCATGCTGCGCTAATTATTCCATTTGTATTTGTCACCATAATTGGCTTAAAATGCTTCTCTTCTTTTTAAGAGCAGGTGACAAGCGCTGTTGCTACAAATAAGATATTTAAAAGTAACATTTTAATGTAAAACTCTAGACTATTACCGACACGCCGATAAAATCACTATTTAAAACAATTCGCTTAATACATGAGAAATAATAAATACCAATAAACACTAATAAGTACTTAAGTTTGCAAAATATTTGTTCATAAACATTTAAATTTATTCAGTAATGTGTGGCCCTACCTCTAGCTTTGTAACCGCCTCCATTCTTTTGGCACCAAATAAAATCATAATCCGCATTCCATTCTTTATTGATACTCTCCCATAATTCATTCAATTCCTTGGGGGTCATAGATACCGCTGGACTTCTTGCATAATGACAAACCGCATAATCAAATTCTTGTCCCATTTTGTTAAAGAAATTTCAATATCTTGGGTGTCACAAATGTTATCAGTATCAACCCGAATCTGCCTGGAAATGTCACAGGTCTTCTAATGGTATGCTTCATAGTAACCTAATCTCATCATTTCAGTTTAAAGTAAAATCTAAATTTATCAAAATAGACAATATGGTGCCAATGATGATGTAGAAAGACAGTGATAGTCCCATACTATAGTAATATTATGCTGTTAGTTTCATTTTGTACCAACAGGACATACGAACAAAACTCTACTATATAGTGGTAAATTCAACTTTTGTCTAAACAAAAAATCTGTTAACATTTACAAATAGTCTAATACTTAAGAACTAGCGTTTGCATGCTAAATAGCTTTTGCTTTTGCAGAATGAGCCGACATAGTAGACATAATGCACAATGTAATTTAGTATGCAAAACAAAACTAATTTATCTAGTTGAGATATCTATGTTTGTCAGCCAAAACTAAACTTTTTCAATTTCTGACGCAGCAAACGCATTTTTATGCTCACTTTACAGCGATTGAATTCATTTATCCAAAGCCAAACAGTTTCACAAGAGGGACATGAGTAGATCGTTTGGTGGATTGTTTTTACACCATTTATTATTTTATTTTATCAATTTTGCACTGTTACTCAAAATTATTGTGTTTAAGCAACAGTTAAACTACTAATTTCTGTAATCATTTGTAATTATCTATAAGAACAATACTTTTGAGTAAAACAATATATGAACCCAGCTGTACATCAAAGCACCCACGTAGTATTTCTAATAGTATTTAAGTCTTATTATAATTTAATTTGTTTTTAATGCTGCTATAATTTTAATATTCAGTAGCCTAGTTACGATACCTGTCAAATTATTTTTAATTCATTAAATACTTTCTGACCTAAAAAACATTTTTATAAAAAATACAATATAATATTTACAAAAAAAAATGTTAACGAAAATAAATACAAGTAACGCATAATGCATAAATGAGTTACATTTAATTACAACATTTAAATGATATAATATTTTTATTAGAAATACATTGAAGGCTATAATACTTACTGTTCTACTAAAAAGTGTTGGGGACATAAAGAGAAGCAAAAAATAGTAAAGAAATCATAGGATGCATTAAAAAACCTTAAAAGATACCCGAGCATGTAAAGAAGTTGTCTTTTGAAAATTCTTACGTAAAGATCTTAATGTATAACAAGCATAACTGGACAAAATATCTAAGCTTTCATAGGGTTAAAAAATTGATTAAACTAAACATAAATCGGGTAAGTGCAAATAAAAAAAAATAACAATAGACACTTGTACAATAAATACAACATGAACTGGTAATCTAAACACTTATATACAGCAAATACTTTCTATACATTTTTAGGGCAACCTCGAAGGAGATGAGCAAATAAGATTGAGATAAAATAGGAGGGTAGAGGTAAGTAAAATGAATCAAGTTTAAAAATTAAACAGATAAAATATTTGAAGTATTTTAGCTTTATAAATATCTTGCAATTAAATTTTTACAATTAATAATAATAACTTCTTTATGGCTTTAATAAGTTATTATTGAACAAGCAAGCAAAGCATAATTTTATAAAATTATACTGGTAATAAGGAATGTATATAAAATATCAATAAAAAGTAAGCGTGTTTAATAAAAATTTTCATGAAAATAAAGTTACTAGATTAAATTGGATATTTAACAAAAAAAACATTAGAGAAACTTTGGACATCGACGAATTTAAAATAATTTTGTCAAAAGGTTGCTTCTTGTTGTTGAGACATTTTGTGAAATAAAATATAATAAATTTACAATTGAAATTAAAAAATAATGTGTGTAGAAAGTAAAAAAAATAAAGACCGAGTAACACCTGAGATAAAATGACAATTGGCAGAAAAATTTAAAAATAAAATATTATGACATACTTATTATCTTTGTCAATCTCTGCTTTAGTAAAGGTTTGTCATTCGCTTTTAGATGTAGGCCTCTCCTAAATTCTTCCGTTTGTTTCTATCCTGTGCTTGTTGGTACCACTTTTTTCCACCTATTTGTCCTATATCATTGACCCATCTTATCGACGGTCGTTCTTTACCTCTCCTTGCTTTTCTGGGTCTGCAGCGGCTGATTGTTGTTAGTGTCCCAAGCGATGTGGCCTGCCCAGCTTCACTTCAATTTGGCGATACGTTCCATAATATCTGTTGTTCCTGTTCTTTGTCTTATTGCCACATTTGTAGTTCTATTTCTTATAGGGATATCCAACATCCTTCTTTCCTTGGCTCCTTGCATTATTCGTAGCCGATTTGAACTTAACTTTGTTAGAGCCATTGTTTTCAGTCCAAATGTAGCTACTAGTATAATATATATGCCAAATATTTTTCGCTTTAGATTTATGTATCTGAGGGTCAGAGGATATTAGGATTATAACGTCCGCGTATCTCAAATGGCTCAGATGTTTTCCATCTATTCTTATGCCTTTTTGCTCCCATAAGAGGTTCTTGAAAGCGTGTTCCAGGGCGAGGGTAAAAAGTTTTGGTGCTATGGTATCACCCTGCCTAATTCCTCTTTCAATTTAAATTTTTTCAGTTCTCACGTCGTTGTTAATTTTTACTTGTAACGTGGCGTTCCTATATATGTATTCAATCATTTCTGTAGTCTACTCTTGCATTTTCCGGCGAACTCAATACCGCCCACATCTTAATGCTGTCAAAAGCCTCTTGAAAGCTTTTCATTTGTTTCAAGGCTTCTTTTACTTCACCATGTGTTATTTCAGGCATATCCTCTGACCCTATGTTTATAACTATTCTTCGTAGGTGATGATTGTGCTCTATTATACTTGATGAATATAATTGTTTACAGAATATTTATATTAACTGGGCGATTTTATTTAGCTCTGTGGTTAGTATTCCCTGCGCATTTTTTATCTTTATGATTTGAGTTCTACCGTTGGATAGTTTTCATCTTAAGACCTTTATGTTTGCGTTCCTCTTTCTGGTCTCTGTTGCCAGTCTTGTATTGTGTCCTCTTAGATATTTTCTTGTCTTCTTTTGCATATCTTTGTATTCTTCTGGTGATTTTTGTAATTTTCTTCTTTGTTTCATTAAATATATTGCGTGTAGATTCAATTTAGATACTTTTACTTATGTTGTTTTTAAGCATATTTTTTTGGTTGCAGTTCTTATACTGTTACTTATTTTATGTCAGTTGATCAATATTCAGAGTTTTTAAGTTTTCTGTAAGTGTTAGTCTTTTCTTGATATCTTTTTTTTTCTCTTCTAATCTTTGCTTATGGGAGATTCTGTTTTAAAACCTTTTTGCTCTTTATTTCTTTAGGTTAATTACAAAGCGTCCTCTTACTTCCTGTTTAGAAACTAATCAGCACTGACACGTCTTCACTTAATTGTTTGTTGTTATTGATTATATAGTCTATTTCATTCTTCGTTCGGTGATACGGACTTATCCATGTTAATTTGCGCTGTTCAAGTTTCTTGTAGAAAGTAGTGAAAGTTTTCATTTTAGAGAAAATTTAACAACAATTCACTTCTGTGATTTTTATTACCTAGGCCAAATTTTCCTATGTGATCAGTGTCTACATTTTTCCATTTTCCGATTTTAGAGTTGAAGTGGCATGCAATTAAAATATATGGTGCTTTGCTGCTTTGATATTTTCATATACTTGTTCCACGTCTTCATCCCCATGAGTACTCGTTAGTAAATATGTATGTATGATTTGTGTCTCATAATTGGACCTTAGCTTTAGTTTTATATAGATGACTGTCTAATATACGGTCAATATTTTTTAATTATATCTACATCAATGTGTACTAAAAAATAAACGAAAGTAAAATTTGTTCAAATTAATAGTTTAACAAATACAAAATTACTTAGAATTCTGAAATGGGCTCATTTCAAACTAATACTGCGTGAGATAGATGTACGAGAAATTTTCAAAACACAGTTAATACAATTAGCTTTATTATATTATAATAAAACGCATTATATTAGAGCACATAATAGGCCATTTTATTTCTATAAAATTACATCGTTGAAATGATCACCATTATGCAGCACGCACTCTTTAAACCTTGATCGTTCATAAATTTCCACACGACTGCGCATTGTTGCTTATTTCTTCTTCCATTTTTTTAGTTCAAAGACTTTATTCTTTAACGATGATTGGCTTATAGCATATTTTAAATAAATTTTAAATAAATATTGATTCTCCCAAAAAACATTAGTTAAATGCACTGATTACTTGATCCATGAATAAACTAATCATTGGACTTGATGTTAATTAATTGTATCAAAAATCCATTCAATGATTTTTCAAAACGTAGAGCAAAATATAGGAGATAAATTAATTTATTTTACCATTTAAAGGCACAAAGATAATGATATTTCTTGCAATTTGTTGGTTCAAAGAATTTAAAGAATTTTGCGATAATTATTTAACCATCTATAATTTATATACAAAGTGTTACTCGAAAATTCTCCAGATTTATCAAATATTTAACGCAGTATAATTTTAATCCTTTGATTCAGTACGATTTTTTCCTTAGTACTTAATTGTTCAACCAAAATTTAATTTTATAGGTGACATTTGTTTTCCAGTTTTAACCCGAGGAAATAGGTGAATGCCTAAAACCCTCATATTCAAAAAGTTACAACGGACTTTACTTTATTATTTATATTTATTATTATCATCCATTGCTTTTACGATCTTGCTCTAACTCAACAGTTAAGCCATCATTTATTATTTTTAATTTCTCTCTAATATCAAGATTGTTTCCTGAACAGTAGGAATTGGTCTTTGTATTATCCATCTATAAATTTAATCTTCTATTTGCAAGATTTTTTAAACAATGATAAGTAAAAATTTTTATATTATACAGATAAATAATTTCTTTTTATTAACATTAACAAATGTATTCATTATTATTAATTACATACTTGAAGCCTTTAGAAGAAGTGAACAAATGTACTACACATATTATTTCTTCTGAAGTCTTCGATCCGTTAAACCATAACATATTAATTTGAAGAATAAACAAGAACGGTGTAATACCGTAAAGGAAACATTCTACAGCAATGCGATGAAATTACGATAAAAACTTTTAAAATGAATTGAGATGTTGATTAATGTCTCCATAATGATCAGCGTCAAAAATGCTGTCGAATGATATGCTGCATGACATATGTGAGTATAATGAATTTTCGAAATCGTAACGGTTACTTCCGGTTGCCGTTAACCTATTTGGCTGAAAATCAATCCCATGAAAGGTACTGACCTAATATGTGTGTATGCCAAGTTTAAAGTGAATCAGTTGAATAGAACGGAAGTTACAGTGTCTCCAGACACACAGACAGCCAGACAGGATGATAATCTCATTAACTTTCTACAAGCTCCGCTGTAGAAACCTTCCATTTTTTTCTCATAAACTAATCACAAAAAAACTCTGAAACTTGTATCACTTCTCGGCGTAATCTCCCTGCATCCGTACACATTTTTCACAACGTCAACGCCATGATTCCATGGCCGCTGCCAACGCTTTTTTAAAAGTCTTTTTTGACTACTTAAAAATTGCTGATGGAATAGCGGCACGATTAGTGAATTTGCGACGACAAACAGTGCCTTTTATCGTTGGAAACAGCCAAAAGTCGCTAGGAGCCAGGTCAGATGAGTAGGGAGCATGAGAAATCACTTCAAAGTTGTTGTCACGAAGAAACTCCTGCATCTCGTTGGTCCGATGCGCTGGTGCGTTGACTTGGTGGTATTTTCAGGTCTTCATGCAGGATTGTGTGCACAGATCCCACAGAAATGTTAACTTGGGAGGCGATATGTTCCACATTCGTTCGACGATCCCCCAAAACAAGTTTCTCCACTCGCTTGGTCATGTCGTCAGACCGGCTGGTGCGAGGCCGAAATTGTCTTGGTTTGTTATCACACGATGTTCTGCTTTCTTTGAACTGTCGCACCCACAAATGCACGTTAGACATATCCATAATACCACCACCAAATGTCTCACTCAACTGGCGATAAATTTCAATCGGTATCACACCACGCAAATGGAACAAACACGCTGTTCTTGTAATGAAAATGTCGCCATTGTATCAAAAACGGTTCTCACTTTCGCCGCTGCCGCTAGAGTTCTGTGCGCTGTGTAGTGCTGCAATCTTTACCATGCATTCTTTCTATCTGCTCCCAGTCCCGAGAAAAAAATTCGAAAGTGTTATAACTTGAATGCACCTCATATTTCTTGTGTAACCATAGCTCTGACATAATTTGCATTGCAAAGTCTGTAATGTTTTTTTAAGCTATTCGAAGTGTATCATTGCATTTGCCATATACTTAATTTTGAATGGGATAATTTTATTATTATTTTTGCGTTTTAAGTATAAGAAGGATAATTGTTTCTTATGTTTGGTTTCCTATTTATCACGACCATATGGCCTTCGTGCTTTTTATAGTTTAGTAATTTAATAATAGTCGGTAGAGTGGTATAGATTTCTTAATACTACTCTGTACTTCTTTTCCTCCTCTAAGTTAAATGTGTTTCTTGCTACTTTATGGGAGTTAAACACATCACATATGTTTAGTAGTCAGCTGCCTTATTTATTTGGAGTTTTAATTTGTTCCCTTATACACGTAGTTTTCTTTTATGTTTCAATTAGTTTGGTCAAAAAATCTAAACTTATGACGCAATGTAAAATAAAGGGGAGAACTTGAGCTTTATTTTTCTTTGTTACATTGTTATCTGTTTTGAGTTATCATTATTGGGTTTGATCATTTTTTTTATTGCATTACTTGACTACTGCTTTGTATTGATAACTCTGATTCTGTAATTTTACTTGCTGGAAATTATTTAACACAATAAGGATTTAGCATTTTAAGTTGTTTAAAAGCATGTTCTTAGAATTCAAGCCATTTAGATTAAATTTTATACTGTGTTTCTTTAATAATTTATATCAAATTTGTTGGCTATTTTTCTGAACTGAAATTTTCATGAAGTACTCACCAATGACTCTATTAGCTTATGGAGTGGCACTATTTAGTAAAACTTACAAATGTAGCGAGCTTCACTTCTTTTTTTGTGGACAGCAAAAACATGGAAACTCCTAGCAGGATATTTTTTTTGACCATTTCACTGTTTTTCTCAAGAGAGAATAATACAAGTACTAATTTGCCCTCTCAACTGAAATTCTTGAACATATTGTATTAAAAAATTAAAATTTGATTTTTCTTTACTTTTTTATTTCTTCGTGGAACATCAACCACTGTTGAATAGAAAATTGTGGAAGTTATATTGACAATCCTCTAAGATTGAAGAAGAATTTTATCCTTTCCTCTGAATATGTCTTCAGCCTAATTGTAACACATACTCTAACTTGTTTTAAGAGGAAGGTTTCAGTAAATGTCACATAACTGTAATAGTTCTCTTGGTAGACCAGGTAATTTTGGTAGATAAGGTTTCAAATGTGTGAAAATAGTAATTTTTTTCTTCATTAAAGAAAATTTCTAAATTTAAGATATAGCTTGGGGTACTTTATAAGCTTTCCCAAATTATATGTTCCTATATAAAACCTACCCCCCAAGAAATCATTACTTCGTCTAAGAAAATTAGCGAATTTGGGTTATAAAAGAGTCTCAAATTTTTCTAGAAATAATACACTGAGGATTGAAGTATTGAAATGTAAATGCCATCAAAGATGTTAAAATCTATTACGGCTCATGAGTTCCCTGGAGAGTATCTAAAAATGTATTTGTAAACCAATAATCTTTTAGTTTACCTCTTCTTACTTGCCCTACTTAAAGCTTTGTCAGATTTTGTAAATAATATATATTCGCTTCCTTACACAACGTATCTAAGAATTTGTCTCCAAGGCAGTGATGTTGCTTGTGATACTTTCATTGAATTAAAGAAAATTTGTTTTATCCTTAAATTTGGTGTTTTCTTTATTTTCACTCAAAATGTACAAGAGTCAACGTCACATTAGTTTACGCTTTGTTCATTCTCACTATAAAGTGATTGAAATCTAAATTCAGATTAGAGCAACAGAGAAAAATAGAGAGCTATTCAAACTTTATATTTATCACAGATCGTTAACTCAAAGTGGTTACGTTTTTATAATTATTTTTCAGCAGGACCATCTGAAAAAAGCTTCATGCATTGCGAATATAAATGTATAGTCCGTAGAAACCAAACTTGTGTTAAAACAAGTATTTGCGTCAATTCGTCTTGCACAGGTGTAATATATAAACGCAAATCTGGGCCACCACTCCATAACATATTAAAGAAATTATTTTTTCTTCATTGGTGTTAATTGACATGTTATTTACTTCAATAACTGATACAGAATAAATTAGTTGAGTTGAAGAGGATGTGGATGACATCTTGAAATTCATTTGAGAGCGTAAAGCACGTGCGCGTCGCACATTTTTTTCTGTACCCGAAAATGTTTCGTGCAACGGTTGCTAAGTACATGAACAAGTCGAAAACCCGTGCTTAACATTGCGTTAAGGAGCAGCAAAATTGAAACATTAAGGTATAGTATCTCCGTGCGCATGATATCAAATGCCGTAGTTCAGTGAAGAAACGTGCGACAAAGCGACTCGCTTGGGCAAATGACAATATCGACCGAGATTGGGGCAATGTAATTTTTACCGGCAGTAAAAGTACGTCTTTGAGGCTGCTTCTCAAAACTAGGTTGCATCTGTTTACATACAACCCAAATGCTCTAGATTTGTAAGCAATATTTATTACCAACTGCCGAATATTGGTTCGTCAAGAAAAGGAGGACTAAACCCTACAGGAAAACAAGGTATCTAAACACTGCATCAAGCTTTGCATCGAGTGGAAAGAGCAGTTTGGCATCGCTACACTGGATTGACCGTCACAGTCACCCGATGCAAATCCGTTTAAGAATGTGTGGGCATACATTAAACATAAGCTTCTTGGAAGAAAAGTGTTCACTTTGAACCAGTTAACACAAGAAATTCGTCACATGTGGAGGTCTTTGCCGGATGAATATGCCATCAATTTGGTCAAAAGCATGCCTTGAAGATGCCAGGCAATTATCGACGCTGATGGTGACTGAACACATTATTGACACAATAGCGTCTTTGTTCTGATGAAGTAGAACGTACTTATGTATTTAAAAATGTTTTGAATAAACACGCTCTTACTTAACTGACTGCAGTTCTTTAATGTGGTTGATAACACTGTGCTTGCTGTTGATAATCTTGTGGTTGAGACTGTGTAAGCACTGGATTTTGATTTAACGAATACGTTTATTTCTGCGTATTTTTGAGCTTTGCAAAAATGAATATTGGGGCTCCGTCAGATGCACAGCATATTTTTTATATTTATTTTAAATTAAGAAAATTGTTGGAGTTTTCAGCTGTTCTCTTGCATTCGGAGCCTCTTGAAGGTTAAAGTTACATATTTGGGATATATAAATAAAGTTTATCTCAAGACATTTATAACTCGCCACATTTGGCTTGACAGATAGCGGAGCAGAACTGTTCTTACCAAAATGAGAACATAAAATAAATTTCCTAATTACAAAATCTAAACAAATGCAAATTTTTGCGACAATAGTAAGTATTTAACAGGCTGGTTTTGTGTCTCGTGACTTTTTTATTTTAGCTTAAAAATATGTTAATCCTATTATATCTTTTTATTTGATCCATGTTGGAAATATGCAACTTAATTACAACTACAAAATTCCAGTTTATGTTATTATAGAAACAATTGGATAAAGAAACAGAGGATACTATTCTATTAAGTAGAAGATAATAGCAAAAATATGTAATCAATTTCAAATATGTTATAATGAATTTCCAATTTAATATTATTAGGATATATATGATTGACACGTAAAACCTTTGTTTTAAATGCCGTGAAAATTATATACCAATATTAACTATTTTATAATAACAAAATACTAGGACTACAAAACATATTAGTAAATAAAGATGAAGAAACACCTCATTCACGTTTTATTGACTAATCGTTGATTTCTAATCGGTGCATTTAAATAAACAACACAGATAAATATCTATTTACCACTCCGAATTCTGGGAGCTCCACAATCCAGTTATCTAGTTCATCAGCCACATTTCAGCACATTAAATGCATTTAATTAATCTGCCGATAACGCGAGCTGTACAAACAGCCCCAAAGCGCCCTGAAACGCTTTCAGGGAACTGCCGAATCTATACGTCCTGCACGTTCCCGGAAAGGGTGCACACACACTGCAGACGAATTTTCCGGGAATCTCGCCCACGCTAACCATAAATTCAGCTGGAATTGAACACCCTAATCTAGCCGGTCTTGCTAGACTCGCCGTTATTCTTGGCGTACTGTGCATTCGAGGCCCTTGCGGCACAAAGGGCGAGGATTGCACGGAGAGCCGTTTTTGCAAGTTAATTTTACTCGCAATTAGAGTTGTGCGTGTCTTCTCGCGATATTACGCGCGATAAAAGTAAAATGTGTTGTTAGTTAAATAGATATATAATCTGTCACGATACAGGTTGCAGCATATGTTCTACCCAAAAAATTAACAAAATTTATTTATTTTTTTAAACATTACGGTTTTAATCTAAAATATATTTTCTCTTAGCGAATACGACCTGAATACATTTTTCAATTAACTTTTATGATCTCTCTTTAGTGTTTTACTTTATATATAAAAAAATATTTCGGGTCCTTTTTAGTCTTTCTTGAAAGTAAAACATTTATCATTAAGATAATTTTTGATTTTTTATATAGATAGTAATCTAATCGCTCCATCTAGATCTAAACAAATGATATGAAGAGGCATTTTTTCCCAGCCAAATTTTTCTATTTTTCATAATGTAAAAACATCGACCTGACCAATGACCAAAGCTAGACCTTTTTGTGTAAGGCTTTGCTTAACCAGTTTAAAAAAAAGTCATTGGTGCATATTTTCTTCGTTATGCTCATTTTTCCAAATTTGCCACTGCTTTATTGTTTCAATTGTCTTTGAATAGTCATATTACTCACATCTAATCTTTTGCAAGATGGCGAGCTATAGTAAAAAGATTATTTTTAAAATATCAATATCAAGGTTAAAAGGCCGCCCAGAACGCCCTCTAAATTTTGAGTTAAAATCACTTTATAGACTTCTTAAACTATCTCCGGTATATTCCCTCACTTAGAAGATTTTTCAGCAATTTTACTTGCGTTAATTTATTTTCTGCATTTGTAAGAATTTACGTGTCGACTAGATTTTTGGTCTCCCAGTACTATGTTCTCTACGAACGTTGATAATAATTTGTTGGATATAATGGATACGTTATTCCCAATTTTTTAAAAAAATTATGTTGTAATCATCCCGTACCATTAACATTAATCTATTAGTTAAGAAATCCTTTTGCATGCTAAGTCGCGTTTGTAATCGGTTTTTCTCTGTATAAAATTAGGTAATAGTTTCTACAGTTATACAAAACTTGTATATACCCAAACAGCTGATGATGTCATTGCTGTTTTTTTTATTCTGATGGTAAATAATATGACCCATGTGTAGACTTACTCACATGAACAAGGTATGCAGTATACCCCCGCATATCCTGTGAGATTTGGTTGTGTCTTTGGCTGGTCAAAGCAAGTTCTGTATTTTGGTGGGAGTAAATAATTTTTATATTATATTTGTTTAAAATCCATTATATTTGGTTTATAACTTTGTTAATATAAAGTAAAAAAACGTTACATACCGTGACCAAATTCAATTGTATTTTGTTTATGTATCTATTGTGCTTCACTGCTTTTTATTATCTCCGATTTTCAGTAGCCATTTTCTCGTAAAGCTTGTTCCAGATGTTTTAGCTCATTATCTAAAAAATGAGGTTGACATATTCATCATGCCCGATCTACAAATGTTTTTACAAACATTCTATTTTGACTTGGATGATGATTCGACTGCCTGTGAAGGTCCTGGTCCATATGCGTGAGTGATCTGTATACATGATGTTGTAAATCTTCATTTTCCGATCTCAACATCTGTAGGTCTAAAAAAATAATCCTATTGTTCGACTCAAGTTCCATAATAAACTGTATATCCGGGTGTATCTTCTTCGTGTCTTAGTATCAAAAACTTATCACCAACGTATTCTCCATGTAGCAGTTAGCGATTATAGAGCTTGCCAAACAAGTATCTGGACTGTCGAAAGACCTGTAAGTTGTCATTATAAAAAACTTGCTTTCGGCAAATACAATTTTTGCCTAACTGTAGAAAGTGTTATTCAAAATTATGCAGATATAAAAATAATTTTAACAGAGATGACGGATTTTATTTATCTAAATCTTGGTTCACCTTTCTTAAGGGGCAAAAATTTTTAATTCGAGGAATCGATATTAAAGTCCACTACAGCATACTGGTTTCTAGTTCTACATACATTGTTAAATATTCCTGATAAAGAAATTTTAAATGTATTTGTCGAAAATACTTTAATTAATTGTAATTTTTTTATGAAATACATTAATATCCACAATTTATCAGTAATTTTATATTTACGGTCGTAAACTAGAAGAAATGTATTACCAAATAATAATAAAATGTCTATTGTTTTCATTTATTAAAATATTTATTATGTGTAACATAAAAGTGAAATTATTGTTTAATAGAAAATTATTTTAACATCAGTCGATTAGTAAATATAAATAAAAATGCTATAAAATATAATTTTACTTTCTCCGTTTTCCAAACTATCGGCTTTTTTGTGCAGTTTTAATAATAGTAGGAAAAAAGCAAAATTGCTTGAGCGAGTTGCTCGATTACATTATTTATTTGACACTAAAAGATATGAAGGAGGTCAATGTATCTTCAATGGGCAGATAACAAACGTCCCCAAACTATTTCCATGAATTCTAAAAAAGTCAATTAGATTTAGGAATATTTTAAATGATATGAGTAATTGTGCATAAGATTTTCAAAAAGCGATTGAATTCCTATAAATACAAGGTAGAATCCGCTGAAGACAAGGCTAAATGTTAAAGAACTATAAATCATATTTGCTTGTAATTTTAATCAATAAAAATATTGCCTTACTACTAATCAGTGTCTCTTCCAATAAGAACATATTTTTTGTTTGGGAGAAATAATACTGTACCATTTCACTTTGAAAATCAAAACTTACATTTTCTTATGACAAAAATATAAAATAATACCAAAATAAACGTTTAGTGTAGCATAAGAATAAAAGCTCTTACACAAACAACATGTCTATACTTTTTCAGGTTCAACACTTGCAATTTTCTTAAGATTTTAACAAGGCGGCATCTTGCTTTTCTGGTTGAGAGCCTTAGGTATAATATTTCCAGAATAACAGATAAAAAATTGAGATCTATACCTTAACCAGAATGTTCTCTTGACAGCACGTCTTTGGTTTTTATTTTGCAGTAGTGCGTTAAGAACAATGTTTATATTAGTAAATAATACTATTACTACAAAAATAACCATGTAAATATAGACTGTTGTAAAATAAATGGAGTTTATATATAAATTCACTGAATTTTAAACTTGTGTATAATATTTCTATTGCCTTTATACAGGTTGTAAAATAAATTCCGTTAGATATCTACAGATGTATATTTGAACTATTCAGTCATGAGATACATGCTGTGGCATATTGTACTACTGTAGTCAGTAAATGGGTTAATTTCAAACAGTAAACATTTTTCTACAATTATGTTTTATTGATTTAAGATGAAGGTTTGAGTAGGGTTTATTAGATCTTCTATTGAACCCCTTCTAATTGATAAATGGGGTAATTTATTATTATTTATTATTATATTTATTATTTATTACACTGAATAATTAATGTGAGCATATAAATACTTTGGAATAAACACAAATGAAAATTGAAAAAATATGCAGAAAATTAAAGTAATAATAAAAAAAGCTTGCAAGGCATTTCAAAATTTAAGGACTACTTTCGAAAACCATAGTATAAGTACCACGCACCAATTTAGAATGCTTAAGTGTTTTATTTCATTTACATTGTTGTACAGATTGGAAGCATCGATGTTACCTGAGACGTTGTCCAAATAGTTATAGAAATATAAAATGTAAATATACAGGAAAATCAAATAAATGGTCTGTTAGATAGTGGTTGGAGTTTTGAAGCTCTTGACCGAAACTCCAGCCGACATCTTTAGAAGAGAATCTTCTAACAATTAAGTTACTGTTCAATACAATTTCACTTTTATATTCATACAGGTATGGTAGTGACGTCACCGAATTAGCTGCTAACGTTGTAGGCAATATTTTGACATATGCTTTTTCACTACATGACGGTCTGTTTTTTGCGCCTTAAGAACGGTGAACCAAGATTTAGGTAAATAAAATCCGTCGACTCTATTAAAATTATTTTTATATTTGCATAATCTCGGATAACACTTTCTACAGTTAGGCAAAAATTGTATTTACCGAAAGCAAGTTTTTTATGACACCTTATAGCTGTTTCGACAGTGACTTATGTGCAGATACTTGATTGGCAAGCTTTGTAATCGCTAACTACTACATGGAGAATGGAAACTCACAATACGGTGAAGATACGTTGGTGATACGTTTTTGATACGGAGACACGGCAAGAAAACACTATCACAGTATCTGAAACACCTGAATTCGATACACCCGAATATACAGTTTATTATAGAACTTGAGTCGAACAACAGGATTATTTTTTTAGACCTACAGATGTTGATATCGGAAAATGAAGATTTACAACATCATGTGTACAGATCACTCACGCATACGGGCCAGGACCTTCACCGGCAGTTGAATCACCATCCAAGTCAAAATAGAATGTTTGTAAAGACATTGGAAGATCAGGATGATGAATATGTCAACCTCATTTTTTAGATAATGAGCTAAAACACCTGGAACAAGCTTTACGTGGAAATGGCTACTCAAAATCGGAGATAATAAAAAGCAATGAAGCACAATAGATACACACGCAAAACACAATTGAACTTGGTCACGGTATGTAACGTTTTTTTACTTTATATTAACAGAGTTGTAAACCGAATAGCAAGGATTCTAAACAAATGCAATACAAAAATTATCTACTACCACCAAACTACAGAACTATTTTTAACCAGCCGAAACGTCTTTTGCCTGGCTGTGATTATTATTAATGCAGAAACACCAAAACACAAAATTGTTGTTTTCTTTGGTATCGTTCTTGCTTATTGTTTTAAATTATTTTTACCATTGCCAATATTTTTGTAGTAAATTAGGAATTAATCATATTTCTACTTTAATAAAGCTAACTTATTACATAGTATATAATAAAAAACATAAGATTGCTCAAAATCCCAGAACGAACTAAATTATTTCGATTTCGAATATTGCGGAAAATTGAAATCGAATATTAAAATTATTCGACATAATTTCTATTAATTCAGTAAAATTTCAATAAGAATCACATTTACAATCGTAATGTCGATTTTCCCAAATTGAAGTCGAATATCTCGAAAACTATTCGAGATAGAAACTTTTGATTTCGATTTTGAAATCAGCGTAAAATTTCCTATAAGAATCCATTTAAAATTTTATCCATAATTTTGTACAGCGACAGACAGACAGACAAGACACCGACAGACATATAGAATTCAGTAACGAACTTTTTAAGTTCGTTGAAACTATGTATTTCAAAAATGTATCAGTAGATTTTGTCATAGTGTCAATAATTCGCAGGTTGTAAAAAAATGTATAAAAAAAACATTTCATAATTTTGTAATTTCAATAATAGGATGTTCTTTTATTTCAATCAGATTACTTCTTCCCAAAAAGATTATAATCTCTGAAATTCTACATATTGTTGGTATTTATTGCTTTAACTTTTAGTTTCTTTGGTTTTTAGTATTTCTTGTAGGTTGATCTAACATCGTTACTGGCTAGTTATTTTATTTGATTGCTCCATCCGTTTAGAGATCATTCTAGATAACCAGTTTTTCTAAAGAGCTTTCGCCTTTTATGTTCGAAAAATTAGTATTTTTATAGATAATCTTGGTAGCAGTTTCTTGATTTTTGCTTTGTAAATTCTGATAGTACTTACCCAGATTTCGATATTATGATAATGTAGTTAATAAATTTTAGGTTATTTATTTTTCTCCCGCAATTGTAATACCTTCCTCTTTCTCTTCTTATTTTTTATTTTATAAATTTATTGTAGACATTAAATAAAAAGTTGACGGAATTTATGCTGACCTAACTCAACTATATACAGTTAAGATAAATGTTCTTCTATTCTGATTTTTGCTTGGTTACTATTGTATAAGTTCACGTTATTTGTACCAAATACGTGGGTTATTTTGTTTTAAGGAATATGTCACAAGTCTTTTTACATTCTAGGTTATTCTTTGGTAATGTATAAAGCTTATATAGAATGAGAAACTATATTCTATACTTTTTTTTAATTTCTCTAAAATGTAGAATATGCCTTTGTGTTCCTCTTTCACTAACGAATGTAGATTGTTTTGTAGAGATTTGCCAATTTGAAATATTATTTCAGTCTATCATGTGTTTCATTAACGATTGTTTTCAGTCATCTGACCATACTTATGTGACAGATTACATGTATTGTTTGAATACGATTGTTAGTTCTGGTGATATGCTCCGAGCCAATTATTTTGTTATTTTTACACTTTTTTAACGTTTTTGGCTTTATGGCTTCTTAATTGTCTTCCTGTGTGTTGTTCTTATCTTTTATATAGTTTTTTTATAGTATTTTATTTATTACTCGAAGATGTCCTTTCATGTTAGTTATTTCTGTTCGTTCGTTCAAGATTTAAACTAAAACTGTCTATTGATTATCTCTAGCATTGGTAGTTTGGTTTTCTTGGTTCAGCTACCTGTATTGTAGCGTTCCTTCTTCTTCACTTGGTTCTTCTCTTTTTCTAGGGTGTCATAAGTTATATATGGATTTTTTGTCGTTTAGAGTTTTGACATCTTATTTGTTGTTTGTTTTATACTTTTTTTTGTTGCTATGAATAGTTTGTTGATAGGTTCCTCTTTTATTCTCATCAAAAATTGGTAATAATCCGACTTGTTATAATTTACTATTTCTATTTTTTTAATTTAGATTGTGTGCTTAGCCTTTTCATCGCTTTTGTATTCGATACTCGGGTAGATTTCATATTGTATATTAAAATTTTTATTTTGTATGTATATTAATGTAGTCTTTATGATTTATATGCTGTCCATCTAGGGATTTCCATGTATACAAACTTCTTATGTGGTTTTGGTATAAGGTGTTGGTCAGTAAAGCTTTTTTTCTCTTATTTTCTTATATATTTATCGTTTGTTTTGTCTCTAATTTTCCATTATTATCTTGAACAATAATGGTGATTTTTCTGCTTAATATAAATCGTATGATAGAGTCTAATTATCTTAGAAATGTTCAATTGTCGTTTATTGGTGAATATATTGAAAAATATTGGTTTGATGTCTGGATTTAATTGTATAATTCTTTTATTTATTCTGTTTTATTTAGATACTTATTTGTTTTAATTCTACAAATACTATTTTGCTTAAATTACTCGATTTATTTCTTGAGCAGTACACTGTTTCCGTTTGAAGTGTCTTGTCGTTTCTAAAATTCCTTTTTCAATAATGAGTTATATCTGAAATTTAATTAATGCACTAATTGTGATTCTTAGTTACAATTTTTGGATGGCATTATTGACACACTTACCTTAAGGCACATTGTTTTAAAGATAGCAATAAAGAACGTGTAGCTCTGGGGAGCAAACGTCGCGGAAACGGTAACACATATTTAGAAATGTTTGCCTTAATGCAATAAATCCACGCTAGAGATGGAATTATTGTATAAAGCCACTGTATTTACGGCGAAATAAACTATAAAATTACAGCTTATAGTATTACATCTATGGTAGCAGCTGTCATTTATCACAACAATGTAATTCATTTAGATTGCTGGTTAACACCGGAGTTGCTTTGGCTCAATGGAAGAAAGCTAACAGCTGGGGAAATAAGAGCTCGTCGTGAAAGTCGCGATTTTGTTTCTTCTTTAATGCAAATTTGTATAATATATATATAACATTTTGCTTATGAAATATTTTATTTTAGAATGGCATTTGAAATTATGTACTTGTGTTATTATTCAATTTTTTTGTTTTACAATAATCATGTTTATTATCAGATCTAATTTTTTATTTTCATATGTTGCATTTCGTTTTTAAACAATGCATTTAATTTTGCTACTTATTATCGGTTAAGTGTGGTTTACCCCAATTCGTTCGTATTACCAACTTAACTTGATAAACCGGATAAAATATTCAATGAGTTTTAAATCTAAATAAAAATTTCTTTTAATAAAAACTTTGATTCAAATACTGAATATTACAAGTAAAATTAGCAATACAATCTACTAGATAAATAAAATTGTTTAAGATAACTAAATTTAAAAATAAAAATAACAGTAAAGAATAAGTAAAACTAATAAAATAATAACCTACACTGATTAACAAAACAGCTACTAAATTACTATTTAAATAAGTAACCGTTTTACAAGGATTTACTGAAGAAAAATAAAGCATTTCGAAATTTGATAATAAAATATCCAAATTAACTTTGTTACAAATTTTTCGTATCTTTTATTCGTAGAGAGTAAAATAAACAATTGGTCTGAACATTATTTTTGCAAATTTTTTACATTTTATTAAGATCTAACGCTATTTAAACTTAAATAACATATTAATATAAAATTTAAAAAAATTTACGGAAATCTATAATTTAAAAGAAACGACAATAATCTCTTACCGATGATTTAAATATTAAATCATTTTTAAAAGGTAAAGTGCCTGGATGGCGTGGTTAAACTATTGTATGAAACTTTTATGACCCTTGTGCGCATGTTTGCTCTTCACTCAAACCCTGACGTCACTGTTCTGTTGCTAAACATTTACATATTTTGGCAAATATAATAAATTAAGCATAATGGGAAACTATTGCAGCCCAATTATTTGAATTAATTTACCAGATTATTTGTTCGTTGTTATGTTATATTTTTTCCAACATATTACGTTACAACAACATTGCATACATCAAATGCAAAAGGTTTATATTTACGGTAATTGAAGCAGGAAAAAGATTTACCGATAATTCAGTATTAGATAATCGGACAAGATACAACGTCTCCATATTTTCCAAAATAACATACTATAAGAATTTATTTACATATTGGTATATAAACTTTGTATTTTTAACAATCAGGAACAGTGCCGTCAGAGTTTGAGTGCAAGATTAACATGCGCACAAGGGGCGTCCTTGCTCATAAAATTCATACTCCCGGAAACACTGCTCATGCATGGCCGTCATTTAAGTAGTGAATGTGAACGTGTTAATAATGTCAATTAATAATAGAGACCTATATAAAAAATTGTCAGCAGAAGATGTCGGCATTAGATATCGAAAGTCTTGCGCAGAAATTTTTTTGTCCGATTTCGATACAAATTTGGTACATGGTTGCTTTAAGCAATGCTGAAAAACAGGTTTTTTTATAATTTAAAGAAAAAGTCTGTTATTAAATTTGACCTTTTATTATTTAATCAACTTTAACAAAATAATACTTTGTTATATTTACCAGTCTGCTGCACTATAAAATTATTATGGTAAGAAATTAGACTTTAAACTAGAATTGAACCCAACAACTTGGAGGCTCTTGCCATGCACAGAAAAGTCTTCAATTTTACGCTGTAGGACAATCAATTTACTTAATTTTTGTATTTTAATATGACATCAAAAGGAAATGTGAATTACTCCAACATAAGCACTCGACCACACACCAAAACCTTACATAAATTTCTTCAAATAACCAAAAGTTATTGACTGACTTAGAGCCTCCTCAATCAATGACTTTTACCAGGAACTAGTCTCAGCTTTTCTGGCAAAAGGAATTTCTTTAAATAAGTTGGAGGAAAATCCGCTTCGTGACTTCTTAGAGAACTACTGTAATCGGAAAGTCTCCAGTGCAAGGGCACTGCAACGAGTTGTTCCCTCAATCCACGAGGTGTTAAATGAAGTAAGACGAAAAATCATAAATTCCAGGATCTGGATTAGGCAACCGATGCTGTTGGTTGAAATATTACCAACGTAATCGTCGAAAAGCTTGACGGAAGCCCAGGCGTCAGCCACCTTATTTATGTGGTCCTATTAGAGAAAACCATTGCCTCCACCACTATGCAAGCTGTTGAAGAGGGTTTGCGAATTTTGTGGCTAAAGCTCCAAACACCCCAAAAGTGTTTTGCTCATATCGCATACAGTGTGGTGTATATACTTAAAGCAGGAGAGACTCTGCAAACCACCTGCCTAGCCCACGGACTTTACAGAGTGACAGAGGCTGTAAGAGGGGCCTTCCCGGACGTGAACAAAGTTATTTCTTCAAAGAAGAAGGTTTTTTAAAATCCCCCAGTCGAATTGCAACTTTTAGAAAAGATTTACCAAACACTTCTCTTCCCCCGGAACCAATGATTACAAGGTGGGGTACTTGGCTCTCTGCTACCAACGACACTTTCAAGAATGTGTTCAGGTAATAGAAGAACTGGCAGACGAAGCTAAGTGTGTGAGGAAGGCGAAAGAGGTTGTAAAAAAGAAACCTAAAAAGTAAATTAATTGCGCTAGCTTCAAATTATGGATTTATCCCAGCAAGTATAGAAAAGATGTAGGCACCACTTACCGGTTTCATGTTAGAGGTGACGAAAGCAATGGAAGAGTCGGGAAATTGGTAAGAAAAGGTAGTTTTAAAAATTAGGGACAAGATAAGGGCCATGTTGGAGAGAAAATGATAAATGTGAAGGGGTTTAGATTAAAAATTTATTGATACATTGGCTTAATAGAGAAGGAAGGAGCAGGAACGTTGTTGTGGACTCCACGATAGTGGTAAAGCAAAATACGTCCTTCGAGCTTACATCAAAGCTTGATATTGAAAGGGTGTTTTTATGATTAAAATATTTATTAAGCGACTGTCGACTGTCATTTAAATTAGAAAATTTAATTAGTCATGTAAACGTTTTGTGCAATAAAAAAAATAAAAAATGAAAAATCTGTTCCTTTGTGCTTTACACCAAAAGACTTTAAAAACTACAACCTTTTTTGGGCTATTAAGAATTTTCTTCACAAATAAAAAGTGATATTTTTTATTGTTTTTCGAGATATAAAGATATATATTTCGAAATATATTTTCGAATAATGAGCGATATAATTTATCTGGCTATGGAATAATCAATTACACAGAAAATGCATGGAAGAATATACATGAATAACAGAGCTTTGCAATTTGAATAAAATAAACGATACTGAGATTAATAATAAAAAAAATATATACTATCTTGATCCATAAATAGGATGGATGAGAATTTATATAAATATTCCATTAAGGCAGTCTAGGTTGAACAATAGTATATGAAGCCAGATAAAAGTGTTTAATAGTAAATTAATTATGTAGAGCAGAACAAAATCTATAATTTTTTAGAGTAAAAGTATACATGCTAAGTACAAGAAGATAATAAAAAAGAATAACTAAAATAACTGACATAGAAAAGAAGAAATAAAATGAAATCTGAGGAAGGAGTAACGCATAGTATAGTAATATTGTAAAATGATTTTCTGCACAAAAAGTAAAGGTTTTATACAGTAAAATTTTACACTTTCTTTCTAAAGAGATACATATGGTTTTATAAAAATTTACTCCATTCCAAAGCAAATATAGTAGTAACAAATTAAAGTTTTCAATTTCTTATAAAGGTTTACTTTTTGTTGCAGTTAAGTCAACTTTCTTTAATACCACTGTTTAATACGTTATTGTTGATATAATTCGACAAAGTTAAATTTGAGTTACATACATTTATAATAATGGTAAGGTTATAACGCCCCGCGTGGGAGCACGGCCTGCAAACTGAGAGGTTAAGGCTCTCATATGTTCGCTCAAGGTGCACCATATCTGATGCGGGACGATGTGACAAGCACCGCGTCTACATACATTTATCTTGTTAAAATTATGTAAATACATATTGTTCAAAAAATCTTATTAAAAAAATAAAAGCAACTTTGAAGCAAAAAATTTGATAAGTATCATCCTATTAATTTGAATTTATTATATGGTACTACTGACCAAGTAAACAGAGTAATAAACATAATTTAAAGGTCGTTAGAAGAAAAAATATCTTTTTCTTCAATCTTTTTTGATTTAGTACAAGATTCTGACAAAATTTTAAATAAAAGCTTCAAATACAAACCGAATTTATTTCTCTTAAAACAATGTTTTGAAATAATCGAGCTAAAACAAATAAAGGCAAGAATATCACAGGAAAGGGTATTGGGCTTAGTCACATTTGATTTTCCTTAATTAGGAACCAACTATGAAGTTACAACAAAACTACAAATAACTGTTAATCAAATCAGCGATTGAACAAAAATATGGATGATACAATGAACTACACCACATCAGTTTGTGCCAATTTTACTAGTGAAATTATTCAACATATACCACCAAATACCCTACTTAACGAATTATTTTGGCATTACCCTTAACGCAAAGCTACGTTAAAAATCACAATTTAATAAAGAAAGAAAAGAACTTGTCATTTTGATAATAATAATAGTTTCCTATAATAAGCTACGAAAGCCCTTTAGGGTCGTAACAAGATAGGTCTGCTACAATTTAGAGCCTAAGGTACACAAGGGTAGTGATGTGGCTAGCGCTATGTACCAACCGCCTGTTATTACCCCAGAGTTTGACCTCCAGACACTCATTTATTGCAGCCTGAGTCGAGCTGGGCCGTAAAAATGCCAGTGATTGAATTGGCGAGAGGGGATTCGAACCGCATCTCTAGGTTGCGTAATCTAGCGACTTATCCACTAGACTGCTACGGCTAAACTTGGAATAAAATACAAAAATTTGTACTGATTGATAGGGAGGAATTTCGATATGTCTCTGCATAACAAGCTTTTACATTTAAACTGATATGTACTTATAGTACACAACTTTTGGGCTGTACCAAACAAAGTAATGTCAATATAACCCACTGATTTCAGAATAAAATATTGAAGGATGTAATTAATGCACTTTGGTATGTCAGAAATAGTAACCTCCATCGGGGCTTAGAAATAGAAACTATAGAAAATGTAATAAATAAATTTGCTAGAAGCCACGAAGAAAGCTCCATCATCACGCAAACGTCGACGCAATTCCGCTCCAAGACAATACAGGGTTAACGAGATGACCGAAAAGAATCAAATTTTTTGAGCCAGTATAATATATTGCAAGGAATATTGGAAAGCAGAGCTTGTCAATGCTATAGAGTAAACCTTAATATCAAATATAGATTTTAGTAAACTATTTAGGTACAGTTTTTGTTTTGATATCCCTTGAGATGTTTAAGTAAAAACAAGCCATTTTAAAATCCATTTAAGAACATGTGTTTTACTATCAACGATGAGTTAGCCAACTATATTGATATACAATCTTCGTGAAAAGTTTAGAAGAGTTATTATTAATTCTATTATTGTGCTTTTTGTAAGATTGTAGTAAATATGCTAGTAAAATATAAAAAAAAATGCATGTGTATGATATTCTCTGTATGGCTGCAGAAAATTTTTCCTAGTGCGTATGCAGTCCGCTCTCTGTTTTTGTAGCAACTTATTAAGTAATAACCACGACAGTTTATGATTAGTATAATAATAATTTCAGAAATCAGTATATGGTCGAGTTTAAATATTATCAACAATAGTCATTTATTTGTTTAAAAAATAACAATTTACATTAGCATATAGTGTAACAAACTGTGATAAAATCCTAAAAAATTTAATTTCAATTTTTTTCGCACAATGTATATATTATAATAACCATATTTAAAAGATGATATGCTACATATAAAAATATTGTCAAAATCCTACGTGTGTACATTAGATCAATTAATTTAATAGAATAAAAGATTTGTCTGATAATATAGTAAATTAAAACTTATCTAATCAAATACAAGTATAAAATTTAGTTTTTTACTACCCTCCCCCCATTCTTAGTAGATCGTAAGACAGATACCTTATTAAGACACTTATATTCATTTTTGTCAAGATGAACGTAACTTCTTTGTGGTACTTACATAAAAATACTTTTGTTTTGATGGTAGTCATAAACAAGAAACTTAACTCGCACCAAAATGATTTTGTAGTTGATTGAATTCAATCGCCAGCCCTGACCTAAAACTGACCTAAATTCTCCGAAAAAAACTAGCTTCGATATTCCATTACCAGCTATTTCATTAAGTTTATCTCTCATGTTTGTTGGAATCTCAGTATCACAATGTAAACTGTCTAAAAACTCAGGGCTCATTAGCCATCTTAACTGTTATAACTGTTTTAAATATTTTGGGGAAGTAGTTACCGAATTATTATTTCTTTAATAAGTCCATTAACTTTTCCACTTTAAATTAACATTACAACATTGCAACTTTACGAATTTAAAAATGTCATCATGGAAAGCCAGTCTAAGATGATAAAAGATTAAAAATAAAATTGAAAAATAGGTTCTCATATTCCAATTTCCCACCTTGCAAGTACATCCAAGCTTCTGCTTTTAACGAGATTACTCTTTTCTCATTATCCTTCTAAAAAAAAGAAATTTTACGTATAAAGAACCTAACTGTATTTTTTTAATACAAGTCTGAAGTACTTTTTATGGAACTTACAAGTTCTATGATACTTTTCAGAACACAATCAATTTCAAAAGATAAAGATTTTGATGCAAGTGCTTCTTGATGTAAAACACAATTTATTCATGTAACATTTTACGTTGTTTATATGTCTTGTTGTAGCCTTGGCGCCATCAGTGCCTACTGCAACACATTTCTCCTGTTATCGTACCTGTTAGTACTTTTCATAAAGGTGTAGAATAAACATTTGCCTCTCGTATTGGCCTATAGTAATGTACAAAATAAAATAGTTTCCGTAATACCCTTTATCATATCGTACCTTACAAATACTTTAATTGTTACACAATTACAAACGGATGTAGATTTATCAATCTGTAAAATTCTTAATATATTTTTTAGTGTTATTGCAAACGTATTATTTTTAACTTCCAATATTTTCTTCATTAAACATTATTTGCACTAGTTCAACAGTTATATTTTTTTACCTGTAGTTGTTGCCGGAGATCTGATTTTTCAGATCAAAAAAGAGAAAACTTAGCTATTTGGTGACATATTTTCCCAGTCATTTACCAGTGCAATTGCTGATCTTTATAAAAACAAGTTGAGTACACTAATTGCGAGGAAACAAAATTCTTATTAGAAAAGACTAATAGTTTAAAAAAGTTTCCGAACTACTGTTTTAGTAAAATGTGCCACCAATTCTTTTTTCTTAAACTATCTGTGATTCACAAATAACACTTATTTTGTACTAGCTAATATTTCTATTTTACATCTTACATTTATGGTAAAACATATTTTATAGTCAACTTTAAGTGAGAAAAACTCTACTAATCTTCTTAGAAAGAATTTTTTAATGTAGAATTCGCATGAGATTTATATATAATAGTGCTCTAGTCATTTTAGTCGAACAACAAAAAAATTAATTCTAAATGTTGATAACTCGCAAAGTTATAATTGTTTAGTTTTTATGTCTGGAAACATCTTTATCTGTGTTACCACTACACTAATTTATAATAGATGAATGAAAAGTACTGCAAAACGTTAAATATGCAATAATCTATAATTTGGCAAACTAAGAAATGTGTTTATGAAGATCACACTAGGAATTTTTCCTAAATGATTTTTTAAACTTTTTTTACCTTGTATACATTTATAATTAATCTACAACAGTAGTTTAAGTACAATCACCACTACAAAAACAGTTTTTTCTAAATATTTCTATGTGGTTGGATTGAAATCGTTGTCTAATCGATTAAATGTTAGTGTCAAACCGGTCCGTTTAACATTTTGTTTTTAAGAAGCATTAAAATAAATTAATTTTTTATGTTTGCAGTTATGATTAAAAGAAAATTTGGACCGCCAAATTTTTTTATTTGGAAGAAAGTATTGCAACGGATATTACTTCAGTCTAAATACTACTCTTGGAAAATCATCTCCTTTATTTTCTATTACGATCTTTTGACTGTCAGAATTCATTCACGGGTGCGTACAAGCAAGTGGTGAATCCTGTTCATGATGTTCACAAATGATAAAACGCAAAAAATTACCATATTGGTTTGATAGATTCCTGAATAGAAATACGTCAAGTTGAAGATGTCGCGGGTATTTCTTACGATCACGTAATACATAAAGAACAAAATTTAAAAAACTTTCTGCACAATGGGTGCTGCATTTGCTCATTCGGGGCAGAAACACATTTGTGGACAAGCTTCAGTTAGTTGTTTGGAAGTGTTTTAAAGAATTTAACAATTTTTAGGAAACAATTTGTGATCACCATCGCGAGCTTATTTGTATCACTTAACTCTCTTGAGTTTCCACTCTTTTCCTAATTAAAAGTATTTCTAATTTAAAATAGACTAAAAATTGAAAATAATTATTTGATAAGTCACATTCGCGAAAGATCAAGAAGGAACAATTCAAATTTAATACAAATGTAATGAACAAAAAACGATTTAAATTACATTTATTTTGTTTTTAATGTAGCTCTACCAAATTTTAGTAAATAAATATATTTATAATTTTAAAACTAAAGTTTTAAGTATAGTTAAGACTTGTTTGCAGTTTGTAATTTAAATTGGTATTTGAATAATTGTACCGATAAAGTACACGTGCACAAAAGTTATCTAGTTTTTTAAGCGGCATTTACATTTCAGATATTTCATTTATTTATAAACAAATTTTGACATTTTAATTATATGTAGTTGTATTTTTAATCGTCAAATATTATTTCAATTATTTTAAATGCCAATCCCACTTTGTATTATAAGTTTTGTTTCTATATAAACTCCTTTAGTCGTCTTGGAAAATATACGTTTGTGCTACTTGACCTTATTATATTTTTATTAAAACTTATTACCGTAAGATGACATACTAACTTAAATATTGTACATCCATATATTCGTAAACATATACGAAATTAATTAATTACTTTATAGCCGTTTATATCTATAAGATATAGTATATAGTGGTATGGTGACCAACATTTATAATTAGATGATAATTAGTCTATAAATTACTAGTTGAAGGGGAAGTAATTCTTTGTAAAGGAAGGAATTTAAAATGCACGCAATGCAAAACACTAATGCTGTAAATTATTTAAATAAGAAATCAATAGAGAATAATTTAATATTATTATAAGTTTATAAAAAGTAACATAAATATCCCGGCTAATGTAAAAACGGTAAATCATGTTAAAGCTTCATTTAATAACTACAATTAGAAATATGCAAGAAAAAATGTAAACATAAACAAAAATTAATGTCACTCTATAAATAGAATACTAAATCGATGTTGTTAACATGCAAAGTTGTACTTAAAAGAGTGCTGGCCGATATTATGCTTTTTGTGCACAAAAAGAGCTGATAGCAGACTAAAGAATTTATTTGCTTTTAGTTTTGTTAATGTGTTAAAGTTAAATGGAAACTAAAGTATCTGATTTTAAATTACCGTTTCATATGCATGGCTACCACGATTTTTTTCATTAAATTATCGATTTACGCAGTGCTATTTTTCTTTAATGCGCTTTATTCAAAATAACATATTTGCTACGTAAAAATACTATGACAGAAATCGACTGAGAATTACAAATACAAAATTATCTTTCTAGTTAACCAAAGTGACGTTTATATAATGACAACATCTATGAAATAAATTTTTTGATTCATTTCCCACATAAGATCTCTAATTTCAATAGAATTTAGGGTAGCAGTAATAGAACTGGCTATTATTTCCTGACAAGATATTTATTAGATATTTTCTACATTCTTTCTTTTTTGTCGCCAATGGTTCAAATAATACGCGGTTAATTTCTCTAAGATGACCCCTTCTTGTTCTCCTTTGCAGATTTAATTTTAGGGCTCTTTTGCATACTTCCAGTTTTGTCTTCATCAGAATATATTTTTTCTTCTAATTTTCTCATTCGCAACATTTATTCCCGTTCTTTCTCATAACTCCCTATTTTATATTCTCTCTGTCCATCAAACTTTTAAAATTGACCTTATTTATGCTGTGTAACACTCGAGACCAGCTACGTTTAAAAAAAACATCATTTCTTTTACTATAGCGTTAAACGCATTTATTTTAGTTTTGGATTATAAACACTAAACAGTTACATAAACAAGCTTATTGCTTTATTTATTCTAGCTATAAAACGTCTTTTAACGTCTTTTGCAACTACGTAGACTGGTAAATAATTTTTATTATTTTGGCATCGCATTGTTGCTTCTATATTTTTGCACATCGCTTTAGCCCTTTTAAAGTTTATTCTTACCTCCTCTTGTGCGACCTTTTATGTAACAATATACATATATCACTCGCAAAGGCTAAATCCTCCAAGCTTTTACGAAGGCCCCATTAAATCTGTCTATTATTGTGTATTAGAGCATTGCTTATGACATTATCTAGTACAATTACAAATTATAAGCGATAATATACTTTAGCGCTGAAGATTTCTCCATGGAATATTAAAACGTTACATTCAACAGGAAAACTAAGTAATAACATTAATGAAATTGAGAGATTAGAAATAGACATTCTTGGTGTAACAGGATGGACACAGTCAGGGGAACTAACGACAAAAAATGGTAAAATATACTACTCAGGTGGCAACAACAAATACGAAAAGGTGTCGGAGTTCTAGTTAGTGATAATATAGAGAGCGCTCTAAAACTTTACGTCCTTGACAGACCGGATAGTAATGATCCAAATAATCACATATCAATGTTATTGAAGTATATTTTCCTACTGCAGATATAGAGGGAAAAATTAATACAAAATTTTATGATCAAATCAAAACATTATTGCAACAACTGAAGAAAAATGAAGTGACTACAATAATAGGCGATTTTAATCCCAAAATTGGTAAAGGAAAATGCGACAATGTAGTTCGACAATTTGGTTTAAAAACAAGAAATGAAAGAGGCGACCGACTACTGCAGTTTTGCCAAGTAGAAAAATATGTAATAACAAACACGTTTTTTAAATTACTACTCAGGAGGTTGTATATGTACATGGACATCACCAAAACATAATTAGAAATCAGATCGATTATATACTAATAAACCAAAAATTTCTAAATAGTTTATATAAGGTTGAAGACTTACCCCAGAGCTAACATAAAAGTGTAACCCACATAATCCACTAATAGGATCGACTACATTAAAACCAAACGTTCTTAAAGAAAAAATAATGCAAACAAAAGGTTACTCAAATTCAGGAAGATGTAAAAAAACAAGTAAAAGACAATTTTTGCAAATAAAACAGAAGATAAAGAGCAACAGCAATATAAATAAAAATTGGTAAACTATTAAAGAATGGCTCCTACGAATTACAAAGAAAAAACTATAGCCAACAAAGAAGAATAAGAATAAAAAATGGCAAAATAATGCAAGTAAGACTAGCAACGAATAACAAATAAGAATACAGAAAAATACAATAAACAATTTGTCAAAAGATACGTGTAGCAAAACAAGAATGAATGATTGATAAATGCCGAAAGATTGAAGGACTAGATAAAAAATACGATATATTTGATAGGCACAAGAAGATAAAAGAAGCTAGAAGAAGAGAAAAAAAGGCAATTAACTTACTAATCAATAACCCAGATAAGATACAGCTTACTACAGAGCAAAAGCCTCAAACATGGTAAAACAACATTGAGAATTTATTTCACGATAATGGGAGTTTGGTATCAAATCTTAAAGAGACAAATAATGGAGCGAAAATATGCAAAGTTGAATACGCAAGTTTCCAATCGGAGAAAGGAAAGACATTTGGCCCAGATAAATTAAGCACAGGAATAATGAAAATGTTAGATTAAACAGGCATAGAAATAGTGACAAATTTGTTCAAGGGCATTTATAAAACGAGAGGGCTACCACATGAAAGGCTAACATCTACCTTCCTAACACTTACCCGAGGTAAACAATCCCATAAAATATAGTGATTATATAACCATAAGTTTAAAGAGCCACATGTTAAACATATTTCTTAAAATAATAATTTATTGGAAGTGCAAGGCATTATTGGGCGATTCGGATTTCGAAACGGTTTAGAAACCAGCGATGCAATTTTTGGCATCCAAGTACTCGTTGAAAGATGTAGGGATGGAAATGTGGGCGTTTATGCATGTTTCATTGATTACGAGAAGGCCTTCGACAATGCAAAACATGACAAATTGCTAGACATTTTAAGAGGAATTGGGCTAAGCAACAACGTCGGGCGAATAATAAATAATCTGCATTGGAAACGAAATGCTACTATTTTGATTGATAATGAGACTACAGAACAATTACAAATTCTTAAGGAGTACGACAGGGTTATGTATTGTCTCCGCTCTTATTTAATATATATTCTGAAATTATTTTCAACGTTTACGCTGACGACACAGTGCTTTTAGCACGAAATGAAGAGGATTTACAACAGCCAATTAGTTACTTACGTAACACAAGTAAAGCGTTTGTTTTAAATATTAATATTAGGAAAACGAAAACTATGGTAATCAGTAAAAACCAAATAATCCAAACAGACATTACAATAGAAAATGAAGTGGAACAAGTAAATAAATACAAATATCTAGGTTGCTTATTAAACGAAAATGGGATTATAGTGTAAAAATTAAATGCAGAGTGAAGCAAGAAGCCTTTGTAAAAATGAAAAAAACTTATAGGTTGCAAAGATTTTGACTACAACTACGCATGAGCATAGTGAGATGCTACGTTCTACCTTTCCTTTTATACGGTTCTGTGGCATGGGCGCTGACCCAAGCAACAATAAATAAAATCAACGCGTTCGAAATGTAAATATACAGAAGATTGCTTAAAATTTCATGGATGGGCAAAATAAGGAACGAAGCAGTTACTAAATGAACAAAGAATTAGAAATTATAAAAACTAGTAAAAAACGAAAGTTGGAGTATTTAGGGCATATAATGAGAATATCAGATACTACAACTGATTATTCAAGGCACTATCCCCTCCAATTTTCACATTTTTTTAATTAACGTTGTTCGAAAATTTAAAAACTAGACTTCCTTTCAGTCTTGTGGAAATTTTTTTTATTCATTGTTTCCCTAAAATATCTATCCGTCTTGCTAGCTGTTGTTTTACTGTGGGTAATATCTGTTCATGCCTATCTTTTACAATCATATTTATTTTCTTTTTACAAGTTAATATTCTTAGATTGGCATATATCGCTTTAAAATCATGTGCATTTTACATCATTTCAGCTACTACATATTTACGCTTGTCTTTCTGCAAGCTTTCTTAAGTTTCTTACTTTTTTATTCTGTATTCTTTCTATAAACGTTCTCTCCGCTCTTTATTCCGAAAATTTAATCTCTATTTCTTCAAGCTTTGCCTCTATTCTATTAATTTCTAGATTTTTTCTTAATATTGATTTTTCGCTTTAATATTTCTTGACATCTGTTAATGAAAGCACATCTTCAATCTTTCAGTGTCTTTAAAATTTAATTAATTGAAGCAAATACTAAATTAATTATTACAAATTGGATTAAAACTATATTTAATTTGAAATAGCAATCTACAAAAATAAAGATAATTATTTCTAGGCAAATTTAGATATTTTATTTAACCAAGACAGAAAATTGAAAGCAACCAGTAATTTTTTAAATGATATTTGTATTTACTGTTATGTTATATAAATGAATTAAACAATTTATAGCAATTATTAATGTATAAAAAACTAATTTTCTTTCTTTTACTTTAAATACATGTATAACAAGTTTCTTGATTATCAAAAAAAATTTATCTGTGCCCAGTTGAAACTGGAAAATTGAAATGTTTAGTGTTGTCAATTAATTGCATATTTTCGGTCTCAGCTTCGTTACACTAACATTATATCAAATGCGCGATTTTTAATCGTAGACATAAAAAAGTTTTAAAAATTGTCATGCGATGAACAGGTGTAGGCTGTTCTATTTTACAATATTCATGTATTTAAAGTAACTATCAGTGAAAGTACCAATCTTCAACAAAAAATTATTTAACTCATGTTCGAATCATTAATAAGCGTAAAAAATGTTTTGATCAAATTGTTTGGTATCACATATGTATTAATAAATTATCAAATAAAAGGAAAACATTTTTTTTGCTGCAACAGAAAAATCTAGAGCGTAAAAAATAAATCAAATGCTATTATTATTTTAAAATCAATTTTTGTTTAAACAGATGACAATAAAAGAACTCCTATTTACATCCTCAAAATAACAGCAAAAATATTGGCCACATTACCGAAAACCTTCTATAAATCTAATCAATAAATAAGAAGGGGTATAACAAAAACGTCATATTTTCATTTTTAATAATATTCCCAATTCCGGCTAAGTCTGTCCCAAAATAAATTAAAAAGAAGAAAGAGAAAGAGTAACAAAAATAACCAATAGTTGTGATAGCAGAAGGGAATGGAAATTTTAACGATAGAACAAGCGGAAGAGTTATCAATAGACAAAGAGAGCAAATCTCATAATTGTAATAGAAACAATTTACCTAGAAGAAGTTTTGAAGTTTCTGGTCCTCCAGGTTGGGTAATTAAAGCATTAATTCTGTAACTCATTATCTGCAAAATAAACGTAATCGACAAACAAGGATAAACTTAAGCTTCAGAACACAGATAAAAGTAACATAAGACAAATTAAGGCGAGAAAACCTGTTAATAAATAGGACAAACTGAAATGTGAAGGAATTATGAATAAATATAATAGGTATAATAAATAAAAATAGGAAACTAAAATAGGCATAACCAAATTTGGAGTTATAATAAAAATATAATAAAAATTCAAATCAACATTATTTGGGGTGGGGAGATAATGGTAATATGTGAAATATATGATCACAAACTAGTCCCAATAAAAATTTTATGAAGATCTCCAAGCATTTCTCGGGGAAATTGGAAAAATAGAGAAATAATTTTATTGGCCAATTTCAATGTTTAGATAGGGTCAAACACATGATACCAAATCATGGGAAAACTTGTAGAAAAAGAACAAATAACAATGGGAATAACACATTTACAAATATACTTGGACACAACCAGCTAGAATATTAAAATAAATTACAGATTACATTACAGCGAAACAAAACTCGGCATAACGGAAGTCAGAGTATTTAGAGGAACACTGTTAAAAATGTTAAAAAGACAAACTTGTATAAAAAAAATTGGAAAAAGGAAAAATTGAAAATATGCAAATATAATTTTGTACACTTCAAAGAAGAGACTATTGCATCATTTTATATATAAAATGTAGATCAAAAAATACAGTAAGACTAACCTAATAATATGTAACAAATATATAAGAATATTAAAATACCAGTACATGAAACCACAAATTAAAACATGAATAATGTTAAAACAAGTACGGGCCTCCTTTTCCACCAATGTACACGGCTTCTATACATAAACAAAAATTTGTGGTCACTTCCGGTCAAACCGGTCTCGAGATTTTCCGATCAGGCTGATATTTGGCGTCTGGACTTGACCTATGGTCCTTAGTTGAATACTGAAAACGTTATGTCTCTATCTATCACAGATCAAAAATTATAAGGCGTAACAGATGTCAGAAATAAAAAATAATCTCCAACTTAGAAACTGCCTTGATCAAAAATTATAAAGAATGACATATTGTAAGCTGTGTCCGCTAAAAACCCTTATTGCATTGTTGTAGGACATCCCACTTATGCCATCTTGCGGATGTGAACCCGGTAGGCCATAATGATACCCCCTTATGTCTTTAGGTTCAGTAGTTCTCGAGTTGAAAGTCGCGACGGACAGACAGACGTCCGCACCGATTTCATTAGGCTTCCCTTTCAGGTATAGAAAGAAGCCTAAAACTAAGGTAAAATGTGACGGAATCAAGAAATATAATTGATATTTAAAAAAGGACTAAGTATTAAATTGATTGAAGTCAGAGAGAGTCATTTGAAAAGAGGAAATAAAATAAGAAAACTAATTACAAAAGAGGAAATAAAAATTTAGTATACAGTGAAGTACAAATGCTGGTTGAAGGACAGAGGTGTACAGAAGCCTGAAAGTTTATTGATAACATTAAAAATATAATATGAAAGCAATACCACAGCCAATAATTATCTAGTGAATACTAGAAAGAATATTACAAAAATTATTAATTGAAATTCGAGCAAAATTTAAAAGAAGAAAATACATAAATTAATGTATAAAAAGAACCGATTGGCGTAAAAGTGGAGAAAATTAGCAATACAAAACATGAGGAATAGAAAAGTTCGAAGTACAGTAAATCTCATAAAATATTATGTATGTTACAGTAAAATTAAAAGGAATGGTAACTAAATTATTTAATAAATGTATAAATAAAAACGTAGTGCCCAAAGATTGGACAATAGGTTTATATTACATCAATATATAAGAAAAGAGATGCATGAAATTGTTAACATTGCAGAGGGATCAGTGTGACACCGACATTTAGCCGCCTACATGGAAAAGTGTTACGAGAACTTATTGAAAAACACCATGAAGCTGAAGAACAAAGTGAATTGCAAACCAGCCAACCATGTATGGAGAACCTGTTCACTCGAAAACAAATCGCTAAAAAGAAAATCAATACAGGAAGGGATATGCATTTACTGTTTATAGACTTATAAAACGCCTATGATAGTATACCTATTTTAATATTATAGGAACTGATAGAACAAGCAAATATAAATAACACAATAATCAAAACTGAAAAAAGTTATTTAAAAAAATGACATTGAAGTTTAAGAAGAAGTAATATTTAACAAGAAAGTCCAAAATAACAAAAGTTTTCAAATAAGGTCATGGTCTTTCACCCGCTCTTTTTAAATCCTACGTCGAACATGCGTTTAAAAATTAGAAAATAAGTGCACAAGCATAGGTATAGCTATAAATGATATAAGTATTTATTTACAATCTGCAAAAAGACAAATTTCTGTTGGTTAAGATAGGAAGATTTGAAATACATAACCCAGAAAATTAAAAAAGAATTTGGATAAAACCAGATATTGCGCTAAAAAAAATATTAAAATATTGAGCACCCTAATGAGCAAGACGCAAAAAGACAAAATATCAATAACAACACTATTTTCTAGTTAAACTTACGAAACACCTTATAAGAAACAAAATTCGCCTTAAACATGTAGTACAACAAGAAAATACAATCTCACCAAGATTGCCCTCAAAGATGCTTTTAAAAAATTAAATTAAGATAGTAAACAAGTAAACATCGACAACCAATACCTAAATTATCTTCGTTTCGCAAACAATAACGCCCTGATCAGTACCACCTCCGAAGAACTACAAGAGATGTTAAGTAAACGGTATTTGAAGAAGTAGGCCTCTCAATGAAAGATAAAAGTTGTGTGGCGAGAAAACGCAATACTAAAAGTTGGTAATAACTTGTTTGGGTCACACACTAACCCCCCCCCCCCCAAGGACCTGTGAGACCTTGACGTTGGTGGGGAGGCATAGTACCTTCGATGACCCCAAGAGCGATGCTGGCGGGAGACTTCGGTCTCCTGGTAGGATCACCCGTGCCAGCAAGGTCGAGGGCGAGTGGGGAAGCTAAGGACAGCTCACCCTTCAGTAGGCACTATATGCAACGGGAATTGGCGCACCCGGAGGGATACCAGCTGCGGGAGCCTGAACGGGAGCCAGGCTCCCGCTTAACACCGTAACCGCAGCCCATGCTCTAATAACTACAGGAGGGCGTACCTATGGTACGCTGCTTGGGGACCCGCGACCGGGAGGCTTGCCTTCATCGGCCGGCCTACGAGGACGACACCTCTATAAAAGGGAGGAGAACACCTCTAAAACCCTATGAGGCACCTGGCGCACTCCACAGTATAAATGCTTTTCCCTAGGAAAGGGCGTCACCCTAAAGGCGACCCACTTAATCGACCCAATTCGTAGGAACACTATGGATAATCAAATTAGATACAAAAGCAATACTGGAAACAAAGATACGATAACCAACGACAACAAAGATAAACAGACAGAAACAGACACATACAGTAGACCGAACGAGCTGAGCGAGCACAGAAGAAGTAAAGCTGATAGCCTACCAACAAAATCGAAAACCCAATAGCCTCCTCATTAATAGAAGCAATTGACGGAATCGCCAAAATAACAACCAAAATGACAGAGAGAGTGAGAGAGCACCCGAAAACCCAAAAGGGCATTAAAGAGTTAGCATCTAGACTACAGAAGAGCTGCGCTGCTCTAAACAGGACCACGATAAAACAATGGCTGGAAGACAACAAACAGGTGGGAGACTACCATAGCACTCAGGCAGGAAGTTGATGTACAAACCAGTCCAATAAAAAGATTGGACAGAGACCACAACCTTACAACGACAAACCTAAACAACAATGAAATTAGGAGCGAGAAAGAGAGAATACAGAAGGAATGGGAGAAGGTAGGCAGAAGACAACAGCAACTGGATGCACTGGAAACCCAACTGCTAGGTTACGGGCACTAGTAGGGATAGACAGCTATGAGGCATGGTATGAAATTGCAGAGTTAAAATAGGACAATGAAATCTACAACAATGTTGAAATGACACAAGATAATCCAGCTAATAATAAAGACGAGATGGTTAAAGTGAGATGGTAGAAGCTGATGATGTAACCATGAGCAAGAACTTGCCCAAGTCGTACAAGGACAGATACCCCGAGTTACTCGTCCTGCCCGACGAGTTTGTTACCCCGGAAGAAACAAGTTCAATTCGAGGCGAGGGGAGCAGCGCCGCAGCAACAAGCATGTTGTCAAAATCACATATAAAAACCACGAAAAAGACATTTAGGTCAAATTAACAAAACTAAGAAACGAAGTAAAACAAGCAAAGCACATTGCTCTACACACAGTAGATGGCATAAAAGATGATAGACTCATGAAGATGGTCCAGTGCCTATTCAAAAATACTAAGCAAAAAATAGTTATATATTCCAACGACCCGAAGAAAAACTAACGCGTGCAATCTAGGGATTCCTACGCTATGATAGTGGAAGGCCAGGGGAAAAACTTCAGAGAATTACTCCACAGCATTAAAGAAAACATCAAAGGGGAAGGTACTAGTAAAAACGATGCGTAGCACCAAGGAGGGCAAACTACTTTTAACATGCAAAAAGGAAACCAACAAAATTAAATTACTCGAAAACGCAATCAAGAAGGACACCAATCTAAAAGTAAGAAACGTCGACAGAACAAGGAACACCGAAATAACATTAGAGGAATGGAGGCAGAGGTAACCGAGGAAGAAATTAGAGAAGCTCTTAAAACAGCTATCGGCGCGCCTGAGACAGGAAGCTGGTCACTAAGCGCCATTAGACCTGGGCTAGAGACACCGCCACCATAAGCGTACCTGCATCCAAGGCAATTACGCAAAAACTATTAAATTTGAGGTCAATCAGGATTGGTATGGTGGAATGTACATTCCAAAAAAGAGTTGACTTGAACAGATGCTTCAAGTGTTGGAACTATGGTCATACACCGAACAGCAAGGGACCGAACAGGAGCAACAACTGCTACAAATGCAACGAAGAGGGACACTCAGCAGGAACTATAAATTGCATAACTTTCCAACAAGCGTTAAATCACACGAAAAATAACCAAACGAAAAATCAGACAAGACACCGTACAATAAAAAATGTATCCACGGAAACAGCAGCAACATCAATAACCAACGTTCAAATAGCAGGAAAGAGCCTAATAGAGGCCAAAACACCATAATTCAAGAAAGAGAAGTAGAAGGGAAAGGATATCAAATAACACCCAAAAACAAAGGAAAGCGACAAATATAACGGGCAATGGCAGCAACGCCGTGAGAAATCGAAACATAGATAGGACGCCCGATAAAACCGATATTAATGCCTAAGTTTTTACAGATAAACGCAAACAGGTGCAGGGCAGCCCACGACGCCATAAGCTACATAAAAAATAGTATTAAAGCTGATATAACAGTAGTAGCGGAACCAAACAAAAAATACATAAACAACCGCACCGGCTGGATCATGGATAATTGTAGCGATACCGCAATCATATGTACAAGCAAAGCGACAACACACGTGGGCAAAGGCAGTAATTCTTTTCAAAATGAACGAAATTAAGGCTGCAACCAAGAAACTTAAAATAACAAAACTGCCGGACCAGACGGGATTCCACCAGAAGCGATAAAGTGCGCCATGGATGCCAATCCGGCCACAATCACAAACACCTTAAATAAACTATGTCAGAAGTGTACCTTTCCAACAATGCGGAAAATGGCGGACCTAGTGCAGATCCCGAAACCCGGGACGGAAATAGGGATGGCCTATAGGCCTATATGCCTCTTAAACACGTTGGCCAAAGTCTATGAAATATTAATAAAACACAGACTAATGCACGACCTAGACACTAGAAGAGGGCTGTCGGAAGACCAATATGGGTTTCGCCCGGAGCGATCCACAATAGATGCCATCAAAGAAGTTATTTCATACATTAAAAGCGCGAACGAGGGAAACTGGAAACAGAGGGAACTATGCATGGTTGTAACGCTAGACGTCAAAAATGCGTTTAACACCGCATTGTGGGGAAAGATAATCAAAAGCCTAACGAACCTCAAGATACCCGGACATCTCATAAACATCATTAAAAATTACCTAAAAGACAGAGAAATAAGGTACAGAAATAATAAATACCAAATAACATGCGGTGTACCGCAGGGGTCAGTTTTAGGGCCCATACTGTGGAATATATTATATGACACGGTGCTGGATATAACGCTACCCCCAGGCTGCAAATTAATAGCATTCGCGCACGACTTGGTCACGATAATTACGGACAGAGAGGAGCAAAATTTGAGAAATAAGATGGTGACCGTACTTGAAAAAGTGAACAGATGGATGAAGGAACACGAACTGGAACTATCACCGCAGAAAACTGAGGTAGCAGCCATAATTGAGAGAAGGGAGCTGATAATTAAGGAGATAGACTTGCTAGGAGCAAAGCTAACCATACAAAAGGCGACAAAGTATCTAGGTGTAACGCTAGATACTCACACATCATGGTCTAAACATATCCAGCTAGCCACTAAAAGAGCCCAAACAACAACAACCAAGCTAGCAAGACTAATGTCTAGATTAAAGGGTCCAAGAACCACGAGCAGGAAGACACTAAACTCGGTCGCAAACTCCATTCTATTGTACGCAGCGCTAATATGGATAGGTGGGTTAAAGTATCAGAAAAATACAAATTGCTACTGAAAGTACAAAGACCAGCGCTTATCAAGATCAGCTGCGCATATCGCACGGTCTCCACGGCGGTTCTGTATGTGATAACAGCGATCCTCCCATAGATCTCATGGCAAGACAGAGGGCGTATAACCATGGTGCCAACAAGGAAACCAGGATAACCAATGAGTACAACATGATGGAAAATTGGCAGGGACGATGGGACAATAGCAACACCGACTCATGGACCAAAAGATTGATCCCAAAGAATCAAACCCTGAAAAGAAAGAAAGCATGGCGAATCTACTTTCTCACGCAGATGCTGAGCGGTCACGACGAATTCAATGTCTACTTTAAAGGCCAACCGAAGGCGGTTGCAGATTCTATGGCGAGAGAGAAGATGTCGAGCACGTCAGATTCAGTTGAGAACAATGGAAAGAACTAAGACTATACACAGAAAACAAGGTGCAAGCGAAAGTCACCCCCGACAATATATGCAGCATTATGATTGGAACGAGATAATCAAAATATGCACCCAGATAATAAAGGACATGATAAAGGAAGATAAGCAATACCCACACAATAAAGAACGCAATAAGACAAATAAATAGAAGAAAGATTTAGAACGAGATACCGCTCCCCACCTGAAGTAATGCTCACGCGGTTCCAGGCAGGGAACATGGGCGAAGAGTGAGAGGTAGATGGGTTTAGTTGGTAGGCGGACCCTCAGGTCTGAATCCAACATGCTCGGGTCGCTCGAACACCTAGACCCGGGTATCTAGGAAGATACTTAAACTTGAAACTTAAAAAACAAGGTCACGCACTAAAAGTCGTTACAGAACTACACATTAATACTCTTCAATGGAATATATATATATATATATATATATATATATATATATATGTATATATATATAATCTAAAAAGCAGCATTATTTAGTTTCAATGTACTCCTGCAAAAATGTAGAGACCAACAACAAGACATTTATGCATGCTTTCTAGACTATGAAAAAGCATTCGATAAAGTTAAACAAACAATGCTTATAGAATGTCCCATGAGAAAGAGTTTAGATGAAAACGACATTAACATTATCAAAAAGATGCGGTCGTGAAGACGGAAGCAGAGCTCACTGAACAAGTCAATATAAAGAGAAGGGTAAGAAGCATGTATGTGTGCTTTCTTCGCTTTTGTTTAATTTATAATCTGAAGAGATATTTTCTAAGGCATATATTTTGAATAAAAGTGTGGATACTAAAAGTGAATACCATGAGGCAATTGGAGGCATTGAAAATGTGGATATTCCGACGCTTGCTGCAAAATTTCATGGATAGATAGAATAACCAACAATGAGGTATTATGCAGAATGCAAAGAAACCGTGAATTAGTCTTAACTATCAAATAACCTATCTAGGTTACATACTGCGCAATAACAAATACAAATTGCCCCAACTAATGCCCAAGGGTCGAATAGAAGGTAGACGCCGCCAAAGAAGATCACAAACATAATAGATAAAAAATATCAAAAAATGGACTGCTTTAAACGTCGAAAACATAATCAAAAATGCGAAAAACAGAAAAATTGCTATAATTATCGCCAACCTCCGTTAGTGAGAAGTCAACGGAAGAAGAAGAAGTAAAACTTGGTAAACTGTCGAAATGAGCAGACGAATTTGAACGACATAGGCAGTTACTGGTAGACTAAAATATATATTTCAAGGATCGAAAATATCAATTAACTTAAAGAGAAGTCTGAGTATTTGACATGTATATAGTTCCGGTGTTGTATGGCGTAAAGATCATGTCGGTAACTGTAGCGTCAGCGAAAAAACTAAGAACAATTCAACTAATAATAAAACGTCATAAATATAGCCCGTTTTAGCGGCAGATTTAGTGGATGTCTTTTGATTGTACCCATATTTATCATACCTTATGGATTATAAATAGAACAATAATGATAATCTTCAAAGAAGCGTTTTAAACATAACGATGTTTTGCACCAAGAACATCGAATATTATTACAACCATTGATTTCACACTGTGTTACATATGAATTACTGAAACCAAAATGTACAGGATTTTTAAAATTTCCTGGTCTACCGACAAAATAACCACAAAGATTTTGATAACGTGGAGATGTGAATTGATTATAAATTAGTGATTGTAATTTAATTACACTATTTCTCATATAAATTCGGATTTTTATCCTGGAGCGTCACATTTTCTAAAAAATGTTTTCCATATGCGAAAACCATAAACATCTAATGGTTGAATAGTTCCATTTGTTCCTGTAAGTATTAGTTTTAGATGTACTGTCTTATCAAATGATGTATATTTGAACAGCTGTGGGACAGTGACTCCTCTTCCTGGCTGCAGGAAGGAGAAAACATGCATTAGATAATTTGCTATTAATATAATTGTAAGCTCTCTTTATAAATTTGTTATTATTGTAACAGTAGATGGCTTGGAACGGAGTGGGAAAAAAGAAGAGACATACGTTAGGAGTGGAGAATTAAATGCTGGAAAAGAAGAAACTGGAGAAGAATGAGCAAACTCAAAGAGGCTCAGGATTTTTATTTTCTATAAATTTGCTCATTGTACACTGTATTTTGAGTCAAATTGTTTACTTCTATATTAGTTTTACTTTGCAACTTTTCTGTAATTACGGAAACTACGCTACTACACTTATAATTATTCCTGCCAATAGATTTTGATATAGAGGGTATACGTCAAGTGGTAAGCCAACCACCGTTTCTCAAAATATTAAGTATTGTTTAAAAAACTTTACAAATAATCTTGACTTATATTATATTATAATAATTATGATAAATTATTGCAGCTAATATCTACTTATTTACCGCTTAACACGAATATTGATAGATTAAATTTCAAATTAGTGACACATCACCCTTTCAACTTCTACTTGAAATAAAATACAATAATAAGTTATGTATTTACTAGTTTAATTTGTCTATTAGAAATTATTCAATAAATCTGTTAATAATATTATTGTGGTTGAAACTCAAATTGGATTTTAAATAAAACAATCAATTTTTATACTTAGACTGGGTGTCCCAAAACAACGTCAAGCCGGAAACAGGTGATAGACCAGGTAGTGACAGTCATTAGAAAAATAATAAAAAAAAAGTCTTAGTCGTGTACTTTTAAAATTATAAGCATTCAAAAAAAATTGAAAATATTGACACCCTGTGATGGTCTTTCATGTACTGTGACTACAAATATTTATTGTTCTTCATTTTTTTGTGTGTGATGTAATCCTGAATAACCCTTCTGTAATTGCAGTCTAAAATTAAAACACGACTGCCTCAGGTTTAAAGAAAATTTTACTTTTGTTACCCAACCGTGCACTCAAAATTATTACATCGCCCAACTTTAACTGACCGTACTTAAAGAAAATGTACAATGCTATTTTGGCAAGTGACTGTAAAAGATGGCGCATTTAGTCCAGATTCCAAAATGGCATAACACGTGGTAAATTAATTCTTAAATAAGGAAAAAAATTTTCCTAAAGAAATCTGATCTCAAGCTAATCCTTTTTACTTAGTTTAACATGCTTCTAATGCACGCTAGGCTTTCTCTAAGTCCCCAGTTTTAAAGTACAAGTTTGAGTGAGACGGATAGTGACGCAATTTTGCCAAGTGTGAGCGAGATAGATAGTGACGCCACTTTCACCAAGATGAATGAGACGGATATACACGCCATTTCGACTAGAGTGAGTGAAATAGCTAGCGACGCCATCCTAGCCAAATAGAACACATAGGCACAATGTGCAATGCTGCAGTACGTTACATTTCTTCGTTTATTGACCATATTTCTGTATTCGTGTTGAATTCGTGTTTACAACGTTGGCTTTGCTTATTGGACTTGATTGCAGTGTGACTTGGATTTGTTATTTGACTATTTCTGACAAACCTGACTTTCTTCTGAACTAAAGTGTCAATCGTTGATCACGTGATTGTGCACTGTGAATATCACCATGTCATTTCGGTACACTGCACAGAAGTATGCTAACATGCACCTCATTTATGAAGAATGCAAATGCAATGGTAGTGCTGCAGCTGAACTTTATCGTGAGAGATATCAAAATCCTGAGCGTTATCCAGATCACCGCGTGTTTACAAATAGGCACCGGTCACTCTCAGAGGGTCGATTTCCAAATCAAATGATTAGTGAGGAAAAATCCCGCATGCCCTACGAAGACGAAATCTCACAAGAAGTCACACATGACCCGAGCACCTCAGTACGTGGAATTAAAGCAAGGATAGGAGTGCCCAAAAGCACAGCACACCAAATTTTATAGAACATGCAGGACTTGCATTGTGGCTGAAGACAGACAATTTGAACATTTGTTATGAATTAAATTAAATTTTGATTCCAGTAATTGAATTTTATTTAAAACTTAAAAGGAAAAATGAATCACTACTTGATGACCCACGATACCCTTATCCTGTTAGTGGTTCTTTTATTAATTCAAACTTATACCTTAGAACTAGGGACGTAGAGAAAGCTTAGCGTGCATTAGAAGCATGTTAACTGAATAAAGAGAATTAGCTTGAGATCGGGTTACTTAAGAAAAAAAATATGTTTTTCCATTTTGAAATCCGGACTAAATACGCCATCTTTTAAAGTCGCTTGCCAAAATAGCGTTGTACATTTTCTTTCAGTACAGTCAGTTAAAGTTGAGCAATGTAATAATTTTGAGTGCACGGTTGAGTAAGAAAAGTGATATTTTCTTTAAACCTGAGGCAGTCGTGTTTTAATTTTAGACTGTAATTACAGAAGGGTTATTTAGGGTTACATCACACACACAAAAATGAACAACAATATAGATTTGTATTCACAGTACATGAAAGATTATCACAGGGTGTCAATATTTTCAATTTTTTTGAATGCCTATAATTTTAAAAGTACACGACTAAGATTTTTTTTATTATTTTTCTGATAACTGTCACTACCTGGTCTATCACCCGTTTCCGGCTTGACATTGATTTTGGGACACCCTGTATAAATCAAATAACTTGTATACTCTTTTTTTTAATTTAAAGCTACTGATTTGATGTAGCTTTCAACTAAACATAATTCCACAATGAAAGGGTAATTATACACATCAAAAAGTAAAATAAATATTAACAAGTTACAATGACAATTACAAAAAATACTTAAAACCGATTACTAATCCCTTTTACATTTGCGAAAGGTGCAGACTGATGACTTTCTGAAAGCCGTTTAGATTGTATTACCAACTACGAGCTTGAGTTACACTCCGAATAAACTACAAGATCTATCAATTGTGTTTTGCATACTTCTATGCCATTAACTTTACCATTTTGCATAGCAAACATTCTAAATCTACATATTGCTGCTGACGTAATCCCTCAGCGTTGATTATACGGAGTAAACAAATATGTGATCGGTTATCAAACTGAAATCGATGTACCCTTGAACGGCAGCGGCGCAGAGAGGATGTTGCGTACCCTTGCTCTCGAATCGGGGCGATGGCAACGTGTCCTCGCCCTGATACAGCTCAGGGCGAGATCCCTGAACCTGTAGGCCTGTGGAGGCCGAACCTTGACCAAGGCTTCGGAGGGCTGCGTTCACGGCCTTGCCTCGCGCATATTCAGGGTTGCAACGCATCGATTGACGCCGTCGTCCGGGCAACCATTTACCTGTTGCAAGGGACGTCAAGGCGCTTGACGTAATGTGCGGCCCGGTGCTCCCCTCATTGAGATACAGTTATTTATTTGTGGACGTAAACGCAACGAGCCCTGTTACACAAGCGATTTGCGGGTGCGTAAGCGGTTACGTAGATACCGAATGCGTAGATTCGTATCTAACGCGATAAATAGGGCTATAAGAGATAAACGTGCCGAGCGGAAGCAACAAGTCGTCTACTTAGTGGAAGAAGAACTTGCTGTTTATGTGCAGACATAAGTTGTTGACATATATAATTTTTATTAATTAACTCCCGAATAATCTTTAAATTTCTCCTCGAAATAAAATGAATGAAGCCTAATACAAGTATCTATAAATTATGCTTACGAAAGTTAATTTTATTATAAATGAATGTTGTCCAATTTTCATATCACTTTTATTATTATAGAAAGTAACACAAATAAATTAAACATCAATTTATTGAGTTTAACGAATATTTGAGTAAAGTTCAACAGAATGTGAATTTTAAAATATAGGGTGATACAAATTAAGCTTTCGGAAGTTTTCTATGAGTAAAACTCAAAATATTGGAATAATCCGAATGTTATTGCTATCAGTATAAAGTACAAATTTAGCAGTTACATACAAATGTGATGTTGGCGAAATGCGACTTTTTGACATGCGAAATGTTTTATAATTCTAAAACACGTCGATTATGTATTTTAATTATTTTTCCCGAGTACGTTATGAAGCCGCAATCGTGAGTTGAAAAGTAAGTGTTTTAGCACACGCGTGCGGCGCTGGGGCATCTGGTGTGAAATGCGCTATATACTGCACAATAAGTATATTATTCGATACACAATGTTACTAGAAATCTACAGTTGTATGTTAATAAATTAATTATATTAAAAATTTGTTGAAACTAGCAAAAATCTACTGGTTGTTCATTCAAGCAAGATAGGAAAAATATTTAAAATTTTTAATTCATCTCTTGTATATGTATTGTAAATGTGAAATAAAGTTATGTAAAAATAAGTTTATTAATAAAATTATTTAACTTTGCAGTTTTTATCATTATTACTTAGTACGATTACTCATTTAATTAGATGAAAAGTTAAAGAAGTTCATAAACTTTGTAGGATGATTCAGCTCCAATTTTTCTTACAAAATCTAAGTTCTTAACCACTGTATGTGGAATCATATAACACAAAAATTACAATTGTAATAACAAAAAAGTCTATATATTTAGTAGCAATGATACACAATATAAGAAACGTGGTATGTAACTTCCGTTTCTTCAATCTCAAAAGCTTCTCTTAGGATCGTTTTTATTGTTCAAAATATTATGAAATATTCTGTGTTGGAATCACATTTACATGCGATTTTACCTTTCAACGGTAATTTAAGTTTTAGGAAGAGGCAGAAGCGGCATGCCAAGATTTTTCGTTAGTACTTTACACACTTTAATTTTTGAAATCTCCAGCTCATCTTCTAGTTCTCGGATTGTCTTTGTTGATCGTATCTCGTGCGCGTCCTACATTTTTGAATGTTCTACTTTTTTATTATTGGTCTTTCAGAACCGATCACGTTCAACAAATTCACGGCCATCTTACTTTATTCGTACTGTACTTATTTCGTTGTTTCCGAAAACCATTTGAATTATCCCAATAGTTTATATGTACGAATGTTTCTGTTTCACACAAAATTTGATACTAATTTGCTGCTGCACTTGACCTGTCATTGCAAATGCACAATTAAATATTACATGTGTTCATTCACCATCCTCTACTCCCAAACAACTTGGCCAGTGAAGTGGTCCTAATTCATGCATGCGTATTATAGTTCATGTGCATCGTCCGCCAGGTTACACCACAACCAAGCAAACACTTTTCATGATATTAAAATTGGCTCCATGTTTTTCGAATAGACTTTGTAAGCTGTTAGCTAGTTATAAAGAGTTGTTCAGACATTCATTTATCTAAAATGATAGTAATTACTATATATCTGAACTGTAAAAATAGTAACTGAAATTTTTGTACTTGAACTACTTACGTGAATGCTTTGAGTCAACAGCAGCTTAGATATGCTGAACAAGAAGAAAAATGTTTTCTATAATAAATCTCTGAAATTAATATGATACCTGATACTAAAAGGGTGTCCCAAAATTCATACAAGAAGTAATTTTCATAGAAAGGGCGGATTTTTAATTTAAAATTGTAATTTTTATTGATTCATAAAGTATAAAGGATAGGGTTACGTATGGAGTAGAATACCGAGTAAGTACACGCGCACTATTTTGTTGAAATTTTTCACAACCGTTTTGCATAAATGTGGCTTCAAGGCGCGGGTGGTCGTGGGCTTGTTGGCATAAACCTTATACTTCAAAAAAAAAACAAAGAATGAAATCTAACGGCGTTAAATCGCACGATCTGGGTGGCCCGTTCTGATCACCAAAACGGGAAATTACACGACCAGAAAATAACTAATGCAGTAATTGATTGTTTCATAGGCTGTATAGCATGTGACACCATATTGTTGAAACCACATGTCGTCTATTCTCATATCTTGCAATTTAGAAACAAAAAACTGGTCCGATAATACCTACAATCCAAAATCCGCACCAAACAATGACACGTTGTGGATGCATTTGTTTCTCAAAAACCACTCGTAGATTTTCTGAACCCCAAATGCGACAATTTTGACGATTAAGGAAGCCCTCAAGATGAAAATCAGCGTCCACTTCTTGCTCCATAATCCATTCAACGAAATCTCTTCGCTGTGCGTAGTCAGTAGGCTTCAGTTCTTGAATCAATTGAACTTTGTAAGCATGAAGATGCTGTACAATACGCTGTACAAAGCTTCTCGAAATCTTCAATTCTGCGGTGCCGAATTGATGTTCCTGGACACTCTCACGAACTGCTTCGATGTTTTGTGTTGAACGACTTGTTGGAGAGCAGCCAGAGTGTCTATAGTCAATGGTTGGTCCAGACTCCCTGAATTTTTAATTAATCTCTGCACAGTTGATGAATTTAAATCACTATTCCGGCCATATTTTGTACGAAAATTGCGAACTGTAGCTACCAAACTTTCATTATTTTTAAAATAGCACTCAACAATGAAAACGCGTTGTTCTTTCATGTAGCGCTCCATTTTTAATAACCCTCAACTGTCAGCTGTCACGCTGTCTCTTTTTTCCGTTGGCAACACTTTACCGCACCAATGGCATGGAATTAAAATTTTGCGTAAATTTTGGGGCACCTAATATAACCTTCTTCAATAAAATTTTCTCACAGTCTCTGAATACTGAAGTTATAATTTTCCAATTTCAAAGTGTTTGCTTTAATTTTTTGTGCAAACTGTTAATTTGTCTCTAACTGAAATGAAGAAATGTTTTCCTTTTCTAGCAACATTAAAAAACTCTAAAGCCTAAAACATATAATTTTTTTTATTCAATTTTGAAATTGTAAAACGTTTTTCGTGCATAACTCAACTAAAATCCATATTTAAATATTTTTGTGCGTTAATGCTATTCACATCTGTAAAGTAATGTCTAACAGTAGTCTATCACGATAATGTTCGTTATAACACAATAATTTATTCTTCTACTTGCAAAAGACTGTCGCATATTTTTTGATTGGTAAAAATAACAACGCCGAAATGCAGTTTATTTGGCATTATATATGCACAACTGCATTGCTTTTAGTAATACTGTATTGATTACTGTAAACAACACTTATAATGTTATATAAAATATTTTAACAAATTAATCAAATATTTTATTATATTAATTCCTTTATAAATTCATTGTAATTTAATATGACGAGGTTTAGTAAAGTGTTAAAAACTACATCGCACTTAATTTATCACTATTGTACCACTCCAGATTTTTTTATAATTAACAATCAAATAATGTATAATATTTACTTCATAAATAATACATAATGTATATGTTCTATGAACTGATTTGATGGTAAAGTGGCGTGAGGAATCAGCAAACTGAGATTATTTTGAGAATTTTAATTGATTAACAGAGTCTGGGGCCATTCGCTAACAGAATGCTGATACTTCAACTAGAGTTCCTTCAAATAAATCATAATTTAATTCTAGATGTTCACAATGTTTTATTGCGCATTAGCGTATCACCTCTTTTACGAAAAGAACATTTATGTTGGCATGAAGTGTCCGATCACAATCAGTTAAGCAAGAGCGTGTTCGGAGTAATTAGCAGTTGGTAAAAGGTAACACCCTAATTCTTTTGTAAGTTAACAGAGGGAACCTTTGTCCTCAATAGTTTGTCACAAAAGAATCAGTTGGCATTGAATTCTTGCTAGAGAAACGCCTAAAGTACCACAAGTGCCGCGTACGCGTCGTTCTGTAAGACTGTGTTGCTCTGTATCCAACCAAAAGGTCCAAAAATGTCTCATGCAACGGATGACAATTATATTAACAAGACGAAAACATTCATCAGCAAATGAATACAATGATAAAAAGACAAAAATGGTCTATGACTTGCCGGAACGTGGTTCGATAGGCAAAATTTCCCCTAAAATCGAAAAGCAAATCGTAAACTTGTTTTCAGGACGTAACAGAAAGGTGTAGATATATCGTACGTAATTATCCAAATCCATCTCCGTTCGTATGATATCCAATAGCGTATTTCAGTGAAAAAAACTAGCTTGATCAACAGATAATATCGACCAAGATTGGAGAAATGTCATTTTTAAGGAAGCTTCTGTTTTCAGATTTGTTATCATCCCACGAGCCTGGTCAACCTCAACTAACAGGTTGGTACAAAGGACCGTTGAACACCCAGCAAAAGTGCATTTTAAGGCTGCTTCCCAAAACTGGGTTTCGAAACGTTGCATCTGTTTACGAATAACCTAAATTATTTGAAAATGCTTAAGATTTATAAGGAATATTTGTTACCGACTACTGTTGGTTCATCAAGAAAAATGTGGCCTGGATTAGGATAATGGCCCCAAACACTGCAGCAGCTTTGCTGAATTGAAAGAGTCGTCTGGCATCGTTACACTTGATTGGCCGTCGCAGTCGCCCGATGCAAATCCGATTAATAATGCGTGGAAACACATCAAGTGCAAGCTTCGTGGAAAAAAAAGTATTTACTTTGAAGCAGTTAACACGAGAAGTGTGTCGAATTTAGAGGTCTTTTCCGGAAGTATGCCTCGAACATGCCTCGCAGTTATCGACACCGGTGGTAACTGGACACATTATTGATAGAAAAACATTTTTGTTCTGATGGAGTACAACGTATGTCCATGTATTAAAAAAGTTTTAACTGTTTTTTTCTCCGCATTAACCCGAACATGCTCTTACTTAACTGACGGTATTTACATGCCAATGTGCGTTTGCTGTTTGTCTTAGGACTCTAGACTAAAACGTCTGATTAATTTTTAAATTAGACATACTAAAACGGCCCAGCAGTTTCAAGTCGTACGTCCAAATTGATCTGATGAATCTCGGTTTCCGAAGAAAAGGAAAATTTTCTTTCAACTAGCCAACTAATATTTTTAGTTTCAAATCAATTTCTTTGCTCTTCTTTGTTGTATGCAATAGCATGTGATATGGTGGACACTTTAGTCATTTTAGGATAGATGTATAGACTAGATTTAATGTATCTTAATTCTCCACTAAGTCATTTTTAAAACAGATTTAGGTGATTCTGTAGTTATTGTAAAGCAGTAGTTGCTGTATTATTTGTACATGTTACCATTACAGTGTTTCAGATTTTAGGTCGTCTACATGGATTAAATAGAGAAGCTGATCTAACGCACTAATTTGCGGAACATCTGATGTAATAGAGTACAATCTTGTATTTGACTTGATATGATTGAATTGATAAGAAGAATATCAGCAGTTGTAAGTATTAATGTGATAGTTTTTACTCTATTTCAAACTAGATTTTAGGCCTTCATGCCATATTTTATCAAATTCTTATTTGATGTTAAAAAAGTACGCCAAGCAAAAGCTCTTTTCCTGAAAGACTTTGTTGGGTGGTCGAATGATTATTTTTATAACTGGTGATCTGATTTAAATTATTTTTTCTCGTTCTTTTACTTATCATCTTTTTCAATGTTTATAGATTACTAATAACAAGCTTATAGGCTGGTAGATGAAATTAGAAAAAAATTATTCTAATAATAAACTTTTAAATGTTTTGAATTAATAATTCGATAAGACCAATCCAGCATTTTGCAGTCAAAGTACAAAGAAAATGTGAAAATAAATATTTATGGTTCAGCACTAATACCCCAAAATAAACCTGTGTGTAAACAGTATGTCATTACTTAATAATATTCTAAAAATACATGGTGGGTTTATGGTAAATTGACTTTAAAAATAGATCAAAGCTACTTAAAATTTTAAAAACTAATTACAAAATTATATTAATTAATATAATAACCAAAGTTTATAAAAATGATGCATTAACAAGTTTTGTTCCTTCTCATGCTCTAAAGTTATATCACATATTTTATTATAACTTTTTGAATAGTAGCTACATTTGCTCAACGTAAGCGTAGATACTATATATTATAAATTTATAAATTATTACAAATATTGCCTCTAGGTGTTCTTCAAATTAAAAAAAAAGAAAAAGTAATTGATTGAATTGTCTATGATACCTAAAGGAACACTTATGTATTTAATAATTTGACAGTTTCGATCAAAACCAATTTTTATAATTTATTTTACCTAACACACCAAGAACATGCAGATTTCTAATTATATTTTTAACCTATTCTTGTATAAAAAAGGTCACTGAAAAAGTTCCCTGCTTTTTTCAATGACATTAGATTTAAGATATATGTTATATATAAAGTGCAAATGTTATCAAGTAAATCAAACAAAAAGGTTTTTAAAAATGGTAACATTAATTATATGTATACATGTAACAATAAATGTTCTATTTACATTCGTACTGGCCAAACTTCACATTCCTAATTAAAGCAACTACCATTAAACCGCTTATTGTTTATGTGAACTTATAATAACTTAATTGAATGCCTTACATTTAACAACAAATCGTTATATCGTAAATCTGTAATCGTCAGGTAGGATAAGACAGGGGCTCCAGCGATCTGCGTCGCGCTCTAAGCCGCACTTTCACAAAGCAAAGGCTGTTATTGACCTTTAGTCTATATTTTTAGCTGCTGAAAATAAAAATTACGTGAAAGCTTCTGAAATGGATAAATATAACCTACTAAACCTGTTTATATCTCCACCCACGTCAAAGGAAAGGATTTTAACAGGTAGCTGACTTTAATAGGATCTATTAATAGAATAATTTTTTGCACTATCGGCAGCCAGCTACATTGGCCATATATTAGTTTGTTTCTGTTATACAAATTAATTTAATTCTGCTATTGACACAATTTGTTTTAATTGCGTTGCGGCCGTTATTAATGTCGATATGGCAATTTACGTTTCGGTGGTCGATAGACGTAAATATCCTATTATAATCGATGTGTTCCGTTTTAGTTCGGTTTTCAGAGGGGACTGATGTAAAACACATGACTTCTGCATGAAAATAACCTCGACATTGACCCTCCAGAATTATATTTTGATTCTGCCAATTAAAAATTTACACGATCCCGATATAGGTAGCTAAAAATACGTTTCCTTTTTTTATTGCTCCCGCGTTTTGAAGGCAAAATTATTTTGGTGCGTTATTTACAATATTTGACGTCAGTGGCTATAACAGAAATTTACCTATCAAAATTTTTGCCCACCTGCTAATTTATTTCAACAATATACATTAATTTTAATATGTTGTGAAAATATTGTTACAAAGCAATATATTCTATTTTTAAACTAAACTATAATATTCATTATGAATATAATTGGGGGCACTATAATCTTTGGACTCAACAATCAAAATAAATAATAATAAACATTACCTATTATTTGTTTACCACTCGAGCAATGCAATCTATATTTTCCAAAATATTTAACAAAGAAAAAATATAATTCTACGTTATCATAAGAAAAAACATATCTATTAAATATTTCATAAATGAGATAGCAGTTTTAGTGTATAAAGTACCAAAACGTTTAAATACTTGTTGCACTTTGAAAACTTTATATTAAAATTTTGCAAACTAATGTTTAATTCCCACCTTCATTTGTGATAGTAGAACGTAGATGAATACAAAATTAGAATAAATTATATGTAACATTTATTGAGAAATAAATATTAAAAATTATAAATGACGATAGAAGTAACATGTTAGTAGAGGGCAAAAAACTTCCAAAACTTGTTTTGAAATGCAAAACAAAGAAAAGAGCAATGTAGAACACTTTAGGAAACGTCAGACTGACAATAATCTCAAAAGGGTTGGTAAAGAAGAACGACAATAATTTCAGATTTTAGAAAATTTAGAAAAAAAATTATCAAACTTAAGTGCTTGTATGATCATTTTGAGAACTACATTATGCTAAAGTACAAAATTAAAATATTTATAAATGTGTGTAAATACTAAACTATGTTTTTACTGTCTGCAAAAAATATGGCAAAGTAATGTCAAACTGTTCCTCAAAAGAGCAGTCTAATGTGTCCACGGTAGCAATTTAACGACTTCGAAACTTAATCAATCAGTTACATGACACAGTTACTTACCCTTTGCCGTCGCAATAACGAATCAAAACTCAAAGTTCAATTTAGTCGATTGCCATTTAAAATAGAAATACAAAGATTATTACTACATCTTCCCAAATTTAAGGAACTTTTTCAGAACGTGGTAATTGTACATCAGCAAGAGAAGTCCATGATTTACATATTAATCTAATATTTATAAGCAGACGCTAAGATTATGCACGATAGATTACAAATCAAGTGAGTGACGTAGATTTGGTAAATGAGTTTAGCTTTGCATTTTTTTTTAATTTTTTAATAGAAATGTCTCTAAAGGTGGAAAGCAAATCTAATAAATGTAACAGTAAAGCTACACACATTATATAAAAACAAGCATGTACTTTTTAACGAAGAAATCACAGGTGCGGTGTTTGACACTCTACGTTGATAAAAGTTATGATATTAGAGATATATTACGAGGCGCATTCATAAAGTAAGGTCCTTTTGCATGTATATAAATAGTGGCGCTTCGAAGCACAGTTTTACCACTGCAGCGCCATCTACTGACTCATTGCGAAGCTACAGCGTCATTTGTTTTGATTCTGAAATTGTATTGTTGTCAGTGAATGCAAAGAACAATGGCCGCGAAAATCGTTGATCCCACCAAGTGTGAAGTGCGTTCTGTGATTCGTTTCTTATGTGCAAAAGGATCGTCGGCTGCTGAAATTCATCGGGAGTTATGCCTGGTTTACGGACCTACAGTTATGAGTGAAGGAAAGGTTAGAACAATGGTACCGTTATTTTACAAATGGCCGAACAAATGTCCATGACGAAGAGCGGAGTGGCAGGCCCAGTATCCAGACTGATGAAATCGTTTCACAAGTGGACCAAGCACTGCGATCTGATCGTCGATTGACGATTAGTGGCCTGGCTGACAAATTTCCTCAACTTGGACGCACTACTGTTTACAATATTGTCACAGAAAACCTCGCATACAGCAAATTGTGTGCAAGGTGGGTACCAAAATGCTCACCGACCACCACAAAGAGCAAAGAATGTCTAGTGGACGAAAGTTTTGGCCCGTTATCAACAAAATGGAGATGATTTGTTTTCTCACATTGTTACTGGAGACGAGACGTGGGTATCCTACGCCAACCCAGAAACAAAACTGCAATCGATGCAGTGGCGACACTCATCCTCACCAAAACCGAAAAGTTTAAACAAACTCAGTACACAAGTCGAAAATTGATGGCTACAGTTTTTGGGACAAAGACGGTGTTCTTTTGGTTGATTTCATGGAACGTGGGACAACAATTACAGCTGACGTGTACTGCGAAACGCTCAAACACTTGAGACGTGCGATCAAAACAAACGCCGCGGAAACTGTCATCTGGCATAATCCTCCTCCACGATAACGCGCGTCCTCACACTGCTGCCAAAACCATTGAGAAAATTCAAGATTTTCGTTGGGAACTTTGACCACCCACCGTACAGTCCCGACCTTGCACCTAGCGACTACTTCCTCTTCTTGCATTTTAAACGGTGGCTGGGTGGACAACGTTTTGAAACCGAAGACGGACTCAAAAACGCCGTTGTCAACTGGTTCAACTCTCAGGCGGCAAGCTTCTATGCAGAGGGGTTAAAGAAGCTGGTGCAGCGGTACGAAAAATGCTTAGAAGTGAAAGGCGATTATGTAGAGAAGTAAAGTAAGATTGTACCTAACTAAATATGACAATAAAATTTGTTTCTTATGAGTACATTTTTTTCTGTGACCAAACGGCCCTTACTTTATGAATGCGCCTCGTATAAAGCGCCAAAGATGTTTCAAAATTCATCTAAAACAAAACAAACAAAAAATACTCTAAAGACGTAGCTTCTCTGCTTAAAAATTCTAAACGTACATTCCGAATTGAATAAATCAAATAAGAAAATTTTAAATAGCCTTCTTACAGTCCAAAACTAACGCTTGACGATTACCACCTTTTTAAAAAAATTAAAGTGTAGCTTTCCAGGCAGTACGGAATACATTGACAGAGCCTTTTTTCATAACTAATTCTACAAGTTGGCACTACTCAAATTTTGGTGACGGCAAACATATGTATGTAAGAATTTTTTCTTTATTTTAGCTTTTTAGTAAGCAAAAGGACTAATTTTAAAACATAACACAGTAGATGGTATTGCTAATAAATTTCCTACTGCGTATTACAACTGTAAGAAAGAGATACACACAAATAACAGTAAACCTAAGCTTTAAAAAAGGTAACATCTAAATCATGATTTTAAATTTTATCATTTAACTTGTTAATCATATAAAATATTTTAAAAATTATTATTATAATTCTTGTTGAAATCCACACTACATAAAACCATGCCGTAACAAATTTTGAAAATTTTTAACATTGAAGAGTACAGATATGAACAATTTAAATTTTTAAAATAGTTTTTCCCGTATGCAAATTTGTTGTTTTTCAACTTACTGTTGCATAGACATCTGTAGATCATTTTTAAAGAACCACCTATAATTAAACGCACGAATAAAATCACACACATAAAAAGCAATTTTTACACTTTTAAAATACAAAATACAAATTGTTCTTTTGTTTTTATATTTCTACTATTTAATTAATAATAATTAAAAAATCAAAATAAGTACAATATAGTGAATACTGAGATGCATTTAGAGCAAAAGTAAACCACCAGTCTTTCTTTACACTAGACATAAAAGTATTTTTACCATACTCCGGTGCATAGTACCTGAAAACGGCAAGTAAATATGATGAATTTTTTGATTTAATATGACTTCGTATTCTCATTTTTAACTTTTTTGTAAATTAACTTAATCAATCAAAGTATACATAATTTTCTAACTTAGAAACACAATTTTTCTTTTGTATAAATATATTTTTGATTCTAATATCGTAAACATCAATAATATTGACAAATCTTCGAAATGATTGTATTAGTGGTTTAAATAAATAATAATCGTAGCGCTATAAATTTGGACTTTAAGGAGAGTTCCAGTATAGTCCAAAAGAAATCATTTGTCGAGTTTGGGCAATTGCGTAAATCCGAAAGTAATAGTAAAGCACTGTCACTTTATTCTGACCTCAAGAGCAATTTCGGTAGTCGTCAGCTGTTATACTCGGAAAGACACCGAACAATGCAAATATTTTCCTCAACTGTACCCATGTGTATACTTGAGTCCTTAAATTGTGTCTTAAGTATCCTCAATTTTCAGAAATCTTACGCTCTGTAAGAAACTGGATAATTGCGAAACTAACAAGAGTACCTGTTGCTGAAAAATTGTGATACTGACTAAAGCAGTACTAATACGAGGTATTCTAAGAAGACATTCTCTTCAAGCATTACTATCTACATCGCCCAGAAGCGGTGCCTATCTTCGTTCAATTCATGGCTTATAAAAAAGAAATTTTAGTTTTATTTAATTCGCCTTTCGTGACATGGTCATACTGTGCAGTGTGTTGTAAAATTTTCTTAAAATTTAAGGAAACAACTAATTTTAAAACAAAAAAAAATAATGAATAAAACTTAAAAACCAGGGCATAGGAAGTAATCATATTGTTCAGAAAACCAACCAGACAAATAAATAAAACAATTTTAGACCGAGACGATAAAAACAGATCAGATAAGGAAATAAACTCAAGATTCACCAAACTACTTTAATCTGAAAAAACTAGTGTTAACACTAATAAACAAACAAATAAATGTAGAATTCAATTAAAGAGATTTGGAATAAATAACGAAGATAATGCTTAAAAACGCAGATCACCTAATTTTATGAATTGTGATAAATATGAAATTTAAATACCTAATCGTTTAAATCGTTTAAATACCTAAAATTACTAAAACGATCAAAATAATCGATACATAAAATTGGCCCAAAAAAATTTGACAGCATAAGGAAGACACAATTTCAATAATGTTCTTACTAGAGAATAATAAGAAAATTTAATAATACAACAATTGATAGAAGAACTAGAAAAATCTACAATGCGACACCGATTGGAAGAAGCAAAAATAAATATAGAAGAAACTAGGCAAGATGAAATTAAGAAAAATAAAACAGCAACAGCAAAAACATTCTTAACGCCATATCTATCAAAACCAACAACATTCTAAGTAACACCGTTCTGCCAAAGATCCAGAAGTTTAATCTCATACCAAAACAGAAAAGACAAATCTATAATGTAGCAATCACACACTGCAGAAAACACCACTAAGATGTCGACACATGTCTTGGTCAAAAAGAGCGATACAGAGCAAAACCTTTCAGAAAACAAATCAAAATTGAAGATGAATAAACTAACCAAATGTAAGAACATTATTAATTGACTAGAATGTTCAGAAAGTACACACTAACAGCAATTATATGGGATATTCCCCTGACTCACCGAGGTAAGAAGAAATGTCAAAACAATAATAACAAAAAAAATGGTTAACAAGCTATTAGATAGGCCAAAACAAAAACATGCAGAACTAGGTTTCTATGTAAACACAAATTTATCAAATAACATCATGGCATATCAGATACAATAGGAGTACTAACATTAACTAGAAAATAAACTACACGTAACCATAATTCAAATGTATGCACCAACAAAAAATAGCTCTAATAAGAAACAAATTTTACGAATTATTAGACAAAACTAGAAATAAATATGTAAAAAAACAATGCCAAATATATAATTATTATAAGAAATTTCAACGGTAAAACAGGAGAACGAACAAGGAGAAGGTAGAGTATGTGGTGGCTACTACGGATTTGGAAAGAAACCAAAGAGGGTTCAAATTAATAAAATTTGAGATCGGTACTAATGTAACGATAACAAACATTCTCTTTCAAAAAAATGTAGGAAGCTATAACTACAAATATCACCGAATCATCAACATAAAAAGCAGATAAAAATACAGAAACATTAAACCGATTAACATTTAACTCAGATCACCGTCTAGTACAAACGGCTACAAAACTACAGACACTAATTAAACCCTAAATTCTTCAAAAAACAATAAACAGTAATTTGACAATTAAATCAAAAACAACTACTCAATAAATTTATAACGACTAAGGAAGAACCTTACAAAAAGCGAATAAATGCACCTAGAAATATATATGCAACAACGCCAATAAAAAAACACTATATTTCCCAGAAAAATCAACGAACAAAGAGGAAAAATAAATTCAAAAAGATTAATTTAAAGAAAAGGTTACATTGAGGTAAAACCAAAAAACTGTCTTAGGCGCATGAGCATTTAGCTCCAAACAACAAATGGCTCCGTTTTCTTTTATTACAATGATATTTTTATTGTTTATTTATTTTGTATATTTAACTCGATGTAATACAAAACAAAGAGAACATTTCTTTATCCCCTATAGTTAATGCGTTCGGTTCTCCCACCCACAACCTATCCAAATACCTTGCCAATACTCTCCAACCTCTCACAGAGCAGGCATCATCCTACGTCCGAAACTCCTATCATTTCCTAGAAATACTGAAAACCTTCCCTGTACGCAAAGGTGACATCGTGGTTAGCTTTGATGTCGTCTCTTTGTTTAAAAACATCCCAATTCCTGATACCCTACAGTTATTAAAGTCAACGTATAATATAAATAACAATATCCCCTCCCTAATAAACCATTGCCTTTCCAATACTTACTTTACCTTCCAAAATAAATTTTACCGCCAAACTAATGGTACTCCCATGGGTTCCCCACTTTCACCTGTCATTGCTAACCTTTTTATGATCGATTTTGAAACAAAAGCCCTTGCCTCCTTTCACATTAAACGTACCTGCTGGATACGATATGTCGATGACACTTTTGTTATCTGGCCTCATGGATATGATACCCTTCCAGAATTCCTTTCCCACCTTAACCAAATCCACACCAATATCAAATTTACCATGGAAACTAAAGATAACAATTCCCTTCCCTTCCTAGATACTCTCATAACAAGAAATCCTTCTAATGGCAGCTTTTATCACACTGTCTACAGAAAACCCACTCACACTAACCGCTACCTAAATGCCAAATCCCATCACCACCCTGCCCAAATCCATTCGGTTGCAAAATCCCTCATAACCAGATCCATCAGACTTTCCGATACGAAAAATCGCCAAACAGAAATCAAATCCATTACCACCACCCTACTGCAAAATGGATATTCCAACAAATCCTTGACTAATATAATCAAAAATATAAATAAAAACACTAACTCTCAATCGCAAAACTCTCCTGATCAACAAAAACCATTCCTACCTTACATCAGAGGCATCACCGATAGAATAAGCCGCATACTAATGCGACAAAATATCCGCCCGATCTTTACAACCAATAACCAAATATCTGGGCTTATTCACTCAGCAAAGGATCACTGCCCCAATGAATCCCAAGGAGTGTATGAAATACCTTGTGGAGACTGAGAAAGAACCTACATAGGTCAAACAAATCGGCAAATATCTAGCCGAACATACGATCATTCTCTGACGGAAAGGCGATAATGGTTTGGCACTTGCCAAACACAGCAAAGAAACAGGCCATAAAATTAATTTCTCTGGGACTAAAACCATTGCCCCCATTTCCCATTTTACCAGCAGAATAGTACGTGAGGCAATTGAAATAGAAAAACGCCCACAGTGCCTCAACACAAGAGATGACGAGCGTTTTGCCTGTCATGTGGAAGTCCCTTATTACTCCGCACCACCAATTACGCAACACCCTTAATCCTACAAACTTTCCCCAAGCCAACGCATCTCCCTCCAAAGAAACTTTCACTTCCAGCCCTATAAAAGATCAAGCAGGTTACACGAAAGCTCAGTTTTATTCAAAGACTCATAGCTCTCCTTGGGGAGTAGGCAGATCGAGACCCCGAGTGAAGAGCTAACCTCTTGAAAATGGCATCAAAGCCGATGCCGAAACGTCGAGAATTTACCCAAAATAGACGCGGTTCATCCTGTGAACTAAGTTGTTTAAACTAGTTAACTGCTATCCGAACAATATATATAATATATATATATATATATATATATATATATATATATATATATATATATATATATATTTCGGATAGCTAGATAATAACAACATATATATATATATTATATATATATATATATATATATATATATATATATATATATATATATATATATATATATATATATATATATATATCAATTAATCAAAACATATAATGAATATAATATGGTTCTATACATCATAGCAATCATGGATTTCAAAAAAGCCTTCAAATCCCTTTGAACATGTAAATATTATACCAACTCTAATTCACTTCAAAGTAGAAAACAAATATTTAACACTAGTTTGGCTATTACTTAAAAACTACTTTACACATATACAACTAGGAAACAAAAGTCCAAATTTAGAAAACATAACTTCTTATCAACGGAAAACGTCAAGAAAATTTAAGATTTGCAGACGACATGGCAATGTTCGAAAAATAGCAAAAAATTACCAAAATTCTGAACGAATTAAGCAAGTTAGGCAAGGCCATAAGACTGAAGATTAACTTTGATAAACCAACATTATTACAAATGGAGGTAAATCAAAAATAACAATAGAAAAGCAAAAAGTAGCGTATACAGAAGAAACTAGCTATATGGGACAAATAATCACATTTGAAAACAAAAGAGAAAAAACCTCATAGAAGAATTAAATAAATATGAAGGAAGTTTTGGTTACTAAGAAAGATGCCGAAAACAGAAACCTCCATTTATCTCAAGAGCAAGGCTTTGGTTTTACCAACGAATGCATATGAAGCAGAAACGAAAAGAGGAAAAAAATTAAAAACCCTTAAAAGAAAATGATAGGCAACATCTTAAAAACTATGTAAAAAATGAGAATAAAATATATATAAAATGCATATTTAAAACAATTAGTATAGTGACTAAGTGCAAGTAATTGAGATAGAGATGGACTGACATTATTTGCGGGATGGGCAACAGATGGACACAGAAAGCAACAAAATAAACACCACACATGAAACAAAAACCAAGAGGTAAACCGAAAACCCAATGGGCCAATGAGATAATACAAATAACATCTGAAAACTGAATAGAAAGCAGGAAAGACCGAGAAAAATGGAAATCCCTGGAAAAGGCCTTTATCCAATAATATAATGATGATTTTATTCGCCTTCATGTTAAACTGCGTATGAGTTATCAGACATAAAATAACACTATCTAGTACCTTTCTGATATACATGTCTTTATTCGTTAAAATTCAATGAATGCTATATTATTCAAGTGTGAAGCAAAGAATAAGTTTTGCAATTCAATGCCCATTATCTACTATAAATTATTGGTTTTCGCATAGTTAACATGAGTTCTCTGTTCTATTTTTTATATTTTGAAGTTAGAAACTTGCTTTTCCCTTTCAGGAAAAGTACCAAAGAATCGCCGCGATGTCTGTACATATTCTTACTGCTTTTGATCGTATCCAGAATATACAGTGCAATAATGGAAATACAATCGTTGACATATCTAGCCAATATTGCACTTGTATGTCTAGGCCACAAATAGAGATCAATAATTCTAAATTATCGACGAGTTAAATTGGTATGCTAAGACTGTGTGTACAAAAAATTAACTGTTACAATTACACTACATGTAACTAAGAATATATGGATTATTGAAGCGAGATTTTTCTAAGCGTTATGGTGTAATTGCCATCTACTTAGTTTTATCTTTAACAAGCTTGGAAAATTTTAACTCATATTTAGATGCTACTGTAGTAGTAGTTTCGTTATCGCTTGTATGACATATATTGATTTAACATGAGATTGAGAACATCGCATGCTGTTAGAATTTGTTCTAGAAGTTAATCATCATTATTATTCAACGCACAGCGGTAAAATGTAGTTATTCAATACAGCACACGCAATTTGCAAATAATTTTGAAGAATCTTCAAATTGTGCATGTCAGAGCGATGTGAGAAGAAAACATTATGTAGCCTTCCGTTAGCCCATTCGATGGTAAAACGAATTTTTATCAGGCATTTAGAACATGATTTATGTTCAGTTTTAAGTTGACGTTTTTGTCTTAAAAGTTCTGTATTTTTGCAGATAACCCAAAAACTTTTAGCAGGTCAACCAAATCTTTAATCCATAATAAACTATAAATATATCATTTTTCTACAAGAATTCTTGAATTTAGAATTATGCCATAGGCAACTTTTGCATATCAATTATATATACTTTCAGATTTCTAAATACGCATGATCAAATATAAAAAGTAATCCTTGCAGTATCTATCGCCCAAATTAAACATGGAAATTATTAATTTTGCCATCCTAGTTAAGATATTTAAAGCCGATATTTCTTGGACAAACTATAACATTAAAGCACTGGTTACAGACCAAAATTGTTAGTAGCGTTCCTTAATGTAGGAAAAAATTTTCCAACTGCTATCCTCTCATTCGCCCCGGTTTGAAGATTTATAACGAAAACCACAAACACATCTCCTCTCTATAAAAATTACAGTCCCTTTTCATAAATTTTAAAATATAAATCACATAGTCCTTTGTTTGTTCTACGAAGGCGAAATAATCTTGTTAATATCCAAGAAACGTTTTTCTGTCGTCAAATCCAATAGTTTTTTTGAGCTTCTATAAAAATATTTATTTTTAATTTTTTTAATGGCATTTGTGGAAAATTTTTCATATAATAATAGTCATGTATGATAATCAGTAAAACTATTTTACCCTTGGACCAGAGGGCTAAAAAAGTTGTTGCAACTTTTTATTAACTTATTGATACTGCGGTGTATGTCAACATTTTGTTCCCCCTAGAGTAATAAATGGAAAAAAAATTACAAAAGGATCTTGATTTAGTTTATTTATTTATAAACTTTAGCCAGGCAGACGGCATCGTACAAAAGTCACAGTAATATAAAATACCAAAGATATTGCAAGTGCCAATAAAATTAATAAGATTAATCAAACGGTTTTTAAAAATTTGGCAAGCTGAAATAAAATTCTAAGCCAATTTATCAGAAACATTTGAAATAAAGGTAGGGCTAAGTCAAAGAAATTCTTTATCAAGTTTATTCAATTTGACACTAGAATAGCGAATAAGATAAGTAGTGATAATAGGGAAAAGGACTATGCTAAACAAAACCATCAAGAAATAATTCAGAATTACAAAAAAATCTCTATAATTTCTGTGAGAAGCCGCAAAAAAGTACGTTCCAGTATAAGCAAAAAAAGAAAAAGGGTTAAAAACCAAAAAACTTTTAAGAATGTAGGGGATTTTGAATATTGGGAGATAGAGACAACTATTGAAAAACTGGAAAATAAAAATTCTAAGAAGTCGTAAGTAAGGATAAAAAACGAGTTTCTTCCTCACTTGTATATAGAACGAATGCCTAAATATTGTACTATTGCAGTAAGAATTGATTTTCAGTTACTAGATTTTCTGCATGATCACAACTGTCATGAGGCTCTATTGTGCCCTAAACTAGGTCTCTCCCATTGTATGTTTGGTTGGAACCGCATAATCGTCCAGTCTCAGATGATGTATCAAGATATAAACTCCTTTTCTTTTGAGGTAAAGAAAAAATCGAAGTTATCTCTTTTTACTAGACATTGGCATGAACTATCACTCCCATACTACTGCAACACTAAAACTACAAAAATGTTATTCAACCTACCGAACTAAACCAAAGCTTAATAGAAATTCAAATAGTTGCTTGGAAAGAAGCATTAAAAGAATTCAGTCAAGGTATTTACTAAATAATACAAAGTTAATTAAATTTTAACCAATGAAGTCAAGTAAATCCCATGACTGCTAGTATAAGAAAAAAATGTGATGTTTGTAAATCTGACACCGTCTACGCTCTTGGGACATAAGATAAGTAGGTAGTATTACAGATCTTTTAAAATTTTAATTTAATCTACATGTAGTTACAATATTTTGACTAATGCACAAAAAGTTACAAAAGCATAAAATTATCTTAAGTCAAAAATTCAATATATTCACTTACTGTTTTCAAGCAATAATAAAGCTATAATCCTAATACCTTTATATATTTGTACACTGGTAGTAAATTTTTGCTTATTTATTAAACCATTGATACAAATAATGTGAGATAAGTCTGTAAGATTTTGATAAGCCGCTACTTCAGTACTAGTAAAGTAAAAAAGATCATAACAAGCGCTTTGGGTATAACATGCATCTGATTTGATATTAAAACGTTTACTAAAATAAGAAACAGTTGACCAAAGCGTTCGTGCACAAGATGAAAATGACAATTTGGTTTTGTTTTCTAATTTTATTTTGCGTTACCAGTTGTAATCCACATATTTCAATCGCTTTTCACAATGGTTGACATTGCTTAAGAGATTACAATCAGAGATGCTGCCATAGCTGTTTGCGAAGTTGGAAGCTAGAGAGCAGCACTTCAGCAGAAGAAATTATGATTTGTTTGAAAGACAAACCTCGACTTGACTCGAAGTTGAATAACGAAGATTTCTTGACAACGTTAAAAGATAAGCCATTATCAAGCGATTGCGATCTGCCATCGGTTCTTGGAATTTCTTTTCTCAACCATTTAAATCAACTTGACTTCGTTCACAAAAAGCACAGGCCAACAAGCGATTTGCCGTCAATTACTCAACAACTGACTTAACGATCATTTCTGAAAACAAATTGTAACGTCGAATAAGAAACTGGGTCTACCTGGACAAACACAGCAAACAAACTAAGTGGGTCCCAGAAGGTCAAAATCCAATTTTGCGTCAAAACCTTTTCGACAAGGTCATGATTTGCGTGTGGTGGATTTTTGCAATTTTAATTCATCTTCAACGGTCACGCTAGTAATACTGAACTCATCAGGTGGACCGTATTTACAAGCTAAAAGAGAAATATTGATATTTAGAACGGACTTCTTGACCATCCTTAAGAATCTGTGATCGTAGCCTAAAATACATTTTATGTTAATTTCACGCTAGATTATACTGTTGGTGAAAAGTAATGTAGCTATGGATTGGAAATTACAGAGCTGGAGAGCTTAGACGCTAGTCTATTTCACATCCTCTGAAATGTTTTGTCTGGTAGCAGTTTTACTTTGGAATTGTCTGATCAATTAATCAAGAAAATTTTAAGTATAGAAATCAACTCACATAACTACTAAATTATAATAATTTACAAACGTAATAAATCTTACTGGAAAGTTCTACTACGTATTAAGGAGATATCTATTAAAATACATAATTTATTACTTTTATACAAATTGTATTAAAAACACGACTTCTATTACTGCAAGAACAGCTTTACAACGACTTCTACAAAGTCCACGTATCATTATTTAATAGACTCTTGAGGATATTGGTGTTTATAGCTCTATTATTTTCAGAAGGAAGGCTAAATTAGTGTTTTACTATCTTCCATTTACTGTATATATTGATAACTATCTAAAAACTAACATCTACATACATCAAAAGCTGTCATTAATAAACTCTGAATAATAAAATAATCAGAAACAAACTGCAAATGTGCATTGTGAGTGATTGATACCTTCAAAAAATTAAATAGAACAAATCATTCAATTATTAAGATAACTTTTATTAATAATTACAATTATTTTTCAATTAATATTTAACATTATATATAGTTTGTTATTATTATATAAGTATACGAAAAGAAAAAATTTTTACAGTGCATTTAAACAAATTGGAAAAATACAAGATATTTTTGGGAAAAAATTAAAAATATTACATATAGAACGCTTGATACGATCAACTACCTTACAATTTATATATAAAAATTTTCAAAGTCAAGCGTTAATGGGTGCGAAACTAATAAATGGAAACATAAACAGAAATGTAGTCGGTAAAACACCTGTTATTGGTATAGAAATGTGGTATGTACAATTATTGTAGCCAAACTAATATTTCTATAGCCTATAAAAGCTTTCACACTGACACACACTTTCTCCTACAATGATAAATTGTGCGAGAAACAAGATAAAGATGTTAATTTCTAAATTATTTAAAACACTTTAATACTATTAGCGGAATTTTTTGAATTACTAGATATTGAATCAAAGTAACCGATAATGCAGACTTTTGAAACTTTTAACAGATTGTTTTGTAAAGTTTATTTCAAATTTATTATAAAAGTACAACAATAACAATAAGTATAAATTAACCGAAATTCAATGAAGTTTCACTAATCAGAGTTATTTACTTTAAACAAACACCAAAGGTTAATTTTAATGTTACCATATTGTTTATAAATTAGTGGTTTTCTTATTTATTGTAATAATCATTTTTAAATTTAGTAATCTGATGATAAGTGTTGAACTTCTGTGAGCTTCATGATTAACATACAATTACATTCTATAACTATATGTACATATAACTCAATTTATATCAGACTAACACTGTTCGTTTCGCTTCCGGTACTTGACTACTCCTGGCTGCTTTCCTGTGTGATATTTATGAAATCAAGTTATTTGATAAATATCTGGAAATTTCCATATTATTATAGTCCTCGTACATGCACAACCACCCCGATATTTCTTTTCTTTATTATTAACTGTCAAGCTAGCTATTAAACAATTAACTAACACGTTTCGCTGTTAATAATTATTCATTGATTTTCAACGAAACTTTAAGTGTTGATGTTTTATTACTTATTTCCCTAAACAAAATAATTTATAAATTTTTTTATTAAGATTAAAAGGTTTTTTTCGAGCAACACCTTCGTACATATTGTCACTTTTATTAGCGAGTAGTCAGATGAAAGAACTAAATGTCTAACAGGTCGTGTGTAATGCAGTTCATTATTAGTTTATTATCTTTGTCAATTATCATAAGCCACGATCACCAGTTTCGTATTTAGCTTTAAAATTTCTGCTTCTATTTCCTATTATTTAAAAAAAAATTAATATTTCTTAATGTTTCATCGTGGAAGATAGTAATAATACTGATGCATTTAGTAGATAATAATTACAAACGTTGAATGCATGATAAGGCAAAATGGAGGATTTTATGACCCATATTACGGCAGAAGTTTACGACTGACACACAATCTTTAAGATAAAAGACGCAAAACAATATTGCGTTGGATATCGCAAGAATATTCAACAACTCGTGCTCTCACGAATAAAACTCTACCGAAAAGATAAGGATGGTCTTACAACGCGACAAGTGACGAGCGGGTGCCCCAAAGATTTGTGCTCTGGACTGGTATACTGGAAGTATATAAAAGTATATTCAAAGTTTTAGCTGCTGCAAGGACGCCAAAATGCGGAAACGAAGCGCTCAATGCGCTCAAAACGTAGGCGGATAGAGCAAATCTGAGATTCAATACGAGAGAGATCAAGGCAACTTTTTTTAGAATGTGACCAAGGCAAGAAAGTGAGCGCATCTACCACAAGGATCACCTGAAGTAAAGATCAATGACCAGCTTTCGTGAAAAAGTTACATACGAGCGATTTGTGATGAGGAAAACAATTTTTTTATGGCATGACAGCTGTGGGGCGTTTTCGTGGAAAAATGAAGCCACACCTATTTGTGACAGTTATATTGTATGCAGCCAATATATAAGCGGAAGAGTACATGATCAGTAAAACTAAAGACTTGCCTAGCGTATAAAGATTACTCGGTTTAAGACATTAGGTGCTTACAATGTACCTGAGATACATCGCCAGGCACAGAACTGTCGTCCCAAAATGCTCTATGATATCGAACAAGTGAGCGCTGTTGGCTCTTTATTTAATTAAAATTTAAAAAAAAAACTTTAAGACTAGTACAAGCAAAAGCTTAAGAACATCGACAAATTTGTGAGTCGAGGTTCGGAGCCTTGAAAAGAAGCTGTCGACCAAGATCAAGATCCGATTTTATTGGACCATGATGCACCAAATAGACAGTGGCAAGAGCAAAACTGCCGATTTTCCAGTTTCCATTAGAACTAGTAAATAATCTATTACCAGCTAAGACAAAAGCAGGATAGGGGAGCAGAGACGGTAAGCAACGGAAACGGGGCGACATGTATCTTAACAGGAACACCAATCCATTATCACTAGGCAACTTTCCGTCCTATCTCATCAAAATCTAAAAGCTGACGGAGGATCAAAGGACGTCGACAACGCCATACACGCCCTCCTGACCTACAACGCGAAAAATAAGGCCAGGGCCAAAGCAGAGACAGCTCTCATAAAAATATGAAGATGGCCAGGTACGTAGAAAAGATCAAAAGACTTTCAGGAGTACATGAGTGGTGAACGGCTCTTGTCAAATTTACAAACCGGTGCTAGCATTTATGCGCAGGCCCAGGCTTGTGATTGGTATGTGGGGGTTGGAAAAATTAGTGATGGTGTGCTATATGAACTATATAGACTACAAAAGCTAACAGGCAAACTACGGCGTAAGTTAAGGTTGTTTTTTCCTAGTCTTAAACATAATTGCGGTAATGGTCACGTGATGTTTATGTATGTGTTGAGAGTAATAACTTGTACTCAAACATTTAGCAGTCCTTGCTGGTTCAATGTGGCACTCGTAATGGACTGAAGATGTAGATTGTAATTCGAAAGTTTGTATTGTTTAATTTTATTTTTACTATAATCAGTTAGCCAAAACACGCAGTGTTATCTTAATGTTGGGTAGCATCAATAGCATTATAACCAGAAATTTTTTGTTGTACTGCTTTATAAAGATGACACCCTTTGTAATTAGTAAGGGGATTGTAATTACGGTTTACGTATTTGTTCCGTTTCGTTAAGACTATGACGAAGAACGGTGGGCAGTGGATTTTACAGTTTATTTTGTAAATATTTTTATTGCTATCAGCTATTTTTTGTTCAACAAACATGAGGGATGGTATATTTTACTAGTAACTTTAACTAGTTTGTAGTTCTATAGTTATTTAATATCTTTATTTCAAAACTACTTTTGCTATTGCTTCTAAATATTGAATTAATAGCTAGATGGCTTTAATGACTGATATGTACGACCGTGTTCAAAAGAATTAGATATTCTACGTACGAGGTGCGTTCAAGTTTTAAGGTCTCCAAATTTTTTCCTCGGAAGTGACAGTAAGTAGAAAGTTGTGGTTGATTTTAAAAAACGCGGGGCATATTTCTGAATTTGTAATATAAACGGCAGCACCATACAATGTACAAACGTCGAATTACCGCCATTGCTGTGAGTGTTGTTTTGTATACTTTAAATAACCACGTTTAATCATCCATTTTTTTTTCTCTTGCATGGTGGAACACAGATCAAAATTTATTGCCAAATGAGTGAGATACGCGGAAAAGACGTCATAAATGTTAAAAATGTGCGTTGGTAACCATAAGTACGCGAGTAGAGTACGTTGTTATGGAAAACCGTTGATTAAGTAAACTTGGCATTTACGTAGGATATGTGGGGTCCATTTTCCATGATGACCTAAAAATGCAAAAAGTTTCTTCAAGGTGGGTTCCACGAATGTTGATCGACGAACACGAGGTTGCGTGGGTGGCAATGCCTCAGGACCTGTTGCCACGTGATGCCGCCATATATTTCCTAACATGAAGGACACTCTCTATGACTGCTTATTTTCCAATCGAGCCGCTGTTGCATCAGCGATTTTCCAGTGAGCAAAATACACCCCTAAAAAGTGTTCTCAATAGCTATGAAACAATGACGATGACGTTGTGAAAAATGGGTACATATAGACGGAGATTACGTTAAGAAGTAACAAAAGTTTCCACTTTCGTTTTTTAGAAAAAAATTTAAAGACCTTAATACCTTAATACTATATACCTTAATAAAAAATTGTTTTCTATTTACAATATCAGTATTTTGTTGGCCCGTCCTTGCCTTTGTAATTAGAAAAATTCTTTTGTAATACTGTCTATAAATTTTTTGTATTATTGATGTTAAAGTCTAAAGATTGTTCAAACGTTAATCCCAATTTCACGTGTTCAGCTCACCGTCGCCGTAGACTTATGGCAGAGAACATTACCCTGCTGTAATTTAACGTCACGTAATATTAATGTATGGGAAGATTTTTGAAAATGATGGTTCCAAAATCGTTTCCCATCTATTCGGCTTCCACAAAAATAGATTTCTCGGCCTTCGCTGATCGTCATCTAGCACCATATCATAACACTACTACCATTGAGTGTTACTGTTGGCACCAAACATTCCTACTTGTATTCTATGCCAACCCTCCGTATAACAAAAGATGCAGCGGGAGTACTAAATACCGATCAAATAAAGAAACAAATATTTCTAACATCCATCTCAGCCAAACTGTTTTATTTTTGTTCGGCAGCTTATGTGTTCTAGCCTTACAACACTTGAAATCAATACTTACAAGCTTTCTTGTCACTATGATTGCACTGATTGATCTTCCCATTTGCCCTGATACGAGGGTAATTATCTGGGATTTTTCAAGCGTTCTCTAATCAGTATTTGATTTTCAATTGCATGATTATCCATTTCCTACCTTTCCGTTGTTTATTAACATACCAACCGGTTTCTTTAAACCGTTTTAGGTCATAATGCACAGCACATTTCAAACACTTAACAGTTTGCGGAATTTAAACTTGAAATTATCCCTGTTCATATAAAAATTGGATTCGTAAGCATTGTTGTTCACTAAATTTAGATTTTGGACATTGTCAACAAAAAAATGTTTTCTACTAATCAAATTTTTCTAAATTTACAAATTCTGAATAGGTGTCTACTAGACATTTTATTACTTTTGTTTACATTACACTGTAGTTGTAAAAATATTTGAAGTTTGAGCCAAGAATTTTACTTTGGAATAGATTGTTTGAATAGTTTCGCAAATAACAATAAATTTACAGGGTGTTTAATATTAGCTGAGGTTATAGTGCAGTTTGCCTCTTCCTCTGATTCATTCTTGCTTTAATTCTATTTGCAGAGCATGACAAGTCTGTTGCATTTGGTTTAAATTTGTGAATTTGTATTGTTGCATCCTAGTCTTTTACTTTTGGTCGCACACCATTTTGGATCTGGAAATGATTGCTTTGATAGAGTGAGTTTGTATGTTGTGTTTCTAACGTATTATTTATTAAAAATTATAAATAAATTATTCAATGGCAATTTTGTAGATATAGATACTATTGTTGTACATTTGTAATTGATAATTCTGATCTATTTGTATAGAGGCAAACTGTAATCGTTTTGCATGAGAGTAGTTTGATTAGAAGATTATACCATCATAACTACTTAAAAGCACTATGCGAATTATTTTATTGGGCAAATAACTCCAAAATTAAATACGCGCTTAAAGAAATTTGTGTAAAATAATTTATTGGCAGTTTTATTCAATTTATTTATTTTTAAATTAACGTTACCATTTATTAAAATGAATTGTATACTTTATTTATTATATTTATTAATATATTTGTCTTCTTGTATCTTTAATTATCAAGCATTTACAAATGACAGTATTTGAATACAAAACATCAACAATAGTTCAGAGGGTTCATAATGTCATTACGGAATATTTAATAATACTGGATACAATATTCTTATTTATGGTTAAATTATTTGCTATTTCTAAGACTTTTGAACGAAACTATTGTTTTCTACATTTTTAAATATTTAAAAAATTATCCAATAAACTTAACAAGACAATTTATGGATTATAAGCAATATATACTACCGTTTATGGAAGTATGGATACCTTATTAAAATTCAGTTATACAGTAAATAACTATACTTTTCGTAATAAATTTTGTTTTGTTTAATCCTTTTAAATATTTTTAGACAATATTGTTTTGAATAAACGTAATTAGTCACTTGTAGATTTTTTTATAAACATTTGTTAAGTCGAAAACTAGAATAAAAAAGTCATAATTCTTTTACCTCCTTGAACTTCCACTCAACACTTCTAATCATTCTTTTGCCCTTATCTCTTGTTTTAAATGTTGCTTGACATTTAAAAAAAACCATGCGCCGTCCGGAACTCCGACTTCCAAGCTCGCCAGTTTATCATCAGACCTTGAGCCGTTTACTTGAGTTTTTCTTTCATGTCTCGTTTTGAATTTTTGTATTCAATGGTCCATAGTAAACCTCTCTCCAAAGAAACCCTTTAAGCCATACTCACTTTATATCGATAAAAGCCATCAGTGCGTAATTATATTACAACACTACAAAAAGACAGAAAGTCTTAAGAATCGCCATCGCCCTGGGCCATCACAAATAATGTCTGATGAGAAATAAAAGAATAGCTGCTCCAAATATTGCTGCGGAATTTAACCGGGGACGTGACAAAACAATATCAGTAAGCACCATAAAGTGGCATCTTCATGGTCGTATTGCAACCAAAAACCGTCATGGCGTGGTAATAAGACTAAACGGGTTCAGTAGACGCAAAAGCATCATTCTCAACATTAAACAGTGTCAAAACGTATTATAGACCATCGAATCCAAATTTTGAAACTTTCAGTCAGAAATCCTGGTGTATCGATCTAAGACTGAAAAGATCATACACTGTCCTGTATTATTCCGGTTGTCTAGCACAAAGGTGGGTCTGTTTTAGTGTGAGGGTGCTTCTTTTTGACTGGTATGAGGGATAGCATTATGAGGACAGAACATTATGAAAAAAATTTAACGGAAAACACCATACCATCTGGGTTGTTGTGAATCTGGAAGGAATTCGTAATGATGCAAGACAACAATCCTAAACATACATCAAAGCTTTTTAAGGGCTATCTAGCAAACCAAGAAGAACAAAAAATTCTAAAAATGATGGCATGGCCACCACAGGATCCAGACCTCAACTCCATAGAGTTGCTATGAGATGAGCTGGATAGAACTGTAAGCAAGCAGTGTCATACGTTCAAAAATCATATTTAGAGTCTTCTTTAAGGTGTCTGTAGAGATTTACCACTCGATAAATTAGAAAATTAACCTAAAGAATGCCTAGAATCGTAAAAGCAATATTAAATGCAAAGAACGATTTTTTTTATTTAACAAAATGTTTAATATTTACGCTAGTTTTTTCCATTGTTTATGATAATTTTTATTTTTTTGTTACGTATTGCATAATAATATATTATATAACAAAATTTTTTCGTACATTAAAGTGTATAAGTTCATTTTTTTAGTGTCTACACTTCCATGAGCTTTACTTTGAAATTTTGGTGCATAATTGCAATAGTACACCGCAAGGATAAAAATAATTAAATATATATATTATATAACAGTACCATAAAGCTATGTAAAAAATATTTTTATCATTTTTACATCATAAAACTTATAAAAGTGTATGAAGAATTTTGTTATATATTAACAGAAACTAAAAAGTGTTATAAAATAGAAACTGTGCATTACATATTGCCTGTTGTATTTCTAATACAGATAAAATTATAAACTATGTTTTATTAACAATACAAACAAAATATCGGTAGTGTTACAAAGCATTCTTTTTTGTTGAACGTTCGTAAAAAAATTACCAACCGATTTGTTTCAGTCACTATACCAGCAATAGCCACCCACTTAAGTTGATCGTGTCATTTTGCACAATGCTGAAAAACTGACTGAAGATCTTAACCCCAGTGATACTAAACAACGTTTACATGGTACGGTGAATCTTTATCTTTACATTACGCCGTAAAGGAATGAATAAGATAATTTTGTTTGAGCTGAAGACGCATAGGAGAGGAACCAGGTGCAGATCGACCAGTTGAACTGCTTTCGGAAGAAAACGTTTTGCCCTTTTTTGAGGCGTTTAAAAGTAAAATAATTATCAGCAAAGGTTAGAGTCGTATAATTCATTTTCTGTAAGCCTTCATGTGAATAAGGTTAGTGCCCGACTTTTATCAGCGATGCAAAAACAGCAACGTATGACCTGTTGTGAACAAATTTCAAACATATGTCGCAACCATAAAAAAGTTTAATCCATTGTTACAGAGAATGATACTCGAGCAAGAAGAAAGTCAGTTAAATGGTCCAAATCGGACGAAATATGACTCATTGAGATAAAGGTGGCTCAATCGATACAACCCGTGAGGGGTAACTAGTTCCCCATCGGGCGCCTCCCCAGGTGGCGGATAGGGGAATGCTCACCAGATATGGCGGGTACCGGGGAAATAAAATACCCGGGGCGGACCAAAACTAGTAGGTATTGGGAAGCAGCAAGTACCACAACTGGACTAAGGCGGAGGAGATGGACTCTGGAACTTACCCCCAGATAGTCATAGGCGACGGTCACATAATGGCCCTACCGGTTATGATACTGCGATGAGGAAGGCAACGGAAAACCACCTCATTACTTATTTCCTAGTACAATCATCATGGCTGAGAACATACAAACCACGGCCCTCGGTCCCCGGCAGACCTTCAACGGTCAGAGGGTGCGAAGAATCCCCGGGTCAGCTATGAAAATTGCAACATGGAATGTGCGAAGTATATTTGGAGCAGGAAGACTGCAAAATGTAACCAAAGAGATGAATCGACTACAGCTGGACATTCTCGGAATTAGTGAAGTACGATTGCCAGAATCTGGTAAAATAAAAACAGATAATGGAGTAATGTACTACTCAGGCAGTAATGAAGCAAAACACCAACATGGAGTCGGAATAATAGTCACCAAAGAAACTAACAAAAGCGTCACTAGTTTCACACCACTATCTGAAAGAGCAATGTTAATACAACTATGTGCCACAGTAGGTAAAATAAATATAATCCAAGTCCATGCACCTACCAATGAGAAAAACGCGGATGAAGTAGAAGAATTCTATGAACAAATAGACACCATTCTATCCCTAACCAAAAAGAGCGATGTGACATTAATAATAGGAAACTTTAATGCCAAAATTGGAAAAGGAAGAAGTGGAGAACATGTAGGAGAGTTCGATCTTGGAATGCGAAATGAAAGGGGTGATAGACTGATCCAATTTTGCCAAGAAAGAGAATTTATAGTAGCCAACACATTCTTTAAACTGCCAGATAGAAGATTATAGACTTGGAAATCACCACAAGACACACCACAGAATATTTGCCGAAATCAAATTGACTATGTTTTAATTAGAAAACGATACAGAAATAGTATAAAGTCGACAAAAACATATCCAGGGACAGATATAGCGTCTGATCACAATCCGGTTGTCATAAAAATGTATATAAAACTTAAGAAGATAAAAATAACGAAGAAGACAAGTAGAATAGAAGTGCAACACCTGAAGGAAGAGAATATAAGAACACAAGTTAAAAATGAAATAAATAACAATTTACGCAACAGGGGAAGACACTCCTTGGATAACAACGACAACATAGACTCAAGATACCATAAAAAATGCGATAATGAAACCAGCAAAAGAAATACTCACCGAAAGAAAACCAACAAAGAATAAAAGGTGGATGACAGACGAAATCTTAGAGCTGATGGAAGAGAGAAGAAAAAAGTAAGATAAAAGAGGACGGCAAATACAGTGAAATCCACAAATTGATAAGGAAAAAAATTAAAACGGAAAAAGAAAATTGAATGAAACAAGAATGTGAAGAAATAGAAAAGGCACAACAGAAACACGATATGTTTAACGCACACAGAAAGATCAAAGATGTCACAGGTACATACAAGAAGAGACAATCAAACATTTTAAAAGACAAACAAGGAATAATTATACTAGATGTAAAACAAAAAATAGAAAGATGGAAAGAATATATTGAATAACTATTCGCCGATGACAGAAAGGAAGACTATAAAACTATTGAAGGAGAACATGGCCCCAAAATAACAAAAGAAGAAGTCATTAAAACATTTGAAACATTAAAATGCGGTAAAGCAACTGGACCAGACGAAGTTCCAATTGAACTAATTAAACTAATAGACGACGACCAAGTAAATATTCTTGTAAATTTATATAACACCGTATACTCAACTGGTATAATACCGAAAGAATGGCTGAATTCAACGTTTATTACAATACCAAAGAAAAACAACGCAAAGGAATGTTGTGAACATAGAACGATAAGCTTAATGAGCCACACGCTTAAAGCCTTTCTAAAGATCATACACGCAAGAATAAAAAACTAGAAGTAGATATTAGTGAGACACAGTTTGGCTTTAGAAATGGTTTTGGAACAAGAGAAGCATTGTTCACACTAAACATACTAATACAGAGATGCAGAGATATTAATAAAGAAGTATACGCATGCTTCATAGACTACGAAAAAGCGTTCGATAAAGTTAGACACGATAAACTAATGAAACTCCTAAAACAAAAGAACATAGACGTAGAAGACATGCGGATAATTGCAAACTTATATTGGCAACAAAAAACAACAGTAAAAGTAGAAAATCAACTGACAGAAGAAATAAAAATACAGAGAGGAGTTCGGCAAGGCTGTATTCTTTCGCCCATGCTGTTCAACGGAAAGATAATTAACAACATACGTTATGCTGATGATACTGTACTTTTAGCAGATAATATTCCAGATTTACAGAGACTTATTGAACGGACAAATGACATCAGCAGAAAATACGGTCTCCGAATGAATTTAAATAAAACTAAATACATGGCAATCACAAAAACACCAGTGAACATTCCTGACATTAGAATAGATAATGTGAGTATAGAGAGAGTAAACAAATATAAATACCTGGGAACATGGGTGAATGATAATTGGGAATACACAAATGAAATAAGGACACGTATTGAAATGGCTAGAGTCACATTTGTAAAAATGAAACAAATTATAACCAACAGCGATTTAAGCTTGGAAATACGGATGAGGACAGCCAGATGCTATGTTTTCAGTGTTCTCTTATATGGAATGGAGGCATGGACCCTAAATAAAGAAATTAGCAGAAAAATAGAAGCATTCGAACTCTGGATATACCGGCGAATATTGAAAATATCATGGATGAATAGAGTGACGAACGAGGAGGTGCTACGACGAATGAACAAGAACAAAGAACTCCTGTATATAATAAAGAAAAGAAAGCTGGAATATTTTAATGAGAGGGAACAAATACCAAATTCTACAACTGGTAATACAAGGAAAGATACATGGAAAACGAGACGTGGGAAGAAGAAGAATATCCTGGCTTGAAAACCTACGCCAGTGGTACGACTGCACGTCAAGAGAATTGTTTAGAGCGCAATGTCCAAAGTTAGAATAGCAATGATGATTGCCAACATCCGATAGGATACGGCACCTAAAGAAGAAGAATCGATACAAAAGGTTATGATAATGACCTTTTGATATTCAAAAAGAAAATAACGACAAACAGGCATTATTCCGCTACACAAATTGCACGTTGCTGTCAGGGAAAAGAAGAGAGGCATGTCAAGTCGAATTCTGCCTCCGTCCATAAGGACGCAATTCTCCAAATTACTGGAAAGGACTGTAGCTCTGAGAAGTTTTCCCACCCACCTTACAGCCTAAACCTGCCCCCCAGTGACTAATATTTATTTTCAACACTGAAGAAAAACCTTAAAGGTAGATGAAGACTTGTAGCAGTATGGTTTAGAGCATAGTGTGTATTGTAATGCTAATTTCAAGATGTAATAAATGTGATAAGATACATGAAAACTATAATAAAAAATAACCATACTATTTTATTCATATCACTATTGGGATATCGTCGGGTTGGAAAGACTTGTCGTTTATTTCGTACCTAGAAAATAATATAAAACTAAATAAAACCATAAAGCATAAAAAAACGTTATCAGCTTATCCAAACTTGAAGGCTTTACTAGCTTTACCAAAAAATAAATCAAAATAAATTTTATTCAAACATAAAAAAGTTTGCATTTTAAATGTTGATTATACAAATAATAATGTTAAATTAAATATTCCTGAGAATCTTCGAAAGCAGTAACTTACCCAAATATTACCCTAACAAAAATATAAGAAAATAAAGTTAAAATGTGAGCTTTTCTATCGGAATTAAGTGGCATCGTCAGGCATGCTAGCACACAAATTGGTTTTAAATATATTTTATTTTCATTAGCGAAACGGATGGTAATGAAATTATTGTATAGAGATTACTTACGAAATACTTATGCTCGTTTCTGCTAAGCAAATTGAAACAAACGATTAGGCATCCAAATGAGGTCAAGACATTTACTGAAAGAATCCCATTCAGCCCGCGTTAAATGTGAAAGGGCACGCCGCCTATGAATGAAAACGCCTACGTTTCAGAAGTAGCTCGTATTAGCCATTACAGTGACATTAATCGCAAGCAAAGTTGTGTATTCTCTTGGTTAAACTCAAATGCCATCTCAATGTAATTTTATCTTCGGCGTGCAAATGTCAGAGTGAATAAAAGAAATTGTATGTAACTACACGAGACTTTCAAACAGTTTGTGGAGCCCCGACTGCGGATATAAAATACTTTTGCTAGAATAATACGCGTGTGGAGTAACATATATTAATCATTTTCTTGTTTACAATTATTAAAAATAGTAAAAATTATGAAACAAGTATAATTATATAAACAATATGCATATAAACAATATTACATAAAACAATAGAGTTAATTGCTTACATTTTTTATTAGTTTTATAGTTAAATAACATTTGTGCATTTTAAATAAAACTTTCATCATGCCAAGTCTGTCATCCAGGTCTTCTCAACTTGTTTTATTCTTATTATGGTATCAATGGTCTCTTGCATATTTTTTAATGTTGTTATAATGTTTCTCTACATTTTGTTGTTCGAGATTTGCTTCTTTTTAATTTTTAATTGTTCTTTATGTTTTTTTCTTTCATCACATTTTTTATAAATTGGATTATGGATAACTCTTAGAAAGGTTTTGAGAGCATTACTCATGAGACTGATTAGTCTATGTTAATTAGGTGTTTTGCTGTTAGGTTTTTTAGATAAAGCTATAAAAATAGATTTTAGTCAATTTGTTTTTTATTACCGGTGTCAGATATTGCATTTAACAGATTGCATATTTGTTTTATGTTTACCGAGTTCAACATTTCTTCGTAAATGTTGTCTGGTCCGAATAATTTGTGGTTTTTAATTTTTTAGTGCATACGTTACTTCAGATACAAGGCTTCTAAGTTCATATTAAAGTTTAGGTTGTAATTACACCCTAACTCCAGCTTTTACTGAGTTCTTCCAAATCCGTTACAGCTTGGTCGTTGATCACAATTTCTAAGATATTTATTTTCAAGAATGTATCTTTAAGTTTTTTAATTGAGCTAAAAAAATCATGTTTTCTATTTAGTTCTTCTGTTTCTTCATATTGTTCCATGATGCAATTATTTTTCGTTTCTCCAATTTTTGCTTGTATTTTTCGATCTAATTCTCTATAATTTTGCTTATTACGTTTTATAAGTTTCTTTTATCCATCATGCTATCTGAGAGACCTGACTTGGATTTTCAAATGGCTTAGATACAAGAGAAGCTTTGCTAAGCATGAAATTACTAGGCCAGAATACAATATATAACCAATACCGCTATATGGAACAAAAACATGGCCCCTAAAGAACATGTGAACTAAGAGAATGGAGGCTTTCAAATCATGGATACTCAGAATGCTTTTTAAAATCTCGAGTAGACTATATAACCAATTAAGAACTATTAAAAAAGCAGGTATCCACATAGAACTACTAAACCTTATTAAACAGGGAAAGTAAATTACTTGGGTCATATTCTAAGAGACGACAAATCTAGATTAAAAAGAGGACCCGGCCAAAAACAAAACTCATGGCTAAGAGACATCAGAAAGTAGTGCAACATACCTGGCGTAGAAACTATAGTCAGCATTTTATCTATTATATAACCAAGATTATATAACAGATTATTCTTCTATAAGTGCGTAGAGGAAGAAAAAATTTTTCAAAATTTTCAGATATTTTAAATTTAAGTATGTATTTTTTTGAAGTTCTAACATTTTGTATTATAGCTTATCAATCACTGACAAACTTGTCAAATTTAAATTTTTCTAATTGAACTTTACTTGTAGGCTTAATTTATTTGGACAATATCTGCAACAACGTATACTAAAAGTTATATTTGCCAAATTTCATAAGATATTTATAAATAAATTAGAAATACAATAAAAAACTAGCTACGCTAGATTAAATTATATTAAATTTGACACCAAACATAAGAAAGTTAAGTCAAAGAAGTAGTTTAATCTTTGAGAAGACATTGAAAATTGCAACGCCATTTTTGTGGTTCTAATTTTTAGGTAATTACACCCCTTGTTAGTTCGTTCGTCATTTATGAAAGCTCCCTTAACAAGCATTAACTAAAGCTCTAAAATTCTACTACTGAAGAACATTATATGCGTAAATACTAAATATAAAAATATTTTATAAAGCTTTTCATAAGGTTAGGTCTAACTTATAAAATCTAAGAAACAAAGAAAAATTACGATTTTAAATCTTAAAAAATATAATTTAAAAACTCACAAAGCAAGCCTTAACTTTCATGCTTTAAATTAAAATATTAAATACAAACCAATTATCAAAACAGAAAAATAATATAAAACTTTCAACAGCTGACTAAACAAATGGAGGACTTTAAAATATTTTTTAATTAATTAAGACCACATTTTCGCTTTTATTCAAAATGGTTAATAGCATTTTTATAAAAAAGCACAAACGCGGCGCTAATAAATTATGCGAGTGACAGCTGTTTTATACACTCTGCATTTCAGCCGATAATCAACGCAAGAATGTAATGGATCTTCCGTTTACATAGTACGCGTGTAATTAATTAATTTGTAAGAAGAATTCAAAGCAAAGGTTACGGGGTGGCCGCGCAGCGAACCCATTGAAAAGCGAGCTGCGGCCGAGGTGAGCTTTTGCCCGGCCCTTTAATGTTACATCGGGAATTGAACGGATCCACCTCGAAACGCCGTTCATCACGAAAGCTCGGGGGCTGCTCCGGTCAAGGCCAAAGTTCGCACGTGCCCTGACCTTCTAGAGGCGTACACCCCTGCGCTTATCTCACTCCATTTGCCAGAAAAACGTGGACTACATCACGTGAACTTTTAATAAAGCGGCTTTGACAAAAGCTCTGCGCGATCGGTGGCAGTTTCGGCTAAGTTGAGATACTGACGATACTATTAACTATGATGTGGTTTTTGCGAATAACATCTTCAGCGCGGCTGCTGTTGGGACGAGTTTTGAAAGACACATATGAGGCGCGCTGAGCTATTTACTTTCCCATATATCTCTTTTGTTCTCTTAGTTGTTTGATTTATCGCATGGTTCTTAAATGATAAATTACAAATACACTAAATAAATATGGGCCTGTATATGTTTGCATAAATTATTGTTAAAATAATTTTATTTTAGTAGAACATGATGGCTGTATTACAATTTATTGGTAATACTTATCAAAGCACACCACAAATACTTTGGCTGTTAAAAAATTAAGGAAATAAAGTTAATAAAACTAAAATACCTAAAATTAAAAGTTTAGAAAAAAATAATACATTATCGTATAAATTTACCATAAATGTGGGTAAAAATATTTAAAATGCACTAAATCATAAAAACTTTGCTGTGCAAGTAACAACTAGGTTATATTTGCCAAATATTTATCACGTTTGTGTGACGTGTTAGAGTTTTTGAGTGATCACTTGTATTTTCTTCAGGATACTTGGCCGAAACTGTAGAATTTTAATTGCAATTTTACTTATTACTTGTGGTTCAAAAAGAATAAACAGAATTTCAAAGCCCAGGCGCAAGAAGCCAATTGATATTAAATTGCGTAAATCCGATACCCAGAGCTAACGCTGTACGATCGCCAACTAAGACGTCCTTACGGTCCTCCTTGGGTATCGACAGTGCATTTTAATTTGGTAATTAAGAGGATTACCGACAAAAATTAACAATTGTTCTAGGAGATTTAAAATTTTATGTGTTAAAAGACAGTTCGGTTTATATTACCCGCCAAAACTTGGAACTGGTATTATACTGCCCTACCATAGGTCGTCATTTACCCAGCCTTGTCTATTAATTCAGCATACAATTAGAATTGTTGATCTTTGTGTTCCTATAGAAGCGTCAATAGAACGTACTCGACTTGGGATATTTTATCTCTGTCCATATTGCGTCGAATGCATTAAAATCAGCAACCAACTTTGCACACACTTCTCTACACATACACACATCTACATTAAATCCCATACTATTAAATATTAAATCCATACTATGCTATTATCTGCCAACTGACTATCAATTTTACTAAATTTACTGAAAAAGATTGATCAGCCACTGCCACACTATAACAAATTAATGAAAATCATAAAGTTATAGATTTTTTCAGAATAAGTAACAATCCACTCTAATGTTCAGTTGATCTGTACCTATAAAATATTCGTAAACACAGAATAATCTGTTAGAAATCACTATAAGAAACCCTTAAAAATAGCAATAAAAAAACATAAGACGCTAAAAATTATGATCACCATAAAAATGACTTGTACAATTAAATATACTTATTATTTCAATTTCTTAGAATTGGCATTTAATTAATTTTGGTTTTAAATTACTTACAATCGTAATTTCTAACGTAGGGAATTTGGGGAGGGGCAATTCAAAAATATTATTAACAGTAATTTTTTACGTTGCTTTTACGATGATTTTAGCAAGCTCAGCATTTCTTAAAAAAGTTCTGCAAAAAACGGCAAAGATGTCAAAACTATGCCACTCACCAACATGAAAATGAGTAGACATATTAAAACACGAGTAAAAAACTGAAATTAAGAAAATTCTCAATACAAATGGAAAATTCAACTCTGAGAAACAGTCATACCATATTACTAACAAATGTAAGATAAATTTATAAAAGTGAATGCGCTAAAGAAATTTTATTTTGCAAATCATTATTGAGTACCGTTACCGCCACTTGGCTGCTTGAAACTGACAACAAGCACTGTATTATAAAGACAGAACTTAATGTCTACAAACATTTCTGCTGTTCTTAATGAGGTGAGTACTAAAATTAGTTATAAAACATTTCAATATTATGAAATCTAATGCCAAAATGTAAATTTTGAAGATAAAAATGCAGACTATATGAAATTTTTGCTTCACGCTGATGTCAGGTAGCTTTCAAACGAGTTGTTTGAAACGATTTGATGTTCTTAATGACTTTTTAAGAGACAGGCACCTGCTAAGTGTTAATCGTAAACCACCTATAAATTATTTAGCAAACCTTTGGAAAACTAAATATGTTGAATAAACAACTTTAAGAAAAAATAAGTCGATGTCGATATTTGGCTTTATTACATTTATAGTGTTATATCAAAAGCATATTTCTGTTTAGTTAATGTAAGATAGTATTGTGCTTGTAATGATAGATCATCTGAAAGATTTTCTGACTTAAAACTAATATATTTACCAACATAGGTGATGCAGCCACTGACAATAGATTTGTCTGATCTGATTTGGTACCAAAAAAAAAATCCAAAGTGAGCCAGTTAAAACTTTATTCAATATAAAAGTAGCGACGCCATGCCTTTGTGAAGAGACAAAAACTAAACATCCAATTCAACCAACTTTGCAAGAAAATTGTTGTTACCGTTCCCATTTTCGTATTTAACTGAATGTGATTTTAGTGTTGTAAATGATTTGCTGCCAAAGAAAGTCAATCGGCTAAATATCAGTAAACAAAGGAACTTGAAACTAAAGCTGGCTGAATTGGTACCTAATATAAAATATCTTTGCAGCAGGTATTAAGCACAAGCATCTCATCGACTTTAGTTTACTTAGCTTGAGGTAAACTCAAATTTTATTTTAAATTTGTTAGGAATCTTATTTTATTGTATAGTAATTTAAAGACTCAGAGTATTACAAAAGAATCTTCCATTAAATTTATTTATTTTATTTTTAATATTACTTTATTTCGGGATAATTTTTTTAATAATTTTTTCCTCAATACTTCATCTGTTCTTTTATTTTTTTATTTTTCCGACGTTCATTAAAAGTTTGTTTAGACCAAGCTTAATGGCCTTTTAATCTTCTTTCACATATATGAAGCTTTTTAATAATAAGAATTACATGTCACAGGGGGGAATCAAAAGACGTTTAAGTTGAACATAGCCAAAAAAGATTGGAAACCACTGGCCTAAAAGCATATCATATTGGTCAGAAATACTAAAATCTATCATTATGTTGTATTGATATTTCACAGTTTATAAAAAATGACGCCCTAGCAACAACAGCAATCTCTAACATTCAACTAATATATATTTCACAATATCATTTAGTCTGTTAACATAATCCCGCAATAGTAAACATCATTATTGTAAGTGTTACTAACAAACCTCCTGTTTAATTTTATTTTAAAATTACATTTTAAAGTAATACTACTGATAAGCCTTCGTTACTGATTTATTTTTGTTTGAATTAATAATCTATTACTTATTATTCCAATATTATAATAATGCAATTATTTTCCTTTTGTGAATAATTTGCTTTAACTCTAATAAATTGTTAAAATAACTAAACTATTGAAAAAGTTACACGTCATATCAAAGATTGCAGTTTATCTACAAAATTTTAATTATCTACAATGTTTAAATTTTGGCCATTCTTCAGCATTACTAGCGTTAAGTCCGACCGTTGCCAACTTGCAAGATTGAAGGTCAAAATGCACTATCAAATTATATAGATCAAAATTGATTTAATAAATTATTAGAGGTGTCACTGGTCACTGGTCTTCAAACTAAGAATTGTCGGAACATTGCTCATTGTAACATCCGATAATTATCATAGGAACTTGGATCAACTCGATGCCGCTGTCGTTGTTTGCATAAACAAGACAAAATCAACAGACGATGCAAAGTGGTGGTTTGACACAAGAGCAAGCTGAATACCGGGTTCTTCTGGACAGAAAGTTGTTTGACAATCATTAAAATTTTCGATTTTTTGCCGAATTGTTACCAGTGACAAAAATTTTCGTAATTTAAACAGATCAAGCTTATGGTTCAGTAGAGACCAAGCTGTAGAACACGTAAAACCTAATATTGTGGAGGTCAACATTATACTTTGCATTTGGTGGATTTATAAAGCAGTAATTTACTTTGAGCTAGTTCCTAAGCTTGACAGAATGTATGTGTTTTTGGAACGATACCCTGGTATGGTAAATTTAAGGCGTGTGTTATTGCAAATAAATAACACCAAACCGCATAAGGCCTAAAGGATCCGACAGGAATTGGAAGAACTTGATATAATCGGACTGTTACACCACACCACATATAATCCTGATTAGGTACCCTATCTGTTCAACGGTTTACTTTTAAAAAGCAGAAGAAAGGTCTCGTTAGTTCTTTGATTCCAAACCACAAAAATAAATTTTATATCAAACAATAAAAGATTTTTCCACCACCATAACAAACACAACCATTAATTTTCATTCTAAATTTTAATTTAATTGCTTTCTTTTTTATTAACAATCCTATACTATTTGCCCAACTAAAAATCAAATATTTCACCTTTAAATTGTGTAGTTTAAAGTAATTTCACCATGTAAATAAAAACTTTTCTGTTTTATTCTCGATTGCACTATTAAAATTATCAAAAGCAAACAATCAACAAAAAAGTTTTAGTAGACATTTTTTACTAAAATTCCTGCAGATAAATGGTAAAATTAAAAACCAAAGAAAACAAATGATTTCTAAAATGAAACCTCTATTAATTTTCCAAATTGTTAAAGTGGAATATTGTAAGGTTCATGGTCAAATTAAATAGCTCGCAACTCTAAGGCTTACAAAAAGTACAAATAAAAATAGACTGAACTGCTCAAGTTTACCTTGCGGGAGTTTATGGTTGAATCTTTCAGTTTATTTATGTGCAAAATAAAAGAAACCATAAAACCACCCAACTAACCAGTCATATAGTATGCACAGTCCCTATTTACTCTTTTAGAGCATTTATGCTTCAAGCACTGCAGACGTACAAAAACTAATTGTTGCTAGATTCCGTGATCTAATTTTTCAGTCCGAAATTTTTGTAGTTTGCAAGAAGTATTATACATTCTCTTGGTATGGAAGTTAAAAAATATATGTAAAGACATTAAAGGCTAAAAAAGTAAAGATGCATTTGTAATTATTAAAGTAGCAAAATAGTGTATATGGCTTCGCCAAAATGAAATTATTTTTAATTAGATTTAATGGTAATAGCAAATTTATTTATTCTTTATATATATTTAAATTTATTTTATTTCTAGGCAGCATTAAATTTTGAAAATAAAGTTTTTCTGCCAATGAAGTATAAATATGTATTTCTGCTACTTCATTGTTAATTAAACAAAGGTTGCTTTTAAACGATGATCTTATCGTGCAACAAATTAGGCATTACTTTATTTTACACAAACTAAACTCGCTAAAACTTACATTTTTATATGATTGTAGACAGTAAGAAGTGTATCTCATTAAATAATTTTCTGCACAGAGTACAATGCGAAAAATACGATCATTTTAAAAATAATTAGTTAAACGGGTTCGTTATTACTTGACTAAACAATACATTTGATATTTTGCTAGGTGACTTTAAATCAAAGATAATTTGTTACAAATCATACTCCAATAACGGGTTGTTATTGTATAGGAGGTATATTCTATCTGTGGTTTTGTTATCTAATAAATTTTGTACAGTCCCTTCCTCTGTTTGCTTTCATCTGATGTCTCGTAATGTCAATATCCTAATACATCACAAAGCAGAACCTTGAAAGGTTTGCAAGGTTTTATTGCTTAATAACTCATCGTTTTCTTAATATATTTATTACCGATAAAACTGGTGACACACCTTGACTTCCATTTAATGTTTGCTTAGAAAATTGTGGTGAACGAAATTGTGCACAAAACGAAATAGCATGAAAACACTTCAAGTTATGTAAAAACAAAATTACAATTACCTTTACCTAATGCAGCGTCGATGATTTATAAATTTATACAAGAGCGAACCTGCAAAAAAGCCACAGTCATAAATCATAAAAATAGTATTTTTAGTTGTCCGACAACAGTTTTAGCTGCTGTTAATGTTTCACCACAGAATTCGCAGAGGAAGCAAGATTACAGGTGGTTGGGAAATTTGCGTGGGCAGATTGGGTCATGGCCAGAAAGAGAACCTACTCCTCAATTATTACGTACTTTCCTAAGTAATTTATACCAATTTTCCTATTCAACGGCGATTTATTATTTGTTGGTCTATTTTAACGTTAGAAGGAAGTTTAAGGATGTCGGGATATTCGAACCAATAGATATATCCATATTTCAATAATTGAGATATACAGGGAACGTATAAAATAGTAATTTTTGCTTCTTTGCTTTCTAAACAAAAATATTTATTATAATGCTTAATTTGACTTTTTTTAAAAATGTCGGAGATACACGCAACTAGAGGCTGCGCCGAAAGAAATTCATAATTTAGTTTTAGAAAAAACATGTTATTTATTTATTAATTGGAAAATTTATGACATTATCTTAATTAAATGTGGAATGGGATATTTGTCCACGGCTCATTTAACATTTCTGACAAAATTCTCAATCACTTTTTCACATAAATGTGGCTCAATGTTTTAATTTAAAAATTGTTCTTATTTTTCTAACATAAACTAAGATCGACAGGAAACCTCAGAGAAAAAAATCGCACGGTGTGAGGTCGCAAAATCTGGTTCAATTCAACCATTAAATTTTTCCTCCAACAGTTGAATTGTTTTACGCGTCGTATGACAAGTGGTACCGCCCTGCTGGAACAAGTAATTCATTATCATTTTACAATAACATTTACCATTGATAATTACTGCGTTTACAACCTCGTTTTTAAAAAAGAACCATCAAATCACTCCACCGTCATAAAATCCACACTAAGCTGTTGCTCTTTGATTATGCATAGGTCGGTCTTAAATGGTCTGAGAATTTTTATGCCCCAAATACAACAATTTTACTTATTAACATACCCACTAAAAATTGCCGTCAAATTCCCGATTCTCTTTAATCCCAGGCTTAGCTAAATATTGAATTGAAAGTCCAGATACAGATGTTTAATTGTAGTAATCTATAGCGCACTGAGATTTTTGAACGCTCCGTCACACTATCGTTCATAGCTAGAATGTTTTCAACAAGCCCATCAAATTGTCAAGTCTGATAGCTATAAGCCTCGAGAAGAAAAAATTCTGCACCGCAGCCTTCTTGGACGTCAAACAGACTTTCGACAAGGTGTGGCATGTCGGATTATTATATAAATTAAAGCAACGATTACCGAGCACTTATTATGTTTTGATAAAATCATATCTTGTCGACCGCTACTATACCAATAAACCACAACAATCAACTCTCTACATATGACCCAATAAAGGCAGGTATACCACAGAACAGCGTCCTTAATCTCTTCACGTATCTCCTTTACACGTCTGAAATGCCAAAAACCAAAAATACCTCTATTACTACATACGCTGGCCATACCGCGATACTTTCTACACATCAAGACACAGCTGAAGCTACACTACATATACAAACACACTTGAGCCGGTTAAAACAGAGATCAAATATATTGTATTTCACTTAGACAAACAGTTAACCTGGTCCACACATCTTAGAGCAAAAAGAAAGCAGATTGATATAAGATTAGGGTAAAGCAAATGTATTGGCTGCTTGGACCTAAACTCAAAGCTCTCAACTGAAAATAAAGTCCTGCTATATAAAACAATCCTTATGCCCAACTGGAGATATGGTATCCATCTCTGAAGGTGCGTTAATAAAAAAAATATAAATATTGTGCAATGAGCACAAAGCAAAATTCTTCGAGCCCTTGTAAATGCACATTGGTTTGTAAGTAACCGAACCCTACCCGAGGACCACAACATACTTTTCGTGTCGCATGTAATAGAAAAGTGAGCTTTAAACTACTTTACAAAACTACCCAGACATAAAAACCACATCATCCTACAACTCCTAGACTCTCTACCAACAAGAAGACTGAGCAAATAATGGCCTGTAGACCTGAACTGATGAGGAATGCAATTCAAGTCATCCCAAAATGAAAAATGCCTGTTTTACGGCAGGATAGTTCTGAGTGTTCAGATATCTCTAAAATTATGTACAGGCTATGTTGAAATACGCATCTTGCGAATCTCTTTTCCAGAACAGTACATTCAGCCACGTAACAACTGACAAGCAATGTCCGTTTTAGAATTTGCGAACTGTGGTTTTATCCTCGTGGAGTGCAGTGAAATCGGACGGCAAGATAAAGTAGCATTATTTATGCAAGTAATTTATTCTAATACAAAGCAGTAAGTGTACATTCTAATTATAATGCCACTATGGCCTATTACTATTTACTTATCACAATACCAAACTCTATGCAAGTTAAACAAATTTACCAACTGCAACATATACCACCCAACTATCAACAAATACAGCAGCCAGTAAACAATGGATAGACGTCGTATCCTACGAATAATATTATACAACTCTCAAGCATTAACCCTGTGGCTATAAATCCAACTTGCTAAAACAACATTACATATCAACGACCTCAAGTACAACAATTAAACCAAAAACCGTGAATATTGGCAGAAAATAGAAAGCGTACTTGGAAAGAGTTTGTTGAAAAGTCGGCTCAACAGAGTATTGGTTCTTAAAAAAATCTTAAAAACAAATTTGATCCACTAAGTGGCAACAATGCAGAAAAAGAAAACCCAAGATGCCTCGAAAACAGTTCCCAAACCTCCACCGATCTTTGTGTCAGAAGTAAGAATAATCGAACCACTAGTTGTCTAGCCGAAACAGTAGCTAAAAATCATTATGAGTTAAAAGTGTTACATAATAAAGAAGTGAAAATCCTACCAAAAACCTCGGAAAAATATATAGCCATAATTAAAGCCTTCGCGGAAAAAATACGGAATTTTACACATATCAAAGGAAACAAGAGCGTCCCTTCAGAGTGTTACTTAGAAATTTACTAATGTAGCAATTACCCAACTACTAATGTAAAAAAACTAAAGGAAGAACTCTTAACTCAATGTCACGCAGCGACCAACATCTGGAACGTTTAACAACGAGTCACAAGGAAAGAATTGCCTCTGTTCTTCCTCGAACTTAAGCCGGCTGATAATAATAAAGATATCACAAAATTATCTCATTCAGTAATCAAAATTGAAGCGCCTCAACCAAAACGTCAAACCCCCCAATGTGCTAATTGCCAGAGGTTTGGCCACACGAGAAATTTTTGCAGCAGGAACCCAAGATGCGTGAAATGCACCGGCAACCACTTAACCTTTGATTGCCAAAAAAGGAAAGAAGCAAGGCAGTAAAATGTGTTAAATTCAATGAGAATTACCCAGCCAATTATCGAGGTTGTTTCGTTTATAAACAACTCTAAAAAATGTTTTTCTCACTCAGAGTCAAGCAACCTGCAGTAGCTACTTAACAATATATTCGCTCAAATCTTACTCATGCCCAAGTTCTAAAGAACAGTAACTTCAGTGCCGCTTTGCAGTTTCAGTAGCCGCAGCAGCAAGCAAACAACCAGACAGACGACATGAACGAGTTAAAAAAATAATGAAATCTTTAATGGAACAAGTAGGAACAATGTTAAATCTCCTAACAACCATTGTCTTCAAAATTGGTAATGGGTCAACTCCTTAGAATAGCTCAATGGAACGCCAACGGGCTGTCACAACACAAAGATGAATTGCTATTATTTCTTTCAAACCAATGCATAGACATCATGTTGGTGTCAGAAGCACATTTCACAGACAGAAATTTTATCAGAATCCTAGGTTATATACTGTATGTACGCAATATCCGGATGGAGGAGCCTATGCTCGTACAGAAATTATCATTAAAAGTAGTATCAAGCACTATGAACTACAAAAATATAAAAAAGACCACCTTCAAGCTACAAGCGTAATGGTAACAGACTGGATGGGACCATTTGTAATCTCAGCAGTTTATTGCCCACTCCGCCACAATAACAAACAACGTCACCCTGAGCACTTTTTTATCAGCTGGAGACTTTAACGCCAAACGTGGCGCCATGGCGTTGGGATCCAGGTTTACTCTAACTAATAGTCACGAGTCACTGAAGGCAATTAATAGTAATGGCATGCAACACCTACCTCCTGGAGAACCAATATATTGACCGTCAGGCCCATTGAAACTGCCCAACTTGAAGACAGAATCTTGCCTAGATCTATCAGCTGACCACTTGCCTATTATAATTGCACTAGGGTCACATGTAGTCATTAACGAAAAAGCTCTTACTCTGAGCTATAAAACCACAAACTGAGACTTACTCCAAGAAATAACTGATAACGCATTATCGCTAAACGTTTCTTTAAAATCAGAAAATGATTTAATTTTAGCTATAGAGCATTTACTAACGTCGTTTAGCAAGATGCCTGGCAAGCCATTCCCGGCAATACATTGTACAGGGCGAAGCAGAGGAAACGCATGTTTTTCACAATTGGATAACTGAAACCTGGTTTTATTAAAAAAATAGAAACTTGCATTCAGTAATAGTAATTTTATTGCATTTTTTAAATCTATTCATACATACTATCTACATATGTTAATTAGGTTCGAAAAATAATGTTTTGGAGATGACGTCCTTCTTGCTGGACACAAAGTTGGATCCTCTCCTGAAAGTTATGCACGATTCTCTCCAACATGTTGTTCTGTATAGCTTCAATTTTGTGACGAATGGAAATCTTAAGGTCATCGACTGTGCGGGGCTTGTTTATGTATACTCTTGATTTTACATACCCCACAGCACATAGACAGATCGGGTGAGCGAGGGGGCCAAGGAACATCACCAAATCGAAAAATGCCATGTCCTGGGAACATTTGTCGAACCACTTGCATGGATGCTCTCGCCATGTGAGCTGTGACACCGTCCTGTTGCAACCACATTTCCTCCATGTTCACTCGGTGCCTTTCAAGTTCTGGACGAAGAAAGTTGTTTAACATTTCGACGTAGCGCGCTGATGTCGCTGCAGTTCCACTTTCTTCAAAAAAGTGAGGTCCAAAAATTCCTATCTTGGAAATGCTGCACCACACTGTTACTTTTGAGCTGTGGAGAGGTTTTTGGTGTAGTTCATGTGGGTTCTCCGACGCCTGTTACCGACAGTTCTGTACGTTAACGTAACCGTCTAAATGAAAATGGGCTTCATCACTCATGTGTGCTGTGACATTTGCATCTTCCGTAAGAATACCGTCCATTATGCGACAAAGTTCTTCTCACTGAATGTCAAACACTGGCAGATTGTATAGTTATGCTCAATAAAAAAAATGTTTGCGACCTATTCGGCTGATAAAAATATTTTATAAGAGTATTTACAGCTGCATTACGCTGTTGGCACAATGGGGCAGCTGCGTAATGATTTGAGATTAAATAACAAATAACACTCAGCTCAGTTCCCAACCACTAATTTAGAATTAGACCTTTATTTTTAAAATAAGGGCTTTAATGGAAAATATGTTTATATCTTAATTTTTAGAATTTCAATTTAGTCCAAAATCAACATTCAAAGGCTACAAATTTTGTTATTGTTCTTATTTTAATTTTTTATCAATCGAAAAACAGAAATTAAACATAAGAAAATAATTATGATATAATCTATTTTTAAAAGCCAATTTTGGAATTTTTGAGTATAACCTCTTTCTTTTTTTATAGAAAATTTTCAATTTTTAGTTTATCAAGAAATCTATAACTCATCAGACACATTTGTATATCACGGATCTAGAAAATCTTCAATACATAGTTGTCACTTTTGTTTTTATTACCTTGTTTGCACTTATTTTTTTATTTTAAATTTGATACAAACTTAATAACAATTTTTGTTTTTAATTTTATAAAAGAATTTATCTTAGAAATGCTTGATTACTCCAATACTTGTAACTGTTACTGGCAAAACATTTTGTCCTATATAGGTACATAACTGTTTGCCTGTAAAAAAATATAGGCATCAGTAGGTTATCTTTGATCGCCACCCATGATACAGCGGGGGCGGATCCGGTTAGTGTAAAAATGTAGGAGCTAAGGTCAGGGCAAAATAGAACCTTTAAATGTTCCATATCTGCATGTAGGGCGAGCCAGGCAAATTTTTCATTGGGTGTCCTTACGGCTGTCACATCTGGTATATGTGGGAGCTGATGTGGGGTCAGGGACGGCTAGGGTGTGAATTATTTTCCTGCTTTCAAATAATTAAGGCCGTTCAAGCCAACAATTTTAGTCGGCACACAAACAATCTGTTTTAACTATAAAATTTAAATTTTATGTATATGTAAAATTAATCAGCTAAAATAAAGCAAAACACAAACAAAACTGATTCCTAAACGATTAACTATTAACTTTATTGTCACCATTTAGTTGAATTGAACTTAACCTATTCCAGAAATATCACCAAAATCGCTAGATTAGGGAGGAATAATTAAGATTAGGGTCGTACCATTTTTCATAAGCTAAATTGAACACATATAAACTTAAGATCTTAATTTTTGCAGCATAATCGGTAAAATAATAAATAGAAAAATATTTATTGGGGATTTTGGGATAAATAATTTTATTTAATGATCATCTCTAACATTTTTTAGAAATAAGTCAGGAGTTATAAAGCTAATTTAGGTTTTCAAAATTAATTTTGGAAAAATACTTCTACATGCCACATTATACAAACAATAACATTCTATTATTATAAATTTTATTTTCCAATTTGCTATGCTACTTTAAAGATTTTTAATATACTTCTTATTACTATCCCTAGGATGAATACGCCCAAAAAAATAGAAATCTGTAAGACAATTTTTTGCCTAGCGTGCGTTTCCGTAATAGACGATTAGCTCCAGGAAAGCCATTAACCGTGAATGCAGCGCTCTCGTGAATGGCAGGTTGGAGGTGGTTGCAATTGACGCCAATTCGCGTGGGCGTCCGACGTGGGGTCAGGGCTAAATTTACAACCTGCGATTTGGTATTTTTGACCTAGCCCAATTCAAATCGATCGCGTGATAAATTATCCTCAGCAGGCTCCTCTTTAATTATAGGCACGTCAGCATAGGCCGTTCTAGGAAAGCCAAAATAAAAAAACTAATCCCATAAAATAAGGATTACAAACTTTTTCAAAGCTTTGAAAATCATTTACAGTCACTTAAAATCGATTATGTTAAATTAGAAGGCTATTTAAACCTTAAAATTAATATAATACAAACTATGTAGTGGAGTACAAATAAAATTTATGGATCTAAAAAGTTGTACTTCGACATTCTTTTGGCACTGGTACTTTTTTAAGGTTCAAAATATTTATTAAGTTCGAATCTGAAAGGACTAAAATATCACAAACATTCATGGATCTCGTCCAAGTCTTGTTTGAACTATGCCAACGAGCTATTTAGCATAACTGCTTTTTTGAGAAATAACACAAAAGATGCTATAAAGATGTGTGATTTGTAATTGTACTTCCTTCGCCTACTTTGCTTTTTATTACTTTTGCAATCAAAGTCATTGCCACTGCACTTATCTTATCTCTGCTGTTAATTTTTATTTGCCCATTCCATTTATTGAGCTTTACATATTATGTGGTGCATAATATAAAATTTATTTTTGTATATTTTATTGCTTGCTGAATAGCATCATATAGATGTTTCGAAACTAATGAGGTAGGTGGTTTGTTTTCAAATATTTTCTGTAGTGAAAGCTATAAGCATAAAACAATTCCACCATGGCTGTCATTAATTTTACAATGATATTTAGTTTTATTTTTGCTTTTGTAAGCAATTATACAGGGTGTCCATGAGAAAATTCCCAGACTTTGCGTATGGGTTCTTTGAAACATTTTAAGCACAAAAGCTCCAATAAACAAAGGACAAATTCTCAGTCTTTTTGATAAATCTATGAAGCAAATCAAGGACATTTGAAAGTGCTTGGTCATTCTGACATTTTATTCTTCCTCCAAGTTCTTACAATTGAAATTTTACTTTAGCCTGTAGCTGCAGAAATTTGTTTTATCCTGATTCTAGAATCCTCCTTAATTTCTCTCAGTACTCTCTTCTATGAATATCTCTATCACTTTTTATACTTATTAACGTTTCATTTTTGCGGAGAGAACGAAAAATGCATAGAATTGTTTTGTGACACATAGAGAGATACCATGCAGGTGTCTAATCCTGTACTTTTCTACTGCTGTACATAGTGACAGACAATCAAACTATATATCCTTGGTAACCATAGTACTAAGTCGGCGGTGAAAAGAGCTAGAACAACCAAAAATTTCCAAATACCTCTAATTACTCCATCGATATCTAAAAAACGGTTGAAAATTCGATCCAGATTTATTAGAACTTCTTACTTTAAAGTATTTTAAAGAACCTATACACCAAGTCTTAGAAGATCCTCGTGGGACACCCTTTATAGGAATTTCAAATATATACTTTGCAAGAATTTTATTTTTCATTGTTATGGAAGAATTTATAATCTTATTTTAAAATATAAATTATTACTTGTATAAACCAAAAACCATACAAATCAATTTTATAAAGGTATAGTGAATATATTAAAAATAACATAAACGATTAGCAATAAATCTACTTTAAGGAAAACAAATACAGAACAGCATACATTAAAATAATCAAATGCATTAAGATTTATTATTGGAGATCAGCACTGCAGCTCTGTAACTTATTGTGCCTACTTAAACGCTCTAAATTTGAACTTAATATTAGGACAACATTTATGAGTTGAATAAGAAACAGTGCTCGCGCCCAATTGAGTCAAAACACTAGCCCAAACTAAGTTTCTAATGTATTTTACAACAACAATGAAAATAACGTTAAAATAAATCTTAACTACTATAAAAAAAAACTTTTGCAACTTCTTAACTTAAAAACCCTGGTTCAGAAAATCATTATCTAAGATTTAACTATAAGAAACTAACATATTTTCATTTTCTTTTTTTTTTTTTGGTCTTTGCCGCACTTCATTCAGTTTTTGCAGGTTGTTTGTCTTATATTATCAATCCAACAATTTTTGCCTTTTAGTCTTCATTTTCATTCTGCAGATATTGCCGGCCCATCTCCATTTCATTTTTTTGCATTTACTATGTTGATTCTTTGAATTTGCGTCTTAGGTGTGTTTTCCCGTTTTTTTCACATAAGTTTTAGTATATTATGTACAAAGTGGTTTAAATATGACTGGTACTGCAACCTTGAAAGAGTGGAGCCACAATCTCCACCTCTGTCCTGCTCGAGTTAAGTCCTGTTTTGGAATTGCTAGTACTGAGCAAACAGAAGGTACCGCAAAGCGTGGAACAACGTATTGTGATCCAATTCCCTGTTAGGGTTTTCGTCCCGTCCTCTGAAATTTACCACAGACTCCAACAACAATATGGGGAAGAGTGTCTTTCACGGGCTCGTCTGTTTAAATAGTATAAGTGCTTCAGAGAGCACAGAAAACGCGTGGGAAATAAACGGCATGTCCGTCAACCGCAAACATCCGTCACCGAGCTAAAGATTAATCGTGCATACGCGCTTATTCGTGAGAATAGGCGCAGCATTATCAAGTAACTTGGAACAACGCTGTCCATCAGTGTTAGTAATGTACAGACACCATGCAAAACCACCTGCACTATCGCAAGGTGAATGTACAATGAGTACCACGCATTTTAGTGGACGTGAAGTTTGAAGATAAATGTGATACATTTTTGAAGTCTATAGTGGCCAACGATGAAACGTGAGTGCATTACTTGATTCCCGAGTCCTAGCAGTCTTCACACGAGTGCCGGCATACCAGTTCTACCAAACCCAAGAAAGCGCTGAGGAGTCGTTCGGCAGGAAAAGTGATGGTAACGTTCTTATGGAACTAGCAGGAGGTTATTCTTTCTGACGTATGCCAAAACAGTCATTGCAGCTTATTACTCAGACCTCTTGGCAACAGACTTAAGGAAAAGATACAATCCAAACAGAAGAGAGGTACAAAGCCTTTTTTCAACATATGTAATGCACACCACCATATGACCAAAACACCATTAAAAACCCTCCGGAAATTGAAATAGAATTACTAAATACACTGTACAATTCTGATTTGGCCCCACGTGATTTCTACCTATTCAGAAGACTCAAATCACATTTACTAGACATGCGGTTTGCAAACAATGACGCCGTCATCCAGACTGTTCGGGAGTAGATACGCTGCCAACCAAAGGCCTTTTTTGAAAAGCGAATCAGGATGCTTTCAGAACATGGAAAAAATGTGTTGACTTCGGAGGGAGAGTACGTTAAAAACTGATATGTGCAAGTAAGTGTTTGGTAAATTGTTTTTTTTTTTGTAAAAAAATCAATCCCAGTCATATTTGAACAACCTTGTATCATTTTGTTTTAAGTAATTTTAAACCTTTTTCGCTTTTCTTGCCATAAACCTTGCTTCTGTTCCGTATAATATCGTTGGTAATACACATCTATTGAAGATATTAATCTTCATTTCTATTTATAGTGTTTCTAGCAGTGACCAAAATCTTCTCCAATTTTCTTTAATGTAATTATTTATTCAGAATAAATTTTTTTTCTGTATTCTACTTTTTATATATTTATTATTATACTGGATTTCTTCCAACTGCATTTTAATCTTGAAATTTAATCTTTAGATGTATGAATTTATCTGTTTCGTTTGGTTTGTATAAAATGCCAATAGACGATATCAACATGCACCAGAAGTTCAGCCCCTTTTACAAATTAAATAAATATAATATTAATTTTAGAAAAACGTTTTATTAGTCAAAATCACATAAAAGTTTAGTGTTATACTATATAAAATACGAAGCACATCTTTGGAACTGCACATGATGGAACACATAAATAACATCAAACAAACAAATACACTCACAAATATCGTAATAGAAATAACAGAACAAATCAATACCCTTAAAATTATCAGCAGTATATTATCCAAAAAAAAAAAAAAGATGATTTTGGACAATTCTTTAAGATACTTGGAAATAGACATAACTGGTAGATATTACAGTTCCAAAAACACTTGCTAGTTTAAGATTGGGAACTATTAAAAACAACGAAAAAAAGTAATTCGGACTTCTATCAAAATATTGGCACACAGGCCCCAAGAAAACAACCGATATGCTGGATGTTTGCGTCATAAAGAGGTCAACAATATAAAAAGTTAGGTTGACTTTAGTTTTGATCTATCTTTTGATCTTTCATTAGTAATAGTTAGTATCTTCTCGGGCATATAATATGTGACGCAAAATCAACTCTTTGCAATAGGAGAACGAACTGGGAATGATTTCAAGAAAAAGTAAACCAATTCTTTAATCTTAATATCCCACTCAAAAAAACAGAAGAAATAAATGGAACAATTAACACCATAACCAAAAGCATTTAAAATACAACTTGGTTACTCACTCTATTGAATGAAATTTTCATAAAACTAGAAAGTTCCCCATTGTAAAACAAATAATTGCTAAAGAAAGCTAAGAAAACAATGGCAACTTACAAAATCTAAAGCAGACAAGAAAAAATTCATTAAGGCCGTAAAGAAACCAAAAATACAATAGTATTTCAATAACATACCTATACAAGAACAGTTGTACAAAAGTAAAAAGTAATAAAGAACGGCGACATCATCCTCCGCCAATTAGAGCATCAGGGAAGAACAAATTTAAACCGTTTCGGCAGAAGAAACACAAAAATATCAAAATAAAATAAAATAATTATTTAAGGTCACTACATCAAATAGATATATCTATTAAAAAATAAAGTCGCCGAAGTTGAAAGCACTGTAAACATAGAAATAATTACAAAAAAGCGTCAGGTTTTTATTTACTTGGTTCAATAATTGCTAGCCAAAGGATAAAAATCCATATTGTATATCTTTAACACTTTATTAAGATAATGTTACTATCCAATTTCCTAAAAACTACTCAAATTATTATATTTCTCAAGCCTGGTGAAAATAACAACGAAGTAACATCATATGGCCAATAATTTTACTTTTGATACTATGAAACAATGTTAGAGGAAAGGTAACTAATATTAAATGATTAGTATTGATTTTAATATAACCATGAAACAGCGATACAAATTTATTAAATATCAAAAAATCAATGACATTGAAAAAAGTGGTACCCTTATGTTGTTTTCCTTGATATAGGTAAATTAAGCATTTCATGTATATTTCAAGAATAGAATAAGGGTTGTGTTACAAAACTAAGCGGAACTTAGCATATCCAATATACAGGGTCCATCCCAAAAGAAATGAGCCTTTTTCAAAAAAAAATAGTTTTATTGAGCAGATCGCTACAACACCTCAAAATTCTTCAAAATAGGATCCTCCTGCATCAATGCACTTTTGGAGACGGGTCTTCCAAGTCCGGAAGGCTTCCTGGTAGGCCTCCTTAGGGATGTCCTTGAGGGCTGCTGTGACATTCTCTTGGATGTCCTCAACCGAGTCCCAGTGCTTGCCCTTTAGCACTCTTTTCAACCCGAAACAAAAGAAGTCCGGGAGACAAGTCCGGGCTGTAGGGAGGCTGGGGAACCACGCCGAGTTGAATCCGGGCCAGGTACTTGGTCACGATGAACGCGGTGTGGCTCGCGCGTTGTCGTGGTGCAAACTCCAGTCGTTTTGATCGCGCTCCGCTTACTTGTGACCTTTCTTTTGAGTCTTTTGAGGACTTCCAGGTAGAAGGCGGCATTCACTGTGCGTCCGGGTTGTACGAACTCGTAGTGCACAATCCCTGGCGTCGAAGAAGGCGACGAGCATTGTCTTGGTCCTGGATTTGCTCATCCGAGCTTTCTTCGGCCGGGGTGACGCGGTGGTGTGCCACTCAGCGCTCTGCCTTTTGTCTCCGGATCGTACTGGAAACACCATGTTTCGTCTCCTGTTACCACTTTGTTTAAAACTCGGGTCGTCTTCGCACATTTGCAAGAGTTCTTCACCGAACCACCCGGAGCTGTTTTTGTTCGTCAGTCAACACCCGCGGCACAAGTTTGGCGCACCCTTCCGCATCGATAAATCCTCGGAAATGACTCGATGTACTGTCGATTTCGGAATGTTTGGGCATCTGCTACTTGATAAACACTGAACCGACGATCGGCGTTCAAAAATCGCGCACTCGCTGCACGTTCTCGTCGGTTCGGGAGGTTGACGGTCGTCCAGACCGAGGTTCGTCGGCCACCTCTTCGGCCCTCCTTAAATGCTTTGTGCCACTTTAACTTGCAGTACGATAAACAATCATCCTTGAAGGCCTCCTGAAGCATTCAAACGTTTCGGTAGCATTCTTGCCGAGTTTGAAGCAGAATTTAATTGCGTAGCGTTGATCGATTTTGAATCCATCGCGCCGTGTCGAAAATTGAAAATAGACATTCACGGAAACACCCGTCCTGCCGCTCCGAGCTCAGAGCCGACTTACCGACCGCGTATGGAAGCTAAGACCCCCACCACCTGCCCCAAGCGTCAGAGCACGCCGGAATGTACACTCGCGTCCGAAAAAAAATAAGGCTCATTTCTTTTGGGATGGACCTTGTATTAACTACAAGGGGTTGCCCGCCAAAAGGTTTTTTTGGCGTCTTAGGCTGATAATTTTTTACCCGCTTGGAACCCGCGGGGACGTATAAATTTTTAATTAGATTGGCTTCTTCCCTGGATCTAAAACGGTAAACAGTTTAATTTAGCGGCCATTCATAATGGACATAAGCATAAGTCGCCCATAAGAAATGCGTAATACGTAGAGTTAAACCAATGGAAAGCTTAGTCGCTCGTTCATAATGCACTCCAGTAATTTTTATGTTTTACGTTCCTACGTAAGAAATCGACTACATATTTCTTACATTTATGTAAAGAATGTTTGTTTTGATTCTGAAATTGCATAGCCTAACTGTATATTGTCGATATTTTGGCTTTGTTTTTACAATGGATAGGGAATTATTAATTAAGTTAGTAAATATGCATCTGTTCCTACATCATAAAAGGGATAGCAAGTACAAAGGCAACATAATTATGCAAAATGCCTGGAAGGATATTGCTTCCGCTACTTTGATTGAACATGCGCAACTTTCAAATGTTTACATAAGGCTTACGTGCATTATACGCATTTCTTATGGGCGGCTTATGCTTATGTCCATTATAAATGGGCGCTTATCTCTGCGAACCTCCGCTCGGCGGAAGCAAATCAAATGGCCGTCGCAGGCACGCTTTTTGCGTACAGCAATGCAGCTGTGGTCCTCTGAAAAGCGAAAGCGGCCCCGACGTGCGTGCACGAACGCACTGACCTCGTGTAAATTAAACGCTCAGAAAGCGGCACGCTAAATTTTATGTCAGCCATATTTGTTTACTTTTCGTTCAAATGTATAGACTATCTTTGTTTACCACGCATAGATCTCCTTGTGTAAATCAAGGGCTTAGGGCATGCTACATATCTTTGTTTACTTTCTGTTCAAATGAATAAATTAAGATCACATTTAACTGAACGACTTTTTTAATGCAACAACAAGATACTTTAACAGATCTACGTTTTATAACATCGGGAGTTCTTTAGAAAACATTCTGGATTGAACATTATACTTACTGTATGCAGGAGATAATAAAATCCAGATTAACAATGATTACCACATTCGCAAACGACACTGCTCTTCTATTTTCCTACCTTCATCCTAAAAATGCATCAAGAGCCTGTAATGTAACTTTGATAAAATACAAGAATAGTGGAAAAAAGAAAGAGTGAAAGCAAATTAAAATAAATCAATACAAGTAATCTTCACCCTAAAATACTAACTTGCTCTAATAACATTTTACGACAAACAATTCACACACGAAGAACACGCAAAATATGTAGGTGTGCACCTAGATCGGCGAATGACTTGGCGATAATATATATTAACAATTAATGAAAAAAAACGGTATTAACGATAAGACAAATATACTGGATGATATATAAACAGTCGCAACTAAGAACATAAATAATTGATTTATAAAGTAATAATAAAACCCATCTGAAAATATAGAGTAAAGGTTTGGAGATCAGACAGCAACAGCAATATTGCAATTATGCAACAGTTTTAAAACAAAATGTTAAGAAATACGATGAATACACCACAGTATGTTCTCAATATACTCATTAATACATAGTGATTTGTGCGTACCTTTAATCCACGAAAAAATAAAAAAATGTGAGATATAAGAACATATTAAAAGTGCATACGAATCAGACTTTTTGGAAATTTCTTAACATTATGTACGAAATCGTGTTATATTTTCGGTTATCTGACTTATTATCAAGAAACCTATTCAAAACCCTACTTCGTTTAATAAGCAAAATAGTTGTAGTTTTTTGTATAACCGATTTTATAAATATTTTGTAAATATTAGTAATTTTTTCTTTTGATCCTTTTTTATGTATCAGAATAACTACCTATTTGGCTCATTGCTTCGTTACGGTACAATAAGTACAATTTCTTTTAATCCTTCTTCCAGAATTTTATAAGTAACCCCATTCCATATTAGTAGGCTATAGCTTTTCTTATTTCTGCTATGTAAGTGAAGTGGTGCAAGTTTCTTTCTATTCTGTACGTATTAATTTATATTTATATAATATATTTATATATATATATATATATATATATATATATATATATATATATATATATATATATATATATATATATTTATATATATATATATATAATGTATATAATTTAGTTGTTGTTTTGGTTAGTTTTTTACTTTATGTATTTTTCCTTTCTCTATTTTATATATTTCTCTAAATGTTCATGATTATCATTTTCTATTTTGCTTTTTGTGTTTATTAGTCGTTTTAGTTTTATTCCTTCTCTTCATATTTCACTAATTGCTAGTTATCGTTCTGGGTGTGGCTTTTTTCTACTTTGTGTATCGTAATAAGTTTCTTAGATTTCATTCTGTTCAGGGCATTTTTTTATTAGTGTAAATGATACTCACGTAGATTTGGGGTCATTATCTCCTTGAAAGACAACACCGTCTCCAACCATTCTTTTAGCAAATGATATGACATTTATTTTGTTCTTGATTTGTACTAAATCTCCAGCTTGAATACTGTGAAAACATCTCAAAACTATCACATTCACGCATAAATTATAATGAAAGCAATACTTACGAAAAAGTTCAAATTTAAACTTATCAGTGCATAAGACTTAATTTGGTGTAATTTCGTCCATTACAGACTTTGATTTTTTTTGATTTTTTGAAAATGGTTTTAGCTCTACTTCCTTCGAACATCATTTTAGGCTCTATATCTTGACTTGCTATATTTACTATACTTATCATTTCAGATGCTGTTAATAATCGATTTTTTTGCTGTAATATATTTGCTTTTTTGTGTTGTGTTACGCATTCCTATACTTCACCTTCTGTTAACAACAGATACTGCTTCTTTTTTCGACATCCTCCTGATAGTTCAAGCGGCACAGTAAAAACTTTAAAATTGTGCCCAAATGTAGCACTCTGGTCGCTCAAACATGGGCGGATAGTGCCAAATTAAATTTCAACGCGAAGAAAACGACTTGAGCAAGACAAGCCGACTTTATTGCTCAACGGCGAGCGCCCTTACTCCATGGATCACATGTGGTACCTTAAAGTAGAGATCAAAGATCGGTTGTCGTGGAAGAATCAGATACGAACAGATTGTACCAAGAAAAACAAATTTTCAACCGGATTGGGGCGGCGGTACAATTATCGTAAGGTTTTCGCGGCAAAGCGGCGGTGTAATTATTTGAGTGGGCAGTACAGCCAGCGATATTGTACGCAGCCGACATGTGGGCCGAAGAGTGCAAAGTCAAAAAGAATAAGACCTTGCTTAGCGTACAGAGGATACTTGCGTTTAAGGTGTCAAATGCTTACAGCATTTTATTTTGCAAGGGGCGGCTGACGCCCGGGCCGAAGCAGCAACTTCTGAGAAAACTGGGTCGAACTGAGCAAAATAGCACCTATTTAGGGTAAAAGGAGCCTGAGACGTGATAACTATGCTGCTATGCAGACGATTCGCAGTCGGAAAACGAGAAAACGGTAGCCGCATTCGTTACCATGCAAGAGAAGAAAGAGATCCACCATTTTCCAGTGCGAGCTGATAGCCATCCAAAAGTGCCTAAAGTACATACACAGGCACAGAGCAATCATCCTAAACTACTTATTCTTATTCTTAGAAATATAAAGGGGGCAACAGATTTTCAAGTCCAGTTCAAACACGCTGTCGGCTAAAATCGAATTTAAATTCCATTGGACCAAGTTCCACGCAAAAACGACTGGCAACAAACGTGCAGACCAAATGGCCAAAGAGACAGCGACAGGACCAGAACCGCCAATTTTTGAGACGATTCCAATGAGGCTCATAAAAAGCCAATTATAAACTAAGACGAGAGCAAACTGCGGAGTGCTTTAACCAGTACACTGTTCAGCTTGTCAGTGAACATGGTAACATGTGATCCTACCTGGTAAAAATCCAAAAGCTAGAAGACCAAAACAGATACAAATACTAACCTGTAATGCAGAGGAGGAGGCTAGGGCTAAAGCAAAAAGGACCCTCATTACGAGCAGTAGAGATGGCCTCTAACGGGAGAAGAGATCGATGGACTTTCCCGAGTGTGCGAGAGGTGAACGGCTCTTGCGATATGTAGAAGCGTACTTGTAAAAAGCGCACGGGGGTTGGGAAAATTAGTACTGGTGTGAGGTACAAACTCTTGGAAAACAAAGATTAAACAGACAAAGACTGCAACGTAAATTGCGTACAAATCTGAATGTTAGGAGGACTCGGAGCCATCAGCGGTTTCAAGTCGCCTGCTCTGGCTCAGATTTCCGTAGTTTTCCCTAATCTTGCACTAAGTCGAATGCTGGGCTAGACTTCAGAAAATTGGGATTGTTAAATTCAGGTTTAGAAAGTAAGAATGATTAATATATGCAGTGCTGGTATAGTGCCGTAAGGTGAAGCACCAGCCATTTCGACAATATGAGCCTGAGATTTATATATATTTGATCAATAAATTGTATGGTCTTCGTACTACCTTTATTTTTAACTGTTTCTCGTCTTTCCAAAATTGTTTAGACCACGCGTAACTTAAATCTTCTTAAAGATATTGTCTTTGAACTATTATACTCTCCCTATGGTGAGAAACTTGATAATAATCTGTTATGCAACAAACAAAACTAGGTCTTTCTTTAATATCATAATTCTGACTAAAGAAGGAGAAGTGCAAAGCATCCCTGCCTACAACGTTCAGAAGCCGCGCGCTTTGTTTAATCTACGGCATGTAGAAAAGAAATTATACGTACTAACTCACACACCAGACATTAAAAATCTATTACTAAAGTACTTTAACATTGATTCTACATTTATGCTTCTATAAACTCAGCTGATATTAATACCACTTCCTACCTCAGCACTGCTTTTCTAAGCCACTTTTCACAGTAATATTTTTGAAGGCAGATTAGGGATTAATTAGAATGATAAAAACCCCTAATTATAAAAGTTGAAATTTTGTTCCCTAGTACACTTGACTTTTCTTTTATGAATCTTGAACATAACGTTTTAGTATGTAAAAGTTAAAACATGCAATACTTAAAAATTTCCTGCAAAAATAATATCTTTTACACCTAATTTTAAAATATTTAAACACCATTCTTACGGATAAGAACTGACTTTCGTGTAAAGCCGTCTTTGCAACGATTATTCCCACTGAGACTAGTAATAAATTGCTGGATAAAGCCTTAAATTTTTGAAAACTGCTACTTTATGAGAGGTTTTATATAAGAGTTATACAAGATTACAACAGTCCTATGCTCCCAAACACACATATATTCTCTTATTTTAGGTAAATAATTAACAAATACGCGGACTGCACGCTATCTATCGCGAATTGACAACCCTGGGTGTGCTAGGCGCGATCTGACATTTGCATCATACAGTTTATCATTTTTGAATAGCAGAACGTTTTGTCGTACGGGCGCTATTTGTGTGTTGTCATTAAGTTGAAAATTTTCTCTCGACCAGAAAATAGAATTAAATGGTGAACATTTTTATTCAATAATTTTTACCGCTATCGACGTGGATTATCTCAATAACAGTGCATCCATCGATCATCTCACTTTGACTTTTGGTAACGAAGCCCTACATAGAACCGCTAAATATCGTTGGTTTAATGAATTTAATCGTAATCGTTGTTCGCTGTCTCATGAATTTAAAGAAGGCCATCCAAAATCAGCAAACATCGATGTCGTGCGCGAACTGATAAATCAAGATCGTCATGTGATTTATCGGAAAATTCAGACATCCTTAGACATTAGTATGACTAGCATACGTTTGACATTGCATGAATATTTAAACTTGAAAAAACTGGCTGCGCTTTGGATACCAAATAAGTTAACGATAACTCGTGTCGATTGGTCGAAAGAAATGCTCACAAAATACGATCGCGGTGCTTCAAAAACCATTTACAACATCATAGGTGACAAAAACTTGGATTTTTGCGCATGAAACCAAAAATAAACAGCAGTCGACTGTATGGGTCTTCTAAGATAACCCAAACCCAACAAAAGTCGTTCGCGCTCGAAGTACTTTGAAGCAAATAGTCGCCGATTTTTTTTTTTTTGAAAAACTGGACGTATTGCAACTGTGGTTTAAGAGGATCGTAATAAGGTCATTTCTGAATAATAAACATTTGTTTGCCAGAAGTCTTCGAAGAAATAGAAAAATAAATTAAATAATATCTCATACACAACTTGTTTTATTTAAATTTAAAATTCTAGCGCCTCTAATGAAAAACTCTCTCTCTCTCTCTCTTATATATATATATATATATATATATATATATATATATTATATATATATATATATATATATATATAACGAAATATTGCATTTCTCAAATAAAACACAAACACATAAAACCAAACTACATAACTATATACATACTACAATTATTTATAAAACTTAACTAAAACATCGAGACTTTGCAAATAAAAATGACAAAGTATACAACACCTGGTAAAGCATAAAAAATAACTAAATGATATAGGTAGAATATAAAAATATATTAGTATGGAAGCAAATGTAACCAATGGGTTCAAAGGCTTGGCAGCGGTAGCAAGATCATGCTTAGCGGGTGGTCTTCTGATGCACTAAAAATAATTGAGTACCTGCGTCTACTTCGAACAAGAGGTAATAATGCAGTCGTTTAAGGTGTACCACATCACCCCGTATCAGAAATGTTGTTCAACCATTGAGTTCAAAATTCTATACTCCATCATTGTTATTAATATTATTATATAACTTTTTTTATTTATTATATAACAGAAAAGCTTATATTTAGGCCACGACAAACTTTGACAAATATTGTGTAATAAAAATTCCAAAAGAATTAATTAAAATAACTAAACCCATATATCATTCTCAGAAATACGGTAAGCATAAATAACATAATGTAATTAAAAAAAAGTAATACACACACACACACTTTTATTATACTGAAAGGTCAGTGAAAATAAAATTTCATCTAGATCTGCACAAATATTATTACATCAGATAAAAAATACTTTAGCTAAGTAAATATAATGAAGTAAAATATATTTGAACTTTAAACTTTTATTACGTGACATCTAAAATGTTTCACTCTAAAACTGAAACAGCTTTTTAAAATTAAGAAAACGTAGATACTAATTCAATAAAACCGTTTCAGTTACGCAGTTATTCTAAGACCACAAGCCGAATTAATGATTAGGTGTGCGATATCTCTCTTTGCAGAATAATTTATGCAAGAGCTAGACTTCGTCATCTGTACAGCACATCTTCATTCAGGAACAATAGCACACAGCCTCGTTGCTAATGACAGGTCGACAGTGGATTGCAGGAGACAGGAATTTGCATGGGTGGTTGAAACGGGATCAAGGTGAAAGCTGTCCCCGAAGTGCTACGAAATTTACTAGTTTCTGACCTAGCCTAAATCAAACCCGTCGCAACGGTATCGATACCCAAATCTTAGGAAATTCTGTTACTGAAGTTGTCGGGAAGATGGAGGCAGATTGAAATAATTTAGCAAATTGAGCAGTTCTGGAGTGATCCAATCACAACTGCCATTAAGTTTATTGACGTTCTAGAAACAAAAACTTATCCGGAAAAGTATAGCTGTTCGATTTAAAATTTTACATTTTATTTTATAGAGGAGGTTAAAAGTTAAAAATATTGATTTCATACAGGGTTTCCACAATAAACTGCAAGTATGTTATTTACGTTGGTAGACAAATTAAAGTATTTTTAAATTGAAAAAAATAGGTAAAGCCCAAAATTTATCAACTGAATAAGCCAAAAAAAGTAATTGCATTTTTCTCGTCAAGATACACTGTCACACTGGGTAGTACCGTGCACCTCCTGTAAGTAGTTAAGAGGATTCAGTTTTAGTAGCCACGTAGAGCATCACCAAGCAGTTACTTAAAAATAAAGAATCCGTTGTTACTACTATTCAACGTTTTTCGGTCGGGGATTTAATATTAATATAATATAACTCAACACTTCGATGAGTTAAATTATTTCGTACTGCTAAATTAATTATGGATAGAAAGTCAACTAGCTCTCCCTGCACTCCATAAAATCCTGAGAGAGTGAGAAAACTGGTTCTTTAAAGTCCTCGTCCACTAGGCGTCGTACTCTAATTTTAAGTCTGTCTCATCGTTTCCTGTAGCACATCTTACATGAAAGTTAAAACTCCATCTGTACAAAGTTATAATTGTTTACAAGCTGTTTTGAGAAAGAACACTTAAACAGCTTATTGCTTCTGACGATATAATTCTAATGATGAGTGATTAGGCATATTTCCATTTCCATCTAAAGTAGGAATTATTGGACCTTACCTTTTTTAAAGAAGGTGAAAGGCTACAGTAACAGTGGCTGCAGACCACTATGTCGACATGTGAAGCAATTTGCCGTCCACAACTTCAACGTTTCTGGATTAACATGGAAAAACAAGATGAACGCATAGCCCAAAAAGCAATTTGTTGATAAATATTACCCCTACACATAATATCATGTTTCGGCGATGTCCTTGCTGACCGGATAGATCTATCCGAAATCTCTTTCTTTGGGTTTACTGTAACTCTAAAGTTTATGTTAGAAATTCTCATATAGCAGACGAGCAGACAATTTTCATTCCCGAATAAATAGCAAGTATGACAGAAAAAATGCTAGTAAGCGAGATGCAGATTATAATTAAATAATCAAAGTATACCTATCAAAAATGCATTTACTGCACATCGTTTTAATGTCCATAACAATTTTGTATCGATAATTACACTTATTTGAAAATATGCATACTTTTTGCACCACCCTCTCTCAATGCATAATTCGACATCCTCTTCTTCTTCTTGCGGTTCCTATCCGTTCCGGATGTTGGCAACCATTTGGGCTATTATAATTTTGTTGACTGCTGTTTTAAATAACTGTGTTGTGGTCATAGAAAACCATGTTCGCAGGTTTTGAAGCCATGATATCCTTCTTCTACCCGGACCTCTTTTGCCTTGTACTTTTCCCTGCAGTATAACTTGAAGTAGTTGGAATCTGTTTTCGTTCCGCATAATGTGTCCTAGGTACTGGAGCTTTCTTGTTTTTATTGTAGTCAGTATTTCTTTTCTTTTTCATTCTTTGCAGAATTTCGTCATTCCTGACTCTCTATCCATGACACTCTTAACATTCTGCGCTAGAGCCACATTTCAAATGCCTCCAGCCTTTTTTCTGTTGTTTTGTCAGGGTCCATGACTCTACTCCATAAAGAAGGATAGGAAGACGTAGCATCTCAGAAATCTCATCTTTGAATTAATTGTTAAATTGTGGCTTTTGAAAATGGCACTCATTTTGTTGAACACGGCTCTAGCCTTTTCAATGCGGATCTTTATTTCCTGTGAGTTATCCCACTGGTCATTAATGGTGCTACCAAGGTAAGTATACTTTTCCACTTATTCTATAGGTATATGGTTTATCATGAGTTGACATCTGGGGATATTATTTTTACTGATGATCATTAATTTCGTTTTGTTTATATTGATGTCTATGCCCTGTCTCTGACTACATTCTGTTACTCTGTTTAATAGTACTTGTAAGTCCTCTAACTTTTCAGCAAAAATGACTGTGTCGTCTGCGTACCTGATGTTATTTAATCTTTCTCCATTTAAGAGAATCCCTATATTTGTGTTTTCTAACGCTTCTCTGAAGATGTATTCTGAATAAAGGTTGAACAATAGCGGAGACAGTACACAGCCCTGTCTCACCCTCTCTGGATTTTATATCTTCGATGTTTTCTTCTTCTAATTTCATTGATGCCGTCTGATTCCAATATAGATTTATAATAATTCTTAGATCTTTTTCGTCTAGTCCTGTGTTTCTTAAAATATCTATCATCTTTTGATGTTGGACTCTATCAAAAGCTTTTTGAAAGTCTACGAAGCAGGCATATACATCGCAGTTTACATCCCTGCAACGTTGAATTAATACTTGAATGCTAAATAGGGCTTCGCGTGTTCCGACTGCGTTCCTGAATCCAAACTGTGTAGGTGCTATTTGTTCTTCGCATAGTTTGTATATTCTCTTATGAATTATTTTTAGAAATGATTTTAATAGATGGCTCATGAGGCTTATTGTTCTATACTCGTTGCACTTCTTAGCTCCTGGCTTTTTAGGTAGTAGAATGAATTCAGATTTAAGCCATTCTATAGGTATTTTTCCAGTGTCATATATATAGTTGAATAGATCTGTCAGCCATTTCACGTTTTCTTCATCTAGGAGTTTCAAAAACTCTGTCTGTATGTTGTCTGGGCATCCTAACTGCTAGTTTATTTTACTTAATAGATATCTATTAATAAAATAAATAACAATATCCTAGACATTAAATTTTATATAATAATTGTAAAACGTAAACTAGATCCACCAATAAATAAAAATCATTTTAAAAACAAAATTGGAATTAATAATAACCAACAGTTTCGTAAACGTTATTTTTTGGAGTTTACAAAATTTTTTATAATTAGTAATGAATGAATTTTCTTACATTTTTTTATTTCAAAAATATTTATTTGGATTAAGTAAATAAAATGCGTTACTTATTTTAACTAACAAATAGAAACAATTATCACTAAAATCTCGTTAAAACAAGAAGGTAGGCAGATTTGGTATTTTAAAAATCGGGTATCCTAGAATACTATTTTTTTTACATGTTCAAAGTACTATAAGATATTTGAAATGGGAAATTCACTGAATTCGCCAAACCGACTCCAACTTAATGATTATTTATGCTTCAGGATTAAATATACGAGGTAAGCGCCAAAAGTTTCCGACCCGGCTATATTTCAAAGGCGATACAAATAAAACAATTGGATTATTTTTATATATAGTCTCCATATATTTTAACATATACATATTACATCTCAAAATTAGCATTTCATTACCATTGGACAAATTCCCAAACAATTTATAGTAATCACTGGAGAGTAACTCTGGACTCTAAACTGGGCAGAAAAGCTCCTGAGCCTGGGCTATTACGACCTTACGGGCAGGGACGAAGGTGGACAATTCAAGTTATGCTAACTTTTTTTTAATAACTTCGAGAAATTTGTGCAGCAAACTAGCACTCTCCTTTTACCACTGTGTTCTTCACACTAAAATTAATTAAGAAAATTCTTTTGATATCCCAGAAGATCGTTACTATGATCTTTTTCATCGATCGAATCACCTTTGCCTTTCTTAGCCGTTTTTCATCCGATCTATGCCGTTCCATTCACTCTTTTTTTGGTCGAGAATCGTAGTACAAGACCATGATGTCATCCTCTGTAGCAATGGACTGAAAAACTCCTTTGTTGTCGCGACAGAGCTTTAAAAATTGTTCACAACTTCGATCGCAGCAAGATCTTATGTCGCTGCTTTTAAAGCGCTGGAAAAATTCGAAATATTCATCTGGTACTAATCTTACTTCTATAAAGGTGCTTATAGAAAATATTCTGCACGATTCTATAGGCAAGTCATAAATTTTGGTAGAATCCTTTTACTTTTAAATGTTTATCTTGCAGCATCTAATGGTCAACGAGAGCAACATTTTCTTCTAAAACCACTTTAACTAGCCTGCAAGTGTTTCGTCTAAGACGCTTTCTCGGACCACACGAAATTGTTTTATATAATCCTCTACACTGGAATATAAAAGTAAAGATTTACCGTACACACCATCCAAACGTTGTAACTAAGACCTTCTTTAGTAAAAAATAATCACGGCTGGCTAAAATATTTACAAATGTTCACCCAAAGATGGCGTTATCTGTTACTACCGCTTTTTATCTCTATTATTAGTAAATCATAGACTGGAAATTTTTGGCGCTCACCTCGTACATTCAGAAGAATTTATTTTGTGTTCATAAAAGCGATAAAACCAAAACAGCTCGTTAATATTCCCTTACGATGGTAATTTACATGAGGCAGTAAACAGATAAAAAACAAGGTATAGTAAATGAAGTAATATTATTATAAAATAATTTTTTCGACAAAATAGGTTAAAATGTTAATCTAGGTATTATGCATTAAAGCAACACAAAGTAACTTTAGCATATTTGAATCATTATCACATATGTACACTACTTTATGCTGTTATTCAACCAGTGTTTCACAGGGACAAATTAACAATTCTATAAACAATTCTACATTTTTTGTGCTAATTAAAACCAAAAATAAAATTAGAAACAACATTCCTTTGCTCAAAATTACAAATTCATTTTTTACGTGTCTTCCACCTGGCCAATTAAAAATAATTAATCAAAAACGAATGTAAACTTTTTCTCCAAATCGTAAAATGTTTCTTTTTGTTCTGTGTTTTACAACTTTAATTGGCTTCTCCATGGAAAACTCCCCCTACGTCTCGTTGTGCTGCCATTTGTATGGATATTTTTAAAGCCACTGTGATTTCTTTCATTAATTTAACCCCAGTAATCCACCCAAATTAAAACAGTCTTGTCACATTTTCAGGTTTCTATAATCCTTTCCTATTAAGTTTTGTTTTCGGGTCGAGTCTATAATTCGGATTGTTTACAATTTCCAAAATATCTCCTGCAACTGCAGATTTAGTAAAAAATTGACTGTTGAAGTATACTTAACCAATTCTATGAGCGAGAACGGTTATCCCATGACAGTCTAGCCAAACTTAATCTATAAATCTGTTGATGCAGACTTTAATTATAACATTTTATTATAATTCTGCTATATTTATCTGCACCAAAAAGTAATTCCATTTCTTTCGTGTCCTAAATTAAATTAAAATTAAAGTTTGCTTAGTTTCTAGTACAGTAACTAGGGAAAGGCAGCAATACTGATCGTGTTTTGGTTTCAATATTTAGTGCAACAATTAAAATAATTTGAGAATAATATATTAATATTATACATAAATAGTTAAACTTTTTATAGTTGATCTTCTTTATCTTTCCCCTAAGCGCAGCATGATTGAAAGTGGCTTTGAAAATGGGTTTCAAGTTTAATATTTCTCTAGATCCTTTTTGATAAATGACCATCCCAACATAATTACAACAATGGAAGCTTTGCAAAAGAACCCCAAAAAAGCAAATTAACTAATTAACAGAATATTGATAAACAACTGGTGCAAGAGAAAAAAGAGCAAAATTGGGTTATTGACGTTATTTTTTTAGTTTTTACACAAGATTGTGAAACGCTGTCTACCTCATAAATGATATTTATGATTAGCATCACATTAATTATAAAACGGTGTCAATGTTCAATTAGCTTATGCTTCTTTTCACTTTCGTATTTTTTCTTGCTATGAAATTAGTAGGTCTTTTTTATCAATTTGCACTAATCTTATAGTTATCAGATTTCTTCTTTTTTTTACTTACCTCTGAAATTTGATATTATCGTGTTTTGGATTATTTACAAAATTCTAAACTTTTTAATACTGTTGCAACGTGTGGTAAGATATTTTGTTATAAACTCTCCGACAATATTTGACTTCATATTTAAAACACATTTTTCTTTCTATCCCTGAATCTTTGTGTACTAAGTTGCTAATCTAAAAGGATGTCTTCAGAAACTTTTGCAGTGAATATAAGGTATAGTTATGTATCCGTATCCGTTTTTCAAGAATCAGGCTTTTTAGGTTTTGGATGTAGGGTTTACTTTTATTAAAAATAGAAACAATTGGATAGGGAGATAGGAAGATATGACAATAAATATTTTTTTATTCCTACGCATAACTCGCATTAAATTCTGATTAGTTTTACACCAAATCGCTACACTACGAAATCTATTTATCTTTTTAGAGTTTTTTTCATTAATTTGGATTTGCAGTTAATTATTCCTATACTCATAAAGAAATGTAATAACTTTAGCTTAATTTTCTTTGGTAAAGCTTGGTATGTGAATTTGTGTACCTTTTTAAATTTGTGTCTTCATGTGTTGTTTTGAACTGAGACTAGAAAGAAAAACAAGCCATAATCTTTTGTATCCCAATTTTAGCAATCGATCATTTTGTAGGAATTGTTCGCTGTCGTTCCACTTTCAAAGAAGATTGCAGATAATGATAAAGTTGTCGTTGGGACATCTTTTATCTTCCTTTGATCTCATAGCATTTCTTTATATGCTCTACTGGACCTTCGTATTCGATATTGAGTACATCTTCTAACTGCTTTTCAATCACAGCGTCCACAATCTTTGTATCTCAATTCTCGAACGACTTGTAATACTTCTGTCTTCACCATTCGACAATCTGACACAATCACTCTTTTGTCCATTATTATATGGCAAATTAAATTTTGCGAATGAGTCAAAAACCAACAAGTTTATTGACCAGAAGTACGCCTCGGTTGACATCGCCGGATTCTCTTCATTTGCTTCAATCACCGCATCTCGATCGACTTCATTTAGGTGTCCAGAGCAAGGCCGATCGGCCAAATCGGTGTTTGCAGCCCGGAACTTGCAAATCAACGGTACTCAGTCACCTGGTGGGTGACGTTAGCACCGTTTATTCGACTAATACTCGCGACAGCCATTTGTGCTTCGTGTCCAAATTCAAACTCATAGAGCAAGTTGCAAATAGTGCGACAAGCCGGACCGATTCAGTGGGATTTGTTGACGACTTGGACCGCTACAATCGAGCCTTTCCACGTGGACGTCGCCTCAATGTCATTCTGCTTCAAGACAATACTAAGTCTGACATTGCACATCTGACCAAGAACAAGTTCAACGATCCGGGCTGGAGCACATACTTCGAATAATGTTGTTGAATAATTATAAATACTTCTGGTCAATAAACTCGTTGGTTTTTGACTCATTTTCAAAACTTATTTTGCTACCTATAAATCTTTCTCTAGTAGGAATACACAATAAGACTATTTGCATAATCCGTGCTTTTGGGGACGTCCTCTTTTAAATTAACGAATCCATTATTCTTTAGAACAACATACTCAAACAATCAAAATTTAAATTAATTTTATTCAAGCTCTCAAGGCCAATAATGCGATTTAGTGGGATCGCTTTTACAAGGTAAGGTCGCCTATTTTTATTCCGCCAGCGATAAAGGGGGCCTAATCGTTTTAAGAATGGAATAGCCCTTTCAGATTTTTACAAACTTGCCACAAAAATATCCAGAGGATCCACGGCCCAAGTTACATAAATTAAATAGACTGCGACTTGAACTATTTCTTCTCGGAGCTTCGGGGTATGCAGAGGAAACTTTTATTTGTTTAAATAATGACTTCTTTATTTATTTTTTGAGTATATTTAATTTAAATTGTGCTTCTAAAGAAACCGATTTGAACATTTTTTTCTGTTTTTTATAACAATATATTAACAGCTTAAGCAATTCTACTTTCTTTCTTGATAATTAAAAATAAAAAAGAAATTCTTGCCTCCTAACTGCTAACTCTAATAACATAATTTCAAGATAGATGAGTTACGTATAATAATATTCTCTAAGGCACTAAATTCTAAGACACCCAATAACCTTTTAGTTAGTTCTACTGTACATAATAATCAAAACGTTAAGTTACATGGACATTCGAATGAAGCAACCCGTGTTATTAATTTCCTGAAGGTTGTAGGCCCAATGACATTAATCGACTAAGGGGTGCTGTCTAAGGCAACGCCTGTGTGGAAGTCACTAGTGTCAGAAAGTGGGCAAGGTGTGTGAAGAGATAAAATCTAACCACAACAAATCTGTATGATCAAGTTTGATGTAGTCGGCCCTTGACAGCCGCAAATAAACAGCTTTAAGGGGTGTAGACAAAATGATTTATGCTAGTCTAACAGAAGGACATCGCTGGAACTATTTGTATTTATTTTGAACAAGCAGACCCTAATTTCTAACAACTTGTTCAGTGTTAGCATATGTGTGTCAGCAAGGATCGTACAAAAGTAATAACACCCCTGATAAAGCGTTTTTAATCTTATAGGAAATACATAACTGATATGTATCTCTTACTTATTAATAAAATTATAAAGAAAACAAAACTTTTCAAAATACCTTTGTATATACATGGTTTTACAATTTTTGATTTATTAAGTATTTAGCATATTATGTTATTAATACTGTTTACCTTCATTTTTAATTAATATTTTTATATAAAACAACAGTATGTGTTTTAATATTTTTTAAAGTCATTTTTTACTTTGGTTTACAAACAATTTCACTTCACCTCCATATTCTCTGAAGTGCTTTCAGATGTAAGTTGGCTAACGCACCTTTTTATTATACGCTTTTTTAATATTGGCTCCTAGTATTTAGTTTTTCAGTCACTTTTTATTCAAATTACGTGTGTGTGTGCGTGTGTGCGCGTGTATATATATATATTATTTAAGGCAACTTATATCACTCACAGATTTTACCAGAATCTGGAAATCTGGCGTGTCCAGGATCTAACCCGAAGGTACCATTCTGAAAGCGGCGCTTTAGTCCACTAAACTACAATAATAAAATTTATTTTGATTAACCAACCATACTTGCTGGGCTTAAGTTTTATTATTTTTTTAAATTCTTATTTTTAAGCATTAGAATATTTTAAGTTTATGTGTGCTTGCATCACCGCTAAACGCATCAAAAATCATATGAGTATAAGGCGGGTGAATTTGGAGACCACTCAATACCACCTTCTGTCTTACGGAAGGAGTTCATATTATGATCATATTTCCAAAGACTTCTGTGAGGATATCAAAGATGCCCCTGGCGCAATGGGCGGTCGTTCCATCTTGCTGAAACCGGTAATGATTGACTTATCTTTTGTCTCTTACTTCTGTGCGATAAACTTCTTCATTCATATATTTTTTGAGAAACAGTAGGCCGACAGTTTCATTGCACACCATTCACTGACTTTTTCCGGATGCAATCGACGAACTTTTCGGTAAAACGTGTGTTTTTGGTATTCCAATATCGGTAATTTAATTGTTGACATTTCTCATCCGTTAAAATATACGTGCTTTATATTCAACTGTTTAGTCCGAGCCATTTCCATGATCATTTTTGCAAAAGTAAATCTTTTGCCAATATTGACCTTAGTCAGAGGCGTTTGCAATTAAATATTATACGAAAATAAACTCAATTTTGTGGTGAAAATGATGTGTATAGGGCCAACACTCACACCGAGTTAAGCTGTGCCTTTACAGTCTCGGGAGTAGTCAGAGTGGGTGGTCTGCCCGCTCTTAACAAATTGTCATCCAATACACTTCTTGTCTTTTCATACTTTCCAATAAGCCTATTATAACATGGTAAAATAGACAATTTAATTATAGATCAAATTTTATCATGGTATTTTTTACCTTGCTATTGTAAAGATAAACGAGGTAGTGTGCTTATCAAACTTGGCCTTGAAGGCAGTTATTGTTCCACTAGCTCTTTGGTGCCTCTTGTAAAAGGCGGCCACAGTGAAGACCCTTTCTTCGGTTAAATAGCTGGTCTTAGCTGACGCTATAATCAGTGTTGACCTAGAGTGTAAATAAAACTACAAACATTAACATGGCTATAACTAACGTCAATCATAAAATTGGCTGAAAAGTTTGACCATGATAATAAAAAAAAAAACTCTTTTGCGTGACATAATAAAAGTCCTATAAAAATGTTTTGCTCGGGGATACATTTATCGCTATTTTAATTATGACAATATATCAATAATATCGCTCCATAACAATAACTTAAAAAATGCAATATTATAATACATAATACAAAAATAAAGAAAAGCAACTATTTACTGCATCGATTTATTACTCAAAGATAATAACTTAAAGTGGAATAAAAAAATCTCAAGTATTTACTGCTCCTAACTTTTAATTAATGCATTTTTCTGTAAGTGCCTCGTTTTTATAGCGATAATTCAGCTCATAGAATTATTCAGAAGTTTTCTAATATTCGCAAAACGTTTCCAAAATGGGTTTACCTAAATATGAGCACATTTATTGTTTAACAGCTAATTTTTTAGCACCAAAACTATTATTTTAGTGTAATAAAGTCTGACAAGAACTGCTAAAACTAATTATGACATTTGAATCAATACAATCAGCCTCTCGTAGCAGGTAATCAAGAAAATTCTGTCGTTTGTGTGCGTACAATAATTCTAAGAATTATTTATACATTATCTTAGCACCTGTTTTACTCAGTCGTTCATTATATTCCAAACTGTTTACTTTAATTTAAAATATAATTTCAAGTCTTAAAATGTGAAAAATAGGGTAATACGTGCATGTTTACTTTTCGAATTTAAACTTGGAAGCTGCACAAATTTGTATTACGTTTGGGAAAATACAGTTCTATCAAAAATACCAGAAATAGTTAAAAAAAATTATCGACGAATTGGAGAAAACGCTCGAATAATTCCACTTTAACGTGTCAACATTTTACGTAATTGTTCAGAGTAAGTGACAAAACAACACAAAATCATTTACACAAAGTAAAAAACAAGTGGAAATTAAGTAAATGGGTGCCACATAAAGTAACTTTCAATAAATCAAAATCAAAGAAATCAAATTACAGTGTTTTACAATCTGTACATCTCATTTCATGACTAAAGTCAGATAACTTTTGGATCTCTGATTAAAAACTAGATTATGTATTGCAACTATTAACGTACTTACCACTGGATATCATTAAATTATATAAAAAAATTTAAAGGAACTTTGACTACACAAAAACTTCTCTATTTTTGTGGACTTTAAGAGGAATTATTCACTATGAATATCTACGTGAATACGCGATCAGGCGCTGGTTGAAAAAGATAAAATGTCCTCGGAAAAAATAGATAAAAGGCAAAGAAAGTCACACTCATCACTTTCCTCAGTCTTCCTCGAATCAGCGCACAGCTTTTTCTTAATGGTAGCCCAAATTCCCCACAAACGGATCTACTAATAGAAAAACACGCCGGTTGCTTGCGATCCGTACCGGTTAATGGAAAGACCTGGGAGCTACTCGTGAAAACGTTCTTTCTTTCGGCCGCAGCGTTGATTTTCGGCTCAAAATCCAGAGCGTAAGCCAGGTTAGAAGAAAATGCGATTTTATAGCGGGATGGTAGATCCAGTACAGAGCGGGTGAACAACTCGAAGCGGAACGAAACACTCGCTGGATTTTCAAATGGCGACATACCCGATAATGTATGTATTTTCAAACAACACCGACAGAAAGCGGGTAAAGCCCCAATTTAAGCTAAAATGGAATATCTGTGGCTAATTAGAGATAAGGTTCTATTCGGCCACAACACTAAGAATTAGTTAAAACTTCACAGAAAACATTATAGTGAACAACTTCAATACTACAACCAGCACTGGTAAATAGTAAAGTTTCGTTTTTGCAAGATAACGTCCGACCACACAATGTAGTAGGAACCAGAGAAAAAATAATAAATTTAAGGTAAAAGATCCTCTCCATTCCTCGTATTTCCTAATCATATCTTTATCGAATTGTCACCTATTTTTATCTTTAAATAATCATATGCGTAGTAAACAATTTAATAATAGAGTAGAATTAAAAATAGGAGTATCAACATGTTTTGAAAATAAAAACAATCAATTTAAAAAAATAAATTTAAATAAATTATCTCCTTCCTGAAAAGGTATTTTACAAGCAAAAGTAAACATTTTTAAGAACAAAGTTATTTTTTGTAAAAATATACAAGTGTTTTTTTTCAATTTCAAAAACCACATAACTTTCTTGGTTGCATATAAACAAGTATTAAAACAATATTCACAAATCAGCTAATTTTTAAAAAACATTATAATGCCGAAAATAATCTGACCAATTATAAACGGATATTATCATTACAGCTTCCGATTAGTTCTCATTTAAATTCGGCTCGTGCATTCAAGCAGAACGAACGTGCGTGTCGAACTATACCCGCGCTATCGCTTCGGCCACGACTAATCTTGCCGAATTAAAGGGCAACTGTGTACGTTTTGTCTTTAATTTTTTTTCGTCGCGGATCCGTTATCCAATTCAAAATCAGTAATTTGATAAAATAAAGAAATATTTTAAACCCTGAGTATCAAAATGTCTGCACTGACCACGCCAACAACTCGAATAAAAAACTATGTCACTAGCAAAAGCCTCAATTCGTAAATATATTAAATCAAAAATAAACTGAATTTACGCCAATCGTAACCTCACTTCCAAATTTTTTTTAAGATTAAAAACAAATTAATGGAGGAACACTGACCATTAACATATAAGCTACTCTTAAACAACATACACTTTAATTCACTCTATACTAGAATAAACCTGCAAAGCTTGCAACGCATAGCGAAGTGGCGAAGCAATCTCCCAAATTTGAGAACCCTCTAGTCTAGCTGACCTTTGACCAATCAGTTTCAAAATCACTAGCAAACAAGCCTTTTTGGTCACCTGTCGATTGGTGAAAACAGAATTTGGAAATTCCCAGCCGTTCTCGAGTTATTGCTCGGGCGGACGGACAACATGAAGTTACTAAGTGACTCCGCTTTGCTTCGCCACTTAATAAAGCGTATATTCTCGAAAGTTAAAAATAATTGCTACCCTAACCCCACTATCAGGTGTATAAAGCTCCGCATTTTCGAACACTCTGTCTAAATTGGACAATAAGTTTTTCTTATACTATACACTACCGCTCATAATGATTCAAACGTGTATTTAGAAAAACTGTTGTTAAAATATACAGGAACAAGAGTTGCTTAATTATTATAAATGCACTTTGTTTACATTTACAAATAATTTTGGTAAAATGTGATAGCGAAAGATTCAAATAAACCCAAACAAGCCTCGAGTTATTTATAGCTGCAGTCCGGATTTTATTAATTTTAAGTTTTATTGCCGTTATTTCAAACAAGAGATGCATTGTAATAGTTTGTGTTTGTTTAAATTATCCAAAAACTTCTAGTATCTAACAAACAATTATTTTGAAGAATATGAGAAAATTAAAATCGGAAGTATCGTACACTTGATCAGTACAGTGTGAAGTTTGGTCTCTTATATAGTTAAGTTTAGCTTCTTGCAGAACTATTATGGCTAAAAAATGTGAGATGAGTGTTGAAATACTGATTGATACTCTGTATCAGGAAAAATATTCTACACATCACATTGTGAGAAAATTTAAAATTTTTCGGTCAGCGATATAGAACATTCATAAAAAGTCGAAAAGAAGCGGAAGGAAAATGGAAGAAGACATAAAAATAATACAATAAATCAAATATATTACAGTAGTTAGCAAAAGCAACCGATTCTACAAGTAAAACAAATTAAAAAGTTCATAAAATACTGACGCAATCAACGATTATAAGCTGACAAATCCAAATTTGAAGCTGTTGATACTAAAAGAAGGCAGTTTATTCGTCTACAAGCGAAAGAGCATGTATTAAAGCAGTGGTTTGCTACAGATTTAAAGAGGAGTATATTTACACATTCTGCAAGCCAATGCGATATCATCTGGTAAAAGAATTACTAGGAAATCCAGCCAGCTACGGTTGGCTGCTATAGAGAATGCAAATGTTACGAACTTTCTGTAGCAATAGTTACTATTCTGCAGCTATTTCTTCCGATGTTCTTTGAGAACGTTGCAGTCACCTTGCTTGGTTTCTTGCTGCTACTTCTTTTGGAGTTCTTCGTAAACTTTTCTGTCGCCTTGCTTTGTTCTCTGCAGCTATTTCTTCCGGTGTTCTTTGAGAACGTCGTTGTCGTCTTGCTTGGTTATCTACTTCAACTTCCTCCGGCGTTCTTTCAGCACATATACGTCGCTTCGCTTCATTTTCTTCTTCGTCTTTTCATATAATTTTTGTGGCCCTCGCCTGTTTGCGCCCGTTCCATACCAAAGAATGCTTATTTGCAAAGAAGTACAGAAAAACTAAAACAGTAGAATAAATAATTTAATTTGAATTTAAGTTTTTAAAATTACAGTGTGCTTTAAAGATATGACGATGGTTCGTGTATTTCCGCGTAGCCGCAAACGCGTTACTCTGGCAACCAATGCTTTTCACACGGCCGCGGCCAGGAAATCGGAGACCGGGGACCTCCGCATCGCATTTAAAGATATTAGATTAGCTTTGAGATGGTTTCATATTTCAAGAAGATAATGACCCCAAACTCTTCTCAACTATGTGGAAATTATTTACATTTATTAGGAAATCAAAATATCATGAAGATGATTATTTGGGATTTATTTCCTATAAAATTAGTGTGGAATGAATTAGAGAACAATGTCAAAATTTTTAATAAATTACAGTAGTATATTAGCATAGACAGGTTACAAAAACTGCTTTAAAGAATGCTAACTTGCAATATTACTGCCCAAAAGTTTGTCCCGTTGCTCTAGATGGGTTTTATTATTACTTTATGAATCAATAATTTGTCAAATATTTGTCTTAACTTTAATTCTGTTTTCGTTCGTGAATATATGATTTTGCCATTCACCAAGCTAGGTGTAAACCTAGATATTTTGCATCTTTATGTTTCAATTGTTTGCCGTTTGACGATAGTAGAGGCAATTATCTTTTTTTAGTGTGAAAGTTACTTGAATTGATTTATCATTTACCATTTCCTTAGCCGTGATCGTACTTTATCTAGATTACGTTGCGTGTTCCTCGTACATTTGCTAGATTAGGATGAGAATACAGAAGAGGTGTGTCTTTTGTGAATGTGGTCGTTGTTGTTAATCTAAATTTTGATAGATCTACTGTACTCAGTAGTTGGTTCCAGAACGCTTCTTTTTTCTTGTACTACGAAATGTCTTTCAGTTAAATATAGTCTTAGTAGTTCATACAGCAGATATGGTGGGTTCTTCTTAATTTTATGATATAACCCTTCATGCCATACTTATGAAACGTCTGACTTACGTCGAGGAAGAAAGCGCAACAGCATTATATACTTTCAATGGCATTATTAATTTTATCGACCACTCGATGAATTTGTTTGACTATTCCGTGCATGTTTCTGAACCCAAACTGATGGTCTGGAAATAGTTGGCTCTCTTCTACTACTATTTTTAGCCTTTTTAATATTAGCTCCTTGAACACCTTATAAAGTATCCGAATTACAGTTATTAACCGATATATAACACCATCAATATTTTTATTCGACATAATCACTACAATTATTTGAGTAATATTCCAAAATAGTGTTTATGTAATTTTCCAGTAACTTAACCGAAACGTAGTGCATACAGATTTAGTTGTTTTGTTATAGTTCTTTTAACTTCGGTATTTTTGTTTTACAACAGTCGGGCATATATCTATTTTTTAGAACAATTCCAAATTAGTTCTTCTCGTATAAATAATTAGTAGCCACATACTGCATGTCAGAATTCATAATGACTATAACGAATGATCAAATAACAGATCAAAACTAGTTTAAACTTTAGTTTGTTTATTATTGCCCCCCTTTATAGCATATTGTTGTGTAGACCAATACGTTGCTTATCCTGTTGAATAATCCTGTAAAACTGTTTTAAATTATTTTCTTCCATACTTTTATTAATTCGCGATCGTTAGCTGTTACCAACCTTAATTCCCAATAAGAATTTTTAAAATTGCAATCTTTACGAGGTATAAATCTATTTTCAAAAGTCTTAAAAATTGTCTATAACATTTTTTTGTCCTCATGTTTTAGTAGGTAGTATAGTATCGATAACTTTAAGGTACTAATTTGTTCTATTACTTTTACTGTGCTAGTTTGTAGGTGTTCAAATATACCTATTTGCTATGTTCGTGATACTTTATGCCAGGTAGATTGTATGATTATAAATTTTATGTAACCTTGGTTAACAAGACTTGTTTCTGAAATTAACGTTATATAAATATCATTGGTTTGCAAAAAAAAAACGGCATATTTCACTATAATTAGTAATTGAGCCATTAGGACATTTTCGTAACTGAAACAGTAATGAGGTTTATAGTTATCCCCATTTAGGTAATTAACATTTTTATCATAATATTTAGTTTAATTAAATCGTTTGTCTTATAGTATCGGTAGCTTATAATTGCTTGTCCTTATTATTCGTATGTTGTGTCTGTTGTATATTTGGCATTAATGCTTGTGCGTGTGTTATTATTGGTCATATATTAGTTATTACTTCTCTTTCTCTTAACCTGGAATAAATTTTATGTTGTATTTGTTTATAGACAGTATAGGGTGTTTCAAAAACAATCATCCAATTTAAAAAATCATAACTATTCAATTTTTAATCCATTTTAATCGAACAATATACTATTAGAAAGAGTATGACCATCGCGCTTCGTTTATCTACCATTTCAGGGTTTACTAAGATGGCGACTGGACAACAGAAATAATTTTATGTTTTACGCTTCGCGAAGTGTCAGTCCGTAACAACTATTAGCGTCATTTTCGGCGACAATATGGTGTTAAACTAAAGAGAAATCCAGTGGTCATCTCCGGTTATCAAACGAAGACGTGCAGTGCATCCAAGTGAGTTTCGCACGTAGCCCCCGAAATTCACTCTTCGTGCCGGTAAAGAACCAAACATTTCCTCAACATCTGTACGGCGTGCTGTGCGGCGACGTTTGATTATGAAACCGTACAGAATTCAATTAATGCAAGCATTTCATACAGGTGACAAACAACAACGTGTGGAGTTGTGTGAATTCATCCTCGACAATATGGCAGAAAATGACAATTTTGTAACACGCTTAGTGTTTTCTGACGAAGATACTTTTCATTGAGGTGGTAAGATAAACCTCCGTAATGTTAGAATATGGGGTACAGAGCAGCCGAATCTCCTAAACTTAAGCACCACCACACTAAAGCCTGGAAGTTTGAAAATTTCTGAATAATCAAATTTCACAACGATAGACCGGCAGTATGGATTCTAATGATTCAGCTTTACATCACTGGCCTCCAACGTTGCCGGGCCAGACTGTGTGCAATTTTTTCTTGTAAGGGTTTATAAAAGACTGCGTTTATGTGCTTCTTCTTGCAAGTATTTGTAATTTACAGCAGGGTTTTTGAAACAATTTAGATTTCACACGTGCATCCTTTGTATTTATTGAATAATCTTTAGTAAAGAGCTTTTTAGTACAATTAACGCATCGTGGTATCTGTGACATTAAGGTATTTCCTTGTTAAAACGGAGTGCTTTAAACTACATAACGTTGTTAATAAATTCATAAATTAATTTCATAAATTTATTTGTTATTTTACATTATTCAAGATATACAAAAAACATTGATAATTCTTTCTTGTTAGTTTTAATATGATGTTCCAAATATTAGTCACTTTATGTCCTATTTAAAAAAATGTATAGCTATTATAATAGTTTCAAGTGACATTTTCTGCTCTTTTTCTATCATCGCTACCATTAACTCAATTTTGTTTTTATGCTTTTGTGGTCTTTTAACCTTATTTTGTTGGATAATGTGTAACAGATTTTTAATCGAATTCATGTCTGAAGATTGCAAGATTTTAGCAATAATCGAATTTATTACTTTACTTCTCGGTTATATGCACTCAATGACAAAAGTGTCATTTTCATATAGTTTTGCTTAAGGGGAATGTTATTATTAAGGACAGGCAAAAAAATCACTTAAAATTTCATTGTATTTACTGTCATTTACAGTACCATCACGTAAAATTAAACATGATCTGCCACCACACTATTACAAGGCGGTTCAAATATGACAGGAACTGATTTGTGTGTAAAAAAGCCGCACTACGCAGCAGCTGTGCAACCTTGAGAAAGCGGAGCCACAAGCTCTACTCTCTTCCCTGCTCGGATTAGAATATGTTCAGTTTTGTTTGGGAGTTGCTAGAGTGATGAATGAATAGAAGATACCGCGGAGCGTGGAACAACGCATTATAATCAAATTCCTTGTTGAAGAAAACACCCCGTCCGCTGACATTTGCCACAGACTTCAACAACGGTATGGAGAAGAGTGTCTCTTACGGACTCGTGTAAAATACTTCAGAGGGCAGAGAGCGCGTAGAGAATGAACCGCATAATCGTCGGCCGCGAACATCTGTCACCGAGCCAAGCACTGATCGTGCAGACGAGCTTATTAGTGAGAATAGGCCCAGTATTATCAAAGAACTTGGAGCAATGCTGTCCATCAGTGTTGGTAGTGTAGAAAGCAACGTGAAAAAATAACTACACTATCGCAAGGTGGGTACCACGCATTTTGACAAACGTGAACAAAAATGCAAGCCGCTTGTCACCTCCTAAAGCAGTTTGAAGACGAAGGTGATGTATTTTTGAAGTCTACAGCGATGATACGTGGGTGCACTACTTCATTCCCGAGTACCAGCGAGTGGCAGCATACCCGTTCTCCCAAACCTAAAAGAGCACAGGGAACCATTCGACAGGAAAAGTGATGGCAACGTTCTTCTGGGACTGACAGGGGGTTAACCATGTACACTTTCTGGGTACCAGAACAGTCAATGCAGCTTATTACTCAGACCTCCTGGCAACAGACGTGAAGAAAAAGAGCCGATCCAAGCGGAAGACAGGTGGAAAACGGGTAACCTTCTTTAAAGACAATGCACGCCTCCATACGGCCAAAACAACAAGGAAAATCTTCCAAAAATTAAAATGAAACCTTCTTCCACATTCGCCGTACAGTCCCAACTTGACCCTAAGTGATTTCTATCTATTTGGAAGACTTGTGATTTACGGACAATGACACCGTCAACTAAAAGCTTTTTTTAAAAAGGGCATCAGTATGCTTTCATAAAATTGGAAAAAATGTGCCGACTTCGGGAGGAAGTACATTGAAGACTGAAATGTGCAAGTAAGTGTATGTCAATTTGGTTTTTTGTAAAAAAATTAGTCCCGCTCATATTTGAACCACCTTGTATGTTAACTCCCCAATATTTTACAGTCTTACGCCTCTAAAGCAGTTTCGGTTTTTGTCAGAAAAAATGAGGGAGTACCAAAGGCCATCTGATTGTAAACCAATCTTTGTTGTCCAGTTCTTCTTAAAAAAATATCAGTAAAGGTTTCTTCTTTTCTTAGTAATACATTTGTATAATCCCACACAATACGAATAATTTTGAATGTGTTGTTCGGGGACACTATTTTTGAAGGTTTTTGGCAGTTATTTTTATCACTACTTGTTTTGTTTGATCCTAGGCTTCTAGAAGGCCAGGTTTTGACAGTATTTTTCGTTTCGTTTAAACTGACTATTAACCTGATTCACTATTGACAATAGTATTTTTATGCACGCACTTGTTTCTCGTTTCAGCTTAGCTTATGATACGCCTAATTTTGCAATCACCTAGATTTTTGCATCATGATAACCGTGGGATAAAACAAAACGAAACTGCCCATATATGTTTAAGAATGTCAGGTAATTCACCCTTTTTTGCAGAATTTAGTTTACCACTTTGATTTACCAATTTTCACTTAATATCTATTTTATTCTAACATCTTAGTACATTATGTTGAGATATATTTCATAAAACAAACTCTAAATTTAAATTTTTAATTTCACTTTTTTTCTTCGGTAATACAATATATAATATTGCAATTAGTATAATTATTTAATATGTTGGTTCGTTTAGATTGATTTAATGTTTGAATTACAGTTTTATTAAACTATTTTGTCGCTAAAAAATATTTACTGCTTAGATGACACCACCCTTAGTCTTTTTGGATTTTTTTTAAACTATTAGACTAATGCTCTGTTCAGTTCTTATAATCTTTAAACATTTTTTAATTTTGATTGCCATGTTTGTCCCGCGGATAACCCTGTTGTAATAAAAGTGACTCAATTTTGATTTTTTTATAGGATGCAAACAACAAACCAAATCGTTTTAATAGATATCCTATGTAACTGCCGCTCGATTGTCGTGAAATTTTAAAATATTGCGTTTCTTCTACAATAACTGTTTGAGTAATTACTGCAAGCATTTGCGTCACAATCTACACGCGTTGGTTTAAAAATTATTAAATATTCTATAAAATATATTACTATCTCCTAATTGTTCACTTTTTATTTTTAAAAAAAAATGCATAAGCTTATTGCTAAATTGTTATGGTATTTTAACCATATCTGAAGACTGCCACAACCATAACAAAATCCGAATTTATTGCTTAGATTTCTATGCCGTAATTGTAATAGGCTCGATAACAAGGAATGTTCTGCTTGATAAAAACATTTTTCTTAAGAAAAATATTATTTAAAATAGTAGACCATCGTGATCGGTCATTATGTAGCACTATACTAACTCCTCAAAATTTTACAGTCACGTGACAGAATTTATTATCTAGTTGATTGGATAAATACTTCTACTGGCACTAAATTAACAGAATTGACTAATTTCAGAATAAAATGTAGGACCGCCAAGATTTGTTCCACCGAGAACGCACCTCTTTGACACTTCATAGACCCACACCATACAAATAGCATTGAACAGTGCTTCTGCTTTTTTCCGCTAACAAGCTTTTTTGCCAGTGCTCTAAGAGTTCCGGAAGACCGCACCTAATCAAAATTGCTTCATAGCAAATCAAGATTATCTCAGGCGTCTATCAAAAATAGTACAAAATTTACGAGCATGAATTTAATTAATAAAAAAACTGGACCTGTAAGTGGTTATCTGAGGAAAAATGTAATTCATACTGTCAGTAATACTATGCTTTAAAATTTGATGGGTCAGCGATAACCAAGTGGTTTGAACAGTTGATCCTCCATCACACGCCAAAACCGAGCGAGTGCAAGTCCCGCTTCTCTTATGGACGTTTGTGGTGTAGATCTAATTTAGAATGAAGCTTACAATTAGTTGTAAGAAAGTCTAAATTAGAACAGTAGTATAAAACGGCATGAGCTACTGAGAGATTGCCTACAGTAATATATATAATCATAATAATGGTAACGCCCCGCGTGGGAGCATGAAAATAGTTTGGTTTTTGTTTCCTAAAGTTTTTTATAAACAGTTTTACGTTTATATTTTTGTAAATATTCCTTTTATTTTTTTATATAGGACCTTAAACCATATTTTAAATACGCTTTTATTAAATCAAAAAAAAAGTTTTCCGACTTTTCATTAGTTGTCATATGCCCGACCAAATTATATAATAAGCGTTTGAAAAAGTCAAATTTTCCAATATTCTTACAATAAACATCTTGTAGCTTGCAAAACAATTACTTAAAAGGTAACATTACGTTAGATATAAATCTATGACTTGTTCTTCGGCAGTTTCTGTATTATTCTCTTCAACTATGTGCTGTAAGTTTTCAAAACTTCCAAACAGTAAACCTGGTTATCTATCTGACATTCAGACATTCGCTTCGTATGTACAATCTATTCAATAATAAAGTGACCGCTGTAATTTAAAAAAAAATGTAAATGTGTTCATTTTCTTTTATTAAAGTATACATTATAAAGTATTATACAATTATCTAATATCTGATGTAATCACCTCCATTACTGATTATAAATTTTCACCTCTTTTCCATACTTTCGACGAAGTTTTCTGCATTGTCATTTGGCAAAGATCGCCATATCTTCTTAATTTGAAGTAACAGTTGCTTCATAATGTATACTGGTTTTCCTTTGAGCTTCATTTTTATGTGCAACCAAACGTTTTCAGTGGGATTAACAGTCGGAAATATTGCCAGCCATTTCATCGTATTGGCGTTATTTTGTTGTTTCCATGCACTATACAGTTTGCTGCGATGTTTAGGGTCACTGTCTTCTTGCAGCACCCAACTTGTTCTGTCAGAACCAAAAAACTTTTCAGCACATATTTCTGGTAGATAATTCTTTACAAATAAAATAATCGTTGCTTTGAAGTACAAGTCTGAAGTATTCTTGTACTTATTTATTTTTTTTGACATTTACTTTCAAAATCATACTAATAATAAAAACATGCTTCATTACAAGTGATAGAAATTTAAAAAGCTTACTAAAAATTACTAAAATTGAATCGACATTTATCAATATAAACTCCATGAGGGAAATAATTTGCAGCCTTCTCACTTTATTAAAATTTACGAATTGTTAAATCTCTCCGTAATTAAACATTTAGGTGACAATCTGCTAAGGTTAATTAGTTTTTATTTTGAATTGTGCTGAACAGCCCACACGCTTTCCACCAAAGCAAACACGCGCGGTTTACCTTTTTCGAAATATTTGACTTGATAGTATATTTACCGCTTTGCTGTACCGAGTAGTGGCCGGTATCGTGTCACGCCCCCGCAACTGAAAAATGCTTTTAAATCTCCGGTGGAGCGAATTGAAAAAAGGCGCTTGTACCCTTGTCGCGGCAAGCTTATTTTATTATTAAACATTTTCGAATGATTACGTATTCAGCAGCTGTACAATAATGTTTATTTTGCAGAAGCTCTTATTAACTCCACATTATATATTATATTTACTTTATGTACTGGAAAAACAATTCTTGGAAGCGTAGCACTTAAAAAATACATTTGGTTAAAGCTTTATATCAAACGTAGGAGTTGTGATTTAAAAAATATAATGAAATAAATAAATTGAATCTCGTAACTAATTATACATTTCACAATTATTACTACAATAACTGCAACAAAATGTTATTGATACACATATAAACTTATAGTAAAATATATGACACTGTATAAGATATGTTATAATTTAATTTGTAGTTTTACAGATTTCATCCACTGAAAGAAAACGTGAAAATTTAAATAATTTTATTTACTTGCCAGTTCTGTGAACGGCTTTCTACTCATTTTTAAACTAATCGTATTATTGGTCAAGAAAAATAAGTCTTTGACAATACTGGGCAAAAATTAACTTTCGTCTGTATACACGTTTTGCAGCAAAAAGAGCAGACGGATTTTTATTTAAATAGATCTATAAAGCTTTAAGATAATATACCAGACTTTGATTTCATTACGTTAACCAACATCAGAAGGCCCAAATATTTCCAGAAAATGCTAAAAACGAACTAAATTTAACTTTTTCCATATATTGCTTTAACGATTCTCATTATTTTCACAAATGAAATGTTTCTCTTATTTATAGGCAATACCTATGACTAGGATTTCTTCAGAAATTCCAAAAGAGGAGATATCTGGAAAAAGTATTTCATTTCAGTTTTCTTATATTTCCAAAAAAATTGTTTTCCTCATAAAATTACATTGGTGATATTAAAATATTATTAACACTAATTTTTCAAATGGAATAAAAAGGTCCAAAAGTTTAAAAAATGCTTTTTAAGTTTGTGTTAAAACTACCATTTCGAGGAACAAATTTGAGTTCTAAATTTTTGAAAAAGTTTTATTTGTAACAAAATATGGAAAGAAATCACAGTATTTGCTGGTTATTGAAATAGTGCTGATTAAACTGAACAACTGCCTCTTATTCTGTAACGTAAGGGTGTTAACGTTCTTCCCGACTTATTTGTAAAAATTTTGTCATTTGTTGACATTAAGTATATAATATAACACTGTATATACATAACATGATGAAAAAAGTTCCTACAAATTCCTTATGTTTAACAAGTTGGTTTGGTTTTTAAGCTAACTTAACTTAAACTAACATCCACGCCCATAATTACATAAAACGGTTTGATAGATCTCAAGGTTTAAACCTCTTAAGTCTGGGCCTATCTTCGTCTCTTTCTAGTAAGCATTCAAGAGAATTAAGATAAGCAGTAGACCGATCGTGGTGCGCACACTGTATTTTTTAATCTTCTCATTAATTGTAAGAATATTAAGGTCGCACCGTATGACTTAGTTTGGTACATAACATGGGCCAACTAATGATATCAAGATTTTTGCTTGGAATCGCCTTAGTATGTCAATTTTTGAATTACTGGCTGTTTTAATTTTATAAAGCAAACCTTGATTCTAGATTTTGTCACAGGCTTGGTTTACATTTAAAAATACAGCCCAACAGTATCTCTTTGTTTCAAAATCTTATCGACGATTCTATGGATTTGTTCGGTGGTAACATGTTGCTTGGAATTAAATTGTTCTCCACAAATATTGGTATAATTCTACTAAGCAACAGTTTTTGATAGATCTTGAATAGTAGAGAAAGCAAGCTGATCAGTTTATAGAATGCAACTTCCCGTTTAGGCTTTCCCGGTTTAAGAATCAGAATAACACATTCGACAGCTAATGCAACAAATAGTATGCCTTTAACATTCTTACGATAGTTGTAAATAAAATAACCAACCAAATTCTTTAGAACTGCACTCTGAAACGCCAACGGCCTTCAATAAAAAATACAAGAAATTTAAATTTTCCTAAGCTTTAATAACATTGATATTTTCCTAATATCGGAAACCCATTTTAGCCCACAAACCATACACTACCTACCAGACCAAACATCCGGATGATACGGCACATGGAGACACTGTCATCGCCATTCAAAAATCTACCAAAATCCGAAGAAAATTTCTAGCAAGTCACTATGATAGAAAGTTGAAAAAGACCAAACCCAATTATAATAGTGGCAGCCTATTGTTCTCCTCAACTTAACATAACCAAAGGCATGTTACAGACATTTTTGACTTATTAAGGCCATCATTTACATTTGGCGGGAACTACCCGATGGGGCAATGGACTGATAACTACAAAATGTAGATAATTTAATATACTTATAAATGATATATATAAATGATTACACATATGGACAATGGATTCTAACGAAACAACGACTTTATTAGATTGCTTGATTACTAAAAGAACTTAATCTAACTACGTAAACATTAAATCCAATTATAAACTATGATCTAATTACACATCGGTCATACTTACTATTAGTGCTACAGTAATTAAAAAAGAACCCAAACTAATGTTTTGTAACAGACAAACAGATTGGAATACCTTCAAAGAATATATAGATCAACACCTGGGTTCTAATATTAGTTTAAAAATAACTGAAAAACTGTAGTGTAGTTAATAAATTTATAACTACTATACAAGAGGCAGGATGGTAGGCTACATCACAAATAGAGGTGGAACTGGTTAAGAAAAAAAGAAAACTATAGCAATCTGACAACGATTCTACCATATAAACGGCAAAATAAAATTTAATGAAATTGCTAATAAACTTAAACAAAATTAAACGAAGTAAAAAAACGATGCGGTGTATACATATAATTTTATTATATAACCCAAACAACTCGTGGACTAGGCCAAAACAAGAAAAAGTGGCCTATTTGTACAACATCTATCAGAAGTATTTAGGCCCAAACTGAAATAAATAGATTTGAAGTAAACGCTTTCCATGAAGCCCCACTGCAACTTTAACCCCCGATTCAAAATATTAAAATCAGAGTTAGGCCAGGAGATCAAATTGTTAAACAACAAAAAAGCATTAGGCGATAACCTTATAATTGGTCCCATCCTTTAACAATTACCAGAGTTAGAGAGTAGAGGGGGGAGCGGAGAGACAGATACTAGCACTATTTAAAGATTATCTTATTGATCCTTAGAACGAAATGTGGCGCAAATCATTGTAATATTAAATCCTGGTAAACGCTAAACTTCTAGATACAACACCAGTTTATGGCATGCCAAAATATCAGTTCATATTCAGCCTAAGGCAGTTCACCATTCAATAGTCTTATCATATGTCTAACACAATTCATAATTTGCTTGAAAATAAGAAGCACTACACAACAGTCCTTATGGATGTCCAACAAACATTCGGCAATGTGTAGCTCAAAGAGTTGCTGGCTAAACATTATTTCTACACCCATAGCTCCTTTTGCAATCCTACCTTTCTAATCGCCATTTACAAATCAAATAAGAAACAAAACCTCAAGGGAGTATTCTCAGTTCAATACTATACTTTTTACTATTAATATACCAATCACACTGTATACAGAATTCACAGATGATAATGCCTCTCTTTTGTGCAATAAAAACCTCTAAGAACTGTAAGATTACAGCAAGAACACTTTTTTGGCGCACTTACAAGCACTGCAGCCTCAACGGCCTATTGTGCTCACTAACATACACTTAGATGCTAGGACATTCACACACACCCATGGGTTGAGCGAGACTCGAACTCGCCCGCGCCAGCTAGAGGACAGAGGCAACTGCTTGAACCTGCTGAGCCACCGCGTCCCGCAAGAACACTTACATATACTAGAAGAATTGTTAGATAAATGGAGAACTAAGATAAATGGAACAAAATCAGTACATATAATTATTACAACACTAAGAGAAATATGCCTTTCTATTACCATAAAGAACACTAGGAAAAAACCTGTATGCATTGCGTAACACTTGATATGTAAACCTTAAATACAAATAAGAAAATATTTCGTATGCGTTGCGTAACACTTGCAATATAAGACCTTAAGTAGGAATTAAAAACATTTAAAGTTAATGACTTTCGATTGTGACATATGGTAAGGCTCTACGCCCCGCGTGGGAGCACGGTCGGCGAACTGAGAGGTTAAGGCCTCATACGTTCGCTCTCTCTGCCCGGTCATCGCGCACCATCTCTGATGCGGGGCGATGTGGCAAGCACCGCGCCTAAGACGACCGCCATTATTACCCCTTGTTCGAATGAACGCAGGTACTCAATTATTTTTAGTGACTGAGTAGGCCACCTGCTAGGCATCAGAAAGCACCGGGAATTGAACCCGGGTCCGTCAGCATAGCAGCCCGTCCCTCAACCATGGGACCACGCTAGCTTATTGTGATATATATATATATATATATATATATATATATATATATATATCACAAACTAAGAAGTGACGTAATTGTAAGCAACACATAAAAAAGTAGTGTAAGGCTATGGATCTAAAAGTCAAAAAGATGTACTAGCTAATAGGTCAGAAATTACTCCTAATAACCAAAAACAAATTTCTTGTACACAAAACCATCTGACGCCCTATATGAACATATTGATGTACGAGGCTGCTCTGACTACTCCAATGTAGACATTATTTAGAGGTCCCAATTCAGGACATTAAAAACTATTGTATATGTTCTATGGTGCATGATGTAATTATGAAACGAGTAACCAGATACCATTCTTTTGCATATTAAAATGAAAATGACCTTGAGACCTACAAACAACGTAAGTCATCACCCTCAACCATTAGATAGAAGTAATGGCAAAGTAGCACCAGTCGATGCCATCCTCATTAAATCAATTAACTGTATCAATAAATTAGTTCATAGTTTTTATAGTTAACGCACTACATTTAAATAAAAAAAAAAAATGAGTAGAGACCGATAGAACGTTTGTAAGACTAAAGAATTTCGGTGAGCATAATTGATAGCATTACACAACTAACACAATTTGTCTACCTTTAAGTTATAGCGCGATTTTATCGGGTTAACTTTGAGTAGCTAGAGGCTTTTGGTCTCTACAAACTTCCTCGCCTAACTTGATTATATTAGGAGATGGTACATTACAGTGTATGAGAATATTAAAGCGGATACAAAACCAACGTTGTGCAGTAACAGAGTTGCAATTTTTGTAAAAAGCTTTAATTCCAAAAGCGCACTCACTATCTGACCAGTGTTTTATGGTAATTAAATAAAATTATTCGGTCATTCAAACAAATCCAAATAAAATGGTAATTTAAAATTGCCCACTTTTCTGGCGCATCCTGTATTTACTACATCTCTGATTGATATTTATATCATGAAACATGCATCTAAAAAAAATTTTAAATAATTAAACAAACAATGTGTTTAGCATTCGCACCAAACATATTTTCGTAAATTTTTAATTGGGCCTTTGGTTCTACATCGCTCACTGTTTCCCGGTTCTTACGTAGCTAAAAATTAATACTTGAGCCAGTTGGACCGGCAATTGTCATAAATCATTTTTGCCACTTACTGATAAAGATACTACAACAATAATGAGTCAGAAGCAATAATGATGTAAACCTTGCTGGAATTTAATGTTCCGAAGCCAATCGCAATAAACGTAGATAATGCAGAACCTTGCATTCGTTTGGTTAACAAGAATACATTTAGAGATAAATAAAACGATTTTATCATCTAATTGTAATAAATGTCGTTATCTTTTAGCAGCGCGAATCAGACACGCGTCGGCTGGAGTGTGTGGCAAGTAGAGAGGAATTTAAAAATGCGTTGACATTCGCTGTTAATTAAATAATCTTGCAAAACAGCTGCAATTTGAAGATTTGAACTGCTTGAATTAACTTTTACTAATAGGAGAGTAATGAAGTTTTAACATCCGTTTAATAATACTCCGGGTGTGTAATGAGTTATGTACTAGCGTTTCTAATAAATGTGCACGGGAATAGATTAGATTTTAGATTGTTAGATTGTACATTTGTAGATAAAACTTGAGACTGGCCCAAGCTTTTGCAATTTCTGTATTTTGACAACTAAGGTATCGTTCTGTGTGATATAATTTTGTGCGGCATTTTTTATTTTAATTTTTTATTTTATTAAGTATAATTAATATCTACCTCGTTTTAATTATCTTCTAGATAAATTATTTTTCGTTAAAGTAAATAGGAAAGAAGTCAGTAAAAGGATATCAAAAACAAAAATATAAATTTTATTTGAATTAAATTAAATACGATAAACAATTATAACAACGAAATAAACTTTATTTCTTTTCTTCTGCTTCTATTTTTTCTTTTTGTATTTATATTCTTTCTTCTTTTCCTTACTTTAAGACTTGCGTGTTATTTTGCGACGGTGACGTCCAACTTTTATATGGTTCTTTTGACTACTCTGTCGGCTTTCATCCTTTCAACTCGACCTTTCCAATATCTTCTTCTTGTTCTTATGTTTCGTAAATCTCACAGATTCTGTCACTACAGAGTATCACACAGACTTAAACTAGTAATATCATTTGATCTTATCATTTCTGTTGTTCTCATGATTTGTTTATGTAGTTTATACTTCGCCAAATATCATGATAGTACATCATACTTTTGTTGCCTAAATCTTCAATTTCATTGTAAATCATTTTTGTTTGAAATCTGTTAGGATAATATCAGTAGCATATCCTAAGATTATTTTTTGCAGTTACCAATTATGTAACCTGCTTTTGATATTTGCATGTTCCATACTAACAAAGCCTTATTTATAACCACGGTTTCCTCGGTCAGCCTACATATTTTTTGCCTTTAGGGTTGTGGTTGAGAATTTCCTCAGGTACCCTTTTGTTTTCTATTCTATTAATGTGCTGTTTCAATTTTTCTCGGTAACAAGCTATTCTTTCCTTTAGAGCGTAGATATTTAGTTCAATTCATATTAAATCACTCACTGTGTTGCCTTTTACTCTCAAAACATCAATTTCGCTGCTTATACTTTGCTGTCGACTTTTTATTATTTACTGACGTTCATTTCTATATATTAGTATTGGTTTAGCTAGTCTTGTATTTTATTAAGTGGCTTTACCGGAGTCACTTACTAACTTCATGTTGTCCGTCTGTCTGTTTGTCCGTCCGTCCGTCCGTCCGAGCAAAAACTCGAGAACGGCTGGGAATTTCCAAATTCTGTTTTCAACAATCGACAAGTGACCAAAAAGACTTGTTTGCCAGTGATTTTGACTCTGATTGGTCAAAAGTCAGCTAGACTAAAGGGTTCTCAAATTTGGGAGACTGCTTCGCCACTTCGCTCTGCGTTGCAAGCTTTGCAGGTTTATTACTCAATATTTTATTTATTTTACTATAATATCACGAAATGTTTACTTTTAAACACCATACCTTTTGTTTTGTTTAAATATATATCTGACGATGTATTTTTTACACTTCCAATTTAGACAGTAGATTGTTAGGGTGTATCTTCATTTCTTTATATTATTACTTTATCCGAAAAAGTAATAATTTTATATAAGCATTTTGGGATGTACATCTGGTTTCCAATGCGTGAGGATGTCATCACTGTACAGGTTAAAAGTGTACAAGATGAGCTGCAACCTTATCTCGTTTCCTGGTTGATTTATATTTCTTCCGTAAATTTTGTACCTATGTATATTCCTATTTTTGTCTCGTGATGCAAGCTTTTAATTTCCTGCATAAGATGTGGTCCTTTTCCATTATTTGTCATTATAATCCAGAACTTATGTCGATCCACGCAGTCAAAGCCTCTTTCAAAATCAATGAAAGCTGTATGTACCTCAAGATTAAACTTTATGCGTTTTTCCATTTGGCGCTTCACTATAATGACATTGTCGTTGTATGAAAGTCCTTATCAAAATACATTTTGTTCTTTTCATAACCTTCAATCGGTTAATCGGTTTTAAGTATATTTTATATGCGGTATTAAGCAGGTTAATACCTCGATAGTTTTGACAACACTTCTATTGTCCTTTTTGAAAAGAAATATAACTTCTGCTGCTTTATAATTCATCCATTGTAATCTAATTACTTATATGTCGATGTCATTACAAGAGTAAACCCAAAAATAAGATCTACGAAGCACTGAGGCCATAGGGAAACTTTTCACGCAGCTGTTGCCCACACTGTCGTGTTTGCTGCTTTCCGCCACTCTCAAGCACACCATCGTTTAGCTAGAGGAGATGCTCAGTTTTGGTTCGGCAGCCATTCGCAATAGAGGTTTGGCTTGCTGCTACTCCCAAGTGCAAAGTTCACGCAAAAGACGTTAAACCAATCGAAATTCATCGCCAAATGACGAAAATGTATGGAGAGCCGTGCATGAATGTCAAAAACACCGCAAGTAGTGTGGATGGTTGCATAGAAGTTTGCGACGAAGGAAAAAGGGGAAGACCGTCAATTCCCGACGAGACAGTCGCAAAGGTTAAACAAATCATGCTTAAAAATCAGAGAATCACTCTAGATGATCTCTGGATTTTGGTGATGGCAATGGCGATTGCCCTTGTATGTTGACTATTCTTAATAAATCCTTAAAAGTCTAAGTAAAGTCTACAAAAGAAAGGCAGTTAAATTGGAAAAATGCCGTCTTGATTACAAGGTATCCGAGTCTAAGCTTACTAACCTTTCTTCTCCTGGAAGCCCTGCCGTTCAAAATTGGTATGCCATTCAGGCGCTTCCCGCATGGAAAAAGCTTAAATGCATCCTAGATGTTCAGTTGTTCCTGAACATTCCAAGGATGGCATTAATATCTTCAGTGCAAAATATCAGCTCCGCGACAACCTTAAAAAATAATAACAATAATTATTATTATATAAATAACTAACAAACTACTTATGCGCTAAACTTGACTACATTTTATAATATATCTTTATAAATAATATTGGCTAATTTTCCTCCTGGTTGGATTGCCAGGCTACGGAAAGAACAAACTTTTGAGCAAATTACGTTCAACTAATACAGAAGAAACAGTCTTTTCTAGTCTTTGTTAATACATACAAATTTCTGGTAAAGCATAGCTTAGGAATAAGCTGTCAATGTTTGAAATGAAGGCGAAAATCCATTGCAATTAGCAAAATCTTAGGTATAAACACTAATTTTTTTCTGGCGTATTGCTTTAGAAGGATGCATTTTCCTAATCCTAATGTTCTCCATCACTTCATCTATTATCAAAAATATCAGTCTTTATAACAGTAAATCGATAAATTTCCTTGCTTTTATTAGCCTTTATGTTTTTTAGGGAAAAATTTTATATATTAGTATATATATAAGACAATTTCAAATATGTTTTGACTTTTTTATCTTTAATTCTCCTCTATATTCTTCAAGGAATATAATTACCAAATCCTATTTCTGGTGTATTAAAAGGATCTATGTAATGACTATTTTTGCGGTATGTTACTTTTTATTTGCTAGAAATAATAATCCTATAAGCTTTGAGTACTTGTGCTATATTGGTATGCTTCGTAATATAGACTAGGACGATTTTTAAAAGGCAAGAAATTAACAATCTAAGAACTAAATTTTAAATTTTTACTTTTAGTCATTTATAAGTTTTTTTTATTAACAATACTTAGTATATTTACAATATATTACAATCTATTTGCAACCACACCCACATAAATTGATGATGTTATAACTTTAAAGAATGTCTTTTCTGAATAACTACTATATGGTCTAACCTAGGATTCCGCTAATTCCAATGGATTTTCTCTTTCATTTCCAACATTTACAGTTTCTCCCCAAGATGTGCTTTGCCAAAAATATGTATCAGTCTGATATTTTAATACATCTGACACCGGACTGAATTGTAGAGTTAAGTGAAATCTATAGAATGCTATAATTTTTTACGAGTTGCTAAATTGCCTGTTTTAATTTAAATATATGATCCTTACTATAAGAAGCTTGCCATTTTTTAGATAAGCATTTATTCATAATATCAATTAAAAACTATTTTAAAAAAAACTCAGTCATGCTTACCGCCACGTAATAGTTTCTATTCAATGCGTAGTTATATACCGCGACCCTATGATCCGTAACACATTTTCAGCGTTCTCCAAACTTTTACATAAATGTATTTTTTATTTTCTTATACAGTATGGTGTGGCGGCCTTTTCGCCCTTGAACCGCTTTATATCTCGGCGACATGCGGACCTTTGATATCAGCTACGTTTTGCCGTCGCACACGAACGGCATGGGCTTTTGCTCAGCCGAGGCATTCATGCCCCGCAGCGCGGCCAGTTCGGTCGTGTCTTAGTCCGCATAAATTCAAATTCACGCTCCGCAGCGCGGCCAATACGGTCGTGTCTTAACCCGCATACATTCATATTCATGCACCGCAGCGCGGCCAGTACGGTCGTGTCTTAACCCGCATACATCAGAAACATTTCGCATCCCCGCAAATATTCATGCATCGCAGCTCGGCCAATTTGGTCGTGTCTCAACATCCCGAAGATACCAGATCCGCATCGCAGAGGTGGCCACCTTGGAATCACCGACGAAGCCGAAGCCGAAGCCGATGCAGGTGAGCGATTTGGCAATTCATTGGTTGATATCGGTAGCCGCCCCCATCCGCTAACGCGACGGCCGTTTAAGGGACGATTTTGGCCTTATCGGCTGACCTTCCACTACGGGCCGTACTACGTTTCCACACCGCACCACGAGAGCGGCTATTTACACGCCTGCCTCTCCATTTTTTGGTCCTTACGAGCCCGATCGGTATCGTATCCCACACCGCATCACGAGAGCGGCTATTTACACGCCTGCCTCTCCACAGTACGTTTGAATAATGTGTATGATTGAGCTTAATCTCAAGCATTAAATGCATTTGAGGCTAGTAGAATCATTTTAATTTTAATGATTATCACTTGTCACTATTGTCTAATCAATCTCACAAATTTGAATTGTAATAGGTCTAAATTCGGGTTACTAGCCCAATTTTAGACCACCTCGCTAAAAGGTTTTAAAAGAGCTTTTCTGTTCTAAAATAAAAAACAAAAAAGAATTTCAAAGAAATGTTCCTAATAATGTGAAATAAAACAGATGTGGTAAGGACAATTTAATCTGTCCGGGGAAAAGCAATAGACACTAAAAGCTAAGAAAACATTTAACGTACCTCACAAATGCTACAATCTGTAAGCAAATAAACTGATGTTTCTCTTCAAAAATAGTGGGAAGAAAAATGAAGAGAACCCCCATACTGAGTGTGAATTAGAAGATCAGTTGGTTCGGCGGCTCTTTCAAATAGAGGAGAGATTACATGTCCTCACACTTGAAGACCTATATGGAACGGAGCACCAACTAGCTCTTTTAAATAACAAAGAACACCCGTGGAAAAACTGAAATGTCGCTAGAGCTTAGATAAATATATTTTCCATCGTTATAAAAATATTATTGCGTAAGCCGCAAACAACTTTAACTCTTTTTAAATTGTCGAAGATATTTTTTTTTGAGAAGCGTAAGTACTCCGCTAATGCAAATAATACAGGGTTAACCACTATTCAAGATAAAATTTTATATTTTATTGGCAAATTTCTGTATTAATATTTGATGACAGAAATTCAACAATAACTGTACTTGCCTGTACGATTGGTTCGGAACGCTATGTTTCGATATTAGTAGTATTCCCCCAAAAGAATATAATTTAGCAGCTCATGGAATGGGTTCTTAGACGATCATTTCAGTTATGTTCGTAATTTCGATCTTACTGATATTTGAAAGAAAATTATGTAATTTTGTTCTTGCTCTCGCAAATTCCAACCTCGAACATCATGTTAATGAACCTTTTAAAGATATATTGCAGGAGAAAATGAGACAATAGTTTTGTCATTCACAAACCCTTTATAACATTTTTGGCAAATAGGGGGAGAGACACACACAGAGAAAGAGAGAAAGAGAGAGAGAGAAAAAAAGGGAGGGACAACATTCAAGGCAAAAAAACAACTAGACTAAAACTGGAGTATTCAACAGTTCGGTCACCACTTCAAGAACCTCTGCTAAGTGCCTCAAAAAATGTAAGTCTATACAAAATTGCCCCTCTTCTCTCATCCAGAAGAATAGACGTCGCAAGACATGTCATTGCTCAATCTCTCAAAAAATGTCTAAAAGAAATTAAATCAGTTTTGTACTTCTTTCTAAAGCATAATTTTGAAATTATCCCTAAATTATAGCAAAATTTTGAACTACTCAAATCATAATTATTTTGTTGTGTTTTTACTAATTCTTTTTTCATAACGGCTCTAGCATGTCTTTCTTTAACTGTACCGTATTTTAATTTTAACCATTTCTATTAAAACTTTCCTAATAAATACGAGTATATTCAGTTCGACTTCCACATGCCACTTCAATATTTCAGTACCTTGCTTGCAAGTTATATTTTATATTTATATTGTTATTTTTGGCTGTCTATAATTTCTACTATATCATCCATTTTATATTTTGGCTCACTTTTAAATTTATCTTTCTTATTCTGTGGTATATATAAATTATTCTCCAATATTTAACAATTTTCTAAATATTTTTTTATTTCACAGTACTATTTATTTACTCCTTTACAAAATCAATTGTTGCAAGAAATTCTTTTGTCCAGAAGCATTATCTAGATTTTAAATTTACATGTTTTTTATATTGTGCAATTTATATTTATAACATTTTATTTTACAATCCATGAATTCTCTTTATTTTGTTTTTTGTTTTACGTCGCTTTTATTTGTTATTAAGTTTTTCGTATAGGAAATGTAATAAAATTCCACTTTCTTTGTTTTGTTTGGCCTATTGTTCTTGTTTTATATATGCATTATATTTACTTAGACTTTCTGTGACATGTATTTTATTTAGATTAATATTAACCACGTTTTTGTCGTTGTTAAACCTTCTTTAAACACTATTAAAATATATTTCACAGGAAATAATTTTGTTAGCCAGTTTTCATACATAAATCAACATAAAAGATAATATGTATACATGTACCAAAGACACTAAAGGTTCCCATACAAATCACTTTAGCTTAATATTATTTAAAAATTATAAACTGTAACTGAACAACTAATTTCATAATTTATTTTATTTATCTATATAACTACTTATTTTAAGTTAATTCTTTATTTTCAAGCTTTTGTGTGGTTGAATGATGGTAATTTAATAAAAATCAAGTTATTATATGGTTAGTCTAACAAGCCAGTTTATGGCATTTTCTATTTTATTAAACCAGGTCACTCATAGTAACAGTTAGGAAGATTTTTATTTTTTTTTAATATTTTATTTCTACATAATTACAATGTAATTATAAAGTATATTTTCTTATGTAGGCAATTCTTTATAAATTCTATATAAACTTTTATTTTTGGCTCTGAATCATGATTATACTTCATATTTTTCATCTCTATTAATTTAGTAGATTTTTCAATCGAATAAATTTATTTCATATGATCACTTAAAAAAAGTTAACAGAACTTTGTCAAAATCTCCTTTACTGCAAATCTTAAACTCAAAATTACAGTTATCAAATTTACAGTTCCAAACACTCAGTAGAAATAACCGTTTTTGGATACTCGATATACAAGTTTTATTTGTGTTAAAAAATAATTTAAGTAAAAGTAAACAAAATCTGTCTCAGAAATGTCATTTGTGATACATATAACAATACACTTATATACAACTTTTCATTAACCTTGTACTTGTACAATTTTAAAATATTTAATACTTTTGTTAAACATTTAACTATTACAGTCTGTTCAATAATAAAGTAAAGATAAGAAATTTTTCTTTTATTGAAGCATATATTATTGCTATACTGATTACAATTTCATGTTTTCGACAAGGTTTTCTGTGCAATAATTTGGCAGAGATTGTCATATATTTTTAATTTAAAATGACAGCTGCTTCTCCATGTACACTGGCTATTCCTTTGAGCTTTGTTTTCGTGTACGACCAAACATTTTCAATAAAATTAATATTTGGGGGCATCACAGCCCGTTCCATCTTAGTAACGTTGTTTGTTTTCACACACTGCACAGTTTACTGCAATGTTTAGGGTTATGGTCATCTTGCAGCACTCAATTTATTCTTTCAGAACCGGGCATCTTTTCAGCAGATTTCAGCAAGCATTTCTAATAGATGGTGCTGATTTTCTCGGCGTTTAAATTGTCCATAAACGAGAGAGGCAACCAAAAGCATCTTCAAACAGGGACTTTTGCTTTGGATAAAGAAGATTATGCCTAGAAAGAAAACAGCTCAGCGAAAAGCTTCGTGTGTCTTCGCAAGATTCATTTCTTTGTTGTTGTAATGCGGGCTATCCCCCTCTCCAGCAGATAGTCTACATTTACAATTTAAATATCACTTTAGCCACTTCTTAACGAATACCTCCGACTTCTGCGTATATTTTGTAACCGCTTTATGCGTCAGTTTCAGTTTTTTTGGCATGATTCGCTAAAAACACTGCCTGGTATTGTTTCAGGAATTTTGCACTAATTGTAAAAACAGCGAATTCCTTGACATCAGCAGCACTTTGTGCCAGCAACTACAAAAAAAGGACAAAATAAAAATTTAACCGAATTAATATAAATGGCGCTGTAGTGCCTCCTTACCAAATGATGACACTCTTCTTGTCATACAAACTATAACTAACAATCCCCACATTGATGTTATTTAGATGTTGAGTATTTTATATTATTATATAACTTTTTTGAAAATGATATTTCGTGTTTTTTTAATTTATTTATTTTCATTTTAATATTTTTAACCATACCGATAGCGTCATTATCTGTTCTTGTAATATTTATTATTTGAATACAATAAATAAGATCAATTATTACATTATCTATTTATTTAATTCTATTTTAATAGGTAAAATGTTTTAAATTGTTAATTAATGGATGTTTTTTTGCTGCTCTATGATAGTTTCCAGCTAGATTTTTCTAGGCCGCAGTCTTTTTAAGGTTTCGAAAAATTAGATAATTTATAAAGCGTAACTTGAAAAATCTACAAATTTATGTTAGTTAACCTACATGCGCTAGAAACATCAATATAAATTCTATCTGGGGATAAGAAGAGCTACGCAAAAAAATAATATCTTAGGATTTCAGGTTTTCAGATTTGAACATTTACTGACGCAAATAATTTTCATTCAAACGTACTAATAAACGGACAGATTGTTCCTCCCGGCGCGCCGCTTAAAAAACCGAAACGATGAAGGATGTGCAGCTTCAGACAGCAATTAAACAGAATTTAGCCGGCGTGCACCGCGACGCTGACGTCAACGCAGAAAAATGAAATCTCGAGGGGCTTGTCATTAGATATCGAATATCTGGAAAACTTTGTAAAACGTGCACCTCTTGCTCTTCCCCGGGGAAAGCTTGGCTTCGCCGCGAAACGCCGATGGCACGGCAACGCCTGGATGTGAATGAACTCGCCGTTGAATGCAAAAATCAAAGGTAAAACTTAAATCGGAATAAACCCCCACAAGGCAGCTGGAGATCAGACGAAAATTGTTGGAGGAATTGCGAGAGAAATTCGATGAGCTTGGGACGCTGGCAAATCGTATTACCGCTTTTCTGCAGCCTGCTGCTTATAATATTATTTTGCAGTAACGATAAGTTCCCGGCTACCGAAGGCGTGGATTTGATCTACAATTTGAAATCAAATGTTGACAAAATCTCTATTGTAACAAAATGCTTATGTAATTAATTTTGGTACATCTCTCATTAAGGCACCTAATAGGCTGGTTCTAATAGTGTATTCATGTATTTGTTTGTTTATGATTTATACTCTACCGCCTAAACAAATAAGCGTTTCTTATATCTTTTGTAGTCACTTTCCCAATCCTTTGACTCAGATTCTATTGAATCCCACTTCAAATATTAATCCCTGTGGGGATGGTGGCAAACGCCTAACATTACATATTCGTTTCGAGAGTGCATTATCTTCTTATTGCTTTGCGATACACCAATTTATTCAGTTTTCTTGTGTCAATAAACCTAAATATATTAAGAGCTTATAGCTGTTTATATCTTAGTTTGCTTCGAGACAATTAATAAAAGATATAACACTCCCTAAGTTAGCAAGATACGTGTTTTACTCAAAACAAGATTTGTTATATAATACCAAAATATTCTTTTGCTACAGACGTCGTGTTTTTTATAAAAAGCAAACTTAATATAATCATAAATGTAATAAATAAATCAAACAAGACGCATAAACAAGAAAAAAATTAATGTAACGTTTCATAATCCTGTAAAAATGTCATAATACAGAAATAAATTTTTACACTAAAAATTATGTAGCTTTTATTTTATAATTAATCATCATTGTCTTTTATGTTTAGGATTTTAAGAACATATAATTCTAGCTTACACATGTAAATTCCGGAACTGGGCTTCAAGATATTAAATCCTGTGGCACAAATTAAAAGTGATCGAGAAAATGCGGATTTTAGAAACTATGTTTCTTTGAAGTGCTAATAAAGTAAAGGACTAAATAATTTAACGTGATTGGAGGAGAAATAAAAAGAAGATTCTTAATATAATTAGCAAAATCAGACTATACGCGATTTTGATCACTAACAGACTAGTCTACAGAGTGAGTAAAAAGTAACTAAACATTAAATATTAGCCATAAAACTTCCAGTATCATTAAAAAAATCTTAAAATAGACGATAGTAGATCGATAGTACAAGCATCGGCCGCGAGGAGCAGTACATGCCCATATCTTGTATGTAGCACCACAAATGCAGATAGTCATCAGTCAGTTTTCTAAAACAGTAACTTTGTAAATAAAAAAAATTGGTCCCGTTTAATTATGTTTATTTGAATGTTTAAATTTTTTCCCATTAAGTCGAAAGATAATATCGGTTGAGTTGAGTTGATACACATTTGGGCTCGTTTCACACCAGCTTCCATGACATTTCTCAAAACTTCTGGCGATAAATTCTCCACTTCTTGTCGGGTATTCTTTTTCAAGGCCGCTAAGGTCTGTAGCTTGTTTGTAAACATCCGTAACTTCAAAAAACGCAAATAAAGGAGTCTGGAACGGTCAAATTGGGCAATCAAACAAGAGACTAAGCGGCCGGGAAACGCTTGCTTGCACCGTCTGGCTAAAGCCACATGTTCGCCAAACTCAATTCGTTAAGTTGGGACAGCAAGAAGTTGTTGATCATGGTGCTGTAGTTCACCAATTACATTAACAGTATTTCCGACGCCGTCTTCGTAAGATATGAATCAATCATCTTTCCTCCGTAAACCCCCCACTAAACAGTAACTTTTAAAGGATGTAATAACACTTCTTGCATTACATGCGGATTTTCAGTGCCCCAAAAGCGATGCTTATTTTACCTATCCGCATAGATGAAAATGCGTCTCGTCCTCCATGATGATTTTCAATGAATAATCATCATTATCGCGGTCGAGGTTTAGGAGGGCTAGCTGAAATTTACACGCGATTGGCGTTCTGCGGCAATAGCTGATGCACTATTTCACTTTTTACAGGAACATCTTCAAGCCGTCAACCGTCTACTAATGACCCAATTACTTGGCCCGTCGTCTAGTTAATGTTTGAAAGTTCTCTTAGACAGCGACATTCTCGACCAAACGGCTGCTCCGGGGCCGACCACGTCTGCTGCTGTCCCTGTGATGAGCCAGTCTTTTTGAGGCAAGCGGTTAATCGCCGCAGTGTTTGTCTAGTTGGTGCCACACGACCAGGAAATCGACGACGAAATTCACGTTGAGCCAAAACCACGGAGCGATTATTTGTTAAAAACATCGACACAATTATTCCGTGTTCTTGAGGAGTATAGTGATTCATGATTTGTCTACGTGTATTCTGCATCTATTTACTTCACAAATGTCAAAGTCGCGATAACATGAGATTCCATTTGCAAAAATATGAGCATCTTCCGATAGGATGATGACTTTTTCGCCACCTAGTATCTAGTTGACATAACATTGACGACCTTATTTTCATGCAGAATGGTGCACCATCCCATTTTAACTTTACTGTGTGCTTGTAATTAGATCAGCATTTTCAAAACATTTGCCAGAAGAAAGCGGACTTTATAAATGGCTTCCAAAAAGTTTATATATTACTGTGATTTTTACCTACGGAGTTATGCAAAGAAGATCTACAAGACAAAACCTCGCACACTGAAAGACTTGAAGGGAGGGATTTAGAAGGTTCTCAGCAATATCATAATTAACTTCATTCACAAGACTGGTTGATAACACTGAGTTTTACGTAAAAATTTAAAGATTTGCTTTTATTTTCTTGTATAATAAAGTACAGGATCGTCGAAGTAGATTGGAATTTTTTTTGTTTATATTGCGGAAAAGCCGAAAGACTTATACGCATGCGCAATGATCTATTAGGTAACACAAGTTAACTTCATATAATCAACAATCTATAATTTTCAATAAAAAGACCCAAGAAAACGACCGTAAAGCCGCTACACTTGTGTTCCTTTACACCGAAAACAGAAATTATTGCGTGCTTTGGCTACAAAAAACAACTTTACAAAGTAGCCAAGAAATACAGAGAATCTAACGACCAGGAAGGGGTAGCTGCTGACAAGGTAACTAACAGCAAGCAATCTAATCGCAAGGAAAGTGATAAATTTATCCAAAATTAAAAAAGTGAAGTGAATCACCAAGATGATTGTTGGATCTGCCATGATGCCGCTGAAGTGCTTACTGTCATGCATAGTTTCATACAAAGTTTCCCGCCTCAATGATAGTGTTGGGACTTGTGAACGATAAAAGAGATGCCATGGCGTCCCACTTCTTTAAGAAAGTCCTGCATATGAGCTCTGACAGCTATATTAACGTGCTAGAAACAACTGTCGAGCCCTAGATAGAGGAGGTTGTCGCTGGTGAGGAGTACATATTTTAGCAAGACTTCACTCCAGTCTACAAGTCAAAGAAAATGCAGGCATGACTATACAACTATTTGTATTACCACTAGTTTCCAGACTTATGGCCACCCTCCAACCCCAACTCCAATCCCTTTACTACGTATGAGACGCGGTGAAGGTCACTGAATGGGATCATAACACCAATGACCGCTTAAGGGTCTTCATGATCTTAGTAGTTACACATATAGACAAAGAGAAAGTGGTCGTGGTCGCTAATGGAGACTACATTGAGTAATATAATTCTCAATATCGTGCACTTTGATTTCATGTAAATAAATTTAATTTTTCTTGTATTTTAATGTTATTTCCATTGTTTATTTATTTTCCAGGTTTACTTCGACCATAATGTATAGGTTTCAATAGATTTGTATTAAAAATATAGACTTTATTACCAACATTTAGTAACTGGTTGCTTTATATCCACTCTATAATAACAATGCTCTACGATCTGGTTGATTATAACGTTCATATATAAACATTACTATATTTAGAATTATAGCAAAATCACAAATTTTTAAAGTGCATAAGATACTTATCAAATATCAACCAAAATATAAAACTGCATAAACTGAACGTGTCAACCAACAATCGCAAAGCGTCTGTTATTTATTTTAATTGCTATAATCATTCTGCGCGTAAAATATTATAAACAATCTTGTAACTAAAATAACTGCAATATAATTTACCCCGAATTTTAAAAATCAGGATTACACATTTAATTTCAGTGGTGTCCAACAACTACCAATGACAAAGCTGAAATATTCAAAACGATCACTGTATGCTCTGCCGTTGCATGACGACCTAAAAGTTAGAATGCAAATCAATAAAAAGCAGCATTTAGCAGTTGACGCAAATTAATTCAGCGTATAATTGGGGTGCAGTTTGCTACAAATATGGGGCATTAAATGAGGCATAGTTTTCATGGATTTCTATGCGATAATTTGATTCGAAAATGGCCACGTGCAATTTACTGTGTAGGTGTTGTATAATTGAAATCTTTCTTAAAAGGTAGTAATAAAATGGCTAATTCGTAAGCCAGTTATATATCACAGGTAAATAATGCTGTTTGTAAACATGCTACGAAAGGTTTTCAGAGCTATTAAATCGACGATTTTTTATTCTAATGTTTAACCACTAAACATATGTTACTTAGTAACTAATAAAACTATAAACGCACAGTATGTAAGGTTCCTTAAATGCGAGAGGCTCAGAGGGCAACAAACTTATAAAATAGATATTTATTGTTGCATAACATAAATGGACAACGATTCATTTTGTAATATTAGGAATTTTGTATATAAGTGAAATTCGAATTTTTTCCATTTATCTGTGTCATTTCACTAAATAGATATCCTATTAAAAATATTATTAATTAATCTACTCACTTGTGTATTGCTTGAATAAACAAGTTTTTATTTCATAGGGTAGATTTGCGTTACAAGTTATGCAAATTTGAAGCAGCATGCATGGCATCAGGTAATAATTGTAAATTGCGGATTGATAGATAGATAATGAGGAAATAAACTGAAACTTCTCAGAGGTTACTAATATCCTCCTTATTAACAAATCTGGATATCAAAAAGTGGAATATAAATGTCAACAATACAAAACAACTTAGTCTCTATGCCATCATAAAATTTCCAATCTTCATCAGAAAAGTTCCAGAACTGATTTTTTAATTCTTATGTGTAATTTTCAATCACAAGAAGTTGATGTTATTTAGTCATCTGATATATGTTTTGAATAGACATGGCTTTGGAAGTGTTCCCTTGTAAACTGACTGGGTGGGAAGGCTGTATTTAGCAACCCACTGTTCCGCTTATTGGTGCATTTAGTTGGAAATTACACACGTGACATGTTGGACGCAGATTGGGAGCAGATAATTAACATTAAGTTCTGCGTTAAGTTGAAGAAAACCGCTAGTAAAACATGTATTATGCTGCAGCAAGCATATGGTGACAAGGCATTATCAAAAACCCATATTTTTGAATGACAAAAAAGGTTTTGGAGTCGGCCGTCCGTCAACATAACGAATGTGGAACACATAGAGCAGTTACTACAAGAAGACCGTTGTATAACTGTACACATGATATCACGTTAGTAGTTCCTGCCGTCGTACGAGGAGCAGAGAAAATTTCAGCTAGTTTACTTATCGCTTTCAACCTTCTTCTGTCGAACGCTGTCCTCCCCGATATCCTCCGCCCAATATTCTTCAAGGATTAGTCGTTTCAAACCCCACCGTTTTGGGGTCGCTCATAATTTTGGAATGACGTCTAGTATTCGTACCGAACTTAAAGACGTTTTCACGTCAAAAGCTGAAATTCAGTTGGTATGTGAGTCGCCAAATTTTACACAATTTAGGAAAACGGAAATTTAATGCAAAAGTAGTACTGAACTGAATTTTGTATTAAACATTATTTTTGAAGATGGTACTACCAGTATAACTCTTAAACAAAACGCCAAAATTATCAATGGAGAACGCCGTTCTAAAACAAAAGACAAGGAACATCTATTTAGTAGTTATACGGATAATACAGTCCTAATTGTGGCTTCTACATAAATTCAAGAAGAGATAATATAGAAGTCTCAGTTGATAAACCAAAATAAAGGTAATATCTAAAGGACCGACTCGACGCAAGCTTGAAATAGGGAGAATAATAATAGAAGAAGTCATAAACTTCCAATATCTGAAAGTAAATGTATCCAACGATCATAACATATGCAACAAAGTGAAATTATGAAAGGTACACAAGTTTCTGGTTATTGATAAAGTTAATATGTAACTTAGAAGAACAAGCATTTGGATATTGATAGTAAGATAAAAACTTGTAAAACTACAATTAGTTATAACCTAGGGAATAAAAACCATTGCCGACACTGACAAGACCAAACAGCACCTTAAATCTACATAAAAAAAACAAAAGTTTTTAAAGCTAGGGTTCTGCTCTTTACATATAACAGAAGCTTCAATGATCTTCTTCTGCATTACAGAGATAAGGTATTTGTCTGTTCCATTTTCACAAACCTTTGTTTATGACCAGACCTTGTTCTAGACCGGCCTGCATCTCTTTTGTCTTTGAAGTTATAATTGAGAATGTTCTTAGATATTCTTTCATTTTGCATTCTATTAATGTGTTATCTCCACTTTTTTTAATTGACTATTCTTTCGTTTACAGCATGAATATTTAGTTCGTTTCACACATCTTCAGTCTATATTAAATATGTTATTGTGCAGCTTTTTTCTCTTAAATATCTCATTTGTGCCGCTTGTATTTTACTGTCTTTTTAGAATATACCCAACACTCGCTTCCATACAATAGTGTTGGTGTAGCCATAGTCTAATAAAACTTGGTTTTCGGGTTTTTCCGGGTGTTGTTGTTAAATGTTCTATTTATTGTACCACCGGATATTTGTATATTTTGTCATTTATGTCATTGCGGTAGTCGTAACTTACCTCGCAGCCCAAATAGGAAGACAAACTATCGTTTAGCTTGCGGGCACACTCAGTTTATACTCAGCACCCGTTTGTAATGGAGCTCCCGCTTGCCGCTAGCGCCAAGTGCGAAGTTCGCGCAGTTATTCGGATTTTGAACGCAACATGCGCTAAACCAATCGAAATTGATCACCAACTGGCGGAAGTGTATGGATAGTCGTGCATGGATGTCAAAAACATCCCCGAGTGGTGTAGGCAGTTTACAGGTAGTCGCATGAAAATCACGACAAAGAAAAAAGCGGAAGACCGTCAATTCCCGACGAGACAATCACGAAGCTTGAACAAATCATGCTCAAAGAACGAAGGACTGCTCTCAATAATCTCTGCATGTTGGTTCCTGAGATTTCTCTAAGCACCATTTATAGGCCTTTGACTAAAGGATAGCTCCTACAAATGCTTACAGAAGACCATTCAATTGTCACGGATGACGAAACTTGGGCGTACCAGTTCACACCTGAAACCAAACAGCAATCACGTGAGTGACGGCATTCATCGTCGTCCAAGCCGCGAACATTCAAACAGGCACAGTTTTTCGGCAGTCACGGCAACTGTGTTTTGAAATCGAAAAGAGGTATTATTGGTCGACTTCATGGCTCGTGGGACCAGAATAAACACTAACAGGTATTGTAAGACACTCAAAAATCTCAGACGGGAGATTCAGAACCGGAAAAGAGGAATGTTGAGCAATGATGTATACTTTCTCCACGACAATGCTTGCCTCCACATAGCAACAGTTTCGATGACATAATCTCCCACCACCCTATAGTTCGGACTTGCCATCTAGTGACTACCACTTGTTCCCTAACATTTGGCTGAAATGTGCTTCAGCGACGATGACCAAGTGAAAAAGCAGTCGAACGCTTCTCAATGGCATGGTCGCGAGCTGGTATGACATAGGCATTACAAAAACTACCACAATGCCTACAAAAATGCATCGACCGCGATGATACAAAAAAATAGAGAAATATTCAATCTTTAAAATAATTTATTAATTATTAAAAATAAACTTTTTTTCTATTTCTAAAAACTAGGAGACCTTATTTTGGAGATTTTCCTCCTATTTAAAATGCGATACTTGCTCTATTGGCTCTATTGAATCAAGGACTATCTTTTATCTAACCAAATATTTGCCTTGAAGGCTATAACTTTCGTCCTGTTTAAAGATGTCGTAAGATTGTATTTTCTACAAAAATATCCATTATCTATCGTTATCATCTAGGGCCCATTTTAATTAACACAGTTATAGAACTTTTCAAAATCAACGAAAGCTGTATAGCTCTCAAAATGCGTTTTTGTATCAGCCTCTAGTGTAAAAATAATATTACACCTGCTTGAACGTCCTTCTGTTCTTCTTGTAAAAGTATTAATGTTATTATTTTCAGTCAATTGTTAAGGATTTTTGGGTGTATTTTATATGCGGTATTCAGGAGGTTATTGTATTAGTCACATATGTTTCCTTTTTTGAAAAGGTAGATAACTTATGCCATTTTTCATCAATGGAATTCCGTTTTGCAAAAAATTACGAATAGCCAACGACTTACTGTTTCTAAGTGTACGCCTTCGTTATTTGGTCCGTAAAGTCGACGCTAACCCTTGTCAAATTTTTCTTCCCTTCATTACCAGTAACTGCTTCAATGTGGATTGTGCTAATAAAAACGACACGTTTGTTAGCTTTAGCAACATTACAATTTCTTTATAAAGGTCAAAAGTAGTAGTATGAACAGCGCTACATTTGCGAGGCTTTCATTTATTTTGTCGTATAGTACTAACCAAATAAGAAGTTTCTCCAAATGCTTTCCTGCCAATGAAATACCTGAAAAAATTTTTTATTGTAATAATGTTTAATCGTTGCGGACAACTCGGATATAATCAAAATTTTCAATTAATTTTGAACGTATTCACTTGGTTGACATACAAAATACGCCTCCTCATTGACTGCGTATGCCGACTTAAAATCACATAATCATAAAATCTTTATGCCATATTTGTTAGCTTGCTTGACATTACTGAGTGACGAGCACCTACCCTTGTGTATCAATCGTGACGTTTGATGTAATTATATAACTCTGCCTACATTTTCTTATGAATTTGTAAAATATTTAATTATGTAAACAACTTGACTTGCCCTTATCGAACCTCCCTGTTTCTTTTGTCATTAAAAACGCAAGAACCAACTAATCATCTCAAATCTATTGCAAGACCCAGTGGCACACTAGTAAGTTTTCGTTTTGTTGCTTGTTTTCAATGGCAATGCTTCTGAACATCAGCAAATAAAATAAATAAAACCTTCTGATGAAAGGTAACTCCACTCATTTCCTTTCTGAAGAGTAACACAACACTCTTCATAATTAATGCATATACAGGTTTCTTGTAAAATATCAAAGGAGATAAAATATAAAATAGATTTTACTTTGTTATCGCACTAATAAAAATATCAGTTAAGGATAGAAACGATTGATATTACCACTTGGGTGATGCTTTTCGCCAATAAATACTTACTTTTGATACTGGAAGTAGTATCTGCATTACCGTAACAAAAGGTACAAAAACACGCTGTAATATTAAATTCGGTCAAAGCAGTGTCGATCCCCTAATCCATGAAACAGTTATTACTAATGTTTTCACTTGGTTTAAATACACCGACATTACTTTCGTTGGTTCTCGAAGCAGATAAGTCAGCAGCAGATTCTTTGCTAAATGACTCAAGAAAACCCCTTATCTTCTCATCAGTCGGATTTTTTTTGCTAATTTACCAATCTAGGAATTTTTTAGCAAATTATGTTTAAATAAATCACAAATTCTTTATTTAGGTGAAAAATGAAAGATTCGCATCCTTCAAGAAAGGAATAGAGTAAGACTTCGCTGTACCTCTGCGGAGTGAATGAAAAAAATAACTTGAAATTAGGTCTTCAAGTAAATGAACCTCCAGTATTGGTAAACGCAACAGGAACACTGACGTTAGTCTAACCTGTGGCACGAGGAACAGGCCAGCTAAGCACCAGCTAAAAATACAGTAAGTTTCACGTTACAACACGCAAATTCTACTACATATCTCGCCAGATTGGGTCATCGCTGGCCCAGCATTCGCATTGTTGTGCTTATGCAAAGTTCAGAATATCTCAAGAGCTATTTATTACATCTTACTTTCAAGTGGTACAAAAAAATGACGAAAACGCAATTAAAAGATGTTAAAGATGTAGGACATCAAAAAATCTCGAATGTAACAAACAAATCATTTCATATTTCGCGCAAAATGACTCAGTTCACGCATTTAAGGATTAAAATAAATTAAATTGATTTATCCCTTATTTGTTCCACATTTTCGCAGATTTAGCTATTCGGTTTGCACACTTACAATTGCGATTAAAAACAATTTTAAAATTTAAAAATATATATAGATGGAGCTATGAAAAAAATGTCTTTGGTACATTCCTTAAAAATGAATCACTTTGTATATTTAAGTGTATTTTATATTTGACGGTTACAAAATTATCTAAAACTTCTATCATAAAAATATTTTGTTTTAAATTGTTTACAAGTTATTAGTAGATATTATCAAACTCATGTATTAATACTATTAATTATTAGAAATAGTTTAGATAATAATTCTAATTACAAATAATCTAATAACCAAAAGATCCGGAAATATTGCAAATTATTTTAGTAAACCTTTGGATGAGGTTAGTTCTTGTTTTTACCCCTTTTTTCTCTCACTATATTGTTAACGAGACCGCATTATTGTAAATAGATCTTGTAGCCCTAGTCCGCTCGAGATACCCATTTTGCAAATACGACACTGACTCCGCGTCTTTCTTCTATTTCCCCTTCATTATCAAACAAAGTATTCAGTATTTTTCTCCCTTACCACATGCTCGCAAAATTGAGTTTTTCTTCACGTTATTATGAAGATAAATGATAGCTTTTTATTTATTACATTGTAATTCTGTCAGTTCAGAAGGTGCGACACATTATGCGATATATCCATATATCGAAGATTTCCAGTTTGTTAATCATATTTACTAATCAAATTCTTAGTAACATACGAGATAAATTCAAGTTGTAAAATCTCCAATTTTATTCTGAAAAAATATTTTCTCAAAAACGTTAAAACTGTTACTTCTCACTGTAATCTCCATCTAGACGTACACATTTTTTAAGACGTCATCACCATGATTCCATGACTACTGAGAACACTTTTATAGAGGTGTATTTTCCTCAATGGAAAATCCCTAATTCAACAGCGGCTCAATTGGAAAACGATCGGCTACAGAAAGTATCTTTCATGGCGGCATCACGTGTCAACATGTCCTGAAACATTGCTACCCGCGCAGCCTTAGTTCGTCGGTCAGCATTTGCGAGACCCATCTTAGAGACGATATCACGCACACCTAATCGATGATCTTCGATAACAACTTGCTCCACTCACGCAATCACGGTTTCGGTCCAACTGGCTTGTAACCGTAGCTGCTTCGGTTTATTGTCGCACAGCTCTCGACTTTCTTTAAACTTTCGCACATTTTTAACATCCATAACGCCTTCGCAGCATGTCTCACTCAGTTAGTGATAAATTTCGATGGACGTTTCACCACGTAAGAAGAGATGATTACGAGTTATTTTTAAACATTAAACGTCGCCATTTTAAGTATGCAAAATAATACTCACTGTAATAGCGGAAATTTGATCTGTATATTGTATGGTGCTGCCATCTATATTACAATTGTAGAAATATTTCCTACGTGTTTAAAATTACTCGCATTTTATACTTACTCACACTGTTGAGAAAAAATGGAGACTTTAGAACTTGATCGCGCTTCGTACAGTACCATAATCAAAACCTAACATTTAACTATGCATAATCTGAAATAAGTATTTGAGGTCTATCTCTGTTCGGATTTTTCGTTCTTTTTTTCAGAGTCCCATCTATCATTTAATTATCAGTCAAGCTATTTGTAGCTTAAAACTTGTTTTAAACAGCTACTCCCCAACATAATGTGTGTATGGTTTTGAGTTTACTATCATCACTTTGCTTTTATGTATGTACATCGATCTTTAGACCAATATTTACAAATTCCTCACTGACTTCTTTAAAGAGATATTGCAGATCTTCAGAACTGTTTGCAAAGAATCAAAGATCATCGGCATATTTAATGCAGTTGATGTATTCTCCTTGTATTTTACTTCCTTTCTTCTCACCATGTCTTTTTCAGTGTATATTCTGAATACATTTTAAATAATGTTGGTGATAGTATGCAATCCTGTCATATACCACCATTAATCGATACTGTGATTATTTAAAAATTGTTTATTCTAGCGATGGCATTCCCTTTCATATAGAGTTTCTAATAATGCGCAAATATTTAAAAACAATCTTTATACTTTTTAATATCTGTATAATTTTCCAAAAATGATTTTGCCAAACGCATCTATAAAGCTTATATACACATCTGTGCGGTGATCCAAACATTTCTGGACTCGAACTTGCATGTCAAAGAGAGCTTCCCTGGTGTCCTTCCTTCTCGAAAACCTAACTGCGTTTTGGTGACTAATTATTTACATTGATGGTAATTCCTACTGTAGATTATTTTTAAAAATATGTCGAGCGCTTGGCTCATTAGACTAATTGATGTGGCATCACTGCAATTATTATTTTTTGGATATAGACTGCAGCTATGTGTACCGGCATTAAAGTTAACGGAGAAAGGATACAAATGTTGAAATTCGCATGACATTGCTGTTTTGGCCTCAGATGAACTTAAAAAGGATACTAGAGTATATGAGAGTATTTTAAAAGAGCAATATAAACTAGAAATAAATAAAACAAAAACGGTAATATTTGTATACTCTAAAGAATCTGAGGAAATAAGAATTAAAATAAAAGCAAAGCTCTAAAACAGATTAAATCTTATAAATACCTAAGTAATAAAATCTCAGAAGATGGGAAAATACAGAAAATGTGAAAATCAGAATTAGAGAAGCAAAAATAATGTGTGCTAACAAAAGTAAACTATTAACATCATTAGTTTGAAAACAAGAATTAGACTAGTAAAAACATGCATCTGGAGCGTAGCGCTCTATGGATCCGAGGCGTAGACATTGGGAAGAGAGAAGAAAAGGCACTGGAGGTTTTAAAGATGTGGCTATGAGAAGGAGGTTATTGAAAATTAAATAGACGAGCAGAATGTTCGTCAAAAGAGATACTGAATCGAATAGCAGAGCAAAGAAGCATAATAAAAGTACTAAATAGAAGGAAACACAGATGGATTTGACATCTGTATAGAAACAATCAGTTTGTAGTAAACATTACAGAAGGGTTGATAACGGGTAAAAAAGCCAGGGGTAGACCTCGTCTCGATTTTATGAAGCAGGTAATGAAGAATGCTGGTGAGGAAAAAAATCTACCTGCGAAAAAAGTAAAATGGAAAGCTGCCGACCAATCTAAAGGATTAAGAGTAGAAGAAAAAGACTGCAGCTAATTAGTTGGCAATTGTCCCATATCACATATATTTGTCTTCCCCGCTAACTTTGACGATTTCTAAATATACTTTACCTGGGCCAAAAGTTTTCCCAGTTTTAGTAAGTTTTATGAAGTGCTCTACTTCCATTCTAAGCATCGCCCATAAACTTATTGTATTAGTCTTATTCTCATACAACTTCTTAACATGTATAACCCACTCATTAGCTGTCTCGTCTGGTTGAGGTATTAGACTGTTGTCTCTATTAAACAATGCCATATAGGATTATGAATATGTAAAGATACCTTGATTTTTATATGAACATTATAATGATCATGCTTCTCCACAAAAGTTTCAATTTTTTTACATTTCTCAGCTATACATTTTTCTTGACTTCTTTGCCTTAGGTCCGAATTTGTCTGTTTATTCCTTTGTAAGATATTCCATTCTTTTTTCCACGTTTTTCTGTAATATTAAACCTACCATTTCGTTCTTTATCTATTATTTACGTTTTCGCCTCTGCTTATCTTCTCTTAGTATTTTTATTTCGTTCCAATACATCATTTTTTATAATTTCCCATCATTAAATCAGCTTGTTAATAATGATGTACCTTTTTCTTTAGCGGTATTTTGTGTGGCATTATTATTTAATAGTCGATAACATTAGACATTGATTTTGTACTCGCTCTAAAAGTAGTTTCAATTGTGGTACTAACGGACTATAAGCGAAGCCACTTCTGCTCCAGGAGACGTTTTAGTACTTTTAATACTGCAGCAGAACCTTTTATTTATTAAGACAATCTATTTGGTTTAGTACAATGCTTCCTCCTCTATCTTGTGAAGACCTCCATGTATACAACTTGTAAGCTGAGATTTGAAATAAAGTATTAATAAAATTACAAATTCTCTTTCCTGACAAAATTCTACAAGACGATCTTCTGTTCCATTTCTTTCTCCTAGTCCAAATGCTCCAACTACATCTTTTACTGTCGTCGCCCATTATTGTATTAACTTCGTTTTATTGATTTTTCTATCACTATAAAAGCTTAGATTTGCTCTAAGGTCTTTTCTGAAGCGAGTGCATAGATTTCGATAACGTTAATGTCTATATTTCTTTCTATTAATTTAATTAAAATCATCCTGTCTGAGAAAGGATACAATTATAATAAACTTTTTATGTTTTCAGCGATTATAATACCGACTCCATTTTCGTAATGTAGATCATTGTTTCAAGAATCATATATCGATGCTATCTGAAACATTCTAGTCATCTGGTTTCCAAAATTACAAATATCCTAATTCCTAATCTGCTAATCTCAGTTATGCGCTTTTCTTGCTCCGTATAGACGTTTAAAATTGCATTTTGTACTGTTTTTAATGTACTTTTCATTATATCAAATCCGTTTCGCACCCCTGTTTCACTAAAGCAATATCGGAATTCGGTGCCATTGTTAGATTTACTTGTTTCTTGGAGTTTTCCGTTCCACAGATCTGACACCATTGTAATTATCTTAATTACGCCATCGGCTATCTGTCATCAGGAAGTTATCTTCAGTAGCCCTGATGCACTACTGATACAACTACTGCCCATTATCAGGAAAACCAACGTAAGATTTGCAATTGCTTTTCATGTTACTAGTTTTAATCCATCTCAGGTATTTTATTTTCCTAATATCTGCTATTTTAGTAGGTATTCCCCTATCCGCCACTTAGCAACTCCTATTTTTATGCCAATATTTATGTAGGACTTTTGAAAAAAATTCTAAAATATTCATTTAAAAATATCGGTATCGCGGTCGGCCTAATTCTTCAGTCAATATATAACAAACGAGTTCTTTCACCTTACCGACAGAAATTTCTCCGTGAAGCACAACGGTGCAGTCTCTCCTCACTACCCATAATCTGGCGTCCCGCAGAAAAGCGTGCTTGTCCCGTTCCTCTACCTTATATACACTGCTGACTTACCTGAAACGGAAAGCACCATTATTGCTGCAATTTCGATGACGTTGCTATCCTATCCTCAGATGATTATCCTGTAACATCTTCCCAATACATGCAAAATCACCTAAATCAGCTTAGTGAATGGTACAACAAGTGGTGAATCAAGATCAACCAATCTAAATCCATGCAAGTAACATTCACCACCCGCACCGAAGTCTGCCCTCCTGTATCAGTAAATGGAGTCCTTGTACCAGCAAAACCAGATGTTAAATATCTAAGGTTACATTTAGATCAACGCTTAACATGGCAGAAACACATACAGACGAAGCGAAAACAGCTGGATCTCAAACTCAAACAGATGTATTGGCTCATGGGCCGTAAATCTAAACTTTCCACCAAGAATAAAATTCTTCTTTACAAAACGACGCTAAAACCTATTGGGTCTTACGGTGTACATCTCTGGGGCTGTACCAGACCTACCCGATTAAAAACCATACAAACATTTAAAAACAAAACACTTCGTGCGATTGTGAACGCGCCGTGATATATATTAGCAACCTAATGCTGCACCAAGACCTGCAAATCCCATACATCACTGAAGTAATTGATACCGCTGCCACCAATTATCGAGACCGCCTTACAGAAAATCCAAACGATCTCATAGAGAACCTATACACAGAAGACTTAAAAAAACATGGCCTGCAGAGCTACCTCAACAACACTAAGTAATAGTGAAATATAAGGAGAAACGTCAGTGGACATTTCCCTTTGAAGACAAAGACTTATATCACATTTACTCAATACTCCTAGCGAAATAGATTGTAAATTTACAGTATATGTCAATAAAAAAAACGCGTTCTTTCGATATGTCCGCAGCCTCTCCTATTTTTCTAACCTTGATTCTACGGTCGTCCAGTACCATTTGGTGAACTTTCTCGATGTTATCGGTAAAACTCGCCGCCCTGGATACTCTTCATCAATCAAGCTGGTACGACCACGTTTAAATTCAACTACCCATCTTTTCACGGTGGCAAAAGATGGGACAGAGTCCTGGTAAACGGCGTCTAACTCGGCTTTAATAGCGTATCGTATTGCCTTTCAAATGCAAGTACTCAATTACGGCACAGTATTAAAGTTTTCCCTTTTTTACATAAGATCAACATCGACTAATATGAACGACTATCCAACAACAATTAAGCGCCCAAAATGGCTGAAATTTTCACAGGTATCTTTCAAAGCATGCACATTGTAATAACGAGTAGGGCCACCTTCATGTTGAGGCTCAAAATTTTTCAGATTACCCACATATTTTAGTTGGTAATAAACATTTTAAATATTAGATGATCAAAGATGAAATTATAAAAATATCCATCGTACGTACCGCAAAAGAAACTAACGATGCGTTTGATTAATAACAAAAAATAACACGCAAATTAAATTATAAATGTAAAAACAATCATAAAATCAGAAAAATTAATGAAAAGAAAAGTTAAAAATCTCATAATGTTAAAACCAGAGATTAAAGAAAATTAAAAATATAGGTACATACATCGTTTGCAATAAATGAATAAGATCATAATAATAAATTTCATAATTATCATATCATACGTATATTTGATAAACCTAAAAATATTAACAATTTCATTAAATGATGAGATTATAGTTTGTATTAAATTATTAAGACTATGACTTTACTTACAATATACAAATTATCTCTGTTCAATAAAAACAAGTTATAACTATTTTAATTGGCTCTTATAAATTCTAATTTTTAACTTTTGAATTAAGTATATCATGAAAAATTTGAAAAAAATATATTAGCCGGATATTTCTAATCCTCATCTAAAATATATAGCTGAACTAAAATAAAATGTCAACATAAAATATTTAGCTACCAGAAAAATTTAGTCTTGAAGACATCAAAAAAGTTAAAGAATAAAAAGATCGTAATAATACGACCATCCACTTAAATTTTAGTATATAGCCAGCGCTATCACAAAAAATAAAACTGCAATAAAAAGCAGCAATTTTTAATCTTTTCAAAAAATCACAGATTACAAATGTCGATTTTTACATAACGCGGGTTCAAATTTTTGTAGATGATAAATGTAGATATAGATTCACAACAGCAACAGCAACAGCAATATTTCAGAACATGCGTTCCGACTGCAACGGTAAACCACGGCGTGTTGTATTAAAATTTAATATCCTTAGTAGGAACTCCGCGGGCATTTTAAATTCAAATTCGGTTTAATATTCAAATTTGATATTCTAATTTCACACTCCAGTCTAATCTCGGCTTTGTACATCTGCAATGCTAATTCGGGCACTTTTTACACTTGCACGAAGGCATTAACAGGATAGCCCCTTATTTATGGCTGCATTTTTCAGCATCAGCGTCCCGTACCGCATAATCTGCTAGTCTGCAGGATAAACTTAAACAAACACTGACTTCAAACATTTCCGCGTCCTCTGACACCGCCGAGGCTTTGGTACCGCTGGGTACTGCGGGCACGGTGGTCAGGCGGAGACGCCGCCGCCCCGAAGGACCCCAAAAATTCGGCTGCAACTGCAAAAGCGGCGTCGCGTTTCGCCCCGCGATATCTGTATCGATTAAGCGGTGTTTATTAGGTTTCACTTTCCAAACAGTATTTTCCTCTCCGTCATTGTCAATGTCTAGGGCACTTCGTTCTCGATTTTCCATTCATAAGTTGAGGAGCGCGCCGTCGCCGAGGCAACTGGACGCGCTGACGTCAGGCGGCGCTGCTGACGTCAGCCCAATCAGCGCCTGACGTCACGCACCGTCTCGGCGGACTTTATAGCAGTAACAGCAAAGTCGTGGGCGTTCGCACCCTCTAAGGGTACCGCAGGGGCTCACTGCAGCTTAAAATAGAAATGCCTTGACCTAGAATACAACGGCGTCCGCAGCGCTTTCCGGCTCACCGTCTCGACGCCGCTGATTCACAGGAAGTGCCAGCCGTCGTGATTGCGTGCTTGGCAGCCGGCAGTCGATTGTGAAACTCGAGCCCAATCAAAACAGCAAGCGAACGTGCCTGTGGCTTTTTATCGCACGATCTGGTTTTCGTGACTATGTACCTTTCAGAAAATACATGTACAGGGTATCATCGAATATAAATACACTATTCAAATATATTCAATATTAAATATCATTCAATATTAACTATTCCCATATGTCTCAAAAAATTTTAATTATATTTATATCTTTACGGATAACAAAGAAAATGTGATATTTGCTAATAGTTCCTAATATCTTAAACATTTTTATTAAAGGCATGGTATCACATTTACTCGCATAAACGGTATACTTAAAAAGAGTGTCCCAAAAAAACGCAGGGTAAACATTGTCCTTAAATTTGGAAAAGGATATTTCGCAAATGCCTCCACAGCTCATTTAATACTCTCGAATTCTTCTGATAAAATTCTAGATCACTTTTCGCATAATTGTGACTCAATTTCGTCGATAACTTAGAATTTTTGCTTTTAATTCAAAATCGCCTTTATTCTCGAATCTCTGAGAAAAAATCACACGGTGTGAGAGCCGAATATCTTGCCCAGTTCCTTCACTGTTTTGGGAGATATATCTCTAGCGTTTTAAATAGTCTTCTGGCTTTAGTTCCTGGATTAGCTGAATCTTGAATGGGTCCAAATAAAGATCTGCATTAACCGAACCACGTCATTTGCGCACAGTCTCGGAGAAATGCTATCCGTGTTTGTAATGAATTTTAACAAACGTCACTCACCCCTCAGTTGAGTAAAGCTTCATATTAACTAACCGCAATGTGTTTACCACAAAATTGCACTAAGCAGAACGCTGGCTCAATTTAATCCCTGCGTTTTTTTCGGGAGGTCGTGGAGGACTTCCTTTACATATATGATAATAGTAAAATAATAACCAAGTTCGCAATTACAAAAATGTTTTGCTTTTGTCTTAATAATACAGTATTTATTCAAAATAACACACTTTCTTGCTATCTATTGTAATAAACGTTCAGTCAAAAAAATTTACTAATACCGTGCAAGTAATCTAAAGAATATATCGAATACTGAGCAACTCCCTCTGCAACGGCCAATAATCTTTGTTACCGGTTCCAAACCCGAATAAAGAAGGAAAGTTAGTGGGATAGGCTAACACTACTATAAAAAGAATGTATGCTCCTAGAACTAATCACAGCTTCGAAAACGAAACGAAATCTATGGAAACAAAATTTGCACAAAAATAGGGAGAAAACAGTATCTTAAAGAATGAGTCATGGAGCATCAGATCGTGAAATCGTGCAGTTCAAGAATTGATCATGGAAATGCAAAATGCAAAATAAATGTGTGTACATTACAAGAAATAAAAAAGGAAAGAAGTGATAACAACATCCTGATCAATAGCGATGTAAGAAGGCTCTTTAAGTAAAGACAAGAGTTGAGATTATAGTAATTAAAAAATACAAATATCTATTATATAGGATATATATATATAATTATCAAGCTTCTTAATTCTAAACTCAATGTATTTAGTGCATGCTCCAGAAGATTGTAAACTAAAAGAACAAACGGAAGAATGTCGCCGGAGTCTACGAGAAGAAATCGATAAAATACCTTGTAGTGAATTAATATTAATGCAAATATCAAAGAACACTCACTTCTTATCAATAAACAATGATTCAACGAGAATACTCTAAAACAAAAACAGAAAATTCTGTGCTTCGTAGAATTGCTATAAGAACCCTGAATTCAGTAGGAATGATCACAAATTTCTATTTGGTAAATTTTCAATAAAGTAAAGACTGTCACGCAACCAAAAACATGATACCAAAGAGTATATGGAAGTGACCCAGAAAATCAACAAAGAAATATGGGCTAATTATTTTACAAATTCATGCTAAGGCGACATCATACAAGTAACAAAATAACAGATAAATATAAAAAATAAATCTGCAAAGCTTGTAACGCTTAGCGAAGTGGCGAAGCAGTCTTCCAAACGCTGACCTTTGACCAATCACTAGCAAACAAGCCTTTTTGGTCACCTGTCGATTGGTGAAAACAGAATTTGGAAATTCCTAGCCGCTCTCGAGTTATTGCTCGGACGGACGGACGGACGGGCGGATGGACGGACAGACAGACAGACGGACAACATGAAGTTAGTAAGTGACTTCGCTTCGCTTCGCCACTTAATAATTGTATAAGAAAGAGAAGAACAAATATTGGAAGCCATTATATAATATTATCTTAATAATTGAAAGTCTTCAAGAAAAGGCAGAATTACTAAAGAAATGTTAATATACAAAGGATCAACTGTAGAGAACAAAAACATACATCTAATACAAAAAATATTCGTCGAAGCATATATTCCCGAAGAATAAAAAACAGTATTCTTATCTCTCTTTAAAAGAGGTGCCTACCAACTACGCATTCATCTTCTTCGCAGTATACTAAAGTTAACAAGAGTTATTGAGTACAAACTCCAGCGATGAATCTCAACATGTGGCCAGCAGCAACATGCCTTAGCCGCTCAAAGGCCTATTGACATCTACCATTTTCTTTGAAAATTAACATGATATTTCCACAGCACTTTTGCAGTGTGTATACAATAGTTTGGTACCATCCCAGTGTAATTTGGTAATTATCAAACACCTGAGTACACTATGATAATAATTCACCATTTCGAATTCCTTTTGATATTGAATTCCATTTTTCTTATTCCTTACCATTTTTTCAACTTCAAAATATTTTTAAAAATAACCCAAAGCTCTGAAAACCGTAACTGTAAGGTTACAAAAAGCAGGTGGCAATAAACTATTATAAAAGACAAACGGAACGAGCTGTCACTAACCACACTCTCCAAACAATTGAACTAGTCTGCACACAAGCTATTTTGCAAGCGCTGGCAAGCGAATAAAGAAGTCAAAAAACACTGCGTCTTGGGAGACCCAAATTCCCCACCAGACGCACTGATCAAAGCATAGTTCATCTATCGCGCAAGAATCCCCGCCTTACCGCCAACAAAGTCTAGCGTGTTGTATGCTCGCTGTTCCTCAAAGAAACCGTAAGCCTTCCCCAAGAATACAACTGCGAGAATAAAGTAGGCGAAACGCCATCTAGGTTGGATGCGCGCAGTAAAAGATCATCTAGAGCGACGACTCGAAATTCTTTATGTTTGGTACGGATAAAGTATGTAAAGTAGCCAATATACTCCAACAAACTTGCATGGAGCAGAATTCTAAAGAACTTAAACTCACGGCAGAGCTTTTACATACCAGTAAGATAATAACCCGAAGCATCGGAGCAAAAATGTCATGGACTGGTTCTACCACCACCACATGGTTTTTATGGAATGACCGAGCCAAAATCCTGATATCAACATCATTGAGAACTTGTGAAATGAACTTGAAAGTAGTCTGGTGGGAGTCTAAGATGTGGACGAGAAGTTCAATCGGGTAAAGGCGGCTTAGTAGGGTATCCAGAAGGATGCCATCGACACTATGTCTCGCAAGCACTAAACAGTGATTGATGCAAAGGGTCATATGACCAAATAATAGCCTAATTTTAATTATTTATTATGTGTTATCTTTTGCTTAGGGCATAGTTAATTTGTTGTAGTGGGTTTCAATCAAAAATGTTTTTGTCCTTTTTGGGAATTTTAATATTCTTGCCATATCTTTAAGAAATAAATCCCAATATTCCAAAATTTTTAACGATCGTATTTTCTGAATAACTATAAAGAAATATTTCGGCATTCACTTTCATACCATTTTCAAGATTTTAATATGCCTACTCCCTAAGAACTACAAGAAAAAAAAGAATGGATAACTATCGGCGAGTGTATCGGCAAATAAAAAAATACAGTAAGGTGATTCACTAAGTTGTTTCTTATTTAACGTGATTAGAAATAAGATCATAAAAGATGTACAACCTAAAGGAGGACGTAGAAAAGGTAATAGAGATTTGAGATATTATGTTTTGCTGATGATCCGGTTTTAACAGCTGCGACTCAAAATAACCTACAACGTTTATTATACCAGTCACATCTCAGTTGTCCGACGTTTTCTTCTAAAAGTATCAACCAATAAAGCAAAAGTGACAATAAGTGAAAAACCTGTACGATGTAAATTAGAAATAGATGGGGAAACTGTTGGACAACTGGAAGCCTCAATTATTTAAGAGCAACGAAAACAAACACTGGAAATTTACAACAGAAGTAAAAAAACAAGTAATAAGTCACAACAAATTTCTAAAAAGTGAAATCAATTTAAAAATATATGCAAAGATAGTTCGTTCTATACATACATATGATATTAAATCAAGTCCAGATGTTTTAAACAGCAGAAATTAAAACTCTGCGCAAAGTAACGGACAATACCAGGCTTGTTATAGTTAAAAGTGATATTATCGAATAATTCGCAGAGTTAGAGAACTCCACCACCTGTATATCAAAGTGTAGGCAGACCTCGTAAAAAATGGAGCGACTCCTAAATTTTTCAGCAACAACAGACTGTAATCTAATACTAAGAAAAAGAAAAAGAAGAGATATCGGGCGTCATTTTTTAGTTTTCATATGTATTAAACGATTACTAAGTTTCGTGCTGATTTAAAAATATTAGAAACGCATACTTAAGGAAAGTTTTAATCAATCATACAGTCACCATCATTTTTTACAATAGCCTGTCAAAGTTTAACAAGCATACGAGTTCACGATTCGTAAAATTTGCGTATTTTTTTCAAAAAGACCAGTTTTCAGCAGTTTCCACGAAAAAAACCTTTTGTCATTTAAATTATTCTGCAGAACTGAAACACGTGCAGATCTAAAAACAAATTCTAGAAAGGTGCTGCTATTTTAGTTTTCTGACCATCGATTGGCCAAAACAAAACTTTTTTCTAAATTTTCATTGGTATATTGGTTACAGCAGTTATTAGCCAGGTGATAAAACTAAAAGGAAATGATTTTGCCTCAATTCCACCAAAAAGATAGCAACACATTCATTTGGTATAAGCCAGCTTTCGTTACAAGCTTTATCTGCTTGTTTCCAGATTGTTGTAAATGATATTATAACTCAATTAAAAATATTTTTTTGTAGCGTGAAAGTAGAGAAAGAGTCGCAGAGGTACGAACCAACTTATTTTTTCCATCAAATAATCCATGTATCAAGTTGGAAAATTATTCCAATTTTCTTTTAAATAGCCCAATACAGACTCTCCAGCAATCCCTCGAGTTATAATTATTGTATTATTATCCACTAAAACACAGACTACATCATTATCACCATTTTGAAATTTGCCAAACCAATTTTTCACTGTTATGAGAACAGAAACGCAGCTCACATGAAAGTCCCTAATGTTTTTGTTACGGTTCCAACACTTAAAAAAATCCTTTTTCACAAACAGATTTACCACAATCGCGAAACTGATTTAATCACCTGACTTTCGATATACGCCATGGTCAAAAAACAAACACCACCCCCACCATATAGCAATATTTCCGGCACCTATGCAAGTCAGACACAAACGTTTGCAATTATTTAATGCATTCTTAATAAAAACAGTTAATTAAATAGCTTAGGCTTTATAATATTATATTTTTTAATATCTATGCCAACACCCTGTGCTTAATGTTAGAAAAGCCAGAACTTTTCATATTTTTTGTTTTCCAGAAGTCTGTATAAGCAGTTTTGCACATTTTATTTTTATTATAAAGTTAAAAATTGATTTTTCATCTTCTAACCTTTCAGAAGTCCTTATTAACAAAAATAGCTAATAAGAGGACAACTTCGGTATTTACGAATGCGTTTATATGTAGCTTTAGCGAAATTTGGGCTCCAAATGTTTGTTAGCGGTTCATAATTCGCTATCCTAATAATTCACTATGACTTCTTGATATTGGAAAAATTGTAAATATGTAAAACTTAAACTAAATTTCAGTTTATATGCTTCATTATGTTGGCAGGTATAAAAATGTAAACAAATAATTAGAACGAAAGTAAAAAAATCAGTATCCATAAAATGTCTAACCTTATAATGGTATTTTTTTTATAACAAAACTAATCTCAAAAGGGCATGTATTTGCTATTTACATTTTATTATTAAGTCATTTGGACAGTGTGCCCACAATTTTTACATTGATAACATTAATACAAGTTACTAATGTAATTGTTTATATTTGTTCATATCTGTATCAAAAATAAAATCAATTGCTTTATTCAGTTATCGTTGCATGACTTTTTAAAATATTCCAATCATGACTTATTTTCCTAACTCTTATAATATACATAAGTTACTATTTTATACATTGTTTACTCTACACAATTAGCACTTACAATTTTGTTTGAATTATTCACGGATGATTGCATTTGCATAAATTTTATTTTTCTTAGCCTTTTATTTATCGCATAAAAATTTTACCATTTAAAGTTTTTATTTTGTTTTCTACTATTTGAAGAATGATGCCGATTTAATTAAGCTGCTGCTAAAATCTATCTTATAAAGTACTATATCAAATTTGACAGCTTTAGCAGGAACACAGAAATACTCAAAAGCTTTTTCTTTAATATTCCACATTTTTAAAATTCAGCATCTTACCTGACCAATTTAATCTTATTTACAAAGAAGAACCGAATGCGGTAATTATGCCTTTCAGTTTTCCTTTCATTTAAAGTTAATTTTGTCTTAATAACTACATCTAATAATTTAAATTATTTAATAGAACGTTCAAAATTTAATTATAGAAATAGGAAACAAGTTTAAGTAATTAAACTACTTTGCTTGCTAAATTGGGCGTAGTTAAAAAAGTACAAGCTAAAATCAAACACATAAAATGATAAAAATTTATAATAAACACGGCTAAATAAAGCTACATAAAAAAGCACACAAAACTAAAATCTAGTAGATTTATTAGTGCATAATAAAAAGTAATAAATAAGAATCGCATTGGTTCTTGTTGCATTTTCGCTAATTATTGTTCTATTAACTTCTATAAAATCGCTCTTTACTCCTTCCAGATTTCTCTTAACAAACGTGAAATAAACCCAATAATAATATGTTTTAAAATCCAAAATTAATAAACAAGACAAAGAGAAATACTATGCTCCAACTTTTCCTTATTCCCCAAAAAGCAAACAAAATACCTACAAGATAAGATCAATAATAAAAAAAATTCGAAGACTAAAACTAACTAATAGTAATAACAACTCCTGCTTTAATAAGTAACGTCAAAGTTATTATTAAAATTAAAAACAAACATTTCTAGAACTGTAAATACAGGAAAGTACGGTTTTTTTTTTAAAGGACTGCCACACACGAACAAATTTCAAAATTTATTGTGTTCATACATTACTAGTACATCACCATTTGAGAATACCCAAAGAAAGATAAGAAGAAAATAATCATTGCGAAAAATCACATCAGTTACGTGCCGTATATATTTGTCGAGGCATTCTTATCTGTACTCCTTTGAAGCATGTCACGCAAAATTCTTTAAATTTCTCGGATTATGGTTTTGAAAAAAGCTTCAAGATTACAAGGTTTGTCTATGTAAACTCTAGCTTTTGGGTAACTCCGTAAAAGTAGTCATAAGCTGACAGATCTAGTGACAGAGCAGGCCACTCCATATCCCCACGCTATAAAATCAGCCGTCCAGGAAAATGTTGTCTTACAAAATTCATCGTTGATCTTGATATGCGACAAGTCGCCGTATCTTGTTGAAACCAAATTGTGCTGAGATTAATGCGCCATCTTCATATTTCTGACAGGAAATAATCACACAACATGGCAAGGTAGTGATCTGTGTTAACAGAGACTGTTCGTACGTCTTTACAAAAAAAATAAGACCCAATAATGCAAGTCCGAGATACGCCGCACCAAACAGTTACTATCTCGCAATACATAGGTTGTTGGTGCAATTCTTACGGGTTTTCGGGTGCCCAGTACCAAAAATTCTGTTTGTTTAAGGTTCCCAATAAATGAAAGTGGGTCTTGTTACTCATGATCAAAACGATATTGTTTGTTAGCAATTCCAACATCGTTTCTGGGAACCTATGTCGTCTCACGAAATCATTTTGCTGCAGTTGTTAAACAACCACAATCTTGTAGGGATGGAAATAAAGGTCCAAATGTAAGATTCTGCAAACTGACTTATCTGACATCCAAAAGCGCTGAACGACGAGGGCCGACACTCTTTTAATGTTTTCCGTGATCTGTACAGTTCCATCACCTCCCTGTGTAGTCACTAATTTCAAACATCCTGTTTTTTAAAAACTATTTACCCGCTTTATAATGCGTTTAGTATAAATTAAATCAAGGAACCTAGGAGCATTAGCTATGTTAATTAAAAAATTATCATTTGAAAATATATCACCAAAAATGCTACTTTTTTGAAAAAACTTAATATTTTTTATCTCTTTATAATATGTACAGGTCAACAATGAATTGTGTGGACAAAAATTTTTAATTGTAGTTTATTATTAAATAAGATCAAATGCAAAAAAACTTGAATATCTGACCAAAAAGGTAGTTCACACTACCAAAGTTCAAAATATCTCCCTCAAAGACAGTAAAACTTTATTACTAGAAAAATAGCTTTAGCAATTCCAAACTCTTAAAGATCTTTAAACAGCCTTGAGTTTCCAAAATTAACCCTAATATTCAGGACAACTAGGTTTGGTGGCTATTTTTACGCTAATAAAATTAGAAAAATTTTCCTTGCTCTATACTTGCATCAATCTTGCCTTATGCTAAAATGTCCAAGTCTGGTTGCCAAAGTGTTCCTAGCTGCAAAGTAATAAAACAGCTTCCAAAAAATTATTACAATTTAATTTGCTTTGAATAGTTTAGATACTCAAATATTTTAAAAACTTTAGAACAGATTCCATCCCATACCACGACTGATAATGCACCCTGAATGGACATTCACAAGACCACTTTCTATCGCTTTAGTTATTATCGGAATCTTCGTCGACTGACCAGCAGTGACGCGACACTTTGGCATCTTCTATCCGTACAAGTGTATTTGTATCTGTAAGACACTGCTCCTTAGCAACCTGTATAGCGTCAGATGGAAATCCTTTTTAGCAACAATAGAACAATTTCTAGAAGAATACGAATATTTCTTGCAATTTTTCTTAATGAAAATGTTGAGTTTTGTTGTGGAATCTACAGATTTTGACAATTTGGTGTTTCCTGTCCTGAGCGATCTTTATTATGCAGGAACTCCTGCAATCACTATAGTTTTTAAACTGTCTGTTGAGAATCACCAAGAATACTTCTTATTTTTAAAAAGTTTGATAATTACCTTAAGACACACCTTTCCCATGCTTTCAATGAGATTTTCTGCACAATCATTTGGCAAAGACGGCTATAACTTCTTAATTTAAAATGATAGATGCTTTACTGTACACGTTGGCTTTCCTTTGAGCATTATTTTCATGTGCGGCTACACATTTTCAATGGGATTAACATCTGGTGAAGTCAAATGACCACATCACTTTCTTGTCATAAAGACTGTAACAAAATAAAATAAACAGCTTCTCTGTCTCCCTGACGACTTTATTACTAGTCAAAAATAAAATTAACTTTAATTATTAATATTAAAAAATTATATTATTTATTAAATTATCGAGACAAGATACAACGATACACTAGTGCGACCAAATGGCACGTGGGTGCATGTACCCGCGTTATTTAATAGCACAAACACTCCTCTTGACCTGTTGACACGTCCCTTCTTCGATTAAACTACTCGGATTAGAATATCAAATGTCGAGCGAGTTGATAGCATGCGATTAGCAACAGCAACTTCACATGGTGTTTTATATATGCACATATAAAACGCATATATGACGGCAGCCTCATTTATTACACATAACAGGGCAATTCCATGACAATTTGACAAAGTCTAGGAAAAGTTTTGAGAATCTTGATGCTGATTTTTTATATGTAAGCCCATAAGCCACAGGTAAAAGTGAATTGGGGTTTGGCATTTAGCTCTTGCTTTTTAGAAATTCTTAATTTTAAATAGGTGAGAAAGCAAAAGTTTGGTCATTTTTTACTATCAAACGACAGCCTTAAGAAATAAACTGACTTCATGCAAATGCATCCTAAGCGGCCATAGGTCTTTAACAAAAGAATTCAGATACCTCACGTGCATTGTAAGTCTCAGAAAAAAATTGTCCGAAAACGTAAAAGTTGGTATATTTGGAAATATTTTTCTACAAAACTATGAAAGCTATGATCATAAACTTGTGGTTCTGAGTAGCCCTTTGTCCCCTATATGTACTACAAAGATCTCATATATCTATACCTTTCGTGAAAATTAAAAACTTTAAAAATTGCGAATTTTGTAAAGTTCGTTAAAATTACACCCCTCGCCCAATTGACAGTTGATGATCATGTATGATGCACCAACACGTTGACAATAATTATCGGTCAAAACCTCGTCTTGGATACCTCTATCATTAGAAATTAATTTTTAAAAAAGGTCTTTTTGATCCACTTTAATCAACATCAAAAAATGTAATACCTCAAAAATTTTAAAACTGTGAAGTGTATAGACAACTTAGCACAAGCAATAAAAAGCTTTGTTGGACCAAGTCTGTAAACCATATCATTTAGCTAGAAAAAATCAGTCAAGTTTACATAGACTTCAATAGAAAAATTTGAATTCATTGATTCAGTTATAAATAAGTTGAATGTTCAAGCTGGAGATCATTATCTCCATTGGCCTCTCTCAGCCGCGTGGAAGCAGCCTTCGTTGGTAGGCCTGTGCGAGGCTTTCTGGGGATCAGCAACCTTCCCATTTCTTCGAAGATTGCTGAACCTTCAAGAACTACAGGCTTCCAATATGATAGGAAGGTTTCCCCTCGAGTTGTAAAATATAACTTGAAAGCTATACATATATGAGATTTTTAGGAATTTTATATTGGACCAAGAACTACTCAGAACCAAGAGTTTATGATTATAGCTGTCACAGTTTTGTAGAAAAAAATTTCAAATAGACCAATTTTTACGTTTTTGGACAATTTTTCTCCGACACATACCATGTATATGAGGTATCTAAAAAGTTTTGATAAAGTTCTATGATTATAGGCTACATTTATGTAAAGTCAGTTTATTTCTTAAGGCTGCTGTTTGGTAGTAAAAAATTACCAAACTTTTGCTTTTTTACCCATTTAAAATAAGAAAATCTCCGAAAAGCACGACCTAAATGCCAAACCCCGATTAACTTTTTACCTGTTACCTATGGCATTACGTACAAGAATGCATAAAATTACTTAAAACTTTCCCCAAAATTTGTTGACTTTCCATGGAATTGGCCAAATGCACATTTACAGAAAAGTTCCTCAGGCTAGCATTCATGACTCAAGATTATAAAATCAATAAACATCAACTAAATGAACATACCGATAAACTGTTCCCTTAGTTATTAAAAAAACTTTCATCACTATTAGGTTTTATTAACTACGGCGTATTCTTCAAAAAATCCTAGTCCAGAATTATTTATGTAGATGCACAGATAATCACATAACCAATTAAGCAAGATTTTGAGGTCGTCTATGGACACTAATTATGAATTATGCTTTAATATTCATGGGACTATATACAATGTTTGTAGTTTTCTTTAGGATAACTTTACTATTTTTTAAAATTTCTATTTTCATTTCGTTCTACTGCATGTTTATCATACGTCAATTTCAGTTTTTTGTAATTCAGAACAATATAATAGATTCATAGTCAAAGCAGTTACAAAATATGCTTTTCTTTGATGTTCTCTATAATAATCATATGCGTAAGCTCTTTCGAACGGAATTGGATCAGCTAATTGATTTCTAGAATTAACAAACTAAGATATTATTTAAAAAACAAATACAAATTGTTCGCTTAACAACACTAAATAAAAAATTAAGCCAGTAATTCATATATGAATAAAAAATGACTCAAAGCAATAATAATAAAATTGTTAGGGGTACATATAATAACACTAAAAACTAAATTTAGATTAATGTTATTTGTTAGATATGAACGATAAAAAATAATTAAGTGCGCTAGTACAGCGAAACATATAGTCGCAAAGCTATCGGCTAATTAATCATCGGCAGTAAATGCATTAAATAAATTGCCACGGTCCAATTGGTGCGAGCCGACAGGCGCTGATAAGGAAATCAGATGATACTTCAATTCACGGCACGCGGTGTTTACAGGAAAGCCCTCGAAGCTCATTTGTGGCAATTCAGGCGGCCGCAATCCCATCCATTAGAGGGGCGGCTCGTCCGGCTTTAGATCGGGCCTGCACCTATCGAGCGCCCGCGTGATGAATGAATAAATAAATGAATGAAAGTACACCTCTGTGTGCGTAAACTTGACACCTACTGCCATTTGCTTTCATCTTTTTCCGCATAAAACTTTCAGCGAGGCCTCTCTGTTCCGCAAGCAATCAATACTGGCAGGGCTTAGTGCGCGCGGCCTGCGCGTGCCGGAGCTTTAAGCGGAACTCAAAGCTCCCCGCCGGCGCGCGGCGCGGGCGAGCGGCCGTTGAAACGCGGCGTGCAGAGTTGATTGCTTGGATGTAATCTTAATTACTTTGGACGATTTTAATTATTAATTAATTTCACGCCCGATGAGCCGGAACGTATATAAGACGTATATCATTCGGCTCGGCCGAAGCGCGCAAATGGAAAGCAAAAACTCAAAAACACGGGGTAATTGAATTTCGCGTTGTTTACCTCGGCCCTGGCGGAGCTGCTGGATTTCCAGCGACATTTGCGTTGCTGAATTGGCATACTAATGAATGAATAACACAATGCTATAAGAAAATAAACACGGCTCTAAAAGTACATTTCTTCCAAAATGTAGGAGGAGTGTCTAATATTAAAGATACAAGCTGAAATTACATTTATATTTAAAAAAACATTTGATACATTCTACAAACAACTACATACATTTTGTTTATTTCTCGACCTAATCTCTGTAAACGTTGAGACATTTATCCCAACATCACGGTAGTTTGAACATCCCTTCACGGTACTGCTGCTTGTCAAGTTGCTCGAAGTAGTCCACAATGGTGCCTTGCAATTCCTCCTGATCCGCAAAACGTTTCCCACCATTTTTTTTTTAAGATTCGAATAAATGAAAATCTGAGAGAGCTAAATTTTGACTATAAAGAGAACGTTGCAAGACTTCTCAATTCCAATGTGTCCATTGCGCCATCGTGCAAAAGTGTAACGTAATCTTCCCGACCTTTTCCTTCTAATGGCTGTATGCAATTTCTGAAAAGTTTCGCAGTATCTGTCGCCATTAATGGTTGTGCGCGATTTGAAGAATTCACACAGAATATCGAACAAGGTGACTATGGTTTTACGAACAGATGTTTTAACTGAGGAAGCTGGACGTTTCTATATCATGGATTGCTGTTTCGTCTCTGGGATGACCTCATAAATCCAGGTTTCATATCCGGTAATAATGCTTTCAATGAAACAATCCCCTTCCTGTTGATCATCGGAGACCATTTTCGGCACCTAACGAGTCGACAACTTTAGGTCGCATCTGATTTAATGAACACAACTCTGTCAGTCATTTTGGTAATTTCACGAACTTTAATGCAACAATCTTCTCTAATCAAACGTTCAACAATTGTGCAGTTGTCACCCATGTGTGAGGTCCTTGGTCTACTCACTTCTTCTCCGGATTATCATTCAAGTCCACGCACCTCATATTTCGAATACTCTGCAATTGCACACGCCATGTTTGTTTGCTTCTCGAAAGCTAAGTTGAGTCTTGAACAGAACAATACTCCAGCCTCTACTACTACATACATGAACATGTCTATTCATGCATATGACAGCAATATTGCGCATGCGCAACCCTCGTCCTATATAGTATTGTGATCCAATATTAAAGAATTAATATTTTAAACTACCAATTAACTTCAAAGAATATTTGTTTATCAACTAGTTATAAAATACACTTAATAAACTGCATCTAGTGGAAACCAAATTATACAGTTAATGTTTGACAAAATGTAGAACATATACAGAGTCCGACAGAATATTCTTCCCTTTTCAAAACAACAATTCTCTTTGAGGTTTTATTTTCCATGACACAGAACAACGTATGGTATTTAATCATCAAGCAGTTTTGAAAATGATATCGTATACATGTAGTATATAATAATAAATATAGTAATAGTAGTATACTTCCATCGTTGATTCTGAGATCCAGAAACATCGCAACATAGTTAACAGATCTGCCAGTCACCGCGTGTTCAAAAAATACGGCACTATGACATTAAATTCCGTAACAGCACGCCAAATAGTTACAAGTTACCAGTGGAGAGGTCGTTTATGAAATTGAAGGTTTTGTAGAGTCCAATACCGAAATTTCTACTCATTAACTCACATCCACAAAATCGCTATTTTTATTATAAGTTGCCAGTTTCAAGTGCCTTGTGCTGCTCGAGGATGCATGGCTTGAACGCAGTTTACCGATAGACTACAAAGTTCAACCAGCGACACTTGGCTACTGTAGAGAATGGAAATGTTACAAACTTTCTGTAGTAGTATTGCTGCTCTCCAACGACTTTTATGTAGCACTTTGTTACACCACCTCCCGTCAATAGTATAATCGCAATAAAAATTATAAAACAGAAAAAATCACAAAAATTATTGTTGTCAAGTTATTCACAAAAGTTCATTTTTCGCTGCGATAAAACTTTTGGTATACTTTGAAAAACTACTAAATCTGACCACCATAATTATCACCAACAGCCAATAAGCGCTTGTTCATACAGGCATAGTTTTTTAATTATTTTCTTATCTATTTATTTGGCGCGGTGCTTGATCCGGAAAAGTAAATCCCCCAAATTGTGTTTTTTTATAGACTTTGTCTTATAAAACTTTCCAGGTGTTTTCGATAAGTTCAAGCGAAGACTGCGTATTGGCCACGCCTGAAAACCTTCCTCGTCAAATAATTCGAAGACGTTGTGTGCTGCATGTATGGCAGCGCTGTCTTGTAGCCAAGTCCAAGCTCTTTGACCCATCTCGCGCTTACACCAAGAAAAAAAAGTTTCGCGTGAATTTTCAATGTAATCAATTGCTTTGTATTTGTTCGGCATTTCCTAAAATATATGGTTTTAGTATATGAACTAAATATGGTTAGGCTTAAACTCACCTTGACCAATAATTTGCAGGAACTGCTTATCGCATCCAAAACCGCAACATTTCCACCGCCCATTTGACGTTTAACTCGTTTTAACTTGTGAATTTTCAGTACCATATAAACCAGTATTGTCCAGTGTATCAAAAGAAAAACGTTTTTCATCCAAAAAATCCAAGTAGAAAATTAGACCCAGAAATTATGTGTTAAGCCTTAATTATTCAATTGGTTTTCAATCAGTTGTTTAATTCTATAAAGGTATTCTGTGGTATTGTACTTTTTTTCTGCAACCTGTGAGCTTTTTTAGTTGATAGACTTCTGTTCTTTCTAACTTACTTGTTGGAAAAGTCATCTTGGCAAATAGCAACTTCCACTAAAGACCAAACTGTAGAAATATGAAATCAGTTCAAAAAATTCTTAATAACCTATGCTTTTTCTCCCCGTCTACCTGCCCAAAAACAACCCCAAATTTAAAAAAAATATTTTTTGTTTGTTTTCGAAACGGCGAGAGATAGGAAAACGGTTCCTTTACCAAATTATAAGGCCTAAAATGATGAACTTTTTTGTAAATTAATTTTTTATACAAGGTGGATGAAAAAAGTAAATTTCCGAAATCAGAAGCGATAAAAAAATCGTTTGGTGCATAATGGCAAGGGAGTCCGAAAGAAATATTTATGGTAGTCGTTTATTACCTTATTTTATATTTTTTACAACTTACACTTGGTGTTAGTAAAAATATGTTTAGTATGGTGTGCATATAAATATCATTTGAATATAAATATCCTACTTGATTTGTTCACGCCTCGTTTTGAATTTTTGCTTTCAATGGCCCGTGGTAAGCTTCTCTTCATAAAAACTCATTTAACCACTCTCACCTTAGATCGAGGAAAGCTGCGTAATATCGCAAAATATGAAGGATTTGTGCTTCGACAGTGAATCATACATTGCAACGCTATAGAGAGACAGAAAGTCTTAGGGATCGCCATCGCCCTGGACCATAACGAGTAACATCTGATGCGAAGGATCAGTTCATCAGACTGATGAGTAAGAGAAATAAAACATTAACTTCCCCAAGTATTGCCGTATAGTTAAACGGGAGATGTTATAAAACCATATCAGTCAGCACAATAAAGCGACGTCTTCAGGAGGATAAGCTTCATGATCGTATTTCGACCAAAAAAACGTTGTTGCAGCGTGTTAATGAGGCTGAAAAAAATTATGGACCGACAAATCCAAATTTAAAGTTTTCACTCAAAAACGGAGAATCTTTATGGGTCGGTCTAAGACTGAAAAGATGATACAGAATTATGTTGTTCCGACTGTCAAGCATTAAGGCGGGTCTGTGGGATGCTTCTTTTTTGCTGGTATGGGGGCATAATGAGAAAAAAATAGTATAAAAAAAATTTAACGGAAAACGCCATACCATCTAGGTTACGATTAACGGGAAGAAATTCGGGACGATGCAAGACAAGAATTCTAAACATACTTTGAAACTTTTTAAGGACTATCTAGCAAACCAAAAAAAAAATGCCCAAAATTACAACATGGCCACCACAAGGTCCAGACTTCAACCCCATAGAGTTACTGTTTGATGATCTGGACGGAACAGTAAAAAAAGACCATTTCACATCCAAAAATCATTTTTCGAATCTTTTTCAAGTTACCTGAAGGGATTTGCCACTACATAAGTTAAAAAAATTAATCTAAAGAATGCCTAGAATCATAAAACAGTTTTAAATGCAATGGGTGGTTTTTTGCTGAAATAATATTCAAGTTAATTTTCCCGGTGTTTATGATGATTTTTACTGTTTTCTTATGTGTTTTATAACAATATATTCCAGAATAACTTGTTTTCTTACATTAATGTGTATAAATTCATTTGTATTTAATGTCCACGCTTCCATGAGCAATGGTTTAACATGAATACAAATAGTAGATACTTACTAAACTTTCAACGTATTCTAATACAACTAGTTTTTTTATCAAAATAGTACTAATAACATCTAGTGCATCAAATGCATAGTATTAGCTTGTACACAACCAATGAATAGCTTTAATACAACAAACAACATGTATCCGAAAAACAAATTAGAAAAGTGTGAACCGAGTTTTGTATGCCGAGGAAATTGGGAAAATTGAAACGTTTGATCAAATCTTTTATAAACTACATAAATGTTTTAAAGGTTTAAAATCGTTCCATAGCGGAAAAAGCCGCTGAACAAATTTCAAAGGATGTGAGAATAAATCCAGCTGTTTGTTATTGAAACGGCCAAAAATTCAATAACGACCTGCTTCAAAGGCGTTGTATTGCACTGCACGCCTACTATTTGTGATTTTTGTTACAAAAAAAGTTCAATTTGGATGAAACGAATAAGTTTACCTATTATTGACATGGTGATCTAGGCAAAAAGGAAGTGGTTTTGTAGCAACTGCGAGCTGATGTTTAATTTTAAAATTCGGCAGGTCAACAAAACAACGGCAGTATTCATTCCGGACACAACGTTTGCACTGATTTTTAGAACAACACACGGACTTTCTGGGCTGATCGTCGCTCTCCCCCAAGATCATAGAAAACCACTTGGATAATTCAAAAGGTTGTTGGAAACGATGTAATGACAGAATAATTAAAGCCAGTAATCTGTTGAAACCAATCCACGTTCTAAAAAGACGGCAAGGGGCAGAACAACGAAAAATATTGAACGCGATACATTTAACGAGAATAAGCGACTAACAGTCCGAGAATTGTTAGATCAGTTAGGGATTCTAAAAACTAAAGTGTGTGAAATGTTGGCATGAAATGTATCGTGGCAAATTTTGTTGCGCCACTACTATTACCAGGGTAAAAAAATCTTGCAGATGTTGCTAACGTATAGCTACCAATGAAATAGGTTTCAAAAAGATCATAAGTAAACATAAAACCTGAGTCTATAGCCAGGTTCATCGAGAGGAAGCGAGAGGAGATTTCCTTGTCCGTGTTTTTTTTTAGTAAAATGTTAATTTATTAAAATTTAATAAAATACTTTAAGAGCCTACAATTCGACTCCGTACAGATTCAGAGCTACTTTTTCATAGATTTAGATAAAAGGAAAAAATCTAAAACAACATTTGTCGATGAGTTATTGTGCAATTGATAAAAGCAATTTTGTAATCCTTTATTTAATTGTTATAATATCTATTAATTAACGATATAGTTGATTATAAATCAAGAATAATTAAATGTATATAATTTATGTCATATCATTCCCAGACAACCAAAAGAATCTTTGAAGATTTCCCAATAAGTAGGCCTCTTTTCTTATTGATTATGTGTGAAAACGGGTGAAATTATTGCCAACTTAATTTAAAGTACCCTCAGAACACAAAATCGCAATTACCTGGGTTAGGAGCACGACAGAGGCTAATATGAAAGAGTCTTACAAAGCTATTCAAAATTTTATCTATATTTTTTAATACGAGGGTGAATTAAAAAGTAAATGCAATTTTAAATTACGCCGTAATAGCAAAAGAAAGGGATGACGGTAGCTCTAGCCGCGTACAGCATTCCATCCTTTAGTCATATAGTAAAGTGCGTTTTCGTTGGGCAGAAGGGATTAAATATACAGAAATCAATCGCCAAATGTTAGTACATATGGGCTATGCATCCATGCGAGTGAAAAAAAATTGATTTAGAGGCCCGGTAAAAATCTTTTCCCCAGACTAATCGTTGGCTCTCGATATCTCTGTCTATGGAGAAGCAAAAACTCAATAGAAGTTACTCGGTTCCTTACATTTGAAGAAGGTGCATAAGAGTATAGAGAGATCAAAACCATATTAACCGTATTTTTTATTGGAAAGGTATTATCTATTATGAGTACGTTCCTCCGGGCCAAACAATTACTAAAGAAACTACGTCGATGTTCTTTCACCGGTTTGCTATACAACGAAAACGGACGCAAGTTTAAACTGACGATTGGCAGCTTCATCATGACAATACCCCCGGCCATTTATCACATTTCATTCAGATTTTTTGTCATCATACGACTTCTAACTGTACTCAATACTTAAATCATCTTTAAAAAATATTCCATACGAAGACACAGCAATTCCAACCCAGGGCTTCACAAAATGTTTTAAAAAGTGGAAATGACTAAGACTCACGTGCAATATATTAAAGTACACACTAACACATATGACCTTGAGCACTTGATGTACTAACCACAGAAGTAACGCATATGATGCTTCCTAGATAATAAAAAAATCTATCAAAACACTAATCATTTACTGACCAATATTTAAATAACATAAATTTGCTGCTTTGACGGAGCGTCATTATCAGAACGATTTTATTTATATTTCTATCTCCAAAAAATTTAGAAAAAATACAATGAAGACCGGTCTCCTTCATTTACAAATGCAAAAATCATTTGATGCATCCAAAAAGTACTTCTAAGAAAATCTTAGATTATTGACAAAAAATACATTTTCGAAAACTCCAAAAATATCGGTGCAGGAATTAAAGAAACTTAATTCCTTGACAGGATATTTTAGTTATATTAAATTAACATTTAAATAACACGATAAAATCAATGTTTAATATCGAACGTACTCTATTTTTATCTGAAAGCATATGTACATAAACAAGCAAATCAGCTGTTGGTATTTAAAAATCCTTTCTCCTCTGCACAGTTAAAACACCCACAAAAAATCTCGCAACAATTTAATGCCACTGTCACTATCAACAATTATAATGCAGCTATGGTACTAATTCGTTTAAGTTGTTTTTTAGTATATTTCACTCACATTAACATTATACATTTTAATAAATAATTATAAATAATAAGATATTTTTTCCTTATGTCGAAGAAATAAATAATTTCTGTTACATAATCGAGATTTTCCTTCTTTGATTTCTTAAGGTTTACAATCCAATCTGTTACGTTCTTGATAATCACCATTGACTTGATTATTTTTAATAAATAATAGTCTCTACATAATAATTTCTACAAATATACAAGGTATTATTTATCTATAGTGCACTAAAACAAATGGCATTTTGCGCATTGTCTCTTTGTCTGCTCACCATTAACAATTAAATTTATTGCTAATACAATAAGATGCTTTTCTAGTCGTTAAATATATTTTACACTGCACTAAATAAACGTTTCACTCACCGTGAGCACATGCAGGTCAATCTAGATGCCTTTACTATCATACAAAGCTATAACCTATATGTTCATACTGCCATAAAGATAACATTATATAGAAACAATTTGCAGGGTTTGTGCGGAAAGTATCGAGAATAATTTAATAAAAATAGAAGTACTGCAAGTAATCCTTTATTATTTTTTTTTATCTTTCAAAATAGTTTCCTCCTGCGTCTACATAGCGTTTCCAGGGTGCGTGCCACGATTTGAAGACTTCCTGGAATGCGGAAACTGAAATGCTATTTATGGCTTTGGTCGCGGTGGTTCCGACCCTCTCCACCGATCCAAGACGGATTCCTTTTAGGTTAGTTTTGAGTTTTGGGAACAGAAAGAAATCTGGCGGGCTGCACGGCGATTAGGGCAATGTTGCCACGTTGTCTTGACCAAAAATTCTTCTGACACAATTTCATGCACTACAGTTTTTGCTAAATTCAACTCCCGTGCTATCAATCAAACAGTTAAATGCCGACCAGAGTCCAAAAATTGTTCCACTTTCGCCAAATTTTCATCACCACGGTTCGTTGACGGACGTCTTTGTTTTTGACATAGCTTCCTCCCCGTAGGCTTCCCTTATCAGGTTCAAAGTCTCGATACCGGATTTTTGAATTTGACACAAAACTTCACCGCATAACGTTTCTTTTACGTACGCTGCATGTCAGGTACGTGACGCGTTGCCAAAATACGGTTTTCAGGAAGCGCGGTTTCCACTCGTTCTAGATTCGAAGGCAACTAATCCGAGTCGCATTCTTTACCTAAGACTCCCCTCCCACCATCCATCCCACCGAAAACCACGTCCCTCTAGCTTTTCTGGTTGGCTAGAAAAATTATTCTCGATACTTTCCGGATAAAGCGTATATTACGAAGTAGAAATTAAGGCTATTTTGTTTCTGTTTCTCAGATGTGTACGCACGTTAAGTTAATCCTTTATCTAGATTTGTACCTAGATCGACAGTAAATAAGAGGTTCAACAATGGACCCAGTGTACTGCCTTGCGGTACGCTCGATATATTTTCTTTTTATATCTCACTCAAGAGTACCTCCCATTTATTTATAATTTAAGGATGATATAAACAATTTCTCAAGATTTGCTTATGATTTGTACCAAAGTGTCTGTTGCTATACCCTATGAAATGCTTTGCTAATATCCAAAATACATCTACGCACCATTCCTTGTTTTTGAATGTTTTGTTGGTAGTATCAAATATACGATGCACCTGTTTGCAGCAGTTTGCTGCATTCTTCCATTAAGTTGAAAAATTTTAATCTTATGGGAGCGTTTATGAGCTCTGTTAGCTTGACTCTTTCTTTGCGAGATAGTTCCTTCATTACAATCCCCATAAATAAAACCAGGGGCCTTTTATATGTTTATGGTTAAGATTAACATTTACTTCTTTTGCTATGGCTATAGATACAAGTTCATTAACTTATTCTAGCTTGTCACAGAGTCTTTGGATTTCTTCATTCTCGTCTTCGTCTAGATGATCAGCAAAATTTTTAGCTTTATCTGTTTTTCCAGCTATAATTTAGTTTCCTTATAGGTGGTATTTGTTCTCTTAACTGTTTTAATCTGCTTTGCTGCTTTCCATGAGCACATTTTTTGTCAATTATTGAAATATTTCTGAAAAAAACTGTTCTTATACACTTTTAGCTTTACTGTATTGCTGTACGATTGAACTTTACTTTATTTTGTGGATGTATTGATAATTGCTATAACTGTTGTTGCCGTTTTATTATAGTAAACAAATGTTTATTTAACAATTAATTATTTTCTGATATATTTTTTAATAGTAATACAAAAATTGGTTCAATGTTAGTACAACTCCTTTAATGATAAAAACCTTCAAATGATTTGGTAGCTTATTTAGATCTGTTAACCAATAAATTAATTTATATTGTGGAGAGATGGTTCCGGTGTAATTTGTTAACTACCGCGTTTGTTATTTTACTTCTACCACAGGCTGGTTATTATGCTCAGTTGGTGTGTTTCGAATTATAATCACCACTAGCTAGAAGTCTATTCCATATTTGATTAAAATAGAGGTTGTTTGAAATATAGTCTTCTGTGACTACACTTGATATCTGGAAAAAAGCTTTTTCGATTTTATTCAGTACATGATGCTCTTCTTGTAAGTGCTGCACACCCACCAGGTCGTTACTGTATGTACGAATGTGCTGCAGCGTATATTGTATATTTTAAAATTTTAGAAGCGGTATACATTTCTAGGTATATTTCTCTACTTCTGTAATAATTTTGTAGACTACGATTATACACAGGAGAAATACTTGTAATGAACTAATTTTAGACTTCCACGATCAAATAAAACAGTCCTATTTCATCTGGTCTCTTTTACGGATAATAGTGCATTTACTTTATGGTGCACATAATTATTCTCAATGTGTGTGAGCACGCGGGTGTATACGTGCGTGTGTATGTGCACTATTCATGCAGTAGAGTCTGGAATGTCAATAAGGACTACAGGTTGTAAGTTTAACATTGCTAAATTCAAAATTCGTTTACGAATGTAAACAGAAAAATTAGAAAACGCTATTCTCGATCATAAGCTGCCATCATGAGCGGGAGGACTGGCCGATTGATTAACGGTATTTATGAAGCGGAACCCGTGCATAAATCATAGACAACCAGAGAGAAGCAGTATCAGTTGGATAAAAGCATTCAATGAATCCGTAATAATTGTCTTCGATAATTTAAAAAAGTTATGGATAAATATCTATCCTTGTCAAGAAATATACAATATAGATGGAACTGATCTCCCCATCGTATTGTACAAATCGTTAGACTAAATGGAAGGAAACAAATATATATATAAAGCAATACCAGAAGGAAGGGGCAATAATATTACAGTTATTTGAACTGTAAATGTTTCAGAAAATGTTGTTTCTCTTATGTTTATTTTCTCAAGGTTAAAAATATCTTGACAACGTTAAGATGGAGGCCCTATCGGAGCAGAAGGGAGCTCAAAGAATAAGCGGATAAATGCGGAATTTAATTGCCCTCAGCACTTCGCCAGTAACGCAAATCCGGTGCCTATATCCCCAGTTTTCTTGGTCCTGGACAACCGTTCTAGTCATATTTTGAACAAAATATTTGAATATTACAGGAATAATAAAATCACATTGTTATCACTTGCACCCCAAACAAAATACTTGCAAATCCATCCACTAGGCTTGATATCTTTCGGTCCTCTAAAAGTTGATTATTATAATGAATGTTTCGCGTATTGAAAATGATAAGCCTATCTGGAACGAAGCAACTAGGAAAATAACACAGTATCATCTACTTGAGCTATTTAATACGAGATACTTAAAATTCACTACCATATAAAAAATATTAAGGTTTCGAGAGCTATACGCATTCACCGATTAACCCAAAGAAATTTAGAAAGGTTGATTTCTATCCTTCATCTGCTGATATGAAATTCTAAGCTAAAGTAACTGAAGAAGAGACTAAAAGAACAGCTGAACATAATCTCATGGTATCCCTAGTTGAAACTTTCGCCTGTGCGCCTAATAATTTGTAGAGCAAAATCTGAATCAATGACTGGCAATTCTCCAAAAGTTTGAGTTGCTGATATCCCTCCTTTGCCTAGAAAAGTTTTATCTTCAAAAAATTGTAAAACAGAAGAGTCAGAAATTTTAACTGGAAATTCAATGAAAAACTTCGAGGTGTTACAAACAAAGAGAGAGAACAATAATATAAACAAAAGACAACAAAACGTGGAAAAAGCAAAGGTAAATGTCCAGCAGACGACAATTTAAATCTGTCAGATAACAACCCCGATATTGCAGAAATCAATGAAAACCACTATGTGATGACAACAACGGCATTGATGTTAGTCTTACAAACTATGATGTCTATCTAATTTGTGATAAAGTCGTAAAAAATAATAAAAGGTGGTATAAGGGAGTTGGATATAGAAGATGGTTTTATGTAAGGTGTGAAACTAGGCTTATGTTAATCTATACATGAAGAACTAAAAATTAAATCAAAAATCAGACTGTAACATTCCTCTAAAAGTTATCGCTGTAAAATATCCATTAAAGTCCAAAGCGACAATAATATTAGACTACAATATTTATAAGTTGATAAAGCTAATTATGTTTCTAAATTTATATCTTTGTTTCATTTATATAACATGCTCAAAGTGAACCGGCTGGATTTAGTAATTCTACAATCTGCAATTAGCTTCCATTTCTTAAAACAAATTCTGAACTTAAAAATCAATTTTAATTCGACAAAAATTAAAGTCATGGTAAGCTGTGCCAAATAACGGATATTTATTACTTCACATAATTTACGACAGCCATTAGAACTAGTCAAGTTCGCAGAATTTATCCACTTTGCTTTATTCGTTGTTAAGTGTGATTCTGATATTACCAAAATATCGATCTGTTTAAGGCTAACAATAATCCTATTTCATTTTGTGGTTTATAACGCCGCTGGCGTTACATATTGCAAGTTTGTATAATTGGGCCATTATTTTTTTGTGTTTCATGACATGCTTTATATTTTCACCAAAATGCCTGATGTTTGTGTTAAATGTATCTATTTTTTCGTTTATATATTTTCCGCTGCAATTATATATTTTGTTATTGGGGTTATGCATTTTATTATTAAAGAATATTATTTTCATTGTGACCCACTTACCAACACTCCAACCTCAAGGGCTTACTAACATGCAACTTACATACTACAACGTCACATACATCCATGAGTTTCTAACAAGACTCAAACTCGCCTTCGCGCTGGTTCCCGAACAGAGGAGCATTCGTTCTGAACCAGTCACCTTAAAGAGCAGCCCAAAAGGAGAAAAACAATTGCGGATTCTGGTTGTGGTCATTTTCTTATTATTTGAGCCTAATTATGCAGCTTTGTGGTAAAGTTAACTTTTTTTATTTATTTGGTTGCTTCAAACGTGCATTGTTTTGTCTTATAAATGTTTTGCTTCCGATTTCTAAATATAATACTCATCCCTTCTAATTTTCAGGGTATATTCCTTTGTAAATAGCAAATTTTGGTAGTTTTGCCGTCCGTTTTTTTAATCTAATGTTCAGTAATCATATGGCCTTTTTACTATTATCTACTTTGTTGTCCACAATAGACGTCAGAAATCTTACTTACTAATGAGAAAATAATTCATAATAATAAATAAATAAAAAGTATGAAGCAATACCCTCGAATTATAAATAAAAAGCAATGTTTAAGAAGAAAATATAATGCTTTATAATCCAGTTATAACGTAAACCCACCACACTCGTTTTCAACCACGAATTCTACGATCCTCACTAATTAAATAGTTTAATATTTTAATAATTTCATTACTTTTATTCCCGGGCATATGTCATTAACTGAAGAAACGACATTTCATCCATAATTTTACAAAATTTCTTGTATTTTTTAATAACAAGCTTAAAGTCTTTAAATCTTAAAGATAACTATTTTGAGTATATTTATTGAACTCAACTTTAATCGTTACATCAAAAACCGTCGATAGTTTAAGTCAACGTTGCCAAACAAATTAAAATGGCTTACATAAAAAATTATCAGCCAACTCTAACGAAAAATGAATGATCAAAGTTGTCTATAGCAGCCAAACAGTTAAAGACAAAAATAAAAACTTATTTGTTGCAGAAAACAAAATCTTTAATATATTTTAAGTAAAAAATCAATTGACATAATATTGGAAATGGCCATAAAATTGGCTTTCTTCTTTGATCTTGTTGAAAAACATTTATTCCCCCTTATACAATTGTAAAAATACAAATTGTAGCTTGTTACAAGCTATACAATAATCAATAACTTTTTTTAATAAATACTAACGATTTCAAAACACCAATATTGACTTTTGTAGCCTCATTAGTTAAAATATCACGTGGTTGCTGTGGTATCCAAATTAATAGTTATCAAGAAATCTTAATTTTTTGCAATCTTTATTTAAGTAAACTATAAAAACGTAACTCCTTTGTCCTTTATTTATAGAATTCTTACAGAATTTCAATCTTATACGCTTGTATGTCAAAGTACTATAACTTTTATGCACTTAATACAAATTGTATACCATACTTCACCAACCATCGACCGCCTCAGTATAATTTTTTTTACTTAAGTGTACAAAACTAAAATTCTTTTCGCTCTTTTATCTCTCAGTCTCCCGGTTTCTTTCCAAATTCGAAGCTATGTTTAATCAGGTAATGAATCAAAACAGTATGATGCTCAACCTACTTACTAAAATGTTAAATAACGTTTTTTAATAATTGACGCATTAAAAATTGCATTGTGGAAAGTAAATGGGCCATGACAACATCGGTTAAAATTGAACTATTTGTTCAAATACATAAGATAGATATACGTTTAAATCGGAAGTAAACTTCACCAATCTTGCCTATTTCAGTATCAATAATTCTCGGAAATACTTCCTTGTCATCCAAATATGCGAGATCAGTCACCATCACTCATAAAAAAATTCTCGCACAGTGAAGCATAACAATTTGGGACCACTCATTTGCAACTAAAAAACTTCAAATCCAAAGGCTTAACTGAAACTTTATATTATCAACAATATACTGTGCTCCCTACATTCAATTAAACAAGCTAAAAAATAAGTTTGTGGCAGAAGTGAACTACAATCCTAAATATCCGCCCATTTACTCGCCACAACGATTACACTGTGTAGAAAGCAACCAGGAAACTAAAACGTCATCCGACTTATGTTCCCCTTATCCGTAAAACTAATGGAACTTAGGCTCGCATCACCCAGAAGAAACAAAACGATGCAGTAAATACGTATCCAACATATTTAGCCGTATAATTTACAGAAAAAAAACATTAAATTATTATTATATTATATGAGATCCTACATTTTTATATTATCTACTACAAATATTATTACCAAATAAGCGTTGTACTTCAAAAAAAATTCAAACTGAATTAAATACTTGAATAGAAACAAAGCACCTATCTATGAGTTGATTACAACTAAGCTAGTCCAAAGAAATCTCCAGAAATGGGATTTTCAAAACGCCTCTAAATACGATGCAATACTGGCTGCAAACATGGCGTATTAAAGTTAACAAAAATATATCCCCGACAATGACTTTTACATTAAAACAAGTTAATCCTACTCCGGTAAGTTCAAATGGAAAAGACTATATTAAATACTTTAAAATCGATTTTGACAAAAAAAAACTAACCTGAAAAAAGCACATTACAACTAAAATAAAGAAGCTCGACATAAGATGCATTGGCTATTGGAACATAAATCAGAGTTATCGTTAAGTAACAAAGCAATATTAAATTGCGACTGGTCTTAAAGACCAGTGGCAAATGTGGGAATGCGTCAAATCTTCTACTGTACCTTTAAACAAAGGAAGCTGATATAAAATGTGGCTGAGCTCTAAATGTACGTTTAGTTGCCTTCCTCAAGATCGTTTTGCATATTTTACTTTCGTAAGATCGTCGCACCGATTATTCCACTGTTTCCGCCTTGCAAAAAGGAAAGTCGGGTGAGAAATAGTCAGTCTAGAACGCCAAAAATACCTTTTTGGGGCCACCGCATCGAAATGCTTCAACACTTCCAAAGCAAAATTTTTCGGACAATTGCTAGTTCTTAGTGGTACGTCGTCAGATACACAGACAAAATAATTGTTTTCCTCGGTGGGTTAGTGACTGTTCCATTCAACAACGAAGTCTTCTCGAGGAACTTCAATAGAACAAGAAATTTTGATTTAATTAATCCTTGGGTAATAATCCCTCCTATTTCTTTTGTAATATATGTGTGTAATATGTAATACCAGCACATTTATCACAATATTTTTTATCATTTCTATCATTCTCGTTCCAATAGTACCTTCTAAAAAGGCACTTACATATATTTCAAAGTTATTTAAGCTATTAAAAAACACTAAAAACAGTATTTTTGTGTCTGACTTATTTAATACAAATTCTTTTAATTTATGATGCTCAAAGTTTTTGCTATTAAATTATTATGATATGGTCCTTGATATCGAGAAAAAAATACCTAATTTTTTTAACTGCAGATAATCTTATTGACTATATGTACTTGCACAATTTGATTTTACTATTACTGGAATTTGTAACCCATACATTAACCTTAATTTTCATATGTTATTTCGGTTGCTCCTTTTATAACATCCTTGTAAAGATACCATTAAATTTGCAAAAACAGCTTTTATTATTTTTACATTTCCATTTAACAGCAATGTACTTTTTAGATATTATACCTACGCATACTTAAAAAAATTTACGTAAATAACAACTTATAAAAAAGTAACAAAATTAAACAAAAATAACTAGACCTTTGAGACATCTTTAAGAATATTTAAAACAGCACTCATAATTTGATTCGTACTATAGTTATAACATCAAAAAGTTAATCAGAATTTTAGTTATATACACAAATATTTACTATTTTATGTAACTAGCAATTTAACAGTAGCACATTAAATGTAATTCAAATTTTTATCAACTTAAAATATATAAATATTTCATATTAATAATTAAAGCAATTATATAAACAAGTGTTTTGAATATTCCTGGTAGATTAAAATTATCTCTTTAATGAGTGTTAGTAATTTACGGATATTTTATAAATTGTAATTAAAAACATACCTTAAATAACCACATAATATTAAAAAAACACAATTAAGTGTTATTTAACTACCAATCTACTTTGCAGCTTTCAGTTATTTATTTATATGTAGGAGGATTTACTTGGGGTTAGCACAAAACAATAAACAACCAGCACAAGCAAATATGACCTTTGTCATTTACAACATCCATTGAAAAACTGTAATACGATAAAGGTTACGGAAACTTACAAAATGTTGCATAAGCGTTTCATCTTTCCAACACTCTTATTACAAAGAAGCAGATTGATTAAGAAGTTTCACTTTCTTGATACTTTATATGCTTCTCGGGCGCTAAGAAAAATACCTTTGAGCTTTTATTAGTATTGATCTTTATACTTGTTTTTGGCCAAGCTCGCTGGAATGTCTGCCAAGAAAATAGAAAGGGTTGGGTAGATTGCGACGTATTACAAAGGTTGATTGTAGTTTTTGCTGCTACTCTATAGATTTTCAAAACAGATTAAAGTCACACAAATTGCATTCGTAATTAATTTCTAGTTGAAAATTATTTAATGTGAGATTTACTTACGTGTATTAAATAATTTTCGTTGTAAAACAACAATTTCTACTATGCATCTAAAATCTGTAAAAATTAATCTTTTTAAAACTTAATAAATTGTTGAAAAATGCGAAAAATTGTTTTTATTTTAATTTATTAATGTATTTATATATGTATATATTAATTGTATTTATTTTATTTAAATAAAATGAACTGTGCTTATTATGTTTAAATGGTTACGTAAAACAGAAAATGAAAAACTACATTTTTATAAAAATAATTTAAAACAAAAAAATGGTTTGATAAATTTCTAGAAGATAATCCCATAATTAAAAGTGATTTCAGGTTGAAGTGTTTAACCATCTCCTGGACATACTAAAGCGTTTCCAGCATATCAGTAAAATATTTCTTCAAATCATCAATAAATCATGAAATTAATCAATACACATTAAACTATCATATGGCATTACTTTTGGTCGACATTCATAATTGATAAAATTACTAATAGCATCTCTGGTATTACTGCTTACTACTTCGGATAAGAAATCGTTTTTCAAAATAAAAATCATTAAGAACTACCCTAGAAGTATCATATTACAGAACTATCTCCATGGAAAGGGTCAAAGTATAAAAATATGGATCATGCGATCATAAAAAAATATTTAAAATATTTTTGATTCACTGCATGGGGTAAATTTAGTTCTAAGTAAATAAAGGAAGAGGACGCCTGGATCTAACTACTCCAAAGCGCTTAGAACCTTGTTGCGTCACCGCTAAACTTTAATTTCAAAATACTGTAGCGTGAGAAGGTCAGTTCTTTTTTTGAAAACTGACACAACAATAAATAAACCTTTTCCTGTGTGATAAATCATGACATCAGACTCTTTAACGGCAGTCTAAATCTACAACTTATCCTCATTTATCTACCTATACATTTGAACAAAAAGTAAACAAAGAAATGTGGCGTACCCTAGGTTCTTGATTTACACAAGGAAATCCGTGCTTTATAAACAAAGACTATACATTTGAAAGGGAAGTAAACAAAGACGACTGACATTAAATTTGGCATGGCGTTACTCTAAGCTTTTCATTTATACGAGGAGGTCCGTGCGTTCGTGCACGCACGTCGGGGCCGCTCTCGCTCCTTGCCAAATGGTTGGGCGACCGCAGCTGTTATCGAACCGCTGCATTGTCGAACGCAAGAAGCGCGTTTGCTACGGCCATTTCGCTTGCTTCCGCCGAAAGGAGCTTTGATTGTAAGTTAAATTGTTCCACGTTCCCGATCCAGAAACAAAAGCCGATTCAGTTAAAAAGTTATACGTTCCCACCTTGCAAAAATTTAAGGAAAGGCGGGTGAAAAATTGTCGGCCTAGAACCCACCAAAAATACCTTTTGGCGAGCAACTCTTAGTAACTTTACCTTAACGAAATAGCAGTATCACATATGCAACAGTTTTTGTTGCACAACTAAAAATAGTTTTTCATAAAAAATATGCAACTTAAGCTTTGTAAAATAGAATGTGATAAACAAATTACGTAGACTGTATTTTTACAAAAAATAACAACTCATAAGAGATAAAGTTACAATTGATGGATGTCCTATGCGAAAAGATTAAAACCAACTTGAAATGGACAAGGCACAAATTTGTAAATACATTTCAACACCAAAATTACCATAGAATACAATAGAAATACCACACAAATTAACATATTAGATGTTCAAGAATTTTTAAAGCCCAAAAAGATTAATAGAAAATTTCCTACTTAAAAATTAAAAGCAACCACTTATTTAAATATGAAAAAATTTTGCTAACAGCATAAAAGAAACTAAAAGGTACAATTGATAATAAAATTTATAAGAAAACTATGCAATAAATAATTGTTTTTTAAAGGCATATAGCACAATATAAATTTAACACTCTACAATTAATTTTCTAATACAAATTTTGAAAAAATCTTTCCAGCAGAAAATTTTATTATTAAACCAAAAACAAATATTTGAAAATCATCAATAATTTAACAACTACATGTACATAACTTTATAAAAGTTTTTAAAAAATCATAAATATTCAAGCATATAAAAAAACACCAAAATGTAATTCTGTCACATGTAGTTACAAGGTTGTTTTAAAAACTGTTGTCTTCTAACTTATAAGTCTAACAATGTTACTCCAAGGCCACGAAATAGGTATGATGCAATATTATCTAATTCTCTGACTACCAAGACACTCGGTAACATTTCCTACTATATCGGGTAATCCTGCCTTAGTGACATGGTCATTCTTTTGTAGCAATTTATCAAAATATGGGTACTGTATATAACAACACGTGTGAATGTTAATACTGTTATTCGGTAGGAAAAACATGTGAAAGGAAAAATTCAACGCAGAAAATTTTCATAATTAGGCTTTTGACTATCATAGATGAACAACATTAAGCGCGTAAACAAACTTACTTATGATAATGACAGCGTAAAGAAAATGACATGGCTGAAACTCTTCAACAAGTACACCACATAGTTCATGGTTTGATTGACTACAGAAAAGTGTGGCCAAGATGGATTCCATTGATGTTGAATTCTAAAACAAAACTCAATCGAAAAAAACTTTACCAACAACTTTTTCTCAATATGAACAGGAAGATGCTAATTTTTTCCGTTAGATTGTTGTTAGTGACGAGTTCGGGCATACTATTACAACCCAAAAACAAGTGATAATAAATAAAGTACAGATATAAGGACTCTTGGCTTTTGGCAACAGGAAAAATCCAAATGGCCATTTTTGAACTGGAACAGCATAGTTCACATTGAATTTTTAAAACAAGAAAGTATTGCCAACTCCAACCAATAAGTCAACAGAAAAAACTCCGAGTTTAATTATAACAAATTCGACCCGTCATCGAAACAAGTTTTGAACATACCAATGTTCTTCCTCTGAAATTGACCATTGCAGTGAGCATTAAAACTTGTGAATTTTACGAGGTCTTATCGCACTTGCCCTTCAATCTAAGCTTCGCCTCTTTCGATACTTTTTTCCGAAGCTCAAGGTAAACCTGGAAGAATAACATTACGTTAATAATGAAAAGGTCCAAGCAACTGTGCACTACTGGTGCCGGTTAACAAACGACTGACTCCTTTTCCCAGGTATAAAGAAATTTGTTCATCGTTTCAATGTGTGTGTATGAACGAACATTTCATAGAAATAACAAAGGGTATTTCAAGATTATAGAAAATATGCAGTTTGATTTGTATAAAATATCTATCATTAATAAAAAAAAATATATTATTCAAAAATTTAAATATAAAAATGAGTATTAACGTAAAAATAATAGTACCAACATATGCAAAGTCTATCTAGAAAATATCGAGCCATTATATACCATAACAAAGACCATTTATTTTGCCGCGATATAACTTGAACGCCGATAAAAGTGAAATATTATGCCCATACGTGAATGAAGATGATTTCACTGCTCAGGTCACTTGAAAATTAGACGCAGGTGAGTAAGAACATGTACAGCTGAAAGTCATCCGCAAAAACATTTTAAAAAGCTTTCGAAAATGATACAATAAGTATACACAAATAAATACATGTTACAAAAGATTTCACGTTCTGGGAGACCACCAACGAACAAAACACCAGAAAATGTTGGACCTATGGAGGCTACAATCAAATTAGATTTTGAGGAAAAAGAAATTGCAGTTCATAGACCAGATTTAGGCCAATATGACAACACGGTTATTTGCGATTCCCGCACAGGCCTTTGAAGAGCGTTTTGAACAGTAACAAAAATGTTAGGAAAAGTGTGTGAGATCTCAGGGTTCTTATTTTAAAGAAAATTGGGGCTAAATAAATGTTTATTGCATATTGTACCATTTATACAAAATATATAATTTTTTTGGTATTATAAGTGAATTTTTTGTATTATGCACTTTGACACTTTCAGGGCAAACCATATGTGTAGTAAACCATTAAACTAACTTATTAAATCTAACAGTAATTAATTTTTATTTATTTATTTTAGTATTTTTGTATTGGATTTTAACATGCTTTTATTTATAGTAATAAATTAAAAACATCCGGACAGATAAGTGCACCACCAATAACATCTAGAATTTATTAACATTTTCGCCTATAGATATAAAATACCCTTGATTCTATTGTTCCCTTAACATAATAAAACTTCATTACAAATTTGGAGTAGTTCCTTATCAAGTAGATATTTTAAAATTAATTTTATCCAAACACATTATTAGTTATTCCACATTGAAACGTTAAGACAATCTATCAATCAGTCTGTTTACAGCAACTGTTTGAATGAGTACACCTCAGTAGTGTGTCACGATTTTTACAATGAACGAACATATTGAACAAAGAGTTTGCCTTAAATTTTTTATTGCGAACGAAATTTCGCATACCAACTCATTAAAAATATTAGAAAAGGCTTATGGTGAATCAGTTTTATCAAAAACACGGGCCTAAAAGTATTACAGAGCGTTCAAAAAGGGACGAGAGGTCGTCGAAAACAACCCTCGTTCCGAACGACCTTCGACCTCTTCAAACGACAAAAGTATCGAAAAAGTGAAGGAAATTGTGCTCGATAATCGCCATTCTAAGTTAAGAGAGATAGCACATGACCTCAAGGTCTCTCACGAGTTCGTTTGGATAATTTGGGCATGAGACGCCTCGTCGCTCGGCTCGTTCTAAAACAGCTAAATTTTCTACAAAGACATTTCCATAAACATGTCTCTTTAGACATACTGGATCGCATCGATTCTAATTCCACATTCATGGAACGGATCATAACTGGTAAACGAAACACAAGCAAAAACCTAAAAAAGCACGTCAAAGTCGCTCAAAAGTCAATGTGATACTCATTGTTTTCTTCGGTATTCGTGGTTTGGTTCATCATCAATTTGTTTCAGAAGAACAAAGGGTCAATAAAGTAGTCAATAAAGTGTGGTAGTATTGAAGCGGCTGCGTGAGAAAATCCGTCAAAAACAGTCAGATTGTGGAACAATTCGTGGATTTTGCAAGACGATAATGCATCGTCGAATAGAGCAGAAATTGTGACCAAATTTAAGGCCATAAACGCGACAACTACCGTCGTTCAATCACCGTACTCATCAGATTTGGTCTCGTCTGACTTCTTTTTGTTCCTGAAACTAAAATTGCCACTCTGTGGTACCCACTTTGAGTCTATCGAGTAAGGATCTGAAAGCTATACCAAAAAGCGCCAATAAAAAATATTTCGAAGACTGGAAAAAACACTGGCGTATATGTGTTGCATCAAATGAGGCCTACTTTGAAGGCGACAAAACAAATATTAATGATTAAACAAAAATTGTGTGTTTTATTTCATTCCCGGTACTTTTTGACAGGGTATACATGATAACGATACTCGCTTTGAAAAAAGAAGGTGTAATAGTGGTTAACATTTAAAGAGAATCCCAATATTTCTGTTCAGATCATTCCAAAAATGATAAAATATCTTATAATAATTTTTAAAAATGCATCAAATTACTTGCAAGGTTTAAGGTCGTATTGTGAATGTATAATAATAGTTGGTACAAAGTCCTTCATTATGTCACGCAAATTTTTTTTTATTACCATGGCCAAACTTTTCAGCCAGTTTTATGGTTGGCGTTAGTTATACTTAAGTCAATGTTTGAAGTTTTATTTACACTATAAGTCAACTGAATATGGCGTCAGCTAATGTCAGCTATTCAACCGAAGAAAGGGTCTTCATTGTAACCACCTTTTACGAGAGCGCCCGAAGTACTAGTGGATGAGTAACTGCCTTCAAGACCAAGTTTGACAAGCACACTACTTTGTCTGTTTTCACAATAGCAAGGTAAAAAATACTATGATAAAATATGTTCTATAATTAAATTGTCTATTTTACCATATTATAATAAACTGATTAAAAAGTTTGAGAAGGCAAGAAGTGTACTGGATGACAGTTTGTGAAGAATAAGCAGACCAGTCACTATGACCACTACCAAGACAGTGGAAGAAGATCGAGAGCTTTATGAACAAGGGCTCACAATTTCGGTCTCTAAAGACGCAGCTCAACTCTGTGTGAGTGTGGGTTTTATACACACCATCCTCACTAAGAAATTGAATCTATTTCCGTATAAGATTCAATTGCAAACGCCTCTGACCGAGGTCAATATTGGCAAAAGATTCGTTTTTGCAAAAGTGATCATGGAGATGGTTCCGACCAAAAAGTTGGGCATAAAGCACATCAATTTCACGGATAAGGCCTATTTTCAACTAGATGACTATGTCAACAAACAAAATTACCGACATTGGGGTTCCGACAACCCACACTTGACCGTCGATTGCACCCAGAAGAAGTTAGTGTATGGTACGCAATTTCTCACTATAGAATTTTCAGCCTACTGTTTCTCACAAAATATGTGAGTGAAGAAGTTTATCGCGCAGAAGTTCTCGAGAAATTCGTTTCAAGTGCGAGAGACAAAAGACAAGTCAACCAATTCTGATTTCAGCAAAATGAAGCCATCGCCCATAGGACTCGGGGCATCTTTGACATCCTCACGAAAGTCTTTGAAAAGAGAATCATAAGACTGGACGCCCCCCGTAAGGTAGAAGGTGGCATCGAGTAGCCTCCAAATTCCCCCAATTTAGACCCATGTTGTTACTTCTTATAGGGTTATCTTAAGGATAGGATCGACAAACTCAAAAATCGCATCACAGAAGAGGTTCTGGCCATTTCTGTAGACATCAAAAAAGCCGCAGTTGATAGTTCGAGAAAAGAGTTAAAATGACCATATCTAGTGAAATTTATTCATTATCATAATAAAAAAAGAATTTTAATAAAAAAAGAGTTTTATCTTGCGTAGTTTTTATAGTAAATTTTATCGTTTGCGTCACGAAATGAAGATCCAGATCAGAGACTTCACACAACAACAAGTAAGAAAAGTGTACTAGGGAAGCTTAAAGAAAATAAAATCCAAAAATATTTATTACATGGTATATCTGAAAACTTCTATAAATAGTATCAGAAAACAAACAAAAGAAACGAAGAAAACACTTACTTTCTCAGCTGTTCTTTTCTTCTGCAACGTCACAATATGCTTCAAGGCCCGGCGGTCCCTATCCTGCAGCCTTGTCTTTCGGCCATTATTATACTTCGCCGACTCTGTTTTAGTGTGCACTGTGTATACGATCCCAACTTTTGAGACCGTGCGACACCGTCGTCGTTTTGTTCGTAGATGCTCCAACTAGTAGACTCACAATTAAACCTGTTTGAAACACCGACAGGTCGGATATACTGGTTACTCACCACACCTGCACAACGTCCACAACCATACTTCCTCACTCTATTATTAGTGCACAGTCTATACTATTTGCAACAAACAAGACACGGCTGATTTACACAGTGTCCAGTATTACAAGCACAGTAAAAATATGTCCCATTTTTGACGTGTTTCCATTATTTTGTCCAATACCTGTACCTTTAGTAGAATCCAAAATAGTCTCCATCCTTCACAATGCATTTTTGACAACATTCATAAAGCTTCTGCAAGCTGTCAGTAATGTTTTCTTTACGAATCGATCACAGAATTACTATCATATGTTCTAGGATTGTACAAACCGGTAACAGATCTTCCGCCTACTCAAATCTTTGCGTCCTTGCTAATGTCCAATTTAGCTATCCTTAATCGTAAGAATTGCCGTTTTTCTTTCTATCGTGAAGGTGCTCTCGTCTTCCGTCCTATACACTTGCACCAACTTTTCATGCATCTCTATCACCGTTTTTTGCAGGTTGTAGCAAAACTTGATTTTACTCATTGGTCCATTGTGTCTAACTTACTTCATGCAGTGCCTGGCCCTAACAGTCACGTGTACTTTTACTGTAACTGAGGCTTCTTGAAGTATCTCTGGATTACCGTTGATATGTCAGACCATTCACAAAATTTCTTAAACAGGCCGAGGATATGTTCCTGTGAGTTCAATAATCAAAAAAACACAATCTAGTTTGCGTTTGGGTCTTACTTCATGCAACTATAGTTAATTTGCATTAGAGTAGTATAAAGAAAATAGAATATGTGAATCAAATAAATCGTCTAGAATTGCAGTGGAAACTTAAAAAACCGGTTTAATCAGGAAATTCAATTACTCAACAAACAGTACAAGACTAGATGAGCTAATTTTGTGGAAAATAACGGGAAAATCAGCTTCAGCAAATTAGTATTCGTAATAAGTTGGAAATTCTAATTATCACCTGAAAACTCAAAAAGCTCAAAATCACCAACTTATACCATAGGTGCCTCTCTTCTACAGAAAAATAATGTTTATATTTTTTCCAAACCAAAAGTATTATTAGATAAGAACAGAATAATAAATGATTGAACTATAGCTAATAAGATGTATTTTATTTCAAATCAATCCCCATATCATATCATACCTCTAGAAACTGTTTTGTAAATACAGATAAATTCATATATTATAGGTAGATTAACACTTCTGGACTTGCACCTGTAAATTAACTAGACTTTAGTAAAATATTTTACATAAAATCATACCTAAACCATTTTCTGTATTTTTAAATTATAACTTTGTACCATTTGTTACTTATATTAGTTAATTCACATTAGCAATAGCAGTTAAATATTTATAAGCATCTCATTTTTGGGCCTACAGCGTTTTATCGTTTAGAATTAAAATAGCGAGATACATTAAAATTAATTTGATTGACAAAAAGTGTGTATAAACTTTTTTATTTATTGAGAGAGCACAATACGCCCACAAATTAGGAACTTCTACCTTTGATGCCCTAATAAAATCATTGTATATTGTTATCTGAGCGCCTCGAAAACCTCAAAAAGTTAAGCTCTAAAACCGCTTTTTGATGGTAATAGTTTGGATAACCTCTATAGATTTCGCCCACGCCTTAGTATACTTCCCGGAGCAATCTTTAGGCCTATAAAAGTTTTACAACGCGGCCGCGTTTTCAAACCCCGCAGAATTGGCCCAAATGCACGACGTGTTGGCGAACAAAATTAACTTTCGCACTACATATTTTACAGTGTAAAACGAATAAAATTTTATTACTCTAGTGAAATTTAATTATTTTTTAGTTAACTGAAATATTTCGGAAAGTCTTCACGTGTTTCTAAGTGGGATTTTTAAATTAAATTAAGCGTAAAGAACATACAAAGAAACAATAAAATACAATTACACACGCAATGCAAAGTATTTGTTTATTTAGATAAAGCGTTATAAACGATTATACAAAACGATTTCCTTTGGATTATTAACCGTTCCTCTCTATGAAATCATATGTGGCAGTTTTTTAAGGTGCGTTCTATAGGGTGATTCAAATTGTAATTTATTATCAACGTAAAGTGCAGATTTAGCAATTACGTATAAACTATATATGTTGTCGACCAAATGCCCCTACGATTCCAGTGACATGCCACAATTCTTTTAGTGAAGTTTTTCATAATGCTTTCCGATAAATGCGGCTCTATCTCAGCAATTACACGCCTGATGTTCTCTTTTAGCCCTGGAATCATAGCAGGTTTGTTGGCAGAAATCATTTCGTTCAAATAGCTTCAAAGGAAAAATCTAATGAGATTAGATCGCAGGACCGCGGTGGCCCAATGATGCCTCTGCGATATAACATAACCAGAAATTTAGTTCATCATGTTAAAAGCACATGTTATTCAAGCACAAGCTGTATAGCATCTTCCGATAACGTACGCCATTGATTATAACACTGCTGCCAGCTTCGTCCTAATAAAAAAATACGGGACAAAGATTCATCCAACCCATAATGTACTCCAAACAGTGCAGTTTTGTGTGTACATTGGTTTTTCGTAAATAATATGTAGATTTTCACTAGCTCTGATGCGACTTTTTGGGGATTTACAGAGTTATTTAAAGAAAAATGAGCCTCTTTGCAGAAACTGGCATCAACTAGTAGCTTCTCTGAAATTCAGTCCACAAATGTACGACTTTTCTAGTGGTCTTTGGTGGACTTCGCCATGTGTTTAGATGCCAACTATACAAATGTAAACTTCCAAAATTCAAAAAACGCAATTGAAATTCTAAAGTTCAATTTGTATCACCCTATACTACAGATAATAAAACGTTTACCATGTCAGTTACTGTCGAGTTTTCACCGCTACATAATTACGTAGAGAGTGAAACTACCGATGCTTGAACTAATAAACATTTTTGGACAATTTCACTTTATATTTATATATTTTAATTTCGTTTCCACATAATCGTCCTAAATATTTAAGAACAAATGTTTAATCACGCACTGCTATCGCAAATTTATTCAGAAACATAGTGGCTGCTTTCTTCAACTTTTTCTCACCTTTAAGTCATTTTCTTTGCAAAAATATATGGATTTAGTAAAACAATTACGGAATCTAGTAACTACCAAATTGAAATTACATAAAAAGTGAATGATTCAAAGCTTTACTGCTAAAACTCTAAAGAAGTTTTTTCAACAATTAGGCTTGAGAATAACACAAAAGAAGACTTTTCTACGATTTCACAAAATGCATTAGTTTTCATGGCTGATCTTTGGACCATAACTTAACAAGAAGCAGACCTTTTTAAATCCACAAATTTCAAAACTAAGAATATTTATTTCAACTTTTTTGATTTAGAATAAATACAGTATGTCCAGAAAGGGTAGGGGTGTTTGTATCTGCGCCGCACATGTAACGGCGCAGTAAGGATGGGTTGTTGCACTGCTCTTTGGAGATATAGTAGCCATGGACCTGTACGCGGGAGACCATCGCGTTCTTTGCATACGCACCTATTATCGCAATGGTGATTCGATAGTCATAGCTCAACGTTTATATTGTGCAGAATTTAATGTACGGAATGCACCGAAGGATGATCCCATCAGAAAATGGATTCGTATGTTTGAAAATTCTCAATCAAGGTCGCCCGCGCTCTGTTCGAAGCCAACAAACGATTGAAGAAGTGAGAGTTTCAGTACGTAAAAATCCGTCTCAATCAGTTTGTAAACGCAGTCAAGAACTTAACATTAAAAAGATTTACAATTTACAGCCTACAAAATTCAGTTTATTCAAAACCTGAACATTGCCGACTATCCTCTCCGACTGAATTTTGCAAATGAAATGCTTCAACGTTTCCCAACGTTCAAAAACATTCTGTTTAGTGACGAAGCGAACTTTCACTTAAATAGTTACGTAAACAAATACAACTACCGCTGGGCCAACAAAAAACCAAGATAGATATATGAACGACCATTACAGTTCAAAAATTATTGTGTGGGCTGCCATGTCTGGTGAAGGCATCATTGGGCCTTATTTTTTTCTTGAAGACCGGCGAGGGCGACCACTTACGTTAAACAGTGAATGGTATTGCAACATTTTTGATTCCACAACTGCAGAAGTTTGAAGTTTTTAATGTGGAAACATGGTTTCAACAAGATGGAGCCACTTGCCACACCTCAAACCAATAACTTGAGGTTGTCAATCAACTTTTCCTGGAAAAAGTAGTCTCTCGTCGAGGCACTATCAACTGCCCCCAGAAGCCCCGATCTTACACCCCTTGATTATTTATATTGGGAATACCTTAAAAAGAAAGTGTATGCAAACAAACTACAAACTCTACTGCAATTGAAGTACAATATCCGCACTGAAATGGCCGCCGTTTCCAGAGAGATGTGTAGACGCGTGGTGGCTAATTTCCGTGTTCGGTTAGAGAAGTGCCAGGAGCGCGGGTCAATATTTGGACAATATAATCTTTGGCACTTAATTTTCAAAACTTTGACTAAAGATTAAAAATAAAAAAATATTTTTCTGACTTGTAGTGTTTTCTTCTTATTGAATTTACAAATATCCCCTAGCCTTTCTGGACATCCTGTATAATGCCATCCCATAGACTAACATTTGCTTTTAAAGGTAGCCCACAAATAAGAAATCTAAGTTTCATCCTCTCTAACAACGTGTATTTAATATTTTTCAAAAAAATTAACTTCCATGAAGTTTCCCATACTTAAAAATATGAGTGTAAATTTTCTATACAGTCGTCACACTATTGATTCATATCTAACCCCATCACCATAATTTAATGACAAATCCTACATGGTGACTTTTTTGACTATTATAAAATATATAAGAAAAAAATTTGTTAAATTCATTTTAACAGACACAACTAATGTTAACAGCTTATGTAGGATATAAAAAACCTAACATTGCAATCAGCAAGCTGTGGATGGATAGAGTCCGACCACCAGAGAAGCACAAATGGCCATTAATTTATACAGTTCCTTGTATTTTCGTATTAAAATTACTCTCTTGAAAAAATATACTATAAATACCTATATTTCGAGATAAAACCCTTGTTCATAATAAATATTTCAATTATTCTGCTATCATACCAGATTTAAATATCTCAAACAAACAATTTTATGAAGAAATGTCCAAAACCTTTAAAAAATTAATTTATTCTTCGCGTGTTTGACTTCTTTATTGCCTTTTAAACTGCTCTAAAAATGATTAACTATAAGAAACTGTTTCAGCATCGTTCATATTCTGCAGTTAAACATTTACATGGAAATTTGAAATAATAAACCTTTATAAAATAACAAATAAGCCTCCAATATTAATTTTAAATGAGTAGGATACAAAAAATTATTTATTGACAATATACGAGATCCGTTATAATTCTAAAATTCTCAAATTTTTTTTGAAAAAGTACTTGCCCAAGAAAGTTAAAACTTTTGTTACTTCTCAACGTAATCTCCGTCTAGACGTACATATTTTTCACAACTCCGTTGCCAAGATTCCATGGTTGCTGAGAACACTTCCTTAAGGGTGTGTTTTGCCCACTGGATAATCGTTGACGTAACAGCAGCTCGATTGGAAAATAAGTGGCCACAGAGTGTCCTTCATCAAGTGTCAACACGTCTTAAAGCATTGCCACTCGGTCAGCATTCGTAGGATCACATTGGAAAAACTTTCCGCATTTTCAAGTCGTCATCCAAAATAGACTCTACAGATCCTACGGAAATGCCAAGTTTAGATGCGATATCACGCACACTTAATCGATTGTCTTCCATAACAACTTGCTCCACTCGCGCAAACATGGCTAATTTGTAGCCGAGACTGCTTGGGTTTATTATCATACAACTCTCAACCTTCTTTAAACTTTTGCACCCACAAACGCAGGTGTTTAACACCCATAACGCCTTCACCCCATGTCTCATTCAATTAACGATGTTAACGAGTTTCACCACGCAAGATGAGAAAACCAATGATACATGGTGTTCTTGAACACTAAACGTCACCATTTAAAATATTTAAAACAGTAATAGCGGTAATTCGACTTGTGTACATTGTATGGTGCTGCTATCTATATTACAAATTCAGAAACGTGGTCCGCGTCTTTTAAAATTAACCGCATCCTTCTACTTACTCTCACTGCTAAAAAAATTGCCGACCTTAGAACTTGAATGTACCTCATACCTATGTAATGTCATAAATGTTTCATTATTTAAAATAAAACCCAGCTTTACAATGTTAAATAATTTAACAAACCACGCACATCTTATCATATTGTTTTAACTCATCTTTTAAACAACTTAAATTTTTCTTCTTCCACCTGATACAGGTATTAATTTGTAATTTTTTTTATCATATTCAAATCGTTAGACTATAACTGTGGTAGAAGGCACAAGTTAGTCTAATGCAATTTTTAATAGCTTACATAACACACACACCATAATAAAAAAAAACATATTTGTGACAATTTATTGTTTGCCGTATTTTCGATAACAAAAAAATCAGTATCGAGTTGAAAAAGAAAGTCAATCTGCACCCGCCAAATACAAAACTCGTCTCTCAACTGCCAAGGTCTTTGCAGCTGCATTTTTGATTTCAAAAGAGTTTTCTACATCAACTTTTTTACAGATGTTATTGTGAGTTTCATGTGCTACTATCAACTTTTTGACATAACTAAACTCGCATATCGTCAGAAAAGACGCGGGTTTCCAATCCTATTTCACTATAGTACCCGGTCACATACAGTTTTAACTTAACTACTCTAGATCACTCTCTCCACAGTTTTAACTTATCACCAACTGCCTCTTATTCAGTAAAACCTCTAAAAGGTGCATGTAAAGGACAAAATTTGACAACAATATTGGCATTGAAGCATTCGTGCGCGATAACTGGTATCACAATCATCTTCATTTCAATAGGTTGTTGCAAAACTTTTATCCGGCCTATTATAACTTTTTAAATTTTGTGACAGTGCTGCAATTTTGATGACATTTAATACTATGAAATCTCTGGAGCATTTTGATACATGACTTATACGAGGTGTAAAAATAAAGTAATGAAGCTGATAGTGTAGCGTGCGATCTGGGAACACCGAGGGCTGTCCGTTTGGAATGCGAGTGGCAACGTTCGCAAGACACTACGTTATCTGTAGCTATTTGTTTCGCAAAACGTTTTTGGCGAGTGCGTTTTGACGATGAGTGACAATAAAGTCGAGCAACGGTGTGCAATCCGGTTTTGTTTCAGGTTTGGGCAGAGTGTGACAGAAACGTTTGCACAACTTCAACAGGCCTATCGAGGCACTGTTTTGTCAAGGGCGCTGGTGTTTCGGTGGTTTAAGGCATTTTCAGGAGGAAGAGAGACAATTGAAGATGAACCGCTAGGCCTGCAACGGCACGGAATGACAAAATCCGGCAGCTTGTACGTTCTGGTCGTCAGTTGACAGTCAGAGTAATCAGGGAAGAGTTACATTCGACGTAAACCACCGTTCATTAGATTTTGACCAACGAATTGGAGATACGAAAAATCTGCGCCAAAATGGTTCCGAAAAACCTTTCGCTGGAACATTAGGACAACCGGAGAAACACGTGCCTTGACTTTTTGGGACGAATTGAACCTAAACCGTGTCATTACTGGTGACGAAACGGGTATTTCATTACGACCCCGAAACAAAAGTAAAAACATCTCTGTGGCTCCTCACCCCCTTATTCGCCCGACTTGAGTCTGTGTGACTTTTCCTTTTCCCATGTATAAAATGCACCTCAAAGGGTAGTATCAAACATTGAAGAGGCCGTAACTGACCAGCTGAAGGTGATTCCAGTACACGCGTTCCAGCACTACTATGACAAGTGGAAGAATCGTCTCCAGCGCTGCGCAAAGCAATTACTTTAAACAGGACAACGTCCAAGTGTAAATGTCACTACTTAATAAATTGATAAAAAATCAGTCTCATTACTTCGTAGCCGTTTTTGATAAGATGGACCACTCAAAAGAAAATATTCGTCTGCTGGTCAAATTACAATACCAATTAAACGCAAACATAAGTGCTTCAAAAACCGCCCAAAACATTTACAAAGCTTATAGTGATACCATTATTAATAAGACGTAGGTTCACAAAATTTGAGAGAGGAGAAAAAGCTTGGTCAAGAAGGAGCGTTCACAGGAAGAATTGACCGTCAAACCGTCAAATCAAAAAACAACCATCAATGACATGCCGGATAATTGACAAATTTTATTGCCACTATCCGACGATCAACAGAATTCTGAATGTAATCGGCAAAACCTGAAAGAAGGCAAAGTGAATGCCACACAAATTTACCGTAACTCAAAAACAAAATGTGTTAATGACTCCCATGATTTGTGTGACCAATACAGTCTCGAGCCTCTGTTCTTCAACGACATCATCACCTGCGACGTAAAATTTATAGACTTTAACAATCTACATAAGTGCAAAGAGTAACCTGTTCAAAAACTGTCTTCAACGCCAATCTACTGGAAGAGCTTAGAGTACGTTCGACAACAGCTGAGAAGTCATAGTCGTCGAGTCATCCATGAACACAACAATGCGAGACCTCACACTTCCAAGTTAACCAAGAGTTGGAAGATGTCGGTTGGAAAGTCCTCAGCATTCAACAAACAATCCAGACCTAGTCCCAAGTGGCTACCAACTGTTTTGTTCGCCGGAACACTCTCTACGAAACAAAAAGTTCCAGACTGTTGAAGAAATGCGACAAATGCTGAATGTTTTTATGTCATCGCCGCGCTATCGATCTCTTATCTAAAAAGTAGGAGAAAGTTATAGAGGTCGATAAAGAATACCCTGATTATTAATCTTACCTTTTGTTTGAACTTAAACAAAAATAGAAGTAGTCTAGATAGAACTTTTACCACAACCTCTTACGATATTGACATAGAAACCTATAGGTTTAGAAAAAATGTTTCTAAGACAAAAAGTATTTATAAAAATTGTATTTTTATAAAGCTTCGAAAAATTAAAAAAATAATTCCGGTTGATATTTGATTCAGCTACGTAATTATCGCAAAACTATGAAACAATAGAAGTGATTGTCTTTTTCGTCATAGGAAACTAATGCATACAATTCTTTAATAATTTACGTGTATTACTAAAACAACCCAACTATGTATGTACATGTGTACCGATTACATTCCAAGTTTTAGACGGCGACAATGAGTCTAATGGTTTAATTCCAAGTTTTAATAGCCATCAATGTAAATGGGTAATTTCCAACTGTTCTGTACGTAATTTGTTACTTAAGTTCAAGTCGTGCGATCGCACTACGGTTACCAAACCTAACTTACATAATAATAGTTCGTTTTATAATATATTTATGCAATGTCATTCAAACCGCCGTAATCGTTCGGGGTCGCCGAATGACAACTTCTAGTAAGTGTGAAAATGAAGTGCTAATGCAATGAAATAAATTATTCTTCATGTATTTCCCGGAGGCAGCAGTGTTTCGTTTCGAGGTCGAGGTCCTTTTGGTGATTAGTAAAGGGTAGCGTATTATCGACTCGGTTATGGGCCCTTTCTACCAATCTAAATCAATATCATAATCAACAGTTATGTGGTCTGTCCTAAAAATATATAATCAATATTTATATAATGAAAACATTATGCGCGTCCATGATGTAACCTGATAATCGATGAACTTAAATTGTAATGCGCATGCATGAATGAGAACGACTTCTGTGGCCAGGTCATTTAGGAATTGGATGCCATTGAGTGAGTTATGTAGTGTGTAATCGTCGCATTTGCAAATAGAACAGCAAATCTGCATAAAATTTTGAACAAGATAAAGGCATCATACAAATAATTTAAAGATATCTGGGAATCTAATGAAAGTAAGTAAGTAAAGATCAAAATACCGCAAAATGTTGAAATATGAGGGCTACACTCAACAAGTATCAGTCAGTAACTAATGTGTTCAAAAACTAGTCGCCTTGCGACTTCTAGCTGTTTCTAACAAACATTACATGTCACTCAATTTGATATTTCCAAACGTTTAAATTTATTCGAAGGTTTACATATAAAAAATAGGCGCCATAGTAATTAAAAAGATACATCAGTCTGTTTGATATGCAAAAAATATAGAGATTTTACATGGTATTATCTCTGGGAATAAAACGTAGATTATACTTCGATAATCTATCTCAATCACAAAAATCAATGTACAACCCAAGCCAGCCATTATCATAAAACAAAACGGAGTATTCATAGAAAAAGGCACTGCCCTGTATTTGATGGAACCAAAAAAGCGTGCTATATTGAGTTGTTAAAATACGCCAAATCATCACTAGCAACCTCTATCAACAATAATTAATCAATTTTAACAAAGCATTGAAGGCCAAAAGTCTAAAATATACGAAAAGATATGAGAAAGTGATATTACAACAGGATACATCTATAGAAACATCAAAAACACGTTAGAAGCGCTTGATTAGTATGTTCATATTCATCAGAGATCGTTTCCTCCGGCTATTACTTGTTTAGAATGATGGCACACGCGTTTGCAAAGCAGCACTTTCACTCCTGAAGACGTCCAAAATTGGGTTTCTTGATGAATCGCGTCAAAAGAGGATTTTTTGTTGTAAATTGCCAAAAATATGGAAAAAAGTCATAGCTAACAATGGGCATTACTTTGATTGATATGCTTTTTATTTTACTTGTTAAATAAATAAAGGTTTATTTCTTGCAAAGAAAAGAGGCGGAAATTTTTGAACACAAGATGTCTCAAAAAATAAAAAAATATATAGTGCCGTCTCTAGACCGTTCATTCAATTAGAGCTAAACTTTCAGGTTTTGTTTACATACAATTGTTGACCAAAGCATGTAGTTTCGATTATTCGAAATGTCTTCTCAACGGCAGAGATATTCGATTTCCTCGAGGGTACAAATAATCGAATTTTACTGCAAATGTGGCAGACGCCACCGAAACCATCAAATTATAGAAGAAAGAGGTAGACAAGAAGTCTGGATAGGATCCGGTAAGACTTTAATTCAATGCATTTTTTTAAATTTTCATTAAATTAAATTTCGATTACTTTAAAATGTCTTTGTTTTTGAATAATAATAGAAATAGAACCAAAAGATTTGGTATCTTATTAACACAAATTATCAAATCGGACAAATCAATTATAAGGTGTGGTTCTCTGACGAGTGTCAGTCACTACAAGTTAAAAGGTTTTGTGAACACTTAGAACTACCGGATAAAGGGTTCGGAGTACACATAACTGTTTGGTGTGCCATAAATCATTTTGGCACTATAGAACCATATTTCATCACCGACACAAACAGTCACATAAGTCGAACTTCACAAAAGTATAAATTCATGTATATGCAAAATGGAGCTAGTAGCCAGACGCTGTATCAAGAACATTTGGTTCGAATGTCATAGCCCTCGATGTAAGGATAAAGAGTAGAGGCGACATTGACTAGCCAGTATATTCACCGGATTTGAATCATTGTGACTATAGCATTGTGAGCTCTAATCAATGATATCGTGTACCATCCTAGTCGAGAATCTCTATAAAACCTTGAGATTCTCGAAAAAAATCAGCGAAACAGTAGTTCACTTCAGAAGATTCAAGGCACACAATTATTGACACTTTTTAAAGAGGTTGAAAGGGGCTCCATTTCGAGAACATTTTTATCTAGTCCAATCATTTGTCAATACAATGCAATTTACCCGGCTGCGGTTTTCCACGACAGCATAAACTTATCAGATACGTTGTACTACCATTATAGTCTCGATACTTTCGAGGAAGACAAACCCATAGACAGGGAAGGGGAAAAGGGATATAATTCCTCGGGCTCGGCCTTCTCAGGTGACTGAGCAAGCTTAATTGTGTTATTCTTTATTTTAGTAAAATTGCTATTTTTTAATGCAACAAAGTTCCCGATTTAATTCTGTGCAAATTAATTGGCCTATTTTATAAGTGTATAATTATTTATTTTTAATATTTTGCGTGTCAAATAGTCGAATAGTTTCTGTTTCTTGCTATTTATAACTAGTACGTTACCTGAGAAAGCATATGAAACATAATATTTCCTCTGTACCGGACCTACACAGCTTTCTAAAATGTGACGATGCATCCGTGCACGTACTGCTCAGTGCAGATCTGGGTTCATTTATATCTGGATGCTTGTCTGTTATTACTTTGTAGTCGTCTGTTGCAACTCCTCTTTAGCCTGCCAATTCACCATACAGCAAGTGCATCACATCGTGATATCGTTATATATTGGTTGGTGTCCGAGTGTATTCTATTTTGAGTATGGATTGATTTGAAGTTTTTGTTTTACGTTTTACGTTACAAAGTTGCCTACAGCTAATCACTAAAAGAGAGTTCCTATTACTAAGAAAAACCACTAATGATTTCGGTACCTTAATTTATCGGCATTTTAGATATATTTTTGTGGTGTAATTAAAATATAAGAAATATATTTTTAGCTATTTCTTTAGAATATTTTCTAGGAATTGAATTTTCAAAAATAAACTATCGCCATAATTTAAAAACACTGAAACGTAAAAAGCTCTTCAAAGAACAAGAAATGAAAAAATCAAATTCTCTAAAGAACTTAGAATTTATAAACAACGTGGGTACTCTTACATCAGTTTTACGAAAACGAATATTCTGAGGAAAATAATAAACAGCAAGCTCAAATTGCCCGAGGACTAGGAAAAAAACCTGAAAGCGAGATAAACCATTTTCTGTTTAGGAACGTTAATAACAAACCAGATAAGCAGTTGACGGCACAAAAATAATATTCATTTAGACCAGAGGCTCACAAACTTTTTTTTCTCATAGACCACTTTGAAAGTTTTGCTGGTTCCGATGGACCCCTGCAGCTACATTTCTACCATATTCCCAAAACTCGAAAAAAATGTGAAGATTAGATCTAACTATGGAAATTTGCGTTGCGGCTGAGTTATTGGTTAATTAATTAATTGATTGTCCTGCGAGTGGATGTCAAAAAGTAAAGTTAGCCAATCAAAAAGTCATTCCATCCAACTTTACTCCTTTGACATCTACCCACAACACAAGAAACCAATCAATTCTCATATATTTTATTTAGAAAACTCCCCATTCGGAGTGGTAAAAATAAAAAGAAAAATAGTATATTTCCTTGTGTTGTATTTATTCAAATATGTAATTATTACACTATTAATTATTATTATTATATATTAATTAATTATGAGTCGTAATATCAATTAACTTATATAAATGTTGTATATTAATAACAGTAACGATAAAACTACTATGACGAATCACAGTAAATAATCATAATTTTAACGTAACGCGAAGAATCACAAAATAATCATATTTTAGTGGAGGATGTACTTGATGGATTGACAGCAAATTATCAATATTTGGCTTCAGTTTTGTTAGGAATAACTGCAAATCTCCCCGTTATGTGATATTCAATCTGCTCCTTTTTTTGTTAAAAGGTTTGTAACGACACTAAAAGTTTTCTCGACAAGATATGACGAGGGAAACGCTATCAAAAGCTTTCTCGCAATTCCCCACAGTCCAGGATATTTTTCGGGTATTTCTGCCTGCAGCCAAAATGTTTGATAACCTCTTTTAAATTTCACCTTCAGTTGCTCATTAGTGCTAAGCTCGAGTAGCTCCTCTTGTAATATCACATTCTCCACTTCCGTTTCATCAAGTGAATTTATGATCCATAGTGGTATTTCCATCGTCAGAATATCTTCAAATCTGATTTTAAAGTCATCATGCAGGGCAATTAAATGTTGAACGTATGTGTGAATATTCTCATCAAGGCATTCTACCTGTGACAAGTTTAAAAACTGGGAAAATTCGCGCCGACTAATATTTTGCTTCATAAATTTCAATTTTCCAAGAAAAGCTGCAATTACACCCTTTGTTTTTATTAAATTGAGGCTGTCCCCTTGTAATTGTAAGTTAATGTCATTAAATTTTTTGAACAAATCTGTCAAATACGCGATGTCTGCTTTCAAATTGATCAGGTTTTCTTTTAAATCTGGATCTTTACTTGCCAGAAACTCTAAAACTGATTCAAAAAGTGAGAAAAATCTTGTTAAGCATGCACCTTTCGACAACCAGCGTACTTCAATATGTAAGAGCAATCGTTGGAAGTCTTCATCATTTTCATCGCACAATTGTGCAAATAAACGCGTATTCAATGCATTGCTTCTTATTTTGTTAACTGCATTAATCACAAATTGAAGCGATTGGTGCAATTTAGCACTCAAATTTTTCGCTACTAGGAGTTGTCGGTGGATGACACAGTGAATTGCAGTTACCTCTGGTATAATTCTTTTAAGATGACTTATAAACCCACGACATCGCCCGGCCATGGCAGGAGCTCCATTTGTTCCCACCGAAATTTTTCCTTAAAAAAATTTCTTAAAATATCTGCCTACATTGATAGGTGAACTCAAGCCAACATTTTAGTTCTTCACTATCGAAACCAGATAAATTTTTTTTTCTCACGCCAACGTAGACCCCCGTCGAGTCTCCTGTGGACCCCTGGGGTCCACCTGGACCACTTTGGGAATCAATGATTTAGACAAATATAACAGTTGGTTATGATGTGGGAGTAATCGAAATAGAATATTGTACGTCGGTTCAGGTGAATGAAACGGTACGCCTAGGCCCAGGAAACCACCTCACTGGATTTTCGAACGACATTAATGGATATATAAATTTCCACTTAATTTACTTAAAATAACTACAAAATGTTGAACAAATATCTCGAAATTGACTTGCTTAGAACGATAGAAAAAATATTATTTGTTTCCCTTTTTAATAAAGTTCCGGTGTGTCATACATCCAATTTTACTTTTTTATATATATATATATATATATATATATATATATATATATATATATATATTCAACAAAGCAGAAATGGAATCATACGAAAAAATTCAGATTTTCATATTACTTTATTTGCAAGTGAATTGTGCTGGGAAGTATGAAATTGAAGAGCGACTTTTGCAATTTATCAAAAGTAATCAAGAAACGGCTGAAGCGGCTGCCAACTTAAATTTAAGTACTCTCGAGAACATAAAATTTCAATCGCCGATTGCCGTGGCTAGAGTTATGACAGCAGGTTAAATATGAAGTGCCTTTAGAGGAGGTTCTCATCTAGCGACCCAAAATTGACACGAATTTCTCGATTTTTTTTCCATGAAAGAAAATAAATGAGGAGTTCGATATTTTTGGTACCTATTTAATAGGTCTTAAAGTATGAAAAAACATTTTTTATATTGAAAAATAATGTAATAATTATTGTTTATTTGTACTGCAACGTGGCAGCCTAAAAAAAAAGTATCCAAGCGGGCGGCACTCTAACGCTCGTTCCTATCATCTGAAATAAGAAATCCAAAAATTTTTATGAAATATATTACATTTGTTGGAGGATGAACCTATAAAACCAACAAAAAGTAAAAAATTGAAAAAATGGCGGACATGCAAAGTTTAGTGTCGCGTTTTCGCGCTTTTTTTTACTCTTCAAAGTGCTGTAAAAAATATAAATAATAATAAATTTAATCATTTTTTAGGTTCATCCTCTAGTAAATTTAAGCTACTTTGAAATGAAAAAAATATATAGCGATATATTCAGTAGTTTTTGAGATATCGTGCCGCCCAGTTTGTAAAACGTGGTTTCGAGAAAAACGCGTTTAAAGTTTTTAAAGACTAACAGCACACGCTATAACCGTTGATATTAGTATATATAGAAGCACATATATAAAGTAATAGCATATATTCCGTCATCTGGTAACACTAGAGGTAGCTATATTTACCATGGTCACCCATGGTACGGTTGTAAAGGTGGGAAATTCAAAAATATTACGGAAAACACGCGCTACTTTTTCGCTATAACTTTTTAAAAAAAATAATTTCATGCAAACCATTTTGGGAATATATTCTACGGATAATTAGCTATCAAAAAATGCAACAAAAAAAATTGATTTTTTGGTCGGCTCAGATGGAAACCTCCCCTAAAGTTTCATTTTGAAGAAAAAATATTTGTCAGTATTCTCCCTATGTTGATCATTTACTTAATCTTTGTGGCTTACACGCTGACAAAGCTTGTACTAATGCAGTTTTTTTAGAGGGCCGTTCAAAAATTATACAATATTTGTAGTTCGTCCCCAAAGATGGAGAATTTTAAGAAAAAATATTGGATGTTCAATCCATAATTTTTCTAACATACATTGGTCAGCAAAAATAGATGCTATGAAACCATTTCGAAATAATTCAAACGGATTGAGAAGAAGAACTAAATAAATCCTTTATTTAAATTTCTTCTTCTATCTCATAAATAGGCAGAATTTCCTGCTCTTTCTTCGGTCGTCCTCTAATTTAGACCATCGCGCCATCGTTTTCTGGGGCATCCTATCGCTCTTCTATCGACCAGCGACTTGTCTGTTGCTACTCTCACCACTCTGTCATCTGCCATTCTTTCTAGACGTTCGTTCCATTCGGTTTTGCTTCCTTTTATCAAATTATTGGCACTGTCTATCTTACATCTTCACTTCTTACTCTATCCCTTAATATTTTATTTATTATTATTCTAAGTACTCTCATCTCTGCCGTTTCTAATAGTCTTTGGGTTGTGCTAATGTCAGGTCTTGTTTCGTATGTGTATATCATTACTGGTCTGGTTTTTGTTTCTGTTGATAAATGTCCGTTTATTCATGTAGTCTTATTTAGGCACCCGATTATTCTGTTTGCTTTATTAATTTGTTTCTTCAGTTTTTCATCTATTTTGACGTCACTTGACATGTTGTTGCTAGATACTCAACTTCTTTTAACTTTTCAATTATTTTATTTTCAACTACCATCTTACATCTTATTGGTTCTTTACTGGTCACTATTGCGTTAGTTTTTTCACTGGATATTAAAATGTTATATTTTTGTAAGGTAATTTGAAGTTAGTACAGTAAGTCGCCTTTGAAGATCATCCTCGTTTTTTGCCATCATCATGGCGTCGTCTGTATGACAGATGATCTTCAGCTCCTTATTTCCCATTCTATACCCACTTTTTGTTTTGACGTTCTTGATGATCTCGTCCATTACCAGACTGAACAGCAGAGGGCTCAAGGAGTCTCCCTATCTAGCGCCGCTTTCATAGTTTATGGGTTCGGTAAATCCGTCTTCTGTGCTAACGATTACTTTGTTATCTTTATAAAAATTTTCGACAGTCTTTATTAAATCTAACAGGATATTTCTTTTAGCTATCGTTCTATAAGTACGATGTCATTATATGATCGACCTTTTCTGAATCCGTGCTGCTCTTCTTGTAATTGTATTTCTTTTTCTTCATTTATTTTCTTTGCTATTATTCTTGTCGTTAATTTCAGTGTTGCGCTTAGCAGGTTTATTCCTCTGCATGAGATCGTCTTTCTTAAACATTCACCTGTTAAATCTTACAATTTTTGAATAAACATTTCGAGTTATTTAACCAATCTGCTGTCTCCGTATTTAAGTACTTTATTTATATTTGAGGATTTTCTGTTTTTTAGTTTTTGTAATGACTCTTTTACTTTTTCTATTATATTGTTATGTTTGGTGTTTCTTGTAGAATATTACTTGACACATATTTGTATAGATCTATTAAGTAAGTAACTCATGTTTGCTTTTTAATATGTCTGTATTCAATCAATTCCTTTTACTCCTCTATTGTCTCCATATTTGTCTTTGTTGCACCTAGAAATCTGATTCTAGTCTCTTCGTAAATCTCTCCCGGTACTCTGTTTTTGTTTTCCTTGCGAACTCATGGGTCTCTCTTCTTATTCTTTCACGTTATATGTAGCCCTCATTATTTTTAGATGACAAATATTTTATATAGGCGTTTTTCTTCTGGTGGCTTTTTTGTTTAATTTTCTTTGTAAACCATCGAGTTTTGATTGTCCATCTTGTATTTTTCTTAATAGTTTTAGTTCCGAATGCTTCATGAGCGGCAGTTAGTACTTTGTCCTTTATCTTAATCCAGCTGTTTTCCACATTATCTCGTTCTTTGGATTGGCTATTATTTTTTTCCCACTCTTCATTGATAAAGTTCTTTGATTGATTCGTCTTGTAAACTTTCTACCTCTATTTTTGTTTCCACTTCTTCATTGTTTATCGGGATATTTTCATTCACAATTTACAGAGTAATAAATGGATCGCTCTCCACATTAGGTGATCTCAAAACTTAATCTATCATGAATATATGATCTCGTGCATTTTAAAATGTGTATTTATATTGTCCTTTACGCTTATAAAATGTGTTATTAAATCTTATCTCATTTGTAGTGCAAAAATCAGATCAGCGTTTTTATTTCTTATATTTTCATTAAATCTTTGTTTTACCCTTTCTATGACAATTATTACTTCGTTATTTGGTATTCCGTTAATTAAATCGTGCAGTTCTCCATAAAAATATTCTCTGTCTTTTCCTGGTCTTGGTACGTAAACTCCAAAAATAAATTTTCTTTGTATTTGTCTTTATTGTAACCATTATCATTCTTTGTAACTTATAACCCTATAATTCTTATAATATTTTTTTATATCATTAATCTTACTCCTTCTTTAGCTCTTGTATCTTTAGGTACCCCACTATAAAACAAAATATAATCTCCTAATAGTGACTGTCCTTATTTTTCTTTTTCGTTTCCTGTAAAGCGCATATATCGATTTCAAGTTCTCTTAGGCCTTTTTCTATTTCTTGGCCTCTGTTGTTTATGCCGCCAGTCTTTGTATTTGGTTTTTTTCCAATTCCTTAACCATATTTTGCGTGGGTTCTCAACATTTGAGTTATTTTTTTACGGGGGTAGGCTGCTAACCTGATCCACCAACCCTCAATCTAAAGAACCAGAATTTTCTGTAGTGGTTATTCCCTTAGGCGTCGAAAACTTGCCTTTCGCCCTCTTCCGTTGTATTCCAGGGGGACACGACGAGGACGTGGAATCAATTACAGAAACAAAAATTTTGCAATAAGAACCACGACAATTGATATTGAAGAAAGCAATATAAAAAGCTTAATTTTGGATAAAAAGATATCAGAGAAAATAAGCACTTGACACTCAAGTGTTTTACAAAATTCTAGATCCTGTTATAGGACTTGACATAGGGATATCAAATTATAAATAAAATATGTACTTCATTTGACATATGATATTGAGAAATTAAAATAAATATACCTGGGTATTTCCCATGAACTTGCCGATGAAATAACACATTTAGAAACCATACATGTAGCTACCTTCCACAAAAATCAATTGTTACTTATCTATTTATTAAATAAAATTAAAAAGTTACGTTTTGAAATAGTGTTTATAGCAATTTTTAAAAATATTCCATATAAAACTTCGTTTAAGTTGAGAGAACATTTATTATATTGGCAATAGTTAAGAACGTATTAAGAGCTAATATGTGCTAAAATTGCATTTTGTTTGGGTACTTTGACTATCGAACTGATGTTAGCCAAACAATTGGATTTTGATAATACAATTCAAATATTTGCTGGTACAGAAGGCAAAAAAGTTCTATTATAAAATATGCATACTTATTTGAAATGCAAGAAAGTTATCAATTTATTATAAGAAATTGTATAGGTATATACATAAAATTTTACTTTAACCTGTAATAACAGAGTTATTATATTATCGCTATAAGTTCTTATATATGAAATCTATAGTTTGATTTTTAGTATAATATTATTATGTAATTATTTTTACTTTAACAGAATATAAAGTAATAAATGTTAGTTAGCATATTTTTCCCGACATTGGCTCTCGGGATCCCTGGGGGTAGACAATATATGTATATTATTCACTTTACTTGAAGTTAAATATAAATCCAGATTTACATATTTATAATGTTCTGAAGAAACTTAACAATTTGAATTGGAGTGCTATTGTTCTTCTAGGTGGTTATTTGATGACTATCACTAATAACAGCTGTTGCAAATGGAATTTTTAAACCTCCACGTTTGTATAATGCAAGGCACATTATGTCAAGAATCCTGTCGCAATACACCAAACTCACCTATTTTCTGGCGGATTTGTCAGCGCTATTTGGATCCTTCACAACACCTCTCTAAAATTTAATATTTCAATGGAAATTTTTTTAGCACACTCCTTGCCCAACGATGAGGCAGACGCACTCGATCCACCTACAAGACAATTACCAAACGACCTCAATTTATCATTTTTCATCGCTTAAGTGTCCAGACACTTCTTTTAGGTTTCATATAGAAGTATTTAATGTAATTCTGTGCAGATATAGTATTTAGTTTTTCTGTTTGTATTTGTTGTTTTGTTTCTATAAAACTAAAAACAGTGCCGTTAAATTTAAAACAAATCTGCAACCATGCGGACTTAAAAAACATCAGGAATAATATAAGGATGCTCACAATACAGAGAGTCATTAACTACTAATCAATACAATCAGAAGCGCATAGTACTTATATTTATAGTTACTTAACTGCAAATAAGATTTATAAGTTTATGTAAGATATCAGAAAAGTGCTCGTTGCAAATAAAACAAATGAATGCAACTCTTAGCAAATTCTAAACTCTTCGATAAATATTTTATTAAAATTATTATTCATAATAGGCTCGCGATTTAATTTACAGTTGCAACATACTCTGCAAACCTTCTTTCATATAATGCAATCAATACTGATAATAGTTAGTTGTAATCTGTCTAATTGTTTAATTTCTGGGTTAACTTGTATTGATTAATTATAGAATGATTTTCTTAACTCTTTAGTTCTGATGATCCCCTCAATGCTAATAGAATCCATGAAACAAATTATCAATTAATATCAAATCTACCACAAAACAAAAAACTTATAAACGACGAAAATATTAAAAAAAAACTTTTAATATCAAGATGAACTAACCGGTTGTTCATCAAGTTGCGACTAGAACTTAAATTTAAACTAAAACACCTCTTATCCCTGTCTATGGTATGCAATGTTGGAGGTTTAAGTAAGGTGCTGAATAGAATTTTTTTGAAAAGTCCACTAACATCGCTGAATTGGACTTTAGGATTTAAATTGTGCGCAATTTACGTTCTGCAAACGTTAGTAGTTTGCATTTGTGTAGATGGTATCTAAATACAAGGTAAAGTCATCATAGCGCTCGTATAATTTCCAGCAAAGTATCAATATGATTTAAGTTTATTATGAAAACAGATGGACTGTTACGATTACGCGAAAATAGTATACTTCATGACAAAACAAGGATTTGCTGTCAACACAACAGTCATTTGGGTGACAAAATTATTCGAGTCAGTAATACTTCGTATGAAGAATTAACGTGCTACAATTCGTCGCCGTTCACAGCAATGGAATCTGTCGTACAGTACTAACCGACGCATTTGAACAAATGATCTGCATTTACAGGTGTATAAAATTCAATTAACCCAAGAAACTTAAAGAAACAGTCCAACAGAAACGTCGTACATTTGTAAGCTGAGTTTTAGGTAATAGGAAATTTGATGCTGATTTTTGCAAAAAATCATATTGTGATGAAGCTCATTTTTTAGATGATTTTGTAAATCGTCAACATCGCTGCATCTGGGGTAGTAAAAATCCACATACTATTCACGAATAACCTAGGCGTCCACTAAAATGCACTATTTTGTGTGCATTGTAAACTAGAGGAACCATTGGCTGATACTTTTTCGAGGACGATGCTGACAACGCTGGTACTCTCAATGGTGTGCGTTGTCGAGAGACAACAACAACTTTTTGTTGAATGAAACCAACGACTTAAGTTGAAATACATGTGCCTCTACAAGGTAGAAGCACATATTGCCAGTGCGTAAAAACTCGCTTTATTTCAAACCAAATTTCTTGCTCATTTTATCTCGCAGAAGGGTAGCATTGATTGGCCTCCGCAGTCTTGTTATCTAATCCCATTAGATTCTAGGCCTATTTGAAGAAAAAACTTATGTCAAAAAACCTACTATGATTCCATTATTAATAGAGAAATAGAGCCGCATTTATTAAAACGTAAATGTCAGAAGGGTCTTGGAGAGCAATTGGCCGACATTATATTTCATACGTAATTGCTAAGTCTGCACTTTGCACTGAAAATTTAGATTCTTCCGGTATTTTGTATTTGATTCAAGAAAACTTCCTAAAACTCAATTTGGATTACTCTTTAATACGGAGTACAGTTGGTTTATAATATCAATGTAAGCCCAAACAAAATATCATAAAGTGAGAATGAAAGACCTCTAAAATACACACAGCTATACAGAAACGTCAGTTATTTAGACTTCTAGTGTTCACCTTAGGGGATTACAAGAAGTTAAAAAAATGCAGAGCTCCAGAATCATCAATCAAGCGGTAATTAAAAGAAAGTTTTATTGTTTTCTTTGATGTTTTTATAGAGTTTCTACAAAGACATTTCTCGATAAAATTTTGGATGAGAAATTCACAAAGTGATATTTCTTTGTTACGGTCTTTCACCTAAAAGTAACAAAAAGTCCTCCGAGGTTCTTAATTCTCATAAAATTTAGGTTAAAATATTAAGCCAAATAATGCAGAAAGGCTGTGGTAAGTGTTGAACTTAAGAATAAATCGTTCAGTTTTGTAGCTTTCGAAAATCTTCTGAAAAGTAACTTAACATCAAGATACCGATTCTGCTGTGATGTTAAGTTAATTATGCTCCTTCTAGTGCTAATAATTATTAAAAAACATATACAGTAAAACATCCTATAGCTTAAACAGCCACAAACAATTATACTGTTTTAGGTGTTCTCTCATAAAAGGCGCCATGTTCCTTTTTGTGTGTGGTTGTTAAGAAAAATTTAAAGTCCGGCATTGCTGGGACTATTTTCGCTTTAAATGGGTTACAAAGAATTGTTAGTATAATAATGCAAGATAAAAGCGAATACAAAAATTCTAATTCAGCAACTACGTTTTTTTTAGTGTGCTAAAATTACTTAGGATCGTAATTTTCACATTTTAGCACGAATTATTTATTTATTTATAGGCGATGACATTTTAAAGCGCCAAATTTTTACTTTCTCTAAAAGGCACTAAAATATTTGCTTGTGCTCTAACCAGTTTTCCACAGTGCAGCATCCGCAAAAGCGGTGAGCAATTTAAATTTTAGCTCGTGGGGATCAGAATCTTTTTCTATTTTTTAATTTCACTTATTTTTATGATATTTGATAATAAAATTACGAGACAGGGCAATGCAATACATAAAATGTAGCTATTAAAACATTAAAGTGCAACTACAAAAATTAAAAGACTATAAAGTCTTCACGCTTTAACGAATATAGTGCATATGTAAGGAGAGAAGGTCGAATTCTTTCCTTTTGTTCGAGCAAAAACATACACAACGTTGGAATTTTTCAGCACAAATCTGTTACAAAACTTATAAGTGGATAATTCTTAAGCTATCAGCTATCACAGTGTCTGGCGTTTCTTTAAAAGAAAAAAAGGTAAATATATTTTAATTGTTAACCGTGTAGCACTAAAATTAAACGTTTGGCCGATTCATTAATTTTAATGTTACAGTATGCACATTCCAGGTTCGCAGCGTGGGTGGAACATAAAATGTCTAGCTGTTTACGTGAAAGAGCAGAATTAGGTTATTTACGTTGCTGGCAACACCCTGTACATAGCTTACGCGTTGGCACTGTTTCATTGATCCATAGCAAGGCGGGTTGAACCCGGCCTGAACTTTCGGTTCATTCATAAAATTCAGCAAGCGCCAAGTAGGGCAAGGCGCCCGGTTATGCAACACGCTATACGCAACCCCTAAAGAAACGCTTCATCCTTGCAAGTTCCATTACAGATACGTACATATCACACACAAATAGTCGGGACTAAATTGGCGTTTTCTCTCCGCAAACAAAGTCACGCTAACATTTCGATTACTCGCTTAATTTCACACCTATCGCTGAAACATTAGCGCTCGTTAACGGTATAGGGAAAGAACCATGTAGCCAATAGGGCGTGTAATTGTAAATCGTTTCGCTAAATTTCATATTTCGACAATGGCTATTATGTTGATTGATGGCTTTATCGATAGGGAAAATTTCCTGAGTACTTTTTTGCGGAGCTTTTATTTATTAATGTTACAGGAGTCCCCACTGACACAGATGTGCCGTGGGCACAGATGATGTTTGCAAAAGTGTAGCTGCAAAGAGATGCTGAGGTAAACGGTAGCAAACAAGTTACGCTGAACTCTGAACTTTCAACACTGTTTTCGGAGCACACCCACATGCTGCAGCATTTGATGATGTTGATGGCGTTCCAGCTAGTTTACTGCACCATTATTGGTTTACTGCAATGCAGCTAATTGGTTTAATTACAGATTTAAATTGGCACCTAACAGTAATGGCGCAAATTTCTTCTCGCTGGGGAAACAAGTTTAAGGAGGTTGTTTGAGGGCATAAGAACTAAATTTCTCATTATAGAAAATTGCGAATATAAAAGTTGTTCTAATACTTTATTTTCTTATCTATTTAAACCATAATTTAACTGAAAGTTTTCTTTTCTTTGTATTAATAACAGTATTAATAAATAATAATTAAAAAATTAACAAATAGATATATTTAGGAAAAATATTATATATATATTAACAAAAAATACATAAAAATTAAAAGAAAAAAATTATAAAAGATTAGAAAACAATAAAGGGTAACTATAATACGAAATGTTCATTTTACAAACGGGACAACTGTGATCGTATATAACAGCCTCCTTTGATTTGACAAAAGAAACATCATAAAAATTTACAAAAACAAAACGTGATAAAAAAAGTGTGGAACAAAGTCGGCGAAGTAAACGATATGAAAAGTTGAAAACATAAATTGTTGTATCTTAATGAACGACGTAAACATATTTAAACATGAATAGTCATGCACTTTCTGAAATCCCAGTTTTATGACCCTACTTATGAGAGGATATCTATGACAAAGTGGAAGCGGTAAAAGGGATAAGTTTAACAAAAAAATATATTTGTATGGCAGACGACTTCTTAATGCAGCCTTTAATGTTCACTTTTTTTACTACTGGAACAATTAGTGGTAAAGCTAACAAAGAAAAAAAAAACGTTTACCTTTCTTCATTAAAACACTAGCAAAAATATAATATATCAAAGTTTTGTCGCATTCGACTACTAACAACACAAATAAAAATTTGCCACATGCGTCTACTAACAGCAAGAACTGACAGTTGGCGCAAACTGTCAAATTACTTTATGATAATTTATGTTTTGACCTATAACAAGTCAACCGTGACCTAAACCAAAAATCTAGAACTTTATGCAAGATTTTACAACAAATAAATTCAAATGAGATATTAACCTTTGAAATCGGTTCATAATTGTAGGAAGAGTTGCAATATTAGTTCATTTTTTCAGTTATATAGAGTAAATTATGTTTACATAATAATTAAACTTTATGCAACTGAGATTTTCAACATCGTTCTGATCGCCACCATCTCTGATGCGATGATATTACCCCTTGTTCGAATGACGAGTCTCAATTATTTAGTGACTGAGTAGGCCACCATATTAGAAGCACTTGAACCCGGGTCCGTCAGCATCGCAGCGTCAACCACGGGACCTTTATGTTTTACAATTATTTTGGTCAAATTTAGCAACCATTCCTTATGGTAACACCATTTTGGAATTACTGTATCCTAAAAATGCCGATTTTCCCAAAAAAGAAAACAGTCCACTTAATTGTCCTGAACTTTACCTGATTTAGCGAATTATAAAGCATCACTTGAAAAAAAATAATAGAAGAGTTAAAACTTTATAAAAATAAAATATAAGGTGCAGCTAATCAAAAATTTAAAAGGAAGATTTGCCATTTCTAATCGTAATAAAATTTTAAAATTAAATGTTCAAAAGAATTTAGCTCTTTATAAGGGGTCTCAACCTGTCTACTTCTCAAAACAGACTAGGAGTCTAAAAAAAACTGATCTTTTGTATGCCCCGCTTTACTCTTTATAGTATTCAGAATAAAAATTTGGGGAGATTATTTAGTTTGTTTGTTCGGAGGTGTTGCGTAACCGATGGTATGAGATAACGAGGGGTTTCTATACAATAGACAAGCGTTGACTATCATCTATTGTATTTTGGTAATGAGAACGTTTTTATATTTCAATTATTCCACAAATAATTCTGTTGATACGGGAACAATGATTTTGTATTGGAGAAATTAATTTTGTATCCAGTTTCTTTGTGATGTTTGGTAAATTTCAAACGATTGTTGCCTTTCTATAAGGCCATAGTAGGCTCATATATTCGGCTTAATCTTTGACAATCTCTAAAAATACTTCATATACTCCTTGGAATTCATTAGAGCAGTGTCACCAGACTAAACGAACAAAATCAGCTACTTTATTATTGATCGTGAATATACTGATCGTATATATTTTGTCTCAGTAGTGCCTCTAATGTAACACAACTCATTTTGTTGGATAGGAAGGTCTAGGATTGGAAATTGGTGTCTTGATTAATGTTTCTAATTATATGGGATAAGGATGTGTTGGAATACTGGTTTTGCGTTGGATTGTGATAATAGTCTTAAATAAAAACTCTATTGGATCTGGTTATAAGAGATTTTGCAACCGAATGCATTTGGGCAGCATACTGATGAGATTTTCCCTTTAGGTATCGGTTAGTATAAGTAGGTTTTCTAAAGACAATATAATAAAAACTGATGTTTAAAGAAGTTTTTGTCGTGTCAAGGAAGAGGAAGAAAATATTTTTATTCAGTTTCTATGGTAAATTTGATGTTGGTGCAAATTTGGTTTAGGTGGGAAACAAATTCGGAAATCCTATCTTGTTCATAAGGCTAGATAATAAAAGCATCAATATATATCGCATCTAACAGGTAGATTTAAGGTGAGTGATTTTGTTTAAAAATCTGTCATGAAAAGGTATGCTATGACGGGTGAAAGCACCGTTGATTGAAAAGCAAAGTGTATATTAGATATGTTCTCCAAAAAAGGGTGTCGTTGTTTATATTTTAAATTGATTTCAATAAAGCATCATAAATTGGAATAATGGTAAAACAATTTTAAATGTTTCTAAAAAATAGTAGGAGTTTCGATTTAGAATGAGGCTTGTTCCGTAAAGCTTAGTCCACAATAGTAGACAAAATTGCGCAACTGTCTATAGAAATCTAAAATTTTATCTATAGGCTATTGGGAATAAGTTGCAAAACAGGTAACAGACTTTGTCAGGCATCCGCACCTGTATACGTGTCTCGAGTCAGTATTGGAAAATTCTTCTGAGTCATGGCCGGAGACATTGCTATCTGTGGATTAATAGCCGCTTCGGTCGTTATTTTTAAAGCTCAACTCAGAGGAAGAAGACGTTGGTGGAGACAACAGGTTTTATCAGATCAGGTAATAATCTCTTGGATAAATTGAGATTGGAAGATGCCATGGGACTCCACAATTTTGCGCGGAAAAAAGAAAAAGAAGCACTGAGGGTGAAGACTACACTTCGTGGCGAATGGAGAGTGATAACTCGAGACCGAAACTAGGTTTCTGTCCAAACAACACGTCCATACTACGAAACGTTGCGCAACAAGTCGCAAATTTTCCATTCGAGATCTATAGACATGCGATTTTTGTATATAGGGAGTTACAGAACCCACAAATTGTTCCCGAGTATATATCAACAATGGCAGAACTTTGTTCATAGACACAAGTTGCGCGATTTTATTTACCGGTGTGGACAAGACTTAAGAGATTGAAAAATTTTGACTACGTGCTCTTTTTATGAGTTTTGGAAAAACTAAATAATTTTAGAATTTTTCTCGAGATATAATTTTTTTAATATTGAGTAAAAGGTTTAAGATTTTGGTTTTCTTTTCAGAATAGATAGTTGGATTACTAGATCCATCGCGATAATTTAATTATAATAAATTATGTATACTTAAAAAATAAATAAATGTAAAACATTTATTCACTTAGAAATTAAACACTAATGTAATAACTTTCAATTACCTAATATAATTATAAAAAATCTCTTAGCGAGATAGAGAAATCCCATGCTGTTTCATAGGAACAAGAGGAGTCATTAGTTAAAGATTTAGTTAATGGAAATACAGACAAAAAAATTATAAATATTAAAAAAATTAAGCTAAAAAAATAAATTAAAATTCAGATAATAAAAATACTGATGTTATTAAAATAAAAATTCCAATTAAAATAATCATCATCCAATATGCAGCTTTTTCAATGTCATTCTTATAATTGCCTAACACTATCTACGTCTTTAACTAGTAATTTAAGCTAATGTAATACATGCTTATACTTAAGTATCGGAGAAAGGGTCAGGTACAAATATTGCTTCATAACTAGAAAGATGCTAAAATAAATACAAGTCAAATTAAGCTTTTATAGAATAAAAGGGCAAATCTACAGCAAAACCCAAGATAATTCGCAAGTCATAGGAAGGGCTGTCTCCGTTGCGTCGCGTTTAAGAGTTTGATCCGCTGTTCGTGACCCGGTGCGGGCTAGCTTGAGTCTCGCTCAACCCATGAGTGGGTGTAACATCCTAGCATTAAGTTAGTTAAGTGCCTGTTAGTAGGCATAATAACCCTTGAGGCTGCAATGCCGGTAAATGCATCCTAATGAAAAGAGTCATAGAAACTAAAAAGAAATGAAACTGAATAAAAGCACTTAAAGAAGATATATAACTAACCTAAAGTTTAAGAATAAAACAGAATCAAATGTTTTAACATCTACCTTAGATATCCTTGGCTAATTCAAACCAGAAAAAATATTATCCAGCTGTATTATTAAAGATTTCTGAAAGATCCAGGATGCTAAAGAATAAATACAGATACTAAAAGACAAACCCAGTTTACCATCATCGTGATATAATTCAAAGATTACAAGATACTATAACATACAAATTATAATAGATCTTCAATAATATCATTCATCTTAATCTAACTGAATATGTGTGCATAATCTGTTCGAGACTTTATTAATATATCAAAAACAGTTTACGCGACCGCGTTGTAACCTGACAGCCGATTAGAGCGCGTGCGTGAATAAGGACAATTTCACCGACCAGGTCAATGGGTGTATACAAGCAATATGTGATACATTTCTTGCAAAATCTACATTTTATGCGAAGGTGGAACATTTGTCACCAAAACTGTACATATAATTCAAAACACTTTCAAGAACAGATAAATAAAACGAGTAATTGATAGCTTCATCAGGACAACGCGCCCAGCCATTCATCACATCTCGTATACTTAGATTTGGCTTTTTAACGTTTGGCTATTCCCAAAATGTAAATCACCTTTAAAATAATAGAAATTACAGACCATCGATAAGATTAGGGCCAATAAAACAAGGCAGCTATTCACGACTCTAACACAAAACTTTGCAGAATGTTCTGAATAGTAGAAACGACATTAAGAGAAGTGTGTGAAGTCCTAAGGTACTTACTTTAAAGGAGTCTGAGGCTACATATGTTTTTTGTATCTTGTACCATTTTTACTAAATATATCAATTTTTTATTGTTGTAATTATAATTTGTTCTATTATTGGGCTCAATATTTTCGGGACAACCCGTGTACTACAATTTGATTGTAACATTTCACTTACGTTTCGAATTTTTCTTGCAGCCATTAAAAAAAATTTGATAAAAAAATTTCAATGGTTGATCGAATTTTTAGTATACTTGTTGAAAAGTTACTACCTATGTTGAATCACTTAAAATCTTCCTATTAAGTAGACAAACTGTAAACTCAAAGAAGATTTAAAAAACAATATTGCATTACCAAAAACATTACTAATAAAAAAGCTCCCTAAAAATATAAAAACATTATTAGTAATTAAATTATGTAATAAAATATACAATTTGCAATTTAAATCATGGGTTACGTAGTAAAGGATTTTTTTACGATTCCGTCATTCGAAAATGGCATATTCAATTTTCACAGGACCTAATTTATAGTTTCAAGTATCGTTAAATTGAAAATTCCTAAACCAGCAGAACTTCCATGTTGACAAGCCAATGTAATGCATTTCTGAATTAACTGCGCACATATTGCAACACCTATTAATAGTGTGGTGATGCAATTCTCATTGCAATTAACACTTTTTTCAAATCTAAGCTATTACAAATCTTTGTACCACATTAATTTTTATTGAAGAGGACCATATCTTTTATTATTTTAACTCTTACAATTTTAATTACAAATGTAGTCAATCTTAAAATAATGATAGTGAGTATAATGCAATTTGTATGTAATTTCTAAACACTCTTTCACTGACACAAGCGCTGTTTTGTATTTTGAGAGAATAAAGACTTCAACTGCACTTCAAACAGTGTATAAAGAAGTGCAGTAGATTAACAGAATAGACTCAAAAGCATCTTGAACGCCCTTTCATACGAAAGGCAATAAATACTCAACAATCACCAAATCCAAACTCGATTAACAATTTTTAGTGGCTTAAAATATAAAGGAAGTACGAATAAGTCTCCGCCGTTTGACAAAAAATGGCCCCACCAGTAAATTATGGTTAAAATAGTCAGATGTAAAACGTCATTTCGTAAGGTTGAACATCTGGCAATACCATAACCTTAAAATATTAGCGATTTTGTATCAGCATCACATAATCTTTTGCGTGCGAAAATGTCGAATTTTGAGCCGAATAAGCGTCATTTGCGGAAACTTTTGATTTACTTCTTTAATTTGCAGATATCTGCAGCTGAGGCACATCGATTGCTTGTAGAAGCTTATGGTGAGGCTGCTTTAAGTGAAATAAGTTGTCGTGAGTGATTTCATAAGTTTAAGAACGATGAGTTTGAAGTCGAAGACAAAAAACGTAGCGGAGGGCCGAAAGTGTACAAAGACGAGGAATTGGAAGCATTATTAGAGAAAGACTCCCTGCCAAACGCAAGAAGAACTTCCACATACATTAGGAGTGACTCAACAAACAAATTCAAAAGTAAGGAAATTGGGTTCCATACGACCTGAAGCCGAGAAACATTAAACGCCGATTTTGTAGATATGAAATGCTGCTTACTAAGCATAAACAAAAGGGTTTTTGCATCGTATAGTCACTGGTGATGAAAAATAGATTAACTACGATAACCCAAAGAAGAGAAAATCATGGGACCACGTGGCCATGCTTCAACATCGACAGACAAGCCGAATATTTATGTGTATTTCGTGGGATCAGCTTGAGTTGCTCAAACCGAACGAAACCATTACTGAGGCTCTCTACCGAACACAATTGATGAAATTGAGTCGAGCACTCAAGGAAAAACGCGCCCACTACTACTCCAGACACAACAAGATCATTCTCCGGTATGATAATGCTCATCCGTATGTTACGGCGCCGGTCAACCCCTACTTGAAAATGTCCTACCCCACCCGCCGTATTCACCAGACATTGCCCCTTCCGATTATCACTTGTTCCGATCAATGGCACATGGCCTGTCTGAGTAGCACTTCACATCATATGAAGATACCAAAAATTTGGATGATTCGTGGATAGACTCAAAAGATGAAGCGTTCTTCCGAGGCGGTATCAGTATGCTGCCAGAAAGATGGGAAAAAGTAGTGGTTAGCGATAGAAGATACTTTGAATAATTTTTTATATAAACGGCGGAGATTTAGTTATACTCCCTTTAATATGTGTATATTTTAATTTTGTACTACAAACATTCTTCTTGAACATATGCAGTCCTATTAAGAAGGCCGTTTAAACACCTTCCTAAACAAAAAAAAAATATTCAAAATGTTCAAAATTATTATTAAAAACACTGAAAACAGTTATAAATCCAAATCGAAATCTTATAAGAATTGTTCAGGAAAATTTAGTCTCGCATCCTGACAAGCTCCAACAGGCATCCGAGCAAACGATTGAGAAAACTATTCTTGAAATAATGCGAACAAATAAATTACACCCCACTGATTCGCCTCCCAGATACAAAATAAACATCAAAATTCAGGTAATTACAAAATACATTCGACACGTAATTATAGAGCATAAAAAGACTCAATTTTGTTGTTCAGTCTGATTTAAAAGTGTTTTGCTATCTATACATTCTTCTGTTACTTGCTTTGTATTTTATTCAAATATTTGTATTTTCTCGCATAACATACACGCATCTAATCTAATAATAAGTAATTTCTCCATCCAAAGTATCAATTAGTCATTGTTGTATAAACAAAAATTAAATTTTAAAATCAAAATTGCAGAATTTGTCAGTGACTTTGGATTTCTTAATTGCTTCTTTGACCTTTTCTTTTAAATCTGCTTCCCAGCATATCTTTTTCTTCTACCACTAAACGCTTTACTATATCTACTTATGGATATATCCTCTGCAACTTCTGAATCAAAATTAGTTCCTATTAGGTGAACAGCTTTTGTATGATGTGGAAATTCACTGATAATATAAGATAACAAAATTTCTTTTGTTTTATTAATAAGCAATACATGCACAATATCTTGTGTTTTATGTATAAGCACCTATCAACTGGGGAGCCAACATACTAGCCCACGGACCATAATAAAACACCTGATTTGCTGGACTTTTTTGTCACAAATGGAATTTCTTCTAACTACACGGATATTATCAGCAATCTTGACTTATCTTCAGATCATACACCAGTTATCGCTACAATCAGTACAACGATAATTAAAAAATCACCAAGACCATCACTTTATAACAATAAAACAGATTGGAACTCATACAGAGCCATTCTTCAAGAAACCCTACAATCAAATATTAGTTTAAAAACTCCCCAGGAATTAGAGCAAGCTACTGATCACTTTATCACTACTCTACAAAATGCAGCACGGAAATCCACACCTACGATCACAAACAGCGTTCAAAGAGATATAAATATTCCTAATGACATACTTGAATTAGTTCGACATAAGCGAAGAGTGAGAGCTAGATGGCATAGAACACAACATCCAGCTGACAAAACAGTGTATAATAGATTAGCAAATACCTTAAAGAAACAACTACACATGATAAGGCAGGAAACTTTTAACCACTATCTAACTACATTATCAAGAACAGATAATAGCATTTGGAAAATCGCCAAAGCAAACAAAGGGCCACAAAAAACAAATCCCCCACTAAGAAAAACAAATAACGAGTGGGCTAGAACAGATCAGGAAAAGGCAGACTTATTTGCACGACACTTTGCTAATGTTTTTACGCCCTACTCAGATGATCCTGATGATACAGTAAACAGCTTCTTGGACATACCATTGCAACTGTCGCTACCTATCAAGAGATTCACCTGTGCAGAGCTGGAAGAAGAAATTCAACATCTTAACCATAAAAAAGCATCAGGATACGAACTAATATCGGGCAAAGTGTTTGCTGAATTACCTAGAGTCGGTCTGGTGTTTCTAAGAAACCTTTTCAATTCTATCTTACGTCTCCATTATTGGCCGTTACCACTTAAATTCGCACAGATAATTCTCATACCAAAACCAGGTAAACCTGCTGAGGAAATTACATATTACCATCCAATAAGCTTACTGTCCCAAGTTTCTAAACTGTTAGAAAAACTTTTAGTCAAGAGAATACATAAAACAGATAGATTGGAAAACTGCATCCCGGACCACCAGTTTGGGTTCAGGAAGTATCACTCTACCATTCAGCAATGTCATCGCGTCGTAAATATGATCAACACAGCACTGGACTCTAAATCTTACTGTCCAGCAGTATTTATTGATATACAACAGGCGTTCGATAAAGTATGGCATAAGGGGCTCTTATACAAACTCAAATTACACCTTCCAAGTGAATATTATTTACTTATAAAATCCTATTTATCAAATCGACACTTCCAGATAAAGTATGGCCAAGAATATTCTGCCATTCATTCAATCAACTCTGGAGTACCACAAGGCACCGTTCTTGGACCTCTTCTATATACATTGTACACGACAGACATACCTACAACAGTAGCTACAACTATGCGCACCTTTGCTGACGATACAGTCCTTCTCTCTCATCATACCAATCCTCAAACAGCCTCCTTAAACTTGCAACATCATCTGTCCCTCTTACAAACCTGGCTAAACAAACGGAGAATCCAAGTGAACGAAGCCAAATGCACCCAGGTAAATTTTACCCTAAATCGCTTGGAATGCCCGCCGGTGCATCTAAATAATATAGCAATTCCTCAAGCAAATGAAGCCCGCTACCTGGGCCTTCATTTAGAAAAAAGACTCACGTAGAAACTGCATATATTAAAGAAACGAAAGGAAGTTGATCTACGACTTAAAAAAATGTACTGGTCACTTGGTAGGAAATCGTATCTATCTTTAGAAAATAAGATTCTACTTTATAAAATAATAATTAAACCTATCTGACCTATGTCATCGAGCTGTGGGGATGCTCCTGCAAGTCAAATGTAAACATATTCCAACGCATGCAATCCAAAACACTGAGAATGTTAGCCAATGCTCCCTGGTATGTTAGCAACGACACCCTGCATACCGACCTGGAAATGCCAACAGTAGTAGAAGAACGTACTAAAAGAAGCAACATGATCCACCTCCTAGACGACTACAAAGAACGTGGCCCATTGATCTAAGAAGAAACTAACGAGATAACATCGATGGATGGACCCCCTCACGTCACTATCGTCATCTCATTAGCTCATAGGACCTTATTATATGTTTATGTAAAATGGTTCTGATTGTTAATCTGCAAATAAACTATAAAAAAAATGTATAAGCGTCCTTCACTTCAACTTCCAAAAAAATTGCAGTTTGCTAGTAAAATACTGTTCCAAGGACATTTTTATGACGTTCATTGTACTAAGCCCTTTACGACTAAGAAAATATTTTAATACAAAAAGTAGATCACATGAGACATTATTCGGAGAGTATAGAGGATGAAATAAAATATCCTAGTTAAATGTTAACAAATTGTTTCTAACAGCTAAAAGCACGTGGCGACTAGCGCTATCTGCTGAAAAAGGACGTCCTAGCTACTTATTTATTTTTATCATTTTGTGTTAATTGCTTTATTTAATTTGTCCATTTGAGACCAATATTTCGTTAAACTAATGTTTCGCCTTATAAGCAGTTTATAAGTAACACCTTTCCATTTTCACAAAATAGATATCAAAACTTTCTTCAAATGAAGGTCGGGCCTTGCTACCAGTAAGGACTTCTTATTGCTGGACCAAACGACAGTTTGTGGTTAACATTCTCATAGGGAATTCAAGTCTAACACCCATTAATTAATCTGTTCAAAAAGAGTTCTTTGTCGTTTCGCTGAAAAAGCAAATCACACGTGGAAACACGGTTAATTAAGGCACATAATCAATACTTACGAGCGATTTCCATGCCGAACTATATGAGATAATTATGTACAGTTATTCGAAAAATAGTTAAACCATCCACAAAACAAACAGTATACCGAAAAAATTGAGGACCATATCTGTAGTGAATGAGCGATCACTACGATCTTTACCTTCCAGATTAAAATTACCAGCTCTAAACCAAGTGCAAGCTGCCTGAAGACTTGCAGCATCACTCCTATAAACAATGAAAATTTAAGTTGTACCATATCATGGGCGCGTATAACTCCTCAGTGCCAATAAAACATATTCTACGATAGTTAAACAACTGAAAAAGATGGCATCAACATCTAAGAGACAAGAGTGCATATTTACATAAACCCTAGCATATAAAACAACTGCTTAAAAATTACAAAAGTAATTTTTGAGACAACCTTATCTAACAAAAATATATTTTGTCCTGAGAACATTTCCAATTAATGAATTTTATAAGACTAAACCTTAGTAAAGCATTAAGTCCAGCTAATGTTTTAAAAAAATTCAAATATGTAACAATACCTAGCCCATCAGTTTGTTACAAATTCTAAAACTATTCTCCGTAGCTTCCATCAGAAGAAAATTCCATCTTTGTCCGCTTTGATGTTATTTATTATATTACCCCAATTTGATTGTATCGTTTCACCGACATTCTAAATGTTCTTTAAACAGCCTGAGTATAATTTCAGTTTTGAAATATTGATAGTCATTTCATAATATAACGAACTTTCGAACGCTACTATAAAGGCACCATCACCTTGTAACATTCGCGGCTAATACAAGGGTTGTCGCTTTTATTGGCTCCCTGCTGTTACAATCGAACGGCGAAAGTAATGTATTCAATGTGAGGGGCTGCTATTGAACCCTCCACGGTATTTGTACACGTGCGAGGTCTAGAACATGGCGAAATGTTCCCGAAGGTTCCGGCACTACAAGAACTCTGCAGAACAGGTGCTGGAGGTATAATCAGCACGCAGCGGAGCAGCACGGAAATCATGTTATCAAAAGCAAAGTGAACTAAAATTTTAAATTCACCATTTGATACGACACTTTTCAACTTATTGACAAAATTGTCTAAAATACTATTAAAATGCTAAACCATGCCACTTTGTAATAAATTTACTAAATAAACAATAAACCATACAAAAGCGCTACTAATGATCATTAGCTTAATAAATTACTAAAGAAATCCAACTAAAGTAAGTACTTCATCGAGAAAAAATATTAGGAATAGAACAATTCGCCAATTGAGTCATAAATTTCCAACCACATTTTTTAAAACCACTAGTAATTGTTTTTAAATCTTTTCACCTACACAAATAAAGCACCATTTTTAGTTATCCTATCCAAAGGTGATGATTGGACTTTTTTTAATTAGACAAACCCTAATTTTGCCAGCCGCTTCTGTTTCCCAATCTCCGCTCAAATCGCAGCTGATATTTTATCTCAAATCCACTATTTCAACTCTTTACTCTGAAAGTTCAGATAGTGTATAATAGAAAATATTATCCCTCCATTTATAACGAGATCCGTTGGAATCAGCAATCGTGCAAAAGTAGATACTTAGGAACATGTTTTACTTTTAAAATTCAGATATCTTCCTGTAAACTTCACAATTGTCTTAAACAATAGTAAGCGAGACTCATAAAAGTTGCTTCCGACTACACACCCCAATCCCTTGTTTTAATAGCTACAAAGTGGTCGTGCAGAAGAACCTGAAACATGGCGGTTCCCTTAATTACGACCTTCATTGACAATAAAGTTGTTTTTCAAACTTGAAGAGACTCCTACATTCATTGACATTCATTTTCTAGGTGGGGGCGGCACCTGAACAGTAGCTTTTCTAGAAATTCTGCTTTCTTAAGGAAAAACTTATCGCTAACAAAAGCGGCACTTTAATCAGAAGCACAATTAATGACGTTATTCACACAATGGAGCAGCGATATCAACTATTCTAGCGTGGTATTGCCCAAAATATCAAGCTAATATTTGGTGTGGCGGCCTTTTCGCCCTTGAACCGCCTGTGTATCGTGGAGGTGTGCTGGTGGATTTGATATCTGCCGTCACGTTTTGCTATCGCACACAAAACGGCCTATGGGCTTTCAGACGCAAAGTGCTGTCGAATTAAGATTTCCCGCGGATGATCCGCCGCTAAACCACGCGTGAGGCCCAGCATATACTTGAACCGCAAACCGGCCAGTGCGGTCGTGTTTATTTTACCCACATTTAACCGCCCCGCAAGACTTTCGCATCGCATCCCGGCCAGTGCGGTCGTGTTCCAGGCACGAAGACATCGCAACAAGGTGGCCACCGTGAAACCAATGCCACCGAAGCCGATTACAGGTGAGCGATTTGGCAATTACTCATCGGTTGATATCGGTAGCCGCCCCCATCCGCTTTCGCGCCGGCCGTTTAAGGGACGATTTGGGCTTCAGCGTTTTTTCAAAACGGACCGTACTTAGTTCCCCATACCGCACCACAAGGGCATGGCTATTTACACGCCTGCCTCTCCATTTTTTGGTCCTTCGAACCGGATCGGTATCAGCTACAATATTTGTAGAAATATTCAACCGCTTGATAACTTGGCGTCGTCCACTATTAGTATAACAAAAGCAGTTTGCTATGATATGACATCTTTTGGCAAGCAATGGGTGTGGGCTGTAATGCGCGTGCATAAGTAAGGAGAACTTCACTGTTGAAAGTTTAAACGCCGGTGAGTAAATATGTGTAGTAAGTGATCGACGCATTTGCAATAACTAAATGATTAAAGTAGTTAATGTACATCAAATTCTGTGCAAAGTTGAAACATTTATCCCCAAAAACTATTCTGATGATCCAGAACGATTCAGGAACGATGTAATGAGTACATTCTCAAATAAACGCTTGATACAAGCGATTCAAAGATGACCGGAAATTTGTTGAAGATAATCAACATTCTGAAAGACCAATAACGAGCAAATTATCAGAAAATGTTGAACGTGTACGAGTACAATCAACAAGAATTAGCGACTGACAGTCTGAAAACTAATCATTCCCAAATCTTAAATGTTTGAAAGAAAAAATTCCAACACAGGATTGTGCAAAAAGTCTTGAAGAATGAAAATGACGTTAGTAGAAGTATGTGAGATTCCAAGATGCTTATTTTAAACAGGAATACTTTTCAGACAGATCACGTGTATTCCTTTTCCATAATGCTCAATTTAAAATATTAATTATCGTCAAACTAATAATTCCGAGACCAAATGGTTTTGAAACTGAGTAATCATCACCTCCGGTTATCCACAATAATCAAAATTGTAAAATATTACGTCTGGTCTGTGATATATGGGTGTGAAACCTAGTCATTAAAAGTCGATACTATAAACCGCATTAAAGCGTTTGGAATGTGATGTCGTCGAAGAATCCTAAACATTCCCTGGTCATCAAAGAAAACAAATGAACAAGTGATAAATTTAATGAATAAGGAAAGAAAACTATTAAATATAATAAAACAAAGAGTATCTTGGGCATTTGCTCCAAGGACAGAAGTATGAATTCCTAGAATTAATATTAAATGGAAAAATTGAGGAAAAGAAGTGGATCGGCAGAAAGAAAATGTGGTTAAGAAACGTGCGCTATTGGACTAGGCTAACAGTAAAACAACTATTCCACGCTGCACGAGATCGAAGTCATTATCAAAACATTATTGAAATGGTAATCGTCAACGCCAAGAAGAATATATAAATTTATAAAATTGCTAAAAGAGGGTAATGAAAGCGTATATATTGCTGTAGTACACCTATTACATTCAAGAAGACAAACTCGTTAGTCATCAATTATCACTAAATGGTAAACCCTTATTTATTGTACATAACAATTACTAAACAAAGGCATATTGTGACAAATTTTTCAAAAAAAAATACGAATTTCGTAATTTTTGATTTTTTCAAATAAGTACTTTTGCATTCAAGAGAATTATGGTAATGTTAAAGAAGTATTTAATAACCGCATCACTGCAATTAAGTTGTAAGAAAAAGCTAATGGTAACATAATCACAACAATTTACTTGAAATATTTTTTATAATCAACCCTTCCCAAGATGTTTAAAATTACTTGATGTAAATATGGAACCTAAGGCTTAAAAATACGAGTCCTAATTTCAACTACATGTAAAATTGGTTTTAGTATCCATCGCATCATTGCTGAGTTTTGAATTCTTGCCAAGTGGTGTAAACTAAAAAAATTACCTCGCCATTCAAATTATGGTTCATTGAAATGTAGTCAAAAATTGACCCACAAAATCTATAAAATTACAATACTAAACCATGTATGGCTTATCAAATTGATCCCACACAATACTACTGTATGCTTTGATAAAATTCCACGTTGTATATTTCAAGATTTAAATTTGTTGACACAGGGTCGTGGACATAAATCCAGATTCTTTTTAGGTTGTATTGCGGGAAACCAATTATTAGGCAACAAGTTAGCTTCACATAATCAATAATTTACAATTATCAACAAAATGAGCTAAGAATGCGACCATAGGGCTGCTTCAAAAATTCCTACGCGCAGGAAAATCGTCGACAGAAATTAGTGAGTGATTTGGCTACAAAAAGACCCAAGTTACGACGTAGCCAAGAAGTACAGGAAATCTGACCAACAGGAGGAGGTAAGTGCTGACAGGACAACTCAAAGCAAGCAATCTGATCGCAAATTAAAAGAGAAGATCGTTCAAAATACTGAGCAGAGCATGACTGACCTAACAAAAGAAATTGGCGTATCAAGATCGACGTTCTGTCTAACCTACACCAGAATTTACACTACAAGTCTTCTGTACTGAGGAACTCCCAACTCAGAAAAACAGTACGGACACTAAGTTAAAGGCCTAAGTATTGCTAAACGACATCAAGCACGACAGTGACTTTGTGAGATTCTTTTCGAACGAAAAAAACTTCATTCAGGACAAGAAGGCGAATCGTCAAAATGCCAGTTGCATCTGCCAATATTCCTCTAAAGTATCTACCATCATGTATACAAAGTTTCCCGCCTATGTAGTTGTGCTGGGATTTGTGAACAGCGAAGGGGATGCCCTAACGCCCCGCTTCTTTGGGGAAGGCCTGAAGGTGACCACCGACAGTTATATCAACGTGCTAGGGATAGTCGCTACGCCCTAGATAGTGAAAGTGACCGCTGGGCAAGGAAGTCCCAGGCACGACTATACAACAATATGTATTACCATTGATCTCTCGACTTGTGGCTACTCTCCAATCCCGATTGCAATCCCCTTGATTACTACGTATGGAGCGTGATCGAGGCGAAAAACAAAGAGAAGCATCATAACACCAAGGACAGGTTAAGAACCTCTATCATGGAGATAATAACACATATGGACAAGAAAGAAGTTGCGTTGGCCTGTTTAGGTCCCAGTTTGAGAAGGTCATGGCTACTGGTGGGGGCTAAACCGAATGTAAGTAAATTTAATTGTTCTTCTGTTTTAGTATTATTTTCATTGTTTATTCATTTTCCAGATTTACCTTAATCACCCTGTATTAGCTTTCCCAGGTCATTAAGGTACATACTACTGTGTACAAATATAACCCGGAATTTTGTTATAATTTTTGAAATCCTTATTTATTCTTAAAAATCTATTTCATCGCCTTCGAAGTAATCCCCCTCGGCTGCAATGCACTGATGCCAGCGAATGTTCCACTCATCAAAACACTTTGAAAAGTCCTGTTTCGGTATGGCCTTCAGCACCTTCTTCGATTCGGCTTGAATCTCTTCTATCGTGTCAAAACGAAGTCCCCGTAGCGGTCTTTTCAGCTAAATCAGGCGAATACGGCGGTTGCGGAACGATATGGGTGGAATTTTTAGCGAAATGGTCACGAATAAATTGAGGGTTTTTGGAACCAAACGAGATTTGACTATTTTGAGGCACAAAACTTCCTTCAAAATGGCGTTGACTGATCCATTTGAAATGCCAACGATGTCAGCAAGCTCTCTAGTTGTCAATCGACGATTTTGGAGCACCAATTCCTTAATTTTCGCGACGTGCTGTTCGTCAGTTGATGTTCTTGGACGTCTTTGATGTGGTTCGTCTTCAACGCCTTCACGACCCTCTTTGAAAATTTGATGCCATTCGTATACTTGCGTTTTAGACATAGCCTGTTCACCGAAGGCTTTTTGTAACATTCTGAGCGTTTCCGCAGCAGAAATATCACTTCTAACACAAAATTTAATCGAACTTCTTTGTTGAATATTTTCTGACATGGTAAAAATCGAAAAAGTTAATTTTGGTTGTTTACGAAAACGAGCGTCACTCTTCAACTAATTAAAATATTAACCTAAAATTTGACACAGATGTCAGTAGCAGTCCTACCAACTTAAAACTAAAAAGGTTTGCGCCCAACGAAATGCCCGCGCAGTTTAAATTAAAAATTCCGGGTTATATTTGCACACAGTAGTATTTGTTTTAGGCATTTTTTACAGATTTTGTCAGAAACTGGTAAAAAAAACTCACAGAATATTATAATAATACTATCAGTATCAAGAAATAAAGCATATACGAATAAAAGAAAAAAATATATTCTATTTAAACACAAGAAACAAACATTGTAAAGTAATTCTGTCCCCCTTCACACAAATCCGTTGATATTGTAGCCTTGCATTTGCCATTAGTCCGACAAATAATCTTTTCATATAGTCCAAACTTTGAAGGAAATATAACACAAACTTTTTCCCTCTAATTTCGATTAAACTTTCCAAGTCAAATAATTCAAGTTTACACTTGGAGAGTGATAAGTTCAAATTTTGCCCAAGCAAACCATTGCTGAGTAGATTTACCTTTGTACGCTAATACTGTCTTAATGAATAACTCATAACATTTTTTAAACATAATCGTTGGTTTTAAAACTGTGTGGCTTTGGGTTTTTCCATAAACAACTCACCTTTGACTTTCCCATAATAGGATACTACAAGTCAAAGATGGATGCTACTCACGTTAAACTCCAACAAATTTTCACTGACTTTAATATTATACTAACTTGTATGCCAGCGACCCTACTGCTTCTTTAATAAGATCCTTAAGCATTAATTTTTGTAGCAATCGTTGCTACTGCTGCCCTATGACGCCTTTTCTGTAGCACTCATTGCCACTACTTCTATTTGTTCAGCTTGACGGCAAAAATTTTTTCACCTGAAACTAAATTTTCTAATCTCCATTCTTCATTTGCCTTTTTACAGCTGCTAACATGTTTTTATTCTCAATCAATACCTTTTGATTAGAAGTAAAAAAATGGCTTTTCTTTTTCGGAATACGTTCATATCTAAAGCAATTAGTTTATGCTCACGGATTAAATTATATCTCTAATCTACGCCTTTACTGCATTGTTAGGAAATTGTATCCAAACACATAAAATCGACCAGAACGTGCCTTGTAACCGATAAAAAGGATTTCACTAAATTTTTCAACTTAAAATTACATAACTGCGCTTGTGTAAATTAATTATGTACACGGAATATGGTTCAATCCTCGTTACATTTATATTTGAAAAGCCATGAAATTTATTTTGATATTACATTATATATATATATATATATATATATATATATATATATATATATATATATATATGAGAGAGAGAGAGAGAGAGAGAGTTATAAATAAAGCTTTTCAAACTTAAAATATTTAAGGGGCTAATACTTTATAACTTATAACTATATAAAACTAGCTGCTAAAGTGATTGAATGAACTCATATTCAATAAAACTCCAAAAAATAATACTGTGTTAAGTCGGGTGTTTGCAATTAAAAATCAAAAAACAACTATGTACCATTAAAAAATAGTAAAATAAAAAATTTAGAACAATTCTTGGAACACAAAAAACGTCCCTTGTAATCATTACAGTACTTTAACAAGAAGCATCCGAAAAATTATCCGGAAATAGTTCGACTTAACCTCCTATAAATAATTAGCATCACAAATAATATTCGTATAGTTTACCAAAGCACTAGATAACTAATTTTATTACTATTCATTTAAATTTATACACTTGCTATAAATTATTGAATGAAATACTGCATTGTATTCTGAAGCGGTATTTTCAGACATATATATAGCTATCGATTAGTGTGAAATGAGAGTACAGGACAAATGTTTGCCCAGTCCTGACATATTACACAATTGGTAATGACCTACATTAAAAGCGCGTAACCAACTTTGTAAATTGTGCTAAATCTATACAAAGGATTTATGGCCAGAAAAATATGCCTTTAGCATGCGAATAACAACTCCTTCTATAATTAAGAATGATGACTGCAAAAAATTACAAGGTTGTTCGAAAAGTGCAATAAATTAATTAATCTTATTTTCCGATGCAATCGTGAACCTGGCAAGTTACCAATTTTCCAATATCCCAACCAAAACATTTTAAAGCATCTTGGGCTGTCACTAATTTTTTAATAGATTGATATAAATATCAATATTCAGGACCAAAAAAAAACAAATATAAAAGCAAATGTGCCCAAGGAGGAAGATTATAACGATTATAAAATCAGAATATTAGGTGATCATTTTGGCCAAGCAGTACAGCTCATAAGTAATAACCTAGAACGGAAACGTTATTGGTCAACGGTGTTTTCAGACGTTAATAATGTGTTTAATAAAGTCTGGCAAATGTGTTGACATTATAAAATAAAGAAAGTATTTTCTATAGAATCTTCAGATCTTATCTAGACTAAAAATCGAAACATGATTACCAATGCGATGAATACTCAAATTACCATCCCATTACATCGGGTGTACCCTTTGAGTATCTTATATGGAAGAAACAAATCGTATACTCTCCATATAGTAATCTTAATCCAAACGAAAACTCTTATCTGTCCCTTTCTTGCACGTCTTCTTTCTCTTTCTTACCTTCGCGCGCATGCGGTCAACTGGTGTCGCGTGGTCGCTGCTGATAGTATTATTAAAAACAGTATATATTATTAAATATTGTTACAATAATATTATTTAACACAAATATTAAAAAAAATAAAATTAAATAAAAAAATTATTTAAAACTTGTTTCTTTAATACTTATTCCTTCTAAATGCAGCATACGTGTACGTATAGCTTATATGAGTAAGACGGAGCGCGCGTGTTTGTACGAGAAATACGAATAGTCTTCGAATGAACGCTTTTTTGGCAGCATGTTCCTTCCATATAAGATACTCGCAGGGGATACCTCAAGGCAAAGTACTGAGACTTGTACTCTACTATTCACGACAGGCATTCCAACCAAGAATTAATAACGGTAGCAACTTTTGCCGATGATGCAGCCGTACTGGCACCGCACATTAACCAACCCCATCATAATATATTCTCGGTAACAAAATAGCTAAGGATAAGGTTATAAAAATAAGGGAGTAAAAAAAACCGCGTTAAGTAAACGGAAACAGGCAGAGGAAGTGATTAGGATAGGAACTTGTAATTTAAGAACTTTTGAGACGGGAGCGTTAAAAAAATAGTAAATGTGATGAAGTTATATAAAACAGACATACTAGCTATGCAGAACATTAAACAAAACAAGTACGGACGTGGAACTCCGGATCCACAGATGTCCGAGGTTTCTATACATAAACAAAAATTTGCGGTCACTTCCGGTCAAACCGGTCTCGAGATTTTCCGATCAGGCTGATTTTTGGCGCCTGGACTTGACTTGTGGTCCTTAGTTGAATACTAAAAACGTTATGTCTCTATCTAGCACAGATCAAAAATTATAAGGCGTAACAGATGTCAGAAATGACGAAAATAAAAACTTGACTCCACGTTGGAAACTGCCTGGATCAAAAGTTCAAAAATAAAAGGACGGACAGATAGACATTACTCTCTACATAAGGCTTATCATTTTAATGTATAGAAGCCTAAAACCAGTGAAATCATACAAGTCAACGATTATACCTTCTTCAACAGCAGAGGAGCAGATAGGATGCAGGGAAAGCATTTTATCATCCGTAGACGAATGGTGAAATCGGTAGTGAATCTTGAAGCTTTTGAATTTAAAAGGGTCTGTAAACTACGATTCAGAGGCAAGTTTAGGAAAATAAGCTTGCTAAATTTGCATGCTCTTTCAGAGGATAAGGATACAGCAATAAAGAATAAATTTTATGATAAAATTGAACCCATATACACTAATATACCAAGATACGATCTGAGGATGGTTATAGGACATTTAAATACAAAAGTAGGTAACGAAGACATGTACAAGAAAACAGGAGGTAAAAGCAAGCATAAGGATAGCAATGAAAATGGGACAAGGGTCATAGGATTCCACAGGAGAATAACCTTAGAATAATGAGTGCGTACTTCGACCACAACGTAATACATAAGGAAACTTGGATTTCACTGGACAGTAAAACAAGAACCAGATCGACCATGTACTAGTGTAGAGAAAACAGGCACGAACAGTAAAAGACGTTAGAAGCATACAGGCACGGGCACTGACTGATCATATTTTGGTAGTTGCGAAATTGAAGGAATAAATACCAACAGAGCGGAAGAGTGCAAAAAATATCAAGAGATGTTATATATTTAAATTAAAACAGGGACCTGTTGCACAGAAATTTTAGGTAGAATGACTCAGAACTTGGTGAATACAAAAGTAGCATAAATATGGAATGGAAGGAAATAGAAGAGGGAGTGTAAGAGGCAGCACAGGAATGCCTGGAAAGAGTTGTTAAATAGCGAGGGAATTGCTAGTTCGACAACATGTGTAAGCAAGCCATTGAAAGAAGGAACGAGGCAAGAAACAAGATGATAAACGCCCTGACGGAAGATACAAAAAATAAATATGAAGACAAGAGGCAAAGAGTGAAAAAGTTATGCAGACAAAAAAAGGTACATGGAAAACGAACTACATAGAATAAAAGAACATTATGTAGAGAAAAAAGTCCGAAATTTCTATCAGAAAGCCAAAAAAGAAAGAACCCCACACAGGAAGACAAATGTTTTACAAAAGTAAAGAAGGGCATGTAATAGAAGGCAAGAAGGGAAAATTACTAAACGACAAAGTTTTGGAAGACGAAAACCTAATGGAAATTAAACACCATAACTAAAAACAAAAAAATAGACATAACAGTACAGGTGATAGAACCACCATCAAACGAATAAATAAAAGAAACAATAAAAAACCTAAGGAATAATAAAAGTGCAGGAATGAACGGGATAACAGTGGGGCTGATTAAACAAGGAGGTGAGGCGTTAACGAAACGTATCTGTCCATTAGTGAAGCAGGAAGGAATAATTGCCCGAAGAATGAAAAGAAGCAGTAATTCACCCCATATACAAAAAAAAGTAACAAAATGCAATGTGCTAACTACAGAGGTATCACACTACTATACGTAGTATATAAAGTAATAGCCAGATCATCAGATTCAGACTAGATTACTACGTGACAAACAGATAGGAGAATACCAGGGAGGCTTTAAGAAAGCAAGGTCTATCGCGGATCAAATCTTTGTTTAAAAAATAATTCAAAACAGTGCCTATGAACAAAAACTGAACCTACATATAATATTCATAGACTTCAGACAAGACTGAGACTCGGTTATGAGCACGGCTGTATCATGCCCTCAGAATGATCCAAGTACCAAATAAGATAATTAAGCTGGTAGAAATTACGCTTAGAACAACGAAAAATAAAATAGGGAGGCTATCTGAAAATTTAAGGTTAAAATAGGACTAAAACAAGAAGGCGTTCTTAACTATGTACTGGAAGTAATATTTAGAGAGAGCGGAATAAGAACTCGGGGGATGATATATGACAGAAGAATCAAGTACTCGCTTATGCAGACAATATGGTGCTCATGGATAAATAAAAAGATGAACTTATCAGAATGTTCAAGGCTCTTGAACAAAAAGCAAAAGAGTATGGCCTCCATATTAATGAGGAGAAAACTAAATACATAGAGATAGAGAATAACACAATCAGGGAACAAATGCAAATCAAGATCGTGATAGAACAAGACAAAGAATACATTTTCGAAAAGGTCTAAGAGTTTAAGTACCTGGGCATAACAGTAACTAGTAAAGGAACGAGATAAAAGAAATAGGCAAGAGAATTTCAAAAGGAAGTAGATCGGTAAGAGCGCTTCACAACTTATTTAGAACCAAAAACATCTGAATAGCAGCGAAACTTAGATTATACCAATAGGTAATACAACTAGCAGCAGTGTATGATGTGAGTGCTGGTTTATGAACAAGAGAAAGGATGAAAACTGTACGTCTGAGAACGTAAAGTGTTAAGAAAAATCTTTGGGGTCATCAAGGAACAAGGAAATGTATGGAGAAGAACAAATTTGAAAGTTAAGGAAATATATCGGAAACCAACGATAAGCCAGAAAGTCAAGGCAACTAGATTACGATGGTTGGGCCACGTTTCCAAAATGACGAATAACAGATGGGCAAAAACGTATTGAGCAGAGGAGGAAGAAGAAGAAGGAGGGGAAAACGACCACGGAGGAAACAGCTGGAGGCATGCGAAGAAGACCTGAGAGCATTGGGATAGAAAGATGGCGTAACCTAACAAGGAACAAGAAGTGGAAAGAGAAAATAAAGAAAATAGAAGACATGGCCTTTAAGGCCTACAAAGCTGGATTATATATATAAAGTAATCTCAAACTATTAGAACAATGGTTAAAAAAAAACGAGAAATTCTTGTCATGAAGCTAAATCCTCTCACATCGCATTTACAATTAATAAAGGCATTCCTCCAGCAGTAACATTAAACAACACCCAAATTCTACAAACTCAAAACGTAAAATTAACGTGGCGTAAACATATATTTACAAAGAGAAAGCATCTCAGTATCAAAATTCACCAAATGCACTGCCTGACTGGCAAAAAATTCCAGCTTGAAATAGTGAATAAATTGTTGCATTATGAGACTATATTAAAACCTATGGTCTACACACGTAGGGTACTGCCAGTACCTGCAAAATAGATATTGAAACGTTTTCAAAGCACACATACATCTGTGTTCCCTATTTTGCGGTACACAGTGATTTAAGGCAATGCGGGAAGAAATTAAACATACTGGATAATAGTAAAGAAATCAAAAAATTAAAACGCTTTAAACCATCAAATTCAGTCGTACTGTATAATTTAAATGTATTATATATCTGTTATTTGTATGGTTTAACAAATTAACTAGAAGGTGATTCAAATATGAGTGGGACTGATTTGTGTATAAACAAGTCGCACTGCGCAGCAGCCGTGCAACCTTGTGAAAGTGGATAAACAATCTCCACCCTCCATCCTCCTCGGGTTAGAATCTGTTCAGTCCTGCTTGGAAATTACTAGTGATGAGTGAACAGAAGATACCGCAGAGCGTGGAACAACGCATTGTGATCAAATTCACCAGACTCCAACAACAGTATGATAAAGGGTGCCTCTCACGGAGCCGTGTTTTTGAGTGGTGTGAATGCTTTAGAGAAGGCAGATAGCGCGTGGAGACTAAAGAGCATGATAGTCGGCCACGAACGTCCGTCACCGAGCCAAACATTAACCGTGCAGGCGCGCTTATTCATGAGAATAGGGACAGCACTATCAAGGAACTTAAAGGAATGCTGTCAAGTGGTGTTGGTAGTGTAGAAGACGCCATGAAAACCCACCTGTACTATCGCAAGGTGAATGCATGTGGATATTACGCACTTTAACGGACGTGAACAAAATAGTGCGCATACAAGCTGCCAATCATCTCCTACACCAGTTTGAAAAGAAAGGTGATGCGTTTTTTAAAGTCTATAGTGACCACAGATTAAACGTGGATGCACTACATCATTCCCGAGTCCCAGCAGTCACCACACGAGTGGCGGCATACCAGTTCTCCCAAATCTAAGAGAGCGCGGAGGAGCCGTTCGACAGAAAAAGTAACGTTCTTCTGGGACTGGCTAGGGGTTATCCGTGTAGACTTTCTGACGGATCCTAGAACAGTCAATGCAGCTTATTACTCATACCTCCTGGTAACAGACGTGAAAGAAAAGATCCGATCCAAACGGAAGATGGGTGGAAAGCCTTTCTTCAAGAGAATGCACGCCCACATACGGCCAAAACAACAATAGAAACTCTCCGGAAATTAACGTGAAACTTTCTGCCACATCTGCTGTACAGTCCCGATTTGGTCCAAAGTGATTTCTACCTGTTCAGAAAGCTCAAATCAGACTCGCAAGGCATGCGGTTTGCTGACAAGGGCGCCATCATCCAAACTATTTGGGGGTGGATATGCCATCAACCAAAGCCTTTTTGAAAAGGATATCAGGACACTTTCAGAATGTTGGAAAAAATGTGTTGACTTCGAAGGTGAATATGTTGAAGTCTGATATGTGCAAGTAAGTATTTGGCAGTTTAGTTTTTCTTGTAAAAAAATCAGTCCCGGTCATATTTGAACCACCTTGTAATTCTATGATTAATTCTTGCAAGAAAGAAGATAATCAGTGGACTATCCTGACTATGCCACCATAAGTATTTTGTCAAAAAATGTATATTTGTAGAAACATATTGTAAATCCAGTTGAAATTTAAAAAAAAAAGCAAAGCAGTACAGATTTTCACCGAAGGCTTAATAAAAATACTCGAGGATATTTAAAGCTTTCTATACAACTATGAGAATTTGTCTTGTTAAGATGAAACCGCTAACAGACATTTTCAGAAATTCATACTCTTGACAATCATTCTAAATATAAAAAGGCATAAAAATAACTACGCGCCGAAGACACCAGTGTTGTCGATCCCAATTATTAATAAATCATTTTAAAAAGATTTGGTTCTGTCCCTGAAGGAATATGATCAACTCAAACGACTAAGCACCATAGGCCAGAAGAAGAGGTGGAATTCTTTGACATTTGACAATTATTACTTCTCTAGAACATCGAATCAACTACCATTTCATAAATAATAAAAATTTAAATGTACTCTATATAAAATTATTTTTGCATACCCTCTATTTTTTTCCATGTGACCCTACTAACTAAAATAATAAATATTATTGCGATCGGACAACGATAACCCGTGCCGACTTGAAGTCAAACTTTGAACATAAAAGTTAGTGTGGAAGCCATAGAGGGATTTTAGAACTTAATGTTTATTCAGTAAATAAAACACGGTATTACCTGTATCTTATATTTATTAAGTATTTATCATTAAAATGACATTATTTATTATTCCTCTTCAACAGTGATTAAGCCATGAAAGTCTTTCATTTACTTAATCGCTCTTTCAGCCGTATGTTAACTGTTCTCAGTATCTACACCTTCTTTTTAGCATGTTAAAACGAAGCATTATTTGACCATGAAGTAGGACACTCGTTGAGAAAACTGTCATCAATTTTGAGTCGATTGAACAAGAACTTGCTTTTGATTGAAACAAAGTCATCGATGTTCAACGAACTTAAAAAGTTCGTTACTGAATTCTATGTCTGTCGGTCTGTCTGTCGCTGTCACAAAATTATGGATTTTTTTAAATTTTAAAATGTGATTCTTATAGGAAATTTTACGCTGATTTCAAAATCGAAATCAAAAAGTTTCTATCTCGAATAGTTTTCGAGATATTCGACTTCGAATTTCGGGAAAATTTTCGACATTACGATTTTAAATGTGGTTCTTATAGGAAATTTTACGCTGAATTCGAAAATGAAGAAAAAATTCTGTCGAATAATTTTCCAGATATTCGATTTCGAATTTTCCCGAAATACGAAATCGAAATCGAAAGGTTTTTTTAAGTTCGTTCTGGGATTGCTTACAGAGCAATCTCTTCGCCGGCCCCATGTTTTTCTCTGAAATTAAAAAGAGAGAACAGTTATCATATATCAAAGTAATAAAAGAAAAAATAATATTCTTACTTGTCAGACTAACTGTAAAGTGGGCCACAAAGTGCTTCTTTCGATGGGATGTAGCGTTTACCATGGGCTGATGGATTTTCTTTGGCTAAGTTAGCAACCATTTTTACATTAGCTTCTTGGTCTACATCATCGTCAAATGGCGACAAGACAAACACTTCATCTGTCAAATACCATAAATGCTATCAGAACTTTTGTAAAGTTGCTTTCAAGATACTTTTGTCGATTGTTTCGTAAACCTTCATGGCCTTCAAAAAGCACAAATCCTGATAAGGTGCTTTTACCGCTAAAATGCATCGCAGCCAAGGCTTGACGTAGAAAGTCAATGAACGGGCAGACGTCTAGAGAGCTGCTTTCTCCTTGTTTGAAATTCTGAATTGAGAGCTAAGTAATGATATTTTTAATGAATAAATTGCTCTCGCCATCCATCGAGCTTGGTGCATGGCGCCTGAAGGCCGAATCTTAAATTTGTTTTGTGTCTCCGCCAAGAAATATTATTGAAAGCTCTATTAATTCTCGATAGTCATCTCTACCAATTTCTTTAGTCAATTCAGTTTGGTAAAATTCTAGCAGTTTGTCAATTTCTGAAACATTCAGGCATGATAGCTTTTCTGTATAACTCTGTATTTTCTCGGATCAATATTTGGAATGTCAGGGCTTGTAGTCACTTGGCTGATTTTTGCCTCAAACACGCTTTTTAATACCAATTCGTAGACGTGATGGCAGCAAGCAAAAATAAGCATTTCTATTCAGTTTCTGTTCGAGAAACACACAGGCACCATTAATATGACCTGTATTTAAAGCAGTAGTATCACAACAGAAAATTTACGCTTTATCTTTAAGATTCCAGTCAATAATAGCGTTTCAAACAGCCTGTTCGCATCCTGCAGAGTTATCCAATTTTGCACAGCGATAAGTTGTTTTATTATATATTATCATACGAAATAACTGTCGGTAGACATTCTTTTTTAGATTTGCGTGCATCTAAAGCAGCCAACAGTTTGCCATCCCAGTACAGTTACATCATTCGATACCTCGTTTTGGAAATCAACTTTTATAGCTTCTGCACGCTCTTTTCGCTTTTCCGTACAAATTCTTTGAATGGAGGACTTGCTTATAGGAAATTCGTCAGTATTATATCCAAGTGCCTCAATAGTTGCTTCAATAATAAACACAGAATTTCTCATACTTAACTGATACCTATCTAATGCTGCCGCTAATTTTGGAGTTATAAAATTTTTCCTCATAGAAGTTTTATTAATATCGAGTTGTTGCTCTCAGTTGTGATGGGCAAATTTTCTTGTAAATCCATTATTTCAGAACCAGAAGACAAATTTTCTTGTAGTGATTTATAAGATGATGTCAAAGGAGATAAGGATAAAAAATATTTAGCACGCCGCTTTTGCTCTCAATGTTTCTAAGGCGCGCCTTTTCCCCTTTTCCGTCATTTTTGTCCACTCCAGCTAAGTCATCAGGTCTGGCTCTCTCTGCCGCTGCAAAAAGATCCTATCTTCATTTATCTTTATTAATTGAAGCGCATCGGCATGTGCAATGTCAAATAAATTGTCTAAGTTTGTAACAAACTGTTGTCGACGCTGCTCAAACACGTCTTGTGTTTTGTTTGCATTTTTTGCAAATCTCCAAACTTGGTATAAGGTAACTAGTTTCTTAACACAGTTAGGTAAAGATTTATACGTGCCTTTTCCCAATAAATAAACCTGCAAAACTTGCAACGCACAGCAAAGTAGCGAAGCAGTCTCCCAAATTTGAGAACCCTCTAGTTGACCTTAGACCAATCAGTTTCAAAATCACTAGCGAACATGCCTTTTTACTCACCTGTCGATTGGTGAAAACAGAATTTGGAAATTCCCAGCCGTTCTCGAGTTATTGCTCGGACGGACGGACAACATGAAGTTAGTGACTTCGCTTCGCTTCGCCACTTAATAATATACAAGAAAAACCTGCAAAGCTTGCAACTCATAGCGAAGTGGCGAAGCAGTCTCCCAAATTTGAGAACCCTCTAGTCTAGCGGACCTTTGACCAATCAGTTTCAAAATCACTAGCGAACATGCCTTTTTGCTCACCTGTCGATTGGTGACAACAGAATTTGGAAATTCCCAGCCGTTCTCGAGTTATTGCTCGGACGGACGGACAACATGAAGTTAGTGACTCTTCGCTTCGCCACTTAATAATCATACAAGAAAAACCTGCAAAGCTTGCAACTCATAGCAGAAGTGGCGAAGCAGTCTCCCAAATTTGAGAACCCTCTAGTCTAGCGGACCTTTGACCAATCAGTTTCAAAATCACTAGCGAACATGCCTTTTTGCTCACCTGTCGATTGGTGACAACAGAATTTGGAAATTCCCAGCCGTTCTCGAGTTATTGCTCGGACGGACGGACAACATGAAGTTAGTGACTTCGCTTCGCTTCGCCACTTAATAATATACAAGAAAAACCTGCAAAGCTTGCAACTCATAGCGAAGTGGCGAAGCAGTCTCCCAAATTTGAGAACCCTCTAGTCTAGCTGACCTTTGACCAATCAGTTTCAAAATCACTAGCAAACAAGTCTTTTTGGTCACCTGAAAATAGAATTTGGAAATTCCCAGCCGTTCTCGAGTTATTGCTCGGACGGACGGACAGACAGACGGACAACATGAAGTTAGTGACTCCCCTTCACTTCGCCACTTAATAATGCAGTTACGAATAGTAAGATTTTCATCGACTCTTAAATTCACTTCACGAATATTATAGAACAGAAAATTTTTATTATTATCCAGAAAATGCCAATAGAGCTAAGAAAGCACAGGCTATTCTTTATTTAAAGCTCCATAATAAAACCAATTACAAGTTGTAAAAAGTTTTTATTTTTGTCCTTTTTATTATTCTTTGTATATATGATGTAGTAATAATTATGGTCTTTGAATTGCAGATGACATTTGACAAAACTGAACTTCGACTTTTGATCCGCTATGGATGGAAACTGCCAACGAAAAATGCTGCAAAGATGCATTCTCAAAATGATACGTTATTCTGGTAACTAGCCTTGGAGATCAACCCCGTTCAAGCTGAAGAATAAAAGAGACTTACAAATTTGAATGATAAACCTTCATCAAGCACTCACGATTGGGCAACGGAACTTAGCATTTCGCACGTGATTGTTTGGAATCATTTGAACCAACTTAATTTTTTGAATGAGAAGCCAAGATAAAATTCTTACAAAATGGCTAAAGCACAAAACAACAAATGAATCGTGATTTATTTTGAAAGGTCATTGTCACTTGTAATAGAAAATGGATTTACTTTGTTAATCGTAATGTTTCGAAACACTAAATTCCTCAATGTTAACATTTGCCGTCAGATGCTTGATAAAATTGTTTTGGCAAGATCTTATTGTTAGTTTGGTGGACGATATTGTGCATTTATTTTAATAAGTACCCAACTTTAATTAACCCTAAACGAGCTCTTTTTCAACAAAACAGCCCACCGTTCATCGTCCCACAAAGACCACGGACAAAATTGATGGAGTAGATGGAATTAAAGTCTTGTCGTATTTAGTTTCCAAATCTTCCAACTTCTGATTTCCTGTCTATTTCGATCTATGCGGCACTTTTTGCGTAGTTGCCGTTTAAGTCGTTTGGTCAAGATGAAAAAGCATGTCAAGAGTTTTTTCAAAATCCACAGATTGATATAAACAGAATCAACAACTTCCGGAGTGCTGGCAAAGTTATTGGTAATGATAAGCTATGCTTTAAAAAATAGACGTTCCTGACTTTAATTCGCGCATAAAAACCAAATTTTGCACAAATATTTATGAATTTTACAACCTACTATATCAACGTAGGAAGGTGCTAGTAGTCCTAAAAAACTCCAAGACTAATATTTGACTTTAAGTAATTGACACATTACATCCTCACGGCAATTGCACATAAAAAAATGAGCAAAAAACAAGTTCATCACAACAAACTATACAAAACAAATCTGTATAAAAAAAAGTACATAAGCGATCACTCAAATTTTAGTTAATAAAGAAACGTGTTTTAATAGAATTGTAGAAAAATATCATAAATGCGTCAAAATCCCCCTAATATACTTTAAAAAATCTTATGAGTTACACATGTAAAAAAAGAAATGGAAAGAAATCTCTTCATGTAACAGTTGGGAGATGCTGTGCAAGAGAAAAGTGAATAGAACCGTTCTCTTAATTTCTATAGTTCGCCTCTCTTAGTATGTAGGAAACCACCAAATTAAAATAAAAATAAATTCAATAAAATCTAACATCAGAAACAGTTCTATATGGTGCTAAAAGTTCAGCATTCCTAGTGCGCTAACACAACTAATCGCTTCCTTCAATCCATAAAAGTTTAACCCACCGACAGAAAGTATTCCACTAATACCTTACAAAAAAAAAAACGAGTCACAACAACTACTATACCTTGAAACAAACCAAGAGCCCAGGTTGCTATCTAATCACCAATTGGATGCAAACCTGTCACATGTGAAAAAACTCAAGTGATCTAGAATAACGCGCTAAAAGTAATTGCAATAGTTTATGAGAAGTTCAATTCTCCACAAAGATGCAAGATTATTGTCTATTTACTTCTTAAAATCAACAGCCGGCTTTCTGGGCGAGAAAAATATGGGAAAATACGGAAACAACGACCACTGCCATAAGCACTCTAAAAAGATGTTGCTATGGTAAGTACAACGATTAACAGATACGTCAGGCAAATATTAAAAAATATATCTTAGCACTTACTACTCTTTCACTTTTAAAACTTTATAGCTTTTTAGTTACAGGTGAAGAAGGCATAAAGATTATATTTGGTACTCTGCTGCCAAACATCAGATGATCATCCACTTTTTGTCACAACCATGGCCCATTGAACAAAACCTTCTTTTCCAATCACATTTTCGTCTGTACTGTTTTCTCAAAAAATCCAATTTTTTATTGATGTGCTGTTAATTTAGCACTCACATACTAAACATATTTCAATTGAGCAACTATTTGTCAATATTTTCAAATTTAATGTCGCCACATATTACAATTATTGGTACATATGAAACAAACTCTGTGACAACAGAACATCCGCCAAGATGCAAAAATCGCCAATATGAACATGGCGCAATTACTCACACCAACTTAACTTTACAATGGCAGAGAAAGTAAATACTAAGATCAAGGTGTATTAAAGTATGTAAAGTGCTAGACTTATTATTGTTGCCTTCCATTAGAGCAAAAAGGACAATTATTCAATGTGCAAAAAAGCAAACGTATAAAATGCTTAGCTTGCATCAATTATAGCCACATCTCTTGCACAGTTTATATATAAAAAAATAACAAACAAATTAGGGCGATTAAATGTTTTCAATTTACTTGAACAACTTATTTTTTAAGCAATTGTATGCAAAAAAATCTATTCCAAGTGTATTACATCTACATGGTCACAATATAATACAACTTATATATGCAGAGAGAATGTTTATTCATGTTTATCTCGTGATAACAAATCATTTTTATTTTCATGAATTTTTTGTATCTTCAACCGTTTAGATTCGCGACCGCTTTGCGACCGATTTTATGACCTTGCGACCAAAGGACTCGGCCGATTTTTACCAAAGTTTTGCACTGCGTCCCCTACCTACAAGTAACTTGCACACCAAATTTCAAGTCTGTAGCTCTTACGGTTCTCGAGATATTCTGTTTACTTACAGACCGACAGACAGACAGACAGACAGACAGACAGCCACACAGCACACACACACACGCACACACGCACACACGAACCAATGGCCCAAACCAACTTTTTTGGTGTCCTGAGGCTATAATTCGTCTAGAAATGTGAAAAACTGGGTAGGTCAAATTTCCGCCGATTAAAAAAAGGGACAAAAATGTTTATATGAATATATGTCTGAAAAGCATGTACTCTGTGATCAGTAGCTATATAAGATAAATGATATGATGTTAGTCCCTGATAAGAACACTTTCTGTTTATACATTACTTTTACTTGCAGATCTACTCTTAAGTGAATACGTACACTTTAAATAAACATGTTCTACGATTACAATAAACGGTAAACAACTGAGTCAAGCAGAGGATACAAAATACTTGGAAATGCATATAGACAGACGTCTAACATGAAAGAAACATTTATTTACAAAAATAAAACAGCTTGGTATCAAACTACAAAAAATCCCAGTTAACATTAGAGAACAAATTGCTGATATATAAGGCAGTCTTGAAGTCGATTTGGACCTATAGCGTGCAACTGTGGGGCACAGCAAGTAATTCCAATCTGGAAATACTTCAAAGATACCAAAATAAAGTATATCAAATCATAGCCGATGCCCCTTGGTATGTTACCAATGCAACAATTTCCAGAGACCTGCAAGTACTATAGATCACGGATGAAATCCAACGTTTTAGCGTAAACTACAGTGCCAGAACCGAAGTGCATCCTAATGTACTAACAAGAAATTTATTTTCGGACAATAATGGCGAAGTGCCTAGACTAAAAAGATACAAGCCAAGTGACCTAATAGACAGATTTAATTAGGAGTAGCAGAAGAATACTAATAATATATATTATATTATTTTAATTAACGCAGTGACTTCACTGGAAGTTATCTCCTGCATGTTATTAATGCCTATTTGTATATTAAACACACTAATTACTTATTATCCAATAGGATAGATTGTAAGCAAAAAGGAACAATAAAAAAAGTGAATGCATGTTGTAATAATATTAAAATGACCAGTTTTTTCATATTAAGAGTCAAGATAATTTACACATATAGATAATATAGCCACCTGCTATGAAAACTTTTTTGCCCCTCTTCTTATCAGTAATTACCTCCCAAAGTTTGTCCCTCTAATTAACATCTGCCTTGTACATAAGAAGTTTCTTTAAAATAAGAACAACCTATATTGAAGGGATTCATCAAAACAAACTGCTTTGTTGCAAATGTTATTTATTAAAATAGAGTTATCATCATAATCATATCACAACACATATGAAACTGTCCTTAGAAAAATTATAAAAAGAAATCCACTAACAACAAATAACAGTTCAGCCTAATTGTAAAATAACATACAATAACTATTTCCTTAGAACTCTTTTATGTGCCATTATGTACAAGACTAGTTCAACATAAAAACAATCTAACACTGGATACGTCTTGGGAAGCCTCAGTGTGTTATGACAGTCAGTTACTGGTCTTCAGTTTCATTGCACTTGACTAAAGAAGGCTCAGATTCAGCCCTCTTCTTTAAACCGCAATCACCCCCTTCCCTTTCAAACGACTCGCCCGTCTCTTCTATAAATTCACTATTAATATTGGGCTCACTCCTGGTTAAAATCTCCAACTGCTCAGTGGTTGTCTCTAGCTGAATATCGTCACCGTCAACTTTCAACAGTTCTTCATTAAGACTAGCGTTCTTTAAGTCCACAGTGCTATTTGAAAATATTGCAGGTGAGCCCAAACTGCATTCTGGTGGAGTTTCAGAATCACTTCGCTTCGATGCATCATTTGATAAACCATTAGCATAGATAGTTTGGCGTATAGCAACAGGCTGATCAATTATTGGTTTCAGGGGACTAGTTGTGCTGTCTTTAAACCAATCCTTCGATATGCTTGTTTTGCTATTAGCTGTAGTAACAGGGCTACTGGCTCTATTAGCTAAGGGAGACTGTGCAGAAGCTTTCTCCTGCTTATGTTGTGCAATCAAATTGCAAGCAATTCCCAAGATGAGAATACTATTTACCACTCTAAATGACGCTAAGCACAAATATGCTAAAATTATGATGATAATGGACGGCAGGTCACCTATATAAACAGACTGTGCTAATACCCGAATCATCACGACTGCCAATGGTAATGGGATAAAACCCATTCGGCGAGCTACCAAATCAGAATGATCTGAAAATGCGTGCTTCTGCCTAGTCTGTACCATATCATAGGCAAGGCTTATCCTGTAATCCCTGTAGACATCCAGCTGAAGTTCGTTGAAGCGGGTTATAAATGCATGTTTTATCCAATCAACAAATATTTCAGCAATAAGCACCATAACGCAATCTGGTAGCAAAACCCAGAAGCGATCAGTCTTCCATGAATATTCCTTCATGGTCTGCAACGTAACAACAAACAACAAAACCACCAGGTGGAATCTTTCTCGCACATCACTGCATGACACTTGGAATAAATTATTCTTATCAAATTTTTTAAAGACACTTCCTTTTAGTTCAACAAACTGAAAATGCAAATAACATGTTGGTAATAACTAACTATGCAAAATTTATTGGTAGCTTACATTATTTGACATCATAATGGTAAGTAGAGCTTTGTTATTGGAGTTGATAGCTACGTTCAGTGTAGTTGCTTGAAATAACACAAGTAAACTATGTAGGACTAATAAAAAATTAAGGAAAATCGAACATTTTTTTTAATATTCTGATTTTGCTTTTAAAGGATACACACATAGACAACGGCAAAAAGCAGATGAGGAATAACGCCCAAATGCTCCCTCCTTCTATCTCTTGGCTCAGTTGCAGTCCAGAACAGTGCATCGATAGTGTCTTGACCGAAGGCAGAGAATAACCGATCCGCCACTTCCAGCATATTGTAAAATATATACAATTTTATGACGGACTGGCTTTTAATTAAGTGGTACATCATATTCGTGTCAATGTAAAACATCAACATACTGCAAGATATCACAAGCGTGGCTTTCAACAAATCACATATTTCGGCGGGCGTCAATATGCTTCGGCCCCTTTTTTGGTACAAGCTGTAAAGTTGCCATTGTCAGAATATACAAAAGTTTCTAATGGAACAAAAACGGGTGTTTCAATAATAGCTTTACATTGTATTCGAAACTTGTAGAGCTACATTAAAATACCCCATCTATCTATTCCAGTTCGTGCGCCAAATAACTGCAATATCAGCACCTACGTTATTTCTTTTAAATTACACATTACGAAATGTTCATATTTCCAATGCTTCATTGGACAATTCGCACTAAGATGGACGCGAAAAACAAAATAGCCTTCAATCACGCAAGTTTGCCAAACAGGCCATTGTATCTCAATCAGCTTACATAAATACCCTAACTTAAATATGCCATTTCAGCTAAAGCATTTTTAAACAAGACATCAATAGAGATGTTTAATTGTACGCCCACCGACATAATGAACAATGACAATTAAATGTTATAATGACTTAACAATACGTAATAAAAGAAATTAATAATAAAATTAAAATAAACCGAGTAGTAAATCACGTTCGCAAGCACCAAGCTGTCATTGTTTAATTGCGGCGATAAATTCGGAGTTACAGAATAAAAACGGCCGTTGATAAACTTTGCATACTTCGTTTTATGGATCAATTCGCCATAAATTACATTAAAGCATGATGTTAATTCGGATTTTTAATGATATCAAAACAGATTACTCTGTCAACAGCAAATGAATATTGAATTTTATTTATTAAGGCTGTTATTGTGCTGTTACGCAAGAATCAGCAGGCTGCAACCGAACCATCTACAGACATAAACTTTGTAGTTTCAGCAAATGTTAAATAGTTTAAATTGAAAAAGAAACCCTACAGCACTGAAGTAAAAGTGTTTGGTTTATAATCATCACGTTTTTGGTTCGAATATACGAAAAACCAATTTTTTTCGTAATGCTGCGCTTTTTTATTCAACAACAAATCTATCAAACGATTGCTACCTAAATTCAGTACCTTTTCGAAAATTATCCCAGTTGTTGTTTTAATTTAGTTTGCTAATTATTACATCACAAGAGAACCCCGCAGGCTTCGTCGACGAAGCCTGATCTAGACGCCAGGCAGTTGTGTAGAACATTCCACATGTTTCTGCGACAATAATCAAAATATTTAAATAATTCAAAAACGGTTAAAGTTAGAAGGCTGATTTTTTTGCGCCGAATTAGCAAATATAGTTGTGAATGTGGTGTGCAAGTTTCAAGGAAATCGGTTGAAACGTCTAGGAGGAGATAGAATTATAAGTTTAGTTAGGGAGATAAGATAAATATATATATTGGATTAGCATTCTATATAAAAACATTAAAAGAAAACACCGACAGAAAACTTATTGGTAAGTTTTATGGGGAGCAAATAAAGTATTATTAAATGTGTAGAAAGAGAAAAACGTTGAACTGAATCAAAAAAATATGGAAATAAAAATTCTTAATAAATCTCATTTGTCACCTATTCGACTTATCAGCGTCATCTCAACTAAGTCTTATAATTTCTTGTTTAAATTTCATTTCTTCAAGTTCTCTTAAATCAATCATCCTTTTATAAAAAAAACTGCTTAGTTTTCCCTATCTTTCTTTCAGCTTCTTACACCCTTCTTTTTATATCGTGAGCTAAAGCTACATTAAGAAAGCTATCATTTCCCACTAACTTTCAGTTCTACTTCGATTTCGTCTAAACCTGGACGACTTTCCCGTTTTCACTTCGTTGGTGATATATTTTATTTTTTCTTCTTTTTCATATGGTTTTTTTACTGCGCCCAAAATTCCAGTACTTCTTTCTCATTAATGCAAGTTATCTCTTGTTTCTTATTGCTATTATAAAATTTATTTAAATTTTTTTTTTAATATGCAACTTCGGTTTCTTATTTTTTTTTGGTATTTCCATTTCTTCTTCTTACATATGTCATATTTTTTGTATTGTTCTTCTTTGGCTTTTAAATAATCTAATAATAGTCTGAGTTTTGCTTAATAAAAAATATTTTATATTGCTTCTTTGCATTATTCGTTAAACCAATGTTTTTTTGTACCTCATTATTGTCATTCCTAACATTTGCTTCTGCTTCAATGATTTTCTTCAAGGAGCCCCATTCCTTCTAGATGTCTTTGTATTTAATGACCTCGTTTTTTTACGGCTTCAGTGAACTCAATTTCTTATCATTTGTTCTACTGCTTCCTTATATTTCTATAATTTATTCTTAACTTAGGTACTTTCTGTCCAATTTTTGCTCTTTCCAAAAATGTCTATGCCTCTGTATGGCTTAATGTAATCTACTCTTGATGCATGTTGTTCTATCAGTAAATGGTTTATTTCATTACATATTCTTATATCTAGACTTCTCTATGTAACTTTATAAATATTCTTATGAAGGTTGAAGGTGCTTTTTATTATCAGTTGTTTTAAAACCGCTAAGTTTCTTTGTTTTCTTATGTAAGCATTCTTTTTCTGCAATTGTTTTATTTCTTTCTTGATCTTTGCGTTAAGATCTATTATTAGTTTTGATCAAAATTTGGATTACCGTTTCTAACTCCTCGGATAATTCGTTTTGGATTTCTTTTTTGGATGCATGGACATTTAAAATATCTTCCTGTGTTTACCTCTCATTCTTTGACAATTTTTTTTTAATTTGTTATTTTATAATCCATAACCAAGCGCTTCCTAGATTTTTATTTAAAAGAAATCCTATCCCACATCTATTCGTTTTTTATGACTACGTTTTACAAAAAAAAACTAAAAAAAAGTTTTAATCACGCATATATTTCTAGCTAATTTTTATATGATCAGTTCTTAAAGATTTCTAAGCAGACAAACTGTAAATGTACGGGCAAATTATAAATATACATTTTCCTCTTTGTTTTTAATTCAACATTAAAAATTCTATCTACGGTTCCCACAAATGGCTTCTGTGCCATATCTTCTGACGAAAAATTGTTAACTTTTCATTATTACAATTTATGCAAAGTTATTAGTTTTTTCCACTGTAACCTATTTATTTTTTGTATCCATGGATAGATGTTATAATTACCAATTTGTTTTATGGCATTTCTTTAATTTAGCACAAAACCCTTTAATTTTAATTAAATTTTACAGAATCGCATCTTCCTTTTTCCACCCTTGCAAAATAACCTTTGTTTAAATAACTAAAAGTATTCATGAAACAAACAATAATATTAAATTGGATTTTTCTCTCACATTAGAACCTACTGATGAAAAAATAGCATCCAAGTATACTATATTACAAACTACTCCTAATCTTTCACTTCTGAAGCTGAATTAGATCACGACCAATAATCAGCTGCAATCAGCTTTGCATACAATTAATCACAAGTTATTATTCAACAGCCTCACTTAACAGTTGTTTCAAGTGAGATGTCTAAGGATGAATACATCAACCAACTAAGTATCTAAAATCTCTGAGTATAAAAGTGATTTTAATACAGAAGAGGATTATCTGTTTTAATGAACTACACCATTTAAATAACAATCGAAAGACTTATTGCAAATAACACACTTAACGACCATTTCTAAATCTTTTCACGAATTACCGTTTTCAATATTCTAATTATTATATTCTTTGTAAAAGATTTAAAAACACAATTTTGCAAATAATTCATTGTATTATAAAAACAATTAATTTATGCTAAATCAATTTATTCATATACAAAATAATTCATAAGGCCCTCTATACAATAACCATAAGACACAGCAGGAAGGCTCATATCAAGAATACAACCTTAACAACCAGGAGCTTTTTATGTTTTAAACATTGTTAAATGTTAATCAGTTGTAATGATGCCATGGAAATTTCGTACAGAATATCAAAAAGAAGCACCTATAGATAAAACGTAGTACACACCATTGACTAAAACCAAAAAAACCCGGTGTGATCCCTCTAAAATTATAAATACGTTGTGCAAGGTAAAATTGCAGATGCCACAGCCAACATCATTATGCATAACCATATTGAATATTGCTGTTACAGATACTGAATCTCGACGACCACAATCTTACGTGGTAATTTAATAAAGCTATGAGAAAACATCACAATTGCAGTCGTTAGTATCAACTATGAGATATTGAGATGTAAATAACGAGAATTTGAATACGCAATTGATATTTGCTACATTTTCAAGGGCGAGTAAATGGAGCACTCGATAAGTATGACAGAGATTCTCTATCCACTGATCTAAGCCTTTCTGCTGTATTTATCATGGTTATGGTACTATCAGGTTCAAAAACCTCAAGATATATGAACGAACCTTTATTTATTAAAACGTCAACATTAACAAATAAACGTTTATCACTAAAATATTTGGAAACATTTATCCTAAGCCGGTTTCAATATGATCACATCATATATATTCAAAAAATCAGAAAATGAACATTTCAAACACATCAAAAATCATATAGAAACTTGATAAATTTATGGTTATCTTACTTTAATTGTAAAATACCACTAAAGCTTGAAAATATTTTCTGGGGACCAAGCAATTAAGTTTTAAATCAACTTATATTCTTTTAGTAGAAATGTTGGAAAAATTCTACGAAAATCAATTTAGTTTTTTCAAGTTGTCTTCATAAAAGTAAAATTTACGTTCACAACTTTAACTTTATAAAGAACCAAAAAAAGAACTCAGTACAGTACTAATTCACGAGTCTTTTGTTACAGTTGTAAACTAAAAATATTCTCCAATTATGTAATCCCCAATAACTCAAAAATTCCCTTCTAAAAGCAGTGCATCTCTATAATGAACAGTAAGCTTTATAGTTATTCGAATAATTTGTTTTTGAGAAACATTCAAATCAAATAACTTTATGAATTTTTAGTTATGGATAAAAACAAAATTGGAAGAAACAACCGCAACGGAAATTAAATTCAAGTTGGATGCTATTCTTGGAAATTCATTGCCTTAATTTTGCACCGTAAATTTTTGGATTTGCTAATTCAAACTTAGCTGCTTGTACACAAGTGATAAACCACGTTCAAGACGTCCAAAAGCGGCAACCACATTATAGATTAGGAATAAAGCCCATGATATGTTTTTGTCACCATTATTCCTCTGCAAAAACTCACCAGATCATTTAAGAGCAATCATTCAGCAAATTCCCCAAACTCAAAATATTTATTTCTAATAAGAAATTTCAGTTAAATAAAGAATGATTGATTATTTTGAAAATCTTAAAGAAAGTCATTTCCGAAAAGAAAATCAAGAATCTAGAACAATGGTGGATCAAATGTATTGAAATTAAAAAAAAAAGAAGTTAAAAATAAAATGCAACTTGAATTACATTTATTTTGTTTTCATTGTCATTGTGAAAACTTTCTAATCTATTCTAGTAAATATACCTTATTTGAAAATTATCTTGAAATATTCAAAAAGAATACAATATACATGTTTTTGTCCATTAAATTCAAATCGAGCTTTTGAGTTTCACCAAAAGCTTTTAAAATTCTCTCAACTCCCAGACAATTTATATTGACTTCGTTACAAACCCCTAACTCAAACAAATATGACAATGAACACTATAATCATCAAAAAATTTAACATGGCCAATAACCACCACTGCAAGAAACGCAACGCACCATTTCAACTGCCTCAACAAACTTCCTGCTGCGATAGGTGAGTTGATCTTAAAAACCAACTTCTTTTATTCTTATTGCCTCACCACTAATTATAACAAAATTTCACTGTTAGAATAGGATGTGATACGCTACATACGACGTCCTATGGGCTCCTGGTGCAATCCCCGGTACCAGGTACCCACTGTGAAGCACGCAGAAAGGTCGGTGATTCTGTGGAGTGCGTTCTCATTCAAGGGAGTCGGCCCCCTCCACCGTATCACGGGAACACTCCCCTACGCACGCAGTACCCACGGCAGGGCCTTCACATTTCAACAAGACAACGACCCCAAGCACATGGCACGGGACATGAAGGACTGGTTCAGGTGGAAGAAGGTCCGGTTTCTGGACTGGCCCAGTCAAAGTCCAGACCTAAACCCCATCAAGCCTTGTGGGAGGTACTGGAGAGGCGATTGGACAAGAAAAAGGCCAGGAACGCAGATGAAAAGTTCGCACAGCTACAGGATGAATGGAAGAAGATCTCTCACTCCACCATCAACAACCTCCTGTTACGTTTGAATGGTTGTAAGAATAAAAGAGTTCAGATAAAATTGTCTGTTCAATTTGTTGACTTTGGGGTTTTCACATTTTCTGGTCGACGATTTCGATGGAAAGTTCGGTGTTTTTGTTCTTGAACCTTCTGGAAACCATCCCCAGAAAACCGTTTCTCCGAGTATCTTCTTTGTTCGAAAGCAACAGAAAATATTGAATATGATAGAAGATATATATGTATATTATCTTAACGTTGTTGCAAACAATTCCCATATTTCCTATAAGATAAAAATGCATATTGCACCATACCCAAATTCATTATCAGCCATAAAAAATTATTCTTATTACATTTAAATAAAACATAACATAAAAACTCGCCTGGTGGTAAACAAACAACTGATAAATTTATTAGTCAGTGACATTTATAGATAAGAATTACATATTCCCTAAACTTTATCACCTATAAAAAGTAGCAATAAATTAAAAGAAAAACATGTCAGCTAGTGATGATTATATTGGCATAATTAATTTGATGATGTAAATTTTTTTTACAAATACAACCTACACCATTATGCTAAAACAAAGCCTTTGTTATAAAATCTACACAAAAAATAATTTATTAATTCAGTCCTTAATAAATCTATCATTACAACATTTAAAACCTATTGTTATAATATTATGTATTAATAAACCATTTTGAAACTATTAAAGCGCCAAACCAAAGAATCGATTTCCAAGTTATTTATACATACAGATGAAAAGAAAAATTTTAGGATTTACCCACCACCACTATTTAAAATTACAAACTCCTTTCAAGGAGGCAATACAGAAAATGTATAACTCTTTACGAGTTACAGAATTAATGGATGATCAGCTGATAATGATTCTTCAAGTATCGCCATAGCAAATCTCAAAATATAGCAATCAAACAAGAATCATGAAAGATAAGCAAGCGGCAATGAAGATACTCAGACTTTCCTCCTCTTCATTTTGAAATCACGGGTGAGGCAGAAATGGCTCTTAATAAACTACGCAACGCATCCATTCGCAAAGATTGTATGGAAGTGGAACATCTGAAAATTGGACATATGGGTGAAGACATACTGGGTATGAGAACAGACTATATGACACCAAAATACCCAATTCAACATAATTTCGAAAATTAATATTATGAATCGAAATGAATGTAATACACGGAATAAGCAATAAGAACAGACCCTCAAAAATTATCTGGTACACAAACATATACCGTAAAAAAGGAAACTTGCGGTTAAGCTTTTCATTAAGAAAATGCACATCCGTTTTTCAAGCGGGGATATTTGCTATGCTGCAGTACGCCAATCAAAATAATTTAAGAGCTTATCAAAATAGGCGAATCAACATATTCACAGACAGTCGGGCATTCCTGAAGCCATTAAGGAACTCGAAGGTAACATTTAGGCTGGTACAAAAATGCCGCAAAGCGCTCAGGGTTCTGGCAGAGCACAACAGGTTAATTCTGTTGTTGGTATCATAGCACTACTGAATTTCAAGCAAAGGGAAACCTCATGAGCTAGCAAAAAAAAAAGATCAACTCCATATCTGAGCCCTAAACCAGCTCTGGGAGATATAAAACGAAGCTGGGCGAGAGAAAACAATATAAAAAATACTGGGAAAGAACCACCTTGTAAACGGACTAAAGAGCAGTTAGTACCAAGAAGGAATCAGTTACCAACTACTACAGGTCTTCTCAGATGACACCTCAAGAAAATAGGGTTGTACAATAGAGACCTGAGTTGTAGACAATGTGGTGAAGAAGCAGAGACAACCACCCATATCTTATATAAGTGTAAGGCTTTAACTCACAGACAAGCTGTTTATGGAGAACCAATAATGGATCCAAAAAAAATACAACTATCTAGTGAAGGACTTATACAGACTGGAACTAAAAATAAGGGTACTGAAAAAGTACTGTAAAGAAAATGAGAGAAACTCAAATCCATGAGGCTATAGAGCCTCAAAAAAAGATGATCAACATACACTGTTACGTTGAAATCATATCTATGGTAGATTTCAATTGGCCATCTAAAAACAGTTCAATAGCTATATATGGCAAGAACCTTTGACATTACGGTTTTCATGATATCCAATACCAATTTGCTTTCAAATAGTTCAAAATGAGCTTTGTCTGAAATTATAATGTTCAAATTCTAAAGTTTGATTATCATGATTTCAAAAAGTCCACGGAGAAGGACCTTTCCCACAACTTTATCTTGTACTATAATTCATGTGAAATCTGTAAATTTAATTTGGTGTAATTAAGGTCTTTTGTATTTGCAGAATTTCCTGTGTCGATAATTAGTCATTAATTTTTTGGTCCATCTCCCAATTAACAGTCAAGAAGTCATAATATTCTACCTAAATAGAGTCAAAAAACTGACTATTTTTAAAATATGCCTTTATAATAAATACATCTTCTGTCCTGATTACTAAGTGGAATTACTTCCTTCACATATGAAATGTTGCTAAAGTACTACTCAAATCAAGCTTAGATATTTATTAAACTCTGTATTTCTGATTTTTTCTTATTTTCCACTAAGAAAACAGGCTTTTTCTCAAAAAAATTATTACCCGTAATAAATTATGAATATGCAAAAGAAATATATTATAAAGGACATAAGTGAATTGAATCTGAATAGAAAACATTAATACAATTTAAATTCGTCAAGTTTCAAATATGATAATTTACCGTTCAGGAGTTACTTAATCTTTTTGTTGTAAAGGTATTAATGTTTGAATAAGTAAAAATTTTAAATATGCTCATATTCATAAATTAGGGATCAAGACAATTCGTGCACAGATGTGCGGTACAACTGAAAACTATAAAAAACACAAGAAATAAATGTGCTGACATAAAGTGCAGACATGGAAAGAAGCATATTTAGAGTCACATTGCATGGTATAAAATTAAAGGTCATGATCTGTAGATAAAAGTATAGAGCTATTTTTCACAAAACCTGCAAAAACATATAGCAGGATGCCCTTCTATATCTTTCCAAAGCATATTCCTAGCTCGTTCAACAGAATTTAGATTGAAAGACTTTGGCAATCAGTTAATGCATCAGAGATGCTCTATTTCCAGGAACTTATTCACAAAAACAACTCGATGGGGGCGCGTATTATTCATAAACAGAAAAGCAGATCCCATTGCCCCAATAAAAAACAGACACACGGTTAAATAATCACATCCCAATATCTATGGCCCATAAAAATACTTATATCAAAGAAATGAACAGGTAGATGCATAATAATCCAACATATCAAAATTACAAAAATAATCTCAATTACAGATATTCTCTTAATTATATCAACTTTCATGTGTTCACTAGATAAACATAAGCCATGAATCACTGTATAAAGCGAACCTGGTCTGGATCATGAACAATATGTAGCACTAATAATTAACCATCCAATCATAATGTTCTCTACACAATACTGGGTGAGCTTTTCTGTGACCTTAATGGAATACATCTTACAAACTTGCATACTATGTTCCCTCAGTCAATGAGCAATGGTTTGTCTAGAAATTTGTATCCTAGTAACTACTACAAGATCTTTGCTGTCCCCTTTTAGCACTTAATTGCAAATAGCAGTCTTGCACAGGCATTGTATTCTACAGACAGCTTCCACCACAACCTTACAAATTCTTGTGAAATTGGAGCTCATGAGCCTATACTGGTATATGGATGCAAGACATAATTCACTTGTAATACAACATACAAACCAACCAATGCACATAGCATACATCCGACAAGTACAATTGTTATTATGATATCGACACAAAAAGGAGCAATAAACTCATAAGCATCCTTTCAATTAAAATCTCCTACTACATTACTAAAAAACTCTTGCCTCCAGCAAATTTCCTAGATAGACTTCTTTTGACTCCCTGACAAATATAACTCTTACTATGTTATTGACACCAAAGGAGATAAAATCATAAGTGCCCTTATAACTTAAATTTGCTTCTAAACTACTAAAAAATCAAAAAAGATATAAAAAGCAAAAAAAAAATCATAGCTTTTCTTGCAACTTCGAACACTAAACTGTATTTGATCTTGGGCCTTTACTGCCATTTTGTATTTGTAAATAGTACAAAATCAAAAATTATCTTGGTCCATTCATTTCAAATGCAAATTGACTTGTCGCATCAAATTATGTTATAGAATTTATAAAAATCATTTTGAAACAAATTTCTAATGAATATAAATATTTTCCCATTTTATTCTTAATTGTACATCTTTCGCCAGTTTCATACAAAAACATATCGTTGTGTTCTACATTTATAACTTTGTAATTCTACATTGGTGATGAAGACTACAATCACATTATTACATTATATACTCGAAAGTAAGAAGCTGCCTACATATGCTCATAAATATTTATATTAAGCTAATTTTAAGACAGCTGCTACCATCATTTAAGTTTTATTTTTGACTCAACTGATAAGTTTATAATCTACTTTTTATGGATCATAACATTAAATTTTCCATATAATATTTATTACAGTAGATAAGCTGACATGATTGTGCTGTGGTATTCCATTAGCTTGTTACTGATGTTACCAATCTAATATGAAGCTTTTTTGTAAACAATGTTAAAAACACATACTGGAGAAATTTTGCGTGAAAACATTATTTGTTTTATTTTCAACACATCCTTCAGAACCAATTGTCAGACTAACTTTATTGTAAGCCAATTACTTAAATACGATCCATTTGATTAATCTTTGTATAAAAAAATGGGAATGGGATCCTAATCAAGCATCAGTACCATGTAAAGCTCTAAGGGCTATGACCACTCAATTGTTTATACATGGCATGCTTGAAGACTTAACTTTTGTGAAGCTGAAATAGCTTACAAGGGAAGCACGGATGCACCTGTCAAGTGAACGCCATATTAATACTACTTACTACAGTAAGACGCTCTTCAACACATCTCGATAGCCAAACGGGAGCAGCGCTACGAATGGATAGATCGCTTGTTCAAATCTTACTTGGTCCGTTGTTTGCTTTTTCTTTTTTTCTGTTTCTATTATAAATAAACGAAACAATATAATAATGTAATATAATAATACAGGGAGTGGATGATGAGAAACAGAATTTGGAGCAAGTTAAAATAAACGTTGGAGAAAATTTAAAGAAATTTGAATGCAGAGGGGAGCAAAGTTAAAAAGATAAGAATGTTTAGAGTAAATGAAAAGAGGTCAATTCTTATCAAGTTTTTACGATGAAGAAAAAGATGGATGTAATTAAAATGGCTAAGAACCTGAAGGAAACTAATATATGAGTAAATGATGATTTCATAAAAAAAAGGTACTAGGGAACAGGAAGCAACTTATTCCGCATATGAAAAAAACCAGAAGAGATGGAAGAAATGCCTTCCTTAAGTATGATAAGCTAATAGTGGATAGATATATTTATGATCGCTGTAGGAGCAAAAGGTAAAACAAAAAAAATAAAGGGAAAAACAGTAACTGAGAGATCCCCAGAGACAAGAGATGAACTAGAAGAAATAAAGAAAATAACAAGAATAAGAAAAAACTATTAGAGAAGATGAAACTGGATTGGAAAACGATGACAAAGATGGCAATGGAAAGACTATGAACAATGGTAAAAATAATGACAATAAAAAGGACATGGAAGGGGGGAAAGTAATAAAAAATAATCTAAAACAAATGAAATCTAATAAGAACAGTATTGGCTTTCAAAGTGTGAGGAAGAATAAGAAAATAAAATCAGAATTAAAAATCTTCACATGGAATATGAGAACTTTGAAGGAAAAAAAAATTAACAAAGTTAAAATGGAACTGAAAATATATAGGATAAATATGACGGCTCTTCAAGAAGTGAGATGGGAAAACAAAGAAAGAATAGATAAAAAAAATTACAATCATTCAAGAAAATCTAAGGGCGACGAGTATGGAGTAGCCTTTATATTAGAAAAAATCAAAGACACAATAATAGAAACTAAAAAATAAATGAAAGAATGATTTACGTAAGAGAATCGAAACCCTACAACTTAGCGATGTTAAACATTTACGCACCCATGGAAACAGCACAGGAAGAACCAGATAATTTTTACGAAATGGTGGAGCAAGAAATAGCAAAAATGCACAAGGAAAACATGATAGTGGTGTCGAGTGATTTCAACGCAGTAGACTCAAAATTTAAACTTCCTGAAAGTGACTTAGATATCGCCAGATAAGAGAACTCAAATACAAATAGACCACATATGTATTGGTCATTCAGTTAAGACATACTTTGATAAAGTGCAAAAACTACATTTGTAATCCATCTAACAGTTAAGCTCTGAACTTAACACAAAATGTACATTTGCAGAAATTGACATTAAGTTTTACTAGATGAGAACTAGGGAACATGGAGACATCATAAAAGAATATATGTGATGACAGATGGGAAAGAAAAAAATCAAATATACTAAAACTTTCCTGTTTACTTTAGAAATATGCAAAGGAGATCAAAAAACCTCAACCAGTACACCACCATCTAATGAAGTTTGGAAATTTGTTACTGAGAAACACTAAACAAAAGTATAGAGAAAAGGGCAGAGCAATACACATGCTAATGGACAACCCCTCATGTAGAAAATACATACTCCAGATCCAAAGATAGCCGCACAAACAACTAAAAAATCCTAGAAATTTTAAGCTTCGTTGTTCTGCCGGTGTCCATTGCCACATCTTTTTGTCCATCTGATGTCAACCATTCGTTCCAGATGGCCCTACCAGAGAGGTCTCTTCATTTCGATGATAATAATTATGGTATCGCCTATTTACATTTTCAGCCTAATCTCGTCATTTCTTAAGCGTTCTATTTTATATGTACCCCAGCTCCGTCTCCAATAATCCATCTCTAGGGCTAATAGACGGTTTATGTTTCGTTGAATAATTTTCCAGGCCTTTAAACCATACCTTATTATATTCTCAATTATGGTCCTACATATTGTCTTGTTGCTTTTTTTTGCGATTTTCTTATTCCAAATTAGGAGTCTAATAGCTCTTTTTTGGGCACGTTTAAAGTTTATATCTGCCTCACTTTTGGGCGCGTCTGAGAATATAACAATACCAAAATAGCCCAAAAGGTGTCACCATTTACATTTGTCACTATATTCATCAACAACAACTAAATGTTCAGTCTTCTGTAAGTTAATTTCTAACCCTTATTTTTTCTATTTCTTTTGTAGGTTTAATGCCATATCATCTCCAATCTGAATACCCATAGCACCACTTTCTTTTCCACTAAATCAAAGCCTCGTTAAAATGTAAATGCAATACAACACTCTTGTCATAATCCCTTGGTCATGAACTCTGAGAAAGTTCTTAGTCCAAATTTAGTGCGACTAGCAGATTTCTCATAAAGGTGTTCAGGGTATCAATGTATGTATCCTTTACTAATATTAGAGCTTTCCATACATCTTACACTTTACATTGCAAAACACTATCGTAAGCCTTCTTAATATCAATGAATGTTAGATATAGCGATCTTTCATAGAGGTTTTCTTTTCTATAAGCTGCTTTAGAAAAAATACATTATCATTGCGTGATGATCTAGTGGGGCTAAAACCACACTGTTCTGGTTCTCTTAATTTTTGCTTTATTCCTTCTTTTAATATTCTTTGATATATTCTAACAACAGAATTTGTCATTTCTGTTGCTTTTTTTATAAATTAAGAATATATATATATATATATATATATATATATATATATATATATATATATATATATTATGCTCTCATTCCTTAGAAATTTGTTTTCCTTTTAAGCACTTGTTAAATCTAGTAGCTAATATATTAGTCAGTTACATTGGAACTACTTTTACAAGTTCAATAGTGATATTTCCTAGATCTTGGTGCTGTTCCGTTTTTCATTTTATTTATTGCCTTCATTACATCAAAAACTTCTATTTGTGGCGTATTACGTGAAGAATTATTTTCCTCTATTAATTTTTCTCCAATGCCTATTATTCTAATGAATTCCTGTACATTTTCTGTCAATAAATTAATATTTCCACCAAGTGTTTATCTATACTGATCATATCAATGCACCTTTTATCATTATTTTCTGTGAGTAGTAAGTTTAATGTTTTCCATGCTCTATTAGTTCTTCTATTTCCTCTGCGTGCATTCATTTCCAGAAATGTTCTTCAAAATTTCATTGTTAGCATATATTGCTCTTCTCTTCACTTCTCTATTGATTCTTACATAAAATTTTCTGTCTTCACCATAATTTGTGTCTAACTATTTTGTGTACGCTTTTTTTCATTTTAGTAAGGTCGTCTACTTATTTTGTCCGCCAGGTTTTTCTACTTATCTCTTTGGGATTTGCAATTTCTTCACTTGGTGCCTTAGAAATGGCTTCTTCAACTTTTCCATTTATTTCCAGTACTGAAAATTTTTCTAAGCAGTGTAGCTTATTTACCAGTTTTATCTTATAGAGAAACAAAGCTTCTTTATACCAGGACATCTACAAATAAAACATGTAATGCTCATCATTTGTTGCTTACTGAATAGTTAAACTACCCAACTAACATTAATCACTGTACATATGCATAACATGCTGTACTATTGACTAAAGGCCTATTAATTAAAAGCTGATGCTTTTGATAAACAAATATTTCACAAATAAAATTTCAATCGACAATCAAAGCTTGTTTGATGTATTGACTTTATGCAGCAAAATATAAATGTTAATTTAACAATTAATTAAAACAGATAAAGGCTGCTTTTATTGCCAATTTAAAACATAGCTTGAAACTCATACTAAGAGTAGATTCATCTTCTATCCTTATTTTCCTCCTACTTTTTAATCTAGTTCTTTATTAAGAAGTCTTACTGACATGATAAAAAAAAGTCATGATCGCAAACTTACTAGTGTGCTTGTTAAATTAGATTTAAAATAAAACTACTAAATATAGATGTTTTTCCACGATTCCAAGTCTGTACTAAATGAAATACCAGAGTAAGTTGTATTGACCTCAACAGAAAATAAAAAAAAGTCTAGATGAAAATATAAATAGAAAAATGTCAAAGTAGTGATACAAAGAAAAATTGCAGCAGATATATAAATCCATGTAATAAATAATTCACCACCTATTAGCACAACTTGACTGTGGAAACTGTCGGCCTGATATTGGTTTGCACTCAATTCACACACCATCAAAACATTGAACATATTTTGGATAGGGCACTACAGTATGCTTTGTTAATGGAAGTGATGCAATCTGACATGAACAATGGGGGAATATTTTTCAATTATTTTATTTATATAACAACAAAGACATATAGCACACGTAAAGACAAGCATCTTACAACTATCATACTCTATAGAGCAGAAATTTATTTCTTTTAATTATCACAACTATACCATATTGATTTATGTTAATATAAAAGTAAAAAATCCACTAGTTTTTTCTCAAACACTGTTTTGGTAAACCTCCTAATAACAAATTTATGAAACTAGAAAATATTCATCCATAAAAAAAAATTTTATAACTACATATACAATTGTTGCTGTCACACTCTAAAAGGGTACAAACCAAGTTACTCCTGAAACACCCTATAACTGCTTCAATTCACCCTGACCATCAACAAAAGTTAGATAGAAAAGCCACGCCAAAAATTACAGGAAAAACAATACGAAACGGCCAACAAGACATTCATGGATGCATACGAATATTGAACAGTCAAAGTTGGAACAGCATATCTCTTTTGGAGAGCCCTTGTATTAGCAAATTGATATCCAAATATAATATTTGCTCAGGGCAATGACTAAATTTATACTACTCATTTTCTTTCTTCTTATTACTCTTTTCTTCTTTATTTGAAGAAAAAGAAAATTCTGACCCAGATCTAACAGCCATATTCCTCAAACTGGCCACTAACTAAAAACTGAGACTACGTAAGATGCACAAATAACATCCTCAACTTCTTCCTTAAAATGTTATTTAATGGTTTCAGTTGGTATTAAGACTGTAGTAAACTATAAGTACCGAATAACTACAAAAATACATAAATATTTTATAGAACTAGCCAAATTTCAATTCTTTGTAACTTTAATATATTTGACCTTACTATTAAATTTACCATTAGTTTCTTGCAGTCTGCCTGAAGTCTTTACTTCTCCTATTATGATTACTGCAGAAACATCTTGGTAAATTAGCCAGTTTGTGATCTTAATGCTCTGGTAATTATTCTTCTTTGTAGAATTTTAAGATTTGAGTTGCCAACTATTCCTGATAACTGAATACTATAGGTCCATTTCAGTTTAATTATGCATTCATAAACCAAAAGATTGTTCTCCTTTGAGAATTATTAAAATTGTCATCTTAATTGTAGCTTCTTTTCCAAATATGTGCCTTCCAAATATATTCCGAGATACTCGACATTATCTTGTTGGAGAATTGGGTTACCATTTTAGTTTACTTAGATACATGTTTCTTATCACAAGATAAATGTAACATATACTGATTTGTCTCCATTTGCCTTAATGTGCCAGATCTTATCCAGTCGTTCATCTTTTTTAGATTTTATAATAATAACACTGCAGTATCATTAGCATAAGTGTCTAGCACTATCTGCCATGTTGAGAGAATACCTGCAATATTACAGTAGGTATAATATAAAACCAAATATGCTACCTTGCAGGGCTGTTAATTGTATTGGATAAAGAGATGTTAGATGTTCTTAATATGTGACTTAAAAATATCTCTTACTAGTTAAAAAAAACTTTATATATAAAATTATTTTTAGGGTTTTCTTTGATAATTTCTTCAGGAAACTGGCAGTTATTAGATCGTATCCAATAGCTTCGGTTAATTCTCAACTTTTAATATTGAGTTGTCCTAACTACCTAATTGCGAAAAATTCATTTTTTATACATTTTTTTTGTTGTTGTTTCTTCATGCTTATAGTATTGTAATAACCTTCATCTTTGTGATCCAAATGAGTTTGCAAGAAAGTGAGCTTCGAGTTTTGACCCACTATTGCTGAAAACGGGAACTTTCAACAAGACCATTACCAAATCAGGACCTTGCCGAAACTGTCGAAGAATTTTGATCTTTTGGAACCCACATCTGTTGATTGTGACTGAGCAAAAAAACCCACTTCTCATCTGATATCATAATTCACTTCTAAAATCATCATTCAATGGATTTGTTGTTGGCGGCAAATCTCGACTCTTTTGTTGGTTTGTGCTTCGGTGAGTTCGTGCAAATCTTGATAGGGCTTCTTGTGGACAAAATGATAAATTGTTAATTTGCCAACTCCAAGTTCAGCAACTTGATGAAGGTTCGACGTCCAAAGCAGCTTGCAAATCGTCATTATCCATCTTTAATGATCGGCCGGAAAGAGACAAATCTTTAAGGCTAAGATCATTGGATTCAAAGCGCCTGTACCATCTTCAAAGTTTTGACCGACTTACAGTTCCTTCACCTTTAGCATCGCAAATCTCTTTTATTGCATCTCTTATTGAAATTTTCCGTTTTCAGCAATAGCAGATCAAAACTCAAAGCTCAGTTTCTTGCAAACTCATCTGGAATACAAAGATAAAGATTGTTACATCACTATAAAAACAAATAAACAAAAAAATGCATAAAAATTAAGTTTTTCGTAGCCAAGTTAGAACTTTTGGGACAACCTATTAGTAGCTTCATTTCCTTGACCATAAACGACTTGATAATTTACATTTTTTAAGCACTTCTATCAATAAATTCGTAATTTATCTTTCTTTTCCTGAAGAACAGATTTGATAAAATAATTGAATGTTTGCATTAGATGATTCATCAGTATGGTTGCTTTTCTGTAATTTCTGTTTTAATTTCCAATTGTTGTTTGTGGTCATTTAATATTCTAATAGCTCGGTATAATAAATTGTGTCATCTATATTTCTTGTATTATTTTTTTAACTTATTAGAGATGTTAATTTTTGAGTTGCTTTATTAAATTTAACCTCCAGATAATGTATAGTATTTTACCAAATTATTCTGAGGTCTATTTAATTAGTTATCTTTTATGTAACAGTAAACAATCTTTATCTACATGTCTTTTGTAATCAAAAATAATGAAATAAGTGTAAATTGACTTAGATTCTCTGCGGCACTGTTGATATTTTCACATATTTTTAATAATATATTTAAATAAATTTGATCAATGACCAAATATATATGTTCCATTTAATAAATTTATTATAAACTAAAATAAATGTTTTAACATTTTCAATGCTGGACTATCAAATTTGATAATTACAGTGAATGAAAAGTAAAAATAAGATGTTCATATCTATTCTTTTTGTAACACAAATATCTGGTAGATCAAGAATTTTATGCAGACGTAAGTCTATATTTTGAATCAACTAGTGAACAAATCTATTGACCTTCAAGTTAGCATAATATAAAAAATATTAATATGTGTAAATCCTTTGCTTCGGGGTACTCTTGACTACTATTGATTTTCTTTTAATTCCCCAGAAATAAAACAAAGCCTGTTATTTCTGAAGGCAGTATACAGCTAGAAAAGTTACATCTCTATTAACTTCTATAATTCCATTGCATATAGCTTGACGATATTCATGCTAGTACTGGTGACTTATATAATGCTTTATAGAAATCTTCACTATCACTTATGTGCCATCATGAACTGTCCCATCAAGGTAATTTACAGAATAAATGGAGAATTTAATTATTTTCATCTACATCTTTTAACATGAAATATGTTAACTTTTATTTGTTTGCTGTTGATTCCATGTTTATGTTTGTTGGTTGTTGTCTACTTGTAGTTATTAATTTTTACCACTGACCTTTTCAGCATAATATATACTTAGTTGTACGTTACGAATTTTTTCTAAACTTGAGAGGTGGAATTTTGAATTTCTTTGACTACTGAGCACCCTCTGTAGTTTTGGGGATAGTTACCTTCACATATCAACTTCTACATCTTTTCTACCTTCAACAGTCCTTTATTAGATTTTTTCTGACATACTTAACAGATCCTGAAGCCTTATGACAATAGTTTTTAGAATGCCCACATCTTTCACAACTGAGACATTGATTTACTTCATGTTTAACTTGTAGATTCAAAAATAATTTTAGATTTCCTTAAAAACTTCATATTGTACATTTCTTTCTCATTTTGTATTTGTTGAAAAATAATGGTAAATTTTATTAACTCTATATTTAATGTTGAATATATTTACTTCATTGAGCCCAAAGTAATTAATTTAAATGTTTTATATATTATGTAAAATTACTCTGCAATCCCCACTATATATATATATATGTTGGAAAAAATAAAATTCAGTCTTTCTTTCATTATTTCAAGTGCTACAATATTTAGTATAACTTAATTAAATTCTGACTTAGGTATTTCCTATTCATTTGATAAAGTATTCACCCTTAGCTACTATTCTGTTAAAGATTATAAACGCCATAGGTAGTGGTTTTGTCTCCTGCAATGCCCCATTATCTTCTTCGGCATCTTCGTTATCTGAGTGTTTGTAGAACACCTAATAATTAATTTATTAAATTTTGATACATCTTAGTTTTCTCAGATACTGCATTTGCCATTCTGTACTATTTATTTGGGTTTGTGTAAATTCATCTTGCTGAATCAGTTGAGATAATTAAAATTTTACATAACATAGACCTTTTATATCTGAAGTAGAAATGGTTGATACAGAGTCGTCATCGACTTTGGAGCTAGTTCGTGATATTGCATGGGAATTATTAGCTGACATATGCATTTGCTATGAACCTGAACATAATCCGTTTGTGGGTTTGATTTATATTGAAAGTCAAAATTTGCCACACTATATATGATGGGTCATCTTTTTTATGTTGCGCAAAGCTCCTTATAATATTAAGTCCTAATTCTTAAGCTTACAATGCATACTCAACATTACATTTGTTTTAACGATTATGAGAAACATCTCTCTTGACACTTCATACACACAGCACCCCTACAGAGGAAATAAATTCACTATATGATAAAGATAATTTACCTAGTTATATGTAAGAATCAAATTGAAAATAAATAACAAACATGAGCAACTTTAAGCAAACCACGGTTACTGCTGCAAGTATAACCGGCACATGTCCAGTCTGCTTCAATATATGAACCAAACTCATCATAAAAAATTCAATTAGCTTTAATTTTATACACAGCCATTTTGCCTGAAAAACTGAAGTACTTAGCTATCAACTAAATTATTTTTTGTTACTTTCATCATCCAAACATCCTAAAAAACAATGATAGGAAAAAAGTAATAAAACTCATTCTGAAATTTATAATTTTTCTTATTGGGTGTCTGGCCCATTTAGATTTCCTACAGAATCTACTTCCAATAAAGACATGAAAAACTTATTCTGTCCCAAAAAATCGTTTCATATAGAATATAAAGCATAATGGAAGTTCAAAAATTCATTTCACCACTTCGTGCCCTTAAAATTCAAAAATTTATCAAACTCAAATATGATAAATCACAGTTTTTTCCTTCAACTGTTTCAAGGTGGTCCCAACTGCAGTTCATTAATTTGCTAAAACATACACAATTAAGAAATTTAGCAAATCATTTTTTTATTTCACAAAATGTGATTCAAATATTTAGTATTCCAAGGTGAGTTGGAGGTTAACCAGCATAATAAACAAACGTTACAAAACAAGATTCCGATTTGCTGGATGTTATCAGTAAGTAATGTGACTCATGTGCGGTTAACTAATAAACAATTACTTTTTAATTGAAACCATTCAAATACCCATAATTCATAACATACACTGCCTTGATTTAATAGCACCCATTGCCTCACTCATACTTCAAAAAATATTTGAATTAGAAAAAGCTAACAACCCTCAAAAAACTGTTTAAACATTATGTATCATTTATAAAATATACAAGAATAGTAAATTATATTTTAAAACATCAAAATATCTGTATCTTTCTAGCAGCCATTTAACTCGTAATAAATTCAATTTCAACTCGAATAAAATTAGAACTTAATTGTAAAGTCTGAACTAAGGCCTCCATTGAATATTATCGATCTAAAAAACAGAGGTTGCCATAAAGCAGCACAATCTGCACATACTGCACCTAAAACAATTGCAAGAAAGATTTCCTGACTAATGAGACCAAGTAATCTGACCCATTATCACAAAAACTAAGTCACAGTTACCTAATAAAAAAATGTACTGAAACAGCAAAACTACACCAAAATTAGAAGGGACATCCATCAAATACAATATTCTATATTCAACTATCATATATATCTTATACTAATATTAAAGCTTATACTCTTAAGAGTGCAAAAACACTATTCTGTAATAAATTTTCAAACAATATTGATTCAAAGTTTAATAAAGTTTATAATTCTCAATATTTTTAAACAATTCTTTGATAACCCTAAACCACTTGACAATCAATAGATTTCCAGCTTCTTTCATAAATAAAATCATGTGTTCAGGTAAGCTGACATTGCAGTTTTTAACTTATTACTATAAATAGTCTTACCCAAAGCATTTGGCAATTGGTCGAGTTATAAAAGCCCACAGCGCCAATATAAACCTCAACGGCAAAAAAGTATATACAAACAGAAACGAGTCGGTGCACTGCATAAACCCGTAGAACATGAACTTCTCCACCTCTCGCGGTATTCGCATGAACGAATACACTTTCTCTCTCCTGGCAGAGTACCGTTCCTCATCATGCTCCAACACATAGCCCCTTGTCAGTTCGACTTGCAAGAAAGACAGTAACGAAGGCGACTTCTCTGCAACAACAAAGCAGTGCAAAGGTGTTTTCTGACAAGCGAAACCAACCTTTCTTCGAAAGCTCCGGCTCATCATTGTGCGGCTCCGGCTTCTCGGACTTGAACAGCTCCTCGGTCCTGCTGTCGCTGAACAACACCTTGGCTGGCTTGAACCTGATTTTCCGCTCGTTGGAAAAGTGCGAGGCTTTCTCATCTGATGCCGCTGACATGTTTACAAAACTTCATCTCGCAGTTACCTGTAATGCCACCACGTCGTGCCGTAAATTCACTTATTCGCCATTATAATTTCATGTTATGTGATTTAATTACCCTAATTACGATGACAAACCAATTACAACATTGCAACAGAAATAACAGCAGCCATAAATCGTAACTGCAGATCTTTTGTCATTTTGGCAACAATACTAGGGGATTTCGTTCCCCATATCGGCTATATGTTGGTTAGATTTAAAGCGCGCTATTCAAATTAGTAATTAAAATTACATTTAAACTACTTGCGATTATTAAACTAAAACGTGCATTTTTTTAATAAAAAAACAACAATAAATAACTTAAATTTAAATAACTTATCTAAATATTTACCACACAGGTTAAATATTTAAATAAAACGATAACATAATCTGCTCAAAAATATTTTGTGATAATTAAATGAACACAAATAAGTAACTTGAAATTTGCGATTACAAGGTCTTGAGCCGTAATTTAAAAATTCATGAGAATTTTGCGTCTGTGCAAAAGATATTTAAATACTGATAATACAGGGATCGTACGAATATTAATAGCAATTTTGTAAATGCAGAATAATTAAAACCATAAAAACCTAAAAATAAAATCTTTAACTCACGTGTACATATTTATCATACTGCGTAACTTTGAATTATTTTGTCACACACCACCGCTATCGCGTCATTTAAAAACATATTGGTTGCTGTCTTCAACGCTTCCTCACTTTCAAGAGCTTTTTCTCAAAAATTGTCCAATTTTGTAAAAAAAATTAATCATAAGAGGACATTTACAAACTGTAAGATAAATAGTATACAAATTCCTAGGTGAAACTATAAAAAAATACACGAGTGCAACCATTCACTGTCGCACTGCGAATTCATTTAACTGTAGTTTCATCATGATACTTCTATGATGCAAAATAAATTTCACATAGCTGTCCACTTTTTGCATTAAAAAGTCGGATGCCAAATCTCATTTCAAATGTAGCGAAATTTTTATTTTCTATACCATTATAAATAAAGCATAAAAAGTACAAAAATGTTAATAATAAATTAAAGTTTGCATCAGATAATAAATAGGCTTTGCACTTGAATCCTGATCTACGGAAACAAGTACTGAAACGAGACTATCCCCTTCACTTCTATAGAACTATACCCGAAGACATTTTCTTTTTCTTTCTTTAATTCTTATGCCTTTTCAGGCATCTAATTAGGATCCCAGGTCATTTTGCGCCTATTTCTTTTAAATCTTTCTACCTCTTACCAAAGTTTTAGTTCATCAATCGATTTCTTCTTTCTTTTCACTCATTTTATTTAGTCTATCCATTTTCTCCTTGGTCCAACTTTTTTTTTGACCTTTTTGCCTTTATTATCATTTTTGTTAACCTATATTGCATCATTATTAAATTATGCCCATATCAGATTAATTGTTATTTTCATTTATTTCTGTCTTTTTATTTTCCTAATATATTCGTTTTTTTTTTAATTTGACTCGTTTAGTCTTTATCTGTTATTTTCCTCAGATACATCATATTTATTGCATTTGCCTTAGTTTTGTATAATCTTCTATATTGTCCAATTTATACTTGTATATGTTATTAATTGTAACATTCTTTTGTTATATATTCATTTTTACTTTTATTTCAACTTCTTTGTGTTCTGATACTGTTTTGTTTAATGCATTTATTTTTCCATTTAGTGTATTTATTGTTTTGATCATCTTTGTTTTTTATTTATTGTCATTATCTTAATCTTTTTTATATTTAATGTTATCTCTGAATACTTTATTTCTCTAGTCTATATGTTTACCAAACTCTACATGTTATTCTTTGTTTTGCTACTAATACCATATACATATATTATATGCATATGACAATCTGCTTATTTTAATTGGTTCTAAGTTTGTGTATCTACTCATAGCATTTAGCTGTTTCTCTTTTTTTAGAGCATTTAATTAGCTTACACATAAAATTATAAATATTAGTAGTCTTAAATTCTTGTTATTTCTTATTATTTAGATATCTTTTGTATTATTAATGCTTCTTTGCATATACTCCACAACATTTTTTTTTTTATTTTAACCATAATCCAGTATTGCATTAAACTTTTTTGAATAAAATCATTTCCAGGATTCTAAGATACCTTCCATTTCTATTAGTAATTAATTATATTTATCTTTCATTGCTCTTATTTGGCCCCTTTGTAGTCTAGAATTTTATATTATCCACTTTATGTATTTTATTTTTTGCCAAATTCCCACCAATTTGCTCTTTTTCTTTTTTTACTGCTTCTTTTACTCTATTTTTCTTTCTGTTATAATCTTCTCTGTCATTTTGTACCAAGAGTTGTAAGCCAAAAGGTATTTTTTGCGTCCTAGGCTGACGATTTTTCACCCGCCTTCCCTCAAATTTTTGCAAGGTGAGAACGTACAAATTTTTTAACTGCATTGGATTTTCTCCTGGATCGAATTTTTTCTTTGGATCGGAAACTTGGAACAATTTAACTTATAATCGAAGCTCAGTTCGCGAAAGCAAACTAAATGGCCGTGGCAGACGCGCTTTTTGCGTTCGGCAATGACAGCCGCGACCGCCCAGCCATTCGCCAAGGAGCGAAAGCGGCCCCGACGTATGGGTACGTACGCACGGACCTCCTCGTGTAAATCAAGAACCTAGGCCACGCTACATTTCTTTGTTTACTTTCTATTTAAATGTATCGATAGATCTTAGAATATATTTTTACATGTAGCTTTCTTTTCGTTTACCAGTCTCCTTATTTCATTATTCCACCACTTTGTTCTTTTAGTGTTTTCTAAATTTGCCTTTTCCGTGTATTTTCTTTTCTATATTTTGTATTATTGCTTTGAAAACCACCATCCAGAGTAAATTCTAGTTTATTTTCCAGCGTTTGAAATTTTTTAGCATATATATTGCCACTCTAAAATATTCGTTGTTTTCTTCTATTTTATTGGTTTTAGTCAAGTTTTTTTTCGTTTCAATTTATTTAATTTTTTCTGCTAAATTTTACAGTTGATCAAACTCTTTTGCTATTCTACAACAAACGTATATTTCTCTTTTATCTTTTGTTCTATTTTTTATTTTCAGTTATCAAATCATTTTTTTGTCAAAAATCGATCACCTTTATCCTTTTTCTATTTAGTGTTCCTTCTTCATGGATTCTCATGCAGTCCCGTCCTCGATAACATTCTACTGGTAGAGTAGTACCATTCCAGTTTTTCATTTTTGTAGTTGTGCATAAAAATTTTCTCTTCTTCTATTTCTTCGATTGTACCATAAATTTGTATAATATTAATTTTTGATCGCAATACATGTTTTGGCAAGCAAGGGAATAGTATATTTAAAAAATAATTATAAAAAAAAACATGCCGGTAGACGACGACGTTTGCTTTGGATTAAGAACTAGAATAGAAAAAGCGAAAAGTATAAAAGAGAAAATTGAGAATTTTTCAGCATTAAATCTTACTTGGTCTATACTCTAAATTGTTAACTGATTGCGATCGAAAAAATACAATGTTCTTAGCGAGCGCACGGGAGAAAGTTCGAAACATAACAACGCAGGGCAGAATTTTAAGTAGAAATACTGAAGATGGTGGTGACCAAGGTATTGCCCATACCTGATTATTTCCTGATACTATTTTAAAACCAAACAGTAGACATGTTTTGTGTTTCAAAAAAAACCCATAAAAATATTGATTTTTAGACCCAGTTTACACAATGTTCCAAAACAGAGCTAATGCGATCACGTCATCTGGTCAATAATAACTTTACGAATTTCATTAAGGTTGGTAAAGAAAATTTAACCCCAGTATAGTATATCTCTACTGAACTATATATGTACTCCATGTTATTTTTTTTTGTTTGAAAAATGTATAGCTCGCATTATGGTTTTCTTTGTAGCACCTAAACTTAAGTTTTCTCGGTTGCATAAATATTTAGCGAAATGTATCGATGTCAAAAAATATATAATGCGTTTCGTTAAAAGACGTATATCTAGCAAGTTGTATAGTAACTCATTTAGCGACGTGCCTATCTGGCTAATTTTTTTCTGTCTTGTGTATGCAAGGGTTGCCATAAGATATGGCAACTATTTTTTTCAAAATTAGGGATGGTATCACAAATTGTCATGTCTCAAGCAAGCCGTGCATTCATAGTTTGTGTCCATAACACAAGATGGCTCTGCGATGTTCTATAATTTTACAAAGAGCAATGTTAAATCAGTTGTCAGTCAATTTGAGCAGAACAACGTTCGTATATCAAAATGGCAGTTTTCCGTAACAGATATGTCAGATAATGCCACAGGGAGTTGGTAAAAGCTGTCGGGAATAATAGTCTTCCATAGCAAATAGTCGTAAATTAGATAGCAGTTTTAGCGAGGACGCAAAGCTACCAGAGACTGTAAACGGGCAGGAAGACCAATGAGTATGCGTACCGATGTGTCACGTGCAGCAATGTGTCAGTTGCTGGAGACCAATAGACAATAGCGAGTCAACTTCTACCAACACTTTGTAGCATTCTCTGCCATTCAAAAATGATTGACACTTACTAATCTTCTATTAGAAATCAGTGAATTCACATTTTATTAGATATATTCCCCTGTAATGAGTATCCCTTTTTGGATGTATCACAACACCACGTGCAGACCAAAGCTCCTGTCAAACAGATGCGGCGAACGAGAAGTGTAAAATACCCGGAAGCCTGCAAAATGGCAACGATTTGGCAACTGTTATGTCGCTGCGTATTGTCGTGTTAGAGCAACTCGCCGTGTCTATTTATCCATAGACTGTTGTGTCTTTCCGATACCTTATGCCAGAACCATGATTTATCTGCTATGACCAAACACTAAAAAAACATCTTTGTATTCACTCTGTGGATCCTCAACAACTATTAACATACATTTATCTGCTTCTACTGAGCGCCAAGAGTACGAGAAGTCCTGCGGCTTGATATTGCATTCTCATACATGACTACCATTCTCATGTGGACGTTCAAAGTAATAACTTTTATCGCCGTTTATTGCCGCCCAAGGTTATGTGCTGCTCTACTCGCAAGACTATACAAATGACTTGCTACCTTTTTTCCACATGCTCTGAACGCGACACAACCGGAGTTTTGAGAGGGAGTGCTTATCGCTTTTGAACATTTTAAATACTTTTAAAAAAGACAATACGAAATGGAACATAATAATTTTATTAACTCTGCATTACATTTTTGCACTATAGTTAATTCAGAAACTATGAAGGTACGGCGTAAAAATACGTAGTATTTTTCCCTGTGTATTTGTTGTAATTCTACGCGTAGCACCATAAGTGATTATATTCTTATTGAAAACATGTATTTTAATAAAAAAATCTAAAGTTTACGTATATTAATACCTTTGACCAATCCTTTAGTAAAAAAGCCAAAATGTTTGGTTTTTAAAGGGAGTACAAATAAGTCTCAGCCGTTTTTTATCAAAAATTGGGCATTTATTGTAAAAGAACGAAACTTTGTTTTATTCAAGGTATTGTCCATCGCTAGCCACTACTTTTTCCCATCTTTCTGGCAGCATACGGATATCGCGTCGGAAGAACGCTTCATCGTTTGAGTCTATCCAGAAATCGATTCAATTTTTGGTATCTTCATATGATGTGAAGTGCTGCTCAGACAGGCCATGTGCCATCGATCGAAACAAGTGATAATCGGAAGGGGCAATGTCTGGTGAGTACGGGGGGTGGGGTAGGACTTCCAAATAGAGTATTTTCAAGTATGTGTTGACCGGCGCCGCAACATGCGGACGAGCATTATTATACAGGAGAATAATTTTGTCGTGTCTGGAGTAATAGTGGGTGAGTTTTTCCTTGAGTGCTCGGTTCAATCTCATCAATTGTGTTCGGTAAAGAGACCTAATAATGATTTCGTTCGGTTGGAGCAACTCATAATATGCGACACCAAGCTGATTGCACCAAATAAATAACATGAGTTTTTTACCATGAATATTCGGCTTGGCTGTCGATGTTGAAGCACGGCCACGTGGTCCCCATGATTTCCTCTTCTTTGGGTTATCGTAGTGGATCTATTTTTCATCACCAGTGGCTATACGATGCAAAAAACCCTTTTGTTTATGCTTGGCAGTAGCATTTCACATGTGCAAAATCGGCGTTCAACGTTTCTCGGCTTCTGTTTATATGGAACCCAATTTTCTTACTTTTGAATCATTTTCAACGATTTTAAACAATATAAAATTGCTTTTTGAGCCATTCCTAATGTAAGTGCAAGTTTTTCTTGCGTTTGCCAGGAAGTCTTTCTCCAATTATGCTTCCAATTTCGCATCTTCGTACACTTTCAGCCTTCCACTACGTTCTTTGCCTTCGACGTCAAACTCACCGTTCTTAAACTTATGAAACCACTCACAATAACTTCCACAAGCAATCGATGCGCCTCAGCTGCAGATTTCTTCAAATTGAAGAAGTAAGTCAAAAGTTCCCGCAAATAACACTTATTCGCCTCAAAACTCGACATTTTCGCACGAAAAAAATTATATGATGCTGATACAAAATCGCTAATATTTTAAGATTATGGTATTGCCAGATGCCCAACTTTACGATATGACGTTTTACATCTGACAGTTTCAACTATAACTTCATTCCGCACTCGTATTTCGCAAGCAACGGACGTTTGTGCGATTCGAGATATTAGTGCCCGAGGCGTTCGACGCCGCCCGTGCTATTCAAGATAAAAGGTCAGCTATAAATTTTATTTACATTTAATAATATTTCACGGAAATAAGGCCGCCATGCTAGGCGTGCCGAATTACGGGTATCAGTACCCGCAAAATCAACAACTTGTTACGTACGACCAACAAATCAATCAAGGCACATTTCAACAAGATTTACCGATACAGCAATTACAACAGCCATACTTAGCCTCACAATCACAACCGCAGCCACAAGTTCAAGCAACGCCGCATTATTTCCCAAACTATTCACCGCAAAACACAAATCAACGTTCAGCAATGCAAGCAAATAATGACGATTCCTGGCAAACGCCAAATCCAAAAAAAGACAAAAGGCTCTGATAATGACATACATCGCCATTCGAAACAAACGAAAACAGACAATTACTGGTTAAACGCTACAGAAACCTCAAACCGATATCAGCCTCTCGCAGAAGAGCGGATCGAAAATATCAGCACGGAAGAAGTACAACCATCACCAATATTTGTTTACGAGGTTAATAATACCAAACCCCTTATCGACATGTTAAAAGAAAGAGTAAAAGATCAATACACACTCAAACTGATAGGAAACACGCGCAAATCAAAATACAGCTCCACAAAGCCGAATATTACAACACCATTGTTAAAATATTAAAAGACAAACATACAGAGTTCCACTAGTTTCAAAATAAAACCGATAGAAAATATAAAGTGGTACTGCGAGACATGCATCCCTCAACCGACCTCAAAGAACTAATGGTAGAAATTACAAGTCACGGACATCAAGTATTGAACATTCATAACATAAAACACAGAATTACAAAACTTCCGCTACCCCTCTTCTTTGTAGAACTTCAACAACATAATAATAACAAAGACATCTATAAAATTGATTTATTAATGCACTCTAAGATACGATTTGAACCCCCACACGTTAAGCTAGAGGTTATCCAATGCCAAAAATGTCAAAGATACGGACATTCAAAAAATTACTGCCACAGGACTTCGTGAAATGCGCCGGCGAACACTTAACCAAGGACTGTACACGTAAAACTAAAAGTACAGACGTAAAATGCATTGTCAGGGCAACCACCCAGCTAATTATAGAGGATGTATAGTAGCCAAGGAAATACAAAATCGAAAATTTCCCCCCTTGCGGTCCAGGCAAGCTGAAACTACATCTCCTTCAAACTCATTAGTACAACAGGGACTGACGTACTCACAAAGAACGCAAGGAATTAGCCCAGAACCGCCTACTACCATACCACAACTACCCAACAAAAATTCACCTACATCAGATAACAATCTAGAAAAAATAATGGTCAAACAATCTTTTAACAGCCCTGGTCAGCAAATTTCAATCATAATGGACAACACTTTAAAAATCGTAATCTGGAACGCCAACTGATTAGCACAACACAATTTAGAAGTCAAGTTCCTCATAAACAATAACATTGATATTATGATGATATCAGAAACACATTTCACACACAAGACATACATGAAAATACCCAAATATACATCTACGCAACCAATCATCCAGACAACACTGCTCACGCAGGAACTGCACTCATAGTTAAAGATACTTTGAAGCACTATGAACTTCCCAAATGTCACCAGGAACACTTACAAGCTACCACCATCGTTGTAAAAGAACAGAACAAGGAAATAGTATTCTCTGCAATTTACTGCCCGCCCAAGCACAACATAACCAAACAGCAGTTCACCGACTTCTTCCAAACGCTTGGACCCCGCTTTATAGCAGGAGGAGACTATAACGCAAAACACCAAACTTGGGGATCTAGGGTTACGGTCACCAGAGGCAGAGAGCTATTGAAATCCATCCAAGATAACAATCTTCAATACCTATCAACAGGTTAGCCGACCTACTGACCTACCGATCGACGAAAATTTCCCGATATCCTGGATTTTTGTATAATCAAGGGAATATCTGATAGATACATTAATGCTGAATCCAATCTAAACCACTCTCCGATAATTGTAACATCAGCGCAAAAATACTGACAATAACTACCCCTCCCACTTTGTATAGTAAGCGAACAAACTGGGAGTATTTTCGAGAGATCATCCAAGAAAAGGTTAAATTAAACATTCCTTTGAAAATAGACAATGATCTATGCAATGCAGTGGAACATCTCAACCAAACCTTACAGGATGCTGCCTGGAAAGCAACTCCTGATAACGAAGAACAAGATAAACTTGACCGTTACCCTCTGTTTATTAAACAGAAAATAGCTGAAAAACGAAGATTTCGACGAATTTGGCAAAACAACAGATCCCCACGAGACAAAACTAATTTTAATCATGCTACTCAGAATTAAAAACTCTCCTGAAACAGCACAAAAATCAAGAAATACAAAATTACGTATCCAATTTAACACCTTACGAAGCCACAGATGCCTCACTCTGGGGAGCAACAAAGAAATTAAAAAATATCAACTACGTTTGTATCTCCAATCAGACTCCTAGATGGTAGCTGGGCTCGAAGCGACGAAGAAAAAGCAGCAGCATTTGCAAATCACATGTCTACAGTGTTCCAGCCATTACCCAGAACCTGCACAGTGGAAGAAGAACAAACAATTCATTACACATTAGCGGAACCACTTGAAGCACAACCTCCTCTAAAGCCTGTAAAAGTCAAACAAGTAATAACTGCTGTCAAAAGTCTTAATCCGCATAAAGCACCAGGATATGATTTACTCACGGCAGGTCTATTAAAACAATTGCCAGAAAATGGCTTTAAATTAATTACATATATATTCAATGCAGCTCTAAGACTTAAAATATTCCCCGAACAGTGAAAGTTGGGCAAATACTAATGATTCCAAAGCCCGGAAAAACCCAGAGGACATTACCTCTTACCGACCAATTAGCCTGCTACCTATAGTCTCTAAACTATTTGAAAAACTGCTTCTACAAAAATACAAACCATGCTTGCAGACAGAAATATACATGCACAACATCAGTTTGGCTTCAGGGAAGGACACGGTACAATAGAACAAGTTTATCGAATAGTGACAAAAATAAACCACGACTTTAATCTTAAAAGGTACTGCACTGCTGTATTCCTCGACATTAGATAAGCCTTCGATAAGGTTTGGCACACGGGACTAGTATATAAAATTAGAAGGAATGTTCCACAAATGTATGAAGTTATCCGGTCATATCTAGAAGGACGAACTTTTCAAATCAAACTAAGGGAAGTATTGACTGACCTCTATCCGATAGAGTGCCACAGGGAAGTATATTAGGACAAGTTCTCTACCTTATATATACAGCAGATTTTCCCACAATCCCTCAAACACTCACAGCCACCTACGCCGATGATACAGCAGTGCTAGCATCACACTCAAACCCTCGTGTAACCTCCAAATCACCCTTAATAAAATACATACCTGGTAACATTTATGGCGTATACAGGTTAACGAAACAAAATCCGTACAAACAACCTTCACACCACGAACAGAAACCTGCCCATCAGTGACACTTAATGGTGAACCTATTCCTCAACAGGATAACGTCAAATACTTGGGAATTTATCTGATTTATCTAATTGGAAGAACGTCCTCCTTATCTCTAGAAAATAAGTTGCTACTGTATAAAACGATTATGAAACCGATATGGACATATGGACCTCTGGGGATCGGTCAGCAATTCCAACTTGGAAATCCTCCAACGCTTTCAAAATAAAGTCGTACGGATAAGCTAACGCTTCACGTTATGTCCCCAATTGGGTCCTTCAACAGGATCTTCCACTCCCAACCGTACATGAGGAAATTCGCATAGCTAGTGCAACATATCTAACAAAACTTTAGTATTCACCCCAATATCCTAGCAACAAATTTGCTTAAAAGACAATTTATTCAACGTTTAAAAAGATACGATCCATTAGACTTAGAGACACGATTTCAGTGATCAGTGTAATTTGTCACCTCTTCAGCACCGGCGCAGTTCGATTTTACTAAGCAAGAATAAAGTCAGTGGGTTTTATTCTTACGAGATATTGCATGTCATTAGCCAAACTATTTACTTGTTGTTGATGTTCAACAGATTGTAAATGTGCAGTATATAAAATTTAAAAAAACAATTATAACTTACTGATGGGGCCATCTTTTGTCAAACGGCGGAGACTTATTTGTACTCCGTTTAGTTTTTTTGTTTTTTATTTTATCAGTCTAATTAAATTTGAACACATAATGCTTTTATATAAAAGGCAATGTTTTGCGCACTTACTGGCACTGCAGCGTCAAGGGCTTATTGTACCTACTAACATGCACTTATACTTTTTTTTTGTTCAAAGTTTACTATGCAATCTGTTATTACATTAACAATAAGCATTTATGAGAATTGACAACATTAACATGAAGAAGAGATGCGCTCCAATGAGCGGTAATCTCTATATGAAGCACTTATACTAGGAGTTAAACTAGGACGTCACATATACACGAGTTTCCAGCGAGACTCGAATTCGCCTGCGCCGACTCGCGGACAGAGAAGAAATTGTCTTATCTGTATGAGCCAGTGTCAGCTCATAAAAGGTATTAATAGATTTACTTGTAAAAATGGTTTTGCTTTCTTTACATCATCTTTATGCATAGAGGTCGGTTTAATTGATTGGCTTTCTAATTTTCTTTCACAATAATTTTTTCTTAGACAATAATCAAAGGTAATAGGAATTTTTTAACAAAAAATTTACGTTCTATTTAAGCATTGACACCTATAAATCGTGGTTATTAAAAAAGTAAGTTTAGAAATAAAATGTTTGTCACATCTAAAAAAGCTTCATAAAATATATGAATTGTTTTTCAACGAACTTAAAAAGTTCGTTACTGAATTCTATGTCTGTCTGTCGATACGTCACAAAATTTGAAATTTTTTAAAATTTGAAAATGGATTCTTATAGGAAATTTTACGCTGAATTCGAAAATGAAGTCGAAAAAATTCCATGTCGAATAATTTTCGAGATATTCGATTTCAAATTTTTAAGTTCGTTCTGAGATTGCTTACAGAGCAATCTCTTCGCCGGCCCCATGTTTTTTCATGTATCCTGATATGATAAAATATTATTTCTACTGCTGAGAATCAATTACTGGTATTACTAAAACGACAGCCTTACTTAACTTGGTATAGTTTTCATTCAAGTGCATCTTTATAACGCCAGAATCTAAGAATTTTATAGCCTCAAGTGCGGTTACATATCTCTGAGATCCACACAGAAGCTTATCTACGCAGCTCATAAATTCGTGGATAAATTATAAATTTTCAAATGTGTTAACAATCAGTTAAAATAATAGTTACAAAGACACTAAAGACACCAAACAGGCTTATTAGGGCCGAGAAAGTAAATCAAGTGCATTAATTGAATAATTGACAAGTGTTATCAAAATAATGAAAATTATCTAATAATGAAAGGAATTCTAGTCTTCACTAATTAATAATGCAATCTAAACATATACATCGCATCCAGATGATTTACTTAAAAACAGCCTATACTATCCTTAATCAAGAAACTCCTGTGATATATCAAACAACAAATAAAATGAAAATTCTACCTACATTTCTAGATAAGCTAAATAAGCACCAAGCAATCATATGAAAATACACTTTTGCTGACTAATTACCATAGAACAACGGGAAAGAGCAACAAACTTACCAAAATGTCATAAATGTCAAAAGGTTCGACGCACAATAAATCATTGCGTAGCAAACTTCGATTCACGAGGTGCAAAAACAAATACGCACATAATACCTGTCCTAAACCAAAAGAAAACCTCCTTCAGTAAATCGTGATGCAATTTACCCGAAAGTTTCAGAGAATATTGGTACTGCTTATAATTCCGAACCGAAATCTAAGACAAGCAATTTTTCAATTTATCCTACATGCAAACTAACAATAAAACAACCAAATACCTAACGCTGGCATTCGATCACCATGTTCACCCCTCATAAACACCTTTATAACGCGACATATTTTTCCTAATCTAAGAACCTTCACAACCTAACTGGAATTTATACTTACCAAACATAATGTAAATGTAGCACATGTAATGAAAACACACATAGTAGAAGGGAAAACATTCAAACGCAATGAATATCACGTATTCCGCAAAGATAAATAATCTCCAATCACATAGGAAGGAGTAGCAATAATAGTAAAACGGTAAATGCAATTCCACACGCTTATTGAAATGCATATTATTGACCTTGAAACAGTTATGAACATTATCAACACTACTGACTACAATAAAATACAAATTACAACCGCCTACAAGCCGCCCAAAGAAACATAGAGAGGTTGATATTCTCAATGTATCCAACCCATATACAACAGCATTAATAATGGGAAACAAACTGCGAAAACATTTACTACGAATGCCGTGCCACGAATTTCAATGGAATTAAATTAAAAAAATATATAGTAACATATTAGTTTCAGATTATAGTATCCCATGTACCATATAGGATATAAAATAATATAAAACAAACTTTAAGATATTACAAACGCACGTTTAGTCTATTTATGTAATCTGTCGAATCTGGGGTCGCTATCAGGAAGTCTTCGGACCTACCATTATATGATCTTATGGAACATTCTTTTGTGATGTGTCTGATGGTTTGCGTTTCTCCGCATTCACAGAGAGGTGATGGTTGCTTGGCCCATTTGTGTAAAGAGTATTATATGCATATCTGCCATTTTGGGTTCTGATTCTGTTAAACGTGGACCATGTTGTACGTGGCAAGTCGAAACCCGATGGCTTTTGAGCAATGCACGTCATGTTATTGTTTTATTGTACAGTCTATTTCTTGAATTCATGCGTTCATAAGGTTGAACTCATCTTTCACAGTCGTCCTCGTCCCTGCCGTTTTTGTTGGTGGTCGTCTAGACTGAAGTCGTCTATGGTTGGCATCTTCGATATCTTGATGGATGAGTAAATTTCTATTGTCCACGATCTTTTTATATTCGTTTATGGGACCATTTATTCGACGCAGTTTAAGGGGATGTCGCTTAGAACTGGAAGCAATTGCGTGGGAGTTAATTTGATGACACCTACAATCATTCTCATAGTGTTATTTAGCTGTGCGTCTATTTTCTGTACATGTGAGCTGTTTAACCAAACTGGAGCGCAGTATTCTGCAGTTGAAAAGACCCAGGGCAGAAGAGCGCAGAGTGGAGGCCGATGCTCCCCAAGTTGTGCCACATAATTTTTGAATTGTATTGTTTCTTGTTTTTAGCTTTTCAACAGTTCCCATTAGATGCTCTCTGAAGATAGTGTTCTATCAAGGGTTATGCCCAGATATTTTGGAGTTTTATTTTGGGTGTACAAGGCCCTGAGTAGTTTAGGTATTTTTAGAGGCCGTTAAGCAATAAAACGGCATTTAATACTCTAAAACTCGGATCGCTGACTCCCGGAATACGCTAAAATCTGAGATTCCAACGGTCGGTACCGAACTTTCACCTTCCAGAAAGAGCAGATTTGTAACGAACTTCTTGACATAGGTCAGGAGCTTATAAAATCAGAATCGGTCCGGACCCTGTCATTCTGCCACTCTGCTTCAACAATTTGGCTTGGCCAATTAATTGTAAGCTAATCTTTGTTTAACTCGTTATTAATGTAAGTGTTTAGAATTTACCAGTTTTTTTCTTGGAAGAAAAAATCGCGCGCACAATGGGTAAGTATGGTTTTCAAATCTTATGTTGAGTTCTCTTCTGGCGAGTTTTTTATTTATGTGAAAGCAGGTAACTTCTGTTTTGGTGGCGTTAGATTGGAGCCTCCACTTGCGGAAATATTTTACCACTTCTGACTGTTCGATAGAACTGCACCTTGTTGTAAGTACCCAGTCATCAGCGTAGCCAAACTTTCTTGATCTTCTTTCTGGCATGTCTGCAATATACAGGCTAAAGAGAGTGGAGCAAGGACTCGCCCCTGTGGTAGTCCGTTCTTTAGTTACCTTAGGAAGCTGATGTCGGGTCCCATAGCTAGTTGAAACAGTCGTTCGTTTAGCATGCTGTCTACCAGTCGGACTGTTAGTTTGCAGGGGATTACACGAAGGAGCTTGTATATCAAGCCTTCTTTCCACAATGTGTGTAGGCCGCCGATAGGTCGATAAATACATCTGAGGTTTTAAGTTTTCTTTGAAATCCTACCTCAATGTGGGTGGTGAGTAATAAGACTTGGTTCGCACAGCTTGTTTTTGGCCGAAAGCCTACTTGTTCAACCGGAATTGCTTCAAGCAATCTTGTGCTAATTCTGTTATAAATAAGCCGTTCTAGTAACTTATAAGTCACAGATAGCAGAGCTATTGGTCTGTAGCTCTTGAGACTATCAACTGGTTTGCCTGGTTTTACTATAGCGATTATCTTCGATCGTTTAAATTCTTTTGGGATATTGCCAGTTTGCATGATATCTGTGAAAAAGTGAGTCATCGAGACTTTTGCGTACTTGCCACAGTTTATTAGGAATTCAGGGTGGATATTGTCAAACCCTGAGGCTTTTCCTAGTTTGAGATTCTTAAAAGCATTTGAAACTTTTTCGCAAGTGTAGAGGCAAGAATTTTCTGTTTCTGCGGCTTGAGCTTTTAGGGTTTCACCTCAATTGTATGTTCTTTATACTTTGGTGCTCTGGATGTCGCTACTATGCGTGAAGCAACGTCGTTTAGGCTGACAGTTGTCTTTTGTCTTTGTATGGGGCTTCGCTTCCTAGTTTTCTTAACAGTGCCCACGCTTGTCTGCTCGATGTCTGGAAGTTTAGGCTTTCTACAGTTTTTGTCCACTTTTCCCGTCTCGCCGCATCTAAGCTATGAAGTATCTTGTCTGGTAGTACCTGATTACAAGTTTCAAGGAAATTTTGGTAAATCTCGTCACTGTTTTGGGACCATCCGGGAATGTATTCCTTGCGGTAACCTCTTGGTATACACTTTTTGGCACTACTCATTGCGGCGCCGACAAACCTAGTTGTAGTTTCTACTGGTAGGGGGTATTCAGCCTAAGCATTTGTCTAGTTTAGTGGGGAATTTTGTCCAGTTGGCCTTTTTGAAATTCCACCTTGGGCGAGGAACAGAGGTGATTAGAGGGATTTGTATTCCTATCTCTACTATGACTGGCGATGCTGACTGTGCAGAAGTCGGGGAGAACGTTTCAAAGCTTCTATGGGTTGGCCTCTGTTGTCAGTCGAGACAAAACATAGATCAGGATTGTATTCGCGTTTCTAAGCTGCTGATTTAAATGTGTATCGGTCTTTAGCATCAAACACAAGGATAAGGTTTTATCTTCTGCTCATTTTATTGTGTTGTCATTTGGGTCCACAGTCTCTATACTTCCATTGCTAGTGATGACTATTATAGTCACCCACGTACACAGCAGGATGGGGGTGTGTTTGGATGACTTGGGCTGATTAGGATACGGCTGGTGGCTTGTAGGTGTTGGAAACGGTGGTGCTTCCGATTTTTATGACAACGCTATGGATTTCGTAATCAGTGGATGTTGAGACAAGGGAGACGTTTTTTATATTTTATTTAACATACGTTGCTTTTTATAGTTATGTGACAAATTCGAACAGAGGGTTCGAGTTTTCTAGTCATCAAGTCTTGAGAAGGGCCGTTAGCTTTGTCTAGTAGCATATCTGCTCTTGAAGATAGAAGATTGAATCTTAAATGTGCCTTATGGTCAGGAGATCCTAAGATTATTTGATTGCCAGTATGTGCTAGTTCTTTAGCGTTATTTAGGGTGCATCACGAGGAGGAGAACTAGCTTTACATCCCTTTGGTACATATTTTAAAAATCTGGTGTGAACATCACACGACTTTTCTTATCCTATTATTATATATTATACCGGGTCCATCGTCTCGGTCCTGCGCTGCTCTCGTCCCGGAACTTGTTATTTTAAAAGGACGAGGCGAGTCCTAACAATCTAATATGAAAATAAATAACAGTACAAGACAATAATTGACTCGTACTAAAATTTTGTACGTCACTGAAGGTAATCGTCGAGCTCGGTCGCACAGCCTGCCATTATCGCCTGCGTGCGTTCCTAGCGGTTTAAGCCTCGTACTCCACCAGTTGGCCCGGAAGCTCTCGACGCGCTGTGATTGGTCCGTTTAATTAATTTTTAATCGGCTATAACTTATTTCTTGGCCTCGGATCAAAAATTTCATTGTAATTTTTGTTCGTCTCAAGTAAAATCTATCCGGTAATATAAATTTCATGAAATTTTATGAACACCGGTATATTAAATCCTGAGCTTCAATTTTTTTTCGAGTTCCTATTTTACCAACTTTTATTTTAAATTCATGTTTATCTCATGTTAACAAATCATTTTTATTCTCATGAATTTTTTGTATCTTCAACCGTTTAGATTCGCAACCGCTTTGCTACCGATTTTGCGACCTTGCGACCAAACGACTCTGCTGATTTTTACCAAAAATTTCGCACTGTGTCCCCTACCTACAAGTAACTTGTATAGAAAAGTTCAAGTCTCTAGCTCTTACGGTTCTCGAGATATCCTGTTTACTGACAGACCGTAAGACACACACACACGAACCAATGGCCAAAACCAACTTTTTTGGTGTCCTGAGGCTATATTTTGTCCATAAATGTGAAAAACTGGGTAGGTCAAATTTCTGCCGATTACATTACTTTCCTTATTATAGGATAAGGAAAGTAAAAATGATGACACAAAAGGTATATATCTTAAAGCTGATCAAAAAAAGTAGAGTTCGGATAGAATGGCGAATAACAAAGGCACCAGTTAAATAATTTAATGCATTAAATTAGAAAAAAAATCGATAAGAATAGAATTCACAACTACCTAAAATACCTCAAAAACATTGAGCTAAGGAGTGCTGAACTACGGAAAGTCACATCTAAAATCATTCCGACCTTAATTACAGCAGACACTAGTTACAACTCTAATCATGAAAAATACAACCTCTTCGCAGATCACCTTCAAAAACTTTTGCACCATCAGTCCCAGACAACAACAGAACCTCCTCTGTAGGTATAGAAAATAACCATAATCAAATACACTTACAGGTTACAGATGATTTTAATAGACTCGTAACGCCGAAAGAACTTGAAAGTTACATAAAAACTTCGCCTTCAAAAAGGCGCGTAATTCTGAAAAGTACCAAAACAATCTGCTCATCCTGGCTAATTATACAATTTTGCTTATTTTTCTTGCTATTATTCAGAAAAAAATTGAAAATTATACACACCTCATATCGCTTTATGAATCTGCCACTGACGTTGTTTAAACTGTTGGAACGAATATCCCACCGGCTTAATACATCTAAATAGTTCAATTGGGTTTTCAAAAAAACCATTCAATCATATAACAATTGCAAAGAACAGTTAAAATAGTCAAACAGAGATTCAAAACATATGATTTATTACAGTCGCGTTTTTATACATTACCCAGTCTTTGATAAGATCTGGCTAGAATAGTTAGTTAAAACACAAATTACTACATAGCTCCATATCGGATGGTGATATTATTTGGTTATTGGTAAATATTATTTTTTTGACATTGCTGTCTCTTGTTGTTCTTAATTTGAAGATTCCTCACTTAAAAACCATTCACTTACATATTGTTCTGCGTTATCTTCGCTTTAGACCTCATCACATTTATTTATCTATATTTTACTTATTACACTTCATCCTTATGTGTCTTGATTTTTCTTTTCCATTGGTTCCTATCCTTTGTCGTTGTTTTTACTTCGCACCAATGTATTTCTCGGTTTTCCACTAGTCTGACTTGTTCTTGCCATTGTATTTATGGACGACCTACTTTGTTTCTTCCTTTTGTGGCCATTCTATCTTGTTTCATTATATGTAGATGCCCTAACTAACTCAGTTGTCTTTCTTCTACTACTTTTTCTATTGGTTTTACATTCAACTCTTTAACTATTTCTGTCTTTTATCTCATTCTTTCTGGTAATCTTTTGAATTTTTCTTAGAAACCTCATCTCTGCTGTCTTTTATTTCTTATTGTTTAAATTTAGAATTCAGTTCTATAAGTTAGGGAAAATCTTACATCCTTTATTATACGCACCTGTGTTTTGATTTCTGCTGGTATTTCTTTTTTCAAAAAACGTGTTTCTGAAAATATTATATAACCTTCCTACTTTTTCTGTTTTCTCTGATGTTTCTTGTTCTACATTTCCGTTGTGCTCTATTATTGTTTCTAGATAGTTATAACTTGTGACTTGTTCCAGTGTTTGTCCATTTATTTCTATCTTGTACTTTTTTCTTTGTTAGCCATTACCATTCTTGTTCTCTTACTTGTATTTATTTCTATATTAATTCGTTTTATTCCTTTTTGGTATTCGTTTAAATTATGTTTTAATTTTTCTTCTGACTCGGCCACTAACACCATATCATCCGCAAGTAACATTTCTTGGAGTTGAATTAATTTCATCTTTTAGGTTCCTATTTTCGTACTTGTACATCTTACTTTACATTTACTTATGGTTTTGTCCACTACTATTGAAAATAGCAATAGGCTAAGTACGCACCCATGTTTCAGCCCTATCTTTGATAAAATACTTTCAATTCGTTGTTGTGTGTTATTATTTGATTTCTGTTGTTCTTATCATCTTTTCCTCTATTCCTCTTTCCCTTACGCATTTCCAGACATCACTTCTCCTTATCTTGTCAAAAGCTTTTTTCAGGTCTATAAAGCCGATATGTATATTTTCCTTTTCTTAATAATGTTTCTCTACTTGTCTTAATACGAATATTAGGTCTTGAGTACTTCTGCCTGTTCTAAACCCTTGTCGTGCTTCTCCCATTGTGTCTTCTATTTTTTCTCTCAGTTTGTTTTCAATTATTTTCATAAATATTTTGCCTGGTACACTTGTTAAAGTAGTTCCCCTGCAGTTCGAACACTTTTATATAAGCTTTCTTGTATAATAGTAATATTATGCCGATATTCTAGTCTCGTGGCATTTTTTTTGTCACTTACAATTTCTGCATATTGTTATACACCTTCAATTGCTTTCCAACTTTCACAGACTATAACGTAGTCTATTTTAGATTTTTCTTTGCTCGAGTATATATTTCTGGTAAATTTATGTACGACCTTGTGTTTAAATTTTGCATTCGTCAGTATTAGATCATTTCATCGTCATCATCATCATCATTAGCTTTCTCCTACCCATTTACGGATATAAGTCTCTGAAATATTTCTCCATTTATTGCGGTCCTGTGCTAATCTGTTCCATGTTTCCATTATTTTCTTGCACCATCCCTCTTTTTTTCTTATGATATGTCCTGCCCATTGCCACTTAAGTCTTGTTATTCTTTCTATAATGTCCCCAACCTTTGTTTTTTGTCTAATCCATCTGTTGGTTTTGTGGTCTTTCAAGGATATGTTCAAAATTCTGCGTTCCATTGCATGTTGGTGTACTTGTAGTTTGTCTATCGTTTTTTTTTAAATATCCACGTTTCACTTGCATATGTGGTTACAGGCAGGATACATTCATTATATATTTTTGATTTTAAGTATAGTGGTATATTTGATGATAAAACGTCTTTCAATTTTCCGTAGGCTGCCCAAGATAATTTGATTCTTCTTTGAATTTCATCTGTCTGGTTGTCTCCTATAATTGTTACTATTTGACCCAGATATGTATATTTTTCCACTTTTTCTATACCTTCTATTATTACATCCTCTTCATTAGTTTTATCGTTTGTGCATATTTTGGTTTTTTCCAAATTTATTTCTAGACCTTTTTTTTCGCCTTCTTTCTGTAATTCGCTTAGCATTGTTTGTAGTTCTTCTTTATTCTCGGCTATTACTACTACGTCATCAGCAAAGCATAGATGACTTAACCTTTGTCCTTGTATTAGGATTCCTTTGTTTTCCCATTCTAGGCTTTTGAATATTTGTTCCAGAGTTATTAAGAATAATTTTGGAGATATTACATCCCCTTGTCTTACCCCTCTTTGTATTTTGACTTTGTCTGTGTCCTTGTGCAGCCTCATTTGCATAGTTGCGTTGTTATATATATGTTTTATTAGTCTACTGTATCTATGGTCAATTCTTGCCTTGTCTAGTGTTTCCATTACCGCCCACATTTCTATGCTAGCAAAAAAAAATCTACGAACCCTAGCCATAACGGCATATTGTACTCTCTAGTTCGTTCTATTAAGATTTTTATTGTTAGTAGATGGTCTAAAGTACTAAAAATTTTTCTAAAGCCTGCTTATTCTTTGTTTAATTGTAGTTCAAATTTGTTGTCTAATCGCTATAGTAATATTCTGGTAAATAGTTTATATATCTGCGATAGGTCGGTAGTTATCTAGGTTTTCAGTGTTCCCTTTTTTAAACAGTATTATCACTATCGCTTAGATCATTTGTCACACATAAATTTATCAATCTTTTACCATTATCGTTTTTGTTATTTCCCCATATGGTCCGATATACCTTTGAATATATTCGTTGTTATTGCCTAGTCTTCCATTCATGTCTTCCACGATCATAATGTTTCCTGTTCCACTATCTATTTTTAATTGCAACATTTGGTAGAACTCGTCCTTTCCTACTTTTTTCGCGTTGCCATTTGGTTTATAGGCTACTATTAGAGTACTGTTATGTTTATCATCAGGGTTTAATTCAATGACTAGCAATCTTTCATTCGCATATTTTTCTTTTTTTATATTTTTTATTTTGTCTGGACTTACTTTCAGTCCTACGCTTCCTGTTCCCAATTTTGTATTTTCCACTTCTGTCTAATATAATATGTATCCCTCTCTTAATATACTTATACTTTTTTTTGTTTAATAGCAAAGAAAACAACTTATGAAATTTCGCCTAGATTTTAGGTAATCAACAAATATTTAAAAAAATAAAAGTCGCAAATAATCGTAGTAAATTCTTATTGTTTTGGAATAAAAAAAATGTATTAGTTATTACAGCAACGCGTACATACACGGTACAGATTCGTCTGGCTACCAGGGTAGTTTACAATAGTATCATCCTTATGATCACTCTAAAATGATTTTTGTCAGTCTTTCTATTGGCATACCTTCTTTTTGAACTAATCAGATAGATTACTATCAGAGCTGAGTGCAGAGTGTTACAAAGAAACACAAGAACCACTGTCAACTCTCTTTTGCTATAAAGTATATTGAGGAATCCTACATAAAGAAAATCTCCGCTATCACTAACTAATTTAGAAAAGGCGAGCAAAGCCTATTACGTTGATCTTTCAAGTAACTTTTTCTTCCGTGAGACCAATATAAATTGTATCAAAAATAAGACAAACAACAGTAGAATTGCGGATCATCTATAAGTTTAAGGGATTAATCAAGTCGTCATTGATGTTTGCATAGTAAAATAAGCTGCATTCTGTAAACGCTGTTCTTTAATTAAATTTTTGCAATTTGCACACATTGGTTAGTAGATTTTATCCTCATGTGTTGATTTCATAAAGGATTCAAATCTTATGTGTAATCTTAATTAATCAGCAGTACATTTCAAGGAGTAAATTCGTGTAGCAAGTGTAGTGGACTATTAATTAGAAATAGAAATATTAGTTTTTTCCCAAATGCGTCATCTCATTAAATTTCTCTTGAAAATGAATTGTCTACTAAATTTAAAAACGTTGTCCTAAGTACACTGGGAGTCCTAAAAGTGTATTTATTCTTTGAATGACAATAAAGGCAAACATATATAATGGCTTATATTAAAAAATAGTAAAAAAATAAATGCATTTTAAAGATATTTAACTAATAGACATATTTTTTAAAACACTGCAGACCAATTGATTTAACATTGTCTTTCAACTTCCTCTTACAGTTCATCAATTATTGCTTTCCGTAAAAGACTCCTATTGTAATAGTCTTGAGAGCATCAACGATTAGCTCAATCCATTTGTTTAGAAAAGTCATACTAAAATAGACCCTCACATCACATCTTGCTGAAGGTGCACCTCTTTATCACCAGACAATTCATTGTTGCTTGGAGTGACTGATTCCTGCAAAATGTTTAGGTAAACCTCACTAGTGGCAATTTGATCATAAAATAAGAATCCTAGGATGCTTCATACTGATATCCTACATCACATTATAAGCCCTAATAAATTCAAATCAACAAATAATTCATCTATTGTCATTTAAAGAGTAAATGAATTTTTTGGGACACTCTGTAGATATGGTTAAAAGAACACAAACTGACATCTTAAAATTGTGCACTTAAGTCTAAAAAACGACAGATGAACAAAAAATAAAAAACTATGGTAAACTTATACTGCAGCGCCACATAAATCATGACAATATATTAAATACAATGAAATGAGCGTAGACTGTCAAATCACGACAGTCTAGAGTTGTAAATGCAAATCTAGTATAATCCAAATTAAATTAGAATTTTATAAAATTCACAATTCATTTTACTTAATGTCGATTTTGAAGTTTTTCATAGTAGAATCGGAGTCTTGATGTCAATGTTCATATTCAATCTAACAACTTCTTGAAATACAACATTTCTTCTAAAACATTTTATGAAACCACCTCGTTTTGAAATTTATCATCTTGGCATCATTTTTGCTTCTAGAACACTCCACTGCTGTCACTGCAGGTGTTTTATATCTGAATTTAGTGCAAACGTAACCCTACTGGTACTTGACTGATCAAAAGCATGCACCCATTTTCACTCTCTGTTAGCTTTAGCTCCTTTGATTGATATAAGTGGTCTCTCCCAATTCCTCAAAGTTAGAGCTATCAAACCGTGCCTGTTTCTTTGGTTTTTAATCGTACTTTGCCCACATCCAGATTTTTCGCCATTTTATTCCACTAACTGTATTATTTAGCGTCTATTGGCATCCATGTTATGAAGATTGGGCCACGCGTCTCAAACAGGAACGTCGTCTTGATTTTGACTTTGAAATTGCTATTGATGCTTGAGGGGCTGCCCAATAATATCAGAGAGCCTCAGATTGAATAACAAAACCAGTTAGTGCTGACTTCGTGCACCATATCCAGCATCAAACTTAAATACATATTCACTTGTACAAGAAATAGAAAACTGCACTAAACTTGTAATGCTCTATCGCTCAAATAAGAAAGGATGCTTAATAAACGCCGTAAAAGGCAGACAGATTCATGACGCTTTGCGGACTTCTTCATTTACTTGCCCTGTGGGGCTTAAGCAGTTTTCTCCATCAAAAACTGAATGTTAACTGAGAAATCTAATAACGCTCCTGTATACTTCCTTTCTTATTCTATCTTGACTAACTCTCTTTCTGTCCATTTAAATACTTTTCTTAAGCCCTTCCTTGTCTCCTCCTTTTTTCCTTCCTTCCTGCGTTTAACTTTCGCTCTATTCCTTTCGATAGCCCAATTCCCGTCTTCTTCTATTCTTTTTCCCCTTCTTCTTCTTACCTACTGCTTTTTCATATACTCTTGACTTTTCTTTGCATAGATTGGTTCATCATCCAACATCCAACTTACCCTAATTACCCCCTCTTTGAAAATGTATTTAGTTTGAGAAGATTGACTGAATTCTAAAAACAAAAGGATTATTAAATTCTCAATTCAATTATATATTACATGCTAGCGTTTCTAGTTTTTGATAATTAATGGACACGCTCATCTCACCCATCTTATCAATTGATTACCAGACACAGATAAAAGATACGTTTTATTCCCTATATAATTATGTGCCTTGAGTTTCTGGATTATAATATCTCATCTGCATTTTATCCTCTCAGAGAATGAACCGAGCGAGGAAAGTTTAAACAATAGAAACAACTATATGATTCCTTTTTTTTGTCCAATGATAAGTGGGATGGAATGTCAGAAAATTTTACCTAAGTGGGAATCTATTCCACTGTTTTAAGTTATAACAAAGAAAGATTAGATTCCAATTTAAAGAAAATCGAAAATATCTAAAGTAACTGTTAAGACCCCAAGAATTTTTAATTTTATTTTTCGGTTTTTTTTTAAGATTGATATTAAAAATATTTTAAAGCCGGTCCTGTTCCAATGCCTTTCCTGCCTTCAAAATGGCATTGTTTTCATTTGCAACCTTTTATTACTTCAAGGACAAGTACGTAATGGAAGTGCTGCCAACGGTAAATGTTTTGATGCCACCTGCAGCAGTGAACAGCGCAATGGCATAACTGTGTTGATGTAACAACAATAAGATCCCAATTACAGTTTTAGAACAATGGGTGACGATGAGGCAGCCGCGGAGGGTACTGGCAAAAGCAAGGTTATAATTGTGGGTGGTGGAATGGGCGGTCTGTCGGCCGCGTATCACCTGAGCAAAAACGGCTTTAATGATTACAAACTACTGGAGGCCAGAAGGCGGATAGGCGGCAGGATAGTGCAAATAAATGTGGGCAACGAAAAGGTCGAGTTGGGAGCTAACTGGATACACGGGGTGCTGGGCAACCCTGTCTACGAGCTGGCCATGCAGAACGGGCTGGTCGACATAATGCATGTGCCGAAGCCCCACAAAGTCGTGGCCGCTACGGAGCAGGGCAAGCAGGTTGCGTTCTCAGTATTGCATGAAATCTATGAAGCATATCTCTGTTTTTTACGGCGATGCGAAGAGTATTTTATATCCCAGTATTTACCTCCGGAGGGAATAGACAGCGTAGGAGATCATATTCAATTAGAAATTAGTTTATATTTAGACAAAATACAAAATCCAGAGGAGAGGCGCTTGCGACAGTTGATTTTCGACTGTTTGCTGAAGCGGGAGACTTGCATCAGTGGTTGCGACAGCATGTCTGAAATAGACTTATTAGAGATAGGTAGCTATACGGAACTCCAAGGTGGTAATGTCATATTGCCAGGGGGTTATAGCTCTATATTAGGACCATTAACGAAAGAAATACCATCGAATAGTTTATTAAAGGAACATCCAGTGAGAAAAATAATATGGAATAAAAATGCCGATGACTGCTCGGACAGCGATTCTGATGATTCAGATATTACAGTAATTGAAGACCCACCCAGAGCTGGCTTATGCCACTCCAGCAGGGAGTCTAGCATTGAAAAAGAAACGCCGTCGCATAATGTTGAAGTTGTGTGTGAAAATGGGCAGCGATTCTATGCTGATCATGTGATATGTACTGTACCATTAGGAGTCTTAAAGCATAAAGTTAATAGTTTATTTGAACCACCGTTACCTGATTGTAAAGTAGAAGCTATTAACCGACTGTTGTTTGGCACTGTAGATAAGATTTTATTAGAATACGAGAGACCATTTTTAAATCCTAATATAACGAAGTGATGTTGCTTTGGGAAACGGAAGTTGCCAAGGCTGATAGTCCTGAAAACCTCGACAAAGTGTGGTACAAGAAAATATACTCATTCACTAAATTATCTGACACGCTGCTGCTGGGCTGGATTTCTGGTAAAGCAGCGGAGTACATGGAGACGTTGTCCAATGACGTCGTTGTTGACGTTTGTACGGATATCTTGCGGAAGTTTCTCAATGATCCTTACATTCCGAAACCAAAGAACTGTGTGTGGTAAGTTGTCAGTTTACTTCTTAAATATCTATAAACGAAATATTTTACTTATTGATAACTGAACAAACAAAGATATAAATAACTTCAAAATAGTTTTTTTTGTAGTTTCATTCACTAGAAGAATGAATCATAAAAATTAAGTAAAAAACTAATATTTCAAGATGAAGATATTTATTATCATAATTTAATATTTGTTATTGAATTCCATTAGTTTTTTTTTTGTTTAATTGGCATTTCTTTAAAGTGGTTCCCCAAACTAATTTACTTAGTAAAGTCTTTATTATGCAGTGGATGGTTGTAAAAATTAATTAACGCAAACAAAACATCTAAATGGACTATTGGGCAATAAATTAGGAAAACACAAGGCTAGTTCATTAATGTTTATTTGGTATTTATTGTAAAGGAATGATTAAAACTGTGGAATTAGTACACATTCATTGAGTCTTTTTAGTATGAATCGGTTCAGCCAATTAATTCTAAGCTGAGTGGTAAGTTATATATTGCTCACTTGGATCTGTGATGACATTGGAAAACAATTATTATAACTAGATATTATCACACAGAATGAGGATTGCAAGATGAGTACTTGGTGTTTAGATATAAATGATTAAATTTTAGTTTCTCTGCTATCTCTGTGAAGTTTGCTCAGTTTCTTATGAATTAATAATGAATAAATAATTGTTAACAAAAAATTGAATTTATTTCTAGAAATGATTAGAGGCGGGAGGGGGCAGATAGTTTGATACTAGTCGCTTTGGAAATATATTTATCCTAACGTTTTTTCCACTACTGAAAACAGTTCTACATAGAGCTTCCAGTGTTGCTTTTTTATTTCATTCATACCAACAATTCATTTTTTCAATGCTTTGTTGATCTGTGGAAGTAAACAAAAGTTACAAGTACAGAATGAAGCCGTAACTAAGATAATCTGTAAGTACTCAACACATTAAGGGTCATATCAGCTAATCTGTCCCAAATCGAATTTTGAACCCACGTTTTTCATAAGTGTCTGTACTATATTACTGTTGACATAATCAATACTGGCTAAGGACACGTACTTGCAAAAATTATAATAACTGTTTCTCCTCTTCTTTAATTCCTTATACCCTTATAGGAATACTGTTTTTCACTTTGTACATTTTCTAATTAAACGTTAAATTGTAGAATCATTTTACTAGATTAAGGAAGAATAATCAAGTATCCACATCTTATTTTAAAAATTTTAATGCCATTTTTGAACTTAAAATCAATGATAAATATTTTGATCTTGAATTTGACCTTGAACTTAAATTCTCATAAAAGAGTTACTATTTTATAACAATTTAAATTGTCTTTTATTTTTAACTTTGTTTTCTCTCTCTCTCTCTCTCTACATATACATATACTATTGGTTTATATTCTGATATTGGACTGAATATTGAATTTGACTCGTATCTGGGTTTGAGTTTGTGTGCACTGCTTTATGTTATATTTAATTTGGTTCTCAAAAATGGAATACCTTGCGACTTATTAATTAATAAAAACTGCCAAAATAAACTTTTGTGTCTAGGCAGACTGACGAGAAATTTTGTCCGAATGACACCTGGCAACAGGGTTAATCACTCAAGAACGAACGCACACCGCGTTCTAATTCCAATCCTTCTTATATACTGAGTCAGTCGTTAAGTCGAATCATTTTATAGTTTTCCGATTTTCTTAATGGTGTTAAAATAGAACGAATTTGGGAATTGAAATTTTTACATTTATAGTTCGCTGTTTTTCGTCGGTCATTCATAAAGCTTTGTTAGCATTAAGTAACCGTTGTGACGGGAAGAGCGGATCAACTGTAAATCGCTTAAAGGACCTTACACGCAAAAACGCAACGTAGAAAATCTGAAACAAAAACTCATTCGGGCCAAGGTCTATCATGCTTTGTTAATTGTGATATTTTAATTATTGTGTGCAGATATTTTACCCATAGTTTTAACTAGAAATGTTTACAAAGGCTGGTTAATATTACTGCAGATTGAAAATAATTAGTTACTTAAATAAAATATTTCTCATCTACGTTTATGCTCTGATGCTTTTAATATAGAAAAAAAATGGTGACTGCTATAACCACTGCTTCAATGCTTCATTTGTTTTGAATGTTTTGCTTTCTAGATGCTCTTTAAGGAACCTAAAATAAGTTATTGAAGGCGAAGAGTAATGGGCGTGATCACCTATATTTATCTTGCACAGACTGTTGAAGAGTAAATACTCGTAAAAAATAGTCTCGACCATTTCAATATCAGCAATGTGCCACACTATTAGTCGGTTCCAAAAAGTAACTTGTTCAATATATGCGATATTAATCCAGTGTTCATGTTTGTACAGTAAAACTGTTGATATATAATATTCATAGATTGCTGTCTATAACATCGTTTATTTCTCACTTGCAATCTTTTTAAAATCTAATTCAACAATCTCTTTCACAAGAAATTCTTATTATTACAGCTTTAGAGTTGTCCTTCGACCCTAATCCTATGAGTTTTTATAATACTCAACCTTACCTTTTCCATAATCGTTATATTACCTATGTATTTAAGAACATTTATGGCACTTTTGACTAAATACGTGATCATCACTCTAATATTCTGAACGGTTAATACATTTGACTAGTGATATAAATTTAACATACTCTGGGTCTCGACTCCCGGAGTATCATCTTATCAGATATCAACGGTTTGTAATTAATAGTTACAAAAATGAGTAAAAAAGTAGGACAAGAGAAGAGATAAAAATGAGAATTGATTGTTAAGCCAAAATATAATTACCAACGGAACAGTTTTTAATATAAAAATTTTTTTTATTTTTGGAAAACTGATTTTATAAATGACAATCTGAATATATTACTAGTTTTATCTACAAATATGCTACTCATTTCATGCATCATTGCAACCTGGCAATGGAAGAATATAGTCTAATTTGTATCAGTCAAAAATTGTGTGTAATATGAGGACTGCGGTACAGTTCGCTACTGCTGTGTCACGGTCATTAAAGATGCAAAATGGTCATCCAAAAATGTCTCGCCGTATTATTCTTATATACGTAACTTCTGAAACTCTCTTTAGAGATTGAAAATATTTTCGTTGGTTTTTTTCTGGCTTTTTTCCCTGTTTTATCTATTTTTTTCTTGGTTTTATTTTCTTATATTGTCTGATACCTTCCATTTTATTATGTTTGTCATTCTGTTGTCTATATATACATATATGTTTTTTATACATACCTCCAACTTTAAAAATTTTACTTTATTAGAACAAAAAGCTTTCTATATTGATTTACTTCATTTATTTTTCTTTTATGTTTTCATTTTGGTTCTTTACTTATTGTTTTCTTTAATGACAAGATAGGAAATAGTTGTTATTTCTTAACATAGTAGTTTTTTTTAATAGAAACTATGTTCTAATTTTTTTTAGTTGCACTACTGTTAACTCTTCTCTCTATATATTTTCAACGAACTTAAAAAGTTCGTTACTGAATTCTATATGTCTGTCGGTCTGTCGGTTTGTCTGTCGCTGTCACAAAATTATGGATTTTGAAAATTTTAAAATGGATTCTTATAGGAAATTTTACGCTGATTTCAAAATCGAAATCAAGTTTCTATCTCGAATAGTTTTAGATATTGACTTAATTTCGGGAAAATTTCGAACATTTTATGAGTAATTTTAAAGAAAATTTTACGCTGATTTCAATAATGAAATCGAAAAATTCTATGTCGAATAGTTTTCGAGATATTCGACTTAATTTCAAAATTTTCGACATTACGATTTTAAATGTGATTCTTATAGGAAATTTTACGCTGAATTCGAAATGAAGAATTCTATGTCGAATAATTTTCGAAATTGTCAAATCAAAATTAGGTTTTTAAGTTCGTTTTGGGATTGCTTACAGACTAATCTCTTCGCCGGCCCCATGTTTTATTTAGGTTTTTAGTTGTTTTTCTTTTTGGTTTATTTTTACATTTTGTTCTGCTAATATTTTTGTTTTAATTTATTATACGTACTCCTACTTATAGAATTCGCTTTTTCTTTTTGACTGTGCTTTCTTGTTTAGTATCTCTACATTTAATTTTATATCAATAACCTATACTTTTAAAAAAATTAAAACCGTAATAAGTTATCTTTTATTGGCATTGATTGCAATCAAAAAAATCAATCCGCTGTCTATATATATTATTCCAAATTTTTTAGGGGGGGGGGAGCTTTTGTTCCAAAAAGTTTAAACAAATTTAAATTTGAAGACAATGTGAGCCAAGTTATAAGTTCAAACCTACAGTTGCGCAATCAATTTTGCTTAATTTTGGTGACTTATGACCTTGTGTTTCCTTACCAAACTCCAAAACCGCGAGAGTATTTTTGATAATTCACAGCGCCAATGAAACCTTGACCCAAATAGCGCCGAATACATCCCGTACCATTATTGCTTGTCTTTGGTTTTAGCAGACGAGCTGACTTCATCCTTACATTCTGTTATGGTTCAGTTTCGTCAGAAAAGTCCTCCAGTCCTAATCTTGATTTAAGAAGCACTAGTCTAATCAAAAATATTGTACGGTTCCAATTAACTCAAGCTAGAAATTCACTTCAGCATCTACATGGCCAAACAAGAACTGGACCATTTTAGGTAACTGAAGACAAATTGCATTAGTTAGACTAGGCTATCCTAAGATATCGTTCAAATTTCCAAATTGTGCTCTAATAAGCTGTTGCTAGATGAGACCCAATTGGTTAACGTTTTGGAATTAATGATTTTGCTAGTGTGTGGAGATAAGAATGTGACCCTTGCCAGTCCTTTTCCATTATCTACGGACATGGTTTTCAGTGTTAAAATAAGCACAAAGTCAAAATATGTATTGGATATGGCAATTATTTCTTTAATTGAACGCCTCTGTGACTTTACTGGGTAAAATTATCATGAGAAACTTAGAGCAGTAACTTTTTGCATTTTCTTTGTCTAGAACTATATGAAATTCTGAGACAAATCTTTCCATATAGTATAATAGTTTTAACCATTAGATTCGAACTCGTTTTCTGTTTAATTAGAGTTGTAATTTGATGCAAGTTCAGTTATAATTTAAAACAAATTACGATTTTTTTATAAAATTATTTTGTAATAGAATAATACATACCGCTGTTATAATAATATAAAATTTATTGTATTGTATGGGTTAAATTTAAAAATTATTAAATCAATTTTAATCATTTTACTGTTACGTAGCTCAATATAGGGATTCTGAAAGACTTGCATGAGAATACATTTGCAGACACAGCTAAATATAAAGGGGCAAGATTAAGCTACATAACTTTGAAGAGGAAGACGAGGGAAATGTATGCTTTGGGACTTAGAACACTTAGTTCACCAGCGTGAACTTGAAAGCAGATTATTGTAGCTTACTTCTTTTATTTATAATGTTTTTAATAAAAAATTAAATTTATTTTGTTTTGTTAGTGATAAAATCAAGAAAATACTTATATATTTTTAGATTTACAAGTGATATATTTATTATGTCTATATTTTACAGCACAAGTTGGGCAAGCCAACCATACACACGAGGATCTTATACTGCTATTGCAGTGGGTGCCTCGCAGATTGACATTGAATATTTGGCACAACCCTTGTATAGTAGAAACGATCAAGCCAAGGTAAATACATGCACTTAAACTAAACATAATTTTATAAATAAGCTTTGATTAAAGTGAGTCTGTTCTGTTCCATAGCCTGTTCTGTTATTTGCCGGTGAACACACCCACAGCAACTTTTACTCCACAGTGCACGGTGCATATTTGTCTGGCAGGACAGCAGCCCAGATCCTGCTGTCATCGGACACGCCCCAAGAGATTGTGCTGAACTGTGAAGACACGAACGACTTAAGCTCTTGGATACAAGGCATCAGCCTTGAATAATACTGCCTTTTCAAAGACTTGGCTCTATAAAGTCCTAGTACCAATAGTTAGTTGCATTTTGTATGTTTAAGTTGTCGAGACCGGAGAAACGACTTATTTTCGTCGTTTCTTTAGTCTTCCCAAACAGTTTCCTTTCAGTTAAAATGTTAATAGAAAATAGATCATTTTTATTGTGTATTCTCTTGTTATTGGTGTACTTAGCGAGCAAACTACCGCGTGAGATTCTTTTAGTTGTTTTTGGAGTTGCTATTAATTCTTTTTATTATTGCAATAAGGATGTTGGAGAAAATCAAAATTTCGAGAATAAGCAAGATGCAAATCGGCTGCCTAAATTTATCACTGTTAAATATTATCTTTAATGGTACAATAAGATGTATAGATCAGTTAAATTGTTTTAGTATTATACTGACATGTATAAAGGGATGATTATTTCATCAATTAACCAAAGTGACAGAATGTAGAACGCTTGTTAATTATGGAAGCTATTTTTATATTTTTCGTAAGTAAAGTAGATGTCGGCAGCTTCTTGTGTACACTTCCCTTCAACTGAAATAGAAACAAATTTATTCTGTCTGTTCCTTTATATTTTAAGTTGTACTAAATTTTTACCAATATATGTACAGCAACTGAAATTTAATGTAAACGTTTTCCTGCATTAAAAACAAACAACTAGCTTGCTAAGTGAGGCTCCTTTGTTTCAAATAAGGGCCTAATTACTGTATTATAACACGTTCAATGAATTGAAAGTGCTGTTTATTTGTACATGGTTACTTTTGTACGCTTGCTCTAGTCATTTTTAAATGATGCTGTTTTAAATAAAACACACCTTCGGAAGGTTAAAAAAGCTTTTATTTGTACATACCAGGCACCCGATACAAAAACTCGCCATCATCATCATAATAGCAATCGTTTAATTTATAAGTATATCCTGGCTTGAACTTATCTTTTGGAATAACAATTTTATTGGGATAATCATATATATTTAAATGGTTATTTGATTGTTTAACTGTTACAATTTCGTTATTCGTGGTATATTTCATATTTATTGCCTTATTAACTTCAACAACTTTTAAGTCTTTAGTTTCCTTTTCATTAACAGCTTTGTCTCTTAAAACTTGCAGCATGATTTTGTCATCAGCAGATGCTCGTCCTTCTTGCACCTTTTTCTGAATCTTCTCTTGCAGACAATCAAGAGTAATATCTTTAATATTCCTTCTTGGAAATTTAGTTTTATCGCCTATCACATAGGTATCATCTTCTGGCGGTTTTTTCAAATGCTATAGTTATTAGCAGACTCATTTGAATCAACATCTTTGTTCTTTAATCTTTTATAACTCTGAATAATCTCTGCAAATTCAGTTCCTACTTTAAGATTTGGTGCAATCATGCTTTTAGTATTATCTACTTTAAACTTCTCAGGAACCTCAAATGGCTTAAAGTTTAAATCTCTGTCAGTAAACTTCTGTAAGTGTTCAGCCAATGCTGGTGGAAGATCGGCAAGTTTGCCCTCTTTGAAAAGGGCCCAGTTCTTTTTGACAGACTCGTCGTGATTCTGTATTTTATTCTTATTAGATTTAGTCCATGAGGAATTTACTATTTTCTGAAAACAGCACAGTGAATAAAACTATATAACCTCGTGTACCTCATAGCTTACAGCAACAACTGTGGGTAGCACAGGAAATCCCTCTGAAAGCTTCTCAATGGTCCATTCCTCTGGATTTGTATTATACAAGTGTCGCATCTGTTGCTTGTCACTCCAAGTCAAAAAGTTTGGTAGTACCTCTTTAAAGTACTTCTGCCTTACAATCATATATTTTTTTCGCTCTTTCAAGAACTCCTGTTCTCGCTGGTACTCTTCATGTGTTGCAGGCACTTTCATGAAGTCGGCCTCCAAGTCGAACTCGTAATCATTTAGCTGCTCCAGTTCCTTTTCGTCGTAGAGCAGACTTTTACGGTTTTGTATTCCTGGATCTACCAATTTCTTGGCAGTATTTCTCTTGTATCGTACCATTTGATTTGACAAATTTGTTCTCACAAGCTGATTAACTATGAGCCGGATTCCGTACATTTTTAAATGTATTACTATAAACTAAACCACACTAAATTCTTAGCATCACAAACATCATCTTAATTTTAAGGTTAGATTTATTGTTTTTTGGGTATGCAACACATCATACGCACAACAAAACTTTCGAATAAAACATCAAAATAATTTAAAAATTGTTTAATAATTATATTTGCAATATTAAAACTAATTATTGAACTATTTAAAGAACTGCAGTGTTGGTACATTATTAATGATGTGAATTTCAGAGCAAAGATCTACATTTTATATAAATTAATATACTTGCAATATTTTAAAGAGATTCAAAGATTTTGTATATGTCTATATCCACAAATTTTAAATGAATTATTAAGAAAAGAAATAGACGAAAATGAATCTTCTCCAAAGACCAGTGTAAATACTTAATAAAAGAAGATGAATAATAAACAAACCAACTAATAAAAATGAAGATATAAACATTTAAATATGGAATAACCACTGAATGAAACGGAATATGAATTAATACAGAGAATGGAGTTTCAAAGAGTACAAATACTAGGTATAAGTGAAACCAAAAAAATAGGATCGGGAAAGGTAATAACAAAGTACTAGACTCACAAATAACCAAATTGAACGCAATATCACCAAGGATTTTAACTATTAAAATGGAATTAGAAGAAAACATAAACATAGTATAGATTTACCCCCCCCCTCCTCATTAGAAAGAACAACGAAAGAACAGTTAATAACTTCTATATGCAATCACAAAAGATGTTGAATGAAATTAAAAAATAATAATAGGCGATTGAATTTCAAGAATAAGGAACGACATAAATCGAAGACTAGGATGTATGAGGAAATACGAGAGCAAGAAAATAATAGAAATGGACTTAAAATGCTCTAATTTTGCCAAACAAACGACTTAATATTCAGGAATTTCTACTGGCAGCAGACCCTACAAAAATATATACATGTGTTGCAGATGGCAGAGGCTAAAAGTATCTTCTATGTCTACATAAAAAAAATAAAGAAACTTTCTAAAAAGCCTATCTAAAGGAAAAATAAGGATACAACATAGATCAGTAAAAACGAAAACAAAGATGGATGAGATATAAATATACATTAGAAAATTAGAAAACCCACAATTGAGAAAAAAAATATCAGCAAGAAACGGATCATGTTTTTAGAGACGCAAGTAAAACATTACAGAACTGGAGCTTTGAAGAACAATGGATTTATCTTAAAGAAGTGATAACTGAGAAGCCAAAAAATATATGGGACAACACTATAATAAAAAGGGCACAGAGAAGAACAAGGTGGAATGAGAGAATAAGGAAGGGTGAAGTAAAAGAAGGAAGCATGGAAGAAGTTTATCCAAGTAAAATTGGATCAATCCAATATAGATTGTAACACGGTGTGAGATAGGGTTAAAAAGGAATTAAGAAAAACAAAGCATAAATGCTAGAATTTCGACAAGAACAACAAAAGATTCTGGGATAAAATTAAAGCAATAACGGGGAAAAAGAAATAAGGGGTATAAAAAATAACTAAACACAACTAAAAAACAGCAACAAGTGAAATATTACAAACTTGGAAGGAACATTATGAAAATGAATTCTGAAAAATGAAGACAAACGGAGATATAGAAAGAAGAAAGTAACGTAAAGGATAAGAAAGTGAAAGCATGCTATAGTGATGATATAAATTTAATTATCCCGATACATAAAAAAAGGAGAAGAGACGGAGTGTGAAAATTACAAAGCTATCTGCCTAACGTTGGTGTTTTTTAAAGTTTGTACATGCATAATTGAAGGAACAATAAGAAAAGCGGTAGAAAACAAATTAGAAAAGAAGAGGAAGCACCAAGAAAGGAAAGACAAACATCGACTAATATATTCGTATTAAGGAATTTAATTGAAAAGAAGTATGAAAGAGCAGAAGAGTTATATATTATTTTTATCGACTTCAGAGAAATAATGAAGGAGCTACAAACATCGAACAAAATAATTAAATCACTTAAAATCGTGTGTGATAAGATAACAGAAAAGTGCAACTAAATTTAGAACGATCAAAAAGCTTTGAAATGGCGAGAGGGATAAAACAGAGAGAGGCAGCCCGATTCTACTTCTATTTTTATTAATAATGAATAAAATAATGAAAAATACAAAATATCGAACAAGACATAGATAAGAGTAGGATATAGAAACTTAACACCTTTCAAAGTAAATGCAGATAATGTGGCTCTAGTAGCAGACTCCCATACAAAATTACAGAATCTAATAGATATATGGATAGAAGAGATTAAAAAATTTGAAATGCAAGTGAACATAAACAAATGCAAATACATAATGGTAAACCAAAAAGGAAGACATGGAGAAAAATGTAAGAAACATAACCAGCACAGAAGAATTAATAGATGTTTTTGAATATCTTGGCATCATATTTACAGAAGATGGAAAAATAGATTTAGAAATAATAAATAACAAAAAAAGTGAACAAAACATATTAGGCACTATATAAAATAATTTACGGAAAAAAGGAAATGGAGGGGATAGGGTGAAATTACGGGTATACAACACTATAGCAACATTAACGATAACATATGCATGTGAGTCATGGGTAACACAAAAAAATACGAGACCTGGTAATCACTGCTGAAATGAAACAGCTTAGAAAAATAGCGGATAAAATACGATGGAACAGAGTACAAAATTAAAAAAGCAGGATTTTTTTTTGATCCAGAAACCCATATTACGTAAAGTAAACAAGAGAAAGCTTAACTGGTTTGTACATATAGCTAGAATAGAACAAAACAAACTAATAAAAAAGACACCGGGAGCAAAACGAGGGTATAAGAGAAAGAAGGGAATATTCAGGAGGACGTGGCTGCAACAAGTAGAAGAAATAAGAAAATCAAAGGGAAGGACGATCAAAGAAATATGAGGGGCCTAAAGTCATGAAAGAATAGCCAAAGAAAAAAGAAACTCCGACACCAACGGGTAAATTGAGATAACGACGAGAAGAATTTTATATGCCAAGGTTTTGTCGATGAAAATATCACCCCTTTTCAGGGTGCTTAAAACAAATGACGTTGGCATAACATCTGTTTGTTGAAAATAGTTTCGGTAAACTTAAAGCTAAAGTGTTAAGTAAATTATTTTAAAAGGATACTTTCGTTTTAAACAACTTGATTTTGCCACAAAAGCTAGTACATACTTTGAAAATAATCCTTATTTAACTAAAGCATTAAACATGATATGGTATTGTTCATGATTAAAAAAAAAACTTCTGAATTATTTCCAGTCATGTGACAGTCTTCTTTGATGAGCGTATTATCAGTTAAGTTGGAGCTCAACAAAGAGACCAAGCAGGACCAATGGTCTTTAGAGTAATGATACAGCCTCTTGCCTAAATATCAAAACTCAATGTGTGATATTTTGATTATGGAATGTTAACTCAAAACTATGCTTTTATTTTTAACACCACTATCAACAGTTTGCTAACTTAAATTAGAAATTCATTGAAATTCATTGAAATGCAAATTATTTTCTGTATTTTGTTGCATTCAGTATTTGTTAAATTTAATGGATTTTTGTTTGGAATGAAGTTAGTTGCTTTATCTTTGCCTGGCTCATATTTTGCCATTAATGCATTCCGAAATTAGCACAGTTACTGCGTATTTGCCTAATATGGATGAACAATATCATACGAAAAACTGTACAAGTAATAATCGCGATTTTAAGTAAATGTAAATGGATTTTTTTACCCATAAGATTGGAATAATAATGCCGTGTATGTTCTAGGACTTTCATTTTTTAGCTTTAATAAATGCAGTATTTTATTTTCTTTGTGATATTATAATAAAGATGAAGCTTTTCACCCCGCAAGAGGATATGATATTGCCTGGGAAGTGATAGATCAAGGTTTCCGTACGTTTGTCCTCACTGCTAGGTCTGATGAGACAAGCACCGCGCCTTAGACAACCGCCATTATTATCACTTGTTCGAGTGAATGCAGGTACTCAATTATTTTCAGTGACTGTGTGAACCACACAACAAATATGTGAAATTGAGGTTCGAACTTGGATTTAGCTTGCGAGCTTATATCTCTTTAAAAAAAAACAGGGCAGATATTGCATTTTATGAAGGAGCTTGTGAAGTAAGGAATGAAGCATATCTAGACACTCTTGAGCCTGCAATTGCAGCGATATCATAAAATTTTGTTATAACTAACTTCAAAAGACTTATAATTTTTTTTATATATTTGAAATCGGTAAGACCAGATCAAACGTAATGTGGCAAAGAATCTAGAGCTTGGTAAACCGATAGATGCGAAGGATTTCACGGCTGGTGTACTCCGTGGTACTCCGACCACGGCCTTATAACTCGAGAACCAACCACACGATGCACCAGAACACCGGTAAACCGCATTGGTATATTCCATAAAAATAATTTTAGAATTTTTTTTGCATTACGTTATTTATTGTGTACTCCACATACATGTGGATAATAGTGGAACATATGGGCCTTGTTCCAAGAGTGCTGGCCGTTTTTGCTGACATTCATTTATTAACAAAATTTCGACCGACAGAAATTTAAACCGGTTTTGGAAGTATGTGGATTATGTCAAGATAATTGAATAAACTTGATAATATATCTTTCATCCTTTGGGTAAATGGACAGACGTTAATTTGGGATGCAACATATACTTACACCGACTCTTTTCAATCCCAGAGTAATCCCTACGACCGTTGAATACGCAACTAAAATTGTAGCAACTTAAAAGAAACATATAAAACATAAAAGACCAAAATTATTTCTTTGCTAAAACTTTAGGACTGTGAAGTAAAGATGCTAAAAATACTAGCAATTCTTTAGGTTGTCATAATTACTGAAGAATTGAAGTTCAAAATGTATACTCTTCGCTCAAAGCATCAGTGCAGCTATGCAAAGAATAAATATTATGTCTGTTATGAAAACATTACTTTCTATGATCCTTATGGAGGAAATATTCTTTTCCTTATTATTAATTTGATGTAATTTTATTTTAATTTAGTATTAGTATTTTGTATAAAAATGTATTTGTCACCTTGTTTTTAAAGTAATTTTTTTTCAATTTATAACGACATTTTTATTACTAACCTCTGCTGTTTTGCTGTTACATTATTACTTTCCTTATTGGTGTCGTTGACTGCTACATTTACGTACTGGGGCAACTTGCACCTTAAGAGCTGACGATCCGGCGTCTTGTTCTTCTGCTTCTCGTTGTAACTTGAGTCCGAATAGCTGATGGTCGGCTGCGGCAGGTTCTTGGCGAAGTCCGGCAGGTTCGATGGCTCCTTGTCCAGCACGTTTTTGGCCGGCGTGTTCACCGTCACTAAGTTCGAGGAGAACACCTTCGGCGAAGTGGACTTCTAAAGTTCTGCGCCGCGAAGTTCTCGAATTCGTAGGGCGGCTCGTCCTCGTTCAAGTTCTCGTGCGTGATCGTCGACGGCTTCTTAGTGTACTTGGACTCGTCCAGGGAGCTGTCCACGTCGACGTTGATCAGCGCTATGGAGCTCCGTGTATTGGTTGGCACCGATTGCATTAGCTGCGGCTCCGCAGGATGGTTGAAGCGCATATAATTGGAGTGTCCGATGGTTAGCATCACCCCTTGCGTCTCCAACATAAACATCCGCACGCAGTTTTTGTTACTGCCGAGCCGTCACGGTCGAGCGGCGAACATAATGCCTTCAATGCGAGCGGCTGCCATGGGACCCGGAGTGCTTGCGTACGTGTAGAATCTCTGGACGCTTTCTCTAGGCTGGAGAACCAGTATCCATTGCATAAAAAGCAATTAGCGCTCCAAGAAGTCAATTCCAGTAATTTTTTTAAAAATATTTTATTTTTTAATAAAAGGGTTGCCTTACGGGAGTGTACCTCAGACTTATTTATTTTGGGTATTGTTCTTTTTTGGTTGGGAAAAATAAAAAAAAAATATTCTACTGCCATAATTGATAAGTCTCAGATAGTAAACTTGGAATGGGGAAAGTTGTTTTCTAACAAGGATATTGAGCATCACTTCTAGAACCAGACGATTGTGATTTTGTATATTTGCTGGTTTTATGGTAGCGTAGTTGAAAAGTAATTTTTATCAATTTGTAGCTGATAAACCTAGGAGGTAATTTGCTCTCCCCGCTGCTTTTTAAATTGTACTCGGAGGCTATATTTAAAGAATCTCTAGACGAAAACATTGGAGGAATGGTGATCAATGGTTGTAGAGTAACAAATCGTTATGCAGACGATACAGTTATAATGGCAACAAATGTGACAGAGTTGCAAATGATTGTCGATCGATTAATGGAGTGTAGTGAAAAATACGGTTTAACCTTCAACATATCAAAAACTAAAGCAATCGATCTATCAAAAACTAAGACCAGAGTAACTTTGCGAATAAAAGGTAACATCATAGAACAAGTACCCAATTTCAAATACCTAGGAACTCTTGTTAATGAAAATAGAGATAACAGAAAGGAAATGTGGTCGCGCATTGAAGAAGCTCGAAGTACATTTACAAGCATGAAAAAGTTTTTTTACCAGATCCGGCCTCAGCCTCAATTTACGCTTATGAATGATACGATGCTACGTATTCCCAATCCTTCTATATGGATGCGAATGCTGGACCTTGGATCCTACCACAGAAAGAAAAATAGAAGACTTTGAAACGTACATCTACCGACACATTCTACGTATACCCTGGATAAAAATAATAACAAATGCCAAAGTACCGATAAAGCGCTTCTATTAACTTTGAAGAAAAGAAAACACAATACTTTGGGCATGTTATGCGGGGTAGTAAATATGAAACACTCCACTTAATTATCGAAGGGAAAATCCAGCAAAAGGGGCAGTAAGGTTAAAAGATATCCTCCGCTGACTTCACTGCAAATCCATTGACATAATTAGAGCAGCAGTTTCCAAAACAAAATTAGCCATATGGATCGCCAACTTTCGTAAGGAGACGGCGCAATAATAAGAAGAATTCAACAGCTTTACATTTTCCCTGCTATTTTCCCCCATTTAGTTTCCAAATTCCCCCTAGGTATCTCTCTCTGCTTGCAGTACCCATTCTTTAACCCTTTTTCTCGTTTGCTGTTCTGTTTTGTTTTATAACTGAGATATTCTTTCCAAATTTGTTTCTTTCTCTTTATTTCTTTTATTTCATTGTTCCACCATGCAGTGCATTTTTCCTTTCTGCCATAAATTACGCAACACTAGTCTTCAGTTAATTTGCAGGTACTTGTTTTAAACCAATACCACAACATTTGAAGATCGTCAATGCATTTTCACTTTGTTTTTCTAAGCTACTTATGTTCCTATTTTTATTGTTTCGCTCTTGCAGCTTATAACCTTCTATACTTTTTAGAACTGTATTTTTAATTAACTTTGAGTTAATTTTTATTTTCACTTCAACCATGTAATGGCCACTACCAATTTCCTGACCTCGTTTTAATCGTATGTCATTAATTTCTCCTCTATGCTCACTTTGTACTAATATCAGATCTATAATCGATTTTTCATTTCCAGTTTCCACTACTCTCGTATGCATATGGATATCTTTGTTCTTATAAGTTGTATTACTTACTATCATTTTATTATCTATACAAAATGACAAGCTTATTATTACTATTTATTTATAATAAAAACTGGTTAAGACTTGCAAATTTGAAAGCTTGCAGCACGTCGAAAATATTACTTAGAATAAACTTTAAGTTAATGAGAACAATAATGTCAAAAATTTCAGAAGAAACACTGTTAAAGGCATACAAGCATACAAGCAATTAAAACAATTTGTTTTGACAAAGAATGATGGAAAATCAATTATAATAATAGGTTGTTTTCAAACAAATTTTAAAAAAGTTGTTATAAGCATAAATGGTAAGGTTTTTTTTAAATGTAAATATGTAGGTAGTCAGACTAAATGTTTTTTTGCATATAGTGTTTGTATTTAAGAGGTTTTACTGTAATTGGAATCGTATTCGACTTTTCATATACATATAAAATGACTTAATAAATAAATTTATTATAATTGCCTTGAATCATTGTTTTAACAGAATGAAGTTGCGTACAACATACGGGAGTTCTAAAGATATCATTTTATTAAAAAAAAAACACTTAACTGAGGACCACACGCCTGCACAAAAATGTGCTCCTCTCATAAAAAGCAATTTGTATTGATGGAGCCCACGAATGAAATTATAAGTTTACGCGGCATGACGGCAAGCGGTAATGTTGATTACACTGCCGTACATTTTCCGGGGAAATTGCAGCCATCCTTCCCGAGCGGCTGCATTCGGCGCAGAAGAAAGTGAGGGAAGGCTGCTCACGTGTTAAGCAATACTAAACGAAGCGGGCGCTTCTGCATAATTGAACACGTGTCTGTTTATATCGGCATCACTTGGCAACCCTAATGGAAATCCACGCACGGAGGCTATCCCACATGCCAGCCTTTCCACAAACAAAATTGAATTTCAGCCAGTTGAGCCGAAATGGCCCAAGATTGCACGTTGTTCGTTTTGTTCGCGTTTGTATTTAGCCGATTTCAGGGAGCTGCTGATGCCCAGACAACTCAAAATCTCAACGTGTGTAAGTAAATGTACTGTACTACTTTTTCAGTTCATATTTTTTTTTTTCGTTTTGGTTTGGTTTCAATAATCGGGTAGCAGCAAGAAAAGATCATAATGATATTGTAACTTCTTTATCCCCTATTTAAATCCATTCATTAAATCATAACATAGTATCCTTTTACAATTTTCTTACGTCTTTTTTTTAAATAAACGCTTTCTTTATCCACTTTTTTGCTAAAGGCAAAAATCTAAATAATATTGCAGATTTAATACATAAAAAATTAAAAAGTTACCTGAATTATAAAGATAGGAGTTGTATCTTTTGTTTTCAATGTTTCAAAAGTAAATAAAAGAAGTATTTGTTAATTTTACAAAGCGGCCAAATTTGAGAGCCAAATTTAATATTAGAGTCCCTAGTAACTGGTATGTTGTAAGAATTGCATTGTCAAATATTTTTAATATTAAATGTCTTCTTTCTTCTCTCATTTTTCTTCATGCTTTGGATTTTATCCATTGCGTTACTACTTTTCTTTTCTTTATTTTGCTCTTTTTATGTATTTTTTTCCTTTTGCTCTATATCTGTAATATATTTTCAGTAATCTGTCATTTTCCATTTTTGTAGACCATCGTGCCATTTCTGTTTATATTGTGTGATCTTTCGTTCATGTTAAATATATTTAAATTAGTTCTTATCTCGGTATGTTCTGTAACATTTCGTAAAAATCGCTTTCCAATGTTAGTTATCTACCATCCATCTTTCTTGGAGATTATCCAACATTCGCAATAACTTATAGATACTGACTTTAAGAGTCCTATATAATGTGCCGTTAAAGCAATTGAGATTTCGTATTTCTTCTATATGTTTTATTCTTCTATATAAGATATTTCACATTCTAGGGATTGGAAGTTTATCTGATCGAGTGTTAATACGATTTTCCACTGGATAGAATCATTTCCCCAGAAAGCTATTACTTTAGATTTAGTGATGGAAATATTTAAGTGGCATGTTTTCACAATATGTTGTATGTTATATGCCGATTTCTGTATTATTGCTTCTGAACTGGCTAAGATAATCTCATCGTCTGCAAAAAGGATATGTATATTTCGGAATATTTGTTATCCACTCTTTGATAGCTTCATGGATATATATATATATATATATATATATATATATATATATATATATATATATATATACTGGTTTTACAATGAATATATTGCCAGTACATACCTATTCTAAAACCTAATTTTTCTTTTAAAATTATACTGTCTATTATGTTTTGTGATCTATTTGAAAGAATTTTAATAAATACAATTGTATCTTATAGTATGCGTTTAATTAGTAAACTTATTCACCAATAGTTTTCTCACTAAAATCTGTCTCCCTTTTTAAAAATTGAATGTATTATTGAATCTTCTACAGGTTCAGTATTTGTTTATTAGCCTTAAAAATCTCATTATTACATCTTTTACAAAGTATTTTATTAATTTGCTGTTAATATTGCCTAACCTAAATACAGGGTGTTTTAAAAAGAATAATCCGATTTAAAAAAAATTGTAACTATTCAGTTTTTAATCCGTTTGATCGAACAATGTACCGTAAGGTACGTCTACTTGCAACATTTTTAAACTTCTTTCGTCGATATGTTTTTTTTTTTGTCAAATTTGACCGGATTGGTATCAAAAATTTAGTGTTAGTATCCGTTTATAATTAAAAATAAAATCTGGTGTAAACATCACACGAGTTTCCTTATTCTATTATTTGGGTAATTCTGGCAAAAATCCTGAGCTTCAATTTTTTTCGAGTTCCTATTTTACCAAGTTTTACTTTAAATTCATGTTTATCTCGTGATAACAAATCATTCTTATCCTCATGAATTTTTTGTATCTTCAACCGTTTAGATTCGCGACCGTTTTGTGACGGATTTTGCGACCTTGCAACCAAAAGTTTCGCACTGCGTCCCCTATCTACAAGTAACTTGTATACCAAATTTCAAGTCTCTAGCTCTTGCAGTTCTTGACATATCCTGTTTACTGACAGACCGACAGACAGACACACACGAACCAATGGCCCAAACCAACTTTTTTGGTGTCCTGAGGCTATAATTCGTCTAGAAATGTGAAAAACTGGGTAGGTCAAATTTCCGCCGGTTACATTATTTTCCTTATTATAGGATAAGAAAAGTAAAAAACAAAATTTATATATTTAGTGTTTATAAAAAAATCTGGGTGTTGCAAGTTATATCTTGGTGGGGGATATTTGCAACATACATGTTTTTTCAGTTTACTTGCAACACAAAATACGAAAAACGATTTGACCGATAAGGGTAGGATTTTAAATTTAAAAAATGCGTTTTTAGTTTTTTTATTCAAAAATACAAAAATAAATTTCAAGTTTTTCTTATTGGAACATCTGATAGCAAGATGTCGCTGGGTCTCAGAGATTTTGTTCTTGTTTTTGTGTTATTATATTCGGATTCTATTAAATTTGTTGCTTCGTTACTCACGTCATCGTCAGAGGATAAGTCTTGTCTTCTGTACTTGTATGGAAAGACTCACTTTTCCCTGCAATTGCATCTAATCTCTTTTTGCGTTTAATTTGCTTATTTTCATCTGGAAGGCGAGTCTGTCGTAACAAGCCGCAAAAGTATTGTTCACAGCCTCTTGATTTAAAAGTGGTTACCAATCTGGCAGTCGCTATAGTACTTTTTCTCTATTTAAAGGATATATTCCTGTGGCCTTAAATCCTACCACCAAATTATCATGTGTTACTTTGTCAAGAGTTTGTCTTAATAATCTTAGAAATTGATGCTTTGGAACACAACCTTTTTTTTGCTTGCAATCAAGTAGAACATCTCTTCAAGCAGATTTAACTGGTTTAAAGAATGCCATGTCCAGAGACTGGCGCAGATGTGTAGAGTTAGTTGGCAATAGCATTAATCTAATATTATGTCCTCTTCAGGCACTCCACTCGATCTGAAAGATGGCTCGACAAATTGTCGCCTACCTTTTTTGTCAAAAATATTCCAGAGCAATTGTGAGGTCAAACCACCTCGATTTAGATCGATTATATCTCGCACCCTTTATGTAATTTTGAGTCCACGTGTCATATAAATGTAGCGCCTTATACACCACGTATAATGGCAATTCATATATGCCCTGCAACTGATCTACTCATCATAACAGACACTGATGTCTTGGACAAATCCATATAATATATTTTTCTATGACTATCACGAGCTCTCGTTTGAAAATGACTTTTTGACGAGCAGGATTATCAGGAAAATTAATCTCGTTATAATTAATAAATATTTTGAGGAGGCACATTTTCGAGACTATTCTCCAATCTCTCCCGCTTTATGTTTTTGCATAATCTTGCAGAGAGCTAAGATTCATTTTTAGATTGAAATTAAATATTTAAAAATCTCATAATTATTGACTAATTACAACCTACATTAGATTTGTGCCTAGTTAAAAGATTTCTCGTCCAATCCAGGCCTGGCATATTGTTTCTTCCAAAGCGCTTCTCCTGAACACTTTTGCGATGCAAGTAATGTTTTACTGTTAAGCATACGAAACGGCCAGATCAAATTGTACAGCATAAGAGAAACTCTTCTAAACTTAATGTTTTTTGTGCAATTTCTCGTAAAAAAGTGTACGGCCTTCTTAGAGAACACTAGAATCATATATCTAAATATGCTTGAAAAATGGCTTTTCTCACAGAAACCGATTCGGATGACTTAATTTTCCAGTAGGACGGGGCACCATTAGGCCTGGAAGTTCAAGGATTTTTAAATAATCAGATTCCACAACAATAGATCGGCCGTATGGTATCTAAAGATTTAGCTTTACATCACTGGCCTCCAAGGTCGCCAAACCTCACTGTGTGCGATTTTTTCTTGTGGGGGTTTATAAAAGACTGCGTTTATGTGCCTGATCTTGCAACTACAATGGTCGGACTGCGGAACTGCATAACATCAACCGTGGCAGCAATGAATTCAGATATATTCCTAAAAGATTGAGACTAATTTGGCTACCATATGGACATATGCCGTGCATTCCAAGGGGGGCATATTAAACAACTATGATTTGGTATGTAAAAAAAATTCAAGATTAGCCCTGCAATATATGGTAAAATAAATCTTAAATATCTATGTTCATTATTTCATATATAAACATTTTAAATCAGATTATTCTTCTTGAAACGCCCTGTACTTTACGATTTTTAATGTGTTTTAGAGCAAGGTTAGTTCTTCTGTTTCGATAGAATCTATATCAAAACTTACGATTTTTCTTCATGATCCTCTTCCACCGTTTGTTTCGTGTATCAAATATTTTTATAATGTTCTAACTATGCTTCAGATGATGTCACATTTATGTAGGCTGTATCTTTTTCGTCTTTGTTTAGATGTTTTATAATCTTATATGCCATCTATTGCTTCCATGAATATATTTTTCTATTCTAGAGGAAAAAGTGTTCCATCTATTCTGCCGTGTTTATTTAAATTTTTTACTATTCTTGTGAGACTATTATATTCTAACTATGCTTAATTTATTCACTATTTATATATGCTGATCTTTCGTTTTTTTGAACTTGTTCTTATAACTCTTTATCATTTTGCTCAATACTATCTGCTTTCTCTATTATGTATTTTATATTTTTTCATTCTTTATTTATATGTATTATCTACTATATTAACGTGTTTGTTATACTGTGTTAATCGGTTTTGATATAATTTACTACTGAATTTTTCTTATAGTAGACCTACTTTTATAAATGGTGTCCCAAAATTTACATAAAGTAATCTTGATAGAAAACACGAATTTTTAAATAAAAATTGTAATATTTTATTAATTTATAAAGTATACAGTATAGGGTTAGGTATGGAATAGAATACCGGGTAAGTGGCTCTTCACGGCTTTGCTGGCACATGCGCACTCTTTTGTTGAAATTTTCCATAACCGTTTTGCATAAATGTGGCTGAATATCGTTGATACAGCGCTTAATTCCTCCTTCGAGGCGTAGGTGACCGTGGGCTTGTTGACATAAACCTTAGACTTCAAAAACCCCAAAGAAAGAAGTCCAACGGCGTTAAATCGCACGATCTGGGCGGCCAATTCTGATCACCAAAACGGGAAATTACACGACCAGGAAATGACTGATGCAGTAATTGAATTGTTTCGTGGGCTGTATGGCATGTGGCACCGTCTTGTTGAAACCACATGTCGTCTACATCCATATCTTGTAATTTAGGCACAAAAACTGGATTATCATGTCACGATAGCGAGCACCATTAACAGTTAGTGCCTGACCAGCCACATTTTCGAAGAAGAATGGTCCGATGATGCCTCCTGTCCAAAATCCGCACCAAACAGTGACACGTTGTGGATGCACTTGTTGCTCAACAATCACTCGTAGATTTTCTGAACCCGAAACGCGACAATTTTGACGATTATCGAAGCCCTCAAGATAAAAATGAGCCTCATCACTGAAAATGATTTTGTCCGAAAAATCAGCGTCCACTTGTTGTTCCATAATCCATTCAACGAAGTCTCTTCGCTGTGCGTGCTCAGTAGATTTCAGTTCTTGAGTCAATTGAACTTTGTAAGTATGAAGATGCAAATCCCATGATGCTTCCCATGTAAAAATGTGCTCCGTTTTATGTTTATAAAATCTATTCATTATATTCGTATTGTAGCAAGCAAAGTTTCGGAATAATTTTCCATTTTGATTTAACATATGTTCTTCTCCTCTACGTATAATGTTTTCATTTTTTTCTATGTATCCTGTCATTGAAATCCTTACCAATTAGTATGTGAATATTTTTATAAACTTTGTGCAATACGTTTTGTAATTTAGAATAAAAATCTTCAATTTTTTGTCTCTTGCCCCCTTTCTGGAGCATATATACATGTTACCGTTAAGTATCCTCTTTCTGTTCGACATCTTATATATGTTATCCTTTCGTTGTCAATTTTTATGTGTTATGCTGCGTTTTTACTTAATTGATGTAGCAACAATTTTAAAATAAACTCTGCCGGTTTAAAACGTACAAACTAACTGAGCTAAATTACAACTACAACTATAAACAACAACGGTGTATTGAGCAGTAAGAATGACACTGAATGTTGGTGAGAGACTGCCTTATATAGCCTAAATTCTTTTCAGGCAACCGAACATTTTTTAGCAATTAACCTTACATGCTAGGTACACATAATAATTCATAGTGTAACGTGATTGCTCTCTAGTGGTAAATAATACGCATATAATTTATTAAAACTACTTATTTATTTTACTTACAGGCAATCAACATTACTGAACACTATTTATGTAAAGTGGAGTGAGGTGAAACCGACCCAGAAATTGTAAAGTTTACTTTAAACTGATGTATTTTCTATCTATTCCACTAAAACCTAATAGTCCTAGTGTTTTTATTTAGCGCACGGTTTATATATTAAGTTGCATTAATTTGGATTAAAAATATTTTCTGAAACTTATGATTTTCTTAATAAATTAAAAACAGTGCTGCCCCGGAACTGAGTCAAGTCTGCACCTACCTGTTTAAAAATTATTGAATCTTATTTCCTTATATTATGGGGCAAAAGCGGAATTATTATTAGTAATAAAATAACATAAAAATAAAAATTCAAATTTTTATTCAATCATCGTCAAGACATCTCTCACATTCATATTGTTTTTCTTTCGAACCTTTGTTGCAGTTTCCACAAACCCAGTTCATGCAATTAATGCCCTGGATCCACGTTCTTTTGTTAGTGTAACAGCGAAAATCGCATTTACAAATGCTACATAAATTATCATCTTCTTAGAAGAAATTCGGAGTTTTCCTTGATGTTTGTCAGAAACAATCGTAACTCGTCTTCTGAAGTTATAACTTCACTTTGCAACTCTTTTCTTTTTAACATTGTTGATGTTATAGTTTCAAGCAGGAGATTTTCAAAACATTGCAATTTCTACTAACGGCAGAGCTTGTTGAAGATTGTGGTGGTGAAAATATAATGGAATTTTCTTCAGCAATTATAAACTGGTCTTCAACAGAGATAACTCAATGATTATAGGCTACAGCTTTAATATTGTTCATACATTTGATTCGCCTTGGTTTGTTTTGCTTGCCACTGTTTTAGAGAGCAAATCAAACTGATCGCACACCATAGAAAATGGGTGAAGAAAACCATCAATATCAGTGTTCAAATCCCACAATCATTTGTGCGACTTTTGGCCAATCTTCTAAATGCTTTGCCAGGAACACCACGTAACTGGTCCCAGGTTTCGATTTTAAAGATTATAAACGCTGATATCTAGTGGTTGTAAGATCTGTTGTCTGTAGGTAATTTTAGAATGGTAACTTGCGATCGCATTGCTGCTAAATCTGATGTTCATAGTGTTAGAGTGACCATCATATATCAGTAAACAGTCGATCTGGACCAATTGACGGCAAAAACTTCTCTACTAACTTCAGAGCTTGTTTCCATCCATCCGTTTTGTGTGTGGTAGGTAGTGTTAGAAACCAGTATCTCTTGTACCATTGGTCCAAATATTCTTTCCTTTAACAATTATAAGCGGACTTTTCCGTCATGCTGCTAATAAAACAGTAATGTTGTGTTAGGCACTCAATTGATTCTAGTGCAGGCTTGACACTATTTTGTTTCATCCAAGTTCCATATTCTTGAAGGACTATTTTCCAAATTAAGCTCTTTAATAGTAGATTCAAGTAGAGTAAAATAATTTTGAATTGTGATTGGATTACAACCTCCTCCGAGCAATTTAACACCCTGCGCCTTATTTAAGGATAAGTTGTTCCATTTTAAATCCTAAAAACAATCAAATCCATTCTCCAAGGTTAACAGTCCATCTGGAAAGACGTTTTCAATTATTTTCACGTGACAAGTACGGTGTTTCTCCTCAGGTCAACAACATTGTATTTTCTTGACATAGTGCTCTATAAACAGTCATTTTCCAAGCTTTAATTTCAGTCCAATGCTTCAGCAACATTTTATTTCACGTGAAAGTACGGTATTGTTTTCTTTACATAATTTCGGACCATCTGGTTGCAAAAGTATTATAGTCTAAAATTCAAAATTAAATGTTACCTTAGGTATTTTAAGTTGATAATAATTAAACATGTACATTCGGTCAGCTTTATGTTCTTGCCCGATGGATAGTCCAACATTTCTATTGTAAATATTTCCTGAGTTAGGTTAGACTATTATCTTTATCAATAATATAAAATAACGGATCATACGTGAGTTACTATAAGTATTATGAGTCTATAAAATTCAAAATTACGAATGCTACAGAATACATGGCGGTCACCATTTAATGAAACAGTTGAATAACTAACCAAAGTAAATTGAAATTCGTACTATAGTGCGGTTTTGCCGATGGATAGTCCAATTGCCCAATGCTCAAATATTTCCTGAGTTAGGTTAGACTATTAGTCTATCAAATATAAAATAACTGATATACATTACTATCTTATTACTATAAATAAACGGAATCAAATACATGGGTCACCTATGTTGATCATAACCAAAGAAAGATTTCTACCTTAAGTTGGTACAATGCAACGTATATTCGAATAAATAAGGGCCTAGTGCAGATTTTGCCCGTGTACGGATTTACCCCACTGCACCTTGCACAAGACATAGAATTAATAACGTAAAATTACACTATTATCTGTAAGACTATTTATGTTGCACTAGCAGTCGCTTGCAATACTCAACTTCTTTTCCCCTGACCGCTGTGTGCTTTTTATACAACCGAAATCGGTTCTGGAGCCTACAGGAACCATCTGGAAATTGTTCGAGTCCTTACATGTGCACACGTAACCCGGTTTCCATGGCAGCTTCTCACATTGAAGGCAGCCAGGACGACTTTAAGGCGGTCTTCGGAAAGTCTTTACAATAGGATTGATCTGAAAGTAACACGCAAGAAGCTTGTGTCCATCATTTCACAGATTCAAACGATTTTACGTTGCACATTATACACTACACTCTAAATAAGAGTAGATAGTTTCCGCCATCTCATACTTTTAGCAGCCTTACAATCAACATTTTTAGATATTAACAACTAAATCTTAACTACAATTTTGGTTTAACATAAATCTTCTCTCCAACAAACTCCTCCCAATGATTTTACTTGCTAGAATCATGCTCTTGATTCTATCCTTGGATGCGATATAACTTTGCATAGACTACTTACTCGGTCTCTTCCATCTTACCCACGTAGCACTGACTGAATCACACTCTTCGTCCATCGATTCCTCTGTTGATCAGCGTCAGGCACGAACACCAACTCGCCCCAACTTGGACATCCAGAGTATCTTAGTCCCACTTTGATCTCAGTGACACAGATGGCAGGTACTCCTTCAGCCAGCGCTGCAGCGGTTCTAAAAGTAGTTAGCGAGCATTTGCGCATGTCTCCATCTCTTTCTAAGACACAAGTCGCATCAAATACTCCAGACAGCTGCTTGATCCTGGTGGTCAGAATAAGGAAAATGCTGAAAATCGGTTGTGTGTATTTAGATCAGACTGATTTGAGTTCATCTGTAGATTTTCGTAGGATCGGGTTTTCCTTTTTTTGACCACTTGCCAGTCATGAGTATTTTCTTGCGTTATTTCTTGATTTTCGTTAGAAGTTTGCTGTGTTGATTGCATTTTGAGCTGCGTAGCTACAGGTACAGCACACTGATTAAATTGTAAGTTATCAGGGATAAAGGTAAAAGAATTTTGCTGGAATGGATAAGGGGTTAATTGTATCTGCTGTTAAAAATTGGTGTCTGATTAGGAGAGCATCCGCTACATTCGTTGTGGGCTGCGTGAAATTAATTCCGCGCGATAATAAAAGTGGTTATCCACTTACCGGTGAAGTCAGCTAGGCCAGATGTGTCTAAAGTGACCTGCCGACCTGTCACTATCACGTAACTGTTGCAGCAATTGATTTTTTAACGGAGCGACGACATGCACGTTTTTACTTTTTCAGAATCAAATGCGAACCGTTCGATTTTAATAGTTGCAAACTTCTTTACAAGTAGATGCATTTTAAATAATACTCCAAGAAAATTATAAATATCATATTTTTGTGCTTCAGTGATTAGCGATGGGATTGGTTGAAATGCGTTTTTAAAGTACTCAACAAATATAAAGGCCTTTTCATAATCGCTTCCTGCTCATTTTTCATTCGGGTCTTAATTTTCAGTACATTTTATTGTGGGCAAACATAAAAAGTATAATTGAAAAAGCAGCAACAGAAGCCCTTGGAAAGCGGAACATGAAATATAATGATAAAAAAGATACCTTGGTCAGAAGAATAACAAAGGCAGTTGAAGATAAGACAAGGCATACCACCTATAGCTACAAAATAGAACAGAAAGAAACGAAACAGAATATAACAAAATGACGCAAATTGTAAAAAACCTAAATTGCCAAGCACAGCAAAATAGATGGGATACCTTCATATCAAGAATAGGGAACGATATACATAGACGACAACATATGGCGTATAAAATTATGAGACAAGCGAGAACAGCGAAGAAAAAGAAACAGCACAAATAAACGTAATAACACTCACCGAATTGATAAAGTATTATAGAAACCTATGGTTTCTAGAAGAACTGACAGAAGAGGAGCAAGAAGAAGAAAATGAAAAGATAGAAGTAGATCCAATGTAAACTGAAAAACTAAATGGCGCGCTGCGATGCATTAAGAATAGAAAAGCCTGCGGGCCGGATGGAATTAATAGCAAACTTATTAAATATGCCTTCGAATAACTAAAGTCAAAATACCTTCGCTTAATCAAGATGTGTTGGACCAACTACACTATCCCTCATGAATGGAATGTGGCGATGATCAAACCTATTTTTAAGAAAAGAGATCGATCGAAATGCGACAATCACCAAGGAATAAGCCCATTAAACACTTCGTATAGAATGCAAAATATAATAGACACTGTAATATTACAAAAGCAGACAACAAAACAAATAATAGAGAAACATCGAGAATTCAACAAAGAAACGCACATGATGTTCGTAGGCTACATCAAAGCTTTCGACAAAATCTACCGCAAAAACATCTAATTAAAATGATTAAAAACATATATACGCATACAGAAATAATAATACATGATGATAGAAGCAGTTCCGAAAACATAAATCTTGGACTAAGACGATGCTGTGAGGCAGACAATATAGAAACTCATACACACAATCTAAATAAAACAAAATACTTTGCCACATTTCTATTCTCAGACGATCAGCTTGTAGTTGCAAATTCAGAAAATTCACTTCAACTAGCCGCCTACAAACTGCAACAAATAATGAAAACATATAACTTAAAAATATTCACCGACAAAAAGAAAGTAATGGCTTTTTTCGGTTCCATCAAAAATAGTGCTAAATGAAAAAATATTCGAACCGGTAAACTGTTTGAAATTTCTGAGCTGTTCAATTAAATATCTTTCTTGGGAGAGGTCGACATCCAAAGAAAAATCGAAAAATTTAACTACAATGGCACAATGAAAAGAACACTCAAGAACAAAGTACAGAAGAAAACAATAATGAAGTTCTATAAAGTAGCAGCTGTCCCAAGCCTAACATGCGGTAGTAAATGCTAGACCATTACCAAAAATAACGAACACAGAATAACTACATTATAAATTCGATTTCTGCAACCAACTGCCGAATACAATCTCCGAGATAGAAAAAGAAACGAAGAAATTAGAGAAGAACTAAAAATATTCAACACAATAGACAAAATAAAAGATTACGGACAGTAATGGAAAGAACATTTAGGATGAATGGAAAACGACAGACTACCCAAAATATACTTTAGATATAGAGCAAAAGGAAGACGAATCTTGGGAAAACCGAAAAGAGATGGAAGGAGCAAATATAAAAATAGAGAATCGTAGTGTCGCAACGGATTATATCCAAAGCATAATGTACTTTTCCATAAGGAATATTCCTTAGCTTTCTTAGGAGAGGGATTGCTGAGATATTCCTGGATGGATGGATTTTTAAGGTCGAGCAGCAATTGGTTGAGGTTTCTAATGGCATTGTTAAATTTTCTTTTGTTTTTTCAACCCCTGTTGCTATCGGGGGTTGCTTGCTAAGCAGCTTTTTGAATAGTATTTTTAATCTGGTCTAATTCTTGGACGAATTTTAAACAGATATATAGGTTTATTATCTTACCCAGGTTTATTATAAGCCTGTCCCAGTTAATAAATTTGCTAAATAGTGTAGGCTAGTTGTTTGTATAATATTTGAGAAATTATAGCGATTAAGACTAAGGAATGCTTAGAAGAATGGTCATCATATAAATCAACTTCGCACTGTTTATTTATATTTTTTGCAACAGCAAAGTCTATGGCAAAAGGCATTTTGCTAGGATCGGTTGGCAGTATGTGGGTTCTCTAGTGTAGGTTATTACTTCTCATTGCAGCTATGACTTTTCTTCTTTTTGTAGCTATGTCAAACCTCACTGTGAATGTTTAGCATTATTATTAAAGTTTCAAAGAAATGCTCAAATTGCCTTATTTTTTTATTATACTTAGGTGGCATAGCAAACGTTCCTATATGATTTGTAGCTTATAAGCAATTGCGACAATATGCTTTCAGTTTATGTTTCATTCTCTGCCTTGTGTATTACCAGAAACATGGTAGTTTGGTATTCTCATCTCATCTCATAGGTTAACATGACGTATATTTTATTTATTTGTAAAAAACACTTGAGTTCTTCTATGTATTTATTTAAACCGTTAGACTTCCATATTGCTATTGCATAAACTACATCCATTAAGCTAATTTAGTGGCCATGGTAGTTAACAGATTTCTTCTTCTTCCAGTTCCGTCTCCTATCGGAGGTTGGAAATCATCATTATAATTCGCACCTTGTTGACAGCAGCTCTAAACAGTTCATTTGTACTACAGCCGTACTATTCCCTTAGGTTTCGTAGCCAGAAAGTTCTTCTTCGGCCCACATTTCTCTTTCCTTGTATTATAAGCCTCAAGAACAAATACTTTTCCCTCTCATTATATGGCCTAGGTATTCCAATCTTTTCTTCTTTATAGTTTTTATTATTTCACACTTCCTCCCCATTTTAGCAGTACTTTCCTATTAGTTACTCTTTCCGTCCATGATATCCTCCACATTCTCCTGTAACACCACATTTCGAAAACTTCAATGTCTTTTATGTTCGTCTGTTTTAAGGTCCATGCTTCCATACCATCTAATAACGTGGAGAAAATATAGCAACGTAACATACGCATTCCAAGATTTAAATTGATATCTCGGCAGCATAGGGACCTCTTCATTTTAGTAAACGCTTGTCTAGCTATTTCTATTCTTCCTTTAATCTTTCTAGTTTGGTCATTTGTTTCAGTGATTCATGCCTCTAGATATTTGTATGATGCGACTCTTTTAATTTGTATATTAGAAATTGTTAGATTGGCGTGAACATTCGACTTCTTTGATATTACCATTAATTTCGTATTTTTAAAATTTAGTTTGAGAGCGTAATTGTTACTATATGTATTTATATTTTCGAGTAAGTGCTGTAAATCTACTACTAGAAAATCTGCCACTAGAAGTGCATCGTCAGCATAACGAATATTATTAGTGATTTCTCCATTAATAGCCATTTCAGCATTTTGTTCTATTAAGGCTTCTTGACGTACAGCTTCGCTAGATATATTAAATAATATTGGGGAAAGAACATAACCTTAGCGTACGTCTCGGCGAATTTCAATTTCTTTCATTAATTCATTTTCAACTTTGACTTTTGTTGTTTGGTTCCAGTACAATTTGGTTATTATGTTAATATCTCGACTGTCAACGTTTTTGCTTTTAAGAATTTCATATAGCTTTTCGTGGCGGACTTTAGCAAATGCCTATATAAATATCTTGATTTATATCTAGACACCTTTGCATTAATACGCTTACACCAAACAGAGCTTCCCTTTTGTCTAGTCCATTCCTAAATCCTAGTTGTGTGGCGCTTATATCTTCCTCAAGTTTTTTAAAAATCCTTTTATGAATTATTTTAAGAAACAATTTTAATGTGTGACTAATGACTAATACGATACTCCTATATTCAGAACGCTCTTTTGCATTGTTCTTTTTTGGAAGTGTTACAAAAGTTGATAGAAACCACTCTTTTGGAATGACATCCGTTCTATAGGTTGTGTTAAAGAGATCTACCATTATGTCAATTGTGTCGCTATCTGTGAGTTGTAACAGTTTTACTGGAATCTCGTTCGGTTCTACAGCTTACAACTCCGTTGCAATTTCGATTTCCAATTTTTCATCTTTAAACAGTTCTTCTATGTACTCGGTCCGCCTCTTTAGCTTATCGTTTATATCGATAATTGTTTTGCCATCTTTGTCTTTTAATGGGTAAGTTTCTTTGACCTTTAGATACCTATTATTTCTTTAATCTTGTTATGCATATTGAAGCTATTATATCTGCTTTTGTATTCTTCTATTTCTTTGCAGTTTTCTATTAACCATCTCTCTTTAGCCTCCTTAATTTATCTTCTAATTTTTCAATTTAGTTCTTTGTACTTTTCTTTACTTCTAGCTTTATATTCTCGTCTTTGCTCCATCAAGTTGAGAATTTCATCTGTCATCCAGTCTTTTTTCTAACCTTCCTTGGAGATAAGGTGTATTTTCCAGCTTTTAGGAGTGCCATTTTTATGTTTCTCCGTTTATCTTGGACATTTTCGATGTTCCAATTTTCTTCTTTGATGTTCCTGAGATTGTAACTAACTTTTTCTTGTGAATTGTTTAATATACCTGCTTCTTTCAATCGTTTTACATCTATTTCTTGTCTGTTATCTTTGGGTTTTAATTTTTTCAATCTTATATTTAACACTGCCACTACGAGATTATATGATCAGACCCTATATCTGTTCCGGGGTATATTTTCGTTGATGTAATAGAATTTTGAACTTCCTCCTAATTATAACGCAGTCTATTTGATTTCTGACAATGTCTCATTCCATGTATGATTTGGAAACTTAAACATTGTATTCATTATTATTAATTCTTCGTTCTGACAAAATTCTATTAATCGTTTCTCTCGCTTATTTTGGTGGCCCAGTCCATATTCTCCTGTACATTCTTCCGTTTTAACTTTCCCAACTTTAGCATTAAAATCGCTCATAATTATGGTGATCTCTTTTTTTTTGCTGGAAATCAGAATAGTTTCTAATAATTGCTCATAAAACTCTTCAATTTCTTTATCTTGTTTATCCGCTGTTGGTGCATACATCTGTATAACGTTGATTCTTTCTTTACTCGATTCGATCTGTATCATTATGTTTCTGTCGGAGTATATTGTTGCTAATTTGTTAAATTCTTTTTCTACTATAATACCAACGCCATATCTGTGTGTTGTGTCGTGATTTCCTGAATAGTAAAACGTGCCGTTCGTAGTTGCACATTTTCCAGAATCTACCCATTGTACATCACTAATACCTAGTATGTTCAATTTTAGTCTTTCCATTTCTGCTGTTACGTTAGCTATTTTTCCCGATGCGTATAAGCTTTTTGCATTCCAAGCAGCAATTCTCATATTTATTATTTTACTTATTGATAATTTCACAACTTTGTTCACAACCGTTCCCCCCGGAGATTCGACTGGAGAACTTATTACTCCGAACATTGCCATGACGGTTTTTACTAAGGAAATCCATATGGATTTTTACTGCACTGATTTCCCGTTGCCTTTTGCATCCTTATGCCGTTGACCTCTTACCTATATGGTTCATCTGCTTTAGAGGCCGATTTCTCAACCTCAGGACAAAAGAGTGCCCTGCCTCTGTCAGTTCCTCCACCCGAAGCTGTTGGACCGCACAGAGGGAAACCGCTTATACCGGCAGTTAATCGGTGCCTTCATCGGCTGCTAGTTTTGGTCCGCCCTGGGTATTTCATTTCCCCGGTACCACCCATATCTGGGAGGCATTCCCCTATCCGCCACCTGGGGAGGCGCCCGATGGGGGACTAGCAACCCCACACGGGTTAATAGATTTAACATTTACTTATTTATTTTGCTGTTTTTCCCTTTTAACCCTTTTTAGCTCTTTAGTTTGTTCAGTTCATTTGTTTGTTGGTCGGGAATATCAGTATTAGTTTAAATTACGTTACTTAGGTCTTGTGTAGTTTGTGTATTTACTATTACTTATTGGGAATATGATAAGCTAGGCTATATAATTTTTGCAGGCGTCTTATTATTATCGTTTTGTAAAGTTGAGTAAAATTTTTGTTACAATTGCTCACAAACAAAATTCTGCAAAGGCCTTTTTTGGGGTCAGGTTGGCCGCTTTCAGTCTTCTTATCACTGTCCAAGCGCTGGCGACCACACATCTGACCGCACTCAGCTCTTGCTTGAGAACAACGCCAGTCATATGTCGATTTCTAAGGGATATTGAAACGAAAAATTGATCGTCTCTCTCCATTGTCACCCGCCTACGGCCGCCTCCTTGCCCGGGGACGTAGCCACCAGTTTTTCGGTACCGACGCCACCCTCTCGATACAGCTGATTGACTCAAATTTAGTCAATTTGGCACGGCTCTTTGACTGACGCCCTCTCTCAACAATGCAACTGCCCGGGCTGCTTCGGCGGCCGTGGTATCCATTTTCTTGCGAATCACTCGAGCACTCACCTATCTTACATAAACTTTGGATAAGATGAATTATCGAATTGCAAGCATACTGTAAGCCAATCACAATCATCGCACACGTGCGTTTCAATTAGCAAGATTCGTAGAACCCCGTTCATATTTTTGTGAATGCAATCCAATTAATGCAATAGCAACAGTTTTTAAGCTCAATAATAAAGATGTTCCTTGCACGTTAATGTTTTTATTTTCATTTTTCTTAGACTGAAACAGGAGACGGAAATCCGCGTGCAGCTAGTGAGTCGATTGTTTTGCTCTCAGTGTAGTACGACATTCGAGAAAGTGTAATAAAAAATTCTTATAAAATCGTTATATGATTAGAATAACTGTTTAAGGTGCTTCAAAAAAGTGAACTTTCAGATACTTTAACTAAATAATAAATTATTGCCTTTGGTGGCACGTTATTGTTACCAAATTAATTCCTTTAGTTGTCTTAAAATAACTGTAATTGATAAAAGATTCTTACAGTTTCTACAAGAGGCCGAATTTACTATGTGTGACATCAATTAATAAAAATTATAATCTCGATTAATATAACCTCAAAGCAGTAAATCTTATTTTGAAAAGATATATATTTTATTAGTATGTATATTTACATTTTCTTTTTCTAAAACTCCATTGTATTATTTTTACTATGGATCTTAGAATTTGTTAATAGTCCGTTATTTACGTAAGTGTACAAAATTCTTATTATAAACATTATAATCCTCTTTTAAAGTTAATTTTAACTATTACACGTTTTACAATTACAACTACCATATATTTATTTGCTTCATTAGAGAATAATTTGCTTTGATTTTATTTATTTAATAATAAAATTGTTATATTTATGTGTTGGTTTTAATTTTAGTGTACGTGAATGAAGAAGGAAATACAGTAGCAGACAAAGCTGTAGAAGTTGCAATAACCTACGTAAGCAAAAATCCAAAACTGGGAGTGAAGGTTGAACTTCAAAAAGTTGTCGGTAACCGCACTGATGCCAAAGGGTTGCTTGAAATACGTAAATTTGTTTAAATATGTGCTCAATGCGAGTGCACCATAAATTTATTTCTAGTATGCAAAGCATACGGAGGAATGATCGAAGCGAAAGCACCCCCCCATTTTATCTTGGACACGACGATGACGGGCATGGCTTCTGAAACTGTAAAATCCTTTTCCGCGGCTCTATCACTTCCGACTGTAAGTGGATCGTTTGGCCAACCAGGAGATCTGAGGCAATGGAGGAACATCAACGAAAATCAGCAAGAGTACCTCATGCAAATAATGCCGCCAGCCGATATTATTCCCGAAATAATCAGGACGCTGGTGCTTTACCAGAACATTTCAAATGCAGCCATCCTGTTCGATAATTCGTTTGGTAAAATAGAACGGCATCGCAGTCTGTGCTCAAAGCAGTACACTTTTTAAATTGCAGTCATGGATCACAAGTACAAATCCCTGCTGCAGAACGTCGCAACGCGCCACGTAATTGCCCCCATACAGGATGCAGACGTTAAGGACCAACTGCAGAAGCTGAGGAAACTGGATATTCTAAATTACTTCATTCTTGGAAGTCTTGCCAACATCAAAAGGGTTCTGGACTCCGCAGACAGTATTAATTACTTCAATAGGAAATTTGCATGGCACGCCATAACGCAGGATAAATCCGATTTGAAGTGCAATTGCCGGAATGCCACGATTGTGTTTGCCAGACCCATGATTGATAATCAGTTCCAAGATCGTCTCGGTCTAATTAGGACTTCCTACCAACTGAACGCGGAACCGCAAATCGCCGCTGCCTTCTACTTTGATCTAGCTCTTCATGCTTTTCTTGCTATCAAGTATGCAAGTAAAATTTAAATGAAATATATTTTATTAGGCAATTTTCAGGGATATGATAGGAGAAGGTTCATGGATGAGGAATATGTCGTATATTACCTGCGACGACTACGATGGGAAAAATTCTCCTGTGCGACTAGGAATGAATTTCAAAAAATATTTCAATAAGGTACAACTTCTTTACTTTAAACCTTTATATAATCTAGTATTTATTTAGGATATTAGTGAAACACCCACGTATGGCGAATTCCGCGTTGTTGCAAACGGAGAGAGTTACATGGACTTTCAAATGCAAATCACGGCTGTCGGCGTTCGAGACGGCTCGTCGGACAAATCTATACCTTTAGGAACTTGGAAAGCCGGTTTTGATAATAATCTTACTCTTATAGACTCGAAGATCATGAAAAATTACACTGCTGACATAGTCTATCGCGTTGTAACGGTTATTGTAAGTGAATCGATATTTCTCAGAAAGCAAGTTGAATTTCATTTTTTAGCAACAACCTTTTATTTTTGAAGATGAAAATCATCCGAAAGGTTTTTCTGGCTACTGTATAGATCTAATTGACGAAATCGCCAAAATACTACATTTCGATTACGAAATCTTTGCGGTAGCTGATGGTAAATTTGGAAATATGGACGAAAAGGGAAATTGGAATGGAATTGTAAAAGAGTTGGTGGAAAAGAGAGCTGACATTGGTCTAGGTTCCATGTCAGTTATGGCCGAAAGAGAAAATGTTATAGATTTTACTGTACCTTATTATGACTTAGTTGGTATTACAATTCTAATGAAGTTGCCCAAGGCGCCCACATCCTTATTTAAATTTCTGACAGTTTTGGAAAATGATGTTTGGCTTTGCATACTAGCTGCATATTTTTTCACTAGGTACTGTTACAATTTTAAGTTAGTTTAATATCTAGTGTGTGTGTTTTTTGTTTTAGTTTCTTAATGTGGATTTTCGATCGCTGGAGCCCGTACAGCTACCAAAATAACCGTGAAAAGTATAAGGACGACGAAGAAAAACGTGAATTTAACTTGAAAGAGTGCTTGTGGTTTTGCATGACATCGCTGACTCCTCAAGGTGGAGGAGAAGCTCCTAAAAACTTATCAGGCCGTTTAGTTGCAGCAACATGGTGGTTGTTCGGTTTCATTATAATTGCTTCGTACACTGCCAACTTGGCTGCATTTTTAACTGTTTCTCGATTGGATACTCCCATAGAGTCTCTCGATGACCTTTCAAAACAGTACAAAATTCAGTATGCACCTCTGAACGGGTCATCTGCTATGACGTATTTTGAAAGAATGGCGGATATCGAAGGGCGCTTTTATGAGTAAGAATCTTTGCCTCTTTAGTATTTCGATACTACACTACTAAATCAATGCACAGGATATGGAAGGACATGAGTTTGAACGACAGCCTTTCCGATGTGGAGCGTGCTAAGCTGGCTGTGTGGGATTATCCAGTCAGTGACAAGTATACGAAAATGTGGCAGGCTATGAAGGAAGCGGGTTTGCCCAACTCGCTTGACGAAGCTGTCGAAAGAGTACGCGGTTCTAGGACGTCTAGCGAAGGGTTTGCATATTTGGGCGATGCTACGGACATTAGATATTTGCAGTTAACGAACTGCGACCTTCAGATGGTTGGCGAAGAATTCTCTAGGAAGCCGTACGCTATCGCAGTTCAACAAGGGTCTCCCTTGAAGGATCAGTTCAATACTGCGTAAGTATGTTTAGCATTTACATAACGAAATCTAGGTCCAGATATTATCGGGCTGTTTTATTTACAGATGCATTCTGTCATCGAATGCAGCTATTTTCTTGTGCGTGACATCATTTTTAATTCAATATCGCCAAATTTGCAAATTTACTTCTATTATCCTCAGAGTCTATAGAATACGTTGGAGTTTACGTTACTGTTTTAAATTTTATTGTTTGAATGAACGCGCACTGTCGATAAATTACTTAAGGGGGTAATACAATTAGACGGGCCAAAACAGTGCACTTTTCAAAGACGTTTTTCAATAAGAAGTTTTTATTTTATCATAATGAAATTTTGCACACTTATACAATATGCAAGTATACAAAACAACTTTTTTTAAATTTTGAAAACAAAATAGCGGCTGTATAGTGGTGCAATGTGAACTTTATATAATCACTTATCTCGGTTCTGGTTGCCGTAATTTTCATCTCTAACATACCAGATAGAAAATATATGTAAAAATCAGTTACAATTTGTCGCTAAACCTCAATAATTAGAAAAAACAAAAAATTAGACTACTAGCAGAAGTTTTTTTGACAAAATCGAAAAATTACCGAAATTTTTCAACCATTCATGCAATAAATATTTAATTTTTCAAATTTAAAATTGTAAATTCTTTGGTTTAGCTAGAAGCTGATAATATACAGAAAAAGTACTGCAAGTTTCAGCCAAATCGGCCGATTACTTTTTGAGTTATCATCGACATAACCTTCAAATATGTTAATTCGAGAAAAACGCGTTTAAAGTTTCAATTACCGAAAAATAATACTCAGGGTTCCGCTCTGATATACCTGCGCCGCGCTATAAAAGGTGTTTTCGGAAAACGACGAAAATAAATAGAAGGATTTCGATTTACATTTTTAAACTTTCACGAGCGTATTCTACGGGAAATTTACTAACTTTTTAGGGCAAACAAAAAAATCGATTTTTTTGACCTAATTTGTATTATGTCCCTTAAAAAAATATTTCTTTATATGTTACTTTTTGTTAATGCAATCTATTAAGAATATAATAGTTTTCTGAGGTTTATTTGCTATAATTATATTTAAAAATAAAATCTTACACAAAATGTCAATACCTCAAATACAAAATAAACATACACAACGTAAATCTATGAACTAATTATTAAAAATTTTTAAAAAATTTATTTATTTTTGTGGTACTTTTTCCAATTCTGTTTTCATTTCCTTCAAACTATTAAATATCAATATTATATTCACACCCAAGAGCAGATTTATCCTCTGTAGAAATCTATAACTGCTGCTATTCTTCTTTTTGTGTTCTTATTTTGCCTTCTATTAGGTTTGTGTTTTTATTTAAAGCTTTTTTGTAGCCTTCCCTTTTTTCTACAAAGATTTGTTCCTTTTTTCGTTTTTATTTCTTCTTTATCGTTTTTCAGTTATTATTTTCTTAATCTCTTCATTTTTTTAAATTTTATTTGACTTTTTCATGTGGTAATTTTGTTAATTCTTTGAATTATACTTTTGTTTGTACTTCTAATAATTCTACCGAAGCTGAACTCAGTAATTACTGAGCTAAAATACTGCAACAGGCCATTTCTGAAAAGGATGGGAATTACATTGCTAAAATTTTGTTACTACTTGCCATCCTGACAACTTTTGCTATATCTAATCCATTGTAGCTTTTCCATTTTGCTCATTAGTAAATACATTTTCTTTCACCAAGTACTGTTTTTATCTTCCTCCACATAGCTGCATTCCACTGTGATTGCTCGTTTAAGTTTAACAGCTTTTCTGAAAGCTCGAAAACATCATGCTTTGTTTCAATCCTCTTATGCTTTAAGTCGTCCAAACTTTTCTAAATATAATTTTGAAACTTTTAATTTCTACGCATAATAATTTCTTCGAAGAAAAGAAATCGCGCTCTCTACAATTACTTCAAATTGTTTTTAACAGGGGTGGTAAATGCTGTCTGTTCAAAATAGGATGGTCAAACTGCTTCAATCGCTAATTTTAAATTTTTAAACGTTAACTTTCTTTTAAAAACAAAAACTGATATCTACATGGGCAGTCTGAAAAGTTTTACGCCCAACATAGGAACAAGTATTTGTTCTGGCAACTTAAATTTATTTTCAAAATAATCTCTTTGTAAGTCGATATACTTTTTCCAGCAATGCTCTAATCTATTTAACCTGTTCAAATAGTAGTTGGCGTCTTCCTCTGCAAAACAGGCGTCTACGGTTGCGGTAACCACCTCGTTTGATTATTATCTTTGTCCTCCGAGTCAAACTTTGAGTTTAGCAAATAGGAAAAAATAGCCGCCAGGGGTCAGATCTGATGAATATGCTAAGTAATTAATCAATTCAAACTGCAATTCGTGAAATTTGGCCATGTCGACCGTCGAAGCGTGAGCGGGTGCATTATCTTGATGGGAGAGCACTTTTCATTCCAAATGGGGTAGTTTTTCAGCAACTGGTCCAACAACAATACGTAGTACGACCCCTTTTTCTAAGTAGTCAATGAACGTAATCCCCAAAAAACAGTCGCCATCACCTTCCCGGTCGATAAAACTGTCTTCTCCTTTTTTGGAACTGATTTACCCTTTGTAATCTATTGTTTTAATCGTTCCTTCATTTCAGGGGAGTAATGGTGGACCCAAGTTTCATTGACAGTGATAAATCTAGGCAAAAAGTCTGACTCGTTTTGGTGAAATCGCTTACTCAGGGCCTTAGAAATGTTCATTCGAATGAATTTTTGGTGAGCAAGCGCCGTCAGTATATGACAAACGGCTTCTTTCGATAGGCCCACAGCTCTACTATCTCTGTAACCTTGATGCGACGTTCGTTCAGTATCATTTGGTGAACGTTCATCATCACCCAAGCTGGTACGGCCATGTTTAAATTTAGGTGCCCAGCTTTTCACGCTGGCAAATGATAGGTCAGAGTCCTCCTAAACGGCGTCTAACTCGATTTTAATTTGCGTAGCCACATAGCCTTTCAAATGCAAGTACTTAGTTACGGCACGGTATTCGATTTTTTCTATTTTTACAAAAGCACTGACATCGACTGATGCAAACAAATATCAAACAACAAGTAAGCGTTTAAAATGGCTGAAATTTTGACAGGTAGCTTTCAAAGCATCGCCAGCGTGGTCCCGTGGTTGAGGGGCGGGCTGCGGATGGCCTACTCAGTCACCAAAAATAATTGAGTACCTGCGTTCACTCGAACAAGGGGTAATAATAGGTTGTTTAAGGCGCAGTGCTTGCCACATCTCCCCGCATCGGAAATGGTGTCCGACGACCGGGCACAGTGAGCAAACATATGGGAGTCTCAACCTTCTCAGTTTGCAGGTCTTGCCACACGGGGCGTTACAGCCTTACCATTATTATTATTATGTACTATTGTAGTAGCAGAATGGTTTTGACAAGTAGGACCATCTTCATGTTGAGGCTCAAAACTTTTCAGGCTGCCCACGTATATGGGTTGAATTAAATGTGTAGTATTCGGTGTAGAGCTATGGGATTATCCAATTTTCATTACAAAATTGTCTGGTCTCAAAAGTGGGATGGGCTCTATGCCCGTTAATGAAGGAAATGCCTGGCAACTGAGGACCTTGTTGCCAGGTCATCTAATCAGAATCTATTTTTTCAGCACTCTAAGTAGAAAGGACACCAAAAGCAAGTTTTTGGAAAATTCTATTATATTTAAAACTACTAAGGGAGTGTTCCTACAGCATTTTCTGAAATTAAGACGGCGACCTACTCTTTGTTCACTGTTGAAATTTGATAAACTTTTTTGTCACTCTTTACATCTATAATGAGACCTTTTTTACGATTTAGAAAAAATGCTACCTTATCCTCATAGATGAGGTGGGTCATTCAAAATACTCTAGTCGTTAATTGTTGCTAAATAATTATAGATCTCGTTTTACCACTTAGAATAAGCTCTCAATAATTATTTCAGTCGGAGAGATAGTTGATTTTCACTTATCCTCGTTGGTATCCAAGAGTCGTGCTTCATTAATGATTAATCTTCGAATAGTTTAAATAGCTTTATGACAGGAAATTCTGCCTTTAACATGAAATAGAAACCTACCTGTTTTATAAACAAAGAGTTTACTTTGTACTTTGAAAGTAGCACATCAGCATGTTCTACTATATCTCTCAACACTACTCGCATCTGTTCATTTAAATACTTTAATTAAACTGCTCTTTCTTTTTTGTATAATTTGAAATTAAAAAATTTATTTAAAAGAATATGGATAATTATAATGATTAAAACGTTGCCACTCTAATCTTAATGTTTCACCCTGAATACAAGCAATGTTTGACAAGCCGTTCAATCTTTTAAATACTGGGTCCAGTAGGTTGATTAAAATAATTCTGACTTGGTCGAACTGCAAACAAGGTAAACTGTTATTTTGGGTGCAAAAATAATTATGATGATAAGACATTAAATACTTGATATTACTATCAATTACTGGGAAAATTGAAAATGCTAGAAATAAAAATGCGCATGCGTTAATTTATAAAACAATACACTTCAGATATTCATTATTTGAGAAATTATAAAACTTATTGAAGAAAATACAGACTTGCTTTATTAGCAGACTTGGCAAGAAAAAGGAAAACAAGCTCACAAGGTAACTTTCTATTAATGTCCTTTTAACTTTCCTTAAACACAGTAGAATATTATATCTTTAGTCTCGGAGGTAACTTATTACCAAGTTTGTACGCTTTAGACTGCAGTGCCATAATGGCAGTGACTGGTGACTTTACTCTACTTACAATTAAATTTATCGCCTTTAAAGTGGTCTTTTCCATTGTAAATGCATCGTTAAAATATGTTTGGGTACGCGTTTCCTAAAATATCTTTCTGACTTATATAAAACACTGCGACTACTCATAACATTGTGTACGACCCATACAACTGTCCCCGTAGGCTTCTTGCAGACGTTTCATATTATTGAAAATGTCTTGCCCAATTTGACGCCACTAAGCGAGTAACAGCATTTGGGAAACTTATTTTCCTCTTATATAGACATTATACACACGAAACTCTATTCTAAGAAATAAAATAACAGAAATATCATAAATGATGAAAATATATGACAAATGTAAAAATGAGCAAAGTACATACATTTTTACAGTTTGTTTCTAAAAGATAGTCAGTACATTTTTCAACCTCTTAAACCAAAGTTGCTCAGTCAATTAACAAAGGGAGTACAAATAAGTCTTCGCCGTTTATTATCAAAAATTAGGCATTTATTATGAAAGAACGAAGTCTTATGTTTCATTCAAAATATTGTTCATTGCTAGCCACTACTTTCTCCCACATTTCTGGCAGCATTCAGATACTGAGTCGGATGAACGCTTCATCTTTTGAGGCTATCCACGAATCGACCCAATTTTTGGTATCTTCAAATGATGTAAAGTGCTGCTCAGACAGGCCATGTGCCATCGATTGGAACAAGTAACAATCGGAAGGTTGAATACGGCAGGTGGGGTAGGATTTCCCAATTGAATGTTTCCAAGTAGGTTTGAACGGCGCCGCAACATGTGGACGAGCATTGTTATGCAGGAGAATAATTTTGTCGTGTCTGGAGTAGTAGTGGGCGCGTATTTCTTTGAGTGCTCGGCTCAATCTCATCACTTGTGTTCGTTAGAGAGCCCCAGTAATGGTTTCGTTCGGTTTGAGCAACTCATAATACACGACACCAAGCTGATTCCACCAAATACACAACATGAGTTTTTTTCCATGAATATTCGGCTTGGTTGTCGATGTTAAAATATGGCCACATAGTCCCCATAATTTCCTCTTTTTTGGGTTATCGTAGTGGATCCATTTTTTATCACCAGTGACTATACGATTCAAAAACCGTTTCGTTTATGTTTGGCAAGCAGCATTTCACATGTGCAAAATCGGCGGTCAACGTTTCTCTGCTTCAGTTCATATGGAACCCAATTTTAAATCATTTTTTTTTTAAATCATTCCCAACGATTTTAAACGATGTGAAATAAGCTTGTTGAGTCACTCCTAATGTAAGTGCAAGTTCTTCTTACGTTTGGCAGGAATCTTCCTCCAATAATACTTCCAATTCCGCGTCTTCGTACGTTTTCGGCCTTCTGCTACCTTCTCTAACTTAAAGCAGCTTCACCATATGCTTCTACAAGCAATCGATGCGCCTCAGCTGCAGATTTCTTCAAATTAAAGAAGTAAATCAAAAGTTGCCGCAAATGACGCTTATTCGGCTCAAAAATCGACATTTTGCCACGAAAATAATTATGTGATGCTGATACAAAAGCGCTACTAATTTAAGGTTGTGGTGTTACCAAATATCTAACCTTACGATATGATGTTTTACATCTGACAATTTCAACCGTAACTTACTGGTGGGGCCGGCGAAGACTTATTTGTACGCCCTTTATTTTTCAATTTTTTTGGTGACTAAAAAGACAAAGTCTCATAATATTCACATATATATATATGGCTATACATTCCATTTTTTGAATTCTAGCCGCTCGTTTGAGCTCTTCTGACTTGTTATCTTCGCATTGCAGTTTGCCACTCTGTAGTGACTTCTCGCTTTGCTTCGTATAAGTTGATGTATTGTTTTGCCTTTTCCGTATTTTTTTCCATTCATTCCGGTCTTCAATCTTTTCTTTCACTCCAGTTATCCTCATCTTTTATCTTATGTGCACCTTAATTTTTTCAACAAGTGTTTTAACGACTAGCTTCTTTTAGAGCTGTAGTTCCATTTCATGATTTTCTTTATCATGTCTGCTTTTCGTAAGTGATCTCTACAAATATTAATACTCTTGTGACTTTATTAGTTCTCGTATGTATTCTAAACATTGGCTATACTTCGTTGTTCATTGAGGAAGTCTAAACTACCATTTACGGTTGAGTCCCAAACTCATTCTCCATTATTCCCTTCAAAATGCTTTTATTTGTCTTCCTCCCCGTGGTTGGGAACTACGTCTATCTGACTTATTACTAAGGTCTTATGAGATTGACCTTTTTACTGCATAAGTTCTTACGGTATCTGTTTATTTTATTAGATGCTAAATTAGATCAACTATAAAATAGATGTTATGTCCATAGTTTTATTGCCTTCTAGGACTTTAGATTCAGTTATCATACCCTAAGAATATTTATGTTTAAACGACCATAAAATACTCATGAGATAAGTTACTGAATATGTTTTTGATGCTTTGATTAAGTTTGAAAGCATGTTGATTTTCTGATCAATCGTCGATGATCTTTAGCTGGATAGAAACTGTTTTAAAGAACATAAGGAATGTTGATGTTATTTAGTCGGATAAGTGTAAAATTAATTTATGATATAACTTTTTTAAAGTGTATAATTTTATAGTGTTATTCAACTACTTCTTTTAGAGCTGTAGTTCATTCAATTTTTTTATTCATTTCAGTAAGGATCTCTCATAATACTACTTGATATATTATTTAAAAAGTGGCAAACTCCTGTTCATGTGGAGGAAGTCTAAACAACTATTTACGGTTAATAAAAAAAAACTCATTCTCCAATTGCCCCCTTACAAAAACAAATTGCCCCTCCCTCGTGGTTGGGAACTACTTTATTGACTTATTACTAAGTAATACTGATAGGCAGATACCTTTTTTACTGCATAAGTTACGGTTGATAATAAGATTCAACTGATACTTAATAAGCAAAATTTATAGCTTTTGTAGATGGTTTTGGATTTCATAAGATGCTAAATTAGGATCAACATAAAATAGAAGTATTATCATAGTTTTTATTGCAATAGGAAGGTCAGTAATGAAAAGAATATATAAGAACGAACCAAAAATACTGCCATGAGATAAACCTGAATATGTTTTTGCGCCTTTTTACTTAATGATTGAAAATATTACTTTACTGACCAGATGTTCGTAAGATCTTAGCGGATAGAAACTGTTTCTTAGAAGTAACATAAGGTGTTGATGTTATTTAGTCGGATAAGTGTAAAATTAATTTATTATATATTTTTAAGTTTTGTGTATAATTTTAATATTGTTGTTATTCAATATTTTTATTATTTATTATTCATTTTTTATTATTCATTTCAGTAAATGGCTCGATAATAACTCTTGATATGTACACCAGTGGTAGCTTGGCTTCTCTTGTTGCAGAGTTGTTATTTTGATTTTTGTTGTCCTTTATTTAACTAAATGGATGGACACGGGTTACTTAATTTAGTCAGTAGTCATGCTGTCAAGTTATTTAGATTATTCGTTGGTGCTTTTGCACTTGTGATTTTTGGTTTCTACAACTTGCTAGTCTGAATCAAAAAATAGTTATTGATTAAGACTAAGCAGTGTTGTTGATATTATTAGATTGTAATAATATGAGAGTCTAATATTTTATATTTAGAATACCCTACACAAGGCCATATTTCTAAATCATTTTTTTGTTATTTAAATTTAAGCGAAAATAAAATTTATTTACAAAATAAAATTAAAATGAGGATTAAAAGATTAAAATACGGCTAACCTTAAGCAAGATTGTGGCTCTGTTGTGGCAATAAACGCGTCTGCTTTTCTCAATGCATGAGCCAAATTGCACATTTCAAACCAAAATAATTTTTATATAAATTGAAACGGTATTTTCTGGGTGAGGGGCCAAATAATTAATGGAGTTATAATATAAAATAAATGAACAGAAAAATCTCCTTAGTTTGCATATAAGAAAAAGTAACGAAATGAAGAGGTGTACCGGAGTTTTTACAAATCGCGAAAATGTAAAGATTGATATATGGCAATGTTTGTAATATATGAAAATGTTCTCTGGAGGGACAGAATGAATGTATAAATAAACATAAAAACATATTTAAAAGCAAACATACCTAATATTTATCACTGGGCTCCTCTTGAAACTTCCTGTTCTTGAAGCTTTTAATGTAGAATTTCCAGTTTCATTTTTGTTATCAACTATGTATTTATGTTTATCTATTCTTTACACATTCATTCTGAACCTCCAAAGAACATTTTCACACGTTACAAACTTTGTCATATATTAGTCATTAAAAAAATTAGTGTATTTTTTTAAATTTTCACATTTTCATAATTTGTGCAAAAATTTCGGGAATTGCGAAAAAATCCATTCCGACACACCTCTTTATTTGAAAGTGAAAGTGCTATAGAAGGATATGCTTTGAAATACACTTTAACCCATTTAAAATCAGGCTATATGTATGTTTTAAGGAGATAACTGTGAATTACCAATATGGATATAGATGAGCAAGATCAATCAACCAGACACATACAACCAATGTTTACAAAGCAATTAAAATACAAACTATTGTAAGAAAAGTTTCAAAATTGGACTCATAAAAATAAAGTACTCTCTTTGGCTATCTATGCACAGCCGCCACCGTTTCTGATGGTCATGGAAGAAAATAAAGCAAAATTCAGGATGCTTCTCAGCATATTTATCACAGCCGTTTGGATTGCTGCAAAATCTTCATGGCGCTTCTGTTTCAGCGACATTTTCACTCGAGGAAACAAAAAATCACACTTGACAAGCCTTGTGAATATGGGAGAAGCACTGTATGTTTGGCCAGAGATTCCTGAAATGATAGCAGTATGGGGCTTTGCATTGTTGTGCATTAAGAACCACTGGCTAGAGGCATACAAATCAAAAGGCACCGGCAAATTGCTTGGTGCAAAACGTTCAGCACGTCAATGTAAAAGTTTTATCATTTGTCCTTCAGGCAAATACTCATGGTACCAAATCAAACCCCTAACATAAAAAATAACGATCAACATTGTTTTTGTTCTCGAAGGTTTTCCCTTGTTTTAATGGAAACATTTTCAAGAACACATATTATGTGTCTGAATAATACATTTTTTGTCTTTGAATATCCCAGAGAAAGAAAATAACACTAAATGAAGGAAGTGCGGGACAGCAGGGGATACAAATGAACATAAATAAGATATTTATTATCTTTGAATGGACGACGATAAGGTTAATATCAAGCGCAAACAAAAAAAAAACAATGAAGTCTTACAAGAAAGATATTAACAGATCTTTTCATATTGTTAGAAGCAAATCTAAAAATGCATGAAAAGAAAATAGATAGGAAATAAAAATAAGCGTAAGTTTTAGAAAGTAAGTTTAGAAATGTATGGAATCTACTTAACACTACGAGGGTAGAGTGAAAAGTTCTCGGCCTGACACAGAGATGGTGCTGCAATCGGCAAACAATTTTGCTTCCTGCTTGGGTGCATGTTTCATTAGTTCGTATGACTAGTTTCAACTTGTTCGCTCAAGTAGTTTGTTTACACGAATTTTTTCAGTAGACATGTTGCATGTTTTTTGTTAAAATGGATAAACTTGAATATCGTGAGGTTATAAAATTCTTCGTTTTGGACATTAACCCCTAAGGAAATTTATCCGAAGTTGACAAAAGTTTACGGGAACTCTGCTCCTTCCATGTCAACTGTTAAAAAGTGGACAGCTGAATTTAAACGTGGTCGCACATCCCTCGAAGATGACCCACCTGAAGGACGGCCAAAAACCGCAACCACATCAGAAACCATCGAAAAAGTGCATGATATCGTGTTGGACGATAGGCGAGTGAAGGTGAGTGAGATAGCTGAGGCTGTGGCGATATCGGAAGAAAGGGTGCGAAACATCTTGCACGAAGAATTAGGGATGCGAAAGCTCTGCGCAAGATGGGTGCCGCATTTGCTAAATGCCGATCAAAAGCAAATGCGCAAACGATTTTCGCAACAATCTTTGGACCGATTCAACAGGGATCCGACCGATTTTGTGCGGCGATTTGTCACCATGGATGAGACATGGGTCCACCACTACACGCCAGAAACGAAACAGCAGTCCAAGCAGTGAGTGGAAGCCGGTGGTTCAGCGTCGAAGAAAGCGAAGTCGATCACATCTGCCGAAAAGGTGATTATCTTGTAAAAGGCAGAACAATTACAGGCGAATATTACTCCAACCTTCTTGACCAGCTGGATGCCAAAATTCGCGAGAAGAGGCCTGGCTTGAAGAAGAAAAAAATCATCTTTCAGCAGGACAACGCACCTGCGTTGGCGATGGGAAAACTGCGGAACTTGGGGTATGATTTGCTCGGCCATCCCCCATATTCTCCTGATTTGGCACCCTCAGACTTCCATCTGTTCCCATACTTAAAAAAAAATTGTTTCTGGGAAGCGCTTCGTATCCAATGAAGAAGTTGATGAATATTTTCACAATCTTCCAGATTCTAACTTTCGAGAAGGAATACTGATGTTGGAGAGGCGCTAGATCAAGTGTGTTGAAGTCAACGGAGATTATGTAGAAAAATAAAATAATTTTTTAACTGAAAGTCGCAGTCTTTCATTGTCAGTCCGAAAACTTTTCACCTTACCCTCGTATAAGGGCATCTAGATCGTTTCCGATTGAAATCCTCAAAAGACCGACACATTTAAAAAATAGTTATGGAATTAATAAAATCTAGTATAGTTAGTTTAATACAACTGTGTTGTAGTGGGAAAAATAAAAATAAAGCAAAACAATAAGACGTTAAACAGTAACTACAAGTAGCGGAAGATTATGAAATGTAATAGATATAATGCGCTTCACATGAAATTACTGATAACAGTAATACCGTTATCATGTAATTTGTACAAATTAAAATTAAAAGGCGTTATCAGCAGTACTTCTTTTGCAGAATTTTGCAGCTGCTAAACCGGCGCCAACTGGAACGGCTGAAGGAGAAGTGGTGGACCAACAACATAGATGCCAAAAAGTGCGAGAAGCAGGACGACCAGTCTGACGGCATCAGCATCCAGAACATCGGCGGCGTCTTCATAGTCATCTTTGTCGGAATCGGTCTGGCCTGCATCACGCTCGCCTTCGAGTACTGGTGGTACAAGTACCGCAAAGGCTCCAACGTCATAAACATTCAAGAGGTTCAAAAGAAGACCAACGACCACAAGGAGGCTCACGATGGCCGGCACGTCAAAGTGGTGGAGCACGGCTTATCAGACAACAACGACACGCATCTGCTGAAAATGCCGAAAGTCTACCCCAGGTCGAGGTTTTAATCACATCCGGGAATCTAGTGTCGGAGTGTGACGTTAGCTGCGCTATAATCCGGAGTTTCGGTTTTACACGAGCAGTACACGCCAAGTGTGAAATTTTTGTGCAAAGCAAATGTTAGTTTGTTACAGCGTTGTTACCTGCTTTATCACTTTGTTTATGGCGTGCTATTAAGATACACCAAACATCTGTCGACTGTTAATTATGTCTAGGTTTTAATCATTGCCGTGTACGGCTTTGTCAGCAATTGCTGCTAGGCAATTATGTCTTAACTGAAGGCAACCAATTTGTGCTTTTTTGTGTAGCGTCTCAAAACAACGGTTAAACATTAGATAAAGATTGTTTCAAATTTGGTGCACACCAATTTACTGGTTTTTAGTGGTATTTGCAGTCTTTCGGGAAAAAACTATTTATTATAAAACAGCGACCTATGTTGGCCTGGTAGAATTTTCGGTATAATTAGTTTGGTTCAGTTGTTCTGCACGAGAACTACCGAATTTTCCAATTTGTGGCCGTTTGGCTAACAATAAGTACTCCAATTGGTCAACGCGACAAATGGGCAGTAAGTGCAAACATATGAAGCATTGACCTCCAGTTTGCAGACCATATTCTTTCCCGGGTGCATAACTTTAGCTTGGGCATTTTTATAAACTGCACTTTAGTTTCATTTCCTTTTATATTTAATGCAAACATGTTTTTTTTGAAATCTGGCTTGAAAAAGCCCGCTGATCCACTTTATTTAGTAACAACAGTTAACTTGTTATGTTATATGTTCGGCTGTTGGTTATTAATTTTATTTTTTTTTTCATTCGCAGTTTATTAACCGGAATACTTAAAAAATGCTGTTTGTATTTTGCATGTCTTAAAAAGTGTTATCTTTTAAGAAAATTTGTAGAAACCAGTGCAACTAGTCTGAAATAGCTCGCTCTATAATACACAAATAGACAGATAATGTTTTCTTTATATTCAATGGTCACATAGTACTCATTTTTGTATTTTCACGCAATATACAAGATCTTACTCCTTTCTAAAGTGTTAGTGCTGCTGTTTGAACATTTTTATACCATAGATGTGTGAACGTCCACTGTATATAGATGTAGTTCTATATTTACACATTGCAGTATGCGTATGTTAACAAAAATGTGTCATATACGCACAAAGTTAGATATTTATTAAGTTAATCTAATACGGTTTTTAAAATAAACATACAATGGAAACAATTATATATTTTAAAATAGAAATGGTGTTAAATAAAATATGGAACGAAATAATGGAGGGGCGCTTATTTACACTACTATATTACAGATTATTGCTTAAATCACATTGTTATGTTACAAAAATAACCTGCAAGCTAAACTACAATTTACACTTATTGCCTGTGCTTAGGAAAGTGTCATACTTTTAACCCAGGTATAGACGCGCATCTACACGAGCAAAAGTAGTACTTGCAAACGTCCGCAATCGTCACATCACAACTCGATCGTGTGCGTTATTTCTGCCGAAGGAAGCTTCTTGATGCCTGTCTTGTCCAGCTCCAGTTCAATTGTGAGGGTCTCGACTTCGGCTTCGAGCGCCTTTGTCCGCCTGTACATCTGAATGTAGTTCATTTGCAACTGCCTCTGATATTTCAGCACTTTTTCTTTTTCCTGCGCCCATATCAGCCGCTCCTGCTCGAAGTCCTTCCTCTTCAGCTCCATCTCCTCCCTCAGCTTGCTCACTTCGTGGCAGCGGGGGTTATTGAACGAGAGGCAGCAGTCGGCGATCAGGTCTTGGATCTCCTCGTCTTTGCTCTTGAAATTTATGTGGTGCACCTTCTCGGCCTGCTCGCCCGGGCCGCCGTCTTCTGGAGAATCGGACGGCTCGCCCTCGGGGTTGTCGCCCCGCAGGGAGCGCTGGTCGGCGTCGTGCTCCTGCAGGAGCTGGTGGATGCTCCGCCGCAGCTTGTCGATTTCGGAGTCCTTGTCCGAGACGGCTTTCCGCAAGCCTGCCGCCTCTGCCTCTTTGTTCTCCAGCTGGTCGCGGATGTCTCGGTAGTCATTGCGCAGCTGGAGCAGCTCGTGCCCTTTTGCTGTTTGCTCGTTCTAAAAAGCAAACAATTATAGCAATTAAATATTTTGTAGCTGGCAAAAGTTTAAGAAATGTTTAAAACTTCAGATATCCCTTTTAACACAAAAAGTATAAAAGTAAATTGCAAAAAATAAAGGTGAGTTTTCAACATGGATTTTATTGGTTTTAGAATGGGATCCATGATGAATTTCGTATTTTGTGTTCTAAAATTCTCCCCCAGTTTAACGCGGATCAAGATAAATGTAAATGTTAGATACTCGAGTTATTAGAGTCTGTATATTTATACTTATCATTTAATTATTTTTTCAATTGTATTTTTCTTATTACTTTTTTAATTACGTTGTTCCAATCATGTCTAGAAGATTAAAATACTGTTTTCTCAGCGATACTTTCGTATTCTATCCCGTCCAGCCAGATTCTGGTAAATTTTGTAATGTTTTCCAAAATATAACTATGGAACTCAGTGGTTTGTTAAACCTAATACCAAAAAACTTATCTCATAATTTAAATATACGAAAATGAAAAGATCTTGGTATAGTTCTGCAAATCTCTCCTTTTCCATTATTACTCCCCAATATGGTTTCCAACAATTTCCTTTCACAATTGTCTATTTTCTGTAATTTCATGTTTTTTATACCTACCTAATTGTTCAAATAGTTAACAAGATTTTCTCTGGCAGCACTTTCTAATTTGCTTCGTCTACTTTACTGTTAACTGTGGCTATTTTATCTCGTTCCATAAGTTTTTAAATAAATTTCTATGGACTTTGATTTATTCCTGAGCTTTCTCTATGTGCATAAGTGTATGTAAATGTAAGTAAAATAAAATAATAGTCAACATCTAATGTTAAAGTTTTAAGTTTGTTTTGGTAGTTTATTTTTGATAAATTTAGTAGTGGTATATCTACTACTGTTGGTAAGGTTTTTATTTATTTTTTATATCATTTTTCTTTAATACCTTTTTTGTGTTATAGGTATTTCTTTTTCTTCTGTGGTAAAACAAATTTTAAAAAAACAACATTAATTGTTGTTCCTTGATAAACATCATTGACAAAATTATAATTTTAAAATAATCCCATATTAATAACATCACGTTCTGCTGCCAAACCATTGCAACATAAATATCAGACAACTAATAGCCATTGTGATGAACTTTCAGATAATCGATCCTTACAATGAGCATTTTCTTTGAGCCGCTGTAAAGGTCGCTATCAATTCATTTGTTGTAAGGAAAGTCTTTTGCAGCTGAAACTTAATTAAAGTTATCGGCGTGTAATTTGAATCAAGCGCTTGATTTATAACGGTAATTTATGAAGTATGCAAAATTTCAATTAGTTTCATACAAGCGATGAGGCAACGGAAAATTAGTACCTTATTTTGAGCGTTTCTGTCCAGGTGCAAATGACACCACTGCAAGCCTTGACATTCTGCCCGAGTTGCCACATCGGAACTCACCTGGTAATCTTTCAGCTGCGACTTGAGAAGGGAGATCTCCCCCGTTTTTTGGCATAAGTTCCACTCGGTCTCCTCCAGCCTGCCGCGCAAGATGCCGACCTCCTGGCGCAGCCGGTCGCTTTCGCAGTTGGCCCTCTGCGCCTCGCCGAAGAGGCGCTTCTTGTCCTGCTGCAGCTGATAGGTCTGCATCATCAGCATCTGCTCCAGCTTCAGCGCCTTTTGGAGCGCTCGTCCGCAGCCTGTTCTCGTGCACGGTCTTTAGCCGGCGCAGCTCCCGCTCCCAGACCTTCTCCTTCTCCTGGTACACCCGGAAAATGACCTGCTCGTTGTGCTCCATGGTCTGCCGGAGGTAGGCGAGCTCGGAGTCCCGGTCTCTCAGGGCCGCCTCCAGCTCCGACACGCCCGAGTCCGAGGGGGATGGAGTCAGGTCCAGGAGACTTCCGCCGCCTCCGCCCGACAGCCGGTACGAGGATTTGTTCCTACACAACAATTATTTCATTACACAATTGCGCGGCGAGGGCCGCTCTGCGCTTACGTCAGCGTGCTGTCTGCCGTCGAGACGGGAGATTTTCGTACGCTCTCCAGGCTGTCGTAGTTCAGGAGCTTGTGGGGAAGCGACGTGAGGGAGCTCATCGCCAGCGGGGGCGAGGAAGTCGCGGACTGGCAGGACGACCGCAGCTTTCTGTCGAGGGAGTAATTTGAATTGGGGATCATGTGGTGCCGGTGGTCGTTGCTGCCTGAAAAAGTCGAAAATGAGGTCCAGAAGGACGTCGCCTCCGGCATGCAACCTGATCTGGTTAGAATGGGAGTAGATCCATATCGCTCTCCGTCCAAGCCGAACCTGGCTGCTGGCGACATTCCGGTCGGCCTGAATGCGATGGGGCGGATAACGACCCTACCCTAAAAGAGCAAAGATTGAACGTTCGTGTGAGATTGGCCGGTGGATGTTGTTTATCATATGCATCCAAACGGACTGCAATTAGCCTTTTTCTTGCAACCTGTAGCTAAGTGTGTCAGACGCGCAGCGCAGCCCGAGGGTTTGACCCTGCAGAGCTCAGCTTCGGTTAACTGTCCGTTTGGATTAAACCGGTGGTAAGCAAATGTAAAAGAGACTTAAAATGAGCGGCCGGTGCGGCGTGAGTACCGCTAGCTGTAATGAAGTTACTTCTGAGGTCACACTGCCGATAAAAGTATAAAATGCTGGAGAATTTGTTTATTGAGGCAGGTCCCCTTTTGTGCACGTTATCTCAGCCTCTAGCGAACACCATGAAACCGCAGAGCATTAGACAACGTTGCTCTAGTTGTGGCTTGCGAGGGCGTTCAGTTTTGTTGATAAATGGATGAAGTGTGAAATAAACAACCGCGTGCGTGTCACAAACCAATAAAAGCGTTGCTATTTAGTCTGGGAACGCACACACCTACGACAAATATGTGAAATAACGATATTTATGCGCTACAACAGTTTATAATGGTTTCTGCTCAGTGTGCTACGTTACGCTTGTACGGATTTTATTGAGCACCTCATTTGCATAACTGATGGTACTAGGAATTCTTTTGTGAAAACTGCGAGTTGTGGACAAATTAGGTGTACAAATTACCGTTTTTAAGTAACCGGCCGTTTATCAAAACAAAGGTTCGGTCTTCCTCGAGCTCTCCGTTGGATTATCCAGTTATTCGCCTTTCTCAGGCACAAACATCGCTCCTCTAACAGATGGGACGTCCGCTATTGCATATATTTGTTCAATGCTCCGAGATTTGTCTCGTTATATATCTTAACCTACTTCCATTTTAATGTGGCTACATATTTCGTAGTACGTGCATGACTTCACTAATTCATCTTGTACACTTGTTACTGCCGCTCACATTAGTACCTGCACTTTGAAACTTGTATTACATATTGGCTACACATTTTTTATTCGCGGGCGCAATTTGTTATTCTTGCTCTCTGTATAGAACATTTCCTACCAGTGTAAATTATGACTACAAATGCCTTGTTTCGTCTTGTTTATTTGCATCTTTAGCCATTTGAATGTTGTTCGTTAAGTGAGTTAATTTTTTACCCATCAAAAATATTAGATGGCGTATTATGTTACACTGAATGAATAGCAAATGTAATATTCAAACGTAATAATTAATTTACAAAGACGTTTTCTGTTGTATATTGTTTTATGTTAACGTGAGTTTCTATGCAAATCCTCTAGATTTATTGTACTTAAATGTAAATTTACTGGAGAAAGAAATAACAGAATATCAATGAATAAGTAAACAAAAGTCAACCCTTTCATGATGAATTAAAAATTTTCTCTACAGAAAGTGGTTGTTACGCAATGACTTTCGGCCAGTTTGAATATAGCTACTTTGTTTTCGATGTTTTTTACAATTTACCTTATTGTGACCTACTAATTGGTAATTGTCACATGATCATGTCTACAGATCTAAACGATTTTTTGCCATACTTCTTGCCTACGCAATCATGATGGAAAATAATCTTCTTCTTCTTCTTCTTTTAATCCTTTTACCCTAGACGGGTGTCGGGTTGTCCTTCGGTTTGTTTCTTATCCATAATATCCATTTCTTCCGGTCTCTCGCGTCCTCTTTCATTTCAATTAGTGTTTTATCCCTGCTTGGACAATAATCAAAGAAGCATTTTTTCTTCGCATAGTTAAAATCTAAATGTGGCATTTTTGATGTCACCGTGGTACCTTACTATCTCATATCTTTAGCTTCCTTAGTCAACGTACGCCAGTATCCAAAATAATAAACTTAAACATTCAGGAATGGTGGTGGTTCTGTGCATTTTTTAGTTGTGTTGTCTATCGTTGTTATAATTACACTAACTTCTTTTTAGATTCTGCATTAATAACGTTTTAATTAAAATCCCCACTGGACTAGTAATTAATGATTTATTTAAACCCGTAAGCAGAGTTGGATTTCAAAATGTATGTCGCCTGGTAAAAATCTTTCTTAAAAAGGCAATTGTGCTGCCATTCTTTGTTTTATGCATAGTTTTCTACGTCAGTTCTTGACAAATTGATTTTCCTTATTTTTAACAGAGGCTAGAATCAAATGCTGCAAATAAATCGCCTGACCAATTCTTCAAACCATGTTCAAGGACAAGATAAAAATTCTCCACGTTTAAAGTTGTAATCTAATTTTAAGTTATTTAGTTCATGATGTAAGTTAACGTCCAATTGTTCTAAAATATGTATGATGTTGGAAGGTTGACTAACAATAATAAATATAAAATATAGTTATGTAATTGTTATACACTCAAAGAACGCATAACCGCTAAGCTTTGCAATATGTTTAGATATCTCTTCCGTTAGAAGAGAGGAGGGAGCGTTATTTGATCAGCTGCACTATTATTATCATTGCTACAATAAGCACACGCGGTATAAATATATGATTAGTTGAAAAGAAAACAATTTGCTTTCAACTTATTACAAATTTCCCCAAAACACGCTAAAAACGTCAACACTAGACATTCAGACTAAGATGTCAATATATTTTTCATCTTTCATTTTAAAAATCTAGACACAGTTAAAAAAATCTTCACGAATCCCTTAAGCAAAGATCCCCTAGCCGCCGGTTCCTTCTGGAAAAACCAAAAAGGACAGTCAAATGCTACGTAGATCCAAATCCGCGTGCAGAAATTCAAAAACAAGTGAAAGTGGCTTAAAAAATAGCCTCTTTTACATTTATATGCTAATGGCTACATTTAAGTGGGAGAGAAGTTAGGGCTTGAACTTTTTACAAGGCGCGAAGCGCCTCAACGCACACCGCTCGACAGCTTTACCATCTCATGCATAGAAGTATATCTTAACAAGGCCGCGAAGCGACCTTTACATTATAATCTAGTATATTTTGTATAAAATTGTTTTTCTTATACAAAACGAGCAGCGTTGAAATCTGTTTGTAAATAATAATAAATTGGGATACGAAAAACCATTAACCTCCAAAAATAGTTGTAATGTGTAAATGAGTAAAAGTGCAAATGCGAGTCTTAAAGTAAAGTCTTTTCCAGCATTTTTAACTGTTTTGGATAAGTTTTGAAGTTTAATATATGTCCACTGACATTTAAAATGCTTCTCAATAACTATGCAACAGTTTAAGGTACTATGTATCATTATATACTTGTAAACTATAAATCAAAAATATTACAAAATGTTATTGTGCGTACAATTTTATGCGTGTTTTTAAAAACAAGAATACCTGGCCTAAAATCATATACAAAGCCAAATTAACAAATAAATCTTTTTTTACACTTCGTAAAATGCACGAAAAAGAACTCGATTTCCGACTATTGTTGGCAGGGATTTCTGAAAAAAAATTTCACCGTAGGGTACCTTGCAATACCACATTTTTAGTATTATATTATTTATATATTACGTTGTGCAACGTATGGTTATCAAGATTCTCACTACAAAAGAAGACAAACTGTCCGAAATTTGGAGAGGACAAGGTATAGTTCGAAGACAATACTCTTTAAAAGACTCAAATTTTTAGGAAAATACATATCTCCGACATCGCTAATGACCACCTGAGAATATTTGAATTATTCGCCATCTTCTCGATTAACAGTTTTTGAAACTAGTATATCGTCGCAAAAGACGCGAATTTCAGATCGGAGAGGTTATCCTGTTTCATGACGATACTCATACAGCTGCCCAAACTTGGCAAAATATTTAGGATTTATTTTGGATTACACTGAAATATACTCCGTGATTATCATTTCAAAGAAGCGCTTGAAGAATAGAAATGTAATGACAATATTACTGTTGAAGCGTTCGTAAGCAATTGGCTGGTGTTACGACCACCTTCGAGATCAAAACCCACCTAGTCGTTTCTAAGCCAGAAAATTATAACTTTGTGTGTTCGTATTTTCTGCGATGCTTTAATGAACAAAGAAATTATTTTTTTAATTCACCCATTTATTTCATATGCCCCAAGAAGGTTTTTTAGAAATCACAGAGCTTTTTCAATTTTATTTTCATTTATTTATTTATATTTGATAAGAATTTCTTTCTTTTCATACTGCAGCTACACTTAAATGAAACTTCAATAATATTTCTTTATTGAAGGTACTGGCAAATCCTCAAATGCAAGTACTCCAGACAGCTCTAAGTTTCTGTTTCTAAAAGCGCTTAATCAACCTCTTATTTAGAAACAAAACTTTTTTTGTGACTTTTTGATTCCACTCTCAGTACAATACAACCATGGTTGTGCTTCAAAGCAGATTTTAATTTATTGGCTTTTATTTTTAGGCAAATTGGTGTGAAGGTATTTTTAGATTTCTGGAACCAATAACTGGGTTTCTATGCAAGGCTAATAGCATTAATATAAGTTTTTAATCATTTAATCTGCTGTAAAATTAGCTCATGGCCACTTATTTTCCCATTAAACTAATTAAAATTGTATATGATTGTGTAAATTTTATAATATTTAAGCAGAAATGATGTAAAATTGCAATAATATACAACCAATTAAAAACGTGCGTTCAGAACTATACTAAACTGCAACATATACTTTTAAAATTCCTGTTGACTTGATATACTCACCAATATAATTGTTCAGTACATACTTTCTTAACTGATAAGTGTGATTCTACCTTAACTAATTATAGATATTAATCATTTTAGCAAAACTTTAGAATGGTTATGTAACGAAACCCTGATATTGTGGTATACAGTCTTTTCTACTTTCTCTTATTTAGCTTCTTTAATTAGATGGTTTTCTAATGCATAATTTTTTTAGTCAGAATGGATTTGTTTGGAGATTGTTATTTCGAAAACTTTTATCTGAAACCCAAGCCTGTCTTATAAGATTTTTGAAAGATTTGGCCAAAAAAGAGAAAGCATTCCAAAACGTCAACTAGAAAGTAGGTTTGTGTTTTAAAGGGCCTTCATTATGTCATGCAAAAGTTTTTTATTGCCGTACTTACTTTTCTGCCAATTTTATGTTTGACGTTAGAATCAATGTTTGGATTTTTTTTACACTCTAGGTTGACACGGAATATAGCCTCAGCCAAGACCAGTTAATCACCCGAAGAAAAGGTTTTCATTGTGGCCGCTTTTTACAAGAAAGGGCGAAGGGTTAGTGGAGCTCTAACTGCCTTCAAGATTGACAAGCACACTACCTTGTCTGTTTCTATAATAGCAAGATAAAAAATACTACGATAAATTTGCTCCATAATTAAATTGTCTATTTTACCAAGTTATAATAGGTCGATTGGAAAGTTTGAGAAGACAGGAAATGTACTGGATGACAATTTGTCGAGTATGGGCAGACCAGTCACTATGACCACTCTCGAGACCGTAGAACAAGCACGGGAGCTTTATGAACAAGGGCCCACAACTTTGGTCTTTAAATGTGCAGTTTAACTCGTTGTGAGTGTGAGCTCTATGCGCACCATCCTCACCAAGAAATTGAATCTATTTCCCTATAAGATTCAATTGAAAACGCCTCTTACCGAGGTCAATATTGGCAAAAATTTCACTTTTGCAAAAGTGATCATGGAGATGGTTCGAACCAAAAAATTGGACATAAATCATAGATGGCTATGTTAAAAAATAAAATTACCGACAATAAAGTACTTAAACCCCACATTTGATAAAAGTTCGTTAATTGCACCCAGAAAAAGTTAAGCATAGTGTGCAATTTTCCACTATGGAATAGTCGGCCCGCTGTTTTCCACAAAATATGTGAATGAAGAAGTTTATCGCGCAGAAGTTCTCGGGAAATTCATTCCAGTTGTGAGCGACAAAAGACAAATCAACCAATACTGGGCTCAGCAAGATGGAGCCACCCCCCATCGAACCCGGGGCATCTTTGACATCCTCATGAAAGTCTTTGGAAAGAGGATCATAGGTCTGGACGCCCCCCGTAAGATAGAAGACGGCATCGAGTGGCCCCCAAATTTCCCCGATTTAAACTCGTGTCATTTCTTCTTATTGGGTTATCTTAATGATAGGATTTATATAAACAAACCCCGGTCTATCGATGAATTCAAGAATCGCATCACAGAAAGGCTCTGGCCATTTCTGCAGACATCAGAAAAGCCGCAGTTGAGAGTTTCGGGAAAAGGGCTGAAAAGGCCATCTCTAGTGAAGGCAGTCATTTTGGAAACTGAACTCCATTTATTCATCATCATAATAAAAAAATAATTGAAATTTTATCTTGCGTAGTTCTTTTATAATGAATTTTTTATCGTTTGAGTCACATAATGATTCACTAGTTTAGAATTAGCTCCTCGTCTATATAAGTTTCTTAAAAACATAATCATATAGAAATATAGTCTATCAAGTTGTCTTGCATGTTGTTACATTTAAATTTGTTTTAAATTGCTTTACAAATTTATTGTAGACGTTTTACAATCATATCCAACACCAAAAATACATATTCATACAAAAAATTAAAATAATTTGGTTAAGAATTTAAAAAAGCCACACGTACAAATTACTCAAGTGAAGAGTACATACTAAGTTTATATTTAATATATACGTTATATATAATGCTCATCGAATGTCATGCATGTTAATTCAGATTTATTATTTTTAAATCCTAACACTTCTGCATTATTGGGATGTCGTTCCTGTCTGGCGTAGTTCAATGTATCTTTTTATGTATGATAAATTTCATTATATTCTTGTATATTAAGAATTACTTAGTTATATTTAAGACTACAATCAGAGTTATTGTTAAAAAGTGATTTTTTTAATATAATTACCAAGATTAATGTGTGATCTAAATTGAGTTCGAAACGTAATCAAACTATTTTTTTAGTATTGAAGTTTTTAACCATTTTAGTTTATAACTATCCATGCTAAATAAATTGATTAGTTTTTCTTTTGGTTGTGGCCTAATGACCGTGCTCTAATATGATGGCACATTCTTTTTTCATTTTCAATAGACTTGCAACTGGCTACAACTTATACTATCATTTTCCAGTGCTGATCAAAATATTTTGGCCGATGATTGTAAGAAAGCCTCACAATATGGTACGTGTACATGTTAAAAATTTAGATCTGCTAATATTTTTGATTTATCGGGTTTGAGTGGAGGGGAGGGGTGTAAACTATAATTCCCCAAAATTTTTGTTTTACCATATTATTAATTTGAGATAAGTTTTTATATCTTTTTGTTAACAAAATTGTATGGAATCAATAATTTTTAAAGTAATATTTTATTCAATAAGCCATAAATCATAAATCAATTTTATCATCCCATATAAATTAAGAAGTATGAAAAGCATAGAACTCTTAGGAAAAATAATATTCACTTTAAAATACTGTACCGCCATTTCCATTCCCAATTTACCTACAGAAGCTTTTTAATAAAGTAAACAATAATTGGACGCGTCGTCTAGAACGCTTGAAAAATAATAATTTATTTCATTTAAAAATTTTGGCCATGAATTGTTGCTAACTTATTTTAAAAACTGATTTTGGAAATGCAAATTTGGTCACAATGCGCAAAGAAATATTTGCTTTGCGAAAACGAAGTATGCTATCAGTTACAACACAGTGAATACCTCCAGCTGTTCTAGTCAAAGCAGTACAAATAAGTTATCAGACTAAGTTGGGCTTTAATTTCATTTGACCATAGCAATTTATTATATTTGGAAAGGCGAAGATGAGCTTTCGAGTTATACTATATAGTTTGACTCAAATACAAGTACAGAAAAAATCCTTACGGTGACTGCTTTGTCATATGATGCTTCATCATCCTTGCATCTGACAAAAGTAGATCTTATGCAATTCAAACATGGAATGATTAAACCTAATCAAACTCCCTTTCCAAAGCATGGGGGATTTGGACAAAAATGATGTTATAAATTTTGTGAAATTTCGAAACTTTCTATTTGTTCCGGATGGTGGTGACATGATAAAAACTACGTGGTTTTAGCGTAACACTATTTTGCCTTTGTAGAAAAAGAGTATTGCTAGAACAGGATAACGGTCTCCCGCATAGCCCAAACAGAAAGAAAGCTAGCTATATTTAAACTCTCCTTTTATTCAGCATACAACCCTTATCTGTCGCCACCAGATTATAACTTATTTTGGTAAATGGCTCATTTGAAAATATCTAGGGAAGAGAGTGAGTTACGAAAATTTCTTACTTCTCAGCGTAACACAAGAGTTAGTTAAAAATGGTTACAGACCATAGATCACAATTGACTTTGATTTTAAAAATGAATATTTCCTTTTGATAAATAAAATTTTCAAGCTACATACGTAGCGGAAAATTTACAAATACCCTGTATAAAATTAGGAAATTCATTTTTTATAACTAATCTCTGAAATTAACTAACATTTTATTTGTGTCCTAAATTACTAAACTACTTATTAATCCAGAAGTATCCATCGATCCACCCTGGCTTCTGAAACATTTTGCACACATCCCTGGCATGACTATGCTTGCACTATAATCTGCTTTTTATTATTGTAATACACTTCACACCACACTAGCTCAAAATATTTCGTTCTTTTAAGTCTGCGGACAAGATCTTGTTTGACTAGAAGTTGTAGAGTTTCTTGGTTTTAACGTCTATAAAGTCTCTGCTCATGGGTTCTGGCAAGCTTTCTGATCACGTCCTCGACCATCTCCACCTGGAGTTCCCGATGCAAATCCTTGTCTCACACGTACCAAGGAGCATTTACCATATTTCTTAAAATCCAATTTTGGATGGTGGGTGCTGTAGACCCATACCGATCGTATCATCTGTTTATAAACCAGTACTTTATTTCGAATGGATAGTTGGAAATTTATTCCCATAAACCAATACATGTTATTATATTTTAATTTTAATTCGGTTGTTTTCTTTTTAACATGCTCTTTCCATTTCAGTGTTGCATCTAGATTTAAGCCTAGGTATTTGGCTATTTCTTGGTGTGGAATTGTGTTAGCGATCAAATTCACTGTAAGATGGTTTATTTTTCTATTCGTAAAATCAATATGAATAGATTTATACGCCTCTTTACACCCATGTATTTATATCATTAATTGGTCTTGGCCGTAGCTTCTTCTATATTCTCTCCTATAGCTAGTACTGTGGTGCCATCCGCAAATATGGCTGATTTGACATTTTTTCTTTTTCTGGGATATCACATTTATGGCAAATATATAATACTGACCTAAGAATATTTCCTTAAGAGACATCTGATTTTATTATTTTAAGTTCGGAGAACTCACTTTCTTGCTTAATTATGAAGGTTCGGTCTGTTAAGTATGAGTCCAAGAACTGAAGATATTGGGTAGACAACTATCTTTTTAATTTCATTAGTAGACCCTCGTGCCAAACTTTATCAAATGCTTTAGCAATGTCTAATAATATCGCGGAGCATATTTTCTTCTCCTCGAGAGATTTGGTCACATCTGTAATACGGTGGACCTGATCAACCGTAGAATGTTTACTACGAAACCTAAATTGTTGTGCAGGGATGAGTTGCTACTCTTCAATTATTTTCTTCATTATTAAAAAAAAGTTACTTTTCACACAGGTAGGTAGCAATGATATTAGCCTATATGAGGTTACATCGTGAATAGGTTTTCCCGGTTTAGATATCATAATAACTTCAGCTGTTTCCACATGACTGGAACGTATTGTAGTCTAAATGCTGAATTGATCAAATATGGAAGTTTCGCAATACCTTTCCTTAGTAGTTGTTTTAATATCTTTTTACTGAACAGGTCGAATCCCAGAGCCTTTTTTGGGTTAGAAAATTTAACATGATAATTAATTATAAGAAACTAAATATTTCTCGTTTCATATCAATTCTAAAACTAAAATATTTCATTCTCAGATCTTCCTCGTGTATATCATTTGATTATGATGCCAACTAACCTGCTTGAGGAAAAAAACAACCAGATTACTGTCTACAACTTTACACCACTTGTGGTCTACGGAAACTAATCACCAACATTTATAGCTGTCCTAGAAATAAGCTCTTTACCTAATGGTAACTATAATAACACACTATTATTTACTATTATCTCTAATAGTAAATACAGCTGCAAACCCACATTTAATTAGCCTCCCGCCGACAGGCCGCCGGCCGCTAATTGGAAATCGGCGCTTTCCTTGGCCGGCGGCGTTTCCTGGGCGCCGCCCCCGCCCGAATTCCTGAGCCGCCAGACTCAATAAAAATTAAAAGCTAGGCGGACCCTGGATTTTAAATCATCCTTCGGCTCGTCTTATTTTGATGGCGGAGATAATCGCCGGGATGGGTAGTTGCGGGTGAGCAAAATGACCCCGAACGAAATTGTTTCCAGCGTGAAATTTGCCGGCCGGCGAGGATGGCAACCTGCGGCTCGCCGCCGGAGCCGAAGGTGTTAATCCAGCAAGTTTTACGATCACTCGGGAACAATTAAGTCTAATTGCGGGTAATTGTTTGGCACTCACTTCTAGAGAACTTTACGCATGAGCTGCGGCCGTGCTCGGCGGAAGCTCAATTTGTTCGTTCACAAAAATGTGGTTGCATAGAGTTAACTCTTCTCATATACGTATAATGAGCTTTCAGACACTAATTGTGCTTTCAGAAGTATGTTTGTCAGTACATTAACATTTTTTTTTTGTAGTAAAATCAAGATATTTAGTAGCAGATTACTTAATGAACTGCTTTATTAGAAATGATTCCAGAAGAACAAAATAGATATTGCATGTTAACTTAAAACCAAAAACATATATAAAAAGACGCCGGACAATATTTTGTGTTCATCCCAAAATTATATCATTATTCCTAAAAGATTTTGCACTGTTTGTGGGGAGATATCAAAGTATTCGTCTATTACGATTTTTTGAAACGGTAGAACGAGCTTAACTATCCTAGATAAGTAAAAAGTAGAAAGCTATCTCAAAACCATCAAAATCCTTAAGGATTCCTTTTGCAAATTACTGAATAGATTGAAAAATGCCATGCATAGAAAATAATGGTAAACATTCCATTAGATTTATTAGTAAAATTCAGTAAATAAAATAAAAATGATTTTATAATTAAAAAGGAATTATTTTCATTTAACATAAAAATCTGGAGGAAGCAGGACGTCATTATGTAAACACCCCTAAAAACTCTAAATATCAAAATACATAATCAATACGAAAACGCATGCCTTCTATGACAGATCGCAATACTCTTCTTGACGTTGTTAGTCTCCAAGTACTAATATTGAATTTACATTTGTTTGCAAATCTACTCTTAAACGGATTTGTATTACAAGGTACTCTTAGAATGGCCTATTTATATAAACTTACCCTCACAGGCGCCAATCAAAACTTTTTTAGTGTTTCGCCGTTTGTGTGAGATGGGCACGTTATATACCCGAGTTAGAAGACTGTTTTCTACAAGACATTGAGGATAATTTCAGTACAAGCTTCAGATGCCAAATTATTGTACTGAATACATAAAACCGACAGTATTTCCATCACTTGTAGCGTGTGCAGGAACTATTGCAAGAAGAAAAAATGTTATGGGATTTATACTGTCAACGTCCTTCGCAGATCAAAGAATCTTTTGTAGAAATGCCATCATTACACAGTCATCTGAGCTAGGCAGAATCCCCATGAAATAGGTGAGGTTCATTATCAGCAACGGTTTAGCATCAGTATTGGTGCTGGAATTATTAGTAACTACCGAATTCAGTTCTTCCACAACGCCTCAATAGCCTTGTCTCTCTGCATTTCTTAAGAAACACTCCTCCTTTATTGGTTAAAGACAGGTCAATCTATAATAATAAGCTCTAGCTCACTTGACTATTAACATTCACCAGTATTTCGATAACAGTTTCTCCAAGATTAAGTCGGACAAGGCGGTCTTGCTGCACGGTCCGTCAACGTGTCCTCGAATATACTGAACTAATTTCTAATGTTTGAGCAGTGTATCATTGCAAGATTTAAATTGATGTGTCTATCGATAACGCGTTTGGATTGAACAACTCCTCTAAAGTTCTCAGAAATAAATGGCACAGTATAAGAAACGTACGTATATATACATAAATGCTAAGAGTAAGTATTTTAAAGGTGGTAGTGATTGCTAAAATACAAAGAGGCTCATATATTCTGTATTAAATTATAAATAGTAGGAGTAATAAATCGTGACATATTAAATATAATAATAATAATATAAAAGCTAAAAATGTCTATAAGATCACAAAGACTTGCCAAGAAGAAAAAGAAAAATACAAACAAATAATAATAATATAAAAAACAACTAAATAAAGGTGAAACCTAACGAACTACCAAATTTAAATATTAATTAAAATCTTAGTTTGCAATTTTGCAAAAATTGATAGAAACTATATTTGTCTTCTACAGAATCACACTACAATCTTAAACTTCAATTTAAATTGGAATGTACTAATTTTTAAACAAATAATCTTTCATAAAACGTATTTAAAAGAAAAAGGCATAATGCACAATACTGAAGTTTATCTAGTTTAAATGGCCTAATAGTAGTAGATATTTCACGTTTCGTAGATCGATGAGTAGAATGAGATTTGGATATATTAAATTCCAGTAGATTGTTCAGTCAGGTTAGTGCACTACATCTTTTACTTAATGGAACGAAGATTAAGAATTAGAAAATTTTCATTATGACAATGAGAATAAAATAATTGTAATTCAATCTCAATATATGTGAGAGTTCTTTATTTCCTCCTTCAAATTGCTGTTTCGATGGGCTCCGCTTGTTAGAATTTTCTCCCATCCACAAATGCTTAAAAAATTCAGAAACTTAAGTAACTGGTTCTATTGTCCTTGAGAAATATCATGCCTTACTCATTCTATAACTTTTTTTGGATTATTACAATTTTGATTACCTGAAAGTGTTGTGCAATGTTGTCCACTAATAGTTTTATATTTATTAAATAATTAATTATTAAAATTGCTGTAACGCCCAAAAAGCTGAAGTTCATAGGTAATTAAATAATTTTTACGCTGTCTAATTTTCTCTTTGGAGTTTTTCTGTTCAAATAAAAGTGTAATGATCAGTAGAATTTTGATTATATTCGTGTTGTTCAACTTAAATGCTCGGTAAAATCCATTTAACATATATATTTAAATTATTCGTCAGTTAATGCGACAAAATTGTCATCACAGCATTAATCTACAAGTTTTTATGTAACGATATTATACAGTTTAGTGTCAGTTATTTTAGATCCAATATTTAATTAAAAATCAAACTTGCACTTAAATAAGGGCTGATTAAAGCTACAATAATTTTCCGTTAGAATTTAGATAACAGATTTTTTTGGTTCTGTTCATTGTCAAAAAGCAAAATTTAAATTTTTATATTTTACAATTTTATTAAAAGACAAATTAATAAAAAAAATTATTATATGATCTATGTTTTTTAGTCGACCTAAACTTTTTGTCTCCTATTGTATTTCCACCTACAAACTCTCATCCTTTCGCAAACCTTTTTCTCGTGTATTTACACATCTAAAGTTTCTTTCTATAGTACCTTGAGTTCTAAGTGAAAAACCAATTCCCTATATTTTTAAATTTGATTCAAATTTTTATATTTTTTATGTACAAAAAAAAAGGTTTGCAGAGTATGATTTCTAAGTAAACGAAATTTGGACTAAAAGTAACGATGATGTTTCATAGCTCATTCGTAGTCAGTGTCCCAAAGACGTACTTAACGTACTTAACGAAATATTTTACGAATTTAATCGTCAGTCTTTGTATATTAGCATTAGTGTAGTGTAGCAAATAAATTATCTACTCAATATTTAAATTTAAATTTCATATGACTAAATATTTAATGATTGCAAATGTTAGTACCTGATTTCCACAGGCTGCAAAAGCATTACTGGTTAGCAGCGCTCGTATTTGTTTTAATAGTCGTCATGCACACCGAAAGACAGGTAGTAGCATTATATGTTCCATCATACAAAGATACGTCCGGAAAGTAACGGAAGTTATTCCAGAAAATTCATTTAATTTTAATAGTCCTAAAATAGTGTCCTATCAAGCTGTATTTGAGCCAGGAAAACAAAAATATGTTTCACCAACTCTTTTTTCAAAAATCAAAAACTCACAAGAAATAGATACACGGTTTTTCTTGTGTTGGACGGTTAAAATCTTAGGAACCAAATTAGCATAAACCTTCCGCATTTGCAATTCCGTCATGATGATTTCATTAATAATGGATTTTGGAGGACCTATTTACTCTGCTATCAGTCTGACGCTCAGATATCGGTCAGAGTCCAAAATCACTTACAACTTATCTACATTGTCCGAAGAGTAAGATGATAGGCGCCTTTCGTGTTAGTCATTCTCGACGTCCTCTTTTCTTTCTCCAAATGTCACTTAAACACTTGTACTTTCGATAACATATCTTTCGCGTAGGCTTTCTAAATGATAGCAAGCGTCTAGATTGTTTATTTTTCAAGTTTAACGCAGTTTTATTGCGCTGCATTTTGTCCCATGACGCGATGCTTAAACAGCTGTCCAGTTTGCAGGCGATCTGCACTCTGTACAGTCTCAAAGTCAAATGAACTGGGTCGTCCATCAGATTCGAATACTCCGCCTCCCGGTCCTTCTAGTTAGACCAAGAAAATCAGTCTCGTTCCTTTCCAGACATCTCTTGTTTGTTATGAGTTTTAAAAATAAATGACTGTTCAGACTACAACAAAACATTTATTTGGATCGTGCGTCTGTTTTGAAATCGAAAAGTTGTTTGACAAGTTTAGGACTGATGATTTTAATTTAATTTAATTTAAACACTCGGCTCATTTAAGACATCCTCGTCCATTATGACAACGCCAAACTTGAAAAAGTTAAAATGGAAAATGCTGCAACACTCATTATATTAGCCATGTCTTGCTCAAATATTTATTTGTTCCGATTTCCGCAGAGTAGTTAAAATAACAACGAATTCAGTTTCGTAAGACACTGACATGGTTTTGAAGAAAATCTAATTCCTCGAAAAAGGACATTGTAAAAAACAATCAACATTACTAAAGTTTTTCAAAAAATGTAACTGCTTCTGTTCTTCTTATTTCCAAATCGGGCATAAACTTTTGCAACCATGCAATATTTAGTGTTTTAAACAATAAACCATAGTCCTTTGTCTATTATTATAAACTTTCATTTTGTACCAGTTGATCGAATATTTCAGTTTAATTTGTATTAAAATACATAAATTGAAAGCTGGTTTCGTAAGCATTTTGCATTAAAACGTTATTTTTAACAAAGTGGATGGAATATCCGTATAACTGTAAAGTTTGTAATATACGTAACGTCAATTTCTAAGTGTAATTTACAAATGCTTGCTGGCTCCAGTCTGTATGTGTAGTAAAATCACCTTGAAGGCAAATACTGCTAATAATGCAACAATAATTATTTTGCAAGAAGCTTTTGCAGAGTCCTAAAAATTGGTCTAATGAACTCATTTCCGCTCGTTATTTTTTTGGTTTTCCAGTTAATCACTGTAATCAACGTTGTTTTTGCAGTATCCTTCGCATTATTGCTATTAATAGAACATTGGCTGTGAAACTTAAGGTGCACTATAATTAAAATTAAATAATTATGAGAAACTAACATTGCGTAAAGGAAGTAATGCGGTTTTTTATCATAAGTGAATTACGAATATTGTGAAATGATATTTAAAGCAACTATTAAAATAAAAATTCAATTTTGCAAAACTATTTAGTGACCATTAAAAAGATTTTATACGAATACAACATATTACTTCAAAGATCTCTTTTTTTCTTCAAGAATTTTGTATTGGAAAACTTTTTTAAGTTGAACAACCAACAAGATATTTCTGATAAATTGCACAAGCAACCAATAAATGAGAACTGAATAGCTTCAATCAGTTTAAGTCGTTCTAAGGTTGAAAATTGTATGTTGCATATTTTAAGCGCAATACGTAGGTTAATCAAATATAAACAAGAATTACGTTTTTTAACTTATTGAAGCATCATAAAAATATAAACATATATAGTTATTTTTCTATATAACTCTAACTTAAAAACACATTTCTTCCAATGGATGAGTAATTGTGAGATGGTTATGACACCAACCATAGTACACGAACAATTCGACCGTTAAATCCTTGTCATCCTGGTGCTTCTTTTAATAGTTCTAATATGTGATAACTGCTGCAGGATGAGTCTGTAGTGTGGTACAGAACAAATCTCCATTTTCTTTATCGAGTTTGAGCAGTTGCTTGGGGATTGAAAATTCGCAACTTTTCCGACGATGTGCAAGTTTTGTTTCTTTCAAAAGTTAACGAGAGCAATTATCGAGAAGGTGGGAATATTCTCCTGAGCACGCTGGTTCTCGGAGACATTGGTAACCTTCATGATCAACTGGTTGATGCCACGTATGTACGTACTTAATTCTTCTTAAGAAAGTTGTCCCCGCACTGTGCCTTAAGCCTTCTTAATGTTACGGGCGGTTTTACCCCCTCTGTCGTGAGAAACTTGGTAATAATCGTTTATATTCATAGTATTTTGGCAAAATTAATCTTTTTAGATAAGGTCAAATTTTTAATTGCATATAGGAGTATATTAAAATCCTTAATTCCTAATTTAAAAGAGCCAACGAGAATAAAATGGACAATTTATACAAAATACCAAACTAAGAAAAATTCTAACAAACATAACAGTAATGCTACACGTAAAATATTTTTTTTGTACTTCAGTGTTTAGTACTTCAAAATTATGTGCGTAGATTCCTTTTTTGACTTAACATAGGTTCAGAAACTACAGGACTGTAATCCTTTCAGAGAAACTAACATGCTGAGCTATTTTACTTTGAACTAGAGTGAGTCAAAGATATATGTGAATTTTTTTACATCAGGTATAAAGCCATATTAAGTAAACATTAAAACACATTCACTTAATATTTTTAGATACTGCGTACTAAAATACAATAAAAATATTTTATGTAGACAAGAGGTTAATGTAGCTTTAATCCTAGTACCTATGCCGTTCATGTGTTGGCCGTTAATTTTTGCTCTATAGAAAGCACCGCATTTAGGGTTAAGAATTAACTAATTGATTTATTGTTAACATTATTTTAAATCGTATATTTGAAGAACACTTAAAAAAACTTATGGGACCTTTTAAAATATGGGAGAGGAAAGATGTATGAAAAAATACATATCTTACTCCGGAATGAATAAAAGTTGCCCGAAGAAACTGGGATTGATAATACTAATAACTGACAAAGAGGTATGACAATGCGCAAATTATGGAGGTATAACATAGTTAAATATTAAATACAAAATATTAATAATTATTCTAAATGAAAGACTTATGCAACATACTGAAAAGGTAATTAAGGATTACCAGTTAAGGTATATAAAAGGGAAATCAACCAAAGATGCGATACATATTACGAGGCAAATTGGTAAAAAAGTCATAAACTCAACATAGTCTCATAGACTTCAAGCAAGGTTTTGACAAGGTTGATAAAATAAAAATGACACAGGATCTAAAATATATTAAAACACTAGATCTACTAATCTAATACACTGATCATGGGAACTCAATAATAATAATAAACTTTGAGAAAAATTTTGAAATAAACAGAAGGATTCGACAAGGAGATACTTTATCTACCGTACTATTTATCACCTTTTTGAACTGCATAGTGAAACACGTAAAATACAAGGGAGCAATAAAGAATAGATCCAAACAAATGGTCGCATATGTATATGACCTGATAGTTGTAGCAATAAATCTAAAAGAACTAGAAGGTCCGTTTAGAATAATAGATGAAAAAGTACGAGAAACAACAAGACAACATATTTGTGTTGTAGAAGAAAGGAAAGATCATCAAGAAACTTCTCATTGTCATTAATAAATTGTAATTTTGAATTAGAGACATTCAAATATCTGGGAGGACTACTGTACAGGAAGAATGAACGAGTATGCATTAAACAAAGAATACATTTGGAGTTCAAAGCATTTTTCTCAAACAAATAGATGCTAAAGAATAAAAAAGCTTGATAAATTGGCACAAAAATAAAAAAATAACTTAAGGTTTTTGAAAGGAAAATTATCAGAACTACAATGAAACCTAAACAAGTAAATTAAAAGGAAACAAGACCACTGCTAAACCGCGAAATTAGCAAATGCTAAAACATGAGAAAATAGTTAAAATAATTAATTGGTAAAAAATCAAAATTCTAATAAGAATAGGAGAAAACAATCCAGGCAGAAGTTTAACGGAATGCGGTCCTGGGAAACCGAGACCGTAAAGGAAACTGCAAACGAAATGGAAAGAATAGGTAGAAAACGACAAAAGAAACTTAAATGTTGCTAGGAAGCAGTGGAATATAGTAAAATTGGAAAATGTATACAAGAAATTATGAAAGACAAAAAAGAAATGGGACTAATCCATTATGTTAATAGAATTTAGAATTTTCAAACTACACACTAACGTATTGTAAGCTCTAGAAGCTTTTTTTTTGTAACAACAGTTAGAAAAATAATCAACATATTGCTAAGAAATTCTTGGATTGTATTAGAATTGTCTATCAGCCATAAAAAATACTTTCTAATAATATGTCATCAATTATAGTTAGAAACAAGTATATCTCAACAATTAATTGAGAAATTTCGAAACGTACGAATAAGAGATATAAACCAAAATTTGGGGAAATAACATTAATAATGTAGCTTTCATTGTAATGGTAATATTTAACAAATTTTAAACTTGATATGTTTAACATTTTTAGATTACTAATGTTAAGGCAGAAAAACGATAACAACAATGAACATTTATACATAAAAAAAGAAAAATATTAATTAAGCAATACAGAAAATGGGAAAAGTATAATTCGCGGGATCCAATGCTATCAATAACGAGCTAAATAAATATATACCCTAAATATCCGTTTTCAAATTTAATTTATTTCGACAGTAAAGTGCTTGCTATTGACTGTAAATTCTCAATTGGGCAAGCATTTCGATCTATTCGGTCAATAACAACGCAAGACAAGAATACCTTACCTGAAAAAATATTTAGGTTTTGTAGCTTAGTGACGCACAAACCCACTTGATGTTTTTTTTTTCATGGCGACTAACAATCTATTTGAAAAAAACGAAACTGCCTGACCCACGTCTTGATTATAATAGTCACTTATACAGTCCAAAAAGGTCAATAATCAGGAAATTAAATTGTACAAGCGCAGGATAAAGAAAATTAAAACAGTTTTATTTCTATACTCAAAGACTTCTAATAATTTATGACTAATGTGACAAACTAATAGTATGGGCATCTTTTTCTCAAATGGTAACGAATTTCCGAACGTTGCCACAAAAGCACCGTTATCTGGTAAAGTTCGCGGCTAATTTCAGGTGGCTGCCGTGCCGTCACGGTTGAGCGGCGAACTTAATGCCTTTGATGTGCAGACAGCTGCTGTTGAAACGTTCGCGATGCTTGTACACAGGCGAAGCCTAGAACAGGGCGGACTTTTAAACTCTAGAAAGCCCAGTCTCATCTATATTATAGATTGTAAGAGCAGCAATTTTCATGCAAGATACTTTACTTTCTAATTTTTGAAAACTTTTTGGTGAGACAGTTCACCGAGTCCTATTGCACGAATTAATAAAATTACATTAGGTTCACAAAACTATGGTCCATGTCTCTTAAATAAAGCATTAGAACCTGATCCAAGAGTTCACCAAATGTATTCCGAAAACGACCAAGCCTTTTTTTTGCTCGAACTGATACGTTAGTAATGCCTTACGCTTTTTGATGTGCGTGTTCTTGGACTTTATACTTCTAACCACTCTATCTTCTATTTTGTACAGTTGCACTGGCTTCATTGATGTTTTCTAACCAGTTCTTTGTGCTGTCTTTCCACGATATCGTTCACTTATGGTTTAAAAATAAAACAACCATTCTAAAAATATGAATAAAATGACATACCCGACTGTTTTATCGGCAGTCATTATGTACCATTTTACACACAATAGCAGCAAAAGGGATAGAATTTCCTTAGCTTAGGCTTGCTTCAATAAATAGTTTTTATTAATATAGTTTCTTTTTTAAATAATGCTTTAGGAGTCCGTAATTTGGTTCTATGCAAATTTGGAAATATGGATGATGCCGATACCATTTTCTCTTATATTTTAGCGCAAAAACACTCTAAAATGACACTTGAGGTGAAATATGTGGTCTATTCTGAAAATATCGAGCCATACAATACTTAAAATTATAATTACAATAACAAAAAAAACTTGCAGTTCAGTTAATGTGGTATACAATAAAAGTTTCTTATACCCTTCAACACAAGTAATTTGGGACCTCATTGGTTTTCTAGAACGCCAAAAATAATGTGTATAGCTTTCTACAAAATCGTTTGTAGCACGCATTTATCCGTTATATCGTTTTCGAAAAGTACTCCAAACCACCAGAATAGTTTCTATAAACAAATGTTCCAAGTATGCACAAAGTTTCTCATTCAGTTATTAGAAATGCGATGATCATACACTCTAACTCCCAACTTATGCAATCGGTAAATTCTTTCTTATTCCCGCATGTGCATCGCAGTCCACTTTTATCAGCTGTTAGGTTACATCGCAGTTGGTCAAATTCTTTTCATTGTATTAACATTGGTTTAATATCTTTCAGGCAAATCTTGTATGTTCACCTGCTGTACATTTGTTTACAACATATCATATTAAATTAATTTATTTTATAAATTGTGAAAACTCAAAAGAATAACTTTTATTTTTAGTATAGCGATTGTTATGACTCATAAACATTTAAAGAATAATATTTTAGGGCCCGGTAAAAAAATATTTCTCCAGGACAAGCGTTGGCGACGCTCCTATCACCAACTAAAAAATTTAATTGGTCATTTACTAACTACTACTAAAAGGTTAAGTCCTGTAGCAATCTTTTGCCCGATACCATTTTTTGTCCATGTAGAATTGCTATTTGGTGAAATAATGACACTGAACGATATTGGATGCGCTTTTTCTAACTTACGAAATAAAGAGTCATTTTACATACCCTTCCCTCATATTATTAGGCTTTAAAAAAAATAAACCCTCCGATAAGTTATACAGTGTTATTATTATTAATATACAGTGATAATAAGCATGTTATTGTTATGAAAATGTCTAATAGAAGCTTTCCAGCAAAAACTGCTGTTCTCACTTTACAAAACTCGTTTTCATCAAGTTACACTAACAATATCTTTTGTATTGAAGGCAAGACCGTCCTAAAAAAAATAAGTGGTTTCCCTATACGTACCATAATGAGATTAAGATAAGTAGTTACAGTAACATTTTGCTCACATATCTATATGTTAAAAGTGTCCATGCAGTCTTGTTACAATATTAAATTATTTCTTCAAATAGATAATTGAACTAATATTGTAAAGTTCTTTTATACTAATTTAATAGTTATAAATAGGTAACGGGTAGACACACCTTGTGACCTCGGTGAGGATAGGTCTGCTACAGAAAATAGCAATTCTGCCGACATGAGCTCATGGTTACCTTTCATCTCCAAACCGAGTCCTTACAACCTAATTCCTACCCCGCTCTATACAAATACCTTGCCCTATCCTGAAACCACTCGCCAACACGTAGGGCGCGCGGCGAGAATGCCAAAACTTCCCAAAATCGACAAAGACTTTCAAAACAGCAAAAGATATAGTACCCCAGGTGAGTAGAGGTACAAAATCCAAATCTTACACTGCCTCGACAGTTTGTCTCAAGATTCTGGGAGAAAATTTTTCAAAAATCGGCCAAAAATAAACACTAAAAAAACTTCTCATACAACATATAACATACGAACAATGAGGACGGAAGAACAGTTAGAGGAACTAGAACACGAGATAACTTTCATTAAATGGGACGTAATCGGATTAAGTGAGACATCACCCAGACGAAAAATTAATCATATCAAAAACAGGGCACGTGCTACTCCAGAAAAACTGATTACAAAGACCATATAGATAGCATAGCCCTCATAATACATAAAAAAAAGAAAAATCTAATTAAAAAATACCACACAATATCAGACAGAGTCATTTATATAAAACTAAAGCTGAGGTCCAATTGTGAGATACAAATCATACATTCAGTTTTACCAACCACTACTGAGAATAAAGACGTGGAACAAGTATATAAAAATGTCAAAGCAGCAAAAGCCTTAGAAAAACAGCATATGTTTTAATTACATGCGACTTTAACGCCAAATCGAAAATGGAGAAATGGAGATAGGAAAATTTTCATTAAGCAACGGAAATCCCAAAGGTGAAATGCTGTTAAATTATCTCCAAAGTGAGAACTTCTTTTGTTTGAATACTTTTTACAAGAAACCGGAACAGCGCAAATGGACATGGATAAGTCCGAATTGCCGAACAAAGAATGAAATAGACTATATAATCTGTAACAACAAACAGTTATGCAGAGAAAAAATTAAAAAGCAGATTCCTAACTAGAAAAGAATTAAAAGAGAAAAAGAGAAATAAAAAAGAGAAAAGACTAACACAAAAAAACTTAAAACCCTGAATATTGACCAACTGACAAATAAAATAAATAACAGTATACGAATCCGCAACCAAGAACATATGCTCAAAAGGAAATCAAAGTAAAAGTATCTAAATTAAATCTACAAACAATAGACCTAATGAAACAAAGAAAAAAATTACAAAATAATCAGAAGAATACAAACAGCCCAATAAAGTCATAAAAAGAAAAGAGAAAAGGCCTGGTAACAGAGATCATAGAGAGGAACGCAAACATGAAGGTCTTAAGATAAAAACTATCCAACGGTAAAACAAAACCATGAAAATGAAAAATGCGCAAGGAATACTAACTACAAAGCTAAATGAAACCGCCCAGTTAATTGAAATATTCTATAAAGGATTATATTCATCCAGCATAATAGAACAAAACCATCAATCACGAAGAAAATTTATAAACATAGGGTCAGAGGAGGCACCTGAAATAACACAAAGTAAAATAAAAGAAGCTTTAAAACAAATGAAAAACGCAAAGTGCTCAGGAGAAGAACAAATAACATTAGAGATGCTTAAAGTAGGAGTGGACTTTATTATCAAAACGATTAAACTACTTGTAAACAAGGCAGGATAACAGATGCATAAAACAATACAGAGGTGTTGTTGATATTTAAAAAAGGGGACACATCTAAAATAGAAAATTATAGACTCATTAGTTTGCTAGCACATCTGCATAAACTCTTTACGAATATCCTAACAAATCGACTAACAAATAAATTCGATCTGTATCAACCAGTAGAGCAAGCATGGTTTCGTAAGGGATTTAGTACTATCGACCATCTGTACACTTAAGAACCCTAATCGAAAGACCAAATGTATACAACCAGCCAGCTTTTATAGACTTCAAAAGGCTTTTGACAGCTTTGAAATGTGGGCAGTATTAAGTTCTTTGAAAGACGCAAGAGTATACTATAGATATACAAAAATGTTTGAATACATATATAGGAATGCCATGATATAAACAAAAATTAACGACGACGTGAAAATTGAAAAGATTCAAATTGAAAGAGGAATTAGGCAGGTTGATAAGATAACACCAAAACTATTTATCCTCGCTCTAGAACAGGCTTTCAAGAACCTTTCATGGAAACAAAAAGGCATAAAAATAAATGGAAAATATCGGAGCCATTTGAGATACGCGGATGATGTAATCCTAACATCCCCTGATCCCAATAAACTACAACAAATGATAGAAGAACTCAATCAAACAATCGAGAGAATAGGACTCCAAATGAATCTTAGCAAAACCATAATAACGAGTAAAGACAACGTCCAGATTAGTATAGAGGAAAAACACATACATAACATAGATGTGTATGTATATATATCCGGAGCACAATATAATCATCAGTAAAGAAAGTCAAATTTTGGAAACACCTCAAAGAATCGGTTTATAATGGGCTTCTTTTGGAAAACTCAGACACATACTACCGAATAAGAACATACCCATAAATCTAAATCGAAAAGTATTTGACACATGTATTATACCAGTAGCTGGACTAGAAACCATGGCTCTGACAAAGAAAAGTGCAAATCGGGTACGAATAATGCAAAGAGCCATGGAAAGAAGAATGTTGGATATCTTTATAAAAATAGAATGACAAATGTGGCAATAAGTCAAAGAACAGAAACAATAGATATCATGGAAGGTATCGCAAAATTTAAATGGATCTGGGCAGGACATATCGCTCGGAACGCTAACAACAAATGGACATCAAACATCACCCACTGGAGACCCAGAGAAACAAGAAGAGATAAAGGACGACCGCCGATGGGATGGGTCGACGAAATAAGGAAAATAGGTGGAAAGAAATGATATCATCAAGCACGGGAAAGAAAAAGATGGAAGAATTTGGGAGTGGATAGAGAACGGCTAATGAAGTAGAAGAATGGTTATAAAAATTATTAATTGCCTGTTATTGGTTTTTCACGTAAAATTGACAAAAACTATTGTGTAGTAAGAAAAGAAAATGGTTAAGTGTAGATTGTAGGTTTTTGTGTATGTAAGTTATGGCATTAGTGTACAGTTAGTTGTCTTCTGTTACAGCATCACGACCACGTTCATCTTCAAATGAGCTCCAATTCTGCATTGAGCTTCAAATTAGGTTCAACTAGCACAACTTGCAATTCGAACTGCAAGGCTCAAGGCTGTGCCCGTAAACCGTAAGATTTTCTAATTGCATCATCAGTCTATAAATAAACACGCAAGCGCTCAATGCGGAGCCGAAGCACAGCGATCATTGTTCGTGGGGAGATTACCGCGCGTTTTTCAGCCAGAACAGGATAATTTGAATTAAAGTATACGTCTCCCGGCAGATAAGTATTGCGTGATGAAACCAAGGTTCAACGACGCGGAAAGCCGGGCGAAGAAAGGTGCGTTGCTGAAGGATAATGCCGCAGATTGCAGCGCTAAACGTGATAAATGCCGCACATGACTGCTATTATAGGTTATGCCTGATATCATCGCTTTTTCGATTCAATTTTATGTCTAGCGACAAAGTAATAACAGTGCTTTGAAGCTGCTTGAAGAGCTTGCGCGACGGAGAGCCGGCCGCCAGGACTGCATAGATCGCTGCTCGGCGCTATTATTATTTTGGTCATTAATAACTGCCACAAAATATTTACTGCTGCTGTTTAAGCGTAAAATTAAACAAGCGATTGTTCCAGACTGTTATTAAAACTCAGAACAGGAAACATCGCCCGTTTACTACCGGAAATAATCCTTTCGTCGGCGGACTCGTTAAACGGGGTAATACTTTAGAACGGAGATGACAAAAAATAAAAAACAAAATCGTAAAATGTTAAACTTATAAATAGGATTCATTTAAAATTAAACCAAAAAATTTACATTTTTATCTACAAACGATGGCACTGTCCATTGCTTTTCACTTTAGTACCTCCACTACCTTCATACGTAGTTTCTCCCTTTTCTTAATGCTTGTTTTAGTGTAAAGCTTCTAACTTTTATGTAGTCCAGGAAAGAATCGGTTGTGTGAAGTACTAACTAGTAATATTAGGTGTAGTGGCAGAAAATTGCGTAACGTCAAAGCGTGTCGATATGCATTTACAATAACAATATAATAGTTCCTTTCTTCGAAAAAATTAATGACATTAAATTTACATGCACGGTACCACACCAAACCGTCATTTATTTATAGCGAAAAGATCATTCATATAACTGCAATGAGTTGTTAACGGATAAATATCTAAAATTTTGCCTGTTCACACTAATGAGGAAAAGTAACAATATTTCTGCACATTGCACCAGTTTTTAACACAAATTTGTCTCGTACCCTAATTGTAATGCATGAACTGCACGATCTTATACAGAAGTGTAAACTTGAATACAAAATTTACTTCGCTCATCTTGAATGTCCCGAAGATGGAAAATATTTGCATAACAGACCATTACAGGAATCCCCACAGCTTCAATATTATTCTGGTTTCAAGTACTTCACAACATGTCCATTAATTTCTGTTTCAACATTGATTTGCATCTACAACAACATTGTGGTACGGCTGGAAACTCGCCTATATCGACCAACATAGGAATGCTAAAACTTTCATTGAGTAACCACTATAGATTCGTCACTTCTAAAAAATATCTCTACCCAACTCGTAGCATATCACTACTTTATGATAACTTAAATGACAAGAGCCGCACCTTACAAAGCTACCATTTTTAAACTTGTGAACAAAAATTAAACTGTTACAACCCATTTGATTTTTGATTCTTTCAAAATCTAACACTCTGGTCAAAAAATCCCGGGACTAATCCACAGAGAGAGCCACAAATACTGAATGCACTTTTGTTTTAGGTAGTACCTACCTTCAAAAGAAACTGGTCAAAATTTCATGACATTTCGTTCAGTAGTTTTCGAGATACACAATGAATCAAAATGAGTTTCGTGTGTTAATAAAACACTGTTATTTAATGGCCAAAAATACCATTCACGCTCAGCAATGGCTTGAAAAGTGTTGCCCAGAAAATTCTCCGTCAAAAACAGCCATTTGCCGATAGTATTCTGATTTTAAACGCACTCCTACGACCACCGAAGATGCGGAACGCCCAAAAGAGGTGACTACACCAGAAAACACAAAATTGTTATGAACGATCGTAAAGTGAGGTTGCAGGAGATAATTGACATCCTAAAGATATCAACATTTTGCACGAAAAGTTTGGACATGAAAAAACTTTTTTCAAAGTGGGTGCCGCGTTTGCTCACTATGGAGCAAAAGTAACAATGTGTTCATGAATCCGAGCGCTGTTTGGGGCTTTTTAAGCGTGATACTAAGAAGTTTTTGCGTTGGTATGTGACAACGGACAAAACGTGGATCCACCACTATACGTCAGAGTCGAAAATAGTGTCTCCTGAGTGGAGAGCCGAGGGAGAAGGACGTCCAAAGCGTCAGAAGACTCAACAGTCGGCCGGCAAGGTTATGGCGTCTGTTTTCTGGGACTCGTATGGAATATTGTTCATATATCGATATCTGAAGAAAGAGCAAACGACCAACAGCGACTATTAAATTGCATTATTGGACCAATTGAGTGACGAAATAAAGCGTATTCACAAGTCGATGAAAATCACGGTGAAATTGAACGACTTACGATTCTAACTGCTGCCCCACCTAACATATTCTCTAGATCTTGCACCCAGCGACTATTATCTGTTCGCAGATCTCAAAAAAAAACGCCCCAGAGAAAAAAAATTGGCTCGAATGAAGAAATAATTATCGAAACTGCAGCCTATTTTGAGGCAAAAATAAATCGTTTTATAAGAAAGGCATAGCAAAGGCAACAAAAGCGTTGAAATTATTGTATCGCACTAGAAGGAGAGTATATAGATGAATAAAGTCGAATTTTGGAAAAAAATGTGTTTTTATTGGTTAATCCCGAACGTTTTTGAGCCAAGTGTTGCTATAAAGGTACTGTTGTAATTTGCTAAGTATCTTTTGTTTCCTTCCAAGTTTATTCTATAGTTTTATTTATATTTTTTATGTAGTGATGCACATTTAATTATTTTCTCCAACTTCTTGTGGTGATCTCCTCTGCACTTTCTGCGCACTTTCATTCATTTCTTCTTCCTCCTTGTAACAAGTATTTCATTAATATGTATAATAGTACTGGTAACATTTTTCTATAACTGCACTTTTATTTCATCATATGTTAACCAGATAAACAACCACAATGTTAAAAAATTAATCAGCAATTTCCAAAATTAAAATTACTCAAATATTTTATTTAAAAAATAGAAGCAACTAGAACACTTGTATTTTCTTTTTCTTTTACTTTTAAGTCTAACTGCACCGTATTGTTTAACAAGAAAATATCTTTTATTGTGTGATACAGAATATGAAGAAGATTTGGTTTGATTTTATAGAATAGATATAGATGCCAAACGTTGTAAAGTCTTGATTAATATTTAGAAATACGGTATTGGCGCAGTTTTGGATCTTCTCATCTTTATGAACTCTACGTGCATTCTATATACAACTTTGTGTTCGTTGCTTATTATGATCTGAACTTGAATTAGTATTGTGGTTTCAAACTGTGTGTCTCATAACGATAATTAATTGATAGACAATCAAATAAAATACTTATTAGATATTTTGCTAGTTGCTAAGAGTCTTTATTATTGATTGTCCCCCACGTGACAGGGACAATTACACAATCAGACCTAGCATCATCAAATTTTGTTTTGCTGAAATTAAACATTAATTTTATAAATTTCTATGCAAAACACAATATTAACGGATTATAAGTTATGTTTAGTTTGTACGAATAATTTTTATATATAATGTATGTATTCCCCCACACAAATATAATTTAATAAAAGCATCTTTGGTTGTCTAACTTTCGCGGTCACGTGAAGAATGATTTACAATAAAAATTCTATATTTTACTATTTGCTATAAAGTATTTTAAAAATTTGCCGATTATTAGATTTCATACCAGAACTTGCATCCAAAATACCTCTTCTTTTAAGAGATTTCCAAAAGTAATTGTTTTTCTTCATTTGTTTTGATCTATTATTCACATTTTACTAGTCTATTTGTTTAAAATACTTTCTGATGGTCGCTTGACTTTCATAGTGAATATTTTGTAGTTTCTGTATTGTCTTTTTAATTTTCTGATATTCATTTAGCCTAACTTTTAAACTTGAACTTTGCTATTGCCGATGTTTTATTGGACACACTCTCTGCTACATGTTTTTTTTTTTTGAAAGGAGATGTTACAAGTAACTTGTTTTAATAATATTTGTTTCAATATACCTAATTGGTAGTTTTATAAATAATAAACTGATAATTTTAAAATAGTCAATTATAAGAAGTAAACTAAGCGTTGATACAAGTACATTTTGTAACTTTAATTCCTATGTATACATTTAAATAGAAAGTAAACAAAAAAATGTGGCGTGGTTCTCGTCTCTTGATTTACACGAGGGGATCCGTGTGTAGTAAACAAAGACAGCCTATACATTTGAACGGAAAGTAAACAAAGACGGCTGATATGAAATTTGACGTACCGCGCTTTGAGCTCTTGATTTATACAAGAAGGTCCTACGTTCCTGCACGCACGTTGGGGCCGCTCTAGCTCCTTGCCGAATGGTCGGGCGGCCGTGGCTAGCGAGCCGCTGCATTACCGAACACAAAAACCGCGTCTGCCACGGCCATTTGGTTTGCTTCCCCCGAACGAAGCTTCGATTGTAAGTTTTGAGTTTGTTATTTTATAGAAATTAAGTTTTTTCTGCCTGTAGTGCTCATTCATTTACAATTTGATGTTATCGATTTAATTCTATTCTATAGTTTTTATTGATATTTAAATTACACAATTCTAAAGGTTTATATATAATTTTAATAGAAACATTAACGATAATACATAATTTGTTTTTGTCCTCAATTTTTATCAAATCTACTTAGTTTCCGCAATATTTGTCAACTGTGCAGCACATACATAAAATCATCTATTTATTTATTATAATTTACTATTGGAATATAAGAATTCAAGTTCTTTTTTCTTGTCGGTCACATATTTGTCCCTAGACTGTTTCACTTTCTGATTACCAATTTCACCAATAGTATGTTCATCTTTGCCAAACAAATTTTTTTGTTAAGCGCTTCTTTGTTTGTTTATTATCTCTGTAATTATCTCATTTTTTCAATAAGCCGTTTCCCATCGTCACAAGAATTTAATTAACTTTGAACAACCGGCGCTGCACTTATCTAAATTATTATCTTGGTTGCTCAAAATTTCATTAGCAGCAACGCTTCAAGGTGCAAGTTTTTAAATTTATTACCAATGCAAAGGCGGTTGAGCTAACTGCAATTTAAAATTAATTAAAAGTAATGTCGAGCAAATAACAGTAAATCAAAAAAATCGCAAATTTATATTGCACTGTTGGTGAAAATCTCACGTGATCCAACAAAAATAATCCAAGTTTGCCAAAATTATATAATCTACAGAGACTGTTCCAAAAGTATCCAGCCATACATAATACAGAAATTGTAATTATAGCAACAAAAAATTATATATTAAGTAAAAATCATACAAGATACAAGAGACATAGATTCGGATCCCACTTCTCCCAGTATCATTTCCGCTATTCAAAATAATCTGTCGTATTGACCTGAATTTCGTCGACGGTATGGTGATTTAAGTTTTGGAAAGCTAGAAGTCGCAAAGCGACAATTCTGTGCTGTAAATTGTCTAAGTCACCTGCGCAATTTGGTATTTTGAGAAAAATTCTGAAATGGGATAAACGCACGAGCTGCCTTCCTTTGTTAGTCTTCCAGAATATCGATCACTTTTAACAGATTTCCAGCCATCTCTAAATTAGTCATATCATCCTTTTATTCCTGCTGCATTAATTGCATCGTTAAAAGACCCCATCTGAATAATTCGAATAGTTCCTTTAAATGAATTTTCCAACTTCACACAAATGCAGATTCGCTGCTCTACTCACTCATTTCAAATAAGACACACTACATATTTCAACTAGCTGGCGTGTAACTCACAAGTAACCTGGCCAGTTATGTCGTTCTTACTCACGCATGCGCACCTTCATTGACTGCCAACTGTTTTCATTATATTAATATTCACTCGGTATTTTCAGGAGAGACCTTATATCCTTTAGGCAATGTATTTCACACAATTTAGTACATTTAAATACTTAAACTAAACTTTATTAAAACGTAACAAAATTGCTAAAAACAAAAATCTGTGGGGCCATTTCTATAATCACAGTAAAAGTAAAAGAAATTTTAAATAACTGAAATAAATTACCATGTATTATTGATAAGCTTATTAAGAATGAACGATTGCTGATTGTTATCTGTGCATGTTATGTATGCATGAACCAAACAATAGCAGTAGCAGATTATAAAGAAACACAGGCGACATGTAAGCAAACACATAAACAGAACAAACAACTTCCGCGTAATAAAAATTTATTTATTGTCGGATCATACCAATAGCTCTTCTGGTGCGCCTTGGAATGAAAGCAACGCTCTTGGATTTAAGACAATAGGTGTCGGGAAACGTTAGGCTGTTATCACTTAAATTATGTTCAGAGAGCTCGTTTTGCATTGCATAAGCAATGACGAGTGCTCTGAAATTAGAAATAAAGCGTTATCTTATATTTTACTGCTTATCAAGCCAACTCGTGGGTAATCATGTATTTATTAAAATTCATAACGCCGTGTATGAGTAGTCTACCATATAATCAGTTTTGCTTTTATTTTATTTTTTCTGCAATTTACAATAATTATGAAGTCGAATGCGCTGTAATTTATGTGTAAAAAGATTATCATAGATTCTGCATTCACATAATTTATACAATATGGATTAAAAATTAATTGTCAACTTTTGAACTCCTTAATTTACACAACTAAAATATCAAAATTAAAACTCATAGTAAAATTATAATTACATCAAAACCAACGATATTAGTATAGTGTATGCTTCTATTTCTAATCACGTCGGAAGCAACATCTGGTCCGGAGAAAAGCTTTTTAATGAATTCTCATAATCAATTATCTTTTAGATATTTACGTTTCATCAATATGACAAAAAATGTTATACACTATCATATCAGAAATCGAACTAATATTACACACATAAGTACTTACAATACCATAATAGTGAGTATTACAATGAATTAAAATCGTATATACAAAGATCCGAAAATATTGAGTAATGTTAATATAATACAACAGTTTGCGTGTGCGTGAATGAAGATGACTTCATTCGTTAGATCAATCGAGAGTTAGACGTCGCTGATTGAGCATATGCATCGTATGGTTGTCGCATTGAGCGAATAAACAAATTTACATAAAATTTATGCAAATCTGTTCCAGACTGTCGACAAAAATCAGGCCAATGCGAAGAGGTAGTCAGTCACAACTCCAAAAGTGTGTGAGATACTTACTTTGAAGGGGATTGGAGGCTACATATAATCTCGTACCATATTTATTAAATATATATTTTTTGTTATTATAATTTTAGTTTTAGTAATACATTGCTCCATACTTTTGGCACGGATCAGGTAAATGCCCATTTTTTTCTTATAGTTGGAAACTTTTCTGCATTACAAATAACTGGATATATATTTTATAATACAATTTTTCCGGCTTCTGTGCTAGCTAGCGTTTGGATTAAGTTATCAAAATTAATTTATTGGCCAATACTACTTGAAATGGATAACCACACTATTTAGACTATTGAATCGATTTTGGCACATATTACACCTTAACACATTCGACATAACCATGAGTAGATCAAAGTTGTCGAAAGTTGATTTGACAGATGATGAAGGGCCAATGGCCCTATTAATATAATAAAACTATCGTAGGATAAAATAGATGGTGTTTCAGGTTTGGAAGATGTAGATGACAATATTCTTGAGGGTACTGTTCAAACGGCATTCCAGGTTCAATAGAAATTCATGGTGTAAGATATAAAAAAAACGAAGTTCCAAGATATAAGAAATCTAAAAAGGAAAAACCCACATGAGACTTTGAAATGTTCTTTACAGATAATCTAGTAGACCGTAACGTGCAACATATGTCATATATTTTATGCAGCTCAAAATAATCATCAACAATTTACATTTTAGGTAGACTTCTACAAGAAATTCTTGAAAATGTCAGTTTTAACTGATTATCACTTTCTACCTCAAGAGCAGATGCATTGGTTAAAAGAAGAAGTTGTATGAAATGTATGCCGAAAAATTGGTGCATTATAATAAAGAGAAACCTGGATTTTGGTAACAATACATGGAAACAGTTTTTCTACAGAAAATATTAAAATACATTATTTTATTTAAAAGAAAAAAATCCCGTGCATATTTTTTCTACATTTAATGAAACGTTTGAAGTAAAAAGAGAATGCTAGTAGCAGGCAGTGGAAATTAAAGAACTAGGTAAGTTAAATGCATGTATATCATTATAAAGTCTGTTAAATCATACGTTTTGAATTAAACTATCATGAAAATCGATGTGTGACATTATCGGCTCTCAACTATGCTGTGCCCTAAAGGAACTGATTTATCAAATCGAAGCTAAAGGGTCTTCTGTTAACAGATGTCATTTTAAATTTTGCCTTAACTGTACGATTAACAAAATAAAATGATACAACTTATTAGAACTGAAAATGCAATATAAAAATGGTAAAAAACCTAACCAGAGCTGTTGTAAATATTACTGAAATTATTACAGAAGATCCAAATTTACTGATTTTAAAACTTTTACAATAATTCGACATCTCATAAAGATCTGGACCTAAAAGTTTACAAAGTCCAGCTAAGACAAGAACAACGTTGTACATTCGTTAATTTGGAGTTGGAAATGCCAGAAACCCATCTCCATTTTTTCAAGAGAATTAACTGATGAAACCCATTTCGACCTCATCGGATACGTAAATAAGCAAAACTGGAAGTCTAGAAATAAAAAAAAAATAGTCGAGAAACCTCTCCATCTCCAACGAGTTACAGTTCAGTGTGCTTTTTAGGTTGGAAGCTGTTGAATGGTGTGTATTATTGTGAAACTTTTTTGCCAAAAATGGTTGGCATAGACGCGGACGACCTTTATTTCCAACGCGATAGCACTATATGTCACCAAGCCACCAAAGAATTGCGTCACTGCTCAAGAAATTTCCTGGATGAATAATTTCTCAAAATGGAGACTTCAATTGGCCGCCCAAATCATTCAATCTCACACCATTAGCCTTTTTTGGGACTACGTAAAGATGGGGCTTACGTCAATCGAGGTGTATTTGTACGAAAACATTATAAAAAATTTCCTCATTTAAATAAAAATATCTCAATAACTCTCAATCAACATTGTTAAGAATTTAACTACAAAGAAAACATTTAAAATGTCTCATGTCAAAATTTGGGAGTCAAAATTGAGTGCTGGCACAATGAATATAGAAAGCAGGGTAAGAAAATTCCAATATACATAACGTACTATTATGTTAATCAAACAACAAAATAGGCACTCCTGATACAAATAGAACGATTGTCGGAAAAAGTATAAGAAGCTTCCAACATAAACTATAGAAGGTTTAGAGAACGCAATAATAAAAAATTTTAATCTGGTTAATTTCCTTTTGACTTTGTCCGTTTTCGTTACAGTATCATTAAAAACAATAATTTTCAAACGCCAAAAAATTTTGTATCTTAAATTTTAAATATTTTGCAATAACTGATTATCGAGATAAGACAGCCAAAGCAGTGGTATTTGAAGAAAAATGCCACATTTAAAATCCAAAACTCTACAATCGCTCAGGTTGAAATTTTAAATCAATTTGAATGCGGTTTTTTATATATAAAAATTTGAAACTGCTACATTGTTAGCCAAGAATGTTGTATCGTAAATCTATCATAAATGATTAATAATGACATGTTTGTAAAAATCAACAAATCAGACGTTCATAGTTTGATAAGCACAATCATAAACTGAATTTGTTAAATCGAACGATTTGCAATTTCACCATTTTCCTTGCATAAATATTTAGGTACCAAAAAATTTTCACTGAAAACCTCAAACAAAAATTTATTGTTGACACTTCGTCAACGATATAGTATATATAGGCATTGGTTATTTTCATCTAGTCGTGCATCTGAAGAGGTTTCTGCTTGCCGATATTTTTTCGAATATAACGATGTTGAGGAAGCCATAAATTTGTGGTATTTTATGATGCGTTAATTGGATTTCCTGTTATCACAAGTATCTTAATAACGGTGGAAAGCGCATAAAAAAGTCATTTAAGCTGCGAAGAATTCAATTCAAGTTTGATGCTTAAAAATACTTTTAATGAACCTTGGACATTTGATTTATTTTGGATTTTATTTTATTTTAAATGTGGCCTGCTTATTTAATACCTTATTCAGAAAAAAGCATTCGGTATATTATGTCGCAAGTTCTTTTAAGGTATTTAGAATTTAGGCATCTTTAGATTTGTTATAGTAAATTTTACATGTTTAATTTTTCATATAGCTATAGGGTGATCCAAATTGAATTGTAGGATTTGTATTTTCAGATGTTTGTTTCTGTGAACGTTGGAAGTTTGCATTTGTACAGTTGGTATCTAAACGCATGGCAAAGTCATTATGATTCCGAATACTGTGTAGCAGCGCATTAATATCATTCAGTTACGATTACGCCAAGAAAACTTATGGTATGCTTACTGACAAAGCATGGGTTTGCTATCACCGCAACGGTCGTTCAGTTGACAATATTGTTTGAGTGAAAGTATGCACGAAAAAACAAGTACGTCAATTGTCGCCGTTCATAGCAATTGAATTTTTCAAGCGGCACCACGCAACGCATTTTAACAAAGCATCTGCATTTATAGGCAATTCAATTGACTCGAAAACGAAGAAGCGGACCATCACTGGACTTTTTTCTCTGGGGCTATTTGAATAAAAGAGTTTAACAACACACTATCTATGGTAAACAGTTGATATTTATATTTTCTATTAAAGAATGAACACAGAAAAGTTGGAGCACCCAAAATGAAATATAACATTGTAAATACAACAGTTTATAAGCTGCATCGAAACAGACGGTCCAATCAGCCCAAAAATATCCCTTGATAAGGGCAAACTTGCCTAGACAAATCAGTTGTCACGATGTTATTGAATGAAATGGAGCACCATTAAATGCAAATTAATTTTGCACGAACACTTCCATAATCCCAACTGGAGTACTCTTCAACTTCCTTGAAACGCAAATGTATGCTAAAACAGTTTAGGGAATAACTTACGGTAAAAAGGAAATCATGAAGTGTGGGTGAACATGAAATGACAGGTTAGAATAAGGAACAGAGAATGTTGCAGCTTTTTAAAGACGATTCGAAGATATATTCGCGAGAGGTGACCAAAAAAGTTAAAATGTCTGTCTTTTGTGCAAAAAGTACAAGCTAGAGCCGGCCTGAAATGTTTTAGAGCTGACACAGCCCCTAATCGAGATGCGAAACATAATCCCGTCCCCGGAAGTTGCACGAAAATCAATTGACACGGTATTAGTGCGTGGTGATGGTTGATAAATCATTTGCCAACTTCAATTATATTGCTGGGAAAGATTGCTACACTGCTCACAACCGGCAAAAAGGCTCCAGAGGACTGCAAAAGAAAGTGGAAAGCAAAGTTTCCGAAACAATTCCTTGTCTAACAAGCCATATACAGTCACGGTTGGAAGAGGATATGGGCGATTGTTTGAGTCATGTTAAAAATGATAAGAAAAATTTAAGTTATAGAATACAAAATAAAGCGAAATATAATAATAATGTGGTACAAGTATTATTCTTTGCGTTGTCACATTAATTTATATTGAAGCGGCGTATTTCGTTTAGGTCTAGCAGTTGGGTGCTATCAATGTAGTTCTGACCAGGATTCTATGGGCTAAGACAATTGGGGTGCCTAAGCAAAGCTTGACAAGTAGTAGAATATTGAAGCCAAATGCAGTACTGAAAGAGCCACGTTCCATAGTCGTTTTGCACAAAAATCAAACATCAGGACCCAATTGGATTCATATGAGATGGACAATAGCACCAAGTCATCCGTAGATGCGCTTCGGTGGCGGATACAGGTGTCACAGGAGTCTACAACTGGGGAGTGTACGAGGATGGTGTCTATTGCAAAAAATGTCATTGTGTAGAAGATGAAAATTCTTCCGACATTGTGTCATTGAGTATACGCTTCTAATAGTGTAGATTACGTACCAAAACAAATGGAGCCTCCAAACAGTCCAGAAATCAGCTTCATTGAGTAATATTGTTTCATTGTAAAGGGAATATTGAAGAAAACAGGTGCAACAGCCCAAACCATCAAAGAGTTCCATAAATGAGGCTCTATTTCAGCAAGCACAATTCTGATGTTCTCTTTTAGTCCTGTAATCATAACAGTTTTGTTAACATAAACCTCTTCTTTCAAATAGCTCCAGAGAAAATAGTTCAATGGGGTTACCCGTACCCTGTCTGAGAGATAATATGCTCAGGAAATTTTGTTCGATGTAAAATGAATGTTTCACGTATTGTATGACATGTGGCTCCATCTTGTTGAAATCACACGTCATTCAAGTTCGAATAGTTGGTTTCATTAAAAAAAATGTTTAGCATGTCCCGATAGCGTGCACCATTGACAGTAACAACGTTGTTATCTTCGTCCTCAAAAAAATACGGGCCAATGTTTCCCCCCGCCTATATTGCATACCAAACAGTGCATTTTTGTAAATGCATTGGTTTTTCATGAACAGCACGTGGATTTTCACTACCCTAGATGCGGAAATTTTGACGATTCACTAAGTCATTTAAAGAAAAATGACCGCTATCGCTTAATATAAGTTTCTTTTGCAAAAATCAGCATCAACTGCTATGTTCACTAAAATCCAACTCATAAGTGTAGAGATTTTCTTGTGGTCTTTGGTGGATTTTGTCATGTGTTTAGATACCAAATGTATAAACACAAACTTCTAACATAAACAGAACGCAAACGGCGTGCAATCCAATCTGAAAGTTCAATTTGAATTACCCTATATTCTCTGAAATGTTCTCTAAGTAAAATACACCATATAAGTAGGTTGTGCGAAGGTTGTGTTAAAAACCAAACTTTTTAGATTAACTATCACGCTGTCCTCGGGTGTTTCACTGAAGAAAAACAGACTGATGGCCGGTGTAAGTTTCTTCATCCTGCCATGACTTGCGATCTCTTTCGTTGTCTATAATTGCATCCGCTAACTGGCAAAGGCTCGATCTAGAAGAAAACGAATCCCGAAAGTGGGGCAGAGCTCCAGCGCTCGGCACGATTTCGCAATCAAAAGCAAGCCGAAAAATGCGGATGCTCACTTCCCACGTCGGCTCATAGCCTAGCTTCCGAGCAAAGAGCAAAAAACAGAGACGTTTTGTTCGCCGGTTCCGTATGACCGTAGCTTTACGCGTTCTCACGGTCAGCGGCCAGAGGAGCCCCGGGGCCCCGGCGGGCGGGTTTCCGCACGAGCCCGCACTCGAGCGTCTCTAGCGTGATGTCATTACCGGCTCCTCTCACTGATTTAACAATGACTTACTAATGGAAACCTTCACTCGTGTAGTACTTCTCCGACATCCACAATGGGCAATAAAAGAAATGCTCGTTCGTTATTCAAATTGTTAGAGCGCCTATTGATGGCCGGCAAGCGCGGCTCAGCAACTTAATTTGCTCCGAAGGATGGATGTCATTCCTGGAAGAACGAAGTGCTTTTATAAAAATGCGGCGATGCTTTTATTCGTCTGGAATAACGGTGAGAGGACATCAAAAGCAGAAATTTAGGCTGTCACTTTCTACTTCACCTACATTCTACATTTTTTTATAATTCTTGAAGATTCGACACGACCAAAAGAATAAACATGAAATGAAATGTTTCCTTTCCCTAATACAGAATTTCTAATACTCGAAAAAAATTTGATTAAATCCGATTGTACTGCGAGCTAAGTACAATAAACAAATAAGAGTAAACACAATAAACAGATGACCTCTCACAACAAAGCTGCTTCGAAATAATTGATGATTGTCCCTTTTAAGCGGCGCTATTTCGTAAGTCGACATACCATATTCGAGTCCTATGAGCACGAGCATACTTTCACACCCTAGTAGGTTGCTGGCCTTGCCGGGCAGGATCATTTATTGACCTTCTCCGGTCTAGATCCGCCGCGTTCGGTTAACTGGGGTAACAAAAGCTTTAAACCTTCAGATTTCCTTTATTGGTATTGGCAGAGATTTATTTTGCTGCCACGAGCCGCGGCGGGCTGGACTGCAGATTAAATTCGCGGAACAACAAAACGGCGCGATTTATCTCGTTGCTGTTCGAACCTTTCTGATTAGTCTGCCGACAGCTTAGCACAACGGACAAGGCGTCCAGACAGGTGCAGCTGGTGTGAGAATCTTCTGTTTAGATCAAAGAGCAGAAATGATTATAAATATTATTACAATTTCCTTGATGCTTTCCGGGATACTTCTTTTTCAGTTAATTCTTTTTTTCAGAAGCCATCAGTTTTTAAAATAACACTTGTACAATGTTTAATTTGTTAAAACTGGTCAAAAATGATCAAATAATAATTTTTATAGGTAATATATACAATTGAGTATAGTGATCAATTGTACAATTAGGTCGAAACTTCTCACCACCTTTTTTGAACTCCTCATTGAAAAGTAGAATAGGAATGTCTCATAAACCCTGCTTTTTTATTTTAAAGTGACATATCTCATGAACGATAATATATAGAGTGCTGAGACCTTCATAGTTGATTGGTTGGTCTAAGTTTGAGTTTCCAAGGTGTTTATGAGTTTCAACATTCGTATATATTACCGTTTCGCCCCCTGATCTTGTTCTAAATACACTTAAGTACATCCAGCAACGTTTTAAGTTTTTAAACTGGTACATTAACACAAGAGTTTTAAGAACTGATTACAGATAAGAATTAAGTATTTACTGGCAACCTAGAGCTTCTGCCCATAAATCAATAGTGTTGTTCATATATAATGTCAAATTTAATCCTTATTTCCTTAACGTGTTCTTATATCCGTGAGTCATATCCGTTATCAAACAGAACGACAGTGTCATTGATAACGAGGAGAAAATTAATTAGAAACTCTTTTGTTGGCCAAATTGACATGGTTAACTTTTTTCAATTTATTACTTCTGTCCAAATCAACTCTGTTGCAGATTTTTTATAATGTTTTTATAAAATTGTCTGCTGCAAGTAAAGTTGTGTCATCAGCGAAGGTAGTTAGTATGACTTCTTGCATCTCTGGAATATTGATCTAAAGCAAGTATAGAATAGGTCCCGGTAAACTGTCCTGAAATAAACCAGCATGAATTTTTTTTGAAATCTAAATGTTCATCTTCTTGTTTAACACGAAACATCGAAAATATAAGAAGAATTTTGTTCAGTTTATTAGATAAGCCATCATAGCATATTTTCTTGAAGCCTTTTCTTCTTAAGCCTTTTCTGTTACGTTCGTGATGTAATGTACCTGATCGATGGTAACATGTTCTCGGCTAAATGCAAACTGGTAAAATTAGAATTAATTTTTATCCTCTATTATAATACTTGGCTTTTTAAGATGAAAAAATTCCAAAATGAATATAGCAGTGATATAGGTCTGTAAAATTTCACACCATGGGGAAGTTTTCGCACACCATTATTATTTTCGCTACTTTCCTAGTAGCCGGGATATACTTCAATTTACATGTTGCATAGATGAGGTAAGTAAGCACGATTATACTCTACTTGGGCAGTCTCTTCAAAATCTCGCCCGTGATCAAATCGGGATAATGCAACTTTTGTAGATTCAAGTTGATCTTGTCTGCTTCACTACTTCCTTCAGAGTAACTCCAATAATTTTTTTCGAGTCAAGTGTGAATTGAACCTACATCTGATTATATTATAAGATCTCTGTTACATGATTAGAGAAGATCCAGCTTATCTTGCCTTATTGGAAGAGTGGTAGTTACTAGACTTTATTTTTCTTATAGCCTCCCAAAACAAGTAATCTGTTTCTCTGTATTAGATATTGCAATTAAAAAGTCATAGACTATTTACTCTTCTGTATTTCTCTTTTGCGTTTTTATGTCTTAAGGTTCAGAATAATTTAGCCAGTTTGATATCTTGACTGTTGCCATCTTCTTCTAGTTCTTAGTCTTCCTTGATCAAGCTGTAATTGCCAATAGATAATTAACTCCCTCGTGCGTATGAGAAATTTCTCTACTATTATTGAATACTGTGATTTGATCAGGGTAACAAATTTCTTGGTTTGTGTTTCTAATTTTATATATACATAAACAGGCGTTTAGATTAAACTAATGCTCTCTTGAAGGACAATTTTAAAACTCTCCCAATCAGTGGTTTTATTAATTATTGCAAGCCGCATTTCTGTCTCAACTATACTTTCACTTATTTCCAGAATAACAGCCTAATGGTAGAATCTAAATCAAAAACTTCTTCTACGTCAATCAAATTGCATGAAGCTGTCCTTGAGATTAAGAAATCTTTATTCGGATCAGTAAGCCAATAAATAAGATTACCAGAAGAATGAAAATTACATCTCGTTTCTCTGAAATATCTTTCCTTGGCCGTTTTTATTCTGAATATAAAATCAACATGTTTAACGTTAAATACATTGCAGATATATTCTATCAATTTCTCTATCAAGGTTATATTCAATCGGCATTAAAATTTCATTGTTGGATTTAACGCGAACTATTTTGAGTTGTATCTCTACACTTTGCAGATGACATATTTCGTAATAATTTTTTAATAATTACCACACTCCCACCTCTAGCTTGGTTATCTAGATGAATAGTGTGATTTGTTTTAAAACCTCTCAGCCTGAGAAAGGATTATGTAGTTAAGTGTGTTTTTCAGACGAGACATACGTCAATATGCTTTAGAATTTAGATGCATTTATAATTCTTGCCTTTTACTTAGAATCCCACTGGCTTTCTATGTGGCAGTCGATCTATAATTTGTTTTTTCGTAAAAAAAGCACTAATCTTCTAACTACCAGTATGCCAAGTCTTACTTCAACGCGGTCTAGCATTACATTACGTTTTGAACCATTTGTAACATTGAAATTCCTTCTCCTTGGATATTAGTACTGCTGTCGTTTGACCATAGAAAATCCTGTTTTTTACTTAATTAGAGTTAAATTTCTTGGATTAAAAAGTCAGTATTTTAGCTTTAACGCCATTGTTCCTTTGCAATTTTTCGGCTTCTTTTGTAATTGATAGGATACATCTCAAAGAATTTATTCATATAGCAAGAGTAGTTTAAAGTTGGTGCATTCCTTTACAAAATTTCACATGTTTTTTGGATTATATACCAAATTTGTTGCTTACTGCTTCAATTTGAACCTCCATATGGTTAAAGAATAAACCATCTTGAAATAGAAAATTTTTAAAAGCATTAGATTGGTTATCTAAATTATTTCATCAGTCTTTCTTTCATTGCTCCCGAAACAAAGAATTGATCTAAAATGAACATTTAAACTGAAGCGAAAAATGTAATTAGCAAAACCTTAAAAACTCCAAAATGTATTCCTATTTTGAACTTTTTTGCATAATATGATTAATCCTCTTAACATATTTAGGTGTATAAATAAGTTCTCAGCTTTAGATTTCACAGGACGCAAATCACCGTTTACATGTAACGTATTAGTCCGCCCTCTTGCGGTTTTAAAGCAATGACATTTGGTCTTTCGAAACATCATGCGATTTGGCGTTTGATGCACATAACTTCAATAATCAGCTGTGTTCACGATGACAATCACAAAAGAGCATATTCGATTTTCTATCCACTTCGCGTTTCATCTTAAGAAAAACGCTGTTGAAGCCACCGAAATGATTTGTGCTACATATCTTGAGAATGCTGTAAGTCATGCAACGTGCAAAAAGTGGTACCAAAGATTTCGCGGAGGAGAGTTTAGTCTTGAAGATCAACCACTCGCTGGACGCCCTCAAACATTTGACACGGATGAGCTGCAGACGCGTTAGGTTGGGAACTTCTCCCACATGCGGCGTATAGCCCAGACATGGCCCCTTCCTATTATCATTTATTCCAGTCGTTACAGCGTCACTTGGCTGATACGCACTTCAAAACAGAAGAAGAAGTCCGAAAATGCATCGATAACTTTATCGTCTCGAAGCCCGTGAGCTTATATCACCAGGGAATTCGCAAGCTACCCGAAAGATGGCAAAAGGTCATCGATGCCAACGGAAATACTTTGATACTTAAGGTTTTTTTGTTTGTTTTTAAATAAAACTTTAATTTTGCAGGAAAAAGCTGAGAACTTATTTAAACACCTATTATAATATCATTAAATAGATTAACCAAAAATAAACTTATTTTATCAAATACGTCAAGATCATGAGTTATAAGTGAATTAGAGATAATTTGTATGTTTTGGACACCAAAATCATTAAAATTGTGCGATTTCAGGTATCCTTGTAATATATTGATACCTAACAGCAAATATATGTGGAAAACTGCAATAAATTGTTTTTTTATAAAAATTGTAAGACTATACATTTAGAAAGCTGATTTGTTGTTTTCTAATTTGTTTTTGTTCCATGTACTCAAAAACTTAGAATTACTCTAGAAAAAAATATTTTTTCCGCCATTTTGGACAAAAAACTAGAGGAATTTTACGTAGGAATGTAGGACAATTATGTATATAGTGTATTCGAAAAGATTTGGATGGTTGTATTTCAAGAAATCACCTACAAAAGTTAAACAGAAAATTTAAGAAGTCCGTTAATCGACTATTTTTATTTCCATAGTCATAAGCGAAGATTGTTTGATGCAAATTAAAAAAATAAAAATAAACATGATATGGTTAGTAATGATTCAATGTTGGATGATAATAAAGCGTATTTTACTCATGTTATACTATATTCCTTACGTTCAAACAAAAATTTTTGGAGCGCAGAGAGTAACTTAGTAAATAAATAAACGTGACAGAACTTGAAATAAAAGCACCAATTAAAAATAGTTCGAGTTGTACAACTCAAGTTACTGCAGAAATATCCGAACAATTGTGTATTGTAGAGCACATACTCGTATGTGTAAATTATCTTACAGCATGTGCATAATTTAACAGAAATAAATTTAATTAGACAAATTTTCCGGTGCAATTAGCCTTGCAAGCAGAATAAAATGATACATTTTGAAGGTTAGTGGTCACCGGCGATGAAAATCGATTGCTTACACAAATATCAAAGTTGCACCCAGAAATACTGAGTGAAATTTTTGTATTGCATACTTTCACTAAGATATAAAAATAAAAATTAAAATGAACATAGTTTACATTTGATTCGATTAAAGGTAGCTGTTTAGAAACGTCTGAAAGTATTGCTTTTGACCCGATTAATTTTATTTTAACATATTTGGTGTCAGTTAATTGGTATGTTCTATTTTATCTTCTCATATATTGAATTTAGAACCCTAAGTTCTATGTTCAGGCCTTTTAAAAAAGCGGGGTGCCATGACATCCCCTACGCTGCTCACAAACCTTAGCACCATCGTAAAGGCGGAAAATTTTGTATGCATGGCGGTAGACAATTCAGAAGTATCTTGGTAGATCTGACGTTTATCTGATGGTTCCTGAAGTTTTTTTCGTCCGACAAGAATCTCAGGAAGTCAGCGCTATAGTGTTTGATATCTTCTCCTCTTCTCAGTCAACAATTGGCAGTTCTTCAGGACGAAAGACTTGTAGTCCAGATCCTCGTGCACTGTTAAATTGACCATCAACCTCACCACGCCCATATTTTTGCCAAGTCAGTCGTACTCCGCCTTGATCGATTTTCTTATACTTTTTGATCGTAAACTCAGGTCTTTCTCTAGCTAAATCCTGCAATCATTTCTTTTTCTGGAGCGAAAGGATTCGAATATAGCAGCTCTGGGGTCGTATTCTAGGTTCATTTTGCTGATTATGTGAAGCTAACTTGGTGTGTTACCTAATAGGGGCTTGCGCATGGGCTTAAGGCGGCCTTTCCACTTAAGGCCAAAAGCAGCCTAAAAAAACTCCAGATTATCTCAACGACGCTATATATTGTAATTCATAATATAATAAATTAATTAATAATAAAATAAAAAAACAAATAAATTGATAATATTGCTTTATAATGATAAAATACAACCAACGATAACTGTGCGACTTGCAAATAAAAATATGTAGATGTTGTTATTGGCAACATCTGTTTTGTTAAACATTTAATTTATTAATATTCAGGGAAAATATGCTAAATGTTAATGAACATGGTATTTCAGTAGCAAGAACAGATGTTTTAAGTCAAACAGGTCGTAAACCTTTTACTTTTCTACAGAATATAATCGCATTTAATCTATACATTAAATCATGATTAGAAATAATTAAGATAAACATTTATTTTCTTTTACTCTCAGCAATTTTAACCAATTATTTTAATAAAAAAGGCCAGGAACATTGTAATTCAAACTAAAAAAGTGAAATATCTACTGTTCTGTCATAAATGTGTTATTATTTTTGTAAACCAATGGTAAAATTATCATCAACCATGTTGTTTCATCAGAAACTAAAGTTTTAAAATTACAAGCTATAGCAACTATAAATAAACTATGCGCAATCAAATATATAGTGTTAAAGACCTCCATGTAGTAATTGAAAGTAGTGAAGCACCGCATATGTATGCTACCACAAAACAATAACTAGCAAAAAACCTAGAAATAATAACATACATCAATTAAAATATTTTTATCAGAAATGTTAACACAAAAGAGTAGAATATAAAAAATAATCGTTATAATTAAAAGAACAGTATAGTCTTATTTAAGTCGTGCTCTCAATAGAAAATACAAAACTAAATTTATTATCTTAGAAACATTTTAAAGAATATGAAATATTTCATACACACTGTCAGTATGCCCAACTAAGGGTAATTATGTGACTGTATGAATGTTACTCTCTATAACTCAGACCGTGTTCAACAGTGCTGACTAAGTAAAATAATTCCGACAAGCTATTTAAGCAGCAGTTTCAAAATTTAGTTTTTGCTGCAACCCGTTAATTCCTTATCTATAGACCTCTAATTCAATTTGGCCGGAGAACTGTGGGCGAAAAAGCTGGCCCAAATTAAAAATTCTTTTTTGCTGAAACGGGTAAAAATACGGATAAAAAACACTAATTAACAATAATTTTCTATTTACAAAGAAAAACTATTTATTTTCATCGTCACCAGAGTTTCCACTTTCCGTATTGGTCCCACTAGTAGACGTGTCTTCGCTGGTGGAGTACGAAGCCTCTATCTCTATTTATTCCTCATTAGGAGGACACAATAGTGACAATACGTCACTAGAAAAGTTCTGGCGTTTTCGGTTTAGCAGTTTTCGCAGAGAAGAAATGACCGGATCTGAAGAAACAATAAGTAAATTCAAAAGTTCTTCATTCGTTGCTTATGGGGAAATTTTTCTGGTCCGACTTCTTCTATATTGCTTCAGGTCTTTATTTCTGCTTTCCTGGGCCTCTTATGATAATTGTCCAATAGGAAAAATGGCATTATTTATGTTGTCGCTTCCGTGGATTAAAATTTTATGCATGGTAACTGGCATGTAGTACCACGGATATTCCTGCGCAAATCGTCAAGCTGTTTCTTTTGCATAAGCATTAAACGCGTCACCATCTATAGCAAAGCCTGATGAAAGTGTCTGCAGAATAGTACTACATCTTTGTAACAATTTTTCGTTTTTCCCTATAATTTCTGATGTAGCTCTCGGGTTTCTAAAAAATCTTCGGGCCGTGTTACCATCATTCGTTGTTCCACTTCCTTTAGGTTTAATATGATCAACTAATAAACCTAGTTGAGTTCTAAATTCTACCTGAATTTTGCGTTTTCTTTCCTCTAGTTTCTTCTTATCTTCTTCTGTGTACCGCCTTGAATTCCAGTCTATAAAAAATATGAAGAAAGCATTCGAAAAAGCGAATCCAAGCATGCAGAAACGACAAACCAAATCGGTAAGTTGTGGTATCAACTTCTTTGTTCTCACATCTTTCTATGTCGTTCATTTCGGTTGGAGTCGCTCCAAAAACGTAACATCTTTAAGTCGAAGAAGTAGCGGTCGCAGCATACAAACTTTACCATCCACTATTGTTACTACCATTTGATGTGATACAAAATATTTGTGCGAATCAATCATAACTTCCGTCTTCGCCAATTTACTTATTTGCTTTTCTACATAAGTAATTTCTTGTCGAGTCACGTCTGTTAATTCTTTTTTGAGCTGTATCCTGATGGGTCTGCAAAAACGCACAGAAGAAGGTCGACGATTCCGCCATAAATTGTTTTTTCTTTAGATCAGAAGTTGATAATTGTAAAGGAACAAACGAAGTTATAAACATATCTGCATCTTTAAAATTTTGTTTCAATTTCTGTTTATATTTGCTGTGACCTGTGCTTTCACCGTAGCCCCATTTTGATATTAATGCTAACTGGGTGGAAACATCCGAAACTCTTATGGAAAAAACTTCCTCTTGAGCAACCAACAAGCGTGAAGCCGTCAAGTCCATAAAAGCCTGTAACTGTATTTCCATCAAAGATTCCGAAATTGTAATCGCTGTTCTTAGTGGGTAACAGCGCTGTTTTGCTGCTTGTAATTTGTGGTAACTCGGATATAACATGTTCGCGTTTCGTAACTTGGCATTACCCTAATTTTCGAATATTGGCTTTTTGTCAAATTTGTGTCGATACATAAAGCCAGTGCTTCATCTGGGGTATTTGGAGTTACAATCTGGGCTTCGCGATTTTTCGGATTCTTGATGCTCTTGAACGAGTAGTTGTAGCCTCGCTCAACAATTTAGCGGGCCTCTTCTTGACCAGCAGATCGCAGACTCATCTGAGCAGCATAAGTTAGTTCACTTGTCGATGCTCTTTCCCGAAGTTCTTTACTTTTACGCCTTTTGCTTCTTTCACTACTTTCTTCGAAAGGAACATTTTTTTCTGCCAACCCCAGATGTTGACAGGATGTTTTCCTCTACGAGAATGTCTGCAGGCAATAAAATTCTTTTTCCAATCAATCAGCATTTTTTAAAAGGAAAGTTTTCAACATCCTGCTGCAACAACGAGATATCGCTAATTTTGTTTCTTCTATATTGATGTCACTCAAATTTTCAGTTTTGATATAATGTAGAATGACATTTTGCACATGTTGACATTTGATCAAATTTTCTTTGCCCTTCTCTTGCTGCCAAATGTCGAAGAGATTTCTTCTCGTTAGAGGAAGATCTGTAAAATACGAAAGTTGTAGAAAATTACATAAAAAATGCAAAACGGTTACAATTTAGAAAAAAATTTTGTTTTGATGCTATTAATAAATGAGTTATTTTATGTAATTTGTTTAAAGCTATTTATTGTAGCGAGAAAAAGAACCAGAGCGTCCGAGCAAACGGGAACTGCATCCGATACGACGACGTCATTACGCAAAACAAAGTTGAATAATTTTTGATTCTGCAAATATCTGCAGCTAAATTTCAGATATGTTGTAGCCTAAACTTTGAGGAATACGCTCAAAAAAGTTTCAGAGTCTGATCTAATCAGAATCGTTTTGTAGCTCAAACTAAAGTCCTACTTTAGAACTAAAATTAGCTGATAACATGGACAAGCATTTATATGTATAAAAAGTAAAGTAAAGCATCTAGCTATGAATTAAAGTATAAAATAGTAAATACTTACTTAGATTTAGTTGTTCCATAAGTCACTTCAACCAAAAGCCACTCCAAATTTAAAAAAAACAATTTTTATTTCACTTAACGCAATCACTTGAGTCGCCGTCAGGACTGCAATCGAAAAATGCCCATTTTCAATCGCGTACTGTTTTTATAGTTTCAACCCTATTGGAAAGTTAAATATGTCATTAGAAAGCACAAAGATTTCTCTTTCAGTTTTTAGATGTTGCAGTTTGACCATTTTGGCCAGCTTTTTTGCGTTTTGGTTCACTCTGCGGAGTCTACAAGACCATGACAACGTATTGTATGAATATTTAACATCTAAGGAACACATATACGGGATGTATATATCATCACTTTTTGTCATGTCATCCACAGACTGCTCGATCAAACTCTTTAATGTCTTCATTGAACCATAAATGTCCGAAAGGATAAAATGATTCATTTTTGGTACCGGTGTGGCAAAGATGCCACCAAACCGTCAAATTGTGGAAGAAAGAAGTAGGCCAGAAATCATCATTAGATCGATTGATATTTTTGAAAATCTTAGTAATTACATTTTTATTTTAAAAAAATTCATTTGAAATTTTAAGTTTGAGAAATGGTCGAGTATCGGAAGTGACTTGAATGGAGGCATAAGTAGACCACGAACATTGTGGACTGAAAGGAACATTGAAATATTTCAAAAAAATGACCAAGAAACTCCAATGTCAATGGGAAATGCATCAAAAGTGTTCAGAATTAAGAGAATATTTCTTCGCCGGATCGTCAGATAAATATTAGAATTTTTTGCTTACGTAATCCCAATTCATCAGCTGTTAAGTGACGGAGAAATTGCATATCGATATTATTTTACAATTACTTAAACATAAATCTAACGTGAAAAAGGCGAACAACTCGAGAAGTTTTTTCATATCATGACAAGGATAACGTAAATCCGACCATGGCAGGTATTCTCTTTTTGTAGTCGCGTCCTATTATTTATAACTGTAGCTTAAGTGATGTTAAATCGCCGTCTCTAATAACACACTGCCGCAGAACCAGATCCGAGTTAACACCTAGACTAAAAGCATTAATCTAATCGGCTGCCTTTCCGTAATTAACGTAGCCATCCATTAGCGTCGTCGAAAAACAAGAAAGCCGCGCTGCCCTTTCAGCGGCGGAATATTAGGAGATGCAAATAGGCGGCCGCGCAGGTTCTATTCGGAGCCTCGATCTGCTAAAGAGACGTGCGCAAATAAAAATCCACGACGATATACTTCGCAAACAAGAGAACAAAGGCAGACAAGCGCGGGTCGTGATGAATGGGAAGTCGCCCAACCTGCACCTCCACGACGCCAGATCAACAGATCGGATCACCGCGATAAAGCCGCCGACCGATTCTGAAAACCACATGGTAGTTCCAGGAAGGAAACTTCATGCCACGCCAGTAACAGAATCTCGCACAAACGCGCCGCTTTCCTTCGGCATGGCCGATTCCACCATACTGTTCGATTTGACACCTGAATTCCAATCTGAATTTCGCAACTCGAAATATTTTATGTGAACCATGCAGGAGCGACCAACAAACAAGTTAAAGTTAGAGTGCATCAAAATATATATTCGCAAACGGCAATGAAATACTGTATTTATGTTAGTATAATAGGGTAATGTCAGTTTGCGGTCGAGTGGTTGAGGAGTTTGGCAGCGGTGCAGACGGGCTCGAGTTCAACCATAGACTCAGATGGCTACAAGTGGCCTATTCAGTCACTAAAAATAATTGAGTATCTGCGTTCACTCGAACAAGGAGTAATAATGTGGTTATTTAAGACGGTCAACTTAAAGCAATTTTATTTACTGCAAACAGATTTTAAAAATCCAAAACAACAAAGCAAGCTACAAGGTTACAAGAAAATATCAAAAAAATTCGATAGTTTAAAAAGACTATTTTGACTCACTATGTGAGTTGTAGACATATTTCTACAGTAAATATGTTAAAACATTAGCAAAAATGTGCCACTCATAGACGTAATGGTCAAGAATCTTAATAATACTTATTTTAAACAATTTTTTGCAATATTTGGCACCAGCTAATAAAGCCAGAATAACTTAATAGTACCTTCAACTAAATACATTAGATTATTTTCCTTTTAATCAGTCAGATCAGGCAGATCTGCTTTTGACCGTTTAATCTATAAATTATACACGTTCTTTAAGAAAAGCGATGTTACATACAACTGTGCGGTATAAATAAGGGATCGCTTTTATAGTCATAACATACCCTAGTAACTCATAAGATTAGAATAAGATCTTTTGTCATTTCAATAAGAATTTTATGACCAGTATAATCTTACTTCTTTTTCTTCTTTCTCTACTATCTAGTTATGCCGCACGGCGTTGCGGTCAGTACAGTCTCACATTTTCCAATCTGGCGTTTTTCACATATTATTTTTCATATCTTTTATACGCTTTTTTCTTTTCATCATCTTAAGAACCATTGTTTTAGTCATTACATTTTATTTATCTTGAGGTGTAAGAGGTCCACCAACATCCTACGGACTTAAATAGCAACCTCACTACAAGAGCGCCGATAACCTAAATCAGCCGGTAACCCCTGTTAGACAACTAACGAGGGGGAGTATATCCCGATACCAGGTGTTCCAAGGTAACAGGACCCATCTTCGTCGGGCTAACAGGAAACAATTGATTCAGAGAAACACAGATGGGCTCGAAGTAGGACGGAATAATTCAAGACGGACGGCAAGAAAAAGGAAATTGAGATTTGGTACGTGGAATGCAAGGACTCTAAAGGGAAAAGAAGTTGAAATAACAAAATAAATAAGAAAATATAAATTACAAATTCTGGGATCAAGCGAAATTAAAAAGAAGGGCAACGAAATGCAAATATTACAAAACGGATGTATTCTAAGACACTCAGAAGTAACAACCAAAAGAGCAAAGAAGAGGGTGGGAATAATAACATAAATTGAGATAGAAAGGGCAATAATATACCGGAAAGCGATAAGCCCGAATGTGATAAAATAGACCTTCAATTAGAGGAAACAGTAATGATAATACAAATATACGCCCCAACTGAAAACAAACCAATGGGAGAAAAAGAAACCTATAACAAACTACAAAAAGAAACAGACGAAGCAAGGAGTAGAAGTAAACATATAATGGTAATGGGGATTGAAATGCATGGATAGGAAATACACTAGAAGAAGCATTCGGAATGATAGGCAATCAAGCAGAGGAACAAAACCTACACAATAATGGCAAGCAAATGATCGAGTTCTGCGTAGACAACCAACTCCTGATAGGAAACACTTTCTTCAAACGCAAACGAATACATAAATACACGTTTTAAGAAAAAGCAAGACCGGTAAAAAGCGCCATAGACATGTAACATATGACACCAATCCAAGCTATGCAATACTGGACGTGAAAATGATACGAGGTACAAAATTAACAACAGACCATAAATTACTAGTAGCCGACACAAGATTGAGAGCTGCAGAAATAAAACTATAAAAAAGTAAAAAACTTAACTTAAGAGAATTAGAGGATTAACGTATAGAAGCAAGATATAAAGAGCTACTCCAGCAGAGACTAACTGCCCAAGAACAACATAAAACAGAAACAAATACATTATGAGATGTCAACATAAGATGGAAAAGGTTAAAAACTATTCTACAAATAGTAGCTAACGAAACCTGTGGAATACAAGTAATTAAACAGGGACAAAAGAGAACAAGATGGTGGGACAAAACCATAAAGAAAAAGATATGGATGAAGAAAGAAGCACCTAAAAACCAAGACACAAAACAACAAAAAAAGATACAAACAAATGAGAAGGAGGCAAAAGACGCAGTTACAGAAGTCAAATTAAGAACATGGGAGGAGTTTGGAGAAACAATAGAACAATCGTTTAGAGAAAATAAGAGAAAGTTCTGGACAATAGTAAAATGATTAAGAAATAGCAAAGCACAACAAGTAAGATGCATAGAAGTAATAAAGAGAATAATATAGAAACAGAGATCGGAAAAATCATTAAATCTTAAAGAAAATACTATAAAAACAAATTCAACAATTACAAGAGAATAGAAAATGGAAAATTACAAGAAAACGAAAGTTTTCAGCAATATGAAGAAGAAGGAACTCATATAACGCTATAAGAAGTGTATCAGCCGTGAAATCGTTAAGAAATGGAAAATAAGAAAAGATAAAATAGCCGCAGAACTACTGAAATATGGGAGAGACGGCGTAATAAAATGGCTTACAAGGATATACAGCCAAGCTTAGGAAATATAGTAGAAAAAAGATTAAGGAAAGAAGTCGAAGGACAATTAGAGGAAAACCAAGCAGCTTACAAACAGGGAAGACAAACACGAGATCACATTTTTACCCTACGCATGATAATGGAAAAGCAATAGAAAAGAGTAAAAGTTTATGCCTGGCTTTTGTAGAATTAAAGTCAGCGTTCGATGTGGTATCGAGACACCATATATGGCAAACACTAAATGAACTAAACGTAAAGAAAAAAATTAAGGAAAGCAATAGAAAGCACATGAAAGGTGCAGTTGGATTGAATGGAACTTGCTCGAAATCTTTTAAAATGAAGAAAGGAATAAAACAAGGGGTTAGCCTGAGCCCACTCTTGTTTGTTTTGGTAATAGACAATATAATAAAGAAATGCAAAAGAAATACAAGAATGCTCAAACTGGGTAACTGGAACATGCAACCAATATAAACCTCGTCTATGCCGATGATATAATACTATTCACCAGCATTGAAAAATACTTACAGCAGCTCTGGGTCACATACCAATAAATTCTTTTACTAATACAAACGACCAAACTGTACAAACGTCATCTTCAACTTCGTGTTGTAGTTGATCTACAAGTTCAGTCCAACATCAACACAAGAGCCTTCACTAACAAGTAATCTTGCTCCCACGGCTAATAATTTCTACAACTGCAATGTTGATAGAAGCTTCTACCGAAGATTTTGGTTTCTTCAAAGGGTAGTGCATAGGCATTTTTTATAGTTAAATAGCGGCTACAGTAGATACATTCAATGAAATTAAAGCTTGGATCTACACAGCTCACACTTGTTAATGAAGTTATCGTTGCTGCCTCGTCGCTTGAACGCTAGCGCTCATCTTTTCTTTTGGCATGCACATTCACCATATCATAATTCGTCGTTTTTTACTTCTGCTGTCGTATGAGGAGCCAAATAAATGATAAAATTATAAATGTAACAATTGCTAATGTTTGATCTATTCAGCGTGACACAATCCACTTTGTAGCAAAAAATTTCAAGGTCCCGCTTATTTCATTTTCTTTTTACTCTTTATTAATGTGCCTTATTTTTATAAAAATTTTATGTACCCTTTGTTATAATCTTTCAGAACTTATATAATTATAAATAATTTTCAAATACGTATTGAGAGAGGAAGAAAGAGAAAGAAAAGAATAAAGAGAAACGCCAATTTTGATATTTAAACTCAAACATAACTGCAGACATTTTAATCTACTGAAAATTGGCTTTCATTTTTTTTAAATATCATATATCATTTCCTGCTAACATCGTCAATACTAGTAATGCGCAGAAAATTCAAACAAAAATAAAATTGGAAATTTTTTTGATAATAAGCATTCAACTGTTCAAAATGTTCTTAACTTAACCATTATATGGATTTCAAAATAGCTCATTGTCTCTGTATTAATTTTATATATGGTAGTTTATCACAGAAATTTTTACTATAGATCTGAATATGAACATAAATTTATTGTATGCATTTAAAGAAAAAGTGTGTTGCATGTACATGTCCATAAAAGCTTAAACTTGTCCAAATAATTTATTATCATTTTGAACAGAGATCAAAACATTTCAAGAACATTATAAATATGTTTTGCAATTTGTAAAATATTAAAGAACAAAAGGTTTCAACAAAACCAAATAAAAGTATGTAAGAGCTCATACAAACACACTACTATTATTATTTAAAATAATCTTGCTAAACATACGTAGGCGATTACGACAAATTATGACGTAAACCAGAGATACTGCTTGTATCCTCTTCTATTTGACTTATACATATACAATCTTATTAAAAATGGAAAAAGGAAGTACTGTCAGGAATTAAGTTACAGCATACCAAAACAATACCGCCAGAGTGGTCCAAGCCGTTGAGGCGCGGGCTGCGATGCGGACGGGCCCGGGTTCCATTCCCGGAGCTCTCTAATGCTTGGTGGGCGGCCTGCTCAGTCACTATAGATAATTCAGTACCTGCGTTCACTCGAACAAGGGGTCTAAGGCACGGTGCTTGCCACATCGCCCCGTATCAGAGATGGTACGCGACGACCGGGTAAAAGAAAGCGAACATATGAGAGTCCTAACTTCTCAGTTTGCAGGCTTACGGTCCGATGGGCCTAAAGCTTACCATTATATCAAAACAGCAATTTTTTTCATTTTGCTACGTCCCTGGGCAATAATCTACAAAGATCAGTACACAAAGTAAACGTTCTTTTGAGAGGAGTATAATTGCAAAATATCAAAATTGAAAAGGAAAGTAATGGCTTTTCTAGGAAAAGATCCAATTGGGTCAAAATCTTCTATTGACAACATTTGTCTAGAACACAAATATTCAGAATGCGATTATATAATTTTAATAATAAGGTAACGACAACAGGTAAAAGAACACCCTCGAAAAACATTGGATGAAAGAAACTTTATTAAAATTTTACAAAATAATGGCTGTACCAATTCTACTGTACTGTAGGCAAGCTTAGTCTGTAGAACAAAAGACATAAGTCGAATTTCTATGGTCGCTAGAGGTGTACGAGAACAATTAGATTTAAAAGTGATGATATCAGGGAAGAATTGAAAATATTGGCAATTAATGACAAAAAATGGAAACAACGTATGCTTAAAGTGGACGATAATTGTTTGCCTAACAAGCTCTACACTAGGGGAGGGAGATATAGGACGTCTAAAAGAAGATGGAACGTTCAATCGGAACAGGCCAGAGGCCCTAATCCATGAAGCTAATGATGATGATTCTACTACTAAACATCTTTGATGTAGCTAATAAAATAGCAATATTTACTATTAAATTAACAAAAAAAAACATTTAAAGGCATGTTATTTGTAATCACAAAAAATCATAGTTAAAGGTTATATTCTTTTTGGTCTACCTTGAAGAACATATGTTGAATTTTAGTTAGCCGTGGAAATATGTATGTTCAGATATTCCTAGCTAACAATAAAGATTTGTATCCTTTTACCCTAGACTTTCGTCAATAATAGCATTAGCATCTAATGTTTAAATATTGATAAAGTATTGCTGTTTTAAGAGAAAGTAGAATTAGATGATACAGAAACAAAAAAATCAATTTTTTAATTAAATATGTAAATTAACAAAATACGTCATAGTGCATAGTAAAACTGGCGTCTTTAAAACTGCCATTAGCGTCAATAGACATTAACGAACGTAACTATGACCTTGAATGTGTTTGAACCTATAAATTAGCAGCGAAACACAACATTACAGGCCACCAACCGCTCGAGCTTTATTGCCACTTGTTACATTCGTGCAACCGTTTCAGTTTTAGTGTCGAGCCTCTCCCTAGCCGACCGGAAAAATCCCAAGTAAACACAAGCAGTAACTTGACGTAATACCTAATTACACCCGTTTAGATTGCAGCTGAATTTCTAGGCAATTCCCAGTTCAATTACAGAGCGGCCGTTGGTTAACAGCAAGCTCAAATCGGCAATAATAATAAGATTTAGTGTTCGCCTTGTTTGTTTACGATTTTACATGGAACATTAGAAGGTAATAATGCCATTACCGTTAATTTACTGCGAGTAATTATCGTTTGCACCGATAAAAAAGCCAAACAGCAAGCAGAGCGAGGCTGGTGTAGAAAGAAAACGCGATTATGTGAAATTTGTATTTCCCACTTAAGATAATTTAATGCCTCTAGCTGTTGCTAACCATGCCGCCTGTTTTGTTGTCAAGTAAAAAGTAACGACGCACACTTCGCTGAAACCGGCAAAATTGTCCAGGTCGGAGGAAGTTGTAAATTAGCCCGCTTACACGAGCCTTATAATCCTCTCGTTAGCAATTGTTAGCATGCGACGGTGCTTCGTGGCGCAAATTTCGGCTTTGAATCGGAGTGAAATTCGCTGAAAATTTGTATGCTGGCAGCGTGGCGACAGCGCGAGGCCCGAATTAAAGCAGCACGATTCACTTTTGTTTGCAGTCCTTTTTCATGACCCCCAATTTGACCAAAAAAGCTGAATCCGAAATCGAAAACGAAACCAAACCAGTTTTCGCCGCTCCTGTTTTGTTTTATTAGAGTACGGCCTTTTTGCAGCGAGACAAAGGAGTTGCATTCCGACTTTGCAGCTTCGGCTCGATGTGCAATTATATTTTGATTAAATCGCGCTGCACCGGAGCGGATAGCCGTTTCGTGGCCGAGCTTGCTGCGAGTGATAAAATTAGCAACACTTTAAAATGCATGTGCGTAAATCGCGACTTTATGCGGTGGCTCCATTCGAATCCTGCCAGGTTTGCATATCGAAAGCGTCGGAGCCGAGGACAATTCACTTTCTAGTGCTGTACAATGCAAGACACAGCTTGTCGGAGCAACGATTAATGATTTTGGCAGGCTAGACCTCTGCGTTTAAGGACACGGCATTGCAAGGATTTCGCGTAGGCTCGCCGCCCGGCTTCCAACGCAAAATGGAAGAGGTCAGTCGCATTTGGTTTCACCGACTCAAATTCAATGAGGCCAACAACTCACCTTCTCCAAAACTCCGCTGAAGGGCTGTATGTTTGGGGGCCGGTTGGCCGTGTGGAGGTGGCATTCCGTCACCTCTGGATCATCTCCGGAACAGGCGCTCGGGGACCCGACCAGCTCGCAGGGAGAGTCATCGGAAAACAGTGTCTCGTTTCCACTGTCCACAGTGGCCATCCTTACATATTTGAAGTCTGCAAAGAGAAGGCCGCTTAGAAATGGTAGCAGTAGGTTAATTACCGAAACATCTCCCACACTACTGGGACAACCGTTCAGAATTTGCATACAAGAAGCTATAAAACGCCGGAGAGTCGAACGAGCAGGCTCCTCTACGTTTATATTCAAATAAAACGAATAAATTTCAGTTTTGAAAAATAACGTTTTCAGGCGGTAAGCTAGAGACGCCCAAAAAAGAATAGCTGCAATCCCCGCGAGGAGACACCTGCCTTTATTTAGAAGGCCTTCGGAGGCAGCACTAAATCCCTGGTTTTAGTGCTGTCGACAGGCCGCACTAAAAATTTATTTACAACCAAAACAACGAATTACGGCCGAGTCTGAAAGGATGGCATGGACACGTGTGCGCGCGTTTGCACTGTTGCCAAATTAACGGTTGGATATCGTACGGTAAGGTTTTATTATTACCGCAACCGGCGTCGTAAAACAACTACTTAGTAAGAGCCGTTTATTACAAAGAGTTACATCGGCCATAACGAAACTTAATTTCAGCATTAAACAACTGTGCTGCAGATGACCACCTCAAGAGTGTCTTCGGATGAATTCCTGCTTGCGTGGGTGCTGAAAACGAACTGAAGCTCGCTTTACCTCACTACCGCTTATTTGTCCTGAAATATGCGACATGCACATGCGACCGTTAAATGTTTTCCCAAAATACTATAGCAATGCGTCTGTAAATGCATTTGGGATACACAATACTCAATTAGTTAATGAACATATTAAAAATGTACTGGTCTTAACGATTTTTGTGATTCTTATTTCTATTCTTTACAAATAATCTGTGTCCTGTATCAACTGCCACCATTCGTCGAGGCGAATTAGTAAAAACAACGCTAATATCTCTAAATTTTTTCTGGGTTTACGTAACGAGACGTTCCAGGACGCATTCCATTCGGAAAAGCACGCAAAAATACATTTATTTGACGCATTTTTTGCAGACCCTAAAGAATATTTTATTGCTCGCTTAAGGGGGAATATCACCTTGTAAATTTTTTTTGCATTTTTTTTCTGGCTCAAAAGGTCCCTTAACTATCCAAAAATGATGTGTTAATGTCTTTATGTGGGGGGAAAATATTTTAAGTGGCCTAAAAGTGCTATTTTCCGAGTAACGTTTTCGTGCCGATTTTACGGTACTTTAAACTTTAGACGCGTTTTTCTCAAAACCATGGTATAAAAATCGGGCGGAAACGTAGCGCCTACAGTTTTCAACCGCTTGACTTAAACTTTTAACTGTAGTTTCTTGAAAACATTTTCTAGAAAAGTACGTATGATTTTTTCGATATTTTAAAAATTGACGATTTTATGATCGATTTTCGGTCGATTTTTTCATCAAAAATGCATTTTTTCGTAATATTGACGCCATTTCTTGAAAAATCAATATTTCTCAAAAATCCTACGTACTTTTCTAGTTTTTTATATCTGATTTCAAAGTTTTCCTGACCCATTGTTCTAGGTTCAAAATTGCGACCTGTGCCTTTCCGCCCGTGGAAGTCTTCAAAAAAAGATGTTTTTTTCCGTCAGCCAGTGCACCGCCATTTTGTTTTTATAGCTAATAAAAAAAATTTTTATGCTATAAGACATATATAAACAAGTGCTGAAACCCATTTGTAAAAATATTGGTTTGTCTTTTCAAAACAAACTGTCAAAAATGACCCTTGTTTTTAGCCTCACAAGGTGATATTCCCCCTTAATATTAGCCACAATAACCACAATTCCGTTGCTCGGGGGTTTTTGGGGGCGCTAATCACAAATATGATGCTTAGAAAGTGCCCTGATGCACTTGGAGGGAAGCGTAATCCTGGGGATGGAGGTGATTTTTGGGAATTACCTCAAAGTTATTTGCTTTTCGAGATGAAACCGTCTATATAAAGGTTTTTTGAGTCACTGATAACGATTTTCATTCTCAAATGAAGCTCAAATACACCAAAGTCAAAAAATTTCCTGGGGCTTTTTGGGGATAGGATACCCTGAGGCACTAGGGTACGAGTAGTGCATTTTTTCATTTGAATATGATTCAATTTTTCAAGATGTAAAAACTGGTTTTCAATTTTGATAAAAAGTGCCGAAAATTTTGCAGAAAAATGACCATTTTTATGACATTTTTTACATTATGGCAAATATCTACAGTGTGCTGAATCGCAAACTGACGAATCCTGATTTCCCGATTATGCGACACCTCACCAAACATTTTTAACCAAAACTCATGCGCTGAAACGAGATTTTCTTTTTTACTGAAAACAAAACGTTTATGAACCTTAAAAAAACTTAAAGACCCTATTTATTTAAAACTGTTGATAAGTTACCATCCTGAAGGGGTTGTCTGTTTGTAAGCAAATTTGCATTGGAACTTAATTTGAGAATCAAAATCAGCGACCTCAAAAACCCTTATATAGACAGCTTAATGACGAAAAACAAACAACTTTGAGGTAATTCCCAAAAATCGCCCCTAAACTCAGGATTATGACCCCCCCCCCTCCCAAGTGCATCGGGGCACTTTCTGAGCATCATATTCGTAATCAGCAACCCAAAAACCTTAAAGTAACAGGATTGAGCTTATTTTGGCCAATATTAAGGGAGCAATAAAATATTCTATAAGGTCTGCCAAAATGGGTCAAATAAATGCATTTTTTGTTGCACAAATTCATTTTCGCATTATAACAAAAAAATATAGGGTAACATTTTTTTCTGAGGCTTTTCCGAATCGAATGCGTCCTAGAACGTTTCGATACGTGTACCCAGAAAACATTTGCAGATTTTAGCGTTTTTTTTTTTTACTAATTTGCCTCGGCTACATTTGTCATCCTTACGCCGACAGACAACAGAGTTTGGAATTTCACTCTAAATTTCACAAATCGAAGAAAACTTATTTAATTTAATAAAATTATGCCGTAAGAAAACATTTTGAATTACTTCAAAATATGATAGATGTGAAAATAGATGTTACAATTAAATTCAATAAATTCTTCTTCGTTTGTTATTATAAAAATTCGTGATGTTAGCGATCAATTCATTAGTCATATTGTTCTCGAGACCGTGTAATTGTAAATAAATCTTGTACCACGAGTCTGCTTTAAAAACGCAACCATGACATTGCACTTTGTCCAATTCCGCGTCCTCTTATTTTCCTCATCATTATCAGACAAAGAATTCTACATTTTTCTCCCCTTACGACATGCCCGAAATATTGTGCATTTTTTATTGTGGAAAATAAGTCTCGGTCTTTAATCTATTAAGCACATTCTCATATGTAATCCTGTTAATCAAAAAGGTACGACACTATCTGCCATGCACTCTACTATGTTAATCATTAAATTTAAGACTCCCAGTTTTGACACCAGCAATAATATAGACAATACGTAACACAAAAGAAAAAAGAATGCTGGCGCAAATATCCACAAACAAAATTGGAAGAGGACTACAATCTATACAAAGAGAAAAGAACGCAGGTAAAAAACAAGGTGAAGGAAGCAAAACAGAAAGCGTGGGAAGAATTCGGAAACAAAATGAAAAAAGAATTTGACAACCAGAAACTATTTTACGGAACTTTAAAGCAACTGAGAAAAAAGAAAACTACACCCACAAAAAACATCAACAGGGAAATGTACTGACAAATGAAAACGATATTATGGAAAGATGGAAACAATATTTCGAAGACTTGTTGGCAGCAGGGGAAGAACAGGGAGGATTGGAAAAAAGAAGAGGGAGGGAAAATACCGACTTCGAAAAAGACACGAACTTAACAGAGGAAGATAGCGCAGAAGGCAAAATAACAAAACAAGAATTGGATATAGCAATAAGGAAACTCAAACTAGCAAAAGCCCCAGGCATAGACGAAATTACCCCAGAGATGGTAAAATACATGGGAGAAACAGGCAAGGAAAGGTTACTAGAACTATACAACGACATCTTAGTAGCAGGAAAAGTACCGAAGGAATGGAAAATAGGAATCATAATACCCATATATAAGAAGGAGACCGAAGAGAATGCTGTAATTACAGAGGAATTTCCTTACTAAGTATCCCAGGAAGGTATTTGCAAGGATTCTAGAAACTAGACTCAGAGACAAACTAGATAAGACAATAGAAGACACCCAGAGTGGGTTTAGAGAAGGACAGGGGTACAAGACCATATATTTACAATCAGACAGCTAAGTGAAAAGGTCATAGAAAGGGAAGAAATACATCTCTGTTTTATAGATCTGGAAAAGGCCTTCGACAGAATAGAAAGAGAGACAATATGGCAGTGTCTAGAAAAGCAAACATAAATTACAGAGAAGTAGCAGCATCAAAGCACTATACGAAAATAGCGGAAACATAATAAGAACGAGACACGAGCAGTCGGAGGAATTTAAGGCCAATATAAGCCTAAGACAGGGATGTGTACTCAGCCTGCTGCTATTTAATTTAGTATTAGATGAGGCAATAAAAGAATGCAAGAAAAAATAAGAAGATACCATGTAGGAAGCTGGAATATGGAAAAAATCTACATATCAGAATTACTTTTGCTGATGATATGGTTATATTCGGAAAAAGTGAGAAAGACCTACAAGAAAATATTAATGTATACAACTTAGAACTAAAAAAGAAAAACATGAAGATAAACGGAGATAAAACCAAAACAATGGTAATAGCACCAGACAAGAGAAGACATCGTATATATATAGAGGGAAGAAAATTGGAACAAGTAGAGAAGTTCAAATACCTAGGTGTATGGATACAGGAAAATGGAAAACTCGATGACGAGATAAATGAAAGGGTAGGAATTACAGGACGACTATTTAACTCCATAAAGTACCAAATGACGCAAAAGTAGAAGTATTCAAAAAAGTTGTAACACCAATACTCATCTATGGCAGTGAATCATGGACAACAGTGAATAAACATAGGAGCAGGGTAGAAAGTACGGAGATGAGATTCCTGCGTAAAATAGAGGGCAAAACAAAGAGAGACCACATCAGGAGCACAACATTTAGAGAAAATTTAAAAACTAAAGCGGTAGCGGTATCAGTGCAAGAGAGACAGTTAGGATGGTTGGGACATATAATAAGAATGGACAAAAACAGAACAGTGAAAAAAGTGTTTGAAGCAAGACCAAAAGGGAAAAATAGGATAGGAAGACCGAGAAAAACATGGAAGGAGGAATTAAAAGAGGCAGCAGAATCAAGAAACATAAAGTGGGAAGAAATTCGCACAACAGCAAAGGATAGAAAAAAGTGGAGAGAACTGTGCAAGACAAGCCCGTATCCATAAAGCACAACTCAGCTCAATAGCCTTACACCGAAAGGTAGAAAGGTTTTGGATTAAGTAAGTAAGTAAGTAACATTTAAGTATACGCCAGTGTTTAAGGTTTTATTATACAGGATTTACTTCATTTGTATAAGCGTTTTTCTCATCACCTCCGTTATTTATTGTAAGAGTCTCATTTGTCATTTCATTGGCAATAAAAGTTTGAAATGTGTTACCCTCCAACATAATGTCAGTATGGTTTTGAGGAGTCTCACTGTCATTGCTTTGGTTTCATTTATATTGATTTTTAGACCAATACTGATGAATTCGTCACTGACTTTATTAAAGAAATATTGCAAGTCTTCAGGATTCTTTGCAGATAGAGCCATATAATCGACATATCTAATGCAATTGATGTACTCGCTTTATATTTTAATTCCTTCGTCTTCATCTGCCAACGTCTTTCTCAGCACATGTTCTGTGTATATATTAAATAATGTTGATTGTAGTATGTAACCTTACCTTACGCCTTAGTTAATTGGTTTTGTGGGTCTCTGACAATTGTTTATTCTAACGATGAGAATCTGTTTCAAATTGGATTTTTTAATAATGCGTAGATCTTTGCAATAATGCATGGTGCGATTCTATAGAATAGACAAATTATATATCAGAAAAAAAGTTGTTTCCAATGCAAGTGATAGAATTCAGGTTTATTTCCAAGATTAAAACAAGCAGAGTTAGTCTGTGTTTAAGATTTACGAAGCATATGAAAATATAAGTTGACTACAATGCAGCTCAGATTAAAAATCATGTAATAACTTACGGCATCACATTATTTCACATATAAAAATTTATATTCATACAATACCAGGATAAGTCTAAATTTTGAATTTCAGCATCAAACCTATTACTGTTTGCATTATTGCCGTAAACATTGTATTGCACATTCAAAACTACTATAAACAATCAAATCGGTTCAGTAAAAATTTTTTATACAGAATGCAACAAAGATTAACCCTTGTTTTATTTAGACATTCCTTTTAATAACTTCATATTTTCATACTAGAGTTTAAGTGAGAATTTTAATTTATCATCGCTAAGCAGGTTCAAAATTTTTAATCGTTCCACTTTCTGGTTGCTGAAGAATAACGCACCCTAGTAAGCAAAATCGCTGATTTTTAAAGTAGGAAAAGTTATAGTATGCTAATTAATTGGAAAACCATTTGCAAAATATGCCCCAGAATAATTCATAACGAGCTTAACAAAGACGATTAATTTGTTGAGCAGAAATATCACTGGTAATAAAGCTCTAGAGCATATAATGAAAAGAACTACATGGTCTACAAGAAAAACTCAATATTTAAGAGCTATCTATTGTTCGTAATTTTGAAAGGCTCTTGAAAAACAATCTTTAATAGTATTTATAAAGCTAAAATTAATTAGAACTTTTTAATATAATAAGAAAAATCTTCACCTAACTAATAATTACTTTGTATATTAAAGCGACTTTAATATACTCGTCTTCAGGATAAGTTCAATGTAGTTTTGCCAATGCACCATTTGTGCTCTCGTTCCTTCCTTATCCAATTAATTTTTATTATTGTGTACCAAACTGTATTGTTCTTGTAATATCAATACAGACAGACATGTATATTTTTGATTGATTATGTGTTTATCTTGTATGATCTTCTATAAGTAGTTAATTGTAATTTTATAAACATTTGCTAATTTAACATTTTAATCAAACGAATTAGGTAGTTTCTAGATGCTCCATGTCAATACGTAGCTGACTGGGCCCATTTATTTTAAACTGTACTGTATACTGTTTAAGAATTTTCGAATCTACTATCACAATTTGAATTGCAACTGTAACCAACACGTCTTTTTTAACAGAATCATCATTAGCAAATACATATAAATTTGTAATTGTCAGTTAACGAATTAACAACACTACGGAAATTTTTTTGAAGCTCATAAGATTCATCGAAAATAGTGCTTATCACATTAATAATTCAAAGAAAACGTCGTTGAAAAGTACTACCAGTAAAGTGTTTTTACAGTCATTTATATAGATAAAAACATTTCTTCTATTTAATTTTTTAAGTAGTTTAAGTTTTCCAAAGTCCTTTCTTTCTTCTGTAAGACTTACGATAAATTTACCAACAAAACTGAAAACAATAAATCCTTGCCGGTAGCTTACATTAAGTCCTCTGAAACAGGCAGAAATAAAAACAGGATCAGTCCACGGGTTTTTGGTCTTTAAAGATTGATTTTCATTATTTAATTCTGACTACATTTTAAGACAATCATAAGCACTAATAATACAGGGTGAAAAGTAATTAGGCATTCAAAATTTGCAGTCGAACTTGTAGTCATGTTGAAAACAGTCTTCAAATAGACGATAGTGAATTGGGTTTTATATTTCTCGCATTGACAACACAATGATTGACTTGAATTGTTTGAAAGGATTTTCTAGAATGAAAACGCCATATTCCGGGTTGATGGTGTCGTCAATCGTCATAACTGGGCGTCACGTGATAGTGATCCCGAAATGATGGTTGGGAGAACGCAAACCCGACCAAAAATGATCGTGTAGTGCGGAATGACGGCCTATTTTATGTAGCAAGGATAATATTGGCGACCTTATTTTGATTCTGGATGGTGCAAGACACAATTTGCCATTCTTGTACGTGCGTGATTAGACCAGCATAATTCAGGACATGCAGCAAGACACACTAAGAAGTCCAGATCTCACTTCATACGATTTTGACTTGGGGGGTTACGCAGAGGAAAAGGTGTACAGAGTACAATATCCCAAACAAGTTCCTCCAGAAGATTTTGCATTGCACTGCCGGTCGCTTGAGGGAACTGGTTGATGCCACCGTTGAAATTCAGAGATTTTCTTTCACTTTCCTATGTAATAAAGTGAATATAATTTGTATAAATAAATTTGTATTAGAAATATGGACTTTTGAATGTCTAGTTACTTTTCACCCACCTCGGTCGAATAAAATAACTTTTATTTCTAGTCAAATGGTTATTAAAATAGTATTGTCAATTTTGTTGTCAAAATACATTTTTTTACAAGTGAATCTTGTGTTTAACTATTTACAAAACCAATGTCTAGAAAGTTACGAAAACTGTTGAGTAAGTAAAAGACAAATTAAGAATTTGAAGTGGTAATGTAAGAAAAATTCTTAGCAGAAGTATAAATCTCCCCATAAAAAATTTTAATTAATAAAATATTTCAAAGCGCAAACTAAATTAAATGATTATTTTAAATATTATACATTTTGTAACTGCAACACAGACTTGTTCATATAAATAAATATGAAAAATATTAACATGCTTATGATTTTTGAACATAAAAGTGAGACATCTTCCATGAATTTTGGCAGTTCTGATAACATTGTAGTTGCAGTAGACTCACTAACTGAAACCAAAAACTTAATTTTAACTCGACTCGAACCTGCTTGAGCTGCGACCTACAATTACAGATGGGCCCTCTGATACAAAAGTTGCATTTTTACAATTCCAAGAAATTTCATTTTTGTAAGGTATATGATGCAATACTTACCAACAAACTTATCAAGTACAACATTCTTAAAATAACTAATTTTACAATTTGTCTATACATTTGTATCAATTATGCAATTACAGATATCAAGAACGTTCCGAGTTTAATGCCTGCTATATGTCGTTTCACGATAACAGAATTGCCTGTTGTAGGACATCAATCAAATCCTATGCGAATGTTCCTCTAATATCTGATGTGAGATTAAAGCAATCTTGTTTCATAAAATTTTCGTTTATACATATTAAACAATAACTGTGAACAGGTAAGTGTTTTGATATTAGTTAGAGCATTCTAAAAAACATTACAGAGTGTGATCCAAATTGAACTTCAGGAATTTTCCTGAATAATATACAAAATATTGGAACAATCTGAATTTTATTGCTAGCAGTGTAAAGTATAGACTTGCAGTTACGTATGAAATATGATGTCGACCAAATGCCCTTAACAACCTCTCTTACATGGGACCATTTTTTAGCAAAGTTTTCCGTAAAGCGGCATTTCAGCAAACACCCGCCTAATGTTCTCTTTTAGATATGGAATCGTAACAGGTTTTTTAACATAGACAATTTACATCAAAAGTCTAATGGGTTTAGATGTCAAGATCGCTGTGGTCAATTGTTCTACGAGATAACCCGACCAAGAAATTCGGTTTGAAGTAAAGTGGGTATCTCATCTGCTGTGTGACCATGTGTCATTCAAATTGAAATGGTTGGTTTTATTAAAAAAAATTAGCATTTCCTGATAGCTTACCAGCTCCGGCTTCAAAAGGGTACATACCAAGATTTCTCTAGCACACAATGCACACCAAACAGTACATTTTTGTAGATGCATTGGTTTTTCGTAAATAGCACATGGGTTTTTACTACCCTAGATGCGACGATTTTGACAATTCATAATATCATTTAAAAAATAAACTTCATAGCTCAACATAAGTTTTTTTGCAAAATTTAGCAACAACTGCTGTTTTCTTCGAAACCCATTTCACAATTCTAAGACGTTTCTGGTGAAGTCTTTCTTTAAGTTCTTGAGTCGATTGAATTTTATACGATTTTATATGAAAGATTGAATTACTATGAATGGGACGAATCGCCGTGCTTGCTTTTTATGCACACTACCATTTACTCGAGCAACATTCTCACCTGAATGATGGCTTTGTTAACGAACCCTTGCTTTGCAATACCAACGCCACTTGTTTCAAACTTTTGGTTATATAACGCACTGCATGCTCCCTTGGCACATTATTACGTCGAGGCAATACTCAAAGTTTTCTTCGCATAATCATAACTAATCGATGTTTTCATAATGAACTTGAATGGTATTGTATTATACGACACCATCGTAACTTTGTTATGTGTTTAGTTATCAAATGTACAAATGCAAACTTCTGACCTGCACAGAAGGCAAATAGCAGGCAATTCAAATCCCAAATTTTAACTTGGATCGCTCTATACTTCAGGTAGTTTTGACGAAATCGAGAACAAACCCATTTCCGAAAGATGAGGAATTTTAACTTCTACTCTCTATAAACGACTTTAAAATATTACCTTCGCTATTGCGATTTTTTAATAAAATGCTTATATAAATAAATTATAAACATTCTTCTCAAAAAACGACGAAAACTGTCGATATTTTTCTCAAGAAAAATTCAGCGGTAGCCGGTTAAGCAGAATATTGCTACAGATGGGCCAGGCTTTGACAACCTAGAAGACATCGTCACTATAGAAAAGGAAGTTTTACCTGAATTATATTTAAAACTAGAAATCTCAAGTAACAGTGAGCTTCCTAAAAACATTAGCGTTGAAACTTGTTTACACCGTTCAATTGCAGTTGTCGATCTCGAGAAGGATAAACAATTTTTTTGAATATTACTGTTATTTGTTTCTGTGCATCCAATTAATATTAATTTCATAAACCTTAATGAACATACCATCTGATATGTTTAAGTTTCTTAAATTGTTATTCTAATCCTTATTTGATTATACATGTCTAACTAAGTTAACCATTTTATATTTTTATAGTCTCGGATTTTCCTTGCTTAGATAAAATAGGTACTGCCAGAACAAGTTCGGCGTTAGTTTAAAATTAAAATAACCAGCAGAAAATTGTACTACAAAAGTCGTCTTTGTTTGGAAAAAAGCACAACCACCCGTTCCTTTAATTTATTTTGTACTCACGTTATTAGACGAAGTAGCGGAGAAATACGCTTTAGAAACCGCAAAGCAACCAACCGGAGAAAACTGCATTTGCATAATTTAAATATAGCGCCAATGTACGCCATAAATAACCTCCACAAGTACGGCGTGGATCTGTTTGTCCGTTTAATTGTTGTTTAGCACCGCAACATAAATTCTCCGCGAGTGATCTTTTATTTATGTTATTGTTATTGCATTACGTTAGCAAATGAGGACACCGTTAATTAACCTTTTGAACTTGCTGTTTAGTTAATAACCGCGGCTGCATGGAAGAGCGACCTGGCCGACCCGTTATGTCACGAAATCTCGCTAGAATTAGATAATGTCGCGATACAATACCGATTAGATTCTTGATAAGTTCCACAGATCATGGCCAGCGCACGTCTCCGTTATACCCGAGCGTGCAGAACGTTCTCCGCTTTTTTGAGGTCGAAGATTTTTGAAGTGCCCCATTGTTTGAGCGACAAGCCTTTTCCAGCGCGTCACCCCATTATGCTAACCACTGCTGAGCAATCATTGACTGCTCATCACGCCAAAGCTGAAGAATTTCTGCTCTGGTTGGCATACTTCCTGTGAAAAATCTCGCTCCGTAAGCTTTGATTGATGAATAATTAATAACTTCTAACTAGTTAATCTGTAATAAGTAAAAAGATCTTACAAATTTTGACACTACAAATAAAAATAAAATAAGTACTATAACACCACCCTGCACATTTTAATCTCACTTGATTTATATCTAAATACTAACAAAAATAAGATCAATGTATAACTATTTTAGACATAGCTTTCTCAAAAACTCAACGAGCTAACTCAAGGTACGTTCAAAAATGGGTCATTTCCTCAAGTGTTTTGAAAAGTTAAATTAGATTATACGCAAGATAAGCTGTGTAGTCTACAATGTATTATTTTTTAAATTAAAACCATCAGATTTATAAACATAGAATGTATGAATTGTGATAATCTATTATTTATTAGGCAAAAGAGGAATGCTCTAAAAATGACGTGACCTACCAAATTAAAATATGGTAAACTGGAATTAAATGGTTTAAGTCAACTAGCTCTCTAGCATCAGTATTTATTCAACTCAATGCTCTTAAAGCATGAAATTAGTCTTCTATGCTATTCTAAAATTCAGTAAAACCAATAGCTAAAGTTTGTCCGGAGTTTTAAATTCGTAGATAAAAGGGTAACGTGATTTAGTTCGCACCTATCACAAACTTACCTGTCATCTCAAATTATTTTGAAACAATAAAATGAATTCAATTAATCTTTATAAATTAAAACAGAATTATTGCATGGCGAAAAAATTGTGCACATATAAACTAGATATACATAAAATAGATTTGTCTCTGGGTGATCGCTAGAGGGTTGGAACATATCCATTCTACTGTAATAGATATTGTCCGAAAATTTAAATAACGCTTAAGTACAGAAATAGCATCGAGATCGGATTGCAAAAATAATCTGGCTGATCCAAAGCCAGCTGGATAAATCAAAGTACAATTTATCTTGAACCCCAAATCTCTGTCCGATAAGGAGCCAACAGCATGGTCCAAGATATTAAAAAGAAATGCAAAATGCATGGCAAAAACAAAAAAATCACCAAGTTTTCAAAAAAATATCTTGTTTGGCAAATATCTGTTCATGTGATCGCATAACTGATTTCTCTGTAGCGAAAGATGCAATCAATTAAAATCATTTATATAAAACAACAAATTAGTGTCAGAATGGACGGAGTATTCATTATAAGAAAAAAACTACAACCATATGTATAGTTGTTGCTGTTGACCTTTAAAAGTAAGGGAAAAAAGTTACCTATCAAACCATCCACATATTCGAGCATTGAACTTTTTGTCGTACAAATATAAACACTAAAGTCTATTGTACATTATAGAACCCGATGACAATGATAATCCAATGCAGTACTTACTAAGAATTGTTTCTTGTAGATTGCACAAATTTTACGCATTTTCAAGTAAAAAATCTCCGCAATTCTAAGAAAACGCCTTGGCTTTGTGACTCCTAAAACCTCACAGTCTCTGATTCAGAACCCCGTAATCTCTCGAATTTCGTGTCCATTCTCGTTGTTTCATACATTCAAAAAGCAGAAACTGCTTCAAACACATTTAGAAAAGAAACTTCAAAGAAAACCTTTCAACCACAACCTTTAATAGAGATTATAAAGAATTAGCACAGAAAAATCCGTACGATCAGGAAGATTCCTAAATCCAATAGAAAATAGAGGGCTGATAAACTGCACGCCATTCTAATAAAAGGTATGGAACAAAACATTTTCAGTTTGGCAGAAAGTATTGGTGTTTTCATACATCGATGAAAAGCGAGGTAAATTCCTTACTGCAAAGATCAAGGAAAACTTGACTAAATCATAATTGTCAACTGAAGCTAACTTTGCCAAATCTGAATTTAGCCTTGCAAAACGAGTGGAAACCAAGGTGACTGATTTTAATATTTGCGGGGGCGTCAGAACATTAAGCTCCAATGATACAATGGCACCCAACAATTCCAACATTAACTAAACATCTAGTCGAAAAATATAAAGCTCTTCTCTTTAATGAACAAGAAGTTATTAAAGCAATCAATTCATTTTCTTGCAGTTCAGCCCCGGGTTTAGATAGAATGAGACCACAATTTTTCAAATATCTGGCTTCTAAATCCAATAGGAAATCAGGGAACTGGCCTGTATAAAAAACTGTACAAATTTCTAATAGTAGGAATAATAAATGCAGAAATAGCTTCAATTTTCTTTGGGGAAACACTTACCGCATTATCAAAGAAAGACAGTGGAGTGAGGCCTGCAACAGCTACGACGCCTAACAGTTGTGCAATGCAAGATAAGCCTTTGCTCATTTTCTCCCAACCAACTGGATGTAGCAACTGAACTAATGTGATATACAAGCTACAAAGACATACCTGGATAAAGCCACCAATTCGATTAAGGTACTTCTGAAAATCGATTTTGCATACGATCAAAGAACGTTGCAAAAGAATTTACAATAATTTTAGAGAGCTATACATATTTCTAGTTCAATTGTAGTCTTTTTCTTAAAAATATCTTCTTCTTCTTAATCTCAGCTTCTCCCTTGGAGGTTGCTGATCAGCATGGCTATTTTGACCTTTGATATAGCTGCTCGGAATAGTTCGGCTGATGTAAGATTGAACCATTCTCGTAGGTTACGTAACCAAGAGATTCTGCGACGTCCGACTCTCCTTCGCCCAGCAATTTTGCCTTGCATAATGAGCTGCAATATATCATATTTAGAATTGCAGGAAATGTGGCCTAGGAATTCTAATTTTCTTTTCTTAATGGTAGGTAAGATCTCCAATTCTTTGCGCATCCTACCCAGAACCTGCTGATTCGTAATTCGGTCGGTCCAAGAGATTTTCAATAGTCGTCTATAAATCCATAGCTCGAAGGATTCAAGTCTCTTTGAAGTTTCTTTATTTAAAGGCCAACCTTCTAGACCATACAAGAGCACTGGGAATATATAACAACGGACCATTCTTGTCCTTAATGCTAACGATAGGTTCTGAGCAGTCAGTAGTTTTCTCATTTTCATGAAGGCTGCCCTTGCTTGTTCTATTCTTGCTAAGATTTCTTCTCTATGTGTGATGTTTTTGTTTACTATCGTGCCAAGGTACTTGTAGTTTTGAACTTGTTCAATAATCCTATTGTCTATGACCAGCTGACTGTCTGCGGTGTTTCTTTTAGATACTACTAACATTTTTGTTTTACTAATATTAATACTAAGCCCAAATTTAAATAAATTTAAAAAAAATTAAAAATATTATATCATCATAAACTGGGATTTATTCCATTGTGAAGTTGATGGAATCGAAACTTAATATTTGGTATGTAGATGATGTTTCATTGGGATATGAGCCTGAAACAGTACTGGCAAATTTTATATCTCTGATATCGTAAACCAATGATAAGATAATAATAAGTATGAACCCTATTTTGTCTCTGGAACGACTAAATTGGATATCTTGAAACACTTTAAACAATTTGGAACATTACAACTTTTGTTATCCTGACTTTCCATCTTAAACTCACATATCGCATATTTCCTGCTAAAGAACTTTTTTATTCCGAAAACGGCGCATTTTCTAAAAATATGTGCCTATGGAAGTTTCCAAATCTAATGCAGGAACTGAATAACTCCTACATGAATGCCTTCGGTCCCTCCTTAACCCAGTTTGGATAAAACACAATGGACACGGGCTACCTTTCCCATTCAAAATAAAGCAATTGTTATAAGAAAAATTTCAGATATCTGTCTGTTAGCCTAACAGAGATAGTAAAATTGTTGTGTACCTTAAACATGATGCTTTGATTTGTTGTAAAAAATTATAAAAATATGATTTTCCAAAGAAACTATGATGAAACAAAATGGAACTCGGGTAAAGATACAGTGAGGATCAATGTCCAAAATCCAATGCATGTTAGTATACAAAACTACCCAAAATTACTAGACAGCCTTGGCTTCTATGCTTGTTCCCTTCACACTTGAACCAAGTGGCCTTTCTGGGAACGATGGTATGACCATAAATCCTTGGAATAAAAGTGTCACCAACTAGTATTGAACCGAGAACAGCAACAGAAATAGATTGTAAAAGAAAACACAAAAAATACTCTTCGATTAAAACATCAAACTTTATGTAGCTTGGATTGGCCTTTGAGATTTTAGAACCACGGAGATCGTTTATCGACACAGTTAGATCCATGCTGACAAACGATTCAGGAGACAACAAAACCAAACATTAACCTATGTCAAAGAATATCCATTGCAATTCGAAGAGGTAATGCAACTAATATTTTGGGAACCCTTTTTAGAATCAGAGACCAAGGGCCAGATTTATATTTTATAGCTTTTAATTTAATTTTTATCTATTGCTATGTAATTCAAATATCGTTTTAATTGGTTCAGTTGTAATTAAAACGCGATTCCCAGGACCTAGAATCGTTATTGCGAAGGTAATAAACGATTCCTAATTAAATTTCGTTGTAAAATCGATAATGTATTTATTCCATAACAAATAGAAAAGAGAAAAGATAATACAAAACAAAGAAATACGAAATAAATTACAAATAAACCATTAAAAGAAAAATGAGAAAATACAAACAAAAATACGAACAACCGCAAATACTGTACACAAAATTTAAATTATATAAAAATGAGAAAAAATAAAATCCAAAAATTTTTAGGCCTGTAGTAGAAATATTGTTATTGCAACGCATACTGGTTGCATTAAAAGTAATTTTTTCACCTTGATGGGCAACATTAAACAACAGATCAAAAGTCCCATCTGCCTGCTTTCCATTATGATTTTAAATGCAAGCCCCCAATCTTAAAAATGAAAGTGCTGAAGTGACACACTTTGCAACGTGTACTTATCATTTGAGCAAAACAAAAATAAGTGTATGCCACTTGCATCGCGCTGAATGCCCACTTCCTGCAGGTAAGTCGACACCGAACCGCCGGCGCCAAGAAGACGCTTAGTTTTCTTTGCCCAAGACCGGCAATCACTTTCCTTGATTGTTTTTATCTAGTGCGAAGCAACTTTCTACATGAAGTACGCCTTTAATTGCGTTTGAGGCAGCGTATGATTTACTGCGCCTAATCGAGTGTTTATCATCTCTATTTGCATAATGACATAGGTGCATTGAAAGTACTTTCGGTCTCTAAACTTTTATGTGAAAATAGAATTTCACATCTAAAAGTTAAGTGAGAATTCTTTGTTGTATAAATCTAACTTAGGAATTTACATTTCACTGAAGGGGGTACTTTGTTCGGGTTTTTCGACCTTAATAAAATGTCCAGTTTTGCCGTCTTAACACGAATACTAATTGAATTAGTGCAAAACTTTTTATAGAAGTAAAAACAAAGCATTCCGCGCTTTTTGATAAACAATTATGAAAGCTGTTTAAATAACACTTTTTCCCACTAATTGGAATTAATTACAAACTAGTAAAACCGTCCCAAAATTACTCGCGATAACATCTCTATCAACGCATACACTTACTTTAAATTCGTCAATAATTATTTACAAACTATGGACAAAGGTTATTTAAATTTGTCCATTTAATATTTAGCTACGATACATAAAACCGACAAAAATAAAAATGGCTAAAGACGAGAACAGTTAGCCCTATAAATAGAGCAAAAATCAAAAAGGCTAGCCAAGAAACTGAAATTATGCGAAGTAAACTGAGAAGAAGCAAATTAAACATTCAAATTTTGTTTTGTTACCATTTTTTAACTAATATAATTATTTCATTTTTACATCTAATCTAATATTAATTTATAAACGTATATAGAATTGATGTTTTTGTTGTATAATTCTACTCGATCAGGCGCTTACCCTTGTGTTAAGCTCACAGATAGCTTAGTCTATGCAATTGAGTAACACCAGATGTTAACATTTATATAACCCCTTATTGCAGCAAATACTCCAGCAAAGAATCTACTTTCAAAAAAGAAATGAAAATATATCCCAAAGAAGTGTTTTTTCCTTACATTATAAATGTACTTCGCTCTGCCCTAAAATTCCGTTTATTAGAAAGTTTCGATAATGATAACTAAGTCAATCAGTTTGAAGGATATAATTCTAGAAATACCAAATTGCTCACTAAAACAATTTTTCACCATGTTAAGAAAGTTCATCTTAACAACGATCCTACTACTACTGATCCCATAAAACTAATAATTCCTAAATAAATCAAAGGTAAAATCAATCGTCTAAACGTCAGAAAATTGCCTGGACCTGACCGAATAACATCTAAAATGTTGAAGGAACTTCCAAGGCAAGGCATCGTAATGCCGGTCTATTTAGTCAATGCTATCATGTCTAAACTCACAGAAAAGCTAACAATCCACCTATATATAGTCCTAGCTTGAATACAATCCCTCATCACTAGTTTGGATTCCGTCAACGACATTCAACGGTCCAACAGAGTTATCACGTAGTCTATGCAATAAAGAGATCTTTCGAAGATAAAAAAAAACTCTATTCTCCTATATTTTTGGACACCAGTATGACATTGGATAAGGTAAGGTATGAACGTCAAAGTTAACGACGAATACTTAAACACATTTACACTCAAAGCTGGAGTTCTTCGGGATGATGTATTAGGTCCATCACTTTATATACTGTATTTGTCCCACCCACCACAATTAATACTCTAACTGTGACTTTCGCCAACGACACAGTCATCTTTGAAAGCCACGAAAATCCGAAAATGCCTCTTCAAACGCACGAGACTACTTAAATATCTTACAAACACAGATTAATAAGTGCAAAATAAATGCACATAACATTTGCCCTCCAGTTTTTATCAACACAACCATTCCTGTATCGCTATCAGTGCGATATCTGAAATTACAATTAGAAAAACACTTATTTGGAAGGAAGGTACATAGCAAAAAGAAACAAATAGATCTTAGATTCAGTGAATTATATTAATTACTTGGAGGAAGATCCCAATTATCTCTTGAAAATAAAGACCTGATCCACAAGGCAGTTATCAAACTCGTATGAACTTATGGCATCGAACTATGGATTTGTGAAAGCAAGTCCAATATAGCAATTCTCCAAGATTCTTCGTGCAATGCCCAACGCATATTGGTATAATCTAACCAAACGTTTAAAGTTGACCTTGGAATCTCGTTTGTAAAAGATGTCATTCAATAACGTAATAAGAAGCATCGTATCAGACTGGAATTTCACAATAATCTCCTAGTGGCACCACATTTATTACATTTATTAAACAAGAAGGTCCCGAAATGGTAATGTTCACATTATGTCAAAACAACCCTTAACATTTGAGTTCTACGCTATCATATTAGCTTATAGAATGTAAAATTTTGATTGCTGATCAATCAAGTTAAAAAATATTAAGAAAGTCATAAAACAAAAACAGTGTTTACTTTAAAAAGTTTAAAATGCGCAATTAATTGAAGAATACACAACTGTACTATTGCAATAGTGTTTTTTATTTCGTTCTCTCTTTCCCCTCCAAAAAAAAAAATAAAATTATTCTCATACTTTGTATTATATTTGTTGCAAAATGTATTTTAATCTGTTCCTATGGGGCAAAGCTCAATTACTTTGCTGAGTACTACTAGATTTGCGTTTTCTTATTCTCGGGTAGAAAATTTGTAAGTGTTAAAACAAGGGGTTAATACCAAATTCTACCTTGATGAAATTATGTCAACATATGAGAACTAATCATAACATTACCTGAACACTCATCCTATTCGCCAAACAATAAAACACTAATGGCTACTTTTATTTGCACTCATTAATTTAGAAATTATACGTTATCGTATCTTTCCAGCTGTTATTCGATGCTCTCCAAGATTCACGCTCTAAAACTCGGCGTGCACTAAACATGAATTATTCAGGCGCCTACTCGCCTTGCTGACTGCAAATCACCGCAGCCTTTTGTTGGCACTCACCAAAACTGGATTAACATGATAGCGCCCGAACCGTAGTTCCTGCTGTCAGTCTTAGCTCATTTAATCAAGTTTGTGCAGTTACGCTCGTCACACATCCAAGGCACCATTCCCTCTAAACGGCTTGGTAACTCGCCTTTGTTGGCGGCACCGTTGCCGCGCTCGGTGGGCACGAAGACGACAGGGATTTCCCTCCGCAGGCGGCGAGCTGCTCCGCAAAACAGGAAACCTACCTACCGCAGCTAATGCACGGCACGGGGAAAAATGTGGAAGTTTGAGCGATGACTGCATTAATAACGGCGGAACGCTGAAAGGCAGGCCCTTTATGCTCGCCTCCACGGCAGAACTTGGCGAGTCGCCTCAAAGGAGAGACCACAAAGGCAATAAATTAACGCTGCGATCCAATCTGAGCTCATAATTTCCGTATATTGTAACGTAAACGTGCGCGAGTACACCACAGAGCAGCAGCCCTCGTATAGTGCTGTCCAGCGATAGCGTCGCTCTTCGACAAAATGGAACTTAGAACTGGTTCGGATTAGCATGATAATGTTCGCTATCAAAAGGAAATAGAAATTCTAATTTGAGAATTTCGGTTCTGTGCGACTCGACGAGCATTACGTGTTTGATATTGTATATAGTACAAGGCCATTAGAGTAGACTTTAGAATAGTTACCACATTTAATTTAGTAAAAACAGCTTTTAGCAGTAAAAATCTGAACCACAATTAAAGTGTAGTTTAGCTAGATGGATTCATATACTGAAGAGTTAATTAAATATTCAAGGTACGTTACATAAAGTTCTTATTCTAGTAATTGAATGCAATGTAAAAACTGTGGCAGGACCTTGAAAGGAGTGGAAAATCTATTACAGCAAATTAAAATAAACTCAGATGAAGCAAACAAATAACAATTTATAGTGGAACTTTAGCACGAAGGTGTTCTTCAGCGACCTTCACTTTTACAAGGAGCATACCGAAATACAATACTAATAATATAGAAACGTACAGGATAAAATTGTACAGTTATATTTAGATCACGGTGTCTAAAATTAGAACATGTGCAATTCTACGTCTGCTATAAGAAATGCCACTATTTTTGTCAAACGCATCAGATCTTGACCAGACAGAGTTAGAAATAACTTATTTTTCACCTACCCTGCTTAATATGAGGTGCGTTCAAGTTCTAAGATTTCCAAATTTTTTTCTGTAAAAGTACTTACCCAAGAAATTTAAAACTTCTGTTACTTCTCAACGTAATCTCAGTCTAGATGTACACATATTTCACAACGTCGTCGCCACTTCTTTAGGGGTATGTGTTGCACACTAATAAATCGCTGATGCATCAGCGGCTTAATTGGAAAATGAGCGGACACGGAGAGTATCTTTCATGGTTGGAAATTAATGGCGGCATTATGTGTTAACATGTCCTCAGACATTGCCACATGCGCAGCCTTGTGTTCGTCGGTCAGCGTTCGTAGAAAGAAACTTGAAGAAACTTTCCACATTTTCAGGTCATCATGCAAAATGAACTTCACAGATCCTACATAAATGCCAAGTTTACAGGGGATATCACGCACACAAAATCGACACTCTTCCATAACAACTTGCTTCACTCGTGCAATCATGGTTTTGGTCTTGCTGGTTTGTGACCGAGGCTGCTTCGGTTAATTGTCACACAATTCTCAGCCTTCTTTAAACTTTTGCATCCAGGAACGCCCATTTTTAACATCCATAACCTTCACCACATTGACGATAAATTTTGATAGGCGTTTCACCACGCAAGAGGAGAAAACGGATGTTCTTGAAAACTAAACGTCGCCATTTAAAGTATACAAATAACACTCGCTACAATGACGGTAATTAGACCTGTGTAAATTGTATGATGCTGCCACTTACAATACAAATTCAAAAATATTTCTCATGACTTTTAAAATCAACCACATTTTCCTACCCACTTTCATTGCTGATAAAAAAAATTGGAGACCTTAGAACGCACCTCGTACTATTTAATTTATTCTAGCGCCATACAACAGCTTTTGGATAGAATTAAGTAAAAAGAAGAAACATTTTACTAATTGTAAGCTCAAAATACTTTTCAAGGCAAGATTTTGCAACTTTGTTTGATTGTATTTATTCCAATTTAAAAATATATTTATTATAATTATTTATTATGTGCATTTGTAATAGATCCCTTTATGGGCTAATGAACAAAAATCTTAGCAACGCTTTTTTGATTTCTTACTTTTTTTTAGAATCATCAAAATTAATAAACATTACGGAATCTCAAAACCAAAGCTTCAACCTTTGTAGGATTCGAATTAAAATACATAAACAAAATTTGCAGCCACTTCCGATCAAACCGATCTCGAGATTTTCCAATTAGGCTAATTTTTGGCGTCTGGACTTGACTTATGGTCCTTAGTTGAATACTGAAAACGTTATAATCAAAAATTATAAGGCTTGACGAATGTCAGGACTGACAGAAATAGAAACTTGTCTCCAGCTTGGAAGCTGCCTTGATCAAAAGTTGAAAAATAAAAGGACGGGCAGACAGACGACATTACTCTATACATAAGGCTTCTCATTTTAATGTATCTAATGAAACACGTGGCTCGGCTATTGTTTTTAATTTCTGGTCTTTTAGCTATGATACGTAGCAAAACAAACTAAGGAAGTTGATAGAAAAGGAAGGAGCAAATTGTGAATTTAAAATGCAATATTATTATTGTTGTTGGGCAAACGAACAATTACATAATTGCTCGAGTTGGCGTCAAATTTTCCATGCTTTGTCTTCAAGTCAGCACCTCTAAGCCGTCTTTATAGGTTTCCTCTAAAATTGTTTAAGGTGCAATCGAATATTTTTCACTTTTATAAGCAGTAAGTTGTAAAACTCTTTGAGATAGGACTAGGGAAGAGAAGACGCAGTAAGTTACGGTTTTCAGTTCACATTTTCGACTCGGCTCTAAAGATGAAATGCATTAGAATATGTGTGGATAATCTCTATTCCTTTTGTTTACAAAGATTTATCTGTACATCATCTTAATGTTGGCACAATCAAAAATTTGACTTGTATTGCTTTAGAGCTTTGATTCCGCAAAGAAACAGTAATCAGTTTTGAAAAATCCTATGTCGAAGCATCAATCTATACGAAGTTTAGTGGTCGATCTTGGTAAAAAAACAACTAACATGCTAGAACACGTGGCTTAAGCACTTAGCCATAGTTGTTGAATATCTAGTCTTAGTTATAATGAGTAAAACAACAAAGAAAGATGGGTGATAGAAAAGGGAACACAAATTGTGAGTTTAACATATAACATAAATTAACTTGCGTAACAAAAAAAAACAAGCTGGCCTAAATGCATGGTGCTCTGCGCTAGAACGAAGAGAACTGAGAGTAAGCAGAACCAAAACAGAATACTGAAACTTTTCTGGTCAAAGTAACGGAACGCGCTCGCTGTATCTCGGAGACATACCCCTCATCACAGCAGACCACTTCAAATACCTTGGATCAGTAGTAATATCAACAGCTTCAACGTGTGAAGACATAAAGAAACGTATAACAACAAGGTGGCTTAAATGGAGATCTCTATCTGGAGTTGTGTGTTATAAAAAGATGCCCATACAGGTCAAAGGAAATTTATATAAAATAGCAATTAGACCAGCTTTACTATACGGATCAGAATGCTGAGCAATGCGCAAAACGGATAAACAAAAGTTCCACGTGGCGGAAATAAACATGCTACGATGGTCGGGGGGAGTAACTCGTAAAGACAGGCTCCGAAACGAATATATCCGAGGGACATTTAAAGTTGCGAATATAGTAGATAAAATATGAGAAAATCGCCTGCGTTGATACGGACATGTTAAGTGTAGAGATCCTGACCACATGACTGGAACAGTCATGGAGATACAACAAACAAAACGACGACCTGGATTGGGATCATTAAAAAAGATATGAAGACGAAAGGTTTAAAACATGAGATGACTCAAACGCGCTCAGAATGGCAAAAAAGGACTAGAAGGACCGACCCTAAAAGAAATAAGACATAACGGCACGAAGGAAGAAGAAAAACTTGCGTAACAAAAGAGAAAAATTGTATAATTTCTAAGATGACACCAATATAAGTTTCTATTAAAATATCTGCAGATATAAGCCGATATTTTCTACTTTCGTTAGCGACAAGTTGTAAAACCTTTTGAATCAGAAATTGGGAAAAGGAGGCAGAATAAGTAAATTTTCAGCCCATATTTTTAAGCTCAAAAAATATTCCAGAAAATATATTGAAAAGCTTGATTCTGTTGTTTTCTCATAATTTCCCTATAAATTATTTTAAGTTCGGCACAAATTGCAATCTTATGTAATTGAAAATTTTAAATAACTTATCACTTATATTGCTTTTGAGTTCTGAACCCCTAAAGAGATAATAAACGAGTCCTAAAGAATTCTTCATTGAAGAATCAAACACCACACGAAGTTTATCGGTCAAGCTTGACTAAAAAAAGAATTAATGCGATGGAATAGCTTATACGCAGTTTAATAGTCGGCCGTAGTTGTTAATTAATTCAGTCTTTCGGCTGTAATGATTAGCGAATCAAAATAAAGAGGCGATAAAAATGAAAGCAGAAAACGTGTTGGTTCGAGGGAGAAAATAAGTACTAGGATTGTAAAAGCGGAAAATTTAACTGCGCCAGCCGAATACCATCAACATTGACTATGCATATACAAACTGTCTGCAACACGACCAGCGTGATATCCCCCATCGAGAACCCGCAAGCAAAATAAGAGATGATTACAAATACATATATATTTAACCAAGACGTAACAATTCCAACTACCCAGTGTGTCATATGGGGCACACGGCGCACTTATTTTTAAATATGACATATACAGTTGTATAATTCTTCGTTCTCTAAACTCTCTACTAAAAAAATGTGCGCCTAAAATAAAGTACTTTAATACCATATAAGAAATCATAATATGCTTTATATAAAATAATAATAACTATAAGAAGTGCTTTCCACCATGATAAAATTATTGCATGCACAAAAACTTCAGGTAGGGCCTGATTAAGGTTTTCGGTGGACTAGGCTGACAATTTGTCACACTTCTTTCCTCAAATTTTTGCATGTTTGAGAATCTAGCAAAAATTACAATTTAATTGTTCAGACAAAACATTATTTGATTTTTCAATTTTCATTATATACATCCACACATCAATGAGGAAAAAACAAGTGTAAATTTTATCTAAATTATTTTTTTATTGAAAAACCAATCCTTTCCTGGCTTTAGAATTAGCAAATCTCTGGACTGTCATCAAAAGAAAGACTCTAGAACCTAGCTCTTCATAAATAAAGTCGCAAGGCGTATCATTTTTTCTTATTCTAACGATGATCTCAAAAATTTTTGCACTCTCTTAAGAGCTGAAAAGGATCGCTCTCAGTGCAGTTAGTAATTGACACACTTAGAGAAATTCTTAGAACAATGGCAATATTGGAAAGAGTAGATCCTGTAACTTTAATAATGCTAGAACTCTTCTAATTAGCGGTTCTAATTGTTTTTGGTTTGGTATTCTTATCTCCTTTACCTATATTTCTATTAATTCTTAAAAATGCTGCTAAATGCACATATTCCTTGGGGAATATTTTATCTAAATCAGAAATATACTTTCCAACAGCTGATTTGCACTATGTCATATTCTCTTATTTTCCATTTGAGTGATTGTCCATGGAAATCCGAAAGCCTTATGTATTTCTGTATAAATTATTCCTTTTTGTACCAACCTAAGCTTAAGAGAATCAGTTACAGCATAATACGTTTTTATCACAATAAAACTGTCGCCCAGAAAACTCGTAATTTCCATATTGTTTTCACCAAAATGAACTTTTGATTCTCTGTACACTACACAAGAAAAAGTATCTAGTTTTGTCGATTCCTTAATCACAACATCCTGCCGTTCAAGACGCTCTTTCGAACGTTTTTTGAATTCTGCTCCACTTGTTTATTTGCACCGTTATTGTTCGGTATTTGACTTCTGCTATTCGACTGCCGCCAATGCCAATCTGCTCCGCCTTATATTTAAACGCGCGGTTCTAGAACGAACTAGAAGGTTCTGGAATTTAAACTCATTGACGCGGCTGATGATCGATCAATCTGGAAAGATCTTGAATAACTTCTTTGTGATATATTATTTCTATTAAGATATAAATGTTACTAAAAATTTATCGTACGTCGATGAACCATGAATGTACGACATTATAACCTGCTCAGAGTTTCTCTAATTGAGCTCACTTTTTTGTTTACTCAATTCAAAATTTTGCCCTCCCCCCAAATTCTGGCGCCCTAGAGTGCAGCTTACTCAGCATGAGTTAATCAGGATCTGCTAACATTAATAAACTATAGGAAGTGTTTTCGGCCATGATAATATCGTTGTACGTACTTAAGCTTAGAATAAATAATCAGTATCAGTATTTGCTAAATTCTGAAAATATTTGTGCAGCATATAATTTTTTTGAAGAAATAACTGTTAAAGAGATCAGAAAGGCACTACAGGGAATGAGAAACAGAAGATCGCTAGGTCCTGGGGGTTGTGCACCAGAATTGGCAAAATTCGTCTCTATAGTAACACTGGAGGTTTCAAAAGAAATATTCAATAAATGTCTGCAGGTAAAAGAAATTCTTTGAGAGTGAAGAGAGTCATTTATGAGTTCAGTACATAAAAAAGGATATAAGAAATATTACAACAATTATAGAGGGATAAGTATAACTAGTTCTATAGGCTGACTGTACGGGCGCATAAAAACAAGATTAGAAATATAGTACCTTCTGTTTAGCACAATTGTCAGAAAAGACAATAGCACATAATAGGGAAATACATTTAATATTATAGACATTAAAAATGTATACAACGGCGTACCAATTAACAATTATGGGAAGTACTTGAAGGATATAAAATAAAGAGAGTAGACGTGAATACAGTCAAACAACTTTACGAAGGCATTACGAGCAGGGTAAAATTGAGTAATAGACTTTCACAAGAATTTGTTTGTTCCAAAGACCTAAGACAAGGATGTTTAATATCACCCACTACACAAATTGACTAAAAAGTGTCACGAAATGGGGATACCGATAGGAGATAACATCTTGGATACCTTACTCCATGCAGATGATCAGATTATTACCGTTGACTACGAAAAAAACAATGAATATATGATATGCAAATTGGCACAGAAGTATAACAAATGGGGTTTCCAAATTAACCTGGATCAAACTAAATATATGGTAGTAGGTGGTCAAAGCAGAGATATCCATACAAACAAAATCACTATATAAAGATATCTTAAAGAATAAAGTAGGTTAGAAAACTCGAATAATTCAGTTACTTAACCCGATCCTATGGTATGAAAAGATAACAAAAACAGCAAAGAAAACGTCATATAAAACAGAGCATATCCACATATGGTTCGGAAGTATAAACGATAAATAAGAAATGCGAAAGAAGACTAAAATCGACGAAAATGAACTACTGGAGAAAAAGTTGTGAGTATCCCGTTTAGATAGGATACGCAATGAAAACCTTAGAGAAAATATGGATGTAGAAACAATTGCTCTGGCACGGACACCTTAAAAGGATGTCTGGCACAAAGTGGTCTTAAAGAATATACGAATGGGTTCCATAGCAAAAAAAGGGAAGACCACAAACCAGACGGAAAGACAAGGTTACAATAGCAATGCAAGCAAAAAATCTGGAGGAAGGCGATTGGGAAGATCTCAAAATGTGGCGTCTAAGAAGCGGAAAAACGCCAGCGTGGTTCCGTGGTTGAGGGGCGGATGCGGTGCTGACGGACCCAACTTCGTCTCTCGGAGCTCGATGATGCCTGGTGGGTGGCCTGGGTTTACTTCGAACAAGGGATAATAATGACGGACTTCTAAGGCGCGGTGCTTGCCACATCGCTCAGCATCAGAAACTGTGCGCGACGACTGGGCACAGTAGCGGAGATATGAAAGCCTTAACATCTCTGTTCGCAGGTCGTGCTCCCACGCGAGGCGTAGAGTCTTAGCATTATTATTATTATTAAGAAGCGAAGAACGGCAGTAAAGCTGTAGAAATTCGCATATATGCGTATATAATTTATATATATTATATTTACATATTTAGCAGATTTTCTTAATTTTTTTATTATTTTAATATTCTTAGAACAAAACAACATAACTTAACCACCGTAACCCATCGAGAATTTAATTTAAAAATTCTGGTGTTATCCATACTCTGCGTTCCTTGTCCTAAAGCCGGCACTCTAGCAGAGCACAGGTGCATTTATTTCACTATTGCTTTTACGCCGGCGGAAAACGAAACAGAGTCCGTCCTCGACGCCCCGGCATCCAGCGGCTAAATGATTTAATTAGTGCTAACTGTCGGCCCCGTACGCAAAGCCGCGCCGCAATTAACTTCCGGAAGTGTGACACGAGCAGTCCGTAATTAAAATTTATTTTATGGTCGCGGCTGAATATTTTATCGGCTAATTAGTTCGGTAGTAGTACAAGCCTTTTTAACGTAATCTCTCGCTGGCATCTCGCTCGGAGTGCTCGTTTCTCGACAGCGTCGTCCAGGTCTGTTCTCCGCGTTTCCCATGCCGACGGCGTTCCGTTCCTGCACGGTCCGTTAGTCGTAATGTCACCTATCAGCGACCACACCAAAGCTATTCTTCAAAGTACCGACAGTGTCAATAATATATTACGCTCCGTCCCGTTGCATATCTTTAAATCTAGCTGCGTTCTGCTTTGTTCCGTTTCGATTTCTTTCTGCCTCGCCGTAACATGCCATGTGACGGGAATATGAAAAAGGCTTCATTGAAATGCGATGCATCGACTTAGTTCCGTCTAATTGACAAAGAATGTGTCCCAAAACATTTTGATTTTTGCAATAATTTGGGAAGAATGCATGCAAAAATGGCATTTAGCGAAATTTAATGACAACTGCTAATGCATAAATAAATAAATTTAAAAATAATTTTTATGTGTTTAGAAAGTATTCGTTTAAGCTTTTTCGTATATCTAACAAGTACGTCCAACAAGTGAGTAAAATGCAGCCTAGGGCGTCAAGTTTTAGGGAAGAGGGAGGCACAAAATTTTGAGTTGAGTAAATGATAAAGTCCGCTCAATCAGAGAAACTTTGAATAGGTTATAACTATTAAACATTGAAATCGTACATTCATCGTTCACTGATGTGTAATAGATTTTAAAAAATTATATTGTAACAGAAATGCCATATCACAAAGAAATTATTTAGAAACTTTTCAAAATGATCGATCGCTCGTCTGCTTTATTCTAGAACCGAGCATTTAAATATAAGGCGGAGTGGATAGGAATTCGCGTTCTAAACGCCATTATGCTGTGATCAGTAAAATGCCAAAACCAGACACTTTTTTTCTCAAGTAATGTCCAGTAACCATAATCATCGTCATCGACTTTAATGACTTCAAGCCCAAATTTTAGTGCAACAAATATACAGCTACAAAAGGCTTCAAGTTATGAAAATACTCTCAAAGAAATAAACTCAATGATATCACTCGGCCACCCATCGTGGTGCGTAAATGATAAATTTCGTGAGTTGGTGGCTAAGAATGGCATTCAACAAAACTCTGACTTTAAAACATCTGAAATACTGTATGCCATTCAAAAAATATTTTGTGTCGATCAGTTATTTTATAAACAGTTAATGAATGGAGAACATTATCAAGTGAAATTGATTGGTTTATTCAAAATCAAACGGACGAGCATTTTGTGCGCTCTGTAGAGGAACAACGTTCCTAGAAACTAAGGGATTTGACGATTGGAAAAATAACCATATAATAAACGATTATGACAATTCAACACAGAAAGTACATTTCAAAATTTATTAAGTAGATAGTAAAATAATAGAATAGTACGTAAAAACTGGAAGAAATCCATGTATCGTGACACGAAATTTTTTTAAAGGAAAAGATTTTTTAGCTTATTGTGCATCTTAATTACTACTCTATCGAAAGTACTGGTCAAAAATCTGGCTTTCCATTTATGACACGTGTGGTTACTTCGCAAGAGATACCAAGTGTTATTCCATAATTGTAGACTCAACACCAGATGTGTCGTACACATATCAACTAGCTTTTGGGATACGTTATGTACTACTTACGAAAATTCATGTTAAACGATTCTTGACATTTATTCTTAACTATGGTTATAAAGGTTGGCGAATACTGTAATTTTGTAGGTCTTGATCTAAATAACTGTAGAAGACCGAGCTACGACAATGTCAGCAGTATATCTGGGTAGTACAAAGGTAAGTAAATCTTCTGGCCACAAACATTCTTTGGACGGGCCACTTTTTACAACTAGTTGGCTCTGCAGCTGGGGAGAACAGCAAGTACTTACTGCTATTGAATTCTTTTAGAACAACAAATCTATATCTTTTTTAGTTCGTCAACCAAAATATGGGATATCTTGCAGTCTCGCTATAAAAAAGACTCCTTATATTTAAAAACTTTGTCGACAAAGTGATGGAGTGTCCATGTTTATGCCAGAAAGCATTATGAAAATCGTACCAAGAGGTTCTTGATAGAGGCCACACTTCAGACGCATGGTATAAAGCAAACGTGACAGTGAAAAAACTTAAATCTTGAAATGATGTTAATGGTGAGTTTCTAGAACAATGTTCTTGTAAGGTCTCGAGAAGTACGAGAAAGACTTCAAGGAAAAAGTACAGACACAACAAAAGCCAATACTTTAATCAGTACTTCAGAAGCTTTTATAAATACTCTTCGAAATGAAGAGAATTTTCAAGGTTAGAAAATAAAGGAAAATTGATATGTGAAACTGAGGTCTACAAAACAGACATTACAAGAAAAATGAAGTCAAAAATTTCTTTTAGAGAAAATATAGGTGGAAATTCCGAGTTTAAGCAAGGATTAATCGAAGTGTAGCAGTTCCTAACTGTAAGAACAATCCTGTTCAGCTCTTAAGAGAGTGAGTTGTTGAGGTCAACATTACAACAATAAATAAAAAATAATGGATTTGCACTTTTATCTATTAAGAGTGACTTTCTGCAGACTCTTTCTTTTGATGACATTCCATAGTCATGTAATTCTAAAACCAGGAAATGTTTTTGAAATATAGTTTTTAGATGAAATGGGCGTTTGTTTTATTTTTCGTGATTGATACATGTAAACATTGTTTTGAAGTTTATGTATAAGTGTGAGGAAAATTGAAAAATCAAATGAATGTTTTGTCTAAACAATCAACTTGTTTGTAATTTTTGATAACGTCACAAATATGCAAAATATTGAGGAAAGGCGGGTATAAGATTGTCAAGCTAGAGCGCCAAAAACCTTAATCGGGTTCTGGATGGTTATAAACCATATATAATGCGTTAGAAAACATAATTCACAAAAACCGCATTATCGTATAAAAAAATCAGACAGCACTATGTAGGCGCACTATGTTTATTGTGAATTGGCAACCCTACATGTACTAGGTGCGATCTGAGGTTTCCATCATACAGTTTGATAATTTTGACGGCATACGTACTCTGAACGTTTTATCATACGGACGCTATTTATCTTGTTGTCATTAAGTTCAAAATTTCCTCTCGTCAAAAAAATTGAATTAATTCGTAATTTGTTACAACTTTCGACGTAAATATTGCAATAACAAAGTCTCAATCAACTCACTTTGACTTTTGATGATGAAACCTCACACAGAGCCACTGTATATCGTTGGTTTAATGAATTGAATCGTGATCGTAGTTCGCTGGTGGATGAATTTTAAAGAAAGCCGTCCAAAATCGGCTGTGGTGCTAGCAAACTTCGATGCCGTGCACGAACTGATAAAGCAAGATCGTCATGTGGCTTATCGTGAAATTCAGACATTTTTAGGTATTAGTACGACTAGCATACATTCGATATTGGATAAACATTTAACCTGCGTGCACGTTAGATCCCGCATAAGTTGATGACTCGTGTCGATTGGTCTAAAGAAATGCTCAATAAACACGATCGCGGTGCTTCAAATGCCGCTTACAACATCGTCACAGGTGACGAACCTTAGATTATTGCATATGAACCCGAAAATAAACAGCAGTCGGCTGTGTGGGTCTTCCAAGATGACCCAAACTCAACAAAAGTCGTTCGCGCTCGTAGCACTTCAAAGCAAATAAAGGTCTGTTTTTTTTGAAAAATTGGACATATCACAATGGTTTTAGAGGATTGTAAAACGATCAATTCTGAATGGTACGCAGCCATTTTTTTGCCATAAGTCTTCGGATACATAAGAAAAACCAACGCGCGGCGCCGGATTATTCTCCACTATGACAATGCGAACTCACGCATCGATCCAAACAACTGGCTTTTAGAACACTGAAAACGTCGAATTGATAAATAATTCGCCATGCAGTACTGAGTTTGCCCATAAATATTTCTTTTAGTTCTCAGACGTGAAGAACAAACTGTGGACAACGATTTTTGACTCCGGAAGAGGTGGTTGATGTGTTCAAAACCCACGTTTCGTAGATACCTATGAAAAAATTCTATGTAAATTAGTTGTAACAATGTATAGACCGCGAAGGAGAATCTTTTGAAAAACAATAAATAAGTTTCCAACATTAAACATTTGTTTTTGTTAGCTTTTCACAATAAATATCGTGCAGCTCGCGTATGAGTATACGCTAAGAATTAAGATAAACGTGGTTATGTAGTCGAGCCAAAAATTTCTGCTGCAAATGCTAAGCGTTGTCGGCAGTGGTCTAAAAAACGAAGCCACTGAACTGTTGAAAATTGGTATCGTGACGAATCACTCTTTAAGATTTGTCAGTCGGATAGCAGAATTATGATGTGGAGAGTACAACCTACCAGTATGCATAGTATCAACAGTGAAATTTGGAGAAAGTGACGTTACAGTGTAGGAGTGTTTTTATGTGTGGAATTTAAGAGAGAGCCTCTCGTAAAGTTGAATACAGACAAGTTTGTCAGTTTCGTCCTGCCTATGATGAAGAACAACGTTCCTTGTCATAAAGGAGGACCTGTCAGAGAATAAGGTTACAGAAGTGAAGTTTTAACCTAAACCGCATTGGGGACGAATTAGTACTCTGGCTCCCCTCCAAACCCCAGCGACCCACATTACGAAACGCTTTCGATATAGCTCTTCAGGAAGAATGGATTTCCACAAGATGAATCTTACGACGAATACTTCTGACCAGATTGTGTAATTCACCCCTTACAGAGATAAACGTTTGTGATGAGGCGTTCTGAAAAAGCCTGGCATTTCAAGAGGAAATTGCACGACCAGTGGCAGTTACGTGCAAAGCAAAAAGTGCGCCGTTTTTACTCGAAAGAAACTGGCCACTTTCACTGAAACAAAACGTTTCCACCACAAACGCAGCCTCAGGTGTCGGCCGGCAAGCAAACGACCGCTTTATCCTAGATAGCCCGACGCGTTATAAAGGACGGCCGCGCTAACGGTACAATTTTATTAAAAGATTGCTGCGGTCCCCGGCAATTTTGTAACATGTCATTTAATACAGATAGCATCTAAAAAGTTGTAGCTGCATCAAACAACTTCTTTAATTTTATCGGGCAAAATGAAGCGGCGAACGGTATTACGATTTAAGGCGCTCTCGAGCACGCAGCCGGGATTAATTTATGCCCGGCCGTTTCGGCTGCGGAGCGCTCCGTGCTCGGGAGATGATAATTGGAACATTGCGCGGCGCTGCTAGATCGTATCCTTCATTACTGATGGACCACACGCTGCAGCGGCCCGTATTTCATGGCGTTCTAATACACTGAAACGTAACGCGCTTGCGGTTGCAGCGCGGCCGTCTAATGCACCCTCATTACGAGGAACACCCATAGCTGAAACTTACGTTTTGCTTCATAAATTTCCGAGCACCGCGCGCACGTCAATTAAAGATAAATAATTACCTTTCGCAAATGGCAGTGACATTACGCGAAGGCGGGCATGCGAATTGCAACTTCTTCACCTACTTCCCACCCACCAAATATACTACACCTCGGTGTGATCATTAACATCTGCTTATGGACGATAAATTTTAAACGTTCATCTTGCACCACCTTCGGAGGTTTTTAACAGTGAAAACACTGAATCTTGTGTTGACTCACCGCGAAACGTTTTACAAAAGGCTTAAAAATCGCATGCAAATGCAGCCGCGGCCAGCCACCAGTACGAGCACAAGTGAAAAACCTGATAATGCGGAGAGGTGTATGTAGTGCCAGCGTCCGCAGTGATTTATACTATAGATCTGCATAAAACACTGTTACGCGGGCACCATAAATGGGCAACGATATCTGAAGATGCCATCACTATAAACAAAATATAACCCACAAAGTAAAACAAGAGCAACTCGATCTCGAGAACCTTGCTCAGCGGGAATCGAATTATTTAGTGCCTACTTTTTAAAGGCGCTTTCTAGAACGGCCGGGCTCGGGCCGATCCTGAAGAATGCTTTAATTAATATGGGAGAGAAAGTGGTCATATCAAAACAATGCTGCCGTTGTTTGGGACTTCGGAGCTCGTAATAACAACATCTAGTCGTACAAATAAGATTACACAATTTATTGCGCCGATTATGCAAGAACTGCATTTCATAATCGATTCTGGAGGAAATCCCCTGCTAACTGTGCCTCCGCATCCGGTAACGGTGAGAGATATTACGATGCAGGCGAGTGTTTCCTAAGAGAGATTGAAACACCTAAACGGGGATAAAAATATGGTTTTATTGTAACTATTTGCATGAATTATTGTCGGATTCTAAACTGGAAAAACAATGTTATTTGTAATAATTTATTTATCTTCACAGAAAATATATATGCAAATATTTGCACAATAAAAACGACCAACGTATTTTAGTTCTCGTAAAATCCATTTTTGAGTGTCATAAATACAATAAAAATTGTATTGTAGTCTTCAATTTATTTTTTGTAATAAATTATAACTGTTTCTTGTTTTATAATATCTTAATAACTTCAAATATCTCATCCACCGGAGAATTGGGGACGTCTACAGACAGAACTGCTGTGAATATGCAATAAGCAACCACGGAAATTTATCCGAGAAAGTCAAAATTACAGAAAATTGGAATAACGCCATATTAGAAAAACGTCAGTTACAAAAGTTAAAGCTAAAATCTTTAAGAAAGCTTAAATGGATCAAATGGGCCAAAATCAGAATTCTTCTTCTTCTTCTTTCACTAGTCCCTGGTACCCTTAAGGGTGTCGGGTTTTATTCTCATGTCTTATATTGTTTTCCCCTTCTTAGTTCTGTTTCCTCCACGTTTACCTCGGTCTTCCCCTTTTTCTCTTTCTTTTCGCTCCTGCTTCTATTATTCTTTTGGCCAACCTATTCTGTTCCATCCTTACAAATCAAAATTCTAAATCATATAATATAACCACAAAAACAGAATAAAATGAACGTCAGCTCTAGAAAAAATTAGTAAAAAAGAAAACTAGATAATAGGCAGAGATCAAAGAAGCAAATCAAAATATTTACAAAAACAACGAAACAAACAGTTAAATAAATAAAAATAATTATACCAGTAAAAAATTCGCAGTTACCAAGAGGAGATTTTGAAAAATTGTCACATTTATCAATTTTCTTCTTACATATACAAAAATTCAATAAAACAAGAAGGAAAATTATAAAGATCTATACTTGTCGTGTGAAAAATGATCATTAAACACAAAAATGACAAATTAAAAGAAATTAAACATCTATGTAACAAAATAGCAACACTAAAATAAACTAGAGAGATTCAAATATTAAAAAATGGAGCAATATATATTATATAAAGAATGTATTACACCTCGTATTCCAGTAATGTGTTAAATAATTAAGGAATAAAAACGGAAAGATTGAGGAATAAATTAATAAAACCATCAATATTCAATCTCCAATCTCTAAAAAAAACAAGAAAATCAGCGTTTCGTAACTAGCAAAATATGATGTAATAAACATCTAAATTTAGAAATAAAAATACAGCTGCCAAACACTTCCGAAGAAACGCAAGGAAGTTAAAATTACATTTCATTCAGAAAGTGCTATGCAGAATAAGACCGTCGTCCGGTCGATACTTCAGACGTAATGGTGTACATGTGTGCTGTAAACCAATTCATTCTTAAAATGTACTCCCACACGCCTCACAAGTTGTAATCCTTTATTAAAGGCTAACCAAATTTTTGAAGAGTTTCAAAACGATGTTCCCGTGTCACCCAATCAAAAGGTTCGTAAATGAGTATCGAAACAGCAGTGTGTTATATATACAAATCTCCTATTTTTCAAAGTGGATAAATCAAAAGCCGTAAATAAACTTCATATCGAGGAAATATATTGTATAAGCAACCTCCGTCTAAGAGATTCAACTCCGTCAAGCTCACCTAAAACTTGCCAAAAAGAATGTTAAATTATAACCAAGGACAATAAACAACGTTTAGAAGCTCACAATATAATGTGGAAAGGTACGACCATGAAGCCGTTGCTTAGTGGTCAGAGGAATGTTTTATTTACTGACAAAATATTCCTTGAAGTGATCCTGGTTTTTACGTGAAAGAAACTACTCTAGCGTACTATGAATTACCTTCTAAACTGCACGGTTCCGTTAGTTTTAGTAAATGGGGATTTAGAACATTACCTACCTTTACAGACACGTTAAATACAGAAAAGACTGTAAAATATATAAAACGTGTTTGCTACGGTCTACTCGAAAATGGCAAGAAGGCAATAATTGATCGTGGTTGTTATAACAATATGACGACTCCAAAGGTTGAAACCTACTGTATAGGACATAGAAGAAAATATATTATATTTGCTAAGACACAAAATTATATTTTTGTTGGGTAATCCTAAAATATTATGTGTATCTCACTTCACCTTATTTTCAACAAAAATTGACTCAATAATGTTGCAGTTAACTATTTAAAAGACACGAGAGCATTAAAAAGACATTTAAAATAAAAGCAATCAATAAAATAATGAGTATACTGCAAAAAATTCCAAAAACCAGTGAATAACCAAAAATGAAAATAATATAATACTCCTTACAACTCAAACGTAATGCCAAGTCAAGAACGTGGTTTAGCTATCGACTGCTACACGAGCAGGAAATCGATCAAAAACATTTTAGTCCTCGATTTATCCTAGTTAGCTGCAAAAGCACAATTACAACAAAACTTTGGTTGGGTAGTTTGTAAAAATCGCCAGTCATGGTGTGAAAAAGTCACCTAGAAGTTTCGCCGTTCAGCCATGAATAGAGATAAATAGGTTTCCATGGTCGAGCTGTAGTCGCCTGTAGTCTTTACAAAGAACGATGTCACTGGGCTGTACAATTATAAACGAATTTTTCAGTAAGCAGGTATGTTTTACTCTGTTATAATCTAAAGGAAGAGAGTAAAGATAGTCGTGTATGTGGCTAATACTTGGATAATGATACTTTCCAGAATGTGTAATGCTAACAGTAAAAAGACGAAGTGTGAGTTTTTTTCATGAAGTAGAATAAACTCTTTCATAAAACTGAATGGAAATTTAAGTACGTAAGGCCACAAAAACATTTTGACCTGCCTCATCCTGTCCACGATAGAAAAACGATTCGGTGATGACATTGCCTGCAAATAGCGTTACAAAAATGAGTTGGTCGCTCAGAGCCCTGACTTAAACCTCATGGAAGACCTTTAAGATAAGTTAGAATGGTGGCTTTGCTTCAGACCCCAGTGCCATAAATCGTAATTTTACCGTCTCATTTAAATTGTATAGAAAACAATTAAAGTTATCTATGAGGTACCAAAGTAAATTATTTCTTTTAAATAAAAAGAAAATTGAAAACCTACTTATAAGACACTCAAATTAAAAAACTTAAAGAATTATAAAAAATAACCACATGTAATTTAAAAATACACTAAAAATTCAAAAGTTTAAGGACATTTAAGAATAAATAAAATAAAATGTTAATCTAAAAAGTCTACCCCAGTTAACTGGTTTTTGACCTACGAAATTAAATAAAAATATGTCGACTAATCCAAATAAAAGCATAAATGTTACATCTATACGATACGATTTGGCAATTACCACATAAAATATCTATAATCAAAAATAGTTCAACAAATACCTTGTAAAATCTGCGGTACTTTATAAATCCTGACGTAAATACTTAATAACTGGGCTATAAGTTCACTTCAAAGATAAATAGCAATAATATAGCTTCGAAATATTTCATGCAGATTATACTGGAACTGCCATTTGAGGAGAATATGTCTCATAATAAAATTATACAGAAATTTTACCGAACACCGCCATGAAAATATCGATATATTTAATAACCATATACGAGGCCTATCGCGAAAATATTTAGCCAACCAAATATACAGCAGCCGATGCGCATGCGCAAATATAAACGGTTTTACTAACTAGGTCAATTGTGTGGGTGAGCATATATCGTCACATTTACAAAAACTGAGCAATCAGAGCAGTGAATATGTATCGAATTTCATTTGAAGTTGGTACATTCATCTGAAGAAACTATTCAGATGATGCAATGAGTACAGTACTATTAAAGATAGCGTGAAATCTGTTGAAAATGATTGCGTTTTGAGAGACTAGTAATAAACAGAACATCGGAATTATATACAATTATCAAAAACCGGCGACTGAAATTTCGAAAATTAGATGATCTTCTTCGTCTTCTTTCTGTGTGACTTTATTTTCAGATGTTGGCTACCACTAGATTAAACTGATCTTTGTCTTCAGCTATTCTAAAAAGTTAGCCTGCACTCCATTCCGTTAAATTATGGATATTACATAGTTATGAATTTCATTTAATTCTCACTGATCTCTGCCATTTTAGCTTTTTATCTAGAGTTCTTGGGAATATGTCCAAAATAGACCATTTTCCTTCTTTTGATGTTTCCGATTAATTCATTCTCCGTGCCTATTCTTTCCAATATGTCATTATTATTTATTCTGGATATCCATGGAATTTTCAAAACCCTGTGGTATGTCCACATTTAAAATATTTCACTTTTATTTAATATTTTCTTCTTTACTGTCCAGGCAATGTTGACCATACATTATTTCAAGTGAAAGTTGCGAATAATTATCACATATTTACAAAGATTTCTATTTAATAAATAAGCTTCTGGCTATTCCCAACATAGCTTTTATTTCCCTGTCTGACGTTAGTTCATTGTTTATTCAGCAGTCCAAATATTAAATGTTTTTAAAATTTTCAGTAGAATTGCGATTAATTGTTAGTTGATCAGTATTTAGAGAACGATTACCGTGAGTAATAGTGTATTTATTTTTTTCTACATTCATTTTTAGTTTTATTTCTTCATTTTCTCTATTTAGCGTGTTCAACTAAAAGCTGCAAATCGTCCCAGTTCTCAGCCAGTGCAGCAGAATCGTCTGAATCCCTTATATTACACTGGTCAACATTAATTTTATTGCCAACAATATTTGAGCGATTTCTAGGTAATTTTGTGGTACTAATGAGGAATATAAAATCTATTTTGTTGGATCGGCTCTATTTTTTTGGAGATAATTAGCTAATTATAATTAACATCTTAAAAATTAACAGCTAAAAATGACAATGTTTTCGAAAAATATAAACGTAAAATCAATAAAACCCTTAATGATGTTTTATTCGACAGAATAACAAAGAAATACAGCAGTCTAATTTGGAAAATTACAACTTATTCATGGCAAAAGAGCGCTGTTTATATGATTTTTTTTATGTGGGTTATCAGGAACATTACGTTAAAGGCTCCAGTAATAGTCTGTCATCATATGCTTGTCCCATCTCCCCTCATATCTTTCTTCCATCACCTTTACATCCTGGTAGAATCTTTCCCTTTGTTCCTCACTCAGATTGTCGGTAAATTTATCCAAGTGGCTATGAAATATCCGCATTGTACGGAAATGAGTGGAGGCCAACTGTTTAGAATAGCCTAAGAGAGAGATCCGTTAAGGGGGTAAACCTCTATAGCACTTTGAAAAAATCGAAAAAAATTCTTTCCTTTAAAATCTACTTTAGTATCGTAAAAATCACGTGGCAGAGTTTCATGCACGGGAGAAATCTGCAAGGGCTCGAATTTTAAATGCAGCGCAGCCCCTTTCGCTGCTCTATGCGCACGCAATCTAGGTGCCGCTGTTGGTATCGAGAATTGGAGCATCTGTTCGCCACGTGGTATTGAAGGTATTCAAGTATTCAAGGCCATCAAACCAGTGTACGAGGAATCAAGTAATGACGATCTTCTCACTCGGTGTTTAGGCGGATATACTCAAAATAGTAACGAATCTATAAGTGCTATCGTCTGGGCTTTGGCTCCGAAATCAATTCAAAGTGGTACAACAATACTAGATAATGCCACGCACATCTCCATCGGTATTTAAAATGATGGATTTGCCTCAATAATGCAAATATTACAGACTATGGGCCCAAACACTTACAATATGTGCTGCGAGATCGACGCGAAACGCATTAACAAGTCCGAAAAATCGTCATGCGACGAGGGAAAAGAGGCGAGAATCAACACAAAATCATTAACGAAAGAAAGGCAGGAGGAGGATGAGAATCTGAAAGGTCAATTGTATGTTGCAGGCATTGCAGATTAAATGTACATTGAAATGTTTCTTCTTTTTTCAGTACTTAAAACTTTAAACGCGTTTTTCTCGAAACAACAAATTTCAAGTCGGCCGAACCAATATTGTTCGATTGGCTTGAAATTTTAACTAAAAATTTAAAACTATTTTCTCCTCGACAGTGCGTAGAATTTTTTTTTTATAATGCATAGTGCAATTTTTATTAACGACTTTTCGAGCGATTTTTTTTTTCGGACTTTTTTTCAAAAACACGCCGTTTTTGCAACAATCAATTTAAAAAAAATCCTACGTACTGTTGTAGCTAATATATTAAATGAAAATTTTCTTAGCTCATGATTGTATATTTAAATTTGCAGAAGTTCAGCCACGCAGCCATAAAAAAGGTGCCCAGGGAAAAATACTGAAAAGCCGCAATTTTGTTGTTTACAGCTCCGAAAAATTTAAAAATGTACTTCAATAGTTATATAATAAAAAACCTTTTACCAAATTTGGATATGTTTAGTTTTTTTGGAAAAGATTCCCGAAATTTTCTGTTTTTCGGCCTCTAAAGAGGTTTACTCCCTTAAAAAATCAAGTAGCATCCAACTTCTAAAAATTAAAAAAATATATAAGAAGAAGGCGGTAACCCAGAAATAAAATAATACAATCAATTTCTCTTTAAAATTTAAACAATACGTAGTAGTACAATTTATGTTATTTTCTACTAGCTGACGGTACACAGTATATATTTTGTGGAAAAAGCTGCTGGGTTTCGAATTGACAAATTACTGGTGTAGTCTATTCAGATCTTCGCAAGAATCTATATTTTTTCCAGTTAAATACTTTTTATTATTTCTTTTAAAAGGAAATAATCTACTAACACTGCTAAGACGCGATTTTTTAACGGGCAGTGGTAACCGGTGCAAGTATCAGAAAAGTCAGAATTTACATATTTTTTTTTAATACAAGGCCAGACAAAAAGAACCCCTTGCTAGCACTCTTTCAGACAAAGCGTCGATAGAATTGGACCAGAAAGTGTTCTCCACCAGTTGGCATTTGTGGCCCTGACGATACCATTGATTTAGTGACAATAGTCGAACCTGTGTATGGGAGCATCCATCCACTCAATTGAATGGTAAATTTCTTCACTAGACTGGAATTTAGGGAAATCAGCAAAATGGTGTAGAGTGGCATTTAATATTTCACGAAACCCAGAAATTTTGAGTGATGATCAATAATAAGATTCCTGTTTTTATGAAGGATAACCGCCGTTCTCGTTAAACGTCGATAACCTTCTGTACACTTGAGGCAAAACAATCGACCCAGCAACATGCTCGAGTTTTGAGAGAATATGTATCCACTCCGATAGCATTCCAAGTAAAGTTCAGTGTACTGTTTGAAAGCTTAAAAACTGTGGTTTCTAATGATACCACTTTGATTGAAATCGAACCTGTTCTGACAAAGTTATAAGCGTAAGAATATGTGTAACAAAAGAGTTGAAAGGGAAAAATATAAATCCTCAGGTAAAATTAATTTAATAATTTTTTCAATACATGGTGTTACCACCTCTACTCCTAATTGGACTTTCCAACCGATTACGTATGTATAGAATAACTTTTTCTATGCTGTCTTGAGGGATTGCTTCTCACTCTTTAATCAACCTCGTTCTCAGTTCTATCACTCTCCCTGTTGCAAGATTTCTGGCCCGGACTCTTTGCTTAAGCTCATCGCAAACAAACATTCTCAATTGCATTCAAATCTAGACTACACGGAGGCCAGTTTATTTTCGGTATACTGACGTCAGCCAGGCAGATATTGGTCACTTGCGCGGTGTGGTGTCGCACATTGTCGTGTATTAGCATAAAGTCCTCACAAGCAAATCCCCCAAACGGAACATGTTCTTCCAGAATGTCCCTGATGTAGCGGTCTGATGTTAAACCTCCCCCGCGTCCTTCACCAGACACGAACACCAACTCATTTTTTTCGTGCATGGAAATACCCGCCCAGAACATGCGACAGTTTCTCCAATGGCCGAGGTCCTAATCAAGATATTTGCGAGCAAATTCCACTCGGCTTTGCTTTTAGACTGCAGTCAGCTTTTTTGGGGTAAGAAAGGCTGCCTCTAGTCTGCACTCAGCTCTCGCTGATTGACTCAGATTTAATCGATTTGCTACGGCCTGACAGAGGCCCTATTTCAACAATGCAATTGCCTGGGCTGCTTCGGCGGCTGTGATATCCATTTTCTTATTACTCGAGCACTTACGTCACTTGCTTACTTATGTTAACTCCGGATAAGTGACTGATATAAATTGCCGGACTGCAAGCATACTGTAGGCCAATCACAAGATTCGTAAAACCCCGTTCGTGATGCATATTTTTTTGAAAGCGTCATCCGATTAATGCAGTAGCAACATTTTTTTGAAGCTCAATAATGAAGATACCCCTTCCACGCAATGTTTTTATTTTCATTTTCTTTAGGTTGAAACAGGAGACGCAAAATACGCGTGCAGATAGTGAGTTGATTATTTTGCTCTCAAGTGTAGAAGAAAGAACTACAAATCAAAAATTTGTAGCACATTATCAAATAAAGCATAGCCAAAAAAAGACAAGTCTAATAACAAAGCCGAGTTTAATGGTAGCAGTAACAAAAAATAAGTAGCACTGAGAATACAAATTTTAAAAGTTAAGACATAAATGAAAGTCCAAACCAACTTTCTTACAAATCATAAAATTAAACCTTAAGAAGGTCATCATGAACTAGTCGGTGTTAATTTCTTTTTACAACGTTAAATTCATATTGCAAGTATTGTAATAACTAAGTTATTTATTCCTCTTTTTGTAAAACTAAAAGCCTTTATTAGCAACTCTAAACAGATTCGTTTTGAATTTGTAAGGTAATATAATAGTTAAAAACACCTGGTATAGACAATAAATATTTTGATGGAATCACTTCTTGTGTCAGCAAACTGCTGTAAATATCGGTTGTGATTCTTCGGTTACCCAAACAATCGTATACACGATCCTAAAATTTTAAACGTTTATTAATGTCAGTTTGCATAATAGGTAAGAGTAATAACGTACACCCACAGATTTTCAAACTGAACAGTTTTCAGTTAGCCATTTACATCAGTTCCTCTTTATATTTCGAGTCAAAAAATTTATAAATGGATGCTTAGACATCGTCGTTGACAAGAAACACCTTTGTAGATGGCTGTTACCTCATGTTATTTCTGCTATTATATCTATATTAGCATAAAAACGTTTTAAAAACGTAAACTAATATCTACACCGCACTCTCGGCATTCATTACGGTAAATTTCAATCAGCGTGCACGCTATTTTTATCCTTTGAACTGAAGAATTTTATCACAATGGGAATTCTAGAAGCCTAACGGTCGCGACGCAAGAAATGAAATGGCCGGGCTTCTTTGCTTCATTGTGCGCCGTGTCACTAATCGTCGTCCCGAAGTGCGAACGATTTGTCCACAAAAGAATTTTGTTGTCGGCCCATGATGTTATCAAAATACAGTTGCCAGAGGCCTTTGTGTGGCGGCAGTAAAAAATTGCCGTTTGGCCGAAACCGCTGCGGCCGCGGTGCGGCGGTCGTTGCTACTTATCGAGAAGAGATGCCGGTCTATGGAGGAGAGAGGCGTCCGCCGCGTCCGAGCGGCGAAATCCGGGCGCACCAAGAATTATAATTGTAAATAGTCGGCTCCCCGGTCACGTAGGCAAATGATGCATTTAAATATAGCAATCAATCTGCCTTAAACTGAATTATTCCAGAAACGTAGAAGCATTTCAACATCGCGGGCGTCCGTTATGCCGCAGATGTGCCACACGCACGCCGCCGCTCCAAGTGTGGGGTCCGCCGATTTTAAGTCTCTGTTATTTATTCTTTTAAGTGTCGCGCCGGTATTTTACAGCGGAGATTAGTTGCTCGGAAGATTGGTGCGGCCGCTGCAGCGGAATAAAGTGCCGGCCCTGGCTGCCCGCCGACCGCAAGCCCACACCGGCCCAAATTGCCCCGACGCCGACGTGGAGGTATCGCACGCCGCCGGTGTCGCAGACCACGAGCCAGCGAGCGCGCTCGTAAAAGACCGCCGACACTTGAAATTGTCTTCCAACACCAACTCGGTCGCCTGAATTATTACCCTGAATACGGATATTCAGCTTCGAGACAAAGGCTCTCGAACCTGCATGCACTGAAGCGTTTTCATTCAAAGAAACGTCTTGCACTGCTTCTCTTCGAACACAATATGAAGTTACATGCTTACAGCGCTTTTATAATATATATATGTGAAGAAATTTGGGTTGGATGTAATACAGTTATCTATAGTTTTAACAAATAATGAGTTCCAGATTTAAGAAAGCCATCATAAAAAGAATCGGCGCTCTTTAAAATGGCAATGGGGAAGTCATGCAGCCAGACATACAGAAAAATGAAGACCATGGGGAAAACGAAGAAGTGATGGAGGATAAAGAAAGTTATGGAACACAACTAGTATCAAGTTGCACAAAACAGAAACACATGGACATGTATGAGAGAGGCCTATATCCAATGGATAAAAAACGGCAAACGAAGAAGCAGAAAAGGTTTGGAGAAACTAAAGGAGTTAACTTTATTGGAATACAATGATTAGACTATAAATTTGTGATAAGGATTTCAAATTGAATAAATTTATGTTGCGTCACTGCTAGGTTTGACATTTTCGATTTATTTTTCTTAATTAAAACATTTCCGCAAAATGTTTAGATAAGCTTGTTGACTAATTTTACAATTTGTAATTGCACTGGATCTTCCTTTCCTTATTTTATAATAATTTTTGTTTTTGTATTTCGTTGAAAAAATCCACTAAATCCATAAAGGTGTATTGGACTACAAAAATGACAAACCTAATTCAACAAATAGTAGAAAACGAATAATATTGTACAAAAAGTTTAGCAAGCAATGTTGTAGAAATCGATTGCAGAACACCGAAATCTACAGACTGCCCGTTAGAAATTTCAGAGTGTTATGCACATCTCTGAACCCCTTTGTCCCTAATCCCATCTCTACCCGTATCCTTGATTTGTCCGCTTGCCCATCCCTAGTCACAACTAAATGACGTTTTACCCCGCCTGGCATTCCAATTTGAACCCTTGTAAGAGACAGAACGTAGCTAGCCGCCAGCCGAGGCTGACCAGGTTTTGTACATCCCGATAGGCGCTTTGATTGTGCGTTGTCGATTGCCTTTTGTGCGTTCCGCACCCTTCCGTGGTGCTCCAATCACTGTGGCTAGACAATCCTGTAGAGTCGAATATGCGCAGTGCGTCAGAGCGCTTATTGGCTGAACGGTTCGCGCAACGTTCAAACGCACTAAACTCAGTTACCCAGCGCGCTAAACCCAAGAACATAAAATCCAAGCACATAAATCAACATAAGACTCCAAGCGAGTCAAACTCAAGTAGCCCTGCTGGCTTTCTTTTTACTTTCCTTATTATAGGATAAGTGTGAACTTTCGGTAAAAATCGGCCGAGTCGTTTGGTCGCAAGGTCTCAAAAGCGGTCGCGAATCTAAACGGTTGAAGATACAAAAAATTCATGAGAATAAAAATTATTTGTTATCATGAGATAAACATGAAACTCGAAAAAATTGAAGCTCAGGATTTTTAATATACCGGGTGTTCATAAAATGTTTCGGGAAATTTAAATTACCGGATAGATCAGACCGAGACGACTAAAAATTACAATGAAATTTTTTGATCCGAGGTCAATATAAGTTATAGCCGATTAAATAATTACGGACCAATCACAGCGCGCTCGGAGCTTCCCGGACGACTGCGGGAGGACGGGGAGCTTCGCTAGGAGGAACGCAGGCGATAATGGCGAAGGCTGTGCGACCGAGCTCGACGTTACCTTCAGTGACGTAGCAAAATTGTAAGTACGAGTCAATTATTGTCTTGTACTGTTTAATTTAATCAACTTTCGAGTGTTGGACTCGCGCCTCGTCCTTTTTTAAAATAATAAGTTCCGGGACGAGAGCAGCGCAGGGCCGAGACGATGGACCCGGTATAATATATAATAATAGGATAAGGAAAGTCGTGTGATGTTCACACCTGATTTTTTTAATTGTATTTATCAATAAATAAGTACGGACGTAGAATTCCTTTTCCACCAATGTCCGGGGCTTCTATACATAAAGAAAATTTTGCGGCCACTTCCGCTTAAACCTGTCTCGAGCAGGCGCGCTAAAACTTTCTATTTTTAATTTGTTAGTCGGGGAATATCAGTTAGCCGCTTTTTCTCGCGCTCGCATTTTTTTGATGTTACATCATTTGCAAATTGCAATTGTAAACTTCCGTTATACGGCGACGTCAGTTCGAGACGAGCCTAATGCTAAGCGAGCCATCGTTTTTTATTGAAATCGAAAAAACCTCGGCTCGCCTTCCCGATCGTTCTTATCATCGTTTCTTTGTTAAAAAAAATAAAATAAGATAATAGAGTAGGGCAGCATTGTTATTTGGTTTTGGCTCGCTTGGATTTTTAAAGCGCCTGCTCGCCCATCGTTTATTTATTTATAAATACAATTTAAAAAAAAGAAAGCCAGCAGGGCTACTTGAGTTTGACTCGCTTGGAGTTTTATGTTGATTTATGTGCTTGAATTTTATGTTCTTGGGTTTAGCGCGCTGGGTAACGGAGTTTAGTGCGTTTGAACGGTGCGCGAACCGTTCAGCCAATGAGCGCTCTGACGCACTGCACATATTCGACTCTATAAGATTGTCTAGCCACTCTGGCTCCAATGCATCTGGCCAAGTAAGATCCCACCCCCTAGTTGACACCGCCAAGGCTGCAAGAGAACGTTACATGTGGTAAGTCCCTTTTAGTTGTTCCGTCGTGCATTTGATCCCAACAGCACTTTTTTCCCGTAGCTGACCTGCCGCTCACCGTATTTAATTTATTTAGTCATGTTTTGCATTGTTTTTTTAATCAATTTCTTTGTTTGTTTCATTCATTTTTAATGTTACTTTGTTATTAATATTTATTTATGCTAAATATATAGTTTACACAGCCATGTTTCGTTTTTTTTTATTTTTTTAGTTAATTTTAATTGTGCTTAATGTCAAACTCAGAGAAAACAACATACACCAGTTAAAAAATGAACGGGCCTCTAAAGTAGTAATAAGATATCTTCATCATTCAACTAAATTAACATAAAAAAGAACTACTTGAGCATGACCATAAAGTCCATAATATAATAAATGTAAGAAATACTAAGGAGCTACTTAACTTGTTTTTCTTAGACCTAAAACCAGCGGAAAATAATAAAGAAGTCTACAAAATAAGACGACTACAAAACAAAATCATAGAAACAGAACTAACAAAAACAATATAATTCAATGACAATATGCCAACAATATAGTCACTCTAAAACATTTTGTAATAAACCATTTGTGTTCGTGAAATGTGGCGGAGCCCACAATACTACATCATGTGTGATTGCTTAGTGGTATGCTAACGGTCTTCCTAGCCACAAAGAAGAAATAAAATTATTCCTAGAATATAATTTAATTGATATCCTTTTTTATCAGCAAAACATATTTAACCACTATAATATCCTCAATATACTCAAATACAAACTATACATACAAACGATTCAGATGGAGACTCAGCAATTCTAGCGAGAGAAAGTATAGATCACTATGAATTACTAAGATATGAAGAAAATCACAATCAAGCAGCATCTATAAAAGTGCGAACCCTTCCATATGAAATAACGATTACTGCAATTTATTGTCCACCCAGACATCGGTTAAACAAAGAATAACTAGAAGTATTTTTCGATACATTAGGACCCAAACTCATACATGAAGGCGATTACAATTGTAAAAACATTCTATGGGGCTCACGCTTCACAACTACTAAAGGTCGAGAACCAACAAACATCCTGTAAAACAAAGACTATTTGTATTTATCGACTGGATCGCTAATCCCAATTTAGTGGACTTCTTTGTAACTAATGAAGTTTCTCAAGCATATACTTCAATTACGACCTGAGTTCGGACCACAATCCTATAATAGCAATTATAAGCACGTCGGTAATAACCAAAAACACGACGCCCAGACTACACAATTTCAAAACGAATTGGGATATATATATATATATATATATATATATATATATATATATATATATATATAGACAAATTATTCATAAAAACATAAACTTAATAGTAGACTATAAACACCAAACATTGACGAAGAAACTAGAAGTTTCATCCATCTACTCCAAAACAATGCCAAACAATCTACTCCGCGCATTAAATACCAATGAACGACCAATAATATACCATGAGAAATTAAAAAGAAGAGCCAGGTCAAGATGGTAGCGAACTCATACCCCTAAGAGAAGAAGAAAATACAACCGGATAAGCAGCAAATTAAAAACAAAGCTTCAAAAAATGAGAAAAAATTTATTCGAAAAATATGTGTCAAACTTATCCAAACAGGATAATTCTATCTGGAAACCTATAAAGAACAAGAATATACCTAATTTAACATCACCACCACTTAGGCAAAAAGTGATAAAAAGAAAGCTACTTTATTTGCAGAACGCCTGTCAACAGTCTTTTCCCCGCATGACAACGACCAGGTCCAAGAGGTAGAGCTAGCATTACCTGTTCCAGAACACGAACACCTAAGACTGTTTACTCCAAAAGAAATCAGGAATAAAATCAATAAATTAAACAAAAAAAGGCGCCAGGTGTCGATTTAATTATTAATCTATATATTTAACTCCATTAGGAGTCAAGTACTGACCTAAATTATTCAAAACTGTGCAGATAATATTGATACCGACGCCAGGCAAAAATCCAATAAGTGTATCGTCGTACCGCCCAATTAGCTTATTACCAATACTATCGAAACTTCTTGAAAATTTCATACTTAAAAGAATTTAACAAGACATCAATCCAGTTCGGTTTCCGACAGGATCACGCCACAGTGCAATAATGCCACAGAGTAGTACACCTAATCACTCAAGCTATGAAAATAAAAAGTATTGCACAGGAGACTTCCTAGACGTAAGTCAAGCCTCCAACAAGGTTTGGCGTCCAGGCCTACTTTTAAAATAAAACAAGCTATCCCCATTAAATAGTTTAACTACTAAAATCATACTTACGTCAACGAGACTTCGAAATCAAAGTTAAGGGTGAAACTTCCAGCCAATATGTGATTTTTACATCCGACATACATAAAAATACAATATTAGAAACTTTTGCAGACGGCACTGCAATACTTGCAGCCGAAAACGATTCAATAGTTGCCGCATCCAACTTACAACAGCACTTGAACCTCCTAGAAGAGTGGTTAAAGAAATGGAAATTAGCCCACAACATTTACCCTTAGAAAAGTAACTACCCGGACGTCAATCTCAGTCAAGTGAATATACCACACCAAGAAGTAGTTAAACACTTAGGACTACATCTTGACTTGAAACTCAACTGAAGACAACATATATTAAAGAAAAAGAAACAAATTGACCTGAAAACAAAAGAATTTAACTGGCATCACATCAACCCATCTCGATCTTACCGATCATCTCACAATTTGAAAAACTATTTCTTAAAAGGCTAAAATCAATAATACAAAAAAGAACTGATCAGTTCGGTTTCAGAAATCAACATTCTATCCTAGACCAAGTCTACAGGCTAACAAATATCGTCCAAAAAGTCTCAAAGAGAAAACAGTTTGGCATCAAGGAATGAACCATAAACTTACAAAAATACTGGCTAGACAATTTTCCGAAGTACTAAAATTTTACATTGCAGCTTTAAGATTAAACAAAAGGATAAATATTCCGACTTATATAAAATGAAAGCACGAGTACTATAGGACAGTGTTTTACCTTTCGTATAGCAGTAACGAGGGCCATTTTTGTAGATGACCGTGCAATATTAGCAACAGAAAAAAGCTATAGAAACAACAGAAGTGCGATAGCAAGCCCGGAACGTGATTCATGTACAAAACATGGCGAATACAGTTTTGCTTTTTTTGTCTTATCCTTCCCCAATTTTCTAGATTTAACCTTTTATACTAAGTTGTGAATAGTCCCAAGTTCCTGGTATCTTTATACAGTTTGTTTAATTCAGATTAGAAAAAATATTACAATTTTGTTAAGAAGAATTAATTCCAATTTATTATATACAGAATAGATAGATTATTGTTAATATTAGATGCTAATGTTAGTCTTGTTATTAAAAAAAGCCAAAACATACAATGTAATTAATAATATAAAGATCTTTAAGACTGCCAAGCAAAATAGTGAGACTGTAAAAGTATTTACATCTATATCAATAACATATTTTAGCTAGGAATGGCAAAATAAATACTCTAATACCTCAAATCCCAATGATATTACAGAATTTGAGTTTTGAAATGCAACAAAATTCGAATACTTCAAATATCACGTCGCACTATTATAAATTTGCAGGATATTTATCACAAAATTTCAGATTTCTGGATTTTTAAAAAAATAGTGAAAATTCTTGCTTTTCGAACTAAAACCAATATTTTAGTGGTAGATGTCATACTTTTTTAATAATTAAAGTTTTAAATAAAAATAATCATTGAAATTCTTTAAAAATTCAAGGTATTCAAATTTTCGAGATCTGATTAATATTCAAATTAAAAAATCGCCACTTTTGTCCCATCTTTGCCGTTACCAGTAATTAGGTTAAGTGAAAATTGTCTCTAATCTCTAAAATCCAATAGCTCACATGTTCTGCAAGGTAACCAATTACAGAAACGAGTTCAGTAGGCAATTACGGATATGAAGGCTTCCGTAACCGGAGATGTAGATTGCAAATGCTTTTCCGGTTATTGGGTCACGGTTGTAGTTTTTCAGGTTTCTACGTTTGTTTGGTCCACTGATCTAAAAAGTGATTTCAGAACTATGCTAGTTTTGACAAAGTCAAATTTGCGCCAATTCGCCAATTTTAAGATTTAAAATATCTCCGAGCCAAAAATTGTGATTATATCACAGCAGACAATAGCTTCAAATAGTTCAACTTCCTAATCTGAACGGGGTGAAATAATTGCACAATAAATGAACACTTCATAAATTACAATGTGTAAAAAACAGTTTGAGTTGTATAGTCGTTTTTAGAGGTATGTGTTAATATATAAACGGCAATAAATAAAATTTTAATATCAAAAGCAAAATATAACAAATTAGTTGACAGAAGCAAAAAAGATACAAAAATCCATGAAAAGAAAATCTTCTTCTTGATCATCATTGTTTTGCAAAGTTTTAACCACTATATATTTCGGAAACAATCTGAATCATTTTAGACGACATAACATATACGCCTGTATTTAGTATTTGCTTAAAATATATGAGGAGTTGTACCAGAAAAGTACCGCTCATTAGTTTGCTAATGCAAGGAGTTGGCGGCTATAAAAAATATCAATGTCTCACTTTGAAAACCAAAACCGGGTTTTCCATTTACGGACTAAACATTAAGCAAACCCGCTATCTACTTCTTAAAATTATGTATAGAACACAATTTTTCATGAAAAATATGGCGAAATGAACGTCATGTGATGCTATTTATAGATACCAAAATCAAAACTCGTTAAAGCATTCAACGTTATGTACAGCAGTACTTACATAATTAAATCAATACTTATGCAATCATTCTTAAAATTAAATTATCCACATTATGTCTTACATATAATGTAGCCAATAAAATTTTACAACTAAAGATTGTAGCTTTCATTGCAATTTCATATTTTATGCAAAGTTTTAATTAACACCACAGTATGGCGCATATTAAATGGTTAAAAACTTGTAAAGACAAACAATTTGTGGATTTGCTCTTTCATGGTTTAACTTTTAACACGCCATACTTCCTAAAATATATTAAGGTACCAATTTTAGAGACATAGAACATCATAGTGTAGCAGTATATTTATGGTAAGGCAACTTGCAAGAAACCTTTTGAATGTGTTAATTGTGAAAGGTTTCACATGGCTACATCTCGTGAATGTCCAACCTTTAATTTGAAAAAGTGCAAGAATATCAAAGTTTAAAGCAACTATCCTACTCTAATGCAAATGCAAAACTCATACTAATACATCTAAAATCTCGTTGGAGAAAAGTTACACGCAGCTACTAAATCTATAACCGATATATCTTCCTTTGCAGAGGACTTAAAAAAATAGTGATTGGTTTGACACCCCCTTTGATGGATATAATTGATACCCAGCTAGCATCCTTTTCCTATTTGCTCTCGACTTTAAAAGAAGGATGGGCAGATTGAGATCCAACTCAAAAATTCGGGTACCCAAACGAAATATATGTCAATCGAAAGCTCTACGTGTCCTCAGCAATATTGTCTAAGGAACCAACCCGGCACGACCTCTTTGAACAAAGATATAGGCCTTAGAAAAAAAATAGGCCATAGCGCCGGTACGGAGAGTTGTATAGAAATGATCTCGGCGTCTAATGATAGGGGACAGTCTGCTCTAATAGGATTCATCGCGATCACAACCTAAAACTAAAGCTACTGGCCTTAGAACTCGACCGGACATAGTGGGACTATGAAGTGCCGCACGATGACAAATAAGGATTTAAACAAGAGCCTAGAACCTCGCGACACCAAATTCGGTGAGTTTCAAAGGGTACCAAGAAAGCGATCTGAGATATAAGCTTTAGGACTTTTAGAAAAAAAGGTCATAGCGCCGGCTAGAAAAGACGTACACAGATGATCTTGGTGTCTAATGATAGAGGACAGATTTATTGCAATCAAAACTTAAAATTGATTCTGGCCTGAGCTATTAGCCTTAGAACATGACCTAGATAGAACCTTAGTCTCGTCTTAGAACTTTTACAGTTATTTTTCACGCGGAGGGGGGCCAGCGTCCATAGGGTTTTTCCCACCCTCTTTTCTCCGCACACAACAATAAAACACGTAAAAGCGACGCAAATAACCTGAGCTTCCAAGATTTCGATACAAAAACAATTCCAGGTCTTTTACCGTTCACCCGAAAGAAAAATAAAAATAATTACAACAGCTATAAATAACCCCAACGAGAAACCGAGTTGAAAAAAGAAAAAAGTTGGGTGCCTAAGATAATAAAAAAATTAAAAGAGGCTAGTCAAAGAGAAAACCTCGTAAACATAAAAGCTCTCACGATGGCTTTAATGATCCAAAAACATTTGAGAATTGCAACTGAAATGATTGATTTCACTACACGATCCTTTCATAATTAGCTTTCAAAAAAGAAATTTATTATCGGTCAAGCTTCTTATGTAACTCATACTATGCTCATATTGGAGTGGGGCTCAGGGTGGTACTAAGAATATTCTTTCATTCTACAAACACCTCTATTAGTAGTAGCAGTGCGTCTTTGAGCTCCTTTTACCGATAAATTATCTATAATCTACCTACTACATAGATCTGACTACGTACCAGATTTACATGAATCAACTATCGCCACCATAACGTAATTTAGGGTTCGACATATACATTGCATGAAGGTCACAATCTTGGAGGTTTTATAGATCATCCTCAATAAAGAGCAGATAATACGAATTGCCGTGCGCAGTGGTAACAATTTAATTAGCTAGTGGTACACATAATAGATATATTTTCGGAAATTGTAAAATTTTTAAGATTATAACCATTCGGTAGCTACAAATTGCCATTATTTAGTCCTATCTAAATAGACAATCGGACTCATTACCAGGCAATGAGACGGTTACTTTCAACATACTAATTTCTCTTGCATTATCTGGCTTGACATTAACAATATTGGGCAAAAGGATATCATAGACTATGGCGAGAAGCAATTATCATTTAACTTCTAAAAGAAGGCTGAGCAAACTCAAAGCCTTGGACATATTTCTCGTAACAATTACACGAACAAAAATTTTGAAACTATGATAAAGCAGTCTTTAATCTAGATTTTAAACAAATGATTGCTGTTTACTAATCAAGTTCTAGGTTTTAGACAGCGATATTTAAGAACAATATGGCTCACATGCATTTTGAGCCTGCTATCATAGCACCGCCTTATTCTTTGATCTAGAAATAGTTTCTGATATAATTTAGCGCAACAGTCTGTTAAGAAAACTTACCCACTGGCAATTTAAAGAAAATTTTCCGGATGCTTATAAAGCGGTGGTACCATCTCTAGTCATTGAATCTAAGAAAATTGCCTACCTCAAGGTTCTGCTCTTTCTGTTGTACTCTATATTGTTGATGCCATTGATAAGCAGAAAACTTGCCACGTATCTGTCTTGTTAAGCGATTTAATGTATTTCTATTTTTAGTGAACAAATAGCTCAAACTGGAGAAACTTTATAGAGAGTAGTAGGTGTTGGTCTACACCATTTTTCCTTATAAAAACGCGGTCTGTTTCTTGAGAGTAATCTTTAGATTCAAAGCTAACATAATAAGCCTACCTTATTAATCGAGCATAGAAAAGTCAGTCCATTTTAAATTTGTCGAGAGAAAAACTACACACCTATATCTGCCCACGCATTACATGTAGATTTATAGTATTCGCAGCGGATAAGCATAAGTTAATTGTGCATCTGCATGAATTCCACCACAAATTTTTCAGTTGTCTTTGGGTACATATCATATCTCCTCTATAGGCACTCTTTATACAGATAGCCGCTCCTCATAACAAAGTATGTTCCTCTCTATTCACACCTACTTTATAGTTCTAATTACCCAATATGAGCCATTGTATGATCGACTTAAAAATGCAAAAAAACAAATAAATCTCTATTATCCAACTGCGTTACCATGTAAATTCGCATAAAATCCCCATTTTAGTTGTAACCTGATATATTTAGAAGTGGCATCTCTTCAGAGACTTACTATCTAATACCAAACTATACCGATTAGAAAATTAACTTGTATATTACACATATTACACTTTTCCGATGTGAAATTGCAGGTTATGAAATGGTAGACCAAGCATCTAAAGTTGGTGGTGCATTTGCTCCTCGTTCAATAAATTTTCCATCAATTCCTTATATGAGAATATTAACAGATATTAAATGATCGATGAAAATTCTGTAACATGGATGGAGTAACAAAGGCACAAAACTTCATCTTTTAAAAGCAGATATACGCCCTAAAAAAAAATTCAAGTAATCCGCAAATCTAAGTTATAACAAAAGATTAAGAAACTAGTATTACACAGTCATTTTCTTTTGACACGTCTCTACCCTAATGTCAAAACTGGAATAAAACGTTTCCTAAAAGACTATACGTAAATGACTTGAGAACTGATCCATAAACGTTTTATTTAGATTTTTGACAAAGCTATTAAAATAATAATCCATTTATATATCTAAACTGCCAGAAATGTTAAAGTTTGAAAGATAATATTTCACATTTTAATATTTGATACATACATTTAGTAACTTTTTATAACAATTCATGGTAATTTTTTTAGGGGGCGCTGCAATCAATGTTATAATTATTTTTAAGTATTATCAGACATTATTTAAATAATTTTTAAAAGTTAATTTTCAAAAATATTTTAATTAAAATCAAATTAAAATACAATTATAAGAGAAGCTAAGTAACTACCATAGGCATCAAAGAAACTTTTAAATACTATGAACTACTATTTAACTAACGTTGATTAGTATTTTTTAATATCAGTCATTCTGTTTTAAGTTCTTAGGATCACGGCATTCTTATAATATACTGATTTATTTAGAGTCCAAAAATTTTAAATTCTTCATCCTATTCATTGTCCTGCTAGACTATTAAAAATAACTTTTCACTTACATCATAGTATCGGTATAATAGTGCGCCATTTCAAAGAATACACACATGATAACATGAATCTACCATACTTATATATGCTTAAATACAGAAAACATCTTAGTCAAGTAGCTGGACAAATTTTCTAGAGTCCAGTACATACAGTTATTTATCTTAAATTGACTTGATTGGACAAACTTTATTTTTTGATAAAGCGCGCCTTTGTTCAATACCTACATGGATGGTTTGATAAGTAACTTTACATACTCAAAGTAAAAGAAAAATCTGTACATAAGTCTTTATAAAGTCCTCTTGTAGGTGAATATTCGTGCTAACAAATCATTACCGTATTAATTCATTGCTTGATAGTTATTTAAATAAAAGCGCTTCAAGTGACAAAATGAGTAAATTTGAAATTCGTGGTGTTATTCAATTATTTTTATGGAAGAAAAACCGGTGAAAAAAATCTATAAATCATTTATCTAAAAGAAGTTTACGTTATTTTGAATAACAAAATGTATATAAGAGAACTTTGTTTAACCTGAAGCAAAAAAAAATCGTATACAAAAATCAGCTGACTTTACTTTTAAACTTCGCCAGTTTACACTGAAAATGAAGCAGCAATCCAAACAACAGACTGTATCAGGTAATTATTAACGAATACTATGCGACAATTTTCAAACTCAAAACTTTCATAGCTCAATGAAAATGTGGGTCAGACGAAAAAGTGATATAAAGCGGAAACGAGTATTTTGAGATCCTCGAAGAAGTCCACTTTCGTTGAAAAATCGTAAACCTAGATAAACGTAAAGCCAAGTGCGTTGAACTTCGAGAGAGCTATGACAAAAAATAAAGCCCTTTATAAAACACAAATATTTGTCTTTAATATAGAAACAAATTATTGTCAAATATGTTTTCTATTTTTCTACTTTACAAATATGCCTGATGTGCCAACTCCTCTCTAATGTACGTATTGTTTTGTAGTATTTGCTACCTTCTATATCCACTTTAGTACATGTCTACAATACCATGGAGTTCACACTTACCACAAATATATGCAATTGTCAAATCTGTTAAGTTTTTTATACTATCACCCGTTTCGTTGTATTTTAATTTTTTTAAATTGGCACCATCTGTTTGGATTATTTCGTAGTATTGAAACACATACTGTCGCCAATTTATTTAAAGTTTCTATCACATACACATAAAAATATTGCCGTTGTTGCTGTCGATTCAACTTTTAAAAAGTCGATTGGTTTCATCTGTTGAAGCACATGGAGCTGACGCTTGAATGTTTTTATTTAAATTACTTTGGTTTTACTCTTTGTCTTCATCTCTTTCTACCATCTTTCACAAATTTTATATTATCCACAAAGCATTGCACTGTGAGACGACTGCTTCGACGTCTAGATATTAATACAAATACTGCTAGGTGAAAGCTCTGGGGATTATTTGTTAAGATCTTGACTAGTGCCACATCGCGGATTTCTAACTTCCCATCTTAAACTCTTCCAACGACAAACTTTATTTCAACAGCCAGTCTTTTGTACTCTTGCCAATTATAAAGGTTTATCTTAATGCCTCTTTCGAAATCTCTCTTTTAACTTTGAAAGAAAAAGGTTCATTCTTTTTCAATAAAAACGGGATTAATCCTAAACCAAATGGCATCTGTACCAAGCTTATTCGAGTAGATTGTTGATACTTAGTACATCTGGGTACATAATACGCTGCAAGTCAATAAATACCAGGATTAAATGTGGCTCTGATAAAGTTCCACAGTGATGAGTATCAGCTCACTTAATCTTTAAAAACATGGTAATTATTTCGCTTACTTTTTCCTGGGTTGATAAAATTTGCTTAACTAGTCATCACTGAAAATACCCTAGAAAATCATGAGTTTGTTTTTGGTTGCTGGTTGGTCCACACATATCCAAAAATTCAGTTTTTTAAGAAAAAGGAATTTTTACGAATAGCAATAACGCTCTCACTTTAAATAGTAAGGGTGATTAGGCGTCCTTTAAGTGACGACGTTCGTAGAATGTAACAATGGCATCAATTATTCTAGTTTGCGAATATATTAGTTAGACTTGATCTTATGCAGATTATACTTAGGTTTATTGCAATCCAAATGTTCAAGACTGTTCGTAAAAATTATACACAAAGGCGATTAACTTTATTGCTGTGCTTCTTCACTACACTCCTCCATCTCACATATCTACTATAAAGACCAAATCAATCGCCATTATTCCCGCAGTATTACAATCACATAAGCATCCTGCTGGTAATTGAAAAATCACTTCTAAAAAGGTTTCAAAAGGCCGTCGTAAAGTATAACATTATCGGAGAAAGACAGTTTCGACTCATTTGAAAACGTATGGGTTGTAGAGCGTTACTGGAGAGCAATGGTTTAAATGATCGCATTTTTTCAAATAAAGAAATAGATGTCCAAGGACAGCCTGTACACAGCGAGAATTTCCAAGAATTGCTCAGTACCGTTGTAAAAAACTTGCTCAAATTAATAATTATAAGCACGAAAATGGAACTGTATGGCAACGACCTCATTAATTTCGAAAAGCAGCAATAGATGAACTTACGGATTGGTTCCGTACTTATAAATTTCGTAATCTAAATAATCTGTGCTGTCAAAAAGTTCTTGTTTGATAGAGAAGGTTAACTGATACCGTGATTGTGAAGCAAAATATCTAAAAATTATCGCATGTTGTACCAATCTACCATCCTCCACCAATTCACATAAAGACTAATGTCTCCCTAAAGTGCTATACCTTGGGACAATAACAGCGTCAAAGCGTTGTAAACTCTATTCTAAAATAAATATAAACATGACTTACTAACTTGCTACAAAAAAGAAGAAAGTTTACAATATACCAAAATTACAGACAAAATTATATATAAATTCGACTCAGAAAACAAGAGAAAATTAGTACCGCGCCTCGATTAGTAAAATTTATATTGATGTGAAAAAGTTCTGCATCTCCCACTTTCATACAACGAAGTTTTTAGTTCTGATACACGTTTTTCGTATAGTTTTCTTGATTATCTTTAATTATTTGGGAGTTATAATTGCGTTGATAGCTGACAAACGGTATTCTGAGCAACCAAGTCAGTCCCCCAGTTCGAGAAAATGTTAACCTAAGAACAAGTTTTACCGACAAAAGTTTTAATTCTACTGAATTTACTAAGTTATGTCAGTATATGCATATCCACTATAAAGCATATATTGTTTGCTTTTGGGCCATGTATCAAATCATAGGAACGCAAAGACGCTTTCGCTTGCGAAGGCTAAAAACATAGAAGCTAAACCATAGAGTAATGCGAAAAGATCTGTATAGTGACAAATAGTATGATAAAAGACTTTTATAGGAAAAAATATTTACCAAAATGTATACTACCTAAACTAAACATTCAATTGCTGTTATGGTATAAGAGTGCATGTTTACCCAAGGAGTTGGTCGACTACACCTGAAACAATTGATGCCACAAGATAGTCAAACTATTGGAAAATGGTACGTTGTCATTAAAAAACAATTGTTTGGAGATAAATATTTTAATTTTCCAGGACTCCAACGCACTTTGTAAAAATAGAGTAAAAGTAATACAATCCTGAATTAACAAAATGAACTATAGGCCGCGGATATCAACCTCAGAAAATTTATATCAATTAATAGCAAACATTATATCTGAAGAAAACTAACAACAAAAACGGTATCAAATAAATGTCTAATTTAAGCTTGGTATCAATGTATTTTGAAGGAGTTACAGAAACATGATTTCCATTCCAAAAAGAAAACTGGTTATCAAAAATCAAGGACGGTCAATCTAATACTAATATTAGTTTAAAAATATCATTTTATCTGTCCAATTTTCCTAAATTTTTGAAATTATGCACTATTTTTTACGCCATTGTAGCAGAAGTAGCTATAATCTATCTATACATTTGAACAGAAAGTAAACAAAGAAATGTGACGTAATTCTAGGCTCTAAATTTACACGAGGAAGTAGTAAACAAAGACAATTTATACATTTGAACAGAAAGTAAACAAAAACGGCTGACATTAAATATGGCGTAGCGGTGCTCTGAGCATTTGATTTACACGAGGAGGTCTGTGCGTTCGTGCACAAACGTCGGAGTCGCTCTCGCTCCTTGCAGAATGGCCGGGCGGCCGCGGTTGTCATCGGACCGCTACATTGCCGAACACAAAAAAGCGCGTCTGCCTCGTCCACGAGGTTCGCAGAGGTAAGTGTTCATTCATAATGGACGTAAGTATAAATCACCCATAAAAAGTACGTATAATTCATGTAAGCCTTATGTTTGTTTGTTTTTTTATTTAATACAGACACTACAATCTGTCATAAATTGACATTCACTAGATTATTTAACAGACATGATAAAAGTGATAAACATGAAGGTGGAGCATCCAGTGATGCACCCCTATAAGCATTATGTAAACATTTGAAAGTTGCGCATCCTCAATCAAAGTAGCGGCATTTTACATAATTATGTTGCCTTTGTACCTGTTATCTATTTTTGTGATGTAAAAACAGAGGCATATTTATTAAATTAATTAATAGTTCCCTATCCGTTGTAAAAATTATGTAAAATGTCGAGAATACTAAAGTTAGGTTATGCAATTTCAGAATCAAAACAGACATCCTGTTACCGCCGCCAACATTAATCTAGGGAAAAATTAAAAATTACTGCAAATAAATGTATATAATACGTAAAGAAGAACCGATTCTTACGTATGAACGTAAAACGTAAAAATTACGGGGGTGCATTATGAACGAGCGTTAAATTATTCCACGTACCCAATCTAGGGAAAAAGCCGATACAATTAAAAATTTGTACGTTCCCACCTTGCAAAAATTTTAGGAAAGACGGGTGAAAAATTGTCAGCCTAGGACGCCAAAAATACCTTTTGGCGGACACAAAACGAAAGCTCTTAATAAATCTGAAATATGTATTGATATCTCTGTGATACCTAATTCACAATTACGTCTTTGATTATTTCACGTACCAACAACGAATACATAAACAAACACGGCAAATCAAATCGTCTCAGGCAGAAGAGGCTAATTTCCTACTTACAGCTAACAAGTCGCTGCAAAGTATAAGGCTGAACTAATGGAATCCTGCACTTTTGCGTTACAGCCCGCAGCTTAAATATACATTTGAAGCGCTCACCGGTACGCTTCAAACGTACATCATAAACAAGCTATTTGTGAATTCTAGAACCGCTACGTCCGCGATCATAATAATTTCGATACATTTTCATGAGAGCATCGAGTTTCCTGAGCACAAATATGCACGGCCAAGGAGATGGCAACGTCCGGAGAATGGCCTTCCAAGGGTGCACCATGACCTTCACGTTATTAGTTAATTTGAATAATAATCGGATTCGGACAACGGGTTCCAGCTTTCCTTTCATTGCCGAATTAACGAAGCGACGCTCGCAACGCGCCGTAGGTTCGGCACCATTAGCGTTCATAAATAACTGGGAACTGTTACGCGGGGAGAAATGCAAGCGGCGTCGTGGGAAAACCCGTTTTTATGACTTACAGAATTGTCTTATTACTCAACTAGTCTGTGGGTTGGTCGAACAAAAAGAGGACAGCAACATGCCGCGGTCTGGTCTACTAGTAGGCTTTACGATCGGCGCGAATTTCTCTCTTGCCCGGTTTAGATCATCGATAATATTGGAGTAGAACGTTTATAAATGGGAATCGATAAGACGCGGGCAGCACAAATGACTGAATGCACAATAACATCGGCGGTTAATTCACAATTCACCTATACAGGCTTGCTACTAAGTCACGCTTCGGGTCCGTTGGCGAACAATGCCCATTACTTAACCTTCGGCAAGTGAGTTGCGTAACTGAGACTCTCATTGACTTGAGTTTGTTTACACAATTAAATGGAAAAATTGTTTTTTAAACCATTATACGTATATACCACATAGAAACTGTTATATACTTCATAACAAACAAAAGACATAAATGAAAATAAGTTACACGATTAGCTAAGAATAATAAAAAACTACACAACTATATCAAATTCGTAACGTAAATGTTATTATACTCGGAGACTTTAACGCTCGCATAAGAAACGATACTACACATCACACCAAGTCAAAAGAATTATACAAACAGAACAATTAAGCAGAACTTTTTAAACAATAAAATACATAAATAACATGCTTTTTCAAATATCCAAGGCATTTCCATACAAGTAGCCTTTTATCTTTCTTTCTCTTTACCCAATTATGCCTTTCGAGGTTGAGCTTTTCTTTTGGTCCTCACTTATATGGATTCTTTATCCATTTCCAATAGTTCTTCTAACTCTTCTCCTTTTTTGTACCTCTACGATTATTTTTCCCTTTTAAAGGCAACTCTTTATCTATTTCTCTCATAAGTTTTTTGGTCTTCTGCGTGATCTCGTTTCTTTCGTTTTTAAATTTATCATCTCTTTGTCGCCTATTCTGGTTAGGTGACCATACCATTTTTTTTATTTATTGCTCTTCTCTGATACTTCTATTTCGGATCTTATCTCTTCTCGTTTTACCCTTGTTCTTCTTAGGTATTTCATGTTTGTTACTGTTATTTTAACTGTGTGTTTATCTGACGTTGTCCACGATTTATCTGCATAAGTTAGTGTCGGTATGTATATGGTTTTGTATAGGTAAATTTTAGCCTTTCTACTTAATTCCTGTTTTCTATTTGTGTATTATTTATATTGTAATACATCTCATTTGTTTTTGCTGTTCTGTTACTCATTTCTTGGTCTATTTTTCCATTGTGAGTGATGACAGTCCCGAAGTATTAGTATTTGCTGACCACTTTCAGAATTTTGTCATTTATAAGTACTTATATGTTTTCGCTTTGTTCTTTCTTTGGAAGATATGCATGATTTTACTTTTATTTACCTTCATCCGTTGTATACAGGCTTTTTATAACTTTCTGTAGTTTTGGATTTATATTCAGGTATTTCCATGCTTTATATACTACTTTGGGTACATTATAGAAAGTTGTTAGAAGGTCTAAGAATCTAAAAACTTCCAGACAAAGAAAAAATATACATATATGGCTTTCCTAGACCTCTTAGAGATAGTAGATTCTATAAATTTAAACCAACAGAATTATCAAACAAGTTCAGTTAGATTTAGTTCAAACTTGCCTCTCTTACTTATTGTTATATTACTCAAAACTATTGTACACTGAGTGCTACCGTAGAAGTTTTTCATATTATTGTTATTGTTAATTCTTTGATATATTATTTAATGAATTTCTAGTTATTTAAAATAGATTGACAATAATAATAGGAGTTACTGAAAAACATTGTAAAAAAAACGATAAACTATAAAAAATACTATATGATATTATTTTTGATATTCAAACAAATATTTAAATGTAAATTATTTATGGATAAAAAACCAAAAATAAAGCAATTTAATAGGGCACATTGCAGATGTACAAATTAGGTCTTATATCTTCCGCTGGCGGTGGAAATTATTAAAATCAAAATGTGTGTTCAGAGTGTGTTACAGCTTGTCAAAAATAACAAGATTTCAATATTCGACATGTCAATAAATCATCAGAAAGATAATCCATATATTCAGATAAGTACTACGATTGCTTTATGCAACAATAATTTGTTGTTTGATCACAATTGCAAAGTTTATTCTAACAAAAGTGCATTTGCCAGAAATGCATCATGTCAATCTTCTATCCAGATATAATCCAAGATATTTGACTTTGGTTGCTTGGTGCATTTATTTAATATTCAATGTAGCTAAAGGCCAGCTGTCGCCCTTATATTATACAATTTGTTGAAATGAGTCTATAAATGTTTAGATGCAAAGATTGAAATGCGATATTAGTATTTCGATACCATTCATTTATGTTGCTGTTGTTGCGAGTCAAAAGAGAAAATCTGTCCAACAAAATGATCAGATAATTGAATCGAGAATGGTCCCTTGAAGCTCTCTAAATTTTATTGGACAGAAGACGAGTTTTCGCATAAGTGTATTTTGGATCTATAAATGACTGTGAGATAAGATTTAAAAAAAGAGTATATGAGCTATGGAAGTAAAAGTTTAAGCTTATAGCATAACTCCTACATAATCAAAAATTTTAAACAATGCAGCTAAACAATACTGTTTCTGTTTAAGTAGTATTTGTTTAATTAACTATGATATAGTATGTATGAACTTATTTAACGGTTCTGCGTCTTATTATCATAACTAATATAATAAAAAAAGATTTCAAATAAAATATTCTTCTCTTATAATGATTCGCAAGTGTCTGTAATGTTACAATTAAAAAAATAATGAACTCATTTCATCTATTAAAATTATTTAATTACACTAAATTTATAAACGTCGTTTATGACACGATACTCGTCGTTTTGGCATCTACTTTAAGGAAATTTCGGGAAAATTTAGCTCTTACTTGAAAGCTTAATTAGCTTACTTTTCAAGAAGAGCAATAAGTCTTCGCAAAAGACTTGTCTTTTGTATGCTCTGCTTTACTATTCATAGGATTGGAAATAAAATTTGGCGAGGGATGCAATGGGTCGAAAAAAGTTTGTTGCTTTAAATACTTTGCGCAACTAATATTGCAGAATAATGAAGGATTTCCAAATGACAGATAAGCGTTGGCTATCATCTATTGTATTCATATATTGAGGGTGCTTTTCTATTTCAATTGCCTCACAAATAATTGTGCTGGTGCGATGGAAAATAAAAACAATTTTTTGGCTGGGAGAAACTGATTTCGTAGCCTGTTTCTTTATTACGTGTGGCAAGTGCTGAATAGTTATCACCTTTCCATACGGAGAGAGTAGATTCTTTGGCAGTCTCCACAATGCATTTCATATACTCCTATAATTCGTTAGGCCGTAATCTTTGGCTGGACGAATACGGTCAGCTATTTTATTATTGAGGGTGAGGACCATATGTAAGTTTTGTCTCTTTAAATGAGGCTTGTTTTGTTGGTAATCCCTCTGATGTAAGCCAAGAACGCGTTTCGTTGGTTGGGAAGATCTTCGGATTGGAGATTCGCATTTTTGTTATTATTTCTAATTATACGGTATGAGGATTTGTTGGAATACTTATTTTGCAGTGGCGTTGTGCTACTAATTATAAATTCTGTTCGTCGATTTTTCATGTCAGAAAATCTGATGGACACTATGATGAGGGATTTTGCCAGTGAACAGATTTGAGCAAGACGATGGTAGCGTTTAAAATAGATGAAATTTATAATAACAGAGTAATGACAGCTCTATTTTAAAGCGCTATTAGGGTGTTTAAAAAAGAGGAAATTTTTTCGTTGTGAATTTAGCTTATTTAATAAATAAATTCTGAAAAACTATCTTATCTATGTCAAATAACAAAAGTATCATTGATATATTGTATTTAATAAGTAAGTTTAAGGTGAAAAATCTTGTTTCAAAATCATTTATGACAAGATTTACTATGGTAGGATAACCTGAAGCACCGTTAGTTTAACATAAAATTTATTCTGAAAGGTAAAGTAGGTATTGGATAGGCGATGTTTAATTAAGATAAAGGTATCGTGTTTTTATGATTTCATTAAGTACAGAGCTTCAGAAATTGAAACAGTGGCAAATAGGGAGACAACATCAAAACTGATCGCAATATGATCTTTATTTTGAATGTGCTATGCGGCTTGCTCTGTAACAAGTTAAAGAATGTAGCTAAATTGTGGGTAGGAAAATCAAATTCACTAATTGTAAGATGTAAAAGAACGTTTTCTTTATGAATTTTTGGGACAGCATATAATATTTTAATAAATAAGGCAGCTTGAACACCTTCAGACTATGTAAGCTCTTTATTTTCATTTTTAGCGAATTGCCACACTAATGTGTTTGGATAGGCGGTGTGCTGATCGTAATACTTTGGCTTGAAATAATTTCAATATAACTATGTTGGAGTTGCTTGCTGTCATTCATAACAGTATTCTATAAGACTTAACAGGTTTAAGAATAGCTTTGTATGAGAGATTTTTTTTTTAGGGATAATTGTAATTGATATACTACAAGCCAATGCATTTTGTTAGTGTACCTAATCACTTGTATTTGCTCATATATATTTTTTCGCATGCTAATTATCTATTTAGATAACTTTAAAATACTTTGAGCTTTCTGCCGCACAACTGTGTTGGTTACTGAGCGAGACAGGTGTCGTCCCTCTTTTTGTAATGGAGGTTAATAAATGGTTTTGGATAAAAATATGAAAACGACAGAGCCGTATTATTAAAAAATGCACTAAAAAAATACAGCACCAAACCTTACATGCTTCTTGAAGTACAACAGCCTTGGTAGAAAATAAATTAGTATAGAAATCACCCATATTTGAGCAATAATGTAGGATTTAATAATTTGGAAAATATCTTAAGGCAATACGTGCCTGATTTTATATAATAGTCCATCATGACATACTTTATGGAACATTTGGGAGACATTGAATTTACTGACCAAGCATTAATTTGTTCTCTAAATGTAGTATTCACTTTACAGCAATTTTTCAAAGATCTTTTGAAAGTACGGTTAATTAAACAGTCAATAAGGTGGGATGCTTTTTGAATGTTGTCCGGTTTATAAATTAAGGGCTTGTAGCAACTTTCAATTGTTGTGGAAAGTGTTGCAGTGTTAGCATGACATTAAAAAGTGCATCTTTTAAAAACTTACCAGTGATTTAATTATATCTAAGTGCTTATGAGGATTTAAATGAATACTAATTTCAAGTTTGACCTAATTTAAAAAAAATGCTTTATTGGCAGATACATCTGAAGTAATTTTGCAATTCGTACTCTTTTTCATTTGACATTTTAGATGTAAATGGGTGTAGACAATTAAACGATGATTCGCAAAAGCTAGCGCCTTATCTGAGTCATTTCGAGCCTAGCATCTATTTTCAAATTGATTTCTAATATCGGAAAGTAAGTTTTTAAGGTCACTGGTTTCTTCATTTAGCAGCCGGATATTTTATTTCCTGCCACTGATTGCAAAATTTATGTTTTTAGCAATGGCTTGTTTAAAAATTATAAGACAGACTTTAAAATATATAATACTACACTTGGAGTTGCTTTCCAGCAGCTTGCTGAACAATTAGCTCATTTGGCGATGAATTATAATTTAAACAGAAAATTTTGCTCATCTATTTATAGCAAAGCAGCATAAATAAAAGTTTTGATAATTTAAAAAACCCGTTTGTTTAGTACAAACTTACAGAGTAAATTAAAAATGCTACAATACGAAAGCTATCATGAAGATAATAAATTACCCAATTCATAAGGAAAATAGACTGCATAACTGAAAATCTCCAACGATATTACGTTTGACTTAATAATGCTCTTAGTGAACAAGTTAGAACGGCAAGATATGGCTAAATAAATAAACAATAAACTCAAATAAATGCGTAGGCCGTGAAAATCTATGAATATAAAAATAATTTTAACAGAGACGACGGATTTTATTTACTTAAAACATGGTTTAACGCTCTTAAGGGTAAAAAACAGTGAAAAAGCTAGTGATGTCAGCAAATACCAAGATACAATGAGCCGATTTACGTCAGTATCTAACCCGGTAACGTTAACAACGGTCTTCCACCCTCATCCCTACTACACGCGTACGAGTATAAAAGCTAAAGCGCACCCAACAGTAACTTAGTTATAGATTTTCTTTTAAATATATTCGCCGCAGTTGTAGACGGAACGGCCTAACATCCCGAAAACGAACAACATAACGCATCCAAGTCATTTATTTAATTTGAGAAAAGTAGTAAGATGTGAAAAATTTCAAAATCATTAACAACGTATTTACCAGCTCTACCCTCATAAAATTTATCTAAAATAAAGGTGTAAACAAATATGCCATGAGTGTTCAGAAAAAAAATAATAAAAAGCATAATCTATTGCGAAACAAATTTTAATTGTATTTTTTATGTAAGAATTTCCAAGACAAGACGTTTGTTAAACATAAAACAGGATAAAACAAATATTTACAAAATTTAATTTTTATATTGGCATCTAGCTGCGTTTTCATATTAATTACTATTCTAGTTGTTTTTTCTTTTCTTACTTCAGTACTTTTTATAGTCTTGATTAGGAGTCTTGCTCCTCTGTCCGCGAACCAAGCGCTGGCGAGTTCGAGCCTCGCAAGAAAACTATGGGTGTATGTAAGTTCTAGTTTGTAAGTAGTATAAGGTTACATGTTAGTAGGTGGAGAGGCAGGCGTGTAAATAGCCGCTCTGTGCGGTGTGGGATACGTAGTACGGCCCGTTTTGGAACGTAAACCGATAAGACTCAAATCGTCCCTTAAACGGCCAGCGCGAAAGCGGATGGGGCGGCTACCGATATCCACCGAGTAAAGCCAAATCGCTCACCTGAATCGGCTTCGGCTTCGTCGGCGATGGTTCACGGTGGCCACCTTGCTGCGCTGTCTTTTATGTTGCGGGATGTTAAATGCGGCCGTACTGGACGTGATGCGTGTGAATATGAGCGGGTTGTTAACGACCAAATTGGCGCGCTGCAGAACGTGTATATGCGGGTGTTAATACGACCGAATTGGCCGCGCTGCGGAGCGTGTATATATGCGGGGTGTTAAGACACGACCGAATTGGCCGAGCTGCGTAGCGTATATACTCGTCGACTGAGCAAAGCCCATATGCCGTTCTGTGCGCGACGGCAAAACGTAGCAGCAGATGTCAAAGCTGCCCCGGCATGTCGCCGCGATATAAAAGCGGTTCAAGGGCGAAAAGGCCGCCATACCAGTAAGTATATTAAGTCTTTGAAGCTACAGTGCTAATAGATGCACCCGATGCAAAAAAAACCTCAATATCAAACAATTTTAAGTATATCTTTAAGGTTTTATCTTTACAAGTGGTTCCTCAGGGAAATGTGCTATACCCAATTTTATATCTCCTCCTTACGAGTGACCTTCTTACCACAACCAAAACTATAATCACCACATTCGCCGACGATACTACCATACCTTCATTACACACTAAGCAAAAAAAATGGCGTGTGAAGGTCAATTAGAGTAAATCGGTGCACTTAATGTTTGGTCTGAGAGGCCCGTCCGTATTTTTTAATAATAAACTAATCCCACAAGAGCAAGTCAAGTATCTACACTAAAATAAGACATCGACAAAATATAGGTGGAAATACAAAAAAGTATCGGCTTATTGGAGAAAATTGCAACTCTCGGTAGAAAACAAAATAATAGGTGTTCTAAAAAAAGATTTAAATTAATCTCCATTTTTATCTGAAAGATTTGCAGTGTTCTGTTTTGTAACATTTTATAGTAAACACATTGTAGTTAATTAATATAGAGTTCTACTCGACGAAGGAGCGATTGACAATTGTCAAAATGCTTTACAAGCACAGAGAACGTTTCGCTGAGTCTGTACGCAAATACGTGGCATTTTCAAAAAAATGCATAGTATCAAATGAAACAACTGCGAAGACCAATTTAAAATTTGAACAAACAGGTTCGGTTATAGGCAACAGATAAGGCCGACCTCGTATAGGCCATCCAGCTAAAAACATTGCCGCTGGAAACAATAGTGTGTCGGAATGTCCAGAAACATCAGTGCGCTTTCGCTCAACGAACATTTCAAAAACATGCAGCGCATTTTAATAAAAGATCTGCATCTACACCCATTCAAAATTTAGCTAACCCAGTAACTAAAGGCAGACGACCACTCGAAGAGCCGTGTATTGGCCAAGGGGTGCTAGAGAACAGATGTTGGCAATGTTGGTAATAAATTATCTTTAGCGACGAGGCGCATTTCCATTTCAGTAGCTATGTCAATAAACAAAATTGTCGCATTTGAGCATAGAGAATTCTAGGGTCATTTAAAAACGGCCTATGTATACCCAAAGAGTAACAATTTGGTGTGGATTTTATGCTGGTGGATTGATGAAGTCGTTCTTTTTTGAAAATGAGGTTTTTTGTGTCTCCATTTGGGCGACATGGATTTGAAATTACTTGTGATTTTAGTAGGACGTCGCCACCTCACCATATCCATCATCATATAACGCATTAAATAAACCAATTGTTGGAACGAAAATTTAACGGGCGGCTTATCTCCCAAAACGGCGAGGTAAACTGGCAGTCCACACGCAAAACGCAAAAACCAAAATTTATGCTACAAAAATAAGAACTATTGCTGATTTAGAAACAAAAATTTGAAAAGTTATTGACGAAACTGAGCCATAGTTATGCAAAAAAGTGCTTGAGAATCTTGCCAGAACAATTCGAGAATGCAAATGAACCGCAAAGGACATTTGTCCAAAATCCCATTCCATATTTACTGTAAAAATAATTTTAATAATGTAATAACTTTGCCAACTAATAAATAATGAAAACGTTTCTTCTAAAATTAAATTCTGCGTTTATTTTGGGGCGCTCTTTATAATAAAAAGCGATCATTAAACACTAAAACTTATGAAGTGCAGCTATGGGGAAGTGGAAGCAACTTAAATATAGACATTTTAGGACGCTTTCTGCCAAAGTGCTAAGCTTAATGGAATACTACATGTTATTCAATGAGACTTGGACATCTCTTCAATCACCGAAGAAATTCAGAAATACAGTATACGTTATCGAGATCGCTTCAATTCCCAGCTAAATGTGCTGGTGGATCCTCTAATAGCTGATGAGCAGCCTAAGTCCCCTGACCTAGAAAATCATTTCGTATAACAATGTACTAGTACATATACATCAAATCATTTACTGAATGTCGCTATAAGGCAAATTTTAAATGCAATAAAATTAAATTAGAGAAAGTGGTTGTTTAGTTTTTGAAATTTCCTTCGCCTGCTTATGTTATTCTAATTCGAAACGTCCATAAAAACCCTACCTACTCAGATAAACTATCAATAGGCAACAAACAACTACATTTCGGGCGATCGCATTAATCACCCGAGCCAGCCCCATCCAGTAACCTGACAAGCGCCCTCATGAATATTAAAGCCGCAGAAGTTAAAACACTCCGATTAAGCCGCCTGGAGACAATCCGAGGTTGCCCCTCCGGTGAGCAGCCCGAGACGGCGGCGGATGAAAAATAAGCCCGGAGGAGGCGACAAGACAGTAATTTATTAATTGGCACTCGCAAAAAGCTGAATTTTAAGCGAAGCCGCATGTCGTGATTAAGTTAATTAATGAATAGGTGGCCGGCTACAGGTTCCGACGACAATTATGCCTTGTTCTAATAAGCTGCGGTATGAGCCGCGCGGCAGCAGCACATACCGGCGGGCAGCAATTTCTAAATTGCATGTTCTGCTGCCCGCGTTGTTATATTATGTCGATTTTTTGCGGGAGGTGGTTTATTACAAGGATTATTCACGGAATTGTCTGTAAGGCCAACTGTGCAGCGCTGCATAGTTGTGCATCGGCGCTGCTTATAAATACCGCCAATAATGCCAACGAAAAGAAATGTTGCGGAGCTGTGACGGCACAACGTTGCGTAAAAACTAATAAGCTCCGATAATTTGTGCGAAACCTACAGCAACAACTTTTTTGATTTGCTAAGAAGCATTCAACTATAAATTCTTAATAAATGTTCTGGGACAAAAAATGATAAATTAAAATAATTGCTTTAATAACTAATTAAAAACAAGAGGAATATTCCGGAAAAACAAAGTTCCCTCATTATAAAAGCACAAATTACTTTTGCAACTACTGTGAAGCGAAATATCACTAACGGAATGGAAAATTTCTAATAAAAAAAAGAACCGAAAAGTGGAGCCGGCTATGCCTTTAAGGTTTGATTAAATGAATGAAAAAACAATTTAATTTTAAAATAGATTTAAAAGAAAATTGACCTCAAAGATTGCCATTGGTACGTAAACATAACGGTAGAGTGGCTGTGCACAAAATATGTTATAGGACTTCTTGCAGTATCAAATTACATCATGACGCGTTGCAAATTGAAACTCTCGTCTCACGCCTCGCAAAGACTATCAGCTGTCATTACCCCTTAAGAAATTTTCCCATTTAAACTCGCCATACAACAAGAAAAATGTTATATAAGAAAACAATTACATTTTCTACTTTCACACATTCTCTGAATATATGAATTAAATTTAAATTTAAAATTTTTACATATTTTGTTTTGAGCATCAATATTTTTTTAATATCGAAATACCAAATAAAAAATATCACTAATCATGATAAACCTACAAATTTTTATTATGGAACTTCAATTTTCTTTAACAAAAATTAATATAAAAAAGGACTAAATAATTTATTGACTTTTTAAATCTTATTAAGTGATATACAATCTATCATTTAATGACACTTAGTAAATTATAAATACATGAAGGGAAGAGTCCATTAAGAAATTCCTTATTTTAATTTAGTTAGGTTTGTCAAAAGATAAGTAGGTAACACAACACTCAAATGTATCGGAAAAATATGTCCTAAGCCGGTGCTTCCCTTTTTCGTTTTGCAATGAACTAGAATATTAGAAAGTTAGAATTGCTTGATATACCCGATAGCTGTATGCCATAGATCCACATCGGTTTGGGGACGGTTTTGTAAATTAGTGTTTTATTCTCCAGAAAAAAAATGCAGTTTGCGACCTAGGAGCCAGTACACTTTCCTGTATACTTCATCCAGTTGTTTCGTTATTTTTTCCATATATGATTATTTCACGTTAACCAGATCCATCCAGATGAATTTCAAAGTACATGGCACTCTGCTTGTGAGACATTACTTAGTTACTTAGTCCTAAGCCTTTCTACCTTTAGGTGTAGGGCTAGTGGGGTTGAGTCCGATATTGTTGCCTCCATTATTTTCTATTTTGTGATGGGTTTCGTACACTCCCCCATTTTCTTCTATTTTTCTCTGCTTCTTCTCTGATTCTGTGTAACCATCTTGTTCTTGGGCGTCCTTTCTTGTTTTTCCCCTGCACTCGCGTTTCAAACACTATTTTTGTAAGTCTTTCATCCGGTATTCGACACACATGGCCAAACCATCTGAGTTGACCTTCTATAATATTTTTATTAATTGGCTCTATTTATAGGTTTTGTTCTTATTTTGTCTCCCCTGTTCTTATTTTCTATTCCTCTAAGCAATAGCATTTCAATTGCGTTGATTATCGATTTTTGCCTTTCTGTTAATGTTCATGTGTCACTGCTGTACATAATTATTGGCCTAACCACTTTTTAATAACTACTGTTTTTATCTTTTTTGGTACTTTTCTTTTACCAAAAATATCGCCTTCATTGTATTAAATAATTTTCTCGCCTTTTCCAATCCTCAGTTATATCTTTGTCCACCTTCCCATTTTCTTCTATTATCGTTCCTAAACATTTGAAGTATTCAACTTGTTCTATTTGTATTCCGTCTAGTCCTATTTTGTGTTAGGTATTATCATCGTTTTTGTTTTTCCAGTATTAATTTTCATGTTTATTTTCTTTAGTTCTTAGTCTATTTCTTTGAGATTATGTTGTTATCTGCTAACAGCAGTTCTGTTAGTTATGTTTGCCTCAATGTCAGTATCCCAATGTTAATTTTCTCATCTTTTCCTTTTCTTTATTGCCTCGTCTAGTAGCACTAAAAACAAGAGCTGGTTTAACACACATCCCTGTATGATTCCTTGTTTAGTTTCAAATTCCCTGAATTCTTCGTTGTTTGTTCTTACTATACTCATATTTCCTTCATACATGTCCGTATTACTTCTGTGGTGTTTCTATTTACTCCTCTTTTCTGCAACACTTTCCATACATCTTCTCTGCGTATTCTATCAAACGCTTTTTCCAGGTCGACAAAGCATATGTGATATCTTTAACCTTATTAATTAATTTTTCGCTTATTTGTCGAATTATGAAAATAAGATCTTAAGTACTTCAATTTTGCTTGAATCTACATTGTGTCCCTTGCAGTGTTGTGTCAATTTTATTTCTTATTCTTGTTTTTATTATTTTTGCAAATAGTTGTGCTGGGACACTTGATAACGTTATTCTTCTGTAATTATTAGAGTTCTCTTGTTCCCATTCTCATATATGGGTAAGACAATGTTCGTTTTCGAGTCCTTCGGTATTATTGCAGTCTTTAATGTATCATTCATTATTTTATTTTATTTGTTTATTCCTTCTTGTCCCATGTATTTTGTCATTTCCGGAGTTACGTTTTTACCAGCTGCTTTATCTACTTTTAACGTCTTTATTGCTTCTTCTACTTCTCTCTGTTATAATTTCTATTTCTCTTTCTTGTTTTCCATCTTGTTCTTCATTTCCCTCCTCTTGGATTTGAATGTCCGTGTGTGTTAGCTCTTCGAAGTACGCTCTCCATCTATCCATTATTTTATCTTATTTATTATGTTTCCTTCCTTATCTTATATATTTGGCATGTTGTACTCTTTTTTATTCCTAAGTTGTTTTATTACGTCATAGAACAATTATTTATTCTTTCTATAGTTTTCTGTCATTTTTCTCCCACGATTTTTCCTTCGCCTCTTTAATTGCTAATATAACTTCTTTTTTTTTGTGAGACCTACTGGTTGTTTAGTAATACAGGTGGACAGGTATCTCTTCTGGTTGCAAAAGCGACTTGTACTGATTTTGTTTCACCGGTCCTGATGAATTGCTTTTAAACCATAGTTGTAATAGTATCGTCAGCAAGCGTCACAAATATTGTTCTTCTGGAGAATGCCAGATCAGCTTTATACAAAATATACAAAAGTGCCCCCAATACAGTCCCCTATGTAACTTCCAAGTTGATAGAAAATAATAGTATTTGCTAATCAATTTTGATGCAGTGCCTGTCGGCAAGATATAATTTGAGAAGTTGGTAATAGTCTGAGAGAAGTTTACTCATGACTTTAAGTAGCAATCGATTGTACCACACCTTCTTAAAAATTTGGGTTACGTCTATAATTACAGCTAGCCAGTATCTTTTTGCAAAATGGTGATTTAAAATTAAGTTAATGCGCCAGTAGTAGCAATTTCTTCAGTATTTTTAATAGTATTGCAAGCAAACTAGTAGGCTTGTATAATTCCTAAATTTCCAGGTTTTAGGATTACTGTAACTATAGCAATTTCCTATTGGAGGAAAATAAAGCGTCGGCTTAGTACCACTTTGAATAGATGGGTAATAAACCTGTAGTCTGTAACCTTTATCTGAAAGTTCCTTTAATACTTTACCAATGATCAAATCATTGCCCAGTGCTTCTTTTTGTAAATTTAGATTTCTAAGATTTTGCATTTTTTGGTAAGCTCATTTGGAAAGGTCCTTTATGAAGCAATTTTATTTCGCTTTCTTTTTCGAGTAGGATTTCAGATAGAAGTGGTTGAAATACTTCAGTCACATGGTTTGCAAAAGCTAAGAATTTTTCTTGATTTCTTCAGGCGTAACTTCTGATCTCAGCACAAAAAGGTGGCTTATGTTGTTGAGGTCTTTTCAACCTCTTGGTTGCTTCCCAAATAATGTATTCTGTAGGTCTTATTGAAGATAATGATTTCAAATAATTTTACATAAACTTTTTTTTAATATAAAAAAGAGCTTTTTATACTCAAAAGTTTTTTTGATTTAATTGTTCTTCTGCTGAATGTCATCTTCTCCTAAATTTGCACTTTTCTGCAATGCTCTGCTTCATAAGTATGAGACACTTTAAATTAGTAAGGACTGAATGTTAAGATAATTTGGGTTAATTCCACGTACTGTACAAAAATCAAGTAAATTGGCCAATTTTGTTAGATCGGTGAACCTTTAGAAAAAACGTTCTGTGAGTCAGTATTCTTTATTTGTTCCATTACTTCTCTGTCTTCAGTTAAAGTGGATTCTATTCTATTTCTAACATTAAAGTCACTTTCTGGCTCTCAAAATATTTAAGTAATAGTAGTTTCTGTTTGGTATTGTATCATTGGGAACAGTCTAATCTTTAGTAACAATTGTCATCGCTTAGAGAAACGCTTGTTTGTATTCGAAGGTTCATGTAATTAATTGAGTTTTTAATAGTCAGTGCTGTACCAGCAAGTCTCTCTATCAAAAACTTGAGTTGCATAAACTGCATATCCTGAAATTCTTAAATAAATTCTTTCTTTAATGTACGATTTCGTAATTAACATAACATCTTCGCGTTGGTTTGTAAGAAAAGACATTATTTTATCGCTTTGTTGTATCAGTCCATTGGGGTTTCTATACGGCCAATCTAATGTAATGCACTATTATTAGTATTTATTACGAAAGTTATTAATAAATTTAAAATAGTTTCATTTGCTCCATCTTCAGTTTATTTATATCTCCTAATGAGTCATTTAATGAAGTTTGTTGTGGTTGGAATGTATGTTTAGGAACTATGGGTGGCTTTTGTCTCACCATTTAGGCATGTGTGAGATTCAGATGGATTTGGCGTGTTAAATTCTGGGTATAACTTCAAGCTGTTTCTTTCCTAGCGTCGAGTAAATCCTATGTTAGATCTCATCGTATAGAGTACAGCCCCTACAGTTTGCCGAGTGCATTCTGTTGCAGTTGAGACATCTTACGCCATTATATCTTATGTTGGCACTCAGATATCTAGTACAATTAACACGTTTCAGATTTTTTTATGGACAAAGTACTAATATCTAGTACATTGGAATGTTTGACATTTAACGTGAGGTAGTTTTTATCTTCCACTACTCAGTGAGCTAGTCTGCCAATATTACACAAGTCCTTGTTATTATTTTAATTCAACAAAGTCGTTTCAAATATTAGTAACTTGGTGTCCGTGTGTTTGTAATTTTTTCTTTATTTGCTCTACATTAGTGGTCTCTGAAATAAGTGTGTTCTTTGGTATGTGTAAAAGTCTGTACTTTTATTTTTTGATGCCCTGGTTTTTGATAAAATTTGAATTTCGCATTATATAATACTTTAATTTCATCTTTTTTTTAACTATTATTTTTTAACAGTTGAACTACGAGCTCATTTATTTTAATGCCTGCTACGAAGACTAGCGGAAGTTTTGGATCTGTCTATACTTGGTTTATACTGTAATGTTTCCGCTCTTTATAGTGGTGAATAACAAGTGCAAATTTACTTGTAGGCGATCAAAATCACAACACTGTTTATTAAACAGATAACATAAAATTACACTATGTCAACGCACACAACCTCCGTACTTGGATTCGCTTCGCTGTAGTCACTTCTAAAGCTTTTGCCGCCCCGCCGTGCGATATTTATGTCTATTTGCCGCCATTCCAGAAGGAAGTCGAAAACGTTTCGAAACGCCGGCATGGAAACGCCTAGAATGTTCGCCGCGCACGTGTGCGGCAGCTAGATTCCTAGAAGGCATTGCATCGACCGCCGAGTGTGGCAAGGTGCAACAAAGAAAATCCTCTCCCGCATATGTCTACGTGACGCTGCTCCTACGAGGTACATTCAGAAATTCGTTATAGTACCTACCTAATGGTCCATAACGATTGATAAAACTTTACCAGTAAATTGTAGCTTTTGTTTGCTTTGTTTAATGAAGTGTCTTGTCGAACTTTTCTTTACGAGTACATTTTCTGTTTTCTGGTATTTGCTCCATTTAGCATCAACAAATGGAGTAACTTATCATTGCAGTCGCTCATAAGCGTAGTCATTTTGACAAGATAAATTTAGAATTATCATATTATTCGAAGGTTGCATGATATACCATAAAGATTTGCGTATACATTATTTTGATTAGGTTTTTGTTGCAAATGTTGATATCTCGTTGGAATATATTGGGTATAAAAGATTTATCTACTTTTGTCGGACAATACTGCTGATTTAAATTTAGTGTTAGAACAGGTACCATTCTTCCCTTTATTTATGTTTGTTGTTCCGCGATAATTAAAATCAGTTGGTCTAGATATAGCAAGAGATTACTCATAATTACCAAAGAACTAAGTGAACAATCATTTTGAAGCAAAATTACCAATTGTTAATACGTATAAGTTAAAGATGTGCATTATCGGTTATCCCACAAAATTCTATTGTCACACTATATGAGAAAGGAACGTTGATCGACAGATTTTGTCGTAATTTAAAATATTTAAAATTGCCTGACACAATACTATTATAAGATATTGTAAAACGAGTTGTTCGCTTGACTATGGACGGCTAGGGAGACCCAAAGCTACAAAGCTCTGTTAAGGATGAAAGAATAGTATAATACCGAAAAATTGTGTTAAACTAAATAGTAAAAATCGCAACGTGGTCTCCATGAACATACTTCAATTAAAAAACCTCTGGTTTTACAAAGTTAAATGTTTAAAGTTATCTAAAAGCATGAATATGTGGCGCTATAAATACGCAAATCTAAATTTGAAGTACTTAGTTCTAAACGTCACATTTTAATTCGCTAAGCATCTAAAATGAAAACGTTACCAGATTGTAAAGTGTTAACCGCCAATCAGCGATAGCTTAGTTATTGAGCAGTGAGTGTATCACTAAAATAGTAAAAAGTCTCTTGATACTAAAATTAAATAGAAAATACTAAAACAAGATCATGATCTTAAGCATTCGCCTAATTTTTGTCAAGACTAATAAAATCATGAGTGAGAAGTCGCCATAATCACCCGATCTTAATCCTATTCAACTTGAACGGTGAATACAAAAATAATATCCAACATCAGAAAATTCGTTATGGGATTTAAAAGGAAATGTAATGCATGAATAGTAGATAGGTTGCCTAGACTTTGTCTAAAAATTCTACTAATTGAAGGTGAATTTGTGACGAGAAGAGTATCTGTGACCAACAGCAATGCATTACTATTAATTTTCTACACATCTTAAAATAACATATTTTTATATTATATTTAATTATTATACAGCGTTTTAAGTGTTAATGGTGCTGGTCTGAAATTTTATAACAGTAGTGTACGTAGATGAGTTAAATTTAAACTGAACCCTTTATCCCATTGCCGACATGGCAGCTCTAAAAAGTTACAACTATATAAAAATTATTAATGTATATATTAGTAAGCTAGTTTGCTATAGAGAGTCGCTTTTCATATCATTACGTCAGTACCAATTACGATGAGTAAGCCGTCAATATTTATCGTTATTGTACAGTGGGTTATAAAAGATTCTTAACGAGGGAAAATGTTCAAACAGTCGATATTATGTCCAGATTACGTATATCAATAGCTCAGTAGAGACATACCACCGAGAAACTGGGTTTCAAATGTCGTAAATTGTAACGAACGTACATTATGCTCGAATCGAATAACGCCGACACAAACTGTGGGTGCATTTGACAAAATACGTTCCTAAATCGTTACGAAAAGGTAGGAGATGGATTTTTACATTGGATACTGACGCGTGATAAGACGTGGGATTATATCCCTTAATACAAATGAACAAATGTGAAATGTAAGGTACATCAACCGAACCCAAAGAAAGACCCTACAACTAAGTTTGAGAACCACAAAGAAATAATTTCACTAACCAAATAAAAAAGCAATATTCAATACCACTTAAAACTGCTGATAAAAACAAAGTCGTTTATCTTGCAAAAAAAAACGTGAGTTCCAATCAGAAGCCGCCCTAACCAGAGCCAAACTAAAACAAATGTACGAGATCATTCAAGTTCTAAAGTCCCCAATTGTTTTTCTGAAAAAGTACCTATCTAAGAAAGTTGAAAATTCTATTGCTTCACAACATAGCATCCATCTAGACGTACACATTTTTCGCCATTAATGAATCCATGGCTGCTGAGAACACTTCTTAAGAGATGTGTTGCAACAGCGGCTCGATTGGAAAACAAGCGATCACGGAAAGTGTCCTTCATGGTCGAAAAAAACAGAAGCCGTTAGGACGAGATCAAGTAAGTAGGAAGCATAAGACCCCACCTCAAAGTTGTTTTCACAAAGAAACTGCTAAGTTAAGATTATTTAATGAGCAGGATGTTATATCCTGATGAAAAAGCACCTGTGCAGCCTTCTCTTGTCGTTTTTCATGCAATGCTGAAAGGAACTTTGTTCGTATGTAGTACCCTTAAGAACACAATGCGTAAGGATTACGCAGAGGCTGAATCTGAATTTTCTTCAGTGGCGGTGAATCGGCGTGATTCCATTGCACCGACTGGCGTTTCGCTTTGGGATTAAAAAATAGCATCCATGTCTTATTCATTGCCACAACTGGCGAAGAAAACATCATTCAGGGCAACATCACGTGCCAACATGTCCTGAGATACTGCCACCCGCGGAGACCTACTTTGAATCAACTTTCCGAATTTTAGGGTCATCATGCTAAGTGAACTCCACAAATCCTGCAGAAATGCCAAGTTTAGAGGCGATATCACGCACACCTAATCGACGGTCTTCCATAACAACTTGCTCCACTTGCGCAATCATAGTTTCGATCCGACTGGTCCGTGGTAGAGGCTGCTTCGGTTCATTGTCGACCTTCTGTAAACTTTCGCATTCACAAACGCACATTTTTAACATGTCTCACAGTCATACAATAAAGAATGTAAGTTCTACATTAATCATCCAGATAACACAGTAAAAGGTAAATGTGCAGTGATCGTAAAGGAAACGAGTACAAGACTGAAGAAAGAGACCACTTCTGTTAATTTCAAAACTAAAACTTATGAAACAATGAATTGACTTTCTGGACAGCCAAGGACATAGGCTTATAGTGGGAGGTGACTTCAATGCAAAGCACACAAATCCCTGACTGATTGACAATAATTTAAAATGACTCTTGAAAATTCTTGCTACTCAGCAATTAAGGCCTGAAATTTAATGTATTAAAAATGATTGATTGATGAATACCTAAATAAATTCACTAACGACAACAAAAATAACTACTTTCTATGAAAACCCCCCAAAATATTAAAAAGACCTACACTTCAGAATCCATCAATTAAAAAAGCCAACAGAAATTACAAAACTATTTCAGAATAAAATAAGACGAGACTTATTCTAAATTGAAAGAAATTAAAGTAGAAGTACCCCGATGGAGTATAGTGGGTTCAGTACTATATCTGTTATATACCAATCATATCCGTAACCTTGGACAAAATACATTAGTAACATTTGCTGACCACATTGCAATATTTGCAGTTTAAAGAATAATGAAGTAGCCAAAAAACTCTAAACATCTATTAATCAGATTAACACCTAGACCAGAAGATGACGCATCAAGTTGGATAAAAGTAAATCGACGCAAGTTAAGTTCACTAACAAACATAATCAACACTTACCTGTTAAACTAAAAAAGTGAGGCACAGATTCCATATGCTAGCTTAACAAAGTATCTGGGTATGACCCTTGATGTTGGACTTCACTGGAAAGTCCATGTGAAAAAGAAACGTGAAGAACTTGGCACTAGAATAAAAAAAAATGTATTGGTTACTAAAGGGAAACGACCATATAACAAACTGCTCTTATGCAAGCAGATACTGAAGCTCTTATGGACATACGGTGTTCAATTTATACAAGTTATACAAAGATTCCAAAATAGTGTGCTAAAAACATCGTCGATGCACCCTTTTACCGAAACAGCAACATCCAAATTTACCAACAGCCATAAACAGAGGCTACTTCACCATGTAAATGCCTTGACGATGACAGTATAGAAGACTTAGGGGGCTCAAGCCTTTTAAATTAGTAGTGATATTTATTGATTTTAGTATATTCTTAGATATAACTTAAATTTTTTTCTTAAAACACTATAATACCCGTAAATGCATTTATTAAAAGTAACTATTTATAAACAATTTGTGTAAAATTTCTTATAGTAAACTCTAGTATTAAATTTATCGAGAAGATTTTAATTTGTTATTTCGGCACATACATATAAATCTAGCTCATAAATCCTACACTACTGAAAGGTACAGTTAAAAATCAAAATTTTGGATTTCAGCACAGTAGTAATTTGTTAATGTTATTTAATAGCATCTATTTTAGCATATCTCTCATTCTGAGTTTATCATCATCTAATTTATCATAGATTGCCAATACTAAATTGCATTAAAAGTCTTTAATTGCCAAGCTGTAATTCGAGATTGCAATAAAGTCGTCTGCTAATTACCTATACTACTTTTTTCTTCAAAATTATGAAGCTATAACCCGTCTAGCGCTTGTTATTTAAAATTATTAAAAAATATTTCATAATTAAATTATCATTGATAATAATCTTCCCAAAGCCTCCGTTATTTTTTAAATGAATGTTCCACCTCACCAGCTTCTCTTTCGTCAAGAAGACTACATATATTTTTTAAGTACTGGTTTTTTGATAAATACAATAATTTGTTTTGACTAATAATTTATTACAGAAAGTAATCCGATTTGTATTGAAGTAGATTTTAAGAGTATGTGTCCATTTAGTCAATAATTTTGATCATTCTTCTAAATTTACAGTCCTATTTTTATTTAACATTGGTGCATATTTACAATTTATTCATGAATTAACATAAAGGAGTAGTAAGAAATTTGGATAAGCGTGGTAGTGAGGAGAGAGATATATCCATTGGTGTTACTCCCAGTTAGAAGGCTTAAGCCTGGTTGAGCCGAGGGATGAGATCATGAGACTACTGCCCTTTAATCTTCTTTATGTGGCTAGTTCTTGGGCTAGTTGATTTGCGAGATGGTTTTCGTGTCCCACGAGAGTTTAGAGATCAAGGTGTTTCCTTTTAGTTTTTATGTGAGTCGTCCAGGTGAATATCTGGTCAAGGTGCATCCTCTAGATATTTAGCTTCCGACTTAGCTGGTATAACTGCGTTGTTGATTGTGACTTGTGGACATACAATTCGCTTATTGGTGAAAGTGACTGAAATTCTCCACTTATTCAACTAATTCTGGGGAAAATAAATATCATTCTGTAGATTTTCAGGTGCCTTTAAGGAATCTTCGCTGATTATTAGTACTGCTGTATCGTCAGTAAGAGTAGCTATCTTAGTACTGGCTGTAGCGGAAATGTCTGCAGTAAACACCAGGTATAATAGGGAACCCAGGACGCTTCCTCGTGGTACTCTAGCAGAATTTCTTGGTTTCCAAAAATTCCATTATTTTTGTTACAATACTGTGGGTTTGTTGTACTGTGTAATGTCTTTGAAAGTCAAATTGGTGTGTTGGCATGATTTGATGCAAGTCAGCAGTTTCTTTTATTCCTTTTAAGAGCAGTTTTTCAAATATATTTGACATTAAAAGAAGGAGAATGATTGGTCTGTATGATTTGGTTCCTTTGGTGTTTTACCAGACTTTGTTATTATTGTAATTACAGCGTATTTCCACTAAAGGGGAAAGTAGCACAATTGTAGCATGCTGTTGTGGATGGTAATGAACAGTTCTAATGTTTTCCTGGACAGGTAACGTAATATTTGTCCAGTTATGAGATCATAATCGGGAAATTTATTATTTTACTTCAGCGGGGAAAAATGATTTGATCGGTAAAGATAGTTGGCACGACGCATAGATGAGATCTTCTATTTCTTCTTGATTCTTATTTACGCCCGGCGGTAAAGCTGTAAAAACTTGTGTAAGATGATCGGTGCATATGTTAGGTTTGATGGTGTCGGTCCTGGCCCATGTTCTGTCGGCTTTTCTGGTTGGTAGAACGGCAGTTATTGATCTAAATTTCCTTGTGGCTCTCCATATTAAGTAATCGTTGGTCCCGATAGATTGGTTATGTAGTATTTGAAAGTTTTGTTTCGCGATTTTCTAAGCGCGGTTTGTAATCAACCAGTAAGTCTGCTGTTTTCTCATTCATGTTTTTGGTTCTCTGCCATATGTTTTTTACTCTGCGCGTTTCAATAAGTAGTTCCTTTAAATGGAGTGTTAGGTTATCGGTTTCAGTATACCAATTGAATTCAGTTGGTGTAACTTCTCGGATGACATTTTGAATAAATCGTGTTAAATATTCGTCGTAATGCAAGATTAATGCGTTCACTTAATAGTTGTTGGAATAATTCCAAGTTTGTGCATTTAGAAGTTAATCTCGTCGGATTTTCTTTATGAATAACATTAGAACTTGCTTATAATTATCGATGAGTAATTGGATGATAAATCGTAATTGGATTCAATCTTCTTTCTCTCTCTCTCTCTCTCTCTCTCTCTCTCTCTCTCTCCCCCCCTCGTTTGCATGGGTTATATCTGCCCCTTCCGGTCCCCATTATACTCGGTTCTGCCATTCTCCTTCTTGTACATTTCTTCTCTCCATTGACGTTCGTATCCCTTCATTCCAGCTCTTTTTCGGCCTTCTCCCATAATTTCCCTTATCCTTCTGTTTCTAACTCTGTCCATTCTTGATATCCCTGCTGCCCTTCTCAGAAAGTCCATTTCTAATACATTCAGTTTATTTTTGTTCTGTTCTGTCTTTTGCCATACCTCTCCTCCATATAGCGCTATGCTTCTTACCATTGTATTATATATTTGCATTTTGTTTTTCTTGATAGATTCTTATCCCACAGTATGCTGCTTATTCACCCAATTACTTTTTTACTCTTTTTAATTCCTTCATTTATTTCGCTTTTACTCCTACTTTCTTCTCCTATCCTCGTTCCTAAGTACATGTATTCTTCACATTTTTCTATTATTTCTCCTGTGTCCAATTGTAACATCTCTGACTGTAATCTTAGCTGTAAATATTTTGTTTTGTCTATGTTTAATGTTAATTCCCATTTTTCGCATTCCTCCCTTAGTTGCCTAGTCCTATACACTACATCCCACTACACTTTCTTTTCCACTTTCGCAATGTTTCGTCCACATTGGATTCAATCTTAAAGACCGTTTCCCAATGCCTTTGGTTATCGCGACATCGAACAGATCGGGGATTTTGTGAAGAGCACTAGGCCAAGTTGATTTAAGAGTAGATAAATAGTTCAACTTTAGGTTTTGAATGGCACGCTGAAGGCTCCCTCCTTTCGGAGTAATTAAACGTGACCCCCATGCAATGTGTATGGCATTCCAGTCGCTAACAATTATGGATTTGTTTCGAAAGTTTTGGAGATACTGTTCGTGTTCGTCGGTAGTAATGCGATGTCTAGAAGGACAATAGACGGCTGCTACGCTTAAGGGGTAGGCACTAGTTTCAATCTGTAATAATGTGCTCTGAATTTTATTGGTTTGATAATACTGTAATTCAAAGTATTGTAAAGCGGTTTAAATAGGCACTGCTGTTCCTCCGTGGGCCGTTAAGATTTAATATTTTAATTATATTTCTGTCTGTAGTGTGAGTTTTAGAGACAGGCAGTATATCGGTTCTATGTAGTTGTAGAAATACTGTTATTTCTGGAATATAATTATTGCATTCCATGATGCTATACGTAGTAACAAAGCCATTTTTAAGCTAGTTGTATGACGGTTGACGGCATATTTAGCACCATGCTATTTTATTTAATTAATTGTGATGCTATTTTTACTGCTAGTTACTTGTGCGAAAATCCTGTTGTTTTGTAGTAATTTTGGGGAAGGTCCAGCTTTATAGACTGGTTAATTTAGTAAACTGGAACATCTAGATGGCAGTAGTTTATTATTCTTCTATTTCAGATTTCTCTTATTCTTTGTAGATGTTTGTAGATTGAGCAGCCTTTACAATTGGCTGTGTGATTTTAGTCACATAGAGCACATTTAGCAGGAGTATTTGGAACTTTTTTACAGGTTTCGTGCAGTAAGATTCCTCATCGCATGCATAACGGCATTGTATTTTACTTTTTGGGTGCTTCAATTGAAACAATGATGTTGCTTAGGTATTTTATTTTATATATGCTTTTGTTATCATCTTGTGGTTCTAGGTGTACCGTGAATAAACAAGGGCTCCTTTGTTACCCGACAATGGATGTTGATAATATTACGTACTTCGTGCTCTAGTTCTGTCAGTTCTGCTTTAATTTCTTGTGATATAGTAGTAAAGATTTCTTATTGCAGCTATGTATGCCCCATCTTCCTTAAGTTGATAGGTGTGGTGAATTATTTTTTTGTCTGTCAGATGTGCTGATAATTTATGATAAGTCTGCGGTATGAACGTTAATTTTTATTGTATTGTTTGTTAAGGTTTAGTGTAGAACTTTTGCTATGACCTTCGATAAGTTCTCCAGCATTTGTTCATAATTAAAGATGTATAAAGAGGGGAGGTGGTTTAGGCTTTTTAGGTTGTTATAAGGAATGATTTATTTATGTATGACTATTATTATTATTATTATTTTCGAATAGATTATTATTGTTATTATTATTATCTTCGGGTTATGACAAAACATCAAATCTATCATAGACGTTATTTGGCATGAATTCTATTGGAGTTAATTCTTATTCTATTTTTAAACGATATAATATGCCAAGAATTGTTGCTTTTCACAAGTACTTCTTGTTTTGCTAATTGTTCCCATGGCATTTCTGACGACATTTATACGTGTTGCATTATCGTTTTTCGGGACCATTCACATACCTCGCGCAACGTTCTAACGGGTGACAGCGGCAGGTTCTCAAATCACGTTGCTATATACAGAGACGATTTTTTCGAATTCCATCTGGCAATTTAACAGACGTATGGTCATTTTTTTGTATTTTACTCTTTACAATCAAATATTATATAAGTATTATACATATAAAAATTAAGGCTGCACGATAGTTTGTAAAATAAGAAAAATAGAAATGTATCGAGGCTACGTTTGTTTTCTATAACAAATTACGCAAGCATTATGATCCCTTGTAGTACAACCGAAACAAACGATCGGACTGCTGTTGTGCTCGGCGTGTCGATAACTGTGTCACAACTGCCTGCTGTTAGATCGCGGTTCGATACACTAGTTAATTATGATAACACGTTATTAGCCGCGGGCGTGTACGTGGGCCCCAAAATTTGCTCACAATTAGCCGCGAAGATCGCTCAGCTCCAACAGGAACTGACTTTCCTCCGAAATCGTGCCGCGCGGCTTCAAAACTTCGAATTTATGGAGCAGTGTGCGCATTAGTTATCCCACAATTAGCGCTATTGTCGAGCGATCGGGCATTAATAACGAAATATCGGAGATCCCGGCCGGGCGCGTGGGACGCGCGCCGTCGAAACTGGCGACATTACTCTTCGTCCGGGATTTCGCGTGCTATACACAGGTGGGTTCTTAATTGACTACTACCTGTGCGAATCTCGAATGTCAATCTGGATATGCATGTCACGCCTTCGGGCTGATGCATATCGGCGACCACCTAGCTTTACCGTTACACTATTATGTGTAACAATGGCTTCATCATAACGATGGAAACGTGCTGATACAGAGCTAATGCATCTTTTAAGCGACACCTCTTCGGATTCTCTCTCGAGCGGGCTCAAAGCACTAATAGATATTCACACCTGCCCGAGGCAAAGGTTTAAACTTCCAGCCGGAGCATGCATTTGCATCGGGAGTATTTCATTAGAGCCACATATAAGTAGACGTTATCTGCTACACTGGCTCTGAGGTACATATGTAAGCTTCAAACTGACGTCTGCGATAATTAACTTTAATATTGACTATCAACTACTGCAATCGCTTTAATATAAATATTCTGTGTTAATGTTTAATGAGACCCCTATAGGTGATTGTTAGAGGTAATACTTCACTTCCAGTACTGTCGAGCTACACAGATAGTTGGGTAGTACTGAGGTCTTGATCTTTAATGATCTCTCATTTATGGCTCCTAGGAGGTGTAAAAATAATACAACAGCCATACATCTGTAAACAGTGTCAATATACAGGCCAAACTAAATGAGGGCAATCGGGGGCAACTTACAAGCATTAAATTTCATTACTCTAGTCGTAAATGACTAGAATATGAAAGGCAGTTTTCGAAATACTAAGTGAAGGCAAAAATCGAAACCTATCAGCGACAACGATAGACGCTACAATCGGCAATTAGTACCGCGATACAGACGGCAACAGAAAGCTATTGCATTATATATTCCAAGAAAATTACATGGCGGTACAAATCTTAACTACTGTCCCCAGTTCTAAACAGGTTTTAAGTAACCAGGGGGTGCTACGAGTTTCCGAGTGGAAAAATATAAATTTAAATATTAAAATAGGCACATGGAATATTCGCAGCTTATATTAACTTGTAAGATTAGCAAATGTCATCCAAGAGATGAATAGAGTAAATTATAAATCTTAGGAGTCAGCGAAGTAAGATCGACGGATTTCGGAATTTCAAGATCAAGTGGCAAAATCGTATACTACCCAGGAAATCGAAACACATATAAAATGGAGTAGCAATTATAGTACACAACAAACTGAATCGGTATGTTCAGAATTTTGTACTATACTCTGATGATGAAGGCATTGTGGAAAATTAATATAAAGAAAAGAAATGCAAGAGAAGATCAATTAATTCAAGTCTGTCAAAAAGAAGATTTAGTAATAACTCATTCATGATTTAAACTGCCAATTCGTATACTACATACTTAGACTTCTCTACAACAAAAATAAAATAGATTATGTACTTGTAAACAGAAGATACCACAGCAATATACTAAGCGCAAAAGCATATCCCGACACTGACGTCGTATTAGATCATAACCCAGTAATCATCAAAATAAGTGTTGGGTTCAAATACATTACTAAGAAAAAACAATGAAGCAGAAAAATAAAAAAACAAAACAACAAACACAACACAATCTAAATATGAATACAAAGATAGCAGATTTGATAAACGATGCCTCACTTGTAACAGAAAGTGCACAATAAAATATTAAAAAGGTATGGCAAAAACTGAAAAGAAAATAATAGCAGAGGAAATAAATATTTAAAATTCAAAGAAGATATATTCAAATAAAATGAACGAAGAAAAATATGTTAAACTTAATGGACAAAGAAAGGACCTTCAACAAACAGCAGTAAAATAGAATATAAATAAATAAATAAAAACATAAAACCAAATTGGAGAAGCAACAGAGAGGTGAATGTGTAGAAATTAAAAATTTAAATAAACAACGCAACGAGTTCAGACTGCATAAAAATAAAAGAAGTAATAGGCATTAACAGAAAGAAAACACAAATGATGATACGAGGCAACAGCAATAAAACTATAATGGATAAAACTTAGAAGCTAAGATTCTGGAAAGAATATCTGCCAAAATTGTTTAAGGACGAGAGCCCAAAAGCCAATTTTCAAGTTGAAAATGAAGAACAAGTAGGACCAATTTTGGTATAAAACAAATTAAAATAGAAAAAGCCTCAGAGCCTGGTACTACAGAGCCTGAAAGAATTTTCAGTACCCATCATAGTGTAAAACGGTAAACACCGTGTGTTTGTGTTGGAAACTTATTTTTAAAATACTGATTCTGTGATTGTAACACAGCGGCTATTTCGTAGGTACGGAAGAATTACGCCCAAGAAAACCATAATGTTGTAGGTAAACTGGTTCAACATTAAAATGGAAATCACCTAGTAGACTTTTGGACATGCAAGAACATCGAAGCGGTGAGGCAGACTGTTGTTACATCGCTACAACATTTATGGTCTCGCCTTGGGAGTATTTGATCTTAACGTGCGAAGCATTCTCCACTGCGATCTCATGTTCCATCCACATAAAATAAAGGTGGTCTAAGAACTTAAAGGATGTGAAGACTGATAGGTCCGGAAGGCTGCTTGAGAGAACATGTTGGCAAATGTTCCAACTGATGGTGTTGTACTCAACAGTAGTAACGCTCATTTTTATTTTTGGGCTACATCAATAGGCATAATTTTTGGCATTAGGCTCTACAAATTCCTCGACAACTCTATGAGCAACTTCTCCAGTCAGCGTGTAACTGTTTATTGCGCTATAATGGAATTTGGCATCGCCACGCGCTGACTGTCACATCTACCCTCTATGTTGTGATGTTACGCAATTTCATGAAGCCTAGATACAACGAAAATGAAGATGCACATTGTAGTTCCAAAAGAGAGTTTGGGGACAAATGTTTCCAGGCTGCCTCATCTCATTGCATGGTGACATCCCACGGTCGACTAGGTCACCAAACCTCCCCCCTTACGATTTCTTTCTTTGGGGACACCTGAAGACTGAAATATTTCAATGCGGACTGCAGACCATTGACGAATTCAAGCAGTATCAGTAGATGTTACTCGGAAAGCAATCTAAAACTTTAAGATAAGGCTGCAAGACTGTATCGTTTGTGCAGGAAGATATTTGGACAATATAATCTTCAAAACTGGTTGATGATTAAATCGTAAGCATTGTTCTGTGTGATGGTAGAATAAAACCTTGAACATAAAATAACTTCGCCGGACCCTTCCTCAAGGCTGATTGGAAACAATATTTATCACCTTACCAAGAAAGTATACGCAAAATCATGCAATGATTACAGACTGATAAGTCTTATGAGCTACAATCTGAAAATACTTCTGAAAGTACTTCGACTTTATAGAAAACGTGAAGAAGCAGTAAGTGACATCTAATTCGATTTCAATGAAGTATGATATAAACGTCTATTACTGGTCGGACATTGTTCTTTTATTAAGGAGAATAATCTGTACTAGTAATGTAAAATTAAAAGTGAATAACAATATCTGAACGTGATTGTTAATAAATGTTACGGTGGTTGAGACAGACAGAAGAAGAGGGTTGTGAAAGTGTTCTCGGTATTAAAGATCAAAACGAATTGGAAACAGATTTCGTAAAATATAATTAAAATGAATGAGATGATAAAATTGGCAAAAAAGGCACCGAAGATATTCCAAAAGTGCCAGATATAAAAGAAGATATAACTGGATTATCTTGAAAAAAATTAGAAAACGAGATTGTATTTAGAACCAGGACCTCAAGAAAATGCAAAAAATGCTACTTCTCCTCATTTCAGTGGACGAGTGACAATGAGATTATTAAAAAAAAACCTCTAAAGTATATAAAAATTTATATTCCAAAAATTAAAAATAACTTCCACAAAGAAAAAAATGTTAAATTGATAAATAAAGGTAAAAGAAAGGTTTTTCTGGGAATATTGCTACTTGCTGGTGCATTAAAGTCATCTAAAAGAAACAGATACGTATGTTACGATGAATGAGCATTCATAGTAAAGAGCAACGAAAAGCTGTGGACAAACTTGTTGCTATTTAACAGTTTTGTGAATGGTTGGCTCAGTTTTGTTTGAGCTCACGTCAAAGATGGACACCATCAAAGAGAAAATACGCTATATTTTACAATTTTTCTTCAATAAAGGTGGAGACGCAAGCCAGGCGGCTGAAAATGTGAATAGTGCTTATGGTTCTGATACTGTAACAGCCAATCAAGCGCAGTTTTGGTTTCCTCGATTCCGTTCTGGTAATTTTGATGTCAAAGGTGCATCACGCTCTGGAAGGCCAATTGTCGAAAATGTGGGTAAAAACATGGAAATGGCCGAGTCCGACCGTCATATAAGCACTGTTTCTATTATTCAGGAGCTAAACATTGCACAAAAACCGTTTGGAACCATTTGGAAAAGGCTGGATACAAAAAGAAGCTGGATGTATGGGAGCCACACAAGTTAACGCAAAAAAACCTCATAGACCGAATCTCTATCTGTGAATCGCTGCTGAATCGCAACAAAGTCGACCCATTTCTGAAGCGGATGGTGACTGGCAATGAAAAGTGGATTACTTACGACAACGTCAAGCGAAAACTGTCGTGGTCGAAGCACGGTGAGCCGGCGAAAACGGTGGCCAAGCCAGGATTGACGGCCAGGAAGTTTTTGCTGTGCATTTGGTGGGACTGGCAAGGAATCATATACTATGAGTTGCTCCCTTACGGCCAAACTCTTAATTCGAACCTGTACTGTGACCAATTGGACCGTCTAAAGGAAGCAATCGCCCAGAAGCGGCCAACTTTGGCCACTAGGACAGAAATTGTGTTTCATCAAGACAACGCCAGGCCACACACATCGACACCGACTCACCAGAAGCTCCGGGAGCTTGATTGGGGGGTTCTAAAGCATCCACCTTATAGACCGGATCTGGCACCAAGTGATTACCACCTGTTCCTGTCCATGGCGACTTAAAGATTCTCGTTCATCTATGCCGTTTTCTGTACCAATTATTTGGATAGAACAGCAGGATCATTTAAAGGATTCTTATTTCTGAGTCACCAAAATAGTAGGTTTTTCTGCAAAGAGCAAGAAATCAATCGTTTATCCCAATTTACCTTCTGTTATGCAGCCTGTTGCACATGGTCCAGGTCTTCCTATCTCTGTTACCCCTGAAGCATATGTTTTAGGACATGACAACGAATAATAATAAGAAGAAATATATTGTGAAGACCAAGATAATGATTTCAATCCCTATGACGTCAATGAACCCCATATGATCTTACAAGAAGAATTAAATGACTTCGTTAGAGACTTTAATCTATCCAAAAGTTAAGCTGAGCTGCTGGGGTCACGATTACACTAATGGAATGTACTGGACAAGGAGACAAGGGTGAGCAACATCATACAAAAGGAAGAGAGCCAAGAAGTCCATGCAGTAAGACAAGTACACCGAAATAAGTACTTCACTTTTCCCGCGATTTACCAAATTTGATTAATGATAAACTTGCCGATTTCCCGAAAACTATACGTAATAAAAATAAAAATAAAAAACTGAAAGCATATCTGAATCAAACATGCAATATTCCGTTAGAATCACTTATTTTCATCCAGGAATCAGAAAAAAATTCAAAATTGTTGAGCTGTGTATTGAATTTTTTTAAGACTTTAAATTCTAGTAGAATCTACCTTTTCACATAATTTTGTTATTCGAGTTATTTTACGTGCTAATCGACGAGAACAGAAGTCTTGAAGAGCCTAAAGAAAGCAATCTTCAGAATGTCTTGGTTCCAATAATTTGTTTTGGTTTGCTTTATCCCTTTTCTCTTGTTGTTCTAAACAGAAATTAGTAACGATGGTATTTATTTCAAAACAAATCATTGAAACAAATCTAAAAAGCTATTATATCCAGTTCCGGCGTTAATGGAGAGAATTGCCTCTCCTCATCTTGATGGGTCCAATGCAGCGCCTCTGGGAGTATCAAATTTAAATGAACTCCGCAGCAGCAGAGGCTATAAATTACGTCCGGCGGCTAGCAAATAGCAATTATCGGCAATAAGAGGGTTTAACGAGAGCAGCGCGATCAAGGGCGCGTTTTCTAATCGAAATGGTCGGAAACAAAACAAGACCAAAAGCGCAGCCTCAGAACAATGGAGCAGATTCCAGAAGTCGATTATTTATTTACCTGGTAATAGCAAGCAAAACACAATCAGCGGCACATGCTTCAACTCGGCAGGTAACAGACATTACACCGTACGCTCTATGTATTATTCATGAAATGCACATTGTGATTGGAATTTCAATCATTCGTAATTACAAAACAATTACTATAAACTCCAAAAGAAACTATATTTCTCAATGCGCCTTTATTGCTGCATGTGCGGCGCTGAATTTGCGCGCCGCGTATTCAAATCAGCGCGGCAGGTGTAAAAATCCGCTTAATGGCTTCGCGAATAGGTTTCAGCCAGTTCCATGTTCTAAAAGGAAAACCTAACAAATGCTCAGTATCTTGATGGCTTCAATGCCTTTTCGTGCCGTTAAATTTGATGCACGTTCCACGCCATTAACAAAATCCTAATCTGGACGCTCGAACGCAACGTGATGAAAGTTCTCTGCCCAATTAACCGTGGGGTACAGTTCGGCCTTCGTATATGTCGGTTAGCTGCATCAGCACCGAGCCATCTGTCTCTCGGTGTTAATTAAACGACCTGTGCTCTCTCCTATTACACGCACACGTTTGCATAAAAAACCGACGTGAAATGTAACTGAACTCAGAAGGACGCCCAAGTGAAAAAACAGCCGGCTCGCCGCACTTTTTAGACGTTTGATTTTAAATCGCTTGAAAAACAAGCTCTGATATGCATTAGGTATGTTAATTACACAATCTGGAATAAAGGCGGAATGCGTTTGCTTTGTAGATACTGCGAAAGAAAAGATTAATGCATGTCATTTACATAAGATAACAGATCTGTGCCCCGTGATGGCAGGTGGAAAGACGCGAAAACCGAAAATGCAAAGCGTCATGGGAACGTAAACGTTCACTTTTCGCGCATTAGAGTATTACGAATTTATCTTTATTAGCTAATATATTTGCGGTGTAAACTGCAGTGTTTTGAATCAGGTCTGGCAATTCCAACTAATTATTTGATTATATGCTTGACCCAATTTTGCATTCATAAAGAAAACAATGCCATAAGCAACCTGGCAACTACAAGAAAATGGTATTAGTGCTCTTATCAAGTCGCAACAATTTAAATAATACAATTTTCAATAATATTACACAATAGAGCTTAAAGATTGCTCTAACACTCATTTAAATAACCCACTGTCAATTTTGTTAGTTTGCACTGCTTGAAATTACCAGATTACGAGCATTATAAATATAAAAATATCGACTTCGCTAGAAAAACACCCATGCTTAAAAAGGGAAAAAACAAATAACAGTAACAGTAACACCCTTATCTTCTTTAGTTTGCAAATGGTGAAGTCATCGCATAAACTAAATATATACCAAATATAAAAAAAAATTAATGTCTTGGTCTTTATTAGTTTGTAGAGTTAGTATCACAGAGTTTCTGATTTTACCTCTAAATCTTGCCTATATAATCCTTTTTGATATACCCTCCCATTTTTATTAGACTATAATTGTTCTGCCTCTCATTATTGCCACTCCTTTTTCCATCATTGTTGATTATTTGTCTTATTTATCTTCCGTTTTTATGTCCAAGCCATATAATTTTTCTAATTTTGTGTTTATTTTTTTAAAATCTGTTTTATTGTTTCTTTTATTTCCTCGTATATTTAATATGAAAACTTGATTCCTCAGTGTAATTGATTTTTAATTACACAAGATTTGTGTCCTGCGCCCAGTTTTTGCATTAAGAACCTAGTTAGTTTAGTTCCTACTAAAACACAGGTTGACTAACATGTTGGTTACTTTGAGCCAATAATTTGTTTCTTTTGGTTCGTTGGTTCAATTTATTAAATATTTCTGAGTCTGTTCTTGTTATTTATTTACTAAAAGACAAAAAAAAAAGAAGTAAAAAAGAAAAGAAGGATGGACAAACGAACACATATAGAAAATGCGTCTAGCGGAAGAAGTTCCATACAATATCATCATCATTAGCCATCTTCGGTCCATTTCTGAACATAGGCCTCTTTCATGTTTCTCCAGTGTTCACGATTTTGAGCCTTTCTGATCCATGCTAACCCGGCCGTTTTCTTAAGGTCGTCGGTCCAGCGCATTGGGAGTCGTCCTCTGTTTCTTCTTCCTAGGTATGGTCTCCATTTTAATAAAGTGTTAGACCATCTTCCATCTTGGTATCTAGCAACATGTCCTGCGTAACCCCACTTCAGTTCTGTCACTGCCTCCACAACATCTTTAACTTTCGTGATGCTTCGAATCCATGTATTCCTTCTACGATCTTTTAGGGATATTCCTAACATCTGACGCTGCATTGCTCTTTGCGTCACTTTCAATTGGCTCATTGACTGTTTGGTGAGGGTCCATGTTTATGCTCCGTAGATCAACACCGGTAATATGCACTGATCAAATAGTCTGCTACGTAAACGCATAGGTATATTTGTATTTTTTAGTGTTTTACTTAGTTTTCCGAACGCGCTCCATGCTAGTCTTTTCCTGCGGTTTATTTCTATTTTTTGATTAGGCCTTCCTAACGTTATCATATTTCCAAGATACATATAGCTTTCTACATTTTCGATTTCTATGTTTCTTACATTTATTCTTGGATTTTCTGGGCACATTACTTTTGTTTTTTGTAAATTCATAACCAACTTTAGATGCTTGCTGTTCTAAATCAGTTAACATATTCTGTAGCTCCTCAGAGTTTTCTGTGATAAGTACTACGTCGTCTGCATATATGAGATGGTTTAGACGTTTTCCATTTATTAGTATGCCTCTGTTGTCCCAGTTAAGTTGTCTGAATATATTTTCGATAACTAACGTAAATAATTTGGGAGATAACGTATCTCCTTGTCTTATGCCGCATTTAATTGGGATAGGTTTAGTATGTTCATGAAGTTGTATTGTCGACGTTGCATGTTCATATATATATGATAAAAGCATTGAGTACCGATGATCTACCCTTGCATTATTTAGCGACCTTTTGATTGCCCAGTGCTCTACGCTGTCAAAGGCCTTCTTAAAATCAACAAAGGCCATATGTACATTCAGATTATATTCTACTGATTTTTCTAGGAGAATTCGCATATTTAGTAGATGTTCATGTGTACTGTAGTTTGTTCTAAATCCAGCCTGCTCTACTGTCAAATACTGTTCTATTTTGTTATTAAGTCTATTTGTAATAATTTTTGTCAATAGTTTATATACCTGTGAGAGTAGACTAATTGGTCTATAATTCTCCAAATCCGCCTTGTTTCCCTTCTTATATAATATTACAATTACCGCATTGTTGAAACTTTCGGGTACTCGTCCTTCCATGAGACATTTATTGTAAAGATCACATAGCTTTGATATTATGGGTTTTCCTCCTGCATTTATCATCTCTGTCAAAATGCCATCTTCTCCTGGCGCCTTGTTATTCTTCATCTGCCTGAGTGAGTGGTATACTTCTTCTATTGTTATTTCGGGCATCTCCTCTGATCCTATGTTGGTTATTTTTTGTTTTGTATTCTCTCCCTGTTCTTCTTGTTTCTTTGAACTGTACAAGTTTTTATAAAACTTTTCTGTTATTTCTAGCATAGTTTCTCGTTGTCGTATCTCTTGTCCTCTCTCATCTTTTAATACCACTATTTGTTGTTTTCTATTACTTCTTAAGCTTTTCAATCCCCTGTTATTTTCTATTATATTTTTTTTCTACTTTTATTTCATAGTAGTTTTTGAGATCCTTTCTTACTAATCTTCTCGTTTCTTTAGCCATTTCTCTAAATTCGTCATATTTGCCTTCTCTAAATAACTTTCTCTTTTGTTCTATTTTAATCTTAGTTGTTTGGTTTAGTTTCTCTACTTTTTGTTTTTTCCTTGGTGCAACTTTATCAGCGGTATCTTTCATTATTTCGTTCAGTATGGTACTTTGATCATCTAAGTTTTTACTATTCCATGTCTCTTCTATTTGTTGCAGTGCATTTTGTAGATCTTGCTGATATTCGTCCGTTTTCTCCAATAATCGTTGAGTGTCTGGTAGATTATATTTTTCTTTTCTTTTCTTTTTTGTTATTTTGCTATTAATATTTATTTTAACTCTAACCATTCTATGATCACTGCCTATGTTAAAAGAATTTAGCGTTGTTACATCTTTTACTATATGCTTATCCTTTGAGAGAATATAGTCTATTTCGTTCTTTGTTCGGGTGTCCGGAGATATCCACGTCCATTTACGTTGTTTTTCTTTTGAAAATGAATTCATTGCATAGATCTTGTGGCGTGTTAAAAATTCAAGCATCATTGTTCCGCGCTCGTTCCTTTCATCAAAACTGTAGGGTCCTATATATTCTTCGTTTTCTTCTTGTTTATTGCCTAGCTTTGAATTAAAATCGCCTATGATGAGGGTATAATTAGTATTTTCTTTGGATAGATTATCATTGATGCATTCGTAGAAGCTTTCCATTTCTTCATCATCGTGGGCAGTTGTTGGGGCATAACATTCTATTATTTTTAATTTGTGTTTATTTGATATTTGTATTGTTACTGATGCGACTCTATCTGTTTCGCTATCTAGCCTGGTTATATTGTGTATTAGTTTTTTATTGATCATAAAACCTACCCCACGTTGGCTTTCGTTTTCTGATCCTCGATAATACAATAAGTTACCTGATTCGAGTATTACACTTTCTTCTCCTCTGCGCCTTATTTCGGATAATCCAATAATATCCCACTTTATTTTAGTTAGTTCATGCTCCAGTTCATATATGTGTTGATCGTGTAGTAGTGTTCTGGTATTTATGGTTCCAATCATTAGTTCAGTTATTTTTTGGCAGCCTGTCCTAACCCGGGGATTCTTAGCACCCCTGGTCTGCCTCATTATCCGACCGCCGCCATGGTCGGGGATAAGCGGGCCGCCGGGGACTCGGGGCCTTTCCTTAGGGTTTAATATCATCATGAAAGGTGTTTTGGCATTAAAACACCACGCTTGCCATGCGGGTTGGTGAGTTGGTTTACGATAAGGTACGGTAAATTTTGTTAGGTATGATAGGACTTTGGGTAGGGACTTGATTTCCTCCTGTTATAGGAGGCGGAGGATAATCAAGAGCTCACGTAGGCAGGGTCGCCACCCCCTGAAATAGGTCTGTCCTTTACCGGGATCGCAAAGAAGTACCTATTCGCTACCTAATCCATACAATATATCAAAGCAAATTAATTAAAGAAAATATAAACCAACAACAAAACTTAAATGGGAAAATGAAAAGATGTACAAAACGGATAAAGAAATAATGAAAAGACACGAAATATTTTACAAAGATGTACAAAGCAAAAGAAAACGAAAAAACGATCAACAATATAGCAATACTCTATGAAGTTGTTCGTTACACACAAATCACGGGGCGTTCGCTGCAATACGGATGATTTTATTTTGAACAACTTTCTCAGGTGCGTTTTTAATTACTCCACAATGAACACGCGTAACTTAAAATAAACCTGAGGATTGACTTATAAATCAGCAATGCATACTCTGTTTTAAGGTGCGATTTCCCGTTTATTAGTGGATACAAAATTACTTGTCTAACGTAACATTTATTTAGTTTTTTGTTTATGTGAAAACTCCATCCGAGTTGAGGTTCTAGCTACACCTCTAGATATTTAATTGCCGAGTCCCTAGCGTACCACTTCATTACGGTTTGTTTTAAGTGTACATTTGGTAGATTTTCAATTTGTTTTAGACTGAATATTTTTACTTGGCATTTTCCTGTGTTAATTTTTATTTGCCATTTATCGTGCCCTTGACACATCTCGTTCAGTGATTTTTGCAAGTATTTGATAGCAATTATCAGATTTTCGTCTTAGGCTAACACAGCCGTATCATCAGCAAACATTGCCAGGATTGCGTTACTAATAGTTTGTAGGTTATAAACACACAAGTTGAATAAAGTTGGTCCTAATATGCTTCCCTGCGGGACTCCTGCTTTGACGTCCTTTGTGTTGGATAATATCGAATTTACTTGCACTGCAAATGTTCTGTTGCTAATAAATGAGGTGATGATGTTAATAATGTAGTCTGTTTAATACTCTTATATCTTAGTTCAGCTACCAATATTTTATTAAAAGTATTTTGTAAGTCTATAAAAGCCACCACCGTATATTCTTTGTTTTCAATTATTTCTGTTCCCTTATTAGTTAGTGCATCGTCGAATGTCTTTTCTTGAAGCCAAATTAGTATTTGGGTATAATATTTCGTTCACTCAGTATTGTTTAAAGTCGTAGGTATATTACTTTTTATAATAATTTAAAAATTGTTGATATGCGACAATAACTCTCTTTTATGAAATGGAGGTATGTGCGCGTGTTTCCTTTTTTTTTGGAAAGTAGCCTAATATGAGACAGCCACTAAAGATCGTAGCTAAAAATGCCAAAGATTTTTTGATTAGGTGTCAATATTATATTTGTTATCAAATCTGAACCTAGAGATTTTTGTCAGACAAACGTGCGACGTATTGTGAGGTTGGTACAATTTCTTGAGCTTCAAAGTTATTATTAGTTTCTCTCACCTCTTGCAGATGGTCTTCAGTGCATGTCAACTAACTCAAGATGTGAAGCTACCGCATCGGCTTTTTGATAATCAGTTACAAATATCTGTCAGGGAATTATATTATTCGGTTGTCTAGTTAGTCCCTTAGTAGCAGCTTGCCATATTGTGGTTGCAGTTCTTCAATGCATTTGTTGTACTGACTAAATTTTTAGTTATCCAATTCCTCTCTAACTCTATGCGTCATTGCTATTCACGTTTAATTCGATTTTTTAGTTTAATTAAGTTTATTATTTCTATTGGTGTTTGTGATTTATTCCGCTTTTTTGTCTCCAGTTCTCTGCAGTTCGCTGTAAAATGAAATTATCACACAAGTTCCATTAAAACTATTTGGTAGATAGGTTTCTTTAAATGTTTGTGTAACATGACATCTAGTATATCTGGCTTATGGTTAGGTCTGCATGGACTATGTCAAATTCTTGGGGGCTAAAATTTGTATGTCATGGTTTTTCATTAAGTTATTTAGCCTGGGACCATTCGGATTGTTAGCTCTGCAACCCCAATCAATGAGCTTGCGGTTCAAATTTCCTGTTAGAAAGTTTGGTTCGTTACTGTGAAATATTTTATAATATCTATCCTCTTCCAACATCTTATTTGGCTGCTTGTATGCAACATGAAGGGTAACTTTAGTGTTGATATCTAGAGTCAGTTTTACTGCCACAGATTCCAGGTTTTCTAGGTTGAAGTCGGGTAGTTCTTGGTACGCTAATCGTCATTTAATTAATACCGCTACTCCTCCTGGCGCTATATGGACTGCTCTGTCCTTTCTGTAAACTATGTATCTAGGAGCTTTAAATGGTTCTGTTTCAATTAGGTGTGTCTCAGATATACAAGCGATATCCACAATGTCTTGTCATAAATTCTAGTAAGGTTGCACGTTGTCTCTTTACCCCGTCAGCATTCCAATTTAGGATTGTTACATTATTGATTGTGTGCTGTTTATTTAGATCTATGATTAGATAATAATAATGGAATTATTGTTGTAAGCAATAGCATTATTCTATCTAGATGTGGAATGATTAACTCTATTATCATTGTTACAAGCGTAGTTATAAAATCTGGAGTTTCTTGGTCATTTGCTAAGCTATCTCTATTATGATTTACTGAAGGCCTCGAGAATTCTCTGTTATAATTTTGTACTAACTGCTGGCTCTGTTGATTATTTTTTATTATAGTTTCTGCAGTGGTTGGTATTGTCCATGCTTGTGGTCTGGTTTGTCTATTTTCCTTTGTCTGGGAACTAATTTTTTTATAACGGATGCAACCTTTATAGTTGACACATCGTGGAGGTACTTCCGTCCTTTTGGACAGTTAGTGTACTCATGGCTTACTGTGCACTTTATACATCTGGGTTCTAATTGGCAATAGTTCTGAGTGTGGCCATACCGCTGGTACCTTTTACATTGCGGAATATCTTTAGCTTTTTTCTAGGTTCCACTTCTATCATACTATATTGGATTTTTGTTAATTTAAGAGTATCTTTAGCAATACCAGTATTTTCAAGATCTGCAGCACACAGTGATATCGGTTTTTTATTTTTGTTATAAAGCCTTACTACTTTTAACACAGGGTATTTTAACATTTTTAGCTCATCTCGCAATTCATCGTCCGTGATATTTCCGATGATAACTGATAAATTATTTATTTTTGGATCCTTAAATGTGTGGTAACTTAATTTCTTTACTATAAAATTTTGTCATTTTTCTGTCATCTTCAATAATGTTTAAGTTGATTCGTATCTTATCTCGTTTTTGTGCGGTCTCGAATTCCCGCTTAACTTGCTTCTTTAAATTAATTTTGGTACCTTAAATAAATAAATTTTCCTTATATTTTCTTTCTGCTTTTTATTTTTCCTTTTTTAAGAGCATTTCACAAGTCTTTTTTGTAGACAAAATCTATAAAAATAGCTGTTTTTTTAGGAAGCAGCTTGTGAATCTCTGGGAAGAAGAAGCTTTTCCTTGGCCACTATAGGAGTATCTGGCCTCCAACAATATCCAGAACAAGCCAAATCATCGTCATTACAGCAGATCATAACAGTAAAACGGCAATTCTCATTAGGTAGACTTTCTGTAATTTCAAAAGTCTTCTTTGCTGTTTTATCTCTGAAAGAGGGTACAGACACAGTAATACTATTTTTAGTTTTTTTTTGTCGTCTAAATTGATAACAGTTACCTCCTCAAAAAAAAACTAAAATGTTGTCGCAGCTTCAGGTTACACTGAATTGTCACTATTATTTTAAATTGCACTGAATATAACTATAGAAATACCCAGAATAATAAAAATAACCCTAAAATATTTTTGTTATTTATTATATTGAATATAAATATGAACATTTATATACCTTGATTATTTCAAAAATAAGATGGCCAACAAAGCTAAAAGCAGTGAAATCAGTGGCTCTAGATTTATGACCTACTTTGAATGAAATCCATTTAAAGTCTTCCCATTAATATATACAAAGATTCCTTTTGAAAAATGTTTGTTAAAATTTGAATTTGTTCTTATGATCACAATTTGTCTGAAAATACTAGTGTTATTACACCAAACGAATCTCGTTATCGAATCCCGTAAAGCAACATTGGATGTAGGAAAACATAACATTGAGCACCTAATTAAAGATATAGGACAACTTAAGAAAATATGGAAGTTAGTTCTTGATAAATACAAAAAAAATTCAACCGAAAATAAAATTGCTACAAATTTGAATTAAATCGTCGATTAAAAACCAAAAAGCTCCCAAAGAATATTTTTATTTAAACATTTTTGACAAAATTATCAATTCAATAATAGAGTGACAATTTCTTCAACACTGTTATAAAACCAAATCTACTCTTGCTTATCACAGTATGAGATATCTATGACACTGACTTATGGTTGTAATTGTCAAGTTTAAAAGTTGAAAGTTACATTATATTTTTTGTCAAGTTTGGTTAATTCCCATCGGAGTGGGATGACACAGAAGACTGTATTGCTGTGATAGCATTATATAAGCGTGGAACCGAAAAAGGTATAATCTTTAAGACTCTGCATCTTCTCGGCATTAACCGTATGTTTGTACATCGGGCTATCAAATTGCTTAATGAGAATGGAGTTGCCGAGTATTGTTTAATATCTAGAAGGCCATATTTAATTTGAACTGTTCCGACAGTCAAAACCATAGGTGCCAGAATTAAACGAAATCTTCTTCGTAAGCAGAAGATTGTCTCGGGAGATTTAAATTTTCAAAACTCCGACATCTCTATTATTAAGCAAGACCTAGGACTAGCTGCTTGCAAAATATATACGAAGCATTTTCTAATTGATTATTTAAAGAAAAGTAAAAGAGAAAAAGAAAATAGGTTGACTAAGTACTATTTTGTTCATGGATAAAAAAAATTTTACAGTAGGGAAATCTTTCAACAAAAATAACAAAGTATACGCTAAGTCGCCCAAAGAAGCATCTGAGCTAGTGCCAAGGCTTCAGAGAGACCATTATTCATCTTTTTTAATGATTTGACCAAGAGTCTGTTATGGTAGGGCGGCGGATATTCAAAAAGGGAGTTAAAACTTCGACTGCTCTATACCAACAAAATGTTTTACAAAGTGTAGTAAAACCCCTAATTTACAGGTTTTTTCGAGATAGGCCTTGGATCTTTCAGGAAGACTCCGTATAAAGCACGAACAACTCAAACTCAAATAGAGAATTAACCTTCTGGTAGATTACAAATTACGAATAGTCAGAGCGCATCGTTTGCTCAAAAAGACAGCCTAATGTTGTTTTTTTAAAACGAATCCTGACGGCTGCAGTCAATACTTTTCCGATGGATGTATGTGCCGGGCGTCTTAAAACTTGTGTAGAAGCTAAGGATGGCCATTTTGAATAAATCCGTTGTAATTGTACTTACCAATAACTGTTTAATTGTAACAATAGTTAGTCATTTTATTTTGTCCTTCTAATCAGTTTGTAGTAGTATTTATGGACACACTATTTAGAAGAACTAATATTGCTGACGTGTGTTTACAAATACAATTTTGAATTAAGCATGAAACCGGCAAAACTACTTAAAGAAATTATTGGCACGATTGCTAAACATATTACCGAACACTGTGGTTGTGCTTGGAATTTTTTAACTATATCTATGAGTGTAGCATTAGGTGAATCATCATTTAGTGTTCTGAAAAGAATTAAACACTTTCTACGATCGACAATGTGTCAAGATTAACTAAATGGACTGGCAACACTCAACATCAATTACCGGATGGCGAGTATTTTAGACTATTCTAAAATAATAACTAAATTTGCCCACGTTAAAGCGCGCAAAGCTTCTGTGAAATAAATAATTATAATCGAGTAAAATTTAAATACCACTAATTTTGTTTTCTTGTCCATAATCTTATATTAACTTTTAAAGATCCTTAGAAATATTATTTGCCCCGAGCCTCGCATTTTCTCTGAAAGGCCTTGATCTCATCTGATGTCAAAATTTCAGGCCTATTATGGTCTTATCAACAGAAAGTAAAATGATGACTAAAATAACATCAAAAAGAACGAAATCGGCCATAAATACTGAGGTAAAACAGAACCAAGCAGGTTCACAGCGAGACGATCATGCATTGACCACATTGTACAATAAGCGTAATATTAGAACAAACTATGGATAAAGAACAGGACCTGTGGATATATTTCATCTCCTTTGAAAATCCTTTAATTCAATCTCAACAGAGATTATGTGGAAGATGATAAAGACTACCTGATAAATACATAAAAACAATCAAACTATTGTTTGTTAACTTCTCCATAAGAATCAAACACCACAGGAAATTATCGAAGAAAATCAGCATACAGTCAGGAGTCCGACAAGGTTATCTCTTATTTACAACTCTTTTTTATTATCGTCATGAGAAATATAGAAAAGCAAAATGGCTCACCGAGCTGAGATACGCCGATGAATGCAGGAAATTCTAAAGAACTGGGAAACATGTTATAGGAACTATAAGAAAATTCAAAAGAAATGTACATAACAATCAACATAACTAAAACAAGGTAATATTAGAAGCTGATCAACTTCAGAACAATATCACACTTACGATTAGACAAAGAAATCCAATATGCCAATTTCAAGCGTGGCTTTCGAAAGCGATACTCCCAGGCTCGATCGTCGACCGGCCTCACTAGATTTTGGCAAAATCTGTGAGTAAGATAAGTTGCATAAAACGCAGCAATGGGCTCACACTGGCCTGATAAAGCTGCTATATGTACTTATAGCATATGGACAGTTTGGAAAACTGAAGCATATTCTAAGAAATAAAAATAAGAAACTTATAACTCGTATAAAAATCAAAGTATTAGAAATGCATTATCCCTGTAACAACATATGATATAAAGACACATGGAAAGAGCAATATTGAACATCACTGTTAAAGACAAAAAAAACGAAAGAATGGATTAGGCTTTAAATAACAATAAGGGTTATGCTAGAGACAATTACAAGAGCAAAATGAACATGAACAGGACTTGTGGGTAGGATAACTACGGACTAATAGACGCGAATAACAACAGAATGGAAACCATAAACAAGTAAAAAGAAACCCAGATGACTTCCAATGCAGCGATACGATAACATACGAAAAGAACGTGGACGCAAATAGCCCAAAATACAGAACAATGGAGCAACTGGGATAATCTTGAAACAAAATTGACATTAACTTGCGTATAAAAGTCAAATTTGCAAGCGTTAACTTTTTTATAGCTTAGTAATGTGTCGGGAATCAAACTAATTTTGTTAGTCTAAATCTCATAACTAATTTAATTATCCAAACATCGCCATTGTTGATCTCTTGTGAGCAATTTTAAAAACATTTTGTAAGTTTTTTGTAACAGTAATTTTATAATAATAACATAATAATTATTCATGGACTAAATTACGCTCCAATGTTCTAACAAGTAAACGAGATCGTATCAAACTTTGAAATTTTCAAATCACTATTGAAATTAAATGCTTTCGCTAAACTGCAAAAAGGGCAATGCGTATTTTGCTAAAAAAGATCTTATTAAATATGTAAATGAACGGAGTTAAAGTATAAAATTTCAGTATATATAACTCTTCTCGTCACGACTGAATTTAAAGAATTGCTTAGTAACGATTCGGGAATTGAGATCAAGAGCGACAGCATTCGTAATTTGATTAAATGTGATGATAGGTTGGTTTTATTGTAATATTCTGCAATATCATACGTCAATCTACAAGTGCTTCTATTCTTTTTATTTAATTATTAATAAATAAACAACAAATAACGCTAAAAATAATAAAACAATTTTATTTATCCACTTCAATTTGTTTAATTATAATATTTATATCAGTCATCTTGTTTCAGACGTTCTTTACATAAAAATGAGGTAATAGTAACTTTTTTCTCTCTTTTCGCCGTTTTATGACCTCTATCCGGGTCTTCCGGTGCCCAATATATTCTTACACTGTTGTCTATTTTCCCGCGCATCATATTGTATATTCCATTTTAGTAGTAAGTTTCCTTCCAGTCTTTTCGTGGTCTATCCCTTTTACGCCTTTCTTTCGGTTGCCACCTCATTACTTTCTTTGGTATTCGATCATCTTTCATCCTATTTACGTGTCCATCTTTTCCTCTTTAGTTTTGTTTCTCGTGCAGAAAATAAAGTGCAGCATTTTTTAAATAAGATAAGTTTTATTATTCTCTTACAATAAAACATTTACAATAAAAGAGTGCTCCAAGTTAATATTCAAATTTATATAAAATTGAAAAAAAATTATGGAAGTAAAGATAATACAATTATGCTTTACAGGGTTTATTTCATCAATAACGTTAATAATTTGGCTTTGAAATCACTGAATATTCCTATAATTTTGTAATTTTACGTAAATATTAAAATAGAAATAAATATATTCTAGGCTTGTAGTAACCACTTCTCGCCTTAAAAATCATTCTTGGGGGGGGGTATACAATTTTGTTTACTCATATACTCTCGGAATTTAAAATATGTTTCATAACTGAAAGTGAGTATTTTAGAAATATCCTCGGTTTATTGTCTCATTCAATAGTCGACCGGTGTCTGTTAACAGAACTTTTGTAATATTTTAACTTTCTTTAAAATTGGCCATTTTGCACTTTAAGAAAAGCTCAGGCTACTAAACAGTCAAGTACAAACCACATCAATATTCTCTTTTGATTATTTTTCGACTGTATTTGCGTCTTTCTCTTTCTTTAATAAAACCAGTTAATATTAGTTTTTTCAACATTGCGAAATGTTTTAGATAACTGATTACATACACGATTACAATGTACATAATTTGCAAAGCTGGCATATACAAAATATAAATACAAACTAAATTTAAAACGCGGTTTACATCAGACAATTACAACCTGATGAAACAAAAAAATACTTCCTTTAATTCCCTTAAAAAGAATGTAAGTTAAAGTTCCTATTATAATATCTAATAATTTTACAAAACTGCGCTAAAACTTTCTTGACTGTACGTGAATGAATCAACGTACAGCAAATTTCTTTATATGCAGTGAGGTGAATACAGGGCAACGTAATTTCTAAGCCCTTCAAAGAAAGGTACTACGCATTACCCATTCTTTAGTCAGTATCAGGATGGTCGTGAGTTGCGCAATGGATTATTACTAACTGAAAAAATTACAGATTTATTCTAGAATACCCTTCCTGCAGTTCGAACTTATTACCCTATGATTATTATTCTTATAAAAAAGTAAAAGAAGCCCTCAGAAGACAGACTTGATAACACTATTATTGTCAAAGCAATCGTGCACGATTGGCTAATATCACAACCGCCCACATTTTGGGGTAATGACATCAGAAAACTCTTTATTCGTGGAGGAAAATTTCATGTCTAAATCAAAAATAAAGAGATTATGTAGAAAAATAACTTTGGATGTTTGTGTTTTTATGACACTAATAAATTTTAAAAAATATTCCAGTTTTTATTTGATTCGCCCACGTAATAATGTTCTATAATTAAACATCTATAGCTTAAGAGCATGCCATCGCAACCATTTAAAGCCGAATTTATTTAATAAACGAAAGTGCTTGTTAACCAAACCGTAAACACTCAAAGTTAAAGTGCTAAAATGTGAAAGAAATTTGTTTAGCTTGTTTATTTTAACATTTATCCCCTTTAGCTTCAATACACTCTCTCAAAATAAATTTAACACCTCACTCCACAAATCGGAAGAATTTCTTATTTACGCTGCAAGGTTCACTAACCAGTTTACAAGTTCATCCTTACTACTTGTTTCTGTATAAGTCAAATAAATTTGGAACTGAAAAGTTAGGTGATCTTCGAGGTCAAAAAATTAATAATTTCTTCCCTTTGTAAATAAAAAAGATATATCAACAAAAAATTCCCCAAATTGCTCATTAATAATTCTACTCAAAATATTCAGCTGAAGTATTTTTTTGTTAGTTTTATAGAAGTTTATATAACTTTTATGTATTATTAATACCAACTCACTCAAAGATAATCTAATCAGTGAATAACATTGGTTTTATGTCGCTCTAGACGATATAGATATAATTCAAAATAATGAAAGCTCATATTAATGAACAAATAATTTAATAATTTCTTATAATTTCCTCTTGATTACTATCCTTAGATTCTTTATATTTAGCAATAGTTTTAAAAAATTATCCAGCTTTTGTATGTTGTTTTTGTTTGTTGAACACTAAGCCAGATGATATTCTTCAATTAGGAAATTGCTTGTGATATTCTGTGATATACTGTCTTTCGGTTCCATTGCAATAAACATAAATGTTTATTTATATTTTTTATAAATGACTCTTTTAATGTTTCTTACCGTCGAGTTCATACAACAAATCCTGAATCGTCCTTATACATATCTCCTAAACTACTATCAAATTCTTGTGTCCTAAGATTCTAATTTAAGCTTTCCCAGCGGCTTTTCTGACTTGTATTTGTATAACGTTCTTACCTCATTGCGGTTCAACATTCAATAGTTATGTTAGAAATAATTTTAGTACATAATTAGCCACGAAATAATGTAAAGCAACGAAACTTTGACACTTGTATACATAATTTTTTATGGTAAGTGCTTTTCTAAACTTTTATATAAAGAAAAAGCTAATAATACTATAAGGCCTAAAAAGCGTGGAGTGTCAAGAACTGGCTCATCATATAAACTAAACAAAAGATAGTAGTTAAAGTAGAGAGTGGACAGAAAATGTCTGATGTTGCTAGGCTGTATGGCTTAGACAAGTCTACAATAGCACAATTTTAGCTAAAAAATTTATAATCAAGAAGACCGGAGCAGCAAAAAGAGTAACGAAAACCATATCTGAGAAACAAAGATGTGCCATTTATAGAAAATGGAAAGGTTGCTATTAATTTGTATAAAAGAAAGAGAAATGAAAAAAGATGTAACTATCATTTAATAGAAAGCTACAAATATTTTTAAAGAACTGAAAAAACAAACTCCATATTAAAAGTAGATCTGGCACTAAACATATGGTAATGCACGGTGAGTCTGTTAGTGTAGATAAAAAAACGCTAAGAATTTCTGTCTCAAATTTTAAAAATTCATTAAAAAGAAAGATATTGTTCACAACAAATTTTCAATTGTGATGAAACTGGTTTATTTTGTAAACGCATGGTGAACCGAACCTACGTTACAAAATATAAGAGAAATATTTCTGTGCATAAAAGGCCGATTGACGTTACTTTTGGGACCTAACGCTAGTGGTGGTATAAAGCATAAACCGCTTCCTGTCTATCATTCAGAGAACCCTAGAGCATTCAAAAAAATTCCACAATTAAATCAAGACAAGGCACGGATCACGCAGGTTTTTTAAAACAACGGCTGTTTAAAGTTTACGTCCCGAGCAACAAAGATTATCTTCAGACCAATAAATTGCCATTAAAAACAATGTTGGACAACACACCAGGACAATAAAAAGATCTTGAAGGTAATTTGTTGGAAAGAAAGCTTGGCTGGCAATTCAGTTTGTGCCTCTAAAAACCACTCCATGATTCAGCAAATGAATTGTGGATTTCAAAAAATTTTACACTGGTCGGTGTTTTGAAGCATGCCAATTCTCTTCAACGGTAGCATTAAAAATGTTTTGGAAAGAAAAATTTGATATTCTTGAAATCGGTAGTCACTCAACGGTAGTTGAATTCTGCTTGGCCAAATCTGTGTCCAACGTGCATTAAAGAATGCGGAGGCGATGGCCTTAAAGTTAAGGGTAAAATTGTGGCAGCTGCTAGATTTGGTATTAGAAGTGAGGTTACATTGAAGCGCTCATAATAGCACATGAAAATGATCTGACGACAGAAGAGTGGTTGGACTCTTTAATTAAGACCACCAAGAAACTCAGCGAGATGTGTGTTCTAAAAAAGAAAAAGTCGAAAGAGGATCTGTATTGAAGATCTTTTGAAGAAGTGGGGAGATCTCAAAACAACAATCTTCGAATGACACCCAAACCAGGTTGAGGTCAATAGGCTCGGAGATCTCTGCAACAACTATACCATTAGTTACTTCCAAAAAATCATTACACAGATTCTTCAACGCACGATTCGGATCTCCAGGTGTCGCACGAGGTTTTGAACGGATTATTTGCGTTAACAGATCACTTACAGTTTATGTACTGTAACCTGAAGAATTATTCCTAATGCAAATGAATACCAACTCCCATTCGAAATAAAAGCAAACCAAACATCACAGAGCCTCCACGAGCAAGCAAGTCCTTTCCTAAACGAGCGGCGCGATTAACCTCCGCGCCAGATTGACCCTATACGTTCGCAAGGACAATAAATCGGCGGACCAAAGGCCGCGAGCCGAAGGATCGGAACCCGAGCAGCCAAAGGCCTCAGCTCTGCACTGTTTAACGTGAAACAATGGACATTTCTCGGACAGGGCCATAACTTCGACGGACGTATTTTAAAGGGGACTGCTCGAAAAGAATGAATATTGTATGGTTTCGAGGAATGGTAGTTTTACATATTGCTTCGTGATCGTTATGTATTCGCATAAGGCGCATTTACTTAACGTATGTTGTAGCGGGTATGAGTTACTTCCTTGCAGGCGCGCATGAAAAAAGTGGCTGCAGGCCGTTTTCAAAACGCAGCTGTTGTCTTGTTCTGCAGCATTTTTTTCTCTACAACCACTCCATCCACATAGATCATTAGCTTTTTTCTAGGATTTGGGTAATAAACCCTTCAATAGCGCCATGCAACAGCCCGTAAATCTTCCGATTCTTCCAGACTTAATCATTTCTCTGTTATTATCATTTATCTGCAACGGACGTTAATGATTCATTAAAACTTTTTATTGCTGGTGCGCTATTCAATGAAGCATAGGATACTTTAACTATATTAGCACCGATATTAATACTAACGTAGCTTTTAATTGACGTAGCTCGTTAGCAAGAAGACTGGCAGAATAAATTTCGAATAACATTGTATGGGAAAGATCGAGATAACTTGATTAATTAGTTGTCTCATTAACTAAGTATAGAAGTAAACACAATATTTTTTATTTATTCTTCCCATGATAAACATAACATGTGCTGATATATAACTTCTATTTATAAATTAATCTTTCGAGAAAATTTAAAATACACTCTATCTCTAATATTTTCAAAACTTTTTAAGATGCAATAAAAATGTTTCTAAATATAATCATGCCATATTATGTGGTAATGTTAATTTAGTTAATAATATTAAAATACTTTCCCTTTTTTAGTTTTCTATTGGAAGACATGTCGAAAAATTTAACTAGAAATATGTATATTGCTGTACGCTTTTATTGCACATGAAAGTTTTCAGCTGCTCTTTATTATCATGCCTTATAAGATTGCAATTAAAATATGTAATTTTATATAACCGTTTGTTCAATTTGATTTTAAATTCTGTACTATAAAATATATAGTTTTGGGTTTGTATGTTAAATCATGGGCAAGTTATATTTTGCCTACTACGTCAGAAACTTTCTTAAGCTTTCGATGTGAGCTTTGCAAATATCTGGTTACATTTTTTTTATAACAACCTTCTCATACGCATATATAACTTTAATTCATGGTCTTCATCTATATCTATATAAAAGTATTAGGTTCATGACTAAATATCCTGAGTTTTTTAAAATGGTTATTTAAGCTAAAAGACCGCACAAAAATAACCTTTCTCCGTAACAACCCTCAGCTCACAATTGAGCGCTATATGGTCTATCCATCACCAACAAGACTGAGATCTGCTTTCTCACATCAACCGTTCGTTGAAAAATAGGCAAGTGAAAAATCCTATGACGATTTGAATAAGTTGATGACCGACGTCAAAGCTTGGATGGATTGTCTTGAAAAATCAGTCCTCTTTTGCCCGTAGAATCGTATTACAAATATATGAGGAAGAGCAATCGAAGTTAATAATTATTACGTTAATAAATCATTTTAGAAGTTTCCAATTCTCTTAAATCGAGCCGTTAGCAACTGATCAGTATTTTTGGCAGCGTATTACAATATTTGTTTATCAAGATTATTAATTTACTTATATATACATAATCGTAAAAGTAAATCCGATAACATTAAAATACAAGAAAAATTAAATTTATTTGCATGAAACTTAACAAAGTCAAAGTATTTAGCATTCGAATCATATAATTCAATGGAGCCTACATCAACGACAATAACCTCATCGTACCGGTACCTAAACTTGCTGCAGGGCAACACAACTTTGTCCTTATCCGTTTGTATCACTACTTTCATGATAAAGACTCTAAGTTGGCCTTGGCGACGCTCCAAATATAATAGTCAAGAGGGTGGGAACTAAAGGGTAATACAAAATATCGTATAGTCAAGTCTGGATCTTTCTTGCTGGGATACGTCTGCCGCCCAGAGGCTACCTTCTTTATCCAGGGCTTGATAACTGTCTTCACCACATTGATGATAGCTGTTGGCGATCACCTTTAGACTTTCCTTGAATGAAGTGAGATACCATATAACCTTCGCTGCTTATAAGTTCCAGAATCATCGCAGAGGCAGGAAACTTTGTGTGCATGACGCTAGGTACTTCAGAAGCATCTTCGCAGGCCCAAGTGACATTGTGGGATTCGCCTTTCTGTCCTGGATGAAGTTCTTTTCGTCCGATAAAGATCTTAGGAAACCATCGCTGTCATTTTTGATGTCATTCAGCAGTCATTGGGCCTTTAACTTCCTGTTCATTTCATTTTTCTTAATCAACAGTTGGCGGTTCATCAAAACGAAAAACTTCTAGTAAAAGTGCTAGTGCATTTCTAAACCACTTATGACCATCGACCTCGTTAGGCCCATTTCATTTCTCATGCTCTGTCCAGTATCCTGATCGATCTTCTCTTTCAATTTGTTACTTCTCTTGCGATCAGATTTCTTGCTGCGAGTTGTCATATCAGCAGTTACCTCCTTCTGGTGGTCAAATTCCCTGTACTTTTCTGCTGCGTCGTAAACTTATGTAAAGCAAACTTTATTTTACCTCGATTGCCCTGTAGTGTGCAGCAAATGCATTTATTTAGGTAGCTTGTTTTAACATACACGTCTTAGACTTTCATAAATTATTTTTGATTACATTATTTTATGATTTTTCAATCAAAAAAACTGTAAATACTTCCAAAGTAAAAGATATAATTTATAAATGAAAAATTAAATCTTATAGTTGGGTTAATCACTGACAACTCGACAAAAAATTCGGGTAAATTATGATTTTTAAGTCATGAGTGTTAGTGGTATAAAATTCTTAACTGTTAAAAAACATTAACGGTGCCATCCCCCTTGATTTATTACAAATCACTACCGCTTTGAAGTATAACCTGAACATGAGCTATCAGCATTTTGCACAATATCAATAAAGTATCAAAAATTCTATTTCTAATAAAGTTATTCAAAAATATCTATGCAATAAGTTTATACAAACAAATGTTATGAAAACAAAATCGAATTGCAGGTAGGTAAAAGTCCTAAAAAACAAAGTAATATGTGTTATATAAATATTACTATTATTAACAACCGTTGATTTACCCATGTTATATGTATATATATTATATGTATATATATATATTGATATGGTTATGTTTAGAAATTACAAATATATATATAATTTGAACAGCAATTGCTTCTATAATTTTTTCACAAATAAAGCACCTTTAAGGTTATTCAAGGTATCAAGAAAAAATTAAAATCAGTGACAAAATTCATGATTGGCTACAAACAAGGTTTAAACGATTAAGTAATTAAAGAGTATACATAACCGATCAAAAACAAGTTTAATATATGGTTTTGTTCCTTTGTAGACAATACTAACTAATAATTATTTTCTTTACTGATCTTCAAAAACAAATGCGTTTATAAAAATTGTGATAAAGGACAAATACATATGTAACTGCAAAAGCTATTAGAAAATGTGACGCAATAGAAAAAACAACTGGAGAATATTAGTTACATCAATGGTAGTAGAAAATGCTACCATTCAGATCAAAAAGGACGAAATGACCTGCAAAATTAAAAATTGTTTGACTGAATATGTGTAAGATTCATAAAGAACGAAAGACATTTTTATTAAATTTATGCTCTGAGAATCTACTTATGGTATAAATAGCATAAACACTTTTTATGCGTTTATCATAGGTGAGTTATGAGAGTCTCTGCACAACTGCAAAAATACTACTAATAAAAATCACTCGATATTCTGATATCACATAAATGCGTGGACATGCTCATGACAGTAATGAATACGTAACGTATCATATTTTGATATATTTACTTTAAAGTACAATTAAAAGTATTAATACGTATAATAAATTAAATATGATGTATGAGAAACGTATTTTACATCACAATTTCTGAACCGTTAAGTCCAGAGATGTAATAGAATATTTAAAAGTCATTTCAACTCGGGGATATATATATATATATATATATATATATATATATTAAAATTAACAACAAAAATAATAACAAATCGGCCATTAGGGATCTTGAAGAGGCAGATCTTGTCCAAATACAATATTTATAATAAAACAGGTAGTAGAAAAATCATTATAGTTCAATACACCAGCTTTCCTATACTTTATAGATCTACAAAAGATTTTTGATTACATTCAGCAAAATTATATAATTAACCTACCATATGAGAAACAAGTACCTGTCAATCTGATTAATCGAAAGATGTGCAGAAACAACTAAGTGATAGTAATTACAACTACGTAACCTAATATCGAATGAAAAAGGCGTACGACAAAACAGTGTTACAATGAATGAAATAATCCAAGGACTTAAAAAATATAGACTAGGAAGTTGAGGATCGTATGGTTGGTACGCTCATGATGCTGCACTAATAGCAGATATTGAAATCGATTATAAAATCTTCTAGTGAAATTTCACAAATTTAATACGCGAGGAATACATTACTGTTTATTGAAATTGCAGCACCTCGGGCTTTTGTGATCGCTTCCATTCTTCTTGACACTGAGTCAAAAAAATGAGCAAATCCCGTTTTAATAGGCTGCGTTCCTTTCATTATTGACATGCTTCTATAATTCAGCCAGTTTCTTTGGAAGTCATAGACACCTCTGACCTCTCACGTAATGAATTCCAGACACTTTTGATCAGTTAAAGATCTGGTGATCGGACCAGCTGTGGGAGAGTTTCACTCTGTTTTACTGAAAGCAGTTTAATGTGTTACATTCCACAAGTGGCCGAGTGTTCCTTTTTGGATAGATTGCTTAGGGCACACTCTGAAAGAAAGGAAGTACCGCATGGAAGTAAATCTGACTGGTAATATTACCACTAACTCTAACTATAGGTGCCCTAGTATCATACATGATAGTTCCCCATACCATAATACCCACAGGTGACGCTGTGTGCCTCGTATGAATGCAGTCCAAAACATATTAATATCCGATCGATGTTTCTGTTCAAACAAAATCTGAATTTATCAAAAAAAACTATTTTATGCCACTCGTGTGTCCACTGACGCTTTTTCGTTAATGGTGCAAAGAAGTCAGTGGTACTCACAAGAAAGGACGTCGTGTTGTAGGTCCGACTGCGAATAATCGACGTCGAACAGAGGAGGTAGATAATTTATACCGTGTAATAGCCGCCTATTGTTGTACTTGAGCACTTAAGACACTCTTCAAAAATAAGTACCTTCTTCAATTTACTGTTTCCATATTTGCGCTACAGTACTGATATGGCGACCTATTATATGGCCTATTTTTCCTAAAGAAAACCTTCTTTGTGTAAGCCAACAATATGTCCTCTTTCAAATTCGCTTGTTGATAATTGTAGATAATCTACCCTTTCTCGACGACGAAGTATTTTTACACATGTTTTTACTATTTCCCCCATATTTCACATTTAAGCAAATTTGAACAGACAAATATAAGGTTCTCAAACTTAATCATTTTTTGATTATCGTATGTTTAATTTAATATAATGCAATATAATATGTTTTTATGGTACTGCACTTTTAAAAAACTGTCATGTTTAATATGTATGTCTACCAGAAAAACAAAAACAATAGTAATAACAAAAAATCCATTTACATGTAAAATAGTTTTAAATAATGTCATAATAGAACATGTGATGTCGATAAAATACTTTTGTGTAAAAGTAACAAGTCAGGGCAACGCCCTAAAGGAGGCACGGCATTATATATCAAAAGCAAATAAAATAGTAGGTTGTCTAAATGGAACAATACGGCATAAGCAGTTCATACGAAAAGATATTAAAGTCAAAATTCACAAAATTGTAATAAAGCCAATGATGACATACACAGCAGAAACGAGAGCGAATACAGAAAAAAACCAAAGTCGAAGTTGCCAAAATAAAAACATGGGGCCGGCGAAGAGATTGCTCTGTAAGCAATCCCAGAACGAACTTAAAATTCGAAGTCGAATATCTCGAAAATTATTCGAGATAGAAATTTTTTAATTTCGAATTCGAAATCAGCGTAAAATTTCATATAAGAATCCATTTTCAAATTTTAAAAAATCTCAAATTTTGTGACGGACCGGCAGACGTATAGAATTCAGTAACGAACTTTTTAAGTTCGTTGAATATCAAGTAAACAAAACCATGTGGAACAGTACAAAAGAAGTAATAAGACAAATGTGTGATAATAAACCAATGACAGACTGGGTCGATTACAAACGAAAAGAATGGAACAACCATACCTTAAAAATTAATGAAAACAGATTTATGAAAGTAGCATGTGATAATCCCCGCAAAGCAAAAAAAGTATGGACATACCATAAAAAATATGGAAAGACATCTGATCTCAAATCTGGTTAAAGAACAGGTAAAAATAAACCTATTGACAAGAAGAATGAGAAAGAAGCGGCCAAATTATTGTAAGCTTTCAGAAGGTGAAAAAATATATTGCCCGACGATAAATATTAATAATTTTGGAAAATGTCATACATAGAATTAAAAGGGGTATGAAAAGTACTACCATGCACCTAAATGTCTACGATAATGATAAAAACTATACAATTTTGTAAACATTTTATTTTTTTTACACTTATAGAGTCAAATAAAAATTGTAATCTTTTAAAACTGAAAATATCTATTAGTATTCCGATATGACTACTTTTACACTAGGTACTAACTCCTCTTACAGCAACAGTAGAGATTTCCTCATTAAGTCAGTAAAATGATCTTATCTGTCGACATCACATTAAATATTTGTCCTGTTCCAAATTTAATATGCACATTTAAGTTACCTCCACAAGATTTATCTCAAATCAGACATTATAAATGTATGATATTAAACTATGAATTAAATTTTAAAAATTGCGAGTATCTGCGTTGAAATGGCAAATTTTGAATTAACTAGAGCAAACAATAAAACATCTCGAGGATTACACAATTGTTCTGACTACTCACATAAATAACTTGCAAAACTGGAACAAGCAGCAGTATTCCACAAACCACCATGCACATTAACATAAAGCACATCAAACGTTAGGAAACGACTTTACGACTTCGAAGGCTGACAAACGGCAGCCTCGCGCGCGAAAGGCCTCGCCGCAACGCCCAAAAAGACCTTGTCAATAGCAAGCATCTTCCTGAAGGCTCGCCGCTCGAAGCGGAACTAGGAAAGCTTTCTAGTTTCCAAATCAGACGTCTGGTTATGTAACCTCCAAACAAATCGAGCCGGCCCGTTCACGCAGAAAGTCCCGGGGCACGTCGGAATCCGATCAGATCGGAGGCGCTGCCTCGAGATGGGGCGCCGTTCCTGCTGCACTGCGCCACTTTTGAATGACTATGCAAATATCTCGAACACGTTTCTGCAAATCGTCTGCTCTTGCTGGGCAATTAACTGCCTAAAAATAGCTCGCCGGCCGAATGCAGCCGGGTAGTGCAAGAGCTTTTGACCTTAGCCGTGGACGAGGAGCGGGTCGTTTGGCCCATGCTGCGTTCCATTGGGCGGTTGATTAAACGGCAGCGCTATATCCTGGTTAAGGCGGCGTTGCATTGCGACTTGCGAAAGCATTGTCAACGCTATTACATGGCAGTGTCTACCATTTCGTGGAAGAAAATTCAATTGTGTTTTGTGTCGGCAAATTGTCACAGATTAAGAAATTATTAATTGAATATAAGAAACTTATATTGAAAATACAAAGCAGATGATTCAATACAACGGAAAAGAAAATGTGAGTTTTTTTCTGGTCGTACACAGTGCTTTGCGCCTCCTCATAAAGCCTTACTTATAAATTACACACAAGTTTGCCTGCATCATCTGATTCTCTGAAAAACACACCTTCATAACCAAATTATTTGAATCACTGTTCTCTTATAGACATATCAAGATTGGAGTTGAACACAAACCTTCTTTTGAAGAGTCTTAAAGTTTCTCTGTACTCTTTAATCATAGCACTTCGCTATGTTCTCCACGTTTCTTTTTTCCTTTGTATTTAATCACGAATATGTGATTGGTTTTCTTAACTCTTTCCAGATGATCTTTTTATGGAACCCTATACGTTCCTAATCCGGTTTTTCAATGGTCATCGTCAACGTTCCTAGTGTGCTATAAACATGCTCCGAAGTGATTAATGATGGAAACAATAAAAAAACAAAATTTTGTTAAAAAAGCAAGTTTATTTATAAAAAATATATGTGAAAATTAGAATCACCTATACGTAAGGTAATTTTACATATAGGATAGTACTGTGTGGTTCTTTTTCATTTTTCGTTGAGCATAATCATACTATCTTCTCCTTGTTGTCCAGTTAGTTGGTATATGATCCCACTCACTTCCCATAACAAAATATCAGTCAGTCAGAATAATAAAGCATTGCGAAATAACTTGTAGCATAAAGTAACTTTTTTACCTGAAACTTTTTATATAGTCTTCTACATCTCTTTTTTTGTATTTCCGCTTTCTTTTTCAACTTCAATCGATGCGTCTCTTACATCAGGTAAGTGATTAGTATAAGGAACTTCTCTTCCTCCTACTCTTAATATGGTATCCAGGAATATTCTGTACTAAAGGTTTTCTTTATTTTTGATCTAAAACTAAAAACTAAACTGATCGGCCTCCTATTATAAAATTCAATAGCTTTCGGGCAAACGCCTTCCTTGAAATATGCATTGTTGCGTTCCTAAGACTTCAGTCATTAGCAGCTCATGACTAAAACTTGTTTGTTATTGTGCCATTGAACTGCTGGAATTCCTGTTACCAAATAGAGCTTAAAAAGCTTCTCTATTGAGTTTGTCGTCTAACTTAGAAATATTTTTTAAATTTCTTATCTAGTGTTTTCATAAGCTGCGATAGAAGCAAATAATCACATTTTTATCTCAAATCGATTTGCATAGTGCCTTCGTGACTCACTATCCTAAAATTCTTTCCTCTTGGTTAGCTTAGTTGCCTACAGAAATGTTTAAATCGTAAACGTAATCATTTTAGGAATCACACATTTCCCTTTTTAATGCTTTCAATGGAAGATACCGCTTGCAAAAAATATTACAAGATCAATTTATTTATGACTAGTTCTATTCTACAATTCTTCAGTAGATATTCGAACTGCCCAATACATTTGTGGTATAAAACACAGATTTACATAGATCAGTTTAATGGCAACGTTTCTAAAACCAATTATGTTGGAGTTAAATGTTACATATTCTATTTACCTATTTTCTGTTTCTTAAAAGTTTAAGAATTATAATAAAGGCTGAAAATTGGTGCTAGATTCAGCATAAACTTGGGTTGAAACATGCTACCATTGATTAGGTATATCGGATCATAGACGTAATAGAAAATGCTTTGCGGCCGTACCATCTAGTCTAATATACACATAAACTTTCCAGCATAAAGTATTACGTGACATGGTATGTACACAATAAGGATATTTATAATAATCTTGCCGTTTCCTTTGTCAAGGATTCTGTTGGACATAATATGTAAAAAATATGGACGTCTTCTGGTTACTCGTTAGTTTCATTAACAAATGTGCTTCGTTTTGTATAAATTTTTTGGTTTTATCTTTTATATATGTATTGCAAAGCTCTTTCTTATTATTACTTTTAGAATTATGTTATATAAATTTGTCATATTGTTTGTAACTACTATTTCTCACCAATTTCTAGTAATCTTACTGCTCTCTTTTGGCCATTTCTCTTTTTGTTTCTAACTTGATAAAGCCCTACAAGATTGTATTTACTCTCTTTCGGTGCTTGGTTCGGCCTTTTTGTTTGATCTTACTTCTCTCATTGGGTTTATCTTTGTGCATATGTTTATCCGTACCTGTATTTAGGACATTTCTTTTAAAATAAAAAAAAAACTTACCGAAACGGTTTACAAAATACATTTAAACATTACGAGAAAAGACAAATTTGATAATATATTTTAACGTTTTCTAACGCTACAGATGAGCGGAAGTAACTTATGTAGATAAACCTACATACATTTATACAATATTGTTCTTTTTAACATCTATGATATTGTGGTGTTTCTACTAATGTACATTGATTTAGCGACCAAATCTTGCATAATTTTCTTATATTTTCTCCGGATACTTTTATGTTAATTTCTGTTTCCTTATTTTAAATTTTCACCAATTTTCTTGCTGTTTATGCGTTACTATCATTTTTGCAGTTTGTGTCGCACTTTCGTCATTTTTGGTTTACACAAATTTTTTTTAATTTTACACTAAATTTAGATTTAACTAATGATCTTCTATCGATACTAAATACAAGGTTTGACAAAAAAATAATTAGATGTTCTATTTTCTGTCAATTGTTCTAAAGTAAAATTTACATCATTTGCTACTAGTTTTTTATAATTACAGAAATTCTGTTGCCTTTTCTCCCGACTTTCTTAAATAACCCGCAACCCTTGTCTGTTTTCTGCCTTCAAATCTTCTCTTTGCTCTTTTAAGTTTAGTTGCCGCTTTCATAATATTAATTTTCTTGTATGAATTTAGTTCCATTAATAATATTTCGAATTTCAATCCGCGAATTAATTGCAAATTAGTAAATTTTTACATTTGTAAACAATATTCCATCTCGTATTAGATCACTTTCAACTTCATTAATTAAAAATTTCATCTTACGAACTATTTTTTCTATGGCTTCTATTTTTGGTTTCATATTTTCATGCTTTAATTATACATGTTTTGCCTTAGACTGTGTGAATTTGAATTATCTAGATCAGATTTTATCTGTTTTGTTTTACTGCTTAATGCATCTAGTTCGTTTTTTATAGCTAATAATGACTCCATTTGCTTTAATTTTATGATTACTGGATACTATTGTTTAAGTTCTCGACATCTTGCTTACTATGTAATTTATTGCCGCGTTTTCGCTTTATTCTCCGTGCCAGACAACAAGGAAATACTCCTCAAGCACTCGTTCGAGCAAAACACTAGAAATAATCTACATTATTTTAAATAATCTCGAACACAAATGTAAATTGAGCAACACTTCCACTTGCAATTATGTAACTTTAGAGATTTCTTAAATTATCTTCTTTTGCCGTTCTTTATCTTCTGATCTCTTTGTTCCTAGTTAGCATTTGTTTAAGTAATTTTATTTTTGTATTCAAATAATTTTTTATTTCTGTCTTCTTGTTTAGTTTTTTAGACAATCAACCATATATGTTTCTATTCTTTGAACATGACTGTCGCTTTAAATAGCTTAATACTCAATTTTATTCTGATTTTTTAGCATTTTGTTTATTTTTATATTCTAATATGCTTTTTTTATTTCAATTATTTAAGCTATGAATCTGGATCATGTAGGAACCGGCAGGAAGGTATGGTGCATTTGAAAAGACTATTATGCATGCTGGGGTGGACTGAATGTTTTAGGAACGGCTATTATCTGCTCATTAACAGATACCATTTCAGTAGCAATAGAGCCTTGGTCTGTAGCACATTGTGTGTTTATTTACAACACTCCCATTAAAATGGTTGTTCTGTTGTGCTTCCAGCGATGATTTCGAAATGTTGGTCGTCATGGTCGCGTTCAAAAACGAGATACCATCATAAAGTGGGTGAATAATTTTCAAACAACAGGATCTTTGAGACCGAAGACTGCGCGGAGAGGTGATCGAACCATACGGACGGACCCCTGAAAACATTGAAAGGGTGAGAAGAATCGTAGAAGCCAGCCCTCACTGTTTGGCGGAACGTTGCGCTCGCGCTCTTCGGGTATCAGACAGGTCAGCTCGCATAATCTCAAACTTGGGCTCCCATTTCCATCACTTCAAGATTATGGTTGTTCAAGAACGACTTCCTGAGACGACATAGGTTGGCAGAAATGATGTTGGACTTGTTGACAAACGATATCGTTTTGATCATGAGTGACGAAGCCTACTTTCATTTATCAGGGACGGTAAACAAACAGAATTTTCGGTATTAGGCACCCGGAAACCCGCAATAATTTCATCAACAACCTCTGCACTACGAAAAAGTAACTGTTTGATGTAGCGTATATCAAATCTGCATTATTGGGCCGTATTTTTTTCGTAAAAACTGACGAACAATGTCCGTAGTATTATGTAACCTAATTTAATCCAATCTAACCTAACCTAATAATAAATTACTGAGCCCACGTTATCTGGTCTTTTAGCAAATTCATAGAGTGGCGTATTTTACTTTTGGGATCCCGGGGCTACCCGAAACCAATATATTGAACTCAGCGCGCCCCCAATTACGTAAAATTAGGCAGTAAAATAAGAATCTCTGGTCTTCTAACTACATTTTATTTAGAAAAATATCTGCTCAAGCCGCAACACAGTGAGCCCAACATGTTCTCAGAGCAAAATTTGGGAAGTTAAAAAGCTGACATTGAAGCACATTTAGACGATAGCTCTTTTTCTGTAATATTGAGTGCAATTACGCATGCTCTTACGAGCAACAAGTGCATTTTGCCCCATCACGTACAAGAGATATTGTAGTACATAGTAATTTTACAAAAAAAGCCATCGTAAGGAGCATACCAATGTAAATAAAGTTTTTCCTTTTTCCTTTTCATATCTCGAAACATTTAACAAAGTCAAAATTTTAAAACTTTATTATATACAAAAAGTAAAGTGTTGTATGGCTGGCTTATTGTATAAGTAACTGAACTAGAATAGAAAACACGTGTGCCTAGTATTGTGTTGAACTTTGAAGCAGCCACCTTTGCATGCATTATCTTGCAATTTTTTGTTCACGTCTTATTGCATCCAAAAAGACGGCGTGTAATTTATTTTACAAGAGCGTAAGAAATCACTAACAACATAAATCACAGATTCATTTTCAAATCTGAGTGTAATACACATCAATTGTGATTTTTTAACCACACGAAAAATACTCAATTTACTATTCACGGAACTTTGAGAACAATCTACGGACAATTCTTTTACTCATCGTGGCAATATTCCATGCTTTATTAACGATGACAATTATTTTCAAACATATTACATCCAAGTTTCAATTCGTGCCAAGTAATTAATCTCATATCACGTCGCTCCATCACGTTACATATTCAACACGTGGACTGCATCCACTCACTATGTATCGACTTTTGGTCGTCCCTAGTACAATGTGTCCTTTGTAAAGGACTTTACAAATTAACCTTGTCGGAATGGGCCTATACTTATAAAACAAGCCAGTGATTATCATTCCATTACTGATAGCCGTGTCATGGATTTACACTTTAATAATAGTTCTTTTTCTTAGATACTTAAAACTACATCTAATTATTATATTGTTAAAGTAGTGTACTATACATAACTGGATAATTTTTCTAAGTTTATTACCCTCACAAGTAACTATGTTACAAGCTAGTTTTTCCTAAATGAAAATACAGAAACAAAATAATTTTATAACTTTAATCAGGTCCGTTGACAAAGAGGGGAGAGGGCGTAGAATTTCCCGGACCTGTAGTTTTTTAAAGGCCCAACAGGCTCTAATTTAATGTTCTTTTTATTGTTAAAAAATGCTTGGGGCGTCCGCAATTCCATTTTATGTAAATTCTGCATAGTCGCCTCTTTTTTCTTACATTTGTACGGAAGCAAAAAATGTCTAAGATGATACTCGGCAAGATATGTGTTCGCCACTTATACAATCGCGTACAGCACAGTAAAAGGTAGGGCAAGAGAACCTGATACATTTGAAATATTATTTATTGCAACAGCCAACGCTGTTAAATTGACAACAGAAGCAAATTTGTTGTCGTGAAGTAATAGATTAGATAATATCGTGCGTTAATGACTGAAACTTTTTTAAGAACGGCAACTTTATAATTGTGCTACAGCGTCTATTCTTTGGTACACAATGGTATAACTGCTGAGCAAACAATCAAAAAAATAATAGAAAATTCTCTACAAAAATGATGATCGACGATAAAGTTCTTCTGACTGATGTTTTTATTTTGAATAGAAAATCACATACAAGTATCCTTATAAGGTTATAAGCTATACATAAACTTTCCCGGGCCAGGCATTAAATCTTGACGAGAAAAAATAAAGAACCCACTGTAATGAACATTTTCAGGAAAAATTTTATATACAAAAAATAAATGTATTTAAAAAGTTACGAAAAATTAAAACATTATTAAAACAGTTATAACTATAAAGCAAATACTAAAGACATCAGGAAAATAAAACCACAATTTAAAGAAAGTTTCTAAACACAATAAAGAAAAAAGTAAGTTCTGAAATGGAAAACGGTAAACAAAATAAAAAATAGCAAAAAACTAAAATTTATAAGCAATATAATTAAAAATCAACAAAACCACGGAAAATATAAAACTTTACAACCGTAGAAAGAAGTAATATATAAAAAAATAGTAACTCCAAAGTAAGAAAATTAGACTGTCAGACACATGTAAAATGAAGTATTATAAAATACTTAAAAAGACAACAAACAAAAATTGAGTTTACTTAAATTTACTGTAAATATAAGCACACTTTTTGGTAACAGATATATATCCAATCGGCAAAACAAATGACATTTCGTAGAAAAAGAACCAGAAGTTAAAAGCAAAAGTAGGATAGTGTCACTTATTATTTTTATTATTTAATCCTTGTTAAACATTCAATTTTCAAAATCAACCCTCCTTATTGTAAAAAATAGATGACCATTAATTAATAGTTGCATTTCAAAAATAAACATTGTTATTTAGCTTCCATATGAAGGTAAAAATTAAAGAATTCCAGCTCTTTATGAGGAAAAGAAATAAAGGGTCAAGAATTTTAGAAGCTATAAATTTATTTTTCAGCAATTGTAAAAAATAATACTGTAACTGTGATAATTCGACCACTACACGAAATGTGTCACTGGATAAGATATTCTATGCGGATAAATCCATTACAAAAACAATCAGCAAAATATTTAAGTGTTACGTATTGGACTAAATAATTCGTATTAAATAAGCGTAGCTAATGATAGTCAGCTTTTAAGAAGAGAACAAGAGCCAAGGAAGGCGTACCTGAACGGAAAAATTATTTTTATATTGAAAATCAAATACAAAGTAACAGTAACACTCAATAAGTTTAACTTACTTCTTACGATTTATACACATACCAGTTACTCGGCTTCAGCAAAACAATAAAGAGTCAAAGAAAGCACATCTGAATAGGAATTAACTCATAGTCGGCTAGTACAAAGAACTTTCTATTACGCATACCAAATACGTGATATAATTCTTTTTCAAGAAATACATCTTTTGTAGTTTTTTTTTTGATAATTATTATGCATTATAATTGAGAAATAATCTGATATTTCCATAATAATTAACAAGTTAAGTAAAAATCTGGTACCAAAGTACCACAAACGACGTAAAAGTCTCTTCCTCATAGCAGATAAAAACCAATATCAAGGAATGCAACGCAACTAATCAACATAAAGGGTTCTTTTCATTCAAAAATATTTTTAATTTGAAAAGGATCTTCACATATTAAGAAGAACTGTTGAAGAAGATCGAAAAACATAGTCGACCTGTGTAATAAAGCATTATGGAGACAACAGTTGAGGATTTCGAAAATCTCTGTTTTACTATAATAAGTAGTTCATTAGAACGATACCTAGTAAAAGCTTTTTTCAACTATATCTTAAAACACAACCTATAAAATTAAATGAAACGAAATATAATTAAATCTCTAATAAAACAAAAATAAAATTGCATAATAATAAATTTTAGAAAAATAGTGATAAGCTGAATTGTGTTTAAATTTTACGTGTAATAACAATTAAGAATGTTATTAGCCGGACACTTACAAGGAAATTAATTCTTGTGGGGTAGTTATAGTACCTGCTAATGGTAGTAAATACGTTTACGTTTGCCTCCACATAAAGTACCTGTTTGTAGGTAAACATACAAATTGTGGCCATTATTCTTAGCTGTTTGAATAGAAATTTATAACTAGTTTATAAACAAATACTTAATAAAAAATTGCACCTTATATTGTAAAAGCCTAGCAGTCTTTTTTTATGAATTAATTTGTATGTAAATGTAGCCTCATTAATTATTATTTTAAACTGTTATTAATAATTAAAATAAAGCATTTGTTGGTGGATTTATAGTAATTTACCAAAATTAAGAACTAAATGATAATCAAAGATAAACAGAGAGCATATATCAGAATGTCGAAAACACAAAAAAGAAACGCAAACATAACCAATACACAAATATTTTTACTTGCTTGAAAACAATGATAAATCTAAAATAAAAAAATTTATTAATTTAACAAAGCCACATTACAAAAGGAGTCTTGCCACATTCGATCGGCGCCATACACGCACGATTACCTACAAAAATTGGGAGCGCAAGCTTGGTCTTGCGGCAAATTAAATGCCTGCGGTCGCCCAGCCGACGCCCAATAAATTAGGTATGGACCTTTTCCACTGCCTGTTTTTTTGTATAGTCTAACATATTTTCATAGTTGATATAGTTATTGGAAAAAATAGAGCAAAACATTCTAAAGAAATTTTTCTACAAAACGGATTTTTTAAAAGCAAACGTCTAGAAGAAATGTCTACACTGCTACCGATGGCGAATATCAGAGCAACGTCGGAAGAACGTTATAAAACGGAGAAAAAAGAATTGTGCCCAAATAAACTATCTAAACATTTTGTCTTTTTTGTTGAAAAGTTGCTCTTTGTATGTTTAGACCATTGTACTTTTTTGCAGAGTGTTATTATTATATTAATAGATATTATATTAAATTTAAACCAAATAAAAAAATGTAGTTACCTTTATGTTGAATTGATTATTCGAATGCTGTCCTTCCAGAGCTCTATGAAAAAGAAAAGCGATATTAAAAACAAATACGCAACAATTTGAAGTTTATAAAAATAATTTAAATACTTGAACAACTACAGCGTAAGTAAAGCTACAATAAAGTAAATATAAATAAGAATAATAATAGGTATAAAGCGCAAGAAAGCAATTAAAAGAAAGAAAAGTTTATCAATGGTTTTAAACTACATGAATTTTTGCACCAAACTATTAATCACGCGTTTATCTTGAATATAAAAAAAATCGAATCTGAACAAAGAAAACAATATAAAAATACCAAAAAAGTGGTCCAAAAAGTAGTTCGATGTAAAACAGTCATCGCAAAAACCAAACAATAAAATGAATTGTGAGCTGAAATTGAACGGAACACCTAAACTCGTTTTGTACGAGTTAAGGAAATGTAATAAAATAAACAGTAAACTTGAGAGATCATTCATCAAAATGCTGTTGGTGACAAGACCCAAAGACATAAAAATGATATAGACGACAACTCTACCAAGAGTACATAAAATAATTCGGATTTAAACAACTACACTCTTTTTGTTTTGTTTTGTATTGTATTTGATATGTATCTTAAGCAAGTCTACTTTAAAAAATACACAACTTTTACTAAAAAAGTTCCAGGGCTAGGCTCATAAAAGTAATTTATTCATCTTACCAAATAAAGCTTCAAAGTATTAGTCATTTGACCTCTGCATAAAAACCAATATACATAAAAGGCAGAAGTATCTACAGAAATAATATTGCACATACTTGTTACCACCGTGCAAAATGCTGTAGAAAACAATGAGCCCTTTTTGGTGCCGTTTTAGATAGTAAAGGGGCGCATGATGATACATCCTTAGATTCAATCATAGAATCTTGCAGAGTAAAGGATTTGACAAAACAAGTTGCCCAAAATTACAAAAAGAATAAACTTAGAGGACCTGGGACCTCTTAGGCTCCGAGCTGTAAAAATAGAGTTATTAGGTGAGGTAAAATATCTTGGAGTGATCTTAGAATCAAAATGCACCTACAATCAACACATTCAAAAAGTCAAAAAGAAAGCGAAGACAATACTAGCGTTAGCCAGACGAGATCACAAAAAAACGTAGGGTCTAAAACCGAAAATCATGTATTGAATATACACCACGGTGGTTAAACCCATAATAACATATGTAGCTTTGACATGGTGGACAAAGATGACGCAAAGAACTGCTAAGAACTGGTAAGACTTGCTTGTTTGGAAATAACGGGTGCTAAAAAAACACCAACAGTGGCAATGGAAAAAATATAAAAATGGAACATCTGAAAATTAAAGATATGGATATGATAACAGACAATATATATTCATATTCAACACAAATTTCGAGGTTAATATGAATCGAAATGAATGTACAAACGAGATAAGTAACAAGAACAAATTCAGAAAAATTAACTGGCATACAGACTGATCAAAGACCGAGTATGGAACGGGAGCAGGCACGTACTGTGAAAAGGGAAACTTGCAATTAGGCTTTTCGTACCAAAAATATACATCAATTTTTCAACGGAAGATATTTGCTATATTATAGTGCCACACGCAAAATAATTTAAGGACTATTCATGGATAGTCAGGCATTGCTGAGAGCGTTAAAAACCCAAAGACAACATCTAGGCTAATATGGGAATGCCGGAAGAAGTCAAGTCTCTGGCAGACCACAACAAGTTAACTGTTGTGGGAATTGCAGGCAACGAGAAAGCTGATGAGCTAGCAGAAGAGAAATCATCAACTTTATATATAGGTCTGAAACCAGCTCTGAAAGAACTTAAAGTGCAACAAAGTGGGATGAGAGAATGGATGAGTTAACAACATAAAAATACTAAGAACATGTACAGGGACAAAGATATCGAAAATCCTTTATAAAAGGCAAACGAATTTGAAGAACTGTTAATTTAAAGCAGGCGTCAGTTATGAACTATTATTCTCATAGGGCATTGTTTTCTTAGAAGCCACCTTAACAAAATAGGGTTGTACAATGGAAACCTGAGCTGGAGGCAATACGGCAGGAAACTAGAGATAGTATGAGGCTTTAATTCACAGAAGGTAAACTATTTATGGAAAACGAATAGTAGATTAAAAAGAATACAGCAACTATTCAGTAAGGAACTTGTGCAAACTGGTACAACGGACATGGATACTGGAAAGAGTGCTGTAAAGAAAATGAGGGAAATACAATAAGTCCTTGGGACTGCAGTGCTACCGGCGACAAGTCATAGGGCTTTCAAAAACAAAATGGTCCTAGATTATATCAAAATAGTTACTCAGATATCTATACACAGCTGCCTCCATTTCTAAAGGTTGTAAAAGCAAGCAGGGAAAGCTTCAACCGAGATATTCCTCGGCTCATTTGTCACAGCCGTTTGAATTACTGCAATATCTCCACGATGCCTCTTTTTCAGCGGCATTTTCTCACGGAAAAATATCGCACGGTGACAAGTTGGATAAATATGGGAAATGTGGTAGAGTGGGATATGATGTTTGACCAAATGTATTTGGACTAATACGACAAGTATTGGGCCTTGCATTATCGTGTAATAAAAACCATTATCAAGATGTTCCCAAATCAATCATTAATCAATTTCATGCGTACAGTACCACAACACATGCAGTTACACTTTCAACGGTATATGATGTTGCATTGAATTTCTGTCCTCTTGAAAGCGTTTGTGCTACTCAAGCACACACTTCTCAAAAATGCTTCTTCACCGTATGCTTCTTGCATGATATTTCATGTTTTACCAAGAGTTTTCCGTAGCTTAACTTTTGGAATCCGCCCGCACCCATCACGCCACTCGTATAACTTCTAACTAAAAGACACAGCCCTACCACCTAGTGAGTTTACATGCAAATAGTTCTAAGGCGATGTCTATTTAGAGTAGATAATAGGTGACTGAATAATATCCATTTCTTGTGTTTAATATCATTGGTAAAAATTAAATGAATCTTTTCTTACAAAGGTTGTATAAAAGACGTAATCCCGAGAAAACAATAATAACTTTTATGTAATGTCAAATTTAAAGAGAACTGAAAATACAGAAAGAAAACTTGTCCATACAGTACAATCCTTTTTATTTATAGAACTTTGATATGATAAAAAAAAAAGATCTTGATAAACCAAAAGGGCAAAACCAAAGAAATAGAAGTGCAAACACAGTTGGAATTAAGTATATGAAAAGAACATTAAACCACTTTTTCTAAAGTACTCTAATATGTGCAAATAGAATTCGCTAAAATTTGCTAACTCCTTTGGAAACCAAAATAAAAAAAGCAAAAGCCTCTGGTGGGCTTTTAATAAACCAATGCAGAAGTTGCAATTTTTTATCGTTATCTTTATTTTTATTTTTACTCGTAAATTATTATTATAGGTTGTCTGAGTATAATATTAGGGATTTATTCGGTTATTGATTGCTTTATGCTTCTTATTTTTTTAACCCTTAACATTTATAAGTCACTTGGTCTTAGTAAAATTTATTTCTACGGCTCCTACTAATGTTTTTTTTTTCATTTTCTAAACATAAAACTATCAAGCTATTTTTAGAATTTATCACAATGATGTAACAAACCAACTAATTATTCTTTAGAAAGGAGCCAGAACCTTAGCCCTTTCCATGTTCTCCGACTGTAGTATACGCTCCCGGAGCACATCAAATCATTACCTGCCAGTAAGGGTTAATCGCCGCTCGTAAAAAGCGCCAGCTAACACATACAGCAATAGTGGTCATTCAGCGGCCCTAGAGGATCAGTGGTGCGATACGGTGAGCCAGCGTGGGAACGGCTTCGAGTGAAGCAAGCATGGGCGGCGTGGCAGCAGCCTCGGGCGACGCGCCGAAGAGCTGCGACTCCACTAAGCCGCTGGGGTAGGCTTCTGATATGTTTACGACTTGGGAGACTTCGAACTGCCCCATGCCGGTTATTACGACCGCGCTATCGAACAGCGCGTGAAGAAATCATGTATCAATGGGAAATCAAGGTGATCATTAAAAGTCCATTAAGGAAATGCCAGAAAGAGGTTATTGTTCATTCGAACAGGACAGCCTTTAATTTCACTGTGCTTCCAGGAAAATCCAGTTCAGCAAAAAAGTGGCAGTGGTTCTTTTCTCGAGCACCAAATGAAATCAGCTAGGTAATCGCTTTGATGCATGTTTTGGGGAATTATAACATCAAAGCCATGTATAAAATCTTGTTTGCACTCCTAGCTACAATAATCATAAATATATATAATTTTTAATTAATAAAGTGTGCAGTAAATTTCTCACATCAGCATAAAAAAGAATAAAATAAAACATTAAATTCATATCATTCACGTCTTCTTTTCGAAACTTGGTTTCATAATGATTAACATTTTTCACATGTTCTTAGATTACATATTACAAAATAAAATTTAGTAATATCCTTATAATAACTTATCATTCATATTCCTTGATTACAACTTTTCTCAAAAAACTCTTTACATCTCAAAAACTTCATTACTTTTGACTTTATTTTTGGTTTCTAGCTGATATTTTTATTCGCGATATGATGATGTTGCAGTTCTTTGATATAATTGTTGATGGTACATTTACAATATTTTTAACCTTTACTGATCAACTAAACGCTTCCGTTTCTTCAAACCTTATAGAAACTTCAGAAGTAAAAAGTATCTTTCTTTTTCAATGCAAACGGCAAAACGCACTACGCCTGTACTGGTATTTTTCTGAAACAAGTGCTTGGAATAGATTTTTCAAGTAGACGGAAAAGGTAGCCTCCCAAGTGATGATTAAGCGCGCATTTAACACATAGTGAGCCAGCATAACTATAGAATTGACATTATCCGATAGTCTACACGTAAAGTTGTTGCACATAATTAAAAACCTCCGTAACAAGTAGCAGGTAAAAAGCTTCTTTGGAAACCCAATTCATATGTAAAAATATTCCTTAACTAACTCATTACTAAAAGGCGCCATAATAATGTTTTGTCCTCTCCGAGGATAATGGTCATATATGTTGGAAAATACTACCCCATTCTACTCATTAAATGATCTCTCAAAAAAAGCAGAAATTACATTAATAAATATTTAAAAAGTTCATAAGACGTTTAGTTTTTCTGGATGATCGTTCATCTACACATAGTAGTCTTCCCCTTCCATAACTGTAAAGCGATTACGCAAGAAAACTGCGTTTTTGCTCTTCCACAACGTAAAATTCTCTTCCAAACTAGAGAAAGCTTTGCCAAACTCATAGCCACTCTTAAACTGTCTAATTCAACACGTCTGCTCTTCTGAAAATTCGGACATTTCGAAAAATAACCTTTTGTTAATAACAGCGACACTATTCCTTTAAGTACCAAAGTCAATTGTGTCCTCTCAGTGACATTAACAATAATTAATCTGCCGCTGATCAGGGTTGCTCGTACAAATTAAAGATAGAAGACGGTAGAGGCTACTACTGCTAAGGACAAAAACTGTACAATACAATACAATGGGATGATATTGTTTTGCTATATATACGCGTCGAACTACCAAAATCAGATAAACTAACTTATCTCTACTGAATTACAATTCAGTTTATTAGTAATAAAAGAACTTACCAAAAATCATACACTGAGAAGATTATTAAGGATTGAGATTGTATTTATTGATATATGCAATATTAGTAACTCTTTTGCACTAAAAAATGGATTGCATTATTTCTACAGGAAAGAAACTTTTGCTAGTTTTTTTACTATTTCTAAGGGTAGCTTGTCCAGACATACGAAAATAGCGTTACGACGATTTCACTAAGAGTAACTCTGTTGCAAAAGACAATAGATTATCTTGGGGATTGGATTCACACTTGAAAATGTAAAATATACAAATATATAACTGCTCGACTCACTGAATAACATCTCCAGAAAAAACTACTGACACTAAAGGAACTAAAATTTGATTATATGTCATTTTTAGCACGAGATTATTAGAGAAAAAATATGCAAAAAATAATTGCAAAAAATCAGATTGTTGCTTCCTTGTGTCAAAAAGCAAATTATGGTGGCATTTATCGATAATAAAATAAAGACTATAGTTGTATCTTTTGTATCTTTAAGTAATGGATCCGTAGTCGCTGACCTACAAGTCACCTTTAACACCGATACAAGTCCAGAATAGTAGTGAGTGAAATTTGAGGTCATTTTTCATGCAGCACAATTCCCAGTTCAGGTAGAGGTAAAGGCGGTAGAAATCGATGCTAAATCCTGTTTTCCAAAACAGTCTACAGAGGCTTGCTCGACAATATTCAGGTCTAGGGACTGGACGGGCCAAGAAAGATGTTAAACTTCATCAAAATGCTCTTGAAACCACTCTTGAACAGGGCCAGCGGTATGAATAGGGACATTATCATCCCGGAATATGATATTCCCGTCTGGAAATAAAGTTTGCACCATTAGGTGGACCTGGTTATCCAAGCGTTTTCTATACGCTGCTGCTGTGACCCGACCTTGTAATCTGACAAGGGGGGCTGCCGAATATCATGATATAGCGCTCCAGATCCTACTAGAGCCGCCATTTTGTTTGCACTCGGGCGGAGACAGACAGAGGGTGTTCGCCAGACAAACACGCGTCCAGTGGTGGAGAAGAAAGTAAAGGTAACTCGTCCAATCAAACGACACATTTCCAGCCTTCCAACGTCCAGTTTTTGGGGGAATTGCACCATACACGTAGCCTTTGAGCATCCATGTCAGTTATTAGAGACTTGGCAATAGCAACACGCCCATGGATAACCATTTTATGCAGTTCCCGCTTCAGTGTTTTGAGTAACACAGGAGTGTTTAAATGTTAATTAAGTTCTGTAGTCACTTTCTCGGCCGTTGTTTTCTTCTGCGACGTCACAATACGCTTCAAGCCCCGACGATTCCTATCCTGCAAATTCGTCTTTCGACCACTCTATCAGGTCGGACATATTAGTCACTCAACACCTGTACAACATCCACAACCACACTGCCTCACTATATCATTAGTGTACAGTCTATACTACCTGAAACAAACCAGAGACGCTTGATTTACAGATTGCCCAATGTTACCAAGTACCGTGAAAACATGTCCCATTTTTGACAAATGTTTCCATTATTAAGTGGCAAAGCGAAGCAGAGTCACTTACTAACTTCATGTTGTTCGTCTGTCTGTCTGTCCGTCCGTCCGAGAAAATACTCGAAAACGGCTGGGAATTTCCAAATTCTGTTTTCACCAATCGACAGGTGACCAAAAGGCTTGTTTGCTAGTGATTTTGAAACTGATTGATTAAAGCTCAGCGTTAATGCTTCGCCACTTTGCTATGAGTTGCAAGCTTTGCAGGTTTTTTTATCCAATACCTGAACATCTATTAGAGTGCCAAAACAAAATAGACAGATACAAATTTAAACAATAAATTGGATTAATACAACACGAACTATTTATTTAAAAACTACAATTAATAGTTGGTCCAATCTCTTCTATTGCCATATAGTTCTAACCTTAAGTATCGATTAAATCATCGTTTTTTAGGATATTTTCTGTCCTTCTCTTGCCACCACTAACATTATTTCAGTTTTGTTGCTAGGCTTTCATAGTTTTTTGGCCATCCTTTATTAGACAATGTGCCATAAGTTTTCAATCGAATTTGTGGCTGGAAACTATCCCGCTAGTTGTACGTGCTTGATAACCATTTTTTAATGAGAATATTGTTAATAAAAACAATTACGTTCATTACATGTATTTGTCAATATTTACACTATCATCAAACAAAATTAAACACAATACCAAATGGCAACCCACAAGATTCAACTTCTTTTCCATATTTTACAATCTTGTGAAAAAATGTATCATCCAATTAATTGGACAAACGCGTTTATACTGAGATTCGATTATTGTTACTATATTACCAATATTTCTGTTGTCCAATTTGTTTAAAACAAAATTAACAAAAATATTAATTTTCTACAATTATAGTAAAACAAAGAAACAACATAAAAACTACTGATTTAAAAGATAAAGTAATATTTCTATGGGATATAAACAACAAACTCCATAGAAATTATGAATAGAGCCTGAAAGAAACTAGAACATCGGATAAGTCAATGTCAAAATTATGAAAGAGTATACTAAAATATTTATATGGTAATATAAAAGGAATTTTCAAAACAATAAATTATGGCAAAGCAGCTTAGTGTCGAACATGCAACGTGCAGCAATTTTTTAAGTAGTATATGGCTGATATTGAATTACTCAAATTTACAGAACAAATTCTCTAAAGCTAATGCAGCAACTATAACGACTGATGAGTTGGACATAACAAAGTGAAAATAAAAGTATTTAGTCAAGTAAAATATAAATCCTTCTTTCAAGATTACGCAAAAACGAAATGATTACATTATTTTTAATATTTTTGTTTTGCCTCCATGTTTTTTTAACTATTGGGGTAGTGCCAATATAACCATGCGATTGAGACGCATAGCTGCGATGCGAATCACCCCAGGTTCAGTCCTGGGCTCGGATGACTGGCGAGTGGCCTACTCAGTCACTAAAAATAGTTGAGTACCTACGTTCAATGATGGATTTAGAAGAATGCAGTAACTATTCAGTAAGCGACTTGTACAAGCTTTATAATAACGAGAATAAAGAAAATAAGATAAGTACTACAATGAATCCAGGAGGGTGCAGTGCTACCGGAGGCAAAGGTGAAATGGCTGTCAAAAGAAAAACAGAAAAGAACTAGAACCATTAGGATAGCGCAAACGCCCTCCGTTTTTTTTCTTTAAATGGTTTATTTAATATTTTAAAGGGAATACAAAATTAAAACTCAAAATATATTTCATTATATTGTACAGTATCCATCCTTCTACGAGCCTAGTTTCTGACGATACCCTAATTCTACTTTCTAAAAAAAAAAAAAAATGGGATCCGGCCAATCAGTGGGAAATTGATCGAAATAGATGGTAATTCGATGGTAGCAAATCAGGACTATAGGACGAGCTGGCATAATTGTTCGATTTCTGCAGAGCTCTTTGAGACGTACATGGTCAGGCTTTCCCCTCATTTAACAACACCAGGATATCGTAGTTCCAATATAACGTGCATTCTATCAAGCTATCGACAATAAATCTAGGCGGTAATAAGCCGACCTTCAAAATTCAGCTAAAAGTAAACCACACTTTTAAAATTCCACCATACCTCTAAACTCATACGTTTTACGATAGATTTTGAAGCTTAAACGTTGGTTTAATCGATTTGGATTATGAAGACAGATCCACTTTTTGTCGATGGTAACAATTTGGGCAAAGGTTCGAAGATCCTGAAGATTATCAAGTAATTATCTGCCTGCATTAACCTTGTGTTAGCTTTCTCTTAGTTTAAAATGTGAGGCACTTCTCAGTAGTGTTTGTTAATTTTACTCAGTTTATCCGAATTGTCCATCAGAATGGTCTAAGCGCTACTTTGACAATTGTTGAATGCTTATACTTGTGGATAATGCAACAGCTCGAAGAAAAGAAGGTCGTTCGAGACTACATTGGAAGACTGGTGTCACCATCAATGAATTTTTGAATCCAATTTTGAGTCACATCTTGAATTTCACCCTCACGGATTAGTTGAATCAAATCAACGCCGCCTCGCTTTAACTTTTAACAAATCCAAATAATGACAGTTCCAATATTTGGGTCAGGCATGTTGCTCACTTTTTAAGTTCAAATTTTAATAAGTGAAATTCAGTGCAACACAAATAACCTCCAAACTACACTCTTCAATTTGAAGTATTTAAAATTCCTTAAAACTAAAAAACTTTTACAGCTCAATATTTGACTCCGCCAGTAGAATTCATTTTCCTTCCAAGTTATGAAGTGAGAAGATACTGTGGTTACTCTTTTCTTACAAGTTGAAACAGAAAATTTAATTTTCTCTTAAACGGGTTTAGAAATTTTAAAGCTTTTTTTAAAATTCATTTATCCTATGATACTATTTCACTAGATTTGACGTGAACTGCATTATCTAATTCTTTTTGGTTCTCATTCATTTTCTATTTGTGATCATTGAAGCATTTATATTTTCATGCACACTTGTTCAGAAGCATTTGCATTTAAAAGTCATTTAGTTTAAGACATAAAAACTGTACCTTTAGCTTTTTATAGCCGCAAGAAGTTAAACGAATTTCAACATCAGCAACGCTATACGGCGGTCAAGGTTGCATTTTTTGTTAAGTGTTTTTGCGGTTCCCTCATATGCGTGTAAAAACTAAATTTTCATCTGTTCTCATGGTAGAAAAGCAACGTAAAGTAGCAATTAGTCTACCACCATTCTCTATGATTACGGCAACTGTCGTTTAATCGTTATTAATCTGGTGTACAACAGGTAAACAAAATTACTCATCTTCTATTTATAACCCATGAATGAAAAGGACAATTCCCATCTAATAATAGCGTTATTAATAAATACTTTTAGATGCGAAATTTAATACTAAGATTTCAACAAGTAATCATTAAATATTTCGATAATGTAAAACAAATTACATTTTTTAAATTATTATTCCAGTATTTTACGCAGTTTTTTAACTCTACAATAAAGTGCATGTAACTGGTTGCATAATTTAGCCAGAAAATAATTAATATTATTATTTAAGCAATAAAAAAAATGCTCCTATTATACAAATTTAACCGTTTAGACCGCACCTTACTGACAAAAATTAAAGGCCTATCAATAAAATATTATTTTAGTTAATTATATTTGGATATTTAATTTGAGCTTTATAACGTTTTCAGAAAAAAATAGTATATAATCTCATAAACCTTAGGAAACGCAAAGTTTATTTTATTGAAAATTATACAATTTTTATCTCCTTTAAAATAAACATAATTTTAGTATCTCTTAATCATTTTGACCAGTATCTTCCCACAACGCGACTTTCACTCCCCTCTAATATGGGAGCAATTCGGAAAAACCTTAGTTTGGTTATCAATAACAGACGCGCGTGTATGCAGAACCTTTATTATACACATTAGAAACTTAGAACAGTACGAGGGGGTGTACAATATTAAAGGTGCAAACCAAAATTACATTTACTTTTTATATTTAAAGAAAATATTTGATATATTTCACAAATAATTACATACTTGTGTTTATTTCTCAACATAACAGCATGACAGTAGTTTGAACATCCCTTCACGGTACTGCTGCTTGTTAAGTTGCTTGAAGTAGTCCACAACGGTGTCTTGTTTCTACGCCAAAAATTTCTCCAAAAGTCCGAATAATCCTGATACCTAATCAAACGTTCCACAATTGTGTAGTTATCATCACCTGTGTGTGAGGTTTTAGTCTCTCTCTTTTTTCTCCGTTCTGATAACTCCACGCACATCATACTTCAAATAATCTGCGATTACACACGCCATGTTTGCTTCCGAAAGCTAAATTGGGTTTTGAACAAAACAACGCTCCAGACTCTACCACTACACATATGAATGCATCTAGTCATGCATATGACGGCGATATTGCATATGCGAAGTTTGTCGAACAACCACCTGTACCTTAAAATCAGACGCCCCTCGTGCATTACTTTTTTACATAATCTCCGTGGAAATTGTTATAACGTCTTGCAAGGTTCGAAATTCCTTCTACAAAGAAAGCACCCCTGTAACAGCATGCTGAAACGTAGTATCATCGTTAAGGCGATGTGACGCAGCCCACTGTTAGGTGGTAGTCACACAAGTAGATCCTTTATCATGCACGATAGTGCGTCCATTTTTAAACATGCGACACCACTAGCATACGACACCTCACTCATCACTTTAGTCCATAAACATTACACACTTTGCGATAAATCGTAGCTGCCGAAAGTTTTTTCGCAAACAAAAATTATATTACTGCACGCACTTCACATTTGACGGGATTTTCTATGACAGCATTTACTTTCAATGGATCCAGTAGACGAGTAAACTGCAACACAACATTCTTCTTCCACTTCGCACTATTTCCCCGCGTATTTTATGCTAGTACGAAATATCTTAGAAATAAAATAAATACGTTGTAGAAGTCAAAACTAAAGAGAAACGGGATGAAAAATAACAATTATATTAACTGAAGTAAAAAACTTCGACTATTTTAAATTTCAACGTAATCCACATTCTTCGGGACGAAAGACTTGTACTGCTAGACTGACCCTCGACCTCGTCACGCGTATTTCTTTTGCTAGGTGAGGCGTGTTACTCTCAAGATCCTGATCGATCTCCCTTTTTAATTCACGAACGTTATCTCCTCCTGGTGGGTAGATTCCTTGTATTTCTTGGCTAAGTCGTATACTTAAGACTTTTGCAGCCAAACGAGGCAATAATTTCGTCAGTGATTTTTTGTCTCGAATAAATTCGAAGTGCAACAGCTCGTATTCCCCGCTCATTTTGTCGACTATTGTAGGTTGTTAATTATGTGTTACCTAATCAGAGATTACGCATGCGCATAAGATGGCCTTTCGGCTTTCCCTTAATACAGCCTAACAAAACTCTGAATTACGAGTTTGTACATGTGTTTAAACCCTGTGCATCAGAACACAAACCCTAAAAGTAAAACTCTTCTTTACAAATTATATTACAAGAACAACCTCATGTTAAATAGTCAATTGTTATATCTAGCATTCCTATAATATACAATTATTGCAAACTGTATAGAAAGTTTAAATAGAATTATTAGGTATTTTTACATAAATATTTAGGATTTATTAGACGTTTATTACTGATATAAATACAAAAGATACATTCAAAATGACCACCTTATTTTCTACGCAAGCCTTGAAGCGTTCGAGGCAATCGTTTATGGCTACACGCATCTGTTGGATAGTGCTTCTCGAATTTGATCTTAACTTCAAAGAATCATAACTTAATTTTACACTTTTGAAAGTAAATTGACAAGGAATGTCCAATTAAAAATTTAGGTATATGGGACAAGTCACGAGTGTTTCAGAACGTGATTCAACTAATATATGTTGTATGCCACATCACGTGGTAATTACGCATGAAAGTTTGACTACTAAATTACGCGTAGTGTTTGATGGATCATTGAAAACACCCAATGGTAAAAGTATGAAAGAACCCTAAGTTGCAAGGTAAATTGGTTATAATAATTATTAATTTTAGAAAACATAAAATTGCTGTGGTAGATCTTACATACACAAGTTATCAAAGAATATTTTGAAGAGACAAACCATTAAAACCAATTGGGATTTATAAGCTAAAAACGATGATGTGCTTATCTAGCTATTAAATCATTAAAGTAAGTACCTCACGAGAGGAAAGAGATTACCATTAACTTATTCATTAATCTTGAATTATTTTCATGTAAATAATTTACTCAATGGCAGATATTCTTAATTAAAAGCAATAGCAATACGCGATCAGATAACTAATTGCTTAACTCAAAGTAGCTTCCAATTAAGAAAGTGGGCATCCAACTTTTCAGATATGCTATCCGTTCGTAGCAATTCTAATTTAACATATAACGTTATAGCAAATGTCACTCTTAACAACAACGCATAAAAATCATTATGTTTTTGTGGAACACCACTAATGATACATTAAAGTATGCAGTTAGGGCGTTTAATAATAACAAGGCGACGAAAAGAATTATATTATCTACAATTGTACAAATCTTGGGTTAATTAGACCTATTTTTGTCAATGCCAAAACTGTTACGTTAAAATTACATTGGAATGAAGCTATTTCTTTTCATATACATGTTAGCTGAAAGGAATTTAAAAAAATCTTATCATGGAATTCGTTTTTCTATGGCATATTATCAATTAATCTGATACAATCCGTCGAACTGCTCAGGTTTTCCAATGCCTAAAATAAAGCATAGGGATGATGATTTATCTTTACATAATAGGTTAATTCGATTACATAACAGTACGATTATGCTCCAAGTCGCGAATAGCACCATTAAAATAAATTTCGTTATGTAGACCATTATAATTATATATATTAGACATTTTCTACGGATAGATTCAATTACAGTACTTGCTTGATCAACATTTACACCAACATTTAAAAAAACGTTCCTTGAGAATAGAGTTGCTGAAATTCAAGAATTAACTGACGCGAATATATAGGACCACGTAAAGGACCAGGTGAATCCTTCTCATATTATTTCAAGAAATACGTTGCCAAATAAATCTCAAGTTAGTGGTAGAATTCAACGAAACTTGGATATAAAAATTCTTTCGACTACATAGGCAAGGTTTTTCTAGTAACTAACAATATTTCTTTAAAATTCAAATGCATCAAGGAACTTTGTGTTGGGTTTAAGTGTTAATTAGCAGTATTTCGATAAAGTAGCTTTGACTAAAGCAAATAAAGAGAAATAACAAACAAAATTCATCCGCAACAAGCATCTCCCACTATAAACATTAATTATTTTCCTTCTCTTCCAAATCAACATAACACCCCCATAATCACCACTAACGACTCATACAAAAAGTACCTACTTATTCTCCAACCTGGGTTCAAAGAAATAACAACCTGCCAAATCTTGCCTATGAGACGCTAACATATTTTCTCCTCGAATTCAAAACAATGTTCCCCAACTCTTAAGCCAAAATAGCATGATACTAAACGTGCTTTCCAACATTATTATCAATTTAGCCTCAAAATAACAGCTTCACCACGTATTGCATTATGGAACTATAACGACATTACTAACCAATAGAATTACGATTTATTTCTGAAACTCATGCAACGAACAGGACAGCACTAAAAATACCACGTTACAACATATTCTATGCTAACCACCCTGATGAAAACGCCTATAGTAGCTTAGCTGTGATTGTTACAAATACAATTCTCCATCGCAAAATCCAACACTACAAAACAGAAAAATCCAAAGTGCAAGTATACAGTCCTCCGAGGCATGCTGTTTTAAGTGACAACTACGAAGATTTCTTCAGATTCTTAACCACCAGATTTTTAGCAGGAGGGGACTGGAATGCGAAAAATGCAACCTGGGGCTCAAAATCAATTAATCTAAAAGGACCCAGCCTCAGCAATACACAAAAACAACTACAACTATCTATCGACTGGAGAACCCACCTACTGACCTAGCGATCCACACAAACCGGAGATTTTGGATTTTGCAGCTACTAACAATATAGCAAATACCTATACTAAAGCAGAATCGAACCAAGACCTTTCCGTTGATCACTACTCAGTCATCATTACCATAAGTATAACTATAATCACCAAAGATACACCCCTGAGACTTTGTATCAAATATGCATATTGGGATCGGTTCAGAATCTAGTTGGACGACAATCTCAGCCTAGCTATTAGAATCAAAGACAGCCGAGAATGCTGCCACACAATATTTGATCACCATGCTCCAGCCAGCTGCATGGCAATCCACTCCTACTCCTACAAAGAGCACCCCTGAAGTAACTAACATCCCTCACTACATTCGAGACCTCATTGTAGAAAATGTAAAGCTCGTAAAAATAGCACAGAACAAGATCCAAGCAAGATAAATCTTCCTACAACAGACTCTTTCATCGACTGTATACTGCACTACTAGAAGCACGTAATAAATTCCTCAAAAATTATATTTCACAACTCACTCTTTCTGATCACATGATATGGAAGATAAAGAAATTCGAAAGGCTGGTAGTAGCAATTCGACTAATTCGAAAACCCGACAACAGCTGGGCTAGAACAAATAAGGAGGAAGCAGATACTTTTGGCAAATATCTTGCCAATGTATTCCTACCTCCATCTTCTCAACGATATAACGATGACACCAAAATCTAAATATTTCTGGACGTTCCGAGTCAGTTACACATACCACTAGCACCGTTCTCTCTAGTTAAAGTTCGTCAGCAAATTCAATACGCAAATCTCCGGAAAGTCCCAGATTATAATCTGATAGCAGGAGAAATTTTGTAACACCTTCTCACCACCTACGGTAGTATTCTAAGACTCACCTATTTTCCGATTCAGTGGAAGTTTGCTAATCCTGGAAAATCTCCCAACCAACCCACATCCTATAAATCAATAAGATTCCTGCCCTCGTGTCCAAGATTTTCGAACAATTGCTCCTCACAAGAATCAAGGGCAGTAGATCTTGACCAGTTAATACTACCTTATCAGTTTGGCGTTCGTGAATATCCATTCAACGATAGATCAAAGCCACCGGATCGTAAACCATGGAGTGTCTTGAAGTCAGAAAAGTCTGTGCAACTGCGTTTCTGGACAAAGAGCAGGCCTTCGATAGGCATAAAGGATTGTTATACAAAATAAAACTCTACTTTCCAAGTCGGATATATCTACTGCTAAAATCGTACCTCAAAGAGCGGTTTTTTCAAGTCAGGATCAACGACAAGCTATCAGACTACTACCGAATTGCATCCGGAGTTTCACAGAGCAGCGTATCTGATCTACTCCTCCGACTTGTCAACCACTGATAACACTATGATCGCTACATTTGCGAATGATACCGCCATTTTAGCAGCCAGCGAAACACCAAAAATTAAAGCAGAACACCTATAATACCACCTTGGCCTACTACGAGACTGGACCAACAAGTGGGTGGTAACAATCAACAATAAAAAATCTACGCAAATCACCTTCACCAACAAACGAACAATCTGTACACAAACTACATTCAAAAATACCCCATTGCCGATAAAAACAGAAATAAAATACCTTGAAATACACCTAGATGAAAAGCTTACCTGGAGCGCCCACACCAAAGCTCGACATGAAAATAAAAAAAAGTGTTCTGGATGCTTGGACCTCGCTCACAACTCTCCCTCTCCAATAAGTTGATCCTATACAAAGTAATGTTAAAATCCATATGGACATATGGATTTCAACTATAAGGTTGTACCAAAACCTCTCACGCCAAAATATTGAAGAGATTCCAGTCCAAGACTTCGAATGTTAGCAATATGGTACATCAGAAATTACACACTACATACCGACCTGAAAATCAGAGATTTGCACGACCATACACCCATAAGCTAGCAGAATATGGAAATGACCTTGTAGAGAAGCTATCCAACCATCCACCAGTCGCACGCAGACTTCAGTGGAGTTGGCTATAAAACCTTCCCACCTAGCACAATCAACACTAATCTAAAATTATGCGGGAGAATTGCGCTAGCTATATCTCTCCACATGCAATGCAAACCAATATAAATATAACAGTAACTTATTACTTACCTACTCCAAATATATTGTAAATATGCAACTGAATAAAAGAAAGATCTGCATCTTTACCAATTCAAGATTCAGCTAACCTAGGAACTAAAGCCAGATGACCATTTTAAGCGTTTGATATTTGCCAATGGAATGCTAAAAAATCAAGAAATTGACGGAAATTTTGCCAGGAAAATTAAGTTTAATGACGAGCCGAATTTCCACTTTAGTGGATATGTTAATAAACAAAATTGTAACATTTGGGACATAGACAACCTTCGAGTCATTCAAGAACGGCATGCATACCCAAAGAGTAATAGTTTGGTGTGTATTTTATGCTGGTGGAATGATTGGACCGTTCTTTTTTGAAAATGAGGCCGGAAAAGGCGACTATCAATTTTTTAATACTATTAACTTTCGACAACGGAACGCTATAGGCGAAAGTTAATGATTTTAACATGGTGTCTGTCTGTCTGTATGTCTGTCTGGAGACACGATAATTTCCGTTATAATCATCGGATTCACTTCAAACTTGGCATACACACATCTTAGGTCAATATCTTCTTCGCTATTGGATTTCAGCCAAATCGGTCAAAGGCCAAGGGGTCAACGGTGAGGTCAAACTTTTTTCCATCACATAACATATGTCATGTAATACCTCATTCGAAAGCAGACGTCATAAGGAACATTAGTTTATTTCACCTCTCGCTAATTCGCGACACCGCTGTCGAAAGTTTCATTTATGGTTTTGCACCATTCTCGTATTATTTTTTAATTAAATCTTTTATTAAATTCGTTGATATCTCGATTTTGTGTAAAGCAAGAGTAAATTTGATTTTGTAACATTATGTATGGAAATACTAGTTATATACAGTAAAAGAAACTTCTGACTCAACGTAGATATTCTTTTCAATTAATGTTTGCTAATAAGCTATAAAACTATTCACAAGGCATTTTGAAATGACTTGCTTTAATTACCTTATTGTGACATATAAAATAATTGCAATTTCTCTGTTAGAAATGTGTCGGCGATAGAAGCAACACTAATTGCGCTTAATTCGATCGCTCCATTTCGCAATTAAGGTTTTTCTTCTTTGCATTAATTTCATGCCCAGCAAGCGCCGGCACAAGCGCGGCCGCAATTGCATTAATATTAATAAATCCGTTCTTACCTCGGCCTACAGGCCCCTGATTGAAAGATAATTGAATGCAGCAGTGGCCCATTAATTGTTTTATTATTAATTAGTGCACTTACAGATTATCCACGCGCGCAATTAAAATAAGATAATAGGGCGCGTTGCGTAACGCCGCCATAAATAACGTCGGTAAATGCACGCTTGTGTCGCAATAGCCAATAAATAATTTTAGCGGGACGCAAACGGGTCGACCACCCAATTCCGTGGATTACCTTTGAGTGGTGTGCGCAAACCGGCCTAACGCTGGCGAAGGTGTTTGCTGCAACCGGATAGATTCGATCTGACCTAGACAAGGGGCGATGCGAATTGGTTACGAGTTTTCAGATTTGAGACCACCCATTACGCAGAGGCTATGCGGTTAGATACGTGTGAAAATTTAACACAAAGGCTACCTCACTAAGTCTTTACCATCACACATTATTAAAGCTTTTAAGAATAAAATTATAATATTGAAGTGCAAGATATGGTAACAAAACGAGCTGTGGTAATATATTCAGTTAAAATCGTAATTAAAACCTTGTTTTAAAGAAAGTAAAAAAATTAATAAAAACCCTTTTCAATTTTAACATAAATCATTGGTTGTGAGGCTACACTGAATATCAGCAAAACTAGATTTAATATCCAAAGCAATTTATGGATATGATTAACATTCTTGAGAGTAATACTTCTTCGCACAAATAATTTAACGGCAGAAATATTAATCAACATGCGTGTTTTTAAGAAAATGTTGATCAAACATGCGATAACAACAAAACAGAACCATCAGTAATACCTATATGAGACATCTTCAAGTATATCAACAATTAACTGTTTACAAAGATTTCTGGGTCTCTTGAATACAACTCATTAAACAACTATTAACGCTCTTTGTTGTCTCTCGAATTTAAGCTTTCGTGACTAATGCCTGCGTAATGGGGTGGTCATCTCAAGGTTCTAAATTGGCATAGCCCTGACGACCCACCAACTCCGGGAGGAGCTGAACTTGCTAAAAGATTGGTGCAACACGTAGAATATAAAAGTCAATGCTGAGAAGACCGCAGTTGCCTTATACTCCACGAAAATTCGACTTCGTTAGAGACCAGACCAGGCGAGACTCAGAATCTTCAATAGGGAATATCCTGAAATGAAGAGGCAGAGGAGCGACCCTCAAGGAGAAGCTCACTTGGAAGAACAAACTCAATTTATAAGACAATAATCTGTAATGTGTAATGAAGATACACATGAACAAGCTCCAGATAGTTCAGAACCAGGCTCTTAGGAGCTCTACCACATGACAACTATCTAGAAGTATGTCTCCCAATGCGTTTAAAACTAGTTCCAGAGGTGAAGGCCACGGTTATCGTACAACTCAAAGACCTCCAAGGTCGCCAACAAAGTGATTGTTAACTTTACCAAAACAGGTAGTAATACAAATGTTTGCGTTATTCAAAAAGTACGTTGTTCTTCTTCTAACATAGATAAAAATAAAACATTGTTCTCTGTTATAGTTAGTTTTAATTGCATTTTATATTTATTAAAATCTAGTACATTCTAGTAAAATTTTTGGGACATAAAAATTTTTTTAAGATTTTTAAATTGACTTGCATTCTATAAACGTTCGAAGTTTGCATTTGATCAGTTAATATCTAGACACATGTCAGAGACCACCAAAGACCACTAGAAACCCGATGTGATGCTGATTTTGGCAAAAAACTCATATTTTCTGTAAATGGCTTTGTGAATCGTCATAATTGTCGCATCTGAGGTAGTAAACATTCACGAAAAACAATGCATTTACAAGAATGCACTGTTTGGTCCGTTTGTAGAATGGAAGAATCATTGGCCCATATTTTTTTGAGGACGAAGCTGTTAAGTATGTACTTTACACTGTTAGTAATGAAATTCAATATCTATGCAGTTTTGTCACAGTTCCAGCAATATTCATAAAGCTGCTGCAAAACCATTCTTTGAATGTAACACGGGTTCATTTGCAGACAGTTGACTAAAGCTCATCGTTAGAGAACTTCTTATCGTGCACTGCCTCTTTCATTGGATCAGAGTATGGTCGCTCAGTCAAGATCTGCACATTGCAATGTTGAAGCAAAACACCCCCGCATCCCATTTCTCGCGACGGCATTTTGCTTTAGTATTTCTCAGTATCTTTAACTTACAATATTCTCACAAAATCCGTTGGTAATCCCAAAAGATAATTGGTATTTATTTTGGAATATACAATTTTGAGGGTAGATTCTTGGGATAAGGAATGCTAAAAATGTGCTGCCATTCCACAGACTGGCGTTTCTTTTCTGGACTTTCGTGCCGTATCATAATTCGTCTTTTGTAAGCAAATATTCAAAAAACGTTTGTAAATCTACTCTCTGCAGCCGTAGCAACTGTTATCCAAGCGCATAGACCTTCACCATCTTCGAGTCATCATAGACGACGGTATATAAAATTCCGCAAAACAGTCCTATTGCGTCCGTCAGTGCATCGAATATAATTTGTCTATTTATTATTATCAAGTCAAACGCTGAATATAGTTAGCGCGCATTTGCCGGACCCTTGTTGTTTTGTCTTTCTTGGCACAGTTCTTGTCGCCTTTGAACTTGATATCCAACAAAACATGGTTCTGCTATTCAGCGCTATTTTCCCACGGCTACTACTACTCTTTTATAGATAACCAAAGCAGTCGCTCCCATACTCTACATAAATTACGCCGTCCGTAATTGTCTGCTTCCATAGTTCCCCACTTTGACTACAATTCCATTAACTTTCTTCGGGTGCGTTCCAGCAACATTATCTGGTGGCACCCCATGTCAGTCTAGCCTATGTTCATTTTAATTTGCGGCATAGCCAACGAAGAGACTGTCCGTTCCTTTGGACATCTTAAGTATAACCGAATCTGCGACCACAATATTCAATTTATTTAAAGAGGGATACTCAAAAAATACCTCATTAGTTGGAATGCCTGACCTAATAGTTTGTTGGACCACATTATTCATATTTTTGGAAGGAGTTGGCAAAAAAAATGTATTACATTACTATAACTTATAAGAAAAAATATATTTGTAACAAAAAAACATTTATTAAACTGATAATTTAATCAAAACCAGTAATATATTATTATCTTCAAGATTAGCTTCATTCGTGCGAACGTTAACATAGAAGAAGATATTAATTACATTAACTAATCAACAGGTGAAATTAGAACAACTAGTATCAATATTAATATATGCAAAAGAGAAAAACATAACTCATAACAGAATGTACTTTGTAAGAATAGTGTAAATTTTTAGTAACATATTCCATTAGCTTTACCACTTAATGAATTATTTTTCAATAGAAGAAGTCGTAAACTCCTCAATTTGTCACAATATCTGGTTCATTGAAACAACAATTGCGATGTAGGAAATTGTTCCCCCAATAATTATGTCAATAATGACTCCATTAGTTCAACAAAACAGATTTTGCTTTTATTCGCCTTTCGATTCCTTTATTTACATTATTACTACTATATTTACCTTTGACCCTGGATGCATTATATCACATACTTGTTCGAATTTATATTCTTCAACTTTAAGCTGCCGTAGTTGTATACTCTTTTCTTTTATGTCTAGCATACATTTAGTTTTCATGATATGTGTCTTCAGTTCTAACTTATTTTCTTCATTGGATAGCTCTTATAACGCTCTCTTTATTTCGTTCTTATTTCTGCTTATTATTATCATACCACCGTGCTACAGTAAGCTTAGCGACAGATAAGCAAGATCGTATTGAAAAGAACTATTGCAAGGCAAACCCGACACTAAAACAGAAAAAAAAACACGGATACAAAAAAGGATATAGAAGAAATAAATAAGTTTATGGACTAAAAACTGGAGGTGAACGTACAAGTAAAAGCTGTAATTACATTGAACCAAAATATATACTATATAGTCAAAATAAATAAGTTAAAGTAGATTATAGTAAGCTAATAATAGAAGATAAAGAATGAAAATGGAACAAAGTCGCGAATAAGTTAAAAAAAGTAAAAAAAAACAGTAAAGCAATAAACGATGTGGATGTACTAAGAATGACGGAAACTAAAAGTGGAGGAAGAAGAGAGACCGAATTAAGAGGAGGACATGCGCTAATATATAATGGAGTAAATCAGGAGAGTTTAAAGTATTATGGAGAGAATATTAATAGTAGAACTAAATGTAGAAGGAGAAGTAGAAACAACAATACTAATAATTTATGCAGTTAGAACGAGATCTTTCTTGCAACATAAAAATATACCAGAACAATTAAAAGAAGAAGAAATAATATCTACAATGGATTACGTAACAATAAATGTAAAGTATAGAAAAGATACAAAAGACACTAGAGTTAAAAGAGGTGCTGAAATATACTCAAATCCCTTCCTAATGATAAGAAAAATGAAAATAAAAAAACAAAGAAAAACAAATTTCTTTGTTTTGTTTTTTGTATATGACATAAAGATTAAAAGAAAAGAAATATTAAGAACATATAAGTTGTGAGAAGAAAAAATAACAGCAAGATATAAAGACAGAATAAAGATTTACTGAAGGTTTACTTAAACCATAGAAATAATGACAGTTACCATAAAAGTAAATAACATCAAAGAAAAGTTAGAGAAATGGTAAAAGACGCGAAAAAAGTCTTGGGAGTATTTTGACGTCAAATTGGGACAAGACAGCCACGAAAACTAAAAACTATTCTATAAAGTGTATTAGAAACGAAAAATAGTACAAAAATAGGTTTATACAACAGCAAGACAAAAAGATGTTAACTGTAAAAAATATATAGGCGCTGGAAGAAATAGTTCAAAGAAATACTAAGTACAGATCAAGTAAACACACCTAACAAAGAGAAAAAAGGAGAAATATAGACGATAAAGAAAAAGTCAATGACCAACAGGAAATACAACTAGAAGACATACGAGATATGTTAAAAATAATAAAAATAAAAAAGGAGCAGGCCTTGATGGAATAACGTCTGAAACGATAGTAAACTTAGAAGAGAAAGGCTTGGAAGTAATAACAATTCTGTACAATATAGCATGGATAGGAAAAATACTACCAATGGAGTGGAAAGTAGGAACAATACTACCTATATATAAAAAAAGAGCCAGTGGAGAACTATAAAGGAACTCTAGAGGAATCACCATCTTGAGTGTAATAGCGAAAATATATTAAGGTATAATAAAAATAAAAACAGAAGAACAACTAAGAAGAATCACACAGCGGATTCAAAAAGAGGGGGGAGTACAAGACTATATTTTTACAATAAAACAGCTAATAAAAAAAAATAAACAAGAAAATATGTGTAGCATTTATTGATACCAAGCAAGCAAGTCTGTGACAAGGTGAAGTGTTTGGTTCGACGCTGTTTAAAATTATACTAGATGACATAATAAAAAAAAAAAATTAAAAAGTAAAAAAGGTGCATGTGGGATATAGGAAATGATAATAATGTCAGCGTTTGCTGATGATCTACTTATATATGAAAGAAATAGATAAGAACCACAATGTAACTTAAAAGGTCCATATTTTTAAGTTATATTGTTACAGAAACAAATCTAAAAATGAATATAAATAAAACAAGGAAAGAAGAAAATAAAATATCAATATAGATAAATGGAATGAATATAGAACAAATAAAAACATTCAAATACTTGAGTATAAAAATACATAGAAATGAAGCGGAAATAAGAGACGGGATAAAAAACACAACAAAGATGTTTTATGTGTTAAGTAATTCATTTATAAGAAGGAAAGAAGTAACACAAAAGGCGAAAGTTATTGTATATAGAACATAACTAGGTAGTTGGATAGTATAATAAAGACTCACAAAAAGAAACAAAACCAGCAATAAAATAATAAGAGAACTAAAAGTTGAACCAATGTTATAAATAGAAAAAGGCAACAATTAAAATGGTTTGGACACATGATGGAAATGCAGGAAAATAGACAGCCAAAGAAAATATGGCAGGCAAGAAGGGAGAAAAAAGAATGCAAGAAAGATCAAGATAACATGGGTAGTAAAAAGTCTAAAGAAAGACTTCTGGCCTGCTCGTGGTCGAGGCAAGAAATCTAAACAGAAATAACAAGAAATGGGTGAAATTTATTTATGAATAAAATGAAACGTTATTCCATGGAATTACTGATTTCTTGCCTACTTTTTTATGACTATATTTCCTGCTGTCCACTCCACTGGCATGTTCTCTTAATTAGTTCCTGGACCTGCCTGCAAATTGTCTCTCCCTCATACTTCACTAATTTCATCGTCTCCGGGAGCTTTATTATTTTTTATATTTGCAATTATTCCCCTAACTTCCTCCTTAGTTGGCTCTTTTTCTAATAGTTCTAATGTTGCATAACCTATTTCCTCTGAAGCTTCTTGCCCTCCCTTTTTCAGTTGAATTTAGAAGTTCTTCAAAATACTCTCTCTAGTGTCTATACTAATATTTCTTTTACTCCCTTTTAATTAGTGTCTAGTTTAGTTAGGTGGTATTTTCTAATATTGATAGTAATTTCTCATATATAATATTTGAATTTAGTCTGTCGTAGAATAAATCTCAACGAAAAATTAAGCATTTTTCACGGAATTGTCGCTACTCTAGAAAATATTGAAGTTACATTTTACTAAGGCACGTATCTTTTTTAGTGTTTTAGTGTTAAAAAAATTATCATTTTATTTGTTTCGAGCAAAATTAAAGAAAAATGTTATTGTCATTAATGATACATTACTGGGAAAAGTGTTTTTATTAAGAGCGAATTTAAAATGTCGAATTTAAATATCTCATTTGGCCCTATAATATATTTCACCAGTATACAAAAAGCTTTGAAATTTTTAAAAATTCTTTTCATTCATACTCTATCTAACAGAAATTTCTCTATTAAACATTCAGACCAACATTATAACTTCTGCCCTATTAAAGCCAGAGTTCCCTAAGTTAGTGTATTGGGACCGTTGCTTTTCCTTCTTTACACAACCGATATACTTGAAACGGACAACACAGACATTGCCTGTTTTGCTGACGACGTGGCAGTCATCTTCATCAACGATAACCCTTTAAACGCCTCTGTAAACCTACATAGCCATCTCAACCTACTCCAAGACTGGCACACAAAATAACGAATGAAAGTTAAGTTCGCCAAATCAGTTACATTCACCACGAGACGCAAAGGATGCCCGCCTGTAACGATGAACAATGAGCGATTCCTGTGGCAACGGAAACAAAATACCTCGGACTTCTCTTGATCAAAAGCTCACATGGAGGAAGAACGTCCAATCCAAAAGAAGACAACTTGATGTGAAATTTCGACAAATGCAATGGTTTCACAAGAAGACTATACAGAACATGGCCCTTGAACTTACTACACCAATGAAATAACAACGGAGTAGGAGAAACATTACTGAATGTTTCCCTTTCAAATTAATACCTTAGAGCGCATCTACTTAACACCCTGTATAGATGTAGATTGTAAATAAGCATATCTTGTCAATTAAAAAAATAAAAATATGTGAAGCAATACCCTTTCTATGCTAACTCTACTACTGATAAGTTACTAAAAGCTGCGAATTATACAATGGAGCAAACCTACACAACGCACAACCAGAAGTGTTTAGTGTGGCAATAGGGCGCCTTAGAGAGCAATATGAAGAATGAGATGTCAACAGAGGTGCTGCACGCATTTCCAGCGCCATTCTTGTTCTACAAGTGCACGACTTCGCGTCACCCTGTACATGAACTAACTCGGCTCGTTATTGCGAAATAAAAGATTTGAGAGATTTATAGCGGTCGCGCGCTGGCGTGCAGGTAAATTAGAGAACATGTTTTTCCGAGGGCAATAAAAAGATTATGTGTGATATTTGCATATAAAATGCGCCCTGCACGCCCACGCGCGCGAGCGCGCTCCCGGGAGCCGGCGGCGCGGGCGAAATCAATCACAAATTGCGTGCGGCGATCTACGAGTTGGCTAATGAGTTCGCGGCGTTGGGCAAACATTGCGGCAACGGGCCGCCGATTGCGGCTAGCGCCTCAAAGGTCACCTCGCCAACTGAAATGGGGTTTAATTCATCCCGTCGGTTCCCGCGCCGCTGAGGAGAGAGCAAGTCATGACGGCCGAATTGCGAAAGGGGCATATCGGCCGGCTGATTGTGTTCTATAAATAACGAGGCACAACAAATCAAAATTGCAAAACGAAAGCGACGGTTATTGTTTTGCAACTTGTAGCGCCGTAATCGACGAGCTATTACTTCTCCAATCAATGACTGCTGGGAGTAGTCGGCCTGCGTGGTCTTCAGCTGAGGCGGCGGGAATTTATTTTATGTCCCGAGCCGTTTCGATTCTTTTACTTATTCTAAGATGAGGACGAGTCCTCTTAACAGAACTGCATTCTGACACAGTTACCTAGCCCCGGCTAATCCATATATAACGCTCAAGTAGCCACATTTCAAGAGTTTATTGCTTTTATTTGATAAATATGTAAACAAGCTCGGTAAATTATGTTAATATATAATTCATTACTGAGAATTATTTAATGAACAGGAAAGTGCCGTAACGGTCGTGATAACGTACCTAAGCAGGATATTACAGCAGATCATTTCATATTCACTTTTTTCTTTTATTACATTGCATTACAAAGCTTACAGTAGCAACATTTTATGACTTCATTTTTTATTGTTGCTTATTTGCAGACTAAGTATAACCAAACGTCTAAGATTTTAACGTATGGAAGCGTCCTTTGAAGACAACAAATACTATATCTTCATACGACTTTTTAAATTAGAAAATTGAAAATCTGAAAATCAAAATAACATTACAAATGTACAAACTAAATGAAAGCAAGTAATCAAATCAGACGTATGTTATATACACAAAAACAGTTACTCTTCATTTGGACAAAAAAGAAGAAATCTGGCTGCCAGAAATTTACCAACTTTTTTCCAATATTCTACACCAATTTCCAGCAGAATGCTGTTCTACAACGGAAGCGGAAAAGTTCCCCAGATAAACTTTTTGAAGGGTATGCTGGGTGTGGAACTGCGCCTGCATGACTTCAAGAATTAGGAACATGAAAAGTCAGCGTGCGGGCAGATACTGCAAAGAAAACTCTGTTTTATAATCGTTTTATTGACACTCAATTCGTCCACCTTTCAGAGTATAGTTAAATTTAAATCATAAAATAAAATAGCTAAAATATCAATTCGTTATCTGACTTCTACATAATAAAGAGACTAGTTCCTCATTCCGCATTTTACCTTTTAACTTTTAACAATTTTGACAAGAGAATTAAAGGATATTTTAAAAAGTTGGAAAGAGTCGAGATAAACTCAAAGGCACAGTTCAAATCAATAAACTATAAAAAATTAAACAGAATAGTTAAAAAGATGGTAAACTTAAGTAAATGCAACGCAGCTTCAACATAGAACTTAAAATTAACCTATATGAGCCCAGTCCTGAAAGGTTGCTGACAAAGGTTGTACAACGCTTTAGATTCAATGTGTGACTGAAAACTTTAGGCTATTTAACACATAATTTCTGCCCAATGATTTTTATCGAACTCAACTGCTGGAATACATATCATTGAACATAAAATCTGTACATAGAAACAGTATTTGTTGTGCAAACGCGCCACCAATGCATCCAACAATCCTTGTTTGTGATTAGAGCTTAGCACAGTGCTTTAAACGAGTATCGCACGAAACAAAAGCGAAATGAAATAACCAGAGATGATAAATATATTCGCCTTCGAACATGAAGTTTTACAAATTTACCTTGTCTAAATAACACAAAAAATTGCAACATGCATGCGCATAGAAAACGATGAAAACATAAAATTGGACAATAATAGATAAATCATCCCCCCCCCCCCTTCCCCGGACAGTACTGAAATTGTAAATGTGTCACTGTACAATCAGTGTAGAATACTAATGATGATATACAAAACTAAACAGACAAGCAATAAAATGGTTGATAATAATATAGTGGTAACATTCAAGAGATACAAGCAATGTAGTGTGAGTATAACTGTAATCTTTCAAGCTCCACAACGGTTTGTGAATCAGAAATACAGTAACAAAATCTTGAACAGTAATAAATTTAAAGAGTATTTTAGTAAAACCACGAATTTACCAAAATTGATGTTGACACACAGAAATGACGTCAATAATTTTGTTGTATGTGGTGTTCACATTATTAGTTATCTTGAAAAATATTCTCTCTTCCTAGAAGTAGACCATCACATTATCCTCCCCCCTCCCTAAGGTCGTATTTGAAAAGCGATGATCTATCCCATTTGTGGAAAGGACCGTAAAGAAATCGTCAAACTACTCCAAAGTTGTACGTGTTCTTATGGAAGTAGCAGTGAGTCGTAATGACTTTTAATTCGGTATCGCGTATGCTTCAGACTCAGTGACAAAATCTTTGTTGCCGTCATTCGGCTATGGAGATAAACCAGAAATGTTTTTTTTCTTAATTTTTGACGTATTCAATTTGCACCACTCTGTCAGATTTTTTTCCGATTACGCAATATAACCGCTTTTGAACTATCTATATCTTCTTAATACCAAAGTGTTCTTCTAATGCCCCATTATTCAGGTGGCGTAAGGTTTCCGACATTCGGAATTCGGCACCATCAACGTTTTTCTAGGTTTTCCAGAAGATTATCTTCTAATTTTAAGTAATTCCATTGTACCCAATAAGCGTTTATCACTAGAGTCAGTGCACTAATTTATTTTTATTAGTTTATTTCAGCACCACGCTTAACTCCAAGTCAAGTTCCTGATCTCGCTATAGCTCGTATGATAATCGCTAATTGTTAGATACGGTAATTCGTAGCAACTCACAAATTTTTTTCTAATTGCATATTACTACACATCTTTACCGATAAAACATATGCTTCTATCTCTATCTCTTCTAATTTTTCTTACAAACTTCGCAAACACTCTTCCGAGTGTTCCTACAACTCCTTTTTAAAACCTGCAACTTTTTCTTCTGCGTGTACCTTTAGCTTACTTCGGCTTTCTAGAATACTTTTACGCATTTGCTTTTAATATTTCTTTAGAAAGTTTTTTTGTGTCTATTTTCATTCTTCTCTTAAAGTTTAGATATTTTCTGGAAACTCTCCTTCAAACGGTCAGCGGAAACTCCTGGATTGTCTTGATGTGTCTATTTTTGCTTCTTGAAACTTTTCTTCTAATTTTCCGATCAAACTTCTGAAATATAGATAAATATAGAGGATATTTGCCCGTAAATCTCGTCTTAAACTTCCAAAATTTTCTTTTGCATCTATTTTTATTTTATATAATTTCCTTTTACTACGCTTGCATTTAATCCTTTGCTCAAAGATATAGAAAATTTTTCGAACTTTTTCACTAGTTTTTGACTAATCGATCAGCGGATTCTCCTCCTGATCCCAAAAGTCAATCGCAGTACATCAAATGTAATTCTTCTATTTGCATTATCAAGTGAATAATATGAAACTTGGGCTCATTTATTAAAGTCATGCTGTTTTTACTTTTGCAAGTATAGCCCTTGCTTTTGAACTCCAATATTCAGCAAAACACCGTTCTGAGACTGTGTGCTGTTATTTCACACTACTAACGTTGCTCCCTTCTCCCGAAGAAACCATACCGTCCAGCACTGCCCACAATTGTTTGCTTCCATTATTTTCCATTTTGTCTACAACTGCCCCCGCAGCACTCTGCGAATGGCCTTTCCTTCTGTACGTTCCAGCAACTCCATCTGGTTGCATCACGCGACACTCGCACTGTGTGGCAATCTGTGGTGCATCAAAATTTTCAGAAGAAGTAATCATTTTTGAGTGCTATGAATATGCCCATGAATATTTAATGCCCACTTGTATTGTATTATTATGGTACGAACCAGGTATACATTAACTAGAACATTTTTAGGTCTTAAGATTTTATGTAAAACCTCAATAATCAATTGTTTTTCTTGTACATGAAGTCTTTTATAATTCTTCATTTTTGCCACTCTTGGGGTCTATGGTTTATTCGTTCTTAACATCCAAATTAACACTTATCACAGTTTTTGTAGTTTTTGGATTTATAAATAAAAATTGTAATTCTGAAGATTTCATTGGTCCTTGTACCTAAATTTTCTCCGAGCTGCCAAGTACAACGTACATAAATATCTCATTATATGATAAAATTTCCTGTCTCTCACTATAGAATTACACTATAGTGTTACAAATCAAATCTAAATACCGTTATACAGTACACCGTCTATTAACAAGTTGTGGGATGCTTTTATTTCTTAATTTTGAATAGAAGGCGCAGAATTCAATATTTTGTAAAATCGCCTTTTAGCTTCCCACACTACACTCTTAAAACTAATGCAAATTTTCTCATGTGCAATCATCTCATCATCATATTAGACATTTTCGATATACACGTCGTCCTACAATACATATTAAAACGACCAAACTTCCAAATTTATGATATTTTATTTTTTAACACATGTATTTTGCCAAATAGTTCTTCAAAGCAAACAAAAAATAATTAAATATTATTACCAAATATGAAACACAACCTTTTATTAAACGTACACGCCAGATGTTTAAATAAAAGCTCTAGCATCAATCATAATTTAATCAAATGAGCTTTATCAGCAACATAAAAACGGTATGTAAATAATGACATTGCAGATTGTTACAACTGCAAATTACCATATACAAGTTGTGTCGAGTGTGGTTATTCTTTATCTAAATATTAATGAATCTAAAATATTCAAAACTGTTGTGAGGATTTATCTTTATCTTAATGTCTCAATCAAAAGCACCAGGAACTATTAAGTCTAATCTTTAGATCTTACTCAAGCTTTTCTGCATATCTGGGATCTAAAATTGCTTCTAAGGCATCTTATCCACAAAAATAAAAAGGCAAACACAATACGACTAGTTTGTAGCAAGCTAATGAAGATGAAAATACTTATAGGAGGTTGCCAAAAAAAATTTATTCTTCTTAAAACACGGAGACCGTTGCAAGGTTTTACAAAAAATTGCATACATTTGTTAAACGAAAGATTTTTAAAAGAATCACGTACCAATTATTTATTGCGTAACTGGAGTACAATTCGCAAAAAAAATCTGGTAACTTTTTATAATGCGTATAACTAATACGTGGGCTGCACGATAACTATTGCGAAAAATTAACAGAAACAAATGTTTAATGTTGGAAACGTTTTTGTTTTTTTTTTCTTCAGGCATTCTCCCTAACGGTCAGTACAATGCTGCATACGTTGGAACCAATTTTCATAGTATTTTTCCACAACAAATCTCCAAAAAATGGGTTTTGAATCGCCTTTTCCGACGTCGAAAATCGTCCATGCAATTTGTTTTTCACATGTAGGAATAAAAAGAAATCGTTAGCAGCAAAATCACGACTATGCAGTGGATTACCCATTAGTTCCACGTTTTGGGTGCTCAAAAATGATCCGGCTTTACGCGTTCGTTTTTTCTTATTATTTTTGGCAAACAAATTATTGTGTACCATTCAGGATTAATCGTTTTACAATCTAAAACTACGTTTGCGACATGTCCAGTTTTTCCAAAAAAACAGACGATCGCTTGCTTCGAAGTGCATCGAGCGCCAACGACTTTTGTTAGGTTTGGCTCATTCTGGGTGACCCATACAATCGACTGCTGTTTACTTTGGGCTCACACAATAATCCAAGATTCGTCACCTCTGACGATGTTGTAAACGGCTTCTGATACACCGCGATCGTATTTTTAAGCACCTCTTTCGACTAATCGACACGAGCCTGTTTTTCCAACGCGCACACCTTTTTTGCGGTTAAATAATCATGCAATGTTGAATGTATGCTAGTCATACTAATGCCTAAGGATACCTGAATTTTACGATAAGTTACATGACGATCTTGCTTTATCAGTTCGTGCACGGCATCAATGTTTGCTAGCATCACATTCGATTTTGGACGGCCTTCTTTAAATTCATCCGCCGACGAACTACGATCACAAGTAAATTCATTATACCAACGACATACAGTGGCTCTGTGTGAGGCTTCGTCACCAGAGGTCGAAGTGAGTTGATCTACGCAATTTTGGCGAGATAATCCACTAATAATCGCACGAAAATGTTTACGAGTTAATTCTACTTTTTTCCCGAGAGCAAAATTTTCAACTTAATAAAAACAAAACAAATAGTCTGTATGTCAAAATGTTTTGAGTCCAAAATGTCAAACTGTATGATGCAAACGTTAAATCGCCCCTAGCACACGCAAGATTTCTTCTTCTCTTCTTCTTGCAGTTCCTATCCGTTCCGGATGTTGGCAACCATTTGGGCTATTATAATTTTGTTGACTGCTGTCTTGAATAACTGTGTTGTGGTCATAGAAAACCATGTTCGCAGGTTTTGAAGCCATGATATCCTTCTTCTACCCGGACCTCTTTTGCCTTGTACTTTTCCCTGCAGTATAACTTGAAGTAGTTGGAATCTGTTTTCGTTCCGCATAATGTGTCCTAGGTACTGGAGCTTTCTTGTTTTTATTGTAGTCAGTATTTCTTTTCTTTTTCATTCTTTGCAGAATTTCGTCATTCCTGACTCTCTCTATCCATGACACTCTTAACATTCTGCGATAGAGCCACATTTCAAATGCCTCCAGCCTTTTTCTGTTGTTTTGTCAGGGTCCATGATTCTACTCCATAAAGAAGGATAGGAAGACGTAGCATCTCAGAAATCTCATCTTTGAATTAATTGTTAAATTGTGGCTTTTGAAGATGGTACTCATTTTGTTGAACACGGCTCTAGCCTTTTCAATGCGGATCTTTATTTCCTGTGAGTTATCCCACTGGTCATTAATGGTGCTACCAAGGTAAGTATACTTTTCCACTTGTTCTGTAGGTATATGGTTTATCATGAGTTGACATCTGGGGATATTATTTTTACTGATGATCATTAATTTCGTTTTGTTTATATTGATGTCTATGCCCTGTCTCTGACTACATTCTGTAACTCTGTTTAATAGTACTTGTAAGTCCTCTAACTTTTCAGCAAAATGACTGTGTCGTCTGCGTACCTGATGTTATTTAATCTTTCTCCATTTACGAGAATCCCTATATTTGTGTTTTCTAACGCTTCTCTGAAGATGTATTCTGAATAAAGGTTGAACAATAGCGGAGACAGTACACAGCCCTGTCTCACCCTCTCTGGATTTCTATATCTACGATGTTTTCTTCTTCTAATTTCATTGATGCCGTCTGATTCCAATATAGATTTATAATAATTCTTAGATCTTTTCGTCTAGTCCTATGTTTCTTAAAATATCTATCATCTTTTGATGTTGGACTCTATCAAAAGCTTTTGAAAGTCTATGAAGCAGGCATATACATCGCAGTTTACATCCCTGCAACGTTGAATTAATACTTGAATGCTAAATAGGGCTTCGCGTATTCCGACTGCGTTCCTGAATCCAAACTGTGTAGGTGCTATTTGTTCTTCGCATAGTTTGTATATTCTCTTATGAATTATTTTTAGAAATGATTTTAATAGATGGCTCATGAGGCTTATTGTTCTATACTCGTTGCACTTCTTAGCTCCTGGCTTTTTAGGTAGTAGAATGAATTCAGATTTAAGCCATTCTATAGGTATTTTTCCAGTGTCATATATATAGTTGAATAGATCTGTCAGCCATTTCACGTTTTCTTCATCTAGGAGTTTCAAAAACTCTGTCTGTATGTTGCCTGGGCCAGGTGCTTTGCCTTCCTTCATACTTTTTATTGCATTTTGTACTTCTTCTACTAGTATTTTTGGTCCGGTTTCGCTGTTTATCTGGAGAGGTTTTGGCAAGATAGGTAATTCCCAATGAGATATAGTGCAGAACACGTAACATATCAAACAAACCCTTGAATATACAATACAAAAGAAAAGAAAACTTAAAAGACCCTCTAAAATAAAAATACAAATATTGAAGTGATACAGGTAAACGTACAAAAAAAAACAATGTTGCGGACAAATATGCGCTAAAATTATTGTATAGGTAGATAAGTGTATTCAACATTTTTCCTGCCCTTCAGCTAGCTAAATTATAGGGAATTGAAGGGATATTCAAAAGGGGGAGGATGTTTGCAACGAATAAATGATACAACGTTGTTATGAAATAATTTCAGAGAAGAAAATTTTAAATTAGGAAATTAAACTGATAAACGATCGACTCTTAGCATTGACGAAGACGAATTACGGGCAAGAATTAAACGAAATCCATTGTGTACTGCTTAGTAATAATATAATAGTAAGGCTCTAACGCTCCGCGTGGAAGCACAGCCTCCAAATTGAGAGGCTCTCATATGTTCGCTCTCTCTGCCCGGTCATCGCGCACCATCTCTGATGCGGGGCGACGTGGCAAGTACCGCGCCTTAGATGACCGCCATTTTTACTCCTTGTTCAAGTGAACGCAGGTTCTCAATTATTTTTAGTGACTGTTTAGGCCACCCATCAGGCCAGGCATCAGAAAGCTCCGGGAATGGAACCCGGGTCCGTCCGCATCGCAGCCCGCGCCTCAACTACTGGATCACTCATGGCGTAGTACTGCTTAGTGCCTTATGGAATGTTCCAACGAACTCAAGCATCCATAAGTCGTCACTTTTATTATATTGAAAAATATAAAAAAAATGGTGAAAATGGGGCCGCAAAAATTAACAGAACAAAACAAGATGCACAGATTATATATCGCATCTTTTTTGCTGCTTTAACATAACAAGGATTCTTTTTTGATCCAAATTATGACCAATAATTGTAAACAAAATGGATAGTAGTTGGGCCGTAAAAAAATCTGCAGGCAGCGTAAAGCTCATGGTGATTGTATGATGGTCTCTGTAAAGCCAATATTAATTATTTTTTCTTGCAACCTGATAACCCAATTACAGAATGGTACTACAGAGATTTGGACATTATGCATGAGAAATTGTGTTTAAAACAGCCGCGTCTGTTTAATAAACAATAATTTTTCAACACGCAGTACAACAGAGCGAAAATTAATAAAGTTGAGCTTCGAATATCTTCCTCGCTCGTTTTATTCACCCATTTTCGCCAACAAAATGTAATCTTTTCGGAAACTTGAGCAACCATATACAAAATCAACATTAAGATAATAGACAGATTATCATTTTACCAAAATAATACAGAAAGCATTACCTGATCATTATTATCCCACTCTAATAGAAAACTGCCTATAGTAGAAACAAAAAATAATGAAAAGTGAATGCTTCGAAAAATGACAGAATGCAAGAAGTAAAAAGAATAAAAGAAATTTCAATAAAACAACAAAGAAATTAACCCAATTAAAAAATCTATCAATCAGTAACCCCTCACTATCAGAAGCAACAATTTTTTTACTGTGAAAAACCACAAAGCAACTGGTCTCAATTACATGTTCCACCAATAAAAGATTACAATTATAAATAAGCTAGAAGTAACAAGGCAAAGGGCACAGCAAATGTTTTCCAGCAACACAATATAGATAAAGAATATCTCAATACCAAATCAAATCAGTCTTCCAATAAAAAATATCAGCCTTACAGAAGTTTACGAGACAATCTTACGAAGCATGAACATAAAAGGGCATCAAGATTTGATAACTGGTAGTGTTACAAGAACTTACAAGCAAAAAATTCAAAGTTGTACAAAAAATCATTAACGTGGTACTTAGGCTTAGATATTTCCGTAGCCAGTACAAAGTAGCACAAATAATTATGCTAGAATCAAAATAAAGTGTCTTCTTATCGTTCAATTAGTTTGCTGCCATTTCTTTCGAGAATGTTTGAAAAATATTTCTACAAAAAATGTAACTCATCATCGATAACAACAAATTAATTTATAATAGCCAATTTAGTTTTATAAATCAATATGAGACTATTGAACAAGTAAATTGGCGCAGTCAAAGAAAAAATGTATTGTAGAGTAGCATTTATTGACATAAATTAAGCTTCCGTCGAAGTTGGCACAAAGAGCTTTTATTCATACTTAAGAAAAGTCTTTCATACAATTTTGCTATTATCTTTAACTGCTATCTAATAAGCAGATGCTTTTCATAAAATATTAGGACGAGCACACTGGAATGGCACCGAGTAACATAAGAGAGTGTCTTAGATCCTGTCCTATAGCTTTTGTATACGGTGGATTTGTTAACAGACAATAATACCACAGTTGCCACGTACGTAGCAGTACATACAACCCAGTTACTGTATCGCAATATCTCCAACAAAACTTAAACTACAAACCAGGTTAACCAATTAAAAAATCAAAGTAAATAAATTGAAATCGGTTCATATAACGTTTACATTAAACAAATATACTTGTCCCAATGTTATGTTAAATGATTGTAAATTGAAGCAAGAAAATAGCAAAATACCTTGAGATGCACATGGACAGGCGCTTGACCTAAAAGAAACATTTATTTGCACAGAAAACAACTTCATATAAAATTTAGACAAATGCACTCAATGATTTGTAGACAATCGCAGCTATCAACTAACTGTTGTATAAGTCTGTATTAACTCAGGAACATAATTCACATCTTAAAATTCTACACTTTCAAAATAAAGTAGTGAAAACAATAATCGACACCCCGTGGTATATCCCCAACTATCTAATTGCAAGAGAGCTACAAATGCTATCTATTAAAAAAGAAATCAAGACACACAGTGACAAACATGGTGTTAGAACTATAGTGTAGCCACATGTGCTCGCAAGAACTTTGCTCAAAAACAACAGTGAAGTACAACCACTAAAACGTTTCTAGCCTAACGAATTAAAGGACAGGTTTATTTAGTTATCTAATTACCATATCTAGTTTATGTTACTGTTAATGTCATTAACCTTAAGCTAGAGCAGAGTTTTTATTAGAAGCACTTTTTGCAAGCATGATATGTTAGTTATAGTAACTATTTATTATCCAGAAGGACAAATTGTAAGTAAAGAGGGATAAAGTTTCGGCAACAAACAATCGTCGAATTCAACGGTTGAAAATTGCAGATTTTATATTTACTACGTAGTATTATTATTAATTCTGTTATAGAAACGCCTTCGCAATACATACACCCCAGATGCAATTAAAAACGCTACACACCAACTCGAGAGCAATAAAATTTCTCAAAACACAATTGTAATTTAAAGTGAACGTTAATTTCCAGTTCTACATAAAAGAAAGGTCACAAATCTGTCTCCCATAAATTTAGTGAAACATTAAAGTCCGCTGCGGCCATTCCTCCGAGAGGAAAGGATTTTCATTTCCCAATTCTCGGCGTGCCTAATTGCCGATGCTATCTGAATTCAACAAAGGAGAAACGCGCGATTCGGCATACATTTCGGTAAAGCACGGGCCTCCGTAGAAAGCGGCCGCGCCGACTCCAGGAGGAATTCGAGTGGCCTCACTTTCTTGCAGGAATGGGCGAGCTCCCGCAAAAACGCCGGCGCACAATGGCTCGACTTTGCGAGTAAATATGGAGATCGGCGGGTTCACGACCGCGGCGTGGCATCCTGGCCCGTATGTGGGTTAGGCACGGCCCGTGAACCAGAGCGTCGCTTTACTCACGGAAGCGGCACCGCGGAGGTCACAGGTTAACGCCAAGACCCCAGGGAAAACCCAGTTACCGCCTTCAACTCGCGCGTGTCCAAATTGCCGGGGCGATCCGATTGGCCAATCGAGCCCAACAACCCGGCTCCAGGACGCACACGTCATAAATGGTGATTTAAATGGCCAGAGCGCCTATGGTTCGCCTTGATCTGTAACTAAATCAAGGTGAGTCATCGGCGATTGCTTCATAAATCATAAGGCACCGGCCAGTGAAAGCGAATTAAAGAATATACGAGGGGTTTTTTGAACTGAAAACAATACGTGTGCATATTAAAGAGAGCAAAATGGAGGACTTGTATCCTGAACGTGAAAATGGAACACTCAAAATCAAATATTGCAGAGACTAAAGTAAATGTTGACCTCTATCTAGTTTAATTATAATAAATAATCCCTATTATAGAAAAACCATGTCAAACAATAAAAGAAGGGAAGGACATATCTATAGTGCCCGTTAAAAGATATAAACATTATAAATAAACCTACACAGATAAATGCAATAAAGCTATTCTAACACAAATTAGTGCGCTGATGTGACAATTGTTTTGATAGAAAAACCAAAATTTGCACAGGGTCCAAAAATATATGAATATACCATACGCGGTGGGTGACTGATTCAAAAATTAAAATAAATGCATGCTACATTTTAACCAAAGTGAACCAAGAGTGATTTGACTTTAACCGATATAAATTTTTTTTAACAGATTAAAACAGAAGCGAAGCGTCTACATCCGACATCATTACGAAGAAAAAATCAAATGATGAGGGTTAAAAAAATAATCTTAAAAACGTAAAAGAATAAAATGACCACACAGAGCTTTTTGGGCATGTTTTGATAGAGAATGTACCGAAGGTTTACAATGGAATGAATGTGTACAGACTAGTCCGACCATAGCAAAAGTCAAATTTATTGTTCCTCTTTTTTTAAGAGGTAGTTATACACATTCTATGACAAGGAACGTCATCTTCCCTGAAAACAATATTTCAATATATTTGACGGTGATTATAGTGCCACCCCACAAAATTAAATTTAATGTGCCGTCGCATCAAAAGACTCCCCACACTCTTACACTAACTCCCCTATAGTTTACCCTCTACTGAAGAAATTTATCACCCGATTGATTAGACAAACATTTCCATACTCTGTATTGGCGTGTTTGTATAGCCCCACACGATACAAATAGCGCTCTTACCTTGTGGTTCTAGGAGGGCAGGCCTTGACATTACTGATCGTTTATCTCTTCTCTTAAATTGCGTAATAACCCGATCCTTTGAAACTGCGAGCAGCTTGGCTTATTATACACCCGCAACTGAAATCATCTAGATGTTTGCATCCAGGTAATGTGGCATGGTCCAAACAACACTAACCTGTCCACAGATATTAAGGAGGTTATTTAGCCACAAGTAGTTTACAATTTTTCACAGAATTTGATTTAGCCCTTTGAATTGTCAATTTACACTTAGTGTCTACTTTCTTCTGACATCCTACTGTATTGTTGCAATACGGATTTACCACACCATGTTCGACTGCACAAGATGAGACAGAATAAGGCAACAATGCACATATTAATTCAGTTTAGTGCCAAAAGATACAATAAAAATATAAAGTAAGCATTTTGAGATTTCATGCACTTCTTAAGACATTCACACTGTTCAAAAAATGTTATAAGTTCTCTGTTGCCTCGTTCCTAAAAACTTTCTGAATAATCCAAATAGTTTCTACGGACAAATATTCCATGCTCACTCATCAGTGTTTAACTTCCACCTGACCTGGATGATAATAGTTATTCTCGTTCACGTATGCGCATTACCGTCCAATCTCGTCGGCTGCCAGATTACATAGCGGTCGTATTAATTATATTAACATCGACTCGACATTATCGAGACAGATCACATATATCTGTGATAAATAATCAATCTGATAAAACTAATCGAACATTAGGAGTAAATAGAAGAAACATTTGGAAAATTAAGTAAACTGTTAAAAGCAAAACTATTTGCGTGCGAAAATCAAATAGAAAGATATATTAACCGTAAATGGAACAACATAATCTACAACTGGACGGAAAAGACCAAGAACGTTCACAAATGTCATGGGGGAGGCGAAATAAAAAAAAAAGATTTGACTAGGCACGACGATCAACGAACAGAGGAGTATAGATTAGAGGAGGAGTATGTTTATCATTGGACAGCTAGACTATAAAAAAGAAGAAAACTTACCAACCAATTCTCCCCTCATCTTAGAACACAATTTACTTGCTTTCAGTAATTAGCGAAACAGATCAAATTATATAAGAAAATAATACAAAGAGCTCTAACGTCATCAAATCAAAAATAGTTATACAACAGCAAATTCTAATTAAACTCAATTCCACTTCGTATTTAGCGAACAAGACGCATTGCTTCGACTTCGCATGTCTATTTTCATTTACAAAATATGGAGTGATAGTTGAAAAAGGTAATTATAAAAAAGGAACGTTACTTTCTCCTAAAAATACGCACGTGAGTCACGAGCGAGAGCCGAATTTTAAGCAACCGCTCGAGTGTCAGCCAGCAACGCATAATTTGCCAACGGCTAAGTCCCTGCAGCTCCGTTTTCAGTCTACAAGCGTCAACGATTTATTCAGGGTCCAGGCGAAACTTTTCGCGGTCAATCCGCAGCGCTGCAAATAAAAAATTTCGCACCGCCCGCGCCCAGAACATTACGTTTATTACCCACACAAACCACAGCAGCCTTTGCCTTCGACTGTATAAAGCAAGAGCAACTTCAAGTGACTTTCATCGGTTTTTAATAACAAATGCGGCCGGCCTACGGAATTATGCGTAATTATGGCTTGTCACGTAAATGTTATTAATTTTCATTGGCATTAAAATATTAAAATGTGTACTTTACTATTGACATTGGACATGTATTTTCCTAACGGTCGCATTTACATGACAATATATTCAATGGCATCTTGGGGTACGACGTCTAATATGTATTTATGTTTAGCGCTCAATCTGATATCTCGAGAATTAACGTATTATATAAATAAAATGAGTTGAACAATATAAATAGCCATAAAATGTTGCAAGCTGCTTTGCATTGCTCGCTTTTTATTTCTTATGTCTAACTAAAGCAAATAATTAATTGTATAATTGCTTACCTGCACCCAACATTATCCTTACTCCAGCATGATCTACCACTTTATGTTTGGGTAAGAGAAGAAACCAAAGTTAGCAAACTTGGACAATTAATTCAATTCTAAAGAATTAGCAATAAATAATTTACGTTAATATTTAATACCGAAAAATTATAAATAAAATAAAGTTATAATACCCCCAAAGCATGTTAAGCCTCATTTTATCCTAAGGATTAAAAATATCCTACCTACAAAAAGTAAACCTTCATATTTAATGTTTATAATCTTTTACCTCTTACAACATTCATTCCAAATGACTAAGATCTAAATATCAATACAGTTTGCTTGTCGAAACTTATTGTATACCAAATTTGGTGTAAACTTACTATCAAACGATGGATAAACCATAAAAATTTTCTGTCCGAGAAAAGGACCTTTCGATTGGTTGTGAAAGAATCAAATTTATAAGACAATAAAATTGATTATTAAATATTCAAAGTAAAGTAAATATTATAACCCCTGTAACAAACAGTAATTCAAAATAAACTGCCCAGTATAGCTTAATAAAAATTTATTTCACAAGATGTTGTCTAAATTGAAGTCTGATTAAGCTCCCTCGATCGTCTAAACCTAAAACATTCCCAAAAGAAAAAGCATTTTTCGAATAAAAAAAAGATGGAGGCTTTCGCAAACTTAATTTTTTTCTGTTGACAAATTAAAAACCGAGATAAACAAATACTTCAAACCCTTAAAGCAAAATTTGTCCACAGTACTACCCCAACAAATATAAAACTAACTAATGGAAAAAAGCCCACTTCACTGTTACACTTTTGGGTATTTTGATACAATCTCTCGTTATACCTTATCAAAAAGTGACTAAAATAAAATACTAAAGGAGATTACTCTGAAATTTAAAGTGCAATACTTTAGAACATTCAAAAATGATAGGTACTCCCCCTCAAAACTTCGGTTATGTGAATATAAAGTAAAATTATAGTGCCACGTGATGCTACCAGATGCCGTTGCTAAAACGCACAGAACGAAAGGTAGTGAGTCATTCGTACAGTACTGATAGTGCAGATGCAGATAAAGTGAAAAACCCTAAAAGCAGACAATTATAGAAACATTCTTTAAACATCCATACGAGTTTAGTAGCTGTACACGAAAACATAACATCGAGTCGCAGAATTGTAATTCGTCTGAATTTAAAAGAGGCAAGGACTATTCAGGGAAAGGGCAAAAGCGGGAGTTCAGCAATTGCGTACAAATTACACATTGTCTAACAAGTGTCCGACTTCATAATAACCAACAGGCAAATCACATTCGACGTACTGGTTGATGTAGCAGGTCTGTCATGCGGAACTTTACTTAAAGTCATCAATAAAAACTTAAAGATGACAAAGATCTGTGGACAATTGGTTCCTGATACGCTCACCACTCAGCAGAAGTAAAAGCATATGGAGGTAGCAATTATTACAATGTACAGTGTGGATCGCGGGACGTTCTTTGAGTGTCTGATCACAACAAACAAATCGTGGTTTTGGTACGAAACACCGTGAAAGAAACATTAATTTCTAGCATAATAGCACCATCGGTCGGGATTTTTTATTCCAAAAAAAATGGGGTCACCAGTTGTTGATGAGATAACTGCCCCTTAGTGAAATAATTGCCAGTGAGAGGTACTGCGTTACAGAAATTGGAGACGCATTGCGTTGCTTTAACTTAACAATGCTTGGTCACATGTCAGTTGCCACCCTACAAGATATTCACCTTATCTTGTACCAAGCATCTACGATCCTTTTGACACAATAAAGAACCATTGCATGGAGGTTTAATCAACTTTCGATAAGTAGTTTGAAGCAGCATATCACATAAAAATCTCTGCTGTATTACATTATATATACATTCAATCAAATAGTTTTACCGCTTTATACAACACATATTTTTTGAATCGAAATTTTGAAAGGTTATAGATCTACACGTATAAAAACCTAAAAAAATGGGACTCAAATGTAATATTTATATTTTTCAGGATCTTGTACAATTATGCATATTTTTACGTTTTGTAAATTTCTTCATGATGCTCTCGCCATAGATTCCTATATATTAGTTTATCATCGTTAGCAAACAGACGTACTTTGAGCTAATTATTTAACGGGGGGAAAAGTTTAATTTATTTGATATAGATAAGAACCTAAAAGTGTTGTAATAACTAATTACTGATCAAGTCTGAATTGCGTAAATTTCAATTCATCATAGAGGTTATAATGCGGTTTACGCTGGATAATTTATCTATATATACCTATATAAAAATCAATGTAACATTATATGATCAGATTCACATGATTTTTGGCATAATTACTGGCCTTGTCTGCTAAAGATTTGCATAATTTTACTTTGATGATCGATTATCTGTGTGCTGAGATAATTGACCATCAAAATGTCCATTTAATTTCGATGGGAGTGGCCATCTACATTGTTGCGAGCTCGCGCCAAGCAAGATATCCATTGTTAAGCATCCAGATATGGAGTAACGAACACCATACAACCAAGTGAAATTATTTATTTCAAAAAAAATTCCCCCAAAAATTTAACTGCTGCGAAGCAGGGTGAACGCGGCTAGTGTCAAATAAACACGGTAGTACAATGATATGGCTGGCTACTCTGACAATTTGTGTGTATTTATTTTCTGTAGTTTTCCACGTTGAGTTTAGGAATGAAACAATAAGCTGTAGCAATATCTACAAATAGAATGGCTAATATAAACCAAACATCTTCAACATAAATGACGATCCAAACTGGATGTTACTTGAAAAATGACAGGAGGAAGACAAAGGCTTACCTACTGTACAGATGTGTTAATGCAACAGTTGGTACATCTTTTTACCCCTACGATTCAACGGTAAAACTAGTAACTGATTTCAAATTGGAATCGTATATTAGATAAAATTGCACTATTTCTTATATTATTTCGCATTCAATTTTAAATCGTTATGCAATTGCGCAAGGTTCAAATGCGATTTATTAAAATATTTTGCACAGCTTATCAGATGGTCGTGACTTTGCGTTTAATTTTCCGAGCAATAATTAAACACCCATGCATTAAGCAAATTATCTCTTTCAATTTACTGCAGGCGGAGTTTGGTGGATGAATTTCAGAACAGCCTGCCGCGTCTCCACAATTTATGCGGTTTGTGAATGCTCAGAATTATCTTGCTATCAAACACCTAGGAATGTAATTGTCACGAGAGTGGAATCTGAAATATACTGCGCATCAACTTCATAAGCACCTTTCAACGTCGATGGACATTTATGCCACTCGGCGAGCGTGCTGTTAATTACAAATTTAGATCTGCACATTTACAACATGCTTGCAGTTTTCCAGTCTTAGCTGAAACGGCTTCATTTGGAGAAACTTAACAGTTTAAATGGCATTATCGGAGAGTCAATTTTCCTCTAGGTGACTGATCGATGACCCGGTTGTTGTAAATCTAATTTCTGAAATTAAATATTTGTCAAGCAACCCTGTCGAGGGAACTAACTAGCCTGAGTGCCAAAAAAGGTTTACAAATGCCTCACTTCCTGTTGCATGTTTTATAACATCTGCGTGAGCTTTTAAAAAAAGTGAAAAATTATTGTGAGTGTTACAGGTAGCAGCAAATCATGAAAGAACTGAACATTTATCATAAACAGTGTAACAATAGTCTATAGGCACTCAATCCACGAATACTCTAATAAGACTCTTACTAAAGCGGCTTAATCGTGCTATATTTCGTTGTCCGAATGTTTATTTTTCCTCTTTGTACTTTTCTTGTAAAATAAAAATAGTCACAGACAAAATCAGAACAAACCTGCAATCACTTGGATTCAAAAAAAAAAAATCAGGGATAATGCAAGAATTCTCATACAACAAAAGATTGATGGTAACTTCTAGTAGAGACAATTAAATACATGCATTATAGGTATTTAAAAAATATTTGCTACAAACTATAAATTTTTTTAAATTTTAAGTGCCTTATATTTTTTGACGTTATTATTCCAAACAAGTTTGAATTTGAGTTTTCGCTTTGTGTACATTTCTATTTAACAATTTAACTGTATAACTGCCAAGACCTACCTGAAGGTTTAATTTATGTGTTGATTTGGATTGTAATTGAAGTCTCGTTGAAATAACTTTGTAAGCATAAAGTATTTACTTTTCTAGTGACATCCCCGATGTTATTAAGGCCAATACAACAGGATCACCTCATCTTCTATAGCATTAAAAAAATATCATTCTCACTACCGCCCCAATCTTTTTTAACCTCCTTGAAGACGTCAAGCTTTTTGCTTCGGTTTGTTTTCTAATTTTTTTATTTATGTTGCTGTCTTTATTACAGCACAAATACGTCGACCACCTTTTCTCAAACAATTTCTAAAACAATTTGTTTATATAGATTTTGCAAGCAATCAAGACAATATCTATGCCTGATCTACCTAAATATTATAAAATGTATTATAAAATATACAAAAAAGTTGTAATTGTCCATCTTCATTATACTTTTTGAGTGAAAACTCATAATAAAATCAGTGGCTAGTCACCGCCACAGTTACACTTTTCACCATTTTGGAACTCTAACTGGGAATTAGCCCGTAAGTATAAAATTACTAGAGCATTTTGCCAAAACCTTCTATACACTTTGATTATCAAAACTGTATTTGAACAACACAATTTCAAAAAAAAATGTATTCGGTTTTCAAGAACGTTGATGCTAAATTTAAGTTTAGTATACTTTTTTCTGTTCAATTTTACATATTATATACAAAGAAGCTTCATGATTCATTAAGGATAACCTATTTATACCACTATGTAGTAAAAAGAGACGGTTCTTAACTCTCACTAAAATCTAATTACAGTAATAACTCGTAACTGTAACAAATATTAAAATTTAAGTAGCTGGGATTATAAGCCTCCATACAGATTTCTTTGCCAAAAATCTACTACGAAAATACTAAGATAATGTAAGTAACAACTGTAATTAAAAATTATAGTTACAAAACAATGTAAGTTAACGTAAATTACTTTAAGGTCGATGGCTTCATAAAATCTAACAGAGTAATTTGACTAGAAAGATATTTTTAACTAAAGAATTCTTCCTAACAAGTGATTAACGTTTTTTTCCGTAAATTCGTATATTACAATATCTATATATAATATCTTTAACTCTCTCAAAAATTATTTGAGTAATAATAAAGATAAGATTACTCAACCCCATTTTTTGTTATTTTTTAAATCAAGCAACTCTTCATATTAATTAGAAATTCTTTAAAACTAACGCTTCATTTATTTATGTAATTTTTTATATTTTACTTTACCTCTATAACTTTTTAATGCATTCTACTTTCACCGTGAAAACTAGTAAAAGGTAATTGAAATACCATGCACTCTAAAAAAATGAATATTTCATAATACAAAGCATACGTGTTTGGTTTTTACTTGCATTTTTGCAATGCTTTTATTATTTTGTTTCTAACATGGTCAAATCTAAAGCACAAATGATATGACATTTATTTCAAAATAATGGTCGCTGATGAAACGATAGAAATCAACAGCTCTACCAATGGACGACTACTTACAATGAACTTTCAACGCCAACATCCTCGAGCATCGTTATGAAGTCGTTCATAATGGTATCCTAACTACTCCTTTGAATAGGTCTAAAGATAAGCAAATTTACTATTTTAAGAGAGATAGGGGTGATTGACATTTTCATTATTTAAATAGAAGTAACTTAGTAAAATATGCAAACAGTAAAAAAATATAAACGTAAATTTTTAATGTATTTCAGTAATGTATGTATAATTACTGTGGTTAACATTTAATTTCAACATATAAAAGCAGCTATAATTAAATTGCATCTGTGATAAAAATGCACTAAACCGAATGCTTCAAAAATACAAGTCTATACATTTTTTCTGCAGTTTTTGTTTGTTTATAACGATACGTTTTGAATTTTTATCTCCAACAATGGGGGGGTAAGGGGTGGCGCCAACATCTAGACACCCAAATGCCAACCTCACCTACACGTGGTACCCCCTGTTAGATAACAGACGAGGCTCTGGCGACCCAGGATCGGGGGGTATAACCTGATACCAGTTGTCCCGAGGTAACGGGGCCCTTGTGGCTGGGCTAATCACCCGCACAAGGTAAACAGATTCAGAGAACAAACAATCGCCTCGGAAATGGACGGAAAACTGGGAAACGGACTCGGCGCGAATCACGGATAAGAATCGGAACGTGGAATGTAAACGGTATAAACGGAAAGGAAGTAGAAATAATAGAAGAAATGGCCAAATATAATATGGAGATGCTAGGTATAAGTGAAATAAAGAAGAAAGGAAACGGAAGACAACTATTAGATCAAGGTTACCAGCTTATATACTCAGGATCAGCAGGACGAGCTAAAGAGGGCGTAGGAATAATCCTAACTACACAGATGGCCCAACAAGTAAAACAATGGGAAGCGGTAAATGCAAGGATATTATATGTAGACCTAAAACTGCAAGAAGAAATAACCATAATACAGATCTACGCCCCCACAGAAGAAGAGAAAGAGACATTCTACGAAGAACTCCAAGTACAAATAGATAAAGGGAGAGAAAGAAGCAGACACATATTAATAAATGGAGACTGGAATGCCAGAATAGGAAATAGACAAGATATAGGATATGGCACGATAGGTAAATATGGAGGAGAATCTACCATAAATAATAACGGAAGAAGAATGATAGACTTTTGTGTTACCAATCAAATGTTAATCGGAAACAGCCACTTTAACCATAAGATAATACACAAAATTACTTTTGAGGCAGCAGGAAGAGAAGCGAAAAGCATTAACGACTATATAACATACAACAGAGAAGCGAAATATGCCATAACAGATGTAAAAGTAATAAGGGGGGCCGAACTGCATACAGACCATAGACTGCTAATAACAGACACCAAATTTTATAGCAGGGAACCCAGGAAACAAAGAGAATATCAGAAAATAAAAATATCAGTATTAAGAAAACCAGAAAAAGCAAAAGAATTCAAAAAGAGATTAGAAGACACCTTAGAAGGATGGGAAGCGAAAGAAGCAGAAGAAGGAAACCAATGGCCCATGGAAAAGAAGTGGACAATACTAAAAACAGAAATAGTGGAACAGGCAGTAAAGACCTGCGGAAAGGTAACAGTAAAGGGAGATCAAAAAAGAACCCGGTGGTGGAACGAAGAAGTAAAAGATAAAGTAAAGATCAAAAAGAAAGCTTGGAAAAGGTATATACAAAGTAAGAAAGATTGCGATAAACAACACTATATAAATAAAAGAAATGAAGCCAAAGAAGCGGTACATAGAGCAAAACAAGAAACTTGGGAGGAATTCGGAAAAGAACTAGAGACGAAATTCAACGAAGATAACGGAAGACAGACAGTTTTGGAAAGTAATCAGAGGGCTAAGAGGGAAATATGGAAAGCAAGTATGGAGTATAAGGAACAACAAAGGCATAGTAGAAACAGAAGAAGGAAGAATCTTGGAGGCATGGAGAGAGTATTACAACAACATATTTAAAAAAGATGATAATATCCGGGGCAGAGAGAGAAGAGGAACAGTTCAGGAAGAAGAAGAAGAAATAGAAATAGAAATAGAAGAGGTGATAGAAGCCGTAAAACATATTAAACAAGGAAAAGCAGGAGGTAGAGATGGCATAACTCCAGAAATGATAAAGAATGGGGGAGATAGAATATTAAAGTGGATAAAAGAGATATGTCAACTAGCCTGGAAAAGGGAAAAAATACCAGATGACTGGGAAGAAAACATAGTGGTACCTATACACAAGAAGGGAGATACAAACGATTGCGGCAACTACAGGGCAATATGCCTTTCTTCAATAGTACAGAAGATATATTCAAGAATACTAGAAAGAAGATTACGAGAAGAAGTTGAAGAAAAACTATGTGAAGAACAAGCCGCTTACAGGTCACAGAGGCAAACACAAGATCATATCTTTGTACTAAGAACAGTTACAGAAAAGAGATTAGAAAGGGGAAACCCTTTGTATCTAGCATTCATAGATATAAAATCAGCATTTGACACAGTACCCAAACAAACAATATGGGGAAAAGGGGATCAAACAAGGAGACTCACTGAGCCCCCTACTGTTCCTAATAGTAATGAATCAGATTATTCAGGAAGCAAAAGAACCAAGATTCAATGTGAAGGTAGGAAATTGGAATTTAGAGCCCATATATATACAATGCCTCGTATATGCAGACGACATCGTGCTTCTAGCAGACTCAACTAGAAAATTACAACTAGCAATAAACAAATGGAATAGAGCGATAGAAAGAAGAGGTATGAAAATAAACACAAACAAGACTAAAATTATGAAAATCGAGAAAAATGATACAAACGAAAACACAAGAATAATATGCAATGGGGAAGAACTAGAATGGGTCAATAACTATGAATATTTAGGAACGATAATAAATAAAACTGGCACGATAGAACAGGAGATTCTGAATAGAAGAGATAAAGCAAGCAAAGTATATTATGCGATTAACAAATCAATAATAGCGAAAAAAGTAAGCATGCAAACAAAGCTTAGGGTATACAAAAGCATATACACACCAGTATTAACGTATGGGGCGGAGAGCTGGACAATACAAGATAAAACCAGAAGCAAAATTACGGCGAGTGAAATGAAATATCTAAGAAGACTAGTAGGTAGAACAAAAGAGATCGCATACGAAATACAATAACCAGAGAAGAAGTAGGTCAGCAACCGCTAATACAAGAGGTAGAGAAGAGACAATTACAGTGGTATGGGCACATAGTGAGGATGTCAAGAAATAGAGACCCCAGAAGAATTCTAGAAGCAAAGCCAGAGGGAACAAGAAGCAGAGGAAGGCCACGAGAAACATGGGAACAGAGCTTAGAAAAGAGGGTAGAACAGAGAGGAAAACACCTAAGAGAAGTAAAAAGAATGGCAACCAACCGAGACAGCTTCCGGAAGTGGTTAGAGGACCCGACGCTTTAGGGCATAAGGGAGAAGGAAAAGAAGAGAAGAGAAGATCTCCAACAATGATATTTGTAATTCTTTTTGATGCCACAAATCTCTTAACGTTTAAATTAAAAAAGTAAGTTTAAGTTTTGTTCAGGACCGTCCAGAAGTAGGAAGGAAGGATTTTGTTCTGGTCAGTGCCAATTTTCCAAAATATGCACTGCATTCAACAGATTCCCATATCTGAATCCTTCCCAAGGCTTTTTAAACCATCCGAATAGTTTCTGTGTGAGAATGTTCCAGCTTTGTATAAGATTTCATGCAAATTTGCTTATTTATTGCATATACAACGATCACATACTATACATATGATCAGTTATCGGCGTCTAACTCCAAACTGACCCGGTTAGTGAAGTCATCCTTATTCACGCATGCTCATTACAGCCCACTTTCATCGGCTGTCAGATTACATCGCAGCCACGCAAACTGTTTTTCTTCTATTAACATTGGTTCGGTATTTTCGGAACAGATATTGTAAGTTTATTACCTGTACATAGCCCAAGGCAACAATTTATTACAAGAGTTGCAAAATTTGAAAATAAACGACTTTGGTTTCTAGTATAATGTTATGCAATTTTTTTATGCTAATAATTCAGTGAAATTTAAAAATAAATATTTTAAGAGCCCCATAAAAAAAGTTTTCCCTGAGCCAAGCGTTGCCCCTGGTTTTGTTCATTAATTTATTGTTTATATCTGGGATGTTACTTATTCTTTAATATTTTTACTTTTATTTTATATTTTTGTGTTTAAAATGTTAATTTAATTCAACTTTTTCTTCTTAACTTTTTCTGCTAAACTGCTTCTATCATCTATTTTCTTTGCAGTTTTTTCCAGTGCTTCTTTTTAGTTTTTGTTTTCGTGTTTTACTCAATTCCTCATATAGCATCATCCTGTTACTTTTTTAATTTATTGTCTTGCTTTTCCTGCGTTGTATATTTTTCTCGTTTATCTTCATATTTTTACATGTATTTTTTATATTAACATTTCTGATTATATTTCTTCATTCACGCCCGGTTTCATAAATGCGTGTTTAATCTAAACATGTGTTTAAATCACCAACGCGGCAGTTAAGTATTGCAGTAACCGTGTTGTAACAGACTGATTATAGTTAACAAAGGAATTGACAAATAAATTAGTAATGACGTATTTAAAAATCCGTTAGTAATTATTTCAGCTACACAAAGCATTTTTAGGTTGTAATAATATGTTAAATGCCGTTAAGTTGTTCACTTGAAACTAATTAACCCGTCCTCATATATACAAAATATGTATTATCTAAGTGAGCGTAATGTAATTTTTTTATAATTATCAATTTTGTAAGCTTCTAATTACAGTAAGTAAAACCAGCACTGATCGTACTTATACAAATTCTATCACTTTCTTCGTTTTATTTTCTTAGTTTACTAGCGAACAACTTCGGATTCCAATTTCTTGCATGTGTATACAGTAGCGGCCAAAAGCATTTTTACATTTTATTTTTTCAGCATAACCCGTTATAAACAAAACATTTATTCTTGAAAATTTACACAAAGGGGTTTCTTGATATGCGAATTTCATTGATGGGCTTCATAAGACTTTATTTTTGTGTGTGGTATGGTACGAGAGTACTATATATTTGTCATCATAATGGTGATTTTTCCTAAGGAAAAAAAAAATTTGTAATGTTTTCTATTTCTTTGTCATTTTTTACGTGATTTTTGTTTTTTACTTTTTCATCGCGACATTCTATATTTATTCGCAGATAGGAAACGCCATCCGTCAAGCGATCTACGAAGGCAGGCTTAGATTATCTGTTTCTGCACTGAGCAAGCAGTTCAACGTTACAAGACCGACAATTTACAACATTATGAAGCGTTATCAGCATTATTTCGCAAGCATCATGATCCCCTTTCCTGCTCCGGAAGACTTCACAAAAACTCTCCGAGACAAGATTTCCTGATTCTCCGTATCTCGTAGGCTGACCCTCGTCTGAATTCTGTCATCCTAAAGAGGGAACTGAACTCTTCTCATGGCCTACAATGTTTACATGTCTACAATGACTGTCAAACATCGCATCCATGCTGCAAGATTCAATGAAAGTCGTCCCGTAAAGAAGCCACTAATTTCCGTCAAGAATCGTCACGCACGCATCTACAGCGTGGAAAAAGATCTTGTTCAGCGATGAACCAGCATCCCATCTCTTCGGATCGGATGAGATATTGTATGTGAAACGTTCGCAGAGTTAGAGATTCAATCCCCGTTATCAACTATCCACCGCCAAGCATGGCAATGGAAAGCTAATGATGTGGGGTTGCTTCTCACTCGGTGACATCGGTCAGTATTCATGGAATAATGGATCGATTTGTCTACAGGAACATACTAGAGGACCACATGCTTTCATATGCAAGAAGAAAGATGGGTTGTGGATGGATCTACCAGTAAGACAACGATCCAAAGCATTCTTCTGCCCTTGCCTCCGATTGGTTCCGCCAACAAAGAGTGAATGTTCTTAAGTGATCATCGCAGTTACCGGACTTGAATCCCATTGACCACCTCTGGGAAGAGCTGGAAGGCAAAAGTTGCCCAACTAGAGGATAAGTGAAAGGAAATCACCCCTGCGTGCATCAAAAAACATATCAAGTTCATGCTGTCATCAAGTCTAAGGCCTTCCCAACAAAATATTAGGCCAATTTTGTTGATTCTAATAGAAATTTGTTCAATATTGTTATGTTACAGCTGTGAAATTGTTATTGTAATGTAATATGGCATTTTCGTCGTTTTGCCTGTTCTGATAATTTTTACTGATTATTCGCGCCAATCTCAAATTACTTTTTATTTTGATTTTTAAATTAGGCCGTCTCTTGGTTCCCTCTTTTATATTTCGAATTTGAGATATCGCCGTGAATTTGTACGATCACGCGGAACCCTGATATATAGGCCGCGGGCCGCGCTTTTACCTTTCGTGCTTCGGCTTTCGTTCGCGCATCGCCTTTTGCTTGTGCTTCGCCTTTTGTACGTGCTTATGGCCTTTTGTTCGGGCTTGGCCTTTTGCTATGTTCTCGCAGGCGTCGTTCTTTTTGAATTTAGTTTGTGATAGTTTAAATTTTCCGTAAGCCGAGAGCATTTTAACCGAGGGTTCGCCGGCGTGTTTAATTGGCAGTAGAAGTTTTCATTTCTGCGAGGCTTTTCTTAAAAGCTAATTTTGTGGCGAAATTTGATATTTTGCCAACCAGATTAACCTCTCCCCGGAGGTCCTTTAGTTTCCCGGTTGAAATTTTTGCCGGTAAAACTCGGTACATTTTTCTTCGCTCTGACTCGGCAAGGAACGACGAAGGAACATTTGCACCAGGAAAGTCGCTACCGTTCGGCTCGCTGTAAAGATTGGGGTAGCTTGTCCTATCTTTTTACCCATACCCTTATATCCTTTTCCTGGAAGCTCCAGAACTAACAGCACGGAACCGATATCTGCGGAATAGAACCGTTTCCACAGGTTAGTGTTTTTAGCTTCAGCTTTGTTTCAAGTTTAAATTTAAAATTACCTATACAGACCACTTTTCCAGCCGCACCACTGATAAATGCAAATTTATGAAAATAGTTGATGTGATTCGTGTTCTAATGGTCGGTAGTATCATCGAAAATATGTGGTAAAAGTTTTATGCAAAATGATAAAATATAATATAAAAATACTGACCGCTGCTGTATGTATTATTGAGTACCGTATCAACTTTTTCATTGTTTTTTAGTTTAATAAAACAAATATGATTTGCAAAATCACAAATATGCGGGTTATGCCAATAATACCATACATCTTTGTACTACTTTCACATTTGATCTGTATACAATTATTGTAATTTGATAGAGAAATATTTTTATTACTTATCTTAAGGCAAAATTCAGTATAAAAACATTTTACTCGGTCGTTCATGTAAACAAAGATGTGTTTGAGATGCATAATCTGCACTTGTCAAAATATAGTGATTTCTAGTGTTTTTCATACCAAATTTATATAAATATAACTAAGTACTTGGTTCTACAGTTAAATACTGTTAGTGAATTGTGGATTGAATAGCTGTACTAGGGATTTTGTGCAACAGAATCAATTTCTAACGGATCGTTAATTTTAATCTATTGTCAGGATACGATCGCGCTGACGAGCGTTTCTGCAACCGGACATTAGTTATTACTCATTTCTATATATAATTAGATTTCTTATTTCTATATACAATTAGATTTCTTTATTTCTTTCTGTGTCATTTGCCTTTTTCCTTACGTCTTCCACTTTATATTTAAGATCATTTCACTTTTTGTGATGATTCTCAAAGCTCTTTTTTATACAGTTGTGCTTTTTGTTTTATTGCTGCTTATACTATATCTTGTTATCCCAGATGGTCTCATTTTTTAAATTTTAAATTGTGCTTATATACGAATACAGAGAAAGAATAACAATTTACATATTCTTAACTGCCAAGTTAAATGATTTTGCTCACGATCAGCTGTAACAAGTTGGGCACCTTTCTTCCTCTTCTGTCGTTAGACACTAGATCTCCCTATACACAAATTATTTTGTTTTAGGCCACGTAGGATTTGTAGAGCTACGCTAACAAGCTTCTGCTTTGCCGCTAAGTGCACACCGAACGCAGAAATGTATCGTTATCGTAATAGTCGGTTTGCAAATGCGCAATGTCTAGAAGGTAGCATTAAATTATAAACGCAGTCTCCCACACCGGTCATTTCCATTTTATGAGTTCTGGTTTGCAAGCAGACGTCTGTGTAACCAGCTCAATCGCGCCGACAGCGCTATAATGTTGCGGCAATACGACGTTATTGACATCGGTCATTTCTATCGCTGGCCGCATTACGACGCCGTTGACAAATAGTGGAGATGACTAAGACGTCCATTAGTATGCTAGCGCAGTCACCTACCGCTCGAGATTAGGTATCGCGGGCAGTTATGCCATTCCATTGTTATCTGGGCTCTTCTTAAAATGCCTTCCTAACAATACAGGGGCTTGTCGAATGTCATCGGCCACGGCAGCGCGAAGGTGCGCGTTTGATAAAACTAATCCGCAAAAGTGCAGCAAACATGTTGAGCCCCGTTCCGCACGAAACAATGCCGAGCAGGGCAATATTATCATAACAAATGGTACGCGAAACCCGCAATTATTGTGATAGCGATAAAAATTGGTGATTTATTGCTCCTAAGCCTTTCAATTCCTCTCCATATAAAGCTGCATCCCTTTTACTAACGTATTAAGTCTAGATAATAAATATTAATAAGAAAGCATTAGCGTAAGCCTTACGGTTGCAGCACGTTAAGGTAAAACCTGCATCTTAGCATTTCCCGTCCGTGCTTCCCTTGCACTTCTCCAAACCGCCTAATCCTTCGTTAATGCGCCGCGTTTAAAAATAATGACAGACACCTCGTATGGCCCACCCTGTGTATGAATTATTTAATTCTATTGTTCGACGGCGTTGGTGTCAGCTATGTTTTAATGATTGCATAATCGTCATGCATCAATGATAATTTAATTCCCCCGTGTAAGCAATTGGAAATGCCTGTTTTATTATTAACAGCCGTTTTAGAGCGGACAATTGCATCGTTATTTTTGCTGGGGAAGATAAGACGCATTCTCACGAAGCTGCGGAATATTATTATCCTCCCATCTCCGGCGTGCCTTGCCTGTCTAGTTAAAGTGTAATAAAATATTGATCTGGAGGTTAAGTACCTGATGAGACCTTTAGGAGATTATTATCTCATTATAAATATACGACTGGCAGCGGTGATACGTAGTATTTCATTCAACCTGAAAAGTCGGACAAGGTAAACAATGCCGGCTGAGCGACACACGTGCACTAGCTCGAACAAATAAAGCCATGCTGCAGTACTGGCTAGAAACCGTTCAGCAGAACGCCTCATTCTTTCTAGGTTACTGTTAATTTCTGGGAACCAATTACGACGGACGATATATAAAGGTTAGAACGATGAAGTAATCTACCAAGGTTTTTAATGCGAAATTTGACCATTGTTAATAAATCTATCCAAATTTGTCCAAATCTAATCCCAAAATTATTAAACTGACGTCTGTTATTTCCTATCCCCAGAGGAAATCACAGAACTTGTCTTTAACTCCTTCAGCATTTCGAATCTAATACGACCAATCTATTCCATCCATTGTTTTTATTAAATTTTCAATTTTAGTGCGTAGTGGTAAATCTAGGCCTTGTCCAAGACAAGAATTTTGTTGAGTGGCTTTCACCTAATATCACAATTTTTTAACTAAATTGCATTAGTTTATATGTTTGACTTGAATTGATTCATACACAAAAGTTGCAAAAGCTACGACATAAAAACATTTGGTCCGCTAGCATTAAGGCAGAAAATTCTTCAATCGATCCTCGTTCCAAAAGGCGTTTACAGTACTATGTTTGGACAACCATTACATTTAAAATTAAACCTATTGATAGCCCATAGTTTCATGTTTTTTCTCAAATAACCTTCTTTTGACGGAAATATGTTTGCTTCGCGTCATTCGTTTCTCTATAGGCAGACCAAGGTATCTCGCCTTGTTTAAATGGTAATGGTATCCATTTAGGGTGACCGGAGGACGGCCATTACTCTTCATCATGCGAGCCGCTTATGCTGATTTCGTCTAGGTTTTATGAGACATTACTGCCGTATTTCCCCGAGCTGTTGCGGTATGTCAGACCTGCTAGTTTACCTAGCCTTACACAAAATGCAAAATAAGAATGAATGTTACCGTTCACAGCTCCAGCGTTTGAAATATATCATCAAAATTGTCATGATTTACAGAAATACTATAAAGCTACTAAAAAATGCGAAAAAAATGTATTTCCGCGCTGCAAACAAATTTTTCTGTTTTGTTTCTTTTTAAGCTATTAGAAATCCCACCCTGCTTCACCCCATCTACAAAAATTGCTCATAAAAATAAATTTAACATCTAAAAAGCCAATTTCTAGGCTCACAAAGCTACATTCGCATAAGTAACATTTCAAAATTATCTAAAAATAGTATTTATAAACACAATTAGAAGAAATAGCTATCTATGTAAGAAAGTAATAATTATACGTAGGTGAATGGAATACTAACAGGAATTATTTTTTCAAAAGCAATTTCAGTAACCGTTATTGAGTGGTCGTCATCGAGAAATCTGCGAATGTAAAAATATTCTTCTCAGTAACGATAGTTTTTTTTTAGTCAACGTTGTTGACTTTCATTTTCAACTACTTATCGTTTTTTCAAAAATTTGGGCCTTCTTAAGGATATTATCCCTGAATTGGACCTTAATACTTCTTAAAATTATGGACGGTTTTACATCTTATGCCTTGATAATAATACTCTTGCTCAGACATTGCGATCCAACTAAAAAAGCAGTAGTGCGGGGTACCTTACAGGAGAACATAGGTATGAAAAAATTCAAGTAAATGATAGTCTTTCACTAAACAGTAAAATATGTGTTTGGTGAGGTAACACATCACAAATAACAGCAATTCTAACTGATAACTTTGTATCCTCTGGATATTATATTTGTAAGCCAAATTCCATAGTTGGATACCATATGTCCGGACTGACTTTATTATGACTTTTTATAGTAGTAGGTTACTTTCTAGGTTCAGATGCCTTTCTGCTTAATAACCAGTACAATTTACAATAGATGAGGCGAGCTGAAATTGTTTTTGTCACATATATTTAGACCATGTGAAGCGCCTATCTAGGAGTCAGCTCCTTTTGTGTAAGTGAAACATTATGTAAAATCACTGCAGGAAATGTCCTTTTTTTAGAATAAATATATGATAAAATACAGCCAAAAACGTTTTCTTATAGAACTTCAGATTGAATAAAAATTAGAAAAGTGTGACATTTTTATATTTCACTAGAAAGTGTCTATTTTTAAGTAGAACTGTAATAATTTGCAGAAGAGATAAGGAAGGCTGTTTTTAACTTTTTAAATTTGAGTCCTACATGCCATTCTCTCTCAAATCATCAAGGAAGACAACAGAATAGTACCCTTGATATTTAAGTCAAATTTTGTATTCTTGAGAAAATGATGGAATGAGTCTTATTTCTTCTAGGAAAAGTTTTAACCTGACTAAAAAAAGTTTCCCAAATAACTTCGACAATATGAGCAGGAAATTTAACCTGGCGTAAAAGCTGTCGGTGATCGTTTCGATACCTTCATATGGTAACTGTTCCAATATTCTGCCCGTTATCAGATCGTACCCCGCAAATTTTCTGGTATATAAATCAGTATTAATTACTTTTTGAGTTCTATCACCTTATAAGACTTTATTTAGAAATTCATTTCATGGAAGTGGACCTCCATTGGAAGTGGTTTACAGACATTGCTAAAATGTTCGGAAAATCAGCTTATCTGCAATTAAATAGATTAAAAATATTTAGATTCTTTCATAGTTCTTTCTTTTTCTTATGTCTTATTCAAACTCATACGATTAGTTTGTGTTAATATGCATAAAGGATCAGTAGTAGATGTTCTAGAGGAAAAATGGTATCAATATTCTTCTATATCAATTTACTTTTATTAAGTATTATCGAAAAGTACCTTGAAGAAAAACGTCTGTTTATCAATCTTATTAAATGTTGCATAAGCTTTCGATAAACTTTGACATTAAAGATTAAACGATAAATTTGGAAATATACTTCCTGGCTAATTATAGCCATTTTACAGAAAATACTGCAATACTAGCAACAGGCCAATGTAGTGAAGAAACAACAGAAATATTACAAGTCATGTATAAAAAAGATTTACAAGCAAAATGTTGCCAAATAAAGTTAAAAGAAAATAAATTAAGACATTAATTTTGTAAACAAAAAAGACCAATACGAACTAATGGTACCAGGCAACGGCATCTTGCCTTATGCTAATACAATCAACTATATTGGAATGAACATATTAAACATATTAAGTAAAAAGAGAACTAAATACAAAATTTATAAAATTGTATTGGCTCTTAGAAAAACAAGTCCAGTTAACAAACTATACAAAATACTTCTATATAACCAAGTAAAAAACATGGGCATACGGCTGTCAATTTCGGGTTGTTCCAATAAACACAAAACCCAAAAGTTTCACAATAAAAAAGCATCGCAGATACTCCTTTTTACTTCATAAATAATAATATTCATAAGAACCTAAGGTTAAATATGTACTATAAAAATAGAAAGCATCGTAAACATATACACGTTAATGATTTACAACTTCTCGCTAATATAACACTAGAAATAGAATTCAAGCAGGTAAAACTATTTGAGGTAGTGTAAAGTCGCAGAAGAGTCAGAGTAAAACAGAGTAAAAATCAAAAGTAACATTGACGTTGATTTCACTGGCAAAATTTAAAGATCTCAAGTCTAGCCTTTAACCGTAGCCTTTTTGTTATAATCCAGTGTTTTCGTGGCATTTCGCAAACTTATCAAGAGCTTCGAGTGCTTATGATGGACACTTATGTCAACCACGCATTTATAAAGACGACGGACAATAGGGTTGCGGTCCTGTATGCTTTTATGAAGGTTTTGAGTGCCGAACAAAATAAACTTTTGGATTGTGAGAATGTTAATATAACGATAAAAAGTCGTAATTTATCACAAATAACAAGCGTCAAATATAGATCTACATTTCGGATGACCTAGAGCTTGATGACGTCTGACTTTCTGATTTAGAATCAAACTGCAACTGCATATGTCTTAGTTGATTGCTCTGGCTGAATATTTAGCTCCGAGAAAAAGAAAGGAGCCGAGCTGCACCTCTTTTTTCTTGATGTGCGTTCTCCAGGTGAACTTATATATTTTATCTTTTTTCCAAACATTTTGAGGTTTATCAGATTGTTTTACTAGCGAAGTGATTTTTTAGTGGAAAACAGAACTGCCGAGCTCTTCTTCGGTTTGATGGGCATCCTCCACCTGTCACACCAGTCTTCCAGGAGTTAGTGTTGTAGAAGAAGTCATTAGCATGTTTCGGACGCAAAAGTTGTTCTGTTGCGATGGCTTAAAGTGCCGTTTAGCATAGTGTTTGGTAATGGTTACTTTTATGTGATCGTACCGTACATTTAGATATATATATATATATATATATATATATATATATATATATATATATATATATATGTTTTTTTATAATAACATTCTCGTTAAGAATAACATCCGCGTAGAAAGAGAAATTACAAATTAGATTTTTTTCAAAGCCAAAGCAGTTTCTAGACATAAATCCAAAGACCACCAAAGCATAACAATAAGATTGAAGTAATAATGACATTGTCAAAGAATGGGAGAAAATTCTTCAGAAAACGAAAGATAATATTATTAATGCTATGTCACAAGGAAGTTCAACCAAATATTAATTTTAGGTTTTAGTTGAAATTTTGACACCCCAATATACATGGCCTGTTCCCAAGCATCAAGCTAGATTATATCATAAAATCGCAGTTGCAACAATAAAAATGTATACATAGTAGTATATTTAATAAAAACTGTACAAAGTAGAATTATTGTACTAGCCTTAGTCCCCTTAAAAATGCCACCTTAAGATATCACCATTTAACCTTGTAACTTTTACGCGCCTTTTTTAGATATGGTACGCCATTGGTCTTTTATTGGAAAGACTGAGTCATTGTTACCGAATCGTAACCCTAGACCCACGTTTATCTCTGATGCTGATCTTTTTAACAAAACACGATGCTCTTACTACTCTTTTAAGAGCCAAAATCTTCTATAACATTTTTGCATATTTTAGTTTTGGAATCTCCAGCCCATCTTTTAGTTCTCAAAGTGTCAGTCACCTAGCCTTGTTGATTGTAGCCCGTGCACGTTCAACATTTTCCGGTCATTGTTTCTGCTCATTGTTGGTCTTCTAAAACATGGAGCCACCTTTGAATAATCTGTACCATGCCTAATTTTGTGCTGCATTTATTGAATCGTTTCTGAGCGCCTTCTTAATCATCTGAATAGTTTCTGCACAAAATGTTAAGCTTATTATGATCCATTCTCATTAACTGCCAGATTACACCATATCCGCGATACTTTCGGGATAGACGCCGTATATACATCTTTCAACATTTGTTTGATACTCAACCTATAAATTAAAAGATGTAGATCAAACAATTTATTAAACAAAACGTACAACAAAAAGAACGTCTGAATAAGACAAAATAGTCATGTTCAAGTCAAAAAGCATCACGTGCACTTATAATGTACTGTTTAGAAGTCATATCAATGACACCGACCCTTGGAGTTTTCAAAACCAATAGCTCCTCAAGTATTTAAAGACTAGGAGTTGCTCGCCAAATACTAGGCTAAAAAATTTTCACCCGGCTTTCCTCAAATTTTTGCAAGGTACAAACGTATAAATTTTTAATTGGATCGGCGTAGAACAATTTAACTTAGCGCCCATTCACAATGGACATAAGCCTCCCATAAAAAATACGTAATGCGTAAAGTTGAATCAATGCAAAGCTTATGCGCTCGTTCATAATTCACTCCCGTAATTTTTACGTTTTATGTTCATACGTAAAATACGGAAGTTGAAATTTCTTATGTTCATTTGCAGTAATTTTTAATTTTTCCCTACGTTAATGTTTTCAGCAGTAACAATGTTTGATTTGATTCTGAAATTGCATAACCTAACTTTAGTATTTTCGACATTTTGGCTTCGTTTTTACAACGGATAGGAAACTATTAATTAAGTTAGCAAATATGCATCTGTTCCTGTACCATCAAAGGGATAACAGCTACAAAAGCAACATAATTATGCAAAATGTCTGAAAGGACATTGCTGTCGCTAGTGTGTTTGGGCATGCGCAACTTTCAAATGTTTACATAAGACTTACGAATTTTTCTTATGGGCGGCTTATGTTTACATCCATCATAAATGGGTACTTACAATTAAACCCCCGTTCGGCGGAAGCAAATCAAATGGCCGTCGCAGACGCGCTTTTTGAGTACGGCAATGCAGCGGCCCGATGACAGCCGCGGCCGCCCGACCATTCGGCAAGGAGCGAGAGCGGCCCCGACGTAGGTGCACGAACGCACGACCTCCTTGTGTAAATCAAGAGCTCAGAGCGCCGACATGCCAAATTTAATGTCAGCCGTCTTTGTTTACTTTCCCTTCAAATGTATAGGCTGTATTTGTTTACAACGCACGGACCTCCTCGTGTAAATCAAGAGCCTAGGGCACGCTACATTCTTTGTTTACTCTTTGTTCTAATGTATAAATAAGAAAATATTTACATGCTTGCAGAGGACGTAAAAGATGTTAAGCTTATATTCTATTGTTTTTGATGCATCTGAGAGGTTTTTGGTGTCCTTGAATCGTCTTATAGCGGCATTTATGTACTACTTACGGAAAAATGTAACAAACTAGTAAATAATAGCATTTTTTGTTAGAAATGTTAAAATAACTAATAACGCGTTCTCCATGACTGGTAAAACTCCAGAGATGATTAATTATTGCTTTGGTTAAATCAAATAGAAAATGTCAGAAGCCGCGAGCGTTTTACAAAACACTTATTTGTTACAACTTATATTGACAATAAAAATCCTTCACACATACCGCAAATATGTTGATTTGGTTCTGTAGCCTTAGTTAAATCAAGAATAGTGAGTCATATGCAATTTTCGAAACCACAAACATATACAAAGCAACTAACTGAAATTTTTATTAACGTTAAAGGTCACAGTATTGATTATTACATTTTCAACATCGATTTCATAACATTTCATTCTGGTTTGTAAAATTTCAGTTATTGTTATTTCTTTTACTTGGTAAATTGAATGTTTTATAACATACCTATATATTTCATTTCATTTCAAATGTTTTGCGCTAATATAAAAATAATAAATAATTACATATAAATATATTGTACACAAATATTAAAAATTTTATTAATTAAAAAAATCTGTAGTCATAGTTGCAAGGAAATGATTCCAACTGAAAGAATAAGCCAAATTGGCTGGGCACAACATTAAAATATAATTCAAAGTTAACAACATTAACAAATCATGTAAAATATATAACTATATATAACAATTTTTGAGTTTAATAATGTTACCCGAATAATAATTTTGACAAACCCAATGTCAAATTTTAATTAGAAACCCCATAAATAATGTAAATTTAATGTGCTTAACTCATTCTTCTGATTTAATTGCTCAAGTTTAAAGCATAGCTTATTAAAAGAAAAATTAAAAAATAATACTACCTAATAATGTACCAAATGATTCAAAGGTCCACATTACATCATCATTCAATTAGTGTAGAACAACAAATTATAATTGGCTTTATTGTTTGCTCCAGTTATTTAAAAAACAATACAAACAGGGATGCCGCACTTACCAGGCTTCTTGCTTCTTCACAACTTGATGCTAAAGTTTGATTGTTGTTAACCTGCAAAAAACAAAAGAATATAATATTTTTCTAAAACAAATGATAATATGAAAAAGCTTACTGAAGTACACTTAAAGATAACTAAAGCGCCCAAAAATCGCGTATGGCCGATAATTTATTCACCATACAACAAATACATCTAAATGTTTCAGCAATAAATAAATTTCCGTGTTTATTTTATTACTAAGAGTACAGTAGAGTACATTATGAACGTTAACACGCAACGGCACGCGATTTTCCATAGTGGTCATCCACCTAACCGTACAAACTAAACGCAACTTTTATGGCGGTCGTCTTTTCTAGAGAATTTTCTTTCCTGTGGCTTTCTACAGAATCAGGTTTAAAATGTTGAAAAGTTGTACGCTCTAAACTGACGTATTACTATTTTATTTATTAAAAATCAACAACAATAGTAGATGGTAATGGTCTGAACTTAAAATATTTGCAGTGAATAAAGAGAGATCGTTAGTTTTAAACAAAATCATCGGCTTATGCCTCTAGAAATGGAAAAGCAAACAACGAATAGGTGCATGATTCTAATAATTTATCACTGTTGATAGATTTCTGTCCCACATAAAACTTGTGTGTTCCAATAACACTACACTACCCTACAAAATTGGAGTACATTAAATATTTTTTTGTAGACACAAAAATATAAAAATAATTTTATACTTTTATATAAAGTTTATATATTACTTACATGCCTGGGATAAAAAGATTTTACTCGAAACGCGACTACAGTAGTGAAAGTACGGGGGTATTTATTTGGCAAAACAGCCATGAACATAATTGTTCAAAATATATAAAATATGTATCAATTTACAAAACTGCCTATCCAAAAAAAAAATTAAATAGGTGCTCTGATAGGACTATTGAATCTTTCTGCATTACGCATATATTATTCAAAATTATTAACACTTCTCCTCAAGAAATCGATTGTGTTTCGAAATGTAAAGATAAGTGCCACGTGATGCCACCAGATGATGTTGCAGGAAAGATCCGTTGTGACGTGCTGTGAGTGCAGTTGTGGCTACACCGTTGTCACATTACAAGCACAGCATGCCACCTTACGACCAACATTTACCGAATCTTGTGTTGATAGATTACTCTGTTTGACACAATGAAAAAACGAGCCGTCCACAAGTGGTACCATGCTACACCCAAATGATCGAGAGCAGCTTTCCGAAAACTGTCGGAGCAATGACAAAAAGTCTATTGACATTGAAAGAGACTTCTAATAAAATATGTGTTCACTTCTTCTTAATAAAAAAATTGTGAAGATAAAACAATTATAGTGCCAATCATTTTTGAGCATTCCAAGTAAATATCGAAGATTTGTGGAAAACAAAAGGCACTTTAATTAAAACTGATCAAGTCTAAAAAGATTTCTTTTCTTAATCAATAACCGCAACCGAGAGGATTAAACATCAAAGACATAAGAAAACGTTGAGATTTTAAATTTTTTAAATCAAATTCAAAACTTAATCTATCCATACATTTGAACAAAAAGTAAACAAAGAAATGTGGCGTGTCCTAGGCTCTTGATTTACACTAGGAAGTTCGTGCGTAATAAAAAAAATCAGCCTATACATTTGAACGGAAAGTAAACAAAGGCGGCTGACATGAAAATTAACGTGGCGGTGCTCTGAGCTCCTGATTTACATAAGAAGGTCCGGCCGTTCGTGCACGCACGTCGGGGCCGCTCTCGTTCCTTGCCGAATGATCGGACGGCCGCGACTATCGGGCCGCTGCATTGACGAACGCAAAAAGCGCGTCTGCCATGGTCATTTGGTTTGCTTCCGCCGAGCCGAGCTTCGATTGTAATTTAAATTGTTCCACGTTCCCGATCCAGGAAAAAAGCAGACCCAGTTAAAAATTTATACGTTCCCACCTTGCAAAAATTTTAAGGAAATTCAGGTGAAAAATTGTCAGCCGAGGACGGGAAACCCCTAGTTATGTGACTAGCGTTTAGAAAAAAATATAATTGCCGTCAATATATCTCTAACAGGATAAATAAATAATAATTTAAGTATATGCTTGGTTTATGTATATACATGTTATAACTAATATCTTAGAATTTAAATTCTTAAACAGCGAGATGAACCGTATTACAATGACAACCTAAAAATTCTGGCAGAAAGATTCATTCAACAGATTACAAACCCTGGTAGGTGTGTCGCGACAAAAACTGATTTTGAAGTTTTAGATCGGTATATATCACAAGAAAAGCATAATTTAGCTTTATTGGTAACCACTAAAAAATAGCAAAATAAAACTATAATTTTTAGAAAAACACCAAAAATTAAATTATGTTTGGTTTCCAGAAAAGCAATATGCTAATATCCTATATTCCAAAAAAAAAGACATACTTCTTATATCTTGGTAATTATTTGACCAAAATTTCTCTGGAGAAGTTAATCCGGTTGTTACATGGGCTGAAACATCATCGAACGTGATAAAAGTGCAAGCAGTCGCATATATAAATTATATACATGTGCGAAACAATGGATAAGTCGGTAGATTTGGGCGATTTTAAAAGTGGCATTATAAAGTTGGAAACGTCTAGCATGTGAAACATAATGATCGTAGCTGTGATGAAAAATCAGATATCTTCTATGGTAACGATTACCCATGATTTTCAAAGCGCTTCCAGTATCGTCGTTGGGATCATAAACACGATCGATGCTAAGCGTCGCTTACAATGCTGCAAAGCTCACCGCCATTAGACTAAGGAATAATAAAAGCAAGATTTGTGAAATGATAAATCTCGCCATACGATCTGGCCATTCTATAGACTTGTCTAGGTTTGATAGGTGTCGGGAGAAAACTTCTTGGTTTGGAACTGTTTTGCGGTTCGACCTGGGTCGTTTAGTTCCTATAGCCAGAAGGATGAACGCTGAGATGTACCTTGATAATCTTGACAACTCCTTGTTTTTAACTGTTTGGCAAAAGTTTAGGTAAACTGTTTTCCTGTACCAACAGTTATTATGACGTGATTTGAAGCGATATGTTCAAAAAACTAGATTGGTTTTCATAGATTCCCGATCTTAATTCCATCGCACACTTCTGGGAACAACTAGAACGCAGATTACGCGTCAGGCCAAATCGCCTACGTTTAGTGGCTGGACGCCTAAGTTATTTTGAGGTAAATAATATGGATAGTTGAAATTTAAAAGCCTTACATTTAATCGTTCGGTTCATTGTTGATTTTAAGTATGCTGACATTTCTTCAACAACTGTAAGATGACGCTGTCAAACTCAAATATAAAGTATATACTTTGATTGTAACCACATTTGTTACAAAAGAATTAAAATCACATACGAAAACGAAGCACTAGGACACAAATCGGTAATCGATTACATCCTAATAACCAAAGGAATGAGATACGCACTACAGGACGTAAAAGTAATAAGTGGAGCAGAACTATCTACGAATCACAGACTCCTAGTAGCAGACACCCTAATCACAAAACCTACAAGAGTAATCGAGAAAAGTTATATAGGCATAAAAATAACAGAGTTGGAAAACCCCCAGACGAAAGAAAGATACGAGCAAACATTAACGAGGAAACTAAACGCACTAGAACTAGAGGAGAACCAACAAGAACCATGGAGCATAGAGGAAAGATGGAACCTATTTAAGAGAACCCTACTCCAAACGGCCCAAGAAATATGCGGAATAAAGATCAGGCACAACAAACAAAAGAAGACGAAGTGGTGGAACCAAGACGTAAAACAAAAGATTTAAGGGAAAAAGAAGCATGGCAAATCTTCAAAAGAACTAACACAGAAGAAAGCAAAATACATTACTATCAGAAACGAAATGAAGCCAAAGAAGCAGTAAAAGTAGCAAAGACAACTACATAGGAGGAGTTTGGAAGAAAAATAGAAGAAAACTATGTAGAGAACCAAAAACAATTCTAGAGCGTAATAAAAAGGCTAAAAGGAAACCAAGCAAAACCAACACGAAATATAACAAACCAAAAGGGAGATATAGCAACAACAACCAAAGAAGCCCTAGAAGTCTGACAAAGACATTACGAAAACAAATTACACAATAACCTGGAGGCCAATGATCAAGAAGCAGATAGAGAAATACAAGAAGAACAGCAAACAACGCTAGAACAGGAAGATCAGGAAGAAAATATAAGAGAGGAAGAAATCAGGATGGCGGTAAAAACAATGAGAAACGGGAAAGCAGCAGGGGAAGATGATATCGCCCCAGAATTAATAAAAAAGGGAGGAGATATAATAATGAAGTGGTTGAAAACAATCCTCCAAGCATGGGAAACGGAAATGATCCCATCGGATTGCCAAAAAAATATAATAATACCCATACATAAGAAAGGAACCACCACAAACTGTAAAAACTACCGGGCTATATGCCTGTCATCAGTGAGTTTAAAGATATACTCCAAAATAATAGAAAAGAGACTGAGAGCCGAAGTAGAAGAAAAACTAGAAGACGAACAAGCCGCTTTTCGCACAGGGAAACAGACGCAAGACCACATACACACTTTTAGGCTAATCATCAGCAAAATGATAGACAAGAACAGAGACCTGTTTCTAGCATTTCTGGATCTAAAAGCCGCTTTCGACTAGGTGCCGAGAGAACAAATATGGAAAGCCCTGGAAGAATTACAAGCAAGCCCCAAATTGACAAGAATAATAAAGAGCATGAATAAGAAAACAATAGGAATAGTCAGAATAAATGGGGAAAAGTCAAAGGAATTTAACATGGGGAAAGGTATAAAACAAGGGGATAGCCTAAGCCCTTTACTGTTCATAGTATACATGAACAGTATAATAAGGAAAATAAAAAATGAAACTAGAAAATCAAGATTAGGGTATTACCATATGAATCCTACAAACACACAAGACCTAATTTATACGGACGACATCCTGGTAATGGCAACAAACACAAGACAGCTACAACACAACAAAAATATATGGACACGAAACATCGAGGAAAAGGGAATGGAAATAAACACACAAAAAAGTAAAATACTACATATCAAGAAAAACAACAGAGAAGAAATAGAAGAACCCATTTTCCTGGATGGAACTCAGCTCCAATATGTTGAAAAATATGAATATTTAGGCGCATATATAAAAAATGATGGAAGAATAGATGACGAAATAAACAATAGAATAAACAAAGCAAATAACATTTATTATCAGATAAACAACACCATCATAGGAAAGGAAGAAATAAGCACCACGGCTAAAATGCACCTATTTAAAACAATATTCACCCCGACTCTGATATACGGAGCAGAAACATGGGCAATAACCGATAAACATAAGTCAAAAATAACTGCATCAGAGATGAAATACCTCAGAAGAGTTCTGGGAAAGACTAGAAGGGACAAGATAAGAAACAACAGCATAAGGGAAGAACTGAACCAATACCCAATTGTCCACGAAATTGAGAAAAAACAATTACAGTGGTAGGGACACGTGCACCGCATGGACATCGAAAGATACCCGAAACTGATAATGGAGACAAGAATGGAGGGAAGAAGAACTAAAGGCAGACCCCGAATACAATGGGAAAACAATGTAAGGCTATCAGCTAGGAAAAGAGGAAAAAATATGGAGGAGATAAAACGAACGGCAAGAGAGAGGAAACCTTATAGGGAATGGATAAGGGGCCCAACGCCGTGAGGCATAAATGGGAAATGAGAAAGAAGAAGAACAATTAAAATAATGTCTCCAATTATCTTATAATCAAATTTGTCTTTATCACTAATATAAAGGCTTTGAAGTGGAATAAAATAAAAATCAAGAAAAAATTATCTATAGTGTTTAATTTATTTAACTGATCGACCTACTAAGTTAATACATAGCTCTCTAATATACAGAAGTCATTTTAATGCTTCTGTAACTAATAATAACTGTAAAAAACTAAAAAACTGTAAAAATCTATGGTATATTTATAGTCAAATCTTTTTGTTATAATCTGCAAAAAACTTGTATAATTCTTTTTATCTCAATATTCAAACACATTTACGTTTCAAAATTCCCGTTGCTGCTGCTACAACTGATTGCTGATTGCAAGATTAATCGACTCGAATTTGCCCGACAAAACGTCTGCAAATTGGTCAAAAGTTACTAATTTTTTTGAAAAAGCTGTTTTTTTTTAATAAATTTAAACTTTTCAGATAATCTGGAGTGACGAGAAAAAGTTTAATTTGGATGGTCCTGATGGATCATTTCTCGAAGCGTAACTTTACTAACTTTTGACCAATCTCCGCGGACCTTTTTACGGGCAAATTTGAGTCGATTAATCTTGTGATCAGCGGTTAAAGCTGGGACACGTTTTATTTTTTGAGAAACGAGGTGTTCGTTCTTCAAAATTATCTGGCGAATCGTTTCTGGTGTCACATTCAAATTTAATTCATGCTTGATTTGATTACAGTGCTTAGTAGACTTTGATGCTTCGCAACATATTCGGCGTTTATCGCGGTCAGAAAGCTTTCTGGTAATGCCTCGAACCTTCTTCTGGCCATAATTATTGGGGTCCTTAACAAAATTATCGTTAACGGTGGCAGATCTGTTGATAATGCGCCCGATTTCTCTGCTACTTTTTCCCGATGCTTATAAGATAAAATTTGACCTTTTTCATGCTCGGAGAGCTTTGAACCTTTAGCCATTGTTCTAAAATAAACATAATTAAATTGATATAAATATCCGACGCTAGAGAGGGTTTGAAGGATTAGAGAAGAAGAAGAAATTGATACAAATAACAAAAAAGCTTACGCTAAGTAAAAAACACTAAGTGCCTTTAAAAGGACTTGGAGTTTGCCATTGGACATTTTAAGAATTTGAGTAAAATTTTTTTATACTGTTTTCTACCATATAAAAACAGTTATAATAGAAAATTCCATATCTACAGTCTTAAACTCGCAAAACATGGGGTGCCTTTAATAGCATTTGGAAGAGTGTATCTAGCATTCCTCTGGTTTTTAGTTAAACCTATAAGAATGTACTGTACTGATTAAAATTCCATTGATTATTCTATGATCTCTAAGGTTGTCAAAACTAAATCGCTCTTTTCAGAAAACGCTTTGCTTCTTGCGCATGTATACATCTAACAAGTCTTATTAGTCTGCTTAAAACAACTTTGTGGAATATTTTACTAACTACACTTAGCAGGCTTATTCTCCACTAATTTTCACATTTTTTCAAGTCTCTCATTCGGGAAAGCTTTTCCTCTCCAATTTTGAATGTATCTGATTCTTCGTTTGCTAAATGCGTATGCCTAATTCTTTTCTTTTTAGGCTGCTTTGATTTATTTTATTTTCTGCAATAATTTCTAATATTTGGTTCATATCACTTTTAACATTTATGACTTCCTCAAAGTGTTCCTTTCAGTTTTGTATCCGTTGCTCCATTAAGATTTATTTATTTATTATTTCGTAGAATGCCTTACTACTTCCAATACTATTTCTGCTTTTCACCTCTTCATTCGCTTCTTTACTGGCTATTTGATATTTTGTCTGTATTCCTTTCTTTTTTATTTCGCTAATATATTATAACTCCAAATGATTCACTCGCTCCATTAGCTTGATTTGGTCCCATCCTTATGTTAGCTTAGTAGCTAGTATCTTTATACTATTAAGGCGTTTCCACTATTTAGTTAATATAGTTTGATTATGCGCTTTTTAAATATCATATTGCCTGTTTTTAAACTCAAAATTAGTTTTGATCAATTTCAAATTAAAACACATTTTTCCTATAATTGGGTAATGAGCAGGTGTTACCACCTGCCCCTCTTTTATTTTTGATATATAAAAGTGTCTTTTCATAAAAATTTAATCTAAATTTGACTCGCTGTTCTAATACCAGTATATATCCATATAACTTCATAGCAGTTGTCTCTGTTGGAACATAGCACTATGTTATTGTAACGCTCTTATCTAATAGTTATTATTTCTGAGATATGTTTTAAATCTACATATTCAAAATTCACTAACTTTTTGCTTAATACTATACCATCCCAATATTCATCTATATCCTCTTTCCCTGTTAGTCGGGAATAAAGAAAAATCTATCTGGATGTAACTACTTCTCCAGGATTTCTTACCTGACTAAAACCCTAATACATTAATATTGTTTTCCCCATTTTTAATTACATGTTTTGGCTTTCCTGCTTGATAATGAATTTTTAAATTCTACTGCGTTTTTTGTTATATATTCCTTTTCATTTACTTTTGTGCTTGTTTTATTTTCTAGCTTTATGTTTCTTATCGTATACCATTATCCATTAAACTATTTGTAATTAATACCCTCTATTTCTAGCTTCCAATAATCTATTAGAAATTTCCCCCCTACTCTTTTCATCCCTTTCCTTTCATTTATCAGTTTTTTTTGTATTTATCAAATTTTCTTTCAGGGCTCATATATCTTCTTCTTTGGTCATTGATCGTTTTTATATCACCCTTTGTATTTTTTATTTTTTATTTCTGTAGCCGTAAGTTCATATTTATTAATAGATTTTCATGTCTATATTACCGTCCTTTCTTAATTTTGTACTTATCTATTTGTTTAGCTTGTCTTATATTTCTTTTTTAAATATAACTTTTTGATCTAGTACTAAAAACACTTACTTTATTTTCATTTATTTATGTTCACACTTTTAAATTTAGATTTAGATTCTTACGCATAGAAAATTTTGTTTATTGTTGTTTCATTGTTTATATTAATTTATACTTTAATTTTGAGTTGAATCTATAATCTCTAGAATTCCAGACATCCCATTGTATACAATATCCTGTTATTAGGTCTTCTAAAATTATGATTGTCGCAAACTTCGAAAGTTTAAACATTCCTGTGAGTCCCACTTACAACAATCAAATTTTGTGTTCTTTTAAGTAATCTGATATTCGTATTTTCGCAATGAAAGCTTCTTTTTGTAGGCCAAAATTTACTTACGCTTAAAAATAATTAATCCGCGTTGGTATTGCAGCTAATCCATACCTTTACCTTTTAAATTACATAAATTCGCTACTAAAAACTTCCAATCGTCGCACTGTTTGCCTGTTATTAGCGCTCACTTTTGTTGTTTACAATTCACTTTTGCTTACTTAAACCAGCAATTATTTACGCATGCAGACAGGCCGTATTTACGGCTACCGTGTTATACTTGTTCGCACTCATAACATGTAAATCTCATAATGCTGGCCCAAGCTTTTCACAATTATGTTTTTCGACACTTTCTTTTAAATACAAGTTTGTTTGTTGAACTCCGGTTCCACAGATGTCCGGGGGTTCTATACATAAACAAAAATTTGCCGCCACTTCCGGTCGAACCGGTCTCGAGATTTTCCGATCAGGCTGATTTTTGGCATTTGGACTTGACTTATGGTCATTAGTTGAATACTTAAAACGTTATTTTCCTATCTATCACAGATCAAAAATTATAAGGCGTAACAGATGTCAGAAATGACAGAAATAGAAGCTGGTCTCCAGCTTGGAAGCTGCCTTGATAAAAGTTGAAAAATAAAAGAACGGACAGACGGACAAACAGACGACATTACTCTCTACATAAGTTTTTCATTTTAATGTATAGAAACCTAAAAACAGCACGGCAACTTCAAAAAAAATTTCTTCTATGTCTTAAGTTTATGGTCCAATTTTAATTTGGTCAAATCAAAGAAAACCTATATTTTTATTAAGTTGCCGTAATGTGACGTAAGATTTAACTATTGTTACGCGGTAATTAAATAAATATCAAGATTAAGACAATATCAACATAAATGTTTAAAGTAGAAAAAAAATTATGAAGGCATTCTGCAGAAAACAAAAATAAGTGACCGAGTGCAGTCTAACGAGAAAACATAAATAAGAAATCAAATATCTTTAAAGCACAATGCGGAAATCCCCGGTCCCCGGTCCCCGGCCGTGAGTAGCATTGGTTGCCAGAGTAACGCGTTTGGGGCCACGCAAAAATACACGAACAATCGTTGCTAGATATTTCGTAATGTCAACATAACGTCAACGCCCATTACGGCGATGCACGAGAGTGAGACGGAATTCGTGACTGGCACAATCGTTGGAGGGCAGCAATAGTAACGATTGCTACAGAAAGTTCGTAACACTTGCATTCTCTATAGTAGCCAAGCGTAGCTGGCTGCATTTTCTAGTTAGGAAACTACAAAGCTAATTAAACAAGAACTGATAAATAACTAAAAACTTTCTTTTCGATAAATCCTAATATTAATGCCTAAATAAAACACGACGATTAATTCTTTTAGAGTAAATGCTACTTAGACACATTCTTTAAACTTTTTGACAATATAATATTTCTTGCAATAAAAACTGTTAACTTTAAAAGTGTTATAAAGCAAATTCTTTGAATGTAAAAAAAGTCATTGTAAGTAACATTAACTCGTGACAAGAGTATAATCGCTCTTACAGATCTTTTTTGAGAGCTAATAAGCGTTAAATAATCACGATTGCCAAAATTAGAAGTTCTCGATGAAATTCAGGTATACAAATAATCTTTTATTTTATTATTGTTATTTATTTTCTATTTTATTATTCTTGAGTGTAAAGCCCAATTCTTATACATTGAGGGCAGAAGGTAACAGACAGAAAGCCAGAAAGCAGAAGGAAGAAGGCAGAATGTAAGAGACCGAAGGCAGAAGGTAAAAAACACTTATTAATGATTAACATTAGATATTAAAACACAAAAAACATTGCAGAAACAACCTACAATATGTCACATGTGTATCAGAAAATCTGACAAAAACTGAAAAATTTCAACGTAAAATGTGTCAACTGTAACAATCATCTAGAAAATTTGTCCATAAGCAATTGCAATAGAAGTTACCAATATCAGTCGTAGCTACCCAATTCAAACAACATTATGACAATCTAACATAGCCGCAATTTAGGACTATCAAGCAACCCCTGTTGTCGTGACTTAGCTTTCCAACGAACTATCTCACCTCCCCGAATGATGCATTATCTAACGGATTAAATGAGTACGCTCAGAATGTCGTGTCATTGCTGATCAATAAAACTAAACAATGATTTCTTCATTAAAATTGTAGTATGGAGTACAAATTCCTAATCTAGATAATACGATTAATATCAAAAACTCACTAAGAAAAGTTATATAAATAATTACAATATAAATAACAAAAACTACCTTAGCGATAAGACTCATGAAGGTAAGTCACACAAACAGCATCTTGGCAAACAACATCAGACGGGAACGACACACATGTTATAGGAAACTGTCCTGCAATTGTAAAAGAAAAAAAATCCAAACTACAAACCTTCTAAGGAACAGGTAGATTTCGTAATACAATGATTTAATGTAAATTTAATCAGAATTTAGTGTGAGTTAAGCGTATAATTCAAAAATATTTAATATCTCTCCACCCCCTTATCCAATTGTTTCTAATTTTAGACTGTACTACGTATATCTCAAGAAACATAAGCAAATTTTGATCTAAATATGTCAAACTTGCAAAAAACTCATTAACACTTGAAGGTCATTTCCTCCCACCCTTTGACCTTGACCATTAACAACTTGGCTAAAACATTGACCCATAATTGTGTATCAAAATTTTTACATCAAATCCAGTAAGAAGTAAGGCAGTTGCAGTGTCCATAAAATCCGAAATTTTTTAGAAGTCTTGACATGAAGGATTCTGCAGTATGTAGTATTTTTACGAAATCTACCTAAAAACTAGGTGAAAAGAGAATAGTCAAAAAAAAGATTACTCCTTAAAGGCTAATCCCGATTTAAACCACAGAAAAATTCCTTAATAAGTACCATTAATAAGAAAGCGCAACCATATTTAGGCAAGAACTGATGAACAAAAAGCTATGACCTTGTTGAACACTTAACCATAGTTTTGCAACCAAACCCATTCTAGCTAGTAACAGTAGTAGAAGAATTTAATAAACTTTTTCAAATTCTACATCAGATAGCCATCCCATTCAAAGAAACTTATCAAAGAGATGAAGACAACAACGCCATTAACTCAAATAAAGCACCTGAATATGATCTCACTGCTGGAGAAATTGTAAAGAGACTACTTCAAAAAGGTTAAAAACTATTAACATACTTTTTCAATTCAATATTAAGGTATTAATACTTTTTATACTAACGGGAAGTCGCATAAATTGTCATGATCTTGAAGCCAGGTGAAAATCTAAGCGATCTCACATCATATCTCTAGAAAAAATGTAATACGAATAACATAAATTTAGTTTTAGAACGGCCCATGACCACAAGGAAATACACCAAATCAACAGGGGTTTTGAAAGCAAATGATACGATTCAGATGTGTGAATAGCTACAAGTTTTGACACACCAGCTTTATTATTCGTTATTAAAATCTTACCACTCCAACAGAACATTTCGAGTAAAACATCAATTCTGGTCCAATCTGGAGTAGCAGAAGAAAGCATTCTCGGACCCTTACTACACTCAACTTATAGAGCAAACTTATCAGAAACCACTCAAGAGATTATTGTCACTTATGTAAGTAATACAATTCTAGAATCACATCCTAATGCCTCCAGAAACCTTTAAGATGTCCTAAATCAGTTTAAAAAATAGCTACAACGTTGTAGAACAAAATAGAAGGTAAATCCGCACATACCATATTCACCTCACATATTGTTAAAAAATACAATTACCACATCAAGACATAACTAAATACACAAGTCCTCATTCGAGCAGAAGATTGACGTACTACAGGTATATATTTGTCAAATTGAAGCAATTTAGTATAAAATTCAGTCAAATATAGTCTGTTCGATAATAAAGTGATCGTTATAATATTTAAAAAATAAAAATGTATAATTTTCTTAAATTTTCTAATACCAGGGCTGGTTCGCAATAGGTGTTTTTGCATTCTAGGCTAACAATTTTTCACCCGCCTTCCTCAAATTTTTTCAAGGTGGGAACGTATAAATTTTTAACCGGATCGCTTTTTCCCTGGATCGGGAACGTGGAACAATTCAACTTACAATGGAAGCTCCGCTCGGCAGAAGCAAACCAAATGGCCGTGGCAGACGTGCTTTTTGGGTTCGGCAATGATTACATGTGCGTTCCCAATTCGCAGGCCGCGCAATTGTGTTGTGCGAACCAAAAAATGTGTACCCAGCTGAGCCCTCAAATATTTAATACCCGTATCTAATCTAGTAGTCAACAATCAAAAGCAGCAGCCCGATGAGTCAGCCGCTGCCGCCTGGCTCCAGATGCACCTCGGATCGACAGTCCATTGGGCAACGAACAAGAACAACCCCAGCGTGCGTACACGAACGCACGAACCTCCTCGGGTAAATCAAAAACTCAGAGCTCAGCCTCGACACATTTTATATCAGCTGTTTTTGTTTATTTTGCGTTCAAATGTATAGATAGAAAAAATAATATAAAGATGCGTTTTGTTATCTAATCGACAACCATCAAAAGCAGCGGCCTGGTGGCTCAGATGGAGTCGCTTAGCTCCAGATGCACCGGGAGCGAGACCGGCCTCAACATGCGTGCATGAACGCACGAACTTTCTCGTAAAAGCTCAGGCCACCCCACATTCTTTACTTTGTGTTCAAATGTATAGATATCTGGTCCATTTACTTTCAATACTAATTATAGTCTCACCCCTGTTTTCAGTGCTTTTGACGAGATTCTCTGCATAATTATTTAGTAAAGATCACATATTTTTTTGAATTTGAAATAACAGCTGCTTCACAATGAATTTCCTTCGACTTAATTTTCATGTATGACCACACATTTTCAATGGGATTAACATCTAGGGACATTGCTGGCGAACAAAAAAATATTTCATTAGACTTCAACAAGTATTTCTGGTACATTTGTCGGCGTTTAAATTGTCCATAAATAGAAAAACAACCAAAACCGAGTTTACAGAAGCATCCCCCAACATTCACTTTTACAGGGAGTTTTATTGTGCGCCGAAGAATTACTCTCCGCTGAGCACGTCGTCGACAAAGAAGATTATGCTAAGAAAGAAGACTCATCCGCGAAGATAACATTGTCAAAATTTCGATTCAAATTGTTTTCCACGTCCTTTTTTGATAGTAAAGTTGTCTTCAAATTTGATCTAAAAGAAACGTCTTTTTCAGGATGGCCATTTTAATCGTATTTAAAGAGAGTTTCATTTGCACAGCACAGCAAAAGGCCTAACTCATCTTCAAAGGGGCGCAAAATTCCTTTATCCCTCTTAGTTGTTGTAGCGCGCACCATTCCTCTATGCGGCAAATCATCTCCGAATACCGTTTTACCCACTTTCTTAACGAATGCCTCCGCTTGGGCATATATTTTGCAGCTGCTTTATACATCAGTTTCGAACATTCCGCATGATTCACTAAAAATACTGTCTCGTATCGCTTCAAGAATTTTGCACCCGTTATAAAGATAAGGAATTCACTAACATCAACAACATAATATGCCGACAAACCATATGCTTCACAAAAGAGCGCGAACTGTTGATTCAAACAAACTAACATAGATGGCACTGCGATGTCTTTTTACCAATTACTTTCTTGTGATACAGACTAATTATTTAATTTAAATTCAGAATTTTCAACTTCTTTATATAAAAATTTTTTAAAAACCTATAAGGATTTAAGGTACACCATTTTGGGATTCTACTAATATATTCAACTTAGAAATAATATAAAGATACCAGATTAAGCTACTCCACACGATAATTGATGTTATGTACCAAACACGTTACTACATAAGAATCTAGGAATACTTGTAATAAAAAAGGAAATCACAAAATATAGCGCTAAATACAAAGCCAAAGTCTCAAAACGCCTAAATCAACTTACAAGTAAGCTATTAGACAATAAACAGCAAAGGTTTAAAATCGCCTTACTTAAATGTAATCTGTGTAGTTAATCCTTAGTTATATTTTCTATAGATACCCTTAAGACAATCACAGATAGTATTACTTGCATGTATATAATGTAACTTTTAACAAAATCCAAAAAATAATAAAATTGGTGCAATCATCAGAAACAGTACAACATTCTGATTCTTTATGTATTTTATAAACTTTTTTGTAATTGTCATAAAAATCTGCAGACTGTTGTGATTGCTATAGCTTGCATCTTACACAGAAAACAAATTAAATAATTATCCTGACCAACAATACCCAAAGAAATTTTAGTACAATAACATAATAATCACAAGGTTTCATTGAACACACCTCGTAAATAAAAACACTAACAAGAAATAATTCTTACAATTTTTTATATGAGTTCCAATACATCATAATATTAATTAAGTATAAAAAAGCATAATTGACAAATAAATACTTGAGAATATTTATAAATAATTTAAAAATAATGTCCTTTTTAGAGTGTTTATGTATCTGAATAGAACCGTGGTGGTTTAGTGGGTAGGTCACTAGGCTACGAAACCAAGGGTTGCGGGTTCGAATCCCGCTCTCGCCAATTCGATCGCTGGCATTTTTACGGCCCAGCTCGACTCAGGCTGCAATAAATGAGTATCTGGAGGTCAAACTCTGGGGTAATAATAGGCGGTCGGTACGTAGCGCTGGCCACGTTACTACCCCTGTTTACCGTAGGCTCTAGATTGTAGCAGACCTATCCTGTTACGAAGCCAAAGTGCCTTTGACGCCTATTACGGAGAACTATTATTATTAGATATCTGAATAAGACGGACCTGATGTATACGAGCTATTCAAAGACGTCGTCATTGTAAGATAGAAGAGCTTAGTAGACACAATTGCAGATAAAATAATAAAATTACAAACAATTCAATTTGTTCTTACATCCTACCACTAATTAAAACCGTTAATTTTTTTAAAACTTACTGTAATAACAGCAATAATGTAATAACGGAAACATAATTAAAAGTACAGTTGCATGTCCTTGTCAGAAGAAACTAAAAGTAAGAAACAATCACAATTAAACTGCAATTAATTAAATAGATACATAAGGTCATATTCATAAAAATGTGACTTTTTTAAGTGAGGTTAGAATAATCCAATAAAGTATTTAAATTTTTTAGAGCAATATACAAATTATATGCAACCATAATTATTTTTAGTACAACTAAAATTTCAAATATGATCGTCACATCAATTAAACAAATACAAAAATTAAATTGCAATAGCGACTCCACTAGTTACAGACTTGTGGGAACTAAATCAAAGTACTGGCAACGTCGATTTAAAGCTAAAGGTTGTAAATAAAGACAAATATCTTCATAATAATAATTCATGATAGTGAGTGCTATTCCATAGTTATAATGTTAAAATTTTTGCAAGCAATTGGTTAGTTGTTATTCATAACTTCTCATCGAAATATTTACTGATAGGTTAAATGACGTCATTTTTCCATTGGCGTACGCAAGCTTTTATCTTTTTGTTTAATATTTTACACTTATAATTTGAAATACGCATTCTCTATTAACAGGGAATTATGTATTCGAGTTTATTTCACGCTATAATTTCATAATTAACTAAGTTTACTTTCTTTGTTATTTATGCATGTAACCGTGCGCAAAGGGTTAACGTTACGCCACTGGCAACAACGCTTTGCTGATATTTGGCAACATCTTTGTCCCTGCTGCTGTCAGTCATCCATCTTTCCTAGCCTACCTTAAATACGTTCGCTTACGGTGCTGTTTGGCGGCTGATAACGCGTTCTGTGCGGCGTTCCTGTTCGTTAATATAAAGTGAATATGCTGGACGAAGACGAGTTCATGTTCGATAACGAGGAGGACTACGGGCTCGAGTACTCCGAGGACAGCTTATCGGAGCCTGACGTAGACCTGGAAAACCGCTACTACCAAAGCAAGGCAATCAAGGAGGAGGATCCGCGCGCAGCTCTAGAATATTTCCAGACGGTGGTTGATCTTCAGGACGGCAACAAGGGTAAGTGGGGTTTCAAGGCGCTTAAGCAGATCGTGAAGATAAATTTCAAGATGAAAAATTACACCGAGACTATGTGCAAGTACAAGGAGCTGCTCACCTATATCAAGCACTCTGTCACGAAGAATCACGGGGAGAAGTCCATCAACTCAATTTTGGACTACACATCCTCATCTAAAGATATCGAGGTGCTGCAGGACTTCTACGAAGCTACTCTCGAAGCGCTGAAGCATGCAAAGAACGATCGCCTGTGGTTCAAGACCAACATCAAGCTAGGCAAAATATGCTTAGAGCGCGGAGAGTTCAACAAGTTGGCCCAGATCATCAAACAGCTCAACCATAGCTGCCTGGCCGACAACGTAGAAGACAACGTGCATAAGGGCACACAGCTTCTGGAGATCTACGCCCTAGAAATACAAATGTATACCCAGCAGAAAAATAATAAGCTGCTAAAAGACTTGTACGAGCGTTGCTTGAGAATTAGGTCGGCCATTCCCCACCCCCTAATCATGAGCATCATCCGCGAGTGCGGCGGAAAAATGCATCTCCGATCAGGCGATTACGAAAAGGCCTACGCCGACTTCTTCGAGGCGTTTAAGAACTACGACGAGTCGGGCAGCCCGAGACGCACCACTTGTCTGAAGTACATGATCCTGACTAACATGCTCACGAATTCGAAAATCAACCCCTTCGATTCGCAGGAAGCCAAACCCTACAAAATGGACCTGGAAATCCAAGCCATGACGAACCTGATAAACGCCTACCAAGGCACTGACATGAAGCGGTTCGAGGCGATCTTCAAAGAAAACAAGGAGAGTCTGCTAGAAGACCCGTTCATCCGCGAGCACATCGAAGTTCTACTGAAGAACGTTCGGACGCAGGTTCTGCTCACGTTAATCAAGCCCTACAGGATTATAAAGCTCGATTTTGTGAGCAACGAACTCAACATCTCGATCGACGACGCCGAAAGCCTGATCGTGTCTTGCATCTTAGACGGGCTGATTAAGGGCCGGATCGACCAAGTCGCTCAGGTGTTGGTGATGAAACCGGAAAAGAATGTCGCTGAGTTGGCTCGGTACGCGGCCGCTCAGAAGCTTGCGAACAATATAGACAACATTTTGCAAAAACTTTCTGACGCCTTACCTTAAGAAAGCGGACTTGTTTTTGTTAAAATTGTCTTGAATTTGTATTTCTTAGTACTTAATTTTAAAAAATTAATTAAGACTGTCAGTATTATTAGTAAAGTAATCCAAATTTATTTATAAACAAATATAAAATAACACGTTGTAACTTGTTTGTTATCACTAAATAAAATTTTTGTATATCTAAATGACGTTTTCTTCGCTTAAACCTTCGTAACTTCCCTAAATCTAGTAAATTTGCTTTGAAAAAACATGGTGGATGAGAAATAGTTTATATAAAAACTCAATAACAAAGTTAATCGCACTAAAACATTATGGTTTTGAAGTGATAATAATAATAATAATGGTAAGGTTCTAACGCCCCGCGTGGAACACGGCCTACGAACTGAGAGGTTAAGGCTCTCATATGTCCGACTTTACTGCCCGCTCGTCGTGCATCATCTCTAATACGGGACGATGTGGCAAGCACCACGCCTTAGACGACTGCCATTATTACCCCTTATTCGAAGTGAACGCAAGTACTCAATTACTTTTAATGACTGAATAGGCCACCCGCCAGGCATCAGAGAGCTCCGGAATGGAAGCCGGGTCCGTCCACACCGCAGCCCGCACCTCAACCACTCTGGCGATTATTTTTGAAATGGTGCTCAAAATCCAACAACAAATATCAACAGGTATGATTCCTTGTTCATCCTTACAATTACTCTATAGTTTCATTTAACGTAGATATTCTTCCATATGATTGATATTGGAGATAATTTCTTTATACCCTCTTTGTTTTCTCTATGCTGCTGCATCATTAGTAACTATCTCCTTTTGAACTACTCTTGACACCTTCAACTACCAATCTGGACTTTCCACACTAACTAAATAGGTCTATTATTTTCAATTCTTTGTAATTGTTACCACCAACATAACTGCCTTTGTTTAATGAATTCTAACATTGATACTATCTGTGACTGTTTACACATTTGATGATTTCTCATTCTTTGTAGTTTTGTTATAACCTTTGCTTTTCTGGAGTTCTCCATTTCTATTTTTTGTAGTTTACTTTTAATTCTTGGAGTATTAGAAGATTCTTTTGTTCAGATCCACTTCCTGTGCTCCTAGATTTTGAATAGTTACTACTAGTTAATTAAAACTTTTTACTTCTTCTCTGTCCGATATTGGCACTACTTTTGTCTTGGTTTTGTTTATTTTCATATAATTTTGAGTTAATAGTTCATTCCACATCAGTCTATTTGTAAGCTTTATTTCCTGCTATAATATCAACCACCAAAGCACATGCCAGCCAGTATTTCTAGTTTCTGTAAGTTTTATACCCTATAAACAATTTCTTTAAATTTACGTTTCGATTACACAGATTTCGGTTCTAAAAGGCAATAGCTTGCCTATAAGCATTTTTACGTTGAATTCAGAAATATAATCCGTATTTCGCTGTCACGTATAGATCGGTAGATATTTTCAAAAATTCGATATTGAATATTAGGTGCTTTGTGAGTAGGAACAAATTCTTCTGTCTCTTCATAAGTTATCACTTTGTTCAGTGTAATTATAGTTTTACCCTATAAAGTTGTCAGCAGTGTATTATTTAACAAATGTTAACAGTTGAAAGCAACTACGTAACAGTCCTGATACGTTGTTGGTTTTCTTTCATAATGTGAAGTGTGTAATGTGCATATTTCAGTGATTGTCGTTCAGTTGTGTCCATAGTGTATGATCAAACTGATTTTTACTCTGTAGTGCGTGTATAATAAATCCATCAATGAACAGATAACCTAGAAACGCCACGTAAATGTACAAATGCCCAATACAACGTCTGTTACATACGTGGCAAGTTCAATGCAAAGCATCAAATAGGATGTTCTATCCCCCGTGTACAAAGAGTTTATCACCTGCATTTTGGGAGGGATGATTGTGATCGAGACAAGAACCTCATACCTGCTGTGTTTCATGTGCAAACAGGTTGCGCCAATGGCTTAGAGGTTCTCATTCATCTACGCCTTTTGCTGTACATAAAAGATAAGTTCCCAAAAGTTAGTGAGTCAAAAATCAAAGAGGATATATTTGTTGACCCACAAATTCGGGATTTGATGAGAAATATTGAATTCGATGTAGTTTTAAAGGGAAAAGAAAAATATGTCTGGGAATGTCAAAAAACATTTCTTAGGAAACAGGAAATTCGAAGAAAGTATGTGGAACGAATGTTGGTAGCCTACCATGAGATGGAGTGCAACATATCTTAGAAGCTTCATTTTTTGTACTCCTGATTGGACAATTTTGGGGATGTCAGTGACGAACATCAAGACATTTTGACAACTGAAAAGCGTTACTAGGGAAGATGGAATCCAGCCAAGTTAGCAGATTACTGTTGGTTAGCAGTGAGAGAAATACCAGCAACAAACGAAAGTCCACGCAGTAAGATAAGTACACTGAAATTAAACTTCACTTTTTCGGTGATTTACCAAATTGGATAAGTGATAAACTTGCCGATTTCTCAAAAACTATACGTAATAAAAAAACTAAAGACTATTACTCTACTCTATCTAAATCCTGCTTTTATCTTAAAAGGCTGGATTTTCTACATTTACTATTAAATAGTTTTCTTCTCTTCAATTTCCCAATATAATATTAATCATTCTTGAAAATATCCCCAACATTTCTGCATTACTGCTTGTTCTTCCTTAACTGTGTTTCAAATTACGTCTTTCATATTTTACTAAATTTCTGTTTCTCTATTTGTTGTCCAAAATCATCTTAGTTTCGTTGATCATATTTTTTTATTTACTTCTTTGTTCCTTATATTGTAGTTTCGTTGCGTCCTAACATTTAAGTATTTCTTCTTTATTTTTATTTATCCTTTAAATTTTACTAACTTTATTTTACTTTTTATTATTTTTTATTTTGTTGCAGTTTCTTTCTCTTTCAGTTTAGATGATTTTATTATTTTCTATTATTGACTACTATGTTATTGCCTTTTATTTTTGCTAACAATAGATAATGATTATTATGTATTTTATTACCTACCGTAACTGTAACATCTTTTACAAAATCTCTGTTACCTTTTTCAACTAAAATATAGTCTATTATAGAACGGTATGTTCCATTAGGTTATTGTATTGTATATTTGTACATTTATAGTCACTATATATTGAAGTTTGTATTGTTAAATTTCTAAGATGCAATGAAACTGTATTTACGGATTCGTGTTGACGCAATTTCATACATTTTTATAAATTCAAAAAAGTTATCAACATGCCCGTTCTATTTTGCAATATGGTATATATACGGAGAGTCCTAAAATGTACTCGCTCTTTAAATGACTCTAAATGCAATGTCTGTTGACTTACAAACGATAGTTTCACGGTTTAAGATTATAAAATATTAAATAAAATTAAATTCCTATTTACAGATATGTAATGTGGCCACCTCTTTCCAAACATAGCGTTACAAAGCATTTCATTTAGAGTTGCGAGAAGTAGCCTTCAATTTCCTATTTCACCTCATCGATTATTACTGATTTTGTGCAACAAACTTCATCTTTGAGAAATCCAATATGTGCAGTTGTATCGATTAGTTAAGCCATTTAACTAAAAATTATATGGGAATAGAAATACTGAGTTTCCATTTGTCCAGAACTATTCACAAAATTCAACTATTCGATTAGATCTTCCATCTTCATTTAAACGATCGGCGAACATTAGAATGTAATTTCTCCAATGGGCTCGCTGCAAAATGTGGTGGGTAATCGGATGACGAACAACTTGGACTGCGAACAAATTGGTCAACGAACACTTTCGCGAAAGATTTTTATGTTTGAGTGACGAACACCTTATAAAACATTTGTAAAATTGGATTTTACTGCTATTTATAAACGGTTTATGGAAAGAGACTCAAACATTTGTATACACAACCTTTTTGTGTGCCAGTTGATTTATATTCTTTGAATGTTTGTGTTTTCCTGGTCTTTTTATATAAAAAGAGTGGAGCATCAAGACCTGTGCTTATCATAGAAACAAGCAATAGGTAATAGCCAAAGTAGAAAGTAAGCAGAAAATGTTTGATGTTGCTAGGCAGTATGACTTGAACAGGTCTACAGTAAGTCTTTGTTAAAAAAGGTATAATAAAAAAACTCGAAAAGCTAAAGGATTAACGAAAATCGCATCTGAGAAACAAATGCGTCCCATTCATGAAAAAAACGGAGAGATTAGTTTTAGTCTGAATAAAAGAAAGGAAAATGAAGAGATGTAACTACTATGGCTACCGCTCAAGAGAAAGCTAGAAAATTTTTTAAAAAACTGAAGAAACAAATTTTAGATTCATCACACGAGAAGATAGAATTCAAGGCTACCACTTGGAAGATTTAAATGAGATTTCAAAAAAAGACGAATATTTTCACAACACATTTTTAATTGTGATGAAAACGTACTACATCTCAAAAAATGAATAAAATATTCCTAGGCATAAAACCATGAAAGACCGATTTACGTTACTTTTGGAAGCTAACTCAAGTCGTAATATGAAGCTTAATCCGCTTCTTATGTATCACTCTAACTCTAGAATATTTAAAAAATCCATAATTAAAGAAAAACTGTTAATTATGTGAAAATTAAGAAGCATGAGTCACGCAAGTTGTTTTCAAAAAATATCTGTTTAACGTTTGTGTTTCAAGCATCAAAGATTACCTTCAGACCAACTGTCATTGAAAGCACTGTTGCTATTGAACAATGAACATGCAAAAAATTTTAAAGATAATTTTCCAAACACCACTCCGTTGGTTCATCCAATAAATCGAAATTATTGGGGACGTCAAGAAATTGTACACTCGTTTTGTTTCATCATTACTTTGAAGCGTGCCAGTTGACATTAATGACAATAAAAACGTTTGGGAAAAAACATTGATATTCTTGAAGCTAACCGGTTTATTTAAAAAGCGTGGTCAGAAGTTACTAAACGACAGTTTGCTTAACGAAAGCTGTGACTATCCTGCATTCGGGGTGACGGAGGTGATGTTCATCAACTTATGGATTAAATTATGACGACTGCTAGAGATCTAGAATTCGAGATTAAAGATTACGCTAAAGAACTCATAGTGAGACATGAAAATTATCTGACGGCAGAACTCCAAAAACTCTTAAATAAAGAACACAAAGAAATTCAGAGAGATGTGTTATCTGAAAAAGAAAACAGGGCCAATCCCGACATCTGCTATTACTTATTAATCTTTTGAAGAATTGGGAAGATGTCAAATGGCATCCAAACCAGGGTGAAGTCAATAGGCTTGGCAATTTCAACAACAATTATGCTATTAATTACTTCCGAAAAATCCTGAAGTAGAGAGAAAAGCAATCGACATCGAGCAGATTCTTTAACGCCCCACAAACGGAAAAACAAGACAGATGAAAATGCAAGGCTGTGTATGTATGTATTATTATTACAAATAAATAAACTTAGTAACAAATTATATAATTCTTTATTTGTCTATTTTTCTTCAGGACAGATTAATCAAATTTCCATAAAAATTTATGGTAAATCGATGATTGGTTAACGAACAATTTGGATAGCGAACATCGTCTTTGAACGGATTATGTTCACCCACACGCGGGTCGGCTGATCCATATTACATTTGATATCAGAGTTAATGTCATTTTATAATACTTTACAAGTATGTTGCAATAATAAAAAAAGATTCACCATTTCAGTTCACATGGAGATCCAATATTTTCAAAGTCTGCACTATTGTTAAGTGATTATACAGCAAGATATTTTATACATTAAAATTGAAATTTTTTTCTTCCATTTTGCATCTCGTATATTTTTTGCGTAACCCATTATCATAATTTACATCTGGAGTAGTAATAATTTGTTAACTGAAAATTAGTTGTTGCATCTTTCCTCTTTTCTTCCGTGAATTATTAGTTCTAAAACCAAAGGAAGTGCCATCGCACTTAGAAAGAAAGTTAGTTCATTAATTAAACACAGTAAACCTTATTATGCCAGCGTGGTCCCGTGGTTAACATGTGACGGACCCGGGTTCAATCTCTAATGCCTGCCTACAGTCACTAAAATTAATTGAGTACCTGCGTTCATTCGAACAGGTGTAATAATGGCGGTCGTCTAAGGTGATGTTCCACATCGGCATCAGAAATGTCGACGACAGGAAAAGATGAGCTTATTCAGTAATAACACAGAAACCTTATTAATCATATGAGAATATTTAACATGTTGTTGGTCCAATTATAAAAGAATTACAATACAAAAGCTGAAATTGATACCCATATTCAGTGTAGATATTTTAATTAGGGTCAGATAATTTCACATAGGAAGAAATAAGGAAAATGGACTACGTAAATAACAGAGCGTTTGAAATCTGAGAATCTAAAGAACTGGATTTCCATTAAATTAAAATGTAATAAGGAAAGTCAAAATTTAGTTTCCACACGCATACTGTTCCAGATATTCTTCTTGGATTTTAAAAGCAAGTAGGACAGACGACTTTACAATAACAAACATCCTAGACGCTACGTGCCGTGCACACGATAGTGCTCGTTAAAACGTCGCAAGTTTTTTCGGATATGAAAGGATGTCAGAGGTAGGGACGTGTTCAGTGAGGGATCTGAAGCATTCATTATACATCGTGTTTCAAAAATAATCGTCCTATTAAAAAAAATCATAACTATTCAGCTTTTAATCCGTTTTGATCAAACAATGTACTGATAGAAAGAGGAAATTCTCAAGTTTCACGTCGTTGTCGATATGTAGCACGAGTACGTTTAATTTACCTTCCACTCCAATGTTTGTTAAAATAACGACGGGACAACAGAAATCAATTTGTGTTCTACGCTTCACAAAATATGATGCCGTAACACATGTTCAGCGCGATTTTCGGTGATAATATGGTGTTGAACCTCCTGCCACTCAGAGCATTAGGCGATAATATAGACAACTCCAAGACACGGGTTGTCTATGTAAAAGAGAATCCAGGCGAAGACATGGAGCGCATTCGGCTGAGTTTCGCACGTAGCCCCCAAAAACTAAACATTTCCTTAACTGTCTCCTTGTCTCGCGTGTTTTGCGGAGACGTTTGACTATGAAACCGCACATGATTCAATTAATGCATGTGACAAACAACATGTGGAGTTCTGTGAATTTATCCTCGACAAGGTGGCAGATATGTACAATTTTGTAATACGCTTAGTGTTTTCTGACGAGGCTACAGCATGAAAGAGACTCTCCTAAACTTAATGTTTTTGTGGGAAAAGGTGTGCGGTCTAGTTTTCTTCTTACAGAACACTGTTACGAGAATCTAAATCTAGATATGCTTAAAAACCGGCTTTTCCTACAGTTAGAAACCGATTCGGATGATTTCATTTTCGAGCAAGTTCGAGAATTTTTGAATAATCAGATTTCACAACGACGGATCAGCCATATGAGACCTAAATATTGAGCTTCAACTGAAAGGAGTCGCTTTTATAAATTTTGAGTCGCTGGACACGAAAATCACACTTAAAATTATCTCCTGGTTCAGACTTTTGAGTAATTTCACCGTTTACATTTTACATTTATTTTTCAGCAGAGACGTTAACTTAATATTTTGCAATGATATTGAAGATTTGATGCTGAAACAAATAAGCCTGAAGGCTATACTTTGCATAATAGTAATGAAATATCATCAATCCCTCTCGCTTATGCAGATCTAAGTAAAGAAAGTTATCCCATGAGTCAACGGCTTCTGGATCTTATAAATTGCAATCAACATAAGTGGTTAGTATGTGGTGATTTCAAAATGATAGCAATTGTGCTCAGACTACACAAAGTACTGTTGCTATATACGTGAATGGGATAGTCGCGCGAAGCATGTCCATAACAAACAGAGGAAATGGCTTCTACGAACAGCTTTGTTGCCTGGCACTAAAAACCTCTAATGAATCCTAACAGCATTGTCCTACCACCGTTGCACATAAAACTAGACTTACGGAGACATTTGTGAAAGCCACTAACAAAAGTCAAACGTGCATTTGAATTATGCCAAAATTTTTCACGTCTAAGAACGGAAAAGGTAAAACAGAGGGTATTTATAGGACCCCAGATTTCAAAACAAACAATTTGAATCCAATCTCAATCCTAATGAGCTACGTTGCCTGACACTGTTTTCAGAATGTTAGTACACAATTCTTGGGTAAACTTTGTGCTGAAAATTACAAAGACCTAGTGGAAAAACTTATATCTGCCTGCGAGAAAATTAGATGAAAACATGTTACTAAAAATGCACTTCGTACATTCACATATTGATGTCTTCCCAAAGAATTGTGGCGCTTCCAGTGACAAAAAAGGAGAGCGGTTCCATCAGGACATGTCTGCAATGGATCAGCATTACAAAGAAAAGTAGTCAGTTTCAATGTTAGCAGATTTCTGATTGACCATCCAAAGAGATACTCCGGACGTTCCCTCCAAGCAACAAGCAAAAAAAAAACCGGAGTCTATAAAAAGAAAGCTTGTTAACTGTTATTCGAATTATTGTATTCCCATAGCGTTATATGTAAAATGTAAACAATGAAATTACTCAGAAACCTGAGCCAGGAGTCAATTTTAAGTGTAAATTTTGTGTTCAGCCACCCGAAATCTATAAAAGGTGGATATTCTCATTTCTGTAAAAATTCACCGTTGTACAGTGTTATAAAAAACTCAAATAAAACACACCTCACATATCTCACCAAAAAAGGTATCAGACTGTCCAAAACAATTCCCTCTTTTATTATTAATTAAAATTTATCCAAATCAAAACAGTGGGACGTCACAAAGTTGATCCCGAACTTGAGAGACGCGTTTGGCAGTTTTGAAGCTCAAGTAGTTCTGTATGGTCTTTACAAGATTCTGAGCAACCAAAAGTCATCACAACAGATCAAGCTTTGTTTCAGTTGGTAAAAATCAAAGATTAAAGAAGAATTCAATACGTCAAAAGAAGTGAAAAGGGTTCGAAACTTATAAAAGTTCTGCCGAAAAGAATCGTTCTCAAAAGGATTCATGATCTGGGCGAGAGTGTCTTACAACGGCACCTTCATTTTGTTCACCCAAATTCTAAAGTCAATAGTAAATACTATTGTGACTCCATTTTGAAGAAGTTCTTGACCAGAGATGCTCGGCGACTCTATCCAAATAGTGACTTCATCTTCCATCAGGATTCGGCTTCGAGTCACACATTCACGTAGACAATGGAATGGATGAGGCCTCGGATAAAGTTTATCACACCTGATAAGTGGCTTCCCACGAGTCCGGATGCTGCTCCGATGGATTTCGTTTGGGGGTATCTTAAAAGACGTCTTTATAATGTCAAAACGCAAGACACTGCTGGCCTTGAAAGAACTTTAAAAAAGGCTTGGAAAGAGTTACCTCAAGAACTCTTCAATAAAGGACTTCAAAGTAGGGCAAAGCGTGTCTATAAAATCTACAAAAATAAGGGCTCTCACATCGTTTAGCTTTTTGTAAATAATTATTAAAATTAAAAAGTTATTCAAGTCATTCTCCCACTTATTGTATTTATAATTCTCTGTAGAGTCTATAATGACTGATATTAACAACTGCATTTCTAAAAAAAGAGAATATTTGTAATCAAGCACGCCAACTAATAATGGAATACTGAAGTTATAATCAGGACATTTTCATTTTAAAATCAAATGTATGATAAAGAGATACGCTGTATAAACTCAGAAATGTATTCCAAATAATTCAAATAATAGAAGTAGTACCTAGTATTCCTAAAAATACTGTTACAAAATCTTGTTTTACACGGCATCAAACTACTTATGACATTGATATACGATTGCAATTGTAAAGTCTTAAAGTTGAAACTTTAATTGCATTTTATCAAATTTGGTTATTTAGCAATGAAGTGAAGTCACAAAGAAAATCATATTGCTGTACTAGTAATGCATGAGTGTGAAAGTAAAGAAAGTGAAATCTTCAAGACCCTGCAGCCTCTCAGCATTACCGTATGTTTGTGTATCGGACTATAAAATTGTTTAATGAGACTAGTGGTATCGAAGATCTGGAAAGCCACGTTCAGTTTGTACTATTCAGACAATCAAAGCCATAAGTGCCCGAATTAAACAAAATCCTTTTTATAAACAAGACCTAGGACTAGCTGCTTAACAAAAGACATACGGAAAATTTGTTGACAGATACTTTAAAGAAAAGTAGAAAAGAAAATCAAAAAAATTGTTTACTAAGAACACGCATGGTAGCCAGAGAAAAATTTTGTTTAGGATAAAAAAAATTGTATAGTGAAAGAATCTCAACAAACAAAATAACAAGGTATACACTAAGTCATCCAAAGGAACATCCTCAGATAGTGCTAAAGGTTCAGAGAGGCCGTCAACCAGTAGCTGTAATGGTTTATTAGGGAGTGTGTGATAATGGAGTAACCAATATCCATTTTTGTGAAGAAGGAGTGAGAACTTTAGTCGCTGTGTCAACAGAATGTTTTGGAAAATGTAGTGAACCCTCTGAATCACGCGATTCGAGGTGAGCCTTGGATCTTTCAGCAAGACTCCGCACCCGCCCACAAAGCAAACTTGGCTGAGCAACAATGTGCCTCATTTTCTAACAGTAGAGGATTGGTTTTCTGGTAATCCAGACCTCAATCCATGAGATTACAAATTGTGGGCAGTTTTAGAAGGCATAGTTTGATCAAAAAGAGCTGACGCCTGCAGTCAATGCTTTTCCAATGTATATAGTGCGTGTTGCCATATATGAGCGGCCCGGACGTCTTAAATCTGTGCAGAGGGCAAAGGTGGCCATTTTAAATAAATCCGTTGTAATTATACTTACCAATAACCATTTAATAAATCTTGAAAATTTTATTATTAAATTAATAATTAATCGTTTTATATCGTTCTAATTAATGTGTAATAGTATTTATGGTCATATAATGTACATTATTACTCATGCAAAACTGTGACAGGACGAATATACTAGGTATTGGTTGCTCAGCTAATGGTAATAATATTTACATTTGAAAAAAAATTATCTAACAAACCGTTTACCAGTCTAATATTATTTCCCGATTACAACCTCTTAAACCAGCTGCCCCTGTCCAGTATTTCTATAAGCCCATTCGTGACGGGCGTGACTTTAAACTAAAAAATATAAATCAGCTGCTTTCAATATCCGTTACACAAGAGTCTCTAAACCGAGATATGAGTTCAGCTTACACTGAATATAAAAAATGTTTTCCTTGTCTCAACCATTTTACTACTTTTGTCATTTTAAATCAGAAACTCAAAAATTCTTAAACACTGACAGAAAATAAATTAAGCTTTTTAATAACCTGTTGAAAGAACCTTTGCATAACCCACATTTACACTGACCGTCCGAAGATGTCGCGTAAGATAAAGAATGTGGAAGAAAAACCGTCTGCCAGCCTTGAAGTTTACGACAGCGTTAAATCTTCCAGATTCATTCATATCGATGAACGAATACCTAGACAAAAACGGTTAGTAACGTCCGTTGGACATTAGATCGCCCACATTATTTGCCCGATTTGGCTGCTGCGACTTCTACTCTGAATGCAAACTGTCGCATTAGTTGATGTATTAATGTATTCAGGAGAAGTCAGCGAAATGATCTAATGCACGAAGCCTCCTTCTGCAAAAACTTTACATCGTTTTATATCTGTCAAACAAAGCCCACTTTAGAGTTGCCACTTAATAGTAGCTAGCATTAGTTGATGGTTAAGTATGACTATAGATAAGCTAATGAGTAGTATAAACATGTTTGTTTGCTGAAGTTAAGATATAGCAAATTGTCAGAGTATTTTAGCTATTAAAAAAAGAAATTTAGGTCAAACAATTTTAAATAAAATAATGACAAAGACCGTCTGTTTATTATAAGGGAAACAGAATCCTTATTTTGAAATAAGATTTACATTAAATCCAGTCTGATATATCTTTAATAAAATTATAACAAAAAGCACTTTTAAACGCATATTGCCATTAACTTAAGCGTCAAGAAATGCTCACTGGATTACCCAACTAGCCAATTTCTGAAACTCCAGCGGAATAAAGATATTTATTTCATAAAATCGCTCAAAAATTTGTAACACAAGACTTCATAAATGAGCCGGTTGGTATCAAAATTTAATTGCTATTTTACTGTATTATTTTATTTATTATACAAGACATAATCGTCAGCCGCATACATCCGTCACCGAGCCAAACACTGATCGTGCAGACGCGTTTATTCGTGAGAACAGACGCAACACTATCAAGTAACTTGGAGTACTGCTGTTCATCGGTGATGGTAGTGTAGAAAACATTGTGAAAAACACCTGAAGTATCGCGAAGTAAATGCACGATGAGTACCACGCACTTTGAGAGTGAGAAGGAGCCGTTTGACAGGAAAAGTGATGACAACGTTCTTCTAGGACTGACACGGGATTATCCATGTAGACTTTCGGACTGATTCCAGAACAGTCGATGCAGTTTATTACTCAGATCTCCTGGCAACAGACATAAAGAAAAAGATCCAATCCAAGCGGAAGGCAAGTGAAAAGCGGGTAGCCTTTCTTCAACATAATGCGCGCCCTAGCGGACAAAACAACAATAAAAAGCCCCCGGAAATTGAAATTGAACCTTCTGCCACATCCGTCGTACAGTCGCGATTTGGCCCAAAGTGATTTCTACCTGTTCGGAAAGCTCAACGATGCCGTCATCCAGAGTGTTCAGTCATTATTGTAAAGAGCATCGGGATGATTCCAAAACGTTGGAAAAATGTGTTGACACCGATAAGTGTTTAGCAATTTTTTTTGTAAAAAAAATCAGTCCTGGTCATATTTAAACCACCTTGTATATACCACAGATGCTAGCAAATTCGTCGAGAGGGAGGAAGAGAGGGGGTATAATTACCCAGACCCGTAGTTCTAAGGAGCCTGGGTACACTCCATTATGTTATTCTTCATATGGGTTCATAATAAATTTGTAATTCCATTTTTTCGGATTTTAAAAGTTTAGGCTTTAGCAAGTAATAAAAAAATTTCACCTCAAACAAAAGGGCAAAATTGTTAAACTCTATATTGAACAGCTAAACTATCGTTCTCACACAACGCGCTCACGTGCGCCATTTTCAAGCAAGTAATCGCCCTTAAAAACAGCCAAACTACGACTAATTAGCCGTTTTCGGAAACAGGAGTCTGTTAGTGATCTGTCATAAAGTGGCAAACTACGTACTGTCTAGGGGACGAGTGCAGGAAAGCATTCAACAAGATGCAGAAATTTTAACTCAAAAATGTTTACAAGAATTTGGGATGTAAAGAATATCAAAACTTTTATTCGTCCAGTTGTTAAGAACACACCTAACTTGCAACTGCTCATACAACAAAAAGAGTTCATGCAACTTTTAAAAGACATTTTTGGCGAAAACAGAATTTCACGCAATAGCCCATACGTTCGCCTGATTTTTTTCTTTAGGATTATTCAAAATATCGTGTTTATACCAATAAACCATGCAACATTCAATAATTTAGGAAGAACATGCGTGCAGACATCGCGACATAGCCAAAAACATACTGGCTAATGTAATGCAGAATGCTATCAAAAGGGTCAATGCTTATCAAGAAGAAAACTACGGCTATTTGAGCAATATAATTTTCTAAGTGTAGAGAAAACAAATCCTCCAATAGTATAATTTATTATAGAGAAATATAAATAGATATATTAAAAAAATACCGTAAAGTGGGGTGACATTGTGCCATTCTCAATTTGTTTTATTCACGCCATCTATCGTGGGCTAGGATTAAATCGAGGATGGCACAATGTCACATCACTTTACGGTACTAAAGTTATTTATGGTAGCGTGATTAATAAAATTTTGGTTTTTTAAAAGATGGCCTAGAAATCCGCAATTCGATTTTATGTAAATTCTTAGAGGTAATATATACAATTGAGTATAGTGATCAATTGTATAATTAGGTCGAAACTTCTGACCACCTTTTTTGAACTCCTCATTAAAAAGTAGAATAGGAATGTCTCATAAACCCGATCCATTGAAACACCCCTAAGGGGGGTTTTCCCGCTTTTTTTATTTTAAAGTGACATATCTCATGAACGATAATATATAGAGTGCTGAGACCTTCATAGTTGATTGATACTACCGTTTCGCCCCCTGATCTTGTTCAAAGAACTAATTGGTATCAATACATAGTTGCATTCTTTTTCCCTATATTTTCACGGAAAAAAATCTGAAATAACACTCGGGGTGAAACACGTAGTTTATTTCAAAAATATTAAGCCACACAATACATAAAATTAGCCTTAAAGGGACTGTCCTTTAAAGTAAGCACATGGAGATTTCTTCTTCGGTCTGCCAAAACGTGAAATATTTTTAACAGATTCCTGACCGTCTCTGAATCTTTTATTACGTGCCTTTATTCTTGCTGCACTCATTTTAAAAAAAATTTGAATAAATCAAATAATTTACATAAATTAATGTTCCAGTTTTGACAACGAAATTTGATGCAAATTCGCTGCTCTATTCTCTCAATCATTGCAAATGTAAGACTCGCACACTATATGTGCCATCACTGGCGTCTGACTTCTAGCTTATTTAGCTCAGGTATATATATGATATGCTATTACAGCTCACTTTCATAAGCTAGCAGATTATAGCGCAGCCATGCAAACGGTTTTCATTCTATTAATACTGGCTAGATAAGTATCGTTTGTCCACTACCTGTGTATTTGCGTGCAATATAACACAAAACGGTAATAATTTAAATCGATTTGATATATCAGTTTTAATAGCTGAAAAGTGACTTTGATGTTTAATTTAATATGTAACACTTATTTTGATATTAGTAACTCATAAGGTTGAGTCGTCCATGAACCTATCGCACGGGTGAGTTCCAGTCTCGCTAAAAACTCATGGACGTATGTGATGTTTTATATTAGTGACACAATAAGCCCTTGCAGTGCTAGTAGTACGAACAAACAAAAAAAAAGATTTTAAAGATATAAAAATCAGTGTTTCAGAGACCCGATAAAAAAACTTCCCGAGTCCAGGCGTTGACTCTCAACAGCCCTGGGTGTTAGAATAGAATAGACAATTACAACATATAAACAATAAATTTCATTAATACGACACTTATTTGTCTAAAATGTTAGTTGGACCTCCTTTACAAGCATACAATGCTTTAGAACATGGCATCGATTTTTTGGCGTATTATCTTCCATTCTACTGCTGCCATTCACTCGGCTTTGTTACGAAGCTTTCGTAGTCTTTTAGTCTACCTGCCACAGGTTTTCAATCAGATTTATGTCGGAAAACTACCCCAACTCTAACAAGAAATCGAATTTATTGCTCCTTTTTTCCACGCGTTCGATATCCAAACGACTCAATGCTCCATAAAAACTATATTTTTCTTAATGAGCATGTTTTTGGTGACATTTACAATGTCGTCACGCAAAAATAAATGTGATCTGCCACCACACCAAACACCATACTTTACATTCTAGTGAAAAAACTTATCATTCGATTGACTGGATAAATACCTCTTCACCCAATTTTAACTATTGTAACTAAATTGACAGCATCATCTTTTGCAAAAAAATTATCGGATATAATCAAAAGGCATCCGATCGAAAACGCATCTCTATTGCGCAATCCTGTAGCGCTTTTTTTGGCAGGATGTCAGCAAGGGTTTGCTTTAAGCGTTTGTACTTTTTCACACTATGCAAATGCTTTTAATTTTATCCAACACCAGCACTAGTTCGGCCACTGTTTTTTGAGACCCTTAACAGCTTCTCTGTTTACTAATAATTTTGTTCGTTTCAAGTCCTGAAAAGTTGTGTCTTGATTGTTTATTGCCACTTGTAAACTATGTAAGAACCTGATTTACTGTTGGCAAGAGCATTTTTATACATGCACTTGTTTCTGGTGGCAAAGCACCACAATCAACCTGGTCTATAATACATTAACTGCTAACATCCTACAAATCTTCCATTCATGTGAACATGCCGTTGTTAAAACAACTCTAAACTGTCTATTTATGTTTAAACATATGATTTATCTACAGATAGTTTAATTTTTTTGCAGAATTTGTTTTACCCATTTCAATTACCTACTTCGCTTTGTACCTACCCTAACATCCTAGTGAACTTACCAAGAGCAATTTCAAATATTTAATCAGGAGTTTTTATAAACGTTACGACTAGAAACACTGTACGCCAAAGGTCGCTTTAATGTATGAGATAGAAAAACTTAAAGTACCCGCAAGAATAATTTCAGCCGTTCAGAAAAGATACTACGTTAAGAATCTTCCTGATTTATTTACAATCAACGAACTTAAAAAGAAATACAAAGAAAAATAAATGTAAACATTAATATTTAATTTAAAGTTTAATAAATGCGAACGATTATGCAAGCACTAAAATACTTATTACTTACGGATTAATTAACTATATATAATACTAAAAAAAAAATCAAGTGCTGGCTCTGGTAAAATCTATTTGTATGCAACTTTTTATGATGAAATATTTCACAAATTAATTTTTCATTTACAACACATATAATTTCACAATAACGCATAATGTTTACCGAGATCCAGGCACTTTTTTAGTACACTATGTTAATACTCTCTCACAGATATAACGAGAGATTTTTGAAGATTATTATACTTATTAACAATGTCACAAGTTTCTTTATACTCAAGAATAATTTTGAGTTAAAATATTCTTATAGAAGAACAAAGTTAATCGTTGTTCTCGGAAATATTCGTAAATTCCAAATATCTTTCAATAAAATTTAGAAAAAAAGATATAACTTTATAAAAGTGCAACAGTAAAGAAATAACACTAGCGAATCGGCCAAAAATAGACTGACAAAAGATATTTTACAATGTTTTTCATAAAATATCAACTATTTTGTATACCTTCTAGAAGAACTGGACTCCAAGACATGTTAGTAAAAAAATGATCAGGTTAATACGCTAATTTATTTTAACCAACACCAAGTAAAAATTATTCGAAGAAGATTCAATACTATTCTGCAATTTTGCAGACCTACATAATGAACATTTTCTTTAAAAAAAAAACTACGTATAGTAGTTAAAAAGAAAACGTAAAACAGTTGGAAATCAGTAAAAGTTAGTTAACATTCAGCTAGCCAAGTAGATCAAATCAACCCCAACATTAATTTTTATGAACATTTTGAGGAATGATATTTCGTGCTTTTATAATTTTTCTGTGTCGAATTTTACACTATTTTATATTGTGTAATAATGAAAATTCATGAAACAAAATCAAAAATGCCCCACTTAAAAATAAATTTTGTATTGATCCCACGTTGTCATCAACGGTGTAATTTTGTAAATGCTGCTTGATGCATCTATTGCCGCTGCAGGTTTATGGCTTACAGGAGTCGACTCAGAAACGTATTTGAACTCGAAGCAATTTGTTTCAGCGCACTTACATGCGCGAACGTTGCTTACAAGCTCGTTAAAACTTGTAGATATTGAAGCCTATATAATTCTTGTATTCTTGAAGTATGGTTGTTTTGTATACAGTATGTGGTGAGTGAACAGTGGAATGCAAATATTTGATACAAACTAAGATTGATCTTGCCAGAAATATGTTTATTGACCAAGACATCTGGAATTATAAGTTATAATAAACATATTACAATACCAACAAATACAGTTGAATTATTTATAAATCAATAGGTTGTGATGGTATTTGTTTAAGAAATAAACCATGGAGGCATATCTGTAGAAGGTCGAATAAATGATATTGAGATAAAAGCATTTATAAGACTGCTAATAATTACGGGCTCGCTCAGAGCGCACTAAGAATCAATGTTAGAACTATGACGTAATAGAAATTATGCATTACAACGTGTTATGTTTTGTGTAACAATATCGCGTACTAGAATGAAAGATTCATTAGATTTGATAATATGAAAGTTTGAACAGAAAGACGAAAAGCTACTGTTAAAGATATAGATTTCCATTTGTAAAAAATATAGAATCCTGATGGTGAAGTTCGCATCGACGAATAACTTGTACAATTCTGTAAGAAGGGTCCATTTGATATAGAAATATAGGCATTAGGTAGTAGCTAGAATATGCAAGTTTGCACTGAAATGATGAATGACTCACCCGAAAAGCGATAAGGTCTTCGGGTCACGGTATTATTACAGATAATTTTTTAGATCAAGAAAACACACTAACTGATACTATAAAACTCAACGGAAAAAATGTCCAAATAGAAATCGTTCACCCCACCAAAGCGCTGCCATATTTATTAAAGATGCATTAACCCCTCTGTCATTAAAAAATATATTGGTAAAGTTACTCTCCACACAGCATTTTAATTTAAATATATGAAATGAAACGTTTAAGTTGAAATCGAAAGTAACACTTTCTTACAATAAGTACAAAAAGGCTATGGACAGTTTGGATATTAAGATAATAGATTATACGTGTTCAAGTAACACTAGACAAGAGCTGTCGCTTTGGCTCATACGGACAAGATCATTGCTTCTCTGTCCGCGAGCCGGCGCAGGCGAGTTTTCCGTCACGCAGAAAACACTAAACAAGGATGGTTAGTCTTACTTTTCCATATTTTTGACTTAGTGGCAGCCGATAAATGCTTTTATACTATTTAAGATCACTTCGGAGGCACAGATTTCGGAGGAACTGGAAATGACAATAGTAAAACCTTTTATAGCTACCCAAAAAACTAAACGGTTACCGAAGTACACGCAAAACGGCATAAGAATGATTTTAGAAATCGAAGATGCCCAAGCCCAGAAAAAAAGGAGGATTAGAAGGCCAGATTAGCTCCCTACCTTCTGGAAAAAGTTAACAGGCTTACAAAACCGCTTAAAAAGTCACATACTAGACAGATCTCTCGGAAAAACAACACGACAAGAACAAGGAAAAATACAAAATACATCTTAGATGCTGGAACGTTTTATATATATATATATATATATATATACATATACACCTCGAAAATAAATAAACCCCAAGAAGAAAGAGAAAAATTCTTCCAGAACACGCAAAACAATGTTTCCAATAATCGAAAAACTATGGGTTATAGGCTACTTCAAATCCAAAATCGGAAACATCAGTATTACAGGAGTAATGCAAAAATACTAGGAACCACTATAAAGAACAACGGTGATATGCTTATAGCACTTTCTACATAGAACGAACTACGTATCATTTCACGCCAAAAAATCGATACAAACACATTTTCCAACACAAGACACCAAAGCTCCATCATGTGATAACGAACAGAAAGGTTAAACCCAGTCAGATAATTGACGTCAGAGTACTTTTGTCTGCAAATATAGGAACCCAACACAGATAAATATCACCTTCGCATAGACACTGCAAAAGCAGAAATCGACGATACACATTACCAAATTCAATATACACTTGAGAGCAAAATAATCATCTCCTGTTTCAATCTAAGTAAAATAAAAATAAAAATATTAACGTACAAGGAATATTTTTATTATTAAGCTTTAAAAATTGTTGCTATTGCATTGATAGGATGACGCAAAAAAATATGCATTACGAACTAGGTCTTACGAATCTTACTAATTGGACTGTGATTAGCCTACAGTACGCTTGCACTCCAGTAATTCATTTCAGTTACTGATCTGAAGTTGGCGTAAGCCCAGACAGTTGCATTGTTGATAGAGGGCCTCGGTCAGAGGTCCGTGGCAAATCGACTAAATCTAAGTCAATCAGCTGTGTCGAGAATGTGACGTCGGTACCGGGAAACCGGTAGCTATGTGCTCAGGCAAAGAGGCGGCCGTAGGCGCGTGACCACAGAGAGAAACGACCAATTTCTCGTCTTAATACCCCTCAGAAGTCGACATATCACTGGCGTTGAGAAGACTTAAGTCAACCCGACTCCAAAAAGGGTAGTTACCAAGCTGATTGCAATCAAAAAGTAAAGGCGACTGAAATTTGCTCGCGAACATCTCGATTGGGACCTCGAACATTGGAGTCAGATATTATTCACGGACGAGTCCATAATGTGCCTACATGGTAAAAAAAGGTGAACGTCGGGTCTATAGAAGACCAGGGAAGCGAAACTGTCACATATAGAGGTGGCTCTTGCATGTTCTCAGCGGGCATTTGTATGCAAGGAAAAACTGAGTTGGTTTTTGTACCTAGTGGAGGACGCGGAGGAGGTTTAACAGCGGATCGCTACATCAAGGACATTCTGGAGGAACACATTGTTCCGTTTGCGGGATTTGTTGATGAGTCCCACACCGCGCGAGTGACCGCTACCTACCTGGTGCCTGATGTTGGTATACCTAAAATAGACTAGTCTCCGTGTAGCCAAGACTTGAATCCGATTGAGCATGTTTGGGATGATCTGAAGCGAAGAGTCCAGGTCATAAATCTTGCACTAGGGAGCCTGATGGAACTGAGAGCGGCGTTGATTAAAGAGTGGGAAGCAATCCCCCACCACAGCATAGGAAAAGTCATCCGAGCCATGCGTAACAGCTTGGTAGAGGTATATATACCATGTGTTGAAAAAATCATTAAATTAATTTTAACTTAGGATTTCATTTTTTTTCTTTCATAATCACCTTTTTCTTTTCTACTTTTTGTATCAGACATAATCTTAGGTCCATAACTTTGTCAGAATGGGTTTGATTCCAATCAAAGCGGTATCATCTGAAACCAGATTTAAGCTTTCAAACGGTATACTAAAATTTACTTGGAATGCTATCGGAGTGGATACACATTCTAATGACTAAAAAACAAAAGGTTAAACGGAAAGAATAAGAAAGCAATAAAAACAACATAAAGTATATAGAGAAGGTTGATCAACTTTGTCAATCCTTAAAATCCAGTAAATCGTGCAAATAAAAAGCTCGACCCTGCACATATTTACCTGTTTTCGTTTATTTAGATTGGATAACTTTGTACTATTTTATTTAATATTTCCATTCCGCGGTAGTGTGCTAAGCTTCGATATACAAGTGCCCGAAACGCTTTACCTGCTGTTTAAGATCAGGCCTGCAATTTTTAATATTAATAATACGAATCAAATTTCTATATGATAATATTAAATAATCGGGGCACATGCATATATTTAAACTGTATTTCATACTAATTTAAATAAGCCTACTGAGTTCGATTTACCCACCTGGCTCATCCACGCCTAACTATAAACAATTACAATTTAATTCCGTATACCAATAATTTCCAGTAAGTGCAACACATCAGCTCCCAACTAACTCCGCATTAATTCCGGTACCTAATCAACCTTATAGTATACCTTATTTAGCACAACCCCATATCCAAAATTACAAGCCAGATTGCCAACTGGTGGGAAACAAAAATCCTCATAGAAGTCCGTCAGATAACCCTCATTCGCAATTAAAACATGCTAAAATTACAAATTACTAGTTCGATAAACCCATAAAGACGTCAAATCGAATTTGGCAAATGATAAATCAACCAATTCGAATCAAAACGCAAGCAAAAAGGATCCTAAACCACCTCCTATATTTTTGTCAGGAGTCAAAGTACCATATAAAAACGAAAAATATACTGCAATAATCAAAGCTCTTGGTGAGAAGAATACAGAATTTCATACGTATAAATCCAAACACAAAACCCTACAGAAAGCTATAGTAGAACTTGACGATACAATTACATATATTTCTAACATATACGTAAAAGAACAAGATCTAAAAAATCAACTGCCACTATTCTATGTTAAACGCAAACCGACCTTAAATAACAAAGACATATACAATATAAACAAACTTCTATACTCGATTGTAAAATTCGAGCCCCACAACCATATAAAGAAATATCTCAGCAGTATATCAGGTGTTAAATACTAGGTCACGAAAGAACTTCTGTAATAGAATTCTTGGCTGTGTTAAATGTGCAGGTAATTATTTAACAGCACAATGCCTCCGTAAGGCTAAAAGCACTGACGTTAAATGCATCCTTTCCTATAAAGATTGCACTGTTTATAAAGAGCTGCAACACAAAACTTTTCCTCCACTTAGAGAGAGAGAAAATTAAATATAAGAAAATCGGTGCTACCACAGTCAGGTATCTCGCATCCCCAAATTGTCAGCGGCAAAACTCATTTCGCCCAAGCTGCTAATGATTCAATAATAATTCACCGTTTACATCGCAGCAACCAAATGATATACAAGAACTTAAAAGGTGATAAAAAACCTAATGGAACAAATGTCAACTATGTCAAATATCTTAACATCCCTTGTTTCAAAACTTTCATAATGGATCAGTTCCTAAAGATTGCCGAATGGAACACTAATAGGTTACAACACGGACTTGACGCTTCTACAACATCACATTGACGTTATGCTGATCTCAAAAGGCAGATTTACCGATAGAAGCTACCTGAAGATTTATAATTACACCATCTATGTTACTCAACATCTCGACGGAACAGGGCACGCTGGTTCAGCCGTTATCATTAAAAACTCAATTAAACACCATTAATTAAACAAATATCGCAAAGCTGCTATTCAAACGACTTCAATTGTAATTAAAGACGGGACTGGACCTCTAACATTTTCCGTCGTTTACTGTCAACCGCGACATGTCAACAAACAAGAGCATTATGAGCATTATTTCAATATATTAGAACATTGTTTTATTGCTGGAGGCAATTATAATGACAAGAACACACAATGGGGTTCCAGATTAACAACAACAAGGGGAAGAGAGTCATTGAACGCTGTAACGACAAATAACTTACACTTTATTTCCACTGGTGAACCAACTTACTGGCCCTCCGACGCAATCAAATTCCCAGATCTCGTGGACTTCGGCGTTATTAAAAACATTAACCTATGTTATCTTCAAGTTAAACCCTGTCTTGATTTATCTCTAACTACTTTCCGATTATACTCACACTTGGGACGCAAGTACTATCAATAGTAAGACCTACTTTTCCCTGTAACCAAAAAACTTATTAGCACTATTTCAAAGATACGGTAGAAGACTTGCGTGGACAGAAATACCACTAGATACGGAAGAGAATTTAAGGAGTGCTGCTGAACACTTTAAGCAAATAATCCAAGAAGCAGCTTGGAGAGCGACTCTGAAAAGGACTGAAACCACAAGAATTGATAATTGCCCAATATTTGTTAAAAAAATTGCACAAAAAAGAAAACTCAGAAAACAATGCAAACTTACCAGAGCTCCTATTGATAAACTAAATTATAATAGAGCCACAGCTAAGCTCAAACGGTTCCTCTACCAAGTGAAAAACCAATCAATTTAACAATACCTGGAAAATCAATCCCCATCGGAAGCTTATGACTATTCTTTGCAGAAGATGACACGGAAACTGAAAAGACTTGTACAACACATCCCACCTCTCCGCAAGGAAGATGGAATTTAGGCGAGAAGTACTCCTGATAAAGACAGGTTATTCGCTACTCATTTACAAAAAGACTTCAAATCTCACCTCTAAGAAGCTACCCCCGAGGAAAAGCAAGAAATTCAATAGTTTTTAACGGCTTCATATCACATGAGCTTACGAAGTAAATCCTTCAAAGCAAAAGCAAATTAAAAGTCTGAAATGCAATAAATCACCTGAAAAAGTCCTCAAGGTGTTACCACTAAAAGGCTTCGTATTTTTGATTTATTATTCAATGCTGTGCTTCGATTGGGCTATTTTCCCGAACACTAAAAGGTTGCTAGTGTAATTCTTATTCAAAAACCTGGAAAATCAGCTGAACAAGTAAATTCTTAATGATCCCTCGTTTACGAAATGTTCAAAAAATTGTTTCTGCGAAAATTTAAACCAATAATTGCAACCAACAACGCAGTCCCGCACCGTCAGTATGGTTTTCGGGAACAACATTCTACAATAGAACAAATTCATAGAATTGTAGACTAAATAAATAAATCCTTAGAAACTAAAAACTACTGCTCTGCAGCATTTATTGACATTAGCCAGGCCTTTAACAAAGTCTGGCATGTACAAACTAAAAACAATCTTCTCAATCGATCTTTATCAAGTACTCAGGTCGTACTTGTCTAATCAAGATAGTTTCTAATCAAGAGACAAAGTGAGACTATTATCTTATTCCCTATTAAAGCAGAAGTTCCGCAGGGCAGCGTCCTGAGTCCCCTACTCTATTTAACCTATACCACCAACTTGCCTACAAAAAGATTAACGACTATAACAACATTTGCGGACGATACAGCTATTTTGTCAACCATCAAGATCCTTTAACGGTATCACATAATTCACTTTACGAAAGTCCAGAGTTGGTTAAGAAAATGACGCATTAGGGCCAACGCAACAAAGTCTGTTTACCTACCCCCCCTCCAATCACAATAAATGGCCATCGGATACCGCAACAAGACACTGTTAAATACCTGGGTACACACCTGGATTGTCGTCTTACATGAAAACAGCACCAAACGAAAACAATTAGGTTTGAAATACAAAAATCATTTAATTATAAAAAAATAGACTAACTAACCAACATATACATTCCAATAACAAACTTAAATCGGCTGAAAATTAATAATATTTAATTTAACCTAAATTATTTTTAATTTCCTCAAAAAAGCACTGGTGAGAGTATAATAAAAAAAATTTCCATTTAAATCACTAAATTCTATGTGTAATTTCCCAGCGGATACTTCAAAATCTAGATGTCACTGCGTCTCAGCGGTTACGGAATGCTACCAGGCCTGTCCGTAATTCACTATCGAATTCTAATCGCATTAATTCGCGTTAGCGGACGCGCAATTAAAACTCATTAAGGTCCGATGGTTAGGCCGAGCACCTTTTACGCAATCAGATTACTTTTTGCGGTTATAAATCACGCCGATCCCGCTTCGGCAAATTTGAGTCAACATTTATTTTTAGTAATTTGCCTAAATCATACCGCCTAATTTGTAATTCTAATAACCGTATCCTTTTCGAGACCGGCGCGGAGTTCGGCGCTTTTTGCTTGCAGTCCTAATCGTTTGCATATAAGAAGATAAGTAAGTTTTCGTTCCTTCCACTCCTTGTTACGTAACGCCAGAGAATATTATTTGCCAGCATTTAGCGTTTAACGCATTCTAAATGCACTTGGTATAAAAAAATTCTAAATAACATGCGCTACTAAAAACATTGTAAAAATTTCATTACATCTGGCTTACATTTGTCCACGAGATCCCGACATAAAATATGATGTTCAACTTTATTCTTCCCTTTATTATCATAAATATTTGAATAAGTTTAGTTGAGCAGCTTGTTAATTATTTCAGTTTGGGCAAACCATATCCTATTTGACGTGATTAACAACTGTACTGGATCAAAAAAAAATATTGCCTAAACGTTTCCATAGTTGTTTAAATAAGGATTAGAGAAAGGAATAGGAAAAAAAGACAAAAAACCAATCATACTTTATAAGGAAATTTCAGTGTTTAAAAGTGTACGGAAAGATAATTCTAAACTTCCACAAATGGGTAAAAAATAATTCGAATAAACGTTTGTACTGGCACTTACAAAATTAAAAAAGACAAACAAAATAAACCTTTTAGAAAATGTATAGAATTAAATTTCATTTCATCATAAATTAAATTATCACATATAAGGAAATGAGCAAATAGAATAAAACCTCGAAAAAATTGTTTCTGGATACTTCACCAAAACAGCCACATCCACAATAGTTATCGAATCTGGTAACAGTTTTCTCTACTCTCGAGACCATATTGACATTAAAAAACCAGCAACTCATACCTGCTCACCGATTCGGATTGGTCAAACAAATCCATAACCACTTTAAAATAAAACATACTGCTCTACAATATGTGTGGATATGTCAGGCTTTTGAGAAAATTTGGCTCACTAGTCTACTTTACAAACTTAAAAGTGCCCTCCCACATCCAAATTCATTCCATATTAAAGTCATACCTAACCGACAAAACATTTATAGTTAAGTATCAACAAGGAATGTACTGAATTCTATCTGAGGTATCACAAAGAAGTATTATTGGACTTCTTTTATACTCAATATACACAGCAGATATACCACAAAACAGTCAGATAACAATGGCCACCAACGCAGACGACACGACTATTCTAGCATCACGCACAGACCCCGTATTGCCTCAAGAGAATTACAAACCTACCTAAACAAGTTCGAAGAATGGTTAGGACGCTGAAGGGTTAAAGCCAATGAAAATAAATCTTCTCACATTACCTTTACACTGAGGCGTGGGAATTGCCCTCCTGTCATACTGAATGGAAAAAAATCTACAATAATATTCGATCAAATATCTAAAACTTAGTTTGAATAAAAGACTTACCTGGCGTACACATATTTCTAATAAAAGAAAACAACTAGAAGCGAAATTTAGTCAGATCTACTGGTTACTAGGCAGGAAGTCAGACGTTCATTGAAAAGAAAATACTGTTATATAAAACCGCCCTAAAACCTGTCTGACGTAGAGACTAGCCCTCTGGGGTTCTGCTAGTACTTCTAACATAGAAATTATACAAAGGCTTCAAAATAAGATAATAATGGAAGTGCCATGGTGCATACCAAATAAACAATCACACACTGATCTAACAATACCCACAATACGTGAAGAAATCACCAAAATCAGTGTTAAATACAAAGATAAAATCCTGGTACATCAGAACGAACTTGCAGCCACATTGTTCGATGAAAAAGAAGAATCCAAAAGACTTAAAAGATTTAAGTCAGATGACTTAACAACTTGTTTCACATAAATATTGTATAGCAAAACTAAAACCAATGTATATAGCTAATATAGAATGCTCATTGGAGTATTACTCTCCATGACATGTTAATATATAGTATTAAGCATTAGGTTAAGCATACATAAGATGTACTTATAGACCGCAAACCGACTGATTGTACAAATCAAGAAGGCAATAAAAAATCTATTTCCAGTCTAAGATGAAAACAAAAGGGACTAAGCTTATAAATCCGGCTGCAGTATTGCTTTTAACGGTGGAATATTTACGTAAAACAATATAGACCTTCATATACAGAAAGTCCTAGGAAGATTTTGCAGTTGACCTTCAATTTTAACAATCTTTCAAAATACATTCCGCCACACTATCTACTTCTAAATTTTAATAACCACTAATTGAATCAACAGTTCCACGTTTCCTAACTATAAAGAACGGACGCCATTCTCTTCTTCCGGAATCGGGATTTCCGCGCAGACATAAGCGCGTGTTCATTTTTAAAAACCGAAACATTGTTTTAAACTTCACTAAGTAAGTCATAAAAATAAAGCCAGATTTCTAAACCTCTTACGATGTTGGTGACATTGAAAGATGTTTCATTTTTAAATATACTAGGCATCTGACGGCAGCATATGAGGTATCCAAAGAAAACAAACCTATTTTATTTTGAGGTAGTTATATTAACTCTTCTATTCAGCAATAGGTTACACACTTGTTGAACTCGATCGTTCTTTATCAGCAGAAATGTTCAGTGACACACAAAGATAAACGTCCTGACTTAACAAGAGACTTCTAGACTTAAATTCCTATCTGCATATAATCGTAAAAGGAGGACCATCATACTTCAGCTAAATAGTCATTTCTTTTAAATACTGAATCAACACAAAACGAGTACATAATTTCCCAATATTCCACTTTTGAACAAGGTAACATTGTGAGCTGAGTGTAATACATGTTTCAACACATTTGAAGTTGCCTCATTATGTGCAACCAACTTTTGTACCATATTGCAAATCTTCCTAGTATTTTGACAAGACTTGTCTCCTTTACGATAACTTTATTATTACATAAGATATATTTCCTACAATTTTGGTATATTTTCCATCAAGGCGTATCATTAGTTTTCTACAAAATCATTATTTCTGTCCTATATAGACACACCAATACAAAACAATTTCTTCATCTCGTTGGAGAAGAGGCTCTTTGAAGGAAAATCCCAACAGTTCCGAGCAATATTTTACATCGTACGGTGATTAGCACAAATCGCTTCATCCATACGCGATTGATGCTACTTATCCGTGGCTAAACAGGCCAACCACATCAAGCGTGATCTTACAGGTTTGCTATCGTTAGATTTCTTCTTTTCTTACTTCTTCTTCTACTGCCTAACAATACTGACAACCATACTGGAACTACCAAAGACACCACACATTGGTTGATGATGTCAATAGGCGTACAAACCTCAGTCGTTACTATTATTATAAAATATTTTCAAAGTAAATTTATTAGATATTATTTTAACTATTACTATATATAAAATACAAATACTAACAATAATTTTTGTATTTTGTTCTAAATGTAAAGCAATGTTGTTTGTGCAACTCTGCTTCCAACGCTTCGAGCTAAAAATCTTTCCTTAAAGGTAAATCTGGTCTTAAAAATCTTTTTGCTTTGTCACCATATCAAAGAAATTACAGCTACATACGTCTGCATAGCAATGCAAAAATGGCGACCTTACAAAATACAATTTTGTCAAGTAAATTTTAAGTAGTTTTGAATATCAGTCACCAATAAATATAAATTATAATAAAATATATATTTCAAATAGTCATACTTTAAATTTTATATCAAAAATATTAACGAATTGTTATAAAATAGAGCAAAATAATTTTATTCGTAATAAACGTTGATTTTTAGGATCTTTATCAATTAACAATATCACAACTGTCACGCATTATCCGTTTTTTTAATTCATCATAGATAAATTGGCGTCAGAAAAAAGTCTGTGTTTGTATTGTTGACTCTTATAAATAACCAGCTTTGTACTTTCTACTTTTTTACTTTTACATTAATCCTTCCTCTTGTCCGTCTACTCTTTAAAGTCTGATAAATTGAAAACTTCTTGGTCGCCATATCACACATAAAATTAAAAATAAAAATTATAAGCATCACTAAATACAACTTATACAAATAAATAATAGTCTTAAACCTACCTCACTGCACTGCAACGCTTTTAGATCACAAACTGAAACAATTTTGTGATACACACTATTGAAACACTATTACTGTTTCCCTTTGCTATTATCACAGAACGCTGTTAGTACCGTGTTGTCAGAACAAATTCAAGGATGTTATTATCTGTATTACGCCGCATGTGAAAAAGCTGCCATTATCTGCGCATAAACCAGCCTACACTGCGGCGATTTTTGCTATCGCGCGCAAAACATTCTCACGGCGCAGTGCATTAATCAAACGGCACGGTTCTTGCGTTTGCTGATAAAACCTGCCGATAGGATTTAATCAGCAGATAATTAAACAGAGGTAAAAACACGCCGCCCGAGCCTCTTCGCCATCGAAACGTGAACTGCAGATTGTACTTCCAGTAGCTGGCAGTTGCAAACTTAATTACAAAAACTGTAATTAATGTTGTGCATGCATACACCTTAATTTAAATTAAATGGGAATGTCTTAGCATGCGTAAACGGTAACAAGGCAACCTAGTTAACTGACTGAATTCAACTAAAATTCATACAACTTCAAACAAAGACAAGCTTACTATTCACAAAATAAATGCGGACTTTCTTGCAATTTCTCAGTTTAATGCTATAACCGCGTTGTAGACTTCCACATCTTTTATATTGCTCACGTGATTAATTTGATTTGTTTCTCAAGTAATTAATTCAAAAATTCATATTTTTTGTATATTTCAAAGATTAAGATCAGTCATATTTATTACTTATTATTATCGCTGAAGAGCAAATTTAAAACGAAAAAAATTAACTTGTTATAGATATTGGTACGCCATATACAACAAATAATGAAGACACCCTAGAAGATAATGGAGCATTGCAAGAGGCTAAAGCACTAATAATATTTGTCTATAGTGTTTATAGCTTAAAACTACTAGATATATCGGATCCAAAGACCGACACTTTATCAAATTAATTCGTATATAACCAAACCAAAATTCAACTAAATCATAATAAGGATAAATTACAGCAATTTAATAAAATATATGGAATAATAAAAATACTGAACTTTATTCTTTCCAACATAAACAAGATAAAAGTTCGAAGTAGTATTCCGCAACAGGGATTTAAGTAAATTAACTATAAAAATTTATGACCATGGACACAACATAACCAATATTAAATATTAAACACAAGGTCAATAAAACGCCTTTATAAAGTTAGAACAAAAAATAATAAAGAAACATACAAGACAGTTGTTAATAAAATCACAGAATTGCACTTGAAACATAATAGGGAACATTTAGGAGAAATGTAAAAAGAAACAATTAAAAACAAAAAGCGTCTTAACCATCAAGGTAACTATCCTACAAAATATGCTCAAATGCAATAGCATAAATTTCCACCACTCCAGCAACAAGCACAAACGTGGAATCAGCATGAAATAATAACATCAAAGCACTGATGGTTAAATTTACAGACAGAATGGACACTATGTTTAATCTACTCACTGCCATAATCTCTAGGTTGCCGTACTGACCCAATTCATAAATATTTCACTATAGAATGGCAACGTTCTGGCGTAGCATAGCCAAGAAGTTGAAAATAGCAGAATTCTTTATTTATTCCACAAATCACCTGGATAGAGCAGCTCATGGAGGCACAGAGGTAATAGTGGAAAACTAAATTCGGCTCTACGCAACTCATCAATACCAGCATAAACACCTTCAAACCACATACGTTGTAATTTCAGAAGTTAATCAAAATATAACTTCTTAAAGATCAGTGTTCACCGAATATATCATTAAAAAGTTTTAAAGAATTTTTTATGTGCGTCAGCTTGCGATAAAAATTACCAAAAACCATAAAGATAATTTAAATTTTGCATCAGCTGGCGAACCAACCTGCTGGCCTTCAGATCCACATAAAACTCCCAACCTACTAGATGTTTGTGTCACAAAAGGAATAGTCACAAACAACATTAAATCCTGTTTCAATTGTCAACAAATCATTCACCCATGACATGAAACATAGTAGGCACGAGTGGTGAGAACGTTAAAGTTAATTTTGCTCCACAATTTGCGAACTGAAGTACATACATCCAGAGAATTGATTAAAAACTAAATACAGACTAAATGAACCATTAAAAACAGAAAAAACAAAGCTTTAATAAATCTAACACAAGTATACGAATTTGTGTTCATTCCACTACTCCAAATCACAAGAAAGCAGAATATAAAGGAAACTACCTAACATTAATCAAATTAAAGAACTCCTATATATACATTTGAACAGAAAATAAACAGAGAAATGTGGTGTGGGCTGAGCTCTTGATTTACAGAAGGAGGTCCGTGCGTCGATCTGCGGTGCGTCTGGAGGCGGGCGGGCGCGGCTGTTTTTGATCGTTGTGCGTTAAATAATAAATTAAGGAGCTCAGTTGGGCACACATTTTTTGGTTCGCACAACACAATTGCGCAGCCTGCGAATTGGGAACGCACGCGCAACCATTGCGGAACGCAAAAAGCGCGTCTACCACGGCCACTCGGTTTGCTTCCGCCGAGCGGAGCTTCGATTGTAAGTTAAATTGATCCGCGTTCCCGATTCGGGAAAAAAAGCCGATCCAGGAAAAAAGCCGATGCAGAGAAAAAGCCGATGCAGGGAAAAAGCCGATGCAGTTAAAAAATTTATACGTTTCCACCTTGCAAAAATCTGAGGAAAGGCGAGGGGAAAATTATCAGCCTAGGATACAAAAAATACCTTTTTGCGGGCAACAACTCGTAGGTGATAAAAGAAAACTAAGAAAAATCTGGCAATCCAGCTAATAAGCCAAAACATAATAAAAGAAACCAGGAACTAAAACCAAATAATACATAAATACTTATATGAGCTCTCCATAATAAGTAATACCAATTATTCATTATCGAGAACTACTAACACTTATTAGAACAGACGAAAATTGTCGAAAATATTCTAACCAAAAAGCAACCGCATTCACATATCCTCTAATGAAGACATTTTAACCATTTTTCTTTCTACAAAAAGAAAAAAATGAATTTGTTGGGGAAAATGCCAAAACAATACAAATTGTCAAGTCGTCCATGGTCAAGCAAAAAAAAAGCATCTGGCCACGATTTCATCACTGCTAAATATCTAAAGCGATTACAAGATAAAGTCTTTTTCTTCACATATGAGTGGAAAATAGCACAAATAATTTTAGTCAAAAAATATGAAAAGAACTGAAATAAATTACATCATACAGACCTATCCAATACAAAAGCTGTATCACAGGGTAACATACTCATACTCTGTATACAGAAGATCTTCCTCCACCAAACAATGATAACCACTTAGGCTAGTGATATTGCGATGTTAGTTTCGCAAAATAATTCAAACATCGCATCTTAAATACTTTAATAATTTAAAGAAAACTATCCAGCGCATTAAAAAAAATCATTCAAGTTACATTCACCTTATGCCAAGAAATAGCAATACAATTATCATACAAGATAACCCTAAATATTTTGGAATGCATTTAAATAGACGGTTTACCTAAAAAACGCACATTTAGAAGAAGAAGCTACGACTATATTGGTTAATAAGTTGAAACTCCAAACTAACAATTGGGAACAATTTTTTAGTTTCCGAATTTATTAGTAAAGTCTACTAATATTAAAAAGATTTGATCTATTTAACATTTCATGTATCTCATTATGTTATTTAGTATTTATGATTTATTATTATTACTAAATCAGTTTTCTTATCTTAGAATAGAGTACCTACGTTAGAAAGATCCAATGACAAGTTAGTTTTACGTTTACACCCTTTTTCGGTAATTTCTATTTAGTTTTTCTCATAAACCATTGATTTTGCATAAAGCAAAATTGCCTGCATTAGGTATTCCTGGTCTTAGAAACCGGTGAGTAATCTAATAAAACCCACACTCCCTCCTCCCAACAATGACTTCTATTCAGGGCTTCACAATCTACAGTACATAGATATACGTAGGTATCGGCGGTCAACTTCAGGTCTATCCCGATTAGTTACCAACACCATGAGACAGTCGGGAAATTTAATATGTACGACAGTAGACAATTACACATTCCCTACCTTAGATAAAGCTTTAATCGTTCGCAAAATCCGACACTATTGGATTGGTATTTGATGTCATGCAGCAGTGCCTATTTATTTATTTTCCTATTCGTTTGCCCCCAGTCAAAAATTGGCAATTCCTCAAAACAAAACTTGCAGCGCAAGTTTTTGTGTCCCGGCCAAGATCCTAGTTAATCTTCTCTTTTAATTACCGTTAATTTATTTTCTTGTCGGCAATAAGTTTCTCTTGGTGATCAAGCTCCCTAAACTTCGTGAATGTACATGCATCTCCTAATAACTACACTACGAAATTTTTTCAATGCGCGGAGTTTAGCTCAAGCATTCCGAATTCACTTTGGTCCCATATATGCGTTTTTAATTGAGAAATAGTATAAGATTTACCCAGAATAAACAATTTACTACTTGTTAGCATATATCAATTAAAAAAAATTCGATAGTTTGGTCAGGAACTGATCTTTTAAACTTGCACAATTTATCAATTAATCTTTAAATAAATAACACAACCTAAGATCAAATCAACTCATCAACATAACCATAATTACTTATTGCACAGAAGAAGTTGGAAGGCCGCGTGTTACAGTTTTTGCGGGCAAACAGATGTTTGTTGAAGCCCACACCTGGCTCAAATCTGCAAATTTAACAGGTGCAAAGCTTATGTAAACTGGAAACCAGTATAATCAATCAGACCATTTAGCAAAGAACACCTGCAGCCGAGAACGGGATATAAATGCAAACGTAGCCTTGTTCTTTTGGTAAAAAGGTGTTGAAAAAGTTGTAAATGATCTATTTATTTAAAAATATGTCTGCATACATAAACGATAATAATACAAAAGCAATTAACAATTGCCAAACAAACGCAATTGTGATGGCAGTGTCTACATTATTATAAAAAATAAAAAACACATTAGAGTTTATATTAACTTATTCTGTTTGCATTACGAAGCAAGCGGAGGTGCGTCTACTTCGAAATATCAGTGCCCGAAGTTTTCGGAATTTTACGTAAATAGCTTAGGTCTGCAGTTTTAATATTAGTATTTAATTTATTATTTTGTGTCAGTACCTTCCTACTGTTCCAAAAATTATTGATCAGCATCAGATTTCATGTACCATCACATCCTTCCGAAAACAACAACTATCAGCTTGTATGCAAACTTAATCGCAACGGTTACAACGTGTTTATCTTTTAAAATTGGCGCAATAATTAACTCAACAACGCACTCAATCTTCTCAAGTTTCAAATAATTATAAACAACAGCAAACACCAAATACGAATTTGGAACGACAGCACCTCAAGTGTCGAACTATCGAATTGATGCCCCGAGCACATCTAATAGAAAATAAACTCTCACAGATTCCATTCTTGCAAGAGATTGTGTAAAAAATCAAACTTCCAACAGATATGCTAAATATTAGTTGAGCATACAGGGTTGTGATATAAGATCAAAAAAACCCGACCAATAAAATTCTACGAACTGCTAAAATCACTTCTGATTCAAAATTTAAAGATGTGCCCCAAGGCAGCTTTCTAGGTCCTGTCCTATACCTGTATAGCAGATTTACCAATAGCAAGTATTAGCAGCGCAGGCAATACTGCAGTTCTAGCATTACATAGCGACTCTAGAACAGCATGATAATACTCCAACATCTTAAAAAACTAAATCATGTCTAAACAAGTATACGAAATGAAATCGGTTCAAGTAATTGTTACCATACCGGAAAAAAACTTCTCTCCAACTATACTGAATAACAATCAAATATTAAAACAAAGCGGTGCAAAATATATGTATCCATAGATTGGATACATTGAGACTGAACCTGATTTGGTAATTTTAAAATGAAAAAGAATTGAAGAATTGAAAAAGTTGAAGTTTCATTTGTAAGAAAATTCCACCAAAAAACAAAATATACAGAGACCAAATCTTGATTCATAAAATTGAGCTTATTATTTATTACGTTTCAATTATAATTTTATTTTATGTTTTCGACAACGAAACACTTCATACCATTGTATTTTTATATTTTCTCTTTTTCTTTTCACCAGAAGGTGCTTATGCTAATGCGCTATTTATATAACTGTTCATGATACGTTTAAATTAAAATCATAAGTGACAGCCTCGGACGGCCTCAACAAAAACTGGCCTGCCAATCAGCACTTACATCTAATCATAACTCTGCAAATCATTAGCGAAACCGCTGCCTAATTTATCCGGCCGAAGCCCCTTTTGGGTGGCAGTTCGCAATTAGCCGAAGCAAAATTGCACTGATCCATATAAATTCGGGCAAAAACCGAGAATTACAACATCCTCTGCATAACTGTCCTCATCAATGGCTTCATCTGCAGCTTCGGCGTTCGCTTTGGTTTTTTCGCTTCCGAGCAGCCTCCGAAGGTCCTTTTGCTCGCTAACGGTGCCTAGCGCGCAATTATGTAAGGCCTTCCACGGGACAAGCGCGAATTGGGTGCCATCCATTTTTCGGCTTACGCACACACCAAGACTCCGGTGTCGAGCAGAGATTAATTCAAAGGCCGCGACCGCGACCGTGCGAAAGAAGCCCGGGTTAATAAAAAAGCAGTTGCGCCTTGACGGCTTATTTGCAAGTTCAGTGTCCGTTAGGTAAGTGTCCGCCGCAGAACAACATCAAAAAATTATATAAAATCGGCTGGTGTTGCCTGCGATCAACAGCCGAATCGGATTTCGTATGTTAATCAGTTTGAATTAAACATATGGGATGTTGATTGTGTAGCTACTAATCGACTCAACATTCAATTTTTTTAAGGCAAAGTAAAACTCCAAAACAACATTCTTGCAATATTTCCATTATTCACTTGCAGCAGTTCGATGACTTACATATTTGAATTATGATTTCCAAAAATAAATAAAACTAAAAAATAACTACAAAGGCTATGTGGTGGAAGATGAGTATAATATATTACTCTACGAAAGTAAATCTCAGCTGATCATGTATGAACAGTATGTCAAGTAAAAAAGCGTCTATTTGATAAAAAAAGAAGAAGTATATTAAGGAGTTGTTGACAACACCAACAGTCACCAACACTTTTCTGTCATTGTTTTTCATCTGAACAAAATAAATAACCATTGGATGTTGCCCCCTTCATCCTTTCGAATTAAAATTCTCGGAAATTTTTGAAAATCCGAAGATTCAGTTCTGCTCATTGCCCTATTCTGCAACCTAAATTTGCCCAAATCTAAACAAAAATATTTGCAGTAAAAAATAAAAAGTTCAAAAGTCTAATAATTATTAAACTACTGCTTATTACAATCTAAGATACTGTATGATTTTATCATGATAATAATAACGACCAAGACATGTATTTTAAAAAGTTATTAAATGAAAATAAAGCGCCTCCACAACTTCAATAAAAATATCCGCAGCTTTTTCTAAATGCTCTGAAGCTACTGTCACGGCAAAAAAGGTGGTCATTATTTTACGAGTTAAATATATTAATAATCTTCAAATCCTAATGCAATACTTACAATGGCTTTACAGACAACTTTCACAGTTTCTACAAAAACTACCAAACAATATACTAAAGAATTTACATGGTGCACTTAACGAACATTACTAAGCTTGCAATAGACCTCCGAATATCCAAAAGCGAAAAAAGTTGTTTTTAGTTTTGCAACGGGATATGGCGTGGCGTGGCTAATTATTTGTGCTTTCTCGAAAAAATTGATCTTTAAAGTATAACAGTGTACACTATACCACGAATTTAAATTGTACTAACATATTAAGAAAAGAATGAATGGATAAAAATGAGAGTATAATTATGCTTTGCTTAGTAATAGGTGTATAAATAAGTTCTCAGCTTTAGATTTCACAGGACGCGAATCACCGTTTACATGTAACGTATTAGTCCGCCCTCTTGCGGTTTTAAAGCAATGACATTTGGTCTTTCGAAACATCATGCGATTTGGCGTTTGATGCACATAACCTCAATAATCAGCTGTGTTTACGATGGCAATCATATTCGATTTTCTATCCACTTCGCGTTTCATCTTAAGAAAAACGCTGCTGAAGCCACCGAAATGATTTGTGCTGCATATGGTGAGAATGCTGTAAGTCATGCAACGTGTAAAAAGTGGTACCAAAGATTTCGCGGAGGAGAGTTTAGTCTTGAAGATCAACCACACGCTGGAGGCCTTCAAACATTTGACACGGATGAGCTACGGACGCGGTAGGCTGGGAACTTCTCCCACATGCGGCGTATAGCTCAGACATGGCCCCTTCCGATTATCATTTATTCCGGTCGTTACAGCATCACTTGGCTGATACGCACTTCAAAACAGAAGAAGAAGTCCGAAAATGCATCGATAACTTTATCGTCTCGAAGCCGGTGAGCTTCTATCACCAGGGAATTCGCAAGCTACCCGAAAGATGGCAAAAGGTCATCGTTACCAACGGAGAATACTTTGATACTTAAGCTTTTTTTGTTTGTTTTTAAATAAAACTTTAATTTTGCAGAAAAAAGCTGAGCACTTATTTATGCACCTATTAGTTGGAAGTTTAAAAGAAAAAAGTAATAGCATTCAACAATAAACCTGCCCAAACCTAAAATCGATTGATTATGAGACACAAAGAAATGCAGATTATGCATCTGAAAGGAAAAATAGTTTCATTTACTTATACACCAACTATTACACAACATGGATTTTGTAAGAAAGGAGATGGAGGTTGCAGAATCAGGGCCGATTGTGAAAAACTTAGAATTAGCGCATTTCGGTTTTATATAATTAAGCGACATATTTATCTTTATTTCGTGATACCACATTACTTAAGGTTGTTTTTAATATAAATATTTACACATGTTTTGTCAATTGCAATATCAGGATATCATGTGAATAAAATTTAATTCGGCCCTTCTGCAACTGAACTCAAACAATTACTAAAAAACTTAAAAAACCAAGCAATACAACATTATCTGGAGAATTTATCTCCCACTGAAGCGTCCGACTACTCGCTGTGGAAAGCCACTAGGAAATTGAAAAAAAGGTCTATACAGCACATTCCACCTCTCCGTAAAGTAGATGGAACATGGGCAAGAACTACTTTAGAGAAAGCCCTCACATTTGCCAGTCAGCTAGAAAAAGTTTTTGTACCTTACCCAGCCGAAATTACACCAGAAGAAGAAAACCAAATCCACCAATTTCTAGTGGCGCCATTTCAAATGAGTCTTCCATGTAAACCTTTTAGTAAAAAGGAAGTAACAACGGTAATTCAAAACTTAAAAAACAACAAAGCACCAGAAAGAGTTACCAGAAAAAGGCATTACACTACTTATCAAGATCTTCAATGCAGTTCTCAGACTAGGGTATTTCCCTGAGCAGTGGAAGGTTGCCACCATAATTCTTATCCCAAAACCCGGAAAACCACCAGAAGAGGTCGCTTCATACAGGCCAATAAGTCTACTGCCTCTTCTCTCCAAAGTGTTTGAGAAACTATTTCTGATCAGACTTCAACCAATACTTAAGAACAACAATTTATTGCCTCTACACCAGTTTGGCTTCCGCGAACAACACGGTACAATCGAGCAGGTCCACAGGATAGTAGAACTAATAAATAAAGCTCTTGAAGGCAAAAGCTACTGCTCCGCAGTGTTTCTAGACGTCAGCCAGGCCTTTGATAAGGTCTGGCACGAAGGAATGCTTTTTAAATTAAAAAATATTTTTCCCGCTGACCTGTATCAAGTGATCAAATCATATTTACTTAACAGATACTATTCCGTTAAACTCCAAGGAGACTCCACCAGACTGTACAACATAAACTCCGGTGTTCCACAGGGCAGTGTTCTTGGCCCTTTGCTATATCTGTTATACACGGCAGACATTCCGACTACCGGGTCAATAACAAATATGCGGATGACACCGCCATCTTATCGACACACCCTGACTCTCGAACAGCTTCACACAGATTACAAATCCACCTTGAAAAGGTACAAGACTGGCTAAAGAAATGGCGCATCAGAGCAAACGAGTCAAAATCCGCTCACGTTACGTTTACGCTAAAACGTGAAACATGCCCACCAGTTAGTTTAAACGGACAACAGATCCCACAACAAGAAACGGTCAAATACCTTGGTATTCACCTCGATCGACGTCTCACGTGGAAACAACATGTCTGGGTAAAGAGAAAACAACTGGGGTTGAAATACAGATCCATGTACTGGCTATTAGGTCGAAGATCAAAGTTATCGACAACCAATAAAATTCTACTGTACAAAGCAATATTGAGACCAGTGTGGACATATGGCCTACAACTTTGGGGCGCTGCAGCTAACTCCACAATCGATATTATCAGACGGTTTCAGGCTAAAGTGCTAAGAGCAATTATTGACGCACCCTGGTATGTGCCTAATGAGGTGATAAGACGCGATCTCCAAATAAGTTCGGTCAACGAGTTAATTACAAAAGTGAGTGCCACCTATCGCGATAAACTCAGTGCACATCCAAATGAATTAGCAAGTAACTTAATAAACAATAATGGTGAAGTGCGGAGGTTAAAAAGATTTAAACCCTCGGACCTACCCAACAGATTTGAATAGTTTAATCTGCTGACTTTCATATAACATACAACAATATTAATATTGTGAACTTAGTTTTAGGTTAGTAGTTAATAGTCACGAATACCTAGCTATTCTAGGAATGTTACAAAGGGAAATTGCCATTATAGGCAAGATCCCACAAGTCATTTAGATAATCATATTAATTACTGAATGCCTCATTTATTTGGCAGATTGTAAACTAAATAACTCAATAAAAAAAAAAATCGGCCCTTAAGTTTACAATTATACAATTCTTTTGAAAATATTAGGCAAGCTGATATAATATTTAACTAAAAGACCAGACTATTACATTAGGGTGTCAGATTGAAACAGAAAATACAATAATTTTTTTAATACAACAAAACCTGTAATTAATACTTGGATGAATCTCCTTTATCATCATATAATGCTTTTAACCTTTGGACGTAGTATCGACTAAATCGTTTTGTAATTATACTGCCATTAACTCAGCTTTATCGCTACCCTTTCGTGGTTTTTAGGCTATGCTGGCAGGCCACGGGTTTTCGATCAAGTTCAAGTCTGAAAACTGACCCGATAATGGTGAAAGTCGAATTTGTTGCTCCTCTTTCCACGTGATGATGATACGCGACAAGGAGCATCATACTCCATAAGAACATTTTTCTTAACGGGAATCTTATTAAAAAAATGTAAAAATCAATTACTCAACATGTATTTGACGGCACTCGTGATCCTATCAGACAAAGTTAAAAGTAATCTGCCCCCATATCAAATAGCATCCCATAGCCTTATATTAACTCCCCCATATTTTATAGTCTGATAAAAGAATTCATTATCCAATACCATGCCCAGATTTGACCATTGTCATTAAATCTGCTTTCAGCAGAAAAATTGACAGGCCAGCGAAAGTCACCTGGTAGAGAACGATTCTTCGTTTTTTTTTCTGGAAGAGAATCAGCAAAGGTTTATTGTTGGCATTTGTATAACAGCACATCGTATACAAATAAAGTTGAATAAGCTCATTTCGGCTCTCTGAATTTGCTATATTATTAAATGACATATTTATGCTTTAGTTTTGCTGCATAAAGCAATGCTACATTATCACTTTATTTAATTACTTTTATTGCAATAAAAATCATTTCAATACAAAATTTTGCATATGCACAATGTTTTATCAATCACGATGTAACGATACTATGCGAATAAAATCAAATTCTTCGCTCCTGTATTTGTCATGGTCTACATTGAAATCAGTACAATATCTTTTAACTGAACGATCTCAAAATTTCGCTAGATTGTCGAGTTAAAATGAACAGATAAATAAATTTTATTAATAAATTCAACACAAATATTCAGTTAAAACTTACAATTAATACTTGGTTGCACGTCCTTTACTGTCACATACAGCTTTTAACCTTTGAGACATGTTATCGATTAAATTGTCTATTATTTTCTGCCATTTTTCTATCACCCCCTACCATTATCTGAGTTATAACGAGACTTTCGTGGTCTTTTGATCGTTTTGGTTGGATAATGGGCCACAGGTTGTCAATCAAGTTTATATCTGAAAACTGACCCGATCGTGGCAAAGTAATATTCATTGCTCTTCTTTCTGCGTAAGATAGAATGGGGCGGCGTACTTCATGACATTTTCCTTAACGAGAATACTATGACTGAAAAAAAATAAAAGTCTACCACTCAAAATGCCAATGTATTTGCAGTATTTTTGTGTGATCACACAAAATTAAACATAATAAATATTTTATAATCTGGTAAAAGAATTTATTATCCATACCAAACTTTAACCATTGTCACTAAATTGGCAGTATCAGTTTTCGTCAAGCATCTGGTAAAGAATGCATTTTTGTTACCCACTTCTAACAACGCTTTTTTTTTTAAAGAATACCAGCAAAAATTTCTTCCTGGCATTTGTGCAGTGCCACATTACATGCAAATGGCCCTGAATAATCCTTATGTTCTTTTCTTGTGCCTATGCCGGTTAGACCGCCGTTTTTCGAAGGTCCTTAACAGATTCTCTTGCCACTAGTTGTTTGAGTCATTCCGAGAGTCCTTGGAGACTGAGAACGCTGATCGTTTATCGCTTCTTTTCAATGGAGCTATAATCCGATTCATTGTTAACTAAGGCACCACGATCAGCCTATGACACAAGTGAGGCTAAAATAATTTAAACTTTGCACCTACACTGTCCTCCTTTTTCGCAGAATTTACTTTGCCATTTTAAATTACCCATTTTCACTTAGTGTCCATTTTACTCTGGTATTTCACATTCAGCTCGATACGCACTACGCTCTGGTTCACACTTCGATCACGCTATAATCACGCTCCGATCCTAAATACACACTTAAAAGTATTTTCTAAATTGTCCTTTGAGTTGGATTGTAAAGCCTGTTTATGAACGAAGTTCATTAATTGAACATCGGTGCAGGTAAGGGTGGTCCTCCTTAGGTTCACTCAAACTATTCTTTTCGATCATCCTTGTCGGAGCGAGGTCGATGCTTGGATGGAACACAAATCTGGATCATTTAATTTAAAGAGCATTTCACAATGTTTTAGCTAGATTAAGAGCAAATGTATATCGGGTCTAAAGTTTTGCTCCTAACCATAAACAACATTGCTAAAGTCCGTAAGCACCGTCTCTTAATATACCTTGGCTAATATTTTTATCTCTTCCTTGCAGAAGATTAGTAGTGTCGTCATAGCTCATCTGCACTAAATCGTTATTAAATTTAAATAGTGGCGTCTTCAAACTTGTACGTATTACAATTTTTAGAAATAGGAAACTTCACGAGAAGCATTATCACGTCTTTGACTTAATGGCCTTTAACACTGTTATAAGCTTTACACGCCATATCATTTTTTAATATGCAGATATTTTAAATTATTGTCATAAATAATAAACTTTTCAAAAAATTGCGGTTATTTTATTTCGAAATTACAAAACAATATAATAGAAATCTGCCAGGGCTATAAAAGCTGTATACAATCAAGAACGACAGAAATTCCTAACTTTTGTTTGAACACCCGCCGTAAGCCTCCACACATCTTTCACTGAAACTTTTCGGCTAGCTACACCTCACATTTGTTTGAATTCTTGGATTGTTTTAGCTTCTCGGTCATTTTTTCTTAAGTATCTCTTTACAATAGTCCAGTAACCTTCAACAGAACGAAGCTCAGGGCAGTTTGGCGGATTGTCCCAATTTTCTCACAAAATAAATGTTTTTATAATACCAAAACTGAAGTGTCGCACCAGAGTAGTGGACAAATGTTAAGTCTGTTCAAAATAATGAGGGAATGTTGTGCTTACGATATAAAGCTACTAACCGTTTTTGTATGCATTCTTTTCTACACACTTCGCCTCCATTTGTACCACATGTAAAAAATGCGGAGCTTCTAAACCACAAGAACATATGGCCTGCTATACAAGAGTTTTCTTACAGAATTTATCTATTTTAATTCTTCTTACATTATCAGGTACATTGGTAACGCACTGCTATCCATTTCTACATATGTTTCGTCATCCGTAAGAACACAACGAATTAAATCTTCTAAATGTTTGACAGAAGTTGTTGCTTCCCTGTCCTAGTCGGCATTTTTTGCTTTTTGTGGGTGCTGTTGCTCTTTTTGATATTTTGAACAGTAACTACGCTCACTTCACCCTTTTTGGCTATTCTACGCACAAATATACATTTTTTCGACATTGGCAGCTTCAAAAACAATCTTCTCAGCTCTTGCATTTGTCATGCCAAATTGTCAAGCTCATGATGATTTGGAAAACCGCCGATTTTGAACACTTCACGGCCGGTGTTTTGGTGCATCGGCTGGTTGGTTCTGCGGCGGAAATCAGTCGTGGTCGAAACGTCAAGGTTTCCACACTCCAACCACGGCCTAAAAACTCAAGAACACGATGCATCAATTAATCTTTTCTATACAAGTTTGTATGCAAATAAACTACCACCACGTATTCGTTCCTTTGTATATACCATTTGCAAATAGAATTATATGAATATTCTATTGATTTTAAGATTCCGAGTGATTTCAAAAATTTCGCCAGTTAATTCTTCATCTTATAGGTGCTACACCTGTTCCATGATTTTGATAATCTATCATCACTCACAGTGTAATTTTTACAGATTAAGTTCTCCAAAAACCCAAAGAAACCTAAAAAATAACTACGAGCGCAGGCAAGGTAAAGCTCATTAGCACACATCCCCTCCTCAAAAAAATTCGGTTAAATAAAACACCTTAGCTATTTTAAACATCATTATACAAGAAGGACTTAAGATTTCCACACTTTCTAATCCTTCCTCACGCTTTTTAAGCCACCCAATTAGGTGAACAGTTTATTATCCAAAACTAATTGCTGAATTGCTAACAAGTTTTTAAGAAATGCAATTAAAACCAAAATATTCAAAGTTTCATTTCGAACTGATGAATCACCGAAAGGTGACTGAACTGATCACAAAAGCTTTGTTTAACTTTATAAGCAACAGGTTCACGTTCAAAAAACGAAAACATTTTTCAATGTAGTGTGAGAATTCAAAGCAGGGATAAATTATAAATGCAGCTGATAAGTTCATTGCTATTGCAAAAACTGTGTTACATCACCGCAGACCCGCCAGTTCGAGAGCACCGCTCAGCGCCAATTCCATTAAACCGAATGATAAAAAGATTAAGTAAACGCTCAGCATTAACTCGCTAACGACAAAATTACATCCTGCTGAACTTGGCCCACATTTTTAATAAATTCCGCGTACGAACCGTTTTCAGCATAACCTTGAACGTTTCCTTAGCTCCTGTTCGTTTTTTTACCGCAATCGATATCCGCCCTTGCCAGTTTTGCATTTCTAGAAATTGGTATTTTAGGGTAATGGCTTTTCGATGTTGCGCGTGTTGTATTTAAAAAGCTATTTACATAAGCGCAATTAATTATCGCGCTGCGGTGTTTTCACCTTGGATTTCCAAGTATGAGAACCTTTTTTATGTTTGCGTTACAAACGCTGTGTCTGAACCGCCTGTTGTGTTTACTAAACTAACACAATTTCTGTGAGAATCGCGATACAAAGTACTACAACCAATGCTTCAAAAGAACACTCAGGGGCAGAACTTACATAGAACATTGCTGTTATAAAGATTTCCTTTTTCATTTTTGGAAAGCTTATTATGTGATTTTTATTTTCCAATGCCATTTTCAATAAATACTGCACATTCTCCATCGATCTTACAGGTCTGTAAGACTCGCATTCAAAATCGCCAACGACCAATCTTTAGCAGCAGTTTTTTTTGTACTTCGACAAGAGCTGAGTTTTGCTGAAAGATCTGCTCTAACTCGACAAATAAAGAATGTTAATGGATCTTATAACATTCTCCAGCACTCTTACGCCAGTTGGAAATTTCACCGGATTGAATAATGATAAAAAAATGTTTTTCATATTCTCAACGAAAAGGTACAAAGTATTAATTAACTATAAAATTGATCGTTGTAAAATAAAAAATAACACATTAGAACAATTTCAACAATAGACAGTCCATGAGAACACGAAGCAGACATATAAGAATACAAGGGCCTCCTTGGCAAGATTATTTTGAGCGATGTGCAGTTGAATAGACTTTATTACGTGCGACTTGATACATAGATGACGCCATGAGCGTCTAAGCAACAAAATGGTGGTATATCATCAATCACCTTCAGTATTATGGGATTAAACTGCATTTATGATCTGTGATACTGTTTACCGCTGGCAGACCACAAATCCTCCAACAATTTCACCTAGAAGAAAAAACCATCAGTTTCAGTCAGAAATCCAGACTTTACTCCAATATTCTTCCTTTAACATTTTAAAAACACAGTTCATAGTAAAAAAATCCACAGCATCCAACAAGTCAAAATACACACCACAGAAACGCATTAACACCACTACTGTGTATAGTCTGTAAACTAAAAGTGAACACAACTATAGTATATGTCGTGTTATCATGTCTAAACCTACTAAAAAAAGTTCTTATATCTTTGTGCTTGCATAAATCTGTATCTTACTGCACTCACCTCGGAACAATTTTCAGCTACCATTAATAGAAAGTTCTCCTCGAGAAGGCGACGAACACTGCCCCCATTCTCTCCAGTACGGTGATCTTTTCAATATTTTTGAAGACCATTCTGTGATTATATTCTGCAAACAAGTTTTTTTATTCTACTGGTTGTCTATCTCATTTCCTTTTCTCATCGTGTCTTACTTTTTTTGCTTTGCATATGTATGATAGCTTAACATTGTTTAACACTTTTATTAAAACTGATACTATATTTCCTCATATTGAAATTGACCTTTTGTGTATTAATACAACGTTTTCCTTCAAAGTTTTGGTATATATGAATACATTTTTCTTAAACGCGCAATATCTCAATATTTCTTTGTCTTCTTTCAATTGTTGGTCAAACAGAATGTAACATATTTATATAGAATCTTGAAACATTAAATCCATTATTTGCATTAAACGTATTACTATTTTTTCCTATTTTAATTATATTAGTCTTTCTAATAATTGCACCATACGTGGGTGAATAAAATATGCACCTAAAAACAGCTATCGGAATTGTGAATAAAAAAATTTCTAATGGAAAAAAGCTGAAGAAAGAAAAATTGGGGTTTCATGTTCATTTATATTAAAAAATAAATTTAACTCTTGTTCAAATAATCTCTTCTACAACTAAAAGCAATAGAAAGGCCATAAATAAGATTAAGCATGCTCCTCGTCAAAACATCCGACTGCCGTAGCAGCATGTGCTTCCTAGTGGATCCCTTGCTTATCCAAATCTTTTTCTATCCTGGCATATACATAGAGTTGTCATTTCATACACAAATACCACTAAGAAATCAAATATATCATATTCAATATTAAATTTCCAACGTTACAAATCGCCGGAACCTAACATTTATCCGAGTAAGAAGTAACCTTCCATACCACAAGATATTTAATATACTTAAATCAAGTCTTGGTCTGGGATATATATCTAGATCCTGAAGACTAATTAGCGTTACTCTTATACGAAAACCTAAGACAAGATAAGGCTCTAAGACCAATTAATTTAATGTATTTTGCATTGAAAACTCAAGAAACAGCCATATCGAGGATGATATATAAGTCACTCGAGCTCTGCTTCAAATCCGATATGCATATAAAGTAGGAGTACCTACAAAAACAGCATTGCATCTACTTATTACTAGAATGGAGGATGTTGTAGAAAACAAAAAAGTAGTTTTAGCTGTTTGTTAGATGGAGGAGAGTATACATCCCTAGATTCAATCATTAGAGAGGCAGGAGTGGCTCTTTATATGCTGCGTAACGCACCCATCTGCAAAAATTGTACGGGAATATCATCATCAGCCTCTTATTATCCACTGTTGAATATGGTACGGGAATATGACATCTGAAAATTATACATACGGGTGGAGACATACTGGATATGAGAACATATCATACGACGCAAAAATTCACATTCAACATGAATTTCGAGATTAATATTGCAGATCGAAATGAATGTATAAACGAAACAAGCAACAAAAATAGACTTGAAAAAGTATCTGGTATACAGACAGAGTCTGGAACGGAATCAGACATATACTGTGGAAAATAACTTGCAGTTACACTATGTGTCAGGCAAAATAATGTGAGAATTTATCAAAATAAGCGAATTAATATATTCACGGCAGTAAGGTATCCCTTATCAAAAATAATGTCTAGGCTGGTATGGGAATGCCGCGAAAAACTCAGTGCTCTGGCAGACCACAACAGATTCAGCTAAAATACCTAAAGGTACAATGTGAAGCTGGGTAAGAAAATGGGTCAGGAAACAACATAAAAATACTGGAAAATGTATCGAGGCACGGACGTGGAAAAACCTTCATAAAAGGGCCATCTCTAAATGAAAAATTGTTAGTACAAAGCAAAAATCAGTTACGAACTACAGTAGGTCCCCTCGCAGGGTATTATTTTCTTAGAGCACATCTTAACAAATCAGGGTTGTACAATGAAGACCTGAGTTGCAGACAATACGGGAAAGAAACAAAAACAGCCATGCGTATCTTGTGTAAGTGTGAGGCTTAAGTTCACAGGAGGCAAGCCATTTAAGGAAAACCAGTAATGGATCTAGAAGAATACAGCAATTATCTAGTAAGGGACTTGTACAGACTGGTACAAGGAATGAGGGTACTGGAAAAAGTGCTGTAAAGAAAATGAAAGAAGCAAAATAAGTTGACGAGGCTGCAAAAAATAAAAAAGATAAATTAACTTTTGAGAATAAGCTAACACAGCATAAAAAGTAAAAATTTCAAGTACATTCTTCCAAAGAAAAAGGCGTTAATTTACCTATTTAAAAGAATCGATGACAGTACTTACACATATGCGTGACAAGTAGTACAACCAGTTATTAAAAAAATAATTTTAATTAACAATAGTATATTTAGCTGCACTTGGTTCCGTATTGTGTAATAGATTCAAACCTCCTAAACTTCATATAAACATACAACAATTTCGTTCAATAAATAAAACTAATATATGTCAAAACGATGAAAGAGAATGGACTTTATTTTCATTACCTCGTCTTTTACAAAAACAGTTAGTTTTATTCAGGAAATGAAGCACTCAATAGATCCTGGGAACAAAAGATCACTTCCTTTTGTTTAATAACTCGTTCTTGACCTTTCACTATAATAAACTGGCCCAATGTATTTAGAAGCAGCATCATTAACGTGTTCTTGAACCAAATTAAGCAATATTGCAGCTCGTAAAAACGTTACGCAATTACTAAACACTCACAACAATATGACGCGAACAGTTACACAAAATGGGAAATTTTTTATCGCATATAGGTAATATAAATTGCACCGCTTAGTATGTAGTATAAAGTGAATTTAAATATTTTTTAAGATTATCTAAAATAATTAGAAAAATGCTAAGTTTAACATTACATGGAGACTGTTCCATTCGATTAATGGTAAAAACTGTTGGTCTAGCTTTGTTTATTTGTTAACATAAAAAATAATGTTTTGCTAAATACATACGTGGTCTGTCCTGAAAATATCGAGCTAATGTTAATGTTTGAGAATAAAGTGCAATGCGCATGCGTAAATAAGGACAATTTCACTCATTTGGGAGTTAGGCACGGGTGAATAAGCACGTGTAACGTATTATCGTCGTATTCGCAATTACTTAGTGAGTAGAATGGATAATCTGCATAACATTTTGTGTAGAAACCATTGGGATAATTAAGAGGGCTGCTTTCAAGATTCAAATAAAAGCATGATACAAACTATTCAAAGATGGTCGGGGGTATATTAAAGTGAACAACGATCGACAACTGACAAAACACCGGACTTGATTTGTCGCCCTAAGACTTCTAGCTGTTCCCAAAACTTAAATCAGCTTCCAAAGGCAAGAGATTTTAGACCATCGACAAAATTTAAACCAATACAACGAAGTAGTTATTTGCGATTGCAACAGAGGATTTTGGAAATTTTTAGTAAATATATAATTTTTTATTCTAATTGAAATGTTTTGCATTATATGGTTCGATACTTTCAAGACAGACTACGTAAATAAAAACAATACAATAGAAAAGCTTTTTCCATGGTAAATCTCAGACAATTAAATTATGCACCAGTATCGTGAATAAACAGTGCAGTGTAATTCTAATGTGTAAAACAGATACAATAAACCAAGGCTGGTAGACGAAAGTGACGGCACCAGGGACCTACTTGCAACTTGCACTGATTTCACCGCCGATAAAAGGTTCAAGGTCCTAAAGCAACCTCGATTCGTAGCTGTAGAACTGTTATATCACTTGCAACTCGTTAAACAATAAAAAGGGAATTCAGGCCTCAACATGATTTGACCAAAAAAATGGAAACATCAAAATTCATTCTGTCTACAAGACCTTAAATCTTTTAGAATCATTAGAACATTGCCCAATTAATTTGCTATGACAAAAACCTCTTTTTTAGACAAACAAAACAGTTTACTTTGGTCGCTATTTCTGCTCAAAACCGACCTATCCTATGGTTGCCAAAAATGAAAGGTCCTCCCTCTCCTCACAATCAACATTCCAGGCATTCTCCGAGTTTCTTTCTAACTCACTCATGGCTATTTCATACCAAAAAACAAACAACATAAATTATTGTTAATCATCTTCTAATAAAAAGTTATAATTCAACAAATTATACCAACAAAAATCTTAAGACTTAAGAAACTGCGAGCTTTTAGGGCAGGAAATGGGGCATTCATAAATTTGCACACGCCTGAGAGCAAAGATCACTTCCTTTCCTTTTACAATTTGACCTTGACTTTTAATTGTTCCAAACCAGCTCGATTGTATACAAAAACAACGGCACAGAATTCACAAAGACGGTCTTGAGCCAAATTAACCGGAGTTTCGACCTACTAAAACGTCAGAAGATTGCTAAAACATTCCGCTGAACCGCAATGAAATTAAATTAAATTAAAATTAAGAGTGTAGCAAAAATTTCTAAAGGTCTTTAAAGAAATTAAAAACAACACAGAGTATATGTCCAACAGATAAAAATTTTGTAGAGAAAAGAAAAATAAAAAACTATCTAAACCTAGGCAGAAAGAAATTTGCTGGATAAACACATAAAAAGTATAAAGTTCGAGATATAACCGAAGTCAATAAAAGTAAGTTAAGTGTTAAAATACTACATTTCGAATGGGTTATAATACGTTAGCGCACGAAATTGTACAATTACATAATTCACATGAAAGTTTATGTTGTCTGCAGTATTTGTTAAAAAAATCAATATTTCTAGCTTTTACCCTATAAAACCAATCTATTATACATTCAGCGAATACATATAGTCATAAATCATCATGACACACCCCTGCGCCGCCCCTGAAACGCAGAAAGATGTGCGCCGAACCCAAGTTTACATTTTTTAACAATATTTTATATTTACCTCTTTGCGTTAAACAGATTAATCAAAATTTAAAACCTACTTTTACAATACACACTATCATTAATAGTGAGTTACAAATGAAATTTCCACTTCTAACCACAACAGGTTAGCCGCAGCACTAACACACAAGTGCCCAAAAATGGGTCAGTGTGTACCTAACTACTAAAATACCCGCATTTTTTCAAACCGGCCAATAACGAACATTTATTTAAAATGAGCGGCAATTTTTGACAGCTTTATTACTATATGTATTCGCATTATAGTTGCGCACTATAAAGTATTTTTATGCGCTCTGAACATTATGCATCAGCAACATCTTAGTCATACAGCCGGGCGAATATTTTTTATGTGATGTAAATATAAGCTTGTTTATGTTCTTTATTATCTTATGTTACCTTATTCTTTTTTTCTTAAGTTTGTTAGCCACAATTAAGTTTTTGTTTCTACCGTCACCTAATTAAATATAACGCAATATGGATTTTATTTATTTATTGTCTTTAAAAAATGCATAACAGACTATATAACTTTCAGCAAGAACATAAGACTGAAGGTAAAAGACGTTGGAGTAGACTAAGAACAGAGTTAGATACGGACCACAAATAAAATTGCCTTAAATTGGTTTTCAAGGGAACACCAAGCAAAGAAACCGATGAATAATTAAAATTGACGTTCCAAACATGAAAACTCTCTAGGACGTTCTCATTTTTTTTTTATTGGCGACGCTAAAATGTTTCATTTTTACTCTTATAAATAAGTTCAGCTTAACAAAATTAAATGGTAGTATGAAGGGCAAAGATTAACTTTATGAACTTAAGCAACAGCTTTCATTATCACTGAGCTGCTAAAGGATACAGTCTTGCAAGGGCTACAACATTCAGGAAAATTAGCGTTAATTTTTTTTAATTATAAAGCAATTGTACGTTAGCACGTAATGGTAATGGAAGCCAGATATGAAATTTAGATGATACTAAGACTAAGACCCGCCAACCCCCTATTTGCGTCATTGATCGAAAAAAATTTCAAACGAATAACTACAGCTATCAGCAGCGAAACATAAACCTTTCCAACATGCATGTACATGCAGCCGGTAGTACTATATCTCCAAAAATGATGTTTCCTACAATCTATTTTAAAGATCATATGGTCCAGGGTGCCAATAGAAACTTTGGCTTTAGCTAATAATCCGTCAGAATGGATGAATAACTCAAGTTTGTTCATTATAATTGATTACTTCATAAAACATTCAGGAAGCTCAATAACATGTCAGAGGTTTCTTATTTTTAATAATTCAGATTATAAATGTAGCTAAAGCTAATAAAATCCATCTCCCAACTGCACACACAATGCAGCCCTTTTATGTTAGATTAAACGTAACGTTATACATAAATGTAATTTAATCCAAGGCAATGATTACCAACTATAACAAGATCAGGGGGCGAAACGGTAATATACACAAATGTTGAAACTCATAAACACCTTGGAAACTCAAACTTAGACCAACCAATCAACTATGAAGGTCTCAGCACTCTATGTATTATCGTTCATGAGATATGACACTTTAAAATAAAAAAAGCGGGAAACCCCCCCTTAGGGGTGTTTCAATGGGTCGGGTTTATGAGACATCCCTATTCTACTTTTTAATGAGAAGTTCAAAAAAGGTGGTCAGAAGTTTCGACCTAATTGTACAATTGATCACTATACTCAATTGTATATATTACCTCTAAAAATAATAAAATAGTGCATGAATGGGTAATGGTGCCTCAAAATAACATTCAAGTATTAGTTAACTGAAAGAATCTTGTCTGGTATAGAACTAAAATCTTCAGGTTCTCTTGGCGCCTCAAATGCCAGGGATAGAAAACAAACCAAGAAACGAAATCATATATCATATATCAAAAACACTTAGGTGTCTAAAAATTTAAAAGAACGAAGAAAAAATAGTTCATTAAAAGAAACCAAAGAAAAATAAAACTTGCTTTTCCATTTTAAAGTGAAGATAACACATGATGGAGACCTGTATCAAGACCTGTATCAAGACTTGTTCATAAAAAACTAAAAATAGGAAAGTTTATTCTTTTCAAGTTCACTATCTAGAGAAAAATCTTAAGAATGTATTGACTGGGACGTGGAAGCAAAAAAAGAAATTTATAAAATAATGTTATCTGAATTGTCCCCACCATATAAGAAGATTTAATACATATTACGTCTTTAACAAAAGAACAAGTGAACAGGTTATAGGAGGTCTGCAAACTGTTCCTACTCTTCACATTCCAAAGTAATCTTTAAAAAACGGTTACACCTACAATTTCGGATAAAAAACTCCGTGGCTATTTTTTGAGTTAGCGCTCTAGATACGTGTTCCAATAACGCTGCTATTTTTCCAAAACACCGAGGTGATGTGCAGCTTAGTTCTGAACATTCACCATTTATCAAAAGTATATTTTAATCAAGTTGATGTTGCATTTCTAATTTTTTTTCTGCTAAATTTTAATCTACCAAACAATATACTGGCGTAGTTTTGTCCTTGAAGCTGTGATCTTTCGGAATAGATAAAGAGATATTAAATACCAGATCTAGGGAGCAAGTAAAAAAATCTGCGATTATGTTCGTGCTCAATATTCATTTAAACATAAAAGATCACTACGCCGAGTAAGAAGTTGTATAATACAAATCGTGCCCTTTATGTCGCCATAAATGGACAGGTCAGGCACGATAGCTATTCTCCTCCCAAAAAAGTATATCTTGTTCATCTACTAGTTGATACAAGCAATTATTTCGAAACTTCAGACAGCTTTTAGAACAGATATCTGAAAGAACTTTTTTAATGGGCAAACCAAAAGTTGCTTGCAACGTGTTAGAGAACCATGTCATGTTGGATATTACAGTCCAAACAAGGACAAGAGCTTACCATCACTTTCGTGCACGACCCCATACAATTAGCGAGCAAACCCATGCATAGCCGAGCTGATTAAAAACTGATAATCGAGAAGAGTTGAATGCCCACGCAGCGAGCGATTGCAACAAATTATACAATGGCAATTTAGAAGAGGCTTTCGAGCAGGCCGGCGCGGAATAATCAGTTAAAATCAGCCTCACAATCATTCATCGCGCCGAGTGCGTAGGATATTAATTGTGGCTGCTAATGCTATCTCGGCGGGTGTCGAGAACATCGCGGTGCAAAAAACCTCGCCGGCCGCAGCTCATGCAGGCCTTCTGCTGCAGAAGTGCAGCTCTTTCCCGAAAGTTCCTTCCCTGCCCAGCCGATCACCCACGCGCGGGCAGCCACTCACCCCCAAACTAAAGCGGGTACTCACCTCTGGGTCCGAACAACTGCGCCGGACGCCGGCTCCCGCGAATACACTCGCCGATTCGGCCGCGATCCCGTCAAATCACAAGAAATTGCCGCTGAAGTGACCCAGTGGAAGCTCCACAGGTGTAGCGATTAAACGGCGCGCGCTTTCATACTGGTTCTTTTACCTGTGCGAGACTGACTTAGTAACTCCGCGCCGTCAAGTCTTTCACGAGGCTGCGGCAGGTGAACTAACTCGCCGTACCTGCACGGCCAATTTCGACCACTTACTGATTGCGGCGCGCGGGCCCCGCCGAAAGCTCGCCTCGGCGAGAAAGCCGGCGAAATGCTTCGAGGAGCTGCACAGCTCGACGCCAACGAACTTGGCCAAATTGTGCACCTTTTCAAGTCTGTACAGAGGACTTAGCGAAAAAGTGTTCTTTGAGGAGATTGGTATAGTTTTTCCTGAAAATATTTTTTAATCTAAAAGGGTTTATTAGATAGGTCCTGGAAGAAATGATAATAACATTATAGACATAACTTTCAAAAGATAACTTTTTTAGCAATATTACCAAGGTTAGAACATTCTTTGTCAGATTAACAACTGAACAAAACTCTCAAACGACTCTTAATCAAAGCAGTATTAAAAATTAGTAAAGGTTCATTAAGCATAAATAAGATCTGAACGCAAACAATCGAAACCATTAAGCCGAAGAACAATAGATAAAAACCAACTAACCCTTCAAAGAGAAGTACATGGTCTAAATTTGTTAAAAATGACATTGTATGTAAAAGATGTTAAGCCTATATTCACTCTTCAAGTTCAACTGTGCTCTCTTTGTGTTCACACTTAAGCAATTTACCAATCTTAGCCAAATTTTAAGATTTATTGCTTCCACTTGTTAGCAATTCTTATAATTTTTATCTTTTTACAACAAGCTATTTCTTGAACATCCCAGTTAACACAAACTAACATCTTTCAAAACTATAGCGTGTTTTTTATAGGCCTGTATAGGTTCTAGAATCGACTTTGGATTGTTCATTTTTGAACTGAATATACTTTTAACCATTGATTGGATTCTTAAAGATCCAAACACCTGTTTGCCACTATAATTGCTTATTATATCAGCCCACTCATATTTCAAATTAGGTAATGTGATTATAAACCTTGAAAACCACAGGCTAACCGTAGACTCTTTTAGTCAACTTCTGTTAGATTCTTTCGTTAAGACCACCCATAATCAATATTGATGAATACAAAAGGTAACTGTATCATCTTTTACTCCGGTATAGCCCCAATGACTTCATATACTTCGATCCTTTTTGGCCAAACCTCTCTACAACCGAAGATCAGCAGCTATAACGGCGATAAAGACAGCAGTAATGCGACTCGAAGCGCACTTTATCTAATGCGCCGTAAAAGCTTGTGTAAAATAAAGGTAAGCAGCCCAGATAAGATAAACCGCCTAATGGGTCACCAGAACTGATTTATGGCTTCTGTATTTACTGCTCCTTGCCCGTAAAGCACGCTATTTTCGGACAAGGCGGCGGCCAAGCCTACGTTCACAATAAAAGTTGAAAGCGCATTAAGGCTGTCCCTTCTAAGTGCTTTTGCCCGTATCTCTCTTCGAATTACCGCCACCGATACCACTTATGCCGTAGAGGTCTAGTTAAATGTGTCCAAACCGATCGTGGCTCTTAATTGCAATTTAAGGCTGAAGTTAAGAAGATTTGATGTTTGGTCAGTCTAATGAACTATAAAAGTATCAGAATCGGGTTAGCTTTGCCATCTAGCGATTTGTTCGCGAAGTGCTAGATATACTCGGCTGTGACCTGAAATTTCAGTCAATTATTGGATTAATATTGGACTATTACGTTAATCTTTAGATGTATGAGTTATTTTTCGAATAGGGAAAAGTAAAACAATGAATTTATTTTTTTATTTTTTTAACAGTTTTTAAGGCTTTTGAAAAATATCTAGAGCAACAATTTGAAAAACACGTGTACAGCTTTTTCTATACTAAAGTTTAAAAAATTAGAACAAACAGATAAATGTGAGTTAACTTGTATCAAAGCCAAAGCTACTTGAATTATTTTTCTTGGTTATAAGTAATTTTATTAGTTATGAATGAACTAAGGGGAGTGGATAATACACAATACTTTGGTCTAACGTCTTGGTTTATGTTCATAAACTCCGCCTGATCGCTGTTGTCATTTATTTCAATTTTATTTTCATCTTGTGATAAAGACTTCAGAGTTATCTTTCACGCTCTTTCTCCAAGCCCAATCTGTCCACTATCAATCTATGGATACTCATAACGCTGAAAACTAAGGGTAGATTATTAATTTCCGTTACCAACACAATTTCGTCGTGAGGTAAAGTGACTTTTAATTCGCTCCACAAGCTACATGGACCAGCAAGTATAAAATAGTCCTCTTACTTGTTTATGTTTATATAAAATTTCTCCACTGCTGCACTTTGGTTAGTCTCCCCAATTGAGAATAAGAAACTTATTAAACCACAGACAAATATCAAAAGTCCGTATAATACATAAGCAGACGACATGAAGCGCATAAAAGAAAAACAACAGACAATACATGCAAGAAATAAAAATAAAAAAAAAGAAGAAAAAAGAAAAAACTACTTACGTTATAGATCGAGAATAAAAAAGTAGAAGAAAACGATAAAGACTTCATACTTACGTTTTTACAACAATTAGATCTTGTAATCATAGTTTTACTGTCATCAAAGCATCGGTATGCATCTAAAGGTTTTGCTATTTACATTTTTCTATGGTTTTTTTAATGTAACTAAAGACAGAAAAAATCTAGAAGTAACCAAAAGCTGTTTTATACGGTATTAAAAAGGGAAAAAACTTTAAAGATAAAACGGGAAGACATTAACAGATACCAATGAAATTAATGACAGATGAAGACAGTGTTTTATAAAATTACTTAAAGGTCCAGAACCAACAGAAAAGAGAAAGAAGGGAACGAAAAGTAAGAATAGAGAACACCTATAGCATCACATAAAGTACTAATGAAATAAAAAGAGGCAAAAGGCAATTAGAGGAACAGAAAAATTAGTCCTAAAATAATAAATAATATGAAGAAAAAAGTTCAAGTCATAAATAAAGTGTGAAAAGCTAAAACAATCCCTTAGATCGGCAAATAGCAGTGACTGCCTATATTTAATAGGACAGATAGTAAACAATACGAAAATTACAGAGAAATGCCCTAGCTGAGTATTTCACAGAAGATCTATAAAAAACACCGACGAATAAGCTGAGAAAATAAGAGTATAACCTTCTAGAAAATCAAAAGGTTTATGCCCCAACAAAATGTTAATGGCCTAATATTTATTTTAAGGCAACTGCGAGAGAAGATCATACGACATGATCAGAAATATCTGCTTCAGAGACATAGAGAAAGACCATGAAAAGCACTCATAAAAGAGTTGTACAATAAACTGAGCAGAACTATACAGAATCCATAAAAATAGTAAGAATTGTCTAGAAACAAGCAATAAAGAAACCAAACCCAAGCAAATCGATGGAAGAGTTAGATTAGGGAAATACAAAGTCCTAATAATACAGATGATATAATCTCCATATATCCTTTCAGCGTCAAAGATATGATCAAGAAAGTAAAAAACAAACTCAATAAACATGGAATACTACATGATAAAATCAATCTGCGTTTTGGAAATGGCAGTTGTTGATAATATGCTAATGGCGACAAAAATACTTTGATATAAATTTAAATTTAGGACGAGACATTTAGTAAAAGGATTATAGAAATAACAAAAAGCAATAAACGGTCACATAATACATATTATAGTCTTAGATGGTGTGGACACCTAACTAGAATGAAAAACACAACTTCGCTAAAACATAGAAAACTAAAATGCAAATAGTCCTATCAATTAGAATTACCATATACTTTGATTCTCTATCTTACTTTATGAAGATGAAGAAATGGTCAAGAATAGAAAAGCCTCAAGAAATTTCACCAAATGCATCTCAACTCAGCCACTCCATAATTTTAAATTTATATTACCTGCACCTATAACTTTCCTATTATTCTATTGAGCTCATCTACTGTTATAGAACCCACATTACCATGATACATAAAAAAGGTTAATTTCTTATTTAATCGCTTCGTTTTCTATCTTTATTTATACAGCAAAATTAGTGTTTCCTTCACAATTATGCTCGTATTTATGGTTGCTGTATTTTTAATTTTACTATTTAATTGTTTCAAAATTCTAATTTTCTTTTTAGCTTTGGTCAATTTTCTTTGAGTTTTTATACATGAAAGCATTAATATTGTGCTAGTCTTTTTTGGTCAGTCATGTATTCCATGTTTCAAGTCCCATTTGTAGTTTTTTGATCTTACAATTAGTTCAAGTACCTCTGTGCTACTTTATGAAAGTTTACATTATTTCAGTAGTTTACTGCATCACCCTGATCATTCTTCCCCATGTGATAGATAGGGAAATCCCCACTAGATGTGAGTACCAGGAAAATAAAATACTCGGGTGGACCAAAACTAGTGCAGAGAACAATTTCCAAATGATGACTTTATTGACACCTACACACATATCGAGTAACTATTGGTTTTAGGTAATTCCCTCTCAGTAGCCAACAGGTTTGAGCAGAAGAGCACATTCTTGCCTTTAAAGAGGAAATCGCTCCAAAAAGCTGATGAACCATGTAGGTCAACGACATGGAGATGCAGAAGGCAACAAGAAACCATATTGCTAGTGTAATCAACACGACTCAATTTAGAACAAAATATTCCAGAACTTCTAATACTCAATTACAATCTCTACTTAAAACGGTTTTGAACAAACCTAAGAGTAGAAAAAAGATGAAAATAGATATATGGAACATTGAATTCATATATTAAACAGGGAAAATTCACAATGCGCCTCAAGAATTTCAGCGCCTTAAACTAAACATAATGGAACTGAGTGAAACTAGATGACTAAGTGCAAGACAAATGCAAATTAAAAAAGCAAATATATACTAATCAGCTAATAACAAGTCACAACATTAGAATGGAGTATAGTTGACAAAAATGTCTGTAAGTCAGTAATCAGTTTTGTGCCTATTTCAGGTAATCATAATAAAAACACAAGCATTCCAAAGAATATTAAACATAATACAGGTATATGCTCCCGCAGCAGAAAAAAATAAAGAAAAAGTAGAACACTTATGATCTTCAACACTACATAAAATAGAGATATCACAAATATCATTCAAAAATAAAAGAAAAAAAGTAAAGATGTTATAGACAATTATAGGATAGGAATAAAAATAAAAATTTGGCCGATGCTTGATATATTGACTACAAGCTATATGACTTGCTATAAGCTGTATAAGAACTAAAGCATACATGACCAATAGTCAAATCCTGAGGAAAAAAACACGTTTTTGGCAAAGTATGCCTCTCCAATTCATCGAAAAGGATTACAATTATTATTCCGAGACGATGAACCATCAAAGGTTTTACAATTCCAAAATTACACTGGAAAGGTTCAAATAATAACTTAACATGGAGAATAAATGTTCATTAACATTTTTTCATAAATGTTACTGTTTACAACTTTTCTAGGAGAAGGTTAAAATTGTTTCTTTAGACTTCTTACATAAATTAAAAATAAATAGCAAAAAATAAAAATGATGGTCTACTCCAAAGATTCTGAGAACATTAAAATAGAAAACAACATTCTTTTAGTTTTAAACCTAGACAGCGTACTTACAGGAAATGAAAGAAGCAAAAAAATAAAGCAAAGAATAAGGGAAGCCAAAGTCATGTTTAACAAAAAAAAAGTAACTTTTTTGTTCGTGCAATCTCAATTATAAATAAAAAAGGCTTTGATAAAAAGTTATATTTAGAAAATTGTCTTATATTATCACAACTTTCCTTATCCTATTATTTGGGTAATTCTGGCAAAAATCCTGGGCTTCAACTTTTTTCGAATTCTTATTTTACCAACTTTTACTTTAAATTCATGTTTACTCGTGATAACAAATCATTTTTATTCTCATGAATTTTTTGTATCTTCAACCGCGACCGATCTTGCAATCTTGCAACCAAACGGCTCGGTCGATTTTTACCAAAAGTTTCACACTGGGTCTACCTACAAGTAATTTTCATACCAAATTTCAAGTCTCTAGCTCTTAAGGTTCTCGAGATATCCTATTTACTGACAGACTGACAGACAGACACACACACACACGCACACACACGTGAACCAATGGTCCAAACCAACTTTTTTGGTGTCCTGAGGTTACAATTCGTCCAGAAATGTGAATAACTGGGTAGGTCACATTTCCACCGATTAATAGAGATTGAAACAGCTCTGTCGGGAACAGGATATGATAATCTCAAACTACCTGAAAGAAAACTTTATAAATGGAAATCACCAGCAATGTGATAATAACATTGTTAGAAACCAAAGATATTATGTACTGATAAATAAAAGATGTAGCAACTTCATCAAATCAACTAAAACACACCTGGGTGCAGATTTAACAATCTACCACAATCGAAGTTCAATTAAAGATACTTACCCTGTAATAGAACAAAACAACAATTACATATATTACAAAAAAATCAAACAACAAAATAAGAACTGCCTAATGCAAAAATTAATAAAAAACTGAATAAAATTAAAATAAACCTGAATAGAGACTCAAATAATAAGCAGGAAGTATAAAAAAAACACAATAATGATTCCAAGTAGAGAAAAATACCAAAGGTTAATAACAAGACGACAGATTAGATATTAAAACTAATGGAGAAAAGCATACTGTACGAATAAAGAAAGTAAAATGTAACAAACCTTTAAGGAAATAAGGAATAAAATGCGACAGGACAAAGAAAAATCATACACAGATAGATGTGCATAAACAAACGAAACAAATAGAAATAATATCCTGTTAGACAGAAATGGTAAAATTCTTGACATCAAAGGAAAATTAGAAAGACCTAAAGAGTATCTGCAAGAACTGTTTGAAGATAGAAGACAACGAAAAATCCTAGAAGAAAACAGAGCGAAACAGTAAATTTGGTAAAACACAATATAGCCCCTGACACTGAGGAAATTGCAGCTAATATAATAAAATTAATCGCAGAACAAATAAGTGTGCTAGTTGAATTTTCAAAAGCAAGAACAAAACCTTATTCGGTTTGAGGAAGGTAATGAATACAAGAAATGTCTTGTTTGCTTTTAATATGTTGACTAAAATATGAATGGATCAAACCTCATTCAACTACTTCAAAATAAAAATACGGATATAAAAGATATTAAAATAATCATAAATCTTTATATTAACCAAACTACTAATATAAAAGTGAACTACGGGTTATTAAAAGAGGGATAAAGCAATGATCTTTTTCCATGTTTTTCATTGTAAAACCCATCCTGTTCGGGGCTAAAGTTGACATTTTAAATAAATATGAGTTTTTCTCCTCACATTAAGCAAATTTTTTTATCAACGTTCTCTGACCTAGGTCCCTTGTGTTAGACTTAAACGAGATCACCTTCCCTAGTCGAGTCTTCACCACGCAGGACAATTTTGAGCAAAAAAAAATTACAAGCCTTCTGTAACTTGCCTTAATAACAGACTAGCTACTTTACACCTGTAAATTTGGAAGTAACTCATATAAAACAATAAATAACAGAACATTTATTAACTGTAGAATTTATAATAAAACAAAATAGCCTTAATAACTTTAGCTATGCAAAAAATACATAATCAGGTCACCAATCAGTAGATAATGTAGATATTTTACCACAGAAGTGATGAATTGAGGACTTTCCAATATTTATCTAATTCTAAAAATTGTCGTAAAGTAATTCAAACATTTTTGTAAATTAGATAGTAAATGTGAACCACAAAGGCAAACTTCCTGATTCCTGATAGAAAAAGGAACAAAAAAAATCATACAAACTTATTTTTAAAAATGCATATTTCATGCTAAATAGGAATATCATTTTTTATGACATTAGATTCCCGTAAAACCACTTATCCTAGTTATGCTGCATTTGCATGTTTCTTTTAACTTGAAGATCTGCTTGCAGTGGATGTGTTGCAAAATGCTATTAAAATGGCCATTAACCCATATATCAAAAACAAGGAAAGATATTTCTACAAACAAGCGAATGAAATAAATTTTACAGGAAAAATACTCTCACAGATAGCTACAAAGTCAAATTTTGTAGCACACACACAAATCACTCACTCACTCACTCTTGCCAAAGATGGACCCCAGTACATGCTGGATAATTTTCAATTTTTCTATACGAGTTTTAACAACGTATCCTTAGACTGGACTTACATAAGTCATCGTCGTCCACAGAATTGTCTTGTGTATTGTTACCTTGTTCTCTGGGGATAAAGCTGGCTAACTTCGTACAGCAGCAAGTTTAGAGCTGCTCTTGCTTTCACTTTTCTTGCTGTGTTGTCGACATATGTTCTCCAAGCACACTAAGGTACTTGACATCGCTTCTCCAGAGGATGGTTCAGGTCTTCTCTCCTCGACTTTCCTACGAACATCACTTTTGTTGGGATCGATTCTGATCCATCATCAATCGAACCAATTCTCGAGGTTGCAAGTCCGTCTTGTAGTTTCCTAACTGTCAGGTGGGATCTGAGCAAACTGGCTACCAATGCTGTCATCTGCATACCGGGCATCATTGCAGGCGTGGTAGATATGTCTCCAGAATAGTTAAAAAGGATCATGGAGAACGCTAATCCTTAGGGAGCTCCTGTACAAAGTAGTCTCCCTGATGACCTCATGCTGTCGATTTTAGTTCAGAACATTCTGCCAGTCGAGAAGAAAATGAGCATATTCATACACTTCAGTTTGAAAGTAGTCTTTTACAAGATACAAAATATTGAGGATATCCTCGATAAAAGTTCCAGGCAAGTAGCCTACCAGTGTGGTATATCTTAATCAAATGTATGGAGTATTCAACGTAAAAAAATGATACTATCCCTATTATTTGCAATTTGTGTGGAGACTATCGTAATTTTCTTTAAAGAAAAAGGTTTCACTGCAGATAAAGCAACCTTTAATAAGGATAGCATATCAACTTACATAAATCGTATGTGGATTAGATAGAATCCCCATTGAATGGTTGAAGTTCATTGTAAGCAATGGTTTAACAACACTGTTTGGCCTGGAACCATTGGTAACCATCTGGTTGAACAGGTAGTACTTCTTGAAGTGGTAGTACAACAGATCATGTGGCTGATGCATAATGAAACTTCAGATCACTTCAATAATTAAAGTTTGCGGTTCACCAATATCCCAGTACCTGGATCAGATGAGCTGCTTCTGTTTGGCCGACCTCGTCACCAGACCCTCTGTGGAACCAATTGAAATTTAATGTATACTAACCAAATTCCTAATGTGCAGAAGTTAAACATGTCATTGAAACATGATGTTATTGGGATACAGCCCAGAAGACAAACCAAAACATCAATCCACACAATTGTATTTGTAGAGGTCAAGAAAATATCAAAAAACTACAAAAAAAAATGACAGCAAATACCTCTCTAAAAGATGACCAGAGTAAGCATCGACATTATAGTGACAATATAGCCTGTAGTAAATTTAAAACTGCTCCTCTAGAAATTGGTGAGCCGCTAGTTCTATAAATGAAACAATCATTTTTGTAGTACTTGCTTTTATTTGACTGAGTATCTGTCCAAATACAGAACACTGAAGTATAGAAATTTGCGATAAATAAATTAACAGGAAGTCCAGTTTTTAAAGTCAACATCAATACATGACTAAAATGAAAGTGTTAAATGGGGCAATTTCACACAAATTAGTTAAAATACCGAAAATAGGCGTGTTTGAACTGCAAGTACAATTTTTCATCTTTAAAACATTTTCGATCAGCTTTACTTAACGGTCATGTTAAAATGTTGCTTATCTAAAACAAAAGTTCTTATGGGAGCATTAATTTGGAAACGCATTAAATAAAGCTGGTTATAGGTCATAATTATGTTATTCATTATGAATTATGAGCTACTATTTTGTTGGTTAAATCTATACACTGTAGTGTTTTAAATGAGACAAAAATTTTGAAAATGGAGGCAAAGAATCTGCACAAAGCAGACGGCTTAATAATTATTCTTAATGACAACTCAATCTAGAGGCATTCAAAGTCACCAAGTAGAATTATTAATCAATCAAACTCTCCACTGAAACATCCAGGCATCGCCTAAACAAAGGTGGTTAAGAAAACTAAGCACATGATAATGTTACAAACATACTAATTAATTCTGCAAAATAGGCGATGTCAACAACTAATTCAAATTTTTTCAGATAATGATACATTACTGCTACTTTTGTTAAAAGGCATAGGTCAAAAATCTGCTAGTTTCCAATAGGCACTCAAATAAAGAATCAATTATCCTAGATGCTAAGGCAGAATGAGGACAAAGTATGTGATCGGCTTGATTACATACATTCAAGATGTCTAAATGGCCATACACAAATGGTGCCGATCCTTAACAGTCGACTATGCAATTGTAAAGTGCTTCGAAGCCAAAATCTCTGCAATTGCACAGTCCTTTGTAATGCAGTGTTTAAGTTTATAATTTGTAATTTTCTTGATGCAACTGCTATCAACTTTCTGTTTTGCATCAAACCACTAAAATTCTTCTACTAGCTGGTATATCAAAAAACAATATCCAAACATGTAATAACTTGAAATAACCATTGAGGTTACCACAGATTATCACATCAACAACCAAACAATGAGCACCTAACAAAAATTATAAACTTACAATTCAGCATATCTACCAATTCTGCTGTCATAAATCCATAATTTTTGGTTACTTGCTCATTTCCATAGTTTTCCAAAAAAATATTACAATCTAATAATTAGCCCAGTAATTGCAGTGACTGAGCAATCATTGCGTTATCTTTTAAAAAGGGGCACCATACTCTCATCAACAGGATTAGGAATCACATTCGACTACTTTCAACCGAAACAAACCAGACGCGTACTAAACACACAACTAATGGTTCCTAAATATAACTTTGAAGTTCACGATCTGGTATAATAAAAATTTAACTGCTAAACATGCATAACCAACTTGCTCCCTCATTTATACATACATCCATACACAATACGTGACGCACTCTATGTTTACAATAGCATTATTATCAATATAGACAAAGCATTAAATAAGACCTTGAAAGAGCCACAAAAGACACATAACAACATTTAAAATGGTGCAATTTTTAAACGAAAATAATTCCACTTAACAAATAACAAGCTACAATTGCTTTCAGAGTCTTATCTAATGTGTGTTTTTTTTTCTGAATAAACTAAAAGGACAAGTTTCAAATAAACGATACTTAAAACTAACATTTATAACTTCCTAGATTGATTGTAGAGCAGCCAAATAAAAGTAATGAAATAATTTTGACACTCCAACAGCAATGCAAAAAGATGGATTTAGATGATAAAAGTGAAATCTATAAACTACATAGCCACTCTACAAACAAAGAATAACCACTTCCATTAGTTAATATATTTAAATGTACAAAATCTGTCTGAACTGTGCACATTACTAGTAGAGTAATACACACTGTCCTGACCAACTACCACGAAACGATGTTCAATGCTTGCTTATACATGCTATACTAAAATGCCCAAATGTATTTGATATAATTTTAACCATTATAATAGCAATAATAAAACACATGACACATGTATGCAAGAAATGAAACTGAAACAATATGAGGAAATCTGCCAACAATAACTAGTAGATACACACATAACAAAGGGAAATGTATAATATGTCATAAATAAAACCGGCAGATCTCCTATACAAAACTTAAATAAAACAATTTTTCTACATAAAATTTCTCTAATTGTTATATACATATATATGTTGTAGGCAACGGTCCATGCAGCTTTGAAAACGCCGACCGCTGCCACAAACTGTTTTTAATAAACATCTGCCATTTTGCATATACAAAGTTCCAAAAAAAAACGCAAAAAATGTGATATGTTCAGTTTGTTTTAATCCTCAAATATATCTGTTTCAAGATTCAAGCAATTACTCGGAGCTTTCGAAAAAGTAAGAGCTATTTCTGCATGCATCAATACAAAAATACACGTTTTAGTAGAAGCGATGCCTATAAACATTTGAATGGACAAGCTTACTATTATTATATTACATTAATTTTCTACAATTCACAACATTTAAACATTTATAGGGTTCCGGCAACTCTCCGCATCTACTTCTAATGATTGCAATTTCTGAAAACAAAATGCTGAACCATTTTCAATGGTATTGTTATTAATGAAAGGAAACTTTAAAAGTAGATAAAAACATGATACAACTTCTTCGCGATTTACAGAGAGCAAGGTTAAAACTCCTTTAACGCTTACATCCCATATCTTTTTTTTACAACTTTTGGTAGCAATTATAACATGACGATGTGTAATTAAACTGTTATTGCTAACTGCTACGCACGTAAAGAAATTAAATCAACAATAACACACAGATGTTTCTCTATAAGTGCTGTAATACAGCCTTGCTCTAATCTGCACTCAAACATATATGGCAGTTGCTTATTTAGCAATTAGTGCGCGTGGAAAATCGGTTCCACGCACGCCAAGAGAACACTGTGTGTAGTCTAACTAACTAACGAGTACCCGTTAGAGTGTGACAGAGTGCAAAACTGGGATGGACGTCATTTGCATAAACCGATCCTGTTTTATATGCGAAGCAATACTCCATGAGCCACGATGCACTGGAACAGCATTGCTAGCTGCCTCCAAAATGGGAGAATGACGACGCTTGCGCTCCTTCGCCCCCATTATTAACTCCGATATATCGTAGCTTATCTCGGTAGCAGGAAGTTGTTCCATATAAGACTTCTGCAATGTACTGAGATCCGATAGCAGTTGCTCCCCATCTTGGCTGATGTCCTCGCGCAGCTGAGACTGCTGAGAGTTCAGTGGTGGGCGACCCCCATCCAGCCCTAAGCAGGCTGGACATACCTCGCCTCCATTCCAAATGCTTTTCAAGGACTCCTTGTCCAACTGCCATGCAGATTCGGCCGAGCCAGGCTTGTTCCAGTTGCCATTCCAGGAGGAACGGTTGCTGTTGCACTTATCACATTGCTTCGCATCATCCTTCCACATTTCAGCCAGCATGCTGTCAGGCCTCGTCAAGTGAAGTGGACAGATTGCCAAATCATCACCAAAAGAGAAATCCATGTTCATTGCAGTTTTGTTGTTTGAGTCTGTCGGGCAAGTGCAGTTGCATGATTTTGGCTCATCCATGAGGAATTCCTCATCGCCAGGGAAAAAGAACGGCTCGGGTTCGCTGACCACACGTTTCTTACAGGGCACCTGAAAAGAAAAACCATTACTTTAAATTAAAACATTATTAAATTTAGAAATACAATATCACTCATTCTAATCAACTGCTTTGCAACTCAACAATTAAACCAAACAGTAAAACTTACAAAATTTTAAATTATGCAATTTAAGAAGAAAAAAAATTATGTCCACACGTGCATGCACAACAAACCCGCTCGCCATAGACTAGGGTTCTCCAAAATATAATACATTGGTTCGATTCTGTCTAAACACAAATGGTGATTACTTTCAGTAAGGTACCACATTTCTCACAAAATAAGATAAATCAAATTAAGTAAATAAAGTATTAAAGAAGTTCTGTATTTCAACATACTTAGGCATATACAATGTTCAACAATTGCATGAAAAACTTGACAAGAATGCAAAATATAAAATGCACTATATCATTGGGTTGAGATAAACCATCACTCTAAGACATAGTGAACCATGAAACACTTCTAATAACACTAATTTCACTGCCTTAGAAAACTTGTTAAAAAGCCATAAATAATTCATTATTTGTTAGTGCAGTATAATGATTCATCAAATTTATAATATTTGCATGATTGCTCAGAGGTGATCAAAAGTTACATACTAGCTGTTAAAATTAAAACAAACATTGAATAGATCCAATACTTTGTAACAAGAGCTGATAGCCATTTATGGTAATGGAATGGTGAACTGTTGATAATTGAGGAAGAAACAAAAGAGCAATGTAAATGATGATTACTGTATTTTAAGGCTGCAATGGGATAATTTTGGTGTAAGCTGTAATCAACAAATATTATTCTAATCCTTTATGCAGTTCATTCTAACAAATAGTTAAAACCAATTTGAAAAGCTCCACAACAGCCATTATTACAAGGTAATGAAAACCACATATTGCCATTTGGTTTCAAAATAGTAGCCAAAGACAAAAATAGCTTTCCTGGAATTTTGGTGCGCAAAAGACGCAAAATGTTTTTAAATCAATTAAGTTATTGGACTAATATAGATGCTTTAATATATGTAGATTACTTTGAGAATTATTTCTCCCACCTACCTTTATTTGGCTAATCCAGAAATCAAAATTTAAAGGGGGCATCATAATTTCAAAACTTAATTAATTTGAAAATTATGCTAAACCTACTTAGCTTCATGTTAGGACAATTGCATTAAATTAAAATTATATTGAAAAATTAACATACATAAAAAACAGTGTAACTATAAAAACATTCCATATAAAGTTTAAATTAACCGAAAATAAATAATTTAATATGTGTGTGTGCTTTGATATTTCTGTATAAACTGCAATTTAATCTGGAAATTTAACTATTAGCTGCTTACCTCTTGTGGGCTATCCATTTCAGTATCCTTTGCATCCTCGGTAACATCAGTTTGACAAGCCTTGTCATTTTGACGTACGAAGAACTTGAGAACCAGCGCAGTCTTTGCAGATTTCTCCGACTTGCCCTTGTATTCAAGTAATTTCTTTGGCGAGCCGAAATCAGATTCAAGATACTGCGTGCCGCTATCGCTGCGTTTGTAATTCGGATTATCCAAATTGCCAGAAATAACGAAACTCGTGCCATCCGCATACCGCCTCTGATTGTGACCTTCGTTTGTACCATATAGAGCACTTATCGGCTTGAAGTGGCTGCGCATAGACGTTAGCAAATTCTCCTCTTCCTTTTCCCCACCCTGCTTCTTGATGGAGCTCAACATTTGCACCACACTTGACTTGTTAAAATAATTGAACGAGTTAGAGCCAGATTTCGGAACAACCTCGATAAACGAGCTTTCCTCCCTGTTATGATTCAGCTTTAACAAACTTTTTGTCATGTTGCGCACATGCTGTTCAGTATCGAAGTACTCGGCTTCTGACCACTTTTCAAACTTTTCCATACCCGACGAATTATTCCAAGTGCTGTTTGGCACAAAAGTGTTGTTTTCAAAGCAATTTTGATTAGTAGCACTCATCAAAGAAGATTTAGTGTAACTTTCAAACAACTTATTGGTCTCATTCTCTGCAACATCTGGATTAGACCAAATACTCTCGAGGCTCTTGTTTCCAACAGTTAAAGATTTAAATTTAATACCCAGCAACGTTTCTGACTGATCAGCATCCAAAACTGCATTATAGGTGTTATCAAACATACTGGCATCATCAATGACTGCATCTATTGACCAAATAGAACTTGTAATGTTTGTCCCGCAATGTATGAAGTTCTTATTACCAGCGTCCCTCATGTTAGCCAAATTCATCATCTCAACTGTATAATCTTGAGGGCTTGGAGAATCCAGCAATTCAAGAATGTCTACAGGCAGATCATCGCAAATACTCATACTCTCCTCACTATTCCAAGCATTTTTGTTATTATCAGCCAGCTTCGACTTCCCACTTAAATCAGAATTCTGCAACAGCCCAACCTTCTCTTCTGCAATATTCCCAAACTTGTCTGAATTATTGTTTGAAAACTTGTTTTTTGTATTATTAGCAAACATAAACAAGTCCCAGTCAGTCATACTTTCAGAACGTTCCACGGACTTGGCCATACTGCGAGAATATCCGAGGTCGTTGCGGCTGCGACTAAAATACCCAAGCCTTTGCTTGCCACCACTGCGTGGCTTCATAGTATCTGTATCAATCTTATAGTGGAGCTTCTCGTCAAAGCTGGCCGAACGATTCTGCCTGCGAGCACCCTTCTTCTTTGGAGATGAAAACCACTTGGGTATCAGCGTTACTATGCTAGTTGGAGTACTGGGTGCACGGTGCTGGGCTAGTGGAGGAAAGGCTGCGTAGTACTGCTTAGCCAAGTCTTGCGGGGAGGAAATGCTTTGGAGGTCTACGTTGTTACTGGAAGCCGTCGAATTTGCGTTTATGGCTGCGTTGCTTTTAACTTTCTTCAATTTTTCGCACAGCTCATCAACCAAAGATTCAATTCCACAGTTCTGTCAAAGAAAATAAACATATGAGACATAGAAACGTGGACAGAGTGCATCATATAATCACCTAAGCTCTACTCCCACTCAAAATATAATAATGTTGTGACATACACATTACAATTAACATGAGTGTAATATAAAAATGTCAAGAGCTATTTAAGGTAGTGTAAATCTGTTAACAGATTAAGTAAAGAAAAATATACTGCAAAAGATATCACATAATATAATGGACTTTCGTGTGGCTGCTCATGTAATTTGAAATTAAAGAAAAAACTACAATAAATTTTACAAAATCATCACAAATCTTGAATTTTAAAAGTTTTTAATAGAAATGTTATTAATATTCATACACACAAATGTGATTTACACACTTAACTTTAAATAAAAACTTGACAAATACAAAAAACATTAATTTAAGGGCAACTGTGAACCTATGGATAAATGAAAGACAACTGGGCATCATATTTCTAAGCGATACATACACCTGAAAGTAAATATCCCTATAAGAATGCAATATCAATAAGCTATATAGTGTAACTAATAATGTGTAAGTTGTATTGCAATATGTATAAAGCTCAGAAAATCGCTGTTACAGTTAACAGAAACACATTAATATTTATCCCTAAATAATCATAAATGATTCTCAAGAAATAATAATAAATTAACTCAAAACTAGTTCCATTTTAAAGAATCAACAACACCACTACTATACTGATGAAGGCTTAGACTGATTAATAACATTGAGGACTAAGTTAGAACGATTTTAGACTACCAGTTCACCAGACCAGCTCTTCAAATGAATTATACCATAGAGGATAAAAGTGAAACATCGTAACTACATCTAAGATTAATCCTCAAAGGTCACACTAATGCGTATTACCACCGCCTTTTTTTTCAAACAGCTGGCATTTTTCAGGTAGCAGCTGCCGAGGGTCCCCCCACCACAATAATTCCTTTTATGATCCAAACAGTCGAGCCAAACCACAGCTGGCCTCAGTCTGTTATTGTTGGCCAAGCTAGAGTAGTGAAAAGGCTCGATCAGTGCGAATTCGCACTAGTGTGACTTCAGTGTGTAACAAAGTGTGTCGAATGCGTTCAAGATTTGAAATAATTGTATCAATTGTAATAGAATTAGTATTGTATTTCGTCTTTTTACTATTTTTCATATTATGTAATCAAGTAATCTTAAAATAAAATAAATTGAAATGATTCTGATTTTTTTCACTTCCGTCTATGTGTCTAGTAGACTAAAACTTTGTTTACTTATTGTTACTAACTTTTCCAACATTTTTTTTTATTAACATTTAAATCATAACATGTTTATTAATATTAATGATAAATATTGTTTAAATTGTTATTTTTTACAAAAGACTGCAAAATAAACATCAAATTGCAGAAAAGAAACAAAAAATTACATGTTCAATAGATGACCATAATTCTTCGAGGTACCAGGAAAGATCTTTAATATCATTTTATCAATATGGGGTATTTTTTAATTAAAAGTATGTGCTTTCAACTTCGAAAACTTTGTTTTAATTTATTTTTAGCAATTATTTTAAAAAAATCACAAATTTTTCAAAAAATGACTTTTCAATCGCATTTTTTTAATAACAAATTTTTGTTTTTGCACATAACTAACTACTCCATTCGTTCTTCGGAAAATTTTACATCAATTTTATATAAAGTTTAATTTTCGTTGATAAATAAAAACGATATGAAGGTTCAAAGTTTGAGAAATCCCAATTCGCACTAGTGTGACCTTTGAGGGTTAACAATTCAGTTGAAAAAACGACCCAAATATTGCTACTTGAGCGTCACAACAAACCTTTATAAGATCATAATTTAATCAACAGAAATAATATGAAATAACTCGGACAAGTTACATATAAAAAATCAATGTCCTTGGTGGCATCACTAAATTAATACTTTCCATGCTAGCAAGAAAATCCTCCAACCAAAGAACTTTTGAAGGAAAGTTACTAGCTCATCTGTCACAGACATCAAAATGCAGAGATATTAACTATTATAAAATGAGAAACTTCTACAGACACAAACGTCTCAAAGCAATTACAAAACTAAAACACAACAAATACTTAGTACAGAAAATGGTAACTTACGAGATAAATATTTTATTTAAATAATTTTACATGTCCTATACAAAAATGAGGAGGGGCCAAGTTTTACAGCCAAATGAGGTTTTATAATTATAGTAAGAATATTACAATTTTTCAGGTCATGTTGCATCTGAAAACCTAGAGGTCTAACTAATAAACCTCTTCTTAGCCTTTTCCTTTCTTATTCAGTATTACAGTTTCTACTTTCAATTTATCTACACATTCTATTAATAGCCAGCTTTTAGCCCAGTCCTTAAAAATCATGTTATCTGCCAGTTATTAGTCACCATTTGTCCAAATTAATACCAAACATTTCTAATTATCTCTAGATATTTTGTTTACCAATAGCTTTTCTAATTCATCAGGTCATTTGGCTTTCAATGTATTATTGCATTGTTAAAAGCGCCATTTTTTTATTGTAAAGATACTCTCCTATCATTATAGTAACTTTTTCATTACTTCCCTATGCAAAATACTAATTAATTCACATCAATAAGTTAGATTTAGAAAGATGAATAATGATTTTTTAGTTTTATTAATAGTTTAATTAAATGCCTGAAAAAATTCTGACAAAATTATAGTAGGGAATATAAAGAAAAGTAATTGTAGATCAATTCTAAAAAAATAAAACATCAAACGTTCTTGAATGAGAGAAAAATATTTAACTCCACAACCCACTAAGAAAACGGAAGATATCTATATGCAAAATATCGACAGAATTCAGATAGTTCGTTTCTGAACATCCACATAAAGCCAACTTCATCATAAATCTACTTTTTCGCATCACAGAGCAATATTAATATGGAAAATCGCCACATCGACATGTTGGATATAAAATAGGTAACCAACTCAGTAGAACTCCGATATCGGCTTCATTCATTGGAAAAATGATGTCAATATTAATTGAAGTTGTAAAAACAATCTAGAAAATCTGGTGTGAACATCATACGATTTTCCTTATCCTATTATTACACATTATACCGGGTCCATCGTCTCGGCTTTAAAAAAGGACGAGGCGCAAGTCCAACACTCGAAAGCTGATTAAAATAAACAGTACAAGACAATAATTGACCCGTACTTAAAATGTTGCTACGTCACTGAAGGTAACCGTGCGAGCACGGCCGCACAGCCTTCCCCATTATCCCCTGCGTGCTCCCTCCCGTCCTCCCGCAGTCGACCAGGAAGCTCTTCGAGCGCGCTGTGATTGGTCCGTTTAATTAATTTTTAATCGGCTATAATTTATTTATTTGACCTCGGATCAAAAAATTTCATTTTAATTTTTTGTTCGTCTCGGTCTGATCTATCCGGTAATATAAATTTCCCGAAACATTTTATGAACACTCGGTATATTAAAAATCCGGAGCTTTAATTTTTTTTTCGAGTTCTTATTTTACCAACTTTTATTTTATATTCATGTTTATCTCATGATACCAAATCATTTTTATCCTCATACATTTTTTGTATCTTCAACCGTTTAGATTCGCGACCGCTTTACAACCGATTTTGCGACCTTGCGACCAAACGACTAGGCAGATTTTTACCATTGCGTCCCCTACCTACAAGTAATTTTCATACCAAATTTCAAGTCTCAAGCTCTTACAGTTCTCGAGATATCCTATTTACTGACAGACTGACAGACAGACAGACAGACAGACAGACAGACACACACACACACACACACACACGCACACACACACGAACCAATAGCCCAAACCAACTTTTTTGGTGTCCTGAGGCTATAATTCGTCCAGAAATGTGAAAAACTGGGTAGGTCAAATTTCCGCCGATTACATTACTTTCCTTATTATAGGATAAGGAAAGTAAAGTATCAAAGTATTCTCCGTTGGCATCGATGACCTTTTGCTATCTTTCGGGTAGATTGCGAATTCCCTGGTCATAGAAGCTCACCGGCTTCGAGACGATAAAGTTATCGATGCATTTTCGGACTTCTTCTGTTTTGAAGTGCTTATCAGCCAAGTGATGCTGTAACGACCGAAATAAATGATAATCGGAAGGGGCCATGTCTAGGCTATACGCCGCATGTGGGAGAAGTTCCAAGTCTAACGTGAAGATGTGTTCTTGCGTCGCCTTCGCAACATGTGGTCGGGCATTATCATGGAGCAGGATAACTTTGCGACTTCCTTGTCCAGTAAATGGTCTCTTTTCTTCGATTGCGTCGCTCAAATTGACGAGTTGCTGTTGATAAAGATCCGCCGTACCTGTTTCACCTTTCCAATTCCACCAGATACAAAGCAAATTCCTTTTGGCGTGGATATTGGGCTTTGGAGTCGATGTCGAAGGTTTGCCAGGGTCTACCCATGATTTTTTGCGCTTGGGATTGTCGTACAAGATCCATTTTTCATCGCCCGTAATAATTTTATGCAGAAAATCCTTTTTTCGGTTCCTTGAAAGCAAATGGAGTGCGTTGTCACGCCGTCGATTTTTGTTGTCTTCGGACAGTTTATGCGGAACCCATCTGCCTTCCTTTTGTATCTTACCCATTGCATGCAAACGTATAGAAATGGCTGTTCTGCAAGCTCTTTTTTAGTTTGCGCATTGTTTTGATCTAGCAATGTCTGCAGCTCGTCCGTGTCAAATGTTTGAGGGCGTCCAGCGCGTGGTTGATCTTCAAGACTAAACTCTCCTCCGCGAAATCTTTGGTACCACTTTTTGCACGTTTGCATGACTTACAGCATTCTCACCATATGCAGCACAAATCATTTCGGTGGCTTCGGCAGCGTTTTTCTTAAGATGAAACGCGAAGTGGATAGAAAATCGAATATGCTTTTTTGCGATTGCCAACGTAAACACAGTTGATTATTGAGGTTATCTACATCAAACGCCAAATCGCATGATGTTTCGAAAGACCAAATATCATTGCTTTAAAACCGCAAGAGGTCGGACTAATACGTTACATGTAAACGGTGATTTGCGTCCTGTGAAATCTAAAGCTGAGAACTTATTTATACACGTAATAGATATTGACATATTGGAGTCTTATCCAGAAATAGATTCCTTTGGGGTTTTACATATGACTACTACAAAATAACGTAAACTTAGCTTAAAACTAGAACTAACGCTTTACACTATTTTCACTTATTCTATTGGTTACGATTTTTTTCATTTCTGGCTGGTAAATCAAACTTCTTTGGCTTTTTTTACTCAGAGTGTAGTCAACAGATTTCTGGCTAGAATGTTTAAATGGACTTTCAGGCAATCCTGGTATTTTGCGAAAAGGTACGCGATTTTTTCTTTGATCTAGGGAATTTTGAGATCCTGGTGGATAACTTGGACACATACCATAGGGCTTGCAATCTCCCAAAGTACTTTTGATTGAAATCGTATTTTTTAATATTGGTATCAGTCGTATTCCATAACATCATATCAATTTAAATATTAATTTATATAAAAGGAGCTTATTCATTGTTTGAATTACAATCCATTTTGCTCAAACTACTAAGCTTATTAAAATAGACAGATCAGTTTAAAACTAAGAGATTAATTGAAATTAAAATGATTAAAATTTCTTAGAAGTACCATTGCAAGCTTTAAATCCTAATATCACTAACAAACTTGAAGAAAGAACGTATCTATGTATTTAATACTCCATGCTGGATTAATTCAAACATCATTGGAAAACAGTTATAAATTTTTAATAGTTCGATTTCTAGAAAAATTACACTTGTAAAAGCCTTGAAATCGGAGTGTCTATTAAAGAATTAAGAAAACATACAAGGAATATTCTAAAAATATCTTACTATTGCTATTTTCAATTTGACTACTAAAATCTTTTTAATAAAGTAAACAACAAACGATCACATCACTTATGACACTTAAAGGAACACTTATTTGTGTATAATAATACAGTAAAATCATAGATAAAGAACTAGAGAATTATGTCACATAACTTGACTTAACACAGGCAAAAAATGTTGAAGTGTGTCACAAACTTCTTATGAACCTTCATGGCAATGATTTCACCAAATGAATTGTTATGTGTGATGATAAGTGAATCGTTTCCTGTAATCCAGATATATGTGATCAATCATTAAATCATTAAGCATTTAGTATAACTTCAAAAGTTCCATGTGCTTTGAATTTGTTCCGATTTGTCATGGCAAACTTACTCCGCTCAACTTGAACGCATAGCTTTGATCAGTCCAAAGCTATCCTGTCCTTGTAAACAGAAATCAGGTATTGCTACAACAGAATGACACTCCTGCTTACTGTGCTTAACCTTGGGTTTAGCTCCCATCTTTCACTATCATCTTTATTTCAGTAAATGAATATTCTTTGTAAGCAGCAACTTGAAAATATCAAATTGGAGATCAACGCACGCTGTATGTATCACTAATTAATAATGTTTGTACAAACGTTTAAAAACATCTAGATATAATAAATCCTCCAGGCAATTTCCCATTCGCCCATTCTAAGTCGAATATAATTTTTTATGAGTAATTTATTGACTCATTTGCTGACGGACCATTGGAACTCATAGCTAAATTTAACCACAGTAGATTAAATCACATTTTTAAATAAAAAATTTACAAGTCGAGGATTCTTCCAATATCTCAGTTCTGTTTAGTAATGGAAATATACCAGCAATTGAAAATACCTGCCTTGCCCAACTTAAATACTTAAGCCACTAATAAACAATGGCACATACATATGTAACAGATGATTTACTACAAATTTCTTTGCAATAGCTAGCTTTTTCGCTCTAATAGATGTTCATATATGAATAAATAATCAGCTCCTTATAATTGTCTAACCGTTCCATTAACCAACAATATGAGTCATCTTATTTTGAAAACGTCTCTTTCTGCGCAAAACTATCAAGACACCATACACCATTAGATGTATGCTCTTATACTTCTTTTCATATAACTTTATTGCCTTGCTGGTAACTAAAAGCAACAAATACTTCTCTAAAAAGACGGTCGTTAACTAGTCATTATTGGTACAAGAAATAAAGACGTTTCTTTGACTCTTAATGCTCTCCAAATACGATGCGACTTCTAGCATAAAACTACTAAAGGAATAATGAGACTCTTTGTCTTCACTCAACCAACTAAAGCAGCCAAAGTAACGTTCTTAGGACTAAACAAATCATAAGACAAAACAATTCACAAGAGGTAAATTCATAAACAAATTACCTCAAGACCTAACATCAGACTTGGAAGGCAACGGTAGTGACCTAGTGTCAAAATTATAACCTCCATAATGTGAGAATCGCCAACCCTGGTGTGCATGATCACCAAAAGGATGAATCAAGAGATAAAAATCCATGTCAAAACAAATAATACAAAAGAAAGAGAAGAAGAACGGTTAGGACAAATGCAGAATTGTAAATAGTTACTTTGCATGACAAGTCACACTCATGCCATAAAAGAAAACAAGTGCTTTTCTAGGGAAAAGAAAAACAAATAGGAATGCCTAAGCCAGTATCTATACTCGTTTACAATCAGTTCATGTTTAACAATCTAAATGCTCAATTCCTAATGCTGTATTACCACCAGAGAAAAAGTGGTCGTGGCCCCTTTTTGGTTGGCTAATAAAATCAGTCAACTGGGGCAGCCCGACTGAGGATATACTACCTCATAACAAATCTTCGATCAGTACATCATCATCTCACATGGAGAAGAAGTATCAATCTTATTTTGTAATTTTTTACTCTAATACAATCGCTTGTCTATTGTTCATTTAAAAACAGCAAATTAACTACATTTTCTAAAGAATAAAACTTATGCCACAATTACTTACCTAAACGATTTTTAATGTAAATAAAGAGCGTTTTAAACTTATTTGTTGCAATTGCCAAATTCACCTTACACGCTTTTCTTCTGCAATATTCTTCCAATTTGTTAATGTGCACAACTGATAATATAATCTACCCAGCTTTGCAATTATCTTCCAAACTTTCCACTACACAATACTGAAGGATCTTTTTCAATGAAGTAAAATTGTTTGTGCCCAAATCTATTACCTTTTGTACATCATTTAAATTTAAATTTAGAATGAGCTGTCTATGAATTCCCTTAACTCCTATTCACAAATTTTAGTCTTGAAATAGTTCTTGCGCATTTTAAATATTTATATTTGTAAGTCCTCTAAACGTTAAGTAGTGTTTACTATACTGTTATATTCTACATCTGCTGGTGGGAGGGCCAGTATTTTCTTTCTGGACCATAAAGAATAACAGCTTTCCAATAAGCATTCAGTGCGATGCCTTTATTTTTTGTGCAAGCCAAAGATATAATTTTAATATAACCCAAAATACAAAAATTCTTTATATATATGAATAAGTGTTTTATTTCCATCATTTTCAAACTTACTGTATATTATATCAAATGTTTCCTATAATAAACCTTAGAAGCATAAATTATCCTTTAGTTCAATAGTTGCATTAATGATACACAGTTCGAAGGGAAAAAGACAATCTTTGGGGGCATCAAATTCCTTACATACAATATCAACAATCAATAAAACTTTAAAACTTAAATTTCTTTTCTTTCTACTTTTAGTCATTCAAACATTCAAATAGAATCGACAAAATATGAGTAGTTGGAACCTATCTTTTGTTTTCATTGCAGGAGGGTTAAAAGCACCGCTAGCATGGTTTTAAAACTTCCTAACAAATTACCATACATAAACAAGATGCAATAATTACAAGCTTTAAACTTACTGTCTCATCAGCACTGAAAATATGATCTGTGATATACTCCGTTCTCAGTATAATTTCGCATACTTCCAATGTAAACTTGCAAGCAGCTTTTGCATCTGCTGAGGTCTGCTCCCCTAGAAATTTAATATTGTATAACGAAAATAAGTGACTGTGGTTCTGCGAAAGAATATCTAATTTCTTTTGTACGTTTATAATTTTAAGAAATTTGTCTAAAAAAATTTCAACTTAAAGAGATCTTTTTATCTACACAATCCTTAAGGGGAGGTTTACTTGAGATTTGATCAAAAAATTGATTTTTTTTGCAGAAATTGTTAGTAAATTATATGAATATGTTCCCAAAATGATTTTGCTGAAAGTAGTTTTAAAAAAAAGTTATTGCACACTAACCGAACCTAATTTTTTATAACTTAATTTCGTCATAATATAAAAAAAAATCGTTAACTAAAACTTTAAACGCGTTTTTCTCGAAACCACATTTTTCAAATTGGCGACCATGACTACAAAAAAAAACTACTCGATGGATCTTTTTTATTATTATTATTATTGTACTATGGAGCGAAAAAATGGGCAAAAATCGTTACAAAAAGTTCAAACGCACGCCATTTTTTTTATTTTCGGCATTTTATTGATATTGTAAGTATAAGAGGTTCCAATACTATTCATATATTTTATGAATCTTTTTTGTTTTTTGATTTCAGTGTATTATTACCGGCGCTATGATGGTCGCCAACAAGACACTTTTTTTCGGATCGTCTCACTGCTCTGTCTATAAAATGGATAATTTTCTATAATTTTCCTAAAAGATTTTTTTGTATACTTCTATACTTAATAAATATGTGTACAAATTTTGAAATTGATATTCACTTCCGTCTTTGAAAAAAAAATTCCAGAAAAATGAGTGATTTTTGGTGCATCTCAAGTAAACCTCCCCTTAAACCAAATTATAAGAACGTTACGCATTTTAATAGTACCAATATCTCATGCTTGAGCTACATGTTTCTCACTTTCTAACTATATTTTCATTTATCATTTTTCTTTGCTTTAATTTAGGTTCATTCATATTCATGATTTTCCAATAAAAGAGGGTTTTCCTTAATCTATGAATCAATTTAAGATTTTAATTTTGTCTTCCAGTGAGAAATGAACTTTATTTTTAATTGTATTTTTCATTTTCATCAAGCATTATAAAAATTTGAGTTATAAAAACATTCCCATGTAAATATTTGGATTTGGCAATAACTTCAAATAAAGAATAAATATTACTGCTTTTCAACTGCGTCAGAATTATCCTTATTTAATAATTAATAATCAGTACATTATAAGAACACTTGAAAATACGCTTGCATTTAAAAACAAGAAAACTCACTAAATAAGTTTCCATGAAGAACTGTAATGCATAAACCGCATTATTATGCCACATAGTATACGCACAGTGAATTCTCTGCTTATTTGTTATGTCATGTAATATAAACAAGGAATTCCCTATTTATTTCAATCAAACAGTGTGGCAGAAATATTCGTGCTAGATGAAGTGTGTTCCAAGTTTATCAAGTCCTGCTATATGGAAAATAAATCTTCAAACTGCTATAGAATTGACTGTACATATAGATATAATTGAAACAACCCCAAAAAAGGGGAAACGTTTTCATAAGATTAGGTAAATTAACCACTATATTTAATTATACATTCTCTAAAAACTATTGAAAAACCTCTTCATAATGATATTTTTGTCCTCAATGATTGGCTAACCATTCTACTGAGAGATAAAACACCTTTCTATTATGCTATGATTCATTAATACAGTTTCATTCTTCTATGCAAAGTTGCCTTTGGTTTAGTTATATGAAACTCTAAATAATGACTAAAATACATTATAACGTCTTCTTCTTGATGCAACTATTGACATTTGAAACCATTGCGCGCCTTTCTTTTTTATTAATTCTTGGTTGATTGGCTTTTATAAGAAAATGATTTCATATTGTTCTTGCACCTCTGTGTTTTAATATAATTACTATCATTTGATGTTCTGCTTTTATAAAGAAATGATAAATCTGATTTACTGTTCTATTATATTTTTGTATCCTTAATAGTACTCTTAAGTGTCTCATAAACGCAACATAACATAATCTAGCCCAGTCACCAATTGACTGTGTTTATTGTCTTCTTATAACTAGATGATAATTTTAATATCATATTTGGTACTTCATTCTAATAGATTTCCTGTAATCGTTTTATTTTCTTTTCATTCGTTTCTTAAACTACCAATAAATAAATTTAATATAAATTGCATTATTTGTCAAATTGCTCTAAATTTATACCACCGACATTACCTATCTCTATACGGAAAAAGTCTAACATATCAAAAAATATGAATGCCCACATTTTTAATTTAAAACATTACAAGTTGATGCGGCAGCAAACTAGAGTTTGCAACTTCGATAACTCATACCAGACACAGGCGAGACTTTTATTTCACTATGGGTTGACAATGTATCATTTTTAATGTCAAACCAGGATTTATTAACTTAAACATACTTCAGGTTTTCCAAAATTAACTAGAAAGAACAGTTCTTCAAATTATTAGTCACATCAAGATAGTTTCTGTTATTTGCTTGCATCAATAAGGCACAAAAATTGTTTGAGACAAGATGAAATTAGAATGTTTCTTAATCTTGCAAAACTGAAAAACTTCTGAATACTATAGTTATAAAAGTAAGTAATCTTAAAGTAACTATTTATTAACGTTTTTATAACAAACACAAATAAGCTCTTGATCATAAATTTTCAATGTGTAAATGACATGATAAATGATATCAACCTTTAAAAATGTTAAATGTAAACTACATGTTCTCTACATCATATTTTGCACGAAAAAGATTTGGTACAGTTGCATTTATGTACTGCTTCAGTGTATGTCACGTTTGAAATTTAATTTAATATCCTACACCTCATCTAAAACTACCCCACAACAGTCAATCTACTCTACAGAGCAGTTAACGTAAGTACCTGGTCAGAAGCGGACATAAGGCACTCTATCGCAGCCGAACGCTTCAGCTGTTCCGCGTCAGCTTGCGCATGATCCCGCCACTCTGAAAAGCAGCGGAAACGTTTGCGACCGCTTCCTGAGCGCCTCACTTCCTACATGCAATTAAAATATGACTTCAATGAGAGAAAAGAATGAATCGAATAGGTCGGCTAGACTACTACAATGTGAATGCAAGAGACAATTAGTAATCAGTACGGGTGGAGGGGATGCGGGCGGGCTAGTTACCTTTTTTGGGTGAGTGAAATGCAAATCTTGATCAGGACATACAACATCCACAGGGTCACGATGGAGTAGACTGAGAACGTAGCGAGTGTACACTACAGCATCAATCCCACGTGCTTCCAGTTGTTCCTCGAGCCAATCCGAAATTTCTGAGGGCATGGATACCAATTGAGGGTACTTCATGCTATCTGGAAGCACAGACAGTAAAGTTGCAGAAACAAACGTTGCGCCAATCAACTCACCTTAATGTTGAAAACGGAGGTGATGCGCGGCCTTTAAGGGGTCTAGTAGTCTGCTTGCAGCGCCAGCCCTTTTCCAAAGTACAGTAAAGTTACAACAAGCCGCTATCTTTCGACATCTATTCATTGTAGAAAGGTATGGTTGCGGCGCTTGTGTAATGCTCAAAAATAAGTATGTAGAAGCATAACAAAATTAAAAAGCATTAAGTGAACTGAAATTCATGAAAGTAATGCTTCTAGCACACAAATGTGCTACTTTATTTACTGTACTTATAAAGTATGTTGACCCCCATTGCAGACCTGCGAACAATAAAGAACAATCAGTAATTAAAATTTTTAAAAAAATAAGATAATGCTCTTGTTTGGTATTCCTTATCCAGTAAACAGCATGACAAAAGCCAAACGTAATTTGCAAAACATCCGTTAAAAAAACCGTCTCACTTTGTGTTGGTTTGTTTTCATTATTCTAATTATAGAAGTGTGCAAGACCAAATTCATTCAGTAATACGCCTCACTAGCTGTACGAAAGCAGATTAAGAACCCATTGAGACTACACACTATGAACCTCTAATTAAATTCTAGTTGCTGCTTTTATATATAATTCTGAAGCGTAATTTGTAGACCATGCCGCAAATTTAAGATTAGTTTGAAGCGGCGAGACGAAACACAACATGCAGAGTTTTTTTGCAAAAAGACATTACTTTAAAGCCCCTCTTAAGTTTCCTAGCCAATAATAAACGAACTTGTTAGAGTTTTTGTTTGTCTGGGCGTACAAAGCAAACTGATGATAAGCGAGAACGAACAATCCGAAAGAGACGGCGGTTGAACTGTCACGCTCGAAATTAGCCACAGCATTTGCCGGTTGTCTCGCCTTATTCAGTGGAAAACAAAAGAGCTAAAACAGAGTTTAAAAGAAACGAAGTCAAACTGCAAAGCGCTTTTCCTAGCACTTAAAAAGCAAATCGCGTACGTAAGTCGCAAAAGGTACAATTTTTCATTCGAGTTGTATATTCAAAATCAAATATCAAGTTAGCACTTTCTTGATTTTAAGAGCGAAGGAAGAGAGTGAAAAAGCTTGCAGAACCAACTTTCAACATCACTTTCAAAATATCAGAAAAACATTATGTCCAAGAACAATATTTAAATACTGAACCACCCTCCTTAGATTTCAAACCTATTATCTATTTCCAATTTAAAAAGAAATTAATTTCAAGTGAATAAGTTACTTACAACTAAGAAGCTAATCAAATCCACAAAAACTACTAACTAAAAAATAAGAGGCGCCCATTTCAAAATATAGCTGAAAAAGAATATTTACAAGAAAAAAATTATTTCTCGCCTGAATTGGAAAAAGAAAAGCAATTAACACTCGCGATTATGTTATTTATTGAGTCACAATTCAAATTACACTCTTTAATTAAATAAATATTTTTGATTTAAGTCGATACAATTAGTCATATATCTATTTTTGAAAACTTTTTTTTCATATATAAACTAAAGGCAAAAGAATTTTTGAGGAAAAGAACTAAATAAGATGCGTAATCAATATATTAAGAATAAGAGAATAAATCAAAATAAACACTTTTAGATTCGCTCGTATAATATTCATGTGATATTTCACTTTCTTTTACATGTATCTGCTGAACATTATGTTCAATTGTATAACTTGATGAAAATATTGCAAATATTAAAATTGGAGAATTGCAAACTATTCGATTTTGAAAATCCCATTTGAAGTATCAATGAATTGTTTTAGAACTAACAGAAAATAGAAATAGGCGGACATACTTATAATGTCTGTATAAAAATCACCCTCTGTTATGTATGAGAAAACGGTTGTTTCTTGGTAAAAGAATTAGGTACAAATCTTTTACAACGCAAACAGGGCGTAAAGAATAGCAATATCAATTTGAAAGTTGATGTGTATCACACACATTAAAGATGTTGCTAAAGATCTAAGATGATTAAATGAGTACTCGTCGTTATTATGTTATAGTAAAAGTACGCGTCATAAAAAATACCAAATTCTTCCATACAGTTATTGAAGAAAAATAAGTCAAAATAACCCACGCAAATTTGATTTAGCAATATGTTCAATACTGAAGACCTCAACACACATTAAATAAATGGAGTCAAGATTAAACTAAGAAAGCAGTGAGGATAATTGAAAAATTCCTTAAATTTGCTATTGAAAATGTCGATAATGATCATGGAAAGTACTACCAGTCGTAACAGCATATTACATAGATGACCTTCTGAAAGTTTAATGGTCAGACTAGGATACATATTATTTTAAGCATATTTCACTTCATATATTTGAACTTCCAGATCAGTTTTTAATTATACATTGCTTGCAGAATCGTTAATTTTTACCAAAAAATATGCAACAACGTTGTTATTTCAATTAAAATTTATTTTTTCTCAATTCTCTAAGAGAAGAAACTTGTTGCATGTACACTGGCAACAGAAAAAACATAAAACGTACAGAAAACACTAAATTAAGATAAAAAGCAAAAAGATAATATTAAAAATTTGGCAATTCGAGGCACCAGACCTTATTAAACGTTCATCATTTCAAACATGCCTTTAATACTTTCCGCCCCATGTAGCCTATAAGTACCAGATAATATAGTGCAGGCCATTATTCGAGTGCTTCAAAATTTAAAGTTCTTTAAGACTACATTGTAACTGTGGCAAAATAAATACGTAAAGAATTAAATGGAATCATACAATTCACCGAATATGGAAGAAAAAATAACATTGAGATATTATTAAAACAGACCTTGAAGTACTGAAAAAAAAATGAAACCCAATTGGAAATAAACACCATTGCAGTTAGCTATTTAAACGATCATCCAATTTTAATAAAAAAAAATACAACATGAGTATTAAGAACAAAATAATGATAATAGTTTGTGATTGAATAAAAAGTAATAGATAACTACAAAAATAATGTAACGAATAGAAATAAATATTGCTAAGAGTAAAACGTTCCACCAAAAATCCAAAATTGGTCAATTGGACCATAAATAACCCATTACAGATGACATTTCAAAGAATATTCTTATTACCCGATATCACTCAGTAGTTACTGCTTGCAATTTATGTGATTTCGGCAACACTATTACGTTGTACAATGTTATTTTAGAAAGGCGAAAATACAAAACGGACTCGTATCTCATGCTTAGTTGATAAACAGCTCAAGAAAGAGAATTCAAATCAAACTACATTAAATTACGAACAAACAATTTCGTCGTTAGCTGCTTCCGAGGACCGAAAAATCCTTATCTCGGTTCTGTTCTAATTTTTATGAGAGTTGTACGAATTTATCCCACAAATATGGAACTCGCCATCTACAAAGTGGTCAAGCTTTGGGAAAAAATGTAAATTGCGGAGAAATTGTAAAAATTCTGCATTTCAAGGTGTTTATAGCAAAAAATTTCAAGACCAAAACAGTTCAGCCCAATTTTTGGATATGAATGCATTTTTTGATTTCTCTTACTTTCCTAAATATATAAACTCGTAAAAATGACAGAGGTTGTGTTAAGAGAAGATTTTATTTTGGAAAACAATTCCAATTGTCCTTGAGATGCACCGGCTTATTTGACACACCACAAGGCGAAAGTATTACTGTAGAAAAAGTGGTGTAAACTTGAAGAAGCTACCAGAAAAAGAAACCTATGCGATAGAAACAATGTGATATAATAGGAAAGGGCCAATTTTCAATTAGATGAACATCCTATATGAAATGCAAATTCCTAAAACACTATAACATCCAAAAGTTGTTCTTCAAAATATGAGGTATGAGCGGAGTTGATCATTTTTAAAAATTCACTATAAAATATACAAAATAAGAAGAGAACTACCAAATGGTGACGTAGGCTATTTTATTATTTGGATAGTCTAATCAAAGTTAACAACACACTTTAAAAGTAAGAAAACTCCTCGAGATCAATTTAACCAGGCAACTAATTAGGAACTTTTCGCCCCGAGAAAAGAGAAACAAAGCTGAACCTTGAGAAACAGGAAAAGTACTTATGAAATAGACGGACAGTTTGATGAGTCAACTTGGGTTCGTATTAAAGACAATTTAAGTTTTACAAAGATATTTATTTTTATTTGAGACTAAAAATACTACTGATACTTTGCATCTCTTACCTCAATGTTTATCTAAAAAAAATTTAAGTTTCTGGAATACATAATAAGCCAAGGAAAAGTGAATAGGGTGGATGCAGAAAAACTTAAAACCTTGCTTGGGTCAATATTTGCTCAACAGCAGAGCTTCAACGCCCGGGGCGTGGTAATAGTGGAACAACACTTTTTTACCATTCTAGGGTGTTGCTCCGTGATCGCGGCCTTCTATTTCTCCAAAAGTGCGAACAGTCGATCTGAAGAACTCCTTCACGTTTCAAAAACTGACATAGTCGGCTTTCTAGCAAATGACACACTTTTCACCTTTTTCGGAGTCGATTCACCTCGGCTGTTTGGATGATTTCGTTTCTGGTGTATAATGGTGGCTTTCGTCTCTAGCCACAAAACATCGCAAAGAATTCGATAGCCTTCACTTTAATTTCTCGAGTGAGCAGAAATGACACCCATTTGCGCAAAATTAAAAAAAAATTAATTCGGCTCAGTTCAGACATTTGTTTATGCTAAACTCACCCATTTTTACTCGCCTGTTTACCACAACCGTATGGTACACTCTGTAAATGATTTTTGGCTTGATAACTGTTTTCAGACAGACATCCTTAAAATAAGTTGTCTTCAATACTCGTTCTGAATTCCTTTACCAAAAACAAAACAATTTCGCAGGAAGGGCATAAGCCACTCAATGTAGATAAAATCCTTTCATAGATCAATCACCGTTTTCTCTTCCAAAAAAGTTTGATCACGCCACAAATTCCAATTTTGCTCATTTATGTGCAGAACAAATTAGAGTCGGAATAATTTGTAACCATCGAATAGTCATGACCACGTATAATTATTGCTGTCGTCCTCTATGAGTATAAGAACACAGTTCTTCATCAAACCACCAACCTAAGACTAATAATTGTAAAGAATTATCTACTCAAAAAATGACGCAGATTATCTTTCGCAAGATATGTTACAAAAAATTCGTGCTCAAATAAATAATATCTCCAATATTTGATGGTGACTATCAGCAAAAACATCCTGTCTTGTACTGGCAGATATTCTAGAAGTTATTGAACCGTTTGTTAGACTAATTCAACGTGCAAAACCAAAAATCTCGATCCTAAAGACCAGCTTTGTCCACCTCTCTAGTTTGAGAAACATATGGATTGCAAATATTTAGATAAAAACAACTTATAAAAGATTCACATTCGCGACGCAACTTGGTATCGTTTATCAAGCTATATTTCCATCGCTTGCATCTATTGAGAAATACTTAGAAGAAAGACTACTGCTCACATGCACATACCACACTTGTCTTGCTTTTCAGATTAAAAATAGATCATCTATAACTGCCAGACCCACATTGTGACATAGACTCAAAAGTCCAATTTTGGTCTGTTACCAACAGCTCGCCGTTTTATAAGAGGCGCTCGAAGAAAAATGAACAATTACATGATCTATTTTGTTTGTTCAAATATATATTTTGCCAAAAAACAATTAATTTGCACTCCTGATATAGCCAGAATATAACGAGCTAAAAAAAATTGATTAGGAAAATAGGACCAATTATATACGTGTACTTAACACATGAACTTGTTCAGCTGATATATCATTACAGGCACCCGATTATTTACTTCAATATAAATATTAATATGGCAATCTAATATCTATACAAAGTTTTTATAATGATAAAACAGCCAGTACACTTACGTAACAAAAACACTAATCATTGCCCACTCAGTACTTCAACTAGACATCTTGCAAAACTGTTGCCAAGTAAATACACACATATCTAATCTGTTAAAGCGTAATCTTGATAGCAAAGCAAAATTTAGTTATCTAACATTTTAACTTATCCACGATACCACGAAACATTGTTAACATAAGGCGCATTTTTGGCTGACGCCAAATGTCGCTGCAGGGGCATTGTTTATCTAATAGGAATGTAATATGTCGTTGGTATTTGTTAATTTTTAAGAGACTTTTAAAAATGCAGGGCTAGAATCCCTCGACTCCATCAACATAATATAATTACTTTGGGGACATTTTCCAACGTAAACTATTATAAAACCAACTGCACATATGTCATATAATTAGATGGGAAATTATCAAAAACCAACATTAAATGAAATAGGTAACAAATGAATTAACGCTACGTGTCGTGTTGAAGTATTTTACATTTATCAATGAGTTACTCTTTAATAATGCGGAGCTTTCATTTCTAAAATTCATTGTAGGTATTGAAACAAGATTATCAATATTTGTATTCGCTTGGTCTAAATAACTGCTCTTTTTCTCACCATTCTATCCATACAGCACCTTGGCAACTTCTTGCAACTTTAAATTATGCCCCAAAGTGCCTTTCAATGTGGGCGTAGCATTGTTAGACAATACTTTTGAGAATACACTGGACACATTCTATTCAGTTTAGGTCAGAATTGCGGGCCAAGAAAATAGAGGTATCTTGTGGTGGTTGTGGATCCCAATTTCATCAAAAAAATTGTAGAACGGTAATAATTTCGAATCCACCATAAAATAGCAATTCCTTACTATGAGCTGGAGCTAAAACTTTGTGTTAGATTTACTTTTGCATACCTTTAATCAATCGTAAATTGTAATAAAGTCTTTATGCATTTTTGTTCATTGAAGTCCTAACTTCTTCATTTGTACTATTGAGTTTTTTTTTTTGAACAGCGACGTTTCAGTGCAGCATTAATATTCGTTCAACTCTTAGTATACGTTATCTCTTTAAACAAAGCTTTTCTGTTCATTTTTCGTCCTGTTCTTTTACTGGTGTCTCTGGTGCCTTCACAATTCTTTCGGCAACTTATTGAGGCCATGTCAACTTCCCCCACGTTGTGTCTTTAAAAAATTTCCATTTCGATAATTCGTCTACAATAATGTAACTATAATAATTAATCTCAAACGACCATCAACGAAAACAAATACAAGTGTTTTCATGTCCCGTCTGAATGAAAGCAAAACAAAAAATTACGCAAAGAAACTGCCAATAATTCGCCAAAATCTTGGTGTGTTTGATAAAAATCATTGTTTTAATAAATGTATTGCCAGAAAACGTTAGATAATAAAAAAAATATCCCTCAACATTGGATTACAGCTTTACCAAACTTCTATATTTTTTAAAATGTATTTACATTATCTCATTTCCTAGATGCTGTACTATATAACCAACAAATCATTGCTGCACATCTAATTATTATAAGGATATAAAATGAGAAGATAATGCACGACACATTGTAATTTATTTTCAACGTGCAGCAACGGCCATTTAAAATGAAATGGTGAAATCAATAACTCCACTTCAAAGTCCGTGACATTCTCGTTAATGCTAATATTGACGTTCAAACAACACTGGTGATAAGATACCGTCACATAAACCAATTGCTTGCAAAGAACCTGCCGTCTCCCCACATCACCAACGCTACCTACTCAATTCTAGGGAAACAAATAATTCTTGCAGCATATCACTACGAAATCCAAGCTTTCCTAATAATTCCTCGATGTTGTAATTGGAAAATTCCATAATTCTATAATTACAAGAAATGCAGAAAAAACTCAATTTAATCTTTACAAGTGCACGTCGCACTTACGGTGAAAGCTCCTGTTTTATCTGAATTAAAGTTAATGCTGCCGTTTACTTCATCGAACACTCGACTTAGTTCAATGCAACGCCACGTAAGCTTTTTGGATTTCCTCAAAATTCGAATCATAAATTAACATACACCCTCTTGCTCTCCAAAAAAGGATTTATTAGAACATACGGGCTCACTGCTTTAACAGCAACCCCGATTATCAATAGAAATTGAGCAGCTAATACAATTAAAACAGGTGTATGCAATCAATATACGTTCGCGTGAAACTTGAGTGATAATTGTTTGATGACCTCCATGAAGGCAACGCAACTAACGTCCTAAATAGCACAGTAACGTTCGAGATAATTTTCCAATCATAACTTTTCTCGCAACCTAAACCTCCCTGCTGAAATCAAAGGTTTTTCTCAGCCCAAAAATTATAATAATATATAAGTATAACAAGGGACAAGGTTCTGACAATTGAGAATGGGCGGAATAACCCTCACTCTACCGAAGATAAGGTAAATGTTATCTTTTTTAGCAAACATCGAAAGAAACTACGATATTATACTTACACCAATAATTCTCCAGGGTACTACTGGGCACCATTCAAAGTTTATCAGATCGAAGAAATAAAAAATTGCACTCAGACCCGGGCAATTGTTAGATCACCAGAAGATGCTAAGAATCACTCAGCTCGACATAATGGAAACAAATAAACGCACAGGCTACTGAAATGTCAAATCTCTTTTCGCAGCTGGTAAACTTAACGATATACTGTTGAAAATATATATTGTTGAAACAAGATGGTCTGAAAATTAAATGTGGCAAAAGGAAGCACCAAACTTCTACGCCGGATGCAATACACCTGAAAACAAAAATGGTAGGTATTATCGTTAGACACCAACCGAAAAACTGTACGAAACACAATACCACACTTGGACCAATTAATTGTCATGCAATTAAATGCTAAACCGATTAACCCACTGCTGACAAACCATCTAAAATAATTTCTAAAATTACTCGAATCTCACGAAATAAATATATGAGGGACTTTAATGCGAAGGTTGGCCACGGAAAATAAAGTGTTGTAGGTGATTCGCTCACAAGCGAAAATTAGTTATTAAAAATATCTACGAAATACCACAAGGACGCCTGTATACTTGGAGGTCACCCGAAGAATGCAAACTTAACATAGTGCGCAACCAAATAGACTTCTTATTCATAAATAATATATTTCAAAATAATATTACAAAAGTAGCTACGTATTAGGATACAAATATAGGCTCTGACCATAACCCATTTACTTACAAACGTTCGGCTACAATTCACTCCTCGAAACAAAAAAAAAGACGAAAACAACTAGAAACAAAAGATAAACCAAAACTTGAACTAGAAAAGCAATTGGGAGGCGACATTGTACAAAATATGGAAAAATTATGCAGAAACTCAAAACTATAGAGTGAAGAACCGTTTGGGCCAAGGATATTAAAAACCGAAGTTGAAAAAACTATTCGTTCTGCGAAAAATCGCAGAGTCCTAATCCCCAACGATTGGCTAAGATAACTTTTGTGATAATACCGAAAATAATGCAGAAAGATATAAAGAACTTCGGACTTATCAATTTGCTAAGCCATTTTTTATTTTTTATATTATTTCTGTAAATAATCTATTCCAAAGTATATAACAGATGTGAAGATGGACAGATACAGTTCGATTTAATCGGGTCTCAAAACAAGGAAAGCATTATATTCCATGAAGTTTTTGGTTGAGAAATGAATTGATAAACAAAAACCACCCTTGATACGCTCTACTGACTATCGAAGAACCTTCGATAATGTTCGTTACCAAGCAGTATCTACCAAACTAATACAGGCATCGACAAAAAAGTGAAAAACTTTACTGGTACCAAATACCAAATATCCGACTTACAAATGGTCTTTTTACTGAAATCTCCTAAATAGCTAAAAATGTGCGTCTTATCCCCCATCTTTTTTAATACTCGTGGAGATTTTTCAACTAGCACTTGAAGACAAGCAACCAAGAATTAATTGTCAATTAACATTTATGCCAATGACGCGACTATTCTGGCTGATAGCTTAGTTTTTTAGAAGTAAGCAAAAGATACAGATGAAATGTCAATCTATCCAAAATCACGATGATAAAAAAATTGATAAAAAATCACCGACACCTATCTTACAGTTGATGGAGATATCATAGCGTATTGCTTTGCGTTTATGTGCATCTTATTACATGGTTCGAAAACGTAGTGTTTAAAAGTGAGAACTCTGAAACACATTGGACGTCTTCGAAGGCATCTACCGACCACAGAAGTTTTAAGAAGAACCTGAGTAGAAGCAATTTTTTGATATCATATCTAAGATACACTCCAAGAAATACCGATATTATTCTTACGCGGACAAATAAAAACACCGTCGACCAGGCAGAAAACAACATTCCTAGCTGTGTAATACAAGGGACTAGATGAGAATGAGATGCGACAACTCTCTTCACAACAGCTCAAGGAAGAACCCTTCACTTGACACGATGAAACAAGACAGCGTAACAAGAGAAGAAGCGAAGTAACTAAACAAAATGGAGCTGTTTACGATTGTATGGTATTGTGATTATTAATCAATTCGACTTAAACAGCGAACAGTGTAAAGTCCTTATTTTGATCAAACGGAGACTTGACCTCAAATATATCCATGAAGAGTCCAATTAAGAAAGTTATCATGAGTGCGAATTGATAGACAGACAGACAAGTAAACAATAGAATTGCAAAAGACTGATGTTTTTAGAAACAATCTGTTTAACAGAGAAAGGCTTCATATTAAGCGATTGCGTGTATCTTGGGTTTAAAAATAAATTGAAATCACTATTACCTAGCAGAAAAAACTTGAACTCAACAAATAAGGTTTGGAATATCGCTGTAGAAGCGACGGAGCAGAGGCTGGAGAGGGGGAGGGAGGTGTCAAAATGCTTTTCCCTTATGCCATACGCAAACTATAAAATTGAGAGCGAGGACACAATTTATGCCACAAACTGAAAACGACTAGTATTTACTAAACTGCAACAAGTAGATAATGTCACAGCTAGGAAAAACAGTTAAAGTATCACCAGGTTCAAACTAATTAGATAACGGAACGCGGTCTTAACTAAGGGTAAATATAAGTGGTTCTGCAGTAGCTTCCTGCAACTTTCCACGGAAAGACATCAAATTTTGCCTGACATCTATCTCACAAGCGATTATCATGTTTAATCAGGTGTTAAGAAATTATAGGGCATTAATTTTAAAAAAATGAAGTATAAAATTTTTATTTAAAAAAGAAAACTAATGAAGGTTAAGAGTCGATTTATATGAACCTAAAGAAAAGACGTTTAAAAACTCACAGAAGTAAAGCACAGCTTCCAAAACGGATTTGTAACTGTTGAAAATGATGTTTGTGATGTTTACATAAAAAATCGTCATTGGAAAGTTCACAAATGCAAACATAAGTTACTGATTATACTTCTCTTCGATCATTATTTAATACTCTCTTATAAATAATAATTAGATTCGCAATAATACATGAGGGTACTAGAAACTGGAAATACGCGCTATGATAACAAGAGTTAACTTCCTCATATTTCGACGAATCCCGATAACATGAAATAGAATGAGGGGGGAGGACTGTGAATACATTGAAACAATATTGCAATGTTCTTTTGTCATTGCATCAAATAAACTTACGTCATTACTACAACTATTTTGTTTGACCCATATACATAGAACACCTTGAAAACTACAACTGTACTGTAAAACCTAATTAAACAAAATTTACGAAACAATTTTTTACTCAATCCCTACTACCCTCCCCCCTTCTCCATTAAACACACAGAGCTACATCGTAACAAATGCAAGTAAAAGTGTGACCAATCTACAGTCGGCTTAAAAACTGGCAAAGTCCAAGTCCAAGTCCAAGCTTCATTATAAGACGGAGGTCACAGTTTACATCACTAACTGAACAAACGTGCGAATACAACGCATCCAATACAAAGCTTTAAAAATCGAGCATGTAATTCCCCTACTTGTCAACTCCTACAAAACAAGGGAAGAACAGTTTTTCATAATTTAATTTCCCATCACAAACAGCAATATCGAGAAACACGAAATCAACCAAAATATTGACGTCTCCAACAAAAAAATGATATGGATTTTTAAAAACAGCATGACTAATAAACGTGTGCGAAAAATAAGAATTTCAATACAAACATCACAACCGACAATTACCTTAATAGCACTGTAAGAATCCTGATACTAATTGAACTGCGAAAAACGCGAACTGCTTGCAACTTGGTTCGAAAAATCTTTGAAAGGGAACAAACCGCTAATACGCCCCCCCAAAACACAAGCGAATCTACGAGCCACAAATTATTTGCGCCGATTTTACGTCAAGTTCTACCGGACTGGGATTCTTTCATACACACCAGAAAGCGCAGACGACCTTCCGCTTCTCGTGGGAGATAATTAGGTTCGATTTGATTTAGTACAGAATCGCTAATCACTTCGCCATTGCTGCCAACTCTAAATGCAAAACGTCGACATAATTTAAAGCCGAATCCCCGCCAATCCCGTGCATTGTTTATTGTACGAAGACCGCTGAAGTGACGGACATTTTTATCATAAACAAATGTACATCGAATGCGTAGTAAAGGGAATGGATGCTTGATGAAGGGACGAGGGGATCCGAATCATTAATTTAAGGAAAACGAGGAGATTGTCGAAATCGATAGCGATCTAGGCGCTAATGTCTCAGAAAAAATTGTTAAAAATAGGCCCTACCGAAGTGCGAAAATTGGCAACCGAAAATACAGCGACCAGGGGGCGACCTTTGGAGCGAAAATGAAACAAATTTTACGTTATGCAACACTTCGCCAAGGTCTCGCTCTCCACGTGTAAAGGCAGAAAGCGCTTCCGAGAGACGCGCACAATCCCGCTTTTGTTTATGATGCGGACGCAGCAAGGAGAAACAGCGAACGGGGCCGCGGACTGCGGCGGTGGAGGAATGCACTACTTACGGGCGCCGGTGGCGCGTGACGACAGGGGCACCTTGCTAATGCAATGATCGGGGAGCGTCGCGCTAATTCGTTTCGCGGGGCCTTCCCGGGATGCGTCGCCGATTGCACTGCCTCGTGCCGAAGCGCGAACTGCGCGCGGAGCCTCGCACGGCGTGACCAGTGACATCAAACCTATTATTAACGGCCCAAACAAAGGCCCGCACTACGCGCCGAGCGGCCGTGTCCTCGCCCGGTGCTTCGCCCCCGACTCGACCGGGCAGACCGCGAGAGGTGCGTGCACCCGCGGCCCGATAAAATCAATGAAAGCGTAGTACGAGCGCGCTCACAACCTCTGCCGCTACGCCTCCATGGCGTGCGTGCGTACAGCCGCGCGACACACGCGGGTGCACAAAACCGCGCCGCGAAAGCGACCGCCAACGCCGCCGCGGCCCCGTGGCGCTGGGGCGCAGCCGATGACACTCACCTCTTCGAACGGGGCTGATGTTTTCACCCTTTTTGCCTTCAACACACCCCAAAATTAATGGAACATGGCGGCTCGGCACAAAGGCCAGTGCCAATCAGAAAGAAGCCCGCTCAAACTGCGCTTGGGCAAAGCCGGCGGTAGGGACATCTGGCGGCCAGGCGCGCGGCAGGCCGGAGTGTTGCATAACGCGCCAGAAATTCGAATTGGAATGGCGCAGATTTCCACAGATTTTATTTAAGGAGAAAGACAAATAAAACTGATACGCAGTAATAAACGAAAATTGATATCTACTTCTAGATCTTCCTTTTGACTCATAAAAAATCATTGAATGAATTCTTTGATATTGTTATGAATTATAGACATATTTTTCTAAAAAACAGTTTAGTACTTATTGTTCGATTTCCAAAGAACAATCCAATTTTGATAAGGTTTCAAAAACAAAATCAGTCGATTCGTGTCAACGAGCTAAGTCGATTGACACTCTTCCCAATCTTAGGAAACTTTGGGGGCAAAAGTTACGCCCACTGAAAGTTCGTTGGAAATACAATGCTAATGTGTTTTCTATGGCCATATGCAACTTTGTTTTCGATAGACTTATTAAAACATTTTCACTAAAAACCTAACCTAACCATATAATGTTGAACCTAACCTTACAAACTTAACATAACCTTGAATGTGTGGGGGTTTAACGCCGTTTAATGGATATGCCAGAATACAATACAAGCAAATAAAAGGGCAATATTTATTGATAAAAACAATGAATGCTGGCCGTTTAGCCGCTATCTAGCGTTTCTAGGACACACCGTGTGGAGACGGTTCGTTTTTTCCCCTGATCATTCAGTAAACCTTCATTAGATCCGCACTCTAAAAAGGACGCAAGCGTGAATACGCAATTTATTGACGATGGCGGCACACAGCGTGTTCTATTAGGTCGACCTTCCACGGAACCAGTCTTTGGCTGGGAGGTAAATTACCTCGGTCAGCTGAGTGTGCCATCGCAAACAAATGAAAAACGTGGCGTCAACTAAACGGAATGAATGGTCACCGTTAACCATGTACTGCTCACTCTTATATTAGAATGTCACGTGATGCGTAATACGTGGCGCACCACGTGGTAATACTTAGTTAGCCAGAAGCCGACACCAAACAACACTCCGTTACTTTCAGTCGTCGTAATAGTGATTTAGAATTAACTGTTCTACTTTGCGAACCTTCAAGATTTTGCAATACATTAATACAAAAATAAATAGTTGAGCAAACATAAGAGTAATATTACACAGTAATTTGATTTGTAATATGAAATGACAACATCCCTAGATTAGCCTGGTTAAATTCGTATCCTGATTTTGAGTACATAATTTTTTCTCAAAACTCAACGTTATTAATGCATCTGATGTGAAAAAAAGAAATGAAAAAGTGTTCTTTCTTTTCTCACCTTGCATCATGATAATTGTTATGTTTGGCTGTTATTCTTTTTATATTTTATATTCCCTCTAGATTTCCAATCTTACTTTATACCCATACTTTTTCTATTTCTTTTTATCACCTAATTTTTCCAGTTGCTCTATTTCATAAACGATTTCTTTCAATTATGCCACCCAACCTTCTTAAGTACGTGCATCATCTCTCTGTTAGTTGCTTTGCATCACTTCTACTTTTTATTTTGAATCGCCCAACTTTATCTGCCATACCTTAGCGTTAGTAGATAGATAATTCCATACATTTTTTACTTGTTTCATTTGTTCTATTGTTATTATTGCATGGTATATTTTGTTTGCTTTATTATTTATGTTTATTCATTATGGCCATTCTTGCCTTATTTTTATTTTTTGTTTATGCAAAATTTTACTAATTTTTACTTTAATCTTCCTTTTTCAACTTCTTGCAGTTTGTAGCAGAATTTGCTGCTAGCCCGATGAGGCATCTCATATTTTCTTCATTTTCTTTATTCGTGTGTGATCCGATTTATTACTATAAATAACAAAAAGGTCCATGAATTGTTTTATTTCTTTTTTATTTTTAAACTTTACAATTACTTGTCTTTAATGCTCGCCCCTTTTTCTATATTATTTTCATAACCTACTATAGTTGATGTATTTTCTTTATTACATACATTTGAGTAACATATAACAAATATATTTTTTAAATCTTTTCTACGACTATCCTCAGTAGAAAGATATGGTCTTTACATAGAATGTCTTTTACTTTTTCTGTCAGCCTTTTCATAAGTTTGTGCTAATGACGAGAAGCATATTGATGTTATAATAATTTTAATATTACTTCTTCTTTGTATTTGATTATTCTTACCAGTTGCTTATTGAAATCGAATTGGTTTTACGCTTTTTTTATTTTTACTATGTGCCACCAATATGGTGACCATCGAGTCATTAAATTATGCCTTGGCGCTTAGCTTACTCTTTTCAGGGCGTAGTCCTAATGAAAGTGTACTGAAAGACCATTGTTTTCATCAATAAACATAGTTTTTCAAATTGTCTTATATTGTATTCGGACTTTTTCATTCAACGATATTAAACCCTCGCTCATTCAAGATTAGGTTAGGTTAGATTAGACTATTTTATGTTAGGTTCCCTTAAAAAAAAATCAGGTTAGGTTTTTATTATCTTCGGCAATGTAAGGTTACATTTAATATATGGTTAGTTTAGGTTTTTAGCAAAGATTTTTTGACTTGTATATATTTCCAGCGGAACCTTTATGTAACTTTTACCTCCGAAGTTTTCTAAAGTTGGCAGATTTTAAAATGGACTCTAAACGCAATTTATGAAAACCTTCTTTAAATGCGTCATATTGCTGCACTTAGAATTTTAGAGGCCATTCGATAGCTTAAAAGATAAATAAATATCCGTGTTAAATTTGAGGTTTTCTTCAATTTGTTTTATTCCTCAAACTCCCCTTAATGAAATAAAAAAATATTTTTTTCAACTTAATTTACCTCTGAATTTTAACTACCAACTAAGATAGAACATTATGTACACTACCGTCCAAAGTACGGAACCACTACCATTTTTTTCAGAAGTATTCGGCTATTAATTAGTAATGGAAACGCATTAATATACAAAACAATAATTAATAACCTTTACTATTAAGATTTAACAGTGCAAAACAGCAAATTAAACAAATTATTGCCACTAATAAAAAAATTAATTGCTCTTTTCTCTTATCAGAAAAGAGCCTATTGTTTTCTTTAAAATCTAACACAGTCTTGGCATTCTTTTAATAAGTTATTGTACAACTTCTTGTAAAATGGAGGCGCTAACCAAATCACAAAACCTTTACTGCAGCGTTCCGTCATTTATGTAAGACTAAATAACTTGATGGTGGAGATCAACGCTGAGAATGGGCGCGTCATATTCATACACCTGAGTTGGAAGAACATGTCCTGTAAGACATTGAGCGCATGTTCGAATCAAATGGTCTATCAGCGTGGTGCATGCCATGCAACAAAACATGAAAATCATTATCACAAATAGCTTTTCTTCCAAGACAAAGACTTTGCCTCAATTTGGATTGGACCACCACTATTACGGGATTTTTGTCGTCAATCCTCTTCACGACATGAAGTAACCCAAACAACAGTCATCTGTGAACTAATTAGACAGAATCCCCTGTAGCAATTGAACTTCATCATCAGAGATCATTTAACATCGATTTTTTGAATATTTGGTAAGCACCTAGTTGGACCAGCCTTCTTCCACAACGTCTTAAAGTTCAGGGATCTGCAGTTTCTGACATACCTGTGGAACTACTTCATTAATTCCTAATATGCACATACTAACCAACACGTCATTGCAGCCTCTATTGCTATTCAAATACAGCTAGAAACATTTGAATGGCTGCGTTAATCCACGATGCACTTGTATTAAGGTCTATGCCATATAATGTGACATGTTCATATAAACTATTTCGTTCCTCTTCTCAGCAGGAATCAGTTTGTTCCTATAACTAGCATTCGCCTTGTAAGTGTCTTAACTACAATATCAGAACGTTACATTATATAATCCTGTCAAAGAAGTATAGTTACTTTAATGCAAGCATATGTAAATGATTCTTGACTAACAGCGCTCTAATAAGCGTAATTGTATATTATGTTAACCAATTAAAGCGATATTCTTAATTACGTTGGCAACTAACAGACTTACACAAATTATGTAAGAATAAAACTAAATAAGTCTATATTTCCATTCTTAAAGCAGGGATATCATCCCACCATATGTCAACTTGATCCATAAGCCTTCTCTAAGCGTTAGCCCTCATTTCAACTTGCAATGTTTGAATCCTCTTGGATTTGATGCACTTTATGGCAACAGTCCATCTAGTTGATGAATGTTCTTTAATCTTTCCTGGAAATTTCTTGGTTCATCGTTTGACTATAGTGACCATATTGACGTAACTGAAAATCAGAATACACGTGATTACATATAAATTAATTACAAATAAATGATACTCCTTACTTAATGTGTAGAACAGGATAAAGAATAAGTAGATTAATAGATCTGCTGGTCAAATCGTATTGGAATAAAGCTCTGTCCAACAGTATTCTGTACTAAAGCGAAAGACATTCCATATTTATATGATCTATTATATTAGTAGAATCTTCCTATCTGTTGCTTGTACAATTAAATGAAGTCCTGAAGGACGATACGACTTTTATGCCGCTGTTTTCGAGCTTCTACAGAAACTTCCGCATTATTGATTTCATAAATGTAGTCCAACACTGACATTCTTGCGACTGTTTTACATTCTATGGCCACGTAAAACATAATACATCACCGTTAGAGAAAAACTGAGCTGATTAGTCTTTTCATTATTTTTTGACATAGACAAGTTTTTTAAAGTTTCTTAACTTAACTCAATATTTTCAATTTGTGAGCCGCCAGGAAATTCCCACATGCGTATCATATACCTGAAAGCATCAATCAGCAGTCCATTCGCAATTACATCTATGAAAGGTAGAATCTGAAGAAGGAAAAGGGGTTAATAATTATCTTCAATTTCTATGTTGATATAATATGTTTTTTAGTTTTTAACATTTAAATTTTTAAATATCATCATATGGTGGAAAGTTAGAGAAGTTATAACAAAAACAAAATTTCAATGCTTTCACAAATTGTTTATCTGACGAGAAATACTGTAACAGATTAGACTTTCCTAATACACGTTTATTACTATAATATTTTTCCCCTTACATTTCTTCAGTGATACAGGGTTGTATCCAGAAGTAGTAGGACTGTTTTTTTTCCACGCGCGCGGAGCGATGGAGGGGGGTCTGCAAGGCCGGATATTATGGAGGGGAGCTTTGGGAACAGGTTTTGACCTGCGGCAGTCGTCTGCGTGCGTTAGTTGAGTGTGGACCACTGTTTTAGTGACCTCCTGTTGTGACGCCTCGTCATCAGTTGCGATGGAGCGAAATTAGGAGCAGCGGTACGCCATCAAGTTTTGCTACTAATACGATCCAGAAACAAAACATCAGAGCGAAGAGTGACACACAGCACAATCACCCCGTAAAAAGAAGGCCAGAATGTCGAAATCGAAAGTGAAATCGATGTTGATTGCATTTTTTGACCGTCGTGGCATTGTCCATGAGGAGTTTGTACCTCCTGGACAGACTGTAAATGCAAGATTTTACATGCAAGTGCTCACACGGCTGCGAAATCGGATAACACGCGTGCGACCAGACCTGGTGGGGAAGTGGAAGCTCCACCATGACAACGCGCCGTGCCACGACGCGTGGATTGTGAGGGATCTCCTGGCCAAATTCGGCGTTTCCACGTTGCCTCACCCCTACAGCCCTGATGTGGCACCGCCGGACTTCTTCCTGTTCCCCCGGATCAAGAGGCAGCTCAAGGGGCATCGTTTCGACTCGGTGGAAGCAGTCCAAGCGGCAACGACGAGGGCGCTGAACAGCATCCCGGAGGACGACTTCCAGAAGGCCTTCGCGATCTGGAAGGCTCGCTACCAGAAGTGTGTGGATGCCCAAGGGGCCTATTTTGAAGAGTATTAAGTCGATGTACCAAAATGTTCAATAAATTTTTTTTAAAAAAATCAGTCCTACTACTTTTGGATACCACCCTGTATACCTAACATGTATGCACAGGACCAGCTACCATACCATCTTAAGGATCAAGCCCTTTCCTCCTCAAAAAGTTTTATGAAGAAAAAGAATAAAACGTAATATGTACACACAAATTATAATTGTACAATTATCTGAAAATATTTTTATAATAAAATTCGTTAATCAATTTGGAATGATGAGGAAAGGTTCTTATTAATTAATAAGTAGAAATATTAGTAACTAGCGGCTGCCCGCCAAAAGGTATTTTTGGCGTTCAGGCTGACAATTTTTCAGCCGCCTTTCCTCAAATTTTTGCAAGATGAGATCGTGTGAATTTTTAATTGGATTGAATTTTTCTCTGGATCGGAAACGTAGAACAAATTAACTTAGTGCCCATTCAAAATGGACGTAAGCATAAGCCGCCCATAAGAAATACGTGATACGTAAAGTTAAATCAATATAAAGCTTTATGCGCTCGTTCATAATGCTCTCCCGTAATTGTTACGTTTTACGTTCAAACGTAAGAAATAGGAAAAGTTGAAGTCGGTTTAACTTTACGTATTCTTTAAGTACATTTGCAGTAATTTTAATTTTTCCCTAGACTAATGTTGGCAGCAATAACAGAATGTTTGTTTTGATTCTGAAATTGCATAACCTAACTTTAGTATTGTCGACATTTTGACTTTCTTTTTACAAAGGATAGGGAACTATTAATTAAGTTAGTAAATATGCATCTGTTTCTACATCATGAAAGAGATAACAGGTACAAAGACAACATAATTATGCAAAATGTCTGGAAGGACATTGCTGCCGCTACTTTGATTTTGCGTATGCAACTTACAAATATTACATAAGGCTTACGTGCATTATACGTATTTTTTATGGGCGACTTATGCTTATGTCCATTATGAGTGGCTGCTTACAAATCAAATGGTCGTGGTAAGGAATGAGAACGGCCCCGACGGAAGTGCACGAAGGCACGGACCTCCTCATGTAAATCAAGGCCCTAGGGCACGCCACATTTCTTGTTTACTTTATGTTCAAATATACAGATAGGCAGATTCTTACTCCATTATTTGTTTATAAAAAATTTTACTAAATTTAAAAGGCAGAAAAATGTGGCCAGACAAATAAACTACCATAGAAACTGTGACAATGGTTTGTGTAAAAATAAATCGCTAAACAATGTCGATTAAAAAAATAAACAATGATCCGTGTGTTTTGGCAAAACTAATATTACAAATAGAAAAATTAAGAAACATTTAAAAATACACCGCCATCTCGATAATAAATTAGCAAGAAATATTATCAGCAAAATAAAATTTAATATAAACCAATACAAAGATACGTTTTCTCCAGAAAAGCTTAAAAAAATTATCATAAGCAACTAATGTATGTATGAACGTGCACGCATGTAGTTGTGTGTGTAACCCCCTCTATCTGACCTTGTGTGTATGTATATATACCGTCCGCTTCTAAATGTGTATATGTATATATGTATGTCTCCCCTCTCTCTCTCTATCTCTCTGAGTATGTGCGCGCATGTGTATGTATAAAAATAAGATTATTGTGCCAGGTCTTGCCACCAGATGATTTTTACCAGGGCACACAAAAGGAAAGGTAATAAGTTGTTCATGTAATACTATAAGTACAGTTATTGACAGAGCAAAAAATTAGGTGAGCGGACTCTGGAGAGAGTTAGTAACTGTATGTGAGAATGCAGCATCGAGTCTCAAAATTGTGTTTGGCTGTATATTAGAGTTCAAAAGCGGGGATTCTACAGGGAAAAGTAAAAGCAGTGGGCGTCCAGCAAACATGCGCAAGCCACGTAACCGACTTGATAATGAAAAATAACAAGTGAATCACGTTCGATGCACCAGCAGATACTGTGGAGAAACCTACAAAAATTCTATGTTCAATAAAGAGATCGGTCACGAAAAATCAAATAAAACTTCGCATTTATTAAAAAAGTGTAAAAACCTGACTTCAAATTCCATATAAACATTCGATACTAGACCAAACAGGCAAAATACGTCACTCACACTTACAAAAAAATTAAAACGCTTAGAGCAAGCAAAATACATTTTACATAGACTAAATCAAAATTTGTGCGTCCACATCTTCAACTTAAAAAAGTTATTTGACGTGGTTCGTTGAATACTCTCTTAACCACTGCTCTTTAAAGTATACTTACGATTTTTTAAAGCACGCCTCATTTCTATAAGTCCTTGGTTACTTGAAAACTGGAAATTTGAGCATGCCTTTCAAGCGCCTGTTTTACTTTCTTGCATTGTTGCACGTTTGCTTTTTGCCTGCACCAAGCTTTACTAAATATTTTATCAAACGCTTTCAAAAGCGCCAAACCAAGATCTACGAAAATAAAACCATTACCTGTGCATATTTAGTGTTTCTCCAAAGATGATCAAGATTTTGCCGCCTGGTTGAGCCACAAATTTCGTTTATTCTTTAAACGCTTCCCTCTTGTGCTTTTTGTTCAGAATCCTTATCCAAAACGAAATTTTATCAATATGCACTATAGAACTTCTATTCGCCTTCTGACCATAGTTTATGTATTGTTTTGTTAGATTTTATTGTTCTTCTTATTTTCACTCCCGAGTTTAAAAAGCTTGCTTCAAATGTTCCAACTCCTCACGATTATTCAGAATGGTTGTTTTCTACATAGGTTATGTTGCAACTGCTTGTAAAGATATACCGAACTAATCAATGATGTTAATCTATAAGCAACATATATAGCAAGACATAACGTTCTCAATAATCACTCGACGCCATCCTCCTCCCCACATACATACACATATAAGTACAAAGGCTTATGCACACAAGACATCAACTTTCCCTTCTAAAGCTCGACGAAACATCAAGAGTTTCTAAGCTCTAAATACAACCTAATACAAAATAGCCAAAATAATATTCCAAAATTTTGAATATAATTCTTCAAAATTATCCAGATAAGAGCAATTAATGTCTTTTAAGTAAGTCTGAATTTATTTCGACTCAAATTCAAAAAAAAAAACAATTAGTGAAGACAAAACAGATAAGAAAAGAATAAATCCGACAATGCTGGTGGGTTTATGAAGATCTCCCAGTTCTGATTGTGGTATACAAAAAAATCCGAGATCACCAACTGATTTAATCATATCTCTGCGCAAAGGTTTTAAAATAATATTTCAATATAATTGTGTCTATCGCAATTGAACCACAAAACTTCTTTTGTTAAGTTAAATTCTTCATGTAACAGGAATAGTTGTTTTTCAGAAAATCATTTATTACGACTCTGGCAAAAGTGACTAAGCAATTTGTCCTACAGTCGTTTTAGGTTGGCACTACTAGCTACTGCTTATTACGTAATGCAAGTTATTATTGCGTTTTTCAGTTGCCCAACAGTAAAGAAACAAAGCATGCTGTCACATGGACAAACGTCATGCCTATGATTGGAAAATTCCTGTGACCATCGTACATCTACATGCAGCCCGTCGAAACAACTTCGTTCCAATCGTCGCTGGCCGTTGTCATTTTCGAAAACCATTTTTGTCACCTGTCAAAATTCGCGTGTTCACAAAATGCTCGTTCTCGTGCGTTCACCACAGCTCAGCGGCCGATCCCTAACGTATTTAAAAAGTAAGGTTTCATTGCCATCCGCTAGACTATTGTGTAACGTTACGCACAGGTTATGTTTCGAGTTGTGTTTCTAACAGGGCCGTTTTGCAGGTTACTCACAAGCACAGCGGGCCTTGAGATGCGTCTGCAGTGAAAGCACCGAGCGAAAAAAATACCATTCGTCCGTTCATATTCAACATGTGGCCACATTTAACCTCACTAAAAGCACACTAAGCAGCAGAAGATTCACTAGTTTATTGCTTATGCACAATCATGACTACTACAGTAGCATACTTACACGAAATCTGTCGTTGACATCTATAAATTTCGATAAAGAACCCTTGAAACCATCTTCCAAAGTTGAAGCGACCGTGCAAGAGATCAAGAAACAGAAGGAAGAGTTGCCAGCTGAAGCACCAAAAAAAGCTGTAGTAAAAAAGTCGATTAAGCAAAAGGTAATAGACGAACTGGTGCATTATTACCATGGCTTCAGGCTGCTATTTATAGACATAAAAATTTCGACGGTTTTGGTATGGAGAGTTTTAAATGGAAAGTCGCTAACACGGAGGGAGTACAGGCTACTGACCAGAACAGTAGGCGACATGTTTCGTTTGGTTCCGTTTTCAGTATTTATCATAGTACCGTTCTTGGAATTTCTACTGCCATTTTTCATAAAATTCTTTCCAAGTATGCTGCCTTCGACATTTCAAACTGCCACGGAAAAGGAAGATAAAATAAAGCAAAATTTGAAAGTTAAGATAGAAATGGCAAAGTTTCTGCAACAAACTTTAGATGACATGGCCGTGCAGCACAAAGATCATAATTCTCAACAAGCAAAAGAGTTCAGTGAATGGTTCCTTAAAATGCGCACGTCTGGGGCAGAGGTGACAAACGAAGAAATCATGAAGTATTCAAAACTGTTCGAGGATGAAATTACATTAGATTCTCTATCACGCAGTCAACTTGTGGCTCTTTGCAGGGTACTAGAAGTGCACACTCTAGGCACTAACAACTTACTCCGCTTCCTACTCAGAATGAAATTGCGTTCGTTAGCAGCCGATGACAAAATGATTCAAAAGGAAGGTATAGATTCCTTGACACTGTATGAGGTCCAACAAGCATGTAGAGCACGTGGGATGCGGGCATATGGTGTTTCCGAGGCGAGACTCAGGAGCCAACTCGCACAGTGGCTGGATTTAAGTCTCAATGAGAAGGTCCCTCCTTCACTGCTGCTCTTGTCACGAGCCCTCATGTTACCTGAGACAATTCCAACACATGACAAACTGAAAGCAACCATATCAGCTTTACCTGAAACTGTTGCAACTATCGCTAAAGCAGCTATTGGTGAAAAAGAAGGTAAAATTGACAATAAGGTGAAAATTGAAGTGCTTAGGGAGGAGGAAAGGAAAGTCAAGGAGGAGAGACGAGAGAGGCGTGAAGAGAAGAAGAAGCAGGATCAGGAGTTGCTTGTTGATAAAGCTCCTATAATTACGGTCGAATCAACACCAACCCTCATAGATCCTGCAAAGATCATACCTGTGTCCACTGATGCAGGACTAGCTGGGAAAGCAAAGGAAGAGTTGCATGCTAAAGATTTAGAAGTCATCGAACATGCTCTGGACACCATTTCTAAGGAGAAGAAGTTTGTTGTCGAAAAAGAAGTTCTAGAAGACCTAAAGGAAGAAATGGCAGATTACCAAGAGGATGTCCAAGATTTAAAGCTTGCAACTGCTGGTGAAATTAAACCTGTGATCCAAGAGAGCAAAGCAGCTAAGCGTCTTTTCAAAAAGGTCAATAAAATGATTTCTCAAATGGACACCATCCTTACTGACCTTGAAAATAAAGAGAAACAACTAAAGAAAGATCTGGAAACCAATTCTGACAATAAGAAAGAGGTGGTGGATAAGAAAAAGCAAGAACTGTTGAGAATTGATGAAATTATGGAGGCTATCAGGAAGATACAAGATGTTTCAGATGAGTCCCGCACTGAACACATTGAAAAAGTGCTCAAGAAAATGGATGACGATTGTGATGGGTCTGTGAAGGTAGAAGATGTACTTAAGGTATGAAATTGAAATTGTTGTAAAGCATTTTTGCATTGGTTTTGTTGCAGGTAATTGAGTTTATTGGTAAAGACAGTGTACGTTTGAGCGAGAAGCAGCTAGATGAATTGATCGAGCTTCTCGACAAAGAGGAAATCCTTGAAGTCGAAGATAAAATTGAAAAGGCACTGCAGAAGGAGAAGTTGCAATCTGAAGCAAAACAGGCAGAAGTATGTGCAGGCGAATGCGTCACAAATGTGAGCGGTGCTACTGGCGAGCTCTCCAAACAAGCACAATCAGCTGCTCAAAGTTCCACAAAACCTCCCAAAGTTGAAGCGCAGTCACCGACAATTCCGCCCCCTCCCCCAACAATAAACAGTATTGACCCCAGTAAAGGGCAAGATAGTAGAAAGCAATTATAATCTAGAATTTGCAATTAGTTAATTATCATTTCCGTAGCAATTTATTTTTGTAATACAGAGCTGTGTGGAAGTGGATGCTGTAAGATAATAATCTATTGTAAGCTAGAGTGAAAGCAGAATGCCCTAGGTACCTAATTTCGTTCTTCAATATTAGTATGTACAAACTATGCTAACAGTTGTAATATTTCACTACGCTGATTAAATTATTTTGCATCAGATTTTTTATTATATTGTACCCGTACTAGTTTTACCATTTTTTTGTAGATATTGTACGAATTGAGTTGATGTAAATAAATTACAAAAGAAATAAATAGGAAATTAATGTTGCTCATTAAATTAATTTTTATTGGTCAAGGGGCAATTGTACTTTGACTGGATATACCTTTAGACTTTATTTTATTTATTTATTTAATTTCTATCACTCGAACCGTGATAGAGTCCAGTATTATAGCACCTGCATATTATCAACCAAAGTTGTCCGTTCTAGTATTACCTTAAGTAACAAGACAAACATACTAATCACATTTAGTTCAAAGGTACAGCTCTAAAAAAACAATTTAATTAACAGAATCGTGATGTCAACAATAATTAACACTTCATTGTGCAAATTACAATTTGATGTTTTATTACATCGAGGAACAGTAAAATGCATAATAGTGATACTACACTTCAAATTTTCAGTTGTGACTTGTCATCACTAACGACAGTTAGTGTCAACAGTTGCAAAGCATTTGTACACATCCTGCTTCCAAAATAAGTTGTTTTGCAGATTACAAGAGACCAGCCTTAACACACATCCTCTATTATCTTATAATGTAAGTGGTGTTGTTAACATAGACGTCATAATTTCTGCATAGACTTGTTTGTAGTATCACTCACAAAACCACCTATTTTGATCATTTTCCTTGAGACGGTGTACCAAACTTTGTATTGGAACTTTTCCACCGGAAGCACTGCAGAATACGATTGACGCTATCCTAATTCACGAGAAGCCTGCTGAGCAAATAATCTTGAATATTGGTGATTTATTTTCTTCCATGCCAGCGTTCGTCGATGTTCTTGGCCTCCAGAACCATTGCTTATTGACATTCTAAACAGTTTCATATGCTTCAAACTTATCTCTAATACGTCAGATGCTAACTCTAGTAGGCGCATTGTTTGAAAGTGTTCCCTAATTGATCTTTGCACTTCAAAATAAACTTTCTTTGTTCAAAACTTGTTCTGACTTCAGCCATTATTTCTCCACGGTTAAATCTAAAACAAATTTCCGGCTACTAAAGTGCAAATGCATTTTTTGCACCGCCCGCTATACTCACACAATAACTACCGTAATTTTTATTGAATTTTCCTCATACATTTATTGACCCAATGTCTTAATTAAGCAAACGACCCTCAAATGTTTTTGAAATTTTTGTAATTTCACTACTCTTGTCATGTTTAAATCAAATTTGACGCGCGTTTCTTGAGTATATACCTACATACAGTCCAAAAATTGAAGAGTTTGTATAAAGGAATGATGGGATTCAATTAAATATTTTTGATTTTGATGTCCAACACATTAAATTTTAATTAGTTTCACATCAAATCACTACATTGCAAAATCTACCTGCACTATCAAACAACTAACTACCCTTCCCTTCTCACTCCAATATACGATAACAAATACACAGTCTAGCACAGTTCATATAGCAAAACATCTCAGACCTTTATTTTTATCAGTATTTTCGCTTTTCTATAATGTACGATATAGACGTTTGTGCACCCAAGGCTAATTATAATTATTATACATTTTACGTCTTCGATGAAGAACAAATTACCAAAAGTGTAGGCAACAGACTCATCTGCAATATGACTTCAATGTATCTAGGTCTCAATTAACCAAGAGATAATCAATCTCAGTTATGAGATAGCAATGCGCTCGCTAGAATCGTCTCTTCGCTCACCGTTCAGGAATACAAGCTTTCTTAATAAACCAACAAGAACGGTGCAATACCGTAAAGGAAACTTTCTACAGCGGTGCGAAATCGTAACGGTCACTTCCGGTTACCGTCCACCGATTTGCCTGAAAATTAATCCCATGAAAGGTACTGACCTAAGATGTGTGTATGCCAAGTTTGAAGTAAATCCGTTGAATAGAACGGAAGTTATAGTGTCTCCAGACACAGACAGACAGACAGACAGGGTGATAATCTCATTAACTTTCTACTATAAGCTCCGCTGTAGAAAGTTAATAAAGTAGCATTACGCTTCACAGGAATGGCCAAATGATTAAAACAAACCTGAATTCCAAAAGAGACTTAAAATTTTAATAACTCTTCTTCTAGCTTGTTCCAAGATCCCGATGAACATAAATGAAATTGAAAAATATGAAGTAGTCGTGCTCCAAAAAGAGATGTTGCTAAATAACTCGTAACGTTTAAACTCAAGCCAAGAAGTTTCTGAAAAAGCTACTCAAGTGGAGACTCTAATCAAAGACTGAGGATGTCTCACTTTTAAATGTTAGTGAAACTCAATCAAAAATAAAAGGCACTCCCAAAATCAGTACAGCCAAAATAACAATAGTAAACAAACAAACGCTTAATAACTTAATAGAAAGAAGACGTAAGGGAGGATAGAAGAGATCATAATAAAAACCTTTCAACTATAGACAAGTGCATACTGTAAAACAAATGTACTCTCACAAAATGACATCAAATATCCCATAGTAAAAAAAAATCGCAAAAATAAAAATTAAGAGTACTAGAACTTCGTTTCGTTTGAATTATATATATAATCTAAAAAACCTTTTACCCTAAGGTGTAAGCTGTTCGTTTGAATTACAATACTTTATTGTTAGCAGCAATAAAAATACATTTAGTTATTTCATGCTATCACCATCATTTTCAATAATACTGCCCTACCTCTCAGTAAGTTTTTTTATTTCGCGTTTGTAAAAACTTAAAATAAAAAAAATTAACGCATTTTTGTCTCTATCATAATCATTAAATTTTTAAATACAAAGTGTTAAAGAGATAAATAATAATCTGATAATGCAACATCTGGGAAGTAAGCAGACTTCCTACCTTAAATATTTTTGTTTTGTTGTATGACCTTTGATGCGTGAGGATATGCATTAAGGTGTTGGATAATTAGGTCTTTTCAGTGAAGCTTCAATGGCGTAACTTCATTTAGATAAACTAATTAGACAATTGATAATAACGGTCTGCAGTAAACACTTATCCAGGTTTTAAAAATTAAATTATATCAAACTGGAGATGTGCAAAGAGAAATCTTTTTTCTGTATATATTTGCTATTGGAGTTTCCTTCAGTAACTCTCCAAGAGATAGCCATTGCTTGTTCTTATATAAATTATCTTACAAGACCTACTTTTCATCATCAGTAATCACACAATCAAGGGTTCATTTTTATGCTCTGATGAAAATTCTCCGACATCTGTGCATCTGTTACCAAATGTGAAATTTAATTTCGCCCTTCGTTAATTTTACAAATTATTTTTAAATATCCTTGTGTTGTTGACCAAGAACTACATATTCATTTTTGATCTTTATTATTCCATCTGTTACCTATGATCTACGATGAAGCTCAAGCAATATACGACGTATGTTCTTCACTTGGAGGGTAAGGGGTGGCGCCAACACCCAGCCACTCAAATGTCAACCTCATCTGCACGCGGTACCCTCTGCTAGATAACGAACGAGGCTCTGACGACCTAGCGTCCGGAGGTATAACTGGACCCCCTTCACGTCAGGCCAATCACACACAGAAGGAATCACGATTCAGAGAAACTCCCCGAGTCTCGGATTAGGACAGACCAACAGACGACAGGCGTTAAATAGGATACAATTTGGCATATGGAACATTACCACCCTCACAGGAAAAGAGAGTGAAATTGTGGAGGAAATGCAAAGATACAAAGTACATATCCTCAGAATATCAGAAGTTAAGAAAAAAGGATGTGGCATAAAACCATTAGACCATGGATGTACACTCAGATACTCCGGCTCCCCCAATAGGAGAACGAGCAACAGATGGCGTGGGGATAATAGTAAATACAAAGTTAGATAGAAAAGTAACCAACTGGGAGGCTATAAACTCTAGGATCATAACCATGAACCTTGAATTAGAAGAAAAAGTAGGGATTATACAAATATATGCACCAACAAACACGGCCATCAAATACGAAAAAGATATGTTTTACGAAGAACTGCAACATACCATAGAAAAAATGCAAAACACAAATAAGCATTTATTGATAATGGAGACTGGAGATAAGGGAGACTGGAATGCCCATGTAGGAGCCGATAAAGAACAAGGATACGGATCAATGGGTGCCTATGGATCTGAGAGTGAAATAAATGATAACGAAGAAAGGATGCTGGAATACTGCATCACAAACCATTTATTAATAGGGAACACATGGTTCAACTATAAAAACATCCACAAGATAACTTATGAAGCGGAACAATTAGGACAGAAAAGTGTGATTGACTATATTACCTACACACGAAGCATGAGATACGCCATAAATAACTTGAAAGTCATAAGAGGGGCAGAACTAAGTACAAACCACAATCTAGTGGTAACGTATACTAACATCCGTAAACCCAAAGGAGAACGAAAAAAAACTACGATAAAATAAACCTCTATGCACTACAAAACCCACACACACAACAACAGTATGAGGAAAAACAAGCAGAAAAACTAAATATACTAGAACAACAGGAACAACGAGAAGAAAACCCATGGACGCTAAACAAAAGATGGAATATATTTCAAGAAACAATACTACAAGTAGGAACAGAAACATGCGGCATAGAGAAGATATAGGAAAACCCAAAAAGGAAAAGAACCAAATGGTGGAACGAAAATGTAAAGATAAAGGTTAAAGAAAAGAAAGAGGCATGGAAAAAACATCTAAGGGAAAAAACAGATCAAAGTAAAAGAACATACACAATAAAAAGGAATGAAGCAAAAGAAGCAGTGAAAGAATCCAAGAAAGCGACATGGGAAGACTTCGGAAAGAAAACTGAAGAAAACTATATTGAAAATCCCGAAGGACAATACAAACTAACACAGAAGAAATACTACAAACCTGGAAAGAATATTATGAACAAAAATTTGAAGAAAACGACATAGAGAACCTGATAGAAGAAGAAACATGGAATGAAGAAGAAGAAGCAAACAATGAAGTAAACGAAGCAAATGAAGAAGTGAAGGAAGCACTAAAAAAAAACAAAAAATGGAAAACCACCGGGGGAAAACAACATATACCCCGAACTACTCGAAAAAAGAGGAGTAGCAGCAATCCAGTGGTTGAGATGTATATCCCAACAAGCATGGAAAGAAGAGGAAATACCATAAAAATGGACGAAAAATATAATAATACCTATCCATAAAAAAGGTGAAACTACCAATTGCGACAACTATAGGGCAATATGCCTGTCGCCAATGGCTTTAAAACACCAGGATAATAGACAAAAAACTTAGAAAAGAAATCGAAAGCAAAATAGAAGAACAAGCGGCTTTCCGCCCTGGGCGACAAACGCAAGACCACATCTATACCCCACGAGCCATAATAGAAAAGACACTAAATAAAAACAAAGAGTTATATATAGCGTTCCTGGATCTAAGAGCAACATTCGACCTGGTCCCAAGAAAACATGTCTGGGAAGCCCTAAAGGAACTACAAATAAGCAAAAAGTTGGAAAGAAATGTCAGAGCACTACACAGGACAGTAATAGGAAAAATAAGATTAAACGGAAAAGTTTCAGAAGAATTCCATATCAAAAGAGGAATCAAACAAGGTGATAGCCTAAGCCCCCTTCTGTTCGTAATATATATGGATAATATTCATAAAACATGCAAAAGGGAAACAAGAAAAACGGTACTCAGATACCACAACCTAAACCCGGAACAACTACAGAAAAATATCAATATATGGAAGACACCTAGAGGAGAAGGGAATGGAAATAAACATACAAAAAAGCAAGGTCATGCACATAACAAAAACAGAGGTAAATAGGACAGAAATCCAAATAAACCAAAACACGTTAGAAAACGTAGACTTATACGAATACCTCGGGACGATAGTTAGCAAGAAATCAAAAACAGAATAAGCAAGAGTAATAAATTATACTACCAAATAAACAACACACTAATCAACAAAAAGGAAATAAGTAAAAAAGCTAAACTACACTCATATAAAACAATCTACACGCCCACCTTACTATATGGCTCTGAAACCTGGGTAATGTTGGATAAATACAGATCGAGTATAACAGCTGCGGAAATGAAATATCTAAGGCGCGTAATAGGCAAAACAAGACGAGACAGGGTCAGAAATAGAAGTGTCAGAGATGAGCTAGAACTAAGACCAATAGTAAACGAAATAAAACACAAACAATTGCAATGGTATGGACATCTAAATAGAATGGATAACACCCGATATCCAAAGAAAATTTTCGAAATGGGAACAGAAGGAAGAAGAACAAAAGGGAGACCTAGGAAAGAATTGATAGACAATATCAAGGAAACAGCTGAGGAAAAGGGAAAAACCATAGAACAAATCCGGATCCTTTCCAGGAATAGAAGGTTATATAAAGATTGGCTCAATACCCCAACACCATAAAGGTACAATGGGAGAAGAGAAAGAAAAAAAGATGTCCTTCACTTAAAAAATGATATATGCTATAAATAAAAATACCATCTAAAATAGCCTCTTACCAACCTCTTATAGAGTAGTAAGGGAACGAAATCTATACTTAGCTGTTCAATCTGCAAATAGACGTCTTTCTATCAATTATGCAGATGCAGAAACAAAACCAGATATATTTGTTTGATGTCACATATAAAGCGACTAATAAGAAAACCCCTGCGCGTCCTGCGATTGCCATCAAAATACTTTCATCATCCATTCAGGCCTGGTTCGTCTAATTCGTTTTTATACATCTAGACTTTATTGAGAGTTTTCCCCATAATTTTGAATGTCCATTCAATATCACACATTAAACAGATGATAATAATGCAACTATGAGAGTTTGATAATTGCAATTCCATTATATACGAATTAAAGTCCTAGACCATCAAGTCCAATACTTTCATTTCGTTAAATAACTCGAGAACCAGACCTGAGTGGATGATGAAGGTCATATATGTTGGACACCTTGATGTGCTTGGTGGCAATCACAGGAGACGCTGAGGCAGGATTTCCTGTTAAGACAATACATGAAAAAATATCATTTAACAGACAACAGCCTAATAAAGTACAAAAACATAATAATAATTCATTACTGAACACCAAAAGGTAATCCATATTAAAGACAAAGGTAGATTGCTGACATGACCTTGTCAACTGACAGCATAGTTTTTACAAATTTAAACACAGTTAATTAAATTTGAGAAGGTATTTTTTCTTCTTTTGCTTAGTAAGCAATCAAACAAACTTCAAAACTACACAAACTCTCAACTTATACCACAGTTAATGTATTAAGACGTTTCACTGAACTAATAACCTTGCATAATTCATGGGTTTTAAAACGTACATAAAACTATTTATTGTAAAACATAAAATCGCCACTAAAATAAAAATAATGCCCATTTTTAGAAACAGAATTATGTAAAACAAGTGGCAGCTACATTTCGACGCCTGCACCACTTGTTTGCAATACTCCATTCCCATAAACTACCTTAACAACCACCAGAAATATTCTTCACAATATACAAGATGTACCTCTTTTACCCATCATGCATGTAATTCTATTGTTTTGTAATGCTCAATCAAAAGTGGGAAATTCAGATACCAAAACAAAATATGCGATTTACACTCCATTTGTATTTGTAAAGATACCTCATTTCAACAAAGTAAAAATTCAAATAACTAATATTTATCCAATTTACTATTTTTATAACCCACCTTCGCCCTCAATTAGATCCACACCAAACGATATTTTCAAAACAACTCTGTATGTAGCATAGCTGTGACAATATAAAGTAAATTATAAATGACAGTAGGAAATGTTAAATGGAACTAGCAGTACCAAACATTATTTCATATGTTTAAAATGGTGCCAGCAAAAACAATACAACAAAAAAATTTACCAAGCAGAACAGTCCCAAACACCTACCGACTCTAGAAATATTGAGAATGACGTATTATTACTATTTAGAAGAAGGGGCAGATAGGGCATGTTAAGATTTTCTTGTGAAGTGAAGCTACCAGCTTAAATCAGTATTATAAGCCACAGTAGTACTCCATGTCAAAGAAATTCAAAACAATCAAATTGTATGCGAGATTTATATGAAGATTTACTTCAATTGTTACTTTACATGTTCTGATAATACAAGAGGTCTGTTATAGGAAGTATAAAAAGGAGAATGAGATTGTAAGTACAATAGAAACGAGTTCATCAAAGCATGTCAGATGTATGCCTACGAAACTAAGCGATGAAAAAAGAACGTTGTTCTAAGTCTGGACATTCTTGACTTTACAAAAAGAACTGAACCAACTAATATGGGTAATCATCACATTTAAACTATATTCTATTAATTTTCTACCACTCGATTAGACTGTAAACCAAATATTTGAAGCAGTCATCCATATGAACTCACATTGCACAATCACTGATTCTGCTTCGACTTCTTCCGAGTTGCCCTACTTTACATAAAAAAAAATTTTTCCACATCTAACCCAAACTAACTTCACCCCACACTTGACCTAAGCTTAACGAGCCTACTCTTAACTTAATGAACATTTTGGATATCACCCAAACGCAATCAGACTCCAAGGATTGAATTTAAAAAAGTATGGTTTTCCGTTTCTATAAAAAAACATGGTAAGCAATCCCAGAACGAACTTAAAAATTCGAAATCGAATATCTCGAAAATTGTTGGACATAGAATTTTTTCGACTTCATTTTCGAATTCAGCGTAAAACTTCCTATAAGAAACCATTTTAAAATTTTAAAAATCTCAAATTTTGTGGCGAACCGACAGACAGACATAGAATTCAGTAACGAACTTTTTAAGTAAGTTAAAAATCACATAAGTGCTTTAGCTGAATGGAAGCAATTTCGGGCTTTGTGTGGTGGCTATTAAGTTTATTTTAATATTTTGAAAATGGAATGCGCTTTCTTGCATTTTTTAATTCTGTCGTCTAAAGTTGGAGCTTGACTAGACTTCCCAAGTATTACCAAACGACAATTTTTGTAACCAAAAGTCTTTTGTCTCCTAAAGAACGTCCTCTTTACATTTAAAATACAGTCCCTCGCCTTCAAAATGGTCCTTTCTACCTGCATTATATCATTCGCAACATTGCTTTCATTGATGTTTATGAGAATATACTTGCTACCACAACATAGAGACCCCAATCATTTTGTATTATGGTTTTTAAAAACTATATAAGTACAAACAATTTTACCTCAAAGTGTAAAAACAAATAGAAAAATAACTTTTTATGTAACTTTGAATAGATTTCTGGGAGTGTACCACACCGTTTCAAATTTCCTTAATAATTATATGGTAGACTTACCCCTTTGTATTTTACAAATGAGAATAATCATGTCTATAGAAGTTTTTATTTGGCCGTCTGTTAAAAGCAATTTTAGTAAAGCAATCCCTAACCAATTTTAACATAGTTCTCCATTTTTCAAAGATCACACAATAAAAGCTGCAGAATTTTGATCAGAATCCTATTCGTGTAGTAAGATACTTTTCATCGACTTTTTTTCATGAACCACAACAAACTCGTATAGTCCATCGATGTGAAAATTCATCCTGAGGATCCTAGCAGATATTTTAACTTCTTTAAAACGCTTAAACCACTGGTTACGCTACATTTAATTCTTGTAATCCTTGTAATTGTTGATTACAGTTTCTTTAACCATCATTCTAATGAACAACTCGGCAGATATAGGTCGACTGTTAATGTTTGAAGCCGAACACAACCAACACCACTTATAAAGTTTGCTATTAAATGCATCCCACCGCCATCTATAAATCTTGACGTACCATTTAAAATTTTATCTTTGTCCTGAAAATACCTCGCATGTAAACAAAAGCATCACTTTTATATTGACAGTAAATGCCGAACCAAGATCAATTCAATACTATAGGTCGTTTTAAATTGTTGCTCAAATCAACAGAAGCTACATAATGAGAATTCACCTTTTACAATTAGTAATCTTTGACCGCTGCATAAGCATTGTGCGTTTAGGAGTACTCTTTGAAGCATCTCCATAAAAAGAAAGCTGGTAACTTTTTATGTTCTTCCTCAATATTATTAATGCTTGCATGTTTTTAAATTGTTGTTTCACCTACCTTTAATGATATGAACATAACGAGAATGGTCCACTTTCACTCACATAAAAATAAAGTTCTCAATACTTTGGTTGGCACTTTCTTATACCTGTGCATTGCTTTGTGATTCTAGTTATACAATCCCTTAAAAATTGCAGCTATTAAAAATATATCAACCGTTAGTTATTTCTGTACTTTGCTTTCAAGGATATTGCAATTTTCACTAAATTGAACCAGTTTTGCACAAGGACTTTAGAGTTTTGACCTTTTAACTTTGAAAAATGCTTTGCAAAAACAAAATGTTCATACAAAAATTATCTCCTGCAGTGCTAAAGTTTAATTTTTTAATGCTTATACGCACAAAACCAAAACGTGAAGAAACACAAAGTTTCATCTAGAACCTTCACATAAAAAAGGACAAAACAGGTAAAAATTGCAGCAACCTTTCTACACAAAACAGCAAACTAAAAGACATTTTCCATTTTATGCAATTACTACATACAGATTTAAAATTACAAGGGATAGCACCACTTGAGCCATCTTGAAATAATGTTTTTACAATTTAAGGTACATTTGTTTTGGATTACACAGACACCTACAATCATTCTCCTTCGCAAAGTTACTCTCTGACAAGTTTCAGTTTAACGATTCAGCAACAGAACAGCGGCATCTTTAGACCCGTCCAAGTCATAGTCATCCACGTGAAGCGGCGCAATGTCCGTGGAACAAAACCAAGACTCGGCCAAAATTGGCTCGAGTGTCGGAACAAGAAAGTGTTTTAGATCGTACGGAACATGGAGGTGCGGAAAGTATTTCTGAAGACAATCACACACGTAATATAAACATTTTCTTATTCAAACCTATGTACTTACATAATATACATAGTACAAAAAACTATATTGTACCTCGGAACGAGGAAAAGGAAACGAATATTAGTTCTGTACAAAAGACTTGATGGTACTGTACATAATATTAAAAGCAAAATAAATTACGTTCTTAAAATAATTTCAAACAATATTTATACATTGTACGACAAAAACTAAACCGTATTCGAAGTTAATATACAGTAACCCAAGTGGATTCGTTCTAATAACAAAAGTGAAATAAGTGAAACACCTAATTTATTCATAATCGTTGTTAACATAAAGTCGAGATCATAAAACATGCTTTAAGAATATTACGAGCAACTGCAACGGCCAAGCACACGATCTGCAGACTCCGGTCAAATTTTGCAGGCACCGGTTGCAGCTACTGTTCAGTCACTGCCTAAAACAATTGTAATTGGCACTTTGAATGAAATAGCACTTTAGCAATGTACCTTAAAGAATGCTGAAACTGTTACGTGTCCGAAAACAAGCAAAACGAGCTGATCATCGTAACTCACAAAGAATACTGAATTATAGCGCGTTTTCGAAAAGTTGGTAGTTAAAATACCATTTTACAGGCACAGTATATAAGTGAGAAAATAACCACTGGTACTTTGATACAACACTGATATATAATCCAAGGCGGACCTCGGACACCAAGTAGTCAACAAGTGAGTAGAATAGGCTAATTACAACTGGTGACTCGCAAGCCACTAGTCACTACTAACAGGAAGATAAACCGTGCATGTTCAGCATTTCATCCAACTAATGTCAATGAATGTACATTTATGTACACAAAACAGCTCATGTGCATAGGGCAACGTTTATACACAGGTAGTAATGTGCTTACATAGTACACATTATCTTATCACACTAGATATTATATTTTACAAAATTGCTTGCTGGCTTATTATAATAAGCATCTACTATCACATGATTAAGCAGGCTCGGAAGAGTCCAGGTTAGAGTTTGAAAGATTATCGGCACCCCCACTGCTGCTCGTGCCATTGTGATCAGACATCTCCTTTTCGTTTTTCACCAAGTGCTTATTAAGAACAGACATCAGCGATGACAAAGAGTCTTTCACGGCATGATAAATTATGTTCTTTATTTGCAGTTTATCCTCATGATTCGAATGAGTGTCGGACAAATCACGAAACTCTTGGGTCAAATGGAAACAATGAGCAACATTTTCTGGGGACACAAAGTCTTCGGCTACTTTAATACAGTTATGAAGGTTCCGCACTTGATGAGGTGCTCCAGCCGGAATAAACACAGCATCACCTAAACATTGCACAATAGCATAGCCCTCCACACCATATTCCTTATACAGTCTCTCACGTAACGGACCATCCAAGTAACAGCTTTGGTCATGAATAGGATCATGATGTGGCTCTAAAATGCCCCCCTTTTCCACCACAATTTTGTTTAACAGGTCACGAATTTTGTCTGCGTCTCTAGCATTATAAATATGCCATAGCGCACCTGGCAATTCACCTTTATCGCGCACTCTACGGCGGGTAAGAATGTCACAACCTGCTTCGTCAATTGCCCGAAACGCTTCCTTGATGTGTTCCTCACCGTCACCATCCTTGGGGATCCCCACATAAACCATCACATTCACAGCATCAGATATATCCAAGTGCAAGTTGGTGGTGCCCTTGGTTGGATGAAGAGCAGAGCCATATGCATTGTACATCTTGGGTCCCAAATCTGGACGCACGAAGCAGTCAGGCAGACGGCTGGCCAGGTTCAGCTTTCCTGTCCGATGAGTGTACTCGGCGAGAGGCAGTACCTTCATGAGATCATTGAACCGGGTGGGAAGCATTTCGGCGAAGTCCTCACCAGGTGGCCAATCCTTCAACTTCAACAGCATGGGATTACCCCTTTCATCCTTGAGCCGTTTTGAGAAGTGCTCAAATCCTTCCCAAAACTTCCGCATGGGCTGGTTGGGTACCAAGTTACCATTCATGCAGTTGACCAAGTCATTCTTTTCATCGCCAAAGTCACGAGCAAAGGCTTCTGGATTCCATAGGTCTTTGTTCAAAAGGCGAGCCACATCTGACACAAGAACCGGTTGACCTCTCTTCCATTGATCCTAATGAAGAAATATTAACCATTACAACTTTTGTCATTTAAAATCCAAATAAAACAATTCAATTTTATTCTGAACCTCGTCTTAAAATGTACATTCAACCAACTGCAAAGCTCTGCATACACACATATTTATTCTCTTTTATTATATTGTTCACAAATAAACATTGTGATCAACTTACCTGAAATATCTTGTAGTTTCCACTATGATTTGGATCTGACAACCTCAACAGTTTTCCATCACACAACCAACTGTGGGGAGTGTCCGGATAAAGAACTTTGCTCTCAGTTAGGGTCATAATTCTAATTGGAAATTGCCGTCTACCCTTAGTCTGCCAATTATATCGCCTAACAAAGTGCTTCAGCTCTGATTTACCATCACCACCGAGGTCATTAGTTTTGGGAACACTATCTTCGATTACACTTGATATCACATCATCCAATGTGTCCAACCTCACGCCTGTCTTCTTAAGCGGTTTTGAGGCATTAGTAGTCGTAGATGTTGTCTGATTGCCATTCTTCTGCATTAGCAAGTCACGCAAGGTTGAATACTTTCCTTCGCTACCAGAATCGCTACTGCTGTCATCTCCATCCAAACAATCTTTCTTGTCTTCATTGGACAATGCAACATCTGCCAGCCAACTTAGGGGCGAAGTTTTTTCATCTTTCACTGGATTACCATTCACCAGACTCTTGAAGTCAAAATCGTCCTTTATTTCTTTCTTAATTCCATTGGATTCTCCCATCAGGATACTTTTAATAATTTCCTTTCGAGCACCATTGGACTTCTGTGAAACTTCTTTGCTCATGGGGCAACCACAATATTGTTCTATGGTCCACAGCTCTCGGACTTCATGAACCAGCTTTCCTAGTTTCATTAAGGAATCCCCAGCTATTATTTGTGTTAACATCAATTTTTCCTGTTCATGAGGCTGCCTATTTGTGCAGAGCAGCCAAGAAAAGTCATCCCTGTCCTTCTGTGAAGGTTCACCCCATATTTTAACAGTTCCATTTTTACGACCCTAAAAACATAGCAGTAATTAAAAAATTCTAACACTTAAGAGTAGTACCTACCTTATAACAATCCAAACAAACAACAAATCCACATTTTCCACATGCCCAATGGAAGTTAAATAATGTTGTTTCACAAACATCGCACATCTCTCGAACTCCCTGTACCACCCTTTTCCAGGCTATGATTTTATCTAAAACAATATATATTTACACAATGATTAATAAACAGAAGAGAAAAATTACCTTCAGACATATGTTCAGAATGCGCATCTTTCTCTTGCACTAAAAGATCACAAAAATGGTCTCCCACTTGCTTTAAAAGAAACCTTGATGTGTCTAAATCAAGATCAGTAGGCGGCGATTCAGCCGATGGTACCCACAATTTAATATCATCCTAAATAAAAAGAAAAATAAATATAGGGAGGAAAACGATGAAATAGGTAAAACATACCTCTGATGCATCCTTATGGGGATCAGAAAACCCAGCAATTGCAAGTTGGCCATTCTTTGTATAGCGTAGTCTTCTAAAAGCGTAAAACCTACAGAAAATGTTCAGCATGTTTTTAGAACGCTGATTGGGTGTCCACCTGCACTCTCGACACTTGGCCAACTTGGGCGCTACCTCAAAACAAGGCCCGTCTTGTAAAAAACTCTCACCAGTCTTCTTTAGTTGCCCCACGGGTGGTTTGCGAAAGGGGTCGCGCTGGGGCACAATTACCTCATCTTTGACTTTTTTCGAGCGCGGCTCCTCGCCTTTATCGTTTTTTGATGTTTTCGGTCGTCTGCCTCTTTTCCTTGGCTCTTTATCTTTGCCAGACACAGAAATACTCCCAGATTTCTTAGTTGACGGCAGTGTAGTACTAGCACCAGAGTCAGAGTCCTTCTCACTACCGCTCTCCTTTTCACTATCACTCCCACTTTCGCTGACTGGTACAGATTGATTATTTTTGCGTTTCTTGTGCTCATCGGGAATCTTTTTTGGTGCACCTCCGCCTTTTTTTCTTTTCACTTTAGGAGGCTTCCGCTTTGGTGGAGATTTTCTACCTCTATCCTGATCAGAACTAGACGAGTCATCACCTTTTACGGAATCAGTGGGGTGACCGTTCAGTGATGACGATTCTTTATGTGGGCCTTTTCTACTGTTGGTTTTGGTGGAAAAGGGCTTAACTTTATTTATACTGTTAACTGCCATTGAACCTATATTATGTAGAGATGAAATAGAAGGTTCTTTAACTGGTGCGCTGCTGTTGATATTAATCGGAAGAGTTACACAACTCCCTCCACCCGTTATGCCTGTGGTATCTTCTGAATCTTCACCGGTATGTCTCTGCAGCCATGCTTTTTTCAGATGTCGTACAGGGTAATTCGTCAATTTTGTTGGTCCTGGGCTGTTTGATTTCTCCGAATCCACCATGCTAGGTGTAACCGAGGACTTTAATGGAGTGTTTGGAGATTCAGCAGGTTGTGGATTAACCGCAGGTGTAGGACTAGCAACAGTGGGAGCTGTGCCACTATTTACTGTTGTGAGTGATGGCGTTCCACCACCTTCTGAGCTGACAGTTTTACTAGTATCACTTGAGACTGTCACTGCAGTCACACTTACATCTGATAATGATTCTGTTAACATTGAATGACTTTGTGTGGTTAATAAGCTTGATGTAGGGGATCTATATGCAGCTGTATTAACCACTGTAGTAATAGTTGTGGCAGCACTTGCTATTAATGGACTAGGTTCGCTAACCCTTGCTAGTTGTGGTTGTGAATTTCCTACATATGAGGGTATAGAATGTGACGATTGTGTCGTTACCCCTGGCTGCTCAATTCGCCTTTTCTTTACTTCAAGACAAACGGGACCGCCACTACTACTGACAGGAGTTGCTTTTCGTTTTGGAGAACTCCCAGGATCGTATCTGTTTGAAGAAACTCCTAAATCTAATGGTTGCGTTTGAACAGCTGGTGCTCCAACTATACTCGATGAAGAGGAATGGGTAACACCAGACATGCAATACTGTATCTGCGGTCTTGAAACAGGAGAAGGTGCTGAAGCAGCCGTTGGGGGAGATGTTCCATGATGCGGAGGTATACACGCTTTTGCCGATAAACCTCCAGGTACCGTTCCCCCTGGATATAATCGATCATACATAGCTGACCTAGTGTCCACAGTGGAACTAGTGCGACTGCTGTGTGCTGGTGGTGGCAGGCAAGACGTCACTGGAGTTGGTTGCTGATGAGGCGGATGATACTGAGACATTTGCTGGAATGGGGAGGGAGACACAGATGACGTTAGAGGAAGCTTCGATGTTGTTAATGGAATGGGATTGGCAGGAACAGATGCTTCGTGTGCTCTTGCTACAGGAATGCCTGAACCAATACCAGCAGACGGCTTTCCATAAATATGGTGAGGTGCAGGACTACTAACTTTTGGTTTAGAGTTTGACGAAGCACTACCAGTCAAATTATGGTGTGCGACTGTCGAGGCGGGTGGTAAATATGAAAACCCCGTTGAAATGTGCCCTTTAGCAGTTGTTGGATAAATCATGGCCTGAGAATCGGATGCAGACACATTTCTGTAACGTAGTTCTGGTGAAGGATGCGGTTGCAAGTGGGGATGAGGAGACTGCCGTTGATGATGAGGACTCGGTAGTTGATTTGGAGACGGCCGTTGATGCGTTGTTTTACCAAGATTTTGAGGCTCCATGTGATGGTGAGGACTCGGAGCATGCGCCAAATGATGTGGGGACTGAGTTGGGCTACGATACTCGTACAAATTCGTCTTGTGAGACTGACTTGCTGCAGGCAAATAATGCCCCAGCATTTCTGACGCGCGCAATTTCGGACTTTGCGAATGCGCCAACGATGCCTTCGCTTCCAAATGGTGCTGAGTTTTACCATCGTGTTTCACAATCACAGAATTTTTAAGTTCACTCATTAACGGAGGAGGGTTTGGCAATGTTTCTCTTTCGCGTTCCACTGAACTACCACTTTTTGAAACCACTAAACTACTTGACTGCAGCGCCTGCTTGTGGTGGTCGGCTTTATTCTTTGGTTCGTGTGCGAAGAATGCATTGTTGTGGGGCTGATAGGCAGGGTAACCGAAAACGTTTACTTCGGCCTTGGGAAGCGACGAGTGCACGGGCAGTTTTTCAGTTTGTTTATTTGTACTAACTCTGCTGTGAGCTGGTGGTGGGTATTCCGCTTTAGGTGTTACAGCAGGTGGACGCTGACTCTAAATAAGAAATACACAATTGATCCAAGAACATAATAAACTGACCAGAAACATACCGTTGATGAGTAATATCGGTCACGCGCGTCCTGCCTCATGACCAAATGTCTCTGATGATGCTCCTGGTCTACTCTTTTTCTTTCCTCTTCTGCGCTGTTTGAGGGGCGCTGGGGAGGTGGTAAGCTTATTAAATTCCAACTACCTTGGTCTCTCTAAAATAAGGTTAAACCAAAATTGCTTTAACTACTTAAAAATGAGAAGGTGAAAATAAATAGCGTTGCCTTTGGAAGTTTGTTTATGTACAGGATTATAAAAAAAATATACGCGAAGAAAGTTGAGAGAAAACGGTGGCATTTAAAAATAAAGCTACAGCGAAAATCCAAGGCAGGAGGCATGCACTACATCTAAATTACCTTCTGATGCGCACGCCTCAGCGACTCCTCAAAATGTTTATGCACTGCTTGTTCCGCCCTTTGTTTTTCCTGCCGTTCTCTTTCTTGTTCCCGCTCCTTTTCTTGCTTCTCCCGCTCTCTTTCTCTTTCCAATTTGTCCCTTTCTTGTCTTTCGCGCTCCAACCTCTCCCTTTCTTTCTGCTCTCGCTCCTTCAACTGTTGCTTTTCCAACTCCCGTGCTTCCTGATTCTGCCTTTCCCTAAATTATAATTAAATACAATCAGCAAGGCATCTTAAATGATCCGTTAACGCCTGTAACAGTGAAATATCTCTAACGTTTTATGGCCATTCACGCATGTTTTACAATCAATGAAATTAATATGGAAACATTTAATTACTAATGGAACATTAATTTATCACCGCTTATCACTAGAAAAAGTGTTAGTGAATAAAATAACATGTAGCGTACCAGACAGTTTAGAAAGTTAAAAAATAGATCGACTTAGTGCTGTATACATTGCTCTGCTCCAACTTGAATTGGTAAAAGTATTTATTTCGCACTTTCACATGCAAGATAACTTGTCATATAAAGAACACAAACGAGACAACTACCTATATTCGCTTTTTTCCTTTTAGAGAAAGCAAAGAGTTAGAAATAAGAGAATGCCTACCTCAATAATCTATCCTGGGCATAAGCGCGCTCCCTTTCCAGCAGTTCATCGGCAGTAGGATGAGCACCTTGGGGTGGCAGAAGATGAGCACCGACTGGCAATGAGTACCGCTGCTTCCACAACATTTCTGGGAGATGATGAGAGTACAGTCCCGGAGGTGGTAGATGATGAGGCAACGGATGGGGACTCATGAGGGTCGGCGGCGGTGCTACAGAAGGGTACAAGGAAGCGGGGTGGCTAGCAGCAGATGTAGGAGGAGGGCCCGAAGCGGCCGGCGTAGATGGGTGCGACATGAGAAGCGACTGATGCTGCACACTGTGGATGTGGCGTACGTGTGGTTCGGACTCCAGCAGCAAGCTGGGGTCTCTCCACACGCGCACCGGTTCGGACGTGCTGCCAATGGATGTGGTGAACGAGTGGTTGGCTGGAACGAACAGCGGCGACCTGTTTGTGGGCTGAGTTTGAGCGGTTTGCTGTGGTTCGTCAGAGGAGCTCAAAGCACTGGAACGCGAACCTGAACGTTCATCGCCGCTTCCTGATCGTAGGGAGCTCACGCCAGAGTCCGAACGATCATCTGGAAACCTGAGAAGAGCGGCGCTGGCAGATTCTGCAAGTTCCATCCTGCTGAACGGCGAAGATGAGGACAGAGGTCCGTCATCGTCACCGCGACTCGAGCACTCTCGCTCGTCGGTTGGTTTAGGTGTTGTCCTCTGTGCTACAATCACACAATCGTCTTCTTCACTCACTGCCTCACTGGCTACCGTTTCAGGCACTGGTTCGGATTCATGCACTTGATCATTTTCGGCACTTCGCGCTTCCTCCTGAACCAACTGTACACTACTTCCGCTGCTGCTGCTGCTACTGCTGCCGCTGCTGCTACTACTACTGCTGCTACTTGTGTCATCTAAAGTACTGTCATTCTCACAATCACCTTGCTGCGAAATCGGATCACTACCACTTTTAGATTCGACAACACCCGTTGGATCACTCTCTTCCCTTTGACTTTCTGGTTCGGGCGAACTTTCTTTTAAAGAATGTCTACACAGAGCCGCTAGTGCCTCAGCTTGCGAAGCATTTTGAAGACAATCCTCTATGCGAATCTCTACCTCCCTAAGTTTGCTGTTGTTCGTCTCTTCTAACACCTTCTTCTTACTAGCTGCTCTGGTACAGCAGCTCTTCTTCCTCACTTGCTTATTTTCCAAATCCTCCTTGCTGTTGCTGAAGCAGTTGGCCCGCGGCTTGGCCGTGGAGGTTTCGTTTTCATTAGTTTTCCTTTTTCGCACAGCCTTTGAAATTGAACCTGAAACAACGGCCATCGTGATTAAGCGGCACGAAACAAACGAAACGGCAAAATTAAAACACTTCCAATTTTAACTAATGAGCATGTGGGTTAATAGCTAATATAATGCGCCGAATTATCTTCCATCAGCGGGAAGGAAGAATTGTTTCGCTAATAACGCCCGCTTACTAACCTGCGCAGGTATGCGAACACATTCATGAGGTGGAACAGAAAAGTTTTAGTGTGGGAGAAACGACTCTGTAGACTAATAAGCTTTATGTGGGATGTAAAACTGGAGAAAACCGTAAACTAACCGGTCTAGCAAGGCGCGATACGAATCTGGGCCGAAGTCAACAGCACAGAACCTAGAAGACAGCAGATGATCACACTCGCATTTCTCTTACGCCACACGCGATCCCAAGTATACGAGGTGAACGACCTGCACTTTTCCCCACTTCCACCATTACGGTAAGGCGATTATGCAAACGGCCGCTGCAATAAATTGCTGCCGCTGAAAAACTGCCCATTAAAATGAGATACTCCGGGAAGCCACAAAATGCGAATCCGCGCCATCATCATCGGAAGAGAGCGCTTCGGCAATCAATTCGGTAATGCGACTCCCGTCCCATTTGTTCCCGTTTCGGGCGCATCACGGCGCGGTAAATTTTCAGCGAGTCGTTCGCGTAAATATTTGCATAGTTCGCATAGTTTGTAAAAAACACCGCATAAATCGCCATCCCGTGCGGCACAATAAGTTATAAATGTTTACACAATAAACCGTAAAACGAGAAAAACCTCGCTCGCGCGTCACGTTTATTTATAGAGGCATAAAACCCGAAATAGCGAAGGTCTATAAACAATCTAAAACGCCAACAAAACCCGCGCGGATGCCAAAGGCTGCCGCGATGCAAATGCCGCTGGCGGCTGCGCCGCCGCCGGGAATCCGTGCGTCTCGAAACCATTAAACTAAATGGCCGCGAAGAATGCCGCACGCTATTCCAATTTAGGAGAACAATGAGAGGATTTAATTCCCGGGAACTTTTGCGAAAAGCGTGACTTTCTCAAGGTCTCTCGAAACGGCGGCCTAAAAACAATGGCGGCGCTCCACGCGACTTTGTGCTCGTAAGTGGATTACGAGCTATAGCGTAAATGATTGGGAGTCGGCAGCGAAAACATTTCTCGAAAGGACGATCCGATTACGCTAAAAGTGGTAGCTGGCTAATTAACACGGTTGCATTTCACTGCGAGCGACCTTTGTGTGGTCGACATGCATACAACATATTTAAAGATGCATGTAGTCCGGAGATCACGACCGAGCGCAAAAAATGTTACATGGAATGCGAAGTTTGATAAAGGAATAATAATTATTAAAAAATGATCAGAAGGATTACCTCTTGTTCATCCCTCACATTCTCCATATTTATCAGACAGCATCATCTAGGTGTGAACATTATCCCGACCATTAAGTTAATGAGTTGGGCAGCAACTTGTGCCGAGATAAATTGACTTACTCCTCCAGAGAACGAAAATCCAATAACTTCCATTCAGTGAAGGCAGAACCAAGTCTACAAACAGCTATGATTGAAGTTTACTTTAATAATACTATTCGCCATGTGATAAATGAATAAAATCCAATCACAATCGAGAGCACTGAAAATTGTAAACCATTGTAGGAAGAAAACGTGGGTACCAAACAGTCGAGTGCAACGGCGAAGGAAAACATCTCCATTGTTGTAGTGCGGCGTGGGAGGTTAGAATTCGCAATAGTGCGAATCCCCTATTAGGCGAAATAGTCGGATTTTGACAAAATGTAGAGGAAGAGAAGGCAGGCTGCGACATTTCTCAACTCGTGCTGCTATTCATGGTGCAACATTAAGGCATGTCCCGAATTAAACTATGGAGACATAAAAACACGATAACGTTCGCAAAACATCCTCGGCTGCAATGGTTAATGGTTTTCGTCCCCCGCAACCCGACTATAAATTAAACCTATCGGAACATTAATTAACAATGACACCGAAAATAAATGGGTTACGCCACCGTTTTAACGAGGCATTTATGCAAAGCTCGCCGGCGTTTACACAACGGCGCGCGGAAGGCTGCGGCCACTCCGGATTCTGAAGAGCGCCTTCAATTATCGGGTGATAAGCCCCTCGCAAATCGCGGAGTTACTCCCGCCCAGATTTTTGGCAATTAAGCCGCTCGGCGGCCCACATGCCGACCAACTCGTAACGAACGCGGACGCATAATTAACGGTGATGTAAGCCGAAATAACGAGCTCGGATCTATTGGCCTTGACACCGACAAAGGCTGCCAGTGATTGCGTGACAAACATCTAATAATTCCTAGCGACGCTCGGCTGGGCATTTATTATTGCATCCGAATGCCCGCCGCACCGGGCATTTTTATTGGGCACGGCCGTTAGGCGCTGGAAACGCAGGTTACAATTAGCGGCTCGAAAGTGCCACTTTCTCTTTCATTGACTCACTGCGTTGCGACATTACCGCGCGGAAACGCTCCGATCCGAGGATTTCTCAACCGAATCTGAACGACAACCTAATTGCTCAAACGCGACGCAAGAATCCGAGCGCGGAATCAGTTAGCGGGCGCCGCTCGGCTTTTTTGGGTTTAGCGTGAACTTTCCTGCGAAGAGATAACGCACCGACCGTGGAAAACATCTAGCCACGAACTTGGAGGTATCCGCATTTATCATCAGTTCATTTACTCGCACCCAACGATGTGGTGGTTTTAAGTCTGGCTGTGCCCACCTGATAAATTCGATCAAAAATGGTCACCAAAAAAGGTGCAAGATTGAAAACACATCTACCAGTTATGTGCAATGTAATTAGCAGCGGTTATATACATCTCCTCGTGGTGATATTTGTCACAATTAAATTACTGTACGTCTTTATTAATGTTTAATGCATCGTCACCATCATGATCACCCAGCCTCTTTTTTCGTCCATCGTTGAACATGGGTCTCCTCTAAAATTTTCCATATCATTCTATTGTGTTCTTCATTCGTTCCGTTGGTTTTTTTGCACTTCGTTTATTAGCTCTTGGTCTCCATTCCAGCATCCTCCGTGCCCATCCATTAAATAATTATGATGTGAATCAGTCCAACGAGCAAAATAAAAATGAATACAAATGGACGATATTGATTTTCGCCTAATCCAATCCATTGGAATGTTCTATCCCCTTGTATACGTTAATGTTAAACCTACTTTAATTCTTTCCACACCCAAAACCGACCTTAGAATTTCGCCGTAGTGGACCACCAAGTTTCTAAAATCAATTCCACTAACGACCGACCACGACGATTCATCTAAAATTTCAGGTTCAACGGTAAAACCTAAATTTCTCCCGAATCAAATTATACATTTCATGTATTAATGATATGATAAACAGCCAGCCTTTCCAACTTTCCCATTTACTTTTAGTATACAAGCTCGTTTTGCATTATCTATACATGCAATGAACTAATTTCACCCTTTCTCTTTTTGTAGCAGTCCTATGAGGTTTGCGATATAAAAGGGTGGGTGGGTTACTCGTAAGTTAAAACAACCGACTGCCACCGTTCTTAAAATCCACCAGCAGCCGGTTAACGTTTGGAGGGAAAACGTTGTCGTTTATTAAGCGAGAAAAGGAAGAAAGCTTTTATAATCCACCGGAAAAATGGTATAAGGAGAGTTAAGCAATTTGAATTTAGAATTAGCAAGTGATCTGTTCTAATTCCTTTACTATCGCTTCTGTGCCCCATATAAGTTTTTTTAGTAAAGTCGGCGTTACCGCTCGCACCACAACAATTATTCTAACAGCTCGAATTAAGCAAAACCTCCAATTTAGGGTCGTTATCAAATTAAATTAAAGAATTAGGCTCCTAGTGCTCGCTTACATGGGCGATTAGGTTTAGAAATCACCCATGACTCATAACGGCTCCATGTAGCAACTTTCGAATCCACAGTTAAACGCAGGACGGACAATGGCTCAATGCAACTATCAATACAATCGCTTCGTTACGGGCACCGTTAGTTAGTCCACCATTTCCCTGCGGCCATTAAAGTGACAGATGAGCCGGCATTGCCCAATATGTGGTAACACGTCGCCGAACGCTCCTTCGCTCGACGATCCTTTACGCTACGATACACAAAAGACGGCAGCGCCGAGCGCTTTATCTCCCCTTACCACAATACTTTCGACTAACAGGAAATTATAGATTAAAATTAATCGTCGGCCGTCTTAACAAGCCGCGCAAGCTGTTCCGCCGTTCCTACGACGTTAGCCACTTTCGATACTTTAATTAGAAAAAAATCCAACGATTTGTATAACCTACGATGAAAGCCGATCGATAATCTGCTATCTTCAAATCAAATCTAACAAGAAAATACTACCCGAATGACTAGATTAACTTATAGAATGAACCAAAGTTTCGCATTCGCCGATATTGATGGTAATTAACACCGGCGGTACTCATGTCCTTGTGGAATCAATTTCGTATTGCGGAATGTTCAAAGACAATACGTCAGGCTGATGAATATTAAAACCAGGACTGGCTGGTTGAATGAGACGCGCGGCCTTGGGCTGTATGCAAATGCCAATTAATTATGGACACCTTTAATAGGAATCACGATAGGCACATCTGTAACTACGAGTGGATGGAATCGCTGGCCGTTTTGAGCGCGACGTGGAGGGCACGATAACGCGCGATAGCGGCTCAATGTGGCAATACCAGCGCCTCTTTATTTTTAACGCGGCCGTCGTAAACAAATTGAAGCGTTGCTCTTGAAGTATGTCGCCGCCGATAAAAATTTACGGCGGCGCGCTGCGGAATTTTGCGCAGCCCGAGCATAATAAAGGCAAAGGCGATGGGGCCGCTCGTGGCAAATATTAATTGCGCTCGTTTTGAATTCTTAAGGTTATTCGCTCTTTCCGGCCCGGATTAAGCCAGAAAGGATTCGGCGGAATTTATGGCGTCGTGTCGCTTGGGCGAATGATTGCCTCGTCGGTCACCTACGCGTTCGCACCTGCCGCTTCGATCGTTGGCCTCTGCGATCGGCGAAAAGCAACGAGTCCACGTGGCCGCCGAGCACGCGAGCTCGAACCTCGGCCGCCGGATTGCAATTAAAAGTTGGGCAGCTCGTTTGCATTGCAGATCAGCCCGGCGCGCACAATGGGCGCGACTTTTATTATTATGCCGTAACGGAGAAAGCGCACTCGAATGCTAATCGCCGTAATCGAGGCGTCGGCGCCCCCACCGCCCATCGGCGGACGCCGATCGTCAGAAAGCCAGAAGCAAATGCGATTAGCGCGGGCGAAAAGCGGCGAGCTGCCGGAGTCGCTTAAAGCAAATTAAATTTTAATGCCTTATTATGGCTTAATAACTCGCGGGCACTTCCTTTTGGCTCGTAATTTATTCCGAGGCGAACTGACCTTGTTAAGTCGTAAGGTAATTATGCATCGCAATTGTTATAAACCTGAAGCTGTCACGTAAACATAAAAAACTGGGAACGATATCGGGCATGCAATTACGGCTGTAATTACCGTGAAATGTGTTAATGAGAATTTAATTTCTGTTTCGTTAACGCGCGCTACAGACGAGATGTAAATATTAAATAAATAAACAACCATTGGAAATAAGTCTTGCAATTGCTTTATATAACGTAGCATTGCCGTTCTTAATTACAAGATACAAAAAATGAACCTTCATCTTTTGCTTCTATACCATACTAATTTCGCAGCGTTTTCTGTTTTCACAAGCGGGGCTCAGGCGACTTCTATTCTTAAGGAGGAAGTTTGAATCAGACATGCACTCTACTGGATTGATAGCACGTGTACAAAATGAACTAAACATCACACGGAAGGGAAAAAAGTAGAACACTTCGTAATATCTTTATTTCCCAAGAACTTAGCACTGTGACATCTACGAAAGTTAAATATTCCGGAGATAAAACAGTTCCTTATTTGGATTTCCGAGAACTAAAATGGAAAAAGAACCAAACTAAAGAGATTGCGATCATGGAATGTAAGAACTCTTATTATAATGTAGAAATTTGGAGAACAGAAATAGAAATGGAAAAAAACAGACTGCACATTATAGAATTAAGCGAAGTCAAGTGGCCAAATGAAAGTGATACGTGAAATGGAGATTAAAAATAATTAACATAAATAGGGGTAGCAATCGTAATAACAAAGCAGAGTTACATTTCCAAAATCACAGTGGGTGTGATTTGAAAGGCAAACTCAAATACGCGAGAAGAGAAGATAATCCTATTATCGTAAGGGACTGGAACGCAATTGTCAGCGAATGTGAAAGAGAAAATTGTCTCTTGATACGGTCTTGGAAACACAGAAAGAGATCGACCGGTCGTGTTTTGCGCACAACATGACTAGCATAGTGAAATACATTATTTCAACACCTCGTACGAGCAACTTGCACACGGATGATGCCAGATGACATAAGACGATACCAAATATATTTAAAAATATAAAAGTTGCCTAACTGTCGATTATGACAGCGACCAGAGCGTGGTTTTAATCATGCGTGATCTAAAATTTAATAAACCAAAAAGAAAAACATAATTTCGGTAACTGCTGGTGTTACAGAGAGGAGATATGAGAAAGAAGCTTGAACAAAAAAATAAGAGAGGATGGTGTGGCAAACAATATAGATCAATCGTGGAATAACGTTAAAGTAAATTTGGTCCCATCTGCGGAAAAACTGATACCAAAACAAGAGAGTGAAATGCGAAAACTGTAGATTACAGAATAAATAAATGAATATAAAATAGAATTAACAAAGTCAAAAAGAGCGAAAGAACAGTACATGCAAGGTAAATGGCAAAAAGTGGATGAATTATTATATTTCAAGTCGGAAAGATGGAATCAGTCTACAAAATTATCAAAACTTTCTTTCGAGAACTTCAAAACGCACTAATGGCGTGAAGGATGAAAATGACAAAATGTTAATAGATTGTGACGAAATCGTAGAAAGATGGAGACAGTATTTAGAATAACTATACATTGATGTAGATGCGAAAAATCTTGGAGAATACATAATACCAAAAGACCATACAAGAAAGATCAGTTTGGCTTCGGAAAAAACTCAGGAACGGAATAATTGAGAAAAGAATACGAAGAAGTAAATCTATATTTATATGTCGATATGGAACAGGTTAAGGTAATATGGTTCACACTGTTCCGATATTTTACGGAAAACAAATAAAACACAGTGAAAACTTGTTATAGCACGAACAAAAAGCAATAATAAGACGAGGAGATGCCCAAAGAGAAGCACTAGTTACAATAGTTTTATTCAACCTTTATACAAAATGCAATCAATCAAATCAGACACTCAATGAGCAAAGGGATATTAAATAATGATATATTAGGAAGAATAGGAGAAAAAATAAAGTTAATAAGAAAGAAGATGTGAAGAGACATATGTTGTGGGATTCGGTCCTACTACGACTAATAGTAGAAGGTATGACAGATGGGAAGAATACGCAAAGCAGGCATAGATTACAATATATACCCCAGTTATATAGAAATAATAAGGCTAGCCGAAAACAGAAAAAAATGAAGAAAAGCAATGCTGGGGCAAACCACCAATCCATAAGATTGACTACCATAAAAAAAATTAATAGACAAAAATAAAGTATTCGGGGGTTCTAAAATCGAATATAGCATTGCGCCCTTACACATATGTAAACATTTTAGCACACAATTGTAGCTTTTTGGGTCATCACAAAGTTAATAATTCTTGAGCAAATTCGTAAAAAACTATGATGTTGCACTAGTAGATAACATTTCAATTCTAAATATAATACATTTTTAACCGTCGAAGCTTAAGAAAAAGCAATCTTCACCTCTCTTTTAAACATTTATCATCATTCGTGGCTAAATCTGATCTGTTAGCTCCCGCATCTCTTTTATCCTACTTCAATGTGTACCAAAGATAAAAATGAGCAATATGGAACAGAAAGATAAAATTGTTTTCTCTGTAACATTAAAATGGCCACTGTTGCCAGGAAGTACTAAGTTCTTGATTTCTACAATAAAACTTTCGAAGAAACAACCCGAGTATCAAGGTCTCAAAATCGCGGCCGTGAAAGCTTCGCCCTCACATCGGTATTTCAACACTGCCAATTTTCAGTGGCATCCAAAAATTCCGTTGGTACACAGTGCAGTTCTAAAACACATAAGCAGTATAAACAAAATCAAGGTCAAATCTGGTCTGTATATACGAGGAAAAATCTACGGCGTGATGTAAATCCAGCACTTGGTCTGCAAACAAACAGATCGAAAGTCGGGTAAATAACTTTGAGTGCTAATAGTGTGCTTTCCTAACATTCCTCGAATTCTGTTGGTAATCAGTTTGATAGCGTTCCAAAGACTTTCATTTTCTTTATCGTATATTGGAGGATTACCATTTTCCTCTCCCAGATCCTGAAGAAAAGACGCCGTCTAATTCGATGTTAATTATCCAGCTTCACTTTTTCATTATTAGTTTCCACCAGAAACGAAAAAGTTGCGCCGAGCAAATTCATAAATTTAAATCGCCCATTAAAACTTCGCAACTCGCACCCGAGCGGCGGCCGGATTTACTTAAAAGTTGTGCGCGCTGCGTTCAACTTCAAACACTTTGGATGTACTTGTATCAGTTTCTGGCTTCCGCAGCCGACCTTCATCGCCGCATGAAAGTTTCAGGTCCCCACGCGCCGAAGTTCATCTAATTTTTATTTCCAGCTCGCGAACCATACGAACTGCCAATATCGCAGACTACAACAAATACCTTTTTGTACTGCGGCATCCCAATTAGTTTTCCCCTTGACAAATTCAGAGCGCGTATCCCAGACCTTTGGGCGTGGCGCCGGATTCCAAAAGCCAGAAATGAATTCGGGTGTGATGCAACGCTACGTGACGTCCCAATTGCAGGTCAGCCGCGGCGATAATATCGAAATTGTTGAAGGATCAGCGCGAGCTGTTTACTAATCGCCTCCGCTCCGGAGTCCAAACCTTAATGCAGTCGTATGTTTGTAATCAGATAATGCGCCCGCTGCATGGCCGGCAAGGCACGCAGTGATGATGAACGATAATGACATGCACTGAATCGGCAATTTCGGAAATGTGCTGATCCGACGCTGGAACGGCCGTGTCAGGCGATTTTTCTCGAATGCTTACTAAGGTAAATGGCGCGGCCTCGGGTCGAGTAAACGAATCGTGCCTCGTCAGCACACAGAATAAAGGGATTTAGCAAGATGCGCAAATCCATTTTAGAACGTCGAAGCGCGCTATATCCCGGACAAGGCAGATCGAGTTACGTGGGTTTCCGCTCCTCCGCGCGGTTGTCGTTCCATCCCCGAGGTTCCCACCACCTCGAGTAGAAAGTTCTAATTAACGTAATCAAGGCGATGCCGTAAAAACGAAGGCCGGTCGCGGGCTGCACAGCCCGATTTCCGGCGCCGCAAAGGAGGAGGGCAAACAACGATGAAAGGGCTGCAGCTGAAAGGCGGCGTCGAGTGTGAAACGACGGCGTCAGATCGATTAGGGCAAGAAAGTGCCGTTCGAGGGTTCCGCGCCGCTGGAAAAGCTGTTGAATAAATTATTTACTGCGCATAGCTTCTAACCCGGCTGAAAATAGGCGTGGAATTTAATGACATTCTGGGAACCGTTAACGGCTGCCAACTACTACGATTCCAAGTAGGTAAAGCAATTTCCTACAGCGCGCGGGCCCCGGGCAACTCCTTCGGATGTTATCGGAAAACTGGGAAAAACTAGTAAACAAGTAAAATATTTACCGCCTAATGTGTACCTCATGTCCGCCATCGGTATCATCACCACACAAAAGCACACGATAATTACCCGCTGTGCCAACTCGACTGCGCACGAACACAAAGCAACTTACGAATCCGACACAACTAACCTCTCCTGAACTTCATAAATAACTCACAGAAGTGATTACTACAACAAATAATATCTACGCTCTCAACAGCGCCGATAATTGTGTTTGTTTGCTTTGAGAGGTTTTTTCCATTCTCTTTATTGCTACGTAGCACTTCAACTTACAATTCAATCATGCTGATGTGGATCTGACGATCACATGGCTGTAATCCCGATATTTTTAGATTATGTACGAAAAACTTGCGAGTAAACAATTCTGAATGCGTCAGCCCCAGTTCAGCCGACAATTCCTGGAAGTGATTACGGATATCAGCAATCTAAATCCTAAAGGTTATAGACAGGGACAGGGACACTGAACTTGTGATTAGAAAAACTATCAACTGGAATGTTTGTAAGGCAAACTATTATTATTATGAATACATTCAAACTCGATTATAGTTAACTATTCCTCGAAATTACAATAACCAGTATCTCACTTTATCGATGATATCACCACAAGCGATACCGACGCTGATTGTTATTTGTTTCTTTAGACTTTTTTCTAGTTCCATAAAGTTTTCTACAGTTTAATCGTTTTGGACAAAGTAAAACTTGCACCTACCAAAAAATGATTGGCAAGGTATATCTTTTAGTCTCCCGTAAAAAAAAACCACAATGTTAGAATTTAATATACGGAAATTCTAACACCCATCAGATTTTTAGCAAATTATGCCACTTCACCTTCCCATCATACTCGTGACCAGCCGTTTGGTTTTGTACCTTACGTTCTGCTAGTGACGCACAGCTTCTTTTTGGCAATCTATGATCTTCCATTCTCCATTCGCATTACGTGAGCAACCCATCCTAGTTTCCGTAATTTGACGAATACTGAGATAGGTGCCTATTGGAACAGTTGGTTGATTTCATTGTTGTATCGTGTTCTCCATTTTCTGTAGATTCTTAGTATTTTTCATTCGAACACCTCCAGTTTTCTCTTCGAGCTCTTTTTCATGACCCATGCCTCACATTTATAACGCATTACTGTCCTAATGATGGTTTTGCAGACCTTAGTTTTGAATTTTCTGTGTACAGTTTTGGATCTACATGTATACGACTATAGGAAATGTCATTATTCTGTTCTGCGTTTCAGATTTGTTATTTAACTCCACTCCTAGACATGTATATTTTTTAACTGTTTAAACATTGAAACGGTTCCCATTCTTTTCCTTCTCGGTTGTTTTTGTGCCTTTATTTTTAGAAAATTTGTTTAAGTCCAATGTTTTTAGTTTCTTTTTTCAGTGGCGTGCATGTTTCTGCTACTTCTTCCTCTCAGCAAGATATAATGTCAATATCTTCTGTGTGTATGGCAAATTGGACAGATTTATTTGTTAGTAAATTTGATCTATTGACTTCTATTTAGCGTACATGTTCCACAGCCAGGTTAAAGCGTGTCGAAGAAGTCGGTCTGTTTCCATGTTTTAATCCCTTGTTTATCTCGAACAGATTTGTAGTTTCGTGTTGTATGCGTACTGTACTATTGCCATCGCCAAGTCCATTGTTGCCTTTATTAGTCTAATGTATCTAGAAAGGATACTAAAATTACGCAGAATTTCGTATAATCAGTCTCTGTGGATAAAATCTTAGACTCGTTTAAAATTGACGTAAATGATGTGAATTCCAATGTTATATTCAGATTCTGCTTAGCATTTGCTGAAAAGCCAGTCAATTGTGGAAATTTTGTAAGTTGTGCACCAGAGTGTTCCTTTTACGATTGTGATATATTTTATCGGCTTGCCCCATGATAAAGAGTCCTTTCTTTATCTAATTCTCCTTTCCATATATTTCTTATTTGTTTCATTACTTACTTTTAGAGTTAATTCTTCATCGAACCATTCTGCCCTTTTTTTTCTAGTTGCTACTTCTAGTAAATTTGGCTTCAATTTTTCCCAATGTTCTTAACTGTTGAAGTTACTATTTTAATGAGTGTGATTGCTTGTACTATTTCTCTTTCGTATTACTGCTTTGCCTCTTGTCGTCTCAACTTTTCTACAGTCTGCTCGTGTTTGTTGCTTGAATTTCTTCATGTGAATTTTATTTGTGCTAGTATGAGGTTAGATGCGCAGCATGCTCCTCTTCGGCTTTTGACATCCAAAATGCTCCTCGTCGCTACTCTTTTTTTCTTTCGGGACATGGTTAAGTTAGTTCGCGGCTCTTCCACCAGGTATTATCCATGTTGCCTTGTGGATATTCTTATATGGGCAGAATGTTGAGCTGATCATATGTTTTCTGTTCGCAAAGTTGATTTTCCATTTTCATCGGTATTTTCATGTAGCGAGTGTTTACCTAATGTCCCTAAGAACTGTTCTTCTCTTCCTGTTTGGGCATTAATGTCCCCATTAAAATTTTTATGAAAGGTTGTCATACACTTTTTTTACTGTTCGTAGAATTCTTCTTTCTTTTCAGCGACATGTTCTTCTGTACAGCAGTATGCATTGATAATTGTTAAGTTAGAGAATTTCAACTTTATTCTTATCTTACATATGTATTGTTTCGAAGTCTAGGATATTGTTCTTAATTTTGTTGTTTATGATGAAGACAAACTACTCCAAATTTTTCGTTTCCCTTGTCTTTGTCACTACCTAGTATTGTATGCGTTTTCAAGTCTTTGATTTGTTCCAACAATTTTGCTTCTTGAACTGTCACCAAGACTATATTGTATTTTTCAAATTCTCAGACTCCAGATTTATTTGTTAGAACCCCCCACCTGAGTCTATTCTAACCCCAACCCACAGAATACCTATATACAATACGACGAAAACAAAAACATTTGTGGTGTAACTTTTTCTTCGGTTGACTGCAAAACTTCCATTAAATTCAAAACTACAGCCATTCGAGAACATTTTAGCTTCCATCATACGAAAACACAATGTATTGCAAGTGTAGTTTTAAGGCAGAGAAGTTGAAAGCCTTCATTGGTCTGAAGCGAAAACTTTTATAAACGCTTATATACAAACAAAATACTTTGAAATCATTTTTTCAACCGAACCAAGACGCTGTAGGGGCAGATAAAAAATGTAATAGTGATTTTCAGTTTTTTCTTTTGCTGTTCTATTACTTCGAAGACCTGTCTTTAAAAAAGAAATGCAATATCCATGTGGCTCAAAGGCACGTCTATACATAGAAAAAACATTGATTTTCCTTGCTAAAATGTGAAGACATCTAGTAGCCTAGCAGCGCACGTCACGTCACTCCCGAACACGGGCAAGGTCTGGCAAATTCCTTTGACCATTTTCGCGCGCTGCGCATTGTCGCGCGGCCTTTTCGAGTACCGTTCTGCCACACGCACGGCCCGGCTGTTTTTACACAAGGAAGGGACCTTGCGGCTCTGTCAACGGAGGATTTAAATTGCTAGATATTTGTCGGTCGTCTGGCACCGGACGGGCGAGGAGCAGCCGGAGAGAGCAGGTCGGCGTGAGCGTGAATAATGCATGAGGGAGGCAAAGGCGAGTCCGACCGGTTCTCCTCTTCTTCGCACCGGCCCGACTGGAATAACTCGAACGCCGCTCCCTTAATTACGGCCGCCATCTTGCCGTGATCCCGGCCGCGCCGCGCCGCGCTCGCCAATAAAACGCACGCGAACAGTTAATTAAAATTAATTCGCGACGACGATAAATCTGCCAACGCGGCGGCCTCTAATGTTTGCGCATTACAATGAACAATTCAACAATCGATAAACCGGGCGCAAACAATGCGCATTGTTCGATAAATAATTTAATCTCGGCCCGGCCGATGTACAGATAAGCGGAACAATGGCAACGCCGCGGAGAGACGAGAGATGCGGCGTAATCGGGTCACACGTTAAACAAAAACGCGCTGCGCCGCAGTATCTCCGAGCAGACGAATCCGAGCGCCGTTCCGCCAGCGCATACCGACCGTGATTAATGCCGACATTGCCGACTTCCCATCCCACAGTTGTTTACAATTACATGCCGGTTCCAATCGCCGGAAGTGCCGGCCAACTAGACGAATGCGTCTTCGCAGGCTCAAGGTCGAGTGGACGCCAGATTCGCGCGCTTGCACGGCCGCTGCTGTGCTGCATCACCGCGCCGCCGCTTCATCAGCAGTAGCGAGAAGCGCCGTTTTCGCTAATAGGCGATTCCGTCATCGCATTCTTGGAACTACTAAACGCTCTACCCATCATGTATTACCCGGGAAACATTCGCTTCCTATCTCAGTCTTACAAGATATTCGACGAAGATTCTCAGGTTATAAATTGAAAATGACAATGTTGGATATGCTGCATGCAATTAACTGATAATTGGAGGAAACTCCATCCTTCAAATAAAATTATAGAAAAAACTGATGCAAACATCATTACATGAATTGTTGAAAACTTCCATGATTTCTTGGTGTAACAATGAAAACTCGCCTTTTAAGGAAAATCTGAACGACAACACAAGTTTCAATGAAACAATCTGGAATCACACATCCCGAGAATAAAAAGTTTGAAACGAGTTTTATGGTTCAGATTACTAAAGAAAACTTCAAAGTGAACTAGAACAAAAAGATACTTCGATTAATTTTAAAGGTAGAGAATAAAGAATAAAAATGTAAATTTAGCTGATCCTAATCAAGGTTAGTAAAGAACGCATGACCAAACATCATTACGTAATAAATGATCAAGAGGCTACTACTGTTGACCTCCATTTCACTGGAGAGACGAGATTTTCGGGTTCGGCCCCTGATCACCGTCCTCTTGAATGCCTTAGCAGGGACCAATTCGTGTCCTCATAATTTTAGCGACCACAAATGATGGGAATTGCTGTCGGAACCCCTGCATCTCTGTGGAGGTCGTCGTTTCCCACAAACCACGGGGCATTAAAAACGATTCTTCAAGCCAAATTTTTGGACAATCTGGTGCTTGTGGATGTGCATCTTTGCGACTCAGCCCCAAACTGGAGCTGCATACATTATGATAGAGCGGTTGATCGTTTTATAAATGACCAGCTTGGCTTTGGAGATCGCCCTAGAACGCCTCTCTTCTCCAGGGTATCCCTCTTCAAAAGATTTTAAGATTCGCTAGATTGTCTCGCCAATGAAGCGGTATTTTGATAGAGAATAAGAACCTCGAGCCCTTTTCCGGGTTGATTTTCGTTCTCCCCCTGTCGTACCAGCGTTCAAGTAGAGTTAGCTCTTTCTAGAGCCTTTGGTTCATGAAGGAGGTACTCATCGACCTGAACGGCAAAATACCACTAAACAAGTCCAGTGATACTTATTATTAAAATAATGCTTTACTTTATGAAAAGGGATAACGAGACTATGGTCAACTCCGATGGAACAGTATGGGAAAACGGACCGAACCTCGTGTTACAATCACAAAGAGGAGTCAGTCGATCGACCCGTCTAGCCTTGAAAGTTCTTATGAAACATCAACCAATGGTTCAACAAGAAATGGCACGAGGAAAAAAATAGTAGAACTTCGAGCGTCATAGTTGTTTATTTGGACGTTTAAAAATCCTTCAAATTATAATAAGACCGCCTGTTTAATCATTTAATGTAAAGTTATCGTTCCTGTAAGGCAGTGTTCACTTAAAAAGCTATAAAAATACATCTCGTTACACGACTACCTACTGCAAGAGAGGTTAAATGTCAAATTCTCAAACATCCAATAAATATCCAAATATAAAGAAATAAAAAAATACCAACCTTAATAATTTTTGCACACTTTAAAGAAGAAAAAGAAGTAAACAGTGGTTTATATGATTTCTCTTCAACAATAAGATATCCTTCAGATTCATACATAAACTTGTGGGTAACTAACATTGAGCGTTAATAACGTTAATACAAACCATACAACGTACACAGACATTATCAGAAGAATAATAAATAAGTTGATCAAAATAGCACGCAACAAAAAAAAAAAAAAAATGCAATTTCTGAATCTAAACTAAACGATACCATCAAAACTAGATCTCATACAACTATTGCAACTATAAAATTAGTCTCGGTAAAATTTGTCCATATTACAGACTGGATGAAGAAATTAGTTCTTCGAGATGACCGGTCAATAACAGAATATTCATTGAAAATGAAATATCTCCTAAACGAATGAATGGATAGTAATGCAGTCTGGTGTAAATATTTTTTTGACATTTATTGAAAATTTACAATTTATCTCACTAAGAGTATCGAGTAAATGTGTCGAAAGTCTTTGGCTTGAAAGGGAAAACGGCCACCGACGTTTCTTCTTATATATCACTATCGCTTAGTGTTGTTAAGGTAAGTCTGAGGCGATATTTTGTTTAGTCTTTTACTGAGTGATCCGTCCGTTCCTCGAAAAGTTGTTTACGAGAGCGTTTCGATGTCGATAGTTGTCGAAGGCGCTATTTATTTCTACCATGATGCAGGTCTTTGCGCACTATTAAATTATTAATGTACTGCCGCGGGAAATGTTTGTAATGTTTTTAGCAGGGTAGGTTTGACAAACTCCCAAAGATGTTGGTCATAATACCGTATGGGTTTTGGCATAGTCTTATATAGCAGGATTTTATTCTTAGTGGATCGTTTCGACTTACAGCCCACGAAGTCAATACATCTATTTAAGCTTGAGGTTCATCTACCAAGTTAAACGTTCATCTAGATTCACACTTAACATCTGATTTTGCAAACAGATTTTGGTAATAATAATAAATGTTTCTTGGGTAGATTTAAATTGGTTTATTATGATTCGCCGTTCTTTAAACCATTATTCTAGCAGAATAAGCAGGCTTGCATGTTTTCAGAGAATGTTACAAGATTATCATCCGAGGATAGGATTAGCTACATCATCCGCACACGCGGCAATGATGGCGTTCTCTATTTCGGGTAAGTCAACAGTATATATAAGATAGAGAACTGGACCGAGCACGTTGCCCTGCGGGACGCAGATTATGAATTTTTTCCAGTTGGCTAAAATAATCTGTTAAGGCAGCTCTTTACTATTTATTGTGGATCCTGCCATAGATTCCAAACAAAATATTTACGTGGAAGTTCCCCAAACAGTCGACATTGTTTTCGGCGGCGCGAAGGTCAACAGCAGCGGATAATCCAAAGAGCCAGCCGATAGGCATGGCTGATCATAAAAGCTGTTATTTAAGACACATTATGAAAATGGTTGTACAAGGTCTCGGCGAATTGCGAGCGAGACTGCAATTCGCGAGGAAATGTGCCGATGACTCCGCCGCCGTTGGGAGGACAATCGGAGGCGCTGGCCCGGTTCGCCGCGTAGGCAGCAGCGGTCTCGCTTAATCTCTCCCAATTTGGCCTTTTGCCATTACGGCATGACGCTGCATTGACGGCTCATAAATAACTTTTTATGTCACGACGAACACGGCCGGCAGCAGATCGGCCGATGGCACACCAGACCGACTAATCGAGTCGATAGAAAAACCATTAGGATGAATGTTTCATGCGGCCGGCAAAAAACGCCGTCGCCATCACCGTCGGATTATTAACGGGTATCGCATGGGCTCGGAGGAAATTGCGGCTGGCATGTCTAAACGTGCGTGCAAAAAACGCGCAAAACTGGTATGATTAATACAGCACGGTTGGGCAAATGGAGTCAAGGAGACGGACAACTGCAGCGGCAGTCTGATTCAACGCGGCGTCACGCTAATGGAAGCGCAACGGCCGACGAGGGGCGCGCGGGGACGCTGCAGTCACTGACCTCCATTGCTTGAGCCACATTGCGTGATGGCCGCGCCGATGCCATCGAAACAGGAAAATCGCCGGGCCCGTGAGAATCGCCGATTCGCCGGCGCGCCGTTTAACGGCTCAATTATCCGTTTCAGCGGCCTGCGATTTGATGGGTCTACAAATCATAGTCGCGGTGGTCCGACGTGTTCCTCGCTGCCGGCTACGCCGACCAAGGCCGAGCGCCGAAAACAAAGGGGTGGGCACACAGAAATGGGTCGACGAACTTTGGGACACGTACGATTTCGTTGTTGCATGCACGGGCGGCGGCGCTACCGGTGATTCATGCATAAAAGAGCCATTTGAAAATAATTAGTGTTCTCTCTCTGCTAAATTGAAATTTAATGCGGCCCGCGCTCCGCCATTACCCCGGAATTTCAAACAATTTTCCGAGGGTCTCCTGACAGCATTCCTCATCGGCTCCGATTAGCTAGTCACCAGAAATAACATCACAAAAACGCCTACGACAAGCAAATTATCATCGGACAATTGATGCAATATATGCAAACAAACAGTTTGACCTATTCTCAAACGGCGACATGGCGTCAATTTTATTTGACAATTCGAATTTGTGGCCAAGGACGGACCCGTGCAAATACTCGAGAAGTTCCAAAATCCTCCAAACAAGTAGGTTAAAAATCGATAGAACACGCGCTGCGCACCAAGACACTTCATACTGTTGCTTTCACTTCCGAACTACCATCATTTTATATTTTTCAACAGAACCGCCACTAAAACTTTCTACGATAGAAAAGATCATAACGAATTAAATGCGTTGCTAGAAGTGGATAAAAATCGTGCTTGGTGATTTAAACATCCAAAAGACAAAAGAAGTATTCAATATTTATAGTTAACAAGTAAAGTCTATATATACCACTGAAACAAATGAAGCTCGTGACCTTTCTAATATGTTGGAAACTGCACGTAAAGGAACAAGTTGTAAATAAATCGCGATTCGATCAAACTTAATAGGGGAGAAAGCGGGCGAGCCATAATAGACGAAAGTGGAAGCATTAGGGTGATAGATTAAAAGGGGAGAAATCTTGAGCAATCCGGGAGCGCTTGGCCTTGAACCGCCATCACGCCACCGGGCGCGGATCGATGGCGTGAATATTCCGCCGGCTCCCAAACAAATAGACCATTAATCAGTGATATCCGAAATTGCGCCCCGAGCCGGTCAATACCCGCGCCCGGGGCCGGCAATAAATTCCGCTGCGAGTTAACAGTCGCTGGCCGAGCGGTCGGCAAAAAACGACGGGAAGAGAAAGCGCCGAGTACAAATGGAAATGGCAGGCGGTTAAGTTAGGTAAACGAACAAAGGCCGGCGTCCCCCGCATTCCGACCCTCGCGCGGCGATGCGGGCGCCCTGCCAGGTCAGGCTACGGCGGATCCAGATAGGGCGTCCTATTTGTTTTGCTCGGCGCGCGGACGACATGCCGCCGAGGCTTGCGAAAATTTAATGGGCGCAGAGTTCAAGGGTTCAACCAATGCAATCGATAGCCGTATCGTTGCCGTTGTCGCTGGTCAGATCGTTGGGACGGACGGAGCGGCGGTGTGGTGAGCCATGCGGAGCCGCGCTACGCCCGCCGCTCCCCAGGGGAAGTCGTCGGCGCGGCAGATGGCCGACAACGCATCACATGGGGTTCGCTTGCTCGCCTGATCGCATCTCTCGAATCTGGGGCAGCCGAAATCAACCAACCAACCTCTTTGTGATCCGAGCGGCTACGCCACGCCGATGCACTGCACCACATACGTTTCGCATAGGAGAAATCGCCGTCCTACATGGTTATCGGTTGGCTTGGCCTGAATTCGCCTGCCTGCACAGGGAAGCACTTTCACACAAACACCTCGTTAATTCCGCGGCCGGGGGCCCGCGAGCACAAGGCAACATCGTAATCCAATTAAGGGCCGAGACGTCCAACCACGCACCCAAGAAGCACTGCGACCGAGACGGCACACAATCTCCGATCCTGCTGCAGCTATTGCTGGCGCGGTGGTTGCCGAGTGGCACAAAGGAACGGATAGGCCGAGAGAGCGAATGGGCGAACTGCACACACGGCAGCGCTCGAGGCTTACATCATCAACCAAAAAAAATCACTTACCAAAACTGTGGGCACAAAACTAATCCAAAAAACGGCACGATAATCCAAGCACGAACGTCGCAGTCAACGCGAAACGACCGTAAATCCGCAACAGTGAAGTGTCCTTGAAACTTGGCGCGAGGCGCGACGTCCTCACGCTTCAAACTCGCACAAAAGACTGAAGCGGCGCGAGTCGAGCGCAACGAAGAGAGCGAACAACCGGTCGCCGATTCCGACCGAGCGCTGAAACAGCAACAAGTGATATCCAAGGGCCGCGCGGCGACAGTCGAACAGTTGCGGCGAAACTGCAGTGATAGCTGAAGCGCTCGGAGCCGTAATCGGACCCGTTTCGCAGCTTTTTCGCGCGATTCGAAAAAGCGACGCTAACTAGCAGGTTCACGTCCTGAATTACAGACTCCCATGCGCTGCCGCCCCGCATTTTTCCTCTAGCCTTTACTCGGAAGAGATGCCAGCGTTGCCTAGTTTATGCACGTGTTCACGCGAGCCTTCGGAATGGCTGATGGCCGCTCATGCGAGCACCATTCAAGATCTTCATTCACCGAACGTCCCGATCGAAATCCAGCGAGATGTGTACTTAGCGCCTCCGGTCGCATTCCTCCTCGAGAGAAAACCCCGGCGAGTCCCGGCCAAGTGCTACTTACTGATCGATCACTCGCCAAGCGCATCCATTCAAGCGTGACAGGTCAGAAACGACTCAGGTAGAAACCGAGCCGGTCTCGTACCCACCCCGGGCATAAACTTTTATTTGATTACCAACAAAAAGATAACGGTGAGTCACTTGACAGGCATTCTCGGGGCTAACCATTCTAATGCTTTTATTATGGCAACAAAAACGGGTCTAAGCGATTTACTAGCTAGAAATGAATACGAAATTTCAGGTTCCAAAGAAGAACTGTGTCAATCGCCGTTTCGCCATTCTACCAACCAAGGAAGGTCTTTAATCAATAACTTCCCTTCTTTCAAAATTAAAACCTTGCACTCATCTAGTTCATTGTAAAAATTACTTTAATCTCGTACCAAGTTTAAGAAAAATGGTAATTTGCACCAAGATTATTATAGGTCGTTCGGGAATCCCTTAATCTATTCGGTATAATCGTCGATGAAGCTAACATTTTCTTATGTTACGGCAGTTATGATTTCCCAATATTTGATTCATCATGGTTTTTCCTTTCAAAAGGATCGCGTTATAATTTGTTTTACCTTGGTTTGAATTAAGGAGTACCCCAAGCAACAATTCCATAAAATTTAACCTGATGCTCCATAACTCCCAAAGCTAACTACTAAATAGGGGTGGATAAAAGTTGAAATCTAGTGTGAAGAGCAGATTCGGGGTAAATTTGAACGCCAATTCTGACCCAACAATAACCACTATGTTTTTTTTTCTTCTTGCAAAGTTTATATTCACGTACTGCGTTTGTTACATTCTAGAGACTAAAAAGTTATTAATTCAAACTTTAATTACAAGGATGAAAAACATTTTTAATTATTTTTGAATAAAAGCTCTAATTTTGAAACATTCCAACTTACCAAGACTACATCCAAACTGCCCTCACTAGGGTGGCGTTTAAAAATGGACTAAGAATATTTGAAGAAAAGCTTGACACACTCGCACCGTCTCTGGCTCAATTTTGACCAATCTTCAAGTTTTTCCCTGGTGCGTCTACCATGATTTGTTTTTATTTGGAAACCTTTGGAAAGTTACTTGGAAGCTTTTTTAATGTATCTTTTCAAATCTATTTTTCGCTTATCCAAATGAAATTATTATTTTCTCACTTTCTTGAGATTTTCATTGCAACTGGAGCAAGACCTGTACAAATTCTAATTTCAAATTATATGTGAAACTGTACCAGTAAAGTAATGTAGATGATTAAAGGCACTGCTCTCTAAGCGACCAAATTAGCCTAAACAGATTCTGTAAAATATAGATATAAACTTCGATGACTTGGCAAAACTTTACGTATAAAAACACTAAGTCTGTTCCTACTTTCATCCACTGTTAGGCGCTCTTTGCTTTTGAAAGGGCTATAGGAAAAAGAAGAACATTTCCATTGATTAAGAAAGAACAGCATATTTTAGAATTCCCTTTTAAAAATCAAATTTCCACTTGTAAGACCCTTAACTTAATAAGCCAAACTTCAGGTTGGAATATGAAGTATTAAGGGGACCTTGACATGCTGATTTGTTCTAATTTCTCCTCCAACCTTCTATCATATCCTTGCAACTGTCTTTTGAATACCTTTTTTAAGATCTCTTCTCGTTGCGTTCACCGTCGTTCGTAAGCTTTTTCTCAACTATTCAACTATGCTTTCTTATCTTCCAGTTAATCAACTAGTGCATTATGAGGGCACCATGACAAACAATTGCTTGGCCTGTCCATTCGACCATCCCCCAATCTCCCAATTCTGTTTTGAATAACCAATATCAGAATCCTAACTACCAAGATCTTTGCCCAGCTTTCCTTTGAATTGGGGTATATGAGGGATAACTTAACACGTTGATTGCGAACACACTTCGGTTTCTCATTCGGGCCAAATCTGTTTTTGCGAGATTTTAAAATAATCATTTGTTTTTTCCAAAAAATCAAATTATGTAATTTAGACATAAAAATATACATCATTCAGGGAGCTCCATAGATATAAAATCACAAGACTCTGTCATTATACTGAGAAAATTCAAAATACGATCGGTACTATAGGAACAAATCACTTTTGTTTATGAAAGTAGGTCACAATCAAATGTAAAACGATAAGATTCTGATACACAACTTAAAAAATCTTAATTATTTAATTCCAATAATTGACAGTTAACCTTGAACGACCCCAGTTTGTAAGTGACTATTGGCTCTCTATGCATTTCTCTAAATACAGCAAAATAATAATCAAATTAACCAGTTTAGTAACGGAGTAAATAAACTAATCGCAAAGATTACGGAATAACTATTGTCACAGGTACCAAGACCATAAATTTACTTGGCTATTATTTCTACATCTAGCTTAGATTCTGCTGTTCTATTTCCATGAATTACATAGTTAATTAACCTGAGCAGAATTCACGTTGGGCTTGGAGTAACCTTCGTAACGGCCGAATTGATCCACCGCGAGCGTTGCCGTCAAGCCGTAGTTTAAATCTCATGCTACGGTTATAAATGTCTGGAGGTTGTAGTGAAAGTAAAAGAAAAGAGCAGCGAGCTGCACAGAGGCTGTTTTTTACCCAGGTGTTAACGAACTGCTAGGTGCTTTCCTTATTGCTCCGCTAGAACGCCATGCTGACGTTGCTTGAAAGGGCGATCCCAATGCTAGTGGAAAACGCTTGTAGCAAACCTACAGGCATAATAAAGTAGTCATTTGGGCCGTCATCTACAATATACACTAATTAAGTAGACAAACTGTGTAATCAAGTGTTTAATTTAATTGCAGAGGCGCCGACAAGAGCGTCCTCAAAAAAGCACCTACGCAAATACGTCGGACAGCGTCGGATGTATAGCCCCCGACATCTTATTATTCTCAAGATAAGACTGATAGTGCTTCTCAGTAACTGAAAACTTCTATTAAGAATTCATACAATAGGGGGCAAATTTTATACTTATAATCCTCGACTTTCATCACGTTAATATTAACCTTATATTTAACTAGTTTAAATTTCAAATTCGATGAAGGAGATGGGGATATAAGAAGCAAAATGTACTATATAGCAAAATATAAGACGGAAGGAAAACAAAAAATTTAATTTGTAAAAAATCTGAATGACCTACCACTATAAAAAAAATAGGAAGATTCGGACAACATATATATCATCGCCATTTCTTTAGTTCGTAATTATCTGACGATAAAATACTTTAAAACTTCCAATTTCAACCATTCCCTCCGGTGAATGTGTGAAGAGTTTATCAGAATAACAAAATGGGCCTCCAATAACCCTTGCAACCTAAACCTCGGCCATCGTGATGAAAAATGGGAATTGGAGTAATTAGGGAAATTCTGATCTAGGTTTAAGACGAACTCGACTTACTTAAGATACTGCGAGTCTATTTTGAAGAAAGACTTTGTCGAGAGATTTCTGAGCATCAAGAGTACTGCTGTATGCGATTTGTTTAGTTAAATAGGTCGAATTATACAATCTAGTCTAATTCTAGCACTTTAATCAGTTTTGAAAACTAAAGGAGAACCAACACTAGTTACCAATAAGGGAAATAATTTAAAAATCAAAACACAATCTTTTTAAGGGTACAAAGCCTAATAGAAATTAAAAGAAATGAAAACAAACTTGCAGAAGACTGTAGAGATAAAAAAGAAAATAGAAACGTCGTACCTTTCTGGGCCTGTCGATATGTTAATAAAATTAACTATACATTATATTACAATCCAAAAATAATAATGGGCGTTTTAAAACTACATTTTTATTTTTCCGCTTCTTTAATCAGTCCGTTATAAGGCGGATAATTTTCGAGTATCTGCGTACGTCTAATGTTCGCAGCCAACGGCGCTTGCAATGCTTAATGCTTTTGTAGGGCATTGTTCTAAAACAGACATTAAAGTTAGAAAACGAAAGTTAACGACTTTCGTTCACGGTTTTTCCATCGACACTGGACGACGCGCTACGAGCTGCATCCGACGATTTTAGGCGTTCAACTTTGATGGCCTATCGGGTCGTAAATGAATGCCATTGACCTGGCAGACACTTTTTACTATTATTTTAACGATCTTCCGGTTGGTCGATAGATGAGCGCACTTAGTAGGTCGAAAGTAACTGTAAGCAGCAGCGCCACTTACCGTGAAGAGGTGGTTGTTAATTTGTTAATTAATAGGACGGCATCGATTCCATTCCAGTATAAAAGCATAAAATTTCTATTTTGCCCTTTGGCATGACAGTTTGTTCGCTCATCTTGCTATTAATAGTTACGATTATCATCACAACCAAAAACGGATCATCAGGTAATTTAGTTAATTGAAGCAATTACTTTAAGTGTACAAGTAATCCAGTGTTTGCTTTCTATTTTGTTATTTCATATGTAAGTAAATTTTGTGGGAATAACTAATTAAAAACTTAATTAACTTACAACATATGACTATGTATACGCTAATATAAAAGCTTCAGTTTTAAATTATTAACTCAAATTTTCCTTTTGAACTTGATGAGAATTTGATTTTCTTAAGATCGTACATCATTAATAAACAATGCAGATTACTGAAATGGTCAACAGTACTCATTCGATAACCAAATTTTCGTTACAAGTCAATTTGAACAAAAGATCGATTTTTCGAGTCTTCGACTTCCTCAATATTTTAAAGAATAGTCCAAATAAAACCTGAAATTTCATTGTATTAAAAAGCTGGGGAAGTGATTGCCGGGGCGTTTCAATAAACACAAGAAACGTCATTACTTCAGCTCTCTGACACAGAAGAAGGTGAACGCACTTTTGCCTTAATTAAAGCCGAGTCCCCGAAATCTCAAACAAAAGACTGGAACCCAGGGGATAAACTGCAACCCTCACTGAATGGCTGTCAGCTGGGAAAAGAAATCGCTAACCACTCTCAAACCTACCTGTTGTATTGTAGTGCCGTTCTTTATTCGAGGCGGCATTGTAAATTTGGTTTTAGCCCAGCTTTCGGCCGACTAAGGATATTTAGCGCAATTTGACTCGCAAATTAATCGGAAATAAACGGGGGCTTTCACAAATGCATTCTCGGCGTGCTTTGCTTAGGTAAGGTTAGTAACAGGAACTGAAGAGTACAGCATTGCATAGAGGTCAAACATAATTGCATGTTAATGCTCTCGAGAGCCGTAATGTTAATAGCGGAGAAAGTGAAAAGCATTTCGTAAGCAGTCGCCACGTTAAACTGTGGAGAAACAATGGCGAAGTTTACTGGAATGTGTCGGAGCCCTTCGATAGTTCACCAATAATTGAGTGGCCGTGTTCGATTGAAAATCCGAGCGGGCGCTGGAGGGTGGAGAGGGCCGATTTTCATTTAGCCGATTGTGGAATCAGCACTCTGCGCTCCGGAGGAAGGTCGCAGCAGCCGGCCTAATCCTACACGGATATCCGTAAATATTCGACGAGCTCTCTACCGTAATCAAGTTACGCAATTAGGGTTGACATTTTTCGCGCGGGTTAATTATTAACGCAATTTCGCCGCATTCTAAATGCTCGCAGCCGGTGGAAATGGGGACCGGCGCGGCGCAAAAACACGAGTTTGCCCTACTTTCTATTCGTTATTCGCAGTTGTGCACTCAAGGTGATTTTTTTGCCGAACAAAAACTCGGCCGGCTTAATTGCTTTACACAACTCGCTGAAAACCGACCAACGGATAGAAAAGTTGGGCGCTCGCCGATAATTTCACATCACCTTTTACTTTCGTTGGTCGTGGCTGCTCGACGCGACCAGCAGAGGATGCCGGAGCTTTCTCTGCTGAAATCCTTCAAAGCTTGTTGCCAACTCGCCCACGGCTACGATTTATTTATAATTTGATGCATGCACTTCTGCCATTTTTCGATTCCCGTGAAGTTGCTCCGGAGTGCGGCCCGCGAAGACCTTGGATTCGACTCGTTACGCAACCCGGTGAAACCGTTACATTTTCCGTTACATAAAGCCAGCTCTGAATACGTGTCCAACTTTCACGCTGCACGGCCAAGTTCGTTTTGCAATTTTCATTCGCTCTTGTGTGTCTGCCGGCGTTGATAAATTAACCAAACAAACACGCTCCATACCGAATCTGCCAGCCGCGGCCCACATTTGCTGAAATGACGACTCTCTTCGGCATTCACAAATGGAATTGGCTGGCAATGCAGAGCCCCAAAAGCGGCTTCCGCTTTTTAATTGCTTGAAGATCTTTATTTTTTAGTTGGATCATTCTAAGAACTTTGTCAAAAAGTCCGCTGTAATAAAAAATCTGAAAGATTGCAGTGATTTAAAAATTGAGAAAGAAATTTTACCCTACATCAAAGAACATCGGTACCTCCTGCGACTAAACCAACTTGTGCGCAAGCTATGAACAATATGGTACACGTCAAAAGCGGAACAACTAAAAGCTAATGAAGTGATATTACTAAAAAAAATTTTGTCATATATGGTACATCACACCATACCAACAATACCTAAATTCATTTCATTTTAAAATGGAGAACTATTTACACTATTACTATGAAGCACCCAAAAAAAGCAAAGCTGCAGGAGCGTCTCGATTCAAATATAGATTCCCCTTCTTTATATTCAAAATATCAAAATGTCTTGTTCTAACAAAAATACTTTTTCTTCAACATTAATATTTTTTATAAAATAAGAGCAATTTTGGTTTTAACAATTATCCTATTTGCCGCTGATGATGGGCCGTTTACTTAATCTAATACTTATTGATGTGACTCTGATCCCCATGGTGTAGTATAAAGTTAAAACCAAATTCATACACTTACATTATGTTCTATTGATTACTTTCGACGTCATAAATGAGCAATTTACAATTGGTATTATTTTTGGCCCGTGCTTACCTATGGTTTTTATAGTTATCTGGAAATCTATTTAATGCATCCTATATGTTTTTTATTTCATTCCCTTATAAAAATGCAATCTCTGAAATAATTTTTTTGAACGTATCTATCAAATCTTTTTAGAAAACAAAGTTTTTCGATTTTTCCCCAAAACTACACATACATATCTACTGGAACTACTAGTTCGTACAGGAATGTTATTGGAGCCAAAAATAATAGAATGAGGAGAAGAAACAATTTCACTTCGTTTATACAACAAATGAAGTACAACCGAAGCGAAACTAACAAATTTTAAAATCTCCACAGCACGCAACTCCTTAATGGAAGTTGGCCCGGCGAAAATTAGTAACAATAAATTTGGAAGCTCTAAAACTAAATTGGCAATCCTTTCTTTATTACGCCAAAAAACTTTCTACTACCAGTAGCCAATTATGGTTTTAACAAAAAATATGCAAACATTTAGCTATGTCCATTCAAAAATGTAAACAATAAGCTAGAAAGCGCCGCCCGCCCTATTTACATTTCGAACTGAAACGAGGACATTAAGAAAAAACTCGTGACATCATCGCCACACAATTAGCCAGATACGTTGCTTTGACAACCTACGCTGCCAACCAACATTCTAATAAATTGTTCTGGAAATTCCGCTTCCACCTCCACGCCGCTTTCTAAATCTGGCGGCAACCCGACCCAGGCGAAACGCGCAAAGTTCCGCGGTATTAGCAAAAACATAACAGACATTAATAGCTCGGCGTGCCTCTAGACATGCAAAAACCGAGATAAATAAAAACAAGGTCAAATTTCGAGTCCACGCACGCGTAGGTACAGAACGATCGGAATCGCACAGTCCAATGCAGATCGACCGCCACTAGCTGGCTCGTTCCAGTAAACGTTGCTGATAAACAACTCGGGGATCTCGAGAACTCCGACGAAATCCGGCTTAGCAGCTTTGCCCTGAACTTCCCGCGTTCGTTAGGATTTTCGGTTTTTATGAGTCCATAAATTCGGTTCGTCGTCGTCGGAACAGGAGCAATCGAGTGCCGGAGAAAACACATTGGAGTTATTCTGGCATTTATTTATTTCGGTGGCCACGAAGTGCCGCAATTTTTATTGCCCGCAATGAAGCAAAATAAATACGACTGCCTGCTCTGCTTTTAGGCGTGAAGAACTGTAATCGCGGCCATAAGTGCAAAATTACCGTACATAGATACAGAACGGGCAGAACAAGGTACGACAATTAGTAGACCTGGTCTAGGAATGTTCTACTTCTTAAACTGGTTCTTAAATACTTCACTTCTGCATGCCAGTTTTAAAATGTACAAAGAAACTCACAAATAGTTTTTGATAAAAACGTCAGCACAGCTGACCTTTATCTTAAAAAAGTGATACTTCATGAGGCAACATATATCATGCTTTTTTTTATCAGTTTTGAATATTGCAACTGATGCTAGTAAACAAGAATCGTTGAGTTATTTATTACACTGAGTTTTCTTAAATGCAGGTAGTCGTACTTTAAGGTGTCCCTAAGCATAGTTGCTCAACTAAAGTCCTGCCTTCAAAGACGAGTAATAATGTTTACACAAGTCTGCTTCCTTATTGCTTCAGAAGTTAGCGTTGTTCAACTACAAAGAGAATTTCAAAATGTCATAAACCCCAAAGTTATAGTATGAACAAGCCCCCACAAAAGAGCACCAACAATAATGCAAACTGACACAAAAAGGTGGAACGACGAAGTTTAGGTATAGACGTTCCGGGTTCTTTTGTGACAAACTTTAATTACATACAAACTTAGAATATGGGTGTAGGAACAACCAACACCAAATTTACACGCTCAAATAGGATCATCCAATATGCACGTATATACACATTCAGACTTCGGAGTTTCCAATTGTTTCCGTTAGTTTAATTAAAGGCAAGAGAAAAGTTGGGAGAAAGAGGGCAATCAATAGATGCCGTCAAAGTTCTTCCTTTGTTGGCCGAGCGATTTGCTAAGCGTAGCCGGGAGCGAACGCGGTCGATGGGAATTAATAATGCATCGCTCGTTTGGCTGAACTCCAAGGACAGCTCGCAACTTTCTATTTACATCAACACGGAGCGGAGATCAAAAACACCAATTAAGTATTCCGGACGTGATGGGTTCACAAAGAAGGAGGAAGCGCAGGAGGGCAAACAAAAGGCGCCTCGCCAAAAGCGAAAGGGGTCGACGGCCTGGCTGCCATTGCGATAACGAAACAATAGTGGTCCACATCTGGAGCCGCGGTGCTCGCCTGCCTGCCTGCACGAGACCATCCCACGACAGGTTCGGGCTGGGTCGTCTCGGGTACATTTGGGCTCGGGTCTGGCGCAGCCCAGCCAATATTCCCGTCGTAACGAGCGTTCCTCGAACGCCCGCTGGAAGGTTGCCAGGCAAAACACTTTCGTCCATTACTATTTTATCATTGTCCGCGGTTCTCTGTCATCTCCTGCGTATTTAATAATTAAGAGCTCTTTAAAATACTCGCGCGCCCGCATCTGTGCCAGATTTATCACGAACGAGGACAAAAGTTCCGTTTTGTGACATTTGCTAGGCGCAAATTCGCTCCTAAAATCTCGACGAATGCCAGAGGGGTCTTTAGCATGCGGAGAAATTCTGGCCGAAATCCTTGGCAAGTGCACTTTTATTTTTGACGCGGCAAAAAAGCGGGAGAGGGACACCTGGCCCGCTGAATAAAGAAAATAACAAATAGGCTAGCTACTAAGTAAGTCATAAGAATGTCTTAGTTGTCAGTATGCCCTAATGGTACCGTAGACGTGCCTTCACTGGAACAAAACCAATAACCTTGATAAGGTGATGGATGATTGCAAGTATACATAAAAAATATAACGGTCTTATACAAAAGTTTTACTTTAAAAAGTGCTAAACACGTATCATAAAAAAGGGATCAGGGATCGGTATTATAAAAGGAAGTGATGTACTATCACATTAAGAATAACTCATAATTAGGACGATTCATCCCAGATATTAAGAGTGAATTTATAAGCGATGTATGGACTAGAAACAAGTATGAAATTGGATACCGAATGAATTATCTACCATGTTCATATTGATGAGAATTGTAACTGAAAATATATGTGATATAAGGTGGGCAATATACGTACGTATGATTCTCAATTATTATCCACAAAGGAAAATTTACTCGTACAATAGTAACCGTTAAATTCAGGCCGAAAGAAATGCAAAGTAATAAATCACTTCTAGAACAAAATTGACCTTCTCGTTGACTTTAGCATGTTATTATCTTTTAAGAATGCACTCAAGCAAATATTTGCGTTATTAATAGCACTGCGTTCTACCATATGAAAATAAATCAGAGTGTTTTGAAAAGTCTTGCATACTTTGCGATAACTTTATCGATACGTACGGTATATAAAGCTACATATTTCTTATAAGATTAGAATGTCCTCAATCAAAAGGAGCCAATAACAAACAAGTTTCTTCATCCCATTGGAGAAGAGAGATAGATATCAATCATTCCAACCATCTTCCTGTTTTACGTGGTGATTAGTATGAATCTGTTCGTCTGACACGCTTGATGTTCATTCGTGGATATCAAGAGCCGTCCACATCGAGCCTGATTTGTTGTGACTGGATTTTTTTCCCATCATCTACAAGTCCTGACATCTATGAGCACACAACTTTTAGTCATTAGAAAGTTAATAACAACGTGTTGCTTTGACCGCATCTTCATGCCACTTTTCATTTTAGTCGCTACTTTAGGGGCCACCCACCTAATATTACCAAGGAATGCTACCAGATTTTCGGCGAGGATACAAGAGTTTTCTGATCACCCTTGTATTAAAACTACAATGTTACAATTTCCAACAAATAAATGTAGAGACTTGCAAGACTTCACTTTTACAACTACTAGACACGTTTGTTTGGATTTCTATTATTTTCTTCTGGATATTCTTTTATTTCGTTTTGTAAATAGTAGTTTCGATCTGTTTATAAACTACAATTATCTTTGTATCTAAATTCAACCACATTTCAAAATTAGGAATAATAAAATAATAGGAGCATTTCTTAAAATACGACCGTACCCGTAGAGGATATGCATTTTTAAATATTTTCCTTCAAAACAAACTTTTACAAAAATTCTGCAACATATTTAAGGGTGAAATTTGTTAGTTCGAACATTAATTTCGTGACCCGATTTTCCTTTCACTGTGACCAAAAATGTTATCATAGATCAAAATTCCAAATCATTGAAAACGAAAACTACAACTGAATAGTATAAAAAATAACGTGCCATCCTTGACCTTTTCCCGAAATTACCATGCTGTTTTCTCCGAAATCAGTAACATCAACACAAAAATGCCAAACAGCTTTGTTGCTTTACCAAACTGCGTTATAAATATTAAATGATTAGGAAATCGTCTCACACTTGGGAAATTGGAGGACCAACAGATTTTTCCCAATATTAAAAACAGGAGGAATTGCGGCTCGTCGCTCATTTCTAAATCGGCTTTTGGGAACACACCGGCGGTCCGCGCTACGTGGGAGACGCGCCTCTATATTTAATAAGTTTCCACTACATACTTCGCCGGCAGCCTCAAAAATAGCGCCCCATTCTCCTCGCGCTAGATTGGACGCATCACATGTCATTAGCATTCCCGCGGTGTCGCAACATAGCATGCATATTTAAATTCCGAGCAGTGCAAAGGTCATTGGTATTTCCTTGAAGGAGCTGCCTGTGAATTTTAAACGCCGGCACCATACGTGGAAAGTCACCTACTTGGAACGATGATGCCACACCGCAGCTCAATGGCGCACATGGCTTCATCGTTACCAAATACGAAATTTATGTAGATCAACTTTTTTATATACTCTTTTCAGCGGATATGTTCTTCCATACTCTTCTTTTTATCATCAGATACTTGTTCCCAGTTTTTATCTGCTCCTTTATTGTTAACTATATTTGTTCATTTCGTTTCATTTTACCTTATTAAATTAATTTCCGCAGGAGTGGTTTTTGTTCATAAGGAATGTTGCAACAGTAATGATTAAAAAGAACTCAACAAATGCAACAGGCGTTTAAATCAAAGATATCAACAGAAAACCTGGAACCATGTTTATTCAAAAATCAAAGGCTAGATCGTGTAGTAAAGAAACATAATGAGTGATAGGCAAAGAAATTGAACTTATGTAGCGACCCTGCTATCTGCTCAGCTTTTATCACTATTTACTAATAAATAAAAGTTCAGTCTTTACAGAACGCCCTCCGCCTGAAAATATTGTTAACAATTCCTGCACGATTTAGGCCTATTTTTATAATTTGACGAATTTGGTTAGAACATTACTTCATTCAATAAGAAAATATTGACAATAAAAATTGATTGTTTGATTTAATTATTCAATGTTTTGCAAATAAAGTCATTAAATGTGTTGAAAGGGAGAAACTTTGAGAAACAAGGTCGTTTAATTGTATTAAATGTGTATTAGCATGACCTACTTCAAAGCAGACCTTGTTTCGCTACTAGCGTAATTGTCAATAACTTGATTTTTGCACTTAGTTTGGATTGGGAGATTATAAATAATTTTGTGTTTGTAACGACATATTCTTTATTGTCTTAAATTTTCATTTATTAAAAAAATAATTCGTGTATATTCGCTATATTTTGGTTTGATTATATCGGTCCTTAACTGAGAAACATCTAATGGTGAGGGGATCAAAGTTCGAGTACAAACGGCTACAGTGCATTTTACTGTTGACATAAGTATGGCACAAAGGCCTCTTGCAAAAGCTCAATACATCAATACCATATAGCTGCCTTCATTATTCTTAAATCATTTCTAGAAGATACATACTTGCAAGTAAAATATGGCCAATAAAATCTGAGTCCCCGGAGCATATTGAGTCCAACGTTATATTTATTATTTACAGCTAATTTTTTCACAAGTAAACACTCCATTACTGCAACTTTTGCCGATGCAAGGTTATGCTAGTAAAACACCAACCCCCAACATTTATATAGTAAAAAAAATGGAGAGTTAAGATCGACGAAGCTAAATCTGCCAATATAAACTTTACCAAATGTAAGGAATCCTTTTCCCAATTTCTCTGAAGAACGCACCATTGGCTCAAGGCAAAAAAAATACCTAGGAATGCATCTAGATAACAGATCGACTTGGAGAAGCAACCTGTGGAAGATTAGGTCTCAAATTCAGTAAACATTACTGACTGCTTGGTCATCCTAATAAGTCGCATTCAAACCAATATGGATGTATGATTTTCAACTATGGGAAACCATCCAAATAATAGAGCGGTTTCAGAACAAAGTATTTTGTACAATATGTAACGCCCCGTAATTTGCAAGAAACGCGGACATTTTAAACGACCTAAAAGTGAACACAGTGAGGTTGGAAGTTAATAAATTACAGTAAAAAATACTTAAACACACCACCTACACGTCTATGAGTGAATAAACCTATAAACCAAAAAAATTTAAACCTTTAGATCTTCCACATAGATTTTTATAAATTGTTATCATTAATTTTACCTTATGTGCCTTAGTAATTAACTACTCTCATACCAAAACCATGCCATTTGGCTTGCGCTTAACCATAAATTTTGCTTATTGTATCTATTAATTACAGACTGCAAACAGATATTTTTAATGAATAAAAAATATGTTAAGTTTGGTCAGTTTAAAAGAAGGTAGCATTATCGTGTCGACATATTTTGATGGTAGTACGAATTTTTTATTGCTCCCTGGAGTGTCATATAAAGATAGTCTATTTGATTAACGATCAGGAAGTCATAAAATTATTGAAGAGGACGATGGTGTTTGCGTTCGTTGAGGACACGCGATCGGCGCGTAGGCCGCCTGTTTACCTAATGCCTCGGTAGTTTTCTGTTCATCAGCGCTAATTGCATGGCGTTTGCCTTCGAGAGGTCAAAAATAGCCTAATCTGCTGCTATTTGGGGTGTCATTAGCTCCCGCGAGGGCCCCGTAAGTGACCTACATCAAAATCTGAATGGCGCCGGGTCCGAGCGCCACTAAATTCAACTGCTCAGGATGTTAATATTTTATCCTTAATGGGCGATTATATCCTGCGCGCTCTCTCCCAACCTCTCCGCGCCGCAGATGCAGCTCGCGAGATAATGTGCTAATGGGGCGGCATTCCTCCAATAACAACACATTTCGAGTCATGCGGGTGCGAAAAAACGCGAGCATTCGCGGAATATGTAGACCTTCGGCGGCGGCACTAATGACTAAGTAAACGCACGGGCGAAATTCCGTTACAACCATGGTATCTAACGCAAAATTACCATATTCTGGAGTCGTTCGCTCTTATCAGCGATTAATCATGCCGCGTGTCCGCATGTCCATATGTGCGTCGGATCTACTTTCAACTTTCATAGAGCGATATAAATGTCAATGATAAATTTAGAATGGAACGCGGCGCGCTGCAATTATCCAGCGAGTCAACCTTGCGATCGACAGCACATGCGGGCGAAACGCGAATGCAGCGGTAGCGGCAGGCACCACTTGCATCTGCAGCAATCAATATAATGGACAGGCCGGGGCGCTGCATGCGCATTGCGTCCGCGTGCGTGTGCAACGCCGCGTATGCACATGGCTGCCGCGACGCTCGAGTATCCGATTTGCGGCACGAAACTGTAACGCGCAACCGTTAAAAGAAGACTCGGCCAATTTCAATAACATGGTGGGAGGCGACGACATGTGCAACAGCTGCGCCAGGAAAAATACCAGAGTACCAGACCTTTGTGTGCACTGCGATGTTTTATCGGGCCGAGAGCTATCTCGCGCGCCGCCCCACGGAAATACAAACGGATCGAATATCGGTGCACGTGCCACCATTACCATTTAGGGAGTGGGGGTCACGTCCAGGTTCCATAAAAATCTCTGCAATTTTGGGATTTGACTACAATCTTATACATACAAAAAATATTGATGGCATCAACAAACTAGAGCTTGGTAATACTTCTATAGATGGTTGTCCACATCACGTGAAATGAAAAACAATATTAACCAACAACAACTATACTAAAAATACCAATCTTTGGATGCCCATGGAACGGATAATTTTCGACCCGACTAATTTATCAAATACAAACCATGTGTTCACGTAGTCGGATTGTATCTAACAAGGAAGGAGGCAGATCGCCCGTCGTATTTCGACATAATTTGCGCATCATTAGAAATTATTCGTCAATTGAGCATTTCAAAAGTTGCCGAAACGGCCAGCCCCATGGTTAAGTTTGATTGATTTGAAATTGATGAAGCTTTTTGATTCTTTGCTAATAATTCATTAATGTTGGGATTTACGAGATCCATAACTAGTGCAATAATCGTAGTTAAAATTCTTAAATAGCTCTATTTATTGCACTAGTTGTTGACCTATTTTGAGCGATGGCTAAAACTTTTGGCCCATGCTCTGAATTGATTTTCTTTTAATGCGAGTCGGGTTAGATTAGGTAATATTACAAATTAATCTCTGATGAGGGGCGATGTTGCAGGACCGCGCCTTAGTTCGAAGTGAACGCAAGTACTCATTTTTAGAGACTGAGTAGGCCACATAGGCTTCATAGAGCTCCAGGTATGAACCCTAATTTCTGACCTCTATTTATCCATATAGATTGCCTTATGAAGAATGAACATTTTTGACCCCACAATTGTAGAGGCTACGGATGGTGGACTTGCCGTAGTCTTAGATGTTAGTGTAAAGGTTTTGAGAGCTGAGAAAGATAAACTTCTGTATGTTCGGAATTTTCGCGCCTTTGTGAAGGTCATGGTTTGGCACAAACCATGGGATTTTAGTTAAATAATCCAAACATCGAGAGCCGTAGTGGTTTAGTGGATAGATCGCTAGACTACGAAACCAAGAGTTGCGGGTTCGAATCCCGCTCTCGCCAATTCGACGCTGGCATTTTTACGGCCCAGCTCGACTCAGGCTGCAATAAATGAGTACCTGGAGGTCAAACTCTGGAGTAATAATAGGCAGTCGGTACGTAGTGATAGCCACGTTACTACCCTTGTGTACCGTAGGCTTTAGATTGTAGGAGATGTATCCTGTTACAACCCCAAAGCGGCTTCAAGGCCTGTTACGGAACTATTATTATAATCCAAACATCAACGTAGTTTTCTTAAACTTGTGGGTCGTAAAATGACAAGTTCGCTATCGCTGTTCTGTATTAATCGGTAGTTTATCATCAGCTTATATCATTATTAGACACCTCTGTTTTGACAACTTTAATTTTTGGAGCCACAAATTGTATTACTTAACTTGCGCCAGAAAATTATTCTAAACAGCTTTTGCCAATATTTATATAACTTATTACAGAAAACTTCTTTTTGCAAATACCCATCACCATCTTTATTGCTGTCATTTCTAAGTGCGTTCTTCAGATTAAATTCCTGTCTATAACTATTCTGAGATGTTACTTTTCTATTAGACTAAAGGCATCCATTAGTGACGTATGTATTAAACTGCGTTATAACTCTCTACCTAATTTGGGTTCCGTGACATTCTATTGTAGTAGACAAATATAAACCTCTTCTCCTGGAGAAGAATAAAGCCGCAATGTTCTTCATTTGGTCGATTATTTTTGTCACATCAATCCCTACGTTATTTAGTCTTAATTAATTTTGTTTTTCCCCATTTATATATTCTCTACCATACAATATAGAAAATGTTTCTGAAGTCTGTCTAGCTCCTCAGCTATAACTATCTTAGAAAGTCTATTATCCGCATTAGTAAATCGTAAGCATCTATATATTTGTCACCATATCTTCATGTCTATTTTTATCTTTGTGTAATTTTTGTCTATTGTAATACTTTCCATCCGATTTTCTGTGATACTGTACGACTTTTAAGTGGATTTTCAGTTATTAGATTTAAGTTTTCTCAGTTCGAATTAATACTGAACTTCTATCAACAAAGTTTGATCTTTTTTTGGTAAAAATCAGGTACCTTTCCATTGTTCGCAATTCTTTTTCTACATGCCCCTTCTCGGCTTCCATTGCGATTAGGTTCCTCTGGGGCCCATTCCATTAAAATTTTGCTGCAGTTGTTTTTTCCTCTTCTCCTCATACCATTTGATTCTTTGCGCCTTAATTATTTTGTCTTCGCGTGTTTTAGAAATTCGTCAATTTTGTAGTTTAATAGTGGTCTTGTTTCTTTTCCTTTTTTAGATCGCATTACAGTTCTGATAATTTTCCTTTCAAAATTCTTAAGTTATTCTTCTTTTCTGCGTCAAATTAGCTATTTTAGCTTTATATATTACAATAAGTCTAAATCGATGTCATGTACATTCTCATGTTAGCTTTTTACTCCGTTTTTATCTTTCAGTATCTGTTTGATCGAGAAAAAGGCGATGTATCCCAATTGTATTATTTATTTAATGTGCATTCGTTTATTTCTCCTGCGTAGTAGTGCAGAGATTTAAAATTATTTTTTAGCAATAATATTTTGTTTTTCTTCAATTTATCTCGTTATCATTCTAAACGTGCTTTCTCGTTCTCTTAGATTTATTGCTATCATCCGCATATGTTACCACACGCGTGAGTCTATCCTTTATTGTCTTTCTGTGTTTTACGTGTTTCGCTATACAGTCCAAAAAGGTGATAAAGAGTATTCTTGTCGAACCTCTCTGTTAAAAGACAAACAATTCGTTATGTCCCATACAAAATGAGTTCGATGTAATAAAATAAAATAATTTTAAAATTATTCTTCTGAATTAAATTTCTTACTTACAAGTCTACAAAGAGATCAGCAATTACAGTTATAATCGTCCATGAGAACAAATATTCCATTCGAAGTTCACTTGTGTATTCTTTTAAAATATGTTACATCTACGTTTTTATTAGTTGTCTGGTTACCATAAAAAACTTTCTCATTGCCAAGAATCCGTTAAATTGCTAACGAGTAAGGCTTAATTGTTTTTAATGTTGCTTCTTCAATGTCCGTCAAATGTTCACACGCTTTAACGGGCGTCATTTAAATTCGTACGTTCATAATATAATATTGAAGATTTCTTTCGGGGACTTCCACATGGGTTTGCTGCCCAAATTCGAATATGTTTAGTGATAAACATTCAAGTGATCCAATTAGGAATTGCAACTTTGAAAGTGAGCCCATATGAATCACAGCTAATTATGTGTTTCCGGCTTCCTAATGAAGTCGCATAATTTAGCTAATTGTTCGCGGTAATTATAAAGCGGAACAAGCAGAAAAGCCCCGACAAAAACGCCGTTATGTAATAAATACAAATAAATTTTAAAAACTCGGGCCAGCAATTTTTATGTAGCTATTCAGATGCGCATTGTGCAGCAGAACAAGATATCGGGCGGCTAATGAGGTGCACTAGACGGATCACACGTTGTAATTGAGCGCAGTAACAATTGGAAAGTACATTCCATGGCGAGGCACATGATATCGTATGTATCTATAATAACAAACTTTTAAAGCAAAAAATAAAGTGCTTTAAGTTAAATACTTCTTCTTCTCTAATCCTTTATGCCTTTTCGAGAGTCGAATATTAGTTACATACATAAATATAAAATAATATTGTTAGTTTGCAACTACACCAGTTAGGATGAATTTCTTCGCCAAACAAAATCGAATATATAATTTTTTCGTATCCACTAAAAACGTCCTTGTAGTTATCTTTCCTGCTGGCACGTTACCTAATTTCTTATAATCATTGATAATGATAACTAATGTCAAATTTACTTATACTTAACAGCTCTGGTAATAAATTAAGTTACCAATCTACAAGAAAGGATGTGAATTTTACTCGCCACATTGTTCTAACTTCAATCAATAATGTTTTCTATGTATATAATATGGCGAAAATATATAACATGCTAAGATGTTGAAATTAATAAAACTATACCATTCGTGGTATAACAATTTCTAACCAAGGATATCGACGGGGAAAAATTCTGATGAGATTAGAATACCCCATGTACAAAATATCTAAGAAATTAACAGTCAGAAAGTCTCCTCAATTTGATAAGATAAGAAACAAAAAATCTAGTAATATACTAAATTAGCATTAAAAATACACGTACCTTCAAATATCAATATAAAGTTTTTGGGATTGAAGAATAAATTACTGTAATTATTATTGCTTTAGATCATACATTTTTGGTAACAAGACTTTATGGCCTTGAAAAATCAATTCAAATCGCATATTTGCAAAGCTCAAAGTTTGACCTTTGTATACAATCTTAGCAAAAAATTTAGTATCGCCGACTTCCTCAAAGTTCAAAGGCTACCGAAGCAGCAAAAGCGCCTACACGTGGAATTCGAGCAGGCCTTTTCATAATGTCGTATAAAAACATCGCGTTTACGAATACGTCAACAGCTGACAAACAAAGGGCCCGTATTTCAGCACAACTTCTTGCTGACGCACAGCTTTGATGACTTCATAACTTGCCTGATCAGAGAGTGCGGGGTTGTTTTTGATTTTCAGGACGCCTCCGCACTCCGGAAGACGTTGTTCCGACGTTTGCTCAAAAATTAATGGAAGTAATTAATCCCTCCGAAGCCCAGACAATTATCGGGAACTCGAAAGGTCAGCCGCCATTATGACAACAAACGGAACAAGTTGTCACGCACCCGCGTAACTAAATAAACAATGATGGTAATTCCAGTACCCGAGAAGCGAGAATTAGTTGTGCGTGGTATGCGGGAGTGTCGCGCAGGACACGTGGTGAATGTGAAATTTCAAAAAAAGGACAATGCCGGCTCGTTCCGAAAAAGAGATGCGAAAGAGCCGTGTGCGGACGAGCCGCGCTTAGGAATCCGCAACTTCTTTTATTTGGGGATAAGAGTTTCCGTTACTTTCGGTGATGGCCAAGCGAGCGTCGCTCGCGGCGATGGCGAAGACCCGTTAAGTGAAATTGTTACCTATAAAGTTACCTTTCGGCTTGCACACCTGCCACAAGCATGCCAAAATTAAGTTTTTAATTTACAGCATTCCATTACGTTCATTCACAAAAAAACGCGGTGCTACTTTAATTTTTGCTTAACAAGCGTTATGATGCCTACGTTTTTGGCCGCAAACGGGCAAATTAGCAGCGACCGCTGCTCAACGGCCTTGACATCAGAAAACCCATTTCGACCGTTTGATTGCTGCTCAAGCGAGCATTGAATTGTAGTATGCAACCAGATATTAATTGAAATACAGCCCACCTCCAATAAAACAACAGTAATTTCGACCTGAGGAATGCGCAAAATTTTAAATTAGCCGGAGAATGGGCTTGAAATTGCTTTCAAATAAAATTATGCACGTGTGATCATCTACATCTAATTGAGTTATTTATGTGTGGAATGACGGAAAATGAACTATTAAAAATTATCGAGGATTGCAATGCTGATGTTGCGTAGTGAGATAAGAACGCCCACCTGAATAATGACGTATCCGAGTTGTTTCTTTCAGAGTGTTCCGGACGATAATTATTTACAAATAATTTAACACTTCTGGGCCGAACAAGTCAGCCAATTCCGCCAATTTTCTGCTGTCAGTTAACGTTCAGAATAGAAACGCTGATTACCATAACCGAGTGCAAATGTTGACATTCGATTGCTGAACTTTTAGCACTCCGTCGCTTGTGCTGCGCAGACAATATTCGCTAATTACAAGCCGAATGGCGGCGAATATTATCGCCAGCGCCGCGCAGCACATTTATCATGCAATCCCATTGCTGTTCGCTGAGTTACGTACCGGCAGGCGTAATTAAGTCTTAAAGTAAAATTGAATGGCTAGCGAAACAGCTCGCAGAAAGCCGAAGGTTCGGTAGTTAGTAATCCAAAAGCGTGCAACAATGCAGCGTTACGGAGCAAAAGCGCTCTTTGTATGCAAATGGCGCTCGGAACGACGCTTATCTGGGCTTCCCCACGCCAAATTTAGAGAGACCGATATCCTGCATATAGTAGGCTAGTCTCGCTCTACACAGAAATGCGCCGTCTAATCAGGCACGTATTCTTGTCCTTTCATTCAGATGCTGTAACGAGCTACACGCCTTATTAACAACAATCATGGGATATATTGAGCGTCGACGTAACTTCTCTCAACGGAAAAAACTATTGAAGTCTAGAAAAGATTTCAAATCCATTGTTTAATGATGCACGTATACGCATGACAATCATCTCTATGTTCTAAAACTCACTCCAAAGTTCGCCATAACATACTACTTTGTTCAAAAAATAAGGTACCGTTTTAATTTGAAACTTGCGCGGAAGTTATGATTTCAGTTATTATTTTTTTGTTATGTTGGTATAATCTCCAGTGATATTCGTTCCTAATTTCAGTTTGATATGTCAGCAGTTTAATTTCAATCAACTTTTTTCCTTTTTGGACCTTGTCTAACATTGTTGAACAAAGGAATTGCATTAAATTGTGTGTTAAAAGTGAAATCAATACTACTGAAATGTTTAAAATGGTGCAGAAAACATTCGGTAATCAATCTTTATCGAGAAAAACTGTATTCCAGTGGTATACGCTGTTCTTGAATTCATAGAAGATGAACCTCATCCTTGTCGTCTATCAACATTAATACCCGAACAAAATATCAAAAAAAAACTAGAAACAAAGTAACGGGAAATTTTTATTTGATTGTCAGAGAGATTGCTGAAGATATTAACATATCAGTAGGTTCAGTACGCGCTATTTTAAGTTTTGGGCTTGAAACGTTCGTCAGCAAAATTCAGCTATCATTATTCGCGAGTTTTTCGACAGAAATTCAACAAACATAGGCCCACAAGCACTGTTTTCTCCAAATATGTCACACCAAGCCATTTTTTTCTGTTGTTTAAAAAAACACTTCGATAACTGACCCGATTTGACCCACTTGAATCGGTAAAACAAATAACGAAAGAGGTGAATATGACGATAGGGGATTATTTTGAAGGACATGAAATAAATTTGGATAAATAAATATGTTAATTCAGTCACCTTACTTTTTGAATAGAGTAGTCAATCCACTATAACTATCAAATTGTTCATTTTAAAACATTGCAATGCGAGATGTTAAAAAATGGAATCAAATATGGGAGGCTAAAAAAATTAGACCACTACAAGTTGAATAACTTCGTAGTGAGTCCTTATTACGAACTCGCTTTAACGCTTTCAAAATTGCGTCCACGAGAACATCCAACCGGTAGAACAGCGAACCCAATTACACAATGCATAAATCTGGCGCCGTTGGAACGTCAGCTCTTCTTGGGTCGAAAATAAATCCGGCAATTTTTGCAATTTAATTCCGTGTGCTGCGCAGTTTATCAAAATTTCCCCGACGTGCCATACTTCCTGGCCAGCCTGGCATCTCGTAACCAAAACCCAGAATTTACCGCCCAGAGAGGGACGTGTGCCGAATCCGAGACACTCGACCGACATATTCTTCCGCCCGGTTCACCTCTGGCCTTTCGGGGAGGTATTTATCGCCGAAAATAAACAAGGGTCTGCAGCTGACGGCTGAATGTCACAGTTCAGTCGAATCGCTGAAATCGGCGACGCGGGATACTCTGGCATTTTCATTATCCAGCGACGCAACCGAATCGATCTGATGTAGACCTTCGTATCGTTATTCTCGATTTAAGCCAATTTATCGCTTAAGTAAAAACAAAAGCCGGGGAAAGCATCGTTCAGATAGTTCTTTTACGCCTGATTTTCTTGAAATCCTCCAGGAACATACCGAACACCTTCGTAAAACCAAAATGCAAAACAAAATGAATTTATCATTGTATGATTGAAATCAACCTGTCGTTACTATAACACGATATTGCTATAACCATAACTTCCCTAAAAGAGGAAATTAGACAAGTTCCCCGAATGAAGATAAGGAAATAAAATAGTAAATATGAATTCCTAATATTTATCACTGTGTTATCAACAGTTTCCCTTCTATCTACATATATAAATCAAGTATGTGATAAAAATTTGGCATTTGCAAAACCTTTGTTAAAAATCATATCATTGAACAACCATCACCGTGACTGATTAATGATTATTCAAACCAAGTTTGCTTAATACAATAATAAAATTGAATTATGCCAGGCATTTGTAAATTCCGAATGATGATACATATACAAAATAGCAGTCGTTTGCTAAATGTCTTCATTTTTCTTTCAAAAAGATACTCCCAGCGGAACTCAACTATGTAAGTAACTATGTAACTCATTTTATTAACAAGGAAAGAATTATCTATCCAATGTAATTGACCTGTATACTCTCACTAATTTTCCAGAAAACCAAACAATTGGATCTAACAAAAAAGTGACGAACCGCATAAAAGTTAATTGTACAGATAACCGTAAATTGTTAAAGCAGAATGTCAACTTTTGCTGACTTGGAGAAAATCGAGAATAAGGAAAAAATTCTGAGGAACTTGGCCTTTTATCATTGCTTGGAAATCATTATTAATGTAATTACAAAAAAGAACAAAGAATCGGAAGAAAATTATCTGATGTTCTCGTTTGTCTTGGGATCATAGCGGGTCCGTTGATATAAAATCCCCCCTTCAAATAGCCTCAAGAGAAAAAATCTAATGGCTTTAGATCGCAAGAGTGCGGTGGCCAATGGATATCGCCCGCCCCTCTGCGACATAAAACGATTAGGAAATTTGTATTTGAAATAAACTAAATGTTTTGTGATATACGATTTCATCTTATTGAAACCACATGTCATTCGAATTTAAATTGTTGATTTCATCCCCCAACAGCATTTGCCACTGACATTTATCATAAAAAAAAGGGCTATGATTTCTCCCCCACACCAAACAGCGCATTTTTGTAGACGCTTTGTTTTTGTGAATAGCGCTTGGATTTTCACTATCCCAGATGCGACAATTTTGAAGATTCACAAGGCCATTTAAAGAAAAATTAGTATCATTGCCCAATCAGCATCAACTGCTGTGTGCTCTAAACTCCAGTTCACAAATATACGACGTTTCTGGAGATCCGTTCCTTTAGGTTAACGTTGACTTCACTGGAGAGACTTGGGAATTCCTGAGTCCAGTCCCTAACTCGGGTGCTCTTGATAATCCTGGCATGGATGGTAGATGGCTGTATAGGCCGCCTCAAGGAGGAATCGAGATCTTCGATCGCTTGTGACGAGCAACTCTGTCGGCCTGATAATTGTATAGGTCAGGGACCGAGGAATGGAATGGAATTATGTGTCTTGAGCGCTTTGGGAGATGAATTCTTGGATGTATGGTAGTTTAGCTTCTCTATGGTGCGTTAAATATGGCTCTTAAAGCCTGAGCTTCTGTATGTGCGTCTTTGTGGCCAAGCCACAAACTGAAGACGCATACAACATGATAGTGCGGATAATTGTTTTGTAGATTATCAGCGTGTTTCGACTTGGATTGGTGACCGTCCTATCTACTTGCGATCTTCAGGTCAACTTATGGTCCAGAATCACTCCGAGATAGTTCGACTTTTTCCTCCAAGATATCTTCCTTCCGAAGATCTTGAAATTCGCCAGGTTGTCTCACCAGTGAAGCGGTTTCTTAGTGAATAACAGGACCGACGTGTTTCACGCACACTATCACTTACTCGAGCAATATTGTCACCTGAATGATCGTTGCGTTGATAACGAACCCTTGTCTTGTTAACAAGCATTCCATTTGTTTCAAACCATACCAAGGCTGACGAATTGTACTCTCGAAATACTTTCGCCTAATTGTATCCGATCGTCTATTTTCATAATAAACGTAAATAAAATTGATAGGTTGCTGTACAGTATGATGATTTTGCCGTCTGTTTGGATACCATCTATACAAATATAAACTTTCAAGGTCCACAGAACGTAAACTGCGCGCAATTCAAATTCTAAACTTCAATTTGGGAGACTATATCTACAATTAACAAGAACGCGTCGCAATCTCACCTAACAAATATTTAGAATTTCTGTGCAATTGGTTTTAAAACGTGACATCTGTCGACAATTATTATTAAAAAATAGTAAATCAATGTTAATATGCTACATAAAAAACGGAATTAATTTCTAGTTAGCGTTGGAAGAGAAGTTCCAAGATCTATTAAAAACAAAAACGGCAGTAAAACACAGACATTTACGTTATTTTCCTTTTTAGAAAGCTCATATATGTATGTTACCTAGATAACAACAAAAATATTAAAACAGATAGTTGAACAACTAAAGTTCAAGGTAGCAACAAAATGGAAATAAAAGCTGGCAAACAAAGCAGATCTTATCACGAACATTATGACCGAGCTTTACAAACATTAAAATGGTGTATCAGATGATTATATAAAGCGTATCTGTTTTACATAAATTAAAGCATCAATTAAAATGGAAGGTTTCTCGTAAATAATGTCCTGCGGTCTCCGTAGGAAATGGCGGAAGGTTAGCTATCAATAGAGAGTGATGCGGTGAATGCAATTTGCATGGCACTTTCACTGGAGACGTGTTTGACATTATAAAGCGAGATGCAACAATATATCTTCAATTAAATACAGCCCTGCGAAGTGACTGTTGGCATTTAGAGGCAAATCTGAATTATGTTCGGTCGCTGGGTACCTGCAATCGACGTGAATAGTCATGTAAGAACACCCTTACGTGTGAAACCTGCAAAAGGAGATAGAGAAAGGATATCTTTTTCCACTTCCTTTCTTTGCATTAGCCCAAGGGTCTTCAATTTCAAATGCATACAAAACCGCCCGGACGTGTTCCCTAACAGATTTTTCCTGTTTTCTTCCTCCCCCGCCAACCCGCAACGGGGGCGGCCGATTCGCCTCGGTTTCGGCGCGGATTTACGTATTCCCCGCGAGCGAGCGAGCGGCATTTCGGGCACACGTTTCTCGAATACCGTATTTAATTCCGTTTACCGCAGTCGGTATTAATCTTAAAATATACGAGCGCCGCGAGTCTAATGCTAGAGCAAATTCGGCACGCTATGCGGGCAGGCCGCGATAAAGCCTGGCCGGATAAACGCGACCCGAGGCTGGCCCATTGTTCGAACTGCGCACGGATGGGCAGACAGACAGCCATTTGCAGGGCGGTCACGCGCGTAACCGCTGGACCACGCACAATGCAGTAGCGAGGATCGCCGCTCCTTTATGTTTTTGTCATCGTATAATCGCGGGAGACAGCTTTATGGATGATACCTTAGGAGCATTGGTTCCGTCGTGCTTTATAGTACCAATTAAGCGGACGTTCGTGTGCGTCCGTCCGCCGGGATGGGCCAAATAATAGAAATGCAGTGGGCTGTGCGCCTGGTTTTTCTTTTCTTTATTACTTGACGATCTGGAAAAACGCTATCATGACGATGTGTGTTTAAATTTCTTTTCAAATGTTTCTCTTCTTGACACTGGATTAGGATGGAACTGTGCAGAATATGGCGGCGGAAAAGTATAACATACTGCAATGGAAAATATTTCCCGGAAACCTGCACCAATTAAATATATGAATATTGTAAATCAATATATACGCATGAAAATGTTTAACATTTTTTAATTGATCCTATTTAACTTAAAACGGAGATGGGAAGTTGTAGAGGCAAAGAAGCTGGACACGGATTCAATTATATAATGGTAAAATATGTAAAGGTGGGTGTAATACGTTTTACCTTCTAAATTTCGAGTATCCACGCATTGCAAATTTTGTTTCATTTTGGTATGAACGTCTTTCTTTATTATCGAATGGAAGCTAAAAAAAACTAAACTAATCATTTCAATAGTTAACAACTTTGTTAGAACGAAATTATGTTCATTTGCTGTTTGTAATAGAAATACACACACTACTTGCACTAGTACAGTGGTATCATTATAACTATTGCCAAACAGATACGTTGGGCAATCCTTATCAACTTGAGCACGCGGTCGATTGTCGTTATCAAAATGTACACACTTTGCAAAACTTCCAAATAATAATTATTATTGAAATAATCTCCTCTTCCAGTTTTTATAGAAATGTAATGTTATCAAAAACCATAAATATAAAAATATAAATAAATCTTGATATTGTAATAATATTCGGTTAAAACAAGTTTCTTGCATAAACGCCACTTTACAAGTTTGATTTATGTGCTACTACTTGAATCTTAACGCCAGAGTGGTCCAAGTAGTTGAGACGCGGACTGCGATGCAGACGAACCTGGGTTCCATTCCCCCCGGAGTTCTCTGATGTCTGGCGGGTGGCCTACTCACTCACTAAAAATAAGTGAGTACCTGCGTTCACTCGAACAACGGGTAATAATGGCGGTCGTCTAAGGCGCGGTGCTTGCCACATCGCCCCATATTAGAGACCGGCCAAAAAGAGCGAATATATAAGAGCCTTAACTTCTCAGTTTGCAAGCCATGCTCCCAAGTGGGGCCCAGAACCTACCAAAAAAAAAATTAAATCTTAAACTTAAAAGCACTGTTGTAGTTCTCCAATTGTTTGATCATTCATGTATACAATCGAATACCTCTGCTTTTTAGATATTCTCGCAAGTTCCTTGTCGATGTAAAATAATTTAGTGATTTTTATATGTTAAAAGATTCTTATTTATTCAATTGCTTATTGTTAGATGTTGGCATCGGTATTGTTAAAGATCTTCTCAACCTTGAAATATGTTTTGTAGTTCTACAGTCAGTAATGGAAGTGAGCTACTTATTCACGCTTGATGTCTTAATCGAATGTGTTCTAGTTGCACATTACCATGCATATTACATAGATGGGTGAGCGGAAGGGTGGATAAATGTGACAATAACCGAAAAGATCGACAAAATTGCAGTACGCAAATTAGTAGATCCACCATGAACATAGTTTACGTTCTAGTATTGGTAATTTTTGATTACTTCAGGCGTTCCCTTCCACTTTCGTTTATCAAACCAGAAAGCGACTCCTACAAGTTCTTTGCAACTGCAAGATACTAGAAAGATTTAAAGGTATTATCGCTCCTCTTGGTTGTGTCTAAAATATTACGGTTTTCATTCAAGCCAATACTAATTTATTTATATTAATAAGACGGCTGTAGATGAAATGTTCATCAGCATACTAAACGACGTGTCTTAAGGCATACTATTTAAGTAGAATTTTTTTGAAGACGTCTGGAAGTTGCTTAAGAGGTATCTAAGTCAGATTTTATAAAAGAATTGTAACATTGCTATACCAAAAAAGACAAATGCAACGACTCTAATGTGATGGTAAAAGAATATTGTTGATTTCCTGCCGAAACCTTTACACAAATTGAATTATATAGTCGAACATTTTTCTAATAAAGTCTTAGTCTTAGTCTTAGTATTCCCAAAATTATTAAAAAGATGCTTTTTGTACGCTCATATCCTATCATTGTTGTGTTAAAATGTAGAAGTTCTATTGCTGTATTCATCCCCGCAGAGGAATTTCATTAAAACAGCAGTCATCAAATGAGGTCACATGACTGGGCAAGATTCACACGACAGTGTGATCATCGGTTTTCCCTCTCTCAGTACCAATTTCATCTATTAAACTAATTAAGAAAGTTGCAATCACGTTGACTCATCTTTAAATTTGTCTCTTTATGTGGGGAAAACGGCCGAGTTGATGATCTGAGGAATGATTAGAACAATTTTCAAGAAAACTTTCACAAATTAAAAATGTAACGTTTAAACTAACCACGTTATTTGCTTCAATCAATTAGTTCATTAAATTTGAAAGTGATTTGTTAGAGTTAAACCCAATTGTCATCACTATCATGTTTAAAACTTCGTATTGCATCAGCTTACATGCAAATCCACAAGATACTCAAGAAGTTTGAAACGAAAATATCACTATATCAACAGCATCGTAACAAGTAGCGAAAGCAGGTTTTATTTTTGTAACAAGATATAAAGGACGAAGACGTTCTAATAATGTGGGATGCTGAGTCTCTAGATCTCTAGAGGAAATGTAAAAGAGTTGGTTCGATAACTGGCGTCGAAAGACGCAGAAGTAATAGAAGCTATTTGACAATATTATGAAAATCAACTGTATATTACAAAACTTCCCTACTGTCCTACATTTACAAAGGACAATGAGAAAATCAAATTAGTTTTCTCAAACAAAATCTTCCTAATCATTGCCTTACAATGGAGGTAGTGTAATAAAAAAATGAAATATTCAACGTAGCCTTATTTAAACTAACGACTGTTTTATGAAAAAAAATTAATTATACGTATAAAAGATTAGTTTTCACTAAATTGTAAAAAAAAAATTTTTTTGGAAATTTTTATTAGTGTATTGGGTACAAATCACAGCAATCTTTTTTCAAGAATTACAATCAAGTTGGATGAAGTAGTACAAATAGCGGTTTAAAGGAATGAAATGAACCCCTCATATTTAGAGGCACATTGTTTTCGCTATAAACTTGATGATAGTAAATCGTGTCGGTGCGCCTTAATTACAACGCATCCTTGGTTTGCAATAAAGGCAAACGTTACGTAATAAGCTCCAGTTTACAGAATCGTGAGACCCCAGCGTGGAGATTTAGCACGGTTGCTTTAGAAAGTGCAACATCTGAGCGACTGGGAGCTGTAATCTTCAAGAGCACGAGAATTTCCTGCAGCAAAGTGACGCGGGCTTTATAAAATTTAATATTTCCCAACCGCCCGCGCCGCTCGCCATCCGTATCTACTTCCACTTCAGGAGCCAACACGCGCGTTTAACAAAGCGCCCCCAATTTTCTCGGTTTTCAGCCCCAACCTCGGAAGAGCGAAGCGCCGCGGCGGAGGTGTACCGCCGAAGATTAGACTTTTCCACGTCCCGGGAAACGGCGCCCACACGCGATCCCACCGCCTACTGCAGCATCGCGCCCCTATCGATCCCGCGGCGAGCGCAATATGAAAAGCTCGCGGCCCCGGCCCTGCGAACCCAATTCCGCTGCAGGATCGTCCCCGGAAAGTGAAAATGGCGCCTTCATTCAATTTGATCCTCGGCCGACGCGCGAGCGCCGCCCGAGCGCGACCGCGCCGCGTTGCGAAAAGTAAATTGCGATTTTATCGAATTAGACAACTTTCCCATTTTCCAGGGCGGCCGCGGGTTAGTAGATGATTTGAGCTCACGAATCGGGGATGAGCCGATCGCTTCATTGGGCGGGCTGTTGTAGCGGACTGCTGTACAATTCATCGCTTCGCGATCAGCGACTGAACGACTTCATGAAAATTCGTTTGCCTGCACTGGCGCAAGCCGTAATGAATCAATTCTACTAAAAATTTGGTAATTAGGAGTGAAATCGCTAACCTTCCGCAATGCATGTTTAAACGTTTTAACGCCAATCGAACACCTTACTTTCATTTTTATGTAATAGCATTTCACAACTCGAACGCAGTGCTTTACAGAGAAAATTACCACTTGCGTTCGGTGAGCGTTTAAAAAGTTGTAGAAATTAAGGAAAGACTATCGCACTTGTTGCACATACAAGTAATATTTGAACCCATGAATATTCGGTACCATTTTAAGAATACATTTACAAGTGAAAAAGACAACATCCGTAAGTTTCTTGAAAACAGACATGCGAGAGTTGACCCGAAAATATCGAATTAATGTTTGAACGGTTGCGACGTAACCAGGCATCAGACTGTATTGCGCATGCGTGGATGAGATTTTTTTCACTGGCCAAGTCAATGGGAGTTGAACGCTGGTGAGTGACCACGAGTAGGAGCAGCGAATTTGCATCACCTTTGAAAGGGAATACGTCAAGACAAATATTCGCAATTCTAACACAGTGAAAATCGACTGTGAGACACCTGTGCGAGATCTTAAGATCTTGCTTTGAACAGAACGAATTATTTTACTATTAAATAGATTTTTTTGTAATTTTGATATTAATTTTTTGCATTATATGGCTCGGTGTATGATAAATCAATATCTAAATAAACATTAATCAGTAAAGCTAAAAAAAAAGATAAAGCTTTAATCTTTCCATGCATAAAAATATACAAAAAAAAAAGAATATTACCGAGATAATATTGAAGGTGAATTCCTAAAGATTCAGGAAAGCACAAGAAATAAGCTAAAAACAACTGTAACATTTCAGAACACTACAAAATAAACGATCTGTCAAAAACATTGTGGCCATTCGCAAATTTTAGCAATATCTTGTATAAACATAGTTCATTCTTGATTTCAAATGAATGGTTAGTTAACAATTTTAGTAAAGAAATTTTGCCCAAATAATGTACTTACGAGTAATAGCGTCCGAGACAAAAGCTTGGTTCTAAAATTTCACTTCGGTTCTGTTTTGAGTAATAGGTTTTATCAATACCTATTAAAGTGCAATAACCTTTAATCTTCATCTGAGAACCGAACCAACTGTTTGCACGGCTTTCTTGTTTACCAACACACAAGCACTTATAAGCTTCTGATTTCTGCAAAAAATCGTTTCAAAATTAGTTTACCTTACTCAAACACATGCTAATATAATTTTATTTGAAATGGCCAATTAATTAATCATCAAGCACTCTCGCAAATTTAATGATGAATGTGTCGCAACAACAGCAAAACACACATTCCAAAATTAACAAGTCATTGCTCAGCACGATATGAAAATTTGCATTATTTATTTCATAACTAACAAAAAATTCTATGAAGTTAACGTGAATGGAATTTGCTTGCTAAAATATTCGATTTTCCGTACATTATTTATTTGGACGTTTACTCCAAATTCCTTTCTTTATTTGAATGTCACTAAAAATCTTTTTTTTTTTCTTCAATTTTACTTCGTCTTGTTCAATTATCGTTTGCATGTAACATCTCCGGTTGTATAATTGTTTCATACGCACGTATTTTCGCTGGTCTCGAGATAATTTTTGGTTTTAAAATTTTTGTTAATGACTTAACAGTTCTATCTTCTCTTAGGAGCCCCTTCTTTATTTCATTCTATTCTTGTACTTTGTTTGTCAGAGTAACCTCCAAATATTAAAAATGGCTAGCGTTTTTAAGAACGTATTTTTTATCTTGACATATAAATGTGATATGGCAAATATTTTGTTTCGTTTTCATTTATTCAGAACCTATCTTCTTTTGCCTCTTCTTCGAATTTTTTATATTTGTTTCTAAGTTGTTTCTTGCTTCTTGTTAATATAACATCATGCGTAAGCCATACATAATTTATATTGCTTTTTTATACCGCTCAATTGATATATATATATATATATATATATATATATATATATATATATATATATATATATATATATCTCCGGCAGTACATTCCTAAGTGGAATTGTTGCCGCTCTTTCGAGCTCTTCTGACTTTTAAATTAGTGGAGTGGTTCGTTACTCCTCTCCACCAATTAATGGTAGTCAATCTTTATTAATTAAAAAAACAGCAACAGCAATGTTGCCAAATTTTGAGCACATTCTCAATTCGAAGGTCACCCAGAGCTAAAAGTTCGACCGTGGCAGTTCTAAAAACTAGTCCCGAGTTTGTCTCGAACGTTGCATCGTATTAAATTAAAACATTTGTATGGGATGCTCGAAAATTTCAAAGCCAAGTCACCATGTTAAACATCGTCAGCCTTGGTCTATAAATTCTCACGCGAGATACATTAGGATTAAAGTGCCGAGCTGTATCCACTTTGTAAATTTATGTCGTAGTTCTGTAACATGGCGTAATAGTCACGTTACCTATTAATTACTTCTTCCTATCTCTGATTGCAGAGCCCACTTCGTCGTAGTAATATAAAAAAGCAAATAGTTTCGCAACGTTATTAGCACGTTAAATATTTATCGAGGTTGATATAAGCCTGCTCAAACACAAATAATTATTGCAGCATCCTGCAAACAGCGATCGCCCACTGTAAACAACCAAGTTTCCGGACGATGCTGAATAACACGTTTTTAGCAGCAACCTTGAGGCGAATTATCGGCCCCACGAAAATAGACCACAAAGTATAGCACAGCCAATACTTAGCGGCTCCGCAAAAATTCGGAGTTCGAACAAGACTAGAAATGCCAGGCAATTAAGGCGATGCGAACGACATTCTTGCACCATGGTCCGATTTCCCGCCCATTGGCCGATAAAAAGCTGATTCGGCGGACAAATAAAGGCAACCTGAGTGCGTATTATTTTATTTATAGCCGATGAAGTGCAGATAATGTTTTGAGATAGATCCGAGTGGCTTTCCTTGAACGAGTGAGTCAACCAAATTTATTGTGGTGCTTAGGCGAAATATTTAAATTGCGAAACTTGTCGTCATTTCGCGATACACGGGCGTGTTTCTCGTTGTCTTTTTTGTTCGACTAGAAGATTATAAAGTTATCTTAGTCACAATTACTTTAATCATTGTGGTTTAGCTTACGTAACCATTTATGTGCATAGTAATTTTTCAGCTTACACATTAGTGATAAATTTAAATTTTTCCATATGCATTAAATTGGATCCACAAGGAAAATTGTTAAATAATAATTTTAGTTTAAACACTTTAAATGTATATCAAAGAAATTTCGCTAACCAGTTAGATTTAACCTTCACTCGTGCTGTTATACAAAGAAGAACAACATTAAACCTCTTTTAAAATGCATCTCCACTCTCTTTTAGAGTGCGAAACCCGTCGTCGTATGCATTGCAATTTTTCAAGGTAACCACCACAAGCGAAATTCACTAAGTTAAACATTCAGTGAAGACTGCAGCAAGACTAAAATAAAATGTATACTTAAAAATCTTTATTAAAAAATGGAGAATGACTGAATTTTTAAAAGGACGAGGTGATTAAATGCCAATAAAATTCGTCATTAAAAAACATTTTCAAAATCCTAAACAAATAACGCTAGAACTGTAATCATTTACTACAATTACTGTCATACATGATTGATGATATTTTACTACAATACTTAAGGCTCGATTATGACCAAGAAAAAAATAGAAAATTAATAAAATTAAATATCAATATTTTTTTATTTAATAATATTAATTATTAGTCTGCTCTAAAAAGGCAGCAAATAAAAAAAGTACGAAGAACCATAGTAAGATACTCACAATCATCTATATCATAAATTCACGCACAAGACGACCGTTTATTAATTGTAAAACACCCCTCTTCTTAAAATGACCCCAACGGTTGTGGGCAAAGCGTTCCAAAGCTCCAATTATGCTTAAACAACATATACAGACATTTCATCAAAATACATTATTAAAAGTTCAACCAAAGATAATCGATTAAAAAAAATAACAAATTTGGATATATATATATATCGGTAACAGACCAGATAACGTGTGTCTTCTCTATTTTATTGCTTAATCTCACGTAATCATAAACGATAAGTCCAAATAAAAATATATTTTTTCAAAGTGATCTGAAACCTATATATTTGAACTCAGCTCCCCGATTACTTAAAATTAATCACTCAAATAGGGGCATAGGTATCTGGTCTACCTGTGTATCAATCTGTTATAATCGTCATAAAAGAATCTTTTGATAGCTTTTTCATTTTCTACGACTCGGATATAATTGAAACGATATTAGTCACCATCTTTCTTGATGTAGTGCGGGTTTTTGACAAAGTATGAAGGATTGTTCTACAAGTTACATAAGTCGCTGCCACGCTAGTATTCTGAACTTTTTAAATTATATCTATCAGATATTTTAGAATAAAACCAGACACGGCTTGTTCTCAAATGAAAGAAATTAAAGCAGGAGTACCTCAAGAGTGTACTAGATCCAGTACTATCTGCTGTATACTAGTGATATCCCTAACCTTGGAAAAATTGTACCGGTGATACTCAAATACTTGCAGTTGGAAGAAACCATGACAAAGCAACCAGAAAAATCTAAATATCTATTGACCAGATTAACGCCTGAACTAGAAGATGGAGCAGGGGTTGAATGAGGGCAAATTGGGGCACGTCAATTTTATAAATAAATATAATCCACACTTACCTGTCAGACTAATTAATGCTCAAATTTCTATGCCAACTCAGTATCTGAGTATGGGTCTTAACTCTGGACTTTGCTGGAAAGTCTATTTGAAAATGAAACATGAAGATTTTGACATTAGATACAAAAAATGTATTGGTAACTTGGGCGAAACCCAAACTATCGACATAGCAAACTGTCTGTATAATAAAATAAATCCGCGTGGACATGGCGCATTCCACTTTGAGGATGTGTCAGTAAAAGTAGCGTATAGTTATACACCAATTCCAATGAAGTACTGAAGAACATCGCCGATGAGCACTGGTTCTGTCGAAACAGTAGCATCCATCAGAACCTCGAATGGACACTGTTAACAAAATATCTAGGTCTGCCAGTAGCCCTGAACAGAAGTTACTTCACTATGTGAATGCTGAGACTAATCAACACATTGACAATTCAAAGATAGTTAGAAAACTCAGAACCACGCCTTTCGAGTTAGTTCAATGAATATGCTACTGCAAAGCATAATAATGCACGGGTTTGTATTTATGTTAGTGTGACCAATTTAGTAAAAATCTGAGGATTCTGTTGAATAAAATATTAGTTTTAAGTTTCAAATGTACTAACATTAAGTTAGATAAAAATTATCCATTAATCATAAATTGATCAGATTGTAATATATTGGAATTATAAAAATGCCCTGTGAATATAACAAAGCTCTAAGGAAACCAAAAAGAAATACGTGGAGGAGACACTGTTAGAAGGTGGAAAGCACTTGAAGAAATGCCGAACTCCACAAAACATTCTTAAAGAATTTCCAGAGCTAAGTAACTGCTCTGAAAACGGCGAAGAATACACCAACACTGGAAAGGAAACAATGAAAGAATTACTCAAGATACATTTTCCAGGGTCGAAGGTTACTAATGTATCACCGAATGACTGGCAAAATTCAGATTTGGAACCCATAGAGTGGGCACTTAGGGAAAATTGGCAGGAGGCAAAGAAAGTGATAGATGTAGACAAAATGCAGTAGGAATTACCTAATTCCAACCTGGGAAAACAGGACAGGGTGAGGCTAAGGCTTTTTGACCAATTAGTTTGAAGTCTTTTGTACCGAAAACTCTAAAAAAGCTACTTGAGTGGAATATTAAGGAATAGTATATTAATCATTAACCGCCAGAGTGGTATGAGCGATTGAGGCGCGGACTGCGATGCGGACGGAGCTGAGTTCCATCCTCGGACCTCTATGATGCCTGACGGGTGGCCTACTCAGTTACTGAAAATAATTGAGTATCTACACTCACTCGAGCAAGAGGTAATAATGGCGATCGTCAAGGGCGCGGTGCTTGCCACATCGCGCGATGACCGGGCAGTAAAGTCGGACATGAGAACCTTAATCTCTCAGTTTTCAGGCCGTGGTTCCACGTAGTATGCATACAAAGTAGTAGTATCTACAGAAACAGACCTCTCAGGCACAGAAGTGTAGACATAAAGTTATCAGGTGAGGTGTAACATCTTGGGGTGATTTTAGGCTGGAATCAAGACATTTAAAAAGTTAAAAGAAATGCGGAGTCAATACTATAGCCAGATAAGATCATGGAAAAATAAAAGTAAAGTATTTGATATACACTGCAATGGTCAAACCCATGATATACATATCTTTAGTATGGTGGACAATGATGATGCAAAAACCGCTATACTCGTACTAGGTAAGGTACAACTTGCTTGTCTGGGAATAACGGGCGCTATAAAAACAATACCAATGTACGACCAAAATAAGCAACAGGAACAAACTCAAAAGAATTATCTGGCATACAGTCGGGTCAAAAACAAAGCTTGGAATGGCAGGAGGCATATACTGAGAAGGGAGACTCGCAGTTAAGCTGCCGGGCCAACACAAGAAGAATCATCAACCTCATATATAGGCCTTGAACCGACTCTGAGATTATTTAGATCAGAAAACGATATAAACAATAGTGGAAAATGTACCGGGACAAAACACAAACATTTTTTTGTAAAAGAACAATCTCGTAAATGAACTGAAGAACTATGTGTGAGGCTTTGGTTTATAGAAGGCAAGATAACCAATAATGGATGCAGAACCATCGAATAAGGGACTTGTACATACTAGTACACTGGTAAACGGCTCTCAAAAAAAAGTATATTAAAAATGTTTCTATGAATGTGATATTTTGATCAAGTTTTTCATTTTAATGAAAAAGATGTAAAAAACACAATGTAAAGTGGGATAATTAAAAAAAGGTTAAGTAAACAAACTATTTTTAAATATAGCCACATAGAGTAATTTTCGTAATGGTATTATCGAACAAAAGTGTAATTGGAATTAAACTAAGAGTAGGGCACAAATAGTTTACCGAATCGTAATTCAGATGCGGGGGCGACAGAGGGTGAACAGAGGCCGGCGTGCCCTCCCACTACTGACCCAGTTTGGTGTTTGGCGTTTGATTTTTGGTTTATTATTCATCAGAGCAAGAGAGAGTAGAGCGCAATCCTAAATTCCTGCCCGTGAAATATTAGCAGTCATTTTTCCTCTCTAGAAACGGCAACGGCGCTGATGATGAATAATAACGCTCGTCTACAAAGGACAATTAAACATCCGTTTCACGAACGTGGCGGAATACCAATTCGCGCCGAGAATAAAAGCCACATGGGGGCTGGCTGGCTGGCAGGGCAGCCTTTCATCTTCGCTCCGTAAATCAGCCGCGAAACGCGACTCCCACAACACTCTTCGTGTGCAACGAGGTTAACGTGGAGGAGTGTAAAAATATCGAACCCGTTGCCGGGTGTATTCATTACGAGCGCCGCCGCACCGTTATCTGTTTTGAATGCAGCGCCGAATCGAAGTGCTCAATAGCTCGGCGCTCGTCCGTGAACGAATGTGCAACCGGCTCCGGGTATTAGCCATCAGCCATGCAAGGCGGCACGCCCAGTGGCGTAGGCGGCAGAGGAGAGGCGGCCGGGTCGGCCAGGTTACTGACACAGCCGGCGGGGCCGTCTGCCGCCGCTTTTCGCGGTGCACCAGGCAGTTCTCCTTTAACAAACCGCTGGCACCCGGCCAAACGCGGCGCACACAAATAGATTTCGCAAAAATCGATGACGGATTGATTACGCGCCGCGACGCGCTTCCCGGGGCGGCGGGCGGAGAGCGGCGACAAGCTTCCCTCGAGCGGCGATTACGCGACGCCGTAACCAGATGCGACGTGACGGAAATCCAGAAACAACAATTGCGTTATCCCGGACGGCTAAATCATGGACGTATCTCCTCCCGGAACGCGCGAATGATGACAAAGGGGGCGTATTGAAATGAGAAGTGCCGGATTCCTGCGGGTTTATAGCGTGGAAAGAATTTTGAATGGCGGGGGTTAGCGACCTCGCTTCGTTTAAAAAGGGTGTCGGTGTATTGTTCCGTGCGCACTGGGAAACCCATCAACATTGCGCCGTGACCTTCCTTCTAACGAATCGCCCTCGTGTTTATCAATCACTTTGCACGGAAACGTGACCAAAACCAAATTTGACTCTAATAAGCATCCATTCCGGAAATCATACAAAATTAATTAGCATTTCAGACTTGAGCAAAGTACGAACCACCAAAACCAAAATCGATAATTGGATCAGAATTTGTCCCACAAGACAATTAACGCGGTGTACATAATTCCATTAGCCGCGTTCGCCCAATCACTGTCGAGCACACATCAACAACGACGTACCTTTAGAGCTTTCCTGAACACAACCTTGAAAAGGTCGTTCGTGTCCTCACACGCGCACTTCTCCCTCCTCGACCACTATCTGATAACCGCGACCGTTTAACCTTTTAACTACATCCTACCCGTTCTCCGAACTTCTTCCAACAAAGCAGCGCTGCCTCCTGCCCTATCCTGCCCGCCCATGAAGTATTCACGCAGGTCAAATTAGCGTGCCGCTACCGCTACCGCTGCCGCCACTGCCGCGGCGGAAAGCCTCACGCGAGGGGCAGGCAGGAAGTTCCGGGGGTCCCGAGCGGCTGCGGGACGCAGTAAAAAATAATTAAGGGGCGAATCCGTAATTGCCGGCGCTCGAAAACGTAAACATTGCATTCGGCGGAGAGCGGAAAACGAGGGCATCCAATAGCGACGGCGTTGCCAGGCAACGGCTATCGGGGGTCGAGAGGCGGCGCCGCACCGGCCTCAGCTGGGGTGGAAGCGCGTGGCGGCGGATGTGTGGGCTGCAGTATATGACACCGAGTTGCCATGGGAACCGCTCAAGCGGGACGTCGCCTGGATTGTTTGTGCGGCGAAAATCAGACGACCTCCTTGCGCCCTTTGATGTCACTCCGCTCCTTGATGTCGCCGCTGCTCCACGACAGCGGCGGGGCGGGCTGGGTTATCATTAAAGTAGCAATTTGGCTAAATGCGCTCCGCGAGATCCCGAGCGGCAAAATCAACAGTCGCGCAAAAACTCGCGAGCGGGACGGCGCTACACAAAGGGCGTAATGGCGTGCACGAGTTCCGAACGGGAATTGGCAGCGCCGACGAGTGCGCGCCTGCGGCGCTCGCTGACCTTGGGCGAATCCCTTTATTCTGCTAAGCCCGGGCGAAAATAAAATGCCCGTTTATCTTCCCTCTTTATGTCGGCAAAAAACTTTGCCGTACAATAAAGAAACCAAACGGTCCGGAATTAATGGAGTTACTTTGGACAATGACAATCGATGAAGAGGCGAAATATAAATAGATCTGGTTGGAAGTTTTGGCAATAATCTAAAATATGTAGGGGTGATTAAGGTAATATCCAATATCACAACATTTTAACTTATCCAACCTCAAACGGTACACATTCCATTATATACACCACAAACTTTAATTTTGTTTTCGGATGTACTCTTTCTTTGTTGTGCAAACTTTTCAGACCTAGTACTCTCCCAATATTTTACGACGGCTATAAAAATAAAATAATATTCTTTTCAAAAGGTTATCCGAAGAATCCTAGATATACGCTAAATTGTTATGATAACAAATTCATTTCGTTAATATTAAATACTATAATGGTAATCGAAATTAAGTTAATATTTACATGTCAACCTCGGATAAATAAAAATAAAATAATATTTACTTACATACTGACAATAAAAAAAAAACAAGTGCATTAAATGTGCAGGTAAACACCAAATAAAACAGTATAAAATAGAGGTGCAACTAAATGTACCAACTATGGAGAAAAACACCCAACAAGTTACAGACGTGAGGTAGCTGAAATTATACAAAAAATGAAAAATGCACCAACAAAAGGGAAAAAAGCAGTCACAACAGAAAAAAACTAAATTCTAATCCAGTTAGAAAGGCAGGAAAGTCCTATACAAGAATCATTGCTGCAAAAGAACCACAAGCTCAATCAAACAGAAAATTTTCCAGCAATCATATATTATAGCGATACACGAACAAAAGCGAATAGTTTAATTCATACCTGCGCTAATTAAACTACGAAGCTAATTGGAAAGCAACAAAAAAAGACCGAATAAATCAATCACCCAAATCTCCCCCATACGAAGAAACGAAGGAAATGAACTAAGGTCAACAAACAAAATGTGGATCTTTTTGCAGAACACCTGAAGATCTTTCAACTTAATGAATCAGATATAGAAAATGACTTAGAGTAAAGATGATTAGAAGAAAAAGGGGAGAAAATTTGTCACTTCAAAATTAGTAGCTAGCGAAATAAAAACAAACATCAATCCAAAAAGGGCCCCCGGACACGATCTCATTTCAGAGGCAATACTGAAGAAACTTCCAAGAAAAGGCATTATCAAACAAATCTGATGTATACATCCTTCTAAAGCATGTATCAAGTGTGTAAATGATTACGGAAGTCACTATGATCCGGAAACTGGAGAAACCAGCAAATGAACTTATGTTATAAAGGGCTATTTCTCTATTGCCAGTGATATTAAATTTCTTTGAGAAGCTGCCACTAAAGAGACAGAGATAATAAAGAGAACAATCTAATAAAAGACCGTCAATTTGAATTTATAACTCAACAATCCACAATAGAATAAGTCCACAGGGTTACAGATCTAATAGAAAAAGTTTATAAAGGACTCTTAATAAAACTGCGGCAAATGCTCCCAAAACAGTACGTAAAACTCTTAGAATCATTCATAACAGATAGATTTTACAGAGTGAAAGAAGAAAAGGAACACTCCGAATTAAAACACCTAGAGCAGGCGTGGCATAAGAAAAAGTTCTCGAGAGTTTTTAGCAAAAGGATAAAATGCAAACGAAGTCACACAATGCTACTAACGAATTTAGCAGATAGACTAAACAGTAGAGAATAAAATAAAAAGAACCAAAACCTGTAAATATAAATTTTAAAAATAACTGAAAACAATATACCTATCATGATAAATGGGACCCAAATACCACATGAAAATACGGCCAAATATCAAGGAATAAGCTTAGATACAGAGCTTCGTTGGAAAGAGCATACCAATAAGAAAAGAAAAGAGCTAGATGTGAAATATAAAAAATGTACTGGTTAATTGGCAGAAGATTGCATTTATCAGTACACAATAAATTGCTTCTCTACAAACAAGACTTAAAACCACTATGGATTTATGGAATACAACTTTGGGGCTGTGCTTACCCAACTAATGTGAATAACATTCAAAAATTACAAAATAAAGTACTTCAAAATATTGTGGATGCTTCCTGGTATATTCGGAATAGATTTACACAGATACTTCAAATAATAATAAATAATAATGGTAAAGCTCTGACGCCCCGCGTACTAGCACGGCCTGTGAACTGAGAGGTTAAGGCTCTCATATGTCCGGTCTCTTTGCCCGGTCGTCGCGCACCATCTCTGATGCGGGGCGATGTGGCAAGCAGCGCACCTTAGACAACCCCTTATTCGAGTGAACGCAAATATACTCAATTATTTTTAGTGACCGAGCAGGCCACCCGCCAAGCGCATATATATATATATAAAATAAATAATAATATATAAATATGAATATTATAGAGGAGTTTAACTCAATAAAAAATCTGTAAACAGAGATGAAAAGAAAATGAAACAAAGCACAGTTACACAAGCTTGGAATATTTCTGCGTCAAAACAGTCTATCGTTATCCATCTCATTACTGCAAGTCTATAAAACCTATAAAAAATAAAATGGTTTTAGTGCTTCAACCGAACAGACTTTTCGAAATATAAAAGTAGAAATAAACGCCTGCTTCAACAGCATAGGATTGAAAATAAACAGGTGTGGACATACTACGATTGTCAACTCGTTAATATAATCTTAAGGTTAATAAAATCCAAATATTTCAAAACAAAGTATTAAGGAGCATCATAAGTGCACATTGGTATGTCAGAAACAGCGATACCCAGGGGGAACTAGGGATAAAAACTGTAGTACAAGAAATAAACACTGCCCAAAAACTCACGAGACCAAGCTTCAGGAACATGTAAACATCGGAGCTCTACATCTCCTACATAATGGAGAATTAGTAAGAGGATAGTTATTGAGTTGGGGTGAAATGACAGAAGTTTTAGTGTAAAAGCAGAGTAAAAGTGTTAACACGCGAACAATCGAAGGGTAAACATTAGATAATTTAGGTTAAATAAGAATTTCTGGTTGGTCTTTAGACTAATTGTAAACTATTGTTAATTAAAAAATGAATTAATGTTGATGACATCTCTACCAATAAACATGGTCAACATACTTTATGTAATCCAAAAATAGTGAACCCAGTAGACGTTTCTTTCTTTCTTTACCTTCTCATAACAGTCATGTGCAACGTACCCTCCCTATCTGAACATTAGTAAAATTCAATATATCGAAAAACCAATAGAAATAGTAGTTTGCTACGATTACCAAGGCCTTAAACGGCGCGACCTTGCTGAGCTTCAACAGTCCTTGGAATTAACCTATAAAACCAACCCAGGCGTTGCGAACGAAAAGGCGCTGCTTGATATACCGCCGCGAAATTAGGGAAAAGCTCGACACCGTCCTCGTAAAAAACTCGTTCCCCTGCCGCCCGAAAGCACCCGCGGGCGCGCAACGGGAAATTGCGGGAGATATTTTCAATCACCGCGCTGCATCAAACAAGTAATTTATTACGAGGAGCTGCGGCTTCGGCAGCCAGGATGCGATTAATCATAACCTTGGAATTTTATAGCCGCCGAACCGCGATAGCCGATGCATTTGATGTACTGCCGGTAGCATTCCAGGAGTGCCTTTTTATTGCCACTAGCGCGGCCCTATTCCAAATCGTTTAATTAACGCACCTGCGCTCGGCGAATCTCAATAGGCACGAAGCGTCGCCTCGTTAGCATGGACAGTTTCCATGCGTTAATTGAACACCTCCGAGATAAACGAGTAGAGATTTGATAGCAGAGGAAGACTCTTCCGCACCCACTTGTTCCTCGTTAAAAGCAACAATCTATTTGGGAGGAAAAACGACAGGTCGGCTGAACACATGTTTGCTATTAAGTTAAAAATAGATGTTAAATCGATACGGCTTTCGCCACGGGGCGGCGGGGGCGGGCGGCTTAGCCCGGACGAACCTTTCGACCTTCAATAATTCATTAATGAGGGTTAGAAGAGATGTTCTCCCGCCGACAGCCTTAAGCGAACCGACCGCTCAGCTCCACACCCAACACAAGAACATAGAACACAACTTACTTACACGAAATTTGCGATGTGGTCTGAATTGCTAGATAGTTTTGAATAAACGTGGGCTTACCTGAAACAAATAAAAAATAATTAGTTAATGAACTTGACAAATATTGTGTTTACAATAAACATAACTTTAAAAAGTTTCATTCTTACAGACGAATATTCTACAGATCAAACCATCCCGACATTAATTCCATTGCATTCACCACTATACATTGAAACGAAACATCAATCCAAACAATTGATAGCAGAAGGTTAGCCATTTTCAAAATAAAAAGTTTACCATCTAGAAAATTAATGGCATCGTTTTTTTGAGAGACGAAAAGTAAAGACCAGTAGCGAATACAACGTGACATTTTTAAGTAACAAAGTTTCGTGAAGAAATCGTGAACATGCAAATATGACGCGGCAAGTCGAATGAAGTATTTCAATTAGTTTCACCAAACCATTCTCTTCTATGCTGCTCCATATACTCTAAGGCTTCTGATTTATTTTATGTATCGCTATATTACAAAAAGAGTGTTGGTTTCCTCAAAAAGGAGTTCTATACGCACTTTTCTGCTCAAAACCTTTTAAAAAATTGTCTCGACTATGCTGACGACCTCGTTGTACTAGTAAAAGAATGTTTTGTGAAAATAATCTTAAAACAAGCTCAGTGTTCCTAAATAAAACGGACAAATGGTCCCAGAAAAAGGGTCGCGCCATGAATTAAAAAAACTGTTATTCTATTTATGTAGTTAGAAAAAAGTATTAAGGAAATTAATTTAGGGAAATTAGATCTAAACGTAGTGATTATTCCGTTCTCTAAAGAGATGGAGTATTTAGGAGTTATTTACTCGAAAGAGTAACATGAGGTTCGATAATTGTTCTGGGAATGTTCAGCGTTAAACCCAAAAGCGACTATGATTATATACTAAAGTCGCAGCAAAAGCTATACCCTACAGGTTTGCAAAGGCGGAGAAGCGTCTCAGATGTACATAAAACTTTGCTTATTGAATCTTCTACCACCACATATCTATTCGAGGTAAGGCTATAACAGAAACTCATACCTACAAAGACAAACTTTAATAAACACGGCAATGAAGAAAATTCTAGAACCAAAATAGTAGAAACCCGATCAAGTTTACAGACGGCTATAAGTGCGAACGCTGGTTTCGAAGGGCAATATCGAAATTGGGCATTTTAAACAGAAACAATGGTATTAGAACGCTGTGCTAAAAAATAAAGACAAAGAAACATGGTACACAATGTACTGACCATAGTGAAGTCCAAAATAATTTGGAATTATATAGAGGCCTTAACAGAAATGGCAACAATTAATAAACTCTCGCTAGTGGCATAAAGGAACGAAAACGTTGATGAGCTAGCTAGAAACAAAACAATCTGAACAGTTAACTATAGGTTTGTGGATTCCATCTGCGTAAAAATTTCGTATACTTTTTCTCAGCTACTTTGGGGTTCCCTCTCACACATCATGATTTCACTCACTTGCCTCATGTTAGTGATAGTTAAGGTAATCTCACTTTCACTTAAATATTGAACGACGACTCTATACGACGTGCCATACCTACGCGGTGACTATTCGCACACTAAACCAGTTATAATGCTACAACTTGAAGAGTACGGGGATAATATTATGATAGTGTTACCAACAAGGGAAATTGTTTTATCCCTTTTAGTCCAGGAATGTGTCTCAGGTAGAACTTTCACTTTAAAATCATTCTCTATGCGTACCAGTTTTTCGAGTCTTATTATGTTACAAAGGCTGCCACTATCAATAATAACTGTTGTGTTCTCTAATCGTCAATGTCTGATTGTCTTTATATGATAGATTTTCTCATTTTATCTTATCTGAAGTCTTTTAGTGATTTTTAATCTTTTTGTGGCAAAACCATCTTGCACTTTGATATACAACCAAATGTTTGAAGCTCGTCTCAATTTTTGGAATGGTATTGCTAATAGCATCTACGACCTGAACCAATGATTGTTAGGAACTGCCCAATATGACGAATGCACCCGATTTTTACATTTGCGGAGGAACTTTGACTTTCGGACCACGAAGGAGTGTAAATAAAGAAAGTGTGTTCGGAGTCTACGTTTAATTCTGTATGTAATTTACTACACAAAACCCAAAAAAAATTTAAAAAATCCTCAATACAACCTTGGCGGTGTAATTAATCATTTACATGTGTTAGTCATGATGTGAGTGAAACAAATTTTTATCAGTTAGATTAGTTTGCAATATGTGGAAAGCATGCAAGAGTCGCTTCCACTAACATTTATATTTTTTTAAAATGTTTTTATAATAATTTCTTTACTGTATTCGAATTTCTGAGATGATTTGACGTAATGATTTTCAAGAAATTCTCTCGATTCTCATTCAACAAAGAAATCCGATATTTCACCGATTTTGTCTACTGATTCTGGGAACAAAAAATTCTCAATTCTTCTACATCAATTTTCAACCAACAAACGTCTGAATTTTTATATCACTCTTTTCTAGCAAACACCTTAAGGTATACAATAAATCTTTTCATGTTCGATAAGAGCTTATTACAATCTGATGAGTATAACCGTAGCACAATCTCGTTCAGTTTAACGCTTCCTTTAGTAAAAATCTTGACAGTAGTTACGTCTACCCTCTTTAAAGGGATTATTTTTATATTCATTCTCTTGGTAAAAATATTCATTCTACAATTTAATATCCCTCATAGTTACAATTCTCAATTAAAATATTGTTATATGATATTGTTTAATATATTGGTGTGGCCTTAAACAATTTGCTATAATTTTAACGCTTTTTCAAAGATCAAAATTAATGAGGGTATTTTCTATGTCTTATGGGGGTATAAAAACGTCACCCTTCACCAATAAATCACGTTCTAGAGATGGAAATAATGGAAGCCCAATTACGTCCGAAGGATGTCTAAACTGCAGAAACAAAGGCTGCTAAGTCTGCTCTAAAAGGGCAATAAGATAATTTGGTACGCTCGCTGTGCGTCTGTTGCTCCCAGACGACCATATCCTTTATTGAATAACAATAAAGTTCGCCTCCAATAACATTCTATTTACGGCCTTCCTGGACGCTCAAATCCGCCCAGACATTTGCATTCTTTCAGGTCGCCTGTTTGTTATTCATTAGAGACACATATTCGCCAGCAAATGTTTACAAAGTAAAAGTAAACGGACATGGCCGATGCAAAGTAATTACTATGAGTAACGAGACGAACATAAAAGAGGCGAAGCAGTAACAGCACATTATAATCGTGACACGTTCGGTAGTAGAGAATCTACAGTCGGCCAGGCGTGCGGCGCCGATGGACCAGCGGGACGTGCTCTCCGCAAATCGATATGGGGTAGCATTCCGGCATGTCGAGGGTGCACGGAAGCAGCTGTCGCCTGGAAAGCATTCGAAGTACGCAAAAGGTCGCGCAGCTTGTGAGACGGCAGGTGATGTAACAATCCGGTTTAGGGGCACGTAGGGCAGCATGTGGTGCCGGGATGCGAAGTCTTGGGCTCGCACTCGGGCAACCACTGCGGAGACAGGTGATTCAGGAGAGCCCGCGCATCGCGTCCTGCCCTCCCGGCCTTTGCTTTGCCTTTCAAATGTCTGGCCGTTGGAAGTCCCGCGACTTTCTAACTAACCTTTAAATGACTTTCATGGTAGACCGTGATGTGGACAAAAACGGATTACTCACGACATTTGCTAATTTACACAGCTGTCTGAGAGGCGGACCGCACTGGATTTTACGCTCGTTGCCTTCGATTCTCTGGACGGAATGACTTCCAAAATCCGGAGGAGTCGCGGTGCACGCCGCGGCGCTGCAAGGTCATTAACATTTGGATCCTACAACGAGGTCACAACTGTGCATTCATTAATGCCAATAACCCCACGTGGAGCCAATTTGCGAAAGGTGACACGAGGTTTCTGCTGAAATCACTTCCACTTCTTATACATTCGACGATTCCAATCGATAACACTTCATTAAAACTTTACCGCAAGTTAAGTCACACGCAACTGCCGACAACTAACAGGAACAGCAAAATCACTCCCCTCTCCCTCCACTCCAACTACAAATAACCAACACTTCAACAGTCAGTCATTACTCCCTTTATGCATCTTGTCTCCATTTCCGCCATCAATAATGCACGTATTACCATAACAATACGGGACGCAGCAGCAGGCGCTAACGAAGGCTTAACGAAAAAATACTGCCGCCTACGAGAAGTACAAGAGTCGAGGAGCCGAGTACATCACCGGCAGTTCCCGAAAGCGACTAACCGCATATCTGCGCCCTCACATAACTTCGCCAATATTTTATGAGCTCGGTCGTAAAACGTTCCTGGGAGAAGCGCCGAGCCGAGTTCGGTGCGACTCAGCCAACTTCCCAAGTAAACACTATTATACGCCGAAAGTTGCCAACTCCAGAACTAGATTAGAAGCCATTGACAGCAGAAAGTTCGCAAGGTTCTTCTGCGCCTCGCAGTAACTACTTCGTCGAACCGCAAAATGAGTTTTCTTGCAGGAATTACTTTAATTACCATACTCGCAGGACGGGCTCGTTATGCTTTGCGGCGCCCGGCTGTATTCCGGCAACTGCAAATTAATATTTAAATGATATTCCGAATAAAAAAGAAGAACGCCGTTTGATGGTGCACGCTTTTTGCGACATAATTAACAAGCATGCGAAAATTATGCGGAGCGTGAGGCTGCATGCATGCATAATTGGCCGAGAGGGGGAATTATTAAATTTCAGATGGACAACTGCCGGTTTGGTTTCGGGCCGGACAAGTAACTTTCACGCAGACGGCTAACGGTGGATTTTTTGCACGAACACCCACGATGCATTTTGATTACACCCAAAAAAGCGTAATTCATGGCTAGGCGATACCATAACACCGGCGAGAAAATCCTTGTTCTTAGCGTAAACTATTTTCATATTCAAAAATTGAACAAATAGGAATTGATAATTCTCAATGTACTGCTCGAAAAACAACTTTAGAACGTATGAAAGTTCTCTAAGAAAAACAAATTCATGTACCCTATAAACTCTTAAAATTGATAGCATCATACAAAAAAACTTAGCAAAGTCAAAGTTAACTTTTATTTATTTAATCTCTGTTGTTTAAAGACTAAATAGATTCTTGAAAGGAAGACATTAAATATCTAACAAACATTAACATTAATGATAGTCTCCCAACCTTTAATACTAATATTTCTAAAAACTTCACTTCTTGTCTGCTCTTTCTTCTCTTACTACCTGGGTTCTCTAACCTTATATTGTTTTATTTTTTGTCACTATATGTTCAACTTCTCGTTTTAGTTCAAAATTCAATCTCCTTCCATATTCATTTTCTTCCAGGTCCTAGTATCGTTTTCCTCATTTTCCTCCCCGATATTCCGAGAACCAACCACACAATGCACCATACACCGGCCGTGAAAGCCTTCGCGTCTATTTGATTCTACAGTCTTCTTGCTATTTCTTATTCGCTGTAATAATTTCCGTACCCATACAATATTATTGGTCTTATTATTGCTTTATATACGTTTAATTTTCTTTTACTTCCAAGTATTTTGCTTATATATAACTAGGAGTTGCCCGCCAAAAGATATTTTTGGCGTCCTAGACTGACAATTTTTCACCTGCTTTCCCTCAAATTTTTGCAAGGTCCGAACGTATAAATTTTTAATTAGACCGGCTTTTTCTTTGGATCAGAAACATGGAACAATTTAACGCCCATTCATGGTGGACGTAAGCATAAGCCGCCCATAGGAAACACGTAATACGTAAAGTTGAATTAATGCAAAGCTTATGCGCTCGTTCATAATGCACTCCACTCCCCTAATTTTTGCGTTTTACGTTCATTTGCAGTAATTTTTAATTTTTCTCTAGATTAATGTTGGCAACAGTAACAGAATGATTGTTCAACGAACTTAAAAAGTTCGTTACTGAATTCTATATGTCTGTCGGTCTGTCTGTCGCTGTCACAAAATTATGGATTTTTTAAAATTTTAAAATGGATTCTTAAAAGAAATTTTACGCTGATTTCAAAATCGAAATCAAAAAGTTTCTATCTCGAATAGTTTTCGAGATATTCGACATTGCGATTTTATGAGTAATTCTTAAAGAAAATTTTACGCTTATTTCAATAATGAAATCGAAAAAATTCTATGTCGAATAGTTTTCGAGATATTCGATTTCGAATTTTCCGGAAATTCGAAATCGAAAGGTTTTTTTAAGTTCGTTCTGGGATTGCTTACAGAGCAATCTCTTCGCCGGCCCATGTTTTTATTCTAAAATAGCTGTGCCCAGCCACGCGTTGTTGTGGCTTTGCTTTTACATCCAACAGATGGCGCTGTTTTTCAAAAAAAAAATGTTTTATCTGTCACAGGTGTGACATCTATACAATACAATAATCAAAATATTTAAATAATTCAAAAGCGGTTAAAGTTAGAAGGCTGATTTTTTGCGCCGAATTAGCAAATATAGTTGTGAATGTGGTGTGCAAGTTTCAAGGAAATCGGTTGAAGCGTCTAGGAGGAGATAGAATTATAAGTTTAGAAAGAAAGAAAGTTAGGGAGATACGACAATTATATTATAAGAAGATTGAAATATTTAACTACTTTATTGCTCAATTAAACACAAAGAACAGTTTCAATTCAAGAACTCTCAGTTTTATTATTTGGGAGCAACTTGAAAAACCAATCCCCTTAAAGAAACTGAAGAAGAAAGATAAAAACGATCTAAATACACATATTAAGTGGATCAAGACGGCTATCAATGTTAAAGGAACCTATTATTTGATCACATCTTACTGTTGTGAACTAGACCTTTTTCAAATCTTCATTTAACAAAAACTAATATAAGATAGCCTCGTTAACACTACATCACATCTATTAAAAATTTATCTTATGGTCCAGAAAGGTCCAACAGATTAAAAGAAAATAAGAATACAATCATAACTACATAACTACTGCATAAATATACTACTCATCCACAGTTGCTATCTTCATCTTCCGTCTGGAAGAATATATCCACGTTCCAATGTAACTACTATAAAGATAATATCTAACGCAGACGTCGAAGGCATTTTTAACGTGGGTAGTTACAAGAAAGTATCCGTCTATTCTTTAATATACCATACATTAATAATTACTCGGATGTCGGAGTGGTTAATTTTATTGCATCATTTGGTAAATGACGGTGTGAAGCCAAAAATGTTCGGAGAATTTCAAAAAGGGACACTCCTTATCACCTACATTTCTAATACCATTTTAAGACTGCAGCACTGGTCCCAAATGATAAAAACTGGAGAAATAATCTTGATAAATAAACCAGGGAAGAACCCAAATGACATAACCTCCTACCGTCCAAATAGTTTGCTCCCTAAAATTTCCAAGGTATTAGAACGCTTATTAGTACAGAGAGTAAATGCCGATATTTCACCAGATACCTGGTTTCCTCCCCATCAATTTGGTTTCCGAGCAGGACATTCTACAGTTCCGCAAACACATTTCATTCAAGTTATTAACCACGCTTTTGAGTAAAAACATTATTGTACTTCAGTTCTTCTGAATGTCACCCAGGCTTTTGATAAGGTCTGGCACACAGGTCTGTTGTATAAAACCAAGAAAATCTTCTCACTAAAGTTTTTTGACATCTTGAAATCCTACCTCTCAGACCGTAAATTTAGAACCAACGTGGGAGATGCCAAATCAGACTACCATTCCATAGAAGCAGGTGTATCACAGATCCTCTACAACCTATATACATCCTACATCCCAACAACCACTGAAACTACTATCTGTACTTTTGCTGATGACACTATCATAATAGCAGCTCATGAAGACCCAGCAATAGTATCTAACTTAGTACAAATCCACTTAAATGTACTACAGGCTTGGTTGCATCTCTGAAAAATTAAAATAAATGAGATTTCACTCTAAGACACGCTTTCTCTGAATAACGTCGAATTCCCTCGAGCGATATCTATCAAATATCTCCGATTCCACCTGGATACTAGGTTAACATGGAAAGATCGCATTACGAAAAAAAAGGACGCAGATTGATCTGAAGATCAAAGAACTCTATTGGCTGTTAGGGAAGAACTCAAAACTTTCCCTAGAAAACAAAAAAAAATACTGCTATATAAAACAGTAATATTTGGACGAATGGAATCGAAATATATATATATATAAAGAGAATAATCCGATAAAAACAAAGTTAATCAACGAAGACAGCAGTAATAAAACTTCGGTGTATTACAGATTGATAAGATGATCATTAGTATTCATACTCATTTAATAAAAAAACAAAAGAGTAAAACTTTTCAAATAAATGTTAGTAACTATATCTGCATAGTGACCTAAATTCCGTAATTGTCTTACAGAATTTACTTTGACTATTATTCGCACACATCAAACAAGTTCTGATATCTAACCGACATTTAGGAAAATTTTATCGTACAGCCATGAGCAACTCCGAAAGTACAAAGTTATTACAGATAATTACAGTAATAACAGGGTTTTCATAAGTATAGCTACTGATATCCAATTTTACGTTTAAATTTATTGTGTGTGCTGGCCGTAGGTATATCCATGTTTCTTCCAATTTTCGGTTAAGAACCTCGGCTTTGATAATAAATAATATATAACGATACGTAATCATTACAGCTAATTTATAAACAGATGTAGATAATGAGCTATTCAGATATTTAATTAAGTTTATAAAAATAATACACATTAAATTAATATGCCATTTATTCTCCTACGTTAGTTTTATTTGATTTATTTCCCTCCAGCCCAAGCATGTACTGTTTAGACATCCAACAATTGTTTTTATTATGCTCATATTTTTCTAATAGCTGTTTTGTATTCAGCATTACTCGCAAAATAATATTAAAATTAAGACAAAAAAATGGTCAACAAAAATAAAGAGACACAGACATCACGTAGACTTAGTGACTTATTTGGAACACTTGGTCAAAGATTTTAAATTTCAAAAATTTATAATAAAAACAATGACGAAGTAGCAGCAACTTAAAAGAAAAGATTAATCACGTGGTTAGAAGCACGAACGCATGGACTAAAGCAGTATACGAGAAAGAAGAATTAGTGAAATAATTTTACATGTCTTACAACTTACAGTATACAAAGTTTTGATTATATATATAATATAAATATGCGAAAATTCAATTTTTGTATAACCTTTATTATTGTTTTATGTTTTTAATATCTCAGTTAGCTTTCATTCTACATGGACAAAGCTAAACTTCGAATCCTGATACGTTATTGCTGGAAGCGACAACTTTCATTGAGAGAAGCTGAAAAAGAGATGGTACAAAAAGTTTGATTCTGGCGACCTCGGTGTCTTAAAGATGAACTACAATGTTGAACTCTACTGTCAACAGTTGGACCGTGTCTACGACAGGCTGAACGAGAAATGCCCGACATTAGTTCGATGAAAGCGCGGTTTCTTCCAACAGAACAATCCCAAGTCACATATCGCCAAGAAGACCAGGTGTAATTCGAAAAGCTGGACGGCGTCGAAGTCCTACCACACCCAACCTATAGTCCAGACGCTGTTCTATCCGCTTACAGCCATTTTGACAAACTTCTTGCGCGGTCCACAGTTTGAGACTTTCAATGAAGTAGGAGTACTTGATTCAAAGTCGGCGGAGTCGTACTTCAACCAGAGCTGGATGGTGGCAGATCGTTGTCAGAAGATCGTAGAGAACGATAGCCTTTATTTTGAAAAATAGTTCTTGTTGTTTTAGAATAAATTGCCCTTAAAATGAAATTTTTCGCAGGTGTGATAAAACATTCTCCTCGACCTAATGAATTATCATCAGAACATCAATTCGTGTTCAGCATCGAGGGAAAATAGAACAATAAAAAATAACAGCTGTTTTCCCTAACATTATAGAGCTTCCATTATTGGATAAAATGAAAACTTAGATACATTTTTTATAATAAAATGACAGCGAAACGAACTTTGATCTTTTTAACTTATCAAACCTCAACGAGCCCACCCAAACGCCACAAAATTGCCTTTGACTTGCAGCATCTCGACAAAATGAGAAAACCGTAAGTGTGCACTTCAATAATTTATAGGTCCCATTTAATAGTTTATATAATTAAAATCTTAAAATATCACTTTCACGTTTCAAAAACATCTGACAAAGTATGAAAATCTGTTAAAACATAGTCTGAATTGAGATTCTTTATTGGGAGTTCATTTACATATCTGTCGTAATCCGCACAGGGAATCAGTAATTGAAGTGACTATGCCGTGTGGGATCATATTTAATGTACCAATTTCTAATTACAACTAATAGTCTGTATCTATACCCTTAGTGAAGTGCAACTCAAATCTATTAAGACAGATCTGGGGGCTTACATCTTTTTAATCTCTATGTTTACCATCATCATGAATGAGAAGATCACTAACCAATTCGTTTGGATGTACAGTTTAATGTGCTAGGTAACAATTTCACTTGTAATTAACTCGTCGACCGAATTTACTTCAAGATCGCGTCTTATCACCTCATTAGGTACGTACTATGAACTACAATGGATTGTAATAAATTGCTTTGGAATCTTCTTGAAGGTCATAGTTTAATGCCATAATTATTAGCCATATGTTCACACTGATCTTAGAATAGATTTACACAAAAGAAACTGAAAAGATGCCACGTCAGGTTCAGACAGGCATCTGGTTTTAGGCGACTTCTCGTGTTCGATTCCAAGAAAAATTGGTGAGTAAGATTTTATTTCAATGAAGCCCGACCAGCCATTCACTTAACGCCAATTTCTAACGACGCGAACCTTGTGGTCAAACTCCTCTTGCCCTATCGAATAAAATTTTCTCAATGCGAATATTGGCGGTAGAAATACAAGTGGACGTAAAAAGCGGCACCGCCAAATTTATCTCCCGCGCGAGACGATGTGAAGGATAATGGGAAAATAATTTCCTGTTAGAGGCAATCAATTTCATCTTCAGAGCGACCTGCGCCTGGCGATATGCCAAGGCTCCACTACACTCGGCCCACACGCTGAGCTTTGCTCAGATGCCCTTGTATGCAACGAGTGGGTCGGAACACGCCAACATAAATATAGCTGGCAGATATCTCATCCAGCCAACACAACATTCCGCCGCTTGTATAAGATTCGCACGGCGCGCCTGTTTAAAGCAGCCGCGACTGGATAAGCAAATGCGTCAACGGAGTATGCGGAACGGATACGGCTGTGGGCTTATCGTCAGCTTCTGGGAAGGAAACGACGACCGAACGTGTGTCGGAAGTTTTAGATCTCCCGATACAGCCATTTCTCAGAAACAATAGCCCGCTGCGTTTGCATACTCAAAAAGTTTGCGCTGCCGGTTATCACTGGAAATCGGTAGTATGAGGCCCACGAAAAAGAACGGGGTCGTGCCAGCCGGTTATGCATTCTCAAGAGGCTTGCGTTTACAAATTCTCCTTTCATGAACCATTCAATTTACCTAAACAAAAACAGAAACTGCGAACTTCCCAACAACCTTTGGCACCGATATGCTTGGGAAGTTTCCAAGATGCCAATAGTGAAATTTGCCCTGGTGGTTCGGCGCCACAGGAAATGCTCACATTGGGGGGCACGAAAGCGTTTTAAAATGGCAGACGCGCGTATTCTCTGCTATCGATTGACACACTTCCACTTGCGTCAAATTGAGCTCGCGAAATATCCTATATTAAGATTCGAAGCAGCAGCGAAACGCGAGAGCCGTCCAATGAAAGGAAAACATGCAGCGTTTATTTCAATTCCCACGGGGGAAACTCAGACTTGTTCCATCTGCAATTTTGCTCTAATCGAAATGCGCATACGTTGCAAGACGGTCTACACTTCTGATTTGTATTATTTTTTTTGTTGGTCGTCGGGATCATGTTCGTTAACCTAGACAACGATAACTCAAAATTGATTTGGTGGACTTAGTATACAGACATTTGGGATCAATGTCTACTTGAAGTTCAACGACGATTCTTGTACTCCCAAGAGATCTAGATGGAGATAGGGCAATCAAAGTTTGCATGACATTTTCAACCACTAAAGATAACACGGCGTTGAAATCTCACATATGTTTATATTTAACATTGGAAAATATTTTATATTTGTTTTGGGAAAGTTCATAGTTTACTACCAAAAGGACTTAATTACAAACCATTCTCTATCCTAAATAAGAATATGTTTAAAAATCATTTGTACCAATGTACGAAGGTCGGGATACCAGTCAAAGTAATTATTTTTTCAAAAATAAATGATGGTATCACAAAATGTCGTATGTCTTGAGGAAGCCGTACATTTATAGTGTGTCCGCAACACTCTGTGTTGTTCTGTAATTGCACAGAGAGCAATGTCAGCCGACAAATGATGTTATCCAAAACAAACTTGTCCTTCAAACAGCCATCACAATTATAGATTACTTTGCATCATATTTTATATCCTTAAACTAATCAAAATATGCACTTTTTTTGTAATATCAAAACTATTTTAATACAAGACACCTTTGCAAATAACTATTTTGCGAGAACAAATTTTATAGACATGAAAAAGGTAAACTTTGGGATGTCGTACACCTAATCGTAATCCAGTATAAGGATCTGAAGGGATTTAAAGCTTTATCATAACCACAAGGATAGTAAAGAAAGACAATTGAATTTATACTGCCTAATTGCAAAAAAAGATAAAATACAAAGTAACTCTCGACATACTCTAGAATTTAAATTTGTGTGGCATCATCAATGCCAGCGTGGTCCAGTGGTCCAGTGGTTGAGGCGCAGGCTGCGGTGCGGACAGACCTGGGTTTCATTCCAAGAGCTCTCTGATGTCTAGCGGGTGGCCTACTCTGCCACTAAAAATAATTGAGTACCTCCATGGTCGTCTAAGCCGCGATGCACATCAAATATGGTGCAAGATCAACATATGAGAGCCTTAACCTCTTACGTCGCAGGCTATGCTTCCACGCGGGGTGTTAGAGCCTTACCATTATTATTATTATTATGGCATCATTAACAGGGCCGATTTAAAGTTTATCGTGGATCGAAAATGGTGAAGTTTTTGAAAAGATATCCAAACGAAAGTAATTTAAGGCGGTCCCCATCAAGTAGAGCATTTTCAGTTCAGACTTCTATACGAAATTAATTTACATTATCTCTCTTCTCGTCATCAATCTTTAGATTGTTTTGTCGTAGACTTCTGGAATCTTATTTGTATCGGTCGGCCAATAAGTAAGTTCGTACGTTGATGAGTGTCCCAGATGTAGTTCTTGTAGTACGTGATACAGCACTCTACCTATTCCAGGCGGAGAAATGCGAGAAGTCCAAAGGGTATTTTTTGCATCAGTCGTCGCCCGCTAAAAATTAGTCACCTAATGACTTGGAAGTACTCTATGAACCCTTGCTTGTTTGTTGCATAATTTGAAGGACAATAGACAGCTGATAGCACCAACGGTCCATACCAATCCTCTGTTTCCACACTTGTAGCTTGTAGAGAGTTTCTCTTGAATTCAGGCAGGACATGTTGTTTAATATGTTGTCTAATCAGTATTGCAGTGCATCCTTCAGCTTGTCTATCCGCGTTTGGATGATTGGTGGAATATATTTGTTAATTGTGTATCTTGAAATGTTTTATTGTTAAAGTGAGTTTCAGATATATTTAGAAAAATGACTAATAAAGAAATTTGTTGTCTATGTTACGTTCGCAATTAACGTACCAAACAGCAGAGGAAGTTCACATTCGCACGGCGTAATCGCGAGCGGCAGCATCCTTGAACCAAATCAGCGCCATCAAACAGCAAGTGCAAACTCCGCGGCGAATTACGCATTGCGTCAAATCGGAGCTAATAAAAACGAGCGCCCGGCTAATCTGCTAATCGATCGTGAAATTTACTTTGCTCCCACGGCTGCCGCTCAAGGCGAGCACGAGTCGCAATTTGCAGTTCGCGTAATCGCGCGCGAATTGGCCGTCCGCAAGGTGACACACGCGGCCGGAATTTCAGCGCGCTGAAGACAAAGAATGTGGGCCGCGGTGCAGCGACGAGCGGCAATTACTCGCGGCGATGCCCATTACGTTGCACAATGTGAACTATTTATAGCAAAACAAACACGCGCAATACAACAGAAACGCAATTAAACAAACAATGCCGCAGACATCACAAAGGCCGCTTTCATCGCGCGAAAATCGCCCCGCTAATGCGCCCCTGAAGTTGCGTGATCGGCGCTCCGCTGAAACGGGCGCCGATGCATATGGAAATGTTTTTTATTTCCTCGTTCCACAAACTCCAAACCGTGCGTCAGAGTATTTCGTATTTGCGAGTCACGCGACAGATGATTCACGCAGCATCGAATTCGGTTTCTCATAAAAGGGTGATTGATGGAGTTTTCCAAATTAAAAAAACAAACAAACAACAAACAATAAGGTGTAAGATATAAATCGGTTTCCAACTAACAAGTCACTGCCTTAACATCCACTGCTAAAATATAATCAGTAATTAGACCATACAGTTACGCAACAACTAACAGTTATTTAAGACTGCATTAGGAACAGGTTCTTCGAGAATTTCAAAGATCGTGGGTTCTGAGAGAAACTAACATTCAAATTCATAAGCCTAATCACTAACCACAGAGTACATACATTACAGAAATGGTTATCTGTTATACAATATGTACAATAACGGTAAAACAACTTTGTATAAATATAAAATATGTAATACTACCCACAACTTGCAAAAGCAAACAGATGATAGATAGATAGATAGATAGATAGAGTAATCCAAATTGAATTTTTTGAATTGCGTACCGTTTGCGTCCTGTTAATGTTGGAAGTTTGTATTTGTACAGATGATATCTAAACACATGACAAGGTCCACAAAAGTCAAACAAAAACGCCGTATATTTGTGAACTGGGTTTTAGAAAATACAGCACTCGATGCTAATTTTGGGCTATAAACTCATTTTTCTTCAAATGGCTTTATGAATCGTCAAAATTGTCGTATCTGAGGTGGTGAAAACTCACGTTATTCACGAAAAACCAATGCATCCACAAAAATGCACTGTTCGGTGTTGTGTGTTGGAGGAATCATTGGCCCGTACTTTTTCAAGAACGAAGCTGGCAACGCTGCTTCTGCCAATGGTGTAAGCTATTGGGAGATTTTTAAAACTTTTTCAATTAAACCAACGATTTGAAGATGACATGTGGTTTCAACAAAATGGAGCCATACGTCATACATCATGTGAAGCACTCACTTTACTTCAAACGAAATTCCTGGTCGTGTTATCTCGCATCAATTATTCACCGTGGTCTTGCCATCTAAGCTAATTGGACTTTTTCCTCTGGGAATATTTGAAGGAAGGGGTTTAAGTCAACAATATTACGATTTCAGTGCTAAAAAAGCAAGTGAGCCATATATTTACTAAAACAAAACCGCATTTATGAGAAACAATTATAGAAAACTTTGCTAAAAGAATGATCTTATTTTATGGAAATTGTGGAGGACATTTGACCGACATCATATTTTATAGGTAAGTCTGTACTTTACACTGATGGCAACAAAATTCGGATTGTTCCAATAATTTGTCTTATGCTGGAAAAACGACTTAAAGTTCAATCTGGATCACCCTTTATAATATATAATACTAACTCACAACTAGCAAAAGCAGATCGGATGAGTCTAAGCTTTTTGGGTATAGACATACACTTGACACTCAATCAATATATATATATATATATATATATATATATATATATATATATATATATATATTATTAAATGAAATTAAACAGTTAAAAAATTGATGATAACGATATTGTTATACTGGGATACATATCGGAAGAGAACAAAATCATCAATAGCATGGAATTATTATCTAATACGTCAAATAGTAATCTACTGATAAGTCAATTCGAAAGAAAATGAATGATAAAGTGACGCTACTTCTCTACAACTAATTAAGATTCCCACTTTTCTATAATTCAAAACGAATTAATTGGAATATTAAAGTTTTTTACTTTTACTATATTACTCTATATTATCTCACTCACTCCCTTTTACTTGCTATTGCTGCCTCCGATTGTTGCTGCCATTGTCTACAAATATATGAATATATAAAATAACTCCAGTGAGTTCTGCAATCTACCCAACAGACGATAAGCGTTTGTTAAAAGAAAAGAATGAAATTAAAAATTAAAATTTAATCTAAATCTAGAGTTTATTTGTCGAAAATAACTTATATGCATTGTCTTAACATCTAAACTTGTCTGGGTCCTGTGGTCAGGTCAGATGGCAGCAGACGTCTACCCACTTGGTTAACATCGTGCACATTTAGCCGATTTGTTAATATGTTGAAGTGCACCGACACTCTTGCATTGTACTCGACACTAAATTGACGGATGCCTTCCTTGGGGGGAGGATGTCATGTTGAATAACTTCTTTAGATAGTTGGATATCATAGGCCCATATTGGTTTCAAGACGGCTTTGTTACCTATGGATAGTTTCGTCTTTCTGCCAATGAGTCAGTATATTTGACACTTTCACCTAGCTGTTTCCTTTTGCTAAATGTGTGTTTTTTTCCATGTCAGGCGTAGGCCTCAATGCATATGCCGAGATACTTGGCATCGTCTACCATCCACTGAAATGGTACGTCCACAAAACCAATTTTCTTGTTCATTAGATAACTCTGAGGAAAAGGGTTTCAATACATCTTCTAGATGCTTGGGGAAAGCTTCAGCTTTGTCTTTATCATTTCTGGTCGAAGTATTATTGTCTTTTCTAACTGGTGGATTATGTTGTCGAGAACTTTTAGCTCTTCTTATTGCTTTTTGTTCTTCTAGAATCAGCTCTTTCAGCTTTTGGTTGATCATTTCTTTTGCAGATATCTTCTCTGCAATTTTTTCTTTTATTGAAGAGTTAGGGATAGCAAACCCAGTTGCTTCGTATATATTCTTATTTAAATTTTCGACCGCTGTTTCTATGCCCAGTTAAGTTTTTAACAGTTGATTCGACGAGACTAGTTTGTTTAGTTTTTCCCCGAATCCATACCAATCAGTTCTATTGTTACGCAAGGAGGGTTATCTTTTTCTTTATTCGGGATCTGTGAATAAACAGTTATTATGAACAGGACATGAGCTGATGACAAGTCAAAGCAAGATTCTCCTTTACATGTCTTTGTCGCGTAGAAGTCTTGTGCATTTCATTTTATTTTTGCCAGATCGCCAATATGTTGGCTCTCCTCCTCAAATATAATAACCATGATTTCCCGTTGCATACAATAACAATCAAATGAAATGAGAGTAATAATTAACGATTAAAAGTATTCCTTAAGGCCACGAAATCAATAAACGAAGTCAGTGGTGTCACAATATAAAAAAAGTAAAAACTCAGCAGCAGCACCATATATATAATGTTTCGCAATACGAACATCACTCAGTAGAAAGGCAAATAAACGCAATAAAGAGGTCTAATCTTCGAAGGCCCATTTCGATTTAAAATTCGGTTGCAATTCCGCGACGAAACCAGTCATCACTTTTAATGAGATCCGATGCAGCGAAACGGAGGCCCAAAAAGAAGACGGAGATGAATCATAGCCGACAAGAAATGTGTCAATCCATTATTCAGATGCTCGTTACTCCCACGCTTTGGGCTGTCTGCAAACTCCCCTCCGCGAACGCGCGGCGCAGTATAATCAGTTCAGCAACTTTCACGGAGTTCTAGCCAAGGACAATCGCTTGAGCAAACGCGCGCCGAGATGTTGAGCACCATCCTTACGTAAAGCGGCACTTATTATTCGAATCCGTTTATCTCACGCATTGCTCGAAATGCACGTGACCTTTAACGCCGCAATGACAGAGTAGCTGTTCCCTATCTTATCTTCGGCATACATTCTCGAATACCACAACTTAACGGATTAGAGATAAGTCGCTTTTTCCTACAGCTTGTTTGTGGCTTGGGCTTTATGGCACGGCTTATGTGTACCGATATCTTGCCACTCGTGCTAATTTTGGACGTGGCATGACGCAGATAAAGCCGCACTCCGGAATTGCATATTTTCCTGTCAGTCCAGTTGACATTGAATAAAGATAAATAACTCGATCCTCGCCTTTTTGCCACTTTATAAAAATTATGATATTACAAAACATCATTGACTCTCAACAAATTCCATCATTAATATAAAATGCGATAATTAAAAAAAGTTGTAATTTTCTAATACGAAAATTAGGAAGGCAGGAGAACAATCATTTCTGTTAGTTGTTACTAGAATTATTTAATCTGGCGAGTATAAAAATTACAAATCCTAAAATATCTTTAGTATTAGAATTCGAATAGAGGATCGTTTATCCTCTTCAACTGAGCTAGACTATTTTAAATACAATATATACTCGGAGAAAATTTTCATTTCCGTGAGATAAAGAGCAGTTTAATTCAAGATATATATATATATAGTGCTGAATAAACATGTTGACAAATGGTGAAATTCACACTACCATTACCTATTAAAGGAGATATTTTGGCATCAGTCACATTTTTAACGATATCGTATCGAAACGCCGAATAAGGTCAACAAAATATAACTACAGATATTTGGAATATTTTATTTTCTAAAAATACTTAGAGATAAGATTTACGAAATCCTTTTATTTGTTGTTTTCAATTCTAAGAACGCGATAAGATAGGCTAGAGTCATCGCGCACCACGTTTAAGAGACTACGACACTCGACAATGTTTTTCATTAAATACAGCTCTCGATTTTGCCCAACGGCGTAAATAATTCGAGACAATCTCGCAAAAACAAGGCGAATAAATCGCGATTACTACATTATCCGTGAAGACATCGTTTATCACTCATGCACAACATTTACTGCATCTAAAAGTCAATGTTCTGCCACTCTATACGTATGCAGTGATCTGGCGAATGTCTAGTGTCGGCTGACTAACCAGCTCGCTAAAAAGTCAATCTAGGAAGTAAGGCGAATGACTAAGCCAATAAAATCCGGCCTATCTCACGATTGCAATCAGAATACTGCCTTTAATAAGTAGGTGGTATTTGACCTTGGATACATCATGTGATATCAACAATCTCGTTGCCCACCTGTATGTCGTTTCTTTAATAGCCAATGCCTAAATTAAATGGCACGGCACGGCCATTACGTGATAAATGCCTTCTTTGCTAGAACAATGGAAAAAAAAGATAGACGCTGAAGTACTACACATTCCTTTTTTCCCATGATGTACTGTGATTATTACAGAGACTATAATTATCGAAAATTGCGTCACTAAAGCAATAAAAAGCAAACATACGTGAGTAAACACTGATATGCTATGGAAAACAACGTGACCTTGTTTACAGAATATGCAATCGTGACGAGCGGCTTGAATGCGAACTATGCTATTAAGCTGCGCTCGGATTAATTGGGGCCGATTTAGCGCCCCGAGCACCAGACAGGTATATGCTTCGGATTGCCAGACTCCTCCGCATGCACACGATCGCGGCAGGGGCTGCAGCAACGTCGCGCCAGCAGGGGGATGCGGCATAGCAGAAGGCAGGGCGGTGTTGCCATAGCTACGACCCCTGGCCTGCTGACTCACCCAACACACCGTAATTGAACAAGACTAGGAATGTTTCGGAAGGGGGCCATAAAAATTGATTCCACGGAAACTATTCTAAAACTATCCGAGAGGGTTGATGAGAGCGGGAAAGCGAACCCTTTTTTGCTCGCCCCTATAAGGTTTATGTTGCGGAAAACTGTGCAGCCTGGCCAGATATTTAAGCGCTACTTTTCGAGCAAGGTGACGCAGGTTTTCTATAAGGTAGTTGAAGTGGAAGAGTTACATAAATAAGCAAAATTTATGTAACCAAAATTAGTTATTAATCTGACGAGATAGACGCCTTCCACGCAAATGAGGCAAGAAAACGGAGGCAGCGCTGTAATGTGCCGACTTCCTGGATGTTCGCGATAAAGCATTTCGTCATCGTTTGATTAAAATTCCCAAGATAAAAACTCATTCGCCCGCTCTCTCGCCGGGCGTGATTAAAAAGTAAAAGCCTGACCGGCGCGCGGCTGCCGCCATTTTGGGCGAATTGCACTGCCACCGTCTATAAATGGCCGCGACTAATTTATTCCCCGAATCGGAATTCCAGGCACGCCGCCGGGGAAACGTGGAAATTGAAAAATTTCTTTGTAGCCCAACAAAAACGTGATCAGAAATGGAAACCGGATTAAGTCACGGATCGCGCGCAACGTCGGAACGACGCCTTTGTGGGCTGGCAGTTCCGCAAATGGCGAAACCTCTTTTTGCCACGTCGCAATCTGCAATCTAATTAAACTCCGACCGCAGTTTGATGGCAACAAACGGCCGAACAAAAACGAATTATGCGGCATGCAAAGTGGCCATCTTTATTATTATGTTGCAGGCGCGAAGTACATTCCGGCCACATACGTGCCATCTCTGGCGAGCGTGGAATTTGCATTCACGGCTCGCTCACCGTAGTTATACGACGGAAACTCTGCATATTAATTAATGGTAGGTTGTTTGCAGACTGGCCTTTTCAGTACCCGGGGCACTCACTCTTAACGTGCAGGTTAGCCTCGGAAAGGCGAGAAATAATAGTGGCAGGTAGTCGGCTGGTCCCTGAAAAGAGGCTGTGGGAGACGAATGGATCTTTCGAGTGCTGCGCTCCAGCTTCAAGGTCGAATTCCGAGATCACTTCTAACATACAATGCAAACAAGACAACAAAATCTCGTTTACTTAATAGAACTCTTTAATTACCAAGACTTTTTCAAATTCATATTAACATAACAAGGTATAACTTACAGGAGCACATCAAAAATGGCACTGAATATGGTATGGTCCACTGGTTTAAACCAAGCGTAACATGAGCGTAGTGTTTCATCGCAGAAAATGCATTGAAAAAATAACAATCGTGTCAATAATGACAGTACATAAAACAGTTTCTACGAGCACACAGCACAACTCGACCTTCATCGGTATGAATATAAGCAATCGTTAATGTCAATCGTTCATAGCAATTCCACTTTCATTCAAGGCTATTTTTAAATTGATGCCGTTTCTAGAATGGCAATAAAAATTAAAAATACTGGCACAGACGCATGTTGTTATCGAAAAAGGTTTCTCACGGTATTAACTAAACACAGCGCACAAGTAACGATGGGAATAAATATTAATGTGCCACACAAATCGTCAATTTACAATTTCGTGGGAGGAACCACAACGCAATATAATAAATATACAAAGAAAAACTGTCATTCATATTATCGATTGCACTATGAATAACGTTACTCATCCAAGTTCCCAATATTAAAAACGAACCCGATTCCTAGAAGTTCATCGTAATCCGACAACCCTATGGAAGTATTTAACTCCCACAATAACGGGCAGTAGGAGACAGACATCAATTACGAAGCTCTGAATAACACCCTAAACGATTTCCAAGATTTATGGCACGTCAGCGATGAAAAAACGATGGTATTAGGGGGGTAGTGACCGCAACGCTCCTATTGAGCAGCGATTGTGAAAGCCTTCAGCGCCGGGCTGAAAATTAATGTAATTTCATGGCAATCCATAGATTGACCCCCGCCGAAACATAGAAACTTAACAAACAACCTGTCACTTAGTTCTGCGATGCTATTACTGGATATCACTGATACGGCGGAATGGATTACGCTGAGCAGATTATCTGCTCCATCATGCTCGGTGGTGCATGAAGGGTTACAACGCGGTGCGCCGAGGCTACCGTTGCAGTCGTACGCACAGACAGGCACAGGCACACGCACACGCGCACACACAAAAGCAATAAATTCTGACTCGCACGAAAACGTGGTCGCACCCGCCAAGGTCCTCTCCATTGTGCGCGCTGCAGTCAAAGCCGGCAAAGGGCGCATTGTCATGCAAACATATCCACGCTAGGCTATGATTAATGGCCGTGCATTTCACCGGCCGCGGTGCGTGCCTGAGAGGCAGTCACAAAATGGCGGCACGGCCGCGCATTCAGCGCGAACTCCCCGAAAAGCAATTAGCGGTGGAAATTGGCCAGCAACTCCCGGCCTCGCGCTAACTACGCTTTGATCAACCCTCGCAAAGTAATAGTCCGTTATTACGTGCTTCAAACATGTCTCTTAAACTTTACGAGCCCGTAATGCAGCGAACAATCTCATTTCGACTCGAGTACTAATTTGTTAATTTTGTCTTCTTATTCATAAATACTTGCGCTAAAGTATAGCAAAAATTCTTATTCACGTGATTCCAATATACTAAGCCAAGTTCAGTTATGTATCCTATGATACTCTCGACGGTATTCTAATATAATCCTGAAAATTTCTTAATACAGAAGAAAATCCGTTTTGAAATTATTACATCTATCGCCTCAATACACAACCAACTTTTCTACACAGACAAATTCAATCCTAAGTAAGTTAACCTTAGAACTTTAAAAAACCAACCAGCAATTTTTGTCTAAGTAAATATAGGAAAACTTTTTTGTGTTTGACCTTAATATTTTCGTTGTGCGTCAAATAATGCCAGTAATCATGCACACAAACCAATATATTTTCGGCCCCAATTCAACACGTGCTGCTTTGTGGTGACCAGGTTTATCTGCAAAGTAAGTTTCTATTGTTTTATTTCTATTAATTTATTTTCGATTAACTTTATTTTCACATTAAGGATAGCTTATTGGCTCTTCTTCTCTTTGGTCATGAATACAAATGGTCAAAACTTGGCATGTACCTCTTTGGTACATTGCAGCCGCTATTGTAAAAGGTTTACATTGTTTATTGCTTGATACCACTTCAGGTTTCTAATGCAAATATGGATGAGTTGCTGTTACAAGGATGCGAATCCGAGGCGGAGAATATCGATGAAGAATATTATACAATTTTTCAAAAATTAAAAAAAAACTACTCTTCATAATATAAAAAAGTTACCCGAAGCAAAGGAAGCAAAGGAGGTCCTTGAAATACAGAAACTATTTTTTAACAATTCGATTATAAGCACACTTGTGACGTTCACTAACCAATTCATAACTTCAATTAGAACAAAGTATTCTTGAGAAAGAGACGCTCAAGATGCTGACAATACTGAGATAAACGCGTTTTTAGGGATCCGTTACTTCATAGGGTCATATAAATGTAAAAGATCAAATCTGGAAAACTTTTGGACTGCAACTGGCACTGGGATTGATAAATGTCGGATCACAATGGGTTTGTCAGTTTTGTTTCTTATTATGATGTGTTCGAAATATTACGCGGTGGTCTATGTCTGCCTGGGATTAATGTGAGAACACTTCATGTAGGAAGCAAAAATGAAAAACTACCAGGAAGAAATTTTTAAACCAACTGTCGGACGAATCAACTCGCGAACATTGAACGATAGAGCAATAAAATTCAAAATGTGCTGAAAATTCAACATCTACCGAAGAAAGTAGACAATTCAGAGAAGTGTAAGAACATAAAGATCTGGATCGAGGATAAGATGCCTAGAGTGAATGGCAGAAAAAAACACGACTTACAAAATACAGTTGATATTTGTACGAAATTCATGTCTTCAACATTTTCATCCTGTATGTACTCACAAATGATGATAGAAAAAAGCAAAACATTAAAATATTACAAAGAAAAATATGACGACTGATAACGAATAAATGAGAAACTTTTTAGTAATAAAATACAAAAGTGAACATAACACCTAATTGGTGGTCTTGGTATGTGAATTGAGATCTTAATTGAACATATTTTAGGAAGTACCTAAGCAATATAAATTTTCCGAAAAACGCAAATAGGTTTATTATAGCACAGAACATTTTTTATTTTTCATTATTCTTCAAATTTCTTGGTTTCTCTGTGAAACACTTATATGTTAAAACTTGCTCGTCAAAGAAGTCAGACATGATCTGCCAGTACGTTGGTATGCTACAACGAACGAAATATTAAGTTAGAGGATTTTTGATAACGTTAATTGATCATAAATATAACCAATTAAGTTCGAGATCATAAAAAGGTCGATAGTACCATCAATTTTCTAAACCAAGATTTTTCTCCAAGTTCCCAAATTTTTCAGGGCTTGAATCTCTCAAAATGAATGAAATCAATAATTGAGTTCCTGCATATAAGAAGTTTCATGGTACCCAATATTTCTTCAAACAAGACGACAAAAAGGTCATAAACTTCCTATTGGTTCCAGTTTTTGAAAATTTTCTTTTTTACTTTTTTTATTTTAGAATGTTTCACAGATCATTTAGGATTGCCAAAAAAAAGGAAATTGTAGGCCATCGATCGATTTTGTGAAATGTCACAGCTTCTGAAGTGCGGCAAAAGCAGCTTTTAGGTTAACGACATTCATGACCCATCGTCCATCATCATATACTATAGGAAAGATGTTCTAACCACGTAATAACATGATAATGCAATCTCTTCTCATCCAATGCAAATTGCCTTTTGTAGCGAAGTGTATGGCACACCGATCGACCAACCGACCACATTAAGCAACGGCACGATTTTTATGTATCAAACAATATATCTTCGCTACGATTACTTTCAAATGTTCGCAAGCAGGCGAGGTCTATCTACTTTCATTTGGTCGGCAACGTTTTAGCGCTGCGCGCCTAATTAACCCATCAATTAAGCTGCGAATCGATCCGAGCAGGCGACCTTTCTGCGCCATTTCCCGCTTTTTAACGAGCCTCGTTCCATGCACAAATACCGGGATGTGCAATTAACAGTCCACGCTAAGGATTTCATTAGCAGCCTTTGTGAGCAATGCGCGGCACGTTCGGCAGCAGAAAACAAACCGCGCGCTTATTAATTGGCGGATAAGAGATGGCGCTTTATTCAGAGGGCGAGTCGTGACTCATGTTGAATTGCAAAATTTCCGGTAACGCTGGGTCATCGTGCATTCCGTATTCGCATCTGCACGATGTGGAGCCGTAAATCAATATGTAGAATCTGGTCGGGTCGGGCGCCTGAAGGGCTTATGAAATATGAAATGTCGGCCAGAATGCCTGCGCGAGGCGAAAAGAGGAGTAAGAGCTTAACGGCGAATAATTAGCAGCCGTTCGCCCGTTTCGAATGATCGCGATGAATGAATGGTAATTTCGGTTCTTTCCCGCCAAAATTTATTTCGGTCAACAAATGACAAATAGCTGAGAGGGAACTGGGGGATTGGCACATTTCCAATTCCATGCTGGTTTGTATTCAATACATTTAAATTCTGTGTTGTCATAAGAAAGAATTGATTCCAGAATTCTTATTAATTGTAAGAATTTAGCTATTAAAACAACATGAATTTGGAACAACAAAAAAAAACTTTAAAAATCTTATCACAAAAATAAAAAAACTTTAGTAAATAGCATCGTAATATCAAAATTTGGGCCGTCACTGTAGACGACTGGTTAGAGTGAATGATTCTCTGTCCGGTGGCCAGAACGCGGAGAGTTCAAGTCCCGCTTGAAACTCATGAATGTATGTGACGACTTCATAGTATTTAAGGTTGCATACTGGGAGGCACAATAAACGATTGAGAGTTCAGTGATAGTAAGTGCGCCCCAATGAGGAAAAAACATCAAATCATATAAAAAAAGCTCAGGAATTTCAGGGTGTATTATTTTATTACAAATGTTGCTGTTTTAGTGAAATTCATTGTCAGTCGAATCAACACTTGTCCTTTCCTCTGTCGTCAACAACGTGTTTCCAATCTCTTTTCAACGTAGCAAGATAATTGCAGTTCCTATGGCACGGGAGCGTCTACAGCAGAAGCAAGGGTCGCATTAGCGTTGTCTTGCTCGGATGCGCACCGCAACCTCCATCCAGCTCCGGGGTTAACCAGAGATGAGGCCGTGGAAGATAGGAGCCGCACGTACGCCGAGAAAAAGATAATGGGATAATAACAGCGCCACCTAGCAATCGCAGAGAAAACGCACGCGGAAGCAGCCGATGCGGGCAAAAGCCGGTGCACCGGAGCTCTCGCGGTCGGGCTCGCCTCTCTTTGTTCCTGAATTAAATCGATACGAACAGTTAGGAATCCGCTGATACAGAATACTTTCTAAAAGAATCGCAGATGAGCACGCGGCTCGTGGTTCTTTCTATCCCGCCGAGCAGGCCGACATAATTGGTTTTACCGTCGCAGTCACGTTCCGTGGCAGTACGGATGGGTTCAGGTATGCACTGGAATTATGTCTAATTGGAGCGCATCACGACCGGCAATTCGTTAGGCGTCGCCTCACTTTCCGTTGTTTTTATGGCCATGTAAAAACAGGACCGTTATGCAAAAGAAAGAAGTCCAGATGCATTCAGCACGCTGGCGGCTGGATCTTCAACCGGAAAATTACGTGGCACGTTTCCCTTTTCTTTAGTCACAGACTTCCGCTGGGGATTCTAAAAAGCGCAGTTTATTGCTTTGGATATTGATACAAAAGTAAATTTACTGTGGTCCAAATAGTAACTTGACCTCTCGAAAGAAGGTGTAGATATTCAAATTCTCGGGTACTTATTTTTCTTATAATAGATTTACACTTTCAAAATTTGAAGAATCATAATAGGACAACAAAACAATTGCCCTAAAACAAGCCTCACGTGTATTGAATACCAACAATAGAACGAGAAGAGCTAAATGCAACACACCTGTTCGGTTTCAAAATTTAAGTCTACAGGCTATCAAGTATTATCTAAAATGGTTTGTTCAACTATCTTAAATGTTGCACAGGTTTTTGATAAAGTTTGACATTAAAGATTGAACCATAAACTTAAAAAAGTACTGCCTAGACTATTTCTCGAACTACTAAACTTTTACATTGCAGATAGACTATTTAGGATTAAACAAGAAGACAAATACTCCGTCCTACTTGAACGAAATTAAGACAGGAGTACCACAAGACAGTGTACTGGGGCCAGTGCTTTACCTCTTGTACACCAGTGATATCTTTACAACTAACCAAGTAACGATAACAACCTTCACAGATGACACTGCACCAGGAATAAGGCGCTATAAAACCAGAAGTGCTATAACAAACCTTGAATGAAATAGTTTTAGGGACAGGAAAATGATGAACAAATTAAATGATAGCAAATCTGTGCATATCAATTTCACGAAAAAATAAGGATAAATACTTACCAGTAACACTAAGCATCATCTTACGACATGATAATACAGCAAAGTATGGAAAAAAAGAGTTAAATATAAAATATAGAAAAACGTACTTAATGCCACGAAGAAAGTCTTCTTTATCATCAGGTAATAAAACCATTATGGACATACTAGTTGTCAATTGTGGGGTTGTCAGTAAAAATAAAATTAATAAAATTGACACATTTCAAAACAAAGCACTAAGGAACATCATAAGTATGGTATGTCAGAAGCGATATTCATAGGTACCTAGAGATGAAAACTGTATTAGAGGAAATAAAGAACACTGCCTAGAAACACGACACCAAGCTTCACAAACATGTAAACATCGAGGCTCTACAACTCCTAGATAATGCAGAATTAAAAAGAAGACTCAAGAAAGCAAAGATATTTGAGTTAGTATGAAATAACATAAATGCCAGTGTAAAAACAGAGTAAAAAGTGTTAACATATGAAGGGTGTGAGCTGGAATAACAGAATTGAGAAGACAATGGATGGGTGATATCTGATATAAACGAAGATATGAAAGAATCGCTGGTTAATCTTTAGACTAGTTGAAATACATATTTATTAAATTTAAAAAAAAAGAATTGAATCGAGAAAAGCAGCATACTCCGGTCAAGTTAAATAAAACGAACGATATAATAATTAAGAAACAGTTAACTCAAATATGACATTTTTCAATAGAATAAGGAATGTTTTAAAGACTTTCTTTAAAATATTTTTTGAAGTGGAATTGTACATTTTAAAGTTTATAGTAATTATCAATTCATACAAACAATTAATGCACTAAGTATCTTGTGTTTCGCATTATACATAATGCAATGTATAGCTGTGGTCGAAAGTATGAGGAATCTTTATGTTTGCATGTATTTTAAAAACCCATGACTAGAAACGTTTTTGTTATTTACCATTATGTTATTAGCAATCATAAATGAAAAAATGTAGACGGCGAATGCTTTCACAAAGGGCAAAACTTAATTTTTGTGTTCTGCAGGCTATCTCTCACCTACCAATTTCTTGTTGTGTGAATCTCTAAAAGAATGGTACGTAGTAGAAACATTTTACATAAACAAATAAATCTCATGTTAAAATTGTCAACACTGTGAAATGTTTTAATTAGAATGTAAAACATATTAAAGGATGCCCGATCACACATGAACAGAAGGGAAATAAATGAGAAGAGTAGCTTCTACAGGGAAAAACTTAGAAGAGTAACTTAAAACTCTTTCGAGTTAGTTGTTTAGTAACAGACACATCGGTAAGAACAGTTGTCTTCTACATAGGTTTTTTAGTAGCTCAGTTATATATAACCAGTTTTACTTTGAATGTCAATGTTGAACGGTTGTTTGCATGAAGATCAATAAAACTCGTTTCCTAATGGTAAGTATATTAATTGTCACTGAACAATTTACGTTTTTGTTATACTTGCCCATATTAATACTATACTACGAACAAAGCTAATCTTGCCCAGCTTGCAACCAGAAGGACGCTTTAATTATTTGCTATTGCGCATTACAAAACAAAATTTAATTTAAAAATAGGACAAATCAGAAAAGAGTGAAATTAAAAACAAAAATATTCATTTTTCGATTAAAAATTTTAATGACCTACAATTAGTTAAAAAATGAATGTTGCTTTGAACCATTCAAAGCTCGTGCGAAATTGTTAGTTTCGATAAGCCAACAACACACATTGAAAAACTTATATGGAAATTAAAATCTGAAAGATCAAAAACGAATTTATGTACCAGTTGCTGTGACCTCTATTGCTTTAAATAGCGTTAAACAATATCCCCTCCCTGCCGTCTTAAACGTTGAGTGTGCGATCCAGAACTCATAAACCGTTTATTGCCATAGGAGCCTTTATTTGTCTGCCAAACAACAGTGCGTCTGCAAAGCGCACAATATTTATTCGCTCATAAATAAGACCAGATAACAGGCACAATTGTTCAACATTACTGCTAGATTTGCCTTTATTTGAACTTTGGCGCTAACACTCCACAATAAAAGATAACGCCATCGTCACAGCACCGCGCTCGCTCGTGTAAACACTGGCTCATTTGGAGATTTGGCGGCACAGAAGTGCTCGAAATGATACTTTCGCCGGCAACAAGGTGAAACTAGTGGCAATTAAGTGGTAATTTGTAAGCCAGCCGCAGATTTCAGGAAAAAAACAGTAAACAAAGAGATACCAGGATATGTGTAATTGTGCTACTCCCAATCTTATCTGATGAAAATAAAACCAGTTTTGTCATCATCGTCGTCGTCATTGTTACATTAATTGCAGACTTACGGCGACAAAAAAATAAGTGTGATTCAAGGTTCAATTACTTTAACACACATACGTGTTTGCGTTTGGTGGTTTATCATCAATAAGTGTGTTTTTACATGTTAATATTTTAATCGATAACTCACCCATTATGTACTCTTCAATCATTTCTAAGCAACATTTACAATAAAAATATTTCTTCCCTTTATGTTTCATAGTTTGTCTTTTAGCCTCGATATACACACACTGGTCAGTGTTATCAATGTTCTGCCTAAAGTGACGTAATAGAATAAAGAGCTATACTCCCTTAAGTGGGAACGGAAAGCAGCACTAACAAAAAGGTAAGCAAGCAAACAGCTGCAACCAATAATACACAATTTTATTCTATTGCGTTATTAGCATTGTTCTGTTTAATTCATGCGAATTTTAATTATCTACATACTTTTAAAAGCGGTTAAAAGCAGAAATATTTTATCTTTTGTGGGATAGTCCATTAGTAATTAATTTTGAAATAGATCCAATATAGGGTTTTCCAATAAGAATGATAGGATCATGGCAAAATACGCGCTTCAAGAAGATTTAGTTATTGTCCAAAAATTTTATAAAAATAGACGTCGTTTTGTGAACACTCAACGTGCTCTTTGGGCTCTGTGGTCCAGATAATCGCCCTTCTGTGTTTGCAAATCGTCGAATCGTTGAAAAAATTGACAGGGATTTTACTCTTCACGATACGAAAATACCAACAAGACGTCACAATCAAAGAAATATAGAGAATATCAATTCCTCGTCGGGCTCAGAAGAACGACAACTGGGCGTATTTAGCGAAAAGATTTGGATTTACACCCATATAAGATTGTGTTGACCCAAGAACTGAAGCCGCTGTAAGCAACGTGACTTTGCTGCTTGGGTTTTAGACAACCTGAAACGGATCGTAATTTTGGACAAAAAATTATCTGCTCAGATATTTCTGGTTAAATGGATATGTAACAAACAAAATTGTTTTTGATGTGAAAACAATCCACACGAGATTCATGGTAAGTCCTTGAATCGCAAAAAGGTCACTGCATGGTGTGGTTTATGGCATGGTGGCAACATAATCAAATCAAACGAGATAGGAAGATGCAGAAGATTGATGTTAACAGATTTTTTTGAGCAAATTTAGATCGAATTGATTTGGAGAGCATGTGGTTCCAACAAGATGGTGCCACATGTCACACTGCTAATGCCACTATTGATGTATTGCAAAAAAAGTTTGGTAAACGGATAATTTCAAGAAATGCAAGTGTTAGTTGGCCTCCAAGAAGTTGTAATTTCACTCCTTTAGATTACTTTTTGTGGGGTTATTTGAAATCTATGGTCTATGAAAACAAACCACAAACCTTTGATTAATTAAGTTTGAACATCGAATGCTGCATTCGTGACTTTAGACCCGAGTTATTGCACAAAGTCATCGAAAATTGGTTTGATTACACGAAAGCGAGATGGACACTTAAATGATGTGTTATCCAAAATAGAATGTAATAGATTATGCTTCATATAAAAAAAAATTGGTTGTATCGGAAATAGTTATTTTATTTTACTTTAAAATCATATCGTTCTTATTGGAAGACCCTTTAGAAGAATTGGCTACGAAGTTAGACGTTTTAATTCTAATTCTTGCATTTTATATTTAAATAATCAGAAATAAATACACAAATCCTATCACTAATAATAATTAATAGTAAACTTTAAGGTTGTAATTATAGTTTTAATAGATACACCATGACAAAAGTTAATTATAAGAACTAAAAGCAAATATATATATCATTTTATTGCAATTAACTAAAATATTTCGCTTGGAAATATGTGGCTGTTATTCCTGATATTAATTTTTTGTCTTTATATATCTAACAACGTGGATATCATTAGTACGTGCCAATAAATAAGGTGAAAGGTCCACCGCAAACAAACATATTAGCATCATGCCGTGTATCATGCAGATGTTTCTTATTAAAGTTTTGTATAAAGCTAAGGAACCTGTTGGTGATTTATTGAAACTTAGCACAACATCGTAATTTGCAAACGGTGGTAGGCACTCCTCGGCAACGAAATGTGGCCGAAACGGACACCGCAAAAAAGTTGGCTGATTGCATCGCTTTGCAAAACGCTTAAAACCTGTCCGCCGACTTTTTGTAGATTGCATTTTTGGCTGCGGCTAATTAATTGAGCCCCGAACGTCAATTTAGAACGGCCTGCAACCTGAGCATTACATAAACCGCCGAGGTCACCTTCAGCCTTAGCTGCAATGCGGCAGGTATTTATTTAAATTTTTCTAGTGAATGTTGCATATATGTATGATTTAAATGACATCCACACTGACGAGAACCGCGTGTACATTTCATTCAATTTTGATGTTACTCGCATCGGCGCCCGAGTATGACTCAGTCGTTAACCGCAGGTCACGCTTTAAATCTTTCTGCATTGTCGTAGTGTATATATGACTCAAGTCGATAAACAAGCTGTGAAAAATCATGACACTTTTAAGGTAAAATTTCTGCAAATAATCTTCAAGATTGGGCATCATTCATTCATTTGCCTGGTTCCCCATTCCTGCATAGCACATAATTTCCGAGTACTCGCGAGATGATAAATCAGACGTGGCGATGGTATCGCGTCAGAGGCAACCTTGACATGCCCAAGCATCTTCTAGGTAATGGTCTGGGTCGTAATGTGTACAAATAATAGAGCTGGCCAACTCGACCGCTCCGGGACGATAGCTCACATAAGATTTTGTTTGGAGTTCTCCTTTGTCGAAGATCGCACAGTCACGTTGCCGTTAATAGGCTCTGCTATTATGCTGGCAACTTGCGGTTTCCATTTACCTTGTGTTCTCTAGAGCGGCTACGCATCACGACCAAACGTTCACCTCATTCGCGGATTACGCAACTTGAAGCTAATTCACACCGCTTCCAGATCATGTCCAAGCTGAAAGGATTCGTTCAACACCGCAGATAAATTAGTAGTAGCTCCATTTGACGTCAGCACATGCGGACTGCAAACGAGGAAGCTCCTCGCAAATCGATCCCACTTCAACACCAAATAGCTGTCCGTTACCGGTTTCAATTTTAACCCGACCGCGTCACAAAGCCAGAATAATTGTGTTATACCTGCGAAGCACCGCGAACAACAGTGCTCCGGGCGAAATAGCGAAAACACGCTAACCGTTGTGCAATGAGTGCAGACTAGGTCTGGAAAATTTCTCCCAACCTTGAGTCATGGGCACGAAGAATTCTTCGAAATCGCTCGCCGTGCGATTAAACCCGCCCAATTCAATTTCTTACGTAAACACGAGCCGCAGGAGAGTGACCTACACGCAACCTTCGGCAACGAGCAGCATTGTTTTTCGGAAATTCGGCACAATTTCGCACGCCAGTTAGTGGCGTTCTTGAAACTTTTTGATTGCACAAAAACGCGGCTACACGAAACCAATTTGCTTTTATACTCGATCCATTCCACTTTTAATTTAAATTCCTTTGAGTTATTCATTAACGTCGAGTGTACACTTCGAAAGAATTTGTTCACTTTTAATTTCGAACAATTATGCGCAGACTCCGTTACTTCTAAATTCTTGGGATGTTTCTGTAGTAAGAAATGAGAAGAAAATGACTTTATTATCCGGCTCCTTCATAACTTTGTTAGTCTAATATTCCTTAATTTTTAAATTCACTTAAATATTAAATAAAAATTAATGTTTTAAATATTAACTTCGTTTACCTAAAAATATTACATAATATTATTATATTCCAGATTTTTAATCCTTTTCTGATTATGCAGTAATTAGTATAGTGATAGTGATTTTTTGTAAAAAGTCTTGTTACCATATAATTAATAATTCATTTCACCTTTCATTTTATCCGTGTTTGGAAACATTCTATTTACTTCTTCTTTAGTGGAATAATCAAGTCTGCAAAAAAGGTGGCAAATCAAGGTCGATTATAAAACCTACGCTAATGATCAAATATAATGTAATATGTTGATATCATAGCATTACAGTACAAAGTTATCTTCGAGAAAATTCAAATCGGAGGTTTCAAAGTATGTCATTGTAGACACACCTCATCGGGTTTCGTACAAAGTCATTCATTAATTTGGCGAAAAATGGCAAAATGTGTCGTTTAACGCCAATGCGTTGGTCAGAGTTATAGGATTGGAACAATTGAATGCTAGAGATTGTTAAAGAAACGCAATATAAACTAAGATGCAGTGAAGTAGTGTTAAATGTTACTTTATGGGGTTTCATATACCACAGAGCCTTATAGATGTAAATTTTTAACTTAATAACTTACGCATGCAGACCTCCAGACCACTCACATTCAAAGCAGACAAAAACAACAATTTAGCCCAAAGTGCAAAACTCTCCATTAATCCCACTTTCGGCAATACTCCGCACAGCCACTTTGAAAAGGCTTCCATTAATGAGCGTTCTTTCGCCTTACACTCGCCCCGGGAAATACAGAAGAGTAGAAATATAAACTTGGCGGACAAATTGTAAGGCCGCTGCCAAACAGCTCTATTCAGACTCTACGGTCCCGCCATCGCCTAAATAAACGCCATTCAATGCGAAGGGGCTTTTGCCGTTTTATTAAATGTAGGGCAAAAAACGGAATGTCTAAATCCGCCGAAACTCGTGAACAGTGTTTAATTTTTTATGCTTTATGAAGAAATTCCCAGCCCTTTTTAAATGTTTTAGATCGTTTAAATTCCAGTAAGACTGACACACTCCATTTAGTTGATAGTTATGGAAATAGAATTTTCTTATATCGAAAAGTTTCTATTGTCTAATAAAAAAACCGTGGCGTTTTCAAACCACAACATTTGTTGAAACATTACTTAAACCAGTGGAATCTTGAATCATTTTTAAAGCAATAGTTACAGTCAAAACCACAACTATGGTGGGATTGTCCGTGGAATTTATGATGACACTTTTGACCGAAGTTCAACTTGACTACTTAATTACAATCACTTGGATGTGGTTTTCGATAAAAATTTCTTCCTGCGGTGATAAATTTATAATCTATTTTACCTAGAAAGAGATGCAAAGCTGTTGAATTTCATCTATAGTACACGAGTAACTTGAAAAAGTTTTAACAGCTGCCAAATATAGAAGACATTAAAATTAAAGTTCGCATCTGCGGTATAGATCCTCCTTGGGCTCGCAGATAAAACCTTGAGGCTTAAAGCGGGCCCGAACGAGTTTACGCCGCTTAAATTGCGGCAATAAATCTGGCGCCGATAATATCTGTTATAGGTGAAACGACAGAAAACGGCGGCGAAGGCAAAGGCGATAAAGCGAACCGGGTCAGCGCTTTGCGGCCCGCGCTCACGTGGCAAATTAAAACTTCAACATAAACACCATTCGTTAGGACGGAATTTCTCAGAGGAAATTCCCCTATTAATAAAACGATCTAAATGTGTGCGGTTAGCGCTTGGCCGGAAGCCAAATTGGCGGCAACGTCGAAGACAGCGCGCCCGGCTTAGCCTGTCAGGCCCAGGCAATAAAGTTTCCACCGAGCACATGTGCCCGTTCTGATGCCTTGACCTTGCTCGTCATTGAGACGATAGACCTATTACTGTTCGCCGAGAGGTGATTGCACCAATTTCGGGCAATTGCCGCCTCTTATCTCGTTGGAATGCGCGAAATCTCCGGCGGAAAATTAAGACGCGCAACAACGGTGCCAAATGGAATTACAGAACGCAACAGGGAGGGTGGCTGGAGGAAAGGGCGTCGATTGAACCTCTACCTATATATTCTCGGGTAGGATGGACTTTTGGGATCTCCATTGCTACCCGCAGTGTGTTATTAGCATTTTATACAAAGGAAGTGGTATTCGCTGGCATAAATCAAAACCATAACACTTGAAAAACTAATCGTTAACGGATACAATACAAAATGAAGGTTTAAATATAACTGTATGTTGTCGTTTAGAAGACCGTTAGTAATTTAAATTTGAGTGATATTTCCTTCAATTCCATATGCAGGGATTTATGGGGATCAATCTAATGACAATATCAATTTACAATTATTTTGGTATTGAACGTTTTGAAAGATTATATGAGTGTGATAGTTGAAACAAGTGGCGGCAGCAGGAAGCGCATTAATTTACTGCGACATCTGAGATTACTTTTTCAAATTTGTAATTTTTCCAACACATTTTAAATAGTGACAAGCAGGTTTTTTAAGGATAGCCTGTACGATGTGTTGAAATATATATGAGATGAAGAGATACAGCTTGCTATATTTCACATATAATAATTTAAATAAATTAAACCATTAACTACCATGATCCCTTTTGGAGATTTCTATTTATATTTTATATTCGAAGCCATTTTTAGGTCGATAGACATGATTTCTGCTTTCCATTGTTGTTCAGATCTTGTAAACACTTGCCCACGAAGAGATTTTTAAATTATTAAAAAAACATATTGGTTGTAGTGAGAGTTCTGTGTGAAACAATTGATCTCGTCGAGCTCCCACCGGATTGTATAGATGAGGTATCAGAATGCAAGAATATTGATGAAAATACTAATTTGGAGCTGCATACTAAGCGTGAAGTGAAAGGTTGCGAAAAAACTACAGCGACAGTGGAAAGTAATAATGGACCTACTAATATAGAAAGAAAGTAAAGGTTGTTATTTCTTCTAAATGAGTAAATAAAGAAGTAACTTACAACAATGCCTACCCTGATCCACAACAAATTGAACGAACAAGACAGCAGTTGAAGTTTTTGAGGAATTATCCGATAAATAACTGTCCCATAGAACGTGAGAAGAGTATGAAGAAGGATAATAGAGGTGTTTATGATTACAGATTCTACAGTAAAAATAGATCTTGATAGCTACATGAGAAGATGATAGTTGTGCCAAACTGCTAACAAATCATGACCTATTAAATCAGAAACTAACGTCAAAAGAGGGAGCAGATATGAAAAAAGGTAGTACAGGTCTCTCGGCCGAAAGTAGTGGTAAAGTACAATAAGCAAATGCACACACTCTCTACGGACATATCAATAAAAAAATTGCATTGCTTCAATTCAGGGGGAAGGTGGGGTGGTCATATCTTGCTGAATAATTTCTTTCAGACCCAAAACAGGCTGGGCGTTCGTAAAACCATTAACATTACGTGTTTAAGTAGAGAAGAGGACTTCTGGCACAGAGCACATGATCGAAAGCACAGCTATGGGAAAACAAAAGAAATGCGCAGGAAGGAAAAATGTAACATGAGTAAAAATAAAGGTTAAATTCGTCATGATCCCCAAATGGGGATTGGCCTATTTATGTTCCTCATTTTAAATGGATTAAACTATGTGCTTTTCGTTATCTTTTACTCTCTTTACAGAGTTTATTACAAAAAAGAGTAAAGTTTTATTGTGGCTCTAACGCTCTTATATGTTCAAATTTACTGACCGGTCGTCGCGCACCATCACCGATGTGTGGCGATGTGGCAAGCACCGCGCCTAAGACGACCGTCATTATTACTCTTGTTCGAGGGAACGCAGGTACTCAATTATTTTCAGAGGCCACCCGCCAGGAGGTATGAAGAAAAGTTAAAAAAATTGCAGGCGAGAGAAAAGCGAAAACCACATCATACGCTACACACAAACTAATTTTAAATAAACATTTTCGTAACAGTTATTTTTCAATTTATGTTTAATTACTCAAGAAACGGGCCAACATAAATTATGCTTATTGTTTGGCTCGATATCTCTAGAACACGCTGTAGATTCATCACGTCCAAATAAAGCAAGTTAAAAATGACGTAAATTAAAGTCTTTTAGGCATTCGTTACAGTTATATAATAATGTAAGGTTTGTGTAAGAATTATTTGCAACCTTGTACTGTATAGATGAAGTTCAAGAAGATTTAACAGAATTAGGTCATTTGCACAACAGTCCTGACCTAATCCCCCGGACTCTTTCCATGAAAACTAAGGCACCACGCGAAGAAGTCAGCTGCGTTGGAGAATACGTTGATGACGGATTCAGGTAATTTCCTCTAGTTAGAAAATATCCCGCTGCACATAATGCATATATGCATGCGGCATGTGTAGGTATTGCGAAAATTCATTAACGCGCATAAATAATTCAAAACATTAGAAATCGGAAGTAAGAGGGCAATTATAATTGCTAATCGCGCCCGAGGGAAATTTACAAATAATAACATTTAATATAAATTATTGCCTGTTACTTAACAGAACGTACCCGGCGCGAACAATTTCCAGGCAAATACTTTGTGGAGCTGTGTGAACTACGAAAGCACGGTCGGTTGAGCAAACACAAACAAGGCTACTTCTGGGAATTCACACAGCACACATTACAAACTTGTTCCATCCAACAGATCCGGCGGTGTAGTTGGAAAACTCGCAGATTTAATCCAGTTCCTCGCAACGCAGGCGTTCCGAAAATAGCGCGGCTGCAGAGCTGCAGCGCGATAGCGGCGAGCGGAGTCACTCGGGGGTCAAAAGAATCAAGACAATGATAGCGCGCGTCGAGGAAGTGATCAATCATGTCTGCCCTCACTTCGGGGCAGCTTCTGCGGTGCCAGGCGACCAAGGCCGGGCAGGTAGGCCACACCATCACGAAATGGTATCAAAACAATGAGGGACTCACCTTTGTCTGCAGGTTCCGGAGAGGTGCAGCCGAGGGTCGGGTCGCTGAGCAGCGCCGACTTTCCGGTGCGGGGCTTTCTGCTGGTTACACCTGCCGTAGGGTTGCCGTTCACCCCAGAAATTCCTCGAACAACGCGGCTCTAAACAAAGGCTCAAGTTAGATCCGGTCGAAATGGTACTAAAGCGTCATTAAAACGCCGACGATCGTGCGCGCGCTAACGGTACATTATGGCCAAATTGCCGGGCTGCAGATGTATTGACGAGCACGGAGCGTTGATCGGCAAACGTTTACTCTGCTCTGTTTATCTTTTGGGGAATGGAATTCATCCCCAACGATAACAGAGCGCCATTTAACTACTACCATATTACAGGGTGATGCGTGGCGTAAAACCTTGCGCTACGAAAACATCACAACAGCGAATTATAATAAGGTTTACATAAGCAACAGCGAAAGGCATTTAAAGCATACCAAGTTACCACAAATTACTCTAATTTTATGTAAACTCCTGTAGTGTCTATTTTTACTCTTAATTTTTTTCCCAAAAACCATACACGACCGATAAATTATTAGCAAATTATTTCTATGTATTTGTAATTTATTAATTAGGGAACTGAAAATTAGTGACCCGAGTCGTACCAGATGCCTTCAGCGCTTATACGCCAATTGACCTACAGATCTTCTCTGTTGAGTTGATCTTCAGAACACACTTTAACCAACGAACAATATGCCATTTTTCGTCCTCTCCCAATTTTTAAGAATTAATTTTTTTATATTTTAGATTCATATGGTTGCCATTTTGTTTTATGATTGAGATCAAAATAGGAAACAGTTTTTTCGTTGTTTCTACGAGTATAAGAACACAATGACGCTTTTTTAAGTACGTCGATACGAGACATGACATGCTACTGGTTTATACATAATAAGTAAATCCCTTCTTATCTTTTTTCTCAAATTCTCTGTAGTAATTTTTACGTAGTTATCCAGTACGTTGGTTATAAATTTTTTGGTCCGTTGTGATTTCTTAATTATTTTATTTATTTCTGGTTTAAATTAGTCAATTTATATTCTTACCATTTTTAGAATGTTTTGCTCTACATCATTTTTTTGACAAAATAATGATTTAGTTTTTCATACAGTCACGACTTGTGGGATCATTGCAGACTTGCTCACTGTTAAATACAATATAAAATTGAGCTTTTTTATTTTTGTACTAAATTTTGATTTCCTTATGTCTAATGTCCTGTTGATAACCCTGGCGTGGGTGGTGGGTGGCCATATAGGCTACCTCGAGGAGAAATCAAGATTTTTAGGCGGTTGTGACAGGCACCTCCATCAACCTGATAATTGTATAGGTCACGATCGGTGGAGTGAGTTGCCGTGTCCTTGATTGGAACTATCACGGTCTTGAATGCTTTGAGAGATAAACCCTTGGATTCTCAGTATTTCAGCATCTCTATGGAGGTCATCGTTTCGCACAAGCTATGGAGCGTTTAAGATGGCCGTTAACTAGCGAGTGCTGATCTCGCTTACTTGGCTTTGGTGACCGCCCTAGCTAGGTGCGATCACCATATCAACTTCCGACTTAGAATCAACCCGAGATAGTTTGCTTCTCTCTCCAGGGTATCTCTTTTCCGACGGTCTTGATGTTTGTCAGCGAAGGGGTTTTTTAATGGAGACCAGGACCGCTCACCTCTTCTTCGGGTTGATTCCCATTCTCCACCTGTCGCAGCAGTCTTCAAGTTGATTGAGCTCTTCCTGAAGCCTGTGGGTCACAAAGGAAGCCTTCAACGATTTGGACAGTACCACTGTGTTATCTGTGTAATGGGTGGCATTGTTGGCATGTTGTATAGCGTCGGGAATAGGGCGGAACTCGAGGTCGTTTATTCGATGACCGCATACCATCGAACTTGGTCCGGAACCTCCTTCCGGTAACAGGATTAGAGATGTATACCAGGCCGTTGTGTCACACCTAGTCGAAGGCCACATTGAGGAAGACTACACCAGTGGTTTGACATTTTCAAAACATTAAGGGATGAACAAGAAAAAATTCTGTTGGTTTCTGTATCCAAACACGAAGATCATAATAACAATAGAAAATCTAACGAATAAATGTATAATAAATTTTTTTTTCGTAAATTGAGAATTTGCGATACTGGCTTAAGCTTCACTAATGTGTTTCGTCATTAATAATTCCAAACTCAAACAAGAGAGTGCATTAAAATTTTTACAAAGAAGATATAACGCATCGTTTCTCGTCTTAACACATGTGGACAAAACGAGTAACGTGTCTTATCAACAAAACATATCTGTAACCGTTTTTGAAGACCGATTTAATCCTATCTAAAATGTATACCTTTGAAGCTCCTTCATAGTTAAATAGTATATTGTGAGTATGTAAAATAAATTAAATAAATCGTCTTATTGAACTTTTTTAATTGAAACCAATCCAATTCCCCCAACTAATGGTCTTATTTATAATCAAAGTAGAGCGCGAAAAATTCTTGATAATTTAATTAAAACTTTTTATATTATAATCTGATTGGCTGATTATTTGTTTCGGTGATCTAATGTCCAGAACTTTTCACGCACTTAAGATTAATAATAATGGTGATGAACATTAGTACTTGGTTCAACAGTAATTTGCAAAACAAAATAAACCAACGGTAGTATAATTTGGCTCACTGGGTCACACCAAGTTCCTCAAAAATACCATTCATAAACAAAACCTAAAATTAACAATTCAGAAAAAAATTGCTTCATAAACAATTCTAATTGTTATTCCATTGGATTATAAATAATTATTATTATCCACCTGCACGTGCAATTAAAAGTAAAACAAATCGACGGCACAGCTAATTTCCGTTGTGATTTATGGTTACTAAGGACGCATTCGTAATTTTTTTTTTCATAAACAACTTCAATATCAAGGTTGCCTTTGCCATTTTCATCGACTAAACGATTAAGGTAACATGCCATTTATTTTCTTAATCAATCACCATAACTGCCTACTCACACACAGACAATTACCACACAAATTAAACTCGGAAGATAATTTAAGGTGCACGATACCACCTGCACGGAACGCCCAACATGGATGGCTCTACACTGCGCGAATTTCGCTAGGTTAGCGATTCATCAAGTGCGTTGTTTTGTCAGCAAACGGGGTTTCAGAGGAACGGCGAAGCGGTGGCGCATTTCTGGCATTACACAACTGCCCGTATTTACGGTGGCGCACGCGAAATTGCATGTCTGAATTTTAGCGAATTCCGGGAAATCAGACGTAAACATCAAGCGCCGGGCAATAATAAAAATGGCAGGTCGCTATTTGGGCGCATAATGTCGCCATTAGCGGCCGCAGGCATGAAATCACCGTTTCAAATTCAAGTGGTCCTAGAAGCTTCTACCGCACGTAGGCTGCAGCTTGATTTACATTTTAAGGAGAGCTGGCAAGACGGCACAGCCGCTCTTAATTTATTCCATTCTCGTTTATGGAAGTAACGACTCATGCTCCATTAATCTTGGTAGTGGGCAAACCAGTTTGCGTTGGATTTATGCATATAACTTTACGCTGGTGCTCATTTCTTATGGATTTATGACTTTGTAAATGATATTGCTGCTGTTTACTTATTAGAGAACCAGACGATTGTGCAATGAACTGAAACTCGCTGCCATTTACGGCAGCCGGCTATCCATTTTTGTCGGCTTTTTAGATGCTTTTAGCGGCCATTACAATGCAGACGTATCAAGGTCGCGCTCCCCGCCGAAATGTTTACTAACCGAATTATTGCTGCAGCAATCGCGTTGCGCAACACACGCTCAGAATGTAAGCAACTAAAATAGCACCTACGATAGAAGATAATGCTGCCGTTTGTGCAGAGTCATATAATGGGATTAGTTGTTGCATGGACCTTAATATTTGGCAAACTGCACCCAGAGTTAAGTGCAACAATAAACGACTTGAGCAGGATTTGCAAAGTGAAAATTATCATAAGTCCTTTTACCCATTGATAAATAAGGCTACATCGAAACTACTAGCAACTGTTTCGTGTTTTAACTTCAACACTTTGTGCCTGCATATTAGTAACCGTTAATCGACGCCTTTATGTTAAAAAGTGCCAGGATATATAATTTCAGGGCATCACATTAATAATATTTTCATTAAAATAAAATTCCTTTCTGGAATTGATCGAGAAACAGCATAGTTAAATGCACCCAAACCATTGAAAATGTATTATAAAACCTGATGTAATAATACAATGTTATATGCATCCCATGTTAATTCTGAAAAAATTACAAATACCTTCAATTTACACATTGTAGACCCCGTTCTTTTAAATTCATTTAATCTTCTACACAAGGACAAAATGAAAGCGGAAGATGGAATAGAAGAGGAAGAAATAAAATTGGTTACCCCACAAGAATTAACAAACAAAATTAAGGACAACAAACTCAAAGAAATCTTTGGGATTTGATCACAACGGTAGTATTGAAGGAGTTACCTAGAAAAGGAATAGTAAAACTAACAAACTTAATAAATGTAGCATTTTGGCTGAAAAACGTACCGAATATTTAAAAGGTAGCTGAAGTAATAAAGATACAGAAGCCTGGAAAGCCACCATCTAGCTGTTACCGATAATCTTAAATGTATTTCAAAATCTGTTTCTTAAAAAGTTAAAACCAACAACAGAAAGGAAAAGCTAATTGTAACATGCTATTTCGGTTTCAGAAATCAACATTTAGTAGACCAAGTCCACAGGCTAACCAGTATTGCACAGGCTTTTGATAAGGTTTCTCATCAGGGATTGAACCATAATCTTGGAAAAGTACTACCTAGACAATTTTCCGAACTATGAAAGTCTCACATTGCAGGCAAGCTATTCAGGATTAAAGAAGACAAATACTACAAAATTAAAGTAGGAGTACCGCAGGGCATACACTGAGACCAGTGCTTTACATCTTGCACACCAGTGACATCTGTACAACGAACGACGATAGCCACTTTCCAACGACACTGCAGTACTAGCAACAGGAAACGGCACTATAAAAACAATAGAACTGTTACAAGTCTTCAAGGAGATTCATGAACAAAAAGATGGCGACTAAAATTAAATGATAGCAAGTCTGTGCATATCAATTTCATGAAGAAAGATGTATACTTACCAGCGAAATACATGGAAACGAATAAGAAAAGGGGAAAAACGCATAAGAATTGCTGGTTAGTATTTAGACTACGTATATTTATTAAATAACAAAATGTACCACGATGCAGCAATTAATGAAAGAATGGATAAGACGCCCATAGCATCAGAAATGCATTTATAGCGAAAAGGGAGATATCAGAAAAGACCAAAATAACAGTATACAAAACAGTGTTTATAACAATATTCATTTTTGGATATGCACGTGGGTCCTGACGCAAACCATGAAATACAGGCCATGGGGATGAAGTGTCGTCGTAAACTAGCTGGCACCACTAGAACGAATAAAATAAGGAACAGGTAAATAAGAAAATGAATAAGTGAGACCCATATTAAAAACAATAAAAAATCGAAAACTCCAATGGTTTAGCCACCTAAGCAGACTAGGAAATGAAATATCCGTAAAACAAACCTGGGAGGCAACAAGGCACGAGAGGAGACCAAAGGAAAACCTCGTAAAACGTGGATTGACAGTGTGAAATAGATACTGGAAGACAGAGAGAAGGGAGGCAAGGAGTGAGTAATAGGAAGGAATGGAAAAAATTTACTCACAGTGCTACAGAACAATATGTGAAATGTAAAATTAATACTAATACTCTACACCTTGGGTAAACAAGGTTGGATTATACAGGGTGGTATCCAAAAGTAGTAGGACTGGTTTCTTTTAAAAAAAATTTATTAAACATTTTGGTGCATCGACTTCATACTCTTCAAAATAGGCCCCTTGGGCATCCACACACTTCTGGTAGCGAGCCTTCCAGGTCACGAAGGCCTTCTGGAAGTCGTCCTCCGGGATGCTGTTCAGCGCCCTCGTCGTTGCTGCTTGGACTGCTTCCACCGAGTCGAAACGATGCCTCTTGATCCGGGGGAACAGGAAGAAGTCCGGCGGTGCCACAGCAGGGTGTAGGGGGGGGGTGGCACTTTTCTCATCGACAAATCCTCTGTGACGATGCGTTGGACTGTCCCGTACGAAAGATTCAGCTCATCACTAATTAATTTAATGCCCAATCGTCGGTCAGAGTTCAAAATTTGCTTAACCTTCAGCACATTGTCGTCCGTTCACGAGGTTGACGGACACGTCCGGCGCGTTGGTCGTCCTCGACGAGCTCCCTCTCCTCCCGAAACAACTTGTGCCACTCAAATATCGAGGAACGGCTCATGGTATTCTTCTTGTAGGCCTGCGTAAGCATGTCCTTGTAAGCATGTTCGGTCGCTGATTTTCCAAGTTTGTAGCAAAACTTGATGGCGTACCGCTGCTCCAAATTTCGCTCCATCGCAACGGACGACGAGGCGTCACAACAGGAGGTCTCACTCAACTAACGCACGCAGGCGACTGCCGCAGATCGAAACCTGTTCACAAGGCTCTCCTCCATAACATCCGGCCTTACAGACCCCCCTCCATCGCTCCGCGCGCGCGGAAGTAAAACAGTCCTACTACTTCTGGATAAAATCCTGTATATATATTTTTAAATAAAGAAAATAGTCTTTTAAGAAGTGTTATAAAGAAAATTAGTAGCTTTTGAATTTGTGTACCCAACAAAATGTAAAAGTGGAAAGTAATCACTGACATATTTATCTACTATAATAATAATAATAATCATGGAATATCCGGCATGACTAGTTGTTTAGACATATTAAAGCTTACGGTATTTAAATGTAGGTTGTTATAGACAGATTCAAATTCGCATCAGGATATTAAAAGATTGATGATACCCAATTTAAATAAGACCAATAAGCCTTATTCGAATTATACGAAAGCCAGATAACATACCTAAACTAACGGATGACAGCCAGATCCGATGAGGTGAGCAAGAGGGAATAAAATTGCTTGTACCAGAATCAACTTCAATGTATTGTTCTTCATATTAATAAAATTTTTATTTAAAAAATGCCCCAGGACGCCGCAAATCGATTATGTGCAAATTGAAAGAGCTGGTTGGTATTGGTACATAGTTATATCCCTGGTTTTATCCAACGTACTCTCAGTATAAATAATTTCGTAATATAACAGTACTTAAACCTTTCTTCTATGGGATTATTTAGAGTTGCTCTTTTTACTATTGTCCAGAAAATGAGTAAATATTTCTGGGAAGACAGAAATGAACAGAATTAGAAGGACGCCATTTCCACAAAATAACTAACTTCAAACTAAAATGATATCTAATAAACTGTATTTGGAGAGTAATGTGTACAGTTTAAAAAGTATCGTGTTGTACCCACTTTACCCACACAATACACAACACTGTGATATTGCTACTCTTCTGCCAATAATCTTCTCCTTCGAATACCTTGGCCGTTATCGATCGTTGGCGATCATGTTGGCTACCATATTTGCTATTTTTATTTTGTCCGCCGCTGCTCTAAAAAATTGCTCTGTGGATTGCTCGTACCACTGTCTCAGATTTTTTTACCACGAGGTTCTTCGTCTACCAGGGTCTCTTTTCCCTTGTATTATGAGATGTAGTATATCATATTTTTCTTGGTGTCTCATAATATGAGCAAAATATTCCAGTTTTTTTTCACAGTTTTAACGACCTCCATTTCTTTATTGATTCTTCTTAATACTTCATCGTTTGTGATCCTGTCTACCCAAGAACTTCTAAGCAGTCTTCGATAAACCCACATCTCAAAGGCTTTTAGCTGTTTAAGTAATACTTCTGTTAATGTCCAGCTTTCTGCTCTATAATACAGTACTGTAAAAACATATGTTCTCACCATTCGGATTCGAAGGATCAGGTTTATATAGTGACTACAAAGGGGTTTCTTCATACGGAGAAATACAGCTCGGGCACATTCAATGCGTCTTTTTACCTCTATGGAGGGATCCCATTCTTTGTTGATGTTGCATCCCAGATATATTGCTTTTTCTACTTTTTCTAACTGTACTCCGTTTATTTGAATGTCGTTGTTCTGCAGTAACTTGTTCTTACTTATTATCATATATTTGGTTTTTGATGTATTAAATTTTAAGCCGTATTCTGTGCAGGTTCTAGCGACCCTATCCATAAGTGTCTGCAAATCTTCATTGCTACTTGCGGTAATCAAGGTGTCATAGGCATATCTAATATTATTTATTGTCTTCCCATTTACTATGATTCCCTCTTTCACATCATGTAGTGCCTCCTTGAATAATTCTTCGGAGTATAAATTGAAGAGGAGAGGTGACAGTATGCATCCTTGACGTACGCCTACTGTTATGTTTATTGTTTTAGTTAGTTGTTGTCATACTCTAACTGACGCTGTTTGGTGCCAGTATAGGTTACTAATTATACGCAAGTCTTTGTCATCGATTCCTGTTGTTTTGAGAATTTGGATCAGTTTATCGTGTCGTACCTTGTCAAAGGCCTTTTCAAAATCGATTAAGCATATATGCACATCACAGTTGACATCTCGGCAATGTTGTATTAGCACTTGAACTGCAAAGAGAGCTTCCCGTGTCCCCAGCCCACTTCAAAATCCGAATTGAGATCCACTTAGATTTTCTTCTATATTTTAATATATTCTGGCATGGATAACGCGTAAAAATATTTTTAGAAGGTGACTCATTAAACTTATGTCTTTACATTTAGTAGCTCTATTTTTCTTTGGGATCGTAATAAAAGTAGATTCTAACCATTCCTTTGGCAATGTTCGTGTGTTGTATATTTTATTGAATAAGTTTGTTAACATTGTCAGTCCTATGTTCCCAAGCAATTTTAGTACTTCACTTGTTAGTCCATCCGGTCCAGGTGTTTTACCATTCTTTGCTACTTTTATTGCTCTTTCCACTTCGTCTTTTGTAATATTTCCAGTTCTTATATCGTTCATATTGAATTTTGTATCTCTATCATCGCTAAATAATTCTGAGATGTATTTTTTCCATAGTTCTAATTTTTGACATTCTTCTGTTATAAGTGTTCCTTCATCATTTTCTATTGTTTATATTTATTTTGAGTCCTGATACCTCTTTTAGTTTTTTATGAAGATTAAACCTGTCATGTTTTCTATCGTATTCTTCTATTTCTGAACATTGTTTGTTAAACCATTCTGCTTTTGCCTGTCTTATTTTCCTTCTAATTTCTTTGTGGATTCTGTTGTAGTCTATTTGATTTAGATTTTTGTGTTTCCTTCTCTCGTCCATGAGATCTAAAATCTCTTCTGTCATCCACCCTTTTTTCTTAGCATGTCTCTCTCTTTGAATATTGTTTCTTGTATGTTAAGGATTATATCTTTTAACCGTTTCACCTGTGTTTCTATATCTTCCTCTTGCTCGTTTTGATTGTTGAGTTTATTCTCTATTTGTTGTGTAGCGTTTCTACGTAGTTCTGTGTCTTTTAGTTTTTCTCTGTTCAACCTTGTTAGTCTTTTAGGCTTAATCTGAATTTTCTTAATCCGTAGTCTTATTTGAGCAAACAGTAAGCTATGATCTGTTGGTACATCTGCCCCAGGATATGTTTTAACAGTTTTTTTGATATTTCTGAATCTTTTGTTTATCGTTATGTAGTCAATTTGATTACGAATAACCTTTTGTTGTGAATCCGCTGGTGATTTCCACGTATAAAGGCGTCTTTTAGGTAGTTTGTAATATGTATTGGTGATTACTAAGCTTTTATCTATACAGAATTGAGCAAATAAATTTCCTCTGTCATTACGAATTCCGAGACCGTGTTCGCCTATTATATCTTCTTGTTTCCCTTGTCCTATTTTAGCGTTTAGATCACCCATTAATACATTCATATCATTACTTTTTCTTAACTTCATTACCTGTTCAAGTTGTTCATAGAATTGTTCAATATCTTCTTCGCATTTTGATGTAGAGACATACAGTTGGATTACGTTCATAGTTACTGTTCTTGTTTGTATCTTTATCATAATTATTCTATCCGAGTATTGTATCACGCTTTTTATACCTTTAGAAACTTATTGCGTTACAATTATTGCTACTCCGTTATAATGCTGAGTGTTGTCTTCACCGGTGTAATACACCATATAATCATCTACAGTACACATCCCGGAGCCTGGCCATCTCATATCACTAGTTCCTAGTATACTGATGTTTAGCCTTTTCATTTCTTGTATGGTGTTTTGTATTTTTCCTGGCTCGTACATGTTTTGGATGTTCCATGTACCTATTCTATGTATATTTGTTCTTTCTGCCAATAATAAAAATGTAAATTTATTCAGCAAAAGAAACTGTAGACAAATTTTTGTAATATTGCTAGTGGAGAATGTTTATAGTACCACTATTGACATAGCTAAAGTCGAAATACCTAAAGTATTAATTATATATTTTTGCTTTCCTCAGATAACCCCACCCCCTTACCAAAAACAAAGTTGGTAGTTCTAATGGGTACCCAAGGCACATTTTTAAAAATTTCTCTTCTAAAGCTGAACCAAGGACTTGAACTATTTTATGGTTGTATTAGCGTCTTGCTTTTGACTTTCAAACAAATTATCATCGAACGTACTGAACTTGAACGAAGTTTAAAAATTGTTGACGCGAATGTTATTCAATTCATGTGCATAGTTCATTCCGGTTGGGTCTCCGATCATTAATGTGGAACAGACAAGGACAACAATTAGCTGAGAAATTATAAATATACAATTAAAAATATCCAGATTGTTTACACTGCGATATTGCCTGCGAAATACTTGGAAAATAGCTGCGATAAAGCAACCGCTTTCAAACCGACATAAAAACAATATTTTCATTTCTGCACAGATAACCTTGTGCGTGTAAAGATCAAAGATTAAGTCCGCGAGGCCAGCAGCCCATTCGATTAGTCATTTACCACAATTTCAAATAACGAACTGCGTAACGAACCGCATCACACGGCAGCATGTTGAAGCAACGCAAAAATTAATTTTCGGTAACGCCCAGGTTGCTCAAGCGCCGTTATGAATTAATTGCGGTTGTAGAATGCGAGGTATATAGAGCAAATGTCGTAACCTAATTAGGCGACTTAGAATGTCGCGCGCTTTCGAAATCGCAGACAGAACCCGGAACGGCCGAAAGGTGGTGTGGAACGGCACGGCCACACCATGGCATTACTTCCTACAGGTGCGCAACCATGTTCCTGTATAATTTGATTAATAACAGCCGCGGCACGGCGAGTACTGCTGCTGCGCAGCTAGGATACAAGCTTTTTGATAGATAATTGCAGAATATTAGCAAGTTAATGAACAGAAACTTTCTTTATTAAATAACCATAAACGCAAATTGGCGTCCGCAGTCGCAAGTAAATGCGTTACGAAATTGCAGCTAATAGTAGGAAACGGTGGGAATAATAATTGGCATTTTTGCGGTGGTGCCTATGATTTCTCATATATATCGTAGGTATACGTAGGAATTACCAATAGTGAACTGGGTCATACAAAATCACATTTTGACACGCAAATTAAGAAGGCTTTTGCTCATGCAAATCACCTACAATTTCAAAAACATACTCGAACACACTTGGATCAGATGAACTCGGACTTAAATAGGATTAAAAATCAGCGTGTAGGTGAAAATGTTTCATAGTGATAACAGGGAGGGCTCAGGAAACTCTCTACTCTGAACTAAAATGCAGTACAAATTATAATCCGAATATGACACAAACAGTTTGTTTGTCAAGCCCTTAACCTTCTCGTTCGCTGCTAAAGAACCTCTTTGCGGATGATGGTGCAGGAAGCTTTTGTTGCTGCCTATAGGAGATTTACTATTTTTTGGGCGCTTGTGACGAATGGGCTTTTATACATGGTATCTTTAAAAGTCTAATTGTCGAGTTGTGGTGAGCTTGGATACTTCCGTAGTTTTCATCACTCATTCTTTCATGTACTCCCTGATGGTGGAAAATTCTGCATCCTTATGGAGTACCATATTCCTAACGTACTGTGGACACCAAGTATTGACCTCACGACCTCATTTATGAGTTTTTGCAGACCGGTGCTGCACAAAATATTATTGGCCTTGTGATGATCTTAGAAATTGTCATCTTGTTTTCGAGGTAAAATAGCAAGCTGAGCGACGCTCTTGCCGTTTTAGCTTTTCTTGGGTTAGTTTTGCGTCCATAGTAACCTCAACATATTTCTCCAGAGGACGGCGTGTCCAAAGATTGTGACTGGACATAGGATTCCTCGTCGAGTTTTTCTGATACATAGCATTGTTGCACCTTTCTGCGGATTGATTTAAACTCGCCAGCGTTTAAACCAATCCTCAAGGTTGTGAAGTACTTGTTAAAACCTCTTCGTCACTAAATGGGACCTGAACGAGCTGGATATCAACACTGTGCCATCTGCGAACTGGGCCAGTGTCGTGGAAAACGTCGTCGACACGCCCCTGGCGTAGATATGACTTCACGCTGCCGATCTTGATCCGGAACTTTATACCTGACAGGAAAGACGGAATCACCTGGACCAACGGCAAGGGAGCTATCTCGTAAACTAGCTCATTGTGCCTAGGAAATACAGTGTCGGTAATTTCCTTCCTGTTGCAACTTTTGGTCATGAATCTCACCCACCCGTAGGAGTTGGAGAGTAATGGAGTAGAACGGAAACCTAGCTGACCCTCTTGTATTAGCTCGAGGAGTTGGTAGCAGGCCGATGGGTCGACAATCTTGAGGAATATTATGACATTCACCATCTTTCACTGGCGGGGGAAGTATCGCAACCTCAAGACATCGTTGCCAATGATAGTCTCACACACACACGACAGCTTTCCTTTGAAGAGCTTTGATAGCGAGGTTAGGAATGCCATTTGGTCCAGAAATTTTAGTATTCGCGTCATTTAGAAGACTTTTTTGGCGTTCGTCGGATCAATGAGTTCTTTGGTCACTTGCTTTCGTAGGCGCTGCTCGACGTCAAAGTGGTCGAGGTCGGCCTCTTGGAGGTAGAGATCGCACTGGCGCTTTAGGGTGTTGGCGAGCACCTCTGCTTTCTGTGTTGCCGTGTGTGCCTCATGCAGTTTTTTTCGTGGATAGGTGGCATCGGGGGAAATTTGTTACACAAAACCTTGGCCGTCCTTCGGGGTGAGTTATCAGTTATAGCAGGGCCACCAACTTTTCCCTTCTTTTCGTCTGAGTGGATGATGGTCTGGCGTAAATAAACGACCTTACTCGCTCTTGTTGTCTAGCGTCTGTTGTATATGTATGTTCTTGAATATAACGAAGTCAAGAATATCTCGACGTCCCGTGAGGTTGTAGTGAATAAGTTCGAGGAGCATCCACTACCAAATTGTGGTTTTCTGGTATCACTCGAATTATGAATGGAAGTTTAAAATTATTGCAAGGATAACATCAATACATTATCTATACAAACCTTACAAGCATAAGTTATAATTAGAGAGTCGAAATATGGAAATTCGCAATTGTAGTCGTTAATTCAGACTGTGAAACAATATCTAAACTATTGTTATTTACATTGCGAGTGTAGTATATAGAATAAGAAAAAGCCACAAATTATACTTGTTTATGTTGATTTAAATCCAGTTCCTATTTAGTTACGACTGACATGACCGAGTTGGGTGCTTTTTGGTTTTTATCTTCTCTTACATGTTTCTCTTATTTCAGGTTCCATTTTGTTTTTATTTATGTGACCAACAAATTATTAAGTATACGTTTCTCAAAATTAAGTGCGATTTATCAGTTACTGACAAACCATTTTCGTTTGAAAACTGGATTTTGATAAATATGTTTTATGATCCCACAAAAATTCTTTTGAACACATCTATCTTTTAATATTAATTAAACATTGAAAGCAGAATTTTAGGCGGTAACAACGCTCCAAATACTTTATAGTTCATGTCCCAAATAGTTCGAGTAAACAATCCCACTCTGCTGGATGGTAAGGAGAAATGTTAAAAACAAGAACGTAAACATACAAGGCATCAGGAAAAAACGGCTCACTAATTTTAGTGCGGTGCAGTGAACGCGAACAAGCGCTCCGTATTTTTGTCCGATATGTTCCCCTGCGCCCGCAGATCCGTCAAAAAGTCGAATTTTGGCAAGCGATCAAAGTTCGCATGTTCAAGACATTAACCACCTTTATAAATAGCCGGCTGAAGTGTTTCAAATCCCGAGTGCCGCGGCACCGAAATAAAGTAATAATGGAGCGCGCCGCAGAAAAACCAACTGCAGGAATTCCTAGTCACGAAGAGGGAATATATCTCATTTCGCGACCTAGTGGCACTACGTACAATGAACTCGAGGAGGCTGCGAGACGCGGCAGATCGCATCAGGATAACACCGCGAGCGTGGCTGATGCCAACGAATTCCTGCAGTAATTATGCTAAAACGGGCGCGATAAGCTAACCGTTGTCGGCGGCACGATAGAATGTTACTCGTCTTTTACTGCCCACTTAGCGTTCCGAATTTGATGTTCAATTAAACGGCCGCCGGGGGCCAATTAGATCGTCCAGGTGCCCAAATCGGACGAGACTGGGGCAGAGCACCTTGGTACCGCAGCAACTCGAAACGCACGGCCAATTTACATTCTACGACACTTTGTTAGCGTTTACTGGAAACGATCGAGCCTGCATCCAAATTAGATGCAAGCGGCCGTGCTCCAACTGCTGGCCGAATGCCAAGCTGCGGACCATGACAAATATTTGGACACAGATACCAGCGAAACGCTGCAAGGTTTATTATGCTAAAATATTGCAAGAAATTCCGCAATCCGGACACATTATGCTAATGGGGGTTGGGTTGTCTGCCATTTCGAATGCGCCGAGTAAAAGACGCTTGGGAAAAGCGGTGCTCCGAGCGCGGCGATTACCATGTCGATTAATTTGCAACGAAATGCCAGGTTGCTAATCACAGCCTTTCGGCTCGGCGATTACATCAAATGAAGCTACAGAAAAAATTTATGCAACATCTATGGCTACTGCGTTTGAAAAACGAGATCCAATCGTTTCTTTTAGCTTTTAAGAAGATGAAATCCTCCAGTGCATACGAGCCCCGCAACTAATGAAGCCACCCGGCTTGGAACAAGGCGATCGTCTGCATCCTTACCATCACCAACGCTGTCCTCAGCCTCCCCCACTTTCCAAGTCTTTGGAAGGTGGCGGACGTCGTCATGCTTCCCAAGCCTGGGAAGTTAACCAACCAGTCTGCTGTCGAGGACCTTCAACTGATTTCGCAGTGTCAATTTGATGTTCAGCTTCTTCGGATAGTGGAACGCATCGCTGAAGACTACAGCAAGAAACAAATCACTGGTATAGTTTTCCTCATAGCTTAGTGCTTCGACAATGTGTGGCATCACGAGCTAGTGTACAAGATGACTTCCATTGCAATCTTGTTGCCAATAGTCCAGCTTGTTCCGTTCTTCCTCTCAGGAAGAAAGTTGCCCATCAAGTTCGATGAGGTCATCGGAGAGGCGATTTCGACCCGGCGTCCCCCATGGTTCCGTCCTGTCCTTGAAGTTATACAACATCTACGTCCGGACATGCCGACGACGATTTCCACTACACTGGCGCAGTACGCAAACGACACGGAGGTGCTGTCCGGCTCGCTAGGGTCATCGTTCGTAACCCGATTGTTCCAAGAGAAAATGGACCTTCTGGAAGACTGGCGTGACAGGTGAAGAATATGCATCAACGAAAGAAGAGCTCAGCGCTCCTGCTTACCACCAAAAGACCACTTCACTAGCAAACCTCAGGATCTTAGGAAGACAATACTTTGAAAGAAGGAAACATCCTACCTCGAGGCGATTCTGGACAGAAAAACCGACCTGAACATTCCACATCGAGGGTAGTCACAAGAGCAATAGCAGCAAGATCAACACTAGGTTTCATCTTTCACTCTGGGAGTCGACTATTGATCAACCACAAGTTGCTTTTGCACAAGACCATCCATAATCCGTCCTATTATGACGTATGTGGCTGGGTTGCAAAGACCCATATCAACAAGTACCAGGTCGTCCAGAATCGGGGCTTACTGTGCGTCTTCAGCGCCCCGTAGGTCGTAAGAAAATACTTTCCTCGATCCAGAAGTTTATCTCAATTCACTCAAGACAACGCACTAGGTCTTAACTAACCTTATAAAAGACTTCAAAAATACTGTAACTCAGCTGTTTTGTTTTTAAAGTCAAAATCGATCTCCTGAAATCTTGTCTGTCCATTTAAATGAATGAGTTCTTATTTTTGGTACACATTAAAATTTCGGAAATCACAGACCTTTGTTATTATATGGAAAACTCTTTGCCATGGTTCAATTTAATCAACTTTGCAATTGTGTAAGATGTCGAATTATTTGATTTAGAATATCATATTAATATATTACACTTTTAGTGGTTGTTGACGAACAATAACTACCAGACTATTCTTAGTATTTATTCAATTGACTTCTACCCAAAACCAAAGTTCCAATTTAAGACTATTACTAACATAGAAAAAGCAATAATTACACCATTCTTTCAAATTAAAGTTGCACTCATTAAGTATTATGCAGAAATTATTATTCGAATTTATCCCCAACTATCAATTTTAAAAATTAAATTTCCTCGAGTGTAACCAAGTGAGTTTTCTAAGATCTGCACCCATTTTCCAAGTTACTAGGTTGTCTTAAATTAAAAAGCCTTGCGGATTTCAATTATTTCAAAATTTTGACCACTCAATTTCGAATTGCGTTTAACATTATTATCTAGCAAACGATCTAATGGGAACTGTTAGGAAATGAAAAAAGAATCATTTAAACGGTTTAAGGACAAATAGAAAAACTAAATCAATTTTGGCTAAGGCCCCCCGACGCCAACAACTCAACAAATATTTTTAAATCATTAAAAATCCACTCGCGTAATAGCACGAATTCGTCCAATACAGGCAACATAAGCGGATTGGCGAAAAGCTCTCGGAATTGCAGCTTACAAGTTGCGTCCCAATCTACCAAAGCCCCGCTTTAAAACATAATCAGACGTAACCGTATTTTAGAATACAAATTACTCCATGCTTGTAAAGATAGCGGACGAAAAAACGCCAGAACTCGTTCCTTTTGAAAGCCGCATCAACGCTATTTCACTTTTTTTAATAAAAAAGCTAGTTGTTCCGGCAAAAGGCAATTTATCGACTACCGTTATTCGAAATAAGCCTAAAGGTTAATATTGTAAAACGTTTGCCGAATTCGAAGCTGAATTAATCAGATGCCGGCTTTTTCTTATTATTTTTGTGCCGCTTTTTATGTCGCGTTTTTATTTTTGTTTGCTTTGCTTTGTGCTATGTTTTCGTACTATGAGGTCATGGTGGCGTTGGATGTTTCGTTTTAATTTTGAATTCGTTTCTTTTGCACGTTTGGCAAAATTTTATATCTCTACCCTATTCGAATTTCGCAAAGCAATAAAAAAGTAACACAAGAGAGAAAAAGTCATTAAAATCACAATTTTACTGGATTGTCCAGAAAGTTCGTGTCGATTTTCACTAGATAACAGTGGAAAATGTCTGATGATTTGTGCACATTTTCTTAAAGGCAATATTTGTTAGAAAAAAATCCCTTGCAATACAATTGTTTGTGTTATTCTTGTACCGAAGACGGAAGAAAACAAAGTGCATTTTAGATACTCGATGCTTTCCTACTACCGGAAAGGCAAAATAACATGCGAGCAACAAAAAAGATTTGTTTACCATTAGAAACTGGTTTTACAAGTTTAAAGTTGATGATTTCGACTTTGAAGGCCAATATCGCTCAGATAGACCTACCACCATTGAAGATGAGCAAGCCAAAACTCACGACACATAACACGAGATTTAGTAGAGATACTAATAATATCGGAAACCACCGTCCAAGAGCATTTAGTAAAGCTTGGTTACGTAAATCGCTGCCTGTTCGAGTTTCGCATAATCTGACCCAGAAAAATTTAAGGGATCGCATTTCTATATGTGACGCACTGGACAAACACAACTAAAATGCACTATTTTTGACCCAATTAATGACGGCAGATGAAAAATAGATAATTTACAACAATGTTGAAGAAAAAGATCACAAGGTAAGCAAAGTGGATCACCATTAGCAACCCCCAGAACTGGCCTTCATCTGAAGAGAGGCATGCTTTGTGTGTGGTAGGTTTAAAAAGGTACTCTATAACTCCTACCATACAACTAGCCGATAAATTTAAATAAATACTGTTCGAAACTGGATAAATTAGAAATAGCAATTCAGGAAAAACGTTTAGAATTAGTGGATGGCTAATAGAAAGGATAATGTTAGATATCATGTCGCTGGCTACCCGACAAAAATAGTTGGAGCTTGACCAAGATATACTGTCCTACTGGCCATATTAAGTAGATATCGCACCTTTAGATTTCTATGTATTTAATGCAGCAAAATGCTCTAAACAGCAAGAACGCTATAAAAAAAAACACATTTGAGAATTTCATCCAGAAATCTGAGTTGTGAAAGAAGGAGAAAGGTTGTTGAACTAAATGGTTACATAATTGAATAAATAAACAACGACATACAAATTTTGCCTTTGCATTTTGCTTGATAATCGATACGAAATTTCCGGATAACGTAATTCATTTTTTGAAGCAAAAAATTATTAGATTATAGATAGTCCCCTCCAGCTCAGAATCAACATTATGATTAATAGGTAACTGTTGTATACTGTGCTAGCAGTAGCAGAGTAAACAATTAAACCATATAGCATGATATTTCATAAATAATGCAAGCCACTTTAGGAGGTGCCCGGTAGCATCCTTAATCATTTATAACCTTCACAGCTAACAGAGAGAATAATTTATGTTGTTTAAATAAAGCAACACTGTCTAAACATAAGTTCCATCACCGATGTTTACCGCTTCAATTAATTGCCACGTCCTGGACTTCTTCGCCATCACTTGCATTGTTACCACATCGCCAGCGAATGTAAATTCTATTGTCTGGGGCGATGTCTTTCCTCATTAGCAAACAGATTCGAAATCATTGCCGGTACAATTTGGACAATGGGAGCGTCCGTGAAACAATGGTTAATTACGAGTTCGCATGGCATTAGGAAGTACCACTCTATTTTTGAGTTCCTTACTGTGCTGGTGGACTGTAGGTAGCACGTTTGAATGTTGTTTACTTTGAATTTAACCTTCAGACAGTATTTTCAATATTCAATATATGAGAAAATATTTTATTAACTATGAAATATTATTCCAATTGCCGTTATGGTTGATGTTTGTAATATATTATTTACGATACATTTAGAGCATCATCATCAAAATGTAAAGAAAGCTTGACCTCTATATGACCTTAAGAGGTTGACCCACTGAAGATATTAATTTGAGTTGTTAATTATCTAACGATAACCATACTAGCTTGTCTGTATTATAATAACAAACACAACTCTTTATAAGGAAAAAAATTCTACTTCAAAACTTTAGAAGTAAAAGGTCAAAGAAAAGTCAAATATCAAACTGTTGCAAATTTATAAAAACAAAACTGTCGGTTTATTCTTCATGACTGCATAAAACCTTGCATTTGCATTTTGTCGATTAACAATCTAAAAGAAATCACGCGCCGGCCAGCCTTCGGAAGGGTTCCGACTGGATGGCTATCATCAAGTTCTTTGTTATCGGAACGAGGTTGAGCCCAGCCATTCACCCAGCGCTTTAACGTGACACAGATCTATCGCATTAATTTAGTGCTGCGTCTCGAACAGACAAACTTAAACCGGGTCTTCCAAGTTCGGTGAAGGTTAATTTCGCGGGACTCGTCTAGTTAAACAGAATAAATGCTGCGAAGGGAGGGAATGGCAGCGACGGCCATTATGGAGCGCCATGGGGATTCCTAACTAGCGAAGATCCCGTGGGCCGAAAGGTCACCTACATCTCGCCGGCGGAAAATTCCGCGGCACAAGCTCCGTTTCACGAGAACGGCGGAACGAACACGCACAAGGGGGCGCAGGGCTTCGGCAGCAATAATTAATAACGACCGCCGTCTGCGGCACTTTCGCCAAGCGCCCCCGGGCTTGCCGAAAAGCAATTATGGCGGCCCCTCCCAACGAGACGTCGTTATTTCTCTCCACCCTTTCGGCTGGCCATCGGCTGTTAGGTAACCGGTCGATTCTTCGCTGACGTTTATTTACATTCGATTTTGGTCGGCTACCAGCATCTCCGTTTGCGCCGGATTTTTCCAAGGTTGCGGCGGACGGACGGGCGGACGGATGGATGGATAGCCGTTGAAAACCTGTTTGGACGGGAGCGTTCGCGAAATGGCGTTCTTCGAGTAATGAAGCGCGGACGGCAAAAAATGCCCGCACCGCATCCGAACCGGTTCCCAGAATGCCCATAAAAAGCGGCAGACCGCAGAACCAGATAAACATGAATTAAAAAGAAAAGCTTATCCACAGGAAATGGAACGTTCATTTTTGCGCCGCGCAAAGTACAGCGGAACAGATCGTAGCCCTGCACACACATTTGCACTCTCGTAAGGCACCACCACATCTGCTATCACAAACGTCATCCTAGTCGTAATCGCCTCAACCATCGCCGCTCATTACGTTTTATTGGTGGCTCACTAGACTGCGATCGTCCGTTCGGGCTCGGGTCACGGCGAAACAAAAGAACATCGAAGAGGGCAACGCAGCGGGGGCTACTTACGGCTGGAAGGTTCTTCCGGAGGCGGCGGTCAGGTCAGGACGCCGTGCAATCCATGGCGGGCGCACTCACTAATCATCACAACGGGCGCGACACGCACTGCAATCAATCAATCAACCACTGGGCAAACTCGCGGCACCGAATTTCCGCCGTGGCAGCAAATCGGGCCAGATCGGGGCAAATCCAGCGCTGAACAAAGAGCTGAGAGAAACTCGCTACGAATCGTGTGGCAAGCAGACTCGTCTGGCGAGGAGTGCAGCGCGGCTGGGCAGGGCAGCAGGCACCAGTGGCGCAGCCGCTGAGCTGGTTTTATTAACATCTGCTACGTGAAGGCCCCGCTAAGTGTCGCCGTTTGATCGGGCTGCATGCGTTTTTTTGCGGCTGGCGCGGGGCGCCCGAATCTCGAGCCTACGTCGGGATGCAGCGCCGGGAGCGGCGCGGGCACGCGGCGGCGGGACGAGCGCTGGATCCGGCCGCAGCTCCGGCTCGGCGGCGGCGACGGCGGCGTCCGGCCGAGGTATTGATTGCATTCCAACAACCCGGTGCTGGCGCTCTTTGTCTCCGTTGTCGAGCGGGCGCTCGCGAGTGAGACGACATGAATGAAACGATATGTATGGGAATAATGGGCGGGCGGCGCGTCTCGCTCCGCATTCGCGTTACGCGGAATGCGGCTTTCGTTTCAATGTCGAACGCTAAGTGCTGCTGCATCGCTGGAGAATTGAAATATGGGGCGGCCTGGTCTCCGCAAGAGGGAAAACGGGCGTGCACGACTTGCCTAATGAGTTGGCGGCGCTCCATCCTGCACGTATTGCTCGAGTACCTCACGGGCTCGCAGTTTACCGCCCCCGCGAGCGCATCCCGCGAATGCTTAATCGTAAGCTGGCGACCATCTTTTAGACCCGCAGATGTGGACTGGATCAACCTTTCCAGGAATTTCCTGAATTACGAAACGCTACCACACCAAATACTATGTGAAACAACAGGAAACCAAGACCGCGTGACGTATAGCTTTCGAATATATAATATGCTAACCACATTTATCTCCTTTAAATGTCTGTGAACTTAATGAAAGAGCAATAAAACACCTAGAAGGTTAGTCATATGCAATTTCATATTGCCACGGGAAAAATAAAAATTTTGACGAAGTCAAGAGCGTCGAGAGCTATTTACCGGGCCCCCAAAATAGTTCTGATGACTTCACATATTACTACTATCAAAACAATTACTAATTAATATTATACTTAAAATCAAAGTTTTAGAACTCATAATAAACCAATTTAAATTGTTACATTGTTGATGAACATGTGAGGTCTGCCTCAAAAATAATGGTAATGATGATCATGGTATGCCTCTCTTCGTGGGAGCACGGCCGGCAAACTGAGAGGTTAAGGCTCTCATACGTTCGCTCTGTCTGCCCGGTCGTAGCGCACCATCTCTGATGCGGGGCGACGTGGCAAGCATCGCGCCTTAGATGACAACCATTATTAGCCCTTCTTCGAATCGAACATAAGTACTTAATTATTTGTAGTGACTGAGTGGACTCCATGCCAGGCATCAGAGAGCTCCAGGTATTAACCCGGGTCCGTCCGCACCGCAGTCCACCCCTCAAACACGGGACCACGCTGGCAATTCAAAAATAATAGGCAAATGCTTAATATAATGAAAAGCAGTTTGTAGAGTCGCGATGTGACCTGGTATCAGATGAGAGTGGACTATAATGCATATGCGTCAATGAGAACGATTTGCAGCAGCAAGTCTTCATCAAATTTTGTGCGACGCAGGATGCAGGAATAAAGGAATGGCGCAAACGATTCAGAGATGATAGTGATCTACGGAAGACCGGGAACTAGACCATCAGGAAATTTTGAACTTGTATATCTACGATCAGCAAGAATCAATGATTGATACTCCGAAAACTAGAAGATGAGATGGGAATTCCAAACCTAAAGTATGTGAAACTTTGACGGAAGATCATGACACAACTGGTATCGCGGAAAATTCTTTCCGCCGCTACTGTCGCCAGAGAAATAGGAACATTGTGCTGATGACTTGCCTTAGACTGCTATCAATGTGTCAGATTCTGTTCATAAAGTCATAACCGAAGACACAATAGCTCAGTTGCCCACTAGAAGTCATCTGATTTGCCATGTTCGAAGAAGTGTATGGAGATTGAAGGTGACTGAGACTATATACAAAGTTTCTTGTATTTTGTATCTTGTAGATTTTTTGCTATATGGATTACAAGTATACTGTTGCTGTCATTTTAAAAGGTTTTTCTTTTGTGCAAATGTAAATAATAATGCAACTGTGTGTTGAGTGAATTACGGACTTGCAGAGCATTTAAAAAAAAAGTTGTTAATATAAATAACAATATATTGAAGCCCTCGAGACCATTACCTTAACCCCCCCGTGCTTCTAAAGGCTTCATAATATTCTTAGTGTTATTCACCACCTAAGATATACTAATGAGGCTCTCCACAACGCTAGCCCAATTTGCAGATGATATGGTGGTACTGCAAGCCTTACTAAGACTTGGTATGGTGGAGAATAAGGTTTAGCTCCGAGTTAAGTTTTATAAAGTAATAGTTGTGTTCTACACCGGATGATGATGCCGTCATCGTAATGATTGACAGAAGTTAAACTCCCAAGTACGTGAAGCGTACAGCTATCAAAGTGAAGAAAACATTAAGCTTCACTTTCCCCCAATAGAATCCACCGTCCTTTGGTTAAAATTTAATCATATACAAAGATTTGCGGTTACTAAGAAGTCCACATATAACTGTGTCCTCAATTACTATAACTCTAATATTCCGAACAAGTCACTCGTAGTTTCCACGACTACGACAACAAGGGCAGTACGTCTTCTGATTCTAATTTAGATTCCCAGTACAGATTTATAAATGCTGATTTTACAATACATGACTAATCAATGAGTGATACATTTACTAAAATACTTTTGTAGAACATTTTCCATAGTGTTGTTAGTTAAGTTTATACAACTGGCCCTTTTCTATCTTTATATAAAAAGTATTTTCCTTAAAAAAGTTAATTATCGCCCTCTCAAAATGATATTATTTACGCTTATTAATATAAAATAGTAAAAGCCTAGGCTCAGAAAGAAATGAACTACTAAGAATGCTAATGAAAGGTCAAGTAAAATAATTTTTGAATTAATAAAAAGAATATGAAAAGAGAAATAAATAAAAAAGCAATATCCAAAAGCAACAATAAACAATTAACAGAAAATCATAATATCGTTGGTGTACACAATTCTAACAAGCGTAATAAAAAATCGAGAGGGTTTCAGATGTGATCAACTGGTGATAAATCACATTTTGTATTAGAATAGTTCAAGAAAAAGGCCAGAGGGAAAATTCTCTGATGTATGTGTCACTGGTAGGACTGGTAGCAGCTTATGATAAAGTGAAGAGGGCAGAAATAATGCAAGTAATGGAAGATTTACCATATAAAGAGAGAGTAGAAAACTTGTAGCAATGTTACTACAGAAGACAAAATGATCAGATTTAGGAAAAAAATTTCCAGCGCCTTGATAATAATGTATGGTTTAAGCAAGGTAAGACTTTGTCATCTAGGCTTTTTAATATGGTAGTAGCATAAACCTGGAATACCAAATACCAAAACCCTAGGCTTACATTAATTATATCAACAGAGATGAGATAGAAATGAAGGAGGTGAGAACAAAGGATCTTCAGGAGGATATATGAAGAAGAAAGAACGAAACCTGAAGGGAGACAAACAAGGAACGGAAAAAAATATACCGAGACAAAGAGAGAGCAAAACAGATTGAGTTGGTTAGAAAATACCATTCATAATATAATAACAGGAGTTTGTATTTTCACAAGGAAATTCAGAGCTTGTGATTTATATGGGCCTGTTGGTAAATAGATTCCTATATTTGAACCGCCAGTTTGTATTTTTATAACGTAATATTAATAATAAAGAACAGACTAAAACAACGGAATTTTGTATGGATAAAAGAGGAATTCAATCTGGCCAATAAAACTTTCGTACAACAACCAGTAGGACGAAATAAAAGAGAACAATCACGAAAATCAATATGGGATGAAGATAAAGATCTGAAGAAATTATGTTTCCAAAACTATAAACACTTGACAAAAATAGGAAAATATGGAACGAAAAAATTCAAACTACAATCTTTCATGTATGTCTTCGTTTTTTCTTGGTTTCTTTCATGGCTCTTCCTTCTGTATGTTAGCTTTAACCGCTTTGTTTTTATCTTTACTAAAATAGTCTGAAGGTATATATACCCTCCTTTATATAATCGATTCCATTATACTTGCCTGTTTTCTGGGATAAAAATATGATCTACATGGTTTGTGTTTTGCCATCTTCATTTAGGCTGATCCATATCTTCTTGTGCACATCCTTTTATTTCTACATTGTGCTTTTAACCAGTAGATTATTTCTGGCTAAAAAATACATCAACTTATTTCCATATTCATTTCTTGTGTGTTGTAAACTTTTAGACCTTGCCATGCCTTTATTTTTACCTGTTTTTATTTTTACATTACAGTTAGGTAGATTATTAATAAACTCCTGTAAGTATTTATAAAATTCTGCTTTTTCTCTGCCTTCGTTTATTCTGTAGGTGATTGTAATTTACTATTCAATTTTCTATTTTGTCTAATATAAGAAATCCTCACCTACATTTATTTACAGATAATTATCATTTTCACTCTTTAAATTTTTTTCTTCAATTCCCATTATGTCTACATTGTATTTAGTGGTTTACATTTTCAGTTGTTCCAGGTTTCTTTCTCTATTTCGACCTTGAAACTTCCATTATTTCTTGTACGTGCCTACTGGTATTTTACCTTCTCAATTTAAACTTATCGTTTCCATAGTCTTGTCCGTAATCAAAAGTTAATCTGCCCATTTCTGCTTTGCTAATTTTTTTACCAATACTTCAGTGTTTTCTTGGACATGATTAACGCTTTTATTCCGTTCGTGTTTGGTCCTATCTAACATTATTTTTTGTTCGTCTCCTTTTTGATTTGCAGTATGCCTTATTGTATTTTGATTTTCAATTCTGCTGCTATTAGTTCATTTTTAATACATACTTTGCTACTTCTCAGGTTATTTTTATTTTTCTTTACCCCCTCTTTGTCTTGGCATCTGTTATAATCTTACTACTATTATTTGTCTTTATTCGCTCTTCTCCATCTTGTAAACTCAAACCAGTTTTACTTCGACACCAATTTTCTTCTAGAAGTTCTTGAACTCCTGCGTGCAAATGACCTCTTTTATATCAGGTCCTTTATAGCCATGTTGTGCTTTCGCTTTTCTCAACACTTGCGTTTTTCCGCTAAGTTTTCCCTTTCTTCTTTCCATTATCTTTCTTTTTCGGTTAAGTTCTGGATTAACTCTTCGTGTAATAGATTTAATTCGTTCTGGTCCTGAGTTTCTATTTAACTCATTGTTGTCTATGTTAAACATATTATTCAACCAAGAATTTATTGCATTAAGTAATTGTTTAATTCCGTCCATATTTCTCATATTTCACTCTCAGGCTTCTTGCACGTTGTGTCATGTTTGTTTAATATTTCTGTTATGTACTTGTGACGACCTTAGGGGTTTCCTTTTTATAAACTCGTAACTACTTGTTCTTGGCCTAAAATATTTGATTTTGTTTATTTAACTTCCCTTGATAAGTTGTAAAAACTTCAAACTCACCGCTCTTGTGTAATCTGATAAAGTTACAAAATTTAAATCAGTAAGCACAGTATCATACTCAGTTCACTCACACAACAATTTATATTTTTAGCAAATGAATCTCTCCGTACCCCTTTTATAAATTCTCGAATAAACTCTCTTCGGCTGGGTCGTATATTCTGTTAGTACACCCTTAATACTTTAAACCCTATGTCCGCCATAAAAATTAAACATTTTGATCAATAGGATATGTTCTTAATATTTAGCTTTATTATTAAAAGTTAAATGAAAAATAGTTGTGTGACTATTTTTGTAGTTCTTCGGTTTTATACAATCCTTTATTGACTGTTGTCCTTGATTTTCGGTGCGGAAATTGTACTTCGATAAAATCTACAAATTTGAGATTTCCTGCTTTTAGTGTCTGTGTTCAAACCCTGTCACGTATGGTACGCAGCCGATGTTTCACATCGCAAAATTATTTTGTTTGTCTTGGCGATGGGTGTGTTAGATTTATGAATGCACATTTTTAATAAAATTCAATATTAACGTCAATGTAAGTAATCACAGCGATTAAATTCACGCGACCATGATTCATAGGTAATCCAGTAAACAATAAATAACACGTGGATTTATGCACTTTATCGTGAATTTAAACGTGACCACAGTATTGTGCATGCAACAAACAACGTTACCGCGCATTTTTATGATTCCAATAAACAGCAATAATTTATGGAATTCTAATACAGCGGTAGTAGAGAAATTGCAAAATTCCTGTGGTTTAATTCAAAAATAAAAGATTTTATACGTAAAAATTCACGAAATGTCGCAAAGACGGAAAATCGCTCTAAAAATTCCTACTGTACAGCGCAAGTATATGATAATCTTGATATGATTGTTTAATACAAAAGTTTTCCATTAAATGTGTCATAATAACTCTTTATAATAGTGGTATAGTAATATTTCGATTAATTTTACATAGTCTGTTGCATATATCACCCTTTCTGAAATATTAAAGTCCTAAATTGTTTTCTTATTAATCTTGAAGTTGATCTCGTACAACTAGCTACCCGCCCCTTTTTCCATTTTGTGTCTCCATCCATGTTAACAATTCTTCCTTTGTATATATTTCTTTTAAATTATAAATCACGAAATAAAAAACAAAAAGTGCCGTGATAGGCAATTATTTGGAGTTTCAGAGTTTATATCGCAATAAAAAAGTGGTGTATAAAAAGCGACAAGTTTATATACCTCAGTTGTATCAGAGAATTGACCAAATAGAAAGGTCATTAATCGGTGCGGCATATGTTTGTTATTTAAATTTAGAATGTTCACTTCGGACTACTTCTTCGTTAACGCAGAATGCGACAGTTTCAATAAATTTAACTTTTAAGAAGGGTCATTACAAACTGAAGTCGCTTTCGGTGGTTTTCTAATAATGTATCGACTGGCAGTTCGAGTTATTTTTAAGGTTTTTCCGAGGTTTACATAATCGAAAATAGAATCGCGGGAAACCGAGAGTTAAAAAACTTCATAAGCAAGTTAGTTTCCAACCAAGTTCCGACTACCAGCTCGGAGGACGGTATTTTTCAGCGAGTAGGCTGCTTTAAACGCGAAATAAACTCTGCGGCATATCTTAATCGTAAAACATCGCTTGACCTAAGTTTTAATGAAAGTTGCTTTCTCTTGAGTGCCAATTTGCAACTTCATCAAGTATGATAACAGAATATTTTAGTCGGAGGCGGTGACAAAGCGGAATTTTAAAGCCGATTTTGATCTGTTTATGCAAAAGGAAAGGTTTCAATTAACCTTCTTTGCTTAATTAACTCGGCCTTTCGTTGACGCGTTAAGAGAGCAAAATTAAATTCTCTCTAAAAACTGAGCGGCAGCTGCTAAGTGCCGGAAATAAAAATGCAGATATTCTCTTCTTCGTCGTAAAAATGTGGGTTGCTTTTGTTTTTCTAATTACTTATCCCGTTAGCTTTATATTTCTTTCTCCGTTCATCAGTCTTAAATTAGGGTGTTTCGTTCACGTACTTTTTTGAAATTAGGGCAGCTGTTTTATCATTTTATCATTATTCAGATAATTTATTAAACTAAATAAAAACGTACTTTTATTAATTGATAACTGGTTTTGCCCTACTGCTGTTAAATTTCGCATTCGTTAATGTGCACTTCTTTATGTTTAATTACTACAGGATATCGTTTCGATATTCTTTCTATTAATTTAATTAGAGTTCAGACTTGTAATTTCTGGCAGAACATTACTGCAGAGGATGAAGTAAATTTTTGCATTTTCCCATAAAGTTCATCCCACAGAAGTTTGATTGATTTCTAATTGGAACTGGGGTGATTGTACTTCTGTCCTCTCGTTCTACTTTTCCTAAATACTTTCGGTATATATTTGTACTGTATTTCAGGTCGATATTATGCTAAAACACGAAATTGTTTTCAATTATTCGATTGGTATTATTCTCTAAAATCAGCAGAGCTCACTACCAAAACATCCCTAGACTATCACTGATCCTCCCTCATGTTTTATGGTAGGTCTAACACACTGCGGAGCAGTGTGTCCTTCGGCCAATTGCCAAACAAAAATTTTACTTCTGAAACCGAAGATTTCTGTAGTCCACGGATGGTGTTCTTTTACCCATTTAAGAATTTAAGAATGGTTTACGTAGTGCATTGCGACTACACAAACCAGACTGTAATTTTCTTTGAACAGTGGTAATGCTGATTGATTTCTCACCCTCGTGATTTATTTTAAATGATATTTTACTTGGGTTTGCTATATGACGATCATCCACTAAAAATATTCTACGCAGTCGTTCGCTTCCTTTTTTATTTGAAAAACTACTCGTGTCTATACTCTTGTATATTATAATCAACCGTTCGTCGTTTTAATAATAATTCTCTTGTGATTTCTATATATATATATATATATATATATATATACAAAAGGATCTTCACAGCTGACGCTGTCTTCCTTCACTCAACCGTTTCTTCCACTCCTTCTTGTCTTCCCAATCTCCGTCTACTAGCCCTCTTCTTTCCATGGCTTCGTTCACCTCATCTCTGAAAGATCTTCGGGGTCTTCCTCTCTTTCGTTTTCCTGGAGGACTCCATTCTGTTATTTTCTTTATCCATCGGTTATTGTCCGTCCTTCTAACATGGCCTATATAATTTTTATTCCTCGATGTAAGTCAGTGTGTCTTTTTCTACATTCATCCTCCTCTCTATTTCTGTATTTCTAATTCTGTCCAGTCGTGTCACCTGGCAGCACCTTCTCCAAAATTCCATTTCTGTGGCTTTTATTTTTCCTCTATTTTTCTTATTAATTATCCAGTTTTCTGCCCATATGTCATAATACTTCTGATAATTGTGTTATATATTCTGTGTTTTGTATTTTTTGTAATGTGTGTATTCCATAGAATGGGATGTAGTTGTCTGATACTTATTCTAGTTTGTCCTAACCTGTTCTTTACTTCTTTTTCTGTAGATGTATTTTTTGATATAGTAATGCCGAGTTATTTGAACTTATTTTCCCTCTTATTTCTACATTGTCGTCTATTTCTAAGTTTTTTACCTCTTCTTCTGTAATCGCTAAATATTCTGTCTTGTCAAAGTTTATTTCCATACCGGCCTTAGTGTACTCGTCTTTTAGTTTTCGTAGCATATAACTCAGGTCCTCTTCATCTTGGGCTATTATCACTTGATCATCTGCGTAGCTTAGTGTATAAAGATGTTCATTCGCACTGGTATCCCCATTCCTCACATTTCCTTTTCCAATTCTTTAAGGTATCTTCTAAGAATATCTTGAATAGGGTTGGAGATGTGCAGCATCCTTGTAGGAGCCCTTTTGTTGTCTTAAAGTAATTACTGATCGTCTGCCCCACTTTCACTGCCACTTGGTTGTTTCCATAAAGTTGCTGTATTGCCCTGATTAGACTTTTGTTGATCATCGCTTCCCACAGTTTTTTTCTGGGAACCGAGTCGTACGCTTTTCTGAGGTCTATGAAGTCCAAGTGAATGTCCCTGTTTTTCGCTCTTTTCTTCGCTATAAGTTGTTGGATAGTATATATGTTGTCTATACAGGATTTTCCGGCTGTGAATCCTGTTTGGTCTTCTCCTATTTTTCCATGAATATTGTCTTCTATTTTGTTTTTTACTATTTTTGCATAAATTCTTCCCATTAGAGAGATCATCTTGTGATTTCTCTATTACTTTTACTCAGTCGGTGATAAATGGCAATCGTCGAACACGTTTCTGCAGGAAGCTTTAATCTTTGATTCAAAAAAAATATTCTGTATGACAAATGTTTTGGTGTTATCCTTCTAACGGTTGGTAAATTAGCTTTAGTTAGTAATGAATATTTAATTATTTTTTTAGATAGTTCCATCAACAAGCTGTTTATTACTTACCTTAAGTAGACGTCGGTAGGTAAATAGATGTAATCGGTTGTATATTTTATTACAGTTCAGCTTTAGTTCTCTCTTAGTCTAGGCTCATCTACTTCTATTTTGTTATTATTTTACCTACCGTATTTTTCATTTATTTTTTCTTGTTTCTCTTCCCAATTATCATTAATTTAAATTTTTAAGCAAAATATATAATTATAGGAATTATTTATCAGAAATTTTTATGATTTTTTTAAATGTGAAATGCTTGGTGGCGTAGTCATGCTGAGCCTTCAAAATGGATACGACGCAGATGGGTTTATGTCTCGCTGTATAAGAATATAGGTAATGTGATGTTTTATTTATTAGACATTTTAAGTGCCCACAAAGAGATGAAATGCAAACATGCATTTTCCACAAAAACATGATAAATTGTAAGAGAGCACGACCTTGTAAGTATAGCGCACGTATGCATGTGCAAATTACTTATATTTTAAAAACATGTTTGTATACACAATGGCTATCTTTAAACCTTGATTACCGAGCAAAGTCAACTTTCTACCTATTATTCGTAATTAACCAAACAATATAAGAAGATTAAGTAAAATAAATAGAAAATACAAAATAAAAAATTATGACTAAAAGTGAGAACCACATATGTGTTTACAGTGAGATCAACGTGAATTACACAATTTAATAGCAGACTGAATTTTTTATCATTTGTTAAAAGTTTTATAAAGGGTCTTGATAAATACTTTTTTTTAATCATAAATTGAAAGAAGTACCTTAACCTGGTTGGACTATTACCAACTAGAATTCTTGGCAGTTATTAAAATTACTCGAATAGAATAAAAAAATCTTGTTACTTTGACCATAATGTAGACAAATTAGAAAATAATTCAACAGTCTTATATCCTCATCCCCCATGATATGAATGTCCTCTACAAATATTCCAATGAAGTTCCCATTCTACTTTTGCAATACTTCGTATTTCATCATACATTTTTATAACAGTAGTGCGATACAGCATCGTCGCTATTTTTGGCACTTCAACCTCCACGTGCAAGCCCCGCGCCGAAGTGAAAGTCCGCACAATAGCATTTCAAGTCCTGTGGGTGGCATTATTGCTGTGAGAAGGCACCCAAAAAAGACTCCGTGGAAGTTCGATACGGCTGTGCTCGATATTACAATACACAATCGACTCGTCAACTCATAATTTGGCATTCACTAGTCTCCAAAATGCCGCGCTATTTTTAATCGATCAATCAATGCGCAGGCATAATCAAGTTAAACATTTTACCAGTGAATCAAGCAGCTTTTCCGGTGTTCTAAACAGGCCGGAATATATTGCGCAAAAGAATTTTTTAGCTGTTTCTAAGGCGATCTCTTTTAGTCGACCTTCTATTTTTCGTAGAAAATTCGCTTCCGTGTCCTGTTGAATATGATTTGCATCTAGAGAAAATATTAAACATATATCACCTATTGCTACATAAACATGTGCAATTTGTATGCAAATGCGGTGTGTGGGTTTAACGAGTTTACTGTAGACTTTCTTATATTTATCGAACACTGTAATCTTTAACCTTTATCGTCCACAGTTTATCTATATTCTAGTTTTTTTCTCTATGTTCTGTTACAGTATAAAAAAATTATTATAAATTTTAAAGTGATGTGAGACAGAGCCATGCAAAGACCTAAAGATGATAGATCTACTGAAACCAAGGCAGAAAGCCAACCTAAAATGAAACTGGAATGACCTAATAGGTTGGACCCTCTATAAGCTTTAAAGTCAAAATTACAATAGCAAAGTATGAAAGTAATTTCTCTTATTTTATTCGTTCCTATTTTTCTTATAGAATCTTGTAGTTATAGGTATTCCTCATTGGTTTATTCCGTTGGTGTTTTGGAGTGGTTTCAAAAATGCGATACTGACAAGACCTAATATATTATGCAGAAGGAAAGCAGACATTCCAGGAAAACGGTATAGAGAATTTCAACAAAGTAATGCGACATAAAGCATTCAGACATTTGCAGAAACGCAAAAGGCGTCCGTGTGGAATGCTGCCAGAAATAGAACTAGCCAATGTTAATCGGAATATTTCGCACTCAAGCTTTGGAGCCACAAAAGTTGATACAATTGACCCGATGCCAGATTTGAATACACAGGAAATATAAAAATAAATTCTTTAACGATGAATATATATGATTTGATTAGAACAATATCAAAAACAATTTTATCTATTTTGTGACAATTTATTATTTCCCTGCGGAATAGTTTTAAAAGACGGAATACCGCCACAATATTAGCGTATTATTTCTGTAAACATATACAGAAATAGACATTTTCCGAGAAAAAAATTCGACGGTGTTTTTTGTCCAATTTGCTAAAACCGCCGTGAGCAGTTGATGTTTAACGACCAAAATGTCTGTTTTGGTATAATACGCTACTATTACAAAAAGTCAAGGTTGTCATAACATACGATTAAACTAACAACGTCTCATTAAGTAAAAATAGAGATATTAACATGTATTTCCTTTGAACACCCTGAGTCATCGGTAAAACGTGACGTTATTACAATTTATGCAAAATGCTGTGGTATGCAAATGTTGTTAATTAATATCAGCTACTTCATACTATACATTTCTTAGCTACATCAATGCTGACATTTGGGAATTCCATGAACAATATGGAATTTTTATATAACAAAACAATCTAGACGTAGCGCGTCAAATTAAAAAGAGTTCTAAAATATGGTACCTTATTTAAGGGAATTTAGGGGGATTATTATTCGAGTATTACTGTAATTATGCACTTCATGAGTTCTAGCAAAATTGGAACACGGCAAGCCGAAAAACTGGAAAATATCAAATATCTAGCTCAAATTTAACAGTTTCATAAGCCTGTAAAACAATTTAACGTTAAGCATCCGAAATAATTTCTTCTTCTTCTTCTTTTAAGCAGGTTACTAGCCTGTTTCTAACCATACAGTCGTGCGGTACTATGAGCCAAGTTGGACGTACCCCGAGCAGGTGGCTAGTCTGACCGCCAAAGGTGTTTGTATGACGACCGGGGAGCACTTGATGTTTGCCATTGTTATTGACCCAGGAGTCGAACCCGGGACTGCCGCGCGCTTGTGTAGCAGGTCGAGACCTTTATCTCGCGGGTGTCGTGCTTTCGAAAAAATAACTAAATATGTAAAAATCATTCAAACCAGTCTTAATTTAGTAAATACACAACTAATACATATAAATAAAAATCTTGTCCTGGTGGAAAAGACAATTTTGCAAGTTCATTTGGACAATAACTCCATAAAATAGTGCACATATAGTACTACGACTGACAGTTACTGAAGGGCTTGTGGTACTTGTGATATCATTCCCTTTGCCAGCGTAATCAATTGACTAAAATGTGACCTGTATATAAACAATAGTAATTATATTCATTATCTAATTATCATTAATAAACTGTGCTTTATTATCATGGTTGCTGAAAAAGAAGTCCAAAAAAGAAATTAAAACATCAGTGATTAATAAGTGCGACAATGGACTCAGAGGAAGTCGGAAATGTTTCTAGTTTTCGTGGTCAAGTCGTTGAGTTTCCAACATGGAAATTCCTTATGTTGCCTCAGCTCACCGGAAACCTATATTATATGCAAATAAAAACGATCAAAGTTTCCGCAAATATCGCGTGCGATGGCAAAGCGCATGGCACAGCAAACTAGGTGACATTTCGATGAATAAAATCAACTCTGTCTCCAGCGTTATCAATGGTTTACTTGAAGTACTGAAGATCGATGGCATCCGTTGGGAAAGCACGCGCGCAGCGAATTTGAGTCCAGGGAACACAAATCAACTAAACCCGAAGAACTTGCGCACTCAAACTTGTGCGGACCAATAAAGATGTCATCACTAGCGGGATCGCAATATGTATATTCAAAAACGATTACAGTAGTCATTTAACAGGGTACTTCTTGAGAACCAAGACTCAAGAAGAGGTGACTAATAACAGTAAGATTATTTGGTTAAATTAGAAAATGAAACGGAACAAAAGTTTCGTATGCCGACTTTACCGCTTTTTGAGGAAGTGATAAGACTCTAAGGTGTTTTGAAGATTTTTTTGTTTAAAAAATAATGGAAATTAGAAAAAACTGAAACCGAGGTAGTTTCCAGAATTAACCATTTTGAATCCACCCAAAATAAAACTAAGAGAAGAACTGCATGTAGGCAGTTTTTATGGGGTAATTCAAATGAAACTTTAGAATTTGAATCAAGCGGGGTTTGCGCTCGTAAACGTTGGAAGTTTGCATTTGTACAATTTGGTGTCTAAACACATGACAAAATCCACCAAACACGATCAGAAACGCTACATATTTATGAATTGATTTGATTTTTTGCAAAAAAGAGAACGAAGCCCATTTTTCTTTAAATGGTTTTGCGAATAGCCAAAATTGTCGCATCTGGGGTAGTGGAAATCCACATCCTATTCACGAAAAACCAATGCATCCTCAAAAATGGATTGTTTGGTGTACATTGTGGGCTGGAGAAATCATTAGCCCGTACTTTTTTGAGGATGAAGCTGGCAACGCTGTTACTATACGCTATCTAAACCAATTAGCCTTTTCCCTTTGGGGCTATTTGAAGAAAGTGTTTATGTCAACAATCTTGCTACGCCTCCAGGGCTAAAAGAGATCATCAGACGTGTAACTGCAGAAGTAAAGCCGCTTTTATAGAAAAGCTTTCTGGAAAATTTAGATAAAAGAATGTAGGGCATTTGGTCGATATAATTCATACGTAACTAGTAAAAATATTCGGATTGTTCCAATATTTATATATAAAAATCTTCATCCATTACCGAGATTAATGTTTCAAAGCCCAGAACTTGATTTGCATACCTACAATTGCGACCGTAATCAAAGAAAATGAAAGTTTTGTGAAATGAACAACACTTGCTACTGAAATGCGGATGAAATATAAATATATCGACATATCAAATTTACCATGATATGGAGAATGTATAACAACGGCCAAGATCGTCCTTTCAATTTTAGAGGAGTTAATTTTGTTAAATTTCGGCATAAATCGAACAGCAAGAAGTTTTGATGTCTAGAAGAAACATTAACCGTGTCAAATGATAAGAAGCAACAAATGCATTATACAATTGTATTTCTGAGAGATTGGAAAGATTGTATTAGCGCAAGAGATGACGATACAGCAAAACTGATATGGCCTAAAAAATTGAAAAACAATTAATAGAAAACACACCAAGAATGGATCCGGAGAAAAAGTACTGCAAATGTGATAAATTACCCTTCAAATCCATTTGTGAGGGTCAGACAAGGTTAAGCGTAGTTAAACATATAAATAACGGGAATGAATATTTCATCGTCATTCATAAACTGATCAAACAAATTCATGTCTCGCTTTGAATATCATTTGATGAACATTATGGCCTCTCGATATGAACGATAGTTTGACAAAGCAGTGACATAACTCTCCTGTAACTTAGCGCGGATGACTGACATTTCATCATTTCGCAAGCTTAAAGATCTCAGCGTGAGGAGGTCATGAAGGAGCGCTGGGCATCCGGGTAAGGAGGAAGAGCACCGGTCTTTCATATTCATATTTATTCATCGTGGGCGGCATTAAGCCGCGGCTGTCCATAAACGCGGGCGCCCACATAAATCTCCACAACCTAAATCAAATCGGCCACTTTCAAAGCACCTTTCTCCGCGTTATTTATGCGGATAACAGCCGCGCACGCAACTTATGTATTTTGGGCGAGTCGGGCGAGTATGGACCATAAATAGAGCAGCACGGGATGCCATTTCGCGGGCGCACTGGTGATGAGATGCGTTAATCGTCCGAACTGGCACTGTGGGACTGACCGCTGTACGACTTCGCGCCTTTCATTGAGGCGTTAGCCGGCCGAATAAATTATATAAAACCAGGAATGCCTACTACACCTGGGCTTCGCCGGACTGGCCCTCATATTGTGCGGAACAGGTAGACCCTGACATGGCAAAGCTATTCGTTCCTTCTCCCTTGACATAAGCCACCTCAAAGAACGTGCTGCTATTATAAGCCTGAATAATCCGCCGCTCGTAACAGGTGTAACGGTATTACGTTCTCGCTCATTTAAAGGACAAAGAAAGGTCATCAACCGGATATTATATTATCTGCCTTTAGGCGCGATGATAGGTCGGTTATGAACAGATTAATAGAGTGGATGACACACCATTAACCAAATAGAGTCTGCGAGACATGCACACGCTTTAATAATATTTGATGTGATACCATACATAATAAATATCATTCGCGAAAGGCAAACACAAAGAGACCATCATCTCTGTTTAAAATAATTTAATTTTCCATTACGTCCGTGGCGCGCACGGTGCTCGGTCGTGCGCGGCGCATCAAAATGAAAGTAATGCGAGCCCGAACGCCGGAATTTAATAATGGCAACGAAAATTTGCGGAACTGCGCCAATCGAGGAGTTGTTTACAATATGGCACGCCGGGAGCGGCTGCGCGTTGTCGGGTGGCGCAAGGCCGTGGGCCAATCGGCCGGGAAATGCTTACCGGCTGCTGGTGCTGCGTCTGCAGGACGGTGGATCGTGACCTCCGAGGGGTGATGCCGACATTCTCTCCGCGCATTATCGACTCCACAACTGCAAAAAGCAACGAATTAACCTCTGCATTGTTTCAAAGGTGTAAATAATGCCGCTGCGTTTTTACGGCCGCCGGCCGTGAACACAATTACTGACCTTACGTTCTCGAAAACATGTTCTCACTGCGGCACGTAGCAAACAGTTACGTCAGTCCACTCGCTACGTGGAAATTGGGACGTCAGTAACGACTATATTTAGATTAATAAAAGTTCGACCACATAGATCTGAATTATTCACTAATTGCCGCATTTATTACCACAATTAAGCAGGAGCTGAATCGAAAGTTCTGATATTAATTAATAAGGAATCTAATCGTTAAACTGGACCTGCCATTTCGTTTTATGGGTGGACTTTCAGTATGATATTTAAATGTAAAATGTTACAGGTTCCAAACGTATCCTGATTTACTCTTGGAAATCCTTGAAGGATATCTCGTGATACCATATTTTACCACAATTTGTCAGCTTTAGATATTTTTAGCTTTCAACTGATTTTATCATATATGTTGAAATTCATTATTTCACTATAATAAAAAATCGAAGTTTTAAAAATTTGTTCAGATATAAATCAAAATTATATACGTATTATACATGCACATATTTCTTAACTCGGTTCAGTTTTTCACTTTTTGATTTTCATTTCATAGACTTTTGGCCTATTTCTATCCATTCAGTTCAGTTTTATCTTGATAATTTGTTTATATATAGTCTTAATAACTTGGTCTTCATTTTTGTTTAACTTAATCGCTTAACGATGTATAACTAATATTCTTAATTGTCTTTGCCACTGCTGTTGCACATCCTTAGACTAGTTCTTCAATTGGCTTTTGTATATTTATTCCATATCGACTTCTAACTGTTTCTACAACTTTTTAGTTTTTCCCACACATCTTTATTATTATTGATTATTGATATCACAATTCATATTAATTCAAATATGAAAAGTTATACAATTTCTAATCGATCGAAAATGTTCAGACACAATTTGTGCCATCAAAATTCCCCCTGTACATAATACCAAGTGCTCATTTATAATGTGACTTTAGTCAGGAAAATATTATACTATAGGATTGTTTGTTCAAGACAAGACGCGACGCTTACATTTACAAAAAGGTATTTTTGGCGCCATAGGCTGACAATTTTTCACCCGGCTTCCTTCAAATTTTTGCAAGGTGAGAACGTAGAACAATTTATTTACAAATGATAAAAGTGGGACAAGTCGATCCTAAAGATAGGCAACCAAACGTACCCTCAGAGCTCAGCCACGCCACATTTCATATCAGCTGTTTAAACGTATAGTAGATTTTGGATTCATTAAAAAAACTTTATAGCAAAAAAGTAAAACAAAGACCTAGCACTTCAGAATTAATGCTATTATTCTGTGAAACAAACCGGGTTGCTATTTAAGACACTTACACCTGATTGACAATACTTAAATGAAGGATAAAAGCAACATTTAAATAGTAGAATGTTGGAAGCACAAAGGGACCAGAATATTTTTAATGCCTGCATCAACGAAAGTACTAGACCACATATTGAATAATTCAATGAGTTTTACCAGTCGCATTTATCAATGGAATTATAGTATGGTCATTGTTTATAGTTGAAATCAATATTTACTTCGATCATTTATTTAGATACGTTATTCACCTTTTTTGTACTATGTAACGAAGTTAGGATAAAAATATTGCTGGCCATTAAAACTATTATTGCAATTATCAGATTAGATTATCAATTTTCTAGAGAAAAGAACTTTATGCTATCGACTATTAATCAGTTATGTATTCAAAGATGCTCGTATACTTTTCTTGTAGATTTACCATCACCGACTTATTGACTCGATCAAGTTTAAGATTATGAAGGAATTTTATACAATTTGTGATAGTTACTGCAAGGGGGACACAAACCGGTGAAGGCTACAACAGAAAATCATATAAAAATTTTGAATCTACGAAAAACTTTAGTTCAAAAAGAATCAAAAGAAGTATCTTGTACAGGAAAAAAAGATAAAAATATATCCACGGTCATTCAAAAGGAAAGAAAATATCTTAACTGATCACAGAATAATATACAGACTATAATGCTCAACGTGGGAGCACGGCCTGCGAACTGAGAGATTAAGGCTCTCATATGTTCGCCCACTGGGCCCGCTCGTCGGGCACCATATCTAATGCGAGGTGATGTGGCAAGCACCGTGCCTTAGACGACTGCCATTATTACCCCTTGTTCGAAGTGAACGCAGGTATTCAATTATTTTTAGTGAACGAGAAGACAACCCGCCAGACATCAGAGAGTTCCAGGAATTAATCCGGTTCCGTCCTCACCGCACCCTGCATCTCAACCGCGAGACAACGCTGGCGATGGCACAATAAGTAGTTGGAAATAAAAATTGGCATATTATAAATAATAGCAAAGTTTACATTTAACTATTTATCACTACTCATCAACTGTTAGCGAGACGTCTGTAGGATATTCAGATTAATATATACATTAGTGAAGATTTAAGTGAAGCAATTTAGATCTGCACAATAAAAAGCAATGTACTAATTACACGATTGTTTATGTAAATATTTATAAATTTTGTTTCTCTGATTACGCATATTCCATAATAAACAAACTTTTTTAACAAGCGTGCTTTATGATGTCACGTTTGAACCAAACAGCAATAACAGTAAAACTTTTAATTAACTCAACAAATTTGTAGTTTTGATCGAAACTTTTTGCGGTGTATTTGCTTTTCAAATTAAAGAACTAAAGTGTAGTGCTGAAATTGGGGTAAGCATTTAAATCTGTCTGTTTTGTGATTTCATGACCTTGTTCATTAAATATTTTTCTGTTGAAAATTCTTTGCCTGTATTTTTTTGCTTCTTTAGGTTCTTGCATACAGGTGTGGAAACCTATTGCTTTATCTTAAAGAAAAAATTTTCGTGGTAGAATTTAGACATGCAGAGGAGCGAATACTCAAAAAATATTTCCTATAACGGTCATATTTTTAATTTAATTTGGGTCGGTCGGTGCAGACCGCAATTAGCCCGTGCCAAATTGGGAGTTGGTCAATTGCGCGCCGCGGTCAGTTTACCCTCTATTTATGGCCCCTTGATCCAAAATGGCAATAGGACGATTGCGCGAGGGGGTGGATTTAAGGTCTTAATACGGTAACCTGGAATTTCCAAGAATTTTTGCAAGTAAGTTCTTAATGGTAAGCAGATAGGAATTTTCTGCTGCTTCGTAAACTACCATTTAAGGGTCGCTGCACCCCATTTCCGTATTAACCCCCACATTTTAAATTCATTCATTCATCAGCAGTAGTAAAAAGTTTTAGTTTTCATTGTTCTCGTTTCTCGTTGAATTTTTAAAAATGGAGACTATGGTAAGCGAGCGCGGAAAAAAATTATTAATATTGGTCAATTATAGGTTCAGAAAAGATAGAGAAACCGCGATGGCTATTTCGTACCGCTGTACAAAAAAAGTGCGGCTTTAATTTGTGTTGACAAATTGGAGCAAATTTAACTACAAAAAAATCACCCTTGTGGGGAAAATATCCAAGTGATGGTAAGACCTTTTTAGTTTCGGAAAGGTATCCATCTAGAGAAGATACACATGACGCACTTGCGTCTATGGAATGCAAAACTAATAAGGGCAAAAATATTTTGTTGATTAACAATAAAAATTTTAATATGATATTATTTTCGTCCATAACAAATTTAACTTACTTGTGTTCTCGTCAAAAAATTTATGTTGATGGTACATTTGATTATTGTCCAAAAATATTTTAGATAGTTATTCAGTAGAAAATGGATATTATATTCCGTTAGCATGAATTATATTACCAAATAAACATTCAGATACTTACTATAAGGCGTTTCATTTATTACAAAATTACCGTAATTCTGTAACTTTGTGTTTACAACCTTGTGAAGTAGTTTGGGATTTTGAAAAAGCAATGCATATTGGCGTAAAGAAAATTTGGCCGGAGATTAATATTATGGGATGCAGATTTTATTTAACTCGGTCGTGGTTTAGAAAAATTAAGCAATTAGGGTTTGTTTCAGAATACAAAAATAACAGTTCTGAAGTAGGACAGTGGCTAAAATGGACATTTGGCTTCGTGTTGTTAAATTCTGATGGTCTAGAACTATTATGTTGACAATTTACATTCAGAAATTCGACAAAATGAACGCATAAGTCAATATGCTGATTATTTTGTGGATAACTATATTTCATATGACGCACTATTTCCACCACATATTTGGGCATCTTGTTCTGAGAACACAGAGCGTACTACAAACGCCCGTGAATTTTTTCATAATCTATTTATTTTTAGTTTATATATAGTATGTCTCATCCAGATATATATTTGTAGATTTATAAATGCCTTGATAGATGTTCAATTGAATTCTTATATAAAAAATAAATTGTGTTACTTTGCCTAAAAAAGTTAATACTTGCTAAGTTCGTAGCTGTAGAACCAACTAGTTGTAAAAATTGACTCGTACAAACGATGTATGTGGCCTGGAGATGTGCCTCTTTTATTCTAGCCTAAAGACCAAACATGTCTACATTTAGTTCCTACAAAATCTACGGTTCACAGTACAACATTCACTGCCTCGCCACCTTTATTAGTCATAGTTAGGAATAAACGTCAAAATTGTTCAACAGGAGTTCTCGTAGGTAGCACAAAACCTAGTTGATCGGCGTTAAATCCACAATTATGGAATAATACTTGACATTCACAATATCTCGAATAATCATTGTCTTAACTTAATCCGCTAACTGCATAATGGATTTATAGACAGTTGTACCATGTGAATATGAGGGAAGATATCTTTCCTTATTTTCAAATTTTGTTACATGTTTGACCATAAAAGGATCTAATTTTGAAGTTACCATTTTTTACATAGCCTAATATTTCATTAGTGCCAGCGTGGTCGCGTGGTTGAAGGACGGGCTGCGATACTGACGGACCCGGGTTCAATTCCCGATGCTCTCTGATGCCTGGCGGGTGGCCTACTCAGTCACTAAAAATAATTGAGTACCTGCGTTCATTCGAACAAGGGGTAATAATAGCGGTCGTCTTAGGCGCAGTGCTTGCTACATCGCCCCGCATTAGAGATGGTGCGCAACGACCGGGCAGAGAGAGCGAACGTACGAGAGCCTTAACCTGTCAGTTCGCAGGCCGTGCTCCCACGCGGGCGTAGAGCATTATCATATACTATATATATATATATATATATATATATATATATATATATATATATATATATATATATATATATATGTAATGTAATTGAGTTGTACAAAAATAGTACCATCACTAGATTTACTTTTGTAAAAATTGTTTGCTACAAGTATATAAAGGAATGAAACATTTTTATTTGAAGATTTTTTTATTGTAATAATGGTACGTGAAACTGGAAACTGTTTGGCACCAAGAAAACAAGTTCAGAACTGAAATGTCTCGTAACGATAAAGGTGATGTTTATTATTATTATGTTAATTATTTCACCTTGCGCGCAACTGCCCTATCCCATAAAATGTACTTGCGCGCAATTGACCCATAGGATTAAGACTACCTGAAAAAAATTCTGATCGCTGCGCGTAATCGACCCACGTCCGCCAAATTAATTGGGGATTAGGTTTCCTTTACCTGCCATAATTATAGAAAATATTTTTCTCTCATTGTCCCCAAGATGGACAAGTTACAACCCTTACCTGCGACCAGTTTAAGAACGACAAAAGTAGACATTTTGCATTCAGATGTTGCAAGATGTACATCGGCCTGCACCAGGCGTCGAGCCTTAGCCAAGTGCACGTATGCCCACAGAAATTTTGTCGCTAGCTATTTTTGTCTTGTCTGCCACAGTACCGCGTACATTAAAATATACATGTCGTACATCGATTGTGTTCATATTTACAATTCACCACTCTAAAACGTATAGATGAATCCAGATAAATTACGAATAGTTTGAAAGAAAAATGATTTGCTGTACCCAGACCCGACGCTTTTATTATTGCGCTGCACCTTGCTCTATAGTACTCCTATAATAAATGTTTTCTTATCTTTATACTTTTCTGAATTTCGTAGCTTATACGTTAAATTTGCTTATACATATTTCCACCGAATTTTTGACTTGTCCTGATTTTAGTACTTCTTTATTATTTTTCTACTGCTTTTTCGACTTTGTCGACTTTACACTTATTTTATAATATAATTTCATCCAAATAACATAGTCTTCTAGTCACCGTCGCGAGAAAAATACTTTTCTAAAGGATTGCTTGTGCAACACGGCAATCATTTTCCGAAAGATGTAGCTAGCGTTCAAGATCCATACCATTCAAATACAACCTCAAAGAATTCGCAACCATGCAATAATGCACTCCGTTTATTGTCGTAGCTTCTCGATTTTTATTTTGAAAAAGTAAGTTTCGATCACTTCACCAGTCCAAAATCCTTATCAAACAATGACTTTTTGCCGATGTATTGCCTTTTCATGGATTTACCGAAGATTTTCTGTTCCCCAAATGCGGTAGTTTTGTTTGTTAATGAAATCACTCAAGTGAAAATGTATATCATCACTAAAGACGATTTTATTTGAACAAAATCCTTCAAGAAAATGTTTCTGTTGTAAATAACGCATCAGTTAAATCAGTTTTATATACTTCTTCTTCTTATTTTTAACCCTTTTACCCTAGACGGGTGTCGGGCTCTGTTTTATATACAAGCGTTTAAAGATTTTTCGCTGTAATAAACTTCTCGTAAGGCACAATTTTGTTGGAGTTGCAATAATACTGTCGCATACAATGACGATATTTTGAAAAAAATTCAATGTTTGCAGTCGAGCCTGTTGCCTCGCATTTCTTGATCAGCATACGGACTGTTGATTCATTAGGTTGTATCATCATGTTCAAGGATCGCACTTGGCGTAACACTCTCCATTCTTATAATAGGTTTTGACAATTAGCACTCGTTGTACCGTTGTTCGGCGTTCCATGACAAGTAACCGTAACAAAAACAGAACTATGATAACGGAGCGGCCAGCTCAAGAACAAGACAATTGCGCGCAATTCAAACCCCGTTTCTTGTTCTCTTTTCGCTAGCAATAATCAGGAATCTTTCAACTTAAATCTTAAACCTTCGCGTTTTAGATTTTCATTATATTGTTATTTAAAACAAATCATGACATGATAACAGTAGTAGCTTAAATCAAGGTTCGATTATATATAGTGCTGTCTATAATCGATATACTTGTATTCGTCTTAATACCAATGTTATTAGAATTCATTCTAATATTTTCGTACATAAATCTCTTTCTATTAGTTTCGAAAATTATCATTCAATAATTTTTTTTATTGAGTTGTCATTTTAAAATTCCCACTAATTTCCTACTTCAGTAAAATTAGTCGTGGCAAAATTTAAGAGATTTTTGGTTGATACACCGAGCTTACTATTTTACTCACAATCGATATTTCGATTTAGCGAATAGGCAATTTTTGAAGATATTTTCGTAAAAATGCGTGGGTTGCTACTAGAGCCATTTGTTCACAAATTACTCTAACTGATTGTAGCTTATTCTTGAGGAGTCCTAACAAATGATAGTCTCAAACACTCAAGCTAAGGCTGTTAGGACGGACTATCGTCCAATGGATTTGTTTTGGTTTGATTCAAATTATTGAGGTGGCGTTAGGACGCGCGTTGTCTCAAAGAATTCTCCAAATTGAAACGCAGCGTCTTTTTGCGTGAAAAACAGTTTTACTCTTGACCTGCGGATGGTATCAGTAAAAATAGAAACTTTAATTTCCCTATGTTATTCTTCTTTAAAATATTTAATGTTTTATTGGTAAAGTACCACGATATTTATTAAGGCGTGAAAGGAAAAACCAGAGACAAAAAGTTTAAAAGTTAAATGGGCTAAACGTAGGTAAACAACCAAAAGAATAAAATAAAAAATGCAAATGTCAACAAAAACTTACACTGCAGGCAAGATCAACATTCGTTCAAGCAGACATAGCCCTGCAAGGTAAAACACTTGAAAATTGAACTGTAAAAAGTGAAATGACCTTGAATCAAAAGTTACACAACGTAGAATACATTAAGCAAGAAAAAACAACGGTAAAACTGAAAACCGAGTTTAAAAGTAGTTTATGTCTAGAATGAAAATGTGTAGCAAAGCAAAACAAAGTATATGACGAGATAAAACGACTTCCAAGGTTATTCTAAGCAGAAACTGAAAGTAAATATTTTTAATATGTTGATTAGATATCAAATTATAATTTCCTTTATGTGTTGCATAAGCTGTATTCCCTTAACGGTAATTGCGAATTGGTTTGGAATATTTATGAATTTAATAACTAATTTAATTTGACACTACTCGACATATGTTCTAGAAAACATAACACTTTTTTAGAACAAATTGAACGAACATAATAAAAAGCAAGGTCGAATGCAAGATAAGGCAAATTTTTAATTATCACTCTAGTTGTGTATATAAATTCATAAACAGCATACATACTTATCTTGTAGTCCAAGATTAAATATGTGAGACTTTTTTAAAGTGTTATGAAAAACACTGAACAAAAACACGCTTTCACAAATATTTTGCGGCACTCACTATAATCTAGTAAAACGTTAATACAACATTTGTTCAAATAATTTCTTGTTTGTCACTTGAAGCGTTGCGTATTATCAAATCCAGTATTAATGCGTTTCGCGGTTATCCTCTAGATTGGGTAGAGGTGAAAAATGCAGAAGATATATGCCGTAGATCGATATGCCACGAACTGGGAAAGAATGGGAGAATGAAAAATTAATCCCTTAATACTCCTCGACAAAGGTTTAATCTTCTCGTCTGTGCGGTGGTTGAAAGCAGCATTTGCTAATATCCAAGCGTAGGCCAGTTGGGACGTGTAACAAAAAATTTCGTTTTATTCAGTTTTTTTGTGGCAAAGTTTGTTTTTATATAAATACGTCTAATTTGTAAAGAATGCCCTCTTTAAACGAGTTTAAAAAACGTGAAAGAAAAATGTATCTGCAATAAAGAGAAAAGTGATTGCTTATGGTGTGAGTATTGTATTGAAAGAAAACATGTTGGAAATGATGGATTGGACAGAAAGTTTAATTACAGAATATTGAAATGTATATCTGCTTACGTGGAGAGGAGTGACGAACCACTCCACTAATTTAAAAGTCAGAAGAGCTCGAAAGAGTGGCAAAAATTTCACATAGGAATGGAATATAATTATATATATATATATATATATATATATATATATATATATATATATATATATATATATATATATATATATATATATATCTGCTTACACGTTCTCAGCCTTGCAGTTAGAGACTATCATCTGTTTTAAATATAAAGTAAGCAAACTAAAGAAAGACAACAATAAATGAAATTAAAAAATGATCGTAGATCAAAGAAGTCCAATAAAACATAAATATAAGAAAAGCCACTGGACAAATGCGTATGTTCGAAATAAGTAAAAAAAAAATAGGGAGAAGAAAAAATAAAGTTTATTTCTGAAAAAAATCGGTAGAAGAAACAAGGTAACTAGAATAAGACAAAAATATGATATAAAAAAAGCATAATATAATTATGTCAAGCAAGAATATTTAAAAATTATTGATTATAAGTGAGGTACAGTTTGATTTACATTAATCATAAAGGGGCTATAAACGACATGATGTTAAAATGAAGGATAGAAACTCTAATTATGCCAAAGATTTTAATATCATATTAATATTTAGAAAAACAGTTTAGCTTCAATATATTCAAAACATTGGATATTTGGCTTTTGTGGATAATAGAAGCAGCCACAAAAATTAATGTCAATGATTTATATTTAATTGTTTTTTATTAGTAGTATAAGATCATAAAATTTTTCTGCGGTCTTGGTGGAAAATAGACCTACTTCAGGGGAACTACACTGCCTACGCGAGTCTTGATTCTCTCCCTAGTCCCGGGAGAATTATGTCCTAACTTTAATCCTACCCATAACTTAATCTATTCTATTGTCCTACAACATCTTTCCAAAGTAATATTTTATGGAAAATTCCTCTCATAATGCAAATACAACGAACAATAAGTGACCCAGTCCCAAGTAGTTCAAGACAACAGTCAGATAAGTTCTTGAACATTGCTATAAACCCCTAGGTTAGGTCAGGATGTTAACTTTATATAGCCATTTACAGGGCAAAGTAATCAGCAAATAAAGTTAGACTATAATAATTCCAAGAGAGCCGTGGTGGTTTAGTGGAAAGGTCGCTAGACTACGAAACCAAGAGTTGCGGGTTCGAATCCCGCTCTCGCCAATTCAATGGCTGGCATTTTAAATGAGTAATAAATGAGTACCTGGAGGTCAAACTCTGGGGTAATAATAGGCGGTCGGTACGTAGCGCTAGCTACGTTACTACTCTTGTGTACCGTAGGCTCTAGATTGTAGCAGATCTATCCTGTTAAGACCCCAAAGGGCCTTCAAGGCCTGTTACGGGGAACTATTATTATAATAATTCCAATACATATTGGAAAGCAAATTGACTTGTTACTGCTAAGAAACGTATATTTTAAGAGGTAGGCATAGTAAACCATTATTCAAATGATAGTGACCATAAAGTGATGAGTGGTCCAATTAAAAAAATAAGAAAAATATTTTTGGAAAGAAGTAAAAATAAGAGTGCATATCGGTTACGGATCAAGAAAGGAGAATATGGGTAACATTTGAACAGGAAACTTGACAAACATCCTAAAGTAATAAACGGTAGGATAGACGAAGATAACAAGCGAATAAATAAAATATTTACTGGGGTACTAACAAAACCGCAACATGTAAACAGAAAAAGGAAAGAAGTTTTAGCAAAAACTAAGTAATTTTAAAAAGAGAAGTCTTCAAAGAGATAAAAGAAATACAAACCGAATTAAATAAAATTTTAAAAAAGAAGAACATCCTCGAATACAAAACGAAAGATTTGTTAAAATCATTGAGAAATTCTACATGAAACAGAAACAAATAGTAATCTAAGGGGAAGAAGAGAACGACACACAAATAAAACGAATAATACTATAAATGCTAATTCCTAGGAAATGCTGGAAATAGAAGAAATCGGGTATGCTGTACTAACTGAAATTCTAATATAAGCTTCAAATAGATAAATGATGAACAAGCAGCATTGCTTAACAGGTCTTAATAGACAGAGATATTCCAGAGGAAAATTATTCCCGAACACGTCTTTTGTTCCAGACATACTATTCTTGAGAATACTACGGGATAAGTTAAAATTCGAACTGTATTACTATGATTATCATTCACAGACCTTCAGAAGATCGTTCGTCACTGTTGAAATAATTACAATAATAACAGCAACGGAAAATTCATGAACAGATCATAGATACATGGACCTGGTTGAAAAGATATATAGTAAATCATCCTTGAAAATAAGACAATATAGTCCAAGCACAGAGAGATGTAAGATAAGATGATATGATATAACCGAAATCAATTACGTTAGTCTTAAAAGACGTTTAAGAAACTGGAGTACGAAAATAATGGATTGAACATACTGATGAAAACAACAATTTGAGTTTTGGCTACAACCTCATAATGTTTGCACAAGAAGACACGGCATTAAGGATAATGTTTGAGGAGGTCCACATTAATAGGGATAAAATATAAAAAAGATTGGCCTACATGTTTATCTGGGACAAAATTACAGAAACCAAGTAAACAAGAAAATAGAAATTGGTAAATCAAAATCGGCCTCCAACATTAAAAAATTCGAAGACTAACATATATAACTTTATATGAACGTGATTACTAAATTAGAAAATTGTAAAAAAATTTAAAAAAGCACCAAAGAGCGATAGAGCAAAAAATTATAAAAATAATATTGAGAAAGTAAAAAACAACTGAATGAATAAGAAAAATGCAAGCAGAGCATACAATAAGATGAATCTGTTCTCTGGAATAGGATTGCGCAGTACATGTTACCTAGAACAAAGAAAATTCGAGATGGGGACAACGGGAAGCGAGACAGCACAGGAAAATTACAGCAAAAACGGCATAATAATATAAAAAAGACCACAAGGCTCAACTGTTACCAAGCAGCTGAAAATAAAGAAGACCCACAGAAAATGAGAGATCTATATCGGTACAATAGAAAATAGCTATACTTGTGTGTTCCACTTCCTAGTCTATAAAATAAAATGTTTTCCTTAATCACATCTCTCTGTGTAATCTTTTAATCCGCAGTCTTTACTGGTAATGCCATTAACGCCTCTTCAATTCTGTGGATGTTTTACTACAAAAAACAACGATTAAATTAGTATGGTATATATCTCATTTTCATTATTTCACTTCAATAAAATAACAAACAAATTTAAGAGAAAAATGAAAATAAACCCATGGCTCGTTTGTTGACTTTTTAAAATTTTAAGAGATGAAGCCAAACATTGCGCATATATTTGATTCTAACACATTCTACTAAATAATCTTTGACCATAGCCTTCAATATTAGTTTACTAGTTCATTTGGATTGATTATTTCAGCACTTTTTCGTAGAAATAAAGCGCAATGATGAAGTCTTGGCATATTGAGAATCTCTTTCACAATAAACATTGTTTATATTGGGATTTGGATTTAATTTTAAAGGATTTTTTGCAAAGTTAAATCACGTTTCGAAAAAATATATAAACCACAAGTTGTTTAAAGTACTGTCTATCGTTAGCTACAACATTTTCCCATTTTCTGAATGATAATCGGAAGGAAAATGTCTGGTGAATACGGCAAGTGAGGTAGGATATCCCATCGAAGTGTTTCTAAATAGTTTTTGACTTGTTTTGCAACATGTGGCGGGGCATTGGCGTCCGTGTCTTTCGGCGTATTCCGGTTGTTTGTCTTTCAACACTCGGTTAAATTTGATAAGTTGGTGTCGGTAGCGATCCCCAATGAGAGTTTCACCTTGTTTCAGCAGCTCATGAAATACTACACCCTTATGATCCCACCAAATACAGAGCATAACCTTCGAACCATAAATGTTTCGCTTTGGCGTCAATGTTGAGGTCAATGGTAATGCTTGGTTAGGGATACACCTAACTTTTCTGCGCTTAGCGTTCTCGTAATGAATTCATTTTTGGTCATCAGTCACAATAGTATGCAAAAAACCCTTCCTTTTGTGCTTTGAAGCAGATGGTAAAACGTCTTTCGACGTCTCTTGCCTTCAATTCATGTGACACCCAATTTTCTTGCGTTTGAATAATTCCCATCGCCTTCAAACGTTTACCTGGCGGTTGGTTAACATTCACGAAATTTGCATGGATCTTCATCGAGTAATTCCTCCAAATCTGCATCTTCAAACTTTTTCGGGTGTCCTGGGCGCTCCTTGTCTTCCGTGTCAAAATCACCACTTTTGAATCACGACCCATGTAGGTTGCCTTCGCACCGCATTAATGAGAAATCGGAATCTTCAGGTGCTTTTAGCTGGCGCCTTTTTCCAGTTATAGATAGAGGAGAGATGCAAAATCATTTTTTTTTATAAACTACAGAAAGTCGGGGATAGTTAGAACTGTCCAATTCTGGATTGTCTGCAGTTTATTCACATAGGTCTTCACCTTTAGACAGGATAGAGGCATGTTATGATTTGTATAAGGTGAGTTTACTGCTGAAGGACACTATTAGTGAGTTTATCATCGAGGGTCGCTTTGAAGTAATCTCGCCAGGGTATATCTCAATCGAAATTCTAAGGTTATTGATGTTTTTCCCGGTAAGGAATGGGACTACGGTATTTTTCTCGGTCTTGATTACTATTCTCTACCTGTCGTGCCATTCTCCCAGGTAGTCCAACTCCTTCGGTATGCATCTTACTGAAAGGGTCAGCCTCAGGTATAAAAAAATCGTTAATTTGCCCGATTGACGATGGGTCTTATCTTGTGCTTATCTGGTGAAGTGTCACACAGCCACCCTTTTCCATCATAGCAAGTAAGTATACATCACATCACATTTCCACATCGTAACTTACAGCAACATTTACGGTAAAGTTAAGCATTCAAATTTATTGTATCTGTTAAGGTTATTAAATTTCTCAGCCGTTACCTCTTCATAATTTGAAGCTTAAAATATTTGGAGTATAAAAACCTACCCACATTCTTTTTCATTCGAATGCAGACGAAAAGGCATTTCATTCAACATCGCAGTTATAAAAAGCAGTTTTTATCTGTATTTTTATTGCGCGTTTTTATAGTTGTGACATCAGCAAGATGCTTCCTATAAGTTTAGAGATGTTTATTAACTTTATAAGAGTTTTCTTTTTATATCTCGAGTTCGAATGTTCAGCGCAAACATTTCCGCATTTGCCGTTATACACTTATTTGTATTAATTTTGCTTTAATCATTGTATACACAACTGACGTTATTTCCTAGCGCACTGAATCGCACGCTTTCAGAGAAATTTAGCTTTCATCATAAATTAAAAAGTATTAGTGCTCGACCTTCCATGAACTCGTCCAAATGAAGCAAGCTTCGCGAAATTTGGCAATTAGGTTAAGCTAACGACTACTAATTGCTTGCTAAATAACCGAGGAGCAGTTCGTTCAAATATTTTCGCATCGATGGAAGTTGCTGCTCTAACGGGGCTGCGGAATCCAGCCACATTATGTACATGTACGTCCATTACAAACCATTAGAATTGCTCACGATTTTAAAGTAACATAGACGCGCATTATTGCTAATGCTGTTATTACAGCAGTTACTAGCGTGCTCCTGGAAACTTGGATTCGTGCTAGTTGCCGGGGAGATAAGCATGGGCGAATTATTGCTGGGAGCTCGAGGCATTAGCTGAATGCCGCAGCAGTCCGAATACCAGATTAAGGTATTGTGTAGTCCAATTAAAACAGGTGCACAAATAAAGATAATTGGCGCTTTTATTAGTCTGCGCGAAGTACGGCGACCTGCTTTGTGAGAAAGGTAAATATTCAGCGCCATTGTTGTTTTGATTTACTGCAAGAGCCTTGAAAATAATTTGTCCCAAAATTTGCAGTGTCATTGCAAATTTAACTGAAAATTCGTTAAAAGTATCAACAGGCCGCAGACATTAGTCAAAACGTAAATTCGACGGTCAGAATGATCTCCCCTTTTTGAATTGACAGTCTCGCGCAATTTGCATTCTTCCGCAGCACAAGCCATGACATTTTAGTGGCTACGATGACGTGAAGTAGCAAATATCGTGCATTTGTGTTAGAGATTTATTTTAAAAATGGCGATTTTATGATTGCAACATAGCGGGTATTTTGTAGATATTTCGGGTAGGTTGTCACGGAAGAGTTCCGACCAAGAAAATCATAATGTTATAGATACACAATTTTAGTTCACCCTCTAGATCTCGTAGTGTTCGGACACCTGAGAATAACACAACAGTGAGGCAGGCTGTTGTTACATCGCTACTTTTCCTGCTGGTAAGCATGCTTTCAGCTTGGGAACATCTCACTTGAATCTGCACTGCGATCTCATGTTTCATCCATACAAACTGATGGTGGTCCAGGAACTTAAAGAATGTAACTGTTACGTCCAACAGGCTACACGAGAGGACATGTTGGCAAATGTTTTAGGAATTCTGTTGTGCTCGGTAGTAACGACACTCATTTTCATTTATCAGGCTGCGTCAATAAGCAGAATTTCCGGTATTCAGCTCCATAAAATCCCCAACAACTTCATAAACGACCTCTGCACAATTAGCGTGCAACTGTTTGGTGTGTTATTATGGAATTTGACTTCATAAGCGCGTACTTTTTTGAGGAAGTCACATCAGTTTCCTGGGGCACATAATCCACGAATGTGGAAATACACCGCTGTGGTTCCAACAAGATGACGCTACCACACAGAAGGCGAAAATTTCTCGAGTAGTTCTGGGACAAATGTTTCCAAGTTGCCTCATCTCATTAGATGGTGACGTCCTATAGTCAGCTAGGTCATCATCAATTTCTTTCTGTGGAAACACCTGAAGGCTGAAGCCTTTCAATGAAGACCATATATTATTGAGCAATTGAAGGATGCTATTCGCGACGCGATCGCAACAGTACCAGTGGAAATGATTGGGCGAGCAAGCTAGAGTATATTGCCCGTGCAGGCAAATATTTCATCTTCAAAATTAGTTGATGACTAAATGACAAGCATTCTTCTATCTCATGGTACAACAAAACAATGAACAAAATTTATTTTGTTCTTTTTATTGCTATTTTGAAAAGAGGATATCATTCTATGGGACCCTATATCAAAGTATATTATAAAGATTTGTAAAAATCGACAGACATTTAGTGGTGCATTATTATATAAAAGTGATTGCTAGGAAGTTTAGGTAGTAGAAATGACTATTTAAGAACACCCTTCAATTTATTTTGCTTCCAGAAGTTTGCAACAGAACACAGAAGGGATGGTTGAAATTGTATGACGCAAAATGTGATTGGCAAAATTCAAAAATAAAATGCATGTTAAGTTAGCTAATGAAAGTCAGAAATTCTGAAAACTGAATGAGAAGGGGAAAGCTGCTTGGCACTCGCCCAAAAAGATAGATCTGGATTCCTAGAAAACATAATACGGAACTACTGCCAACTATTTCCATTTTTTTGACAACAAAAATATGGCGTGGCAAAAATACTCTTTGTGTAGCCAAATTTAGAATATTTCTCTTGTAACAGAGGAAGATAAGGACGCAGCCGTTTCATGTTAATTTTATATTTATCCAAAACCTTCAAAATATAAAGACAGATAATTCATATTGATTTTAAACTGCAAACAAATGCCACAATAAAAGTTTATAACTGATATCACATGAAAAAAAAGATTAGAGAAACGCCACGATTGACAGTTTTTCACAAGAGTTTTACTGAGCCGTCACACTTTTTGAAGTAATTAAAAAGGTATATGATGTGATAATAAATAATGACCATACTAAATTATTACTGGCTTATATGCCAATAAGAAACTAAAAGAAAGCGATATACATTTATGCTTATCTAAGTATAATATAAAAATAATATTAAAAACACAGTCACAGCCCGTTCTGAGAAATATAATGGAATCTGGGGTTCCCGGGAAATCCGTGGCGTCCAGCCAAAAGGGAAGTATAAAGTGGGGTGTTCCAGATGGGTCACAAAAAGGTCATCGGACTTATATGAAGTGAGCGAGTAATTTACAAGCGAAATTCTTGTAATGTAATGTTCCGTGTGTTTTCTAGACGAATTGTTATTGGACTTAATAGAGGGCATTTATTAGTATATTAACTAACTGTTAAGTGTTTATTTAGTAAATGACAAGCTTGCAACAGTTAAACGCGTACAAAAACCTTGAATACGAAAAAAATGTGAATTAACTTAAAGCGCTAGTTCTATCAATTAATCAATAAATATAACTAACGCATTTTTATTGTTTTACGTATCTTTTTGCCGCATTTTTTAAGGTGAAACAAAGCATTTGTAAATACAAACAGCAGGAACGACAGATGTTCGATCGTGAGAAAAAATTTGGTGACCATTGCTTTCAGATACTTTCGACAAAAAAAAACAACCAAATGTTAAACACTTTTTTCGGCGATCAGAACCAGCTTTTCGCAACAAGTAGGTTATTCGAAACCAGTCCTATCGCGGTTACAAAACAAAAACCCACTTTGTTTGGCCGCCTATGCGAGTGGCGTGTTAAATTCAAATGCACGGCAGATCCGAACGCCAAGAGGCGTGGCAAAATCTGATTAGGTGAGCTGTCCGGTGCAAATCAGGGAAGCTGTTAGCGAACGCGGGACTAGAGCAGCATTTTTCCGACGAAAGTTACGCGGCAGTAATTTCCATTGGCGATTTTAACTGGACGCGTGCATGCGAACGGCTTGTTAGCCGCGGAACGGCGGGTATTTTATTGCCGAAACGAGGCGGGCCATATTCAAATATTACTGAAGGCCGCCTTAATGACCGAGTCCTGGCCCCAAAGGCTCCCAACATTGCGTCGGGGATACTTCGGGGCTCGTTAATTAATTTTATAGGTTCTGTAGAAGCGGTTTTTGAAATTAAGGATTAAGGATTAGGATGGGGTAGTCCAGGAATCAAGATTGCTGCAAATATTCATGATAAGTAGCCATCGACCAAAGGTCAGTTCTCCGGAAATAACCGGGCCCTCGTTATTACCCATATGAGGTACATATGTATATTAAGAGCCTCAGAATTGGACAGTTTAACCGAAGACGACATGTGGCAAGAAACAAGATAAGAATTTGAATATAATATCATAATAACTATAATAAAAAAAGAAAGTGAAATAAATAATAAACCACATGGAGAACTATACGGTCTAAATTTTGGGGATATCAGAAAACAAGAAAGGAATTGGAACATTAGACATGAATAAAGAAAACACACTCAAAAGATAACTGTGGTGTGGAAGGTATAGGCATTATGACGAGTGAGCTAGAAAATAATATTGATACGATAATATTTTTAAACCTCCAAGAACAAATAGGAAAAATACTAATATAAGCACCAATTAAAAATACAACAGTAGATAATAAAGAAGCGCTCGCGCTCTTTCTAAAGCAACACTTTCCATAATGGCAAATGCTGCTTCGATAGCGATGAGTAAAGATGTCACATTAGGGTGTCTGAACTTGTTAGTAACCCTTTCAACGACGCTCCAAACGTAGAGGAAATGAGGACTATATGGAGACCAAAACATGTCCACGTTACCCGACAACCAGTTTTGTACTAAATGGCTCATATGTGCTGGCCCACCATCCTACTAAAATAAATACCGCCTCCACGAGGACACAGGTTCCATACATTATTTCACGATATTCGTCAAAATACGTACATAAACCTCTTTCGTGTCAGTTTCCTCCTTCACTGGACACGACACCTAATACGTGAACACTGTCCAGATATTTTGTTCTAGCAGGTCAGCGAACCTTCTCAAACTTTTCTCGGAAGCATTATATTTGCAACATTGTCGTACACAGTTGATCTCGGGTACCCGAAGAACTGAAATAATTTCAGTTGCCCCGAACGCGAAGACTTTTGATAATTGCGGCTCTTCGGTTGTACTCTGCATTTGTTCGCAACAGCTCATCCACTTTTAGGTTATCACTGTTTCAAGAGTATATAACTTCCACAAACTCCAGTACTATATGGCAGGATATTCAAATTAAAATTTGTTCAAACTTAAGCGTCGTGTCTTGTAGTAATGGCAAATATGAATGTTCACATTGGAAACTCAAAGGAACACGGCCCTGGAACTACGGAAGAATATGGACTAGAAGGTGAAATGAATAATTGAGGTATGAATAATCAGATGGTAATAGTTCCTAGATCCCATATGCGGCAGAAGAATTAGTTCATAAAAATATAAATGACTATATAACAAGCAGTAATAGAAAAATGGGGTATGCAAATTAAACAAGATGCTAATAATAGCAGATATAGATATCAGAAAACCGACTAAAGACAGATCAAGGATATCTAAGAAAATCAAACTGTCAGTTTCTGATCAATACGAGAAAAGCCAAGAACACCCGGAAAGAACGTCTGAATGTCTAGAAGAAATAAAGGAAGAAGGAAGCCGCAGTAAAGAAGAACTGACAATTAACGAGAAATGAAATAAATGTAAGCGTACAGTACCACAAACAGGAACACATTTGCAGATTAAAAGTAATTATACACAAGCCAGAGCAAAGAAGGACAAAATGGTAGAAAGACGTACTAAGAAGTATAGTAAAAGAGAAAAAGGAGACCTGGAAAAAATAAATCCGCACGCGTTTCGTGTAGAATAAGGCGATCTATAACTATATACAAAGAGGAATTAGGCGTAATAAATCGTAAAACAGGCGAAGAAAGAGAGAAAGCTAGGAAGATTTTGGAATGAAAATCGAGGAAAATTATATAGAAAAATAAAAAGCGTTTGGAATGTTGCAAAGAAACTAAAAGAAAACAAACTCAAATGATCAGGAGCATCAGAAACATCTGTAAACACAAATGAAAAAGATACTGGAAGATTGAGATCAATACTATATAGCAAAATTCAGAGAAAACGAAAAAAGAACATAAGCAAAAAAGAATTTTACGGAGACCCGTAAGAACAAGAAGAAAATCATAAATATGGGGAAAACGAAATAACGGAAAAAGAAATAGTAAATTCCTTGAAGAAGACCAGAAATGGAAAGGCAGCCAACGAGGATGGAGTAACTGCAGAAATTTTGGAGCAGTGAAATAATACTTGACAATGGGATTATCAATTGAAATACACGAAAAGGGTGATACTACAAGATGCCACAATCGCAGGGCAATAAGTCTGTCTTATGTGATAATCATAATATTTTCAAGAATCATCAAGAAGAAATCAAGAATAAACAGCGAGTAGACTGGGAAGACACGTATAAGACCACATTTTATATAAAAGCACTAGCTGAAAAAAGACCGGAATAAGAATAAAGATTTATATCTCGCATGCATTGACCTGAAAATGACTGCAGCAGAGTGAAAACTTGAAAAAAAATACTTTCTATAACGGTCATATCTAAATTGCTTTAGGACCGGTCCGTACAAACCGTAATTATCCCATGACAAAATATCTGGGGATTCGGTTTCTTTTACCTGGTCAGATTATAGGAAATACTTTTCTTCTTCTACATTCAGGATTTGCCGATGGTCGATTGCAGTTAGCCGTTGCAACGCGCATTTCTGCCTAGCTAAGTTTGTCGATGTACACGTGCCGCGGATATCACGTACATTAAAATGCATATTCGTATATCGGTTGCGTTTTTAATTACGAGTTACTACCCTAATACCTATACGGCCTAAATAAAGTACCACCAAAATATATGAGAAGATGAGTTACGAGTATCGTCAAAGTAAAAAAATAATTTAGAATATAAATGCGAAGGGGATAGGAGTGGTAAGATTAAACCATGAAACATCGGAAAAATTTGGTAAGGAAAGAGGATAGAAGGCACAAATTAATTCTCTGACAACCTTGCCTCATATATCCCATTTTACCACGAATACACTATGCAAAAAATAAAATAAAAGAGATAGCCAGCGTTTGTCTTTTAATCCAGTCTTTACAAAAGACTTACTATACGCTGATGATATCTCACTTATAGTAAAAAGTGAAAAACAACTGCAAAAAAAGTTAGTAATAGGGAAGATTGAGAAGTGGAATATATATATAGTATGAATATATATATATATATATATATATATATATATATATATATATAATAATATATATCATATGCAAAATAGATTTAAAGCAATTGATACGTCTTTTAATCCAGGTTTACTAAAGATATCTACCGTGATACTAAGTAAAAATGGAAAAATATGCAAAGAAATAAAAAGTAAAATAAATAAGGCAAACAAATAACACAATCCCAGAGAACATATCGAAGATAACAGCACCTCAAATGAGATATCTTAGGAAGGTAGGTACAAAAACGAGACGATAGAATCAGAAATAAAAGTAAAATTAAATAAGGCAGAATCTAAATAACACAATCTAGTAGAACATACTTGAAGATAACAACAACGTCAAATGAGATATCTTGATGGATACAAACAGACGATAGAATCAGCAACATACAAATATCTCAAACAAATATCACTAGTAAAAGATACGTTGAAGGATAAAAAGACTCAATGTCATGGATACCTGAATAGAATGAGCAACACCAAATATCTCAAACAATATAGAGTGAGGGAACGAAGCACCTGAAGACATCACATCAGCCAAAGAGAACAAACCAAGCTACTCACAAGAGGTAGAATAGCATACAAAAGTTAGCTCAAAACCTCGATAAAGTAAGTTATAAGGGAAAAGAGGAAATACAGTAAAGTAATTTTCAAAACAAAAGAATCTCGCTTTTGATTTTTATATACAGTTTAAGCAACTCTATAGTGTAATTGTATTGAAGTTTGCCTTCAAATAGGGAGGCCACTGCTTCTTGAAGAAGAATATACTTGTCCTACCAAGTAATTGTAAATATCAATGTAATTTAAGTTGATTTGAATATCATAGCGTGACAAAATTTTTATGTAAGAAATGCCGAAGCCCGTCAAAAATCTTGAGAGATGAAAAAGACTTGCCATACCAAATAAATAGGCCTTTCAAAAATTTCGTTACAAAAATAACAACAAACTGGTAAGATTATGGACATCTCATGTGGGACGTACATGTCATAGTTTAATTAAAATAAAGATATGATAACATTTCAGACACATGGGTGTCGCATTTGTTAAATGCTGGTCAAAAACATTTAAATGCAATATTTTCTACAACTTGAATTCCTTTAAAAAAATATTTGGTTTCTTAGATTTACAGCGTCACGGTCAATTTTGTGTTTTATCACCTCCTCAATTTTTTGAGTTTACTATTTCCATTACACACATCCAGAAACATTATTATAGTACATAGGCTTTTCACAATTATGATGAATAATTGTTCAAACAAAAATATAACTAGCAAAGAACGATGAAGGCCCAAGCGTGCAATTAGGACATTTACAACTAAGCAGTTTTCTTATAATGTGCTAAGTGCGAAAGTAAGCCAATGCAACAAAAAGACACAAACGCCAACGTCATAAATTTAACAATGTTACCTACTCGCCGTAACTAATACTTTCCAAAAAGGGTCCAGAAGGCAGCGGTCTAGAGAACTGTAAAATTTACCAGAGGCGTATACGGCCGCATGGGACCTTCGATCTTCTAAACTATTCCGGGCAAAACACGAAGATTACAGCAACAGATGTAAGCAGCAGACGGCACATAAAAAGAGGCTTTCGACCACCCATATTTGTGAACTCAACCTACTCGAAATTGTGAAGCAAATTGATTTGATGAATCGTTTTATATACAGAAAATAATATTGCAGGTGGTGTAGCAATCACTTTCTCCGACCATAAATAAATAATAGAAGCAAATAAATACATAAAATCTACATCTATAAAACTGCAAACACGCATCAGTATTGATTATGGATATTTGCAAACATTCTGTTGCTATTATGTTAAACGAAATAGGAAAAATGAGAAAAGCAATTTGTTGTACTATAAAAGTCTTAATTTGGAATAGCATTAGCGTTGTGATACAATAGTTACTTTTAAGGTCATCGAATGTACCGAATACTGGCCATCCTAAACATTTCTTCAACTACAATCCAATAAAATGTAAAAAATTGAAATTGTGTGTATTACATTGAATGTCTCATAATAATCACAATATTTGTAATTTGTTGCTTTTGATTTTTGATATAAGTAAAATAAATTTTAAATAAAAATTAAGAAATTTCAGAATTATGAAATATAGACATAAAATTATACATTTTAACATTTTAATTGATTATTCTTTAACTATTATAGTTAAGGGGAAAAATGAGGGACTCTGAAGATGTGCTAGCAACAAAATGGTTTCAACTTTATAAATAATTTTATGCGACTATTTATTTCTTCATAGTAAGCTATTAGTCCAGAAAAAGCTTTTGAGACAATGCTATGACAATGTAGAATACAAAATTCTCGACATCATTACTTTTTACATATTTTCACGGATTGATTATTTATATTGATCTTAAATGTTAGAACAAATTTCCCCGAAAACTGATAAAATTCTGCAACCCGCGATAAAGTATGGCCTGCTAATAAGCAAGATTAAAGCTTCCGTATGTTTGCTTCATTGTCCTCTCTAATAAGAAATAATGTGACAAACACTGCGCCTTAAACTGCTGCATTAGTAGAACTTGTTCGAATCTAACAACTGTTCATATTTAATAACTATATATAGTTGTCTTATATATGCAAAATTATCTTAAAAAGTAAATAATCTGTGTTGCAGCTATGATGTGTAACATTTTAAATTTCATCATTTTGTCTTTTATATGGTATTAATCAAAATTTTTTGAATAACCAACAAGACATCAAATTTATCGCCAAGGCCGTTTAGAGCCTACGTCTGGCACAGAGAAAAGTTTTTTACCGAGCCCCTAAAACACTATTTTTTTATATTTCTATGAGTCAAAGCCACTTTTTCAAGTTTTACAACAATTGTATTTAACCAATTTAAATTGGTTGTAATTTGTGTTATGCTGCATGCAAATGCACAGGTGGTTAATAAACGATGTCTACCAGCCGATGAGAATAGACTACTGTGCACATGCGTGAATGAGGATGATTTTAGTGGTCGGGTAAGTAACTTAGCACACGTAGTGTATAATCGTTGCATTTGCATGTACTAGGAGAGTTGAGCAACGAGTTTGCATCAAATTTTGTTGGCAAAGCTTCTTTCATAGGAACTATTCAACTGATTCAGAAGGTTTTCGAAAGTCATGCAATGCGTGCAGCTTGAAAAAAGGAATGGTACAAACGATTTAGAGAGGGCCGAGAATTTGTCGAAAGCGACCCGCGTTCTAGAAAACTAACAATGAGCAGAACGCCATAAAATGATAAATGTGCACCATTAAGAATCAGTGACTGACAGTCCGAGAAATCGCAACAATATAATTTTCAAGGAAGACCTTAGCATTACAACTTGTGTATTGACAACATTTAGATGGCACCTATATGATTACATACTTCAAGGCTGCCAAACATTTTAGTGAATGTACAAAATACTAAAATACTACAAAACAGTCAATATTCGACAATTAGTAATTAGCAAATAACCACCTTATGCTATAAAAAAGTTTCATCTTCTATTTTATAATGGTAATGGTAAGGCTCTAACGCTCCGCGTGAGAGCATGGCTTGCAATCAGAGAGGTTAAGGTTCTCATATGCCCGCCAATGTGCCCGATCGTTACGCACAATCTTTGATGCGGGGCGATGTGGCAAGCACTGCGCCTTAGAATGAGTATGCCACCCGCCAAGCATAAGCATCCGGGAAATAAACCCGAGTCCGTCCGCACCGCAGCCCGCCCTTCAACCATGAGACCACGCTGGCGATATCTTCTATTTTAGTGTTACAAAATTTCCTCCCCCTACGAGAGCCTAAATTGTATGGAATCCAACAAAACAATTTTCAACTTTATTAAGACAATTTTACTTCACATTTTGTACAATGCACATAAGTTAGACTTTCACATTGAGGCATTTTGGTTCTTCCTAATATTGTCCAGGCAAATATTTTTGAGTGGCACATGTGAAACAAATTCTTTATTTGTTTGTCAGTGTTGTTAGGTCTTACTGTCTGTATCCGATTTTGCAGACCTTTAGTCACTTTTTCTATAAAATCTGGGAGTTTCATTTTGTCCCTATGGACTCTCCTGTACAACAACCATGCGTTTACCACAGATGTTACGAATTTCTTTCTTGACTTCTCCTAATGTGTAAATTTCCTGCTTGGCCAGGTGCACAAATAGTTGTCACATTATACCTTATAATTACAATTTTTAGGGATCTCTCTGCTTAGACGAAGAATAACATTACCAGAAGTTTAAAGGTTTGATTCATCGTCAGTTTGTAGCCCAATGTTTGTGGCTTTGGTGGAAAGTATTTCTAAATAACTGTTTACCTTATTTGAGTACATTTACTCATCAATTAAAAAACATTCCCCCATAAGTTATTGCGTAATTTTTAACTGCTGATCGTATTTTGAAAAGACGGTGATCGCGGCCTGGTTCCTTCTGAAGCAATGCATCTTTATAATTTGCAAAATGGTTGACTGACATTATTTCTTGAACCAACTTATTTCCAAATTATGATCGCCAGCAATCCCTGTAACTTGGAACATGAATGTACGACATTACAATACATATGCCAATGTATTTTTAGATATCATTCTAGGTAATTTCTTGTGGTTTGTCTGGATTCAATTGAACACTGTACCCAATTGTTTCCAGAGACAATATGGTCAATTCAACTTCCTGTAGGAAGCACCTGCTCGTTGTACCCTCTGATAGATAAGATACGAGGCTCTGGTGACCCAACATCGGGGGGTATAACCCAAAATCAATTATCCTGAGGTAACGGGGGCCTCGTTGTTGGACCAATCACCCACACGAGGAAAGATGATTCAGAGTAGAACTAGGAGCCTCGGAATAGGACAGTCTCATCGGAAACGGCCGGCGAGAAAATGGACAAGACTATGATGCTAGAATATTAAAACACTGGCAAGAAAAGCAGTTGAATTAATTGAGGAAATTAACAAAAAAATTTAGAAATATAAGAAAAGATAGAAATAATACAAATATATGCACCAACAGAAGACTCAGACATGAGAAATCAAGACCTGTTCTATAAAGAGCTACAAACAACAATATATAAATTACAGGCTAAAAACAATCACGCCATGATTATTGGAGATTGGAATGCTCGGACAGGAAACAACAATTAGGAGGGATATGAAACAATAAGAGGCCATGGAGGGAAGAAAATACTAAATAACAACAGATAACAAATGATAGATTTCTACGTTAACAACCAAATACTGATAGGAAACTCATAGTTTAAACATAAAACGATATACAAAATCACTTATGAAGCTGAAGAAAGAGAACAAAAGAGCATTACAGATTATATAACATACACTGGAAGTATGAGATACGCAGTAGAAGATGTTAAAGTAATTAGAGGTGCAGAGATAAATGCCGATCATAGATTAGTAGTAACAGACAGCAAGATACAACCCCCTCCTACATAAACACCATGAACATATGAGAAAATAAAGTCAGAAGCTTTACAAAACCCGGAAAAAAGAGAAGAATATGAACGAGAACTAAGCACACAACTTAACAGATTAAAAGAAAGAGAATCGGTCGAATATCAACAAGATATCAATGAGAGATGGAAAGAATTTAAAGAAGCAATAATCGAAACAGCAGAAAGACTATGTGGAATTAAAGAAACCCAACTACAAAAACAAACTAAGTGGTGAAATTATCATGTCAAAACAAAGATAAAACACAAGCATGGCATAGGTTCAAAAGATCAAATACACAATAAGATAAGGATTTATACATACAAAAGATGAATGAAGCAAAGGAAACGGTAAAGCAAGCCACAAGGGACTCCTGAGAAGAATTTGGAAACAAATTAGAAGAAAACCACTCAGAGAATCAAAACGTAGGGATAAATGGTCAAAAATGTGCACAAATATGAATATTTGGAAACAATAATCAGCAAGAACGGAAATATAGAACAAGAAGTGAGAAACAGGATAAACAATGCGAGCAGAGTACACTAACAGATCAACAACACCCTAGTAGGAAAGAAGGAATTAAGTACGAAACCAAAATACACTTGTACAAAACTATATATACACCGACACTCACGTACGGAGCAGAATCATAAACAATGCTTGTCAAAGATAAGTTCATGATAACTGCAGCAGAAATTAAATATCTTAAAAAGTGCATGAAAAACAAGGAGACGACTTAAATCCAAGACCACTGGTAGAAGAAGCAGAAAAGAAACAATTAAATTGGTATGGTCACATAGTGCGTATGAAAATGAAAGGATTCCCAAGAAGATAATGCAAATATGACCTGAAAGCAAAGGAATAGGAGGCAGACCAAGGATTCAGTGGAAAGAAAACTTTAGAGAAATAGCAGAGAAAAGGGGGAAAACCATCACGGAATCAAGAATTTTGGCAAGAGATAGAAACAACTTCAAGAAATGGAACAAAACCCCAATGCCGTCAGGCATAACTGGGTAGTAAAGAAAGAAGAAGACAGCTTCCTTTAAAAAGCTCAGTTTAGAACTCATACGGTGTTTCAAGATCGGAAATATGTGTTGGGAGTTGATCATTTCTTAAAAATTTAGATTGACAATCTGTGCAACTAAACCTTTTATTCCACACAATGTCTCTTTGACTATTTTTCGGTTTCTTGCTTATAGGTGGTCTTGTCTTTTAAAGATGCCTTATTTTGCATGTTTTCTCTTTTGCCAAAGCAAGAATTGATAATTTATTTTGTAACCAGTTAGTATCATACATGGTACATATACATTTTTTTGTGTACCGTTATAGCTTGTGAATATTTATAGACACATTAGTGTTTTAGTAACTGACTTGCTTCTATATAATTTGGCACTGATTAACTATGCTGCTCTGAGAAATACACCATAGAGTGTCTCACATCTGTTACACCGTATAGTAGAGAAGAAAATTATTTTCTTACAAAATATATGGAAATATGTGTGCCATACCATATATAATACAAAATGCAGTAAAGGGTTAGATGAAACTGAACATTGTACAATTTTTTCTGATTATATAATTATTTTGTTATTCTAATTTTTTATATAATGGAGCAAATATTTTTTAAATAGGCCATGTAAATGTTGGAAATGTAAGTAAAACGGATGCAACTATGTATATGATACTAAGTAGTTATTTGAATTTGTATACAACTGAATTACGGATTTTTTAGACAATCTTTAAAAATTCGAAATTTTATTAATATAAATAATATAGCGAAGCTACCGCCAGAATGGCCCACTGATTGAGGCACGGACTGCGGTGCGGACAGACCCGGATTCCATTCCTGAAGTTCTCTGATCACTCAATCACTAAAAATAATTGGGTACTTGCGTTCACTCGAACAAGGGGTAATAATGGCGGTCGGCTAAGGCGCGGCGCTTGCCACATCTCCCCGCATCAGAGATGGTGCGCGACGACCTGGCAGACAGCCTTAACCTCTCAGTTCGCGGCCTGTGCTTCCATGCGGGGCATTAGAGCCTTACCACCATCACCACCATATAGTAAATTATACATACAATGTTGTGTATATTTGAGAATATGAAACAATTTTTATAAATTATTATATTAAAAAGCGCACCACGTAAAAATGACATGAACAAACTTAACAACTAGGATCAAGACTGGCATTTTGGTATGCCAGATCTATTGAAGATCTGGGGAGAAGGAAACAATTGGGATATTTATATTTTTACGATCGTTTGAAAAGGTTAATAACCAGTAAAACGGCAAATACGCCGGACATTTCGTTATTTTTATCCCTTTTGTGGGCGTTTGCTCCAAATGTCTTACACTACATTCCTAGCGTTCCTGCGACTCGCATATACCTGGCGCCTGTGACCTTGGAAGCATTTCAAAGCCTTTAATCACGCGCAGGCCGCTCATAAAGGAACGCCATTACGCGGGCGACGCGAGCTCTCTGCAATCACCGCCATTCTTTCGCCGATTGCTGCACGCCCGGAGCGCAACGCTGACGCAACCGCCAATAAAAATAAGTAGCGGCCACATCCAAACAATGACGCAGGACGTGGCAATCAAGTTCACGGTTTATTAAGTGCAGCGCGCCATGCCGCCCGTGTATAATAAATCGTGGCGGCGTTAGAGCGAACTTGTGCTCGGCGGCGTTTCCAGAGCCGCGCCTATATTAAGGTCAGAGCCGTCGGACAATCCGCGCTGGCGGATTCAGGAAGAGACGGGGCGACGAGGCAGCGAAGCGACGAAGCACCTGTAACGAGCGCGCCAGTCCAATGACTTCGCCGACCGACTGAAATAGCAGCGGGCGAGCCGGCGAGCCCACTCTGAACGTGACAAATATCGGGCAGCCCACCCATATTTATCAGCATTGGGACGAAAGCAGCGCCCATGCCTAATTTGCCAACGCTCCGCTGCTCTCCGAGCTGAAGAGGGGCTATCGCGGCGGTGAAAGGTTAACAGCTCGGCTAGCGGCGATGCCCTCGCTGAACTGTGGCCCAATTATCGCGCCAATTATCAGTGTTAGACATACAAACATACACATAAACATCTATCTCAATTACAGCCGACGAGTAACAACAAACAAGATGTGCAGCCTTTGTAGCTGAACCACACACTTCGGCTGCTTGCGAAATGCACTCGGCTTACAATTAGACAAAGTTCTGCAGATATCGCTTATATGTACGATTCGTATTGCTATCTCCGTTTTGATACGAAGTAAAGGACCTTGGTTGTTGTCTCGCCTGAGAGATGTTGACATATTGAACTCTATTCATTCTATTTACGTATGGGTTTTGATAAGCCCGTGCGTTCAATAAATTCCACTGAAACTGAAATCTCAATTCCAGACATCTTGCAGCGTTCTACAAATCATTGGGAAAAGCTAACATGTGCAAGACCAAACATACCATATGCAGGGCCTGATTAATCCGTAGGTTGAATAAGCTGTAGCATAGGGCACCAAGATTTGGGGGCGCAAAATTTTGAGTTCAGTAAACGAAAAGTGATCTCAATCAGAGAAATTTTGAATAAGTTATAACTATCAAACTTTTGAATCGTAAATTCATCATTCATCGACGTATGATAAATATTCTAACGTTCGCCCTATTTCAAGTGGTGCCTTTAAATTCTAGAATCCTCTGATTTATTCTAAAACCGCGTGGGACATATGGACATTCGGGGCAGTTGAACAAAAGGACGCATACAATAAACAATAGGTGCGTAAATAGATTACATGTTATAATAATCTTGGAAATTTATAATTATTGTACAACAGTGCAACCTTGTGATTAAAGTTAAGTTTTGAATTGAATCGTCGTTCGCTTTACATTTCATTTATCATAAAGGCTGAACAATGAGTGGCAAAAAAGGTCAAAATTTATTTAAAAAACCAAGTGGAGAAGAATTCAGAAAACCAAAATTAGACACTTTTTCTCACGTGGTGGGCAACAATTACAATCGTCGCCATCGACTTCAATGATTTGAAGTCCAAATTTTAGTATATCTAATTCCGAGCTGCAAGAAGCTTTGAGCTGTGAAAAGAGGTAGACCTAATTATAGCACTTAATGAACCGGCATTGTAGTCTGTAAATGATGAATTTCATGAGCGGGTAGCCTAAGATGACATTCAACAAAACAATCTCTGACTTTATGAAAGAAGAAATGATAGACAGTCCGGCACTCATAAATTTTTTTTGTACCAATCAGTTGTTTTATAAAAAGTTAATTAATAGAGAACGCATCAAGCGAAATTGGTTGGTTTATTCAAAATCAACCGCGAATATTTTGTGCGTCAAGCAAATGGACGAATGGTATTCCTAGGCAACTAAGGGGTCCGATGATTGGAAAAATAACTATATAATAAACGAATAAACTTTGTTAGTAGCAGTCGAGTTCAACAAAGAGTGAATTGTAAAATAGCAGAGCAGTACAAAGAAGCTTTGTATTGGGGAAATGTTCTCCAAAATGCTGTTGAAATTGTTTCCGGTTGACGGCCAATTCATGGCCATAATGAAATATTAGGTACTGTAAAAAATGATAACTTCAAAATTAGATCCTTTTATGGTCGAACATGTAACAAAATTTGAAAATAAAGAAAGAGATCTTCCCTCATATTCACATGGTACAACTGTCTATAAGTCCATTATGCAGTTAGCGGATAAGTTAAGACAATGATTATTCGAAATATTGTCAATGTCAAGTATTATTTCATAATTGTGGATTTAACGCCGATCAACTAGGTTTTGTGCTACCTACGAGAACTCCTGTTGAACGATTTTGACGTTTATGCCTAACTATGACTAATAAAGGTGGCGAGACAGTGAATGTTGTACTGTGAACCGTAGATTTTGTAGGAACTAAATGTAGACATGTTTAGTTTTAGGCTAGAATAAAAGAGGTACATCCCCAGGCCACATGCATCGCTTGTACGAGTCAATTTTTACCACTAGTTGGTTCTACAGCTACGAACTTACCAAGTATTCTGTTGAATTTTTTCCTTTAAAACAACAAATCTATAACTGCTGCAGTCTCATCTTAAAAAGGTCCTCTTATTTTTAAAAACTTTGTTGATAGAGCGTCCATGCTGATGCCAGCAGAACATTTCACAAATCGTACTAGGAGATTTTTAATGCTTTGGTACACATTGCCTTTAATATTGATCAGACTAAGGACGTTTAGTATGAAGCAAATGTTATATTGGAAAAATTTACGCCTTAAGTCTCGAGAAGTAAATAAAGACTTCAAGGGGGATGTACAGACATAACAAGGTCATTACTTTATACAATACTTTATACAGTTTTATGAACTCTTCGAAACAAAGATGAGTTTTCAAGTCATGGGACGTAGAGTCTACTTTTCCTAACAATTCCATCGTTCTAAGGATTTTCTCTAAGTATTGCAGTTAACTGCGCCGAAGAAGAATCCTCTTCTTGGGAAAGTTAAACACTTTGATATCAATCAATGTAAAAACAAAATAAATTACGGGTTTTGCATTTTTATTTATTGAGAGTGAGTTTCTACAGTCTTCCGATGACCTAGTCCAGAGGTTTTTTAATTCTAAAGACAAAAAAAACTGTTGTTTAAGCAATTTTTTAGATGTTTTTATTTTTTCTCATTGATGTGTGAATATACATATGCAAACATTGTGTTAAGGTGTATGTATGTAACAAAATATAAAAAATCAAACAAATATTTTGTGTAAACAATTAACTTCTTTGTAATTTCTTAATAGCGTCCCAAACACGCAAAATTTTGAGGGAGGGATAAAAAATTAACAAAACCTTACTCAGGCTCTGGCCATATGTAACCTTCAATAAATTTACCAATTAACAATAATGATTCTATTATAACAAAAAAATATTACAGAAAAATTTATCATGAAAAAGATATATTTAACCACAATATACATTCATAATGGTCGATAAAGTAAAACCAGAAAGAGATAAAAGAAAAGAAAGATAAATGCAAAAGTTGCGTAAAGGTCATAATTACATACTGTAATAGCAAAATGCTCCAAAATCAGAAAATATCTAAGAATATCAACTCCATAACTCTAAAAAAGGAATAAAAATAGTCAGACGTAGAAACAAAAAAATTTAGGGACATCTATCACTATGATTACCACGTACGAAAGTGAGAGTATAGGGACAGGCGCGCACAAAACAATTGAATTTTAGAACTTCTGAAGTTGGAAACACGTTCAGAATACGAAAAATCCGATTTCGATATTTGAACATTTCAAGTAATTCCATGCGTGTTTTAAACGAAATGCCCGATTTTTTATTGGTCGTGTTTGTGACGTTGTTGAGAGATGTGTTTATCTGCGTCTAGATTTTGACTGTTGTTTTACAGTTACTTAAGTATTCACCATTCACCTTCGGCTATCTGCCTTGAAAAATATCTCTCCCTTTCTCCTGTCTTTTTTGAGTACTTTTTGCTCAATACAAAAAAACGATAAAATACATCAACAGTGGCAAAATAAATTAAGCAAGTAATGGGCTAAGAAATCTGTGACGAAATCTACCGAGTACTGTTTAGCGCCTCGTGGAAAATTAGATTCGTTTCGCATGAATTAACAAAACGCAATAAGATGGTGACCTTTTTCGTGCTACTCAGTCATAAGAAAGATTATTTTTTAGACTAAATTTTTGACGAAACGAAGTAGAAATTATGCATAAAAAATTTCGTTAAAATTAGCCCTTCCTTGTCAATATACGCACATTGATACTTCTTCGCGACAACATAAGGCCCTACATAATTAGACCAACGTTATGGAAATGCATGGAATTGGATTATGGTTATGATTCGAACTTTCACCAATACATTTTTATCGTTTCTGGAGCTTGGACAATCATGTGATAAATAAGCATTACGTCAACTAAAAGGCTGCTGATTTGGCCTTTTGTTAGCAATAAAAATGTATTTTTTCTTTAAAAATACAATTTTTGCGCTATATGGGTGTTCGCAACAAACAACCGATATTAATAGTGATTATTTTGTAGAATAAATGCATATCGGTTGCACTTCTTTATACAAAAAAATAATCAAAACCTTTTTATGTCATGCCAATATATTTTGATTGAATTGGAGAATAAGAAATAAAACAGACATGCAATGTCAGTGTAATGTTGATAGACAAAGCGAAGTGGTTTCTGTCAAAATTTATAATTTATACCAAAATAACTGAATAAAGATCACAACTTTCTTTGCAATTAACAATCTTCATAACATTTTTATTAAAAACTGAATTCTTAACTGTGATATCATCTAAAGTAGTTTATTATAAATTTGTAGGTCAAATAATTACCAAGAAAAATAGGAGTACCGATCACAGATAGCGAAACAGACTCCATAAACAAACTGGGAACGTGTACAGAGAACCGAGAACAGACCAATTAAGGTTGGACTCACAACGAAGTTAAAAAAGGGGAAATATTGTGTAATTTAAAAAGGCCGCAAAAAAATAGAGGTAAGGAAGGACCTTGACAAAAAGACAAACTATTTAAAAAAGGCTTATTACCGCACATGCGAAAAGCTACTAATAAGGGAATGGAGGCAACGATTAATGGGAATAAGCTGATTATAAGTGGAGAAAGCAAAGAAAAATTAATGTATGAAACTGACGTCTACAAAGCGGACATTACAAGAAAGAGGACGCCAAAGTTCGCTTTGATGAAAACAAAGATGAAACATATGCTGTAACTGATTCTTAAAAAAGAATAATCTATACATAAATATATAAGGACAAATCGATAATGACAGCTATTGGAAAAGTATGCTTTCGATTTAAATGAAATATTCCATTTAGCAGCATTTTCAGAATTAATAAAAATATTGACAAAGAAGATAAGAGTATGAAATCGAAAATATAATTAGAATCGCAAAGACTCTTAGTATTATTAAAGGCAACGATTAATGGGAATATGCTGATTATAAATGAAGAGAGTGGAAAATGGAAAACCTTAAAAAATCGGATAGCAACGAGTAAAACCAAAAATCTAATAGGTAAAAAGGGAAGCAGAGATAAACGGAAGAAAAGAGAGAGGATAAAGAAGGAGGAAGCTCACCACTAGGGGCATACCAAAAAGAAAACCTGGACACAAACCATGCTAACACCCATTGAAAAAGGTGATAATAAAAAAGAAGATGAGATGAAAAACAAATCAATTAAAAGACCAGGGAAGTAGAAGGGAGATTTGAATAAAATCCTTAGAAATACCACAAAAATAACCTGACGACAGGATACCCAAAAAACTGATAAGTAACAAAAACCGGACGGAACCAAGTACAACAAAAACAAGAAGAAAAGACATGAATGAACAAATGAAAAATTCAAAAGGACGCGAACAGTAAAGTAATATGAGCAGAAATAAATTTTGGTTCATGAAACATCTAAACAACGGGGACCAATGGGAAGAAAAGCAAATTAATTGAGAAAATGGAAAGAAACAGAATACACATTATTGGAGTGGGCGACATTAAAAAATAGAAGCGGGGACATTACATCTACCCAAAGGGCACACATTGATATATTCGGAAATAAAACAAAAAGAAACAAAATATGTGGTGGAAATAATATTACCACAAGTGAACAAAGAACTAACGAAAATAATCCAATTAAACTCAAGACTCACAGCAATCGAGTTGGAAAAAGAGGAAAAAATCATCATACAGTTATACGCCCCAGTAAAAATGCCCAGCGGAAAAAAGAAACTTCTACGAAAAATACAATTACTAGATTTATTAAGAGAGAAAACTGGAACAAAAGAATTGGGAATGACGCAAGAAAGGGAATGGGTTGTATTGGACTAGACAGAATAGACGGAGAAAAAGTAATAAACAATAATGGCAAAGAAATTCTGGATTTCTAACAAAGTAATAACTTGCTAATAGAAAATATGTTCTTCTACTAATCTACAGAAGGGCGATATACCTTTCAAGCGACGGGAATGAAGGTAAGAAGTATAATCGACTTTATGGTTTATACATAAGAAGCAAAACTGGAAACAAATCACAAACTGGTGATAATGAAGACTAACATAAGGAAAGCATACAAGAACACAAAGAAAAATACAGTAAAATCGACTTAGGAAAGCTAATTAGAGAAGAAATCGGAATGGAATACAAGAAACAATTAGAAAGAGAGCTTAGAAGAATAAATGGCAAATCACAAACATGGAACCTAGAAGAATTGTGGAACAATTTTAAAGACGTGAACAAATATACAACAGAAAAGATATATGAAAGGAAAGTGATTGATACAAAGCATAAGAAAACGCGTTGGTGGAACGAAAAAGTAGAAGAATTAGTAATGAGAAAAAAAGTAGCATGGAAAAGATACGTCAGAACAAAAGCAGAAAAGAGGAGAATATAATAAGAGAAGAAATAAAGTTAAAAAAGGAGTAAAGGAGGCTAAGGCCAAAAACTGGAAAGAATTTGGCAAATGTTTAGAAGACCATCAATTACAGAGCAGGTAATTTGGAACAGGATAAGAAGAATCTCAGGAAAAAGAACATTAAAAATAAAAATGGGGAAATAACGAAAGAAGGAGAACAAAATCTAGAAGCATTGGCAGAATACCATAGTAAAAAATTCAACCCGAATAGAGAGCATCAAGGGGTGAAGGAATAGAAGAAACGGACTATTTAGGACAATCAAGAGAAGAGGAGGTGGAAGGTAAAATATAATTAGGGAGGAAGTCTACGACGTAATTAGCAGATTAAAAATTAAAAAAGTCTGCGACGAAGATGAAGTAGATGCTGATATGTTAAAGTGGGAGGGGGGGGCAATAAAGGCACTACATAGATGTGGAGGATATGGAGCAAAGCTTGAAAGAAACAACAAATACCGAAGAATTGACAAAGAAATATTATAGTCCCAATATATAAAACAGGGGAGCAGACAGATTGTAATAACTACAGACCAATATGCCTCTCTACAGTGTGTTTCAAAGTATATACAAGAATAATAAAAAGACGATTTAGGAACGAAGCAGAAGAAAAAATGGAAGATGACCTGGCAGTTTTTAGATGATGGAGACAAATTAATGATAATATAAGTATACTTAGAAACCTAATATAAAGAGCAAAGGGATCAGGCAGACAACTGTATATGATTTTTATAGACCTAAGAGTAGCCTTCGACAATAGAAAGAGGAACATATTGTGGAACTGCCTAAAGAAATTAAAAGTTACAGATAAATTGCTCAGGACAATGATAACTATCTACGAAAAGGTAGACGAAATAATCCATATCGAGGGAAAAAGATCAAATTCATTTGAGATGAAAAAAGGAATAAAACAAGATCAAAAGCCTAATTTCACTGCTTAATGGATATATGGACATCAGAGATTGAAAAACTAAAAATAGAGATAAACACGAATAAAACAAAAGGTATCATAATAAATGGAGCATCTGAAGAAAATTATGTAATTCCCATGTAATTTTTAACTTCCTCGGAAGCATAATAACGCAGGACGGAAAAATAGATAAAATGGTTCGGACACATTTGCAGAATGGACGAAAACAGACTGGCAAAGAAATAATACAAGCAAGAGGGATAAAAAAAGAAAGGCATAAAGACCTAAGAAAAGCTGGTGAGGCAGAATTGAAGTACTAGGGATGGAGAGAGACAAAACCATAGAGGAAATGAGAGATAGTACAGGGGATAGGAAGGAAGGGAAGAAATGGGTGGAGTCGACATCCAACGTCCAGTGAAATGGCAAAAGTATAAAGAAGAAAGAATGAAAGAAAGTAGGCTAATTAATAAGTTTTAAATTATCATCATTTTTGAGGGGTAATATTTTAAGAATATGGATAAAATATGTTCATATTCAAGTTAGGTGTAGAGATATGTCATACGATAGACTTGTGTTGCATGTTTTAACTCGTAAATCCAAATCATCAAAATATGGCGAGCCAATTCACATCTTATCACAGTTTAGCATTTCCAGAGAACATTGTTTTAAACCCAAAACCTTATATTTCTATTACCAGATATCGTTTCTTAAGAGTCAAAATTAATGCATATTTGGAGACAACCAAAATACCCCATCGTCTATCAATATTAGACAAATCCATGTTTCTTCCGTTGGAAATCGACGGAATACTGTATGTGGAATATTCAGTGAGGCAGAGCTTTAGCCCATTAATGTTAGCTTTCCAATTTAAAAAAAATGACAGTAAAAGCTGTACTGTGTAGGGCTGCTTTAAAGAGTATCTCTCTATCTATTTAAACAAGTTTGTTACGTCCAGCAAAATCTGCCAATAAAAAGTTCACCTTAATATTTGATTATTAAAGAATATTACGGCCAAAAATCTCCGAGTTAATATATTTTTGCTCGCTTTTGCATTGGAAATTAGCGAACGCTTGTACAAATTGCAAGAAGAAATAAAGTATCTAAAGCGTCTATATCCGTAACTAGCCATAGTACTTCAGTACGTAATTCATCGTTATGCATTTTTACACGGTGATGAATTACTTTACGCTTTCGCAACGTCACAATTCTAATGAGTTGTAATGTACTAACATCATATACGAACGGAAAGGAAAAGTTTAATTTCATGCTCAACAGCAATGCAACCGATTTCAAATGCAATTATGTGCAGATGTGCTTCATGTGCACCTTTACAGTGGAAGTCAGCGATGTATTGTATAAAATGGGCCTTAAAAAAGGCGCGTATTGCACCTAAAACTTTCGTGCACAAGTGAGCAAGTCATAACAAATGCTATTTAAGCAGTTTCATAGCAAAGATGACACATAGTGTCAGAACTAATGAGTAAGAAATTGAAGATGTACAAAATGTGCGCATTCGGGTCAAATGTCTGTGATAATTCTCATAAATATTTTTATTGTATCATAATTTATTGAAAGTTACAACAGGGCAAAAATGAAAAGATTTTTTCGAATCGGTACGAATCCTTTAAGACAATTGTGGGTAATCTGGAATAAATTCATGACTGGATGCGTTTTGATTACAATAAAAATATTACGTTCACATTCACTAGGCACATATTAGTTAAATTGATACTTGTTTTAACTACAAAGTTTAAAAAGAAACAAACAAAATTCTTATATGGAGAAAGACATGTCTATTAGTTCATATTCTAAAACATAAAAAAAAGAAAAGAAGTATTTTCACAGATTTGTAAATATCCAAATTATATATATAAAAAAAATTATGAGTGCTGCTGCTGCTGCTGCTGTCACACAGGTTCGTGCCTTTCCGTGCCGACCCGAGCGCCTCCGAAGGACAAATTCCGTCTCGGCTGCAGGCGCGCCGAGGTATTACATTTCCGGAACCGCAAGCGATAGAAAATATTCGTTTGAGAGCGGGTAATAAAGCACTCGTAGAGGATAAAAAACATTTTTATGTAAAAATTATTAGCAGCAATGATAACTGGTTATCAGAGGGTAATGTATCTATAGTGTTTAGAAGATTTGCTTCCTATTGTGGATGGATACAAGATGTAAATTATAGGATATAACAACTACGACAACATTGTTTGGAGTAATTTGAAAACTTTGGTTGAGAGTTTATTTAATTAGTTTTATCAAGAGAAAGAGTTCGGGAAATGCAAATTATCTTAAATATTCTAGAAAAAATTCATTATTTTTCAATAAGTTGTGCAGATGTTACAGCTTTACTATAGTAATTTAATTGTTTTTGATTACTTAGCGTTCTTATCAATGCATCATATAGATTTTTTAATATAACATTTTGAACTGAAAATGAGACTTACTAAAAGAAGAAGATACAACTACAAGAGAAACAAAAATAAGTCAATATTGTAAAAAAATTAATTTACTGGTAAATATCAAAATGTTGCTGAAAAAAAGTGACAGTAAGTAAATAATATGAGTACCATAATATTCTGTAACAGAATTAAGAAAAAGATGAAAGCAAGAAGTATAAGAAGCCAAAGAAAACGTTGGCAATATGAAGTGTCTTCTTTTTTCTTTTACACAAAAAGAATTACTTTATTGTAGATTAATTTGTAGTAAATTTATTGGACAATCCAGTAGTATCCCACTTTCGAAATACATACTATCTGTAGTTTGCTAAAAGGAACTAAATACTCAACAGGTGTAGACGACTATGCCAGAAAGCGTTATATTTTTAGCTCCAGTTATTTTATTTTGGCTTGGATGATTCTATAATACGCTTTACTACTTATCTAAAAGAACAATGTAACGAAGAGGAAATTCTGGCACGTCTGTAGGCCGCGATAGTTCTAAAAATTAGAACGCCGTACGTATTTAAACATTATATAAGCTACGGTCGAAAAACAATTTCTATTATAAATAGCTGCGCTGCGATTCGAGTGTACCGTGATCATTCGATGAAATAAATAATAGAAGTATTGGTGGGTTAATAACTTAATCGCTAACGAACTGTAATAAAAAAGAAATAAATACTGCTTGCGTTAATTAATTGTTAAATTGAAATAAATAAACTCATTCAGAAACCGTGTAGGAATGAAGAATTATTAGAACAACAGAGAAAAAGTCTGAGCTACTACTAGAAAAGACTCCAACAGGCCTTGGTTGTCGAAGGCGAGAATCTGGAAATTTAATTGTCTAAAGTCATTTTGTGATACCGTGAATCTAGCCGTGGAGCTCCAGGACTGGGTGAAATAATTTGGAATAAACTTCTAGAAGTGAGCAAAGAATTAAAGATAAACGCATAATAATGTTTTGGAATGTTTAAAAATGAATGGAGAAGGGAATTACAAGTAATAGAACCACACGTGCAACAAAATTCTCACGAGAAAACTGCGCACAAACACACGGAAATATTCCAAAATATCAAAGGATTAAAAGGAAAATCACAAGAAGTAAAGGCGAGCGTAAAAGAACAATAGAAAAATTTGATAGAATAGGAAGATGCGAAAGCATATTCTAGAAAATTGAGAAAAAAAGTAAATTAGAAGAACACTTTAAAAGTTTGAAAGAACAATTAGAAGAGATGAAGGCAGAAGCTGATACTTTGGTGATAAAGTCGTGTCCAAAGATCTACAACAATAAATTGAATCAGCTGAAAAAAATTGTGTTTGTGTTTATGACCAATAGCTGCCACAGGAGTTAACAGGGAATTTGAGTTAAAATTGATTGGGATTGGAAGATGATCTTCCGATAAGGGAATTAAAGAACGTCGATGGTGGTGCTGAGAAGCAGTCTCAGAAATATTAAAAAGACACTATGGACCGATGACTCAGGGCTAATTATAAGTTGTATGCGTTGCAAGACTGTTTTTTCACATCACAAAAAGCACCTATGATGCAGTGTAATGTATAAAGCTGAACTATTCTGCTTTACTCCCAGATACGAACAACGGCAACAAAGATACTTTTATTGTTATGAGTGATTTTACTAGTGAATTTGCCTAAAGCGTACGCGAGAGTCATCCACGGTTCACTGCTACTTCTACAATCAGAACACATGCGACGCTGAGGTGGTATAGTAATTCCCCCATAACTCTTTCTATAAGTGGTATAAATAACTGAGGTTCTAGGACAGAACGGGTTTAGTAGTGTGATTGTCGATCTTCGAAAACTGGACCTCCTAGAGGAGCAACCTTTTTAAAGAAACCTTGTTCTACTTTAACTCATTTACTCTAAATTATATATTTTTGAATTTACTCTGAGGAATACTACAAGAAAGGGTGCTCCGTTTTAAAAAAGTGCAAATAATTTTAAGGGCATATAATGAAACAAGTAATTGTGTAAATTTAAATATGATAGATAATCCCAAATAATTCTCATGATATAACTCCAAGGGTAGATCTGAGGAAATTTTCTGAGAGATTTCTTGTATTCTTACCACACAAACTTTATTTTTCCTTAATCCATTAATTTGCTTCCATTAATCTTTACTTTTTCATTTAAGATATATGAGGGCAGTTCGGAAAAAATCTCAATATGTGGATGAACAAAAAATAAGCGAGGATATAACTTCCGTCCTGTGGCACTATATTTTAGTATTTTAGCAGACAATGCGGGGTAGAAGAAGATTATTGTGTTGCAGTTTACTAATTCGCTAGATCAATTTAAAATAAACGCTGCAATAGAAAATCCCGTCAAATGTGAAGTGCGTGCAGTAACATGATTTCTTCCATCTTTTTCTCGGTCTACTCGGTGGTCTTCTCCCTCTAGATAACAAGTCCCTAACTTTATTTACTATGCTGGTGTCTTCTATCGTCGATATTTTGAACTGCGCAGCTTCGTCTTATTTCCTCGCTTCTAATGGTCAAGTTTAGTTACACCCATAATTTTTCGTAGTGTCCTCATCTCGGTTGTTTCCAGTATTTGTTTGGTCTTTAACGTATCTGACCTTGTCTCGATTGCGAAGGTCATAATCGGCCTTATGACGGATTTATATATTCTAACTTTGGCCTCCCTTTTAGATGTTTGTTGTTCCATATGTATGGTATTATTCAGGCATACATATATTTTTCATGCTTCTTGGGCCTGATATTCAACCTTTCTTGTCAATATTCAGTTGCTTCTGATTTTGATGTCCAAATATTCCAGTGACATCACTTGCTCTACTAGAAATCCAGATAGTTCGAGTTTTCAACGTAGCGATTCTTTATTGATTGTTATTGCTTTGGTTTTCTTGTCCGATACTTTTAACCCAAACGTCTCTTTATTATCCGCAATAAGAGTTGCGTAATCCGCATAGCACATTAACCTAATTTCCTGATTTCCTATTCTGTATCCTGGGGGCACCTCTGAAGTGTTGCTTTTATTCTTTTGTTCATCACTAAGTTAAATAATAGTGGGTTGAGTAAGTCCCTTGTCTGATTCCTTTGGTTACGTGAATTTTCTCTGCTGTTAGCCTATTGTCATTCTTTATTTGAGTATAGTTGTCTTTATATATATTCTTTATGAGAAAAATCAGTCCACATAGTACATTGTTTTCTTGCAGTGTGTCTATTACTTTCTGAAGTTGTAAATTTTCGAACTCCTTCTGTATGTCGACAAAGCAAAAATGGACTGGCTTATTGTATTCCAAGTCTTCGTCCGTTATTTTTTGTATTACAAATATTGCATCCATACACGATCTGTTGCTCATCTCATAGTTCAATTATTTTTTCTAATTTCGTTGTGATTTTTAAACCCGCATTCAGTAATTATGCCTCTATAGTTGTTAGGCGTTTGTTTTTCGCCCTTTTTAAAAATCGGTATCGAAATGCTTAGTTTCCACTCGTTTGATATAGTTGATGTATTAATGTGGTTAATTCTTCTGGTAATGCGTCACCTCCATATTTCATTCGTTCATTTGTGATTCCGTCGGTTCCAGATGATTTCCTAATTTATAGTGTTCTAATTACTTTGTTTGTCTCTTCTTCATCTACATTCACTAGTATCTGTGTCATCTGTTGTCTTGTATTATGGGCTCTTCTATTGTGTATAACGTTCTAAAGTATTTCACTTCGTTTCATCAGATGTCTTATTCGTTTGTACATATTCATTTACCTCTTTCCTTTCGTTCCTTAACATTCTCTATACCCGTTTTTGTTGCCCATGTAGATCTCTTTCAAACTGTCCGGTATATATTTCCCAGTGTTCGTCCTTTACTGCTCTAATTTTCATATTTTCATATCTTATATTGTTTATATTCCCCATTAGTTTGGTATTGCTTATATTTTAAAAATGCCTTTCCTTTAATTTTTGCTAACGTTTTTATTTCGTCACAAAACCATGGTGTTCGATGTTTTGATTGTTGTGTTATGTTTACTTTCCTTGTTCCTAATGCTTCTTTCGATGCTTTTATTATATTTGCTCTTATTTTTGACCACTGAGAGTTTGGTGATTCATTTGGGATTATTTTGTTATTGTAAACATGCCCTTTCAGGCTTTGTTCATATAACTGTCTTATACTTCAGGACGAGAGTATATGACGATTTCTGTGTGCGGAACAACTTCGGCAGCTACAATTCATCGCGAACGGAGTAATCTATACGGACTAAATGTAATAAGTGAAGGTGCCATACGTCAATGGTGTCGCATGTTTAAAGATGGACGAACTAACGTGCACGATGAGGCAAGAAGTCGCCGCCCATCTATAGTCAGCGATAAAATTGTGCAGGAAATTGACAAAAAGTTCTTTAAGCACATGAAGCAATGGGTGTCTCAATTTGCATGGTGATCACGTCGAAAAGTAATATACCTATGTGTATAACAGAGGTCCTGTATTTACGCATGTCTGTCATCGATAACCAATCAAAGGGTTCTTTCCAAATTGCCTTCATATATTACACTGATGTTGTAAGTTAAACTTCTTCTTAATTTGCCCACATTAGATGAGAATGCGATGGTACTCAACTGTGGCTGTTTCGTCACCGAGAAAAACATAATGAGCGGCCATTGTCTCCGACTGCCCGTCTACCCAGAAATGTCAGGGCAGTTTCAAGAAGCGCGCGCTGTCGTGGTCTTGATTGAGCGGCAGATGCGACTCCTTACGAATCGCAATGCATTCCGCCCATTATGCGGGGCGAGTTGCGAAACCGATCGGAGAGGCCATTTGTTCTCGATCAGCTACAGGCGCACATTTTCAATTGTCGGAAGCATAAACCGCGTAATAAAGACAAACGAGCACGAAAACATCATCTCCGAGCGAAGTGTGTGCGCCGTAAATCAGCGCTATCAATTGGTGATAGGCCCGCGGCTGGAGCGGCGTCACGGAATTGTTTTGAGCTGCTGCTGGATGATGACCCAGTTAAAAGCCGGCGAAGCGAGCGAAGGAAAAACGCCCGCTCGGCAACAGAGCGAAATAAGCCACGTAACATTGTTCCGATGGCGGTGCCGATGCCTAAATCGGCCCATGAATTATTTATGAAATGTAAATAAGGCCGTATTTATGTATCTATTCATTGAGAGTGCGACGTCCTGCTGGAGGCAATCAGGACGAGTTCGCTTATTTGCGCTCGGGTGCAGCCAGCGCTTCCTCCTCTCGCTCCAAGAGTGTCGGCGGCTTCACCTACCTCCGTCGCCGATGAGTCGCATCTGCACCAGGGCGGGATCCTCATTGTGCTCCTCCAGAACGGTGTCGTCGGTTACTGTCAGGTCCTGCAACAAAGCGGCACCGGTCACAACGGAACAGAGAAAAGCAGATGGACTGCACAGCAAGTTCAATGCAAATGCAGCCGTAGTGCCCCACTTTCCATTTGCAAGCCGCGAAGGCAATATACAATGTGGGTTGCACAACGCGGACAATATGCAAAGATGAATACCGCGAACAACATGTGGCTCTCCAACCGCGTTGATTAAATTCAGCTCTTTGATTAATAATAGAGGCATAAAAGGTGTGCCGGCTGTAAATGGAGAACGCGGCGGTACATCCTCGCGTTGCATTAGCAGTGCCACAGCACGGAAAGGTTAAGGAGATTAAACATACAAATGCATTGTCGTTAAGGACACAGATATCTCGATATATCAGTTTAATTAAAGTTAGCTCGGTTTATATAATAAGATACTTCGGTAGTAAATTAACAATTCTTCTGCACGTTCATCTATCACGTTTGGACGACAGCTTCAAAGATATAAAGCTTGATGTGCATCATACTACTAAGTTTTATTAATGATATATGTAAACACAACCTTGCACATCAACTACATTGCAGATATTAATCATATTGCACAAACATTAATTTCGTTTTTTTTATCTGTATGAATTTTCTGTATGAAGAACTTAAACTCAGGTGAAAACTTCCTAGAAGGTTCTTAATTTTGATTATGTTGGATAAAATAATTGCCTAAATTACTGACCTCTTTAACACCTTCTGTAATTATATCAGCAGTAAAAGTAAGGTTACACTGATCTTTTTGTTAACTACTAATAATTTAGACTACTCCGTATTAATACTCAAACCATATCTCTCACTAACTTCGTTTTGATTGTCAGAATTTGTTGCAAGTTCTCAATATTATCCGCTAAGATAGCGGTATCGTCAGCATATCGGAGATTGGTAAGATTCTTACCATTTACAATTATTTCATCTGGATCATTCTCTAGGGCTTCGCGAAAGATCGTTTCCGAGTAAAAAAGTAGTGGGGAGAGAATGCACCCCGGTGTCACACTTCTCTTAATTTATATTTGTTAAGAAAGAGTATTTTCTACTGGTGACAATACAAATTTCCTTTTATTCTTATAATTTTAGAGTTCAGCTTCAGATTTTGCAAATAGAGTCGAATAAACGATGAAGCATACATATAATTCCTTGTTTACATGTTGGCAGCATTGTGCTGATATATTAAAGACCAACAGGGCTTCCCTGGTGCCGAAAACATTGTGGAATCCAAATTGAGTTTTGTCTAGTTCCATTTCACATTTTGGATATATACGGTTGTTATTCTCAAAAACACCTTTAGCACACGGCTCATTAGGCTTATCGTACGGTATTTCCACATTCATTTGCTCCTGGTTGTTTTGGTGTTGGAATGAATGTAGACTGTAATCAGTCATCTGGGATGATACCAGTATTGTAGATTACATTGAATAACTCTACTAGTCTTATCAGTTCTTCAGTTTTAAGCACTTTAGAAGTTCTACATGTACTCCATCAGAACCTGTTGCTTTTTCAATTGCGTGCTCAACTTCGCTCAGCTGAATATTATTATCCGGCTATTATCGTCTTTACAAAGTTCCAGGATATATTTTTTCCATCTTAATAGTTTGTTTGGCAAATGTAGTATAAATTTCCTATCTTTGTCTTTGAGATTATTTACTGTTCCATTATACCTGTTTCCCGTAAATTCTTTGATTCTCTTATGTAAATTACAATCATCATATTGCCTTTTGTAATTCCTCCATTCCTTAATATTTGCTCATCATTCATTTTTCCCTATTCTTATTTTTTTCTGATTCTTTTGTGAATCTTTTTATACTTATCTTAATTTATATTTTTGTACCGTCTACGCTGACTCAGTAAGTTTAGTATCTCATCTGTGAACCATGCTTTCCTTCTATCCATACTTCGATACCCTAGCACCTCATTCTGTGTTTGCTTTATTACATCATTAACTTCTATCCCTAGATCGTTACTGACGTTTTCTTCTTGATATTCCTTTTGTATATTTATTTTTGCAAAACTTTCTCTACCGTGCTCTGATACCTTATCGCGTATTTCAACAACTTTAGCTTTTGTATGTTAATCTTCTTCTGAGGGCAAGATTGTCTTTGTTTTTTAAGTTTAATTCTTATATCCATTACCACAGGGATGTGGTCCGAGGCTATGTCTGCTCCTGGGTATGTTTTAACTCGGGTAACTTTATTCCTATATTTTTGATTAATGAGTATAAAATCTATTTGGTTTCGTATAATTTGCCTGGCTTGTTTTGTGGTGATATCCGAGTATACAACTTTCTGAGATGTTGTTTGAAGATTGTGTTACTCACAACAAACTCATGTTCGGTACAGAACTGGAGCAAATGATCTTCCCGGGGGTTTCTTTTGCCTAATACGTTTGATCTCACAAGGGGTTGGCATTCTATTATTGCACTGAAGTCACCCATAACAATTGTGACTTATCTGATTTTTGTTAATTGTAGTGCAATACTTAGTTCTCCATGAAATTCTTCTACTTCGTCATCATCTTTTGTTACAGTAGGAGCGTATGCTTGAATTATTAATTATATTATCATATCGATAAGTTTAACTGAAGTAATAATACTCTGTCTGACACTGGCAAGAAGTTTACTAGTGATTCGTTTACTTTTCGTGATACAATTGTGTCTACTCCATATTGGTGTTTATCATCTTGATTTCCGAAATAGTAGAATACCCAGTCTTCGCTATAAAGTTCGTCAATTAACAATTCTTCGGTACTTGCCGACGTAAGATCATTGAATCCTTTTCCGCCGATTTCACATGCCAAACGTATGATATTGGGGAATTCTGCAGTATAATTGAAGGAAACAGGACCATTCTTTTTAATGCATGCGAGCCAAATAGCTTTCCAGCATGCATTCATAGCTTCTGATCTCAATTCAGATAACGATAATCGAACCTGATCAATACAATCCATAATTGAAATTTTTTTCTATACATCCATAACTGTACCAGAACGTACTTAAATGTTCGTCTAATATAACACGTTTTAAAGTCACAATTATACCCTGGTCTAGAGGTTGTAGCAATGATATGGTATTGGCCAGCAGAAAACAAAATTGCAGGTTTAGGTGTTCAATGGCAGGATTACCTAGTGCATTACCAAGAATGAAAAATACTTTAAATTGAAAACCTTTGTAATTCATATGTTGATAGAACCATTCACAATCAGTGAAAATACCAATGATCACCCACGATTTTTTGTTGGTCATCAACTGAACTAATTTGCTCGGTTGAAATGAGGTATCTGGCTGCAGTTTTTTACTCTGTTCATAAAGTCCTAATGCTGATTGCCTGATGGAGTTTCCGCCAAATGGCATTATCTTCTATTCACGTGATTAATGCTCGGTATGATGACAAATTCGCATTCGATTTTGTACCAAACAATACCGATTTTCTAACGACCTTTTCATGTGACAGTTGATTCACAGACTACAAAATGCTTACCCAGAGCTGTCGCACCTTCCCTAATTTGAACACGATCTAAAATTTGAATTTTTATACGCAGGGAAACGGCTTTCCTTTTTTTCGGTTATAGGCACCATGATGTGAGGGCTGGATTGAAATCTTCAGTTGATGAAATCAAACTTTTAAAATTACATGGAACTTTGCCATTTATTATTTCTTGGTCAAATTATTAATTTTATAAGACAATCTTCATACAAGAAACCAAATTCAAACTGTAAGTCACTGCTGATTTTTTTTTATTTATTTGCAGTTATGTAATTCAAGGAATTCAGTATTTCTATAATAGAAACGAAAATGCAATTCTAGAAAATTATCAGAATTTTCTTGAGTTACGATTTTTTCTTAACTTAGACTAACTTACAATAAATAACGCGAAAAAAGTTATTTTTGGTATCCCAATTCGCATAACTCTGAATTCGTTTAAAAAGTCGCATAAAAAGTATTATATCTTAAAAAGTTAACGTTATACGAATTTAATTTAGGAAACCTAAATAAACATATGCAGCTGTAAACTTTAATCTACCTTTTATTATATGCCATCAGTTTTTCAGGTCTATGTCCCTTTGACAAGGTGTATCAGGTACATTATAACATCATTTACTAATGTATTATTCAGTAGACCAGGTGTAGAAAATCTTTAAACGCATACGTGTGTGTGTTCTCAAATTAATAGTTTCTAAGATAAGTCATATATCTAGTAAAAAATAATAAAGAAAATTTACAATCAATATGACCCATATGAATGTATTCTGCTTTATGCAATTAAAAATATCCTAAATCTCGTTCCTTAACCAATATACGTTTTGATAAGTTCTGAGTATGCAAACCTTATCAAATAGTTCCATACACAAAAATCCTAGAGATTCATATCTGATAAATGGATAGGTCAAGGCAAGGAAGTGGCTTTGTCATTTCCATCATCCGGTTGTGGCTACAAATTTAATTCATAGAATTTTGAAATCTCTCGGAAATCGCCTTCGTACTCCTTCGTGTATATAAAACAATTTTTTCTGAAAAATATAATCATCATCCGAAACAATCAAGATATAAAAGGCTTTAATTTTTTAAGAAAAATGGGTAAATCAGGGAAGAATCTTCAACCCCAACCTTGACAATAACTTTCCATTATTTCTTAGGGGTTTTAATCATTGGACATATACATATTATAACTTGGAAGGTTTTTTGTTTCAAAAAGATACTAATGAAGTATGCTGTAAATGATAAGAGATGTCTGATTAATAAATCATTCACCCTTACTGTCATTATTTTAGATATAAATATATCATCGATCATCATCATTAATTCAGACAATTGATAAAACTTACTTACAAATGCAGTTCCAGGCAGTTCCAGGTTTGGTGTAACAAATACTACTTTTAGCCCTTAATAATTACTTCTTTGTTCTAGTAAAATTATTTTTATAAAACTCAAAGACGTTACGTATTTTCCTTATTCTTTCAAGGGATGGGAGTTCAAAATTCATTTATTTTTACCCCTATTATCAATATTTTAATTGTACGTCCTTAACATTATCATATTTTTAATATACTGAACTCAAATCTTTGTAAGTATTTCTGTTTTATACATTTCCAAGCACGTTTTGATTTCTATAGGAACCCCAAACTCTCTCTATATTTTAAACTCAATTGTAGGTTTCGGCCAACACCTACCAAGGAGTCGTTCTTTATGAAACTTACGTTTCATCCCACTTATACCTGTAAATATTTTTTAATTGTGACTATTTTTAAATAGCATTACACCTAAAACACTAAATGATCTCTTGCAATTTGAGCAACAAATGTAATTACACCATCACGTTTCAAAATGTCTCTCCTTTTCTTTAATACACAGTGTTAACTATATGGAAAATAATTGTGTATGTGGTGCACTTCATCCACTGTCAGATTGCTCCACTTCGTTGGAAGAAGTCAAACTTCTAGGATACATAGCTTCGGACCTTCAAAATTGATTAGATGCTGTGTAGTCTATAAAGTTAGGCGAGGTAGGTAGCCACTCTTTAAGCGTTGATACAATGAAAAAACTTTCTCTGCACCATGTTTCGGCTAATTTTACCTTGTCTAACGTGCAAATCTAGTCGCCAAATTTCTCCCAGGGCCAAGGTAACACAACAGCTTTCCAAAATTAATACGGCACACATGTTCATTCATTTTGAGTCCTTTGGGACTGAAAATAAATGGGATTTTAAAATATTTTTTTTTAAATTTAAAAATTTTGTTAATAGTATTGCTACTATTTAACGGCTTCTCCGTTAGGAATAAGTTATTATAATGAAAAATATCAATAATAAATTATTTCAATTAAAAAAAAATAAATGTTAGTATCAGATAGGTTTTAAAAATGAAAGATAGGCATTTTAGTATTTTTTGGAAGAATTTCAAGAAAAATTCAAAAGCTACTTCCTGCGTAAAATAGTCTAACAAAAATATCTCTATACGCTCCATAACAGGAAAAGAAAAACAACAGTAATAAAAAAGTAGGAAAACCGCTGCAACTAATAATATGCGCAAAATTCAAATTATAAACCTGAAACACAAATAATATTGGCTTATTTTATTACCCTTTTAGATATCGGATTTATGTTAGGTTCTTTTTATCCATTCATCCATTTCTTCCGATGCTTTCTACTTAATGCCATTTTCTTCATCTCCTCTATTGTTTTGTCTCCTTCCTTTTCTCACATCTACTATTTGTTGTAACCATGTTTCTTTTGACTTCCTCTTCTCCTTCTCTTGTGATTTTTTGCTCCCCAAATTCCTCTGGTCAGTCTGTTTGGATTCATCTTAGTCACGTAGTCGAACCAATCTAGTTGCCTTTTTTGTATGTTACTCATTATTGAACACTTTTATTTCCTGAAACATTTTATTTTTCGTGGAATGGTCCATTGCGAATTCAAACAAAACTGTCTAAGTTATTAATACACATCGTCTAAATTTGTTTCCGTAATTTATTGTCACTCTGTGTACAGTATTACAGATATTTTGGTATACTTTAAAAAGTTCATTTTTGTCGCTAAATCATTACTAGTAACTTTTTTAATGATTAAGATTTCTATTATTAATATTTTGCCAATTTTATTAATGCATTCTTATAGTTCCAGGAATCCAGGAATTTTTATTGTTATCAGCTTTTATTTTCTTCTAATTAGAATTTATAGTTTTATTATTCCATAAACACTTTCTTCTTAATCGTCTACTGCTGCTATTTATTTTTTGTTGTTATTATAAAACTTTGAAAATAATTATGAAGATTGTGGTCGTTTTTAAATTATTACTTCATAATTTGTATTTTAGGCTAATTTATTTTTTATTGCTTGTAACTAACTTCTCCACTCCTTATCTAATTCATTTTCATTTGGAAAAAGCTTAGCCTTTCCTATAAATATAGCCCAAACCTAGTACATAAACTTAAGAATAGCACGCTAGAACATTACATATTTAGAAAAAACAGCATAACATTTTCTTCCTTAATGACACACAAGTACTTTAGTTTTCGACAAGAAAATGCAATGAAACATAGCAAACTTCATGAAGTATGTGGCAAAGTAAATAAATGGGAAAAACTGGAATATAAATTTGGGGAAACAACCGAGCTGTAAAATACACATTAAACCTCACTGGGACATACATCGTTAAACTAAAGACATTCACGTTAAAAAAACAAGTCTTCTGAAATTAAGTTATATAAAACAATGTTAATTGGCAAAAAAAATTAAGCATCGCTTTTGAAGGGGTACTTCCAGATTCGATTCCGGATCGACCTCACCAAATTCTGACAAATACGACAACGGGCTCACTAATATGACAGGGGGCTATATATAAAATAACGTTAAAGCCATTAGACTAATTATATAGAGATATTTTGAATCTAAGAGTTACAAAGGAGATCTAAAGATTTACATCCCTAAGGTAGTGACTTAAAACCTATGTTTATTTATTGTACAAGACAAAGCTGTCTACACCTCAATTGGCCACCACGGCTACCAATGCTAATGATGTGGCCGTTCTAGGCTTCCATGTTAAACTACAATCAGCATCTCATCTGAATAAAATTCAACGATAGCTGAATTCAACTAAATGAACTAAATCTTAATATACTACTTCTATTATGAGGAGAGGCAGCTGCACACCAGTGACCTTAAACGGTCAACAACTACAGCACACTGAATCATCCGAGTACCTGGAATTGCACCTTGCTAGAAAATTGTCTTGGAAAACATTCATAATCAATAAGCGTAAACAACTTGGACTACTTCTATTAGTTAACAGAAGAAAATCTAAACTATCTTGAAAGAACACATTACTAATCTACAAATCAGCCTTAAAGCCTATCTGGACTTATGAGATTCTCTTGTGAGGAACTGAGTCCAAATCCAACGTGGAAATCCTTGAACTGTTTCAGACAAGAAGCTTCAAACAACTGTCAATACTCCGTGATATGTCTCCAACAAAGTGATACTAAACGATACGTGTGTCTCCACGGTGAAATGTGAAATTCACAACTATAGTGATAATTATAAAGAAATAGTGCCCATTCTAATGATTTTGCGCATAACGTAATGGACAATCACGATGCAGAAAGAAGACTAAAAACGTGAAAATCCTCCGAGTTATCTACAAGATTTCAACAACAGTTACCTTATAAAATATAACTGAAATAAATTAATAATAACTTATTCATAGTACTAAGTCACTATAAAGAGAGAATTGGCTGAAAACATACTCTACAAGTCCTACAAAATAGTTATTTCCACGTTAAATGGGACAGATTGTATAATAAATGAAGAAATAATATAAAATATTATTTAGAGTAAAAATAGTACAACATTTTGAGGTTTTATTATACACAAATGGATAATAATATTCAAAGAGAAAAGTGTGCACTGATCTTCTCAAACTTCTTATCAGTAGGTAAAATATTACTCAATTACATAATTCTTTTAAAACTGTGTTAGTCATCTATGGTTGGTGGTAATCATTTATCAATAAAAAAACCATTATTCATACAATGATAAACTCGAGTATACCTTACCATTAATTTCAAATACATGTCAAGGAAGTGAAATTAACACGTATAAGGAAATAATTCAATCAAAAATCGGATAAAAGTCATATTGAACAAAAACATCGTTAGTAATATTTACATTATTATTATTATTATCGTTAACCCAGATTGCGAAACAAGTGTTGATACGAATATGGTGCTACAGCACATTCCTCTTGACAATCTGAAATAAGCAGCGGATAAAATAGAAATTACCTGCACGTTATCAATATTTACCTAACGAAGATTACAATTTGCGCTCCGAGCTGCCGCACAAAACGAGCTCTTCTCGGGGGGCCCCGTTCCGCAGCAAATTGCGTTTCGCGCGGATTGTCAGAGCAGCAAACACGGGTATTAACAAACAAAGTTGCAAATCAAATTAGAACTACGGAGAATAGTTTACGTTTCATGCGAGAAGACCTAGCCCGAAATCCAATTAGAAATAATTCCGCGGCGCGGATTCTTGCTGCATCTAATCTCGTATTCCAACTTCCAGCGAAGCGGCGCGGCCGTGGAACAGAAGCGCCGGTTTGCTCAGTTAGTTTCGGTTTCACATAGATGAAGTTGTTGCGAAGTTCGCCGTAATGCGCGCAACTTCCAGTGCAAGTCGTAACGAACGGCGACAGGCAAACTTCGAAGTGCAGGATCTGCAGCGCGCCGCACGCGTCAACTCTAAACTATCCCCATTAGGCGAAGTTGCCGGGAAGTTTTTCGTTTAAAACAAACTTCGCCGAGTTAGGGCCTTAATGAATTCAGCGAGTTAAACCTCAATTCGGGCCTTAAAAGAAGGTAATTTATTTCTCCCGCTTGATGTTATTCAGAAGTTTTAGATTTATTTTTACTCACAATACATAAAAACGTCGGGAGGAACTTTCTTTCGCTCTCTCCCTTTCGGGCGGCGTATGTCATTACAGAAGTTATTTGGGCGAATTTCCAGGAGCATAGACTGTGACCCTGCCGGCGTTGGCGGGCCAACTTTTTGGCCTTTTAAATGTTTCTGCCTTTAATGGAGGCCATAAAATTGTTTTGTTGTGCGCTGGCTTGCTATCGCGAGGTGAACAATTCGCGCTTCGTTGTGAAATTTTTATTTTCCATATCGATTTAATTTAGATTTAAATTGTTTAAGACAATCAGTATTCGATTTAAAGTGTATCAATTAAAATAAATAAAAAAGGACAACCAATCACATAGAAACTAACTTTTTAGAACAATTACTAATGAAAATCATTCCAACAGCTAAAAATAACAGAATTCAGAAGAAAAACTGAATTCCAAAAATATATACCAAACTATGGACCATACCTTTATAAAGAAAAAACAAAAAGTGTTTGGTTATCCCAACAATAAATAGAAAAATATAGAGGAACTCTCCATACTTGTCATATAAGATGAACATAATTTTGTGTTTATATTAACAAAAACAAACGAATTATTACCATCCAAAAAAATGTCGTACAACATAAGAAGCGACAAATAAGAGAAATGAGATGAATGAAGTATAACCATCCCACATACATATACGTCTTTATACATTTATAGATATGGTCTCCAAATAAATAACCACGTATGTCTATGTAGTATGAAAATTTGTTTCTTACATATTCTGCTGGGTTAAGTTAATTATACGAATTTATAGTTTCATTGTTATAGTCTTATATCAATGGATAACACATGTAAATAGCTTAATATGGATATTAAGCCAATTACAGCAATGCCTCCATCTTACTACTTTCAAAATATACCATTTTTACTAGTAATGAACATAAAGCCACATCCAACACTTGGTACAAAATGCTTGTAGTACTAAATTCCTAAAATTCTCAAGGGTGTAAAATTTTCCAATTTAAATGAAGAACATTGCTAAATGTTTGGTTGTGCTAAATACCGATATTCACAGGAAGGTTAAAAGTTCTGCCCCGAGTTTGTCCGTCTAAAATAAAAAGAGCATATATTGAATACCAATAGTACAGGGCACGGCAAAACTCCCTCCCCAGTTTTGAAGGTGAACATTTCCTTCGAAACTTGTATCGATGCTTGCGCTATGTGGGCTGTATTCTAAACTAAGTTCTTCAAGAGCTGGGTCAACAAAATTCTGGAGCATATTTATGTATTGTTCAGAATTTTCCAATTTCCCTCTTAAAAGAAATAAGGGCGGATTATACCCATTTGAGATACTGCGTATCCCATTGTGATGCACTCGCTATGCAAAGCCGAAGTGCGGTCACATGTTTGAAAGCAGAATGTTTCAGTGACTGCAAAATTGAGCTCCTAACTACGTCAATATTTTCGGGTATTTGAGTAGTCTAACGTTGTCTACTTTCTTTCTGTGTATATGGCCTGTATCCCTAAGTTTTTTACTCACAATTCAATCGGTTTTTGGATTCGAAACTACTTGGCAAAGCAAAATTTAGACTTACTTACTTACTTAGTTCTAAGCCTTTCTACCTTTAGGTGTAAGGCTGAACTTTTAGACTACAGACCCGTTTTGGTGGATGTAGACTTCCATGGAAAAAGCACGCCGCTCATTGGTCCACATTAGGTTTACAACTAAAATTTTTTTTAATGGAAATTTTCCATCCACCTGCTACCATAGAGGTACAACCTACAATCGCTTTTTTACGCCCTATTGAAACTAGGAAGAGAGTTTTGCTGTATCCTGTACCTTTGCCCTTAACATAAGGTCAGTCGTCTTTGTAGAGATGCCCATAATTTATTTAGAAACAATTTAAATCCGGTCCCGACCTGAGAAAAGCTGACTGTACTATTTCTAAGTAAGTACACGGGGATTCAGCAGTGTTCATAAAAAGAACCATAAACCGTTATGAAAACCAAAAGTTTTAAAAAAGATTTCCTACAAGCAACTAGAATCACAGTGACAGACTGGCATGGCTTGCTCCAAATAGTAGCCATAAAAGAGTTCTTTAAATCACGAAGTAATACTTAGATTTATAGGAGATGGAGACTATAACGCGAAACACTCGTGGTGGGGCTCCAGATCACCTACACTAAAAGAGAGGTAGTTGTATCAGGCCATAATGCGAAACCAGTTAATTCCATTAACAACAGGAGAACCTATCTATTGGCCGACAGAGGAAAAAACCCGACCTCATAGATTTTTGTGTGATGAAAGGCATCCTCGTAGAATGCACAACAATTGAATCGTGGTTCGATCACTCATCAGGTCACTCTCCCTCAATTACTACTGTAAGTGCTTAACTTATACGAATAACGAAACCTTCCACATTATGTAACAAAACTACTAACTGGGTGCAGTTTAAACAAAAAATCTGAGAAAATAAAATTACAAACCTCATTAAGAACCAACAAACTAGAAGATACAGTTAATGACCTAACTAGACACATACAAAAGCAGCATGGGAATCTACAAACAGACAGAAGCTTAACAGAAATGTACTAGCTGTTCGAGAAATGTTAAACTCACAATTGTGGAGAAAAGTCAGCTACGAAAAGCACGGCAACAAACAAGATCACCACATGATGCAGCAAAACTGAATAAAGCTACGAAAGCACTAAAAAATTAATAGAGGAAGAAAGAATTCATCAATATCCGAATACCTACAAAAATTCTCAGCAACTGAGTCAACAAACTACTCACTGTAGAAGGTGACGAAGAAAATTAGACAACTGCAACATATTCCAGCAATAAAAACATAACCAATGGACAAGAGACACTCAAGCAAAAGCTAACATCTTAGCAGCACACTTAACAGAAGCCTTTAAGACCCTCCTTAACGTACCTTCAGAAGAAGAAGAAGCAGAAATACAACAAATTCTAGAAGATCCATTCCAAATGGAACTACCAATTAGGAAATTTAAACCAAAAGAAGTGCGTAATATCATACAGAAAGATAATAATAATAGTTCCCCGTAATAGGCCTCGAAGGCCCTTTGGGGTCGTAACAGGATAGATCTGTTACAATCTAGAACCTACGGTAACGCAAGGGTAGTAACGTGGCTAGCGTTACGTACCGTCCGCCTATTATTATCCCAGAGTTTGACCTCTAGGTACTCATTTATTGCAGCCGAGTCGAGCTGGACCGTAAAAATGCCAGCGATTGAATTGCCGAGAGCGGGATTCGAACACGCAACTCTTGGTTTCGTAGTCTAGTGAATATCCACTAAACCACCACGGCACCATACAGAAAGATACAAATGCAAAAAAATCACCCGGTTACTACCTTATTCCCGGCAAAATATTAAATTAACTACTGGAAGAAGGAATAAGACAATAATCATATTATACGCAGTAATAAGAATGAGATACGTTCCAGCAAAGTGGAAGGTAGCAAAGACCATAGTTCTAGCAAAAGCAGGGAAAACTCCTGAGAACGTAACGTCGTACAAGCCAATCAGCTTGCTACCTGTAATTTCAAAGGCTTTTGATAAAGGCTGACACAATAGCCTCCTGTGCAAAATTAAACACCAACTTCCTCGCAACCTTTACGAAGTACTTAAATCGTATCTTAATAAGCGGCACTTTAGGGCTAAATACCAGAATTCCTACACTATATTCAATCAGCTCCGGAGTTCCCCAGGACAGTGTCCTGGGCCCGATTCTATATTTATTGTTCGCTGTTGTTTTACCTATAACAAACTACATCACTACCGCAACATTTGCAGATGATACTGCTATTAATGGCTTCACACACAAACCAAAAAAGGGCTTCCATATTTTTACAAGAACACCTAAACAAAGTATAGTGCTGGTTTAAGAAATGGCGAATCCAATCGAGTCAATTGGTTAAATCAAACAACATACAAATACCACAAGGAAAAACTACAAAGTACCTAGGACTTCATTTAGATCGCTGTCAAATATATGACAGAAGAGGAAATCACTGGGAATTGAACTAAACCAACTATATTCGCTAGTCGGACCAAACCCCAAGCTCTCCATAAAAAATAAGGTGGGTATACACAAGTGTGTGTTAAAACCAGTGTGGTCGTATGGAGTTCAGTTGTGGCGTATGGCTGCAAATTAAAACAATGAAATATCGGAAAGGTTTCAAGCGAAAGTGTTGCGTATTCTTGTTAATGTATGTATTAATATTAATATTTATATTTAATTTTATTTAAGTTTATTATTCGGTAATTACGAGACTTCTATACTAGTCAAATAATCTCGAAAAGATTAATAAAGAGGTGGAAGCCACTGGGCAACATCTGCATTGTTTGTTGTTATTAATTAATTATAACTGTCACAACATTCGCTTATTGTCCAAGACAGATGTTTCGGGATTCTTCTGGTATATTCGAACTGCTTAAATATCGCACATGGGAGCGGCAAGAGCATTCGAATTCAAAGTTGCTACAGTAAAGCGAACGAAACCAAGTGCGGAAGTGTGTTGACATAAATAGTATATAATTTTACATTATCTATCGTATATAGAAAGTGTTTGAATTTGCAATATCTGTAAATATAATAAACGATTAGTTTAAGTTGATTTTCACGTCTTATTCACCATCGCCAAGAGCAGAAAAGTTACAGTTCATTTTTTGGATGTCTAAAATTTCGGATTTAAATTTAATTTTGCAGAACCATAATCTTCAGTTTTCGTACGAAATTTAAAAGCCCTTATATTCGAATAAAAAGAAACCTACAGGATTGAGACTTATTGCATACCCGGAAGCGGCAAGAGCTAACGTCGGAAAAAAATTTTATCTGACCTCAAAAAAATTTGTTTTTGATATGTTTACTAATATTAAAACAATTGTAAATAATATTATACTAAAAATCAGGGTCACTTTTCTAAGGTTTACCATTCACATAGTAAAACAATTTAAAATGTTACGACCTTAAGTCTGCTGTATGTGAATGTACAAGTAATGAACAGGTGAGGCTTGCTTCGAAAATAACGAGCCAATCTGATTATAATGACAACAGTTTATGCAACTGTGATGTAACCTAACAGCAGATGAGAGTGGCCTGTAATGCGCAGGCGTAAAAGAGAGCATCTTAGATAAGTGAATCTGCATCAATTTATATGTGAAGCTGGAACGATGCAAGAAGTGCAGTACGAAGAAATGAACGGGAATCTGTTATATGATCCACATTTTGAAAGACGAGTAACACGATCATCTCATATTTTGAACTTAAACGGGCTACTATCGAAAGGATCAGCGACTAACGGTCCGATGACTAAAATCCAAAATTTAAAGTGTGTAAAATTGTGACAGAAAGATTGCGGTAAAATTTTTTCGCGGGTACAAATACCAAAGCAGAGTGCTGCAGCTGTTAATAACTTGCTTCAGACTGCTACCAATGGCTCAGTTAGCCAATAGAAGTCTCCTGGTTTACCACGTCCAAAAATGTGTGTGAGATACAAATGTGCTTACTTTAAAGTTAGCTTGTATCATTTTTACTAAATATATAGATTTTTTTGTTATTTGTAATTGTAATTTTTGTATTGTATATTTTAATACTTTCAGAACAAACCACGAATTTAGCCTCTAATGTCTAATGTCATTTCAGATGGTTTTTCCTTCTGTATAAAAGTAAGAAAAAATGATGCAATTGTGAATCAATACCAATTAGATCTTTAAATTTGCGCGCCCATGGAACGTTAAAAGAATAAAAATTTTGTTAATTTAGAGAACAATATATTGGAGGTCTCCGGAGCCCCTAGATTTCAGAAATCCGGGAAATTCTACTCCGTCTCCGTCACCGCTTCGACGGGCCAGTATATAGGTCATTAAATCGTTTAATCATGAAATAAAGTTTCGAACGCGGTCTAAAAGAATAAAATTTTGCAATAGTATTTTTCATCTACTTGAATAGGTGCAAAAATGGGTTGTCCGTTGTGATACTCTATTGCCAATAGCAAGACTTACATTGCATTAAAAAATTTGAAGTAATAGACTGAGTTCAGTTTAAACATTTTATCCCTTGAGCCAAAAAGACAAGAAAAATTTTCCTGTTATTTCAAAAACTACGACTGCACAAGTACAACTGCTATCCTATTGAACAATGCTTCAGTCATTTCAGCTTCAACGAATAAACAACATATTTTATCGTTGTTTTGCAACAAACGAAGGTCTCATAGAGGTTGATAGGATGCTAACCCAACCTTTTATAAACGTCCTTTGACAGCTTGGCGTTCGTGCCATACCTGCATTAAAATTGCCTAAATGTCACAAACGATTTTCTAAGAATTGTGACGTCATTTATCTGTCGCCTTCACGGTAGACACGAAATCAGAATTATTTTTTAAGAAACCTATTTGCGTGCACTTCACTCAACTTTTGCTAGCCAAAGAGCATCGATCATCTAAAATAAGCGTGTGAACTAGTTTTATCTGAATTTCAAATGGAACGAGTTCCATCTATCAGGGCGGCAACGTTTCATTTTATACAACAGCTGACAGGTCCAATTCAGAAAGGAACAAGCGGCCCAGAAACTCCAATTTATTGCACTTCAGCGGCCGGGACAGAAGGGACAAGGCGAAATTTAATGAATAACAGATAATGAACTGATCGGTCAAGGTCCTGGGCAAATATCGCGCACGTGAGCCCCAAATTGGCCGCGCTGCGCCGTCCATTAGAACGGCTGGCAGCGACAGATCAAATATGCACGAGTCCGTAAGAGCCACGTGGGGAGGACACGTTGCTCGCGAACAGGCCTGAAATATTAACTGCAAAACAGGCCGTAGAAGGAATCCAAATCTCCCGACCGAGTTACATAAAATTGGAGGGCCTGTAATATTTATGGATGTGTTTCTGAAAGCTTCGCGGAAATTCCCCGGCCGAACCGTTTAGTGGCTGACTGGGCTGGAATATGTAGCGCCGCCGCGCAGGATGCCGCACATGTTTGGCACTCGTGAGAGGTGCCAATCCTACACACTTCGACGTAGTTTCAAGTTCAAAAATATCTTCGTGATACGGTCTGCAGTTATCTCGAAAGTTTGAATAACACTGTCGGTTGCCAGGAATCTATTTTTAATGCCCCTTATCAATAAAAAAATTAAGGCGACTGCTGTCGATTGCCCTTCTTACATAATTTTTTCACTAAAATGGTTGCGCGATAAAAGATGACTGAAATGGTGCAACTGCCAAAAACTTCTGATTCTAGCAACAACGTCACACAACATATGTGTAGCAAATGTAATTCCGGGATTACTTGCACTAAAATTTGGTTATTTTGAGATTCTGAATTAATTTCAACCCTCGCAAAGGCACAAGGAAAAGAGAAAGAAGACGAAGAACTAACTAGATTTTTTTGGTTCTTAATGATACTTTTTCCAATTTTATTGCAGTAAACCATAATGCAACTAACTGCACCATGATCTGTGGTAAAAAACATTCTTGATTTTGAAATGATTATGCTTTCAATGGTTCTTGAGAAGGTAAGTGAATGAACTGAGTTATATAACATTTGATATGATGACGCCATGAAACCCAAAAAATTGCCCTCTCAATGTCGATGTGAATATACTAAAAAAGAGAACAATTCATGAAATGTCAGTAGAATTGAAAACAATCAGCGCCAGGAAAATCCACGAGCAATTCAACATTTAATTAACTACGTCCCGACTCAAATCGGTCGAAAAAGTGCGGTTTACGTCAGAAGAGCATCTACAGGAAGGTCGAGGTAAATCTGGAATTTTTTAAGCAATCTTTCCTGGTACCTTCCTTTTATCTCAACTCCCCTTTACTTGACTCTTATCTAGACCCCTTTTTATTTTTTTTTCGCATTCTCTGACGTACTAAAGAAGAGGTTGACGGATTCATACAACAGAAAGGTATCTTGCCGACTAACCGAATTTGTCCAGTCATATTTTAGCCAAGAGATCTTTTGCAAGTGCAACATCATGGTGTGCAAGAAAAGGTCAACATCTGCACGGGCACTTAGTTTGTGGTTAGTCGTCTGTCGTTTGTCACTGCCGTCCGCTTCTTCAACTACTGGGCCAAAGAGTTGACTTCAATCAAATAGTGCGAAAAGGAGATCGTAATAACAAGAACACAACAGTTGATTGGAACAACTACATGCGCGAGGTCGTTGGCGAACAGCTTCTTCAATGACCACAGCAAAAATCGGTGGCGAGGATATGATCGTGGAAAATGACGAGTTGATCTGGAAGAATTTGTCGAAAAACCGGTGAGTACCTTTTGGTGCAAGTTCTGAATCGAGGTATAAAGACATTGATAAAGGAGATCAAGAAGCATATCAAGAAAGGTACTACCATCTTTTTGAACAATTAGCGCGCCTCCAAAACAAAGAAGGTTGAGCAAGCCGGATTCGTGCACTTCAGAGTCAACCACCGCTACAACTTCGTGGATCCGGAGACTGGCACTCACACTCAGACTGTTGAACGCATGTGGGTTCGGCTAAATAGCGCCACAAAAGAAATCGTGGCACTGTACGTCATCATTTGGAGTTGTACTTGGCAGAATTTATGGCCTTTGAAATTTCAGATGAGAATAGCTGTTAATCGTAGAACCGATTTATTAAATAATTTCAGAAAAAATTTGATTTTCAAAAGGGGGTTGAGATAACACGAAATTAAAGAGGGGGGGGTAGAGATAACAGGAAAGTATCTACTCCCTTATTAGGTAACACAAGTTAGTTTACATGATTAACAACCTAGGATTATCGACAAAATGAGCCGAAAATGCGACCGCAGATCTACTATACTAGAATCTCTTCGCACCGAAAAATCGCCGACAGAAATTATTGTCTGGTTTGACTACCGAAAGACCTACGTTTACGGGGAATTTGACCTCTAGAAAAAGATAATTTCTGACAGGACAGCTCGGACTAAGTGATGAATTCGTCCGAGAATTGAAAGGAGAAGATATATCAGGATCCTAGACACAGCATGACTGACCTGGCAAAAGAAATAGCCGTGGCAAGGTCAACGATCAGTCTAGCAGTGCACGAGGACCTTCACTACAAGTTTTTCGTCCTCAGGAACCGCCAACTACTGATTGAGAAGAACAAGATGGACAGGATGTTAAAAGCCCAAGCACTAATGAATGACATCGAGCACAACTTCCCGAGATTCTTTTCGAACAAAAAAAACTTGGTCTAGAACAAAACTTGAAACGCCAAAATAACCGTCTATTAAGATGCCCACCCTTATGCATACAAAGTTTTCCGCCTCTGTGATGGTACTGGGGCTTGTGAGCAGCAAAGGGATACCATGGCGCCCCACTTCTTTAAGAAAGGCCCGAATGTCACAGCCTACAGCTATATCAACGTGTTGAAGATTTTTGTAAAACCCTGAATAGAGGCGGTAGCTGCTGAGCGGAAGTATATATTCCAGCAACACTCTGCTCCAGCCCACAAGGGAAGGAAGGCCCAGATATGATTCACAATACTATGCACCTTCATTAGACTACATTTCTTGTAAATAAATTTAGTATTTCTTGAATTTCAATGTTATCTTCATTGTTTATTCATTTTCCAAATTATTTGTGTTACTTTTTATCACTTATGTGCCACTTATGTGCCTACGTGGAATACCCTTTAAGAAACGTTGCATTCTTGCATACGAATACACGTCAATCACAAAACTCAAGACTTTTTGACAGAGAAGAATATCAATCAGCAGCATCACCTCATATGATTACAATTATTTTGGTTTCTTAAAAATAGCTCTTCGTAAAATTGGACATGGAGAAGGTGCATATTCAGGCTTGCAACGGTTCCACACGGTTCCTCGCGTTGCCAACAATTCATGGACAAAATGGGGATTATATTTAATTATCCCAACATTTCATTAATGAAATTCAAATAGTTTTTGAGTTGTAATAAAAAAATCATCGCTCTGTTTTGCTGGGACAGACTAATAATAATAAATAGCAAGGCTCTCTAACCCCGCACGTGGGAGCACGGCCTGCGAACTCAGCAGTTCGACTTTACTGTCTGGTCGTCGCGCACCATCTCTGATGCGGGGCAATGTGGCAAGCATCGCGCCTTAGACGACCACCATTATTACCACTTGTTCGAGTGAACGCTGGTAATCAATTATTTTTAGCGACTGAGTAGGGCACCCGCCAGGCATCAGAAAGCGCCGGGGATGGAACCCGGTCCGTCCGCATCGCAGTCCGCGCCTCAACCGCTTGGAATGTTAAGACGATATTTACGGGCTTGTTCCAGAGTTCGAGGGTTTCTCCCTTAAACCACCCAAGCTGCTAGATATCCCGATAGCGAAACGTGAATGATTAATAAAAAAGTTACAATAAAAAATTTAATATCATATTTTTGATACAAAAAGTTAGAAAGAATTAAGTTCATAATTAAATAAAACGTAAACAGCGTAATGCCGATTATAGGTGGAATACAGGGGGTGCTCGGCTAATAAACAACCAATCATCAATTTACCATAGATCTTTGATTAATCTGTTCTGAAGATCAAAAAAATAACCATATAATTTTACTATGTTCATTTATATGTAATAACAAAAATACAGTCTTGCATTTTCATCAGTCTTGTTTTTTACGCTTGTGGGGAGTTAAAGAATCTGGGCGATGTAGATTGCTTTCCCCCCTTCTTCAGGATTAATATAATTCTTTAATAATTAATACGACAGTCTTTATAATGATACCCAAGCCTATTGACCTTAACTTGGTTTGAGTGTCATTTTAAAACCATTATTCTGACATCCTCCTACCTCTTTAAAATATTTTTAATATTAGATGACGGCATTGGTCTTTTTTTGATGTTCTTCATTTAAGAGATCTTGGACTTCCTCTATTGTCGGATCATTTTCATTATAAGCCCTTCAATGTCATCTTCATTCACATATAATTCCAGATCTCTAGCAGTTGTGTCATGTTTTCGTGGATGGTACATTTTTGTTTTTAAGATCGAGTCTTTTTGATTGTATCTGTCTTGGCTAAGATTGCGACTACTGTAGACCTGTTCAAATCATACTGTCTAGCAACATCAGACTTCTTCTGCTCACTATCTAACTTGGCTATTATCTCTTGCTTGGTTTCTAGCACACAGTTCGTGACACTGCACTCTTTTTAGGCCCCATAACATTATCAGTTTTTTTTATAAAAATCTCGGGAATATTCAGAGAACAGAAATCAGTTTCGTTCCAGAAATTGCAATAAAATACAATTTCACAAATATACTGTAAGACGTTCGTTATCTGAACATATATTTTGTCCAAACATAAAAATTTCAATACTCACTGTATCTCTTAAAAATTGGGCTAATTTTTGAGAATAATAAAATCGGCTAAGTTGAGGTTATAAAAACAAGGCAAAAACCTTATAGGACTCAGTAAAAAAGGTTTTCAATGTGTCTACTTAAATATGAGTCCTATTTTTCGCGGCACCTATGACATTTAATGAATATATACTTAAATGACGAAACGGGAAAATACCAGGCTGGCCAGAAGTTTTGCCCATCAGGAGATTTTACGTCGAGATAATGTGTTTTGATACTACAAACAAAAGGTAAAAGACTAAATCGTTGGCGAAAGGAAAAACCAGAATTATAAAAGTTGAGATAAAATACGTCTAAGAAGTCTCGGTTAATTATCATTTGGGGATTTACAGTATTGGATAACGATACCATAAAATGTGAATGCATTAATAATCAAATAATAAAGATTTAAAAGAAGGGAAATATTAAAAAAACAACAAAAAGTAAAATACCAAGAACATTGCTAAGTAATAGAAGTATTCCAAAATACATAAAATATAGAAATGGGGCCAGGAGGTAAAATAACTAATGGAAAGAATAGATTTTGTAGAGAAAGAATAAGAAATGTAAAATGATAAAACAAAAAAGGGAATATTTTTAGCACGTTACCCAGCAAATACAAAACCTGCCCAAAAAATACTGTTTCAAACCTGAGCCACAAAAGAACCGGCTTGCCTTCCAGCTGACAATGAATCTATTTGTTTCGAAATGCTCGTGTTTATGGAAATGTCCGCATCGGTTACAGGTATAATACAATGCTTAGCGAGTAAGCGAAGGAAAGAGCGTTCCAGTTTTGAGCTCATGCATAATTAAAATCGCAAATTGCAGAACACAGCCGGTCTTCGGCGTGAGCCCGCGCAGCTGAACTTTGCTTTCTTCTGCGTATAATTAGCGAGCGCAATCCCTCGGTTTCGCGTTAAGGTCACGGCGGTATCGGTGCCGGCAGGCGCTATTTTTAAAGGCGAATCCATAAATGTCGATCGCCGGAGTCAAGAAACTGAAAAGTTGCAGCGCAGAACGCCGGCTGACCCCTGTAACGAGATAAGATTAATGGCCGCTTTAATTACACCGCGATACGCGGCAATAAAATACCCGAGTCAGAGGTCGGCGAGGAGTATGCGGCGGGCCCGGATTTTAACGACGCCGCCGCAGACGGAGTTACGGCGGGCGCGGCAAAACTCGAACAGCAAGAGTGCGCGTTTGGCCGGGCTTGAGGCGATTGCGAATTCGCCAAGCAGAACAAAGCGATCAATCGCCGCGGCGCGCGACAACTGCGCGACCTTCAACTTTGACTAACAGACGCCGTCCCGAAGCGCCGAACTCCGAGCAGCCGACAGGTTGTTAGTCAAATCGGGCAAAAACAGCATCCTGATCGATTGCGTGGAGGCAATTAGCATACAAACGATATTTACCTACTTCGGGCGGACGCGCACGTCCCCAGGTCGTTAACTGTACAAGGTCTAATTGTAAGGAGCCACGCCATCAAGGCTGAATACAATTACGACCATTTGCTCGAAATAATTCGCATAACTGGTTTTCCCAAAATAACCCGAGGCAACAGCGAAACAATCGCCCCGGTTGATAGCCAACAAAATTCGATTAACGGAGACACCTGTCCGGGCGGCCGCTACGGACGAAGCATTCGTAACCGTGGACTATCTCGAGATAAAACAAGGTCGAAATAAAATTCCGAACCGCCGTAATCTGCCCCCAAAGCGTATCAGTCGATTTTCCAGCAAATATTTGCGTGAAAATATTAGCAGAATTAATCGGCCCCGATAACGGACAGAAATAGTTCTAATTGCATAAAGCCGATAAGGGCTTATCTGAAGCTCTCTTTTAACAACTGTTACACGCGTGATAACAGCTCAGAAAAGTAAATAGTGCGCGGCTACGTACGTACGTGTGTGTTTAATCAGCGCGCCACGTGAGCTACTGGCCTGTTTGCTTTCTTGGCAGCCGAGAAAGCGAAAGAAGCAAATAATGCAAAGATATGCCACAGAAACAATTACATAAATGATGTTTTCCAGTTTTTCACTCGTGGTTTTAACTAAGGTTACGGCTGAATTCCATCCATAATGCATGAGAGGACGCAAACGTACCTTGATATTTGCTATTCTATATGGTTCGCAGAATCATAAATTTGAAATTAATATGTACTTCGAATAATTTATGATTGGACTTGAGAACAGGCCCCGATTAACACATAGCTGAGTAAGTTGAAGCCTAGAGCGCTTGGATTTGGGGAGCCCAAAATTTTGAGTTGAGAATACGAGAAAGTGAGCTCGCTCAGAAGAACTTTGAAATGGTTATGACTATTAAATTTTGAAATCGTACATTCATCATCCATAGATGTATAATTGGTTCGAATGTAAGCAGCGAAGCCGTGCGGACACCGCGCGTGTGCTCCGTTATCGCAGTGCAAACGTTATAATCTGTGAGTACATAATTCTATTTTTAATACGAATTTGTACGCAAGAAAACCACGGCATTTCAAGAAACCAGTAACGATGAAACCAACTCGCAAAATCAAGCAGTTAAACGCAAAATAGATGAATTAACACGATCCATAAATGAGGCGCAGAAATGCTATCTGTGGTCTACCGAAGAATTACTATAACAAAACAAATACCACAGCTTATCCCAAAATACCGAATACGAAGTCAACAAACAGCAAACAAAAAACGAACCAATCAAAAAACATAATTAAAACCAAAACACCACCAATTTACCTACAAAATACATTAAATCACACATCCTTAGTGACAGACATCAAATCTGGCAAAAGGAAATTTCGCAACAATACGCGTGAACGTCACTCAAGAAGATGATTACCAAACTCTCACCGAATTCTATTCTAAAAATAAAATTCCCTATCACCCTTTTCAAAATTCGAACAACAAATCCCTCTAAGTGATTATTAAAACCTACCACTATCTTTATCTAAAGAGGAAATAAAGGAAGCTTTGAAAACCTTGCAAATTATCAACATAACACGATTGCTAACTGAAAATAAAAAGCTATCGCCAGTATGCGCAGTCGAGTGAACCAACAACGACGAAGCCAAATGAATATTCTAACTGAAACAGCTATATAACTCCATCGGTTCAGTACAAATTAAAAAAAGACTATAATCATACCGCAGTGTCATAGATGCCAGCAAAAGGCGGTACGAAGAACTACTGTGCCCTCGCTTATAGATGCGTCAAGTGCGCAGGAAGCCATAATCATACTGAGTGCAATAAAAGACGAATGAAAAACCTAAATGTGCAAACTGCGGAAAGGAACATGCGTTAAGTTATCGAGGAAGCAACCCCAACAAAAACGCTTAAATAATAACAGAAATACTAACAGAACAATGTCATTCAAAGCATATGTCAATGAAGATCCAATCTTTGTCAACCGAGTCAAAAATCTCCTCAGCATCTCCCCAAATACGTCAAACCAAACAACAGAACCCGCCATACCAAATAACATCATTACAATTTTGTTAGAATTACTAAGCCCTACTTACCTCAAATCAAAACATTCCTAGTAAACACCTTCATACCCCTCCTCCTTAATGGACGATAACCAACATAGAACAATTGAAAATACAACAATCCTTAACTGGAATGCAAATAGCATAGCCCAACAACGATCAATGTTTATAACCTTCTTGGTTAGACATAGAGTCGACATTGCTTGCATCTCAGAGACCCACCTAACCAAAGGAGAAACTTAAAATTCCGGGATACGGCGTTTACCGGAGAGACAGAAATGTCCAAATAGCCTTAGGAAGAGTTGCAGTAATCATCAAGCAAAAGTTAGATCACAATCCAATTCTCGACTTTAACCTAGAAGTTACAGGAGTGAAACTAAAACTAAATGATGCGAGCTACGTTACAATCGTAAGCGCATACAGGCACCCGTACAAAAAGTCAAATGAAAATGAATTCAAACCAATTTTCAACACATCTGAACCGATATTGCTAATTGGAGATTTAAACAGCAAGCTCTCAACATGGGGTTGTCGAGCAACAAACCCTGAAAGGGTCAAACTCGAACACTATTCGACAATTGAAGGATTTTAGATCATAACTTCTGATGACTACTCTTACAGAGCCGATCATCAACCCGATGTATTGGACATTATTTTGCAGAGAAATTTCTCCAAACTTATTAACCAAAGCGTGATCACCGAATTAAACTCTGACCATTTACCTATACTCATATTCTTTATTAGTTCACCCAAATCAAAAACCCGCTCGGTCAGGCTAACCAACGGACAATCAACTGGGACATCTTCCAAACAACTTTGGACCACAATCTCACAAAATTAACAGCACTCAAAAAACGGAAGATTAAAACACACATCGCTGTCTCCACCATAACCTTATCAATAGATAATGCTGCCAAAACACCAACCATAACTACACCACGATATCGAAGCCCTAATTATAACCTTCCCGCCAATTACATAATTGGCCTAATTAAAAAATTAAGCTAAACCAGAAGACAATGGCAAAGGACAAGAAGCCAGAAGCGAGGAAGTTACTAAACTTCCTCACACACCAGTTAAAGAAAGAATTGGACACCTTCCGAATTCAATCGTATCAAAAATACATAGAAGACATCGGTTCTGGATACCCGGGGATGTGGAAAACCACCACAAGAATCCTAAAAATCCACCAAGAGTTACCGAACTCATATCTGGTACTAACATCTTTTACACAAGCAGTGAAAAATCGAAAGCGTCTGCCATCCATATTGAACGGGTTTTTACACCGGCAATCACGTGCTTTCCGGGTCATACATTACAAATAATAAACCATATTGAGAGACATCAACCAGTAATTACTGAAGACATCAAACCCACATCACCAAAAGAACTAACAGAACTCATAACAGAGCTACCAAAAATAAAATTACCTGGATGTGATCTAATACCAAATTCGGTCCTCTAGCACTTCACCAGAAAATGTCTAGCATATTTAGCCTCCCTGTTTAATGTTTAAGTTACTTCCCTTAGGAATGAAACATGCGCATGTTCTTATGTTCGCAAAGCAAAAATAAAGAAAATATAATAAACTACCGTCTAATAAGCCTATTAACTACCCTCTCAAAACTGCTAAATAAAAGTTATTCATATCGGTCTTGTAAAAATTGTAGAAACACTCCATATCCTGCCACCTTCCCAGTTTGGTTTCAAAAAAGGCCATTCGACCTGCATCAACTTCAGCAAATTAGTGAAATTGTTGGAAATTGGCTTTGAAAACAAATGTTACAACACAGCAGCATTTTTAGACATCGCTCAGGCTTTTGACAAGGTGTGGATAGAAGACCTTAAAGCAAAACTCCCAGAAAGAAACATACCTCGATACCTTCAAGCCACAATCTTTTCATTCCTTGAAAAAAGAATATTTGCTGTTAAAGTTAACTGGACCATCTCCGAAACAAAAGATGCCAAAGCGCAAGTCGCACATGGGAGCTTATTAGAACCTCTGCTCTTAGCAGTGTTTGCTAACGATACGGCTATTCAAGAGTGAAGTCTTGGAAGAAGCCATTTAGCAGCTGCAAAATGCAACAGACAAGATCAGCAAATGGTGCAAACAATGGAACATTCAAATCAACCCCATAAAATATCAATGCAAAATATTCACATTCGGAAAAACAATCAATCCACCCCACATCAAAATTAATAGAAATGTGATACCTTGGAACCCCCAAGATTCCGCCATTAAATACCTTGGAGTACAGCTAGACACGAGGTTAAGTTAGAGTTTCCATATAAATTACAAACTAAAGCAATACTATCACAGACTGAAACAACTATGTATATCCACTAATAAATCGGAAATCCTGGCTCAGACCGAAGTGTGCAATGCTTATGTATAAAACCTTACTTCGACCTCTGACATACGCCTCTTCAGTTTGGTGTAACACTACTAAAACCAACATCACCAAGTTGTAGAGATTCCAAAACAAGGTCCTCCGAATAGCAGTCAACATTCCGTGGTACATTAGGAATACACAGCTACATCACGAACTATGAATATCGTTAATACAAAATTATATCCACGGGAGAGCCAAACCTTCCTAGATAACATCAACAACTGTGATGGGGCAAAATACTACCATCTTTGTAAGCCCAATATTCATGTACGATTCAAGAGAAAGTTACCCCAAGATGTCATACCAGATGGAACTAATAATTAAAGTGAACTCAATAATATTATGTAATTTGGGATATTACTGTAAACCCGTATAAGTAATTGGGATTGTTAAAAAGTAAAACAAATTAATGTAGTTTTTTGTACATACAATCAATAATATCATATATAACAGTTTAAATGTTGATCTGATAAATGAATAAAAAAAAAGGTATATAATTAATTTTTAAAAATATTTATATTGTAACAAAAATAACATATTACAAAAAAATTTCCATTTCCAGCAGCACCCTTGAATTCAAAGTCCAGAACATTCTGATTCGTTCTAGAACCGCGTGTTTCGATGTAGAGCAGATGGGCCTCCGTGATAGTCGAATAGGATAACTCATATAACGAACAACAGTGATGCAATTTAACTAGTGTTGTTATAGTAACCGCTGACCGTTACCTTAATAGTATTATAATTTATAATTACTATGGAGCCACTGGAATAAAATTTAGTTTTGATTTAAATCGTAGTTCAATTTCCATTTCATTTATCATAAAGGCTGAACAACGAGTCGCAAAAATGGTCGATATTTGTTAAAAAAAGTGGAAAAAATTCAGGGAACATTCTAAAAAGTATCCTGAACGACAGAATACTGTGATCAGGAAATATCAAAACTAGACATTTTTTTGCACGTTATGTGCAACAATCATATCAGACGTCATCAACTTGAGTAACTTCAAGCCAAAATTGTAATGCATCAAATGTACTTACTCTAACAGAAGTAGAACCAATTGAATCACTCAATGACTCGACATTGTAGTGCGTAAAAATGATGAACTTCGTGCAGCAAGTACTTTATTGATTTTTTTTTATTTAGAACAACAAATCTATAACTTTTTTAGTTCTTCAATCAATATATGGGATATCTTGCAGTCTCACCTTGAAAAAGAATCCTTATCGTTAAAACTTTGTCGACAACCTGATTTAGTGTCCGTGCTGATGCCCAGTCAAGTATTATACAACTTATACCAGAAGGGCACTACATCCGCGACCCCAGTTCTATCTCTTATCCATTTATTTCTTTTTTTGTCTCGTATTGTAATTCCAATCATTGCTCTCTCCATTGCTCGCTGAGTGACTTCCAGTTTTGTTTTTACTTGTTTCGTTAATGTCCATGTTTGAGCGCCGTATGTCATTATAGGAAGTATACATTGGTCATATACCTTAGTTCGCAAGCGTTGGGGTATTTTGTTGTTTTTTAAAATATAAGCTAGCTTTCCAAAAGCTGCCCACGCCAGACGTCTTCTTCTATCTATCTCGTGTTCTCTGCTTTCCTTCCTTAATGTTACAGTTTGTCCTAGATATATATACTCGTTGACATTTTCTAGGATAGTTCCATTTATGTTAATTTGTGGGTTCTCAAGACACATTGTCTTCGTCTTATTCAAATTTACTTTTAGACCTATTTTCTTAGACGTTTTTTCTAATTCGTTTATCATAATTTGTAGGTCGTCTTTGTTGTCTGCAAATAGAACTACGTCGTCGGCAAATCTTAAATGATTCATTTTTCCCCATTTACATTAATACCCGTATTTGACCAGTCCAGATTTTTAAATATTCCTTCAAGTGCCAAATTAAATAATTTTGGAGACATTGTGTCTCCTTGTCTAATACCTCTATCAATTGAGAATTTATTACTATATACATGTAATTTAATTGTTGCTGTGAAAAGAGTGACGAAATTGAAATAGGAATATGCAGGACATACAGCTCGGATCAAAGACAGTAGGTGGAACGTTAAAATCCTCCAATGGAGACCATGGACAGGCAAGAGACAGCGTGGCAGGCCAATAATGAGATGGCAAGACGACATTAAGAGAGTAGCAGGACTGCCATGGATGAGAGTCGCACAGAATCGCGCTACATGGAAGAATTTGAGGGAGACCTATGCCCAATACTGGGCGGAATGAGGGTTAAAGAAGAAGAAAGAAGATACCAGAAGGGGTGTGATGCTTTGGCACACCTTATCTATGATAGTGATCAGGCTAAGAACGCCCATTTTGAAGCAATTCTGATATTAGAGAACCCTTGAAATGTCATTTATTATATATGTTTCTGGAATAATGTTTTTGTAAGTAGGCTGCTCAATATCTATTGCGAAAAATTAACAAAAACAATGTTTAACATTGGACTCTTTTTTATTGTTTCTCAAATATTCTTCCTGAGGGTCAATACATTTTTGCATACGCTAGAGCCAATTTTCATAGCATTTTTCCCATAGCAAATCAGGTATCTCCAAACGCATTAACCGCATCTTCTGGTGTCAAAAATCGTTGTCCACGTACTTTGCTCTTCACGCTTGCGAACAAAAAGAAATCGTTAGGAGCCCAATCAGAACTGAACGGCGGATGACTTATCAATTGGACGTTTTTAGTGTTCAAAAAGCCAGTTTGCGTCGATGTGTCTGAGTTCGCAACGTCATGGTGGAGAACGATTTCTTATTTCTCTGAAGACTTCTGGCAAACAAATGGTTGTGTACCATTCAGAACTGGCCCTTTTACTATCCTCTAAAACCACGTTCCAGACATGTCTAGTTTTCCCAAAACAAAACAGGCGACCCTTTGTTTCGAAGTGCTTCGAGTGCAATTAACTTTTCTTGAGTTTAGCTATCTTGGAACTCATATAGTTGACTGCTGTTTACTTTCAGGCTCATATGCAATAATCCAAAATTCGCCACCTGTGACGATGTTGTAAACCGTTTTTGAAGCACCACGATCGTATTTCTTGAGCATTTCTTTCGACCAATCGACTACTTATGCGGAATCCAATGCGTACATGATAACTCACATGATGATCTTGCTTTAAATTCATCCACCAGCGAACTACCACCACAATTAAATTCATTGAACCAACGATATACAGTGGCTCTGTGTGGGACTTCATCACCAAAACTCGAAGTGATTTGATCGACAGTGTTGAGAAAGTTGTAAAAAATCATGGCACGAAAATATAGACGCGTTAATTCCATTTTTTGGCTGAGAGGAAATTTTCAACTTAATGAAAACCAAAGAAATAACGTCCGTATGACAAAATGTTCTGAGTACGTATGCCGTCAAATATGTCAAACTGTATGATGCAAACGTCAGATCGTACCAAGCACACGCAGGGTTGGCAATTCGTAATAGATATCGAGCAGCCAACGTAAAGTCGCGAAAAGTAAGTGAAAGACTTCATCGAGAAAGTACAGACACAACAAAGGACATTACTCTATACAATACTTTAGTAGCTTTTATAAACACGCCACTAAACAAAGCAATTTTGTTTAATGTGTGAAATTGACGTCCACAAAATAGACATTATAAGAAAGAGGAAGCAAAACAAAGATAGAAATCACGGTTTTTTGGACACCAGTCTTTCGTTATAGAAATATATTATGCTGCAAATCATTTTCTGAAGCTCAACTTAGTACGGAAAAAAATGTATACAGAAATTCATAAGGATTTCGGGTTTCTATGAGAAACCACACAATGAAAATAACAGAATACGACAGAGGGAAAATGAGCCACGCTTCTGATTTCGATAAAACGGCGTGTTTTATCCCGGAGATTTGTGCATTTAACAGCATTTTTAAGAATCAATAAAATTATTGACAAAGAAGAAAAATACTAGGTCAAAACATAATTAAACCCATAAAGACTCCTAGCATTACTGAAGTCTACTTTTCCCAATACTGACAGCGTCACTGCCCTTACGTACAAGCCTTTTCAGCCCTTAAGAGAGTGAAAAACTTTTTGAGATCAAAGTTAAAGAAGATAAAATGACAAGCCTGTACTTTTATTTACTGAGAGTAAGTTTTTACAGTTTTTCTTTTGATGACATAGTCCAGAGCTTTGTCATTTTAAAGCCAGGAAAAGGAATGTTAAAAAAAGCTTTTAGATGAAATAGATGTCTCAATGATGTGTGATGTATGTAAAAGTTATATTGAACTGCATGTATGTAACGAAAAGGACTTTCTCAGTGGCCACGCAGTTAACAATTTGCTTCATTATCCGTGACCTGGAGCAGGCGCGTTCGGGACTCGCTCAACCCATGGGTACATATGATGCCCTAACATCAAGTTCGTTAAGTGCCTGTTAGTAGACACAACAAGCCCATGAGGCTGCAGGACGGTAAGTGATCCTACAAAAAAATGAAACAAAAATTGAAAAAATCAAGGAGGAAAGGCGAGTAAAAAATTGTTAGCTTAGGGCGCTAAAAACCTTAATCAGGCCCTGTTCAAGGATTTTGATTTTTGTCAAAAGAAATTGTAGCGAATTGTTTTGGCATGAAGCAATATTTTTTATAACTATTATGAAATACAAAGTTTATTGACATTATCCCAAAGTACATCAATAAAATTAGTATATCTATATCAATCCATACTACAAAGTTTTTTCTCTTTGTTTCATTATCTCCAAAAGAGTCTTTAAAAAACTTACGAGGTCTGTTCCGAAAATATCGAGCCGATGCTGATATAATGAAAATAGTTCGCACGGCTACAATGCAAGATGAGCTTTAATGGGGACCTCACTGACCCGATCTGTTTTCAGTTAGAGCGAGCACATCTAGCGAGTAATTGTATCATTTTCAACAATTGAATGAGAAGAACAGCAAACTTGCATGAAATTTTGTGCAAAGCTAGTACTACTTGGATGATTTAAAAGGCTTTCGGAAACGATGTAATGAATACAGCATGAATAAACGCAACTGATGATAGACAATTTTACCTTGACAAGTCACTCGCTCATTCATCACATTCTACAGTCCAGATTTGTCATCCTGCACCTTCTGACTATTCCGAAAACATAAATCACCATTGAAAAAGAACAGAATCCGGATCATCGACAAGATTCAGGCCAATACTATAAATTTTATTGTTGTAATTGTATGTTTTGTTTTATACAGTTCAATAATTTCAGAACAGACCACGTGTACTATAATTGCTGAAGTTTCCTGAAAATCGTAGAATCGAAATATGCCAACAAAGTCGCTTCAAGGTTTACTACAATTAAACAAATTCGAAACCAGCTATTTTTACAATGTGCCACTTGCGCAAGAATTAGGCCTGCCGGTACAACGATCATTAGGGTATACGGGACTGGTTACAAAGCCGATTCTAATAAATCTAATGCAGGTACTCCTAACATTATTGTGGTATTCAAACGCCTTTTCCTTTGGAAGTTTATAAAGTCATTCAATAAAAAGTCGCATATTCAAAAGTATCGTAGGAAATTGGTAAAATTATTATGTAATTCTTAAGTTATATGTGTACACTAGGTTTAATAACGAAATTGGTAGGAAGATGTCTGCATTCTTTAAAGTAAAAAATAATAATTTGGGGCATCATAGGCCATGATGTTAACAACGAAAATTTCAAACATAAATAGAAACAGATAAAGTTAATTTGCCTAACTTTCCCGTTTAATACAAGCAATTATCTCAAAAGGTACTCATCATATTTGTGTAATACGAAATTTAGGGTCAAATATTTGAATTAATCATAAACTGTTAATAACAGTTGCATTTGTAAATATCATTGCAATGAAAATCTATTGCTAGAATGCTTTTGAAAATTCAAATCTACATGAAAATAAGTTAGAATAAGGGAAATATTTACTAGGTTAAACATAGCAATCATACTCATTTGAAAATTAAAGATCGTAATTCTTTCAAGCAGATCTACATGAAGAAGTTCAGGAAAAGGGAATGATTACTGAGGTTCAAACATAGCAAGATACATCTTTTCCCACCGTATCTTTCAAGCTTCTTTAAAATATACGGTGATAATAAAAAGCAAGGAAAAGCGCATAAAATGCACCAATAAGGATATTCTGGCTATGGCTATGCTACCAACTTTTAATTCTGTGATATCTCTAGGGTAATGCAATTTTTCCTAAATTTTCAAATTTTTCCTACTTTTTAATAATACGTGGGACCTGTAGTTTTAAAAATTAGTTTAATTAAAAGTCATATCTCAAATTTGATAAAAAAATAAATGTTAATCATCACTTATCTATTGTAGTTAATAATTTTTGGTAAAATTAAAAAAACTCACTTATTTTTGGCCTGCAAGTCACATAAATTATTGCGCGAGACTCACGTTGCCCACATGCAATTTGTACACCCCTAATGAACATCATACTTTAATATAAAGATAAATTACAGAAGAATATTTATGCATACAAAGGCATTCTTTGTGTAATTCAAAACTATTCGTTTACATAACAATCGATTGCTCCTGTAATATACTATTGTAACTCCAGAATTCATGCGGTTATTATCTTTGTTATCACTCTGCATTAAATGCAAAGCGGTGGAAATAGATACTATTGTACCACTAACCCTTGATGCTAATAATAGCGATAGCTTTGCCCCTTTCACATATGTCCATGAATTATCGGGAACGGATATCAAAGGCATTTTATTGGTCGAAACGAATCAATACAACTGCGTGCGTGCCTTAATTTTCCTTTTTACACACATTCGCATTGTAAAGTTATCACAGAAGATTAGTATAACAATTAAAACAAATTAAAACCGTCAAGGGTGTACAAGTAGGTTATTCGAAATTTTTAAGTCTTTCTTTAGACTCATGTTAAATTTCTTCGACTTATCATTTTACTCCTACAGTTATTCTTTACTTTTAAGTCTAAATACAGCACTGTTTTCATTTCCGTTTCTCTAACTTCTACTTTTTCTAACTTTTTTTATTATCAAATGCTTTGATAATAAGCCGTTTACTCATAACACAAGGTGGCTTAAATATGACCGGGACTGATTTGTGTGTAAACAAGCTGCACCACACAGCAGTTGTGCGCGACCTTGAGAGACTGGAGCCACAAGCTCCACCCTCCCTCCTGCTCGGGTTAGAACTTGTTCAGTCCTGTTTGGGAATTGCTAGTGATGAGCGAACAGAAGGTACTGCGGAACAACTCATTGTGATCAAATTCCTTGTAGAAAAAAACGTCCCGTCGGTTGAAATTTGTCACTGACTTCAACAACAGTATAAAGAAGAGTATCTCTCACAAACCCGTGTGTTTGAATAGTGTGCTTCAGAGAGGGCAGAGAACGTTTCACCGAGCCAAACATTAATCGTGCAAACGGGCTTATTCGTGAGAGTAGGTGTAGCACTATCAAGGAACTTGGAGTGATAAACCACCTGTACTATCGCAAGGTGAATGCACGGTGGGTACTACGTACTTTAACAGATGTGAACAAAATGGTGCGCATGCAAGCTGCCAGTCGTCTCTACAGCAGTTTTAAGACAAAGGTATTGTATTTTTAAAGTCTACCGTGACCACCGATGAAACCTAGGTGCACTACTTCATTCTCGAGAACCAGCAGTCATCACGTAAGTGGCGGCATACCAGTTCTCCCAAACCCGAAAGAGCAGCTCGGCAAGAAACGCGATGGCAACGTTCTTCTGGGACTGGCAGAGGGTTATCCATGTAGATTTTCTGACGGATGCCATAATAGTCAGACGTGAAGGAAAAGATCCCATCCAGGTTGAAAGCAGGTAGCTTTCCTACAAGACAATGCGCGCCCCTATACGGCCAAAACAACAATGGAAACTCTCAGAAAAATGGTACCTTCTACCACATCCGTCGTTCCGATTTGACTTCAAGTGATTTCTACCTGTTCGAAAGGCTCAAATCAGACTTGCGAGGCATATGGTTTGAGGATAATAACTCCGAAGGGAAGTACGTTAAAGACCGACATGTGCAAGTAAGTGTTCGAATATTTTTTTTTGTAAAAAAATCAGTCCCGATCATACTTGTATCACTTTGTAATTAAGGAATTATTGCAGTGACTATTGGGTATATATGTCACACTTGAAGCAATTGATTACATGTTGCTGAATAGAAAAAGGAAAAGATATGACAACTAACTTTAGTCCCTTTCAAATATTGGAATACTTTTCTCACTCCATGCCAAATCGCTGGCGCTAGATTTTCTAAGAATTGACTAAGTACTCCAACACTAAACAATATGTCAGCACGCGATGTTGCGGCTAAAAAAACCTTCTGCTGCTAGTCTAGGCGAGTCTTCTTTGGATATCGTTATAATTCTGTCTATTGGTGTCGACACTAGAACGCAAACATCCATTCTAAAATGTGTTAATAAATTTTCAACATAATGACTTTGAGATAACATTAATTTGTTTTGATGGCGTTTTATGCAAATTCCTGCATAACAATCAGTCGGTCCATTTTGCACTTCGATTCTTTCAATTCTGAAGTAATTATTCCATGCGTTGTCCCGGCTATCAGTTGGTGGTCCACATGTAAACACAACACTATGACTTCACCATTAAATGTTCAGCGACACACGCATGGATCAGCATCTGCTTGTGTGAATCCACATGACATCAGATACAAATGGAAATTTTGGTTCCACTGTCTTGATGCTCGATTCAGACCATAGATTTTTTTTCAGCTTCTTAATGCGCGCGTCATTACGGAATCCACATGCGAGTCATATTTGACCACTGATGAAAAATTTCCTCATAATCAATGTCTTTTTTCTGAATTAATTCGCGTACCGCCAATTTCGTTTTAAAACGTTCAATAACTACTTACATGCCATTGGTTTTCTAGCTGTCAGTACATCGACTAAATCCCACGTTTTGTTGACTTCGTGAGATTTCATCTTTGTTTCATCGTTTTGCACAAGTCTTCTGCTTCTGGAGAATCCATCGCTTGTTTTAGAGGCTAAGGTTCGTCCACATCGGCTACCAGAGCGCAGGAGAAATTATTCTAGCACTGTCTGTTTTTCAAATTATATGGACACTTAATACGTGGAAAGACGTGTGCGCGACCATGTTTCTTCCTTATGGATTGAGTTCGTGTTGGTTTTTCATTGGTATTTGTATCTTATCTTTCTTCAATGACAATTTCTTGATATTTATTGCTCGGACGTTCGCACCATTTCATAATGCAGGATTAGTACGGAACGGAATTGATTCCTTTTCATGAATTATGACATCTCTTGAGGTGATGATCTTCCTCACAAGTGGATCCCAAAATCGGTTTGCCTTTTGCGTAACCAACAAACAGATGTTTGGCTGACTTCTCGTCCCATTTGAGTCTCTTACTTCGGCACCATCACTAACGACCCACACACACGAAGATCTCTCGCCGAAGGTTTAATACCATTCCACATCTCCACTGACGTTAACTTCCAATTTCCCTTCGGATTTCTGTTCGATGTATAGGCCGTACAATTGATGGTTTCACTTCAAAGCTCATTTGAAAGAGTGTCCGCATGTATCCAGATTCTCTCCATCTCTACCAGTGTTCGGTTTTCACACTTTGCGGGTCCATTCTATTGTGGAGTGAAACCAACACTTATTTGATGTGTAGAACGTGCGAATTTTTGAGAAGCTTGCTTAGATTTCTATTCACATATTGGTTACCATTGTCCGTTCTGAACACGTAAAGCTTTCGCCCTGTTTATTTTCTAATTCTTAACACGAGCAGTCACATCTTTAGTCTTGATTCTCAGGAAGTATATTGTTAGATGACCAATATAGTCGTCTTTAAAGTTTATGAAATATTGTGATACCGCTGGCGAGGACACCTCCATTGGTTCGCACAAGTCTGTGTATACATGTTTTATGGGTTTAGTTGACTTGTATTCACTCGATTCAAACCTAATTAGATATCCGCTGCAGTGACGGGCGTGAAGGTTTTTAAGAAACCACTTTATCGTTGAACTTCTTATTCTTTTCGCGTACGAGACTCCTCTTAATCTTCAGAACTACCAACGCACGTATTGCACTGTCCAGAGTCTGAAATAATGCTTTGTTAAGCTGTGTCTTCTTTTGAGTCGATTTTCACACTTCTCGATCGCTGGTGTTCTTGACTTTTTATTTGGGCTTTTTCTGTGACTTTTCAGCTCTGCTATCATGTAATTGTGAAAACAAATGCTAGCATAATTATCAAGGTATTTGATAATAATCACAGCAAGTGGCAGTGATATCACAACGAATGCAAGCGTTCAGTAATTGTTAGCGTCAGAGCTCTCTGTCCCCATCATTAATTTTTTTTTATTCAAATATATTGAACGGAACGCTCAGTTAAGACGATTTGACTTTCTAACTAGTAATTGAAACTGAACCGACTTACTTATTTAAATCCCAGATTTGAAGTACTCCAAATGTCAGAATTAATTGGTCTCTTCGAAGGACTTCTTAACAGCTATTTCTAGATCTGGCCAGCGAACATTAACTTTCACAATTAATTTCCATGGAAACATAGTATGTACACATATTTATGTGAAAAACAGATAAAAAGCCTGATAGCATCGGGAACGAACGTAAACATCGTTTAATCGTGTAGGTTGAAGCAAGCAGCGTTAGATACTCGACGATTAAAACCCCATTCGGATACGGAAGGGTCAGCGATTTTCGCGTCCGCTGAATAGCCGGGTGCACCAGCCGTTCGATAAACCCATTCTATTTGTAGTATGCGCGCCGTGTTTCTCTTATTTTCCGGAGAACGTTCCCCGAAGAATTTAAACTGGGAGCGGCAGAGCCGGAGATTTGATGCCGCAGTGCAATGATGAAATAACCAGCATAACTGTTATAAAACGGGCATTCCAGCTGCGGGCATTGCGAGCAACCTGTGCAAGTAAGTGTCTGCTCAACTTGACCCCTGGACAGTTTATGTGATGAGAGGCGCTGCGCGGGCGCCCGTGATTCCCCGTAGGTGCAAAATGGCGGATTTAATTATGGTAATCGTGTGATGTTTCAATGCATGGAAAGCACCTCGAGTGGATGCCTACGAAGCGTAAAATGCAAATGACTTAATGGACTTTTATGGGTGAACTGGCTGTCCTTCTGGACAGCGTCACGATGGGATCTGAAATAATCTCATTCATTATCTGTTGCTCATCTTAAATACATCGGCTATTTATTGAATCTCATTTGCCCTGCTCTTCAGCTTTATTAGGGCTGTAATAAATTTGGATGTGCTGAGAGGTTACCTATGATTTTCAATTACTAACCTCTGTTCAAAAAGGAATATTAAAAAATAAACTCTCGAGCATTTTTTATGTTTCATGTTGCACATAAAATATATAATAACAATCTCTATTCCATGGCATTAAATAATTTATAAATATTAGTTACTAGACATTCTTTCTACGTAATACGTTAGAATTAGTAATATATGGTAAAATATAATATTCAACTTTATGAACATCCTGTACCAAAACATGTGTGCTTAACTGTCCTATAAAGTGTTTCAAGTACCCTATTAATTATTTACGAAAGAATTATGCTCTTTTATCTCTTTATTGTGGGCCATTATTTGTTTATTCTTTAAAATGTATCTTACATGTATGCCTTAAATAAAGAAATTCATGAGGCACATAAAAATAATTATGTAGATTGAATACTTTATATTCTACAATGTTGATTTTTGATTAAAAAGTTTACATAATTGTTGTGGAACTGGAAACCATTGCAACTAAATTTATTAGTGCAAATATATGCTAACCTAGATCGATTTTCTAAAATGTTTTAGACCCTAAGACCACAATAACTTTGAAGCACAGATCGTAACACATTTCATCAGAAATTTTGCCTCCCGTATAGTCGTAATTTATTGTATATTGTTTTAATTGACTTCGTGACTCTTGTCCCATACTCAATTGCTTCTGTATATTTTTCTTCTTTTTGGTGAGGAAGAAGATAGCGAAATAAAAGTGTGTTTCTTGCATATTCTCCTTTCAAGCAGCACTCATGGTGGCACCTGTATCTCATGGGTTCTCCTTCTGTTAACACTCAACATGACTTTGTTACAATTTATATATACGTGGAAAGTCTAAAAAGTTTGAGTCTCAAAATGAAGATGGCTCTACTTGTTCAAATCATTCTGTTACCAAAATCGTACATGCTTTGAAAGATACATGTAACACTTTTAGACGCTTAGTTGTTGTTTGATAGTTAAAATAGAATAATCAAGTACTTTCATTTGGAAGTTAATACACCTACTAAAATTAAATTTAAAGTTAGACGCCATTTACAGGGGCTCTGTCCCGTCATTTGTCACCGTGAAAAGATGGGCAGTTGAATTTAAACGTGGTTGTACCAGCTTGACTGATGGTGAGCGTTCGGGACGGCTAACAACTGCAACCTCTACCGATAACATAGAAAAAGTTCACTAAATTATACTGGACGACCTTCGAATCAAAGATCGAGAAGTAGAAGAGGCTGTGGTCATATTGAAAGAACGAGTTTGTCATGTATTGACTGAAGAATTGGACATCAGGAAACTGTCCGTGTGTTGGGTTTCGCGCTTGTTCACTTTGAACCAAAAGTTCATTCCAATGAACATTTTCAAAGCCCTGCTTTAGCAGTTTCAGCGAGCGAATCGATTTATCACTGTCGATGAAACTTGGGTCCACCATTACACTCCTGAGACAAAGAAACGATCAAAACAATGGATTGAAAAGAGTAAACCTGCTCCAAAAAAGGGAAAGACGGTTTCATCGTATGAGAAGGTGATGGCGACTGTTGTTTTTTTGGGAAGTCGACTACTTAAGAAAGGGAAAACAATAACGGGGTCGTATCACCCATCGCTATTGGACTAGTTGAAGACAGCAATTGGTAAACAACGGCCCCATTTTGAACCGAAGAAAATGCTCTTCCACTATAACCCAAATTCACGAATTGCAGTTTGAATTGATTGACCACCCAGCATATTCACCAGATCTGGCCCCCAGCGACGGTTTCCTGTTTATTAAGCTCAAAGTTTGGCTCGGAGAACAGAGATTTTCATCAAACGAGGAGCTCATCGTAAGCGTAGACGCTTATTTTGCAGAGCAAGACGCCAATTACTATTTGGACGAATTAAAGAGGTTGGAGTATCGCTGGAGAAAGTGTTTCGACTTAAAAGGATACTATGTTGAAAAACAAAATTGAATTTGACAAAAAAAACACCTGTTTCTATGTTAGGCTAAAAACTTTTCAGACTGCCCATGTAAGTACTCTTGACACATTGGTAGTTGCAGAGAAAGTTGGTTATATTACGTATTAATAGCTGTAAATACTTCTGTATTGCTTCAGCTTCATCTAGTTTATTTTATTTCACGTCTTGAATGAGTTTTCCTCTGAAGAAATGAATAGTGAGGAATCTACCTCAATCCATGACTTGATAAGATTTCTCACCTTCTATACGTTGAAAATTTATATTTTCTGCAAGTACATTTTCCAAAAAACAACAGACACTTGGTGATATAAATAATAATATCCTCAAGTTTATATCTAACAAACCTTAGCAAACGAGGGCTTTCCTCAGAACACGTTTTTCAGACTCTCTCAAACACTAGTCTGTTTTCTTAAACAATGGTCTATTTTAAATAAACCACCCAATTTTCACTGAAACGTCTCTCAGTACAAGTATATCAAGTCGTGCCTAAAAAGACAATTTAAACTACTTTTTTGTCGATCCTGTCTAAAACGTTATTCTCTTATTCGTTGAGCTGATCTCTCGATTCATCCAAGAATTGTGAAAATTTCAGCGACTGGAATAATACACATATGCACCAGTTCTAGGCCCAAAAATGAGATACAAAAATAATGCCCTAACTTCCCTGATTGGAATGGCGGTGGTGCTCATGGTACTTGTCATTTTTTAAAACAATGTCCAGTTGTGATAATCAAATGATACTGATTCTTCGAATGTAATCGAAGTTTAACTACTGCTCTGCTTTCTTTTTGTTCCCTCGGTCATTCTTTCCTGTTAAGAGTCTAATACGTAAAACTAAACTTTTTGTTCATATCTCTAATTTAAAAATTTGCATTATTATGATTCTCTCATTAAAGATAAGAATCTTGATATATAACAATAAAAAGTATCGGGCGTAGAATGACCCATAGACGTGCACCACCTTCTTTAAGATAAATAAACAGTTGAAAAATATTGTGTTTGATAATAATGGTTATATAAAAACGCATGTTAAGCCTACTAATATGGTAGAAAGCAAAATTGAGTGTGTACTTTAATACATCTGTCTCCTGTTATTAGTGGATTGGGAGCTCTAAACATGATTTAACTACATTTATACTAGAGTGTCAAATTAAATTAAAAAGATACAAAACTTCAACAATAGATTTTATTAATACAACACACTCAAACATTCAAGTAAAATTTACTATTAATCTCCTTTACTATCATACAATGCTTTTGACTTTTAACAGATGGTATGAAAATTGTCATTATTTTATCACTGCAATCATCAATTCAACTTTGGTGCATGTTTCATTAGATAACATGCCAAAAGTTTTCTTGTTGTATATTTTCTCATGAGGTAGTTGTACAAGCTCAATGTCAAAGGGCATAATTCTGTATGAAAATAAGGCACGATACCTGGGATCTAGCAAAGAGAGCCCGACAGGCCCTTGGCTCTGTTTTCTTTTCTGAGAATCGGCTGTTTTCTCAATATGATTTACAAAACTGTCATTCACCCAATCGTGATATACTGCATAAAGAGCCACATTGATAAGCTCCAGGTGATTCAGAACCGGACCCTAAGGACCACCTTCGGCGCTCTCTAGTTTATCAAGAATACCATTATCCACCGCGATGCCGATATGCCAACCATTCAGGAGTACATTTCCCAGTGTGACCAACAACGCTTCTCCAGTATTGAAGGTCATAGCTATGAGCTGGACAGGGCACCGCCAAAAGCGTCCGAAGATTCTTATCATCCACGCCATATCACCGAATAAGAAGGGGGTGAGGGGTTAGATTCAGGAACCCCCAATATAGCCACCGAAGTTAACGTCAACGTCCATGGAAATAACCTTTTATTTAAGGAGAATGTTATTATTAAAGATAGAAGTCGTCGCTCAAAATATTAATGTATTTGGTGACATTTACCGCGTCGTTACACAAAATTAAACGTAAGCACCACCACACCAAACGACATCGCGTACTATTAGCGCCCCCATATTTTACACTTTTATCATCCAATTGATTGGACGAACATCACCATACCCAGGTTGGCCCACTTCACTACATCGAAATTATCAACTTTGGCAAAAGAATGTCGGAGCGACAAAACATCTATTCGAGGACATATCTATGTTGTCCAATTGGTCGACGTTTCTTCTGTAAGTGTATGAGAGGTTTCTCATTGATGCGTTTGTATAAGCCCACACGATGTACCACATAGCTCCTCCTTTTCTGAGATCTGCGCCAGTTCCGCTAGTACTTGTTTTGTAGTAATATTTAGTTGTAAGTAGTCTAGCTTACAAAATTTATCTTAGTGCCTCAATATAATACCAACTTTCACTCACTAACTATTTTATTCCGATAACCTGGCGTACATTTATTATAAGCTGAAATGGTAACTATAATCATCTATTAATGTTTATAAGATAACTCTTTAGTAACCTTCAAAATTAAACAATAGAAAAAAATAAAGAATATAATGTTGACATATTTGATCAAAATTATAAGACATCGAGTCACTTCTTCTACTCTTATATAGGCCATATTGAGTCACTTATAAAAACAAATTGAAGCATTAAAAAATTGGGAAGCACTATATGGTGTTTAAACTGAGATCATGTTGAGAGTTACCTTATTCAATCTAAAATAATTAATTAAATTATTTCTTTTTTCCCTCCTCTCACAACAATAAAATTTCTTGCCAAAAAATAATCTTTCTTGATCTCGTATGTTATTAGTAATTGATTTAAGGTAGCAACCTTAACATTCACTTACATTCACCCTTTCTGTGCTTGCATTGATGCAATTCTCCCAGACAAAAATATACAGCAATTATAAAAGATATATGATGCATCATCTTTCAGATGAACAAATAATTGAATAAGTTTTAGTACACAACGGACACTCCTTGTATGTCCTTTTGGGGCTTTTAAACATTTTAAATTTACAACTTATTCATGTTCTAGAAATAGATCAAAAATTGCTGCAATACCTACCCTAGTAGCTTCGTTATATCCAACAATAACAGCTGTGTACCACTGGGTCGTTCCCTCCGCGCGATACACCTCAACCCTATAGCCCACCAAGACGCTTGGTGTGGTCAGCAAAATCCGTTGGCCGTCCTGCTGCTCGTGCCAGCGCCTCACCGCCAGCCGTATCTCCGGGTAATCACGCACTCCAGGAATCGTCGGATCCCACTCCTGGAACAACAAATTCATGAGCCTGCTGGCAACGCGATAACAAGAGACCGCGCTAATTTGGCCAACGCAGGGACCGGTTCGGCCGCATTAATAACCCCATAAAAGAGAGAAAAACAACTTTACGAGATACGTTTCATTGACCAAACCGCAAATCTGTAATTTACGGCCGAGGTCGGCCGTGGAACGAGCCAACATTCCCAGAATTAATCGCCGGAATTTTGGTCCGAAGGACCGGTCGTCCGTCCGGCAATTTCGCAAATTGGCGCTCGAAAGAAGCCGGCGCACGACGGGCGGGCACCTAGCGGCGGCGGCCTGCGCCCGGACAGATGTGCGTGCCTGTTATTAATAAGCGAGTTGAAATTCAAATTCAGCAAGAAACCCTAGCCTGCAGCCATGAGCGGCCGTATATAGATTCAGAACGCCATTATTGGCGAAAACGGGTTTCAGGTTCTGCTGGCTTGACAGCTGAAACGGCGTTCGCGGGATTACGTGTCAGAATGCGGTCGAACAATGTGCAGTGTCTGCGGCGAGATCTGCTTACAAAGGTCTTGGTGCAAACTCTCGAAGGAAAGAGAAAACAACGACACACTGCGTGCGCGGCGCGGCTGGTCGAGATACCCGCCCGCCCGTGCGACTCATCCTGTCGGTTCCGTTTATCTCCCACGAGATAAATTATCGAATGTTTCCTTAATGGCCCTGGAGGTATCTATCTGGGTTATTTTAGACAGCGAAATGTTGACCCACCATTGCTGTTACAAACAAGTACATTAATTATATTGTCGGAGTCTTTCATTTAGTGTATCTATGTACAATACGTAAAATCGGTTTTGGGTCAATAAAAATCATTCTTTAAAACACTACTTACCTAGTATAGTACTAACATATATAAACGGCAATATGCAAACCCAAAATCTGTTTTGACTCACACTTTGAGGATAAGGTTTATTATGAGGCATTCACATAAATATTTTTTAATTGGGCTTAGTAACCTTCGAGACTAATCAAATTGCGTGTTTCTTTGTAAAGTTAAATGCCTTCTCGATATAAAATCAAAAAGATACTTCTATCAATGATCTAGGAAGTTTCGCAATCTTCATATCATCTTCACAAATACTTTAAATGTTTATTTTGAAATCTGTAAAATGATTCTCAATATGTCAATCGTAAATTGATTAATTCTGAAATATTTGCAACACAACTACAATATGCAGCAAATATGTTATAAAATTTTGATTTTCTCAAATCTATAATTCATGTACTACTAATCAACCTTGCACTATTGGTCGTTTCAATAACTTTCCATTTCCATTATACCAGTGATTAATATTATCAAAAATCTGGACGTGAAATATGCTTTCTCTTTGACTAGACATCTCTTTCTCTTTATCTCTAAATGTTTAGCTTTTAACAATACATTTTAAAAGATTCTGAAGTATTATTATATGTTATACAATTTACATAAGTAAAATATCAAACTATAACTAGTTACGAAATAGCGCATTAGAAAAGTTTTGCGATTTAGTGCAAGTGATGTTTTACGTTAAGTCGACTTCAAACGTGTTGAGGTAGGTTAAAACCAGCACTGCGGATTCTCTTCGAGATTAGGTGCTCCTAGACTACCGTACTGAAAAGAGCTCGCAATTCTGTCTTATTGTTAGTCAAATTTTTCGTACGGTATAAATACTGATTAGTGATTTAAAAAAAATGTTCAAGTGCTGGGAGATTGCCGTCATATTACGACCAAATAGTGTTCACGATAAAATTGTAACGAATTCAAAATTTATTTAGTAAGTCCTCCATGGACTATCACCTCAGATGTGCATATCAATTGAAAGCACTTATTGCAATTGTAACGCGAATAATGAACAACGCCATCGAAAGAATAAAACATGCGTCAAAAATTATTTACAAGTTTCAAGAAAATAGTGAAGAGAACTGAAGCTCAATAGAAAAGTGATGCGTAATGTGATTCTACGGTTTAAAAAAACGTTAACAATCGAGAGAAAAACTAGAATACCTGGGTCATATAATGCGCAATGATCAACGATACGAACTTTTACAACTGATTCTTCAAGGAAAAGTATTCGGAAAGAGAGGCCCTGGCAGAAGAAGAATATCATGGTTACGAAATCTAAGAAAATGGTTTAATACTACAACAACTGGCCTTTTTAGAGCAGCGGTAAACAAAGTGCAAATCGCCATGATGATCACTGATATTCGTTAATAAGTAGGTATCCGAAGAAGAAGAATCTAGAGAAAAACAGGAAGTGATCAGAAAAGAGGAATTATGGGCGAATAGTTCGAAATAGAAGGTGATAAGGCGTTTACAGCGAACCACAACATATCAATAAAGAAAATGGCTTCCCGTTTTCAAGTATCGGTGGGATTAATACAGAAAATTAACAAGAACACCAATTTGAAGGTATATAAAGTTCAAAAAGCACAAGATAGAACAGAGAAACAAGAAATTACTAGCAAGAAACGGACAAGGAGGTTATGCGAACAATTCTTACGAAACTTTAAAGGCTGCGTGCTTATGGATGATGAGGCCTACGCCTTGGCTAATTTCAAACTTCCCGGTCAAAAATTTTATGTTGACAATAATTGAGTAAAATTCTGACGAAGTGAGCATCAAAACACCCAAAGATATTTTTAGTGTGGTAGGCGATCTGTACATGTGGGTTAAGAAGCGTGCCGTTTATGACAGTTGGAACAATAAGCCAAGATAACTATGTGAAAAAATGTCTGCAGACACGACTATTGCCTTCTTTCAGAAACACAATGTGAATACACTATTTTGTCGGGACCTTGCTACAGCCCACTATGGTACAAAAGCAAAGGAATGGTGCAGCGCAAACAACATCAATCCCCCGAAGTGCCCCGAGTTCAGACCAATAGAGCGCTACTAGCCCCTAGTTAAACGTAATTTGCGGGAAACACAAAAATGTGTTAAGGATGTACAAGAATTGAAGCAAAAGTGGCAAATAGCCTCGCATAAGTTTGAGACTGTAAATACGTTAATGAAGGGCATTAAAGGTAATGTTCTACATTCTTCCCTAAAAAGCAATAAAATCACTCTTTATTTTACCAGCTGTTTTAGTGACATATCAATGCGCTGCAGGGGATAGTTTGTAAAATCATGTTGTCTGAGATCTGTAGTAGTCAACATTATTTGTTACAATTTCATCGTTAATACTCTTTATATTCCAAAGAAGAAATTTCGTATGTTCGCCCTCTCTGCCCGGCCGTTGCGCACCATCTTTGCTAGGGGGCGGTGTGGCAAGCATTGCATCTTAGAAAACTTCCATTATTACCCCTTGTTCGAAGTGAATGCAAGAATTAAATTATTTTTAGTGATTGAGTAAGCCATTCGCCACGCATCAGAAAGCTGCAGAGATGAACCTAAGCCCGTCAGTACCGCAGCTCGCGTCTTAACCACGCGGACACGCTAGCGCTCAACCCATATGTTACCTGGAATTTTCAACATTAGTTATTACCCGGGGCACCCGGGCAACCTAACAGAATATATGTCCCTACTTACGTTCTTTTCTTATCTATACCACAAAATAATACTAAACAATAGGGATATACTTCTATAGGTCAGTACTTTTCACAACTTCAGTTTTTGTTTCACTCCTGCGTTTACACAGTTACATTGTTCTAGACTAGTATAGGCTTGAAATTTTTCACTGCTTGCTTACCCTGAGTTGTGACTGAGTACACCGTGGACGTGTGATCTATGCAATTTGTTAATTGTTGAAATTTAAATTATTATAATTGGGATTATTTTAATTTAAAAAAAAATGTTAAAAACTGAATTATCACCGTGGGAATATGCAAGATAATTATGTAATTTCCATACTACTATTTTTATGTATATTGATATCGAAGCTTAAAAATTATTACACTCCATTTTTTCTATAGACGCTTCTCATAAAGAAAATTACATACAACAATTGCTAGGTGTCGAACCAGAAGTAGATGCAGAAACTTTTTCTAATAGTGATGACAAAAATTGTATTCCAAAGAAAAGTATTAAAAATGAATAATGAGATAGCGAAGCTGATGTTGAAGAATCAACCAAAGATTTTGAACCACATGAAAGTGAAAAAGAAGAACAAAGTGACGATAATATAAAAAAAAACAGTCAAGATCTTCGCAAGATCATTTCTGGATTAGCGATGAAACAATATGGCATAAAACTTCACTTCAACAAGTTTTGTGAATTCATGGGAATACTAATAGTATCTGGAGCTAACCGTTCAAATATCCAGAGCAAAACAGACCGATGTCGAGACTTTTTAAAGCACTTAGGTGAAGAACTATGCCTTCCTACTATGGAAGATCGATCGCTAAATTAACATGTAATCAGAAACTTTACTACAAAATCTATCCTATACAAAAGTATCCTAGTAGATATATTGCTACCATTTCTAGTTCCACACCAACTGCTTCTAATTACAAATAATCCGCACGAGAAGTAACTGAACGAAAAGTCGTTGTCGGGTGTTGTAATATTTGTCATGCAGCCCCCCACAACCGAAAAAGAAAGATTTGTAAATCATATTTTCAATGTGAGAAACCTATGCCAAGAAGATCCATCGACATTGACGATTTGTAAGAACTGTCCGTTACCAACTGACAAATAATAGTTGTTTTTGTTCTAAAATACATAAGAATATTTTCAATAAAAAATATTAAAAACTCATCTACTTATTTTTTTACTTTCCTTATCCTATAATAAGGAAAGTAATGTAATCGGCGGAAATCTGACCTACCCAGTTTTTCACATTTCTGGACGAATTATAGCCTCAGGACACCAAAAAAGTTGGTTTGGGCCATTGGTCCGTGTGTGTGTGTGTGTGTCTGTCGGTCTGTCAGTAAACAGGATATCTCGAGAACCGTAAGAGCTAGAGACTTGAAATTTGGTATGCAAGTTACTTGTAGGTATGGGACGCAGTGCGAAGCTTTTGGTAAAAATCGGCCGAGTCGTTTGGTCGCAAGGTCGCAAAATCGGTCGCAAAGCGGTCGCGAATCTAAACGGTTGAAGATACAAAAAATTTATGAGAATAAAAATAATTTGTTATCATGAGATAAACATGAATTTAAAATAAAAGTTGGTAAAATAGGAACTCGAAAAAAATTGAAGCTCAGGATTTTTAATATACCCGGTGTTTATAAAATGTTTCGGGAAATTTATATTACCAGATAGATCAAACCGAGACGAACAAAAAATTAAAATGAAATTTTTTGATCCCAGGTCAAATAAATAAGTTATAGCCGATTAAAAATTAATTAAACTGACCAATCATAGCGCGCTCGGATAGCTACCGGGCCGACTGCGGGAGGACGGGGTGAGCGCTTGGCTGCTAGGAGGGAGCACGCAGGCGATAATGGGGAAGGCTGTGCGACCGAGCTCGCACGGTTACCTTCAGTGATGCAGCAAAATTTTAAGTACGAGTCAATTATTGTCTTGTACTGTTTATTTTAATCAACTTTCGAGTGATGGACTTGCGCCTCGTCGTTTTTTAAAATAACAAGTTACGGGACAAGAGCAACGCAGGGCCGAGACGATGGACCCGGCATAATATATAATAATAGGATAAGGAAAGTCGTGTGATGTTCACACCAGATTTTAATATTATTTATTTTCATGTCTCTTACAAAGCGAATGTATGGAGTACCAGGGTACCACGCGTAGTATCTAGATGACCAAAGAAGATTAAGCTTATATAAATCGACTTTTTTAAATTAATATAAATTCCATTAAATAACTTAAATAATAGAATCTGACGTTCACAAATGAAATTATGTTCGGTTAAAGTCAAAATGGCTACCCTAGTGACCAGGCAGTAACAGAAAGGTTAAAGATGTACGGCAATTCCAGTTACAGAACGCAAAAGAACAACGCGCATCAAAAATTTAAATCGTTAAAAGAATTTATTGCACCAATACGATGCTGAGTCGCACGTTTACATGCAACCTGCAACACGATGGAATTTCCTTTGAATCGATGCATAATCAAAATGTATAACATATAGAAAAAGCAGGAAATAAAAGCAGACAGATGAAAACTCTATTAATTCAGAGCATCTTTTTACAATACATTCAAAGATATAGAGACGTAGGGCAATGCACCATAATTTTGAGAAAATGCAAACACGAATTCGCTCGCTCTATTAAGCTCGTTTGCGCTCTCACACTTTTTGCGCAAACAAACAACACGCGTTACGTAAAGAACGGGCGCCCAGCCGATGACGCGATCTAGAAATAAGGCTCATTATCGGCGGCATAATTAATAAATTGCGGAACGCCTGCTGCATAAACCATGCAGAACCAGTAAGCGCATTTTTGTTTTCCACGGAACGCTCGAGGCTGCTGCGGCGGTCTTTCCGCTGTATCACCGCATTTCCACGCGTGTCCTTGAATTCCCACGTTGGAGCGCCTCATACATAATCATGCATCCCACGTATGCGAAACTGCAGCTAATAAAACGCATTGCGGTGTTATGAGTGCTGCGTTTCGTAATTACGGAGCTTTGCCGAGACAGCTTTTGTTGGGCGTTTTTGTAGCGGTTACGGTCAGGCAGTTGGCTCACCTTGAGCGAAGAAAAGGTTCGGATAAAAAATTGATGCTGCGGCGCTTAAAAAACTTCAACCGGAAATTTCAGTTCTTATTCTCTTTAGTCGTCATTCCTTGAAGCAAGGAAAACCAATCGCTACCTCTTTAATGTTGTATTTTTAATCAAATCAGCTTCTACTTCATTACCGATGTATTCTTCCGCTGCTTTTCTCACAGACACAAAGCGCTTTCCGTTGCTTGATACGGCAGTAACGAAGTAAAATACATTGAAACGTAAAACCTTTCTGACCTTTCGATTAATTTCCAAAATATTTGTTCGAGCGTGCCTCGCGAAACCTGATTAATCCAAGGATATCTGCCATTATCTGAGAAGACTGTTGCAGCAAATAGCAATTTTGTTAATGCAAATCTTTGGCGATTTAATTAAAACGTGCTAATTTAAAGGAGGTAATTTTTGAGTACTAAATCTGAAATTTATTCTCGCTGATTTAAATATTCCATCTGGTAATACGAGCAGACCAGCATCACTTAATGCGCCATTTTAAATTTGTACCAAAGAAGAGCAATTTTCTTCCATGCGTTTTTTGTATAACAGTGAATTTTCTTGAAGAGTAGGATTAAAATGCAGTAATGCAGAAGAATGTTAGAGTAAGCGAACGAGTGAAAGTTCTAAAATGGCACGAGTGCGTGCCATACAAATCAAATGTAAGGAGTGGTATATTTGTTAATATCATTCATAGCTCACCAGACCACAACATTCATGATATTCTTAAGTTTAACCAAGTTTCTGGCAGGTGAGTTTCATGCTAGTTGACTTCGGAATTAAAACAACGGCGATTAGTGCCTGTTAAGAACCTCATGCTCAATGGTTAACACATTTATATATTCAACTATTGGTAAACAGGAAATAAAGTTGTTTATTCTGTTCGAGCAGAAGCTTTTCGGGTTCATAAGCAAGTGACAAAAAAATAAATAAGTTGGAACTTTGACTTCATTATACGTTAATGTTGATTTCATTGGCGAAATATGATATTCCTGTGTTCAGCCCCTAACTCTTATCCTCTTAATTAGCCCTGACGTGGATGTGGGTGACTAGATATGTCGCTTCTATGCCGCCTCACGCACGAATTAAGATCTGGCGCTCATGACGTGCCTTGTAATTGTAGAGGCCACGGAAATTGCCGTGGCCCTGGATGCTGTTGTATAAGTTTTCTGTGTTCAGAGAGATAAAGTCCTAGATTATCGGGATTTCCGCACCTCTGTGGAAGTCATGGTTTCGCACAAACCATGGGGCGTTAAAGATGGATCTCAAAGCCCAATTCTGGACAATCTGGAGCTCGTTAATGTAATGTAAACATAAAAAATCCTTGGGGTTTATATAAAGTTTTTAATTCCTGTGTGATTCTTGAGTTTTGGAATCTTCGATCAATTTTTGACTGATTTTAACGTTTACTTTCATTATTTTAAGATTTCTGGTATTTCTTCCTCATCTCTCCTCTAATAGTATTATCTTTTTTATTAAGGTTTTGCTTATAATATGTTAATTTTAATTTTTTTCCGATGGTATTGATTGCCCATTTTGGTTTATAAATACTTTCCAAATAATCAATTCTATTGAAAACCTACCAAGGGTTCATTATTTTTTAACAAGATTTATTGATGTGATGTACAGTAAACGAGGAATTTGCCTTTGTTATATCAAGTTATGTGTAGCCGTGGTGGTTTAGTGGATAGATCGCTAGACTACGAAACCAAGAGTTGCGGGTTCGAATCCTGCTCTCCGCCAATTCGATCGCTGGCATTTTTACGGCCCAGCTCGACTCAGGCTGCAATAAATGAGTACCTGAAAGTCAAACTCTGGGGTAATAATAGGCGGTGGTCAGTACTACCCTTGTGTGCCGTAGGGGCTCTAGATTGTAGCAGATCTATCCTGTTACGACGCCAAAGGGCCTTCAAGGCCTATTACGGGGAACTATTATTATTATATCAAGTTATGTAGGATATTCACGGTATCAAGTGCAATTTTTTTAAAGAAAGATAATATCCGTTTATTTTTTTAATTGGTAAAATATTAAGGAGCTAATCAACATCTGCTTTGAATTCAAAGCACATTATAAAATGAGTTATGCATAACAGTTGGTTTCATTTAAAAATAATAATAAGTGAAACATAATTATCTCCGGTAGATTAATAGACATTGCTAATGTTACTGATACCAATCGAAAGCTATACTATTTACTGCTAGCAGCAATTAATTTGCATACTCCAGCTACTAAAATAAGGAAAGTTGTAATCGTTGAATGAACTGCATATCAGTGATTTACCATTATTACACAATTCGAAAGAAGCATATTATGAACAGCTTAAATGCAATGTTTTTTGTACTTGAGCGCTTCTCGCAGAGTAGAGAATAAAACATTTGACCTTTGCTACTTAACACGAAGTCCCGATATTATCTTAAAGATGCACAATTAGTCTTTTTTCGCGTAATTCATTAAGATGCAAGAATCGCTTCTTAATAGCAAACAAAGTGGGCGATGCATTCGCAAACATTAATCAATATCGCATTATGCAAATTCTGTCAACGTTAAGTATAAATGTACATGTGGGCTCGTCTTTTCCATGGCAAATATGAAGTACAAGCCAAGAAATTTATCTTTCAATTAAAACTTTATAGGTTTTATATTTTTATACAAAAGAATTTTCTGCGTTATATGAAAGTACTGTTATACGATTAATTCAAATAGATGACATAATCTATTTTTTAGAGTGAAATGTAGATGCAATATAAAAAATGTACAATAAATAATTCAGTCTACACTGTAAATGTTGAAATTTAATTGTTGTATTAAGATTATGACTGCATTTTATTCTGTGTATTATTCTTGACAATGAAAGACGAGGAAAATTCTATGAGGTAAGCATACATCTTACTTAATTACAGCCAGTGATCTCCCAAAAAGTATAATCCCAAGTTGTTAGAATACTGTAAAATTCTTACTTTTCATAAGATGACCAAAGTTACAAGACATTAAAATGTATTAGGACTGATAAAAAAATAAACGAAGAAGTTGTGACGTAGAAAAAATGTGGCGATTAAAAAATTATTGCGTTACAGAATTCTAGTTCAATTTTTCAAACTCGATCAACGAATCTTACTAAAGTTACAAACAATAAAACTATTACTCTTCAACGAAGCACCTCTATTACCAACAGGACGTTATGGATCACAGTGTGTTTTTTAGAACGTAAAATCGCAGATCTTGGTGGTTATTTTTTGGGTGAAATTATTTATTAGCTATTTCTACTTATCAACTAATTGAAGCCCAAGTAGTAACTATTGATTTCCATGTCTTCCACAGAATAGGATAGTAATTACGAAATCGCTTTTTGTTGCTGTTGTTATAAAATACAAACACAAGGTCAATTGCCCAATAAATAAAAAATATAAACAAGAATATAAGAAAATTAAGTTAAAACCCACAGAATATATAATAACTCCCGAATCATGCAAAATACTTTGGAAATAACATACGAACGTAATAATGACGAAAAAGTCGCAAATAAGCTTTGAAAGTTTCCCCGGCGTAGTATAAAGCGAAATTGTATGTAAATGTCTATATACACAAGAAAACGGCACAAGTATAACGAGTATCATGAAAGAGTATTAGCTAAGGAATTCAACTTTGCTTTGATGCAATTCGAACAAAAGCTCATATACCGAAGTTAAGAAAATAAAACCGCTTTTAACATTTTAAAGATACAAACGATGCAGAGCAGAAACAACTTTGAAGGAAATACAAAAGTAGCCAGTTTTGCCATCAAAAAATTATTGTGGAAGCCTCATAGTGATACAGAGTACGCAAAAAGTAAATTAAGACAATAACTTGTTAAAAAATGCAGGGCACACCAATAATTAATTATCAAAATCTTTATTTTAACTGAAAATTAATCTGGTTAATAAAAATTTAAAAATTAAAATGACAATACAAAACAGATCAATTTTTTTGTATAGACTGCTATACAGCAACAGAAGAAACAAAGTAATTTTGAAAAACGGGTTCTCAAAATAAACTGGTGTTAATCTACTATACATTTGAACAGAAAGTAAACAAAGACAGCTGATATAAAATTTGGCGTGGCTGAGCTCTGAGCGTGCGTTTGGTTGCCTAGCTTTAGGATCGTTTTGCATATCTTACTTTTGTATAGTCATCGCACCAACTTATTCTAAAGTTTTCACTTGTAAATAAACTTTTCCACGTTCCCGCCTCGCAAAAATTTGAGAGAAGGCGGGTAAGCCTAGGACGCAAAAAATCTTTTGCGGGTAATCCCTCGTTTAATACAGCTGACTTTTGAAAATGAAGAATACTTCGAAGAAATAGCAGTTTAAAAGAGTTACTGAAGATTATGAGATGTCAACAAATGCAGAGTGTAATTCGGTGTTGTTAAATTGACGTTAAAAAATTAGAATGAACAATGCGATGATTGCCACCTTTCTAAAAAATAATAAAAATAGAAATTCATACAAGAAGGGTGTATAACTAAACTGTAGAAGGATTTTTAAATCGTAAGTATTGAAAATATGTCAGATAATGATGAAAGGACTTGAAAGAGCTTTTACATCTAAATATCAAATCAGTCAATCAACACTTTCTTTTTACTCTCAAGTAAATTTTATTGTCTTTGAATTTACAAATTTTCTGATATTCTTACTTACCCTAGACAAAGACAATTAAACGCAGTGAATATATGCACATCTAACCCCTAGAGTATTTCTTTTAATTATTAATAAAACATAAAAAAGGTCTAGTATGCCAAATATGAGAACACAACTCAAAAATTTAGGATATAAGAGACCATAAATCAATTACTTGAGAAAATACTACGATCCGATTAAAGTTCCTCTGATATCTATCTGAAGTACAGATATTTTATATATTATTAAATAAAGGTTATTGGTTGTTCTTATATATTTTATCGATAATACAATTAAGACCATAACTAATAATTGGTTAGGATTTTATAAAGCACCGATAGGTATTTTATATTCCAGATAAAAGAGACAAAAATAACTTCTTCGGAAATAAAATAGCCAAAACTTCATATTTTTGCAGGACCATAACCAAGTTTAAATTTAATTTTAGACTAAATGCAAGAGGCATTTTTACTAATGTCTAGTACTGGTAAGTAAAATTACAGGATGCTGAAGGAATTTTAATGATCGATTATCTGGAACGTGACCGCATAATCTCTAATCAATGTTAGGCAACATTTGTTACTAAACTTCGTGATCCCATTAAAGACAAAAATGTATCTCATGGAATTTTCTTACACGTACAGTAGTGGGCATTTATTTTTTTAAGTCATCTTCGTATAGATTGAATTTATAAGCGTTCGCTTTGTACTACGGTAAGGAAGTTCAATTAGCTATTTTCGAAAACACACATTATAATTTTTGAAAATCTTTGAATGTGTAGCAATCTTACATTTTTTCGCAATATTAAATTTTTTGTGTTTATGTTTTGTAAATTTAGCTTATTTGCAGCAATGCCACCAGTTCAGTTAAGAAATACAACACTTCTGCTTATTGCCTATTCGACAGAAAGCTTCTTCGCCTCTATCGATATAATGCTGCTCACTCAATGTTGTCGACATTTCTGCCGAACTAACTACAAAAAGGAATGGGGTGTTACTCAGTTTACGTCGTCTAGGAGTTGAGATGTTCCGTGAAGAAGCCAGTGATTTCTGAGGACATTGCCCGCGTCCATGTGCACTAGAGCGTAAACAACAGGAAAAAGTTTTCAGATCAGACAAATCAAAGTTCGTGCTTTTTAGAATAGCTGGAATAATGTACGTCAACCGTTCTGGGGGTAATAGATTGTTAATTATGAAACATTTGGGTAGCATTAGTCTCCTTTTCGAATTTAAGGAATATTGGTTAGGAAAAACTATCTTGACATCCTCCAGGACACTATACTTCCACAGAGGAGGCAAATCTCGGAAGAAGGCTCGTGTACCACATGGCAACGATCAAAAACATCCTCCAAAGTTAATTCAGGAAGAAAGAGGTTCTAGTCTAGAATGGTCTGACTTAAACCGAATTGAGCATCTGCGGAATAAGTTGGCTAGGCGTTTGGACAATGAAAATGCCAGAAATTTGAGCGAAAATTATGATCAACTGAAAGACCAGTTGAGCCGCATGCTAGTGAGCATTATCATCATTATAATCAATTCTGGATGTTTTACTAGTATCCAATATATCCAATTTTATTAACTGCTTTTGTGCTGAATATTGTCATTTTTCCTATATTTTTCATTGCACAATACAATGAGCAATGTTAAACAAAATCCTGTTATTATTTAAATTTTGTGGTTGTTATCTCCAACATTATTTAGTAAATCTTGCACTATTTATTGTGTTACGGGAGTGAATCATACTTCAACATGCGACATAAATAAAATAAACGAAATGTTCCAATTCATGAGTCTGATATCCCCGCGCTTTTTGTGTTTAGTGCTACCAAACTGTGTCCATATCCATTTGACCTAGAAGAGTTAAAAGATTTCTTTACAGTGATAATGATTGTATACTTGAATTTTTTTATGGAGTTTTCAAGTACATTTTTTTGGAGCAAATAATGCTTTATTAATACCTGTAATTACTTCTCCTAGTTTTAAGGATCTTTAAGGCCACATTAAGACTGTACAGCAAAAAATTGACCTATATGGTCCATGCTAAAAAGTTTGTTATGTTGTATAATTATAAATCACGCGAAAGCTGCTCATTATTCATTGACGTTTTTGCAGCGCCCTGCGAAGGCCTTTGTTAATAGAATAGGACAAAAAAACCATATTAATCCGGAGGAAGCTTGCAAATCAGTCCCGAAGGGCCTAAAAAGTGCGCGCCGCTAAACGAACTAATTTACACTTAATTGAAGAATCAGAGGATCAAAGCGCCACCGTTACTTGCAATTTGGGTCACGGCGCACTCGAGTCTCCCCCCCGTAATTGGTAATAAATAAGTTTATTCACGTAATAAATATCCTCCGAGGGGGGATATTTGCGAGTTAATCATTTTCCAAGGCAAAATAACCACGGCGAGCGGGCGCGGCTGCAGCCCCGAGAACTCCGCCGAACAAATTTAGGAGAAAACACGGCAAACAACTTCGCAACTTGTAACGAGAAAACTTCATTTTGCCGGTTAAAAGTTTCCCAATCGTATTAGCATTCCGATGCCGATAGCTCCTTAGACGGAATAAATTTATTTTGATGTAGCTCCCGGCCGCGTTCCATCAAACGCCGCCGTTCCCCTTCGAAGTGAAAGTCTCGGAAGCTCGGAGATGACCAAACGCCGACAGCTGCAATCATAATCAGGATGCGTTCGTTTACGGCCGATCGGGTCGCTGCCGCCGCGCATTTGGTGCTAACTGTAAGAGGAAACGACAGGAAAGGCACCGGAGCGTTCGACTAATTGTACGGCAAACATGGATTTATAAGCAAGAAGCCCATGAAAATGTAAGAGCTCGCCGTGAGGTTACATCTGCAAACTGTTCAGCAACCGGTGCTGAGAGAAACTTGCAATTAATGGGCCGTTCAAGAACTGAAGTAGTTAAACAATAAGGTTTCGTTTTTTATTCAACACATAGAGAGGAAATTTTACTTTTACAGTTTACGGTTGAAATATTAAACAAAGTGGTAGAAATGCGAGCGCGATGCACGGTCCAATTTAATTCATGCAATTGAATGATTGCGCGCGACATCCAGAGAGAGATTAAAAATTAATAAACAGACAACTATCGAACAGAAGCAGTGACAGCTGTCTAGCCCCGACAACGAGAATTTAATTATTCAGGCAACTGCCTTTCCTACGATTTGATACATGAAGGGTATCAACTACACCTTCTATTGAACCGGATAGGGCGGTGATACCCACATGGACACTGAAAATGGAACGAGCGCTCGGATTGCGGCTGCGGTTCGCATATGGCTGTTGAAACCCGACGAGTTGTCAAAGGATCCAAGAAATGTCTGTGCCGTGATAATACAATAATCCATCCACACCGTTAGGCCAACTGAATGCGGCATAACTGTTACGAAATGGGTTAGCTGATTGGCCATTGACCTAAAGACAGAGGCTGTGGGCGGCTGGGAAAGCTCCAAGAATAGCAGTGTTAGTCACCAAACGAGAAGGTATTTAATTAGAAAATGTATTCTTTATTAGTGACCCCGTCACGTTACATAACGTGCCGGAATATCGTTGGCGCGTGAGTCACGGGCTTGATAATTAGTCTGCCAAATAAAAATTTAGCCCGAGCTTGCGTGATTAATTTGCGGTACACACAAATCCTTTTAATACAAAAGGTCGCGAAAACGCTTTTAATCCGATTTTCGCCAGATTCCCCTAAGATTGGTAAAATAAATAAAATTATTTAAAACGTAGCACTGGAATTTTTATAGAAGTTATAGGTATAAAAACGAAAAGATAGGTAGGACAAGGAGTAGGAAGATACTAATGCGAAAAACCTATAAAACGTACTTAAGTTTAGTTATACCCAGTTGTATCCACAACTGCAACTTTTTGTAACAGTTTCTAATACACAGCGAGTTAAGCATATTTTGGTAATGCAAAATAAACAAAAGTTTGGTAAAAACGTAAATTTTCTCAGAAAAACCATACATTCCCATATGATCAACATCATATACGTGCGGAAAAATCACATCAATATGCCTAAATTCTTGAATAAGTGCATCAGGTCGTCTACATTTTCTAAGTGCTGACAGTAGTGAAAATAAAACCAAATATTTTACCGGTGATAAAGAGAGAGAGAGTGTAAGAATTTAAGAACAAAAGTAAGCATGGCCACAAAAACTCAAGCAAAACATAGTAAGTAATAAGAGTAATAAGCACCTAAAAACAGCTAAATAACCGAAATAAAGCTGAAAGAAGTGCGATTAAATCTAACCCAACAGATAATAATATAACAAATTTCCGAACGCCACCCGCCAGATATCCGCACTGCGTCACGTTCGGCGCCTGACACTTCTAGAAATCTAACGGGCGCGCACAAGCTCGCGAATATTCCAAAAGATACGAGTACGACGCCTCCCGATACCAATTCTGTAGGCTGGTCTGCAGCTCGTTGTCTGTGGCCTAAGTTTGTCTTCCTAGCCAGCGTTTCATGTGGGAAAAGAGATGAAAATCTGGGGGAGCTAAGTGAGGACTGTATTGGTGGGTGATCAAAAACTTCCCATCCAAAACGCTGCAATAGGATCGTTGGTGCAACTGCAGTGTGCGGCCGCGCATTGTCAGGAAGAAGGACAATGCCTGACGACAATATTCCTCTTCTCCTGTTCTGAAGTGCCCTTCGAAGACATTGAAGAGTCTTGCTGTACGAAGCTGCAGTGATGGTTGTGCCACGTGGCATGAATTCCACCAAGAGAACACCTTTACGATCCCAAAACACTGTAGCCATACACTTTTTGGTGGAGAACGTGCGCTTGGACTTCACTGATTTACGACTCGGGAAGTGTGAATGGATCCACTGTTTGGATTGCTCTTTCGTTTCTTAAGTTTCGTAATGGACCCATGTCTAATGTCCTGTGACAATTTTGTCCAAAACTCATCTCCGTCGTAATGGTAGCGCTGGAGGAAGGTTAATGCGGCACCCATTCGCTGAGTTTTGTGATGGTCAGACAGCATCTTGGGAACCCATCTCGCGCAGAGTTTGCGGTACTCGAGTCTTTCACTCATAATGGTATAGAGAGCTGATCGTGAAATTTCCGGAAACAAATCACTCAACCCAGAAATTGTGAACCGACGATTTCCGCGAATCGCCTGATGCACGCGCTGAACAAGATCATCGGTTGACACTGGCTTCCTTCCCTGGCCGCCTGCATCATGAACATCTGTGCGTCCAGCATCAAAGTTCCTGCTCCATTACCGCACTTTGTTGCCACTCATGAACGTTTCTCCGAACACTTTACTCATTCGTCTATGAATTTCAGCTGTATTGCTTCCTTCAGCATGCAGAAATCGAATGACTGAACGCAATTCACATTTGGCGGGAGACTCTATTTTTCGAAGCATGTTTATGTGCTCCCTACGTACTCAGAAATGACAACCGCGAATTGATGCGTTCCACGGGTCAACTATAGACACGGCGCAAGATGTCTGCGAACAGACCTAGCATATTTTCCCCGAAGCTTTCCTTTAGCGACCAATCGGACCTTGAAAAAAAATAGCCTTCGTATTAGCAATGTTTGTAAAATATGTATAACTTGTAATTAGAAACTAAAAATATAGTTAAAAAAAGAACCAAAGAAATGGTAAATGTGAGTTTGTAGACGAGCAGTTTAAGCGCATGGCTGTAGTACGGATGAACCCGAGTTCAACCTCAGGCTCAGATAACTGGCAAGTGGCCTACTCACTCATTGAAAATAATTGGTTATCTACATTCACTTCAAACAAGGGGTAATAATGCGCTGGTCTAAAGTGCCACTATTATCAGATGTGATAAACGACGACCTCTCAGTTTGTAGACTATGCTTCCGCGCGAGAACTAAAGTCTCACACTTAAGTTACGTAGATGCTACTAAATAACATAGAACAAATGATTAATATATTAATGCAATATTAGTGTGTCAACTAGTATTTCAACGAATTATTACAAAACAAACGAAAATTAATACCCTTAATTAAAATGACCAACCGCTAAACAAACACTCCCAAGATTTTTTTTATAAACATACAACCAGTAAAAATGAAATAAAATGTAAAACGTATGACATTCAATTAACAAAAAACAAGAATACATCAAAAACAAAGCATATGTTAAAAAGAAAAAGAATTGAATATATTATATGATAAATTACGAAGATAAAGAATCGAAGTGTAGATTATCAAATAAAATAGTGCTCAACAAACTTAAAAATTAAAAGATTCAATAAAATGGAAAGAGAAACTTAAAATAAATACCAATATGAAGATGATGAAGATGATGAAAATTATAGAATTACACTGAACACACATTATGCATATGTGATTGTGAAAGTTAGAGACGGCGAGGCGTGGTACCATGGCTTGCGAATTGGGAAGTTAAAGCTCTCATATATTCGTCAATCACCTCAACCTTTTGGCGACACTGGCGCTAGGCAACTATATTTAGTAGCATCAAAGTTATTATATTATATTTTGTCAATATAAATTTTGTTGCGCATAAAAACTTATGAAAATAAATTTCTTGCTTCTGCAATTTTTCCCAACAAAAGTTTTAGTACCTTGCCCAAACGAACGTTTGATTTTATAAAAAGAAAGCTTGGAAAAAAATGGAAAATGGACAACATTCAATAGTCAAAGAAAATAGAAATTAATAAGAAGTGCTAATATAGATATCAGTTACTAATGTTATTTAGGTATAATAATAATAATAGTTCCCCGTAACAGGCCTCGAAGGCCCTTTGGGGGTCGTAACAGGATAGATCTGCTACAATCTAAAGCCTACTGTACACAAGGGTAGTAACGTGGCTGACGCTACGTACCGACCACCGCCTATTATTACCCCAGAGTTTGATCTCCAGGTACTCATTTATTGCAGCCTGAGTCGAGCTGGGCCGTAAAAATGCCAGCGATTGAATTGGTGAGAGCGGGATTCGAACCCGTAACTCTTGGTTTCGTAGTCTAGCGACCTATCCACCAAGCCACCACGGCTCTATTTCGGTATAATAAATGATGACAAATCATATGAGCAATAAAGATACTAAAAAGACAAACACAAAAAAATATGTATGTCCATATTTGGAAATTTAATTCTCACATAATTAATTTGATGCTGCAGAATAATCTCAGAGTCGGTTAAACCCAAAATTACATTTCAATCATTATATGGTTATAATTAAATTTATTTCATTACCAATATATTTATAATCTGCTTTTCACCACTATTATGAGGAAAAATTATTTTTCCAGTAAATTGTTCAAATACTAGGTGGCGCAAAAGTCATCATCCTATCGGAAGATACTTTCATTTTTGTAAATAGCGTCTCATGTCATCGCGACTTTGACACTGAAGTAAACAGAAGCAGAATACACGTAGACAAACTATGAATCGCTATACTCAAGAACGCGGAATAATTGTGTCAATGTTTTTGATAAATAATCAGTCGGTGATTTTGGCCCAACGTTAATTTCGTCGTCAATTCCCTGGTCATGTGGCACCGACCGGACAAACATTGCGGCGTTTAACCGCTCACCTCGAGAGGATTCTGGCTCAATATGGGACAGTAGCAGATATGGCCGACTCCGGAAGAGCCGTTTGGTTGGAAATATCGGCGCTGTGGTTGCAGATCTCCAAGAGGACCTTCAAACATCAACTTCAACAGACGGTCTTTACAGCGAATTTTGTTCGAAGACTTAAAGATGTTCCCGTGCAAAGTGCAAACGTGCATCAACTGTTGCCTGCAGACCGCCAATCGCGTGTAAATTTTAGCCAAGCCCTTCTAAACCTCGACCGCTACGAGGATGATTTTCCATTGAAAATCATCATGAGCGGCAAGGCGCGTTTCCATCTATACGGATATGTGAATAAGGAAAATTGTTGCTTCTAGGGCACTGAAAATTTGCGTGTAATGCATGAAGAGCTATTACATCTTCTTAAAGTCACTGTTTGATGTGGAGTTTACGGAAGAAAGGTGATTGGTCCATATTTTTTTGAGGAAGGTGTAAGCAACACTGTTACTGTGGCTGATTAGCGCTACATAACCATAGCAACAACTTCTTGCTGTCGGAAATTGACGAATTGGGTTTGGAGAACATGTGGTTCCAGCAGGACGATGCAACCGAACACAACGTACGAGCGAAAATGGACATTCTAAAGCAAGTGTTTCCCAGTCGCTTAATCTCTAATTTTCACAAAAAAGATTCAAAATCAAAGAGTTGAACTGCCCACACCCACTAATGAAGCAAGTAATACTCACTACAATTCCGATGAAGAAAAAGCCTCTGCCTATACTCCCACCATCACCTGTTCCCGCACACACCTTAACCACGTGATAACGTCTATCGAAACAAATATCCCAAATCCGGGCAGGATTCATCCAAACATCTCCGAAAGAATTCAAACGCTATGTTGAGTCACTCTCACCTAAAAGTCTCCCTGCCACGACCTTATTCCTAACTACATCCTTCAGCATCTCACTAAGAAAGCTCTAGCTCACCTGAGCTCAACCTTCGATGCCTGCCTAAGATTAACACGCCCAAATACTAATGTTTCCCAAACCACGCAAAAAAAAACCAAAGTCAACAGCTATAGACCCATGATAAGTCTGTTAACTACGCTCTCTAAGCTACTAGGAAATTTGATCGATTAACTACTGTACTCGACAAGCTCAACCCAATCCAATCCACTAGTTTTGATTCAAAAAATTCCATTCTACATGCCATCAACTGCAGAAAATCAGCGAAATTATTGGGCACGGCTTTAAAAACAAGCAATGTACCACGGCTTTATTTCTCGAAGTAACACAGGCTTTCGACAGTCTGGCTTGAAAGCCTGAAAAGGAAATACTGAACATCAATTTACCATTATATCTCAAAGCCATCTTATTCTCGTTTGTGGAAGACCTAACCTTCGCCGTTCGAGAGAACTCAGCACTTTCGGAAACCAAGACCATCCACGCTGGAATCCCGCAAGGCAGCGTGCTCAGCCCAACCCTATTCTTGCATCTACACATCTGACCTGCCCAATACCACAGCAATTCTGGCCACCTTCGCTGATGACACAGCAATTCTTACCCAAGTAACCTCTCTGGATGAAGCCATCCTAGCACTGCAACAAGCTAAAAACCAAATTTACCGATGGTTCCAGCAGTGGAACACTCAAATAAATCCCGAAAAGTGGCAGGCCAAAGTCTTCACGCTTAGAATAGTTACAAATCCTGCCAGCCTACACATTAATAATACTCCGATACCTTGGAAACCACACGATTCCCAGTCAAATACCTGAGCATCCATCTGGACACATGGCTCAACTGAAACTTTCATATTAACCAGAAAGTACTTCAAGGTTATACCGACTCAAGCAACTATATCCTCTACTTAACCGCAAGTCCCCCTTAAAAAATGAATTTTCAGTCCTCCTCTACAAAAACCTCCTACATCCGTTACTGCTGTATGGTGTAATATAGTGTAATACATCTACAACCAACATAAACAAACTACAGAGATTTCAAAACAAAGTGCTTCGGATTGCAGTCAATGCACCCTGGTACCTCCGAAATACTCAACTGCACTACGAACTTGGGCTTATGACTATTGATGACTACATTAAAATGAGTGCTAAAAAATTTATAAGTAATTGTTGAACTGGCAATAAACTTAATATTAAAAAAAAAACTCTCGTTTTGGCAATTTCCATTGGCCCACAAGATCGCCCGATTTGATCGTTCCAGACTTCTTTCTTTGGGTTTTTTTGAAGTTGCGGGTCTATACGAACAAGCCACAGACCTTGGCAGCCCTAAAACGGAACATCCAATGAGAAATAAAGAATTTATCACCAGAAGTTTTGAGAAAAGCCAGGAAACTTGTGAAACGAGCCCGAACATTTTAAATGAACATAATCAACAAACAGAACCAATTCTTTTTATTTACAAACAGCTACTGCGTTAGGAAATCGAGTGATGACTTTTGCGCCACCTTATACATAGTAGTTCAACGTACATCACGTCAGCTGACGACATGTTTTCTTAAATTTGACTCCGCCTCGTAGCAGGAAAAAACATATTTATTAAATATTTTAATCTTTTTATGGTAGTGACTTTTATTGGAATTAACCTTATTGAGAGGTAAAAAAGAGGAAACAGCCGCAACGTGACAAATAAAGGATGAAAACGTGCAGGGGCGCATATTTTAAGAGCTCATTCCGGCGAATTTATTTATAGTGTCGACGCTGTAAGAATGCATTAATATTGCGTATCGGCAACGGAATGCGTCAAGCCAAGACCGATAAATTATGCAACCTATCTGATAAGACCTCGTAAACAACGTAACAGACACGGAAAAAACAACACGTCCTCCTCAAAATGGTATGTGATTATCGCGAATATATTCCATACATGTGACGGCTTGTTATGACTTTTATTGTTTTGGATGCCTGGCTTCTAGAAATTATGAAAACGCATACTTTAACTTCGTCCAATCGAATTAAAGTAGATAAATGACTTAAGGTTTATTTTAACGATTAACTCAAAAAATTGAAAAATAAAGGTGAATACATGTTGTGTCATAAGATGGAAAAAACAAATCAAGTTTATTTCTTAAGGTCTGAAAAACCATAAAAATATAAATCGAGAGTAAATATTAAGCCGCAATACTACTATAATTTATTTGTTGCGAAAATCAGGATCTCCATGGGGACCGCTTAATGTTGTCAAAATTGGCGTTTTATAATATTCAAAAGAAAACTGAAAATTTCACTAGTTATAGGACTATGGCCACTGATTGTTCCAATACCTCAAGAAAGAAATGGATAAAATCCAACAAAGAAAGTTTAATTCCGAAAATGTCACAGTTACTTCCTCTAGACTTAAAAACTTAATTATCACTATATGATGATTCAAACTGGTAACTACGAATATAACATGCAAGACATTTTTTAGTTTCAATTGATCTCGGAAGCTATAAAATAAACCTTTTTAAAAATGGTGGAATCTAATGTATATCATCTGATCTTTTAGAAGAGGGTTGTTCTAATTCCAAAGAATCCCATTTGTTACTTATATCTAAAATTAAAATGGATAATCGAACATTACGACTGTTGAAGTGTACTTATTATGACACTTTCCTAATGTTAAATAAATATGCATAGATCTTATCGTAAATAATGATTTCACCTTGCTGATAACTGAACAATGGGTACACTTCAATTATTTATCGTAGATTTTTGTAAAGTCCCACCTTAACGTTTGCTTTGTTCTTTCAAATGCGCCACTCACAGTCAAAATTTTCTGTCGACTTGTTACGTAAAATGTCAACGGGCGATGGCTACGCCAGCGGCTCCCGCTCGGGATTGAAAAACAACGTCGCCGATCTTACGCTGTGATCAGTAAATATCCATTTAAAAACCGCAGGAGACCGTTAGAATTATGCATGAATGTCTGCGACGCCGTTTACATGCGGCTTCCCTCGCATCCACACCTGACGTGTGAACGAAACGACTTTCAACAGTCCGCGATTACAAATGCAGGATGTCCTTATCAACCGCCTGATCGGAGATGAGCGCCGAAGAGGTATGTGGGCTCGCGAATTGGGCGGCTGTTAAACAACCTGTCGAAAAACAAATTGCCGTGTAATCGTATGACCTTTCATATCATCTGACTGGCAGCGAGTACTTTAATCAATCTGCCGAGCTTCACTTCGATTTTAAAGATCGTGAAGCTTCTTTCTCCTGGTGTTTTATGACTGATTTTCTTCTTTACGCTAAGGCATCTCGATATTTCACGGTAATCATTTAGAATAGTTCAATTTAACAATTTTTTAAGTATTTAGCTTAAATGGTAATATCGTGGAGTCCTTTTTGTTTCTCAGTTGGAATGTCTTTTGCAGTGGTCTACACTTCATATTTGATGGTGATTTTGAAATCAACAAATGTCTTGAAATCACCCATAGATCTGTTTTCAAATATCCGTACAGGATAAAGCCGCATAAAGTCAGGTCAGGCTTTTCGCCATTAAAGTGGTTTCTTGGTGGAGAACAGGACAGCCGAGTTCTTCTCCGGGTTGGTGCCCATTCTCCACCTGTCGCATCAATCTTCCAGAAGGTCCAGTTCCTTCTGGAGCCGGCGGCTCACGAAGGAGGTCCTTAGCGAGCTGGACAACTACCGCTGTATCGTCTATCTACTGGGCCAATGTGGTGGAGGGCGTCGTTGAAGTATCCCGGACGTATATATTGTAGAGCGTCGAGGACGGAACCTTGGAGGACGTCGGCTCGAAGTCGCCTTTCCGATGACCTCATACCACCGAACTTGATCCGGAACCTCGTTCCGGAGAGGCACCTTGTCGAAGACCTTCGTCATGTCGAAAAAGACTACACCTGTGGTTTGTTTTTTGGTGCAGCCTTTGGTGATACATTCCACTACCCGGAGGAGATGGAAGTTGAGGGCAACATTGGTAATAAATTGGAGAACGCATACGATCGCCTTTTTTAGAAGAGACCACAGCATGCAGTTCGAGATATCATCCAAACCGGTACCTTGCGTGGTTTGAAGGGTCGAATGAGCTGGAAAACTTCTTCGTATGGTGCTGATTCCAGGTGATCTTGGGCCTCTTAGTCCCGAAGATGACTCACAAATCGATTGACGTGGTCGAAATGGTCAAGGTTGTCAGCGAAGGGCTCAACTTTGTCGTGTGTAGTGTAGACGGCGCCACGCTACCAATGGATGGGCGCTGGCGAGGTTGGACAGTTGCAAAGGAATTTGACTATTCGTCAGAGGGTGTTGTCGGTCACGTAGAGTACCTCCAGCTTGTTTTCCCAAACGGTGTTAAGATGTTCCGCGGCAACGATCGTCACTTCTGCAGCGATTCTGCGGTATTCTTGCTCGTCCGCACGCAGGCGCGCCTGGTTCTTCTCGCATATCCACTCTTTCAGCTCCGAAGATAGCAGCTGCATTTCCCGAGACGGGGTTTGTGGCGAAGCGGATGGATTTCTGGATAAAGATGGTGTACCACTTCCTTCAAGTCTTCGCTGGATCGTATAAGGGGAATAAATCCCATAGTCTGCCTCAAACTGGGAAATAATGTAATCAGCAATGTTTTTCCAATTAAACCATCTGCCATTTTTAAATTTATTAATAGACCAAACTAAAATACCATCCCGCTATCATTTGGCGAATCTACCCGTGACAAAGTCGTTCTATACCAGTAGCACTTTAGAACTTACTTACGTAATTCCCCGTGAATATGATACACTTCTTCTTGGGTTCTTTCAATGCTATCATCCTTTGTTCCACGAAAATATTTTATGAAAATGCTTTTCACACTCCTACAATTGATTCAAAAAGCTCCAATAATATTTCTATTTTCTGATGCTACGATTGTTGATTAGGTTACGTAGGAACTGTTGGTAGTTTGAAACTGTCAGTCATAAGTTAATAAATTGCGCGTTTCAATTTGATTCACTCTTTCTAGCTAGTCCTTAATTTTTTTTTTACTTATTGTGTGATCTTTAACCTGAATGTGAGGTCTTTCAAACTTGTTGCGTGTAATAAAATTCTTCTTTTTCTTCTTTTACCGAAAAAGAAAAACTCTTTTGGAAGGTCTACATACCTACACTTCTTAATCGTTCATTCTCTCCTAGGTTTTTTGTTCACTGTCATTTCTTGGTTCTTCTATCTTTGAAATTACTGTCATTCCCCTTCTTTATTAGCTTATGAATGATATATTTTATAAAGCATACATTGCTTTTTTTATTCTAATTGTCTGCTTTCATTGGCTCATATATTATTTACTTTCCTGTTTTTAATGATCGATGCAAAATTTAATTTTTATAAGTTATATTATGACCAAATAAGAAATAAATATAAAATTTACACAGATTGAAAAATTTGTTAAGATGGAAATATTTCTTTGCATTTCCTTATTTATTCATTTCCTTATTTTCTCCAAATCTTATTCTTATACCTGTTATTTATTTCTCTTATTTAAAGAACTTTTAGTCTAAATTTTAGCTTGTACAAGTTTTGTCTTGTTCTTCTCTATTCTTCTTTTATTTACTAGTATTTTTAATTTCATTCGATTCGCAAATATAGTGATTAATAGTGATTAATCGGTTTTCTAGAGATTTATAATTTGATCATTTTAAGCCGAAGTATTTTTTATTCTTTTCTGTTCATCTCTTGGGTTTCTTAATTTCTTGTAATTGTCTTTTAAACTGGTAGATAATCACAAATATGTTTTAGAAAATTTTCTTTAGTGACACTAAAAAGTTCAAGGCCATCCGATATCCTTGTTTGGCACAACAGTGTGCCTTTGTAAACTTTAAATGCCGTAGTGCGGTATAAGGAGGTTGTTGCAGTTTTTCATTGGTAGAAGTTGTTTTCTCGTTTGATGGTAAGTGTTCATCGGCACATTATCTTTAAGTTACAGAATTCTTACAATGTTTTCTTTACAATTTGATCAGGTTGAAGGGTTTGTTGTAGAACCATATTAATTTAAAAATTCGTCACAGTCTGCAAGATACGCTACTGTGTTCGCGTAGGGGTTTCATTTTCACATTGTTTGTAGCGCCATATTGATGTGAACTATGACCCTGGATTTTCGAAAGGGTTTGTTACGAAGACCCTGATTTTAAAACTGGTACAGTGAAGTCGATTGATGAAGTCGAAGATGTTGGAAGCAACGATGAAGTTTTCAAGAGTTCTGTGAAACAAAAACAATATAATTGTCCAGTTAACCGATTCGAGATCTGTTGATAAATTAGATACTGCTGCAGATCCTGCTGTTGTCAGTAATTTATTTTTTAAGCCACCTACTAATAGTTTTGCAATGAGCAAATAGTAAAATACAGATCGAGAGAATAAAACAAAAATAAGTAGAAATCAGAACTCTTTCAATTTAATTACGAACAAATTAAACGAATTTTTACTACAGATGGAACGCGCTGTGAAATACTTCATTGTGTAACGAGTAGAAATCGATTTGCGTTTCTATTAATATCTCACGTCGTGATAATCTTGCTGATAGAGATAACTGACGATAAGAAGGCTCGGTAGCACTGATTTCTAAAATGTTCAACGCGTTTATTGCGATTTTCCAAGCCACATACATTCCTTCCACTTGGTGGAAAATGAAAATTTAAAATCTACTTATTAATTACATTGATACGAAAAAAAACTTGGAGAACATTGATTTAAATCAAATCGGTAAAGCCTAGTGAATCTGTAATTAGATTAATAAAACCTATAATGAACAGAACTAGCAACATCATCGACAATATAGAGTTTACGTCTATAGAATTAATAGAAAAACTTAAGATATGAGGTTCACATCAATTTCTACGGAATAAAAATAGGAAATTTGACCCTACATTATTTGATTTTCTTCAAAATATGATTATCGTTTCGAATGCACTTAAAAAATACAGGAGAATGGTGCTATCGTCATCGATGGACGTACAAAACATTTGATCCTGATCCTGAATAATTGTTGCCATTTATAATCTCACTAAATCAAAAGTAGATACTTAACATGCAAATTGTGTTAGACATATGGCAAGTCGTTGTGTTCAGTGTTGACACATGGTGGTATTTTTTTAACCCCTCGTTAATGCTTACGTCCTGCATCAGCCGTACAAAGACAATATCAAGCGTGAAAAGACAGAATTTATAAAAGTACTTGGTGATCAACGACTATGTTGCCCAATATTTTTAAATTTTACTTTTTGTTTACTTTGTTTATAACACTTATAATATTAGCTATGTTGTACTATAATATTAGAACTGCTGTAAATTATATCAAAAATTTTCCTTAATAACTTGACTAGATGAGTATACACCACTTTCTTTTACACTTTATACGTGTAGCAGTACACCTAAGGAATTTAATAAAAGAACAAGTAATATAAAATTTAATTGGACTATAAATAATAGCGGTCACAAGACCCCATTATGGTGTCAACACGCCAGTGTTTGAGAGTTAAGATGAAAATGATCAAAGAAATTTTAAAGTCGATGATAATGAAAATGCCAATTGCATAAATGGGGAGCATAATCCGCCCACGTCCACGCCCGGCGCGCGATCGCCCGGGCGCAAAATTTCATCGCCTTTATTTGCATAATAAATAATTACTGCCGTCCGGGAGCTGAAAATAATAAACTCTGAAATCGTATACGATCATTAACGCGAGCGTGGGCCGGGTTATTAATTTAAATAGGTTTGATGGCGCCGTGACCTTGCTCGCATCCATTACATTGTTTGGATGGTGGATTTCGGCTGCACGGCGATTAATAGGACCCTAAGCGGCGGGCATTCGAATTCGGCATTAATTGAAGCGGCGACACCCGCCCACCAGGCATTCCAGGCATTCAAGGTCGCCCAGGAATCGAATTTCGCACAAAGGCCCATCGTAAATCGCCCGATGTCTCAAATTTCAGCTGCACGCCGCTGTAAAGAATAGCCTTCGCAGGCTTTGTTTATAAAATGTGGCACATGCTCTTGGGTAAGGTCGTTCGCCTTCACGCTGGCGAGTGAAAATAAAAAATGGAAGAGTGCAGGTGTACCTTGCCATCGAAATCTGCATGCTCATTACTTTTTTATCGCGTTTCTAACTTGTTGCTTTAACCTTTTATTGTATGCTGAGAGAACCTCAAGGAGAACAATTCACGTCATTTACAACAGCACGAGCTGCAGATAATTAACTCGATAAAAAACATCGTGTTTTCCACCAATTGATTTTTACATTTTCCACCGAGACCTTAAACTATTCACCAAAAGCGATGAAGATTGGAGTTAGAAATCAAACAAAAGGTCCAGATTATACCATTTCTTGCTTGACCATCCCTTACATATTACAAAACATCTTGAATGCCTATCATAAGGTAAAGAAATAAAACAAAATTTTTAATTCTAAATATGCCGCTTTATAATTTAAAAAAGCACATTTTGCGTTCTAGTTAGAGACCGTACAAGTCTAAATCTCTTTCCAGAGATTTTTGTATTTAATTCGACTATAATCCCCCAGCAGTAATACTGCTATTGGTATAGAATTAAATTACGCAGCGAAACTGTAGGCTCGGGTACTAATTAATGCTGGCAATTCTCGACGAGGAATTTAATAATAACTACAATTCAAGGAATGCTGTATTTACAACATAATTAGGCTGAAAGCGCAAGTATGCACATAATTCACTTTTATAACGATGACGCGGCGCGTATTTACAAACTGAATTTTCTGTTCTGGAGGACTGTGCTAATACTATTAAGATATCTTTGAAAAAATTTCAGTTTATTTAAAGTATTATAGGAACATGTCACAATGATTTTTACTTTTCATGTTTTGAGACACAAAAATTGATTTTCACAAGATCTTTATTATGTAAAGTTATGTTCTATTTTTACTAACGATTACAATGATTTGAAATAAAAATATAGATATACATATTTTCTTTTTTGGGCAGTTTCAATAAAAAATACCTATTTTGTAAATTTATAATTATTTTAAAGTCATTAGGACATGTTCCTTTTCTTACGTCAAAAGCGGATAAAGATTTTAGGAAAAATGAAAACAAATACACTTTAAAATGCTATTATCATTATCTTTCGTTGTGTATTAGGCCAGTTTTCCACGTATGCTAACAGTAAATACTGCATGAGCGTGGCCATGTATGCGATGAAGTACGTCTTAGATCTTCATATTCCTTTAGCATTAATGGGTATAGGACCATTGTATGCTTTTTCGACCGGTAAACACGGGAATGGCGGATCGGTTTCTTCTCAGAATCGAACGTCGTTAACTCGTCCACAGTTTTGAATGAATGGACGAGTTACAGCATCCTTTCTGATCTGCCGAATATTCAAACTCCAAGAAGTGTGACACCAAAAATGTTGCTTTTGACTTCGTGGAACCTGATGCGATTGTGTTTCGATAGAAATAGCATCTTTTTTGTAAAATTTTGTCCACCAGCCTTTGAAGTCCAAAATATCTTCAGTTTTGACCATCGACACGGTAAACTTTCGATGTGCGTTGCATATGAACTGGCAAATTTCCATCGGTTCATAATACCTGCCTTTTCTCTTTAAAATCTTCTTTACTCTTCCAAAGCTACGATCGTTGGGCAAAAAAGAATGGCCACGGACAGGCAAGCGATGATAAATCTTATCAAATTGGTCAGTATCTACAAGAGCTTGACATAAGCTTATCATGACGTGATTCCTGTTCTGCCCGCCACATCCATCAGTAAAGATATAAAGTTCTCTTACTGTATGAGGCACTTGTTCCAGTATATAGTTATATAAAAATGAGCATGTTTCATTGGGGACCTTTAGTGCAATCCCCTCATGGTATAAGAAAAAGCGACTTTCATCTGTTTTAAGATTTTTAATACAGAAAGGGTATAAGGAAAGTTGTCTGCACTGGAATACAAGGCAAAGAAATATTCTGCATATAATCGAAACATAAGCCAAGAACATCATCTCTTGATTTGCTCAACTCTTCTACCTCTTTTAAGATACTGTAAAATTTTTGTGCTCTTCTTTTATGAACAGCTAATTCAGCTTTAGTAGTGGTAACAGCTGTCGCATTGAGGTCTGGTGAATTAATACTGATATTAAGCCTTTCACATTCACAACAGACATTAACCTGTGGTCTGCCAAAATGCAAATCAAAGTGTTCTTTAAAAATCTTGTAATAAAATGATTGTTTTACTGGTGTTGGGAATTTCTCCTTGTATAGCTTATACATTGTTTTAATATTTAAATATGCCGACAGATAAAGGTACTCTTTAGAAGCATAGTGAGATCGCTTAACAGGAAAACTTGAGATGTGTTCCTTGACTTGATGAATGAGATTTCCTGGTACTGTTCTCTGATTACCTTGTTTTCCTCTGAGATCGGTAGGAATAGTTCCTGCTAGACTTAGTCGTTGCAGTCGAAATAAGGCATGATTTTTTACGGAATAGATACTCATAAATGCCTTTTTACATACCCGAATTTTGGAAAACTCAACTTTCACAGAAAACTTGTAGGATGTTTGTTTAGGTTTCGCTTTTTGTAAATCATTGGTGCGTGGCCTCTTTTGCTTGATCGATACAACATCGATAAGGCCATACAAAAACATGTCTTGCTCATTTTTACTATTTAAATTATGTAAACTAGCGAACGTTTGAAGTCGAGACTCTTCATCGATCTTCTCAAAACATTTTAACGCACAGCCACAAGCGTCACCAGATTTTTTACCAGGAACCAAGACTCCTTTGTCCTATTTTCATAAGGTAGCCCTTTAACACGACTGCGTTTGATTTTCTCTGCTGATGTTTTGCTTTTTACACCTTTCCTTTTTCTTTGAATTACTTCCACTGTTTCACTTTCGTTATCAGACATTTTTAAACATCATTTGAGCATCAGGAAATAACTATAAACTCTATTAAGAGTAACCTCAAAAACAGCTGTTGTTCAAAATGACGTTTAAATCAGTGTTCCCAAATGATAAAAAAATGGTTAATTAAAAATCTGGTGTGAACATCACACGACTTTCCTTATCCTATTATTATATATTATACCGGGTCCATCGTCTCGGCTGTGCGCTGTTCTCGTCTTGGAACTTGTTATTTTAAAAAAGGACGAGGCGTGAGTCCAACACTCGAAAGCTGATTAAAATAAACAGTACAAGACAATAATTGACTCGTACTTAAAATTTTGCTACGTCACTGAAGGTAAACCGTGCTCGCTCGGTCGCACGGCCTTCCCCATTATCGCCTGCGTGCTCGCTCCTAGCGGTCAAGCGCTCGCCCCCGTCCTCCCGCAGTCGGCCAGGAAACTCTCCGAGCGCCTGCGATTGGTCCGTTTAATTAATTTTTAATCGGCTATAACTTATTTATTTGACCTCGAATCAAAAAATTTCATTGTAATTTTTTATTCAACTCGATCTGATCTATCCGGTAATATAAATTTCGCGAAACATTTTATGAACACCCGGTATGTTAAAAATCCTGAGCTTCAATTTTTTTTCGAGTTCTTATTTTACCAACTTTTATTTTAAATTCATGTTTATCTCATGATAACAAATCATTTTATTCTCATAAATTTTTGTATCTTCAACCGTTTAAATTCGGACCGTTTGACCGATTTGCGACCGATTTTCGACTCCAAAATCGATTTTTACCAAAAGCTTCGCACTGCGTCCGCTACCACAATTTCATCCAAATTTCAAGTCTACTTTACGGTTCTCGAGATATCCTGTTTACTGGCAGACCGACAGACAACACACACACGAACCAATGGCTCAAACCAACTTTTGGTGTCCTGAGGTAATTTCGTCCAAAAGTGAAAAACTGGGTAGGTCAAATTTCGCGATTACATTACTTCCTTATTATAGAATATAAGGAACAAGTCACTGACATGTTCCGTTTCTTCAGTGAAGGTAAATTTTTCGCGTCCTATAAGTTTCAAACGAATGTTTTGACATGTTCCGTTTCTTAACTGTTTCATTGGCCTTGCCTTTAAGAACCGAAATCCATCGAAATTACAAAATGTAAAAAAGCTGACTTGTTCCCTTTCTTAATTAACCGATTCAATTGTTAGTTGATTAAAAGGAACTTTATAATGGACTACACAATTAAAATGTTTATACAGATTACTACCCTAGTAGTTTTTATATTTGAAATATTTTTGCCGTGCTTGTCCGTTTAGCTGTAAACAAACGATGCACAGAAAGACGTGGTAAATAATTCCCTGTACACGATTTGTACGGAAATAATTCCATCTTAAGTGAGTATTAGTACCAGGCAACCTAAGTCGCCATAACGCAGTATTTGGCAATTAAATAAAGGGGTGGAGTGAAGAATAAAATGAACTCTGAAGATGGGAAGAACCTGTGAAATATATCGCAACTCCACTGTTCTAAATGGGTTTGAAGATTTTTTTGCTCTTTTTTTAAGGTGTTACATTATTCATTAATTCGGTGAACCGTAATCTATAACGGATTTTAAAATTATATTTCAGTATTATATTTCAGAGAAAATATGATAGATAATGAAAACGTAACAATTTTTATGTTACGCAACGTAAGGTTCCGTAAACCAGCTAAAACCGCAGCATCGGTGAGAAGCGTTCCATTGAAAACCACACATCCATTCAAGATGCCAAAAATAGCACTCCGAGTTGCCGAAATAATCCGGAATGTCTTCAAATGGCGGTAATCGGCGTAAGCGCGCCGATGAGAATTTTCAATTAATCGGCTTGTGTATACAATGGCGAACGGGTTGCAGCCGTTGTAATTGCGGCATTCAGTATTATTTATTCAAGCCCACTTCCTTTATTAGACCGTAAGGATTTTTAGAACTCCTGTTAAGAATTTACGATACCACTGCAACATGTTATTACTCAAAGCTTTCCTTTTGTGCGTCATGTAGCGGAAGTGCATTATTTATATGTGGAATTTAGCATTGGGGCGCTTTTTAAAAGGTAAGCGTGTACATGACACATGCCGCATGCTTCCGTTAAACTAAGTAATGCTTATTACAGAATTTATTGCGATGCTAGGTAGGCTAATAGGGTAACACAGGTTGACAGTTGGTTGTGGGTGCATCAAATGGTGCTACATTACGCTTCATTGGCAAAACATGAAATGGACTAGTTGTCATTTCTTGATAACAACATTTTGTGATTGACAAATTAGCGGTCTAAAAAAGTTAAAAGACGATGAATGTATATTTGGAGTACTCAAACTACCTTAAATTATTAGATAACACTGTTCATTTCATACTTTACGTGAAGGATCCAAGTCAATAGAACGGTGTATGATGATTACACAGCAATACGTTTCATCTTTTCGACTATAGCGAAGAAGTCGGAATCAGTTAGGCAACCGTCATGATTTGGACTTAAGTTCATGGATATTTCCTGCTTAAAATATTTTTTAAAAGACATGCTTTTCACTTGTTCCACATGTTGCAATTATCAAGAAAGAAGAAAAGGGGTACCCAGTAGATCAAGCTTCCAGTCAGTTAATATTGCTCAAATATCAAGAGCTTACATGGATTATTATTTCTCTCCGGCAAAACAAAACAGTGGAACATTTTAATTCAAAGCATGCAAATTCATTTCTTCTTGCGTCGAACTGAGCAACGACACCGCAGAATAACAGTTCTTAGCGCAACGCCACTGAAGTAAGCGCAGCTTCAGTTTTCAATCAAAACAAGACCGTGGTAATTGGTTTCACCTCGCCATTGAAGATAATGAAATGCGCGAGCGCTTGCGGCAACGTTATTAAGTGCATCCGCAAGGAAAAGGCGCCACTGCAAGCCTAGGAAGCCGCAGATATCCTGTGCGGAGTAAAACTAAAAATTGCAGAGCGCACGGCTCCCAATTAAAATATCTAATGTTTCAATCCTGTTAGGAAGGAATTCAGCGCTAATAACGGCGCCATAATTAACCCGCAACGTCTCGTTACGAAACCAATTGAGACATCAAATGTATTGAAACCAGCAGAACGAAAATATACCGCGACGCTCGCTTCATCGAGTAATTATCGAACCGCTGGCGGAAATGACAATTATTAAATGATTGTTTGGAAATCTACTCTTGATCAACCCTCATGTTATAAAAACTACTTCCTGTTTTGAAAAATTATGAACAGACTTTTACGTTTAGTGCGCTATAATCCGACAATATTTATTTAAACTGCTGCACTCTTATCAGGAAGTCATGACCGTACATTAATTATGCTGATGGTATACTTAGAATGACTATGATAAACACGAAGCTTAGTTTTTCTGTCTAATTTTTGACGCTGTGTACATGGTGTCATTCACTACTTCTTTGTACTCACTTTTTAAAGGTCTATAAGTTCATCAATTCCTCCCTATTATTTTTTGTCGATAACTGCGCTAATATTTATTAATATCGATTTCTCTAATTTGCTTTTAACTCAGTGTCTTCGTAGTTTTTCTCATATCAAACATTTTGTACTACATATTTATGATTTTCTGACTTGGGAAGTAAATATTACGTATAAGATATAGATTTTCAGATAACCACAGATCTTGGACCCGCAGCGGGGGAGTAGAGCGTGGACACAGAAAGTTCTAGTCGCGTCGCGATAGAAGATTCTAGACACACAGACGCCGCATGAATAAGCATTTAGGTATTTAAGCGTGTACGAGGAAGGGTCAAGAGGAGTTGCAGGTAATTACAGGAATTTATAGTACGGTAAAGAGTGCGTAGTGATCTAAATGCCAATAGAAATAGATAATTAGTATTAGTGCATTATATAATTAACTGCTAACCTACTGTAGAGGTAAATAGTATCTGTTGTGTACAAATATCAAAGGATGAGTTTGTTACAATACATTATATGCCCATTCCTTCATGTTAACAACAATAATAATTTTTACATCCATTACAATGAGGTAAAAGTAAGCAAAAAGCACAATTCTGATGAACTCCAGATTAGAGTTTGCAGAATCCGTATTTTTTTATTGCATTCAACATTTTGTCCCCTTCAAAGAATCAAATACTTTTTAGAGTCCAATAAAAGAGGATTCAGACTCGACTAAGATTATTGTTTAGACGATGTTGCTTCACAGACGTTCTTTTTAACCTAATTTTGCATTTTGTGCAATACAACCGTTAAACAATTTATTGTGTCTTTGTTTCAGAGGAGTTTTTTTTGAAATCATCAAGTGCTTGTTTACTTTCCTAAAAAGAGTGTAGAAGCCGTGCTGAGCTTTATAGTTTTTCATAATTTGCATTACCTGCATATGTAATAATAGTACAGCCCTAACGCCCCGCGTGGGAGCACGGCCTGCAAAGTGAGAGGTTAAGGCTCTCATACGTTCGCTCTCTCTGCCCGGTCGTCGCGCGCCATCTCTGATGTAGGACAATGTGGCAAGCACCGCGCCTTATTACCCCTTGTTCGGGTGAACGCAGATACTCAATTATTTTCAGTGACTGAGTAGGCCACCCGTCAGACATCAGAGAGCTCCGGAAATGGAACCCGGATCGGCCCTTATCGCATCCATGTCTGCTTGGACCACTCTGGCGATACTTCCATATATAAGTTAATCCAAATTGAACTTTAGGATTTGATTTTCGCGCGGTTTGCATTTTCTGTAAACGTTGGAAGTTTGTATTTGTACAACTGGTATCTAAGCACATAGAAAAATCCACCAAAGACCACTAGTTAACTGAGTTTTAGAAAACATAGCAGTTGATGCTGATTTTTGCACAAAAATCATATTAAGCAATGAAGCCATTTAAGGCTTTGTCGCATCTGGGATGGTGAGAATCCATGTGATATTCATGAAAAGTCAATGCATTTCTTGGTGTGCATGGTAGCCTGGAGGAATCATTGAAGAGAACAAAACTGGCAACACTGTTATTCTCAATGGTATGCACTACTGATTATACACACTGTGATTATAGGACTAAAAGAGAAAATCAAACATGTAATTGCAGAAATAGAACCGCACTTATGGGAAATCATTATGGAAAACTTCGTTAAAAGACACATACATATCAAATGGCCCAATGGATAGAAGAAAAATGCATCCTTTTAAAAAAATTGTTTAGCAACATTGTATTCTGTATGTCGTGATTGTCAGAATTATTAGCTTCTCTAATATTCTGTATATTTTTTACGTTTTTTCTCGCTCCATGAGGAAAAATAGGGCGCCCTGAAATTAGGTCTTCCTACAAAGTTGGCAATTATAAATAATCTTTCCGCGTCCCAAACATCACGCAGTACCTTAACAGGACTTTTTATCCCCTAACACATATCCAAAAATCAGGGAAGTAGCTTATCTTTGAAGTGAGTTATGATTATGGATATAAATTTTCAAAAAATTTTGACTGACACTGTCATATGTCATATGTCTCACTTAAGAAAATCCTACAATAGCCTAATGACGCTTTACATAAATCAAATTAATGTAGCATATTCTTTATCATTAAGCCTGCGTATTTTTGGTGTAAGGATTAAATGTCCTGCATGCTTACTTTAGAGAGGTGTAACCTTTTCATTTATTATTCTTTAATTTCTCATAGATAGGTGTTGGCTCCAATCACTTAAATCGTAGTTAAAATAGCTTTAGCTATTTTCAATATCAGTATCCTTTTAAGTCCTTCTTCAATTTTACTTCATTTTATCTGTGTATTATGCAAGAAACCAAGGCCACTTTTGATTTTATGATGCCAGCTTCGTTGAATTCTGCACCATCAGAAGTGACCCAGTTTTTCACCCTTTTAATAAACACATTGTAGAACAAAGTTATCGGTTCAGTTCTTTTTCTTAATGATGTAAAGATGTAAAGGAAAGTTTGAAGTAACATGTGGATTACATAATACCCGTGATAGGACACTTCAGACCACCTTTGCAATATGCTCAATGGCATGATTTAAGAGGTTGAACTTGGTGTGTTTCAAGTAAAGATTTTTGTTGCGTTTTTAAATGTTTCTTCTGTTTAGAAACACATGAGGACTACACTTTTTTCAGAAGCTGTGCACCACTAACTTCCTAAAGGATGAGCTTTGTTTTAAAAGGTTTTAAATTTATTTTATGCATGACACCATACATATCTGATCATAATTCGACTCCAAATAAGCAGATCGAAACAATTGGGGCGAGAATTTTGCTAAATAATTCTTGATATGGTTTATTTAATACTTGTAAACTTTAGGAAAGTGTTAATAAGTTCTGTTGGTGTGGGGCACGGTCGACGTACTGAAAGGTTGAGACACTAATTAATGGTCTTCCATTGCCCGTGTGCACAAATCCGTACATTTCCAGCCTCAGTTCCAACACGTGAAGTCTTCGTAGCGACCGGGTCTATCTCAAAGATAGATTAAAATCTATAAAATAAGTTTCTATTGTTTTATTTCTATCTATTCTATTGATTTATTTTTAAATAACAATTCTTTTGTTGAAGATAATTTATTAATTTTTCTTTTGTAATGAATGCAAACCGTCAAAACTTGGCATGCATCTCACAGATATAGTACGACCACCGTTGTAACACATTTTCATTATTGATAGCACTTAGGTTCCTAATAGCGCTCAGGCAAACGAAGTTTACTTGCAATAATCCAAATGACCTTACAAAGATTCACGACAATTTTGAAAGAGAAGTTCTTCATGAAGTCTCAGACACAAATGCAGGAGATATTTTGGAAAAGAGAATCGAAAATTGGAACACCGACTAAGATGCCGAATTTGAATACGAGGCGGGGAAAATTGATGAAGAATATTATACGGCTTTTCAAACCAAAAAGAGTTGTAAATTTTTGGTGCTGGAAGAAAGTCTTACTCAACAAAAGTAAAAAATAAATAAATAAAGGAGGTCTTCTAGACTTTTGACGATTCGATTGTAAGCACACTTGTGACGTCCACTAACCAATTCATAACTTCGTAGGTCCATATAAATATAAAAGATCAAATATGGAAGATTTTTGGGAGAATAGGAGTTGCAAATGTCGCCTCACAATGAGTATGTCAAGATTTCGCTTCTTATTGTAATGTGTTAGAGAAAAGAGAAAGATCGCCTTGCTTCTATTCGCTATACTACTGATATATTTGTCAAAAATTGGGTTTTTTAGGAGAAAACAAGATAATTGATGAAATGCTGGTAGGATTTAGAGGCTTCTGTAGTTTTAAACAATATATTCCATCAAAACCAAGAAGATTTAGTATTAAATTTTTTTCATGGTTGACGCAAAGTTCTTTTATACATTATAACCTGGAAATTTATTCTGGAAAAATGATCAAGCTGAGTGCAACGTCAGCAACAAGCTAAAAGATTTCCTTAGACTTGCAAAACTGTGGAAATTAGTTCGTGGATTTTGATCTAATAAAAAATCTAGACTAGAAAAAGTTTTCTTTCGGAGGCACTTTAAAAGAAAATAAATCAGAAATCGTAAATGAATTTTACCTACAGATGCGCACCTTAAATAATTAAAAAAGCTGAATCAAATACTAAGTGTAGAAAAACAAAGATCTGAATCGAAGAAAAGATACCGCGAGTGTATAGCAGAAAAAACACGACTTACAAAATATAATTGTGATATTTGCGCCAAATTCATATGCCTCTACATTTTCTTCTTGTATGTACGAAATGTAATAATTCTTTGTCGTTGTAATTGATTCTAATTTATAAAAACTGAAAATTGTTATCAAAAATAGAGTTAATTTTTAAAATAAGGACCTATCTATTTGTTTTATTATTTCTTTTAAAAGAAAACTCCGTATACAACGAGTAACAGATATACAGATTGACCCACAAAGGAGTTTACACTGTTTGAATATTAATAACAAAGAAAGTTTTACAGATAACCTGACGCAATTTTTTGTATCTGGATCTCTGTTATCATTAGTGATTGTTGCCATTCATTTGTTTTTCGTTTATTTTCACTCCAGTTGCCAGTATTTGTAAATAATTAACAAGATGACTGGGATTTTAAAGTATTTTAGTAATGTGAGAACATAAAAAGTGCAGGGATGATGACGGGCCGAATTTGATACTGCGCCACCATTACGTGTAACAATTACGAAATTACGCGACAAGTTTGAAAGAAAAGAAACTGTGTGTGATCTGAAAAAGGGACAGTGTGACAGGAAGAAATCTGTATCGGGCGAAAGAGGGATGTAAACTTTCACAAGATCCCCCAAGAAGTGCATACGGCAAGTTTCGCGTGAATCAGGTGTAAGCAAATCAAGTGTCCACTATATTTTAAAGTAAGCAAAGTGAAAACCCCACATTCCCAGATTGCATCACAAATAAGGACGATCCGGACAGGCGCCTCCAATTTTGTAAATGGATTTGTGATAATGAACAGTTGACTGATTTGATTGTTACAGAAGAAGGAGCTATTAATCTTCCTGGGTTATCAGTGTGGTGTGGTGTATCCGTCAAAGAACTTGTAGGGCCGTTCTTTTTTGAAGGAACAGTGAGAGGTGCTGTGTACCTTAAAATGTTGCGGGAAGCAATTGTTCACCAACTCTACCCAGGTGAAGATTGTGTTTTCAACAAGACGGCGCATCGCCATATTACCGGCGAGACGTGCAGAAATTCCTGGATGAAACGTCGAGTATCCACCAAGATCTCCATATCTAACGCCGTTAGACTTCTTTCTAGGGGGAACTCCGAGGAACACTGTCTACGTCACAAAACCACGTACGCTGGATGTCACGAGAGAAGCGATTGTGACTGCCTGTACATTCCTATGGAAACCACATTCCATATTTTTCGATCTGTTTCACAGCGTTTAAGACGACGTATTTCTGCCAACAGAGGACATTTTGAACATTAGATCATCAGTAATGGTTTGAACATCTCTGTGACTTAAAAAAATTATATTTTTGTTATTTCTATTCGAGTTATTAAGGTTCAAATAGTGTAAACCCCTTTGTGGGACACACTAACAAGAATTTAACGACTGTGTCTGAGGAAGAGAAATAAAGATAAAACGTCTTCTATACATATCCTCGTTTTGTTGAAATCTCTTAGAATTCGGACATTGCATTAATGAACATAATGTTGCCGTAAAGTAGAAAATTGACATCACTTGTAACAGTTGTCGCAATACTACACAACAAGACGGCTCTTCATAAGAACAACGTAACGTCTCCGACAATAAAACCAAAACATGGCTCATCTAAAGGTCAAAGGCTAGTTGGACGAGGTTACAAAACGCATAAACAAAGACGCCCCAGCAGAAAACCTTCGGACGTTCTTCGCGGTGCCAAAAGGGGTCTTGAGATCGCAGTGGGTAGCGGGGCAGACGATCGCGAAAACCTTGAAAACGAGGAGAACGGCCGATTAGAGAATTTACATAATTCGCAATTCAATAGCGTGCATGCACGTTCGGAGCACCGGCTGCGTTTACGTGGGTGCCCGTCCAATTTGCGGGCTGCTGCACCTGACGCCAACGAAGCGGGTCGGCGTAAACATCAAATGCAAATGAGCCGCGAATTAAAGTAATTCGATGTTTGGGCGCAGCGCGAACTCTCGAGCGGCGCAGTCGCCCGAAGCCGTCATTATTAACGGGGTTATTGGCAGGCAGGTATGCGCGATGCGCCGGCAGATCGGGGATCAGATAGCCGACCGGCAAGGATAAGGGGGCCCGCGAGCGGAGCCAAGAACGAGGTCAGGTCTGCGCCATATCGAGCGGCCATTCCCACGAAGAAGGCGGTGCTGCACTCGCATCCATCACACTCCGCCGACTCTTTATTACCGGTGACTGCAGTCTACAGTCTACGGTCTACACTCCACGGATACCGTCGACTCTTTCCTTTTTGACAAGATGTATGGCCAGGAAGCCATTACCTCTATCTGGAGGCGACCGGCTCGCTGATTAAGTGAAAGGTCAACCGGTTGCCAGCCGGCTCCGAGTACTGGGGCAATCTCACACGATTCGATCAGATTAAGATTACGCTACACTTCGCTTCACTTCTCTCTAACTAGCGCCGATGGCGGAAGCGATCGCGGCCGCGATTGCGAGACCATCCGAGCCGGGCTCGCAAAAAGGCTACCGCCGCTGCACGGCGTTGCGGCAGCGGCCCTCGAAATCCTTAGTCGACAGAGAAAGTTGGACAGCGTAATTGGAGTTTTTTCGCGAGTCATTAGTGCCGTTTCGTTCCGCCGCGGGCGACAACAAGCCAAAATGGAAACGCGCGAATCCCGGAGGAAAACGCGGCCGCCGGCTGCGGACGGAAAAAGAATTCGCACAAATGCCGAAGCCGCTCCTAATGGATTCTCTTAATTAGATTCGACGTTCTTCTAGTTTTTAATCGCTGCGTCCGCGATAATTGGCCTCATATATCTGGCCCCGGTCGCCAGCAACTCGCCATTTGAATGGGGGAAGTTCTACAATTCTCGGCTGGTTAAGTACCGTTTCCCCATAATGGCCAGCGCTGGCTCGGATATAAATTTCATTGCGAAGATTGCTTCGAAAATGAATCTCTCTCGTGACTCACGCACTTGATACAAAACCCACAGTTCCAGTTTCTCCTTCTTTTGTTGTAATCACAGCAATTATGCCAATAAGTTGCCGACTGCATTATCAGCTGAGATTTACAAACAATCGGGGATATTTAATCTGTTAATATATTATTACAAAAATTTTTAATATACAGAATTAATGTTTTCACTGGTTCATCACAAAATTTAATTGGTTTTGTCGTTTTTTTAATGTTTTCTATTTTTTGCAACGAGTGATATCTTTTCTATTTTTTCATAGCTACAGCGGTTTCGAATGATCAGCTTCGCAGATTTTTTCTATAATTTCTCGAATTCCAGAATAATACAGAATATATGTATATAATGTTAAATTGTCCTGATTTTTGAATTTACGCGTCATAAAGGTGAAGAAATTAACTAGGTTTCAGAAAACAAAATAGATATAGATCTTTTGTAAAACCACAAGATGGTGATACCTTAGGGAGAGTACTAAATAAACTTATCTATAACTCATACATAATAACGAAATTATTGTAATAGTTCTTAATGTGGAGGAAACTTTAAATTAAGTTTCAACTGAAGGAAGATTTCTTCCACATATATAAACACGCTATAAGATCATATGAAGACATAAAATCAAGGGTAAACCCAGAAGAAACACTAAATATTGTAGAAGAAAAAATAAAATACGCAATGAGATGTTTGAAAAATAATAATACATAGATAGTACACAAGTAGAACTAATAAAATCCTACAAAGTTTATTCAGTAGAGATGCTCTATATATTGCTTAATAACAACTGGATACAAGACTCCACTATGTTTCAGTTTCTTAGAGTGATGGAATGCATCACTGAAGGCTACGCCAACAAGGAAATCATCGGTGTAGTCCTCCTCAATGTGGCCAAGCGCTTAGACAAGGTGTGGCACGACGGCCTGGCGTACAAGATGACCTTAACTTCAGTTGGCCCAGTGCTTCCTCTCCGGAAGGAGGTTCTGGGTCAAGTTTGGTGGCATGAGGTTATCCGAGAAGTGATTTCGAGTCGACGTCCTCCAAGACTCCGTCCTGTCTTCGACGAAACGGTGGTGCTTTCCAGCTCGCCGAGGACCTTTTTTTGTGACGCATAGGCTCCAGACGGAGTGTAATTAACTAAAAAACTGGTTTTCTACCAAGAAAGCCGTTTCACTAACGAGACAACCTCGCGAATCTCAAGATCTTTCAAAGAGAGGTATCTTGGAGGAAAGAAGCGAATTACTCGGGAAGATTCTGGACCGCAAGTTGATCTGAAGATCACATTTAGATAGGGCGGTCACCAAAGCCAAGTTGGTATCCCTAGAGTCGACTTGCAAGCCGAAATGAACTGATCATCTACAAAATGATCATCCATAAAAACTCCAGATCGTTCAGAATTGGGCTTTACGAGCCATCTTTAACGCTTCATGACTCGTGTGAAACCACGACTTCCATACACTTCCAAGAACTATACATCTTCATGCAAGGCCACGGCTGCTCCACCGTCCGTAACCTTACAATTACCAGGTGGACAGAGATGTTCTTCACGAGTGCCCTTTGTGTAGCGGCACAGAAGCGGCCTATATGGCGATCCACCATCGATACCAGGGTTATTAAGAGGACATTAGGAACGCCAAATTTCGCCAACGTCGCATACAAGGAAAAATTCCGAGCATAATATTCAAAATACAAAAAAAAAAAGAAAACCGAGCTATATGTGAGAACTATCTATCACTTTACCTTGTGTAGCTAGCACAATAATGACCAGGATTATATTAGAGAGACTAAAAATCTTATCAATGAGAAACTAAGCAAAAATCTGGCATGATTTAGATCCAATAGCGCTTTTGTCGATCATATATGCAACTTGAGAACAGCAGAAATGGATCAAGAAGGCAATCTGGAAGATACTAAAACAATTTGGTATACCAAGCGAACACAGAGAAATAGCAAAATTATTTTATGAGAAATCTACGGCACTTATAGAGCATGGATAACTAATTAAAAAAAATTATAATGCACAAACGAGTAAGACAAGAGTACATCTTTTCTCCTCTATTATTTCTAATAATAATAGCCTAGGTAATGAGGAAGACGGTGGATAGGAGAACCGGAGCGTGTTCGATAAATTAGAAGATTTAAAATTAGTTGACAATATTTGCTTAGTGACAACTAACAAAAAACATAGGCAATAGAAAATCCAGATCAAGTAAAAATCCGAAAATAGTAGGCCTATAAATACATACAGAAACGATCAAATTACTAGTTAAAGATAAAACAAAAGGAGGAAAGAGATTTCAAGGAAGTTGGAGAGCTCTGCTATCTATGTATAGTAAGTGGAAATGATTAGCATAAAATATCTTTAAGACACTACACATAAATTGGACGTCAACAAATATTAGTAGAGAAACAAAGCTACGGCTATTTCGCAGCTATGTAAAGAATGCGTTAAAAGCTATTAAAAATCCGTTCCAAGTAGTACAGACATTTATAAACAGTTGTCTTCGAATTATATGTAAATTTTTTTAATTTGAAACAATTAGCAACAAAGGCTTAGGGAAGATGACGGAAGAAGAAAGAATAGAAGAAATAATCAAAAATAAAAACTGTAAATTGAGTTGGATAGCCTACATCCTCAAATAACTAACTAAAAGTATAACAAGACAAGCTTTAGATTATAACAACATAGGGAAAGAAAAAGGAGGAGACCAAAAATAGAGAAGAATGGAAGATACTAATCAACAAGATTGGCCAGATTCAAGACAATGAGTGACACTAGTAACTTCACTACATGCTATTGAAACGTCATTCATGGCACCCTTTGCTCCAGCTTGGAGCTTTATGATATTGTAACGGTTTTACTATTTACAGTGGTGAATAACTCGTGCAAATTTATTAAAACTACGTATTTATTTTACTTACAGGCGATCAGAATCACAACACTATTTTATATATACAATACACACAATAGGTAACCTAATATTTCACACTATTAGTTCGATACGCATAGCTTCGCTCTCGTCATTTTAATTCTCCCTGATACCACGCCGCGTGGTATTTAAGAAGCATCGGTTTCCAGAATGTTCGTGGGGTTTTCTAGTAACATCTGGCAACTTCCTGTTGCTTGAGCTCCATACCTACACCCACAACGCGGCTGGACTTCTGGAAGGCATTATGCGCGTTGTTGATGCGTGACGTGTAGCGCCCTCTCGCTAGGGGGGGGGGGTCGGAATTATAATAATAATAATAAACTCATGCACAATAATGAGATCATAGGAGTAGTTCTTCTTAATGCGGAGAAGACTTTATACTAAATAAAACAACATTAGCTTAAATGGTTTTAGTATCATCTTACTATTGGTTATAATTGGCCAGTGTAAAAGGTATTGGGCCAAAAATTATTAACATTTGCAGTTTTAATATTTCTTCCACAAGAGATTTTAAGATAACAAATTACGCTTCACGATCCAACAGTCTGATGAGAGGATTTGACTGCCGCGAATTGTCAGAATGGATAGTGTCAAGAGCGATATTTGGAGAAGATGGCGTTACATTGTAAGGGTGTTTTCTATGGAATTGAAGGACCTCTCTCGTGAAATTGAATATAAATCTAAATGCGGCAAAGAACAAAGACATTTTGACCAGTCTTGTCTTGTCTGCGATGGATTCACCCACTTGGTTGTGTTAGCATGATATAATATTCTCTCATAAGGTAGGACATGTGAGATAATAGCAACAATAACATTAATGGAATACTGGTCACTCAGAGCATTGATTCAGGCCCCAACGACTCGCGGTTCATCAGGAAGAATGGGTAAGGTTTACCGATACCTGAAAGAAATCTCTTCTGTTGATTTAGAGCTGTTGAAATAGAAAAGTGAACCTATCACGAATTAATATTAATTACTGCTACAGATAATTTTAAGCAGGTGTCACAAGATACTCAAATATACTTTTACATTTAGGACCTTTTCTAACAGTCTATTTTTATTGGTTTAATTCATCAACATTGTCAACTGAATGATACGTCTGTTTCCTGTATTAGTTTTGCACAATTTTCATTTCTCTTTATTTAAATTCTATTTTAATTATATGTTAATCGTAGCGCCTATATTTGAGATTTAAAATCTGCAATTGTGTTTGCTTACTAAAAATTGAATAAATTTGTATCTCAATTGAGCATATTCGATGATACTGTAATTTAGCTTCGATTCCCAAATGGGAGTACATACATATAAATTACTTTATTCATCAGAGAATTCCTTTATTAATTTACGACTGATTACGAATCTTAAGCCTGTTAATATTAAAAACTAGGTAAAACATTACGTTACAGATTTCAATTAAAGCAAGATGAGGTCCATTTTCCTTAATTTTTACAGGTCGATTGTAACGTTTTGCTCTTCCGACAGGTGAGATGCTAATTTATTGGGCACAAGACACTCATAACGTGTTATTGCTTTAAGCAAAGTGTGATGAGTGCAGTATTTCTATGGCAGCTGGCATTTTCTATGCTATAATTAATGAGATATAGCGAACACAATCGCGCCATTGTGTGAGACTGACATCTATTGCCTCATTATATATTGCCGCCTTGTCCACCTTTACTACCTCATTGCGGCACTTTTAAGATCGGTATGAAATAAATGACAAATGGCTTTTCAATAAATTACACATAGGAAATTACACTGTTAATTACGTAAGCGCTCTATAGATACATAATTTTAGAGGCAATAAAGAGTTAGTGAGATTTTGATCAAATTTAAACTTATGATGAACTATGATATTTGATTTTTCAATTTAACATATACTGGATCACATAAAGGAACGGGCGTTTAATTTCCCAACTGAAATATACCACAACCTGCTAATTTATCAGGAAGGTACATATATGGACATATGTTTTATATAGTTTCTAAATTTGAACTGTTTACCAGCTTATTCTTTAATTAAATTCCAAAATTATTTTGTATGAATCTCGTAGTTAACAACTGTTTAAATATTTCCCTTATCGTTGGATTATCGCAAGAGTTTTTGCGTTCCATTTTTTGTTCAAGCCGCATAATCAAATCGACGTTGCTAATTAAACTTTACCTTTTGATGAGGGAAGTTGTTAGCATAACGAACTGAAAAAACCGTTGGCCTTCATATGCGAAACGTTTGAATCAAATTAGCGACGCCTTCTTTATTACATCATAAATTAAATTCGTCTAATTAATTCTCCGGCGGAGAAAGAAACAAGTTCGGTTTTAATTTCGATTCAGCCGTGCCTACCCAGCTTTCTGGCGAGCAATTACGACAAAAAACTCGCGCCCAACATTAATGAGGCTACCGCAGGTCTATTTTCGGTAAATGCAAATCGCCTGCTTCCAGCAGCACTCGCCCGTCGCGCCGAACGAGCGCGATTGCTCTAATTCGTCTTGGCGCACTCTTGACAGAATGGAAGCGTTCAACCCACCTGCCCGCGTATAGCTCGCATGCAGGAATTAACGAATTTCCAAGTCAAATGCGGAAATTTCGAATAAAACTTGCACGTCACAGGTGGTTTCTCGGGCGAGCGCGAAAGGTCCCGGCGGGTCGACGAACTGCCTAATGGAAATTGGAGTCGCGCTGCTCGGCCCTAATCAGCTGGAGCTGGAGCCGCCGATTCCGTTTGCCATTAATTATGCAAAGCCGCTATTAAACGACATCCCCCCGGCGCGCTGCGGCTGGGCGAAAAAGTCCAATCGCCCGTTCGATAGATGAAAGAGAGTTTCTTTTCCCATCATGAATATGCATGACCCCACACGCAAAGATTCCGCACGGATTATTTCGCCGCCGCCTCGGAAAGTCAGGGTTATCGCGCTTCGGCAGTAAGCGGCTTAAGAATTTCTGACCCAAATACTGGATCACGATAAATAATTGCCTTGTCCTCGGCGTTTATGAATTACGGGATTAAGGCAATTGCAAAAAGCGGCAAGCATTTGCTGCCATCTAACGCTCAAGGATGTTTACCTCCGCTTGCACACGAAATGAATGCAACCTCGATGGCTCACCACAAGATTACCTTGTTGGATGTTACGCTACGTTGGTGTAAAGAATTATAAACATGTAATTATTTAGATTGCCCAAAAATAATACAAAGTGCATCTACCAATGAATTGTTCAATTAACTAAACTTTTGTTGGGCAAGGCGCAACAGTGAAATTCCTACCATGATTTACAGTATTGTAAGAACTACGGTATCGTTCATTTGAATTAATTAATAAAATGTAATACATACGTGAAGGCTTGAAGGTATAATTAGGAAACTCCAAAAATTACAATATTTATCTAATAATATTTGAGTGTAACTGTAAAAATGTAATGAGCTTCTTCCAGGATAGTCATTCACAGACCAAAATGAAATGTATTTAAATGAATACATTATTTCTAAAGATAATGGTTCCGCCAAAACAAATGATAAAAAAATCTTACTCCTCGAACGAATGATAACAGTTGGTGAGCAGCTTGTTCAACGGTGATTGCTTCCGTAGGTAGATGGCGACTGGATAATGGAACAAAAATAGCAACTGAAGGCAAGAACAACGTAGGCAATGGAGGATTGAGGTCAAAGCGATGGCAATGCATTCACAGGGCCAGCATTAATTGACTTAATAAACATGGAAACTAAGCAATACAAAATGGTTGCAGAAATTTGAAATGTTCACGCTGTAGAGGCGAAAACTAAATTCTGCATTAAAATTGATGCAACTCAACCCTCAATTGCACCCCATAATCACGCACTAATTTCACCCCTTTCTTACTATATCCAAACACAGTCGTTTTCGCACAAGCAATGCAACCCAATGTAAGTCAACAAAGCGATACAGAAGCATCCACCGACAATCACTAGGATTATGTGAGTTCCCAAATGAATGCAAAATCTGATGAATGTAGATCACACGAACAATGATAACGATGAAGAAAGATCGCCGAATACAAGTACGAATGTCAGGTAGTCAAAAAAAGGAAACGGAACTCACACCAACTGAACACCAATATGACCCAAATAAATCCACCAACCACATCTAACAGAAACGACATTTTTTCGCACGTACAAAATAAAAATGACAATGACAGCAACCCAAGCAAAATATGATAGAACATCTCACTCAGGTTTTTGAAAGAGAACGACACTATACATCAGCAACATCCAATGGAACTATTAAAAGTAATCCTCTAACTGTAGACTCCTACAGAAAATTAAAGCGACGTTTTAAAGATGCGGACATTGTTTACCACACATACCAGCTGAAAGAGGATATAGCTTATAGAGTGGTCATCCGACACTGACATTATTCTACTCCCGTAGATGTCACCAAGAATGAACTAGCCAAACAAGGTCATGAAGTCCGCAACGTTATAAACACTCGCCACCGAGTAACTAAACGACCCCGCCCCCATGGTGGCTCATCTGTGATCGTTAAAAATACAATTCTCCATCAAAAAGCCCAACACTACCAAACAGAAAAAAATACAAACTCCAAGCATACAAGTTCACACTCTCCCATATCCGCTTACAGTTACAGCAGTATACAGCCTTCCAAGGCATGCGATTTCAAGTAATAAATACGAAGATTTCTTCAGTTCCCTAGGCACCAGATTCTTAGCAAGAGGCGACTGGAACGCGAAAAACACAGTGTGGGACTTAAGACTATTTAATACAAAAGGATGCAATCTTCTAAGAGCAATACAGAAGAACAACTACAACCATCTATTAACTGGAGAACCTATCTACTGGCTTAGCGATTCACATAAAACTTACGGATCTTTTGGACTACGTAGTTACCAATGGTACACCAAATACTTATACTAAAGCAGAATCGAATCAAGACATTTCCAATGATCACTCCCCAGTCATCATTAACATAAGTACAACTATAATTACCAAAGATATATCCCCGAGACTTTGTACTAAATATACAGATTGGGATTAGTTCAGAACCCACCTAGACAGACAAGATCTCAATGCACCCACATAATATTTCTCTGAAGTAACTAACGTCCCTCACTACATACGAGAGCTCTTTGTAGAAAAACGTAGAGCTAGGAAAAAATGGCAGATAACCAAATCTAAGCCAGATAAAGTTTTTTATAAAAGACTGCATACCGCAATGCTAGAAGCACGCAATAAATCATTCAAAGATTATATTTCAGAACTCGTTCCTTCGAATCACACCACATGGAAGGCAACGAAAAATTCAAAGAGACAGTAGTAGAAATCCCACCAATTCGAAAACCCGATAACAGCTGGGCTAGAACAGATAAGGAGAAAGCAGATACTTTCGGCAAATATCTTACTAATGTATTCCTACCTCCACCTTCTCAAGGATATAACAATGACATCGAAATCAAAATATTTCTGGATGTTCCGGGTCAGCTACACCTACTACTGACAACGTTTTCTCCAGTTGAAGTTCGCCAGCAAATTCAACACGTAAATCCCCGAAAAGCTCCAAGTTATGATCTGATAGCAGAAGAAATCTTGCACCACCATCTACAATAGTATTCTAAGACTCACCTATTATCCATCTAAATGGAAGTTTGCTCAAATCATCATAATTGCTAAGCCTGGAAAACCTCCCAACCAACCCACATCCTACAGATCAAACAGCCTTCATGTCCAAGATCTTCGAAAAATTGTTGCTTACAAGAATCAAGAAAAAGGCAGCTAATATCTAATACGGCTTTCGTGAGTACCATTTGACAATACATCAAAGGAGTGGCTTGAAGTCAGAAAAGTCTGCACAGTTGAATTTCTGGACATAAAGCAGGCCTTCGATAAGTTCTGGCATAAAGGATTATTGTACAAAATGAAACTCTAGTTTCCAAGTCAGATTTATCTGTTGCTAAAAGTGTATTTCAACGAGCAGTTTTTCCAAGTCGGGATCAACAACGACCTATCAGACTACTACCAAACTGCGACCAGAGTTCCAGGGCAGCGTTTTGAGACCATTCCTCTACTTGATCTACTGCTCCGACCTACCAACCACTGATAACACTATGATCGCTATATTTGCGGATGATACGGCAAAACCACAGATAGCAGCAGAACACCCACACCACTTGACCCCCTACAAGACTGGATCAACAGTGAAAAATCCACCCAAATCTCCTTCACTAACGGACGAACAATTTGCTCACAAACTACATTCAACAATAATAATAAAAACAGAAATAAAGTATCTTATAATGCACCTTGATGAAAAGCTCACTTAAAGTTCGACATAAAAATAACAAAAAAAAATCTATTGGTTGCTTGGACCTCGCTCACAACTCTCCCTATCTAATAAGCTGCTCCTGTACAAAGTAATGCTGAAACCCATATGAACATATAAAATTTAACAATGGGTGGACCAAAACTTCCCACGCCAAAATATTGCAGATATTCCGCATCAGACTTGGTGCGTGACGACCGGGCAGTAAAATCGGACATATGAGAGCCTTAACCTCTCAGGTAGCAGGTCGTGCTCCCACGTGGGGCGTTAGAGCTTTACTATTATACGACACGACAGCGAGTTGTTTCGATAATGCATTGCAAATTTGGTGGACTTTTTTACCGAGTTTGAAAAATCCGTGAATTTTTGATCAAAATAGTGCATCAAATGAATCAACTGCTCTAAGATTGATAATAAAACTGATAAAACTGGATCAGTAATGGATATAGAACCTCGAGTATCAGCCTGGATTAAAGTCCCTTGAGAATATTGCCGTTTAGTCAAAGTGCACAGCCGAAAACATCGACTCGGCATTGTGTACAATTAGGGATTCTGAGAAGCTCCCTTCTACGAATAGTCACTAAAGTGTACCTTCATGCGTACCAAATTCAACTAACGTCAATTGTTTTTGGGAGCATGATGAAAGAAAAGTCATTTTTAGCAATAAAGTGCACTTTCAATTCGATGGGTACGTAAACAAACAAAATAATCCACTTAGTTTAAAAAATATTTGCACAACTCGTGAAAAGTAAACAAATAAATCACTGTTTGGTGTGTATTTATGACAGGTGTCGTAATAAGCCTATCTTTCTTCGAAGATAATACTAGCAATGCTGAAACTATGAATAGACTGATACATGATGACCCAGTATTTTTAGCACCAATAGGGTAACATGGACCTGGAACAAATGTAGTTCCAGCAGGACGGCGCGATCTGTCATAGCTCGAGCAACAGTCGATTTACTACATCAACAATTTTCGCATAATTTCGGGAAATGTTAACATCAACGAGTCAATAAGATCTTGTGATTTAGCACCGTGCGACTCCTTTTTGTGAGGTTACCTGAAATCTAAATCTACGCCAGCGATCCATACGCAATTGACGAACTTAGGAACGAGTGTACCTTAATATTCGGTAAAAATCCAATCATAAAACCAATTCAAAAGTTGCATTTTTTCATCTGTCTCTTTACTAAAACTTGATTGGTCAGAGATGAAATTGCCCCTTTTATACAAACCTTCAAGAAAAAATTCTAGAGCCCCCCTCCCCCCCCATATTTGCTATTGTGTATTCGTGAGACCACTCTATTACAAACACATTTCAAGGTTTTCACCATTGTTGTAAGTGAGATGGCTAACAATCCAAAAATAGTTGATTCGATGTTCTAAAATTCTAATTAAAAATGTGGTTTTACAGTCCTTTCGGCTACCATACAGGCGATTATTTCTGAGAATGTAATTGTCACACCATCTACGTTAACATTGATTCATATCCACATACCTGAAATGGTTTGAGCTGCTGATAATCCTTAAAGGCGAGTTCCTTGTCCACGAGGAATTCCAGAGGCTGCGACTGAGATGTGATGTCTACGGTGGAAACCAGTGCAGAAAATGTCTGAAACGATAAATCCGAGATCAAATTCTCTGCCTCGTTTTTGAGCGCGGCTTTGGCTAAGCCTCTGTTTACACGAAAATAGAACGGCATTAGTTATTGGTCGCGTGTCTGCATTACAAGGAAAGTTCATTATTTATCGGTGGCAATGTGCCGGCCGCTCGCGGCGTAAGTAGGTCATGCAATTCAAAACGTTCGCTCACTCTAATTTATTTATTTATTTGTATGCAGGCGGCATGCTCGCCAGTAGCCAATAATTAAGGCATGAGGCCGTCCCAATTTGCGTCAGCCAGGTGCGATTCGGAGCAAACGGCAGCCTCCGAGCGGCCATTTGCATCTCGCGGCCGTGGGGCGCGGCGGCAGCTTGACTTTTCATGATGCGGATCAGCATTGGGGATGCACGTAGGGAGCTTGCGGAACTGCGCGCGGTTAATTAGGATTTCTTGCGGCTTACAAAGCCGCTCGTATCTATTATTGAGCGCCAACGTCTGCGGCACGGCGCACGCGATTGGAGCAGGTCAGCTCGCGACTCCGTAATTGTTTAATTATTTAACGATTACTATCCGATGCAGTTGAATGCCCCTCGACTATTTCTGTGGGGCACACAATCGAAGCGTGGGACGGCAATAAAAGCAATAAACTAAAAATTTAACAAAATCCACTTTAGCGCAGGAGTCTAACAAATTTGAATTAAAGCGGTAAATCTTTCGAGAATTAAGGAAGCATAAACATACATATTACGTGTAACACAAAATAAAAACAAGTAAAAACACACACACACAGAGGAAAACAAAACCTTTTAGAAGTGCAAAAAGGCTCGAATGAAAACAAATATTAAATTTTTAAAACACACAAAGATGTTCTTGGCGTACAAAAAACAGAATATTAATACCATCATTGTTTACTGTAGACGATTATACAAAAACATAATGAGAATCTTCATTATGAAGGTTATTTCAGAAAGTTCGATTTGTTTGAACAATGCATTTAGATGTAAACAAACTTCAAATAAATGAGTTGATCCGCTAGCGATCATTATACTATCATTGCCTGTCCCAAGCCAGGATAAAGGAGGAGGGGGAGGTGTAACAACATCGCTCAAAAATCGGGGTTCAGCTGGTTCGGCTGATAGTATACTGTAAGGGCTCCTATCCAAGGTTACAAGAGAAGAATGCCAACGGCTCTGAAGACAGAGGATGATAAAGCCACAACAATGGAAGAGGAGAAGGAGCAGACTTTAATAGCGGCGTCTGTACCTATATTGGGCGGCCGCACACAGCGTCTCACTCCGGAGGGGCGGCTGATTAAAAACTCGCCACCCAAGCCAACGGCAAGCGTGGCGTTTTAATGCCAAATCACCCCCCCAAGTAATTCAAAATGAAGAAGAATTGTAAAACTCAACTACCCCAGGTGGGTAGTATTAATTGCCCACAATCCTATACCGGTACTTCGGTCTGTCTCGAGGATTCTGGGACAGGCAAAAATTCAAAAATAAGAGACAAAAGAATAGGCCGTCGTGTAAAGATGAACATTGGAACTCTGAATGTAAGATCACTCTATAGAGGACAGATTAGTACAATTAGAAGAAGAACTGATACATATTAAGTGAAACATTGTTGGGCTGAGCAAAGTCATGAGAAGAGAGAAAAATGCTGGTTTTGAAAACAGAAACTGTTATTGCAGAATAGAAGATCAACTGAATGGATTGGAGATAAAACCAAAGTTGAGGACATGGCACGAAGTATCGCAAACTTAAAATATCAACGGGCAGGTCGTCTTATGTGGCGAGAAAACGATAGGTGGAGCAAAAAGGTAACAGAGTGGAGGCCAAAGACAGGAAGAAAGGACGAGGAAGACGGAGAACCAAATAGACAGACGACATCAATAAGGTCGCAGAAATACAATAGATGGGAGCGACGGCGGATCAAATGGCATGGCAACAGCTTGGGGACGCGCATGTCCAAAGATGGAATATTTAAAAGCTGGGGATGATGATAAAACGACATGATAATTTTGGGGTTATTAGAAGTATGTCTGGGGCTATTCGCAAATTCAATATACTGTTCAAAAATAAGTTTTAAAACAAGTAGACGTTATTAAAAATTTACAAAAATCCTGCCGACAACAAATTTTGGAAAAGTTACTTCTAATTGCAAGACAGTTGAATTTGGCCATTGATCATTGGTTCCATAAAGCGGGACTCAATTGCAATTTCATATTTCATATTGTTTAAAGTATGATATCAATATGGTATAATGATTTTGTAAATGTAAACATTAAGGGGACTTTGTGTCATTTGCAGCATTTAATTATTCAAATATTGGACTCATTTTGCACGTGGTTTTTTTACTGATCCTTCAGGAATTATTAGGGTTTTCTCTTATTCATTTTCAAATCTTAACACTGTTAGTGTTGTGTATATGCATGTCTTAAAATATTAAATACGTCTCCTTGGATTAATGACAACAGTAACGATTATAAAAATAGTATACTATCCTCTAAGACAGATAAACAGATTCACTTCCATTACAAATTTTTATGTCAGTCGAAATATAAAAATTAAGTGCTATTTTCAAAATTCCAAAAAAATTATACTCTTACAAGGTGAACAAATATCGCAAATTAAAGATAAGGAACATTTTGTTAAAAATGCTTGTATCCCGGCTGAATGACCTCCCTTTTTCAATACAGTAATAAAAAGAACAACATGGCTTCTGTTCAATGTCTTATTGCACCAGTACAAAAAAAATGTTTGCTATTTGGTCTTCAACCAGTTTTTGTGTTTGCCCACATGAGCGATACACTCCTCATCTTAAAGTTTCGCATTGTTTGCTATACCATTTCCACTGATACTGTCGCGATCGCGTTGAGAATAGCATCCTTTAATTCCTCAATAATTCGTGACCTGCGTTAAAAAATTTCAGCATTCAGGTGTCCCCGTAGAAAAAAGTTGCAAGGAAGCAGGTGACCATGTAATAAGATAAAGCATTTGTCCCAGAACTTTTCGAGAAATTCTCGTCATGTATGCGGTAGCGCCATATTGTTGGAACCACAGTGGTGTATTTTCACATTCGTTGAGTCTGAGCGCCAAAAACTGCGTAACATAGTAATATAGCGGGTAGACGTGACAGTCACCGCGCGTCTTGGTTTTTAAAATATACGGCTCTATGATACCAAATTTCGCAACACCACACCAAACGCTGGCTATGTAGAGATCACTCATAAAGTTGTCCAGGATTTTTGAGGCACAATACTAAAAATTCTTTTTACTGGCGTAGTCTGATAATCGAAAATGAGCTTCGTCACTATTGAGCACAAAACCATTAGCTAGAACATTTGCTAACATGTCACATTCTTTAAGTTCGTAGACCATCACCGTCTGTAAAGATGAAGATTAACAGTGTAAAATTCTTTATAGGTTCCGGTCAGATATTCCCAAGGCGAGAGGATGCTTACCAACAGAATGTTGTGACGTTGATAATAGCCTGCTTCACTGCTGAGATATTCTCGGCTGTCTATACGCTACGAGATCTACCGAGTGAACCATTCTGTCGAAAATTGTGTAGTCACAAGATTATAGTTTTCTTGGTCGGAACTCAAAAAGCTTACAAAATAGATGCTGCGTGACATTCACAAAATAACCATTTTTAAAATGTCTCCAACATAAATGCACGTATTTAAGACTCCACGCCATGATGAGCACTAAAATGACATACCTTGTGTTACTCAAAGGATGTACGATACATTAAGCGTGGAAGTCAATTCAAAAAGCAAAGATTATTTTGCTGAACCCTGTATAACAATTTTATGTCCGTTTATTTTATACTCACAAGCGTCCTGTTATTGGCAAAATACCTTATCCTTGCTATTATAATGCACAAACATGTTTTGAAAATAACAATATTTGTAAATAGGCCACAAAAACATAGTTTCACGCAACTTAAGATCTAATTTCAGCTTTTATCACCTTCGATGGGGTAATTTTAGTTATTTTAAAGGTGAAGGTCCGACGATTGAAAGATAAATCTGAAATTCCCAGCCAATCTCAAAAATAAATATTCATTTCAACAAAGACGTCAACATGTCAATATTACTGTTCACACTTGTAAAATTGTAGTCGTTTTTTTTATCACAAATGAAGCTCTCCTCTTACTGACCTATTTCAATGCATACACGATTCTATAATAACATTTTTTTGGATGGCTGCTTTTAAGAGATAATATTTCAAATAAGCGACCTTCCCCATTTACCCGGTTTTATCACGTAATTTACCTTAAGCTGTATCCGGTTTAATGCCATAAACTTTGCCGGAAGTCGTTATGTGATGAACTTTCTTCGGACATACACAACACTTGTCCACTAGTTGCGAAAGTTCCAGACGAACTTTTTAGTTTCCCAACAACAGCATGCAACTAAACGAGCAATTCTATGTTTTCCACGTTTGCGCTTTCGCCACGTGCATTCCCAGGGCCGTTTTAATTTATTCTCGCTAAAGTTACCCCAAGTACGCACTTCGGATCACGAAAATCTAATAAAACGCGATTGCTACTTCTTCGCGAGCTCCGGCTTTGTCGCCATTCCCGGATGTATCCCCCACTTTAATAGCATTTTCGCTGCCAGAAGAGGCGGAAATATTCCAATATCCTCCACTTTTACCAGTAATAGTTTGAGCATCCATAACTCATCCCAAACTGGTGGATTTTTCGTCGGAAGTTAATAACACGTTCATTGATAAACGCGGATGATTTATAATAATGTCGCCTCAACATGTAAAGCCACTTAACCTATTGATATATTTTATACATCACTTGGCGCGATTAATTTCAGGGTGATAACTTTAAGTAATTTATTTATAGTGAATTTTGTAACGATTCTGTTTACTTATTTTCTATTCATAGCTGGCTGATACTAGGTAATCTCATTTACTTAACGTATGTATTCGATAGCCCATTTAGTGTTTTTAAGTGCAATGTGTTGTCGGATTTTTTATAATCACGACATGCGCATCCAAATATTCTTGGCGATGCATCGTTTTGTCATCGTTACTTTTACATTTTGGCATGTAAATCGAAAGCCACAAACGCAATGCTAAGCGTCAGTTGGAGTGGTGTCAAGTTCGACGTCATTGGATGGCAGCCAATGTAACAATTGGAGCAGTGAATTGCAATTCACATTCTGGCAGACAGATAAAACGCCTTGATTTAACAGACTATTAAAATAGAGGCCGTTTTTTCATTAGAAAGTTTTTCTGTTTCAGATTTACCTCCTGATCTATTCAGAATTTTGATGTGTATACGGATTACAAATACTAATTCAAATATATTTTTTTATTAACTCACAGTGAGTTCTGCAATCTGCCCAATTGCCAATAAGGGTTTTTTATGAGGAGAGAATCAATGACAAGTAGAGTACCACCCTTTAATATTTAAGCTAAATCTAAATCTAAAATTTATTTGTCTAAACGGGTTTATATGCATCGTCTTAAAATCCAAATTTATCTGGATCCTGTAGTCAGATCTTTGCTAAGGTACAATGACACTTTTGCACTGTACTTGGCAGATTCTAGTGAGATGTTATGTTGGATGACTTCATTGGAAACGTAGTACGTTGCATCGACGATGGCACATAGCACTTTGTTTTGGAGCCTCTATAAGATGGCAATATGGGATTTGCTAGAGGTTCCCCATAGTTGGATATCATAGGTCCATACGAATTTCAAGATAGTTTTGTGTAGTAGCAATTTGTTTTGATTTTCTCTTAATAAGCCAGCATACTTGACTCAGTTTGAGATCTATCTCTTCTTTTTGATGGATATGTGTTTTTCCATATCAAGCGTCGATCTAAATGCATGGTTTGCAGATTGCTTGGGGTCAATGCTGGGCCAGCGTGGGATTCAAGACAGTAGTGTCAGTCGCATAAGTTGCTACCGTAATGGTTCTTATTGTTGACAAGTCAGCTGCATACAGAAAGTATAGTATTTGTCCAAGGACGTTATCTGGCGGAAGGACCGAATATATAGAATGTAAATCGGTATATTATATGCCTTGCTTCACTAAGAAGTACGTATTTGTTTAATTTTCAGGCTGCTGTGGCATACTTTACCAAAAGTCTGAGACGTCAAGGAAGACTGCAGAGCAATATCTTTTGACATTCAGATCTTTGTTAAATTGTTTAACTAGTCTGTGTACTCTGTAGTTCCGTAACTCAAAGACTTTGGAAAACATTGGAAACAGGCTTATACGCCTTTAGGAGAAGACATGCTTTTTTCTGGACTTGAGGAACACAATGATTTGAACAGCCTTTCAGGCGCTAGGGAAGTAGTTTATTCGTAGTATTGCATTGAAGATGAAAGTTATAAGTTTGTAACATTTTAAAATCAGGTCAAATCCAGATGTCTTTTTATGCTAACTTTCTTTGTTATAACTTGTTTACTTCCTTAATTGTAAAATAACAATGGGGTAGATCCATTTAAAATGGCACATGCAAGTTTTCTTCTTCATTGGATAACTCCGAGGGAAAGAGTTTGAATACATTTCTAGATGTTTCAAGAAACCTTCAGATTTCTCTTCATCATTTCTGGCTTAAATATTATTGTCTATTTTAATTGGTGTATTATATTGTTAAAACCTTTCAGTCTTCTTGTTACTTTTCAGAGTGAGTGAATGGTTGCTTATGCTGCTGTGAGATTCTCTAGATAATCTTGGATGCTCGATTCAGTCCTTTTATAATCAGCTCTTTCAGTTCTTTGGTTGTTTTATTTGGTTTCTTCCGCCCTAGTTTGTTGACATCGTTTCCGTAGGTATCTTTTTTCTGTACTTTCCCTTGGACTGACGAAGATATTCCATTTTTCGCTTGTGATGCTATTTCTATGTCCAGTTAATTTCGTGTTGTCCAGAACACTTAGCGCACTTGAAATTTTTGCCGTAGTTGGTCTTCGTATGTCCAAATGCCTGACATCTGGTGCGTTGCGGTATTATTCTTTTGGTGTGCGGCGGTTCTGCCGCCAAGTTGTTCTATGGTGTATAAATCGTTTATTAATTTCATTAGATTTAATATCTATGAAGAATAACGGTAGTGGGGCTGTTCCGTAGTTTTGTATTTTGTTATGTATATTTATTACTACGTGATCTAGCAAAAATAATTTAGATTAATGCATCGTCTTCTGTATGGAATAAGGTTGTGTACATGTCCAAAAATGTATGATTTATATAGTACGATGATCGAGTCTTTTTAAAGGACATTTAAAGACGTAGTCAGGTTTTTTGTTTTTTTAACTTTATTTGATTATTTGATTATCTTCTACAGGTAGACTGTTGAATTTGTTTTGTAATTCGAGGGGTTTCTGAAATCAATAGTCACTGATTCTTGTTTATATTCTGGCGTTGCTTATCTCAGGACTTTTCACTCGCTTCGTGTTTGATACAGTTATCCATTATTGTTGCATGTGTTATTGAGAAGCTAGTGCTTCTTGATGTTGCGGCTGTGATGTTGCATTATTTGTGGTTGCCGTACGCATACGGAAAATTGAGCGGAAATTGAAGTTGTGGTTGTTGGTATTAAAGTTGCATCGTTTGGTTTGGATCACTATGCTTCATTTTTGATTAAACTTTGTGTTTTTGGCTGCTACTGGGCTGATCATTGGCTGCACAGTACAGGGCTCGCCGTACAGGCCACACTTTCGGCGAGACCTATATTTGAAAACTAATAAAACCCATAAATAAATAAAAACAGAAAAGAAATTTTCCGAGCAAGTGAACTTTTTGAGCAGCCTAAACTTAGGCAACATTTTTCTCTAAAAAGACCAGCTTTTGCAATCCAAAATGTTAAGGTCTGGGTTTGAAGAACATGATGTACTAATTATTTTACAGGGAAAACTATTTTAATTTGGTCAGTGCCGAGTCTTATTAGAAAACCCACGGTATGTTTTTGAACATGGATTTATTACGTTGTCCAAAACGTTTCTTAACAAACTTTAGAACCTGTCTTGACCTATTTAAAGAGAAAAATCTCCTTTGTGGATGCTCTGTGCTAAGTTGTAATAAAGACTACGTTGAAGTCGAAGGAGTGCTTCATAAGCTTTAATACTGCTGTATGTATATAAGCACTCTGCTTGTTTAGATGTTGCTCGATAGTAAAAATTTCAAAACGTCTTTCAATGATTGTTATTAACGAATCTTCTTAGAAGCTATTTGCTTCTTGTCACACTTTAGGATAAGGTCATCAGTTTCTTGCTGACAGGGTCACATTAAATCTGCCCCTTCTTTAATCGATAAGAGATTGTATTCGAAGCGTGTGAGGTTAAACGGGTTGCACCGTGTCATCGATAACACAGACATCACTATATTACTTAATGGTATTGTGGACAAGTCTTTGCATGATATTAATGGAATGGTTGATAGTGAGTGACCTCATATCACCTGGTTATAGTTATTACGTTATGGTTGAAAAATTCTGTTACATACAACGGTAAAGCCTCTCATAAAATGTAAAAAATGTATTTGTAGTCATGGTCTGTTTAGATTATTTTGTTAAGGATTTATAATGTATATATAGAAGACAGCATAGTTTAAATATTCGTGGTCAAAAATCTTCTTCTCTAATCCTTCATGCCCTTTTGAGCGTCGGATGTGGTCAAAAATAAATACATTTATATTGTAAACCTCAAAACCTAAACTGCAATTGTATGACTTTCTTTATGATTTAAATATTAGAGAAAGCATCTTAACTACAGCGTTTCCTAAAAGTCAAATTATTTTTTTAATCTGTTTTATACTAAATAAAAGGATTATTAGCAGTCATTTTATCTTAATTACAGATATAATTAGCAGTTTTTGTCTGCAGAAGCCTTCCCCGAAACGCAAAAGCATATTTGACTTTTTAGATAATTAACAGTTCATAAAAACGATTTAATTATGAAAGCACGCCGGCGATTCCGGTCTAATTGCGTAACTAAAAGAGCCGTTTTGGCTCATGGCTGCTGAATATTCACACGCCGCAATTATGCGGAAATAAACAAACATTAAGCACCGCCGTCCATTACAATTAACATAAAAATAGCATGCGAATATATTGCGGGCTAATAAATTGTTCGCCGCGGCGCTGACGTCTGCGCATGCAATTACAGCAGAATTTCTAATTCCCTTAATTCAGCCGCGCTCGTCGTGCTCGTCGCAAAAAACAAAGGCTGCCTCCGCGGCCGCGAAATTAAATTCTTCCACAACATAATCCCACAAGAGCTAATGACGATGTATTATTTATTATGAAACATTCCGCTAATTAGATGTACTGGCAGCGCTGCGCGCACAAGAGGGGCTAACGAACCGAATTGGCGAAAAGTTCGCGGCAAGCTAATCAGCGGCGAATCGCTGCGCCTTTGTGTCGCATTTTTCTGCAAAACGGAAGCGGCGCCTGGGACAAAAAGCGCAGTCATGCGAGTTAAAAATCAGGCCGCGAGTAAACTTCTAATTGCACACGATTATTATCCACTTAAGCGATCGGCCGTTTGCGGCGCGGTCTCTTTCGCAACAGGAAACGGCAAAGAGCAAAAAACTCAGCGGCAGGTGAGCCCGGCCTCTGACGGGATTAATCGCGACAACAGGTGGCCGAATTTTTTTGCGCAACCGCCTTAATTTCGGAATAATTGTATCTATTTTCGCGGGCCGTCTCCGGCGGAGATGAATGCGACTTTCACGTACGGCACGCAACGGAATGCTCCGCATTACGCAGTTGTGAGATAACTAATCGGCCTCGTTGTCCCGAGCGCGCAATTTCCCTCAGGAAATAGATTGCAATAAATTAGCGCACTATGCACACCCGTTATTGTCTAGCGACGCCGCTGTATGAATGAGCGGAGATGTATTATCATCTGGGAACTATGGCAGGGAAGCACGTGTTAAGGTCGTTTTTAATCCACTATGAATTACGCTCACGCGTACCCGGGTTTCAATATCCTGACATAACAATCTGTGCACCTGAAATATGGGGGTAGGTTTGATGTAATCTGTTTGAGACAAGACAGTCTTATGGCGTCACGTAATTTCCATAAGTAATTTTCAGAATTCTATATACAGGGCGAGCAGTGGGCTCCATTTCGTTTTAGTAAGTGAAATTATCATCTTCCATTTTTCCATATTCAATGAAAAATTACGTGGGTGCAATGAGCGAACCCTTGGTTTAAAATTAAGGCTAAAGAAAATTTCCTTAATTAATTGAACTAGAATTTTAATTTTGAGTAAAAGGTTTAAGGATTTCGACACGGGCTGAGAAGACTTGAAGGCATGCGTGGCCAATAAAATCATTGCTGATTCCGTAAAATACTTTGCTTTGATTGCACAATTATAATGATCAGTTTTAATTATCGACAATCTCACAAAAAACTACCATTTTGTTAGGTCAAGAGACTTCTGAAATGTTGTGATAGTCTTCATTGATTCGTTCAAATGAATTAACTGGTAGCATGGTTTTTTGCATCTTACTTTCATATTTTATTAGTATAAGTGCTCACTGATTTTTATTATAATGAGCTTTGATAAGACATCTTTATTTCTTATCAAAGCTTGACGATTGCTTTTCTAATAGCCTTGGCTGAGTAGTGTGTAAGAATTTTAACTTACTCATGGAAACGGTATCCGATATTGAACTATGACAAATACGAATTATAACTCTGGTTTCGCCTATGATACTAGTAGTGATATAGTTACCTCTAGCCATTTGAGCACTTAGCTCTGAATGTTTTGAAATTCTTAGCTGTCCCATAGTTGATGACGCTTTATGTAATGTCGAGCAAATAAAGCTATCCCAAGTGAACAGTCAGAACCCATGTGAGGCATTATTTCTTATATGATCATTTTTTAGTTATTTTCACGGTTTTTCGTGTTATTGTAAAATTAGTGAATTTAGTATTGCGTACAGTGTGGTTCGTGCATGCAAACGTGGCGGACTTGTTGCGATGCTTATACTTGCGAAAACATCTTAATTAAAGTTAGTCGTATTACTAAATATTAGTACTTTTGATCTTATTCTTGCATATAACTAGCTAAATTATCATCATTAGATAGTGAATTAAAAACAGCAAAACCCTCGTGGCAATTGCATGGCGTGTTAAACCAAGCGTTATGTTGAATGTGCTGAAACATAGTGTCTTAGTTTTGCATTTAATGAAAGACTCTTGTTGCAACATATAACGTGAGCGATCGTACATATAACGGTATTCCAAATTTTGGTGCTCAATTTACTAGCTTACTTCTAAGGTCAACGCAGCCTCCGCCTCAATCTTCGTGGCGTCAGATACAAAATGCTCATTTTATGCAAAATTTGCAGCCCTCCAAAATATATAAAAAAACAAGGTTTCAAAGATTTTTTGGCATACCCAAAATCAACAGTGGGAGATTCAGAATAGCTGTATCCCAAGGCCCATACTTACTAAAAGCAGTGACTAAATATTAACCAAATTTTGATCAACTGATGAATGGTCGTCAGATTTGTATAAAACCTCTGAACAACTAAAGTTTTTTGTTACAACAGGAATTTGTGTAAATAACGTTAAAGAGACTTGTCCTCGTATTATTCATCAAATATAGTAGCTAAGTGTTGAAAATAGTAATATCCGTTTCACTTTATAATAGGTTTATCAAGTGTAATTCATACAAAGAAATTAATTAATGACAAAATACGTCATTAAAAACAGAAAATAGTTGTAAAAAAACAAAGTATACAAACATCTGTCTTCATTTTCTTATTACAAAAAACCAGAAGATAAAGAAGACTCTCAGAGGGAAGTTAATAAAAAAGAAATTAGAAATCTAACAAACTTAATAAAGCAACCCAAAAACTAAAATTAGGCAATACAAAAATACTTAAGTGACGCCAGTTATTTATTATAAAGAATCACTACTCCGCCTAATAGTATAACAAACAGAAATTGGACAAAATGTTTTGGCCAAAAGTACCAAAATCCTATACTTATGGTCAAGAAAATCGAGTCAACAATTAAAAATTGAAACTAAAGTGTTGGCGATTACCTATCACTGCCAAACGACTAAAGAAATAACCAGAGAAAGGCCTAAAGATAATTATATGCATATTCAATGCTATTGTGAGGCTAAGCTTCTTTCCATTTCATGGAAAAGTAATTTTAATTCCAATACCTAGAAGAAATTCGGAAAAACTCTATCATATAGGTATGTCGGTCGCCTTCTACTCTTATTGGGAATATAAAAATAACTAATTAAAAAAATAAACCAATTCTTGTAAGAACGAATATCATACAAAACCAATTTGCTTCTAGAGAAGCACACGCTAGTGTAAAACAAGTTCACAAGATAGTCACAACAATCAATCGTGGAATACTATTTAAAATCACAAGGGAACTACCAACTTATCATAACACTAAAATCGTATTTAGACAGCAGATCTAATAACAAAAACAACCAACATCACTTTATGTAATACAATAAGGATATTACACGCCGCCAGAGTGGTCCAGTGTTTGAGGCGCGGGCTGCGATGCAGACGGACCCTGGTTCAATTTCCGGTGCTCTCTGATGCCTGGCTGGTGTGGCCTACTCAGCCACTAAAAATAATTGAGTACCTGCGTTCATTCCAAACAAGGAACAACAATCGCGGTCGTTTAAGGCGCGGTGCTTGCCACATCGCCCCGCATCAGAGATGGTGCGCGACTACCGGACAGAGAGAGCGAACATATGAAAGTCTTAACCTCCCAGTTTGTAGGCCATCCCACGCGGGATACATTTTAATATACCTTACTGATTTTGCTCAATAAAGTATATTATAATAATGATATTAGCTTCGCACGATGATTTAATTGCAAAATTACAATTTTTTTAAAAATATATCTTCTATTTATCTTCCCTCTTCCCCTTTCCCCATTCCTCTTTCTTCTTTTCTCTTTTCTCTTTCTCTTCTCTTTTCCCTCTTCCATCTTCCATCTTCTTTTAAATAAAAAGAATGGGAAACAAACTTCATACTTTATAAGTACATAATTAAACTGATATAAAATAAAAACTAATAGTGAGGTTCCAATGCCCCGCGTGGGCCGTGTTCGCCTTCCCTGTCCGATCGTCGGGCACAGAAACGCAGGTGTTCAAGTGTTTTTAATAAGAATAGATCATCCGCCAGGTATCTGAACCCCGGATTGAATCCGACCCCACAAGAGCTAATTAAACCGATATGGACCTGTAGTATCCTGGTCTTACCCAATTATGAGGAACAGTTACCAATTTAATTTTTGAACCTTTGTAAAATCTTCAAAATTGAATCACCCAACTGATTAATTCAGCAAAATATTTCTATGCTAACCACAAAAGTATAAATGTAACCGTTCTGTAAAAGATATTAGAATCCACATCAGGCGCACGATAATAAATTGATGGCGAATTTATGTTAAGGTTAAAAAGATCCGTTAAATCTTCTAACTAGATTTGGCTGGTGCTATTAAACACTTTTTGTATTTCGCTAATGTTATCCCCTGTTTGTAATTTATTAAGTTTTGTCACTATAGCGAAGAGTGATTTTGTTGTATGTCAAAATCTTTTGTTGTATTATTTATTGGTGTAAATCTTGATAGAAATAGAGTATTCTGTATATCTGACTTTTTATGAAAGATAAAAAAAAATCACATGAATAATATTTTTGATTATTAGTCAAATTTTCTTGAAGCTAAAAAACTAAAAAGATTGAAGAATATAATCGTTTTGAGTTGTGTATTTGTAAACTAACTTTCAAATAATTATAAATGATAACTTTAATATTAATAAATTCAAAAAACCCGTGGCAAGACTATTAAGGGGCAGGTAGGTTTCTTCCGATACAAATCAAACCAGAATTCCATATACAGCGTTACGACAAAAGAATCATCGGGTTTTAAAAAGACTTGACCTGAATGTTCGCAACCATATCATCCCTATCTTTTATCCGATTCCCTACATCTTTGGACCATTAATAAGTAACTATAAAGACACAGCATGAATCATAACTTACAACAGAATTTAAAAAGAGTAAATTCTCTTTTTAACTGTATTTAAATTATTCTAAGAAATATTTTTTTAATTGCTTAAATTAAACATCATGAATATTTTAAAATTTATTTGTAAGTACAACATAAATGGCTTCTGATTGTTATTCGTCCATAATAATCCGAAAATGAAGCCATGCGTGCAGTAACGATAATTCAGCAATTAAATGGCCATCATCCAAAAAATAATAAACGACCTATCAGACGTCTGCTCCATTTGCGGTTTTGGACCACCCGGGACTCTAAAATGCTTAAAGCTTACGCGCCAAAACGTTGCGCGATTAACCCAAAAACGAGCGGCAACTCTAAGCCGCGCATTATAAACTACGGCTCGTAATTTATGCAAACCTGCAAAAGTGCACAGCCTTAAATTGCATGCGGTGGCGCATTAAAATTTAATTTTAGTTTGCTCGTGGCGTTTCTGGCGCACTGCTCTTAAAGCATTATAAAGAAATTCGGGCAAGTCGTAAGTCCGCTCGAATTAATTTTTATGGCGTAATTAATCGCGACACAGCTGTATATAGTAATTATACAACTAATTTGCAAATATGTGCTTGGAATTATGGACAAAATAAATAAACATATGGGATTAAGAAAGAAAGTTAAATTTAGTAGTCAGTAGAAAGCTTTTTTGGAGTTATGATAAACGGTATTGTATATTACTGCTCTTAATTACATCTCTGATAATTCTATTATTAAATTCACATATCCCTCCCTAATAAGATTACCGTTCATATTTTCACGTTTTTCATATCTATATATACTTTACTATCCATTTTTGAACAAAGTTTCCTTTTTGGAGACCCATGCTTTACAAAATATTTCCTCAAAGCAAGCTTGTCTGCTTTCAACTATAAATTAATGTAGACGTGGTCTGGGCATAATGGTCAAAAGAGAGCAACATTCCGAGAGAAAGTTTTTCCACGACAAAATTGAGGGTGATTTGGACTTTATAAGGTAATTTACTTTTCGCTGTAGTCCACTCGAAGTTCAACGCACTTGCCCTAACGATCTTCCAAGTTCGCAATTTCCCCGCAAAGTTGGATTACTTCAAGTCTTATGCTCTTTATCACCTTTTTGTATAACCCAAACTCTTGCCTAGCCAAGAATGTTTTCAGTTTGGGGGACAGATGGTAATCCGAGGGAATAGGGCAAAAATAATTTCAAACCTCAATTTAGTTAATTTTTGCTCAGCGACACGGCTTGCATAGTATTCACTAGCAATGGTTTTTCACTTCTTAAGAGGTCAATAATGCGTAACGAACATCGATATGGCCTACTGCAACTCATCTTGCAGGGGAAAGTGTACGGAAAACGAGGCCCAGGACGTAGAAGAATATCATGGCTACAGAACCTAACGAAATGGTTCTCTTTAACAACAACTCAACTTTTCCGTACAGCAGCCAATAAAGCTAGGATAGCCATGTTAATAGCCAACATCCGAAACGGATAGGCCAGAAGGCCAATTAGGAGGATTCCTTTGGCGTTCAAAAATGTCCAGTGTATAGTGTGGGATTCAATTATGGTCACAAAATGTGGCAAAAATTCGCTGCCTTCTCATTCAATACTTACAAATAGTTGGGTTTTGGAGTAAGTAGACGCGCCAACAACTTTGCAGAAATTTTTTTTGTATGCAATTCATTATGGAAATAAATAGGTGAACTCTTATGTTTGTCGCCCAAATCCATATCATGGACTTTGTCGATGCTTTTCAAATCTCCGGATGGTGATGCATATTCGATACTTATTCTGACGCCCTTGAACTTGTTAACCTGAAGGCAAACCATTTCATAAAAAGGATATTAATTTACCCAATGCAAGCAAAATGCAATCGTGGATTTCCTTAATCAAAAAAATTTGATTCACACCACAAATTCCACTTTCATTCATTTTGCTGACACTCGAAAGACTTGAATCCTTAAACAACTGTCCAGCAACTGTTCGTGTCAGAATGATTTGTAACGATAGAATATTTATTAATAAGAAAGAAATATTATAAACACAAAAACAACATACAATAACAACAACAGAAACGATGATTTCGTATTGTAACGAATTTCCGAACGCTCCCCTTAACACGGCTGATAGACATCCGCATTGCATCACGCTCGGCGCCTGACACTTCTAGGAATCCAACTGGGGCGCAGGTGTTTTCGAACATTCCAGAAGGTACAAGTGCGGCGCTCTCGATCGTTCGCGGCTTGTTCTGAAATACCGCTGAATACATAAATATCGCCCAGCGGGATGGCTGGGCATTTCGAGTTCGAATCGACGCCTGCGAGCAAATTCAAGTGCCGTTTACGTTAACAGTGGTATGTATTACGTATATAAATAGTTTTGTTAATCTGTATAACCTGTAAGTAGAATAAATAAGTGGCTTTAGTAAATTTGCACGTTTTATTCAGCACCGTAAAAAAGCAGAAACGTTACAGTATTAAATGTACTCCAAAAAATCCTTACTACGAGCGAATCGAATGGCTTTCCGATCGACAACAAACAATAAAGGACAATACAAAGGCACATCTTGATAAAGGACACTTGCACAATAGCGCGCGCTTTATAGCAATAATATTAGTCACCCATAAACAGCGGAGGCAATAACAAACGAAATCAATAAGAAACGCTATTAATATAAAAACCTACACTGGATTCTTTTGAAAATAAAGTTACGTTATCATAATTGTTGTGACCAATCGCATGCTCGCGGCTTATTGCACAGAACTAATTGGGTAATGGCACAATTAAACGCCACACTAAAATTTGTTAATCAAACAACAATTAAGTGCGTCTGCTGCACGTTGTGTTGGAAACGAGCGAGACCAATCATAATACAATAGAGAGGCTTTTGTTCCTTATTAAGTGAATACTGCTGCTGAGCCATTTTATGGGAACGAAAATGCCGTTCAACTTCCAATCGTAGCACAATACAGAATCATCATAAATTGACAAACTGAATTTTCTCGTAACGCAGATTAAAAAAATGTAGATCATTCATAGTTTTTACTCATATCTAACAAACAGTAGGTAATTAGAGTTGTCCGTCACGAGAAAACAAATAGAGATACAAAAAAATATGAAAATGGCGGTGATCGACACATCTAACCTTGACATTTTGATATTTGATATTTTCCAATCCAATCAACGGTTTAACATAAAATGACAAAAACAGAATTAAATTATTATTAAGTTATAGTTGGTGTCAAAATTGTTTGCTTTTTAGACTGATTTTGCTAAAGAAAAGGATTAGAAGTCATTTTTAAAATTTAAGAGAAAAATATTCACTAAAATAAAATGTTCAATTGTTGTCATGGTATGAGAATGCATATTTGCCTAAAGTTAGTCAACGACATATTGTATCTGGGAAAATTAATGCCATAAGCTTTATTGAAGTTTTGCAGAATGACATGTTACCCAGTGGGAAAGACTTGTTTGGATGTGAAAATTTTAATATTCTAGGCAATGATGCTCCTTACCATAAGTTGAAATCGATTTAATTTTGGACGATCACCAACAAAATTAACAGAATGAACAGAACAGTGCAATCCCCTCAGTCATTTAGAAAAAATATGTCAAAATAAAGCAAAAATTAATATCTAAAAAAACATCAGCAAACGGAATTCATTGAATGTCCAATTTAAGCTTGACATTAGATTGTATTTTGTAGGAGTTATAAATTAAATAACCGCTTTAAGGTGTGATTATATGGTTGAGATCCTTGACGGCAGTGCGAATGGGGCCGGGTTCAATCATGGGCTTAGAACGCCTGGCGGGTGGTCTGTTCAGTCACTAAAAAATTGAGTACCTGCGTTCATTTCGAACAAGGGATAACAATACGGTCGTGTTAGGCGACATCGCCCCGTATCAGAGATGGTGCGCAGTGACCGCGAACATATGGGTACCTTCACCTCTCAGTTTGCAGACTTTGCCTCTATGCGGTGGAATAACGTCTCGGTATGCATGAGCACTGGCGTAGTTTAGTCCGCCTTCAGAAGTAATTTCAGCAATCATTAATCAACGGTTATCAAAAAATTGGCTAACAATATTCTCATCATTAATGATGATCTATTAGGCCAGTCGCTGTGTCGTGAAAAATGATCAAAAATGTTTTTTTTTGGGGAGTGGTATTTTAAAGTGGATTCCTATGTTTTTTTGGGCGCGAATCACGAATCTGATAGTAAAATTTGTCTTGAGCCGCTGCGCTCCAAAATATGGGCATTTTTTAAGGTCCAAAAAGCCGTGTTTTCGGTTTTTCGGGTTTTACAGGAAAACTATGACTTATATAAGTAAGTACCCATATTAATAAAACGCGTCGATTGAGACCAGCTGGAAAAAAATGTCTTGGGCCAGCAAGTTGTAGGCCCATTTTAGACGTTTTTTTTTAAATTAAAAAAATTATTGTGACCTGAGTATTAAGTTTAAAAATTTGTGATATGTAAAAAAACAGTAGTATTTTCTGTCTATTTTTATGCCCTTTTTTAATTTTTGAGATATCTCATAAGGGGGCGCCACAATCGACCATTTTCGAAAAACCGTAAAATTGCAATTACAAGCCGAATTTTGAATTTTTTGACCCAAAACCAAAAGCATTCGACATATTCTGATATTTTCCACCTTGGGTTTCAAACTCAAGCATTTTGGTCCGAATGCGGCAATTTGGCGCCATGTTGAAATTTTCTAACCTTGAAAAAATTGAAAGATTTTTAGGTCTTGTTTGATTGTTTAGAACTTGTCATTTACTTTGATTTTAATATTTTAGTAATGCTAGCTATTTTCTTTCATGCAGCCAACATTATTTTTTTTGTGTAACTAGCGATACTTTGTCCAAGAATTTTGTATGAGTTCAGTTTTGAATATTATTAGTTAAGGCTTGTTTCTTGGTCGAAGTTCTAGGCGTTGCCGATGTATCTAAAGGACCAGGTCTATCTATATAGTTTTTAAAGGTGTTTCATCGTAAAAGTATAATCTTTAAAAAACACATATCCAAGGGTTGGAGGTAATGACTGGTGTGGTTTAGGAAAATGAACAAAATTATCACCTTCTTCTATAAACTAAAGCATTTCTACAAAAATATAATCAGACTAGTACCTAAAGGTCTTCTTGGGGTAACATTATTCTGAAGGCAATAGAAATATGTTTAGATTTTGGATGCAACGGACTGCTGAAGCTAGGGGTAGTCCATCTGCATTAAGTTTCAAATGCTTCCCCTTAAAAGCACAAAACGGAGGGAACATTCCCTGAGAAATATAATAACACAGTACAAAAACAGTTTCGTTCTGCTTTTATAAGTTATTGATGCAAGTTTTTTTTGAACCCAATCAAATCAACTCATACGTCTTTAACTTGGTAGTAAATTCAAAACGATGAGCTAGAAAAAACTTAAGCCGTTTTTTGTATTCAAATTTCTCTTCCTGTATCAAAATTACACTTGATGTTAAGATTTTTAGTCAAATGGTATACTATGGAATTACAATTCGTAGCAATTTTTTAATGTACTTGACCATTTTTTATTGTCATGCATTGGGCTTCTAAGGATAGTGATATTATGATTTGTTGTTCTTTAATTGCATTTATCCAGACCAGGCGTTCATGGTGGCTCGCTAGTATTTAGTACGCAGTATTAGGTTAGGATAAAACGACCTAATAATTGAGCAAATAGCAAAATGCACTAATAGCTATAGGTGCATATAGCGGGTAGCAGGTAGGTACGTCACCTCGATCCTGGAAGTGACCAGACCTGCTACAGGGCTCTAGTGCACGCTGCCCACGCGAGCTCTTGAATTCCCTCACCTCCGTTTCCTAAGGGAATCAGGTCCCTACCCTTTTGTTTCCTCCCATCCACTACTCGCCCCTCTCCCACCCCCACCAATCCAAGGAAGGAACTGGGAGCCCACTTTGGTTTGAATTACTCCCATGAGGGTTATTATGGTTTCGCTCAGTACAAATTATTTCGGAGTTAAAAACAATACCCAACTCGGGGGGGGGTATGGTAATGAGAGAAGCTGTGCATTATGATCACGACTCTTCTGATAAGAAGATACGACGGGAAGAAGAAGAAGGAGCATATAATCTAATGCATTCTCAACTTGAATTATAAAATTACTTGTGAACGCAATGAAGCGCCGTTAAAATGTACAAAAACTGAGAACTCAGCTGCGCTACTGTCCGTACAATCTACTAGAAAAAAATTCGGAACAATTTCACTACTTTCTCTGTTTGATCTATCTCCATACGAAGCCTTATGATGATGAAAAATAAAAAACAACAGGTGTTTGTCATTTATTAGTTGATTAATTGTAACACTTTTAATAAAATATGTATTAAAGTTTCGTAACTGTCTTAACTTAAGCGTAAACAATAACTGTAGAAGATTATGCCAAATCATATTTAAACCCACGAGACAATAGAGAAGCTTGTATATATTTTTTATTACAATATTAAAACTGTTACGACGGAGTTGCAAACTGAATGCATTAATCAAGAAACAAAATTGTACTGAATTTTCCATAAGTTTCTACTCGAGCTTCCAATTGTGTGTAAAAACACTTCTACCATCTTACGCAACTGTAAAATGAAATACGATTCAAATAGTTCACGGTATCACTCTACTAACAAGCTACGCTACCCACACCGTGTACTTTGAAAGGATAAATAAAGATGTCAGTTTTATATAAACAAAAATGTCTGTTAACTACATAATTTAAGAACAATAGCAAGTGGGCGTCATTTCCATTCGGATTTTAACTTTGTGTGGCACCGAAGGTCATCGTTTCCTAGCTAATCCACGACAAATCGTAAACACCGCTAAAAATAGTGATTCAGTGTGCATAGGCGGCCGGCATGAATGAGCTCAACGTGACTCGCCTTAATCTGCCTCTTCCTGCACAATAAATAAACACTAATAAAGACATTTTTCTCGCTTGCGTACATTAGCGTCCGTGATCCGCGGACCATTAATTTATTGGGGGCATTGCGCGACCGTTAATGATCGAACGATCTTATCAATAGATCGTTGCGGCGCATTAGATTCTCGCTTTTTGGGGCATTATCGCTGTGGTGCGAACTGACTCAGCGACGACGGAAGGTAAAAGGTGGCTGCTTGCAGGTTTTCAGCTGCCTAATTAGTTTGGCACGAGTGTGCTAACGAAATTAGAAAAACGCCTAGCAACACGCTTCGAATTTTAAGCCGAAGCTGGTTTAAAACGAAATTTTGAACAATTTTGGTTTATGACGTGGGTTTTCGCCAACTATAAGTGCAAGGTTTATTTATCTATGTTATGTCAAAGTAAATACAATAATTCAAAAACAAAACCGACATGAAAACTAAATTCATTTCTATAAAAATTTTAATAAATCAACGAAATTAAAAATATAAAAACATGCTGAATGTGACGAGTTCCGTAATATACCAGTTGCTAGAATATTTAAAGTCGAGTTGTAAAAAGTCAATACATCGTTTCTTACTCTAAGGTAAGATTATACACGTTAATAGATAATACTTAAAAATTGTTCCCGATAAAGTGTGAACCAGTAAAGGTGCATCCAACTTCAAATAGATCATTTTTGGATATAAAGTACCCTTTATTTTGACGTCCACATTTTGACGAACGCTTTATAATTTCTCTAAAATTAAACAGTGGTGGAGTACACCAAACAAAAACTGGAAAACAATTAAATATTTAAAAATCCATGATAAATATTTTAGGGTGGTTTGGAGAAAGGTTAGTTACAGAAAGAAACGTGATAGTGGTATAATTCGTGGACTCGTGTTGGAAAAAAGAGATAAATTGGCGTTGAGCACATTTAAAAACAATTTCATTCTTTTTTCGCAGAATGTGATAAAAAAGGTTAAGGTTGCGTCCTCCAATATCCAAAAGTGAAAAAGCTCATCAAATTTAAGGCATCGAAGTACCGAATGCCTTTAACCACAGCAAAATAGGACAGTTAAAATCTGCAGTTGCAAAGTCAAATTCAAAATGTTTTATTGTAGATAATAAAACGTGGTAACAGACTTCCAACGATTTACCGCTGGAGGAGCTTTACACAGCTTTGCCAGAGAAATTTAAGAGAAAAATAAAATTTAAATGTCTAAAAAAGTATTTGTTAACAGGCAAATCTGTTCTTGTTGGCTTAAAAATGAAGATTTTATATCAACCGGTACGCGTACACGCAAAAAGGTAACTTCAGAAACGTAATTTGTTTTTTTTATATAAGACACCATCAAGTTTCGGCACTTTTTGGTTGGATTTTCCTTCAGCTACTTTGCTAAATTTAAGAATGGTACAAAAGATGCAATCGGTATGGTGTCAAAATTAGTAAAATTGATGAAATGTAAGTTGAAGAGCATTGCCTAAAAATCAAGGGACTTGATACGATTTTTAAAATAACGGATTTCGGCAGCAAAAAAGACTTAATGAGTGAACTTGTCTATTTTGATAACAATTACTAATATAACCATAAAAAATTAGAAATAATATTTTAGGAGATGATAAAAACAATAAATGGAATAACGAATAAGAAGTAGGGAATTGCATTAAATAATTATATAGTCAAAACAGTAATAAAAGCAAAGGTAGCTCATAAAACCAATAAGAAGTAATTACAACAGTACAAATAGAACTTCTACAAGAACAGGAAATAAGGGATAGACACAAAAAGATGGATGTGCTATTAACAGCAAAAATTAAATCGTCAAATCGTTTGCTGAAGAGTGCGATATGGTAATAAAAGAGTTAATAGTGGACTTATAGAGGAGTTTAAAAGAAACAGTTGTAAAGTCGTAAGCTCGTAAAGAAGAAAGGGCATAAGTAATAAATTGATAGGGAATATAGAAGAAAACCACAAGAAAAATAATATGGCGCTCTTCTACGGGAATTTAAAGGACAACAGAAAATTCATCAGGTTAGGGAGATAATAAAAGGATAAAACTAATATTGTGTGAAAACCCTATGACCCATAAGGGTATAATGGGACTTATTATTATTATTATTATTATTGTGGAAAATTATAAACGAAAAAGAAGAAGTAAAATGAACAGGAGAAGAATATAGAGACTGTCAACTTAAGCTAGTAGAAAACAAACCAACACTGGAGGAAGTTCAACGAATGACAAAAAGATATTCAAAAATAGTAAAAGCCCCGAAATAGACAAAATCCAGGCAGAGCTGCTCAAGTATAGAGGCCCAACATTAGAAGTTAAGATACTCAACCTCATGACACAAATATGTGAAAGATGCAAGATGCCTACAAGACCCAATATAGAAAAAGCAAGACAAGCAGGAATATTCCAACTATACACGTAGTCTACAAAATCTTAGCATTACGGATATACAAAAGATTGAAAATGATAGGAGCAAGATAGATAGGGTAAATCTAGACTGGCTCTGGGAGGGACAGATTGGTGATTAGTTATATTTTTGCTGAAGGTAATACAAGAAAAATGAAACAAATGCAGATTTACGTGCTATTTTACTAATTTACTAATAAAGACGTCGAAAAATATGCATATTCCAGAATATCTGATCACTTTGATAAGGATGACTTTAATGGAGGCAGAGCGTAAGCTCAAAATTAATGGGATTGCGTTGGAGAAATTCAAAGTACTTAAAGCACTTAAGCAACGAGATTATGTCATTTGCTCTCTTCAGTATTATGCTAGGGAGTGAAATTAGAACCGATAACTACATTCTGAATAGTTCGAAGCAAGTATTAGCATACGCTGATGACCTCATTCAATATATATTCCGAAAGCTGGCCTGTGGTTTAAAAATTTGGAGTTAAAATAATAAAACAAAAAAATGACTAAATATGTGATTCTTAATCGCGACAATACGAACAATGGTTCAATGCGAATTAAACAACAAGAAGAATATAAATTTGGAAAAGTAGGCACTGTGGCAGTAAAATATGGACTTTGACAAAAGTAAATGAACATAAACTTGTAGGGTGATAACAGAAAAATTTGCGGAAAGTTCATAGAGGTCTAAAGGAAGAGAAAAGAACAAACGACGAGATTTATGAAATTTATAAAGTTGTAGTTAAGAAAGATTTAATAGGAATAAAAGATAACTGTGAAAAATAGCTAACAAGGATCTATATATTTTTTTGTCTAAAATGGAGCAAATCGATGGTTAAAACCTCACTAGGGAACTATTATAGAGTAGCATTCCGTACCCAGTGGGTGCAAAAGTTTTCAAAAAGGCGAATATTACTAACCCGTCTCTGCAACTCATAAACATCACAAAACCTTTTTTCTTTCATTCTACATTTTTGATTCTCTGCTCAACTCCACAGGTCAGTAAGGCGCGTGGTGTAATGGTAAGGTGCACAATTGACAATATTTTGATCCTGGTTAGAGCTCTTTTGGGTGCAGAAAGTTTTGTCTCCTTTTCGAGGAGTAAATTTATATGTTTGAACAGGAAAAGCCTTTCCTGTACGCGCCACATCCGCTGCCACATTCTTCAAAATATCGATTGATGATTTGTTTTTCGTTTTTCTCACGATTGTTGCTTTGAATGTAATAAATATTACAGAATGCGGCTGTCAATGAACGCCGTGACAGCCACATTGGCGCTGAAATACACATATGAACCCTACACAGATGAACTGCTACATCAACCAATCTGTGTCATCGAATGCCACGTCGAAAGTACTGATCAAGTGAAGGGAAGGAATGGAGGAAAAGTGTATAGAACGATTGCTAGAACTTGAGGTCGTAGAAATCGACATTTTTGACAACTTTTGCAGGAACAGAAAACGGAATATAGTCCATTGCGGTGCTGACAAGGAAGTGCCGAACACATTTCTCCATAAATTTACGGAAAAATTGATATTTTTTCTTGTAAGTATAGAGCAAAAGAAAGTAAAACTTTAATCAAGGATCGTAAATACCAGTACAGTTGTAAAAAAATCTGGTGTGTACATCACACGACTTTCCTTATCCTATCGTCTCGGCCCTGCGCTGCTCTCGTCCCTGAACTTGTTATTTTAAAAAAGGAAGAGGCGCTAGTCCATCGTCTCAGCCCTGCGCTGCTCTCGTCTAAAAATTTGTGAATCTAAAAAAGGACGAGGCGCGAGTGCAACACTCGAAAGCTGATTAAAATAAACAGTACAAGACAATAATTAACTCGTACTTAAAATTTTGCTACGTTACTGAAGGTAACCGTGCGAGCTCGGCCGCACGGCCTTTGCCATTATCGCGTGCGTGCTCCCTCCTAGCGGCCAAGCGCTCCCACCCCGTCCTCCCGCAGTCGGCCCGGTAGCTCTCCAAGCGCGCTGTAATTGGTCCGTTTAATTAATTTTTAATCGGCTATAACTTATTTATTTCACCTCGGATAAAAAAATTTCATTATAATTTCTTGTTCGTCTCGGTCTGATCTATCCGGTAATATAAATTTCCTGAAACATTTTATGAACACCCGGTATATTAATAATCCTGAGCTTCAATTTTTTTTCGAGTTCCTATTTTAGCAACTTTTATTTTAAATTCATGTTTATCTCGTGATAACAAATCATTTTTATTCTCATGAATTTTTTGTATCTTCAACCGTTTAGATGCGCGACCGCTTTGCGACCGATTTTGCGACCTTGCGACCAAACCACTAAGCCGATTTTTACCAAAAGCTTCGCACTGCGTCCCATACCTACAAGTAACTTGCATACCAAATTTGAAGTCTCTAGCTGTTACGGTTCTCGAGATATCCTGTTTACTGACAGACCGACACACACACACACACACACACACACACACACACACACACACACACACACACGAACCAATGGCTAAAAACAACTTTTTTGGTGTCCTGAGGCTATATTTCGTCCAGAAATGTGAAAAACTGGGTAGGTCAAATTTCCGCCGATTACATTACTTTCCTTATTATAGGATAAGGAAAGTAAAAATAAAATAAAATATATTGATATACATTTTTCTACTTTTCTACTACAATAATGATAACATTTAACCATTGGCAACTCTAATCTAGAGCTCTGAAAATCAGTAGACTTCTGTTGCTTAGTCTAAGAATATTTCTATGGAATTTGGACAAAATTCGTCAACAGGTATTTGAAATATTATATTATAACGGCAGACAGACACAAACCTTTCAAACATCTTTAGTGTCTTAATGTTTTTGATAATTTACAAAGTATAAAAAGTGTAAGTCAAATTCATTCAAAATATAATGCTCCTTTTCAAAATAAATGGAAAGAGGTTACTGGTATTGAAATATTCTACATGATTATTGATAATTTAAACTGCGTTCTTCAGAACAAGAATGAACTTTTAGCGCATTTTAGCAATATTTGGGCTATAAATCAACCACTGCAAGTATATATTTTTTATGACACACTACAGTTTTGTATGATTTAAACAAAATCAGAACTACCGGCTTAACTGATTCCCCGTCAGGTTTTGTTGGTAATGTGCTCATTTTTGTATCTTTCTTTTCTCAGAACATTAAATTTGAGCTTAAGTCACTATTACTCTTGTGCCTCAATTAACTCTAAACGCTAACACAACATTTTTTAAAAATGCAAGTAATTCAAAGAATTTTGAACATTCTAGTCGTTTTGCCTATGGGCAACAAATTTTTCTATTGATAAAACACAAGTCTCCACACAAATTCGACAGTGAACTAAATTTAATTGTTGCAACTTGAAATATAATACGCTTGTTAAAGTATTTGTAATATAATTTTTCTAGGAACCAGAATTATAAACCAAGCATCATAGATAATAACAATTGTTAGTCAAACTTACTTAGGGAAACAGTATGTAATAAAAAATGCTACAGCAAAAACATATGCTACAGTTAGCAGGTAGTGTACTTTTGTTCGGATGGAACGTTATTCTCATGGTCAAGGGGAGAGAAGAGTGAAAGGAGAATATTAAAGGTTAAGTAGACTGTATTTAAAGTCGAAGGTAAACATCTGCTCCACGTGGTGACTATATAAGTAGTAAATAATTACAAACATATAAACAAATACACACTTTTAGCATAACATTGTGACTAATAAATTGTTGGCACTTTTAATTTGCTGGTGTTTTTTTCATAATTTTCTAAACCTACATAACTATGAGATCTACTACTACAGTAGCAACATATTTGCGGAGTTTAATTTTTCTTGAAACGCCATTAATAATCTCAATGCAAATTTCAATTGTAGGACCTATACCAATTTTAATTTTTAGTCTTCAAATATTCGAGTATTCTACTTACATATCTTCAAATTTTTAGTCATTCCAGCTCTAGTTTCCTACCGATAAATAATAAAAGACGTTTAATCACAATTTTGCATCTTTGGTGACTCCACCCTTAGCATGTGCTGCTCGTGAACTTACATGAGGGTATTAGAATAAAATAGTCAGATGCAATGTTTTATTAATGCAAGATTTACTTAAAAATTTAACTAAAAGTTGAACTAAAAACTGATATTTGACTGAATCTTCTTTACCATCATATAATGGGGGATTGGGGTATAGTGTCTATTAAATCATCATTTTCTGTAACATTTCTGTCAGGACAGTGGTTAACTCAACTTTGTTGCTACAGTTTCGTTGTTCTCTAGTCATTTTTCTTGGAAAATTGTACACAGGTTTTCAATCGGGTCTATGTCTGAAAAATACCTAAGATATGGCCGCGCGGTAGTAGTTGAACTTGTTCGACAAAGAGCGTCATTCTTCATGAAAATAAAGAGAAAGTTCTTATGGAAGAGACCATTACTTAAAATATATTTAGTGATATTTACAGTGTTATCGTACTAAATTGAATATGATCTGGTACCATACTAAATGACACCACACACTCTTATGTTAATTCCACCATATTTTACAGTTTTATAAAGAAATGTATCATTCGGTTGATTGTACCCAAATTTGACATTGTTACTAAATTGGCAAAAAAATGACGCCTCCCCAAAAGGTATCTGGTTGAAAGCACACTAGCCACGGTTTTTCGAGAAGCGTGTCAGCAAATTTTTCTTCCTTGGCGACGCACTTCTAAATTATGCAGATGGCGTTGAGTAATATTCACCTACGCCAGTTCGTACACTGTTTTCGATAAATCTTAAACATGTTGTCTTATCGCTGATCCTGTTTTTTCTGAGGGTCGTGGAAGGCCGATATTTGGTCATACTGATCAATCACAGTTTTTAAACACGAACTTATTTCTCATTGCAAGAAACTACGATTAACCTAGCCTACGGCACAATCGCCCGTGTGAGTTGCTAGTCCTCCATCGGCGCCTCCCCAGGTGGTGGATAGTGAAAAACCCGTGGTGGGTACCGGAGAAATAAAATGCCGGAGCGGACCAAAACTGGCAGCCGATTGGCCGCCAGGATAAGCGGCTCTCTGTAACCCGCCAACAGTCTACATACAATAGAGTGGACAAGCAGATACAGATAGGGCACTCTCTTGCCCTTGGTGTGAGAAATGAACCAAATGAACCAAAAAATAGGTCAACGGCATAAGATCTTGCACGCAATGAGAAACGACAACATTAAAGATCGCTATGGATATCCCTAGTATATCAAAATGGCTACTTTTAAAACAAAAAATTCCGGAGTTTCAATTCCCCCAATCGGATTTCTGGGGAATGCACTGAAAAGAGGTGACAAATATAAACTGATATCCAAAAGTAAAGCATCTATTAAGATATGCACGCAGAACGTAAAAACAATGGCCCAAGCAGGATAAATACACAATTCAATAGAAGAAACGAAAAAAATGAATATTAAGCTTATGGGAGTAAGCAAAATGAAATGGCCAGGCTCAGGACAATTAAACATCAACGCTTATAAAATATACTACTCGGGGACAACCAATGGAGAACATCAGCATGAAGTAGGAGTGGTTGTAGAAAGAAATATTGCAAGATATGTAACAATCTTTGTGCCTATAATAGAGGATATTGTTACTCCAAATATCAAGTAGCCCCGACTACTGACTATATTGACGAAGAAGAAGAACAATTTTACTCACAGACATCAGAAATATTGAATAAACTCCCAAATGAGATCCTTACAATAATAATGGAAAACTTCAATGTGAAAGTAGGCAAAGAAAGAACTGGAGAACATATTGGAGCGCATGAGGTAGGCGAAAGAAATGAAAGGGGAAAAAGACTAAGTATCTTTGTAGCAGAACATCACCTTGTAGTACTAAATATCTTCTTTGAACTCCACCAAGAAAGCTGTATATCTGGAGATCACCGGCAAACGCCTCAGACATGATTGTTAGATATAAACCATACAATGGAAAAATTGAAAAAGAAATGTTAAATAAAAGTGAAATAAAAGAAAACCGTGGATGACTAATGAAATCTTACAACTGATGAAAAGAGAAGAAACTGTAAAAAGTAGATATCGAACAATATAATAGAATACAGAAAACTATATGACAAAAGATACGAGAAGCGAAAGAAAAAGACGTCAGAGAGAAATGTGAAGAGATAGAAACTCTCTAAAAGAAACATAACTTCAATGTACAACCAAAAATAAAGGAAGCCACTGGGCAACATAAAAGAAAAATAGTAAACAAAATTATAAACAACGAAGGAAAGATAGCAATTGACAAGGAAAAAATATATATTGAACAGCTTTTTCAAGATGAAAGACCAGAATCACCTGAAATAGAAGCAGAAACCGGACCAAATATCTTAGCTGCAGAAGTAAGACCTACAATACAACAAATAAAAGATAGCGAGGCTCTAGGTCCAGATAATATCCAAGCCGAACTCTTACAACAAATGGATGACGAGGAAATCAAATGGCTACCAAGGTATTCAATCTTATATGCAATACGGGTTCTATCCCACGCAATGGCTATAAGTCGGAGTTCATAACTATTCCAAAAAAGTTGGGAGTCAAAAAATATAGAATATAGAATAATAAGCCTTATGAGCCACTTATTAAAAATATTTTTAAAAATTGTACACGGAAAAATTTACAAAACGTGTGGATTTAGGGAGGCACTCGGGACTAGAGAAGTTTTATTCAGTGTACAAGTTCTATTCCAGAGATACAGAGATATGAACTGTGAGGTTAATGCCTGTTTTATAGAACACAGAAAAGCGTTTGATAGGGTCCAACGTTACAGGTTCAACAACCAGGTTCATTTTTCACAACAATAACGTTTATTAGCCTAAATGAATGCCGGTCTTTATGTGCAATGGTACTTTTTATTTGGGTTATTAATAGCAGCGAAATCCAAACAACTCGTTGGTCATTGCTAATCAGCAATAAGTGGTGACATCTTTAAACTCGGAGTAACAAATGATCGAAAGTCCGCCAGTGTCCGTGTAATTCGCTTCACGGCATTAGGCAGTTTCGCAGCAGTTTGATAACTAGCGCTAACCATCCGCAAAAAGTGTGAACGGCGGTGCGTCGCGTGATGATAAATGGCAGCCGCGCCGTCATGGCCGTGGGTCGGCAACCAGGGGCTTAATAAGCAGTTATGCTTTTAAACGAATTTCGTTGGCAAGCAACAATGTGGGTCACATTAACATATCAAGTATCAAGCGGGAATACAACAACCCGGGGCTATTTCGGGCTCATTTGCGACAGCGCGATGAAGATGACCCACAAGCGCTCCCTTATCGGAACGCGCGATGCGTTATCGGCCCTCTGCTAATAAAGAGTGTAATTAGTCGCAACGTGCTAAGTGTTGAGAACACATTACGTCAGATCGGACGGGGTTATCGCTAATGCAGGCCGAGCAAACGAGCGAGCGCGCGGCGCAAACACGCCGCCCGAGTTGGAGTTTTCCGATTCTGTTTTTTGGGGCCACGCGGCTCGGATCCCGCGATTAGGCGCGATTTGCGTCACGAGTAAATAAATAACGATACTGTGTTTGCCCATACGCTAACAAAAATAAACAGCTTATGTATGCATAAAAAACATCATTTAGATATTAATAATTATAATAAGCAAGACGGGACAAAACAAGACTATAAAGCTTGACATCACACTACGCTAATCGGTGTAAACTCCGCCCGATTAATACATTAAAGAAATTGTTGTATAAATACCCACGATTGTAATAAAAACGTACATAAATTGTACATAAAACTACGCTACTAGAATTTCAACCGTAGTAAGCCTCTTCTATCTACCAAATTAAACGCAAGACTTAATTTAAAGACACTGCAAACCCGCATGGGTTTATTGAGTTTTGACTTAATTGAACTTTGACCTACGATTACGGATCAAATTCTCTGACCAAGAGACCGGGTTTCGGCCACAGGTCAATGTTGCAGTCATGTGAGATATACGAACTTTTAATAATATACAAATTGTTGTTTTTACTCATACACTGCAGGTGTCTCATTTTTTTTATTTATTAAATATTTACATTTAGTAAACATTTTGACAATCGTATCACAGTGATTACATAAAAAAGTCGGTAAAAGGTCCATTGACATTCACTTTTATACTACATGTACTTTTTGTCAGTGATTTACCTATCACTCACGCTTTTACACAAATCTGTTTGCCAAATCTGTAGGCTTGAACCTTTTGAGTCTGGGTTTCTCGTCGTCGTTTGCTAGTATTTCTTCTACCAGAACATTTGGATGGTCACTTAGGGGGTCATAATAGAGCATGCTGTGTTGTGTATTTCTCCATTAATGGTTTGGATATCCAGATCGCGTTGTATGCTCATGTTGGGTACATACCACGGTGTATCAACGATCGAACTTAGTGTTTTGGGTTGGAAACGTCTGAGTATGTCAATATTGGAGGTGCTCGCTGTTCTACAGAGTTGTATCCCGTAGCTCCATACACGTTTGAGAATGGTTTTATATAAAAGTATTTTGTTGTCAATAGATAGCTGGGACTTACGCCCTATCAACCAATACATTTTACGAAAGATTTCTCCTAGTTGCTTTCGTTTTGTCTAGATATGTTTTTTCCAGATTAGCCGCCTATCAAGATGGATTCTTAGATAATTGGCAGGTGCAGGTATTTGCTGATTATTTAAGAAGATCTTTGGGTAGGTTTTATTCTTAACGTGAAAGTCACATGAACTGACTTCGCCTCATTTAGTTTAATACGCCATTTTTGGAGCTATGGTTGGCGCTTGTGGGGTATCAAGATCGAAGTGGAATGCCAATATCGCCGTATCATCAGCGAAGGTGGCAACTGGTGTGTCGTTACCGATGTAAATCTGATGTAAATATGAGATACAATATCGGTCCCAGTACACTGCCTTGCGGTATACCGGAATTAATGGAAAATAGTAATTCATCGCCCTTGATCATGAAGTTTCTGTCGGTAAGAAATGCACGTATAATTTGGTAATAATCAGGAGGCAGTTTATCTTTCGTTTTGTACAACAGGCCTTCGTGCCAAACTTTATCAAATGCTTGAGCTACGTCTATAAACACTGCAGAGAAGTATTGCTTATTCTCGAAGTCTTTTGTGATCTTGACTACGATCAATTTGCTCAATTGTGGCGTATTGTTTCCGGAAAACTAATTGGTGACCCGGCAGTAGCCCATTTCCTATAAGTATCGGAGTAATTCTACTTAATAACAATTTTTCAAAGCACTTGGAAAGAATGCGTAACAGACTAACTGGTCTATATCAAGCTACCTGTTCTTTAGGTTTACCCGGTTTTGGTATTAAGATTATTACTGCAACTTTCCATAGTATAGGCAAATACTGAAGCCTTAGTATTGCATCAAACAGGTTAGGAATTAGGTGTCTCATAAAGAATAAAGTTTTACAGTGTCAGCATTAAGAGCAACAAAAAGTAAATTCATTTTAATATTCAAAATAAATTAAACAACGAAATTAGACAATATTCAAATTGAAACAAAACCCAAAATTGTTATTTTATTTTAAGTTGTTTATAATATTACAAAAATATTTCCATGTTATTGTATAGTCTTAAAAAATTAATGAGAAGGTCTCCAATATTTATTAGACTACACTACACCACGACGATTGTTTCTTACTTTTCTGATCATTTAGTCAGGAAGTGATAGAATGTCATTTCTTATTTTTTGCTCAAAGTCGCAAATGTTGACAAGTCTAGGTGTAAATAGTTTATTCTTAAGTAGCCGCAACAAGTTAAATCAGGCAACGTGTAGAACAATAAACGTTTTCGTAATATAAAACTAAATACCCAGCAAACATTTCGTGCAATACTTTTGTTGTAGGACATACATTAGTACTAAGAATTAAATCGTTCAAAGTATTCGAGGATGACTATGTAAGTCAACATAATGGCGGTCGTCTAAGGCGACGATCAGGCAAAGAGAGCGAACATATGAGAGCCTTAACCCCTCATTTCGCGGAGAGTTAGAACCGTACCATTAATGTAAGTCAAGGTCTCTTCTAGAAAGTAACGGTATATATAGCAATATGAGCTGTTTTAAAGTGGTAAGCTAAAAATACACGTTCGTTGAAGTGGAGTGACGCTTGTTTTTACTAACTACAAATGAAATTCGTGAAGCTGATCAAATAATGATAATCAGTACAGACGAAAACAATACAACCTAATAATAACAAATACAATGCGAGATAACTAAGCACTCTTATCATAGATATCATATGTTCACCCGACATGTTATGCCCGGTTGAGTCATCGTTAAGTCCATATTGTTGCCACACCACTTTCACCTAATACTGGTAAATGTCTGAAAAGTTATACTAAATTAGGAGTTTTGACTACTACACCTTTGGGCCCCTTATATTAAGTGGAATCATTTAAGCTAATAAATTTAACTCATGTGCCTGTAATCTGAGATGACCCTTTTATATTTCTTGCGTAATATTATCAGTTAAAAAAGTATTGTGTCACCACAAAATAACGCACGACTCACACTAATGTAATCAAGAACTAAAGATCATAAAAAATAATCCAAGTTAAACTTTTTCCATTGTTCTATTTTCGTACTACCCGTAACAAACAAGAAAAACACATTTATGTAATACCTACGAACTTCTGAATCTGAAGAATAAACATTTATATCTGGCCGATTAATTAATTGATTAAAAGTGAGAACAGCTCTGCCTAGCTCAGCTATAACCTGCAACATCTTTAACCTCGTACTTTATGCCAATTATATATGAATTTGAATTGGAAAAGTATCCACCTTTACTTCCAAGCTTAGTCAGAAAGCGCTAGAGAAAATTTTATATAAAATAAGTTGACCTAAACTTTTGTCACAGTAGATAACAAATTATAGAGAAAACGACTTAACTTCAGACTTCAAAGGGTGTATTAAAATGTGCATCAAAAGCATTGGCTACCGCCTTAATAATAGCTAAGGTAGTGCATTGAATAGAACAACATTTATGGAAATCGCATAATAACTGAGCAAAAACCATATTTCAAAAATTCAAAACAAAGATCAACAAATCTTTTGGTTCATACAACAAAAGCATAAACCTAATGGTAAACTCAACCATCCTGTAAGAAGCAAGACATGGGTTCGATTCCTCGGGTAAAATCAATAATTGCCACTCCTCCATCAGATAATACTAAAACCTAGAAGTTGCACGGGTTACCTAATAGTTAAGTGAAGATTTCAATTGTTCTACTTTTACCTTATTTCTATAGCATTAACTAAAAAGCTTACCTTTATAGCATTTTAGGCGATAAAAACAATAACGAGTGTCTGTTATAAACACCAGATGGTAAAAAATTCCTTAATCCTTGCGAAAAATTTGATTTTTTGCATTTTTGTTGTTTTTCGTGTTTATGGTTTATTAATATTACGTCTTTAGATTCTACATGGCAATTGACAATTTTTGATCTGCTATTGCCGGAAACGGGAACTATGATCAAGAAATGTTAGAAAGAATATTGGCGATGTCGAAAGTCAAGGAACTATGTGCCATGTGACTGTTTCGACATAGTACAAGCGGTTCGATTCTGAAAATTTTACCCTTAAACCATATTCCAGCTAACCATCTGCTTTAGATACCGAACCTTCATCAAGCACTTGCGATTTATCGGCTAAACAATTTGCGATCAGCGTATTGTAATTTGTGATTAAAATAGATTTCCTTTGTTAATAGATCATTCCAAACGCTGTTTCCCGATAGGAAAACAGTTATGATCTCGGTTTGGTGTAATGTTGATGGCATTGTGCATTTTGAATTGGTTCCAGATGGAAAAGCTTTACAGCAACCAGAACGTGCTTACAAGGTTTTAAAGAAAAAATAAACGATTTCGATGAACCATGAACGAGTTCTTCTTTAACAAGACAATACCTATAATTATGACCTGTTTCAATCTACGGCGCAGTTTTTGCTAGGTCGCCCTATTAAGTAGTTTGAATTGAAAAAGCATCCCAAGAATTGTGTTTAGAGTTTGGCAAATTGATACTGCGGACTGATTCGACAACTTGCAAAGCGTTGGCAGAAAATTATTGAAAATGATGTTGTTCTTGATGTTAACACGAATAAAAACCAACATTTTTGGCAAGTGGACGAACTTGTTTTATAACCAGAAAATATTCATTTCAAGGTCATATTATGGAGTCAGTTCGCAACATCATTAATTGCTGCAATAAGTTTTTATTGTATGTATAATTTATCATTATTGCATTTTTTATTGTTTTATTTTGCGTAAGCAACGATAATATTAAATAATTATAGAAATGGCGTGTTATCAAACAAATTAACAATAAATCGATATCGCTGTCTTTCGCCGATATCTCCTTCGTAATTACACAGAGTGTTTTATCAAGTGTTTTAATTGGGTCGTATTTATTGATACGGCATGATTTCATTATTTGTATATCAGTAAAAGTCCCTTGCATTGTCTCATATGTCTATAAAAAGAGATTACTTGGAGATAATATACTTAAGTACGTAAAAATAATATCAAGGAAAAATATTACAGCTTCGTAAACAAGTTTGTTATCAAGATCTTTATTTAAGACTAAAAAAATTATTCTGAGAGTCAACCAAAGAAGCTTTTGCAATCATTCGAAATCTTATGGAACTTCTGTTTGCATATAAATGTCTTCCCGCCTACTTTAATAGACTATTTCTTATCTTATCTTATTTGCCCCCCCCCCCCCCATTTACCGCAAGGTGTCGGGGTTAGACTATTTCTATTAGTCTAAATTATTTACCTCTTGATCACCTTTTTAGATTTCTTCTTTGGAGATTTTCTTCAATTATTTTCTTTAAGTGTGAGTCTAGCTTTAGTTTTTAGAATTAAACTGGCCTCTGCATATTACTCCTTCTACTGTAAAACGTTTTCACATGTAAGTCTAAATATCTTTTTAGATATTTTTTCCTATATTTGCTAGTGTGTTTCATTAATAACCACTTCGTAAATTTCAGATCACGACAGACTTTTCCGTTTAACAGATTGCTTAGGACAGTATGTTTTTATTAACCATTGAAAATCAACAACAAAGTCTACAAATACTTTTGGGGCTTCTACAAATAGAATGCAGTTTCAAAACTTGATGAGTTTCCATTTTCAATTTTTATCTTTCTCTCTCTTGCAACAGATTTCCTGGATTAACTGCGTACTTGTCAGAAAACAATGTCGTCATGTATACATGCCTTCTCTGAATTAATATGGTAATGGTAAAGCTTGGAAACAGCTTGCAAACTAGGAGGTTAAGGCTTTCATATATTTGCTCTCTCGGCCCGGTCGTCGCGCACCATCTGTGATGGGGGCGATGTGGCAAGCACCGCGCCTTAGAAGACCACCATTATTACCCTTTGTTATTTTTGGTGACGCCCTACGTGAGGCATGACCCAAGAGGTTAAAACTCTCCTCACATATTAGTCTCCACTACGAGGTCGTTGCACACCGTCTTTGATAAGAGGCGATGTGGCATGCATCGCGCCATATTATTATCCCTTGTTCGAAGCAAACGCATTTACTCAATTGTGCTTGGTGACTAAGTAGGCCACCCGCCAGGCATCAGAGAGCGCCGAAAATGAACCCTGGTCCGTCTAAACCGCAGCCCGCCCCTCAACCACGAAACCACGCTGACGTTCTGAATCAATATAAACACTTACTAACTAAGCTGCGTCTTTCTATTGGACGAAGGTTTCTTTTAAGCTTAAGATATTTCAGCAACCATTGCTGTTGATAAATATGGTGTTTACTACTAAATTTTTGAGTTTTTTGTCTCGCCTCAGTTTTATATTTCAAGGTTACTTCATTTCAAAGTCATTCTTGTCCAGTTGGCGAGATTTGGGAGTATCATTAACACTTTAGTAGCTTTCGTCATGTGCGTTTAATCGATACTGTTACAGGTTTTTCTGAAATACGCAAGTGATGCAATAAAATTTTTACTCATAGGTTGTCTGGAAAATTTTATTTTATTATAAATTAGCTTTTTATAAATCATCAGCTTTCCACAATATTTTTTGGCCTTTTCAGTTCCGTTTTCTATGAGGAAAGTATTTTATATGAGATATTTAGCAGCGTAATATCACTTTAATTTCCACATTCAAATTCAAAACTATGTCTGCTATATACCAATCGGGTAAAACATTTTACTTGTGCCAATTTTTGACTATTTACTAGGAATTTATTGACCATTGCACTTTATTTTTAGTTTCCTTTGTCTTCTTCTTATTTCTTAGCTTTTGTTAAAATTTTTGTTTTAACCAGTATGGCCGCGGGGTTGAGACGTTTGGCTGCGGTTCATTCCCGGACCTTTCTGATGTCTGGCGATTGGCCTAGGTAGCCACTAAGGACAACTGAGTAAATGCGAACAAGTGGTAATAATGCGGCGTGGTGTTTGCCATATCGCTTCTCATCAGAAACGGCGTGCAATGACCTAGCAGTGGGGGCGAATATGTGAGAGCTATAACCTCTCAGTCATGCCCCACGAGGAGCGTAAAGCGTCTTTACGCTTTGCTACAATATGCTTCAATGAATTCCAAAAGGGAACGAACCGATACAACGCGTTCTCGCATTGCTGAATAAATTCAAAAATCTCAGAATTGTCCGTAGGACTACTTTCTTGGCTATTTATGCTTTTACAGAAATGACCGGGTTTTTAGTGATATTGAAAATATCCTTGTGACATAAATATCCGATCATCATTGTTCATTTCTAGTTTTGACGCTTTAAGTTTTCAACGGGCTTTAGCTAGTATGGAAATCCTTTTATTGCATTTTTCAAGAAGTGTTGCAAATTTTCTCAACGAAGAATCTTAAATAGTTATCAAATCAGACATGCTGCTATTTTTGCTTTTTAAACTGTTTCACTGAAAATAAATTCTTTTTGCCAAAATGAGAAGCGATAAGCATAAACATACTTTGGTACGCTTTGCTGAATTTTTATCACATTTCATAAAAAGAGAGTTTTATCATCCTTTATGAAGGCACTTCCACCAAACTGTACCGTTGAGAAGTAATAATCTTCCTTCTTTATTTCTGAAAGCAAGCGAGCGAGTGTAAATTTTATCGCTTAGTCGGTTGTGATTCTTTAATTGATAAAAGATTGTATGCTCATTTACAGCGTGATGCTGAAGAACATGTTGAACTTTAACGCCCTTAATTACTTTTAGGCAAAACTCACCACACGTTTATTAGATCAGCGATTTCAGTTGAAGGTTATCCCCGATGCGACGCCAAAAAGTTTAGCACCCACGAGAGTTTCTGGAATGAAATTGTACGGTTTGTGAATGACACAAACTTCTAGGTCGTCTAATTCGTCATCTATTCTGAGCGTCAGAGTTCATTGCCATTTTATTGACAAAATAATTCCGGCCATATTTCGGCTTATTTCGTTTGCTTCCCTTTGCTAATTAATATTTTTAGTTACAGCTAACTGTGTAACAAATTTGACTTGTATATTTTTTGCTCACTTTTTCAATAACAATTGAAGCTTTATAATCTAAGTCGCACGAATTACCGATTTCAATCACACAGACATTTGCTTTTTATTTTTTTGTTTATATTATCAAGACGTTATCAAATATGCAGAATGCTATCTGTTTGCCACATTATCTGAATACCGATTACCGGCACGGCAGTTCCATTCAAAACAAAACTAAAATTAGTAAACAAACTCTCTTGAATGAGATTAATGCGCACGGTAATGACATAATTGGAATTTACAATGATGCGTGCAACGAGGTTAATTAGCAGCCGGTGATGCAGTGCTGCACTTAATTACTTGCGTAGATGGCCGCTTCAGCAATCACATTTGCATTGTCGGGCAGGCGCGATTTAATTATATTGCTGTCAGAACTGAAAATAATAGCGATGACTGCAGCAAAACTTGTCTTTCTAATCAATAAATCAAATCGCATGTGAATTGCACTTGAACGTACGTAGTGAAGGTTCGCTTATCTCGTCTAAATAATTCAACAATCGTAATATAAATAAAGTGAAGTCTATCAAAATAACGAGGATGTTTATTGCCACAGCGGCGATAACTTTTAATGGAATTTTTACGCCCGTGATATGGCAATCTTACGCTGAAAGGTTCTCGACATCAGAAAGCCAAAGGAAACCTTATCAGGCTACAACAAAATACTCGATGCTCAAATAACGATAAAAAAATTGTGGACCACTTTCATCAGTAAACAGGCAATAAACGGGTCTTATCAGAAATGTGATAAGATAAGCCTCACAAAATCAGGCTGTAATTGAATCTCTGGCTGCAATACCATTATCATTTTAATTTCATTGTTACGCAACGAAGCCTCCAGCTCGTGGAATGTTGCAATAACTTAGACATAAATCACTGTTGCCGCATTGAAATAAAGCTGCAACACCACGTGCTGCGTAAAACTTTATTGGTTTAAAAACCGTTTAAAGGCGATATTCTGGTTATATCGGCGCAGTGTTATTAAAGATGATGCTTTCTTTCCAACTCAAACACTGAGACTATAAGATTAGCGGATTTTGGTTTTTGTTCTAGTTTAAAAGCTTTAGGAGAAACGTTGACATAATTAACTTTTCTTATAGAAAATTGAGATTCATTTGTGATACAAATGTTAATAAACTTCTGTAAAAATTATTATAATTTATCAGTTACCTAGAATTAAAGATAAACAAGTAGCAGTAAGCTATAAAATACATTAATTAAAAAGTATCAAGAGAATTGGTAAAATGAAGAAAGTATAGACAAAATTCAGAAGATCAGATTACTACACAACTTCTACGCTAAAATAAGAAACTACATAATTTACAACATTTACAGCGGTGGAGAATAAAAGCTAACGAAACCAAATCCGGACATATTACTTTCGCATTTAAGCACGGAAACTGTCTCTTAGTTTTTCTAAATGCTGCTCCCATTCCGCAAAAAGACGTAATAAAATACTTAAGAATGACATAGCGCACTCACATTCTCACTAAAAGAGGACATTTAGAATTGAAATTTAGTCAAATGTGCCGGCTACTTAGTAAGAACTCTGTACAAATTATTCTACAAATCCATATTAAAACCTATTTGAACATTTAGTATAGCCCTCTGGGCACTGCGAGCAAATAAAATATATACATCATACAAAGATACCAAAATACAATACTCAGAACAATTGTCAACGCATCATGGTACGTACCAAATAATATATTGCTTACTGACTTATGTACTACACCCACAGTAGGACAAGAAATTGTAAAAATTAACGCCAAATACAAAGATAAGACATCGACACACCTTAATCAAATGGCAACCACACTATTCTAAAAAAAGTACCATAAAAAAAACTAATACAATGAAAATATTACTAATAATAATGGCAAGTTTTTAATTCATGTGTGTGAGCACACAATAAACTAAAAACAAATAATACGTTTGTTTCACATAAATTGCAATAGAAATACACGTCTATAAATTCACAAGAATAGAAATCTATAACCGACTTTGTAATTACAAATCGTGATATAAACAAAACAGAAATAATTGATATTAGCTTGCTATCAGCAAACATAGATATACAACACGATTCAGCACCATGTACACATACAAAAGAAAACGCTACATCACATGCAACTCCTATATTAAATAAAAAAGATGGAAACGATAATAATAATAATATAGCGTTCAACAAATTACATACAAACATCAGCAGCATTTTTATCCTAAAGTTAAATAATTATCAAAGTAAAAGATAAGAGCATACTTACAATAGAAAAGCAATAGTAACACTCAGGAATGCATTGAAATAAGTAACAGAATAAATACTACAATAAAAGAAGTAAAACAACATTTCTAGGAGATGTTTTTAATAAAAATGAAAAACAACCTATAAATTGATCAAGGGAAGATATGGGATCTAATAAGAAGCAGGAAAAACGTAATAAACAAACCAGTAATGCTCAACCAGAAATATGAGTATTTTTGAATTGTATCAAAACATAGACATGCAAGAAGATGAAATTATTAATGAGAACACAGACCAAACAACCCAAGAATCTTTAATTATCGAAGACTAAATTGAAAAAGCAAGAAAGAGGTTAAAAACATATAGCTTGCTGGTTAATATCTCATATGAACTACTAAAATGGGGAAGTGACCATTTCCAAAGCTCTCTGATGCCTGTCGGGTGGCGTACTCCGTTACTAAAAGTAATTGAGTACCTGCCACATCGCCCTGCATCAGAGATGGTGCGCGACGACCGGGCACAGTACCGAACATATGAGAGCCTCTCACTTCCCAGACCTTGCTCTTATGTGGGGCATTACAGCTGTGCCATTATTATATTTAAAAATAGATTAAAAAATAAACCTCAAAACTATAGAAAAATAGTTTACTAATATCTAAATTACTACAAAAATCCTATCAGAGAAAATAATGAAACAAATGCAACCAGTGGATGTACAACAACAGTTTCACCATAATAAATTCATAGTTGATGCTGTATTTATCTCCAGACAAGTGGTTGGGAAGACAGTTGATCATGAAAAACCCGTATATATGTGCTTTAAAGATTTGATATAAGCCTTTGATAGAGTACAATCGTGTGACATACTGGGCATATGTCAGTATGATAAGTTAAATCCAATACTGTTTGGTATAGCAGTGGACCAAATCTTTAACAAAATACGAGGTGCATTCAAGTTCTAAGGTCTCCAATTTTTTTTCTCGGCGTGAGAGTAAATAGAAAGATGTGGGGAATTTTAAAAGACGCGGGAAATATTTCTGAATTTGTAATATAGATTTCAGCACCATACAATGTACGCAAGTCGATTTATCACCATTGTAATGAGTGCTGTTTTGTATACTTCAAATGACGACGTTTGAGAATAACGTATAATAATCCATTTTCTCCTTTTGCGTGGTGGAACGCTACAAATCTTAAAAACGCGCGTTTGTGGGTGCAAAAGTTTAAAAAACGTTGAGAGTTACTGTTACAATGAACCGAAGCAACCTCGACCACGAACCAACCGGACCGAAACCATGATTGCGCGAGTGGAGCAAGTAGTTGTGCGTGTGATATCGCCTCTAAACTTGGCATCTGTAGAGTCCATTTTGTGTGATGACCTGAACATGTGGAAAATTTCTTCAAGGTAGGTCCGACGAATGCTAACTGACAAACACAAGTTTGCGCGGCTGGCAATGTCCCAGGACATGTTAACACGTGATGCCGCCATGAATTTCCGACCATGAAGGATACTTTCCGTGCCCGTTTATTTTCCATTAAGTCGTTGTTATGTCAGCGATTTTCCAGTGAGCAAAACACATCCCTAAAGCTTAGATTAATGAGCAACGTACTACTGGCGGGTAGAATACGAAACCCTGAGATAAGAAATTAATACAAAGTATAAGGTCAAATAGAAACAGAGTATAATGAAGAGATCAAATTTATAGAACAAGAAATGATATAAAAACAAAAATGACAATTATAGAGAAATCACAAGCAATCATACCACGTGGTAGGCCTCCAAATAGATGGAAAGACTGTTGGTTGTGCGCATTACAGAATAACTAAAAAGTAAAACAAACGGCTGGGTAAAAATTAAGAAAAAGGAAACAAAAAAGTACTACATCATAAAAATAATAATTATAGATACATTCATGTGATTAAGGGAAGACACGATTAGACGGGCGAAAATCAAAACTTGTTCAAAGTTTTTTTTATGAAGTATTTATTTGATCGAAATGAAATTTTGCAAGATGTTTAATACAAATATACTCTCAGATATACAAATCTATCTCAAAACAAAATACAAAAGAAAATAGGTCCCCTTTGCCGAACGCTCCAATATACTTGCTAAGCGCTCCAAAACACGAATTCGAAAAACGCCGAAAACGATAGGACTTTCAATTCCAAAATAAAATTTTTATCAGCATATTCTCCGGGAAATTTACTAATTTTTTAAGGAAAAAAATCGATTTTTTTGACTATCTAATTGTCCCTGCCCTCTAAGGTTTTTGAACGAACTTTAAAAAAGGAAGTAACACTCATCAGATCATAGTCCAAATTATACAACAAAATAAGTGTACACAAAAAGAACTTGACAAAACCAGTTCTGAAACATAAATTTAGAAAAGGACAATAGAGAAAAATAGAATTAAAATTAATTGGAATAGCTAAACAAAAACACTGGAATTATGAAATAGATTTCTAGCGAATCCAATAATTTTTGCAATGTTTATAAATGTCATTATAGAGTAATCTTAAACAAGAGCAGTTGATGTACTGTTTTCGCAGACATGCCGGTTATTTTGATATTAAATAAAGAGGATATAAATGCAAATTTAAATATATAGCAAAATATATTAATGGAATGATACAAATAAAGCCAAAAGTCAAAAGTTTCACAAAGGTGAAAATAAATGTATACAGATAAAACAATAGACAGATATGGATAAGAATAGTTCACATTAACATCAAAAAATATACATAAAAATAAAGAACAAATAAAATGAGCAATCAGCAAATCAGCAAGAGTTAAAAATGTCACAGATATTAGAGTTTGTAGAACCAAGACAGTTAAACTGGTGCATTTATTCATAAAAAATAGATATAAACAAGTAAGGACGTGGAACTCCGATACCACAGATGTACGGGGTTTCTATAGATAAACAAAAATTTGCGGCCACTTCCGGTCACACCGGTCTCGAGATTTTCCGATCAGGCTGATTTTTGGCATCTGGGACTTGACTTATGGTCCTTAGTTATGTCTCTACCTATCACAGATCAAAAATTATAAGGCTTGACAGATGTCATAAATGACAGCAATAGAAACTTGTCTCCAGATTGGAAGCTGCCTCGATCAAAAGTTGAAAAAGAAAAGGACGGACAGACGAACAGATAGACAGCATTACTCTCTGCATAAGGCTTTTCATAGAAGCCTAAAATCAACCTAATTAATGTGAGGCAAACAAAAGGTACCAGCACATGTCTACAAAACGTGGAATGGGATAGTAAAAAAATTAAATAAAAAAGGAGTAACACAAGAAACAACAGTAAATGGATAATTGAATCAAGATTGTTAAAGTAATACAAAAAAAAACATAGTTTACTTTAAATGTATTTAATTGCAATTTTTTCGTTTGAATTGTCTCAAATCAGAAACAAGCGATAAAGAATATTAAAATACCTTGAAGATGTACATTGTGGCAGCGATAAACAACTGGAAAGATAAATTATAAAAGGTAATGCCACGAAATATCTCTTATGGGTTTATCTTCTTTATAAGCGAAGTGTTGAAATGTAGACCATAAATTGTAATCCGGAGATTATGTTCGTATTACTAGATAATCAATTGGAATGAAAAGTAAAACCTGACACATTCACCTAAAAACGCTGTTGTTTGAATTTTACGAGCCGGTAGCTTCAATCTTGATTATGAAAATGTTACAGAGATCCTCGATCATTACCTCCATAATTATCTCTTCATGCAGGTTGGTTTATTATTTCATCGCATTTTAGCACAGTTGTGCCGCTATAATTCACTTGTAGCATAACTGAAAGAGGTTAATGGCTTTTTATAGCTTTTTAGTAAACTATGATTTAATCCTGAACAATACGACCTTTAGGTATCTGCCGACCCCTGCTTTAGTCGGTTATTCATAGTTTCAGTGTTAATAGATCAATAAATATAATACCCAAATGTATTTTTGTTTTAAACTTGTGGAGCGCCTGAAACATTTCGCATACTTACTCTACCTTATTATGTTCTTCATTTCATCGTAAAAAGCTAAATGACTTCTTAGTTTATCACTGTAACTAGTGATAGTTCATATGTGCTTTATTGCCTGGGAAAATTAGTCAAATTAGTTTTTCGTTCAAAAATGCGAAATTTTTTAGTTCACAGTGTTCATTTGCTATATGACAAGGTTCCCTCCTTCCCCAGGGAGACATCAACAGTCTAAAATTTATAAAACCTTCTCTGAGGAGTTTTTGGTACATCCGCCTTATGGTCCAGATTTGCCATCATGTGATTTTTATGTTTGGTCTCTTGAAATATCAAGTAAAGAACTAAAAATATGAGTCCAAGGATACGGTTAGCATTTTGGCTGTGACAACAACGTAAAACCTTCCATAAAAATGTATTTAGAGAACTAGTGAAAAGATGGTAAAAATGAATTACGATAGAAAGATATGATGCCTAGATATAAGAGTTTGAATTTGGAACATTTTTGTTTTGTTTTTATTAATAAAATAATAATTGCCATTACACTGCCCAACAATGGAAACAATTCGGGCTCAAAAACAGGCGTTTCTTATGTATTTCCATCTACTGAATTCAAAAATCACCATAAAAATTACCGATTAGCTCTTGTTTTGGAGATACAGTACCTATTTCACATTCAACAGTTTACCAGTTCCTACTCCATCCCAAAATTATGAGTTCAAAGCATAAAATGTGTGGAAGAAGAAGAAGTAGAACCCAACAAGCCTTCCTATGACCCTGATTTTGAAGAAAACTAGTTGTGGAGCTGTCAGTGACGAACACGGAGAAAGATTCCATCAGAATATTTCTCAATGCTTGCGGATTACTGCTGGTTTTTGTGTAGGGATGCTCCAGAACTCACAAGAGGAAAGCCAAAAGACAGCCAAACCCACCAATTGATTCTCTGTAAAGGTAATAGGTCCTGGTAGTAGTTCTTTCATCAATTTAGGATGTAACTGTCATTAAAAAAAGAACAATTACTCTTTTAACATTGTTAGCATATGTAATTAATATTTATCCTTTTCTCTTAATCCTTTAAAATGAAAAACGTTCACCTACTGTATATCATAGAAACTAGAGCTAATGAAAATTTTTCTTTGTCATATTCGTTTTTCTCAACCAAAAAATTAGTAAGAATTGAGTGATGTAGTGAAGAAAACATTACACGATTTTTTTTTTTTTTGTTATGCCGTGTTATAAGTTGAATATTTCTTATTTTTGTATCAAAGTCTCGATGCGTTTCCATAATCACTTCATTTTTTTCCTTTGCTTCTGAGATTTGAAAGTAATTTTTCGCGTGTCTTAAATACAGTATCTAAACTAGCATCTCTTTATTCTTATTCCTACTTATAATTTCGTAAGAAATTGTAGAATGTGTATTATCTTGATCTCTTACACCATTCGGTGTAGAGGCTCTTTTTACACAATTCGTATTATTACTAAAGCCTTTATGTATGTTCATGTACACTACACTATTGATTTTATTGCCTATTATCATGTTAGTTTCAGCTTAATTATTTCCTGCAGTGATTACGAAGTTGCAAAAAGGCAATATTCAAAACCCCAAGATTTTTACATAGGACTTATTAAATTTACCACTACATGGCACGACTATTTTTGTAGTAATCATTACTGTGTACTTATCTTCAAATTACTTCCATGTTTTGCTTTGTGGTAATCACGACCGCATAAGTAAATAACCCTATATAATTTTATTGCAAATATTTCCTTGTGTAATCCTGGTCGGCCTCATCATTAGTCATTGGAAATGTCATTTTGGTGATCATTAGAGATAATAGCCCTTTAAATAGCAGCGCTGTCTGATGACCGTCATTAGCGGTCCGTTATTACAGCTTACACCTAATGCCGTTGGCTGTTTCCAGCTAATATCTTTCCTCCTACTCCCACTTTGTACAACCAACATATTTTTCCACTCTATCTAATCTTATAAAATCTAACAAGAGATTTCCAAGACGCCGGCACCAGTATTCAGACCAAGAAAAATCCCAAGATCATCTGTTCACCTATTCTCAGCTTTTGTGTTTTATATGCAATAAATATTGATAGTACAAGTTTGCGTTTATTTTTAGAACTTAATAATCTAAGGAATCTGCTAATATTGTGATCGCGACGTAATAAATCACAATATTAGTGGTAACTCAACCGCCAGCGTGGTCCCATGGTTGAGGGGCGGGCTGCGATGCTGACGGACCCGGGTTCAATTCTCTGATGCCTGGCGGGTGGCTTACTCAGTCACTAAAAATAATTGAGTACCTGCGTTCATTCGAACAAGGGTAATAATGACGGTCGTCTAAGGTGCGGTGCTTGCCACATCGCCCCGCATCAGAGATGGTGCGCGACGACCGGGCAGAGAGAGCGAACGTATGAGAGCCTTAACCTCTCAGTTCGCAGGCCGTGCTCCCACGCGAGGCGTAGGGCCTTACCAATATTATTATTATTATTAGTGGTAACTCAAAAGATATTACATTCTAGAAATATAACTCTACTTGTGTACTTTTTATGAACAACAGCATGGTGATGAATAATCGCCATGAAATTTCGGTCGTTCATGTTGGAAGGAAGCTTTGCTATTATTGGATTACAGAAGCGTTTGAACCTTGAACACTTAAGTTGAGGGGGCTACTTGATAATAACCAAGCCATCCTCCTTGGAGCTCATAAATGTTATGTATAAGTTTCGCAAAAACTGCGTAGAGAGGGTTGCTGGAACTATTATGCTAATTCCGGCGACTAATTCGAAAATAAACGCAAACATGTGGCAACAGATATCAAAGCTCGGAATACAAAGAAACCCCTCTTGGATTTAATATTCTTCAGTGTCTGTGGTCATTCGATCATCAGCGACGGTCTCCTGGTACCACAATAAGTATAGGAACAAAGCAAGAAAGTGACCCCATTTTTGAAATTTCAATAGGATTGACAATACAAGCAGTCATTAATGGAAGCTGAGTATTTTGGTTCAATTCATTGAACCACTTCTTTGTAAGGGATGCTACCATAGAAACCCAATTTCTAGTGAATTTTGCAGGACACCGCGAGAAAAGTTCAGATATAAACTTTGGAGCTTTATCAAGCATTCACATGGAGATTTGACATTTACCATGACTCATACATAATGGGACCGGTTTTCCCAATTATCATCACTACTCCTTCAACCAACAATTTTTTACTCATATTAATCACATAAAACCTGATACAAAAATTTCCAAGATAATAAGATCCCGAGATCAGTTAGTCGTCCGTCCGCATTTTTGGCGTTTCATACGCAATAAACGGCGAGGCTACAAGTATCGTGTTTTTAAAACTTATCGATCTCCGCAACTTCCTAAAGCTCTATCATCAGGGATTTAAATGTTCAACAACGGCTTGATTAAATTCCAATTAACATTTAAATAATGTCATGAGAAAGGAACTTTTAAGTCCTAAGATCAAAATTCTTGCTGTTTAATTTCTTATCATCTATTGTTTTCTTTCATGTTCCAGTGGTTTTTCAAGATTTTCACTTTTATTCCTATTACTAGTCTCTTTGAACCCAAGTCTTTCTCATTACTGATATATTATAAATTTTGTTTTAGTATTTTTAATAAACGTTCTGCTTTCTAGAATTTAGTTTAGTTGTTTACAACTTCAAGTTTGTCTTAAGTAAATGTTTAGACGCTTTTGTCGTTTTTATTTTTTTATTAATGATGCTCTTCCATCATTGTAATGTTTTGAGTAATCTCAGAGTTGCAAGATAATCTTACTTTTTTATAATTCAACTATATCATATTTCTTTAAGTATATGAAAACCAATAAGAGATTATATTCTTTGCTACAATCTTATCTATAATCTCTTTTCCCAAATGGAGTCGTGCATGTGTATTCTTGGTTTTTCTATCAATCTACTAAATTATTTTGTATTTGAAAATGTCTCTGATCTTTACTAAATATATTTAAATGATATTCGTTTGCTAATTTTATTCTTACATATTAGCGCCTGACAAACTTACTTTCTTTTGGTTTTAAAGGCTGTTTCTGCTGTAGTGGTTAAATATATTTTCTTTTTGTTCTATTTTTTAGGCTTCTATACCTGAAAGGGAACCCTTATGAAATCGGTGCGGACGTCTTTCTGCCGTCCGTCCGTTGCGACTTGCAACTCGAGAACTACCGAACCTAAAGACTTAAGGGGGGTTGCGAAAGCCTATGGCCTACGGAGTTCACATCCGCGAGCTGGCATAGGTGGAATGTCCTACAACAATGCAATAAGGGTTTTTAGTGCACCCAGCTTCCAATGTGTCATTCCTTATAACTTTTGATAAAGGCAGCTTCCAAGCTTGAGGCCAGCTTTTATTTCTGTAATTTCTGATATCTGTCATGTCTTATGATTTTTGATCTGTGATAGACAGAGACATAACATTTTCACTATTCAACTAAGGACCATAAGTCAAGTTGAGATGCCGAAAATCAGCCTGATCGGAAAATCTCGAGACCGGTGTGACCGGAAGTGACCGCAAATTTTTGTTTATGTATAGAAGCACCGGAAATCTGTAGAACCGGAGTTCCATATCCGTACTTGTTTATACAGATGCATGTCTAATATTTTTTATTAACTATTTCATGGATAGCCATTTTTCTCTAAAAGAATTCTTTTTTGTTATTTTTCTATATTGTACTCTCTCTATACTCAAAATCATTAACTTCTTGTTTGGTTTTCTTCTTAATTTTAACCCCCGTGTGGGAACACGGCCTGTGAACTGAAAGGTAAAAGCTCTCATATGTTCGCCTTATATTGAAATCATGATGCTAATCCAGCGACTAATTCGAAAATAAACGCAAACATGTGGCAACAGATATCAAAGCTCGGAACACAAAGAAACCTCTCTTGGGTTTAATATCCTTCGGTTTCTTTGTTCATTCGAACATCAACGAGGGTCTCCTGGCATCACAATAAATATAGGAACAAAGCAAGAAAGCGTCCCTATTTTTGCAGTTTCAATAGGAAGGAAAACACAAGCAGTCGTTAATGGAAGCTGGATATTTTGATTTAATTCATTGAACCACTTCTTTTGTAAGAGATACTACCACAGAAACCCAATGTCTGGCGAATTTTTAAGAACACCGCGAGAAAATCCCAGATATGAATTTTCTGCACAAAGATTCTTAACGTAAATTTGGAGCTTTATTAAGACTTTACATGGAGGTTTGACATTTACGACGACTCATACTTAATGAGACCCGTTTTCCAATTATCATCACTACTCCTTCAACCAACAATTTTTTTACTCATTTTAATGCCATAAAACCTGATGCAAGAAATGTTCAACACACTGGTGCTGAAAAGATCTCGAAATCAGTTAGTTGCCCGTGCGCTTTATCCGAAAGTAAAACATATATTAAGATGTGCACGTGGAACGTAAAAGCAATGGCCCAAGCAGGAAAAATACACAATGCAATAAAAGGAATGAAAAGAATGAATACCAAACTTACGGTAGTAAGCGAAATGAAATGGCCAAACTCAGAACATTAAACATCAACGATTATAAAGTATACTACTCGGGAACAACCAACAAAAAACATCGGCATGGAGTAGGAGTGATTGTAGAAATAAAAATTGCAAGATATGTAACAAACTTTGTGCCTATATTGGAGAGAATATTGTCACTCCATATATCAAGTAAAATAAAATAAAATAAATTCCCAGTAAAGATTATCCAAATATATGCCCCGACTACTAACTATACTGATCAGTAAATTGAACAATTTCACTAACCGACATCAGAAATAGTGATTAAACTCCCCAAACAAGATCTTACAATAATAATGGGAGACTTCAATGTGAAAGTGGGCAAAATACGAACTGGAAAACATATTGGAGCACATGGACTAGGCGAAAGAGGAGAAAATTAAGTATCTTTGCAGCAGAACGTCACCTTAAAGTACTAAATACCTTCTTTGAACTCCACCGCAAACGCTGTATGCCTGGAGATCACCGGCAGACACCTCGGACACGATTATTAGAAATCAAATAGACTACATTCTTGTAAATCAAAGGTATAGAAACAGCTTCACGTCTGTAAAAACGTATCCTGGAGCAGATATACAATCTGACCATAACCCGGTAGTAGGGAAAATAAATTTATAGCATCAGGGAAGACCACTAACATAAAAGATGAAATAAAGTGATCAAATGATAAAATAAAAAAAGAAACGTTGAAGGTGAATCAAATAAAAGAAAACCGTGGATGACTAATGAAATCTTACAACTGATGAAAAAGAGAAGAAACTGTAAGAACGTAGATATCGAACAATAAATATAATAGAATACAGAAAATTATAAGACAAAAGATACGAGAAGCGAAAGAAAAAGACATCAGAGAAGAACTTGAAGAGACAGAAACTCTCCAAAAGGAACACAACTTCAATATACACTTAAAAATAAAGGAAGCCAATGGACAATTTAAAAAATAGCAAACAAAATTATAAACAACAAAGGAAAGATAGTAATCGACAAGAAAGAAATCAGGAACATCTGAAAACTACATATTGAACAACTTTTTCAAGATGAAAGGCCAGAACCACCTGAAATAGAAACAGAAACTGGACCAAATATCTTAGCTGCAGAAAGAAAGATGGCAGGGCTCCAGGTCCAGATAATTTCGATGCCGAACTCTTAAAACTAATGGACGACGAGAGAATCAATTGATTAATCAAGATATTTAATCTTATATACAACACGGCAATGGCTTAAGCAGAGTTTATAACTATACCAAAAAAGTCGGGACCCAAAAAATGCAATGAATATTGAACAATAAGCCTTATGAGCCACCAATTGGAAATATTTTTAAAAATCATACACAGAAGAATTTACAAAAAGTGCGAGGAACAGATAGTGCCCCGCAATTTGGATTTAGAGACGCAGTCGGGACCAGAGAAGCTTTATTTATTGTTGAGATATGAACTGTGAGGCCTATGCCTGTTTCATAGACTGTAGTTTGATAGGTTCCTGCATTACAAAATGATGGAAATTCTGAAAAATGCGGGTACAGATGACAAAGACCTAAAGATAAGAATAAACTTATATTGGAATCAGAAAGCTAGTGTAAGATTGGAAGAAGACCAGATAGAGGCGGTTAAAATTTTGCGTGGAGTAAGACAAGGATGTGTATTGTCGCCGCTGCTATTCAATATTTATTCACAAGTATATTTAGAGAAGCCTTGGAGAATTCACAAGAAGGAACACTGGTAAACGGACAGTGCTTAAATAACATTAGATAGGCTAGTGACAGTAATATTTATAGATAATATGTAAGACCTGAAACAACTAATGAATAGATTAACAGATACTAGCCACCGACAGGGACTGGATATCAACATCGAAAAAACTAAATATATGATCTTAAACAAGAACAACGTTCCTACCCGACAACTAAAATTACATAATAGAACAATTAAAAGAATCGACAAATACACATATCTCGGCACTATTATTAATGATCAATGGGACTCCTCTCTATAGGTTAAATGTCGAATAGAAAAGAGCATAAGTATATTCACTAAAATATGAACAGTATTTAAATGCTGCTCCGCTATGTATTTTTAGTATTATTATAAGGAGAGGAAGCATGGACACTGACAGAAGCAACGACTAAAAAGATCAAAGTATTCGAGATGTGGCTTTATAGAAGGATGGTGTTAAGGGTGTCATGGACAGACCATGTAACGAACATTGAAATTCTTTGAAGAAAGTAAAAAAAGAACATCTCGAATACAATTAAACAAGAAAATTACAATGCCTAAAACAGATATAATCTCTTGCAATGCATACTAGAGGGCAAAAGTGAAAGGAAAGAGAAATGCTGAAAGAAGAAGAATCTCATGGTTGAAAATTTTAAGGACCTGGTTCTGACTAGCATTGAACAATTCCGAGCAGTTGTAAATAAAGTCAGATAAACCAACATGATAGCCAATATCTGGAACTCTGGCACTCGAAGAAGAAGAAGAATTCCAATTTACTTTTAATTTTTCTGTCAAATTTTATTTTTAAATTTCAAATAGCACCCATATAATCCACATATGGAAAACATCATAAGGTGGATTGTAAATAAATAAAAAAATTGCTTTGTTTGAATACGAATAAGGTTCTAACAAAACATGTGTTCTCAATAACTGTCTAGAGGTAGTGTATAAGAACGGAACCGTAGAAATTGTAGTATCTCGAGGCCCTACTTCTGGCGCCGAGCCCGAGTCCTTGGCATATAATTTCTGTCAAAATATTTACGGGGGTGAATTAAGCTGCAAACGATTTTCCGCAAACTTCTGCGCTTTCTAACAAACAGATCGCGCTCGGGCGCGCACTAGGCCGAAATGTTTTTCCAGAGCCATCCCGTTGTCAAAACAGACGGTAACCGGCGTTATAAATACAATCCAAGATCGGTGCGCAGTTTCCGATCTCTGAAGTAGTCCGTGAAGTGGCCCCGGGCCGTGCAGGTACCTAAATATAAGCCCTGTTTGCACTGGATTAGCTGTAAACATAGAGGAAACGCTAAGCAGACAACGTATACCAGCCGATCGAAAAGGAGCAAAGGAACACCGCGACGTTCGAGAGATTGCGCGCCGAAGCCCTAGAGGTGGTTACGCTAACAAGCGAATACTTACAAGTGCAGGCCACAGCACGGTGGTCTGCGAAGAAGTAAAGGGATCCGTTCGTTCGCCCCAGCACAGGCCCTGCTCCACCATGAACAGGTGGAACAAGCCCTCCCTGTAGATGCTGATCCATTCCCGCCGGTGCCACTCCACGTCGTCATACTCCACCAGCACCTGCAACAAGACACGAGTTAGCAAATTGGCATTCGCAGCACGGGGCCTTCGTTTGCCTTTTTGCGGTTTCTTTCGGCACTCGATATTTTGACGCCAGTTGGTAGGCACCGCCGTGCGCGACCTCGCCCGTGACCTTCGCTGCACTTTATGACGCCAGAACGCAGACCCTTGAAACCGACAGCTGGCCAATCGGCAAGAGCCGTTACTGTCATTAGATTGCCTAATCGGTTTTATGGCGCAAATTCACCGTTGTGTTGCTAATTCGTTGCCACATCGCCGTGGAGTAACTAGTCGACGCGGATTAATTGCCCCCGTAACGTATGCTATTTTAATAATACAAGCACCGTTGTTGTTGCCAAATGAGAGCTTGGGCAATATACAACATACCTTGATGGTGTCCGTTAGTCCGTTATCAAAACAAGGTTAGTTTACTACTGACTATATTCATGTAAAACAATTCAATTAAGAATCTGAATTCTTGTGGAAATTAAAAAGAGAAATAACATTAAAAATAAATAACAAAATTTATAACGAGACTGAATTTCTTCCTAATTTCTGAATTAGAAACGGATAAGGATTCTTAATAACTGAAAATGTGCCGTTTTGGTTATATAATTGAATACTTATAGCACAATTTTTATCGTCTGGAGAAAAATTGTTTTAAAAAAAAGGTTACTCTTTTTACCTCTGATATTATCAATTCGACAAGTAACATTTAAAACAACTGTTTTCTCAGAAATCATCACGGTGATGTAAATATATATTTTGAGAGAAATGACCTTGAGAAATACTTTCAGTTTATAATGGTATAGTTGTTGAATTCCCTTCCAAAATGATTATCAGTCGATTATTACTTTTACACTACTCACGTAGAATACATCTCTTCTACAGTTTTTTTTTTGTTTTCATTAACTTTATTCTGGAAAATAATTCGCTTTTCATTTGATGGTCTTCATTTGGTGCGAGATCTAATAAGCTTGCCTCCATAATTTACAATTATGATAAGGTAGATGTCATTGCATCCCCCCTTTTATCAGTTTTTGGTAAGTTTAAATCGGGATAAGTTAAATGTGAATTGGAAGAAAACTGGTAAATGTAGATCAAAATATATACATATCGTTACATTTAGAGCCTAATTAAGGTTTTTGGTGCACTAAACCGACAATTATTCACCCGCTTTCCCTCAAATGTTTGCGTGTTTGGAACATTATCAAAAAATTACAAAGGTTTTAAAACTAGCAAACCTCTTAACTATGCCATCAAAAAAGAAACTCACTCTCAGTAAATAAAAGTGCAAGGTCCGCCTTTTTTTTCTTGTTTTAACTATCTCAAAAAAAAGGTTTTCGCTCTCTTACGAGCTGGAAAGGATCGTATCTTGTGCAGTTAGCAGATGCTACTTTTAGAACATCATTAATGCTAAGAGTCTTTGTGGTTCTAACTGTGTTTTTGATTTGGTATTCTTATCGTCTTTGTCAATACTTTTAATTCTTAAAAATACTACTAAAATCGTTCATTCTTCCTCGGGGATTATTTTATTTAAATCAAAAGCGTGTTTTTCAATATTCTGCCATTTTCCATTTGAGTGATTTCCTGTAGAAATCGGAAATCCTTATATATTTCTGCAAAGATTCTTCTTTTTTGTACTAGTTTGAACTTGAAAGAATTAAATGCATTATAATATGTTTTTATCACGAAAGACTCATCTACAACACTCGTAATTTTTAACGTTGTTTTTAGTAAAGGGAACTTTTAATTCCCTGTTTCCTGTAACGTATGTTTTGTAGACGTCAGTTTCACACATCCATTTTGCTTTGTTTTCTAGCTTTGAAAAATCTTCGTTCCGAAAAGTGTTTATAAAGGCTAGTAATGTTGTGACTGTACTTTCTCCTTAAAACGTTTCACTTACTTGTCAAGTCTTTACAAGAACATTTTTGCAGACACATACCGCTAATGCCTTTTAAAGACTTAAGTCTTCCCAATGTCACATTTGCTTCATAGTGTACGTCCTTAATCTGCGCACTATCATGGTAACTTGTATCAGAGCCCCAAGAACCTGCTGGTATGATGTGTATAAGGCTTGACCGCTATCAGTACGGGCGCTCGATCGGATTGTCGACAAAGTTTTTAGAGTTAAGGAGTCTTTTTTAAGGCGAGACTGCAAGATACTCCATGTTTTTGTTGAAGAACTAAAAATATTATTAATTTGTTGTTCTAAAAAATTTTTTAACAGATATCAATGCAGCGAACGCGCAAAGGATGTATATGACCAGAGGATTTACTTCTTTCATTTGAGCCTGGAGTCTTTTATAACACCCACTCGTGTTGCTGAGATTGTCGTAGCTCTGCCCTCTACAGTTATTTAGATCAGGACCTATAAAATCTACGGTCGACATTACAGTATTCGCCTTCTTTTCACATTTATGGCCTAGTTAGGAATAAACGTCAAAAATCGTTTCACAGGAGTTCCCGTAGATAACAAATGACGTGCCACAAAAGTTAGTTTACCTGGATGTGACACATCTGGCGTTGAGTTTACAAGTGTGAAATAATACTTGGCATTTACAATTTCTTGGACACTCTCTGCCTTAACTTGGTCCGCTTACTGTATTGTAACTAATTTCCGAACGACCCCCGTAACACGGCTAATCGACATCTGCAATGCGTCACGCTCAGCCAACCTGACACTTCTAGCAATGCCGCTAGCGCGCACGTGTTCGCGAAACCGAAAGATTCCAGTGCAGCGTTCTCGAAGGTTCGCGGCTATTTGAGTATATGGGCGAAAAGACATAAATATAGCCCGGCGAGACGGTGGGGCATTTTGAATTCAGGCTCCGATTCCGGTTTTTAACTGGAACAAGAGAGCGACCCCAAACGGGACGTGTGTTTACATAAATAATGTGCCGTTACTTGAACGTAGTACGTGTACATAAATAGTACTATAAATAAGCATAATTATAAGTACAATAAATAAGTAGTTTTAAGTAAATTTGAACTTTCACCACCATAAAGAGTAGAAACGTATAATGAATACATTAACAGTTGTATTTGATACGTATGAGGAAAGACCTCTTCCTTCATTTCCAAATTATGCTACATATTCGGACATAAAACAATGGAATTTTAACATCTTAACTCTTAAGAGAACATTTCGCCGATGCAAAGCTTCTTTTTCATACTGTTCTGCTATTTTACAGTCCATTCTACTAATAAAATTTAAAATACACTCTATATTTATAGGTGTTGTCATGATGGTTTATTAAATAGTTATTTTTCCAATTTCGTTGCTAGGAAGGTCGTTCTTCCATAGAATTTGCTTGGCCCATCCGTTTGATTTTAAGGAAACTAACCAGTTTTGCTTCATCCCTTCTCATTCATCAACTTTTTATAAAACAGCTGAATGGTACAAAGTCTTTTTTTGGGTTGCATACTGTCTTTAGAATTTTTAAAGTCAGACATACAAAATAGGTTTTGTTAAATGCCACTGTAGGCCACTATCTCATGAAATTCATTATTTAATGAACCACAATGCCAGGTCGTCGAGTCATGTAACTGAGTTTACCTCTTTGAGAGTATTTGTGGAATCGAAGCCTCTTGGAGCACCACAATTTCAGCTTCAAGTTACTGAAGTCAATTATGACAAATGTAAATGCTACACGCTACTTGAAAAAAAAATATCTATTTTTAATATTCTCTCTTTTCTTTATGAGTTCTATTCGATTGCCGCGAATGTCCATCTGCACCAACTTAATTTCAAATGCACAGTTTTGATACAAATTTGAAGTCTGCTGGAATTTGAACTCGAGGGGGCTGCTAAAAATAGCGAGGCCAGTGATTTATAATTCTAGAACGTTCCTGAATCATTTCTTTGTGCATGTCAATGATGAATATATGGTTTCAAAGTTTAATAGTGATAACCTATTATTCAAAGTTTCTTTGATTGAATTCACTTATTCGTTTACTCAACTCAAAATGTTTCACCCCCCAAAATCCTGTCACCCTGGGTTACAGCTTGCTCAGCTTTTGGGTTAATTAGGTCCCGTTCACATTAAATAGATGCCTAATATCAATTTTTTTTTTAAATTTCTTTGCCTTTGTTAGATTTATTTTAATTATCCAAATTCCATTAACTTTCTTAATTTGAATTGCAACGATCCAACTTTAGACCAACCTACTGCATTAATTGTTTCTCAGTATATCACACGAACATACCAGAATCGATTAAGAAACAGCAACTGCTAAACATATTCAAATATATGCAGCAATTAAACATAAATACTTCCATTATAAACGTTAATTACTGAACTTTAAAAGTAGCATCGAAAATAATGGCACGGATCACCAATTCAAATGAGCCGCAGGAGCTCGAACAGCCAAATCTGTGCAGGTGGCAGGCAGCTAGGCCGCGCAATTTTGCGCCGTTCCGGCATTGTTGTTTTTCATTTATAACATGCCAGGGTCGGATATCCAATATTGCACGTCTCTTCTCATCATCTTACCTTGGATATTAATCTACGTCGCCGGCGTTCGCGGATTAAATCGAAAGCGCTGTTCATAAGCCTGGGTACCCGAACACTACAGGCGCGGCTTTTATTGCAGGTTATTAAAACTGGCGACCTGCAGCCCGCGCGGGAGCTGCTTGCGATTGACTAACGCCAAATAGTGGTGCGATGGCGTAAGTTTTTTATTTGCAACAATTAAATTAACACGCGATTACTCGTGCACTTAATTCTGCAACAAGTGCTATGGATAATAAACAGTGTTTATGAGGCGTAGTTAATTGCGGATTGTGACTTTGACTTACGTTACTACTTTCGAAGTTTACGGTACATGCATCCTCTTATTTACGGACAATTTGCAATCCTTTTAGGATCGCAACACACTTCTGTGTCAACTGTTCTAAAGTGAAGATAGAAAGGAATTCATAATGTTATTTCTTCCTTGACTTTTATCCTATCTTGTATTCACCTCTTCCGTTTAGTTTAATTCCTGGGTGCTGTTTTCATTTACCTATTTGCTTCCCCTATTTTCTTTCGGATTTTTGTCATCGATCTTGTGATTACTTTCCGCTAGCCTAAAGAGTCGCCCAGGTAAATTAGGAAAATGAATAAACAACGAAAATAATATTAAAATGTAAGAAAAATTAAATTCAAATATATGAAACATAGCACAATTAAATTAAAAAAATAATGAGAATCATATTATCCTATTTAGCCCCCATCAACGGCCACGACCTTCGCGAGGAGGACCTAAACCTACTGCAGGCCAATACAACTTCCTCCTTATCCATATCTGTCATTACGTCAACGATGGGGGCTTTTAAGCTGTTATTGGTATTACAAGCCACAAGTCGGGGGACCAGTGGTAATACAAATTGTTGTATAGCCGTGCCCTTGTCTTCCTTATCTTGTGGACTGAGACGGAATCTTGGTGGTACACGCACTCTCGCCCAGCAGACACCTCCTCTATCAAGGGCTTGAGAATTGGCCCCAGCACATCAATATAGCGGTCACCTTTGAGGCTTCCTCAAAGGAGTGAGGTGCCATGACATTATCTTCACTGCTCACAACCCCCTGCACGATCACAGAGGCAGAAAACTTTGTATGAATGATGGTGGACATTTCAAAGGCATTTTGGCAATTTATCTTCTTGTACTGAATAAAGTTCTTTTCGTCCACAAACAATCTCAAGAAGCCAGCGCTGTTGTGCTTGATGTCATTCTTAGGTCTTTAATTTTCGGTTCATCTTCTTTTTCTTAGTCAACAGTTGGCGGTTTTCTCTGCTAGACTGACCGTCGACTATTTCTTTTGCCAGGTCAGTCATACTCCGCCCAGGATCCTGATCGATTTTCTCTTTCAATTTGCGAGCAATTTACCTCATCCCGGTGGTAAGATTCCTTGTATTTCTTGGATAAGTCGTAAACTTGGGTCTTTTTGTAGCCAAACCACACAATAATTTCTGCAGGACATTTTCCGGCACGAAACATTTCGAGTACAATAGCTTTACGATCATATTCTCGGCTCATTTTGTCGCCGAAGCTAAAGTGGTCTCTTGCCAGACATAATTTTCCATATTTAGTAGTAGATTATGTACTTCAGTACTCAATAAACATCCAATCATAAAATCTATTCAAATGTTCTATTTAAAATTCAAGTCGGTGTTCAATTTGGGCCACACTTTATATATCAAATTGGATTGTTTCTTGTTTATTTTATTTTGTTACAATATTATGGTGTTATATAGTTAGTATCTTTTATTTTCCTAAAACCATTTTTCTCTATTCATTTTTTATTTATTATAAGAGTTCCTATAACTCATACTTTTGTCACCGTTTCCAAATGCTGGCATTTTATGAATTACTGACTATCGACAACTTACTTTTATTTGTTTGTAATTAGTTTTAACAAATTGCTGTATTTTGTCTTTTAATTTGTTATTAAAACAATCTCATCAGCAAAACATAAAAGCTTCGAGTCCTTCGAATTTCTTTATGGTATTAACTTTTTTAGATCTTATGTACTTTTCTTACTGTTTTTGTCCAACTTTTTGTCACTACAAATATTATTAAATTTTGCCTACCCTTTTCGTGTAAATATTTTTTTACTATTCGCGTGTTTAGCTTTATTAGAGTAGTCCATTTTTTTTTCGTTTTTTAAGTAATTAAATTTAACTCTAAATACGTTGTAGAAGCAGTTAAACTGTTTGATAAGTGTTAAAGCAGGCGATTATTACCTTTACATAAAGTTTTTTGATTTTATTTTTAAATACTTTTGGGAAAATTCTAAATTTAGTGTAATTATAACAAAAGGCAATTGAATTTTGAATTATATATATAAAAAAAATTATGAGTGCTGCTGCTGCTGTCACACAGGTCAAAGGTCAAATCGTTCGTGCCTTTCCGTGCCGACCCGAGCGCCTCCGAAGGACAAATTTCGGCCCGGCGACAGGCGCAACCGAGGTAATATATTTCCGGAACCGCAAGCGATGGAAAATTTTCGTTTGAGAGCGGGTAATAAAGTAATTTATAAAGTAATATATAAAGTATAAAATTATGAGTGCTGTCACACAGGTCAAAGGTCAAAGGTCAAAGGTCAACTCTAACTGGGTGTACGTAAATGCGTTGTCATGGCACCGGCGTACGTCAATTATGTCAAACAGAGCTTTTTAATCGTGTTTTTATTTATCTTTAAAAACTACTATGCGAAGGGGCTCAAGCATGTCGGAGTTGGACAAGCTCTCCGGGGGGGCCGCTGCCAGACCTCGTATATGTAAAAAGAAACAATATTAATTATTTTGTGATGATCGTGCGTGCGAATTTCCAATACGATATAAATGTGTCGCTGTTTTGAACCTTCTTTATCGCCTTCGCCTGCGGTTCAAAATTCCCGCGTGTCTGTGCTTTGCATTGTTGTCGAATTTGCACGGAAAAGCCGGAAAATAGTGTAGTGCGGCGTAAGGTCGCGTGGAGTCGAATTCCATCAGCCGCCAAGAACGGACCTTACCGCTGACCGCTCGTTATTTCCAGACGACATTGGTAAAACCGCTACGTACAAGAAATAACCCCTGGAGATTAACTTCTAAACCGCTTTTGCCGCTAAATACTGATCGCGCCGTTCTGGTCGCACAGGATAGGTTCCGTATTAGAATTTCATCGATCTACGTCTGTGAAGCCTAGATCGAAGCAGCCATGTGCCATCTTATGTTGTTACTCCCGCAGCCGCTTTGTGCTATCTCGTGACATCCATTTCTCAGCAGTCATTCGAATAATCTTCGAGGTTAAAGACCAGAATGTGATATTATACCGTACGGCAAAAAATGGGTGCAAGAACTTCATCAATGATGACGAAAATTCGGCTTCATTCGAACGGTCTTCGGAAAGCTTTACTTTAAGCTATCGAAACATCCTCAGCTATAGGCAGCCAATGAGCTTGGGTCATATTTATGGACAATAAGCCGTTACTTGTGTAAGCTGACGCATTGCGCTTTTTAAGACAGAGCAAGTTGAACACTAGGTTGATGTCTGTAGGCAATTGCTTGACAATTCGCAGAATATTCAATTCTTCGCCGAATTGTTACCATTGACAAAAAGTGGATCCATTTTCGTAATCCAAACAGATCAAACCAATGGTTAAGTAGAAGCCAAGCTGCAAAACTTGCCTTAAACGTAATAGTTTTCAGGCCAAATTTTTGTTATGCGTCTGGTGAGATTACAAAGGTGTGATGTACTTTGATTGGTTTCTAAAGGTCGAACACCGTCCAGCTGTACTGTCAACAGCATGATAAGACGGGTGTTGCTGCAGATGCATAATACCGTAGGAATTAAAGGAACTTGATGTAATGGAACTGTTACTCCACCCTGTCTATAATCCTGATTTACCACCATCGGATTATCATCTGTTCCGATCAATGACTCATTTTTTGCCCGAACGCCAACTTTCAGGAAGTATTCACTATAAAAGAAGGAGTTGTCAGTTATTTGATCCAAACCACAAAAATGCTACTTGGATTTTTAATTTTGAATAAAATGTTAAAAAAGGATTTTAATTTTAAAAAACAAAAGGCTTTTGCACCACCCAGTAGTTACACTAAAACTTTCAAAATTATTATAATAATTATAAAAGCGGTAATAAGAGATAAAAGTAAATGACAAAAAGCAAATGTAAAAACTGAAAATATAAATTCTCAAAAATTATTTTACATTTCAAATAAATATAGGAACTAAACCATTGCTATTTTTAATCTGCGCTAGAATTTATTTTTATATCGATCCGGCATTAATCGAAAACAAATTAAATACAGCGGAAAATGCACACAACACTGTAAATCAACAATGCAAAGAATTTATTATTATCAAATATGCCAGTTTGTTTTCCAAAGAATGTTTATACTGGAGATGATCCCAAAACAGATTGCTAGCCGCTTTGTATTTTTGTGTTTATTTGTTGAGTGCAGTCAAATTTAATAACATTTGGGCGATTGTTTACTTTGAACTAAAAATAAAGCTGCAACCTTTATCAGGTTGTCATTGTGAGCTGTAAACATTAAAAGCACGGCGTCTGCGTTTTTATAACCCTCTTATCTATTTACACTGCGCCTTTATTGTTATTATCTTCAATAAATATAGCAATGCAAAGTTGACTTGTTTTTATTGTTCAATAAATACCTGTGCTGGTAACGAGCATTTTTGAGGAAAATTTTGAAACTGTTTATATCGAACTGCAACCTTATTGTTCTAGTTTAAACTGAAACTCAGCATTATTTAAAAGGGTTGTGCTTTTCTAAAGATAACTTTTATAAAATCGTAAGAGAAATATGCTGAAGATTTTTATATTCTAGGCGAGAATTTAACTTGAAGAATGTGGGAAAGCTAATCAATATACTGATATTTACATAATTTTAATTTATTTATTGTTTTTTATGGCACCTTTTTACACGTATGGTAATTTTTAAACCACCATAGAATGACTAATCCCCAGTTCATATTGTGCACAATATGTGAAGGCTATTTAGTCCTCTAACAGGCAATGTTGTTCATATAATGAATAAGGTACGGTCGAATTAATGTACATACAAGTGAGGTTACTAAACGAACTAATTTAAAAAAATACAATAGGAGAAAAATAAAAAACAAAAAGTGGCTACACACTAGTAGGCTAAGGAAAATTAAGAAAAATGTGTAAACAACAAAAATGAAGTAAATTTAAAAGAGAGGGATTAAAAAATTACTGTTTATGGAAAACTACTCTAGGTATGCTAGACAACATACTCATGTAATTGATATTTAAAATAAGCTTATTTGGAGTAGAAGATGCAATAAATTGTATAAAATGAAAACAATAATAACACGATTACATTCGCCTAAATTCGAAATTGGCCACATACTCACGTAGACCGTGGATTATGCTTTACCCATATTCGAACAATTTTTTATGACAAATCTTACCTTTTGATTGCATAATGGGTTTATAATCTATAAAAATTAAAAAGTAGTTGATAGTAACCAAACCTTCTTTAGCTCGAGTCGACTCCTATTAGTAACAGCTCCGAAGATAACGGGTTAAGGCGCTTCACCTCTTTTTGCTCCGTCCCTCAACGCACAATTGCTTTTTGCGGGGCACGCGGGGCAGTTGTTCATTACATCACCAGCTGTTCACTGGGTCTCTGGGCGCCCGAAGCTGTTGCGCCTCGCCTCTTTTATTTTCCAGCAATAATATTTTACGAGGACGTTTAATTTGCTACCGGGGTCGCGATTATGCAGAAGTTACTCGGCTGCAACGGCTTGTGGAGATGCCTTCCGTGCCGATTGCCTCGTGGCACAGCTGATGTGTTTATTTGCTGCACAAACGAGCCATTTTTACCGTAAGCAGCAATTTCATGTAATCTTCCCATCTGCGTTCTCCTTTGCTTAATGTACTTTCGTTTGCCGTTACAGTTATCCAAATGAATGGCTCAAGCGCGGCGATGCTGAACAGCGCACTTTTTTGTTTTGTTCCGGATATTCCTCGAGAAGCTTATTAGGTCTAGCAGACTTTTTAATTTAATTATTATTACTACATTTTGCTAAAATATAACAACATGGCTATTTCTATATTACATAAGTCATACGCTACCAAGCGAGATAAGATTGGTCAGGACTACCTGGCTGTTCTAATACCTCGTTACTATCATAGCCCTTATAATAATAAAGAAAAGGGGCTTTAGTGACGATTTGTATGATTAGAAATATGTGAATCGATTTATTCATGTCATATATTAAACAGATTCATACGCGATGTAAAACATCAAAACTTTAGTGTCAGAAACAAATTAAAAAACACATTCACTAAAAAGGATTTCTCAAATACCAAAATGACATAAATTTACAAATTACTGGGAGGGCTCCAAGGACCCGATCATGATATACAATAGAAAGTGGTATGTGTATGGAGGCAGAGAGAGTTATGATGGTAATATTAATTTTCACTTAAACAAGAAATTAATAGATGATCTCGCAGACAATTTTCAAAACTAACAAGAACACTTTTTTTTCGAACTAAAGCTTTCAATAGGCTTGAGGAGCACACTGAGGTGATGAATATGTCTAGCGTTATTTCTCTGTATTAAAAATTGCGGTTTCTAATCTCAAGAGTTTTCTTGTAAGACAATCACAGTGACGACCATGTCTTTCCAAACACAGTCGATAACGCGAATCAAAGGATTTGAGAGTGTCATAAAGCGGTTAATTTAGAACTTTCAGTTTCCTCTTTTGTCTTAACAACCATTGCTGGTTTTGTGCAGTTAACTTTAAGATATCCTCATAAAATAATCCATTGCAGTGAGATCCGGAGTACGCAAAGGATATTCAACTACACCTATTCGCTCAATTCGTTTGTTTGGAAAAGTCGCGTCGAGATAGGCCCTTAAATCACAATAGTAGTGGAGACGTGCTCCATTTTGCTGAAAGTCACCAAACAAGTCTTTGTTGCCCTGGTCAACGAATTCTTGGAGCATGTTATGTGAACAGTACTTCTTTGGGACACCATATATATTTGTAACCAATGAATATCAAATATCTAAAGTGTAAACGTTATTTGTAACAATTCAGGTGGCCCATTGCAAAAATGTGAATATTGTGAAATGCAGTAATGCGTTTCGTTCAGGTTCAGACAAGTTAAAACATTTGGTCCATTCTTGAACACCAGGTAGGATTAGCGCAAATTTGCTTTTCATTGGCCGCCAATGAACTGCCTTAGAGTTTTCCGTAGCAATTGAGTTCGGTCGTCAAACAGCATGACGCATCCTAAAGACTAACGGTACGTGAAAAAATCTCCGGTACGCTGCATTCCCCATAATCTTACAGAAGTAAAGAAAGCAGTAGTTTCTGGATTCTATCCGGATAAATACAGGGTAGCCCAATGGATATGCTAGACGATATTTTCATTTTAAATCGTTGTCCCTAACCCCCCGATTACAAATCCACTGATGAAAAGTCTTGTAAATTTAAAGCTAGAAGAAGTTTGATAACCACATTCTTTGAGCTATATGACTGTTAACAGGTAACGTAAAACTGTCGAGTACGTTCATTTTGTTTTCATGATTATCTCTAAAAGGATGTACAAAAAATTTTTGAGGGTTGGAAATGCTCTGGACGATATTGAGGGAATTGAAGATAAAAGAAAGAATGGTTAGAATCGGCAAAAGCATCCAAGAGTTAAAAACTTTGTAAAAGAGAAGGAAGGAATGGTAGCGACTCGAAAGACCTGCCAAGAGTTGAGCATTAGCATATCATCGTTCCAAAGGATTATAAAGGAAGACTCCCTCCTGAAGCCATATAAGATACAAATAAACCACATAATTAATTAAAACGTAGAGAAGATTTCTATTTGCTAATTTAATGATCGATTTAATAGAAAAAGGCTTAATAGACCCGAAGAAGATTTGGTTTATGGACGAAGGCCACTTGTACCTTAAAAATTATGTAAACAAATAACACTAGAGAATATAGAAAAGAAAAAGTCCACACTTCCCAACAGCAAAGCCCTTATATTCGAAGTGAGTAACCACTTGGTATGTGATTTGTGCAGACATCGTAATAATGATGAGGCTCTAGCGTCTCGCGTGGGAGCACGGTCTACGAACTGAAAGGTTAAGGTTCTTATATGTTCGCTCTCTCTGCCCGGTCGTCGCGCACCATCTCTGATGCGGGGCGATGTGGCAAGCATCGCACCTTAGACGACCGCCATTATTACCCCTTGTTCGAGTGAACGCAGGTACTCAATTATTTTTAGTGACTGAGTAGGCCGCCCGCCAGGTATCAGAGAACATCGAGAATTGAACCCGGGTTCATCCGTATCGCAGCCGCACCTCAATCGTGCAACCATGCTGGCGGCGCAGACCTAGTAGTATGACCTATTTTTATAAACGAAAACATAACTGGTGATCACCATCTTGAAATGTACAAGGAAAAAGTTTTCCCGTATATATGGGTTTGGGAAAGGTTAACGTTAACTGGTTCATGCAGGATAGAGCGCGATCTATTTCTTGAGGGGATACCTAAAGGACAACGTGTACAAAAAAAAAATCGGTCAAAAGCGGACCTCAAAGAAGCAATCACAAAGTAACTTGAATCAATAAGACCAGAAATACTATCACGAGTAGTAGGAAATTTTAAAGCCAGTTTAAGGCATACTATTGCCTCAGAAAACATGGATTTTGAAAGGTTTAATTCACTAAATAAATACTTTTCGTTTGCCTGTTTGACGTAAAAATGTCTTTAATTTCGTTACGAGTACTGGGTGTCATTCCAAAATATGAGCGAGTTTGAAACGACTAATACTCGAATACTACTGGGTGGAGGACAACGGGGAGGGCAGCGTTCCATAGAGGAATGTTGAAAGCGATAAACAAACTAGCCGAAATTTTCCTCGCCCCACATCCGACGCAAGAATGAGGGGGAGTTAACGAAACGAGCCAGTGCACGCCAAGTGGTCTGGGAGAGCGAGTATCATTGTTTGTGGCGTGGTTTGAGGAAAATAAACAACTGTTTTGTGTAGAATCAAGTTCTGTGGACAATTTCAGGCTATTCAGGGCTATGTAGTATTAAATTTGGGAAAATTGGGACGCATTGAATTTGAAAATGTCGCAGTACATGAAAAGAAAGTGAAAACAGAACCAGCGTAACGAAGGTCGAATTAAAGCAAACTCGATCGAAAATGCGGATAAGTGTCGGTGCTACCGATTGAGGAAGAAAGCCGAGTGAGAAAAGGCCATGCGAGGGAATGAAGTTGTCACAATCGTCGATGAATGGCATCAAAAGTTAGGCACGTCATCTTTCGCGGGATCCAACGGGATAGATTTCCAGCAATGCAACAGCCTCCAATGGACGAAGACTATTCAGAAGAATCCGACGATACCCTAGATGGTCAACCTGGAGGTCATCACTTCAAAAGCGCAGACAAAATGATGAGCGGCACCAAGATTTCGGCGCGTTGACTTCGGTGGGATCCAGCGGTGTGGTGGGTGGATTTACAGTGAGAAATCAGCCTCCAATAAACGAAGACTATTGGTTTCATTGGCCCAAGCGACGTTTTAACGGAAACCTCACGTTAGTACCACCGACTACTACCTAGCCAAGATTTTTTTGCATGTTTATCTAGCATAACATTTGTGCCGGTCAAATCACAGAATCTTAAATTTCACAATTTTAACCTTCGAAGTAGGAAAAAAGTACCGCGTCAGATGAGGAAAATTTTTATCGGTGGATTCGTGGTCAGGGGATTAGGGGCAATTTATTTTATTTCTGTGAAAGAACCTCTAAAAAGTTTCCTAATATTTCATTGCTGCTCCGTGTAGTAGATCGCTTTGTCATTAAGATCAACAAAAACTATCCCTCTGATGGCATTCGACAACTTCTACGGGTTTTGAAAAAAGTACCGAGGCTCATTAGTAATTACTTTAGAATTCTGCATTTAAATTCAATAAAATATTTGTACAGGATGGCGTAGAAGAAGCGAACTGTTTTAAAAACATTTATTATATGCATTTCTAATGTCGATCTTTTGTTTAAAACTGAAAATATAAACTACCATTTATGAATCTTTTTTTAAGTTACTTGTTAAATACTACGTCGTGCAAACTATCTCCATTTTCTCTCTCACAAAGTTTTACTCTTTTTAAAGAATTTTCCATGACTTCGGGTAGAACATCGGGAGTTAGCGCCTTTTAACTCTTGGATGGTTAATAATAAATCTTATCCTTTAAGCAGCCCCAGAGAAAATAGGCTGGGACTGTTAATTCGGGCGATCGCAAAGGCCAGTTGATTAAAAAAATTTCTGAAATCCACCTTTACTCAAAAATTTCCCTTAAAAGGTCCATAGTAACTCAAGGAGTGCGTGCAGTGGCTCCGTTTTGTTGGAACCAAATCATTTCATTATCATTAAGAGTAGGTTGTAGAAAAGTTTGAATCATATGTCGATATCGCTCAGCAGTTACAGCATTCCTTTCATGATCTTCAAAAAATAGGGCCTAATAACTCTGACATGTCACATTGAAACAGGCTGTATATTTAAGCGGATGTAATGTTCTCTCATGAGTAACCCATTTTTACATATTCGATAGTTCTGAAGAGAAAGTTTTCGAGTTGATGTTCCTAGGTTGCTTTAACACTCTCTCGTGTTCGCTGAATATTTACTTCGCTTGCACGTGGTCTTCCAAATTTTGGCAAATCCTTTACTAAACCCTCCTGCCGAAAACGTTCTAATCATGGAAATAGAAGGCGGATCTCAACATTGAATCGGCGACGGTAAACACCTTGCTGCCCAATTGTGTTCATAATTAATCGTCCAGAGATATATAAAATTGCAATTAAGGACATTACAAATTTTTTCAAATTAATTGTTTTCTTTTGCGCCACTTTGTACAGTCAGTTAAGTAAAATAGTGTTCGAGTTAATGCAAAGAAAAATGTATTTAAAAACATTTTTAAATTTATAGGTACGTTGTACCCACGATGCTATTGTATTAATAATGTTTAATCACCACTGGTGTCGATAATTGCCTGGCATCTTCGAGGCATGCTTTCGACCAAATTGATGGCGCATTCATTCGACGAGGACCTCCAAATCCAACGAAACTTTTCTTCCACGAAGCCTGTGGTTCATGTATGTTCACACATTCCTAATCGGATTTCCATCGGAGGTCTGCGACGGCCAAACAAGTGGAACGATGCCAGACTGCTTTTTCCAGTCGATGCAAAAATTGCTGCTGTTTTTGTTTGGTGTCATTGTCCTCCTGCAGGATCCAGACCTCGTTTTTCTTGATGAACCAAAGTTCGACAGTCGCTAACAGATATTTCTTATAAATCTCGAGCATTTTTGGAGCATTTAGGTTGTACGTAAACAGATGGAACGTATCGAAGCCCGGTTTTGAGAAGCAGCCCCAAAAATGCACATTTATTAGGTGTTTAACAATCCGCTGTACCAACCTGTTAGTTGAGGTTGACCAGGCTTGTGGGACGATAACACATCCCTAAACAGAAATTTCGCCCGTAAAAATTACATTGCTCCAATCTCGGTCGGTATTGTCCTTTGTCCAAGGGAGTCACTTCGTCACAATTTTCACCTAACAAAAGTTTCTTCACTGAACTACGGCAATTGATACGCGCACGGAGATGGGTTCGTATAGCTACGTACGATATATTTACACTTTTCTGTTTCAATTTTGCTGCCCTTGGCACAATATTAAGCTCGGGTTCATTAAGTTCATGGTCTGTTTTTCGACTTTAGGGACACTGTGCCTATCGAGCCACGTTCCGCAAGTCATCGACCGTTTTTGTCTCCTTATATCGCCGACGAAATTTTTCGACTTGTTCATGTACATAGCAGCCGTAGTATGAGACATTTTCGAAGCTTTAGGGTGGGTACAGAGGAACACAGCCTCGTGGCGTTTCTCTGGCAAGAATTCAATGCCATCTTTTGTGACAAAGCATCGAGGACAAAGGTTCCATCTATCAACTCAAAAAAGAATTAAGGCGATCCCTTTTACCGACTGCTAATTATGCCGAACACGATCTTACTTAACTGACTGAAATACTTGTGTTGTCACAAAGAGATGATAAAATAAAATGTTTCCGATAGAAACATAAGAGTGAAAATACCAGAGGATCTTTGCAAATAGGAAATGGGTGAGCCAAATAAAGAATAGAAGAAGATTAAAAAGAAAATGAATCGGGAAGAACACACCCCTGTAACTAAAAAAGGAAAAATCGCGGTGCCAAAGAACTATCATGAGAACATAAACCACATCACAAAGAGCAATTACAATCACCTATTTAAATTGCATCTAATGAAACTTTTGGAAAGGTCAAAACGGAAAGATTTAGATTGATTTCTAATTAATCGGGCTTTCAGCGAGGCCTTGACACGGCGTGCCCAAATAAATCAAGCGCCGGCCATTATTAATTGGCCCATTTGTCTGAAACCAAACAGCGATTCCGACCCGAGCCGAGCCCGTGCTTTCGCATAACCGTGGGGAAATAACGCCGAGGGGTGCAAATTCGGATCCGCCACCCGGGCGCGACCTGCATCGCTAATTTGGGAATCGATCGTCTGCAGAGCCGGGAAACGTGCGGCCGATCGGCGGCGGAGCGGATCAAGGCCGCGGATGGTAATCTTCACGTCAGCGGGCCCGCGGCCGCCGCTGTTGAATTAATAAATCAATTGCGGCGGGGCACCACCGGCAGGATTATATTGCATTCCGCGGCCCGCATGTGCAGGAGAGGCTCCGATAAAAATGTAAATCGAGCGTGTCCAAGGCCAAGCGCCGCGTCGGGAGAACGCTCAACCGCACCGCATAAATATGCAGGCGGCTGCCGCGGGCGCGTTCGAGCCGCAGCGCGGCCCTTGTTTGAGCTTGTAATTTAGCGATTCTGGGAAGGCGCCGATATCGGCTATCGTGTTTGGCGAAGATAAAATATGCGCACGTTATTTGGTGCGAACACGTCAGGAGAATCGCGCCCGACGCCGCCTCTCGGCTCGCTGCATTCTCATCAATCATGTCACGTTTAGCGTAATAGCGTGCCGGCGAGCAACGCGGATCGATCGAAAAATTCACGTAATGATATGGAAGCTAACCGGGATTAACAAAAAATCGGACGAGTCGTGAGCTGCCTGCTCGATCACAGGGCGGCCCGAAAAAGCGCGAGGGCACGTTGTGGAAAGGCCGTTGCGTGTTTTAAATATGGATTTGGGATTTCGTTGCTTTCGCAATGGCGAAAAATTGCTTCCCGGTTTGCCACGTTTCAACCATTTTCGTACTACGAACTTTTATCTATTCAGAAGGTTCCCCCATTTTCATAATCCTATTGTCAATTCCTTTATTGTCTACCTGTTCAGGTGATTCATTTTTTTTAATCTTCTTCTTAAACAACTACATCATTTCATTTTCATCTTTTTAATGCCACTTCAATTGTAACAGAAGAACCTGTCAACAGTTAATTCGCAAAATATGGAAATAATCAGGAATAGTTTGAGTAGTACTTTAAGATTCTTGGAATCGTTTCGTTTACACAATAGGGCTTCAGATTTAAGACACAAAGGGTAAAGAACTGTTGATTAATGTTTTTTATGATCTAGCCTGGCAATTTTTTTGCATGTTTAGGATGTCACCAAAAATTACAAAGAAGTTCATTGTTTAACAATAAAATATTCATTTAATTTTTAAATTTTCGTTGTATACATACATTTCAATACATTGTTTACATACATTCACACATCAATGAGAAAAAATAAAAACAAAAGTTCCTTCGTGTAAAAACTTTTATCAAAGGCATATCATTGACCTCAAACAATTTTTCACTCCCTTAAGGACTAGAAAGGATCGTTTTCCAGTGCAGTAAGCAACTGTCAAAATTTTTTAGAACGATGGCATAATTGGGAAAAGTAGACTCCCAAGCCGTTAATAATGCTAGGAGTCTTTGTAGTTCCAATTGTGTTTCTGGTTCGTTATTCTTATCTTCTTAGTCATTTTTATTAATTCTTAAAAATGCTCTAATTATACACATTACTCATAAAATGTTTTATCTAAATCAAAAGCTTACTTTTTCAATAACTGATTTGCCCTCTTCTGTGTTATGTCTTTTCCATTTAACTGATTTCTCACAGAAATCCGAAATCTTTATGTATTACTGCATATTACTGTTTCAAAATAAAATGAGCTTCAGAGAACCAATTGCAGCATAATATGTTTCTATCACGGAAGATTGTCATCCAGAAAACTCATAATTTCCATCTTTGCTTTCACCAAAGGAGCTGTGGACTTGCTCTTTCTTGTAATATCTGTTTCTAGACGTCACTTTCACACAGGAAGCTAAAACTTCACAACATCGAAAATTGTTAAGAAAACATTTCGCTAATTCTAATCTTCTTCCTTGTTCTGCTATTTTACAATCCACTCTTTGTGAAATTCAACTTGTACTAATGAATTTTGAAATGCTCTATCTGTGTTCAGAGTTGTTGTCATGCTTTTAATGATGTGGTTATCTTTCCAATCATAAAACCTCTTAATTGTTGAAATTGTCGTTCCTCCATAAAGTTTGTACAGCACACAAAATACCCATTTCCGTTGATTTTGAATAACACATTCAATTTGATTTGATTTTTATAAAACAACTGATTGGTACAAAATATTTTTTGAGTGCCATGCTGTCTTTCGGATTGAATAAAGTTAGAATAATCGTTTCGTCAAAAGCCTTTGTAGGTCACTAACTCGCGAAGTTCATCATCTACTAAGATCTGTGAGCTCAAAGATTTTTGCAGCTCCACATTTGATGTACATATCACAGACAGCATTTGATCGTTCAAGATATTCTTTGGAACGTTTTCTAAATTTTGCTCCACTTGTTTTTTTAAATAAATATCGACTATATTTGCCATTTAGCCTTTATGATAAAAGAACGACGATTTAATTCAAATTCAAACTCTATTCACAAAGACTGCGCTGCTGCACAATAATTATAAAATATAATAATATTAACGCAACGCCCAATAGTTATTTGCATCTCTGCTCTTCGCTGTATGATTGACTTCTGCTACTGACCTGCCACGAATGCCCATTTGATCCGCCTTATAATTAAACTCGCGGTTCTAAAATCAATCAGAAGGTTCTAGAATTTGAAGTTCCTGAATAATTTCTTTGTTATATGTTATTCCTGTTACGGTACATAAATGTTTTTAAAAATTTATTATACGACGATGAACGATGAATGTACGATTTCAAATTATTACTAACTATTAACTTAATAGTTATAACCTATTAAGAGTTTCTCTGATTGAGCTCAAATTTTGTGCTCAGCCTCTGGGTTAATTAGGTTCTGCTTGAAACTCAAATACTACATACAGAAAAAACACCATCTCTTAAAAAATCACTGAAACTACTTTAAAATTAATAAGCGGAACAATGGAACAATAATTGTTGGGAATGCATTTACAAAGTGTAGATGATGTGATCAACGTAGTATGTATGTATGCCGTAATTCCTCCTGGGAGGTATCATTGGCGCCCTTTTCATGGGCTTTTTAATCCTTTTTGGTTGGATTAATGCCTTTAGTTGTGATTTCCGTTTCATATGTCCTTGCTTGATTTTGCTTTTACTACTATTTTCTTCCATTCTTTCCTGTTGGTCGCGGTCCGTCTCAAGTTAACTACGTTCATTCTTCTTAAATCTCCCAATACTTCATCCTTCCATCTATTTTTGGGTTTTCCTCGTGGTTTTGTCTGTTCTTGTTTCCACTCGATTATTGTCTTTATCATTCTATTTCTATCCGTTCTTTCTATATGCCCTAGCCATCTTATTCGCTGTGCTTTTATTTCCCTGACAATGTCTTCTCCTTTCAGTTCTTCTTCTATTTCCTTATTCATTTTTATTCTATATTCGTTGTCTCCCATTTTCACTGGTGCTAGGATCTTCCTCATAATTTTTCTTTCGAGAATACGCAGTTGTTCCTCCTCTTTTTTCGCCATTCTTATCGTCTCTGCTGCATATATTATTGTGGGTCTTATTAGTGTTTTGCATACTCTTATTTTTGTTGTTTTCGTGATTCTCCGGTCTTTCAGTAATGGTTTATATATGTTGAATAATTTAAACCCTCGGTGAATTCTTCCTTTTATATCCTGGTCTCTGTTATTTTTGTTGTTTATTTCCGTTCCTAGGTATATGAATGTTTGTATTCTCTCAAATTGGTGACTTCCGATTTTGTATTGGTTTTGGTTATCTCCTTTTCCTTGTTTGCAGCACATGTATTTTGTTTTCTTTTCATTTATTGTAAGACCTCTTGCTTTTGCTTCTGTTTCGATTGTGTTAAGTGTTTGTTGTAGTTTAGTTTTGCTTCTTGAGACTATTACTAATTCATCCGCATATGCCAAAATTTGCATCTCTTTGTTCACAATTGTGCCTGTTTGGTCTGTTTTTCGTATGATGTTCTCTAGTGTTATGTTGAATAGGTTGGGTGATAGTGCATCTCCTTGTCTTACCCCTAAGTTGGTTTCAAAGCATTTTGTGTCCCCTTCTTGTAATTGTACTGTCGCTTCTGAATTCTCCATCGTCATTTTAGTTAGTCGTATTAGTTTCGATGGTATTTGGATTTCCCTTATATCCTCTAATATTTGTGGTCTTTTATTTTGGTCAAAAGCTTTTTGAAAGTCTATGAATAAGAGATGTAATTCGATAATGTATTCGTACGCTTTTTCTATTATTTGGTTGATGATATGTATGGCGTCTACTGTTGATCTGCCTGGGCGGAATCCACATTGATAGTCCCCGATTTTATTTTCCGTATGGATACTTAACCTCTGTTGTAATATACATGTGAAAATCTTGTATGTTGTGTTGAGGAGCGTGATTCTCCTATAGTTACTGCATATTTCTGGGTCGCCTTGTTTATATATCGGTATGATTCTTCCCTTTTTCCAGTCTTTTGGCATCTTCTCTTCATTCCAGATTACTGTTATTAGTTTGTGTATTGTTTTGTGCAGTTCTTTCCCTCCATATTTTATCATTTCTCCGTTTATTTCATCTACACCCGGGTTTTTACCATTTTTAATTCTTTTTATTTATTTTTATTCTCTTTATTTCTTGATCTATCCATTCTCTTTTTTTCGTTTTAAATAGTTTGCTTTTTTCTTTATCTCTTCGTTCTTTCCTGTGTTTATCCATTTCAATTTAGCGTCTTTCTTTTTGTTTATTTCTCTGTCACGTTCTTCATCGAACCATTTTTTTTTTATTTTTTCTGTGTCCTATGATTTTTGCCGTTATATCCGTTATGCATTCTTTAATGTTTTTCCATTCATTTTCGATTTCTTCTGGTGCTCTCTCTTTTGTTTGGGTTATTTTTTGTTCAATTCCTTCTATATATTTTTTCCTGGTTTCCATATTGTTTAATTTTTCAACTGCCCATTTTCTTCTTTGATTAATTTTCTCCCAATCTTTTATTTTTGCTTTAGTTTTGTTATTACCAACAAGTGATCTGTGTCTGCGTTGGCACCTCTGAAGGTTCTGACATCTTGTACAGCTGTTGCTATGTTTTTGACTCTACCACATGATCTATTTGGTTGCCCTTGTTTCTTCCGGGTATAAGCCAGGTTTCCTTATGTTCTCTTCTGTGTGGGAATTTGGTGCTACTTATTACTAGGTCTGCTGCTGCCGCATAATTACATAGTTTTAGTCCATTATCATTTGTCTTCTCTTGAATAGTGTGTTTGTCTGCAACCCCTCTGAGCCATTCTTCTTTCGCCACCATTGCATTAAAGTCCCCCAGTACCATAAGGATGTCTTGTTTTTTTATTCCATCTGTTATTTTTCCTAGTTTTTCATAAAATTTGTGTTTTTCCTCCTCCTCGGCTTCTTCCGTTGCGTATACATTAATGATAGTGATATTTTTTGGTTTCCCTCTAATTCTTAGTGTTGATATTCTTCCATTCACTGGTGTAAATTTCATTTTATAATGTAGTAGAACAATTTAATCAAATTCTACAAGATTCTGCTTGGGAAGCTTATCCAAAAAGCATTGAAACTACAAGAACCGATGACTCTTCTGTTCTCGTAAAAAAAAATAATTGTCAAAACCAGAAGACAAAGACAAAGATGGGAAAGTACTATACTACCAGCTGCTAAACAAAATCTTAGTCTAGCTACACATGAATCCAAGAATTTTCTGAATTGCTGAAAAAGCAGGCAATGCAACACTACCTCAGAAGAAGAAATAGAAATTCACCAGCTCCACGAGTCATCTTTTCAAATGTCTCTTTCAAGTAGACTTTTCAAAAGTAAAGCAATAATTTCAATAATTAGCAAAACTGAATAAGTCACCAGGATACATCTATATCACAGGTAAAATACTTAAAGAGTTACTAGGTATGGGTATTAAATTTAGAACCGAAATCTTTAATGCTCTTCTGAAATTAAATTATTTGCCTGAGGAATGAAAGGTTGCTAGCATAATTCATTTGAAGATGTCGATTCTTATAGTCAGATAAACTTACTCTCACTTCTGTTTAAAGAGAAATTATTCCTTCTAAAACTCAAGTCATTGCTTGAGAATAATAAAGTAATTTACTACCTCACTATTATTTTAGCTTTCATAAGGAAACAGATTCACAGTGTGGTAGATCAAGTAAACAAAGCACTAGAAAGTAAAGAATATTGTCCTGTAGTATTTCTTTACATCAACCAAGCTTTCGATAAGGTCTGCCATGAAGGATTCTTTTTGTAACTTAAAATGTCTTCTTCACGGATCTGTACCGGGTGATCTTATAGACAAGCACTACTTTAGGGCGAATCCCACCTTAGCATAATTAGAAACTATCAAATCCCTTTGATGTACACCTTTAACGTCGTATCATATGGAAATCATATATTAGTTAATTTGCCAGAAATCAAAAGAGCGAATAAAGTTCTTTCTTATAGCTATTTTAAGACCATTGTTAACATACAGCTTACAATTATATGGTTTAGCTGCTAACTCCACCACCGATATAATCAGAAGATTCCAGAGCAAGGTTTAACAAGCAATTATAAACGTTTCACAATGTATGACTTAGGACGTAATAAGACGTTATCTTGAAGTTAATTCGGTCAACGAGTTAATTACAAAAGTGGGTGTTACCTACTGTGTTATACTCGGTGCACATCCAAATGAATTGGCCAGTAATCATCTCTGAAACACAGAGACTGGGGAGGTTGAAGCCCCCAGATCTGCCCATTATAGTAATTTCCAAATAAATGCACGTCACATTTCGACATAGTTCTCCTGCACAATGGTACACTTCTGGTATTGTTTAACGAGCTTCGTCATCCCATGAAAAAAGAATGAAGACACCTCTGCACTGCTTGCTGAAACCATCCAGGCCAAGGATGTGGTAATCAGATGGCGACCAGATCGACTTCCATCTGTTACACGTGTTCTTCCGCCCTTAAAACATTCTATCTACTAATATGTTTTTAGTTGATGCATGGTGTGTGTCTTTCATACTGTTACCACATTCGGCGATGGATTTCCGCTTCTGCTCACAGAAAACGTACTACGGCGCGTTATTCTTCAATGATGTAATCACCGAGTGTAACGACCGTACTTTCCCCCCCGTTGTTCTCTGCCATATAACTAAACAATGGAATTCTGCGCATGGCTAGCATATGTAGAGCATACTTGAGTAGTTCACTTTTAAGTGTTGTTAAGCTTCACTAATGATGTTCAAAATATTAGTAGTAGTTATGAATTGATTTTTTCACAACTGTAATATTCTAAAAAGTTAGGTGACAGTTAGGTTAGGTTGCCATGTTCTGTTTTCTGTTGAAACTGGAGTTATTCTATATCACTTTCTGCACATTTTTTTTTCAACAGCTACGATTGTTAGTAAAGACAAATGGATAATATCACGTAAACTCGGTAAAAAATTAAAAATTTTATGTGACAGTGTATACTTTTAATAGGCAAGAAATCTTGCGAAGTACTGCGTGTTTTGTTAATTAAGAATAGGCCTTCCTGCACTCATCAGTGTTATGTCATGGTCATTGATTAGAAACTTCGAAACAGTGTTACATAATATGAATGGTCTAGGTTTCGTGATTGAAGTAATTGTTGTAATAACTGCATTTACGTGAATTACGAAAATAATTATAGGTCACTGTGCAAAGAAACCAGTCTTAGTCTTTGTTTAATTTTATTCTTGAAAACCACTGATACTAACTACATTTGATATAAGTTCAAACGCTTTTGATTTTATTTAATTTTCAATTCTGTGTAGTTCACAAAAGGATATTATTATAAGAATTCCTCTTTTTCCCGCTTTTTTCTTTGGGTGTGTAAATGTCTAGATGGAGAGATGCTCTTGGGATGTGCTGCTAGACTTCGGTATCACCTGAAAATGTTGCTGAGTAGAGAATTGAACCCAAATCAGTGTTTGAGTATTAGTATTTTATATAGGAACGTGTTGAAAGAAGATTTCAAAAAGGAATATAGGGGATGTAAAAGTGATAACTTGAGCATATAGCATAAACCCATTTGTCACATCTTGCCAAAAAATTGACTGGTGATAAATGTTGCTGAACAATACCTTTTCAGTAGTATTTATTTAATTATGATTAGATTTCAAAATATAAATTTGGATTCTGTTTCTTGCCCTGGATATTAAAATGTAGTCAACTTAAATGTGTTTTTCAAGACTTAATAATGGTAGTAACAATCTGATGGGCCTGTAGAATGTAATTTTTCCTAGTTTGGGTACGCACAGAACATTCCACTAGCTAGGAAAGTAATGCATTTTAATATTCACGAAAGATTTGGATTCATTCTTGGAGTATAACCGGGGCCTTGCTTGCCTTGATATCATTAAATATGAGAATTTCTACTTGACTTTCAGTTATCTTTTCTAGTGAAGATGAACCTGCTTCGGTGTTTTTGAAATGTTAATTATATCTTCACTTTGGAGGTGTACCATAAAAGGAGAAGGTTTAAAAGCTACAGTAAGTGGTTCTGCAAAAGTTTCTGCTTTTTGTACTTCTAACCCAAATATCACTAAGTTTTACAGATGATGTTTTATATCTGGACCTTTCAAGTTTTCTCATCTTCGATAAGAAATATTTTGTAACTTCAGTTGCCGTTAAATTTTTAAGGTATTCTTTGACAAACTAGTTTTCAGTTTCAGAAAGCAAATTTAGATTTATTGATAAGTGTTATTATTTTAATTCTACTAGGTCAGTAGTACGTTGAACCAGTGCAGGACCGGTATTTGTGTAATATGTTATCGTCGTCTGCTTATTGCTCTGGTAGTTGACGTTTTTTGGGGCAAAAGAGGATATACTTTTTGCTATAACCATTTGTGGGCCATGTATTATCGATAATTATCAAGCTGTTTTTTTCCAGTTTGCGCATACGACTTGGTTGTCTTTGACTTTTTTAGGATATTCTGTTGTGCAGTGTGTATCAGTGTATTTGACTCATGTTAGGCTATTCTTGCATTAATTCTTTGTATGACCACACATCTGGCACCTAATACACTGAGATATCTTTCTTTTGGCTTTTTGGGATTTCAAGTTCTGCTTAATTAGAATTTAATTTTATGTACGTATTTCTTTGTTGTTTCCTTCGGTTTGATATATACGGAAAATAATATTAGTCGTACATTAGTTCTGCTAGCTTGACATTTACATTAAATACTTCCTGTTTCTTATTGTTTATATTTTGATTAACTTTATTTATATCTATTGAGTGATTCGTATTTTTCAGTTATTATGTGTAAAATTGGGACTATCTCTATTAATGCCCGAGCTATTGTAGTGTAATAATACCTTGACTTGTTCACTATTTGTCGATCTGATAAGATTTAGCAATTCAGTTAGCGGTTTTATATACTTAACCTCATGTACGAGAGTATGAAAAGGTTTTACTTGGTTACCTAATGTATTTACACAGTAGCACGGAAAAAATAAAAATAAAATAGCCAAGACACATACTAGAAAATCATTACTAGGATATAGGAGTGTAGAAATGATGTAGAAATTTGAGTTGAATAACAAATACGGCGGGGTAGATACACGAGACACCGGGGGCCGGGTTGTTTTACAAAAGAAAGCCCGGGTGGCGTTCAGTTGAACTCTATACTTGTTCTTCTGAACAAATGGCTTGGCCTTACAAATTTTATGGGTTGAAAATTTTAGGATTATTTTTAACATTAAAATCTACTTCCAATAATAATAAAGACTAGGAAAAGCTCGTATGCATTGGGTAACACTTGATATATGAAACCTTAAATACGAATTAAAAACGTTTAAAGTCGATGACCTTCGATTGTGACAGATACATATGAATACAAACAGACGCCTTAAATATATGTAATAATTATAATGACAATAATAATTGAATGACTATTTAGTAAATAAGTTCTAGTATTTTTTACAATAGAAAGAATATAAATGCCCAACTGCCACGTTCGACTACAAATAATCTACTATATACTGACTCCTTTATATATATATATACATATGAATTTTCTTTCATGAATATACAGACTTCTAGACCTTGGCTTGTTGAGATTAGTTTTGACACTATTTTAGAACCATTAAAACCTTCAATTTTATTTTATTGTAAGACATTGTTTTATTTCGGTCATTCAAAAATAATTGGAACCCTCTCTAGAAACTTAGGTTATGTCGTAGATTGAAATGCACGCCCAGCACGTGAGTGAAGATCGACTATAGTGTCACGTGACTCCATCAGATGATATTGCTGGAATGTATAGAAGGAACTGATGTTATAAGTACAATTGTGGACAAAGCAGAGAGAGGGGGGAGAGAGAGAAAGAGTAAACGTATATAGGAACATTCGATACATTGGTGAATGCAACACGTCTATCTATCGAAAATTTGCATATCGTAATTCAGGAAGATTTAAAGATGGCAAAGGTATATTATACACAATGAGTTCCCCACATGCTCGTCATTCGGTAGAAGCAGAAGCGTGTGAAGGTATCCCAACAGTTGCTGGGCTTCTACAGCGTAGATCCACCAACGCTTTTTGAGCATATGCTTACAGCAGGTAAATTATGATTCTGTCGGAAAATGCTAGAAGAGAAACACTAGTCTATGGACTGGCAGCAGATTCAAGCCGCCGTACCAAGAAGTCACGGCCGGGATAACTTAGCGATTGTCTTTTGGAAAAGAGGGGGGGTTATTGGTGAATTGGTTACCTTGACATCAGATAATTACGAGTAAACGATATTACGAGTCACTAAAACGACTTCACCGATGCATTTGGCAACGCTGAGTCGGAAAATGGAAACGAGGTGCGTTGTTTCAACATAATGTGCGGCCGCATGTCAGTCGGCACACCGTTGCGACCCTACATGTCCCATATTTGTCGAACTACGCTCTGCGTAGCACAATGGACGAGACAGTACCCGTAAGTTCTCTTTCAAAAACGTCCTTCAGTCGGCTGTTCACAAGTGATGCCGTGTTACAGTCAAAGAATGGTTTGTAATAGCTTTATGAAAATTGTCGGAGTGAACTATCGTAGGCGAATAACTCTAGTGAGATGTGTACTCACTTCTTTGTAGAAGAAGATTAATGAGGAGAAAACAATTTTAGCATGTCATTTTTGAAGACCCCAAATAATAGCATTTTAATTATGTCAGTTTGCTGTTATTCTTATCGTTTAAAAATATTTCTTAAACATTTTATAGAATACCCTTCTAGTTTCCGTATTAAATCAATTTATTATACTTTCAGGGTTTAGCTGTGTAACCATACTTTAATTTTTTATCCCACTCCGTTATTTAAGCTAATAATCATTCCCAGCATAATATTTCTAACATAAAATTTTATATTTCCATTTTCTGTGTACTAAAATAAGTGAATAAAAAAACATAATTGCGGTTATAATTTTTTACACAAAAATGGAAAATTCAAACCCAACTTTTAAATTTTGAGTTATGAGATAAAATAAACCAGGTCGCATCTATTTATAACCTACGCCAGAAAAATAAATATTTGGGTATGATTTCCTTATTTACAAATTGCTGGCAGAGCTATTTCATGTTTTTTGAATATTTCTGCGACATGTACAGTCAAATAAAATTTGTTTTCTTTTCAATTAAATGTACAAAACAAACAGATAACATTTCAGTTAACTGAATAGGACAATCCATGAATATGGTGAAATAAAAATGTCTTACCAATAATGTCTTCTCTTTATTTTCTCCAAGCCTTGATAAACACTCCAAATACACTTATATGTGTGTGCAGATGTTAATTTCCGCGTTGTAAAATGTATCACACCAAAAAAGAAACGCCAAGAAACAGAGGTTAGGCTGTAAAATTATATCTTAACCAGTAATGTAATAGTTACAGAAAAAATAGTTAAAAAGGGTTGGTCATAGGAAGATTTATTATACATTACACCCGTCAAATAGTACTGTAACAACTGTCAAAAGCCGCATGTTGGTATAAATATATAAATCAGTTTGACTGGGATAACGACAGTGCACGTAAAGGAAATGAACACAGACTTTGCTTACAAAAGAACGGCTTAACTTACATCTACTTCTGCACTGTTTAAGGATCAACTAGCAAAAGGAGAAAAGCATCTGCACTTTTTGACAAGGCTAATGCAACGATAGCTATGGCTAATGTGTCGCTCATAACTTAATTTAATCGTCAAAATCATCAAACTGAACTGTTACATTATATCCAGAGCTATATTCATATAATAGACTAAGAATGACAAATAGCAAAGATGTTTTCCTTCCACTCGTCCTTTGCAAAATCGTTTTTGCTGAATCATCGTAGTGTGGGTTAAACAGCTTATCAACAGCATGCTAAATTGGGCAATTCTCCACGATCATTAGCGATTCAAATCGGACGTGATTAGAATGAATGAATATCGAATGTGACCTCCTTCGCCTTGACATTTGGTGTCGCTTACCAAATTTCCCGTCAACAATAACGAACTTTATATTGCGTAATTATCAGGCAACCGTTTGGTGGTTTTTCGAGGTCATTGTTTGTACACACTAAGTGTAAAAATAAAACCGAGCTCGAGTTATTCAGCCGGCGGCTGTATTGGGAAAATGTAATAATATAGAAACAAAAGAGGAACAGAGGGCTATACATAACAATAGAACGCAAACAGCGCAGAGCTGTGATGAGTATCATGTTTATATTCGATCAAAAGCGGCGGCTACATCAGGACGTACGTATGTGGTAATTTTAAACCGTTTATTATCGTTCGCTGGAAAAACATCCCCGAGGAAGTTGGAACTTGTGCCGAGTTTGAAGGCTGGAGGCACTGCCGCAAAGTTAGGCGAAAAAGCCTATCGATCTCTGCAGCTTCAGGTAAACAAAGCTCGCGTGCCTCGCCTGGGAACAGGAAGTTGAAGGTCGCTGCTAATCTGCTGGGGATCGCCTCGAATTTATCCATGCAGGCCGAACGCTTAGTTGCCCCACGCAAGCGGAAAGCCAACAGGCGGAAGCGCGGCGTCCGCCTGTCAATGATCTCCGCGACATTTGCAGCGCAACGGTAAATACCGGCACGAAGCGCTTATGCAATTGCCGACATCAAAGCGCTGGCGCCAAGGGACAAGCGCCGTTAGAAGCTTTTTCTTCCGCGGCAGCGCCTGACCGCCAAGCCGCCTGCTTTATCCTGTCTGCAGTGTTCTATTTTTGCCTGCAGCAGATTGGAGGTTGATCTGGGAAAGCGCCTGGCTGGTGGCAGGCAGCCTTTCGTGTGTCCGCCGCTTTCACGGATGGAAACGTCGGGGAACGGCTCGAACAAAGCCATCCGGGTCGGTTAAGCTGCCCAAGTTACGGATTCGGATTTGGAATTCGATAAGGTTGCCTCTCAAATTACGAATCCGCTCGCCGGGATCACCTGCTGCATTCTGTGATAGTTTTATTTTTCGAGAGCGACACCGATGAATTAAAGCGGAAGACTTATCTGATCGTCCGGAGACCGTCCGGCTGTACAAGGAATTTTTGTAATTCCGCGTGCACTAAAGACAAACGAGCATACCAAAGCAGGCACTACATTATTCGATCAGAAATCATAACATGAACATTCTAGATATATAGTTGTCATTTATATGATAATGAGTTCTACCTTCATATTTATTATTACCATCTTCCCTTCTCACTTTTTTTTGTATGCAAACTTCATACATTTTCACGTGCACTTTTCATTTTCTTTTTTTATTGTTATTTGTTTTCCTATATATTCGAAAACTGTCGAGAGAATAAGTGGAAAGATGCAGTTAGTTTTAAAAGATGCCGGAAATAGTTCTAAATTTGTAATATAGATGGCAGCACCATACAATGTACACAGGTCGAATTACCGCCACTGCAGCGAGCGTTGTTTTATGTACTGCAAATGGCGACGTTTGGTGTTCAAGAACATGTAATCATCGGTTTTCTCCTCTTGCGTGGTGCAACAGCCATCGCTAACGAGGGAGATGCGGTGAAGGCGTTATGGATATAAAAAAAATGTTCGTGGGTGCCAAAGTGTAAAGAGTTCATTTTAAAAATGCGGAAAGTTTTTTTAAGGTGGATCCGACGAATGCTAACCGACGAACATAAAGATGCGCGGGTGGCAATGTCTTACGATGTATGGACGTAATGCCGCCATGAATTTCCGACCACGAAGGACACTCTCCGTGGTAGCTCATTTTCTAATTAAACTGCTGTTGCATCAGCGATTTTTCAATGGGCAAAACACACCCCTAAAGAAGTGTTCTTAGCAGCCACAGAACCATGGCAACAACGTCGTAAAAAATATGTACGTCTAGACAGAGATTACGTTGAAAAGTAACAAAAATTTCAACTTTCTAAGGTAACTACTTTTTTGAAAAAAAATTGAAGACCTTGAATCTTGAACGCACCTCATAAGATCACTATGCTATAAACGACGATACTTTTTGTTTATTGCTATTTCAATTTATCTCCTCTTATAAAGTTTTTAAAAGCTATATTCAATAATATTGGCAAGGAAGTTGCATTATTTTATATACAATTGTAATAAAAAAATACTCAGAAATCAAAGACAAATAGCAACTGTTATCAACTCAATTAAATTAAGGATATTGTTTTTGTACCAGTGATGTATTGTGTGTGAGTGGTTTTATCTTGAGAAAAATAAAGGAGAAAACGGCAGATATAAAAAATTATAAATTGATCATCTTGGAAACACCCACAATAAGTCTTGGCTCCCAGATCAGCAAAGTGTAATTCAAAGGATTTGAAAAAGCAAAGAAGTAGGTTAAATATTGCTATGATATTTTCGCAGTTATATCGAAATTTTTGAGATACATAAGAAATAGACATATTTAGAAAACACGTAAAAAGTAATGTCAACATAATCTAAAAAGATGATTTGAAAAACAGCAACGGAAGCAGGAAAAGAGAGGAGAATATAAAGGAAATTTATTCAGAAACTTCCAAAAACTCGACATTCGTAACGTAGAAGGGGCTGAAAATAGGTAAATTAAATTTAAATATTCTTGGGTATAAACTTTGTCTTATATAAATTTCCTAAAAAAAGGTCGTGATATGAATACCATTTTGTTGTTGACAACAACAATTTCTTTTCTGTACGGATCATTACCAAAATAGTTCCAGAATATTCCCCTCCACGTCGTACAGTTATTTTAGTTACATATTTCTTATTAATTCGCCAACCTTTGATTGCCCTCTGAGTTGATAACACTTGAGTTATGTCCCACTCAACAATAACTCTTATTTTTGTAACACACCATTTATTATTTCATTACATTAGTCCCTCTTGTAACGGTCTGTCATTGTTAGAGTTTAAGCTTCAACTTCATATATGAATATAAAAATAATATAATTTGAAATTGCAACTAATAAGGAAACTAGTCGTATTAAGTGTTGTCTTTAGCTAATTTTTGACCATAGAATCTAATTTTGAAAGTCATCATATTGCGGATCTAACGCTATACGATGGGCTAATGTTCAATTTGCTTTGTTTGGTTTCTGCAGTTCGAAATGGTGTCAGGTTAGTGAAAATGAATTGTTTGTTTAGGCTGATACCCTCCCACGGTCTGTATACCTTTCCACTTAAGTCACTTTCATGTTGAATGTTGCAGTTGTCTAAAATTCCCAACAACATTTGGAAGAGTAACTGTTTACTATACTTTCAGAATGATTAAAACAAATTTAGAGTTTAACTCAACTCGAGACCTGCTCACAACCAAAATGAAGCGGTGATGTCAGAAATAAGAACCAAAAGTTTCGGACTCGACTATATCCTGGGGGTGATAGGAATCAAACACAATGGAGTTATTTTTCAGTATAGTTTCAACACATTTATTATATGACGAAATTAACATTTCGATACTTTTAGAATAATATTTTGAAATTGTATCTCAAAAATGCTCCAAAACGGCCTTCTGCAACTCTTCGGTGTTGTTAAATTTTTCACCTCTAAGGTCTTCAAAATACATAGTAGTCCTTTGAGGTTAGGTTTCGGCTATAGAATGAAGCAGGTTTTCAAAGCCACAGTCCTGCACAAATTGCGGCGTTATCATGCAGAAGGTGGACAGTTCGATTCAGCATGACACTCCTCTGTTCCTTCATATCGTTGCAAAATTTATGCAATACATTGGCATAATACTGCGTTCTCTTTCTTAAAATAAATTAGCAAAATTCCCATTGAACCCCAAAAAACTGTTGCCATAACTTTTTTGTCGATTGAGCCACCTTTGCGTTCTTTAGTTGTTTTTCGTCCATTTTGGAGCGATCTTTGACTCTTTTTTGCTGGGGGTTTCATCCCTTATAACAGTATAGTTTTTAAATCACTGACAAGTCAGGTACCCATCTAACACTAACCTTATTCATATGAAGATGTCCATGGGAAATATGTCACATGACTGTATCGGAAAACTCTAACTTTCTGATAAGTCTTTTACTTTTAAACTCCTATTTTGTACGACTTCGTATTCGATGAAGGCAACGTTTTTTTTTCTTCTAAAATCACTTCAACTGTTTTCTTCGCCCAAGCGAAATTGTTTCGCCCATTCCTTTATAATGCAACGTAAAGGCAAAGGTTAACCGTACGCACCTTCTAAACATTGCTTAATATCACTAGGACTAAGACCTTCTTTAATGATAAATTTTCAACATTGTACAAAATTACACGGCACTACCAATTCAAGTGACCCTTGTTACGTGACAAAGACAAATCGACTGATGAAATGTTTATGAGTGTTCAACCAAAGCTAGCGTTATCTGACGCTACCGCTATTTTGTTTCAATTGTGACTGGAACGTAGTCACGTCGAAAACTTTTGGCGTTTATCTCGTATTTCAAATTTTGCAGTTATGGTTAAGAAAACTTAACAAAAGAAAGAATTTGTAGAAGATTTATATGATACGCTTATTGAAAACGTAAAAATCAGTTTAAACTTCAAACCAGTACAACTTTAGAAACAATCAGTAGTCAATTAGATGGCGCTTACTGTTCAACAGGATGATTGGTTTTCAGAAATAAATGATATAAACAAAATTATTCAAAAACAAATCTTCCTTCTAAGATATTTGAAAGTTAGTAGTGAAGAAATAGGTGCATTTATTTCAAAACCAGCAATGCTATCTCTAAAATATCATTTCTAAGTCTGGTTTAAATCTTATTATAATCCGAAATTACACTTTTTGGTTTAATTTCACTTGCTTCAATGCGTTCTCTAGTACCAAATTAAATATAATAACAAAAGCTACATATACATATCTTACCTTATAGAAAATGTAATACCAAACTAAAAGTACTTCGGACACATTCACTTTAGGCTAAGAACCCAAGGCATAAAGTAACTGAAGTTATGTTAGTATAAAGCTAATTTATTTTCTGCGTAATGTTGATGCAGGTCCACTTTATATTCGACATTGCATAGGCAGTAAATTTAACAAAAAAAAAAAAAAAAAACTATTATCGTGTTTAATGGAATCATGGGATATTTTTTAATCTTTCAAATTTTTTTCCCATCTTCCATTTTCCTCCTGTTAACTGTTGCTATTATATTGATATTTTCTACTGTTATCTCGTTATGTAGAATTCGCATTTGTCCCAGTGTTAGGTTCTTTGTCCCTACAAAATTATACTCATAGCCCAAAACATTTCTTTTCAATTTTTGTAGTTTGGGATTTTATTATTTTGCAATCCCTTTCTTATTAAAAATTGTTTTTTCCTCTGTAAGATTTTATCTGATTGCTTTATTTCTATTACAAGTTCTTCCTCCCGCTATTTTTTTAATTGCAACTTTCATATCATTTTTCATTAATGCAATTTTATTTTCTTGTCTGTTTTAACATAACTACAACTTTCCTTTCCACCTTTATACATTCGTTTACTTCCCTTTTATAATTATACATTTCTAGTATCAATTGCATTCTACGTGAATTAATCAAATATAAACCGGAATTTCTTTTTAGACGTCGTAAGGTGAACGGAAAGATCGAGTGGTTTGTGTAGATAGAAATGCTTGATAGTAATTCTCCTCGAAAGTGCTTGCTACTTTCGCCTTTTTAGTTTAGATCACAATATTAGAGCAAAAATTGTAATCGTCAAGTTTCTCATAACAGAGGACATAAAACTGTTTTCCAAAAATGTTACTGATGAGAATATTCACATTTTCGATGATAATCGAATGTTGATTAACATTATTAAAATTGCTCCTGTCAATTTTTGCAAAATTTGCATATCAGGAAAGATGCAAATATATTTTAAATATTCTCCCTATAGCTGAACACGTATTGCCATTATAACTTATTTGGGCCACCAAGAGAAACATATGGAGGATAGAGATTTGTCAGAAGCATTCGTGCGCGATTGCCTGGTGTAGCACCCACCATTATTTAACAATAATGAGATCAAGAAACTAAGAACGTGTTTATAAATCAGGAGATTATGTAGATTGGGTAAAAAAGTAACTCTTTTTGTAATATTTGTTCTATTAGCGCATTGGCTAATATCATTGCTTAAATTATTAATGCTTTTTTCCTAACTCACTCATAGTTCATAACGTTAACAGTCAAGCTGGTATTGCTTCTTTCGCGGTTTTCCATAAAACTTTGAATTTTAAAAATGCTCTATCGGAAAATTAATTTTTGGTTTGATCTAATCGAGTTCAATTCCTCTGACATTGTCAGCAAACGGAAAGCATATCGTTACTTAATTTTATTAGGTAATTATCTCTTAAAATTTTGTCAATATTCAAAGGTAATAAATATTTTGTTTTATATTACATTGTTCATTTATATACGATCTATTATCTTCGTTCATCAAGGAATCTTAATTAATAAAAATAAATAATATTTTTATGGGGCTATATCCTAGTGAAACGTAAACAATTTGTTACTAATGACTAAAGACAAGTAAGGACTGGCATTATCGTGCTAAGAAATGAAGCCTCGTTCTTAATTCTGGCGGTTTTGTATTGATTGCTTCCTTCATTTTGTCCCGTCAGTAACAGTGTTTCGTTAAGGGGTAACAACAGTGTAAAAAAATCGATTTTTTTTGTTTTAATCGATAATTTAGAACCTCAAAAATGTCATATCGAGTCCCCGAAACTTATTTGACTCGGAAGTATTCGAAACACGTCACTTGGGTAAGCGAAGGGACCGTATATATGAGCACTTGGGTGAGTGTGTATTAGTGTAGTCAGTTATAAGCCATAACCAGGTGAGAAGCAAACAAACGGAGTGTACTTACGTATTTTTTAGTTTGTCGAGTGCGCGTGTACATTTAAATTCGAAAAATGAATTGTAAGAGTAAGAGATAGGTGCCAGGTGACAGAAAAAGAAGTAAATTTGTACCTCCAAAGAATCGTTATAATATGGAAAAAGAAGAGGTACATCTAATACCTGATGGTATACACTGCGAACTGTTAAAACTATTAGATGAACAGTCAGTTTCAATAATTGTTGACTTGTTTAACGATATATACCAAACAGGGGTTATCCCACGCGAATGGCTACTTTCCACCTTTGTCCCCATCCCTAAGAAATCCCGAGCGTTTAGAGGCGATGAGTATCGACTCATAAGCCCCATGAGTCAGGTACTAAAAATATTCTTAAGAATCATCCACACCAGGTTATATAGCAAATGTGAAGCGGAAATGTCAAACACACAATTCGGTTTCCGCAACGGAACAGGGACCAGAGAAGCCATATTTGCTCTTAACATCTTAGCACAAAGATCTCTAGATGTAAACCAGGATATTTACATGTGCTTCATAGACTACAGCAAAGCATTCGACAACGTGAAGCACGATAAACTAGTTGATATTTTGCAGAAACTCAACATAGACCATCATGACATACAAATAATTATCAATCTCTACTGGGGTCAAACTGCAAAAATAAAAGTGGATAACTCTCTCTCCGAGGAAATTAATATTCAAAAAGGTGTCAGACAAGGGTGTATTCTCTCACCCATGTTATTTAACATTTATTCGGAATATATATTCCGTGAAGCGTTAGAAGATGAAAGTTTACGACTAATAATAAATGGGAAATGTATCAATAACATTCGGTACGCTGACGACACCGTTTTTATCGCAAGCAACCTAAAAGACCTTCAGACACTGGTAAATAGAGTATCTCAAACAAGTAAAGAATTTTGGCTTAATATTAATATTAGTAAAACAAAAATGTTAGTAGTATCTAAAAGAAACACCGCAGACAGTCAGCTGGTCATAGACAATAGGATTATTGAACAAGTTCAAAACTACAAGTACCTTGGCACGATAGTAAACAAAAACATCACACATAGAGAAGAAATCTTAGCAAGAATAGAACAAGCAAGGGCAGCCTTCATGAAAATGAGAAAACTACTGACTGCTCAGAACCTATCGTTAGCATTAAGGACAAGAATGGTCCGTTGTTACATATTCCCAGTGCTCTTGTATGGTCTAGAAGGTTGGACTTTAAATAAAGAAACTTCAAAGAGACTTGAATCCTTCGAGCTATGGATTTATAGACGACTATTGAAAATATCTTGGACCGACCGAATTACGAATCAGCAGGTTCTGGGTAGGATGCGCAAAGAATTGGAGATCTTACCTACCATTAAGAAAAGAAAATTAGAATTCCTAGGCCACATTTCCCGCAATTCTAAATATGAGATATTGCAGCTCATTATGCAAGGCAAAATTGCTGGGCGAAGGAGAGTCGGACGTCCCAGAATCTCTTGGTTACGTAACCTACGAGAAGGGTTCAATCTTACATCAGCCGAACTATTCCGAGCAGCTATATCAAAGGTCAAAATAGCCATGCTGATCAGCAACTTCCAAGGGAGAAGCTGAGATTAAGAAGAAGAAATCTAAGTACGTCATCATCCAAACTGAGTACATTTGATGAGACTCTGATTGAGTTAAATGAAAGTGTTTCCTATCGTATAATTAATTTTTTTAGCATTTTTTTGAGTTTAAAAAGTTTAAGTGTAAAGAATGTGGCAGTGACATTGATTTTCCAGAGAAGAGCATTCGTGGTTTGGGATTTAAATTACTTTCAAAATGTAAATCATGTGCTGTAAAAAAAATTAATTCATGTCCGTTTACAAACAACAATGCATATGAAGTGAATCGCCGATTTACATTTTCTATGAGATTACTTGGAGTTGGACAAAATAGTTCGGAAAAAATTTGTGCATTTTTAGATTTACCTAGATCTGTGTATCTAATAGCATATGAGGACCAAACGAATATGATTCTTTCAGCTTCTGAATGTATAACAGAAAAGTCGTTAAAACAAGCGGGAGAGATTGAAAAGGAAAAACGAGGAAAAGTGTCCAAACTCAGATGGCTTAACAGTGTCAGGTGATGGAACTTGGCGAACACGTGATTTTAATTCCTTGCACTGTGTCTCGTCTGTTATCGGTTATTATTCGAAAAAGGTCTTTGACATCCAAGTACGGTCTTCTTATTGCAAAATGTGTACTTCATGGGAAAATAAGAAAGATACAGTTGAGTATCACTTATGGTACAAGGAACACGCTTAGACGTGCGACGCAAATCATTCAGGTACTGCCGGAAACATGAAACTAGTTGCTATGGTAAAAATTTTTGAACGCGCTTAGGAGTTGCACGAGACTTATTACGTCAATTATATCGGTGACGGCGACTCCAAAACATACAATAAGATCGTCGAAAATGTTCCTTATGAAGTGAATAAAAAATAATGTATAAATCATATGCAGAAAAGGATGGGTTTCTGCTGCGAAACTGTAAAAAAATGAACAAGGGACTTGGACGCAAAGGAAAGCTCACCGATAAATTGATTAAAGATCTTACATTATATTACGGCCTAGCCATTCGACGCAATAGTGACTCACTAAGTAACATGAAAAAAGCTGTGTGGGCAACTTTTTAGCACAAGTGCTCTACTGAAGACAATCCACAGTATGATTATTGCTCGAAAGGTGCTGAGTCGTGGTATACTTGGCAAAAAGTTCGCGCGCTCGGAGATCTTGTGCTTAGCACATATAAACTCTTGAAGCAGGTTGCAGAGGCAATCAAGCCAATTTATACGGACTTCACCCGGAATGATCTTCTTGAAAGATGCCTGGGAGCAACGAGAGTTTGAATTCAGTAATTTGGAAGTTTGCTCCGAAAAGTAGTTTCAGCGGCTCTAAAGTCGTCGAAACAGCAGCTAATTTGGCGACTATAATTTTTAACGACGGTCACGTGGCTCTTTTAGATGTTGTAGAATGCTCGGGAATCTCCATAGGTCAAAAACTATACGATTACTGCCATCAAATCGACAAACACAGAATAAAGCATGTCAATCGCATCCCAGCTGCCAACACACACAAAGGATTGGTGTAGTAGTTTAAAAAAAATTCCTAAAAAACATTCATTTTCAGCACTTCACACTATTGTTACCCCTTAAATTAATGGTTTCACCTTGTGCAAGCAGCTCATAATAAAATACGAATTTTCATTCATACTAAACAGACACCAAAACTTATCCGCGCGAAGAGCGAGCTTTTCGAACGTTAAAGCTGGATTGGTAGTATTTACTTCTACTTCTACTTCTACTACTTAGGTTAACATCCTTACAGAAAATGCAAGTATATATATATATATATAATATATATATTGGAGAAACACAGCTAACAAGGTTGCTATCTGTGAACTAGTGCGAAACCCATACTTTAGAACAATTGAGGTAGTTGAGTTTTATGGGATCATTGTGTACCATTGTTTCGTAAACGTTTGAAGCATTCGTAAACTCTATAAAGCGGATTTTTTTAATCATTACTTTGATGAGGTCCATAGTTAATGGATGGTCAGTTTCAAGCCTCGTAAACTAATTGTGAATTAATTGAATACTTGTAGTATCAAGACGTACAAAATGGCGTGAATAACTTTTTAATGCGAATGAAAAATGTTCTATTATAATGGGACAGTAACTGAAAAAGATGTCAACGTTTAAGAAATAAGATTGCGCGTTTATAGAAACTTTGTCGAATAAAGCAGCGAAATGTAGGTCGTGAAAGAAACTTTTAGGGAACCTTGTAATTAGGGTTTGTACAAGTGACCATAAAAAACAAAATCACTACAGCAGTAATACTGAATATAATGTAGTGTACCTTCTTCTCCCCCTATCTTTAGAAATAGAAATTACTTCCATTCAGGCGGTGTTGTTATTGTAGTCTCCTTTATTATTAACAAACGTAATTGTAGCAGAACCTTTTCGCCGCTGCAATAAACACGTCACAAACTTTTCGTTTTCTACAATCCACTTCCTTAACTCGCTTTTCTTAAACAACTCTACAGCGGGCATCCTCGCTGCATTCAAATTAACTGCATTCAACTAATTTAAACGACAGCAGCTCCATAGAACATTTTCTAAACTACCGCCGAGGCGAATCAAGACCTGCATTAATTAGCGGGCGCGACGCAGGGCAACCGGAAAAATTCCAAGAAAATCAGCCGCATTCCTGGGCGCAGCTAAAGCTCGGCGGAATTTCTCAATAACGCAGAAACGCGCTCGCTCTTTGATTTTAAATGGGGACCGGGCTGCGTCGCGCGCTATCCCTTCTCGGGAACACGCGAGTATGCAACAATAACTGCGCCGGATCGGCCGCTTTGACCGAAAGCTCGCTTTGGGCATCCACCCGAGTTGAACTTTCCGATCGCGAGGCGTTAATTTTTCAGTCGCAATTTCGTAGTTTAACCTGCAATCGCTCCGCTGGCCTCGGCTTCCCGGAACGGGTAATGCCGCAAATTGGAATATCCCGAATTATTAATATTAAATGGGCGCATTACCCGGCAGCTGTTTATTTTAAATTATGCTCTTTGTCGGAGCACGGCCGTGCACGTGACGAATATGCCCCTATGAATATTTAACGTTTTTCTCGACTGTTTTATTTATGCCACCGTAGGCGCTGCTGCTAAATAGCGCCTCCATTATTCATACTTTAATATCTTACATCCTATTGTGCATTTTAATTTTTTTAATTCGTCTGAATTTCGTTCTTTGTAACGAGGCAAACCAAGTCGGCCGAAAATTATGTTATATTTATGCTGGAAACGCATTGAACTCAATTTATTGATATTCATGCTTTAAGAGTTCTTAGTGTAATTTCATTTTAAACAGCAGTCATTATTATTATAATTTTTTATAAGGAGGTGCTGTTTCTTTTGCCTAAATCGCCAAATGTCAAATCTTGCTGATCTCTTTCACTTGCGCTGATATAGCTTTCAAATACAATAAATTATGTCATCACTACTTCCGCTAGAGACAACAATCAGAAAGCAGAGTTTCGCAAAGCACCTAGAAAAGATATTTAAAGCGAATGAATAACTAATGGAAGCCTCTTGGAAAAATTTTGGGAGGAGAGCTTTATAGAAAATCAAAAACAGTTCTGGGATATGATAAAAAGGAAACCAAGCAAAACAGATCGAAACGTAAAAAACCAAAGAGAAGAGTTGGAAATAACGACTGAAAGAGTACTAAGGGTTTGGTAAGATTACTACAAAACTAAGTTCCAAAACGAGGAAGACCAAAGTAGAGAACTGGAGAGGGAAGAAGAGAATGAAAAAAACAAAATTGAAGAAGAAATAAAACAAGCCTTAAAATTAACACGGAATGGAAAAGCTACACTAGAATTGTTCAAGAAAGGAGGAAAACCAATCATAAAATGGCTTAAGACAATATTCCAACAGGCCTGGAGAACAGAGCAGATACCAACGGACTGGGAAATGAATATCATTGTGCCCATATACAAGAAAGGAGAAACCGTCCTGGTAGACAAACTCAGAACCACATTTTTACGATTCAAAACATAAACAAAAATGAAGAAATCTTCTTGGCCTTCTTAGATCTTAAAGCTGCATTCATCCAAGTACCACAAAAACATTATGGAAAGCACTAGAAAAAATACAAACCAGTCCGTTATACATTTAAAAGCAACAACAAAATGTAAGAAATCTAGACGTAAATCTATAAGTTCCATATGTATAAGTGAGTGAAACAGGTCAATAGTCTATTCATCCATAGTACACATAAACAGCAATAAAGTGAGAAACCAAATTAAAGAGTAAAACCAGATATCACAATTAATAAATAATGACCCAGGACCTGAATGCAACGACATAATTAAGAGGTAGTAAGCTCGATAGACTAAATATAATTCATATGATAAGCCTAGAAGAAAAGGATGATAGTTAACTCATCAAGTAATATGCATAAACCAGAGAAGAACAAATAACAAAAATGGATATTCAAACAGAAAAACGACTAGAGTATGCGGATCAAATAGAATACCCAGAAACGATAATCAACAAAGATGGAAAAATAATAGAAGAAGTCAGAAACAATATAAAAATGCAAATAAAATTTACTATCAAATAAACAACACCCTAATAGGTAAAAAAGAACTACGTGCCAAAACAAAAATACAATTTTAAACAATATATATACCTACATTACTGTACGGGTCAGAATCATGGGCGTTGGTAGATAAAGTAAGATAAAAATAACGGCATCCGAAATAAAGTGATAGCAAGACTAGAAGAGATAGAACCAGAAACAAAAGTGTAAGAGACGAACTAAACCAAAAACCATTAGTGGAGAAAGTAGAAAACAAGCAACTCGGATAGTATGGGCATCTTATTCGTATGAGAGTTGACGCATATCCCAGAAAAGTATTTGAAATGAGGTCTGAAGGTCAAAGTAAAAGAGAGAGAGCCCGAATTACAGGGGAGGATAACATCAAAGAGCTGGCAAGAAAACTTGGGAAAACCGTCCACGAAGTCAGGATATTGGCGAGACAGAGGAACAACCATATGCGATGGATCGAGGACCAAAAGCCGTAAGGCATAAATGGGATATGAAAAAGAAAAAGAAAAACAATAAAGTCAAAATGGACAAGTATTGGAAGAGAAAGATAAAATAGAAGATGAAGAAATAAAATTTGTTATATCACAAGAAATAACAAAATAAATTAAGGAAAAGATAAACCCAAATGAATCTCCGGGATTTGATCTAATCACAGGGGCGGTATTAAAACAGTTACCTAGAAAATAGTAAAATCAACAAACTTAATAAATGCAGCATTTCGACTAAAACACGTACCAAGTATTTGAAAGAGCTGAAGTAATAATGGTACAAAGATCTGGAAAACCACCTAACGAAACACCATATCCGATAAGCTCAAAGTTATTTGAAAAACTGATTCTTACTAGGCTAAAACCAACAAAAGAAAAAAAATATTTTATTCCAAAACACCTGTTCGGTTTCAGAAATCAATACTACTGCAGCCTAAGTTCACAGGATACTTGTTAGCCATCAAAAAAAGTCTCAAAAAGAAAAAAGTCTGTTCAGTAATCTTAGATGCTGCCCATACTTTTGACATCGAGGATTGAACCATAAACTTAAATAAGCACTGCCTAGACAATTTTCCAAACTATTAAAATTTTATATTACTAATATTCGGGATTAAATAAGAAGACAAATATTCAACTTCTACAAAACTAAGACAGTAGTACTGGGGCCCAGTGCTTTATCTCTTATACACCTGTGATATCCCTACAACCAAATCAAGTGACGATAGCAACTTTCATAGGTGACGCTGCAATACTAGCAAAAGGAGTAAGGTGCTATAGAACCAACAAAAGTGCTATAGCAAGCCTTGAATGAAATATTCATGGGCAAAAAGATATCGAATAAAATTAAAATCTGTGCATATCAATTCCGCGAATAAGGATGAGTACTAAACAACGTAATCTTACTATATGCTAATCCAACAAAGTACCTGGAAATAAACCTGGATGCCAAATTACCATGAAAGGAGCATATCGTGAAGAAAAAAGAAGAGTTAAATATAAAATAGAGAAAAGTGTACTGGCCGCTAGAAAGAAAGCTCCAGCTGTCAATGCACAACAAAATACTCTTATATAATCAGATATGAACCTGTGGTTGTTAACTGTGGGGTCAAATATTTCAAAACAAAGTAGTAAGGTATAATATAAGTGTATCCTGGTGTATTAGAAATGATGATATCTACAGAGACCTAGGGATAAAAACTATATTAGAAGAAATAAAGAACATTACCAAGAAGCACGAGGCTTCATAAACATGTAAACATCGAAGAACTACAACTCCTAGATAATGCAGAATTGGAAAGAAGATTCAGGCGGATAAAACCATTTTAGTTAACAAAAAAGTGACAGAAGTGTCAGTGTAAAAGCAGAATAAAAGTGTTAACACGTAAAAAATGTGTGCTAGAATACCAGAACTGAGAAGACAAACAACGACAGGTGACATCTCATAAAAAAAATTCGATAGCTTAAGCTAGATAATAAGTGCAGGTATTTATTAATAAAAAAATATTGCGCCATCCGTGATGTCCATAGCAAGATTCAGGAAAATAAGTTCTGTAGAAGATGCTACTGTTACTAATGAAAGTAGAAAATTGTGAGAAAAATTTTAGAAATCGATACAGATGCCCGCATGATTAAGAACAACATTGTGTACCAATGTTTAATTGGCGTTAAAATTACCAAAAAACTCTCAAATTAAAAATGCAGTCGCCAGGATTCGAAACTGTGCAGTTCTGTTTGAAAAATAAAAAAAATTAAAATAAAAAACCAATTATGAGAAATCCAAACACCTCTGCTAGTTATTATGACTTATTTTATCTAGTTGGAAATATAATAACAACAGCATTACGTTACTTATCATATTAAGTGATTCATAACTATTCATTGTTGTTTATAATTAGTTTCACATATTAAACAGTTAGTTTTCTGTCTATATTTGTACAATAAAAATAAATATAATAATTTACAAAAATAGTTGTCAACTGTTAGTAGCGTGATTGAATCGAAGAACGTGGATTGCGAAAATGTCAAATTATCGTGTGAAAAAATTAAAAGGCAGTTCCTTAGTGCTAATGGTTTTCCAACCTCCACCGTGACTGTACATCGAGGGTTAAGACAAACGGAATTTCATTTGTTTATAAGATTAAACAGTTCTGCTATAAATAGTAGGCGTCACTTACAATGGTATAAAGAGTGACGCTATTAGACTGTAAAGAATTAGAAATATGTGATGTAATATGATTAATAACACAGGGGGGGCATACGTGGTAAATTCCTGGAAAACAATACCTACCAGATAATCTGTCTGTGATAACACTAAGATTTAGAAAATGTAGCATTATAATATTTTTCTATGAAATGGAATGAATTTTCTCGTGTAACTGAATAGAAATATAAATTAGGATAGGCCCATAAACATTGCAATCAGTTTCCTCCTGTCTACAATACAAAAACAATAAGGTGATAATGATTGCTTGCTGATAACGCTCCCTGCCAAAAAGCAGGGCTAGAGAGGGAGTGGTTTATAAATAATAATATTATAGAAATGCCTTGGCCTCCTCATATACCATATACATAAGTTGAACCCTACTGAGCAACATTTGGTATGAATTAGATCGTCGGCTTCACTCCAAATCCCAACGACTCACGTCGTAAAATGCTCTGGTTGCAGTTTTTGTAGAAAGAATTCTGACATTTGATTGAAAGATTACTCAACAAGTTTAAGGCTGTCATCAAAAGAAAGGGTGGGAGAAACTTGTGGCATAAGTAAGCCTATTGATAGTTTCAAGTAGGGGTGGAAACCTCCTTATTTAATCAAACAATGTATTTCATACTAAGATTAGATTAATGTCTTGAAATGAAATGATCTGTCCGTCTACTTTATGTTTTCACTTGTTGGATTTTCTGGTTGTACGTTGAAGACTAAAACTCTCTCCGTTATTCATTATATCGATCATACTATAGGTATAAATCATTAATTGTTTGTGCTTTTGCCATAAATTTCAAAAATTTTCTGCTTTATGCTACAATCTTACTCCCCATTCTTGCTTTTGCTCTAATTCACCATCATTCTTGCTTTTCTCACAAAATTAACGTAGTATTCTAAAGATATTATCCATTTCTGTGCATAATGTCACCAGATAACAATATTGGAAGCAAAGGTTAGTCATTTACGCAGTGCAATCATAGGCAATGACGGACAACACGGGGTCTTACTAACTGTGCGTGGGACCGCAGCGCCAAAGTAGGAGAATTGTGTTTCGCTGAATACCGGAGTTCAAACGCAGTAAGTATTGTGGTGAGAACGCCAAAATCTCACGGAGTCCGGCAAATGCATCGACAAATGCGCAATCCATTCATCATACACTTATTGCTTCAAATGTCTGGTCTCATCAGACAAACTATAACCACGGTCAGTATTGTTTATTCTAAAACAAATAGTCATTGTCTTTTGGTGTCAAGTAGGGTCTCCGCTGATGGATTAGCTGCCCTCCCGTGAAGACATTACCAATGAGAGATAGCACGAGTGACTGAAACGACCCACCAACGTATTCAGCAACGTCGCCATGGGAAATAGAGACGCAGTGTGTTGCTTCTATATAACAACGCGCAACTAAATATCAGACATCGAATAAATATCAGACGTCGAACAACTACGCTCTGTTCGACGCAATGAAAAAAAGCAGTACGTAGTAAGAATTTCTTCTACAATAATGGCCTTCAATCCGAAAGTGGCTGTCTTAGCAATGACAAAAATGCATGAACATTGAAAAGAAATACCTTTCTATTGAAATGTGCACTCATTTATTTCTGATAAAAGTTTAAGTAGCGAATGAGTCAAAAACCAACAAGTTTAGTGACCAAAAGTAACTGTAATTATTTAACAACATTATCCGTCTGTTAGTAAAGACCCCGGGAGTTATTTTGTAAGCAACTAGTCCTAATTCTTGTTTAACAAGTCGAAACATCAAAGTTTTAGAAATTTGCATCTTCCGGAGGCATATTCTTCCGCTTACGAAGAAAGTTTCTTTTATTCGGCTTTGAATGTCTGACCAATCCGAATCTAATGTAGTCTTCAAGATTTCATTTCTAATTTCGTTAAACAGTTTTATAGTCTCGTTTTGTGGTCCTCTTTATCACTCTGCATCGTTAAATAACACAAATATTATTATGACGCACTTACAATTTTAACAACTGACAATTGCTACTGCATGTCAGTCATATCTCAAACCTATATAAAGTTAGTGTATTTAGAGGAGTATTAGGCGTATATATTTTTATTCTATAAATGAAATATCCCAAGGGGATATTTAGTAAACGTTTCTAAACACTTGAATACATTAAAACAAGTGAAGTGACTATTTTAAAGTATACTTTAAAGAGGATATTTCTACAATAGCAAGAGCGTAGTACAACTTTTAAAATTTGTGTGTCTATATTTATTAGGTGTATTGTTACAAATTAATTCGGAAAATTCAAAAGAAAGAAATCGGTCACAATAACACATTTGCAATTATTTTAATAATATAAAAGGTTCACTAAATCGCAGGTCATTTTTATTTCAATTTATGCTACCTAATGTTATAATTTAAGAGGTTTCGATCAGAGGCATTGTTACTAATTAATTCTAAAGCATAAGGAAAGATTTTCATTGCTAAAGTGAATCATCTTGATATGTTGATAAAACGATGGTCCAAAAATTTTGAATATGACAGGATAGTCAAGATCAACTTCGATCAAGAAGACCTAGTGCGGTGGATGCAACAGCTTTATATCAAGTTGATCAAACAAACCGGACAATTACACGTAAGATGTAAGTTAAAATTGTAGCTTCAAAATCATCTGTGCATCATCCTCATTTTATTAGAAAAGGTGAAGAAGAATTGTGAAGTTGTGCTTAAGTACAAGCACAGGAACTAGTCCACCTTTTTGCCAACTTCTTGCAAATCATATACATCGTTAGACGTGATGGAAATGGACACACGTAAGCAATAGTTAAATCCAAGCCAAACATCCAAACAAATCCCTAAATGTTTCCGTTTTGAACCCAACTTGATGTTACACGTTTTGGTGAGACTTCTAAATTTTGTTTTGAGTTGTCGTGTCGTGACTGCAGAAATATAGTGGAACGTATGCACGTACCCTTAGTTCAACACTATCCTGCTCTTGTAGCTCTAGTATAACCGCGCGGTTGAGCCACTTGACTGCGATTCAAACAGACCTGGGTTCAAACTCAGGCTCAGATGCCTGACGAGTGGCCTACTAGCCTACCTTCCTTATCATTTTTACTATTTTACTCTTGTCACGTTTCCCCAGGATTACCGACCGATCAAGCGAAGACCTCTAGTTGATTCCGAATTTCGCCCTGGCCACTCCACCACCCATCAACTCCCCCGAAGAGTAAAAAAAAATTCAGAAGGCTTTCAGAAGAAGCTTATGACCGCAGTATTCTTTCAAGATATGGCCAAAGCTTTCGATAACATTTGGCATAACGGCCTCGCCTACAATATTTTCAGCGTCCATCCCGCTGCTGATAATACGACCGCAAGTTCCGAATCAAATTCGGCGTGGTTAAATCATCAGAGAGATGTCTCTCGAAGCTCGGTGCAGCCTCCGGTGTTATTTAACACGCCCTCTATGACGATGGCCTAATATGTAAACGACACAACGGTGTTGATAAGCTCGCCGTAACTCTAGATGGCGAACCAGCGAGTCTAGAAGACTGGTGTAACACGTGGAGAAGAGTTCCGTCATTCTATTCTCTACAAAGATCTGACTTCACTGGCGACCAGATCTGGCGAGACTCAAAATCTTCAACCAAGAGATACCCTGAAGAAAAGAGATACGATACCTGGGGTGACTTTGGACGAAAGCTTACCTGGAGATTCCACGTCAACTGGGCGGTGGTGAAGGCTAAGCCAGCCCGGTAGGCCCTTGGCTCGAGCCATAATCAGTAGAAAAATCCATTTTTTTAAACAAATACGCCATGTTTGCTATTGATGTTAATGTTTTTTGGATGAAAATTGGATGCGACTAGCATCAAGTAGTTATTGCTACCTGTAGTCTAGTTAAACCAGTTTTTATAATTTCTTTTAATGAAATGTAATGTTGTAGAACAATTAGCAAAGCTGCATGTGATTTCAGAAACTATATTTTTTACAGTACGTACTTACATTTAGTAGTAATAATACTTATAATATTCGCAAAAGAAAACTCCACGAAAAAACAGATAATCAATAAAAATAAAACTTGGAGAGAAAATTACGACGTAGCCATTTCTTCATTGTTGCTGTTTTATGAAGAACTGTCATAGTCATAAAAACATTTGCTCTGAAGATTAGGCTCTTCAACGAGTTCCAGTACTTATTTTTAGAAGTGGCGAAGGGTTTTCTTGGTCACTTCCTGGATAGGTACATCATTTGGTCCAAACTAAATAATAAATGATGAAAAACATTCCCTATTCTTTTGGTCCTAGATATTTTCCGAGAAAAATTCTCATGATATCGCCTTATGTCCTTATTTAAGATTTCTGAAGCTTCTTCAGACACCTGTTCGATAGGTAATAAAGCTTTTTAAATAATAATAGGGCCCTGAATCAGAAGCGTACGGAAATTAACGCTCATGTTTCCAACAAAGAGTTTGGCTGTTTCAGAAGCATAGGTTGCGAAAGTCTCTATATCTATATCATAATCGTTCGCCACTGCTAAGACAATGAACTATGAGGTTTACACCGATGCCAATAATAGAGAATGATTTTCCGTAAATCTGCGGGTTGTATTATCATTGTTTCAATTGCCATTGACTTGCCTAGGATTGTCAACATTCAACCTTAATTTTTTCTGGAATGAATTCTAGATGAGCTTCTTCTTTCTTCAACCTTCCTATAATTTTCTGTATCTTTTTCTGTACTATGCGCTTTTCACATCCAATTATATATATATATATATATATATATATATATATATATATATATATATATATAACAAATTTTCAAAAACCCTGATGTTTGTGTGGAGAGTTGAAAGGCCAAACTCAATTGCTGAACCATTAACAGGCCTTTCTTTGGTTTTATCGATATTGTTCAAGTCCTTTGATGTTACTTTACTCTGATGTTACATTATCTTTGTGTACATTTAATGGATGTCGCACTGTTGCATACCTTGCCATCAATCATGCTGAATGACCTGATATACTTTACAGTGGCTGTCTTTTCATGATCTGACGGGAAAATTAAAATGAAAGGTATCAGACTTTTCACTTGATCGTCGATGTATTTCTTTCTTGCTTGATGTTTTCATTTGTTTCTCTTTTGAATTGCAAACGTAGAGGGCGACATAGTCGAGAAGAGGATGGACGAAGATTTTGCCAAATGATAATTGCGCTTTTGCCTTCTGATCCAACAGAAATCAGTCGCAATAGTACGAGTAAAGTGTGCAAAACTGTCGTATCCCCACTTGCTTATCAGATCCAGGTTTGCGAGAGTGATTATCACTTCCTTCTGAACCTTGCCATAGTGTGATCCAGTATATTTTGAACTGGAATTTCAGCCTTAGTTTCCGATATCTTAGTTCCCGTCGGATAACAAAGTTTTTTTAGCCGCCCCAATGTTTTCTTCGAAAATTCGTATAAAAAACTAGTGCAAACTAGTAGTTAATTTTCATAGGAAAGTTTCTAGAGGTATTTTTCTTTGATTTCTCAAAATTTCAGAACGGCCAAGTGCAGTCAACCGAACCAAAGTCAGTAAACAACATTTTGTAAAAATGTAAAAAATAAGATTTACTTACGATTTTCAAATAAAATAGCTTACCTCCCACAATGTTGTTTTCGATGCTCGAAATGAGAAAATAGAGAACCTAACCACCTCGCGACACTGAGAAGGAATTCAAGTACCTGGAGATCCCCGTACATGAAGATCAGTTTTTTCAGTCACCCCATTTCAGACAACGACCTCGCCTCTCCCGACGTTTTGATTCATGTTAAACAAGTGTCATTTACGTCAGTCCTAGTCTTGTTAAATAAGTAATCATATCAACTTCGATTTTTGGCTAGAAATTTGTGGTACCTGGACCAATGTGCGGCAGAAGCCTAATGTAGGCTAATCACCATCTATGTCAGGTCATTTAAAAAGAAAGAAATTAGAGATTGAACTCAGGGATCTCCCATGTTGCTAACGAAGTCAACGTCATCATCCTGCTTTTGTAAACAGAAAGAGAGTATTACTTACAGCAAAACAACGCTCTTCTCTGTGTACCCTAAAAGGCAAAGGCCAAAAGAAGGAGACCTCATACAATTAAATTCTTGCCTCACACTGATGATAACTATGATTTTTCATTGTCAAATTACTACTTATTCCGATCAATGACGCATTTCAATATCAAGAGACTTAAGAATGCAGTTAGAGCTTCTAGGTATATGTGCAGAATGAAAGAACTGCCTTAAATGTGGATAAGGACCATAGATTGCAAGAGCTTATTTTGTTTTCACCAAGATCTGTTCAACCTATATATGACACACTCTAAATATACATTGGTAAAAAATAAAAAGACAATGAATTTACAATAGAAATCTATAATTGTTCTTATACGATTTTATTAACACGAATACGTCCCTGTAGGCTTTGACCTACTACTTCAGCGTCGTGATTCGAGTATTTTGTATTGACGTGTGTGGATTACACCTAAAAAAGATGTTTATAGCGGCAATGTCTAAAAAAAGGACTCGCAGAGCCAATTAGGAGGATCAACAGCGCTAATGGATGCACTCCAAACGTCAATTACGAAATGTACAACAGCGAATCGCTTTTTGGTCGCGAAAATATTGACGCGTTTAAGTTGGAAAATAGCGCGATCCAGTCTAAAGCGGTCGAAATCGAACGTCCGCTCCGGAGACTATTTATGGCAATGTTGAAATATGCGCGTGTGTACAGAATTAGCCACTTCCTTTTCTCGGGTTGCACAACGTAATCGCGTAATCGTCCGTCCGCTTTGATAACCTTTGAAAGGTCACCGCGGCCGAGGCGGCCGTAATTCATCGGCACGTCCGCGCGGGATAATCCCGGTGGCGCTCGTAACAATGTTAGTCTTGATTAGCCGCAGCTGCTGTTTATTTGTGTGCAGACGAGCTAACGAAAAGCGTTGGTATGCAAACGGCGGCACCGGCCGCGTGATGCCGCCGATTTCCTGAGTTCGCGGAATCCGGCGTTCGGAAGGGGCCCGCCGTCCATTCGGATGAAGCCCGCGCGCCCCTCAACGACCTCTCGCGGCCCGGGCGGCCTTCAACCCGGAGACAAAGCGACGCCGATGCTCGCAATAAAATTTACGGCTGATAAAGCGGCACGCTCGACGCAAAGAGGAGGGAAGTAGTAAACTAAAAATATTCTCGCCGCAGCTGGCGGTGCCAAGAAAAACAAGCGAAACGAGTACGCAGGCCGCCGCTCATTTTCTTGGCAGCGCCGCCGCTATTATTCGGCATGAGTTATTTGTTTTTATAGCTTGAGTAATGGCCGTTTTTACGGACGCGCCTCGGCCATTCATGTTTTTGTTATCTGCACGGACGAAAGGGCGAAGCGGCGGGGGATAATGGATGCAAAACCGATGCGGACGCGCTGAGCTCTAGGTCAGGCGACGCTCTAATAGACGCCACGAACGGGGAGCGAAAGCGCTCTCATTTATCTTTTTTTTACTTTCAGGATTAAAAGACATGAAATAATGTAGAGAACCAGTCAACATTGTGTTTTTGTTTACGTTATTAAATTGGTGGAATGGAATGTTAAGATTGTTAAAAAATGGAAACTAACAAGAGGTCAAAATTGAACTACCGACGGGACCTATGTGTCCTATGGAGAAGAATATAAACACCAATGAGACCATAGCGATTCTATAACTCGAGCTTTCATTCTACTAGTTCACGCGACGTTTGTTTCCGGAGATTGTCCATAGATCGCAACACTTTCCTTGTTCTGAGAAGGGAAACAGCTGTTATCACTAGTGTCTTCTCTGTGGTTGTATTTTTGGTCTTTATTTTATATTTTGAAGTTCTAGAATTCAATCAAAACCCAATAAGTAAAGTAGTGAGCTATTATTTTCTCGGCGGTTGCGGTCAATGTGTTTTCTACGTCTCAGTGGTTATGGAAACACGTTTTCTGCATTCTTAAGTTGATTTTTCCCGCGGTTGATTTACATTTTTAAAAATACCTGACGAATGGCTTTAGCGGATTTAGAGGAATATGACGAAGACAAATGCAAAGTGACGAGAATGAAGATGAAAATTCTTCGGCAAGTTTACATGAATATGGTGATCAAGCTTCTATCAACATCGATAATGAGATGAGTTCTAATTTTATTATACCCGTTTTAAATAGTATTTTCAGTATGTGATCCATACCAAACAAATAATGTCGCTCAAGATCGCACAACCGTCTACTATGCAAACTGAAAAGGTCATTTGATGAAATGAGCTGCTTGTTCAATTGTTTTCTCGCAATTTGATTATGTTTATTAGCCAATGTGATAAACAAACTTTTGTATATATTACGAAAAATATAAAAGCAGACATCAGACACTGATCTAGGAAAAGTAATGTGGTTGCTTGATTTCAGACTCGCTAGTTACAATAAGACACTCGATATTTCTGATTACTGGTCCCATGATACTTTTTTGGGTAACAAGGCAATCAAAGCATCTACAGCACCTAACAAGTTTCATTTTTTGTTTTTGAAGCTATATTTCAGTAATCCCAGCAACCTGCATGCTCTTAAAAAATATTACATTGATGATATTTATATCTCACTAAAATATACCTTTTCGAAGGGAAAGGAAGAAAGTCGTTAGCATAATACAGATAAATGTATAACTTCCCCATATAAACGTTAAAAGTAGGGTAATAATAAAGTAGGCTTATGATCTGAACGTACATGCGAAGAATAAGTTAGGACAAAGCCTTTCATAGATAAAACACTCGAAGAAAGAGTTGTTTTGCCAGATACAACCGGAAACTCAGATGTTATACTTGTTTTTGCTAAATAATATCAGAATTCCATCAGGTATTGCTACAGGTCAAAAAATAAACGTGCCAAAAGTCCACGGAAGAATTTGAATTTCTTGTAAATCAACCAAACAATAGCAAACAAAGGCAACACAGAAATTTCTATTCTCGGCAATTGTCTCGATGCTACAGTAAAGAAATTTCGTCGTAGATAAAAAGACGCAAACAAGATAAAAGTTGACTATCCAAGCCTAATCTCTTGCGAGGATAGCTATTTCCAACCAGAAAGTTGCTCAAAAAAGTCACGAAATAAAGTTTCCTATAAGTTGTTTATAGTGTCTATTGGGAATGAAATTAAAATCACCATGAAGATCATGCCTTCCAGGAATACAGCTGCCGTTTGCACACATGCGAGGGCTCAAACAAGGCGAACCTTTTAGACGCTTCCAGTCCGGCGTTTCCAGGAGTTTCTCGGCCTTTCTCGTATACTCCAAATAGGCATAAATATCGCACAGCGGGGCAACCGCGAAAGCGAAATAAATTCGATTGCCGAAAGTTGTGCGCGTGCTACATAAATAGTGTCACAGATAAATATAGTGTGATTTTATGTTATTAATTGTATGTGTTGTGTAAATAAATAGTGTAAAGCAATTTTGATTGCCTCTAAGTAAAATAAATTACTAGTTTTAGTAAATTTGCACGTGTTATTCACTAGTGTAAAGAGCACAAACGTTACAATAACACCATGATAATTTTTATTTTTACATACATTCTTTGTATACTTGTATATTTTTTCAAAATAAAATATCGATTTCACACAAACATAAAAACAAATAAATTAAATGCTTTTTCTAAGAAAAAGAAATGTCGTTGATAAAGAGAGATCCAAATTGGACCATCAAATAAGACATATGTGTCCCACAAAGAAGAATACAGACACCAAAGAGACAATAGCGATTCTAGAACTTGGACTGCCGTTCCACTAGTTCAGAAGTTAACACGTGACGTTTAATTGCGAAAACTGTTCATAGATCGCAGGTCGGATTTATGTTTATTTTGTGTTTCATACTTATAGAATATAATCGAATAACCCAGTAACCAAATTTTCTGTGGTGGATTATTATTTTCCCGTTGTTTGTGGTCAATAGGTTTATATTTCAAACTTATTTTTCCTGCTGTCGTTTTACATTTTTAGGCCTACTAAATGACTAATACCAGAAAAATACATGACAAATAACGTTTTAGTTTTCTAGAGAAATCCGACGAAGACGAATGCAAGGCTGAAAATTCTGACGAGAATAAAGATAAAAATTTTTCATTAAGTCCACATAGAGATGATAATCAACCTTCTATCATCACCAACAATGAGGTAAGTTCGGGCGAAAATTCCAATTCTATTATACCATTTCCAAACAAATCGTTCGTACGTAGAAATAGTGTCACTCAAGATTACACAACGGTCTCATTATTTAAATTAAAGATGAATTTCCTCGCAACTTGATTATGTTTATTAGCAAATGTATCAACAAACGTTTGTTTCTGAAGCTATGTTTCAATTATCTTTAACAGCGTGTAGGTTCCTCAAAAAATTATTACATTGCTAAGGTTCTTATCTATCTAAAACACAGCTTCAGAAGGAAAGCGAAGAAACCCGCTATGACTTCTCAAACCAATAAAGCAAGGGATATCAATTTGAGAGTGTTGCTTCGCTACTTATGACCAGAATGTATATGCGGTGAAAAGTTAGGACAAACCCTTCTAGAAATGAACACACTCGGGGAGAGAGATGTTTTATCAGATACGATTAAAAACCCAAATGTCACACTTGTTTTTGATAAATCTTTCACAAGTCTGGTTTTCTAAATGACATCAAAATTTCATCAGTGGCTGCTGGTATCGGTTCGAAAAAAGACAAGGTTTCAAGACAGTAAAAAAGTTCGTATTCTCAGTAATTGTCATAATGTCACACTAGAGAAAGTTCGCCGTAAGCAAAAAGGTAGCAGAAAGCTGACGTGCATGACTTTGATTGATCCTAAATGAAATGTTGAAAGAAAGTATTTTATAACTTGTTTATAGTGTCTATTGTAAATATATGAATTTTGTATACTGAAATCACAAGGAAGGAGATCAAATTGTCGCAATTTGTTATCTCGTCTACTGAAACAATGGTGGCGATTGGAAAACAAAGTAACCACGCATAACACAAGAGATGTAGAGGCAGGTCATCTAAAGTAGTAGAGCTTATAGTGAACGTAGGTGACTATTTGCCCATAGAAGGTTATACAAGCAGATAGTGGTGCCCAAGATATGCAAAGATTTGTATCATGTGCCAAATATCATTGTGCAAACGGTGATAAGCTTTTTTACGAACATTTTTCTACACTTTTTTCAAAATCAAATATTATGTACACTATTGCTTGTATTTTTTGTCCTTTGGCTAGAACACCAATGGGATGTACGATCCCACAAATTAAGACTGCTGAAACAAATATGACCCACACCCCCAAAATTTCCCCCTATTTTCATATAAAATATGGCTATACAATTTTACAAAGCCTAATACAGTTCATAAAGTTAAAAAAGCTTAAATATATAAAAAAACGAAAATCTAAGAACCGAAACGATACATCTGTTCAGAATAGTTTAAGTGACATTCCTAAATATGCACAAATAATCTCGAAACAGTTTATTATTGAACAAAAAACATTAATACGTAGAACAACAGGGAGTTCCGCTTAAATAAGAGAAAACAAGGTCGAACACGTACAGGAATTTAGCTACTTCAGTATCGTCGTCTCAAATCTGAAATTAGTTTCCAGCCTTTGGATATAACACAAATGGTGCGTATAACTATAAATGTCAATTCGCTTTTCACTCGGAATAATTCTGTAACTAAACTCATCTTCTACCCTCGAATGACCAATGTAGCATAATACAGACAGCCAAGTGTTTTGTTTCCAAAACTTTTGATTTATTTTTTATTGAAATGGAATATCTACATTTGAAATACAAAGTTATATTGCTAAGAGGATGCGGTATAGGTCATAATATGGTTAGGGTCACGTTTCCTTAAAACTCAGGTGTTTGTGGTGCCTTAAAATCAAAGGAGGTCTAAACTAATAGATACAATACCTAGTGGTAATTTGCTTTGCGTTTAAATTGAGTTCATTCAAGATTAAAAAACTTACAAATCACCTACTAACATTCTAAGTATTATTAGATAAACTTACAGTTATAGCTTTACAATAAGCATATTAAGAAGCTAAAAGTTCGGTTGAGAAGCTTTATCATATAATGTATCGGTTAAAGTGATTTTACAATTTTTAAGAGGCTTTTTGAACAGTATAGCAAATATTTCTTAAGTATTATCAACAAAATAAATGTTTGTTTTTGGAAACGATAAGATAATCACTTGTTCTGCATCTCAAATATTGAGCCAAATTTGCACCTTCTATTTAGCAAACATTTGTATTTTTTATTACCTGATGTAGGGAAATTTCGCAACATTTGATTTAGTGTTTAGCGTCAACTGGCCCAGCGGTTGAGGCGTTTTACTAGGGTGCGGACGGACCCGGGTTTATTCCGGGCTCAGATGACTGGGGGTGGCCCTCTTAGTCACTCAAAATAATGTGTTCACTTCGAACAAGTACCAGAGGTAGTGCACGACGACCTGGTAGTGAAAGCTAACATATGAAACCCTTAGTTTCTCAGTTCGCTGGCCATGCTCTCACGCGGAAGGGAGGGTAGCGCCTTACCATTATTATATATTATTTATTACTTAATACACACTTTCACTCTGGCACTTTGTTGATCGTTTATAAGTGTGTTCATTTGTATTTTGGGCTTTACTGTTTATATAAATAAATTAAATTTATTTTTTATTTATCATGATAATAAAAACTAGTGAACAATGCTACTAGTCGTCCATTCTAAGTTGTACACAATGGTTCACAGTTATTGCTTTTCCTAGGAAAATTATAAGTAGTTCTGTAATGGTTTTTCATAGTTAAATATATGGAGAATACTTTATTGAGTAAAATAGTAAGAATACAAAATAAAATAAGTTATAATAAATATACAACTAGAATATTAGACTCTCACTATTGAAGCTACCTATTTAGATTTCTTTGTGAATCGTAACTTAGAATTGCAATTCAGAATATATTAGCAGGGTGTATTTAAAATTTAAATAAAATTAACACAAATTTAATTTAGAAAATTAACGAAACGAGCGGTCACTAGGGACCCAAATGCAGATTTGCTCGGCACCTGCACATAGTCAATTTTAGCAATGCCGCTAGATGTTGATGGTCTACAGGTAGTCGCGTCTCGTAACCTGCCCAGCGAGCCCTAATACTAAAGGACATCGCGTCTTTCGAGAGACATTTAATTATATACATTTTTAATTATCAGTGAACGTTATTTTTATTTAATTTATCTGTCACACACTAAAAAAATTAATAAACATTAAATGATGTAACTTAACTGAAACTTACAAGTTCTGTTTATATTTGTTCAAGGAGTGGCGATGTTAGTACAAAGGCCGTCTTAGAGAACAACGCATTAAACAAGCGATTTAATTTAATTTAATATACTTTTACCGATCAAATACTTGATTACTTCAAGATATTTTGCTTCCGCTATCATCCTATAAACCAGTCAAAGACAGTCTTTTTTCCAACAACAATGACTCTTTTAATTATGCGAATAGATTTTAAATATTCATCGGTCACCTACTACAACAGGTTTACGGTTACCGGGATCGTTGAGATACGGCGTCATCATCCTGCTTTTGAGTGTCAGTTTAGATTACAAGATTTCTACTATCAACAACTTCTTCGCGGATCTATCTGCGACAAACTGCATTAGTGCAGGAGCGACACCGATCTCACAACTAATTTCTTGTTGAATCCTTCAGTAATGGTCTCCACAGTTCATAAGATTTCTAAATAAGCGGAGGGCTGTGTTCTACAGTGATACGAGCGGTACTGGTAACATTCAATTATGACATGGTTAAGATAACTTTCTTAATCCAAAAATATCAAAATAAACCAGTACAGAAAAGTTTCAGTTGCTGCATATTACGGCCGTTCAAATTACAGAACCACAATCTCACTACAAGAAAATTGTTGAGAATTGTCACCGATGTTAGGGTTTCAAGCTCCATTTTGTAGCGAAGTTATCCCTCATTGAGCGTTTGATCAAAACTCAAAAGACTACATTAGAAATACAGCTTTAACATATATGCCACTCATTTCCATTATTCATTATGGTCAAAACCGCCATCCTATTTGCCACTAACCAATCTCATTTATAATGGAAAAGGAAAATGAAAAGGAAGAATTAGAGATAAGCAAGAAAGCTCGAAATCCTCGATATAATTAACAAACATCCTTTCATCGACTTTACTTATCCGCGGAAAGAACAATTATGGACAAACACAAGGCATTCCTTAAAGATTCCATAGAGATAGTGGCGTGACCATTAGGGTACAAAATTCGGGGTGAAATCAGTTTCGATATACATTGATGGAAGATGGTAGGTCTATCCGAAGATACTATCAGTTCCAGTTTCCTTATTAATCCAATCTGGCCTATGATCAAACGTATATGAACTCAATCTTGTTCTATAGAAGATAGACCTCATGGTTACATAAAAACAGTTTTTATAAGGGAATGTGACTATTTTTGTTGACTTCGCTGATGTGATTAAAAAGTGGTAGGACGATGTTAGACTACTCCCGTACGGGTACTTATCGTGGATTTATCGACGTTGTAATTGTACAGGCTACAGATTAATGGATTTCCATAGTCCTAAATGATGAAAAGAAGGCCCAATATAACATAAAAATCTGGTTGCATCTCCGCGCAAGATTGTGTTTGCAACAAACATGGAGCGCCAAAGATGATCTTAGTATCCAGTTTTAAGCAATTTAGAGTTTATTAATATGGAAATTTGCGATATATCCCCACACTTTTACTTTGACTGTCGTGATGGACCGTGATGTAAAGAAATGGAACCTGCATTACTATACTAGCCACATATAAGGTGGTTCAAAAATGACCACGACTGCATTGCGCAGCAGCTGTGCAACCTTGAGAGAGACTAGAGCCACAATATCCACCCTCCCTCTTGTTCGGGTTAGAACCTGTTTTGGAGTTGCTACAGTGATGAGCAAATAGAAGGCATCGGCGAGCGTGAAACAACGCATTGTGATCAAATTCCGCGTTGGAGAAAACATCCAGTTCGTAAAATTCACCAAAGACTCCAACAAAAGTACGAGGAAGAGTATTTCTCACGGATCCGTATGATTGAGTGGTGTAAGTACTTCGGAGAGGGCAGAGAGCGCGTGGAGAATGAACCCCATAATCGTCGGCCGGGAACATCCGTCACTAAGCCAAACATTGGTCGTGCAGACGCGCTTATTTGTGAGAATAGGCTCAGCACCATCAAGAAACAATGCTGTGCATCAGTGTTGGTAGTGTAGAAGACATGGTGAAAAATCACCTGTACTGTCGCAAGGTGGCTACCCGGTGGGTACTACGCAGTTTGACGGACGCGTCATGGTGCGCATGCAAGCTGTCAGTCGTCTCCTACAGCAGTTTGAAGACGAAGGTAATGGATTTTTGAAGTCTATAGTGACCATCGATGAAACGTGGATGCACTTTTCATTCCCGAGTCCCAACAGTCATCTCGCGAGTGGCGACATACCAGTTCTTCCAAACCCAAGAGAAGGATAGCAACGTTCTTCTGGGACTGACAGGGGGTTATCCATCTAGACTTTCTGACGGATGTCAGAACAGTTGAAGCAGCTTATTACTCAGACCTCCTAGAAACAGACGCGAAGGAAAAGATTCGATCCCAGCGAAAGACAGGTAGAAATCGGGTAGTCTTCCTTCAAGACAATGCACGCCCTCATACGGCCAAAAAAATCATTGGAAACTCCGGAAATTGAAATGGCACTTTCTGCCACATCTACTTGTTCGGAAGGCTCAAATCAAACTTGTAAGACATGTGGTTTATGAATAACGACGCCGTCATCCAGACTGTTCGGGAGTGGATACGCCGCGAACCAAAAGCCTTTTTCGAAAAGGGCATCAGGATGGTTTCAGAAGGTTGGAAAAAATGTGTCGACTCCGAAGGGGAGTACATTGAAGACTTACATGTGCAAGTAGTGTTTGGCAATTTGGTTATTTAGTAAAATAGTCCACTTTGTATAAGAATGAAAGTTTTGTTGACATCATGTTTATTGGTAAGATCATGAGTGGCAAGACACTTAATTTTATGATTTCAGAATTTTTTATGCACACAATGTCAACACAACTGATAATCATGGAACTCAAAGGATGAGTTCGTATATCGCGTTTCTTCAATATTATCAATTTTTCAGTGAAACGATTAGGAAACGAAATAGACGTGAACACTAAAGAAAAGTAGAATTACTTATAGAATACTTAATCATTTTAAAAATTCAGCTTATTGTTGTCAGGTTCTTTTTACATTAGTTTTTCGTTACTATTGAAAATCACTTATTTATATTAATAGAGAATGTCATAATAAACTGTGTTTGGTGTAATTTTTGCATAAAAATGAAGAAAATTTTTGTTCTCTATGCTTCCTCTTTCACAAGTCAATTGGAGATTGTTTTCGAAATGATCTTCGCATAAACAGCTATATATAAATTAATTACTGCATAATAACTGTTTTATACTTTTATTACTATTTTTATTTTTATTTCGTGATAATTTGACACTCGCTGCAATGCAACCATAAATTTAATCATGTAATTATATCCTCAGGGTCCTACAATCGACCGATTAAGTTTCATTTACACATTCACATGTAACAGTGTTCATGGAAAGTTAATGTTAATCAATGGGAGGATTTTACGATTTGTAAATAACATGCATAATAAAATATTTTATTTGTCTCTTTCTGTGAAGCTTTGCGCTTAATTAATTCATCGTTTATAGAAATTACTACGCTCCTCTTAATGACATTGTTTGCTAAACATTTTTGCGTTGCTATAGAACAGCTTCTGCAAGCTGGAACTGGCGTGGTAATTGTAATTATGATCAGAATGTCCGCTTAATTTGTTTAATTAATCTAGTCATTAAAATACTCCAGTGCGGATGCATTTCTTTAATTTACTGCCGTTAACATTTTACAAGAGTAACAACTTCTCCATAGTAGATAGTCGTTATATTTAATTAGGTTGCTTATATCCCCTTTTAAACGTGTGCTTGAATTGTTTGTTTAAATCAGTGGTTCTCAACAGAGCTGGGCGATGATGAAGCGGTCATAATGTACGTTATTGCAAAAATTCATGTCTTCAGTGACATGTACTTATGCTTGCTTAGCATCTCCTTTACACTGCTGAAGTGAGACAATATTTCCCTTTAACTTCCATAATGAAGTAGCTGATTACAAAAACCTTGTTTGGTACAATTTTTTCAAGGTGGAAAAAGAGCGAATGAAATGTTTAATATTCATCAAAAGCGTTCAAGATAAGCCGAGCTTATAAACAAGTAAATCTTGCAAAGGGGTCACAAGCAAAAAAAAAACGCGAACGACTGCCTTTAAACGAAACCTTAAAAATCAGATCGCCCACATCGCGTCCATATGTGCAAGCGCCGCGAAATTTATTCACCCTCCTGTTTGCGTCATCGACATTATTGAATAAATTAAGTGCACTAAAGTGTGCATCAATTATGCGCGCGGCTCCCAACAGGTTCTTGCTATTGTTAGAGCACCCACGCCCACCAGCCGCACGGCGGAACTTTATTGGAACTACCCAGAGATACTATTTCTACTCAAGGCTGTTGTGTCTCCGAAACGTTTGCTTACACATTTTTTGCGTTGATGCCAGTGGTCGCCCACACAATTAACGCTTCCGTTTAAATGCAAAGCAGAACGTCGAAAAAAGAACAGAGAAAGTTGTGCTGGACCCAAGCTTATGTTTATGGTTATTTATGGATTTTTAGATAAAAATATTTTAGTTTTGAATGAGCATTCTAAATTTACTTTTTAAAATCTCTTAAAACTTAAATATATGAGGAATGGTCAAAAAATTTTGTAGTTGTAGTTTGTAGTTTTGTCCATGTTATTAATAGGCTATTATTATCAAAAATTTAAATGTAAATTTTATGTCTCTTTTCAAATGTATCTGACGTTTAAAGTTTTTTTTTTGTAAAGGATTTGTACTACTCTTTACATACCTCTGTAAATCAAATTAAAATGAGACTTTTACTATTCCTTATTTAAGCAGAACACTTTTTGTTCTCATTTTCGTAAGAAACTTGGTTTGGTTCTGGAGTCATTTCTGTACGAATTTCTCTACTTCATTGTTACTTTCAAACCGCCGTTCATCTAAAGCAGTCTCAAGGGATTAAACAGAAGATTGTCGGTTGGACTCAAAGGGGTCGCTCCAAGTGTTCGCTCCAATTTGGCTCAAATTGAGGTGTCGGGGTTATCTTCAAGAAGTTTACTTTTAAGCAAATGTCGCATTTTTTGCCCGACTGACGGTCAGTGTATCACAATAGAATTAAGCACTAATTGTATTCCGTTCCGTTAAGAAATCGATGCAAAGATCTTCGCGGTAAACAAGTTCGTGTCTCCTTTTTCTAACGAGTAACAAGTTTGAGAAATCTCAATTCGTGTAGTCCTTTGTTCTGCATTAAAGAGACACCTTTGGAAATGTTAACGCGTTTTTGATTGTTAATCGTCGATTTGAGTGGAGTTCATGTCAGGGTTACCGGTATGAGTACAACGCACGTGCTTGACCTCGCTTAGTCCCGCAGCACACATATCAAATAAACCTCACTTCTCAATAATACCTCTCCACCGATATATTAACAGAATATCGGTTGTTTTAACATTTTTCCTTATTAAAAATTTTATTATAATGCGCTGTGAAAGGACAATAAGTACTGGTTGTTCAATTCAGTGAAGAATGACCATCCATGTTAAACAAGTCTAACCATCTCATCTATCTCCCATCTCAACACTGAGACATGACAGTAGAATAAAATGTCCATTAAAATTTTTGTCGTTTAATTGCGTACTCCACAATTTATTACCAAAACAGTTGTTTTTTTAAATCCTCACAAATTTAGTGCTTTTTAAAGACTAAGATCGGTACTTGGTGTGTCATCATTGACGTCAGCTTTCTTTAGTGAAACGACTAACTCAAAATGAAATGATTGGGATCCAAATTTAAAGAACGTAAAATCCATAAATGATGACGCATTAGTACTTCTGGAGGACAGTTTAAAGAATTGTGTTTCATAAGAACTGTTGTGTTAGTAAGATCCAAATTTTGTCCCTTTAATGGTTCTCACTCGCTTTATTCGATGTATGTTGCCTCTTCAAATCTGTTATTTTAACTTTTTATTTATTTTTGTTTCAAAAAGAGAAGAAGATGCTGTATGAATTATTTATCATTAAATAAACTTCAAACCTCTTATTGTAGTTATTACTGGAGTACGTCTTACATGTATTTAAGCCCACATCCTTTTTGGGCATCAGTATAAAGAGTAATTGCAATACAATAGCGCACGACATTTTGTAGCAATTAACCAATCATCAAATGATTTAAGTAATCATAGGTATTTTTTCCATTAACTGGAGGGTGTCAACACAAAAATGTTAACAGATACAAATCCATATGTTATATTTCCCTTGTTTAAATTAAGCAAGTATTTAAAATGAATGACTTTTGACTTCAAATCTCATTTTTCAAGGGCCCACTCGCCATAATCTTCTACAAACAAAAATAGATCGAAAAGTTTTCCGAATGAAAATTAAAATATAACAAAAGCTATTTAAGTCGTATTTTGTTTTTCAACATATTCCCCTGAAACTGTAAAACATTACGTCACTTTCTCTATTCCTTGTCGGAAGTAATTTTCTGCAATATCATTAAAACCGTTCACAGCAACTTGTATCTGCGGAATAAGCAGATCATTCTTGCTGGTCGACTGTGGGAGTGCTAGCAAGAGCAAGGACACTATCTTGTCTTTGGGACAAGAAATCCTTCCTAAAAGTGGATGAATCAATAATTGGTCAGTAGCATGAAGAAACAAAAGACAACAGGAAACCACTGAATTAAAGATCATTATTCATATTCCTAATACAACCAGGATGGTCAATTAATTTAAAGAATTTCTTATTGATTATGGATTTCGGAATCTAAGAACCGACAGGATAATTTTGCACGATTAGGTACATGGTGTATAAGAAGAATATATCAAACAGAAAAAATCCTATAATTTAACAAAAACAATATGGAGTCTTCACTTGGTTGCTGTGAAGTTATATGGCCAAATGATTCCACTACTACTCAAAAGACAGCACTATTGTTGTGTAATTCAGTGGTAGAGTATGAAACATATATATCTGGATTGAAGCAGCAACTTCAATCGCCTCAGATACAGAAATATTAAGTCTCCCATCACGAATTAAACATAGCACTAAAAGGAACCAAAAAGGAGAAAATAAATATCGTACTAGGAAACTTCCAAGCCAAGGTGGGGATAGGTAGAAACAAAGACATTGTAGGAGAATACGGTCCAGAAATTCGTAATGAAAAAGGAGACAAGCTCATACGGTTTTGCAAAATCGCTGATTCCACAATAAAAAAATATATGGTTTAAGTTACCACTTACAAGATTATATTATACGGGAAGGCCCTTGAAGATAGAAACATCATAAAAAACCAAAAACCAAAATGACTATGTTCACATAATGAATGCCCCGTAACTCAATATCTAAAAAAAAAAACGTGGAGCGTAAATTTCAAACGTCCATAAACTCCTACTATCTTCATGCAATTGAAAGGATACACAGAAAGCTGGACAATAAATATCAAATAACCAGCTTTATGTCCTCAAAGATTTTCAAACCAAAAAAGCACTGTTTAATATGCAAATTTTTGAAAAGCTTTAGCACAAAAGCTTCAAACTCTGGAATACAAGATAACAATTCTAGAACCATTGCTAATATATACTTAACCAAATAAGTAATAATACGTCTATGTTATTCAATACATTCTCAAAAGAACTTTCCAAAGATGCATTGCTAAATATCTAGAACGGAGTAATAACAAATGGACAAATTATTGGCAACCTAAAATACGCACATGATACGACGCTCTTAGTGAACAATCGAGAAAGTTTACAGTTCCTAGTAAACAGGGTTGTGCAGGAATGTAAGAGATGTAGAATGAGGACCATCACTAATTAGACAAAAACAATGATCGTCAGCAAAAACATGAACGCAGATAAGGTAGAGAAGGTAAGAAGAAGGATGTATATTGGAATGAGTACCAAATATAACATATTTGGATAGAAATAGTAAGAATTACCTTTAGTTAGATGAAAAATGTCTTATATAACAGCAAAATAAATACATAGATACAAATTACAGTGTTAAAATATCACATATTCTCAGTATTACTCTATAGCGCTGAGGCATGGACTCTTACAGTGTTAAAACAGAAAAACAAAGTTGTTAAAGGAAGAACCCATAGCAAACACAGAAGTACTGCAAAGAATAGAAAAACAAACAAACAAAGAGCTCTTAGATATATGAAGAGAATAAAACTAGACTACTTCTAGCATACAGTCAGAAGCCGAAAATATGAAAGTGCACAGTAAAACCAGGAGAAAGAATTCATGAGGATGGCGAATATCTTGGTTGAAGAATTTACTACAATGATCGGGAACGTTAGTTTTTTATTGATACCTGCAGCTGGCAAAATAAAACGAGCCAATATAATCGGCAACAGTCTCAGAGGCCAACTTTTTTCTTTATTGTTCTTCAATTGCTGGTTTCAGCTTGTCCAATGACATTGTGCAATACTATACAGTAACCGTTTTTTCTTTCGTCAAGATAATGAACCAACAAAGTTCTTTTGGCATTCCAAAATACTGATGCTACCACCTTTCTCGCTGATTGAATAGACTGTTTTCTTCGTAACCGGTTCGTCGTATCTAATCCCCTGCTTTTGTTTCATTTCAGTTTTTGATATGTAATCAATTTCTCACTCTTGATCAGAAATTATCTCTTGAAGTTCGTTGGATTTCCTTAAAATTTTCAAATAATCGGCTGAAGTTCCCAAACAAATGCGTTTTTACTTCGAATTAAACTAATGTGGCACCATTTTGCAGTTTTTTTTAAGAGAACATTTATTACGTAAAATATGAACCGCTCATTCGTAACAGACGCTCACGGCTTGTTCAGTTTCATGTACTTTTTCTCTGATGTAGCTGCTGTTTTCGGGCGTCTTGATCAAGGATTAATTTAAAATTCAAAATCCAAAAACTCAAGATGGACCATAAAGGTTCGTGAATAATCAAGAACAGCATCTAACCTGCACTTACTTTCCATTGTGGCTCTTCTTTCCACATGAAAAAATTGAGGGCGTCTTTAATTGAAAACGCAGAAAATTGTTTTATTTGCATTTTTCTCAAAAACAATTAGTTCATGAGAAAGAGATGCATATCCTACTACATAAGAATATTTAACGAAAGGTAACCCCCTAGCGAGGTCAACGCTAGATCTCTAGCTGAAAGATAATATCACCAACGAGTGGTTAAAAGCAAAGAATCTGATGTGGTCGAAAAGGCAGTAAAGGTAAAATGGACCTTTGAAGAGTAAGTATCCTTTCTTGAAAACTATATAAAAATAAACGTTCCAGAGAACTTCCACCTATGAGATGGGTAGATGACCTTCAATTAACAGTCGGTCTAACATGGATGCAAAACCAATATCGCGGGAATACGACTTAGAAGAGGCGTTTATCCGAAAATGGATGAGAAACACTATGAAGAACAAAAAAAAAAGAATTTCATAATGACGATTCTGGAAACTCTTCGATCTCATAGGTTTTTCTGATAATAATCATCTCCATTTAATTTAAACAATTAAAAAAAATAAACTAACTATACCCTAAAAATGAAAAGAACTTGTATGTATTGAATATTATAAAATTGTAGCCATTAAAAAAATATGGATCATAAAAAACAACAAACCAAAGATTAGGAATTTGGCTACATGTACAAAAAATTATTGTTCACATCTCAATTTAATTTTCATCGAGTATTTTATTCGAACGAAACAATGGAATATGAGTTTTAAATTAAAAAAATATCTAAAATTAATATAAATAATTCAAAGCCGTATAGCACAAACACGCAATTGTGGCACTATTGAATATTAATAACGTTGTAAGAAATTCTTGACCTCTCAAAATGGAAATGCGTTCAACAAATCAATTAAAATCAAAAACGAATGCTTGTTTAGCAGAAGAAGACGCGAGTCCCACCGCTTTTTGCTGAACGCGGGCTTCATTCTTCATTCATTTTTAATTGGCCGCTCGAAACTATTTTGGGCCATTAAAGCGGCGCAGGCAAAAAACGACTAATTACCGGTTGTTTTGTGGATTGTGATACGCACGAGCACCGGTTTTGCAACAAAATGCCGGGACCGACGTTCAAGGTGAGACCGCTCGGGGCAAAAATGCGGGGGCATTATTAGCCGGCGGATTACCTGGATGCCTTTTCGAGCATTTCGCAACGAAATACCGCTAATTCTCGTTCTTTGATGTGACCCACTTTTTGAAACGGAGGCGCGCGCTTTGCCCGCCGAACGCCCCGGCACGTCGCATGGCGGCCGTGCTACGCCTTCGGCGGCGCGCCGCGCGCAAACAAGCGAAAATCAAAAGTGGCGGTCGGGGAGACGTCCATGGCCGCGACCGAGTCTGCGGCGCGACGGGCAGACCTGCGCCGGCCGCTAACGCAATTAATACTATTCTCGCCGCAAACCGAAACTTTAATGGAGGCGCTCAGAGGACGCTAAAATACAGTGCATTGTTACGTAACTCCATGATGGCTTCCACTGAAACGCTCCGCCTTTGCAGGACTAACTCCGCCTGGAGTTCCTTCGCCACGTGAAAGTTTCAAACGCCTCCATGTTTGTTTCCAGTTGCTATGGTAATTACGGCGGCGGAGCCATCTTTACGCACCAATTTACAGGGCTTTGACACTTGCACGGAGCGGCTGCTCGGGCGCGATAAGGTGCTACCTTTCCGAATTTCGCAAGCCGCGCCGAGCGGCCCGCCAGACGGCCAGCCCCGATTTTATCGGCTGTTTATTTCGCGATAGCGGAGGTTGTGGAACTCGCGCGTGTTCTCAAACAATCGGCCGAGCGAACGATGATTAATGTGGCCGATCGGCATCGTTTTCGGTCGCACGCCTTTGGCCTCGTTTGATGTTTTTCCGCAACAAAGCCAACAAATCAACGTACGAGCGGCGTCTTCAAACAAATGATGCGCACTGGAACGGCGAATGTTATTGGGTAACTGTCGCCGACATTCAATTGTTTGAACTTATCAGCTGATCGCAAACGCTGCTTCCTTAGATTAATTGCTGGACGTTTCCACAATGCAGCGCGGCATTTTATGGGGAAAGTGCATCGATCGGACGTTGCACAAGATCCCGCGACGCATTTTCCGCCCGGCAATTAAAGTGGAACAGCACGAGGTAATTGCGGCGGTTTAGAAAGTAGCGCTATATTTTTAGGGCCGCCGCCGCTCCTGCATACTTTACGCCGTTAATAATTCAGGCTGCTCGTTGACAGGCGGGCGGCGATGGACGGCCGCGGGAGGGGCGGCGTAAAAATAGAACGCCTAATCGATCTCTGCGAGCGGAGACGGCGGCGGCGAAATTGCACCGAAGGCATTAGCGGCTGGCGTGCCGGGGAACGGCGGCTGCAAGTAATGGACGATTGGGCAATGCCCGCGCCGCAGTCACGGACACGATTCGTATTAAAACTAATCGATTAGATTACCGAGAGTGGCGTTAATTGCCGCCCGAGGTTGAACAATCACCGCAGCCAATGACATGTGACGGTGAACATCCTAATGTCGCAAAGTCACTCTGCATGAGAGCAGCAGTCCGCAAAGTTATTTCTCCAGTTGAGGACTCTGAGAAGGTGCAGAGGAAGTTCAAGTTCTCCTAGCATGACTGGATTACAAAAACAAAAGCAATGGGAATTCTTCAACTCATTCCTTTTCATTGTAAAATTTCGAAAAAAATCTTTATGCGATTGAATCAGATGTAGATTACACTGCACATTTCTTCGTTTCTGGCTCTTCTAGCTTTTATTGAAGACATTTCTTTTAGCATGATGACTACTATCACACTGCGCTTTTTTATCACATTAATTTACACTTTCAGTTACTTGATTAAACTGTATGTATTCCAATTAACGCTTGGTTAATTCTAATTTACCTGTGAATGATTTTATCATGAGCGGAATTAGGAAAAAATTTCCGAAACAAAAGCTTTCTGAATACTCTTAGTGTTGCTCCACCCGAATTCCTATAAAATTACTTATATAATGAATATGGCGAGTTCAATGTCCCAGTTTTCTGTTTTTTTTTGTACTTTTCTAAATATGTCAACATTGAAGGTTCAGTTAATTCTTCTGTTTTGAAACTTCCGTTTGCCAGCCTTAATTTCTTTGTAGTTCATGATGCTTGCTCTTGATAAACATTTCTCGTGTTTACAACATCCGAACGGCTTGGTGTCAATTTTTTATTTAAAATTTTGTCACCGCTCTCGTTACTTTTAGAAAGTAACACGACGAAGAAACTACATTCACTAAATGAATTTGCACAACCGAGCAAATTGGAACTTGCATGTTGGCCTGACAAGAGCGCCCGGTCGATTTCAGTCATAAACAAATGACTTCTTGAAATGCACCTTAGTAAGCTTTGCAGTTGTTTGGATACAGATAGATTCAGCAAGTCGTATTGCTTTACAATAACTTTTGTTGCAAAAGCGGTGTTACTGAGTTGCCACTCTATATGCTCGAAAATGAGTATTGCAGCGATAGCGTGTTACGTGCACAAGTCTCTTAATTTTGTGCGGAATCGGACAAAGCAATACTGGAAAACAAAAGCTGTGGATGAATTAGACAGGATAATAAAAGAGCAAAAATAATAAATTTAATAATCTCAAATCAGTGGATATAACATTAAGAATGACTGCTAGAAGAAAGACGAACAAGAAAACAGACAAACAATACATAATAATGACATAAGAAGAGAAGATATTATAAAAGCACTAACGGACAATAAAAACAATAAGTCAGCATGACGGGGAAATACTAGGATAAAACTGTTGAAAATGGAGACAGGCAGTAATAAACATACTGACTATTCCAAAAAATAGAAAACTGAGAAGACATACCAGAGGAATTGAATCACGCATACGTAATCAATAAAAAGGGCGACAAAAGAGCATGCCAGATCACGGAATAAGCATACTTCCCACAATTGCAAGTGTCTGGAAAAATTGTAAAGCAAAAAATCGAAGAACATATGAAAGATTTTATCGAAAAGCAAAGTGGGTCGTGTCTAGACAACATCTGTTGTGTAAGGCAAATTATAGAAAGAAACAACGAAAAGAACACAAAAACACATATGACTTTCGGGGATTTGAAAAAAGCAATGACAACGTGTCCAAATGTACGATATGGCAAGCGATAAAGAAAATTGAGGTTAACGAAAAATGGATCAGAGTAGTTCAATCCTTATATCAAAATACCAAAGCACAAATAAAGATAAGAGAAAAAGTAACCATAAGAAGTATTTAAAGGTTTATAACAAGGATGCACAGTATCTCTTCTGTTATTTAATACAAATGCAGAACAGGCTTTAGAAAGATGGTATAGAAGGTGCGGAAGCATGGGATTCTAATACGAGATAGGACACTACGTTTACTCATGTTTGCCGACGATCAAATAATTTTTGCACAGGAAAAGGAAGGTATGATATATATGTTGAGAAAATTGAAGGCAGAATATGAAAAGTGGGGGTGACGAAATAGTAGAACCATGCACAGAATACAATCAACAATAACCAATACGAGAAGAATCGAAGCATTTATCGTAGACAAAATTATAAAAAAAAGAGCGACGCGAGCATTTGTAAGAACAACCTCACAAAAAACAAAGAAGAAAATATTCCACGCTATAATAAAAAGTATACCAATAACCGATTACAAATCAAATCCGAGACAAAATAAGAACGGTAGAATTAAACTACATACATGAGGAGATGTCTACAATGTAAACGAAGAGACAGAATAAGGACAGAAGTAATATGGCAAGAAATGGAGTAACCATATCAATCACTAATAGACTAAAAGACAAAGCGCTGAAATGGTATGCACACGTCGAGAGAATGGAGATGGCCAAAACAAATTGTGGAAGGCCACTCGTCAAATGGAAAACATACATAAAAAATATAATGTTAAAACGAGGACTAAATGAAGGCGACTGAGAAGACATTAAATATTGAAATATAAATTCATTTTGTTTATAAACAATTGTAAACAGCTATGTAAATATTTTCATATTTAAATTTCTTTCTTCAGTCCTACTCGGTCATACCATGACTCATGGGACGTGACATCATTATCATCTTTTATTATAGGCTAATACGCCTGTTTCTTTCACGCAATTGTTTATGGGCTGTCTGTTGAGGTTGATATCCAGCTTTCGGCCCATCTTTTCATTGGTCTTCCTGGGGTCCGTTTTTCTGCCGGTCTCGAATTACGCACTATCTTGAACAATCTGTTCTCCGCGGCTCTGTTCACGTGGCTATTCCATTCGCATCTTCTCCTTTTCACGAATTTTACAATGTCTGTTATGTCGCATTCTTCTCTTATTGTTTGATTTGTTTTCCCATTATTAATCTTGTGTGTTTATTTCGGTGGTTCGCAGGCCCCGGTTTACTGATATCGGCGCGGATTTCTTGCTCTCCATGTTCAGATACTTATTCCTCCAAGTCACATCTTTGAGGCGTCCTGATATTGTAGCTCCTTTTATTGCGTGCTGTCGTACTTCCTTATAAAGATTGCGACTACTTGAAACTTCCACCCCAAGATAATTAAAAGTCATAACTTGTTCTATCATGTTATTTTCTCCCATTTACATTGAATAGGTTCCTTAGATATTACCCATGTCTTAGTTTTATCGGTAGAAACGATTATATTATATTTCTTGGCCGCGATGTTAAATATATGAAGGGGACGTTGTAGATCATCTATGGAATTTGCAAGTAAAACTGCATCATCGGTTTAACTTATTATTCGAATTTGTTTATTTGCCATGGTGTATTAAGTTCGTCAACACCTTCTATTAGGACAGGGCTTAGTGAGTCCTCTTGTCTAATTCCTGCTGTATATGTGATTTCCTCTGTAAGGCTATTTCCTACTCAAACTTTTGTTTTTAAATCTTTATTTACTTCTTGAATAAGTCTAATTACTTTTGTTGTTAAATTTTTTCTGCTAGAATTGCTATCACGTCATTTAATCTTACCCGATCGAACGCCTTCTTTAAATCTACGGAACATAAGAAGGCCGGTGAGTTGAATTCGATCGCTTTTTCAACAATTTGTTTTATCATGAACACCGCGTCTACCGTTGAACGGTTGTTTCGAAAGCCTTGTTGCTCTTCGCTTCTATTTAAATGCGGTTCGATTTTTGTTTGTAATATTTTGGTTAACAATTTGTACGTTGTGTACTTTGTTAAAGATTTCACTAGCTCGTTTACCAAGTTTTCTCTATCATATTTGAGCAGTTCATTGCTTATCTCATTCTCACATGGGGCTTTCCTATTTTTTAATGATTTCATTGCCATCCTCACTTCTTCCTTTGTTATTTGCGTTTTATCGTCTAATTCCACCATTACTTGTTCATTATCTTTTCATTCTTTTGTATCTATGGTATTTATTTTAGCAGTCATTGATATTTGATTTTCTGTTGTGCAACATCTTCCATGCATTCTTCTGTGCTTCATAGAGATCTCTTTACATATCTTTGGTAAAGGCTTCCCAGTAAGATGCTTTTAATTGGGAAGTTTTCTGATTGGTAACATTTCTTATTCTTACTTACGCTTCCCTGTTGCCTGGACTTCTAGTGCTCTTATACTTTAGGTAAGCTTCGCGTTTTTGTTTGGTAATTGCCTGAATATCTGGTGTGTACCATGGTGTTTTATTGATATGCTGGCGGTGTGAGCTAACTTTCCGTTTTCCCAAGGTTTCTTCTGCTGCCTCAAAATATTGCTTTTTAACTTTTTCCAATTCGTCTCTACGTCGTCATATATGTTTATTGGTGTTAGGTCTACTTTTCGTTGTAATCGGTTGCAATAGAGATTTTTGGTCGATTCGTCCTCTAATGATTCTATGATTGTTTCCTTTGTATTACCATAGCTATTCCTTTTCAAGGTGTGTAAGCTTAATCTTATTTTTCCCAATAGCAGTGCATCATCACTGTCTATATCTATAGAGTTGAGAGTTCTAATATCCAGAATTTGTGCAGGTGCAAATTTTCGACTAGCGATTATGTAATCGATCATTGATTTGTGCCCTTGTGCGTTCTGAAATGTGTATTTATATCTCCAGTTGTGATCAAAAAATGTATTGTTGATTCTTAAATTGTTCTGTGCACAAAACTTTGTTAAGAGATCCCTATTGTCGTTATTAATAGCTTCGTGGAGTCTTTGTTTCGCGCCTAGTATCGGAGTGTCTCCAGCGACAGTATGCTGCAATTAAAGATATTTAGACTTTCAGTAGTGATCGGATTTCCGAATTAACATTATTTCTTCTACTTTCTCCTCTAATTCATATACTGTCCAACCAACACCTTTTTCCACCCCCGCAAATCCTATAAAACCTGGTCCATAATAAACCTAAAACCAGCCGTTCCGCAACTCTGGAAACTACCATCAATAAAGGGCGAGAGCCCAAAGTCTGTGTTTTATTTCTCGAAACGTATCAATCTATCTAAAGTGCTAAAACAGAGAAGTTAAATGTAGAGAAATAGTTAAATATAACAACCCCGAACGTTTTAACCGACGTGTACGACTTAGAAAGAAGAAAATCAAATCAACAAATTGGATTGACCCTCGCAATATACCAGTGCAAATCCAATTGAAAATGCCTGATTCTGCACGAAAAGCATAGACTAGGGAGTAAACGCATGTTAAATAACAGAAAATTATTCCAACGGATAAGGGAGATACGGTGCTTGCTTACCGTTTCTTACACTGTAAACTTAGTTTTGGTGTTACTGGGGCATAGAAACTGAATTGCCACTAAGTATAAACTTAAAGTATTATTTTAAATTTTAAGTTGCTGGGCTAATTTGATAATAACAAAATAACTTGTATGTTCGCAAACAGAAGAGTTATTATTTTATATTAAAACAATGCATTTGGTTTTATAGGTATAGATGGCTGTACATAGTTTATATACCACATTAAAAAATCTGTGTTTATCTCTACTTAATTTTCTCTATAACAATGTATTGTCACTTCTAATCATCTTTACTTGCTAGAATTTTATCTGTTAGTTTCAAGGAGAGCCATCATACTTACAAATACTTAGTGTAGTTGTTGAAAACAAGATGGTTTGTAATGTTTTACTGGGGTACTTATAATTTGAAGTAATATGATGTATACCTTGGAGATGACACTACAGTTAATAAAGATAAGTACCGTTAGTAAGATGCGACCAATAACACGTAGAGACATTGTGCAGAGTGCAAATACATTATGAACCCACTAATGCGCAGGTCACTAAAATGCAGAACATGTAGTCTTACTTGAAAAAATTTGGGTTGATTAACGCTTTGATTATTGTAATCCACAAAAACCATTTTAATTTTCTTATGGGCTTTTAACTAACTATTGAACTCAAATTAGACTATTTTATTCAAAGTTATTTTTGTGCATATCGTTATCGAATGGTAGACAAAAAATTGATTTAAATCTATTGATTAAGTGTGCACGTCATTCAGTTAGGCGATTTTTTATTGCAGAAATTATTTTCCTATATATTTTAGATTTGTTTATACATTAGAATATATTTGAGCCTAATATCTTGTATCCTAATGATGTCTTGGTGTGCCTGCGTCTTAATGAATTTATATCCCGAATTTTCTGCGTCTTAGCGGTGGTATCCAAACGTTCTAAACTGATACGAACAGCCTAATAAGTATTGGAAGGTATCTTTAAAAGTGGATAGCAGATTGTAACCTAAAACCATCGGCGAGGAACTACAATTAGCACGGCAATATTCCATGGATTAATTTGATAGTTTGTAATAATTTAGAAAAAATATAGGAGGTGGTTTACCTTTAGCAGTAAATTGCAGATGCTGATAATGAACAGCACATGTTGATGGTTTATTATCTCTGTGAGACTTTGCAAGTCAAAAATTAAACATTGTTACTTCCGATGTAAGTGCATCATTAACCAATTCGGGTTTCACTCATATATTCTTATAAAATATTTTAAAGTATTTAGTCAAAATTGTACAAAGTTGCTTTTTAATTAATATTTGAGATCAGTTCAATCATTATCAAATGGAGTTTTATAATTCCACAATTTGTAATTGTTAAAGTACTTTTCTATTACATTTTTTTCAATAAGTTCTACTACTTGTTAACCAATCCTAATGAAGGTTTTTACTCCGTAAGGAAACAGTTCAATGAGTTATGCTAATAATCACCTTGGGTATCTCTGTCTATAGCAAAAAGAAGATCAAAACTCATGCTAGACACATAAAACTGGCGTCCGATTTTGTTGATGAAGATTGCTATGGAACACTTTTTAGTCCAACCAACGGCTCAACGGGATAGGGCGCAAACGCAAAATACTCAATCACCCATTTGATGATTACGTTAGGGTTGGCTATGAAGTTGCTTTTTAATACTTTTTAATTATTTTTGTTTTACTTAGGGCGATTAAAAATGATTTGGATTACAATTGTTTTCTCCTCACAAATCTTTTATTAGGAAGAAATGAGTACGTTTTTGGGAATAGCAAGGTACCGTTTGTGTGTGGACAGCCAACTGAAACTTGTCGTTGGAAAAGAACTTCTTAGTGCTCACTGACTTTTTAATTGCTTCAAACAAATATAAGGCCTGAAAGATAGCACTGTGTACACGAGAGATTATAGAGTATCAACTGTGTGGTGACTGATATGTCGTCACGCAATGTCATGATGAAACAACGTGTTGCGCTTAATTTCCCGTAACGGTGTTACTAAATATGTTGGCAAAGTTGCTTTAGTGAGTCGAAATACTACTCACTGGTAATACTATCATATGGAGACAGCCAATACGCCAACATAATTTATCCCTGATATCAGAAGATAATAGACAAACCCGACTGTGGATTTTTGGGATGAAGGGCTCCATTGTGCTGCTATTTCACAGAATGACGTTTCTCTTCCGGTGTCTCATCTCTTGTGAGTGAAAACTTAAAGAATGTCTCCGAATTTACGTTGGATATGTGCAGTAATTGGTGTCTTATCTCTATATGCTTGTGTAGCTTACGCATATTTGTCAGACGCCTACTATTTTTGTCTTCCTTAGCATAGTTCTTTCAACTTTGAACTTCGATATTCAACGAAATGCAGGTCGGCGTCCTCCTATTGCGTTCCCACATACTGCTACTAACTTCGATGTTTGTCCTCCCATGAGAGAAACTATGCCATACATAGCTGTCTATGATGCTTTGTCTACAATTGTACTTGTAGTACTGCACAAATGACTCGCTGCTTTTTCTTCACGGTGTTCTAGCATCGCCATCTTGTAATATCCCGAAGAACTGTAATCTATATTTACGTACGCACTTAACGCACATTTCAATCTGCGAAACAACTGGAGTTTCGAAGAGGTCTGTTTATTATTCTTGTAGTGCCCTACATATGCGACAGTGGAATTTTCTAGGATATAACAACATCAAAGTTCTTTCTTATCTTTCTTCCATGTATTATAATCAGGTTTTAATTACTTTTGTCTTTAAAGAGTTTTACGAATAAATCGCAAATATTATTTTCAGTTAAGTTGTGAATGATCTCACTATGTTTCAGATTGATCATTAGATCATGAGAATTACAGAGAAAATCCCGACCTCTAAAGACTTGAAATAAAAATTAAATGAATGTAACCTTGGCATCGCCATTATTGCGTTGTACGCCTTCTTTTATATAATAAATGTTTTTTTTTTTTTTAATTTTTTAAAAGCATGACATTGAAAAATTAGAAATTTGTTATATAAAAAAGAGTGTTGCCAATTTCTAGGAGGATTGTAAATTTCAGGTTTCCATTTGAATCACCCTCGTAAATAATCTGAAACGACAATCCCTCTGCTCTAGCTTGTCATTTTTATTTCATGTCTGTAAACCCAAAATCTTCGAATATAAATATAAATTATAAATGACAAGTCATTTTTGTATCGCCTTCTCATATAAGCAGGCGAATGAATGGACTGACAGAACATGTTTCAAGTTATAAATAGTTCCAATTTCAATTAATTTTGACTGTCATTGAGGATGTCGACCTTTTTTTAAGCGATGGAAGTGGTTATTCGCTTTTTACATCCTTGGGGTTCCCCAGGGAAAGGAAACGTTTCGCAGATTAAAATAAATAAAACTGAAATTAAGTTAAGCTTAAGTGGAAGTGCCATAAACTTTGCTAATAAGTGGGTCATTATTGTAGTTATAATGCAATAAAGATAAAATATTTTGTGGAAGTAATTTTAATTAATGTGCTGTTTGTTTAAAATCTAAAATTAGCATCGGTATTTCTAATTAAAAAAGGATAGCAAAGGTTATTTTTTATGGCACGCCACGGCGTAACAACCAAGGACAGATGAGTAATGAATGAATGTTTGTCTTCTGAATGACAAAATTATTGCAAATAAATGTCAAGGTAAACTATTATTACAAAGGCGCCGACGTGCACAACGGTCGTATCGCAAATCAATTAAATTTGAGTGAACAATAAATTTATTTTAATTTATTTTTTGCTTTGATTGTTGACGACGTAAAAAAATTAAGGGTAAGTGAGTTCATTTTCAACTTTTAATAATTAATTTACATAAATTAGCAGTATCCTGGAGTTTCTTTTGTATATAAGATACTATTTATATTTTGTGTTGTAGGAGCTTTTGTAGGCAACACACATTGCGTAGATCAACTAAGAAATATAACAATTATTATATTGCATAAATATTAACCATGTTTATATTAGGTAAATTATAAATGACGTATTTCAGATTACAATTCCATGTAATATCTAAAACCAGTTGTGGTTAAGGCTAATAGAAATAAAAATTTTTATTTGGAAATTTTATTCTCTCTCTGTTTTGATTCCTCCTATAATTTTATTAGTAACTTATTGAGTGTACAACTTTACGAGAAATTATGGTAAAAAAGAACTACATTTTCTCTATTACTTTCTACAAGCGTTAAATTGATAAAGTTAATTACGTTGCAAATTCATTCTCAAAATAATTTTATTATTGCAATGTGTGTTGCCTATATTAGAAATGCATTAAATGTTCATTGTTTACTATATTTATGATAATAGAAATTATAAAATTAAATTTATAAAACAAAACATTAATATTTATAAAGTTTCAATGTGTAAAGGTTAAAAAATAAAAAATGTAATTTGAATGTAAATCATTTAGTAGATGCACTCTGCTATTATGAGAGAATGGAATAAAAATAGACAAAAAGGAGTTTCAGGAGACATATGTGTACCAGAAAAGAAAAAGTAAAGCAACACGACGTATTGTATAATAGAATACACAATATAAAAAAAATTTAATAAAACAAGCAGAATAGAATATGAGATTGATAATGCTTCTCAAAGTATTTATTTATGTAGTATGTCCAAAAAGTAATGATTATTATTGAGGCAGGTGGTGAGAAAAATTCCCGGTATATAGTTTGACCATTCTCTAGTCGTTACATATATTGCTAAGTGATTATAGCTTTTGTATTTTACAATGGAGTAGTATAAAGTTGTGCGTCAGTGTAGCTGCGCGGTTGAGGCAACTGAGTGCGTTGCGGACGGACCCGAGTTCCATTCCCCGGAGCTTTCTGATGCCTGACGGGCGGCCTACTCAATCACTAAAAATAACTGAGTACCTGCATTCCTTTCGAACAGGGATAATAATGGCGGCCGTCCAAGGCGCGTCAGTTCGCAGACCGAGCTCTCACGCGGGGTATTGAACCACTCAATTGCAGTATAAAGTTCTACGTGAAACGCACGCGATACAAGGTGTTCAGGGAAGGAAAGGAAGGATGTTGGGGACGGATAGGGCATAGGGCCTCTTTTATCTTTAATTATTGAGAACAATGTGGCCATGCAAAGACTGTTCTAGAAAGGGATCAGTATTTGAATTCGAATTAGCAAGTCAAAAATGAAATCCATGTTCATCACTTTTTTTTATTCAAAGAGAATTGTGCACAATGAGTTTTTATGCCGACCGCGAATAAAATATCCACCGATCTCGATCGTTCGTTAAAAAGGGTTGTGTGCGTCCACCCTAAAATTGCAAACACACAGTTCGTTTACTAGAACAAAAAAAAAACCAAGATTTTTCCCACCGTCGCACAATATAGTTTCTACTATGAGGAATCTATTTTCATGAAAATAATCTATAATTGTAAGTACACTATCAATATTCGATGACCCGATACGGCATTACAACATAAAGAAGACTATATAGATAAGACAAATCTTTAAACTATAAGTATTTTTAAACATAAAATTTATGTTAACCCGATACTATTTAGTTTTCGTGCCAAACACGAAATAGTATAAGAGTGACATTAGGTTATAACAGTTACTGTTTATCTTTTTGTGCTGTATGGTTTGGAAAATATTGCTTCATGCAGCTTTTATATCAGTTTAAGCTATAATTTAAGCCACTTATTCGATCATGAGCAAAAGTAGAATGCCAAATTTCAAATCAAATGCTTATAGGAAAGGAAATACACTTTATGCCTTTCAATGAGTTCTTATTTGTTAACTTTCTGCAATTAAGTATGTAACTCATTAAAGTTGTTACAGTAATTTATGAAGATTGAGCCCCATAAATTATTTCTGGCCCAATTCAAATAAAGAATAATTCATTTGTATATTGTTGCTTTTACCTTGCGAATTTTGAAACTTCTTTTACGCGTACATTAGTATATTAAATTAAATGAATAAAAAAAAATATACCCATCGAACAGAAACAGAATGGCAACACACAAGTAACAGCATGATAGATAAATATTAGCATTAATTTTCGAAAACAAAATTTGTTACACCTTAAACAACAGAAGAAATTTAAAAAAAGAACTAAGAGATGCGGAATTTTATTTTATATTTTATAAAGTATCCCCAAAAAGGGATAGAAAAAAAATTAATCAACATCACAGTTCCTCAACTGATTAAAATAGGTGCTGAGCATGAAATGATGAGAATATCAGCAGAAGTTTAATAAAATACTCTATTAATTGTTGTTAGGGGAATGTAAATTGGCAAATCTCTATAAGACGAGTAAAAAAGTCAATAAAAAACCCAGAAATATCGATCAGTAGTATACATGCTTGGGACGCGGTGGCTCAGATGGTTCAACCAGTTGCTTCTCGAGTCTCTCTCAACTGATGGGTGTGTGTGATGTCTTGGTATTAAGTGCATGTTAGTGGGCACAATAAGCCCTTGAGGCTGCAAAAAAAATACATGTATTCGATAAAGTGTACAACAACTACACTGGGTAACATCATTTTGGGGGTCTCATTTGGGGCTCACTGTCTTTGAAATCATGTTACGGGATTATGAAAATGGATCCAAGAGAAGCAGAAGTCGTACCTTTTGGAATTCCGATGATGTGGCGAGAGCAAACAAATCACATCGATGATAGTTATTTTTGTATGGTAAAAGTTCAGTGCACAGAACAAGAAAAGTATTCAAACCTGAAAACATCCATCAGGCGCCTGTACCACATACGGACCCAACATTCCTGTACCTAACCCAACTGTAATCTTACAATCATCATCATCATCGTCCTTATCATCATCATCTGATTCTGGTAACTGAGATGAAATTTTGATGGCCACAGAAGAGCTACAACCAGAGTTGTTTAACCAAGGTGAACTAAATGACCTCAGTAAGAGATCTGGGTCTCTCGAAGGATTTTTACAAATTTTGGGTTCTCGTTTAATGGAGAAAAGGCTGCAATATTTTCCTGGCGAACTTCACTATAATTCATATTATGTTATAGGTTAAGTAAATACTTCAAAGGAGGCATAACTACATTAACATCGCCCATCAAAGCTAAAAATCTCATGAGGTATACCAATTATTAAAAAGGAAGGCCAATAATTACCTCCTGTACATTAATGACATTTCAATATGGAATGAGCTAATAAAATAACAAACAATAAAATGCAATAAAAGCAAGCTTCGCAAAGTATCTTTGAAGATAAGCTACGTTGAAGAGAACACCCAAAGAAGAATAGAATATGGAATAATAAAAATATTTATGTATGTTTCAATTATCACTGTAAAACAATATTCCAATATGACAAAACGTTATAACCATCATGCCGCACCTAACATAATTGTTATGAAAATAACTATATTAAAACATAAACTAAAATTCTGTGTTAGAAGAAATTAATACAAAAAGACTGCAAATAAGTGAAGACTTGCTAAAAGATTGGTCAAAAAATGTACCACGATTCTGTTCATGTAGGCTAAATTAGAAGAGGAGTCATGATAATTAAACACAATGTTGTGGTAGATTCCATATATTTGTTGTTAAAAGGAGAGGAACTTTCATTGACACCTGTGGTCTGATTATGTTATAAGCCGCATGAAATAATCTCGTACGCCGTGCCGTGACAGTGATAAAAGAGGCTGAATGTTCAAGAACATGAGGAAGTTAATTGAAGATTTTCGGTCATCGATTGCTACGCATGTCTTCGCTTAGCAAATGTTGATTCGCCCTTTACCTCTTCATCTACCATGAGAGAAACTTTCATCCTTATAAAATATAAATCATATACCAATTAGTAGCATTTGGTAAATTGTCCAAAAGGCTTCTGTTGCAAATTTTTTCAGGCTTTTGACAGGTAACCCGACATCATAAAAAAATTTGTAACGCTAATTTTGAATTATCTAGAAGTGCAAACAAGCAGAATGTTTATATTTTTTATATATTTAGCACCACAAAATATGTTTTAGTTGCATGAAAAACCATTTTATGATAGACCTAAAACAGTTTGGTGTAGATCTGTTTTACATAATTATTTAACTTATTTAAGGTCACTCTTGGTGATTACCGCAAATCGATATTTTTTGCGATAATTAATGGTAAATAGATTGTTCCACACTTTGGTGGGGAAGAAGTTCAGGATTTTTGTCTAATATTTTGAGAAATGTTTTTTCTATAGGTATCTATTTCAACACATTAGAGTAGTTATAATTTTAAATAATGTTATGTTGCCTTATTTCTATTGTGCCATTTTGCACAACTCTGTATAGATAATTAGAAATTTGAGTCAGATAAGTTAGACTTTTATAAAAATTATTTTCCTAACTTTAAAAGGTTTTATTTCATATTATAATTCATAGTTTTCTAAATAATTAGAAATAGAGTTGTTATTTTTTAGTCACTATTATTTTTTAATTGACAGGTTCAAATAACTTTTGAAACTTGCGTTTACCTTTGTACAGAGAAATGCCAGAAGCTGATTTCTCATTCTTCTTCTTAGTGATGTATGTTATTTACTTCTTTCCTTATAGATCCATTTATTCCACTCCTATCCATTCGTAGTTGGTTTCCTCGTTTGTTCTATTGATTTTTGTTACTCTTTCTCTCTATACCTTCCTTGATCTCCCTCGTCTTTTTTTCTCATCTTTACCTTTTTCCCTAACTCTTTTAATCAGTCGGTTATCCTTCATTCTAATTACATATCCTAGTCAATTTAATTGATTTTTTCAATTTTCTTGCTCTATTTTATTTCTAACTTCCTCGTTTGTTATATAGTCTCATTTTTTTAAGTATTTCATTTCTGTAGCACTTATTTTACCTCATATGCTTTGGAGTATCAAAGATTCATTTCAACATGTAAGTGTAGGTAGAACTATGGTGTTATGTAAAAGTCCTTTCAATTTTTATTACATTTCTTTTCCTTCACAATTGGTTTATTTAACATAGAATCTATATTTCTAACTTTTCCTGTTCTATTCATAATTTTATAATTTTCTATTTTTTTAAAATTACTTAATGTACTCCCTAGATATTAATATTCTTTTACTGTTTCTAAATCTTTATTTTCAGTTACAGTTTCTCAATTTCCTTTGTATTTTTGTAGGTGAAGGACTATGAATACGTTATCCTTAGTTTGCTTATTTGTTCTGTATACTGCTTGCGCTCTTTTTAATTCTACAATTTTCTTTACTTTTTCTCCAACAATACTTGTGTATACTTTCATGTTAAAGGCAATAATATTAATTTCATAATGCATCGTGTGGTTGGTTCTCCGGCCGTGAAAGCCTTTTTATTTATTTATTTATGTCCCAAGCTGCATCATTGCATGCAGCATGTTTTTCCCTCTTCTATTCAGTTTTATTATATTTTCCCCACATTCACCATCTCAATTTCTTTTGCTTTATTATATTATATATTGTGTCCTTAAAATAATTCCATCTTTATTTCATTATGTTTACTGATATTCCTTTTTAAGTTTTTATATTTTATATATATAAAATATAATAGTATAGTACATATTGTAACATTGTGGTGCGTAGGGCAATTTTTATTTTTTAGTTACTGTACATAGAAAGGCGTGAGTAATTGACATCGCAAGATTTTTTAACAAGTTTACTTCGATAATTTGCACAAAAGAAAGCAGAAGTAAGGGAGTCGGATGCAGCTACAAAGATTACGAGAGAATAAAAGCTACGGTCACATGTTTTGGAAGATGTAGAAAAGTTACTTCTTGTGTGGATTAACGAGAAGCAACTAGGTGATACTGTAATCGAGAATTCTGCCAGGTCTCAACAGACAACGAAGAAAGCTTCAAGGCGAACAGGAGAGGCCGCGAGTTCGGACCTTAAGGCAAGTGAAGCGTATGCTGGCACAGCAAGTTTTTAACTGCCTTAACATCATCGTTAAAGCCTGGGATGGGGCCACTAAAACAATCCTCAATTCTGTTTGGGAAGAACTGTCCTGATTGCGTTCTTGAACGTGACTTTGAGGGGCTTGCTCATGGAACAGGAGACGCCAGTTGTCGATAAAACTGTGTCTTAGGGGAAGGTCATGGAATGGAAATGAATGAGACCGACATTTGAGAACTGGTAGAGGGGCATAGTCAGGAGCCGACCACCGACGAACTGATAGGTTATAGAGGGTATCTCGTCTGACGAAAAAGAAGAGAATAAAGCGGAGGAATCCCTCAATTCAAATACGATTAGAGTGTACAACTTGGGAAACAGTGCAAAATGTAGCAAAATACTATTTGAATAAGGGTGTAGCAATACAAGTGATGAATCTATTGAACGACAATGCAATGTCAGATTTCCACCAAATCCTCAAAAGACAGTAAAAGCAAATGCCATTGGATATGTTCCTTGTTAGTTGCACAAAAAGAAATATTCCAATGAACCAACAGAGAGCAGTGCGAGTTAACTTGTTTTATTTTATTTTATATTTTAAAAATCTAAAACTAACAATGCGGCATTTTCAGAGTCACTTGTACTACAAAACACAACTGAATTGTCTGCCAATAAATATGGCGCCGTAAAAGTCGCGCCGCCGCGCCAAAAAACGCCGAATTGCACCTGAAAAGCGGCGGCCGGCGTGTTCACCTTGGCGGTCGTGAAAGGCGCGGCAAAAAACAGTTACGGCGACACAGGTTGCAAAACCGGGAGTAGGAACGACAGGTTCACGAATGATTCCGTCCCTTTCCCTTTAAACCGCGAGCAGCACGTGCTGCTGTCGACCTTGGGGCGCGCGGGCTGCCTACAGTGCCAGGCGCAGCAGTGCCCGTCGCGCGTCTCGCTGGGTATAACGAACTATTGTCCCACAATAGGCTCATTACGAAATTGGTTTGGTCTCGTCCGCGTCGTTGTCGGCCGAAAATAAATGCCAGGCCGCGCGAAAATGTACTTCGGGGACTTGCGCGCCTCGCGCGCATTGTGAAATTCTTGGGGGAGCTGCTGCAATGCAGCACCAAACAGCTGCTTTGATGCAAAAAGTGCGGGTAAGCATAGCGACGAACTCGTTACGGCAACAACAGATTTAATCATAAAGTTGCTGTCCGACGCAGCTGCGGCCCGATAAAAAAATCGACGTTAGTTTATTGTTCACCGATTTATTATTGAAAGTCGATTTGAATTGCTTTCAAAGGAATTTTAATTATTAATCACTTCAATTCAAAGCATTTGAAATTAAAATAAAAGGAATTTTTATATACAGAAATTTAAATCAAAATTTTCCTTTGTTATAAATATGCAATATAGATTCTATAGAGAGGTGGAGGTACAAAAGGCATTAAATATGGGTTAAATAATATGTATTTCTTATTTAGATGTAAAGCTGTAGTAGGAGTCAAATTATTGGACCAGTAGATACAACGTATACGTGGTTCAAAAGTAAAATGTATCTCAATAAATTTTGGCATTCCGGTTTAAGTTTTCGAAGCGTGCGAACGTGCTCTAGGTCCGAGGGTAATCAAGTGTCTGCCGGTTAAATCGAATACCAGTCTACCTGCGGTCAAACGTTACCCTGTTTTGAACAAGCCTAAAGACGTGCTCGGTTCTCCGTTTGCTTTGAAATACCAAGTGCTACGATTAAACGTTAATAATTGGAGTGGTGCAATAAAGTAATATAAATAATAAATATGTGATCATCCACTAAATGAAAAAATGTCGTATTTACCCAACGATTGTACTGTCCATATGTCGCAGTCACCTGGATCACAGTATTGTGAACAGACTGGGTACCCTCAATACATGTCGCACCCAGGTGCGCCATTGCAACATATAACGCAAATACCGCCATAAATGAATGCACAATCATAAGTCCAATCAAAGTTTGGATACCTGCTGCAACAGTCAATGGGAATCCAACCGTGTCAACAACACATGATGACAAATACGCAATATAATACACTACTCAACTGATATAGAAGACATCAAGAAAAGTATGGAAGAACATGGACATGAAGTAAGAAATATATGCTACATAAAGCAAAGAGGTGCCAAAAAGCAGCTACCATTATTCTTCGTAGAAATCGCACCGGATAATAGCACTAATAAAGAAATATACCACATAAAGCACCCTAAAAGAGAAATACCGCAATGTACAAAATGCCAGAGGTACGGCCACACAAAAGCTTTTTGCAACAATCCTGCGTTGTGTGAAGTGCCCAGGTAATTATTTAACTGCTGACTGCCTAAGGAAAGAAAGAAAAGGATGTCAAATGCGCAAATTGTGCGGAAAATACCCAGCTAACTATAGAGGTTGCCTTGTGCAAAAGCAACTACCAAGTAATAAATACCCTACGCTAAGAAAAAAAAGACAAATCTATACCACAAAGATGACTTCAAGAAACAGGAACATCCTATGCCCAAACACTCAGAGGAAATAACCGAAATGAAAATAACCAAAACGCCAATAATAACCAAATGCTACAACAAGGTACAAATTTACATCAAACAGATGACTTCAGTGAATTAAAAAACATGATGGCACGCCTTATAGAACAAATGAGCACCATGCTCAATCTCTTAAGTACAGTCATCTTAAAAATTAGATAATGGCTCAATACACATTAAAAATCGACGAATGGAACGCTAATGGACTTTGCCAACATGGGAAAAAATAAAAATATTTATAATAAACAATAAACTAGAAGTAGTATTAATATCTGACCGTTTCTAGAAATAATTATTCCATACATATTTCAACATACCGAACTACCTAAATATAGGTGCAATCATATACAAGTTACAAGTGTTAACGTAAAAGACTGGATGGGATACCTCATAAATCAAAATTAATTTAATCACTTTTTAATACTCTTGGGATGCCAAGCATCACCACTGGAGAAAACAATGGAAGTGATCCATTTATATGCCTTATCAACTGGTCAACCAACGTACTGGCCCACAGATACCAGTAAACTACCTGATCTACTTGACTTCTGTGTAGTAAAAGGCATATCCCGAAATTATCCTCCATTCAGATTATCAAATGATACCTGGACAAAAAGCGATCCAAGAAAAGGCAAATGTATGGCCAATCATCTAAAAGAAGTATTTACACCATATCCAGCTGAAATCACTCCAAAAGACGAAAACTTCGTCCATGAATATCTCTCTGTGTCCCGTTCCAGATGGCACTCCCTGTTAAGAAGCTACGAGTAAGTGAAGTAAAACAAACTATATTCACTGAACTAAATACCAAAAAGTCACCTGGATATGATCTAATAACTGGAGAAATCTTAAAACATACGCCAGACACCTGCGTGAAACTAATCGCATACATATTCAATGCTAGCTTAAAAACATGATTTTTTCCTGACCTTTGGAAAGTCGCACAGATAGTACCAATTATAAAACCTGAAAACCATCCGAGGAAGCATCTTCTTATCGGCCTATCAGTCTCCTTCCTGTCATGTCTAAAGTGTTCGAAACAATATTCCTAAAAAGATTAAAACCCCTCTTACAAAATATAATACCAAAACACCAATTTGGATTTAGAAAGTAATACGCTTCTGCAGGGCTTGTGCACAGATTAATTGACCAAATTTATTGAGATCAAGAAAGAAAAATATTGTTCTGGCTTTTTTAGATATTACGCAAGGATTTGACAAAGTTTGGCATGAGGGGTTACTGTTCAAAATAAAAACTAATCTACCCCATACTTACTACACAGTTTTTCAATCACACCTGTCAAACAGAAATTGTCTCGTAAAGATAAAAGATGAATACACGTCACTTCATCCAATCAGTTCAGGGGTGCCTCTAGGAAGCCTGTGAGGACCAACGATGTATCTGGTATATATATAACTACAATCTGAAAGTAACAGCTACATTTGCTGATGATACAGCTATTATATGCTGGCATCTCGCAACAATTCATACATAGCGTTACGCTATCTTCAATACCATTTAAATCAAATTCAAACCTGGCTCAAAAAGTGACACATCAGAGCAAATGAGACCAAATCAAAACATGTAACCTTACTTTGCGCAAAAAAATGTGTCCTGCAGTATACTTAAACAACCAACAGCTTTCATAAACAGAAGATGTGAAATATCTAGGCATCCACCAAAACCGACGACTTACATGGAGAAAACATGTATGGGCTAAAATGAAACAGTTAGATACTAGGTTCCGTACTGGCTAATGGGTCGCCCGTTACAATTATTCATAGAATACAAAGTACTACTATGTAGAACAGTACTTAAGCCGGTATGGACCTATGGACTACAGCTATGGGTGTCCGCTAGTAAATCCAAATTAGCAGTACTACAGCGTTTCCAATCAAAAGCACTGCGTGTATATTAGATGCTCCATGGTATGTGCCAAATGAACTTATTCATCGACATCTACAGATATCTACTATCGCAAAGGAAATTACCAAACACAGCATACCATATCGAGATAGGTTGTCCTTTCACTCCAATACCGCAGCTACCGAAATTCTACATAATAATGAAGAAACACGCAGGTTCAAACGTTTTAAACCAATGGACCTGCCAAACAGATTTATTTAAATTAGTTATAGTTCTATATTATAATTATAAAGTTACTTCGGTTATGTTACTGTAAACTGTTGTACCACTAGGTGCTACCGTACATGTTAAGTATTAATGGTTATTGTTATTACTAACCGATATATAAATTTACTGAATGTCTAGCTACATTAAAACAGATTGTAAATAATAAAAGCAGTTCAAAAATAAATTTTGCATAAAAATAGTAATAATTTACTAATTTAAATAGAAACTTAAATAAAAACATGGGGCCGGCGAAGAGATTGCTCTGTAAGCAATCCCAGAACGAACTTAAAAAAACCTTTCGATTTCGATTTCGAATTTCGGAAAATTCGAAATCATCTGAAAATTATTCGACATAGAATTTTTTCTTCATTTTCGAATTCAGCGTAAAATTTCCTATAAGAATCACATTTAAAATCGTAATGTCGAAAATTTTCCCGAAATTCGAAGTCGAATATCTCGAAAACTATTCGAAATTTTTGATTTCGATTTTGAAATCAGCGTAAAATTTCCTATAAGAATCCATTTTAAAATTTTAAAAAATCCATAATTTTGTGACGGCGACAGACAGACAGACAGACAGACAGACCGACAGACATACAGAATTCAGTAATGAACTTTTTAAGTTCGTTGAAAATGCGACTCTAAGAAACAAGAGGAACAAATCGATAAAAATAGGCGGAGAAATATGTTTATGGGCAGTACAATTTTTTTCTGTATACTGCTGTAATCAAAGAATAATAAAATGAGTAAAAATGACGGAGTGATTTTTAGTAAAAGATGTTCCAAAAGAAAAACCGGATTTAAATTGTACGCCTGCAAGGTGGGCAGCATTCTGCAGCATTACTAGTGACGACTGTTAAATTCATTACAAGCACAGAGAGTATTTCCTCAAGACTGCGGAAACTACGGGACAAATGAAACAATTGTGAAAAGACTAATTAAAAAATTTGAACAGATTCGGTTGTAGATAACTGAAACAAACAGGTTAACTTCGTAGCACTAGTTAAGCTAAAAACATCGCCGCTACGAATGATAGTGATAGTGGCATGTCCAGAAAACTCAGTGCGCTGTCGGCCACTGCAACTGAGCATTTAGAAAAAACCATGCAGCGGATTTTAACAAAAGGTCTGCATCTACACTCTTTCAAGATTCAGCTAATCTAGGAACTAAAGCCAGACGACAGAGAATTAAGAAGTTGACGAAAATGTTGCTAAGAAACTTTAAAGGGCAGAATTATCGTATTTGGGACATAAAAAATCCTTGGGTCATCCAAGAACGGAAACGCAGTGACTATCAATGGTGAATGTTAATGCGAGATGAAAATGGATTTTTTGTGGCTTTATTTGGTCCGCAGGGATTTGTATAACTTATGGTTCCAGCAAGACAAACGAATACAGTGAAACAATGCAATTGTTGGAGCAAAACAGAAAAGTGACCTGGTCACCAAGATCTTGCGACCTCACACGATTTTTTCCTCCTGAAGATTCGCGAAGATTAAAGTTTGTGCTACGAAAATAAAAACTGCCGAATTAAAAGCAAAAATTCGAAGTATCATTGAGGAAATTGAGTCACAATTATGCGAAAACGTGATCAAGAATTTCGTGGAAAGAATTCGAAAATGCCAAATGAGCCATGGAAGACATTTATCAAATATCCTATTCTACATTTAATGGCAATGCACACCCTTTAAAATAATATCATAATTTTGCCAACTAGTCAATGATTAAAATGTTTTTTTCCTAAAATTAAACCCTGCTTTTGTTTTGGGACACCCTTTAAAAAGAAAAGAATGTGTTGAAAGTTAGAATTTCAGAAGTAATTAGAAATTTTAATTTTTCTAATTTTCCTTTCAATTAATTTTTAACAAGTGGATTTCGGTGGTTTTTTGATAATGAAATGCCTTACAGAAAAATAGTAATGTATAACGTGACGTTGGAAAAACGCAAATAATTTCTCGCTACATTCGATCTTCTAATGAAAATGAATTCATTAAATGGTCATTGATTGTGTTGCACTACTAGCAACAATAAAATGTAAAAAAATTGTTCCCACAGTATGATGTGAACTTTCACGAGGCTCTACGGAAGAGTTATTTGTATTCTGGATTTTGTTACTGATCAGTATGCATCAAATAAAGGATTTGTGCATGCGTGACGTTGTTTTCTTAATGAGCATTCAATATAACTTTGTATTTTTAGAAAACGTTGGTGTGTTTATTTGTCGGATATATTTCAAATTCTAATGTTTTTATCTTTTTCTTCTTCTTGTCGGGCTTCTTCTCCTTATACTGAAAGAATACTATACTAAAGGACAACAATAGAAATGTAGCAAGATTAAGCTATAATTCGATCCAAAATATGAACTAATAAATATTTTTACCTAGACAAAACTTTACACTAATGTTAAATCTAATATAACGTTTAAATTTTGTTAAAACTCAGATTAATTCGATATTTTTTGAAGCCCGACGAATAAAAGGTAGTGATAAACTACGGGGACTTTTGATAATTAAGCCAAACCACAGTTTGTTTAGTAACAAGCAAATATAATGTTCAAATTAGGGCAGACCAAATTTGAACTCAAAGCGAGACCTTTATTTTATTCTAGAAGCATTCTAAGTGAATGCTGCAGGAGCTGTAGTATAGCACTTTTATTTCAAAAAGTGGAAAGCTGTCCAGATTACCGTCAAATAAGACGAAGTACATGAGGACTCCGCACCATCGTGAAAAACTATTTGTCTCTATACAATTTTTTTCTGCGTGGCTGACTGTGTACGAAAATTAGGTTTGTTTTAAACATCCACTTAAAGTCACCACAACGCATATAGTTGAAAAAGTTCACGGTATCGTTATGGAAGATCGGCTAATTAAATATTTCGTTCAGTATAAAATACTGCATGAAAAATTGTACAAGAAAAAACTATGTAGTACGGGTGTCATGATTCTTAACTATTGAAAAAAATAAATAAATGTGAACAGATACCTTAATGTAGATTTAGCAATGTTAACCGCAATCTGAAAAATTGATGACCAAACATGGATCCCCCACTACATAGCAGAGATGGAGTCATCTCAACAATTGGCAACAGCAGGTGAAAATGTGGGAAACAAAGCAAATGCCGTTTTATGGGCCAGAAAGATGATAGCTACAGTTTATTAGGACTTACAAGAGAAAGAGAAAACAATAACAGGACAGTTTGAAAAAGACGCAAAACTGGCGTACAAAAAAGTACTCTTCCACCAAGACAAGACGTCGTCGAGTAAGTCTACCATCACGATGACAAAATTAAACAGATTAGAATTTAAGCAAATTTTTCCTCATTCATATTCTCCAAATGCAGCGTCGAACGACTACTTTCGTGGTCCTAAATATGAAGAGTTCATTTAGTAGAAAAAAATGTTCACACTGAAAGTGTCACCGCTGCCGACAATGACTATTTTGCAGCCATCGAGAAAATAGCATTTTTCCAACTGTTTGAAAAACTAGTCCTCGATGGAGACTATGTTTATAAATAAATTTATCAAACCACCTTTGTATTTTCAGAAAACCCATGCAATGTTTGCTATTGAATCTATTACCTATAGAATTATTGTTAGATCAGTTACAATTAACTCAAGAGAATATTGTTGCTTATTGTCATCGGTAATCTCTAGAGTTTTGGTTGCTTGATGGCCTAGCACTAGGATTAAAATTAAAACACGAAACAAGATTAAAAAACGAGGAATTTTAAATTGAATTTTCATACCTTTGGTGTGTTTTTTGGCATTACATTAGATTTGGTAGAACATCCTCATCTAGTTGAAATACAAGCTATAAGAAGTAGTAAAGTCTACCTATGAAGAAGTGATATTTTAGAACTTCTATACGTAGTACCTCTTCGTGATATTTTTGCGCTATCAACACAAATATATATATATATATATATATATATATATATATATATATATATATATAAACATGCTTGATCGACACACCTAGATGGGAAATTACTACGTGGTGACGTCCAATTCGCACTTGAACTAGGCATGGAAATAATGAAGCCAAGTTTCGACTTGGCTGACCACAATATTCGAGAAGTTACCGTTGCAAATATGTTTCGGACAGCTGTGCTCGGCATAATATTTGATCCATTTTAAGATCTTGGAGAACTCAGACTTGGCAGTTTGATAGGGGAATTATGTGGAAAGGGTCATGTTGTACGCCAAGAATTTTCAATTTAATGCGCCAACTTCTTTCTAAGCAGACCCACTGCCTCTCAAATATATCTTGCATAAGATTACTTTGTGGAATATAGTGGGTAATTTATCATTGCATAAATCAACGTCGCTGTCGTTTATATATACAGTGACAACGAACATATGGGAGCCTTAACCTTACAGTTTGCGGGCCATGTTTTTTTGATCGAATGCAGAGCCTTGACATTGTTTTTATAAGAATGTTAAACGATGTTGCATCAGCAAAAAGCTTATGTACCGCAGTTGTCAAAATAAACATTATTGTGAGGTAGACCACCATTTTATGCGTAGGTACCCAAGATCTCTTAAAAGTTGATATTTGGACAGAAACTTAAAAGCGGGGAACATTAGCAATTAATGTCAATATCTTCGATAAAGAAAACAGCAATAATGAGGAAAATATAGATTAAAGGTGTTTCGCGATTAACATCTCATGTTATACCTTTAGTGGCTCGTTATGTAATCATGTAGGCAAGTTAATGCACGAATATTTATGAAATATATTTTTGAAAAAACTTAAACATTACCTTAATAAAACTGCTGAAGCCCATGCATAAAACGGTGTACTTTTTTTACGAGTGAGTTTTGAGGGAACAAAGCACAACTGGACTCAAAATTAAACTTCTCAAAGGTACCCTTAACGAAATGAAAGCAGGTTAACTTGGTTTACTTAAGAAAAAAGCACGAGACCTTCGCTTCCAAAATTTTGTACTTAATGCAAATTTAACTTCATTTTAAAAACACGTACTAAGGAGCATATTTATATGTCAACATTGAATGCATAAGATACTAATAGCAGAAGTATAAAATACATAGCTCTTGTAAGTAGGACTAATTTAATATATGGGTATATTTCAGTAAACAACAAAAAGTTCATTAATAAAGAACATGTGAGGTTAAATTTTTAAAAAAATTCTAATTTACAGAAAATTCGGGGCGAGATTTGCTAACTTTTTTGAATTTTATTTTAGCAGAACAAAAAATGAAATAAAACAAAAGTAAAGAAGTTAGAATTCAGATAGAGCAGATCGCGTACACGTGTGGTGTAAATAAATAAATTTGCTTTGCAAGTTGCAACTTAGATGTCCTCCTATAGGTGAAGCAAATATTATTGCTCTATGAGTGCTATTTTTGCGAAGAGATTAGAAGCGGCGTTTCTGTTTCACCACATTAAAGATCCGCAGATAAATATTGTGTTGCTTGCACAAGTCGCAAGAAATGGATAAAGCGATACCAAAAAATAGAAGCTATGAATATGTTGCCCAATTGAGGAAAAAGACGAGCAAACTCGGCAAAGAATGATTGTGCGGAAAAAATCCAAACTTAACAATTCCTCAAGTTCACCTAAAACCTGTCAAAAAGGGTATAATGTGGGACTTATGATAATAAAACTGTTGCTTATTGAAAAGCACCTGGAAAAATTGGTCCTAATCTACATATGCGTTCTATTAAACACTCGATTAAGCTGTGTTTGAGTTGAATCATTTAATAAAGATTTAAAAAATTATATCTTTTCCCAGAGATGCCAAATGAAAAAAGAACTATTTGGTATGGTCTACTCAAAAATGGTATAGAAGCAATGATAAACCGTGGGTATCATAAGAACACAAAAACAACTTGGAAAGAAGAAAACGAAATCAATAGATTAAATTTGTCATAAAAAATTTCTCGATGTCAATCCAATTAAAAATGTGTAGCCCTGAATTAAGTACATTTGGGAGATATGGTGCTCGTTTTCTGTGTCTTACGTTGTAAACGTAAAAGTATGCGAAATAATTGCTATGGTATTCTAGACAATACTAATAATTAGATACTTTATCAAGTTAGACAGTAAGAATGTTTTTTGGGTATTTTATGAATTGTACCTTATTTTACTATCTTTCTCAAAATTGTTCAGACGCTATTGTGGGACTAACCATATACAGTATTTGTTACTCAAATTAATGATAACTGACAGGAAAATTTGTGCATTTGGGAAAAACCTTTCACTAATTCATGCTTTGTATAAATTTCATAGTATGTGATACATTGTGATATAAGGATGTAAGAAAATATTTAAAGTAGTAATACTTTAAAGAGCTCTTACGAAATTTACAGCGATTCAGTTATACGAAGCATTTGTGTGATTGTAAAAAAGCAAAGCGTATGTGAATAAAATTACACAAGCAAAAAAACAAACAAACAATAAAAAGTTAAAAAGAAAATTATTTGTTACGAAGCATCTAAACACCTTATATATATATATATCAAAAAGTCGAAGAGAACTTATTGTGTATGTAGTTATATAATGCATTAATTTAGCAAAGATTAAAAATAAGGCAAAATATTAAAGCTTGTTAGTGCGGCCCAAATTGCTACCGGCGACATGTAAGCTGCTTTGCTACATTTTTGTTACTTTCAAATTTTCATTTGCAACATATTTTCGTTGTGGTCTCCAAATACCGCGGACTCTGTAATTTGTAATTTTAGTCGTGTACGTTTTTCCCCATTAAGTTTTGTAGCTTCTGAATAACCTAAATGCACCACGCGTGCATGTAATTGTAATTTCCTTTCTCGAGTCTGAGAGTAGTCTTGTTTCAAAAAATCGAACACGCTGCACGTGTTTGCGTCACGCCAAGTGTGTCGAATATACAGTTCGATTTCCGCTGCCAAAGCGTATTTAATCACGAGATTTGTGTAGGAAATTTATATTTATTTTTCTTTATTTTTGAACATTACTTTTCTAATTGTTTCATCTCCATTATCTAGTGATCACTATTGAACGGGCTCGTTTATTTTTAATTCTTTTAAAGAGTGAACAGTCCTTACAAAGATATTATTTCGCATAGCCAATTACCAATCTCTGAATGGACAATCCTTTATTAATTATCATGTTTTTCCCCATTGTTTGAATTTATATACCCACTGAAAAAGGCCGTTGAAGCAGTACAAGGTAAGTTTTCACTTATATTCACCATAAAATTCAATAGAGTCTTGAGAATAATATATGAGGAATGCAAGAAACCAACGTGAAGCGTACAAAATAAATAAAAACTTGAGTAAAAATGAAAGATTAACGATGAAACAATTTTGTAAGAGAACAAGACAGTTTAATAACAAAAATAATAAAGGGAGTACAAATGAGTCTCCGTTTAACAAAAGACAGCCCTATCCAGTAAGTTATGGTTGATATTGTCAGATGTAAAACTTCATATCGTAAGGCTGGACATCTGCCAACACCATAACCTTAAAATATTAGCGATTTTGTGTCGGCATCACATAATTTTTCTTGTGCGAAGATGTCGAGTTTAGAGCCGAATAAACGTCATTTACGGAAATTTTTGATTTACTTCTTTAATTTGAAGAAATCTACAGCTGAGGCGCATGGATTGCTTGTAGAAGCATATGGTGAGGCTGCTTTAAGTGAGAGAAGTTGTCGCGAGTGGTTTCACAAGTTTAGTAGCGGAAGGCCGAAACTGTATGAAGACGCGGAATTGGAAGTATTATTGGAGGAAGCTTCCTGCCAAACGCAAGAAGAACTTGCACTTACATTAGAAGTGACTCAACAAGCAATTTAAAATCGTTGGGAATGATTCAAAAGCAAGGAAATTGGGTTCCATATGAACTGAAGCCGAGAAACGTTGAACGCCGATTTTGCACATGTGAAATGCTGCTTGTCAAGCATAAACGAAAGGGTTTTTTTGCATCGCATAGTCACTGGTGATGAAAAATGTATCCACTACAATAACTCAAAGAAGAGGAAATCATGGCGCCACGTAGCCATGCTTCAACATCGACAGCCAAGCCGAATATTCATGAAAAAAAAACTCATGTTGTGTATTTGGTGAGATCAGCTTGGTGTCGTGTATTATAAGTTTCTCAAGCCGAACGAAACCATTACTGGGGCTCTCTACCGAACACAATTGATGAAACTGAGCCGAGCACTCAAGGAAAAACGCGCCCACTACTACTCCAGACACGACAAAATTATTCTCCTGCATGATAATGCTCGTCCACATGTTGCAAAGCCGGTCTAAACCTAATTGGAAACATTCCTACCTCACCCGCTGTATTCGCCAGACATCGCCCCTTTCGATTATTACCTGTTCCGATCGATGATACATGGCCTATCTGAGCAGCACTTCACATCATATGAAGATACCAAAAATTGGATCGATTCGTGGATAGCCTCAAAAGATGAAGCGTTCTTCCGGCGTGGTATCCGTACGGTGCCAGAAAAATAGGAAAAAGTAGTGGCTAGCGATGGATAATACTTTGAATAAAACATAAGGTTCTGTTCTTTTACAATAAACGCCCAATTTTTAATAAAAAACGGCGGAGACTTATTTGTACCCCCTTTAAAATATTTTCAAGAGAAAAAAAAGAAAATATTTTAATTTTGTGAAATTTGCTATGTATTTTATTCCTTTATTGAGTCATGTTAATTAAAAGAGACAGCAACTTTATAATGATGTTGTGCAAGAAAAATTGCAAGAAAATCTTCTTTTTTAAATTTCAAGTATTGATAGAAAAAATGTATAAAACTTTTCAATAATTGAAATGATCTTATGTTTGTGCAACATTCAACAAACATAAAGCTAATAGGGTGTTTCCACAAGTGTTTTAAATAACTAATAATAAAGTTTTAATTAGACGCACATATATCAAGTTCCAAAATTTTTTATGACTGGGGTTTTCAAGAAAAACTAGGCTGAAGTTCAAATTTAGAAAATGTGCTTATTGTGTCTATTAACATACAACTTGAATACTACAACGTCCATACATTCATGTTTTTTAGCGAGATTCGAACTCGCCCGTGCTGGGTTTGCAGACAGTAGAGCATTTGCTTTTAATCATTCGCCCACACCGGTGGCCCAAACATCTTGGGTTAGGTTATATTATATCGCATTGCTTATAGATATGTCACCATATTTACGCGGGTACAGTTATAACAAGTGACGTTGTTTTCGAATGCTGCTTTTTTATAGGCGATATTCAAAGTTTAATTTCATCACGAATAATGCAAATACACACTTTTAACGCAATAAAGCTTCATTGTGGATAATGTACAAATATATACGTTTGCAAGTCAATTTGCAACCAATTGAAACACCCAATTATACAAGATGGCGCCACCAAGAACTACTTTGATAATTAAAATTTGAAGATAAGTCTTATTCTATTATACTCGCTATGTTTTTCTAGAATAATTTTAGTGATATTTAAAAAAATGCCATTCAAATATTTGCGGCTATAACGAAATTCATTGTACCAGCGTTTTGCAATAACTGATCGACATGGCTTATGATTTTTTAATTATTATTATTTATTAATTATTACAAATAAAATCACATTTACAATTTCAGAATACAGTCAATTACGGTTAATAGATTATTACAAAAAATATTTATGGAGCATGAACATGAATTGGGGCCAATTGAAAGGAAATAAAGTCAGCAATATTTGTATAATTAAGGTTTATTATTTAAATTTTATTAGTAATAGGTCAAGAATGCGCATTATTCATGGCAGGCATTTATAACCTTTGTACTATTGTTGATTTCCTCTTTCCACTTATGGGTTTGTGGCTCTATTCTTATTATGTCATTCTAGGCGGAAAACGGCTAATGCCGGAAATACTAATTCTTTCCGAAAAACGCAATATCAGGCGTTCGCTATATTTTCTGAAATCTATCCAATGTAAAAATTATTTTTAGAACAGTTCAGTCGTCAAAACCTTAATTAAAAAAATAAAATCAAGGAAGTAACGCATTGTTTATTTGGGATAAGCCGTCCTGTTTAATCTGGACAGTAAATTTAAAAATTGCACAGCCACAAGTTTTTTGATAACGAAAAAATTAGTTCTTTGCGAATTTCAGTGAATAACGGCACTCAATTAACAGTAGATTTTGATAACAAATGATTTATCATGTTGTGATGATAATAAAGATCACAATGACGCAAGTGTTAAAGTTATTAAATTAAAGTATCAAAAGTAAGCAAAACGACAAAACAGTTATAAAGATTCACTTGCATCGGTCACTAATACGGAGGAAAAAAGTCGTTGGGTTACAGCGTTATTTTTTGTAGATAGGCAATGAAATAGTGGAAAATCTAAATTTGCAATGAATACTTGTACTGATGTGCATTTGCAATATTACAAATATAAAAGACAGATAATACTTAATGGAATCTTAAAAAATCACTATGTTACTGTATTTATTTTTAAATTAAAATATTTTGGTTTAAAATTGTAAGAAAAATGGTCATCCTTAATTTTATGTGAAAATAAACCTGCAAAGCTTGCAACGCACAGCGAAGTGGCGAAGCAGTCTCAAGTCACTAACGCTGAACTTTGACCAATCAGTTTCAAAATCACTAGCAAACAAGCCTTTTTGGTCATCTGTCGATTGGCGAAAACAGAATTTGAAAATTCCCAGCCGTTCTCGAGTTTTTCCTCGGACGGACGGACGGACAGACAGACAGACGGACAACATGAAGTTAGTAAGTGACTCCGCTTCGCTTCGCCACTTAAAAATTACAGTGTACCAAATAACTTCAAAATAAAAGCAATTTTTGAAAATTACTTAAATTAATGCCGTCTAAGTCAAAATTTTCAGTCTATAAAATCAAAGCAGCCTTTTGATTACCCAGATTCTCAGAGCAACTGAGTATGGCATAACTAAATTTTGGAAAACATGTTTCTATGTTAGGCTCAAAACTTTTCAGACCGCCCACTTATAGGTTAAAAAATCCTACCTATAGAATATTTTTTCTTTGTGTGCTTTATTGTCCTTTGAGTATTGGCTGTCTGGGCGTATACTTTATGTTTTACCTATACTTTTAGGATATTATCAGAAACAGCTTAAGTTTGATTCATCTCTGGCTCATGTTAGTGGTAGTATGACTCTCACTCAATTTTCAAATTCAAGTCCGCCAGGTAATCAGTCATTAACTTAAGTTATTTTTACCAAATATTGTGGGATATAAACAGACATTGATTGACACATGACTGTAGGTGAAGGATTCAACCCATCATTAATGCCATTTCGACACAGGTAGGCAGTAAAGTAACCGTAACTTCTGTTTTGCGGGAAGCTCTACTGCTATCTTTTATTTATTCCTATTGATCCATATAAAAAAATCTATTTTGTAATATTTATCGTTGCAACTGTTATTTTTGCAATTTTCACCTGCGTCGAAGCGTAAAGCGACGTTTAGTTTCATAGTAGCTGAAACTGTAGACATCCTTTAAAGTCGGCAAGTTTTGAGGTTATATCAAAAGCAACTAATAGATTTTGTAGTGTATTTCTGTAATATAGTATATGTTTAAAGAATTTTTCCAAATAATTTTATATCTTACTACCCTGTAAATAATAAAATTTTATTACATAGTACATATATGTGTCCAATATAATTTTCTATTTAGTCGATAAAGTTGAATAAAATTTATCAAGAACATATGATAAACAAGCGTATTATAAAAACAACTGAAAATGCATATAAATACATGTGGCAGCTATAAGTAAAGCACCTCAGAAGTTCCTTGAATGTTTCTTCAATGCATCTCACATTTTATTCACTTTTGAGTTTCTGAACATTACTTTGAGTAAAAGTAGCTAGATAATTGTGAGTTCAAAAAAGAGTTGAGAAGGTGTATTACGTAAATGTATTAACATAATTATAACTATTTAAACGTATGTATCACAAGGCCTTATGATAGAATGTCATATATTTAGGGCGTTTAAACATGATTGGCAGTTCTTATCGAAACTCGGGTGTGTCGCGGTTTGAAATGCACGCCAAAAGTATGTATGAAGATAGACCATAGTGCCTAGTAAAATGGCGTTAGCCGAATGCATAAAAGGAAAACTAGTGAGTCATCCATGTAATGCTACGAGTGCAACTGTGGACAAAGCAAAAACAAGCGGACAACCATGGACAGTGATGAATGGCAAGGTTATTTTGGAAGGAAAAGTGATTGCTCTGAAAATTAATGTGAAGTTAGTAGCCGTGTGCAGAACGTAGTACCAAGCGGCAAGTACTGTGCTAAAAAAATAAACGCACGCAAGCCATGCGTGTGTTCGACTTGATAATGATAAAAAGACAAATTGCATTTGGTGCACTGGAAGTTAAAATAATTCTCTCTCGGAAGTTTGCACATCATCATCCATGAGACTTGAAGATAACAAAAGTCTGTGTTCTATAGGCTCTCTATGGTCCCATCGCCCAGCATACAGGTATACAGAGTCGATTTGGAGAGTTCCTTAGGTGTCTAGTTGCGCAGACAAATCATGGTTATTGCACAAGACGGTGGAAAACAAAAGCCAGTCTATGGGATGGCAGTATATTAAAAACCCTCGTTCCAAGAACCCGTCGTCGAGATTGTTTATTTCAAAGCAAACAGCAATTGTCTTTTTGGATCTGATGGATTGGCTGCCTCATTCCTGAAAACATTACTAGTTAACGATAGTGTGAAGCAATTCTGCTAACTGTTTAGCAATACCGTTATGGCAGTTGCTATATTGTTGCCATCCTGCAGATATACTCGAATACATCATGCTTCCACGCCCTATATTTGCTATTACGCTCTTTGACGCAATAAAAACGACAGTAAAGGCAAGAAGTTTAACAATGAGCTTCAGTTGACCATCTACAAATGATTCTATAGTAAAAGAATAGCTTGCAGCAGTATCACGAAGAGTATCAAAAATATGGTAAAAACATCGAAGAAAAACACCTCTAATAAAACGTGTACTCTTTTCTTCCTAACCGAAGATTATTTTTGAACACCTCGAGCTATCTGTATATAGCAAATTAAGGAATACTAAACATGTGTATTGGCAGTTATATACGCAAACGGTATTACAATAGTTTTATAATAAGTAAAACTTAAGAGTAATGTCCAGATGGAAATCCACCACTAACAATTGAACAATACACCAATACTTCTCAATATTTTGGGATACATTTGTGTAAGCTTTTGGTTTAGCACTCGTGACGATAAAAAACAACATTAAATATACTGGATAGCAAGAAAAGCGTGCTAATTATCGTTCAAAAAATGAAGCATTTCTCTATGAATCAAAATTTTGTTATATTGTACCAAAATTTGTTCGTCGGATCTAGTATAGAACGTTTTGTTTCCGGCACTTGACTTTAAGCAACTCAAAACTGGTTCCAGAGCCTATGCGACGTTTCTGGTAAGTATTTGCCAACTTCCCATTGTTCGAGTCCTTTTACATGCGCGGCTGCATTCCTGGAAGGCATAACCTTGAGAGGTTACAACAAAACTGCAGCCGCGAATATCTACGTGACAGTACCCTCACGGAGGGTGTTCGCAAATGAGTTACAATATCTACCGATTTAGACTAATTGAATATATGTAACTGTAACTATAACTTTACTATTCCCTGACTTTAGGCGTTCCATTGTCGAAAAACTTATTATAAGCACTGGAACAGAAAAGCCGTTTTTCTTTAACGCAATGTACCTAGAAAATTACGAAAATTGGAACATTTTAAGAAATACTGGCAAGTGTATTGGTAGCTTAACCTTGTAAGTATTAATGCTTAACATAGGAAGGGGATTGGCAGTAATGTAAAACAGAACAATCGTAAACGGTACGCGTGAAATATTTATGTACCAGTCCATAAACATAATATGCCAAGTATCATACCGTGGATTTGTATTTATATAATTAATACAATGAGTTCTTTTAGTTGTTTCAGAATCATTGATGATGAAGAGCTACTTATCTCGGCATTTTCAGACTTTGTCCCTTCACGTGAAACACTGTTGATTTGTTTTTCCAATTCAAATGTGTATTTTTTTTTTTGGGTGAAAGAAACATGAACATCTTGTGAATTTAGTGCGGAAAACTTCTAAACTATTTGCAAACAGGTTGAATAGACTTTCAAGATTTTACTACTAACAGTTAATAAAATTTTGTATTGATATTTTGCGTGAAAATTTTAACGGAAAAAATTCTCAATACTTTAAGAGTGGAGTAGATCGAAATTTGTGTAGTATTGCCACGGCTGATAACCCACAAGCTAAGCGCTGATGGAATTTTTGCCATTCCCAGATAAAAAACCTCTAAAGAAAGGCAAGCGTTAACGCAGTGTTAACAAAAAATAGTGACTTTTTTATGCAAGTGCCTATGTGGCTACGGTTTTTTCAAATCAGAAAAACGGTTAATGTGAAGCTATGTAGTAAAGTGGGTTGGTATTTGTGTTTGACCGAAAGAACGACGTCCACTATCTGGATTAAGTGCCCTGCCACAATTATGTTAGTGTAAATGGTGATGGTAATGGTTATGCTAATGTTATTGGCCCAGAAAATACGATTTATGTGTAAGGTTCACAAGAATGTTAACGGTGATGGTAATGGTGATAGCAATGCTACGCGGTGTAGAATATTTTGGGCTCTTAACATCTGTGTTAACGTTTGCCAACAGAAATGCAAATCTTGCTTGTGCCTCCTATTAGATGTACGAACCGCGTTAAAAATTTCAGAAATTACTAAGCAGCTGATATTTGACGATTCAAAATTATGGTCATATCTGTATTGTATATTTTAATGCAATCCATTGAAATCAAAAAGTAATTGGTGTTAGATTAATCTAACTTCATCAGGTTTTCTCCTTTATTAAATTATTTATAATTGACATATAAGTGTGCTGCAAATTTTAAATTTATAAATCGGTATCATCATCATCTTAACATCACAGTTAACATTAATACAATTGTGGCAGAGTAATAAGAGAGATATTTTAATAGGATGTCAATGTAACGCCCCATGAAAATATTTTCATTACTTTTTTTTCGAAAATTCAGCTAGAACTTCGTGGACTCTACGTCTGCCCTAGAGAACGTTCTCAAAAAAGACTTTCTTTAATGTTTTAATTATTGAAAAGTTACAATTAAAATATTGAAAGTATCTTAGTTTTGAAGATGGTCTGGTCTATTCTTATCATTTTTGTTGTTTATCACTCCGGTTAATTTAGCATTGGCTGTTTTCCAGTAAATCAGTTTGTTTTGGATAGTTTTTTTTTCATAGAACACGTCACAATGGAGCAACCTGTTCTTATGAAAGCGGTAGAAGTGCCACGTAGACAGTGCGAAAATTTCCTGCGATTCTCGGGAGAAATGAAGCAGCGAACGAATCTACAGTTTGAAGACTAATGAGGAAGTTTGAGATGACTAATTTAATGGGAATGGTGGAATCGCTTGAGCGGAATTAGTCTCATCGGACAGAGCAATAAATCGCTGTTGTGCAAGACAGTGTCAGTATGGGTCCTGGAAAATCGATTCGCCAACATTCGCAGCAGTTAGACATTCCAACAAATTTTGCATAAAGATCTCCATATGCACGCATATAAAGTCCAACTGGCGCAACAACGTAAGCCTGCTGATCATGCGAAACGGAGACAATTTGCTGAATAGATTGTGGGGAGATTGGCAGTGGACGAAAATTTCGCAAAAAATAGTTTTAAGTGATAAAGCCTACTTTCATTTGAGTGACTTCGTCAACATGAAAAACTGTCAGATTTGGGGAAATGAAAATTTTGGAATAGTCCAGGAGCGTGAAAGGCATTCACCAAGAACGACTGGTGATGTGGTTTTTGGGCAGGGGGAGTGATAGGGCCGTTTTTCTTTGAAGATGATGAGGGAACTGCAGTGACCGTAATATAATATCCAATTGGTTGTGGTCTACTTTTGAAGATATGGAGATTGACGATCTCTGCTTTCAGCAGAATGGAAAAGCAGCCACACGTCGCGCGAAACGGTTATTTTACTCCTCGAAAAATTCCCACAACCAGTGATTCTTTTGCACGGTGACGGGAATGGTCAATAAGGTTCTGCAATCTTACACCCTGTGATCTTAAGGGGTTATGGGTCACACTAAACACACATTTGGAACTGAATGATTGAGTTATCAGTAATTTTGAGGAACACATAAATGCATGTAGATTCAGTGCAGGTAAATGTAAAATGTAAATGGGAGATTCTACTTTCATAAAAATTTGACTGATTTACTGAATTTTCAAATTCAGTGCCCTTTATGGAATAGTTGATTATGGAATAGTTGATTTTTAATTTTTTCCATATTCCATATTTCTGGAAATCTGGGAACAAAATATAACTAACAGAGCCTAATCTAAATTTAAAAAGCTTGATAAGACTAGGCAATATATTGTAAACGAAAAATTAGCATCGGCATCAGTTACACCTCACCTACCACCACACAAGTACAAAATATCATTCTAATGTCTGCGCCACAGGAGAGGCAGCGGCGAAAAGTTATTGGAAAGTTATAACGGTATCGAAACTTCTCCATCAGAAAACTCGTCTGCGTGCTCGCGAAAGTTTCATTGTGTGGAAGCATCGGACTGCTACAATAACTCTCAAACAAACAGCGAAACAGAACGCGCGGTGAAAGTGCGCCAGAAGAGGAGAAATGCGGGGTTTTTGAACTGTGCGCGGAATGCCAGAAACCAATATAAATACAGCAATGAACGGCAGTTTTTGCCGCCGAACAAGTTACATTGCAAATAAAGTATAGCATCGGAAAAGTGGAGCCCTTGTTTATAAAGATTAAAAAAAGTTGCGCGTCGAGAATGGGAGGGAGTTTCAATTTTTCGAATTCTGTCATAGTTCAATTAAACATATAAGGACAAGTAAAATAAAATGGTGATATTTTAAATAACCAAAGAATGGCTATTATCGCTCTGCAATATACACAGAACATGTAATATTATAAAAAATAGGTTATGTCTGTCATATTTGAATAGGATATTCAAAAGATCATATAAAACAAATTAATTTCAATAGTAAACTCTTTCTTTAACTTCATTCAGTATATATAAAATTGTTCAGGAAGGTGTGCTACCTCATCAAAGGCTGCATGCTGTTTAAGATTATTATTTAGCATCTATACGATATTGTAAACTTTTTACAAAATAAATAAAGAAATAAAAAGGAATGTCTCTCCTAAAGAAGAATATTGGTTTATGTCACTCAACTCAGACGTATTGACATATTGCAAAAACAAAAGTACTGTGTCATGCACGAATTATAAATTTCTTTAATTATTAAAAGCATATCGTTAAAAATGTTTTTTCGCTTTTGGGGAGCTAAATAAGACTTGTTAATTTGTTTCGAAGAAAAAATTCAATAATTTGCCTCTGAAAAGATATTGTAACAAAAATAACAATTTAAAAATAATTTTCTGCAAAACACCGGCGACATCCTACAATATCAATCTGTTCCTCTTGATAACTTGAAGTGGTCTGTTTCACGGACTGTCGGCTCGTCCCATTTGTATATGTGGCTGATTTCACATTGATAAACAGAGTATTAACCAGATGTTCTCTAATGTCGAAGATCACGAAATAATCACTTGTGTGAACTGCCAGGGCGCTTATCCGGCTAGCTTCGGGGGATGTCCTGCATTCCTCCAAACCAACAACTCGCCAACCCGTGACCCCCACGAATACTTTTATATCTGACGCATCCACTTAAAAACCACCCAATCCTTCCCACTTAGTTTCGTAGCGTGTACTGTAGTATCTTTCACTGCAACTCGACCACCAGGCTTGGGTCACTATTGCCACATACTGGACAATGTTACAGGACGCAGAATATGGCAGCCCCATCTTTGGCCTGTTTAAAAATAACTAAACACTTGAGACAATGGTCAAGTTTCTACCATGACGGAAACACTTTGATGACACATCAGTTACCTATTGTTCTGGTTTCCGGGATAAAGATTAGGGGCTAGCCTCAGAAACCTTGTTTACCACCGATGGCAATGTTAACGTACACAAGCAAAAAAGCATCTGACTCTAAAGTTGTTTGTAAAATAGAAACCGCTTTCTGGCTGATCTACAGAGTTGTTTGGACAATCCAGCATCGTCGTGTGTGTTACAGAAAAGTGATTTTGATACCGTTTCGCTTCACGTATCGTAAGTAATGTGACAAGTGTTCTGAAGTGTGTTCTGAATACTCCAATTCGTAACGGACTTCCAGAGAATCTTTGGACACGCTCTCGGTTCCAGATATCGTATCGTGACCCCGTACTAGTAATTTTTCAGTTCCTCGTGTTTGTGATGTACTGCACTCTCATGTCGTAATTTTAATTCGTATTCAGCCAAGTTTATTTTTGTAAACATTGCGTTATAAAATAAAATAAATGAATAGAAAAGCCCATACAATATGAATTTTCGTTATTCGGCGTATGCGCATTATGGCAAATAAAAAATTGACAACGATAAAATAATCATTTTGTTTCTCGTCCTTCAAAAATTAAAATGTACATAAAGACCAGTATTTTTGCTCATTGTTTTCGTGATACAGTCTTTTGAAAGTCAATACATGTAACTTCATAATTTCCTTATTTTAATTCTGCTTAAATTTACTCTATATGGTCAGATGTTTATTTAAGCAGGTAATGCACGATCATAAATTACATATGACTTTACATATATTGCTTAATGTTTTTTTTTTGTATGTAATAGGTGTATAAATAAGTTCTCAGCTTTAGATTTCACAGGACGCAAATCACCGTTTACATGTAACGTATTACTCCGCCCACTTACGGTTTTAAAGCAATGACATTTGGTCTTTCGAAACATCATGCGATTTGGCGTTTGATGCACATAACCTCAATAATCAGCTGTGTTCACGATGGCAATCACAAAAGAGCATATTCGATTTTCTATCCACTTCGCGTTTCATCTTAAGAAAAACGCTGCTGAAGCCACCGAAATGATTTGTGCTGCATATGGTGAGAATGCTGTAAGTCATGCAACGTGCAAAAAGTGGTAGCAAAGATTTCGCGAAGGAGAGTTTAGTCTTGAAGATCAACCACGCGCTGAACGCCCTCAAACATTTGACACGGATGAGCTGGGAACTTCTCCCACATGCGGCGTATAGCTCAGACATGACCCCTTCCGATTATCATTTATTCTGGTCGTTACAGCATCACTTGGCTGATACGCACTTCAAAACAGAAGAAGAAGTCCGAAAACGCATCGATAACTTTATCGTCTCGAAGCCGGTGAGCTTCTATCACCAGGGAATTCGCAAGTTACCCGAAAGATGCCACTTTAATTTAGCAGAAAAAAGCTGAGAACTTATTTATACACCTATTACATATATTTCTACATATAGGAAAAAGTAGAAGTTGGTCTAAATTTCAAGGTCACACACGTGTATTTCTAGTAACGTTTAGTGGTTTTTAAGTACTTAGAAGAAATGTTGTGCTATTAAGCTACTTTATTCGAAGTTACTGTCATGTTTAATTATGCCTAATCCCTAAAAACGGTTACGGTCACCTTGTGGGTTTATTACGCAGGTTGTCGATTTATTGAAGTTTTTTCAATTTTACGATAACACAACTTTAATAATGCTGCATCGTATATATGGTAAACAATATTTTTGAAATAAATCGTTATAATTCTTAAATGATAACAGATCTTCATTCGTTAATTAACAAGGAATGAGAGTCGGTCTAAAAAAGAGTATACCACGCTTTCAGAGACAGACGTTGAAGATTAAGGCCGTTGAATATCGAGTAATGATTACTTATAACATTATAATGTACTATTCAATAAATAAACTTTTTAAAGACACAATTTCAAATTTGCTTTTCCAGTGAAGCATGAGTACAGATTTCACACGGTTAAACACTAGTAGCTTTATATTGTTGGAGAAACAATTAAGCATGAGGAAAGCAAAATTGCTGCTACAATGACAAGAATAGTAAACTTTTACGCAAAACTTTTGTTTTGACTCATCATAGGAAGCATTAACATTTTTTTACGACCATACAGTACCTCTTTTGATTTAGCATGGAAAGTCATCAGACCTTAACCCTATTGAGAACCTTAGCAAACATTTAAAACAAAATATAACATAACCATTATCGCCATGATCATTACTACTAGGACAAAACTAATAGAAAAGTTGATAGGTATATGAAAATTATTGCAAATGCAAAAAAGTAAGTCCAAAAGAACACAGAGTGTTATAAATTAAAATGCCCATAATTTTGTAGGTGCGACTTAAACATACAAAATAATGTAAATATAATTCTACTTGTAATTAGATACTATACATACATAAAATTGGCTATACAGCGTATAGCATCACTAGAGTCATGATAAAAACAGTGCATGCTCAGATTGTCAGCGTGCAGACTGTTACATTCAGATATTGGAAGATTACTTGTGGATGACGGTATTGGGATAATAATGACGACCTAATTTTCACGCAGGACGGTACACCATTCCATTTTGGTCAATCCTGTGCGTGCTTGGTTAAACCAGCATTCCCTAGGAAATTGCCCGGAACAATGTGAACTGCATAGATGGCTTCTAAAAAGTCCATATCTCACTTCATGCGACTGTCATGGGACTACGTAAAAGAGGAAGTATACAGAACAAAACCTCGCACACTGAAGGCACGAATTCAATAGGTCGTTAATAATATTCCAATATAATAACCAATAACTAATAATAAATAACAAGTTCTTTCAAAAGACTGTGCATTCCATCCCCGGCCGCTTGAGGAAACTGGTTGACACCACTGCTACCTATGTTGAAATTTAAAGATTTGCCTTGATTTTCCTATGTAATAAAGTACATGTGCAATTTGTTTCAATAACTCTGCATTCGAAATATGGGCTCTATTACCAATTTTTAATGCTCTTCGTATATTTATGTTTCACTTATTAGACAAACATGAAAAAGCCACATTAATATTAAAATTAAAAAATATTTAGTGATCATAATTTGATCACATACTGAGGTTGATTAATAAGAATTTGAAATAAAATCTACTATTGATGGCCAAATAAGGTATAAGGTGATCCTGGTAATAGATGATTGTCTCCGGCTACCGTAAGTAACAATCACCACAACAAATAAATCACGCCATTGCATTGTTTTCAACATTAATAAAATGTTTATCGTTTTTTCTAGGGAGCAATTATTGTTCTTTTGTATTTAATTTGGGATTTTGGTTAACCACAATCAGGTAAGTGAATATTTAGATCATAGTATAAAATAATAGTTTAAAGGAAAGCATTCCGTAAGCTACAATGTTGCATCCGCTTAAAACCCTGTTTTTCATGTGATCCTATGCCGACTCCGATGCTTCCAAAAATATGTAATTTAGAAGTGAAATTTGAACATGCACCGCTAAACTAAGCGACAACAAAGAGTTTTCAAACTTAAGTAAAGGGAGCACAAATTAGTCTCATTTTTAGTAAAAATCCACACCTTCAATCAAGCTAATTTAGTAATATTATTTGTAATTTAGTATTTTTAAAAACAAAAGCTCAGATGTTTTTTTTTTTGAGAAATGTACCAAGGTTTTTTTAAAGAAACATTTCCAATTCTGAATTTCCTTTTGAAAGATGGATGAAGATCTAGTTTAATGTGACAATCTCAAAGGGTATTTATAAGACCTTGAGCTTATCAAAGAGGCAAAGAAATGAAGACTTTCAAGCGACTTGTCTAAGCTTTTGAGAATCGCTATCTTTTGGTTTCTTTAATACGTGTAGATATAAAATGTGTAATGTAAAAGAGACATGAAGTTTTTGTTAGACGAAAATTTATTAGTTATATTACTTTTCGCAACATTGGTAAAGATATACCAAATTTTGTTGTCTCCTGTACAAATGTGATAATCGAACGAAGTGAGATGCTTATAACAAAACAATTCTTGGTAATAAAAACGTGGTCAACGCATCTTTATCGATAGTAAAATTATTTGTTCACCACTCTGTATAGGGTAAATAAATTTTGTTTAAAGCATTAGAGAGAAATAAAAATTAACTCAAAAATCTTAAATTGAACTTTCCGTACATCAGTGATCCAAAAATAAAAGCAGGGATTTTTAGATTTCAAATCCAAGATATTTTGGAAGGTGTTGTCTTAAAGAGAGATTAAATAAAATCGAAAGACGAGCTTGGAGAGCTTTTGAAGGTGTTTAATGAACTTTTTCAGAAACAAAAGTCGCAAATTACAAGAGGCTGATAGAAGCACTTCGTTCTTCATTCCAAATAACGGTATTACTAGAGAACAGTTACTTAAACGGTATAAGATTAAAGTTATCCCTGTATACTTCTGTTGGTCAGATTGCCGAAAACTACCACCAAGAAACTACAAAAGAAAGAAAACAATAAAATGATCATAATTTAACGGAAATACGGGGTGCTCTAGAAAATGTAGCCACACTCTAAATAATAAAAAATCCAGTGTTTATTGAATTAGCAACAATTTTTGAATGGTTCAAATTAAAAATTATTTAACAAAAGTAATAACATTCAAACTGATGACCACCTGTTTCTAAATACAGTCAATAACTAATAGACGAAACGTATCATTTGTAACTGCAAGACATTGTCTCTCAATTTCTTTTTCACCTCATTGATTATTTCAGGTTTTGTGCAGTAAACCATATATTTGAGATATCCCTATAAAAAGAAGTCAATTGAAGTGAGGTCTGATAATTATCAGCATCTCTTCGCCCAATTCATTTGTTCGAAAAATTTGCATTAAGATGGTAGTGGGAAAATTCTATATCTTCCTGAAAGTAAATTTCTTTATCACCGAATAATTTTTCGTCGCGTGGATTGACAAATTCATGTACCATATTTAGGTAAACATCAACGGTTACATTTTTGGTCCTAGAATGCCCAGTACTAATATCACACCACTCTATAATTCTTGGTAAGTTTAAATAGTATTCTTTAGTAATGTGCAAATTTTAAAGGTACAACTGTGTCGATTAATTGAGCCATTTCATTTAAAAGGTAGCATTATCGGCTCTAAATCAACTTTGGTTGAAAATGTTGCATCTTCAATTCCTATATGGTACACTGTATATGCTGTTAATTTTAGTAATAATTTCATTTGTCTGAAAAAAGTATATACGAGGGTTATTTTTTTTTCAAGGTCCGATTGGTAGCTAAATGAAAATCTCAGTCAGAATCAAGAAAATTTTATATGGAACAATGTGATACAATATTAGGCTACTTTTCGACATAATCGCCGTTCCAATTCATACATTTGTCGTAGCGTGGTACCAATTTTCCAATACATTCATCATAGAAAGCAGCCACCTATGTTTTTAGCCAATTCTGTACGCTGGTCTGCAGCTCGTTGTCTGTGGCGAAAGTTTGTCCTCCTAGCCAGCGTTTCATGTGGTCAAAGAGATGAAAATCTGAGGGAGCCAAGTCAGGACTGTATGGTGGGTAATCAAAAACTTCCCATCTAAAACGCTGCAGGAGGATCGTTGTTGCAACTTCAGTGTACGGCCGCGCATTGTCATGAAGAAGGACAATACCTGACGACAATATTCCTCTTCTCATGTTCTGAATTGCCCTTCGAAGACGAAGAGTCTTGCTGTACGAAGCTGCAGTGATGGTTGTGCCACGTGGTATGAATTCCACCAAGAGAACACCTTTACGGTCCCAAAACACTGTAGCCATACACTTTTTTGTGGAGAAGGTGCGCTTGAGCTTCACTGGTTTACAACTGGGAAGTGTGAATGCATCCACTGTTTGGATAGTTCTTTCGTTTCTTCAGTTTCGTAATGGACCCATGTCTCATCTCCTGTGACAATTTTGTCCAAAAACTCATCTCCGTCGTAATGGTAGCGCTGGAGGAAGGTTAATGCGACGCCCATTCGCTGAGTTTTGTGATGGTCAGGCAGCATCTTGGGAACTCATCTCGCGCAGGGTTTGCGGTATTCGAGCCTTTCATTCACAATGGTATAGAGAGCTGACCGTGAAATTTCCGGAAACAAGTCACTCAACTAAGAAATTGTGAACCGACGATTTCCGCGAATCGCCTGATCCACACGCTGAACAAGATCATCGGTTGACACTGGCTTCTTTCCCTGGCCGCCTGCATCATGAACATCTGTGCGTCCAGCACCAGCTCCATTACCGCACTTTGTTGCCACTCATAAACGTTTCTCCGTACACTTCACTCATTCGTCTATGAATTTAAGCTGCATTGCTTCCTTCAGCATGCAGAAATCGAATGAGTGAACGCAATTCACATTTGGCGGGAGGCTCTATTTTTTGAAGCATGTTTATGGCTCCCTACGTACTCGGAAATGACAATCGCGAATTGACGCGTTCCCCGGGCCAACTACAGGCACAGCGCAAAACGTCTGCTCACAGACCTAGCGGATTTTCCCCTTAGCTTTCCTTTAGCAACCAATCGGACCTTGAAAAAAAATAGCCCTCGTAGTACTAATTAAAATATAAAAATAAAATGTTACTATCCCCGTCTTTCTAATGCCAGATACAAGGTGTGTAAATAAAGTAATGAGATTGATAGTGTAGTGTACGATCTGGGAACACTGGGTCCGTTTGGAGAAAAGGTGGGTCGACATCTGATGCGCGTTCAGTGCGAGTGGGAACGCTCGCGAGGTAGTACATTGTCTGTAGTCTTGTAAAACGTTTTTGGCGAGTGCGTTTTGACGATGAGTGACAGAAAGATCGAGTAACGGTGTGCGATCCGGTCTTGCTTCAAACTAGGAAACAGTGCGACAGAAACGTTTGCAAAACTTCAGCAGTCCTATGAAGACTGTTTTGTCAAGAGCGCAGGTGTTTCGGTGGTTTAAGGTATTTTCAGAAGGAAGAGAGACGATTGAAGATGAACCGCGCAGCGGACGGCCTGCAACTGGATGGAATGACACCAATGTCGACAGAATCCGGAGCTTGTACGTTTTGATCGTCAGCTGACAGTCAAAATGTTCGAGGAAGAATTGCATTTGACGCAAGTCACTGTCCATCCAATTTTGACCAACGAATTGGGGATGCGGAAAATCTGCGCGAAAATGATCCCGGAAAACCTTTCGCTGGAACAAAAAGACACTCATAGAAACACGTGCCTTGACTTTTTGTAGCGGATTGAAAAGGACCCTCGTTTTCTGGAAATTATCATTATTGGTGACGAGACTTGCGTGTTTCAGAACGACCTCAAAATGAAACCCCAGGAATAGCACACTCTAAGCTCGCCCAGGCCAAAAAAAGCAAGAATGAGCAAGCCGAGGATCAAAAGCATACCGATTTACTTTTTTGTTAGCCGGGAAATCATCCACAAAGAATTTGTGCCTTAAGGCTACACCACCAATCAACAATTCTACGAGCTGTACTTGAACGATTGCGAAAAAGGGTCATGCGTGAGCGACCAAACATCAAGAACAACTGGGCCCTGAATCACGACAATGCACTTTGTCACACAACGATTTCAATTAATGAGTTTTTGGCGAGTAAAACATCCTTGTGGCTCCTCTGCCCCTTTATTCTCCCGACTTGAGTCCGTGTGACTTTTTCCTCTTCACACGTGTGAAAATGCACCTCAAAGGACGTCAATTCCAGTATCCGCGTTCCAGCATTGCTGTGACGAGTGGAAAAACCGTGTCCAGCGCTGTGTGCAATTACTTTGAAGGGGACAATGTACAAGTGTAACTGTCATTGCTTAATAAAATGGTAAAAAATCAGTCTCATTACTTTATTTACACACCTCGTACAATAACGAATTTTTATGGATTTTAGTTTTAAAAACACTTAATTCTATTAAGATGTAAACTTTTTAACAAAAGAGAAACAGAATATCTTGTAATTCAACACTGTCATAGATTTTATGGTTCTTTTCTAGAAATGGTAATAATAATTTATTGCTAAGTATAGTGCACAAATTTGAATTTTATTAAATTTAATTAAAAATTAGCATTAAAGAAAAAGTGCGTATATTACTGATTAATTTAATTGGTTATATAAATATTAAAAAATATTTATGAAATTACAGTTGTTATGTGATATACTTTTTGTTGGGTATATAAATGTTTTAGGTTTAATGCAATTATTTTTAGTCCGTTACTCGTATGTTTTTGTTGGCGGAAGTTTTTTAAATTAGTGTTAATATACTACTTAGTATTAAACATCTACGGCTAATTCTGTAAATGATATCCAAATGAGATTACAGCACTATCTAATGTTGTAACTGCATATCAGCTAATGCTTTACGCAGCATTCGACAGATGTCGCACATTTCTGCGGATTGGCAGAGGCGCCGCTATTGGAATCATAGCAGTAGTAACATTCATTGCGTACACGGAAATTTAAAATGTAACTTAAAATCCTAATTGAAATATAAGTAATAAGTGGGAGATTATTATGTCAAATTATTTGTTAACGTAGATATGTTGGCATTATTTTAAAAAAGAAATAAATTTGAAATGAAAGTACGACGATTAACCGACAAAACAAAAACGGAATATTAAGTTGTTCCTATTAATAGAAATATCAAAAAATCCACACAAAACGATTGTTCTGACTATTCTTTACGTCACACATACCTATTGGTCTCAATTTACTACAGCGCTTATGAATTCTAATAGCGTGCCGCAGTGTCAGCCCAATTTATTCTGACATCATCAGCCACTTAAGCGGTCGGCGTGATAGCAAAGACATGGATAAAATTACAGGCGCTTTCATTGGAAAACTGAAGTTGAACAGTCGCGCCGAAGGTTTCCTTCGTGGGTGTAGCAGGTCTTGCGCAACTTCTTGTTTCGTTGCAGGCACCGGCAACTATCCTTGCTCCAATTAATGGCGTAGAATTGTATATGAATATTTAAATTTTGACGAGCAGATTAATTGAGCTCCGATTGGGCGTTGCTCAAAGAACCGCACCTTCGGCAATGGCACGAAGGAGCGCTCCAGCGCCAACGCGGTTAGGGAAGGCCTGGATTATTTATAGCGCCTGTACGTTTTCCAGCCAAATGATCCTCAAGGCTGCCATATAAACGATAATTCATCTAATATCGGCGAGCTGCGGTGAATAAGTCACTCTTTCTCAGTACAGCCCTTTCAGTTCCTGTAAGGTCGATTGAGCAATGCGGGGCCAGGTGTTCTATTGATTATTGAAGGTCATATTTCTTGCGACGTCGATTTGTATCGATTTGGTTGCGGGTAATGAATTTCCATAGCAATTTTTGAGTACGCGATGAAAGGGTACAATTTAGCTACCGTTGTGTAGAGCGTAATTTATGGTCGTACATATATATCCTTAATTATTTCTATCGGTATTCGCACTTTATCCAACAATAACTTTGACTGAACATTTACTAATACATCACCTCTATTATTGCTTTAACCTATTTCTGCCCTTCAGTTCTCAGTATACAATGCCTTTTAAATCATATAATTTATTAGGAAAGTGAATAATTATTTATCTTTATTTTAGATGACTAGCTCTTTCATCCAATATATTAACTTTCTACAGCAAAATGAGTTTTGTGTTTTGTTTTGATTTTTATATGTATATGTGTGTAACGTAATTCTCAGTCTCTAGTTTCATTCCACGTTAGCACCTATTCAAACTCATATGTCGTGTCTATTATACAGCGCAGTACAGTGCGCCATCTACCAGCTTTACGATACAAGAAGTATTTGTTTTGCTAACATGGAACAAACAACATTGACGACACTTTTCGCACTCCAACTGCAAAAAGTACCAGTTAAGCCCGGGAAATAATCTGTAAAGCTTAAGGGAAGATGTTTCCTGTAACATCTACAACGGTTTAAAAATGGAAATTTTCACCTGCATAGTCAAAAATGAGGAAGCGGAACAATTTTTGTTACCTGTAGACAATCAAAGCTTGTAAAAGGTTGGGAGATTTTATTATACCTGGCGTATTCGCCAGACTTCATCTCTTTATATTATCACCATACCTGGCTGATACTCGCTTCACTTTTGTCGAAGATGTCTGGAAAAGTTTGTCAAATTCGACAGCTTCTCGAAAAAGATAGCGTAGAAGCATAAAGTTAGGGCGAGAGGGGAGGGGGGTATTAGTTATATTTTATTAAATCACTAATAAGCAAGATGTACCTATAGAGCAAGAAAATAAACTTTGATAAAATGTGATAGAACTATTTATGAATACTTCCGGGTAATTTTTGAGCAACAGAGACATTTGCGACTTAACGTCCACTACGGTTATTAGAAGGTTTGTAAACACAAGATTGTGATTCTTTAGCACGAGTTATACGAGGCGCATTCATAAAGTAAGGGCCGTTTGCATGTATATAAATAGTGGCGCTTCGAAGCACAGTTTTTACCACTGCAGCGCCATCTACTGACTCATTGCGAAGCTACAGCGTCATTTGTTTTGATTCTGAAATTGTATTGTTATCAGTGAATGCAAAGAACAATGGCCGCGAAAATCGTTGATCCCGCCAAGTGTGAAGTGCGTTCTGTGATTCGTTTCTTATGTGCAAAAGGATCGTCGGCTGCTGAAATTCATCGGGAGTTATGCCTGGTTTACGGACCTACAGTTATGAGTGAAGGAAAGATTAGACAATGGTGCCGTTATTTTACAAATGGCCGAACAAATGTCCATGACGAAGAGCGGAGTGGCAGGCCCAGTATCCAGGCTGATGAAATCGTTTCACAAGTGGACCAAGCACTGCGATCTGATCGTCGATTGACGATTAGTGGCCTGGCTGACAAGTTTCCTCAACTTGGACGCACTACTGTTTACAATATTGTCACAGAAAACCTCGCATACAGCAAATTGTGTGCAAGGTGGGTACCAAAATGCTCACCGACCACCACAAAGAGCAAAGAATGTCTAGTGGACGAAAGTTTTGGCCCGTTATCAACAAAATGGAGATGATTTGTTTTCTCACATTGTTACTGGGGACGAGACGTGGGTATCCTACGCCAACCCAGAAACAAAACTGCAATCGATGCAGTGGCGACACTCATCCTCACCAAAACCGAAAAGTTTAAACAAACTCAGTACACAAGTCGAAAATTGATGGCTACAGTTTTTGGGACAAAGACGGTGTTCTTTTGGTTGATTTCATGGAACGTGGGACAACAATTACAGCTGACGTGTACTGCGAAACGCTCAAACACTTGAGACGTGCGATCAAAACAAACGCCGCGGAAACTGTCATCTGGCATAATCCTCCTCCACGATAACGCGCGTCCTCACACTGCTGCCAAAACCATTGAGAAAATTCAAGATTTCCGTTGGGAACTTTTGACCACCCACCGTACAGTCCAGACCTTGCACCTAGCGACTACTTCTCTTCTTGCATTTTAAACGGTGGCTGGGTGGACAACGTTTTGAAACCGAAGACGGACTCAAAAACGCCGTTGTCAACTGGTTCAACTCTCAGGCGGCAAGCTTCTATGCAGAGGGGTTAAAGAAGCTGGTGCAGCGGTACGAAAAATGCTTAGAAGTGAACGGCGATTATGTAGAGAAGTAAAGTAAGATTGTACCTAACTAAATATGACAATAAAATTTGTTTCTTATGAGTACATTTTTTTCTGTGACCAAACGGCCCTTACTTTATGAATGCGCCTCGTATAACAAAATTTTGCCCCGGGGACAATAATGGATTCTTCTTAATCTATTAAATAAACTAAAAGACAAGGATCTATATGTTGTTCAGGAACACCCAGCAACGATGGTGATCAAACAAGAAAAACCCAATTGTATAAAAACATTAAAAACTTATGAGCATGTTCTTAATAATAGCAAGTGCCTCCTTATCCACTAGAAGAAGGTTGAAAAATATCAATATTTGAAGATTCAGCAGGACATAGAACCAAATTAGAAGTCAACCACTAACAAGCAAGCTTTTAAGAAAAAATGCAATTTTCTGGACCAGTTTTTGTATCCAACTTAGACAAAGGTATCGAATGGGATTTCTTACAGGTACCACAATTTTGCCTGTAATTCTAGTTTACATTACTTTTTAAATTATAATTTCTTTGCATTTAATAATACATTAAATTTAATTTCTTTCAACCTTCCCTTCTACATTAATGCATTCACTTTTCCTTGATTTATTTCGTCTGCGTTTGGTGTGTTAGGATCATTTTTGGATTAGTTGATTATTCTTTAAGCTTTCGTTGTTGCTTCAAATTTAATTTTTAACACCAAATGGAAAATATATATTCGTGTTTTTGTTAGCTTTTGTTGACTTTTAACTCTCAAGATTTGGTATCTTTTAAGCAAAGAACTTTTCTAAGCAAACACTAATTATCCTTGAAAGAAATGAAAATCTGAAAGTTCAATATTTAGTTAAAATATGTGGACCACTCAAAAGTTATTAGCCAAGCTGTAATAATATTGATCTGGTTGATAATGATCCTGATAAATTATTTTTTTTTCGTTGAGCAATTCCGGATATTTCTTAAAATGTAATGTTTTCGTTTGATTTGATTGTGTTAATTATTTTGTTTGCCGACAGAAGTTGATGATAGGAACTTGTCTCCCGATTCTTCAATTATACACATTATCTTCTTTGCTATCTCTTTCTTTGTATGTTATTTTAACGTTTCCATTTTTTATCCCCATCAGAAAAATCTCTAAAAATAGAAATAAAAAATAGAGGAAACGTTTAGAAAGTAGATGTGTCTCCAAAAAGAATGTAACAAATAAAGTTTTTAGAATTCCACATCATAGTTGTACCATCGACATGTATATTGTGGGGATTTAAGAAAGGTCTAAGTAAAAATGTTTGCTGGACGCTTGGCTGGACTATGTTTGATGCGCCACGTGCTAAACCAGTTACATGGGGTATTTAGCGATAATTGAGCATGGTCAGTTCCTAAGTTAAGATCTTCGTATTAGTCAGAAATGGCTGATTAACTTGATTTGACTTGTATATATTAAATAACGTTAGACCAAGAATATTACCTTGAGGTACTCCTGAATCAATACCTTTTTTTGTCTGAGATAGCGCTGTTGATGAGAAATCAGAAAGTTCTGTTATTTAAAAAAGAAAAGATAGTGGCTGTTGTTTAGTCTAGTAGTGGTAAATGGGGCCATTTGTATTTTAATGCACGTTGTCGAAGAGTTGGTTTGTATCGAAAAAAGCAGCTACGGTGTACAGCTACCCCTCTCTGTTTCTATATTCTTCTTCTTTTATGCCATTCTCTTCTATTATTCTTTATATCTCCTTCCTTCAGCTTTTTTCTACGTTCTCAGAGCATATATTCTATTGCTTTATACGAAATGTACATCTCATCAATCCTCCGACTATGTCCATACCACCTCAATTACATTTTTTAAATATCTTCTACTTTGTCTTCTTTTATCCTTTATGTTCTTTATTGTTTCGTTTCTAACTCCGTCTTGTTTTGAAACTTTTGGTGAATGCCTCAAGTCATCCATTTCCAATGATCTTTAATCTCTTTGTCTTTTCTCTATTATGTTTCTATACCACATTATCGAATTAAGTACTTATGCAGCTTGTTTTCCTTTTATTATTCTAGTTACTGTACTATCGGTCATTTTAAGAACATGGTCTTCAGCAAAACTTAACGAATATAGGGTGGTGTCATTCACTTTTTTCCCACCCTCTACATGATTTCTCCAGACTCATAGTACTTTGTCTGCATGTATTTTTTTGGTGAGATTCTTAACGACGACGTTTAGTGTCAGGTCTGGGTAAGATTTTTTTTATACGTATTTATTTCTCTTGTTGTTGGCTTGTTAAAGTCGGTTGTAGTTGGTTGATGGGTTTTTATTTCGTATCATTAGATCCTAGATTAGTTAGCCTATTGTAAGTCGCCTATAAATAAATTGTTTTTACTTTTGTCAGAACTGTGTGTACAGTTAGTAACATTTGAGGCTTTTAAGTTATATTTTTCGTAGCTTTTCAGAGAGTAATTGTTCCTGAATTTGAACACTCTATGTTAATGCAATTCTTTTCGAATTTTATATGTAAGCGTATTCACCTTTTGGTTAATATTTGGTTTCTCGCCCCAAACCATTGCTTTTAAATTTGATTATTTTCTCTAATTATTTGTGTAATGTATTCGAGAGTTATTTCGACTAATTTGTTATTTACAATCAGCATTTCTTATGTCTTAATTATTGAGAATAGAATTGTTTAGTTTTTATTTGGGTTTTGCTAGAATTTTATCCAGTTGACATAGCTATTTTTCAATCTTGAGTAGGTGGTTTGTAAGATAGTGTAGTAGAAAACAATATCATTAGTAGGAAAATGATCGGAGTTGAATTTGGATAATCATTTAGATTAGTTCCATAACAGCCCCAATGTGTGTTCTTACAGTTAAGATTTCCCATTACTATTGTAGGAATCTAAGAAGTTCATAGGAGTCGAATCTCATCTTCAAGAAAAAATTTGTTTGTTTGTAGATAGATGCAATTTTAATTTCTCCCTATATTTTTCGTTTTAATGGAGGCTGATATATTGCTTCGAAGTTGTTCATAAGTAGGTCAACTGAAGTAGTGTTGTTCAGATTTGTTGAATTTATGTAATGAAAATTCATACTGCTCTGGTTATTCTATCGTTATGAAACACTCTACACTCGCTCACTTTAAATAGTTCTCCTTTCGATAAATATGTTTAGATGTTTTTATGCCACTGGTATTCCAGTTGAGGATAGATGACTTTGACTTAAAAATATTTGGGAGAATGTATGTCAACAGGAACAAATTGGTACGAGGTATAAATAGAGTTATTTAGTCTTCAATTAATTGTACAATTTTATCGAGGTTGGGAGTAGAAAAATTTAGACAAAAATGTATCATCCTTCATTCTTATTTTTATTAAAAATAGAATTTAATTCGATCGCTGGCATTTTTACGGCCCAGTTCGACTCAGGCTGCAATAAATGAGTACCTGGAGGTCAAACTCTGGGGTAATAATAGGCGGTCGGTACGTAGCGCTAGCCACGTTACTACCCTTGTGTACCGTAGGCTCTAGACTGTAACAGATCTATCCTGTTACGACCCCAAAGGGCCTTCGAGGCCTATTACGGGGAACTATTATTATTATTAGAATTTAAGAAGATAGGGAAAAGATTTGCTGCCGTTATATGACTAAACGATAAAAAATAAATCAAAGGCCAGTAACCGAGTACTTGAAAAGGTGACCATAAACGGAAGTGATAAAGAAGATAAATAAGTAAATTAGAGTACTTCCACGTATATACTAAGAAAAAAATATAAATAAACGACGAAAAGAAGGTCACATATTTCACTTTATTCACTAGGATAAAACGGATGGCAAGTTTTTTTTTGAAACGTATACTTCTTTTGCGGTTTGTTTACAATAATAAGCAAAACATATGTTAACTTGACACAAATGCCATGAAACAATTACGTAAAGGTTCAAATACAGGGAATTACAATACATATTTGTTTACTAATACAGGTTCTTATAATTAATATCTTAACTGGCCAAATCTATGATGTAGGTCTAACGGTTTATGTCTGTCTAGTCTTTGTAAGTTTTCACTATTTTCTAGTAAGTTTAGGACTAAAGCAGTAGAATGATGTTCTAATTTTCTTAGATAATTATCACTGAACTTCACTATCACTTCTTTAGAGAGTCAATTTTTAAATCAGTTAAAATTTCTGTCCTTAGTACCAAGTAGGAAGCATCAAACATAGCACGTAGTACTTCAGATATTTTAGTTGGCTGCAGTACCCCACAGCTGGATGCTGTAGGTTCCGATAGGTTTAAAGACTACTTGGTGGCAAGTTACCTCGTCCATAAGTTAATAAAGGAAGAGTTTAATAAGCAGTCCCGTAAATTCACAAGCGAACACTGATTATAATCGTTTACAAGGAACGAGTGTTAGTTATACACAGCGAGTAAGCTTTAAAATTCGTTGTTTCGATACAATTTTGTAACCTTGCCACCATAATGATAGGTATCATTTATGTTTTATAGTAGAGGAACATGGTATGATTTAAAGAAGGCAATGATCTATAGCAGGTTTTAATATTAATAATTTTTTTCATAACTTTAGATTACATACCTTAAAATGTCGTTTTGGAGTGCCTGCTTTGCATGCCTTTGTTTAAAGCGACCGAATAGATAAGCCGAGGCTTGCGTGTTCTTTTAAGTCGAATAGGGTGAAAGTGGGTGAAAAGTGGACTAAACTCAAATTAAAAAAATCCAGTAAGTGTGATGACCGCGCTCGACAGAGTCGCCGCGAAGACGTGCGTGCTTGCCCGGCGTTACGTCTGTGATTTCATGTTCAATATAAATCGTGTATTAACTTTCAATATGGTCGCAATTATGCGTTATAAAATTTGCATAATCACACAGAGCAGTCCGCGGAGCGATTGGGTAAAGTTCAGATACTGACAAACCGCTAAGTTTACTTTCTAGTAATTTTTAGTGCATGATGTGGTTAATGCTGTTTAATAATGGTAAATCATCTGGTTTGTGAGAAATTCTTCCATGAAGTGTGCTAATTACGCTTAAGACGAAGTCGCATTTATATATTATATTGGGGAAATATCAAGTTTTATTACTGATATTATATTTTTGAGCATGGGAACATCTTTAAAAATTCCAGAAAAAGAATTTTTAATAAACTTATTATTTGAAGACCTCAGAGTAATGCAAACTAATGTTTTGTTAACATACAAAAATAATTCTCTGTTTTTACTATGCAAAAGTTTAATTTGTGCAAGATAAAATTGTTTTCCAGTTTACTAAATATAACTTTAGAATTTTAAATTTCAGGATAATTTAGATATAACATTTATTTTTATTATACTTTTGTTATAGAACTGATATTTTAATTTTTCAGATGACCATTAATGGCGCTTTCCTTCGAAACTCCGGTTATGTCAAGTCTTGTGCGCGTCTAGACTACAGTGCTACTAGATGGTGGTGCTGGAACGCACATTCTTGGAATGCTGCAAGGGCAGTTGTGAGCAAAACGAAAAACCATGGAAACAAAGAATTATGAGCAGCGATGGACGGTGTGTTTTCCTTGGAGGGAGTAGAATGATTGCTTTGAACATCTGTACGAGATTAGCACAATACGACTGCTTCTGGGAACGCAGAACCAAGTCGTAGAACTGTGTTTTGTTGAATATAGGAGTTCAAATGCGACAAGGGCTGCTTTGAGATATGCGTGCACACCATATACTATCCAACATATGTTGGCTTGATAATGGCGAACAGGAAAATTGTGTTGTATGCTCTAGCAAATACAAAAGGTCTATTTCATAGAACTTGATAAGTCATCATCCATAAAGATTTGAAGATGATAATGGTCTATACTTGATGGGTTTTTATACTCACATCACTCAGCAGAAGCAGAAACATGTACAGCATGAATTTTGAGAGGATCTTTGAATGTATGATCAAAGCAGAGGAATCATAGTTCTGGCACGAGGCACTATAAATGGAATTTCTAGTCGCAAGAAGCCACAGTTAGGATTGTTTATTTCAATACAAAAGGCGAATGTCTTTTAAGGACAGAAATCATTTTGGTGATGGATTGTCTCGCTGCTTGTGAGAGCATTAGCAGCAAACGGCTCTGTGAGTCGCTGTAGCAACTCAGCCGACGTACATATTTAGATCTGGGATATGTAGACGCGGCGTATTGTTTCAACATGTCAATTGCCACACAGTTATCATGCAAGGTATCGAGTACATCGTGCTGTCTTACACTTCATATTTGCCGGGTTTTGCGTCGAGGGACTACGTTTCGTTTGACGTAATTACAGGGGCAGTTTGCCGTGTTTCATCCAAAAAAATGGTTTACAGGTTTAAGAAACTATCGGAGCGATGGAAAAATGCATAAATATTGAAGGAAAATATTTTGTGCACACACTTCTTTCTAATAAAAGATTAGTGAAAAGAGAACAATTGTGGTTCCAATCATTTGCATATAAATCTTGTATTCATAAAAAATTGGAAGAGTGATAATGTAATTTCCCCTTCGTTGTAGGAATAAAAAGCAAATAAAATTATTTTAAAACCACTCATGGGCTGCCACTGAAAACTATGCTGTTTATTAGTGCACACATACAACTAGTAATAGCGCATCGAAAATAGGATCATTACTCCGGTGGATCCTTCAAAGTTTTTCATGAGCTTCGTGTAAACGTGATGCATAAATAAGGTAGGTTTGGAAGTTAGGTAACAACTATTTCATCTGTCAAAAAAATCTTCTATTGGCTGTGCAATACCGAAGAAGGAGTTATGATTATAATGCTTTTTGGAACCTTAGCTTTAAAGTAAGAAAGTATCCTGTACTTAGCCGATAATCTCTCAGTGCCAAATCACTACAGGACGTAATTATTTTTCAAATGATGAGCTTTCGAGCTACCATTAAATGTTTTCCGACAAGGTTTTGTCGAATAGGGGACGCCATTGCATCAACTAGTTTCTTCTTTCTCATGGTGCATAGCCGATTTCACTTTCGATGATAATGAATGCTCCTATTCGCAATGAACTTTCCGATTCTGAAAGACTACAATAAATTTAAATGGCGATTCTCTAATTTGCAAAGGACTATATGATTTTCATAACTACCCCACTCTAGAACAACAGTTTCACAAAAGAAAAGCACATACTCTGCTTTCTTACACTTGTGGCGAGTGGTTTTTACAGTCGATTGCAAATATGTATTAAAATTTTTGAAGAGTATTTGTATAATTAAATTATATTTTTCTACACTACACTGTTATATGTTTTATTTTGTAAAACCATTTTATTCAGCCTAGCGAAAAGTGGGTTAGTGGAGTTGACTAGTGTTGGTCCTCCAAACCTTCAACGGTCGAATGGTTAAACAAAATCAAATATTTCTTAAGATTTGAGCTCATCGCCCTTCAAATATGGATTATAAATAATTTCAGACAACTTTCGGTAATTTTTTTTTGATTTTCTAAAAGTTTTCCTCCTAGAAAAAATATCAAAACCCATGTTAGAAACACAAAGGTGGTGCTAATCGACGCACCTGTCCTAGTTGAAGTTTGTAAGTTCTAATTCAACCTAAGAATTACTATTAGTTTTGTCTACATTATAATTTATTGGATAAAGCTTATCACGACTGACATCATTGTACCTAAAATTTACCTAGAAATAATCAGATGCTGTAATAATTGATTATCGGTATTGCATTTTTTGTAAGTGGGAGAAGCAAAAAGAGGCTTAATCTTTCAGTCCAGTTTTAATGAAATATTAAGTACACAAAATCGAAATTGTTTTATTGATGCAGATATAATGTTATTGCCGCATCATCTCAAAAATTTCCACGAACTCATTTAAGCATCTTTCAACAGTATTCGTCTAAATATCGAAAAACGTGTGAATTAAAATATTAGAAGTTATAAAACAAACAATCTGTTATAAGAAAATTAAAATTTTTGAGCGACACGTTTATCAAGAGAAGATCAGAATAAAAGGCTTAGAAAGAGGAAGAAAATCGTTGTAAGAAATGTATCACTTGTGAGAACAATGGTAGATGTATGCGCAGATATTATGTACTAAAACAATCAGTGTTAGGTCATAACTTAAACATAATCAAAATATTAATGCATTGTTTGCTATGTTAAGAAGTAAAATTGTAAAAGCAAAACATCTATTGATAATTGCCTAGATCTTCTTGGAAGTTATAAATATCATCGTGAATTGATATAGAGTAAAAGTGCTAACTAGAATATAAAAGCCTACAGTTTACGAAAAATTTTAAAAATATTTTTCATGTTCCGAAGTAGAGCTTTGGGTGCATTTCGGTACAATATGGGAATAGCAAACTACGTTCTATTTTTTGATTTGTTATCTGCCATTTGTAACCTACCCCATCAGATTATAGGTATAATAGGTGTGCACGCAGAAACTCGGCTCTGAAGTTAGTTGCATTAAAGAACATACTTGAATGCAGCCAATTCGCCCGCTACTTTGCATATATGTAGCTTAGACATTGCTGTTTTTATAACATAAGTTTCAGTCATTTACAAGCTGCCGTTCCGTGTGTATCAATTTTATAAGAGATGGATGTCGATAAGCAACATATACGCCATTGCATTCTATTCGGTTTTCAAATGAAAAAAAAATGCTGCTCAAATTATGGAATTGATTAATTCGACTTTGGGTGAACATGTTGCGAGTCATTCAACAGTAAAAAAGTGGCTTGCAAGATTTTGTGATGGAAATTTTAGTCATAAGGACAATCCACGTCCAGGTGCAGTAAAAAACAATCCATGTCAAACTCAAGAAGAGCTTGCAAAACAGTTAGGAGTTACTCACCAAGCAATATCACTTCGATTGCATGCAATGGGAAAGGTACAGAAGGAAGGAAAATGGGTTCCTCATAAACTGACGGAAGAAAACGAAAACCAAAGAGTTGACATCTGCATGAATTTGCTTTCTCGGTATAAACGAAAGAATTTTTTGCACAAAATCATTACGGATAATAAAAAGTGGATTTTGTTCGACAACCCTAAACGCGGAAAAACATGGATTGATCCAGGCCAGCCATCTCTGGAGAATAAAAGACCATTCACGGGTCAAGGAAGGCGGAAAGTGATATTGCTGCATGACAACGCTCGTCCACATACAACAAAACCAACCCAGGAATTCATCTTCTCCTTAGACTGGGAAGTTGTCCAGCATGTGGCGTATTCTCCAGACTTGGCTCCTCCTGATTACTACTTATTCAGATCAATGTCGTCATATTTGAAAGACCCGCGGTTCACGAAAGTTGAAGATGTGCGAAAATGGCTCGATGACTATTTTGTTTCGAAACCACCAAGAAGACATTCATCATTTACCCGATAAATGGCAAAAGATCATAGTTGGTAATGGCGAATCTTTCGATTATTAATCTTTGTAACAAGTATCTTTTCAATAAAGTTGAATTTGACCAAACAAAGCCGAGTTTCTACTTGCACACCTATTAATAGAGAGTTTGTAAACTTGAAGTTTAATTGCAAACTTTTTTTATATGTGAGTTTTACATGTAAACTCTTTGTGGAGATATATACCCAAATATTTAGTATTATGCACAAGGATAATATTTGTCTATTTAATGTAACAGACGCACATGCGCTTCTGTGTTTTGTAAAACTAACATGGCTGACTTATTCTCATTTAACTTTATGTACCACTTCCGTATTAGGTTTAAATTGTTTTGTAATTTCTGCTGTGTTCTTACTAGGTCTTCACCACTAGCCAGGATTACCGTATTATGGGCAAAAGTAGCCGTCATAGTATCTTGAGTAGCGATTAGGTCCGTTGTAAATATAAGATACAGAAATCGGTTTCATAACACTTCCTTAAGAAATATGTGCATTAAAATTGTTGGTTCTTCAAATTCTACATTGAAGAATCTTTCGCGCATTGTTATAAAATTATTATTCTTATATTTTATGTTATAATATAATTATGTGATTAATTAATGTAATAATTTAAAATCGAACGATTGCCGGTTCAACCGCAAGAAATGGAACCAAAATGTTTCAATTTCTTTTCCGACTTTGTAACTGTTCACATAATCTTGATTCTGTGTCCTGCACAAGGGTCTTTCATGAAGTTATTTTGAATTAGAGGCCATACAGAGCGGTCACCCGCCTTGTTCATTATAGTCTCAAGGATTGTAGCAAATATTTTTGTAATGTTCAACTCTTAACAATTTTTCGCGTATTACTTTAAGAAAACCCCTCTCGCCTTTGCTTATGTGCTGTAATTGGCCGCCCTACATTTCTTAGTTAATTTTAATTGGATTTAAGCCAATCGCAGCCGATTCCTTATTTTTGTAACAACTCACTGAGGTTACTTTAGAAGCTAACATATTAAGCAAATTCAGGCAGTTCCGTTCGATATTATCCTGACAAAAGTTTTCAGAAAGATGTACTAACTTAATAAAAGTATTTGTCAAACAGTAAATTTGTTACGTCAATTTCCAATTTTTGCATTTAGAATGCAATAAAAGGTATGTGGTACCAAAGTTTTAATTTGTAAAGAATTTTCTTGTGTTAAACCTTACTGAACGCTTGCTTTATGTTGATAAAAGCGGCTATACAATATTCACTCGATGAACTTGCTCAATAATAAAACGTGTTTTCCTAAATCCAAGTAGATGATTTCGTATCATTTCAGTTTCTTCAAGTACATGCAGTAGGGGCTTAAGCAATGGTTGATTGAAAAACGTATTTAATATTAGAGGACTATAAGATGATATTTCATTTGGGGGTTTTGCGGATTTTAAAATTAAGATAGCTTTTCGACAGAGTTAAAAAATATCCGGTTCTCAGTACTGATTTGCAGATGCGGGTAACCACTGTAATTATCTCTTTCGGCAGCTCTCTTAAAACATGCCCTGTAATGAGGTCGTATCCTCGTGTTAAATGGAAGATCATTATTTTTACTTGACTTTCGGTGAACACTTTAACCGGCAGCGATAATTGGAAAAGTGCATTCAGGTAATTTAGTATTTCTTCATGTGTTTCTGCCAGCATTTTTTAGTTTTTATAAAATATTATGCTGCCATTTATTACGCCGCCACCTCTTTTAAGTTATTTTTCCCACGATTAAAGTGGGATATTGCTGTTTACTGGGTTTGCTGAGAACATCCGGTGTGGTTATTCAAGGTGCTTTTTGGATTTAATTGTTAAATATTTCGATGGGACATTCAATAATTTTACCGTTTCTCAGATTTAAGGTGTGTATGTAACTGTGGCGGTTTAGTGTTAACCATGACCGATGAACTTAGGGTAAGTAATACAAGAGTGTGGTCAGAACATAAGTTAAAGCTCTCCCCCATTTTAGATATATTTTACTTATTAAGATACCTCTACACAATCTGGATTTTCTCGGGTGAATAGGCGAGTAAGATAGTTTTCATTCATTACTTTGAACAACAGTATACATCTGAGAGAGCAGAATTTGGAACCGCCAATTTAAACAGTTGCTACTTTATGCCATGCTGCATGTAAACGCATAGGCAAACATTCTCGCCTCAAATGCTTCCCGCACAGATATAAAGAAAACACTGTAACTCTATGCGTCGACACCAAATAGGTTTTTGAATATGTTCAGATTAAAATCATAAATAATGGCTTATTAAAAAAATAGAAATGTTATTAAAATAAAGAGCAATACATCTGAGCTTGTCCGAGTGTCAAGGAACCATGGGCCCGAGGAATTTTACTCACCCCCCACCCCTCTTGACAGGCTAGCAGAGCGCATTCATCGCACATAAGATGATAAAGGTATTATAACGAAATAAATGTATGGTTTTTTCAAACGAACAAATGTGAAGGTTCGAAGATCATTAAGAAGGTAGTGTATGTATTAGATATTAGATAGATAGTATGTATAATGAGAGATTTTCAGACGAAAAGAGAAAAAAAAACAGTAGTGATTTTAATTTTCAGCAATTTCAAAATTCCATTAGTAATACAAAAGTTTATGCCGAAGGCATGTTAGTTGTGTATATTAACTTTTTTAATTGGAAATTGAGTATATTCTTATCATGCGAACATCTGGAATACGGAACGCTTCTGGGAAAAAATTCCATTTTAATAGTGACCTCGACTAGTTGGCGTAACGGTACTACCGAGAAAGGAAGCAGGCACCTGAGCTGCGCCAGCCGGCAGGAAAACGCAAGGCAGCAAATAAAAAGGCGGCCTTGTGATTATAATAAGCGTATCCTTATTATATCGTGTCAAGGCCATCCCGTACTACAAACGACGTAGTAAATAATAATGACGGCGGTACGACGGTGTTTGTTTACATTCCGCGGGCACGTGTGCGGCAAGTACCCATTGATATGGCTAATTGCGGGCGCGCGCGGAGCGGCGCGGAAGCGGCGCCCGGCGGCGCGCGACCTACGATAACGGCTCAATATCGCGTTTCCGGGCTGTTTATTTATTTACGCTTGTAATGAGTCATCCGAAGAACTCGCGGATACATTCCGCGCGCCATAAAGCCGTCGCGGGCTCGGCCCAGCGGTGCTTTATCGCGGGATACGCCGCGGAAACGCCGGGGGAATGGAAGGCGGAGGAATTTAGACTATCGCGGTGGCAATCTCGAGCCGACTTCGCCAAGAAAACTCATAATTCACCCCGGATAGCCGGGTACGAATGAAATATATCTATCATCATTTATTTTATGCCTTTTGTGCGGGGGGCGACGGCGTACTCTCTGCGGAGCTCCGGCTGCGCGGAGCAACAAAGGCGAGATTATGGTCTACGGCGACTGGTGATTTTCTCTATAGATATATATTTATCGTGCGGCGGGGTCTTTACCCACAAGGAATGCGATGCCGGCCTCGTTCGGCTTAGCAACTTCACACAAAGGTTGAGTTATCTGCCCAGCAATATAAAACGTTCTGATTAAACCAACTTCTCTGGTTTGCATTCAAATTAGACAGCCTTATTGCGATTTGCCACCGAAATTATTACTAAATTATTAATTACACCCATATGAATATGTAAGTAAACAAAATTTAAATTTAAAAAGCAACTACCATAGTGAGGCCTTAATCGTAACGCCCATAAACTTTTTTATGATGCAAATTGGATAATGTGCGATTTTAACAGGCTGGCGCTATCTATCGCAGAATGAATAAAACAAGCTCTCTTTCGAAACAATCAGCAGTCTTCCACTAATATACACGAAAGCTGAATGTTGAAGAACTGTTATTAGAAGTCCTACACAATTTGAAAGTAAATATTTTTCTTTGAAATTTTTTTATTAAATATTTTTACAATCTGTCGAAATTTCACATTTAGTAAACATTTTGACAATCGTATCATGGTGATTACCTAAAAACATGTCGGTAAAAAGTCCAGTGATATTCACCTTTTATATTACACGTACTTTTTGTCCCCGATTTACACATCACTCACGCCTTTACACAAATCTGTCGGCTTGAACCTTTTGAGTCTGGGTTCCTCGTCGTCGTTTTCTAGTAATTCTTCTACCAGAACATTTGTGTATTTCCTCATTAATGGTTTGGATATCCATACATACCATGGTGCATCAACAATCGAACGTAGTGTTTTAGCTTGGAAACGTCGGAATATTTCAATATTGGAGGTACTCGCTGTTCCCCAAAGTTGTATCCCGTAAATCCATTCAGGTTTCAGAACGGTTTTGTATAAAAGTATTATGTTATCGATAGATAGTTGGGATTTACGCCCTATCAACCAATACATTTTACGAAAGATTTCTCCTAGTTTGGGTTTTGTACAGACATGATTTTTCCAGGTTAGCCGCCTATCGAGATGGATTTCTAGGTACTTAGCGCTATCTGCTGCAGGTATCTGCTGATTATTTAAGAAGATCGCTGCTGGGCAGGTTTCTCTGGTTAACGTGAAAGCCAAATTAACTGACTTCGCATTTATTTTAATGCGCGAGTTTTAGAGCCATAGTTGGAGCTTGTTGAGGTGATTTTGAAGAATGCGGGAAGCCGTATCAGGATAGAAGTGGAATGCCAATATCGCCGTATTATCGGTGAATCTGGCAACTAGTGTGTCATTACCAATGGGCAAATCTGCTGTAAATAAGATACAATATCGGCCCCAGCACGCTGCCTTGCGGTATACCAGAAATAATGGAAAGTAGACTTGATAGGAATTCATCGCATTTGACCATGAAGTTTCTGTTGGTAAGAAATGAACGTATAATTTGGTAATAGTCACGAGGTAGTTTATTTTTAATTTGTACAACAGGCCTTCGTGCCAAACTTTGGAAAATGCATGAGCTACGTGCATGAACACTGCAGAACAGTATCGCTTATTCTCGAAGTCTTTAGTAATCTTGTTTACCAATCGAAGAATTTGCTCAATTGTGGCTTATTGTTTCCGGAATCCAAATTGGTGATTCGGCAGTAGCCCATCTTCTATAAGTATTGGAGTAATTCGGCTTAATTATAATTTTTCAAAGCACTAACACAAAAACTAATTGGTATATATGAAGCTACCTGTTCGTTAGGTTTACCCGGTTTTAGTATTAAAATTATTACTGCAACTTTCCATTGTATAGGGTGATATTGAAGCCTTAATATTGCATTAAACAGGTAGGTTAGGAATTTGAATGCTTTCTCCGGAAGTTCTTTCAGGACTTTTTCATGTAATTAAGTCGAATCCAGGCGCTTTGCGTGAGTTTGTGTTTTGAGAATAGTGGTTTTGATCTCATTAATTTTGAACTTCTTGCCTGGTAGGTACATTTGAAACGGTGCATCTAGACGCTGGTGGATTTCAGCAGCTTCTTCATCTAGGATGGTGGGAGGAAACGGTTTGAACACTTCCGCCAAGTGGTTTGCAAAGGCCAGGGTTTTTCTTGGTTCCTTCTGGCCCACGTTCCATTATCAGCTGAATGGGTGATTTATGCTGTGTTGGTTGTTTTAATCGGTTTGTTGCCTTCCAAAGCGAATAATCTGCCGTTTCCGTGGGCGACAGCGTCTTTAGGCATTTTGGTTTTTTATTTCTGCCAAGAGCGTTTTAAGTTCGAATGTTTGATTTAGTCTGCGTTTGTCACCGTATGACGTGCATTCTGCCATCTTCTGCGAAGTCGTCGTTTTTTCGCGATTTTCTTTTTCACTATCACAGGACAGGCTGTTCTGTTTCCGGTGTTGCTAGCCAGGGAGCTTCTTGCACTACGTCATTAAAGTGTTCTATTGCTTCTACTAACTCTTGGTCTGTTTTTAAAGAAATATCTATTGATAGCTTAGTGTCTACTGATTCGCTAAACAATTCCCAGCCCGTACGTTTGGTGCTTAATGTGGGAGTTTTCTTTTTAATTAGGACTTGGGTTCCTATTATTATTATTATTGACGAGTGATCAGCTAATAAATCTAAACAAGATTCGGCCTTAAGATAGTTTGAATTAATTTCTCTCACTACACAAAAGTCGAACAGGTCGGGTAATTTGGGCGGGTTCATAGGCCAGTAGGTTGGCTCTCCTGTGGATAAATGATTTAGCCCTAAATTATTAATGGCCTTTAGTAATTCTCTGCCTTTGGTTGTCGTGATCCTGGAGCCGCAATGTATGTGCTTGGCATTGAAATCACCCGCTGTAATAAATCTGCCTTAGAGTGTTTGAAAGAAGTAGTCATACTGCTCTTGCTTGTTGTTGTGTCGCGGAGGACAGTACATCGCTGAGATTGTTAATGGGCCTCTCTAATCTTCAATAACTGGTAATAGGTTAAATATGATTTTGTTTATATGCAGGAAGTTCGTAATGTTTTATAGTCTCGAATAATAATAGCTGCCCGCATGAGCGCCACTATCAGGATGCTGCGTGTCATAAACTACATATCTTGGTATTCGTAAATAGCTTCTATTCGTAAAGTGTGATTCCAATATTAACACGATGTATATTAATTGACAAGAAAGGAGATAAGTTCATCCATGCGTTATGTCAAGCCGTTGGCGTTCCAGGCTGTTAGTCTAAGGTCTTGAGCTATTATGAATTTTTGTGACAAGTGTTGTTAGGAGGTGTAACATTGATCTCATCTGTTCTATCAGGGTTTTCATTTTTTTAGTTCATTTAAATCTTCTGACTGATTACATGACAAAACTGGTGGTTGCTGGATTGTGTTACTAGTAGTGGCGGCTGCTTGGGCAAATGAAGTGTATTGTAGTACTTGTTGAGTTGAGTATTGGCTTTTGTTACCAAGTTGCTTTGGTCTAAGTGGAGGAAAGTATTTTTGTTGGAATTATTTGTACACAAAGCAACCCTTATAGTTGGCAGGGTGGTTACCATTGCAATTGACACATTTAACTCAATCATCTTTACTTGTGCGTTGACACTGAGATGTGACATGGCTACCAGTTCATTAGACACATCTTGGGGTTCTGCTACAGAAGTTTTTGTGTACCCGAAACGTTGGCATTTGGTGCATTGCGGAATTTGGCGCTTTACACGCGGTGGTTCAATTTGTACCACTGAGTGAGCTAGCCTTTTGATATTATATATTTCCTGATTGTTTTCAGTTGATTTAAGCTTGATGAAAAACAGAGGTAGCTCTTTTTTTATGCTTTTAATGTTCCAGACGTTGGTAACCTGGTGCCCTTGGTTTGTAAGCTCTGTTTTTAACTCTTGCAAGTCAGTAGTTGGGTATAAATTTCTAATAACGGCTCAAAATTGCGTTTCTGTTTCTTTTGATTTGTATAAAACTCAATGTTATTTTCTTTTAAAGCTTTGATTATATTTGCATATTTATCTGATCTCTTTGGCATTATTTTAACTTTGTCATTGGTTAGGACTTTGACTGTGTATTCAATTTTTGATATGTTTACCAGTAACTGAATAAGTGGCGTAATTATTTTTACTCTAGATAGTAAAATTAAATGTGGTTTAGGTTCAGTATTTGCTGCATTCGTTTTCCAAGGGCCCATACCGGTTGGTGGGGTTTAATCAATAGGATTTTGTTTGTTTTGCATTAAGAGCAATTGTATCGTTGCTTTATTTGCGGGGTCGTTTTTTCTTTTCGACTATTTGCCACTTATCTTCCATGGACGCTTGTACTGGTTGTAATTGGTAATAAAAAAAATGTTTTGTTGTGGTACGGATGATGCAGACGTGTTATATGAATTTTGTATAGTATTATTTATATTATACGGTAAACAAAAATTGTTTGAAGGTCCATGCGGTAGATATTGATATCTTTGTGGCATATGAGGTTGTTGATAAGTTTAGTCAACATGCATGGGACGAAATGTTTGACTAGTATTTGTTGCGATTGGGGAGGTGAGGAAACGACATTTTAATTTATATTGAATAATTATATCAAATGATTTTATCTTACTATCGCTGGGAAGTCAGTTTTGGAACACTTGTAAAATGAAGTGAAATACGCACAAGCGGGACCTGAGGCCGCACTTTTATCTCGTCGCTCGACACCAGACGCGCTCGGTCACTACCTTACTTATCTTTAAAAATAAAAATAGAAATTATATGCATGTTATTTTCTATTATAAAATACAATTTTACCGCAGAAGTAAAGGATTTTCCAATAAGAATGATGTGCTTTTAAAATGAAATACAATAAAAACTATTTCAGGTATAACCAAACTTGAAAAATTGAAAATGCGTGTAAAGAAAGACCATGAAAAGTGGTGAAAAGTATCAAAAAAAGAAAACATTCACTATCAAAAATCCAGAAAATTAAAGTCTAACTGACAGATACACTAGTTGTACACCACCTAATAAGGGAAATCAAGCATGAATGATACTGCCAAGGAAATCCCAAAACCTCCTTACTAATATTTTTATGAAGTAGCGAACTTATGTAAATGACTAATAGCTTAGCTATTACATCACATCATTCTAATCTAAGGTAGACTCGCCAATTATGTCCTTGCTCATGGATCACTTGACTCAGGTAGGTGAAACTTGGAATATGTGAGCTCGCATTTGTTAGCAAGTAAACATAATCGTGATGATCAAATTGTCTGGAAGTTTTGACAAAAATTTATCGATATCGTCGGGGAGTGACCAAGATCAGTGATTTTTCATCGAATTAAGACGGGATACATTTATGATATGCTGCAAAAAAGTATGCCACACCGTGAAAAATTAACAAAGGGCATACTGTAATTAAAGAGACCAAAAAAGTTGATGTTCCCAAAACTAGTTTTTGGAGGATTTTGACTGAGGATTAGTGTCTGGTAAAATTTTTTTAAAAAACTCGCCCTTCACAATTTGAGAAAAGATCAAAGCTAAACTGAAATCGACATATGCCATAATCATCTTCTTCGGTACGACCGACAACTATTGAACCTCGTAATAAATGAAAGTTGGGTACCTCTCTGCCGGCCCCTACGTATAAGGAAGTCGGCTTAAAGGCTACGAGAGGGCGAGACTGCTCAGCTTGAGCCAAAGCAAGAGTTCAAGGAGAAGAGGATGATGATGATGTCAATGGGTTTCGATGGGATCGCTTTTTGGCATCTCTGTGAACAGAAAACTACAGTCACTAAAGAGGACTATAAGTCAAGTCATTCTTCGTATACATGGAAAAGAAGGGTGTCAAGTCTCTTATCATTGTTCATGACAATGTCAGACCATATGAAGTAAAGCTTGTTACAAAGAATTTGATGAAGAAAAAATGACTTAAGACTGTTTTGTGCCTTTCAAAGCTCGCATATCTGGAATTCACTATAAAAATTGGGATTTCGTCATTGAACCAATAAGGCGATATTGACAGGTTCGCTAAGTGGCCTCTTTAAGGGGGTTACTATGTTACCTGAGCGATGGAAAGCTATGGTTGTAAAAGAGGAATTAATTATCACCAAAAGTCATCGATATAAAATTTATAGTTAATAAATTATTAATATTTTTGTGAGTCTACGATAGATTGGAATGAGGTAATACTTAAAAAAAGCAATATACTACTAAAAACATAACTAACTATACTGTAGAAATTTGTCGTATCAATCTACAATCTTACAGGTAAATGGCAACGTTAAAAAAAAAAATAGCTCATCACACTTGTTAACCAAAAGAAGAAAGGGTTTGCAGCAGAGTAATATGCACTTGTATTGTTCAATGAGCAACGAAGACATTAAAACTGAACTTACATCTATGGGGCATAAGATCAAAAACAATATTAATACAAGACAAAGAACATAACCAACAAACACAAATTTCAACCGTCGGCACCTTTCCAAATTTAACACACTAAAACCACAGATACGCAAATATAGTCCGAAATAATGTAAACGATTTGCTACAAACACAGAGTAGAGATAGTTTTGAAAATATTAGTGTCATGCTCGGTAAATTTTTAGAAGGGTTTAAAAACATCTTCGATCAGTTCATTCAATAAAATAACGGGGTTTTGAGCACATAAAGAATATTACTAAAAAAGTTCTTATGGAAATTCTAGTATGTCAATGAAACAGGCCAAAATAAGGAAGAAATAATAGCAGTTTTGATGCCTGTTGATAAGCGAAACCTATTTCGTAGATAGTAAATATATTAAAATTCAGTTCTGCGAACTATATCATACAAATTAACCCAAAGATACGACGCATAGAGGAACTATGATACTAATAAAACAAACGATCCATTACCATGCGCTATTAAAACATGAAAATGAAGACAGTGTTATCTGCAACCCACTGCGGCAAAAGTTCAGCGTATGGAATATGATATAATAGTCTCAGCGGTATAGTACCCACCAATATAAACATAACTAGCATACGTTTAGAAATTAAAAAAAAACTAGTAGCAGAGAAGGGCAGAGCAAGGGCCGTTTGGCATTGTACGTGAACACCAGCTAATATAAAAAAATTGAATCAATTAAATAATAGGATAAAGATAAACTGAAGGAAATGATAAATGAATTATTTAATATCCCCTTATAGCATATAAAAAATGTACGATCATAAAACTTTCATCTGGGAAATTATCACAGTTATTGGACTTGGACACAAAATGACAAACGACACGTAGATTTGCACATAAACCAACTCATTAACATTGCACTGCACCGAATTTGGTAAATCGAAAAATTTTCAAATAAACTAATTAAAAATCATCATAGAATCACACCAATTACATTAGAAGAAGTTGAAGATGAAATAAAACTGCTGGATACCAAAAAATCACTAGGAATAAACTTCGTAGAGGAAGAATGCTAAAAAAATGGTCAAGATCAGAAGCAGTTCTACTAAAAATCATTATGATATTCAAGCTTGATTAAGATCAAACGGAGGTTGACTCATATAGATCGATTAGCTGTCATTTTTATGGCATTGGAAAGGCTGGTATTCAGAAGAATCAAGGAAGATCTGTTAACAGATTATTGGATCGTTGACCATCAGTTTTTATATTTTGAAAGGTACATCTTATATGGTAAGAATAATTAGTATAGCTCTAAAGAACAAACAAAAATTGTACAAAGGTTTTCTTGGACATTACATCAAAAGAAACCTACCATAGACATATTACAGTTTCATATAGTCTTATTTACCTCTTAGGCAAACTTCAATTTAACAGTGAAACATAGTTTATATTTAATAAATGCAGAAGTGCCACGCTTTCTGGATGTTCTATTATTATATCCTATACAATGCAGATTTACTCACAGACAGAAATACAAACATAAATACATTTGCAGATGCCACGGTTACATTCGCTGAGTATGTGCAACAATGGTTTCTCAAATATCGCTTGCAAGTAAATGGGCAAAATTTCATACAAGAAACTATCCTGGAAGGGACCACATCCCTAGAAAAGGATGAACAAATAGATCTAAAAGTACAACAAATAACTGATTAACAGAAAGAAGGTCAAAATTTTCGCTGGAAAATAAGTTGTAGATTTACGATGCAATAATAAAGATCATCTGAACTTATAGCCTTAAGCTTTAAGACTACATCATAAGTTCGACGCAACAATTATTCAAAGAAACCAATAGAAAGTTCTGAAAAAGATTATAAATGCATATTATTTTATGTCCAACTACAGTATCCACAATGATCTCAAAATATCTTATATTCAAGATGTTATTAATGAGAGAAGTAACAAACATTCCTTTGTTTAAAATGCCTATTCTTAGTGTTTATAACAGAAGACTAAATCTTAAGTAGGAACATAGGAGTACCGCTATTGGATGTAATCCTCATCACGCAATATGATTATATCTTTTTTGTACATCTAATGTAATGACTTTAAATTAGCTTGGAAATATAAATTTTGATTGTTAATTAAATAATTAAATAATAAAGAATAGCCCATTTATAAGAACTGTTGGTAAAAGATTTTGTTCATATAATAATCAGCATATTAAAATAAAATATCATATAGCTTTTTTAATACAACATTTTGAAAAAGTCGAGTGAAGAGGGAATAATTTTTATAAATATATATGAATTGCTTACCTATTTTTTTTGCTTTTTATTTATCAGATTCCTACTATATACACTTGAAAGCAGAACAATCGCCTCACTAGCGCATTTTCGTCTTTGTTTCAGTCTATGGAAAATTAAAGTAAAAACATTAACGCGCAAAGAGTATCTTTATTATTGAGTATTAAAAAACTGTTGCTATTGCATTAATCGGATGACGCGCTCAAAAAAATATGCATCACGAACAGGGTTTTGCAAATCTTGTTAATTGGAACGCATCTGCTCACGACTGTGATTGGTCTACAGTACGTTTGCAATTTAATTGCAATCTGTAGTTGACGCAAGTGCTGATTCGCAAGAAAATGGATACCACAGCCGCCGAAGTAGCCTAGGCAGTTGTATTGTTGAGAGAGGGCCTCAGTCAGAGAAACGTGGCAAATCGACTAAATCTGAGTCAGTCAGCTGTGTCAAGAGTGTAGTATCGGGAAACCGTTGGCTACGTCCACTGGCAAGGAGGCGGCCGTAGGCGCGTGACAACGGAGAGAGACGATGGATTTCTTGTCTTAATGTCCCTCAGAAATCGACATATGACTGGCATTAATCTCAAGCAAAAGATGAGTGCGGTTAGAGGTATGCTCGCCAGCGTTTCGACAGTGAGAAGAAGGCTGAAGGGTCCCAAGCTGACTGCAGCCCAAAAGGCGACTGGAATTTGCTTGCGAACATCTTGAGTGGGACCTCGGCTATTGGAGTCAGATATTATTCACCGACGAGTCTAGGATGTGCTTACATGGCAACGACAGGAGACAGGAGCGATTTGCTCATTGTTGTATTCAGGAAATTGTCGCATATGGAGGTGGCTCTTGCATGTTCTGAGCGGACATTTTCATGCATGGAAAAACTGAGTTGGTTTTCGTGCCTGGTGGAGGACGCAGAAGAGGTTTAACAACGGACCACTACATTAGTGATATTCCAGAGGAACATGTTCTGTTTGCGGGATTTGTTGATGAGAACTTCATGCTAATGCACGACAATGCGTGATGCCATACAACGCGAGTGTAGAATCACTACCTACCTGGCGGACCTCGGTATACCGAAAATGGATTGGCCTCCGTATAGGTCAGACTTGAATTCAACTGAACATATATGAGATGAGCTTAAGCGAAGAGTCCGGGCCAGAAATCTTGCACCAGGGAACGTGATGGAACTGGGAGTGGCGTTGATTAAAGAGTGGGAAGCAATCCCCCAAGACAGCATAGGAAAAGTCATGTGTAATCGCTTGGAAAGTGCAATTAAGAGTAGAGGTGGCAACACCATGTAATGAAAAAATCATTAAATTAATTTCAACTGAGGATTTCATTTTCTTCCCCTTCATGATCACCTTTTTCCTTTCAACTCTTTTGTTTCACATATTCTTAGGGCCATAACTTTGTCAGAACAGGCCCGATTCCAATCAAAGCGGTATCATTTGAAACTACAGTTTATAAGCTTTCAAACAGAACAGTACACTGAACTTTACCTAGAATGTTGTCGAAGCAGATACACATTCTCCCAAAACTCGAGCATGTTGCTGAGTCGATTGTTTTGCTCTCAAGTGTATATTTCTGATAAAATTTGATAGGGTACGAAAAAATTAGTCTAGAATATTTTAGTTTATTATTTAGACGAAAATTAAAATGAAACATGGTTTATGTTCATTTTATCAGGGCAGGTCAACTAGGCAATGACCCGAGATGACCAGAGGACGCCAAAAACTATTTAGCTTCATTTGACAAAATTGTTAACATTTTAATGTAAATTACATACTCCCAAAGAACAAATATTTATGGCGTTCCTGCTGTGGGACTGTATTAGATAACCTTGCGCGACTTACAGAAAAAATAATGTTACATTGGAGGGACACAAAGACTGCCTTAGGGTCTGAGCGTGAAATTTCGTCACGTCAGTCTTGCATTAAATTCATAAATTTGCATTTTACCCTAGAAATAGCCTTCGTTGCACAGATCCCTCTTTCTGCAGTAAAATCTTCATGCATAGACCATCGTTTTTTGGATTACCTGAAACAAAAAATATGTTGTAAAAAACCCTTGTAACATTACATGCAGGTATAAGCCTTAACTAATTTAAAAAGAATACCAATTTTTGTTTAAAGAACAATACCAAACAATCTATGCTTGAACAGCATACGCTAGTAAAGACAGTTTTGAAAATTGATTTCTCGTCAAGAACAATTGCTGTATTTATAAAAACAAGAAAAACTTGTCTAAAAAATTATAAAACAATACTTACATTTTAAATATTGATTGCTTTATGCAGGTTTTGTAAACAGATTAATCTTATTTAATTCCTATTTATGTTTTTTTTATCAAAATCACCATGTCGAAATCTATGATGAGTACATAATACTTAATGTAATAAGAAACATTTCTTAGAATTTTCGATTACAATAAAATTTAGTGCCATTACTTTATCGCAGCCATCTAGCAATTCTCCGATTTGCTGTTTGTAGCTGTCTATAATTGTTGGGTGCAATTACACAAAAATCGGGGTGCTGATATACCCGGATTTAAAAAGAATCTAGGCAGCAAAGCGATGTCTTATATGGAATGCAGACCACTCAAAGAAGAACAACACAAGGAGCATCACATCGTGTTATATCAATCTAAACCAATTAAGGCCAAGCCATTTGTTCAGAAGGACAGGTGTAGAGTCCAACTGAACCCCAAAAGGGCTTTCCCTTGTAAACCTAACCCGGCTCCCGGTTTCTCGTGTATCAATCCCGCCGTATTTGTTATCCAACTCAAATTTCTACATTCTTTCTACATTACGTTATTCTAGCAATGTTTTTCTAGTTTCTAACTTGGCTATTTTTGTTTCTTTGTTTACCTGATGTATTTACATAGTGACATGGAGAACAAATAAAAATATAATTAGTTTAGATGTCACAACTTTTATGGACCGAAAGTTTTTGGATAGGAACTGGCCTTATTTTTAACATTGTTTTTGGGGGTCTCGCTTCTTTTTTCAAAATTTTAAGTTTTGTTTTTATTTATTTATTCCCTTTGATTCGAATCATGCAGTCATTTGTAATTAAAGTTATGGCCTGCAGTGATGGAGAAAATGTATTGAGCACGAGGGTCGTCCTCAGAGTGTGAATTATTTTTTTGTGCCGTATAACTGAGATGTACTCGTACACAGGTTAAAAAAGTTACGAAAGTGTGCGTAGAAAAATATAAATCTAATATGAATAAATCATAAAAATTTAAATCTAATAATAATAAATAACAAATTAGCAATATTTTCAAATAAATGTAAGAAAAAAATCAACTATGTAAGCTGAGACAAAAGTTTAATTAGGTGAGTTGTTTACTCAAGTTCGTTTAAGAATAAACGAAAACTAAATGCTAGCGCTCCTGTTATAATCACGTCTTTTGATTTGGTCATTGCCATAGCAATAAAAAGGTCCTGATTTTGAGCCTTTGAGTTAGAAAGAGGGAGATTTCCGATTTTTTCCTTTATTTCTATACTTAGACCTGGCACCATGCCAAATTTCAAGTCTCTACCCCCACGAGAAATACCTCATAATTTTGATGAGTGTAAAATTTGTAACTTTTTACACCCGTATCTTTGTTGCAGTTTATTATAAAACTATTACTACTATCACCGGTACCATAACACGACGCCGAAAGCCAACACACCGAAAGACATTACGACGAATCCGCAACACCGAAAACCAACATGCCGAAAACATTGACGACGAAAGTCGTTATGCCGAATGGCTATTACGCCGAATGGCTATTACACCGAATGGCTATTATGCCGAATGGCGATTCACAGATAATTATATTTATAATTATTTTATTTTTAGAATAAAACATGTCATCCATCTATTTGGAAACTAATTGAAAGGTTAAAAAAGGATCAAAGTTTAAATATGTTGAGGGGTCTACCAATGCATTGCTGGCCAACAACCTCGGGCTGGGCACAAGTCGTACAGAGATGCTGCCCATCGAATAAAAATAATCGTCTCGGACTACGATAATAGAGATCTCGATGACTACTTAATCGGTATAGCTCACAATTTTGATTTTAGGCTAATTATTAAACTGAACACCTGTCTCATGTCCTTTATATAGTTTTTAAACTGTTATACATTTGAGTACTCTTATCATAACGTTTTTGTAATTTTCGTTATTTTAACAGTGCCAACTGCAGTTATAATTTACAATTAATATTAGAAGTGTTGGATTTTTATACTTTATACAACTATTATGCTGATCAAGCTTCTTATTAATCACATTGTTATAGTTTATCGAATTTTTGATTTAGATTGTTGTTTATGCTGTTATCACTGTATTACTTTTCATAGTTTTTGTCATTATATAAGTTCAAATTATTTATTTTTAAAATTGAAAAAGGGTTCTTTTTTAATGCTTTATACATATATCCTACTGATTAAGCTTAACGGTTTTTTTCACTGTTACTTTGTTATTAATGCAAATTAATTATTGTGTATTATAAAACTGTAACTGTTAGTAATACATTGTTTTTATTTTATTTATTAAGGCTAAAAGCAATCTAATTCATTTTTAATTTTCTCAAAATTTAAGATGCAATAAAATAACTGCCAATTTAAAGAATGTCAAATTGTTTTAATATAAAAATAAAATTATAATTATAATTATAAATATAATAAATATAATTATCTGTGAATCGCCATTCGGCATAATGGCCATTCGGCGTAACGACTTTCGTCGTCAATGCTTTCGGCATGTTGGTTTTCGGTGTCGTGTCGTGCTACGCTATCACAAACAGATGTCGATGATATTCGTCTAATTTTTGTTGAACAGTCTGCTATAATTAAAAGAAAATATTGCATGGAGGTAGGGTAATATCAAACCTTCTTTAATTTGAATATGATTATTGATTTTAGTAACCAAAAATGACAAAGTGAGTAGCAATTCTGATAAGAGAAAAAAATCAAAATAATATACAAATTCTAAGCTATCAATACACCTGTTGTCATGCCTTAAAAACCTATTGTTAGTCCAATAAATTAAAATTATACAATCCACTGTTTTAGCTATGGTCAAAAGCCAGTTGTTTTCTCAACTAACAGGTTTAATTGACACAAAGTTCAAATTATATTTGGTACATCCAATTTTGTATTTATTCATTTTTCCAGACACAATAAATTCCATCATAATCATCTTTTGGTCTGAAGTCTCAGTTCCTGACTTATTTTTTGGCTAATAGTGGTCTCAGATGGAAGGGTAGTTAGTCGAGTCATAATAACAACCAATTTTAGAGGTTGCTTAGTGTATCTTAAAGTTGTTTTATCGTCTGTGTATTGCGTTAGCATCGCATAGGGCATGATTAGCATATCCCTAACACATAAGTTAAACAAGGCAGCACAGATCACTGTGATATACTTGCAGCTCACACGAGCGATATTGATCTGAAACCTTTTATTCACGAGGAAGGAAGCTAAAAGAGGGACAGACGTTAAGGCCATGTTAAACACCAATCCGTTGTCCAAATCTTGTCAAAGGCTTTGATCATATTGGGGAATACAATGCCAGTGATTTCTTTCTTGTTATATTCCTTGATTATGCGTTCCACTACCAGTAGAAATTAGAGGGTAATGAATTGACTTTAGTGGAATTCGAATTGACCGTCTGAAATCAGCCTGAGGCCTTAGATCGCTACCGACAGACGATGATGAGTAATCCTTTCCACTACCTTCTCCAGAACTGACAGTAGATTGGATGGGTTCATAATCATGGGGGGAAATGGCTGTTTTTTTAGTTTAGAGAGAATTATGACTTCTACTAACTTAGTGCACTAATGGAGAAAATGTAATTGCTGGGCAGCATTTGCTATGATAGTCAGGCAGATGATCGATTTCTTTGGAAAAGCTTTGATGGCAAGATTTTAAATTTTTGGGGTTTCAGTGTTCATATCATTTAGAGGGCTTCTTTCGTAGTTGCTGTATTTTTTTGGTCCCGCAACTGCTAGACAACAAGGTCTACAAAGTCAAAGTGGTCTAAACCAGCATCTTTATAAGAAAGCACTTCCACTTCTCATCCGTTGTGTGCACTACTCTGTACCCTTGTGGATGGGCGGCATGGGAGTAAATTTGTTTTGCAGTAGTTTGACCATTTTCCAAAGTGAGTTATAGACCACATTAAAGGTTTTTAAATTGCTCTTACAAAAGGTGTTTAGAACTCTCAAATGGCGGTCTTAATTTCTTTCTGTAGATGCGGCTGTCTTAAGGCTCTATGGTCTGTTGTTTCATTCGGGGTCCCCAAAATTAAAAGATTCGACTTGTAGTCCAACTCCAGCTGACTCGTGCTTCAGCGTATGTTACTTTAGCCATTGAATACGGCAATCTCCAGGATGTCTGGGCGACCTGTAAGGCAATAGTACCATAGTGCTATATAGCATTAAGTTGTTTTGGTTATTCCATGCGCAATGCTGCGTACTGATATCGCCATTAGGAATAGTAGCTATGTTTTCTCGGAAAATAATAAATTTCATAACCGATTCCTTGAGGTGGTAGATTTAACACACCCAGTTTTCACTTTATCTGAAGTTGTATTTGTAGATATATTTACAAAAACAAATTTTGTAGGATTAGGCCTTTTATGAAATATCAAATAATTAATATTTCCGTTAAATTAGAAGTAGGGATGTTGAGGAGGTAGAAACAGATAAAATTCTTCCACACATCATTATAGGTGATGAAACTTGATTTTCTTTGCTACTAACACATCCGAGAATAAATGCCAATTAATAGAATGGAATTACGGTCTTTTACCAAATATACCAAAATAATTAAAACAGATACCTTCAATTATGATATTCATAGCAACTATCTTTTAAAATCGAAAGGGGCATTTTTGTTGGGCACGTCTTTTAAGTAGCGACTTACTTAGGAAATTATTTGTATGATGAGTATTCAGAATCGTAGGCTTGTCCGGATAAAGCGGGAAAATAAAACAACTCTGGATTTGGGTCGTAAGAATTTTCAGTATCGCATTAAAATAAAAGATTTTTTAAAAGTTAGAAAAAGAAGAAAGGCAGTAGTTACCACATTTTTCAAACTTTTAATATGATATTATATATGAATAATTATTTAAATGTCTATGAAGTTTATGTGAAGAAAAAAGCTGCTTGTGGCATATGAAATTTTTTGCTGGTTACTGTGCATTTAAGAATGCCTATATAAAAGAACTTTGTGTTAAATGGTTAAAATTATTTTTTAGGATCTCTTCGATAGAAAACAAAAACGTAAGTTGCTAAATTTTATGAGAATAATATATAGAACGGTTCAGAAAATAAACCGTTTTGCACCAGAGCTACATTATATAGTCTGATTTTATCTTAAAGGCATTTTGTATATGAACCGCTCAAAGGCATATAATAAATAAAAGGAAAAAGGAAAACTTCAGGTAAACGAGCAAAAGCATTAGGGTAACCTTTAAAATATTTTCAGATGTACAATGTATTTTATGCTAATTTCAACAGATGGCACTCCACGTTGTCTATCAATAAATAATTCAATATACTTGTAGTTGCTCGACAATGGGTAGTTTTATAGAATTTAATTTAATGTATAAAAATATTTCGCATTTAACTGCTAGTAAATTATCAATGGTCTTTAAATCTATCAAACTAATTAAGAATAGGAAAATTAAATTAAATGTATCTCATTATTGTTATTATGATAGAAAGACGAAATGGAATGAGTGAAAAACTTAAGAATATTTTTCCAGCAAGTGATCAAATCTTTAATTTTTATTAATTGTTGAAGTGGTAGATAATTTTTATTTTTTAATACATTTTTACATGTCTGTTTTATCTATTATACTTCGATATGAAATGTACTATTGCTTACTAGACGTACGTCAGCAAAACAATTATAATTAAAATTTTTATATCGCGTAATAAAGACGTTATGGGGATTTTGGGTGCGCTTTTAGCAAGAATGACGGTATTTAAATTTTCACCTACACTAATCTTGAGAATCGAGGATTGTAGTGAAATAAAAAACATTTAAATACGTTAGTTACAGCTTAGTGAGGAAGTAAAAATAAAGGCGAGAATAATCGAGGAACCAAAGAGGAAACTAAAAACAATCGTAAACAGAGTATGAAGTTAAACAGATAATAGCTGATTGTAGTAGCAGGCACTGGTCGAAGAGAAGGTCGTGACTTCTCCGTTTATACGCAAATTAAAGGAAAATAACTGAACCGGACTACCCATCTATCGAGACTTGCCGAGAAACCAAAGAATGAAGCACTATGGACAGCGACGAGTACTCAACAGGTAAAAGATAAAAGAAAAAAGTTTGAAGAAAAGCAAAACTTTTTTAAAGGAAGTAAAAGAACACTGACAACGTCTCCGAAAGAGTGAGAGAACGAGGATAAAATAGAGAGGATATTAGACATGCTACAACAACAAAATAAAATAATTGAGAACGGAGTAGACAGAACATAGAAAAGAGGTAAAGAAACTCAGGGAGGAAAACAAACAGAGGCCGAGGCAAAAAATCCAAGAAACGGATAGCCTAGAAAAGAGAAAAGGAAGAACAACGTCGTAATTCTGGGAATAGAAGTAGAGGCACTTGATCAAAATTTAATTAAGGAAGAAATAGAAAACTTCATAACTAGGACTATGCAAATTAAGGTAAAAACAAAGGTAGCAAGAAAGCTAAGTAGTAAAGTATACTTATCAGGATAGAAGAATACTACAAAGAGAAAATAATGAAGAAAAAAATCTGAGCAGTCTAAAGGAAATGAAAGTGTTTATAAATGATGATATGAGCAAGAAAAGGGGAGTTACAAGGGGAATTAAGAAAAAAATCCAGGGAAGAGTTAGCAGTTAGAAATAAAATAAAAAACGGACTTCCAAAAGATAATAATTAACGATGAAGGATGGACATAGTATAAAGAGAAAGAAATATTCGACAAAGTAATTAGCTAAAAAATATTGCCGAAAAATTAGACTTTAAAGATAAGGGAATTACGACACCGGCGATGGAAACAAGAGAAGGGCAAGCAAACAGATAAGAAAAGAAAGGATGATAAACTTGGCAATAAAAAAGATAACGTCGTGGGAGTTAAAGTAAAGCAAATAAGGTTAAAACATATAATAGAACGAGGTGATCAGAATAGGAACGTGGAACGTAACGGAAACAAACGAAGAAGGGGCAATTAGAAATCTTGTTGAAATAATGTAAAGAATAGACATACTAGCGGTACAAGAGACGAACCCAAAAGAAGCTGGAATGAACACGATACGAGAATATAATTTTCTTAATAGCGGCGAAGAAAACAGATATTTAAAAATAGGTTTCATTATTAATAAAGAACTAAAAACTACCGTGCTGACTTTTGAAGCCATTTCATACAGAGTATGTGTAATAAAATTAAAAGGAAGGTGCAAAAAAATATCATAGTTAATGTCGACCCACCCACAGAAGAAAAGAACTAAAACGTCAAAATGAACTTTATAAACAGATAAGAGCTACATGGGAAAAATACCAAATTATGACAAAAAATTGTTAATTGGGAGTACAGAAGAATTTAAAATGTAACAGGGAATAAAAGTAAACACGAGGAGAATAATAAAAATGAAAAGTAGTAATTCAATTTGCAGAAGAAAATAACCTAAAAATCAGAAGCACAGCATTCGATTACAAGGACATTCACAAAAAACGTAGATCTCGCCGGACGCAAAACAACATCTTCGAGATATTAAAGATCTACTAAGTTTTACTAAGCAGATGTATACTTCGACAATGTGCTAGTAATAGCAAAATTAAGACAAGAACTACTAACAAGGATAAAGACAAATAGTTCAAGGATACAAAAGTACAACAATGAAAAATTGCTCAAAAAGGATATAATACAGAGAATAGAGGAAGAGTTAAACACAAAATTGGAAACAAATTAGAACTAGATCGAAGAAGCCATACAAGATAGTTTATAACAATGCATGGGACCTAGAAAACTCAAAGAAAGCAAAGAGTAGATCACGAAAAATTGTAAGAATACTAGAAAAACAAAACCAAGCAATAGACAAACAGTGAACAATAGAAAAATATTCGAGATATTAAGATAAAGAACGAAGCAAGTATTTAGACCAGAAAAAATAAATCATATAAATAAGCATCTGGAAATAATGAAAGAAAATTATAAAAATAGGAAATAAGGGTGCTAAGAAAACCAGAGACACTTCACAAAATGTAACGCCATACCTGAAGAATAAAGACGGAGGCTTAGCAGGAACCGTGGGAGCAAAATCAAATAGGTGGGTGGAGTATTTCGACAAAACATTAAATATAGAATGTTGAGAAGAACAAAATGAGGCTACTGTAGAAATATCAAATAACGAATAAGATGGAGTTGAAGAACCTATAGATGAAGAAATCGAAGATAAATGCGAAAAACTAAATAATAATAAAAGTGCAGGAGAAAATGACATTCCCGCAGAAGTACCAAAATATGTAGGACGTAAATTGAGAAAAAGAATTAGCACATTTATAAAGAGAATATAGGATAAAAAACGAATGCCTTAGCAATGGAAAAACGCCTTGATATGTCCGATTCTGAGAAAGAGAAATAGAATCAATTACGGAAATTACAGGGAGATTTCACTGCTTGAAGTTGCTTATAAAGTACTAACAAGAATCACTAGAATGCCAACCTAGTAGGAGAATATCAAGGAGGGTGTAGAGAGGAAAGATCGACGACGGAGCAGATCTTTACCCTGAAAATTATTCAAAATCAAAACTATGAGCAAAACCTAGGTTTACATATCTTGTTTATTGATTTTGTGAAGGCTTATGACTCAATAATGAGTAACAAACTATATCAAGCGATAAAAAAATTGGAGATCCCGAAAAACAAAAGTTACCTTCACAGACAAGCAGAACAAAGTAGCAGCAGAAGGAAGAATATCAAATAGTTTCAGAGTAGCGTCCGGACTCAGATAGGGAGATTCATTATCCACGGTATTATTTGATTTAGTTCTAGAAGCAGTTTTTAAAGATAGCGAAATACAAACGCAATAAATAATATACCAGCAAAAACAACAAGTAATTGCCCATGCGGATGACGTAGCATTAGATCGAAGAAGGAACTAGAAAATGCCTTTAACAAATTGAAAAACACTATAAGAATTTATGGATTAAGAATAAATGAAGATAAAACAAAATATCTAATAATGACGCAAAAAATAACAAACGAGGGATTAAACATCCAATTTAAGACGGACTCAGCAATCTATAATGTTAAGAAAGTGAATCATTTTGAGTACCTCGGGGTAACAGTTACTAGCAATAATGAAGAGAACGATGAATTAGAAAAACGAATGAATTGGGGAAGCAAAACAGCGGGCTTATTAAACAGAAGCTAAAGTTAAATGAAGTCTCTAAAGCAACAAAAATGAGGTTATATAGGACAGTAGCGGAAGTGTACGGATGGAAGGTATGGGTTTTAACAAAGAAAAATGAAATGAAATTAGAAGTATGGAAGAGGAAAATGCTAAAGAGAATATTAGGTGGAACAAAAAGCGAAGATGGTATATGGAAACGAAAAACAAATTAAGAGATAAAAGAATTATACGGACATAGTAGCTTACTTCAACACGTTAAGCGCAAATGCTAAGACGGTTAGGGCATGTTAATAGAATGCCAGAGTGCAGACAAAGCAAGGGAGTATTAGACGAAGGAGAAGGGGAAAAAGAAAAGAGGAAGACCGAGGAAAAAATGGTTAGATGCAGTGTGAGAGAGTGGAGGACAGCAACACAGAATAGATCTCAAAGGAGAAATATTGTTAAAAAGACTGAAGAAGAATAGCCATTAGAATCTATTAACTCATGGGCCTTAAAGGCCGGTAGTAATCATATCTATGTAATAAAGACGTTATGTTGAAATTTAGGAGTGTTCGAATTGTAGAAAATTTTTTATCTTACTGAGTTCCTAAAAAGAAAAAAGCCCGCGCAAAAGTTCAGAAAATATGAGCATTATTAACAAAGAAGTTGACTTAGATAATATTTTTAAGCTTATGGTTAATTGTGCCTTGAATAGATCACTGCCAATCTTATACTTACAAGAGCAGTAGTGACCCCATAATAGTCACAGCGACATTCTTTCACCAGTGAACGAGAAACTAAACATAGTGTTTAAAGAGTAATCATGGATGGTACAGTTACATCTAGAACCAATGTCCAACAGTTGTTCAGCAGCTTTGTTTCTGCCTACCTTGTTAGACGAACGAGTGTCCATTAAAGGGATTCAACGCTTCGATTACCGCTGACCTTGCTAGTTTTCGGTTGGAATGTTGCCTTAAACGCAGGGCTTGGACAGAAGAATGGATAGGCACCGTATTCTCAGATGATTCCAAGTCTTATTTGCAACATTATAATGACCAAATATGAGCGTGAAAACAAAGTTACGAAAGGCCATCTGAATTATCCTGGTCCATCGTCTGGAATCATGGTTTTGGGCACCAGTGAGAATTATTGGGTTTAATTTCAATATCCGGTACAATAACTAGTAATTGTTATATTTACGAAGATTTTTTGAAACCAATCGTTCTACCTTATTTTCTAATTAATCATAAAGGAAATTTTTAACGAGATAATACCCACACGTAGTATGCTCGATTATTTCAAAACGGAGATACTTCTCGGGCCACCTCGTTTTTCAGGTTTATTTAAATCGAAAATGTATGTTGAATGATTGAACTCCATTTGATTCTAATGCATCTCCACCTACTACAGTTTTAGATATATTTTAAAGCTACATGGAATGACATTTCAACGTCTTTTCAAATTCATGTCGTGTCATATAGAAAAAGTTATTTCAGCGAGGAAAAAGCATGTAAAATATTAATGGATAACTTTAATCATTTTTATAGTAACATACGACGTTTTCGTTCTACTACATTAAAGTTAATGCGGAGGGCGTTTCCTCGTGTTGCACTTTAAATGCTAAAAAATGCATGCAAGCAATAATGTAAAAGATTAAACCAAACCGTCTGTATTAATTAGTTTAATCAATTATTGTAATTTCTTTCCCGCAACTGAACTTTTTATAGCGACTTAAATTATAATAACGTTTATTAGAATACTTCAAAGTCGAGAATTAAAATTAACAATTTTCAGTTTTACCATTGAAAGTTATAGTATTATAAGTTGAAAGCTAAATTTAAATTTTAAATAAACCGATTTTTGAATTGATTTTATGGTTAGATTTTTAATGAGAATTAAAGTAGACAACCTACGATTAAATATGGAAAATTATGTCTCAGAAATGGCCACTTCGGCTTCAGATGCAATCTTGATTCCTTTCACAACATTTCTGACTACAATTTTCCACAAGTTCTAAACAACTTCATTGATAACACGTGGAATTTCATCATTGAAGTCGTCAACAGATTGCTTGGAATTCAAATAACCACCTAAAAAAATCGCACGGTATTAAATAACAATATTTTAAAGTCTAGTTGATGTCGACATTGAGTGAACTTAAGCAACCAGGAGATTTTTGTATAGGAAAATGCAGGAAATTTTTTATAAATTTCAACGACCCTTTGTTTATTGATAAGGCATGTTTTCATTTGCATGGTAATGTGAATACCTAGAATTATCGGTATTGGTCTTTAAACAGTTCACGAGAGAACAAAAAGTAATAGTGAGACAATTCTGAAGTGACCGTGGGCTGCATTGTCTAAATTTGACGTTATTGACTTGTAGTTTTCTGAAAATGCAAATATTTAAACAATGATCTTTAAATTTGTGCGATACAAAGCATTAATTGAAGGATTTTTCTTTGCCTACAGACGAAAATTATAATAATGACACTTTCATACAGAAAATTACAGAATGTGAAATTGATTTTCGATTGAAAAGACATGAATTGGCCAGAATTCCGAATTTGACCCCAATGGATTTTTTACTAGTGTTACAGTAAATCGAAGATTATACTGAGGTTTCACACTTATATATATATATATATATATATATATATATATATATAAAACGGAAGGATACAGTTTTCTAATCTACAAGTAACTTGCATACCAAATTTCAAGTCTCTATCTCTTACGGTTCTCGACATATCCTGTTTACTGACAGACAAACAGACACACATACACCCACACGAAGCAATGGCTCAAACCAACGTTTTTGGTGTTCTGAAGCTATATTTCGTCCAGAAATGTGAAAAACTGGGTAGGTAAATTTGCGCCGATTACATTACTTTCCTTATTATAGGATAAGGAAAGTAAAAATAGATCTATCAGCAAGAAATAATCTCTATAAAACAGAATTTCTCTTCTATATTTCAGAAACGACTAGGATTTATGAAATTCTGTTTTCGCTAATCGATTTATTTCATAACATGCAAAATTTCAGCAAAAGTACAAGTTTTTTAATCCGGTGCGAAAGAGGTTTTTAAACAAATATATTTTTGTGGTATTTAGAACTCCGCTCCTCCAGTACCTGGAGAGCGCGTGCTGGGTGGAGAGGGGTTGACAACGATGAGGTCAGTGTTGCGCCGGCGTCGGTGAGAGATGCATTTGTGGGAACTTGCTATTTTTTGTTGCTTTTGGACTTTTTCCCGATATAGTTGTATAATGTGTATTACTAGAAAGAAGAATGCATTAAACCTCTCGCAGATGTTTGCGTTGACTACAGGAATGAAGAGGAGATTGGTCGCTTTGGTCGATGCAGCGAGGAAAGTAATTTGGAAAAGGAGGTCAATCCATATGATTTATAAAAAAAGTGGTACAGAGGACCATGTTGTTATGAGTGAAAGGTCATTTTCCATTGCATCGTCTGAAATACTTGGGGCCTTTTTCCCCAAAGACAGAACAAAGTGACAAAAAAATTCGCAGATCAAGCGTTGGTATCCAACCTGAAAATATAATTACCAATTCTCCCAGCGTATGAATATTGGAGTCTTTGTCATTGACATGTTGAATAATATACTCACACATACAAATAATTGAATAATGACGAAAAACAGAAAAACAGCAGTATAATATGAAAGAAGCAACTTTGAACGAATTAAAATTATTTATGGGACGAAATCTCGACGATATATGGCATATAGGTGGCCCTGGGCAAGATATTTTTAGATCTACCATGTTACTGAAGATTCTACTTTCTTCAAAATTGCCTCAGATTTGATGATAAGAACATTCGAGAATAAAGAAAAAGACTGTTAATCTGGTGGCGATTTAAGATATTTTTGATAAATTTGTTGAAAACTGTTATCTTTCTGGAGACGATAATTTTCTCAAATATACGCAATAGTATGGCAAAACATTTTACATACTACAATTGGAAGTCTATGTAGGGAAATAACCTTCTGGACCATACTAACTAAAGAGTCATTAGACATTATGGATGGTTTAGTACACCTTGTAACAAATACAAACAGAAATCTCACTTTGAATATTGTTTTACTAGTTATACATTTATGAGGCACTTGTTAAAGTTATATAAATTGACTCACGTGGTTATAGTTCACAAGAATAAACTACAAGCACCGGATGCTTCCAAAATGTACACAGTTCACAATTTGGATTCCAGAAATACATAACTTATGTGTCAACAGAGGTAGACATCGACGTCGCCAGTGGATTAAGTGCTACATATAGTTTTTCTCTAAATATGAATTTTCTATGGCCCACTAAATGTGGCAATCATAAAAGATACCGTCATTTCACGAAAAACAAAAAAATGTGCGTGTTTCTAAGGAAACTTGAAAAAGGGTAATTTAGGAGAATTGTCATCACCAATTTCTAACAAAACGTAGATACGCAAGATTTGTTATATATATATATATCATTGCTATTCTGTATGTGCGAACTTATATTCATGGAACATGTTCTTTCTAGTGCAAGAATTGCACCAAATTAGGGAAGGAAGATTAATAATATGGTATCAATTTTTCATAAGTTTTGGTTTATTTTATTAGAAGTTATTATTATTTTATTTGAGATAAGATACGTCAAGTTACTTAAGTTAGGTAAAAATTTTGGTTTGCCACACTAGCACACGACGATCTTAGGTTCTATTCCCACATGAAATGCAAAGGCGAACAATAAAACGCGTTTCAACCCTACAAACGTAACGTACATTGTTCTTGCTTCTAAATTAAAGATTAGGTTTAGCCACCTAGTCGGGGTACGCTCAACATTGCTCATAGCTGAACAGCACGTCTTCATTGTTAGAAACAGGCTAGTAGCCTATATAAGAGATAATAGAAAAATAAGAGAATCGTTACTATATTATAACAAGTTTTAGAGATCTAGAATGCAAGGTCGCTTTGCAGCCTTTTTTTAAATTAATTTAATAAAAAATTATAATATAAAGGCCGCTTGGTGGCCTTGTTAACGTATACTTCTATGCATGAGATGGTAAAGCTTTTGAGTGGTGTGCGTAGGGGCGCTTCGCGCCTTGTAAGAACTACAAGTCCTACCTTCTCCCCCATTTAAATGTAGCCACTGGCATATAAATGTGAAAAGGGCTATTTTTTAGGCCATTTGAATTCGGATTCTACTTCAAATTTGGCTGTTCCTTTTGTTTTTTCCAGAGAAAACCGGCGGCTAAGGGATTTTATGTGCTATCCTTATTGTTTATAAAGGGAAAATATATTAGGATAAACTATTATACATATAATTTTATATAATCAAAATCTTTTAATAAATGAATGGGTATATGACAACTATCTTATAGCCAGTATAACAATTTCACGCCTCATTTACAACGAGTTAATTAAGAAAAAACGTTTATATTTGATAAGCAAACATTTCCTGAAAAAACTATCAACAAATTTATATTTGAAACAATTTTGCACTGTTTCGTCAGAGACCTGGACATACTCCTATCATTAGAAGTCTATTTGTCGCATCATAGCAACTTAGCAGCATGGCAAACTTTTGATTTCAATTGGATAGCATGAAAAATAAGGCAATGGAACCATCAAACTTTTAATCAAGGATAGAACAGGTGCACTTGCCAAAAAACAAAAAAATTCCATTTGCAGAACGAGAATCCTTCTGCAAAATAACATAATGCGGAAGGTTTTTAGGCTAGAAAGCAAAGACAAACAATGAAAGCACTATAAAGGCTATCCCGCTCTGAGAAGATTCAAGGTTCAGCAAATTTGGCAACAAAGTGATTATAGAATGTAATTAAGAAGCAGCAATGAAGAAAAACTGGCCGTGTAACTTTGAGCGAGTTAAAGGAAATTCCAATACATATTTTAATATCAATTGTGAAGCAACAATCCATAAAAGGTAGAAAGACATCGAAAAACTTAATATAATCCTAGAAGAGATAACAATACTAAAGCTAAGAAAAGTCCTTATTTTACACATATAAATACAACAAAATACAACACACCTAAGGTGTAGCCGTCTTTTTATTTAAACTGATAATATTTTTATTAATGTTGTATTATTCTTAGACATGAAATATCTATGTAATGTAATAGTAACAGAAGCTGCGCATTTCGTCTCCGAGAAATTCCTTATATAATTATTTAATAAAGGTAATTACAATCGTCTAGAGGGAAAGTTTAGTATAATTATGGCTTATACCGTAATTATGTATCTAGGACATAATGTTATACTATATATTTTATTATTATTATATTACTACAGAGAAACTTCATTAATTAGATACAGTATAATTGCTGCTTTTAGATTTCCCCTTCATTTTTCCGGAAAAACATCCTGCATACACATATAATATAATTTAAAATAAACAACCCGCCCGGTGAACGTTTTGAACAGAATTATTTTGTGGGGCATGTTTATAACAGGTAGCACGAAAAACAAACAAAATATTAACCTAATTTCAAAATCTGGAATGATAAGACTTTCGCTTGGTAATAGCGGTTATATAAATATGCATTAGTAGACCTTCTCGTGCATTTCCAAACACATCATGATTGCGTACCCGTTGCGGCAAATAACCGAAGCGAAAATACGTTATTAATATTAATAAATGTTATATTAAAGTTGTTGGGCTAGAAAGAGGTAGAGAAAGAAAATGTAAAGAAACGGCCGCCATTTTTCTTGTTTTTCTTTAATTTCTCCGGGGTGCGCTTTGCCGCCACCAGAACCCAGAGTTGCTCTGCGTGCAGGTCAGCGGCATTTAATTTAATTTTTACGCCGGTTGCTGGGCATTACAGGGGAGGTTTGCTTATAGACGAACTTGCCAACCAAACGTTTTGCTAATATTAATGAAAAAGTAAAACTTCATGCTGCTGTTTTCTCATTTCCACGTAGAGAGAACAGTTTATGTAAATAAAGTTATAACACAAGTTGTCTTAAGACGAGACAAATAGATTATTTTGATAGGGCGTCATTTAGTTCAACGTGCAGTCAAGACGTGGCTAATTAAGTGGAGCGCAATAACACACATCAAGGTGTACTTATTTTAAAAATATTCTGCGAGAATCATTACAATAGCATTGAGAAAATTAGGTAATCTAATGCGTTAAAATAACGTGCCTATAAGAGCTACTGTTGAGAGTATCATCAACAATTTCGAAAATCATTCACCTGCTAACGGACTGGCTGACCAAACTCACGATAATTTGAGAATATTGTTTCAATGCGTGATAGTGTAGCTGGAAAACCTGAGCAACTTTATAAAATACCGAGCTTAGTAACTGTCGATATTGGTCTTCGAACAGTTCACGAGAGAAGAAGCAGTAACAGTGAGACAGTTCTAAAGCGACTATGAGCTGCATTGTCTAAAGTTGACGTTATTGATTTGTAGTTTTTCGGGAATGCAAATGTTTGGACAAAGATCTTTAAATTTTTGTGATACAAAGTATTAATTGAAGATTTTTCTTTGACCACAGGTGAAAATTTTCGATAATTCCGAGAATAACACTTTTAAACAGAAAATTACAGAATTATCCCTAGGAAACTGATTTCAAACCGAAAAGACATTCATTGGCCGCCCAGAATCCAGGATTTGTCCCCATTGGGTTTTTCTCATAGTATTACATCAACGGAAGGTTATACTGAGGTTTCACACTTCAGTTACACTTAAAAAAGTATATAATAGAGAGAGAGAGAAGAGATTTGGACCACGTGATATTCCATACATGAATTTCTCAAATTTATATTGCATAGGGTACTAAGGAAGTTTTGTAGTGCATTTTTAATTTTCATAATCATTTAAAATATTTTTTATTGCTCTCTGTGCATTCTTTTAAACCGGTCGCCGAACCAATTTTTCTACGTTTTTCAGAAATCTAAACACATTCCTTAATCCTGGCCATTAGAAGATCCTTTTTAGGAAATTGTATCTTTCTATTCCGTTTTTTACATCATGAATATGTCATGTTTCTTTATTTGTTACAGTGCTGTTCACATAGCCAAATGTTCCATTTTCAAACTTGTTGAAGTTCTGGCAGTACTACAACACTTGTATAATATCTGCCTGACGTTTAAGGCATAAAAAAAATTTTCACTTGAAGGTAGTCGTGCAAAATAGTATTAATTGTGATGTAGGAACATCCAAAAACTCTTCTGTCTGGAGATGTTCTTCTCGGTTACAAGAAAAGATGGGCGTCCTAAACTCGCAGTGTCTCCCAAAAGATTGAAATTTCTTTTCTAGAAATTCTGATACAATCTGAATACGATCGTAAGGAGAAAAAACTATCTTTCAACACAGGATCTACTCCCTTTAAACACTAATTGACACCCACACCGCGTGTAAAGTTTCACCTTAAAAGTATCCCTTATCCCATTTTAGTTAGATATTGTGAGCTTTCTACCATATTTCAGAAGCAATTAATATCTAGAGATAGTCCTGCCGGCCTTACAGCATGTGTGAACTTGTCTTGCCACGTTTGAACTTGTCGCAACGGGAATATTGTAAAACTTTCTTTGCATCCTCTACATAATGTAGAACAGATTTTAATATAGTGAATTTACATATTAATTAATTAATTTTTTGTAAATCAAAGAAAGTTATAACGGAATCTCAAAGCAAGTAATTTATTCTGATAAAATGAAGTACACAAAAAGAGCTTTGACATTAATCTGTAATAGTTGTCCATTTTAAGCAGGGCCCTGGAAATGTTCATTCGAATGAATTTTTAGTTTAAAGTAAGCAAGCATAAAACCTAACGCGTGAACAGCTTTCTCATGCTCAATTTTTCACTCTTTATATGACAAACGCGTTCTTTCGTTATGCCTACAACCTCTGTTATCTCTCTGACCTTCATTCTACGATCGTCCAGTACAATTTAGTTTTCGATGTTATTGGTCGAAATCACAGTGTTGGCCGTTCCTAACGCTCATCATCAGCCAAACTGGTACGACCACGTTTTAATTCAACTGCCCATCTTTTCACGGTGGTAAGTCCAAAATTTCTGAAATTTTTACAGATATCTTTTAATGCATGTGCGATTGTAGTAGCAGAATGGTTTTGACGAGTAGGCCCATCTTCATGTTGAGCCTCAAAACTCTTTAGAAACCCTTTAAAAAAAGTGTAATTTTTAAGACTCTATCTCCTCTCATCATTAACTATGTGTTTGTGAATCGGGCTATAAAATTGTTTAAGGAGATGGTAGGTATCAAGGATCGTCCAAGATTTAGATCCACGTTCAGTTCGGACTGTTCAAGCAGTCAAAGCCCTATGTGTCCGAATCAAGCGAAATCCTTTTCATAAGCGGAAGATGTAAATTTCCAACAATTCGATGTCGTGTATTATTAAGCAAGAGATTGGATTATGTGCTTACAAAAAGCATACGGGACATTTGCTGACAAATGCTTTAAAGAAAGGTAGGAGAGACATAGCAAAGTACGTGCATGATGGCCACAACAATCTCTATTTATGGATGAAAAAATTTATAGTGGGGGAATGTCAACAAATCAAATAAAATAAAAAGTATTTCAACTAGTGCCAAGAGTTCAGAGCTCATCATCCAGCAGCTGTAATGGTTTGATGGGAAGTGTGTTATGATGGAACAACCTATATCCATTTTTGTGAAAAGGGAGTCAAAACTTTAGCCACTGTGAATCAATAGAATGTGTTGGATAGTGTACTGAAATATCTAGATCACTGTTTTTTCGAAGGGAGCTTTAGATTTTTCAGCAAGACTCCCACCGCTTACAAAACATGGTTAACTCAAATTGGGCTGATCAACATGCCTCATTTTCGATTGGTCTTTTGGTAGCCCAAATATCAATCCATTAGATTACAAATTATGTGTAGTTGTAGAGGGCATAATTTGCTTAAAAAGACCCTAATGCTGATTATTTGAAACGAACGCTGACGATTGGAGTAAGTAGTTTTTCAATGAATGTAGCACATTCTGACTTACATATACGTTGGTGAGTCAAATTTAAACAAAATTTTTGTTCCACTGCGGATACAGCAATAGTGTAAAATTAAATGGAGGCTGTTAGCTTATGTCTGTAGTTTAATATGGACACATTATTAAATCAGTAACAATTAGGACTATTAAACGGCTGCCAATTCTTAGTATCGTTCGTTCGGTAACGTTATCAAAAGACAAGGGTTTTTAAGTGGTATGAGATGCTCATTACAGGATGAAGAAAAACCAGAAATATAATTCACATGCGTGTAATCAGTAACACCAAGACAAACATTATTCCACTTCATGAATTTATCAAGAGTAACAGCCAGCTGTTAATTGTCGAAATATGTGCCGAAGTGAGTATTAATTGTCGTAATGTTCAGTTAATAGATAAAAACGTATTGGAATTTCGAAAGCTGTCAGCAAATTGGTTTTTTGTCTTCACAATGTTGACACGTAATGATACTTGAGATACCAAAAGCATAAGTATGGAGGACAACAAAGTTGCCCACGGAGAAGACCTTTATAACAGTGTTTTATAATCAGAAAAACGTAGTTTTCACTGTTTCCTCAACAAAACGATACAATCAATACTCAATAGTACTGAGATCTGCTGATGAAGGTGAAAGCCATCTGTCGTACAAGAACACGCGAAGTTCCAATCACACAACTGCTGTACCTCAATTTAAATTAAACAAATGGGCAATAGACCATTCTTATTACAACCCCATTAAAAAATATTTTTTAACCAAAATGGAATAACAGATAATTGGACAATAATTGAACATTTTGTCATGCTACGGTCCCTCATTAATTTATGTAAACAAAATAACTGGCTTTCCGGTCAAATGAGTCATTCACCGCCAACTCGCCAAACAAATGCTAAAAATAAGTCCACATCGAGAAGCCTTCTGGCACACCTCGGCCGAGTGCACGCAGAAAATGGGAAATTCCCGCTTACTTCATTTTCATTCCGGGAAAGGGAGGGCTCCGGCAACACGCACTGAATAGCTCGCGCGACCGCTGAATATTTTGCCCGTTTGCTGTCGGGCGGTTCGAGGCCCGATGAACGAAACGCATACGAGAACAAAAATGCAGGTCTTGTAACGGACTGCCGCATAATTTCAGCTTATTGCTGCCTCCGCCGAATTAAAATAATGGCCGGTTTACAACGAGCAGAGAAAACTTCTCCTGCGATGTACCCTATAATTTCAATCTCACGGTAATTACCTGGCTTTGTACCCGAAGGTTTAAGTCACGTTGCTTCATTTTCTTCAAGGAGAGGTAATTATCCTTTCGGTGAGAATATTAAAAAATGAACGTTTCTGTTTATATTCATGAGGCTCGGTTTTTTACATTTTCTGTACAAGTTGTTTACGACTTTCCTAATTTTAAATGATATTTTATATAGCAAAATATTTACACTACTTATATACTCCAGTGTTTTAAATATATTCCTTTAAAATGTCGCAAAAAGCTTGATATTTAGGATAGATTCAAAAACAGAAAATAATAAGGAGGTCTAAAAGTAAAAAAGACACAACATTGACTTATTGATGATTGTGCCTTGTGCATAGTAATAACCTTATATGTCACAATACCGTGAGTAATTGGTATAGGAAGTTCAAAAATAAGATACATATTTATGTAGAACATGGAAGAAAGAACGACTTTCGTTTGTAAATTATTAATAACTTTTACCTTGACCTCCAGTAGTTTTTAGAAACAAAAACTGGTTGAATGCTCAACGCCGGGTTAAAAACACTTTTTTAATTTTAAATTTTTAAAGTTAATGACGCGACATGTGCTCAATAAATACTTTTCTGTTTTAACTTTCTTACCAGAAAAATAAAAGTTATATTGAGAAGAACATTATTGATATCAAAGTACATATAAGAAGTACTTATAGGGCTAACAAACTAATAAAAAAGTTAAGAACAATCGAGAGAAGTAGTATGTTTCTAAAATTAATATACTTATTTTGATTACCGACATCTCATACGGTAACCGTATAATTTCATTTTAGGATAACAATATATCACATAATATAAACAAATTCATAAAACTGGGCTAAAATGGCGGTATCAGTTTGGGGTAATTATAATTAAAAATCGGGTGTGAACATCACATTTTTATACCGGGTCCATCGTCTCGGCCCTGCGCTACTCTCGTCCCGCAACTTGTTATTTTAAAAAAGGACGAGGCACGAGTACAACACTCGAAAGCTGATTAAGATAAACAGTACAAGACAATAATTGACTCGTAGTTAAAATTTTGCTACGTCACTGAAGGTAACCGTGCGAACTCGACCGCACGGCCTTTCCCATTATCGCCTAAGTGCTCCCTCTTAGCGGTCAAGCGCCCCGTCCTCCCGCAGTCGACCAGAAAGCTCTTCGAGCGCGCTGTGATTGGTCCGTTTAATTAATTTTAATCGGCTATAACTTATTTATTTGACCCCGGATCAAAAAATTTCATTGTAATTTTTTGTTCGCCTCGGTCTGATCTATTCGGTAATATAAATTTCCCGAAACATTTTATAAACACCAGGTATATTAAAAATAGTGAGCTTCAATTTTTTTTCGGGTTCCTATTTTACCAACTTTTATTTTAAATTCATGTTTATCTCATGATAACAAATCATTTTTATGCTCATAAATTTTTTGTATCTTCAACCGTTTAGATTCGCGACCGCTTTGCGACCGATTTTGCGACCTTGCGACCAAACGACTAGGCCGATTTTTACTAAAAGTTTCGCACTGCGTCCTGTACCTACAAGTAACTTGCATGCCAAATTTCAAGTCTCTAGCTCTTACGGTTCTCGAGATATCCTGTTTACTGACAGACCGACAGGCAGATAGACACCCACACCCACACACACACACACGAACCAATGGCTCAAACCAACTTTTTTGGTGTCCTGAGGCTATAATTCGTCCAGAAATGTGAAAAACTGGGTAATTAAAAAATACTTTGATAAGCGTTTATTAATGTTAGTTACTTTTGCCAAACTTCAAAATAAAGAAAGCAGTAGGACAAAACTGCGTGATATAATGTAGATAATGGCGCACGTGTATTTATTAATTGTTCGGTTTGAATCTATAATCGGAAAAGCTTTCCATAATTTGAGGGGCTATAAATTGATTTTATTTAACATTAACAAGACAGGAACATCGCGTGATGATGTCATATCGTAAAATTTTGTTACAAATAGCGATTAAAGAGTTGAAATCAGAATTGAGAAGTAGTGTATGTGACTGTAAGTCTAGTCGTGGTTGAACAGTCAGTGAGAGTGAATGTGTACCATGTTATTAATTCTAAATATTTTCATGTTGTTCTTCGGCGGCAATGTAACTAGGTAACAGATACATGCAAAAGGATGCTCTAAGCGCATGCTGTGCTATCAAAAGCAAATAGATATAAACAATTTTAATTACGAATTTACACTTGGTGTAATGCCCGTATAACCACAGCAACCGCCCAGTTTAGAATTTCAAAAGCCCATAATATAACAATTTTTCATACCGGTTACATAATTTATACCAACTTCCAACCAAACGGTAATATCACAACACTTACAAACAACAGATAACAATCATAATAATGGTAAGGTTAGTGAGGAACTAACCGAAACTGTCTAAACAATCTCTAATTTTTATATATATATATGGAGTACTTGATCATAACAAAATAACGAATAACTTTACAGAAGTTAGTGAAAATAATATATAGTAAAAAATATAGTAAAAATAAATTCGCACACCACTGACGTCCGCTTATTTAAAACATGTAAAAATAATCCATCTTACGTACCGGCTAAGGCAAAATCATGCTTATAGAATAGTTATCTGAAATTTATGTCTCTTCATACCCACTGTTGACATAAAATCTGCCTTAGAAGAAAGAATGATGAAGTATGAAATATCAACGTAACGCATACAATTTCTAAACACCTACTGACTTTCTTGTTTATGAACCAGAAAACAAGCAGCAATAACGAAGATGTATGTGATCTTTGCAATATGAAAATTAAAGTTAAACCTCCTAGAAAGAAGACAGAAATAATCCAATATAATAGTTGCAAAGCATATGATCACACAAAATTCTATTACTATAAATCATATTACTGTATCAAATGTGGCTAACCTCATAACAGTAAAGTTTGCAATAAATCAAGTAACACCAGCTACGATATCAATCAAAAAATGACCCTAAATCTTAAATTTACTTGCACAAAAGCAATAGAGGCCCATCTAGTTGCAACTCGCTTTTTCCCAAATCACACTACAACTATGCTCGTATAGCAAGATCAAACAATATTATTGTTTCTCACTTCCTAAATAAATATGAAACCATATTTAAGCAACTAATGAACCAAAATAGTGTGATAATTAATCCAGTATCTATTCTCTAATCAACAGTAGACCGCATAATGGATAAATGCATAACAATTATTATATTCAATCAGCTGCAGATTCAATTAGAAATCTTGATACCAGTAATAGCGATAGCAGCCATCTGATCATTATAAATTGTGGAAACAAAATTTTTGATCTGTTTCATTTCCTTGTGAGCAAAGGTCTTTTTAACCACTACACTGATGTAAAATCCAATTTTAACTGATCATCAGGCCACTAAAAAAAATAAAGATCACCAAATTTAAGAAACCAGGAAAAGCGGGAGAATTCAAGGTCGGGCTCGAAGAGACCCTAGAAGGATGGGAAACGACAGAAGCAGAAGAAGGAAATAACTGGCCTATAGAAATGAAGTGGGCAATACTAAAAACAGAAATAGCAGAACAGGCAGTAAAAGCTTGAAAAGCTTAGAAAATATATATACAAAGTAAGAAAGATTGCTATAAACACCACTATGTAAATAAAAGAAACAAAGTCAAAGAGTTTGTTCAAAGAGTAAAACAAGAAACCTGAGAAGAATTCGGAAAAGAACTCGAGACAAAATTCAACGAGGACAATGGAAGAGAGTTCTGGAAAGTCATCAAGGTAGAAAGCATAAGAAATAATAAAGGCATCGTGGAAACAGAAGAAGACAGAATCCTAGAGATATGGAGAAAGCATTATAACAAAATATTTAAGGAAAATAATAATATCAGGAGTAGAGAAAGAAAAGTAACAGTCCAGGAATAAGAAGAAAGGAACATAGAAATGGAAGAGGTGATAAAAGCCGTGGAACATATAAAATTAGGAAAGGGGCAGAGATGGTATTGCTACAGAAATAATAAAGTACGGTGGGAGAAAAAGTACTAAAATGGATAAAATATATATATGCCAACAAGACTGAAAAGGGAAAAAATACCAGGTGATTGGAAATAAAATATAATAATACTCCAACATAAAATAGGAGATATAAATGCTTGCGACAATTACAGGGCAATATGTCTTTCTTCTATAGAACAGAAGATATATTCAAGAAACCTAAAAGAAGGTTACGAGAGGAAATGGAAGAAAAACTATGCGAAAAACAAATTGCTTATAGATCACAAAGACAAACGCAAGATCATATATTTGTACTAAGAACAGTCATAGAAAAAAGATTAGAAAAGGGAATCCCATTGTACATGGCATTCATAGATCTAAACTCAGCTTTCGATACGGTACCCAAACAAACACTATGGAATGCATTACCCGAACTTGGAGTAATATGCAAACTACAACAAGCCATAAAAAGAGTATACGCTAAAGCAAAAGGAAGAGTGCGCGTTAAAGGAAAAGAATCTCAAAGCTTTGAAATGGAAAAGGGGATTGATTGAACAAGGCGACTCATATTGAATCCTCTACTGTAAATCCTCAATAGTAATGAATCAGATTATTCAGGAAGCAAAAGAACCACGATTAAATATGAAAGTAGAAAATATTAATTTAGAGCCTTCTGTATGCAGAGTCTTATATATGTAGATGATATAGTATTGCTAACAGACTCAACTAGAAACCTACAACAAACAATAGACAAATAGAAAAGAGCTGTACTAAGAAGAGGAATGAAAATAAACACAAAAAAAGGGTAAAATAATGAAAATCGAGAAGAACGATGCGAACGAAAACACAAGAATAATATGCAACTGGAAAGAGCTCGAACGGGTCAACAACTATGATTGTATAGGAACGATAATAAACAAAACTGGAACGGTAGAATAAGATATTCTAAACAGAAGAGACAAAGCAAGCAACGTATATTATGCGATAAATAAATCAATAATAGCCAAAAAGGAAGTAAGCACACAAACAAAGGTAGAAGGTATAGAAGTATATATAGATTAGTATTAACATATGGAGCTGAAAGCTGTACAATACAAGACAAAACCAGAAGTAAAATAACTGCGAGTGAAATTAAATTCCTAAGAACACTAGTTGGGAAAACCAAAAGAGACCGCGTACGAAACACAGTAACTAGAGAAAAACTAGGTCAAGAACTGCTAGTGTAAGAAGTAGAGAAAAACAATTTCAGTGATATGGACACATAGTTAGGATGTCAAGAAATGGAGATCCAAGATGAATATTCGAAGCAAGGCCAGAGGAAACAGAAGAACACAACAGAGGAAGGAGAAAGACCAAGGGAAACGTGGGAGCAAAGTCTAGAAAGGAGAGGAAAATAACTAAAAGAATAGCAGCCAACTGAGACAGTTTCCGGAAGTGGATAGAGAACCGTACGTTCTAGGGCATGAGGGAGAAGAAATAGAAGAATCATCAGGCCACCCCCAGTGGTAGCTACTTTAGGTACAACTATTATTAAAATTGAGAAAAACCATAAGTATACTACGAAAAAGCTGATTCGAATATATTTAGGAACCATCTCATGACTAGTAACCAAATGAAACTACAATAAAAGTCAAATTCTGACAAAAGAAGGTAATTCTGCAGTAACAAACTACCCATAACAGGTAAGAGATAAGATTTCAAAAAAAAGAAATGCTAAAATATCATAACAACAAAGCAAACTTCCTGATCAAAAATGAAAGCGAAAAGCCTGATATAAAATAAAACAATAATCAATTCCCTCAATTTGTATAAATGGTAACATTTGGACCAGGGATAACAGTAGCAAAGTTAACGTGTTTACTAAATACATACATTCCATTTTCCAGGCGAATCCTCCCACAAATAATGAAAAAAATAACTTCATAAATGAAGGAGAGTTCATTGCAGTTGCCATTACAGATTAAACGTTTCAACCCTCGTGAGGTTCGTGAAGAAGTAAAATTACTAAATGTTAAAAATCACCTGGTTATAATTTACTTACAGCAAGGGTGTTAAAAAAGCTACCTAAAAAAATTAAAAATTATAGGCATCATCCTAAATGCAGTATTAATAATCCGGTATTTCCTCATACAATGGAAGTTTGGACAAATCATCTTAATCCAAAGGCCTAGCAAATTTACAGCAAAAACCAATTTATGTAAATCAATAACATTGTTGCTTTGTTTATCTAAATTACTAACCAAGCTATTTTTCAGGTGTAACAAAATCGTACTTGAAAGTTCTGTAACAATACCACAATATGAATTTAGATTCAAAGAGAACTATTCAACCCTCAAACAGATTTGAGACGCAGATATTTGAGTAGCAGTCGTAGTTGAGAATGACTTTGAAGAAAAACGCGTGTGTTTTGCAGTGTTTGTGAAAACTCTCAAGCTTTTGATCGTGTTTGACGTAACGAACTGCTTCACAAAATTAATCAAATTTTGTCTCATCAATTTGATTTGCTACGTAAGTCGTACTTCAATAAACGTTTTTCCCAAGTGAAAGCTGTGGGCAGGTTTTCCCAGTATAATCTTATATAAGCGAGTTTCGCAAGGCAGTGTGTTCGATCTTACGCTATACTTAATTTACATGGCCGACATACCCTGTAATAAAAATGTGCAGATGACACGATAATGTGTTCTTCTTATTGAGATTTAGCAAAAGCTCATATTTGCGGAAAATCTCATATAACACTCTGACACACTGATTACAAAAAAAACCCGAAGAAAGATGAACGAAAATAAATCTATGCAGATCATATTTATAATGAGACATACCATAAATTCGGATGTAACTCTAAAAGGTAAAATGATACCAACCAAAAATTCTGTTAGATATATAGGGATACATTTGGGCAAACGATTCATTTGAAGAGATGATATATCCAAAAAAAGGAAGAAACTTGACAATTCAAAAATTAATTGTCAAGTTACAAATCTAACCTTTCATTCAACAACAAATGTCTACTACACAAAACCGTTTCTCCTGTATAACCTATGGAATTATGTTATGGAGATGTGTAAAAGTCAAACATTAAAATTATTCAACGTTTTCTGAACCAAGTGTTGAGAATAATAGCCAATACCCTCTCTAGTATGTCACTAACATGACATTACACAATGACCTCCATATAAGAAATTACAAACTGTACTGCAAGATGTACAACGCGTTTGAGTATGCATCCTAACACGTTCGCAAGTCGAACCGTGCCGATTTTTGGAAAATTCTCAACGTTTCGGCATACTCTTTGATGGCACTATCAAGAGATTGGATTAGTTCTTTATTCGGGATATTAAGCTGCTTAGCCCTCAAGGAGAATCAAGAGTCAAAGTAGACGACTGGGCTTTTGCGTGCTCTTCTTCGCTCTTTATTGAATTCGAAATAAAAGTTTGGTGGGAACATGTTTTGGGTGTTAGTATATTAGGTTGGGGAAGTTTCTTGGTTTGTAAGAGTCACCTAACTGATGGCATCATTTAATTAGCGGTTTTCAATAGGTAAAGAAGGGTCGTCGTTTCCAGTATTGAGGCAATGACGGTATTTTTTTTACTTCAATAGCCCCACGAATTATTCTGTTGGTGGAATAGGAGTGAGTATTTTTGAAATAAATAAGTTAGTTTTATAGGAATCTCCTTATTATTTTGACCAGTGCCAAAATATTATCGCCCTTTTGTTCAACCAAGGAATGTTCGCACGTGCGACTTGATATTTGTCTGTTCGTTTGACCTATGTAGGCTATGTTACAATCACCTTAAACTTAGGATTCGTGGGGTTAATGGTCTTTAGCTGGGCTATTTTATTGTTAGTCGTGAAAACCTAGATGCTCCTGTATTTCGTAATACGGTTTTAAACCAGTAATTTCAGTATTTGTTAACGACGAGGATTTTGAAATAATTTTTGTTAAACCCTACATTGTAACTTCTTCTTCTTCGCTCTTATCCTTATGCCTTCCAGCGTCGGATTTATACGTCACGGTCCTCCTTAACCCATTTCTTCCATTCTTTTCTGTCTCTTGTTAAACTTTTCATTTCGTTTACTGTCTTTCCTCTTGCTTTTCCCACCTCAATGATTTGACTTATCCATTTCTTCCTGGGTCTTCCTTTCTTCTTTTCTTTACACTTCTTGCTTCGAACACTTTTCTGCATATTCTCTCTGGTTTCATTCGTTGTATATGACCGTACCATGTTAACTGTCTCTTTTGATTTTGTTCACTATTGGTTCCTGTTGTAAAGTTTCTTATTTCCTCATTCCGTACTCTATCAAACTTTGTCTTATCCGCTATCCTTCTCAAGTGTTTCATTTCTATGGCCGTTATTACACCCTCATGTTTGTTTTGTATCGTCCAATTTTCACTGGCGTATAATACTGTTGGTATTGTTATTGCATTATGTACCATTAATTTCTCCTTTTTCCCAATATCGTTCTATGTAATGCATAGTAGATCCTATTCTCTCCTCATTCTGTTACTCAGTTCTGCTTCTATTCGGCCATCATCTGTTATTATTGTTCCCAAATACTCAAATGTTGAGACTCTTTCCATATTATGCCCTTTACACTTTACTTCTATTTTGTCCCTCTCCTGGTTTTGATTCACTATCATTGTTTTACTTTTCTTAATGTTGACCTCCATTTTCATTTTCTTATTTCTCTACCCATATGTTGACTAGCTTTTGTAATTTATTATCCGTATCTGCCATTATGACTATGTCATCTGCATACATTAAACTTTTCACCTTGACTGGTTCCAGGTTTCTATATCCTATTATTGTATCCAATCCTTTCGTTTTTATTTTAGTGGGCTTAGGCTATCGCCCTGTTTTATGCCGCTCCATTTTGAATTCCCGGATGTCAGTCCAGCTATTTGAATTTTTCCTCTAACTACTTTGTATATACTTGATGGCCTCTATTAGTTCCTTTGTCACTTCCAGTTCCTCTAAGCATTCCCATATTTTTCCTCTCTCAACTGTATCAAAAGCTGCTCTTATGTCTAGAAAGGTAAGCAGTAGTTCATCTCCTTCCTCTATTTTTCGTTCTATAATGTTCCTCAATATGCATATGTTGTCATTAGCTTGCCTATTTGCCCTAAATGCCCTTGTTCCTCCTCTAGTTTATTTTCTATCACTTTTCAAAGTTTCCTCCAGAATTCTGGTATATACTTTAAAGCACACCGAGGAGAGACAAATGGCTCTATAATTATCGCATTCCGTCTGATCCCCTTTCTTATATATTGAATTATCAAGTTCTTTTCCCAGTCTTCTGAATTTTCTTGTTCTCCATGCCTCCTCACATATTTTCCAGAGCCATTCTTTACCCTTTTCTCACATCCATTTTATCATTTCCGGGTCTATTTTGTCCTCGCCCCTGCTTTCCCAATCTTTATCTTTTCAGTGAATTTTCTACTTCCTCTCGTTATCTGTTCTGTTTCTTCTCCTGATTCTTCCTTTCTATTTGATTTCCTTTCTTCATTGTCTCCTTTCTTTTTAAACTTCTGCTCGAAGTAGTCTTTCCATACTTCCATTATTTCTTTTTTGTCAGTTGTAATATGGTTGTTTTTATCTCTAATCCCTCTAATTCCTTTTCGTCGGCTTCCTCTCATCTTTCTTATTTTGGCCCAGAAAATCCTATTATTATCTTTATATGTTTTATTTATCTCTCTTCCAAAGTCTTCCCAGCTTTTCTTTTTAGCTTCTTTTACTGCCTGTTTTACTTTATTTCTCCTATTTATATATTCCTCTCTACCTTTGCTGTCCAGACTGTATGTATTTCTACCAGGCCTTTTTCTTGTCCCGCATTTCTTCTTTTACTTGGTCATTCCACCAGTTTGTTCTTTTCCTGTTACTATTTATTTTTGTCATCCCACAGACACTTACTGCCTTTGAGTATATTACTTCTTTAAATACTTTCCATCTTTCTTCCATTGCCCACTCACTTTTCTGTATTTCTTGTCTATGAAACTCTTCATCTGTTTCTTCTTGATATTTTATCCTGTCTTTTTCTTCTTTTAGCTTATTTATCTTTACCTTTATAAATTTTATTTCGTTCTCTATTTTTGGCTTATGTATTTTCCATGTCGCTCTTACTAATCTATGATTCGTTCCTAGTTCCGCCTTCTTCTCGGTTACTATTTGTTGTATAGTATGTCTTAATTCCGGTGTATAGGTTATATAATCTATTATACTTTTGGCCTGTCTCTCCTCTGCCACAAACGTGTACTTGTCTTCTAGTTCTTGTTCCATTTGTATTCTTCATTTCCTCTCCATATCCGCCCATACATCCCAGCCCTCTATTCACATCTCTGCCTACTCGAGAGTTCCAGTCCCCCATTATTATTATTTTATCGGTATCCTCTCTCACTTCATCTATGTTTTTCTGTAATTTGTTATAGAATTCTTCAATTTTCCTTACTTCACTTCCTTCAATTGGTGCGTATATTTGTATAGTTACTATTCTTTCTTCCATTTGCAGGTGTAAGATTATCATTCTCGAATTTATTGCCTCTGATTTGATGACATTTTGGTTTATTTCCTCATTCACGATGATTCCCATTCCCTCTTTTGCTCTTTCTTCCATTGTTACCCCTGAATAATACATGTAGTGTGTATTTGTCAGTTTTATTGTGCCATTTCCTTTCTTCTTAGTTTTGCTTACTCCTAGTATATCAATTCCATATTCATCCATTTCTTCTGTTACCTCTATCTCTTTCCCTGTTAGTGTTGTTATATTCCATATTACTATTGCCATTTCTTTTGTTCCCCACATTTTTTCTTCCTGTTTCTTTTTAATTTTGTCCTCTTTTCTTCTATGTTTTTATATATTATATGTTTCCGTCTGTTTAGATTTGTCCATTTCGCCAATTTACTTATTTCCATTTGCGTTAGCCTTCATTCTTTGCTTTGTCGTGTCTAGTTTCCCTCCATCGCTCCCTACTAGTTTTTTGTATGCCGTCCTGTTTTTGTTATTTTAGTTAACTTATCTCTTAGTGTCTCTTCCTCGTTGCTCTCTGGGGATCTTTGACTCATTGTTCTTCCTTTTTTTGTGTTCTTCTCTCTCTCATACTCGTCTTCTGCGTCATTTCGTTCTACTTCCTTATACTTCTGTCTATCTCTTTGATTTAGTTTTTCCAGGGACATAATTTCTCCATTTATTATTAACCCTTTGCACTCCGTTGTCGCCGTATATGCGACATTTAAAATATGAACTTTAAATCCACTGTCGCCGCTACGGCGACACGCTTTATTTGCTTATTCGGCACTTTTGTAAAAAAATACTTGAGTAAGGGAAACAGTCTGTGTTTATATTATGTGTTTATATTATCTGTAACTATGTTTATATTACAATATGCTTGCTTTTTGATTCTTTTCAAAACGTTGTAGTCCCTTGCGTGGTAAAGATGGAAAGTGAAACTTTTGAACAAAACTGTGAAATAAGCGATGTGGAAGATGAACTCGATTTTGTGTTGCACGGAGATAATTTGAGTGAAATATTAGTAGACGATATTGAGAATAATTCAGGAACAGATAGTGACGATAGTGACAATAGTAGTGAGAAAAAAACAAAGAATTCAAATTATTGAATCGGATTCCGAAGATGAAGTTGTACCTGTAGGCAACAGTGGATGGACTGATATTACAGGAAGTGATATTCCCTTACAAAATATAAACTTTGCAACAGGAAATAAAGTTCCAGGGCCGCAATTTTTCAATATCGACGAACCGATACAATTTTTCAAATTGTATTTCACGGATGATCTCGTAGACGAAATTATAACGGAAACGAACAGTTACGCCAAAAACAAATTGAGGAATAAAACTCTTAGCAAGAATTCCATATAGCGCACGTGGCGCGATACAAATAAAGAAGAATTCTGGGCCTTTCTTGGAGTCATCCTCAATATGGGCACGATGCCTTTGCCAAATATGCAGGACTATTGGTCAACCAACAATAACACTAAAATACCATTTTTTTCAAATGTATTCACAAGAAGACGATTCAACCAAATATTTTGGATGTTACATTTGAAAACAATAGATCCTCAGAGGATAGACATTCGAACACGTATTCAACGAATCAGTAATTTTTTAGAATACATCAATTTCAAGTTTTCCGAGTATTTTATACCGGGTAAAAATATATGTGTAGACGAATCGGTTATCAAGTTCAAAGGTAAAATAAGTTTTATAACTTATAATCCTAATAAGCTTACGAAGTGGAGCATAAGAATATACGTTTGGGCTGATTCTGAAACAGGGTATGTATACAATATTCTTCCATATTATGGCAGTATCACCTCCGAAAGTCTTATAAAACAGGAATTACCCGTCAGCGCTAGGATTGCGTTGCATTTATATGATAGATTATTGACCAACGTACCAGATGCACAAGGTTATCATATGTTTACAGATAGATACTATACCAGTATACCGTTGGCAGAAGAATTGTTGAAAGTGAAATGTCATCTGACAGGGACATTGAAAATGAACAAAAGGAATACCTGATTCGATAAAGAAAGCCAAATATTCCGAAAATAAATCTGTTGCTAATAAAAGGGGGAACACCATGTTATTGTCTTGGAAATACAAAAGAATAGTAACGCTATTGAGTACCACTGATAGCGCTGGATTTATGACTAAAACAAGATTTTTAAGAGGAGGCGAACAACAAGATGTGAAGTTCGTAAAGCGATTAGTTGATCAACTGGTAGGCGACTTCCGAGAATATCGCACAAGACCGTCAACTTCAACGTCTGAAACCAGGTTGGACAAAAAGCTCCACATAATGCGAAAAGGCAACAAAAGAGTCTGTGAGAGTGTTCTACAGACAAGGAAAAGGCCAAAGACGCGAAACAAGCGAGTATTGTGCTACTTGTCCCGGAAACCCCCGCATGCACATGGGGGATTGCTTTGAAAGATACCATACCATGCGTAATTTCAAAACATAAGATTTTTATTTTTTTAAAAGAAAATAATTTAGGAATTATTTTACATAATGTTATTTAGAAATAAATATTTTTTTTTATTGCAGCAACCGTATTTTTCTGTTATATTACGTATTTACATTTATAACTAATATAGTGGTGGAGTTGCTGGTATCCCTATATGAGTCAATAGGCTGGAGTGCAAAGGGTTAATTTATTGTATCGTAGTATTGCGTGATCTCCTTTTTCTCTATACTGCTTCATGTATTTCACTATATATCTTCTCTGTTCCTGTATATCTTTTATGAAGTCTTCCTCCATGTATATTTCTGTTCCTTTTAATTTTTTTGTAGCTTTTAGTATCTCCATCTTTTTGTTGTGGCCCCTTAGTTCTATTAGTATTGGTCTTTTTTTCCTCTTTGTTCGCTTCCCAATCTTCTGATTTCTGTTATTTCTTCTTCCATATTTATCTGTATTCCCATATCTCTTATTATAATTCTCACTCTTTCTTTTAGTTCTAGTTCCCGTTCTCTCCCTTCATTTCCCTTTTCTTTCTTATTTCTCTTTCCAGTTTCTCTATTCTATCTTCTTGTATTGATGTTTTTTGTTCTAGTAGTTCCTTATCTTTCTTCAGTAATTCATTTTCCATTCTTACGTTATTTAGTTCTGCCTGAAGGTTATCTATTTTAGTTTCAAGTCTCTGGTTACTATCTTCCATTTTGTCTAATTTTCCATTTATTTCTTGTAGTAGTTTCATCATACTTTGGGTATATTCGTCTTTATTTTCCATTTTACTAAACCGACTAAGAACCGACCCGGATCCACCTCGGAGGTCGTCGTTCTCTTTTATAAAAGCTCGTTACTTCTCAAAATTCTGTAAGATTTGGAATACGGTCCTGCGGTATTTTGAAAAGCCCGCGGTTTGATATCGCTCCGCCGTTTCGTTCACGCGCTCAGCCGGTCAGTTGTCATCGGTGTTTATTTCCTTCGCGATCTATTTTAAGTTTTCTACTCGCTAATCTTACCTTTATCTGTTGTTTATATTAACACTATTCACCTATTTTACCTTACTGTAATCACTATTTGAATTTAATTTCATTAAATTTTCACTTATTTATATTTAAACTGAGAGGCATTCACTCTTCAATCTTCCTATCACTTGCCAGGACCGGAAGTCCCCTACATTGTAACAAAAATTTTAAATTTGTTCATTTCAATTCAAATGGTCCATGCAAAGTTTCGACTTCAACTCTGTTGAACAGCTAGATCAAGAAGTTTATCAGATAGCATGACAGTTTATCATCTTGAAAAAGGAATGTTTTTCACAAAGGGTAAAGGCTACACTAGCAGTTACGAGAGAACTTACATAGTACTGATATATCAAAATCAGTATATTGCTAGGTTGTCCGAAGATTAACAGTTAAGTATGTACTATATATGTATATTACATACAACTATATATCATTTTTCTATAAAAATACGTATATATGCTGTTACGATTTATAGCCTTTAATATTATAGTTACAGAATTAAAATTGATGATGCCGATTGCAATAGGTCCAATAAAATGTGGCTATAGTAGCTATAATAACTATATATCACTTAAAATTATAATTTAACTGCTCTAAAGGTTGTAGATATACTACTTTTCGTTTGCAATATTTAAGTAGCAACAGTTTTCCAAAATTTATTACACTTATCGGAAATACTTTTGTAGTAGATTATACGACTGTTAATCTTTTTAAACTCTACAAATACTTTCAAAATCTCAAAAGTAGAACAGCTTAATTGGTAGTCGACAAACAGAATCGATATAAAATACATCGTCGGTCGTATTTAAAGATACGAAGCAGCCTATCATACATTAATATTTATGCATTCATAAAGGTAGGCCATTAATGTTTTTTAGACGCGAACGTTTAATGGTGCAAAAGGACATTTATTTTTGCTGAACCCGTACGCCGCGCAGACTCACCGCGATACGTCTTGCGGAACGTACGTAATTAATGTACCGACTTCAAATGCCCATAAAGTGCTTGCCGCTTTAGTTATGGGTCTGGTGTTTAGCGGGAACATATTTGATTTATACGAGCACTCAGGCCGGAGGCGAAGGCGGAATCGGACTGAAATTTTCGCTCACCTACTGGATACATGAACTACGCGCCGCCATAAATCCCGGGAGATTTATTAATGCCCTTTTTTGAAAGAATTCGAGTATTACGCACGCAAGGGCGAGATGCGTCGATTTATTGCTGCAGTTTAAATCGTCGCCCATGAATAAATCATCCGCAGATATGGAATTAAGCGAAATGGAATAGGAATGTAAGGTGAACGCCCTTCGGATTGTCTGTTACTCCTGAAACGTGAAGCTGTACGAAGTCGGTTATATCGTTGGAGATGCCGGAATGCTGCACTAATTTCATAAGTTCGAATTGAATTTAAGCCAAGTGTCGATATTCATATATTCGAAGGTTCGGAAATTTCACGTGTCTGCTACTGTACGAATTCCAGGATTACAAGTAAAAAATAAGATTTAAGTCCATTCTACCGGTGATTGTGATGATAAATAATAAGTTTTGTTCAGTATTAAATAAATTTTATGTCAAAAAAGTATAGTTCAAAACCCTACAACAAAAATTGAGTAATTACCAACAGCAAAAAGCAACATTTGCAATATAAAAATAAAAACTAACATTGCTGAGCTGATGTTATAAAACACAACGGTATTATTTATGTGAGAAATGTGCTTTAGCCCATCAACTAAATAGCAACGAAACATCTTTTAAAAAAGTAAAACGGTATTTTAAGTTCTTTAAGGTGAAATTATTGTTACAGGTCTCTTCTAATGTTGCTAAAGCGACTTATTTCTTAGTCTAGATTGCTAGTGATCCTTTAAGTAAAAATATGGAAAAGCACTCAATGCACTAATTGCCCAAAACTTCATAAATATTGTGCATGATAAAATCCGAACAAAGAGATCAAAATCGCAGCTTATCGGCTCTAATATGGCCTGTTGGGTCATTAAATTTACTGATAAAACTTGTTTTTTTAAATTTTTGCTCGATGCGCTTTAGTATACAATCTATCGGTAACTTTTTGTCTGGAGAAAATATAGATAAATTGGTGGATTTACTGATTTTGATATTATTTCGATTCCACTTCCTTTGTATTATTGTAACATAGATAGTAACATAAAGTAAAATTTATTAAAAAAAAAAAACCCAAAAAGACCCTTAAGACGCCCATTAAATGACTTTTGGGCCCACAGGAACAGAATGTCTAATATACTGCACACTTTCCTGAATATTTGGACTTTTAGTGGTACACTTTTTTACAGTTGTGTAAGGCTCCTGCTTGATAGTTGTTAGAAGTCTATTACCGCATGTTTTATTATCAATTATCATGCATTCAAAATTTGACTACAGAGCTTGGGAGCGCAATTTTAGTTATTGCATTTTGCTTCTTATAGGGGTTAAGAGCATTGTGTACCTAGATGATTTTAGTTTTTTGCGTTTGCTTTTTATTTTTGGGCAAACGTTACAAAATCTTATTCGTTCTTGGTGCATGCTGTTTAAACGTGTCACCTAACATTTTATCTATTTTTTCAACACAAGTCTATCAGTCATTTCGTCTCTTTCTGTTGATAACCTTTCTCTAAATCTTCTCAAAACATTTCACAATATTATTAAGAGCGTCTTTAATTGATTACGTTGTTTTGGCAAATTTTCGAATATTACCAGGGCCTGATTAACCCATAGGCTGAGTAAGCACTCAATTTTGTGTTGAGTACACTAGAAATTGAGCTCCATCAAAGAATCTATTAAACTTTAAAATCGTACATCGATCGTTAAATTTTTAAAAACACTTATACTGTAACAGAACAATGTCCCAGAAAGAAATTATCCATGAATTTTCCAGAGCAATCCATCACCGTTCGCGTCATTTCTAGAGGCGCCCTCGAGTTCAAATTCCAAAACGTTCTGATTAGTTCCAAAACCGCGCTTTTGAATATAAGGCGAGCAGATGGGCACTCGCGGTAGTCGAATAAGAGAAGTCATACAGCGAACAACAGTAGTACAACCCGTTGACGATTGCGCTAGTAGTATTATAATTTATAATTATTGTCCGGCAGTGCAGTCCTTGTGAATAAAGTTTATTTTGAATTAAAAAGACTTTCAATTCATATTTTACTTAACATAAAAGCGGAACAATATATGGCAAATATAGTTGAGATTTGTTAAAAGAATTTAGAAAAAAGCCCAAAGAGCATCATGAACGGTAGGTAGAATGTTGTAATCCTCATCGTTGACTTCAGTGACTTCAAGACGAATTCGTAATGTATCAAATAATCAGCTGCAAGAGTTTTCGAGTTTATAAAGCACTGAAAATACCCTCAAAAAAGAAAACCTAATTATATTACTCGTTGACCCGGGGTTGTGATGTGTAAATGATAAATTTCGTGGTAGGCAACGGCACTCAACAAAATGATAATTATGACTCTGGTTTTAAAAAATCTGAAAGAGAGTGTGCTACTCAAAAAATTTTAAACAATCAGTTGTTTTACAAAAATTAGTTAATGGAGAACACATCAAGCGAAAATGCTTGATTCATTCAAGATTAACCGAACGAATATTTTGTGAGCCGTGCAACCGTGACAACTATGAACACAAAAAGTCGAGTTTCTTAAAAGAGTGGATTGTAAAATAGTAGAACGGTACTTTGTATTGGCAAAATGTTCTCTTAAGACTTGATGAAGTTGTGAAATTTTCAGATGCCCGTGGACCGCCAATTCATGGCGATAATGAAATATTAAGCTCTGTAAGAAATGGTAACTTTTTTGGACGTGTAAAACTGATTTCAAAATTTGATCCTTTTATGACCGAACATGTAGCCAATTTTGAAAATAAAAGAAGGAACATTTCCTTATAATTATTAAATCAAACTGTTGATTAATTAATTTAATATATAGTTAGTGGACCAAGTTAAGGCAGAAATTGCCTAAAATATTATAAATGCCAAGTATTGTTTCATAATTGTGAACTCAATACAAGACGCGTCGCACACAGATAAACTAGTTTTTGTGGTATAATATATGCTACATTTTTGACATTTTATTCCTAGCTATAATTATGAAGGTGGATGATGTAATGTAGATTTTGTATGTCTTCAATCTAAATAACTGTAAAGAATAAAGCTACAACACTGTCAGCAACCTTTTTGAGTATCATAAAAATCTTCAGGCTAGAATAAAAGAAGCAAATCTTCTGGCCAGATTCATCTCTTGCGCGGTCTTACTTTTTATAATCAGTTGCCTCTGCAGCTGCTGAGAGCAGCACGTATTTTGTTAAATTTTTTTCTGCACAACAACCAATCTATAATTTTAGCTTTTAAAGGAAGATGAAACATTTTGCCTTAAAAAGGATTCTTTAACTTTAAAAATTTTGTCGACAACCCGATGGACTTCTCTGACACACATTACTCATGACAGTGATCAGTCTAAGGACGCACAGTATGAAACAAATGTGATATTTGAAAAACTTAAGGATCTTAAAATCGCATCAACCATATATTTCTGGAATAATGTTTTTGTAGTTTCGAAAAGTAAGAAGAAAGTACAGACACAGCAAACCTCATTACTATATACAGTACTTTACAGGCTTTTATAAACACTATTCGAAACAAAGAGCAGTTTTCAAGGATAGAAAATAAAACAAATTTGATGTGTGAAACTGACGTCTTATAAACAGATATTACAAAAATAAGACGCCAAAAGTTCCTTTTGGTGAAAATAAAGATCGAAATTACATGTTTTCTGGGAAAAATCTTTCGAGAAACATATTATGCTGCAATTGATTTTTTGTAGCTCACATTAGTAGGAAAAAGAATAATCTATACACAATACATAAGGATTACATAAATGAAAACCACTACATAGGGCATATCAGCTATTGGAAAGTATACTTCTCATTTCAATAAAACATTCCTTGTAGAATGTGTAAATTTTGTAGCATTTCTAAGAATCAATAAAAGTGTTGACAAAAAAGGTAAGAAAACCAAAGCAAAAACGCAATTAGAACCACAAAGACTCCCAGGATACTCAAGTCCTGGGACGAAAACTACTTTCCCAATATTGCCACCGTTTTAAGAATTTTTCTAATAATAAGTATGGCAATTACTAACTCCACTGCATTTAAGAATGACCGTTTTGAGCCTTTAAGAAAGAGAAAAACTTTTTGGGTCAACGTTAAAATAACCAAAAATAAGAAGTCTTGTACTTTTATTTATTGGAGGAGAGTTTCTTTTGATGCCATAGTTCAGAGGTTTGCTAATTGTAAAGCCAGGAAAAAATGTTTTTTAAATAAAGGTTTTTCAATGAGGGGGGGGGTAAAGTATGGCGCCAACATCTAGTCGTCCAAATGTCCTGGCCCTGACGACTCAGCATCGAGAGGTATAACTAGATACCAGTTGTCCTAACGAGGCGGCTGGGCCATATGAGGTAAGATAATTCAAATAGATGCAACAAACATACCATGTTCAAAACAAGCGAGGCGCAGTTAGTACTTACAATTAGATGGGTGACCGCTTGGGAATACGGTGTGTAGTTGTGTTCCCAAACGTCGTGAAGCATAACTGAGTAGTAGAGAAAGAAGAAGAAGAAGTTTTTAGATAAATGGACATTTCTTTTTATTATTCCTCATTCATGAATAAATGTATGTAAATAATGTAACGAAGTGTATGTATTTGTGTAAAGAAGATTGAAAAAATCAACTAAAAGTTTTGTGTAAACAATCAATTTTTTTATAATTTTTTGCAACGCCCCAAAATGCAAGAATTTGAGGAAAGGCGGGTGAAAAATAGTTATCTTAGAGCGCTAATAGCTTTAATCACGCCGTGGATACTACTACAGTTTTCTTACAAATTATAAAGTTTTCATATGTTAAAATGCAAACACAAAGGATGACATCTTATATATAGATTCTACATGACTACCTGTCCAGATTTATCGTTGACACGATCAATATAAAACAGGTATTGATATAAGACAGTTGAAGCTTTTTTGCTGACATATTATATTGCATTAAGATAACATTTTGATATTTTTAAAGGACTACTGATCTTACACCCTCATTGTCTCAGCTTAGAACACATTAAAAGTCGTGTTAGCATAGTGATTAACATACTTTTTAGGTCAGCATAAATACCATCGTTACCGCTTTTGTAAATTCATATAGCATTATTTGACTGACACGAAATACTCCTATAAAATTAATATGTAAGGCTCAATACGGAAATAACGGTTCATACTGAATTCAAATGAAATTCAATTGAGCAGACCGAGCTCTTATTCAATTTTCATATTAAGATAGAAATGAAATAGGCCATATGATATTTCCATATTAAGTGAAGCTCGAATTGAAAGTTTCCATTACTAAGCTAATTGGAATTCAGAAGCGAAATTGAAAGTGCAACCAAATGAAACGAAACAAACCCAAAGCTTCATTTCTAATTAATTTCGTAACGCGAACCAACAAGTGAGTAAAACAACCAAAACAACATCAAAAATATCTTTGAATATTAAATTTTGCGTAACGCGTGTTCTAACATGTAAGAGTGAAGTGAATGGAAACTAATTTATTGAGAAGGCATTTTCAAGTGTTAATATTTCATAATTTGTAAAAGAAAACCTTCCCTTTATGTAGCTATATAAAAAGAAACTAGAAATGATAAGAACTAAACAATCAGGAGTTATTTCTGAAAAGAATCATTGAGATGTGTATGCTATGAGAGACGTTTTACTACTGCTTCTTCATCAAAGCATTAAAACATCAATGTCTTTCAACATTCGTGTAAATATTGGTGAGTTTATCAATGATTCCTACAGCCATATTATACCACACCATAATAATTTGTATTATTTGTATTATTTGCTACAATCTAGAGCCTACAGTACACAAAGGTAGTAACGTGACTAGCGCTACGTACCGACCGCCTATTATATATATATATGTATAATATGTATGCAATGTAACTTTTCTATGCAGTTACAGTGTTTTATTACGGAAATTATTATGAAATAATTTCTCTTGAATAGAATTAGTTAATGCTTACAGTTAGCCTCTGGGCGTCTAGAATCATAATTAGCGTAAGCTGTTACATCTTTGTATGGACGTCAGTAAGTACTAAGTTGATAAAAATAATACAGCCGGACATACTCATTTATCGATTATCTTTTTATGCTAAACTTATTTCAAAAAGGCAAATTCTAATATTAAAGGAACAATGTATACAATTAACACAGCCGTTAGCGACCCGCAACTTTTTGATCAAAGAAGCCCAGGCAGAGAACATTTTAAAGAAGAAAAATTAGTTGTTACAACGGTGTTCCAACTCGATAGCATCGATACAAATAAAAAATTTTAAAATTGAGGGTGGACATATCTATTAAGAAAATAAGAATGTGGTGAGCTTTAATAAAAAAAAAGGCAAAGACAAAAAATACAATTTGAGAATACAACATTTTTAATCATCTACATCTACAGAAGTTAATGAAGTAAACTGTGCTGATGTAGATAACTTTTTCATTTATCAAGAGTTGCGAAGCGAATTTTAACTACAACACAGACAAGACGTGTTTTTAAATACTTCTTTCAAGGAAAAGAATGGCCCCAAAAGTGAAAAATCCACAGAAGATAAAATGACAAAAGACTGCCTTATAATTCAACATTCTGTTAATATGGCTGCAGAAAAAAGAGAAATTTCTAGTCATTTAACTATGCATTTGAACAGAAAGTAAAAAGAAATATGGCGTGATTCTCGGTCCTTGATTTACACGAGGAAGTCCGTGTGTTCGTGCCGCACGTCGCGGCCGCTTCGCTCCGATTGGCCGGGCGGCCGCGGCTGTAATTGGGCCGCTGTACTGCCATACGCAAAAAACGCATCTGCGATGAACATTTGATTTGTTTCCGCCGAGCGGAGATTCAATTGTAAGTGCCCATTCATAATAGTCGCAAGCGTAAGCCGCCCACAAGAAATACGTATAATGCACGTACGCTTTATGTAAACATTTGAACATTGCGAATGCCCAAACACAATAGCGGCACCAATGTCCTTCCGACATTTTGCATAATTATCCCTTTTATGGTGTATAATAGATGCATATTTACTAACTTAATTAAAAAGTGAAAATGTCAACAATACTAAAGTTAGGTCATGCAACATCTTTTGGCGGGAAAACTCTGGTTACAGTATATGTTGATCAATTGTTCATTGCCTACATTACTAGTATACAAAACTGCTTCCAGAATTGTGGATTTATGGACAATGCTCCGATAAAAACTGGGCTTGGATTTAATAATATAGATAATGACAGCCGAAGCATCGATGTGTAAATTAATTATCGAAGTCAATTTTAAACCCACGGTAGTACTTGAAGGTTTTATTCTTATTGTTAACAATGTGCATATGGAAACTGAAGTACATTATGTAATTTATACCTTCACAGAATTTATGGACTTATAACACTCTGATTAGTTAATACTATTTTCAATAGAGGAAATGTAAACCACTTTCTAACGAACCTACAATACCTATTTTCAGAAAAAAATTGTTATGGAGAATAAACACACTCGAATATGAGATTTATAAATAATTAATTACAATTATATTTGTATCTTTGTATTGTATTCAAGTACAATAATGGTAAGGCTGTAACTCTCCGCGTGAGAACATGGCTTGTTCTCACATGTTCGCTATTTGCGCCCGGTCGTCGCGCACCATCTCTGATGCGGAGCGATATAGCAAGCACCGCGCCTTAGTGAACGCAGATACTCAATTATTTTTAGTGACTGAGTAAGTCATTCGCCAGGCATCAGAGAGCTCCGGGAATAGAACCCGGATACGTCCGCACCGCAGTTTGCGCCTCAACCGTTTAGATCACTCTGGCGATTTGTATTGTGTTTATGTATATTATATATTTATATATAAACAGAATAACAAGTATGTGGTATTTTCTGAAAGTATCTGGTAGTATCTGAGCTGCAGCAGTGAAAGAGCTCACAATGTCATCTTAATCAAAAACAAAAAACTTACATTACATGGGGTTGAAGTGTTGTCCAATATTTTAAAAACTTGTATGCTGAGGTTATCCTCTTTGTATGACTATAGGGGATTCTAGAAAGAAAATTCTCGCCTGCCACAAAAAAGAATATCTATACTGCCAAGAAGATGCTATCACCAGATAAAAGAGTTTTGGACACTCCTGAACTAGAAATTCGTACTATTCTGCATGAAAACCTTCAGTAAGACACTTTTATTGCCTAAGGGTACTACTTGCTTAACGAATAGATGAAATGGTACGTTTTGTGGTTTCGTGAGATTCTCAATAAGTATGAAAACTAAACATCTAGCTATGCAAACAGCATCCAGAATAGGTGAAGAAAATTAGCTTTATTTTTATGTCGTAAAGAACGAGCTAAAAATGAGACGATTTTCAACAAGAACATTTTTATGAAGTGGAATGACAAGTCTGCACAGGTCCTTGAGAAAACGTGAAATAATTGGTTCGGCGACTGGTTCAGAATGATGTAGAAGCGCATAAAGCGTATCAGGGAAGAATTTAAGGTGCATTGTAAAACGTTACTAGTACCTGATGTAGATTTTAAGTATACCATTTGTGACACGGGACATAGGGTCATTCTGGTTATCCAACTGGTTTAAAAGAAGAATACGAAGAGAGCAACTTTTTATAACCTCAATTCAAAAAAGACTCTTTCGTCTAAGAAAACATGTTTTTTTTTATTAATTTTGAGTTATACGTTAATAAAAATAAGTAACTGCTTGAGACAATTTTTCAGATACTTAAAACGAAAGATGCGAGCACTGAAAATATATAATTAAAAAAATAATGCACCATAAATACCGTATAAATAGCAGATACATTGGTATAACCCTATATGCTACCCTGTGGGACCACTCACTTTACTGGGTGTATACATTTTCGTGTTTGACCAAGATATAATAATATGTACCATCTGCTATATTAGATAATATAAAATGTTTGGTTAATATAAAAAAAAACGTTGCAAAACTGTCATTTATTTTTTATATTGTTATTAATCTTGTTTACAAAATAGATACAGTACAAAAGCCGCTTTGCGACTTTATTAAGGTATACTTCTATGCATAAAATGGTAAAGCTTTCGAGCGGTGTGCGTTGAGGTGCTTCGCGCCTGTAAGAAGTACAAGCCCTACTTTCCCCTCCATTTAAATATAGTCAATGTTGTAAAAGACTGCAAAAAGACGGCAACCACCAAAGAGATTGAATCCATAAAACTCGCATCTCAAAGCAATACCCGCTACTAAGTCGACCAATTGGGCAATACGGGAAAGTGCGCTTTGTGCGCTGGTTCATTCGGTCCGTTTTCTTATGATTTTTTTTAAACTTCATTATTTGCTATTATTCTAGGCAATATTGGAGAAGTAGGTATAATGAAGTTGATATTACGGCAATGTGCATAAGTTAATTGCTATTTTCTTAATCCATATCATCGTAGGCCGTAATCCTTCTTATTTATGCATATTTTTTAACTTGCATACAAAAGGCTATTATAAAAGGTAAAACTAACTTAAAATGGTAGCTTCCAGTACATAATCAAATGTAACAAACATTTTTTTATTGGCATATTCGGCTCCTAATTAAATAGCATTAATGTGTAATAAACGAAACAAAATATTCGTATTTTTGGAACTTGATGTTAATGTAGAAAATAATAGCTGCATGTATTTATCTGTTTTGGACAAAAATTGAATGAAAACGCCAATGCCTGGTTGTAGCCGACACTTCTCCAATAGGTGAAAGTGAAATCGAATCAGTAGTGTACTATGCAGTTAATTAAACTCCACTCTATTAATAACCACGGGATGGAGTTGAAAGTGAAACCAGATGGAAATTCTATTTAGTCGAGTAATCCTTTGAAATCAAATTGCGACTGTACAAAATAGCCGTTATTAACGGGTTTATTGCTGCATCAAAATTGCCATATTGACTTTTTCAAAGGTTCAATTTTGGAGTTTCGTATTCGTGCGTTACGTAAAATACTATTTATGAGATGTTAATATAAAACAGTGTAACCAATCTTTTGGCCTACATGTCAGATTTAACTTACGTTTCTTTATAATTTCAGGTGGTTTTTATGCGCTAAAAAAAGATGGTTAAAATATTCCTTTATGTTATTTATTGATAATTAGAAACAAAATAAAACAAATTTCATACATCTCGCTCATTTTCACCTAAATCACTTTAATTTAAATTTTTAAACCACGGAACGCATGAGTTTGATCTAATTCAAATCTGATCCGACTAAGAAATAAAATTAAAAATCTAACTGGTCGGTTGTCTATTATGTTCTCATGGCAGCTATTTAATTAGTCATTTTATTAATACAATTCTTACTAAAATATTCAACTAAAGCATGCAATTAATACTCGGCTAAACCTGCTTTTAACCTTTGGTGGGTGGTTATCTAGTTTTCTGAGGTCTTTGTTACCGTTCATCGATGTTTTTAACTCAGTTTTGTTGCTAAACTTTTATGATCTTTTAGCTATGTTTTATTAGGTAATGGCGCAAATCTTCAATAGAGTTCATATCTGGAAATTGCCCAGACCATGACAAAAGTCTAGTTTGTTGCTCTTCTTCCCACATCATAGTTGTATGCAATTAATAATAAGGGAAGTTATGAAAACAGAATTTTATTTAAACAGAATTACACAAAATTAAACGTGATCTACTACACCAAATAGCATCCAACATCATTACACTCTCTCCTATATTTTAGAGCGTCTGTGAAGGAATTAATTATTAATTCATTAGACAAATGCTTCTATACCCAGGTTCGACCACTGTCACTAAATAGGCAATATCTGCTTTCATGAGAAAAAATGACAAACCACCGAAAATCGTCCAGTCGAAAACCCATCTCTATTGCCTAATTATATCGACGCTTTTTCAGGAACGATGTCAGGAAAGATTTCTTTTGGGTAATGTATTTATGTCCGTTTTTCTAACTGCGTGAGTTTGGCTAACGTTGTTCTTAAAAGATTATCTTACTATTGATCGTTTTATTTGTTCTAAGTCTTGGAAGGGTGCGCTGGTAGTTTATCGTTTCTTTTAAACTAAACAATAGCTCTATTCATTGTTCATGAGGATATTGTGAAACACGCATTTTTTTCTCGGTGCGTGACACCATGATCAATATGTCTACAGATGAAATCATCTAAATTTTTGCATCTAGGTACAGTTAAGACGACACTAAACCCCATAAAGATGTCTAAGAATGTTATTTATCCTTTTTTGCAAAATTTGTTTTACAATTTTAAATTATCGACGTTCACTTAATGTCTATTTTACTCTACCGCCCTTGGCGTGTTTGAATTTACAACAGAATTTTAGGATTATGTGATGGCTAAAACAGAAAACAATATATGCTTACTAAGCAGAAAGTGCTAATAAGTACAAAGTATTTATTTACTTTAATATACTCTAAATGATATTTTTTATTATTTTTTTATAGTTTTAATAATTTTATAGTTCTTCTTTATATCTTATCAAATTATTAAATTTTTGGCGGTCGTTTTTAATTTCCCTTAAGTATTATTATTATTAGAGGTGTAGGGAAATCATTTATACTCGGAACTCTAGGGTCGTTCTGAGATACTGGTTCCCAAATGACTCTCAACTCTCACTTATGCCTCCAAGAAGCTATGCACACAAGAGTATAGCGGCCACACACCGGTAAACTGTACCGACACACAGATAAAACTAAGTGAAGGGCTACTAGAGGCAACCTTCCAGCGGAATTTAATGACTTTAATGGTAACTGCAAGAGGATAGCAGCTTTTGCAGTATCAACTGCAGGTGGAGATGGATACAGCTGCAGATTGAATATCAGTAGGCGAAGATGGCATCTATTCAACCAGCTACTGAACTGCGATGTGGAAAGGAATGAGAAGCCACCACATTATCCTGTCATAGCAGTTTAATGGAAAGCTGCCGAGGATTGAAGAGTAGAAGAATATAATACACAATAAATACACATTTTTCTGTATTTAGATTACACAGAGTAAGTAGTGTGACGAGACGTTTGGTCGCATCGTGTAATGCAGTTATGGTTCTAAAAGTAAAATAGTGCATTGAAAAATCAATTATGTAAATTAAAAAAGACATTTTATCGATAACTACCTCTGGAGCGACATGAATTTGTTCCTCAACTAGTCATTAGAATAAAATATTGAGATCGTTGCAGTGTCCTATATTTATGTCCAAAATATTGTAACAAATTTTTAAACGCCCGCCGAGCCGTCACGGTTGAGCGGCGAACATAATGCCTTCAATGCGAGTGGCTGCCGTGGGACTCGGGCTGTTTGTGCACTTGCTTGAACAATGTGGAAATTTCCAAATGGTTCTTGTAAGGCTTAGAACCGGTCCTGGCTGCTTAATATTACGCGGCGAAGCAGACAGAGGAAGTCAATTGTCGGAAGCAAAGTGACTATGCTAGTGCAACATAATTAGTGTTACAGATAAATACAAATATATATAGTGTAATTTTACTTTAGTAATTATTTGTGTAGTGTATGTAAATATTAAAGGGTTTGATTTTATATGAGTAAAATAAATAAGTAATTAAGTAAATTTACTTGTGTTATTTGCGTGTTACGATATCTTTCTGTATTTAATGCATTATGAAAATTAAGATTCCATTGAAATCCATTATTGTTTACTTCTACCAAATCATTGATAATAATTTTTACTCTAGAAAAAATTAATATGTATAATATACTTTTTTTTAAAATATTTATCTATAGTCTTTTTACTAAAACTAAAACAGAATCCGTTGTATAATAGAAGCATTCCTCTATAAACAATAAGGATAACACATAAAAACAAAAGGGGCAGCCAAATTGGACGTAGAATCCGAATCCGCAATCGAATATTCAAGAAAACCAGTGGAAGTGGCCTAAAAAATAGCCCCTTTCACATTTATATGCCAGTGGCTACATTTAAGTGGGGGAGAAGGTAAGGTTTGCAATTTTTACAAGGCGCAAAGCGCTTCAACGCACACCCCTCGAAAACGTTACCATCTTAGGCATAGAAGTATACCTTAACAAGGCTGCCAAGCGGCCTTTACGTTATAATCTAGTTACTATTAACAACCATAAAAGTTGTAATTTTATTACAATCAAATATTGATTTATTTTATATTTACGTGGTACTAACTGTAAATTTATAGCTGAAATATCTAGTCCATTATACATTACTTTTTGATTAAAGCGAAAATTTGAAAGCACAAAATGCTTATAGTTATTTCGTACAATGTCGTATTAGCTATTGCTATAATCATTCTTGAATTTTAGACCCTTTATACTGCGATACTCGTCTATTTTTATTATTTTTCTATCCAATTGTAGTTGGTCACTCTTTAGATATCATTATATCATCTGACAGGATGTCTTCAGTCAAATATTTTTCCTAATTTAGCCTTGAACTGCAATACCTTTTTTGTCCATCTGTAGTTTGTTGTTGTTGCGTCTTAATTAAATAAATAATATGCGTTCGTATTTGCCGCTTGTTTTGTTTGCACTTTGTGAGGCATATCGGGCTGACCAACTCGCAACAGATCTACGCATATGTTTTTAATGATATACTGTTGGTTGGAACTAAAAATTTTCCACTTCTATATTATAACTCCTTCTTTTGTTGTTGAATTTAAATTCTCATTGTATCTCTTCCCTGCTCATTGTAGCTGAAAAATCAAATATTCAATAACTAAGCCGGGTGAGTCCTCTGAGGCAGGTGTATGCTGTTCCAGCATGTAAGTCCTTTTTCCTATTTTTTTAGTTTATCTCATAATTTTATTGCATAAAAACAATGCTTTTAACTGTGATTTGCCTAATTAGTTGATCGCATTCCGTCCGCTTTTCTTTTATTGGATTTTTTAATTCCGTTTTTAAATATCATTTAAATACTCATTTCAAAATTGTTCTTGCTTTCGGAAATTCGAACCTCCGCTTTACAAAACCGCTTTGCAAACCAATTTAGCGATTAATAGGCTTTAGCGACAGCTTTGAAAAGGGTTACTGCACCCTTATATATATATGTAAGAAGCTAATGGTGTCAGAACTTTAATTTATCTATTAAAAGCTAGGAGCAAGGTGGGACGTTTAAACCCAGTTTAACTATCTTTAGACTTGAGCTGTGCGCTTGAACTCTGTTATCCCACTTTTATAATTCGACGCGAAATTTTCGTGTGAGCCTAAACCCTACCGTTGCACGTTTAACTTATAATTTTTAGCGTTGCAATCAGTTTGATCGACACGCCGCCGCATCAATTGAAAACTTCCATTACGAATCAAGTAACAAATAAAACTCTTGTCAATTAAGCAACTTAATAACGCCTTAAGGATGTGCGCTGTGTGTCATCCAACGACATTATTTTGGCCAAGATGCCACGTTAGCTTCAGATAAGCCAGTATCAAAGAAGCCCCAAGTTCTAACACCGGCGCTGACATACAAAGGCTTCTTATGGCGGATGGTAGATTACGACAATCCCCTTCCAGAGAATTCGCCACTTTATTAAGAAATATTGAGATCCTATTCTACAGGTGCACGATAAGTTTTATTATTCAAATCCAGGACACTTCCTCATTAGTAGACCTTTATTTGCCGCATCTAAGACCAGTCTTTTTTACAGCTCCAAGCCGCCTTGCTCGTTGAGACTATTTACACCAAGCTCTTCAGTCTTTTTGGAGACAGTAATGTCAAGAATATTTCTAGACCCTCATGAAGAAACTAAAATAAACTTCTGAGATACCTCCCCCCAAAGTGAAAAATATGTTTATTTTCTAACAAAATATGAAACCTTGGCAATGCATTAGAAGGGCCGTGAATTATATACTTAACTAGGACGGAACTGTTGGAGTGTTGCAAATTTAAATTTCGTCGGACAATTAATAAGCCCAAGATAGAAACATTTATTTTTTTGTTTCTTCACTTGCAAATATTGTATTTAAATGTTAATCCCGCAATATCAGGCTGATTCTGTTCTTTTAGTTAAATAAACAATACACATTTATATATTTGGCTAGCCGTGCTGCAACTGGTCTGCATATGTGTATTTAATTTGATGGTATTCGTTCGGTTGCAATTAAAATTTTTCTATTTTTACAATGCAAAGTTATGGTTTCGTGCGTTTAAATTCGTAATCTGGCTCTTCATTTTCTGTCACATCCCTTACTTTGCTTCGCTAATATGCTTATGAATTTTCAAAATATAAATAGTTCTTAATAGAAAATGTGTTGGAGTTCAAAACAAAAAAAAATGTTTTAGGGCAAATGATTCTTTTTTCACAAATATGAAACAAATAAATCAATTGGTTTTATAATTTTGGATATATCAGGTGGATTCATATCTTTGGAATGTTTTTGTTAGTGGATATTTTTTGGACAATATAAGATTGTTAATATGTAATTTTTGCTAAGAATAATTTGTTTGCAGTTTTATTTGTTATTTATTCATTTTTTGTTATATAATTTTAAGCAATATGCACATTTAAAACCATTTTTAATTTGCTCTTATGAGGACATCGTTTGGTAATATGGTAGAGAGTAATTATATCAGATTTTTCCTCTGCAAACTGTTGTTGCACAGTTTTCCTCTTGTTATGTATGCAAAAAAGCATATTATTATGTTTTTGTCATCAAAATAAACCGGCTAACATAACACAAAATAATTAATATTCTGCTTTGTTATAGAACATTAACTTTCTTAAAAAAACGCAATCTACACCGTATTGAATTTCCACACTTTGGTATACCTTATTAATTTGTGTCTTGAGAATAATTCTTCAGCTCTTAGAAATGTAATCAAATTAACATTATCAATCAACAAACCACTGGTACAAATAAAAATGTCTTTCATTAAAAAATGATTAAGTTAAAGTAATATTTGTTTGAAGATTGAAGTTGAAGATTGTTTTCAAAGTATGCTTAATATTGGTTACAACAAAAGGGTTATAGATATTCACTTTTCGTATAAGATTTTTCATGTATCATTCAGAATAAGATACAAAATAACTACTTTTAAATTTTGTATTTTAAACATTAAAAAAATTTAAAATATTTTAAGAATAAAGATTTAGAAACATGCCAAAAAGAGTTTTGGTGGTAGCTATATAGTTCAACATAATAATAAATTAAAATATTTAAACTTCTACTGTCATAAATATTTCACTGTAAAAACTCATCAAAAACGTCTAACTAAAAGAATTCTCTAAGGATCATTCAACAAGAAGATAAATAAAAATTTTCAGATAGTTGTAAAATGAGTAAAAAATTAATAATACACATAGAGTTCACAGGCATGCACCTTTGTTTAGATATCTTTTTAGTTACATCTATTAATATTAAATAATTTTGAATACATCAAATCCACAGGAGTTATATATTTTCAAACTCAGCGGCCTTAAAAAATGCTCCTTATGTTTATTACATTCGGTTGATAATCTAGCCGATTATATTGGTACGCACAATTTATTGTAGGGCTTATAGTATGCGCTACTTTAAGCTACAGACTAAGCGTGGAACAAATAGGTAAATTAGGAAAACTATTATCAGTTAGGAGGACTAATTACGACCAATTAACTAACCTCAAATAATTAGCACTAAGCGAAGTATTATTATTCCTTACACAGTTATGATAATTCTAAAGGTTGCAGGTATACAAGAACCATCTATCTTAAAGTTGAACGTGTGCTGAAAGTCCACCTATTTAGGGCGATGGCAACAAAAAACAGCATCGTAGTTCAGGATCGTCTCAAGTTGCATAAAAATTCACACAATTACTTGCATAACTTTTTTTAGATAATAACATCAGCTTTGTGTGGTTGGTTCTGGGGTTATAAAGCCGTGGTCAGAGTTCAGAAACTCTTGAGGTTTCGTCCACAACTGCGGCGGACATCTTCAGAAGAAAATCTTCTAAAAATTAAGTGACTGTCCCGTGCGTTTTCGCTTTTATACTCGTGCGAGTGTGGTAGTGATGGTGTTGGGGTGTTGGTGACGTCACCGGGATGATAGATGACGTGATCGGGCTAGCTGCTGACGTCAATCGAGTCGTTGCAGGTAATATTTTGGCATTTTCTGACGTAATTCGCTCTTTCACCGTATCGCGGTTTGTTTTTCCCCCTTAAGAGCGATAAACCAAGATTTAGTTAGAATGAATCCGTCGTCCCAGTTAAAATTATTTTTATATTTACAATCTCCACCGCTTCTCTGTGTAACCTCGGGTAGTAATTCCTACAATTGGATAAAACTTGTGCATGCCCAAATTCTATCTCGTGATTAGGATTTTCTAAAGCATGTTCAGCAACTGCTAATTTATCGAGTTAAGGAGTAGATGAGGTTTGTGTTCCTTTATCCTGGTAGTAATCGTTCGACCCGTAGTTCCAATGTAGACTTGCTTACATGAGCAAGGTATGTACTATACCTATCCTATATCCTGTGGGTTTCTTGTATCTTTGGCTGGTCTAAGCAAATTGGGATCGATACGGGTATCTTGGCGGTGGTAGTATAGATGGTTTCTACCTTGTGTTTATTGAGAATTTTTTCTATCCGGTCCGTAACTCTGTTGATGTAAGGTAAAAATGCTTTGCCTATCGTAGCCGATTTTGGCTGTGTTTTTCGTGCGCATTTGTTAGGTTTAATTGCTCTATTTATATCCGTCCTCGAGTAGCCATTCCCTTGTAAGGGTTGTTCCAAATGTTTTAGTTTCTGAACTCCGAGTACGGCCTTATAACCCGAGAACCAACCACACGATGCACCATGACACCGGCTGTGAAAGCCTTCGCATCTATTTGATAACATAAGCTTATTCCAAGAGTTTTAGAAATAAACGTATATTTGATAACATTTTAAAATTATAACTATAACTTCGAAAACACGCAGTCTATGGCAGAGAATAGATCTGTTTTGTACATTTCTCGTTATTAGTGTGGATTTTCGTGGGTTTTTCGAAAGCTTCAGCAAATTCGATATTTTTGAACTCCATCAACTGAGAACTGAAATGCGTACAGAGGTAAAATTTTCAGTAATTAGGTTAACTTACGCAAGTGATTTATCGGGCTGGTTAGAATTGCGAGATACAGACAGATCGTTAATTCATAAGGATAGTTCAATTCCGAAGACAATAATTTCATTATGTGCAAAGATCACCACAAAGCGAAGCAACAAATTTATTACATTCTGAATACATGATCCTAAGAACGCGTACCAGGCACTGGTTGCAAAAGATAAAATGCGCTAGGAAAAAATCGGGAAAAGGCAAACGAAGTCACACTCACCATTTCCCCCAAACGGATCCACTACTAGAGAAAAGGTAGGATGCGTTCTTTACTTGTTAATGGAAAGACCTGGGAGTCACTCGTGTAAAGCGTTCTTCCTTTCGACGTAGAGGCAGCATGTAGAAGGACGGCTTTGTCAAAGACGCATCCAGGGCGTAAGCCGGGTTAAAAGAAAATGCGGTTTTACAGTGGGATGATAGATCCAGTGTAGAGCGAGTGAACAAGCTGAGGCGGAACGGAACACTGACTAGATTTGCAAATGGCGACATACCCGATAATATATGTATTTTTAAAGAGTACTAACAGAGAACGGGTAAAGCCCCAATATAAATTAAAATGGAATATCTTTGTCTAATTAAAGAAAAAGCACGGTTCGGTCGCAACACATTCATTTGAAACATTATGTCACATGGGGAGTGGCAACTTCTTTTAGAAAGACACGGCAACAGTGGTCTTTTAATAGGAAATCATACGCCGGAGTTAATTAATTTTAAAGTTGTTTTGAGGAAATCGTCCAAATATTCGCGCGAACTGTCAGACAATTTTAATAAACGCTGACGCTCTTTAAAAGGTAAAACAGTCAGTTGAATACTGGGATGTTATATTAATATTTTTAATTACAAACTGAACCTCCAATAGAAAGGCGAAGAGCAAACGTGCAAATTAACTGTGAACCTCAATTTCCAACTTTTGAAGTCATAATAAAATTTATAATTAAATCTTGTTTCTTTAGCAAAGCAGATTCGGTAGAAAATAAAGCACCTTTAAATTTCAGTCAAAAAAGCCGTCGTCAAGAAATAATTCAGTGTGTTTATGTGGACAGAATTTTAGAACATGCAAGTTATGTTCGGGTTTTGGAAATAGTGCAAAAAGCAAAGCAAAGCTTCGTTTTAACTGTCTTGTGTAATTGCAACACGTAAAAAATGTCACAAGAAACACAACGCGCTCTTTCACATAGAATCATTGAATAGAAGTAACAAGCAAACAAAAAGAGAGTAAACCTTCCGAGAAACCTCTTGTTTCGGTAAACAATTCTTATGCTCAAGCAACGATTAATGTACGAGGCGAAAATGGTAAACAGCACTGTTGCAGAGCACTTTCAGGTAAAGGTTCTATGGCTTCCTTTATTTCAAAATCATTTTCGTGCAAATTAAATTTAAATTGAACTGAAGTAAACGCTCAAGTTGTGAGAATTACAAGAAAGGCAGTTACAATATGCAAAAGCACAAAAACAAATCCCGAATTTCAGCAACCAGATAGAGGTATCGTGCTATTAGACGTCGAAATATTCTATAATCCAATGTCCATCGCTCAAATTAAATTAGAACAAAATAAACTCACTTTACGAAAGAGAACATTAGCTTGGATCTTCACTGGACATCGGCTTACTACTACATACATATCAAATTTCTTAGAGATAGACACGATCTTTTGCAAAATAATCAAGAACAACCTGAAACTTTAACAAAATTTTCTGAAATTAGGAGATTCGAAAAAGCGCATATTGAAGCGATCGAGTTCCATGAAACGAAAGTTTGAGTATGATAATGCTTTACAAAATTAATATCGTAATTTTGTGCGAAAATACTTACAGTTTAGACATATATGTACCTTCAGTCGATGAAAGGGATACAAAAGATTCTTATTATTTACCTTATTATACGGTAGTAAAGAACGCAATCAGATTGGTTTGAAAATGTCATTATATTTTAACAGATTTAAATTATTTCGGATACATACGCAAGCAAGGGTCTATATAGGCTGGTCCAAATTAAAATTTAAGATTTGAATTGTGCACCGTTTGCGCACTTAACATTGAAAGTTTGTATTTCTACAATTGGTATCTAAACACATATTAAAGTCCACCAAAGTCCATCAGAAACGACGTACATTTGTGAATTGGGTTTTAGAGAACACATCAGTTGATGCTAATTTTTGAAGACAAAAACTCATATTGAGTGATGAAGCGCATTTTTTTTAATATCTTTGGGAATCGTTAAAATTGTGTGTAAAAGTGATGAAATTCCACGTGCTATTCACGAAAAACCAATGTATCCAAAATTATGCATTGGGGACTGGAGGAATAATTACCGTACTATTAAAGAAGTACACTATCGGGTGATGCTAAGCAACTTTTTTTTCAATGGAACTAACGATTGATTTGAACTTGAATGGCATGTATTTTCAATAAGATAAGCCACAAGTCCCACAGCACGTGATTAGTTTATTTAGTTTACTTAAAACCAAATTTCCTGGTCCTGTTCTCTCGCAGAGGGGTGACATCGATTGGCCACTAGGATGTAGCGATCTAACCTCATTAGACTTTTTCCTCTGGGATTATTTGAATGAACGTGTTTATATAAACAAACCTGCTACGATTTCTAGGCTAAAAAAATGTAAACGCTGAAATAGAGCCGCATTTATGGAACGCATTGTGGAAAACTTCGCTAAAAGAATTTGGCCGATATTACATTTTTCATTAAAAACAAAAATTCAATTCGGATCACCCTACACTTGGTTTCGATATATGGCAACTATTTCAAATGTTTTAGCTTAATTCTACAACTTTCCGAATATCTCCATCACTCCACCTCAATCAAATTTTTAACAAATAAATTAATAAGTTTCCAAACATCATAATCAAATGCAATGTATATATAGATAAGGTCATTAACAAAACGATGAACTTATATAAAGAATTAACCTCCATTCTGTCTCAAGCAAAGTTGAAACTCAAAAATGTTAATTCTAATACAGCAATCATACAAGATTGGATAAAGTTGATCCCGCCACAAATGGTTACGCTGTAGTAGAATTGGGCCATTCTCGATTATCCAAAAACGATGGGCTTAACTTGTAATACTAAGAAAGAGTACTTGTACTGAGTACTTGTTTGAATTTCAGGAACCAAAACAAACTTTACCAAAACGTAAAATTTCGAGCACCATGACAAAAACATAAGTCGATGGTAATTAAGGCTAAATGCTAATGCTACAATTAGTAAAACTAAAACGAGATTGGAATTAATTGGTGCCTTAATATATTTACACAACATGGGAACAATGGAATGAATAATGGATAATTAAAATGCTATTGCAGTTGAGATACATAAAAAAATAATAAATTTTCTAAAAAAAATTTGACCATCTTTTTGTACGCTGCAAATTTAATATGGTATCTGACAGTTGGCTGTATTGGAACGATGTTCTGATCTTCGTGGATCACGTGGAATTGTACATTCGGGCAATGCAACTATTTTGTTGCTACGAAAAATAAACTGCAAAAGTTAAGCGCATTTCTCAATTCATAAGTTAACGTGTTGAGCGATGAATTAAGTACCTTGAATGTTAGATAGGCAATCGCTTGTTCCTAGCGGCAACTTATCACATCATTACACGATCAATTTTGGCAATTGTTGTCAAGGACCTACTTGCAATTTGTAACAGCATTCCAAGTAATGTATTCTGCGATAGAGTCAGATATCTTGATGGTAATACGTGACCATCAACTTCCTTCGATATTTTGACTAGGATTAGTAATTAAAACCCATAAGAGAAACGGCGGCAATGTTTAAAATGATATATTAAAAATTCCGTGTAAAGGGTGTATTTATGACATATTCTTTATATGTCTTTGTATGTTTTACTAATATTGTACTGTCTATTTTAACGGATAATGTGATACTGTTTATTAGTAATCAGTTGCTAAAAGGCATATCTGAATGGCATACGAAAACTGTTAAGATCGATATTCCTGTGTAATAAGGGCCATCATTTGAATCATATTTTCCATTAACTTTTAGTAGACATAGGGTGGGGTATGCTTAGACTAGGTTCTGGTATATTCCTCTAATTGTATATAATTGAAAAAGTCAAGGGCAGCTAAATTTGGGTATCTGAGGGGCTAAACCGTATCACCAAAATTTAGCAGGCCCATGGTATTGCTAAAAACGTGTTTCTCAATTTAAGTTCTTCAATTAAAGGGAGCAGAAAGTTCTCTAGTATGTTATGGCTACGCTCTCTAGAAATAGTAAAAGCATTTCTTGTTTTATCCTAAAAAATAATATCAATTATACTGCTGAAAAAATCCTGCACCAAATTACAACCCGACGTAATTCTGACGTCGTTCTTGGATAACAGAAAAGTTTTTTCATCCCCCCCTGAACACAATCTCAAGATACAAAGGTGTACCTTATTGACGTACCTAAATAAATCAAACGCTTTACTCATTGAGCTTATTTTTAAAATTTTTGTCTTCGATGTCAATTTCTAGTGCTGCATTACAGTACTCACAACGTTTTTGATGACCTCTAAGCTGAACTTTTTGAGTTAAGTGGATTTAGTACGGATTTAGGTATGTCTTTTTTTAATATAACCCGCGAACTAGACTAAATTCAAACCTCAAAATATCTTTAACACAACCAGTTTCTTCTTCTGCACTAGCTGAAATATTTTATTACATCGGCCGCATTATTACAAACTAATTGGTAATTAACTTTTAATATTAGATATTGCACCTTTTACAAAAATACTAATAACAAGATCGAAAACCGAATTAGAATGAGATTTTCTTGTTTTTTCTCTCATGCGGAATCTTTTAAAATATTTAAACAATTAAAGTTTTGGGAAAATTATATAACCGACAGCAATTTAAGTAGACCAGTCATTAAATAAAAAAAAACTTAAGTATATAAAAGTCTTGGAAGCAAATTTATGGTAGAACAGAGCAGTTCTAAAGAACAACGCCACTACTTAAAATTTATATCAAATAAAAAAGAGTCGAAGAAGATTACAGGTTACTACATAATAGCCCACAGTCACCAACAAACTGAACTAGCAATTAATTAAAAAACAATTGTTGCGACTGTTTATGATTTATTTATAACACAAATAGCTACCAACCTTTTAAAATGCAGGGTAAGACCCGCGCTAAGTAATATTATTCTTTTTAACAAATAGTTGATTTTGTCGCTTATCACCCGTTCGAGTTGCACCTTCAAGCGGAGCGGACATATTACTATGTTATCGTTACAGACAAAAGATCAGTTAAGTGTAATGTGAGCTAAACGGAACTTATTAATAAACACGTGTAAATAGGTTAAATTTTATTTTGTATTCTCAACCCGTAATTTCCTCTTCCGAGGCCACCATTCAATAATAGAACAGCAATATAAATAATCACCCTACGCAAACATCTAATACAGAGCAAGCACCATTACTTAACCCGATGAGCTATCCTATGGTATACTCACAAACGTATCAAAAGCAAACACCAATGGAACAAGCGCCCATATATCTAAACACCAACAATGAAGCAAGTACGAGTGAAGAAGTGAAATATTATACGTCGCTTAACGATAATAACTCAATAACCAATGAAACCAACATAGAATCAAAGAAACGTGTTTAGCAAGCTGTTCTAAAAAACGTAAACAACTAATTTAATAAAATAACAAACAGATATTAGTCGTTATCGAATGCCAAATCTACTCACGGCCGAACTGGGCCAAATAAGAAAAAACAAACCAACCGGCAAGAGACACTATATATCCGCCAATCTATATTTATAGCACAAAAAACTACAAGGTAATGACACATAATTTAGCTTTAGCTGTTGATAACGAAACATATTTTACCGAAGCCCTGACAAATGACGCCATAAAAATAAATCCTTTACTTATAGAGATCTATAGAATACCAATTAATCGCTTACGTGAAGAAAACATCACACGTTCAAACTATAACAAAAGAGAGTACAAAGTTGAAGAAATATCTGAAAAACTAACAGAAAAGAGGACACAAAATTCTCATAAATTCCTATACAAAGTAAGCAAACTTTTATTGGTTTTATTTTTTTCTAGTTCTTGAACTACAGGAGAATAAAAGAGATACATATATTAGAGTATAATAATATATAAAATTATAAAACAGTGCATTAAATGTCAGGAACACAGTCATTCCAAAACCAATTGTACTAAACCATTTAATTTGTAAAATGCAAGAAATCACATTATATAAAAACATGCAATAAAGTCAGTAATATGCCAGCAAAATAGATGCTGCATAATAAATCACATTGCAAATTACAAAGGGTGCACTCTTTATCCAGACCTTATAAAAATAGGAAATAAAAATAACCCAAATAGGCAATGTAGCCCCCTCACTGAAGTACAAAGTACCATACTCCTAATCCAAAACCAACCATCTATCCGAAATTCTCTTTCAAATCAAACTCTTACCTATGTCCAAATAACAAGAACAAACAATAGAACACAAGAAACGACCAAACCTATCAAAATCAAGGGAAGCAAATATAACAGATAAACTAAACAGATTTTCTCAATGAATTTAAACATTTTTACGCAACTTCCCAATCATGATTTTACAGAATGATTTTGAAATGCCAAATGGTCAACAAACCATATACAACAAATTACCCTAATCCTAAATTACAACAAGAAAGAGATAATCTCAGAAATCTGTTCACTAGGAAGAACATTAGTCAAAATTTCACGTATACTATACGCTTAATTCTGACGGAACGGCACACACAGGTTCAGTTATAATTATTAAATCAATCACAAATAAAGTCTAAGGTGAAATATTGAAATTAGAAACACCAAACATACTTTTGACTCTCTCAGCTCTCTATTCTCCCCGCGCCATCATATCTAATCAGAAATATATATTTTTCGCCTACTTGGATTTCGTTTTTGGTGGGGTCTAGACTCACCAATCCTATCAGTAGATACCAACCCTGACAGAGTCCCCGAAAAGCTACAAAATCACTTAGATGTGTTACAAAATTAGCTCCCACAGTGGAAAATTAAAATAAACAATGGAAAATCGACATACATTTCCTTTACAACGAAACTAGTGTCCCCTTAAGTGTCAACTTAAACAATAAACGTATCCGAAAAAGAACGGTAGTTCGGCTCCACCTAAACCAACAGTCAAGCCGATTTAAACATAGGAATTAAACTTTAGAGCTGCAGCAAACTGACCAACACCAATATACTCCAAATTTTTCAATCCAAACGCTCTGAATTATAGCAGATACACGTTGGCGTGTATTTGATCAAACTTTTTATGCGGATCTCCGAATTTCCTCCATAAATCGATTATGTAAATCCAAGAAAATAACGATCAGCTAGTAAGTGAATTCTATAATTAACTTCTAATAGGAAGGCGACTGAAAAGGATATGAAGATTAATAAAGATGGATGATACTAACTCATGTTAACCCCCTTCCATCAACACTTATTTAATACTTTAATTACTTTAGAGAAGATTAAAATTTGCAATAACAATAAAATAACCTACACAAACAAACAGGTGCAACTGTACAAAGTCTAAAAATTAAATTTGAATATTATATATAATTAATGTGCCAGCGTGGTCCCGTGGTTGAGGGGCGGGCTCCGATGCTGACGGACCTGGGTTCAATTCCCGGTGCTCTCTGATACCTGGCGGGTGGCCTACTCAGTCACTAAAAATAATTGAGTACCTGCGTTCATTCGAACAAGGGGTAATAATGGCGGTCGTCTTAGGCGCGGTACTTGCCACATCGCCCCGCATCAGAGATGGTGCGCGACGACCGGGCAGAGATAGCGAACGTATGAGAGCCTTAATCTCTCAGTTCGCAGGCCGTGCTCCCACGCGAGGCGTAGAGCCTTACCATTATTATTATTATTATGTATAATTAAATAGGGTTTGTGGTCATCTTTTGTTGGTGTCTTTTTACACATAAAATAGTTTGTACATAAACTTTCAAAATTATTGCAATTTAAATTCTCAAATACAAAATTATCTTAAACATTTTCATATAATTGAAATCTACCTTTTCGAGCTGCTTAAATTGAAATACCAAACCAAAGTTAAAGTTATTACAATTTGACCTCTTCAGCACAAATTAATTATGAAAATTTATTATATACTTTAATTTTCTTGAGCACTAAAAAGGGTGATCACTCGAAGAAAGATAGGCTACATTACCATAAAGGAAGAAGCAAAATATGTGTCGAATCAAATGCAATAATATTAAGTACAAAAGAACCAGATGGTGAAACAAGGAGTAAAAACGGAGGTGAAAAAGAAACAAACATCGAAAAATATCTCACAATAAGAAACGAACAGGATAGAGAATTATAACAAAATGAAACGGCAAGTAAAACTATTGTCAAGAATGGAAAAAGAGAAACACTATAAGACTATAAAGTGATAGCAATGAAAGACAAAGATCACAAATTGCAGGTAACAATAATATTATAAGAGTACAGAAAGAATATTATGAAAGCAATTTAGCAAAATAATAGAAGAACAGGAAGGATCACAAGGAGAAAACATAGGCAGGAAAGAAATAAGAAGAAAAAAGAAGGTGCAGAAACAAATGGGCATATGAATGAAAGAAATTGAATTGATGAAAAAAGAAATACATAAATAAAAAAGTAAACTAATGGTGATAAACAAAATGTAACGACACAACACTTGAGAAAGCAACAACTTATGAATACCTAGGAAGCTTTGTAACTAATGATAGGAATTTAGACGTAGAAATAACAAGCAGGGAGAGAAAATTAACTAAACTTTATTATGCACCAAATGCAGTACTACAGAACTGAAACGAGAAACAAATTTGAGAATCCATAATGTCATAACAACTCTAAGATTGTTATTCGCAAAAAAAAAACTGGACATTACAGAAGAAACATGTAGGAAAGATAGGTACAATGGAGATGAAATACCCAATGGAAATTGCAGAAAAAACAAAATCGGTGAGGTGACTAAACAAGAACTAATAACGAGCGAAATACAAAAGAGATAACTGAACTGATTCAGCTACATGACTAGTATAAACCCAAACAGATTGACCAGGAAGGTTTCGGGAGCAAAATGAGAAAAAAAGACCAAGAAAAACATAGTTACAACAGATATGTGGAAAAGAAAGTAACAAGACAATAGAAACCATTGAAAAAATGGGTAGATGGATAAAAAGCTAACCCAAGTTTAATATCCGAAAGGGTATAAGGAAACGGAGAAAAAGAAGAAGGAGAACTTACATGAAAATTGAAATCTACTTTTTAATCTGCGTTAATATCTTCATATCATGTGAATAAAGGGTAAAAATTTTATACCTATCATAACTATAACTTAATTATATGAAGCATACATTACCATACAGAAATCCTCAAAAACAAATGCGCAATAGTTTTTAATTTACGTCTTTTGCTACCGTCCTTGTTGTCTTATTTTCAAGATGGGGAAATTGACAATCGTGAAAAGTAGGAGCACATTAAAAAGGTAATTTAATGTTTTTAACAAAAAAAAAACTGCCTTTCAAATCTCATCAACTTTCATAAATATTCTATTTTATTTTATTTATTTATAATCTAATTCGTTATGTTGACAAATGATAATGTGTATTTTAATCATTTTTATATTTCGTTTAACAATGGTGGCAAAAATGTATTCGTTAATGGTATAGCTATAGCGGAATTAACCTTAATAACCCAATGGATGTTCATTACGTTGTTATATAAGGCTATTACCCAATTTCCAGATCAATTTTGGGTCATTACGGGAATTTACTGCTCGCCTAAAATTTATCACGGACGTGCCGTAACTCAATGTCAATAAGTGGGCCGCAAACAACACCTAAGCCGCCGCTCTCGATTGTCTCCTCTCGTTTTCGCGCCCTTATCAATAATTCTATTAGCAGCCGTGAAGCAGGCAATTTCGGCGCGCGTAAATTTTTCTTTATCTCGCCCGTCGCACGCCCGTCCGGAAAATTGCCCGGCGGCCGCACGCACGCAACCTGAAACTCGATTTTGTTAATATTCAAGCGCGTAGCCGCCGAGCTCGCCGGCGCGGGCACGGCCGCGGTAGCGGGGCTTAATTTAGGCAATCCGCGCAGGAGATCCGCCGGAGCGAGAGCGCGCACAAAGGCGCCCTAGACGGATGATTCAGTGAGGTGTTGTGGGACAGGTTCTCCGCGGGGTCAATAGCAGCGGCCTCCACCTCTCGCAGTTCTATTAAAGGAGCCTGTCGCGGCTGTCATTCACCCGAGCGGCCAGACGAACAACACCGGGGGTTCATCTCCAGCCGAAAAGGAGCTAAAAGAACGACAACAATGGGCGCCGATGGAAAGCGTTAAGAGGTGCCTGGAACAATGGCCACTTGTTAGCCGGTCCTCCTTCGTTCCGTCCAATTTAAGATTCGGCTGAAGAACTGGAAGATTAAACGGAGTGTCTGCCCAATAACCGGCTAATGACGGATTATGCTTTGAAACAATGGCCGTTAATCTAATATCAAATCGGGCGCTTCAGATTTAATTCAAAAACATCCTAACAGTGTATCATGTTACAAGCCAATTATTTTTCTCAGGTATTCATTGAATTTCAAAGAAGACGACGGTATAAAAAGATTGAAACTTGAACATGGTTGTTTTAAAATCGCCTTGATTGTATGCAGCACGTCACCATTTACTCTTAATAATCACGTTGGATGCTTGATAAAATCTAACATCAATTTTTTACAAATTAAGTAGACAAATATTAAGATAACATTATTTTTAGTGCGAGTATTTTTGGAACATTTTCAGAGCTATTATATTAGTATAACAGCAACTTTAACAAAAAAAGTGCAATCATTTAAGAATATAGAGTGACATTTGAAAAATATATAGACAAACAGGTACTGCGTGTTATTTTATTTTTATTGAAGTTGCCTATTTACAATCTAGTCGGACGCGAGTAATAAGTAAATCTTATGTAGTTTGATATGTTAGTAGGGGATCCGGGCAGCGTCTTTCTCCCCGTAGGCTAAACACTAGATAATTCTGGGTGGTTGCACAGGTAGGTATTGTGGCAATAATCGTCTGGTGATGCTTGGTTGGTTGGAGAGCTGTTCTATTAGCTGATTTCTATGTCCTGGTAGGTTGTGTATGTTCGGGCAAGCCTCTGGATCTCTGTGGCTACATAGGGAATTCTTAGGTCGGCATGAAGGGTTTCAGTAGTGATGTACCATAGAGCGTTGGTTATTGTGCGAAGGATTTTTGATTGGCATCGCTGCAGGATTTTGGTGTGGGAGGCTTTAGCGCAGCTCCACACCTGGATCCCATATGTCCAAATGGGTTTAATAATACATTTATATAACACTAATTTGTTTTAAAGTAAAAGTTGGGAGCGTCTGCCGATGAGCCAATGCATTTGTTTAATTTTGATATCTATTTTCTTTCGTTTGGCTTTGATGTGTGTATTTCAGGTCAGCTTGTGGTCCAGATGTAGTCCAAGGTATTTGATGTTAGTCTTCTGAGGTATGGAAGTATTGTTGATTTTGTTTCGTGGGCTTACAATGCGTCTATTAGTGAACGTAATTTGTGCAGATTTATCGCTATTTATTAAACCGGTTTTGTATGATGTCTAGGTGAGTTTGTAAATGGGCTGCTGCAGTAATTGAGTTTTCGTTGACTGAGAGGATAGTTGTATCATCAGCAAACATGGCAAGTAGAGTATTGTCAGTTGTAGGTGTGTCAGAGGTATACAGAAAATAAAGTAGCGGCCCTAGAACGCTGCCCTGAGGTACTTCGGAAATGATTTCATTGTATTCAGAAGTTGTGTTGTTTACTTTGACTTGGAAGGTCCTTTCGGTCAAATATGATTTTAATATTAGGTATAACGAGCTTGGGAAATGGTGTTTAATTTTATATAGCAGACCCGTTTGCCAGACTTTGTCGAAGGCCTGCTTTATGTCTAGGCATACCGTTGTACAAAGGCGCTTAGTCTCTTCGATGCCCTTGGTGAATAGTAATGGTAATTTGGGATAATTTGGTATAGGTTTACAGTTTTATGGATTTTTGTGAGAAGGAAATTTAAAAATTTTAGACATAAGTGGTAATAGGCTGATGGGTCTATAGGAAGAGGGTTGCGTAGGGGATTTGTCAGGCTTAGGAAGCATAATGATTAAGGCATTTTTTCACTGGGGAGAAAGTGCAAATACGTAGGGTACTGTTGTGTATGGTGGTAAATAGCACTACGGCTTTCGGAGAATGTTTTGCAAAACGTCTCCTACGAAGATTAGTTAGTTTGATTTGTTGGCTTACTTCGGCTGGTGAGAATGATTTGAATGGTAGGAAAATTTGACAGGGCACATCAAGAAATGATGCAATTTCGATGTCATCATTGTTTCCCACCGGTTGAGTTGTTAAAACACAGCAGCGAGGTGGTTGGAAAATGTGCCTGTTTTTTCTTTGTCTGATCTAGTTCATGTATCGTCGAGCTTTGTGATTGGAGGTATCGATACTGTTGGTTTTTAAATTTTTTTGTTGCCTTCCATATCGTGTGATCAACAGATGATAAGTTAGTAAAGTAATGCTGGACTTTTAACAGTTCAATGTGAAGTTGATGAGCAAGCCTATTATATATGATCTTGTCCTATCTTTTTTTAGTTCGCTGCCACTTTTTTCGTATTTTGCGTTTTTCTGTGACAAGATGTCGTATGTGACGAAGAATGTTAATATTTGCTGGGTGGTTGCTTGTTGTATTGGGTGTGGCTTGCCATGCAGTTTTGTATCGTTGTGGTTAAATACTGAATTGCTTCATCTAGATCGTGAACATCCTTAATTCGGATAGCTAGACTAATTTCGTGATCCAGTTTACTTCTAGAATGGTCCCGATTGGTGTACTTGGTGACGAGTTTTAGGGATAGTTCTCTGGTGATAATGAAAGCACTTAAAGCAATTAGAATTGGCGTGTGGTCAGAGAACAAGTCAAAGTTTGATTTTACTTTGTGTATGTGTTCGCTACATCACAGAAAATAGCGAAGTCGAGCAAATCAGGAATTTTATTTGTGTTTGTAGCCCAGTAAGTAGATTCTCCGGTTAACAGGTAGTTGCAATTGTAATTTTGTATTGCTCGGAGAAGGTTACGTCCTTTTGATGAGTTAGTTTCGATTCCCAGGTTACGTTCTTGGCGTTCCAGTCCTGAATTCCAGTCCTCTGAATATAGAGTTTCTGGTTCTCTGGATGTCTTGATATACAGAACACCCTTTTTAATTAGCCGGGTATTGTCCATTGCATAAAGCACAAGTGTCTGGAGTGTTGTTTTTTTGCATAAATGGGTTGTGTCACTACCACCGCATTTGACACAGACACATGGTTTACTACAATATGCTTTCGTATGGCCGTCCTGTTGACAGCGGGTGCACTGAGGTATGGTTTGCGTCTTCCTGGGAGGTTCAATTGTAATAATCATATTATTTAGATGTTTTACATCGAAAATTAACTTATTATTTTCTTTAGGTTCTAGGTATACCATAAACAGTAATAAAGATTATTTGGTCACTCTATGAAGTATGTTAACAATGTTACGTACTATGTGACCAAGATCCTCAAGTTATATTATTATTTCTGGCACTGGTATAGAGTGGTGAAGGTTTCGAATAGCCACCCTGTGCGCACGTTCAGTAGCATTCAATAAAGCATTTCAAAGTTTGTTAGCAGACGTCGAGTTTTACAAAAATTGGATTATAGAATAGCAGAACAGAACAAAGAAATGTTCTCTTTGAGTTGTTGTTGTTTCCCATGTACTGAAATTTAACTTTCTTGACTGTGAAAAACCGATTTTAAAATTCAATTCTTTTATGGCCAAATATGTAGCAAATTTTTTAAAATAAAGGAAAAGGTCTCGCCTCAAACTTACTAGGTACAACTGTTAATGAATTTGGTTTATTTCTAATTATGGCCATATAGGTAAAGAGATTACGAATGCTGTAATATCGATCGTAAATTTTATAGGTTTTCATCTAAATAAATGTAGAGGAGAGAACTATGATAATACCAGCAATATATGAGTGCTACAAAGGTCTCCCAAGCTAAAATAAAAGAACTAATTGCTCCAAACAGCAAGTACTCTGTTAAATTTATTTCTTTAGAATAACAAATGTATACCATTTTTAGTTATTCAACCAAAAGATGGAATAGATCGCAGTCTTAAAAAAAATCTTACAAAAATTCTTTATTTGTAAAAACTTTGTCGACAACCTGATGAAGTATCCCTGCTGATGCCACTCAACTGGTATATAAATCATAGCAGGATGTTGATGCTCTGACACACACTATTCATGATGGTGATTGGACTAAGGACCCGTATTATGAAGCAAATGTGATATTGAGAAAACTTAAAAGTCTTGAAATGGCAATAATGATATTTTTTAGAATAATATTCTTGTGAAGTCTCAAGAAGTAAGTGAAAGTTTTCAAGGAGAAAGTACAGACACAAAAAGGGTTATTACTCTATATAATACCTTGAAAGCTTTTATGAATACTTTTCAAAACAAAGATGAGTTTTCAAGGCCAGAAAACAACACAAAATTGATGTGTGAATCTAAAGTCTATAACACAGATATTACGAGAAAGAGTCAAAAGTTGGAAATTACCTGTTTTCTGGACGACATATAATCCTGCAATTAATTCTCTGAAACACAACTTAGTGCGAAAAAGAACAATCTATAGAAGTACATAAGAATTTCGGATCTCTATGAAAAATCACTCAAATGGATAATGACAGAATACGGCGAAGGCCAGATCATCTATTAGAAAAGTATGCGTATGATTTAGATAAAATATTATTTGAGAAACGTGTGCACTTATCAACATTTTTAAGAGTTAATAAAAGTATTAACGAAAAAGATAAGAAATTGGAACTACAAAAACCACTAGCACTATTGAAGTCATGGGACGTACTGTTCACTTTTCCCAATACTGCCATCCTTCTAAGAATTTTTCTTAAAATGGCATTTACTAACTGCATTAGAAAACGATCCTTTTCAACTCTTAAAAAAGTAGAAAAAAGTTTGAACCTTAAAATAAGAAGAAATGACAAGCCTTCCATTTATTTCTATTTATTGAGAGTCAGTTTCTGTAGAGCCTTTTTTTCGATGACAGTCCACAGGTTTGCTAATTCTAAAGCCAAGAAAGAAATGTTTTTTAATATGAGTTTTTAGATAAAATGGACATTTGTGTTTGTTTACATATATACATTGTATTGCAGTATATGTATGTAAGAAAAATGAAAATCAAATAATTATTTTCTCTAAACAATCAACTTATAATTTTTTGATATCGTCCCAGAATATGCAGAAATGTGAGGAAAGACGGGCGAAAAATTGTCGACCTACGGCGCTAGAAAAGGTTAATCACGCCCTGCATAGAGCAGCGTATAATTTTCGTTGAATTAGTTGTGTTACTGAAGGTTAGCATAGCTTCAGAAAAGAGAATGTGATTAAAATGTCCATAAAAAATAGATTTATACAAAACACAAAGAGGATAGGTACAACAATGGCGACAAATTATACTAGTTGTAAATAATTCTCTTACATTTACACTCAAAAAGTCCGACACATTGTAAAATGTAATTTATATGACGATTTAGATATCATATTTACAAACAAATATGTTGCAATAGTAAAACAGACAAGACTAGAGTTATCTATAGTGATGTTAAAACTTGAACTTTATTTCGTTAAGTGTAAACCTGTATAGATTCCGTGAAGTGTCTTTAAACAATTATGTGAACAAATAATACTTTAGATATTGAGTTTTGGAAAATCTTAAGGAAATTACCAAGGAGTTTTTGGTATAGCAAATAGGTTCATAGTGAAACTCTTCTTGTCAAACTCTATTTCTTTGTACTTACCAATGGTGAACCCACTACGAGTATTGTAGACATACTAGACGTTGAGAAGCTTCAAGGTCGTTAGATTTAAGTGTAAAAAATTTTGGTTTTAACAAAATGGCGTCACAACATATACTGCCAATTAGGGATCGGAATTATTTTACAACCTTATGGTTTTAAGAATGTTCCGTGTCCGTTTTAATTAGATAATCGTTTCTGTACTTAAGGGGTACTCAAAGTAGTTTCTTTAATCGGTCTTCAGAATTTATTACACATTTGTAAGAAAAATTAGATTTTAAAACGCTCCTTTAATAGTACTTTATTACTTCAAGAAAGCTTATAAGATACCTCTTAAGCCTATGACTTAGTTATTTATTCCTACTTTCTGGATCTTTCTCTACAACTTGTCTCCATTTAACTTCCGATTTTAATCAGACCGAATTTTTTATATTTCCGTTACTTTTATTCTCTACAAATATCTAAAGTCATCAAATTCTTGTCAGTAGTAGGTAGTTCTTCGTATAGTTCGTGCAATTCATCATTCGTTTTTTCCCATTCGAATTGATACTATTCTATCAAAAATTCGTCATAGCACACTTCTTTCTTTATCTTGTTCATTGGTATGATAATGTAGGCTGCAAAAATATTTTAACATTTAGATCTTTGTGCTTCTCAATATTTCATTTAATGTCATAATTCTATCGAAATCAGGTCTACCTTCTTGTTTATTTGACACTAAAATTTCTAAGAATATATAGCTATCTACTTCTTAAATTTACTATATACATGGCCCATTCCAAAAATATCAAGCCATATAATACAAAAAAAAGATACAAGAAAATATATACAGAAGCGCTCGTGTGTGTGGGGTAGGTTGTCGGGATTAACTATACGCATATGAACAACTAGTTTAACGGGTATGAGATAATTCTCGACGTTTCGGCATAGGTTTAAATTCATTTTTTAGAAGAGCTAAGAGTTTTTGAAAAAAAATTGTAGGAGATGCCTAGATCGGAGAATGGAGATATTGTATAACTAGTGATGTGAGCTAATAAGTGAAGCTTGTTTGTTAAGGTATTTTGCAAGTATCATAATGCACACCACGATAGTGCTTGTATAGGTGGCTTAATATTTGCTCATTTGTTTGACCTCTATAGGTTGTTTAGCAGACTTCACAGAACATTAAATATATTTCTTAGCATCCGTATGTTTTGCCTCATTGTTATGCGGTTTATCTTATGGGTAATACCTCTAATGTAAGACAAGAACGTTCTTTATTTATCAGATAGCGGTTGGTATGAGTAGGTTTTCTGTAGAGTGTAATGAAAGCTGTTGTTTAGAGGACTTTTTTGTTATAAGAGCGTCTAAGAAAGGGAGAGGGAATTATTTTGTTCTGCATCCATGGTAAATTTAATATTGTGAATTTGGTTTAGATTGAAAAGAAGTTGAGCAAACGTACCTGCTCCATAAATCCAGATAAAAAAAAGTATTATCAACATGTATTCAACAGATTAGTTTAAAGCGAAAGAAGTGAGAACTTTTGTTTTCAAATTGACCAGACAGGTGGAAGTGAGTAATCCAAAGAAGAACCGTGGATTTAGTGGTAAAATTTATTTTGAAAGCTAAAGTAGGCGTTGGATAGCCAATGGTGAATTAGCTAGATGGTATCGTTTCTTATATTGTAAATTTATTTGAATAAATGCAAGACCTGGGGAAGAAAAGTGTTTCTAAAAAATAGTAAGAGTTCCAAATATAGGATAAGGCTTGCTATATAAAAAGTTAAGAATTTTGGCAAGATACTTAGCTAGATTGTGGGTTGGAAAACCAAACTACTAACTATGGAACGTAAAGAAACGTTTTCTTTGTGATTTTTTGATAGCTCGTATAATTATAGAATTATCTTACGTGATATAAGGAGATTTTTAGTATCAGATTGTAGGTTTGAGTTAATAATGAGGTACATAATCCCTTTGAAGAGTTGGAAAATTGTACTGCAAGTGAAAAACTACATTCCCTTAAAAATGCCATTAAGGCAGACGCTGAAATATTGACAATATGCAAGCAGGCAAGATGCGACTTTTACGTATCTTCTTTGGATTTGGTGAAACAAAAGATTTTAATTAGAAAGTCTGATCAAAGGTTTGTTGTAGATCGTAGCCGTAACCCCATGTTTTATCTCCGGTTATGATCTTTTGCACAAAAAATACAATGAAAAATCTCTAAAACAATAGAAATAATGAAGCCAGGCGACTAAACTAATTTTCAAGAACACATTGTCTACAGAAGTGTTATCTCAGCATACACTAATCTGTAGTTCATTTATTCAGTTGCTTAAAAGTAGACATAAAAATGGGACTTGTCATAGTTATTTTCACTACTACAAGGTCTGTATAGGATTTATTTTTTAAGCAGAACGTAACACTGATAAAATTTATTGGCAATGATGTGCTGTAAGAAATTGGCAGAGCCAATTCAAATGTTGGTATAAACAAAGATAGTATAACGAGAGTATAACTTTAGAATTTCAAAGAGTGATATTTATAAAGGTCAAAATTGACTTAACTTTGACATGTCTATACAAAAACAAGCAAAACACATTTCTGGACATGTCAGTTTTAACACTTAGACAATGATTTTGGAAATGCCGTAGTATATCAATAACCATTAATTTTTATTAATTTTCATTTTAATATAATCTATAAATAATACGGTAAAACTACACACATGAAAGGGAACTACGTAAAGAGCCGCTTATAGATGATCATAAAGAAATAATCGATTACGCTTTTAATTCATAAATAATTTTAAAACCATCCTTCACCTGTAACATTTTGTTGTGTCTGAAATATGGTTAATAAAAAACAGAGGGGCTCAAGACCACCAGTAGCTTTTGAAATTAATATAACGAGTTCCATGCTGAGCTTGGTATTCGCTGAAACACCCGGCCGATACATACGTCACAGTTCGACAGAATATAGAGAAGGGCAAGTTTAATTTTTAAAAGTTCAAGGTAGCTGACCTAATCGTTTGTAAGTGCTATCTTAAGTACGATGCAAATGAACAAAAAATACATTTCGCACTGTGAATAATGCAATTCAAGAATTATAAAAAGTTGGTGTTTTCCGCCTCTAATTTAGAACTGCTAAAAAATCATTTCTGAAGCTCTGAGGATTAGCAAAAATTAAATTGTATCATAACATTTTTCTTGTATCCCCACTAGGTTACTTAGTGATATTATATTTGTCATTGAAATGTTTCTTTAAGCGACTAAAAAGAATCGTTAAGACAAAAGAGAAATCCGATGAACTCTTCATTGATACTCTAGTTACTATGATGTCAGTCCTCATAAACACAACGGTTCTTCCATAGTAACACGTAAACCAAACTACATTACTTCTATAAGTAAATTGCAACAGCCCTTCGTATAAGTTTTACCCATTTTCAAATAATTCTAATAAGCTTATCTTGTCTAATACTAGCAAGATTACCGAAATCATTGATTTATGAGGTGGCTACAAAAAATATTTAAAACAGATTTTCGACCATTATTTTCAACACTATCCAGCTATACCGGGTAGTTTCTTTACTTGCTACCCTAGAGTCACCAGTGTGGATATCCTAATGTGAGAAATAATTCTATAATTCAAGAGTATTTGTTAGCTATTTTACTTAGACCCTAACAAACCAAGTTTATTAAAATAGTGTAGGAAATCTAATAGATTCATAAATTATTTAATGCGCCCGGCCTATTTATTAAGGTTATCTTTACATCTAACCTGCCATTCATTTTAAAATAACTTTTGTAACTTAATTTTATAGAATTCGAGAATTACATCCCTCAGCACATAATTTAGTAAAAAGAGCAGTATACTCTCTTAAAAGGAAAGACTATTTAAAAGGTGTATAATATATATATATATATATATATATATATATATATATATATATATATATATATATATATATATATATATACACCCATAACCTAATATAATTACTATCGTTCAAAGAGATATTTTTATTTAATTAAGTATCAAAAGTCAGTCTATAAAAAACTGTTTCTAATTAAGAACAAAAATAAAGTATGTTTCTGAGAATGAAAGCATCTATATGTTAAAAACTCCGTTAGAGAATAAACAGTTTAAAAATAATAATTAATAGCTACTGAAGAATAATTCAGGCAATGTAGTATTCACTACATCAAAGAGATTGTAAGATAACATTGAAATTTTTTAAATCACTCAGTAATAGCTTTGATTTTGTCATAAAATAAACCTGCAAAGCTTGCAACGCATAGCTAAGTGGCGAAGCAGTCTCCCAAATTTGAGAAATCGCGTATCCGGGTTAAAGGTTACGTAGTATTTCAAAGTTTTATGTTTAAATTAATCAGTGTTCAAAGACGAGTTGATGAGATGCTACATGTCCTATGTTGCTATTTTGAAAATTTGAAATCGTAAAGGTCACTTCGGCGAGTATCTTGACAAACAACTCAAGTACCCTAACAATCTCCAATCAACAACCCAAATAGATGAAACAATTATACACATAACAAAAAGCATTACTGACAGCATCCATAAGGCTACTGAAGAGAGGAAAAATAGAAAACGCACAACCATTAACTTACCACCAAAACATATAACTATGACCTAATCAAGAGAAAAAATTCACTGAGAAGAGAATGGCAGAAAACCCGAAATCCCATAACAAAAAACATCGTAAATAATTTATCTCACCGTATCAAAAACCAACTAGAAGAGTACCGAATTTACTCTTACCAAAAACACATCAACAATTTTGAATCACAAGATCCAGGACTATGGAGAACAACCAAACGGATACTAAGACAACCCCACGAAATACCTCAAATCACCATAGGCAAACAAATACTCAGTTCTGATGCAGAAAAAGCGAAGCCTTTGCAGATCAACTCGAGAAAACATTCACTACTCACACCTATAAGGACCCGGTTTTCAATAACATAGTGACCAATTTTATTGAAACACACCAGCCTATCCCGGAACTAATCTTCAAACCAACCTCACCCAAGGCACTTGGTTTAATTATCAAAACCCTGTCAATCAAGAAATCGCCGGGCAATGACAAAATACCCAATATCGTATTGAAAAAACTCACCAAGAAAACATTAGCGTATTTGACAACGACATTCAACGCTTGTCTACGGATAGGTTACTTCCCAAACATATGGAAACATGCAATCATTCTTATGTTCCCTGAACCGGGGAAGGATAAGAAATATATCAGAAGTTATAGACCCATTAGTTTATTATCTACTATTTCGAAACTGATAGAAAAAGTCATCCATTCTCGACTAAACGACGAAATTCTTAGACTGAACATTCTACCAGCTTATCAATTTGGCTTTAGAGAAGGTCATTCCACCTGCCATCAATTACAGCGCGTTACGGAAACAATTGAAAGAGGTTACGAATCCAAACAATACACAGTAACCTTGTTTATCGACATAGCTCAAGCTTTTGACCGCGTATGGATAAATGGCCTAAAATATAAAATCTTACAACTTCAACTACCGAATTACATCAAATCCGTACTTTCCTCATTTCTTGATAATCGCACGTACGCAGTCCAAATTCACACATCCCTATCTGCCATCAAAAATATACAAGCAGGGGTCCCTCAGGGCAGTATCTTAGGCCCAATTCTTTTCAACATCTACATGCGGGACGTCCCTACCATCAACGGTGCCCTTGCATTATATGCAGATGACACAGTCTTAATAACCAAAGACGAAACTGCAAAAAGCCAGCACTATCCTCAGTAGATGGCTCAAGAAATGGAACCTATCCATCAATTATGACAAATGCACCACAAAAATCTTCACATTAAGACGATTTAATAACCCACCAGAAATCACTATTAACGGACACTCCATTCAGTGAAACGCCACGGACAAACCCATTAAATACTTAGGTATATATCTTGACACCAAGCTCACCTGGAAATACCATGCCATCAAAAAATTAAACGAAGGACACAAGAGACTAATCCAACTCTACCCACTGCTAAACCGAAAGTCCGCCTTTTTTACTCAATATACCACTATCCTGTACAAATCACTGATACGACCATTAATCCTCTATGGGTGTGTCATATGGGGCAACACATCCAAATCGAATCTTCACACAATCCAAGTATTCCAAAACAAAATCCTGAGAATCGCTGTCAACGCTCCCTGGTTCATCACAAAACAACAACTACACTACGAACTGGGTTTTCCCCACAATTGAACAACATATAGCGAAACTTACTAAAAAATTTCATGCCAATCTCACCAACGGCAGTGGTGCAGCTTACTACTCACTGGGACAACGCGGCATCCACGCAAGGCTAAAACGAAAACTACCCCAAGATATATTTCTCAGTGACTATAGTGATGATAATTAACACAAGTGACCGATTCTAAACCTAGTGCTCTCATAGTGCAAAGTAAACAATAATAAAACTTTCTTGTGGTCATACTCACCGCTTATGCTATTCAATATATATTATGTATTACATACTAAGTTATCAATATCTTGTATAACAGTGTAACAGGAAAATTTCTAATAAAAAAAAATTCTAACAGTAAAAAAATTAAAAGTCGTAGAAAGTAATATATGTAAAGTTTTTTAAATTCATATTGCAACTACCTCATAAAATTTTAAAGGATAATCTACACTGTAAACGTCAAAAATTTCACCATTTATGGACTTGGTGGTTTTAAGAATAACACCGTTTGTGTTTAAAATATTTTTTATACACTAGGTATACACATTAATTTTGCCTCATTGGTTAAGCAGTTAGGGTGCCTAGTTGCAGTGTAAATAGATCTGAATTCGAACATAACTTCCAGATGCCTGGCGAGTAGTCTACTCAGTCACTAAAATAATTGAGTATCTGCGTTTAGTGCGAACAAGGGGTAATAATAGGATTATCTAAGGCGCGGTACTTGCCACGTGACTTTGTGCCACACCTAAGTGAACTAATAGCCAAAGTATAGATTATTCATTCTGGAAAGCTACAAATAGATTAAATCGACCAATTAAAAAAATCCCACCCATACGAGAGGAAAATGGTGGTGTCTGGGTAAGGGATAGTAAGCAAAATGCAGATTTGTTCGCCGTACCCACAAAAACATTTTCCAACCCAACCCAACCAGATATAATACATAAAATAAATGATTGCCTTCAAGTATTCCAAAAACAAGTGCTAAAAATATTGTAAATGTTCTTCGGTGTGTTCGCAATGAAGATCTTCACAAGAAACACCTGGTGAGGACAATCAAAGAAGAAATCAAGAAGGCTTCCAAGAATCATAAGGAGAAGCTCCACGAACACCAAAAGTTGAAGTTTTTTAACTTCTAAACAATCAATATCTAGTGCGACGGCTCAAGAGGATCAAACGTTTTGAGCTTGTATAATAGTGTATTGAACGATGTAACGCAAAGCACGGTTCAATGTAGCCATACTAGTGTAGTCAGCAAGATATGTTAGAAAATAGGAGAAATCCAGGCTTAAATTATCTCAGAAATATTTATTAATCATAGAATTTGGTGCAGTGTACATTTTAAACAAATGCTTGCATTAGAGATGTTGCGCAACGACCTTTAAATCGTAATAATTTTAATACCTTATTTTGCGTCTCTGTGTATCATTTTTATACAAATGGATATCCTTTCCATTTGGTTGAATTTAGGCTATGCTCGTCATTTGCGCTTCTCTCCAATCATCGCATGTTATATAACAATGAGACTTTATGCCCCGCATAGGGATAAAGCCTGCGAACTGAGAGGCTGAAGCTTTTATATGTTCATCCTCATTGCCTGATCGTCTCGTACCATTTCTAAATACGGAGTGATGTAACAAAAACAAAAACTACATTTGCTCAAAGAGGGTGAGTATAGTTTGTTCTCATTTTAAATATAATCCAGCTAACGTTATTAATTGGGAGATGAGAGGGAGAGCATTGGTGGGAGTTGTGGGCAAGTTTTATTTAACTTTTATTGTTTATGCCCTTCCTTTTCTGTTGCTTCTTATTATTCAATTTTTAGAAAGGCCTAAATATCAACTCATATTAAGCTTACATTCTTTACTAGTATACTCCATTTAAAAATTACAGATGAATCATAATTAAGTTCCAATATATACTATATTATGTTATTGAATAACAAAATATTTATGTAGATCATAAGAACTAATTCAGAAATATTATTACAAAAGTACAGCAACAGTAAATACTGTTAAAAAATAAATACAACCGTGAAACAAAGTTTTTCAACACGAATAAGTTTCACATACATCAACAATCGATAGAACGCTTTTAACAATTACCCGAAAAATTATTGTGCTAGCCAAAAGGTGAAGGTAAAGAAACAAACAGAAGTAATATAGAGCAACAAAACTACTTCTTCTTTTTCGGGTGCTATCACATTTCGTGATGTTAGTGATCAATTCATCATATTGTTCTTGAGGCGGTCCTGTTGTAAATAGGTCTTGTACCCCTAGTCCACTCCAAAAACTCGCCCAATTTTGCGTAGTTTTCCATTTTCTCTATCACTATCAAAGTATTCAGTGTTTATTCCCCTTTTCTGATTTTCTTCTCTTTATCGTGGAAAATAACTCTCGTTCTTTATTTATTCTGTTAAGCAGCTCCTTGTTTGTAATCTTGCCAGACGGGAGATGCGATACATTCACATTTTGAAGGTTTCTAATCTGTTTATCATATTAACTTTAAGAGTTCAAGTCTCAACACCATAAGCGCAGGAAATGCATAACAATTAACCATCTCATCTAAAATGAGTATTTAAGATTTTGTTCCATAGAAATTGCTTCATTTTTATAAAGATGTGTCTTATCATCTCTAATGTGACTTTTATTTATTTGTCATTTAATTGAAAACCAATGTATTTATAGCTTGAAACTTGTAAATATGGCTTTAATGGGTTTTGCTTAGTGTCATTACTTTGGTTTTTTTTATATTGATCTTTAGACCAACACCGATGAATTCCTCACCAACTTTGTTAAGGAGATATTACACTTTAGCACCGTTTGAAAGTAGAGCCACATCTTTGGTATATCTAATGCAAATGGAGTAATTCGTCATATTTCATTTGCCAGTCTTTCTCACCGCATATATATTCAAAACCACATTACTTAAATAGAAAATAGTTTATGTTATCGCCCATATCTTATTATGTAAAATCTAACTTCATTAATGCCGTGTCTTTGGCTTTAATGACCTTTCTGCTTGTGTTGACTTGAGAATTCTACCATTTTGTATGGCACCATGAAACCACTACATGGGCCATTAATTCCTTGCTGCCGTTTTGCATGGAGCCACGATTCGCGAAACGTGCCCTCCATGCACCGAAAAAGCCCATATTTCTTCCGTCTGCCCGGGCACAGTGTTGCAGAGTAATTCATCGGCGCGCACACGAAAAACAGCAGTTAATCTCACCTGTCCGGATCGAAATTCGCTGTTTTGTTCGACAACAACGGAGCGTGTTTGGGGCAGCTATCGCCGGGATTTATGCCGCAGTGGGTTCGGGATCGCCACTTCCATCGGTCCGCAGGAAATGGTAAATCCTGCAGCGTAAGCAGGAAGCGCTACGGCCGGACGCAAGGATGGATGTTCTCGGCTCGTGTTACGCGGAAGCATCGCCTGCCATTGTTAAGGATTTTTAGCTGCTGCAGCGCTTCCACCGCATCAATCGCCGCAGAATGCATCACGGTTGTGCCAGCCGCAGCGCCGAAGCCCGCTTATCTGACGGCGGCTGAAATGCTCAATTGTCGGGCTGCGCTTTGCTCTTTACTGCTATATTTAAACGTCCCTGCGCGTTCGGGGGAATACCCAGGCGAGCTTTCGTGAAATCGGGGAAGCATATAACGGGCATCGACTTTAATCATCGAACCATGTTGCGTTTACTTCATTGGTTGATGGTGTAGAAAGATAAAAGTGACGATGTTATTTCAGCGGGGTACGGCCCTATTTTCGGACGATTTTGATAACGGCCTGGGGAAGGCGGCGAGCCGAAAACAAGCGTTGGAAAATATCCAGATACGACATTAAACAGTCGCCGATTTTAGACGCAGTAGATAGATAATTTGTATAAATTTTTTTCGATATTGCATTTATGATATAATATATAAATCTTAAATAAACGTATTTTTATTATTGTTTATCATTAGTTTTTAAGCCTTTAGCTTTTTCTATTATTCTCTTCCATTTCTTTCTGTCCAATGCTAATTATTCTCAGTTAGTAAAATCTATTATCCTCAAGTCTTGTTCAACTTTATTTTTCCATATTTGTCTACATCTTCTTGCTTTATCCCTTCCTTCTGGTTTTATTTTATAATTTTTCCTCCACGGTTCTTGTTTTATGTAACTTAGTTAGGTAGCCTCACTGTCTTACTCTATTTTGTTTAATAATATCTATTTATTCTTCTCCGCTAGTTTCTGTTTTCATTTGCACCTCTGCATATATATATATATAATCAATATACCAATTGGTGTAGGGTTACCTCCGCATATAGTATATCTATAATATTATATGCTATGCCATGTATCAGATGTACCGTCGTTTATAGCACTACCAGTCTTATAATTATTTTATACAATTTCATTTTAGTTAGCCCGCCAGGCTACACCCGAACAAACACGTAATAATCAATACATCAGCTTAGCAAGCTGTCCAATTATAGTGAAACAAAAAATCGCAGAAAAGCGCAGAGTACGTAGGATCTGGCAAACTACAAGACACCCTAACGACAAAAGGACCTTAAATCATGCAACTACCGAGCTTAAAAACCTACTTTCTAACATTAGAAATCAGAATATACAAACTTACTTAAAACACCTGTCACCGTTGGAGGCAGATGACTACTCGCTTTGGAAAGCCACAAGACATCTAAGACAACCACAACAACACCACACGCTTATTCGGACTGCCACTAATAACTGGGCAAAAAGCGATAGTGAAAAGGCCTCTACCTTTGCACAACATCTTGCTAATGTATTCCAACCATTACTGGTGGAACAAGACATGACGAAAGAAATCCAAAATATTCTAGAAACGCCGTTTAAAAACAACCAAGTCGTAAACATGATTCGCAGCAAAGTACAGCCGCATAAAGCCCCAGGCAATGATTTAATTACTGGCAACGTTCTCAAAGAACTACCGCAGAAAGGCTATCAATTCATAACGCATTTATTTAATGCAATTCTAAGACTACGACAGTTTCCCAAACTGTGGAAAAACGCCGTAATTACCCTAATTCCAAAGCCAGGAAAACCAAAAGAACGACCTGCATCATACCGACCTATCAGTCTGTTGCCAGTGTTGTCGAAAGTATTCGAAAAAATGATACTAGAGAAATTACACGCGATACTCCAGGACAACCTTCTTATACCTGACCACCAGTTTGGTTTCTGTAACAATCACGCAACAATTGAACAAGTTCACAGAGTAGTCGACAAAATCACTAAAGCCTTCGAAGAGCGAAAATACTGCGCAGCAGTATTTTTGGACATCACTCAAGCCTTTGACGAGGTATGGCATGAGGGATTGCTCTGTAAAATCAAGAAAACCTTACCCTCAGATTACTACGAAATCTTAAAATCGTACTTAACTAACAGGCACTTCCAAATCAGTTATGGCAGCGCATTAACGCCTTTATATACCGTCGCTTCGGGTGTTCCCCAAGGTAGCGCCCTGGGTCCTCTTCTATACCTGCTTTTCACAGCAGATCTCCCGAAAACACCAGGTAACATGGTTGCTGCTTTCGCCGATGACACGGCAATTCTTGCATCGCATACCGAACCAAATCTGGCATCCCAACAGTTACAAACTCACCTGAATAAAATACAGCGCTGGTGTTCTAAGTGGCGCATAAAAGTAAATGAAAGTAAATCAGTGAATGTGTCATTTACATAAGAAGAGGCACCTGCCCAGCGGTAATGCCCAATAATCAAGAAATTCCACAAACTGGCAGTGCCAAATACCTTGGAATGCATCTAGACAAGAAACTAACGTGGAGGACGCACACATGGACAAAGCGTAAAGTGTTGGGGTTTGTTACAAAAAATGTATTGGCTCATAGGGCGCAAGTCACAGTTATCCTTAGAAAGCAAGTTACTGCTTTACAAAACCATGATTAAACCCATATGGACATATGGAATACAGCTTTGGGGTACAGCAAAAACATCCAATATAGAAATATTGAGATGATTTCAGTCAAAAGTGCTCCGATCCATTGTAAACGCATCATAGTATGTGACCAACGAAACCATACGACGTGACCTTTCAATCCCCACCATTAATCAAGAAATAGAAAAGTTTAGTGCGCGCTAGTGTGATCGTATTAGTGTTCACCCTAATCCTCTAATGGAGTGCTTATTAGAAAACGATGTAGAAGAGCCACGATTAAAAAGATTCAAACCGATGGATTTAATAAATAGATTTCCTTAACAATGTTGTGCTGTATAAATTATAGACCGATTAATGTACGTTAAACTAGATATAGATTAATATAGGTGAGACATCATTGGATGCTCTACCTTCATGTCTTTCAGATCTTATATCAAATGTACGTTAAACCAACCACTGAATGTCGCGCTTAGACAGATTTTAGTGAAAAAAAATTTTTTTAGTTACCCTTGAAAGTTCTTTAGATGTTAAAAAATTTTTAAGTCACCTACGCACATTGAGCCCGATGTTAATCGTTTTATTTCATTGACTATTTCTCAATTGAATGTTCCTAGATATACGGCACTCCTAACTAGCTATATTCTGATGCTTTTATCATTATTCTTAATTTATAGATATTCATTTTTTTTAGTTTCTCTCATTATTATAAATTGTGATTTCTGATCGTTAATTATTAATCCTACTTCCTCTGTATTTTACCTTAGGGCGGACGTTATTTTTTGCAGTGCATATTTTGTTAAGATCAAATTTGGCAAACACCAAGCATTGGTTGAGACCTTTGAGAATAATTCCGTTTCTTCTCTTCTGACTCTTAGTTTACTTTTAGTGTAATCTTTACTAACCTTTAGAGTTTACCGGAGCAATTAAACTCTTTTAGAGTTTTTACTGTTTCTGTTCTTCTTATTTTATCTTACGTTTGTCGGAAATCGATGCACAATGCGTATATTTTAATATTCTTTTTCCAACACTCCTCTTGTATTTGTTTGATAGTAAAGATGTAGTATATTGTTGATCGGTTTTCCTGAAAACTACATTGATACTCTCCTAGAAGTGAGTTGGTTATTATTTTCAACCGTTGATCTGTTAATTTAGCGAGTACTTTGTAAACTACATTTTGTAGCTTATAGTTTGTACATTTTCCTGGTGCGCCTTTTTTGAATCATCCGCAGATTTCCTTTTTTCTAATTTTCATAATCAATTTGTGTATTTTCTCAGTTAAGGAGAGCCCTCCATAATTCAGGAATTCATTGTATATTTGATTTCCTTTCAATTGTGTGATCAGTTTTGTGTTCTCTTCAATTTTTCCTTCTTTTTCTATATCCCATTGTGTGTCTTTTTAAACATTTGCTCAAAATATTCCTTTTTTCCTATTTTTACATAAGCACTGGTGTAGAAGGTTTCTTTTTTGTTTGTCATGTTTTCAGGTGGAACCATCTCAATTGGTTGTCAGAAGTCTTCTTTTATCTCTCTAATTTATTTATTTTGAGTATTTATTTTCCCAGTGTCTTAGTATTTTTTCAGTATCGCGTCTTAAATATTCAAGTTTTGCCTTTATTCTTCCTTCTATAACTCTTTCACATTTGTAGTCAAATTATTCAATCCTTTTTTTCTTCTTGTGTCCTACTACTTATTTTGCCTAAGTACTTCCATTTATCATTGATATCTTCTTTGCTGTCATGTGTCTCTAATCCTGCTGCAATAGCTTTGATTTGTTCTGCTCTAACTTCTTCGTTTTCACCTTTGTTATTTCTTCTTTTACTGAGATCCTGACCATAAAATGGCCACTATTTATGTCAACCTTTCTTTGTTTTTTTACGTCTGTTTTACATATGTTTATTGATGTTTTTATGTTGCGTATAAGTAGCTTTAACTATTAATTTTCTTTATCATTTATTTTATTATGTTTGCTATGTCTGCCTATTAGTACATCATAAACTTATTCTTTCCCTATTTCAGTGTTGTAATCATTTAGTACCATTTTTACATTGTTTTTCGGACAGTTATCATAAATTATTTCCAATTTTGTACAAAATTGATCTTTCCGATTTTCCGGGTCTCCTTCTGGCGGTGCATTTATTCCTTTTATATACATATTTTTATCAACCATTGATTATTATTAAACTAAGAACACGTCTTCCATAGAAGTTGAAAAGGGTGTAGTATTTTAGTATTGTCGTTGAATTGCCTTTGATGTTGTTTTTCGTAAACCCACAAATTGTAAAATATACTGTCTTGCTTTCCTTTAATAATTCCTTTCCTGTCCTTTATTGGTTGATTAATTTTTCTTATTTCTTTATTTTCTAAGATTTTTGTTGTTCTTATTTCTTTCATGTTTTTTTTGTTTTTTCACTTTATTCATTTTTTGTTGTAATTTTATTCTTTTTTTGTCTATGGCCATGTTCGTCACTCTTATTGTTTCCGGTTTACTCTTGTTTGATAGTTTTTGTAATTTTATATTTAGCAAGACCTCCACAGTTGTTCGCTCGTTATTCATTTTTGGTACCCAGTTATGGCTGTTTTTCTTGATTCCCTCTCGTTTGCTATTATCTGCCCCATTTTACTTTGTTTTTCTCTTTACTTTAGTGCAAGATAGTTGTTTATAAATACATGTTTCTGGTTTTCCAACTTTAATAATTTATTTTTGTTCTTTAATATTTCATTTTTTGTTTTCAGCGGTGATTACACAGCGTTTGTCACTAATTCTGGTAGCTTCTTGGGGCTTTATTTCTACATTTAGTTTTTCTTTCAAAAACGATTTCACTTTGGCCTTCATGTCTTCTGTATTTAAAGCAATTTTTCTTTTCTTTTCCGTTTTTCTCCTGCCACACGCTCCTAGTTCTCATCAAGTCGTTCTAGTTTTTTATTCATCTTTTCTAGTTTCATTTGTAGCTCAGTATTTTCTTGTTTTAATGCACCCACTTCTTCGGGGTATGAATGATATTTTTTATCAATTCCGTTATCTCCTCCCGTATTTTTTTACATTTCGCCATTACTTTGTTTTTAATTTTTCTTTCATCACACCCATCATTATGCTTTCCAGTTTACTATTTTCGTTGTCCTTGTCACTGTTTCCTAATTTTTTTGAATTGTTCGGCGTTCTGGCTGTTCTTTCGCTTTTATTAAATGGTTCTAATTCCTCTGCTGCTTTCATTTCACATCTTCATTTAATGATTCTTCGCTCTCTTCAAAATAAATTTGCGTTTTATTGTAATAAGTCATCTTAGTCAAAGCAGAACTGTGGGGCTGTATGTTATACTTACTTCACCTAGGTTTTAATTATTATCACCAGTCTTATCTAATTTACATTTGAGGTTGACCTGTTAGCTTTTCTTCTGAGTTTATTTCCTATATTTAGGTAAGTTACTCTATTTCCTATGCACCAATTTGTGAATTTCAGAGTTTCTATTCACATCTATATAAATAGGAAACCCTTTCTCAAAAGACTCATAAATTTTTAGTACATATACTTCGTTAGCTCCTAACAAGAACGAAGATATTGAAATAGTTTGGAAAATAACACAATTTAAAACAAAAATAACTAAAAATAACGGAAAGACATTATTAGGCTTTAATGGTGAAATTTTCTGAAATATTGAACCAAAATTTCCCACCACTTTCCAAATGGCGTGTATTGGTTCTATTTTGTCGGTACTGTATGTCACATCTCAAAATTAAAATAAGAATTGCACGTTAGTAAGTCAACTTTGAAGAAAACTTTCGTCATACTATTTTATTGAGCTAAATATGATAATGTAATGCGTAGGGCTATCTTTCTACAAAGGTCGTCCCCCTCGTTTATGAATGTAATGCAAATAGGCAACATTTTCGTAAAAAGATGGGTCGGTTCTCAGCCATTTGTACACATATTCCTCAACTTGATTGTTACTTTGAAACCGCTGCCCACCTAAAGTATCTTTGACGGGTCTGAACAGATGATTACCAAAAGACCTCAAGTGAGGCTGTAAAAGAAGGGCGATCCATTATCGTTTAATGCGTTTTCTTTAATTTAGTTTTAGTTAATGCTAAAATGTGACAGAAGGCATTGTTATTAAAAGGAAATATACATCTGATCGAAACAATACATTTTTATAATATTAAGCATCGATTATATTTCGTTTGGTTACGAAATCAGTATGACTATATCTATATGATCTTGAAACAAGGTTGCAAAAGCCTTATCCGCAGACAACTTCGCTTTGACTTTGGTGGGTGCACGTTTATTTTTACTTTTCCACTACTTTAGAATCAGCGGTGTAATAACTTATGTCTCATCGCTCATCAAAATCCGCTATACTAATCTTCATCGTCTTCGTAATAAGTAACGATCTCTCCAGATATCTCAAGTTGTATAGGCTTTTGTTCAGTACTAAGGAGGTTGAAATCTATCTTTCAGACACCTTTCAAAATTCAACGCGTTTTTCTTTATCACCTGAAAGATAATTAATACCATTTCAGTGCATATTTGATAAAATGTCAGCCGCCGAATTTATTACAACGCGTTATAAATAGATAACACTGGTCACTGTTCCACTGTCCATATGATGAAGTCTGTAGGTACGCACAGACTAATAACTTCCATTCAAGCATTTTAGCATATCGACAGTCAGAATGAAGTTTCATTTTAATTTGACTCGCTTAAGTAATACTTAAATCACACATTACTTATTGAACGATAGAAAAAATTTTACTCTTGGTTAAATTTTACCTAAAAATAAATACCACTATAGCATTTTCAGAGGTAACGTAATCTGGAGGTCCAATTTTCACATATTCTTCGCAGTAACGGCAATAACGCGTCGAATGTTGGCTTCCAAGTACTCAATTGTTTCTGGTTTATCGGTGTAGACATGCGACTTTACATATCCCCAGAGAAAATAATCTAATGGCGTCAAATTGCACGAACAAGGTGGTCAGTTAATAGATCCATTTCGTGAAATTAATCGTTCATCAAATGTTTCTTTCAGTAAATTAATTGTATCGCGCACTGTGTGGCATGTGGCGCCATCCTGCTGAAACCACATGTCTGCAACATTAATGCTTTCCAATTGAGGCACGAAAAAGTTAGTAATCGTGTCTCTTTTCTCTCTTACTTTTTCTGTATGTAATGGTGTTTCGATGGTATCTTCCCGTTTCGTGCGTTTTGAGGTTTCTACCTGTTTTAGTGCCGTTTCGCACGTCGAGATTTTGAATCCTGATTAAGTAAGTTGTTCGTTCCCGTTTCGTGCGTTTTGGGACTCCTACCTGTTTGTGCCGTTTTGAGGGCTGAGATTTTGCATCTTGATTAAGTTGTGTCAGTTTGTGGAAAATTAATTTTAAAACTGCACCTATACAAGGTATTCGGAACATATTCCCAAATGCGACACTGAAAGGGTGCAATTTACACTTAAACCAATGTTTATAGCGGAAAATTCAGCAATTGGGTATGGCCTGTTTATACCGGGACGACGAAGAGATTCGCAAACACGTGCGAAAATGTGCTTCATTAGCACCTTCAGAAGCAAAAGATAAAGGCTGGCTACGTATTATAGAGTCTTCTCCCCAACACATTTTGGTGCAAGGTTTCAATGATTATTTCGTGGAACACTGGCTGGAAAATGATGTGGTTGTGCAACTTCATATTGCTCCACATAAAAGATCTAAGAAGTATCAAGACGTAGACCAACCTATTTAACAAACTGTAGTAGATTATGTAGAAAGAAGGAAATCTATAGGTCAGTGTTTGAATTATCTTGCATATATTGTCAAATTGTAATATTTATGTTCTCTATTAAAGTTAAGTGTTTTTGTAATGTTTGTGCAAATAATATGTCAATAAATTATTATTGTCTATGCAATTATTTTCTGCTCTAAAACGTGTTTATTTAAAAGTATTTTTGTTACGTTGACGTTTGATGATTATAATGGAATAACAAATAAGAATGTGCAGTTTAAAAATTTGCAATGTCTGTAGTAAAAAAACGCGGAACTAAACAATCAAATTGCTGGTGAGTGTATAGGACCGGATTAGTGGTCTCCTGCAGGTCAGCGCACTAAACGGCACTCGAACCAAGTAGGGGTTTTGGACGACGCACGAAACGGGAACATTTTAATCTACGCACGAAATTGGAACGCACAAAACGGCACCAAACCGTTTCGACAATGGCTTGTGGATTATTATCGCATAAGCAGAACTGCCGCATGGGGCGACGATAATCCACAAAATAACCTTAAAATGCATACCTACTGTGTAATCCGATAAAATCTATAACATTACAACGAACTTTCAGACTCTCAGATAATAAATTATTTTTATTTTAAATAATAAACTATAAAAATCTATATCAAGTAATTACAATTCTCCAGCAGTACAAAAAATAAAAATAAAAATATTCGAATCACGGATGGAAATGTTTCAATAATCGCTTGCGCCTTGCACCCGTAACTCCTCGAATTTGAAGGCAAATTGACAACACGTGCGGCGAAGTTCCCAAAGAGCACGCTGGGGCTTTGGATCGAAACAGCTTCCCCAATCAGCTCTTTATATTCATGACTCGAAATCGCTAATTTGATTGCCGAAGTTTTTAAGGCCCCTCCTTTGGCGCAAACTTTTCAATTCGAAACGAATAGTCGGAGCCAGTTCAGATTTTAATTTAGATAAACTTGTAGGGCAAAACCTGCGTCGCGAACAATCCGCCGGAAATGGCAAGTTAATTTGATGACTGGGAGGTGGAAGCGGCGGCACAGAGTTTAGAAAGAGTTAGTTATGAATGATATAAAACTTATTTAGGAGCTATGAAACTCGTAGCAAACATTTTTACATCAAACGTTACACAAATGCCTGCATTATTATAAAATAATAAAAAAGATTAAGCCAAAAAGAGCCCTTAAAGCTCAGGAGATTGGTAAGGTATATGTAATAGTATAAAATAAATTACACAGTAAACTAAGAACAAATTATGGGCCGCCGCTGTGGTCGATTAATCACGAACAAAGATCCTCTGTCCGAGAACTCAACAAGCGGGCTAGTTCGAGTCTTGTTGAAAACCTATGGATGTATGTGACGTAAAATTTAAGTTGCATGTCAGTAGACACAACAAGCCCCAGAGTGCTGGAAAGTGCACCCCAAGAAAAAAATACACCATATAAAAAGTAATTTGTGCAATTACCAAAAATCTGATAGCTTTAAATATTTGCAATTAGAAGTAAAATGGTCGTAAAAATATCATGTTTTTAAACGACTTCTAACATTTGTGCATCTAACAATTGAAAAAATTTTATCATTGTTGTGTTGCTGGCAGTGTTATTTATTTTTGGTAAGTAAAACGAATATTTATCACATGTTTGTGAAAAACTAGTCCAGGAAACTTAAGACTTAGCGCATATATAGGCTTAACATAGAGAAACGAAGGCAACATTTGATTTAAAATATGCGATCACAAAGGCGACCGAGTCGTACGTAAACAAAGTACCATCTCTTTAAGTTTAAAATCTAATTGACGATCAGCGAAAAACTCATAAATTTAATCAAAAAATAACTGTTTGCAAAACGACATTTGACCAATTATAATAAGTATTATATAGATGCATAATTATCCTTCATTTTGCGTGTCGTTTTGCTTTGTCGTTTGAATTTTGCAATTCGTTGACATGGCACAATATAATTCTTTAATATTTAATTGATTAAAAAAAACGCTTCGAAAACCATATTCGATGTCGAATCTTATTCGACTTTTTTTTTTCATTATTAATGTGGAGTCCAGATGCGAATGCACATTTTTACTCGTCTTTGTTAGAACAGTGTTCTAGGAAGAACTGAATGGTTTTTATGAACATTGGAATGTGTATCTGTCTACCTGGAAAGAATACAAAAGGGTCGTTTCGGGGGCTAGCGCCGTGCGGCCATTAGCAGCTTAATATTGTTTTGGTCAACAGTTACCCTCGCGACGTGTACCTGTAAACAGCTTGAAATCTATTACCGATACAAGAACATCTGAAGAATCGCAAAAACCGAGTGTTGTATTGAAATACAACAACGGAATGGGCGGTGTAGATGTTGCAGATCAATATGGAACATCATATTGGTTCATGTAAAAAACTCGAAAGTAGAAAAAAGCTCTTCTTCTGAAGGATAGAAACGCCGATTACATTCTACATAAAGAGTGTGCATCTCAAGAAGGGAGAAAACCAGCGATACATAAAAAATTCCGAAAAGAATTGTTGTTGAGTCTAATTGGTGATTTTCGGACTTCCAGTAATAAACCAGGACGAGTTTTCACTAGTGATGAGGATAAAAAAGGACATTTTCTATATCCTAATAATCAGGGGAAACACAAAGATTGCTTGATGTGCTCAAACGGAAAATTACCGGTGGAATAAAGGAAATCAGATATATTTGTATAACATGTGATAGAAAGCCTGGCTTGTGTATAAGTGATTGCTTTTACCGCTATTATACTTCAGATCTACATAAAAAGTAAAAGATAAAGTCAATATTGTATACATTGTAAAAGTATAATAATTTTTACCATAAATCGAGTTTTATTTTAAAAAGATGGAATAATTCATTTATCTTGTATTACTGTAAATCTATTGTCGACCTGGTAAATTTTTTTTTGGAGCGCAAAGGCTTGAGCTTTATCATTTCGAGAAAGATGGAAAACTAATCAATTATTTCCCAATCTTAAAACAAGATCGAAAGCAGTTTGCTTACTTCAAATCTGGTAATAAAAACTTGAATGACAAATTAGGAAGAGGTCGGTCGGTCATCAAATTTTAATAGCCATGGTCTTCTGATAGTTGTGAAAAAGGACAAAAGTTTATTAATGGAGATAGAAGCTGAACACTGAGGACTTCAACTGCAGCCTCAGCAAATTCTACTAAGCAAATGATCAGCAGTAATTGAAGACGATGGTAATTATTCTCCAAAATCACCATTGTAACCTATCTCGATTATCAATAAAAATTGTTTATAAAGACGACGATTTATTTATGCATTATAATTGAATATATAATTAGAAAACAATCTGATTTATTATTATTATCAAAACCTTATTTACCTTTCGTGGTTAAGGTGTTACATTTAGCCAATTTTAATACATTTCACTTAAACTTATTATAGTATTCATACATTTTGTACTACAAATTAAAAATTAAAATATTTTCTGTAATGTTTTTTTTTTACTTAACTGTATATTCTCTTGGTCCATTCCTTTTTATTCCTTTCTTTTCCCTTCATTCCACGTCAGTCCTATTTGACTCAAGTTTTCTGCTACGTCTTTATCCCAGATTTTCCTTGGTCTACCTTTGCCTCTTTTCTGTTGTACTCTTGCCTCCCATATTCTTCTTGTTTTCTTCTCGTCCATCCTTACTATGTGTCCGAACCATCTTAATTGCTGTTTTTTAATACTTTTTGTCACTGGTTCTACTCCTAAATCTTCCCTAATTACCTCATTTCTAATTCTATCTCGTCTTGTTATCCCTTTTATTCCTCGTAAGTATTTCATCTCTACCGCCTGTATGTTACTTTTCAGTTGTTTCGTCAGGGCCCAGCTCTTGCTTCCGTATATTAATATAGGTTTAAAGATCGTTTTGTATACTGTAATTTTCGTTTGCTTTGATATTTCCCTTTTCCTTATAAAACTGTTGTTTAGTGCGTGGTATATCTTCATCGCATTTTCTATTCTTTCATTTATTTCGGCCCTGGTACTGCACTGAATTGTCACTCCCAAGTATTTAAATGCTAGCGTCTGATTTATAATAAACTTTATTTTTTAATCTTTAACCATCTTACCAATCAGTCAGAACAAGTTTGAAAAAACATCAAATTGTAAAACAACATTAAATCAAACATAGTCGGAGCATTTTATTTAAAAAATCCCAAGAATTTTCAGTTTTGTTATATTAGTTTCAAGTTTTGTTTTATGTTTTTTTAGTTTATTTCGAATTTTCTTTCATTACATTCTACCATTTGTTATCATCTAACATTCTTTGACGTTACTAGTTTATTTTAATAATATTTAAATAACTTATTATATAAAAATAAATTAGTAATGGTTCCCAATATTGAAATCCAAATAGGAAAGTTATGATAATTATTTGATATTCAAAAATATTAGGGGTAAACAGGGAAAATTACTTACAAGGAAGAGGACATAATGAAAAGATGGATGCAACATTTCAAGGAAGTGTTAGAAAATAGCGGCGAAGAAGAAGAAAGTGAATACAATAGCAAAAACTAACAAAGCTCCATAACAAAAAGCGAAGATGTAGTCATCAAGTGTATATCTGAAATGGAATTAGAAAAGGCAATGCAATAGATAGAGCTAGGAAAGAAGCAGGAATAGATGGTATATCACAGGAAATGGTAAAATACATAGAGAAAACTGGAATGGAAACGGTATTAAGCCTGATGAACAACATGGTAAAGGCAAAAGTCCCAAAAGATTGGCAGACGGGTGTAATAGTGCCACTGTATAAAAAAAGTGATACAAGAGAATATAACAATTACAGAGAAATCACTTTACTAATCTTATTGGGGAAGATATAGGCGAAAATATGGGAAACAAGATTAAAAGTAAAACCGAGAAACTCAGTAGAAGACAGTCAATGCGGCTCTAGAAAAGAAAGAGGAGTGCAAGATAATACAATCATACTGCGACAAGTCAGTGAAAAGGCAATAAGAAAGCGGAAAAAAGTTCAACTAAGCTTTATAGACCTTAGTAAGGCCTTCAACCAAGTTAGAAGAAAAGAGATGTGGAAGGCATTAAAAAATAGAGGTGTACATGCAACGGTGATAGAAATGGTCAAAACATTGTGTCATAAGACAACAAATGTAGTGACAACCAGAAATGAGAAATCAGAACAGTTTGAAAAATTAATGATGGACGAAGTAATTAAAAACAGAAAGAAGGAGACAAGAAAATATAATATACGGAGGTGCAAATGTTCGAATTACTATATACAGACGACATTTTAGCAGGAACAAAAAAAGAACTACAGGATAATCTGAATATATACAATAGGGAAATGCAAAAAGTAAACATAAAAATTAATACTTAAAAGACAAAGACGATGGTTATAGCAGCGGAAGAAAGGAGGCACAACATTACAATAAAAGAGAAAGAAATAGAGCAAGTGAACAAATTGAAATACCTGAAGACATATATTAGTAACAATGAGAAGATAGATAATATAGAAACAAGTTTCAACGCAAAAAACACCTTTCTGGAAAAAGCCAAAATACATAAATAAACTAAAGTGAAAGTAATGAAAAAATTACCCGGCTCTAGTTTACGAAAGTAGACTGACAAGCATAGAAAAGAGGTTCTGGAGAAAGTAGATGGAAAAGCAAGAGAAGAAGGATTAGAAACATAATGTATAGAGAGCAGTTAGATGTAAAGGCAGTAAAAGAAGTAATACATAAAGGACAATTAGAACGGCTAGAACATGTGTATAGAATGGGTGAAGACCGACTGATGAAACATACATTCGAAGCAAGACCAGGAGAAAAAACAAAGTGAACAAACCGAGGACAGAAGCGATGAGAAAGGCAGCGTAATAAAAAGGGTTAGAATAGATTACGAGACCAAAAGCCCAAGACAGAAAATAATGGAAAAGTGCCTAAAAATTCCAACCAATGAAGAGTGGCAACCGACACCAAGCCTTACACCTTACGCTAGAAAGGTTCAGGATTATGTGTATGTGTATATGCATGTGAACAATCCAAATATAATATGATAATTATTTAATATAGCCCCCTCCCTACCTTACAATGATTTTTTTATAATATAATTTTCTTTACACCATTAGAAATAAATATTTTTGGTTGAGCAGAAAACAGAGTACATTTACACTATTACTTTCAATTCAAAAATAAAGAGTATGCAAAAATAAGTCATAACATTCAAAATTTAAAAATATTTAAAGCAGTTCGGGGAGCGGTCATTGTCACTCAGTAACATCTCGTTACGTGTTTCAGTATTCGCTTTTAATTGCAGTGAGTAGACCTGCTAGGTGCTTTTATAATAATAACGATGACTAGTTAGCAGAGAAGTTGCCACTTCATCACCAATCAGACTATATAACAAAACTATGTTACGTGAGTCTACAATCATATTTTCGTGGCCATTTTTGTACTTTTTTTCCTATTGGATACAGACTCTATCCGCTTACTAAAACTCAATTTGATTTCAGGGAACAACTTCTTTTTAGGCAACTAAGCTGACTTCCTTCGAAGAATTGATCCCTTCTCTACATTCTAGTACTTTTAGTACTTTTTGGGGACGTGAAATCGATTGAAGCTTTTGCTGCTGATAGCACAATCATAATCACATTTGCACATCGGTGGGTTTGTTTTGGTTTGCAAGATTTCAAAAATTTGCTGGCGTCTTTAGTAGTTTGGCGAGATTAAAGTCGCAATTAGTGATGATGCCAATGGACATGCTTCCAGGCCGACACTTTAACGCACAACGTTTTGGCCGGCATCAGTCTCATTTAAAATTGTGAAGGATTGTATGTAGACTTTACTGGTGCAATATGCAATCAAATCAGCACAAATTGTTCATATTAAATTCAAACTGGAGAGCCCGACAGCCGCAAGGTAAAGGCCTAGACCTGCCACTAGCGTGCGGTGGTCCCGGGTTCGATTCCTGGCAATGGCAAACATCTAATACTCTCCGGCCGTCATGCAAACACCATCGGCGGTCGTGAAATACATCCTCTCCTTCTTGCCTGGGATGCGCCCAACTTGGCTCATAGTACTGTGCGGTTAGAAACAGGCTAATAGCCGACCTAAAAGAAGAAAGAAGAAGAAAAAGAAAAAATTCAAACTTTTAAGTGCAAAATCAACTATCAAGTTAATTACTTGCAACAAGGTTACAATTAGATTTATTAAATTACTGCATGAAGATATCGAAAAAGATTAAGAGGCTCCTACTTCTTTCACTTTTGGTAATTAAAAGGGTTAAACGTCTTCTCAGCGCTTGTATAGAACTATCAATAAAAGGCACTAATAAATATATCCGTAAATAAGTGATGGCGCTTCTGCACTATGCGAATGATGCTACCCCAAGAATGTTTAGACGCCATTGGTACCCAAGTAAGATTCACTATTAGCTCTCTTATTCTGGAAAGTCTGATTTCTCGGGGGAATAGCAAAGTCAAGATAATTCAAGTGCGATTTCCCAGCAGGAAGGAAATACTAGTGAGTATGCAAAGTTTAAAAGTGCACATTATAACAGTTGAAGAGCGGTAGCAAAGTCCAACCGCAACATCCTCATGGAAAAACGCTATACAGCCAAGAAACCGAATAATTGGGAAGTATAGGGAGAAGTAACTTTCATAAGAGTTCCGTTTATTAACCATCTAAATTTTGCAAAAATAAAACATCTTGCGGTGTTTGTGGACCTCTGCACGGTTTCAGAAACACCTATTCGTTACCTTCGGAGAAAATATTCCGAACAGTAATTTAGTTAAGATAAACATTTTTAATCAAAGAATATTACTAATTTTCGTGTCAATCGTTATGTTTTCAGAAACAAACTGGTCTGGTAAAAAAGTTCTGCACTTACCATATCTTATATAGGTACTAAGCAAAAAATATATCGTCAGATAGTATCAATACTCTTAATGTTACAGACACTCAATATACGGTCCATCGTGTATTGAGCGGAAGATAATGTTAAAGATTAATTTGTATCATCTACTTTAAATGTAAGTAACTTTATTTTTAATGAAGACTTAGTAGAAATACCATTTACTTTATTACAAACGCTATACACATTGGAAAAGAAAAAATTTTATTTTCAGAATTAAAAAACAATCCTAGAGAAATAACGGATACGACAGATTATATTACAATAATCAGCAAAAATACAAAAGATTGGTTTTCAAAGTCCGGCTATTCGAGATAACAAACTGAAAATCCTCGTGATTTTCGACAATTCCGTATGGGAACTAGTTAAAATCTAGACAAACAATCTCGTTTTAAACTTAACCTATTGTCCATGCCGTTATGAACGAAACCTGTGGTTATGGCGGTAATTTTAAAAGTTTAGCCTCAATATAAAAAATTGCCAGAGGATATGACTAACTACAAAAACTTCCAAGTGTCGACTCCACCCGCAATGATAAAGGTAGTGACTTCAGGATATTTTCGCTGACGAAGTGGTTAAATCCACCAATGGGAGTGGTTACTTCTAGAAACATCGTTTGGTTTGTATTCTAGAGAACAAAAAACTTTTAAAGGAAGCTATGAAATTCTTCATCGGATAAATCTTGGGCATGGTGTAGGAATTCAGATAATTTTATATCATCCTTTTCTTATACTTGAGCTTTTTTTATTCCCTACATTTCTCAAAACAAATATTCCTTCCCAAAAATTTTATTTATATTAAGAACTATAACTATTAACTAGAATTTTTCTTAATGCACAAAGCGAATAGTTGATTAAGTATTTATGAAATCGTGGTTTTATTTGCGAATTGAAATATCCGAAAATTAGTTGCATAATTTAAGTTAGCACAGTTACACAAACTTTAAAAGTTCAAAATAGTGATGTAAATTAATACGCCAATTACCTAAACATAAACATTTAAAACGCATCCGTTTCAAGAGGGACCAAACATAACTATTAAATGCAATCAAGTGCAATTCTTGGGCTTTTATTGCTACAAACAGAACAAAAGTGATGTTTTAATAACAGCAATGAGATTACTGATATGTATAACCAGACGCGCTAAAAATAACTCCCAGTGCATTGGCCACGTTTGTTGAACTCCGATGTCCGACTGATAACAGGTGCATTAGCAAACAAACGCGTAAGAGAGATTAATAACGATAAGTAAAAGTTTGCCGTGTTTTTAACTTATTTTGCGTATTAATCCAATGAATGCCCTTAATGTTTATTTATGTAAAAACAAATTTCAGATACTTACAGAGATTGCTACAAAGAAATTGAGAAAGGTAACAATAAAATGGATATCTCCGAACTCTGGTTGAACGTACGTTTTTAGTTCAAATTCATATTTCTGTTTTTATTTTTATCTTTAACAGACACTTCAGACTTTGTAATCCATGATTAAACTCGAACGACCCTATTTTCTAGATTAACATGGGTCTATTCTGGGACAGTTTATAACGCTGGCGGGGATGACCTTTCCCAATACATTTTTAGAGAAAATTTTAACCAATAGGTGGCGTACTTGCAAAATTCAGGATATAAGACTAAGACCATACACCATTCCACATAGGGTCCTAATAATAATTCCTTGAATTCACGGAAGAAAGCTTGAAAAAACTAAGACTCGAAAATTATAACGAGTTTAAAGAATTAATGTATGATGATGCAAAATAGTGAGAAGTATAGGGTCCGCCAATTTAGGCACAGGAAAGTAAACACTTATTGAAACTACAGTAACGATTGTATAATCAAGTAGGGTATTTTATTTTAAAAATTTTTGTATAAAAAATGATATCAAGCAAATGTTCACCACGACTGGCTTTAGAGACGTCGATACGATGGTCGAAATTTCCGATGACATTTTCACATAGAGTCGCTTCAATAAATTTATCTTGGCAATTATGTTGTTCTTGAGGTCTTGGATCTTGACTGGTTTATTGACCTAAACTTTACTTTTCAGATATCCTCACAAAAAAATCTAATGGCGTGAAATTGCATTTACATTTCTCGAAATTAAACGTTCACCGAACTTTCAGTGCAATAACTCGATATTCGCACGTGTTGTGTGGCATGTTGCGCCGTCCTATTGAAAATAAACATCATTTATGTCAGTTTGATTAAGTTTCGGGAAGAAATAGTCATTAATCATGCCGTGGTGTCGTACCGAATTCATAATAATCGCATTATCAGCTTCATTTTTAAAAAAAAATGGTCCAATAATATCTTTTGACCACGGAGCACACCAAACAGTCACTTTTTGAGGATGCACTGGTTGTTTTTGATATTCTCTTGGATTTCCGTTGGCCCAAATGCGACAATTTTGCTTGTTCACCGTCTGATTCAATGTGAAATGCGCCTCATCGCTGAAGATAATTTTCGATGAAAAATTCGGATCAATTCCACGATGCTAGAAGAGCCAATCAGAGGATACACGTCGGTTGCACTGATCAATTGGCTTGAGGTATTGAGTCAATTGGATCTTGTAAGCGTATAAATTCAAATCTTTGTGAGTAATACGACGTAAACTGGTTTCCGAAATGCCAAATTCCTGCGATCGACGAGTTATTGAGAATTTTGGGTCCTCTTTCACACTCTCCTTCGCCGCAGCGATATTTGCCGGTGTGCGAACACTTTTGGATCGCCCATTTTTTCGCATATCACAAAGAGAGCCAGTGGCCTCAAATTTGCACACCAAACTACTGATGATGGTCTCATTTGGACGGTTATGACGATCGAAATAAACGCGGAGAGTTCGACAGGTGTTTTTATTTCTTCACCATGTTTGTAGTGTTCCTTAATCATTTTAACGTAGTCTTTAATTGAATATGACTCTGTAGCAAAAAATGGGAAACCTTAAACTAAAAAATGACGTTGGGTTGACAGAAAAAAAAACATGGAGTCTGTGTCAAATTGACTTTCCTGCGCCTCTATTGGTAAACACATTTATTTTGTAAAGCACCGTGGTAGCATATGTAAATTATATATAAAATTAAATTATTCCTTTAAAAATACATAACATTTAAACAATAATCAGAAAAATTAACTATTATTTATACATATAATCTGTCATAACGGTTGCCTTTCTATATTTATACTATTTTTGCAGCTCTTTTAATTGCTTCGCTAATTTGTATACGTATTTCATTTCAATCCTTGAAAGATGTTTGCATATAAAAATTGAACTCTTTCAAATAACACCGCGGTCATTTTTTCAAGCGAGTTTTAAAACAAAGCTTGTTAGATTTATTAGATAACCAAACTGGGCTGATAACTCATATAGGAGCTGCAACGTCGAATATGCGTATGCGCAACACCAGACATTGAATTGGCAAATAAAACCGTTTGGTTTTTGCCTCCGTGAAAGTTCATTCCGATTATCTCTAGTTGTTTTAGGCGCTATCGCACAGCTCAAATGCCTATGTTAAAGGGGATGTTTCGCTTAACCTTTCTTTGAATGTATGTTTAACGTGTTCATTTTTAAGATATTTTGTTTTATCATTTTGGAAAAAGCAGACGCGTTACAAAGGCGCAAGATATGGTGTATACGGATATTTGAAAGCAGACCACCAAATTTTATTTTGGAAATTACAAAGTCTAATAGACACCCGTGGTCGTTAGATCTAGATTTTTCGAGTTTTGCCAAGACACTCTGCGATAAAAAGATAAAAACCACTAAACATATCCCGCACAAATGTAGACAACTATATGCGTCAATTAGGATTTTTTAGCTCAAATTTAAAAGACTAATTTGGCTCATTACATGTTCATTTCGTATTCACTGCAAAACGGCAAGAAAACGACTCAATCTTGAACTGGTGATGGGTAGTGAAAAGTACATTGTATGTAAAGTGTAAAAGATCATAGAAGATCATAGAAGTAGGTGACTTGTAGATCATGCTGTCCAGGTGATGGGATTGCAGTGGTGTCATCTACTATGAGCTGTAAGCGCCATGAAAAACAACTGACTCATTAGCGCATTCTTCGCAATTAATAAGATTGGCCCAACCAATCCTCATAACACGTCCAGAACTTACAACTCGAAAGGGTGTTGTTCCTCACCACGACACTGCTAAGCTTCGTTTCATACATCTTTGACTTCCTGGAATCTATTTTGTGCCTTATTCTCTTGATTTATCTGATCTGAATACTTTAATTTATTATTTATTCCGATCGTTATAGAATTTTATAAATAGGTAGACCTTCAATAATGAGCGAGCTCTTGATACTTGTACTGTTTTTTCGCTGCTAAGCGTAAGACTGGTTGAAAGATGAGAAAAGGCCTTAGATAAAAATAATTTTACTATAAGACCAGAGTGAGCGTTTGCCAACTAAAAGAAGCCTAAAGTTTTGTACTGTGAATAAGAGAAGTAAATATGGAGATAATATTTTTGTGTCGCTATACGTAAATTGAGCTTGTAATTTGATATGTTTAGGTGTGTAACACAGTTTGTACAAATCGATAATATTCTATACATACACTCATGAGCTGTAAAGATGTAAAAATCCATAAACTTGACATTTAATTTAGTTTTGCTCCTACTAGGAAGCAAAAAATTATTCTTTTCTAATATTCTTGAGCTAGGATGTCGCGTTAGATATTGAGAATATCAATCTTATTAAACTCATCCGGTTTTGCTGATAAATGAAATGTTTAAAAAAAACACTGTCCTCATTCTATATATACTATAATTGTGCAAGTGTCTTTTGTCCGTATAGGATTTTTATATTTTAAAAAATTCCGGTAATGGCCAAAACACCAGATACCATGTTACAATAAGACAATCCGTCCTGACTCGTTTAAAACTCGTTTGGAAATAATATAATGTGGCAATCAGACTTCTCTTACAACTATAACTTTTATTTCATTTAATTTAATAAATAAAAATAGTACTACGTACTAAAAAACTTGGTTAGATTATAGAGTTCAGTCAGTACTATTCTCTTTCAAATTCTTTTAGAAATTGTAATTATATATTTAAACATGCAAAGTTGCAGGCATGATTTAACATAAGCAACACAAATTATCATCTTCATAATTTGCTTATCTCATCTACAACACAGAGGTAACGGAGAAAATACGTATGTAGGCCTATCTACCCGCACATTCGCTGTTACAACTCTCATACGCCCTGCTAGCTCAGCATATTTAATGGGCTTTCTTGTTTAAAAAAAATAATTTTTATGTTTAAATATCAAATTTGAGGGCTTAAAATTAAATTTGCAAAAAATTGGTGCAACCAAATGAAAGTAGAACGCCAGCCAGCCACAATAAAATACACGATCCATAATACGCCCACAAATCTATGTTTTCAATCCCTGTAGGTACGCAATCAGATAAAGTAACCTAGGAGTGCAACATGCATATGAGGTATTGCCAATTATGCTCATAAATTTTCTTCTTAAAATCCTCAAAAAATAAGTCAACCTGAAAATTAAAGCATAAAGAAATTAGCAAAATATGTGCGAATATTATTTTATGTGTATAGTAAAGAATGGTCTCCAACGTTGACTACTTTTTAGGTAAGATAACTAAAATTTACAATTCCAAAAACACGAAATATACTATTTGAATAGCACAAGAGGCAATAACACGTTGATTAATAGCAATAGATTTATTACAGTTGTTTGTCAGTTGATTCTACAATTTGGTTGACTTATTTTGAAAACCAGTCCCAAGATCATCGATTTTTAGTTTAATACATTTTTAGCGTCTTCAGAATCAGAGAAAGTTGAATTTGTGAATTTAGTGTGTTACTTTTGGTGGGTTTTTTTAAATGCTGATGAACAATCATGATGATAAAGATATCTAAAATATGAAAACCTGAGTATGCAAAAAGAGTTGTTCTCCTCCGCTTCTAATATTTCAATTAAAAAGTCCTTAAAAACATTTTCGAAATGTTTTATCAAATTGAATTATGAATTTAGTCTTTGAAATAGTTGGTTATGCAAACAAATTTAAATTTTAAGTTCTTCGAATAATAAATAATAAAAGATGTTCACTATGGGAGAAGTTTTCTAGAAGAAACATAGTAGCGCACTAAGGTGTGAAACCCGTATATTAAAACATCATTAATACTATTATAATAATAATGTTAAAAACTGCACCGACAAAACTAAAGGTTCGATGAATTGACTGGCTTCTAACTTTTTCACTACGATAACATAAATAAAAAATATAGCAAATTTAATAACTAACTATTCAACAAAGACAGATTTGGACTTGGACCATTTAAAATTATACTAATAAATATAATACATAATAACAGAAGCGGTTGTAGAAGAAACTAGAGACAAACCAAACAAGATGGAAGGTGAAGAAAGCGAAATAAGAATAGAACAAAAAATAGATAACATACAATCAGAGTTAATAAAACTCAAAATAGAATATCAAGCAAAGAAACAAGAGAACACACAGCTAAAAGGAAAAATTCTTATGCGAAGTAAAAAAATAGAAATACTAGAAACAGTGGTAAGCAGAAAACCTCTAGTAATTTTTATCATAGAGGAAAATACATAGGAAAGTTTGGAAACAACAATAAAAGTTAAAAGAATTAATCAACAAAACAGGAGTAGAGATAAAAAATAGGAAAAAAAGGAAAATAATGAAAATAGACCGATAAAGATAAAAAATCTGAAAAACACGCCTGAAAAATTTATATATGTAAAGATAATACTGAAAGGTACATGAAAATGGCAAGGGTCGGGACAATGTGGCAATAATTATATACAATAAAGTCATTGTAAGTGAAACAACGTATAACACTAAAGACATACAAAACTGGAAAATACAAGAACATGATGGCCATATAGATGAAGCAAAAACCCCATGCTGCAAGGAATCAATAGAAGATGATCAAATAAGAGAAGAGTTATTCAAAATAACCCAAGAACTATCAAGAATTTAAGGGTAATGGACAGGAATAAATAAAATATACAAAGGAATGGAAGCAATATAATACTATTAGGATTAAATGAAACAAAACAATAGGCCAGCCAACCAAAATAGTAGGAAACGAGAAGGATGTAAACCCAAATTTGCAACTACCGAAAGCTTTAACCACACACAATTGGGAAAAATGCCCGATTTGGCTGAAAATAGAATTCATGCTTTGTTTTGGTCTGAAGTACTTGTGTACAAAATTTGGTGTCAATCAGGTTTTAGTTTTGAGTTATCATGATGACAGACACACATAGACGGGATTGTAATCTCATTAACTACCTCTTAACCGTTAGTACGCTTTTGATAGTTAATAAACACAGACCATACTATTCAAGGATTGAAGTGGAAAACAGATTGAAAGAGAAAGTTGGCATAATAATTACAGAGGGATAGAACAAAAGACTTCATAAATCGTTGTCGAATATATCTCCATGACCTTCGAACTTGGAGAAAAAATCTTTGTCATATAAATCCATGTACCTGTAGAAGATGAAGTTAAGTTCTACGAAACGCTACAAAATATTTCAGATAGAGCAAGAAATCTAACAAACCTAGCAATTGCAGGAGACTAGAACGCCTGAGTGGAAAACGACCTAAAAGAGATATGGGCAGCCTTATGAAGAAAAAACTAATAGAAATAGCACTAATATTTTAGACTTTTGCGTTAAAAATAATCTAATAACAAGAAATTTAACATACCTACTTTCATGGGTTAGGTCAGTTTCGGCTCTACGTTACAACTCATTCTCGGTCTTCCCAGTTTACCTCGTCATTTTAGTTTACATTAATTTCCTCATTGTGTGAGTAAGGGGACGATCCCAGAAATGGGTGAAGTAAATATAAATGCCAAAATATCCATAGCTTAACCCTATTTAAGATCTTCATACGTGGTGAAAAGCCACAACCTATTAGAGGTGCTCCTGTCAAGCAGAACTCGACGGATCTAGACCAGATAAGGTCGATAAAAAATCCCTTCATAGAAACTGATACCCTTTTTTGAAGAAAAATCGTTATGATCGAAAGCTCTACACAAGCTTCAAATCACATGGATATTATGATGACGACAATACGAAAAAAAGTGTAAAGTCTATAAAGAGATTACTATAATAGAATAATAAAACACTATTAAAGAAATAAAAATACAAAAATAAGAAAAATTTAATACAATTCACAGAATATATAGTCATGGAGCTGTTGAGAAAGAGCGTAACTGAATTTAATAGAATGAAGTTGTCTAAAAAATCAACAACTTAAAATAGGTAATTTACTGTAAGTAACAATAAAAACGTTACACTAGAAAACAGATGGAAAATATTCAAAGAGACTGTAAAAAACGGCAAATGAAATATACTGGATCAGAAAAATTAGAACGTATATATTCGAACTAAATGGTGGACTGAAGAAGTAGGGTATATAGTTAAATGGAAAAAAAACAGAAAAGATATAAACAAACAAACTATAGAGAACTAAAGAAACTAAAAAGAAAATTTGAAACGAATTCGGGGAAGAAGTTTACGAAGGATTTAAGAATAACAGCAAAAAATTCTAGAATAAAATAAAGGCTTTAAGAGGTAAAGAAAAAAACGACAAAATAGAATAACAGAAAAAAACAACAAACCCATGATAAAGGCGGGGGAGCTGCCAGAAAGGTGGAGAAAGCTCTTTTCTAAAAAAAGTAAATAGCAAGAAGAAGAACATAAATAAAGGAGAAGATAAATAAGGAGAAGAGATAGAAGAAAGACATATACAAAATATCAGTAGACATTAATGCCGGCAATATCAAAAATTAAAACAGGAAATGCATGTGGAGAGAATAACATAGAACCGGAAATGATTAAGTGGCTCGGAGATACAGGAATAGACTGAATATAGAAAATATGTATAGAATTAGGGAAGTCAACTAAAATACTTGAACATTAGGATAATAATTTAATACTTTTTATCCATAAAAAAGAGATAAAACAAATTGGAAAAAGTACCAAGCAATATGACAATCATCGATGATGTACAAAACATATACAAGAATCATAAAAAAAATAAAGGCATATACAGAACACAAATTGGAAGAACAAACCGCTTTTAAGGCAAGCAGACAAACGAGTGACAACATATCTATTGTAAGAAACTTAATAAAGAAGAAGATACAAAATATTTGGAAAAAATATAAACCCATAGAAAACTAATAAATTACTTCAATTCATAATAAAAATGGTTCCCCGTAATAGACCACGAAGGCCCTTTGAGAATGTAGAGCCTGTGATACACAAGGGTAGTAACCTATTATTACCCCAGAGTTTGACTTCCAGGTACTTATTTATTGCACGCTGAGTCGAGCTGAGCCGTAAAATTCATTGTAATAAAATCAACTTGAAAATAGAAGTGAATGAAAATGATGAGCTTACTTCCATTTATAATAGTTATGGACAGAATTTTTCAAAACATCAGAGAAAAAATAAAGAGTTGAATGTACATTATGCATTTAATAAAATAAACTTTGGCAAAAGAGAATTAATAGAAAAAGTACTAATAACATACAACACCATAATAACTCCAATAACGCCCCTTCTTACTGAAACGTAGACCATTAAAATAAACCGTAAATAAAAATTGACACCGAAACGACAGGTTTAAGAAAAATTGCCAATAAAAGAAAATTAAAAACAAAATATAAGAATGTGTCAGACCGTAAGAAATGGAAAATATGAATAACAAAAGTATCAAAGATTAATCAGATTGCCCAATAGAGTACCAAGGCCAATGATAAAGAAAAAGAAGAAAGTGATATTGTATATTATCTTTTTTTGAGGAGCTACTGAGAAAGCTACAAAGATCCAAAGAAGTCACCGTCTTATTTACATCATAACGTGTTAATGGAAGAAGGGGAATGAGATGAAAACTGACTTACAAAAGAACAATAGACAATAGTTTTCCAAATTGGTTAAGAAATGGAATAAATCTGACATAGGTTTGGAAGCTTCAAATAATTCTAATCTGTTGGGTTATTTTTCTTTCGATTAGTTATTTAAGTGCGCTACAAAGTAAATCACATTGAATAGCGATTGGTATTTTATGTTCTAACGCACTTTCAAAAAAATTATATGAAAGCATTTACGGTAAGACCGGATATGTCCGTATAATCCCAATCGATTTCTCGATGGCCAAAATTGAAAAGAGGAAAACCGGCCTCGCTTAAATGGCACATATGTTTTCCGGCGACGTTAAACGGCCATTAAGCGCTGTAGGGGGATATATAAAGTGAAAAGGGTTCGATTTCATCATTGGGGAGCCGTGAGCGCACGCCGAGTCAAATAAAGCGCGCCGCGTACGAGCGCAGCGTAATTTCTGCCCGGCGAAAATATGTTGGCAGAGACGGAGTTTACGCTACGTCGGCACACAAAAAATGGGCTGCAAAATTGGATCAGATAAATTGAATCACGTAAAGACGGTAAGCAAACAAAAAGCTTATGAAACGGAATCAAACGCGCTCAGAAATTGGGGGCGCCCGGCTTTCCGGCCGCTGGGGCGCGGATACGCCCCGAGAAACGTTATAAGGAAAACAATTGATTCCATTTCCCCCGGTTTTCTCCGGTGACGTTGATGGCCGAAGCCATTGCTTTCGCTGCTCCGCCGTTCGCCTAAATTAGGCATTACCGAAGCGGTGACGCAGAAACGCCGGTGCGGAAGGGTCTCATGCAAATTTTTAAGGGCGAACATGGTCTAATTTAAGTTTAGCAGCTTTTGGGTGGGCGTGATATCGGAATGTAGGATTTGGCCAGGTTGGGTTTCTTGATCAATATTATGCAATAATTATTTCACGTCAATATCACAAACGAAACATGTTTTTTCAACGCAATAGTTGTAACAGCAGAATATAAATTTCAATGGCCATGTGTTATATGTTTAGTTTGTCTTCTTTAAGTAATATTTGTCTTATCTCCCTAACTTTCTAAACTTATAATTCTATCTCCTCCTAGACGCTTCAACCGATTTCCTTGAAACTTGCACACCACATTCACAACTATATTTGCTAATTCGGTGCAAAAAATCAGCCTTCTAACTTTAACCGTTTTTGAATTATTTAAATATTTTGATTACAAGGAAATTCCTCCCAATGTTTCTATTGTTTGTAGTCGTCGACGAAGCCTGCGGGAAAATTCTGGTGTAGGATATTTGCTAAAAATAAATGGGACTAAAAAAACCTAAAAGTTATCACACAATAATTTTTCTATTGTACTAAAATACATGTTGGCAACGTTTAAATATACGTAACATGCGCTACATAATTTTAGCGTGACTGTATATAGATGACGTAAATGCGTTAATGTACATGTGTTTCGTGTAGAAGTATTTCATTTATTTTTAACCATTTAAAATACATTACCATGGCCGATAACGTTGTTACAATAATTTCGAAAAAGTTAACAAATTATTTTTGCCAATTGTCCAAAAATATTTAAATGGATTTTTATTGTTTGAGTTTCTTAAACACTTTCCGTTCAGCAATAACTTAAAAATTGCTGAAACTAATAAGATACCCGACCGCGTGACTTTTGCAAGTCGAAGGCCTTGACACCAAAAAATTTCTGGTAGAATATGCTAGGGCTAACGTCTGATCATATATCAGTTCTGGTAACCATCTATACTCAGATATTGAGCAAACTGAATAAACAATCATTTTATAGTGGAAATACTGACTAAAAATTAGAGAAAACCCCATAGACACCATCAAAAAGCAAAATCGACATAAAAGAAGCTGTGGTGGGCATAACAAAAGCGATGCTAAGTGCGACATGGCAAGCAGGAATGTCGAGAGCTAACGCCGGACCCGGGAAAAAGATTTTTACCGGGCCCTCACGTGTTACTAATATTAAAATAATTGTTAAGTAATATCGTACTAAAAATCAAGGTTACTTTTACAACTCATAATAAATCAATTAAAAATGTTATTGCCTTAAATAATACTGCATGCGAATATACATAGGATAAACATATCAAGTTTACCCCAAAAACAACAAGTCATATGAGAATGGACTGTAATGCGCATGAATGAATGGGGACAACTTCGATCAGTAAATGTACATCAAATTTTGGTGAAATTGGAACATCTGTTTGCAGAAGCATACAACGAGTGCAGTATGAATAAAGGCATAATACAAACGATCAGAATCTGACATAATTTTTTTTTTATTCAGAGCACCAATGTGCCTGCTTAACGATGTACTTATCTACTAGAGTATATCCATTGATGTCTTCTAGATTTCTCTCAGCTATTTCTACTTCACTCGCGTACTGTGCTCTACACACTACACAAGATCAGTTGGGTTTCTCCTCTTTAATCTTCGGACATGGTGTTGGTTGTCCAGTAGTTGAAGAGTCTCTGAATTAACATGAAGGTGAAGCCTAGCTTTATCCTTTCCTGCAAATCTTTTGATTTCTTCCTTAACGGTTGGAATCCGGAGGTCTCTATGAAGCTCGGAATTTCGAACATATCAGAGGCATTCACTATGTTTCGTAACACTTTATTCTAAAATTTCTTGAATACACTTGATGTTGGAGTCACTGGCACAACCCTAAAGGTGGATGTCATAAAGCCATACTGGTTTCAAGATCTGATTGTATATAAGTCCTTTATTGGAGATTGAAAGTTTGGAATGTCTACCCAATCAGCCAATAGTGCAGTCTATGTTTTAAGGCTAATTCTGCTCTTTTATTCATCACATGCTCTTTGGCATCCAAAATCATGCCTAAGTACTTGACGTTGTTTTCACATGGTACAATTGTGCCATTTTTATCTAGAGCCGGTGGGTCTTTTAGTAATTTGTCTGTAAAGTTGATATGTATAGATTTCGGCTTGTTTAGCTTTATCTTCCATTGTTTACTCCAGTCAAGTATTGCACTGCTGGCTGGTTGTAGTGTTCCAGTAAACAAAATTTTGGTCTTTCTTTACTGCAAGTAGTGCATTGTTATCTAAAAACATAGCCACTGCGGTTCCTTCCAACTTTGGTATATCGCTAGTATATAATAAATAAAGAATAGGACCCAGTACACTACCTTGAGCCACTCCCGCTTTTACCTCATTCAGATCTGAGTATTCGTCTTCTTGCTTAATTCTGAAGAGTCTATCTGAGATGTATGATATTATCTCTACATATTGCTTTGGGACGATTTTGTTTAGTTTATGTACAGTGTCTAAGAAGACTACAGGGCAGATTTGTTTTTCTTCCGTGGCATATTCGATGATGTCGGTTATTCTATTCATCTGGTCTATTGTTAAATGCTTTTGCCTGAATCCAAATTGAAAATCTGGGATTAGGTTATTAGTTTCTATTATTGGTCGCAGCCCCTTGAGCAATAGTTTCTCAAAGACTTTTGAGAATATTGGCAGTAGAGAAATCGGCATGTGGGATTTGACATCATTGGGTTGGTTTCCTGAGTTTGGCAACATAACCACTTCCGCAATGCTGGAAGCATGAAGGGACATGTTTGAAACTGAGGGCTGCATTAAATAGGTGGGTGAGCATTACTATACCCTTTCTAGACAATAGGCAAATAGATCGAAACCTGGTGCTTTTTCCGTGTTCAGATTTGTTCTTATTTCCTCAGCTACTTCTCTTGGGCTAACTGGTGAGATATTTTCGGATGTTGGGTTGTCAATATTATATATAGTGTGATTTATCTGCTCTGCATTAGGAGTAAACACTTCAGCCAGGTGTTTGGCGAACAGATCTGTTTTTTTCTTATTGTCTCTGATCCTTGGTCCATTCTTCGTTCTAATATGAGAAATAGAGGTTATTGGTCCCTTGATTTTCTTTGTTGCCTTCCAGAGTGCATAATCGGTTTCTTCATGTGCGGATAATTTTTGTAGATACGTGTTTACAGATTCTTCTTTAAGCTTTTGAATTTCTCTTGTAATCTTTGTTTGCAGGATCTCTCTACCGCTGCCATCTTCTTCTAGCTTTTCGTTTTTCTCTGAGAAGTTCTCGGACCTCAGTTGGATAGTTTACACCTTTAGTTAGGTGTGTAATCTCTTGGTTCTGTTATAAATTGTTGCACTTTTTGAAAGAGCAATTATAAAGAGAGCACCATAAAACGTTACAGTTGCACGGGCTACAATCGAAAAGAATCAACGACTAACAGTCTAAGAACTAAAAGATGAACCTGAAATTCCAAAATCTAACGCCTGTAAAATTTTGACGGAAGATCTTGGTATGAAACGTGTTGCGGCAAAATTCAATTCGCGGTTACTATTACCAGAGTAGATGAAAGATCATATTGTGGTTGCTAATGATTTGCTTCAGACTGTTCCAATGAACCAAATTTGCTAAAAAAGGTCATAAACTGCCTAAAAAGTCTTCTGGCTTGCTAGGTTTGCAAAAGTATGCAAGTCTTTACTTTAAATGTGTTTGAGACTACGTATAATGTAAATATATAAATATTTTGTTATTGTAATTATTCATTTTTCTATAGTATATGACTTGGTATTTTCTTCTGTGTAAATGCAAGAAAAATTAATACAATTGAATATCAAAATCAACTAGCTCTTTAAATTTATATATAAACAAATTGCGCGCTCATGGGGTATTTTTGAAAAAAGGAAAATATTATTAAATTAAAGAAAAATACATTGGAGCTTTTCCGAGTTTCTAGAACCCGCGCGCTCGGTGAATTTTCCCCCTCTCAAACAACATTGAAAACCTACAAAAAATTGGCAGATAACAAGATTCCGCTAGACAAACAAAGGTACAATAAACTAGCGAAAGAACTTAGAAAGCTACCACATAAGGTAAAAAGTGAATCCATTCAAGATTATCTCAAGGGCTTAACACCCACTAAGGCGACAAACTATTGCTTATGGAAGGCTACCCGTAAAATTAAACAAGCTTACAATCAAATACCTCCAATAAGAACCAATAAAAATACTTGGGCAAGAATAGAACATCAAAAGGCTACAACCTTGCCGGACATCTTGCCACATTTTCCAAATTGTTCCATCCGAACTAACGGCTGCTTCCAAAAGTGAAATAGAAATAATAATATAACATAAAATCAATGCACAACAGGTTCCGGGCTATGACTTCATCATGCTAAAATACTTCAACAAATATTTCAAAAACATATTTAAGCTCCAGCACAAATATTTAACACAGAATTTTTTTCATGCCAATGAAAAGTAGGGCAGATCATAATGACTGCTAAACCAGGAAAAATCCAACTGGGGTGAAGCATTGCTATTATATTTTATAACACTTTTTGTGATTACTATTCATTTTATTTTGCATAATAGTTTAAATGGAACAAATGAATGACAAATGGAATCTATACAGCGTACGAAGTCATGATCGTCAGCAAAAACTGACAGACAAAACTGGAATTGGTCACAATGTGACCTGTTGCGGGCGCATCGTGCCTTTTGCATTTTAGTTTAAATTGGGGCTTTACCCGCTCTGCTGTTTAAAAATGCGTACATTATCGGGTAAAATAACTTTTAAATTCAACCTTAAAATATTTGACCTGCATCCAGTCCGCACCTGCATTATCACACAAAACTGGCGTGAAAGCTGACACGTTCTTTGCTTCCCAAAATTAATACTGCATTCCAAATTCGACTAAACTTTTAAGTGTAACCATCCGCCTCGAATCGTCCACCCGCTCTGTACGGGATCTAGCATCCTGCTGTAAAACCTCAAGGGCGAATGCTTTCCATGAGTCGCTCCCAGGTTTTCCCATTACCGGTAAAAGACGCAAACAAAAAGTGCGTATTCTATCTTTTTTATATCAGCAGGCCCGCTTGTGGGGACGTAGGGGGTACCATTAAGGAAAACCTGTGCCCAGAGACGAGGAAAACCTAGGAAAGCGTTGCTGTCCTACCCTGCCGCTAGCTTCGCCGTCCGGTTGTCTACAGCAGCATCGTCGCCCTGTCTCTTGTCTAGTCGCCTGCACCAGGCCTGGTCGTCGCCGCTGATGACACTACTGCTTGACAAGGACAACTCGGCTGCCCGATACGTCGACGACGTTAGTCCAAATCTTAGCGTTAAGTTAGATTAAGTTAGGAATAATACGCTCTAGTTTTGATAAATATACTTAAGTTTGCTTATTCTCTATTCTCTATTTTATCTCTTTTTGCAACCAGCGTCTATTTCGTGTTCCTTACGAGCACGTATTCAATTTTTTTCCTCTGAGGTGAATTTCTGACGCTTACATATGACCATATGCAAGTAATAACTTATATATAATAATTATCCATAAGTATGTTCGTAATAAGATAGTCACAAAGCAAATGTTTTAGGGCGGCATCAATCTCAATATAAAATTGATGGAAGTAGATAAACTTGAAAGTGGATAATAAAACCCGTGTTTGTCCATCAGAAAATTTTTAAGCGTCAAAAATTAAATGCTGAATGTATGTATGTACTCAGTAATTTATAGCCCCACTACTATCTTATATCATCAAAATATTTATGACAAGTTTAAAGATCCGCTCTAATTATGCGGATTTTCATTTTCTATCACAAAAGTTCATATTAAAAGGTCATATTAATTAAGAGCTACCAGACATAATCTGCTTGTAAGCAATATCTTTATGCGTGGAGTAATTAATAGGAAATATCTACCGCAACGAAAGTCGTAACTTAAGTTAATCACAGAACATACTACTATTTATGCTCTCATAGAGCATACTATTTAATAATTATTTAGTACCTTGATATACTGGAAGTTATTTTAGAAAATGAAATGCATTCCACCCCACGTGGCTTATCTGCAGCCCTCGCGTTACTTGTTCTAACCCTTCCAAGTTGGGCGTTTTCGAATGCCATTAGCAAACTGGCGAATTATTTTATAGGAATTATTTTGGGGCGAGCTTCTCCGATTAAGTGTAATAACTATGCACCCCATTATTTTCACCGTGAAAACGCCCACACGCGTCCCCCAGCCGCCTGTCAGATTGCCATCTGTTAAAATAAGCTGCAAAATGAGCAGATTCAAAGGGCTGCAGAAGGAGCTAGGTTTGTAGATTAGGGCTATAAGCAAAGTAATGTGCATTTCACAAATTTAAAATAATCGCGAGTGTACAATACCCTGAAAACTTTATAAATATAGGGGGTAATTTTATCACTCAAATATGAAGTTTATATATTTGATTAAAGAAACAAAACTCTCAAACCAAGATTAGACGAAGATTCTGATGATTAGAAAAATAGTATTTTAACTCATAATTACAGAACATTCAAATCGAAAACATCTGCAGTATTACTGTGCTATTTTTATTTAAAAAATGAGCTTTTTATATATAGAAAGAGAAAATTTCTCTTATTTGTTTTAGAAGTTATCAGAAAATATGAATAAATAAATAGTTGCAAATTTTCTGTCTCGGATGCAATTCAACAAAATCAGAAAAATTTATTGTTTGCTTTTTTCAGCACAGTATCTTACACTGAAAACCTATAAAAAGCTCATCAAAATGCCAATAACAAACTTATGCCTCAACAATCACAGGCAGGCAAAATTTTAAATTATGTTGTTGGCCCTACATTTAGAAATGCGTTTTAAGAGTCTCACTTGTAGAAAATGGTGGCTTAGTAACTATATTACTAAGTTTTGTTCAAGAGCAATAAACACGGGCTTTCTAGACTTGTGCTCGGTAGACACAAAAGACAATTACCATCAAACAATCAATACTTGTACACAGTTTTCTTAAACAATAAAATTAAAAATATATATAAAAGAAAGAAAAATTAATAATGCTATAGAAAGGCGAATTTTGAATAGTTTAGCAATAACAAAAATTAAAAGAGTAAAGTTTTAAATAAATGAAAAATTGTTAATAAATTATAGAATCCAATTATTCAGACATAAACTATCTTTGAGTTATTGTTACTATCTCAAATACTAGACGAAATAAGCTGGAAACGTGCTCATGTTATAATTCGCAAGTTTGTGCTTAAAAACTCAATGAATTATTAATACCAAAGCCAAGAATGTGCAGTTCAAGCAGACCAGCGACACACCACATAAGTATGCTGACGGTAAAAACAACAGTGGCCTGCATTATGTATACAGATATGAACAAAATTTATATAATTCAAATATGAATAAATGACCTGGGGTTCTTTATGGCAGAGTTAACTAAAGCGTCGATGCTGCATCCACAAAAGTATGTTTATTGTTAAACAAATATATCAAACATCAAAGCGACAAAATTACTGTACACACAGCGCAACACAGCAGCAGCTTTAACTTAATATAATTTATTTCAATATTCCTTTTGAAATTTGACAATTCCAGTTTGGTGTACATAACGAGTTATAGAAAAAACATAAATACAGCAGTAGCAATAATTATAGATTACCCTAAACAAGTTTCTAGACTTCTAGACTGTTTTTGTATCATGTGGAAGATATGAGTACCATATATAAAACAAATATGAAGACGAGCTCCAGACTTTGTGGACCATCTATTACTTTTGTCATATCTGTCCGCGTGTATGTTGCAGTATAGAACTTTTGATCTGTTATAAATACAAATAATCAGCTCTGAGATTTATAAACCCGAAACATGTTTAATCACCAAAATTTACAATTACTTTAATGTGCCCTCTAATAAACATTATATAATTAGCAGCATTTTCATGTTTGAGGCCCGTTAAGTGTTACCTGTAAAGTTTATGCCTCAATGGTTTTAACCTATCTATTATAAAATAGAAACACAATTCAGTGTTCAATCAGTAATACTCTTTCGAAGTAATTAGTTTCACCAATAAAATTGACAGACAATAATAGACATCTACAATGAGCAGGACAAACCAGACTTTCCCTAAATGGAAATAATAAATTAGTCAATTATTACGACGCCTACGGTAAATTTGCTTTAGACCACTATATGATATGGGTCCATAAATATCAGAAGCCGTTTGTTGGAAGAAAAATATGCCTGCTACAAATATACTGCTAAGAGAAAGATGGTAAACTTTAAGCAAAACAGAATTCAAAACAACTTAGGTGGTTGCACAAACAAATTTGTATTAAAATGACAAGACACCAAAAGTAATGCTTTCTCAAACAAAATCATTTGTGTAAAACATGACTAATTATTATAAGATGTTATAGTAAATACAAGTAGGTGAAAAGTTACTAAGCATTAAAAATTGGTAATAAAGTCTGTACGATATTGTTACAACAGCAGACACACCAGATAGATTACTGCTAGTAATTGACAGATAGGTTCAGACAGATAAAAACAATAGATTTGGGTTAAACACCACAAAAACTAAATATATGGTGCTCAGTAAGACAAACAACAGAGGATCGGCTATAGAACGAGTAAAATGCATTTCATATTTGGTATATATGTATGTTACATGAAATCTGGGACTACACCAGAGAAATAAGATAACTAATAGAGAAATCCAGAGTTATCTTTTTGAAAATGAGAAAGATTTTCAGCAGTAATAATCTAATCTCACAACTACGTCTAAGATTGGTGAAGTGCTACGTCAATTCAAACTTATTATATGGTGTTGAAACCTACACACTAATAAAAGCTACATGCAAATAAATTAAAATTTTTGAAATGTAGATATTTCGCTGAATCCGAAGAATAAAAACCAAAAGAGAAGCATTAAAAATGTGAAAATTAGAAAACTTACACATTTGAGATATGAGAAATAATAAATATTACATCCTTCAAATAATTTTACAAAAAAAAATCGAAGAAAAAAAAACAACCTGGTAGAAGACTCAATAATCTGAGAGAATAGTTTACAGCAATTTCAGTCGAACTATTTCGAGCAGCAGTTAAAAAAACCATAGCAATCATGATAGCCAATATTCAATACACGGATATGGCGCCAAGAAGAAGAAGTATAAATTTATATTTCTAATAAAAATGTTTTGAAACAAATTGCACATATACTTTATTGCATATAAAAAGAAAAGTAAATCCTTAAATTTGAAACGGTCAGGAATGGAATGCGTAGCCTTGAAGGAACTTGTACGGGGAACTTCCTAAATTTCTCCTTTGTGTAGCTCCATGTGTACAAATCACATGGAATGAGATCAGGACTTGTTGGAGACCATTTATAAGGTCCGCATCGTCCGAACTAACATCTCAAAAAAATCCTGGTCTAACCATGCGCACACACATTAAAAGCAAAATAAGGTGGTGCACCATCCTACATGAAAATATAGGCGCAATTCTATCAACCAAACGCTGTAGCAATCTGTATTCGTAGTGTCATGTACAAGATCTGACCGTGTACTGCCTCTCGCAATTGATACCTGTAATATTGAAATGGGAAATACAAAATTATATTTATTATTGTCTATTTTGAGACTGTTTTCATCATGACTCTAGTGATATTACAAGTTCTGTAACTAATTTTAGTAATTATTTGCTTTTCATCCACCCTATTTAAAGTATGGAATATTAAAATACCGGAAAATTATTTTTTTGCAATTTTAGGGTTTACAAAATTTGGTATTAATATATTATGAGAAAAACCCAATAGTACATTGTTAGCAGGGTGTTAATAGAAAGAATATAAAATTAAAAATTTGAATAAAATGTTTTATGCGTTCTATCTTGTTATAATATTGCCCTACTACACATCATTATTTAAATTTATAGGTATCTCCAAGCATAAGAACATAGCATTCTGTATTTTTATTAAAATAAAGTTTATAGCTATATTCAGGATAATTGATCACTCTACCTCATATAATTCTTATCCTATATTATCTATTATTTTTGTAAAATATTACAGTATTATATAATATTGCCAAAAAGAAAATACCTATACTATAAAATATAAGATTTGGAGATAAACAAGGTAATATCTAATTATATTTAAAAATGAAATTCTAAAAACTAAGACATGTAACATAATATAAATAATTTTTTATAAATAGTAGCAAATATAGTTTAAAAAATAATTTTAGAATAAGAAAACTGTATAAAACAAATATAAAAAAATAGTAAAAAAACTTTACGGCATATATTAATGGTAACACATATGCGGGTGTAAGAGGTTCCACAACATTTAAGGACATCGAGGGTATAACTGATACCAGTTGTCCTGAGGTAACGAGGCCCTTGGGCTAATCATCCGCGCAAGGTAAGAAGATTCAAAGACCAAACAATAGCCCCGGAAACGGACAGAATACTGGGAAATAGATTCGGCGAGAAATAAGGACAAGAATTGGAACACGGAATATAATTGGTGTAAGTGGAAAGGAAGTAGGTGTATAAATAAGTTCTCAGCTTTTTTCTGCAAAATTAAAGTTTTATTTAAAAAGAAAAAAAAACTTAAGTATCAAAGTATTCTCCGTTGTCATCGATGACCTTTTGCCATCTTTCGGGTAGCTTGCGCATTCTCTGGTGATAGAAGCTCACCGGCTTCGAGACAATAAAGTTATCGATGCATTTTCGGATTTCTTCTTCTGTTTTGAAGTGCGTATCACCCAAGTGATGCTGTAACGACCGGAATAAGTGATAATCGGAAGGGGCCGTGTCTGGGCTATACGCCGCACGTGGGAGAAGTTCCCAGCCTAACGCGTCTGCAGCTCATCCGTGTCAAATGTTTGAGGGCATCCAGCGCGTGGTTGATCTTCAAGACTAAACTCTCCCCCGCGAAATCATTGGTACCACTTTTTGCACGTTGCATGACTTACAGCATTCTCACAATATGCAGCACAAATCATTTCGGTGGATTCAGCAGCGTTTTTCTTAAGATGAAACGCGAAGTGGATAGAAAATCGAATATGCTCTTTTGTGACTGCCATCGTGAACACAGCTGATTATTGAGGCTATGTACATCAAACGCCAAATCGCATGACGTTTCGAAAGACCAAATGTCATTGCTTTAAAACCGCAAGAGGGCGGACTTAATAGGTTACAAGTAAACGGTGATTTGCGTCCTGTGAAAATTAAAGCTGAGAACTTATTTATATACCTGTTAGATGAAATGGCCAAATACAATATGGAAATACTGAGTATAAGTAAAATAAGAAAGATATCGAATACAACTGTTCGACCAAGATTACCAACGTATATAATCAGGATCAGCAGGAATGAGCTAAAGAGGGGGGTCGGAATAATACTAAGTGCACAGATCGCCCAACAAATAAAACAGTGGAAAATAGTGAATGCAAGGATATTATTTTTAAACCTAAAGATGCAAGAAAAAATAACTATAATAGAAATCTATGCCTCCACAGAAAAGAAGAAAGAGACATTCTACGAAGATCTTCAAATATAAGTCAATAAAGTAAAGAAAGAAGCAGACACATACTAATAAATGGGGAATGGAATGTCAGGACAGAAAATAGACAGGATGTGGAATACGGAACAATAAGTAAATATGCAGGTTAATCTCTCTTAACAATAATGAAAAAAATATCCACTTTAATCACAAAATAATACACAAAATTATTTCTGAGGAGCTAGAAAGAAAAGCGAAAAGCATTAACGACTATATAACATACAACAGAGAAGCGAAATATGCCAAACTAGATGTGAGAGTAATAAGAGGTGCATAACTCCATACAAACAACGTACTGCTAAAAACAAGCAGAAGATTTTATAGTAGAAAATCCAGAAAACAAAGAAAATATCAAAAAATAAAGATCGCCAAATTAAGGAAACCAGAAAAAGCCGAAGAATTCAAGGTCGCGCTAGAAGAGACTCTAGCAGGATGGAAAACAAAAGAAGCAGAAGAAGAAAATAATTAGTCTATAGAAAAGAAATGGACAATACTAAAAACAGAAATAGTAGAACAGGCACTAAAGACTTGTAATGGAAAGTCAAAAAAGAACCCGGTGGTAAAACAACAAAGTAAAAGAGAATGTAAAGAAAAAAAAGCTTGGAAAAAATATATACAAAGTATATAAACTATATAAATAAAAGAAACGAAGCCAACAAAGCTGTTAAAAAAGCAAAATAAGAAACCTTGGGAAGAATTCGGAAAAGAACTCGAGGCGAAATTCAACGAGGATAACGAAAAGAGTTCTGGAAAGTCGTCAAAGGACTAAAAGGGAAACAAGAACGACAGGTATGGAGCATAAGAAGAAAGGCATCGTAGAAACAGAAGAAGACAGAATCCTAGAGATATGGAGAAAGTATCATAACAAAAGATTTAAGAAAAATAAAATAAAGAGTAGCGAAAGAAGAGTAACAGTCCAGGAAGAAGAAGAAGAAGAAAAAGACATGGAAATAAAAAACTGATAGAAGCCGTAGAACAGATGCAACTGGGAAAGGTAGGAGGCAGAGATAGCATTACTACAGAAATGATAAGGTATGGTGGAGAAAGAGTACTAAAATAGATAAAAGATAAATATCAACAAGTCTGAAAAGGGAAAAAATACCAGATGACTGTGAAGAAAATATATTAATACACCTACATAAGAATGGAGATACAAATGATTGCGATAATTATAGGGCAATATGTCTCTCCTCTATAGCGCAGACGATATATTTAATAATCCTAGAAGGAAGATTACGAGAAGAAAGGGAAAAGAAATGCTATGTGAAAAACAAATCGACTAAGACCATAAAGACAAACGCAAGACCATATATTTGTACGAAGAACAGTCATAGAAAAAAGATTAGAAAGAGGAAACCCATTGTACCTAGTATTCATAGATCTAAACTCGGCTTTTGATGCATTAACCCAACTTGGAGTAATAACTACAAGTCATAAAAAGAGTATACGCTAAAGCAAAAGGAAGAGTGCGCCTTAAATGGAAGATCTCAAAGTTTGAAATAAAAAAGGGAATTAAACAAGCGAGTCACACTGAGTCCTCTATTGTTCCTAATAGTAATAAATCAAATTATTCAGGAATAATGTCTTATATATGCAGATGATATAATACTTCTAACAAAGTCAATTAGAAACTTACAACAAACAATAGATAAATGAAAAAGTTATAGAAAGAAGAGGAATGAAAATAAACACAAAAAAGAGCAAAATAATGAAAATCGAGGAAAATGATGCGAACGAAAACACAAGAATATTATGCAACTGCAAAGAGCTCGAATGGATCAACAACTATTAATATTAAGAAACCATAATAAACAAAATTGGAACGTAGAACAGGAGATTCTAAACAGAAGAGGCAAAGCAATAATAACGAAGACGGAAGTAAGCACACAAACAAAGATTAGAGTGTATAAAAGCATATATAAACCAATATTCACGTATAAAGCTGAAAGTTAAACAATACAAGACAAAACTAGAAGTAAAATTCTGCGAGTAAAATGAAATTCCTAAGAAGACTAGTTGAGAGAATCAAAAAAGATCACATACAAAACACAGTAACTAGAGAAAAACTAGGTCAAGAATCGCTAGTGCAAGAAGTGAAAAAAAACAATTTCAATGGTATGGACTCACAGTTAGGATGTTAAGAAATAGAGACCCAAAATGAATTTTGGAAGCTAGACCAGAGGGAACAAGAAGCAGGGGAAGACCAAGGGAAACGTGGGATCAAATTCTAGAAAAGAAAGCAGAACGGGAGGAAGACAACTAAAAGAAATAAAAAGAATGGCAGGCAGCCTGGACAGTTTCCGGAAATGGATAGAGGACGCGATGCTGTAGGGCATAAGTGAAAAAAAAGATAACACATTTGTCGGATACGTAAATATCAATTCATATTATCGTAGCTTTAGCGGATGAAAGTTTACAGGATGTGAAGGTGTTGACAAATGACAGAAAAGTACTAAAGGATTAATATTTAAATTATATGGTGACGTACAACATTCACTTGGTAAATAACATATGGCATTGTATAACTAGAGTTTTTTAGACAGAATTAATTCATTTCCCCCATAAGCATCTAAGTATAGTAACTCCAATCAACGTAGACGTGAGATGTAGTATGTTTCCGCTACAAAACAATTTCTTTAAAAAAAAACTAACAGGGCTATGTAAAAAATGCAATGGTCGTATCATCCCCACGAACTTATGAAAAAAGGCTACTCAGCTATAAAACATATATAATAGATATTTATCCAACGGAAATAAAAAAAAGCGGAAAATATTAAGATTTTCTATTTATTCCTTAAATTATCAATAAAATAAATAAGCGACCTTTTACTAGAACGCGATTTATATACCAATACGAGTGCCGCAAAGAGAATGAAAGAGTACATAAAAATATTAAAGTAATAAAAAATATAGAGTGAAAAAATCGTCATAAAATGTTGTCATTTTAAAGAAGATATAAAACATTACAGTGAAAAATTTTTTATAATAATGTATTAATGTTGGATTAAAAAATAAGAAAGTGATAAAATTAAAGAAATCGTTAGACGTGACAGTCTAGTTTATAATTTTAAAATACCAAAAACAAGTTATATACAAAAAATAATCATTAGATGATTTTAGCATGCATTTGAACTAAAGTCGTAACATAAATGATGTCGATTGTTAACAAGCATAATCCCTTCTACAGTTACTAAAGTGTCAAGGAAAATTCGACAAAATACAACAGCACAGTAGTATACAATTGTTTTCTTCTAAAATCACAACTGTTAGCATAAACCAGATGAGTTAAAAAATTCTTATCTTAGAAATAAGTCGGCAATAATTTAAACATACGTTTCATTTTTAATGCTTTACGATAGTTGTAATTTCAGAAGATATAGTAATAGTGGAAAATTTTTTAAAAAATTAGGTTTGTTGATTCGGAAAGTAGTTGCATACCACCAAATATAACTCCAGAAGTTCCTTAATTAAATAATGTCGAATTTAAATCGAATAGTTAATGAAAAACTAGTATTGTATTAAGATACAGTTTTATTTGCAAAATATTGACAAATAGAACATAACAGATATAAAAATTGATTAAAATTGTGGATATCAAAGTTGGGACTGATATTTTAGTATCAATTTCGTGGATATTATAGGCTTTTTGAGATTGACAAAATTGGAATCTGAAACCTAAAAGTTCAGACATTGAGAATTCTGCTTCGGGGATCTTTGGACAATCTTCCAAAATACTTTATCTGTGTAATCTGTAGTTCAATTTGACTCATTACTTTACTCCAAAGTGAAGTATTCAATTGCCAGTTCTTAGTTGCTGATATGAGTTTATCTCAGAGCTTTCATCATAGTCGAAACCAAATATGAAACCCGCCTAAGGCAGCTTGTTCTTATTATTCACTCTAGATTTAGCAATCGCATTCCAAAAGTTCATTATTTGCATAAACTAGCAATAATTCCACTTTATCGTCAGAGAGATCTCGGCGAATTGCCCGTGTTTCCTTTCTATTAGTAGCGGCCAGGGACTCTCAGTCGGTACTGCTAGAGTTCGTACGAAAGTTCAAATGTTGAAATTATCCAAGTGTGGTATTTAAAACAAATTCAAACATAATCATCCACGTTGCTCAAAAAATTTGAAAGAAAAATTATTCGAAGTACTGGAATTGTTTGCAATTGAAAAAATTCAGTCAGGCAAAAAAACTATGTATGAGGCCACAGAGACTATTTAGGGATGTTTTTATTAAATATTATTTCCTAAAATTTTGTTCTTTAGCAGGTCTGGCTTAATGTGTGAAATCACTATAAGTGTTGAAAGTACCGATGTACAGGAAAAGTTGACCAAAACAATAATCGATTAATAAACCATTTTTATTTATTTTCATTATGCGTTCTCTCAATTTCAATTCCTTAATATATATAATAATAATCTAACACTTATAATCTCAGTTAAGGTTCCTAAGATACATAGATGACTTATGATGCGTTGAAGTGATTTAGCTACTTAAGAGAACAAATCCCAGAGTTCTTTCGGTCTTTCAATAAATTATCATTATTATTATTGTTAATTAATGGACGCACTTATATATTGAGAAATTAAGAGAATTTGAGACTTAATAACTGACTTTTGAGAGTATAAGAAGCGACACCATTGTAAATATGATATCCGTCACATTAACTGAGTATATTTTAGGTACTGATAAATTATTTTCCGTTGACGGCCACAACAATGATTCAATACTGAATGACAATCTAATGAACTACAAACAGGAAATATATATTAAAGAAAAAGCAGAAATTATTTCTTATATTATGAACTTCTTAAAATAGTTTATGCGTTATGCATTTTTTATTGTTGCAATTTTACCATAAATTTTAGATTAATTGGACACAAAAATTGTTCTTGTACTATTTTGAGAAGATCTTAACAATTTTCTTCGAGTGAAAATTGAGGACTGGAAGCAAGGTTGTGGCAAGCGCCGAGCTTTAGGCGACCGTACTACTCTTTGTTCGAAATGAACGCAGGTACTCAATTATTAACTTTCTACAGCGGAGCTTGTAGTAGAAAGTTAATTATCATCCCGTCTGTCTGTCTGTGTGTCTGGAAACACTATAACTTTCGTTCTATTCAACGGATTGACTTCAAACTTGGCATACGCACATCTTAGGTCAGTACCTTTCATGGGATTGATTTTCATCCAAATCGGTTAACGGAAGTGACCGTTACGATTTCGCACCGCTGTAGGAAGTTTCCTTTACGGTATTGCACCGTTCTTGTTAGTTTTTATTTGTTATTATAGCAACTGAGTAGGCCACCCGCCAGGCTTCTGAGCCCCAGAAATAAACCCCGATCCGTCCGCACTGTAGTTACGTATCTCAACCATGTGGTCATGCTATAGTTAGTATTTTATCACAGTATAGGTAAAAAATAAAGCGGATTTTTTTCACAAATACTTCGTTTTCTAAATATTTGCTGTCAAAATTATAAAATTGAGAAATAATACATATGGAATAATTACCAATATGATATTCACTTTCTACTATTAAAACAAAACTATAAACGACTCGCCACATCTCAGTTTAGGAAAGCCATATCCACTTGGTTGAATTTAAATAAATGGTATATTTTGAAAATCCTTAGTGTATTTTAGATGACTTTCTAGAATAAACTGGACTTTGATTATAGCAAATAAATAATACTGATAAACAATTCGTCTTAATAACTTTTATTTGAGGTATTAGTGAATACAAGGAACTCGGTATGACGCAAATTGGGTCCTATTGAAAGTCAAACAATTTATTAACTTGCGCTTAGCGCCATTTTGCGCACGCTTCCCTTGCAATACCATTTTCGGCCAAAAGATCACCCTTTTTCTGCTTTTTTTTTAAAGTCGCATTTATAACTATAACTAGCACCTCGTCTCTTCAAAACGAATCTAAAAAGCCTTCAACCATAAAATCGGTTGCTTCTTCGATTCACAGCGTGTGTTTTTCCTTGGCGCTTTAATAATATGTACAAATACCATACATGATAGGTATTCATGGAAATAATCGAACGTTTAACTGCTTCAGAGGCCATAACCCCTGTAAATTTCAAATAAAATATTGCAAATAAAGTTAATAGTACCTAAAAAAATTGATTTCTTCTAAGGAACCAATCAGATATGAAGTCGAATGGCTGAATATGAAGCTTTTATTTTTATCTACTGAATGATTTAGGAGGTGAGTTCATCATCTGCTTTTGAAGGATTTACGTTTTTTAATCAAATTCTTTGTGGTAGCGGGTAGATACTCCTCTATAATCTCGATAGAGGATAAATCTACTTCGGGGAAGCGACCCTGCATCTCCTAACACCGGAAAAACTGTCCCATCCTTAATCCTACCGATAATCTAATGGAGAATAAGAGCTCCATACACCCTAACCATTCGCCAACCCGCCTGGCAGGTGTGGAAATTAATTGCAAAATCCCCCTTGAATTGCAAAATTGCAAGACTTTCAAGGGAGGCCTACGTCCTGCAGTGAACACCAATGGCTGTGTGATGATGATGATAATGAATCAAATTCTCACATAGAGGACAGCAGTAGTGATCATGACAACCTACTGGTCTCTATCAAATTTATAAAAAAGGGAGAATTGGCCCTAGTTAGTTATTGGGTGTTCAAGTTTTTGTGTGGCGAGAATCAATCAAAATAATCCGCTAAACGCTGCTGAAGTATTAGAAGAGTGGCTAGAATCCGTTTACCCAAGTAAAGGTAATACCTCGTCCATGCAAATAAATTGTCGAGATAATCTAACGACCTTTCAACAAAGAGCTTCAGTTTACAGAAGACCAAAAATTGTATTTGTTAGATAATAGCGATGCAGTAATTAAAATATAAACAAGCACTTAACCTTTTAGGTCTGCAACACAGTAAAAGTGAACATGAAAGTGATTATTATCATTCTTTTTGCAAAAATCTATGCTGAAAATTTGTAACTTTGCAATATGAATAACAGAGGAAATTTTAACACAAAATGTGCAAGAAAAAAATTAAAAATAAGCAAATTATTCTGCACACCATTATAAATTTATCAAAATGGGTGGAAAATATTTCTAAATTTTTAATACCAAATTATATATCAAACAAAAGTACACACAGCAACGTGTTAACTTGGAAAACATTGTACTACGAAGCGCTGTGGACGTGAGGCCATAAAGAAGGAAGATTTGACAGATTTTAAAGTCAATAAATCGTTCATGAATGATCTGAAGTATATACACATTTTCGCAAAACTACGACTTTACACAGTAAAAGTTTTAAAATTCCAAATGACATTAGAGCATGGGTAGAGGAGTTCGCAGGCAAAATTGATAGTATTATCAGTGAAAATTTTTTAGACGCTACAAGAATTTTTAACAACGACCAATTACCATTTCAATATGAAAGAACTACCAATAAATTGTTAAAATAGCTGATGGCCATTTACATGGAGTGTCACAAACCTATACAATTCAAATTACTACAATAATAAACTTTTAATATGTTTCCAGAATTCTAACTTCGGCCCTAATGTTCAGCACACTAGTGACCAACACACACCAATCACTTTATATGTCACCAACAATAAGAGTGTTAAGGTGGGAACTAAACATATCAAACCTTAATATAAAAACTACTTTACGCTCAATGTGAAATCGAAATGAAAATTAATTAAAGTTATTGGAAAAAAACTATATCAGGTTATCAAATATATCCGAAGAAACGGCGAGTCTGATTTTGCCATTAAATATACTTTCAGGAAGTATAAAAGGATCACATTACTTGTTCGTATTAAATAATCTCATTCTCATAGTGAATATGAAAATTAATTCCTTGATCTATCATCAACTCAAGGCTAAAGTTTTGAATGTACTTCAGGTAACATATGATACAGAGTTGATAGACTACTCTAACTGTGAAGAGTAGGCACATATTACACGGCAATATTAGCAATTATTCCATATATCCTGTGTTAGTTGTATAGAACAATTAATAATTTAAGAAAACGGAGTATTTTCCAATGAACTAAGAACAAATACAGTAAAAAAATTAAGCCAAATTAGTAAAATCGACGTGATGGCTCTCCAAACATTTCTATCCGTTAAGTGTATTTCTGTTGTTTGGGTAAATAGAACATTAGAACTAGAATTGTGAAATGCTGCAGTTATATTTTTATTTTAGTATGAGTTTTTAACCATGTTTGCTGCAACAAACAAAGCATGCCAAAAAAAAGTTTGTCGAATATTTTTTACGCTGGGACTAGCAAAACAAAAAAAATCAAAGTGTGAAGGAAGAGTCCGATGATAGCAGTTATTATCCTCTTACAATTAGCAGAATTCAAATCATCGATTTAAGCACAGTTTTTAGTTTAATGTCAACTGAAAATGATCAATAAAAGTTAAACTTTACTTACATAATATTTTTAAAGTACAATTCAATTCATAGTTAATGTATTGTTGTTATGGTTGTACATATAGGCTGTAAAAGCATTAAGTCAGATGTTGTCCAACCCAAAGTTTATAACACGAAATAAGTCTTGCTGTCTGAAAACTAAAATCTAATAATGAGCATACAAAATATTGAAGACCTCAAAATTACTATATAAACTACCAGAAGACATATTTTAAACTGCAAATAATATTTTTGAAAATTGGAAACTTTGTTAAATTAAACTTTAGTATGAAATTCTAAAAAGCAAAAAAGTTAAATTTGGAGAAATTACAGTAAGGTTGATTCAATGCTTATGACTTGTAAACAGTCCACGTAGGATCTTGTCCTCTATATTATGTCTATAGGCCAAAATCGATCATTGTTGATCACCTGAGTGAACATTGTGAATCATATATGAATGGAATCGATAAAATCCACATTTACAATATAAGATTAAAATTTTTTACTTTTCTGATGTGATGTGATTCACACAAAAATCGAGTTTAATCGCTGGTTACGTAAGATAAAAAGCGAATTATGAAAACAAATAGATGAATTATTAATTGTTTAAAAGTGCATTTATGCTAATGTCTGCTGTGTGGTTTTTTAATAAGAAAAAGTAAAGCAAATTGTTGTTTGAAGTAGCTAGTGAAACTTGATACCATGAAATCTAAGGAACGTAATGAAACAGGAAGCGTGCCTCAAAGTATACTTCAGCTCTGTCGCACTGGATCCGAAGCTAATAAGAAATTACTATCAATGGTGTGTTACTGCACATTTGCTTTTATGCTCTGACATAATGAGTACGGCTGTTTTACGAGCTGTGACATTTATTGAGAACAGCCAGCACTTACACGTTATTACGTTCGATCGCTCCTGAAAAACCAAGCAGAACTGGCCATTGAAAACTGTTTGCAAGCGGTGCATTGTCGTGAATGCACCGCATAACGGGGTGTGTCTGGCATTAAAGGGAAGCGCGCGCGGCGCTTCCCGACCGGCAGTTCCGCTTGAAAATATAGATTATCGCGGGACGCGAAAACGCCTACGAAATTTCAGACAAGGCGGGCGTCCTGCCTTCGGTTGTACCGTAGAATTTAATAAGTTCTTAGTTGTAAAGTAATGGGGCTGGGTGTGCCGCTCCGTTCCACTCACGCTGTCAAATAATTTAATAAGCGATTTGGTTTAATAACGCGGCAGGGCACATGTTTTCGTCAGAACGAATTAGCGCGGCCGAAAGTCCGCCAATTTTGAAGCGCAAATTGGCTAATTTTCGCATTCAGCGATGTGTAAGCTCGCCGACTCTAGGTGGAATTGCAGAGCCGGAATTACACTAATTACGGAGGCTGCTCCCGACAGTCGCCCTGATAAAGGGAGCGTGAATGATTTAGTTTTCCTGTTGCCTTTGTCAGATGCAAGAGAAAATAAGGGAAAGAACTCGCGGCACCGCGCTCCTCCAATCAATACCAATTTCGGTTTCGGCTTGATTATAGAGGAACGACGTTTGTGACAAGTCAAAAGGACGATAAAATGTTCGCTTATTAACTCATTTGCGAATATGCTTCGTTAAGGCTAGTAACGGCATTTCCATAAAGATGCTTAAGTAAGTGAAATATTAAAGGTAAATGATACTTAATAATTTTTATTTTCGATCAGACATATTACTTTCTTGGTTGATTTTCCTATAAATGTCACAATGTATCTTTGTTACAATTTTTAGCAAGTTTTGCCTTTAATTTTCTGCATACGCCTAAGTATCTTTTATGTAACTTTAGAGTTACAGAAAATGGAATGTCAAAAAAATTTATGTGATTTTTTTCACTTTTACGTGGCCAATCTAAAGTTAGAAATAATCCGCAAATCAAGAAAATTCTCAAAATGTTTGTACAAAGGCATTCTCGTTTCGATTATGAAAATTCTAAATTTTCAATTACTCCAATTACATAACTGACTACGCACAAATGAAAAAAATCAGCAGTGGTTTGTAGTTTGAATTTGGGGTTTGAGTATACAACACAGTTATCACATTTTTGCATTTACATTTTTATAATAAAAATGGAAACTGCTTATAAATTAATAATTTTATCAAAAATAATGAATGGCGAGCTATATGCAATTTTCAAACTTCCATTTCTTTCGGCGAAGATTTTAATCCAGCTATTAGATCTATAAAGAAATATGAAGACGCTGTTCTGATACAAAATCGAGTGCGAAATTATCATCATACATAAAAATGCCAGTTGGTGGAAATACTATCAAGTAATCAGCGTTGAGATTTTATGAACAGATGAGAAAATTACAGCCAAATATTTAATCTTAATAGAGAAAAAATATGAATTCCACCAGCAATGGTTCAAACACTTATAACTGCTCATAAATCGATCATTAAGACCACGGCCAAAGAAAAGCGTAGATTTTCAAAAATTGCCGGTTCACTGAACGGTTAAGGGGTTATGCCACTGAAATTTTTTAAAAAATCAATTTTTTTTATTGGTTTCATTGATGGATAAACTATTCAAAAATGTAATAAAAATTGTTTTAAACCTTAAAAAAAATATCAGTTCTTTTAAACAATTTAACTGAACATACTTTCGACGTTTGAAAATACGAATATCGTGCGTTTTGGTTTTTTGACTATCTCGATAAAATTGTACCTATATAATTGATGTGCTTTTGATATATGATGATAGAGGGCGCTCGTAAATATTTTGCCTAAAAATTTTGCTATCTTCTTCTTCTTAAGTGCCGTCTCCTCTTAGAAGATTGGCTATCATTATGGCTGTTTGTATTCTCGACGTTGCTGCTCTGAACAATTCAATAGAACTGCAATTGTACCATTGTCTCAGGTTACTCAACCAGGAGATGCGTCTTCTTCCTCTATTCCTATTACCCTGTATCTTCCCTTGCATGATATTTTGTAGGATTTCATATCTTTCTCCCCGCATCACATGGCCCAGATACTGTAATTTCCGTATCTTAACTGTATTCAATACTTATTTTTTCTTCCCCATTCTTCTGAGTACCTCACCATTCGTCACTCTGTCCACCCAGCTGATTTTCAACATTCTTCGATAGGTCCACATCTCGAATGCTTCCAGTCGATCACTGATGTTTTTCTTCATCGTCCAAGCCTCCATTCCATAAAATGCTACTGAAAACACGTAGCATCTCAACATTCTGATTCTTAGCTGTAGACATAAGTCTCTGTTGCATAGTATATTTCTCATTTTATTAAATATGGTCCTGGCCTGGCCAATTCTTGCTCTAATTTCCTCTGTGTATTCATTGTTCTCGTTGACAATAGTTCCCAGGTATTTGTATTTTTGTACCTTCTCCATTTGTTCTCCTCTAATCCATATATTTTCTTGTCGTTGTTGTGATTTTGTGATTGTCATAAATTTAGTCTTTTTGATATTTAGTGACAGACCCTTTTCTTCGCTACTTTCGACTACTAGATCTAATATCCTTTGTAAATCTTCTAATGACTCTGCCATGAGTATAGTGTCATCTGCATATCTAATATTGTTTATATATTTCCCGTTAACTTTAATCCCAATTGATACTTCTTCCAGTGCGTTCTTGATTATTTCCTCAGAATATACGTTGAAGAGTAAAGGCGAAAGCACACATCCCTGCCTTACTCCTCTTTGTATCTGTACTTCTTCAGTTAACTCATTTTCCACTTTTACATTAGCAATCTGGTTGAAATATAACTGAGTTATTATTCTAATATCTTTCATATCTATATTTTTATCTTTAAGTAGTCGAATGAGGTAGTTATGGCGGACTTTGTCAAATGCTTTGTTGTAATCGAGGAAGCAGACATATATTGGTTGATTGATATCCATACATCTCTGAGTTAACACATTCACTGCGAACAGGGCTTCTCTTGTGCCCATTGGTTTCCTGAAACCAAATTGGGTTTCACTAAAGTCTTGTTCTAGCTTTCTGAAAATTCTTTTATGCAATATTTTCAGAAATATTTTAAGAGTGTGACTTATTAAACTAATTGTCCTATGATCATTACATTCTCTCGCGTTGGCTTTTTTGGGTAAAGCGATTAATGTCGATCTGAGCCATTCTGTAGGCATTATTCGTGTATTATATACTGTATTATATAAATCCACCAACACGCCTATTTGTTCTTCCGTGATTAATTTTATTATTTCAGCTGGAATTTCATCAGGACCCGGGGCTTTATTGCCTTTTTCCAACTTTATTGCATGTATTACTTCTTCTTCTGTTATATATGGTCCACTGTCTCGTTCTGTATTTTCTTCTATTGTTTCTTGTTGTCTTTCATCTTCAAATAATTCCTGGATATACTCTTTCCATCTTTCTAATTTACCTTTGATGTCGGGTATTATTTTACCATTTCTGTCCAAGAAGGATATTATTTTTATTTGATTTTCTTATTCCCGCCATTTCCTTTATTTTCTTGTACAAGTTGAAATCATCATGTCTTGCTTGCAATTCTTCTATTTCTGCACATTTATTTGTGTATCATTTCTCCTTTTGCTATAGTTAGGGTGAAATTGCGCAATAAACAGTAGAGGTTAGTCCTCACTCTGCAATTGCTAGTACACGTGGTGACGACGTATTTTCATAATATTTACTGAGTACTCGTATTGTATATTTTATTTAGTTGACAGTGAGTGGTGATACAGTTGTTTACCGGGGGAAAAAAGGTACAAAAACTTCGACATGGTCTACGAAGAGAAGCAAGAGTAAGAAGCGACCGCAAAATAGATTTGAGATGGAGGCCAAATCAAAAGGAGCGAGTGCGCCTGCAAAAAAGTTAAAAACATCTTGTGAAAGATGTACCGATTGATCCAACATTTGGCTATCGAATTGTGAATTTAGCTGCTTTGATGAGTGCCTTTTCGAGATGTGTAGTGTGGAGGGTCTGTGGTTCGGACGTATAAGTTTTTAAAAACGAGCAAGCGAGGGCTGGGTTTCAAAGTGATTGTTTCTTGTAGCAAGTGTGACATAAAATCATTCCCTGCCTCTCCATTTATAAAAAATCTGGTGTGAACATCACACGACTTTCCTTATCCTATTATATATATATCTGCCCTGCGCTGCTCTTGTCCCAGAACTTGTTATTTTAAAAAAGGATTAGGCGCGAGTCCAACACTCGAAAGCTGATTAAAATAAACAGTACAAGACAATAATTGACTCGTACTTACAATTTTGCTACGTCACTGAAGGTAACCGTGCGGGCTCGGTCGCACAGACTGCGTGCTCCCTCCTAGCGGCCAAAACGTGGCTTTTCCTCTTTATACGGAATTGTGACTCTTATTGGTTGGCATACAGGCAAAGTCATCGATTTCATCGTAAAATCTAAGTATTGCTGACACTGCCGAATACCAAGAATGGCTTCAAACTCACACAGACAGTTGCCAAAGCAGTCACGAAGGCTGTTCGGGGAAAATGGAAGTGGATGGAATGATTGAGATGTTTCAACGATCGCTTGAGTTGCGTAACGTTAAACATTCACAGTACGTCGGTGACGGTGATAACAAAACTTTTAAAGGTATATTAGATGCAAAACCTTATGAGGATATTGACGTAAGAAAAAAAAAGAATGCATCGCTCACGTTCAGAAACGCATGGGAACACGCCTACGAAATTTGAAAAAAAAAATACCAAAGGCTTAGGTGGAAAAGGAAAGCTGACCGGTAAATTACGTTGTACTATGGCCTTGGTATTCGTCGAAACACAGATTCTGTTGAAAATATGAAAAAAGAAATTTGGGCAACGTTGTATCACAAACTTTCAACAGATAAAAAACCACAGCACGATAAGTGTCCTCCAGGCGTCAACTCATGGTGTATGTGGCAAAAAGCAAAAGCTGAAAATAATTTAGATACGTATGAGCATAAGCCAGCTTTAAGTACTGAAGTATTTAATGCCATTAAACCAGTGTACGAAGATTTTACACGCGATGAATTACTTGAACGTTGCTTGGGAGGTTTCACCCAAAATACCAACGAAAGTTTCAATTCGACCATCTGGAGCATCGCACCAAAAAATATTTCAAGCCGTAAAAAGGTGCTTGATATTGCTACTGATGTTGCTACATGCGTTTTCAACGATGGATTACTCGGTATACTGAAGATTATGGAGGTCCTGCAGTTGCCAATAGTCTTGTTACAATTACTGCCTAGAAGCCAACGAAATGAGGATTAGTCATGCCGAGTCGACTTTGATGGATGCTGCAAAACTGGCGCGCTCGGCCTCTAGATCGCAAAAAAAACTGGAAGACGAAGGAAATATAAACTTGAAAGGGAATTTGTATGGAGCTGGTATTGCTGACTAATGGTAAAAAAAAATTTTTATATAAATTTTCAAGTTTAAAGCATAGAAATCGGAATTTAAAACTTTAAACGCGATTATTTTAAAAACATGTTTTTCAAATTGGCTTGCAAGATAACTCGCTCAATTTTTATCCGATTGAGCTCAAATTTTAACTGTAGCATCTTAATTAGATTTCGCAGAGAATGTCGTACGAATTTTGCAAAATATTTAAAATTATAAAAGTTATTAACAAAAAATTGTCATTTTTTTCGGAAAAAATTGACTTTTTTTAAAAAGCTAGGCATTTTTTAAAAAATCAATATTTTTTAAATTCCGTACGACATTCTCTAGATATTTTCATGTAGTTAAGGAGAATTTTTTTTTGCAGGATCAAAACTCTTCAAGATATTTTGCAAGCCCCGGAGCAATTTTTTAAAAACATGTATTTTGACAACGGCTGTGTGCCGCCATTTTGTATTTTTTTTTGTAATAAAAAATAAAAATTTGTACTTTTATACATGTATAAACATGTGGTAAACTTTGTTTTATTAATAAAAAATTTCTTCCCATCCAACAAAAATGCCAAAGAAGTAGTCGATTCTCGGGCCTTTACAGTGGCATAACCCCTTAACAAAAAGCTTGGGTGACTATTGATGTTTTCACTGAGTACTTCCACAAACATTTTGTAGCAAAAGTTAGACGCTATTCGAATGAAGATGGTCTTGAATTTAAAGTATTTTTGATTCTTAATAATACACCAGGCTAACTAGAACACCAAATATGCGATTTTATTGCCCCATCATTCCTACAACCTCTGGGTCAACGTATAATTGCGACATTTAGAACATATTAAGTCAAACGAACAATTCAGTATCTTTTGAACAGTTATGAATATGTGTCGAAGATATTTTCAATTATAAATTTTATTGGTCAGGTTCGATTATCGTTATCTGAATTGAGACCAGAAATTATTAATATTAATACATACTGGAAAGCTATTTAACGCGCATGTGTTAAGGAGAATGTTCCTGCTTTTTTCAATCATATTTCAGAATTTCACAATATCATAAGTTTCTTTCCATGTGAAATTGATAAAGAAGAATTCGATCTAAGAATTGTTAACTGATAAACCTCTTAGCGAACACAAAGTAGTAGAAATTGTTTCTCAGACTCCTGAAATCAAAGAACTTACTATAAATGATCAAGATAATCCCACTTTTACTGTTGCTACAATTAAAGAAGGTCTTAAAATGGCTAATAGTTTATGCAATTTTTACGCCCGACAAAATGAAAGGAAGTTTTCACATGACCTTAAGTTGTTAAAGTTTTGATACGATGACTTATATCGCAACTTTTGTAAAGCATCAACACAACCATTAATAATTAAGTTCATGCCTAAAAGTTGAGACGGAAGTCGGTGTTGATTCTAACATATCTAGTAGTCCTAGTGATGATATAGTCACACGAAAGCGAAAGCTTTCGCGTTTATTATTAGAAACTGATAACCAATAACATGTTTTTTATAGAACCCTTAGCAACCAACTGAAACCAATATGGGTTTTTTAAATTATTAAAATTCATTATGTGTATATATGTTTTCCATTAAATGTAAATAAAAATCTTATGATCCTAACGAATTTAATGTTTGTTTTCTTCACCCACCCCCCCACAAATTATGTCTTACCTGACAATAATATCATATTGCAATTACTTTGTAGTTCGCTCTGAAATTTTGTTCTAAATATGTAATACATACTGTCACGTCAATGTAATATAGACATGTAAAATGCCTTTACCTATTATAATTTAAACAAAAATGAGCTTAACGAGTCTCTTTGATTATCAGGAAAGATCAAAGCTGCTCGCTTAATTTTGAAACGCTACTATAAAATTCTACTTAAAAAATGAACGAGTTTAATATAGAAGAACTGGAATTTTTAGAAACAATTAACACATATTCATAGTGGAAAAGGATTCATTAGAATTTATTATTGATTTTTAGAAACGTGACAAGTATTTAAAGAGTTTAATAAAAATTGGCATTCCGTCCTAGAAATGCCTACTACGTGTGTGCAATTACAACATAGGGCCAACCGTTACAACCAGATGATATTGCTGGAACTCACTGAAGCAATTGTGGTAAATCATCCATGTAGTGCTGCGAATACAATTGTGGGCAAAGCAAAAAACAAGTAAACAAACAAACACAGACAGGGATGGACGGCAAAGTCTTTTTTGAGGGAGAGAGTTATTGCTTCGAGCATTGATATGAGGCTGGTAGTCGTATGTAGAAACAATAGTGTCGTGCTACACACAAATAACAATTTTCAATAGCTTTACGGAAACTCTCAGGGCGATTTAAAAAAATGCATAAACAATAATTATCTTTCCATTTTATTAATAGATACTCACTTTTTACTAATAAAAGACTAGTGAGAAGAAAGCAATGTAATTCTTCAAGTAAACTCCAAACTTAGCGTTTGTCATTTGATTGTCTATATTAAAATTGTAAAGAGTAATTAATACAAAAATCTGTTATTGTTCATTATTAGAAAATTTAAACCATCGAGAAAAACAAATTAATAACATGTCTCATCCTGACAATTTTGTTGTTTATTAAATCAAACACAAAATCGGGCAAATAAACCACTGACTAATCTATAGTCTACGTAGTCCTTCACCAAATGTTATGAAGTTTAATAAAATGATTGACTACCAATCTGTATAAGAAGAATAGACAGGAAATTCGTTGATTCTTTTTTTCGCAAAGAAAAAAAATTACCATGCTTAGCCATAAAGTTTTGAAGGACAATTTTTTGTTTGAGTTTATTATATTTTGTTTCATTAATTACAGTTCCTCTCTTTCCAATATTTTCTTCACTACGTCACCTCACTATGTATTGACACTTGCTCATCATAATATCTTAGGGATTCTTAAATTTAACGACCGTACCAATTAAGTTACTTTTCTTCAACTATTATTGATTGTTTACAATTCTTATGATTTATCAAAAATTATTATTGTAGTAAAATGCCAAGGTTAGGGTTAGCCTTTGACAATTTATTATTTTCCAACATCAACGGATATGAGACTGATAGAAACTGATTAACGCACATGAAGCATGAATATCGGTCTAGATAAGAAGTAATCGATAGATCATACTTCAAGTTGAAAATGCATTAATATTTACATTATCATATGGCTAGAGCACGTAGTCTGTACAACCTTAATAATTAATAAAAATAAAGGGACGCCTATTTCACTAAAAATAAGTCTTACTAGTCTCATAAGTAAATGCAACTTAACTTCTATTTAAAATAATCGCTAATATCTTAAAGCAATTTGTAATAAAAGAAATTCCTTTTCTGTGTTCGTGGAGTTGATGTGGCATAGAAATTTCTAAAGATAAAATACCTCAGTAGTATTATCCACCAATCAATTTTCTATGCGACTGAGGACATACTGACATTAGCAGAAAAAGTTTTTTCTGTCAACGCAAAGTATTTCTCTATGTTAGAAACGTGACTTGCACTACAGCACACTTGTAGTATTACTTTCACTGTCTATTTAAAATCCATCTATTAGGGCAGTGAATATGGAATTTATTTTCTCAACCCTCTTTTTCTACAGGAAACTATTTTCAATTCTTAAGAACCTTTGTGGACATTGCACCAGTATTACTTAAAAAAGGAGAAGAACTAATTATAAAATGACTCAAGGCCTGGAGAACAGAGCAGATACCAACGGACTGGGAAATGAATATCATTGTACCCATATATAAGAAAGGAGCAACCACAATATGTGATAACTGTAGTACAATTTGTTTATATGGAAAGATAAAGTAACGAAATCTAGGACAGAATGAAAGGTGAACAAACGGCTTTCTGTCCTGGGAGACACCCAGGACCACATATTTACGATTAGAAACATAATAGAAAATAAAAAAGACAAAAATGAAAAAATCTTCTTGGTCTTTTTAGATCTTAAAGCTACATTCGACCAAGTACCACAAAAATATGCATGGAAAATAGATGAAGTACAAAACAAAAGTTAATACGAATAATTAAAAGTATCAACAAGGAAGTAGTACAGCTCAATGGAAATAAATCGCATAAGTTCTATATAGATAAGGGAGTGAAACATAACGATAGTCTTAGCCTGTTACTCTTCATAGTATAGATGAACAGTATAATCAAAATGTGCAAAAACGAAACTAGAAGATCAAGACTAGGATATTACAATTTAATGCAAATAATGACCTAGGGCCTAATATATGCAGACGGCATAATACTGATATAGGGAAACCAGAGTCAACTCTAGAATAATATAAACATTTGGGAAAGAAACCTAGAAGAAAAAGAGGTGGCAATCAATATCAATAAAAGTAAAATAATTCATTACACCAGAGAAGAATAAATAGCAAGAATGGATACAAATACAAAACAAAGGGCTGGAGTATGTGGATTAAATAGAATTGTAAGGAACAATAATCAACAAAAATTGAAAAATAAAAAAAATCACATAGGGTAAACAAGGCAAACAAAATTAACTATTAAATAAAAACACCTTAATAGAAAAACACAGATGTCTGGGGCTTCAATACGTAAACAAAAATTTGCGGCCACTTCCGGTCTCGAGATTTTCCGATCAAATCGATTTTTGGCGTCTGGACTTGACTTATAGTCCTTAGTTAAATACTGAAAACGTTATGTCTCTATCTATCACAGATCAAAAGTTATAAGGCAGATGTCAGAAATGACAGAAATAGAAGTTAGTCTTCAGCTTGGAAGTTGCCTTGATCAAAAGTTGAAAAATAAAAAGACGGACAGACGTACAGACAGACGACATTACTCTCTACATAAGGCTTCTCATTTTAATCTATAGAAGCCTAAAAAAAATAATTGTAAGTGTCAAAGCAAAAATATATCTTTAATAAACACCTAGATTATTATATGAGTCAGAATTATAGGCATTAGTAGATAAAGTAAGGAAAGTAACAGGCAAAACTAGATAAAATAGAGTCGGAAACAAAAGTGTTAGAGAAAAACTAGACCAAAAACCATTAACGGAGGAAGTAAAAAACAAGCAACTCAGATGGTATGGACGCTTTATTCGTATGAGAGTTGACGCTTGTCCCAGAAAAATATTTGAAGTGAGACTTGAAGGTCAAAGGAAAAGAGGGAGAGCCCAAATTACATGGGAGGATAACATCAAGGAGCTGACAAGGAAACGAGGGAAAGCCATCCAGGAAGTCAGGATATTAGCGAGACCGAGGAACAATCAGAAAATGGATGGAGGACCCAACGCTGTAAGGCATAAATGGGATATGAAAAAGAAGAAGAAGAAGAAGAGGAAGAAGAAGGAAAAGAAGAAGAAGAAAAAGAAGAGAAAGAAGAAGAAGGAGGAGGAGAAGAAGAAGAAACTTTGTAGCTCAAATCTCTTATTGCTTAGTCAGAAATCATAGCTTATCATACTCTATTAATATATATGAGTAAAATTATATGGCTAAATTCATTGTGAATTAATTTTGTTGTTTTTTAACTTATTTTTACATGTTTCTACTGTCTCCTTAAAATGAACCCAAATATATTAAAATATACATTATAAAATTTTTTGGTTACTTAACTTATTACATTTTTTTCTAAGGGGCGTTTCTGTTGGTGTTCATCTACATTACTTTTTTTAGTTCGTTTTGATATTATACTTACTTTTCTTTGTCCGTGTCTCTTTAATATTTTTAACTTACTGTTAATAATTTTTCATCTGCTTGTTCTATCAGTATTTTTTATAATATTTGTTTTGATAATTTAAAAACCAATTGAATATTTACTATTCTTCTCATCGCCCCTGAATTTCCTCTTCAGTCTTTTTTAATAAGCAAAGTAATTTAATCGGCGGAAATTTGACCTACCCAGGTTTTCACATTTCTGGACGAATTATAGCCTCAGGACACCAAAAAAGTTGTGTGTGTGTGTGTGTGTGTGTGTGTGTGTGTGTGTGTGTGCGTGCGTGCGTGTGTGCGTGCGAGCGCGTGTTTGTGTGTCTGTCGGTCTGTCAGTAAACAGGATATCTCGAGAACCGTAAGAGTTAGAGACTTGAAATTTGGTACGCAAGTTACTTGTAGGTAGGGGACGCAGTGCGAAAAATCGGCCGAACCGTTTGGTCGCAAAGCGGTGGCAAATCTAACCGGTTGAAGATACAAAAAATTCATGAGAATAAAAATGATTTCTTATTACGAGATAAACATGAATTTAAAGTAAAAGTTGGTAAAATAGGAACTCGAAAAAAAAATTGAAGCCCAGGATTTTTGCCAGAATTACCCAAATAATAGGATAAAGGAAAGTCATGTTCACACCAGATTTTTATATATTTCATTCATGTTTTTGATACCGCTCTTCCCTTCATGCAATGATATTCAAGTCATTTTAAATCGATAAAAGTTCCATTCTGTCTTGTTAAAGGATGCCTCTGAAGTAAAAGAAAGTAACACGGGCAGTAAGACATTGTCAATGTAGTTATGTTGCTTTTAATTCTAACTAGAAGTTATCATAGATAGTTCCTTATATAATACTCATAATTGAAATTGTATGATTCCTATGAATACAGTCTTCTTGCTCCCCTTATCCGCATCTAATGTATTAATATCCGTTCAGTGTTTGGGTTTAAACAAAATTTGAATATATCAGAAAAGACGATTCACTCGTGTGCCCACAGACACCTTACTGTTGCTCATTGTAATCTGTATTGTCGATCCATGGAAATCACTAGTGATCACAATACAGAGTGTCGTACTGTTAGTCCCATTACGAGTAACCGATATCGAACAGAGCGAGGTACCGTGTAATGGTCCACCATTGTTGCGTTGAAGTCGCGCTACGGTCTGTAATAGTAAGCTTCTAGAGATTACGATCCTCCCAGTTGGTTGTTCTGCGTACCTACGGCTCTAGACGGCGGTCTTTGCAAATTAGTAGCTTCTTTCTTACGCTGTTTAGGTTACATATGCCAAATCTAAATAGCTGTGAATACTTTTATGCCTATTTTTAAGATCACTATGTCTCCCAGACCTAAGGAATGATATAATCAATTCTCAGAAAGATGTAAATGTACTGTTGAATCGCTTTTTAATGAAAGCTTCAATGAAATATATTTTGTTATTATTGGTGCTGCAATTTCAATAAACAGTATATAAACGTTTTATATAAATTTAAATAATCTGGAATACTACCGATAAAGTAAAGAGGAACTTCAAAATTTACATCACACTAAAAACAGTTTTGATTGTGCAAAGGTAAACCATAACATAACTTAGACGATTTAATAAGAAAAGTGGTGATGAGAGTAAAAATAAGCCAATGTATGTGACTACTGAGAAAATAATTTTATTTTTCAGTCACTGTTTATTCCTTATTTCGCCGAAGATATCGAACAATATTAAACAAAATATGCCCCATTGATATCAAAGACCTGCCAATATAAATGAATGCACAAGTATTAAATACTACGATGAAAAATACACAAAAACTTCAGTACGTAAGAATTTCTTGCGAGTGGGAGGAAGTATAAAACTATGCCGGTGCACGATCTTCCTGAAAGGGTCGGGAAATCTGCATCGAATCTCGGGTACAAACAAGGTTTCGAACTAATCCGACCCGATAGTTCCCGGTAAATTATGCGCACACCCCGGCTGTAATTCCATTCCGCGGCATGTCTCTGGTGGCGTCCTTCCAGCTGCACATTCCGAAAACTGGGTTACGCAAGAGGTTTCAACCCCAATCAACTGATTTCATTTCTGCCCGAAAGAACTGGAGCGCGATGGCTAAAAGCGCGCGCGAGGCCCGCTCCGAGGGCTTTCTCGGTCTGAGTGCGTTGGCGTAATGGTCGTCCGCAGTTCTGAAAGCTCGCGGATAAATTTATGGCCGATTGCGATAACCCCTGTTTTTGTCTCGCAAAAGGGGCGCTTTTTAATGCCCGGGCTCTGCACGAAGCGGAACAATAGGGCGAAGGGTCTGATCGCGAGGTCTCCGCTTAGCGACCTAAAAAGCCCCGGGTGGGTGGACGAGGGTGCAGATATACGGCTTAATTATTGCGCAATGCTAAATAAATTTAGGCACATTTGTGTCAAAATTTACTGGATTTACTGCAAGTATCTTCCTAACATAATGGTTGTATATTAGAATTTAAAAGGGATAATTTTTCGAACCGAGTGCGGATAATTTAATTATAATAAACATCATCAATACAGTATGCAACTATAATTAGTTTTTTAGTATGATACAAGACAGAATCAAATTTTTAATGTCGTCTGCTTGAATTTTGTAGGGTTAATCATCAAATTTTTGATGAATTGCTCTTCTTAGAGGTTCATTACCTGTATTTGACACTTTTTTGGAGTGCTGCCACATATACGCAAATGTCCTTTATTCTTCCTAAGATTATTCTATTGAATAAGTTTTTAAAAAATTTTCTCAGTGTACCCGAAATAGCTCTCAGTTCTTCCACCAATAGATAAAATGTTCTAATGTTGGCTTGATAAGTGTGAGCATTCTTTCTGAACATTTTTGTGGTGTTTTAGCAGATATGCGTTGTCAGTAAGTCATCAGAATTGATTTTTATTGATTCCATTAAGATTTATTACAATGTGAGAAGTTTTTTCAGCATTTTACATTTTATTTGTTATTGCATAGTAATCTCATATAATAATAATGGCAAGGTCCTATGACCTGCGTGGGAGTACGGCCTGCGAACTGAGAGGTAAAGGTTCTCATACGTTCGCTCTAGTGATCTATAAATCTTCCATTCTAAACTTCTTGCCAGATGTTTGAAAATTTTCGCAAAATTTGGAGATAAGTCGATTTCCCGATTATCTTATCAATATCACTGATTAATTGGAATACTATTTTAGAACGGTATCTGTTATACTAGAGCGTATCTCCTAACACCTAAATAGATAATTCAATTTTTTGGGGTCAAGACAGGTACATTATTGTTTTTAAAAATTTTGAATTTGCAGTCTTCGACAATATACAACAATGCTCATCTTCTGTAGGTTGTAGGGAATTTATTCTTTCGTTTCGCTTATCTCCATATAATTTTTAACGTTATATTTTTGTTTATAACTCATACTTTACGGCTATTTCTTTCTTTGTTTATTTGCATTTCGACATATAAGCAATGATTTATGTTTTAAGATTATTCAATCGTAGGATAGTGTCACATAGAATTATAATTATTACTACAAGATTGTACATTTGCAACAAAACGTTCACATATTATATCAACTATATATAAGTATTTATACAGAGTTTTTTCTAATTAACAAGCCAAAAAATAAGCATACTACAAAGGGACAATTGGACAGATGGTCAGAAAGACAGACTGAAATTAATAAGAAGCTTTTGCTACTTCGTAATATTACCAACATGCTGTTAATTACTATTTGCAATAGCAAACAGTGTCTTAAATAGTTTTCATAAAGTAAAATTTAAATTCTTTTTAGAATATTTCTAATTTTTAAATCCCAAGTTTAGTCTTGCTAAATAAAACATAAATATCTAGCTTTTAGCACCAAAAAGAAGTTTCTTTATTTTTTACTTTCCTTATCCTATAATAAGGAAAGTAATGTAATCGGCGGAAATTTGACCTACCCAGTTTTTCACGTTTCTGGACGAATTATAGCCTCAGGATACCAAAAAAGTTGCTTTTAGCCATTGGTTCGTGTGTGTGTGTGTGTGTGTCGGTCTGTCAGTAAACAGGATATCTCGAGAACCGTAAAAGCTAGAGACTTGAAATTTGGTATGCAAGTTACTTGTAGGTAGGGGACGCAGTGCGAAGCTTTTGGTAAAAATCGGCCACGTCGTTTGGTCGCAAGGTCGCAAAATTGGTCGGAAAGCGGTAGCGAATCTAAACGGTTGAAGATACAAAAAATTTATGAGAATAAAAATGATTTGTTATAATGAGATAAACATGAATTTAAAATAAAAGTTAATAAAATAAGAATTCGAAAAAAATTGAAGCTCGGGATTTTTAATATACCGGGTGTTCATAAAATGTTTCGGGAAATTGATAGTACCGGATAGATCAGACCGAGACGAACAAAAAAGTACAATGAAATTTTTTGATCCGAGGTCAAATAAATAAGTTATGGTCGATTAAAAGTTAATTAAACGGACCAATCACAGCGCGCTCTGAGAGCTACCAGGCCGACTGCGGTAGGACGGGGGAAGCGCTTGGCCGCTAGGAGGGAGCACGCAGGCAATAATCGCGAAGTCTGTGCGACCGAGCTCGTACGGATACCTTCAGTGACGTAGCAAAATTTTAAGTGCGAGTCAATTATTGTCTTGTACTGTTTATTTTAATCAGCCTTCTAGTGTTGGACTTGCGCCTCGTCCTTTTTTAAAATAATAAATTCCGGGACGAAAGCAGTGCAGGGCCGAGACGATGGACCCGGTGTAATCTAATATATATTTGTCTTATCTCCCTAACTAAATTTATAATTCTATCTCCTCCTAGACGCTTCAACCGATTTCCTTGAAACTTGCACACCACATTCACAACTATATTTGCCTTCTAACTTTAACCGTTTTTGAATTATTTAAATATTTTGATTACAAGGAAAATTCCTCTCAATGTTTCTATTGTTTGTAGTGTTAAAGGTACGCATAACATGTGGAATGTTCTACACGACTGCCTGGCGTCTAGATCAGACTTCATCGACGAAGCCTACGGGGTTCTCTGGTATATAATAATAGGATAAGGAAAGTCGTGTGATGTTCACACCAGATTTTTAATATTATGTCTTCAAATGGCGTGAGATGTTCGATACGAGACGAAAATATAACGAACTAACAACAGCGAAACTAATGTTGCTTAAGGTCTTGAATGCAGTTAGAGCAATCAGCAGCTGACAACGAAATATACGCTAAAGTGGATATTAGCCACAATAGTGTCTTATATATTAATTAAACCTTAAAAATCCTTAAAACCTTAAAATGTCCCATACACTTGCTCACTAAGTGGAAAATGGATTTTTCTATAGAGTACATCATTAGAGATCACCATTATACGAGTAAGTATTGAGTGACAAACTAAAGACGAACATGCTTCCACCAAAATAATAAAATAGCTATCCGAAGAAAAAGTCTAAGCAACTGTGTTTCAGAATCATAAGCGCATAGTTTGCACAAATTTCTTAATCGAACGAAATATAATTAAAGCTCAACAGTACCCAGATAAAAGTGTAAAACTAAATATGACGTAAAAAAACAACGTTTCAATTAAGTGGGCTTAAAGTCAACGCATTGAATGATATGAGTCCTTGCGACTATTGTCTATTTGTGCTCCCCAATTATGTCTTTGTGGGGCAACGGTTTAAATGCAACAAAAGACTAAAGAAAACTATTTTAGAGTATCAAAAATGTACCTGCTCTCTGGATCAAATCCATGTAACAAAGGGAGAATAATTACAACAGCAACCTTCTATGTGGATTGTCATATGTCTCTTCAATAAAGTGTGTTACAACACAGTCCCCTTTATAGTTTACTGCTTCACGTACAATATAAAATGACTATAAAATATGGTAAATGCAATTACTTTCCCTACCCCGTATTTCACCCGATTGCAAGTGTCTGTCGTGGTAAACATTAAGAGTAATTTAATGCAAATGAATGAAATACTTCAAATAACGATAGACCTACTTTAGACGATAAAACCAACTGTAATACGAGTCAGCCAGTAATTAATCACAGAAAGCAAAACAAATCAATTAAATTAGAAAAGTGACTCGACAAAAATGTGCAGTTATCTGTTTTGCTAAGCTAAATACTTTTCTTGTTAATGTATTGTTAGTAACACTATGATTAATGTTTAACAAAAGCAATTTTTTATAATAAAAAGTGCGTTATCTATTTGGCACTTCTTAAAAATTCAAAGTTGAGCGTTAAAAAAAATTAAAATTTCATTATGCTTGTATTAAACTATTAACTTCCGTTCTATTCAACAGATTCACTTCAAACAAATCGGTTAACGGCAACCGGAAGTGACTGTTATAATTTCGAAAATTCATGTCTTTCTGTGTGTCTGGAAACACTATAACTTCCGTTCTATTCAACGGATTCATTTCAAGCTTGGCATACACACATCTTAGGTCAGTACCTTTCATGGATTGATTTTCACAAATCGGTTAACGGCAACCGGAAGTGACCGTTACGATATTGCACCGCTGTAGAAAGTTTCCTTTACGGTATTATACCGTTCTTGTTTCATTTTGAAATCACTCATTTTCTACTACAGTCAAATCTAGTAACCTCTAAAATTCCTAGATGCAAATTTAAGTAAACAAAAAATGTTTTTCTTTTGTAATTTTGCCTTTTTATTTTAAAATTAACATAAAAATTCTTCCCGAAATATTACCTTTAAGATTTTCTACCTTCAATAGTCTCAACAACACCTATAACCAAGTTTTATTAAATTTAAAATTTCACTGCTGTTATTCTCCTGAAGTGCATTCAAAGCTATCAAATACCTAAATTTCATAACGTCATAATCAAATGCCGACTTGAAAACTCTCGAAACTAAATTTTTACAATTTCCAAAGCATTACACCTGTGAAATCGTTTTTCACTACAAAGCAAATCGAATAAAACAAATTCTAAAATTCTGTTTTATAACGTCTGACGACACTGTACGAACTCTCATTGCGCTAGATCTTCCAATCTTCAACCTGGATGTGTCTTGTGCTCATTGCTTTTCTGATACTTTTTCTCCAAGATGTTCTGTGCCTTCCTCTTCTCGAGGAGTCTCTACTTCCATACTTTCTGTTGCTGCCAATCGCTTCTTATCAGCTTCCGTTCATCTCCATACTTCTGCCCCATATAGCCTTATACTTTGCACCATATACTATTTAGCCTTCTTATTGCATTTCCTTCTCTCGTTATTATTTGTCTTATTTCTTTACTGTCTCCTCCATCTTACTCTGTTTTTCACCTAGATGTTTGTAATTGTCACATAACGCTATATTCTCTCCATTTTCTAAGTCTAAGTCTTCCGATTGTTCTCCTATATAAATATATTTAGTTTTATTTAAATTTATACTTAACCCCTCCTTCTCATACTGTCTTTTTATTTTTCGGGTCATATACTCAAGATCTTCTTTGTCATTTGCTATTAGAACTTGGTTATCCGCGAACTGTAGCGTATAGGTGGTGGTAGTACTATCTAGCGGTATGCCCGAGCCCCTACACTTGCGTTTCCACTGTCTTAAGGCATATTCTATGTAAATATTAAACAGGATTGGTGATAGACAACAACCTTGTTCAGGTCTCTTGTTTGGTAGAAATGCTGGTGTAGTATTTCCGCCGATCTTAATTTTTATAATATAATTTTGACCCAATTCCTGGTTACATAAACGTCCAGCTCGGAACCAATTTTGTTCTTCAGCTTCTTGATTCTTATATTCTATTCTATCAGTTACCTTAACACTCTTCCATAAAGCCAACTGAACGTACTGTTATATCCCTGTAGTTTTGACGCTTGTTTCTGTCACTTTTTATTCGGCAATGTGAGATACCCTAGTTCCATTCTGTTGATACTGTTCATGTCGCAATGCACAAGTTCTGTTTTATGTTAACAATTTTTTATAATATTCTTCCCATTCTTCTGGCGTTATCAATTCTATATTCAATCTGCTTTTGTCGGGCCTAATTTTACTCGCAAATTTTCAAGCTGCTGAATATTTCTTTCCCCCCTGTTTGACTCTGTCCCTCTACATTTTCTATCCCATGCCTTCCTATTTTCAGTACTTATCTTTCAAGTTTTCGATTTTCAATTACAATCTTTTAGTCCCAAATTTTTCAAGACCAATTTTCTATTATATTATTCACGTGTGATTTCTTCCTTCCGGGGCACTTTAATTTGGACTTAAAAATGAAATTCATTAATCTCAAAAGTTTCTTAAACCATATTTTCTTTGGCATAAGAGCAATGGCTTGGACGAGTAGGTCTTACCTCTCCTATAAAAGTGTTAAATTTAGATTTTTCTGATGTGATAAATATACTCCTTAATTCCTATACAATGCTATACATTCCTAGCTCTTCTTAAATATTTTAGGAGTAACATTGAGTATCGATTTTTGTCTATTTTGTCTATTATTGTCAAAATTATTTCACGCTATAATTTTTATTTGTTTTATATAAAGTATCGTGACCGTAGACTCTCTGGTAGGGCTGCAAGCAGTCGCCAAGGCGAAATAGTTTGTAAACATCCAGAAAGTTCAAAGTGTGTCTCGAAGGAAGGTTACAGCAATCTGCGATGCGGAACCATAAAGATTCTGGGAGCTGACTATGTATATTTACTGCGTACGAGTAACGGTTAAGTAGAATGTTAAGACACAAATCATTAGTATTGGTGTATTAGTTGTTAGTGACTAATATCATATAAAATCAATGAAAAAGTTACTGTACGTTACAACTGGTATCAGAACTGGAATCATTGTAACTCGAAACATTCTTTCAATAAATTACCATGTCGATACAAGTCAAATTACGCAAATCAAAGATGGCAAAGTTAAACAACAAATTAAAAAAGTGAGGTTTAGAGGTGACAGGAAAGAAAACTGTGCTAGAGAAAATATTTCGATAGATTTTGCTCAACGAAGGTGAAAATCCAGACACATATCTGTTTTAAATCACGGATCTACATGTGTTAATACAAAACTTAAAAGAAGAATTAAAAGAACGGTGCAGAACCTTAAAAAAATTAACAATGAACATCAAACATAATCTAAAAAAAAATTAAGGAAATAATACAGAACTTTGAGAGAAGAAGTAATAAAGCCTTACGAGAATTGAAAATGGGACGTAAAAAATGTTCCAATAATTTTAAAGAAGAATTTAAAAGAGAATTAGAAAAAGTAGCAAGTATAAAAAAAATTCCAGCAACTCGAAAGGAGAATTACAGAAACCCAGAAAAATATGCCAGAGCATTCAGAATAAGTAAAACGTCAGTTACAAGAGCTAAAAATAAATATAGAAAGCCAAACCAGAAGTTTGAACAGGATGTCGGGAGGAAAATTAAAAGAAATAATGTTAAATGAGGAAGAATATATCCTAAGCCTAAGAAAAAAAGCAAAAATAAGCACAAGAAAACTTGTTGTAGCATTAAATACCGTCGAACGATGAGACCGCCATGGGGAGAAATCAATTCATTGCATCCAGAGATATAATCTTGGGGATAAAGTGATCCCTTAGTTAGAAAATGGGCTTTTGAAGATAACCTTGGAGGACGTTAATAGCTCGATTATTGGTACCGGGAAGTCGAGTGTTAAAAATCCTACATCATCTGCGTATTAGGTAAAAAAGACGCCAGAGAATAGCATCTTTGGAAAGAAAAAGACACCTATAAAGCAAACTAATTTAAGAATCCGAATAAAAAAACAGTCAAATTTTTTGTAAGTAAAAGCAGTTATCGCTGCGGGTTATTTTACCAACGGCTTCTAAACCGTGCACGATACCAAATCAAAAGCTTGCTACTTCCATCATCAGAACACATGCAATTCCGGTGTAGTATGACAATTTATCCACAGCTCTTTTTATAAATGGCACAAAATAATTGCGTTTTTGGGATAGAACGGCTTTAAAAAGGGAACAGAGTGAGAATCAACCCTCAGGAGTTAGACCTCCGCGGCAGAACTGCGATTATTGCAGCGGCGAAGCGGCACGTAAATATCTAAAGAGTTTGAGATTACAGTAATTTATTCGACACTCCGGCGCAAAGTCTCGAGGATTCAAGAAAGCAGTTTCATTGAGGTACTATTCGTGTGATCTAAGTGCACAAAAAGAGGTCAGTCGATAAAAATAAGTATTAAACCTATTTTTACGTGTTTTGTGGTGAATTGAAAGGGGTGCAGTTTCTAAACATTATCGCTACAATGTCAGAGCACTAAATGAATGATTATCAAGTTTTTCACGGCAGATGCCAAAACTGTCCGAAATTTTAAAAAAACTTAAGGCGCCATTCAGGGGCCACATCTTTAAGAAACAACTCTTGGAATGTTCACCAACGTCGCCTAAGAACCAGCGTGACTGATCACCGGTTAACGATTGCTTCTGTCAAATTTCCAATCCGAGACGTTACCTTGCTTCACTACAACGTCCACCTCAGATATGTAGCTGCACAAACTTGACAAATTGAGAATTTGTTTTGATTTATACTGCAACATCGCCTCCACAATTTCGACTGCCATTATCATTTGCTTTTACTACTAAAGGAAGCGATATTGCTGTCAAAGCGTTCATGCACGAGATTGACTGGTGTCACAATCACCATACTTAATAAGTGTTTCTAAGTGAAGATATTATGTAGCAAATAACTTTGTATGTCTGTTTTTTATAATGAAAACGATTCCGGTTTGATTAACCTACGTATTATTAGTGCGTCAGTTAATGTATGGTAGCGGCCGATAGAGATAGTGGATGTCAATAATGTTTAAGTGGAAATAAATAACCGTATCTCTACGATATAGAATAATTGAAAAAAAATAGAACTGCAGGCAATTTGAAAGATTCCGAATAACACAAAGTGAAAAAGAGAAAATCTTACCGTTCCCATTTTATTTAGAACGAGAATTCTTGTAATCTATCAGAATCATGGTTTACCTGAAACAAGAAAAAATATTGTTATACATATTGTTTATACGTTTAATTTGCAATTTAATTAACACAAATTTTTTATAGAACACAAGCGTTGGTTTATAACTGAAATGTCAAAGAATCGAAATAAAAATTTTATTGGATGTTTTATGATTTTTTAGAACAAAATTTGGATTATTTGTTTATGTAGTTGACTAATCATATTATAATCATATCATATCATAATCATATGTTTTACGTTAAACTTATCTTATAGATAATAAGAACATTTTATATGCAAATAAGATAGTGCTTATGTAGTATTAAGAATAGCATAGTAACTACTTGTTCTCAATAGTGATGAGGATTGATATATCCTAAAATAGTGTAATAATAAGAAAATATACATACATATCTATATCTTCCCCTCACTATTTGTACCAGAATAGCACAAAATATTGTTATGCAAATCACGGATCATATTCGGTAGTCCCAATTCACGGGCGCGCTGGAAATACCACATCAAATCGAAAATGGCATAATCAATCGTAAACATGGAATTGTGATAAGTGAAAAAGATATCGGAAATTTTTTTACGAGTTATTAGCTAACGTTTGGTACTACAAAAAAAATGTTAAAAATAAATCGATTCTTTAAAAGCCACCTTTTTCGGTTTATATCTTTACCTTATTTTATATGTTCGAGAACTTTATAGCTTGATGCGATGCCTGTTGAATTTTATGGTCCATTTTATTAACCATTATTAGCTAGCTAGCTGTACTGTTTATAGATGCAGTCAAAATTGGTAAAACACCATAATTGAATACCCGAAATTTACATCTTAATTAGCGGCAATTTCTCTGTATGCAAATTTAGCAACAATATTTAATATGTAATATTTGAGAAAGTACTGGAATGCAATTACATTAAGCATAAAAAATTCTAAGTAATAAATAATCATGATTATTTCAACATCATGGAATAATAGAACACTCTGTAGTATTTTCTTAAACTAATTTTGAGAATTCTTATTTAATTTCAAAAATGTTTCTTTGCTCGATTTGTATCAACATAATCGATCGCAAAACTCAAATCATCGTGTAACAAAGAAATCTGAAGTCAGAATTTCAATTATTGATCGGCACCCATATTGTACAAAAGTTTTGTCGAGAATTAATATTTACTGATTTCACACAGTATGGGAAATTTTGTATAAAGGTTTCAGCGTGTTTAAAAAAGTGAGTTAAACAAAACATTGCAACTTTTGTATGCGACGTGGATTTGCCAAACGGGTTTTAGAGCAGATTGTCAAATTTCAGAAAAGCCTAATACTTGATTAGTAGTTATGAGAGTTATTAAACCTTAAATTTTTATAATATATATATTTATAATAAAAAAGACGTGACTGGTGAACGTCGCCATTTAATTATTTCATTTTTTCTGTAGCATAAATTGAACCGGTTTGATTTGTTGAGATGTGATTTCAAACTATGAGTGGCTCATACAATACTTCCGCGGAAACTATGGCTTTATTGAAGTAACATATCATGGACAAAATTATTAAAACTGGGTATTAAACCTTTTCTTGTAGAACCATTCAAACCCTTTCATTTGCTTCAACAAACCACCTCAAACCGCAAACTCAAAACCAAAACTAATTTTTTATTGATGAGATATGACTTAATTTATGTGCCAGAGCCTTCGAATATTGGGATCGTTCTGTTTACTCCACCGCACGTGTGTATTGTAATTTGTATATGATATAATAATAAATTCACTTAAAAATGCAGTTTTGGTTATAATTCAATTCAAATTTCTAGAGTTCTGTGTGAAAATTGCTGCTATAATTGGGACACGAACGTTGCAATTTTTCTTAAGTTGTTTCTAACCTTGCTTATCATAGTTTAAGTAATGCTTGCACTACCGTTCAAAATTATTTGAACATACTAATTATTTATCTTTCTGAACTTCATAAATTCAGAAAATCCAGATATGCTATTGATAATAATTATGTATTGATTTATTAAATTACTACTTTGTTGACATGTTCTCTGGCACTTATCACCGCCTCGTAAACTCTAAGCATTCTTCGAAGCAATTTTTTGTATTTTTTCAAATACGCTGCAATTATAATTTGATAAAGAGGTCAGTTTGGCTTCGTAGAATTAGTTTTAAGACATTTAGGTCTAATTTATCCCACATCAGATTTACAAATAGACGAACGTCTATATAATATGTTTGTCTTGAAAGACGATACCGGTAATCCTTTTACCAGATGAAATGGTTTACAGAATGTTTAAATATTCTATTTCAGATATTTTTTCTTTAATTTACACTAAATCTCCAGTTTGAATGCCGTCAAAATATCCACTATGTTTTATTATGGTGATACACACCCAAATGCTTGTCGACGGATAAACTGTCTTTTTTTAGAACCAAATAGTCCAAATTTGAATCCGTCACTCCAAAAGACTTGATTCTATTAAAGTGGGTCCAGTTTTGATGTAATTTTTCCCATTTTAACTTTCCACGGTTTTGCTTTTAAAAGTGTTTTTTACAGTAATTGTCACATAAAGCCCTACTTTCTCTTTACCTTTACAGAAAATATACAAAATAACAGCCCTCATTTACATACTTTACATTACAGCTAACAATTTCTCTAAATTTAAATTTGCTATAGGCTTTAAAATAATTGTTTGTTAGATTATAGAATCTATTTGACAATGTAAACAAACACAAACCAACACATTACATTTTCCATTTTAAATACCACAACGAAGTTTATAATTTATAACCCCTGAATGGTAGCTATAAATAATTCAGAGTTTGTTGTAGTTTAGTCGAGTTGAATTTTTTAGATTATTCGAGAATTTTGGTAAAATACATGTAGAATAATTTAGCAATACCCTTTTCTTAGCTTTAAAAATCATGCAGTTTTTATAAATATAATGACCAATACTGCATACTAGTCTAGACAATACACTATAGAAGTCTTCAACAGCTGTTGGTTTTGGTATATTTAGAAGGTTAAACCCTTTTGGCGTAGAAGTGATTTTTTTGCTCTGTAACTAATCTTACTAATTATTTTTGGCAAAATATCCGAAATAAACGTTTGCTTGATATCACTTTTCTTTTTAGTATATATTTTACATCTATCTATACATTTGAACAGAAAGCAAACAAAGACAGCTGATATAACATTTGGCGTGCCGCTCTCTGAGCGCTTAATTTAAACGAGGTCTGTGCGTTCGTGCACGCACGTCGGAGCCGCTCTCGCTCCTTACCGACTGGCCGGGCGGGCGGTTGCGGCTATTGAGCCGCTGCATATCCCTTTTATGGTGTAACAACAGAAGCATATCTACTAACTTAATTAATAGTTCCCTATCCGTTGTAGAAACGAAGCCAAAATGTCGACAATACTAAAGTTAGGTTATGCAATTTCAGAATCAAAATAAACATTCAGTTACTACTGCTAACATTAATCTAAGGAAAAATTAAAAATTACTGCAAATGAATGTAAGAAATACGTAAAGTTAAACCCATTTCAACTTTAAGTGTTTCTTACGTTTGAACGTAAAACGTAAAAATTACCGAAGTGCATTATGAACGAGCGCATAAACTTTGCACTGATTCAGCTTTAGGTATTTGTTATGGGCCACTTCTGCTTACGTCCATTATGAATGGGCGCTAAGTTAAATTGTTCTACGTTGCCGATCCGGGGAAAAATCCGATCCAATTAAAAATTTACATGTTTATATAATAAAAATATGTACGTATTGTTATATATTGCAAAAATTTGAGGGAAGACGGGTGAACAATCGTCGATCTAGGACGCCAAAAATACCTTTTGGCGAGCAACCCCTCGTTGTTAAATATATTTTCTTTATTATCAGTGTAGCATCCTCTATTTCCTGGTATGTTATGGTTTGTAAAAGCAAGCTATTTCAATACAATAGTAAACAACTATAATTCACTAGAGTAAATTATACTATCACAGAACCGTGGCCTAATATGGTGTTACAATTACTTTTAATCCATCCTTCAAATTAAAATTAAAATGCTTAACTTTAAGTACAGTGTCCTTTATAGTTCTCCAACTTTCACTTTCTCTTGGTTATTATTTGCATATTGCAAATAGAGCTATTTATTTTTATCCCTCTTGTATGCAGAAGAACTTTTTTTATTGTGCATGTTTCGCAAATTTACAAAAACCTAAATTGGATCACGGGATGGGGAATATCCTCTTTAGGAAGACTCGTGCGTATTTTAATCGAATGTTCTTGATATGAACCGACGTTTTCTGGCTAATTCTGTTTTCGTAAATAGAACAAATCAAACAAAGCACAGACGGAAAATCACACGGCGGCACTGAATGGGGCGTTTAATTGCGACAGGGGCGTAATTGGGCAATTATGCGACTATAGAGCACTAAAAACGCCGATAAGAATTTAATTATAGCGGCCAGCGTAAACAAAGCATCGAGTAGTAATCACTGTTTGTGATGTTGTGGAAAGTCGGTGAGCCAACGATGTTTACTTCACATAAACACGGTTATTAGAGCGTGAAGTGTGCAACTTTCACTATCGCTCTAAGCAGCTCGAAATTGCTGTTGCGGCTCGACTGCATTCAAACTGTGCGAATATGGCAGTCTGCTGATTTTTTCTGGCGTCTAGGTGTTATATAATCTGCACTTTCGAGCGAGCCGCAGCTGCACTATAGCTGCACCTAATCGCCACCAGTCGTTCGTTCTGGTTTCAGGTTATTGGAATTAGGTTATGCAAAGAATCTATTTCTGTAATCCGCATCTCGCAGGTTTTCCCTTCTTGCGCACTGCGCACTTTTCATCAGTATATCACTGTTACAAAGTTTAATAACTGTCTACAGTAATAATAAAAAATAAGGGTCAAGTTTAACATTAAATTATCATTTTTGAATGAAGAATACAAAAAATACTAAACTATTCAAAATCTAGTACTTCACAAAACAAATATCTAGAGCGGAGAGAAAATCTCCAACAAACATTAAAAATCTGATCAACATTTATCTTGAAGGATGTTCATTGATATCCTGGCAAAAGTCTATATCCGTAATGAAAACGATGTTGACCGGAAAAATAAATTCTGTGTATGATGATGTTTTAAATAAGGCAGCCTAGAATGATTACGACACATTTAAATTGAAGCAATATTTGAGTCAAATTTCTTTCCCATGCCATTCGTTTAAGTTTTGATAATTTAATGAAATTTTCAGAAAATACAACTCAAATAATTCACGATTAGACTATATTGTCCCTTTTTAAAATAATTCTGAGAATTGATTTGGAAAACATTTTTTTAATTTAAAAAATCCTGACGCAGTGTCTTAGTTACAATTTAATAAAACTCAACTAAGTTTTTATTTATAAAAATCGGTAAAAAACTAAATTAACTAAATGGGGCAAATTAGAAAGACAACCAAGTGCAATATGCCGAATTTCTACTATCACGTGGAGTTCGTCCAATTAAAGTTAGAGTGCGGTAATGCTGTACTTTATTTAAATGCACTGTCTTCATCAAATATAGATATAAAAGTATCCAAATCGTAAATCTTATAGCTAAACAATAAGAAAAAAATGTGATAATAAAATAAATTACAAACGTAAACCATGTGTTTAGAGAATATCATACATTGCAACTATGCAGACACCGTTATCCGACACCTTGTATAAATTTCTTTTTCTGCTGCAATATTAGTAAGACTGTTAATAAATTAAAAAGTGATAATCGTTGTAGTGAAATGCAAAATATTTCTTTATTACTTGTCTAAAATATTCCATCACAACTATCAGCGTTGTATAAGAAAACTAATCATCGCTCTTTCTTTCAATCTGAGTTAAGTTCTTTCTTCTGAACTTAAAATTGGAAATTAAATGATTACATTTTTAAAAATTTGTCTTTTCACTACATTCTGCATATTTCCAGAAGCGATATGAATAAAACAATATGTATTCAATGTATTTCAACACATTTATTACATCTCAAAATTAGTATTTCATTACCCTTGGAAAAACATGAAGTTTTATCTGCGAAATGCTTCAAAATAATTCCTGCATCTTTTTATCGTTGTTAAATTTTCTACCACGAAGGTTTGTCTTGAAGTTTAAAAGATATAACAGTCACTGTAGAAGGGGGGAGGGCTAGGTTCGGGCTATAAAGTGATTAGGGAGGGTCCTGAAACCCATAGTCCTCAGCAATTAGTAAGCGCGGCTTTATGAACAAGGGCGTTATCGGGACGTTTCGATTCAACATGCCAGTCCTCTTTTCTTTGATAACGTTACTCAATTTACGCAGTAAGCTAGTATAATGCTCTCCATTTACTATTTTCTTTTTTCTTTAAAATCAATTAGAAAAAATTCCATTTTAATTCTAAAAGATCGATGCCACAATCTTTTTCGTCGATTGAGCAACCTTTGCCTTTCTTGGTCATTTTTCGTCCGGTTTGCACCATTCCATTAACTCTTTTTTTGTAACAATGGATTAAAGAACTTCTTCTCTATTGTTACTACAGATATTTAAAACTTGTTTACAATAGGTCACACATTACTGGTTTTCAACGTGTCATACGCTGTATCGGAAAGCCCTACCTTTTTTTTCCCTCTATAGTATCCATGTTCACTGCAGCCTGTGGCTTATTTTGATTATTCGAATAAAGTAAACTCACAACCAATATGTAACTGATGTCCCCTGAATTAACAGATAAAGGTCCTTTACAGGGTATGTTTGAAAGTCTTTCAGTTCCAGAATCGGTCTTCTGAATATGTGTTGCCTTTTCCTGTGCAGCACATCGCACTTGCATAAGATGTGTAAAGCTGTTTCTGGTTCCTTGCTACAGAGTCTGCATGCAAAGTCCCCTTTAAATGTGCCAATTTTCCAGAGATGTTCTTTAACAGTCGCATGTCCTGTAAGAAACCCTATGGTTATCTTTAGCTGTGGCTTACTTAGATTACAAAGTTCTGTAGCTCTTTTTTGGCAAGGTCCTTTATTAAAGCTTTTGTTGAAATTATGCTCTGGTCGATTCTTCCAATACATTCCATGATGAGTGCGTGTCCTCTCCTTGATAAAGCTTCGGACAGCACTTCATGAGATTCCTAAAGCAGGTTCTGGGCCAATCTAAGCCTCACTAGATCCCTGCCGAGCCAATTAATCGGCTTTCTCATTGCCGTAGATACCGCAATGCCCAAGTGCCCATAGCAGTTTCACCGGATTATGTTCTGCCACTGCATTGAGTTCGTTGATGCATTCCCATACCAGTCTGGATGATGCTTTAGTGCTTGATAAAGCCTTTAAAGCTGCCTAGCTGTCTGATATAATATAGATCCGCTTGCTCCTGTAAGCCCTCTTATCGTTTTCACGCGCACACTGTAGTATGGCGTATATTTCTGTCTGAAAAACAGAAGCGTACTGACCCAGGAAAAAGCTTAGCTCTACCCTGGGAGCATCAGCATATATGCCTGATCCGGTACCCAGTTCGGTTTTAGAACCATCTGTGTACCAGATTAGGCTACCAGGTGCAATTGCCTGTCTAAATGTCTCGCTCCTACCTCGATCTTGCATGATCACCTCGAATAGAGAATCGTCACGTTTTTGAGGTCATGTGGTCCGTCCTCATTTTAAGAAGAGGGCCCTCCCGACTATCAATTATTCTAGTACGGCCTGTACCCGTATGTGTCTTGTACAGCCTGTAGTGACCCAGTCTTGCCTCCCTAAATCACTATGTGCAGAGATCTAGAAGTCTCCATTGCTGCAGTGGGCGTGGTTCTCATAGGCCCTGTAATGCCCAAACAGGCAAGTCTTTGTACCTTGCCCAGTTTTAGTTTAGTAGTTTCTTGTATAAGCCACCAGACCAAAGCTAAGTATGTATCCTGGTTTTAGCCCTCACGACTTGTCGTACATCCGTCTGACAACTGCTAAAGTTGTCACCGATTTGTCGACCACTTTCTCAATACCACGGTTCCAAGTAACTTTAGAATCAGAAACGACTCCTAGATACTTTACTTCTCCCAATATGGTGATTTATTTTTCGCCAAGAAGGAGAGGTGTAAGTCCCTCTAACTTTTTCCTTCGCGTAAAGGGTATAATTGTGGTTTTCCCGGAACTGACCTTGAGGCCTTACTATTCAATCCATTTAGTTACCACGTTCAGAGTCCTCTGCATCCGTTCCCTGATCGTGCCTGTAAATTTCCTTTCCACCAACACAGCTAGGTCATCGGCATACCCTACAGAAGAGAATCCTTCATCTTTTAAGTTCCTTAAGTCCATCCATTGCCAAGTTACATAACAGGAGGGAGAAAACTCCTCCCCGAGGGTACCCCCCCGCTACCAAAACCGTTATGGTTTCGTCATACACAGACGAATAAACCATCCTTTCTTTGAGCATGCAGGCTGTCCACCTGCAGCAGATCTCTTCCAGGCCACGCCCTCTCAGGGCCGAGGTTATGGAGTTGAAACATGTATTTTAAAAGGCCCCTTTTATGTCCAAAAAGACACCTAGACGGGTCTCTTTGTTGTTCAGCGTTTTTCTACTTTCCAGGTAAGGCTTACCGTTGCTTATAATACTTTTATTTTTAAACGCCCATCTAGCAGTACCTCACTCTTACGAGGGTAACGTTTTCTTTCAAAAGCACTTCAAATGCCCCATCTGCAAGTGGTTCGTCTTCGATATTTTCTCAATCCAAACAAAATTTCTTTGCTTATTCCTTAACAGTAGAATATGAAGGTAAAAATTCCCCGTATACATTATTCAAACGTAATATCACTGGGACTAAAATCTACTTTAGTGAGAAATTTATTATGGTTAGATACCAAATTTTCAATACTGTGTTAAATGGCGCGGCAACACTAGTTCAAGTATTTGTTGCTACACGAGAAGCGCAAATTAGCTGCTAAAATTTTTACCATCGTTTTATCCAAATATTGCGCTATTTAGCACTATCGCGATTTTGTTTCTATTATTACTGAAACATAGTCAGGTCGGAAATTTTTAGCGCTTACCTCTTACATAAGGGACGAATATTAAAAAACGACAGTTTCTTGGGTAAATTCCAAATTAGAGTTTATGAATTTGTAGTTATAATGAATATTGCATTAGACCAAGGAAACCAGCAAAAAGACAACAAAAAGTTCATCTTTTTCATGTTTACCGTGCAGTTTTTTCAGTTGGTTAGCTTGTTACAGCTGTTTAACAAAAATAACAAATAGCTTTTTAGACATCAGCATATATGGTCAACGGCAAAAGAATAAAACGATGTAATATCCTGTGGGTATCCTGAAATGTTTTCTTATCCAGAAATTATTTATAGTTTGAAAATTTCAGATAAAATAACGCAACATATAATAATATTTATTTTTTTATGCATTTGATCAAAATAATGGGTAACATTTTTATATAACCTCTGTAAAAGATGCGGATTAGTCCTAGGACTATTTGCACAACTCGCTATTTCATAGTTGTTTTCAAACTATTGTCTTCTTTCTGTGTGCTCCAATTTAGTTCGAAGCGTTACAATGTAGAGCAAGCGTCTAAAATAAGAATGCGTCTAATCCATTTATCAGCACAACATAGTAGCAGTGTTGCGTTTTGTATGATTAAGGAATCAGTTAAAACTGCGATTATGTGATTTTTAAAGGTTTTCAGTCTCATACTTGCTTTTTCGATTCGGAAGTCTCATCTCATGTCGGTATTTGATGCAAATATTCGACTTTCCATATTTCGTCATCATCGAAGAGGTTCTAAGAGATTTTAAAATAAATAGCCTATTAAGCAAGCAAGGGACCCTGTTGAAATGTTTGTTATTGTCAACCCGACATACATTTCCATAATGATACCAACTCACAAATTCAAGAGCCTTCGCCCTAATATTGTTGGTACGAATAAAATGCACGCATGTTCACCGAACTATCATTCCAATCTAGATAAGTTATTTTAACATTTTCCCCCGTTAAACACTTTTTTATAACACTCAATAGTAGCTGTTCAGTCATCACGGTTAGTACTGAAGAAATGATGCGATCCACAGGTCAAATTAGCTCATTCCCATATGCTAAAACTTTCATTCAATCCCAATGTTGAAATATTACTAGTGAAACGAAAATTAAAATAAACTTCGTACACATATTCCCATGCTTTCATTTGAACAGAATTAGTTGGTTACAACAGACGAATCATGGATCTGGCATTAGATGTCAGGAAAGAAATGGCAGTTCGTGGAATACCATCGGCCAAAGCATCCACAATCGGGACTGTTTATTACAAAACAAATAGAGCTTATTTGTTGGAATCAAGAGTGGTTTTTACTGACGAATCAGCTGCCAGTCACTAAATCAAATTTGCTAATGTATTCAGCAACGCCGGATCTCGCGCCGAGTGACTATAATTTATTTGACTCAATGAAAGAGGTAGTGAGCGGTAAGAAGTTCTCCTCCAACGACGAGCTTCAGTGGTGTATTCACCAGTGGTAGCGCCTTACGCCCCAAGAATGGTTTGGTTTGCAAGATTTACAGAAACTACCAGAAGGATGACAGAAGTGCATACACATTAAAGAGGAATACTTTAACAAAATGTGTACCTACTCACTTTTTACTAATAAAAAATTAATGAGGGAAAAACAACTATAGTATCAATAATTTTTCATTCCTTAATATAAATTACCTATGCATAAAAATCTCCAAGTGTAATTTTATATGAATATTTCATGTTCAGGGGTAGAACTTTTAGTGGAATTCAACGCCTTTATAAAAAGCAGCCAACACGTTATATAAAAATAAAAGACTTCGTTCCGTTTTATGATTAGTAATTTGTCAATCGTAACGTACCCTATTCGATTATATATTATTGTTGGATTTTTTAGGACCTGTAAGAGAACAGATCCCAATATCGTCATAGTTTTGTGAAAATGGATTTGATGAAGTTTCTGAATAGCCACAATGTAGAAGTCAAAGATCATCATATTGAACAGTGATTGGTGTTTTGTATTTATAATATGAGATCTGTCTCAAAAATATCAAGCCAATGTTAATATAATTAAAATTGTTTGCGCGATCAATAAAAGTGGACTGTAACGCGTATCAGTTGGAAGTTAGGAGTGTGGGCACATGTAGTATATAATCGTCACATTTGTAATAATTCATATTCACCGGACCTTGCGGCGTGAGACTATACCCTGGTTGATGTCGTGAAAAATGTAATGCACAATAAGAAGTTATCCTCCAAGCACGAGCTTTAGTCGACTGTCCACAAGTGCCTACATGCTAAATCTAAAGTAGCTTTACCGAAACTGCCGGAATGATAGCAAAAGTACATAGAGAGTAAAGGGGAATAACACTAAAAATGTCAGAAATAACAGAAATAGAAGCTGGTCTCCAGCTTGGAAGTTGCCTTGATCAAAAGTTATAAGAAATGACATATTAGAAGCTGGGTCCGCTAAAAACCCATATTGCATTGTTGTAGGACAACCCGGTAGGCCAAAGACTTTTGAATATCCCCCTTATGTTTTTAGATTCAGTAGTTCTCGAGTTGAAACTCGCGACGGACAGACAGACGTCCGCACCGATTTTATTAGGCTTCCCTTTCAGGTATAGAAGCCTAAAAGAAGCAGAACAAAAAATTATTTAGAGTAATGGATAATTTTTGGTGTGAAATAAAAGGTTTTAATATGCGCATTACAAAAATATATAATTTATATAAATTAAATAAAAATAAAGTTAAAAAATTATAACCCGATTAGAACTTTAAATGTTATTTAAAAAGTTTTAACAAGACTTCGATACTCGTATAGCCGCAGTCACACGTCGTATCTCAAACAAATAAGATAAATTACTGATGTGCGACTGTGGCTATACGAATATCGAAGTTTTGTTTATAACTTTTTAAAAGACATTCAAAGTCGTAGTCGGGTTTTAGTTTTATAACTTTATTTTTTTCATTCTGCTATTAACTGCCCGCATTTAACTACGTATAAAATTAATTTTATATAATAACTAGATTTTTATAATTTATTTGTATATTTATTCGTAAATAAACATTATCTCTTGAATGTTCTCGTGTCTAACATAATAAAGCACTTTGTTTCTCCATTTTTAATTTTAAGCTTACAGTCAGTTAAGTAACAGCATGCTCGGGTTAATGTGGAGAAAACATGATTTAAAAACGTTTTAAAATACATGGGTACGTTGTACTCCATCAGAACAAAGATGCTATTGTATCAGTAATGTGTCCAGTCACCACCGGCGTCGATATTTGCCTGGCATCTCCGGGGCATGCTTTCGACCAACTTGATGGCGTATTCATCCGGCAAGAACCTCCAAATGCTACGAATTTCTTGAGATAACTGCCTTAAAGTGAACACTTTTCTTCCACTAGGTTCGTGTTTGATGTATGCCCACACATTCTCAATTGGATTTGCATCGGACGACTGCGATAGACAATCAGGTGTAACGATGCCACACTACTCTTTCCACTCGATGCAAAGCTTGCTGCGGTGTTTGGGGTAGTTGTCCTCCTGCAGGATCCAATCCTCATTTTTTTTGATAAACTAACATTCGGCAGTTGGTAACAAATATGTCTTATATGTTTCAAACATTTTCGAAGCATTTAGATTGTACGTAAACAGATGCCATGTTTTGAAACCCAATTATCAGAAGCAGCCCCAAATATGCACTTTTACTAGGTGTTTAACGATCTGCTATATCAACACGTTAGTTGAGGTTTACCAGGCTCGTGGGATGGTAACATATACCAAACAGAAACTTCGACGTAAAAATTACATTGCTCCAATCTCGGTCGATATTATCTTTTGCTCAAGCTAGTCGCTTCATCACATGCTTTTGACCCAACAAAGGTTTTTTCACTGAACTACGACATTTGATATCATGCGTACGGAGATGGGTTCGGTTTCAATTTTGTTGCTCCTTGACGCAATATTAAGCCCTATTTTGAAAACAAGTTCACGATCTGTTTTTTGTCTCCTTATATCGCTGCACCCACTTGCTGACGAATGTTTTCGACTTATTCCTGTATTTAGCAGCCGTTGCATGAGACATTTTCGGACCTTTCGGATGGGTACAGAGGAACACAGCCTCGTAGCGCGATGCGTACGCGGCACTCACGGTGATTTACGCGTTTCTCTAGCAAGAATTCAATGCCAACTGAATCTTTTGTGACAAAGCGTCGAGGACAAAGGTTTCCTGTACCAGCGCACGAAAGAATTAGAGCGATTCCTTTTACTAACTGCTAATTATGCCGAACACACTTTTGTTTAACTGAATGTACATTCAAAGTTGAATAATGAGTTTCAAATGGTAAAATATGGAGGATTTCAGAAATAGCTATGGGATGTTTCAAATTACGAAATTAAGTTTTTTCAATTGCAACGCATAAAAACCAATGCGCACATCTGCAGAACTAAACTGATTCGCGTGCAAAATGACGAGCATCCCGATTCGTGACCTACATCAACGTGCCGCGTGTCGTGATCGCAGTTAATTAACCTTGCGCGACGAGCACAACTGGAAAATGCAAGTGTGCAAAGCGCAACATCGTGAGTTTCGCAAAAGCCGAGATAGCAGAGTCGCAGAAAAGGCCACCATAAAGCGCGTGTGCCGCAATGCCTAAGCGGCCTATCAGACACCTCAATAGCTCTTCTATCGAGTGCTCCTTCACCTGCTTGGTATTCGCGGAATTTCATTTACGGGAATTTTAACGGAAACGCAGATTACGCCTTAATTAGGTTATGCAATGGCCGCGCATAATAGAACTATAATTGCTACTTTCCGCAAGCCTGGCGGTGTAATCGTACTGTTTCATTAGTATTTCTCCTGGAGGTGTTATTAATTTTTAATTGAGGCAAATCGGGAGCGTCCTCTAAAATACACATCTGTACTTGTTAGATTACTAATATCCCAGTCATTTTTGTTCGAGTGTATATATGACAAAAGGTCACTAGAGATTACACAAATAGCATCTATTAAACTATTATTAATTCAACCCAACGGATGAACAACTGAAATTAGGGAATATTGTAGGCTTATAAACTTGCCGTTTACGGCTGGAATGGACTCATAAAGTCGCGTGAAGAAGTAATAATAACAGAAGAGGTGAGTATACCTTTAGCTTTATTATTTTCAATTATTTGGATATATTAAACACAGAGAAAAACCACTCTTTAGTATAAAGACTCGCCAACCTATCATGTAAGCTCTCAAATTATTTACTGGCATGTATCCGAGAATTATCACTCTTGGTTCATAGGTACGTATGAATGGAAATAAAAAATAATGAGTCAATCTTGGAAACTAGGAAAATACAAGCACTATTTACAAATCAAGATAACCAATGTCGAAAATGTATTAAAATCAGTACGGGTACTGAAGTAACCTTTGTACAGTTGCAAAAGGCTATTCTCAATTCGTATTATAATTATCAAATCCTACGTAAAGCATTAATAGGAACGTTAATAGATGGAATACCAAATTTGAAAAAATACTTGCAAGTTGCTTCATAAAACAAAAAGAACATGTATATCAGCTCGAATACTTACTATTTACAGGAAAATGTCAGGAAAAACCTCTATTAGAAAAATAAAAATGATTCTAAAGCAGGATTTCAAAACATTCTAGTTCAAAGATTTAGTGGAACTTGCAAAACAATAATAAAGTCAAATGGAAAATACGGGCAAAGAGAAGTAAGTTATAGGTTCCAAGAGCACGTTACAGATTCAGAAGAAGCTCTTCCTACATATAAATATCAGCTTGATCTCGTACACCATGTATCTAAAAAATAACGAAAAACTCATTGTTAAAAAAGAGTTATCAATTAAAAAATCTTCTTCTTCTTTTCTTATGTATCCTTATACCCCTTGGGTGTCGGATATACTCTTAACTACCCTCTACTCACTTTTTCCATTTTTTCCGGTCCAGTGCTAATTCTTTCATCTCCTCCTTCGTCTTTCCCCTTCTTCTGCCCACTTCCTCTATATTCTGTAACCAGTTTTTCCTAGGTCTTCCCTTTCTTCTCTTCCAAATCCTACCTGCTTCCATAGTTTTCTTCACTAGTCTACTGTGGTCCATCCTCAATATGTGGCCATACCATTATAGTTGTTTATTTTCTATTTTCTTTGTAACCGGTTCTTGATCTATCATATGTCTTATACGTTCGTTTCTCTCTCTGTCAAACTTGGTCTTTCCAGTTATTTTCCTAAAGTATTTCATTTCCGCGGAAATTATTTTACTTTCATGTTTTTCTTGCATAACCCATGTTTCACATACATATGTCATTGTAGGTAAGACTATCGTGTTATAGACCCGTAGCTTCGTTTTTTTATCTATTTCCTATTTTCCGAAGGTAGTTTTATTTAATGCGTAGTAGATCTTTCTGCTTGTATTAGTTCGTTTGGTTATCTCTAGGTCTATTTTACCGTCGTCTGATATTGTACTGCCCAAGTACTCATATGCCTTTGCTTTTTCTACTCCTTTTCCCTTAATTTCTATTCTTCTTTCTTCTTCTCGTACCTTATCGTTAATTATCATCATTTTACATTTATCCGTGTTAACCTCCATTCCCAGTTTATCTATCTCTTCAGGCTATATTTTCGTTAGTTCTCTCATTTTCTCTGTAGGTGATATTAAGACTATGTTATCCGCGTACATGAGCAATCGACTCTTACTGGTGCTAATCTGCTATATCCTATCATCGTTTGTTGTTGTGTGGATTTCACTCAGGTGTTTCTTAATAACCTATCCATCAGGACTATGAACAGCAGAGGACTGAGGCTGTCTCCTTGTTTTATTTCTAGTTCCGTTTTAAATCTTGTTGATTCCTCTCCATTTATGTTGATCACTCCCTTTACATCATTATATATACTCTTCATTACTCGTATCAACTTTGCTTGAACTTCTAACTGCTCGAGGCATCTCCATATTATCTTTCTGTTTATCGTATCAAAAGCTGCTTTTATGTCTATGAAAATTACAAACAGTTCTTCTCCTTTTTCTTCTTTTTTTTCTATCAAATTTCTTAGTATGTAGATATTGTCATTAGTCTGTCTTCCCGTCATGTAAGCCGCTTGTTCATCTGCTAGTTTGCTATTAATTATTTTCCTTAATGTTCTTTCTATTACTTTTGTATATAATTTAAAACAGGTAGAAGATACGCAGATGGCCTTGTAATTCTCACGCCCTTCGTGAGTATCCGGATTATAATATTTTCTTGCCAATTCTCTGGGATTTCTTCTGTCTGCCATGCCTCATTGATTATTTTTAGAATTCATTCCTTTCCTTTGTCCCCCAAATACTTTATCATCTCTGGTTCAATGCCATCACCCTGTCCACACGCCTTTCCTGTTCTGATGTTTTTCATTGCTTCTTCCAGTTCTTCTATTTCTATTTCCTTCAGCGATTCTTCCCCTTCTTTTTCATCTGTTCTTTCATTGCTATCTGATTCGTTCTGTCTATTTGCTTAATTCACACTATTCTTACCTTCAAATTTGTTTGTGTAGTAGTCTGTCCAGATTTCTAGTATGTCATGTACTTCAGATTTAAATTCGTTATCGTCATTTCTTATGCCCCTTATCTTTTTCTTTTTATTTCCTTTCAGCATTTTTATTACATACCAAAATTTTCTATTGTTTGTATTGTATGTTTGGTTTAGTTCCATACCAAACTCCTCCCAAGTTTTTCTTTTCGCCTCTCTCACAACTTCTTTCGCTATATTCCTTCTGTTTATATATTCTTCTTTGTCCTGTTAGTTTCGCGTTTCTCTGAATTTTTTCCATGCCATTTTTTTATTCGTAACTGCTTCTCTTACATCCTTATTTCACCATCTAGTTTTCTTCAGTTGGTTTTCGTTATATTTCCTAGTGTTGCATGCCTTTTTTGCTATTTTATGAATTGTTTCACTAAATGTTTGCCATCTTCTTTCTAGGGTCCAGTTGGTATTATCTTGTTTTAGTTTTGATAATTCTCCGTCTACTTCTATTTGATATTTTAACTTCATTTCATCATTTCTTAGATTCTGTATTTGTATTCTTTCATATTCTTTTTCTTTTTGCATTTCTGTGTCCTCTTTTAGCCCTGCTGTTACCAATCTATGTTGTGTTCCCATTTCTGCGTCCAAAAGCCATTTCTAATTATGAGATCGTTTGTTTGGCAAAACTCTAGCATTCTCTATCTATATTTATAATCTCTTCTCCATATTTTCCTGTGCATCCTAGCCCTCTATTTTCATCTCTTCCGACTCTTGCGTTCCAATCCGCCATGATGATTATTAGGTCTTTCTCTTTTCTAATTCTATCTAGTGTGTTCTGTAAATCTGTGTAAAAATTTAAGTTTTCCTCTTCATCTGCTCCTTGTATTGGTGCATATAATTGTATTATATTTATCATTCCATCTAATCCAATATCATTAATCCAATACCGTTAATCTTGAATTTGCTGCTTCAAATCTGCTAACTTTCTTATCTAGTTCTTCTGATATTATTATGCCCACTCCTTCTTCTGCTCTCTGTTTTGGATGTCTTCCTGAATAATATAGATTATAATTATCTTTTAATTGTTTATTACCCGATCCTTTGATTTTTCTTTCACTTAAGCCCATAATTTTAATATCATATTGTTGCATTTCTTCTATTAGCTCGCACTCTTTTCCCGTTATTGACGTAATATTCCATGTTCCAATTTCCATTTGTTTAAGTTTATGTGTTCTATTAATTTCTGTATTTCTAATTCTGTCCTTTTCCTTACTCATTATTCCTTTTGTCTTGCAGTTATCTACTTTTGTGTATTTCCTGTTTCTATTCTGTACTAGTTTTGTGTACGTCGTCCCGTAAATGTTATTGTTCTCATTTGTTTCCTGAATTCCTCGTCGTCTATATTCCGTGGTGACCTTTCGCTTATAGTTCTTGCTTTCCGGTTGTTCTCTGAGTAATTTTCCGTTCCACTTGTTCCTTCTTTTCCTATTTCTGTTTGTTCTGCATTTTCTTTTTCTTGTATTTCTAACTTCTCCTCTAGCTGTTATAGTGTGTATATTTCTCCATTCACTATAAGCTTGTTATAAATAAGTTTTGCATTGTATCCCTTGTTTCGTGCCACTATCATATGTTTTATCAATGTTCTTCTCTTTTCCAGTATATGCTTCGAGTAGTCTTCGTTAATCCAGATCTTCTTTCCTTCGGTTGCTTCAGGATCTCCTGTTTCTTGTTTCATGTTGCCAATTCTATTAATTATGGTCTGTTCTTTTGCTGTCCCTCTTCTATACCTCCTAATCTTTTAATTTCCAGGGTTTCTGTTTCAATGTTCACGTTGACCCCTATATCTCTTAAAATAACTTTTATTTTCTCTTTTAGTCCAAGTTCTGGTTCATTAAATTTATCTTCAACTCCTTGTATCAAAATTTTTTTCTTACGCATCTCCCTTTCCAATATATCGATATGCGTACTTGTATATCTAGTTGTGTTTTTAGTTTTTCATTTTGTTTCTTTAAACCCTCATTTTCTAATCTTGTTTCTTGCAACTCTTTACTTATTGCGTCCAGTTTAGTGCTTATATCTTGTGTTTTGGTGTGTAAATATTTTATTTTGTCTAATTTGGTATAAATCTCTTCTAGAATCTTCTCCATTATAACACAGGTATTTAAACAAATTTTCCTTCTCTCTGATCAGTATTTTAAACTTCTTTAGTCTTTAACTATAATTTACCTTTAAGCAGCTCCTGTTTGTGTGTCCTGTTAAATAATCAGCTGGTGCCAAGGGGTGGGTCCGATTCATCTCCCTTACCTGCTAAGTATTCAGAATTATAGGGCACTTTTTCCACGATAAATTGTAAATTATTACTCAAGCCGTAATTCACACCTACTTGTCACACAAACACCAGGACCGGTACCTGTTATCCTGTACCTTTTATAAATCAGTATTGAACACTGAACTTTTGGTTTTTGTTTTTGTAATTTCTCTAAACTTATTTTTCTAAACCTATTACGTTTATTATTGTATATATTTTTTTCATTTCGCTGAAACTTAAATTCGCCTTAATCCGACCCCTGTATGCTATTTACGCTTAGTACAGATGGTACACGTCCGTGACCGGACTTATTCGACTGGCTCGAAGCCGGCCGCCTCTTATCTTTATTGTATACCCAAATTATAAATTTACTTTCCTACTGTTAATTCTAATCTTACCTTGGTTTCTGCTAGCATATAGTATCATATCACACTTATTTTACCTACTCACTCTCCACCTTACAATTATTTCGCATTAAACACCCATTTCTACCGAAATTATTTGCGATAGACTTATTTGCTTTCACATTCAACTTCGCCAGGATCGGCATCAAAGACAAATTAAAAAGTCATATGATAATATAGTAAAAAAAAATAGAAGACTCTCTAAACAGGACATTGTAAGTACTTTTCATGACATTTCCTACAAATTAAAATTAGTTGCAAGAAGGAGTTGTAGAACACATTTACCTTCTCTAGATAAAAAGGTTGCAAATAGAAGAACAAAAGATCCTATTGCTAAAAAGGTGGAAATTGTTTCAGTAAAAAAGAGTCTTATTACCCTTGATATAACAAACTCCTTGTCGAACCAAATTTTCCAATACATTCTCAGACCTGGGCATTGTAGAAAAAATATGTGTTGATGAGAACTTTAGCGTAAATAGACAGAAAATGGTTTTTGGTGCTAATTAAACAAAGTACAATATTAAGTAAAAACATCTGCAAGCAAGGTAAGAGACCAAATACTTAGGTATAATCTTAAATACAAAGGTAAACTGAAACTCGCATATAAAAAAAACTATTAATAAGGGAAAAACTTAAACAACTCTTAGTACACTCTCTTGTGGTGAAATCTGTGGCGACCTAAAGTAATATTAAAAAGGGGGCATGTCAAATTGGAGCTAACTAAGCTATAGAAATTTGCCTGTCTGTACATTACAGTTCCAATAAGAAGCACTACATCTTTATTATTTTCCCTAAATATTTTTTTCAAAGTTAAAGCCGAGATGGCGGTCTGTAAGCTGAAATAAGATGAACACTGGTCTTATTTAGATATCGGGTTGCAAAAGTGTTATTAAAAATGCTTCAAAATCCAGTCTTACTGGAAAATCAAAGTTTGTATTAGATATTATTGAGCAAAAAAAACTGATCTGGTATACAAACAGATCTAAAATTGACATTGTCATTTGATTGTGAATATATGAACAAACTCTCCAGTTTCATAAGAAAACGTGCATACCAAGCAAACATTTACATTAAACACCTGTATATGTGCAAAAACATTTATCTATATGAACTATGAATATAAAGATATTCTTGTCTTAGCAAATATCCAGGCTGCAATGAAAACCCAGATAGTTACCACATTGATACTGGTCTAGAAATGTCTGCAAAACATTATAAGCCTGGCAAACCGTTATTATGTGAGTGCCAAAAAAGTATCTTTCTTCCTAGCCAATCTTCATTGAACAAGTGGATAAATTAATTCTATATATGTGCAGTTAGTGGTTCTTAATAACATCCTTTGATTACATCTAAAAATTTGTTTAGATCACTTTCTAATAGTATCATCATATAGTCAAAAGCAATTATTGAAGAATAACATTTTATGCATACACGCAGCGTCTCTAACGACTTCATAGAAACATTGCGAGGCTAAATGGTAATCGAAAATAACTACTTATAATGAGGATACTATCCAGATTGAATAAACTTCTGTAAAAGTTTACGACCAGTAATAAGCGTAGCCTTAAATATTTAAAAAACTTCATTTTAGGCTTTTAACTATCATTAAACAGAATGTATATAAATCACGTAAACAAATATCTTAAACAAACCAAAACCTCCTGGTCTACACGCCCATTTAGCAAGATTACCATAATAACTTAGTAATTAGCGGTAGCAATTGTCATAATCTAACGTCTGCTTTGAGCTGATGCAACATCATGTTAATATGTCCCATTACTCTTAATACCTACCTAATGATACACATCAAGCAAACTTGGAAGAATTTCGTTGAAAAATGCAAAAAATCTAGAGCATTTTAATGTATACAACCTAATAATTGGTGGAAAATAGTGTTGTTGGCCTTAGAATCACTTTAGTATTTAGTGTAAATATTCCGTCCAAAATAAAAGTCTCTTAAAGTTATTTACCTTTTTGCTCAAAAAACTTGCTTTATTTATCCAAAATTTTCTGTTGTACTGTTTCACTTTTGTAAATAATAATAATAGTTTCCCGTAATAGGCCTTGAAGGCCCTTTGAACAGGATAGGTCTGCTACAATCTAAAGCCTACGGTACACAAGGGTAGTAACGTGGCTAGCGCTACGTACCGACCGCCTATTATTACCCCAGAGTTTGACCTCCAGGTACTGGGCCAGCGATTGAATTGGCGGAGAGAGGGATTCGAACCCGCAACTCTTGGTTTCGTAGTCTAGCGACCTATCCACTAAACCACCACGGCTCCCACTTTTGTAAATGATAGCCCGAAATAAACGCCAAATTTAAATTTTAAATAAAACGGTTTTCAAATTTTATGATTGGATATTTATTTTTTATATTTTGGTTCTTTTTACAAAATTTTCGATTATAAATTAGCACATGTTGTAATCAATTTCATGGATAACACGCCGGATTTCGTTCTTGAGGTTATGAACTGTTTATGGATTGCTAACGTAGGCTGAATAAATATCAAGTAATTTTACAAAAATAAGTCAGATAAAGTTAAATAGTATGATCTTGCTGACCAGTTGATGCCGTTAGTGCAGTAAACCGACTGTTGCTTGAGATGTATGAGAGGTAGCGCCGTTTTGCTGGAATCACATTTGTTCCAGATCCATGTTCGTGGCAAAATACTAGGTTATCATATAACGGTAACGATCACAGTTATAACATTCGCAGCATTATCTTCGAAGAAATATAGGTCTATCACGACACTTTCCAAAAATCTGTACTAAAGAGTGACTTGTCGGAAGTGCGTTTGCTTTTCATGAGTTATTAAGTTGAAAATGCGAATCACGGCCAAGGTGATTTTTTGAGTAAAGTGGGAATTAACTTTATGATATTTTAAATTCTAATTGGCGAATTTCCAACGGTGAGCCCAGTCAGCAAGCTTAAACTTTTACGTCCGATAACTTTGATTAATTATGGTAATACTTTCACGAGACCTGATCCACTACCAATTTAATTTCATCAAATTTTGCAATCTTCAAGAGTTTATTCATTTGATGCACTACTTCGACCAAAAATTTCACGAAGTTTTCGTACCGTTTTCTCAAAATTTTGACCAAATTTGCAAATCGTTTTGCAGACAAATTCTCTGATCTTTCGTATGGTGTTCCAAATTTAAGAATCATAAAAATCATCGGTGGCATCTGCTAAAGCCTCAGAATTTCCAGCCACAAAACAAAAAATCTCGAAGTTTAAATTCGGTGTTCAATTTAGTCTGGCCTTTATAAAGCCAAACTGAAATTTCCAAAAGGCTCCTGCACCATTTACCGCTCTGTCTATCATGGTAAAAAGTTTCAGAACCACAAAACAGCAACTGCACTAACTGGAGAGAGATGGTGCAACAAAGAAATAAATTTTATTATTTGGTGATCAATAACGCCAGCAATAAAGAAACAAATTGTGCGACTTGATAACAAAAATCGCTCTTTTATAATGACTGAAGTTGAGTGCGACACGATGTGTGGTTTCATCCAATCGTAGATAAAATTTGTCAAGGTATGAGATTTGGGCTATGTTTACTATGTACCTACACATTTCTTATGGCTTCATCTAGTTCTCAGTTTTCTTTCCTCAAATATTTCTTTTTACCACCACTGCATTCACCTGTAGTTTTTGATATACTTTTGTTTATTTATTAAAAAATTAAAAATAAATAACCCAAAATATAAGAAAAGATATTTTTATGTTATAGTTAAATTTCAATTTCCTTCCATCGCATGTTTTTATTAAATAACCGTTATGTTACAGTCGCAAGCAAGTTACTGTTACGCAGGTCTAAATATAGCGGAACCAATAAGAATATCGGTGTAACATACTTATTCTCATATTTGGTTATTGAAAGGCATTCATTCCATAGCTTTCGTGAAACTAGTAATATTGTTTTAATATTAAGTTAGGATTATAAAAAACATTACATTACGTGATTTCTGGAGAATGTGACCCAAAGTATCAATAAAGTGCGCTGTATTAAAGAAAATGGGGTTACTTTGACCTGCTTCCTTACATTTTATAAGGAAATTGTGCCGGCAATGCATGTAATGCACATATTTATATTCAGTTGCTCAGTAAGTACATATGGCGGCTATGTGCAGCATACAAAACACATGTTCTGCATTTTTATGGTGCATATTGCCAATTCCGCTCATGGCAGAATAACGCAATATGGGAAATATTGTTTTTCATGATTTCCGTATCGGAGCGTGCATGAGGAAGTCGGGCAAAACAATGGAGATACATTTTAATAAAAATGCTGAACCGCACGAAATATTTTTGGAGGTTTTTTCTAACATCATTTATTTCACTTTGTAACTGCTTAATGTGTAACATATGTATTGTTGTTCATAAACGTTATGTAGTTGTTGAAAAAGGTTTTGGTGATTTAAAATGTCTACATGGTTATTTGTAGTAGCTTTCTAACAAATGTGTCTTTATAATACATTTTTTAATTCTGTAATTCGGTTGTTTAGGTATTTAAAAAGATACTAGACCACAATTGCCAATTATTTCATTATAGCGTATTTTGAAGTTATATCTTCGTTATAAGTAGGGATGTACACATTTATTCTTAACCCCAAACTCATTTGATCTAATCTAAAAGCCCTAATCTTACTAATAATTCTTTTACTATTAAACGTTTATTTTGCACCACCTCACGCTCGAGCAGGGAGACATAGTTACCCCAGAAATTTTAGCATTTACCTCGTACGATGACAAAAACGGTACAAAGAGAGCTTATTCAATGATAAGCCATACATATAAGTACTAGGAAGATAGAAATAGGCTTAGACTCTGGTACACTCATTTAAATAAATTTTGAACCATTCAATTGTATATGAGTATCAATTTCTTAATACTTCCTTCTATATTAGTTATTCCACGAAACATTCATTCGTTTATAATCATAAATAGCCACCAGATTAATTTCAAAAAGTTTATACACAACTTCGCAACATTTTGACATTTTATCGCGGAAACATAAAAACAAAGTAGACAAACAAACCACTCAAGCGTTACAAAGTAAACACAGGAACTGTCTGCGAAAACAATAAGAGATTCCACATTGCCAGTTTACACAAGTTCAAATACGCGGGGTTGTTAAACGATTAAGTGAAAAGTGCACATGCTATTAACTATTATTATTTTAATGTGAACGGCACATTCTAAAGAGTAACTAGGCTCATCGATAAAACAGGGACTCAAATTTCACTCGTAATTTCTCCAAAGATATAAAAACGTCATTGACACACTTGCGATCCATTAGCGCCTCATTCCCAGACCATCACGATTAAACACCAATTTGAATACGGTTAGAGTCAAGTTGTAATTGCTGGATTTTAGCTAACAAGCTTCGGTTCGATAACAATATTTTTGAAGCTAATTGAGGATACCTCCGAAGCTCATCATTCCACTTTCGAAACTGCTGCCTGCATGCAAACCATATCTGTGGAGTTTGCTTTCTCCTTTTGGTAGGCAGAAAATATTTTTTACGATTATATAGGCCATGCTGTTTCCTACTAACATCGATTTAGAAAACAACTTTTGGATAGTAGGCATAATAAATCTTACTAGTAAACACTTTCAACCAGTTTTGTATAAAAAATAAATAATAAAACAACAATATAATAAACCAACAAATACCTACAAATGGTATTTGATAACATTAAAAAATTCTCTTCACAAATATAAACTTATTTAAATAATGACATATTCATTAAAATTTAAAGCAAAATTGCCATTGACAAATAAGTAACAGACATAAGAAGGTGTAAACGATTAATAATCTATGAACTTATTGGAAGATAATGTACACTAGGTTGTCAGGGTAAAGTAAACTATAAGAGAAGGTTGATAATTTATAGTTGTAAAGCAAAACTATCAGCTAAATAACAGTCTTAAAAATCTGTGAACAATTTAGTATTACTAGAAACATGTTATGTTTTCCTGAATATAAAGGTTTAGATAATTTCATCATAGGACAGCATCATGATCCCTTGCAATGAGACAACTTTGTGTTTAAAACTACCCCTGTCAACAGTGAATCAGGTTAATACTTAATTTAAAAGAAGCGATACCCGATTAACAATGCTAAGAAACAACCATTTGTAAGAAAAGTTGTTAAAGATCCCAGAAAAACAGTGGTCGAACACACTGTAGGTGTCAGAAAGGAGCAAGAGCGTCATTAAACATTATTTGCATAGTGTAGGTTTGTAGAAATACCAAAGACAAATTCTTGCCGACACCTTTGCAGAAGAAATTTTCCAAAAGAATTGAACAACAAAGATGCGTTTTTTGGATGACTAAAATATTTCTAGCTTACCATTTGCTAATGATCAAGTAATATATGCAGAAGATGCAGACGAATATATTCTACCTTTTTAGGAAGTTAGTAGAGAAGTATGAAAAATAGAGTTTGTAAATTAACTACAACAAGCCAAAGTCTATGGTCATTGGAACTCCAGGACAGCACTTGCGCACAAAAAAAGGAATAATTAAAAATACAAATGAATATCCAGTTCCTCGGGGTTATATAACATCATATACGAAATAAAACTTCAAAAGGAGAGGTGGTTATTAAACAACCTCATTCGGTATTATGGAGCAAGAGTATTTTGAATAAAACAAAAAAAAACATATGATCAAATCTATGGTAGCAAGCTGTGCCACCTTTGGAACAGAAATATGGTTTTTAAACCAAATGAAAAAAACAAACACAGTTCAACAGAAACCATGTACTGGAGAAGATGCTACAGACTCACATTGTAAAACCAAAATGGTATGGCCACACGAGGCAAATGTGTGAAAAAAGATTGTCACAAAAATTTTGAAAACGGAAGCCTACACAAAGGAGAAAGAAGGAATATAAAGAAGGCCATGCAGAGGCAAGAACTGGAAAAATGATTATATAAATAGACAAACCTGGATATTATGTTGCGGAAAACGGTATATATATATATATATATATATATATATATATATAAAACGTAATGACTCTCTAATTTTCATGAAGAATTCTATCTTCATGCTTTAAAATATTGAGTCCATCTTTCCAGGTATTCTTTAACTACTCCGGTCATGTTTCCTTCTTTGTCTTTACAAAAGTAGGTCCTTGTAGCTCCATTTTTCCTTTTTAACTTTCTGATACAAATTCCTTAATTCTTTAGATGCAAAACCGTCTTTTTTTTGTAATTCCTGTTTTACATATTTTACATTCATTATCAAAGCATTTACTTCACTACTGCCCCTATCTTCTAAAAGCGTTACTTACATGTTTTTAAGACCACCTCTTCTATCTTGTTCAACTGTTCTTTAAAACACTGCGTCATTTCACTCCTAAACTTTTGTTCGAGCTTGTTTCTATATTACTCTATAATTCTTTCATCATTAAGTTTACCATTACTTAACTTTTGTATCTTTCTCAGTTATATATTTCTCTTTGGTTTAATTCATTCCATTTTGATTATTATTAGGAAGTGATGCAAGTCGACCCTGTAGCTCCTAAAATTTAAATTTCGATTGATTGTAATGAATATATTTTGAGCAAAACGTAAATATACTCATATATAGCTGATACCACTGATATGAAACAATAAACGAAGAGGAATATTAAAACATCATGTATATATATACATATATATTAACAAGCAACATGAGAAGAGAGGAAACAACAACACAAAAAAGGTAATTTTTGGTTACGTAATAAGCTAATATAATAATGGTAAGGCTCTACATCCCGCGTGGGAGCACGGCCTGCGAACTGAGAGGTTAAGGCTCTCGTACGTTCGCTCTCTCTGCCCGGTCGTCGCGCACCATCTCTGGTGCGGAGCGGTGTGGCAAGCACCGCGCTTTAGACGACCGCCATTATTACCCCTTGTTCGAGTGAACGCAGGTACTCAATTATTTTTAGTGACTGAGTAGGCCACCCACCAGGCATCAGAGAGCATCGGAAATTGAACCCGGGTCCGTCAGCATCGCAGCCCGCCCCTCAACCACGGGATCACGCTGGCTTAATAAGCTAATATAGTTGCTTTAAATATTAATTTTTTAATTTAATTATTAATAACAATGGTAACGACATTCATTATCCCAGATGAGTTACGTAGCCGACCAATTTTTTGGATATACATACTTTCCCATGCCATGACATCTGGTTGTTTAATTATAGGAAGTACACATTTTGATAAATATTCTGCTCTCCCAAACTTTCTAACATGATAACAAGAAATCTTCTCCTTATATTGGATGCACATTAACTAAATTGGTAGCTTCGCACTATAATTTAGTCAAATCAGTGGAACTAACACTTTTATCTAACAAATATATTTTTTTTGGGTAGCAAACTGAGGTTTTCCTTGGTCAGCTACTACGCGATTTGTCAATAACTTTTTCAAAAACGTAATTATCAGACATACTGGTAATGTGATAATAACCACCATACAAATATAATTAGGGAAAATATGTAAAAATCATTGTGCAAGAATAATTCAAGATTTTTGTATACAACTATACGCTCTATTCTTTTAAAAACGTTGAGTAAATCCGTAAAATGTCACCTATTTTATATGAACATAATCTTGACTTTATTATCCAGGAAAGAAAAAAAATAAAATAGAAAATTATACTAAAGAAATAGTTTAAGCTCACTAAAACTAAAAAAAACATCTACTGCAATAAAAATAATCAAAATGTGTAGGGTGGATGTAATCTATTTCCCATAGAAAATGAACGAAGAAGTTCATATAAACATATATCTGAAAATGCATGTATTCGATGATAGATATTGTTAGTTTCCCGTAAGAACTACATTCTCAGTTACAATGCGCTCATTTTCAGATCTACTCCTAAGTAAATTCGTGTTGTAAAGTATAAACAGTAAAATATAAATGATCTAATATTGCAGACTCACTACATTTCCAGACATGTACTAACTATTCTGTTCAAAACGTAATGTGATTGTTTGAATAAAATACATACTATTTATTTATTCATCGGCATTTATTTTGTCTCCTTCAAAGCAATAAAAAGTGTTTAATCTAATATTTCACACAATTTTCATATTCACTTTATGGAATTTCTATCAGAACCTTCGATTTTTGTTTTATTGATTCAACTGCATCAAATCAGGCACCTCGAAGCAAGCTTTCATACATATAAAAAGCCTATTGCGCATGGTCTGTCCGTCGCTTTTTCAGCTTCGTGTATTTCCGCGTGGCCCTGAAAATGCCCGAAGGCGGTAGCCGCAGCGCAGCGGCCGGCTGGCAGGATATGCGACGGAAAAATTAACGCTTTGTGATTGCACCTCGATATTACCAATGATATAAATTTAATTTATAAATATTAAAGCAACGTATGACGATATACTATTTCAATAGTTATGACTATGTGGTCGGTAACTAAATTTAAAATGACGTATGTGCTGTCAAGTTAACTTTTAAGATGTCAAAATAATGTTTGCTTTGTCACATCGTTTTTGGGTTGGAATGTGTTACAAATTTGTGATATACCGATCGTGATAAATAAATTAAAAAAATGGGATAAAATTTTTAATTAGTAGTTTTTAAGGTATAATTCTGTGTGGGTGGTAACTAAAATTTAAAATGACACCTGTACTCACAAGTTAACCTGTATAAGGTAAAAATTACGTTTCTCTTGTCATAGTTATAGTTTTTATATGTACAAAACGTACGGTCTGTCCGTCCATCTGTCGCTTCTTGTAGCTTTTTAATAACACGCAGCTATATTGTTGTTTAATTGAGAGCAATAGATATGAATAGATTTACAGTTCTTTAATAATGATTCAAATTATTCTACGTTCCTGATCCAGAGAAAAAGCCGATCCATTTAAAAGTGTCTATATATCAAAGCCCGAGATATCTGTGAAACATTGTTACACGTTCTCACCTTGTTTTCAATCGATTGAACAGGAAAAAGTCGCATGGTGACATATCTGGAAAATATGGTTATTTGTTGAATTTTTGGCAAAAACTCATGTTAATGTTGCTGACTTTTACTGACAAACGTTTCAAGCCCAAAATATCACTTAAATTTGCGTCTAGTGAACCTATTGATACGCCAACATTTACAGCAAGCTCCTCCCATGCAATCAAATGACGATTTCTTATTGTTTTGTTTCTAATTTTTTAATATTGATGTTAATCAATGATCAGAACGACGTTCGTCTTCTACGGATGCATGACCTTTTCTGAACAACTTATACCACTGGAATACAGTTTTTCTCGATAAAGATTGATCATCGCGTGCTTTCTGCAACCTTTTAAACGTTTCAGTAGCATTAATTCCATTTTTAACACAAAATTTAATTTAACTTCTTTGTTCAACAAAGTATATAACACAATAATACTCCCAACAATTACATATGCAGCCGAGAATTGGACACTGACGAAAAAACATGAAGGGAAGATAAACGCGATGGAAATGAAACACATAAGAAAAATAACAAGGAAAACAAAATGGGATCAAGTCAGAAACGAAATATTAAGGAAAGAAATAGAACAAACACCAATAGTAGAAAAAATTAAAGAAAAACAGCTGCTGTGGTACGGGCATGTCACAAGAATAAATAATAACCGATTGACGAAAAGAATAATGGAAGGGGGGAAACCAAGAAATAAGAAGAGAGGAAGACCAAGAAGAAAATAGATAGACCAGATAGTAGAATATGGAAAGAACAAAGGGAAAACGAGGGAGGAGATGAATATACTGGCAAGGGAAAGGAGGGTATGGAAGAAATGGATTAAGGAGGACTGTGACTTGCAATCTGACGCCTGAAAGGGCATGAAGGAAACGAGAAAGAAGAAGTTCAACAATATTAGGCATTTGGAAATCAAAAAAATCAAAAAAGTTGATGTAAATAAACTGTTGTAACTTTAAACTATGTGACATATCAAACTCAAATTAAGAGCGAATGTCATTGAAGTTTGTACCAAAATAAAAAAAATTTTAAGTACGGCTTTTGGGCGAGTTTAAAATCAAAAAGTTACCTTATTTTTTAAATTGCAGTATTCATATGAACTTTTTTTATCTATTTTCCTGTTAGAAATTATATAGTTAACATTTACTTTTATAACGATTAAGAATTTTTTAATTTTACAAAATAGAACACAGGGCAGTGAGATAACTAAATTCGAGTTACACTATTCTTAATTTATCAAGATTAGTATCTCTGCGTTCTTTTATCAGAATCTCTTCAATTATGGTGTAAGTAATATAACCTTTCTGGAATTTATAACCGCTGTTATTTCTAATCCAAGTCTTTAACGAATGTTGTAAACAGAGAGATATTGTTTTTGCCAGTAGAAAATATTAGTTTAATGACCTTTCTCATAGATAACAACTAAGATATAGCGTTATTTGCATTTTTAAAGCGTAGTTTAAAGCTCATGATTTACATATCAGATTACATTGTAATCAAAGTGAATGGACTTAAAAATAAAAGCAAACTATAAGAATAAAGCAAAAAGAAAACTGAAGTAGGTCAGATGACTATAACCAATTACGGTGCGGCACAATAAACATTATCTTGAACGGTGGAGAATATGCGGATCGCTCAAAAAAGAGGTATAAAGACAATATTCATTAATCTTTGAATAGAAATTCTGCTGACATAGGACGGGTATTATTATTATGAGCGCCGCAAAAATTCCGCTGAATTTTCGTCGTGAAACTTATATTAATCTCTTCTGGCGCGACATAAAACTTAATTTCCACTACTCCTCGATGAGTCTGAAAACGCGCCATGATAACACCTAGCCCCTTAGCCGTCCCCAAATTGTTCTTCCACAAAGAAGCAATTCGGAACAAAAATAGGTCGCCGGTAAGAGTGTAAAGCCGCCTCCGGCATTCTTGCGTCCGAAATAGCCGCGTTCGGGCCGTAAGATGCCAGAAGCGGCCGGGAGTTATTCTGGATCGGGGCCTCCCGGACTCGTTACGGAGAGTACGCGCCGCCTTTTTAGTGCATCTGCAGATTGAAGTTTTAAAGTTTGCGAGCAACTCGGAAGTTTCCCGGCGCGAGGTGATATTTACGGCGCTTCCAAGCCATGGGGCGGCGCGGCCGTCGTCGATTCGCGGAGCGGCGGCGCAATTTTAATTAAGCTCGCCCGGATTTCGAGCTCCGGGATTAATATGCATGTAAAAAACGGGCGGCGAAACTGCAAAGTGAAATTCGGCGGGCTGCGCAATTTGCATCGCGGACGGCGGCGGAGGCAAAACGGTGGTGATTTGGTTTTTTCGAATGGCTTCATTAGCGCATCTGACGAAGGCGCGAACATCTGGCCGTGTTGTGCCTCTCGATATTCGGGGAGCGTTCGCATCGGAGGTCGATTTCGTATGCTTTCCTAGTATTGGGGCCGCAGTTGCCATTTAAATGAACGCAGCTAAAATGGGAATAAGTTAAAACGACGAAAACGAAAAGGCTCTCCAATTCCGCGCAATTTTATTTTATCGCCGATTTACGGTTATGCGAAAATGTTTCCTGCATAACGGCTTCAATCGGCGGCGTTGCGCTGGGCAGATACGGGATGCTTGGGCTTTTATTAGCGCGACTGGTTCAATGTATCATACTTATCGCAATCGAGTGGCATACGGGATATATAAACAGAGATTATCTTTGCATTGTGCAATAAAACATTACTTTCGACAGATACATTACCTTTAATGTTTTTCATGAAAGCCAAAAATATTCCTGCGATTTTATAATGTCAATATTTGCTCGAAGGTTTACACTAACTACAATTTAGATGTTTTGTCAAGCCATATAGAAAGCAGCTTGGAAAGCAACTCCTGATCAGAATATAACACAAATTAAAGAAACGTGCCCAATAATACTTAAACAAAAATAGCTGAAAAAGGCAGATACGCAAGAAATGGCAACAAACAACATCGGACGCTGACAAAAGGAAGTTGAACAAGGCAACTAGAGATCTAAAAGCACTTATGCTAAACATTAAAAATTAATTTATTCAAGGATACCTACGTAACCTTTATACCACAGCAGACACTGATCATTCGCTCTGGAAGAATAAAAAGACCACAACAACCAGTAACACCTGTTAGAGATGATATAGGCAAATGGACAAGAAATAACAAAGAAAAAGCTTGAGTCTTTGCAAAACATCTTGAAAATGTATTTCAGCTATATCCAGCAACGACTACATCCTAGGAAAAACATCACAAACTTTTTTGTCAACCCCATTTCAAATGGATCTGCCTATCAAACGTTTCAAACTCAAAGAAATTAAACAATTATACACACCGAAACTAAAACCTTAAAAAAGCACCGGGTTTTGACCTAAAGACCGGTAAAGCACTACAGGAAATTACTTATAAATATCTGAAACTCATAACATTTACCTTTAATGCCATACTCAGACTTAATCATTTTCCCAGCCAATGGAAGGTAGCTTAGATACTAATGATACCAAAACGAAGAAAATACGTACAAGAAGTAACATCATATAGGCCCATAAGTCCCCTTCCATTACTATCCAAGGTGTTTGAGAAATTACTTCTCAAAAGGCTTACACCTGTACTAGATCAAAATAAATGCATACCAAATTATTAATTTGAGTTTAGGAACCAGCACTGGACTGTAGAGCAAGTTCACAGAAACACCAAACAAATTAGTAACGACTTGGAATGTAAAAGATATTGTTCTGCTGCGTTCCTAGATATTAGTCTGGCCTTCGATAAGGTGTGGCACGAAGGGTTATATAAACTAAAAAGTAATTTACCGCACCACTACTATCAAGTATAAAACTCTTATCTAGAAACTCCTTAGATTCTTATAAAACAACAAGAAGAATACTCTGAAATTCACTCTATAAAATCTGGTGTACCGCAGAGTAGCGCCTTGAGACCAATACTTTACCTTATATATACATTTGATCTAGCAACCACTAGGCTTACTACATTCGCCGATGAGAAGGGAGTGTTAGCTTCGCACACGAATACATCTGCTGCGTCAACCAACCTACAGAACAAGCTACATAAAATTGTCGATTGACTAAGAATATGTAGAATAAGAGCCAATGAACCACAGTCTAGAGACATAACCTTCATAATAAAACAAGACTCATACACAACGGTAATGTTAAACAACTACTAATTGTCACACACTGAATAGAAATACATCTTGATCAGAGATTGACATGGCGCAAGCCTATATTCACAAAGCAGAAGCAGCTCGGGATCAAATTCAGTAAAATGTACTGTCTCATAGGCCGTAATTCACAATTAACATTAAAAGATAAACTACTAGTATACTGTCAATTGTGGAGAACAACTAGCTCTTCAAATATCGAAATTCTTCAGAGGTTACAAAATAAGGCGATGAGAGCAATTGTCAACGCCCCGTGGTATATGCCGAACTAATAATACAAAGTGACCTTCAAATAGAGACAGTGCGTAAAGAAATTAAAAATTATTATATATTATATAATGCGCACCAGAACGGGTTAGCAAAAATAGTTCTGGACAATACTAATGAAGTCAGGAGACTCAAACGTTTGAAGCCCTCAGATCTTATCGACTTATTTAACTAAGTTAGTTAATAATAAACAATACTGTTGTAAGGTAACTAGGAGTACATTATTTGTGTAAGAAAATTATATCTCATTTTATATTATCTAATATATATTTGTCTTATCTCCCTAACTAAACTTATAATTCTATCTCCTCCTAGACGCTTCAACCGATTTCCTTGAACTTGTAACACATTCACAACTATATTTGCTAATTCGGTAAAAATCACTAACTTAACCGTTTTGAATTATTTAAATATTTTGATTCAAGGAAATTCCTCCCAATGTTTCTATTGTTTATGTAATAACGCAAAAACATGTGGAATGTTCTACACGACTGCCTGGCGTCTAGATCAGGCTTCGTCGACGAAGCCTGCGGGGTTCTCTGGTTTATACATAATTATAACATACATTAAATAATTACTAAGAAATGTATGAGAGAAAGAGAACAATCAATGGAATGTTCTCTACAAGACAGTTTATTGCTCATTATTGCATTACTTATTGTTTGTATATAACTGATTGCACATATAAATGAGTTATTACTAAAAAAACTTGTCTTTTATGCCCATAGGTTGTTGATCTCGGGTCTACCAAAACGATATGGTCGGTGCTTATAGTACAATGGGTAATCGCTTAACGAGCAGTTCGGGCTGCGAACAAATCGGACAGCAAAACAATTTTAGTTAAGAAAGATGTAATTAAGAAGGAAAATCATATCTGAGAAACAAAGATGTGCCGTCTATAAATAGAAATGGAGAGATTGCCTTTAGTTTGGTTAAAACAAAGGAAAATAAAAAGAGATGTAACTGGTATGATTATAATTCAAGAAAAGCTACAGAAATTTTTGAAGAACTAAAGAAACAAACTCCACATTCGTCAGATAAAATGGTAGAATGGAAGGCTACCGCTGAATGGTTTAGAAATTTCAAAAAGAGCTCTTGATTTAAATATGTGATAATGCACAATGGGTCTGATAGTACAGATAAAAAAGAATGTGAAAAGATTTCTCAATTATCCCAAATTTCAAGTATTCACTAAAAAAGAAGGATGTTGTGCAGAACAAATTTTCAATTGTGACTGGTTTATTTTGGCAGCGTACGTCAACCGTACCTACATCACGAAAGACGAGAAAGATATTTCTGGGCAAAAAACACTTGAAAGACCGATTAACGATACTCCAAGAACAATTGAATGAAGTACATCAAGAAACTCAGCGAGATGTGTTTTCTGAAAAAGAAGAAGATAAAAGAGGACTAATGCCGACATTTGTTATTACCGATCTTTTGAAAAAATGGAAGTAACCGAAGAACTGAAAAGAAGAAAAATAGACTTAATAAGAATCATTGAGAGATGAAAACCCAGGCAACAGACGCACCGAAATATACAAAAGATATACTCTATTCTACTGAGAAGTGAGAAATGGACAAAAAGCAGAGAGAGTAGGAATAATAATAATAAATAAAGAATTGGAAAGAAGGATAATCAAATACGAACTAATATCCTCCCGACTTATAATAATATATTTAAAATTAAAAAGAATGATAGAAGGTACAGAAAAAGAAAAAATAATAGAATTCTACACAGAACTACAGAGTGTAATAGACAAAATAAGAAAGCAATACTAACTATTAATAGAACATACTTTTTAGGGACAAGAAAAAAAGATATATATACACCTTCGTGGTTGAAGAAAAAAACTCCAAAAACCTAATCGGTTACATAATGTTTACAAAAAAATATGAAAAAAACAAGGACAGAAAAAGAACCGGAACTATCGACACAGCACAAAATGGTCACAGCAACATTCAAACACAAATCATAAGTGCAGAGAAAAGATAAAAATACTATAAACTAAATATAAATAAATTGAAACAAACAAATATTCAAATAAAATACAGGAGAGAAACCTACGAAAAACTGAAAAGGTAAGAGAAGCTGAAAGAAGAATTGTCACTGGAAGAAAGATAAACTACCGTTAAAGACACTATAAAGAAAAAAGCAGAAAACGTCTGTGGAATAAAATATAACAACACTAAAAACAAGCTGACGGAAGGTCAGATATAAAAAAGATAAAATCAGCTTGGTAAAGGCATCTCAAAACTAAGAATGAACAGGGCAAGACGTAAGACAATAAAATGAGGAGATAAGTCAAAATAATGATTAAAGAAGCAAAAAAGAAAAACTAAGAAGATTTTAGAAATTATCTACAGGAACAATATATAACTAATAATAGAGAATTTTGGGCTAAAGTTAGAGCAATAGAAGGAGAGAAAAGAAAAGAAATCATGGGAATAAACAGACAAGGAAAATAAATCACAGACAAATATAGAGAATATTTTAAAAGTGTGGAAACAATATTACGAAGATCAATGTAACGCTACAATAGAAGGAAAGGAACAAAACAAAAAGTAAGACGAAGAATGATCAGAAATAGGGAGTACCAGAAAGGAAGAAGTAATAGAAGCGATAAGAAATATAAAAGCAGAAAAAGCAGGAGAAGATGAAATAGATCCGGAATGGATTAAATATTTAGAAGAAGAAGACATAGATTAATTCTACAAAATTTGAAAGAAAGCGTGAGACACAAAAAAAAATACCATCAGACTGAGAAAAGAACTTAGCGGTACGAATTCACAAGAAAGGAGAACAAGAAAGGTATGACAACTACAGAGCCATATGCTTAGCATCTACAAGTTTTAAGATCTACACAAAAATAAAAGAGAAAAGACAATTAGTAGAAATAGAACACGCTGCATTCATGGCGGGAAGACAAACGAATGACAACATCTGTATAATAAGAAATTTAATAAAGAGAAGTCTAAAGAGCAGTTTATAGACCTAAAAGCGGCATTAGACTCAATAGAAAAAGAGGTGATATGGAACTGTTTGAAACAAACCAATATTTCAAACTTACTTATTTAAATTGTGCGTAGCATTACAAAAGAGTAAAAGAAAAGATGTAGATAGTAGGGAAAAGAACGGAAGAATTTGTATAGAAGAAAGGAATTAAATAAGAAGACAGCCTCGACCCCATCTTATTTGTAATAATATTGAAAATACCAGCGAAAGAACGAAACACCTACAAAAATAAGTGGATATCGAAGGCTAGAACCAGTAAAAACAGACGTATTAATGTACCCAGATGTCAGTGGATTCAAAGGCTTAATTGATATATGGGTGAAAGAGATAAAATTGCTGATAATCGAAAAATACACAGAAAAGTAAAATAATGATTACAATGAGAAAGAATTGAATAACACGCAAATAAAATGTAAAAATTGAGAGAGTAACAATATACATTATCTATAAAGTATAATAACAAATGATGGGAATCAAGATGTAAGTTTAGCAAATAGGGCGAGAAAATCAAACAAAATGTGCTAAAGGGAGTATTAGGAAAAATAAAATTGAATAACAAAATTAAACTGAGACTCTATAATGTCATAATCTTACCAACACTAATATACGCAAGCAAAATTAGATACAGAAGAAACATATTGGACAGATATATGCAAAGGAAATGAAACTTCTAAGAAAAATTGCTAGTATAACAAGATGGAATAGAGGTGATCAACAAATTAGTAAGGAAAATGATCAAAGGAATATGGGCAGCAAAAAATACAAAAAAAAAGAGAAACCAAGGAAAAAATTGATACAGCAAATAATAGACACGGGAAAAGAAAAGGGCAAAACACTAGAGGAGTTAAAGATAATGGCAGCATCTAGGAAGGAGTGAAAGAAATGGGTGAAAAAAGAAAGACGAAATAACCCAAACCCGACATCCGAGAGAGTAAAAGAAAGGAGCGAAAGAAGAAGAAGAAAAGAAGAAAAAGTGAAAAGATGTCAGAAAAACGGTGTTAGAATGGCACCCAAACCAAATTAAAGTCAATATACTTAGGGATCTCTACAACGACTATGGTATTAATCCAAAAATCTTGAAGAAGAAAAAAGTAACTGACATTGAACAGATTTTTTAACGTCCACAGTCAGAAAAAACAAGACTGATGAAAATTCAAGGCTGTGTATGTACGTATTATTGTTATTACATATAAATAAACGTGATAGGCTATTGTATAATTATTTATTTATTTTTTGGTTCTTCCGAACGAAGTAATCAAATTCCAATAAAAATCTATTATCATATCCATTTTTGACTTTTCAATATTCAAATGGTTAAACAATATCACAAAACCGTTGAGCGATAGTAATAAAATTAATTTAGTTCCTAAACGAGTATTTGAGCCCCCCGCGATATATGCAAGGTTAATATTGTTTAAAAATATACGTTATGTTATCATCTAAAACAAATTGTAAAAGAATAAGTGAACACAATAAACCCTATAAATACTTCAAGCCAACCATGCATGTTGTTAATATTTTCCCGACTAGAAATGTATTCTACGCAATCACTTTCTGACACACCAAAATTGGCCACATGGTTACATAAATGATTTACTATTATATCAAGAACTTTTTGTGATATCTCATAGATTTTGGCTTATAAATCAGTTCCGGGCTACAATATTAACTCTCTTAATCTACTCATTTATAAACGATTTGATGAAAAACTTCAATATTCACATGTTTTGTTAACATACACTTGGTGAATACAATACGTGTTTCAGATTTTGCGAAACGTCTTCACTGCGCGAAATATATTCCATTTTCGAAAGAATGCCTCAAAGATGAAGAGGCCATCAAAACCGTCAAATTGTGGAGGATTTGATCAACTAACAATCATTAGGGAAAACTGGATATTTATACTTTTATCAAAAAAAGTCAAAATTTGTAATTTATATTTGTGTTTAAAACATTCATTTAAAATTTTATAATTTGACCAAGAAATAGTTAAGTACCGAAAGTGTCCAAAATGATGTTGGAAACAGAACTGCTAGACCACAAACATATACTTTAATCGAATCTAAATTGGAGCTTTATCCAACTATTATGGATAATAAGCGGAGAGAAATGTGTATAGGTCTTATACACTCTTACAGTCTTCTGAAGCAAGTGTGCTTCGGCAATATTTTGCCATTAACATCAAAGACTAAATAGTCGATAACTCTGCGGCGAAGATGTCACTCTGTTTGGTTGTGGTAGTACAATAAAGATGTTGGGTCAGCACAGCAAAGCAGCACAGTCCTGTTTTGTTTCTGCCCTTATCGACACCAGATTTTACCGTTTTATATGAATAACACTGGTAAACACTGTTTATGTCACATGAACTTAGTAATGATTTTTGTTTATGTTGGCACACCTGCATTAAAACAAATATATAGTTTCGTTCCAGTCACGTCCAGTTTTTTTGTGTCATTTATAACCTCAATACACGTTTTTGTTTCAATAACCTCATTTCGTCAACTGTATAACTAGTATTTAACTAACTTACATTTTATTTATGTTAGTTATATCGTAAATATACAAGTGTTTTAACAACCCGACAGTTTGTTTGTGTGGAGAATTAACTTTACATCTCAGCGTCGAAATTTCACGCTATAATTGAACAGTGTTATTTAGATTATTTTGGATTTCCTGTGTCGCATCAAGATAAACTGGGCTCCATGTTGTGAGTAACGTGTATGAGACTTTTATTAGGTTGGACTAAACAAGAACCTAGACATTTGCCATTGCTATGCCAATGATTTGGACAGAACCAAAAGATCATATAAGTGATTGTTATTTTGTTTAACTCAAACAAAAGGCATTACAACCAAGTCAAACACCTTATCCAGTATCCAAACTTATCGTCGGCCGTCAGACCCATTCACATGCTGAACTGCCTGTTCCAAGCCTCAAATCAACCAGAAAGTCAGGATTCTGATTCTAGTGCGGAATTTGTTCTCAGTCAGCATAAAAGTGACTCAAGTTATGAACCGTCAACCTCAAAGGAGCCTCATTTATTGACACAAAGTGATTTAAATGATTTAGTACGTGATTTGAATCTATCAAAAAACAGGCTGAACTTTTGGGGTATAGATTAAATGACTAATTTACTTTCTTGATACAAAGACTAATAAATAAACTTCAATGTCATATAAAGCTTTGGGGTGTAATATTTCCTATGAATACACTGCTGGACTCTCATCTGGATCTTTACTGCAAATTTGGGTGCTGTGAGTGATGAACAAGGTGAGAGGTTTCATCAGGACATCCTAATGGAGAAGCGCTACCAGAAATGGAGTCCAGGATTAGCAATTATTGTTGAAACTTAAAGAGACCTACCAGAAGTTAAATATTACGAAAATGATAATTATTTATTGTAAATTTAACAATAATTTCTTTAAGGTAGCTAATTTTCTACTTTACAAAATATATGTTTCGATATCACAAGGATACCTGATGTGCCAATTTTTTTTCCTTAATATATTATTGCTTGATGGCCCTAGTATACTCAAAATTTGATATGAGTTTTCGTGTGACAAAAAAAAATTTAAATTTTGTTAACCAGTGTAATTTATACGACCAATCCAGAAACCTATAAAGTTACATGTGGCGTACACGTTTAAGAGGGATGACTTTCTTCCATTGCGCATGCGCAGAGATTTTAATAAAACTGCAACTCTGAAAACAAGTAGTTATCCTTAGCACTCATAGTAAGAAAGTAGCTTATATAAGTAAAAACTTTTTTCCGCTGAAAATTATGATTTTCCGTGATAACTTTATTGCGAAAAGCCATCTTAACTCAGGAATATCAATAATTTTTGTGCACAAAATGGGTTTAGAGATAAGTAAGGATTTGGGAGTGTCACTGCTGTTAGTTTATGATACGCTTAATTCTATAAGCATGCTGTATTACAGACTGTTAAATGCGTGGGTGATCACCACTGCGAAAACTGAGCTAATGATTGACCTATGTTCATTTGAGAAAACTGATTTGGCTAATTGCCGTTTTGCTAAACACAATAGACACGTCATTGGCTCTATCATCAACTGCATAGAAAGAAAAAGATCTATATTCAAAGTTAAAAATGTTAAAACAGAAAAATATCGTTTTCAACTCTGATGACAATCAAGAGTATAAAAGATTGTTTGACGAATTCCATGTCGTTGTCAAGCTGAAAATCCGAGACGTGATTCGTCAATTTATGGATAAAGTAGTCGAGGTCTTAATGAATGGTTCCTTTTTGACTACACTTAATTTATGAAGATAGCAACATTGTTCATAATGCTATGGATAAAATTATCTTATTATGCTATTATCCCACAAAGAAAATACAGACCTTTCGGATCATCGATGTTGCTGAAATTTTGCTGGAACAAAGTATTAGTATACTAACTTTTTGTCATCTAAAAAGATTAATCTGCCAGTTTATGACTGGAAAATATCAGCCCAAACTGTAACACCAGCAACAACACGGTGGCGACGTATAAAATTTTCTCTTCCTTTCATCAATTATGAAAATAATATCGAAGCTATTTGGCTGGCACAATCTATTTTTTTAACACTAAAGACATTTTTGGTATTCAGTCACATTTTTACAAAGATTGGCAAACCGTAGTCTTATTTCTTGGTGATAGTTTAACAGTTGCACTTTCTTATGGTATTTATGGTTGGAAATCCAACCATTTTTAAATTATTCTTTAAACAGATCGAGCGTTTTCATTTGTCGTAATAGAACTGAAAACTTCTCTGTTGTAGCGCTTGCTGTTTGACCTGTCCGAAGTTGGCAACCCAACAATTTTTGTCGCTTTTTTGAGCGATTGAAAAGTTTCAAAGTCGCAAAGTAGCTACTCTTTCCTGTGCTATAGGGAATAAGGCCTTTCTGAGACTCGTAGTCACAACAGCTAAAATATATAAGCAAACTTAAACTAGCATTTTCATTAATTTCTAGTCAGCAAATCACTTATTTATGCACATGAGTAATTAGTGGGAGTTATTTAATATCACGGCGAATAAAAAATGCTCCTCTACAAAATTTTGAATTTTTCTTATTTAGTATTTTAAATATTAACTTAATTCTGCTTGGGAGATATAACTTATTAGGTCTCCTTGGCGGTCTCAAGTCCGGAGAAAAGAGGAGGATTGTGACGTTGGGCTAGCTACTCAACATATAAAAAACACCCTGGCTATTTGCTTCCAATATCTAGGAATTGTAAACGACCTCGTCTAATAAGATAGATAATTTGAAACATCGCACTGTTAGCAATCAGTCCAAGTGTTCTGGAGAGGAAGAGTAGTGGTACAAAGATGTAAAAAACCGATCTAATATCAGACAATCCAAAATTGACAGAGAATATGCTAACGTAAAAAAACCATAGCTGTATGAACCTGGAATATACAAGGTATATGCACCAAATATATCAAATCTGGAATATCCATACTAATAAGGGGATGGAAAAAGTGTATCACGACATACGTGCAATAAACGAAATATTAAAGGTGACATGGATATTTATGGACAACTAATAATTATTATAGTAACATATGCAATAAACATTAATGATGGAAACGAAAAGAAAGTTTGGAGAAGAATGAATGTCACCTGCTTAATCATGGAAAGGTTAGAAAATAAAGTTCTCCAATAGCATGAACATGTGAGACGGATACAAGAAGACAGATGACCAAAGAAATTGTCGCAGTGGTCTCCAAGGCAAAAGAGAAAAAGGGACAAACTGATTCTTTTTTGGAAAATCCATATAAACAGCTATAAAGAAAAATTTCTCTCGGAAGCAAACTGGGAGGACAAGCAGGCATAAAATCAAAAAACGGAAAACTCTTTCGGTAAAAATCAAAAAAAGAGAAGATTTACCCAAAATTCAAAAAAAAGAAATGTATATAAAATAAAAAGAAACAAACAACTACATTAATGTTCTGTTGGTTGTTTAAAAGCTTCGTAAGAAATTATTTTCCATATTAATTAATAATTATACTTGCATTTATTTTTACATAGACTATTACATTTAAAAAAAATAGCAAACCACATACATAAAGTAAGAATATTCGATGTACGTAAGAGAATATTATCTTCAATGAGAGATCAAAAATAACAATAGAACATGAGAAAGTAATTCACTTAAAATTCACTTAAAACTAGTAAGACATTCTCCTATGAATGCTGGATGACCAAAAAGAATCATTAAATATAAGTAGCTATGCACTGATTAGCACTAAGTTCAAATGTAGTAGGTTCAATTGACTGAATAGTTTAAATTAATGGTGCCACTTTTAATTAAAGAAATGTAATAATAATAAATATTTAACTTTTGCGCCACCTTTACGTCGTTGCAGACTAATTAACCTTGCGGCATTCATTTCAATTGTAATTCTGCACTATTATTAATGTCGTGTCCAGAATCAGTCAACAGTATTGTTATCTATTTGAAAGGTTTTTTTGTGCAGAATAACTCAATGTCATAACGTAATAGCACGATGAAAGCGAAGTAAAAGACAAAGGTTGATCCTTCGCATCCCGCGACCCCACGCCTCGCCAAGCCGACAAAGGTCTTGATCCTCCACGATCCTTTGTGCGCCCCCCCCCCCCTTCACGACGCGCGAGCATTATCTCGATTAAATTTTATTTTCTATGGAACGTGCGCCTAATATCTTATGAATTTAGGGGCACTATAAGCAGGCGCTTTTAAGAAACAAAGACTGCGTAGTGGCAGGACTTGCTCAAAGCTGTTTACACTTTAGTAGGCTAAGAGGCCATTAATGATGGAGCAGGGCCGCCGGCCCACCTTGCAGGAGTCTGAAATATTCATAGGGCGAGATACGGAAGAAAGACGGCTTTCCGGGGAGTGCATTCGCTAAGCTGCTGCACCGGGAGCTGAAGTAATTCCTTTGATTTACGTAAATGAGCAGGCTAAAGCCTCTTGCTCGACCAGGATAGCTTGGAGCAACGCCAATAAAAAAAATCAAAAGCGGCGAAAGGACGATAAGGAAAACCATAGATAATTGGCATTAACTGGGCTCTATCATCTTTACAATTAACTAGAAATATTTAAAATAAAGAGCTCTGTATTATTATATTTTTTCTTTACTAATTCTCTAACATGCATTTTGTTTTATTTTTAAATTAATTATTTTTCCAAACTTCAAAATTTTTAAAATCATAATATTGGGTGAGTTATGAGTCACCATACTATTTGAACAGCCAATAACAAATTCATAATTTTTTTTGTTGTTTATTTTACATTTAAAAGTGTAGATTTTGGAGACTGGATAAAAACTTAACTCAAACGAAAGGGTCAAAATTGTTGAACTTTGTGCTTACACAACGCGTTCCAAGTTAGGAATCCACCTTCAAAAAGTACTACACTGAAACTATTCGTTTACGGGCAACAGGGATCTGTGGGTGATCTGCCTCAAAGCGACAAATCATGTACTGTGCGCACGTTAGAAAATAGGGGACGGGTACAGAAAAGCTTTTAACAAGATGCAGAAACGTCGACCGAAAGACGATCACAAGTATTTGGAATTTATATATTTATATATGTTTCCCCATAAGGTTTAACTTCTCCAACAACTGAAGCCGGTAAATTTTCAACGAATGTTGCGCTAAGTAGTTCGAATAAAAAAAGTAGCCAAATCTGATAACGAATTTATTCAAAGACAGCTGATGGAGCCCGTTTTCACCTTAATGGCTTTGCAAATAAACAAAGCACTCGATTTGGGGCATCGAAAACCCAAAGGTCGTACATTAATGTAAGCTGAATTTTCTTAAAATCATTATTCAAAACGGAGTAACATCGATAAAGATAGTCAAATCTTTTTTCGAAAATAATTGTGAGAATTTTTGTCGTGAAAAATTTTATTCGTCTACCTAACTTATAGTAGCAACAATATGGAGCAATTACTCTTATAGAAAGAGAAACCATGCAGCCTTTAAGACCTATTTTTGGCGAAAGAACAATTTCACGCAATAGCCATTTTGAAAGATCTATACGTTCGCCTGATTTGACGGCTTCTGAATTCTTTTTGTGGGGTTATTTAAAAAACCGTATTTATGCCAATAAACCCCACAATATTCAACAGCTCAATGATAATATTTATGCACAAATTCGGAACAGACGAAAACACACTGGGAGTGTAATGCAAAATGCTATCAAAAGGGTCAGTGTTTGTGAAGAAGAAAACGGAAGCTATTTGCACAATATAATTTTCAACGTATCTAGAAAACTAACCCCTAATAGTATAGTTTATTGTCTAGGTAAATCATTCGTTGTTTAAATGTAATTATGCTGCTCTTTGTTTATTATATTGCAGTATATCAAATTACAGTAGTGCTTGGTAACAATTAAAATGTTAAACAGTATTACTATTATCGTGGAATTACTAGTGGCTTGAATTTGTCTTTAAACGATTATAAATTCAAATTTCCAAAGATACAAACAATTGTAAGACTATAAAAGACATTTTAATTTTATATTTTAATAATCTCACTATACAAACAGCAAAGTTATATAGAAAAAAGTAATATAGAGCCATTTGTTTGTCTTTGCAGCATTTAGCTATTGTCTGCCTATTGTGAATAATTAAAAATTTGACAGTGTTGGAGTTTTTAAAAAACGAACTTGGAATGGATTTACAGACTACAGTAAAAAATTTACGACTAGTTTAAATACCTGTTTAGATATGTAGAATCAGATAGCCTTGATTCGTCATATAATGAAACCACTTTTGACTGACAACTGTCTAAAATTGCCGTGAACTAACACCTTATGCAGCCAGAAGGCCAAAAAGATGTGAGTTTACCACAAGGTTAAATTAACAGCGTAGTAATGAATGTGGACAAGGTTTAGTAATGGGTCTCCTTTATAACTAGATATATACCTCGAGTATGAAAAACGGCGTATAAATAAAGGCTATACAGGGAAAACACAATCAAAGTACTACTGTATCAAAAAAAAAGAATCGTGCATTTAAGCTGTCACAAAAAATACCACAAATATTCAAAGCATGAGTGTGATAAATATTTATATCATGAATAGCAAACAACGAAAATAGTAAGTTATAAAATATTTATTATAAAATAAAAATGAAAAATTTATGTTGCCCTAAAGTAATCCATTTAAATTTGTCTTGAATAAATATTATCTTAAAGTTCAATTCTGATGATTCAATAATTCGAAGATGAATCAAGTATAAACCAGAATTTCTTTTATTGCGCAGCGGGGTAAACGGAGAAGGGCACGGCTTCTAAGTGTTAGAGGCAGAGGTGTCTGAAGGAGATTCCCCCATTGCGTCATCGTGCGCTCCCGCTTCTTTAGTCAGTACCACAATGTCAGAACAATAGGTACTCTCGCCCGTTGGGCAAGGGATTATTATCAAATTTCTTACGACAGAGGGCGTACAATCGTCCGAATATTTGAGAAGACAAGATATGGGAACAACAATGCTTAAAAAGACTCGAATGTATGCATGGCATAAACAATTTGCAAGAACAAAAAGCAGTTAAAAAACATGGGGCCGGCGAAAAGATTGCTCTGTAAGCAATCCTAGAACGAACTTAAAAAAACCTTTCGACTTCCAATTTCGGGAAAATTTTCGACATTACGATTTTAAATGTGATTCTTATAGGAAATTTTACGCTGAATTCGAAAATGAAGAATAAATTCTATGTCGAATAATTTTCCAGATATTCGATTTCGAATTTTTAAGTTCGTTCTGGGATTACTTACAGAGCAATCTCTTCGCCGGCCCCATGTTTTACCACTGCTTATAAGATTGTCTTCTATCACGCTGTGGTGGAGCTACTCTTAAGTAGGTAGTGACGTCGTAATTTATCGATTTCTACCACACTAGGAGCGAAGAAAAATTATAACTTATTTGAAATTGTATTTTAACTTTTAATGGGATTTCACCAAACTCCTGTGAATTATTTCGTATAACGCTGCATTAGATAATGCCTTCTTGTTGTACTTGAGCGATTAAATCTGCCGTGAGAAGTTGCTTGCAATCCACAATATTACATCTCTTCTTAATACAAGAGATAATGGCTATACATAATCCATAAATAATTACTTTTATACATGATGTCTGCGCATAGGAACTGTTTTCGCTTGTAGTTGCCATGTCTAGACGAATCATTCTAAATTCGAGCGTTAATACGAAACTTAAATAGGAATATATACTAAAGGCTTTTTTAAAAAATTAATGTCAAGTGATTTTGGTAATAGTCCCATGAAAGGTAAATATAAACTCCTTTTCACTTCTACAGTTTCAAGAGTAAATCACTTGTTGTAAAAAACTTTTTAAATATTTGTGGTTAGAATTATATAAAATTAAGTAAAAATTAATTGAAACACAAAACACAAAAAGTGAATATTATCAACAGTACTTCAAAACGGTTTTTTGGTCTTTTGTTTCCTATTTCATAAATTAATTTATTTCTACAGAACACTGTCTACTGAAATTTAAAGATATTGTAAATGGAGATTTGCTGTTACTGTCTTTGAAATAGGTCGAAATGTTTCGGTAACATTTAAAATGTCGCAAATCGTTATAAAAAGAAGGTAAAGTATAATTTCAAATTTGGTATTCCTTAATGAGATCTTTTTTTTTACATTTGATGTAAATTTCGTCAAATTTTCTTTCCTTTAAAAACCCATTTTGACCTTTTGTTTTAAATAGTGCAGTTATATAGTTACATAGTACACTAGTCGAAATTGGCATCAGGTTTATCATATCCAATAAGTTCCATTTGATATTAATATAGTGATAGCTTCGGTGATAGTTCTAATTCTGCAAAGAAGACTTTAAGTTAGGTGTCGGAAGATTTTCGAAAATACGATAGCCAATTATTTCTAAAAATGTGTAGTTAGGTTATTTCACAACGTAGGTCGTTGAGATATAGAGCAAAAATCCCAAAGCTGTGCTACATGGTTTAAATCAGGGTTTTCGATTGATTATTGGTGATCCCTAATTATTTTTCGTAGGCTCTGTTTTATGACGGGAAGCATTGTTATGCTGGTACAGGCAACTGTCATCACCAAATTGTTATTCTCTTCTAAACAGGAGAAATTTCATCGAAATGTCTTTGAACCCTTCCACATTTATATTTCTAGATCTATATTTTTATATGGTAAAGCATCACTCGAAACTAGTGTCCAGTGGAGTTTTTTAAACTATTGCAGGCGACGCTGGTATTTCCAGTAGAAATTTTTGACTTGGTGAGTCTTACTACCCTATGTACAATCATGTGTTGGTTGAATAATCAATAACCCTCTAGATTTCTGGATGATTTACACGAGAATTTGCAATTTTTGTAAACTACGTTCTTCAGCGTACAGTGATACCTCCAATTATATCTGTGGTCCATACGATTGTGGTTTGGTTTCGTTCAAAGCCATTAAGTTAATTTACCTCATCATTCTGTTCGTACTGATTAACACTAAACAACGTGCATGAAACTAAACTATGGGGTTTAACAAAATTTCATTGAAACAAATGACAATAAATTATATTCAAATGAAAGTGAATAGCGGCAAAAATTTAACGGCCGGAACCGAAAAATATGCAGCCACTTCCAGTCAAACCGGTCTCGAGATTTTCCGATCAGGCTGATTTTTGGGGTCTGGACTTGACTTATGGTCCTTAGTTGAATACTGCAAACGTTATGTCTCTATCTATCACAGATCAAAAATTATAAGGCGTGAAAGATGTCAGAAATGAAAAAAATAGAAGATGGTCTCCAGCTTGGAAGCTGCCTTGACCAAAAGTTATAAAGCCTGACAGACGACGGACATGGCAACAGTAAAGCTGGTCTCCGGCTTGGAAGCTGGATCGGCTAAAAATTGCTTTTATTATTTTCCTTTATATACATTAGTGCATCTACTTTAAAATTATATTCGTAGGCCACTTTTTTCTAACATTATCCTATCTTGGTAACGCTTGTTAGAGTAATAGACACTTTCTTTTTACCCCTATTTAACCTAAAAACCGAGCTGTACAGAGGAAATATTAGGTGTATAAATAAGTTCTCAGCTTTAGATTTCACAGGACGCAAATCACCGTTTACATGTAACACAATAGTCCGCCTCTTGCGGTTTTAAAGCAATAACATTTGGTCTTTCGAAACATCATGCGATTTGGCGTTTGATGCACATAACCTCAATAATCAGCTGTGTTCACGATGGCAATCGCAAAAGAGCATATTCGATTTTCTATCCACTTCGCGTTTCATCTTAAGAAAAACGTTGCTGAAGTCACCGAAATGATTTGTGCTGCATATGGTGAGAATGTTGTAAGTCATGCAACGTGCAAAAAGTGGTACCAAAGATTTCGCGGAGGAGAGTTTAGTCTTGAAAATCAACCACGCGCTGGACGCCCTCAAACATTTCCCACATGCGGCGTATAGCCCAGACATGGCCCCCTCTGATTATCATTTATTCCGGTCGTTACAGCATCACTTGGCTGATACGCACTTCAAAACAGAAGAAGAAGTCCGAATATGCATCGATAACTTAGCTTCTATCCCCAGGGAATTCGCAAGCTACCCGATGTCAATGCCCGATGTCGATGCCAACGGAGAATACTTTTATACTTAAGCTTTTTTTGCTTGTTTTTAAATAAAACTTTAATTTTGCAGAAAAAAGAAAAAAGTATTTATACACCTAGTACGTTATAAAGTAAGTGTGTGTCAATAGCGCAACCTAAGTGGTAAAAATTAATATTCAACAAAAACCTGTTTAAAATAAGCGTTAAAAATACAAAACTTAAGTAACATTGAACAAAAATTAAGGTTATAGGACTGATAAAAAAATTACCCAGATAAACAGTAACACAAGAGAAAGCGGTGATGCCAGATTGTGCAGAGAAAGGTCAAAAAGTTAGGCTTCCGACGGCGCGGCTGTTGCAAAATAACAGAAAACTCAAAGGTAAAACAACATGTGCAGTTCAAAAAATATATATAAAATTGGATATATTAACCTGGGACTTAAAAGAAATAAAGGGGGGAGAATGTAAAGTTAAAGAACGTGTGAGCAAACAGGAGGAAATAATGGAAAAGCTGGAAAGGAGGGTTAGTAAAAAGAATCTAATAGTGAAAGAGATTATAGATAAGGAAAATTCGTAATGTGCTGGAAAAAATACAGTCAATACAGATAAGAAAGTCGATATTAAGAAGTAAAAAGAATTAGTAAATATAACGAAGAAAGAAAATGGCCAATTTTGATAAACGTGACAAAAGAAAACATGAAGTCAAATATACAAAAAATAACAAAAAATCTAAAAGAAAATATAGATAGACTGGAATTTTCCTAATAATATTCAAAAGAAGCGGAAACTCCTACCACAATTAAAAGAAGCAATAGAAAAAGGGTATAGGGCTTACATAAGACAAAATAAACTAGTAGTAAATAATGAAGTATACAAAACACATGATAAAACACTAATAAGGCATGAAAGTATATGGAGAGTACCGGTCATAAAATCACGGTAAGCAAAATATCGTCAGAGCAAAACTTTCTAGAACAACGACTCAAAAAGATCATAGAACTAACAGAAGAAAAAACTGAATGCAATAGTTGAAGAAAACAGTGATAGGAAAAGTAAGCAAGCTACGAAAAATAAAATAACTATGGAAAGTGATATAATAATAGAAGCAAAAAACACACAAATGTCAAAAAACAAACAAAATGGTAATGACGGGGCAAATCTAAAAACCAACAAATAATCTTAAACAAAAAGTCAAAGAACTTGTAAAGTGAGAAACACATATAACAAACAAGCTTAAAAAATTAGTTTACAGATTGGATAGATATGGATTTGATATCGTGGCCTTATTAAAGAAAGAGGAAAGGAAACAGTAGAAATACAAAAAAATATGTTCTTTAAGAGTGGGAGGAGAGCATAAATATTTTGGAATTGGCTTAAAGTAAACGAATAAAATAAAACAATAATAATAGACTTTAACTCAATTTCAGATATATTACGTTACATAAGGATACGGAGTAAATATAAAAACATATGTACAGTGAATGGACATGTCGCTGCAGAACATGAAGACTTAGAAACAAAAAAGAATTTTATGAAAATATACATGAATTACTAAAAAACATACAAAATCTAATATCTTTAAAGCACAATGCGGAGGTCCCCGGTCCCTGGTCGTGTGCAATATTGGTTGCCAGAATAACGCGTTCGGGGCCACGCGGAAATACACGAACGATCGTCGTATTTTTAAAGCACTCTTCAGAAATTTAAATTAATATTCAACGAACTTAAAAAGTTCGTTACTGAATTCTATATGTCTGTCGGTCTGTCTGTCGCTGTCACAAAATTATGGATTTTTTAAAATTTTAAAATGGATTCTTATAGGAAATTTTACGCTGATTTCAAAATCGAAATCAAAAAGTTTCTATCTCGAATAGTTTTCGAGATATTCGACTTTGAATTTCGGGAAAATTTCGACATTGCGATTTTATGAGTAATTCTTAAAGAAAATTTTACGCTGATTTCAATAATGAAATCGAAAAAATTCTATGTCGAATAGTTTTCGAGATATTCGACTTCGAATTTCGGGAAAATTTCGACATTACGATTTTAAATGTGATTCTTATAGGAAATTTTACGCTGAATTCGAAAATGAAGAAAAAATTCTATGTCGAATAATTTTCGAGATATTCGATTTCGAATTTTCCCGAAATTCGAAATCGAAATCGAAAGGTTTTTTTAAGTTCGTTCTGGGATTGCTTACAGAGCAATCTCTTCGCCGGCCCCATGTTTTTATATATTGTATACCCACAAGCATTGTGAAATTAAATATATTAGAAACGTGCGCTATCTCTATTCTTTCTTTTCCATTTAACCAGACTGAGCCACAGCAACGCGTGGGCGGGTACAGCTAGTATGACATTAAAATGCTAACAGGGGATTTAATCGCAAAAATTGAAAGTAAGGATTTGTATGAAAGAATATAACATAAAGGACTACATAAGAAAACATAAAAAAAAACGGTAAGATATTCATAGAGTTCGCAGTAAATAATCAAATGAAAGTAGTAAAAAAAATAGGGTAGGAAAGTAAAAAGATACAAACAATTTATAATAAGGAACAATGTATGGCTTACGCATATGATGTAGTTATATTAATAAGAAGCAAGAAACAACTTGAAAATACATTTGAAAGGTTTGAAGAAGATGCAAAAAATATTAGTTACGAATAAACAAGAACGAGACAAAATGTATGAAAATGTGAGCAAATCCATTTGAAAAAAATTGCCACGTTTAATTTCAAGATAGAGAATATATATTTTTTAAAGGTACGGTAACAAACAAGGAACAAAAATGGTATTAAATAGAAGAGAAGAACCTAAAAAGAAATAGAGCTGTCGGGTTCTTAAGAAAAAAGTTGAAATAAAAAACATTCCAAGAGCAGTGCTTATGAAACTATTATACTACCAGAGGTGTTATATGGAAACAAGACTTGGACAATGACATAACAAGACGCAGTCAAATTGGAAATATGGATAAGTACTAAAACAGGTTTTTTGATGCATCCAAAAAAGAAAGGAGTTTGGAGCACGCATATAAATAGAAAAGTCATAGAAATGTATAGAAAACCGAAAATTTTACAAAAGAACAAACAGAGCAAGATGGTTAGGCCATATTATCAGGATGTCGAAACAAAGATATGTTAAAACAGTTCTAACCGGAGGAAAATGAGGGGAAAAATAAAAGGACAACCTAAGAAAAATGGCTCCAGGAGGTTCAAGAAGATGTAAAAGAAGCAAACATAAATGATTGGAGGGAAAGAGCCAGGGGCCGATAAAGATGGAAACATATTAAGAAAAATATTGAAGCCGAGGACTACAAGGCCTGAAACGCTGACTGTCCTAATAGACTTATTCAAATTTACCTCTACTATAGGTTGTATCGATTATGCCACTAAATCACTTACTATTAGATTATGAGAGTATTATGCAACAATTGACTTAATGACTGGCAAAAACAAAGAATATCCTCATGTTTTACAGTTCAAACAAAAATATTCCTTATTATAAATACTGTTGTTCTTTTTTATCTGACTTTGCACATTTATAGAACGTTCCAATCGATTTATCCTTACTTATATAATTCGTTAATCAAATTTATAATGAATCTCTCCTCAATCTAGAAAGCCGATTGAGTAGAATTCTGAGCAACATTTTCTCCAACTGTTCTGTCCAAGATTACTAATTGGTGTTTCTATTATTATGACGACCACTTTGACTACTAATGATGTAAGAGGCCACAGATGCGCGTTAATGTTGCTGTAGCTCACCTGCTTCTCATCTGTTAGCGAGACCCATCTTATAGAAAGCGGTCAGTGTGATAATCTAAAAGTGATTTGTACTACACCGCATTAAACATAAAGCGACGTTGCCCAGTTTTTTTACTGCTAAAAGCACTTGGAATTTTACTATCGACATATAGGCACTGAAGGGATCCAATCACAATGATTACTCAACCGCCAAGCATTCAGCCGAGACTCCTACTCTGGAACATTCTCCGGCCTGCAGAATAGCGGTGGCGCTATAAATACGCGAGTGGCGCTGGCGTGCGAATCGACACATTCAGCACGGAGCTATTCGCATTATGTCACATTTGAAAGTTTACAATATAGCAATGCAAAGCAACGCCGAGAGCAGAGTAGGTGGGCGTGCATGCGGATGATTTATCCTAGCCGAGGCGAGCGGGCGCTTTCGCTTATTGCAGGAGTGCGTGATCAATGGGCGGAAGAGCGCGGCGCAGAAGAATAACGGCCCGCAGCGTGCATTACCGACACCACAAATCATCGTCGAGAATCTCGGTTATTATTGTGCTCATATACCTTGACTATTTTACTACCAGAAAGAGAGTCCCATTGTTCTGCGGCGACCGTCACAACTGTTATGTGGCGACTTTGTGTGCAACCGTGACTTTCCTCTTTAATGCGCTGGCTATCAAATTTACGTATTGATACAGATATAAATTTTAAGTTTTAAGTTGCCTTTCCCAAAATAGTTGGAATGCCTTTAGGTTCATAAACACATTCAGGTTTTTATTTATTAAACATTTCATTAACGGGCGCAATGAAATAACCTATAAAGACATACCTTATTTGAGGCTCATGTAAAAATACCCCATGGCAGCAACAATTACGAAGTGTTATCCAACATTCTCTGAAATTACAATGGTGCGAAAATAATCTAGAGCTTATCGTTGCTACATTATTATTTGCTTACGTTAGGATTTTTCTGATAAAGTACGTAATATTTAGCGAACGCTGACGCAATTGATTTAAAGAAGCCAAGAGTTTCCTATAAATTATGTTTTAAAATTGAGAAAAGCAACTGTAAACTGCAGAAAAAGGTTTTATGGTGCAGCTTCAACTGTTCGTAAGTGTTGGAGTTACTCAAAAACAACCTTTGAATATGTTGAAGGCTGCCAAAGTTGATAAAAGAAACTCATAAATATCGCTGGAAAACAAGTTTGCTTCCGCCGTTTTTTCCGACATTCGAGGCGGGTGAGGTAGTGTACTTCCCATTTCAACGTTTCCAAGTATGTTTTGATCGACTTTGCAACACGGGGTCAAACATCGTCATGCTGCAAAATCACTTTATCGTGTCTCTCGTTGTATTGTGACCGTTTGTCTTTCAATGCTCGGCTTAAACACATTAATTGCTTTCGATGCAGATCGCCTGTAATTGTTTTAGACGATTTTAGTAGCTCATAATACACTACGCCGAGCTGATCCCACCAAATACAGAGCATGACCTTGGAGCTGTGAATATCCGATTTGGCCGTCGATGTGGAAGCACGGCCGGAAAGTCCCCATGATATTCTGCGCTTGGAGTTATCGTAATGAACCAATCTTTCGTCCTCAGTTACAATGCGATGTAGGAATCCCTTCCGTCTTTGCCTTTCAAGCAGCTGTTCACAAGCAAACAAACGCCGTTCAACATCTCTCGGCTTCAATTCATTCCTTGTTCCTGAATTATTTTGAAATGGTTTGTTGAGCCACTCCTAATGATCCTGTCAATTGTTCTTGCATTTAACACGAATCTTCATGAAGTAATGTCTCCAATTCTGCATTGCACTGCTATTCCGGTCTTCGATGTTTTTGAAGCGTTGAAAACACTCACAACACGTTCTTTCACTAATAGCGGTCTCGCCATAAGTCTTAACCACAGATTTCTTCATGTTGAAGCAGAAAATTAAAACCTCCCGCAAATGACGAGAATTTGGGTCGTAAACTGACATTTTAGTCGAGAATAACTTTACGATACGGACACAAATAGGCGGGGTTATGTTGACAAATGCCCAAGCTTATTGTATGACGTCTACATCTGTATATTTCCACCGCTACTTACCGCGTAAAGCCATCTATTGTAAAACGTCGGAAGCAAAGTTGTACACCTATTATTTATAAAGCTTCAGTTTTGTCACAATACTTTCTGGTTAATTTCGTCAGTAAAATATCTATCTCATTTGGCTACGATTGTACAAATGGAATGTCCGCGATGTCATTCCTTTAACAATCGTTGAAGGAAGAAGCTGGGAAGTGTCGCCCTCTACAGGGCATGTCAAAAGCTCGAACCGCGGTAATTAGTGCCGAGTTTGTTTGCAAAAAACGCGCGAAGCGTATGTGCGTTCAAAAAGTCAACAGTTATAAGAACGACAATGTGTTGCTTTCTTATATGTCGCAACACCGTCGCTCATATTTCAGCAGTCCATTTATGGTCCTGTAATTGGACTATGCTCTCTGAGAAAAGCGTAGAAACCTCATTATAAATTCCCTTTTGCTGTACCAAGGCCCATTCGACATCTGTGACGTCGAAACGTCAAATGAAAGGATCTAGAAGTAAAAGATAAAAAGTACCCGATCCTTATTCCGTGCCCATCGTTGAATTCTCTTCACAATCCCTCCTTTATTATAGCATCGAGACGTTGTCATCGGCGACGAGAGATCAAGTCGTCAGACCGATGATTAGCGTCACGTAATTATTTATTTATTTGTAATTCAGATATTGCCTTAATGAAAATCATTAAATTTATCAATACTCAAAAATGTACGCTAAAAATTTCACAATGCAAGAACTTTCAAAAATTTTGTTCAAATGTCCAAATGGGGCTAAGATAAAGAAAATCGTTCTTTTAACGTTATTAAATTTGTCTGCGGGTTTCGCTTAATAACTCAAATATTACTGAAACAATCATACTTCCAATTTTATCTATTCTGTGATCTTTTAATTATGTTTGGTAATTCTTCAATTTAGATAGTGTATCTCCATATATAACCTATACTATTAATGCTGCCGATATGCGTATTATTCAGACAAAATAAGTCACAAATTTACATAGACATACTTAAATGTTCTACTTCGTCTGGTTGTATTCATCGAACAATTCCAAGCGGAGCGGTACGATTTGAATTGCATTGATTTTATAAGGAAAGCGTAAGTTTGTTCAGGAACAAGCGATGTTCTCCTGTAAGGCAATGGTGTCTCAACAAGTGGCATATTTGCCTAGTGAATTCGTTCAGCATAAACTGCATACTCATATTCTCATGTAACAGTAATAACACCCCAAAAACACAAGCATCGCAAGTGCTTGAAACATGGGAAAACAGAATATTCTAATTTATTGTACTGATAAATGCAAAATAAAAGGAATATAAGACAGATCCAAAGGAAATTACCTATTCCCTATCCCACGAAAATTAATTAACCAAAATAGTGATAATAATATTGTTATGTAGCTAATTTGGTATTTTAGAGTAGAGAAAAATTGCCAAACAAAGTATGAATGGTGCGTTATGTAATCAGTTTGGAACACGACATATTTTTATGAGAAAAGTGAAGATCCCACAAAAGTGAAAAACTGAGCTTCAAACGTATTGCATACTTTTTCTTCGACTACAAATTATAAATAATTAAAATTTATTTAGGTCACTTCAATAAAATTGTTATAAATAAATAAATAAAAGTTATAAATAACCACTTTATTGTTTTATAATCAATTAAATACGGAAGTCGATCATTATTTTTATTTTCTGACATTTTAAAACGTGAATATTGTCATAGTGTTATATGCTTATATAATGAACGATGTGGTCAAATTTTATATTTTTAAAATTTATGAAGCAACTTTACTCAATAATCTGTAATAAAAAATTTCACAAGGATAAATCAAAAACATTTGGACCTGACTAACAGGTATAAAAAGATCAGGGACCTATAAATTATTTAGTACTAAGCAATGAAAGTAGAATGGAGAAATGATTTCAGTGATTTTAAATGTGGACTAGTTATCGGTTGTTATATACTACAGAAAATCCAACAAAGCTATTTGAATCCTTCTCAATTTGCTCAAGTAAACTGTTGTGATGTAATTGTAAAGAAGAAATCTGAAACAACTGCAACACTTCAGTTAGGTAGTTCATGAGTAATCGCGTGAGAAAGTTGCTTGGAAATTCTGCAGTGCTATTCATTGTTCAGCAAGCATTAAGTGTAGGTGGAGGAGTGTGTCAAATATGTTTACATCGCCAAGTAATCGCCTACAATTTCTGAGGTAAATGTTACGCGTCACCTGCAGTGATATTGAAACGGCATTGAACGCCTGGAGACATGTGATTGGGAGTAATCACTCTTTATCATATCTGAAGTATAGTACCTGCGAGAATGTGTAGTGCCAACAACAGAAGTTTATAAGATGTGGCATTATAACATGGGGATCTAAATAAAAATAAAAATGCGGAAGTGTACAAAGACATTTTGACTATGATAAAAAAGTATATTTGATGATAACGGTTGCCTATACCACCATAACAATATTATTTGTCATAAAGCACTCGGTGTCTATAAGCCAGTGAGTGTCTCGTAAGGAATGTGTTGGTCTAGGAATTATTCAACTTTTACGTCCGCGATATATTGACAACGTCCTTTATCATGATGATTCAATATGCAGGCGACTTTGCAATGTTGCCAAGCTCATTACGGCTCTACGTGGAACAGGAGATTACAAAAGCGAAAGCAGCTAGACAGGCTCTTGGCTGCCCCTTCATCGTAGTGTTCAACTGTCCTTTAGCAACTAAATGCCAATTTATACTGTCATCGTTCGCCCGATGGCGACTTGACTGTACGAAAGATCTCCGTACATAAATTCTAGCTAGACCTTTACTGTTCCGTAATAATCTTTCTGAAAGTTTATCTCCTAGTGCACTACTCAACTGTATACCAGCATTGAACACCATGGAAATCCCATCATCTGTGGCTTACAAAATTATAAATTGGATAGATGCACCTGACATAGATATAAGATTCTGATTCTCCGTAAAGCAGTACGGAGATCACTCAAAATGGTCAACTACTATCCTCACCAGGTCGCGGTAGAAGAAGTTAGGGGCTGGAACTCAGGAACCACCAACATCTAAGGGATGGGGATGAAATATCGTTGAAATCATTATGAGTATCATCCTGCTAAACAATTAATCTTTCTTAGAAAACCCTACAGAATTAATTGGATACACGAAGTACTTGAAAGGATGTTCTGCAAAAGTCCCAATTAAATTAATAACCCAAGAAAATATATAACCAATAATTTAGATTTTATCAAAATTAAACGTTAACAATTGACAGAACAATTTTTGAATCAAATATTTTAGTGTAACTAATTAAATGTTATAAAACAACTCAACAGTTTTAAGTTAAAGTTTAGAAATCCATAGCAGAATATTTATCTAAATATTTGAGCATTATGAAAAGTATATTAATTAATAGTTAGGTCAATAATTAAATTGAATATAAAATTCTTAAGCTTACAGTGTCATTGAACGTTCTAAAAGTTTTTTGTCACATTTTCTTATACAAAGCTGCAATTGAACATCAGACTAAGACTATAAGTGTTCTTTTGTTTCTTTAAAGTTCTTTTAAAATTTTTTCTCATTGAAAGAGTCCAATATGCTTCAACAAGCTTTAATTTCGTGAATGTTAAATATATTATTTGAACTGATTATCCTAGTGGTCACGTCATTGTTAATAACATAGATGTATAAATCGTTTTTACAATACTAATTAATTTCTTCAAAAAATACTGTAAACCTGTTGACAATAAATAAAAGTTCATTTAAGGATTATTATGAAGTTATATAGATGCATGCATTTCTTAAACAGTTATATAGTTTCCAAGTCGAACTGAGAAGTTGTTGCTCCTAGAGTCAATAGAGGGATGTTCAATATCAAATAGACAATAAAAGCAAAAAAACATTGTCCAAACACTTCTTGAGTACCTCCTTAAACATTTTCCTTGAAAGAGTGGACGAAAAGGGTTAAGCGAAAATGGTGGGCAGTTATGCTTTAATTGATATTAAAATTTAAAACTAAAAAAATCGATATTGTAAGAAATGGCTACAAGCAAATAAAAAATATAAAATTATATCTAACCCACTATGAAGATATCCAATACAGGGTAGGTCATAAGTCATTTGAACAACGAATAACTTTTGCACTTTTTCATATTTTAATGTAATTTTATTTTTCTACACAATAAACTATACCAGTAGGGGGTTGTTTTCTCTACACTTTAAAAGTTATACTGTGCAAAGATCCTTCATTTTCTTCTTCGCAAACACTGGCCCTCTTGATAACATTTGCATCACACTGGCCAATGTGTTTTCGTGTATGTCCCGAATGTTTAAATGAATGTTCTCCTTGAGCTGTTGAATAATTCACAATTCTTTAAACAAGCCCACAGAAATCAGGAGTCAAATTAGGGGAACGTGTGGGCCATTTTAAATCGCTATTGCGTGAAATTACTCTTTCACCAAAAATGTCGCTTAAAAACTGCATGGACTCTCTGGATGTATGAGCAGTTGCTCCATCTTGTTGACACCATAAGTTATGTGTATTCTTAATACCTGAAAGAATAAAAGTTTCTAATATTTCTTGATTTTGCCTTTTCTGATGTTATCCCGCACCAAACAGGCTTCATTGCAAGTCTACTGGCTTTATCTGTGGTGTAATTAAACCTAATAGGGATACATACACAAATCCTTTTGCAATCGTCGTAGTGATGTTATTCAGATACTAAATACTTGTAATCGTCTTCGAATCTAAGTTTTTACATCTTGTTGGAAGCTTTCCTGTACCCGCCTCCTATTTTCTAACGTGTGCACAGAATGAGTTCTTCCGCTAGCAGACCACCCACAGACCTCGGCTGCCAAAATTAGACTTAGTATAGAAGTTTTTGAGGGTGGTTTCCTAATATAGTGCACGTAACCGCGTTGTGTGAGAACAATGAACCACTGATTTTCAAAGTAGAATTCTATGATTTGACCCTTTCGTTTGAGATTAATTTTTCCTTCATTAACCTCAAAAGCCTATACTTTTAGATCTAAAAAATGGAATTATAAATTTGTTATTGATTGCTTAAGGATATTATCGTGGCTTATGACCCACTCGATACAATGAATACAGAAGAAACAACAAAATTAATGAACTCTTAGAAACGAATGCCGAATTAAAGACTTTTTTTAATTTGTTCGTTTTGTCGAAGTTTCAAAGTTTATAAATAATAGTATGGAAATATTATTGACAAATTTTAATGATTTCTAAAAAACGAACAAATAAAAAATCACGCTATTAGTCAAAACAATAATATATTGCACGATGTAATCTCTTGCAAGAGAAAACTATACAAACTCCCAAGATCCAAAATCGTTTCAATAACTGTATCATTACGTTTTTGCTTATTTAATTTATTTACAAAATTTAAAATATTTAATAATATTTAGGTACACTAGAAAAATTTATTCTCTAATATAAAATCACTCTATATAGCACTGCAACTGTTCCCTTCATTTTTTGATATTCCATTGCCTGGTTTGCTATTGAAGTCTTCTTGGTGCGTTCGAAAATTCGTTACATTCCTTCTGGAATTCGTTTTACTGAATTCATTCAAAACCTTAAATTTTTTTGTTTGTGTCATAAGTTTTCCAAAGTTTGAAATTCACCTCATTTATATGAAATTGTAGCACAGCAAACCCAACTAAGTCTATTGTTTACCATTCTTTAGCCATCAGTTACAAAAAGTAAAATATGAATTGACATTAACAAACTCAAAAAAATTATGGGAACCAAATTCAAAATTTTGCTACCACTAGAAGAGAAAACAGAAATATAAATGAATTAGAAAATCAACAAATGACGGTATTATTTTCCGATTGTTCGATAAGATAATACCTGCACTAGCGTAATATTATGGTTATCACTTTGTAGCAACTCATAATAATCCGTTAATAAGCGTTTGCGGCCAATAAAAAATATTTCAATCATAGAAATGGATAAGAAAGCACTTGACACTACTAACCTATATTATTTTTGAAAAAAGTGGTGCGGACTGAAGTTGCAGTCACATAAGTTATCTTTCGCCGCGCGGGCAGTTATCGACCTCTGGTGTAAATAAATATTTTATCGCCGGAATGACACCTTTACGTACCAATAAATATCCTATTCAAATCTAGTGCGTTTCGAGCGAATGTCAAGGTCTCTCAGGGTTGATGACTTCCGCCGATAAAAATACAACTCGTTATCATGTTTGTTTGGTCTGCGAATTCACGGAACTAGACAGTGTTTGGCGTGCGATGCGCTGTGTACGATGCGGTGTGTGGACTTAACTTCTTAACTTTGCTATTAATTATTCATTTTTATTTATGATTCCATTACATTTTTCATTTGACTCTTAAAATTTATTGTAAAGAAAACGTAACAAAAACCATATTCATCCTACTAGGATAGATAGAGATGATTTGATAAAGTTTTTAAAATTCAAGACATAATTTATAAATCAATACATGATTGGAAGTGGGTAATAAAAAGTATATCACAGCTATCCATTAATATAAAATTTGTAAGCATCTTTGTAATGCAGGAGAATTTATTTAAACAATGTAAATAGTTTTAAAGCAGTCCTTTTCAATTACCAAACATTACTTGTTTGAAATAACGCAGATCATAAAGTTTTCATTCAATTCTAACTGCTAAATTAATTTAAAAAACACATTTCACTCGAAAACCTTTCCATAGTAAATTGCAAAGCAACAAAACATTCCTTTTCATTCTGAAAAAGTTGTTTCTAAAACGAAAAACTGGTAGTAAAATACAGATGACCAGTTGTAATAATTCTGATAGGAGGAAATGTTAAGTGCAACACTAGGAAGTCTGTTGAATATGAAATTTGGGAAATTAGTAAGTATCTCAGAGCGCAGTAAATAATTAAAAATAAACTTCAAAATACTAATACCAAACTGCAACTACATGTGTTTTTCAACGGTATATGTCGACGGATTGACTCAAAATGTTTCTAAATAAATTGTTTGAGGTATTTCATTATATACGGAAATAACGTAGTCCCAACGTTGTTTTTATGTAATCGGCGGAAATTTGACCTACCCAGTTTTTCACATTTCTGGACGAAATATAGCCTCAGGACACCAAAAAAGTTGGTTTTAGCCATTGGTTCGTGTGTGTGTGTGTGTGTGTGTGTCGGTCTGTCAGTAAACAAGATATCTCGAGAACCGTAAGAGCTAGAGACTTGAAATTGTATGCAAGTTACTTGTAGGTAGACGCAGTGAAGCTTTGGTAAAATCGGCCACGTCGTTTGGTCACAATGTCGCAAAATCGGTCTCAAAGCGGTCGCGTATCTAAACGGTTGAAGATACAAAAAATTTATGAGAATAAAAATGATTTATTATCATGAGATAAACATGAATTTAAAATAAAAGTTGGTAAAATACGAACTCGAAAAAAAATTGAAACGCAGTATTTTTAACATACCGGGTGTTCATAAAATATTTTGGGAAATTTATATTACTGGATAGATCAAACCGATACGAACAAAACATTAAAATGAAATTTTTTGATCCGAGGTCAAATAAATAAGTTGTAGCCGATTAAAAATTAATTAAACGGACCAATCACAGCGCGCTCAGAGCTACGCCGACTTCGGAGGAGAATTGCCGCTAGGAGGAGCACGCAGGCTGTGACGTAGCAAAATGTAATACGAGTCAATTATTGTCTTGTACTGTTTATTTTAATCAGCTTTCAGTGTTGGACTCGCGCCTCGTCCTTTTAAAATAACAAGTTCTGGGACGAGAGCAGGCAGAATATATATATATATATATATATATATATATATATATATATATATATATATATATATATATATATATATATAATAGGATAAGGAAAGTCGTGTGATGTTCACACCAGATTTTTTAACTTCGAAACAACAATATCATTTGCATTTCACATAATCTTTAAAACCGATCAAGCAGTAATTCATCGTTTCAGCTCATAAGGATGTTAACAATGTTCGCTGCTTGTAGTTTTGTGTTATCTCTTTAAAAGGCATAGTTTAAGTAGCTGATAGGAAGATAACCCTTTGACTTCTAAAATATCAGCAATGGAATTGTAAACGTTGATAATGCCACCAAATTATATTTAAATTTAATGAAAAACACTCCAAACTCTTCAGAAAGCTCTATGTTAAAATACTAAATAAAAGACAGAGATTTCTTGCACTTATCCGGGCATACACGTGTAGGACCGTGCAGGATTGAACAGAAAATTTGATGATGGATGACAAGCTCACAATCACTTAATGATCGGACGCCATTGAATTGTAAAGGAATGTTTCGTAGAGCTACGTACATAAATTTTTTCCACAAGAACACTGAAAGTATACTTTCTATCAGATATCAGCCTGTACTAATTAATACTGGACTAATTTTTAGGGCATTCGAGGTTGCCAATAATTCATAAACACATTACAGACTTGCATGAACGTTATCATTCATTATAATCGCAATTTTGATGTATGATGTACCTCTATATCATCAATTTAATGACGTACTTTACAGATGATTTCTTGCTATTCGTCGTATGCAGCAATATAATTCAAACGATGGTTTACGATATTTGCTTTACATTTTACTCTCACGATGATTAACACATTTTTAAACCTTAATATTTTTTATTCATGAATGAGTGATTGTGCGAGTGGAGGTCCAAAGTAGACTTATTCCAGATCCACTTATCTCCCCTACATAAATACTGATATATGTGAGACCAAAAACCATATATCCTCTAACAGTAGTGCTATGATGCAGCAATAGTAAAATACGTAGAACTAAAATAATTTGCAAATTATAAATAAAATAAGAAACACGAATCTTAAAAGGATATAAATACACTTCAGCGTCATGAGAAGCCACTGTATTGAGCTTCATAAATACCGATAATAGGAGAGTAACAAATGAAAAATTAAAAGAAAAGTGTAGTGAACATACTATCGTTATATATCACTTACAACTAATATAAGAAATACTGACGAAAAAAACATAAATAGAAAAACGAGTTTAATATTATCTTAACAAGAGGAGTGGAATTAGTAAAATACAACTTGGAATGAAAAACCAAAAACATTAGTGAAAACAGTGAAAAAAGGTCAAAAGTTAATTGTAAGAGAATAAAAACTTTCAACGACAAAAACATGAAAGATTTAAATTTCAAAATGTCAGATAAATTAACAAAGTTGAAAAATTGAAAAAAATAGAAACAGGCGAACTCCACTTTTGGAACTTCTCTGTTTCATTTTTAATCAAAACCAAGAAAATTGCAGTTGTACGTACGATTAGAACAATGGGCGGATAACATCGGTGGTTTATTTTCCATTAAACCGTGCGTTAAATTCGGGAGCAGCCTTTATGGTGGTTCGTCCCGGCCCTCTCCATTTCGGATTAAATTGGGCTTCTGCGCCGAGCCGCTGCAGATAGCATCCGAATCTGAATTTGCATTTATTATTCGCCACAAAAGGCAGTGGCACTCCATGCGGGCAGGGAACTTCTACATTCATCTCCATTTTTGGGAAATGAAGCGCCGGCGAGGGCTTAAGCAGAAGCATTCAGACAATAACCGCTAAGACAGTACGATATCGGCAAATGGCTTAGTGAGGCCGCGTCCGGAAGCGCCGGAGCCCTTCGTTAGATTAAATTCAAACAGTACGAACTCATCCCGGGCAAAAAACCCGACGAGGCCCGGCCGGCTCCGGAGTGAGCGCTGCACACAGTTTAATTAAGCGAAAGAGGAAATTTCGCTGCAAACGCCCCCGCAATGATACGGCCGGGCCCGGCTGCTTACTTCGACCCAGGAAATCAATAGATGCCACCCTGGGAGGCACACAAACTTTCAGCCCGCAACCAACAACATGTGAAAGGTAAATTATCGATTTCGACGCGAAAATTCATTAGGTGCCGGTGACTGATGAGCCACACGTCTGACTGAATGGTAGACCTGGTGTGAGCCTGATGAACGCAAACCGTTTAATGTAATGTTCCATGAATCGCTCTAATGGTTCGGCTTCTCCCCAAGCCACCAGTAGATTTTTCTGACAATAATTGTGACCATTAATATTTGAATGCATATAACTAGAAGAACTCAATAACAGCTAAGTATAATTAATTCATTTGCGTATTTATTGTAAACATATCTCAAAGTGACACAAAATTTGATATCCATGTTTGAAATGAAATTATAAAAACCACAATGAATGCACTCTGAATTTTAAATATAAAGTACGACTGTTCCTTGTAGCTACGTCAGACTCGTGCCGGTATGGCATGCTATTCAAAAACTCTACTGAAAGAAAATTTCACTCTTTATAAAAAGTAGTATGAGTCTGGAATTATATGTAATGATGGTTCATTAAGTGCAATTCGCTTCCCTAAGACATACTAAAGATGTACTATTGGACAACAATAAGTTCTTTTTTATGAGAATGTGAAATCACTGAACCTTTGAAACCATTCGTGTGTTTCTAGTACCTCGCTTCTAAATGTTCGAGTCTTTCAATGTACAGCTTTATTTAAAGTATTTAGCAGCCTGCCCACGTCTACAGCATTACCACAAAAATCGATCCGTTTGATTAAAGGCCATGGAATTGTAATAAATTTTTCTGTTTCCAAACTATTGAAATCGGTGTGCAAATCGAATGTGAACTCACTTAAGAAGAAAACATCGGTCCAATCATTTGTGTAGTAGCTCGTGGTCGTGAGGTTCAGAAGACAGTTGTTTAATAAATCTCAAATATCAGTTCTACTGATAAGTGGCATTTTTTTGGATGAATTTTTATTGGTTTTAAGTTTTCTATTGCATTCTAAAATCATACCTAAAACTTGCAGTTAGCAACTTGGTAGTACACTGATTGTGTTTCCAACCATCCGAAAATTCTATTCTACTGTAAGAAATTTAAATAAAAAGCATAATTCTATTTGTGGAGTTTTGCTCTGGCGCTGTAAGGGGTTAAGCGAGTGCAAGCTCCGACATAAATAATTCACGAAAATCATAGTACATGGTGCATAACAATTGGGAGTATAAATATAGAAATGAGTTACACCCCCTTTCCAACAAACTTTTTTAAAAAGTGTCAAATAGGCAAGTAATAGAGGGGTGAGAAAACGCAATCTACTCACAAAAACAAGGTAGGCATAGAATTAAGGCGTGAAAAGACAATATCAAGACAAACATCAACGGCTGACCTCTGACCGCGCTTTGTGAAATACTAGCAACGGCCTGCGCCAAAATTTAAACAATACACAGGCCCGTAATAAGATTATATACCAACACGATGAGCAGAGAAGACCCAAACGGCATGCACGAAATAAAAAACATGTTCTCGCAAATAGTCATTAAGCTAACAGCAGTCTAAGAGAAATTAGACGCATATGCGGAGGTAGTAAAAGAACTAAAACAATTACTTAAAAAGCAAAACGAAAGAATGGAATTGATGGAAAGGGATATAGAGAAGAATAATATAGTCATCCAAGGAACAAGAGGAGGTGGAAGAAAAGATCCAAAACATTCTGGGGAATATAGGAACAAAAACAAACGTAGAAATTGATTTAGAAATCAAAAACTTGGTACTTTTAAGACGGGCAAGAATAGACCAATGTTTGTAAAATTACATACATGGAATAATAAAATGAACATATATGGACAATAAAAGAATTTAACAAGATTGATGACGACTACTCTAAAAAAGTACAGATGGACATAAAACGGCTAATACTTCAACTGAAAAGGGGGAATATAGAATGGCCACAAAGCGATTCTTCGACAAAACACACTGATTGTGGACGGAGTTCAACACGGAGTAGACTATTTTACTATAGAAGGCCCAGAACAACAAAATGAAAGGAAACTCACCGTGAGCAGCCGTTCTCCAGAGAACAGCGAAAATCAACAGCAAGTCAGGAAAATAACAAAAACTGACCAAAAAATCTTCTAAAAGATTGGAAATGGACGGATAATAATAATGAAGATTAGTCTATAAAATGGAAATTGAATAGGAATATAAAAAAGAAAAGAAAAAAGACAAAGAAAAGGCAATGATAACAATTGGTACTTGTACTAAAAACGTTATTAAAAACAAGAAAAACGGAAGAAATTGCAAAGAAGATGAATAAATATAAATTAGAAATATTAGCCATTTAAGAAATAAAATGGCAAGGGAAAGGCAAAATTGACAAGGAAAAATACATGATCTTATATAAAGGGGAATATAAACAGAACAGAAATAAAACTGGGTTTATGGAAGAATAACCTACGTAACCTTGTAAAATAAACAAACTAACATAACAATACTAAATACATACGTACCAAACTGAGGACGCAGACAAAGAGGACAAAATCGAATTATACGAAAAACTAGAAGAGGCATGCGAACATCTACCAAGGAATGATATACTAATAATAGCAAGAGACTTTAATGCAATGATCGGAAAAAATATAGCAGGCAAAAACACAATTCATGACGTGACTAATAACAACGGAGCAGAATTGTGTGGCTTGGCAGCAGCCATAAACATGTATATAATCAGCAGCAAGTACAAACATAAACCAGAACATAAAATAACTTGGATGATACAGGGCAGAGTAACACAAAATTAAATAGAACACATACTTATTGTATTAAAAAAAAATGGGAAAAAATAGCCCATGATGTAAGAGGCTATAGTTGTACCAACACAGATTCAGACCACCTTCTCGTAGTGGCGAAAATAAAATCGAAATTTTAAAAAGGAATCATAAAAAACATCAAAAAAAGTGGCACATTAAGAAACTAAAAAATGAGGAAACAGCACAAAAATTCAGAAAGAGCTAGAAAGACACTTCGAAGGTAAAGGCAGCGAAAACATGCAGGATAAATGGCAGAACATTAAAACCGCCGTAATAGAGACAACAGAAAAAGGGTTAGGGAAGGTGACTGCTAAAAAGAATAAATGGTTCGACGAAGAATGCATAGAATATATAGACCAGAATAACAAATCACTAAAACGGATGAGAACCGAAAATAAACAAGACTTAAACAAATGCAAAGAAAAAAGAATAGAAGCTACAAGAGTATGCAAAAACAAAAAAAAGGCTATAACAGTTTATAGACGAAATGCCAGAGAATAGCAGAAACAACACAAAACTATTTAACTATATCAGAAAAATGATCCACAAGAAAAGGATTCACAATGAAAAATGAGAACAATATTTCACGAAACTATACAGAGACAAAAAATTAAATACAGAAAGCAATAAGGCAGAAAAAACACACGATGAAAAATAAAATAAAGTACCAACTTATGAAGAATTTAAAAAGGTGGTAAACTAACCAAAAACAGGGAAGGCCGCAGGTCCAGATCAAATAAATTAATTAAACAAGCAGGCCAAGCCACTCTAAAAAGAATATACAGCTTAGTAGTAGAAACATGGAAAAACCATGCCATGCCATGAGACTGGAGAAGAAGAATACTAACTCCAATACTAAAGAAAGGAAACCCCACACTATGTCAGAACTACAGGGGAATCATGCTAATAAATACTGCTTACAAAATTTTTAAACTCAATTATCCGTAACAGACTGGATCAATATTTAGAAACAGAAGTAGGTGATTACCAACAAGAGTTTAGAAGAGGGTAACGAAAAAATGCCATGAACACAATATAGATCTATATATGACATTTATAGACTTTAAACAAGCATTTGATAGCCCTAATCGACATAACTCTTAGAATAAATGCGTAACTTAAATATAACGGAAAAGCTTATTGATTTAACAGAAATGACAATGATAGGATCCAAGACAAACGTGGCAATAAATGGAGGTATAACAATCGCGTTTAGCATGGAAATGGAAATCAGACAGGGAGATGCCCTGTCTACAACGCTTTTTAATTAATTGGAAGGGGCTATCAGAAAACTGAACGTTAAAGGAACTATCGCAAATAAACCGATACAATTAATTGCATACATCGTAAGCAACAGACAAAAAACAAATACAAGAAATATCTCAGAGCTACAGAAAAGACATAAAGAATAGGAAAAATGGAGAAAAATTGTAAACATGGCGAAAACAGATAGAAAATTGTAAAAACGTGAACTGACTCATCACACCCCTGCGGAGTCACCAAAGTTTCATGGAGGAGCGGCCTCAATCCCGATGGGCACGTATAACCTTATGGATGAATGGAATTCTGTTCTTTTATTTATTTTTGCAACATCCGCACATATAACGAGTATCCTATATCATTTTTCTATATGTAAAGACCGGTTTAGTAAACAAGACAAATACATAAATCAATGATTTTCCCACATTAATCTACATATTTAGTTGTTTATTTTACTGGTTTTACTAAATTTTTTTAGAAATCCGAGTATGTTTTTTTATTAAATATGAATAATTGTCAAATAAGCAAACTTACACAAGTCTTCGACAGATATAGTACCTACATTTTGCAAATATTTGTGGTTTTTTTAATTATAAAACTCAAATTACCTTTCTAATAACAACCGTCTTACGATCATCGAGACTAAACAGTACCCGGCTGTATATAAAGCTGCAATAAACTTGAAAATTTAAATCAAGCATCTGGCACATCAAAGTTAAATAAATCTTTTTTATTAAACCACACATATCAAATAGATATCATCATTATCACTAATAATTGCCATCGGAATGTTACGATCGAGCTGCTCTTAACAGCTGCGGCCGTTCAATTTACTTGTTAAGATAATGATAACTAATCTCCAAAACACAATAGAACACCATTACAAATAACACTGTAAATGTTTTTCGTAGCATGTATGCATATCAAAACAAATTTTCTCTTTGATTTACAATTAATAGTATTTTTATTTTTTTATTTGTAGTTAAGAATTATTTACAACGTATTTCTTAATTGTTAAATAGCTAATTATCTAGCTTAAATCATTATGTAAACTATACCTCAACACAACGCAACTCCCCTTTGATTGGTGCTCGCGCGCCTGCTCTAGTATCCTTACGGCTCTGCATCGAAGCAGATTACTAAAACCTTCTCAGAATTTTGCAGAACGGTCGCAAATCTTCGAAAGCTTTATTCTTTGTTACCAAGGAGGCCTAGCTGCCCGAGGTCGACCGTTGCAGTGTTTTGTACATTTTTATTTACCATATTCAAATAAGCTTCCTAGGTAATGGTTGCAATTATCCGTCAATTCTCAGGTCAAAGTATTTTTAAGCCTGGTTTTCAAAGAATTCAGTAGCTGCAAATCGTATATTACAGTGGGGTTTACAATTTAGAATTTTGAAAAATACTCTGAAGATCACGGGAGCACGGCCTGCAAACTGAGAAGTTAAGGCTCTCATATGTTCGTTCTCTCTGCCCGGTCGTTGTGTACCATCTCTGATGTGGCAAGCACCGCACCTTCAACGACCGCTATTCTTACCCCTTGTTCAAGTGAAAATTCAAGATAATCAATTATTTTTAGTGACTTAGTAGGCCACCCGCCAGGTATCAGAGAGCTCCAGGAATGGAACATATGTCCATCCACACCCCAGCCCGCGCCTCAACCACTGGACCACGCTGGCAATAGAAGATCTCATATTCGCTGAATTACTTTTTACAATTAAAAGTAATAGATCTAAATAGAACTAAAAATCTGCATATAAAGAGAGTTGTGTTACATAAAGATGTAAAACCAACACTGCTTTTGCGATTTAAAAGAAATATTTCCTAACAAAAACATTTATACGAGGCGCAAGGATACAAAATTATGTAACTGTTATCTGTAAACAATTTTGATCTACAGTAGCATTCTAAAAGAAGAGGTACCATAATTTGAATAACGTGATAATGGTTTTGAGAGGTTTTAACAGTGACCGATTCTATTTTAGATGTTATTTAGTATTCTAAGGTTTCTCAAGTTTTATTTTGAAACACAAAATAGGGATTTTGAGAATTACAATGAGATAAAACTGTTCGTGGAAATGTAATGTTGCAAAATTATTCATTTTCTAAACTTTTAGTTAAGAAAGTTTTAGCAACTGAATTTGATTTTAGAGGTGAAACAGAAGAATATCACACCCAATAATCTAGAAAATATCAATTATGTATTGTATTTTTTAAGAGTTAATTTTATATCTCATCTTTTTGTTTTTTAAATTTTTTGAGTGTTTTTGTATGTCTCACCTTTTTCTAATGTTTCATTAGTTGCTATTAGTTATCAATTGTTTTAAGAAGTTTATATATTTTTTCGACATATTTTACTTCTTTGATTTCCCTTTCGTTGTCTTCGTGTCACCCCAAACATTGCTTCCTGCAAATTGTAAAAGTCATTTTCCGTTTTCCAAGTATTTTTATCATTACATTTGTTTCAATGCGCATTGTCGTATATTTGTTATGTCTTTTTCTTTAACACTCAGTTTATTTTACCCCGCCACCTTGTAAGTGCTTCTTTAGCTGCTTTTTTAATATATTTGATCTTTATTCAATTATGTTTTATATTTCCTTCTATTCTAGCAACGTATTATTCTTGATCAGACAAATCATCAAAAAATTAATTGAGTATGATAAACAAGCGTATTTGTGCCTTATAGGTATGACAAAGTCCAACCGTAAGATGTATGAAGCACAATTTACAACAGGAACATTAAATAGATCGAGAACGTTTATAGAAAAAATAAAGTAAAAGTAAAATATATTCAGAGTTAAATTCAATCCTAAGAGAAGACTCACTTAGTCCTCAACTGTTTAACATTATATTAAACGAAAAAGTAAGACAAGTACAAATTGGAAAAATTAGTGAAATAGATAATAATGATGTAATTCTAACAGTTGAGAACAAAATGTGATTTGAAGGGATTATTACCTCGGCTTAAGGCAATAGTAAAATAATTTAACATAAAATTATCAACCGTAAAACAAAAACAGTAGTAATCTCTTAAGAACCAATCAGGTGCAAACTTAAAATCGATAATCAAGTTACAGAAAAAGTCAGTTGAATATCTAAAAATTGAATAAGCACCTTAGTACTCAAATAAAATCTCGTGTACGTAAATTTAAAATTTACACCACTGAGACAACACCAGAAACATACAAAATTCAGATTCCCACAAAACAATTAAAATGAAGATATTAAGAAATATTAAGAAAAACACTTTGGCACAGAGAAGCAAACGAAAATATAAAATGCATATGTGAAGTAGACAACACTAATACACGAGCTAAAAAAATTCCTGAGCAGCTGATGGTGGAAATAATTTCAAGTAAGTCACGGACAGACCGAAGAAATACAGAACGTTCATTAAGGAGTGGAACGGCAACCTATAACAGAACAGTGAAAATTACAATATTACATTAAAGGTAAAATAGGCAGAATTTTCACACAAACATTTAAAAACTCTTACTATATTAACTAATTTTTTATTTCTTTTGCCATTTTCAGCATCAATTTATGCGACCCTATTTTATCCTTAAAGCCAAGTCAAAAACAACATAAAGGACAAAGATTAAATTACTACAGAAACACCGTGAACAAAGAAAAGAACTAAGAACGATTGGTCTTGAAAATAATGAAAAATAAGGTAAAATATCAAAGACTAAATAGAGAAGAAACTGCAATGACTATAGAACCATTACACTCACCTAAAATTCAATATTCGCAAATTCACTGCAACGCAGTTGTAAATCAGCAAATTTTACACTAATAGGCGGAATTCAATAGTGTAAAGGACACTAAACAGCATGTTCTAAATGTTTGACAAAAAATTGAAGGAACAAGATAATTTGAAGTGCCTACCAACATATGCTTTCTGGATTACAATAAGGCCTTTGAGTGTGTGAATTGGCCAAAACTGTGGACAGTGCTAACTGAAATGGAAACCTCACAACACCTTATTTTATTCATCAAACAATTGTATGAAAGTTATTCAGCAGCAGTAATGTTGGAAAGCAGATAATTCACAAAACTTCAAAATACAAAAATGAGTATGATAAGGCTGTGTGCTCTCCTCCTTCTTATTTAACATTTATGGTGAGTACATCATATAAGTTCACGACAATTGGCAAGGAAAGAGAATAAATAATTTTCGTTTTGCTAATGACACCATGGCTTTTTTCACTTATGAAAATCAAATGATTAAACTGCTTCAAAAAATTGAAACTAAACTAAATTTGCTATATATATAAAATTAGATTTTATGATATCTGAGATTTCTTAAAACCTCCTTTACTAAGTCCTGTAATATTTTTTTCGTGTGTAATTATTTCCATCGCGTTTCCAAATCAAGGCAGAGGATCATATAAACGTCGCTCGGTACCTTTGAAGTTCTCGCTACTTCCATGATGTTTGTAAGCAGAATTTCGTTACTTTCAGCTCACCAGAGTTGCACCCGAAAATATACATCATAAACGGCCCTTACTCCTACTAATTATTTACACATTGCTGTCCACGGCCGCTGGAGTCCCGCCAAAGGAGCACGGGCGCGCTTGTTTTTAAACCTCAAAGGAATTTGTTGCAATTACGGCCCGGCGGTACCCGAATTTCTCCGTTCTAAATTTGAGCCGCGCGGGGCGGGACGCCGGGGTGAGGAGGGAGGGGGGGCACAGAAAAGGACAAAAAGCGGCGACAATTTGGGAGCATAGAGGTGGCTGCACAGGTTCAAAGCAATTATATCGCCTTTGCCGGAGAGGGAGTGAACGGCCTCAATTAAATCGCAGGTAATCAGAAATTTCTCGTTCCGAGTAAGGGCCGCAGCCTTTGCCGGGCGGCGTTTAAATTCGCATTAAATATTTATCTGCGCGGAGCTCGAACCGCTGAAAAATTGCGTGCATCAATTCCCAGGACAGGTAATTAACGGCGCAATTATTCCGGCGGTCTTAATTAACAGGGGCGGGGAAGGAATGGCTGGTCGTTTTCTTTAGAAGAACACTTTTTGCGCTGCTAACCATTATCTACAATTAATAGCCTTAATTGATTCATTTCTCACCAAAACTAACTTTTTTGTAGTCTAAAATAGTTGGTGTTTGGTGATCCATTTGCGGAATGACACTAATAGACCTAGCGCCTTAAATCGATAATTTAGGGTTCATAAAATTTTGATCCTCAAGGTACGATTTCGCTGGCGCGGCTGGCTGCTGCGGCTCGCAGTTGCGACTAGCTGCTGCGATCAGCTGCAATTTAGGTATGGTTTCGCTGGCGCGTCTCATCAACACGTTTAAAATAAAAGTAGTACCTAATAACACTGCTTCTGGGGCAGTCGCAAATTGTAAAATAGTGTATTTTTATAAATGGATGCTAATAAAAAACTTGCTGTTGCGCTATTATTGGCAGAAGAAGAAGACGAAGAGGAACTGCTCTTACAAGATTATTTAAAAAAAAGGCGTGAGATACACAAAATATTTAGGAATAGAAAGAAAGAAGGTTATTTTAATGTTCTAATTAATTCTCACTTAAAAAATAATTAAAGAAAGTTTCGAGATTTCTTTCGATTAAATAAAGATCAATTTGATTTTGTTGTATCACTTATACAAGAAGACCTCGAAAAATCTGCAACAAATTGTGTACAGTATCCAATTACACCAGAAGAAAAATGTGCAGTAACTTTAAGGTTAGTATTGTAAATTAAACAATTTGTATTCACAGATGTGATCAAAATATTTATTTATTAAACATATTTCTAAAACAACATCAGACAGTAATACGAGTAAATATTTATTCTAACTGTATATTATTTTGACTGAAGTCATTGGGCTGAGAATTTGGACTAACAATTTGTAAATCTGAATAATATTTATTAACAGGAGAAAAATGTGTTGAGGAACTCTGGGCATTTATTGACGCTCTGTTTTGTAGATCTGTGACTAGCTTTAAAATGCCTAATTTCGCTTCTGCAATTAATTGCGGTGGTAGTTTTTTAACACTCAAACTAATACTTTTCATAAATAAATCTACGTCGTCATCTGGCTGAGAATTTAGGAGAGACTCCAACATCTCTGTTCGTTTTTGAGATCGCTCTTCAAACTTATTCCACAAAATATCTTGTTTTTGTGATCGCTTTTTTGATTTGTTACACGACAGAGGCGTAGAACTTCGACTTTCATTTGATGTGTTATGTGGAGATTTTGGTGATAATACATCAACAGATTCAACTAAATTATCTTCCAGTAAACTATCGGCATCTTCAAAATCAGAAACGCGAGGCATATTTCTCAATAACTCCGCTGTGCTTTTAGATCTTCTCTCCTGTTTAACATTATCTAAAAATTGAAGCTGTTGGAAAAGGTTCCATTTAATAGGTTTATCAGAAGAAGATGAACCAGTTCCTAATTTTTGTTTTTTTTTATTTATTATAAGTATCCTTAATGCTCTTCCATCTTTTTTGCATTCCTCAGCTAAAATAATTACAATTAATTTACACAATTTATCTTTTGCAGATATTTGGCAACTGGAGAGTCATTCCGGTTCCTTGCATTTGGTTTTAGAATTTCACACAGTTATATAAGTGCTATAGTAAAAGAAACACTAAGTTCAATGTGCAAAAGATTAGTGCCGATATTTATGCCTCTACCGAATACAAATTGTCTAAAGAGAAATGCGTCAGAGTTTTTCGATAAATGGAATTTTCGAATTGTGTAGGGGCAATAGACGGGAAGCACATAAGAATATGTTGTCCTGCAAAGTCGGGTTCCTTGTATTATAATTACAAAGATTATTTTCTATTGTCCTTCTTGCATTGGTAGATGCTAATTATAAATTTATAATTGTGGATGCAGGATCTTATGGAAAAGAAGGCGATAGTTCTATTTTAATAAGTCTGTTTTGGGAAATACAATTCTGCATTCAGATGAATTTTTTCCACCAAATCAATCGCTACCAAATTCACAAAAATGTTTGCCATTTGTGATAGTTGGCGACGAGGCATTCCGACTACATACACATATTATGAAACCATTTAACAAGACTAGTGCAAACACAGATAAAATAAAAGCCATATACAATTATAGATTAAGTCGAGCGCGGAGGGTCAGTGAAAATGCTTTTGGTCTACTGTCTCAAGTGTTCAGAGTGTTTTATACGCATATAGCAGTTAAACCAGATGTTTGCGATAATATAATAATAGCAGCATGCTGTCTTCATAATCTATTGCGGGAAGGATATTTAGAAAAAAATGGCAGGCCACACTATGAATATGATCCGAATGTAAATCAAACCAATAATTTTGAAAATCTTATTAGAACAGGAGGATTTCAAAATGTCGAGGGTTTTGAGATAAGAAATCATTTTGCAGAATACTTTTACCAAGAAGGTGCTGTATCCTGGCAAGAATAAATCGTTTCAAAAACAAAATAACATTTACTATGTAAAGATAATTGTTTTATGTTATAATTGGAAGAAAATAAATTAAAAATGAGACAAAATAAGTGTTTTTGTACTAATAATATCGAGAATGCAAAATAAATTTGACCTCAAGGGAGGCTGTGATTGATTAAATTAAATTTTATATTTATAACTTTTAAACGCTGACTGAGTTCGTCCCTCTTCGTGTAGCGTTTATAATTACCTCAATTTTTCTATCTGACGATTTAATCCACTGCAAAATAAAAATACAATAGACAAATGCTACTCTGAGGGTATTTATTTTTGCAGACTCGTCATCAAGCAATGCTATCTAATACGGAAAATACATTATGTTTTATCATACTTACAACTTTTTCCTAGCGAACAAGCAATTTTCTTCCAGCTATTGTCTTTAACAATCATATTTTTATAGTTAATATTTTCATAATCGAACAAACTGGGATATTTTTGAATTTCTTCAATTAGTTTTTCATCAAGATCGGATGAAAACCATGCCATATTGAAGCGACTGCAGCTGCTAGACTGGTGCTTGTAGCAGTCGAGACGCAGACGCTGCGACTAAGCCGCCAGCCGCTACCGTCCAATCGCTTCACCGAAACCATTCGCATCTACAACACACTGCAGCAGTCATAAGCGCCTTGTCGCAGCAGCGAGTCGCAGCCAGCCAGCGAAACCGTACCTTTACGCACCAAGCGGGTTCAAGTCTCGCTTCTCTTATGGGTGTTCTGTAGTTTTATTAGATTTAACTTGGAATTAAGCTTAGTTGTCAGAAAGTTAAAACAAATCTATATGAGGACAATAATATAACAAGTACGGACGTGGAACTCCGGTTCCACAGAGGCTTCTATAAATAAACAAAAATTTTCGGCCGGTCAAACCGGTCTAGAGATTTTCCGATCAGGTTGATTTTTGAGGTCTGAACTTGACTTATTGTCCTTAGTAGAATACTAGAAACATTATGTCTCTATCTATCAGAGATCAAAAATTATAAGGCTTGACAGATGTCAGAAACAACAGAAATAGAAACTTGTCTCCAGCTTGGAAGCTGCCTTTATCAAAAGTTGAAAAGTAAAAGGACGGACAGGCGACCAGACATACGACATTACTCTCTACATAAGGCTTCTCATTTTGATGTATAGAAGCCTAAAAACGTATGAGCTACTAGGCGACTGCCTACTTTGTACATTCAAATAGAACATTTATTCATTGTCCACAAAAGACAGATTGTATATAGCATCTAGAAAATTAAAAAAAAATACTTGTTGGTCCTGTGCTGTCACAAACGTGAGTCTTTTTTAGTAGTATGATTTTTGTCATTATTATTCGTAAAACTAAAGGTTATGTTGATAAATATAAAATGTTCTTTTATGAAGTCTCCAGAATATGAAAGTTATTGGCATACATCAATGACTTCAAGTAACCCCGATAGAAAAAGCCGTTCAATTAATTCATCACTTTAAGTAATGCATATGTAGCAGCATCTCCTAATTTTAATATATTCACATCATCATCCAGCAACAGCGGAAGCAAAATATTACCAGTTACACTCAGTTAAGTAAAAACATATTCGGCATAATTAGCAGTTGGTTAAACGTATCGCCCTAATTCTTTTGTGCATCGATAGAAAGAACATTTGCTTTACTACAAAACATTCAGTTGGCAATGAATTCTTGGTATAGAAACGTGTAAAGCGCCAAGAGTGCCGCGCTACGGCTGTTAAGTACATGAACAAGTCAAAAACATTTGTCAGCAAGTGGGTGCAGCGATATCGGGAGACAAAAACGGTCGATAACTTGCCGAAACGTGGCTCAATAGGCAAAGTGCCCCCTTACAGATCATAAACTTGTTTTCGCGGAACCCGGGCTTAACATTGCGTCAAGGAGCAGCAAAATTAAAACAGAAAGGTATATCGTATGTAGCTCCACCTTCGTGCGCATGATATCAAATGCCGTAGTTCAGTGAAAAAACCTTTGTTAGGTGAAAATTATGACGAAGTGACTCGCGCGGGTAAAGGATAATGTCGACCGATATTAGAGCAATGTAATTTTTACTAACGAAACTTCTGTTTAATCTTTAAGGTTGCTTCTCAAAACTGCGTTTCGGAACGTTGCACCTGTCTATGTACAACCTCAATGCTCCGAGAATGCTTGATAGTTATAAGAAATATTTGTTATTGACTGCCGAACGTTGGTTCATCAAGAAAAACGAGGACTAACTCCTGCAGGAGGATAACGACTCCAAACACCGCAGCAAGTTTTGCATCGAGTGGAAAGAGCAGTCGCTCAATGCAAATCCGATTGAGAATGTGTGGGTAACATCAAGTATAAGCTTCGTAAAAAAAGTGTTTACTTTGAAGCAGGTAACACAAGAAATTCGTCGCATTTGGAGGTCCTTGCCCGATGAATACGCCATCAATTTGGACGAAAGTATGCCTCTAAGATGTCAGGCACTGAATTAATACAATGCACACGATGTCAGCAGTACAACCACACTAAAAGCTACCGTAATTGGCCATACGCCTGCGTAAAGTGCGGCGGAGCACATGACACAAAAACGTGCAAGAAAACCCCGAATACCCCAGCAAAATGTATCTTATGCGATGGCGCACATCCAGCCAACTATAAAGGGTGTCAAGTATACCGCAAGCTACAAAATAAATATCGTTTGGGACAAGGTCAATCACGCAAACGCATAACTGACTACAAACAACTCAGTAACCAAACTACTTACGTGCAAGTGACTAAAAATAATGAAGAACCCCCTCAAAACAATTCAGATATAACCCTTTCCCACTTTTTGGAAGAATTTAAAGGAATGTTTACACAACTACTTAACCAAAACAAAATGATACTTAATATGTTGTCAACTGTTATTACGAGATTAGTCCATAATGGCTAAGTTCTTAATAATAGCTCTATGGAATGCCAATGGGCTCAAGTCAAAAAAATCTGAAATCGAATTATTTTTAAAACTACATAATATAGATGTATTGCTGGTATCAGATATTCACTTCACTGAGAGATCATATATGAGAATACCTAATTATATACTATATCACACCCAGCATCCGGATGGGACCGCACACGGTGGATCAGCTATCATTGTCCGCGAATCTAGAGCCCATCATGAATTACCAAAATGCGACAGAGATTTTCTGCAGGCAACAACAATCCAATTAACTATGAAAGACATACCGACAACAATATCAGCCGTATATTGTCCTCCAAGATACAACATCACCAAGGACCACATTCAACCGTTCTTTGAATCCCTAGGCCAACGCTTTATTGTTGGCGGGGATTTCAATACCAAGCACACTAACTGGGGATCACTATTAACAACTACGAAGGGACGAGAACTCTATAAACTTATTACCGAAAAACGGTATCTCACTTTATCCACGGACGAGCCAACTTATTGGCCCACAGATTTCTACATACTAAATGGAATTTCGATCAACTTCACGGAGGTTAGACCTAACTTCGATCTGAACTCGGACCACACACCTGTCATCGCCACCATCAGCACATCAGTAATAAAAAAGAAAAACAAGCCAACATTGCATAATAAGACCACTGATTGGGATCTATTCAAGGAATTGATTGATCATAAAATATCTCAGTACTCGGTGCATATAGAAACAGAATTTGATATAGAGGAAGTGACAAACTTTCTCATCACTACTGTCCAAGAAGCTGCTACTCCCACATATAAACTAGAAGAACGACAGACCCAAAATGTCCCCATGAAAATAATGGAACTGGTTAAAGAAAAAAAAAGCACAAGCCAGATGGCAAAGAAGTCGACATCCCGTTGATAAAAATACCTATAACAGGCTTATGACCAAACTAAAGACCAAGTTACGAGAGTTCAAAAACAACACTTTCACAGCCTATGTGGAGAACCTAAGCACCAAAGACGATACAATCTGTAGAGCAACAAAAGGATTTAAACCTCCTACCCCTACCATATCACCACTTCGTAAGCCTGATGGTACCTGGGCCAGGTGTGATCAAGAAAAGGCGGCAGCATTTGCGGAATATCTTGCACAAGTCTTATAACCCCAGAATAATGATCCAAACCCAGAAGTAGAAGATTTCCTAGATGCTCCTCTTCAGCTGTCTCCACCGATTAAAGCTTTCACTGTACAAGAAGTAAAACATGAAATAAAATATTTAAAAAAGAATAAGTCACCTGGATTTGATCTAATTACCGGAAAAGTACTATCTGAACTACCCTACTCCGGACCCAATTTAAACACGCACACATCATATTAATACCTAAACCAGGTAAACCGCCAACGGAACTAATTTCTTATCGACCTATAAGCCTTTTGCCGGTGATAACAAAACTTCTAGAAAAGCTGATTTTAAACTCAACTATTCAGCAGTGTTATCGTTTGACGAATATTATTTATACAACCTTTGAAGGAAAAAATTACTGCTCATCTGTCTTTTTAGATGTGAAGGAAGCTTTCGACAAAGTTTGGCATAAGGACCTCCTATATAAACTCAAGCTTGTGTTTCCGCATAGGTACTACGAATTACTAAGATCTTATTTACTACATCGTACATATCAAGTCAAACATGGCGAAGATTATTAGAGATATTTCCTATCTCCGCAGGCGTCCCTCGAGGTAGCGTTTTAGGTCCGCTCCTATATCTAATCTACACTGCTGATCTGCCTACAGCCCCGGATGTTGAAGTAGGAACATTTGCGGACGGCACAGCAATTCCGACGACACATAAAGATCCAGCTATGGCGTCACAGCAGCTATAAAGCTATTTAAACCTCCTGGAGGATTGGCTGAACCAATGGCGAATTAAAGTTAATGAAAGCAAATCTGCTCACGTAACTTTCTCATTAAGAAGACAACAGTGTCCTCCTGTTTATATTAACACTGTTGAAATACCACACGCTACCGAAACTCGTTACCTAGGACTACATCTAGACAGAAAGCTAACTTGGAAATCGCACATTACAAAGAAAAGGAAACAAATGGATCTCAAATTTAAACAAATGGCTTGGCTAATCGGCAAAAAATCTCCACTTTCCCTCGATAACAAACGACTTCTCTATAATGTAATAATTAAGCCCATATGGACTTACGGACTGGAACTATAAGGATGCTCTAGCATGTCCAACTTAAACATACAGAGATTCCAATCTTAGACTCTTAGACAGATTGCAGGTGCCCCATGGTATGTCACCAACCTAACTCTACATACGGACTTAGATATGCCAACTGTAAAAGAGGAAATTCATCAACGTGCAGTGAAACATCATGCCCGTCTTCTAATACATCCAAACCTATCAGTCGAACCTTTACTGGAAGAACCAGCCTTCAAAAGATTCAATAAGAAATGGCCTTGTGACCTACTCAACCAATAACGTCTCCAGGGTAATACCAATAGGTTAAATCCCTCAAGCCTCTTGCCAGCAAATCAGCTCATAGAACTAATGTGTCTTATATTTTAATTATAAATATGTACATAGTTCTGATTCCAAAAAAAAAAACATTATGCAATATGACGCGGCATTAGCAATTCAAGTGACTATTACTACGCGACTAAGGCAAATCAGCTACTGAAACATTTAGCTAATGATGGCGCTATCTGACACTATCGGTATTTTATTTCTATTGTTACTGGAATATATTCAGGTTGAAAATATTAAACATTAACATATATAACATTATTATTAAAAACAATTTTTATAACTTGGTGCAAAAGTACCGCACTTTTTAATGTTAGTCGTCAGTTGACTTGGACTTGCTCTTATGTTCCTTTGATGTATGAACGATGCGGGTTCAGGTATGGCCTTCTTCCTGCGCGCAACTAATTATCTCATTCGTTTTGACAAATAGCTAATTCCCATTATTATAAGAAAAATTAATTTCATACAAACTAGAGAATACGTCCGATGGAAACGAACCCGTTTAATGCCTCCTCTATTAATAACTACAAATAGTCCAGAAATATAAAAAGAAAATTTTTACTGAAAAAGGCCACGTAATTTTTACAATAAATTAGCTATTGCAAAGGCAACAGCTGAAAACTGCAAACTTGTTACTTAAAGATAACTGTTAATTTAAAATGCATTTCCTTTTTACAGATTTGAATTGGGCAATAATTAGTGGTTTCCAAGAAAGTTTTTTCGGAAATTCACAGAATTTTAATAAAAAAGGCTGAGCGTCTGACATCTCAATTAAAAAATGTCCATGTTATCACAATTCCTCGTGATAATTGCGGTTAATATAGAAAACAGACTAAATTATATAGGTCGATCTATAATTATCCGAGGATTCCGAGGAGATAGATAAAAAGTGATTGAATATCAACAGCGATGTTTATCACAAATAACCACACAAAAAGAACCACATCGTCTTCCATCAAGACAACACCTACCCTCATGTCAAACGAATTCATCGCCAAAAAGAGATGCTGTTTCATCTACGCTAATTCCAATTAATAGATGACATCAAAGCTTGGATTATCTTAAAGATGCTTCTTAGTCAGTTGGTCAAGCAACGATAAACAATAATTGAAATTAATATTGATTATGCTTCAGATGATGTTTTTAATAAATATTGTTTTAAAAAAACGCCAAATATAATAATCACGAATCAACTTAATGTCATCAGTAATAATCACTGGAGTTAACAATTGCATCAAGTCAACCTCCCCCTCAAAAAAAAATCATCTCTAGTGTTAACAATTAAGGAAATGTATAAATCGAAAATGCACATGATAGTCCAAAAAAAGAAGAGCCGATTTTAGTAGACCAGTTGGTAGCCTAGATCTGATACATGCAAGTGTGTGATAGATATATTTGAAAGAATTTTACTAGATCAAACTTATAGGCAAAAATAGAGGAGCAAAAACTAACTTACAATTCGGTCATTAACAAAATAACGTCTCTATCCAAAATTCTTTCTGGAGGCGCCTTTTACTTATGACAATTTTGAATATTCAATTTTTATATTTCTCCTGTAAAAACGTTCAAACTTATTCATGCTTCTTGAGAGAGCAGAGAAAAAAACATTTTCAGACTATAATTTTTTTCTACATTATTTCTTTTAACGGGTTCCCAAAAAGTTAAAGCTCTTCACCTGTTTCTATAGGGGTCAAAATAAAAATTATTGGAGAAAGAATCCTGCCAAACGCAAGAAGAATTTGCACTTACATTAGGAGTGACTCAACAAGCAATTTCACATCGTTGTAAATCGTTAGAAATGATTCAAAAGCAAGGAAATTGGCATATGAATTGAAGCCGAGAAACATTGAACGGCGATTCTGTACATGTGAAATGCTGCTTGCCAAGCATAAACGAAAGGTTTTTTTGGATCGTAAAGTCACTAGTGATGAAAAATAGATCCATTACGATAACCCAAAAAAAAGAAAATCATGGGGATCACGTGGCCATGGTTCAACATCGACAGCAAAGCCGAATATCCATGAGAAAAAACTCATGTTGTGTATTTGGTGGGATCAGCTTGGTGTCGTGTATTATGAGTTGCTCAAACCGAACGAAACCATTACTGGGGCTCTCTACCGAACACAATTGATGAGATTGAGCCGAGCACTGAAGGAAAATCGTGCCCACTGATACTCCAAACACAACAAAATTATTCTAATGCTCGTCCACATGTTGTGGCACCGGTCAAAATCTACTTGGAAACACTCAATTGGGAAGTCCTACCCCACCCGCCGTATTTACTAGATATTTCCCCTTCCGATTATCACTTATTATTCCGGTTGATGGTACATGGCCTGTCTGAGCAGCACTTCACACCACATGAAGATACCAAAAATTGAGTCGATTTGTGGATAACCTCAAAAGATGAAGCGTTCTTCCTACGCGGTATCCGTATCTGACAGAAAGATGGGAGAAAGGAGTTGCTAGCGATGGACAATACTTTGAATAAAACATAAGGTTCCGTTCTTTCGCAATAAATGCCAAATTTTTGTTTAAATCGGCGGAAACTTATTTGTACTCCCTTTATGATAAACAAATGTAAACTGTTATAAATATTGAAGAATATTATTCAGCTATGGCTAGCTTAGCCATTGCTAGAATTTATATTGCCACTTGAATGTATTAACTTTCACATTAGTATATATTTTACTCTAAGGCGCTAATACATTTCAATCTACTATACACAAAGAGAGTTCCAGAAATAGAATAAGTTCTGCATTGAAACGTAACTATTAGAGTTATTTTGGAATTTTTGAATTTTTACTTTTTGTCCTTAATTGTTTTTTTGCCCTTGAACTCGTAAACTCCGCGCAACATGAATACGATCAGTAGATTTTTATTAAACTTTTAACAAATTTTAATATAATTAATTTATTAAAAAAATAGTAATGTAGATTTTTTAGTGACAATGGGTATCAAATATTAAGTTCAGGAGAAAGTTTTGTCACTTTTTCTTCTAATCTTTGAAGTCCACTCAGGACGTAAACTTTTCCTTGAATTTTGCAGTTTTTGCACTCCAATTGGGTTTTGTCACACTCGGGAAAAATTCAATTTTTGTTATTGATGACCTAATGGCGTTGCGTGGCACAACACGTCTCCGATTTGCACATGTAAAAATGGGTTGGGTACCAAAGTGGCAAAATTATATTTAGTGATGAACACAAAAATTCATTTTAGATAAACCGTGTGGCAAGCTGATGTTGATTCAGTCATATATTATAATAGTCCCATTAAGATGGTAATACTGACGCGCAGGCAGAAATCTGAGAAGTACATATAGCTTCTAGAATAGGTAAAAAACAAATTTTTAAATGCTATGGCAAGTCAAGCATTTATATTTCATCAAAACAACGCCAGTATTAATTTCGCACGCAATGTTTGATGCTGGTTTCAAGAGCAACATATGGTCGTTCTTGATGGCTATCGCCCCCTCAAATCTTAACATCATAAAAAACGTTTGAAGATCTTCTTCTTCTTCTTAGTAGGCAATTCTGCCTGTTTAATTAATAGGTTTTTGCCTTTACGTGATAATGTCACTCCATCCTTTGCGTACTCCTTCGACCCGATGGTGATTTATCTCTAACTCTCTTGACTAACCTGTTATCTCGCATTCTACTTTATGTGGTTGTTCTATTCCTTTTTTCTGCTCAGCGCCCATTCGCTTATTATCTTGATGTTGCATTTCTTTCTAACTTCATCACTTCTTACGCGGTCTCTTAAAGTATTTCCGGTATTTTTACTTCTTAATTCTTCTTAATATTCTCATTTCTGCTATTTCCGGTAGCCTTTGCGTCTTAGCTATGTGGAGGTCATTATTGGTCTTATGGTGGCTTTATATATTTTTGATTTTGTCTCCGTTCTGATGTGTTTGTTATTCTAAATTGTGTTATTCAAACATCCAGCTACCTTATTAGCTTTTTGCACTTGTTCCTTAATTTCTTTCTTAAACTCTCCATAACTTAATAGTGTGATCCCTAAGTACTTCATTTCCATAGTTTATTATGTCGATTTCCAGTTTACATCTAATAGGTTGTTTATTAATTACTAATAACTTAGTTTTTTGGGTTGAGATGGTCATATTAAACTTTTTTGCTGCCGTTTTAAATCTGTGGACTAGTCTTTGTAGGCTGTCCTCGCCTTGGGCTGTTAAAACTGAGTCGTTTACGTAGCAGATAATTTTTATTTCTTTATTCCCCATCCTATAACCTTTGCCGGCATTAACATTCTTTAAAAAGTAGTGGATTTAAGGAGTCCTCCTGTCTTATTCCCGTTTTCGTATCTATTAGTTTCGTGGGTTACCCGTATATTCTACTATTTTATCTATATATTTCTTTAATTGTTTTGATTATATCTAGTGGGATTTCTCTTTTATATAATAGGCGAATTGCATCTTTTAATCTTACTCTGTCAATAAAGGTCGATGAAGCATAGAAACGCCAATTTGTTATATTCTAATGCTTTTTCGATAATTTGTCTTCTCACAAATATTGCGTATGTACATAATCTTCCGTTTCGAAAGCCCTGTTCGTCTGCTTGTCTGGTTTATTTGTTCCGATAGTATTTTCGTTGTCAGTTTTAGGATAGTGTTTATAAAGTTAATTCCCCAGTAATTTTGTGTTTCCTTCTTGTCACCCTTTTTGAATAAGAGAACGAGGGTGATTGTTTTTCATTCTTCCGGCCCTTCATTGTGTTCTAGAATTTTATTAATTAATGTTGTTAGTTGCATGGTTATTGCTTTTTCGGCGTATTTTAACAATTCGTTTGCTATTCCGTTTTTACCAGCGGCTTTTCTGTTTTGAAGTTTACTTTGTGCTTTCTCTATTTCCGATTCATTTATTACAGTTTTTATTACAGGTTCTTCTTTGTATAATTTTTTTAGGTAATCTATTCAAGTGTACTTCTATTATTTCCTTCATTTCTGCTTTCTGTCCTCTTATGAAACGCCACATTTCTTTTTGCAAACCGTAAAAGTCGTGCTCCATTTCCTTTGAGAAACGTTCCCAGTACTCATTTTTAATCTTTATAACGAGTGTGTGTAGGGGACGCGGTGGCTCAGCAGGTCCAAGCAGTTGCTCTGTCCTCTAGCCGGCACGCGCGAGTTCGAGTCTCGCTCAACCCATTGGTGTGTGTGTGTGCATGTCCTAGCATTTAAGTGCATGTTAGTAGGCACAATAAGCCCTTGAGGCTGCAGTTCCTGTAAGTGCGCAAAAAACATAACACTATAAAAAATAAATAACGACAGGAGAAAGATGATAGAAACAACAATTATCATAGGTTTAATGCGTATTCCAGGTATGCTTTTTTTCTCTGCATTTTTCTTTTACTTCTTCACAGAACCACGAAATTCTCTTTTGAAATTTGCTATTCTTGTTTATTCTTTTTTCGCTTACGGATTCCTTTGCAGCACTTGGTATATTTGATTTAATTTTGTCCAACTTTTTAGTCCATAATTTTATTTAATTTTATTGTTTTCAATTTTTTCTAGAAGTCTCTTTTGATACAAATATTTTGTAGAGTCATCCTGTAAACTTTCAATTTTTATCTTTGTGTTCTTTATCTGTCTGATTGTTTCTATTGTGGTATATGCGTATTTTCATTTTAATTTTACCTAGTGCTAGCTACTGAACGCTTCCTATTTCTGCAAAGGTTAGTGTTCTTACATCTAAAATTTGAGATGGATGTAGTTCTCTATTTTTTAAGATATAGTCAATCATTGATCTTTGTCTTTGGGTATTTTCAAATGTATATATTGCTCTTTGTGGGGGAAAAGCGTATTATTCCATTTGTGCTGTCTCCGTTATCATTCCTATAGTTTTCGTTGTATCGTTATTTATTCCTCCTACTCGAGCTATAAGGTCTCCCATAGCAGTCGTATACTCGTTAGGTGAAATCTAGTTTGTTGTTCTCTAGAGGTTTTCATAGAAGGTTTCCCTAATGTTTACATCTCCATTATTCTCAGGGGCATATACTCCCACTATATTTATATGCTTGTCGTCTATTTTAATTTTTGTATATACCATCTTTTCTAATATATAATATATTAACATTATTTATGTATTAATATAAAGACTCCCTCTTTGGCTCTTGTTTCCTTTGGTACTCCATTTATATCATTATATAGATGTCTAACATGGTTTGACCTCTTCCCTTCTTCTTCGTTTTTTGCAATGTGTATATTATCTATTTTTCTATCTGCAAGTTCTCTAGTAATCTCTTGTTCTCTTGTGTTTAGAGATATGATATTCCAAGTGCTTATTTTCAAAATATTTTTTGATTTCCATGAATTCGTTGTCCTATTTCTCGCTGTGGTCGTCACTGGTAAATCTGTCTTATTCATCAGAGACATATCTCTGGCTCTGTGAGCAGATTTGTGTATTTTAGCCCTTAAGTAGGATGTTGGCCTGATTTAAAGACTCCCTCCTTTAGCAGAGTTTAGGACCAGCAACAGTGCTTTCAGACTACTCAATCCATTCAAAAGCACTGCAGAGATGGTTGCCATAATCTATTTTAATGTCAAACAATTCAATTGGTCTCAAGAACTACAGCAGACATTCAAACAAAGTTGGTCTGAGCTTTCCATCGACTATTCCGCTCCAAACATTTGAGCTTATAAGAAACAATGGTAAACGTACTTATTACTAATCAATAAGGTGTGTTATGAATGCAAACAAGTTTTGTGTTTTATAAGGTGGTCGTATTTAAAGGGCGCAGGACCGTCAGTATTATATATTTACAATAAAATGTTTTAGAAGTTAGCATATTCATGTATACCTTTTTGTACACTATCTTCTAGTACACTTGTAGTTTACTTCAACGCGCTATTGAAATCCACATAATGTTTGAATCGTGTATTTGTAGGTTCACATTTTTAATTTCGAGAAATAGCCCTAAGCTGTCGTCCTTATAAGCAGCTTCTTTGACCTTTTCGTATATGTATTTATCAATTTCGTCATCGAGCAACCGTTACTGTTAGGTGGCGGTTGTGAAAAGAAAAATCACGGAACGTTATGCAGCTACCTACATGGCCTTCCTATTTCGAAACGGTCTCGATAAACGAAAAATCTTATTTTGGACTGCCCCGTGGCAGCCGACGCGAACTGACGTGCAAAGCCAACCACCCTGCCCGAGACAACAGCCGCTTAAAATAAGGCCTGGTTCATTTTCGCGCTTTCACAAGGGGCAAGCAAGCAGCCCCCGTTCAGCGCGACCTTCAGGTGATCGAAAAGCGCTGCAAGTCGCAGATTGGCCGACACGCGTTTTTCCACTCGGCTTTATTGCACGCGACTCGTTGACCCAGTGTGGCCGCTAGTTGGTCAGATTTATTTATAGGTCATTCGATATTATCCGTAGGCGGACAAGATACAAAGCGCGGTCGTGCGCGCTTGCAGCGCGGCGAAAGGCTCGCAACCTCGACGAACACGCCGGCAAGCGGTGACCATAATTTACAAGTTTATCTCGATGCATCGAAAAGTCGCGGAGGAAGCCATACAGACGGTTCTGGAAATGTCGCGTGAACTTCTAGGCTGCTATTCTCAACCCTGGTTTTGTTGCTGGACGAGCAATTTTCCGAGTTGAATGCTTCGCCCTGACGGAATTGCGATTGCAATATGGAGTCTTTGCAATGACTCACTTCAAATATTTCAGATTCTTAACCTAATACTATGAATGTTTCGAGAAGAATTGATCTATGAGGCTACCTCAATGGTTGGAGATAATGAAATCATTACATTGGATAGTCTTGACATAACATGAGGTAACGATAATTTTTAACCAATTCGTTTTATATCAGAATCTGTTCTATATACAAGGTATATCTAATAATAATGAAATATGAACAAAAAGGGTTTATTTCTAATTTTGGACAGTACATTTCCAGTTCATGTACAGTGCAAGTTTAAATAGTAGATTTTCCAAGTGTTTGGCGTACGATGAAAAGTAATGTTACAGAAATGGAAAAAATAATACTTTACGTCCATTTTAATGGTCGTCAATCACCATGATTGTCAATTAGCCGCGTTTAAATAGCCAAAGCGTTTATGAAGTCATCCAAGAAAGTGAACACGACCACATTATCATATTTTTCACTGATTTCCTTAGCAAATGAGGCCTTTTTATAGCTCTCTAGTTATTATGTTTTTTGCCGTAAACTCATACGACTTTTCGTTGTACACAAAACTTAAAGTCCACTTCAAAAATCATCAATAATATCAACAATATTTAAAAAGGCACTTTAATTTAATAAGCCCTAATGGTATATAGTTTCCCAAGAAAACTATTCTGAAGATTCATAGTTTAATTTAACCAAAAAGTTACTAACAAAAATTTCATTGCTTCTTAGATCATGAATGTAATCTACATTTATGTAAAAAGCATAATTCGGAATTTTATTGGTTATTTATTAGTTTTTATGGGTTTATGTCCTATGAGCAGGTAATTCCACGCAAAAAGTTAAATTTTTATCAGCCATGCTTGTGACATTGTTAATAAAAGACGTGTTTATTTGTTTCGAAATTTTGATTGTTGTTTCATAGCTAGGTAAATATTTGCTTTTTCTTGATTTTCGGCTACTTTTTCTCTTATAGAAGTACTCCCAACAAGGGATATTTGACTAATTTTTCGTTTTTAATTCAAAAAAGAATTAAATGCATCAGCGGCAGCACGGTACAACCTTAATATCAGAATGGCAGGTAAATAAATAAAGCCAATGGACGATTGACTTTGGGGATGAAGACAAATTACGGGTAAAAGTTGAACAAAACTTAAACAACATTAACGGAACGCAACAAGATGTACCTGTATACTAGAGATGGTTTTTTCTTGCCGCTCAGGTATAATAAAAACTATTTTTCGAATTGGATTATAACCTGCGACAAAAATTCGATTCTGTATAATAATCGTAAACGAAGTGGACAATAGTTGAACAGCGAAGTAACCCGACAGCATACAAGAACCAACTCCAGTGGTCATGGTGACTATATAGCAAAGCGTGGTCTAGCAAAGACATCATCCACTAATTCTCACAAACTAGTGAAATAATCACATCAGAATTCTATTGCAGAGAACTGGAAATTATGTATCACAACTGACTATGTGAATATAAAAGGAGATGAGCTACGAAGTTCTTCCTCATCCATCCTATTTACCTGAGCTTCCAGCAACAGCATTACGCAAAACAAAATAGTGGTAGATTGGATTTTAAAAACATTTCATGTAAAACCATTTACTTATTAAAAGTTTTCCAGTATAAATAAATGCAATAAGAAATACGAATTACATTACAAAACAACAGTAAGATATTGTTAAAATGCATTGCAAACTCTTTAAAAATTTTGAGGAGGCGGTAAGAAATTTTCGTAGAATTTTTGGTCGAAATAGTGCACAAAATGATTCAACTGTCCCAAGATTGATGACAAAATATAATTAAACTGCACCGTTAATGGATGCAAGGCTCGACTTTGCTCGCTAAAAACCTGCACCTCCATGCGTACAAAATTCAAATGACGTAAAAGCTTGACAATTCGTCAATTACTTTCGTGAAGAAATTAATTTGTCGAATGTGGAGTTCGGAAAATTATTTGCGCAATTTACGAAAAGCAAATGCTAGTCACTATGACAAGTCACTATTTCATGTGGATTTTGGGCAGATCTTCTTTGAAAATGATGCTGGAAATATTGTAACTGTGAATGGTGAGTTACCCAGATAACTCAATTTTTTGGCAACAACTGAGTAACGTCGATCTACAGCAAATATGGTTTCAGCAGGAAGGCGTCACCTGCCATACAGCTCGAACAACCGTGATTTGCTGCACCTACAATTTCCTAGTCGCGTAATTTCACGAAATGTTGACATTAACTGACCAACAAAATCCAATGACTTAATTATTACCATGTAACTTATTTTTCTACGGTTCCCTGAAATCCAAGGTTTACGCCAGAAAAGTTGAGGAACTTAAGAACGAAGACCGACGTGTTATCAAAGAAATTTATAAGAACGTGCGAAATTGTAATCGAAAATTTTGTGAAAAAAACAAGATTTATACCCGAAGCCTAACTAGGCACTTATGAGATATAATTTTTCATATTCATTGGAGATTGTGTACTTTAATGCTCAATAAAAAATTCTGTCATCGATTGAAAAGTTGTTTTATTTAAAATTTGAATCCGGCTTTCAATTTTTGGGACCTATTTATATATGAATAAGTAACTACACAGATGTGGGTTATATTAAAAACAAGAATATGATTATTATGGGATTAGTGTTTTTAATTTAATTTTTAATGATACCAGCTCAATAGCACAGGTTATTCATTGTAGTCGTTTTACCCATTAATTAATACAAATTTCCTTTTACAATTTATGATGCACATAGGGTTTATTTTATTGTTGCTTTAGGTAAAAAACAGCTAATTTTATATTTCTTAATTGGAATTCCTAATTTGATCCAAAAATGTAAAAACAGCTACCTCTTATTTTTTATAACCTATTCAGTGCAAAAATTTCATTTTCTGAGTCCCATTTTAAGTCCATGCTAAAGATTGCCAGGCCCATCTAATCAGTTCATGGAATCAACAAAACTTTGCGTAACGCTTCAATCTGCATAAATAAAGGAAACAATGTTCATGGTACACAATATAGTACTTATTGCAAATACCGTCACGTAATAAAATTTTAGAACACGTATCCATGTATACAATGCTTATTTAGTTACGTAATGAGAACTAGTTGAGAGAGTAACTTTATTTTTACTTTTAATACTTGTAAATGTGTCTATACTTATACTTCTATGAATCTAATTTTTGAAAGTTTTTGTTTTTTATAAATAGGCTCATCTATATAAATAAGACCCAAAATTCAAGCAAAAATTTGGTAAACTATTTTCGGGCTTTTATTACGGAATAATACTTTTAGTAATTATTCTTGTAAAATACGTTACGTAACTTTCTAAAGCAAAATTTGAAAAAATTGAAAACTAATTTACAGAGAGCATAATTATAAAAGTCAAGTGTCGGCGATATCTTTAAAACAGAGAAAATGTTTTCTGCCCTATACATTTATGTAAGCTGTAAGTACAATAAGGTGAAAGTTAGTAATTCAATGTGGCAAAGCGAATTCTGCAAAAGAAGGTCAACTATCTACAGCTAAAATAACATTTTTAAATACCTTAATGCAATGATCTACATGATTTTAGCCGCCGGCGTATCACAAAGCAAGCTGTTCGTAGTACGATATAAGTGTGTGTTTAAAAATACACTTGTTAAAGATAAACTATCAGCACTGTCAAGATTTGGCCTCCCGAGACTCTCAAAATGAACAAAACAAATAGTGATAAGAAAAGGTGTTAAGGACTACAAAAATCAATAGCCGAACTATCCCAGGTGTGAGAAAAAACAGAAGCACCATTCAACACTACCTGTTTAGTACAAAGTTTATAGGGTCGTCGAAGTAAATCCGGAATTTTTTTAGGTCGTATTGCAAATAAAGTTCAAAGGTTCGCGTATGCGCATGCACAGTTACCTATTAGGTAACGCAACAAAATCAACAACCTTTTAATTGTTGACAAAATGAGTCGAGAATCTCCGACAAAAATTATTGCCTGGATTGGCTGCAAAAAGACCCAAATTTACGACGTAGCCAAGAAGTACAAGATATTTGACCACTAGAAGGAGGGTAGATCAGGAGAGTGCATGATTGACCTTGCAAAAGAAATGGGCATGGCGATGTCGACGGTCAGTCTAGCAGTGCACCAGAACCTGCACAGTCATTTTTCCTGAGAGATCGTCAATTATTGACTGAGAAGAACAGGAAGTTAAAAGTCCAAGCATTGTTGAACTATATCAAGCACGACAGCACTGGCGTCCTAAAATTCTTTTTGAATGAACAGAAATTCATTCAGGGCAGGAAAGTGAATTGCTAAAATGATCGTTGGTTTTGCTAAGATGCTTTTAAAATGGCTACTGCGATGCATTTAAAGCTTCCCGCCTCTGTGATGATGCTGGGGCTTTTCAGCTTTTGTTATGGCGCCTCACGTCTTTGAGGAAGGCCTGAAAGTGACTGCCGACATCTACCTATATCAACGTGCTGGAGATAAAATACGCAATCTATAAAGACTCCGCTCTAGTCCACAAGGCAAGGAAAACACAGACGTGGCTATATAACAATTTACATGACTACATTGGTCTCCCGACTTGTAGTCACTCTCCAGCCCCGGCTGCAATCCCCTTGAGTGTTATGTGTGAAGCGTAGTCGAGGCAAAGATTATTGAGAAGCACGATAACACCAAGGCCAGCTTAAGGATCTCCATCACGGAGGTAATGACACATATAGACAAGGAGGAAATAATATGATTCTCAATATCATTTACTTTAATTGTGCAAGGTTTCATGTAAATAAATTTAATTCTTCTTGTATTTTAATTTTATTTTCATTATTTATTCATTTTCCGAATTTACCTCAGCGATCTTGTGCAAACTGTCGCAAAGAAGAAGCCCTTTTGATATCGTTCCATAAAATTGGCTAACACGTGTTCTTGATAGGATGACTTTTCTAACAAAAGTCAATATTGCCAATTTAGTGACAGAGGTCAAACCTAGGTATGGAGGGGTTCGTCCAGTAAAACATAAGAAAGTTAGCACCATGTGATGAGCCATTTGATATGGCGGCAGATCACGTTTAATTTTGTGTGATAGTACCGTAAACGTAACCAAATCAAATAGTATTTTAAGTGGTTAATTTCTTGCCTTCCATAATATTATCTTTGTTAAGGAAAATTGTTGTTTTCATGAAGGATGGCGCCCCTTATTATCAACTACATGAACAATAAATTCAATATGGCCGATGCAGTCTCCATACATAAATCCGATTGAAAACAGATTGGTACATTATGATAAACAAACGATAATGAAAGCAGAGTTAATGAAAGAGATAACAAAAATAATGACAGAAAATACTACGTGACCTAAATATGTCACCTAAATACCAATTCTAAATTGTAATGTTATATTAATCAAATCTAATGTTTAAATTTTGTGTCTTTTTATTCTAGTGTATTCTCTCCATACTTAAACCCGAATGTTAACGTTTATGTCTAAATTATTTCCAAATTAGTAACAATTATATCCAAAAATTTATCGCATTTAAATAATAATGTTAATAATAACATTACACGAGATTGTTAAATAGAAGCTGAGCTTTAAACTACGTTTATTTATAACAATGTATTATAGCGGTATTTATAAAAGTTATACCAATTTTGATATAATAGTTGCGTAGATTATGATAGTGGAAATCAAAAATCCGATTGGGTTCTTGTCATTTGGCATCACATGGAACAAAAGCTTATAAATGTCCGATTAAGCTTAAGCTAAAAAAAACTAGCGTGAGCATTTGATTCGTATGTGTTACGACAGAGTCAAATTTACTGACTCACTGTACCGGTTTTTATTAAAATAGGTTGTCGATTGCCACGGGGCAGATTAATTAAGGCTAAGCTAGTAGGCACAATAGGCCTGCTGCGGCTGCAGCAATAAATTTAAAATATGACTGGTTCTGGGTCTTCCATCTCAGTTAGCAACCAAAGCCCAATTTTTATTAAATTTGGTACAATAACTAACTAAATTTTACTCTGCACCAATATAAAATTTTTCTACTGTTCATGAGGCGTTAACAATCGAGAGAAATAAAAAAAATTCCACTAAAGTCGTTTTGTTAGAAAAAACGGTGTAATTATATAGAAAGACGTCTCTTCTAGACAACTTGTGCTTACATTTATAAATTTTAAGTAACAATGTTATAAACGTCCTTTTGGAGCAAAAATGAAGATCAATGATGCTATGAAGGAGACAAGGCAGATACTTTAGTACGATTGTGCTGCTAATCATACAGCTCAACAGTAAAATATTGAAATTTTGAAGTTTCTAAGTCTTTTAGTTGGCTTTAATGTCATTGAAAATGTGCAAATTTGATTTTCTAAAAACGTTTATGACGATAGAAGGCAAAAAAGCAAATTTGTAATAAAATTCCACAAGATTTGCTAAATTGTCTTTATTAATCACGCTCTTATGCAACATTTAAAATAATCAATACAAGCTGTTCACATTATTAAAGTGCGCACATTAATTTTTCTATAACAATTTACCAGTAAAGTCGTTGTGTACCTACTACATTCTGATGTTACTTGTTATTTTAATACTAAGGTCACACTTTTATAATGGTGTTCACCAAAAGAATTTACTAAATGTGGTATTGATACCAGATGTTAGATAATCACAACTATTTTAGTAAATAAACTTTATTTCTTTTAATTCTGAAAAATTTAAACTAAAAAAGATTTTACACAAATTTAATGAAAACCCAAAATTTTTGACACGCAAACATTTTGAAAGAAATATAGAAGAACTATTGATAGAAAACAATAAACTGTCTTATGTGAGCCAAATTTTAGTGCTTTTGGCGAAATGGTACCATTTCCATCGTAGTATTTCAAAATATTAAATTGGAGAGGTTAAAATTCGGGCGGGTCTACGTTCTTATCGTGTTAAAGTTATTAACAATTGTAAATAGGCAACAAGAAAAATGGTTGAAACCCGTACACAGAAGTTCCACGATAAGCATATGAAAAACACAAATTGCATAATTATGGATGACGAAATGTATATTAGGATAAACATCCAACAACTTTCGGGCTTGCAATTTTATACTACAAAAGGACGTGGGCAAATAAAGATGCAATTTAAAGGAAATAAAAGATCAAAGTGTGTCAAAAATTACTTTGTGTGGCAGGCAATTTCGACATAAGGAAGTAAGGGCGATTGTCTGTTAGCAATTGTCAAAGAACAATAAATTGAAGAGTATACATAAATAGGCAAATGTTTCGAGAAGCAGTTTCTGATATTTCCTACACAGAATTATAGACGTATCTTTCAAATTGTCATTACAGACAAATGTAATCGAATTGGTTAAAGGAAAATAATACTGCTGTAAATTATCTCGAGTTATATCCATTTGAAAAAGATTGGGCTATTGTTAAAAAAAATAAGAAAATAAAATATAATATCAAGAACAAAATCGAATTTAAGAAAAATGGAATTTTGAGGTCTTCTAATGTATTTGCTGGCGTGCGTAATCAGACGGTTAGTCTTAATGAAAATTTTTTATTTGTAACCAGAATAGATGAATGTATTTATTATTACGTGCTAAATTAAACTTATAATGTACATTCCGATTTTTTCGGCAAATAACGTGATTGACATCTTTATTGCCAAAACTAACAGAATTTAAAAATAAGAGTGCGCAGTAGCAGATAGCAGACACCTTACTCCTATGATAATAATAAATCGTAAGACTCGATTAATGTGTTAAAAAAAGAGCTAATACAAAATTTGTGGGCGTATTGTTGATACAAAGTACATGAACAAATCGAAGGTGTTTGTATTTCGATAAATTCATCGATACCAAAAGACTGGAACTGTCGATGAGTTACCGGGCGGGATAAGAAAAGAACTACCGAAAACACAGATTTTCAAGCAGTCACTCTGTTTTCTTCTAATAAAGGACTATCTTTAAGTCGTTTGCGAGCTTATAATCTAAAATATAGGTGTATAATTTAAAACCAGCTTATCAGAAATTTAAGTGAACAAGCGTTTAGCATCAATCGCAACTGGGATGGTATTCTCTTTGGGCATAAAACATTTTACTATTAACCACAAACAAACTGTGAACTATAAAATGCTCAGTAAAAGCGCACCCTTGCAATGGTTTTCAAAACACGGTTACCGAAGATTGTCAACGACATGGCTGCGAAATGACTGGCCAAGAATTATAATAAAATCTCTGTTGACAACACCTACCGTAATTTTGAAAAAAAATTAAACTACTAAACAAAAAAGAATATTTACAGCTAATTGTCGAGCAAAAGTATGCCCCAAAGATGTCAAGCTATTATCGAATTACCGACAAATACGAGTAGAAGATTGAATAACTTTTTCTATTTTAGTCTGTACTGTAATATGTAAACAAATAGTTTTCTTAAAAAGAATTATTAAAATCTGTAGTTATGTTTTCGTAAATACAGTGTATGTGTGTGTATAAATATGTATATGTAAAATATAATTATAAATTGGTACATTCACTGTTATCAAGGACACCAGCATCAGAGTGTTCTATTCAATTCTAAAAACATCCAACTGTTAGCATTACATTTTTCAAAGCAAATGAATCAAAAGACAGTTAAAAATATTCTGTCATCCACAAGCTGCAGCCAGCCTGTGTAGTGCTTCCACTCAGTACTGGACGAAAATCAACTTGCGTATAATTTCATCGCTCAGTTTACTAGCTGCTGCCTACGCACCATTTAGGTTTTATGGCAGCTTTTGCTGCTAATAATATTAAGCAATACGCGTGCGGCTGAAGAAATACGATCTTTTAAGCATATGCTCGCACAATGCCGCGATTTAATGGTGCTGTTTTGATAGTAGTACCAGTGATATGTGCAAGGTGTCCCATAAATATTTTCAATTCTGTAATTTGAATAATTAGATGTCTCATGACCACACAAAACACATATTCACAACAGCAATTCTTACAAAATTATGTCTTAGAAATAATGTCGTCTACGTGTCGTTGCATTTCTGTTGCCACAAAAGAGTTGTATTATTCATAATTGTACGGCAGTTCTGGAATCGCTGCAATTTATTGTCGTACACTTTCATTTAACTATTCCACACATAGGCGATTATTGCTGTACACTTTGCTTTTAAGACTTTCACACAAAAAAATCGATGGCCATTTATTCGGAAAAATTGATAAAATATGTTTGAATTATATGACGCCGCTCCATTATGTTGAAACTACTTCCGCTGGTTTTAGATACTAAATTTTGCAAAGCAGGCATAAAAAAGTTTTTAATTATCATGACATATACTCTCGAATCTGAAGTTACTGAGCAACGTCAGACGTCCTTAAAAAATACAAATCAGTTATTACGTGCGCTGACATAGGGACCCAAATCGTCGCTTTAGGACAGTATAAGAATGTTTGACCCTTTTTATTTCGTTCTAGTAACAGTAGTTCTGTTTGTTAACATAGCCATTGAGATCAAACGTGCCTTATCTGAGAACAAAATGTTGTCAAAAATTGCAAATACGTTAAACATTTCATTGACGAGGTGAAACCTGAAAGTCATATTATTAGTTTTTAATTCTTACATCAATTATATTTTGTAGGGGTATAAACTTAAATCTTCAACTTTAGTTCGTTCCATATTTTCATTACTTTGTGATGTCCGTGGTTCGTGATTTGCTCAATGTGCACGAAATCTTCTCCATACAATATTTCCAGAATTATTATTCCCCGTGAAATTTAAATTTTCAAGGGTTGAGCTTGGGCTTAATCTTTACTTTCACATAGGAAACCAAACAAAATTACATTTATTCTTTTGGGAATTTTTTGTTTAACAGGTTTGAGGTGCAGTATTTCGAATTCTTCTCTATAATTACAGAAGAAATATTTTACACATTAGAAATTGACATCTACAAAGTGAATCAGAATTGGTTTGAATATCTAAAAAACAAACAATTGATTTTTACAAATAAATTTGATCTCACAATGACCATGGATTGTAAAATCTCGCAAAAATATTATACGTAAGTTTTTCATTATTATATAATTTCAAATATTTGCTTAGCCATTGCTATGCTAACAACTTTTAAAAGTAATATACAGGCATGGTCAAGTTATTCAAAAAATTATCTGTTAAGGCCTTATTTATCCATTACTTATCAATTATCTAAATGGATTCTTTTTTATTTGTACTAATAACGAGCGACTTTAATAGAATATCGTTGAGAAACAAAAGCCGATGACTTTAATATAAAATGACAACCGTAAATTTTATTACTTTTAGAAATCAAGGTTATCACCTCCAAAATAGTTCCCTTAAGCAACTACACACCGATGGAGGCAGTTTCTCCAATGTTCTTAGCAGTTTTGGAAGGCCAAAAATACCAAAATGACACCTTTTCAAACAGCCGAAAGTATAAAAAGTAGTCACAGCCGCCCTAATTGACAGTTTGTTCTGGTGGAACAAATCCCTTGTAGACGATCGTCTAATTGTCAAAATTTAATTTTTGATTTGCTCATTTTTGCTTTATTAGAACGAGTAGAGTTTGGAGTGTGCCGTTCCCAACTTTGGCGTCTTGTTTTATAGTTGTACCCAAAAATCCACGATTCATCGGCAACAGATTTCTGGCTCCCTCTCAAATCAGTATAAAAGATCAAGACACATATCCCGCTGATTGGTCTTCTAATCTAATCAGTCGTGTCGTTGGAACCATCTTGGCACATACTTTCCTCAAGCCCAAATCCTGAGTTAGAATCTGATGGACAGTAAACTGAATTAACTTTAATTCCTACTGATTATTTCAACGTCTTTTGACGGTTTGACATCACAAGAGATCTCACTTTTTCCACATTGTTGTTAAATGTGTGCCTGGGTAAAGGTCGGTTTCTCTTGACACTTTAAACATTTCTTGTGGCCTAATTAGCATTAGTTCTCCAGAAGTCCCCTGTAAATTTTCATAATTCACAGTAGCGAATTTGACAAGCTTTAGACAAAATTTGATAACAACATTATTCGATCTTTCGCCAACTCATTTTCGTAAAGCACCTAACAAACGCTTCAAACAAACATACCTATACTGAATATACGGCAACATATATTCTAATTGCCGTGTAAAAAGGAAAAGAACAGCTTTATCGGTTCGCGGGCAGTTGCTGCCAGTTTCAATATTTTTTTCCAAATCTCGTTTACCATAATAATAAATAAGACATTTCGTTGGCGAAGTTTTAGTCACAAAGCCAGATATTATTTATTTAAGATAGGCTTAATAAAAGAGTAACACAAACACATATAAATACCTACAATTGAGAGCAAACAATGGATTCACTGGCTGTAAACGTATTTTCGTCTCCTGTTTCGGTCTAAGCAAAATGAAAATAAAAACATTAACGTGCAAGGAATAGCTTTATTACTGAGCCTTAAAAAACTGCTGCATTAATAGGATGACGAATTCAAACAAATATCCATCACAAACGGGGTTTTACGAATCTCATTGAAACTCACGTACGCGACGACTGTGGTTAGCTTACAGTACGCTTGCAATCCCCTAATTTATTTCAGTCATTTATCCGGAGTTGACGTAAGTAAGTGACGTAGGTGCTCGAGTGATTCGCAAGAAAAGCCCAGGCAGTTGCATTGTTGAGAGAGGGCCTCAGTCAGAGAGCTGTAGCAAATTGACTAAATTTGAGTTAATCAGTTGTGTCGATATTGTGGCGTCGGTACGGGAAAACCGGTGGCTGCGTACGCCGGCAAGAAGCCGGCCGTACGTTCGTGACAACGGAGAAAAACGATCGATTTCTTGTCAAAATATCCCTCAGAAATCGACATATGACTGGCGTTGACCTAAAGCAAGAGTTGAGTGCGATCAGAGGTGTGGTCGCCAGCACTTGGGACAGTTAGAAAAAAACTGAAAGCAGACAACCTGACTCCAAAAAAGGCAGCTACGGGTCCCAAAATAACTGCAGACCAAAGGCAAAGACGACTGGAATTTTCTCAAAAAAATTTCGAATGGGACCTTGGCCATTGGAGTCGGATATTATTCACCAACAAGTTTAGGATGTGCCTATATGACAACGATAAGAAGCGTCGGGCCTATAGAAGGCCAGGGGAGCGATTTGATAATTGCTGTATTCAAAAAACTGTCGCATATACAGGGGGCTCAGAACATGCAATCTGAGCGGGCATTTCCACGCACGAAAAATCTGAGTTGGTTTTTGTTACATCGCTACATCAGGGAAGAACATGTTCCGTTTGCGAGATTTGTTGGTGAGAACTTCATGCTAATGTACCTAGCTGATGTCAGTATGCCGAAAATGGACTGACTTCCGTGTAGCTTAAACTTAAATCCAATTGAGCATGTTTGGGATGAGTCAGAAATCTTGGACCAGGGAGCGTGATGGAACTGAGAACGGCGTTAATTGAAGAGTGGGAAGCAATCTCTCAAGACACCATAGGAAAAGTCATCCGATCCATACGTAATCAATTGGAAAGTGAAATTAGGAGTAGAGATGGCAACACCATGTATTGAAAAAAATCCTTAAATTAATTTCAACTGAGGATTTAATTTTCTTTCATAATTACATTTTCCTTTCAACTCTTATGTCTTACACATATTCTTAGGCCCATAATTTTGTCAGAACAGGTTCGATTCCAATCAATGTTTTTAAGCTTTCAAACAGTGTACTGAACTTTACTTGCAATGCTATCGGAGTGGATTCACGTTCTTTCAAAACTCGAGCTGAGTCGAGGATTTTGCTCTCAAATGCAGTAAAAAGGTTGCAAATCTACTTTAATAAAACTAGGGATCTGTAATCAACTATTCAAATGCAATATACAGTATATAATGAATATCATATTTCCTAGTATTGTCTTCAAGTAACACTTCTATTATTATTATTTATTTTTCTGCTTTTTCACATGCCCAAACTAAATTAATTGCACTTACTGTTGTAATTCATCCAACATTTTTGTATTAACATTCAACATTGTGTCTATTTCATTACTTTTTCTACGTTTCCTTATCTGTGTTTTTAAGTAGACAAACAAATTAAAATATAGCATCTAAAAAGTTCATAATTTTTATACCCACAATTTACCATTTATTGTTTGCATTGAAACTATTTTTTTATTATTTCCGTATTTTCAGTTTGATGATACTGTCTTGTTTATCATTTTTAAATCAATAAGAAATGCAAATTTAGAATTTTCTATTATCTTTTTGAAGTTACTAAAATAGCATTGTTTAAATGTTTAGGTTTAATATTTTTTTTAGGCAGTGGTTTCAATCCATTATTGTATTAAGCATATCGGTTACGAATTTCCTTGGCTATGTCTCTTTTTTAATCCTTATTTCTCCATTTTTGTTTTCCTCCTCCCTCAAACTTTAAACTGTCATGACAAACAACGTTTTAATAGTTTAATGTAAGTCATAATAAACATTACTGCACCATTATATTATTCAATTATACCGCGACTAATGTAACCTTGTATAGCACATATTTTTATAACTGACTTTAAAATAAAAGCCTTCACTACCTTTCTCTTGAAGTCTACCCGTTAAATAAGTTACGTTAAGGATACTTTTATTATCTGGCTTCATGAATAAGATATGCTTTCGCAGTTCCTTTCCTATCTAAATGAACTTCACACCAATATTAAGTTCACAATGGAAGTCGAACAAATAATTTCCTCTAATTGAAATAGTAAGACAACCTTTATGATCCAATATCTACAGACGAGCGCCAACATTTACCTATTATTTGGAAACCACTGATTATCATATATCATGAGATACATAACTCGTCCAAATAAATGAACTTTTCCCGATACAATGCGCCCATTTTCCCTCAAACTTTCACTTCGGATTCAATAAATAGCGAAGTAAGGCACACGAAAACCAGTTTTCTTCTATAGCTCATAATTCTCTTTAAAAAGAACTCGTTTTAAAATCCCGAATAGAAGTTAACTCCAATCTCTTGATAATGTGAGATGTCGTCAATTTTAAACTTGCATTAATGGGATTTTAAATCTTCATTATGAAAAACGATAAACTGTTAGAACAGAGTTAAAGTTTTCCAACACTTTTTTTTTAATAATAAATAATATATGATTATCTATCTGATTGGTCCTGTGAGTCGTAGGAGTTACAACGTACTGAAAAAACTGATTCGTTCAGAAATTGGGTGTAAAAGCGAAAACTGATGTGGACTTTTTAATGCAAGTGCAATTTGAAAAGGCCTAATTAAGAGCAGGGCATTTATTTTACGACAAAGCAAAGTTTCACCCGCCTTCCCTCAAATTTTTGCAAGGTACGAACGTATAAATTTTTAGTTGGATCGGTTTTTTCGCTGGATCGGGAACCTGGAATAATTTAACTTAGCACCCATTCACAATGGAAGTAAGCATAAGCCGCGCATAAGAATTACGTAATACGTAAAGTTTAATCAATGCAAAGCTTATATGCTCGTTCATAATGCACTCCCGTAATTTTTACGTTTTAAGATCAAACGTAAGAAATGTCTAAAGTGAACATCGATTCAACTTTACGTATTTCTTACGTTCATTCTTTCCTAGATTAATGTTGGCAACAGTAACAGAATGTTTGTCTTGATTCTAAAATTGCATAACATAACTTTAGTATTGTCGATATTTTGGCTTCGTTTTTGCAACGGATATGGAACTATTAATTAAGTTAGTAAATATGCATAAAAGGGATAACAGGTGCAAAGGCAACGTAACCAAAATTCCTGGAAGGACATTGCTGCCGCAACTGTTTTTGGGCATACGCAACTTTCAAATGTTTACATAAAACTAACGTGCATTATACGTATTTCTAGTGGGCGGCTTATGCTTACGTCCATTATGAACGGGTGCTTACATCCAAACCTTCGCTCATTGGAAGTAAATCAACTGGCCGTCGCAGACGCGTTTTTTTTGCGTACAGCAATGCAGCGACCCGATGACAGCCGCAGCCGCCCGGCCATTTGTCAAGGCGCGAGAGCAGCCCCGACGTGCGTGCACAAACGCAAGAATCTTTTATTGTAAATCAAAAGCTCAGAGCACCGCCACGCCAAATTTAATGACAGCCATCTTTGTTTACTTTCCGTTCAAATATATAGAATGTCTTTATTTACTACGCACATTTTAATCTAAAATTCAACAAATTGGATTTGTTAGATAAGAGAACCCAACATATAAATCAGATAGTACTCGTAAAGAATTTGATATGATTGGATTGAAAAGTGCTACAATTAAGAAAGAAAATAAAAAACTTAATTCGTTAATTACGGACAAGATTATTGATCGAAAAACGATTGAGAAGGGTATATAGGAAATAAGCCAAAATTAAAAATGAGTAAAAAAATTATAACATTATTATTATAATATGCAACAAGAAATAAAATAGATAAGAAGTAAAGAAGCTAAAAGACTGACAGCTATTAATGTAATTAGCAGTATAGAGCATAAAACTCAAAATTGTAAGGGAAGTAAAAAAACGTTTAAGGTAAAAGAACTTGGATTGGTAAAGATTATAAAAAAAAAATTCAGGAACAAAAAGCATTTTCAAATATCATACGAGTATTGTAGTGTATAATAAGTTGATAGTAAATAAATATAACAAGTTTTAATGAAATTGTAGGGACAGTAGGTAAAGATAGTAAAAATACAAAAAGTAACGACACAAGAAAAAAAGGGAGAGAGAAAATTTGGAAAATAGAAAAAAAGCAGAAAGTCAGGACCATAAATAAGATATTCTCTGAAAGCACGAAGAATAAAGAAATGTAATCGTAGCTTTCAAGCCGCTGAGTGAGAGGATGGTCATGATAAGAGTGAGTAATAAAGAAGTAAAAAGGAGAAAATAAAATGTATTATAAGCCTAGTTGCTAGGAATTATTTATAGTATATCAGCCCATGATGTTAAATTGATAATAGGAAACCTTAATGCAAAAGTCTTGTGTTATTTTGGTTATTGCTAGGCATAGCTTACATCAAAGATAGCGGAAATAGAAGGTATATCACAAGTAAAAAAAAGGTTTTATAAAGAAGTCGGAATGCAAGAAAATATTTCAGAATTTTGTACAGAAATACAGGAGAACTCATCGAAGACAATCAAAAAGAATACGGAGATGTAAGCGAGATAGTAAATAAGCGAGCAATAGTAACACAACAAAAAGACGCAAACAGTAAAAGCTGAACAAATAAGGAAAATATAAGAAAAATTGCAGCGCAAATGCTCAACCTTACTGTCACGGAAATGTAAATAAACTAATTAAGGAAATTTGGGAGAAAAGGAAATGTCTAAAACCTGGAACATATTCCATTTGACCACTACACAAAAAAGGAAACAAAACGGTATGCGAGAATTACAAAGGAACAGTTAAGTATTGTATATAAAATACTGACAATGAGTGTAATATTAATCAGAACAATGTTTACGATAGTGTCAAGGTTATAGTTATATGAAATATTATATATATTACAAGTGCCACTAAAATTAATAAAACTAATTCAACTAAGTTTAAAGATTTGCAAGCAGAAATAAAAGTCTAAGTGAATTTATCAGAAATATTTGAAATCAAGAAACAGTTATGACAAGATATATAATGCATGACGATATACAGGCGAGAGTAGTTGCTAGAAATAAGTGTTTTAATGTAGTTCGGCAAGTATTTCAATCGAGAAATACCTCAAGAGACAGAGATGCAAGAATCTCTAACAGAAATAAAGACAGTGTCTTCAAAACCCGGAAAATTAAAATTCTATCATAAATATACGGACCTATGACGGACAATTATGAGTGGCGAACAAGATATAATTTCGAACAGTTATACTAGAACATATGTAAAGAATAGACACATCTCCTATCTTCAAAGGAATCTTCGAAGGCAAAAAACCTAAAGGTAAACCGTGGATAAGGTAGCTAACAAAAAAGAGATCGAAAAAGAAGAAAACATTTTTTATTGGAGCGCACTTACTGACACTGCAGCATCAAGGGCTTACTGTGCCTACTAACATGCACTTAATATGCTAGGACATCACACACACCTATGGGTTGAGCGAGACTCGAACTCGCCTGCACCGGCTCGAGGATAGAGGAACAATGATCTTGGTCAGTGAGCTGACAGCGGCAGCCCAAAGCAGAATCTAGTAATTGGAGAAGTTTAATGGTAGAAAAAAAGCGGCGCAAAGTAAAAGAAAAAATGATTAAGGTAGGTGACTTCAAAGGGAAGAAAATAATTCGTTTGGGAACTCTGAAGACAGACTATGTCGCTAACAGATCGACAATCGTTAGGGCGTAGTATATTATTATTTAGAAGATACATAGTATTCTTGCATCAGTATAATAATAAGTGCACACAGGCAAAGTAATTGAAATATTAAAAAAAAACATCTTGTGATGGCTGTTAATTGTTTGAAATAAATATACATGTAGAAGAAAGCTAAAGATTTTCTAATATTTAATAAATAACAGTCGTAATTACGCATGAAATTGGATAAAACCAATCAACTGTTTGTATTGCACAATTTTACATTATCGATCGTAGAGCCGGAAAATGTGCCAAGAATGTTTATTGTTAAGCATTCCACTACGCTCTAAGAAGGTCATTTTTAACTACGTTATTATATGATTAGTTAACCTTATCAACTTCATTCCGCAACTGTACTAAAACAATAACCAGTGCTGGATTGGAAAATGTCTCATTTGCATTGCAGAATCCTACATTAAAGTCAATTAGAGAAGCGACCGGAACGTTGCCGCCAATGATTGACGCAAAGGCAAATGGAATGTAAATGAAAATAGAACAGCATGATTAACGTTTCCTACACTTTTATCCACTACCACTGAGTTCGCCCATTTATTTTAGATTAGACACGATCACTAGCCAAAGACACAAAAGTTTTAGAATAATTCTTTTATCGATAAACCTGAATAGGTAACCAAGCATCCTTGTCAGAAAATATTTTAAATAATTGGAGCTGGAATGTGGGTTTTAGGAGCGCCGTTACAGAATACACACGTTTGTGGCTGGCATCTAGTACACCAGAGAAATTTACATAAAAATTAAATTATCCTTTAAAACGAATATTTTAAATAAATGAAATACCTGAGCGACTACAAAGAATTTGAAAGGAAATGCGTACTAATATAATGAAAAAAGCTTGTGTGGCTGCGATGCAACGTGGAAGCCTCCGAGGGCAGATTGTAATGAGCATACGTGAACGAAGACGACTTCACTAGTCAAGTCAGTTTGAAGTTAGATGTTGCTGAGTGTGTAGTAATAGAGCGAGCAGACCAACAAATCTGCAGCAAATTTTGCGCGAAACCAATCAAATGATTCTGAAGACTTTTGGAAACGATGCCATGAATGCACCGCAAATAAAGGCATAATATAAACGATCCACGTTTTGGAAGGCTAACAGTGAGCAAAACACCGGAAAATATTGAACATATGGGGACGGCAATCAACAAGCGTCAGCGACCATTTAAATAAATACGACCGGGCAGTTATTTGAAATTTCAATATAGGACTTTGTAGATTTCTTTGAATAATGGAAATGACGTTTAAAAAAAGTGCACAGGATCCTAAGCTGCTTACTTTTCTAGGTTTTTTCTTATTGAAATTGTAATTCTTTTGTATTACTTAGCTCAATACTTTCGGGACTGACTACGTATTTATCGTGCACTTAGTGTCGAATGCAATTGTAAGGAAGAAAAGAAATAAAGTCACAGACATTAGAGAATGCAGATATCGATGTTTTTGCCATCAACTTTCAGTGAGCAGGAAAAACAAAATAAAAATATTGGTCATGGTTTAACAACCAACAATGTATTTTTGTCTTAATCGTTGAGAATTGCCTAAACAAATTATTTCAATGCAAACGTAATAAATATAATGATCGTGCAGCTGATGGTATGCTTAAAATACTTAAATATCTGTATATTTTATCAGAGTAACAAATGATCTAAAGGTTAACTTCTGATTTATAACTTAAATGCCCTTTACTCATTAGATTTTTGTAAAATTACAGTTATCTGCATTTCCTTGTATAATGTTGAACGTATATTGATCGTGTTTCTCATCATCAATTCTTTTTTAAAGTAAATACCTATCAAATAAAATCGTGGCAATTATCCTAGTGATAAGAAACATCTTTAACGTGTTATTTAATTTTCATTTTAAATTTTGCATCGTCTTCTATCATGTTTCTCTTTGAAGTGTCCCACTAAATGACTAGAGGCTCTTAAACTTTCCTTCGATTTTCCGAATCGGTTTTATTTATTGAAATGAAGGGACAAAGTGAGCAATACTTACGAAGGCAGCTATTAATATATATACGGTTATCAAGAACTCAACCTAAAACTAAGCGAACCGAAGTTAGAAAAGTCAATTACTTTTTCATGAGAATTGACTTTATCAGTTATGACATAGTTTATATTTACTACATTACAATTTGACTTTGTTGAAAACTTAAAACAAAGCTTGCATTAAAATGTCCGTCTACCACCTAATATAAGACTGAAGGAAATACAATAATTTATTGCCATTACATGGTTTCCAGTTATTAACAATATGAACTGCTTACGAACAAAAAATTGTATAGCAAAATACATTCTAAAAGTAGAGAACAACTAGAGTTAGAAATATTGAGAGGACTGGCTAATAAACATAACAAATAATTAAAATGCTTCACACGATTAGAAATCATCATTAACAGGTGAGTAAAATTCAATTGTACAAAACCAATGCTAATGGACGGAATTACAAGTGATTTGTAAAGATCTTGTAAAACACGTGTGACGTTCTTGTCAATTAAATTTCACAGTATGTCCACTAGCTTTCAAATTGAAGAGCATAATTGTTACCAATATTTCTAAAAATCAATTTAAAAACAAACAAGTTAAAAGAATTTTGCCACTAGATAGTTTAGAGGTGGGGGGGGAGGGTGACAGTTGGCACTGTTTCAATCAGTCTAAAAATAGTTTTAATTTATTAATTATTTAAAATTTCCACGAGGCCATGGATTATTCCAAATTTACTTTGGGTTTATCCTCTGAGAGTCGTTTGTTTGGAATGTTTCACTGCCAGTAAGCTTTCTGTGCTCTTTAAATAGCTTTGGCAATCCCTTTCGCAATAGACTTAGAAATCGTCTTCTCTTTAGCACCTTGGGTGAATATGGCTGTCGCTAAAAATAAGGGCCTGTCGAAAGGCGGCAAAAAGGGCGTCAAGAAGATCATCGACCCGTTCGCCACGCGCCAGATCGGCAAGACGCTGGTGAACCGCACGCTGGAAACCAAAATCGCGTCGGAAGGGCTGAAGTACAGGGCGTTGAAGGTCTCCCTGGCGGACCTGCAGATCAACAATGACGCGGAGCGATCCTTCCCCAAGTGCAAGTTTATTGCTGAGGCTGTACAAGGCAGGAACGTCCTCACGAACTTACACGGTATGGACCTGACCACCGATAAGCTGCGGTCGATGGTTTAGTGGTACACGCTGATTGAGGTCTCCACAGATCTTAAAACTACGGATGGCTACATGCTCCACCTGTTCTGCATCAGGTTCATCAATAAGAACCAGTCATCGCAGAGGAAAACATGCTATGCCCAACATAATCAGGTCAGCCTGATCCCCAAAAAAGATGGTGAAAATCATTACGCGCGACACTGTAGGCAACAAGCTAAAGGAGGTTGTGAACAAGCTGCTGCCCGACTCCACTGCGAAGGACATTGAGAAGGCCATCGGATTTTAGGCAAGCAGTAGTATTTCTGTTACCATATTAAATTATATTTGTAAGCTACAAATAATAAAACAACTGAAAGAATATTGTCAGTAGCAACAATGTATTACCGTATCAAACGATTGCAAGTTTAGAGGTCCATTTCCACCGAATGATTCGACATTATATTGACGCTTCGTAGTTGTTGATATTGTAAAGTCTACCCAAAAATTATATTATTTTCATTGGGTTTCGCCGACCCTGAGGTACCACACACTACAACTTTATCTTTAGTTTTAACTGCACAGTTGATAACTGTGTGGTTACTTCAAGAATGTGTCGAAAATTCTGTACATTTGTGCAGTTTTAATTTTTGGGAGTGTCTAACTTTTGAAACAGCAGAAGATTTGACAGTTCAACTTGCACTGCAATGTATGTGTTTTCAAGGCCAAAACTCAGTTAGTTCATATTTTTACTGCTGTTAAGAACACGTAGCATGACTACTTGGTCGAAGGATTTTTTCTCGAGCTTATTGAACTCGCCCAAGAATAATAATGCTTCTGGAATGTAAAACCGAAATATTATTATAACAGATCAAAGAAAGATACAGGTTACCGAACACTGACTTTTTTTATTTTACTTCACGCCAACTACATTTTAAGAAGAAAGGTTTTTGATAAATTAATTGTTTATATACCACTTTCCCTTCTTTGTTGGAGTATTCTACAAACTGACATCTTATATCTTTCGCCATCAGTTGAATGCTCCAGTTATTTCTCTTTTTCAATGTTGTCATTCTTAATGGATAATTTCTTCAACGTCAGATGGTGTGTACATATAAGTTGACATTCTGCATAAAGAAATGACAGCTTCTTTCTCTTCACATAATATAATTCCGGTATTTTCAAATTAACTTTAAAGTTCTGATTCACTTGCGAAAAATCAAATGGGTATGTGCAAATTTTTGTTTTTTACTTCGGGTTTGTTTCGTGTGCATTCAAGACGGCATTCAAAGAAACCAAACTTCGAGTCTTGATACGCTATTGGTGGAAGCGATAAATTTCGACTAGAGATGACATGAAAGATTTCAAAACGAAGGAACTGCAAGCTAGTCGAAAGATGGATCAACCTCATTTTAGTCGGCCGACGAGGTTGAGTTCGGAGTTTAATCTCATCAAACTGTGCCGAATAATCTGCATCAACTGGACTTTGTGCACAAGAAGCCCCATGAACTCACCGAAACGCAAGCCAACAAACGAATCGAGATTTACCGCCAGTTGCTCAGCAATCCGTTGAATGACCGATTCTGGAAGCGCATCGTAACTTCGGATAAAAAGTAGGTCTACCTGGTTAATCACAATCGTCAGAAGCGTTGGGTTTTGCGAGGTCAGGGATAATTGTCAAATTTCATTTGATTCGCGCGTACAAATTTGATTTTTCGTAAATGAGCCAGAACTTCTGGAAAAACTTTTATTCATTCTGCCATAAAAACTGTGTACATCAGATACACGACCATTAGTACCAAAATTGAAATAAATAAACTTATAATTTGAATTTGTTGTTCTTATGAGTGCTTGACTGTTGTAACTTTTATAATTAAATAAGTACAAACCACTCTCTGGTGGTGGAACATGCTTGCCATCCACAACACCGAGACAATGTAAAAAAGCACTTTACTTCAAAGACTTTGACAATTCTTTCCCAGTTTCGTTCGTTTTGGAAAAAGCAAAATATAAAAAGTGTCGTATATCAGTACACACAAACTGTGATTCCGATTATTATAATTTATTATTCAAGTTCTATTATGTTTAAGAAATGGTTCTGAAGAAGACTCAAATCTTGCCGTATGCAGAGAAGTAATCTAATTTTAAGAGAAAGAAAAATGTCTCCAAGCTACACTATACTCTCTCTACAATGACAGATTTAGATTTAGACACGATTTTGAAAAAGGAGATATATTTGAAATAACCACAAAAATGTGGCTTAAAAACTAATTTGGTTCCACGACATATTTTGTTCGAAAGTTTATTCTCCTTTCTGTCTTATTATGCTTTGCACCATAGTAATGATTGAATTGGTAGCAATACCCCGTGGAACTGCACACCAACCAATCCTTGTAGTCAAATCGAACTAGCTTTTCACGAATAAATTGTTTAGAAAAGTGATGCCCAAAATATTTCACCATGGCTTCATCTATTGAGAGTTTTTCATAAAATATACCCCACTGCAGAAACTTTTCATGCAATGTTTTCAACGGACGCAATTTGTATATTTTATCTTTTCGTTCAAATTCGTCATTGTTTGCAAGATAGAAATATTTTTTATTTGTTGATATCTGCTTCTGCTCATACAATTCGTAATAATTAAAACATAAACATCTTTGTCTAAACACCAGTATAAACACTCTCTGGGAAAACGATGATAGCCATTAAATAAACGTATGGCAATAAAAATTATAATTTTGTTTTCAACTTTAACGTAACTGATCATTCTTTTATAAAGCTTTCTGAGTTCTGTGTTTTATTATGTCGTTGTCAAAAAATTCTCAAATATTTCTATATGAATGTGATTTCTAAGCTATCTTTATCTTCTTCCTCATGAATCCTACATCCATCTTTACACTGCTTGGGTGTTTACCTGATCTCTGCACCACTTTGGTACTTTCGTTTTAGTTGTTTGTTTCTTCTTGAATTGATGTTTGCACAAGCTATGTAGCTGATTCAATGGTCTATCGTTTTTCGCATCCCATTCTTCGTCACTTGCAAAAACCTCTATTTCTTTGGGCACATCTGCTAACAGAAAATCTGTTTGCAAATCATCCCTTCGATATTATCATCAATTGTTTCATAATCCGGCCTTGATAGAATAATTTCTATATCCACATTTCGGTCTTCATCTTTCAAATCATCTGCTGCGTTCGCTAGATTGCTATATTTCCTCACATAAAACATACCAAGGTTGATTCCGTCAGCGTTCCATTATCAGTTCTTCTGTCAAAAGGGTGCACCATGAAAATGGCGCTGTGATCCCATTGGCAACGCTAATGGCCACGGTATGAAGTGCATCTCTAATATAAAAACTTCTAGTATTTAGCAAGAGATGTCAGTCACAATAATCTTACTTCGCGTGTACCCATAAGAGTACAATAGGATCAAATGGTTAATCAAGAACAAAGAATAATAGCAAAAAAATTTATAAATGATGGAATATCGACGTTTTCTCGCGGTATTTAGACTAAATGGACTTCAGTGCGTTTCGTTCGAGTCAGGATAGGTCAGCATATTTCGCCCATACAGGTCACCTGCTTATTCCTAATAACTATAAAGTTAGTAAAGTCCTCGTGTCATTGACCGTCAACGGAATGTCCGAGAATTATTTGTAGAAGTTGGGTTCAGTCATCAAACAGTGCGGCATATCCCGAGAAACAAACTTCATATGAGGAAAATTGCGGCAACTGGGTTGCTCATAATCTTACATAAATATGGAAATGCCTTTACTTTACTGCAGCATGTTATTCACATTAACAACAGCTAAACATGGGCATACGAGCCTTAAAGGGCCAATCAAATGAATTACTCTACCAAAGAAATATCGAGAGGGGTGCATAAGGGGAAAAGTTATATTGATAACGAAGGTGGCATTATTATTCGTGTTGTATTTGTGGGTAAAAATACATACTACCAACACATCCTCGAGCACCATCTGCGTTCAGCTATGCGGCGCAATATCCATTTTCCATAAAGGATAATCAACCCTGCATCTTGACAAGGTCCATTATCATTTGGCAATCGTACTAACCGATAAGTAAAAGATCCATTGATGTTTTATCAGTGTTCTGCGCAGTAAAGCGCTATGTCACCATATCAACACAAACTACCTGGCTGACGGAAATTGACTCCCATAGATGTGACAAAGATCTAGAAGATTGTGGATGACTGCATTCAAGCCATGTAATATACTTAAGTTAAATAAAATATTTATACAATCTACGCAGTTGCTACTATTTCATTTATAACTTTAGTAAGAAGACAAACAAATGAAAAACTATATCTAACATACAAAATATCAATTTAATATTCTTTAATTTTTTTTAATTTTATATAGAACTAATGAAGATTGGTATAATATTGCAACGAAGTGTGTATTAACCGAAATTTTCCTTCACGCTCATCAAGCGGAGCCTGGGAGACAGTCCAAGGCCAGGTAACTGTCGCAAGACTATCACGCCAAACCGATGACGCCATGCACCTGTGCCCATTGCGGGTAATCGTCTAATATGGTAATCGCACGTGTAACGCACGCCGCACATCCCGCCGGTCGCAGAAATATGCGGATATTAATAGCGGCGACCTCGTTTGCGAGATACTGTGATCCGATTTTCAGAGACCGAGTTATATTTACGCACCTGCTGCAACGGCGCGCGATGTTCCTGAATTGCTAAACCGATCCCAGGATAAAGCGGGCGCTCCCCAGCCGCATTTTCGATGCGCCGCAGATTGCCAACCTGCGCAGCCACTACTTCCAGATTACTTTTACATAACCGCGCCTAGATGAGCTTACGCTTTATATGAAATTCATGAATCATACGAGATGTAACGAAAACTCACCCTTTGATCTCCGCGCGCACTTTGTTTTTCAAAGTGAGACTCCGCGTGGCTTACGCGGCAAACTTCCGAGATGAACTTCTTTACGGAAATTCTGTTTTATTAAATATGCCGAGTTCCTGAATTATTTCGAAGTTTGATTTCTCGTACCTGCGAAAAAGAGCGTGAAATAAAAGAGCAACTCAAATATTTTTCACCAACAAGCAGAAAAATATGCCAAAGTATAAGCTTTGAAAAAACATAAGGAACAAATAATTAGCTACAAATGCTCCATATAACCAAGCCATACGTAGAAGACCTAAGTGTTGAAATGTCAAAAAAAAATGTAATAAATTTATAACTAGATAATAATTCAAAATTTAGTGAGTTCAGAACTATTCGGTTCGTAGATTTTTAGAAAAAGAGAACGAGGTTTTTTTTAACTATAGACAAATCTAATATGTGGAAAATTTTCTAGTTAAGTAAACGTTAATTTTGCTTCCCAGATACCTACTACCTTAATACTCTTTATTATTCCCATTTATTTCTTTTTTTTTGTAGCCCTTACACATAATCGGTGAACCTTCAAAAAATGTTAATAACTCTTAAAAACATTTTAGGCGGATGAATAGAATAAAAACCAAAAATTTTTAAATATGATGATGATGAGGGTAAGGCTCTAACGCCCCGCGTAGGAGCACAGCCTGCCAACTAAGAGGTTAAGGCTCTCACATGTCGACTTTACTGCCCGGTCGTCACGCACCATCTCTGCTGCGGGGGGATGTGGCAAGCACCGTGCCTTAGACGACCGCCATTATTACCCTTTGCTCGAGCGAGCGCAGATGCTCAATTATTTTCAGTGACTGAGTAGACCACCCGCCAGGCATCAAAGAGTTCCGTGACCGTTCGCATCGCAGTCCGCGTTTCAGCCGTTTAGACCACTCTGGCGATTCTTTTTTAAATATATTGAAGTAAATTTCCCGACTTAGACAAACATTTTTTTTCAAGGAATAGGTAGTTTAGATCTCAACAAATGATAACTGCAGAGTGGTAAGTTAAAATTGTTGGCAGAGTGGTGTTCCAGTGTAGTCCAGAACAAATTCTCAATTTTTGTTAAGTTTGGACAACTGTACGGGGCCAAGTGTTGTCGTGTCAAATTGGAAATTCACATATTTTCCAACTACATGCGAAACAATGCAAATATTATCCTGGTCATGCTAATCCTTCATTTTCAACTGCTTCTTGATAAAAAAAAATATTAGTCATCTTGGAAGTGTCCCCAAATCGTTCCTCAACATTTAGGATGGTTCTGATAATAATTCGTTGTGCAGTGGACGATAGTAAATTTTGCTCTAACATCGAGACACTAACTAAAGAAGCGATAGTGTGAGGTACTCTACAAAAGAATCTCCATTTTAATTCCCTACTTACAACGCTCAGAAAGCGCGCCCCTTTTCGTTCAGCTCATGGCCCATAAAAAATAAATTCCGATTTATTTTTGTTTCACCTACATATTTTTCAAAAATGTAGAATTATATTTAAAATAAAAAAAACTCCAAAACGGTATATTCTATGTTTATAAGAAAAATAAATTTTTACTAGGTGACCAAATCTCACACTATAAGTTAAACAACGAAAAAAGTTTATATATTTTTAATATTCCCATTGATTTTTTTCTGTGCAATAAAGTTAGGGATTTATTTTCTCTGCAATACAAAAGTTATATTAGGCAAATGTTCAGAATTTTTGCATGAATGTTCTCGCTCCTTGAGATGTTGAATATAGCGGATTTTATTGGAGCAAACACGATCTTTTAATAACTCCATAGAAAGAAATTAAACTCCCCCAAATCAGGCGAACGTGTGACCCATTCAAAATTGCTATTGCACAAAATTGTTATTTCATCAAAAATATCCCTTAAGTGATATATACTCTCTTGCTGTATGAGCAGTTGCTCCATCTTATTGCTACCATAAGTTAGATAGTTTCTCAACATCTGGACAAATAAAAGTTTCTAACATTTCTTAATAGCAAACTTCGGTAACTAACACCTCGAAAAAATAAGGCTCGATTACCTTTTCTAATGTCACCCTACACCAAACAAACTTTCAAAGAATTCAGCACGCGTGATTGTATGACTCTTAGGTTTTTGGCACTTAATAATTAAGTGTTTTGTTTATTCCCCCTTCAGCAGTTTTTAAATAAATCCATTTTCAGTTCTGGCCATTTCTTGGATGTCAACTGCATACCACAGTCGACGTTGAAAACTCTTCTTTAATGTTTTTAAAAAATTGCAAAAATCATTGCTCTAAAATAACATCAACATTTTCAAATTTTCTGCAGTAATTCACCTCCTCTTCAATCAATTTTAAACTATATTGTGTAAGTAAACTCCTTGCTAGAACGGTTGTTCAGAATTTTATTCACTTACACAAATAACGGTTTTGCATATCGGATCTACCTCTACCATTCACAATTACTTTTGTATCAGGGTAACTTGCTGCCTTGAGAATATTGTTACTGATATAAGAGTTACGCACTCATATTTTACATTGTCAGCAACACGCTTAAAAACCTCATACATAGCACTTTAGGTAGAGATTTTTATTGCAAATTATAGAGTCAACTCGAATGCTTAAAGATGTATGATCACTTCTTTGGGAACAATGAAATCCAACTAAAAAATAGTTGTAGAAATTAAGTCCCCATACCCACAATAAATGAAATAGATAAAACATTACAGAAACTTTACAAAGATTAGCAACAACTAGATCCATCGAATGGGAAGGGTATAGAGGTTTCCTAGGGTCCGAACAGGCTTCAATATATTGTTTTTATATTAATAATATTTTTATTTTTTAAAAAATGCTCCAGAATACTGTAATTCAATTAAAAATTAGTTGGTGCATCCTTTTTTCTCACTGTTCCATGATATCAAGATTACACAAAAGGATGTATTTATCGTTCATGTGAAATCAAAAGCTGTAGTAAGGATAAACATTTTCTGGATTTATTTTTTTTTTTGAGATATTTTTGATTTTTAGAGCAATGATATGGTATGCAATATATTCTTTGTGTAATATAAAAATTCCTTTTCTCATTGGTTATTCATAAGACTATTTTTTTCGTACTTGTGTACAGGATTTTACTTTCTGCTAGTTCAAAATTTTTCCTTTCAATCTGGAAATCTATTCACACCACACTTTTTAAATTTAATATTCCTTATTATTCTTACTTTCACTTTTGAATAGTTGTTTCCTTGTAAATGTTATTTAAAATCGGTATTCGTATGGGTGAATTTTCTATACAAAGGAGCGTACAAAAATTTATTTTTAAATCTCGATATTTATCCGTTTTCATTGCAATAATAATAATTTTCAATTCTAGTTCCTAGGATGTAACACATCTAAAATATCCCAAAATGTCATAGGCATAAATATGATATGGTAATTAACTGCTCAAATAAAATATGGCTATTGTAGGGTTAAATGAAGATTTTACAGCTGTATAATCTTAGTTGAATAACTATATCACTAAGTAAATAAGCAGTTGAGAATAAGTCAATAGTTTACGAAATGTAATATGCTGCATGAAAAACATATCTGAGGTAGAATATTTCGTAATAAAACTTTTGTAGAGAGAGCAGTCATATCAAAACTATCTAAACTGAATATTAATACAATGAACAGAGTTTTTAGTGTAGTTGTATAGTTATACGAGGTATGCTAGACAGGTGTTTAATTAGATTGTTTGACTCTCAAATTAAAACAATACAATTAAGTTATTTGGAAGAGTCTGTATATAGTTTGGTCTGTGATATTATTTATTTAGAAAAAACTAGAAGATTATCAAATTTTAAATGAAAAATGGTAAGTAGAAAGAAGTCAAAATAAAGTATGCTAAAGATACCCACACGTAAAATAAGTTAGGCGATCGAATAATTGAGAAAGGGTGCACAAATCTAAAATGCTTTAAACACAATATGGGAAAATTAAAAATAATTAAAAAAAGAGAAGCACAAAGTGAATGTCTACAGCTCTTAAAAAATAAAAAAGTGGCAGCTGAGAGAATTACAAATAGGCTTTTACAAAGAGTTGCCAGAATAACTATGAAAAATGCTAAAATAAAGAAAAACATACAAAATTAAACTGTAAGTATAGCAAATTAATTGTTTACCTGTTTCGTGTACCTAGACAAAATCCTGTGTAAAAACGTTTTGGTATTTTTAGAGTAATTATTAAATTGTAGCAAAAGAAATAGATAGGTGCATATAACTTAAATTGCTTGTATTCTATGCTTTGAGAGTTATGTGATTATTATATAAAATAAATAATGTATTAGCCTTATATTTAAGTATTTATACACAAGTTCTAGTTAATTTGTAAATAACAGGGTGACTATTATACTAATACAAGAATTTGTATAAGTAATTTCTAGTATGACATTGTTTAACACTTTTTTAAAGCTTAATAAAAAAAAAACTTTAATTTGGCGATCCGGCAAAAACTTTTCCCTAGGCCAGATATTGGCTGTCGGCACCCTGGCAACAGCATTTCTGAATGTATAGGTCAGAGGAGCAAGTTTTTAATCATATAAATATCTTTTCTTGTGTATAAAACTAAAAGTCATATTTACGGTTGGATTTAAAATGAAACACAAGAGAAAATTGGAAACATTTGCTAAAGCACTAAGTTAACTTTATATATTGTCAAATTAAACTTTATTTTTAAAAAATAATACCTTATATTTTGAGATGGATTATGAGTGATAAAAATTAGACGACAGAGGTGCAGCTCTAGTTATCTGTAGTCAGCAAGAAAATTACGATAATTTAACACGGGAGATTTCCTTGTTTATCGTGAGAATAAAATATCAACTAACGTTATTATTATTATTATCATCGCAAATACCTCTATTTTAAATATATAAGGCGAGGCGGAGACGCTGTTTTGAGGAAAATAGAGAGAAGATACAGGAAATTTCAAAATCAACCCAAATCTCTCGCCAAACCAAAATAAAAAATTGCATCGTTATTATTTTAAATCATTCTAAATTAACCATAGAATAACGTGACCAAAAGCTTTAAAATGTGCTTATTAGTTAGATTCAATAAAGGACTTAAAAGTTTTCATAATGTATAAATCATCCTTACCTGGAGAAATACCGAACATACCAAACTGGAAATTGGAATCTAAGCAAACCTAAACAAGCTAATATTATAAAGCATCATTCATTCTATTGATAAAAGTGTATCTTCTATTTCATTAAGAAGTCTTAAACAATTCATACTGAATAACGTTCTTTCAGAAATTGTATATAACAGTTAAAATAATTCATTTAAAGAAAACTACCCCTAGCTTTGTCTTTAGATAATCATAAAAGCCACGTTTACGTTATTCAAAGAACACTATATCAAACAGATCTTTATGAACTGATGGCGTCCCACAAAGAAAAGTAAGATATTCTGACTATAGCTTTCAACATAAAACAGGCCGATTAAGAGTCAAATATTTTCTAGCCCGCTTTTTTTGTCATCTGATGTAAGAAACTTATTTATTATACAAGTTGATGCGCGTACAGCTACAGCGGAAAGAAAAAGCCATTAGAAGCCTCCTATTAAGGAAGATTTGTCAACACAAAAAAATCAGACTTGATCTACTTTCAAATATCAGCCCAAAGAATTACCTTCCTCCCCAACTATAAAAATTCTACAAATAAAACAAAGAATAAATAATCAGCTTACAAACTAAAACGAAATAAAAATTTCCGTCAAGTCATTTAAAAGCAGAACAAGTAAGTCACGGCGGTCGTTTTAACAATACGCAATTTACTACAGAAGTGCCAAGAACGAGGTTAATTTATCGAATGAGTTTTAGTTATTTCAGTTTGAAGCGACGAAAGCCATGATCGAAAAATCATGTTTACCTTTAAGAGATCAAATTCCAGCAAACACACAAATGTTCTCGGATGACCGTTACCACAAAGCACACTGAAATCGTCATGTATCGACGGGTCGTTTGGAGCAGACGTTGCGTATAGCACCGACAAGGCCAAGGCGTTGCAGACTGCTCTAATAACGTTAATTAGGTACCACAGCTGGTTCTGTCCGGAGAACAAGCTGACCCTCAGTTATAATCAGACCGATTATAAGCTCCGCAGCCGCAGTCTGGGGCTACATGGACAACTTGGACGAAAAAAATCTCCAGATAATTAAAAATATCCTTAACAATCAGGTTCGTGAATAACACCAAATAATTTTCCAGTTCTTATTTATGTATTTATTACAAGGCAATTCAAAATAATAAAAAAAATTGTGTCATTTAAGTTTAAACTATTTTTTATAGTAAAATGTGATACAAAAGTACTCTGATACTTGACTATTCAAATTGAAAAAAAATAGAGTTAACTGCTTTATCTACCTCTTTATTCTATTTACAATTCATAAATATGCAAAAGCAATTACCATCTCACGATAATAGAAACAAACAAATAAATATTTTGCAAATTGACTTAGTATGTGTTTATAATTCCTTCCATAATTTTCGAGTAAAATAGAGCTCTAATAGAGGCTTCACAGTTTTCTTTGTCAAGAGAAATAGTAAGTGCCGTAATTTTTTTAAATAACTTTTCTTGACAATCTGCTCCGCAAAAAATAATGAAGTAAGTCTAATGTTTGTTTCCGATGTTTCTGTTGTGCTATTAAGTTGATTCGTATTTGGGGTGACAGTACTTGTGTGAATGTTCACTTATTACGATACGTCCCGTTTCAACGTTCAGTATAGGCATCAGTGTATAAATATTCTTTCAACTTTACAAAAAATACGACATTCATAAATGCGCATCACTTGTTTTCTGTACATACAATTCCTGTTAAAATCATTATTTTTTACTTCAATGCAATTTGTTGTTCTTAATCAATTATATTAAGTTTTCGTATATTATACTTTACATTACACTCCAAAGGTTTTAATTTTAAAGCGGAAATAATTGTTTATACAGCTGCTTTTCTGCGCTAATTCAAAGAGCATGCAGTGTAATTTGCTGCGTTTGGTTATTTTACAAAATCTGTTCAAAAATAGAAATATATATTGCAGTAAGTCATTTTCAAGGTATGAAATTGACTTTTTTGGTGAACAAATGTCGTTATCTTCAGAAACGGGCAATTTTTAAGACGGGAAAAGCTAAAGATCTTTCCCTTAATGGAAAATTACAGAACTCTTTTTTTTTAATAACACCTAAATGCAACATCCTACAATGTTCTATACGTGATTTGAAACCAAAAAATGTAAATGACGAAACAGTTACTGCTACTTATAGAAGCAGTATGAGAGTAAAACGAATGTTTGCCCTAAGAAGTAAAAATAAATCCAAAATATCACTACTTCACAACCCAATGTTAGACAAACCTGGTATTTCATTCAAATGATGCAACAAATTAACAGAAGCTATAAAGAAAAATAAACTTCAGTGAGCAAATCAGTACAAAAATCTAATAAAAGAGGATTCGAAGTAGGTAAGACGTTTACATTTTCGCGGTAAATTAGATTTCCTTTGAGCTTGCTTAATGGTGAAGCCACTGTGATGATTCTCTTTAAAAATTTCCAGTTAGAAGACTATGAAATGTGTCAGTAATACAAGGGATAATTTATAAAGGAAGTTGGTACGTTTGTACTTGTTCCATGATATAGCATGAACAAAGATCAATACAAAACCGTGCTGGAAAACTATTTAGCTTCACAAAGGGATGGATTCCAAATGGGCCATTAAAATTAATAGTTAATAGAATTATTAAATTAAGACGCATTAAAATTATATTGTTCAGGATAAAAGCATTTTCTGCTAAAGGATTAATTATTTAAATATCAAATAATATAAATATTATATATAATAATATATATAATTTAAACATAAATAAAAGAATAGTTATTTCAATTGAATGACGTATTGATAACAGCTGGAAGTGAAAAGAAACTACAAGAAAACTTAAACATATGGAAAGAGATAATGGAAGAAGAAGGTATGGAAATAAATATAAATAAATCAAAAGTTATGATGCTAAAATAAATATTGCAATAAATAATGTAAAATTAGAACAAGTAGAAGAATATAAATATCTGGAAGTAACGTTAAAGAAAACGGGGAAACAAGAAGCAGAACTAAATGAAAGTATTAATAAAACAATAAAGCTATGCTACGCAATGAATCAAAAATTTATAAACAAAAGAGAAACCTCTAAACAAACAAAAATAAAAGTTTTCAATACTATATACAGACCAGTACTAACCTACGGATGCGAAACCTGGGTACTATCAGAAAGGTAAAAAAAAACAAGATACAAGCCGCAGAGATGAAATACTTGAGACGAGCACTAGGAGTGACTAGAAAAGACAGAATTAGAAACACACAAATAAGACAAGAACTAGGAGTACAATCATTAATGCGCTTCATTGAACAACGACAACTCAGTTGGTGGGGCCACATACAACGAATGAATAGTGAAAGACAAGTAAAATTAGTGTATGAAGCGAGAACACAGACAAAAAAGAAAAGAGGAAGACCAAGAAAAACGTGGAACCAAGTAATAAGAACAATACTAAAAGGAAGAAATAAAACATGGCGAGAAGCAACAACATTAGGAAAAAATAGAAAAGAATGGAAGAGGTTCACAGATACGAAATAAAATAAAATGTAAATACATACCACGAAAAATTGTAAACCCGACACCGTTAGGTATAAGGGTATATGATTATAATAATAATAAAAATAGTAATCGTTGTATTATATATATATATATATAAAATAATTAACAATTACACAGCGTGGTCCAGTAGTTAAGGCGCGGGCTGCAGTACAGACGGACTCGGGTTTCAGTCACTAAAAATAATTGAGTACCTGCGTTCTCTTCGAACAAGGGGTAATAATGCCGGCCGTCTAAGGTGTGGTGCTTGAGACATCGCCCTGCACCAGAGGTGATGCGCAATGACCGAGCAGAGAGAGGCTTAACCTCTCAGTTCGCAAGCCGTGCTCTCACGCGGGGCTTTACCGTTATAAGGTCGTCGAAAAAACTAACGCTTGGCCCGGAAAAAGTTTTTTACCAAGTCCCTAAAATATTGTTTTTCATTTTTTTTTATATTTATTAATATCAAACAATTCTTACATACTACTATATCAGAAATAAAAATCATTTTTAAAATAACTCACAATAAATCAATTTAAAATGTTGCAGTATTGTGCTTTGTTCCATACCTATGCACGGGTGCTGAATATAAGCGAACCTTTTTGGGAAAATATCCAGTCAATGTTAAAATAATAACAACAGTTTGCATAATCGCACTAGATGTTGGCCGATAGGAATGAACTGTAATGCGCATGCATTAATCAGGAGTTCTCTGGACGAATCAGATGGTAGTGAGACGCGGGTTTTTTTATATTTTAATAACTGAGCAAATTTGCCTCAAACCTTGTTGGCAAAGCTAGAATATTAGCCACTAGAAACTATTCGAATGATTTAGGAAGTTTTCGAAAACGAGGCAAGGAGTACAGCATGAACATAGGCATCGTATAAGTGACTCTGAAAACATCGGAATTTGTTGAAAGTTTTGGCAAACCAGCAATAAACAGAACACGAAAAATGTAAAGCATATATCGACTGACAGCGTGAGAACTAAAAGATGAACTGAGAATTCCAAAAACTAAAGTGTGTGAAATTTTGACAAAAAACAAACAAAATTTAACACGGCTATTGTTACCAAAATAAATGCTGATGATTTGTTTCAGATTATTGGCATTGGACCAGACTTCCTCAAAATAGTCATAAGCGGAAATGAAAACTGGGTTTAATAGAAGCTCGATCGTCTCAAATCTCCGTTACGCACGAAGAAGTACATGGGATTGTAAGGGAGCGAGGCACTGTTTCTTGTGACTTGGACGATTTTCACTGATAATATAAATTATTTGTTATTTTAATTATAATTTTTTGTATTATATGGCTCGATATTTTTTTCATACACCGAGAGAGTCATTTCAGACTGGTTTTCCTTCAGCGAAAATATGAGAGGTAAAAGCAAATGTGTATTTATACCAACTAACTTTTTGAATCCGCATAAAATCGAGTTATACATTTCTGGGGTATTATTTAAAAAAACAGGAATTTTATTAATATAAATAATAATATATCGAAACATGCCCAGGTCCCTAAGAACCACCAACTTATGAAATTTTACTTCCTTTCCTTTTTCCGCCTGATATACCTATATAGACCATTTTCAACAGTTTGTGTCAGAAGAACTTCATGGCAGCCAATTCATTAGGTTAATCCCATCGCGTACAATTCGTTTGGATAGTGTCTGATAGTGTTTAAAAAAATCTAATGTTACTATTTGTTAACTTTGTCTCGCATTATGTTCTTTTTTGTGTAAAATCCGTAAATCCGTCAACATTTACAATTTCTCTTTTGCAACAGTAAAAGACATTTGAAATCCAGACCAAGAAAACTACTTCGTGTCGCTTGTAATATTTCTCGCTTAATGTTATAATACACGTACTTGCTTGTACTTTTTGAAATATTCTGCTTCTTTAACCAATCCACAACTGTACACTTGTGTAAGCTAATTATGCAAATAACAAGATTCATCTTGACTTAAGTACCCAAAAATAGTCAACATATTCCTATATAAAAAACTATAGATAATACATGCAGATGTGTGTTTATCAATTTTAATAAGTTACTGTAATTGTAAAATATTATTAATTGATTTATTGATTAAATGATTATAGTCAGGAAAAATAAACCGTTGAGTATTGACGTACATTAGTTGAGCAAGAAGTAAGCTCTATATTTCCCTGAATAAAACATTCTTGAGATTCCTCCACCAATTTTTATATAGATGATTAAAAATATAAATATGTAATACGTGCTTCATCAATTTTTAGCATACGCAATTAAATAATAAAATACATGTGTATAATTTAAAATGGATGCTTTCTTTATCTCTAATAAGCAAGTTGAAAACGGCTGAAGGCAACTTTAAACAATACAACCTGGTACCTTGATACCTGCACTTCTGCTTTGGAATGTCTATTGTTTTATCTATGATATTAAACAAAAACCACGTTCGCGTTTCACTTAATTGGTAGATAACCGGCTTTCTCACATCTCATGCGCGTTTTAGGCGCCTTAAAAAAGTAATACAGTCTCGGTTGAATGCAAAAACACCTTTGGAACAAATTGCTGCCCAAACGACCTTGATTTCTCTTGCAATCGCTTTATAATAATATCGTTGATTCAAGTCATGATGCATATTACTGCGATTGCGACCTGCTTCTAAATGCAGCAGCAACATTAACGCATAATTTAAAAAAAGATTTACCGATGTTGCAAAAGTGCTACATGCTCATTCTACACAAATAGCATCAAGAACAACCTGTTGAGGCAAATAGTTCTTTGAATTTTTTATATTTATAGTCATCACTAATCACTCGCAAAATTACTTATTATTATTAAAATTGGTACTTCAAGCTTTAACATTCCTTGTACCTATATATATTAGACATAAAAACCCCATTGCCTCTATATCCCAAACAATTAGTTCCGATGCTAACCTCTAAACGACCACGCTTTGGGATAAATTCAGCTTTATTTTAAGATCGGTTGAAGATAAAGACTTCCACCATCAGTATACAGTATGTATAGGACAAGGATTTTGGTTTAGTCGACAACGACTCCTTATTAGCATGCATTATTCAGATTGATTTTAAATGTTCAAATGCAAACCAATCTTCAGTCTGTTCCACCGTCTCTTGCAGCAGAGATTAGTGAGATCATCGGCGCATGATATCATCTTCGTAGTTCTGGTCATCTTTCGAGTCACTTATGGACATATTAAAAATAGCTATAGGAGTTTCGTAGTCAAAACTCTTTACTTGGCCTTGGTCTATCTTTTAGAGAAAGGATGCGACCAACTATGCCAGTACAAGTGAATATGGGTTTTAAACATACCTACTGATTTTTGCTAAAGCCCTCAATAACAGTACATATTTTTTACCAAGAATAGCCTGCTGAAATGATAATTTCACGGAAAACAGGACAGTTAACCAAGTCTTCGCAGTATAATTTATGAATATAATGGAATAGTAAAGTCGTGTTTTTTACTCTAAGCAAATTTATAATTTGAGTTACCACGCGATCAGAAAACATAATTACATACATTGCGTATGTGTAAAACATCTGCAGCGGCAGAATTATTAAAAGATGGTTAACTGACCTTCGTACATAAAGCAATAATGTCACTGCTAGTAGCAAAAGTTTTCTTCCCTAGAAAAGTTCAAATTCACAGAGAAGCAGTAACGTTGAGATAAACTTTTCAAATGTGGCCTTCAGAGAAGAAGGCAAACCCACTTTTGAAGAGTTTTGGCGATATTGAGGACGAACATGCGAAGTCCTACGCAATAGCTTAACAGCCATGATGGATAGGGTTGCAATGTAAAAGTAATTTGCAACCTCCGCCATAGGATACGCAATGCTAGTTAGAGCATCAAATTCAGTTAGAGATATTTGAATTTCATAACAATAAAACATCTTATGAGCTTTATGAGTATTTACGGTCTTTGCCGAAAGCCATATAATACAAATAATTAATTCTCTCTTTTTCTGGAGATAATTTGGTCTGATAACCATGTGTTCTACTTGTTAATATTATAAAAGTTATCAAGAATGTGCATGAATTTCACGAGAAGACCGTCGGACAGTACCTTAATTTTGTAGTCGTGGCGTCTCTTGGTATGCTGTATGAGTACCACTCGAAAGATTCTGCTAAGATTACCGCCTGTTTAAGACGATCAGCATGATTTATTCCAGTCGTATGTTTTGGCAAATATTTAATTAGTAGAGTTACCATTACGTTTCATCTACAATCCCGTTTTCAGTGAAAGAAAAAGACAATTTTTACTTTTGGAATTAAAACAGACCATAAAGAAGTTTAGGGTACGAAGGTGTGCGCAATAATCTTGTTATTCTGACAACCAACAAGAACACAATGCATTGACTGCCGACTAAATTGGAAATCTTCGTCGTAGCTGTAATTTCTACCTGGAGACTTGTGAAGACCTTAATAAACAGCTGCTCCTTAACTTCACTCGAAGAGAACGGTATAGCTCACATCGCCACAGACAAATCTGAGGTCTTCGCTGCCAACGCTAGTGCGATCACCTCTTAACGCAATATTTTAGGACATACAATGGCAATATAAAATTGCTGGCGGATTTCAAACACCAACTTCGAAAACGGTGCAAGTAACAACCGTAGATTTAACAGATGACTGTCCACAAAGTCTCTGAATTAGTGATTTTCTATTTTTTAAGCAACTCCTTGATAAATCGTTGCAAATACAGATTTTTTAAAAGAACGTTAACAGATTATAAGCAATAAACTAATAATCTAAGTAATAAAAGTTGCATGGCATTCTAAATATCCTTGAGTGATAAAATTCAGCATTATCTAAGTATTATTCGTAAATGAACAGGATAATCAACAAAAAAGACACGGTACACCTTGTTAACAAATCAACTGGAATAACAAAGAATATTAAGACATTAAATAAGAGATAATAACATTCATAGTACATAACGAAAAGATTAACTTAAAAACTGATGTTTAATGTTAGTTTTATTGTACAATAGTTGCAGTAATGCTGGAAACAGTAGTAGTCGATTTTTTTTAAATGTTGTTACACCTATTTTCATTGTCCTTTCAATTTTCTTAATATAATAATAATACTAAGGCTCTAATGCCTCGCGTGGGAGTACGATGTGGGAACTGAGAGGTTTGCTCTCTCTGCCCGATCGTCGCGCACCATCTCTAATGCGGGGCGATGTGGCAAGCACCGCGCCTTAGACTATCGCCATTATTACCCCTTGTTCGAAGTGAACGCAGGTACTCAATTATTTTCAGAGACTGAGTAGGCCACCCGCCAGGCATCAAAGAGCTCCAGGAATGAAACCCGGATCCGTCAGCACCGCAACCCGCGTCTCAACTACTGGACCACAACTTTCTTAAGAACTCTTCAATAACTTAAAGTTATGAAGGAAAACATCTTTAATGATAAAATTACAGGTTTTATTACAATATATGGTTCATATTCAAATCCAGTTTTTAGAACCTTATAAAAAATTCCAATGTAGACGCATCCTCTTTGTTGTTTTTAATATTATTTTAACCTTCAACTGTGCTTCCAAAATAGTGTTCCTAACCAAGAAAGTATAAAAAATCGGTTAAATAAATACCCTATTATTAATAATTTGTATGAAATCAAAATGTTCTTGTTTGGTCGTTGGTTTTGTAACCAATATTTTTGTAATTCTAAAATGTCACTAACTGCTATTTCAGCTTACTCTTATTTTCTGTTCTGTTTTCTATCTGCTGCATTTAGCCTAAATTTTTTTAAATAAATAATTCTGAGCACCGTAACATATAATATCGTAAAGATATAGTCTCCCGCGGCCGCAGATTTTTTTGCACCCCGACACATTCGAGAGATCGGTATAATGCCTTCTAGGAATTCAGCTGCCGCTAGAACACGTGTGCGGATTCAAAGAAGGCGAACCTTCCAAATGGTTTCAGGCTGGCGCTCTAGGTGTTTCGCGGCCCTTCTGGTAGATCACAAATAAGCAATAATAGCACACAGTGGGGCGGCCACGAAAAATTCGAAGTGGCAACAGCGAAGCTGTTCAAGTACCGAAGCTGCGTGCAACATAAATAGTGTCGCAGATAAATATAGTGTGATGTTTCGTTATTAATTGTATGTGTTGTATACATAAATACTGTTAAGTGTTTCTAATCGCCTACAAGTGTAATAAATAAGTAGTTTTAGTAAATTTGAACGAGTTATTCGCCACTGTAACGAGCAGAAACCGTTACATTACCTTTACATTTTTATTTTTTTTATTTTTCTCATTTTTATGTATAAGTTCCCAACAACGCCGATGGACATGGTTATTAACTAAGAATCTTAGTTAATTCCACAATATTTCTGTTCTTTTATTTAATTTTATCCTCTAAACTTCTTCTTCGTGTGGGGGGCTTTATTGGTTTTCAGTGTCTTTGTAAACTTCATGCTGTTGGTCTCCATATAATGACGTATATGCTTGTCCCAAGGCCGTTCCATCGTTTCCTCAGGATTATAAATGACTTGAAGCAAGTTCAACTTATTTGAAATGCCGCTGGTGATATTTTACATTTCGCATCCGTACAAAACCTGAAAATTCAAATCTTATATCATTGGCCTTCCATATAAGCTAAATTATATATGGGTTGCGTTATCCTTAAAATTTTGTACACGTCTTTTGTTGTTTGTTTCCTAGGTATTTTCCCTTCTTGTTGCCATTTAAAAGTTTTGTTCATTTTTACCATTTTCGCTTTTCATCCTTAATAATCTTTCCTCCGCTCCTCTTAAATTTCTATCTTAGGAGACACGCATTTGAGAAATTCAGATTTTCAAATAATTTATATTCTATTCTTCACTTCTTCCTGTTTTTTTTTTATAACCAGCCGGTTTTAACTCGCTTTACTTTTAATGAACTACTATTCATTATGTTTTTTTACTGCTTCAAGACACATATTTCACTATCACGTCTGTACCTTTTGCAGTTATAATTAAAAAACTATTGTGTGTTATTAACTTACTTGTGTTTAGGCATTTTAAAAGAACAAGTTCTAATTGTATATGTACCATTGTTTTTTAAATTCTGTTTAAGATACAGTTTAAGTATTTCAAATTGATTCTGACACTATAGTATTTCTATTTATGGCTCATCTCCTCCGTTCTAGTGACCTATAAACCATCAGCCCCGCCGAAAATATTATACACGCACACAACTTTCAAGATCAAACGGGAAAAAGAGATAAAGGGATCGACGAAAACAAAGTTTCTGACCCAGCAGTAATTCTATTACCCTCTGCGTTGCCAAATTCGGATGTTTACGGAATTAGTTTATCTAACAAGTCCTAGGCAGAACCTTCTTTTGCTGTAAATCTATGGAGCAATTCGCCGACTGAAGCTGAAGCCCCCCGACTTCGCAAAGCCTTGGGGCGGCCACCGCGTGCGCGCTCTGTAAATACCCTTAATGAACGGCAATCGCGGGTAATTGCGGGGAGCGCTCTCGCGCACAGCGCGCCTCGTGTAAAAATCGTAGTTGGCGTGCGAAAGCCGACAATTAAACTTTAATGCGGCATTGTGCCGCGGCGCAATTAGACTTCTCTGCGTAATCGGAAATTCGGAGGTCACAGAAAAGGCAGCGGTTGCGTGCCTCAAATTGACCGTTTTGTGACCTAGAAGCGCCAGAAATAATTGCATGCTTTTAGGCAGCAAGCGGCCATTTGTTGCGTTGTACAAGCAGGAGCAGGAAGTAAACAGTTCGGCTGCGTTTGAAACCGCCAGATAGTGGATGATCCAAATTTCGAAAACAAATTCTTTTCGATCTTGAAGGTGGAGAAAGAGTTTCCTTTTTTCTAATAAGTTTACAGGCAATTAATTAATGTTTTATATGCAACTAATCATAATTCAAAATATCTGTTGTTAAAATTAAATTTTGTCTCACTTCTACCGAATCTATGAATAGTTGAATTGAACTTCGAACAGTAAAATATAAATAATATTTATATTCGACAGGTATATTTAATCAATATTATTTGTACCAACTGAAGAGGAATTATGTCAACTTTATATATTCCTTGGTTGGGTAAGTGGGCGTAAGAAGTCAGATTTAGAGAGCATCGACGTAGATCCATAGCATTTGGTGAAAACGGACCTTAAGGGAGGGTACATTTTGACAGGTAGTAGAGTTGACCTGTTCATTAAAAATAACGTAACGAACCGACCCGTCTTCCGTCTGACACGCCACACCACGTTTCCGCCTGTTAATTTATGTTGCGTTCGTCAAAGGTGACGGGTGTTTGCATTATATCAGTGAACTTTAAGTATCGGCATTCTTCAGCCTTGTCCCCTTTTCTTCGTTACGTAACGCACCGTTCAGATTTCCTCAGCGCATAACTTGTACATTTTTTCAGTCGTTTCAAAAGTGAGACATCAAAAAGCACGGCTCGCCACTCAGTTTTCCCGCGATCACGACGGGGTTTTGTAAGGTTGGGGCCGATGCCAATAGTTGCTTGCATCAGCTCCGCTATGTTTAATCCAGGCGATCAAGCTTCGTTTTGCGGCGCTCTAGTATTTATGGTACCGGAATTGTTCTGGTAGCCTACAAGTGGTTGAGTCAACGACCCGAAGCAAATCAAAGGCGGTTGCGTACATATGGGCGGAAAAGTGCAGAGGAAGAGCTTGCGCCTAATTGGGTATTTTGGTCGCGACGGATTAATGTGGAAAGCACGATGAGCCGCGGCGCAGTTTCGTATGTTGTAATCTGCGGTATATGCCAGCTGGCGAATGAGGACCTTCCATGACCAGCTCAGATCGCCGTTTTCGTCAAGGCCAGCGGCCTGACCTTCTGGGGCTGTCGCAATTAAACCCTATTAATGCGGCGTAGATGATTGGTTATTTTTAAATTGAAAATAAGTTAAGTTGAATTTAAACAGAAAAAGTTTTCTAGTAATGGTGGTCTATGGTTGTAAATATAGGTACACCAGATAAATTGGATCTTATAATCATTATAAATCTTTCATAAATCAACGTTTAGAAATGTTTCTTCCATTACTTACTGCAAATATGGCGTCAATAATTTAATAATTTATATATTGAAAGTCAAAAAAAAACTGCAAAGGAGTACACTAGTAATTCCAAAGATTGCGTATATAGTACCATTTAAGAAACATAAAGCTCAAAAACAAAAACAAAGTAATTCAGTTGTAAAAAATGACGCCATCCAAGTGACGGCCGTTCTTGAGCAGAGATTGTTGTGGGCGGTTGGAAAAATTGTCCAGACACTTTTCGATCAAAGCGCGTGGAATTGCTCGAAGTTCCCTGGGAAAAAACTTCACGAGACCGTGGTATTTCAATGTAAACCTAAGCTTTCAGGTAGCTCCATAAGAAATAATCATACGGTGAAAGATCCTGTGATTGAGGGGACCACTTCATATCCTCGCGCAATGCAATGAAGCGCTCTAGAAAATATTCCATTAAAAAAGCCATGGATTCTTTTAAGGTATGGCAAGTAGCCCCATCCTGTTGAAACCAAATCCTATGGATGTCTTCTTAATTCATGTATTAAAAAAAAGCGTAAGGTAACACTGTGAGTTGAAAAAGTAGGGTCCAATTACGTCAAATCGGGCTATTCCGCACCACACAGTTACTTTCAATATAAAGGGGACTTTGATGGAATTCTCGTAAATTATTTACCGACCAGTGTTTGTTTACAGCACGCGGCGTATACAAATTACAATAAAGGATATAATAAAGACAAGTTCAAGAAGAAAGAAAACACCAACAACATGAAAAGCTAAAATCAAGAAAATAATTCTTTACCTACTGGGGGATTTCTTCCTCCTTGTCTTTATTCTGTTGTGTCTTTGCTAAACTATTAGAATATTTCTTTTATATTTTCGTTATATTGTGTATAATAATTTTTGGTTAATTATCATTAAATTTTCATGTCATATTAAAACATTATTCAGGATACCTTTCTTCTTTTATTAGCATATTTCCTCTTCTAATTTTCTGCATAACAAAAATTAGAAAATGATATCAATAATTAAAAAAGATGCCAGAAGTTCACTGAAAGGGACTTGAGAAAATAAGATGCACTTTTCCATGATAATTTCAAACAAAAAAAAAATACTGTAAAATTTTTTACGTTTTCCAAACCAAGTAGATGAAACACCTTAACCATGCACAACTTATTGAAAAGTTACACAAAGAGAAAGCTGAAATTTATGATATTTGAAAAAGTATTTCGTTTAAATATTAACAGTTCATTGAATTAGAAAAAATAAATTTACAAATACGAAAATTACTACATTTAGGATCTTTAAATCAAAGAATATTTTAATAAATTATTTAAAATAAAAAAATGTTGTGGGACACTCCAAAAATATGAAATTACATTAAACTAAAAACTAAAATAGAAACAGAACAAAAATAATCGGTGTATTTTATTAAGAATGTGGTAGTATTTGGAAGTAAGTTAACAACAAATAGAAGGTTTTAAAGTCTACAAAAAGGAAGATAAGAAAAAAAGAAAAAAACAATTTAAGAGACCAAATTTAGACTCAAATATTTAAAAATTTACTTTGTACATTGTCCCATAAAAAAATGATTAAAAAGCATTTCAACTAATGACAATAGTTTTACGGATTATTGCAACGACCAATCTCAGTAGCTTTAACGGCGTCCATTAAATTCTTTCAATTTTCAAAATATACACAATATACATAGCGTAAGCCAAAGTTCAACCAAAACGGCAAATCAAAGCCGCTTTCTAATGATGACCTTTCTAGCGAATTTGTAAAAAACAAAGTCTCATAATAGCACACACAGTGTTTTTGCAGCGTGATATGTCACAATGTAAGCAATATGCATCGGAGTCGTAAAATACACGACTTCGTCTGGCTGTTTCCGCATAAGGGATAATTGCTTTTCCATAGAGGAATACGGTTATACCAGTGAAATTGGTGAAAAGGGGACAAAACAATATTTTAATGGAAATCGTCAAAAATACGTAATCACAATAATACATTGATTTAATATATGTTTTTAATAAATTGGATAATACAAAATTAACGTGATCATTTTGTCCTTTTTATATCTAAAGAATCCGTCTATCACAACTTTTAAGAGACACAAAAGAAAAAGTCTGTACTTCTATTAATTAGAGGTTAAGCAAGAAATGTTATTGGTTGCAAACAAGTGAAATGGCATTGATTTTATTCTTGGGGAGAATGAAAAAGCAGTTTGAGTCTTGAAATCTATTATCCAAAACTTCCTAGGTAACGAATAACCTTCTGGCGGCTCACCAGCAAATTTATTATAAAATTTACCAATTTTGTTCTTTTCCAAAATTGAGCATGAAAAGTTCTTTCATTAAAAAAGACGTATTAAAGACATTAAATGAATGTAAAAGAAAAAAATAACTACAACTGACAGTATACTTCAAATTAAATAATTATAATGTTTTTAGTTTTTTTTTTGTTTAACGACAAATATTATATGAATGATAGTATATCTTAGTATGCCGCTCTTTGTACCTTGTATACCATTATTAATATAAGGAAGTGCCAGCTACGAAAAGTCTAAAATGTTTTTATGTGCGATTTGTAGAGCTTCATAAGATTATGCAACGCTATTTTGTTCTGCTAGAAAAGTGCACCCGTTTGTCCCGAAGTTATTGCATTTCTTTGAATTTTAATTTCAGCTATTCTCTTTTAGTTTTGATATGGGCTTTCTGTGACAGTTAATAATCCAGTTTTAATAAAATCGGGATTGTTATTTATGTACATTTTGTGATAGATATTGTGTTAACTGGTAAAGGTAACTTAAGCCGGTTGGTTTCTTTTCCTTTTTTTCATTTTTGTAAATTAACCTTCAGTTTATGAAAATCATCCGCCGAGATAGATGTGTATAATAGTTAGACAACTTATCTCCATGCTTTATTTGTCCAATAGGCAGGAAGTGAAGAGAAGTAGATAATAGAGAATTGAAAGTTTTCATATTTCACATCAATAACCAGGATTAGTTTGGCTTCCAAAAAGTCGTATTTTAATTAATTCGGTTTTCATAAAGTTCCAAATTTTTTTAACACAAATTCATACATATATACTGACAGCACGACATTATTGTGTTAAACTGAAACTTATATCAAGATATGTTTATATCATTTCTGAACCAACAATCACCCAGCCCTAAAATAATTATTAGACTTTTAAGACTTAAGGAGAGTAAATATGATACTGTTCTTCCCTACAAAAACGATTGAGCAAAATTTAGGTACTGGCAGTCTCTTTGTGATAATGGCGATTCTATTATATAAATAACTTATTAAATATCTCAAAAATTTATATTTGTGTTTTAAGTAACTTATCCTGATTGCAAATTTTGTCAGAATCTTGCAAATAGTCAGCAAGAATTAAAACCAAAACTACTGCTCAGGAAGTATATAAAAGTATTCTAATTAAAAAAAATTTCTTATTCTATTTTATTTGTAGTAAATGTTACTATGCCTATTATATACTTGTCAATAGAGAATTTCCCCTATCAAAATTTATCAAAAATAAAGCATATTCGTCTGCCTTTATAATATTAATGTTTAATAATTCTGAAGATATTAATTAAATATTGAGAATTCAGAACCTTAAGCTTATGTAGGTTAAAATATAAGCAGTAAGGAACTCATTCCACAATACATAGAATAGTAAAGATAGGGACACAAAGAAATTATGTAATCGTGTTAAGGGTACTGGTAGCCAAATGATAAACAAATATATGTAGAACTATGGTTACATGCATAAATTCTGAGACGCACCCTGCCAATTACAGGGGATGCCTCACATCGCCAAAGCTGAAAAACTTTAAAATTAAAGTGCGAATTTCTTATGCACAAGTGACTGCAAGCAGTTATTATCGTCTCCGCGGGGGATTTCAATGTTATAAAGGATACAAAATATAAGACATAATGCTAAATCGTGTTAATGTAAAACTTGATATACTAAAAGTCGGGAGCATTGGTGTTACTACGACAAATAAGTTATAAATCAACAAGACCTAAAGATTACCACGTGGAATGTCAATGGTGTTCTGAATAAAAGGCAAGAATTATAAGTGTTTTTAAATTCTCAACATGTTTACATAAATTTTTTCTTAGAAACATACTTAACTACATAATCTTTGTCAGGGTCAGATGCTAATTGTTACGAAGAATGCCATTTGCAAAGTATAAAGATACCATTCATTACAGTTGTTATGAAATTTACCAATTAAATTTTGATAATTGGAGCAGTATACTATGTGTCTACACAAGCTTGAAAAATAATATAAAATATTTCTGCAGCATCTTGGTGAAATATGTATCGAAAATGAAAGCTTTAACGCTAAACATGTTGATTGAAGATCCAAAATAATTGCAACTAAAGGAAAATAATTATGGAGAGCTATCGGTAAAACAGTTTGTAATTTTCATTTTACTAGTAAGCCCAGCTACTTTTCTACTAACCTGAGTAAAATCTCCGGCGTAATAGATTGGTTTAGCTTAAAGAAAGTTTCACTCAAATTCATTGGCGCAAAAATTGATTTAGATTTTGACCACTTCGCCATTGAGTGAAAGAGTAACTACGAAAAAACTAACTTGGCCTGCATTGATTAACAAACATACTGATTGGAAGAGCTTCAAGAGAGCATAAATCTAACATGGTTTTAAAAGAACTTGGGCAGTTAAAAGTAGAAAATTAGCAGTTTGAATTCAGATGAAAATACGATAACACTGATAGATACATCGGATCACAGAGGTAATGGAAAAAAGTTTAGAAAAAGCATATGTGCTTTGCTACCTTTCTCGACATAAATCATGCGTTCACAAATGTACAGCAAGGCGAATTGACCTGAATAAAATCGTCCTGGCACAATATTTTAAAATTTAATGTCTTATATTTTTGACACATTATTTTTGTTAAGCACAAAGATGAATATTCACTTCAAATAAATGTATGCTAATGTACCTCAAGGCAGTGCACTGGCACCAGTCCTATATCTGCTTTACAGCAATGACATTCCAGAGATATAAAAAATCGCATTAGCTATCACCTTGATACGGCCTTGCTTGTCAAAATACTGTGAATTCCATTAAAACAACTACAAAAAGCTTGCGACGTATTTGTTGACAGGAAAATTAAATAAAAGAACCTAAATGAAACCAGACTTCATTCAACATGTAAATAAGAAAATTCTTCGACTGTTGGATAATCCACATCTCATCAGCAGATTGAAAACGAAGTTATTTTAGTAGTAGTGATTATATAAACAAAAGCACAACACAGTGCGTGAGCCAGAATGATTTAAGTATATCAGTCAGCATTAAATTTAGGACACCACTAGATGTATTTAGGTATACTTACTTTTATTTAAAAGATTTGTAACGGAAAAACTAATAGTTGGACATTTTGATCAGTTTTAATACGTTAAACACTGTGTTACATATAAATTTTCTTACATTTTCATTCGAAAAATAATATACCAAACTTAACAAAAAATATTTTATGTGCAGTAAAGCAAAAAGGAAACCTAAAAAATTATAATGATGGATAATAACTACGTTAGACTAAGTTATAAAGTGTTATAAGATGAAAATTAATTAATATTACACCCATAACTAAATTTATTACAGTAACCAAATAACTGAGGTTTACATCTCATTTTTCTATTTTCATGTGGAACAGTGATCTTCATAAATTGTTTATAACTGATACAAACGACGTTTGCTTTATTTCTTAATTTTATGTAGTTTTCTATCAAACAAGACTTTAGAAGAATACAAAACTTATCTCAAACTCGTATGTATAATTTGGAGGTTACAATCACGAAAATGCTTTCAAGCGTAACAATTTCACTGAAGGAAATTTACGTTTAGTTCCTGGATTCTAGTCGCATGAATTTTATTATAAGCTAAACGTTTTCCTCTAATATCCTTTTTAATTATCCAAAACTTTCTTATTGCTAGTCCATAGTTCTTAAAATTGTTTAGTTTCGAGAAAATGCTTCCCTTACAAAAAATCCAAAAAGTTTAAAAGCAAAAAAAACATTATTCTCTATTTTTCGTATTACTTTTGATGTATCCTAAATACAAACATTTTCTATATTGAACAACCAAAGATCAATTGTATTAAAAGAAAATGAGTGAGCATTGTTGAAACAATGGTGAACTACATCAACGACGTAATTTTAAAAATTAAGCTCTCATGGTCTGCACGCCTACCTCTTATGTACACCATATATCGATTAATTTATTCCCATCACTTCAGAGTTATCAATAGTGCCCAAAATGGGGATAAAGTCGTCGAAATAAACATTGTTGTAAAAAAGTCTAGAATTTTGTGCGTACTATTAGTAGTTCTTGGAAAATTCACCGAAAATGTCAGGATTTGAGGTAATAGGAACATCTAAAGAAATTAGAATAAATATACGTTTTGTTCAGGTTTAAGAGGGCTGTATCGTATTTTTAATTTCAAACAAAGAAATTTCAATTAAAAGGCCAAAAAGGTGGAAGACACTTACTGTGAAAGCAGGTACTCTGCTGTAGGGATCGGCTCCCCGGGGCTGCAATTAGAGGAAATCGAGGAAGAGGAGAAAAGGGTGTGAGTGAAAAAAAGACAAGTTACCCCAATCTGATGTGAGTCCGAGGTTTACAACAGTATTTTTCTATTTTTCCCCGCCGAGTCAATTACAAAAGAAAACGGCACAAGTTTCTTCGTCGGCAAATATTGACTCCCGTACACGCAATCGGCCTACAACGAACGACCTGCAGGAGATGGAAACTCCTGCCCCCAATAGAACACTCGCCCAAAACGGTTTCGTACACACGGAAAACTTAAAGCCGGTCGAACGTTTCCAAAACCATCATGACTACACCAAAACGGCTGTAAGAGCTTCACTTTTGCAGGGACGCCGCCGCGGAGGCGATCCAAACCGCCGCGGTTATCTCTAATTAAACAAAATGCGTACAAGGAAAGCCACAAGATGGACGACCCTATTTTAAAACCCAAATAAAAGGAATTTGTGATTGGCCCGAACACATTTAGCTGTTTATAAACCTGGTACTGTACATCAAATTTTGCTTCCGGCGTCTGACCGTTTAAATAAACATTTTGAATAAATAAATTATACAAATATTCTTACAAAATGCATAAATCCTTTAAATTTATAAATTCTTGGATGTTTTAATAAAAAAAAGCAGTTTTTATTTACTAGATATATTTTAATACGTAATTTTATCCCCTGTAGGGCTAATTCTTTCTGATATTTCTGCTACATAAAAAGATAAAATATTTTGCTCTATGCACTACTCTGCTCACACATGGACTTTCAAGAAAACTGTTGACGCCCATGCGTAAAACGGAGCTCCATTCCACAGTAAGTAAAAATTCTACAGAGAAACTTGTGATAACTGCTTGGGTAATGTAAGAGAGAAAGTCAAACAAATAACCTTGTTTTCCTACAACACCACCAATAAAAATACAAAACCTCCTTAACCCACTTTAAGTCACAAAGATGCCAAAATCACCTCCAATATTTATATATCGAGTTAATAATTTCAAAGACATAATAAGCAGCCTCCTAGAGTAATAGAAAAAATCCTTCCCAAAATTTAATGTAAACACAGTTGACGATAAAGAAAAGGCAGGCAGCTTTGCTACATATTTGACCTAAGTTTTCAAAACCTATTTAAACCACATTAATTACGAAATAGAATACTTTTATTAATGTTTCCATCTATAAAAGCTTTTCTCCTACAGAAGTAAAGTACAGAAAGTAAAACAACTAAACACATTTAAGGCCTCCGAATATCACCTAATAACAACGCCTGCATAAAAAAGATATCCTTCTCCTAACGATTATATTTAATGGAATACTAAGGCCTCCCATACAATCTAAAACTATGCTGAAATAAAAATAAATAATAAAGCCCCCACAAGAACGGCTGTATTATAGACCCATTAGTCTGGCAACCGTCTCAAGCAGAGTTTCCGAAAGATTCTTACAACAAAAGTCACGAGTTTTTAGTACTACAATTTTGTAATCACCAATTCGGGTTTCGAGAACACAATTCTACAACCCAACAAGTCCGCAAATCCAGAAGTTTTGAAGATGCTATACAGTATTCCTTGGCATTTCCCAAGTCTTTCATAAAGTTTACTCTTTAAATTAAAAAACTCATTGTCTCACAACTACTATCTACTATTGTATTTATTTAACAGAAATTTTTCTGTTATACATTCAAATCAGTAATCTAACTTTTGCTCTATTAAATCGGCAGTCCACTAAAGTAATGCATTAGAATTACTGTTTTTCTTCAGTTACACAGCCAACATACCTAAAACTGATGAAAACCGAAAAATTGCTTTTTTACCAATAACGTAGCTATTACTGGCATCAACGAGAATATATTAAATGCAACCGAGTATCTACCAAACCATCTCAACTTTCTTCAAGACGGATACACCAAACGGCAAACAAAACTTAACTTAATCATATCTCTTCAGGTTACATTTACCACGAAGGATGAAGTATTTCCACCTCCAACAATGAACGAATGCCTGCAGCAATAGACACAAAGTACCTTGGTCTTCGCTATCTTCATAATCAAATACATACTTGAAAAAACATCCAATCTAAAAGAAGACCACTGGACATGAAATTTTGAGAAACACAAAAGCTTCTCTGTTTAAAATCAAAGCTTTCTCTAAATAACAAAAAATCGTTGTACAAAACTATCCCAAAATCCATATGACCTTACGGTCTCCAACTCTAGGTATGAGCGAAATCGTCATCAATTTACATCCATCAGAGATTTCAATCAAAAATACTAAGAATGATTGTAAACGATTCATAGTACGTGAACAACCAAATATTCCTTAATGACTTTAAGAGAATGATGATGATGTAGATTATAAATAAGTATAATTATCAATAAAAAATTATATTCTTGATTAGCTTATTCAATCATATTGTTTATACATTTATTATTTTTGACAAGTCTTACTTTTAGTGAACTATCATTTTAATTTTTTTCTAAAAAAACCTATTTTGATCAATTTATAAGGTGACTGATAGTGTACAGGCTATGTTACGAAACTGTTAAAGCTCGTGTAACTAAAGCTTTCTTTTTAAAATATCTGCTAGACAATAACGACTATTCTAACCTGCTCCTCATCAATCCCACAATCTAATTCGTTAGAAGCAAGCCGCCTACCATCGGTTGCAAAAACTCAACTGTAAGACTTGTTTTAAGGTAGGAAAATGTAGGTAAGAAGGTTAAATAGTCAGCCACCTACATACCAGCTATCCACATTAATGTATTCTTTTAATAAACTATTACCTACAACTTGTTCCTGTCTATGTATAATGCACGTCATTTAGGAGTTGTCAAAATCAATTTCTTAGTGTAAAAACTTTTAAATATAAAATTATTTATCATTCGTATCAACTTCAGTTTACAAATACTTCTGAATGTGACATCCAACCACGTAAGCTCCTGTTTCCGATATGGTAAAAAAGACAAACTGGCCACAACATGACTAAAGTTACTGCATTTAAGTTTATTCAATTAAAATCTTCAAGTTAATATACGAGGGCACTTTGAAAATTCTTGCTTCTTAGCCAATAGATTGGGTAATATTGCCTTGAGGCACATGAAGTAGATTTAATTGACTATCCAGTCACCCTGTAGTGTTCCTTGCAATGTCAATATGATAAGTGTCCTAGACATTCGGTTGATGCAATATGCTGTTACTGAGTACTAATGTCGACATAAGACGCCTGGTTTCATTTACAAATAAATTTATTTCGCGTTAGCTAGAGTGATTATTTCGTAGAAAAGTAATGACACCTCTCGAAAAAGATATTCTAAGCTTATAGAAAAAAATGCATCTTCTCTGGGTACCTTACATATTAAGTTATCGCGAAAGAGGCAAGACTTTCTATACTCTTGTATAATATCTACAAGATAAGTTACACATCAAAATGACCAGCAGAGTTGGAAGAAAATGAGGGGATTAAGTAATTACCTCTCTTCTTATTCAAAAAAGTTAAACGTTCAAGGCTATTCATCAAAATATACGACTAAGTATAAGTTAATAATAAATAAATATATTTGGGGGTTGAGTAGTATAACCTACCCCACAATATTTAAAACAAAATTGATTTATTTAAAACTACATAATACAATGGTTTTATAATGTGCGACTTAATATTGTTTGATGAATATGTACATACAAGAGCTTAAGTCAAAGTAACTGTTACATCAATTGTTTTGTAGTAAATACATTACCGTTGGTCAGGATGGAGCACTACTCAACGAAGGTGCAAGTGACGATTGTTAAAATTCATTACTAGCATGAAGAATGTTTCACCCAGATCTACGTGGCATTTTCGGAACGAGAAATGTACCAAACAAAACAACTGTGAAAAAACTAATTAAAAAATTTGAACAAAAAAAATTTGGTCGCAGAGAACAAAAAACAGGCCGAAAACATTGCCGTTGCGTACGATAGTGTGACAGAGAGTCTAGAAACTTCAGTGTGCCGTCGGCCATTGCAAGAAGCATCATGTAGAGGATTTTAACAAAAGATCAGCATTTTCCCCCATTCAAAATACAGCTAATCCAGGAAGTAAAGCCATTTGAAACCTTGAGTATTTGCCGATTGGTTGCCAGAGAACCAAGAAGTTGACGCCAATCTTAACAACGAAACGTATTTAGTAGGTATATTAATAAGCAAAACTTGTCGCATTTGAAGCATACACAATCATCGGGTCATTCAAGAGCGGCCTATGCATACCCAAAGAATAACAGTTTGATGTGGATTTATGCTGGTAGAGTTACTTTTGACAATGAGGCCGGAAATGCAGCATCAATGGTGAACGTTATCTTGCAATGATAGTGGATTTTTTATGGCCTCATTTAGACGGCAGTGATTTGGATGACTTGTGGTTCTCGCAGTACGGCGCTATCTAGTATACAACACATGAAACAATCCAATTGTTAGAGCAAAAACTGAACGTACGACTTATCTCGAAAAACAGCAAAGTGGACTAGCCACCAAAAATTTGCGATTTTTTCCTTTAAAAATTTGTGAAAACTAAAGTTTATGCTACAAAAGCAAGAACAATTTCTAAATTAAAAGCAAATATTCGACGAGTTATCAACGAAAAGCTACAGCTGTGAAAAAAAATGATCGAAAATTTTGTCAGAAGAATTCGAGGGTCTATACCCTCTAATTAACCGCAAATCCATACTAAAAATAGATTACGCAACACTACTCTACAAAACCCTAATTCAACCTCTTGCCCTATATGAATCGCCGATCTAAGCCAACAACTCAAACACCAACATATTGAAAATACAACGCCCCCCAAACAAGATTCTAAGAATTACAGTCAACGTACCGTGGCACGTTAGAAATACCCAATTGCACGAAGAACTCGGCATCTTACCCATTGATCAATATATCAAGAACTGTGCGGAAAAATTCATCTCAAAATGCGAGTACATGTAGTGGGGCGGATACACTCTTCAAAACAAACATTCACTCCAGGCTCAGACGAAAACTACCCCAGGACCTAGTTCTAGCAAACCAAAGACATACTTAAACAAAATGTAAACTCATTGCGCCTATTACTCTGTTATATATAAATGATACTTAAAAAAAATTAAAATCTTTTGGGACACCGCCTAGTTGATATCGAAAATTATTTAGAAGATATAGTTCCCCAACAGGTATCTATTTCATTTTACTCGCTTATGTGAACGTGTTTTATGACATTTCGTCACTATATGTCATGACCATTTTTCCCACTCATACAGTTAAATGAATCCTGATACCCAACGATATTTAGCAGTTTTCGAACCGATCAAATAATCATGGTTTTCTCTAGTTTTATTTATCCTCCTTGATGTTGCCATAGAAAATATACGTCATGCGGTCATTTGCATCAAATATATATTATATGACAAATCTATAACTAATCACTGGCGGACAATCTGCTACTTTGACAGCCAACATTTATACGTACGTTTGATCACAACTCCCATTATTCAAAAAGCTGTTATTGAAAAAGTCGGTTATTGATTGCGCCAGCAAACGGAACAAAAGCAACAATCGGTGCACGCAAAGCACGTATTAAGGACGGCCGTTTACGTATCGCCGGAAATTCCATCATTTTCATTACCTGTTATTTTCACTATTTTCTTGAAACAAGCGGAAAGTTAAGTTCCCCATATAATTCTCATAAATTGTTCGTAACAGTTTTTAAGTGAATTTTAAACGGTATTCGAAGGTGGAGGAAGCCTTGATGATTTATTGATGTTTCTACTTTACAACAATAAATTGAAAAGTTCCTTTCTGCGCCAGAGAAGGCACTTTGAGTGGCTTATCGACTTGATTAAACATTAAAGAAGCTCAGCAGCGTAAATCACGTTCGAAAAGTAAAACCCAGCGACCTACAACTACCCACCTAGCAACAGGCAGAAAGTGAAGTCACTCTTTAAATTTAAATATTGTTAAAACTAAAATTGTTGTACGGACACGGCCTCGAAATCGAAACGGTGGGAAAATGAGTGGGTCTCATGATTCAGCTTGATGGCCATGAATAAAGAGAAATATTCGAGTGGAAATAATCCAGTCTGAAAAGCAATACGCTGGTTGCGTTTAAGGCGATGTTAATTGCCCAACACTATCAAGCAAAACCGACCGGCTTAATTCGGTTGTAAAATCGACCAGTTTGTTGGGTGAACGTTGCCGAGGTGGCTAAAACACGACGGGCCTTCAAAAACACAAATTTTGTGTAAGAACGGAAGAAAACATATTTGTTTTCGGTTTTTGGTTTTACTTTGACTCCAATTTGAATCAGTTATTAATACTTGACATAAAATCTATCGTCGAATTGAAGAATTTTGCTCAAAATACCTTTACCAGATTCGCACTGCACAACGATGCTAGGAATGCACGCGAACATAAATCCGAGCTTGCACCCAAGCGTTCCCATAAAAAAAACTTCCAGAGGCCTCCAGGCGCTGCCGTAAAGTCCGCCGTCCCGCTTCAATTACATTCAAAGGGACAATTAACGGCGCCGTAACACGAACGCAGAGCGACGCAAGTTTCCCGAAGCGGCTTGATGAAAATAATCCCGCGCGCCTACATCAAAGGAATACATGGCGAGAAAATGAGGGCTCGTTTATTGTTCAGGGAGAAAGGGAAAAGGAAACCCCAAAGTTCCCTCCGTGAAAAGCTGCCATTAACTATTTTTTTGGCTGGCCTTGCGGGAAAAAGTAATAAGTGAAAAATAGACCGCTTCGCTTTCGCAGCCGGGAGGTTTTTCTTCGTGTCGCAGAGACAAAAAAAAATATCGACGGTTTGACTTACTAAAGGTGCATTAGTTAATTTTTTAAATAATATTCTACTCATAGAACTTTAACATGGTGGGAGACAACAAACATATTATACATAAAATTCAACTACAATAAGTGTAATGAAGGCCGCAAAAAAATTATTGTCATTTTACAGTTTTAAATCTTAATTTACTATTAGTCAAAACTGGTATTTAAATTTTTTTTAATACGGCTTAAGCAGAAGCACCAGAAACAACAAAATGCAAATTTAAATAAAGATCAACATATTAACAAAAAATAACACGCAACCTGGACTGCAGATGAATGGAAATGATTTCAATCAAGCGGGGGGAAATTATGTTATTAATTCAATTCGATTTAAAAATCAAATGTGATGCGGATTGCAAACATTGACAAGAATTATATGCAGTAAAATATAATTTCTACAAATAATAAGTTACACTGCACTCTGCACTACCGATGCAATTTGGGATTGATAACCCACTATATTCTTCCTTTAATTTGTTTCCACTTGTGAATGAATCTTAAGATTACTTGTTACATTAACGCTTTAATTCATAACCAAGGTCTAAAAGGGTTCATAAATATATTTTTCTATTTCAAATTCAGCCTACTTTTTGGCACATTTAACTCTAACGATTTATATTTCTTAGTATTTTATCTTTTCATTATCTTTAGTAGACTTGTCTCATTATTATTTTATTTAGGGGGTTTCAAGATAATCGTCACTTCCTCTCGAAACGGAGTTAAAATGTGCGCCCAGTACATGTATAAGGTAGACTATAGCGCTATTCGACGCCACCAGATGGCGCTGCTAGAACGCATAGAGAACAGATTATAAGTCATTTGTGCAGCACTGCACAAAACTGCTGGAAACTGTGAAAGCAATCATAGGTAACAATAAACGGCGCCCGGAAACAACCTTTGAGTATTTGATCATAGCAGAGGAATCATAGTTTGGCATGAGATACCAGAAAAGAAAATGCGGTTTATAGAATGGCAGCAAATTGAAAACTCTCGTGTCAAAAAATCCACAACCAAGTTTGTTTAATCCAAAACAGGCAGCGATTGTCTTTTGAGATACGGGTGGAATTCTTCTAATGAATTGGTTGTCCCTGAGAGTTTTACCAGTGAGCAGTACTGCGAGTAACTAAAATGACTTAGTCGTCACGAAAAGTAGAGTTGTTTCAACGTGTCAGTTTTCACGGAGGCTTTCGAGTACAATTTGTTGCAGAATTTTGTACTAAACGTTATGTTCTAGAGAGCAAGGTAAAGACATCGGTCTGCCACACTGGCACACGGCGAAACACGAAATGTCGTCCAGCCGTCATACGAAAGTATTTGGCAATCTTCAAATACATTTTCTTCTTCTACTTTAATGAGTTAGGCTAGCCATCTGCGTGGAGTACGCCCAATTCAGCTCATAGTCCCGCAGTTAGAAACAAGCTAGCAACCCACATAAAAGAAAAAAAGAAGAAGAAGATTATGTTCTGTTTGACTCAGTGTGTGGTAAGAAATTCTCTTTCAACGAGTTTTAGTTGGTACTGTACTACACCAAATAAATAGTTTGCAATCATTTTACGGAAACTGCCAGAGTAACAGCAAAATTACCTAGATTTTGAAGAGAAATGCGCCTAATGAAATGTGCACTCACTTCCTAACAAGAGATTAGTAATGAGAAAAGAATTGTATTAATTGCCACCACACTATTTCTTCACATCAATTACAAGGATCCGTGGCCCCCCCACGAGACACGACCCCAGTAAAGCAGGCTAAGTTGGGGATATAATAACTACCATTTATTGGTCCGAGATCAGGGTGAAAGAAAAAAGTAATCAAATTCACTACAATATTTTTTCATAACAGGATTGTATCTAAGTAGCTACAACTACTAACGATGGAAAGGATTTCCGTTCAATTTTAGCATTTGATAAGGCTGACTCAATTATCTACATATTGAAGGGATATTAAATAAGATGTACTGATATAATTTATATTTATATTTGAATATATACACATATAGGATAGTAATAAATTGGATCATCGGTGTTGTTCAGTTTATGCTATTTGTAATTTTGTAGCTGCAATTCATGGTTGCAAAACTCAACTGAAATCTGTGGAATATTAGATGTTCTCCAAGACCTTCTCTTTTAAAGCCCAAAATTAACAATGTATAGTTTTGCCATTTAATTTTAATTGTTGAATAATATTCAAAACAATAGTTTTCAAAATAAAAATACTAACAATATAAACTTTGAGACACAATTTCAACCTCGTTTTAAACACGCTATTCTAGGTTTTTATAAAAAATGGTTGATAAAGGCCTGTCCATTATTTTCATTGTTTGCGGGAGATATAGACGTTTTGATGCAGTAAAGTACCACTTGCACATCGCGATTTGCGGTATTACAAACTTAGTTCGAATGCAACGAATATGCCAAAAATCGATTCAATTAATTTTTTTCAAGGTTTACAATGCAATCTGTTACAGTATAAACAATAAGCATTTGCGACTCTGACATAGTTAGAGATATGTTCCAATTAGCAATAGTCTCTGTATGATAATTATTACAAATGTGTAACTAAAATAACTAAAAATTACAAATTGATGTTCGTCTATCATGCACTGTCCAATCGTGTTTTGCGCTTTAGTCTCTTTATCTGCTTGCTGTTATCAAGCAGATTTATTGCCAGTACATTTGGATGATTTTCCAATCGATAAATGTAATTTGCACTACATTGAGCGATCGTTTGATCACTTGGAAATCATTGTAGACGTCTTTATTCGTAACAAATCAGAGGGAATCCGTAATAGGGCGCAGAACATTACTAGAACCTATTGATGATAGCAATATTTGATTTCGATAAGTCCATACTAGCCTGAAGATGACCTTGTATGCAAGGAATTTGTTTCGGAGTAAAGATTCACTTAATGAAAATAGTTTCAATGATATTCCCGAAATCAGAAGTCAAACATTGCCGCATCGAGCACGGTCATTATTCATATGTCTTACTTTTTGTATCATGCGTGTTTTAAAAATCCAAACCGTTATCGAGTGTGTAGATTTGCACTTTTTCCTCTAGAAAATAACATGAGAAAATTAAACCCGATCCTAGACGATCTATTGTTCGAGATCTATGAAGGGGCTGTAGAGCACAAGTAAATTCCTAGCCATTTTCGAGCGATAGGGACTTGAAAATAGAAAAAGTTTATGAGAGTGCCGTTAATTTTTTGGCCATAATCCCTAAACGGGTTGAGTTAGCGTGTAGGACCCAAGACTTTTCTGATGAACCCATTGGTGTTCTACAAAATACGCGAGTTTCCTCCATTTAACTAGCCGTATCCCATCTGTGGTAGTTATTGTATAATCTGCAGTTATCACCTCTTACCGCATATACTTGTTTTCTTAACTTTGCTGCTTCTGCAATTTTTTTAAAAATCTAGTAATAATATCTAATTTTATGTGAATAACATTACTGTTACACAAAAATTAAACATTCAGTTAAAACAGGAATTAAATATGCAAAAAGATAAATGTTTCGAAATTTAACGTTTGCAAAAACTAAGCTTCATATAACTCCATTTACAACCTAATATTAAGCAATTTGTATACTGAAAACAATAATTTTTAAGTGATAATTAACCAATTGCGCAAATATTAATTAAAATTCAGTTTGATAACAAATCTCAGATTTTCAATGGCCTAATTTGATTAAATTCAGTTATAAGTAACGCAGTTAGAAAGTGGATAATACTAACCTTGCGTTCTGTTAAATAATAGACAAGTTAAAGCAGATAGACTTGTACGTCGGTTGGTTTAAAGAGAAAATGCGCATTTCAAACTTGTTTATCTGTTTTGTTTATTTTTGTTCTTATTTATTATTATATTCATATCAACATTTAAAGCAATAAAAGCTATAAGTTTGTGTTTTAAGTTATTGTATTAGACTTTTATGTTTGTTAAATATCACATTATTAAAGAGTCTTGTTATGTTTACTCCTTTAACGATCGTCTTAAAAAAAAGGATAACATACTTTAAAAAATACGTAAACATATATTTACGGTGACAGATCCTAAAGATATGCCAGGATATACACATATTATAAGATATACACATTATTTATAAGATTACATCTTAAGAACATAGCTACTGTTACCTCTTTCCTTGCTTAAAATTATTAAAAGTCCAAATAGCCTCAATAGTAGCTAAATTAAAATAAGTGGTAAGGAAAAATAAAAGAAATTAGAAGAAACAGTAACTAATGAGAATTTGTACGAAATCCAAAACATCCAACTCATTAATATCAAATAAACAATACACTTGCCTTTATATTAGATTTATCACAAAAATATAGAATTCGGTTATCATTTTTTTCCAGTGGGGAGTATTTACTCGCTCTGTAGTCTCTCCGGATTATTGCGCCTACTAACATACAACTTAAATACTACGACGTTACATACATCCATGAGTTTGCAGCGAGACTCGAACTCGTGTTCCTGGTCATAGGAGTATTGCTCATGACCACTCGACCACAGCGGTAGTCCTAGTTAATATTAGAAGGACTTAATCCATAATATTGCCTAGTATTTGAAAAATTGTTTTACGTTCCATAATTTTTAGTTATCGAAAGAATTAGATTACATTATTTTCCCGAAGAGAAACATAAGCAATTACGACTAAAAACTCTTGCACTCTCTATTTTAATAAAGGTAAAATTTAATTCACTGGTTCAATATGCTTGATATCGTTACAGACATTAGCCTGTATAGAACATTTTTGCAGTTTCTATACCTACAAATACTAGCAAGATGGAGTCCTTGGTATTTCAAATGTAAACAATAAATTTGAAATTAGAACAATAAAATATTTTACCATATCTATTTTTACAGTTTGAGTATACTTTAGACACGGTATTATAAGATATGGTTTTGCAAAATAAGGTGGAGACATATATTAACGTAGGTATGTCAATTAAGCAAACTTTAGTAAACAAAACGTTATTACTTTTTCGATAACTTCATATAATTTCAGCGTACGTTGTCGCTCTACAATGTGTGAATCTTTTTGTAGACTTCACTTTCCCCTTTACGGCACTTCGGTAAATCTTTTATTGGCATCTCATAAGTAAGTTAGCTTTTTCCACTTTTCGTCAACTAAAATTTAGTTTGTTTTGTAATGTTGTCCTTTAAATTTAAAAAAATTGTGGCGGTTTGCTTAATAAATAATAAAATGCGGCAACAAAGAATAAGGTTTAAAAATATTTGTGAGCATATGTGTAGGTCACAATTTATTTTGGGCCCATTTCTCTCACCCTTCGGATAATGATCAAGACCGCCCATAAAGGAAATGCATTAGGTAAGAAACACCTAGACCCCAAACTCCAAGCCCCACAAGGACTACCAGACAGGCATAACAAGCAATTAAGAACGAACATGCCGTCTAAAATAGGGATCCCACAACTCCAATTGGCTGGGCTCCATTTTGGACTACTATGAAGCTTTCTTTCGTGAAGTGTTGATCTTACTGATGTTATCTTGTTGACTGCCACTTTACATGTGTTTTTCAGGTCAGATTCGTAACAACGATCATGCTGAGATCATTATCTGGTACAGTTTAAAATTATTATCTCTTGATTTCCCACATTAAGTGTATCTTTACTAAATGGTGGTCTTCTTCCTTTTTGGTTTACACAAGCTGAGGCTTGGGCTACATTTGAAAACGTATTATTGATACATTTTGGGGAGAATAGAGTCGTGGAACTCTTTTTGGATTTGATTAATATTTAAAAACGTTACTTTACTATGATTATAAATTTTCCGTATTGAACTATCATAGAAGGGGAGAAGAGATTATTGGTATTTCTATAATACTATAAAATGTCAACGACAGAACGGAAGTTTAAATAATGTTAAAAATACCTTTATGACAACCTTAGAAGAAGCTATATAAAAACTGGATAAACGTTGCACAAAAAGCATTAAGAATTTTTTGGAAACTTAAAACTCTAGTTTCTCTATTTCCTTTTCTTATTTGACTTCCAATAGTTTTTTATTCTTCAACCGAATTAAGAAGGAGTTTTCTGCAATTTTTCTTTGTTCAATTTATTACCATTAAAATTAGTATCTTCTAAGTGTCTATGTCTTTGTTTAGTATCTCGTCTTTTATTTATTTGACGCAGGACTTCTTCCAGATTAAGACCAAGTGTAATTAGAATTGTGAGGTCCTTATTTTGTAGGTGTAGCACTTTTGCTTTTAAATCATCTTTCTCCTAAATGCGCGTTATACCCACTTTCATCTGATACATCTCCCACTTGTGGTTGACTAGCCTTGCTTTAATAGTTTGAGTAACAACCTCTTTTATTTCTTTTTTTTTGTTTTTACGAGTATTTTCTTCTCAATTCGCTTATCATGTTAGGTGAGTATTTAACTGTATTTTTAATAATCTTCATTTTTTTCGTTGTTTGCCAACTCTTCAACTTTTGCCTACTTTTTCCAGAACCTAGGATGTATTTGGTTTTATTTTTGTTCTTTACTGTTAAGATTTAAGAAGTTTATCATTATGTTAGATCTATGGTTTTCCTGGGAAATTTTTGACTAGTGGAAAAGTTATCATTATAGACTAATCATTCTTACACCTGGTCTAATATTTTCTTTAACCTCTCGTTGGTATTTCTCCATTTTTTCTATTCATTGCTAGCCTACTCCAGTTTAACACTTCTGTCGTTTTTAGTCTTCCAAATGTTATGAACTTAACTCGCCCTTGATATTTCTTAATTTCTTCTTTCGTTAAAACCCATCTTCTCTACATGTTTTAGCCATTTTATTCAACTGGTCTTTATTTCATTCTATATACTTGATTTATTCAATCGCTGGCATTTTTACGGCCCAGCTCGACACAGGCTGCAATAAATGAGTACCTGGAGGTTAAACTCTGGGGTAATAATAGGCGGTCGGTACGTAGCGCTAGCCACGTTACTACCCTTGTGCACCGTAGGCTCTAGATTGTAGCAGACCCCAAAGGCCTATTACGGGGAACTATTATTATACTTGATTTATTATATATTTCCTTACGTTCGTCGCTGTACCTGCTTCACCATTCCTCTTATTCACTTATAGGTCCAAAAATTCTTCTTAGTATCGTTCTTTGCCCAACATTTAACTGTCTTTCCTCTTTTTTATTGAACGACCATGCCTGTAACTTATACATTACCAACCATCTCGTTACAGAAATTTAAAGAAATGCTATTAGACTTTAATATTGCTTCTCCTAGTTTTCGAATACTTTTTGCTTAATCTTTACTTCCCGTTGGTCTGCTCCTTTTATTATCATAATCTTTAACTTTTTTCGTTTGTTTCGAGCCCTGCCTGTTTTGCATTTTGCTCCATATGTTTTAAATGTTTTATTCGAAACTTTTTTCTATCATTACAATGTCATCTGCAAAAACTATAATTGTTTTTTCTATATCTATGTAAAATAGTCCCACCTTTATTTATCGTCATTTTCCTTCTTACCCACTTCAGTACCGTATTAAACAAAACTGTTGAAATGGGTTTCCTTGTCTCAACCCTTCCTGTATTCGAAATCGCTTATTGTATTTTTGTTCGTATATATCTTTAACATATCCACATTCATCGGTATGATTAATTCTTCCATACAGCTGTCCTCGCGTAACTGTGTCTTCTTATTACCTTTGCCATAAATTATCATCATAAAATATAAAAGTAAAGTACAAAAAAGAAAAAGACCTCTAGTTCTCAAATGCTCTAATAAAAAAGTATGGAGGATCCCATCTTTTACCAACCTTAATTAATTTTCTTTTAAAACTAATGTCTCCCAAAAACGTTAGCGCATCTTAAAATTATCGTTTAATATTTATATGACACATAAAAGTTTAGATTTAAAGTAACGTTTTTAATATAAATAATTATAAAGCAAAAATGACCAATTTAAACTATATTTCAAAATCTTATTTTAATTTTACTCAAAAATTCCACATAAATTAAGCAACAATTTCATAGTATCTGCGCTAACCAATATTATAGCCTTTATATAAGGAGACTGCTTTTGTAATAAAAAGCAAGTAATTACTTCAATTACAGCATCGCACTTAAGAAGCATTCACACGAATGAAGTTATCTCGGTAAAGCTTTACAGCCTTAGATAATAACAGGAAAACACGTGTATGTTTGGTTAAATTACCATAAATTAACAAATTTGAGTTTTTAATTAATGTGACCATAAGAAACGCTAATCTCATGCTAATTATATCTCAGCTTAAACGCAGTGCACTACTGTTGCTATTGTAAATTCAATCTAAAAAAAAAGTTCCTTTATTTACCAAGCCTGTTCTATATTAGATTAAATTTAAATTTATTCCTTTAAATAGTTACAATATATTCAAATTATAAATTACCAAATTGGAAACAAAATATTTACACTAGTTTTTCATAAAAATCAACATAAAGAATAAAGAACGTGATATCGATTTCAAAACTTTTTTGTAAAATTATCCACATATAAATGTGTTTCTAAAATCAAATTTCAATTAGGTGTTGAAAATAAATTAGTTATTACAGCAACCCTATATTAAAAATGGCGTTTATCAATTATAATTTTCAGAAATTTGCGTCCAAACTTCAAAAATCCATAAATATAGACGACAATGAATTTACACAAAAAGTTTTAGTCAAATATTTTGAGAGGAATAAATTCGATAACTCCTCTTAACTTGACACCAAAGAACTATTACCATTTATATGAAATGATAAAAGTCTGGCTAGCTAACCAGGTATCAAACCTACAGTTAATCGTAGAGAACAATAAATATCCGAATAGAAGTGGCGATTATGTAGAATATAATGCAGACGTATGTACAAAGTTTGTTTCAAATACATATATTTTTTTACATATAGTCGACTCCCAATGGTCGAGCTTTCCTAAAAAAGCTGTCGGTAGTCGTAGCAACGGAGAAGTGCGGAGAGATTTTAAGAGTTTTTCGAAAGAAGTTTTACAGTAATCCGTACGTGGACCTGGGATGATTCTAGAATAATGTGCGTAAATATTCAATCGTGTACAATAAACGGTCAAGATATTTCGTGTAATTGTGTAAGTACGCTAAGGAGCAGATCTGTTTGTGGCAATACATATTTAGCGGTTTTGAAAATAATTTAAAGGTATTTGGAAAATTTGAAAGAAGAATTACAAGAGTTAAGGAGAAGATGAGAGAAAAACCAGGAACAATCAGAAAAAAATGTCTGTTACTTGTGGGAAGCTGTTGCGTTTAACAATCAATATTTGCTACAGAGGCTACAGAAAGAACAGCAACTTGATTCAGAATTAAGAGTGGTGTTGGAATGAAAGCGCTAAAGGATGAGAATGCAATAGAAAGAATGGCATACTGATAAAAATTTATTGGACACAATAAAACTTTAAAGTTTTGTTGGATAAACTGTTATGAAAACGTGAAGGTTCCGAAATTGAGATTTGAAAGCGTCGGAAAACGACACGTTTGCGAAGAGAAATACAATACACTATAAGCAGCTCAATGAAAAGGATAACAGTTGGCATTTCTGATGTATCCCCGAGATCGACGACGGCAATAAAGGTTGCCGAGGGGTCATTTTACGAATGGGTTTGAAGCATACATTATATCAATTCAAGAGTCAACCACGGTTCATTACTACTTGTGCCATCAGAACACATAAAACTCCGTGGTAATATGGCGACTTTTCCACCACCTTTTTCACAATTGGCGTAAGTCATCGCAATTCTGAAACAGAACAGCCTTGAGAAGGGACATTGTAATAGTTGGCTCTTGCAAATAGAGCCTCCCCGTTAACCATGTACAAGAAATGGTCAAGATGGTAGTTGCGGTTAGATACAGTTCACATTGTAATTTAAGTGCGCCAGGAAACAGGCCCACACTTGGAAATAAAATAGCTATTATCCCACTATAGAGATAAATAGTGCCTGTATGTAGTCAAATAATTGTTAAGTGGAAATACATAATCGAACCCATACACTGAGTACGTAAGAATATGTTAAAAAATCTTTGTCAGCCAATCGAAATTAGATTTTAAAACGATCTCGTATTCACAGTAAAATTAAAATTCTTAATCCTTCGACAATTTTTCCTATTCCAATATATCAAGAATAGTACTATAATTTACAAAATAAAATGTATATGAAGTACTAACATTGCTAAAGTCCTGCTATGTACATATGTATATATATATATATATATATATATATATATATATATATATATATATACAATATATATAATAAACGAAATAAAATTATGATAATCATAAAGTAACCTGAAGAAACCACATCGAAATTAAGGGGTAATACTCAAAGCTGGAATAGGTGGAAATTTCGATTACTTAGTAGCAACGATTGGTACAGATAGCATGATGGACAAAAGAGTAATAATAGAATAAAAATTGCGAATAGATTGTACTATGCAATGCATAATGGCTTAATTAATAAAAAAAAGAAAGTCTTGAATGTTCTGAAAACGTAAAATCAGAAGAATCGCCCAGACGGACAAAGAAGAAGCGAAACACGACAAATCTTGAAATAATCCTTTACTGGTGAAAATGTATCAAACTCAATAGTTTAAGCCTTTAAATTGCATGCCAGTCTTTGGTTTCTGCGTTCACGACTTTCGTTTCGTAACTGGTCTGATTTCTCAAAATAAAAATGAAACTGAATGAAGAACGATATGATTTTATAGAGGGAGTTCGAGCGGACCGTAGACTTCTAGTAGAGTTTCCGGTACATAAGTCGTTTAATTTGTTTTCATAATATTTTTAATAACTTCAAAAATGTCAGGACCTTGTATAAAGATATTTATGAAGATTTAATAAAAATTTGTATATTACTTCCCTTGTTTCTGTAAATACAAGAAAGTTATAAACTTATGAAACGAATAGGAATCAACTTTCTTGCATTTAATTCAACTATTTAACTCTAGACATGTTTGACCTAGATTCCTAGAAATTTACACGATAAATACAGATTTCGAGAACAAAAGTTTTGGCACAAATATATATTACATGCATATATGTTGTCCATCCCTTCAACTAGTGAGATTCTAACATTTTTACAAATTCCTTAAACTTATTAAAAAAAATAATCATGTCCACAAGTGACGCTAATACTCAGTTTATTAGTAGAATTAGTTGAATTCTACTTTAATAATCGAATCCTTTTCATTGGGATACCAATTTCTCACCAACATTCTCCGCTATGCTGCTGTATCAGAGATAATAAAGATTCTAAGTCGTTAGTTTCCAAACATGTAGGGAAAACACAGAAGTAATTCGTTATGACTGATAGCAAGAAATACCTATATATTGTTGTAAGCCGAACAAAGCTATGAAGAATGTTGCACAATTTTTACCTACACCACGTACCTGCAGCAGGATGGGATAGCTCGTTTTGATGGATAAATTAACCCTTTTCAATATTATTTCAAGTGATACATAAATATTGTAGCCTATAAAAGAAGTCTCTTACTGCAGATGAATTTGTTACGAGAGTTGAGTTACTGCTACTTACTTTCATTGGTTAAATCCCGAAAAATAAGTTCCAAATCAAAAATAATTAGCATTAGCCTAATGAGTACTGCCTGAGTGGGTAAATTTTAAATGCTCATAACTTCCTTGCAATTAAGATTTGGACATTTTCTATAAATAATAGCTTCAACAATACAGCTTTAAACGAACGCTAAATCGAGGAACACGCTGATGAAGCAAATATCTGAATCCTACAGTCATGGCTAAAAGTATGAGGTACTTTCATATTTGGATGTTATCTTAAGTGTTATAAGACAGAGATTATGTTGTTATTGTGTTGCGGTAACTATAAGTTAAAATGTAAGTGGTGTATGTTTCGAACAAGGACAATAAAACGGCTGATCAATAAATCTTAAACAGGTGTGTTTTGTACACAAATATTTTAAATGACAATAATTTATTTAATTCCGTATTGTGCCTTCACACAGGGCGGATGTGTAACCTGTGCTATCGCTGAAGCCAAAATGTCAGCCTTTTATTTCATTTTATTTTACATTTATAAATTGAAATATTCGAACATTAAATCAGCGTGCGTACAAAGTGTTAATTGCATGATAACCCGCCTACTTGAAACTATTTGTTTATTTGTACATTTAAAATAAAGTTAGTTAACTTTACATATCCCATTAAAATCTCTAGAAGACATAGAAGCTGCTGTCAACTTATTCAACAACTGAATACAATGGGTAGGCTGAAATGCAACGCCAAAAAGACGTAGCGTAGCGTAGGATTGCGCTATACTAATCAAACAAAAGATCCAAGATAAAAACGAAATATGGTAAAGATAAACAACTATTCAATACAGCAACACGAGAGTTGTAAGAACTACTCGATAAAAATAAAAATCAACGTTGCTCCCTCTCGAAGACAACGAAAAAACTACTACAGGCCAAGAAGCTTCCTCATTTATTAAAATTGGGCAAAACGCGATAATAAAAAGGCGTATGCATATGCGAATACTTAGCAAAAGTCTTCCATTCGCATCCTTCAGACAGTGAACCCCATGAGTAAGATAACCTCATTGAAATATTAGAGATTTTTGTCTCCGCAACTTTTCAAAGTTGTTGATCTTAGAAAAGTCATTAATACCATAAATCCTAAAAAGTGTCAGATTACGATTTAATAAATGGTAAAATTCTGAAACCGCTACAAATATAAAATACCTAACACAACTATTCAACACAGTTTTACACACCAGATATTTCCCATCCCAACGAAAAGTGGGCCAGATAATATTTATGTTAAAACCAAGCAAATCTTGCAATGAACCAAAACCTACCGGCTAATAGGTGTTTTATCTACTGTTTTCTAAAAGCTCCAATTAAAAGGAATCATTCTATTTCATCAATTTGGCTTCAGAAGAATACACTCCAGAGTAGAACAAATTTATCAATATAAATCAAACTTTTGAAAGCAATCAATATTGTTTTCGACATCCCACAGGTATTCAACAAAGTGAAGCACGCAAGACTTCTATACGAATTACGATTAGGTAGGGAGAGGAATAATCATAAAATCCTGCCTCCTTAACCAGCATATGCTAGTAAAATTCGGAACAAAGCAACAATAAATACTGGTGTATCTCAAGGCAATATCTTCGGACCACTCCTCTATCTCTTATGCACTACAGATCTAACGACTATGCCGGATGTCACAACAGCAACATTCGCTGCAGCCCTGGCTTGTGAACCGCTAATGAAAAATGGTTAAAAAATGGAAAATTAAGGCCAAGTACATTTTTACAAATTAAAAGCAGGATTAATTTTATCAAAAGTATGCTGGTTACTAGGGTGTAGGTCCAAGCATTAAACAGATAATAAATTCCTTTTATATAAGGTAATACTGAAACCAGTTTGGACTTATGTCATACAGTTTTGGGAGACAGTTGCCAATTTCAACATAAAAATCCTTGAACGCTTCAAATCAAAAGTGTTGCGTATGATAATGGACACGCCCTGGTTTGTGCCAAACTCGGTCATTTGGAACCTGCAGATGCCAACCCCGAAAGAAAAGATCAACTGATATAGTTCAAAATATAGTGACTTATTTAGAGCAAATCCCAATATCCTAGCAGTAAAACTTACGGTCCCTCCCATTCAAAATTGGAGACTCCAAAGATGTGTGTTAAATTATTTGCCTAACAAATTTATTACATAAATTATATTAAGTCTAAATTTAGTTTTTATTTTAAGATTTGGTTTGTAAGTTTCTTTTTGAGTCCAAAAATCACAAAAAATTCAGGAGATTGGCATCTTTGGATTAAGGTTGTATTGCATTTGCTCGCACATCCTTAAAGTTCTGCTCCGTAAGTCCAAATATGTTTGATGACAGTGTAATTTTTATAGGGGCCTTATAATTTGTTTCGCACAAAGAATGAAAAAAAATAAAATAAAAGCCGAATATATAATATTTACTTCTATAATTTTCAATACTCTTACTTCTCGAGGTAAACAAATAAATAATTCAAAGCTACTTTTTATATCAAAAGTAACAGTATACACGAATACGATTATAATACATAATTATCTGCATTTATACATGTATAAATAGTCTGATTTTAATCAGCGTGCTTTATTTCACATGGATTCTATTAATGCACGTTCCACTTTTCGTTTTTTTACTGCATGTTTGCTACGTCCTAGATAGATAATGTTGTTGCAATGGCGCTTTCGTAATCTATCTTAGACAGACGGAGTTCTAGTAGTGGCGCGCAGATGAATAAAACATGAATGCGTAATTGGTTTTTAAAACAAACAAGCACAAATATGGTTAGAAAATGATTTTAAGAATGTATCGTAAATTGTACCAACAGGTCGAATAAATCAATTAGAAGGTCATCTAATTGGAAAATATTTTTAGCATACGTAGCACGTCTCTTTATAGTAAAATTATGCCTCTTTTCCTGTCTATTATCTATATTTTCTACTAAATTACATTGTAATTTTTTTGTAATTAGATAATCTCACTCCATGCCTTGATCTCATTCTATAATTTTTGAGTGCTCGATTTTGATTGCGCAATTTTTCCATGTTTTGGCTTGAGTAACCAAGGCCTGATATTTATAGTAACATTAGAAGTTTTTACCTCCTGAACCTATTTCCATGTATCTTTTAATGTTGTGCTCCTTGAAATGCAATTTTAAATATAATTCTACAAAATTAACAAAGCGGTAGTCTGTCATCTATCCCGCGATCCCTCGAAAATCAGCAACGGCGCAGAAATGGATCCATAAAAATAATGAAATATTTTCCTTTTGTGGGTGTCTCACACTGAACTTTACCAGAAGCTCTGATGGCAATGCAATGATATCCTGGAGGATTATAAACCCAATTCTCATAAAATTGGTTCTGACCGATGGCCCACCTGAAAATTGTAGTCCTTCGCTTTCATAGCTGCAAAATGATTGTACAGGTGACTCTTTAAGATTGGTGGCGCCTTCTTTTTCACCCTACGACGATTCTAAAATTGCTCTCCAAACTAAATAATGCACATCGATTATTTGAAGATAAAGTATGGTATTACCATTATTTCCAATAAACCACAATGTGTTGACTGATGACAAAACAAAAAATATGTGGATTTCTTTTACATCAACAACCACTACTAATGATATAAGCACTGCTAGCAAGTTATAAAGTCGCTTTTCGCATTGAAAAATCAGTGAACTACATACAATTGGAAAAATCTGATTTTACCAGAAGCTGGTATCTCCGATAACAATATACAAAAAAAGAACATGGCGGAAGATACTTAAACACAAATTGCTAGTACTTCTCAGTACAAGTAGACGAACTTATAGATATTTTTAACGGTGCTCAGTGTATATTATTTATAAGATACAATACAAAAAATTGTATATCAGAAGATATTTTATTATTTACGACATTGGTAACCAAAATTACCAAACATGTACTTGCAAAGTGAGAAATCGAAATATAAGAACCTGTTCTTCAATTTTCTTTGGATTCTTAAGCTGATTCTTTGCTGAGATTTTTAAATACGTACATGTTTTTAATATTCGCGATGTGTCTGCAATAAATTGACGGATTTATATAAAAAACTTGATTTATTGTAAACCCCAAGTGAACTTAAAGATGTTCAAGTTATTCAAAAGATTTAGCTACGATAAATTTTAAGCGCGTTTTGGCAAACATAAAAGTCAATTTGCGCAATGTAAAACAACAGCTCTGTGACTATTTTGCCAAAGAAATTCAAAGCAGTTATGAAAATTACAGATAACCAATAAATCCGTTTTTAGATTGTTCCTTTCAATACGCTCAGATTCCATCAAACATTAAAGAAAATATTATTGAAATATCAAGTGATATGATATGATATAATATATAAAAGAATATCAAGATACCAAAAAAGAATATTCCATAGTGTAGTGAAAAACATAATATTGTATGGAGGAGAGATGTGGGCACTAATAAACAGCATAAAAATAAAATCAGACCAGTGGAATTTGATTTTATGAGACGGTGATTACAGGTCCCAAAACAGGACAGATCCAAAACTGAGGAAGTTGGGAGAAGAATGAATCTCACTTGCTCAATCACGAATATGTTAGAAAATAAAGCTCTTCAATGGTATGGACATGTGAGACAGATGCCACGTGACAGATGATCAAATAAATTGATGCAGTGGTCTCCAAGAGAGAGAGAAAAACAGGAAGACCGACTCTTTATATACGTGTTTAAATTTGAGAAGTTACGTGCGTTACAATATTATTTTTTACTTTATAATCTTTTATCCAAATTTTTAAAATTGTTAATGTTTTTTTATGTTTTGCAAGATAGAATTTGTGACATATATGTACAACAGTAAAATTAAGGAATTATTTTTATTTGATATATTTTTCTAGGGGTTGCCCGCCAAAAGATATATTTTGGCGTCCTAGGCTGTAAAATTTTTCACCCGTCTTCCCTCAAATTTTTGCAAGGTAAGAACGTATACATTTTTTAACTGGATCGGCTTTTTCCTAAATCGTGTTTTTTTCCTAAATAGAGAACGTGAAACAATTTAACTTACAATAGAAGCTGCGCTCGGTGGAAACAAACCAAATGGCCGTAGCAGACGTTCAGCAATGCAGCGGCCTTATGATAGCCGCGGCAAGAAGCGAAAGCGGCGCCGACGTACATGTATGACGCATGGACCTCATCGTGTAAATCAAGAGCTCAGAACGCGTCTATGCCACTTTACATATCGACCGTCTTTGTTTACCTTCCGTTCAAATGCATAGACTATCTTTGTTTACAACGCACGGACCTCCTCGTGTAAATCAAGAACCTAGGCCACACCACATTTCTTAATTTACTTTCTGTTCAAATGTACAATACAAGAATGTACAATAATATACTGTCGAAGAGATCAGAAAGGCACTATAGGAAATGAGAAACTGAAGATCGCCAGATAATGGAGGCTGTCCAATATTATTGGTGAAAGTCATCCCTACAGTAGCACTGGAGGTTTTAAAAGAAATATTCAATAAATGTCTATGGGGAGAAGATATTCCTTTAGAATGGAGAGAAGCATTTATAAGTTCACTACATAAAAAAGGACATAAAAGGGATTGCAACAATTATAGAGGGATAAGTATAACTAGTTCTACAGGCCGACTGTACGAACGCATAATAAAAACAAGATTATAAATGTAAATGGAACAAATAAAAGAACAAAGCGGATTCAGTGCGGGGAGATCCTGCGTGGATAATATCTTGTATTTAACACATTTGTCAGAAAAGACAATGGCATATAATAGTAAAATACATTTGATATTTATAGACATTAAGAAAGCAACAAAAGGCAATACGAGTAGAGTACGGTATCGTCCACTCTCTTTAAAATATATATACAAAATAAGCACTACAAAATTGGAGCGAAAAGTGTCACGGAGGAGGATACCGATAGGAGATAACATTTTGCATACATTACTCTTTGCGGATGATCAGATTATTACCGCTGGTGACAATAATATATGATATGCAAATTGGCAGAGAAATATAACAAATGAGGTTTACAAATTAACTTGAACAAAACTAAATATATAGTAGTAGATGGTCAAAGTAAAGATATCCATACAGACAAAGGCACTACAAAGCCTGCACAGAATATAAGTACTCAGGTGTCACAATAACGAATGAAGGCTTAAGGGACAAGGATATCTTAAATAAAGTAGCTCAGAGAACTCGAACAATTCGTTACTTAACCCAGTCCTGTGAAATAAAAAGATCACAAAAACAAAAAAGAACTGTAATATAAAATAATCCACATACGGTTTGGAACTAGGAACAATAAATAAGAAATGTAAAAGAAGACTAAAATTGATGGAAATGAGTAATCGACGTAATTGAGCAGAAACAATTGCTCTGGTATAGACACCTTAAAAGGGTGCCTAGCACAAGGTGACCTCAAAGAATATACGAATGTGTTCCATGGCAAAAGAGAAAAAAGGGAAACCACAAAACAGGTGAAAAGACAAGGTTACAATAGCAAGAAATCTGAAGAAAGGTGATTGGGAAGATCGCAAAATGTGGCGTCTATGAAGCGAAAACTGCAGTAAAGATGTAGAAATTCGCATATATTTACATTGCCAAAGACATTTTTGTTTTATTTTATAAATCCTCTTACGACTCCACCTCCTCCTAGATCTTTAGCACAACTCTTCAGGAAATCATGACTCATACTTTGGGAATATAGATCGTAAAAACAAAATACCTTAGAGCTATCTTATACTGTGCCTACTAAATCTCAGCAGTATCCTCCGCCAAGTAGAAGTTAAAGTTAATGCTGTGTAAAAGTCTGGTGCCTTAAACTGACTGCTTCGTTGCCTATACGTTACATCGGTACTGGGTACAGGTGGCATGTTTGTGTATTTCATTTTTAATATCATAAACACTACAAAATATTTAAATATACTGAAATGACAAAGTATTATTTAATGGGAGGAATTTAAAGAATAAAAGTCCACCTATTAGCACAACAGTGTTCCCTATTATAAAGTAAACGAGTCTGAATTACAAATGAAAACCCATAAATATGTTAAGATTGGACCAGCACAGCCCCAAAAAGTCAAACTTCAGAAAGTTGATTGGACTTTGCTGTCTACTGTCAATTTCAACATGCAAAAATGAATGTTAAAACACCCTGCGAATATTTAAAGTTAAGATAAAATTCGTAATTCTTCCTTCTTAGAAACATTAAAGTAGCAAATAACAGAATTTAACAAAAAGCCTTTCATTAGTTCTTATAGTGCTGAATTTGCAGGCAACATAAAACTTAATATCCAAAAGATCTAAAAAAAATCAACATTGATAAAATTAGATAGAATATGTAACATATTTGACAGCTGCAATGATTTATTTAAATATACAGTAAACCCTAGTATTTTAGTATTGCAAAGAAACATAATTGAAAAATCTTACATTTTCTTTTAGAGTAAAGATCGTTGCATTTTAACGTTTAAATCCGAGGACAAAAGTTCTGTGCAATCGATTTTAGAAAATTTTCTTTTCCTTGCCTGGCAGTGTCCAAAACGGGTTTTTTTCTACAAAATATCTGTTTCCTTTAGAGTAAAGATCGTTGTATTTTAATGTGACGACAAAAGTTCTGAGGTATCAAATTTAGAAAATTATCTTTTCCTTGCCTGGCAGTGTACAAAAGGGGTTGTTTTTCTACAAAATATCTGTTCCCTTCCGATTGAAATCGAATATTTTCGGCTTAATTTTCCATTTGCTCATTTTGTCAACGTCTATAGCTGGATTGTTTCATAAATAGTTCAAAGTAAATTATATCCCCGTAATACAACCAAACACAAATCGCTGCCTTTTCTGAAAAACTTATATCGTTTAACTATGAGTTACACTACTTCGCTAAAATCCTGTAAGAAAAACAAACTCACCTCAAAGCGGATTATAAGCCGGGGAATAAAAACCCCATGACTAAAATTTTGGAAGAAGTTGCTAATGTTACTGAAGGCATGAAAGCCGTGGCGAATTTACCTATAGAGAAATATAAAAAGTTTAATACTTAATCAGAATTTGGGTATACGGAACCAAAAAAAGAAAAATCAACATGTACATTTTTTACTTCAATTTTTTATTGTTGTGGGGAGCGGGGTATAGTTGTCGAATTATAAAGCATAACTTAATTTGTTAAATTTTAGGCCAGAAAACTTAGAGATTGGTGTTCAATGCAATAAAATATTTATTATTTAAAACACTTGAAATTTGTTTTGCAAAAAATGTCTAGCTCCATTACTACATAAAGATGCTTAATAACTGATATTTATGACTGATAGATTACCTTTGGCTATTTCGCAAAGAAATCACGAATGTACGACGTTTTTTGTCATATTATTATTTGTAAAGGCACACAATACAACTACACTTCCCCTTTGCTTCCCATATTCTGTCGCTCACTACATTGTTACTTGAAGTCTTATTTTTCATACCCTATTATGCAAGCACATTAAAATAATAAAATTCAAATTATTCTTGTACTTGTGTGAATTCCCCATGTAATGGCTAGCGATTCAAATGATTTTGATATCCTTACTCTATGATATCACCAAATCGAGGAAATTAGTAAGTAAAACTGACTAAAATGCTTAGAAGTCTTAAGACACAGTTCGGGAAAAACATCCTTAAGATTAAAATGAACGGATGGCATAAATAATTGGAAAGGCAAAAAGCAGTTGAAAATAAAGGTCGCCGACTTAGACCAAGAATATTCGCAAATGACCTTCGATTAAAGGTTTCAGAAGTCTTTGTACGATAGTACTCAGGCCATCCGAAATGTCCTCCTTCACTATAATCCCCAACTCGACAAAAATTGAGGATTTTGTTTTAGACTACACTGGCACACAGTCCGAACTTAGTATACAATACCGATTTTAGAAAATTTATTACACTAGAATACAAAAAGTGACAATTATATCTCTTATTCATACATAAACGAACTTGTCACATAGAATTTTGTGATTTATAATATAATACAGAAGTATTTAAAATTATCTAAATTGAAAAATTTATTGCCCCCCCCAACTAAAAAAGTAATAACATTCGTTTTCCGAATACGGTTCATTATGATCTATGGTTTCTATACATCTTTCAGCCAATTTATACCATGCTTTGTTCTAAAACTCCATATTGCGAAAAAAACGATCGGCATAAATAGTAATATGATAAAAGACCAGAACTATATGCAAGACGAGGTAAGAGATTAATTGTATCGGTTTCCGGATTTTGCCTTTTGTTCTTTATAATATATGACAAGAACGACACGATACTGTAACCTCAGCGGCTTTCTGTTTCCAAGGGCAGGACAACGTTCAGCCAAAGTGACCTACACACGTTCCAGGTTAGCAAAATAAAATTTTGCAGCTATGTCACGATCATTTGAAGCAAATTCAAAGTGTACGTTATCTTCATAGTTCAACTAAGTGCTTAACATCAATTTATGTTCAAACTTGTCAGGTTTGGAAATGGGTATTTGTTTTTTACATAATTTTAATTATTACATATGCATGAATTACAGAAAATTAATTTTTCATCACATGTAATAATTATCATTAGGATTTGTAAATTTAACAATAAACTTCATCATATTGTGCAACTCTACAGATTTTCTTCACTTTTCCAAATGCAATCAGATGATAAAGCACACATGATTTTAAAACTCTAACTGCCTAATTACCTACATACAATTGCGCGCGGATTGAGTTAAACAACTTGTGATACAACTTCCAAATCCATCCTACTCCTTTGAGAGATAATAGCCTTCATTTGAACTTTTGGAACTGGACTTTAACCTTATTATAACTTACAATATGGTCTCTTTTAGTAATGCAAATGTTTCTTTGAGTTTCTGTCGCTTTTTGACCGAGTTGAAATTTATATATGAAAGTTTCCCTTCTGTAAGACCCCTGTAAAATGATTTGGCAATAATTCATCTGATTGAAACTATTAAATTGTTTGAAACAAAGAATGTACCTTTAATAATCATAGGCAACGCGAGCAAGAGAAACCCTCCGTACTTTTTTTGCTATTTAACTGAAATATAGAGAATCTTTTGTTAATTATACTACAGCTCATTAAGGCGTGTATCGATAAAGATAAATTCTAAAAGTGCCAAAAAATATTTAGTCTGAAACGACTTTTCCTCGTGAAAAGCATAAACAAATGTTTGATTTAAAAAAACTGTAAAAAAAAATTAATAATTAAGAATACCAGAATTTAAAACACTAAATTTATATAAAATAATAATTACCAGAAAGCAAACCCATGCACAAACAAGTACAAAAGTCTTAAAAGATACCTACTGAACTCAAAACAATTCCATTCAGTTTGCATATGCCAGATAAAGAATATATAAAAAGAGCAAAATATAAGAAATGTCAATTTTTTAAAATTTTGTTAAAGCGCATTTCTTATAAGAGATAATTTTTTAATTGTCATAATGTGCATACAAGGTCTGTTCTAAAAATATTGTTAAAATAATTAAAGGACTGCACGATCGACATCTGCGTACTTCACGGGCTGGTTGGTTGAGACTTAGACGGCGATGAATAAGTACATGTAGTATGTGATTGTCTGCGCTAGCAAAGCAGAAAATCTGGGACAAATTTTGTGCTGGAACATTCGTCTGCAGAACTATTCAGATGAGTTAGCAGAACAAAGGCATCTGATAATTAGCAGTTTCATTACGATATCACGCCCGCTTGTTCACCTCGTGCAGATTTTTTTATTAGAACATCAAATCGTACAGGTGACTCAGTCATTTACAGCCCAGAATTGTGGCTTGCAACAATTGACTGTTTTTCCAATGCAGGACTATAAAGTATGGGATAAGTGTGCCAGAATCTAAAATACTTACTTTAAGAGGGACTGAGGGTAGATATAATGTTTCTTCTATCTTATGCCATTTTATTGAATAAATAAATTCTTTTGTTATTGTAATTGTATTTTTTTTATTATATGACTAAACCACTACCTACAGAGATAAAAATCCTCGCAAAGCAATCGAAGACAACATAAATAGCTTTCCTATATCAACGCCTAAACAGTAATTTTCAGAGCATTAGGTCATCTTTTCTTCCGAACAAGATTTGTGCATCTAAAGTAGCTTCACATTTAAATAGAAGATACATTGGGCAACATACCTTTAGTATTTAAATAAAATTCATACTATCATCTTCCAAGAAATTCAGTTTACTTTATGAGTAAAATCAGGCATTTCGACCCACGTTCAGCTGAATTCAAATTATCTGCATTTTTGGTATACAATAGTTGAATAATTTAACAAAAATCCGAATGACCAAACACATAAATTCACGTAAAGTTATAGAACACAAGCCAAATTGGATAAAATCTAATTAAGATATTTTACTTAATCCTGCCTGAAAGGCAGCTACATAAAGTTTTGCACTAAAATGGTATATATGGTCCAACCTTAAGTACGAGTGAATAGATATTTTGGGCTAAACAATTTTGGTAAAACCGAGAATCGATACAAGAATAAGCCAAAATTCATAGATAGGTTAAAGTTAAAGTTCTTGACAGATCAACAAAACAATTCGGGCCCCAGGTTAATATACGTTATCATTTGAAATAGGCTTTAATAGTAGCATTAACGAGGAGATGAGTCTATCTCAGTATATATAGTCTCAACGTAGATGTTGCTTCTAGATTCTTCTTATATTATTGTCTCAAGCTATAAATATTCATTTTAACTGCTAGATTTGACAATAAATTGCTTCACATATCGCTAACGGTGCAATACGGTAATTATTCTCTCAAACTGTCACAAAAGTCATTAAGCTTTGTCCAGCTACTCAAATCCGAAATTATTCTTTATATATTTAACCTTCTTTAGTCAACTTAGTTAACTTGGTCTAATTTACGATGATATATAAGATGCCGAGCAGTTTTTATCTATTATTAGATGCTCCATAATCTATAGTCTTGATTTTTCGAAAACTTCGTCTTAAAACAAAGACAGCATTGAAATACCTAGAATTCTTTTTAGTAGTTTCCAACAGTACTCTCCGAAACGGTCATATTACTCTCTATAGTTGTTTTTGCATTTCATCGTTAATCTTTTTTTGTGTTTGATTTCAGCTTGGACTTCATTTTGGTGTTAAATTATGGATACATTTTGTAACATGTATCTAACCGTCAAAATTGTTCTGTAAATATTCACTAAAGATTTTAAAATCCTAATCTTAGTGAGAGAATTACAATTATTGTCTTATGGCAAATTTGTGCCGAGTAAATACATAATAATCATTTTTAAAGCATAGTACTATTGATTAAATACGTACAAAAACAACTAAAAGAACAGATATATGGAAAACCAATATAAAACATACAAAAAATAAACCAAGAATCAGCTTTTATGCTTTTTCTCATACTTAGTTGCACAATAACTTTTTCTGTCATTTATGGCCTGCAAGCTTATATTTCAGAATGGTTTAACGAGCAACTTGATTTGATATCAAAGACATTACGTCGACTTTTATAAAGTATACAATTTTCCGACTTATTTTTTTACCCCAACGTTTTTCCGGATTCTTTCGCGAATGTAGATTTCGTTTACTCTTTTTGTCCGAAATATAATAAGTTTCAACGCTATAAAGGAGAATAGTGTGATCAGCTTTCTTAGACACACGACAATGTTTTTTGGCAATCGCTACCTTTAATCTCTTCAGAAATACCTCACAATTTTCACTAGTAACGGTTTTTCCTTTCTTAAAATAGTGATCCTTCTGCGTCCCGACAACTGACTCCGTCACTTTTCTAGCCAATAGTAGATTTTTCGCTTTTTGTCGGAACCGAGTTACTTCATTGAGTTTATTATACTGAATTTACGTGTGTCGTAGAATTATTGTTAATTTATTCAAGATATCTAAAAAATTTCACTGCAGTTTTTCATTTATTGCTCCCCAGACCTCAAATTTTAGGTATAACAAACATTATGGGTACAACTGCCGACATTTTTCATACGTATTTATTAGACCAAGATCTTTGCTAATGAGCAAAATCGGTCAAAAGGATGAAGGAGACGACCTTCAAATGTTTATAAAATTTGTTACTTCCACTTTGAATTGGCAGTTGGTTCTTTATGTATATACCTAGGTGCAGCTCAAAAAAAATGGAGAGGATCAGTTTAGGACGTGGAGAAATATTTTTGATTTTTACGCGTAACTCACATTAAATTCTGATTAATTCAATTATATGAAATTGCTATATTACGCAATCCACCTACATTTTGGTTTTTTATTGCTCTTTCGTTTTTGACAATGGTCAAAAACGCTATCATAAATGTTTTAGATTCTTCTTCAACATTTGCAACCGGTCGGTTAATCTTCGCATACGAATTCACTTTTGCTCTAGAATGACCAGACGCGGTACCCTCTTGTAGAAAAGTTCTTCATATATAACAAATATATTTTACATAAAGTATAACGAATTGCTCATTGGAGCTGCGCCTTGCCTCTGCTAGCTTATGTGATTTCACTCGTCTATTGGTTAACGCCATGTCATGGACTTTGTCGATGATGTCTGGTGTGACAGTACTTTTTGTATCTCTAGGGCGTAGTACGTCTTTAATACTAATTTTACTGTGCATGAATTCGTGAGTTTAAAGTCGAACGGTTTTATAGAACGAATTCTTTTGTCATTTTCTAATTTTAACAATCCAATTTGCACCATCATTTGAAACGCATGTGTTTAAGTACCTGTCGAATCATGAATTAGTGTTAGAATAATTTGTAACCACAGAATATTCCTCTATAAGAAGGAAGCTGTGAGTACACAAATCTAGGTACACACAAAATCATTTACACACTACACAAGTCCTTAAATTGAAAAATGTGCCATTAGATGTACAAAATCATCAACACAGAAATGTGTGAATAAACAAATTCGTAAAGAAAAATAAAAAGTTTTAAGAAAGTATGTATAACTTTTCTTATATATTCCTCTAAAACAGCTCTTACCAATATTCTAAAAATTACAATTATTACGATGCAATTTTCTCATTAGTTTAGAAATTTTTTTGATTATAAAGATATCAAATTTTATGAATACAAAATATTATGTCAAGGAACAGTTTAAAAAAGCTAAAATTCTTTGACATCAATTTTGTGGGTTTCGGCTTGTATTTTATAGAAATGATTGTAGTACAAAAATGGTCGTTGCCACTCCCTGTAACTCATCTGCAACCTCTGTGTTCCTACGAGCGTTCAAGGGAGGGTAAAAGGGTCGTAGACAAGTATAACCACCAGAATCATCTCTATAAAATAATTCGTGAGCGTACAAAAACAACCAACATAGTCGTATTTTAATGGCTTGTAACAAGATGTTTAAGGCGTTGTAAACGAGCTACCGGAAGTGATAAATATTTCCATACTACAACCATTTCTATACCATAACTGCTTAGAGTGCGTCAAGGTACGAAACAATTACCTAAAACTCTAAAAATTACTACCCAAGACTGAAAAATAAAACTATTTAATTTTATAAACTTGAATAAATACCATAAACTCTAATTCTGGTTTACTCCTTTCAAAAAGATCTAGAAGATGAGTTACAAAACAATAAAAAGTCGTTACCAACCGATAATAATGAAATCGCTTTCTGAACTCGTCCTATACAATATTTAAAGAGTTAAAAATACATAAAATATCCTACAAATCACCGATATCGTGTCTCTGACTTTATAACGCACTTTTCACAAATTTAAAATATATATTTGTGATAAAATATAACAGAAAAATAGAATATAATAAAATTTAAAGTTATTAAACAACTCAGTTGCAGTTTTGTTATTTTAACTTTTTAAAGATTAGAATTCAAAGATGTAATTTGTTGTTCATTTAGAAGGATTTCGAAATCGCTACAAAAGTCAAAATGTAAAGCTAAAACCATCATTATAAGATCGAATTTTTTAACAAGAAATTATAAATATATTGAACTAAAAATCCTTTTTACTATTGGAAATATTGAACTTCAGACGTTTAAACACAAAATCCAAAAAATTTCAAAATTATGCTATCCTCCGTCCGTTTTAAAAAAGTACAGATAAATTTCTGCAATAAGTGATTATATCGCACTTTTCAGTAAAAGCACCGATCTTTCTTAAAACTGAAAACATGTATTTCATTTTTTTCAATAAATGCTGAAGTGTACCTTCAATCATTTTAATTTGCCTTTAAGAGAGCAAACCGCATTATAAACAACATAAATCATGTACAAAATTATTACATAATTGTATAACATCATTTTGTAATAGAGATTTTTGTTTTTCTAATGACAATCGACGTAATATGTCTATAACTGAATGAAAATCGTATAATATATGATACAGATCATTTAGATCAATTTTGATCTTCAGTGAAAAAAATTAATCGATCAAATTTTGACTATTAAGACAAATTTTCAAAACTAGTTGAGAAGAGAAGAACAAGAATTGTTTACAATGATATAAAACGAAGAAGATAAAATCTTGCACAAATACTCCAAACAAAAGTTTTAGTCTATTGCTTCTAATTGAACCAAACAAAACAAAAACGACCAAGGTTGACTATTGGAAGAAGAATAATCTTCCGCCAAGACAATTTAACACCTTTAAGGATTGCTCTTAGTTGCCATTTGCTTGATTTGCTAAATGGTAAAAATTATGATTTTCTGACGAGATCACATCATGGATCAAAATTACAAATTATTTCCGAATGAAATCTTGTTATATTCCTATAGAAAATCAGATATTAGATTAGGGTTATTTTGATAAGTTACGCGGTTTCTTTTATATATTCATCATTGTTTTCAATATTCAAAATGCGAAAATGTAGCACCGTACAATTATATTTTGGTTACACTCTGTAAAATTCAGATTAATTTGTAATTATGAAAAAGGGCGTGACCAAAAAAAAAGAATATTAAAATAAATTTGTATCTTCCCTATTTTAAAAATGTAAAATTAGATATATTCGATGCTCTACTACACCATTTTCAATTGCTTTTCCGTTATAAAGAAAAATTGAGCATCTCATTTTTCGAGTAGTTGCAGTATGGGGTTAACCTACACATGCAAAATGTATGCAATCGCAATCAGGCGAAAAGCAGAATTTGGCCGGCGTGTTTCGACAAGATAAAGTATTTCCGAGACAAACGCTAAGCGCCAAAACAATCGAACGAAAGCAGACGGCTGGGACGGCACGTTGTCCCGCGACCACATGTGGCAGCGGCGAAGGGTACACACCCCCTTCGCGAGTCGGCGGCGGCCGGCGAGCTTTACCTGCAGGTCCTTGTGCGTGTTATCCTTGTGACTAGCAGCACGTATCACTCCGGCCCTCCACCCCCACTCACTGATTTTTCCCAATTTCAATTTCGTGTACCCACTCACTGACAGGAAGCGCTTCCCGACGATCTCCTCGCGGCATTTGCAGGCCATTTTAGCACCGGTCGCACATAATCGTCTTTAGCTGGACATCAGGGACCCCCCCGGGCCGGGCAGCGTCGCGACATCACTTTTGAAAAGTCCACGAGCGCGCCGCGCGTGCATTTATCCATACATACACCTAGAGATTTCCAATCTCGCTGCAGCCAGCAGGCGAGCGCTCGGCCAGGCCGATGGGAAACCTTTCGCTCGGGCTCGGACTGCGGTCGGGTCGCGTCGCCGGGTTCCGCGCCTGTAAGACGACGGAGAAACCCAACTCCTGGGGCATTCGTCCTCCGGCCAAGTGGGATAGTTCGAATGCTTTCCCAACCACGGCCCTAGCTGCCGCGACACTGGGCGCTGCCCTCTCGCGAACAAGTGCCGAACGCGGCGCGCCCGGCGTGGTTTTGAACCGGGTGGCCGAACGGGATGTGCTGGCACAGACATGGCTGCATTCAGCTATTCGACGTCGCTGAAGTAGTCCAATCACGATCGATAAAAATTTATAGGCACTCGTATTGAAACCGTGGGATAAGGCGTGTTAAACTACCTTAGAATAAAAATAATTATAAGAGATACAGCAAGAAAGTAATCACATTTTTAATAAAACTTTGTATTTCTTGGGATACTGAAAAATTTTACATAACTTAGATCTGAAGAAGATTAGACGGGTGTGAAACTACACAATACTAAACCAAGTCAAAAACTCACGCGTATCAACACAGAGAATCTTGTGGTATGAAGGTCTATCCGCATGCGTAATTTCTGTGTTAAAATTCCCTGCATAATAAGACTGGTCAACCTCAGTACAGCAATATTTCGTATAGTCCCACATTGACAGCTCCGCATTAACGAATTGAAAATTTCAAAATAAACTAAATTTTAATTGAACACAAAAATAAACTAAAAAATTAGTTCACAAAATTATTTTTTATAAATAAATGACCGGTTTTTTTCTTTATACAGTCAAATCTCTTTTTGTGCGGTTTATCAACGAACTTAAAAAGTTCGTTACTGTATTCTATATGTCTGTCGGTCTGTCGGTCTGTCTGTCTGTCTGTCGCTGTCACAAAATTATGGATTTTTTAAAATTTTAAAATGGATTCTTATAGGAAATTTTACGCTGATTTCAATAATGAAATCGAAAAAATTCTATGTCGAATAGTTTTCGAGATATTCGACTTCGCATTTCGGGAACATTTTCGACATTACGATTTTAAATGTGATTCTTATAGGAAATTTTACGCTGAATTCGAAAATGAAGAAAAAATTCTATGTCGAATAATTTTCCAGATATTCGATTTCGAATTTTCCCGAAATTCGAAATCGAAATCGAAAGGTTTTTTTAAATTCGTTCTGGGATTGCTTACAGAGCAATGTCTTCGCCGGCCCCATGTTTTTTATATGGTGTTAAAGTTACGTGATTCGATAGATTTCATTTTTTTGGAGGGTTTACACGGTAATAATATAAACACGGTATTATTTATTATGGGCCGAGTGTATTTTGTTTGCGGATGTTGCAACGACAATACTTTAGAAAGTTGTTGGAAATATCAAAGAAGATATCCGAATAGACGTCAGCCATCTCGCCATGTAGGTTCCGATGTATTTCAAAGACTGCGACAATGTGGAATTGGCAATCGTCATACGGGTTGGTGGTGTAAATCTACAATACAACACTGCAAGGGAAGTAGAAGTAACTGATGCAGTGCTTGACGAACTAGATATTAGTACCCGAAGAATTGCAACCCGTCCGCAAGTTTCTTAAAATTTCGTTTGGAGGACTTTAAAAAGGGAAGTGTTGCATCCCTTCCATTATCAACATGTCCATCACTTACTACCAGAAAATGAAGTACAAATATTACCATTTTTGCGATAGGTTCTCAAACAGCACGGGCAAAATCCTAACTTTTACTAGAGACAATACCAATAACTATCCCAATGAACATGTATGGCCAGTACAAAATTCGCACGCATGTAAAAGACATTGCTTTCAACACAGATTTGACGTGGTGTGGGATTTTCAACGGTCGTCTACTGTCAATGTAAATTCTGCCACATAGTTTAAATGTTGCGTCATACTAGGAATTGTTGGATAATCACTTGCACGAGTTATTAGCAGACGTTTAACTTGCACTGCGCAACGTGATGTGGTATCAACAAGATGGTGCGCCACCGCTAGACAACCACCTTAATGGAAGGTGGATGGGTAGACGCAGTCCAGTTCAGTGGCCTACTAGGTCGCCAGATCTATATCCACTGTATTTTTACCTCTGGGGCTACGTAAAACCACTAAATTATGCAGAAGAAATTCACAATAAAGAGCAATTACGAGACAGAATTATGAATGCTATACTTCAAATTGAAAATGAACAAGATTTGGCTGCAGTTTATAATGCAATGGTTTCACATCGCTAGGCTTGTATCGCAGCTAGCGGTGGACATTTCGAACATGAGTTGTAAGTTAAAGTAATGGTTTTTCTTTCTGTGTAACCGTTACAGTAATGAAATAAAGTTTTTATACGGCCTACTATTAGTTTTTTGTGAAACTTGAAATTATAATGTTCAAAAGTTTGAACCTTGATATCTCCAAAACAAAGGCCGATCAGAAAAAATATTATTTCATATTTTTTGCTTGTAATCCAATCCCAAACACGAATATTCATTTTTCTTCTGGTTTAAATCGCCCTGTATATACATTCTGTCAAAAAAATACCGGGAATTATTAAATATCACACACAATTTTCGTTTAATCATCAATACTTATTTTGTCGCCTTTGAAGTAGGCCCGATTTGATGCAACACACATACGCCAGCGTTTTTCCAGTCATCGAAACATTTTTATAGGCGCTTTTCGGTATAGTCTTCAGCTTCTTGCACGAATATTGTTTTATAGACTTGATCGACTTAAAACAGGTACAACGGAGTGTTTGCATGTCAAACTCATAGACCCATGTCCCATCACTAATTATGATGCGTTCCATGAACGTGGGATTAGGATTAACGTGATCGAGCATGTCCAAAGAGACCTGTTAATGCGTAGTATCTAAATCAAATTTAATATTTCAAAAATGTAAATTTTCATTGTCAGCAAGAAAACTTATGCAGCAAAAATTGTGATATATAACACCGATCTTACCTATTACATTTGCTTTGCCAATTGCTTTTAGGCTTTTATACTTGAAAGGGAAGCCTAATGAAATCGGTGTGAACGCCTGTCAGTCCGCCTGTCTGTCGCGACTTTCAATTAGAGAACTACTGAACCTAAAGACATAAGCAAGGTATCATTCGGAAGCTTATGGCCTACAGGGTTTATATTCGCGAGCTGGCATAGGTGGGATGTCCTACAACAATGCAATAAGGGTTTTTAACGGACACAGCTTCCAATATGTCATTCCTTATAAGTTTTGATCAAAGCAGCTTCTAAACTGGTAACAAGTTTCTCTTTCTGTCATTTCTGACATTTGTCAAGCCTTATAATTTTTGTGATAAATAGAGATATAACGTTTTCAATATTCAACTAAGGACTATAAGCCAAGTCCAAACGCCAAAAATCTCGAGATCAGTTTGACCGGAAGTGGCTACAAATTTTTGTTTATGTATAGAAGCCCCGGACATTGGTGGAAAAGGAGTTCCACGTTCGTACTTGTTTCTAATTAAAATAATTAAAACTATGATGAGAAAGCGCTTGGTGTTTACACAGATGATCTTCGCAAGAGAAGCAAAAGGTAAAAGCAACTTTCTTCACACATCTGCGAGTCCTTCTTTTACAAATAGGGTTCAAAAGCACCATTTATTTCTCCCCGATGCGCTAATAGTCGGTGATATAGTAAAGTATCTACGCATAATATTATTCTAAACCCCCAAGTAGGACTGTCTCGGAAAGGCAGCTCTCACTATGTATCAGCGTTAGGCGCTGGCCATTGTCTTCGCGAAGGGAAGCTGCTGCCACAGATTTGAGACAAGCAGTGCTCCAGTACACTCTTGGACTGGTTCTTATATTTTCAAACGGATAGAGATTGCGATATAAGGGCAGATCCAACCTGAGGTCCGGGAGTAAGCTGCTTTAACCAGTGTTTTCTCGCAGGACAGCTGTCAGTAAGGCCCAAGTTGAGTATTGTCTGGTGCTACCGCTCCTGAGGTTGACGTTGACTTTGTTGTTTAACCCCTAACCCTCTTATTCTCGGTTACCTGGGAAATTATGGTGAGCTAGGCCATCCTCTGTACTACCTTACTGGGGATTAGCTCGTAATTTTAGAGACGACAAGATAATGGAGTTACCGTAGTCTTTGATGCTGGAAAACAGTTGTGTAAAGTACTAGGAGATGTACTCCTAGATAGTCACAGCATATCGACGTCACAATGTAGAATTAAATTTCTGAAAAAGGGCCTTATTTTGGATAATCTCTAAACGAGGCATGCATATATCATGTTTAAGCAAATGATAGTCTTGTATATTCCAAGATAAATGAGGGAGCCAAGGGCCTACTGGGCTACTTCCCGTTGGACGTGGGATTAATAAAGTCGAGTGTTTGTAGAGAATAGAACAGCGTTCACTCATATTGTCCACGTATTGCACCATTCCTCTAATGAGTCCAGCTTCTCCTGGACTCGCTTGATAGTACGGTTGTATCGTCTGAATACTGGGCCGCTTCGAACTTGCTGTTCTGATGACAACACTGCCCTGTCGGAATGCATTGCTTTATGTATTTTGCTAACACTTTATATTCTCTTTCCGATGCATGTCCAGACAGGAACGTTAACCTATATTAAAATAGGTTGCCTCGTTTTGTCGTAAGTCTAAGGGAGCGATGTAAAGGTTTTCACACCATGTACGGAAATAATTAGTCCTTTTCTATGTAGTCTTTATAAACCTGCTGACAGTGGATTTGGGCATCTTGCGTTTTTTATTTGTTAAATCGCATTTGGTTCGTCCATCCTGATGCTGAATTCTATTGGTGATAGCCATAAATGTAGTTGATTTGTTTTCAGAAGCACCAGTGGTACTACTGGATTAGCTAGAATTCTCATCCGCACTCGGATGTTTTGTTTATTGAAGAGATCACACCTGGTATTTGACAGTACATATATATCTAGTTCAAATATTATCTTCAATGCCAACATCTTCTTCGTCTATGGATTTACATTAGCGGCATGTAATCCTGCTGTATAGACCACGCCTTTCTTGTTGGCGAATGGGTACCTTCTGTACGAAGCATCATGAAATAATTACCTTTCTTAAGACAGGTTAAGGATAATTTCTAGGTCACTTATAAAATCTACTCCCAAAAGAACGTAGTTGTTGCGCAATAAATTTGGCTACCCTAACATATCCTTGTAACTTAACGGAAACCTGAAACACATCTACAGATTGAGAGATATATGTTCCGTCAGCTGAAAAGAAAATTAAGACACTCTTGTAGCAGCTGAGTTTTCTTTCTTAAAATTTGAAATGTCCATCTTTTTTTGACATTACTGGAAGTTAGGGTAAAACGCTGCTGATGCGGCTCGAATAATTCGAGAAGTTAAGGCCAAGATACAATATTAGATTTTACGGCCCAAAATTAGCCCAAAAAGTTGATTAGCGGTGACAACAGTCTTGCGGCTTTAATCCAGCTTTACTTTAAGTTGTCGAAACATCTTTCGACAATTACCACATAAACCTTAACCATCTCAATAGACAAAAATCCATCACTTGTATATATAAGCAAATCCAACAATGCAGAGAAGTTTTTCAGGGTTCATCACACGAGCAACCTGTACACCGGATTAACGTAGATATGCAGACAATTGTTTAACATTTTTTAGGATCTTTGAGGCTTTCGCCGAATTGTTACCAGTGACAAAAAATTGATCTATTCTCATAATCTAAACGAAGTTTTGAGGCCGAAGCTGGTGGAATTACGAAGTATGTGATTTACTTTTTTACTAGCTGCTTTACTTTATTGTCAACAGCTGAACAAAATATATGCTACCTTGGGAAAACTAAATGGATAACGACGGACCACATAAAACCCATAAAACTCGACAAATTTTAAGAGATCTATGAAATAGAAATGTTACCCCATCGCGCCCATAATATTATTTTGAAATCGTCGGATTATTATCTGTTCCCATCAATGACTCGCTTCTTGAACTGTCGTCACTTTTCTAATTTTTAGGAGATAAAATAAGGGTGTCGTTAGTTCTTTGATTCCAAACCACGAGAGAGAGAGAGAGAAAACTATATAGATGGCTACTATGCAATAAAATTTTTAATGTTAATCTTGTATCTCCTGTAAAATATTAAATAACTAATTTATATATTGGAGTTCGGATCGGTACGGGAAGGCAAACGCACGCGTGAGTGAAGTGCCGATATATTTTCTCAACAAATTTGACAACAAACGTGAGCGAATTAAAAGTGGTTAGAGTAATAAGCAGATTAGAATCGAAATAAAGAGAATAGGCGGAATCTCTAAATGAAGGCATAAAAGCGAATTTTGAAGCATAGAACAATATTACTAAAACGCAAAGCAAGCGCATTTTGATACGCGGCTGTCAAAGGTCAAGCGCCGCAAATAATTACAGCTGGAATAAAAGTAAACGCGTGGCAGCGCTAAAATGATTTATGACAGCGAAGGATCGTCAACTGACGACTCCAAAAGAATGAGAGCAGCGGAAGTAGAAATTTTTAATCGTAGTAAAAAGATTATAAGAACTCCTGATAAAAAAAACACCCAAAAAAGGCAATGAAATGGAACAAAAAAAGCTGAGAACTTATTTATACACTTATATATATATATATATATATATATATATATATATATATATATATATGTGTGTGTGTGTGTGTGTATATGTATGAGTATATATATATATATATTCATTGTACTTGAATAAAAGGTCGCCTTTGCAAATATTCCCTGGAAGTTTGAAGCGTAATTTTCCTACATATTGATGTTAATGGTTTTGGATTAATCCTATTTTATAATGGCGAGGAATTTTAACATTATTACTTGTAAGACTGTTTTTTAAATTTTTCTCATAAAATGTATATTTTCTAGCTCCTTTTAGCTCAATATACATCACAATAATTGTAAAAACCATTTAATATAACGTTAGTTGTTTTTTGCATCTTAATTATTTAAAAGCTGCTATTTTTGCCTTGAAGTAGTTTAATTTTTGGCCATACATCGTTGTTTCAGGAAAACTATTTTCGTAAGTATGCTTTACAATAGATGGTTTAAGAATGGATACATTAGAACAGGTGCAACAGGTACAATAAGCAGTTTTTCTGGTGGGTTATTAATTTTAATATAGGGTACAGGGTTGGCAAAAATAGTAATGATTTGAGATATGTGGTGATGATTTAACCTACAAACATTATTGGTGGAATATCGTGAATTATTTAGTTAAAGTAGAACGTATACTCAGATTATTCCTTTCGTGGTTTTTATAATTTCTAGGTCCAAAGTTTTTGTTTTTGTTTTTGAAGTATAATATATCTTGTGCTTGTTGACATAGGTTGATTTTACCAGAAATGATAATTTGGACAATTTATTTTGACTCGAGTCGATTGAGAGAAGTTATTTGATTGAACATCTTCTAAAATGGATTTTGTTGTCTACAAAGTGAGAAGTTTGTCTGATTATCGGTCGAAAATTGGTTCTGATTGTTTGTAACAAATTCTGGGTACTTTTGAAATTTTTCTCTTTCGTTTTTTTTGTCTCGTCTCCAAATCTTTTTTTTTTTTAATTTTATAGCAGTAATGTACGAATAACTTATTTGATTATCTTTAAAACTTAACTTCAACGCATTTCTTTATTCAGGACCAAGTAATTATGTTAGTTCTATCTGCAATTAACAATTATGCTTTACCGATTAATTTACTAATTAGTATTTTCATCAAATGGTTTGTTACCTTAAAAGATTATACAAGTAGTTTTATCTAGAAATGTACATCTCCGATGATTTTAGCTGTAGGTAATTTGCTTGCTTATTATTTAAGGGAATATTCTTTTGCTAATAATTAAATTCATTAATATCATAGTTAATCATAATTCATTCAATGTTAAGGTAAAAAGAGGTGTTTTGACTTACTTTACTTTGTGTCCCTAATGCATTACAATTGTAGAGTTCCAAGCAGTGAATGGCTCGATGCATCTTTTTTTCCTGACTTCTTCACCAAAAGAAATGGAATTTTACACTCCGGTAATTTTTACGCAATGCACGATTTAACCGCGACTGTCAGAATATTACGACTTTACCAATTATATTTATTTTTTATATATATATTTAATAAACTTTTAATTAACTGTACTTATCTACGTTATAAATAGATAAATAACTATAATAGAATTATTCGTTATAGTATGCAAAAAATGTTAAAACAACCCGCATGACTTGTACATTTTAATACGCCAGTAGTATACACACAAGAGTGCATCTTCGATGCTATGAAGTTAAACAGCATATAGCGCATTTATAGCCTATGGCTTGATATTTAACATCCGTCGTTAAAATGCAACAGCAATTTCGACGTAGGCATCTCTACAAGGAGATTACTAACAAGTGGGATTGATTTTAGTTTTCTTTTTAATATCACCACACAATCTCATCTGAAGCTCGCCTTTTCTTTTTTGGCAAAGCTATAAAGCTTGTTACAAATTTTTCTTGTTATATCCGGCAATACTTTAGATTTTCTATCGTTGTGTTATTACTCCTTTTAATTATTTGTTAAATTAAATAGGATAATTCACATTTATTTTGTAGTTATCTTATTAGATCTAGTTTTCAATTTTGTTTGATTTATGTTGTTTGCCTTGTTTATTTTAATTTAATCTTAACAATTTATATTTTCAAGAATTTCATTTAAACCTGTACGTGCTGTTTATTCTTTCGGTTCTTTAACTTTTATCTGAGTAGTTGTACTTGAGAAGCTCATTTGATTTTGAAAACGAATTTATTCTGTAAATTAACTGTTTAGCTCAAAGAAAGTAAGTTAAGTTTTGTAGTATTTTCCTGTTTTACAAAAATATTAAATAAACATGATTTACCAACACTTCCTACCAAGCCGTGCTTTTAAGGTACATATTATTATTATTATTATTATTTATAAAATATTTCTCCAACTAAATACCTAGATCAATTTCCTTAAATCAGTATTATTTATATCTCAGGGCTGTCCCTGGTTCTAAATCGTTTCCAGTTGCATATATAGTAAAAGAAAACCGCTAACTGCAACCCTGCATTGTATGAATGTAAATGAGGGTGTAAACGATAGTGAAGATAAATATGCAAACTATAAATCCTAGTGAGGTGGATTTATAAGAATGTACATATGAAGAATGCAATGAACAGAGGGAAGTGACTATAAATTATGGACTGCAATGAGTTTTCGTGCTTGTTCTATTCTATAGATCGAGCGTGTGTCATAAAACAAATTTTTCAAATTATTGTAACTTTTTCGATTTAATTACAAAACTCCCAGGACTCTTCAAAAGTAAAAACGCGATCTAGCATAATTAGAGACTTGTGCTAACACAAAATTGTTGAAATATTGTATATTGCTAAAAGTAATCTCACCATCATTGAATAATTGTTTCCATTTAACAGTCGAGCATGTTTCCGGCAATATTTACCAATTATTACAAGGTTTTACACTCGATTAGAGTTCTAACCACGTCCGTTGACCTCATTTTGTGGGGGATCAGTCCACTGTTTTTCTTCTTGTCTTGCGCTTATAAATTGGTGTGTTTTTACTTTCTTAACAATGTCCCTCCATTCCATCCTGTTCTGTACCTTCTCTCTCCACTCTACTATTCCTAGCAGTTTAATATCCTCCATTACTTGATCTATCCATAATGATATCGATCTACCTTTCCGTTTCTTCTCGTTTGGTTTCCATTATGTATTGATCTTTCTTCTTTTCGCTATATATGTCCGAGCCATCGTATTCTTTGTGCTTTTATTAACTTCACTATATCTTCATATTTTAGTATTTTCTGTGTTTCAAAATTTATTAATTTCCTATGCTCGATTTTTGATATCTTTATTGGCCCATAAATCCTTCTTATAATTTTCCTTTCAAATATTTTTAATTTTTCTTGGTCTCTTTTAATTAGACACATGGTTTCTGATGCATAAGTTACCACTGGTCGTATTGCTACTTTATAATTTCTCATAAAATAAAAAATGAGAATATCTACCAAGCAAACCAATTAAGCGTAGTATGAAAGTTTGGTGAATCTGAAATAGGTAGTAGATTTAATTAGTCGGCTAATACATGGCATATAAAAATTGGAAAAGAAGGTTCCAAAAATTAACAAACTTGGCGTATGATGGTTAAAAATCTTTGAGAACTCTTTTCCAAACCGACAGAAATATTATGTATGGAAACTTTTTTATTACTTTGCATACAGATATGGTGAAGAAAAGTACTATTTCTTTAAACTAACAGTCTGCGAGATATTGAAGAAAATTTCATTTTCAAAAGATAATGACTTTAGCATGCTATGTATTCATGCTGTAATTGAATAAAACTGCAAAGCTTGCAACCCATAGCGAAGTGGCGAAGCAGTCTCCCAAATTTGAGAACCCTTTGACCAATCAGTTCCAAAATTACTAGCAAACAAGCCTTTTTAGTCACCTGTCGACTGGTGAAAACAGAATATAGAAATTCCCAGCCGTTCTCGAGTCATTGCTCGGACGGACGAACGGACAGACAAAATGAAGTTAGTAAGTGACTTCGCTTCGCTTCGCCACTTAATAATTACACTGCTGTGAGGAAAATAAAAATAAGTTAGTATAACTCCGAGAACGGAGAAGTTTACAATTGTGATCAAACAGTATACGCATAGTTGGTGAAACGTAAAAAGAAATAAGTAACCTTTAGCCTTCTTTGGAATGAATCTATTTGATGTTTTTGGGTTGTTTCATTTTTCCAAATGACAAATGAACCTATCCTACAAACATCAAATGACATTCAAATGACAATTCAACCTATCCTATAAACATCAAATAGATTACAAAGAAACTTGAATGAATCAATTTGCGTGTAATTACACATGAGTCACACTTTATTCATTCAAACCACATTGAAACAATTAGAAGCAATAGCAGAGTTCTATTCTACAAGATGTTAACTATGTATTATAATACGTGTAAGCAGTTAGGCATTCGGAAAAAATACTCACTTGTAGAAACTGCAAAGCTTGAAATTAAAGTTTTCTAATCGTTTATTTTGCACAGTTTTAAAATTTATTTTTGTATACGCATTATGCCTTGACATATATATTTATAATACAAACTAAGATAACGTCGCACATTTATATTCAGCAATTATCTATATTAACAATGTATAGAAATACATGTGTGCCTATGAGTCCTTCATAGGACTAGAGTTAAGTACTACACGAGTTTTTTCAGCTTAATACATTGTTAACGTATTTTAAATGTTTTAAATTTATTTTGAGTTCTTTCTTGCATTTAAGCTAAACAACCATGAACGTATATTTGTGCCAACACTTTGGCTTCAATGCGGTCTGCAAAATAAAAGTATCTATGTAGCTATTTTTCACTTATTATCTTTTTAGTGTTTATTTCACTTAATATTATCCATTAAATGAAGCAAGAAATACATTATTACAATCTGTAAAAAGTAACATTAAGAAACTGATTTAAAAAATGGGTCATTAGACCAAAAATAAATATAATAAAGGAAGTACAAATAAGTATCCGTCTTTTTTTATCAAAAATTGGGCATTTATTGTGAAATAACGGAACCTTATGTTTTATCTAGCCAGTACTTTTTCCTATCTTTTTGGCAGCATACGGATACTGCGTGGGAAGAACGCTTCATCTTTTGATGATGTGAAGTGCATCGATCGGAACAAGTGATAATCGGAAGGGGCAATGTCTAGTGAATACGGCGGGTAGGGTAGAACTTCCCAATTGAGTGTTTCCAAGTAGGTTTTAACCGGCGCCGCAACATGTGGACGAGCATTACCATGCAGGCGAATGATTTTGTCGTGTCTGGAGTAGTAGTAAGCGCGTTTTGCTTCAGTGCTCGGCTCAATCTCATCAATTGTGTTCGGTAGAGAGCCCCAGTAATGGTTTCGTTCGGTTTGAGCAACTCATAATACACGATACCAAGCTGATCCCGCCAAATACACAACATGAGTTTTTTCCCATGGACATTCGGCTTGGCTGTCGATGTTGAAGCATGACCACATGGTCCTTATGATTCCCTTTTCTTTAAGTTAGTGGATCCATTTTTTATCACCAATGACTATACGATGTAAAAAACCCTTTCGTTTATGCTTGGCAAGCAACATTTCAGATATGCAAAATTTTCTTGCTTTTGAATCATTCCCAACGATTTTAAACGATATGAAATTGCTTGTTGAGTCACTCGTAATGTAAGTGCAAGTTCTTCTTACATTTGGCAGAAATCTTCTAATTCCGCGTCTTCGTACACTTTCGGTCTTTCGCTACGTTCTTTGTCTTCGATGTCAAACCCACAGTTCTTACACTTATGAAACCACTCACGACAACTTCTCTCACTTAAAGCAGCCTCACCATATGCTTCTACAAACAATCGATGCGCCTCAGTTGCGCATTTCTTCAAATTAAAGAAGTAAATTAAAAGTTTCCGCAAACGACGCTTATTCGGCTGAAAACTCGACATTTTTGCACGAAAAAAATTATGTGATGCTGATACAAAATGGCTAATATTTTAACGTGATGGTGTTGCTAGATGTCCAACCTTACGATATGACCTTTCCCATTTGACAATTTCAACCATAACTTACTAGCGGAGCCATCTTTTTGTCAAACAGCGGAGACCTATTTGTACTCCCTTTATGTAATAATAGTGTAGAATCTACATATATTTACTACTGCTCTAAAAATGTAACAAGACAACAGCAATATACTGTATTAGTAGTTAAATTGTTTGGATCATACTAGGTGTCCCTAAAAAAAAGTTTCTTTGTAAGACAGTTATAAAAAAAACAACTAAGAAGACGTCTATTAAAAAACTTTTATTTGTTATTAAAATACAGACTTTAGAAAATTATTTTTTAAAAATAATGTTATCTAAATGTAATTCTGCGCGGCACGTAGTCTTTGTAATGGTTGCCATTTCTTGACGGATATTTTTTTTCAATTAAACCAGGAAGCCCGAATTGCTGCTAAACGCTCTTAATTTAAGATATTCTTTCACAGAAGTCAAATTAGGGCTGTGTGGGGGCCAATTTATGGCAGCTCTTTTGAAAATCAATTTTTAGGGAAACATTTTAAAAACTCGTAGCAGAGACATATTAGAAGTGTGCGACGTTGCTCCAGCCTGTTGAAACCATGATCTTTGATCATAACCATCAAAATTTTTCCGCTCAGTCACCAATAAATTATTTGGTATTTACACGTAACTCTCTGAAGTCGCTGTTAACGCGCGGCCACTTTTATTTTCAAAAAAGTACAATACGATTATTCCTCTGAATAATGGACCGACAATGCAGCCTATACAGTCACTTTTAGTGAATGAAGGGGTTTCTCATGCTCTAGTAACGGCAGTTCTGTTTGTTAACGCGACCATTGAGGTGAAAATGCGCCTCATCCGAAAACAAAATGTTGATGAATGAATTGAAATGCTCAGTTACACAGTTAACGAATTGAATCTTCTGACTGACATTTAGATTTAATTCTTGCACCAATTGAATTTTATAGGGGTGTAAAGACAAATCTTTACGCAGAATGCGGTGTCATTCAAAACACTTACTCGTTTACGCACATATAGGTCAGAAGTCTCGCAAACGGACTGTCGTACGCTCTCTACGTCTCTACGTTTCTATGTCAGTTCTTGGTGACCTTGGGCGTCCCGACTTAGGTTTATCAATAGTTAAACCGATTTTTTCGAACTTATCGATTATTTTCTTATGATAAAGACACTTGGCGCTTGATTTATGTTACGCAAATCATGATGATTACTAAACTTTGTCCGTGTAATAATCACCAAATCATTATTTTTGTAAAATTCTCACAAACAAAACGCACGGTCCGCTTACCACAAACACTCCATAGCAACTACAATCTCGGCGCCGTCTGGTTCGCTGCGTTCACGCAGTGAGCCAATTAAATCGAAACTTCCTTTTGGGACACCCAATACAACAAATTTAATAATAAACACAAGAAGAGTCCAAAAATAAAAAGAAATAAACATTACACACTGTAGAAACAAATGGAAGTAGATCGACCATAGCCTTCACAATCATATACACTACAAACCTACTTTTTTTTCTTTATTATTAATTTAACCAGCGTATTTTCAATCTACTCCTAATTTGAGTATTAAGTAAAATTATATGACAATACAATGTCATGCGGGGAGCTCTAGCCAGTGCTAGTCTCCCTAATGATTACATCAGTTTTGATTAGGTTGTGCGAGGTCCAGCGGCCATTGTCGTTTGAGCCTTCTTGCGATGTCCGGTTGATTGGAGAGTTGTTCTATGAGTTGGTTAGGGTGTCCTGCCAAGTTACTGCACAAACCTATTGAAAGTTGAAAAAGTCTTTTGAGTCGAAACCTTCATAAAGCAGTTAGATTTCGTAATACAGCGTTTTGATATAAATTTAATCAAAATTTTACACGAATTAAAGAGTAACAACCAAAAATATTTAGAACCAAATTTTTATTTTTTTTGCCACTTAGAAAATGTTGTAGAGATTGGAATAAATGGAAATCCGATGGCGCAATATCGGATGAGTATGGTGGGTGAGGCAACACCTCCTACCACAATTCATTAATTTTTTCCAGAGTTCGTCTTGCGCAGTGCGGTCTTCCATTATTGTGTTGCAGAATAACGTTTTTTCTGTTGACAATCAGTGGGCACGTTTTCAATTAAATATTGATTTACTCGATCCAATTATTCACAGTAAAGATCTGCATTCACAATTTGGCTAGGTTTCAGCACTTCAAAATGAACGACCCGGCGAATACTCCACCAGTCACACAAAAGCGCCTTTTTGGTGTGTAAACCTGGCTTAGCTGTACTTCGTGGCTATTCATTTGAAAAGAGCCACTGCTTATTGCGTTTTGGATTATCATAGAGGACCCATTTTCATCTCCAGTGATAAAGTGATCAAAAAACGTTTCTGTATTGTGCCGCTGAAGCAATAAGTTGCATGTGGTGGACCGGTTAGCTTTGTTTCCTTTGGACAGATTATGCAGGACCCAAACACCTGCTCTACTTACTTTACCAATCTCCTGCAAATGTTCTTAAATGGTCGACCAAGGTTGGTTAAGAGTGTTTGACAGTTCCTCGATTGTCTGACACGAATTTTCTTTCACTTCTAAAGTTATTGGTCTTCCTAATCGATACGAGTCGAAAAGATCAAAATTACCGGATTTAAACTTATAAAAACCACTTTTGGCATTTCCGAACGTCTAATGTACTTGGATAAACGTCCCAAATGTTTTTGGTAGCAACTGTTACGTTACTACTCTTGTAAAACTCAAAAAGCATACAATGCCGGAAATGTACCTCTTCTAGTATTTGGTTGGCCATTTCACCATAAGTTACAAAAAAATTAAGATTTTATTATTTACCAGTAAATAAGTCCCTCTAATATTAAAATGTCTTTGGCACGACTTTGAAGTACACAATTAGCTGATAAATAACAACAGAATAAGGACATGCCCAGAAACGACATTATTTTCCAGTCCGCCTATTACTTAAAGAGAACAAAATACCTTATACAGTCCTAATTACTTTTAAGACAGCAGATCAACGCAGACAACTCTATGACAACAAATACTAAACCAATAACCCAATAGTACACAACAGTTCTCAAAAATGCTCCAAAATACCCAACACCTCTTGCTGTATTAATTAAATTTTTTATTACTTTCCTTATCCTATAATAAGGAAAGACCAACGAACAAGAGAGGAGTATGCAGAACAGATCAGGAAGGGGATACAAGAAGTGGAACAAGAGATAATGGAATTGAATATCGAAGAAATGTGGGGAAAGTTCAAAGAAATTATAAATAAGGCAGGAGAAATAGCCTGCGGGCTAACTACAACTGGGGGCATAAAGAAGAGAAGAAGTTCGGGAGCGAAGAAATTAAAGATATCATAAAAATAAAAAAGATAGCATTGAAAAACTATTTACAAAGGAAGAGTGATGTAGCGTATGAGAGGTATAAGAAAGCGAGGAAAATAGTAAAGGAAAAGGTAAAAATAGCTAAAGCTAAGGAATGGGCAGAATTTGGGACCAAAATGGAAAAGGATATAGGGGCCAACCAAAAGCTATTCTACAGGACCCTAAAGAACATGAGAAATAAAGGAAGAAAAATCAGGTCAAAACAGGTTATGGACAGGAATGGAGGGATACTAATGGGGGATGAAAAAATTATTGAAAGATGGAAGCAATACTTTCAGGATATGCTAGAGGGGGAAGAGGTGACTGAAGAGAAAGCGAAAGAAGAAACACAAAAAAAGTAGAAATTCGAAAAAGAGAGAGAAAAGGACAAGTGGACGAAGCAAGTAACGGGATCAAGCGAGAAGAAATCGAAAAGGCAATACGAAAGCTAAGAAATGGCAAAACCCCAGGAGTAGACGGCATAAAAGCAGAATTATTGAAGGGAATGGGTGAAGAAGGAATGGAATTACTACAAATAATTATAAATAAAGCGTGGATAATACAAACAGTGCCCAAGGAATTGAAAACTGCGGTAATAGTTCCCATTTTCAAGAAGGGTAATCAGAAAGGTTGCGCAAATTATAGGGGGATATCGCTACTCTGTACATCATGCAAGGTATATGAGATGATTTTGGAGGCAAGGCTAAGGAAGGAAATGGAAGGAAAGTTTCATGAAGCACAAAGTGGTTTCAGACCTGGATATTGCACACAAGACCACACATTGACACTGAAAACATAATAGAAAAATGCTACCGTACAACAAAGAAATTATATATATATATATATATATATATATATATATATATATATATATATATATATATATATATATATATTGTGTAGATATGGAAAAAGCATTCGACAAGGTGGTGAGAAACAATATATGGGACATATTGGAGAAAAATGGAACAGCAATGGAGTTGATATAAGCTATAAAATCGCTATACAATAACACAGTAAATATAGTTAGGAAGGACAAAATGGAAACCAAAAAATTTAGAACTAAAGAAGGAGTAAGGCAAAGCGGAAATTTGAGCCCACTGCTCTTTATCATTTTTATGAATGAGATAATCAAAAAAGTAAGTGATAAAAGCAAGAAATTAACGGTGGGATATTATAAAATGAAACCAGTGGAAGTGAGTGAGTGCGTGTTCGCGGATGACATAGCAATATTGACAGATTCGGACACGAGGCTACAACATAATGTGGACTTATGGGTTAAAGAACTGGACAAACAAGGAATGAAAATAAACACAAATAAAACAAAGGCAGCAGTAATAACAAATAATAACGTGAGAAAAATAAGCATAAAGATTAACAATCAAAAAGTAGAACAAGTAAAAATCTTAAAGTACCTGGGAGTTACCATAGAGGAAGAAGGAAGACAACAAGAAGAAATAAATAATAGAGTAACAACAACGGCAAAAATCTTCCATAGTATAAGAAAAGGGTTCATTAACAAAGCAGAATTTAGTAACAAAAGAAAAATGACAATTATGACCATATGCCTACCGACGCTGATTTACGGATGCGAAACTTGGGTTCTAACAGAGAGACAATACCATAAGATACAGGTCTTAGAAATGAAGTACCTTAGAAAAGTGGCTAAGGTCACAATAATGGATAAAATAAAAAACGAAGAAATAAGAAAAAGATTGGATACCGAAAGTGCCAGAAAGATCATCGAGAGGACTCAGTTAAGATGGTGGGGGCACATGAGAAGACTGAGCGAAGAAAGACAAACCAGAAAAGTATGGGAGGCAAAACCCATTGGGAAGAGAAAAAAAGGCAGACCAAGGAAGATATTGAAGGCAAGAGGAATCTCAAGGAAGCAGGCTGAAACATCAGCAAGGGACAGGGCCAGATGGAGACAAATAATAAAATAACGAAATAAGTTTGAGTGAAAGGTAGACTAGGGTAGGTATAAACGGGAGGGAGATAGCTACATGCAATATGGAAAGAAGAACTTTATTAATTATTTTAAGTTATGGTAATTGTGATATTTGGACTTAATTTAATTTAAGGAAAGCCTTATTCGATCCTCTACACCTAACCTAATATATTTCCAGAAACCTTTTATTTTTGTGCTCATTTAACACGAGTTCAGAAGGTAGATTATGTCAGTTAGTATAAAACTGCAGTTTAGATTATTACTTGTACATCATCTCGCTTGATGTATTATATTACAAAAAGTGATGACGTTTTAGCATATTCGTATGACGTCGGGAAAAGAAAGCAGCAAGTAACTATTTGAATTACAAATGAGTCATCTCCAACAAAAGTAGCTTTTCAAACAGGTCCTAATAACTTTTTTGGTACCTGTGACTTAGCTCATCACAAATGTAATTCTTGAGGTCAGTTTTGAATGGAATACTAACTAATCTTTAGTTATGTTTACCAAAATATGTACGAAAAAGACTTACAAGAAGAATATTTAAATGAACAAAACAGTCAATTGATAAATCATCCGCCATATTATCTTAATTTAACATTCAGTAGTTTATTTTTGTTTTATATAACTTAAATTAGATTATTATTATTAATAAAAACTGTTATTGATTTTAAAAATCAGAGCAATAACACACATTAAAGAACTAATAATTTCTGGCTCAGCCGTCGTACTATTAGGGTGTGCTCTATTTATGAATGGGATTGTTTTCACATGCACTATTTATTTCTACAGTGGCTTAGCAATTAAAGAACTAACGCAATAAAACTGTCCTTGACTATGAGTAATGTATTGTGAATAAGTCTAGACCAAATTATTATAAAGTTTAATTTAAGGAAATACCAATGGACATTTTCCAACATATGTGAATATTTAGTAAAAGAGTATGTAATAAATTAATATTTTTACTAAATCTCTAGTAATAGTATACCTATTGCAAAATTCTTGATAAATGAAGAAATGGTACAAATATTTTATAAAATAAATTTAAAAATTGTAATAAAGTATTTTTGAATTAAAAATGTGTTTTAATATAGAAAAGAATATCTTTCGAATGTATACAAACGAATAACTTTCATTTCTTTTTATAAATAGCGCTGTTTGTTGAACTTCTACAATTTGAAATTTAAAATATATTAAATAAATATTAAATAAAAAATTAAATTGGAGTCTTTTTTACTTTCCATTAAAATGCAATTTTATCAAATATAGTATAATTGGTTGCCTAACTACTGCTCATAAGCAAATAAAGCGTTTATAAAAATCTTACAAATATATATATATATATATATATATATATATATATATATATATATATATATATATATATATATATAATACATACATATACAATTACTTTTTCAAATATTGGGAAACATGATGTCTGTTTTATCCCTATTGGAGGTATTATACTACTAAAGTTACTATTTTCTTACGATTATTTTCTTTATTATTACTGTTTGCTTGAAGTGAACACATTTATTCAATAATTTTTGTTCTGTTGCTGAACGGTTGTGCGATTGGGCTATCAGCAGTCAGCTGTGTAAGCAAAATTTACACTTATATTTTGTTAGTTAGCGAAATATCTATACGTTGAACTAGTATATTGTATTTCTAACCGCTTTCCCCTAGTGAGGTAAAGCAGTTATGTCAACAAAAAGAAAATCGAATCACCTCTCGCCTCTTGTAAGTGAAACTGCAGAAAAAATATCAATGGCAGCCCACATCAATATTGGAAAAAAACAAATATTACATACCAGAACACCTTGATCCGTTAAACAAAAACACACCTTCAAAGAGCACCGTTACATCTATGGAAACCAACAAAGTAAACAAGAATAAAATCCCTCCAATATTCTTACACGGGCCAGTTAATCACAAAAAAGTTATTGCAGACATTCAAAGCAGTGTTAAGAATAAATATTTTACCAGCCTTAGTGAATTCAAGCTAATTCAAAAGATACTTGGAAATACTGGGCCCAAAATTTATCGCTGAATGACAAAAATACTGTAAAGTTTTTGCTCTCGATAATGATGAATAAAAATTAAAAATTTATTTTACTTACAGAAAATCGAACTATTTGCTAACACTTATGTACACGATACAAAGAATTACAAACGTAAAATTACACTGTATTATTTGTGAAATTATTTATGTTGCACTAGCACAGAAGGTTTCGCTTTCGTTACTCGATTTCTACTTATTTCTGGACCGCTAAGTGCTTTTTTTCTGCTCGAATTAAAGACGTTATATTCACTGCTCGATCGTGACGGTTCAGCGGGCGCTATAAAAGTCGTTTAAAAATTAGTTACAATGCGTTATGAGGCTCATCCTAACAACAACAAAGAGTAGAGAATTGGTGCAAATAATTTAGCTGTCAACAAACCACATTTGTAATTGTGCTTGTTATGTCAAGTTAATTTACATCTGTACAGCAGTTTTTAGTTTAAGTAATAAACTATGAAGCAAAACCTTATTTTTAAGAAAATAAATTAAATTTCTTACCAAGAAGGCAATATATGTGTTGGTTCAAGTGAAATCTGAGATATTTGCTTTCGAAATTTACTTTTTATATTTATTGACACTTGATATAAAAATATAAAGAAACAAATAATGTAAGCTGTAAAGGAAATAACGCCAGTGTGGCTGCGCTGTTGAAGCGCTTAGTTGTGATGCGGACGTACGCGAGTTCAATTCTGGACAGCAGATGCCTAATATGTGATCTACTCAATCACTAAAAATAATTATTTTTTTTTTATTAGACATTGTGGCAGATTAGCAGTTTATGTGCTGTAGATGGCAGTGTTATATGATTAACATATCAATATAATAGAATAACAGAGTGATTATTATCATCACTTATGAAATTAAAATTAATGTTAGTAGGTGTATTTTTGATTTAACACAATAGTTGTCTAGTTTATCTAGTTGTCATCACTATCACTATCACTTTGTGTTAGATAAATGTCTTGTGGTAGTTTTCGTTTCAGTCTTGTGTGTATTTGTCTTTGTCCTAGTTGATAGAACACTGCACTAGCACGAATCCCATTGTTTGCGTGAAAGTTTATGGTTAATTTTTTGATGTACTCCGAGATCGCGGATAATCCGAATTCTGTGTGAAGTTGTCTGTGGGTAACATACCAAGAGGCATTCACTGATATTCTCAGATTATTTTTTTTTTGTAGTACTTCGATTCTCTGTATATTAGTTTTAGATGTATTTCCCCAGATTACACAAACGTACAGTACTAATGGTCGTATTAGTGCTTTATATAGTAACGTACATTCAGGTTTTAGTGACGATTGCCTGTTGATGAGGGCATATATCGGTGCCAGTCTTGCATGGCCTTCATTTAATTTTGTAAGTACATGAAACTTTCAGGTAAATTTGGTGTCTAAATATACACTTATTTTACAGCTTCCGCGGTTTGTGTCCACATAATTGGGTTGTTGTTGATCATTATTGGCGGTGGTTCGTTGATTTGTCTGAGGGTAAAGATTTTCGCTGTACACTTGTCATAGTTTATCGCTAGATTCCAGTATTTGAACCATCTAGTCAGTTTATTTATCGCATGTTGTAATTGTGTAATTGCATCTATAATATTGATGTTTTTAGTTAGTAATGCAATAACATCTGCGAATAATGCTAAGTCTACATTTGTATTAGGTATATCTCTGGTATAGATGTTAAATAACATAGGTCCTAGGATGCTCCCATGGGGAACTCCTGCTCTAATATGCCTTGTTGATGATACGGTTGAATGGATTTTAACTGCAAACGTTGTATTGTCAAGATAAGAGAATAAGATAGCTTTCAAGTATTCTGGGATAGTAAGATTAATAAGCTTGTATTGTAGGCTTTCAGTCCATACATCGAAGGCCTGTGCCAGATCCACAAATAGTGTCGTTGTATATTGTTTATTTTCCTAGTCTATTTCTATTGTTTCCACTATATGCTGTAGTTGGTGACGTGTCGAGTGACCTTTTTTAAACCTAAAATGGAAGACTGGTAGTAGTTGCAGTCTTTCGAGTTCTTTATTTAACTTATTATGGATTACTTTCTCAAGTCATTTTGATAAGGTTGCTAATAGACTAATAGGTCTGTAGCTAGAAATGAGTTTTTTGTTTTTCCGGGTTTGAGAAAGAGGAGGATTCATGCGTGTTTCCATTTGTCTGAAAAATAACCTGTTCTTAAGCATGCGTTATATATGTTAGCTAAGTATGTTAATCCTTTGCAGGAAAGTTGTTTAAGAATTAAGTTAGGTAATCTGTCTTCTTCAGAAGTTTTGTTTAGTAGGAGAGTTTTAATTGTTGAAGTTAGTTCTATTGGTGAAGTTGATTCCATTTGATCCCCGGCTAGTGGGAGGTGTGTTTTTATGTGCCTTACTATTATATTTGCAATGCATCTTGATGATTGTCGGAGGTAAATGTTTTTTTGAGGTGGTCGGCGAATACTTCGCATTTTTCTTAATTATTGCGAGAATTTCTTGCGGCTGTTGTAAGATTCTCGTTGTGGTTTTCTAGAGTCCCGGGTCGCCTGGTTCAAAGATACTAATGTGCTTCTGGTATGACCTGATTTTGTGTTCATCCAGTTCCCCTTTAGTTCTGTGTGATAAGTTGTTAACCGTTAAGCGTTTTTCGTTGCAGGGTTTCTATTGCGTTGCCACTCCCTACGCAGCTGGACTTTTTGTTTTATTAAATTTACTATTTGGTGTGGTGAAATTCTGTAGTTAGTGGGTTTTCGTTGTTTTCTTGGAGACGCGGCTGTTTGTATACTTTCTATTATTGCTGTTGTGTAGTTAGATATTGTTTCGTCTATCTCTTCCGATGTTAATAACTTATTGGGGTATTTGAGATTTTTATTTGGAACTTTCTGGAAAAGGTGCCAATCTATTAGTACATTTATTAATCTCGGTTCATTAAGTCTACTGGAAGATGGTCCGAGTTAAGTTCTGCGCAAACTTCTTGAAATATTTGTTTCTTAAATTTTTTTAGACTATATGTCTAAGATATCCGGCTCATGATTCAACCGATATATATGTTGGTTCTTCTGGGATTATTATCTGTAGAGCGTGTGCAGTTGCGATTGCGTCGACTTTTCTTCCTGCTGGGTTATCTGCCCTACATTCCCATATGATATTTGTGGAGTTGAGATCTTCAATTAAAATTGTAGGTTCATTTCCATTGAATATCTCGCATATGTCGCTTTCAAGTAGTTGTTTGTTTGGTTGTCTATATACACTGATTATTTTAATATAATTATTATCTTGTCTTTTTATTTTGACAGCTACTGTTTCTAGATTGGTCACATTGATTGTCGTATCTTCATGATGAATAATTTTTTGTTTTATGAAAATTGCTACTCCACCCGAGGCAAATCTTGTTGCTCTATCATTGCGATAACAGGAATAGCCAGGTATTTTTATTCTGTCATTGTTGGTCGATATACATGCTAGATAAATGTTTTATCTTGCTAGAAAGGTCGCCAACTGCATTTGCTGGGCCTTTAGTTTATTGGCATTTCAGTTCAGGATGTTTGAATGGATAATTTTTTTGTTGGAGTTATGATTCATTGAGGAGAAGTGGTAAAAGATTTGAGTTCAATTTCTAAAGTGTTGTTTGTTGGTTTCTAGGGTTGATTTTGTTTATATTAATTTGTGGAGTTTTTGTCAAAATGTGGGAAGCTTGTAAGATTATTTACTGATGTTGGTTGTGTGTTATTATTAGTTTGTTCTTTTTTTGTGTATGTTCTACTTTTGGAGAATTTTGAGTCCTGGAAGTGCCTGCAGACCCTAAAGTTGGCTGGTTAATTTCTCCGCAGTTAACTCAGATAGCAGGAGTATTTCTGTCTTTATCACAGTCAGTATACATGTGGTTACCCAGACACTTCACACAGCTAGGTTGCAAGCGATAATAGTTTTTAGTATGGCCATAGGTTCCACTCTGACTAGCATGTGGTAGATGTAATCGATTTTGAAAATTTCATTTGCTTTTTCATTGGTCGTATTGCACATCCAGGGATTGATACTATTGGGACTATTGTATAGTCTGGTGATACTAATTATGGGAAAGTTATGTACAGAGAGTTCATCTGCTAGATCCTTTTCCGTTAAGGAGACTGGGACATTCCTAATCACTACTGAGAGTGGTCGTTCATTAAAAAAGAGTGGAATGCAATCTTATTTGTTAAACAATATTTTGCTAAAGCCCTGTAGCCGTCGTTTGTCAAAAGTATAATTTTTAGTGAAGTCCCACTAAGGCTGGTAAAATATTTATTCTTAACACTGCTTTGAATGTCTGCAATAACTTTTTTGTGATTAACTGGCCCGTGTAAGAATATTGGAGGGATTTTATTCTTGTTTACTTTGTTGGTTTCCATAGATGTAACGGTGCTCTTTGAAGGTGTGTTTTTGTTTAACGGATCAAGGTGTTCTGGTATGTAATATTTGTTTTTTTCCAATATTGATGTGGGCTGCCATTGATATTTTTTCTGCAGTCTCACTTACAAGAGGCGAGAGGTGAATCGATTTTCTTTTTGTTGACATAACTCCTTTACCTCACTAGGGGAAAGCGGTTAGAAATACAATATACTAGTTCAACGTATAGATATTTCGCTAACTAACAAAATATAAGTGTAAATTTTGCTTACACAGCTGACTGCTGATAGCCCAATCGCACAACCGTTCAGCAACAGAACAAAAATTATTGAATAAATGTGTTCACTTCAAGCAAACAGTAATAATAAAGAAAATAATCGTAAGAAAATAGTAACTTTAGTAGTATAATACCTCCAATAGGGATAAAACAGACATCATGTTTCCCAATATTTGAAAAAGTAATTGTATATGTATGTATTATATATATATATATATATATATATAAACTGACTAGATGGTTCAAATACTAGCGATAAACTATGACAAGTGTACAGCAAAAATCTTTACCCTCAGACAAATCAACGAACCACCGCCAATAATGATCAACAACAACCCAATTATGTGGACACAAACCGCGGAAGCTGTAAAATAAGTGTATATTTAGACACCAAATTTACCTGAAAGTTTCATGTACTTACAAAATTAAATGAAGGCCATGCAAGACTGGCACCGATATATGCCCTCATCAACAGGCAATCGTCACTAAAACCTGAATGTACGTTACTATATAAAGCACTAATACGACCATTAGTACTGTACGTTTGTGTAATCTGGGGAAATACATCTAAAACTAATATACAGAGAATCCAAGTACTACAAAAAAAAAAAAAAAATCTGAGAATATCAGTGAATACCTCTTGGTATGTTACCCACAGAATTCGGATTATCCACGATCTCGGAGTACATCAAAAAATTAACCATAAACTTTCACGCAAACATTGGGAATCGTGCTGGTGCAGTGTTCTATCAACTAGGACAAAGACAAATACACACAAGACTGAAACTAAAACTACCACAAGACATTTATCTAACACAAAGTGATAGTGATAGTGATGACAACTAGATAAACTAGACAACTATTGTGTTAAATCAAAAATACACCTACTAACATAAATTTTAATTTCATAAGTGATGATAATAATCACTCTGTTATTCTATTATATTGATATGTTAATCATATAAGACTGCCATGTACAGCACATAAACTGCTAATCTGCCACAATGTCTAATAAAAAAAAAAAATTTTAGTGATTGAGTAGACCACATATTAGGCATCTGCTGTCCAGAATTGAACTCGCGTACGTCCGCATCACAACTAAGCGCTTCAACAGCGCAGCCACACTGGCGTTATTTCCTTTACAGCTTACATTATTTGTTTCTTTATATTTTATATCAAGTGTCAATAAATATAAAAGTAAATTTCAAGCAAATATCTCAGATTTCACTTGAACCAACACATATATTGCCTTCTTGGTAAGAAATTTAATTTATTTTCTTAAAAATAAGGTTTTGCTTCATAGTTTATTACTTAAACTAAAAACTGCTGTACAGATGTAAATTAACTTGTCATAACAAGCACAATTACAAATGTGGTTTGTTGACAGCTAAATTATTTGTACCAATTCTCTACTCTTTGTTGTTGTTAGGATGAGCCTCATAACGCATTGTAACTAATTTTTGAACGACCTTTATAGCGCCCGCTGAACCGTCACGATCGAGCGGTGAATATAACGTCTTTAATTCGAGCAGAAAAAAAGCACTTACGGTCCAGAAATAAGTAGAAATCGAGTATCGAAAGCGAAACCTTCTGTGCTAGTGCAACATAAATAGTCTCACAAATAATGCAGTGTAATTTTACGTTTGCAATTCTTTGTATCGTGTACATAAGTGTTAGCAAATAGTTCGATTTTCTGTAAGTAAAATAAATTTTTAATTTTTATTCATCATTATCGAGAGCAAAAACTTTACAGTATTTTTGTCATTCAGCGATAAATTTTGGGCCCAGTATTTCGAAGTATCTTTTGAATTAGCTTTTTACTTTCCTTATCCTATAATAAGGAAAGTAATGTAATCGGCGGAAATTTGACCTACCCAGTTTCTCACATTTCTGGACGAATTATAGCCTCAGGGCACCAAAAAAGTTGGTTTGAGCCATTGGTTCGTGTGTGTGTGTGTGGGTCTGTCGGTCTGTCAGTAAAGAGGATATCTCGAGAACCGTAAGAGCTAGCGATTTGAAATTTGGTATGCAAGTTACTTGTAGATAGGGGACGCAGTGCGAAGCTTTTGGTAAAAATCGGTAGAGCCGTTTGGTCACAACGTCACAAAATCGGTCGCAAAGCGGTCGCGAATCTAAACGGTTGAAGATACAAAAAATTCAGTAGAAGAAAAATGATTTGTTATCACGAGATAAACATGAATTTAAAGTAAAAGTTGGTAAAATAGGAATTCGAAAAAAAATGAAGCCCAGAATTTTTGCCACAATAACCCAAATAATAGGATAAGGAAAGTCGTGTGATGTTCACACCAGATTCTTTAGTATATGTAGAGGTAGGTGTACAATAAACAGTTGCGAGAATAACTTTCTAAAGAAGGCTTTTATTGCTGTACCTTGTATAAGGTATTTTTGGTATTTTGCTAATTGGTAGTATTTTATTGAGCCTTTGATAAGTATTACTATTCTTTTCCTTTATGGTTTGAAAATTGTGTTCTATTAGACTATACCTAAAAAGCTTATTAACTAAATGATTATAATGAGGATACTGATATTTTAATTAGTAGTTAATTTGTCTAGAATTTTGGCCAGTGTCATGGTAATGATTCCCGTTTGTTGTGTTATTTTTACTTGCATTTGCATAAGTTTTGAGTATTAATAATTACTGAAAGGTTGAATATTATTCATATATGTAGGTGTCTGACCTCTTTTTTCTTATTAATTGTTGATACTGCTCACAGCTTTCGATTTATAGGGTGGTTGCCTGCACATAGCGCACATTTTGTCGGCGTCTCTTTATTTTTTTGCGTAATGAAGTATTATGGCTTATTACAGTAAGTTTTAGTGTGTCCATATTGTGTTAAGTTACAGATACATAGCATACAATAACTACAATGTAGAATATAAAATAAGTGTCTCCTATACTATAACTTCTAACTAATGTAAATTGTCTTGGCGCATTCTTCCTTGTTCTTCGCCAATATTTTCCCTTCACTCCATGTCAGTCTCTTTTCTGTTATTTGTGAATCCCATGTTTTGTTTGGCCTTCTTCTCAATCTTCTTTGTTGTAAACTTGTCTGCCATATCTCCTTTGTTGATATTTCTTCCCCCATTTTTACTGCGTGCTCGGGTCACTTTAAGTGCTGACGCTGAATGCTTTGTACTAACGGTTCTACTTCTAGCTCATTTTTATTACATCATTTCTTATTCGGTCTTTTCTCAATATCCCCATTACGCCGTTCAAATATCTTAGTTGATTTTTTGTTAACTGTGATCTTTGTTTTCTTTATTATTTCTCTATTTCTCACAAATAAATTGCTTAATGAGTAATGCAGTTTTATTACACTTTCCAGTCGATTATTTATTTCCTTTTTTTTAGTTCTGGTTTAATTGTATTGTTATATTCATATAGTTTTTCCCTATTACCATTACTCTTGTTTTTCCTACATTTCTTAGATTTATGAGGCTGTCTTGTAGGTTTCTTTCATTATTAGCGTAGATCACCAGATTGTCAGTGAAGGCACTTTCCAATACTTCCACTATCTGCATATTCTTGTATCCCACCTTTTAGTTGCTTTACTTTTCTGTTAACTTCCTTGGTTATGAGATCTATTACTAAGTTGAATAGGGCTGGGATAAATCTTAAACGTTTCTCAACTCCTCCGAATATGCTATTACCTGTTCTCCCATAGTTTCTTGTTGTTTCATTAAAACTTCTTATAGAGTTCTGAAATTTCTTATTTTTAAACTGCTTCACACTACCTTCTTAGAGCCATTGTCGAAAGCTTTTTTCAGATCTAAGAAGGCCATAAATATCCTATTGTTAACACATTTTTTGATAAGTTGTTGTATACAAATATGTAACTTTATACCTCTCTTCCCTTTCTGAACCTGCACTGAGAGTCTTCCAGTTGGGGTTCTGTTATCATTTCTAGTCTTTTTGCCAGCACCCTTTCATATAGTTTAAATGTTCAGCATATTAACTGCTCTGTGATTTCAGCAGTTTCGTTTGTCACCTTTTTGTGGATTGGTAGAAGTATAGCTATTTCCCAGTCTTTTAATATTTTTTCGCCGTTACATACTCTATTTAATAATTTGGTCATTACTTTCAGGTCACTTAAATTTTTTACCAACTCTGTTGTCACTCCATCGTGTCCCGCAGCTTTTTCTTGTTTCGGCACTTTCGCAGCTTAATTTGGGCAATATTATTAACAAAAATTTTGATAATCTAAAGATAATTAACTGTCTGAAAGAAAGCGATACGGCTTATCAAACTAAGTACATATTACCTATCTTTCATACTTTTTCACTAAAAATTCTAAAGAAGTAGAAGATTATAGTTTTCAACCAGATGAGTTTACAGAAGTCTTTTTAAGTTCGTTCTGGGATTGCTTACAGAGCAATCTCTTCGCCGGCCCCATGTTTTCTAATGATTTTAATTGTAAGACAGAAGTGCTACAGGCTGTACATCAAGTGTAATTCTATGTACCGTTAGAAAAAGTCTAATCACTTGTGTTATTACGCATCATAGCCATAATAAATGCAAAATGCAACTGTCAATAAATTAATTTTGAGTTCGAGCAGTTTAAATTGACGGTTTATGATGTTTTACTAATACTTAGAACCAGTTCAAACTATGATTATATTATGTGTATATCAAAATGTAACCTACTGTGTATTATACATTAAACATCCTTTGTATTATAAAAAGCCATTTATTAAAATATCTGTAGTATGCATAATAATTATGTATTAGTCACAGTATAGTTTTTTACATCGTATTAATAATATACTTAATATAATAATAAATAAAAAATTCAAATTATAAAATATAAAAAGTAGATGTCGACACGACGTTAATTTGAATTCTGTTGGATGCCGCTATCGACGGCCGCGATTGTTGAACGCAGCCACACCGAGCGAGCGACGCTGCTGCGCCGGCGAATGGTGGGGGCCAATCATGGCAACAAAGATGGCACTAACGGCTTGCTGCTGAGAAGCAGGCGGCCGTTTGTGAGATTATTTGTTTGTTTGACATAAAGTGCGCGGTCGGACGCAACCGTAGTAAAACAAGTAGTGCTCCTGTGCTTTCTGGTGCGAAGAGATGATATCGTCCATCATATCTAGGCTAGTAATGTAAGTTGAAGTTCTGTTTCGCTGATTTATCGTTCCGCGGCCGTTAACGAGGCGCATCAGCTGTAGAAGCACAACAAAGGCGACGCGGGCTTTTGCGACCCGTGCGGGGTGCTTATGGCGTTTTCAACCCGGTTGCATTCGAGCGGTGGTCTGTAAGGGCATGCGAGGTCACCCTAGGGCCAAGTTGTGATAAGCGATCTGCGCAGCTCCCGCGAAGGGCTGTAAATAGTCTAGACATCTGGCTGGCCCCGTCGTATTTATATATTTGCTTTGTTCCCTTTTTTAACGGCCAATGCTTTATTTACACCCTTCGTTATCCTGAAATTATCTGTTCCTGTTTACAAGTGACCTAAAGGTTGCACAACAGTTGAGCACAAAATGTCATCCAGCGATAAAGACATTGATAAAATGAATGAACGACTTAGAAAAATGTCTATTTTTTTAAATATCACGTCATTTATCGATCTTTATGTGCGTAGTTTTCCATTTCTCAGCAGCCGGTAGCTGAAAGTGGTTGATCAATAGCTTTGTGAAGTTTTACGACTAACATTTGATGACTAACAACATTCGAGACGTGTAAAAACGGATGCGGTGGACAGGAATTGATTATTTGGTGCTCGCCCCCTTCTTTTCTTTACTGGGTCAGGAGAGCTTTTTGGGAATGTATGATGCGTGAGGAATCGTTACCGGAATAATCCGGCATATTTTGAGATGCTCTCTGCCCGGATGCTTTCATCTTTCTGCTCGGGCTGTTGGAGTAATTTTACGAGGGATGACTATGCCCTAAGCGGATTAGGAAGGTCGTTCCGAATCTAATAATGGGGTTTGAACGTTGGAAGGCCCAGAAGTTACATTTAGAAAGAAAAGAGTATGGCGGTTTTTTTTCAAGTTAAATGTCGAAGGAGTATTTGGACACTTTGGTTTGGTGTGATCAAAAATATCACCGATTTTATTACTTCTAGGGAAAAATCTTGACCGTCGATATTAAAAGTTTTGAAATGGACCGAATTTTTTCCATAGTCTTTGTCTTTTTTCTATGAAAGTTAATGTATCCTTTTTGGTACCATTCTTCTGATTGGTAAATAAATCTGCGTGAGCCATAGACAATGTAAAGGGTGATCCAAATTGAACGCGCCTTTTTGTTTTGCCATCGGCTACTTTGACATTTTGACAGATTTTATACGATTACTACGTATGGAACGTTATACAGCGAGGTTGTTAAAACAAATTGCAAATTTGCTGAAAATTTTGTGAAGGGGGTGCGAAAACTCCGTGGAAATTTTGGTCGAAAGAGTGCACTAAATTAATCGTGCGAGGGCCGATTGCAAAATTTGATGAAACTAGAGCGGTAATGGATGCAAGACGTAAACATCAGCGTGAGGTGAGGTTCCATGAGTCACGGTTAGTCAAATCCGAAAACATGGACTTTGTATCGTGCATATGTATTAATTACTTAAAGAAACTCTTTTCAGAGAGTATTCCTTAAAGACCTGTATCTTATGCGTTCAAAATTCAGTTGACGTTTAATTGCTGACCATTTTTACCGTAGACAGATGGTCAGTTGGTTTTTAGATTATTTTAAAGTGCATTTTCAGTTCCATCTTTAACGAGACTTATTTTTAATTCGACGGGTTCTTAAACAAACAAAATTTTGCTACATTTAAAGTTCGGAAAATCTTAGTGTTACTCATGAAAAGCAAATGGACGAGGTATTGTTTGATAATAATTTTTGCTACTTATGCTTTCTGGTGATTATTAGGACAACTTTATTTAAAATAAGTTGAATATAAAAAAAATTATATCGAACACTGGTGGCTATCGCAGCATGCCTTTTTAAGTGCGTCTGTTGCCTTCTCAAGGATTGCTTTGATTTTGTAGTTTTTAAAATCTCAAATCCAAACTTTAGGTCGACTAGTTTCAACAGCACTAAAGGCTGGGATGACATCATGCTGTGGTCACCTCTGTGTTGTCTTATTGAGATATCTACTTCTTAGAGTAATATTGATGGGTTTTATAATTCCTCCGGAACAATTAATGCATTAGTTTCACTTAAATGTATCTTTGCCTAGCTAAATTATCATTAACAAGAGATGCTGACTTTTCCCACTATTTTTTAATATTTTAATTTGTAAGATAGTACAAGTAGTGAGGACGCACCAAGTTGTGGAGATCCAAAACAGCTCTCCTACCAGAATTTATATAGTTTTGGCCGAGTGAAAGCGCACGAGATAGCGGAGCTCACGACATTGCGCACAGCAAATTCGTATGCAAACATTAGTCGTCTGTTTTGTGGGTGTTTAAGAGATAAATCAAGTACCAAAAATGGCGAAAAGCATGCCATTTATTGGAAAAATGATATCGTCAGTTTTTAGGATGTGAAAGGAATTCTTTCAATTGACTATTTTAGGAAGAGACTTTTTGGATATATCCAAAGCAATAATTCTCGGAAAAGCGTCGTAGAAAGGCCAAAAATTTATTGTTTTAGGGATACACCGCACCGGTGCGTTCAAGTTGCTCTGCCAAAGAACTTAAATGGTTGCCTCTACTGAAACTCATCAAACGACCTTTTTATCTTCATTCTTTCAGAGAGTGTTTCTGTGGATGAATTATAGATATAGATTTGTTTTAGTTCATGGTGTTCAATTGCTAATAAATTAGCTTCGTGTCTGATATCTTTTTATATTTATTATTTCTTTACTTATCTAAGTTTTTTGCATTACCAGATTGTCTATATTTTTATCTGAATGATGTATGTGTCTATATAAGATTTTTGTTTAAAAGTAATACGTGTACATCAAAGAACAATTGGTGTAAAGTATTTGAAACATAACCGTAAGAACTATTCTCTTTAGCTACAACTTATCTGTAATGTTTAACTCTATTGTTATTCAAACTAAATTCATATTTTAAAATTTTTGATAGCGTCTCCTATGACTTTGAACGTTTTAAATTTAACAACATGAAGTAGGTTGATTTTCTGTTCACCTCACGTCAATGCAACTTTTCCTTGATCGTTCATCGTGTCCATGCACCTGGTCCAGAATTTTCGCTGTTCCGCATTAGCGTGTTGAGTAGATTACTTGGAATTTTCATCTCGAGAACCTTCTGGATGTTTATTGTTTTGTCTCTGCATTTTCTGGCAGCCCTTTTAGAGAGGCCCGGCTTTCTGGTGGCGACTTCCTTAAAGCTGTTCTGTCCCAGAACCGCCAATTGGCAATTCTAGGAAAAGTCGACACATTTTGGGAAAAGTTTTGGGAATCTCTATGCTAATTTTGTATATGTAAGATTAGGCCACAGGTAAAAAGTGAATCAGGGTTTGGCATTCAGCTCATGCTTTTTAGAGATTTTTATTCTAAATGGATGAAAAGTTTGGCAATTTTTTACTATCAAACGACAGCCTTAAGAAATGAACCGACGTCACACAAATATAGTCTATGGCCGTAGGTCAAAAATTTTCAGATATCACATGCATTGTAAGTATTAGAAAAAAATTGCCCAAAAACGTAAAAATTGATATATTTGGATTTTTTTCTACAGACCTACGGCAGCTAAGATCATAAACATTTGGTTCTGAGTAGCTCTTGATCCCATGTATGTACCATAAAAATGGTTAACTCTGAAAAGTACTAGCTAAATACCAAACCCAGATTCACTTATTACCTATTAGCTATGGCCTTACATATAAAAAATCAGCATCGAGATTCTCGAAGCTTTTCTTAAAATTTGTCGATTTTTCGTGGAATTGCCCCAATGTCACTTGCAGAAAGGGCTGCGGAGGAGTTTCCATACCATGCTAGCGTTGCATGTGTTCTGATAATAGAAGTAGTAGTGCACCGTGGATGACTTTTGATTTAGTGTGGCACAAGCTTCAGACCCACTGTTAAAATAATCAATGGAAACGAGGCTATTTTTGTTGCCATCGTCAGTCGTCGAAGATTAATTAGATATGACTGTTACTCTTTTTGTTGGTTTGCCTATAGTGTATTGCCTTACAAGTGCAATTTCCCGACTGATACGATTCGCACCTTGCCACCATTTCTTTACGTCTTTATTATATTTCACACAACAAAACTGAATTCGAATCTTCTGTAATGTCTTCTTGATGCTCCATTATGCGGGTTACAGACTTCCGATACTTAGCCTCTCGGAACCAAAAATTGCAATCTGGTTGTAGTCCCTCCTATTAGCGTTTTCATTCTAGCATCATCTTTAATTCCGAATCAAGTTCCCGCTCTCTTTATATATCTTCTGTGGCAACCACCGATCAATAAACAATTGAGCTACTTGCAAATCACAGACCTTTTCCTCTAGTTAAAAATTATCGCTGCACGACTTTATCAATTCTCTCTAATTTCTCTATAAAATTTTTTAAATATTCTTCTGTGTTCTTATCAAACTTCCGAAGTGTTGTTCTGCTTTTACCTTCAGTTTTTTTTTTCAAAAATCTAAAATGTTTTATCGCGTTCGCGATCAACTTTTCAAAACTTACAAAATGTTTTTCGCTCTTATTTTTACTTTTTTCCTTTTGGAAGTATTTTTCGTAATTACCTTTATTTCTTGATTCTTTTTTCAATGGTCTGCTCAAACTTTTTGATTGTTTTTCTGCATCTATAGTTGCTTTTTGTAACTACTTTTTTAATTTTTCGATAAAACTTTTGGAATATCCTTTATTTCTTGTAATTTTGATTTAAATTTTTCTTTTAATTATTACCCCAGGGTTTGACCTCCAGGTATTTATTTATTGCAAGCTGAGTCGAGCTGGGCCGTAAAAATGCCAGTGATCAAATTGGCTAAAGCGGGATTCGAACCCGCATTTCTAGATTTCGTGGTCTAGCGACCTATCCACTAGACTACTACGGCTCTCTTTATTCTTTTAATTTCTAGAACATTCTTTCGTGTTTATTTTACTTCTTGCTTAAAGGTTTAGAGCGTTCTTCAAATTTCTCTATATTATTTCCGATTTGTTCTCTTAGTCTTGTAATTCTTCTCTCAAATGTTAGATTGTTCTTCCGTAATAATTTTCAGTTCTCATAAATTTGCTTTTAGTTTTTGTTTTATGGTTCTGAACTATTTTTTGGTGTTTATTATTCCCTCACAATGTTGGAGTTTCTGTATTAACGCATTTGGATCTGAAAACCAAAGCATGTTTTGCAGGCTCTCAATACTTTACTATTTATGTACGATTGTGAATTCCCAAGTCGATAAATGATGAGGGATATCAAAAGCCGCTGTCCCAGAATTCTCAGAACTGGCAAAACGAGCAGTTGTATGGGAAGTTGTTAAAGTCCTTAACAAACAGTGGACAAATTGGCGTACATATCAGAAAGAAGTGGAGTACCATTTATCGCTATGTGTATACTATAAGGTTGTGTCCAAAAGAAACTCTTACTGATACTCCAGAAAAAAGTCAACAGTATTTGACAATTGAGTTACGTTCTCAACCGGATGAATTCTGTGGTCTGTTATATTTTCTGACAGAATCCGATAGTCGGGTGTCAAAGTCCTTTTTGATACTGTAACATACGGGATTGTTAGCATAATCACATAGATTAATATGATGTATATCATGGAGGATGACGGCATCTCTTATCATCAAACACGTATAACTAACGCGTGGAAAAATGAGCAACGAATTCGACTTTGAAGATATGTGGCATATTATTTAAAAAACACGACCAGGAGACTATGAAATCATAGCAACAAAGCCTAGTTAATGGCAGTAGCGGCAGAAAAATGTTAGAAAACTATAGCCAATTTAATCGATACCATGTGGTTTGCAATTGATTTTTATTTGTTCAGCACACGATATCGCTAAAATCAGTAAATAAACGACAGATATAGGAGAAAGGATAGGTACAGTAAAATTATCACAAAAGGAGAATCAACTAAATTATGTAGTGAAGAGTTTTGTTATTAATTTGATCTTTGCCATACAGAAGATTTGATTGTCTTGCGTACCATAGATGCTAGATAATTTTAGTTATTTTTATCTGCTGCGACATTAAATCTTTAGCCGATGTTATAACGATAGCAGTTATTTATATGTATATTTGTTTCTTATGTAGCTTTATTCCTTCGCCTGCATGACGTGAATCAAATTAAAGATCAAATAAGCGGACTCTTCAAAAATATGTTTGCCACCTTCAATTTGCAGCATACACTTGGCACGGAGGTGGAATGCTAATATGATCAAATGTTAGTCTTGTTTGTCTTAGCATTAAATCACAAGATAACGAATGTCAAGAGCTAAATCTACACCTCGACTGAATATTAGAAAAGCGTCGACTTTTTAAAATAGGCATAAATGAATTATTATAAACGTTGTGCGATCTTGATAACCTTGACTTAAAATTTTGTACTTTCCCTTTGAATAAACTTAAACTTTTAACTAATTTGATGGAAACTGTACTGATTATTGCAAAATTTATTCGCGGCTATACTTGTTGTCTCTTTCTTTAAATCTCTTGTTTAAACAACTTATTGTTTTTCCTTAGACACCGGAGAATCCACAATTCTATTAATCTTATTATCTATTTCTGATGTACTTCTCTGCTTCAAACAAATAAAGGCCAAGCGGAAAGAACAACAACCAAAGGGGTAGAGCACAGAAAAAGAACACCACCTAGCTTTTTTTCATTTTAAATCAATTTTTTAATATACCGCTAATAATATTTACCCAAATGCGTTTAGCATAACGACGGTATTTTTAATATAAGAATTCTAATAACTTAATGCATTTTTGTAATAATTTTTTTTGCTGTATCTTATGAACGCATCTATCTTTATTTTATATCTCTCTAGACACTTTCTTTAATTCTAAAACAGCTGAATTATTTATTATTATATTATTTTATACTATTGTTTTTTATTTTATTATATTAATACAGTCAATTTACTATTTTATTTTTAAAAATGTCACGTACGTGTTCATGATTGTCATTCGTTTAGCAGTATATGAACATTTCAATTTTTCATGCTTAAGACATTGTTGGTAGGTAACATATTCAGTTCTAAAAAATTTACGCCGTTTTTCTTTGACGCAAACGGGAAGTATATTGGCGTTGATCAAAATGGATATCGTTTAGTCATACGAACGCGATAACAACAGAAACACAAATACGAACACTGCGTTTTATTATTGATGCACATTATTTTTAATTATTGTCGTGGATATTGCGTGATATCCAAATTAATAGCTGCCCGACCTTTGCAAACTTTCATAAATGAAAGAGCACAGATAACATTTCCGTCAGTTATCGGGTTATTTAAAAATCAGGCATGCAATATTAATTTCGAGAATATTTTCCTTTGTTTTTATTCTTATAAAATATTTGATGATTTTAATTTTGCTGCGCGACTTCAATATTCGGCTTTCCTTTAAATTATGGATTAGGGGCCGTCACGTGTCAATAGCTGTAACTGTTACAAGGGGGCAGTCAATTATAGGGAACTAACACATTTGAAGCCTGAAATTTACAGGAATTGTGGTTGCTGACATAATTGGTGAGTCACAAGTTTTTAATAAGATAAAATTAGATAAACGGCAACTTGAATGTGTAAATTATAAGGAAATTATGAAAGCAGAAATATTAAAAATTTTATAATTTTTAAAATAATTAATTAGTGGTCATAGCAAATTAAAATTACTAACGATCTGCTTGCTAGAGTAGTCTACTGTAAATTAAATCTATAGACTGGTTTTTTCTTGCAAGATTTTGGCTTTGAAAACATTTTTAGCTGCAACTTTACTAAGAAGTTTATATTATTTAGCAATATCTATTGTGGTTCTTTAGTTTGCTTATATAGAGCATTTACAAGATCCTTTATTTGAAAACAAAAAGCTGTGAGACGGGTTTTCTTCCTCAAATTTGCGAATCATATACATTTTCAACTATTAAGTATTTGTGTATCTGCTATAATTAACTCTAAAATAGTTTCAAATTAAAAACCATTAAATTCTGATTTCGTTTTACCCTAGTTTATATATATATATATATATATATATATATATGCATTCTTATTACTAGTACTTCAAAATAAATAATTTGGTTTACGCAGATCTCCCACTACGTGCCTCTTTTCTTAAGTTTTACTTTCGCCTTCTATAAATTGAAAGTCGAGTGGGGCAATGGGTTGCGGAATTTTTAAAAGTAGTAGCGGAACGAACGAGCTACAATATTATATTTTGAATATGTAAAGAGAACGCCTTCCGTTCTACTGACTCGTTAATTTTGCAATATTTTAGATTCCCCAATAGGCATTGAGTTCGTTTGAAATTAATAATTTTTGTTAGTTATTACTTCTATTTCCCGATAAACTAAAAAAGCTACATAACTATTTGCTTGATTCACTATTTTTGTTACTTGTTCAACTGTAAGCTACCCAAAATGGTTATTAACAATACTGTGGCACTTGGAGTTTAACTTTACGGCAAAAGGAATTTTGAAACACACGTAGGTATTTCAAGTGAATTTTAGACTAATTATTTTAGTTAATATGCAAATTAATTAATGTAGATTATGTAATCAGAAATTTTGGGAAAAATACAAAATATCCTTAAATTTCACATTTATATAATCTGATTATTACATATAATATATAATACTTTCATTTTTTCATCTAAGGAATTTAGTGTTTGATGGTATTTTGAATTAATATGAAATGTGCCAAAAATAGAAGATAGGTTTACGTTATAGTAATAAATCGTTGAGTTTCTCTGCAAATTTAAAGTATACAAGACGTACCTTGAGAGGAACGTTGAAAATCATGATTCTTCATGAACCGCATTAAAGCTGTTTCTGTATGAATTATTAGAGGTCTTCTTTTCACATAAGATTTGTTCGTTAAGAAAGTTATTCAGATTCATTATTATTACTCTTTATTCCAAGTGAACGCAGATACGCAATTATTTTTAATGACGAAATAGGTCACCCGCCAGGTATCAGCAGTCCACAAACGAATTCACTTCGGTTCACGCTACAGACAAATACCTTAACTGTTCTACCTACTACAAACTGGCTTATTAATTCTGTCTTTACAAAAGTTCCCGACATCTAGAAAAATGTGCAGAGGTTATCCCATAAATTTTCTTCGCTTAGATTGATATTTCACGTTTATAGCATGTTTTGTTTTTAGAAGCAAGATATTCCTGTAGCAGAATTGAACCTTGAATAATATGGATTTTCGCGGATGTGCATTCGTTCACAAGCCCAACATAATAAGAGCAATGTAATGGTGAAAAGCTCACCGCTATTGGATTGTGGAGCAATGGAAATAGGTTTTATGAAGTGATGAATCTTGCTACGGGATCGGGCAGGGCGATGAATGTACCTAGGTTTGGCGGATGCCAGGAAAACGCATCTGATTGTATTGTGCCAACATTCACCTTGATTTGGGACTATTTTTTTGTGGTTAGGTTTGAATTTTTTAGTTCGTGTAGCCAGAAGGATAAATTATATGTATCTTGATATTCTTGACAATTCTGTGCTTCCAACTTTGGTAACAGTTGGGAAAGACTTATCCTGTACCAATGGGATAACTAACTATTCTGTTGATACAGGAAGGTTATGCTGTCGTTTGAATAGATGGGTGGTGGATAACTGGAGTGGCCTACACAGAACCCTGATATCAATGTTAAGGTGGATTAACATTCTATTAATACCTGCTACAGAGTCTCTAATTTTACATAAGTGGGTGTACAGACTTTCAGTCATAATACTGTATGTTCTAGTCTAACTGTATAGGACCTTCGAAATTCTATCAATTTGTTTTCAAATATTATGTTTGAAATGTTTTTTGGAGTCTGGATTTTTCGCTCTCTTAACAATTCGATTGATGAAGCGATCACTATCACAATTTATATTTCAACTATTTCTTGTGCTCGAGTCGAATCGTTCCAAACAACTCTACAGTTCTTTTCAAATGCAATGCGGTGGCGATGCACAGATGGTTTTGAAGCCTACACTTCTTTGATAACTTAGGAGTATTTATTTTAGATTTGGCTTTGAACAGCTTAGGATGTAGTTTCCAAATTCACCACACTAGGTCTTCTCGAAGGCGACTGATTTTGAAGATAGTATTCCCCACGTTTAAATTTTTTGAATCACACTTTTACGGTATCGTAACTGACAACAGAGTCTTCTTCAACAGTGCAAACGTTTTTTTTGTAATTATTTATATAGCAAAAGTTCTCAAATTTCTCTTTACATTACCAAGATTTTAGAATGGGTTATCAATAGTGCGCCTGACCGAAATCGTTAGATTATTATAAGTAAAGGATTGTTCCTTCAAATGTTACAGCCAATGCCTTCACATATTGTTTACCTTAAAATTTTCATAGCAAAATTGGAATAGACAATGTTAGGAAATTTATGATACACCTTTCCTACAATTGACAAAATAATATAAATTGTTGTTAATGAGATAATAAGATTAAACGAGTTTGGTGGTATGATAGAATTTAATTTAATAAGCATTTACAAAAGACGTTAAAAACTAGTTCAAATATTTACCAAAAATATATTTTACTCAAGATATATCTAATAGAACAAAACTAACGGTTGGCGAGCACTATTTCCCCGGATTTTTGAAAACCGAATGCAATTTACACGAGATAAGTAAACACGAAATAGTAAACGATCTAATTCTTTGCATATGAAAATAATTAATTTAGTTAAAGAAGTTTCTGCACTTAATAGGTAACGGTGCAGAAAACAAAAAAACGGGAGGTGACCTAGAATCAAGACTGCGAGTGAATTTAGAAATGGGTTTACTAGCAAACATAATCGACGTTTTACTGCTTCAAAAATAACAGCTAAAATAAACGGGAGCAGATCTATGGCCTCCAATATCCCAACTGTAAAATAAATTTGAAGAGATGCATGCGTTTTGATGTGTTTCTTCTTTTATTAAGTTTGCTGTGTTCTTTTTGACATAGCATCGGCGTTTTATAGTTTTTACTGTGTATTATAATATATTAAGTAATAGTGCGTGAGAAATAAGTGTGCAAGTCATGAAAACAAAAATCGAAATTATAATTTTGTGTATTTCTTAATAAAACGTCACACTTATATAGGATTGACATAAGAAGAAGTGTGCAGGTAAAGTTAGGACTAACTACTTGGTGATTTTTGACAGAAATAAATTTAGAAATGTTTTCAGAATTGAAGATCTAATAGGGAAAGGCTAGATTAGGAATACACAAATTACAATCCTCTGTTGCTTTATAGACTATTAACGTTTTTTTTATAGACTATTTGACGTTTTCAGCAACAATTTTTCAAATATTTTTTGATTATTTTTACATTGATTCGATAACTATGCTTTTAAATTGTTAAGAATTAAACAATCTATATTTTTAATAATACACATTTTTGTGTATGTTTATGTTCTCAGATAAAGGTCATATAGCACAGTGGTCTTCAAGCGTGTTGTGTGAGATTTAGGGTCTCGCGCAACCTCTTTAGGGGTTACGCTACTCAAAGTCTAAAACTGAAATCATTTTGAAAAAAAATTTGAAAATTAAATATTTAAAATAGTTTTAATTTTTGATAACTTTTTTTCCAGAAAATATAATCTTACATTAGTGTTTTATACGTAAAAAAGTTTGTAGATCACTCACTGATACAGTGTAATCGCCATGCGTTCCTGTGTTGAAATGGAGACGCCAATTCTTTGATCAAAATGTGTTTGACGGGGTTTCCAAATTTAATCGATGAAATTGAAATTTTTTCCTACAAACATAAAGCAAAACGCTTTTAAAATAAAAGTTCGGATTGATTATGCGATTTTGTTCTTCTGGTTGTTATTAATCTTTTAAATGCATTAATCATAGGCAAATATCAGTTGATTACTCTGATTTATGTTCATATTTTGTTTTTGGTAATTTTAAAATTAATTGAAATTATAAATTTCTTCAAGCTTGTACCTGTCGATCAAATCAAATTAAATTTTGTAACTCATTATGTCTATATTTACCTAAAAAGAAAACGGTTTGGCACTCTCGTAGAATAAGTGTACACATGTAGTTAAATTTTGATTCTTAATCATTAAAAGAGCCAATCATATCAAAACACACCAGAGCATACAGTACTTTTTTACGTTTACCTCATTTTTGCCCAGAAAATGTCAAAATGTACAACTGTTGAGTGATACTCGTATGCCAGAAGCAATATTAAGTTGTAAATAATTCAGAAGAAGCACCATTGACGTCAGAACTCCGCTATTCATTTTTATTGAATTTTCAGAAGTTATTTTTGTTGTTCGTTTTATTGGGCACTCTTGTTCTTATTTTGCTTTATAACGTTGTGTCTTTATTAATATTTATTTTGTTTTTCTGTTCTAACGTTATATCTTACTTAATCTTTAATCAAATTGATGTATTTACTAAAGATTTAGCGATTGATTGAAATAAATTTTATTTTGTGTACTATTTAAAGCACAGGCTTTACCTAATTTTTATTAAAATTGTTAGGACTATTAAACATTGATTAAATGATAATTGTTTGATAAATTTTGGTCAACTTAAACAACCTCTAAGTGCGAAAAATGAATATATGACGTGCTGTCCGTGCGAATGAATGTGTTGTTCCGTCAAGTCAAATAGAGTTTGTATGGTGGCTTTACCAGGTTCGCTATTTCTTAGTCCATTGATTGTCTTTTTTGTCAGAATATTGGAATATCGTAATCGACGTCATTTTATTCGATTGATGCGTAATTATCCGCCATTTAAAAAAAATGAGTGAGATTATGTGAGAATTTAACAATCGATTATTTACTCTATAAAACTGCAAGAATGTAACTGTGTGTTTGTTTGTTTGTAACTAACATTGCAACTCCTCCTACAATTATGAACCGATTTCAAAGGTTAAAACGTCATTCGAATCGGTCTGTTGCCAAAACTCGCAAAAAGATTTTAGATTTTTGATTTTCGTCATGGTTGACCTGTCATAGGTTAAAACATAAATTATAATGACGTAATTAAACAGTTTGCACCACCTAACGGTGTTTCAAGCACTACGTGGCCAATTTTTGTCGTTAGTAGACGAATATAACCAACGAATGTCAGCATGCTTAGATATGGCTGATCAAACGATTACTAGCTCATGTTTTTTTTTGATTGCCAACAAAACTCTGAATCAAATATTTAGCTTGGGTTGCCTTTTTTTTGGAAAAAGAAAATTAAAGTAACATCTTATTAGGAGCCGCGGTGGCTCGGTGGTCAAGATCATCGAGCCGGCGCGGGCGAGTTCGAGTCTCGCTCAACCCACGGGTGTGTGATGTCCGAAATATTAAGTGCATGTTAGTAGGCACAATAAGCCATTGTAGTGCGCTAATAAGAATTAAAAAAAAAACATCTTATTATATGTAGTGTGTTTATTCTATTTTATGTACGTAGTTTTCCAAATGATAGTTACTTCCTATTCTCTCACTTATTTTATTTACCTAGTCGACATTTTTTGAAAAATTAGAAAAATCTACGTGGATGAAGCTAATATGCTTTCTTGATAAAATAATTACATAAAAACATCACTGTGGGTTAATCAAATCTGATGAGAACGGTTTTCGAGAATAAAGGTGGAAAGTAAATAATTGGTGTAATTTGTTTTTCGAAAGTTTTACTTTAGGTAGGATAGTGAAAACTGAAATTCAGTTGGAAGGAAGTGCGCTATAAAATTGGAATTCGATTTGAAGGTGAAATTAAAAGTTTTTGACAACTGTCATTTTAGAAGGAATTATAAAATTAAGTGTAATATAAGAAATATTCTGTTATCAGAATATTAGAGATAAGAAATGAAATTACTTTTTTTGTACTTCATTAATGGGAGAATTAATAGCTATTTCTATTAAAAACCGATAATGCTATTATAGTTATCCAAGAGAAGTAACCAAGTTAAAATGCTTTTACGAAATCTTAAAAATTATTTTTTTGTATGTTTAACTAGGTAGCGCTTTCATAATTCTATTGTTAGGCTTTATTTTAACTATGAAGGAGTGAGAATAAGACATTCCTATTTGGTTCAAAAAATACTTTATTATCGACTAAATAAGGCCATTTGCATAGTTCACTGCTCAGTTATTTATTGGGGAGTTCATAGATTTTCTTTCTAAAGGAAAACTCACCTTAGTGTAATCTTTGGATCAACGGAATAGAAAAAGATTGTCTAATAGTCACAGGCGAGTAAATCCCACCAAGATGAGTTGTTAAAGATTTTGCTCGTGGATAATGCTGTGTGTGGACGACCAATACAATGAAGCAAAATCACACGAGTTTCTGAACCAGTTAAGTGGTAATTATGCTTAATTTTGTTGTTCGCTGTCATCAATTGAGTTCGATATTGCTTTGCATCATTCAAATAGTGCGTAAGTCGATTTATTTGACCATACATATAAGGAATCTTTATGAATATAGAAGCTTTTTTCGTTTTGAGTTGCCCTAAAAGTTTATAATAAAGTAAAGAACATTTTTCCTATGAAATTGGTTCAGCAAGAAAATGGCGGATTCATACTATTTAATTCCATTGTCAGCACTTCGTAAATAATAAATAAATCTTCTTAAATTGTTTATTGAGTACAATATGAATGCATTAAAATTATTTGTCCAATAAAGGTTTTCTCAGATTTGCTCAGTACTAACTATTGCTGCTTTCGAATCTTTAAAAATGAAACATTTAGAAACAAATTATTTATTTTTTTACATATTATAACCGACAATATTATTATTAGAAAGTATTTCAGTGGTGTCTTTTTTATAGGAAATAGAATAAAATGCAACGGTGCGTTTCTGTGTTAATTGAATTATGTGACGCTATGAAAACAGCAATACCAACACTACAAATTATCAAACTGATGAAACTCTGAAGTATATTAAGTAGCGAATCCGAAGCGATTAAATTTGTGTAAAACAACGAGAAATTATTTTAATCGTAATATTACACCTGCTGTTTCGATTTTACGTTTCTAAAACGAATCCACGAAAGAAATCGTTGTGAAATGTCGCGCTTTAGTTGCTTTTTATAGTTTAAGGCCAAGAAAAAGTTGGCACCTGTTGCTGATGTTGATATTGGTATTAAAAAATGGCTAAAAAATTAATCGTATATTTTAAATTAGAAGACCACCATTTTTATTTAAAATAAAACAGTAAATTTGGACTTACGGTCCATTTTCGATGAAAGGTTGATCGATTGGTAAAAGATAATGCGTAGATAACTGTCAATGTCGGGCGTAATCGAATTATTTACGCACATTTGGCAGGCACTGTGTAAACCTGCGAGAATTTTTGTGCAAGGCTAAATTTAGATCGTTGGGTTGGAGGACTGTCCAGGGCAATTTTGTAAGTGTACGTGTCTTTGTTAGATCGGATTTTAAAGTTAGTCTCTAAAAACGCATTTCGCATTGCGCTTAATGTATTAGCGCAATAGCTTTGACTCTTTTAACCCAAGCTTTCAAATTACACTTTACATGATAAAATTGCGCTTAATTCGTACAGAACTCATTTTGCATTTGAGCATTCCGCAACTTTTGCAACATTGGTAATTAAGTTAGTTTTACAAGTCTAATTAAAAAGATTTCTCTAATGATATCAAAGAAATGTGCAATTAAAAATGATTCTTTAGATATCTTTTGAAAGTTTAATTCTGTTTCAGGGGGCAATTAGATTTTCTAAAATAGTTTTTAAAAATTAATTTCCTTGTAGTGTTAACTTATCCTAATGAGAGCTCTGGAGGTGCCATAAAGTTATGATGTAATTCCTATTACGTTATCACATGATTTTCATGGTATAACATTAAAAATTGTTTTTATTTTTACGTAAATACCTTCCTTAATGAAATACTAATATGACTTAAATTAAAAGCATTAACTTCATTAGTTTGCATGTAGTTTTTTAACATTCGTAGTCTTAATTGCACTAGTTACCTCCGAGAGCAGTGCAATGGCATTTTGAAACCTTTCGTAGGTCTTTACCCCGAAAGCTGTCTGGTAGTGTAGGGTAACCAGGTATGGTGGGTGCCCGAAAAGGAAAATCCGGTCATACGTACGTAGGCGATTGCAGTTTATTGGCATTGTTTGCCGTTTTCCTTGGGCATTAGCATATAGCAAACTGTTCATAGACAAAAATAGTTTACTACAATAATTATTGGTGACTAATAGAGACTGACGAACTAAAACAGGAGTTCAGTTATAATTGCAACCGTTAAGATAGCAAGGTTTTGTGGTTATAAATTATACAGTTTTTAAACCAAACTTGTTTTACTTATATAAATTAACAAGTCTGAACGAAGTCTCCATGTGTTTTAAAAAACATGGAAATTTCATTTTATTAGATCTGTTCAAAATAATCTTAGTTATAATTTATACAACGACACTGTATTCGTTCAAACCGCTTTTGGAATACTGTATACTAGTTGTCTTTGGTCACCAATAATAAAATATATGCATCTATATATCACTTTTGGTGATTCAAATCAATGCCCACACAACTGTTCTTGATTTTTTGGAACAAAAAAATACATAGAGCGAGGTCTTGGCTGCAAGGCGGATAATGTAGCAACTGCTTTTTTTTAAATATGTTTATATACTCTGTTAGTAACAATATCAATTGATTTAATTTGTCTCACTTATCATTTACCAAAGTAATAACAAAATTAGGACGTCCATTTTGGAATTCATGTCGGTGAAACTGTTTTCCAGCTTAGGTTTTTAAAACTAGGAACATATTATGTGAAAATGTTTTTTCTGAGATACTGAGATGTGGGTGTCCCAAAAACTTGCTCTAGACACGTCATATATGAATAAATCTTGGCTTGTTACTGTTACAGGTTTGTTTTTATCCTCAACACTTTATCGTTATTAGCTACCATAACACAGTGCTTTGAAATATTACTCTGCTACTGTTCCTTGTAAAAAAATTTATATTGCTTTTTTTGGTATCTGTTTATGTTTGTGAGAAGTTCTTTTTGGATAGAGGAATAAGTAACTATAAGCACGTACTTTAAAGTTATTAAGTATGGTCGAAAGTAGTAGAATTTTACAAAAAAGTACATTTATGAGAAACTTTAAAATAGCACAGGAGACGCTTAAAAATTCGCAATTAATTTCATTTGGAAGTCCAATTCGAAGAATACGACGAACAGGTGGAACGATGGGTATAATTTAACGTATAAAGTTTAAAATAGCAATATTCTTAGCTACAACAAGCGGGAAAAAATATTACAGGGTAGAAACCAAAAACTGAAATTATTGGAGTAAAATTGCGTACAAAAAAACAATCACAAGTAAGACTATAAACATAGTAAAAAATGACATAAAAATGAAAAGAGAAATTATAAAGAGAAAGATTTTGCGTGAGAGCACCCAGTTTTCAATTCATTATCTTAGACTCTATTTTCCAAAATATTCCCCAACATAAAATTTAAAATTTTCACTTTTTACAGATATTATAAGTAACAGCATCCATCTAAAATGTGCGTATCAACATTGTTTTTGCCACTAAGTTTTACTTTTTGTTAGTAGAACCGTCTTTTGCAGTGTGTTGTAAGACTGATAAATGAAGCTTTATTATAACTGTACGGTAGGCACGATATACGAATTCAAATTAGGAGTCATGAATTGAGTTACGCATCTATATATTTCCGTAGAACGTATGATGGCTACAAAATATTGAGAAGCCATGATTCAATAACAAAATCTTTGTAAGTAATGCGATAAAAGAAATTGTAAGTACAAATAATTTTGCAAGATTTAAAAGTCCAAATACATGGGAGTGAAAAAAAGGAGAAAAAGTATTAAATGTGGAATAGGAATCTGACTAAAACTCCCATTCATCTGAATAGACTATGGAATTTGAATATGTGCTCTCTATAGTTTGACTTTTTCAGAGTGAATTATTCAAGTTCAGAAATCAACTTTATCATATGTTTTTAAAAATCTGTAATTTATAATCTTGTTTTTACTCTTTTTGTCGTTTGAAATATTACAAGAAATAAAACTATTTTACTGTGTAATTTCCACCAATGTTAATTCACTTATAATGCGGACTTTCATATAAATGTGTTGTTGTTTATAACAACGTAACTGAAGCATTCATGACATATTGTATAAGATCAAGGCACTGGCATCACTTGTTTGTTTGTGTTCTTGAATGGGCTGCTTTGGCGGTCAGTATGAGTACAAGTTTCGAAAATACAGATGATTTGGCTGAAGTTCGGGGAGAATTAACATCGAAGATATTCATAGAAACTAAATTAAAATTTCAAATTATCACATTATGAGTCGAAAAATAATTGTTTTTATATTGAATAGTCTTGTTATTTTGTAAAAATGTAAACAGAACCTAAGAAGACAAAATGGTAAGAAATTGGCTAACCATATTCATCATGAAAATGGATAAGATAACAATACACTTATTTAAGTAACTCTCTGTAACTTTATAAGCCTTAACTTAAAAACAATACGGCATGGGTAATGCTATAAAGTACATTAAGAGAAAGTTAACCCAAATACATAATGCACATGTGTGTTTATAGGGAACCTAATTATATCGCACGTAATCTTAAGCATCTACAAGATAAAAGAGTAGATCGAAATGATTTTCAAAACTTTTTAAATATACATTTATGATCAATGTGTAATTTTTATGTAACTTAATTTACTACTTTTGAAACTTAAATTTAAGATATTATTCGATAGAATCCTTAGATTTTTATTAAACTAAGTACACTAATACTGGCATATATATATAAACGCGCAGCGCATATTGTTCTGTTTTGCACTAATACATTCACTAAACCAATTTAAAAAGCTTAGTTCTCTCAAAATACTCTACATTGTCAATATGTTGAACACTCTCAGCATTTACATAGTGCAGTAGCCTCTGTTTATAGCTACTGGCAAATCTAGAAATGGTCTTGTCAACAGTATCCATTTTAAGGTCCCAATGAGTGTCGCTGTTTTGGTAGAACTAGGGTGTGACGACAATGTTCTTTAGCATTTTATTTTGGAATCATTGTATAACTTATATATTGCTTTTACTGTCACATACCCAAAGCTGAATACTCGCTGTCCACACGGGTATCTACTTATATAGGAACAGTTTGTTATGTGTTGTTACTAGTTTGGAGTTTTGTCCAAATAACAAATACATTTTTTGTATGTAATGTTAAATTGTTCACGTTATTCTTTCACTTGGACTTTCCAGCGAAGTCCAATATCAAACATCATACTCAGATGCTTTGCCGAGTTAGTATAGGAATCTGAGCATCACTTAGTCGAACAGGTAAGTGTTAATCATCTTTATCAGTGAAGTTGACATGCGTCGACTTACCCTCATTTAACTTGATGCGCAATTTTCTGGTCCAGGTGTTAATCCAGTCAATAGATATTTGAAGTTTTCTGGCTGCTTCTTCACTGTATCTTCCATTTGCAAGTATTGCAATGCCACCGACAAACGTTAATGCATTTTGCTCAAAGTTGCGGATATCACTGATATACAGCAGATATAGTACTGGGCATAGTATACTTCCTTGTAGTACTCCTACCTTAAGCCTCGCTTTGTTTTATTTTGAAATACCTTTTTGATAGATAAAATTTAAAAATTCTGAATACTGGCCTGACAGTAGCTTATTTAGCTTATAGAACAAACCTTCATGCTATACTTTGTCAAAAATCTGCGCTGCATCAAGGAAGATAGTAGATCAGATTTTTTTCTTTTAATGCCTTCTCGATGATGTTTGTGATCCTATGGACTTGACCAATGATCTAGTGATTTTCTCTATTATTAGTTTTAACCTTTTCAACAATAGTTTCTCTTAGAACTTTGAGAGGACAGGTAGTAGAGATAGGCCTGTGCAATGAAACTTTAGGAGGAGGTTTTTTTGGTTGGGTGTCGTTTGTAAGTTAGGCACGTACTTCATTCTGAAAGATGCGTTGATAAGGTTGGTTATAACTTTCCAACAGATATCCGTAGTAGTAGTTCCAGAAATTCTCCAGTATCTGAGTCAAAACCAAGATTTATGTTAGCTTTTTTATAAACTTCTTTTAGTGATGGTATCCTTTTGTCTTTGTTCGATCCCGTCTTGTGAATTATCTCCATCATTTGGCTAAACGCTAATCTTCAAATGCCCTGAAGATCTGAGTACTTTTTACAAATTGGATTCTGAAGTACAAGCCTATTAAATAATTTGGTGTGGTTTTTTATATTCTCCAGTCGACTCATTTCTATATTTGAAATTCACATTTTACTTGCTGAGTAGTATTAGTTTTTTTCCATAATTTCTGGTAGTATATTTTGTTGTAAGTTTAATTTCCGGAATATTTTCGATGCTGCTTGTTGAATGTTTTAGACAAATTATTATTACAAATTCGAATCAACTGGTTCAGTAAATAATTAAACAACACCCGTACGTTGTCGAAACGTGAGTTTTGCAGAAAACATTGCTGCAGTGAGATACCGAATTTCTGTGAATAAACTGAATATAAAACAACAAATTTTTGCCTCCCATTAACTTCTCAAAAAATTATCAGAGATATTACAGGTTTATTTTTTCATATATTGTGTAGTTATTTTGATATATATAAAAACATTGAATTAAATAATGATCATAGAAAGTATGCAGATTTAGTTTAATCGTTGCATTTTTGAACTGCCCTTAATCATTTGGTTACTTTTCTTAATCTATTTGCATCTAGTACTTATGGTATATACTTACCTAAATTAATTAAGTGTAAATTGGAATTGGTTTTTTTTATTTCTTGAAGCGTTACGAAAATGCGGATATACAAAGTTATTTTCTATATAATCTTCTGACTTAGAAGCACGTTTTCTTAACGGATAGGTATTTTTTTGATCCCGCTGTCATAAAAAGAAGGTGGTAGTGACACAGCCAATCACATATTAACGCTTTGGTAACAACGTCGTCATCAAACATCCCAAATTAATGATGTTTAAGGGGGATAAATATGAACAGAGTAAATTTTCAATTTTTGTCCAATTTGGACATCTGCTTCTCGATACCTCAAAAATCATTTTGTTAGGCATATATTTGCGTCTTTTTAAGAGTGTTGTCTTTGAAGTGTGCCCTAAGGTTTTTTTTTAATTTCAGACGGTTTGACGCTCTTTAAAAACTTGATAATAATCCGCTACGCAACGCACAATAATATCTGGTTTTGACACTCTCAGAAACTGCGTCCCTCTCCGTTCACCTCATCGCGCGTAAAAAAGATTTTCGGCTTATATTTGACTCGCCCTCGTAAATTAACGTCCAAGAAATGAGTTTAACCCGACTCGAACCACCCAAATCTGTCCTGCAAGCGTTTTTGGTATCACCAAACATTAGCATTCCGCTTGGATGTGTAATCTGTAAGCTTATCTCCAAGCGAAACCTACACAGCTCGGCTATTATGATTCATTTTGTGCAATAATAAATTTCTTAAGCATGTTGCGCTCTTATTGTTTTATAGTTCTACCAGTTTTACAAGTACATCATGCTAGTGAAGGTCACTTTTGTGTTTTGCATGAATCCAAGTTGTATCAGTGCACATTTATTTCCTGGGTTACGTTCATTGAAAAGCAAAGTATCGCTGGCTGTCAGTAATTTCGAGTTCGTGGCGCAACTAAATGGCTATATAAATCGTTGCTCGGTTGCAAAAGCCCTGCAGTTGCGGCTCCTGCTATAACAATTAACTGTTTGGCAGCTGTAGTTGTGATTACATCACAAATTTTTAATGCTTGTATTGTAAAGTGCGTACTATTTAAATTTTGTATGTATATTTTTTTAAAGAAACGTGAAAATTTGTAATGTAATATTGAACTAAAAACTATTAGATATTTAGGTGAAAACCCATTTTGTAGTAACATTAAAGAGATAGAATGTATTTTAAGGAGACAAAAAGACTGAAGAAAGGATAGTTTAAAATAAAGTAGAATTATTAAATTAAATTTTGCGAGACCACTTATACTATATGCCTTCATTATTCCAATTTTCTGTAATTTGTATATATTTACATCTGCCTGCTAAATGATAAAATAGGTGACCCCCAAATGTGTTACCTCGGTAGCACATGATTGATTTAATGTTGTCATTAGGGAAGCGTTGCGTGGATTTGATCAAACATTCCAATTTAGTTGCCATGAATTATCTCGTGCAAGTTGAGTTAGCTATTAATATTTATATTTTACGGGGTTAGGACATTTTCATTTTGATAAGGAACTATTTATTCGTTTACATTTATTTAAAATGTGTATAATGCATAGCAACGGAATTATTTTAATGTTACGGTTTGTTCTAAACATGTTATGTACCACGACTGTATTTAAATATCGCATATTTATTTTGGAAACTTAACCAAGATATTATTTTTGTCACACCCTCAATATTTACATAATAGACAAAGAAAGTTCTGAAATCTGAATGATTAAATACAAATAAAAGGTATTGAAGTAAAACAAAACAATTTATAACGAATGTGTTCAAGCAGGTAAATAGCATATTAAAAAATATTGTAGTTTGATTTGATATATTTTACATTTTTTAAGTAACACTATTTGTGAGTTTTTACTGTATTATAGATAAAGTACTAGGAAAGTTTTGAAATGTAAGCATGATCAAATGTGGCATGTAGCCAGTAAGATAACCTTGTTGATATTAATTGCTTCTGAACTGTAGTAGTAAAAAGATCTTTCAATGTCTTTGCATGTGGTTGTCATTGTTTGGTAAGAGAATTGTATTGAAAGATTGTCTGATTCCTATACGACCATATTTAGATGACATCAGGAATTCCAAAGGGGAATTTTTGGTCTAGAAGACGCTTTAATCTCAGTACGTCTATATTTGTTTGTCACGGAGGAGAACATCACTGCTGCTAGGAAGATGCTCGAGTGCGGCAGTTTATTCCATTCTGTAAAAAGTTTATTTCCTTTGGCCACTCTATGCCAAATGACACTGCATGCTTAGTGTTGCTGCGAAATTTCAAAATAAAATATCGCGCTATATTATAACATCTGAATCGATGACGAACCTGGCGTTATTTGTATGACGGGTCCGCTAAAGATGAAGCCAAAGTTTTCTAACGAAGAAATGGGAGAATGGCGAATTTGTCCAGATACCTAAGGAAATGTGGAAATGGTTTGACGATCGGCCTCGAAAGATGCAAAAATGCGCGGAGTGTGGTGGAAAGTATTTTGCAAAATGATAAAAATTAAAGGCATACACCTATGCTCCGCTCTGACTGTTCTTCAATAAATATTTTATTTATCAACACAATTTTCTATAATATTAACAGACTTACTCCACCGATGCTCCAGCATTTCGATACTCTCCCAACTCTACCATTCATCCTTCTTCTTTTTGTTCTTACGTCCTTTGCCTTTCAGCGTCGGATCTATTCATTCTGCAACAGCAAACAACTTCATAAAATTAAAATTTCTTTCTGTGAAATGGTTTCTTAATTTTGAGGTCAGCCTATAGTTTTAAATAACTTCAGTCGGCGTAACCTTTTCATTTTGTAAGTACTTCATTACTTGACAAATGAGATAACAGTACGAAAATAGTTTAAAATACATAGGTAATCTGTCACTTGGTTAACTGCCGACAATATTGGATCTAGTAGGTAACTACAACTAAGTGGGACGGAGCATAGGGATCAACTCTCGTATTAATGATAAATGCCTGGCGAGTCTTCTATACGTTCCCCAACGAAGATAATACTTAATAAAACTTTTGGTGCCTTCTGTAATAGTACTTTTGTTTTCAAAATCGACTTTATCATAACCTTTTTCTAATTAGCTTAAGTTCAGTTATTTCAAGAAAACGTTTTGGTGGAGTGGCGGGAATTTTTAAAAAGTGTCGCCTTTTTAAAGAAAGTAAATCTCCATTCAACAAACAAAATGAAAAAGCATATCAATGAAAGTATTGGTTATTGTTAGCTATTACTTTTTCCCATCTTTTTGATAATTTACTAATTCCGCTTCGAAATAACGACATCTTTTATGGCGGTTTATTGATTAAGAGATTTTAGACAACTGCGTATGAGCTGAAGTGCTACTCTGCAATGTATGATGAATACAACGGGTGGGGTAAGACGGTATGACTGAATGTTGTCCTGTTGAAAGATCGCTTTATCATACATGTTAGCGTATTCTGGAAGTTTGGTCTTCAGCTCTCGATCGCTGATGATCGCATAACTCGATTTTAACAACTCAAAGTACACTACCAAATATAGACACCGTTGTCTTCTACTCACGAATATTCCATTTTGACGTCGATGTTGATGTTCGGTCTAGGTTGCAAGTTGATCCTTTGGGTATGAAATTATCGAAATATATTTAAAATTTATCCCCAGTAACAATACGATGTAAAAATCACTTTATTTTTGTGCATTAAGAATTTTACAGATGATTTTTCTTCTTTCTATGTCTCAATTCATGTGGTACCAATTTTCCTGTCTTGTAACCTTCTTCGTGGCTTTCAAAAGTTTAGAGATATTAGATTGGGTAATATTGAATGCTTTTACAAGTTTTCTGATCTTTATCCAGTAATTTCTGAAAATCTTTACCTTTGATTTTTTTCGAGCGCTCACCATGTTGTTTTCTACGTCCAAATCACCAGAATTGAAACATTTAAACCACTTTTTGTATGTTGTTTGTGATGGAATACATTCACCAAAAGCTTTAAAAAACATTTGATGGGATTCGATAACAATTTTCTTTATAATGAAGCCACAAAGGAAATTGCCTAAATTTTATGTTATTGTTATATATACAAACCTACTAAAAAATGGTGGCAGAAGCTAAAACTAAGAAATATGTCAGGTTTTTAACTTTTTTTCTAAGAGCGTACTCTGTGACTCTATAACTACAATTAATTAGATAGATGTATATAATTTTGATTTTTTTTGTAATGGTTGAATATCACGTTAGTTATGTAATACGTACTTCAACTTATTAGAAGGCGACATTGTATCTCGTCGTCGAAGAATACGCCTAATTTTGCGCAGTGATATGATGAGTTAATGACAATAATGGAGAGTGTAGGCGGTGTGTTCTTGGAATTCACATAGTTGCCATTTATGTTAAGCAGTTTAAGTAGCGATAAAGAGTTGCAATAATGAATTCTAATAACAGCTTAGTTGAATCAGAAATGTTTTATTTGCCTTGCACTTGCGTACGCTTGATCATAAATATTTACTTTGCTTTTGATAAATGAAGTGTTTGAGATTTAGTAAAATAATTCAGTTTGAATGGGAACATGTTTCTAACGTTGTATTTTTCACATGTTGATTAAAAGTTAATTATAGAAATATAATAAAGAAGGAAATGGAAATATTTAATATATAAGATAAGTTTTGTTTACTTGTAGATATTGGATTATTGTTACTAATAGTTCTCAGTATCTTGCTTGCCTTTGTCTTTCGTGTTTTTCAAAGTTTTCTTTGTTACTGGTGTTTGCAGTACAATTTTGTCGTCATTCGTAATCTTAATTTTTTGAAGGTCAGAATTTTATTTTTGTATTAATTGAACATTTTCATAAAAAACAAGACATTTCCACAAAAAATTATAATTAGCTTTTGTTCGTACTGTTTATTGCTTTTTATTTTATTATTTTGTCTATGTTAGTGATATTTGCTCTCAGGTACTTCTTTTTCGTGAATTGCATTAAAATTTTAACTGATTACTATCAAGAATAATTCTCAAATTTTTGCTATTTTTATTTTAGGCTTCTATACATTAAAATGAGAAGCCTTATGTAGAGAGTAATGTCGTCTGTCTGTCCGTTCGTATGTCCTTTCATTTTTCAACTTTTGATCAAGGCAGCTGCCAAGCTGGAGACAAATTTCTATTTCTGTCATTCCTGATATCTGTTGAGCCTTATAATTTTGATCTGTGATAGATAGAGAAATAACGTTTTCAGTATTCAACTAAGGACATAAGTCAAGTCCAGACACCAAAAATTAGCCTGATCGAAAAATTTTGAGACCGATTTGACCGGAAGTGGCCGCAAATTTTTGTTTATGTCTAGAAGCCCCGGACTGGAACCGGAGCTCCACGTCCGTACTTGTTTCTCTTATGAAAGTAAAAAAGCATCAAATACTTTATTAACACAACTTTTATTTAAATACTTAACTAAAGCCTATTATTAATACTTAATCGAACCTCCTGAACTGATATATAACTGTTAGGCTTCAAAGTTCGTAGGCTAACATAGTAAAACACATTTTTTTGATAAAATTCAATTCTATTATTCAACATAGTTGCCTTCAAGGGCGATACAACGATTATAGTGGTCATACAATTTTTCGATACCATTTTTATAGTACGATTTCTCTTTAGCTTCAAAATAGGCCTCACTCTCAGCGATTACTTCTTCATTAGTGCTAAATTTCTTTCCAGTGAGCATTCTTTTGAGGTCTGCAAACAGGAAAAAGTCACTGGGGGCCAGATCTGGAGAATACGGTGGATGGGAAAACAATTCGTAGCCTAATTTATGCAATTTTGCCATCGTTTTCATTGACTGGTAACACGTTGCATTGTCTTGATAAAACAGCACTTTTTTCTTCTTCAAATGGGGCCGTTTTTTCATGATTTCATCCTTCAAACGCTCCAACAACGCCATGTAATAATTGCTGTTGATAGTCTTCCCCTTTTCAAGGTAATCAGTGAATATTATACCTTGCGGATCCCAGAATACTGATGACATAACCTTGCCAGCCGGCTGTTGCGTCTTTCCACGCTTTAGATTCGGTTCATCGCGTGCAGTTCAGTCGGCTGACTGTCGATTGGACTCTGGAGTGTAGTGATGAAGCCATGTTTCATCCATTGTCACATATCGATGGAAAAATTCGTTATTAGCACGGTTGAATATCGCTAAATATTGCTCAGAGTCAACGACACGTTGAAACTTTTACTCGATTGTGAGCTCGCGCGGCACCCACTTTGCACACAGCTTTCGCATGTCCAAATATTCATCCACGATATGTCCAACACGCTCTTTTGATATCTTCAGAGTCTCAGCTATCTCGATTAACTTCAGTTTACGGTCATTCATAATTATTTTGTGAACTTTTTTTATATTTTTATCCGTTACAGCCTCTTTCGGGCGTCCACTGCGTGTATCGTCTTCGGTACTCATTTCGCCCCGTTTAAATTTAGCAAACCACTTCTCAACGGTTGATTTCTTGGTGCAGAATTCGAATAATGTTTATCAAGCGAAGCTTTGGTTTCAACAGTATTTTTTCATGATAAAGCAATTATTCATTAACAGACGAAATTCTTTTTTATCCATTTTTTTACAATAACAAAAGTTGCTTCACTTACAATGCTATATTTCACGAACCAATTGTCCGACAGCTGTCAAATTTACACACGTATCGTTTGAAGATTAGTACTAACTAAAAATCATATGGATTTAATTCTAGTAACACTATCTATGTGTTAGCCTACGAACTTTTCAGCCGACCTGTTAGTGCTTTTAAACTTAAGAACATAGTATAATTTAAATCGACTATTATTTGTTGTTGTGTCACCACTGTCATTAACTTAGCTTTGTTGTAAGGCTATCATAGACTTTTCGCTATATTTGATTGGATAATGTGTTTCAGGTTTCAAATCAAATTAATGTCTGAAGACTGTTCCAGTCGTGGCAAAAGATGATTTTGTTGTTCGTTTATCCATGCGACAGAAGGCCACAATCCCCCATAAACATATTTTCCTTAATAAAAATATTACTAAAATTTTAATGTGTTTTGCAGACATTTACTGTACTCATTACACAAAATTAAACGTGGTCTGCCAACATACCAAATGACAATCTACGTAATTATGCCAATTTCTCCGTATTTTACATTCCCGTGAAAAAAAAATAATTATCTAATTTATTGGACAAACGCGTCGATACATAGGTTGTTAATATCATCAGAATGACGGCCTGGGGTCACCAAATCGAGAACGCATCTATGTTATCAAATTCTAGAAAGGTGTCTACGTGGGTTTCTTCTTCGTGACGTGTTTGTATAGACCAATATTATTACGTTATAATTCGGTTACTGTTTTTCGGGAATCCTTAACAGCTTTTCTTGCCGCAGCTCGCTTTGTTCATCCTGAGGCTGTTGAGAAGTTGGGTCTTGACATTGCTGATCGCACCCTAGTAAGCGTAACATGATTCAAACAACACTAATCTGTCCACATATGTTTAAGAATTTTATTTAGTTCCAGCCAGTTTAGCCCTTTTCCTAGAACACTTATTGTCTGTTTTACTCTTGCAACCTTGTGTATACAAGCAGATCTATCCTCTCTTAAAAATATGTGTTGTCAGGTAGTGAGAAAGAATCTGACATTGTTAAAGTCGTTTTCCTGCAAAATACGAGCGTACTTTTCATTTAAATCAATGGAAATCATATTGGACATGGTTAATATTTGTATTATTTTAAGTAAATATAATTGTTTCTCTCTATGGATACTTTGTTTTTCAAGTTGTCTATCAAAAAGAAAACTTACCAAGTTGTCCTAACATTAATTGTCACAAAAGCCTTTCTATTTTCCATTACATTGGCACACCCTAAAATACTTGTCAATTTTAGTTTTTAAAATTATTACTTTATATAAAGAAACGTAAGATATATTTCTTATTCAATAACAAATATTCTACTATTCTGACAATAGTCAGTCTATTGAAAGATGTAGCCTTTACTAAAAACATAGTTTGCAGGAGTGTTTTCTGATATATTTACCATTTTCTCACATAAATGGGATTCAATGATGTTATATTTTGCCCTATAAGCAATACTGTGATTTAATCGAAATAGTGTTTCTTGACACCGTTAATTAAATAAATTAATAATGTTTATCATCCTTTTCATCATTTTGACAATGGAAACTTCGTATTTTCCATATAATGTTTATATTAGATAGAATTTTTTGTTTTAAGCTCTATTGACTATTTTGCTTCTATAATTATTTGTGTAACCTTACAGTGTTTGTAAATTTTTAGTCCGAAGTAATTGAGACATCGGATATATTTAGTTGAAGAATCGTTATTTTTGATATACAGAATCTGTACGTGTTATTGCCATCCATTTATGGCAAATTCATTCACAATTCTAGAATGCCGGATAAAACTTTTGGAAATTATAAGCATTTATATAGTTCAGTAATATATTTTCTTCATGACATTAAATGCTATATCAGTATCTATTTTTGTTACCGGCCAGCATCAGAAGGTAGATTTTAAGCAAGTACACGTAAGTAATATTTCACTTTCTGTAAAATTTAAATTGATTACTTATACAAGCTCAAATATAAATATTAATACAGCATTTTATTACTAGGTACTTTTATATTAATTTTCTTCCGAAATTGTCCTTTTTTGCAACCCCAGTCATTTATTCATTAAAACATGGAAATTTGAGGGAGTTAAATCAGACTCTGTAGTGAATTTATAAGGGTTTCTAACTTTAATTCAGTTAACTGATGACCGTTTATTAAATATTATTGTTCGACTTGATCGCTTGCCAAAACTATTTATGTGGTATTAAAGATTAATTTAAAATTTTTATAAAAAATATTAGGGAAACTTTCAAATGTTAATTTTTCGTATACTATCGTTATGTAACGTAACGTACTTATGCAAAGATTTTAAGTCTCTTACCACCATTTAAACCGCTTTACTTTCTATGTAAGTATGATGAAATTGTATTACTCATAGAACCACTTTTGTATAGCCATGTTTTTCCAGTGGCTGTGCCAAGTTGTAGATGAGAGTTTATAACTCTGCGCCAACATGCTTAAATAACATCCATTGTTTACACAAACACGCAAAAGCCTGTAACATCTCAGTGCATCATTATTTACTGTCCAGTCTTCTGCCCCTTATAGAAATACAAGTTTTCAAACCAAATACATTTTCTTTTAAAAATAAATCAATAATTTCTTGGTTTTCTATAAGCCAGTTTCCACCTAGAGGGTAAGTTATGGTATATCCATGTGAAAAAGCTGTTTTATATTTTCTGCCTAAATAACTTAGACGATTTGAAAGAAATTCTATTTATCTATCTCAGCGAGGACTCTACAACCTTAGCTGTTTTTAGCATTTCACTTGCCCTAGTCTCCTATCTCGTCAGTCGTCTTTCGCAGTTTTACGTTTTTCTATGGCATGTTTCACTGCATATTTCTGTGTTTTTTAAGTAGTAAAGATGTATTCTATAATTTTCCTTGACTGCCTTGCATTCAACATACGCATTATATGTTGTCCATACCATATAAGCTGGAGGAATTTAATTCTATCTATCATGGTTTGCTTAACATTTTTTTCTCACGTAATCCAGTTTTTGAGATCCTGGAGGGTTGCCTTAAGAAATTCATTTCCATTGTATTCAGCCTCTTTTACTTTCTATTTTGAAAGTTGGCAACATTCTGCGTCGTACGTACGATATATGCTTACTTTTGTCTTAGATTAACGATTGTCAACCACAGGATATTATTAAGATGTTGTAAAGCTGTATATCCCTGGGTTATTCTGCCATAATCTTTTTGATTAGCCGTATCGTTGCTTATAAACAGGCTGCCGATATAATAAGTGTATAAATAAGTTCTCAGCTTTTTTCTCCAAAATTAAAATTTTATTTAAAAACAAACAAAAAAAGCTTAAGTATCAAAGTATTCTCCGTTGGCATCGATGACATTTTGCCATCTTTCGGGTAGCTTGCGAATTCCCTGGTGATAGAAGCTCACCGGCTTCGAGACGATAAAGTTATCGATGCATTTTCGGACTTCTTCTTTTATTTTGAAGTGCGTATCAGCCAAGTGATGCTGTAAGGACCGGAATAAATGATAATCAGAAGGGGCCATGTCTGGGCTATATGCCGCATGTGGGAGAAGTTCCCCGCCTAACGCGTGTGCAGCTCATCTGTGTCAAATGTTTGAGGGCATCCAGCGCGTGGTTGATCTTCAAGACTAAACTCTCCTTCGCGAAATCTTTGGTACCACTTTTTGCACGTTGCATGACTTACAGCATTCTCACCATATGCAGCACAGATCATTTCGGTGGCTTCAGCAGCGTTTTTCTTAAGATGAAACGCGAAGTGGATAGAAAATCGAATATGCTCTTTTGTGATTGCCATCGTGAACACAGCTGTTTATTGAGGTTATGTGCATCAAACGCCAAATCGCATGATGTTTCGAAAGACCAAATTTCATTGCTTTAAACCGCAAGAGGGCGGACTAATACGTTACATGTAAAATGGTGATTTGCGTCCTGTGAAATCTAAAGCTGAGAACTTATTTACACACCTATTATTTTTATTTATTGCAACATTTTACTTACAACTCCGTTTTCTATTTATGTGTCTTTAAGTTTAGTTAAAACTATTCATATTTACTTTTAAACCTCACTTATTCTATTCTTCTACTGATTTTCTTGTCATAAAGGATATCTCATGTACACCAGGACCTGGCCGTTTTCTCTAACCTTTGTACCCATTCGGCAACACTTTCACATTTATTTTGTAAGGGCTTATTGAATAGAAATTTTAAATAGCCTAGGGAATATGGAGCATCCTTGTTTAAGGCCTTTGGAAGTTTTAAAGGGCTTCAAGATGTATTATTTACTATTTTTATGTTTTTCAATGTTCTTTCTTATTTAGTAGTTATTCAAATAAGACTCGAGTAATTTATTTATTGAGGTGATATATTTTATACCTTTTCTACGTTGATAAACATCACTTGATTTATGTTTCTTTGTAGCTGTTTTTCGCTCACTTGTTGAAGAGTGAAAATATGGTCAATACAGTCAATTTACTCATTTATTCTTTCATTTCCTCTTTTGTTTTCCTTAATGTCTGTGAATATCATTTTCTGAAGTTTTTCAGTTACTTTTCGTTGCTTGGAAACAATTCCTTCTACATTCAGGGTAATAAAAATTTTGTGTCAATTTTCATCGTCTTAGTCCGTCCATATTAGTGGGTTACAACATGGATGTGTGGTTAAGATTTATTAGCAGAACTGTTCTGGAACCAGTATGCATTTTTCTTTGGGGTTCTGAATGTTATACAAACTTCGACATCCTGAGCAACCCTCGAAACCCATACCAACCTTTTTTAGGGTTTGTCTAACGACATATAATCTGGTATTGGAGAGTAGTGGAACAACATGCTATCTTTTATTGATCAGAGATTGGTATTTTTCTTCCAATACTAGCCAATATTGATCTAATTGGTGTCAATAAACATTCTAGGTAATTATTTGGGTAGCATTTAAGCTTGTAAAATGAATTATATCCTTTACAGTGCTACTAATACGCACAAGACTACAGTAATGAAATTTTACTTTTGTATATGGTTCTCTGTTCCAACTAGTTAGGAGAGATTAATAAATTAATATGCGTTGCTGTTGACCCACATCGCTTAATTAATGCGGAACCCATACACCTAATTTTGCAAATATTTAAATTATTACAGAGTAAGTTTCTGATCAATTCCTATACTATTGGGGTAAGGTTTTTCACCATGGTTAGATGTAGCAAATTTTTATCGAATTGAGTTGATCATCCAGATCGCATTTCATTTCGAATTTTTCAAACCATCATTTACACTTATTGTTCTTTCTCCACACACCTCCATCATTTTTTCACGCTGCCTACGCCATATTTCTATTTTTGTTACAGCAACGCAACATATATGCTATTTATTCACTTCTTTTCAAGATTTTTAACACTACAAATTACACTGATCACAACCTATGAAATGAATGTGCGTTAATTGTGCTTTGTAGTATTTATCGCAAAATGTTTAATTGTCATTAATGTCTCGTAACGCCGAATAGCAGTTTGAAAAAACGACATTATTTATGGAATGACTTTTACTATATAGCATTATGTATATCTTAAATGTAAAATATTTTACATAACTTTAATTGATTTCATTTTATTTCTTCTATAAATATGCGCACGCCTTTGAATAGCTGATATTACTAAAAATATATTCTGCATTTGAATATTGTTTGGAAATGAACTTTACATTCAACGCACAAATGGACACGGTTCGTAGACCTCACATTCAATCACTTTTGAACAATAAGAAAAGATTGATTATTCTAAGAGATTTGGAGTCTTAAAGAAACCATATTGTAATAGGGATTTTATTAGTTCTTCTGCTTAATTTTCAAATTAAGTATCGGCCAAATAAATCATATTAATCAGATACTGTTTGTTGCATATAGTATGCAAGCGTGCGGTTGCAAATTAGTTTGCGAAACAAATTGCTGCGAGATTAATGGTGATGTCATCAGCTGGAGATTGCATCGGCCTTTGCCATATGGGCTCCAAATATGGCTAATTCACCGCGCAGGTGTTGCCTTGAATTTGCCAGGCGACCCAGAATAATCGTTCCTTTCGTAGTGCTTCGATACAGATGACGAATTTGGGAGTCATTAATTACGGGCCCGTTTTATTAAAACGAGATATCATTTCTGCCAATTTTATAACGTACACTAGAGATGAACATCTCTACCATTTCAGTAATGGGCACGTATGTCCATTGCCTGTTTTGTACACAGGATGTACGCACGTTTTCTACGTTGTTCGGTGGTATATCCTGCTTCGCAGTGAATTAATAGAAATGTACAAAGCGGCGACGGCAAATTAACCAAGTATTCGTCATAACTTTAAAGCATGAGTAATTTTGGCAGAAATTAGTTACTGGACGTTAGAAAGAATTTATTTGAAGTAAAATGAACGCAATGCCAAAAAAGTTATAATCGAGGTATACATAAATTTTCTTGTTAAATAAATGTCGAATGTTGTCTATAGCAGGCTATAGCTTTCTAGAATTTTTATCAAAAATAAAGTTATGATTGAAAAAATGAAATTGACTGGTCTCCGTATATTTGAATGGTTAGTTTTAATGATTTATGGATTTAGTATTTGGTGAAACTCCTCAGATTGTCCTTTTAACAAATTTTTTTGTTATACTGTTAATGTCCAATAAATTCACTTTAAATTTTGTAATTATAGCATTTTTTATTAACGATGACATCAAGGATGAAAATATAATTTGCAGTAATTAATTCTCAGCTGTTTCTGTACATATTAATGCCACCTCAATGTGTCTCGTTAACATTATTACACGTGAAAACCGTACAATTGTAATTTCAAAAATAATTAATAACAAAATAGAAACAATTTTAAGATTGCGTGATTGAATTCTCGTAGTCGTTCCGCCATTCGTATTGTAACTTAACTTTTCTTTTAAATGCAAAGCCTTCAGAGCTGTACATCTATGAACAGAGATTTAATGCTTATTGCTATTCGTTTATAATAAGTAAAGCCTTGGCGTGTTATTTATTACTTTCGACGAGTCTCATGGTCAATAAAAAAAAATTGAATATTCATAGACTACGTTATTGTCATTTAAATTGCTTAACCACGTGTAGATCGTGGTATAGTTTTAAAAGTCCATTTAATATTAATCGAAAGAGTAAGTGCTTACTTTCCCCTCAATGCACAATAATCAATGTTGCAAATGTATATTTGAAAAAGAAGAAAAGAAAGTACTTTACGATATAGGTAAATTTTATATTTAAACGATAGTGTTTATTAACGTACAAGCCCCTTAGTAGTTTAGGCATTTTTAGAGGGAAAAATGTAAGACATTATTCGGTTAAAAAGCTCGTTATAACTTTGTGGCCGTTGTTAAGCCATAAAACGGCATTTAATACCTAAACCTCGGAACGCTGACTCCCGGAATACGCTGAAATCTGAAATTTCATCGGTCGGTGCCGAACTTTCGCCTTCCAGAAAGAGCAGATTTGTAATGAACTTCTTCACAGGTCAGGAACTTATAAAATTAGAATCGGTCCGGACTCTGTCATTCTGCCACTCTGCTTCAACAATTTGGCTTGGGTCTGCTACAAGATTAATTGTAAGCTAATCTTTGTTTAACTCGTTATTAAGTGGCGAAACGAAGCGAAGTCACTTACTAACTTCATGTTGTCTGCCTGTCTGTCCGTCCGAGCAATAACTCGAGAACGGCTGGGAATTTCCAAATTCTGTTTTCACCAATCGACAGGTGACCAAAAAGGCTTATTTGCTAGTGATTTTGAAACTGATTGGTCAAAGGTCAGCGTTGGTAGTGACCTTTACGATTTCAAATTTGGAGACTGCTTCGCCACTTCGTTATGCGTTGCAAGCTTTGCAGGTTTATTAATAAAGTGTTTAGAATTTGCCAGTTTTTTTCTTGAAAGGAAAAATCACGCGCCCAAGTAATATTTAACTATTTATCGTTATTAGTATATTAACCCTATTTAGTCACACTGGGTGAAATTCACCGAGCCTTTTTTTGATCTGGAATATAGCCTATCAAATTTGAGAAAGTGGAACTTGCTCCGCCATCAATAGGTAGTTTGAACCTTCAACTCTAGACACAGGTAGGTAAGATTTGAATTTTCCTGTTGGTGTTCATCTGGCAGTCGATTAAAGTGGAACGCGAAATTCCGTTGGGTGAATTTCACCCAGTGTGACTAATACGTCGTATTTTTGATGTGTGGAGCAATTCTGTTTCATTTTTTTCTGGTGTTTTCCAAAGAAGTGAGTATACTCTTAAAAATTTTGAAGGCTAAAATTAAAAAAATATATAGCTATTTTGCGATTATTCAGATGACTTACAATTTACGCCCGCCGAACTTTTCGAGAGGAACTGCTCGAGAAAGTCGAGGAGCAACCTGCTATCGGAGGTGAGGAATCCAAATAGACCACCTCTCCGATCAGTCATGGCAATGAATAGTTATTTTATTACTTTATTTACTTTTTTCCTTAATTGATCGTCGTTATTTTATTATTTTTTTTCGAAATAAACAAGGATTATTTCACATACGTATAGTTCTCAATTTCCCTCGAAAAATCCGACCTTCATTCCTCAAAATAAATATATTTTTTGGAAAGGCCTATAAAATAATCATATCCATCTGAAAGGGTAGTATTTGAGGTTTACAAAATCGTTTGTTTTTTTACTTTTAATTAAAAATTACAATAGGTATGCCTATTATTGTAAAAAATTGTCATTTTGGAATCTTTTTCTTCATAACTTTTTTCTGCGTATGTAAAATTAATTTTACAATATAAAATTTTTTTCTTATAAAGGAAGGCTTAAAATGTATCCCAGAATTTTTCCTTTTCTTTTTTTTCAATACTAAACTTATTTATTGCAGTGGAAAGGTGCTCGGGTGGATTTCACCCAGAATGACTATCATGTAATTTTTCGTAAGTGTGACTAAATTAGGGTTAAGATACATATTTTCATTACAAAATTGATATTTTTTAGTTTTGTTTAAATCGTTGTGTTGACTTTTTTTTTATAAATAAAAAATCCAATCAATCTATCAAACAGTATGGTTTTTGGCAAACATCAAAAACTATCAATTATTTTGTATATTATTTAATTCTTTAAAAAAAAAGAATTAAGCCGTATTTATTTTTTATTTGGAAAGGGAACGTTTTTAAGTGGCGAAATTAATCTAGTTGGACGCACAGAATTGGAAACCACGTTCACAAGAGAAGTGTCTATGTGATAGGATTGGGCTTATGCGAACCTTTGCAAAAGAGTGTGTGCGTGGTAGAAGTCGCGTTTTTGAAAAGATACCTGAGAAACTATACAAAAACGATAGTGTAGAATGTAGACATCTGGTCAGTATAATGATGAACCATAGCTTAGTCGTTCCAAAACAGTACATACGGTGCTTGATGTCAGAATCACAAAAAATAGTTTATCAAAGAGCACGTCGCATAAAAGCAGCTGTAAGAGAGCCATTCTCTTACCTTTTCGTCTGTATAAATCTATCTGAACTGTCTATACAAAACACCATTCAAGTTAGGTAATTACTTAACTCTTCCAATTTTATAAACAAACTTTAAGCACTGTATTAAGCTAATAACTGGAAGTGCCTGATATATTGTCATTTTATTGTATAGTTTAATATACACACCATAGCCATGTCTGTCCTGATGAACTTCTTCCATAGCCTAAATAAATTGGCATTTTGTCATTGTGTTATTCATATATTAGTCTGTGCAGGAGCACATTTAATTATTAATTAAAGGTTCATCTAAGCAAGTGTTCAGTAAGTTGCTTTATTTGTTCAATTTATATACAATGAATGTTTTTTTTTTTACTTCCTAGGTCTGATAATATTGCTTCAAGGTACACGAAATATTCTCTAACGTCATCGACTATTAAGGCAGTTAGTAGCTGATAGATTAGATCTCTACCTACTCACAAGAAGTTTGCATGGTCAGGCTCGATGTGGTTGTTCCTTGACAACCACAGATAAACAGCATCAAGCACGTGTAGATACACGTCCTTGATGCTGTTTCGTGCTGATCACCGCGTGTAGCTGAAGGATATCGCTGAAACTATTGGGATTTTCTCGAACGCCCGATTTCTTCTCTAACAAATCTTGTTTTGTTTTTGGCGTGTATATGTGGACAGGAATGGTGATTTTAGAGAAAAGTAATGACATTCCTTGATAGAAAACATATGAGCTTTGTAGGAAATATACATCTTATTTGTATATCTTATCTATTAATACAGATATTGGTAATGAGGCAAGATATTTTAAAACACTCTTTTTGATCTTTTGACAGCATTTAATTTCTGTCAAAATTACATAACTTACTGTTTCGTGTTTTATATTTTTTATGCAACAAAATGATTACTACCGAATTTGCTCAACCTAGAGTTCAGTATTTATCGCATTGCAAAAATTTATGAAAATAATTTTTTTCTTAAACTTCTAAAAATATGCAATTTTTCTATTTAAAAAGAGTTCCCAAGGAAGTTCATGATTTAGAATAGCACTTCATGTTTTAATTCAATTTCTTTTATTTTCAAGATCATTCTGAAAATGTTTCACATATTTTCTTCCCCCCCCTCTATCACCGGTTTTGCGGGTTATTTCTGTCCCTTCCGGCCCCAAAAAATTACTCCATTGTATTCGGTTTTGCCATTCTCCTTCTTGTATATTTCTTCTCCATTGCCGTTCGTATCCCTTCCTTCTAGTTCTTTCTCGGCCTTCCCCTTTTTCTCCTTTCCGGAGGTACTCGTCACTCGACCATTCTATGAACATGTCCATACCGTATCAGTTGCCTCCTTTCTGTTTCTTTTATTATATAGTTGTTGATTCCCATAATTTTTTCTAATTTCATAAATATAAGATTTTTATTAAAGGCTATTCCTATAAATATCTTAAGAGGTATTATAATAGTTCAACAGCATGTGTTAAAAATAAATACAATTTGGTATATTTGTGTCTTACTACTTTTAGGTTCCTTAATTTTAGCTATGAAAGTGAATATTGAGGCTATGAACTATTGATTATTTTCTGTACATATTTTTGCAGAAACGAGGTTTAGCTTTCCTGTTTTCATTTGTCTTTACAAATTATTGGATTCTCGTGGCCTTTGAGTAACCTTTTATGAACTTGTAACATACACCTCAATGGTTTAAGGGCTGTGGAAATACAGTGAATATTTTTGTTGGTAAATTCCTTGCGTTATTTTAAAAAATCTGTAATGGCGTGTAATTGTATTTTTCACGTCTATGGGAACTTATATAATTTATCTCTAAGCAAAAACACGTTACGAATGAGAGCTATGATTAGTCCACGTTCTTTTTTACGAATTATATACTAGGTAATAGAAAGTTAAAAATTTTTAAAGTTGAATTGCTCATTGAAAAATGTTTGTATTAACATTAAACATTCATGTATTTCGTTTCTGATACTCGGTGGCACTTTAATCTTTTTCGTGTTTATTGTTATTCCTGATTTTTGCGACAATCATGAGGCGTTTTCTGGTAAATTACATAGAATTTTTAGAATTGTTTTTTATATTTTCCTTTTAATGATTACATATGTGCTTTCTTTTGGCTATAATCTGCAGTTCTATGTATGTTTTACATAATTTCTGTTAACAATTTGTTCTGATAACTTAAATGAGGGGAAAAACTTCAGTCTTTTATGTTTTGGCTCTATACTGTAAGGTGTGCAAATGAATTCGATATTATAATTTTTTACTGCTTCTGATCAACTTTTCTTTTTGTGAACTTAAAATTTTGCAATGTAATTTGGTTTAGTGTGTCACACATGAAACTTGGTGACTATTAATAAGTAGCATATGTCACATTTTAACATGTTTTTGTTAAAACAGCGGTAGTTTATAAAACGCTAAAACGAATTAGCTACAAGCATCCAATCATCCATCAAGCTGCTTCTCATCGTTTATATTAATTGGGATAGATCGAGAATGGATTGATTCATCATTATCTCAGCAAAAGCAACAAATAACGACGTATAAATACCACACTTGATTTGATTTCCATGTAAAAAGTATTTATTAAATTAATCAAAAAATTATAGGTAGACTTAGGATAGATGATTATTAACCAACTTATTTTTGTATGAGGGGGAGGGGGGTTCTAAAAAGTATTGTGTATTACAAATTGCTAAATCTGAAGTATTATTTCTTCTCTACTTTTGAACATATTTTTATCACAAAATTAAAAGTGAAATTATCTGTTATTAATGTTATGTATTGATAAATTGAATATAGTAGGTTGGAAAATGTGTTTTCAAAGTTTGAACGGTTTGTACGGATAGCTTGATCCAATCTTGTCAATTGTGGATGGTACGTGGTTGAATCAATTGTTTGGTATGACGATCACAACGCGTAGTAAATGAAATCCCACCACATAGGCAGCATGATATTCGAATAAAATCTTGCTCTAGAGGTTTGCCATGTTTCATGATCTTCTGCGCTCTACATTATTGCAGACGATCCATTTTTTGTTGCCCATCATCATCCGTTTTAAAAATGGATCGCTTTCTTGGCGTTTCCGCAGTGAATCGGCGATGAGTAGGTACGTGAGTCGCCAAAATAGCCCTAACGTTGAGACGAGAAACACGTCCAGCTGGCGTATATGGCTTTATAAGCCTGTGTGGGATTTGTTGAGGGCCTTAGAAATTTTGCATACTAATTTGGATGACTATTCATCAATGACATTCTTAATAACCCTCAAATCAGGCGATCAGAGTGAACCTCCTTTGTGACTTCTAAATTCTTAAAACCGAATTTGGTGAGCGATTCTTGTCATACATATACTTTTAAGGCATAATCTTTATATGGACATGATAAGAAAACATGTTAAAAAACAATCACAGAAAGGTTAAGTGAAATGTTCCCTTGAACCTGCCAACGGACTGACACAAATTGGTGTTATTACTTTTATTCTTATTTCACATTTGGACTGTTGCTAAAGATGATTAGATAGGATACATAAAGTAGCTGTTAGTGGATCACTTTGCATTATACGTTTTGGCAACCGTCCATTTTGAATCGGTCTTCAGGAGGTATTAATAAATGTTTGGTCTATCTTCCTTCGTTCCTTGGTATTTTCTTATGTGCCAACTGCAAGGACACTCTGGGAAATCCCCGGGATATTACTAATTCAATTTATAACATGTAAACATTCAATAGGATAAAATATCTTCTGTATTGTTTTTAGATAAATAATAATATTATAATATTATCCTTATTAATTCCATTTTTCATTATTTTCTAATAAAGATATCAGAATCGATTATATTTTTATGACCTTTCGTAAATTTCGAAATATTGCTGAGTGTAAGTAAAGTGGTGATATTGCGCCGTGACAAATAATTTAATACGCAGTTATGCTAATTTCACTGAAGATTGATTGATTGCTTTTATCGGCGTAATTGGCCACAAATTAGAAATATCTTATCAATATAAGACCTGGTATGAATTACCGTTATGTGCGAAGAAATTCTATTTTTTGTTAATGCAATCTGCCTCTCGTATGTTATAATTAAATTTAATAATGTTTACATCAGTTGGTTTGAAACATTTTGAAAACATCGTCCAGATAAAGCTGGAATCTCGTAAACGCGGAGAGAGGCGAGAAAGTATTTTTATTAGCGCCTTGTGTTCTCTGCGACGCCTCCATGGCCCTGTAAGACGTTCTCTATAAATAGGTTGGTAATTTTGGCGTCTGTAGCTAGACATGCTCGTGGGACGGCTCGTTTGCATTTACAGAATCGATTCGGCAGAACAGTGGACATTGATATCCATTAAGGTGGTACTACTGCCCCGCTGGCACTGGCATGAGAGGGTATTTTAGTACCGATGAAACCCATGGCGGGTGCGTGCTCGTGTGTCCGAATTTGCTTGAGGCGCACGAATACATTCGCTTTGTTTACATAACAATACTGTTTTCGTTCGAAGATGTCGCAGAGAGAAAAGCAGCAGATCCGTTTTCATAATATACTGGAACGGGCAGACTATCATCGTGTACCTGTGATGTGCAGGAGTAGGAGGCGCTGTAGTTCATTGAAGGTAACATCAACTAAATATAAATACAAACACGAAAGTGTCGCAGCAATTTCCGCTTTTGTCTGGTTTCAAAATAAGCCGAGCAGCTACAGTTACAGCCTATGCAGGAGTGGACATTTGCAATAAATTTAGTCTAAGGCGAGGTCGTGCCGCACGGGGCAGATGCGGTTTATTTAACATTTATGCGCGTTTGCCGGAGTTTCTTCCGCATTTGTCTTATTGGATCAGACATTGGAACAGCAGATCGCATCTTTATAGCTGCGCGGAAATTTATTAGAAACTTGTTATCGCAATTGCATCCAATGTTTTTCCCAGCGGTTCTAGTAGTTGCACAAAATTAACAGGGAACATAACGTATTTACGCGCATAACCTTCATAGTTGGCGCATTCCGAGTTTTACAGCTTTCAAACTTTTGGCTGTCTGCCAGTTTTGCTGAATTCGTCAAGTAATCTGTCTAGTAGTAGATTGAAGCTATTCAATAAGCTTAGCCCGGTTCATAAATTTCCTGTAATGTTCATTGCCTTTTTTGCAAAGTTGTTAAATTTATTCCCTATTTATCAGATTACGAAGGTGAAAGTACAGGTAATGTATAGTATTATAGGAGGAAAAGATGACGAGTTTCGATCATTATAGTGATTTAATTTTGATTTTAATACGACCACGATAATTTAATCACAATTATCGCTTTTACATATTCATTATTATAGAAACCAACATTTAAATCGTCCTCCAAATCATAAACTCCATTGAAATATTCAAAGTATTAATAATGGTAAGGCTCTAACGTGGGATCAGGACCTACGAACTGAGAGGTTAAGGTTCTCATATGTTTACTCTCTCTGATGCGGTGCGATGTGGCAAGCACCGCGCCTCAGACGAACGCAAGTACCCAATTATTTTTAGTAACTGAGTAGGCCACCCGCCAGGTTGCAGAAAGCTGCACCGCAAGCCGCGCCTCAACCACTGGACGACGCTGGCAATTGGTGAAAACATTAAACTATGATTTATTGGAAGTTTATTCCCGTTTATCACTTAATGATGAGATGAATATATTGAACTGTGTTAAACGTAGGAACTGATCAACAAAAAACGTATCATAGTCTGTCTGAAAAAGTGACAAAGGAGATTAGGAAAGCACTCCTTAAGGAGAAACAAAAATTATTACAGCAGATTGATTAAGGAAAACGAGAAATTATCTATAGTTATCATATCTAATATCAGTAAAAACACAAAACAAACGACAGTTCATCTGCACAAATTTATTCACCTTTTTCAGAATACATAATTCAGATTATAACAGCAAAATTACTGAATATATGGAACATATTCTCCCTTACTTTTAAACGTAAAAACAGGAGAGAAGTAACTACAAAACAAGAAAAATGTGAATGATATTTATGAAAATAAACTTTTACAAAGGATTTAATAATTAAATAAATTTGGATGTAATTAAATATATACGCAAATATGATTGTCAGCATATGTCAGCATTACTTTTTCTTTCTTTCACTAGTCCCTGGTACCCTTAAGGGTGTCGGGTTTGTCAGCATTACAGGCCTTATATACTCTGGTTCTTTCTATCATCTTTCTCTTGTCGTTATTTGTTTTTTATAGTGTTATGTTTTTTTGCGCACTTACAGGCACTGCAGCTTTAAGGGCTTATTGTGCCCACTAATATGCACTTAAATGCTAGGACATTCACACACACCCATGGGTTGAGCGAGACTCGAACTCGCGCGCGCCGGCTAGAGGGCAGAGCCAACTGGTTGAACCATCTGAGCCACCGCGTCCCTAAAGTCACGCTACGTTACGAAACTTATAAGTTTGACTGGTATTTTCATTTTTTTCCAGTTTCGTTTAGCTTTGCAAAAGATAACGTGCTTAAAATACATAAATAGCATGTATAGTAGTCTTAGATTTTGCTCGTACGTAATTATTGTTTTGAGTCATTTTTAATGTAAATATCTGAACTATTGTTGACCTACCCGCCCTGCATCCGTCTTGATATTCTCCAATTAGTGTTTTTGCAAATATTTTTAATCTACTACGTATCATTTGCTAGCAATTTGTATGGTATGTTTAGGACAACTCCTTTATCATTTTTGTATGTCTTATCCCCCTTTTTTAATATTGCACTAAGACGGCCTTACTCTAACGTTCTGGAATTTTCTCCTCCCCCCATAATATCAATATTAGGTCATACAATTTTTATATAATTTTGTCTTACTTTCAAAATCTCAACTTCCATTTACTCATGGGCTTTTATTGTTTTTTTATTTTTTTTTATTATTTCTTTTACTTCCTCTTATTTTCTGTCTGGGGTACCTGTTGTTTTGCCTGTTGTATATTTTCATTTTGCTCTCTTAAGTACATTTTCGAAGTGCTGCACCAACTATTATATTATTATTATTTTCTATAGGTAAGTGAACAATTTGGTTTTTCACTTTTCCGCTCGGAGAGATTCATGTTACTTTGTTGATGTCTTTGTGATCTAAACTTGTGCTTACTACTTTCATTTGATTCTGTGCTGTAAACTCTATCAACGTCTTGCCGTTTTCATTGGTTTCCTTCTTCCTTCTATTATATTCTTATGAAGATCCTGTCTTCGAATTTTCGCGTTTGAATCCGCTAAAATTATTTTTTTTTGGTTTAAGGTCTTTATCTTCTGCCAGAGCATGTCTGTTCGCTATGTTTGTATTTCTATATTCTCAAGTAAAATATTTTTTTGAAATTGCTTTAAAGTCTAACTGCTTTTATTTTAGTTTTTCGTTTACTATAAAGCCAACTCCAAAATATATATGTTCCCTTAAAGAACACATTTTTGTTTCGTTTCCTGTAACGCCAATATATGTATCTAATTCATATCTATTCATTATGTCAAATAAATTCTTTAAAGTTTCTTCTCTCAGATTCAAAGTTTCTATCTTCTCAGTTCTTTGACTTTATCTAAGATTTTTTCAATTCATCGTTTCTTCTATTTGTCTTCTGATTATTGTTTTTGTCCTTTTATCAATTTCCATATTCATTTCCTTTTTCACAGACTGGTTAATTTGCCTGTTGCTCTTTTTTCTTCTTGTTAGTATCAATAAACTTTCCGAGTTTTTTTTTTGCAGAGTTTTCCTCTAATAATCTTTGGGCCACTGTCCTATTATGACTAGTAGCCTCCATTTCTATGTTATCGTAAGTGCCTTCCTGTCTTATTAGTGTTTTATTTTCTATTGCCCTGTATACTTTATTATTTATTACCAGTTTATTATATTTTATGTAAATCCTTTTTCTTGCTTCTTTTAATTCTGATATTAGTTTCTGTTCTTAAATATTAGAAAAATCCTCGTTTATATATATTTCCGTACCTTTTAGATTTTTTCCGTTCTTTGTATGTCTGAGTTTGTACTTTTTTTCTGTTTTATCAAAATTGGCCGCTTTCTTTCTTCCTTAAATTTTAAATTCTTCTTACTTCGATATTGACTTTCTTACTATGCTGACTCCTATTTTTCAGCACTGTACGAATTTTTTTCCGTTTCTTTGTTACTTTCATATTTATTATTCTTTTCACTACTAAATTTTTTATGAAGCTACCTTTCCAGTTTTTTCATTCTTTACCCATGTTTGGTCAGATTTTCTTTTAACTTTTCATTCTTCCTGATTTATTTTTTTTAACTCCCGGGTTAATACATCCAGTTTTATATTTATTTGTTTCATATTATCCTGAAACATCCTTTCTATTCCTTCCATATGCATATTTTAATTATTACATGCAACTCGTTTGTATTCCGGGTCTGCATGTATTATTTTATCTCTAATTTGCTTTACGTCTTTGAAAAAATGACTCCACTTGCTCCGTCGGAAGTCTAATTGTGAGTTTTTCCTACAGTTCCGATTCACCGCGCAATCTGGTCACAATGATTTATATGATATTTATCTTAATAAAATTTGGTAGGCTCAAACTATTTATGTTCAAAAATGTAGGATTATACTCTATTAAGTACATATTTTAATCATAATAGGAATATACTTAACGTGCCGCTCTACAACACAGCTAATTTATCGAAAAATATAAAAGAATGGAAATCCCTGAGATTTCTGTATTTGACGACATTTATCAAACTAATAACGATATAAGGAAACAATTTGTTTAATGAAGCACCTTCAGAAATAATCTGAAATGAAGAAAGAAATCAGAAGAAAAGAAAAATAAAAATAGTGCATTACAAAAAGTAAAGAAATACAAATAAAGTCAAGATTTTGATAATGTCCCCGATTGTTATAATGAGACCGATGCAATAAATGGAATTGTGTTAATTGAATAATTAGACGACCTGGATACTTAACTACTAAAAAATAATTCCAGCAAGTAAAAATAATTAACCAAAGTAGAAAGTGGTAAAATAAAAAGTTCATGTCCGTAAGGGAACTCGTAAATTTAATAAGAAAAATAAGATAAACACTAGAAAAAATAAAACGTAGCTAAAACACGCAGAGTTATCATAAATCTATCACATATGACGCTATGATCAAAATTAAGTTACTTCTTACAGCGAAGTAATAATGATCTGGAAATGAGAGGCCATCGGTAATTGTTTTCCATGATGGAGTGGAGTAACTGCAAAAATCGCTTCTATCAATAAGGAAAGTCAATGTGCGAAACATTGTAAGTCCTTCGATTAGGTTAAAAAGTACAAGAGTATTGTACATATATAATGAATCTAGCGATTTATTGACGCCGGAAATATGAATGGTCGGAATCTGAAACTAAAACCTTACAAACGACTTACACACGATTATAATTCGTTCAGCGAACACATATAGTAATAAAACTGTCAAAAATTCTCGCTCATTTTAAATAACTATTCGTTATTGGCCGGTTTAAAAAAGTGCGCGTATTTCAGTAGTTAGGTATACACTGATCCATTTTTAGGCAGTCATGTGTTAGTGCTGCGGCTAACTTGTTGCGGTTAGAAGTGGCAATTTAATTTGTATCTCACTATTAATGACAGTGTATATTGTAAAAGTGAGTTGTTAAATTTTGATTCATCTGTTTAACACAAAGAGGTAAACATAATAAAATATTGTTATAAATGTTACATTGTAAACCTGGCTTCGGCGCACATCTTTCTGCGTTTCAGGGGCGGTGTAGGGATGTGTCATGATGATTTATTACTATATGTATTCGCTGAACGTATAATAGAACGATTCACGAAAAATGGGCATAGAATTTTGTTGTTCATTGAAGACTGTTTATTGTGAAAGAGGATTCTAACACTCAAAGTGTTAGATATTTGTTACATTACAAATTAAAAGGTAGTTACGGAGAAATAATTGTTTTGCTTTTATTACGATAGTAGAAAGGTTGAGTTCTGATGTCACCACAAAACTATTTTTACTGCGAAGATGTAAAAATTTGTTGAGTGTATCAAAAGAAAATCCTGTAGTAGTTATTGTGTGCGTTCAACAACTTTATATAATTAGGGTTTCTAATAACTATGTACCCTTTAATATGTATCTTATTTCTAGTTCTTAGGCTAGTCTCGTTTAGCGATACGATGTCTATATTGTTTGTTCTTATGAACCTAACACTTTATTTTTCCTTTAGGCCGTTGCAATTCTAAGTTACTAATTTATATTTAATGTCAATTTTGTAGGTTTGCTGCAAAATTTTTCTAATAGACTTTTCTTAACTTATAATAATAAGTTTCTTACCTCCGTGAGCATAGTTGACACGTCGATGAAGGGCTGTTAAGACTGGTGAATTCATCTGCTAATTCATTGAACCGTTGTGCATTGTGGGTAACCAGGGGAGCATCGACAGTTGACGGTTAATGATTGATACTTTGTTCTATTACTACCTGAGGTGGGCGACGTCCCTACTTTTGTGTTGTCTCGATTATTGCTTTTTGAAGTAGATCCACTTTGATCTCCAATGTTTCTTTGTTCCCTGATGATCCACGGATTAACAGATGGAGCTGGAGCTGGTTTGAAAGGTTGCTTTTGTTGAATGGGACTGACAGAGGAACAATGCTCTTGGCAACTGAGCTACGATGGCAGTCAGGTTTGAGATTAGGCGAAGGCTTCTAAGGCGTACCTATAATTTTTACGAGGAAAGAATAAATTAAAAAAAAAAGATGTGGTCCAAAAAGTCTAATCTGCCTATGAAACCCAACAAAGTATTTTTGATAATTAGTTTCTGCACATAATCTCGTGACAATTGGCAAGCAAAGGTACGTCTGGCAAAACATCATGAGAGGTTTCTGTTCGATTTATAATAATTTGGTATTTACTATCCGACATTGTTTGCTGGCCGTTCCTCAATGATATCCATCCATGAACGAGCAAAGTTAAGCGAACCATTTTCGTGTTGATCATTTGACGGGTTCTTCCTCCGCTGCATTCAATATGAGTTAATTGTAACACATTAAGAAAACTTGTTTAGCAGTGCCAGGAATTTTTGAATAAATTTGAGTTTATACATCCATTTTCTGCTTCTATTTTTTTTTCTTTTTTCATTGACAACTTCAATAATATTAACACATAGATCTTATTTTGTCTACGTAAAAGTCATTACATAAGTCTTTCAAATTCCTTCTATACAAGCTTTCTGACAACTACGTTTGCAGTATTGCAACCTAGAATATCTGTAACTTTCGCTACTTAGAACCTAAGATTTAAAACTTAGAATCTAATGATAAATGCATTTTTACCTTCTCGTAATTGTTTGGAACAATTCATTATAAAATAACAACGTTTGGTATCTTATGTGGACAGTATTTTTCTAAAAACCTACGAAGAGGTCCTGTAGAAATTCATTTGGTTTATTGTTCGTCTGCACTTCTGTTGCAGGATTGGCTTTTATTATTCTAGCAGTCAACAGTTTTGATGAATAGCGGATAATTCGTGCTGATCCAACTTTCTTTTGAATTAGTACTGAAATAAATATCTAATTTAAAATTATAGACTTAAAAACAGTTTTAATGCAAACTTTGCATGTACTTTTAACACCGTCCGCTTTAAAATTATCATCCCCTTTCATGCCCTTCTTTACAAAGTTCTGATAAGAACACTCTTACTTTTGGCATCAATCTATTTAAAGTAAGAAGTATTTGACAAGTGTAGTCTATTTAAACTGAAGGATGATTGTTTTGTAAGGATACAATCAAAACTCGACTTTGCAATTAAGTGAAGAGCGTCCTATTATATATTATTATATATTTTGAGTACGATTACTATTTTTAAAGTAATCTGTATATAATATATCGTCATGGCCCATAATGACAAGAGGAACTGTTAAACAGAGCTTTTGATCACATTATTTAAGCCATGTTTAAATTATTGACAGCCTTATTTAAGAGATCAAAATTTTAGAATTCGTTGATAAAACAGATTTAAAAAAATTGTGAATGTTGGAACATGAATGGAAAATAACAAATATTTAAATCTATGGAAAATACAACTTTAAAATTTTAAAGCAACATCACATTATGGATAAGACATTTTAAATATTCTCGAAAAAGGCAATATTAATAATTTCCTTAACGAGACAATACTCTCCAATAATCTTCTTAGTAATTATTTTCTCTTTTTGTGTTTAGTGATTGCTTTTAAACTGTTTTTGTCCATATCTCATCATCATTGAACATGTAAATGTCTCCATTCAGTTCCTAAAAATACCTATCTAGTCTCTGTTAAATATTTTTGTTGGTCTATTTCTATTCATATTGATGAGTGGTTGTTGTTTTCCCATGTTCTCTTTAGGTATTTAATACTTATTAACATCATTTCTGTTTCTTTCTTATTTCAGCATACTTCCAGTTTGATTAAACTTTTCTATTTATTTTTCTTGGGGCAGGAGGGGGTATTATTATTATTTACCTTTCATAGCTGAACCTTGGTTGGCAACTTCAGTTTGTCTTTATTGCATTTTTAATTTATTTTCTGTGTAACTAAGTTTTACTCCCATCGTCAGCGTGATCCAGTAGTTGAGGCATGGGCTGCGATACGGACGGACTCAGGTTCCATTCCCGAACTTCTGTTGCCTGGCGGGTGGCCTACTCGCTCACTAAAAATAATCGAGTGCCTGCGTTCGCTTCGAACAAGGGGTAATAATGGCGATTGTTTAAGGTGCGGTGCTTGTCACATCGCCCCGCATCAGAGATGGTGCGCAACGACCGGGCCGAGAGAGCAAACATATAAGAGCTTTAACCTCTCAGTTCGCAGACCGTGCTTTCACGCGTGGCGTTAGAGCCTTTACCATGATTAAGTTTCATTCTCACTGCGTTGTTTGAGACAGTTAAAGCTCCGCGCGCAGTGCTCTATTTTATTTTTCACCCTTCTAGTATTTGTTTAATAGATAGATGTTTTGGAATAATCTAACAGTAATTTTTCTTCATTTATTCTTAGAAAGAACTCTCAAATTATATAACAATCCGTAATACACTATGAACTGAGAATTCCGCTTGAAACGTGCAAAACATTTTGTATGCCTCAATCTTTTTCTTTTTAGACTAATATGTAGTAATGCTGTTCTGTGTTGATATGGTTGTTTTTCGTAGTGATGTAATTTAGTTAAATTTTGTCATTGTCCAATTTCCCTCTTTTTTTTACGTTTCTCTGCCAAAACTGTAGCTTCGTCGCTATGCATTTGGGAAAGTTTTGGAATTTAATGTTGTAATCAAAGATTATTGGATAACTTCAGCTTCAGAATTTCAGATGCTTGAAAACAGCGGAAAAATTGAACATTAATTTGCTGATGCATATCAAGTTCAGGTTTAGTATGTTTTTATGTAGGGGATGGTCATAGGTAAACGAAGCCTTTAACTTTCTGTCTATGATAAGGTTTTAAAAGAGAAATAAAGAAAATACTGTTGAGAACAAATGTTTATTTACTGAATAAAAATATTCAATTTTTTCGAATGGGTTTGCATTTTTTTACAATATCTAAAATTGCTTCAATCTACTTATAATTAAACCTCACTACAGTCTTTACAGTAAACGTCCTTTTATCTCTTACTTTTTGCTTTTGCTTGTCTAGATCAAGGTTTTTGAAGCTTTGCTTTTGAACTCTTCTTCTTAACTGTGGGTGAACTTGCCAGTATTTCAGACTTATTATAAATTCTATATATTTATATAGTTTTATTTTTCTTCTCTTATTTTGTATAAGTTAATTTTTCTTCGTTTCTTACGAACTCGTTGCGCTTTGTGAGATGCTATTGTCTACGTCTCTTCATTTTAATAGACAGATTATGCTAAAAATCAAATTCGTTTAACGATGAATTTTGACGAATTTTTTTTCAATTATTTTATCGGTTCAAAACTACCACATAATTTGAATTAATTTACTATTCGATTTAAATGAATCTTGGATTTTACACTTTAATTAAGTGTTAACGTATATTTTTATGACCCTAAAACACATATGGTCACTAGCTATATTATTTAAATTATGTGAGGAGTGAAAGAGACGAAGATCATAAAATTTTCATGTGAGAGAAGTGATTATGGTATTTAGGATTTTCCAATAGTTAAGCGACTTGGTGGTTTATCATCGATTTGACTTATCTTGCGTTCACTTTTGTACAAAGATCAGATAATAGCAACAGATTACAATTATTCCTTTGGTACTGCTGGTGACTGACTTTTGTTCTATAGCATATGACAATAATAGTGCTTCAGAAAGTCTGTGAGCGCAAAAAGCATACTCTCGTCTATGTTTTGCGGCAAAGTTGTTCCATTTCCAAATCAGTTATTAGCTTAGACTTTTTGATATCTAGAATTTCGAAAATGCTTGTTAACGGTCTTTGTCTAAGGGAAGTGTAGCTGAATAGAGACGTGGTTTCTTATTGCATAACGATTGGCAATGCTTCATTTTTAATTAGACCATAGAAAACTCCTTCCTGGCCATTTGAATACATACAACAGAAGTTTTTCTTGAATTTGCAATGGTCACAAATCATATCTTCCCAACTTCTTAAAAGTCCCAGCTTTTAAATATCTAGTGTCTCTGAAAAGTTGTGTAATGTAGTAGGTAAAGGCGTTGTGGCACTGACTCTTTTTTCACCGGCATCTCCTTTAACATGGTTTCCTTCATCCAGTTCTCTTGTTCTTTTTATATTTATATATTACTTGAATGCGAATAACAATTTTAAATTCTTTGAAAATAGCCCAATGAATGTATAACCATATACATATGGTTTGTATTTAAATTCAATTAAATTAAATAATAGTTTTAACAAAAAATATAACTCTTGAGGGGTGCAAATAATAGATTGTATTATGCGGTTTCAATGCGTTACAACTGTTACTATACTGGAATTTTTACCTATTGTTATCATTTTGGATGGTAGTTATAGATGTCGAATTTCAAAGCTGCCTGATATTATTGCTAGGAGTCCCCGCTTACCCTTTGTGTTCAAGACTTTCTTTGACTTCTAAAAAAATATAAATTGAGTGCTCCAACTTTTTTTTATCGAAAATTTTATATTAGCGGAAAAAAAGGTACAGGTCTTTAATATTCCATACAGAAAAAATAAATTAATGTGGTATCAATGTTAAACACTAAGATAATAAATTGGAATATTTTTATACCCGAAATTAAATTATTGTACATTAAAAGAAATAATAAAATGTGAATAAAAATGAAGGTATGAATTACCTGTCTGTTCTTTAAAATGTTTTAATATGAGTAATCAAAGCTCTCCTTTATTAAAAATTGCTCCATATTGTTTATAGGAAGACAACAAAGGAGTGTTCCAACAATTTGGACCATCTTATTTGTTTTATCGCAGCTAGTAAAATCTAAGCACAACAAACTAATTTGTTTCACTGCAGCTGTATGCACATGTCAGTTGTGAAAAGGTTTATTTCTTTATCTCACTTTTGTTTCGAGCATTCAGAAAAGCTCTGCTGGTCTGTCTGGAATCCCATATTAATTTTGTGAGCGATGCAGCAGGCCAGTGCGCACGCACGCACGCGTTGAACGCCCAGCGTGTTGCGACACTTCGCTCTTGTATGCTATACATAGAAGAGTTGAGGGCCTTTACCTCTCCGTAGCCAAGCAACAATTCGCGGATGTCTTCGGCCGGCTGCTAATCCCGGAGACTAGCTGGAGATGCATCCTGAATTAGACCGCGGCAGGGGCAGCGGAAGACTTCCCTGCATCTTGAGGCTGTTCGGGCTCAGCAGTGCGAACGTGAAGCTGCCGCTGCGAGGCTTTGCGTTCGTCGCTGTTTGCCTCAGCGTCCTTTACCACAAAACCATGACTTACCTGCTTTTTTATCCTCTTTTCAGATTAGTTTTTGGTACCCTCTATCCCGCGTATGCTTCGTACAAGGCTGTGAGAACGAAAAATGTCAAGGAATATGTAAGTACAATTTAGATATTTTGTCATCAATTGCATGTATTTGTTTTTGGTTACTAAAATTACAAACGCGCAAACTATTTTGTCTATAGTCTTTTCTTGTACTTGCACAAGTTCATTGAACTTGGTCCGTTTTTATAACACAACAAGCCCATCGAAACTATAACATGTAGTTATACCTGATGGTGCGTGCTCTACAGATTATTATTAGATCATGTCATCACTGGAATTTACCCTGTCTGCTACTGAATAAATTTGGAAGTGAACAACGTTTTTTTCTAGGTTAAATGGATGATGTACTGGATAGTTTTTGCCCTATTCACCTGCGCAGAGACCTTCACAGATGTTTTCCTTAGTTGGTTCGTGCTTGGTGAACAACTCGAAACGCGAATTTTTTAATCGCATTTGTATTGTAGGTTTCCATTCTACTATGAAATAAAAATCATTTTAGTGATATGGCTGCTTTCACCAGCTACTAAAGGCTCTAGCATTTTATACCGCAAATTTGTGCATCCCATGCTTAGCAAAAGAGAACATGTAAGTACTCCTCGCTTTTCAATAATCGACAATTGAGAGTCTATTTTTGATTAGGAAATCGACGAATATATATCAAAGGCCAAAGAGCAAAGCTACAAGCAGGTGCTTGATTTAGGATCCAAGGGCGTGAACGTTCTGATGCAAACGGCCATAAAGGTAAGTTCCGCTGCTGGTTATGTCACGATAGTTGCATTTGTTAACCAATTAATATAGCGAATAACGTAACTGTCACTGATTTCTTAACACGCCTTTTTTATGTTCTGCGCCTGCACAGAACCTCAATGTACCCGCTTCCCTCATGCCTTCCGTGTCAGAATCCTCCATCCCTAACAGGCAGGACCAACTCGATTGCATCGCAAAGTCTCAGTCCGCCCAGGACATATCCCACGACGACATTGAGATCTCTGACGATGACGGCGAAATGGAATACTACGAAAACGTGGCACCTAAAGCAAAGCCTCTTAAAACGACAAAAGTAAAGGGCAAGGCCGCCACTAGAAAAAGCGCCCGAAAGACTGCCAAAAGTGATTATTACGAATGCAGTGACTGACTTGTTGACGTTTGCTGACGTCCAGGCAGCCTAGGTTTTAATTATTATTTATTTTTATTGTATTTCAATAAATTTTTACGAGCACTGTTTAATTATAGCATAATTTGTGAAAACTAGCTAGTTTTAATTGTTTGTGAAGACGTTCTTTACTTGACAGAAGCCATGTGTTGTGTGTTATTTCATAATTAGACTTTTGGTATAGTTAGTTTTTACTTTTGATATCTCAGATTGAGCATATGTTTGTGTGTTTTACATTAAAATGTTGAAATATATTTTGTATTGCGTTTCTTGTTTGTTTTTTTTTTAATTATTTTCCGTTATCCTCTTTTCACTTAAAAGTATAATAACAGAACAAACTAATAGAAGTCACTACTACTCTACACTCGCTGCTTTATTAATTTTAGGCAAAATTTGACGAGGATTTACTTGGCATTAACACTTCAAAGGAATTTGCGTCGCGTTCTGCCGCCTGTGCCTTTAATTTTGACATTACACATTTTGTTTTTATTAAGGCTTGACCCCTGCATGTTTGTAGCCCAGTACCATAATTCTAATTTAATTTAATATTTGGTATGATGAGCATAATCACCTAACAGTGACGTGGTCTGCTGCTTTAAAGTATCAGTTTGTTGTCCTCTAGGCTCGCTTAGGGAACAGTGATGTTACTATGCTTATAGGGAGGTGGAGGCATAGTGAATCAGCTGCGCAAAAGCTACAGCCTTAGCGACTTGAGCGACTCCCACGACCAAGGCCGCGAGGAACGCGACGAAACAGACTCGGGCTTGATGCGCAAGAAGCGAGTGCACCTGGCTGCTTCCACTTCTTCAGGCTTGTACTTTTCTGAGGTTGATGTGAGGCAAGATTTAGTCACGCACATTCAGTCCGCCGAAGATATCAGTTCGGGGTATTCTAGCGGCGAAGCTTTCTTTGGACCCAAGTTGCAGGGCCGAGAGGGTCTGGTGCGAAGCGGCTCCATTGGAGGGGCGCGGTCGCGCTCCGTCAGGGTAACCAGATCCACCACAGTTCCTAGAAAGGCCACAGCAGCCACCGACAGCGAAGTAAGTAGCGCAAGTAAGTCTGTTTCTGTTTGATGTGTCATTATTACGCTCATGATGGCCTGTCTACTCTAAAAAGCCGAATATCAGTTTTAAAAAATTCTAAGTAGAGATTAAAAGAATGTGGTTGAGTTTACAAAAAGCAATGTCGTTTCAGAAATGACGAGGAGGAGGGCTTTAAGGTAATTAAGCGCTACATGCAAATCACATTGTTTTATCTCTGCGTTATTGCAGCCTTGTGCATCGTGCGCTTCTCAGCAAACACCTTATTCGAAACTCATTTTAATTTTGCAAATCAGAAGCTTAATAATGATAGCATTAGTTGTAGCTGGTGTTTTTTGAAAGGCACTGAAATACTGAAATGCGCGACAATAAAACTTTTACACTTAAAATTATTGGCAAGTCACACCGTCACAGAATGTGACAGATTCCAGAAAGTTTATTGCTTACCAATGATTCTCTCAAAAAAACATGCAAATTTAGTCTAGATGTTTATTATTAATTATATGTAAAATAAGAACTTGCTTTTAGTTATCAGAAATATTTTATTCAAAACTATCAAAATAATTAAAACAAAAAATTCAAATAATTTTGTGTGTCTAAAAATCCGGAAATACGTTAACGTATTTTATTATTTAAAAAGAACGTTGCTACAGTTAATCTAAATAACAGTGGAGTTAATGTAAAAGTACATAGTTTGGTACATCTGTCGGTTGTCGTATTTTAGTATTCACACGAGTCATCAATTTCTTAAAGTGCGTAGAATGGAATTGGCAGTGTTTTTTCTTGATTCAAACTATTAATCCATTCGTTTTAGTTATTTCCTAACCACCTTCATAAACTTTTGACTTTGATTAAAAGCGTTTAATTGACCTCCACTGGAATACACTGGCAATATTTTTATGCTTATGCAATGAATTTTATGTAATACTTTTTTTATATGGTTACAGTATCATTGTCATATCTGGCCGTCGTTGTGATGTTTTCATATAAACAGTATGTCTCTGTACGATGGGTCCCATGCTTCAGTAAAGAAGACATACCATCATTGCTAATACAATCATAAATTGTTAAAGACATCGAAATTTGGTTATGGATGTTCAGAAGATTGTGTAATGCATAAATAATAAAAATAATTTAGAATTCCTGATAAACCATGTAATTACACAATGGATTTACATTCCTCGATGAAAAGAAATCATGAAAATAGTGAAAAGACTCAAGATGTGAAACTTAAAACAAAGAAAATTTTATGAAGCATGAATAGATAAAGTAATGGTAACACCAGTATGGTGATGAAGGGGGGGGGGATATTTCAATTATAGAGCACCCTTATATAGATATATGTACTTGGTTACATTTATTGAAAATTATGTTAAAATACTGAAAAATGTTCAATTGTGTTTGATAGTTAGAAGTAATGATATCGATTACATATATCTAGTGGATCATTATCAATGAGAATATCGTCTTAATGTCTAAAAAATTCTATTATTGGAAGGTGAAAATTACAAGTATGTGACAAGGTTCTGTACTAAAATTTATCTAGACGTTAAACAGCTGAAGAGATGAAGAAACGGGGGAAAGGTATAACAAAATGTCTTCTCCACTCGCCTAACTTCAAAAATTCCTTTGTCTTGAGACCTCTATATTTTATTAATTATTTACATAAATCTATTATTTAATTATATAATTGTAGAGATGCAATTAAGTAAACTTATGGATCTATTTTAGGTGATAATTGTAGGCAACTGATAACATACTTCATTTCTTTTCGCCCCCACTTGACGATGACTATATCCCAAACTTATTTTCCGAAAAATCGAGCCTGCAAATTGCATCAGTATCAAATATAGCATTGTAGATGCTCGGCAGATTTCTTGCTACTTTTATGTTAGAAATTAAAATAATTATTCAAAATGAATTTATTTATTAAACATGAATTTTCTTTTTTTTATATGATTATTCAAATAGTTAATAAGTTAAAAAAACATTTTCTTTCTCAAGACAACTGGAAATTTATTGGACTGAGGTTTGGCAAATTTGGAAGGTAGACCATAACCTCCCGTTCAAATTCTACTACATATTCAAATGTTCCGTTACAGAAACAAAACGTCGTTAACTCATTTTAGTTGGTCATACAATGTTAGTTTTCTCAATCGAAATTAATTATTTTTACAGTAATTCAACTAACATAGCATTTTTGGTTAATTGTATTTTGGTGTTTGTGTTAGATTGTCATCCGAATATAATCAATAAAGAAACTTCTTGCATTTCGAGTGCATGACATTTTTTATAATAGTTAAAATTAAATCAAGAGAAATAGATGCAAAGGCTTTCACGGCCGGTGTTCTGGTGCATCGTGTGGTTGGTTCCCGGGTTATAAGGCCGTGGTCGGAGTTCAGAAACTCTTGACGTTTCGTTCACAACTGCGGCAGACATCTTCAGAAGAAAATCTTCTAAAAATTAAGTGACTGTCTCATGCGTTTTCGCTTTTATACTCGTGCGAGTGTGGTATTGAGATCGGAGAATGGACATTTACAGTACACTGTACAGAAAACCCACGCATACGGGCAGATACCTTCACAAGCAGTCGAATCACCATCCAAGTCAAAAAAGAACGGTTGTGTAAACGTTGTTAGATCGAGCAAGACGTATATGTCAACCACAGTTTTTGGATGAAAAACTAAAACATTTGGAACAAGCCTTACAAGGGAATGACTACTCGAGGACATAAATAGAGCAATCAAACCTAAGAAATGCGCAAGAAAAACACAACCAAAATCGGCTACGATAGGCAAGGTTTTTTTACCATTCATCAACAAGGTTACGGACCGGATAGGAAAAATTCTCAATAAACACAAAGTGGAAACCATCTACACTACCGCCACTAAGATACGGGATTTGCTTAGACCAGCCAAAGATACTAGAAATCCACAGGATACACCAGGGGTATACTGCATACCTTGCTCATGTGAGCAAGTCTTCATTGGAACTACGGGCCGAACGATTGGAACAGGATAAAGGAACATAAACATCATCTACGCCTTAATCAGCAATTGCTGAACATGCGTTGGAAAATTCTGACCACGACATAGAATTCGGGCAAACACAAGTTTTATCCAACTGCAGGAATTACTTACTACCCGAGATTATACAGAGAGGCGGTGGACATTTATAAATATAAAAATAATTTTAACAGGGACGACGGATTCAATCTACCTAAGTCTTGGTTTGTCGCTCTCAAGGGGCAAAAAACAGACCGCGATACGGCGAAAGAGCGAGTGACGTCAGAAATATTACATGCAACTTCCTAATTGACGCCAGCAGCTAGCCAGATCACGTCATCTACCATCCCGGTGACGTCAACAACTCTCCCCTGACACCATCCCTACCACACTCGCACCAGTATAAAAGCGAAAACACACGAGACAGTCACTTAATTTTTAGAAGATTTTCTTCTGAAGATGTCTGCTGCAGTTGTAGACGAAATGTCAAGAGTTTCTGAACTCCGACCACAGCCTTATAACCCGAGAACCAATCACACGATGCACCTAAATCAAGAGAAATTTATAACGCGTAAAATGCAAATGTTGCCGTTTATTATTTAGTGTTCATGTGACGCCCATTTGCTTAACTTTCTCCATTATATTAGCTGATAGAGATGTGATCTTATGATTTTTCATTTGCATATATTAAATGGAGTAATAAATTATTGGTAGGTCAATTTCGGATTTGCCTTGATTCCATTATTTACACTGTCATCATTTAAGTGGCCTGGGAAATGTCTACTGGAACTAGTAGAGGGGGGGGGGAGTAATCTTTGTTTATGAGGAATGTCCACTAAGACTAGACCTTCGTTTATGAAAAATGCGCGCTGAGATTAAAACGGGTCAAAAATAACCCTCAAGTATGGGACATGCCCACCGAGGCTTACCTAAAATGGTGCATCCTTGAAGATCTCATCTTCTGAAGCAAATGGCATCGACCAATAGCAGTTCGGATCATATGGAGGCGCCCGTCCACCCGACAGTGTACTCAACCTAAAGTCTATCAATATAAATTGATTATGTTAGGTCATGGTTGGGTCGGGTATACGATCTGACCACTATCTAACAGTAAGGTCATAATTTCTGACTTCAGGCTAAACCCGATATTTTTGTGTTGCTCTAGTTATCCTGTATGGAACACGATTGGTTTCAGTTAGTGCTTTTTTAGGGCGATTGAATATAGCCACTTCCTTTATAAAATCCATTACGAGTTCCAAATACAATACAAATTCTAATGTGACGAAACCAAGTTTAAACTTTTATAGTAAATACACGTGAATAACTTGTTTTTGGTTAGCCACATATTATATGTGTAAACGGTTGTTTACACATTGCACAAAATGTGTCAATTAAATCAGTCAGGGTGTGGTATCTTATAGTTATCAAGTCATTTTGTTCAAACATACAGTGGTAACTAGAGGGGCGACGGCCAAACTAGAAGTACTCGGTTTAAGAGAAATACATTTTTAAATGTATCGCTAACCAATCTTCCAATACACAGATTAACGAAATTTGACACTGCGACTTCTGACATTTATCATTATGTAGTACGGTGAAAGCCTTCGTTGGAAAAGTATACGTCAAACGCATAATTAAACAGTGGGCTTACAAAGGAACGTTTCCATCACTATAGTTGAATTTGGTAATTTAGGCCTATAGATGGACATTTAATATATAGTTAAATACTATTTTCAACCAATTTCTTTTAGACAGTGGGCTTAGGGTTGTGAGTTAAAGCACTAGCTCACAATGAATTATTTCTAAATGTGTATGGAGTTCGAACCCCCTAGTGGCCGTACCTTTTTTTAAATTTTATTAATATACTTATATTTTTAGTTATTATTTTATTATTCACTAATTATAATTTAGTTAATTGTATTATTATTGTATTAAATTGACACAAATTTTATTTTGAATAGGCTGAAAAAAATGCCGGTTTGAGGTAAAATATGTTATATATTCCATATACCCCCCGGTAAGGCCCGCACCACCGGTTCAGTCTAGGGGTCTGCAGATTCTAAATCCGACCCTGTTATTCTGCGCAAAATTATGACTCTATATGATAAAGTAGGTTACACATTTACTTACAGAAGTCTAGTATAAGCTCAGGATTATTTTGTTTCAACTTTGAACTTGTAAAATCTGCAGATTCCGTTTGGAAACTAGAATTTCACATCTGTCCTGTCACCTCACCGACGGTTGATTTGATTCGATTCCATTGTGATGAGAGATGAATAGTGGTGCTGTCACGCAAAGATTGCAAAATGCCGCGGACAAAAATCAAAGCTACACCCGTACAAGGCCATGCTCTGCATTTCGTTAGCCATTATCAACTGTAAGCTTCTACTGCAACACACCAGCATTACCGAGAACAACTTTAACGCATCAACCAAAAATGGGCAAACTCATCCTCGACGAAATTAAGTTGGAAAAAAGTTATCGATGTCGATTGGAAATATTTCAAATAAGGTTTTTCGAAACTTCAGCGAAAACAAATCAAAACTAACAAAAAAGAAACGATTTTATCTTTGTAACAAGCAAATATCAAGAATTAATCTTTTTTTAAATGCCGAGGTCTATTCGAAGATCTCACTTGGTCATAATAACACGTTTGTTTAAAGAATATTTGACCGAACAGATTGATATTTCGGTCTAGCTGCTATAGTACCATCTCAACGATAAGAACTCTGCTAAACAATAAAAACGATAATTTGATGAAATGAACACTCCAAGAATCTCTTCTAGAATTTTTGTGGCCTAAGGGGAGTCAACTCAAATCCGGAAAATCGATCATATGGTTGCTACCTAATTTTATTATCTTTAAGAAAACACTAGGAAAAAACCCGTAAGCATTGTGTAACACTTGATAATATGAAACATTAAATACGAATTAAAAACGTTTAAAGTCAATGACCTTCGATTGTGACATGCATATATGAATACAAACAGTCGTTTTAACTTATTAGCATTTGTGAGTATGAAAACATTGAAAGAGAACACTGGCAGAAAGCTCATTAGCGACTTTTATGAGAAATATAGAGAGTAAAGTAAAACGCTTATTGCATATTTTATAAAAGTAGAAGTTCCACAAAGTACTATATACGATATTATCAAAAATGTAGAGAGTGAAAAAAACATTGAATGGAGTTGATGGAAGTGGAAAGTTCGTCCAAGAAGAAGAGAAACTTTTTTTCAAGAAACTGTGGGAAAAACTGAAAGTTAGGACAAAATTTAAAATAAATCATAAATATGGAAGAAACAAGTGTTATAATAAAAGAGAAATACCAACCAAAATACAATGTCAAATCAAAATTTTGTAGTGATGGGCGATGAGTCCTACTTCACATTAGACGATGACATTGAAGGTATTAAAGTCAGTTCTGAAGTAATTTATAAAACGCGCTAAAATTTGCAAAGATGATTTTAGTTAAGCTAGTGATAAGTAACAAAGGATGATATTCTCCTTTTATTGCCCCTTCAGGACTCGGCGTAGAACAAATTAATTGTATATTTATAAAAATGTATCCATAAAAGACTTATATCGTTTATAGGACATCACGATGATGGAAATTTTATCTTGTGGCCAGGCAGGGCAAGTTCCCAACACTTGCGCAAAATTTGATTTTAATGCGCGAACTAATGTTTAAAATACAATCCATTATTATCAATAACTTTTTGCCAGCTCCCTGCAAGTTGTCGGATGTATCAATGGTACCCATCTGCCGAGTTCAAAACAAAGAGTTCTTCAACTTGTTCCTTGAACTGCTTATACTATTTCGAAACAGTTATAACTCTCCTTAGCAGCAACTCTTGTTCTCGTTTCTAGCAATAGCGGATCAAAACTCGAAGTTCAATTTTGCCATTTGGCATCTAGAATTGAAAGATAAAGATTATTATTATACAATGGACACAAAGAACAAAATAATGTATTTGTTATTTAATAAACACCTGGTTTCTTAACTATTACAACGGGCCTGATATACCAATTGTTAATTTTTTTTCTGATGACTCTTAAAACTAAATACTTAACAACTAAAATCTCTCCAACGATCTCCTATTTTCTAAATAATATCTACACTGACCCGCGCATTAAGCTTTGCTTTTACACACAATACTGCACAAGCTCGAATGGTTTGGTCTATAGTCTTCGAACAAGATGTTGGTTGGCCAGCAGCGGAAGAGCTTCTTCTGTATTCACATAAAGGTGAAGTCTATTTTCATATTCACCAACAAACTTTTTGATCTCATCTTTAACCAAGATCTTGATCTAAGAGTTTTTTACGTATCATGGAGCGATTACTGTTACACAAGCAACACTTTGTTTTGGAAAGTCTGTATAGATTTGGTGTTGCTATCTCTGATACAGCTTCAGAGCTGAATGCATGTACCCTCACCAGTTTCATGATCTGATTGTATATTGACAGATTAGTTTGTTCCAAAAAAGCCAATAATATATGGTGGCGCAAAAGTTGTCACCTGATGTTCTTTGACTGTAATTTTTTTTATGAATGTAAAACTTTGGTTCTGCTTTTGGATTGTGTTTATTTGATGTCTTAATTTTTTTTCCATTAAGTCGAGAAAAGAAGATATCGGCCAAATGGCCGCCGCCAGAATTGATGACCATACGGGCCCGATGTATCCCATTTTCCATCACTCTTGCCAGAACTTCCGGCGATAGGTTCTCGCATTTTTGACGGATATTCTCTTTGAATAGTCTGAGGCTTGTTGACATAGATTCGTGACTTCAAGAAACCCCACAAAAAGAATGCTTAAATCGGATGATCTTTGCCGGCCATTGCAAATCACCAAAACGAAAAATTAGGTGAGAGGAAATGCAGCCCTTAGAATTTCGGTTGTGGCTCGTGCAGTACGCGCCGTTGCTCCATCCTGTTGTAACCACATGTTCTGCAGTCCCAATAATCCAATTGAAGAAGAAGAAAGTCGTTGAGCATGGCTCTGTAGCGCTCGCCGTCCACAATAGTCATTTAACCCGCGGCGTTTTCGAAAAAATAAGGGCCGATGACGCTTCCAGCATAAACAGCACACCATGCAGTAACTTTGAGCGGGTGTAATGGCACTTCGTGTGTTATACGCGAATTTTCGGTGCCCCAGAAGCAATAATTCTGCTTATTCACATATCCACAGAGATGGAAATGGGCCTCGTCGCTCATGATGATTTTTGATGAAAAGTTGTCTTCCTCGTGGTTGAGATTCAGGATGTCTTAAAATCCTAAAATTGCCTAAAAAACGCTAAAAAACAGTGAAATGATGCATGTTTGGTGCCTATACCCATGTAAGATTTTCCGTAGAATCCGATTTTGAGGTTAGATGCCCTTAAAAACGCATCTCGGTGCTCTGCAAGTTGATAAAACGGCGAAAAATCGATTTTTAGGGTTAGCTCCAGCTCCAAAACATATGAAAAAGTTCATAAAGGTGTATTTTGCCATAACATTTCATAAAAATAAAGAAAGTTTGGTGTATAAGAACATAGAAAAAATCTAGAGCAATTTTAATTTTTTTAAATATTTTTTAGGGGGTAATATCGAGGGTGCCGGGGGCCTAAAAATGTTTTTTTCGAAAGGCATTCCTGTCACCTATACTTATTAATTTGTTCAGAATTTTTCGGTCACGAAAAAATTTGAAAAAATAAAATTCGAAAAAATCACTTTTTTGGTCCCTAGGCAGGAGGGGGGGGGGGCTGAGGACGTGACTTGCCAACCCTGCCAAACATGGTTTTTTGACTTGAGAAAGATATCCAATAGGTTAGCTTGGATATTCGTGAGGGGGCAATTTGTCTATCTTAACGGAGAAGACCCTTTGCAGTCACCTTCAGTAACCAATCTAAAAACGGCTTTTACTCTTTGCTGTTGAAATCATTGAAATAAAACACTTTATTACGACTTTTCATTAGACAAAATTGAAAATGATTTAAAAAGTAGTAATAAAAAATCGCATACATACACTTTTTGTAGCTTTATAATAAAGATCCTATCAACTTATCAATCTAAAGAACACTTATGCAAAAAATTAGAAATCATAAAAATTGCTCGTTACTTTTACTTTATTGCACTGATATTATTTAATTATTTTATTCTGACCAGCAACAACTGATTGTAGATTTGTGTCTGTAATTTTCTCATTCCTTCTTCAATATACTGTAATAAGCACGTTGGGACTGATAGCTTCACTTCATGGAAAACTTCTGTAATTGAGTTAAGCAGAAAATACGTGCTTAGCTCTAATTGAGTTCAATTAACCTAATTGTTTTATTACTTCTCTGCTACACGTGAAATTAGCAAAGGAAAGTAATAAAGATACTATGTAATCTGGTTTTGGCTGGGAAGATTTGTTAATTTGGTAGATTAAGCTAAATTTAAATTGAATTCAATAAGTCAGATTGAGTTATTTACCATAAATAAAAAATTTATTGAACGACTATTATAACCACAAGGGTAACTTTATTAATTACATTATTAAATCAGTAAATTTACTTGGGGCGTTCAAAAATGGTTGACGCTACAAGGGTTTTCTTCTCGTTAACCTTTTATTGGGAAAAAGTTTATTAGTAAGGCTGCAGCAAACCATTTACGGCAACATTTATGGACAGTTGAGTGAAACTCGTTGAAAGAAAATTTATCGCGCATTACCTTTTACACATTGTCTCAAATAGAAAGTTGTCGCTAGACGTAAGATGTGACGAATATGGGACGTAAGGTAACACGGTGTAGTGACTAACATCTAGCCACATATTGTAATGTTGAAGCAATGCCATTTATCGAAACGATGTTGAATACATCGGTGGATTCGTTTCAGTGACTCAAAGTACCACTCCCCGACGATGCTCTTATGAGTCTAATCTATCCACAGAACCCCTTCTGATTCTAAAAAACAATCTCCATTCGGTTTGGAATAGACAATTCCGACCGTGACTTCTTGGGGCGAGGGCTTCTAATGTGCTACCATTCCATAGATTAGCTTATTTTCCGGCGTTCTGTGACAAAACGATGATTTGTCTGCTCTGACTAGACACTCCAGGACCACGATATGCACCTGCAGTAACTGTTGGCATACCTCCACATGCTTCTGATTTAACAGTATGCGAAACCCATTGTGCACAGGCCTTTGACATCTTCTAGCCCTCACAGATAATTATATACAAAGCTTCACGAGACAAACATGTTACATCCGCTAATGCATCGAATGTGAATTGCATGTTTGCTATTATTAAATCAGATACACGTTGGATAGTGTGTGGCTTACGCGCATTTGTCGCCCATTGCTGTCCATGATATCTTCGCTGATTTTCCGCTTTCTCCACTACACCCGTATTACTGCACGAATGACTTACTGCCGTTTGTACGTTTTATCAGCTCCCATGATGTGGCACTATCTTCACACACGCACTATGCGCGCATTTCTATTTTTGACAAGTTTCGAAGGAAAGTGTCAATTATTCTTGAGCGCCTCAGTAATACAAGAATGGTTTAATGAATAATTTGGTTTGATATTAAAGATAACAATTTGAGTTTTCCAAAATAATTTGTTTTTAACTGTCTTCAACGTAAACCTGGTCACAAAACCCTTCAAAAAATCCGTTAGAATTGCAAACCGTCTGCATACAGCACCTATTTTTGTGCGTAATTCAGTAGGCAAAATGAAGTGAACTTGCTTGTTTGAAGGACCCACAGCTTTTTCTAACGCAGGCATTTACACTTGTCTGTAGACCAAAACCTATCATGAACTCGTCTCGATGATTTCTAACATAACAGCTTTTTTCGGATCTACAGAATGTGACGTGTATTCGACGATTGTTCTGGCATGCTTGAATTCATTTACCCAGCTGAGCGACTTTATAAAAAGCATATGAATCACTTGATGTTGATAAAATGCTCTTTTCTGATTTTTCTTTAAAGAAAGGAAGTGAAGCATATCCTTCTTCTATTACACGTCTCTTTTATCTTTATTGCGCTAGAAAAAAATTGAGTTACATTACGAATTCAATTTTATCCGTTTTATACTGTCACCACTTGAAAGCTTTGTACGTAAGCATCTAACAAACAATAAATTATTGTCAGAATTAGTTGTAACCAGCGCATGTTGATCTATTGAAAAACTTTATGACCATGTATATATAGTTGTTATTGTTCTCTAGGGATATGCGAATCAAGTTACTCATAAAATCACCCACGTATTTAGGTTTTGTTGAACGATAAATAACAATATTATTATGGATAAGAATATATGTTATCTAAAATAACAAAAATATCATTCGGCACCTACATTATATAGGATAAAACTTCTATTTTTGGTTATGTTTATTTGGCAGTTTTTTTTAACAATTGGAGGTGAATATATTAAAGGAATCCGAAATAAGTGTAGTTATCTGAGAGAAATGCCCTACATCATTATTCACAGACAGTTCGTAAAACTAAAACAAAGGATGCACAAAGGTCAGGCGGGTCATGAGTCGCATAGAACAAAGTCCAAGGAAGTTATTTTGCATATTATCACGTCAAGTGAGGCTATCGTATGACATACGACTTCTGTACACCTTCTTCATTTACATAACTCAACATTTTCCATTTTACTTAGTTTTTCCGTATGTTAATTAATAAACATTGAAAATAAAATGACAAAGTTATCAAAATGATATTATGAAATGCACTTCACCGTCAGCACAACGCGCATCTCGATCAGCGGAAATAATTAATTAAACTATGAGAAATGTTAATCTTAGAAAAGAAGTATCAAGCAAATTAATGAATGAATAATGCCCTTGCTTGAATTCTCGGAACGTTTGCACCTTATCATAAGCAAACAAAAGATAATTTGTTCTCTTGTTGTTTTCTAGTTAGAAGGAAAAACACTAAATATGATTCCAGATATTAATGGTCACGCTCAAACGCCTCGCTAAGGTTCCTGTGCAGTATGCTTGCTCTCACTTCACTGCCCATCTCTGGTACGGGACGGTGTGACAAGCAGCGCGCCTAAACGATACCCATTATTACCCTTTATGCAAATATTACCACCTAATAAAGACCACACTGGAATAAGTTGGAAATAATTTTCCAGAATGACACTGAAAATAGGAAATGTGATTTAAATTGTATTATAATTTTCAACGTAGTTACCTCAAGCTTCAGTACATTTAGTCCAACGTTGGCTCCAACCTCTTGGCTCCTTCCTGGAAGTGACTTTCCTCAAGATCGTCAAAGTACCCACTTACAGCCTTAAGGGGTTATACTAGCCAGGCGCACTGAAAAATGAATTTTTTTTTGGAAATTTTTTTCTTGGAAACTATAAAATAGATCAAAATGAAATTTTGTCTTAAGGTATATAAGATTTTTTTATTTTAACTTTCAATATAAAATAGCGTCTTGGCAAGCGGTAAACGGAACATGTGTTTTTTCAAAAGAGCGAATCGGCGTACATCATAACTTCCTCCAAACAGCACCTAGAGCAAAAAATTGTCGTTAATCTACATTAGTTTTGCTAGAGAAGTACCTAGGGTTTTACGTTTTTATCGAAAATTCGCAAAATGGCGTCAGCTTGAACTTTTTTTTCGTTTTTTCGCTAAAAATCGACTTTAAATTGTTAATAACAATTTCAATTATTTATCAATCTTAAAAAGCCTAGGTACTTCCCTAGATAATTTATCTAAGAAGTTACAGTTAAAATTTCAAGTGAATCCGACAAAAATTGAGCGAGTTACAGTGTACGCAGTTTTGAAGTTTTCAGCACCACATAACTGTCCTTCCAAGCATTCGTTTTGCTCTTCTGCCTCTATATATTTTGAAGACATTAAATTGATTTGTACCGACAGCAATTACCAACAAGCTATAATACATTTAAAACGCCGCACGTAGGTGAGCGGTCTTTTTCAACGTTTAGGAGCGCTCGAAGTTACCTTGATACAAATGGTTTATTGATTTTTCCCCGACAAAATAGTGTTGGCATATCATTCTTGGATAGTTTATGCATCATTTAAGCCAATAAGAGAAATGGAAAAAAAATTTGCCGGGCAGTATAACCCCTTAAACATCTCTGTATTTGACTGAAGGAAATTTTTTAGTAGGAACATTTTGAGTTTTAGATTAGGATTAGGCGGATGCTGAATGATTCGAAATTCAATTGTGTAGACTTCTACTAAACGTTGGCACTTGGGTAGTGCACAAAACTATTTGCTTTATCATTCTGAGGTTGCTTTTAGCTATTCCAAAAATAGTTTGTAATATTACCTACTAATTTTTTTCTTCTTTTCATGGTAATCATTAAAATTCCTTCAGCGCTTCAAATACACCGTGTCCAATCCACTGCTTTAATTGCACTTTAGTTTCGGTGTTGTAATAGAGAATCCAGGTCTCGTCTGTAGTTACAACTCATTTTCTGAAATTTCTTGGACTTCTCTTAACATTTTCAAACAATCGGCTGAAGCCCCGGATTGAGCAAATTTCTTACATAGAAAATTATACTCATTATTCATGCATAAAGAGATGCCCAAGGCTTCTTCAATTTCATACACCTTTATTCGGTTATCTGCCAAAATCCTAAACGTGGCTCATCCAAACTGTATTTAATTTTAGTTTTTTTCTAAATAAAAACTTTGATGGCCGCTCAAATGTCCTCATTATTCATAATTGAAAACACGCCAAGTTGTTTAAAGACAAGTAACTCCCTAGTGGGGATTTTACTTCTCAATCTCTCCTTGTATATCATATTCGTTATATACTAGATAACTCTTTTAAAATCAGGCTTTTCATTTTCAAGCTAACTAATTATCTCAGGAATGAATAAAAAATTTCAATTTAAAAGATTGTATTGACTCTCATTTTAAAAAAGGTCTTAACTTTGTGCGCATGATAAATGGAGTACAAATAAGTCTCCGCCGTTTGACAAAAGATGGCCCCACCAGTAAGTTATGGTTAATTGATGTAAAACGTCATATCGTAAGGTTGGACATCTGGCAACATAACCGTAAAATATTAGCAATTTTGTATCAGCATCACATAATTTTTTTCGTTCGAAAATGTCGAATTTTGAGCGGAGTAACCGTCATTTGCGGGAACTTTTGATTTACTTGTAGAAGCATATGGTGAGGCTGCTTTAAGTGAGAGAAGTTGTGAGCGGTTTCATAAGTTTAAGAACGGTTATTTTGACGTCTAAGACAAAGAACGCAGCAGAAGGCCGAAAGTGTACGAAGACGCAGAATCGGAAGCATTATTGGAGGAAGATTCCTGCCAAACGCAAGAAAAACTTGCACTTACATTAGGAATGACTCAACAAGCAGTTTCACACCGTTTAAAATCGTTGGGAATGATTCAAAAGCAAGGAAATGGGTTCCATATGGACTGAAGCCGAGAAACGTGGAACGCCGATTTTGCACATGTGAAATGCTGCTTGCCAAGCATAAACGAAAGGGTTTTTTGCATCGTATAGTCACTAGTGATAAAAAATTAATCCACTACGATAACCCAAAGAAGAGGAAATCATAGAGGTCACGTGGCCATGCTTCAACATCGACAACCAAACCGAATATTCATGGAAAAAAAACTCATGTTGTGTATTTGATGGGATTAGCTTGGTGTTGTGTATTATGGGTTGCTCAAACCGAACTAAACAATTACTGGGGCTCTCTGCCGAACACAATTGATGAGATTGATCCGAGCACTCAAGAAAAAACGCGCCCACTACAACTCACATGTTGCGGCGCCGGTCAAAACCTACGTGGAAACACTCAATTGGGAAGCCTTACTCTACCCGCTGTATTCACCAGACATTGCCCTTTCTGATTATCACTTGTTCTGATCGATGACACAAAGCCTGTCTGAGCAGCACTTCACATCATATGAAGATACCAGAAATTGGGTCGATTCGTGGATAACCTCAAAAGATGAAACGTTCTTCCGACGCGGTATCCGTATGCGCCAGAAAGATGGAAAAAGTAGTGGCTAGCGATAGACAATACTTTGCGCAACGAATTGAAATATACCAATAAATAATTATATCGTCTGTGATTGAGGCTGAACTATTTCATCTTAGACTCGTAATGCAATTAAGTATCTGATATGTGGCTAATTAGTATGTTCTTTTTATTTTTATTTTTTAATTATCTCCTAAAACACTTTAGCTGATGTTTTGATCTCTTCTTTTGTCAGGAACAGAGTTCAGTGGTAGCAATATAACTTATTCCCCACCACATTGTATTTAAAGCGGAATGATGAATTATTTGAACATTTTTCCCACTTTTTCGTTGGTGATCAAAATTAGATGATTGTTTTGTACCTTGCAGTCCTAAAATGTTCATTATCACTAGGGAACACATTTCAACCTCCGTAGTTCATCTGCAATCACTGCCTTATTACAACCATTTGAAGTTCAACGTTTTTGAATACTCTTATGAATTGTTTTATAAGCATGATTTTGGGGTGAGCTTCTTACTCTAATAACCTGTCTACAATCAGTTTAAAACTCTTATAGCTCCCCTTTTACACCCTTTGATGCTGCGTATTTTGAGCTTATTTCAATAGTCAATCTGACAGACGGTTGGGCCATGAGCACATCCCCATTTCTATAAAATAACTGCCTTATATGCGTTAACGTACTAAACTATTACCTAAAATTATTCTTATTTCTATACCAACTTTTACTATATTGTGCTTTGTTTTCAATGTTTGTTAAGGTTTATGTTATTTGTAAACATTCACTTTTAAGCAACTTAAAGAAACATTTTAAATATGTTCAGTTTATTGACCATCACTTTTAAATCGGCCCCATCAACAAACATTAGCCAAGTTCTAACATTCTAATACAACTTTACCTTCTTGTGCCAATCTATCACATTGTCGATGAATGCGCGGTATATAATGTTTGAAGAATTATACTTCTAAAGAGCCACACAGTATTTTGCCATGAAAGCTAAATATAAGCGACCTCTTATATCGGCAGTCGCCATCAAACATTCCAACAATATTTATAATAACACTAAATTGTTAGGATCGGAAATCTTCTTCTTCTTCCCCATTCCCTGTCCCTATTCGAGCGTCGGGTTTTTCATTGATGATTCAGCAATCTACTTCTTCTATTTCTTCGGGTTTCTGGTAACTTTCTTTATTTCGTTGATCGTCGTTCCTCTTCATAATCCTATTTAGGTTATTTGGTTTTTTCATGTTGTCCTCGGTCTTTCTCTTCTCCGTTTTCTAATCCTTCTTGCATCCATGATTTTCCTTGGCAATCTATCTATTGACATTCTGTGGAGCAGTTCATACCACTCCAGCTGTCGCTCTTCAATTTTAATGCCTACCGGTTTTTCTTGCAAGGGTGCTCTAATCTCATAATTTCTTATGTGGTCTACTCTTGTTTTGTTTTATATTTTCCTTAGTATCTTCATCTCTGTAGCTATCATATTAGATTGATATTTTTGATTAGCGGTCTATGTTTTGCTCGATACAGAAATATAGGAGCTACTATTCTATTGTATGTCTTTAATTTCTTCGTCTTACTTATTTTCCTCTTTCCAAAAATTGTTTTACTTAAGATGTAGTATGCGTTATTTGCTTTTATCGTTCTATTGGCTTTTCTATATCCAGTTTGCCATCGTTGGTAAATACACTTCGTAAGTACTTTATTGTTGATGCCTCTTCTAATGCTACTCCATTATAATTGAAGTTGTATGGCTTATCTTTTGTTGCTTTGTTAACTATCACAATCTTAGTTTTATTTACATTAATCTCCATTTCTAAGTTTTTTATTTCTTCCATACACGCCTTCAATTAATCTTGCATTTTCTTTTTACTCTCTGCTATCAATGCAATGTCGTACTCATATAGTATGACATCTACCTATAACTGGGTTCATGTTCCTGCAGCCTGTTGTTGTTTTCAGTTCTGCATGCTACTCCCCTTGCGTCTTTTAGTGTTTTGTTCATTAGTACTATGGAAAGTGGTGGGCTTAAATTGCCCATTTGCTTAATTTCTGTTTGTAGATGGAGGTCCCCGAATCTAGTCCCATCAATTTTTACATTCGCTTTGCTTTGCATTTCTGTACTGAGTTAACAAGTTCAGTTAGTTTTCTTGGGGTATGTAGTTTTTCGAGGGACTCGTTAATTATTGGTTTCTTTACTGTGTCGAAAGCCGCTTGGGGGTCTATAAAGGCTATGATCATTCCCTCTCCCGTCTCCATTTTTTTTTCTATTAAATGTCTTAGGATGAATATATTATCGTTTGTCTATTTTGATTTATCACTTCTTCTTCTTCCAGATTTCCTTCTTATATATACCTTGATTTTTCGCTGTGTATTTGTATACATTTTATAAATTACTGATAACATACATAATATCTATAGTTTCCAGTTTGTTTTCCCTCCTTTCTTATGTATGGGAATTATCAATATATTGTGATCCCAATCCTCCATTATATTGTTTGTTCTCTCAGCTTCTTTAAATATTTTTCATGCCCAATTTATCTTTGTTTCGCCAAGATACTTGACCATCTCCGGTTTTATATTGTCTTCTCCACATGCTTTGCCAATTTTTATTCTTAACATTGCTTCTGAACGCCATCTCTGGTCATTCTACCTGATGCTGTTTCTTTTTCGCCTATTTCCTCATGCCTCTCCATCTCTGTATATCTACTTTTTTCTTCGTTTTCGAATTTTTCCGCTAGGAACTATCGTTATCTTTTGGCTACATCATCTGCCTTTGTGAAGAGCTTATTGTTCTTATTTGTTATGCCGTTTAGACTTCCATTTCCTCTGAGGGCTTTCATTCTGTTTCATTTAGCTCTTCTCCAAATTATTCCCAATCTTTTTGCTTAGTTATCTTTACTTTTCGTTTGCTTTTTATTTAGTCGTTAGTCATATATTTTTTGTTTTTTTGATGTATTTTCCACGCGAGTTTCTTATGTTTAACTGTATTTCTTACTTCGTCTGTCCACTACCTTGTTATTTTATTCCCCTTTTGATCTTCCTAGTTTTACATATTTCATTTGCCGTTTTATATATTGTTACTTTAAATATTGTTCATCTTCCTTATAGTGTTAGTGTTTCACTGTTTTCTTTGTACAATTTTAGTTTTCTTTCTATTGCCTGTGTGTATTTTTATTTGCGTTCCCCCTCTTTTAGTCGCCTTATATTTATTCTGCTGAATTCCACTTGTTCTTTTATTTTACTATGGGTTTATGGATTTTTGCTATTACTAATCTGTGGTTCATATTAAGTTCAGCTTGTTTTTATACTTTTATCTTCTCGAATCTGAAATCTATAACTTTAATTGCAATTTTTAATACCCTAGTAAAGCCTCATATGGTTGGTTCTCGGGTTGTTATGTTTCCTAACAAACCCTGTTTTGTTTTAGTTTTAAGGATTAAATAAAAAATTTCATTTGTGAAGAGATGCCCAAAATATTTAAAATCATGTCTTAAAGCAATTATTTTGAACTTAACAGTAACGTAGTAATTTTAGTTCTCTTTAAATATTCTCCAGCTGTACTTGTATCCTTCAAGGCTAGCAATGTATTGTCTTTTACTTCACCCACATCGCCAAATCACTTCTCTTCGAAAGCTTTTGTTTATTCGTGAAAATAGAAAAAGGTCACATGGGCAAAATCGAATAAATAGGGTCGACGGAACACGAATATCATTTTGTCATGTTACAGGAATAAATCTTTGCACTTTTGGCAGCTTTCGTCGTCATAGATAGTCATTTCAAAACATCAATATAATAAAATTTATTTATTGTTTATTGTCCTGAAACTACAAATTTCTTGTGTATAGATTCATATACATTAATGAAGCAAACTGACATTTTCTTGGTGTTTTCTGATCGTTTTAGATGCGCTTTCTTCTTGTGTCGTAATAAAATGTCTCCAGTGGCCTGATGTTGCACGAATTTGACAGTCACCTGTTTCATTCCCAGATATTCTGATAAAATTCATTAGCAGCTAGTCGATGAGAACGTTGTTTATTTATAAATTTAATCAATGATCTTTAGACGATCTCCATTAATAGCCTTTCCAACTTTTTCGATATTTTCCTCATTTCTGCTCGTCAAAGAATGATCAGGTCGTGGCAAGTTTTCAAGTCGCCATTTTTCAGTTGATATATTCAAAACATCATCTTAAAAAGCTTGTAGCAGCATAGCAGTTGTCTTAGCTGCAGTTTTAAAAATTTCATGTACATTCTTTCTTCCTTTCACATCGCAGAAATTACGAGACAAAATAGGAACGACAACCAACATCAAGGACAACCCACTTCACACAGACTGACATCACTCAACAGACTAACACGAGCTCAAGCTGGCAATGCTTGGCGACATGTTCTATAAGTACTATTTTTTGAACTTAAATACCATTTAGAATTATGAAGTCAAATAATTCAATTTTCTTTAAGGAGAATATGTTTCATTCCATCTTTAAAACCTTTACTCTTAATTGGATCAAGATACAGCATAGCAAACAAGGATATTCTCAAATACGAGTTTGCTTGTTACATTAGATCAGAATTAGCAATAAAAATGTATATTAGTAAATAAACGACCACTGTAACAGTAATTTGTTTTATGGTTTAGAATCAGTCAAAATATTTTTGCTTTGGTCAACTGATAAAAGAACTATGTACTCATTGTAATAAAATATCATTAACAGTTTGTGAAAAGCAGAATTTCAGTGCCTTTTTCTATTAAGTTTACCACATTTCAAGCTTATTATCATAATGATTTTTGTTTGTCTACAAATATTACTTTAAAGGAAGACGAGCAGCTCGCGGGTGATGAATTACCTGTCCAAAAAGTGATCTATACTGTCAACAGCAAGAGTCAAACTGACAATTTTCTTAAGGATCGATCTGAATCTTCTAGTGAGAATGAATTCCTCGATACCATTGAACACGACGAAACTGCAACAGTAGAACAAAAGCAGTCTGATTCTGATTTACTTGAACTTCAAAATAAGACTCGACTAGAGAAAACGGTTGCTTCGCCTATAGAGCAGGATTCAAACATTAAAACAAGCGAAAGCCTTTTAAATGATGGCAAAGAAGATCAAGATTCTAAACCTGTTTTCTATGTAGAAAAACCGCAGTTGCACAAAAGCAGTTCTACTGGATCGATAAACGTATCACAAGGTTCTCCAAATAAAGAAGTTCGAGCAGGAAAGTATAATAAAAAAGCCGCGCCATCGCCTCCTTCAACTGCAATTAAAAATGTCGAAATAGATAGCAAGACTGACAAAAGTGACAAGCCAGTTATCGATGATGGGTCAACAATTAAAGCCACGCTAGTTTTATCACCCGGTACCATCAAGTCGGTGGGACCATCGGACTGTTCCTTAAAATCGGACGTTTTCGTGCATTCTCCGAAGTTAAAACGAAAGAGCTCAAGGTCGCCGGCTCGGGCAAAACCAAAACAAGAATCACCGCTGTCGCGCTTCATGATGATCTCGAAAAAGTTGAACTTCTGGCATAAGGATGACGAGTTACCCGAGGTAGTCGTGCCCGAGCCGAAGCGGTCTTCTTGGTATGCAGAACTGCCTGAATCTACCCGCTTCCTTCTAGTCAACTCTAAGCCGATATCTAAGAGCGCTGAGAATTTTCACATAAAGAGTCTAAAGCATTCTCCAAAATTTAGAAATAGAGTTTTCAATGTGGAAAATTCAGGACTTGACTCTGACAGTGACTGATCAAAAGGCATGGATTGTTTTAGAGTACTGTGCATGACGGAATGTGCTTTACTGTCCTTCCGACTAACCAGCCACCAGAACTGCCACTTATTTTTTGCGGTTACAAATTATACAGCATGCGGTTTGATGTTTTGGCTATAAATTATTAAACGAAATACACACTACCTGTGCTTTATTGGAAAATGTTTATTTAGCGAGAGTCATTTTTTAAAGACTCGAATTAATAACTCCAGCTTTATTTTCAGTTACATTCTTTTATTCCATTTTGATCGTGTGTACCGCTTGTTAGTAACTTTTCTGATGTAATAAACTAAATTGCCGTTTCTTTCAGATGGCTTTGAGCGCAACGCTTCCCCGAACAAAGAAAGCTGCAAAGAAGAAGACTCTGTAAGAGGTTCTAGCTTTATAACAAAATGAATAAAATTCATATATGTGATTGCTCTTCTAGTTTTAAAGTTTCTACTCAGTGCGACTGAATTTTTCACTTTATAGGTTTGTAGAGCCCCGATTAGTTAAGATTTAGATGGTAAAGCGCGTTGGTGAAACGAAGTTATTTATTTGTTCGTGTATTTATTTGTTCAAGATGTGCATTATAGGAGGATGTTACTTGGCATATGTTGCAATATATTTAATGTTTTAAATATGTTTAAGCATGGAAATGTAAAGTCTTAAATAAAGTTAATCTATTACAAATTCACTTGTTTTTATTATTTTCATACATTAAATAGAAATGAATCAAATTCATAACACGTTCTAAAACAGACATTTATTAAGGTCTTCAAGATAGCCATTTGAGCATTGCTAACTTCATTGTTAGTCTTAGGACTAATCAAAAATTAATGAATTAACGTAAAAATTGGTAAATTATCGTGAATAGTTAAACAATTGGTTTAAACTTTTTTTTAATATTGCTGTTAGATAGGTAAGGTATTAATTATGTAGTGCAGAGCTTTGTCTAAAGTATCTCGCTCACATTCATCCTAAAATTTATTAAAATAATTGCAATTTTTTTATCTGACTGCTTACTTAACATTGCACTCAATGGAAAGCAATCCGATAATATAGAATCTAACTCTTTTTCATATCTATTACACCAGTACTTAATAGACAATTAACCATAGCACGGATTTCCATTTTGACAGTGTGGTGAGATGTGTTATTTGATATGCTGCCAAAGCAATAATAAACAATTGTCTTCAATTAAGCCATTTCTTAATATAATGGAACAGATATTTTGAATGATTTAGTTTTAGTTGCGAGCTTGACTCAGCACTTTGACTCTGTGGTTTTTTGTGCTTTCCCTAAATTCCTCGGAGATTCTGTTCCTTCTAAGAGCTATAGTAAATTCTTTACGAGATTCTCATGTGTATGAATCCATGGAGAGTTGCCCCAAAGAGTTTCTGCCTCCTGCGATATGGATAGTTAAAGATTATATGTGAGCTATTGCCTCCTCTTCATTACATAACTTATAGGATGTATCGCCTCTGTATATACCCATTCTGTACAGATGTTTTCTTAGATGGTAGTAACCTGATACAAGTCCTACTATCTGTCTTATCTGTACATATACTAAGTGAATAATGCCCGAGGTTAGCCTACTAGAAGGCTTCCTAATTACTTCCTTCCACATTCTTCGCCCTTGAGCAGCAGCCCAGCAAAAACCATGTTGTTTTTCATCCACGTCATTACTGCTGTTTAAATGCTAGTTTTAGATATACCAAATACAGGTTCTAGTCATGTAAATAAAGTAGATGCTCTAATTTTGACAAGGGCATTTGCTTTTTCATTATCCACTACACCATTATTGCCTGGAACCCATTTTTGGTTGCTAGGGTTACCAGACGGAGTAGACATTTCTTAGTTAGTTTGATGGTTATATGAGATTTCAACACTTTTAAGGCTGTTGGGTTATCTATTAGAATCGTTGTTGGCTATAAACGTGTCTCATATTCTCCTGTATGCATTACATTATCGCAAAGATTTCAGCTTGAAAGATGCGTTAGTACTCGATGATAAAACTCTAAACTTCTGGTCTTACACCGTGTATACCAACTGCTGTGCCATGATCCGTGCGGAAACCATCTGTATACCAGATTAGTCTGCTTGTTAAGTAAGCTGGGCTTCCTTGAACCCAATCGTTGCAATCATATTTCACAGTAAAAGATTTGTCAAAAAAATATTCAGAGAATGTGTAGTCAGTACCTATGCTTAACTACCTTTTGTATTCATTTGTGACCACAACTATCATTGTGCATATGCCAGTTTCCTGTGGGTTTCATTCTATATGTATCAATCCAAGCTTTTCCCATAAGATACATATCCAAGAGGATTAGACTTCCATAGCTGCTGTAGGATTACTTCTCATGACTTCATAGATGCTGTTTTAATTTTGGGTACCACACTAAGTTGCAGTATGCTACCATGGATCTGGCAACCATGCTGTAGTACCACAGAACCATTTTTGATTTTAATCCCAATATTTTCCCAAACATACGCCTGTCCACAACAAGAGTCTTGTACCACCTGCCTTTAGACACTCTTGAGAGATTCTACTTCCAATTGATACGTGATATTTATTCAACTGTTTAAGTTGTCATCGACACCATGTCTCAGAGGGGATATTGTTAAAAACTCCTTCTATGTCAAGAAAGCTTCCAGAGCAATTTTCTTGCTTTTTTAACCACACTTCTACCCTACTGACAAGGTTATGTAGTGCGATTCCACATGATTGGTAGCAATGAAAAGGATTGTTTTTCGGAATCCCATTACATAATATCCCGCTAGACTCAATCGAAAGATCATAAGAAACAAAATGGGCTGATTGATTTCATACTGTAAAAGTAGTAGAAATATTTTATCAGGTTTAGGACATTTATAAGGTTGAAAGGACTTAACAGCTCAAATTACCTATATGTTATCGCTTTCCTAGCACACTTCCAATTATCCCTCATACGTCTTTGGGAAAGTTGCTAGGCACTGATTCATCTTGTTTAGCTTGCTCTTCTATTAGTGAACCAGAAAAATGCGTATGAAGTAGCATTTCCAACGTTTCTCTTTCACTACTAATAAAATCACCTATTCGTTTCAACACGTTTCCAACTGGAGTTGTGGAATCCTTCGAGAGGAATCTATGTAGGCGACATGCTTGGGTTATGTTTTCAACAGCAGAAATTCCTTCAACAGTCTATCTTGATTTTCCTTAGAGCTTTACTGTATTAGGTTAGGGCATAGGCATGAAGATCCCACCCACCTGTACGTTTTACTCTGTTCAAAAGCTTCCTTGCGTTTCTTCTCAGAGAATGTAAACTGAGGATAATACAATTTCACTCACATTGCCATTCTTTGCTTGCTATAGACATAGATTGTATAAAGGCATTTATTTTATGCGGTTTTTAACAAAAATACATGATCTAGGCGTATCAGAGGATTTGTTGTATACTAACTTATCCTTAACTTGACCGAGTCCCATTATTTTGCTCTTTGCTATACATGGTTCTTAAATTAGGGTTAGTAAACAGCAGTATAGGACAGCCGTGGCGTTCTTACTGTGTTGGAGGTTCGCTTGGAGCAGCCTTAGGCTCTTTGCTGATGGTGGCGCCATTTTTAAGATTAGTGCCAGATAAACATCTGAAGATTGCTCTGCCTAACCTCAAATATAACTTCAGTACACGTTCTTATGGCTTTTACAGAGGCTTTATCAATCAATATAATCAACGTTTTGCCGTTGGCTTTTAAGATATAGTTGATCACACAGTCCTCTGTGCGCAGCTCCTTATCCAGGATCTCATGTAGTTCAATGGTAAGGTTTGGGGGCCCTGTATCAAAACTTCTAACTACATTAGGATATTCTCTTTCATAGATTGAGGTTGGGACTCCTAGATATGAGCCATGACTTAGTTTCCTCGTTTTTGCATTAGAGGTTTATTGCTTTTTATCGTAGTAGTAGCTAATGAACCGTATACCTGTGTTCTCTTCACCAGGTAGTATCTGTCCAATTAATCCTAGCTGAACTTTGTCAGCTTCTACCTCCGTCAGTTTACTCTCTTGGTAGTCCTAGAAAGTAATGGTTATTTTGATTCCCCTAAAAACATCCTTAAAGATTTTTTTACTTTCTCTTTGCCCTTTTCTGCAGTACCAAATTTTTTGGTAATGGCATTACTTTGAGTTAGAGTGCTTCTGTCTGACCTCTACTGTTTTACAGAAGATATTCTGTAAGTTTCGCCTAAGCCTATAGCTACAGTGGGTTTCTTCTTTGGACACCGGATGGTCGCTTGGTTATTTCCGTTATAATTCCGGAGGTTATAGTCCCCATGCCGGAACAGACTGTTTATTCTTGTCACAGTTACATTATTAAAACATTAATGGCTTTACACACAATGGGGTGCGCCCGGTGCCCTAAGTGAAAAAATAGGAAGGACTAATTTACTAGATATCCATGTATACCTTTGACCTTTTGAGGTTGTCTCCTCTTGATTAAGCTGGTTAAGGCAAGAACCCCCCCACTTCCTGACCGTGAGACGTGATCACAAGTAACAGGGTAGATGCAGGGTAAGTCGCATAACTAAGTTAGGCAGCAGCCGCTATTGTGTTACCTCATTTGCAAGCCCTTAGCTACGACACGACAACCGGGTTGGCGGGTGATTCGCGGGGAAAATTTTGCCTTAACCATTTTTAGGTTTTAAGCCGCTCAGACTCCACCCGCTATGTTACAGGTTTTAAAGCTGTTCGAGCCTGCTGGTTCATTGCATATGACAGGTTTATAGTCTCCCTTTCGTGTGTATGTGAACAGATTTCTTTGTCCAGGTAGACTGGGTGTGTTCTCATATCCTCCACTCGGAGACACGTCAGATAGCTACTATCCTAGGGTTATTTAGCTTACGGACCACCACTGATTATTTCTATATAGGATTTTTTATATATATTAGCTGGTGCTTTTAGTTAACTACGCGAATTTCTTTTAGGAGATCTTAAATTCGAAAACTAAACATAAACGTCTTTACACTTCTTCAAGTTACTTAACAATCACTCATTTGCTCCTTTCCATTAGACAAACAATACCAAAATCTATATAAATGGCTTTGATAAGAACGTATAAGACGACTCATCTTGATATAGTAACTTAAGAAAAATTAAGTAACATAGAACACCGATTTGATAGACAGAAAATATGATTTTGTTAGCAAGAACATTTTGTGCCAAACACTTTGTAAGAGTTATCCAAACAAGGCAAATGGAAAAGGATTATCATTATGTCCTTGTATGATTCTAAACTAAATTATTCTATTAATGTCTCTACTCATAAAATTCAGAAGAGTTCCAGACTCCTTGTGTAGTAACGAGTAATATGCTGGTGAAACAAAAATAAGTTGAAAACAGTAACAAATTGAGACTGTCGAAGATTCTGAAATATAAGAATGGTAAACCATAACGTCTCATTCATTAATATCTTTTTCAGCACCCGAATCTTAGTCTCAATTCTTATCAATTGTTTTTAGAATTAATTGCTTTGTTGATTGAGAACAAGACAATCACCCATAAATGTTTTGGGGCCATTAAATGTATAATTTGAGTCGTTTTCATTATGTTGAACATGAACCAGGCGGGTTATGAGGGTCATTTTTCTGATACCATAGTTTTTATTGTTAGCAATTTCAGCAAACTGGAGGATATGATGAGGGAACTAAATGAAGTAACAAAAAATCTTTAACTTGTATAAAATCATAGTTAATTTGTCATAACTATAAATGTAACTTGAAATACTAACATATGTCAAAACGTATATTAGTGTTAATCAGATTTACCAAAAATAATAAGACCAAAAGTTAAGGCAAAACGGGACTTTGAGAAGAAGTATATCAAAATGTTGTTTGACAAAGTCCAGAGACTATGACTGCACTACGACATAAGTACTAAACAGCTGAGAATATATCTTAAAGAAATTTACGTTGGATATGTCTGATAGACCCAGACAAACTGGGGTAACTAATACGCAATGAATTGCAAAACTCGCGAGGAGTTGAATAAGGCATGTGGTATAAAAAGATTTGGAACAACGGTAGGTTATATGAAAGAAACAATAGAAATAAAGGTGAAGCAACTTGAAAGTTTGTCTGAAAGAAAACAAACGAAGACTGAAGAGTAAAGAGATGATATAACACAATGTCCTGATAATCTTAGAAACACCTTGAAAGAATGAGTCTACATGCTCTCAGTCAAGGTTAAAATTTTCACGTTTTTGGTTGCTACTAATGACTTCATTTTAGTCACAATTAAGAATGGAACAGCGCTATAATCTGCTTGGATTGTAGTTCTGGAAAGCCATAAATCATAAATGAAAGAAGAGAGTATTGTTACCTCTTGCAACTTGCACAAAGAGAAATTAAACGTTCAAAGCAATCTACGATCAAAATGAGTTCGCTGCCATTATTGTAAAGTTACTATTTACACAAACAATAAGTCGTCTCTACAATAGGGGCTTATTTGGTCGAATTTCATTGGTTTGTCCATCACTAAATGATAGTTCTCTAGAACACATGTGAAATGCATTAGTTGGTACACAAAATATGCCACTAGGTGTAATTCCACGATTGTCAATCGTTTTAAGGGAAGAATAAGATATAATGATGACTCAGTCCAGGTTACCAAAACGGTATTGTTAACTTTTTTGTGAAAAATAGTGAATAATACTTGTGTAAAGTGTACAAATTTATTTAAATACATATAGATTTTTCAATTTCACGAACTTGTAATAAATGTTAGAAGTAACAAATACAATTTTTTATTATTTCCCAAGTTTCTCTGTTTTATTTGCAAACTTTAAAATATAAATAATCAATTTGTTTCCGTAACTGCCTATCACAATTCCCCCTTCCCCGATTTCTTTTTATAAATAGAAGAGGTGGTAAGAAACAAGGTACAGGATGTCTAAGTCTTTGAGTATCGACATACTTTTGTTATGGATAATAAGTGAACGCCCCTCGTAACTCAATTCTGCGCATACAATAAAATTACAATCCACAAGTGAGCAGCAGCCATTGCTTTGGAGACAAACAATACTTCCAGGGTGTACTGTGTCGTTCTAAAACTTCATTTTGGGTGTTACAGTGAAAGCAGTATATTACTGCGATGGTGAATTGTGTAGCTGTCGGTTGTAACAGCCGCAGTGAAAGTAAAATACCCGGAGTTACATTTCACAGGTAAGAAACAAAATCACTGAGGTAGAGCAAAATCGATATAACCTAAGCCTTCTTAATTAAAGCCGGACAATAACAAAGTGTTTGAAAGAACGTCAAATTTGGACAGTTCAACGAATGCTATGATGAAATTTCTTTAATTCTGTAATTTTCATTGATAAGTTCATGTTTAAATGCTTACTGTTATTGACGCCATGTTTCCAGTGGCGTAGGTAAGTTTTATGATTAGGATGACTACTTTAAAAAATTATATTGTAGTTATTTAATTGACGTGTGTCTTACTTATTGAACCGAGCGTTATATTAACAGTAGGTGCATTATTAAATGTTGTAAATTGTACAGTTGTTCAACTTATCTGAAAAGATAAAATTGTAGAAGCAATAGGAAAAAAAGAAACACCAGGAGTACAGCATACTAAGGGGTTGATTTCCATTCCCATTTAGTCAAAATGTTCAAAATAACTAAAAACATTTGCATTTCTACAACTCGACATAGTTCTATGTAAACTTCTACATTTGTGTACCGATTTATTCATCTTGGTTATTTACTTATTTATGTGTGTCAGATTCCCAAGAGATGAAGTGAAGCGTAATAGGTGGCTTAAACACATGAAAATAGCGCATTGGGTACCATCAGAAAGCAACAGAGTTTGTAGTGCCCATTTTGAGGAACGTTTCTTCTACAGAACAGACTCAAAAGTTCGTTTATTGGATGAAGCTGTTCCGACAATATTTCATCAGCCTCCATCCTATTTTCACACAGAAAAGGTAATTTGGTTAAATGAAATATGGGGACAACATGATGAAGTATTTGTGGATGTTATAAATGAAATGCTATTTGTTGTTTCAGGATTCAATAAGGGCCTATTCGGATGCATCGGAACCATTTCCTTCTACATCGAGGTTTGAAATACATCTGGAATCTTCTAACGAACAAAAGTTCTGTCAAATATCACTTTCTAAATTACTAGGAATCTCGAAAAAATCAAGAACACTTAGGTGGCCGCAGAAACATAAAAAGATTTTTTGCTGAATACGTCTTTAAGGGACAACAAATAGTAAAAAATTTACTTGGCAAATCAGTTACGATTGTACAAATTTGCTCTACCTTTTAATTTTCTCTTTTAATTATGAATCATAACATTGCATTTATGACTCGTTTTCTTAATTTGTTAGTTAAAAATGTTTTAGATGATTGCACATTCACTCTACTAACACCATGAAAATTAAGTTTTAAGTATAAACAAAACTAAACTTAAACTTTTTTTTCTAGTAATTAATAATTCACATTATGTTTCTCTCAATCATCATATAATTTTCATTCGAGATCCCAAAGTTACACCACTGATGCATAGAGTTTGGTTACCAGTAGAGACAAAAATCAATAACGTCGCTCTATATCGGCACTTCTGACCTCATCCGTGGATTTGTTACCATGCACTAGATAAAGATAAAAATGGAGGCAATTTTTATATGAGGAGTTTACAAATTTTGTAGAAAAAAATTCCACCGTTAGTGTGGTACAAAATTGAACATGTCTCAAACGAAAAACATAATTTTTGTACTGTAGCCAGGCAGGTTTAGAACAAGCTCAGTTTAAAATCAAATACTTTAAAACGTTTGATGTTATAAATTTGACTAGTGGCCGAATCAAAAATTTTATATTATTACAAGTTAGAAAAGTTTTAACATTTTTAAGTTATTTAGCCAAAAAATTAAGTATATTAAATCTAAATGCTTCTTACAAAATGTCAAGGTTGGTCCAACTAAAAACAGAACTTTTTGAAAGCCCACTATAAGTTATATGACCTTGTTAACGCCTAGCGTGCGGTGACAAATTCATGAACAAGAAAGCGCGAGAATAAATCTACTGACTCACTCTAGACTATTGCTTTATCCATATTTTTCTTTGTCTAAGTTTAGTTATTGTTTTAGGTTATAAACTTGTAGCAAATTAATTATTTGAATACAAATAAAAGGTAATAAATAATTTAGCACGAGTTACGTAAGCAGGCTGCTAAAAAGTATTATTTTTAAGGTATGTCACCAATTGTAAGTAATGTTAACAGGAATGGAGTAGACAGTACTCTGGCTGCCAATACCGAGAGATTGCGAATCAGAGACAGCGACAACATGGTTATCGATGTGGAAGAGGATGACTACACGCCGAAAGCGCTAACTAGCGAAGTTACAGTGAAGCGGATTGCGAAGAAGTCTACCGCTTTACCTGCAGCCCAGCTTCGGCAGTCGCCGATGATAACGACTCGCCGACAAGTTGCCCTGGCCAACAGCATCAAGAAAAATGTTTTCGGCGACAGGTTCATGGAGAACTTTGACCCAGAGAGCAGCGCTCGCGAGCGCCGCAAACTAACCCGGAAGATTGCCCCTATTGTGACCACTACCAGGAAGATTCAGGGAGGGATTTACGATGAAAACGGCGTTCATATTGCTACGGGCATTGATTTGTGTGACTGTTTGCAGCGGCAATGCCCAGGCTGTCACTTCCCTTGTTCTAAGTGTAAGTCCACCAAGTGCGGTCCTGAATGTCGGTGCAACCGCAAATTCACATATGAACAGATCGAATATCAGGGATGTGATCTTACTATAAAAAATTCACTTGGGAAATAATGGAGTCGATAATGTGTCGAATATATTTATTAAGCAGTTTTGTGTTTTCTAAATGTAGTTAACAGTAACTTAAATGTATGAATAAATAAGTTGCGAATTTGATTTTGTAGATTTTTTTATATATCTTTATATAAGAACAAATGTTTGGACTAACTTGTTAATAGAGACAAAATATATAATATTATATGAACAAAACAATGCGGAGATTATTAACAAGCTTAGCACTTTTGAAAAAAATTAGGTTTGAACTAGCTTTTAAGACTAAACAAAAGAAAGTTCTTTATGTTGCAACGCTAACAAAGCACAATTTTTTGAAAACACTTTTCTTGACCATTACAACATTTTGATAGGCAACTCCTTTATGAAGAGTTTTTAAATTAAATGACATTTAGTGTTGGATAGGTTATAAACTTTCAGTGTTCATGCTTGTGTGCGTTATTAGATTGAAAGTAATGGTAATTGTTTCGTACTCTTACCACGCCTGTAAAATTTTTTTAGTAGTTTTTTTTTAATGCAAATGGTGAATATCGCTTATAAAAGCATAGATCCACCTGCGGAAAAGCGTCGCAGTCAGAAAAATGGGGAAAATTAAAGAAAATTTTCGACAGCTTATTATTTGTTCCAGAGCTTACAAAACAGCCCCCCAGTGTTCTAAGATGCTAAGGCAGTCCGTTTGCGAGGGACTCAAAAAATTGCGGCGGGCTTGATCTTGACTGACGCAGCGGCGCAGCATCCAAATTTAAGCCCAGAGAGCAGCGTTCGAATTTCCTGCCGCTGGACTCCAGCGGCATTGATGTCAGATAGTCAGGAAGCTCTGGAACAAATAATAAGCTGTCGAAAATTTTCATTAATTTTCTCCATTTTTCCGACCGCGGCACTTTTCCGCAGGTGGATCTATGCTTTTATAACCGATATTCACCATTTGGATTAAAAAAAAACTACAAAAAATTTTACAGACGTGGTAAGAGTACGAAACAATTACTCAAATAGTGACTGATTAAATGTTGCATATCAACATCTATAAAAAATAATATAATCTTAATGTGAGGCATGTATTGGCAATTATTGTTTCTTGTTTCTTGTAGTTTATTGCCCTCCAAAATACCCTATTGACAAGCAACTTATAAATAGATGTCTAACTGGTGTTTATCACAATCGATAGGACATTAGTCGAGATTCAGACTATTAACCACTGGAAGAGAAAAATTACTACAAGTGATAAGGAATTGTACCTGAATTAGCCAACAGGCTGCCAAATTACCACTAAAGAGTTTACTCCAAGAATCTACTATACATTTGAACAGAAAGTTAACAAAGGCAGCTGAAATGAAATATGGCGTGGCTTACCTCAGCGTACGTTTGGTTGACTATCTTCAGGATCGTTTTGCATATCTTACTTTCGTAAGATCACCACACTGACTTATCCCACTATTATCATTTGTAAATAAATTGTTCCATGTTCCCACCTTGCAAAAATTTAAGGAAAGGCGGGTGAGAAATTGTCAGCCTAGAATGTCAAAAATACCTTTTTGTGGCAACCCCTTGTTCTAAACATTAAACCAAAAAGGTGATCATTACTCAATGATAGTGACCATACATTCAGATAGAAAAAAGGAGCGGAAGATAGAATTTCACAACTGCAAAACTGATTTGAAAAACTAATTAACAACAAAAATAAGAGTGTCGCTTAAAACAACAGAAGGGCTGGAAGCAAAAGTGGAAAACTTTACCTCACTAATACAAAAGTCTCTTTGGGAAGCGATACCAGCGCTAGAAAAATTAAAACAACACACGATTGTGCAATAAACATTTGTATTAGAAAAATATGACAATAAAAAAGATATCCACAAGATAAAACACATTTTAATCATGCAACAAGATATTTGAAAGAATCACTAAAAGAACTCGAGAATATCTGGAAGTTAACCTTAACAGTTGATATTGGATACACTGTGTGAAAGTAACAAAAAGATTAAAACCAAGAAAATGCTGATATTTTTGGTGATTATTTGGAACATTCCTTTAAGCCACTTTCAAAAATCGCTGAAAATAAGGATAAGGAATTACAAGGATTTCTAGAAGAGGCAGAATAACCTAGCAAACATTTATCTACAGTACCTCTAAAAGAAGTAAAATATGTAATTGTGAATGACAGGCTAACAACAGCTCCAAATTACTTTATCACAGGTAGAGCACTGGAGAAACTTTCTTATAAAAGAATAGTTGTGCTAATGCAGCTCAGATTAAAACATTTTTTAGCCAAGTGAAAAATTGCAGAAATAATTCTAATTAAAAAACCGAGCAACTACATGAACCTTCATCTTATCGGTCAGTTTGTTGCTTGTTTAAAATTGCTGAAAACCCATTAAACAAAATGGTCACAGATAGAAATCTGATACTTGGTAATTAGTTTGGGTTTAGATGGCAACATTCTACAATTGAGCAAGTGCAGTTGACCTCGTCAATAAAAGTCTTCCTACAAATTAGCCAAGCTTTTGGAAGGGACTTCTCTATAAACTCGGGAGTGTGAGTATCTAAGCGAGAGGTACTTTTGAGTGAGGTATGAAAATGAGTTAAGAACTCTACATCCAATAAAATCTAGCCTGCCCCAGGACCTATTATTGTACCTCTTATTTGTTCCCGATCTCCAAACCAACAATCAGTGTAATCACAAATATCTATAGACGACACCGCTATTTTAGCTATTCATTACAACTGAGACCATAAATCTATTACAACACAACGTCAATGAAATTGATAAATGGACAAAGAAATGGTGGATCAAAATAAACGAGGCTGTTTATTTGACTATGTTATCTTTGCTATATGTTGTGGAGATTCGCCACAAATAATTATAGGAAATGAAACCATACCTACCACAGACAATGTTAAGTATCTCAGTATACCTCTAGATTGAGAACATACATATGAAAAACACGAAAACAACGAGGTACCAAATTTGAAAAATATCATTGGCTACTAGGAAGATGGTTTCAATTTTTACTCATAAATAAGCTAGGTGCATACAATGCTATTTTCAGATCAGTATGGACTTACGGTTTGCAGAAATATTACTACCATCGAAGGGCTCCAGCGCTATTATGATGCTCCTTGGTTAGTGATAGACAAAGACATCTACAATGCTTCGAAGCGCCCACAGTAAGTAAGGTAAAATGCATTCAATTGGAAAGCCATTTAAATGTACTAGAAATACATTTTTCTTGAGCAAACAAAAAGAATAAAGCGCAAAACGTCATTAAAGTAAAGTGTATTTCAGTTTTTGTAATAATTATCACATAGGAACTACTGTTCATTGGAACATATCTTCAATCATGTTATTGTCAATTCACGTAAATGCTTACTATTAATACTGTAACAGATTGCATTATGAATTTTAAGAAAAATAAACTTCTGAATTCTAGGTTCAATAAACACACAATAATATAATTTTCAAGTTTGAAGCGATTTCTCACTTTTGTTTTGAAGGCAGTTGCAGATGAGGCACTTAACTCACATGTTGCAAATGGAACTAAACCCTTAACAGTTTCGTTTACCGGCTCGGAATGTTCTTGCATCATTTTGGTCAAAAACGGGCCGGGTACTGGAAAAAAGTTTAATTTCAATATTCCAGCTCTTAATGTTTCAATCAGTTTCTCTTTCATGTTTGTTGGAATCGCAGCACATTTAAACCAATTGTCTAAACGCGAGTTCAGTAGCCATCTGTAATTTTCATAATTTTTTTGAATTTTCCCGTGTGGGGTTGCTAGTTCCCCATCGGACGCCTCCCCAGGTGGCGGATAGGGGAATGCCTCCCAGATATGGGTGGTACCTGGGAAATGAAATACCAGGGGCGGACCAAAACTAGCATGGCATAGGAAGCAGCTGTGTCATTAATGAGTCAAGGCTGCAGAAGAATGACTTCGGTAACAGGCTTGTCATCATATACTTACAGGTGGCTATCAAATTATGATACACCCGGCTGTAACACTGCGATGAGGAAAGCAACGGGAAACTACCTCATTATATTCCCAAGAAAAATCAGGATGGCAGAGAAATATAATCTTGCGATAAACAAGATTAGATGGCCCAGACTGATCGCCAACGTCCAATGAGGATACGGCACAAGTAGAAGAAGAAGAAGTTTTGAATTTTGCCGTCATCTGATAAAATATGTTACAAAGCTTGCACCATTAAAGGGCTATAAAAAGAGGGCTAGAAGGTTTTCAACGCGTTTTAGGCAGGGTGCATGGGTTATTAGACTAAGAATGAGGAACTCGCCCCAAAATCATTCCGTAAAAATAATTTGCAAGTTTACTAAGGGCATTCCAAAAACATCGTACTTCAAAGGAGTATAAGGGTACCGAATGTGTTCCCTGAATGAGGACGAATATTTTGATAATACAACCATTTCTATAAAATAACTATTTCAAAAGCGCCAAGGTACTAAATAAATACCCTTTTTTGAATAGTATTATTGGAGTGAGAGGAAGAAATATGTATTATTTTTAACTTTGCAGTCTCTTCTTCACCAACCATTATTTTCCACCATTTTGACAGTTAACGGTCCAAATCAAACCTTCAGCAATTGCACATGGCTTACTGATTTTTGAAATGCGTAATGTAACTCAATAACGCTTTCTTTCATTAGAAGTGGTTTCTAAGGTAAAAGTGACTGGCTCTTTGTGGGGAAGGTTTAGTTTTCTTTCGAAGAATTTCGCGGATTTATCTTTTTGTCTGGATGTTTGCTATTTAAATGTCGAAGTAAGTTTGATGGCTTCATACTTTCTCTTGACAGACAATACACCGTGGCTTATTGGAAATATAGATAAGATATTGTTATACAACCTATTTTTCTTTTTCTTTTTGTTATTTCCAGACCTAGATGTTTTTAATGATCTTTTTAAAAATCCATCTATATATATATATATATATATATATATATATATATATATATATATATAACCCAGGGTTGCTAGGTCCCCTACTGGGCGCCTCCCAGGTGGCGGATAGGGGATGCTCGCTAGATATAGCGGGTACCGGGAAATAAAATACCGGGTGGACCAAAACTAGTTCATAGCATCTGATCCATAGTGGGCGGCTGATTGGATAACCCTGGTAAAGGGCAGCAGCTTTACCAAAACTAATCTAAGGCCGAAGACAAATGATGTTGGCTGGGCTTAGAATTAGATATTCACAAGCAGAGCTGGAACAGCGGTATGGTTGGGAAACTGCGATGTGGAAGGCCTTGGAATGACCACCACATTATTCTTCCTAGTTAATCTATATGGCTATGGACGGTGGAAGAGTAAAGATTACTGATCATGGTTTTCGGATGCCAAGATCCGGCAGGGGAAGAAATTGTGGAAGAAATAGTGGGGCTTCCCAGGTCGTCATCCAACGAAACCCCCACGCGACGACGACGACGACTACGACTACACCTATCAATATATACAAGACAGAAATAAAGATCGCCACTTGGAACGTTAACAGCATGTATGAACCTGGTAAAACACAAAATGTCGAACAAGAAATGAGTAGGATAAAGATAAACATTTTGGGAATTTCGGAATCTAGATGGCCCAACACAGGAGAACATGCAATCAGAAAAGGGAATATCTACTACTCAGGAAGCAACGATAGGCAGCATAGACACGGAGTTGCAATAATGGTCGATAAAGAAACAAATAAATCAGTTATCAGTTTTACACCTGTTTCAGAAAGAATTATTTTGCTACAGCTACTAACTTGTCATGGAAAACTTAATATAATACAAATTTATGCACCCACGGCAGATACTCAAGACGATGAAATTGAAAACTTTTATGCTGAAATACAAAAGGTACTTAAAAGTACAACAAAACGAGATATAACAATGGTCATGGGTGATATAAATGCCAAAATTGGGGAAGGCAACGTTGAAACAATTGTTGGACCCTATGGACTTGGTACTCGCAATGAAAGAGGAGATCGTCTAGTCGAGTTTTGCCAAGAAAACAAATTCATAGTACTAAACACATTTTACAAACTGCCTAAACGACGGCTATACACATGGAAATCTCCTGCAGACAACGAAGACAATATTGTTCGAAATCAGATCGACTACATATTAATAAATGAACGATACAGAAACGCAGTTAGATCTGTGAAAACATACCCGGGAGCGGACGTATCTTCCGATCATAACCCCCTAGTTGCCAAATTTCATCTCACCTTAAAAAAGGTTAATATAAGGAATAACGAAAATAAACTTAATGTAGAACTCCTCAAGGCAACAGACCTACAACAAGTGCTAAAACAAAAGATCAACAATAATCTATCAAAAATTAATACTGAACTTGAAGCAGGAAACAAAGTAGAACAACGATGGGTATCCTTCAAAGAATCAATCCTAAAACCTAGCAAAGAACTACTGAAAGAAACAAGGTATAAAAGGGAAGAGTGGATAACAGACGAGATTTTGAACTTAATGGAACAAAGAAGAAGATACAAAAATCGAAATAAAACATGTACCAAAATCTACAGAGGAAATAGAAGCAAAATAAGAGCAGCAAAAGAACAGTATTACGCTGAAAAATGTAAAGAAATAGAAAACCTTCAAATTAAGCATGACATGTTTAACCTACATAAAAAAGTAAAGGAAATAACTGGTACAACACGTAAAAAGAATGCCAACATACTATTAAACAAGGAGGAAGATACAATAACAGAAAATGCTATGAAATTGTGTAGGTGGAAAGAATATATAGAAGAATTATTCAGAGATCAGAGAGAAAAACCCGAACATACACACACCCAACCAAGATATAGGACCAGACATAACAAAAGCGAAATAATACATGCAATGAAAACAATGAAAATCGTAAAGCCCCAGGCCCAGATGAAATACCAAGTGAACTCCTACAACTAATTGACGAAGAGAATCTAGATATACTGGTAAATCTATTCAACATAATATATAAAACCGGAATTATACCTCAAGAAATGTTAATCTCAACGTTTGTATGTATACCAAAGAAAGCTAATGCCAAAGAATGCTGTGATTACCGCACTATAAGTCTTATGTCTCACACACTAAAAATTGTCTTAAAAATAATTCACTCTAGGATACAACGGAAACTAGAAGCAGATATCAGTGAAACACAGTTTGGTTTTCAAAATGGAGTGGGGACAAGAGAAGCATTATTTGCATTCAACGTGCTTATTCAGAGATGCTTGGATGTTAACCAAAGTGTATATCTATGCTTTATAGACTATAATAAAGCCTTTGATAGAGTTAGACACGACGCACTCATAGAAACTCTCAAAAATAAGAAATTAGATTATCAGGATATAAGACTAATATCAAACTTATATTACAGCCAGAAGGCTACAGTACGAATAGGAAACGAAACATCAGAAGCAACTGAAATTCAAAGAGGTGTCAGGCAGGGTTGTGTTCTGTCGCCCAGTCTATTTAACGCCTACTCAGAGAAAATAATGAAAAAAGGCCTGGAATCTGAAACTGCGGGAATAAAGGTAAATGGAAAACCAATAAACAACCTAAGATATGCAGATGATACCGTAATTATTACTGAAAACTTAGAAGATCTAGAAAGGGTAATGAATAAAGTAATTGACTATAGTTAGGAATACGGCTTATCACTCAATATCAAAAAGACGAAGTTTATGAAGATCAGTAAAAACAATAACAACAACGACAGCTTAAGAATTAGAGGAGAACAGATAGAAAGAGTCAAGAAATATACTTACTTAGGAAGTCTAATTACAGAAAACAACGACTACACGGCAGAAATAAGATCAAGAGTAGAAAAGGCAAGAGCTAATTTTCTAAAAATGAGAAACGTCTTCTGTAGTAAAGATCTGTCGTTACCATTAAAAATACGACTGCTCAGATGCTATGTGTTTAGTGTACTTTTGTATGGTATGGAAACGTGGACGTTAAATCAAGCCGCACTAAACAAACTTGACTCCTTCGAGATGTGGACTTACCGGAGGATTTTAAGAGTATCGTGGACGGATAGAATGACAAATTTGGAGGTACTGAGAAGAATGGGAAAGGAGAAGGAAATTACAAATACAGTCAAAGAAAGAAAACTCCAATATCTGGGACATGTCATGCGTGGAGAACGGTACAACATACTACGACTTATACTACAGGGCAAGATCATGGGAAAAAGAAGCGTTGGTAGAAGACGAATGTCATGGCTGCGCAATCTACGAGAATGGTTTGACTGCAGCTCTGGTCAACTGTTTCGAGTAGCAATATCAAAAATTAGAATAGCCAATATGATTGCCAACCTCCGAAGCGGAGATGGCAATTGATGAACTACCTGGTAACAGATATTTACAGTCATTTGGCCGTGTAGTCGCTGAATGAAGTTGAGTGCAGCAAGAGGCAGGGAGGGGATCACCTACAAAATGTTTGTTAAAAGAGGTCTTGTTTTAGATAAACTGTGCTCACCATCAAAGTACCGATTGAAATACAAAAAATTGTAGTTTCTTTTCTCTTAATATTAACAAGTCCTTTGAGTAATTGAAGAATACGACATAAACTAACTTTAAAAAATACCATATTTTATAGTGATTTTTAAGTAACATTCCACAATGACCTCTTTCGACAGCCTGCTGGTTCAAGCGCATGAAGAAAATATAACTAATGTCTTCTACAAAGGGATTACTCAGTAAAAAGAGTTGTAAAATTACATGAGCATAGCTATTCAAATTGAATTGCCTAAATAAGAAATCACTAATTTAGAAGACTGTTGATTGATTTCCTTCTACTTTATTATTTTATTCATTATCTTAGTCATAAGTTTTTCAGACATGTCTGTCTCACTTTATGGTTTTGATGGTTTTATTACTTCGAGTTTTATGGTGTAGTTAATTTTCATTTTAAAAATAATTCACATCCTGGTACTTCTAAGTACTTAGTGGATTTAGATGACGGGGAGCTAAATGAAAATGAAACTTTTACCATAAATAAACTGTCCTTATCAGTGTAGCCATTTTTGGTCCTAGAACCGCGAATGCTTTATGATATCCATTATTTCTTCAGTATTATGAAACATCTCTGGTCTAATAACTAAGCTTTTCTAAAAAAATTATTTGATGGCTATTTGGGCGTTCCCCGACTATGGTTAATTGAAAAGGACGCCAATGTAGAGTAACAGATATCATCTGCAATCCAGGATTGATGCCACTTTGAATAGAGCTACTGATATTTTTTTTATATTTATACTCTACCATAGAAGAAACGATTTTTCTTTTTATACTCCCACATGTTTTAATTAAATAATTTAATTAATATATAGCATGTGCTTTAGCTTTTATTTTAACACACTTAGGGCTAAGATATATGTGGTAAATTAAAACCATAGAGAATTAGAATAACACACCCCATTATATAAAACAATATTTCAGACATTTTCAACTTCTCCATCTACAGGAATGCTTAAGTTTTTAACATGTATTCTTAATGGAAATAAAACAGCAGTTTTTTATGAAGTTTCACTATTGATATACTCTAGTCCAGAAGTGATTAAGTGAGCTCTTTTGACGCTTTTGTTTCTAACTACACTCCTGATTCTTCCTAGGATCATTACAAAAATCAGCTAAACCATATTGAATTATATTATAGCAACATACTTACTACAATTAATTAATTTTCGTCTAATCGATAATTCAAAACTAAGACAAGTATTTTAAGTCATCTGGTTTTCGCCAAAAAGAAATGGTTTAATACTTACTATAATCTAAAATGTAAACCGTTGGAAAACATTAGTCCATGTCCCTAAAAACAAATGCAAGTTAAAAAGTGGGAAAAGTAGTTGTGACCTACCCTACTTCATTATTATACTTATCGGTTTCATCTTTGGATTTTTTATAGATTCCTCTCATTCAAGAAGCCTGAGATTATGTTTTCAGTCTCAAGAATCAGTTTTACAATAAACATTTTTTAACAAATTTAACACGAATCATAGATTTTTGAGTTGGAATATCTTGTAAATTGGTGAATTAAGCGTAAGTATAGAGTTGTCCTTCTAAGGTTTAGATTTGTGTACTCATTAAATGCTACGGACTTCACTTACCTTAAAAACATATACATGATCTCTGAAAGAATATTTTAAAATGGTAAAATAATTTTTACGCCATATTGTATACAGAAAACTAACAAAACAAAAAACATTATTTTGAAAACCGATGTAATGTAACTAACAAAATAATTTTTTCCCTAACAAATTTATAATCTACCCTAGTTAATTACAGAATAATAAGTAAATATTATGTATAATTTGTGATATTTGGTACTATCCTTTAACGGTTCTCCATTTTTTTTTCTCTCCATTTGACTTTGGTTTTAGCTATTGTCGTTTAAGTCTTCTATTAACTAAAAAAATAAAAATGAAAAGTCAAATTTGCAATAGAAAGATATTATTAAATAAGAGAAAAATAAATTAATTGCAAAATACTATAATGGACCAAAGAAAAGTAGTGCTATAGGAACTTAATCATTAAACCTACTTGTTAGTTCCTTTACTCTTATCAAATTAGATATAGTGCATGTAACCAAACTTTTCAAATTTGCACGCCAAATTCCAGTTTATTTTCAATTTTCCATTCCATTAACTCATCGCTCGCAATCAATATGATGTCTGTGCAACTAAAAAGGCAGCTGCTGCTGGATATTAGCATTCGTGCTATTTTATGGATACTATTCTTGTGAGTTTATTAAAACACTCTTCAATATGTTTGTATAGATAAACTCGAATGGTGTTTTCGCTAAAATTCAGGCATAATTTTAAGGTGGCTCGATCATCTGGAACCGTTCATTCGAATAATACGCCCGGAAGAAGTTTGGATGTACCAATACCCAGTAACAGCAAGTTACATCTCGTCCACTACCTTATGGTGCATTGTTTTCATCGTTCCTACAACATTCATTTTGTTGGAGTACGCAAACAGCAAGAATAAAGTCGAGCTCAAAGAAAGCCTGATGAGCCTCTCGCTGAACTACGGCCTGGTTGGCGCAATGACCCAGTTCTTTAAAATTATTGTTGGACGTCCACGGCCGGATTTTTTCTATCGGTGCTTTCCAGATGGTAAAGGCAACGATTTCAACAGGTGCACCGGGGACAGGAGGAACTTCATGGACGGGAGAAAGAGCTTCCCGAGTGGGCACTCTGCGTTTGCTTTCTCCAGCCTGTTCTTTTTGAGTTTATATTTGGCTGCAAAGCTGAAGATTTTCAATGATGGAGGTAGAGGCAGCTCATGGCGCTTGTGTGTGTGCCTTTTGCCATTGCTACTGGCAGCTAGTATCGCGGTCAGTCGGACATGCGATTACCATCATCATTGGCAAGGTATGGTGCTGTTATGAAATTTCTTTAATAATTTAAAACATCTCATTTACTAACATTTTTTGGCACGAGATAAGTAATATTTGAGTGATCTCTAAAGAGGAGTTAATCAACATTATTTTGAGTTGCCAATACTGATACATTTGCGTGAGATGCATCATAAAGTAGATTTTAAAGATAGGAATCAACTAGTGAAAATTTTCATATCAAGTATTTTTTATACGTATCTATGTACGTTGTCTATTTCAATGAAGTCATATAATATAAAAAAAATTATATTAACATTAGACTTCGTATGTATTTCAGTTTATTGGTGTTCTCTTATTAGCTATAATGATGTTAATTTATGAGTTACTGTTTAAAAACGAATTACATTAATGAAAAATGAAAAAGAAAGTTATATGAAGGAAGTGAATGAGAAAACAGCATATGAGATGATCAAGAATACCATATTATGGAAGAATAGGGAATCTACTGTAGATCGTTGAAAATCTAAGACAGTAGTTCTATACCTATAAAGAGAGTAGCCTGTACTTTTTAGCACTGCGTTCTGAAATTCTAATGAACCTTGATCATATGCTAGGATAGTATAGACGTGAATCATTTGTGTAATTTACATTTTGAGCAAGACTATATAATGGGTTTCTGTAAGGTGAGTTGTTGGACGAAGAGTATCAATAGTGTATCATTGTTGAGGCTGTTGGCTAAAGGAAGGTGCCCATGCTTGTATATCTGATTCTAGACAACTATAATTTACAGATATATGCCAAGTATTCCATGGAACATCAGTTAAGAAGCACTGACTGTTGGTGTTGTGTAGAGGCTTGATAATTGAAATAAATGTGATAACAATAACAAAACACAGATTTTAATGACTGGCAGTTATATGCAAATTGTGGGTCAGGCATTTGCTCTTGCCCATAGCTTTAATAAGACTGGTTGCCTAGAGCAAGTCAGAACAGAGGAGTGTATCAAAGATATATCATACAAGACCTGCAGCCAGGAGAACTGTCTGAATGGGCTGGCTGACGAAGACAAAATTTGTAGTAAAAGAGAAGAAAACTTCACAAATCTGTAAGGTACCGAGTGCACTTTGTAGTATAAATGATTTTCCTCTGGAATGGACGTCACACAGAGAGTGATCTCTTCTCATCTCAACTTGTGGGACCAACATAGGGCAACAAGAAAAAATAAAATAAGAATTACTATACCAAATATACTGGATCAATTAAGTATATTTGTGGGATCTTCCTAACAAAAAAAGTGGAACACACTTCTTTCACTCTGCAGGAAGCAAACAACAGGACAGAAAACCCTACAACCTCTGTACTATTACAAACATTAGATGCTAGTCATGCTAGTGTTTTTCAGACCTAGGCATAATTTAAGAAAATCGAAAAGAAATTAATGAGGTAGCTTTAGAACTACAAATGCAGAAATAGTAAAAGGGATCATCACCAGGGAATACCTGGAAGAATATAAATCGGAAATAATGAAAACACCTAAATAAGATATAAAGTCACAAATAAATATTAAAACTCAAAGAAAAGATATGTCTCTGAAGATTATTACCTGGGCAAAAAAATTTATGATTTACCAATTGCAGACAGAAGTTACAGATATATTAGAAACTTAGAATACAAGAATTAAGGAGATGTTTTTGTCAACACTGAGAAATTATACAGAGATGAATTCCCAGCACTGCACAGTGGGACAGATACCCAGTAAATGTGGACAAAATTATTTAAGAAATCTAGTACTTCAAAATGTGTTTTAATTGATCAAAATTGAAATGATTTGAACAAAAAACAGAATATTGCCTTAACATTAACTGAAAGATTATCATCACTGTCGCTAGTGGTTTCACTAACGCTTTCTTCTTCCGAAGTCGTTAAGGGGGTTAGTACCTTTAAAATCTTAAAATTTTCGTGTTTTTTTTTATTGTTCTATTTGAAAGAGCTACGCTTTACGAATACTTTGCCGCAAACCCGAACGCGCTACGTTCAAATTTGGCGCTGCGAGAGCTTGTGACGTGGCGCAAGGTGGGCGAAGACGCTCCGAGCGAAGCGGACGACAGCTGCCAGCTGACTTCGTTCCCCCTGCCTTGCGTATGCGCTCTGCGCGCTCTCGATGCGCGCTTTTCTCTTGTTTTCTTACGCGGTGTGTTAGTGCTCTTTTACTCTATGGGATTGAGCGAGGCCTTTTCGATATAGTTTCTCAGTGGTTTTCGTGGTACGCATGAGCTCAGCGAGAAAACAAAAGCACAACGTCAGATTGTTTATGCTTTGTTTTTCTCACCGGTGAACGATATAACCTCGACTCTGACTTGTTTATTGTTGTTATATCTTTGGAAGTATTTATTACAATGACTGGCTGGGTCTATATCGGTCAAAAGGACATGGGGAATATAAGGAAGACCTTCCCGAAGAAAAAACGTGTGCCTCCGAGCAAACGAAGAAATCAAACGCCCGAAGACAACGCGGACCTTTCTACGTCGGCGAAAAACTGCGAACTAGTACTGGCTCCGAGGGTGTCGAGATTACAGACTTTCAAGGATACCGAATTCTTGATTTGTGGACTTTTTTGTCATTCCTAACTTCTCTCATCAAGTGTCGCGAGTGTGATGGTGAAATGAAGTTTTCTGAATCAGCTGTTCGCGGGCTTGGCTTCAAAATAAACATTTTGTGTGAATGTCCTGGAAGATCACATCCCTCCTGCCGTTACATTGGAAAATCCTACGAAATCAATAGGAGATTCCAATTTGCTATGCGGGTGATAGGAATTGGATATAGCGGACTACAAACATTCTGTGGGCTTATGGACTTGCCGGTGTTTTTAGCGAGAAATCATTACGGGGACTTAGTGAAAATGATCCGTGATGCGTGCAAGACTGTTGCAGAGTATTTTATGAAGAAGGCAGCTTCCCAGGAACTCCAAATTACGACTGAGACATCACCATTGTCAGATCATGCCGGCATTTCGGTATCAGGCGATGGTACGTGGAGGACTAGAGGCCACACTTCACTGATGGGTATGGCGTCGATCATCGGATTCTACACGAAAAGGTGATTGATGTGGTTATAAAGTCACTGTTTTGCAAGATGTGTCTTTCCTGGGATGATGGGAAACCACAAGAAGAACATGAAGATTGGCTACAAGAGCACAAAGAAGTGTGTGAGATTAATCACAGTGGATCGAGTGGCAAGATGGAAGTAGACGCTGTAGTCGAAATGTTTCAACGATCAGTCGCTTTCTCTGGTGTGAAATATCTAAATTACATTGGGGACGGAGATTCCAAAACCCATAAAGGTGTCACAGCAAGCAAACCATATGGAGATCAGCTAGTGACGAAGAAAGAAGATATTGGTCATGTGCAGAAACGACTAGGAACCAGACTACGAAACATTAGAAAAGAGAAGAAATTAGGAGGAAAGGAAAACTAACTTTAGCTACAATAACCCAATTATGTAGCTATTTTGGAAAGGCTATAAGAGACAACTGCCAAGATGCCCAAGCCATGCACAATGCTGTATGGGCCACTTTCTATCACATGTCTTCTACAGACGAAGATCCCCAGCATTTCTACTGCTCTGAATCTTGGTGCAAATACATGAAAGCAGCCGCTGAAAACAAGCTCCAAAATTTCAAGCATCCGTCTCGATTTCCTGTAGAAGTACAAGAGGCCATCAAACCAGTCTACACTGAGCTCACAAAAGAAAGTCTTTTGACCAGGTGTGTAGGAGGTTTTCTCAGAACCCGAATGAGTCATTTAATAATATTGTGTGGAAGATAGCTCCAAAGCTCTACTTCAGTGGCCTCCCGACTGTGGAAATTGCCACTTATGTGGCAGTTTGCCTTTTAATGAAGGCAACAGCTCCTTCTGAAGATATTGCAAGAACTTGGTATCCAGATTGGCTCCAAAGCAAATGACTACACCAAACAAGCTGACAAAATGCGCTGGGACAGATCCTTGACTAGGCAAGAGGAAAGGACGAAAGAGGCCAGGAAGAAGGCCAGGAGGCCAGGACCGCAAAGGATAAGTCCCACACTGATAAGGAAGGTCCCAGTATGGAGCTGGAATTGATTCAGACTGGCAAGTGCACTTTCATTGACATGATCTCACGTATGACCTTGTAGTTTGATAAAAACACGATTATCTCAGTTTCACTTTTTGGACCTTCCGTACATCATAATGTAAAACCGTCCCTCAGAATTTGATGAAATTTTCAGGGCAGGTTAATAATATGATTATTTCCATTGTGACACTAAAATATTTTGTTAGAATCATAATAGAAAAAAAATTTACAATTTTTATTCTTATAAAAAGGGCGTTTTGTCTAATACTTCATGTTTAACTAGTGAAAAAATATTTTTTCCAAAATTAAAGAAATTAACAGTGTCACAATGAAACTACAACTATAAATCAACTAATCTTTCTTTGTGCAATTGTTTCAGATCCCCCATAAGGTCAGCACAGTGTACGAACTGCCAAGTTGTTCTTAAATCTCTCCAACGTTGATTGTCCTCCCCATAAGAGGTTTTTAAGTCAAAATTTTTTAAAATAATTTTAAAATGTATTTTAAAGTATGATTAAATTTTTCTGTTAATTTCAATCTACTTGAGTTGTTTTTTCTAACATTTTTTTTTTTCAAAAATACTGTATTTTTAGGGATTTAAAGGTACTAACCCCCTTAAAATTGACTCGGAGATGATTTCCACTTCATCTGGAGGTGCTAATAAGGCTACCACATCTGAATCTATTGCTCTTCTATTTTTTTGGGGCAGTGTTCTCATTGCGGTTATTAATGGATCCGATGCAATGAGCAACATGATGAAAAGATTAACATTCGTAAATTGTCTGGAGGGTTTTCTGGTGTGTCGCCGGCGATATGCCTTAAGGTCCTTGTTTCTTGATTATTGAGCCTCCTCGGGAAGCTGACCCATAGGCAATTTTATGGACCGAAGCAGGCATATAATACCAGGGATGATATTTTTGGACGTGACGTTTTGCGGTGTCATAAGCGAACGTGCCAAATGCTTCGACATTAATTTTAAAACCAGAGGCTAATACCTCTAAAAGAATACTGCATCGTCGAATTAGGGTTTCATCAATGCCAGTAATTCTTGTAGAAACTTCATAATTCTTAAAAAACCTCGCCGTGTTTCCATCGTTAGATGTTCCACTTCTTCCGGGCCTAACTTTATCCACAATTTTTGAACATCGTTTGAATTTCCCTTTTACGGGCTGTGAAAGTCTCTAATTCTTCCTGGCCTCTAACTTGCCATTTTTTTAAATTGAGTCTATATGAGATGTGCAGAAAACACTCAAAGAATCTTATCCACGCATGAAGCGTTGACAATCCAAATCTGAATGTGCCTTCATCTTCATCCCTTTGAACTATAGACTCCAATTTATTCATTTGAGTTGGTGTCGCCTCACACACAACATTTTTGCACTGAAGAAGTTGAAGTAACCGCATTACACACTTTCCTGTTTCCTGTCAATACAACTTTATGTTAAATTGAGAGGTTTCTGTTGCCAGCATTGCTCTGAGAAAAACGGTGACTTACAATACTGTTCTTTAATAAATTCGTTTGTCTTACCTGTGTCACTTGTAGATTTGTTATTTGGTTTTGAATATATGCCATTTCTTCCTTGGCTAAATTTGCAGTTTCTTTTTTGAACTGTATCCTTATGATGAGAGACGTGGATTTTGCCATACTACAATCTTGCGTCCATCTCCTGTTCTGCCAAACAGTTGAATAGTCATGAGTGACGTTATAAACATATCGGAGTCACTTGTTTCACCCACAAATTTTTGTTTATACTTACTGTGACCTTGTACTCCCGTCACAACCCCATTTTGAAATTAAAACAAGTGAATTGGATATATCAATATGTACAATATCAAAAATCTCATGTTGGGATTCAATTATTCTCTGTGCAGTATGGTCTAGAATGTTTGTAGGTCTATTTTAGCCACACATTCAAAAACAACAAGTTCTTTATTAGGATAACATTTTTTCGCGCGCCTGAGACAGTGGTAGCTTGGAAATATGTTCGCGTTTTTTAATTTCGATTCAATTCTTATTTTTTAGTATTGACTTTTTGTAAGTTTAGTATCGATAAACAGCGCCAAAGCTTCATCATCTGTGTACACCATTAGTAATGTTTCTCGCCTCTCTTATACGTAATGCTCTTGTAGGTGTCGTATTAATAACTTCACTAATCAGTTGTGCAGCAACACCTTCACCGGATATTCGGAAGCCCATTTGCGCTGTATATGCCGATTCTTGTGGAGCAAATGCTTCCCGTAGAGATTTGGTTTTTCTTCTTTTTGTCCGATCAGAACATTGTTCAAAAGCTGCTTCAGGTCGACTCCCATGAGATGTTGACGAGCTAGCTCCACCTCCAGAAGTCTTGGCAGGTACAAAAGGCAATAAAAACTTCTCATTTAACCAGCTATCGTTCTTTTGAACCAAGAATTGTTTTAGTCCTTCTAGCAGCTTTACACCTTTTAGTGAACGAAGTACGTAGTTGGTAAATTGGATGTTCTGTCTCTTTTAAAAATTTTTCTCAATGCCCTTCAGACAAACGATTTTTATAAAATTTTGAAGATGCTGGCATTTATCTCTTGCATCCTTGCCTGTTTCAAACAAATCCTTCCGTTTCATAGTAGGTACTGTAATATTAACATTATTAGCACTATAGTTTGCAACACGAATTTGCGAACATTTCCTAAAATGGCAGATTTAGGTAGCTAATTTTTTTTTGATACATTTTTATAATCATAAACTTTTGTACACCTACAAAAAATAGACTTTTTAAAGGGCAAAGTTTATTTGAATGGTACGTCTAAACAAATAGATGCATAGTTAGTAAGTTATCATTTACCTAAGATTTTACGATCCATAGTGCATTGAAGTATATATACAACTTAGTTGAAACAACAATACTTTAAATTTATCATAATTAACAATATCCACCAAACCCACTGGAAAACTTGAAAACACTAACGTCATCTACCTGCCGAGCAAAAGTACAACCCTTTCAGGTAAAATTTATTACACTCCCAAACAACCCTACTCTTTCTCGTTAAATACCGCCGCATTATAAAAGTCATTCTCTAAATTCATAATTTGCAATTTTGTCCACATTTACCGGGTGTCTATCCCACTGTGCACTGGTAGAAGTTTTAGGTAATTTCTAAGTATTATTAGAACAAATAATTCAAAATATTCATTTGTATTAGTAGGAAGTAATGGTGATTATCACAGAAGAAATAGGCAGCACTGCTGAGATAAGTCTAAATAAAGCTTTAAATTTCAGACTCAATGTCAATAATACGTCGACTACCACTTTAATGATAAATAAGTTGGGCAGATAAGATATTATAAGAATTGGCATGGTTAAATGTTTTATAAATAAGAGGATAAGTATCACAAAATGCAAGCTGTATTGGTCTTATAGTCACAAGGCCACGAAATGTGCGGAACCAAATAGGAAAACATCTTGTTTGAAAAGTGGTAAAGAATGGCATATGATTAAATAATATAATAAAAAAGAGGCATCCTAGTATGTGTCTCACTATTAGATATAAAGCAGGTAGCAGAAAATGCAAAGAAGAATCAAGCAAATATATCAATTAATGATATGTATGGCTGCAGGACTGTAACAAATACAGAATAAGAAATTACATAACACAATTAGATTCCTACAGTTAAATATGAATAGTTGTAGAATAGCACACAAATTGGTAGATTGTCATGAATGATATAGGTCGAAAACCTAATAATAATAAAACAAATGACGCTTTGTAATGAACACTGGCTCTACCCCACTTTCTGAAATGCTAATAGCACTTTTGTCCTAGACATAACTTTAATGTTAATAAGGCTAGATATATTAAGGTGTAGCAAATAGAGGGCAAAATGGAAAACTTCAATGATAATTACAATATAAAATGTGAACCTGTCCATAATATCCAAGAAAATTTAAAATCCGACTGCGAATAGATTTTGGTGAAGCAGAAGCAGAACACTTACAATTTGAGAAACTATTTCTGTGCAACAAATTGTAGAATACACAGAACACAATATACCAACATTACAACAGACGAAATCACAGTGGCACACTCAAAAACAAAATCACCTAACTCCAGATTTCATTAAAAGTACCACAATAAAAAATATAGAAGCTTATAAAGAAGTAATAAACTAGCTCTTACAAAAGAGAGGGGAAATTCTCCAAAGTACGAAAAATTTCAATTTTGATAGAAAAGCCAAAAAGATCCCTCCGCTTTGACTAAAAAAATTTTTACACCTTAGAATCATTAAGTATTAGTAATTTGTAATAATAATAATAATAATAATAAATTGCAATTATTCTATACAGATAAATACAATTAAAAAATGAATTAAGGATTCTAACATGCAGAGTGTCGCAAGAATCCTTTCTTGGACCTGTGTTATGAAAGGTCTTTTACAACAAAGTGTTATGTATAGATATAGTACAAGGTATTACTATAATGACATGTACAGATGATTTAGCACTAATAAGAGCAAAGACACCCATTTTACTGGAAGAATTTTGTTTGTATATTATTAAAATAACTTCCAGAAATGAAATTAAAACTGGGTAGAGCAGGCTTCTTCTTTCAGTGCCTCTCTTGACCGAAGTTGGTGATCATCAATGCGACCTTTATTTCGTTCAGAATTAACTGAAACAATGAACTACTGGAAAATCCATATCATTCTCTAAGATTTCTTAAGCAAAGTATTTGTCTATAGCCAACACACTTTTTGACTTCAATATTATCTTGCACTATGACTTGGGAAATATATGCCTAGTTTTGTTCTCTTGATGTACAGTGTATCTCTGGTATTTCCTCACTCTATTGACCACTTTTTCATTTTACATTCAATTGATCCACGGAATTCTCAGCATCCTCCGATATATCAACACTTCGAACGATTCTAAATTTTTTTGCTTGCTTTATTAAACGCCAGCTCCATATAATAAAATAGAAAATATATAACAGTGAATAAGTTATAGTCTCAGTTTGAGATTGTTTTGTCATTTACTATGCATTCTAGATATTTAATTTTACGAACATTTTCGAAAATGGAGTTACCAAATATGTGGTTGTAGAAATCATCATGATTTCTTCTTGATGTTTCTTTGATAGTTTCCGTCATTTGGTTTACTAGGACCTGTATATCTTCTTCACTTTTGCCTAATAATTATCTAAAATCTGATCACCTATGTTGAGACCCACTTCAACTTCATTTTTGAATATATACTTTGAAGTAGAGATTGAACAGATGGGAAAAGATATACATCGCTCTTTTACTCTTTTGTTAATATTGAATAAATTACAAAGTTTTATGGTCTACCTTGACACGTGCTTTTTGGTTCCAGTAGAAATTCCCAATAAGTCCAATATTTTCTTTTATATTTTCTTTTGCTATGACTTGATTACAATTTTCTTAACAATATCTTTCCACTTCAATTTGTTATTGTTTTCATCAGATAAATTATCTCGATCATTCCTTCCTTTTTTACTACTGTTCTTTCTGATGTTAGGTTTTCATCGCCCATTTTCCTTAAAATATTTTTGATGTTTTCCCATTGTCTGTTAATGTATTTTTTCCTTTAGATGGATTTTTAACACCCCCACCGATAAATTGTGATCCGACCCCACATCTGTGCTTGGATATTTTGACTGATATTGCGCTATTTAGAAATCGTTTATTAGAATATAGACTATTTGGTTCCGTATCACATTTTGAGGGTTATCTCTGGAGATTTATATGTGCACAGCCGTCCTGTTGGAAGTTGGAAAAATGTATTTAATATAACTAAGCTTTTTTCTTGACATATCAGTAGCATTCCATTTCTATGTTCATTTTGGTTTCCCAGACCAAAATCCTTCACATATTTCATCTATCCGCCTTTCCCGATCTGTCCAATAAAGTCGCCCATTGTAATATTTACCTGGTGTTTTATTGTTATTTTCAGTGCCTGTTGTAATTGTTTATAAAAATGCTCCACTACCATATCATCTTTGTCTAATGTTGGGATTTGTACCTGTATTATATTTATATTTATTAGTTTCCCTGTTATTTGTAATTTTGTTACTCTGTCCGATATTGGAGTAAAATTCTTTATGGCGTTATTCAAATATTTTGTCGTCGTTTCCTACATGGTCATTTGAATTTGGCTCTTATCTTATTCATACCTAATAAGTCAATAACAAGTCTTTTCATTTTTCTTATAGTGTTGATCAACTTGTCAACTTTATACATGCTTCTTATATTCCATGTCGCCATTTTTATATTCATTTTCCTTCTGGAGATTCTTTACATCCCATCACCATTTGTGTACTGAGGACTCAGGGCCATATTTTGATTAATTGATTGTAGTTCGATTATACCAGGAATATATTTACAATGTGGGTTACAGTGCAGTTCATGTTCATGTTTCTGTTTTGATTTGATTTTTCACCTACCTTCCATATCTGAAATGTATTCCCCGATGCGTCCAATGGAGAACTTCTTCTTCTTTCTCGTTTCCTTCATGCCCTTTCAGGCGTCGGATCCAATGGAGAACAAAATCCCAAGAGGTCAGTGCAGGAAAACTTCGTATTTTAGCGGCACCATATGTTTCAATATCCTTATATGGGGACAATGCATTAGGTGCAAACATTCTCTTCTCTTCTCCTAAGCCCAATTAATTAAATCCATTTTTGGATGTAGGCCTTCCCTAACTCCTTCCACCTATCACGATTTTGTGCGATTTGGATCCAATTTAGTCCAGCTGTACGTTTAAAATCATCATACCAACGCATAGGTGGTCGCCCTCTTCCTCTCTTATGCTCGTACGGTCTCCATTCAGTTATTTTACGGTTCCATCTATTTTTGTCACTTCTCGCCACGTGTCCTGCGTAACTCCATTTTAATTGGGCAATCTTAATACCAATGTCTGTCACTTTTGTAATTGATCTTATTCTGTCATTCCTAACTTTATCTCTCCTTGTTATATTTAACATTGCTCTCTCCATTCCCCTTTGTGCTATTCTCATTGATTCTATGTTGCTTTTTGTTGTTGCCCAATTCTCTACTCCATATATCATGGCCGGTAAAATACATTGTTCGAATACTTTTGTTTTCAGGCGTTGATCTATTTTTGTGTTTTCAAAATGAAGGATAGTCTTCCAAATGCGATCCATCCACTTTTTATTCGTCTTTTATTTCCTTCTTTTCACTGCTTCGTCCTGGTTCTATTCTTTGGCCTAGGTATATATATTCTTCTACTCGTTCAATTTGAGAATCGTCAATTCTAATTTCTACATCTGGACCAGGGTGCATTACTTTTGTTTTCTTAAATTCATTTTAATCCTATTTTGTTTGACTCTCTATTTAGATCAATGATCATTTCTTTCAAGTCTTCTAAATTTTCCGCGAGTAGTATGATATCATCAGCATAGCGTAGGTTAGTAAGCCGCTCTCCGTTTACATTTATTCCTTTATCTGCCCATTCTATCTTCTTGAACACGTCCTCCAGTGTTAGGGTAAAGAGTTTCGGCGACAGTGTATCACCCTGTCGCACTCCTCTTGCAAGTGGTACTGGGTTAGTTTTCGAGTGTAATGTATATGTTGCTGTGACTCCCTCGTTTAGTTGTTGTATGAGTTGTATGTATCTTTGATCTATTCCACTGTTTGCCAATGCTCTATATATTGCCCAGTGTTCAATGGTATCAAACGCCTTTTCATAATCTACAAAGGCCATGCATGGGAATCCATATTCGTTTGATTTTCGATGATTATTTTATTGTTAATAGGTGGTCTCTAGTGCTGTACTCCTTCCTGAATCCCGCCTGTTCCCGGGTTGATACTCATCCAGCTTTCTTCCTAGTCTGTTGGTAATAATCTTTGTTAGCAGTTTGTACAAATGTGACAATAAACTGATGGGTCTATAATTTTCATGTTTTGTGTTTTCTCCTTTTTTGTATAATAATATGACGTTTGAGTTTTTCCAGGTTTTGGGTATTTGAGTTGTTTTTAAGCATGTGTTTAATAGTTTTGCTATTTTTGATATTAAATTATCCCCAGCCTCTCTGATCATATCTATTGATAGTTCGTCATCTCCTGTAGCTTTATTAAATTTGAATTCTCTCATAGTGCTCTTCACTTCTTCTATGGTTATATCGGGTTGTTCTTCGGATCCCACATTAAAAGTATAAAATTAATCATGAGAATAACGTTGCCCTACAGAATTTCAAGTGAAAGAAAGAATCAAGAAGGTAAAACGTATAAAACTGCTGTAAAACAAGAAATACTGACGAAATGTAATACTATGTGGCAATTGTGCAACAGCTAGTATAAGACTCTTATTAAGAATATGCCTAGGTGGTATGGAAGAAAATAGGGCGAGGTAAAATATTATTTAACACAAACAATGACTGGCCAAAGTGTTTTTGTGTTTATGCAGTATATGTAAAAATCCAATGGTGATTTGGTATTATCCAGAAAAAGACACAGCTGAGTTCATTATATTTATCTGTACACAATGGAGAGACAGAAGAATATTAATTAATACTGGTTGATACACCATAATAGATAAAGTTAACATAGTCAATTAGTTACTATGGTCAAAGGAAGATTGGAATTTAATCGCAAGTATGATAATAAATATAATAAAAAAAATATAGAACAAACTACAAGATTTGAGCTGAATTCTAAAGTAATACCATGCAATAGTTCTGGGGCACACTCCATAAATAAAGATGAAAGGTGGAGTTTTAGTATGTAGGGAAATAAACTTACACTCCCACACGAGAAAATACATAAAGTATTTCTTTACAAAAAGAGAAAGACATGTAGAAAAAATAAATAGATGCACAAATACAGCGCGACTAACAACATGATCAGCAACTAATACAAATCTTAGACTATTTGTCTAAAAAGCACTAATTTTTTTATACTCAATGTTCATACAAAGTTGACAATTAATTTCCTTATTGGAGATCAATCAAAAATACCACTTTAATATAAAAATGTTTTACATCATACGATTAATATTGTTTTAGATGTTGTAGCAGGAAGCCTCCTAGGTGGTTTGACAGCATATGTCTGTTACAGACAGTACTTTCCGAGTTTATTCTCAACATATTCGAACATTCCATATGCGTTACAAAGTTCCATAATAGAAAGCTGAGGACTGTATTTGCAGACGAGTTTATAAAAAAACTGAAAATTTGTACTAGTCAAATAAATATTTTTATATATTTTTAATTAATTTTATAACAGTATTCCTGCATACTTAATGCTGGCAGAGTATTATAATTTGTTTTAGTTTTTATTACATGATTTCCATTACATGTAAATATGGTTTTGGTAAACGTATATAGTAATAAAAAGTATGATTCCAATCAGATTCTTTTATTATATTGAAGTACAGACGCCAGTTCCACAAAAAAATAAAAAAGTAATTCCTAATAATTCCTGAAAATTAAATGGTTTCTTCAGAAAAAGATAATGCAAAACTATATTGTCAAGTGCCTTCCCTATTAGTACTTAGAGGCCCAATCTAACATTTACCACTGTTACGGAAAAACATGTACTTACAACATATATTTTTGTGAATTTATGTTTGTGATGTCTCATAATTAGAGAGGGGCTAATTTGCCTGTAATAAGTATATTTTATAATATTCTTGTTCTGCAATGTACGGATTTTACCCTATATTCATTGTGAAATTTAAATTTTTGCTATCACACGTTCGTTTGTTTGGTGTTTGCCAATAACAAAATAATGTCGCAAGGGAAGTAATATTCATTGCCTTACTTGCCTTCATAAAGAAATACTACTGGTTACTTAGGGTTAGTGTCCACAATTGTCTAGTGCAAATCTATCTCAGTAGTATAAAGATTGTTTTATTCATGTATTTATCAGAAAGGTTGTGATTTTATTTTTCGCACTTCTCACATTGCACGTAATTTAAAATCCTAGCAGTTGGTGCTACTTGACCCAATAAAAGGGAAACTATTGCTGTCTAGTTACAATATCCATTAATCGCAATACTATAATTTGATTACTCCAAATAACATGGTGCATTTCAGATGATATGTACTATAAACGGAAAAGATCCAAGTAGATTCAAGATCGTGTTCATGCTTATAAACCCCAAGAAAAATTAGAGGAAAAAATAGTGTGAAAACCAACAGGTCACCTTACAGTTTTGAGGAGAAGAATTTAGTGTATATACTAAAATATTTGGCAGCAAAGATTTTTTTATTCATAGTACCAATGTGTCTGCAATTGAAACTAATCTTTCAAGACTAACGATTAATTTTCATCTCACAAATTTTAAAGCTATGTCTTCTAGATTGCTGGGCTATTCGCACTTCACTCGCGCACTGTGCTGTACACACTACACAAGATCAGCTGGTTTTCTCCTCTTCACTCTTCGGACATAGTGTTGGTTGTCCAGCAGTTGAAGCCTAGCTTCGTCCTTTCCAGCAAACCCTTTTCCTTAATGGTTGGGATCGGGAGGTCTCTATGAAGATCGGAATTTCGAACATACCAGGGGGCATTCACTATGTTTCGTAACACTTTGTCCTGAAATGTTTGAATACATTTGATGTTGGAATCACTGGCATAGCTCCAAAGCTGGATGTCATAAAAAGGGTTTCAAGATCTGATTGTAAATTAGTACTTTATTGAAGATTGAAAGTTTGGAATTTCTCCCAATCAACCAATAACGCTGTCTATATTTTAGGGCTAATTCAGCTCTGTTCTTCTTCACATGCTCTTTCCACGTAAGTTTGGCATCCAGAGTCATGCCTAAGTACTTTAAGTTATTTTCATAGGGTACAATGGGGCCATTTATATCTAGAGCCGGTGGGTCTTTTAGTAATTTGTTTGCAAAGTTTAGCTTTATCTTCCATTGTTTAGTCCAGTCAAGTATTACATTGCTGGCTATTTGTAGTTTTTCAGTAGATAAATCTGCAAACATAGCCACTGCAGTTCCTTCCAACTTTGGTATATCGTTAGTATATAACAAATAAAGGGATAGGACCCAGTACACTACCTTGAGGCATTCCTGATTTTATCTCTTTCAGGTCCGAGTATTCGTCTTCTTGCTTAAATCTCAAGCGTCTGTCTGATGTTATTATCTCTACATATTTCTTTGAAAGCATTTTGTTTAGTTTATGTATCAAACCTTCATGCCATACTTTGTCGAAGGCTTGTGCAACGTCTAAGAAGACTGCAGAGCAGGTTGGGTTATTATTTTCTATTACTGGCCGCAGCCTCTTGAGCAGTAGCTTCTCAAAGACTTTTGAGACTATTGGCAGTAGAGAAATAGGCCTGTAGGATTTGACACCATTGGGTTGTTTTCCTGGGTTTAGCAACGTGATCACTTCCGTAACTTTCCAGCATGTAGGGACATGTTTGAATCTGAGGACTGCATTTAATAGGTAGGTGAGCAATACTATACATACCCATTCTAGGCAAATGTTTTAAAATTTTTCCAGTGATTAGATCGAATCCTGGTGCTTTCTTTGGGTTCAGGTTTGTTCTTATTTCCTCAGCTACTTTTCTTCGGGTAACTGGTGTGATATTTTCGGATCTTGGGTTGTCAGTATTATACATAGTGTGATTTATCTGCCCTTAATTGGGGAGCAAAGATTTTTTTCCACATCAAAACAAATATACTGATAATAAAAATATAAAACATCTTTGTGAAATGTCAAAATCCGCTGATAAATATTGGTTTAGTGACTTCAAGAGGAAAAGCAATGGCATCTTCTTTAGGAAACTTGAAGATCTAAGGTATCTTCAAAGCAAAGGCCTAAAGTATAAATAAAGGTAGTTTACGATTAATTTCCTTTTTAGAAGAATTTATTCAGAGGGCTAAAAATTCATGACAAGCCTCATCTCATTTTCATCATGGATAAGTTTGGATTGCTACTAAATAACGCTAATCGTCGGAACAAAAAACGGTAGACATAGTTACATTAATCTGTGTTGAAAGGGGTGATATGACAATAGTTGTTTGATCTAGTGTGCTTGTTTCACTATCCCTAATTTTTAAGAGTACAAAATTTAAGATAAGTGTACATTTATTTCTTAGTGGCTTTAGCACTATTAGAAACATCGTTCACAATGAAAACGACTTTTTTCTTTTAGATCATTGGTCCTTGTGGACACTGAGTGGGGTCTGTGACAAATTAAAATTAATTTGGTGTTGCGTGGACAACGTAGGGCGGCCCGCGAAAAGTTTAATATGAAATAAAATCATTGTGACCCATTTTCATTATTATGAAAGTTACAATAAATAACAATAAATAAATTAGTACATTTTTTACAGATAACAGTATGAGTGAGCCGAAGAAAAATGCAGACAACACAGTGTTGAATATTTAAAATGTGGCTTTATTCCGTTACCAGGAAATAGTACTTTATCTATGTGCCTTCTATGCAATAAAACTTTGTGAAACTAATCAATGAAACCTTCTAAGCTTAAGGAACATTTGACAAAAATCCATAGCGACAAAACTTTTTTTTAAAACAGTCAAAGAAAAATATTTCAACACACCGTCATTGCGACATCTAAGCGAAATGACGATGGACCGCGTGCTTTTTATATTTCTTTACTGATTGGAAAGTTCGGAAAGCCGGACACCATTGGTGAAGAACTTATTCTGTCAGCTGTAAGAGAGATAGTACGCACCGTGCTGCATAAACTAGTTTTTGACATTATAAGAAGAATTTCACTGAGTAAATAATACAGTACAAAGAAGGATTGACGAAATGGCTCAGCGCGTAGAAAATTCTTTTTGTGAGTACTTAAAAATATTTAATTTTCTATACAGCTTGACGAGTCCATTTTGCCAAGAAACAAAGCTTTACTTTTAGCTTATGTGAGATTTGTAAAAGAATAAAAAACTTCCCAAGAATTGTTATTTGCCAAATGTTTGGAAATTGATACGAAAGGTGAAACAATATTTAATGAATTAAAAGGATTTTTTATGTAAAAGCTATATCCTTGAGTAATATCCTCTCGGTTGCTACTGACGATGTTCCGGCAATAGTAGGACGACACCGAGGCTTCCTGGTATACTTAAAACAAGTCATACCGAATGTATTTTTTGTATATTGTGTCATTCATCAACAACATTTAGTCACCAAAAATCTTAGTGAAAGCTTGCATAGCACTCTAGATTATGTCATTAGAGCACTTAATAAAATGAGAGATTATTTGCTTAACTTTGTTTGGAAAATGAAGATTATAATCGTTTACTACATAACAAGGAAGTTTAATGGGTATCTAAAAGTGCAAGTTAATTTAATTTAATTAATTTAAAAAACGACATAGCTTATATGACTGACTTATTTGCCAAATATAATGAAACCAAGTTGAAGCTACAAGGTAATCAATTAAATTTAATCAAAACTAAAAGTATATATCTGCGTTTGTTGCAAATTTTTTTTATGCAAACAAAACTTGTGAACAGGAGAATGCTCTCAGTTTCCAAATCATTAAGAATTGCATAAACGTGATGAAAATTTGCTCGCTTATTGGCAACACTTAACGACTCTTTATTCTGACCTTAGCCAAAGATTTGAAGCCATTCTTCATTTGGTTATCTCCGATCGGGTGCTGGACCCTTTTAGAAGTAGGCCCACAAACTCAGATGAATCCATACTAATACAGGAGTAACTTATTGACTTATGCTGAAACCAGTAAGGATACCACAAATTCTGGTTACAAAAACAGATACTAATTTCGTTTCTTATATTATGGGTCACTGTACAGAAGCTATTAATTGCTTTCTTGTTTTCCTATTTAGTAGAACTTGGATTTAGTGCAGTTATAAGCCTCATCACGAAAAAAAGAAACCGATTGAAAATTAGTGGTCGTGGAGACATGAATGTTACTCCCAAACATAGAGCCAAACATAAATAATTTCATATCATCCCGTCAGGTTCATCGATCTCATTGGGAAAAAAGTGTTTTTGTATTTTAAAACAAAAGCTATAACTTCAATAAATACTACTTTAAATATCAAAATGTTCTATTTATAATTTATTTTTACGTCACCATTTACCATTCAAGACATTAAAGTTAAATTTGTAATTTTTCTATTATGCAATTATATATAGTTATTTCACTTTGGGGTTCATGGTTAGGTTTTTAATATAAGAATGAGTCCATGGGCGTAGTAAGTTTGGGAACCACTCTTCTAGATTCATTTCTGTAGTCTTTATAGAACTGTTTTTTTCTTCTTCTTGGGTTTATTACCCAAATGGATTTTCCGTTTTTTGTGTCCATATGTCCCTTATCCAACCAGTCTCCTTTCAGATCTTTTTCTTCCATTATCTTTTTTATATGTTTCCCAATTCACGACTGGTCACCCTCTTCCTCTTTTACCTCTTGAAGACCATTCTGTAATCTTCCTTGGCCATCTATCTTCAGGAATTCGTTTTACGTGACCATACTACTCTTAGTGATTGACTGGGTTACTTCCATCTTTTCCCATATTACTCCTGTTCTTGTCCTATCTCTTCTGGTAGTTTTTAGACATCTTTTTAAATAATTCAGTTCTACTGTTCTAATTCTACCTCGAACATATTTCGTCATTGGTAAGAATTCTGTCCCATAGAGTGTGATATTCTCTATTATTACTATGGAACATCATTTTCTTTGTGTCTTTACTTAAGTTGTTACTTGATAGCAGTCCGTGTAGATTCCTGTTGTCGTTTTTCTCAGCGTTATTTTTTGGAGATATCCTTCTCACACCTGCCATCTGAACTTACAGTCGTTCCTAAGTAAGTGAAATTGTTGCAGGGTTTAATAACCTGTCCATCAACATTTAAATTCCCTATCGCTGTTCCCACGTACATGTATTCTGTGCAAATATGAGTTGGTCGTCCGCGAAAAGTAGTTAGTGTAATGTGTCGATATTTATTTCAAAACCCATTCCTGTGCATTTTAGATATTGTTTCTAGTATTTAAAAGTACGCTGGTAAGCTTCTTTATCTCTACAGATTCTTTACGTCCTGATTAAGGAGCTGTGCACAGACAGCCTTCATTCCCGAATTTTTCATACCACTTCTTGATAGTGTTACAAATAAATGTAGTCTTCTGGAATGCCATAACACAAAATTATTGCAAACTTTTTTTAAAAAACACGAAGAATTTCTCTCTATCGGCGCAAGAATTTTTATGGCCCGTTGCATAGTTTATTTGTTGTGAATCTATTAAATGTTTCAGGTACTTTTGAATAATACAATGTTAATTATTGACAGTATACATTTAGTACAGGCTAGATTTACTCTACTAATTCTTTTAGCTAGATTTCACAGAATTTCGCTGTAACTTTTTGTTTCATACTCCTAGACCTAAAAACCACCCTTTATGGAAAACTTAATATATCTAATATATACATATACATACACATTCTTTTTCTTTCACAAACAAGCATGCACACCCGACCATGCGCGTCCCCGCACACACATATTTATTGGATTAATGTTTCTGCTAAATTAATTAATGACATTCATTTGGGGGAGGGGTTTAGAGGGAACGACCTTCAGTTTTTTTTATTTTGATAGAACTTTTCGCCATATTTAGATCAAAATTGGCACGTTTCTTAGATATATATCTAAACGAAATCCAAAAATGGAGTTAATCAGATAAAGAGGTGAAGGAATATGACTATAGATATTTATGATTCCTATGCTTAACCAATTCGGTTTCCGGAGTAGCTTAGGTACTAGGGAAGCTCTTTTTGCGCTTAAGGTATTATTACAAAAATGTAGAGACCAAAGGAAAGTTGTTTTCGTCTGCTTTCTAGACTACGAGAAAGCATTCGATAGAGTTCGCCACGAGAAACTGATTAATCTTCTACAGACAGCGGGGATCGACTATAAAGATATTCGAATAATAAAGAATTTATACTGGAACCAGAAGGCCAACATTCGAATAGGAGAAACAATAACAAAGAACGTCAGCATTCTAGGAGGAGTACGACAGGGGTGCATACTATCGCCACTTTTATTTAACGTATATTCAGACTTTATAATTAAAAAAGCCCTAGATGACATAGCACACGGAGTTAAAGTCAATGGGACTTCGATCAATACCATCCGATATGCAGATGACACAGTCATTATTGCTGAAACAATAGAAGAGTTACAAGAAATCATAAATAAAATAAATGTCACCGGAGAGGAAATGGGTTTAACAATCAATATAGACAAAACCAAATTTATGGTATTTAGTAGAAATCAACATCGAAACGTACAACTACAACTAAGAGGCGAGCAATTAGGAAGAGCTGATAAATACAAATACCTAGGAAGTATAATAACAGACAACCTGAATCCAGAATTAGAAATAACTAAAAGCACTACTCTGCAATGACAACTTAAACCTGAAACTACGGCAGAATATGTTGAAAAGCTATGTGTGGTCTATACTACTATATGGAACCGAAACATGGACTCTCAAGGTTGCTAGTATAAACCGTCTAGAAGCATTCGAAATGTGGTGCCACAGGCGAATGTTCAGAATATCCTGGGTGGAAAGAACAACTAACGAGGAAGTCCTACGAAGAGCAAGAACCGAAAGACAATTATTTAAAATAATAAAAACCAGGAAAAATTCGTACTTGGGACACGTCTTGAGAGAGCCAAAATATAGCTTGCTGCAATTAATAATGAAAGGAAAATTGGAAGGCCGCCGTCGAATAGGACGCCCGCAGATCTCGTGGCTAACATCAGGCAATGGACAGGAATTCACAGTGTCGAACAACTTTTTAGAACTGCAGAGGACAGAAATGCGTTCTCTATTGTGATCGCCAACGTCGGGGAGACCTGATACGGAACATTGAAGAAGAATGCTTAACTTACATTAAATTCTGATTAAATCCGATTATAAATTATTGGAACTATCAAAAACTTTAAAAAGTTATTAGAATTGTAAATGATAATACCACTTCCATTATTGGATGGAAAAAGGAACCAAAAAGTCAAAAGTGCCACCGCAGCTACTTCAAAAATCATACTAAATAGGTTCAAGATCCCTAGGTTGTTTCAAAAGTTCTATAACACCCACAACGTTTTTTGTGTTTATAGTGTAGTAACAAGTGCATCTTTGGATTTCTGATGGTTTTGTACAAAATTAAACTCTGGGTTTTGATACGTTCTGCTGGAAGCAGGACTTTCGTCAACAGGTACTTCAATAGAAATCTGCGATGCTGAAGGCGAAGGAAGTATTCACTACTCTAAGTCTCCAGATGGTACAAACGCTTCGATTCTGGCGACAAGAGTCTCAAAGATCAGTCTTGTAGTGGTCGGCTGTTGAACAATGAAGACTTGTTTTAAACGTTGGAAGATGAGTCTTCGTTGAGCACTCGAGATTTGGGATCAGCTCTTGGAGTTGGCACATCAACGGTTCATCAGAATCCCTATCTTGACTTTGTGGACAAGAAGCCCCGATCGGATCTGAATGAACTCACTGAAGCGCAAGCCGCCAAAAGCGAAAATCCCTGCTTCCAACAATAGCCCATCAAAACTCAGAGTTCAATTTTATCAAAAACCGAAGATGCAACATGTTACTACATTGTAAATATAAAAAATTACACAAAAATCAAATTTTTCCCAAGTGTTGCAGAACTTTTGGGACAATCTATATTTTCAAATATAAAAATATAGACCTTAATCTCAAGATTTCTAGTAATATTGTTTTACATTTCAAGTGAATTAGAATTATTCCAGTGAAATGCAATTAAGAAAATCTGCAGAGTGGACATTTAAAAGAACCTGCAGTTAATTCAGAATGTTTCAAATACTATGTATGTACAACTAAAAATTTTCCTTATATTATCAGTGGCATCTTATGATTTAGAATATCATAAATTAAGGTCTCCTTGCATTGTCATAAAGAATTAAGCCATACATTGTATGATTTAAATACTGTTTTATTAAGAGTACAAGATTTTGGTAAATAGTATAGTTTTAATATATTTTTATTTTAATACCTATAATTAAGAGCTCGACTGAAACACTTTTGCTCTTCGGTCGACATTTTTCGTTGTATAGTTTCTTCTCTTTCATTGAGTGAAAAATCGTGGCTTTGCTGGCACAGATTCAAAACTTCAAAAAGTTGCTTAGTGTTGGATTAAACGATTTTGGTGACTAATTCTGGTCATAATTACCCTTTTTCAACAACTAAACAGGTTGCGTTGCCCTATTGGAACCACATATCTTTCAAATATATGTTGTCCAATAAAACCACAAATTATTCATATGAATATACGCTAAGATTCTTTTTACTCTCAATTCTATTATTGAATCTTGAATATTTACTTTGAATATTTGAGAGAGCTTCAGTTTGGTACTTGGTTTAAACAATAAAATAAAAATGACGAATTCAAATATTATTCTCTTATTCAAATTGGAGGGGGGGGGGGTTGATAAAGTCCACATCATATTTTAAAATCATATTTTGTGATAAAATATATTTGTTGGAGCAAAGGTCGTATTTTAGAATGTAAGTGGAAAACGGAAGTGAATGCCTTCATCGAAACCCTATTAAATGAAGCTTGGAGTCTAATGGCAGAGGGTTCATTAATAAAGAAGACAACACAAACCTCTGAATTTGCTAAATAGACCCTACAGAAGCCAATGAAAGAATTGTAGGGGCATGTAAATTAGGTTGATTCCAAAATTGTTCAGCGTTGTAGAGATTTAGATATAAGATTTTATGAACTGTCTTTAAAATATTGGTTTTACTTCACAACTATGCAATGAGAACTGAAAAAAACAGTTGGTAAAACAAATATTGCCCAAACTATATGATTTAGTTGAATTAGTACTTTCAATCTACTTTTGATCTCATCTGCAATATGGCTGAGAAAGGAATATTAACCGTATGCAACAAATTGTATAAAATTGTCTCTTTGCTAGGTAACAAAAAAATCGCCATGGTGATGATGGCAAGGACAAACAGTTATTGATGCATGCTGCATTAGTGCTGATGATAATTATAAGCTTTCGTTTTTCATTTTTGCACTGAAAAGAATAAATATATTATTGACAGAAGAAGACCAACAAGGAGGTTTATAATAGCAATAGGGAAAAAAACAAAAGAGAAGGGATCGAGAGTAAGATTCAAACAAAGCAACATCTCTTTTCGTAGCTCTGCTCTTAACTCATTCGGTTACTGAGACTTACTGCTAAATGTCTTAATATAGTACTATATATATGGCGTGCATAACTTTGACTTATGATTTCTCCAAAACACTTTAGAGGTGCATCGTCTTCAAATGGCATTTAGTACCTCGATACTGGTACTTTGTTCCTATAAAATATCAGCAAAACCGGTGACTCAAAGGGTCTGTGCTCTTTTTGTAAGACTGTGAAATTAATGTAACAAGAGCTTTATAAACAGTTTTATCTTTTTGAAGTAGCTTCAACACTTAAAAAAAATTAAGTCTAACTTATTTTAGATGATCGCCATGTCTTATGTTAACCTTAAATCCATTACCTATGCTAAAGAAAACAACAGTGTCATGATCAGCCTGCCATCAAACACCAATCAGAAAACTCAACATTTATAAGATATGTAACAGCTAAGTGTTCATATCCTTGACAAACAACAAAATTTTATCATGTTGTTGAACTATTCAAAACTGTGTATGAAAGCGACTGAACAACGACTGAAGAAGCCACAATAGTTTTTCGCGCTAAAAAATATTTCCATTGAATCCAATAATAATCATATATGAAACTTCCTTCTATTTGAAGTAACCAACCAAGTGAAATCCGAGGAAAATGATGACTTGAAACTAGGTAGCACTCCTCCTTTAGAGGAGCTTGACGAGTTGATGATTTATATAAATCCAAGTTCTTGTTGAACAGATTAGTTTGCTACAAGAATCTTTGAAAGCTAACATGTTTGTTTCCACTCCAGATACTTCTGCAATTTGTCTTGCAGATATTTTACCCTACCAAAATTAGCGTCAAAAAGAAAGCTCTCCAGGAATGGATTAAAATCTACTATATTAACATCAATTCCATACAAAGACCGGGAAGAGAAATCTGAATTGAGAAATCCTTCTACACCAGTTCCATGAAATAAATTGTTTGAAGACAAGAAGTTATTTGTTCTGTCTTGAGTCACCATATGACGATAGTGAGAAAAATGTGAAATGAACAAATATTGAAAATAACATGAACAGTCCCTATAACTTGACTCCAGAGTGTTTGTGATGGTGTGAATGAATCGAAAAATACCCTACTGTCTGTATGTATTTAAAATATTAAAGAGCTACAAAGAAGAACGCATAGTTATATTTTACAGAAATGTACAGTCACGAAACTGCTCAAAATAGATGAAGAAAATTCAATCAAGGAAGGAAATGTTATGCAGATTTTGTCAATTTCTATCAAAAAGAATGCAGTTTGTTTTCGAAACACTATATATATATATATATATATATATTCTCAAATATTCTTTTACATGTGAACTCGGCAATACCCTGTAATTAATGATTTTGTAGAGTTGCTGAAATCAACTTTAAAACTTTTTCTGAATTTTTAAAGAGTTTGTTCTGTCAATATTCTATACAGACTATTTAGCAGGACAACCTTTTTGCAAATAAAATATGTCATAATGTAGTTAAACTCTTTCCTCAAAATACTTTTAGGTTTATTTAAGTTATGTTTATTACTATGTTTGTTTAATGTATATGTAGTTATGTGAATGGCAACGCAACTGTGATTTTATTAAGTAGTTAAAATAAAAACTATAACAATAGTAATTAATTCCACGACTTCACATTGAATTTGATTGTGATCAAGTCCGGAATTCCTCCTTCTATTACATCCCCTGGCACTACAGGGCCCATGCCAGGCGGCGTACCTGTAAGGACCACATCGTTGGGTTCCAAGCTGATGAACTTTGAGATGTATGCCACTATTTGGGGTATGGAGAATATGAAGTCCTTAGTGTTGCCCTGCTGCTGCATATGCCCATTGACACTGCACCAAAGCTCCACGTTATTTGGGTCGGGTATTTCCTCCTTCGTTATGAATCTGCTCACAGGGCAAGACGTGTCAAAGCCTTTTCCGATCAACCAGGACAAGCCCTTGCTTCTAGCTTCTTTCTGAAAAATGAAACATTCACTTTATACTTATATAAATATGGCAAAAAAATTATCTATAAATTCTGGTCGTAGGAAGAAAGTAAACTTATGATTTTGTGTAAGTGATTCAATTTACATCGTTTTCATCATCTATTATGTGCTTATTTAATTTTCATCTGCATGGTTATTAAATAAGAGATCGACGATAAATCAAAATTTTATAGCAAAGCAAATTATAGTAAATTTTTATGAACAGAATATGGTCTTACAACTCTTATTTATCAAGTTTCATTAGTTGCACAATTCGAGAGTAAAGATCTGCACAATGTTATATAGGAGCTATGGAACTATAGGAACTACAAACGTTGGTGACTTGCTTGAATTGGTGAAATTTTTCCTGTGAGAAGAACACGAAAGCAAGCCTCTTTTCATAGAAGATAAATATCTAGTACCGATGTTTAATATACTTCTAAAATTTGATTACAACTTCAGTCTAACGGTAAAAAGCTTAAATTTTTAAGCAAGAGAAGTTATTGTTTGATATAATGCATTAAAAACCTACCATTTGACAAGTGGCAGTCATATCTAGAGCGACACAGTAGCCACCAATATGATCCATTACTTTGCTTTCATCAATGTTCTTGCATTTCTCTTGGATAACGACACCCAGCTCGATTTCTTGGTTGACTGAGAACCCTTGTGGTATCTGAAAACACATATACACAGACATTAATGACTAAAAATTTTGTCATGTTAATTTATATTAAATATAATGGAAATATATTACATCTATAAAAGCTTAAAGATAACTACTGATTATGCTTCATCATTTGACTAAAAAAATGTCGTCGGATGTCAATTTGATAGTTAAACAAACAAGAATGACCCATAATGGCAGAGTTGAAGGTTTTTGAAAAGAAAATTAAGACTTCAAGATTGTTTGGCCGAAATACGAGAAGAGTATATACCGCCACAAAAACCATGTAAAATCAGTTGGAGGACTAGAAAAACGAATAAGGAAATTAGCTCTAGAAGAAGTAACTATGATCATAACAACTAATCACGCATTTGAAAATAGAGGTCGTTATAGAACCCGTTCAAAAATATCTGATAAAAGATAGAAAAGAGAATATATCTGACAAATAATTCCTCAAATCTTCAACTTCAGAACAAATATAGCCACAAAATTCTGTAATACCATAGTCATGCAAATTTTATTTTTATTATTTTGTATTGAAAATTAAAACATAACGGTACTACGAAAATACGATGTGCATTTCCATAGGAATTCAAAAAATGATAACCACAACTGTCTAGAATTTTGCGTGGTTCTAAATTTGCAGTGCTTTTTTGAGATATTTTTTCCAATCCACTTGTTCAAGACCATACAAAAAACTTCGCGTAGAAAACACCATTTCCAAATAAGTAGTTCTAAAAGAGTTTTAAGGCTGACATATAATACTACTTTACTCGACTATGATAACAAATGATTTACTAAGTTGTCTGCAACTTGTAGAAAACTACCTTAATAAACTGCAGACTATTTTGAACTAACTACGTTCTCTGCTTACGTATCAGCTCTCTAAGAATTATGTGAATTGAACTTGCTACTTATGATCAGTTTGAAGTTGCTTACCTACAACGACTAGTAATCACGGGATTCATTGGACAAATTTGATTTATTACAATTACAAAACACTGTAACTTCACGCCACACACAATTTTTTCATATTCCTTAAAACATTTCTAGACAATAAAAAAAAACATAAGCTCTGAACTTCTTATGTTGTGCCAAAAATTTGAGGAATGACTGTCTATTTCAAATCAGAAATATTTTTTTGTGAAACATTCCCTTTTTGTCAACAATGGCCCTTCTATAGAACTAGTAGATTTCTATTTTGAAGAATCCCTACCAAAAGTATACTTGCTTAATTTTGGAACGTCTTCTGAAAATGTTTAGCATGGTTAAATGAGCGAAATATCAAAACTTCACAATACGATCTAATAAGTTAATCCTTCAGATGTATTTAGTGTTTAATAGATTTTATACACTAAATCTGGCGTCCAAAATTATTTTTTATAATAAACTGCAAGATTTGCATTTAAAAACCAATTTTGTTAAAGTTAATATAACTAATTATTTTATAGAAATTTGAATTACGTTATTACTTTGGTGTCCTTCAAAATTTCTTAAACGACTTTTCGATCCTTATGCCCTAACCGAACACTGAACTTGGGGGCATAGTATGAATAAATTGCCTTTTTTGCCGACAGTCAGTAATACCAACCCTAAAAAAGTGACCAAATGTTTTCTACAAAATCTAATCAAATCAAATATCTTTAAAGCACAATGCGGAGGTCCCCGGTCCCCGGCCGTATGAGAAGCATTGGTTGCCAGAGTAACGTGTTCGGGGCCACGCAGAAATACACGAACGACCGTTGCTATATATTTCGTAATAATGTCAACATAACGTCAACGCCCATTACGGTGATGCACCAGAGTGAGACGGAATACGTTAATGGCACAATCGTTAGAGGGCAGTAATAGTAATGATTGCTACAAAAAGTTTTTTCTAGTCATAGCTTATAGTGGCAGTACTGTCGTATGGCTGGCATGCGCAGTAAAACGCGAAGTGTGGTGATGAGTCGGTGTGGTTGTGATAGATAGTGATCTCAAACTTTTGTTGTAGTGAATATGAGTGGACATTTAAATAATTTATACTCTAATACTGCGGTTTGGATGGATCCATATCATAGCATTCGATTTTGTCTCTACAGGATTCCGATGCAAATTATGACAAATATTCAAGGAGCAATGAGCAACAGGTAAGACTGTGCCCATAATGTGATGACTCAGAAGCTTATTGCGAAGCCTTCATGAAAATCGTTCATTACTACAATTTGCGAATGTTGAAAATTTGCACAGCAAATACATCTAATATAATATTGCTTCTTCAGTCGTAATTTGGGTTAACAACTGCTAAATCACAAATGAAATACTTTATTCAACCTCGCCTATTCTTGCATTCCATAGGTGACTAATCCTGTTGATAAAAATGAACTGTAAACTAGTGCCTCAAGAGATAACGAAATAATACATTCTTGAAGTAAATATTCGGTATTTAATCGACACGAGTTGGAAATTGTCTGTTCCTAATATAAAAAAAAATATGAATATTTGTGTGATATTAATCAATTATAAATAATTTGAGATATATGTGGGCAGTCTGAAAAGTTTTGAGCCTGATATACAAACAAGTGGCTTTTCCGTCAAATTCAATTTTATTTTTCCTTTTAAGTTGATACAGTTTTTCTAGTGATGCTCCAACCTCTTTAATCCGACCAAATAACAGTTGGCTTCTTGTTCTGCAAAATAGCTGTCTACGGTTGCGATGACCTCGTTTGACGAAAATCTCTGTTCTCTGAGTTTAACAAACAGGAAATAGCCGCTGGGGGCCAGATCTGGTGAATATGCAGAGTAGTTAATCAACTAAAACTGCAATTCGTGAATTTTGGTCATGGCGTCCGCCGAAGTGTAAATCGGTGCGTTGTCTTGATGGAAAAGCACTTTCTTCCATTCCAAATGGGGACATTTTTCAGCTTTCAGTTGGCCCAACAATGATGCGTAGTACGACCCCGTTATTATTTTCCCTTTTTCTAAGTAGTCAATGAACAGAATTCCCCGACTATTTCCGGCCGATAAAACTGTCTTCGCTTTTTTGGAGCAGGTTCACCCTTCGCAGTCCACTGTTTTGACTGTTCCTTCATCTCAGGAGTGTAATGGTGGACCCAAGTTTTCGATGCAAAAAGTCCGATTCATTTTGCTGAAACCGCTTAAACAGGGTCTTGGAAATGTTCATTCGAATGCATTTTTGGTTCAAAGTGAGCAAGCGTCAATATATGATAAACGCATTCTTTCGATATGTCCACAGCCTTTGGTATCTCTCTAACCTTAATTCTACGGTCGTCCAGTACTATTTGGTGAACTTTTGGGATGTTGTAGGTGGAGGTCGCAGTTGTTGGCCGTCCTGAACGCTCATCATCATCCAAGCTGGTACGACCACGTCTAAATACAGCTGTCCAACTTTTTACGGTGGCAAATGATGGGACAAACGGCGTCTAACTCGGTTTTTATTTGCGTATGCGTATTGTTTTTCAAATGCGAGTACTTAATTACAACTGTTAATGAAAAACTAAGCGTCCAAAATGGCTAAAATTTTTACTGGTATCTTTCAAAGCATGTAAGATTGTAGTAGCAAAATAGTTTTGATGAGTAGAACCATCTTAATGTTGAGGCTCAACACTTTTAAGACTCCCCACGATTTGATTGATTTTTCATAAATTTTTTTGATCCGGGGCTATCCATATATTTAATAATGATTTTTTATTTTGCAAATATAACTATTTTTTGTAAATAAAACACAAAATAGTGTTTCAGACTTGTAAATTAATAACTTTTGATAATTCTTTACCCTGTCCGCGGTTTTTACGTTTTAACGTAATTGGATTTTTATTGAGTATTAAAATACAAATCTTTTACTGGGCATGGGAAAATTATATATATATATATATATATATATATATATATATATATATATATATATATAATGTATGTATGTATGTATATATATAAATTGCTATACATTCCATTTTTGGAATTCCAGCCGCTCGTTTGAGCTCTTCAGACTTGTTATCTTCGCATTGCAGTTTATCACCCTGCAATGTCTTCTCACTTTGCTTCCTATAGGTTGATGTGTTGTTTTGCCTTTTCTGTGATTTTTTCCATTCCTTCCGGCCTTGAATCTTTTCTTTCACTCCAGTTATCCTTATACTTCTTATGTCGTCTGTGACCTGATCTTCCCGGCGGAGCTTAGGTCTTTCTCGCTGTCCGATGTTGGGTGGGTTCCATTTCATGATTTCCTTTATTATCACTTAATTTGCTTTTCTTTGTATGTGTCCATACCATTTCATTCTTTTGGCTTTTATTATTCCCGTTATGATTTCATTTCCTAATATTTCGTTTATTTCAGAATTCATGAGCCTTCTATATTCTTCGTTTATTTTTTGGGTCCCATTATCTTTCCGATTATTCCTCTTTTAAATACCTTTATTTTCACTTCCTCTTTGTTTGATAGGCAGATCGTCTCTCCTTCATATGGAGTCTTCTTACGCATCTTTTTACTTTGTATTATTACTTATGAAATAGGTTATGTCATGATTTTATTCTATGCGTGAACTCTATGCCTCTATTATTTTTACTTTCCTTATCCTATAATAAGGAAAGTAATGTAATCGGCGGAAATTTGACCTGCCCAGTTTTTCACCTTTCTGGACGAATTATAGCATCAGGACACCAAAAAAGTTTCGGCCATTGGTCCGTGCGCGTGCGCTCGTGTGTGTGTGTGTGTGTGTGTGTGTGTGTGTGTGTGTGTGTGTCGGTCTGTCAATAAACAGGGTATCTCGAGAACCGTAAGAGCTAGAGACTTGAAATTTGGTATCCAAGTTAATTGTAGGTAGGGGGCGCGGTGCAAAACTTTTGGTAAAAATCGGCGTTGGTCGCAAGGTCTCAAAGCGGCCGCGAATCTAAACGGTTGAAGATACAAAAAATTCATGAAAATAAAAATGATTTGTTATCACCAGATAAACATGAATTTAAAGTAAAAGTTGGTAAAATAGGAACTCGAAAAAAAATTGAAGCCCAGGATTTTTGCCAGAATTACCCAAATAATAGGATGAGAGTCGTGTGATATTCACACCAGATTTTTATTGTTTATCATTATCGTACTTATGTTTTCCTACTTAAATATCTTTTTATTTTTCTTGTTTTCATATATTTTGCCTTTTTTGGTTTATTTCGAGTTCTCTTTTCTTTGCTATATTTCTCTATTTTATAATTAATCTTTTCTAATCTTCTTTTATCTTTGGCAACTATCGCTAGATGGTCACCACATGCAATTATTGGTACCATTTTTTGAAAAATCGATCTATATTAAATAAAGTTGCAGACAGTCCGTCTCTCTGTCTCACCATATGATTTATATATATTTCTTTTGTTATTCCTTTACAGTTTCTTACGACTGCTTTAGATTTTTACATAATTATTTTAAATAAATTTCTTAGTATATTTGGGGATGGAAAATTATGTTCGACAAATAGTCACCTCGGCCTCGGCTGCAAATCTTTGTTCTTTTCACACATATTCTAGTGGATTCTATAGATAACAAGTCCAATTTCGTTCTTGAGGTTGTCAACTGTTTGTGGATTGATGGCGTAGACTTTGGATTTCAGCTAACTCCATAAAAACATATCACACAGTCTTGCTAGCCAGTTGATCTAAGCATTTCATGAAATTACACAACCAGGAAATTGAAGGTGCAGTAAATTGTTTGTAGTTTGAGCTCTACAACAGGTTATACCGTTTTGCTGGAACCACGTTGCAGATCCATGTTGGACAGTTGCAGCATTTCTGGCATCATCTTCTAAGCATAGCCCTATCATGCCACCTACCTAAAATCTACATCAAGCAATGACTCATTGAGGTTGCATTTGGTTTTCACGAATTACGTGAAGAATTTCCGAACCACAAATGTGACAATTTTGTTTTTTTTACGAATTTGCCGAGTTGAAAATGTGTCCCATCACTAAAAATGTCTATTGACTAACTGAGAATTAAATTCAAATAATGCCCTAAAAACAAATTGACGAATTATCGACAAGTTGAATTTTATACGCTTGAAGGTGCATTTCTTTAGTGAGTATTCACTGAAGGGAGCTTCTCAATGTCCAATTGTCGATGTTTTCGGATTTGTAGAGACACTTTGACTAACGATAGCAATATTCTTTTCATTCAACTTCATAAAATGTTCTAATCAATTTTCGGACAGTCTATTCTCTTTAGTGCACTACTTCTACCAAAGTTTTCGGATCGTCTCCACAACATTTTCACCTAATTTGCAATGCGTTTTAACAATAACTCGCTGTTTTTTCGTATAGCCTTTGCTAATCAGAAGAATCATAGATGACATATATTTAAATATCAGAACTATTCGTAAAAAAGTGAAAAAGTCCATCGTTCAGTTAGAATCAACATTTATTTGTCACAATTTCTGCGTGTTACAAGTTACTCAGTTATCTTAATGTTTCACGTTGTATTAATCTTCTACTGACTCTTAATGGAGTTACATGTCATGTTTTCCACATAAACTCAATATATGAAGTGTACAGATTAATTCTCAGTATTAAATGTAACATTTATTTACACAAATCTCCAGTAGCATTTATACATTTTTGCTGTTCCTCGGACGAGTAAAGGACACCAGAGTTGATAATTCGGTAAAACATTTTTCAACCTCTTCGATATTTTAATTTGGAAATCTGCCAAATAATGTAGAAGGGATCGGAATAAGTAAAAATTTGACGGGATTAGTTCTCATGAAACCGTCGAATGTATTCCCATACCAACAAATCAAGTGAGTTCTTCATTGTTTTTGCCGTGTGTGGTTTCGAACAGCAGAATAGGCAGCTTAGACTCGTTGCTCATAAAAGGTCGATTCCGTCAGAGCTTAAGAGCTAATGTTTGTAACGCTTGGCAGTAATAGTGTCACTTTGTTTTAACAACTCTTACAATCCTACAAAATGCAAAAAAGCAATTTCGTGGCGTGAATTTTTGGGATCAACGTTGATGGTTCACTGGGATTTTGGTACTGTCACAATACATGCTTTTTTTCAACGATGAGCACATTGAACAATTGAATTTTCCATGCTAAGCAGTAGGATGTAGCTTGTTCTTTCTTTTCGAAAACATAAGAAAATGTTAATCTTATACTCAAAAAAAGGATACAAAAGGATATAAGTTCATATGCATAAGATATTGCCAAACCTTACTGTAGACACCAGGATACAAATGTTTCCTTATTAATTTACCCTCTCAGATATGACGTGCAAAAAAACGTTAATAGGAACATTCAAAAATAAATGTTAATTTGGTCTGCCACGTAGCACTATTTTAATATAATAATTCTAAGCTTTCTATTACAACTTCAAAAATAATATGCCACTATTTGCAAAAATTTTTATACTACTTTCAGTAATTTTGAAGAAAATTCATATAAGAAATTTTTTATATCAAAACATTATATAGAGAGGACTTTTTATAAAATGATGAGAAAATACAAAAGAAAGACGGACACTTTTAAAAAACATGACTGGATAAAAAACTTTACCTATCATTACTCAGAAATCAGTGTTACGTTTGCGGCCAATGTGAAAGTTGCTCAAACTAGTATTTTTAGAGAATTCATACTTCCACAATTTGTGAAAGAGCGTTCAAGGAGTACTAACTCCCAATTTTTTGGCGAGACCAACTTAATTGATGACATAAGGAAACATAAATACACATACACAATAGAGGACTGTTAACAGTAATAATCAGTCTACTTCAGTCATATTTGTAAGCGTAGAACCTTTTCGATACGTGGTATATAGAAAGACCAAAAGGCACAAAGCATAATAAATCAAAATCAAGTTGGTTTTTGAGTTTGAAGACTAGTTTCTTACTCTAGTATTCATTAAATTGAAAAAAAAAACAAGGACCTAATATTGTTATCTATAATATCTTAGCATCATGTGTGTTAAACTAACCCTGTCTGCTCCTGTTTATTTGTCTGTCACGTTCTGTACATAAACGACGTCAATTTAAAAACGGAAAAAAACATTGTATCTTCTGATTATGAGAACCCCGGAACTACTGTAAATTTTAATTGTCATATTGAATTAAAATGACAGTGCCATAAATCCCAGAATGAAAATATTTTTTTTGGTTCTTAAAAATAGGAGACACTAACGCTGACTAAGGTGTGCTTGGTCACTCCTATACCGCCTTAATGAAGAAATTAGAATCTTTGGGCACTTTTGTCAAATTCATAGTTATAAAGGCCACTTATGATGGCGTTGTCATGGCGCACTGGGAGACAAACTTCTGGATTATTGGCACGTTGGCGTCTCTGTGAACAGCGATATTCCTTATGATCCACGGAGCGCCAAAGATGGCCTGGAGAGCCCAAAACCACCCAGAGTTTGTTCACGCGTGTTTTTGCAGTGTAGTTTCAAATCCACCCTACACCGTAAGGTAAATGTATAGTTTCAAATCCATACATCAGTATCTGATGGATGATGATACAAAGTGGGAGAGGCACACGAAAAATAGTAGTGTATCTTTGCAAAAAAGTTTCACGAAAATACTTTTTTCTGATCCTATCTCCTTTAAAAAAACAAAATGGCGGCTGATTTTTTTCGTTCATTTGTCGCTCTGTAACTATTTTGTTCCTCTTCTCTTAGAGACTCTAGGACAACAATTCTCGACTTAAGAAGCTATGATCAAACAAAGTCTGAAATTTAAATCATTTTATTAGCACATTTTACTTTGGAAGAGACGGTTTTAGAAAATATTTTTTTAACAATATATGGATTTTCAAATAATGAAAGGGCGAATGATTTTCTTCGTAACGTATTAAAACAATATTTTAATTATATTAACAAAATCTACTGTACAATTAATCGATTTCAGATTATTTTATAGAGAAAATGATCGGTAAAGTAAAGAAAAAAATATTAGATATAGTATCAGATATGTAGATGCCTGCTTAATCCAATGAAATTGTTATGGAGAGAGACAATTTTAGTTTATAAGCTAAATATTATAGAAAAAACATGGTTAGAACAAATTTTGTATTTCTATTAAGCAACACTGATAGTAGAATTGATTAGTAGATGACAGAATTTGAAAAACGGATTTCAAAAACTGGGCTATTTCCATTATATAGAAAAAAGTACTGGAGTAATTTGTAAAACTATAAACTCCCAATACCAAGACGTTATTTGCCAAGAAAAAGTTTTTGTCTTACATCAGAGAAATATTAATAGGATAAAATATAAGTATGGTCTTTATAACCAAATATAACATAGCTGAGCTTATTCGTTCAGTTAAGGATAACGAATCCTAAAGCGTATTTTGTAACATTTCTGCTTTTGATAGTGGTGAATAAAACATGTTAATTTGCTTAAAACTACTTATCTATTGAAATTACAAATTTATAACACCATTTATGTATACACACACTATATACAACTAACTGCACATTATATCGATAAATTAGCGGTGTTTTATTATTATTATCAGTAGAGGACAGATGAAAATTATATGGTACTTTATCCAAGACATACACCAGGGCAAATAAAGTTCTAAAATTATGAACACACGTGACTCGCCTTTAAGCATATAGGCCCATAGCTTGTATTTTCTTCCTCCTGCTTGATGTAAATCTTCCCTAACATTTTCCCACTAACTCTTATTTGGTCGTCCCCGTCGGTTCCTACCTCCTAGCGTCGTGTTAAATATTTTTCTTGTCAGATGCGTTTCTTCACTTCTTAGCCATGGAAGTTGGGTCTGTTGTATGATGGTACTTATTTTAAATTCTGTATATAATTTTTCTAATTATGTATTGGTTCTTCGTCTCCAGCCTCCTTGTTTTTGTATTCCGCCACATATTTTCCTTAACATCCCACTTTTCCATATTTTTATTTTTTCACTGTCCACTTAAAGTTTCTTGTTTTTTTGTACCATTCTTTCCGTTCCTTTGAATATCTTTGGAGTAATCCAAGTCTTGCTTCTCTTCTTTTCTCTACAGCTTCCTTACATTCGTCATCATCCCACTCTTTATTAACATTTGGTATTTTGGTTCCCAATATCCTTGCCTCTATTATGAGAATTTCTTTTAGCACATTCCACTCCTTTTGCACATCATTTCTTTTTGTTCTGATTTTTATTTCTATAGCTTATGTGTATTTTCTTTTTGTATCTTTTTCTTTTGCACTCCATCTCTTCCTATCTCTCTTATAATTCATTCCTTTAACTAAAAAATGATCTGAACTTATATTAGCCCCTCTGTAGGTTCATACATTTTCAATACATTGTGTGTGTATTTGTTCTATTACTAGATGGTCTATCTGGTCATACGTTTTTTATCTGGATTTTTCCAGGTTGCTTTATGGATGTTTCTATGGTTTAAGATTGTACTTTTTATTATCGTATGCTTCAGTGCCAAGAAGTTGACAAGTTTCTGTCCATTCTCATTTGTTTTGTTGTGTAGACTTTTCTTTTCCTGTAATGGTCCTATTTCTCTATTCTTTTCAGAACTTAGCATTTAGGTCTCCTATTATCATCTTAATGTCCAATTTCGGGATGCTGTCTACTACTGTTTATATTTCTTCATAAAATTTGTTTTTGGTTTCTTCGTCTGCAGCTTCTGTAAGTGCGTGCTGATTTTCTTACACATTCCTCTTATTCTTAGGTAGCTTACTTTTTCACTTACAGCTCTAAAGTCCATAACTGCACTTCCTAGTTCGTCCTTTAACAGAAACTCTGTTCTCTGTTCCTCCTCCATTAAACCATAGATATTCTCGTATTTTCATATTAGTAATTCCCTTCTTATTTTTTCCTGTACCAGTAAAATATCTAGTTTGTACTTTTTTACTTCATTTGCCAACTGTTTTAGCTTTCCTTCTTTATTCAGTCCTCGAACATTCCAGAACCCAATTATTTTATTGTTACCTTCCTGCTTTTCTTGTTTCCTTAGATTTGCCTTTTCCATTGTCACTTTCGCCATCATGAATCCGCCCTCTTTTCCTTCTTCTAGTCGTTTTTCAAGGTGTTAAATTATTTTTATTTATCCCAAAAGTAAGTTGTACAATCCTGGTTCATTTCCCGCATTTCGTTTATGTTTTACAATCTCTTTTAATTTCGCTTGGATCTGTCGTTTCTGCAACTCTACTGTAATCTTCGTTCCTTTTAAACACTATTTCTTTCTCATTATGGCTGCTTTTCCCTCCTTTCAATGAGTACAATGATATTTTTTGGTTCATTTTTTTCTACTTTGAATACTTCCTAATTTGTGTCTGAACTCCTATTTTCTCACTTAGGAAGCTTTTAATCTCTTCTTCTAGGCGCCTGTAACATTTTTATTGTTATGTTTTTCTTTTCCCCCCTCTTGTCTCTTGCGAATTTTTCTTCTAATTTTACAACTCTATGCAGTATCTCGCCTTCTCAGTTTTCTATTACATTATTTCTTTTGTAGTCCCTTTTTGAGTTTCTTCACTTCCTTTATGATTTCAGATTTTAAATCCTCTTTGTTCTTTGAAGCTCTACTTTTTTCATTTTTTCTAACAGCTTCAGTATGTTTTCCATTTCTATTGCTTCTGTGTTGTTTTTAAATGTTGTGGGTTTTCTTGCTCTACCGTATTCTTATCTTTCTTTTTCTCTGTTGTTTCCTTTTTAGGCGTTCATTGTAATTTTTGCCTTTTCGAAAGGCTAGGCGTTCAGTCTCTTAGAAAATCTTCGCGCTTCTGTCGTTCTTTTCCTCTTTATACGATCATTGATCATTGTTCTACTATTGGTTCTTCGTCTACTTCTATCTACTTGTGGTGTATTTATTAATACAATAGTGTAGGATGCAATAAATTGTCTTTTTCGCCTTTGGTGTTTCCAAATGAGTTAGTAACGAACATTCAAAATATACTCAGACTCATTCTGCTACTGTTCCTTAAATAGGAAGACAATGTGGCATTTAACAGGAAAATGCACAAGTATGTCCTACTTTTGCTGCCCAACTTCTTGCTAGTAATATTATCAGAGTTTTCCCATGTTGGACATATATGAAATGATGCTTGACCCAATATATACAGCCAATTACTACACATGCACAATTATGACAAGATGTACAGAAGACCTGGAACTTTATCATATGATGATATGCATCACTTGCATGATTATTTGTATGCAACAATACAAACCTGTGTTTAATTTAATGTCAACAAAGCATTAAAATGAATCTTGCAATAACGTGTTGATTATAACATGTCTCCTCAAGCAGTAGATTAGTTTATTATTATTGTAATTTTTCAATCATCATATAACATGACATATCCAATAATTATAAATTAAATCATTACTAAAATAAGTAAAATTAATTAAAGAGTACAAATAATGATGCAATATTTCATTAGATTCTTTTATAGTACTAATTGTAATGTATTTAAGGAATTTTTGCAATTACCTCAAAAAAAAAACGAAGAAAATGGGGGTTATAGAGGGTTTTTCACAATCCAATCAATAATCATTCTATGAATGGTAGTTGTGTAGTTTTCCTTCAGATTTCATCTGTTTTATACATCAATAATGCATGGTTTACAAATTTAGTGTAAATGGTGGAATCTAGTATAACAACAAATTTTTTTTCATTGATGGTAATAATGTCAATTCACTTATTCATACAAATTTTGTAATATCAAGGCATTTTGCAGCAAACCTTCCTATGAACAGAATCTAAAAACATAAGATAGTTGGCTTGTAGAGTCTACAACAGTTTGTTTCCAGACTTCATCTACACAGGACTTTAGTCTTGCCACATTAGATATCATTCTATAGTAAGTGATACATCTAACTTCTTTTCCATAAACTAATAATGCTGACTATTTGAAGTATTACAGTACCTAGTAGTGTTACGGATGTTGCAATTTTTTATGTCAATATAATCAACCTAACCTATCTGTCAGGCTATATTAGAACAATTAGAAATATTTTTGTAAGCTCTAATGAGATTAAAATTATGAGTGAGTAAACTTTTTAATAGTACATAGTGGAAAAACGAACCTCAATTGGTTGCCCTTCTACAATGTAAGCCGATGTTGGCTTCATAAAAACACCCGGCTTCTCAGGGGCTGGTACGTTCAAAATTTTCAACAGCGGCCTGTTGATCCAGTGGAAATTAATTGGATTCAACTGGTATCCTCAAAACCTACCTAAAGTTTGTGGTGGCGGCGACAATTTTCTTGCCGTTTTGCACGAAATTCTGCAGTTGAGTGGATGACATGCCGGGAAATGTCCTTTGTGGAACCTAAAAAATGGTTTGGATTATGTAAGGGTGTTCGGGTAGGTCAGTTCATATTTTGCGCTCTGCCGTACAGATTCCTATTATACCAACTTGTCACCGGATGGTCTTGTTGGGTGCGTTCAAGTGGCGCCATTTCAAAATTATCTCCTCTTATCTGAGGATAATTTCGAGTTTCACGTCTTCCAACAGCTCGAGTTTGCGGATTCGCTGCGCGATCGGAATATTCCGCTGCCGCATGCTCTTAACGGCCGGCTGGCCGGAGACAATGGACGTTCGTTCGCCCGCGAGCGGGTGACGTGTGACGGTGACGTAGCAGTGACGTGCTGTTTGTGCCAGATTCACGGCTAGCTGAACGCACCCCGCAATCCATAACAGTTGTACGACTGGTGTCAGAGAGAGGTTGCAGCGGAGCGGTGATCGCGACGTTTTGCGCCAGGACTGCGGACGATGCGAAGTTTCCGTGCGCGGTGCGTCGCGTTGGTGCCCAAGCTGTGCTGAGGCTGTGCGACTCGTGAGCTGCTGCTGCTGCCAGGAGCGCCGCGCGAGCCGATCGCGATGATGAACATGGAAACGGTTGAGAGCGATAAGGCGGTAGACGACGCAAACATAAATGCACAGGTACGAAGCGCCAAGCCCGACGGCCATGTTAGCCGCGCCGTGCCGGCCGCGCGCCCCAAATAGGCGCAGCAGGCACCGCGGCCGCTCGTGCGACTTGTCATCTGTCAAAATCGCCGACTTCCGTGCCGTTACCACTGGTCCCACAGACTTCTCCAATTTTGGCCGAGGGCGCCTGCGGCGGATTTTCGAATTTCGCGAGCGCGCCCGCTACGGGCAGAAGGGCTCAGCTGCTTCCTGCCCGCGGGAAGAAAGCTGGCTCCGAGTACCGTGTACAGTGAAATCGAAGACGACTCCGACGGGTGTTGACCTTTGCTGTGTGATTCACTCGAGTGCATTAGGTTGCACAACGAACCCCGCTCGTCTCCTAAATAACAAACGGCGAGCGGCTGTCCTGAAACAAAAGCGCGCACATTTCGAAACGAAAGTCGTTAATTGGCGCTTTGCGCCATGCCACACGTCGAAACGTAAAAAGAAAGCCGCAGACTCGGTCGTCGGCGTTAATGGGGAAGAAAAGGCGATTAGCCGTCTCTGCAACTTTCACTGATCGAGAACGAAATCGATCTATTGTTCGATGGCGCCGTGCCCCGCGAATATTTAATCAGCTGCTGTAAAGGTGCACGGCGCGTTGCAAAATCGAATCGGCGCACAGAACGTAATTGAAATATCAGTCAGCGCGAGAGCGAAGAATTTGCGGTTTCTAACAAGTAATTTGCTGAATGTGCAAGGTTGACCATGATATTGCTTTCTTCCTGCTTCAATTCATAAGGTAATGAGATCACCGGATAAAAACGGCGGCTTGAGCCGCGCTAGGTAATTACTTGGGATACATTTGCCGCTGAAATCGCACATATTATTGACATTCAAGGCTGGTGTGTGTTGCAAAAACGAATCATTTCCACTTGTCATTGCACCAGCCGTGAGACTTTTGTTTTATACCGGGGGAAGTCGGTGTGCTGTAGGCCACGCCGTTTTCTCCTCGATTTTATGTTTTCAATATTTTGTGGAAGGAGATTAACACAATTTGTGTTCAACGTTAATTCTATATAAAAAATAAGTCTAGTTAAATGAATTAGGACATTTTCAAGAAAAATTTGAACGAAATTCAAATTTCGAAGCTTGGCGCGCAAACACGCCATGACGTCATCAGTCATAAACGAGATTTGGCACCTGAAAGTGGAATATTATACTGACGTGCTACTTTTGCGATGTTGTGAACGTACCGAAGAAAAAATTACAACTCATCCGAGAAAAACAGTGGTTTAAGGTCGTCACCATTTAACCGATAAAGTCATATTGTGGAAATTATTTCTGACTGAAGTTTAATTTTGTTATTTCGTTCTGCAATCTAAGTTCTCTGGTTAATTAATAATCCGGTAGTAATGCACTGATTAGTCTTTGGTATGGTGTTAGTATGATGCAGGTTTTTCCTCCTGTTACTCTTTAACGAAGTCTGAATAATTTTGTAGTAGACTTCATTAAAAAATTTCATTTCGTTGTTTCTCTAATGTGATAAAGTGAAATATGGTGTTATGCGCCCAAAGATGTTACTTTCCTTAGGATTAAATTAGAAGCTTGAATCGATTATTTATCCATTCTTATGTTTTCATTCCATTAGATTATAGTTTTTTGCATTATAGCTTAGTATATCGTTACCACATCACTGGAATTTACTTAAAACCTCACGGATAGCATGGCTAAACCCCCGTTCAACATTAGTAAGCTCATGATGTGCGTTCGTGTAGACCGCTCTAGCTGCTATATGTGTTATTTTGGTGTTTAAGCTTTTTTTATACGAAATTAATATGTAAATGTGATTTTATATTTTTACTGGGAGTGTCTTGGTATAGCCGGTTAACTTAGGGATACTAAAATGGTTATTGAGCATGTTCAAATTATAAACTGAAAAACTAAACGATCATGTTTGTAATTAAGAGTTGTTTCGATTTTAAACTTCAAAAGCATTCGTTTGAATATGTATAAATTCCTAGTTTTTTGTTTAGCTTCGGACGACGAAAACAGTAATTTCGATGTTGTCCGATTGCATGTATCAACTTGAAAACTATAAAGGCTAGAGAGGAGGGGGGGGGGAGACACTGGGTACACTAGTAGAAATCGAAGTTTTGGTTTTTAACGCCTACTTTGAAATTTCTTCATGTTACCGTTGTGGTAACGTTATACCCTAATGTACTAGATGTTGACAAGTTTGCAGTTTATATGAAACTGTAAACTGAAATTTACGACCCCCAAAAATTTAGTTTATACTTTGTATCGGTTAGTTATTAAACGTATATTCGTACCAGAATTTTTGTTTTTAATTGTAAATAATTCTTTTATGGTTTGGGAGGGGGAAAGGGATTAACATGTCAATTATTTGATGAACAAAGTACTGTTAATTTGTCCACATGTATTTATTAGTTCTCGTACTCCTATGAGATTGGTCGGAGATTGCTGTTTCCTTGCTTTTTACTTGATTTGCTCATTCATTTATTTTTATTTTTTCAATTTTCATCATTTCGAGCTCTGCTTAAAGTCTTGTTACTTTATTAATTCATTAACTCACCACTTAATGGAATATGGCTCTGTGTATCAAAATCGAACGAATAGACTTATGCGATCAAAACTTTATGGTGCTTAAAAATCATGTTTCTACTCCTAGAAGGTTTTGTTAAATTATCTTAAAAGAAGTCTGTTAAATAAGTAATGCTTTTTTTCCTACTTTTAGAAAAGGGATAACAATAGTTAGGAGACGTACCAAAATTCTAATCATACCTTGGTCGCACAACCGTAGGTAGTAATGTATGAGTGGTGTTTTGAAGAAATATCGGTTCGATTGTCATCTTTCATGAGTCATACAGTTCACATAAATTATTCATTTCATTCTGTCTCCATTTAAAAGTCTATTATATGAGATGTTTTATTATTGATGTTTTTAAGACTATTGTTATTTTATTATTTTATCACTGTTGATCCGTTATTGGTGATACTGAAATTAAATAATAGTTCCCCGTAACAGGCCTTGAAGGCCCTTTGGGGTCGTAACAGGATAGATCTGCTACAATCTAGCGCCTACGGTACGCAAGGGTAGTAACGTGGCTAGCGCTACGTACCGACCTCCTATTATTACCCCAGAGTTTGACCTCCGGGTACTCATTTATTGCAGCCTGAGTCGAGCTGGGCCGTAAAAATGCCAGCGATCGAATTGGCGAGAGCGGGATTCGAACCCGCAACTCTTGGTTTCGTAGTCTAGCGATCTATCCACTAAGCTACCACGGCTCTGATACTGAAATTAGTATATACAAAATCATATTTTTTTGTTTGTATTGGTATTTCTACAAGACGTATGTTGTCTCGCTTCCATCGTAGACGTTTTTGTATTTCGCAGACGGATTTCTTTTCCACAAACTTTTCCAAAGTAAATTATGTAGGTGGTTTTGAACTGGTCTAACCATCCCGTTCAATATTATAAATTTTACTGTAGCCAATAGACCGTTATGGATAAGTTCACTATTGGGAAAATTTGAGCTTCTCTGCGATCGGTGTTTAGGTGTTTCGATTTTTATCAGCTGTGTCGAAGTCTGCTTTCACTTCGCTTTAACTTGCTTTTTTATAGATGTCTGCGAATTAAGAGGTTGTCTACGCGACCTGGAGAACATTAAGTCAAAACCTTCTGGACTTTTACTCAAGATTTACAGGTTTACCTCAAATAATTTTAAGATTATGGTTTTGAGGCTTACAGTTTATTATTTGAGTTAGTCCGTAATATGTGGTTAACTTTGTTTGTTTAGTTATTGTCTTTACGTGTATCCATAGAGTGATATTATTCTTATGAGCTACGATATGGCTACACGTTTATTGGGCTATAGGATTACCTTTATCTCACATGGTTCGACGATGTGCCTATAGCCTGGAGTATTTGGTACCAAACCGCTATCAGTCGGTCAAATGGAGTCCAAAGCGAGGCTATGCCCAACGCCCGGCTGATATGAAATTTGACGGACCGTGCTCTGAGCGCTTAACTTATACGAGTAGGTTCGTGCACGCACGTCCACGCCGCTCTCTCTCGACGAATGGTCGAGCGGTCGCGGCTATCGGGGCGCTGCATTGCCGAATGCAAAAGGCGCGTCTACCACGGCCATTTGGTTTGCTTCCGGCGAGCGGAGCTTTGATTGTAAGTTAAATTGTTCTACGTTCCCGATCCAGATAAAAATTTATATGTTCCCACCTTGGAAAAATTTGAGGGAAGGCGAGTAGAAAATTGTCAGTCTAGGACATCAAAAATTCCTTTTGGTGGGCAACCCCTAGTATTAAAAATATTTCAAAATACATGCGATGTCAATAATATGACAAAAACATACGGTAATATACCTTGGGATTGTGTGTACCACATAGTAACGGGTGCTATGGTCCTCAAAAAACCTGAGTTACGCAAGTCCAGTAAAATAAAATTGAATTAGAGAACAAAATACTGCATACTCAATTGTAAGAAGAGGAAAACAAACCATAGAATATATCTTCACTATTCTGAGCAAATTGTTAAGAGTTCAAGTATATGCTCCAGCAATTCGTACAGCATAATAGCACAATACTAACATATAATATTGGAAAGTAAAATTCAATAAATTCTTTACACTAACGCGTGGAATGTCGGTGAACTTCTAGAACATAAAAATTAAGTTGAAATTTTCCTTCAGTATAACTCGATGGATATTAAGCGAAATTCATTTGTCCGAGCTTATTTTTATATACTAAATTATATAAGCAACCATCCTGATAATATTGCGCAGGTTGCAATTGTCATATTAATAAAAAAATACTATCAACTATATCGAATTAAGGAAGTATGAAACTAACCACTTACATACCACAGTTATCAAAGTAAATGTGCTTCTATACGAGTTAGCTGTCGCAGCAGTTTATTGTCAATTTCGATACATTATTAAGCAGGAAAACTTCCAAGGACTAATTCCGGACGTTGGGACGCAAGCTTATTATAGATGGAGAATATAATAGCAAGCGTGTCTTATGAAGATCCGGTCCGTTACTGCAAAATTGTGAAATATTTTATAGGAACAAAATTACTTCTTACTTTCAATGAGTACTGTTAATTTATCGGCTGGCCGGACTCAATCAAATTCCAAACGTTTTTGACTTTACGATACTAGTAGGATCTTTCCAGCGTACAAAGATATTATCCCAAATTATGGTAACAGGACATTAATTATGCTATCCATAAAAAAATTAATTTTTAGACTACACAACAAAAACATAAATTTAGTAGAATATAGAAAGTACATCTGAAAGTGAGGTTCAAAAATTGACATTGCATGAACTTCGTTAATCGACATTCCTGAATCAGGCAAATCAATTTATTAAATCCTCGCAAAGCTTTAGACATAGATAAAGCGACACCGAACATATTAAAGGAGATATATCAAGAAAAGGCTTAGTTCTACTTACGAAAATATTGACCTGGGTAACTAAAATTGCTTAAATAATACTAATCCTCAAACTTGGCAAAGAGCTACTTGAAAGACTGCTGTCGTAAAGAATAAACTTCGATTCCATTACTGAAGAATGAATACTTTTATATCAGTTTGGCTTTTTAAGAAAACTATTCCATTATACACAAAATAGATAGAATTAGTCACAAAGTAAATCATGTATTTGAACTAAAACATTACGCATAAGATCCAGTGAAATAATCCATCAAAATCTGAGAGTTCCTTGCGTAAATGATATTATAAAAAAAGTAAGGCATCGTGACAAACTGGAAAACCAAATAAACATACTGACTGCTATATCCACTACTTAAAGTACAACATGACAGGAGACTTAAAATAAATTGACCTACAGACTGTAGGAAGGATAATAAGGACTTGATATTGCAGAAATCTCTACCAAACCGATCAAGAACAATTTAGTTCTTGAAACACCAAATTATTATTTATTTATAATTGTTATTATGTTGAAAATCTGATTGCTAATAAACAATATAATAAAAGAAATATTTTACAATAATCGGGAAGCGGCTTGTTTGTCACAGCGTTTCAGTTAAATTTAACGAATCGTCTCCCTATTAATTCCTAACTCGATCGTCATTCTTATAGTGACAAGACGATTTCGGGTATTTTTTCACCTACGAGGAGATGGGCCTTGTTAAGAACAGAAATTGAATGTCCAGGTCTGGTTATAATTTAAATCGCCTCCATGCTGCTTTGAATCTTTCATATTACCTAAACATCTGTATACGAGATTAGCTATTATATCCACACTTGTCTTATCTTCTGCAAAGTTTAAAATAGATTTTATGTTCCATTTCTATTCTATGCCTCTCATTAAACAACATTCTTTCACTACCTACATAACAACACCGCTTAGTGTGGGGCGTAGTGCTCTTGCCAAAATATAGTTGAAGGTTGACTACATGAATGATGCACATAACTTTATAGATGGCATTTCTGTCTTGGCCAAGATAAAGTTTGTCTTATATGTGTGTTAGTTTATGATCCTAAAATTGATACCTCAAGAAATAGTACTATATGTTAAATAACATTTAAAAAATATTAATTTTTAAATGTCATTTTGACACTGAAGGGGTCGATCCATTGTCTTTAATCAATTTTGAAATGTATTTGAATTCTATTCCTAAAAATGCATACATTTCTGGTTCTTCCGGTATCAGATCCAAACAGAATTATTCCAATTTGATAGGAGTAAATAAAAAAATTGAAAAGCTGCTATTTTTAACTTTATTTGCATAGAGTCTCCAGTTAGTACTCTCATAGAATGTTTAAATTGTTTGTTAATTGCACCGTTTATTTTATTCCTTGCAAGTCTTCTTAGCAGCTTGTTAATATGAATGTTTTATGCCGGGCTTAACCCATAGGCTGAGTAGACTGCAAATTAAAACTTTAGGCAAGTAACTTCGTTTACATACTTGTATAAAGCGACCCCCTCCCCTCCATGGAAAAAGTCAGGGATAGTTCAATCTGCTGATTTGGGAGGCCACAGCACATCACCAAAGCGGAAGATTGAATGGAAACATTTTTTAGCGTGTTCATTGTTTCTCCCTCTGTGTATCATGTCACGTTATCTTGCTGAAGACACGTTTCTCCAAAAAATAAAGGTTCAATTATATCTCTAAAAATATATTTAAGAAGGCTCTGTGTATTTATATATATGTGATATATATATATATATATATATATATATATATATATATATCACAATCGAAGGTCATTGACTTTAAACGTTTTTAATTCATATTTAAGGTTTCATATATCAAGTCTTACGTAATGCACACAGGATTTTTCCTAATATCTCTAAAAATTCCTGCACCAAACTGTGTTATAATGTGGATGCGTTTATAGACAACATAAGGGTACCCTTCCTCTCGTCACAAGATTACTTGTTTTAAAAAAAAAAATCATTTTTGGTATCGACTTTTAGCACGACGTTCTTAATAGTCTCTAGGCCGAAATTCTTGTGTAAATTGAATCTTATATGGCTTTAAGTGCACGTATGTGTTTGATATGATCCGCAAATATGCTCGATTAATGTCCGTTTCTTGAGAGCCTGATAAAGTTGCTCTTGCTTATTTTGTTTTCTTCTTTTTTCTCGTTTCCTAATTATGCCTTACAGCATTGGGTCCGCTATCCATTTTCTGTAACTGGTTCCTTGCCATTCTTCTAACCTTATATTCCAATATACATCTCAATTTTCTAATTCCGTGTTCCGTTGTATATGTTAATGCATTCTTATGTAATTCTTACGTAATTCTTACATTAAGTTTCGTAAAGTAGCAATAATTGATGAATTACTTTGGTAACAATACCTTTTGACAATACACACATGCTGTTGAGTCATGAAACGCTCTATAATAAACTTATCTTGTATTCTCTACATAATATTCAAATGGTAACTTTTGACAATATACAGGGTGTCCCAGATTCTATTGGATTTTGGGGTTACACCTAAAACTAGATACGCATTCATGGGTCGGTTTTTAAATAGAAATCGATTGGCGCAAACCTCATCCCGATATATCTGACTGTTTAGCAAAAACAAGCCAAAAAACATTTCTGGTCAATTTTTATAAAATGCCAAAACTTCATTGTTTATTAATATTTTTTAAAACATTTTTGACGCGGATTCTTACGAGAATTCCTATACTGTTAAGATTATTTTTTTATCTCTTAAGAGTTTTGAGATATGAGACAAACTTGTAATTTCTTAAATGAGAACTTTAGTTGGCTGTCACCAAAAATGCTTATTTTTTGAGCTTTCTAAAAATATATAGTTAGTTACATTTATTTTCAACATTGTGACATTTATAGCTATTTCATTAATTTTTTAAAATATTTTATTGGATGGCGGGTTTCCGTGAACGCGCATTTTAATTTTAATTGGTTTTTTTTCTACAACTAGTAGATCTGTCATCATTTGTGTGGATCTGTTCTTTATTGTACCTATGTGTTGTAAGAAATGATAAGTAGTAGGGCAAATAAAGCGCCTCCTTGTCGAAACCCTCTATTAATTTTGAAACTGTTTGCTATGCTTTTCCCGTAATTTACTATTACTATTAAGTTTTTCATTGTCATTAATTTCTCTGGTGTTTTAATATCTTTTTTTTTAGTCTATTAACTTTGTCAAAAGCTTGAAGTCTATGAAAAGGATATGCAGATCTATGTTGTATTTGTACTGTTACTGATTTCCCTCATAATATGTATTGCGTCTATGGTTGATTTCCCTTTTTTAAACCCGAACTTGCACTTTCCATTTACCTTTTCAGAATGCCGGGTCTTTCTTTTAGAATAGTTGCTAATATTTTGTATATAATTATTAAAGGGTAACACCACTGTGAACGCTCGAAAAAAACGATATTTTCACGAATTTTTTTTGGGTGGAAGGAAAGGTGATAAGAAAAAAACTTTGATGTATCTTGTTGTATGTATACCTATATTGAAATATAAAAAAAAAATTTCATGAAAATGGCGACGGTACAATTGTTTTTGGACGTCGTCTTGAAAAAAAGGCGCCCCGCGGCACGCAGCATAAGGGGTGTCAATTTTGATCTACAAAAAAATTTTTTTTCCTTCTACATCAGTATAGCTAGAGAAACACGTAGGGGATTTACAAAATATTAATTTTTGAATTTTTGGTAAGTGTTTGAAGTAAAAACACTGGGTCCGTCAGCATTGGAGCCTGCCCTCAACCACGCTGGCTTATTAACAGCAATATCTAATACTTTTTTACCACTTGAATACAATTTTGGAGCCAATTTCCAAATAATGTTGAAACTTTCGTTGCTATTTTGCGTATAGTCTCTCAAGCAACGATTTAGCAACTTATCTCGCCTCAGTTCTTCGTATATGGGCTTGACAGCTTCAAAAATGGACAATAATTTTTGTTATGAGCGTTATATGTACCAACATATTTCTGCGGGTTATTTTCAATTTAGGGATTTTATAGTGCAAAACAATTTATTGGTACTAATTAGGTTTCAAGAAATTCTTATCGATTTCATTTCCAAATTTTCTAAATGCCCAATGCCATTATTGAATATGTTTTCAATTTTTCTCAAAAACGAATAGTGCTCATTCAATATGCACTTACAAGTTGTAATTTATGGAAAAAGTTTGATGGTCATTATTTGTTCTTTAACGGGAATTATAGAAAAACCTTCCGCACACTTCCATGTAGTTTTTAAGCCGAATAACAATATTTCCCGTGCTGAATATAACTGTCTATATTTCATAATAAAATGGCACAGTGAGTACGTTTATGTATACAAATTTTATGTAAGTATCTTGAAGGGGAATCGTCTATTCGAAGTTCGACGTATTTGTCACTCTATTTTGGTTTATAATATACACCAGTTTTTAGTAACAGTCGTTAATTACTGAACTGCCGTTTTCGTAATAAAAGAGCACTAATTAATTGTTTTTCTGAATGACGCTAAAGGAAGCTAAATACCAATATTAATGTTGATTATGCGGAAAATGATGAAATATTTTTTATGGTTTCATTCCTTACTTTTCCAATTAAAAAAAAGGCCAAGATCATAATATTTTTAATAGAGTAAATTAGAATTTATATAATCATTGGCCAGTTTGTCCACCATCAATGTTAATAAAACACATAAATCGAAAAAAAACTTCAATAAATGCATATATAACTATTGTAAATTAGAAATGTTTTGGAATTGCTAAGATAGCAATGTACAGATTATTGGTAAGCACAAAAGAAGGAACATTTACTACAAAGATTAATCAGAGAGTGGAAAGATGAAGAAAATAAAAAAAAATCTAGTTGTAACATTGCATAAAAGAAAGGAATATGTTTTTCTAAGATTAATACTTCCTTATCTTTACTTGAACAATAGAAACATCAACTAGATGTTGACTTTACGTCACTTTAAAATTGTTGGAGAGAAATGCGTTATACCGGGTGGGGTAAAACTTCTCTATTTCTCTAGAAGTGTGGTTCAAGAGTGGGAAAAATTATTTCATTAGATACAGATATTTAGAAAATTTTGTTGAAAAAGGCTCTAAGTAGCCAACATATCGTAAATGAACAGAGAGCTTTTTCGCTGTCGAAGTGTGCATTCGTAACAATGATCCTGTTGTGGCACAAAACATGCATACATACATACAGTAAGACGTTCCGTTTCGCGGTCTCCAGGGCGATCTGCGCGCAAACTTATCGTTGTTTTTCACTTATTTAGTCCTATCGCACGAAGGTCTTCGTTTTCATACAAATAACATGCATGATTCTCTCACTAGATTTTACCGCGTGCCACTTTTTCCTATGGGAATATCTCAAGGATAGGGTTTACAAACCTTGCCTTTGGATTCTCCAAGCCCTACCGAATCACGTGTCAGAAATAGCAATGAAAAACTTCAGAAAATAACAGTTTTTCAAAAATGAGGAACACCGTTTGGCCGATAAATGCATTATTAAGTAACAATAAATTTGCATGTCTTATTGTTTTTTCTTTGTTCAATCTGCAAAGGAGGGAAAGAGTCTGCTTGTCTCATCCTGTATTAGATAATTGAGTCTTGTCTCTTAAAATAATGAGTTAATAGGTAAATACTATTTTGTCTCTGAGTATTAAGATACAATTTTTATATTTATTTGAGCTCAGAAATTGTGTATTTGGATGGCCATTATGTGGAATTTTTTTTTAAACGTTGTGTGATAAATGTTTGAGAATATGCAAATTAATATATGTAACGTCGATTAAACATTAAAATCTGAATGCTGCATTTTTGTGCAATATTTGTTATTGAGCAACATGAGGAAGGACTTGAATCTAAAATATATTTAGGGAAAAAATCAAAAATTTACCAAAGTTACCTATATTTAATCTTGTAAAGGAATTCTAGATCCACTTAATAAAATGAAATTTATATTAAGATGGATGAAAGGCAGGCAGCTCAAGAAACGGATGCAAATGATAAAAATTAATTTGAGTGACCTTTTCGAAATGTTTGCAATAAAATTAATAATGCAGATACACGTGGATTATTAAATGTGTTAAAGTAGATTTTTGATATTTCTGTTTCAATAAAACATTATTAAAAATAGCGCCAATTTTAAGATCACTTAGCGCCGTTGTGGATTGACGTAGTCAAAATCAGGATTTCAAGATATTTGTTTTAATTTTAGAAATTAATTATACTTTAATCATATTGTTAATTCATAAAGGCGGTTGTTTTATTACTTGAAAAATTTTATCTATTGAAATATTTAATTTTTCAGAGTTGCCCATTTGTGCAATTTTCAGTTTTATTAGTTTTTAGTGTTAGCTAATTTAAGCTTTGCGTACAAGGATGATTTGATAAATATCTTTTCTATATTTAAAAAATAAACTTGCAATTATTTGCAAGCGATATCTCGTTGTTATTTAGCGTTTAACAACGTTTCCATTGTTAATGAACTAACGCTTCGTTGTAGTTGTTAAAGAATAAATTGCAAAGTTAAATAAATGGGGTGTGTGCTATTTCTTGACAATTTATTGAAAATTTGTGTCATTTAAAAGAAAGACATCATTGGTGGTAACTAGTGTTCATAGTAATTGCTGGAATGATATAGACCACTGCACGTTTTTTAATTTATCACACTTATTAAGAGGGATTTTGATTGTACTGTAATGCAACGTAATTGAACAATAAGAAATTAATTAGAAAAATAAATGATACGTAAAATCAGTTATTTTCTATTTTGTACTTTGATAATTGTTGTTTGATGAGATAGTTTTAATTCATTTTTTTTTATTCTAATGGAACTTACTTCAAAATCTCAACTTTTTCAATTATGTTTGGTAGAAGTGTAGGATGTCCTGATAAAAATTTACCATAACGGTATAAACAACAATTAACTTATCTTTAATATAGTAGAACAACAGATTAATAAACGGTTTCTAGCTGGGATTTGTGTTGTTAGAAGTGCAAATATGCTGAGTCATCCAATATGATGCATAGGGATTTACAAGCAGGAGATAAGACGATTATCGAATTTATCTAGGCATGAAAGCTGAAAATCAGTCTCTCAAAACATATCGCCCGCTTTAAATAAATGAATACTAATACTTTTTATTGATTGTTTAATATTTCTCATTTGCCACAGTTTCAACAGGTATATTTTAATTATGTTGATGTAATCATGATAATACTTAATATTTATATTGTGATATTTTTGTTAAAATTTGTTTGTCAACATAGAAAAAGTGGGAGAAGCGGGGCGAAATTGGGTTGAGTTAAACCGTGTTTATTTTTATATTAAGTAGCGGGTGTCTCAAAGAAAAGCAGGATTTCATTTTAGAAAAAAAAAACAGTTATTTATTAATTGATATTATTTTAAAGGGTAAATATTGCCATTAATGTAGAATAGGATATTTGACAAATGTCCTCCACGGTTTATTTGGAACGCTGAATTCTTCTAGAAAAGTTTTCAATCACTTTTTTTGTAACTGATCATGAGACGATTATCAAATTTTTCTTCCAACAATTCGATTGCTTGTATGACAAATGGCCCCATCCTCCTGAAATTACAAGTTATCCAAATGAGACCACAAAAAATTCACTGTCATCTTAAGATAACTTTCACCATTGATAGTCACTGCCTTTATGTCCTCATTTTCAAAAAACAACGACCTACTCATTCCACCTCATAAAATATACACCAAACTGTGACTCTTTGAATATGCCGTTCTTCAATGACCCGAGGATTTTCAATGCCCCGAATGCGACAATTTTCCTTATTCACGTACCCACTAAAGTGTCTTGACAAAACCTTCTCCGTGTTTAATAAATGCGTAATAAATTTTAACAATCATCACTTGCTCCTCTGTGGAGTAGCGGTCTATATTGGCCAACCTCAATGTCTGTACTGTAAAATGTTAGCAAGCAGGATGCTGCCAACCTCACAGAGAAAAAGGTGCACAATTTAAATCCTTCGTTTCTTTGGGGACATCTTTCATTTTTAGGAATTTGTGAAAAATTGACAAATTAAATGTATAACATTTACTAGCAATTCTTCGAATCAGCTTTTAATGATGAGATAAGGATTGATGATGTTTAATGAATAGCACCCGAATGAGCATTTAAGATTAAAACTCGGTTTTATATTTTGCGAGTTTCAAAAGAAGTTTTTCATTTTAAAATAATTTTAATTGTTGCTTTTGAAAATATTCGCTATTAAACTTGATGCATTTTCGCGTTTGATAAAGTTTTCAAAGTATGAATTCCACTTTTCTTTAGTTATTTCAGATAAAAAGTTTACGTACCTTTCTACGGTATCATTGAAAGTTGTAAATCGTACTTCACGCATTTTATTCTTTTATTAAGGAAACCAAAAAATAATAGCCACCAAACAATTTAAAAAAACTACAACAAAAACCAAGGCAAACTAGAAAACTTCACTGCAACATAAGAAACAATTACTCCTATGGAAAGCGTCAAGGAAAATAAAAAGACCCATTCTGCACATAACTGCTCTAGGAATATGGTAATGGGCTCGAAGACAAAGCGACTGTCGTTGTTGAATATCTAGCTGAAGTTTTTAAACCCTTTTCTTGCCAATGACCGGTAGAAGAAAAAGAAATCGTAAACTATTTAAAATCAATCGTCTTTTAAAATGCGCTTGCCATTCAAATCACTCGCTATGAAGGAGGTAGATGAAATAATAAAGAAGATCAACATAAAAAACTCCAGTTTACAGTCTGATTACCGGGACGGTTATAAAGGAACTGCCAAGTAAAACAATTTGAGCTCTTACACAAATATACAACGCATTATTAACGACTCGGCACTTCTCAAGCTAATGCAAACCAGTGCAGATTATCGTGATACCGTAGTCAGGTATAAGCCTACTTCCTATACTGCCAGAAGTCCTTGAAATTTGCATAAAAATACTAAAAATTAATTCCTAAGCACCAATTTTGTTTTCGAAGCCAATACGAAATAGTCGAACAAGTACACAGGGTGGTAGATAAAATGCATAGAGTTCTGGAAGGAAAGATATGCTGTTCTGTTTCTAGACGTAACTCAGGCTTTCGTAAATGTATGACACCAGGGTTTATGCTACAAATTAAAAAAATACTTACCCGATCAGATGTATGAACTAATGAGATCTTATATATCAGAACGAGACTTTTTGTTAAAATACAAAAAGGCACTATAAATCTCCCACCTATATCCTCAACAGTTCCCCAAAGTAGTGCCTTAAAACCTATAATATATTTATTGTATATGACAGACGTCTCTTATATCTTAATTGGCTACAACGGCTACGTATGCTGATAATATGGTCGTCCTAGTTTTCCATGTTAAACCACAATGGACATCTAGAGACACTTAAGCCAGCCCACGTTAATAAAATTCCTCGATGGCTTAGAATATGGCTAATTCAAGTAAATTAATCTAAATTTGCCAGTAGCCTTAAACATCACACTGAATCAGCCAAGTACCTGAGATACATCTAGGTAGAAGATTGATATGGAGAATACATATTCAACAAGCGCAAACAACTTGGTCTAAAATTTTGTAAATTATACTGGTGAATAGGAAGAAAATTTCAATTTTTGAAAACAAACTAAAGCAGCCTTAAAGTCTGCTTCGACTTACGAGGTTCTATTGTGGGGAATTGCGTTTAAAACCCAACGTGGAAATTCTCCAACGTATTCAGAACAAGTGCTTCGAAAATGATACTAAACGATAAGTGTAAATCCACAGTGAAAAGTGAAAAAAATATAAAAAAAGACTGTGCTCACCTTACTGATCTTCTTGTGCGTAATCTATATGAAGCAAAAAACTAAAAAGTTTCAAAGCCTTTGAGTTATCCTACTCTACATGATTAAATCTAATATTACGGTACTAAATCCTATAAAATACTAACTTCCTCGTTAAATAGGGCAGATTGTATAATAACTGCAGAAATAATAAAAAATTCTAGGGCCTCATAAACGAGCCTTTCGAATAACATCTGGTAGACATATTGTGTAATATTTTGTGGTAATCGTACGTTTATTTTAAAGCACTACTGTTATGATAGACTCTAATTTTAAAAAGGAACAGAATATTATTTTTGCCTAAAACCTTGAAATTACTTCCCTTTAACTGGATTTAAGATATCACGTAAACATTTATTCGGGTTTACATGCACGTATCGTATTTTCATCATCAGCAACGATATGAATTCCTTTAGACCTATAACCACCATGCGAGGTATGTTCCGAAAATATTCGGCTAACATTAACATAAATAATTTGCACAGCCCTGATATTTCCTGACAGTGCCGTTGAAAGTGAACTGTAAATGCGCTTGAATGCGGATCAGTTCTCTAGACGGTTTATTTGAGAGCTACACGTCGATGAGTGTGTAATTGTTCGTATTTGCAATAACTGAGTAGAACAGCGAATGTACATACAATTTTATGCGAAGCTGGAACATCCCTTCACATAAAACCATTCGGATGATTCGGAAAACTTTTGGGAATGATGCAATGAATATGACATGAATAAATATACAAACGATTTAGAGATAGCTTGGAATTTCTGAAATTGATCTGAAAGACCAGAAAATGTTACCGTGTGCGGGCTATAATCAACAAGGAAACAGGAAAGTGACAGTCCGATAATTAAAGTGTAGGAAATTTGACGGAAGGTTTTAGCAAGAAACGTGTCGCATCAGAAGGCACATCGTGTTCCAGTTGCTATTGACTTACTTCAGATTATTAGCAATGAACTAGATTTCTTCAAAAAAGTCCTAACTGGAGATGAAACGTGGGATTACGGCGGTTACGATCTGAAAACGAAGGCTTAATCATCACGCTGGAAGTCTCTCGGTTCGCCACGTACGAAGAAGATGCGTAAAAGTCACAGCAAGATTAAGATCATGTTAACTGTGTTTTATGATTGGGAAAACGTTCATCACGAATACGCTCCTCCAAACCAAACAATCACAACGTAGTATTATATAGATGGTCTTCGCTGAAATATTGCGAAATACAATACAAAAACAGCTATAGTTTTGGGTAACGGATTCCAGACCGTCTAATGTAATTTTTTGTGTTGTATGGCTCGATACTTTTGGGGTAGATTCTGTATTACTCAAAAGTTATATTGGAAAAAAATAGGAAAGGATTTCATCAGATGACCAATAGCAATGCAGTGTTTCAGTTTGTCTTTGCGAGAGTACACATTTGTTCATGTCTATAAAATACTGTCTCTTTCGTAACTTGTGTGGGGCCAGTTGTTATTAAGTTGACAGTTTCTGAATTGATACAAACTTTTTTCAATTTGTCTCATTACAACTCTTGAATTTCGTTGATTTTTTTTAATAATGTTGCGACGTATGGGTTTTGACGCTTCGTTTTATTTCCTCCCCTTGGCTATCTCCAGTATACCTGAGATCCCGAAACCATCTTAGTCTTGGAAATTTTTTGAAATGTACAACAAGAATATAATCACATAGATACTATTTATTTTTAAAAAGTTCAGTACTGATGTTGCGACCATCTAACGGTTTTCTTGTCGTTAATAAGTGATTACAATGACAGTATACTAACAATTACTGATTCAAACAAAAAAAAAAAAATTCTACCAACCTATTTTGTGGTAGTATTTTTCTGAAATTGAATTAATTATCTGCGTTGTAACTCATTTTAAAAGAACTAGTTTGTTTGTTGTTTTCTCATTAGTTTTGTTATTGTTGAATAAGCATGACGTGGCACTTTTTGTGTTTTAAGATTTGAATTCATACTATTTTCTGTTCTACAAATTGACGTGGTTTGCGGTTTTTGAAATCTGACTACATTCGTAATAATTATGTTCAGAACTTGCTTCGTTTCCTCTATTTTTAACGCTTTCTGCGCACGAATTGATTTCTGTAAGTAATTTGCCTTGCATTGTTACTGAGAAGTATCCGTCATTGGGTGAAGAACTGACTTTACCATCGGCTTGCCCGGGACCCTTTCAGTCAGGTAACTCAGTTACTGGTGATCGAGTTGTTGGCAACTCGCCGGTAAGTGCCGATTACAGGTGGGCAACTTGCCATCGATTTTAGAGCATAACTCGTTTCCGAGTTGTACCTTGCAATCGCTGACAACCTTACTTAACTCGTCAGTATGGCCCTTATATCCGTCTATACAACTTTGCGTGTGGTCTGGAACAATTTAGAGACAGACAGAGCATGCATTTCTGTTAAATTTACATTTGTGTTTACGCTTTCTTTTTTATACATTATATTGTTCAATATTTTTGTAGCATTATCTATGGATTTTTTTAGCATTTTGTCTATTATTAAGTTATACGCAAGATTTTTATTTTCTTTGAAGTTCTATGTTGTTCGTATTTTTGAAATAAATTAAATGGGTTTTTAACATTATTTAAATTTTTGAATAATTTATAGAGCGTCCGCTTAATCAACATTTGTCGACAATTGCTACATCTTTCTTCAAATTATAGGTGAACGAGTAGTGTTGGAGCAATGCAAATCTGTGTATATGTAGAAATAATTGCTAATAACACGTTACTCTGAAATTAAACCAGATTATTCAACGAACTTTGATAATCAACGGTTATATTCGCAAATGAACGTCGTGAGTTTTTCTATGAGGCTAATTATGTTAATTTATTTCTATTTCTGGATAAATTACGTTATAAGTTTGACGTTGGAGAGACCGCGACTATTGATTTTCAATGAAATGTGCTGTCGTATTTTTATATGAGGTTGTATTGAAGAGCATGTAAGGCAGTATCTTTGCTTATTGCTTTTCTAATGTCGTTCTGCCTAGCCGTCTAACCCTTCGTACGTATATCTAGACATTGTTGCATAAACGATAATGAATTTTCGCGGTAGATTGTTTATAAAATTTTTGTGTACTTTTTAAGGAACTTTCACTAAGGATTTGTTCTTAATTCACGTAAAAAAGTAATTAGGACACTTTGGTTATTTTTTCACTAATTCTATGTGAATAATGTAAGATAGTCATGACCCAGATGAGTGGATACGATTGAACTTTGCAACAAAAGAAATATAATTGGCTTATACTGTCATGGTTTGTAAATATATCTGTCCATATGCATGTATTAACTTAGAAGCCACAAAAATGAGAGGCGTAAAATTTTGCATATTTCATAGAGTCAATGAAAATTATTCATAAGTCATTAGAATTGGGCTCCGGAGTGGTAAGAGGTAAGCGCCAAAGGTTCCAGCCCGACTGTATTTCAGGGGTGATAGGAATAAAATAGAGTTATTTTTCAATGTAGTCTCCGTGTATTTCAACACATTTGCTACATCTCTAAATTAGCACTTTAATGCGCTTGGAAAAATATTCTAAAGTTTTATTTACAAAAGTCTTCTTGCAACTCTTCATCGTTCTTAAATTTCGAAGGCCTTTCTTTAGATTTGAAATTAGATAGTAGCCTAGATCTCGGGCTAGATCTGGGTTGTAGCGTGGATGGCGAAGCTCCTCATAGCCAGAGTTCTTTGCAGTAATCTGGACAATTGCGGTCTTATCAACAGGGGCGTTATTCTGCAGAATATAAATAATTCGATTCAGCAATTTATGCAGTAAGCTGACGTGATACTTTCCATTTACCGTTGTATTTCTTTCCTTAAAATATTAGCAAAATTTTCTTTGAATTTGTGCCCACGAACTTGACCATTTTTTTGTTTTACGCCATTCCATTGACTATTGGATTGAAGAACTTATTTGTTGATGCGACAGAAGTGTAAAAATTGTTTACAACAGGTCACATATCGTTGTTTTTGAACCGCCAGGGTACCCATTTAGCATTAACCTTATTTATATGAAGGTGGTGGTGGAGAATGCATCGCACGATTGTATCGGAAAGCCGCCTTAACCTTGGTCATAATTCTTTTACTTTTAAACACTTATCTTGCAGCACCTCACGCTCGACAAGGGCGACGCTTTCTTCCGAAAGCACTTAAGCTGGCCGACTAGCACGAGGTTCGTTTTTGATGTTTTCTTGGCTTAGACGAAATTGTTTTGCATTCGTGTACAGTGGAACACGAAGGCGAAGATTCACCGTACACTTCATACAAACGTTGCTTAATATCAATGGGGCGAAGACCTTCTTTAGTGAGAAATTTAATTACGGCTTGTTATTCAGTTTTCAATATTGTGCAAAATGACGCAGCACTACCAACTAAAGTAACTGTTGCTACGTGACTAAGACAAATCAGCTGTTGAATTTTTTATGAACGTTCAAATAAAGATGGCGTTATCTGACATTACCATTGTTTTGTTTCTATTATTACAGGAACACGAGTCGGTCTGAAAACTCTCCTTACCTCAGAAACGTTTAAGAGTTTTTCCAAGATGTGCGTTTTTTTATCGTTTGATGCACAAATTGTATGCGACTATAATGCGAATATAAAGCCAACTTCACATTTAATTAAGTTCGTTAAAGTTTGCTTTTCATGGTAGGTTTAAAATTTATGAGGATTGTGCAATAATTGTTATCCCTTACCTAGATGACTTCTTTAGTAAATTGGATTCAGCGTTACTTAAATGTAAAATATGTATAATACAAGGGGATAGATGTTGCGGAGTCGCATAGATACTAAGGGAAAATAATTGAAGCGGTTCACAGCAAAACTTGGTATCCATACTTTTATGAAACCTAGTTAGGTATTGCGTCGTATTATATGTTGATTTTTAGCTATTTCAATGTATTTGTCATCAAAAAATCTATAATATTAAAGCGCCAAGGAAAAACACACTGTGAATCGAAGAAGAAACCGATGGTTGAGGGCTTTTTAGATTCGTCTTGAAATGACGGGGTGGGAATTATAGTTTTGAATGGTCAAATATTAGCAGAAAAGGTGGTTTCTTAATCTAAAATGATATTGTGAAGGAAGCGTGCGCAAAATGACACCAATCTTTTGACATCTGTTTTATGTTTATTTTAATCAATAACAACATGCACTGTCGCGTCATTTTCCGGCTAATCTGATTAATCTCCGCCTCTGTAATCTAATTAAGTGCCGTATGTCATTTATGTTCATGAGCATTGTGACAGTTTTTCGTGTGTGATAAAACGGAACCATTCGTTTTCATAAAGCCAACGACAACTCTTCTATCATTTAAGGTTTGTAAATGTGTTCAATGAGATTAATTAAATACTTTACTCAAGCAAGAACAATTAACACGACCAGAGAATTATTGCCCTTACCATGAAAAATATCATCTTAAAGCAATTGAGTGTCGTTATGCACTATGAGTGATGCGTGGAATTCATTAAGTTGATAAATTGTTTGACTTTAAATAGGACGCAATTTGCGTAATACCATGTTCCTTGTTACCTCTAAACAATGAAAAAACGTAGAAAATTACCCTTAAAAAATTGTATGAATAATCCAGTGGTCATTTCCGCGGAAACCCATGATGTGAACTTGGTCGCTTTATTGAAAATTGCGTACAACTCTTGCACATAATAAAAGAATTGGTGTTTTTCATGACATATCATAGTTTTATAATCTAAAACAGGATATTTGATCGAACCGCAAGAAATTGAGAATTAAAACGAAGTTAATTAAATTTAAAAATATTGCAGTGAAGGATATCTTGAAAGCGGCATTATCATAACAACGAAGCGAAGCAGTTAGTGCCGAAAAAGAATTTGAAGGATATCATTTGGATTAAAAATTTTATAGAAAATCAGTCTTTGAAGCAAAAAGCCAATCGCATTCTAAGAACCATTTCAGAAGGCATTAGTGAAGCTGAAAAATTGGCTGATGTGGAAAAAATTATGTAGTTGAAAGCCGGCGAAATTTTGAAAAATACAGAAGTACAAAAGTTTATTAGACCATTCAATCGATACTAAAGCTAATCGGAAATTATTTTGCAAAAAAGTTTAGATCTATCAAGAGAGGCTTTTGGCTACAATGCGGACGAACCTAGGTTCGATTTTGGGTTTTACATGGCTGGCGAAAAGCTTACTCACTCGGCTACTAAAAATAACTGAGTATCGGTATTCCTTTCGAACAAGGGGTAATAACCCGGTTGTTTAAGGCGCCAGTTCGCAGTTATACCCTTTACGGCGTGCAAAATTTTAACTTTATCATTATGAAGAGAAATGAGCACAGAGATATGTATATTTAAACTGAATAATGAAGAACTTTGAGTAAATTCTGATTTAGTTCCTATTTTTGGTTCCATAGCAAAACTGACCGTAGTCTAAATTAAAATTTAAATAGATGTTAAAGGATATAGCACAGTTCATATTAAAAAAAAAGAATGTAACTTTTCCCAGCTATTAGACTAAATAATAAATGAAGTATGCTGAGCCGTTTTTTTGCTGTCGTTTTAAATTAGTATACTTGGACCTACCGAGTTTTGCTGTTGAACCCTTCAAGTATTGGTGTAATATATTGAATTAATAAATAATTTTTCAGGGCAAAAATAGTGCTAACTATTTTATGGGTGAAAAATGCTTGCAGACTACAGTCGCAGATCTCTTATAAAATCAAATAATTTTCGTTGGAGACTATACTTGAACTTAACAAAGTGATACGCATAAAACTAATGTACACTATAGTGTAGATCTCTTTGTAATTATCCATAGAAATGTAAAACAAAAAGTTTAAGACCACAGAATTGGAAAATTGTAAACATTGTTAAATCAGTAGCGATCCAGTTGTGATCACACATTTTTTTGGCAGAGTCTAATACATGTTGTAGATTAATTTGAGATTCAGTCGAGATAATTTAATTTAAACTGAAATTAGAAATTGTACTGCGTTATCAATTGTAGTTAGTACGCCGTCAAGTACATTAAATGACAAACCGCTGTCGCCGCAATCAGTATCGATTCCATTATGGGTGTCGGTAGCGTTGGATTAATGTAATACGAAGACAGTACCTGTTGAAATTTTTAATTTCAGTGGACGAACAGTGTATAAGGCCTTGATGCGGATTTTTCTGCTATTGAAATACGTCGTATATTACAAGTCCCTTCTCCACATTTTAATTTAATACCCGAACGCAATATCAATTTTATTGCCACGAGTTGTTTTGTTCGGAAAGATTAATGTCTGTCATAAAGTTGTTCTTTTAACTGCATAGCACTGGACGATCGGCAGCGAGCAGTTTTAGTTTCATGCCATTTTTAAATTTAGAATTGTGTGTTTACTTTTTATTGCATGTTCTGTGTGTTGTTGTTTCTTTTTCAGATTTTATCTTTAAAATAGGCAGTGAATATTATATAAGATGGATAAATGTACTTTAGAGTAACAAATATATGAATATTTAAAGCATGTTTCATTAGTCTTTTTTCTGTTCCCATCAAATGTTTCTTTATCTGGACATTCTTCTTACAATACATTGTAATATTAATATAATGAAATTTATTTATTTCTTATATAGGCTTATTAAAGAGGGGTAATATAAATTTTTATATTAACTCGCTTTTGATGGATCTCTTAAATTAATAATTCGATGTTAATGTTGTTTTGCAAGTTTTTAAGAACTCATAATACTTGATACTTATTCTAAGTACTACAATATATAGAGCAAAATCCATGGTGTGGATAGTGGGCTTGAATTTAGAGAGAAAAATGATTTCTTTTTCGTTGAAAAGAAAATCAGTTGTGACATCCATAACTCCTGCTCATGTAAAATCAATTAGTTTGTTTTTTTATTACCCTCAGTTGATGTAAACAAATTATAAATAGTAAAAATGCTATACCAAGCCGTGGCCCAAGTTTTGTTTGTATTTTCCCGCCATTTTCATCCAATTCATTTTCAACCTTGACAGCTTGGCTGGAGTATTATCGATCGCCCTTTTGTTATTAAATCGAAAAATATAATATTTTGTGTTACAATGGCGCATAGATGATCAAGAGATTGACCGATTTTTAGCTTAATTGTCACTTCTCTCTCACACAATCATTAGTCTTTCAAATTTGCTGCACCTCTTTTTTGCGAACTGAATGTTGCAATGACAGTTTGTAAGGACTCGTTTTGCATTTTTGCTTCGATGCAAATCAAGCGTAAAATTTGGAAGTAGCACGCCGTCGCCTCGGTATTTATTATATCTAGTCAATGAGCTTAAAACCAACGTCTGTGACTGTAATTGCCGTTTTTGCAGCCGAACGATTCTATGCTATGGCCTATGTTGAAGGTTGTGCGGTGAAATCATACAGTCAAACGCCAGTTGCGATTCCGATAATTGTGTCGCACTTCGATAGGACGCCTTAACGCGCATGCTAAGGTTCCGCTTTTCCATTTGATTAAGTTGTTTTAATTTAAATAGCGTTGAAATCGATTAATTACATGTAAAACATGCCTAATCGATTGGATAATTTGCGCAATGTTTTATTGGAATGTTAAACGTGTGTCGGACGGAAAATTATTGAGAAATACATTTTAGATGTATTACGGCTTCGTAATTGTGTTTTGTACCGGTTAGACAATTGTGTATGACCGCAACACAGATAGTTCTTTTGGGGTTGTCATATTTTATACTAGTTTTGCAAAACATTTCATGGTTTTAAGCAAATGCCACTAGCAAATTTTGTGGTTTTTCTGCGAATTTTAGAATAAATGACGAAATAAACAATTAAAAGGAAATATAGGAAAAAATGAGTAGAACTAAATTATATTTTCAGTTTGATTTGTATTTAGAAATATGGCAATATTTGGAAATATTTCGTATACTTAGTATTCCCATAAATACTGTACAAACCTATCCTTGCTTTAAGATATCTGCAATGTTAAGCTACAATTGCAGTTGGCAAGTCTTAAAGTTGTACCAGGTGTACCGGAAAGTGTTTACCGTTTTTTTCCAATAGATGTCGCTAGGCTTAATATACAATATTATGATTTGACACCTGTTCATTTTATTCTACAGACATCAAGCTTCAACGTCGTAGGTTATATTTTGTGAAAGTATCACCGTCATATATTTAAACCTCTTCAAAAATGTCAAGTTATGTACCTGAACACGTGCATTTGCGGCATATGCATTACCTTTTTTATTTAATCAAGAGAAAAAAGTCGCTGAAAGTCGTTGTTTGTTAGTTGAAACATACGGCGAGCATGCTCCAACCATAAAAACATGTGAGGCGTAGTTTCGACAATTCAAAAGTGGTGTTTTCGATGTGCAAGACAAAGAACGTTCTGGCAGACCGAAAAAGTTTGAATATGCGAAACTGCAGCAGTTATTGGATGAAGACCCAACACAAACTCAAAAATAATTGGCAGAGGAGTTAAATGTGGCCCAAAAAACTATTAGCGATCGATGGGAAAAAAGTGATTTTACAGCACGATAAAGTGCCGCCTCATACAGCAAAACCGGCCAAGGAAGCATTAAAAGCGCTTGGGTGGGAAATATTGCACCCGCCGTACTCTCCAGACTTTGCCCCATCCGACTATCACCTTTTCGCATCAATGGGCTCTGAATTAGCAGAGCAGCACTTCGCCAATTTCGAAGAAGTTTAAAAATGGATTGATGAATGGTTTCGCTCAAAGGAAAAACTTTTTTTTTTGAATGGGATTCATAAATTGCCTGAAAGATGGGCAAGATGTGCAGAATTAAATGGTCAATATTTTGAATGAATAAATTTTTTCATTATATCGAAAATTATCCATTTTTTTCAAAAAAAAAAAACCTAAAGACTTTCCGGTACACCTGGTAAGTTACATTGTGTTTCTTGTCAAGTTTGGGTATGTAGTGATGGAGTGGGATGGCAAAGAAAACTATATTGCTGTAAAAGCATTACACGAATGTGGAACTGAAAAAGTGTAACCATTAAGACCCTGCATCTTGGCCTTAGCCACAATGTTTGTGTAGCAGGCTATAAAATTATTTAATAAGACTGGGGGTGCCAGAATCGTCCAAGCTCTGGAAGACTACGTTCAGTTCGGACTGTTCAAAAACTATCCAATCATTTCAGTCATATGTGTATTTGTAATAATACAAAGTATTCAATAAGTATGTATCAAGTGGCGACATCTAAAAATGGTTCATTTGATTACGATGAAAATCACGTGATATAGAAGAAGCTCAGTTTGAACAAAGGATAAGGTCAATAAAGTCAAACATCTAATGGAAAATAAACAAGTACGGACGTGGAACTCTGGTTCCACAGATGTCCGGGGCTTCTATACATAAAAAGATTTGCGGCCACTTCCGATCAGGCTGATTTTTGGCGTCTGGACTTGACTTATGGTCCTTAGTTGAGTACTGAAAAAGTTATGTCTCTATGTATCACAGATCAAAAATTATAAGGCTTGACATAAATGACAGAAATAGAAACTTGTCTCCAGCTTGGAAACTGATCAGAAAATCTCGAGACCGGTTTAACCGGAAGTGGCCGCAAATTTTTATTTATGTATAGAAGCCCCGGACATCTGTGTAACCGGAGTTCCACGTCCGTACTTGTTTTGAAACGCTTAGCAGTTGTGACTAGGAAGAAAGGAAGACATTTTAAAAATATCTTAATCTAGTCAGATGTTCGCGTGAATAAATCCTATTAATTACCTGATTTAAATATCTTTTATATATTTCTCGGTAACAAACTTATGGAATATTTTAATAGCACTTTGAAATAAATATGTAAATTACTATTCGAATTTAGCAAAGCTCATCAAAAAGTCCCGTTATTAAATTTATGAGAAAACTTTGTAAGTATGGCCGTCTTACTTTTTCAATTTAGAAACTATTAAAATTTCTTTTAGTGAATCCATCATGTTAAAACGTTAGAATTTAAGCATTTAAGGGAATTTGATACAATACTTGCGAATATGACATCAGTGATCATCTGAACCCTTCACCATTTTATATTTTTTCAACAGTCCTAAAGATTTATTTACCATGTGGAAAGTTAAAATTTTTCATATTCTCATGACATGGAGTTAGAGTAGGTCTAATGGCCCATATCGAAGGTAAAGTCATTCTTCAGGAAGAGCTTTCAAAATTTGGATTTTGTTGCAAGAATATATATATATACAAAGATAACATTAGAAAATTACATGCTGTATACAAAGCAATTTCTTAGAAAACACCCACTACAGTTGCACATGTCGTTTCCTGCATAATTAAATTATTTAAACGTAAATTACTCCACTGCTACAACATAAATGCCGCCTGCAACGTTTACGACAAGGCAGACGTTAATAGAGAAAGTGCTCGAGTAAAAACCGTTTTCTGTGTTTTGTTGCCACGCGCTGGAAACTTCGTTAGGAGAAAACGAAATAAAAACTGGATTAATTTTGTAATTGCTGTTGGTGTAACTTTCTTATTCATTAGTGCATTTTTCATTGTTTGTGCGTGCACATTTCCTTAAATTACAAATGTAGAAAAAGCCACATTTTTAATGAGGTAGTCATCTACTTAGCCATGAAAAGCTCCATTTATTTTGTTGCAACTGAAAATTATGTTAAAGATATTCAACGAACTTAAAAAGTTTGTTACTGAATTCTATGTCTGTCTGTCGGTCCGTCACAAAATTTGAGATTTTTTAAAATTTGAAAATGGATTCTTATAGGAAATTTTACGCTGAATTCGAAAATGAAGTCGAAAAAATTCTATGTCGAATAACTTTCGAGATATTCGATTTCGAATTTTTAAGTTCGTTCTGGGATTGCTTACAGAGCAATCTCTTTGCGGGCCCCATGTTTTTTCTGTTATGTTTCTTATATAAATCAGAAAAAGATTAGAAGACATCATTGGATGGACTCTAGTAGATAAGTACCTAGTTTAAGATTTATCAGAACAAAATTAATGGTTGGTCTCATAGACTAGTTTTAATTGCAGGCGCAAAAGTGCTATTTAAAAAAAAGAAATGTTTCTTATGTTGAAAATATTTTTTTCTGTTATGTTTCTTGACATTTGCTTCAGTTTTATACTTAGTATGTTATGTTATTTTAATGTTTATGCATTTTATGATAAAGTTATCTTTACTGCTCTTTTCTTTTCTATATCTCACGGCAAGTGACTTTCTAAAATAAAAAGGGCGAGTTGGTGGTTTTTTTTTTGCTTTTGACAATATTTACATAGCCCTATCACAAGTCATAAACATTTTAGTGTCAGCTAGTTCAGATGAATAAAAATATATCCGCTCAAGATCGGGTGTTTAACGAGTCTTCATCGCCTTTTCTACTACTAGTTATGTTACATTAGTTTATCTTGAGTTCTCATCATAGGAGCAGGGGGCGAATGAAAATCATATTTCTGTTATTTATAAGCACGAATAATTGCAGCCTAAGGTTTATGAAGTTTGTAAACATTAATAAAGACTATACGAATAAATTGTTACAACAAACATTATGAGGCTTGGAACAAAACAAAATCCGTAAACAATATATTATATTATTGGAACTACATTGTGAAGAATACATCCGTCTTATCAGCAACGATAATTAAATGAAGGTTCACTGCCAATATACATAACTCAAAACTGTTATCATACTTCCACAACAAGTTTAAGATTTGATATTAATACAAGGAGCATTTTATGATGTGGGTAATTGAAGTTTGGAGTGAAGTCCTAATCTCGTCAATTTATTTCTAAAATGTTATTGTTTGCGAACGATTTCTTCCCAGTCATCACAAAATTGTCTTCTTACGTAAAAAACGTCTTTCTCTTTTTTATGTAGGCTGTTTCTACCCACATAGTCATGCGGTACTATGAGCTATGTTAGTTGTACCCCCGGACAAGTGGCTAACCTGACCCCGTTAATTTAGAAGGACAATGTATTTTACGATCGCCAAAGGCGATTGTATGACGGAGAGCATTTGATGTTCGCCTTTGTTATTGACCCGGACGTCGAGGATCGCCGCGTACCAGTGACAGGCCGAGGCCTTTACCTCGCGAATATCGTGCTCTCTTGTAGACAAAACTAAATTTGTTAAAATGCCTTTATACTCTTCCACATTTAGATTTCTATTCAATTTTACGAGAGAGGAGGGTCCATTTCATTCTACGAAAAATACATCTACATTGTAACGTTATCTCTTTCATATTTTAATGTTGGTACTATACGTTCTGGCAAGTACAGTTCTTCTGGAATTTGCCATGCGTAATCTCCCTTCCATTAGGCTGTCACTTGATAAAGTAAGCGTCATTCCACATTCCAACCGCCTCCCCAAAAACCTGGGAAGTCTGGCATATTCCTCAGGACCTCCGGTTAATCAGTCTTCTGTCAACCATGGGAAAGCTTGTGGAGCAAGCAGCCGTCGAAGACTTGGAACTGATCTCGGAGGGTTAGTTCGGCTTTCGCTCTGGTCATTCCACCGTCGACCAGTTTCTCCGGGCGGTGAAGAAAACCTCGGAAGACTTCCAGTAGAAGTTTGACAAGGCGCGACACATTTACAAGATGGCTTCTATGAACATATCCTTGGTACGTAAGTAACATTGCCCTGCATTGTGACGTAGAGATATCAACCATCCGAGAGTTTATCTTCCAGAGCGCTCTACCACGGCATTCAACACCACGGGAATCTATCTTTTCGTGGCCTGTACAACTACGAATTTGACGGAGGCGCCTACATAAGCACCCGAAGATTCTGATTCACCCGTAAGGGGACTCGGGGCGGCCTAACACTCGCCACGAACATCCGTCAGGTCACACAGGAGGGCGGAAGTTAAGGGCTGGGCCCACGGATCTCCAATCATGCCAAGAAGTCAAAGTTTTCATTTTAAACTACACGTTTCCAGCTGGCAGCTGTCCAGTTAGGGTGGTTTTTGCACCACCGCCAGGCAACGTCTAGTATAACAGCAAGATATTTTAAGCATCTGAACGGCTGCTCTTATCATGAAACCCCATTAGTTTTAATTCCCGGATAATCAATAGCGTTGCAGAACCTCTGGGTGATTTTTTAACATGATAATTGGCGATTTTTATGTTTTTCAACGTACGGTTCTATTATTACACGTAGCTTACTAGACTCTTAGTTTTCTTGTGGTTATGCCTTCGCGTTTTCACTTCACTAACAGTTAACTTGATTATAATGAGAAAAGTAAAAATGTCTGATCGATACGTAGGTCATGTTTAAAGTCATTGAATGGTTTTAACTTACTCATTCTACTTATATATATAAGTTATGGACCATGGAGCTACAAGCTCTTATAATGTCTAGATACTTTTGATCAGAAAGTGTATATTTTTTGCTCTTAATAATGTAAATTAACGAATAAGTATGGTAAATGTTATAGGCATTCAAATACTCTTTTCGTTGAAAAATTTAAGAATCTAATGATTTACAACTGATAAAACGATTAAATATACATTCATTTGTTTCGGAAAGCAAAGAATGCAGAGAGTGTTAGCATATTTTTTTATCAGTAATTGTTTATCGAGAAAGACCTCACCGCGAGGTCAAAACTGACACAATAATGTATCAGTTAAATGTGTTGATTGAGTGGGTTTTATATCATAAGCATCTTCTTTTTTATAAAATCAAGCACCACTTAGAAGTAGCTGTGGCGCAGAACAACTTTTATTATTGCTGATAGTTCTTCAGATTTTAATTTGTTTTACTAGTAAATGTGGTGAGAAAAAGCTATGTAGAAATTTATAGTCAGAGGAGGCAACCAATAGAAGAAACTACAAAAGAGGTTTCCTTTGCTATATATGATTAACAAAAAAATCGGAAGACTTGTATCAATGGTTTTAAAATTATATATGTTCATATGTTAATGTTAACTTGGATTTTCAAAAATTAAAACTCGTGAAGGGAATAAAACTTATGGTGCGATTTCGTGTAATCAGGCTATGTTGTTCAACTTTTTGAAATTTGCTTGAATGTTTTTATGTCTGCCGTGGTTAAGTTCTTATTACAGACACAAATGCCTTGTAAAGCAATTTTTTTGTTAGCATTTCTGACGGATTTCTTTAGGGTCAATGTATTATTGTCGAGGAATAATTGTAGATGCAAGCAATTACAATTAAATAAACTATAAATAAACGAGAATGGTATCAAATCATAAATGAAACTTGCGACAGCGGTGTAGCGAATTAGCGAGAGGTGAAATAAAGTAATGTTTCTTATGACGTCTGCTTTCGAATGAGGTATCACATGACAATATGTTATATGATGGAAAAAAGTTTGACATCACAGTTGACCCCTTGACCTTTGGTAGATTTGGCTGAAATTCAATAGCGAAGAAGATATTGACCTAAGGTATATGTATGGCAAGTTTGAAGTGAATACGATGATTATAACGGAAGTTATCGTGTCTCCAGACAGACACACCATGTTACAATCATTAACTTTCGCCTATAGCGTTCCGCTGTCGAAAGTTAATAACGGCATACAGGAATTTAAAATAGTGATTAATTTCTCGAACTTTGATATCGGCATTATATATCCAGTTATTATCGGATAAAAAATAACATAATAAATAGAGTGACGAATTATGTATCGTCTTATTTTGTAAGTCGACGCATTTTGATGACTACTTTTATTACTCTATTCAAAAAGTAAGGTGACTGATTATTGAGTTTTTTAAATTGACTTGACAGGAAAAAATCGCATGAAGTCATATCTGAAGAATACGCGGCTTGTGGAGCAATATTTGTTGAACTTTTGGCGAAAACGCATTAGTAATAATTGCTGAGTTTTGTTCATAAACGTTTCAAGCCTAAAACGTCACTTAAAATTACGTCTACCGAACTTATTCATATGGCAACCTCTTCAGCAAGCTCTTTCACAAGCCAGTTGACTATTTCCGATTACTTTGTTTCTAAATTTTTTGATATTCTTCGAACTACAACTAAAATTAGGAGCGAATGTCACTAGAGGTTGTGCCAATATAAAAAAAAAGTTTTTTAACTACGACTTTTGCACAAGTTTTAAATTAAAAAGTTACGTTATTTTTTTAATGGAGTAGTAATATATAGCATTTTTCCGATAAATTTTTAGTTATTTTGATACTTAAAAAGATAGTTATTTCTTGATCAGTAAGTGTTTCTTTTAAATATTTAGTGACAATTTCTAAAGGCGAGTTTAAATAATTTTGTTCAATCAATCTAAATTGTTTACGTAAACTTGTTTTAAGTCATGGCATTATGCTCGACAATCTAGATCCATTAAGATAAGAAATAAAGGCATTTCTTTAGAAAAGTGACCAATGCCAATCAATGTTACATTATTAGTTGCAAAATAAAACATTTGCTTGCCTAATAGGTGTGGAGGAAAGAGAATGGCTTAATAAGTAAATTATAATTATTAATTAGCGAACTACGCCTGGTGCTACATAATATGCAATTGAATAAAATTACACCAATAATTTACTTTTTGTCGTATTTACAATTTAAGAGGGCTTTGGTTTGGCATAATTAAGGTTGTTGGTTAAGTTTTTTCGAATAATTTTAAATGAAATATTTGAATAATACCACAAGAATCCATTTTGTAATTTTCAGTAGTTTCAGAAGTTTTTCTGTATAGTTATCTAAAATTTTAATTTTTGTCCCATTTTGTTTAATTGCTATATTCGATGTCGTTTTTTAATTAAATGAAGTATACGAAAAATCTCTTGGACCTTATGTCGGATGACCACTGATGTTTCAGCCTTTGTCTTTTATAGTTAATATGCACATTTAATTGATTGGTCAACATATTTCGATATGCTGATACTATTTCATTATACTTTACCTTAAATCAGTGATTTCTTTGATGGATTCTAAAGCGAGTGTCATACTGATTGGGTGTGTCGGCACAATACTTTGTAGAATTTCTGCACAATGACAATGTATTTTGGTGGCAGTACTTTACAACATTATGTCCATCATGGATTAGGTCTTTGACTTGTTCCTTTTTCAACCTTTTTTTGGTCGTTCTACTTTTTCTTTTCCTCGCGGTTTATATACTTTAATATTTGTTTTAGGATTTTTTATTTGTTCTTCCGAAATGATTTATTAATTTCTCCCTATATTCTGTACTTTGTCTGTTCGAGCATACATATCGGAGGAGTTTCAGTTCCATTGTTTGAATGTCTCTCATTTTCTTTTCTGTTATAAACACAGGATTCGCTCCTATATATCATTACAAGGGTAGGTATGGTACGTATAATTTAAATTTGTTTTTTCTTGTTTTATTTTTTATTGTTCTGTAAATGTAAATTTTTTGTGTCTTCATTATAAGAGATTGCGATCTAGATAATTAATAATGCGAGTATTGCCTTTAAATTTGAAAATAGATATTTTTATGTTATGCGCTTTCAATATTAAGCTTAATGTATACATTTCTCTCTGTAAACCATCTGTTTCTGGTATAATATAACCTTATCAGCGAACAGTAGAGTGTTCATCCACCGGTTTTGTCCTATTGCATTCTCTTTTGGTACTTTTAGTTTCTATTTTGTTAGATTATATCGTATATATTAAATAGTTTGTGCCTCCAGCTATTTTTATTAGAGTGTTTTTATATATACTCCGTCTGAGAAGGAAGATAAGTGGATTGAGTAATTCATTAATGTCTTGTCGGACTCAAACTTAGATAAAGGAAAATGGTTGTGGTGTTAAGGTTGATACCTAGCTGCCGTAAAAGTAAATCCGCTAGCTTGTTGCTAAACTGACACTACTGTATAGTTGAACTAAATTTATTGTCCAAGGATAATTTAGATTTTCGGTCACCGAGCCACTAAATTTGATCTAACTTAATGATGAAAATATTATCTATTAATCTTCTAGAGTAGTTTGTATTACATAGATTTAAAATTGAAAACTTAGGTTATTCAGTTTATAAAGAAGTTTATTTTCTTTGGTTCTTTTCGTGACTACGAACAATGGTCGGAGGCTAATTTTAAAATGAAGTCAATTCGAGTGGTTTAAGGATAAGTCCCTCAAATCAGATGTGCATTTTTTAGATTTTTGCGAGTTTTTTGGGATTTGGTTCTACTGCGCCTCGATTTGAATTTTCGTTTGGATTTTCACACCCTTATCCTATAAGAATTGGTAAATGTTATTCTTAGTTTAGTAGGTTTTTCTATGCAGAGTAAATGTTACGAATAGATTTAAGTTTAGTCTTAATGCACAATTTCTCTCACTAGTGTTGAATTCTGTTGGTTATAGAAGCTGTGTCAGTACGATTAATAATTACCATATTATCATCATATATAACTACGAGGGCAAGAAACCATTTGCAAATTTAATAACTATTTTTCTACTTACATTTCTCTGAGAAAACATTTTTGGGAAGGTCTGCAAAATAATAACTAATTGCGATTTTTAACTCTTTGTCCGAAGGGAAGCGCTTTCCTAGAAGCTATAAGACGAGGACTTAAATTCTGTAAATCCACATTCTTAAATAGTTTCTTGAACTGTATGGATCTTATGATTTTATGCAAAATCAATTATTTGGGTCTGTAGGATTATGGCTGTATTTGGCGCAGTACTTATTTAATATTTTACAGCGTCTTGTAATAATTATATTTTGATCATATATAAATATTTTTTATTGTGCGTCATCCAACCAATTTATTTACAAAGATTACGAGAAGGTTGTCTGTGGTACTCATTTGTTTCACTATTTTGTCCCTGCTATTGTTTTGTTTGTGGTTGATTGGAGTTACATGATTGTCCGGATTATTATAGGGTTTGTTTTTATTAAGGATTTAAACGAATAGCATAGCTGTCTGTATTTGTTAGTCTAGTAAATGTGATATATGTTGCTGATATCTTTTTTTCTCGTAGTGCGGGACACAATTATTGTTGAAGTTTTTTGACTATTAAGCAGTTTCAATAGTTTTATTATATTTTTATTCTAAATGTTTTTTCATTTTTGGTTTGTATGTATAGTATTGCGTATTTTTATTGTCTAATTACTTAATCAATAAGTTAAAGTGTTCTGGTTCTTGCAATTAGTCTTTCATTGTTTCAAATCCAATACTTGTTAAGTGGCGAAGCGAAGTGGAGTCACTTACTAACTTCATGTTGTCCGTACGTCCGTCCGGCAAAAACTCTAAAACGGCTGGGAATTTCCAAATTCTGTTTTCACCAATCGACAGGTGACCAAAAAGGCTTGTTTGCTAGTGATTTTGAAACTGATTGGTCAAAGGTCAGCATTAGTGCTTCGCAACTTTGCTATGCGTTGCAAGCTTGCAGGTTTATTATTATTACATATTTAGTGTTTTTTTAACTGCATTATGGTCACGCTCGGTTACGTCTAGTTTGTATATAGTTATTGGTGGCAGTTTAGATGTGCCTTTTCGTTTCCTTGTTTTGTTTACTTTGTTAGTCTCATTTACCTCTTTAAATAAGTTTCTAAATCTGCTCTTTGTTTGTATGGGTAGTTCCAACAAACGTACTTGGGGGATTTTTTCTGTGGATTTCTAAGTCGTTTCTTATTTAATACTGTTATTCTATCTGTCTGTTTCTGTTGGTTAAATGATGAATGTAATTAATTGGTTTTCTAATTGAATTATTTGCGTTATTTGTGGCTCCTTATGATATGTGGAGTATTGAAGAACCAATTATGTATTTGCACGGGAGATTTCTGTGATTGTTAATGCCGGTATTGTATTATATGGTAGTCATTAATTTTTTATCCTGTATACACTTTTAACTATCACTTGTACCTGAGGCTTGTTTGTTCACGCTAATAGAAATATAAAAATTTATATTACCCAGCAGAACACGGTATGTATAGAACTCTGCAAAAAATACTTGTTATGTAATTCCTTATAATTTTTGATCAAGTCAGTTTCCAAGCTGGAGACCAGCTTTTATTTCTGTCATTTCTGACATCTGTCAAGCCTTATAATTTTTGATCTGTGATAGATAAGAGACATAACGTTTTCAGTATTCGACTAAGGACCATAAGTCAAGTCCAGACGCCAAAAATCAGCCTGATGGGAAAATCTCGAGACCGATTTGACCGGCAGTGGCCACAAAGTTTTTGTTTATATATAGAAGCCCCGGACATTGGTGAAAAAGGAGTTCTACGTCTGTACTTCTTTTTTTTTATTTTCTGGAAATACACATCCAAAAAACTATTGTTTAGCGGCGATTTTACCGTGACAACGATTCAAGTGTTACGAGTATTAGTCCCGAAAGCAAGAAACATTTTGAGAGACTGATTAGTATGTGTCTATAGTCATTACATTTTGCTTATGGTTGACATCAATTAGTTCACAGTTGTAAGATGATTACGGCAATACGGATATTTTATATGAAATCATTTGCAAACAAGATGTAAAACACAATTTCGCTCGAATGACTTATAGGCGTTTGGCAGATATCTCGGCTCCAATTTGTAAGAAAATTGTGTTGGCAAAATAAAATACCTTATGTAAAATCCACATAAATAAAAAAGTTAAATGGTGATTCTCGCATAGTTGGCCTATTGTTGATATTTGAAAAAGTGATAGATATCGCTAACAGCAGCGTGTGGTTTGTGTGAGTTGGCTATTAGGGTTTATATGTGTATGTTTTATTTGGCCCGTAGTCAAGTAAGTACCGTTTTGTAATCGTTTCATGGTAATATATGCTACTTAGCCTAAATTAGATGTTTGGATGCCGTACAACTTTTTATAAAGAAGTTTGATTTAAACAAAACAAACGTGTATTGTTGTGCAACGACATTAGGCAAAAGACAAATATTGCTCTAGTGTTTTGGTAAATTTTCCAAAAATTATTCTCTATTAGAGGATAGTTTGACTATAACCTGTACTTACTATATTGCCTGAATTGAATGATTTAAGTAAGCGGTTAGCTACTATCACGTCTTTTATATTTTAGGATAACCTATGTAGAACTAAACTAAAATATTTTAGTACATCTACCGTTACTTACTGTATCATCATTACATCCTGATTTTCTGTATATATCAGATAAAAAAATTAAGATTTATACAACAAACACAACCAACAAATCTTAAAGAGGCGTAAATAGCAAATTAAAATATTAAACAGGGCAGTTCATATATCATTTATTAAATATAGTGAGCGCAAGGTAAGCTTGTAAAGTATTTAAAATAGTTTGTCCTGAAAGTAACAGAACTAGTTCTGGCGCGCTAGGTGGGAAAACTTGTGGTAGGAGAATGTAGTGGGAAGTCTTAGTAACTTATCGCAATCAACCGCAGTTAGAACGAGTGTATCGTAAATCTAGTGAACCTATGCACAAGTGACGTATTACGAGAAAAAATGCAACATTGAGCGAGCAGTGGTACGCCCTCAAATTTTGTGTTAAACTCGGAAAATTGCGATAACGGGGGATCGCCGACATCTCGATTCTCCACTAGAACAGTGCGTCGAGTTACACGGCGATTCGAAACCGTTGAAGCTGCTATGACGAGGCACATTAGCATCTCGGAAGAGTTTATCAAGGCGTACCAGCAATGGAAACATCACTGAAAGCGTTGTGTGCTTATTTCGAATTATTAAATGCATTTGATATCTTTTACAAATTACTAATGAGTCCGGTTACTTTCAGGACAAACCCTATATGTAATGAAAGTAGGAATCGGCACAATAAATAACATACTTTAAGTGGGAATTAATGGAGTTTTCTTAATTTCGAATAATATCGTAGAAAGGCTTACTTTTCAGTTACTAAATATAATTTTTACATATAAATATCATTATTTATACTAAGATTTTACGCGAATAAAGTTAATAAAGGTACTAGTTAAATGTTATGCTTTATTATATGCGAAATATATATGTATAATTACGAAAAATGTTTTAAATTAAAAGTAATTGTATTTTTAAATGTTATTGTATTTATATATTGTTATTAACATTTATTTGAAAATTTCCTTGGTTTTATAACAATTTTTATTATCTATTTTATGGCATAAATGCACCGTGTGATTTCACTGCATCGAGATCAAGATCATTAGATTTTAACAAGCCTTTAAATATGTAACGGTTTTTAGGCAACATCGTTTGTAGGTTCTTGCTAAATTACACCCAGGCTTGTTGCTTAGAAAGGAGAGTTCGAATTCAATGAATCAGACAGATAGTGCATTCAAAGTGAATGGAAAGCATGTATGATAATAATAAGGCGTTCACTTAGCATTCGAAAGCGGAAGATCATTTGCAAGAAGCCTTAATAAACGGTATGAAATAGAGAACATTAACTGTTACTGTTGAAATGTTTTGTTTGATAACTTTCATATCATTATTGTACTAATTGCGCATGTCCTTTTGCATGTAAAATGATATTAGGAGTCAGATGTAACGACGTGTTTGACATGACTAAACAACCATTTTTAATGTCATTGTACAATGCGCTAGAATAAAGTTTATAACGACGGAAAATGTTAAAGCTGAATTTATTTTGACAGAACAACGTTAACAGTTCGATCAAACCTTATCGCGAAACTAGATATTTAATGGCGCAGGATATTTGCTATAAGATGAAGCGACGCTGAAAATGTAAAGCGCATGTATTGCGCTTGCATCAGCAACACCAAGACGAACATTGCCGAAATTCGCGAGCTTACTGAGATCAATAGGCGACTAATAATTGACAAAATATGCGTAAAAGTGGGTATTAGTCATACTGCGGCCCAGTCAACAATCAAAAATGTGTTTGCAAGATGAACCTTTCTCTTTTAATATTGGATAAAAGACTACTTGATTGAGATCTCTTGGAGATTCTTCGCTTGTCATGCAGAAGAAGGAAACGGATTTTTGCATTACTAATGCGATATTAACTAAACTTTAGTATCTCAATACCCACATCTAACCGAGTCACATATGGATTAGCAAACAAAAGATGAACGTGCATTCATAAAGCCCAACACGAATTTGTTTTTTTGTGTCTGTGTAGTTTTCGTCGATTTTTTAACCGAATAGAATACGATTAATGTTCAATATTGTTGCAATCTACTGGTGAAGGTGAAAGTCGCGAAGAAACACATGACGTTCTAATCAAAGGTGGTTTTTTTAAAGATAATGTCCGTATTGGTATCGTAAATCGAACCAAAATTCATTAGACGACACTTATCATCTGCTCGGGAGTCTCAAGAATGCTTTAATAGGACAGCAGTGTTTAAAAGTAGATGTAATTGTGCGCAAATGGATCCATGAACAACTCATCAAATGATCAAATGTACTTTATTAATAAATTTAAATTGGTACTTAGTTTTTATTTAAAAGTTAATTTTATTAACTAATCTTTTCCCTTTTACTTTTTTGGCATTTTATTTATAGCCACGTTAGTGCAGTATTGAGAAATAATTAAAAGTAGGCTTTAATCATTTTTTTGAATCTTCATTTTTGCTTTCCCCAACAGAAGCAAATATTTCTTAAAGTATGTATCTTAATATTTTTGTATCCAGTGCTAGTTTATCCAAACAGGTGAATAATGACTTATTTGTATCTCCAAGAAAATGGATCAAATAAAAAAAGAAAAATATAAGAATATGTAAAGAAAATACTTTTTAGAGGGGCAACTTAAAGTACATAAGCTGGTAGGCGGTTATGTTCTAATATTTTAACAACAAAAACAACAAACGTCAGAAAACCGCTACATTCCCTTTAAAGGGTAAGAGCCAATTATTATCCAAAGATTACGGCGGTTTCCGGAATGTTTTGCAGATTATTGAAGATGTGAATCAGAACCCAGATATAATGAATGAGGGCAAATATTTGCTAAATGACATGTCAAAGAAAAATAGTGTTAATTTGAGTGTATTTCTTGTGTAATTTTAATCTGAACCAACAGATACATGTCCTTATTTAAAAAGAAAACATTACACCATTAAATGGTCAATCTATTTTCTAAAATCACAACTTGAATTTGTAACATCACAAAGAGAAGTGTTTTATGATTACTAGAACAAGGAAAATTGGAAAATTGAGGCGCAATATACCAATAAAAGTAAACATGTCTTCTGCGTAAGACATCACGATGATGGTGGTACTCAAACAGATTGTGTTTCAAGAAACAGAACACTTTTAGAGTAGAAAGTTATTTACTAATATTCGATAAGTTATGTGTTTTCTCGTCTTATGGAAGCTTGTAAAAAAGATTATCTTAATTTGAATTTTTTAATAAGTTCCTATCGAAAACGGACATCAAAATTGAAGAAGCTGCTTTAAGATTTAGGAGGAATTTTCTTAAGGACATCGAGTTGGGGTGTTCAGATAAAAAATTTTATTTGAGCATTTCATATATTTAGAAGATTTCGAAACTGACGGAACATACAAACTATTCTCAAAAAAGTGCTGTTTCCAAATAAATTAAGAACGCTACTAGTGAAAATTCATACACAAGAACTACTGCACTCATCAGTAATTACGGCACTTGGATATGACCAAGATATGTTGAAAGATTTCACCACAACAATCGAAGAAAGTGAAATTTTAAAATTTGGTTGATTTATTAAAATTAGAAATTGTTTAATTTTTTAACGATATGTATGCTAACAATATAATAATTTGTTTAATTACAATAATTGGCAATTGTTTATATAATAAAATTGGATTATTAAAATTGTTGGTTGCTAAAATTAAACTCAATTAAGACGAAGGGACCTCGAGTAGTTTCTATAGAATTTAATTCGGCAATGGTAGTATGAATTATAGTTGTTAAAATTTTGAGGTTTTACATATTTAATTTTATACAAAATCTCAGTTGTAAATACATAGGGTGACCTAAAAATGTTCTGTCTATATTGCATAATTTTTTAAGTACATTTGTCAGAAACGTTATTAATATTCAAGTACTTTTATTTTCAAAATCAAGCTAGGTTAGAACTATAAGTAATTTATTCTTATAAGTTACAAATATTACAGTTATAGAACAGATAAGTTGTTTTACTTGCAAATTTATCTACTGCATTTGTCTTGATTGTGTCCTTTACTTAGATACCATTAGGAAATAATAAGCTACATTCTTGCTAGTATTTTAATTCTTTAGAATTACTGATCTATAATCTCTGGAAGTCTCAGAAATTGTTTTTTTTTAGTTATCGAAGCATACTTGATTATTTTACTAAAATTATTCTATTTTGTACATAAAAGACCAATAACCTCTTTAATTAAGAAATAGACACAAGAATGTCCTTTAGTTTTTAAAAAAGATTATGTTATTACATTTGTATTAAAGTTTTACATCTACTTCGACTTATTGAAAGTATTTTTTGAGAAATCCAAGCTTGTTGCACTTTCATTAGATGTTTCTTTTGAATGTATAATAAATATACAAATGTATTACACCGATTCTTCATTATATATGAAGCAAGAAAAGTCTTAGTAGGTTTTCAATCTACATCCTGATGCGCGTGATTTTCAAATTTGTTTATTTCACATGGTTGCTGAACTTATAAAACTGTTTGTTCTCATATATTTTTCTTCTTTTAATGCTAGAGAGTAGATCGGTTAGAAATATTTGGGCCTCCTTACGTTTCGCAAGTATAATACGTAATAAAATATACGATTACAAATAGCATGCACTTAGGAACCAGTTAAAAGATTGAATATTTATAAGTTAAGGTTCTTCCACTCACTTAAAGACATGATAAAGCTTGTCAGAAAGGAAGAACCGTGTTTGCAAATACGCTTAATTAATGTAGCAATAACCATTTGCTTCGCTCTACTGTGCAAATGCCGGATGAACAGACTACGACCCTGGTTAATATACTTAACGTGTGCAATAATCGCTGAAAAAGTAAAAGTACAATCAAGTCTTATGTTGAGTATTTAATAAACAATATCTATTTATACAAGGTTGGTTTGATGATTAAATTTACAATTCTATATCTAGTTATAAAGCTTTCTTAGGTGAACAATCTATGTTTACAAATCATTTTATCATTAATTCGTTGTTTGAAAATTACTTAAAACTAAGAGTTTCGAGCAACAGTGCAAAATGGATAAATTTTGTATTTGTAACATGATTATTTTTTGTGGGAGGGAAAATCATGAACGGATTTGTCTATATTAGGAGACTCATGTTTCTTATACAACTATTTGACTATAAACGAATTAAGCTCGGTAGAACCATCACAGAAGACGTTTTCGAAGAATCACGACGGAAATTGTCGACAAAGTTTATTATTATGATATGGTTTTGGCCGTTACAAGAGTGAAAGTGTGCGAATTAGTAGAGGTTATGATGTCGCTTCTGCTTATTCCCAAAGACAAACGAATTCACACACGAACATCAACTGGCTGTTTAAGAAGCATCCATTATTTTTGACGACGTCTTTTGAATGTAGATAAAAGTTGCATTCATTACACCGACCCCGTAAATGGCAAAAAAACATACTATCCGCTGAGATGGATTGAGAGAACTGAGTATCTTGAGAAGGAAAAAATATTAGTGGCGAATGTTACGTGACACATTTTTGGCAGCGATCATAGACTACTTTGGCTCGTGCTTTCAAACAGAAGGGACCTCTTGCGTGTTGCATCATTAGTTCGCGTTCTGTTACGAGTGACGGAATTTAACAGTATATACTACCGACGTTGTGAAAACTATAGACAATTTCTGCAAGTGGAGACCTGCAACCCGTCGGCGTATTGGTGGAGCCCCGCCGATTTTACCTAGTTCGGGTGGCCTGCGGCCCCTCGCCACCGTTCCTGCCACCATAGTTGCTGTCTTGTGAGCGAGATGCGTTGTAGCGGGATCTTCGTCGTCAAGGCAGAGCTAAAATAGTAGCTTTATCCTGTGTTAAGTACTAGAAAGTGTTCGCATTTGAATTTCGCGAAACAAGGACGTGTCTATGGTCGTGCCTGTTCCGTGTAATAAATTAACTATTTTCAGTGTCTACGTACAAACATTTAAAGACCTACTGGGATACATTTAGAGAACTAATTAACGAAAACATTAACTTGGAAATATCTCTTAAGACCGCAGATGATATGGATGAAACAGTAGAGCACCTAAATCACAGCATGGGACTCGATCCTCCTATTGCAAACCAGCGACACAAAAAATATTCTACCTGTGGTAACAAAAAAAAGCAAAAGCTGAAAAAGGAAGACGTCGCAGAATACTTGGTTTCCAAAAGACAAAAACAGATTAAACAATGCAACCCGAAGTTTAAATGTACTGTTTCAATATTACAAAAATCAAACTATACCAAGATTATCTTTCTACTCTATCTGCTACGGAAACATCGGATTATTCACTATAGAAAGCCACGCGAAAATTGAAATAACCCCAAGGAATACCCCAATTCGGAAATCTAACGGAACCTGGGCCAAAAGCGATCGAGATTAACCCAATACATTTAATCCATTGAACAAATATTTTTGAACCACACACTTCTGAATTAACTGCAGAAGATGAAATTGAAATATTGCGATACCTGGACCAACCAAGCTTACCAATTAAAAAGATTAAAGTAGTGGAAAATTATCCACAATTAGATCCGAAATAAAGCCCAAAAAAGTACCAGACTATGATCTGACTACAGAAAAAATCATAAAAGAACTGCCAAAAAAGGAATAACACTAATAACTGTCATATTTAACACTATTTTAAGATTGAATCATTTTTTGGCCCAGTGGAAGTTGGATCAAATAATACTCATAGCTAAACCAGGAAACCACTAGGGGAAGTAACTTCCTACCGTCCAATTAGCTTATTACTACAACTGGCTAAAGTGTTTGAAAAGTTGTTACTCAAAAGAAATAAAACTAGTCTCGAGGAAAAAATCCTATACCAGAATATTAATTTGGGTTTAGAGGAGAACACGCCACCATCGAACAAATTTATAGACTAGTTCGAATCAAAGAAGTATTGTTCTGTTGCGTTCTTGGACATATCTCAGGCATTTGTCAAGGTCTGGAACGCAGGGCTATTATTCAAAATAAAGAAAAACCTTCCCCACTCCTACTATCAACTAATAGTCCTATCTAAGTAACGGACAGTTTCAAGTAAAAAATCAAGATGCACTCGTGGACCTACACCCAATAAAATCCGGAGCGTATTAGGATCTTCTGTCCACCTGCAGCGGATATTCCTATCACAAATCGTATAACTATCGCTACGTCCGCAGATGATCCTGCACTACTAATGTCTGACGAAAACCCTGACATTGCATCAAGCAACTTACAAACTTATCTCAACCATGTACAAGATGCGATACGAAACGGGCGTATCAAAATGAATTAAACCAAGTCCACTCATGTGATATCCACACTTCTAAAAGAAACATGTCCAGCAGTAACCCCTGCAGGCAGAAGACGTCCGAAGAAACTCACTTCTACGAAGAGATCGTGAAGAAATTTTGGGGCAAATGCTATTAATTCCGAGAGCACCGTATCAAAAGATAAAGTCCTTTATAACTCAATTTGTAATCATTAATATGAAACCAACTTACTCATCAAACCACCCTTGTACATTTCGAATTTTTTTCTGGAAAATTTTACATTTGCAGATTATTTTTATTGTACGATTATAAGTAATCAGTTATATATATATATATATATATATATATATATATATATATATATATATATATATAATGCATTATGTGATGAGTGCATTATGTCTAATTCGCCAAAAATAAAAATACGATCGCATGATTGTAATTTTAATTAAAGTCCTGGTTTATGTTGTTTGCAATTATTTTTGATATCCCCAGGGTATTGTGTGGTAATTATTTAAAATATGAGAAATTAGTTTTGTTAGTCATTCATTGCAGCACATAACTATTCAAATTAGTTTTTTATTACATTGCTTACTTAATGCAAGCGATGGCAGCTGCTATTTCGTGTTTTTATGCAAATACATTTTTCAGTTTCTTTGTCTAATGTTTTTCTTGAAAGTAAATGAGGAACAACTCAAAACCGTAACTAAGCATGACTGCCATTTTTTCTTAGTATTCTACTCATGGAATATGTGGAATGATTTAGGGATTCTAATAAGGACCGGGGTCTCACCGAGTTAAAATTTTGTGAATTCTAAAGATAGAGCGTCGACTATTGAAAACAAATTAAAATGTCTACCTGTTTCTAAATTAAATTGGGAAGGAATTGAGATGATGTACAAATATACATCTATTTAACAATAGTAACAATAATTAAATTTGAACAAGTTGTGACAAAAAAGTCTTTGTGTTAACACGTTTCGCTAACAGATTCGATTATTTTGATTTTACGATGCCTGAACATCACATAGTTTTAGATTTATTATTGCTTTATTTCTTAACGTTCTAAAATAACTTGAAAGTGACTTAAAAAATCCAGTATACGAATTCTACCACGAAACTATTGATTTAATGTTAATATAATGAAAACAGTCGGTCCGTCTGTGCAGCTGATGAAAGTGGACTACAATGCGCATCCATGAATGAGGATGTCGTCTTCATTATCCGGGTCAGCAGAACATCAGAAAATGTTGAAAGAGTATAAAATAAATTCAACAAGGATCTGTGATTGGCAGTTCGAGAACTGAAAATGAGCTTGGGGTTTCAAAAACTATTGTGTCCAAATTTCGCGCCCTGAAACTTATGGCTGTTCTTGAAACTTTTCATATGGAAATTATTCCAGTCTGTCGACGAGATTTAGGCAGTTAGTTGCAATTCCAACAAGAAACTGCAGAATGTAGCAGAAACTATGTTAGGAGAGAAGTATGTGAGATTCCAAGGTTCTTATTTTGAAGGACACACTTTTTTATATCTTGTATCATCTTTTACTAAATACATAAATTTGTTGTTATTGTAATCGTTATATGGCCTGATACTTTCGGGACAGACCACGTACATTACGATTATTGATTTTCTAATATGTAAATGTCTATACGTCACGGAAAACTTCTGTTGAAAATAGTTTTTAACCACCGATTTAATAGCAAACTAAAAGTCGTTTATCAGTAAATAAAATTTAATTTTCGTACAATTTACGATTTTGAACTGTTTGTAAACACAGCAATGGATATCCCAAAAGTTATAGAAAAAATATGCGAGGGCTATACTTACTGTTAGAGAAAGCAACAAACTCCACATCTTCCCATACTCAGTTGTTGGCCCTATACACAGATATTTACTTTTAATAATTATTTTCTTGTATTCTATTATTTTCAAACATTTTTTACTTAAAAGTATCAAAGAAATACAAACCTTTCTTGAAACCCTAAAAAAATTGCTAAATCATTCTATGCGGTGAGCTAGATAACGTCTAAAGTAACCATAAAATTTAATCGAATACTTAATTTAATTTTTTTGGGTAGATATTGGGCAAATGGTTTGTAAAAAAATTGTACGAGATCTTTTTGGTTGGATTCTTTTTCGGATATAATTATTTTTTGCTGTTAACACAAAAATTAGTTTGTGCATATTTCAAATGTTTGTTTTACCAAATATTAATTATAATAACAAAATTTGCTCACATCAGAAGAAATGTTGTAGGCATCTGGTGGATTGGGAAAATACTTGGACATCTGCCAGGAAAGAATTGACAATTTTATGATCGCTCATCAATCGACGAAATTACCGAATAAATCTTCACACACAGGTCTTACCAACTGCACCACCACATATCTAATAAGCCTCTACTCAGAAAAATTAGATTGAATTTTTAATCAGTTTTTTTGAACTTTCAAATGTCATCTAGCTCTGAGCAAAGAGTCGTTTAGGATAATTTGATATTGAAGTCACTTTACGTTTCACGATTTCAAATTTTTGGTACATATGTTAAATATCACAATAAGTTAGTGGACTTCACTTATGAGAGCCAGCCTAGAAATAATACTTTCTGTATACGCTCGACTGTAATATTAAAATATTGTTATGGTTTTGGCGATTTTAGAAATTTTTTAACCAAGATAATATAATTTTTGGATGAAATCAGGTGGGATAGGATTCTTAGATCTGGGACATCTTCTGGTTTATTTGCTTTTCTTGGAAACTGTGTTTCAATACTCATTTCACTACTTGAGTATTCAAATTATTGGAACAACAATTTGGAATCTATTGTAACGTTTTTGCTTTTTACAGTGGTGAATAACATGTGAAAATTTACTTCCTGGTACATCGTGTGGTTGGTTCTCGGTTTATAATGTCGTGGCCGGAGTTCCGAAGCTCTTGACGTTTCGTCCACAACTGCGGCGGACATCTTCAGAAGAAAATATTCTAAATTTTTTTAGAAGATTTTCTGAACTCCAACCACGGCCTTAGAACCCGAGAACCAACCACACGATGCACCATAACACCGGCCGTGAAAGCCTTCGCGTTACTTTACTTACAGACGATCAAAATTACGTAACACTATATGTATACGAAATATACAGTAGATAACCTAAAATTGTGCTATATTTATCTGTAATTCTATGTCGACGCGCACAACTTTCGGCACTTGAATTCGCTCCACTTTGCTATCGCCACTTTGAAGGCTTCGTGGCCACCCCATTGCGTGATATTTACGCCTATTTGGAATCTACCAGAAGGACCGAAGAACACCTGGAAACGCCGGACTGGGAACATCTAGAAGCTCTGCCTTGCTTGAATATTCGCACGTGTGCAAGCGACAGCTAGATTCCTAGAAGGTATGTCGGTCGCCCAAGCGTGACGGGATACAACAAAAACTGCGGCCGTGGAAGACGATATTCTTCCGAGAAGTGTTCAGAAATTTGTTACAATATAATTATTTAAGGTAATTTTTGAATTGCAAAATTCGAAGGCTCATCCGAATTTCAACTTCCTTATCATAAAAGAGCTTATTTGAATATGTTTAACTTTTGATATTTGTCGTTGAGGGCGAAAGAGCGGTAGTTATTCTTCGTTCGATCCAAATTTTCCGATACCTTATTGGCGCGATTGATTTTCCGTGTGAGATACACTTGCAGTTAATTTTTTTATGTAAGCTACATGTTGCTCATATCTTATTCTGAAAACAACTCAAGTTTGCATATGCAATAAAAAACCTGAAGTTAACCAGAAGTATACATATGGTTTTGATTTTGTTTTAGAGACTTTCCTAAGGCACTAGGTCCATGACCTACAGGGAATTCCCACTAGTTGTAAGATATGTCATCTTAACTATTAGATTTTTGAGACTTGCAGTCAGATTAGATTCATGCTTTCTGATAGAAAAGCTTGAATTTTTTTAGGTTGACTATTTTTTCGATAAACACAAAAAATTTGTAATCGGCGCCATAAATATTGTAAAATAATTCTTTTTACTTATAGACAATTTTAAAAATATGAAGTGATACTTCACGGCACATGATAAAAGACAGACTGTATATGTTTTCTGAAGTTCATAAAAATATTTATAACGTTCATTCTACGAATTATTGTTTCTTGGAATGTTTATCATTGCAATTTACAGAAGAAATTCTCGGTAAGCATATTTTTAATGTATTAACTCTTGGATTATTTATAGCGAATTATCATAGGAACGGATAAACATTTCCTAAAATTCTATTTAAAGTAGTCTTACAGGTGTCTAGGTAGGCAATTGTGCTTTTGATGTCTTCATATAATATTAATAGATGTAAAATTGAAGGTGACAAAATTCCATATGTAAGTAACTATGATACAAGGATACATATAAAAGTTTTGGGATTTTATAGTAAGCAGAAAATATCAAACTTTTTCAAATATTGTGGTTTTAACAAAGGTTCAAGTTGCAGATTGCATATATTCACATGTAGATAAAATTTAAATTTAATTAATTATATTTTCTTAATTTAGATTATTATTGGAAAAGTTTAGTTATAGTATCTATAATTTTGGCAAACTATCAAATGAAAATATATTTCTATTTAAATCATAGCCGTTTATTTGAAACTCTTTAAAGGAATGCAAGTGATTTTAGGCGACGATTCGTAATTATAAATAAGATATAGATCTTCCACCAGAAGACTGAGTACGATGAATAAGTTTTAAAGAAAGCAAGGATCATTCATTTCTTTAATCGACAGAAAAGTTGATGATTCTTTAAGACGCCAAAGCAAGGGAGAAGACTCCGTGGCTAATGTTATATAACTTACGGGCTATGAGTAACCAAGAAAACTTCCCACACTGGCTTTATTTGATATATCTATCTAAAGTCTAAAGAGACTTCTATTAGTTAAGACATTCTTGACTAGAAATATTTAGAAAAGAATAAATACTCAACATACATATGTAGCCTCAAAGAAAATCATCTCTAGGATGGAATCAAAAAACTAGGAAGCCACCGACCAAATGTATTGAGCTTTGAAAGGTTTATGTTGAAAAGAAAAATGTAACTTCAGAATCACAACTAATTTTGTATTTTGTATGTACATTTTTAAAAGGACCTAGCTTACTTTTAAATATTGGCTTTTCAATACTTTAGTGCATATCGATTAAAGCAGCGTTTTTTTAACTTTTTAGCAAAATTGTTTTTCTTGTTTGGAATTAACGTCGCGTTCGATCACTTCCGCATAAATTTCTACTTGTGGGTTTCGTTACATCATTATATATTGTTTTGGTTTCGTTTCTTCACCTGGTTTCGAAAATCTTGTGGTGTTTTGTACGTATATCTTTTAAACTATCTTTTGTTTATTATTCTCGGAAATTGGCGCTTTAATGACAATCTTAAAGTTATTGACTATAAATTAAAAAAATCGTAATGGTTTTAATATTATTATGATAATATTAAAGGGTAGCTTTTGTCTTTGTTATCTATCTTTTTCTTTATTTGTATTTATTTTTAATGTTTTCAAAATTTACTTTTTGCTTGTCTTTAATAATTCTTCTGTTTTGTCGATTTTGCTCTTTCAATCCATGCGTTATACGGAATATTACACAAACTTCTGTATTATGAGCTTATGGTTGAGTAAATTTGTATTATACGAGGACGAATCATATATAAACCGAATTTATTTTTTCGTAAACGGATGAGCGCTGTAGGTACGAATTCCTGAAGGGGATTTCCTCCGATGGGGTACCTAGCACTACTGTTTTTTAGTCAGTATTACGACGCCAAACCAAGAGGCATCGTCCTCTATTGCACAACAGGTTATTATCGAGTTTCTCACGATAGAGGGCGTAAAAACGTACGAAATTTTGCAATGACTCGAGACACACTTCGGGAGCCACACCCTTAAGGAGACTCAATCAAAGGCGAGGTAGCAAGAAGTTGGGTGGGATGGGGGAAGGGGGGTCGGTCGGTACAAGGAACAGTTGAATATGAAGGTAATCGATGTCGCTCGAGGATTAGCGTGCAGAGAAGAATATCTGCATTATTAGGCGCCTTCTCGAGGATAATCTTCAATTAACAATTACTGAAATTTCTACCGAGGACGAAATAAGCTACGGTAGTGTTTGGATAATTATTTGTGACTATCGTGGATTTCTAAAAGTGTCCGTAAAATTCATGTCTCGGCTCGCCCCATCATACAGCCGTCCAAATTTGAAAAATTTAGGATTTATTGTGGACTACACTGGAACGCTATTCTTGCAGCCTGGGATTATCTTCCTGTGATTGTAATTAAATTAAAAGAAGCTTGGAGGACAAAGATTTAACGATTATATCAACGCTGTCGAATTGTTCGTGCATAATTGGCTGGTATCACAATCACGTCACGTCACGTTTTTGGCGTTGGAAGCTAGCTATATTGCGACAAAGTTGTAAATGGGTTCATCTCGATAGTCGATATCAATTGCAAGGCTCAATATTTACAAGGTGTTCTGCAGAGTACACACAAAAAAAAATTTCTGTCAAAATCAAGTGAGCAGTTACGACAGACCGTTGTTAATAACAATTTATTGGTAAAGAAAGTCTTAAAGTAATTTTGCTCCCGATAACTTCTTCTTCCGAGCTTTTATATTCAGCAGATGTGTTCTTTTCGGATTATCACCTATTTGGACGATGCGACCTCACTAAAAACGAAGCCTCTCGAAAAAGCATCGATAACTTTATCACGTCGAGGCCGCTAAGTTTTCTGTCATGCTAGACTGGTGGACGACAAAGGTCTTTGTTTCTAAATAAGTATTAAATTTTGATTTAAGAAAATTTAGAATTAATGTACATAGTTTTACGTTACCAAATTGTATATACATCTTCAGAAGTATTTAGAATCGAACCACTCACATAACGGCTGCTTATTTCGTAACTTATTCCGTTTCCAAACGAAAGTACATCGAAAGCAATTTTCAGTAAACTCAAATTTCGCTCCCCATTTTCTCCTCGACTGGTTTGCGTTACATATATTCCTCAACTCCGCTACTTATTTTTAATAGACACTTAACATAACCTACAAGGCGCTTTCTTGATTTCGTGAGTGGGCGTAATGGGCAGGTTCATACAAAATTCATGGAGCGAACAGCGCAGGTGTTCTAATTAGATTCTAAAAGCGAAGGAAACAGTCGTCTTAATCTCTTATTAAGTAGGTTTCTGTACGCGTTACTAAAAATAAGCTTTTCAAGGTTCGAACATGTTTCTATATTCTATACGGATATTACTGTATGTTGCTCTAACGGAAAACCCTCTCATTTTTTCACTCCCGAACAGAAACCGTTTGCTTGAAATCGGTAGACAATGTCAAATATGTTTCTTTAAGCAGAACGTGCAGCTGATCACACATCCGGTTCGGGAGATGATTAGATAATTGGACGCTAGTTATCTGTAGGGTCTTCACTAGTTAAGTGATCAAAATAACAACTAATGGAAAAATTAAATGTGCACATACTGACGAGGCTCTAGTGAAATTGCTGAATATAATCAGCATTTTCTATTCCTTGATGTCTCCTTCTTTCTAATTAAATACAACTTTCTATTGTTACATTTCATTCCGTTACGTTGCAATATAAGGAATGATAAAAGTAAAGCGAGTTGTGGGAGAAACGTACAGCACCATGTAATTTGCGTGCTTCCTTAATCTTAATTTATTAGTCTCCTTACAATGCAGTGATGAACCTCGTTTCTTCAGCAGATACAGAGAAGGCTATTATTCGTCTAAGTTTTAGAATATTTTGTTATTACTTTAATGAAAAAATACCCACTTTAGCGCCTTACAATCAAAATTTATAATGAGCGTTTCCAGGAAGTCGAGCCCGAGTTTTTCTGGGAACTGGTAAAAATGTAAATTTAATATAACTACGAATCAACTGGTTCTATATAGACTGCCGAAAAATTAACGGATCTCGGTGACCCCATTCTGCTGAATAAAGCTTGTTTTTCGCAGTCGCTCGTGTCTGTTGTGTAACGGTGTATACTTAAGCAGCATTTGATGGCTGTAATTAACTGGTCTCCGTTTGCCGCTCTCTAGTCCTGTCGCTTCCTTTGTACGTGGGCGAATCGAATTTATACGAGACCTTTGTTAAAATAATGCATTGAAGCGAAATACAAAACTTAATTTTTAACATACCCCTCTATTCTTCCTTTAGATGCACTTGAATTAGCCGATGAGCAACTTTTTGGTCCTGGTTTCATTGCGTATGAACTCCTCTAGTCTATTGTTTTTAAGCCATCCTTGAAGGGTCTGCGTAAATGATTTTTGTAAGAACTTAACTCGGAGTCATAAGGATGGAGGTCCGATGCATTTGCTCTAATTTGGCTCGAGTTAAGGCGAAACTATGGAGCAGTGTTACCTCGAAATAGCACACTTCTGATTAGAATGTCGCGTCTTTTTTGCGCGCTAATAATGGGCAATAGTATTGATTGTGTTTTATTCGGTTATAAAGTCGGAAAAACTAGGTCTTTGTAATTTTAAAATACAGTTTTCAAAGCCAGTCAATGAGTGTAATGATCTATCACACGCTAGTATTCTATGCAAAAATCCATCTCTTTTGTAAAGAGCAAGATCTTAAATTGCGCAGTCTTGTCCAGCACAAAAGCTCTAATATTATACACTATCATGACTAATACTCACTTGGGTTGATATTTAGTCAATTGTTAATTGAGATTGCCTTCAGGTTGCTCGCAAATTTTTTGTTTCGGTGTGATGTGGCGCATTTTCGACCTCATTTCGTCCCATAGCGAACATCTCGATAACAACCCACTACAAAACTACATCTCCCGAACAGAATATTGGTTCCACTAAAAAAAAAAAAACATTATTATAATACGTCGTGCAATGACATGAACCATTATTGCTGCGACCGCTACTGACGAAATGATGTGGAAGGGTGGCGGAACAAAAAGCCTCATTTAAATTTGACTTATCTACATAACTTCCGATAGAATATATCTAATACAATTAAAATAATTGTTTTTGTTTTTTAAATGTTCGTACTATGCATTAATATTGCATTACCAGGGATAGGTCTATCAATATCAATGTATAGATAGATTGTTGACGGAAGATGGTGTAATAAAGTGCTACAGAAAAGTCGTTGAAAGGCAGCAGTAGTAACGATTGCTACATAAATTAATGCTTAAGGATCTTATTAGAGAAGCAGTAGGATCGCTGGCAGACAAGTAAGTTTTTTTTTTATAACCTGTTGAGCAAACCTTTGTTACCTTTTCAAGTTTTTTCCATAAAAAAGATTTATATTTACTACAACATTTTTCAATCATCTTTTTTGAACTATTAATCTTTTTATTATTTAATCAAGAACCCTTCTACCAATTGGTGTAGGGTGAGACTATTAATCTTTAAGGTTAAAAAATAATAAGAATTGAGGGAAAAATGTAATTCAATTAAACAAATTAGGAAATAAGAAAAAATGGCTAGCATTTGGAAGGGAGTAATAATATGTCCGATATATAAAAAAGAAGATAAAATTGTAGGCAATAATTATAGAGGACACCCTTTATTATCACACACCGTAAGAGAAAAACTATGTTTGCACTGTAACCATCTAATCGAGGAATATTAAGGATTATGTTAAAGCAAATTCAGAGAAAATTGTGTACATAATTTGAGCTCGTATATGCTATTTATCTATTACAAACAAACTTACGATTCGATAAACAGAAATAAAATGTTTCAAGCTACGTAACAGTAGCGAGCACCACAAAAATAGTAAATTTAATAAAAATGACGGTAAGAGAAACTAACTAATAAGGTGATCATAAGAGGAGTGCCCTCTAGTGTATTTCAGACATTTAAGACAAGGGGATCTTCTATTCACCTTATTGTTTATTTTATTCCTAGAAAATATTATCAGAGAAATCAGTCTACAAAGGGTTAATTTATCGCAATAAATCTCAACTCATGGTTTTTGCAGACCACATTGTACTATTGACAAGAACAAAAAATGAGTTAGACAAAATTTTCAAACAATTGGATGTGACAGCAAAAGAATGTAGGCTGGTTATTAATGAAGACAAAACTAAATATTCAGAAATGATTCCCATTTTTAAATACATAAATAAGGGTAACAGGAAATTCTTGAATAAACACAATTGGGTAAAAGGGAAGGGCGCCAAAGAATAAAACTTTAAAAAAATGATTAATGAGAGGAAGTAGAGCGATGGGTACCTTAAAGAAAATGCTAAAATCTAAAGTAATAAGCAGAACAAAAATCCGAATATATCGAATTGTAATACGAGTATCGGTGTTATATGGTTGTCAGACGTGGGCCCTAAATAAGAAAAATGCCTGCTAAAATTGACATTTGGGAGAGGAGGATTTTAAAAAACATATCTCCCCCCTTCTCTTTTCACTGAATTATGATATGCATAAAGAGTTGATTTACTTACCCAATCTTCAAAATAATCTTTTTCGTTTTTTATACTTTTAAGAGTTATCAAATTCTACGTTTAACAAAAACCGAGTTTTGGAGTTAATCAATTTACCAGACTTTTTTCGACATCATCTACAGAAATGAACAGCTAGGTTACAGTGATATAAAGAAGCGATAATATAAAAGAGCAAAAAGTATGTTATAAAATCTCCAAACCTAGGTCGGTGATCGTTTTCAAAGTCGTTTTGGTGTAATCACACGTTCTGAAGCAGTGATTTTTCTATTTTCTTTTTACGTTCAGCATGTGTTACTAGTAATACGTGACGGTTACTTTTTACCGCTAACCTTAGCACATACATACCAGTATCTTCTTGGTGTGTGTATGTTTGTTTGGTCGTGCGGTACTAGTCGACGGTTTACTTGGAGCAATCCATGATTTTCGCCTCTTTGGATCCCCGCGGATAGTTAATTTTTCGCCGCAGACCACAAACTTTCTTCTTAAATCTGGAGAACATGGACACTTGGCACCATGCAGTTTAAAATTTTCATCCTTAACTGTTTGAACTATTTCTTGTCGGTACAGTAGGAAACAGCATTATTTCTTAAAGCCACGCAAATAATTTTCAGAGCTTCATTAGCACTTCTTTCAGTTAAAACGCAAAAAGAAGACTGTCGAAAGTGTTGCTCATCTTTTGACATTACTTTCATCACTGATTTGTTTATTGTGTTGGTAGAACAGACACCTTGAAGTGCCATCACTATGACCATATAGAAGGCACTGTATATGAATTTGAATAGATATTATCGTCGATTTAATTTAGATGAATTAAGTTGCGTATTTGATAGTAACATCAAATTATTGCTTTCTTACAAGCATTGTGATGCTTGTATGAAAATTTTCATTTTAATTTTTGAATGGTCGTATTTCAACGAACTTAAAAAGTTCGTTACTGAATTCTATATGTCTGAATCGTCTATATGTCTGTCGTCTGTTGGTTTTTAATTTTAAAATGGATCTGGAAATTCGCTGATTCAAAATCGAAATCAAGTTTCTATCTCGGAATAGTTTTCGAGATATTCGACTTAATTAAAATTCATGCGATTTTATGGTAATTTAGAGAAATTTTACGCTGATTGCAATAATGAAACGAAAAAGTTTCTATCTCGAATAGTTTTCGAGATATTCGACTTCGAATTTCGGGAAAATTTTCAACATTACGATTTTAAATGTGATTCTTATAGGAAATTTTACGCTGAATTCGAAAATGAAGAAAAAATTCTATGTCGAATAATTTTCCAGTTATTCGATTTCGAATTTTCCCGAAATTCGAAATCGAAATCGAAAGGTTTTTTTAAGTTCGTTCTGGGATTTCTTACAGAGCAATCTCTTCGCCGGCCCCATGGTTTTTTTTTTGTAATTCAATGAAATGCATTTCCTGATAAACACTCTTTAGATTAGGAAACACGAGGCTTGGTCAACAGAGCCACCGTTGCCTCCACAAAAAGCCTACTCGAGTAAAAAATAACCAACTTAAAGGATAAGTATAGTAGAACCTGCTTTTCTCCTTTTTTGGCTCTACAAACTAATTTTTTAAATTAAAGTAATTTTTGAAGTTATTATACTTCTTTGTGCATATATTTGAGATGTACATCGAAAAGAAATGGAGTATTCATTTTGAAAGTAATATAAAATAAGAGGAAAAATTATCGATTTTTATTTATCTTGTAATGGCACTTAATCCAGATAATGTAAACGAACCAAATTGTTAAATACGCCTTAATGGCACTATAATGGCAGCTTCATGTGCAGAATCTAAAATTAAGAAAACCGCGAAAAATTCAACAGTCATCCTGCCCGCTCGCGACAGAGAACAGTTAACGGGTTCCTAATGATTCAACCTACTTCGAGGTTTTATAAATATTAGTATGCATCACTGCAGAGCGAGTCACCGGCATCAAGAGAGATCGGCGCCGGATCATTCCGTTTTTGCCCGCCATTCGCGATGCTTGAACAATTAAATAGGCTGCTAGAAACAAATTTCATGGCGGCCGCGCGTTGAATATTTACGAGCCGCCTTAATCCGCCGCGCTTTTTCTCCTAGAGCGGACCGTTTTGGTGCGCGTCGCGCGACGATCGCGTTCGGGTTAGCATTGCGGCCGATATTTATGCAAGTACATAAATGGCAACGCAACCTACAGATTATTAATGAGCGTCGTGCAATTTTGCAGTACCCAATGACAATACTATACGACCCTGCGAGGAAAAAAGAGCCTTCGTCCACCTTTAACGCGGAAAGGGAGACATGCTTGAAACTGTTTGAAAAATGGAGCGAAGTGGATCAGGTGGAGTTCGTGGAAAATCTCCTGGCCCGCATGTGTCACTATCAGCACGGCCACATAAATTCCTATTTGAAGCCCATGTTGCAGCGGGACTTCATTTCACTTTTACCAAGTAAGTTTCCTCCCTGTTCTTTTTGACCAAATAAAATGGTATGCATGTTTGAGCACTGAACATTTTTTCGTGGTTCCAAAGAAAGCATGATGGTTAATAAGCTTGTTTTTGTTATGAACAGAGAAAGGTTTAGACCATGTGGCCGAGAACATTCTCTCGTATTTGGATGCCGAGAGCCTTTGTGCGGCGGAGCTGGTCTGCAAAGAATGGCTGCGCGTGATATCCGAAGGGATGTTGTGGAAAAAACTAATAGAACGGAAAGTTCGGACGGATTCCCTTTGGAGGGGATTAGCTGAAAGAAGACAATGGTAATCCCCAAAATAACTTATAGTCATTGTTTTAAAATAACCCCTGATTCAATTTTTGCTTTTAACAACCAAGTTGCGTCTATTATTTAAAACGATTTGCTTGTAGGATACAGTACCTTTTCAAACCAAAGCCAGGAGAAAACCATCGTTCTCATTCATTTTACCGGCAGCTATACCCGAAAATCATTCAAGATATCGATAGTATTGAAAATAATTGGCGAATGGGCAGGCACATCTTGCAGAGAATAAATTGCAGATCAGAAAACAGCAAGGGGGTGTATTGCCTACAGTACGACGACCAAAAAATTGTTTCTGGCCTTAGGGACAACACCATCAAGGTGTGGGACAGAAACACGTTACAGTCTACAAAGGTCTTGACGGGACACACGGGATCTGTGCTATGTCTACAGTACGACGATAAGGTGATCATAAGCGGTTCCAGCGACTCGACCGTGCGAGTCTGGAATGTCAACACTGGTGAGATGGTGAACACCCTCATTCACCACTGCGAGGCCGTCCTGCATCTTAGGTTCAACAATGGTATGATGGTAACATGTTCCAAGGTATGATCTGTTTTGTTTTGTATCGGTAATATGCTTATGTTTTTATTGTTCAAATTTTCAGGATCGTTCGATTGCCGTGTGGGATATGACGTCACAGTCGGAGATCACATTGAGAAGAGTGTTAGTGGGGCATCGTGCAGCGGTAAACGTTGTGGACTTTGATGAAAAATATATTGTGTCGGCTTCTGGTGATCGGACTATAAAAGTGTGGAACACATCAACGTGTGAGTTTGTGCGTACGTTAAATGGACATAAAAGAGGCATTGCCTGTTTGCAGTACAGAGATAGATTAGTGGTTAGTGGTAGCTCTGACAATACCATAAGGTAAGTTGCAAGTTGCATTCATAATTTTGTGATTTGTTTTTGCTGCTATTTTGCTGTTCTTGAACAAATTACATTTATTTACATGTAAACTGCATGGAAATCGTTTAAACGTTCGTTTTCAACTTTCTGCATTTATGATTTAGGAAGTATTGAGAGTTTAGTTTTAATTGTATTATATATAATTGTAAATTATAAATTACAGTGTTGACTTACAAAGCAATTCAATATTGAGGTTATCTTTCACTGAAGCATTGGTACATCATTCACTTTTTTGCTCATTCACTTGTTTAATTTGTATTAAATGTTTGCACAAACTTATTATTTTATAATATAGATTCATTTGTTGAAGAAAATACAGTTAAATGGAAGCCCAACTGTGAATGTCTTTATTATGGGAGAATTACAGACAGTTCTATATTCATATAGTAACTTAAAAATCAACTAATCCAAGACCGTTAATAAAAATTAAGACTGCCCAGTTTAATCATTACTCTTCATCTTTCCTTCTCATCGTCTCATTTATCTCTTTTTTATTCTTCTATCTCTTTTTCTATTATTTTTTCTTTTTCTTCATTCTCACTGTTGGCACAATATCAGTGAAAGTTAAATACAAGATACCATAAATAAGCAACCACCTTTTTAAAATACCATTTTAAATTAGATAATGTATTTCTAAAAAAGAAATTAAACAAACCAAGTGTAAGTCTTCTTATCAGTGTAAAATTGGAATGTCCAAATTGTTACAGTGACTATGAAGTATTCACTATTTTGAATAATTTAAATGCATAATATATATGTCTGTAAAAAAAGAAAAATACACTCTCTAACACATTTAGGCCAAATCCACAATGTAGCTTTACTCTTGATCCAGCCTTGTTTTACTCTCAGGTTATTTTGTATTTATGTGTTCATTAGCATATAGTCTCAGTTCACTCAATATTTAATGTAAGACTTGCACCTTTGAAAACATTTGGGACGAACTATACAATCCTTGTATAAATTAATTAATCATCATTGAAACAAAGTCAATTTTTAAGGGTCAGATGCTTGTAGTATCAGTTTGTTTGCACTGTAGTCAATATGCACTTTAGTCAAATGGGATGAAATGAATACAATTTGCAAATCACTATACCACTTATAAGAAATAATCCTTGCTGTAAAATATATATGAATACAGTCGTCTTAAATATATGTAATGAGTAATTATTGTTGGAAAATATTTTTATTTATAACAATCTTAACAATTTTCAGCTTGATTAGAAATTTTAAAACCCAACTTTTACGCTTTATTTAGTAATATCTGGAATATCAAAAAAGAAAGGAATATGTATGCCACTTCACTAATACTAGATTAGATTAAATATGAAGATAGTGCTAAAAATTAAGTCAATGTATTATTAACCTATAATTACTTCTTGTTGAAATTCTTTATCTAAAGTTTACAATCACCAATAATGATAAGGCTCTTTTGTAATATTCTACTAATACTTACCTGTGTGTTGATGTTTGTTTAATTTTTTATTTTGTATGTTTATGGTTTTCTATAATTAAAATAACTATATTATTTTTATCTATTGTTCTACAAGGGCTTTAAGGGGAAATCCACTTAAAACTTCAAAAACGAAAGTAAAAAGTTTTAAAACGAAATTTGCACATACTTGAGTACTAGGAGTCAGAAGGCTTTGTATTTGCTCCTGGGATCGCTGATTAATGCGTATCATTTTTCGTTAGTGAAAACTTTAAACGCGTTTTCTCGAAACGACCTTTTTGAAGTTTGCGGGCGTTATAACTCCAAAACTAATTATTCGATTGAGCTGAAATTTACAGGATTTTACCTTCATAATATTAGCTTCTATTTAAACAATATTTACATATTTAGCAATTGCTCTTCGCAAAATATATAATTTATCGTAAAAAGTGTCGCAAAATTGCAGTAAATTTTGAATTTTTCCAAAAAGTACTGCCAATAATTTTTTTTATTTATTTATTTTTTTTTTGTTCAACTAGATTGTACAATCATATTTTACAAGAAAAATTTTAGTGGAACTGTTTCAGATGAAAATTACGGCCGGGAGAACGCCCGCAGTAGAACGCCTCGGACTCTTAGGCGACGCAATCGAGGCTCTTTCGATCCGCCATTTTGTATTAAAAAGAAATGATTTTTTATCCATTAAATGTACCTTTAAATTTTGAAATGTATAAATTTATTACTTATAAAAATATTTCATAAAAAAATTCAGCTGTTCTAAATAGATTTTCCCCTTAAGTTTTTTGACACAAAAAAATTCTTTACTGCACTTGACTTATTCCATACAGCTAAACTGTTTACTTTATAGTCACCTGATGAGTTAAAAAGATAGTAATTGTAAGAAGAAAGTTTTAAACTAAATGTTGGAAGTGGAAAAAAGTTCAATTCCTTTGAGTTATCATTTTTTCTTTTTTTAGTTTTATAAGGATAAGTTATGTTATAGCAAAAGTATTCTTTTTTAAGCCCCATAACTACTTTGTACCAGGATATTTTTCATATAGAATTACATGTTTTCTGTTCAAATGTTCTGATGAGTACAGATTATCATTAATAGCCCAGCCTAATTATTTGAAATAAACTTAAAGTACATAAACTCATTATAATTTCCATTAGGTTTCCATTTGGTTTCTTTTTTACTTGTTTTAATAGCTGTCTTTTATCTAGCAAATGATTTGGCTTGTTAGGATTACATAAAAAGATTCGTTCTTTTGTCGCAAGCAATAAAAAAATGAATAAAAAATTTGTTTTGTGGCGTCAAAATTCAACGTAGTACTTAGCTTGGAATTCATTCAATTTATGGGGTGTTTTACCAAAACTGTTCTTTAAAGTGTGCCTGTCATTTTGTAAGTGCTCAATAACTTGTTTTGTTATGGTATTCATGTATTGAGTTTTTCTAAGTGAAATGTAAACTAATATTGTACAATGCTGTTTTTCTCTTTCATCTTCACATGTCTTTTGTTTTTTTGACAACTTTAATGTTGTTGACAGCCCTCTAACAGATTAAAACTCATCTTAAACAAACTGCATACGTCATTGTAATAGAATAGGATAGTTATAAAACTTACGTAAGCATAGGAAAATCTATTTAAATAATATTACCATATTGTTAGAACCATGGTGGTTTAGTGGATAGATGCCAGCGATTGAATTGGCAGAGCGGGATTCGAACCCCCGCTCTGCCAATTCAATCGCTGGCATTTTTACGTCCCAGCTCGACTCGGGCTGCAATAACCTGGAGGTCAAACTCTGGGGTAATAATAGACGGTCGGTACGTAGGGCTAGCCATGTTACTACCCTTGCGTACCGTAGACTCTAGATTGTAGCAGACTTATCCTGTTACGACCCCAAAGGGCCTTCAAGGCCTACTACGGAGAACTATTATTACCTTATTGTTAAGCGTATTTGAAGTTAGCAGTGAAAAAATTTACATTGATACACTTTGTAAACTTGTTATTTTTATTTTTTATTTATTTGCCATTATATAGTGACATTTACATGATATGAATTATTTATAACAAAAAATAAATTATTTTAAGTTTAGCTAGAGTCCTAACCGCATATTTATATTAAATCAGCTGTGAGGTAATTACAGAAATCCACTATATTAGAATAACTTTAACGATATCAAAACTATAATCAAAATATGGAACAAATTTTTATGTTTTACATGTATGTGTGTCATTGTAGTATTGCATTTACCAATTGTTTGTGGTGACAGACAATATTATTGGATATTGAGAATTGCAGTCGTTTGATTATTCACTAAAATTCTACAGGTCTTGAACATTTGAGAAACTAACAATTGACTAATGACGTCAATGACTAATATCAATTGAAACTTTTCAAAGAAATGAAATACAATGCACAAACTGTTGTTTGTAAAAAGTAGATACAATTATACAAGATTATATTTTGAGCCTTACAAGAACCAACAGCTTATGATTAAGAATGAATTTTGAAGTGGTAACATTTATGTGAGTTTATTTTTATTTATACATGTAATTTATGACTTTTTGAATGAGACCGAACCTATCAAATGACGTTTTCTACATTACTGAAGGATAATTAAGTGAGTAGGATTTTTGTCCAAAATCATCATTAGAGCTTATTTTGTCGCGAGAGACAAAACGGTAGATACATTGCACGAGGTGTCAATAATTAAGGAATATATTGACCTTCAACTAAGAACAATTCCCTTAAGATGGTTCATTAACAATTTTCTCATATTTGTCTTACTAAAGTTAGGTAACTAGTAAGTTGGTCTATAGCCGAATATCACAATTGCACGTATTTCATTGGTTGTGTTTTGTGATGTAAATTTTCCATTTTTTGAGCTACCTCCCTTTGATTTTTCATATAATTTCATGTATAATTAGGCTGTTGAGCGAACTAAATCAATTGATAATTGTCTTCTCAATATTATGCCATCAATAACATTTTTTCATGTTATTGGTGGCATAATATTGGTCTAAAGAAACTAACAGATACTATAAATATTTTTAATTTATACAATAAAAGAGAAAAATAATGTGCTTGAGAACGGATTAATCAACAGAAATTCTAATAAGGCCAAATTTATTGAAATTACAATGGTCATACATTGATTTTACATTAAACATCTAATAGCTTATAATTTTGGGAGAATAAATTTCCAAAACTATCCACTACTAATAATATTTTGCAAGCTGGAGAAGGTTCAACAGCGATCAAAACCGAAATATTCAAAAATAGAGCCCCTTATTACTTGAAAATGTAATTATTTTTCTTGATATTATAATTACATTATTCTCTAAAAATTATATTAAAAATGGATAATTTTGTGCTTGAGTTTATTTTTATTTACAAATAAGAAAATAGATAATAAATGTTATTACTAGCATTACTTTCATATAACTTGTATCTAGTTGCATGATTTGTAAATCACAAATGTATTTTTAACAGGTTGTGGGATATTGAGTGCGGCACGTGTTTGCGGGTCTTGGAAGGACATGAGGAGCTGGTCCGTTGCATTCGATTTGATTCAAAGCGAATAGTCAGCGGAGCATATGATGGAAAGATTAAGGTGTGGGACCTCATAGCGGCGCTGGATCCTCGCATTCCAGCCAGTTCTCTGTGTCTTAAAACTTTAGTGGTATGTAATGCTTTTGTTACATGTTTAGTCCAGCGTGCGCTCACATTTGAAAGTTTTAGGAACACACGGGGCGAGTGTTTAGGCTTCAGTTTGATGAATTTCAGATAGTGAGTAGTTCCCACGATGACACAATACTCATATGGGATTTTTTAAATTCTTCTGTTGACTCCACGCCAAAGGGCAGTCAGGCGTGCCCCACGCAAATGGCGACTCGGTCTCCATCACGTGAGTTGTTCTAATTCTTTGTTGCTAAGATATTTTTAAAACACTTGCTTATTGTTATAATTTATGTGAATATTGCTTTATGTAATTTAGAAATATGAAAGATTATGTAATCTATATATTTACGCAAATATATAATAGAACTATACCTCTGGTTTTTAAAGGGGTAATGCAACTCTAGAATTTTTAAAAAATTGAAGTTTTTTTATTTAACTGATGCCTTAGGGCCTCAAAAATAAAATACAATAGGTTTTAAAGTGGGGAGAAAGTTTTAAATAAGCTAATCACTTTAAGCCCTACCTAATGTGTTAGTCCAGCATACTGCGGTATTGCTTATATAACTTCAAAAAATAAGGAAGGGATTTCATTTATCTACAATAGTATGATATATTTTAACTATGGAGGTCCCTAAGTGTATATAATACCAAAAATGTTCAAATAATATCAGTTGAGTCCTTGAAGTGACATTATTCATACAGTGCTCCATTTTTCTCTCAAATAAAAGTTGTTATTCAGTTATTCTTTTAAATTATTATTACAGCTTGTAATTACAATTTAGTAATAATTAGTCATACAAACACCTTTGGCGGTCGTAAAAAGTACATTCACTATCCACTCGCCAACCCGCCCGGCAAGCGTGGCGTTTAATTGCCAAATCCCCCCCAAAAAGGGAGGCCAATGCTCAATACTGGGCGCTACAAGGCTGAAGAAAAGAAAAAATTAGTAACAAGAGTGCAGTTCATCATAATTGATAAGGATAAAAAAAAATTAGGTGGATATTTGAAAAGATGAAGTGTGCCAATAAAGCTACCGTTGAATTCCTTTGAATTAGAATTACTATTACATTCGCCAAAAACTTAGTCATTTGAAGATAACTGCAATGTTGAAATGGATGCATTATTTAGTTATTGTCTAATCAACTTTTTATCATTTTGTTCTGCTATTTCAAATGTAGTATATAAACCATGTGATTGGAGTATAAAATTTACCAAAAGTGCACTTTAGGATTTACAATTATTATTTCTTGTGAGAGCTGTGAACATACTATAATTCCAAGCTGCCCATTCATTAATGAAGCATGTGTAGTTAATTAAAAAACAATCCTTGCTATACGATTACTAGGAATTGGTATAAACAGCATAGAAAAGTTTTACACTTTTATGAATCTTCATTTGTTTTACAATAAAGTTTTACAGATGATTTCTATAGCTGCAAAAGCTGTTTAGGAGGCAAATATGCAGGAAGCTACTGCAGAAGGAAAATACTCATCTAATTGTGCCTGGGGATAGAACATGGAAAAGCGCAGTTTTTCTTTTCTATAAGACTTGCTAATGCTTATTGAATGGAATACTAGAAAAGTAATTAATAAAAATGTGAAAACTAAGTATTGTAAATCTTGTGAATTTTGGAAGATAATACTGCAGAGTACGAAGAATGGTTCTAAACTGGCAAGGAAATCTGTCAAGCAAATCACTAGGTTGTAAAAATGTTCAAGGGCTCAGATGCTCTGTGTTCTATAAAATATGTTTACTACATTGAAGATTGAGATTTGGAGACGTTTAAAGGTATTTTAGATGGACAGCTATATAAAAATTTGTTATAATAATAATGACTAAGAAAGAATTTCCCTAATTATGTCCAAAAATGAATGGGACAGTCGTCTTCGTATCTCGAGAAAAACAACTAAGGGTCTCAGGGGGAAAAAGAAAATTAAGCAGAAAGTTTATAGACAAGTTTTTCATATATTAGGTGGGGCAGTCAAACCGCACGTTTCTAAGAAGCTTGTCTGGTGGGAGGGGAAGTAGGTAGTGACTTTCACATTCCATACAGTTGTAAGTTTAGTAATCATGCATCGAGGTTTTACTGTTACAGCGTATTTAGAAAATGGTCAAAATTACGTACGAGTACAACGCGCGTTCCGCCTACATTTTCATCTTCTGCCTCGTGCCCCTGTTCCAAGAAGGAAAACCATTTCTATTTGGGTTTACGTACAATGTGTCAAACAATAAGTAAAGGTGGTAGTGCAAGAACTGTTAGGACCCTCGAAAATGTGGAGGTTGTACAATTAGCGATTACAAGAAGTTCTCAAAGATTTGCCAGGTGCCACAGCGTTGCTCTTGGACTTTCGATTCGCACAGTAAGGAGAATTTTGGATGATGACTTACATCTACACCCATATAAAATGCAAATAGTCCATGCTTTGAACCCCAAAGATTATCTTATCTGCGTTGGTTTTTGTGAGCACATTTATAACTGCTTGAAGATGACCCATAGCTCATTGATAATCTATGGATGAGCGACGAAGCTCATTTCCATCTCAGTGGATATGTCAATAAACACAATTTTTGCTATTGAGCTGTTGCTAACTCTTAACAACTTCACGAACGGTTTCTCCATTCAGCCAAAGTTACACTCTGATGTTCAATTTCTTCGAATTGAATAATTGGCCCGTATTTTTTCGAAAATAATGATGGCCATGCAGTTATTGTAAGATTAGCGCACTATGTTCAAATGCTGGGAACCTTTATTATTCCATAACTTCACCAATTTCCTGTGAATGAGAACACCCATTTCCAACAAGATGGAGCAATTAGTTACACAGCCAGGGTGTTGATGAACTTTCTGAAAAACTTTTTCTCGAACCGCCTTATCAGTAGGAATGGAGATGTTCAGTGGCCTCCAAGATCGCCAGACCTGATTTCCTGTGATTATTTTTTATGGGGATATCTCAAGTTAACGGTTTTTGAAACATGTCCAGCAACTATACTGGACTTAAAAGTGCTAATTGAAAAAGAAGTTTGTGCAATAACACCGGCGATACTACGACATGTCAATGAGAATTTCTATATAAGATTTGGACAATGTATACAAAATGATTGTCCCCACCTTCCTGGAGTGATATTCAAAAAGTGAAACTTGTTTTGCTTTTATAACTATCCATTTGTGCTCTTAATATTTGTTGCAATAAATTAAAAACAGAAAAAATCTGGTGTGAACATCACACGACTTTCCTTATCCTATTATTATATACCAGATAACCCTACAGGCTTCGTCGACGAAGTCTGATGTAGACGCCAGACAGTTGTGTAGAACATTCCACATGTTTTGCGTACATTTAACACTAGAAACAATAGAAACATTAGGAGGAATTCCCCTTGTAATCAAAATATTTAAATAATTCAAAAACGGTTAAAGTTAGAAGGCTGATTTTTTGAGCCGAATTAGCAAATATAGTTGTGAATGTGGTGTACAACTTTCAAAGAAATCTTTTGAAGCGTCTAGGAGGAGATAGAATTATAAATTTAGTTAGGGAGATAGACAAATATATATTAGATTATACCGGGTTTATCGTCTCGGCCCTGCACTGTTTTCGTCTAAAAATTTGTTATTTTAAAAAAGGACGAGGCGCGAGTCCAACACTCGAAAGCTGATTAAAATAAACAGTACAAGACAATAATTGACTCGTACTTAAAATTTTGCTACGTCACTGAAGGTAACCGTGCGAGCTTGGTCGCACGGCCTTCGCCATTATCGCCTGCGTGCTCCCTCCTAGCGGCCAAGCGCTCACCCCGTTCTCCCGCAGTCGGCCCGGTAGCTCTCCGAGCGCGCTGTGATTGGTCCGTTTAATTAATTTTTAATCGGCTATAACTTATTTATTTGACCTCGGATCAAAAAATTTCATTGTAATTTTTTGTTCGTCTCGGTCTGATCTATCCGGTAATATCAATTTCCCGAAACATTTTATGAACACCCGGTATATTAATAAATCCTGAGCTTCAATTTTTTTCGAATTCTTATTTTATTAACTTTTATTTTAAATTCATGTTTATCCCATGATAATAAATCATTTGTATTCTCATAAATTTTTTGTATCTTTAACCGTTTAGAATCGCGACCGCTTTCCGACCAATTGTGCGACCTTGCGACCAAACGACTCGGCTGATTTTTACCAAAAGCTTCGCACTGCGTCCTCTACCTACAAGTAACTTGCATACCTAATTTCAAGTCTTTAGCTCTTACGGTTCTCGAGATATCTTGTTTACTAACAGACAGACACACACACAATCACGCGCGCGCGCACACACACACACAAACACGCGCGCGCGCACACACACACACGCACACATGCACGCACATACACGCACACATGCACGCACGCACACACGCATGCGCGCGCACACACACACACACACACGAGCCAATGGCTCAAACCAACTTTCTTGGTGTCCTGAGTCTATAATTCGTCCAGTAATGTGAAAAACTGGGTAGGTCAAATTTCCGTCGATTACATTACTTTCCTTATTATAGGATAAGAAAAGTAAAAAATTGTTTGTTTTTTAATACTTACAAATAGTGCAGTTTGACTGCTCCACCCCATACTAGAGGTCTAACAATTCGTCTAAATCACACGTCAATCGAGAAAATGAGAAACGAAATCTGGGCAATACTATAATAAGAAACAAAGTAAAGATCACACTGATGCTGGATGCTAGAAGATTATAAATAGTTCAACAGTTACAATAATGAGAGTTTTTGGAGTTAATTTGTAGTATAAAAAAAATAGAGAAATAACTGAAATAAAACAAATTAAATTAATGTAAATGCTCCACCAGAAAATATAAAAATAGGGAAGAGCCAGTTTCATAAAGGGATAAACGAGGTTTATCAAAAGATCGTAAACGGAAAAACAATATTGTTAAGCTACTGGAATGTGGAGATTGGTAAAGAACTAAGATGTTTTCTAATTATAGGTGTATATAACAAGAGTAATGAGAACAATTAAAAATTAAATTAATATTTTTTGAAATTGAAAGAAACTATCAAATTAGCAAGTATATGGTTCTAAGACAAAGAGATATACAAAAGGATTTGGAAAGAACTTTGTAGGAATATTGAAAGTCAAACAAATCATGTTGTCAAGATTCGTCACCTGTGATGATGTTGTAAACAGTTTTTTAAGCACTGCAAACATATTTCTTTACCATTTATTTCGACTAGAGTCTGTTATTGAGCGATTGTTAACTTATCCTGGGGATCCAACGCGCACACAGCTTTTTCACAGTTAAATGTTCATGCAATATTGAATGTAGCCTAGTCATACTAATGCCTAAGAATGCCTGAATTTCACGATAAGTCACATGACAATCTTGCTTTGTTAGTTTGCACACGGCATCAATGTTTACTGCTACCGTAGCTGATTTTGGACGGCCTTCTTTAAATTCATCTGCCAGCGAACTACGACCACCATTAAATTAATTGAACCAACGATATACAGTGCTCTGTATGGAGCTTTATTACGAAAAGTTGAAGTGAGTTGATTGATGCAGTGTTGTTGAGATAATACACGCCAAAGTCGTAAAAAAAATCGCACGAAAGTGTTCACGAGTTGATTACATTTTTTGACCGTGACGAAATTTTCAACTTATTAACAATAAAACTAATAGCATTAACATGATAAATCGTTCTGAGTACATATATATCAAAAATGTCAAACTCATTAATGCAAACCTCAGATAAAATTTAGCACACGCAGGGTTGCCACTATCGTGCAGATGTGCATTATCTTGTAAAGTAAGTGATCTATTTTCAAACATGTCAGCTTGATTTTTGTGGGGTTTTCTGGTGTTTTACATGAAATCATCATTGTAGATTGTGGTCACAGTTCTCCCAGATAGAACTCTTTCTATTATGGTTCCTGAATATCATAAGCAAATAACATCATTTGATAGTTTTAGGCTTTTATACATTAAAATGAGAAGCCTTATATAGAGAGTAATGTCGTCTGCCTGTCCGTCCTTTTATTTTTCAACTTTGATCCAAGGCAGCCTCCAAGCTGGAGACAAGTTTCTATTTCTGTCATTTATGACATGTCATTTTTGATCTGTGGTAGATAGTATTCAACTAAGGACCATAAGTCCAGTCCAGACGCCAAAATCAGTCCAATCGGAAAATCTCGAGATTAGTTTGACCGGAAATGGCCCCAAATTTTTGTTTATGTATAGAAGCTCCGGACATTTGTGGAACCAGGGTTCCACGTCCGTACTTATTACCAGCGTTTATTTGAGAAATGCTTGGTTTTTCACTCCTTTGTCTATGACTTCAATTTTGGTTTCAAGTTTTTAACTTTTCTGTAGGGTTTTTGCTATAATGCCATAATGTATCAACTATGATGTGCTGCAAAATCCAATTTGAAAGCTTGTTAATTAAAATCTCAATTCTTCAAGTGAAACTGGTATCAATATTACTGTATATGTGTAATTTACTCTATAGGGTCTCAAAATCCTGCCTAGAAGGTTTTTGGTTCTTGTTCCTTCCGAAAAATTATCTAAGGTTTTGTTGACCCTTTTGTTTACAAACCATTTGGATTTTACATTTAGCTGTCAGAGCACGAAACATTTTTAATATTTTCCCATGAATACAAAGAAATGTGGTCTCAAACTGATTGACATCTTCTTCTTCTTCTTTCTCCTTTCACTCCTACGGAGCATAGGGCATCCATTTGGGATGTTTCAGAAGCTAGTAGGTTGTTGATAGCAAGGTCGCTACTCCTGCGTATCGGTATCGGTGGTGGGTTCGTGTATTAATTCTTCCACCCAGTTCTTCCATTTTTGTCTATCTTTTGCTATATTTTTGATTTCTCCCCATGTTTTATTGCTCTTCTCCATCTTCTTTTGAATACTCCTTTTCCATGTATCCAATGGTCTGCCTGGCTTTCTTCTTCCACTTCCACAATAATCTAAAGCCTGCCTTGGTATGCTATTGCTTGGTTTCGAAGCGTATGTCCGATCCATTTCCATTTGCGTCTTTTATAGTTTTTTCTATTTGTTCTTCTCCTGTTTTCCTCCATAGTTCTTCATTGGTAATTCTATCTGGCCAAAATATGCCATATAATTCGCAAACATTTATTTATAAATACCTGGATCTTTTTCATATGTGTGTTTGTCGTTTTCCATGTTTCTGAGCCATATAGGAGAATGCTTTTATATTTGATCTGAATATTTTTAACTTTGTTTGAAGTGTGATGTTTTCGATGCCCATGTCTTATTTAAAGTATTAAATGAATTGCGTGCTAAGCCAATTCTCCTAACCACATCTCTCTCTGTTCCTCCTTTTGGACTCAGAATGCTGCCAAGATAGCAAAACTCTTCTGTTTCTTGTATCTTTTTTCCCTCTATGAGTACACTATTTTCTTTGTTTGAGTTTTTTGTCAGTAATTTTGTTTTTCCTGTATTTATACGTAGCCCTACTTGTTTTGCTATGCTGTCTAATTTATTCGCTTTCCTTTGCATATGGTGTTTATTTGTAGATAGAATACTTATGTCGTCTGCAAATTCTAGGTCTTCTAGTTTCGTAGAAATTCCCCAATTTATTCCTGTCTGATCATCTATAGTATTCCTCATCACCCAGTCGATTATGATAAGGAAAAGCAGTGGTGATAGTATGCAACCCTGCCTCACTCCTGTCTCTATATTTATAGGTTGTAATAACTCTCCGTTATGCTCAATTCTTGCTGTATAGTTATTATATAAGGTTTTTATTACTCTTAAACATTTGTTCGGGATTCCATATTGCTCCAAGATGTGCCACATTTTTTGTCTGTCCACTGAGTCAAACGCTTTATAGAAATCGATGAATGTTATGTATATATCTTCATTCATCTCCGTAGCTTGTTCGAGTATTATTCTAAGTGTGCATATATGGTCCGTGCATGATTTTTGTTTTCTGTACCCAGCTTGATTTTCCCTCAGTTTTTCTTCAATTGCAGTCTTCATTCTTTGTAACATTATTTTTGTGAGGATTTTACTTGCTTCACATAATAATGTAATTGGCCTCCAGTTTTCGCAATTTGTTAAGTTTCCTTTCTTTGGTAATTTAATAATTATTCCTTGTAGCCATTCATTGGGAATTTGTGTTTCTTCCCATATTTTATTTATTAGTATGTGTAGTACTTCTACTGACAAGTCCACGTGTGCTTTTATAAGTTCTGCATTTATGTAATCTATACCCGCAGCTTTACCATTTTTCAAAGTTTTAATTGCCTGTCTTATTTCGTCTTTCGTAAAATTCTCTTCATCAACGTTAAGTTTTTCTACTGCTTCTATTGGTTCTAATGTTCCTTTTTCTTGCGTTTTCAATTTGTAAATTACTCTAAAATGTTCTATTCATCTTTCTTGTATATTTTTTGCGTTTTATATATTTCCCCGTTTTTTCCAGCTAATCTTGCTGATTGCACATATTTTCTTCCTCCTAATTCTTATGTAATGTTGTATAATTCTTTAATGTTATTTTTTCTTGCTGCTTCTTCAGCTTTAATCGCTAAATTTTCTATATATTGTCTTTTATCATTCCTTGCGCTTCTCTTGACTTCAGTTTGCTTTTTCTGTATTCCTTCTGTAGTGTTTCTTTTAGTGCTTCATTGGCTGTAGACAAAATTTTTAGTTTGGTATGTTTTTTTTCTTCAATTTTTTCTTTTGTCTCTGTACCATTTCTGATCTCTTGTGTTTTTATACCCTATTTCTGACATGGCTGCATTTTTAATAGCAGTCTTATATTTTTCCCATAGATTGTCTATATTTAGATGTTTTAAGTCGCTTATGTTCCCGATCTCCTTTTCTAAAGTATTCTGATATCTTAACAGTATATTTGGATGTTCTAGATTAGTAACGTTGTATTTCTTTCTTGTATTGATATTATGTGTGTAGTTTGCCTTGATGCTTATTTTTAGTTTTGCTCTAACCAACTCATGGTCTGATGCAACGTCTGCCCCTCTCATTGCTCTCACATCTTTCAATGAATTTTTCCATTTATTCTCGATTGTTATATGGTCAATTTGATTTCTATATGTATTTCCAGGTGCAGTCCATGTTGTTTTGTGAATATCTTTATGTCTAAATAAACTTCCTCCTATTATAAGGCTGTTAGTTGAACAAAATTCTATGAGTCTTTCTCCATTATTGTTCATTGTTCCTATCCCATATTTTCCCATTATATGTTCATTTCCTGTGTTGTCGCATCCTACTTTTGCATTCCAGTCACCAATAAGGACCTTTATGTCTCGTTTATATTTTTTCTGTAAGTTTTGGAATATTGCTTGAACTTGTTCGTAAACTTCATCTTTAATGTTTTCATCTTGAGTGTTCGTTGGTGCATATATATTCATGACTACTATATTTCTAAATTTTGCTCTAAATCGTCCCCATATTATTCTATCCGATGTACTTTCCCATTCTATTAGTGACTTATTTGCTTCTTTGTTTAGCATTAGGGCTACACCTCTTTCTTTATTTGCATCCAAATCTGGGTTACCTGAATACAGTATTGTGTTTCCATCTTGTAGTTTTATTTTCCCTGCCCCATTCCAGCGTGTTTCACTAATTCCTAGTATGCTTATTTTATACTTATTCATCTCAGTTGATACTTGGTATGTTGTACTCTCTTCGATCATCGTTCGCACATTCCAGCATCCAATATATATTTCCTGTCTTGTATTCATCTCATGGTATAATTCTTCACGTTTATTGCTTAATGTTTTATTTTCTTTACTTATTTGTATTTGGTTATCTTCTTGTTGCATTATGTTGTGTTTTTCTCTTTGAAATTCTTTGTATATTTGTAAATTCTTCACTTTTTTTATTACGGATTCTGGTGGTTTTTCGATTTTTGTCTGTTCCAACAGTTTTGTAAATCTTTTCCTGTTACTATCATTTTTTTTGCTTTTTTTCTCTTTCTCTAGTTCCCCTTCTCTTCTTTGTCCATAGTCATCGCTTTCAGTTGTCATCATTTTTGTTTCCATCCGGTATTCAGTTTCTACTAGTTTTTTGAATCATGTCTCTTTCTTGTTGTTTTCGTTATGTTTCGCAGGGTTTCATTTAATAATTCTGCATCAGATACTTGCTTTCCAATTTTATTTGTATTTTTGTTCAACCGCTCATGTTTCTTCGTTGTTTCACTTCCATAGGGTACTAACATCGTATGTGTCCAGTTAATCTTTTTTGGTATGGCTCCTTTTGGGGTTTTATCTCCTTCTTCATCTGTCGATCTTCCTCTTTTCTCTTTTTCCTCATTCTTTTCTATCGCTTCCTCTACATCTATTTGATCTTCGATCTCTTCAGCGCTCCATTGTTCTCCGTTTATTATTAGCTTGTCTCCTATTATCAAAGCTTTCATACACCTTCTCCTGGCCTCTATCTTATGCGGTATTAATTTTTTCTGGATCTCCCTAGTCTTCTTATCTAGATCCTCTCTTACTGCTATCTTAGTTTCCTTTAAACCTGATGATTTTTTCAATATTTCTATTTTCTTGAATCTTGTTGTAAGTCCCACTTTGATTGGTCTGTTTGCCTTTACTGTTCGCATCCCTATTCTTTTTATGAAATCAATTTCTTGTTCTGTGATTTTTACCCCTATTCTTCCTATTACCTCGTTCAATACTTTTTCTTTTAGCATCCACATATCTTCCCTTTCCTTCTTCGGGATTCCAAAAATTATCAAATTGTTTTTTCTTGTCTCGCTTTCTAATATTTCTATTTTCGAGTTCTGGATTCTTATAGTTTCCTCTAGCTTTTTAATTTTTTCCATTTGATGTTTTGAAATTGTGCTTGCATCATCAATTTTCTTTTCCATAGTTATCAGTTTATTCATGATGTCTATTAGCGTTGGTTCTTTGCTTTCCGCCATTTTCCACGTATTATTTATTGTTATAAGATCGCTGTATTTGCTTTTAAGTAAAAATTGTTTACTTCTGTCTTTTCCCTCGTGTGCATAAAATTTTAATATACGCGGGTTTTAACTTTTATGCGTTGGTGTCTCTGTTCGTCGCGCTTTTCACTCGCGTGCTTTTGTTTATTTACGGAAAACTTGTTTTGACAATTCTTGCTTTAGGAACTTTTGTTGGCGTTATTCCCGTCGCGCAGTCGCGATAACTGCCGCGCAAAGGAAAATCGCCTTTATTTTATCTTCCACTTTTATTTTCTTTAGGATATTTGTTTGTTTTGTCGCTAACTATCCTTTAATGTTATTTATTTAAACTAATCTATGATTTTTTATTTTTCGTCGTCCTGTATTTTACTCTACTTATTTAAGCCACTTGTACCACTTTTTCACTTATTCAAAACACTGCTACTATCACTTGACACTTCGCTCATAACCATCTGATGAAATATCAAACTGATTGACATAAACACTACTTATTATTAAGAATGCTCAGCAACTTTATGTTAAAGATTTTTTGGAGATATAAATTGGTTGCTAATCTTATGATCTGATATGTTCTATAAGTATTTGATCAAATTAAAATTTAATCTAAAAAGGAATTCTGTATTTTTTGAGGAGCCTTCTTGTTTGAGTTTTTATAGGCTGAAGCTACAATATTTGTATGAGTTTAAAGTTATAGTAATGCCAGCCCATAACATATTAAATTCTTCTCCAAAACTATCGACTTTTTGAACCAGCTTTTCACAATAGCAGCATTCATTGTACATGTTCATATTTGAAGATGTTCATCAATCTGGATGTGCTCCCAATCTGTGAGTTTGTTAAGCTAACGTTAGTTGGTCTCTTTTGCAAATTGAATCAATCGTTTTTGGATTGGCCTTTTTGTACTCAAATTATTTTTTCACCATCTTTTTTGTTGTAATTCCTGTATTAACTTACACACCACTGATTCTTCTGAAGTCGCATAGTCGAAATGTCTAGTTGCTCACATATCTCTTGTTTAAAAATGTTTGTGGTTTACCTAATTACTGCTTTAATGTTTTAATGTTTTCAAACATTGAATAGCTTATACCTCCCTCCCCCATAGGTTGAAAATTCTGTTCTAAATTTAATTAAGTATAAAAACGAATTATAACAAATAATAGTTAATAAGAAATATATTCAAAATAGTTGCCTTTTTGTCTTAACACAGATTCTTAAACATTAGTGTTTATTGTTTGTTGCAAAAGATACGACTTTCATATTAATTTCGTTATTCTTTGACTTAAAATGGTGGCCATAAATTATAGTTTAAAGGGTTGAAATCCAAGAGTAAAGAGGACTGGCCAATGTTTGGGTTTTATAAAATCAATATCTTGATATCGAAACTTGTGTATTTGAGTTAGTGAAGAAACTCTTTGATTTTATTATTAAACATAGCAGATTCAAGAAACTACTTTTTCACAATATTATGTTAATTTGAATTTTTCTTCATTTGTCACCTTTTTGATAGAGTAATATATTTCCAATCAAACTGTCTCAGAAAACAACTGATGAATTTGTAGAATATAAAGGGCTTCACAAATTTTTCAGCTGATACTCTGTTATTCTTTTTCAGATGTTTGTCATAATCTCTTTGGAAAAAAGAATGCTCTGATCTTCATTGCTGACATAGCGCTAATATTGAGTTGACCTCTTCATATTTAACAAGTAGAGGAGTTTAAATATTTTTTAGAGAATATATCTGTAAAAAATTGAAATTTAACATTATGATCGACAACGAAAACTTACGTGGATTATATAGTTTTTTTTTTAATATTAAATCAAACAGTGGAATTAAAGAAACAACTTTTGAATGGAATGAAAGAAACAGAACTTTGCATATATTTACATATATTTAATGACAACAAAGCCAACATGGTCCCGCGGATGAGGCGTGGGCTATGGTGTGGACGGATCCGGGCCTATTTCCGGAGCTTTCTGATGCCTGGCGGGTGGCCTACTCGGTCACTAAAAATAATTGAGCACCTGTGTTCACTTAAACAAGGGGTAATAATGGTGGTCGTCTAAGGCGTTTGCCATATCGCCCCACATTAGAGATGGTGCACGACGCCTAGGCACATAGGGCGAACATATGAGAGCCTTAACCTCTCAGTTCAAAGGCCGTACTCCCACGCAAGACATTAGAGTCTTACATTTGAATGACAACAAAACATTTTTGTTTATTTGGCTGTTAGCATCTCCTGTTAGGAATAGTAGTGAATGTTTATTTTTAATAAGCAGTAATTGACATAATAAGTGTTGTATCACAAATTTAACGCAGTATACTTCTATTTACAGCGTTCGAGTGACTGGCGGTGTTATCGCTTGCTTTTCTCCGTGGGGCAAACTTAGTGTGAATCTTATTGGTCTCTTACATTGTAACTACTTAGTGTCAAGATATTGCGACAAGAATATTGCATCCTGTGGATGGACAGAATTAATACGCGACTCAGATTTGTGTTTGCTTTTGACTTGTTTCCCAGGTTTGCATCGCAAGGAACTGTAAATTGGTATTTGTATCATTATTCATATTAGTTCTATTGTAGACTGTTATATTTATCTAAAGTTTAAGGTATTGTTACAATTATGGATTATTTCTACGTTGAAATTAAACCTTGATTTTACCATTTTATTCTGAGGTTTCTATGTGTATGTTTTAATGTATACCATACCTGTACAATTTGGTCTATTGATCTTGCATTTAGTTTGCATGTCTATTCTATTATTGATATTTGTTAATGCATAGGAGAATTACATTGTTTTATTTCTTATGTATTCAAAAATAAAAACAAAAAATATTGACTGACACTACCACATAATAAGTATGTAAAAAATACAGTTCATTTGTTGTACTTTTGGCATCCCTAAACACAAACGAGTTTGTCTGTTTATATAGGAATGTCAGTGCAGTTGTTTTAAGTAGCAATTTTACAATTTGTATTTTTTTTACAATATACATCTGTATTCCCTAAACGAATATGTGATAGAATTGGTTAAAATATACCTAATTTATAATTATGTCAAACTGTTTTGTATTTTTTTTAGTATCCTCATTTTTAAAAAGCATAAAGCGTATGTGATGCTCTCTTTCTAACCAAAAACTCAAGTGCTGAGCATATTAAAATTAAGATTCGCATATGATCAAAACTAGGTTGTTCAAAATTGTTACAAGCATTTAAAAATTGACGTACTGTTTCGCACATCAATTTACAAATTTTTACCGACAGTAATAGTTGATAAGGCCTTAAATGCTGTCTTTGATGTGATTTTTGACTACTTTTAAAGTTACATATGATTTATACAATAAGCAGCAACTAATTTAATGCTTCGCATAGCATTTATTATGCCTTATAGTTTTGTAGAGAAATTGTATGAAGCCTTTGTTACAAAGACTCCTCTTGGTATTTACTTTGGAATCGAATCCATGCTGCTGGTCTCCATTCGAAGTACAAGACCGAACTGGAGTTCGCTTGATGTAGGGAATCGAATTTTCATAGGTACGAAACGAAAATACAACAATTAAGAAGCTTTTGTGATAATATTATGGTAAAGTTTGTATGAATGTTTTATAAAAGTTTATGTTGACTTTCGCTACATGGTTTGGTTTGTGCGCCTGCATTAATTAGTCATATAATTGCCTCGGAACAGAATGACTTTGTACATACTCTGCTATAGTATTTAATAGTTACTTGTATTTTGATTCTGCTGTAATTTGGTGCAATTGTTTATAGTTTTTGTGTGTAAATATACCATTAAATTTGATTGGCAGTTTTTTGGGCAGCCACTTTGCAGTAATAGTATTGGGGCGGAATACAATATAATGCTTATATAATCACCAATGCGTTTTGTGAACTTTGCAGAGTATAAGCTAACTGTACAACTACACTGCTATATTTGGATGTGTTAGATTTTTACTGAATTTCTGGTAATGAATTGTGGTTTTTATTCCAAGAATAATTACCGTTTTAACCATAATTTTTCTATTTCAAAGTAAAGTTTTGAATATGCAAGATATGATAATTTACAATGACAATTTTTGATAGTGATGACAGTTTTTATTCAAAAACTAAACACCATAAAAACAATATTAACCAGCTATTACTTGTACTAAGCTAAGTCAATAGCAGTATCCTACTACCATTCTTATTAAGTGAAAAATGAATTATTTTGATTATGTAATGTGTGACATCCTGTTGCTATAAAAAGATCAAATATAAGTGCATATCAGCATCAGTGTGGCTAATTGGCTATGGCGTTTAACTGCAGTGTGGATGGACCTTGGTTCAATCTGGGCTTCAGATGCATGCCGAGTAGCCTACTCTGCCACTAAAAGTAATTGAGTGCTACCTGCATTCATTTTGAATAAAGGGTGGTCTAAGGTATAGTGTTTGTCACATTGCCCCGTGTCAGAGATGATGTGTGATGACCGGGCAGTGAGACTGAACATATAAGTGCCTTAACAACTTGGTTCGCAGACTATGTTACCATGAACCTTATTATTATCATATTATTAAGTGCATACAGACTAAAATAAGATGAACTTTCATATGACAGCTGCTCAAGGCGAATCTTTTAAGGATCTTGAGAAACCGTTTCTGAAGTGATCTAATAAGCTGTTTCATCCAAAGCTAACGCATGGTGAATTTGAATTTATGACAACATAAATCCAACTATGCACTATGAGTCAGGTAAATTGTAAGTTCTAGAACCTGAATGCAGCCTAGTAACATCTAGTTAATTTGATTTTTCAAATTACAACGTTTAAAGTCTATTGTTTATATTTGAAGCAGGAATGTGATCTTATTTGATACTGTTCTTGTTACACGCACTTGCATTATAGAAAACATACTTTGTATTCAAATGTAAAATTTCCTGTAACAAAAGGGTTAGTTGATTTTTTGCTTTGCTAAGTAGAGTGCAATGGCATATTGCTCCTCGGCATAACACAATTTTACAAATTAATTTTGAAAAATACACTGCAGTCATATCTTGATATTTTCTATTAAACTGAAAACATCATGTCATACAAAATTTAATTCAAAATTTTGGAGCTTTGTTGATAAAAACGATATTTATTTTGACGTGTATGCTATTATTAATGGAGCTTACTATCTAGAGAATAAATATTTAAATGAGACATTGAGTATGACTTTAGCTTCCCATATACATATATTTGGTCCAAGATGAGTTGTAAGACTGGTCAAAATGTTTTTTCTTACTAGGTATTCTTGAATGATTTGTATTGTTGAGACAACAAGATTTTATGCAAAGATTAACAAAATAGTTACTTAGAAACAGCATGTCTTAGTTGATTCTGAGCTTTGTTTCACCATGTTTTGAATCTGATCGTATTATGATATTTCCTGCGTGGTTTCTTTTTTAGTCCACTTTTATTATTTCGCTACTATAAAATATAAAATGTCAGACAAAAGCTTCAAATCATGGCTTTGGTGGTACCAGATATCCTGGGGAATTCTCTCTCCCTTGTAGTGTGCTGTTTTATAAATTTTAAGTGAAGGTGCTGATATTAGTTAATAAAATATGTTGCAGAGTAAAGTGAACATTTATGGTAATGGGGAAAGCAATGAATTCCATTCAAAAATGAAATAGGAAGTTATCTGACACCCAATATTTTACATTAGGAGAATGACGAGAGAACTTAAAGAAATGGAAATAAATCTTGCCAAAAATAGAAGAAAAAAAAGAAACGAAAATAAATTTGTAAAGAAGAAATACAGTATGTAATACGTGTGGCATAAGAATTATGAAAGTATTTTTTAGTGAAGCACCTCGACAAAGAAAGTGGCAAATGAATTAATTAACTAAAAAAAGTGACAACGCATATTGTAGCAGGCAATGCTGGGCGCCACAATAGCACAATGCAAAGTACTAAAGAAGCTATACAGAATATTTTTATGGCGAATCAACACAGTCATGGTATGAGCATGTTACCCAACAAATCCGTTTTGTAGAAGTAAATAATATGTTAATTTATTTGCAAGTTAGTTAGCATTCAATTGTATAAATAAATAGTAGACTGTATTGTTAATAAAGTATACTTGAGTTTTAAACAAATAATCGTATTCTGATAAGCTGTCTATTACGAGTGCTAGAAGTGGAATTTATTTTAATATCAAAAATAATTTAAATAAATTACTATTCATATGACAACGAAGCAAGTGATCTTTCCGAACTAAAAATGGGAGAATTAAAAAAATCACTACAGGAAAGATTGCAATATAACCTATTATTCAAAATCATACATCTAGATGTGTTGATGGAGAACTTAAAAAGTAATTTAAAGCAAATATTAAAGCACAGTTTAGAACTTTGTAAAAAGAATTAGAAGGGATGTTATGAGAATTGAAAGTAAGTAAAAAAGAGCATTCCAGAGTTTTGAGAAAGGAAGAGTGTACTGGGAACAAATCAGAAATTTACAAAATGTTAGAACTGCTGAAGTAAGAGTAACCCTGCAGAAAAAATAATGAAAATGGTGAAATAAAGAATAGAAAATCCCAAAACTATGAGTGTGTCCTATGAGTTTGTCACTTTCACTCTTGGATCATTTTCAATGAAAAATAATATGGTAATGAAATTCTCGCCTTTCGTGAATAAACGTCTTGGTCTACATCATAGATAATTTGACGCCATTAATTAAAAAAAATTAAAAAGTTAAAAAAATCAAGGAATGGTCAGAGAATAAAAAGATCTCCCTAATTATTATCTTAATTCGCTACATTATCAAAATTTTATTAGAAACGAAATAAAATTATTGCGTAATACAAAGAATTGTTCACTGTTATAAAAACCAGTATTTTATAAGTACTTATATGGAATAAAATTCCAACTGAGGACTCATAATGCCACTTTCAAATGGTTATTATAATAAAATGTCTAATAAAGTACATTTTTGAGGAGTTCTGAGATGGAATCAATTCTCTGTCAAGGATACCATACCTAAAGACTTGTAACCACTGTTTGTAGATAGAGAAAATGACAAAACCATGATGATTGATGATCAGTGGTTACCTCGGTAGCATTGTTGAGAATAGGAAATTGACTTGAAATTAAGAGTGGTGCTCAGATGGAAGCTCCAGGTTATGAGACCATTATGAAAGAACTCAACCGAATTCTTTGAAATTAGAAGAAAGCTTTCTCTGAGCCTTTGAGAATGTTGATAACACTGAAATATCAAGTTATTGAGAAGCTGGATATCAGAATTCTTATATCGTATGCATAATAAAGGATTAGGACGCTTTAAAATTAAGAAGATATTGCAGAAGTGAAGTGTAAAGAAGATGTTAAAAAACAGTCCCGGAAGTGTAAATTTTGCATGTTGGGAAACGCTCACATTGGAAGAAGAAACGGACCCATGAGGCAATACAATGAATGAAAAAGTTGACAGTTGACAGTTGACATTGATGGTCCATTCACAAAGATTGACAATGGTAACAAATATATCCTTGTTGTCATGAACAATTAATAGAAGCGTAATATAGTACCAAAACAGTAAGTATCTATAGTTACTGAAACGTTGATCAAAGAAAGTCAGCGTGCATTATGCTCGGAAGAAGAATCTGGCTGCCATGTGACCTTTAGTTTAGAAGCCGCCAATTGGAAGAATAGGTAGCTGGAGATGATTGTGCGAGCCAACTAAGAACAAACATTTAGATTAAGATCAACTAAATAAAAAAACCAGAGTCAAAGAGGGAATATTTAAGCACGGAATCTTGGTCTAGTTCCACAATCCATAAAAACGCCTTTATTTTTTTAAACATTCCAAAAACAATAGAAAGACTCGTAGTGTAAAAAAATAAATGAAATTGCCCAATAGGAAATTAAAAGAAGTGCACATTAACCGTTTTGCGCCTTATGCAGTAATTAATAGTGGGTTTCCATACGAACAAAGGATAAAATTGATCATTAGAGAATCTATCAAGTTTGAAAATTATTTGAGCTTTAAGGATGTTATGAACGAATGTACTGGCGACAAAAATTTATTTTGCCCGAACAAGGGAATAGCTTCTATTTTCGGAAAAAATTTGGTTATCTAAATGAGTTGCAATAACAATATTCTGTAGTAGGCAGCGTGTTACAATTACAAGACGAGGGATGTTTCACTATTTTACTTAACGACCGAGCAACTCGTAAATGAAAACATCTAAAGATCAAATACAATGGTCTGCATACAGAAGATGAAAAAAGCAAAAAAGCATAAAAGCATCAACAAAAAAGGTACGTAGCAGAAGACATGCAACCAGAAGAGAAAGAAATGTTTAAATACTTAAAAAAATATTTGGATTAGCTTTGAATACGAAAGATAATCCAGCCAAAGAAAGTATAAAAGGTAGGTAAATCAATGAAAATAAATAAAAGGAACAACCAAAACAAAGGGAATAAATAATCTGTACCGTTTGAAAAGATGGTAACCAGTAAAATATATTTGCAAAAACCTAGTGTATCAAGAATAGCCGGTCGACAATTATAAAGAAAATACATGGCAGTATGAAAATCCATTTCGGGGGTCAAACGGAGTCTTTTAGTTTCTTGAATATATTCTAAGTTATCCCGTCAGTTAAGTGACAATCTATCTGTTAATATATGGTGACGTTAACGTCACAAGCACCACAAGCCATTTGTTAAGCGAAATTGCGTGTGACAGTGTTATGGTAAGTATGAAATTGGTTATAGTAATAAAAAAAGTGTAAAATGAAACGGTATTTGCAACAAACTAAGTGCAATATTAGCAGTAAAAAATATCTTAACTGAGGTGATTTGAAACTTATTGCAGTTGTTTTTGTGATATCTTTGATTCTCAGTAAATTTTTATGGGACTTGCAAAGACAATCACAAACAAACAACAACATGAGGTGTTCAATCTTGTATCTATGTTATAATGAATTTTCAGAAGAAAATTGTTAGATGTCAGATATATGGAGTGTGAATTATATTGATCAAGGAACACGATATGACGCAAATTCCGTCTTATTAAAAGTCAAACAATTTATTAACTTAATGAAATCCACTCATCACTCGTGATGCGTAACGACACTCAATTGCTTTTAGGTGATACTTTTCATGGCAAGGGCAGTAATTCTCTGTCGTGTTAATTGTTCTTGCTTGGCTAAATTATTTAATTAATCTCATTGAACACATTTACAAACCTTAAATGATAGAAGAGTTGTCGTTGGTTTTATGAATACGAATGGTTCCGTTTTATCACACACAAAAAACTGTCACAATGCTCATGAACATAAACGACGCACGGCACTTAATTAGATTACAGCGGCAGAGATTAATGAGATTAGTCGGAAAATGACACAACGGTGGATGTTGTTATTGATTAAAATGTTGCAAATAAAATGAACATCGAACAGATGTCAAGCGTTTGGCGCCATTTTGTGCGCGCTTCCCTCGCAATACCATTTTTGGTCAAAACATCACCTTTTTTCTGCTATTACCTGACCATGGTTAATTCAGAACGCATTTAAAACTATAACTCGCACCCAGCCTCTTCAAAGCGAATCTAAAAAGCCCTCGACAACTAAAATCGGTTGCTTCTTTAATTTACAGCGTGTGTTTTTCCTTGGCGTTTTAATAATATAGATATAGATAATTGATAAATATGTTGTCAACTTTGTTTCTATACATAATAGACTACTATATATACAATTTGAGACATCCTCTATTAAGACCAACATTAAGTTTGTGAGCGGATAAATCTGAAGAAGAAAAAAGATGTTCTTACTTTAAGAAGAGTTTATAAAAACAAGAGAATACTGGTAATGGGTGACTTTAATGCGAAAATAATCCAAGGAAAAGTCGTGGGCTTTTTGCACAAGGAGACCACAATGATCGTTATGATCAAAGCCTTTTGCAACAGCGGAGTCCTTAGTAGTTACTAATAAATTTTTCAAATTTCCATGCACACGTTTATACAGGGCAATTTAAAATGATTTAAACTGTTTCAGTTTGCTATATTTGATTATACATTGTCACATGAAGTTGTAATTTCACACATATATAACGTGACAAATTCAATTCTCAATGGTTTACAAAAACTGTTCAATGTAAGCACTTTTTGTTATTCTACAAAATGTCAGTGTGCTAATTTAACTTTTTTCAAACCAATTGCAGCATGTTTGAGTATTGCAATCTTGCAGTTTATGCACTTCGTGGTGGAGTAGTGATTCATAAACAATATCTTTTACTTATCCCTACAAAAAGAAGTCACATGAAGTGAGATACAGTGATTTTAGTGACCAGCATGAAGATATCAATCATTGTTATTTACACATCCTGTCCATCGATGTGCCAGTCTTTAATTAAGGAAGTTTCTTACAGAATGATGGTAGTGGTATGAGGCTTCGTTAAGCTGTAAGATAAAGTCAATACTCTTATGTTCCAACTATGACAACGATATATGTACAAAAGTAGCCTGTTTGCTGGAATTTATTATTCCAATTTCAAAAAGAATTATTTACCATCTTTATAAAATCATATACATAACTGATGTCTGCTCAAAACTGATCTTCTCACGTGAAATGCCTTTTTCTCACCACTGACATCCATTTTACATGCAACTTATCGTTTGTCTGCCACTTGGCTATAGGATTATGAACTATTGACACACTACGTAAACTTCAAGATGTGTCCAAACATTTTTCATGCAAATTTCGATCGTAGGTTATGTATTTCTCGTGGAACGTGTTATCGTTCAAATTATTTTAAAATGCCCTATATGTGCCGTTCAAATCAAATTGACTATATTATTATCAACAAAAGCTATCATAATTTGATAACTTTATATTTGATCATAACTCTTTGGTTGGTACTATGCAACATGTTGAAGAGAATCAAATATTGTAAAGTTGTAAGCTATTATAAGCTGTTCTATGGAATGGAAACATGGACACTAAGGAAAATTGACAATAAAAGGTTGGAAGTGTTCGAATTATAGATATACAGAAGAGTGTTAAAAATACCATGGGTAGATCGAGTAACGACTGCAGAAGTAATGAGAAAAATACAAAAAGAAAAAGAAATTATTAATACTATCAAGGAAAGAAAACTGTAATACCTTGGTCACATCATGAGGGGTGATAGATATCTTTTGCTTCAAGTAATAATACAACGAAAGATCCAAGAGAAACGAAGTGTCGGAAGAAGACGACACTCATGGTTACTAAATTTAAGAGAATGGTTTAACTGTAACACAAACTAACTGTTTAGATCGGCTGTTTCAAAAATGCGCATGACAGTGATGATTGCCAACCTTCGTAACGGAGGCGGCGCATGAAGAAGAAGAAGAAGCTATGACTTCAAGCAATTGAGTAACGACAAAATAAGGTATGAAGCACAGAAACATATGAAGAACAAAGTTAGTGTTAAAAAAATAATATTTGAAATGCAAGAGGAACTTAAAAAGCTGCATTAAATTAACATTGACAAATAACTTTGCTGGAAATCTGTAAGAAAGAAATCTTGGACATGATGGAGAAAAAAAGCGACCAAGAATGTGAATGCACAAAGATATATACAAATTGATCAATAAATAAAAAATAGTGACCAGGAAGGTCCAAAACAAGATGTTAGAGGATGAGTGTGATAAAATAGAAGCCCTACAACATAGACGTGATTCGTTTAATCCCTATAAAAAAGTTAGGTCGTCAACAGGACTGCACAAGTTCCGGATAATTGGTATATGATCGCGGAGACGGCTTAAAAGGAATATACAGATGGGCATTTTCGAACGCAAGGGAAGACAACATAGATAACATTTTCAAATAAGACCTCCATTTACACGTAACAAAATGAAATTCGCACTAAAGGAAAAACATTTATTCATAAATCGTAGAAATAAAAGGATAAATTGGTTTACATCGATATTCAACTTCATATATGACACAGGAATAATACCACAAAGCTGGTTAAAATATGTAAGACATAGGATTGATAGCCTAGCGAGTTACTTGGTGAAAACATTCTTAAGAAGCATTCATAAAAGAATATGCAAAAAAAACACGAGGTACATCTTACTCGTGCACAGATAAGGAGGCGTTTTTTTGCAAGCGAAGTTTTTTCTCAATGATGTAGGGATGTTTTAGATCGATCTTAAAATCAATAAGCGTGAGGTGAGGTTGGGTATTATTCTTCTTGCTCTCAAATGTTTGCTAAGATCAAATTATGAAAGAAGCGCTTAGCGGTATGGAAAAGGGAATACGTACAAACGAGAAGCGGCTTAATAACATTTGATATGCGGATGAAACTATTATCTCTGCATATAGTCTTAGCGACTTTCGTTTCAAACGTAGCGGAAATCAGACAATGGTACGGTCTAAAATTCGATATCACAGAAACTAAATATATGGTGATTAGCAAAGGCCCAGTACCAATTGGACAAGTGATGGTTAATCAGTCGTAAGAGTTATCAAATATAGATAACCATTTAGGCACCAGTATCAACGATCAGTGAGACTACTCAGTGAAAATATGAAAAGAACAACATTTATTAAGATGGGGAATCTTTAAAAGCCACAGTTTAACACCAACAGTAAAAATTGTTTTTGCAGTTTTTCTTTATGGGATGGATTTTTTGACATTAACAGAGGAATTCTTAGAAATGTGGTGCCACCGGCGCATTTTGAGATTCTTCTGGATAACATTACTGATAATAAAGTTTTACTAAAAATAAACAAAAAAATGTGGGATCATTAGGAACGTAAAGTGCTGTAAATTTGAATATCTAGGCCATATCATGAGAAATCAAGACAGAACAACTTGAGAAAATTGTCCTTGAGTACGATCTGACTTCTTCTAGCATTCGCCAATAAGATAAAAATATCCACGGCAGATAGGAACTCTAAACAATATCTAAAGCTAGAGTCAAAAAGCCGAGAAAAACAGAAAGAAATTAATAGAAAATGAAACACAAGATGGAGTTTTAAAAGTAAAAAAGAAAGTGTACAAATATATCATTCAACATGTGGTGTACAATATTGAGAATGACAATTAATGGATCCGTAACGACAGCAGCGAAACGAAAAACAAAAAAATGGAACAAGGATAGAGATAATTGCTTAAAGATAAAAGTAACTATGAGAAATAAAATTGTGAAAAGAGATGAGTGAACTATGTTGAAGTAAAGCTTGCCGGCGACCTTAATAAATCTGTGGAATAAATTATGGTGGATAAAGAGGAGGGGGTAAGTGATAGATGTTTGGGAAGTTTTCAAAACGAATTTTACACTTATTGGAGTAATATTAATAAACAATTGGAAGTTTCTTCTTTAAAAACGATAACTCTGTATTAAGAAAGCCCTTAGATCGATTCTTTAGAAGATCGGATTATAACTCATTTTGAGATTGCTAATTAATATGATGAAACAACTGGACTAGCATGAATATTACAGTTATGTGAAAAACGGCATACATGACAGAGCATCTGGAACACCCAAACAAAAATCATATTTATATTATATTATAAATAAATATTATATTATAAATAAATGTGATCATAGGCAATAAAAGTGTCATATATACTACATAACACAATGCTCAATAAGTTCGTAAAATAACTGTTAGGTAGCGCCACTATTGACAAATCCATATGATTTTTAGGAAGTACTAACCTTCAAATGATACGTGTTAAAATTTCATAACAATCTGACGTTTAGTTTACAAGTTACAGTGGTTTCAGTGACGTTACTTTCGTAATTTTCAAAACAATAGAAAAATCTTAATTCGTGTGTTGATAAAGTATTGCTTTTGAATGGTAAAAATACCGCTCAAGCAAAGCAGTGGCTTGACATTTGTTATTCGGTCTCTGCTTTATCGAAGCAAATGGTAGAAAAGTGATTAGCTGACTTTAAATGCGATGATGCTAAACGCGCTGGTCGTCCAAATTCGACAGTTGTTCTAGAAAATATAAAAAAAGTCCACCAAGTTGGTTTGGCCGATCGTAAATTGAAGTTGCTTGAGATAGCTGACACCTTAAAGATGTCAGAAGGCAGTGTATTCACCATTTTGCATGAACATGAGAAAGCTCTGTTCGAAGTGGGTATCGCGTTTGCTCACAGACGATCAAAAACTACGCGTGGACGATTCAAAGCGCTGTTTGGAGCTATTTCAGTCCAATAAAAAGGATTTTTTTCATGCGGTATGTGAAAATGGATGAAACATGGATCCATCACGTCAAATCAGTAGTCAGTTGAGTGGACAGCAAAGGGCAAAAGTCGCCCAAAGCGACCAAAAACGTAAATATCAGCTAGTAAGATTTTGGCCTCTATAATTTTGGATGCGCACGGCATTTTATTCATCGATTATTTTGAGAAAGGAAGAACCATCAATAGTGAATATTATGTCGTTATTGGTGCGTTTGAAGGAAGAGATTGTGAGAAAACGACCCCAAACGAAGAAAGAAAATGCTTTTTCACCACGACAACGCACAAGTCGATCGCATCAATGGCAAAATTGTACGAATCGCATTTTGAATTGCTTTCCCATCCACCGTATTCTCCGGATCTGGCTCCCAGCGACTACTACCTGTTTGCAAACTTAAAAAGAATGCTCCAATGAAGAAGTGATTGCCGAAACTAAAACCTATTTTGAGGCCAAAGATAAATCGTTCTATAAAAAAGGCATCGAAATGTTAGGGAAGCGTTGGAATGAATGTATCACTCTTGAAGGAAACCACATCTTAATGGATAAAGTCGAATTTTGCCTAGCAGTTGTTGTTTTTATTAGTCATACCACGAACTTATTGAGTGATGTGTTATATTATTATTTTAGCCTGTGTGAAAAAAAATTTCTACAAGAACTTAAAGACAACTTAAAGAAACGTCTATAGATGCGTTTAATATTAGATGATTATTTGAGATTTAATAAAATATGAATCAAAACTTCATATTTAATTATGTAAAAACCAACGTTGGCGCTAGCGCTTAAACGATCTCTTCACCTTAAGGCGGCTGATTGAGAATGGTATATAAATTTTCTCTAACCTCTAAATGAATCGAAAGTCGCTATATTTTCTCTACACCATAAGAATAAGTTTAATCCTAAGTCTATTGCCTCTTGCAATAGAATTAGAGTTTGCTAGATCGTCTCTGTATGACACTATCTCTGTTATTTGATCACTAGTTTAACTTAGGGTATTTCCGTTGTCAGCAGTATTTTCCGAGGCAACCGACATTGCTCGAGCCAAAATTTTATTTTATGAAGAAAAAATGAACGTATGGGTGCAAGAGAAATATTGGCTCTGGCTAAAATTACTTTTTGAACCCCTCACTGATGACATTCTAAAAACTTTTAAGAACCCTAAGCTTGGTGATTTTTCCCATTATCATCAGGAGTATGACAGTACAGTAATTATACTGGAGTATTGCGTTCCGCAGTTTTTGGCCTTGGCAGAAATAAACCTTGTCTTGTGCTTTTAAATTGCGTAATCAGTTTCTATACTTGGGTTGCCACGATAAACAAATCTACCGGGTACACCTTGAAATAGTTGATGTTGCTATTACACTCTGAGTGACACTACTCAGAAAATTCTTAACCGTTTATAATGGCATGGGAAAGGTTTGCTGCTATTAAAGAAAATTATTTTTCTGTGATAAGCTTGAATTCTCAAAATGGCATTAATGTTAAGATGGACTGTTCCAATGATGAAGGAAATTTCAGCGTCGTCCAGTTTGGGGGAGGCCTTTACCATCGTTGAGGGGCAAAAACGAGGACATCGTCAACTTCCAAGTTCTACTTGCACAACTATCTTGCAGCAATTAAAGCTATAAAAGCGGAAGACTGATGTTCAGTAATATGAGAACTAATGGCAATGAGTGATAATCTGGTTAAGGAAACCTATTTTAGTAATTGTCGTGCGCGAAATGCTCCAAATAGTTCTTATTTTTCTAGAGACAAATTGAGTTGATAAAAATGTATTCCATGTGCTATGTCATGTAGGTTTCATAAAAAAAATTAGTTATACTGTCATAGCATTTTAGAGGTGCCCAATTTAATTCTTGTTTTTTTCTAAAATACCCATTACTTACTTCAATTTCACAATAACCATTCACGTCACTTTCTATGAATTTAGACTATCTTTTGGGAGGCCACAAAATTCCATTTCAAAAAAAGCTGGTAGTATGAAGTTGATAAATTAATCTAGACTTTTCTTTATACATTTGATATTAGTGAAACGAGTATTAGCCAGATGATATGAAGAATACGATAAAATCTCCCTCCTTAGGTCGATGATCATTTTGGTCATGCAGTGTTCTGAAGCAAAATGGTTTGGTTTTTTTCTTTGTCGGTATAAGACCTTTTTTATATACACTGCACCATTAACACAGTTACCGTTTCACCTCTGTTCTCACTGTATACACCAAATATCTTTCTGACGTCTTTCTTTGCATTTTCACATAGAACCAATTTTTCGTCGCAGATTACAATTTGGCACAAATCTTTCTTCTTGAATTTGGAGAGCAACGACGTATATTTGTGTCTACTCTTGTTCTCAGCTGACTCCAATAACTTCCCTTGTAAATTCTCCTTAGATCGTGTAGATGCTTAAAAATGGTTTCTTCCAAAAATTGTCTAAGATTTTCACTCTTAAACAACGTTTTTCGCCCTGATAATTAGAGGAAATATAAAAAAGTTCGAAATAATCTTAGACAGGAAGCTGGAAATTCTCAAAGTAGTGGTCATTTTCAACAACAAACAGCTTCTCACTGATTTTATTCATTCCACGAACTTCGTCCATATCACTGCAAACAAGTTTAACCCATTAACTGCCATGATCCCCACTTGGAAAATTCTATTTCTATTTCATACTTAAAGCAATTTTCACGTTGGAAGGCCTGATTTCTTATTTGCATTGCCCACATATTGTACAAACCTGTGCATAAAGTGATTGTTAAATTATTTAAAATTGATTGGTTCTAGTTGACGGTAACGTTGACATCCTTGGATGCCTTGCTCCAAGTCCCTAATCTTTCTTTTCTGGTAAGCTTTGACTTGAATGTTGATGTGCCATTTCAGACGTTTTCAGAGTGGCGGAAGCTTGATGGTTACCCAAGCGTTCAGGCAGTCCTGAACATTCTTAGGGTAGCGGTGGTGTCGGTCTTGCAGGACATCACTCCTGCTACCACCTCAACAAAGTTCGTGGCGTTTTGGGTGGCCGCCACGATATTGCTGGTAGAGTACAAGAACGCGGAGGCGTCGACGTGCGGCGATGGTTACCCAGCCTTGGCGTTCCGACTGAGGTAGATTTTTGTGTGGTGCGTGCCATTGGGCTGACTGCAGTCGTAGAGCAGCAGAAACTTTCTCTTTCGTCTGATACGGCGTAACTATGTCCGGGAGCGGTCGTCGTCTAGCGGAGAACTGGCTTGGGGAATGCGGGATATCCCCGGATAGGTGTGTTCTCTGGCTTCGGGGCTTCTTGTACTCCCCGTAGTCCTCCCTGAACTCGATGCCGCCTACCTGAAACGCTGACACGGGTGGTACTGACTAAAGTGATTGCTCCACCATAATAGCCACAAGACACCTCGCACATCGAAAATCGCATTTCTTTTGTCGCTCTCGAGCGGCATTGGACGGTGGTGCGGACCCTTCCTCATCTCGCGCACCGTGAGGATGGGGATATCGTTTTCCCGGAGCTTCTGCTTAAGCTCCTCCTCGGACATGTACTCCGGGACGTCTCGCATTACGGATCGGAACGGCTTCTCTCCCTTAAGCAGGTGAAAGTGGTGCTCGATCTTTGTTCATCAATGAAGCGAGTCGAGCTCCGGTAATCTTTAAAAATGGCGGTGTGGATGGAAATTCCATTTACCAGATTTTTGGCCTTGACGAAGTCAATTCGACGCTTATGGATAGCCATACGTACTCTTTCACCTGCAGGATCAAGGGCGGGATCCGTCCCGAGGGGTAGCACTTACTAAGTGGACTGCTGCTTTCGAATGAGGGAGGGGGGGGTGTTGCTGAAGCTGGGGGAAATGGGCAAACATCGTGACCCTGATTCGACGGCAGATACGACGGTACTTACAGGCACACTTAAAGTCCTACTCCTCATTTGGCTGGTCTGGGAGTTATTCTCCGACATAGGAAACGAGGGCGACCGCGGAGCGGCAGCGATGTCCGAAGCGTCTTAAGTAGCCGGAGTATTCCATGAGACATTGATGAGCATTACCATCAAGGTGAGTGTTCGATACGCCACTCAACAGAGCAATTACAGTTTTTAACTTTCTATAGAATGTGTTAAGAGGTTCATAGGAATACTGCTTTCAGGGTACATCATGCACTTCCTAAAAAGCATTTTATTGGCGTGAAGATGAAGATTTCAATATAACTTGGGATAAGGAAATTTATGGATCGTAAGAGATCAAGGCCATATACATTTCAATAACAATACACTCTTCAACAGCATTCCAGTGAAAGAAAGAGACAAATTTTTTTAAATTCGCCCGTTACATGGTTAGGTACTATGGGTATCATTAATCATTAGCTCCAATAGTTCATCCGGGAAAAATCTGTGATATTCAGGTTCAAGCAGTGGGCTTTGCTATTTCCGAAGTGGCTACTGTTATCAAACGTCTGTCTATGAAAGAAATACTAAGGATTTAAACGATGTTGCAGATTTCCTTCGTAGATACTCCATAGCTTCATAAAATCCACTTTGACGACTTCTTTACAAGTTTCGACCTTATAAAAATTCTCAAGAAAATAGGAGTGAGGGTACCGGGTACTGTTAGATTGAACACTATGAACAACTGTCCCATAGAAACTGACAACAGCATGAAAAGTAAGATAGATGTGTCTATGATTACAGTACATGGAAGGATAATAGTTATGGCAAACTGCTAACAAATGATGACACAATAACCCAAGTCAAGAGATAGAGCAGATGTGAAAAAAAGGAGCTAGAAGTCCGTCGGCCGAAACTAGTGGCAGAGTACAATAAGCAAAATGGGTGGTGTAGACAAGCTGGACTGTAATGAGCCGAAGTACCGTATCAAAATTCGAGAAAAGAAATGAAACTTTCCACTGGTAACTGATGTATAGGGATGTGACGACCATTAACATTACGTGTTCCAGTAGAGATCAGGACTTCCAGCACCAGGCACATGATCGAATGCACGGCTATGGGAAAACAAAGGAATTGTGCGGTCTGCAAGAAGAACGCAAGGAAGCAGTGCTTTCTGCAATTAGGACAGTATGTTAACTACTTTCTTTGTTTGTTACAATAAACACAAAATATAACATTTTATGACATTTTGCTATGATCCCCAACTGGGGGATTGATCTATTTATGCCCCTAATTTTAGAAATATTCAACTATGTGTTTTTATCGTTTTTACTCTCTTTAGATACCTCAAGGAATCCATTTTACAGTGTTTATTACAAAAATTGCAGTTAAGACGGCAAAATTGGTGTTTGTTTAACTAGAAAAATATCAAAGTTCCATCTCTAGCAGCAACTATATCAAGCGTAATTAATTATGGAAAGGAGTAAGCGAGGCATCATGCGAAAATTTAGGACGTTACAAAATGGTGAAACGGACGAAGAAATCAAAAGCAGGCTAAGATAAATTGCTTTAAATTACTAATTCGAATCTATCGGAAATTATAGAAACGAAATGAAATTAGAAAGAAGCATAAGGGTATTAACAAAAATATAAAATTGGTATAGAAATAAAAATAACAGATAAATATAAACAGTTGGAGGGATTTATACGCATAAACATATTTTTTTGATTGTAAACAATGTCGAGATTTGATTTTCAAATTTCCCGCCATCGCAACGCACTGTAGATGGCAGCAGCTGCCGGTTTGATCCGTGCTGGAGCGGAGCAGCGCAAAAACAGCAGCGCCGACGATTCAACCATGCTAAAAAGTGAGGCTTCGATGTGTGGGCTTTATGTACAAAACAAAACGTAAATTGTACAAATGAATGACACTGAAAATGGCCGATGAACAGGTACGTCCAGCCGCAGCGCGGCGCTGAGCGACCCGCGGGCCGCGCGACTAATCGCGTCGAGCCAGCTCCCGGGACGTGCGTGAACTTTTGACACAACACATAGCCTCCACAGTCATAGTAAACATGTCCACATTAGTCGGCGTTGTTTTCGTCTCGACTTTGCGGCGCGCCGGGCGTTCGAAGGGTGAATATAGGCGTCTCGGCGCCGCGGACGCACGATGGCCCCGGCCCCCCAGTGCCATGTTTATCTCCGCACTAATGGCACTTTTTTTTCTCGAAACAGGAAATTCGCCAGCTAGAGCTGCTCTGTAAGCAACTGTACGAGTCGCAGGACAGCACCATCCGGGCTGATGCGGAGAAAGCGCTGGTTGTGTTCCAGGACGGGCCCGAGGCGCTCACCAAGTGCCAGGTGCTGCTGGACCGCGGCGACTCCTGCTACGCCCAGCTGCTCGCCGCGACCACCCTCACCAAGCTGGTGTCCCGCAGCGCGCAGGGACTAAGCCTCCAGCAGAGGGTGGACATCCGCAATTATGTTCTCAACTACTTGGCATCGAGGCCCAAGCTGCCGAACTTTGTCGTGCAGGCGTTGGTCACGCTGTTTGCGAGGATCACCAAGCTCGGCTGGTTCGACACCCACAAGGAGGAGTTTGTCTTCAGAGATGTTGTTAATGACATCAGCAAGTTTCTGCAGGTAAGCGTGGATGCATTTTTGCCACTTCTAGAGCTTAGATGTTTGCTTCTAATGTGTTGTGAAGGTTTAAAGTGTAAAGTAAGCTTTAAAATTCAAATGAACAAAGGAAAAAGTTGGATACAAAGCTGATTCATAATAAAGTTATGTTTTGCATAGTAAACTAAATATTTTATTTACAAAACATTGTTAAGCATAAATATGCCTAATTAGACCACAGTTTGTTGATAATGTGAGAAATCTGGTAGTTCTTTAGAAATATTATATTAAACTTTTATTGATTTTAGAATTTTGAAGATTTTTTTATGAATGAACTTTGGTAAGTTACGTAAATGGATTATGATGGAACAATGTCAAATTGATATGCGTAGGAAATTCAGGCTCATTTAAAAATGTCAGATGACTGTGCATCTGTTAGCATTACTGTAGTATTAGTGATTTTTTAATATATGAGGGTGATACCACAGATTTCTACAAGTTAATAGTTTGAGCGTAGCAAAGGACTCAAACGTTTAGTATAAATATTTATTGTTATTTAGTTTAACAGTTTAGAAAGTAATGCAATATATAGCACAGTTAGGAAAGCAAATTAACAGTAAATTAGGGGATGAATCAATAGAAGAAAAGTGTAGTAATATAAAAGAATCAATAAATGGAATCACAAAAAAATTAATAGGAAAAGAAATAAAAAGAAAAAGCAGGAATGGTATAATAAAGAATGTCAAAGAACACGTGGAGAAAAAGTAAAGGCAATAGTAAAATGGATAAGAACCAACAAAGAGTGTAGAGTGGAATATGAAGAAAAAAGAAAAGAAATTAATAAAGTACTAACGCCCTGCATGGGAGCATGGCCTGCGATCTGAGAGGTTGTCGCGTACCATCTCTGATGCGCGCCTCAGACGACCACCATTATTACCCCCTTGCTCAAGTGAACACAGGTACTCGAATATTTTTGGTGACTGAGTAGGCATCAGAGAGCTCCGGGACTGGATCCTGGGTCCCTCCGCATCACAATCCGCGCCTCAACCGCTTAGACCACTCTGGCAATTTCAAGAAAATACTAATAAATATAAAAAACTAAGAAAGTAATGAAGTGAATACCAAAAATTTTACCAGAAGATTAACAATCAAAATAAAGTGTACAAACCCAAAATAACAGGAATCAAAAACAAATAAACCAACGTGGTGGAAAATAAAAATGAATACAATAAACCTGGATAGAGCATTTTAAAAAATCATTAAATGCTAATCAAAAATAAGAGGATTTTGACGTTTTGATAGAGGAACCTACACCACAATAGGTGAAGCAAATTATAACCAACAGTCGCAATGCAAAAGCCCCCTACAAAAATGGAATTAATAAAGCATGGAGGTCATAGCTTACAGGATTATATCTTTTTACTAATACAAAAAATATGGAAAGATGAAAAGATGGCACCCAATTTGAAGTGGGTCAAATACTAACTATATATAAGAAAGGAAATGTAAGGATTACTCAACTATACACCACATTAATACAGAAAAGGCTAAGAGATACAACAAGAAATGCAATAGGACAATATCAGTTTAGAAAATATGCAGGAGTATAAAACAGAGATATAGTTGCTATTTATAGACTTTGAACGAACTTTTGACTCTATCGATAGAAGACTCATTCCAGCATTGAAAGAATAGCGGCGAAATTAAGGGAAACTCATAAAGATGATTTTGGAATCGACCCGGGTTAACATAAGAACTCAGAATGGAGAAACAGAAGAATTTCTGGCTTTCTCTGGTATCCTATACACCCTTACGGGTGTTGGATATAGAAGAATTTAAATCAGATAAAAGAGTTAACAACGCAATTCCTTATCAGTAATATTTTTCGACGTGGTGCTAGAACACATAAAAAAAAGTAAAGGCACGCTAAGATCAAGAGAGAGGCAATTAGTAGCATATGCAGATGGTCTAGTGCGAATAACAAAAGAACAAAATATACTATTTACAATGCTAGAAAAGACGATAATAAATGGACAAAAATGGGATTAAAAATAAATAAAGATAAAACAAAAATTATGAGAATGAGGAAAATTAAAATATGAAGAAGTCGACAAATTAAAGTTCCTAGGTGTTTTATCTAGTGATGGTGATAGATGAGTAGAAACAAGTCAAAATATACAGCAAACAGAGCCTTTTATGCCAATAAGAAATTATTAAAGATAAAATTATTATATTTATAATACTCCAATCAAACCAATACTAATGTCTGAAACAGAAGTTATAACAGTGGTTTAAAAAGAAAAAGAAAACTTAAGAGTTCTCGAAAGTAAAATTATAAGAACGTTATCATTATTATTATGAGTACAGAGCAAATATGAACTAAGAGTTTGTTAAAAAAAATTAAGCAGCAGATGGTGAAATGGCTAAGATATGTAATGAGAACTGACTAAAAAGAAACTACAAATATAATAATGATCGGATACCAGCTGGAAAGAGGGAAAAAGGTAGACCAAAGTCTAGATGGCTAGATGAAATGAAAATGATCTAAAAAATATAGGAATTGAAAATATAAGAGGGAAAGTTAAAGACAGGAAATTATAGAATAAGACAAGCAAAGAAGTTTGGTAAGAACCGGATGGGGATTAATCTAATCCAAAAGTTGATCTCGAAAGTTTGAAAAACAAGCGGTACAACCGCTGCGTGGAGTATTAAGCTATGTGTATATATATATATATATATATATATATACAACGCAGCAGTTACTTCAAAGTGTTACACAGCAAAAATTTGAGCTGCGCTTTCTAAGAAGACTATTTACAGCTGATATAATGAATTTGAAATGGTCTCATTTAGTGTTTTTTGCAAAGGAGGATCAATTTCAGCAGTTAATATGGTAAAACAAGCATGGATTTCATATGAAGGATAGTTAAAGAGGGCAATTTCGTCACATATATAATTATTAGGACGATCTTGGGAATTGGTATGGCTGCAAAAAACAAGAATTTACATGATCATTTTGGTGTGAGAAAAACCTGAGGATGACATATCTCGCAATTGAACAGAGGCAAATCTAAAGCAGTTTATAAGATCACTAGTGGTTTATTGAAGTAGTACCCGGCTGAGAATTTCCAATAGATCCTAATTTAGTCAAATTGGAGCAATCTCGAAGCGTTGGAGGCCTGTTTCTTCTCAAAATTAGGTCTATTACTACTGTCGTACCTTAAATTGTACCACAGTACATGATATATCACCAGATTCAGTCAGAGGGCTCGTTTACGGCTCCCAAGAAGTGAGTTCATTCTACAAAACGATAATGCTTCAATTTATATCGCACATTAAAACAAAGGGTTTTTAAACACTTCCTGGTTAAAATTGCTAGATCATGTGCTAAATCCTTTTAATATTGGCTCCTTTCAATTGTTTTAATTTCTTTGATTACGGGTAAAATTTACGGTTTATAATTTGTAACTCCCAAAATGGCAAGCTTCAAAGACTTTGTTTCTAATATAACTCAAGAAACTTGGCTCAATTTTTGCTAATGATTAGGTGCTTGGTGACAAACTCTTTGTTCACACAAAGTTGAACATAACCATGTGATAATCCTCACAATGGATAATATCGAAAAAATACGCTCAATATTGAGAGAAATGATATTATGGAATAATAATATAGAGATTATGAAAGCGACAAGAAACATTAAAGTATAAAAACATTTGAATTAATGATGACTACGAAAAAGATGCCGGACTAGAGAAAAACATTAATTAGGTTAGGTACATGAGAGACGTAAGAAAAGGATTTAGAGCAAAGGTAATTCACAATAAACGTGTGGTAAAGAGGGAGTATCAAAAACTAGAACTGGAATAAAGCAAGGATATGACTAAAAATAAAAAATAACAGAATAGCGAGCCACATTTTACCGGAAAATGAAGAGCACAAACAGTAAGGACAAAATTCAGAAACTTGCGACCCACCCCGAAAAAATTAATATAAAACGGAAAACAAGGAAAAGGACAAATTTTAGAAAAATGGATAAAAAGTATGGTCAGAATAGAACTAGAAGAAAAGTAAAAAATGATAAAAAGGATATAGGCTGGAAATTGAATAGAAAAATAAAGAAATAGTAATACGAATTCGGAATATAAGTACATTGACAGGAAAGGAAACTGAAATAATTGAAGAAATGGATAACAATTACATTCAAATATTAGGCTTAAGCAAAATGAAAAAGAAAGAAAGAGGTGAGTTATAATTAACAAATAATCACTTATATGCAATTCTGTAGTAAAAATAGAACAGAGCAAAAGAATTTGAGACGAATTTAGTAATTCAATTTAATGCTGTCATCTCATGAATAACAGTGATTTGTCTACAACTACATGAAAAAGGAAAATTAATATACAAATTTAAGGTCCAATAGAGAGAACAACAAAAGAGGAAGTGAAGGATTTTTATATAAAACTACAAACAGTATTAGTTAAAATAATGGGAGATTGGAATGTTAGACTAGGTAGAGACCGTAATCTGGGAATGGACTGGATGGGAAATTATGAAAGAAAAGAAAACCGCATTAAAAAATATCCAAAAAAAGGATTATAACATAAAGAGTAAAAGCAGCAGACAAAAGAGTAAAAAAGAAAATTGGACGGAATTTGGCAAAAGGGTAATCGAAAATTCTGGACAAGAATGAGCACACTACTAAAAAAAATCTGGTGTGAACATCACACGACTTCAACCGTTTAGATTCGCGACCGATTTTATGACCTTGCGACTAAACGGCTCGGCCGATTTTTTACTTTTCGGACAAACCCTGTACAATTCAATTTTAAGACTGGTGACGAATATGATGTAAACTACAATTGATTGTACTCACATTCAAGTTTATAAATGTTCATTGTCCCGCACTCCAGGTGCCTGGATAACATCTAGATGGTAGCAGAATTCATTCCACACACGATAAAGAATGTCTTGCGTCACTGAGTTCAGCGCAACTGTGATAAGGTCTCTTAGGTCGTCCAAAGTTGTTGGTAGAGATGGTATATAAACTACTTTTACGAACTTTCACAAGAAAAAATCGCAAGGTGTGACATCAGATCTTGTAGGCCAGAACACGTGCCAAATCTTTGTTCCCCATGTGACCTATCCATCGTTGAGGGGGAGATTTATTTAGAAAACGTCGAACATCCTGTTGGAAAATGATAAAGTTTTCTGAATCTTCATTCACTTGAGGAAGAAACCAGTTTCGCAACATCGCGAGGTACGTTATCTCAGTAACGTGTTACTATCAAAAAGGAAAGACCCATAAATCATTGCTCTTGATACGACACAGAACACATTAATTTTCGGGGAGCCCCTCTCATATTTTAGTGTTGTATGGGGATTTTGTAGCCCTCGTATCCGTACATTGTGTCAGTTCACTTCCCGCGTAAGCGGATCGTTGCCCGTCACTAAAAATTAAACGCGGCAGAAAAGTGACATCTTCCATGTTTTCGAGCATGCCATTAGAAAATTATACACGCTTTAGCTTGTTTTGCGCGAAGAGTCTGTACCAGTTGTAGGTGGTATAGTTTAAACATTAAACGGTGCCTTAACACTCCAGACAGTTGTTTAAGGCTGCTCACCTTATGGGTTAACCATTAGGTTATGTTCTAAACTCTTTCAAGTTCATCTCACATTCTCCTCCGATACACGCGGTCGGCCTGTGCTTTTACCTTTAGATAAACAATTAATCAAATTTATTACTCCAACAACAAATTCTCTTCCTTGTTGGAGATTCAATGTTGTAATGACGACGAAATGCATTTTGCGCTGCAGTCGTCGACTTTGTTTTACTAATTCACGAATGCAAAGAATTTTGTGCTGCAGTGTAGTTATCTCGCTCACCAATGTCACAATTATTTGTAATCGCAAAATATACATCTATAATAATAATAAATATACATCTATAAGAAGGATACTTTATTATTGCATGTACAGTTGTTGCTGTCGCTTTGTGACTGCAAATTAAGTTACTTATCAAATATGCTCTTTTAATATTTAGTTCTATAAGATATGGACGGTAATCCGCAGTATTTTATAAATGGTACTCTGTCTGGAATATAGAATAAAGAAACATTTTTGCAAAGTTCCAAGAATTATTTTTGAATAATTTTATCATGTGCGAGTCATGTTGATTTGGTGTATTGTTGTGCAATTTTTTGCCATTGTTTTTGTGTAATCTGTAAGTTTAATACTTAGTTCCGATTTAAATAATTTTTTATTTCTTAGTGCCTGATATACAAAGCGTCCTAGCATAACTGTTTATTATTTATTTTACGTTACGTAATTTTAAATATAATAAAATAGGTCACGTGTGCTTCTCATCATAATAGCTTATTATTCAAAAACCTTAAATAGAATTTCAATTATAATGTTAGAAAAATATATGAGAGTTGATCAGGATTTCTGCAAGTAAATTAATGCGTGCGTGCGTATGTGCGCGCGCGCGTGTGTGTCTCTGTCGGTCTGTCAGTAAACAGGATATCTCGAGAACTGTAAGCGCTAGAGACTTGAAATTTGGTATGCAAGTTACTTGTAGGTAGGGGACGCAGTGCGAAGCTTTTGGTAAAAATCGACCAATCCGTTTGGGCTCAAGGTCGCAAAATCGGTCGCAAAGCGGTCGCGAATCTAAGCGGTTGAAGATACAAAAAATGATTGGTTATCACGAGATAAACATGAATTTAAAATAAAAGTTGGTAAAATAGGAACTCGAAAAAAAATTGAAGCTTAGGATTTTTAATATACCGGGTGTTCATAAAATGTTTCGGGAAATTTATATTACCGGATAGATCAGACCGAGACGAACAAAAAATTACAATGAAATTTTTTGATCCCAGGTCAAATAAATAAGTTATAGCCGATTAAAAATTAATTAAATGAACCAATCACAGCGCGCTCGGAGAGGTTTCCGGCCGACTGCGAGAGAACGGAGTGGGAGCGCTTGGCTACCAGGAGGGAGCACACAGGCGATAATAGGGAAGGCCGTGCGGCCTAGCTCGCACGGTTACCTTCAGTGACGTAGCAAAATTTTAAGTACGAGTCAATTATTGTCTTGTACTGTTTATTTTAATCAGCTTTCAAGTGTTGGACTCGCGTCTCGTCCTTTTTTAAAGTAACAAGTTCCGGGACGAGAGCAGCGCAGGGCCGAGACGATGGACCCGGTATAATATATAATAATAGAATAAGGAAAGGCGTGTGATGTTTACACCAGATTTTTTTTATCTGTAAACAAAATTTTTCGGTGGACATCGTGTGCGCACTCAATCAATAACTTCTTTGGTTTTTTTCTTCTACCTTTCTTTAAAGTTTCTGTCAGTAACTAGTCCTAGGTCTTGATTAATAATACGAGACATTGAAGTTCTGGAAATTTGCATCTGCCGAGACATAATATTCTGCTTACGAAGAGGATTTCGTTTAATTCGGGCACTTAGAGCTTTGACTACCTGGACAGTCTGAACTGAACCTGGTCTTCCAGATTTTGGACGATCCTTGATACATCCAGCTTCGTTAAACAATTTTATGGCTCGATACAAACTGACATAAACATACGTCTTAAAAATTACACCTTTTTCAGTTCCGCACTTATGTAATGCTACTAGAAAATCCAGCCAGCTACGCTTGGCTACTATAGAGAATGCGATTGTTACGAACTTTCTGTAGTAATCGTTACTATTGCTGCCCGCCAACGATTGTGCCAGTCACTCTGGTGCATCGCCGTAATGGGCGTTGACATGTTGACATCACGAAATATATAGTAACGATCGTTCGTGTATTTCCGTGTGGCCTCGAACGCGTTACTTTGGCCACCAATGCTTCTCACACGGTCGGGGACCGGGGACCTCCGCATTGTTCTTTAAAGATATTTGATTTGATGATTGATTATAGCAATACGTTTTTTGTCACTCCTCTCTATTGGTAAATAACCAAACTTGAGATGAAACATAATGTAACTTAGAACTTTAAGACTTGACAATTGCAACCGTATCTTAAAGCCATAATGTCTTTATGCTGTGTAAAGGGTAGATTTAATTTTGTAACAGTGTTTATTGGAATGCTAGGTATATTATGAAAATTTGGAAATTCCTGATGAATTAAATCGTGCTGTCTGTTCGATATTTGTAGAACGTTCTTGAGACCGGTATTACAGAAAAACAGGACATATTGGAGCTAGTCATAAAATAACTTGCTGTTTTTTACATGTTCAGTGTGATATAAAATTATAACGGATATTTGAGTTTAGGACGCGCTGTATATACTTTATGTAGTTATAACAAAAGTTGCGAATTGATTCTAAAGTTTATTTGTTGCAATGTTGCAATGAGTTTGATCTTGAATTATCGAAACTACTTAATGCAACACGTAGTATTATCGCTTCTTGCTAGTCATGCCCTCAAGGCTGCAGTTTAAGCAAACGGCAAGTTAATCTTGTTGCGAGCTTCTATACATTAGTCATAAAGTTCAATTAATACTGCATTGAATATACACAGCCATGTCTATATTTTTTTTGGCACTTACTGTTATGTTTGGACAGGTTTCTTTTCGTTGTAATTTACATATCATCGAAAAATTATTCTCTGAAAGGTTTATTTTAGCATTATTTTTATCAAGTCAAATCTAATATAGAAAACTAATGAGCATAGCAACGATATCGTCTTATCAAAGTTGGAAAATTTCAAACCATGATTTCATAACTCTTAATAACGTGTAATCTACAGATACAGTTTTTATGCTTAACGGAAAGTATGAGGAAATGTAATGATGACGAATACCAAATTTAAATGAGTTTTACAGGTAGTACATTCACATTAAGGGAAATTGGTGAAAATGACTTTGTTAGAGTACAGGATGTTCCAAAAAACTGACACTCAAGCAAAAATGGAAATATCATTATTTAATTTTTTTATTCTTACGCTAATGTGAACCAATTTTTATATTTATTACTGCCGGTTTATTGCTGGACCCAGTTCATCTCCAGTTATAGTAACGATAATCATTATGTAGGTACATATTCTGTATCAAAATATTGAGCCAATGTTAATATAATGAAAAATTGCTTGGCGACGATGCGCATGCATGAATGACAATTTCACTGGCTGGGTCGGTTGGGAATTAGATGTCGACGAGTGAGCACATTTGTGCAAAACTAAAATATTTATTAGCAGAAACTATTTGGATTGTCAGAGGACTTTTGGGAACAATATAATGAATGTGTGTTACAAACTTTTCAGAATGAAAGTGATTCACGTTTTGGAAAATCAGTAACGAGTAGAAGACCGGAAAATGTCGAACGTGTGGGGACTACAATCTACAAGAATCGGCCACCGATCCTCTGAAAACTGGGAGATGAGCTAGGAATTCCAAAAACTAAAATGTGTGAAATTTGACCGAGGATTTTGACATAAAAAGAGATATCAGGGTAAAATTAGTTCTGCGGCTAGTTAGTTATCAGAACAAAAGGAACGTTATGATGTTAATGATTTGCTGCAGATTACTACCAGTAAACTAATTTCCTCAAATGGGACATAAATGAAATATGGGTTTACGGGTACGATCCGGAAACAAAGGTTTAGTCAAAAGTGTGCGAGATCTTTAGGTCCTAATTTTTGAAAGAGACTGCGGCTACGCAAATGTTTTTCGTATCTTGTATCATTTTTATTAAATATAATAAATTTTTTATTATCGTAATTGTAATATTTTAGTACCAATGTGGTCAACATTAATGCCTGACGCACTAAAAGAATTGAGTACCTGCTTCACTTTGAACAAGGGATGGATAACAATGCGGTCATTTAAGGCGCGGTGCTTGTTACATCATCCTATATTAGAGATCGAGCAAGCGTTCGAACATATGAGAGCCTTAATCTCTCAATACGAAAAGCCACACTGGACATTAAAACTTTACCATTATATTATATTGTAATATTTTGTATTATACGGCTCGGTACTTTCGGATAGACCGCATATGTACACGCATAGAACGAAAATAAGGAGGTTACAATATTTGTTTCGTTTTAAGTGTGTGTTAAAGGATCAATTTTGTAATGTATAATAATGCATGTTACTTATATACATGTTTTTGTTCATAAAACAAACAGCTTGGTGTTATTACTTAAATACAGTGAAATAAAACAGCAAAGTTAGATATGTATATAATTTAATGCAATCACAATATTAAATCTACAATCAGCTGTTTTATATAAATTACATTTTACGTACCTACATATATTGTAAATTTTTAAAGGAAGTCGGTTAGTGTATTTTTTTTAGTTTGTTAACTAATATGGGAAGGTGGTGCTTTTATGTATTACAAGGAAGGGATTTTCAAACATTCTTCAAATAGTGTCAATGAACCGATAACTAAAACGGCGGCGATGAAATTTCCTGTTCCACCAATGTGTTCCCTATTATGCAATTGTATGTATAGAAGTATTTGGACATCACTTTCAATAATAGAGTTTTATATCTACACTTTCTATAATAGATGTACTTGAACCTTCTTTCTTGTTATATAAATTTAGATTATCCGTTAACATATACGGTAAACGGTAACATAAATAATAAAAGTTCAAATGTTTAATCTTATGCCCGTACGTAAAAATAAGACAGGCTAATGCTAATAAGTTGTTCTTATAATCCATTAGAAATCTTTACCGCAATACGGCATTGTTCTACTACAACCAAGGACCGATTCAGTATGCAGTTATTTAGATATTGCAATAATCAAAAACTGTTTCTTTTTTAATTTCGGTTGTAGCAATTAGAATTCCCACAACGAAATAATGTTTTTTGCAAATTACAGTTGAAGTAAACGCCGATTCAGATTAAAGAAGGGCCATTTTATTGAGTCAATTACGCACAACTTTTTAGCATTCTGTTCACACCTAGTAAGCGGTGACGCTGCAGATTGGAGTTTCATATGCAAAGTTCATTTGATAATCTAATTTTATAACCGCGCGGTGCCCTATGTACCTTGATAACTTCCTTAGTGCCAATTTTTGTTTTCTGTTTTGTTGTTTGTACAAGGTTAAGCAGAAAATGAGCTTTTCTGTAGTAGTACAACTCTTATATTTTCAATAAAATATGAATTTTGAGAGATTTTTTTCTGTGTAAGAGAATTATATATTTTCTGTGGTTCAAGTTATATGAAAAGTAAACATTTTTATTGAAACAAAAACTAAAAATAAATAAAATTAACTGTATAAGAATGAAGCATATTGAACTGATAAAACAAATATGGAGTTTGAGAATATCAACTTACTTTAAAAATTTTCTTTCTATATTCCTTTCTAGTGGTTAATGAGGTGTTTATTCTACTTTTTAATGCCGTGTAAGAATGAAAATCATATTCTGAAATTGGCAATTGTCAATTTTCTAGTTCACTTTTACCACCTTGGTAACTCTACATTCCAAATTTTTCTATTACAACAATCGAAGCCGAACTCAGCAGAATATATTTCAACATAGCCGATTGAAGCCGATTCAAACCGAAAATGCCGACACACATACACAGACAGGTACGAGTGCGCTTGCGCGTTACGTACACACACGTTCAGATAGATTATTTAGTGCTATTGTCGAAATAAGTTAATTTTTTATTTGGGGCTTCAATCTACCTATTCCCCAATGAGAGCTATTGGTCTTGAATAATTTATTTTTTAGCGTTTTGCTCCATTAATTGATCAAAGGCGAAGGTTTGGCAGGAGATGCGCATTCTGTTTATTTCCAGAAAATTAAAGAATGAAAACTCACACGTAATATGGACTTAGTTCCTTCCTGTATCCCCGTTTTTAGTGTGTAATAAAATTCTTTAATACCATCCAGAAGTTCTCAGGAAAAAAACATTTACTCAATAGACAATTATCTTTTTCTAAATCTAGATAGGCTTAGACCTAGTTCTTCAAAAATCTGTATGGGCATGTATCGGTAGGATTGAGTCACTGTGGTCGAGGGGCAAGCTGTGGTGCAGACGGACCCGGGTTTATTTTCCGGAGTTCTCTGACGTATGACGGGTGGCCTAATCAGTCACTAAAAATAATTGAGTATCTGTGTTCATTCGAATAAGGGGTAATAATGGCCCCGCATCAGAGTGGTGCGGGACAACCGGGCATAGTGGCGAACATATGAGAGTCTTAACCTCTAAGTTCGCAGGCCACACTCGCATGCCTTACCATTATTATCGCTAGGATTAGTTTTTGTGGTTTCCGGGAGAAAGAAGTTATCTATTATTGTACGCGCGATTTTTTCTTTCAAGAAAACAACTGGTAAATTTAACACTTATATTCAATAACGAGTTAAACGAAGATTAGCTTTACATTAACTGGCCATTAACAAGCCAGATTGTTGAAGTAGAGTAGAAGAATGGCAGAGAGTCCGGACCGATTTTGATTTTTATAACCTCCTGACCTATGTCAAGAAGTTCGTTACAAATCTGCTCTTTCTAGAAGGTGAAAGTTCGATACCGACCGTTCCTGGCCGTTGGAATCTCCGATTTCAGTGTATTCCGGGAGTTAGCGTTCCGAGCAATTAAATGGGGTATTAAATGCCGTTTTATGGATTAACGGATACAGGATTATAACGGAGTTTTAATCGAACTGTCTGTTTTACATTTTCCTATCTAAAAATACCTGAACTACTCAGGGGCTTGTACAATTATATTGGATCAGTTTTCCAAAGTTTGTCGAAGGTCTGGTTCTATTTAGTTTACATTCTATTTAAGGAATAGTAGTTTTATAACAACTTCGTTCATATAGTTTAGTAGATAGTGCATATTTATTTTTTACATAATTATATTATTCCTATCCGTCAATTGGAGACGCAGCCCTTTGGTTTTTTATCTGGAATGATATATGGAATATATGGGCCCATAAAATGTTAATAGGACATAAATAGCTATTCGTATCATATACCAATGAAGTTTAGTTTTAATAGGAAAGATAAAGTAAAGCAAGGCAAAACCAATCGCTTTTTTTAAATATATTAGATAATCCCAAAAACTAACTCTATTTTCTTATAGAACGATTTAGATAAATATTTGTTCTTAATAACCACGCCAACAAAATCTTGAGACAAGTTGACATACATACATACATATATGTATGAGTTAGACGAACTGTTCGGCTAGAACTTTCGAAATCTTATATATCTTCGAAAATCCATATAATTATGTTCTAAAATCTTTGAATCGCATGCATTTTTTAAAATACTTGCATCCATCTCCTCCAACTCGCTCTTGGTGCTGAAGCTACAATTTTTTTATCTTCTCGATACACCCTTACAATAAACAGTGTAACATGTTCATATATCAGTTGTGCCCATTAACCTGACATGTTTTCTTTAGATCCTAACCTCCAAAAATTTAGCCAATTTAGACACGATGAATTGACCTACTTAGTGCCACCAGTTCTTGTCGCTGTTGGTTGCAATTAGTTTGTCTAACTGGTACGAAGATGTCAGTCTATTGGAAACAGTTGTACCTAAAAAATTGTGCAAAAATTTGTGATAAAAATTACTAAGGTGCAGGTTTACATGATGCAAATTTTGAAAATTTGATTTTCATTTTGATAGGGGACCAAACATTATTTGTTATATTGTCAATAAACCTGATAAAATGCTTGCATGTAACCTTCACAGTTCCGATAACCTTTCACTGATTTTCTTGGTGTTAAGTTAAGGATTTAAGTACCCACCTTTATATTTTGTTTAGAAAAGAAATGAATAAATATTTTGTGGGTTAATCGTGTGTTATGGTAATAAGGTGCAACTCTGCCAAGTAAACCAATTTGTGAATTGTTGCTATTGAAATACTTGCAATTTTCCAAAGACGATCAGTGATTATTTCTGTCATCAATATGGAGGCGTTCGTGGCTTACGTTGCAGACATTTCCATTAATATTACATATATTTTCTGAGATTGGGGTATAGGTTGTGAGTAGGTTCATTCAATTTCTTGTCGTTTATATCAGTAAACCGGTTTTAAGCAGTCTATAACTTGTGATAACTCAATTTTTCTATAATTTTTGTAATAGCGTTGAGTATTTGAAAGATATAAAGGTTGATTTGCTGATGTAGACGCAATTATGTAACATTGTCAAGTACCAGAAAAGATGTGTCAATGATGATCTATTTTGCACGTTTTTATTTGTAAACCCATTCCTAAAAGTGCGACAGCTGATTGATCTCAGCACTAAAATAATAAATACAATCAGAATGTGGTAGATACCAAGCAACTATATTTGCAAATTATAATAGAGAAAATGCGAAAAAAATTAAACTAATGCAAGAAATTAATAAACTGCTTATTCCCGAGTTATATATTTTTGAAACCCAGTGGCCTAGTCAAAAAGGAAGACACTTATCCAAGTTACAAGCTAGCTCTCTTTTTGCGTTTATCTATTACCTTCGGTTGACAACATAGTCGATTACACTACTATGTAAATTTATTGTAGAGTTTATAGGGTACGCTACTTCTAACTACGAACGAAGCAAATAATACAATTAGGAAAACTGACTATTGTCAGTTAGTATTAACTAACTTAAACTAACCACCACTGAGCAAAGCGTTACAATTTCTTTTATAGTTTGTTATAATTCTGTAGGTTACAGGTACGCAGCAAACTTCCATCTTAACACTGAATGTGTGCCGGAAGTCATGATGTCCATAGATAGATATAAAAAGTTATCACCTATTTACGACGATCACAGCAAGAAACAGTATCGTAATTTACAGGGATTTTTAAATAACTCGAATTACAGAAGAAAACTAAAATAAGCAATAGTTGCAAAATGTTTACAGAAGTGTCGAGTAGGGATTTCGCTGTGATTATATAACAATTACAAACGCTTACATGATATTAGAGTATTTCAAAATTAACCTCTGGTTATTGAGTAGCAAAGCGAAGTCCAAAAATTACGTTTGAATACTTTGGTTGGCAATATACCCAATAAACAAAAGAGTTATTTGTATAAACTAACTTAAATAATAACATTTTGAAGCAGTATGTATTTTAATTAACAAACACGTGAAAATCTGCCTAACATGACATTTCTGACTTACATTTTCATGCACGATGCCTACGATTTTTTTCCAGAAATAATATATTAGAAATTTCGTATGTTGAAAATGTATATTTTCTTTCAACGTACTATAATTAAGACTGCTCGAGAATTTTTAACTGATGTTAGTCGCGCTATGACAATTTGGCACACGTCACGTACGACTACTCGTGTTTTCATGTCCTGAATTATATTCTTTCATACGTTACTGCCAAGTGATTACTTGAAAATGATTTTATATTAATTATAAAATTGAAAATGAATGCCAAATAATAATTTAGGCGATAATTACACAATACAACAATATATATCAAGTGATTAGTTAGTTACAGTTCGATCGGTTCTTTTAAAGTGGTTGCCAAAAAAACAGTTATGCCTGTTTATTCTGAAACGGGAGAGTTTGCTAGTAATTGCGTAATTTTAGCAATTAAAGTATCCTTGAAAGAAACCGTTTTTAGATCGATTGCACAGATTAATACAATATTACCTAAAGCAATTTGTGTTTCCGTAAATAAACCAAACAGATTGTTAAAAAACTACATCAATATGTTGTAAAATTGATATGATTAAGTATTTCTTAAATATAGCATCGATTGCTTTTGTAATTAGTGTGTTTAGAATAAATAAAATGATTGTTTCTAAAATGCAGTTAATTGATTAAGCTAATTTTATTTCAGAGATCAGTTGAACACTGTATGATTGGCGTTCAGTTACTATCCCAACTAACATGTGAAATGAACCAAATATCGGAAGTGGAGGCTAACAGGTCCCTGACAAAGCACCGCAAGATAGCATCATCTTTTCGTGACACACAGCTATTCGAAATATTCCGGTTATCGTGTTCCCTACTAGGAACGGCCAGGGAAAATTGTAAAAATCTAAATTTTAATGATGAAAACCAGCATGGACTGATGACCCAACTGTTGCGTTTAGCGCAAAATTGTCTAACATTTGACTTCATTGGCACGTCAACTGATGAATCTTCAGACGACCTCTGCACAGTCCAAATCCCAACCAGCTGGAGGCCTGCCTTTCTGGATTTCACTACTTTAAAACTGTTCTTTGATTTGTATCATTCCTTGCCTAGCACTTTGTCCTCCTTGGCACTGTCTTGCTTGGTGCAAATCGCTTCTGTTCGAAGATCGCTCTTCAGCAATACAGAACGAGCAAAATTCTTAACCCATTTAGTGAATGGAGTGAAACACATCCTCCAGAACCCCCAGGGGCTCAGCGATTCTGCTAATTACCACGAGTTTTGTCGTTTGTTGGCAAGATTGAAGTCTAATTACCAATTGGGAGAGTTAGTTATGGTGGACAACTACCCTGAAGCCATTCAGTTAATAGCTAAGTTTACTGTACAAAGTTTGCAGGTAGGTAGAATTTATTAAATTGATTTGTAAAGGTTTTTTCAAACATATGCGCTTTAATTATTGTGTGATTAAAAATTAAATTGATTTTAGATGTGGCAATTTGCCCCAAATAGCGTGCACTATTTGTTAAGCTTATGGCAAAGAATGGTAGCATCGGTCCCATACGTAAAGGCAACCGAGCCACACCTCCTAGAAACCTACACCCCTGAAGTCACCAGTGCATATATTACGTCTCGCTTAGAGTCTGTGGCTGTGGTCGTGCGAGAGGGGTTAGAAGACCCTATCGAAGACTTAGGAATGGTTCAGCAACAGTTGGAGCAATTGTCTGTAATCGGTCGTTGTGAATATCAAAAAACGTGCGCTTTGCTTGTACAGTTATTTGATCAGTCTGCTCGAAGTTACCAGGAGTTGCTTGCAGCTCCTACGCAGCAGATAGAGATTACAATTCAAGAAGGTAAGTCAATATAATTGCACTGTAATCTTATACAGGGTCGAATTATTTAGATAATTTATTGACATCTATGCTCAATGAACATTACAAAATAAATGTTGATAAATATGTGCAATTTACGGTACACAGAAACATTATTAAGTGGCGAAGCGAAGCGGAGTCACTTACTAACTTTATGTTTTCCGTCTGTCTGTCTGCAAAAACTCAAGAACGGTTGGGAATTTCCAAATTCTGTTTCCACCAATCGACAGGTAACCAAAAAGTCTTGTTTGCTAGTGATTTTGAAACTGATTGGTCAAAGGTCAGCGTTAGTGACCTTTACGATTTCAAATTTTCAAAATAGCAACATAGGACATGTAGCATATCATTCAACTCGTCTTTGAACACTGATTAATTTAAACATAAACCTACAAACTCAAACTTGTGAGATTGCTTCGCCACTTCGCTATGCATTGCAAGCTTTGGAGGTTTATTTCTAATTTTTTTCAAATGTAATTCGCCCCATTCTCCTACATATAGGGCAAATTGTATGAATAAGAAGACTACTACTCTTAATGCTTGTCAGATATTTAATACCTGATTTATGAGTATCAGACAGTTTATAACATCTACAACAGATTATTAATTACACTTGTCATTATTATTAGAAACTGTATATGATGATATTTAAGTAACTTTTAAAATTATAGTTTTTCTCGTACCTCATATATTCCACCAATAAAACTGGTCTTTTGGTTCTTGGCTCATTCTCAACTAATTCTTTGCCCCACCAAAATTGTTTACCCCAATATTTCACATAAGATCATGAATTTGCTTGATAAATAACATTCTCCATTCGTGAATTTCTGTTGGAGTCCTCTATTCTTTAGCAAGGAACTTACTTTACTTATTGTAAAACTTTATGTAGGTTCAAATTTTATCAATCTTGAATAAAATTATACATATACAACTGTTGAAACTATTTATAAACAAAATAGATTTACTATCTCATGGCTATTTTATCACCTTTGTCTAATTTTTCACATTTTCTTTTAACTGTATTACATAAAAAAATGAAACATTTACCACAGTATCTGCATCAATTTAAATTAATACCTCTTTTTTGATTTTTTGTTGGAATTTGACTGGCTACGTTTGCGCGTGTGCATATTTCTTTGTGTATTTAATTATCAAAAATTTGCTACTTTACAGTTTGTGAAAGCGTAAGAAAGGAAATAATTTTATTAAATGTGAAATGAATTATACAAACTGTTTAAAGAATTCCATACTAGAATAATTTACATGTACTAATAGGAGCCAGACCATTGTTTACTTACTGTTAACCAACAGTGTACTTATTATATTTTTCATTTAGTGTTACTAAATAGCATTGGTTCTGCTTATTCGAATTAAATTTTTTTTTTATATAACTATAAATAATGGTTTATTTATTTGGGTATAATTGTAGTCATAAAGACATTTAATGCTATTCTGTAGAAGATTGTTCTATAGTTGTTTGAACTCTCACTTTAGATGGTATAGATCTAATGATCACTGAAACTGCTGCCCTGGGTGACTCCATACATATAGGCAAGAATCATGTATTGTTTCCTATATTATGGTGTTGTCAGGTTTATCAGGGTATCACTTAATAATGCAGGCTGGATTTGTACATTGTTCAGTGCTTCTTTATACTTCAGTATGATGGTCATTGTAAATCATTTTTGCTTGGTGATAGTGTATGTGAAAACAGAGATTACTAGTACCTCTGCTGCTAGTTTTTGGATAATAAAAAAAAATTATTGAATTTTATCTTTTAAATTCTTAACTTAATTCTCTTTTCTGGTAGACATTCTGAGTAATTCAGGGCCTTTTCATAATATATGTTATACCTTGATGGTCTCATTACTTCTAAAATTGTCACAGTTTGCTTGGAATGGTCCATGCATCAGTCAGTTGAATGGAATGACCGTACTGCTTCCAATAATTATTCAGTAATTCATTCATTCTCTTTCAAATTTCATAAGTTGTTCATATTTGTATTAAATATATTGTGTTGACAAGGGATAATACAGTACTCACTGAGATTAACTCCACAAGCATATTGATTACAATGTACATATATTATATATTATCAGGATTTTAGTATTCTTAGCATCCCCCGATGGAAGTTCTAGGTAATCAACCACAGCCAAACTAACATCACTTGCAATATTATCTGTGATTTTTGCTCTTTAATAATTCAGTTTGGATATGGTATTTATCAGTGATGAGTAGAGAACGGATTTTTATGCAAAATGTGTGCGTGCGTGCGCGCGCGCGCGGGTGTGCGTGTGTGTACGTGTGCGCGCGTGTGTATTTTATAGTAGACGAAACCACAGATGCTCGCGGAAGATATGTTGCTAACCTTTTAATCAGTTGTTTGAAAGAAAACATATCTAGTAGGTTTTATTTAATTGCTTATAAGATTTTTGATAACGCCAATCATTTGGCAATAGTTAGATTTATTAATGAATCCTTAATGCAATTTTTCCTTTCCAATGTTGTACCCACAGAAAAAATTATTTTGATGCTGTTCAATGCAGCACCATATATGACAAAAACTAGGCGATAACTAAAGGTTTTATACAAAAATCTAATTCATATTAAATACCTGGCTCAAGGTTTAAATAGAGTAGCTGAAGCAATCCGGAATGAATTTTCCTAAGTAGCATTAAAAAGTGTTTCTAAAGGCCCCATAGAGGGTGCAGTTATATAGAGAAAAATTACCTGACCTTTCGTTGCCTCCTGAGCCTGTAATCACGCGATGGGGTATTTGGCTTAATGCAGCTCTTTTTTTATGCCAAGGATTTTGAGAAGATGAAGACTCTAATTTTCAAATTTTCAGATAGTTCTAGTACTTTTATTGAAAAATCTCAGTTTATTAGCATTTATTAGGGCTCATTATTCATTTGTAAGTAAATCAATTACACCACTGGAAGAAGAAGGAATGCCATTAAATGAATATATGCATTTGATAAACAATTTCAAAAAATTAACAAGAACGGTGTAATACCGTAAAGGAAACTTTCTACAGCGGTGCGAAATCGTAACGGTCACTTCCGGTTGCCGTTAACCGATTTGGCTGAAAATCAATCCCGTGAAAGATATTGATCTAAGATGTGTGTATGCCAAGTTTAAAATGAATCCGTTGAATAGAACGGAAGTTATAGTGTCTCCAGACAGACAGACAGGATGAAAATCTCATTAACTTTCTACTATAAGCTCTGCTGTAGAAAGTTAATAACTGCCGTTACAGGAAATATCGGCAAATATTTTAGAAAAAGGCGCTGTAGGTTTTATCAATTGCTAGCAAAAGTAAATGACATTCTCAATTTTGACAACACTGTTATGTGTGTGTGCTTTAAAAAATCCTCCTATAACATCTGTAGATGTAGAAAGTTTTTCTGCCTACAAATATAATCTGACAAACATCAAAATTTCTTACTAGAAAATACTGAGAAACGCTTGATTATTCTTGTTTTGCTGGTAGATATAAATAATTTTAATAATATGTAGTTAAGTTTGGTTTTAATGTTTTGTAAAATTTATTGTATAGTTTGTTTAATAAATTTATGCTTACACTTTTTACAATTCTATTTTTAAAACGAAAATTACCTGGTTATAATTGACTTTTTAAAAAAATAAACATTTTTTTTAATAATGCATTCTTGCATATTTTGGTTACATTTTAGTGCATATTTATGCACAAATTTTGTGATTTTTTAGTGCATAAAATCCGCCCTCTAGTGATGTTACATGTAAATTTAAGATATTTGGCATTTGTCATGATGCCTTCAGTACTATGCACATTGTATTTTTGAATATAAAATCTTGTTTTTGATATGTGTTTAAGTTTTGTAATTAATTAGAGTTTGCTTTGTAGGTCGTCTCACCTGGCTAGTATACATAATTGGTTCAGCAATAGGAGGCAGGGTGTCATTTAATAGTAATGAAGAACATGATGCAATGGATGGGGAGCTAGTGTGTCGAGTGTTGCAGCTTATGAACTTAACTGATTCTAGACTAACCCAAGGTGGATGCGAAAAGCTTGAACTTGCCATGCTTAGCTTTTTTGAGCAATTCCGCAAAATATATGTTGGAGATCAAGTGCAGAAGAATTCCAAAGTGTATCGGCGTCTCTCTGAAGTACTCGGTTTGAATGATGAGGCCACAGTACTGAGTGTATTTATTAGAAAAATGTAAGAAGCATGATGTAACATTAGCGCAACAAACTATGCAATTGTCACTTTTAGAATTACGAATTTGAAATACTGGGGTCGCAGCGAACAAATCATAAGCAAAACATTACAGTTGCTTAATGATTTGTCTGTTGGATATAGTTGTGTTAGAAAGCTGGTTAAATTGGAAGAAGTTCAATTTATGTTAAATAATCACACTAGTGAACATTTTCCGTTCCTTGGCAATGCTGTGGCAGTTACTGAGATGCGATGTAGATCTATGTTTTATACATCTTTGGGGAGGTTATTGATGGTAGATTTGGGCGAAGATGAAGACAGGTTTCACACATTTATGTTACCATTAACTGGTAAAGAACTCATACATGTATTTGAATTTTAAATTAATTTATGTTTTAGCCTCCTTTAGTAACATCGGTACTATGCTAGGAGGTGCAGAAAGTCCTTTGTTTGCTGCAGATGAGGCTAAGAAGGCTTTAATAGGTCTAGCAAGAGATTTAAGGGGATTAGCCTTTGCTTTTAATACTAAAACTTCATACATGATGCTGTTTGATTGGATGTATCCTTGAATTTATTTTTTATTTAACTATATTTGCAAAAATATGTTATTCAACTTAATTAAAAGTCAGATATCCCAATTATACTCCGATTCTTTTACGAGCAATAGAATTATGGTATCACGATCCACAAGTTACAACACCTGTGTTGAAACTGTTTGCAGAGTTAGTACAAAATAGAGCGCAAAGACTGCAGTTTGATGTATCTTCACCAAATGGAATTTTATTGTTCAGAGAAGCCAGTAAAATAATTTGTACTTATGGTATGCTACAAGTTTTTAATATAAATACAGGTCTTACTAGTTCCCTTATCAATAGGTAGCAGGATTTTAAATGTTGAAGTGCCGAAAGAACAAACATACCCTCTAAAACTGAAAGGAATTTCAATCTGTTTTTCGATGTTGAAAGCGGCTTTATGTGGCAGTTATGTGAATTTTGGAGTATTTAGACTGTATGGAGATGAGGCTTTGGATAATGCTTTGAACATATTTGTAAAGTTACTTTTGTCAATACCACAGTCTGATTTATTAGTGAGTGTATTTTAAGTTTATTCATATATTTTTGCATAACAATTGGCGTGTGCATTTTTAGGATTATCCGAAACTTTCACAAACCTATTATGTACTCTTGGAGTGCTTGGCACAAGATCACATGAGCTTTCTGTCAACACTGGAGCCACACGTGTTTCTGTACATTTTGTCCTCAATATCGGAGGGTCTGACTGCCTTAGGTGGGCAACTGAATCTCTTCACAGGTCTGTACGGCTCAGGGACACGCAGCATCTGAAACTTCATCAAACCAGATTGAGGTTACCGTTTTTGGCCATTGCTGCTTAATAGATGAGTTTTATAAAAGACAAAATAGTCTCGGGTGTTTGACTTTTGATGAAGTTTCTAACACTCAGACCCAGGTTTTGTAGAAGTACCTGGTTGGTGTAGAATAGTTAGAATTTGATAGTTTTGTTGTGTTCTTTTTTTTGGGTCTGCAGCTGATCATGTCTCTGACTGTACAAACACTTACTAATAGTAGTGTAGCTGCATGTCCTAAATTACAATTGGATAAAAAGAATTGGATGTTTGAGATGTGGTCATTTTAAATGCTAACAGTTTAACAATTTTGCTTGCATACAATAATTGGTAGGTTATATTTTATATTTAAAAATTTACTAACACTTGTGGCAGCTTATGTTTATTAATAACGTTAATATAAATAATAATAAGTCAACATCAGTGCTTTAATAATAATGTTTACAAATAAGTATTGCTATTCTTTTGCAGACACCATGGTGTGTACTGGATGTTGTGCGACTTTGGATCATATTGTAACTTATTTATTTAAGCAGCTAACTCAAAAAGGTACTGGTAACTTATCTATCTACCATTGTGGAGTTTTTTTTAGAAAAATATTTGTTTGCAGTATTTCCTGGTAAGAAAGCACGCGTTGGCATGGCTCCAGCTAGTGATATGTTCCTAAAAGTATTGGAGGTGCATCCGGAGATTCTCCAACAGATTCTGAGCACCGTCCTGAATGTGATCATGTTTGAAGACTGTAGAAACCAGTGGTCTATGTCAAGGCCACTGCTTGGGCTGATTCTCTTAAACGAGGACTACTTCAACCAACTGCGAGAGAACATAATTCGCAGCCAGCCTCCAGATAAACAAGTTGCCATGGCACAGTGGTTTGAGAATCTCATGGAAGGCATTGAGAGGAATTTGCTTGCTAAGAATAGAGATAGGTAAGTAAGGGTATACCGATCTTGAATTAAGTTGCACAATTTATGCAAACATTTCAGCTAGACTGAAATAAACGTTATTAACCTTTTTTCATTTAATTTTAAAATTCTTTAAAAAATAAAGTTAATTTTTTTGTTGACTACAATGTGACTGCCAGTGGTTTTCATGTCTCATATAGCTTCTTTTTTCTTTTCTTAATGATACCTTGAAGCAATGAATTCCTTCTTTTGTAGGTGTTGAATATCAGTATAGGCTCTTGTTTATTGATCTTTAATGCTAATTTTACAACTATTCAGCTTTTATATACCATGTGTATACACTTTTATTTAATCCAATGATATCAATAAAATTTGACTTATTTAAAATTTACTTAAACTTTATGAAAATAATTATAATTGTAAGGATTTTGATAAACATGATAATGATGATTTTAATTTAACTAGTTTTGACAGAAAAGTATATAAATGATTTAGTTAATGTATTAGAGATTATAAATGAGGAACTAGGATAGACCTGTCTCATAAGGTGTACTAAATTATACCACTTTGTTTTCCTTAGAAGTTGGCTCCTGAATTGCACAGACAGATTTATATACTCTATGAAATTTACCCACCTTCAAAAATCAAACCATAATAGTATAAAGAACTGAAGAAGATACAAGATAAGAAAGAAAATAGAAAAATGTGATTTGTAATTTTTCTAAAATTTAATCATTCAGTATCTTTTTTGAAGTGATACTATAGTACATTATTATGTTATGGTGGCAGCTAAGTTTTGAAACTTGCAATTGTCTACTAAATAATTTAATTTATGATGTAACATTAAAAATAATTATGATGTTGATGCTGCACTGACTAGGACTCAACTCCCCAAAATCCTATGGCGCTGGTAATCATACAATACTGTCCTTTAAGAAGGCTTAACTTTTCTTTTATATCTTGAGACAGATGTCATTGAAGGCAAAAATGGTATACTTTGGTGAAAAACGACGAAATCTGCGTTGTTATTGAAAACAAAGGTTTAGGGTTACTCAATGAAAATTTATTTTTTGTATTACAAGTAGCAGAAATTTAATCAGTGATTCTCAAAGAGGCAATCGAGCAGATCTGTTTTTATAAGAAAGTAAACAAGATCTAAATAACTCCTTTACAGGTTTTATGGATTAAAAAGTTAATGCCCCCTATTTCCTTAATTAGTGGAACATTGCTGCATGACAAAGTTGATGGTTTTTTCATATTTTGTATACTGAAAAATAGGTGATAAGTCTATTTGTGCATGAGAGGAATTGTTTAAAGGGAAAAATAGAAAGTTATATTTGTGCCATTCTAAGTTATACGAATGTTGGAAAGAAATGTGCTATAATTACAACAAAAAAACATTGGGACGTTTGTTCAGGCAATGTTTCAGCTCTTGGAATAGTGAAAAAGTGGATTTGCAGATTTCAAAATAATGATTTTAAGTTGGACTAGTGGCTCTGCTTTGAATGGTTTCCAAACATTGATACTGTGCATACTTTAGCGGAAAATAACTCAAGGATTACAATTGAAGAGATTGCAGAGTCTGAATTTTGATATTTTGTTTGCATTTCTTCATTTAAATAAACGTAGATTTATATTTCTATGCTCGATGTATGGGTGGGGTGGTGTATTCTTTGACACATATTACTTTGATTAGATGCCACAAAAAAGATTTTACTTGATTAACTCTCAATGGGCGATGAAAGAGGAATATTGTACAGTGTACAATAAAAGAGGAGCTCAAAATAAGCAGGTGAAAGTGCAGAATCAAAACCTGCCTAACGTCCAGTTACGTGTTGCTATCTATTTGGTTGAATTGCAGAGGAATCGTCTTGGAGTTTCTCCCATCTGGTAAAAAATCATGGTGAATAAGTATTGCAAATAATTTACCAAACTTAATGTAAAATTTCACAAAAAGAACTGATTTTGGTCAGTTGAAAAGTGACTTCTTCCATCCTGAGAACAGTAGACTGCATGTCACTAATCCTACTGCAAAAACTGGAGAAGTAAAATAAAAAATTATGTAAACTTTGTTGTTCTAGTGACTGTAGAATAATTTAATAGTAAGAAGTTTAGTCTTTTTTGAATAAAAATCAGGCAATTTCATCAAAGAAGAAAAATCTAATAAAAAAAGAAATATTCAAGTTTAAGTAAAAGAATTTATGGCTAGCTTGCTTAGGCTAATAAAGCCGTGCACCACTGCTCTAGCATTACTAAGTAAATTATTATTGAATTAATTATAGTAGCATATCTTTCCATTGTCTTTTTACCTATGTATATGTATATTTAAATCATCATAATTCGTATTGTGGTATGAAGTTTGTGTCCCAGTTTATTTCTAATAAATTATATAATATATATAATATATATATATATATATATATATATATATATATATAAATATATATATATATATATATATATATATATATATATATATATATATATATATATATATATATATATATATATATATATATATATATATATATATATATATATATATAATTATTTTTTTTAAGTTAAGGTGTACAGCATTGTTTAGCTTTAGTAAGTTGTGCTGGGAAATCGTAGTTGCATTGCTATTGATGGTTATTGTAAACCTAGTCTGCAGCTCTTAGTGTAGTAACATTGAGTAGTATGTCTGTGGGCTATCAGATAATCGATACAAACTGATCTCAACGATGAACAGATTTAATTAAGTTAAATCTATATATTAAAAATAAAATTTGAATATTCACAAATAACATTTTGGTATGAATACGAAACAAAAAACTAACCTATGCAGTGATTAAAGTAATAAGAAATAGATGAAATAAGAGAAGCGTTCAAAGAATTAAAGTACTACATTAAAGAGCTAGACCAGAAGCTTGAAATAAATATACGCGAAAAATTGGGGGATTAAAAGAGGGTAAAAATGGTACACTAAAACGGAAAATTAACGAACAAGATCAACAAATAATGCAACTTTAATAATCCAAGGTTTAATGGGTAATAAGAACAAGACATACAGAGACGAGAGAACAATTTATGCAATTATTGCAAAAAATAAATATTCAAATTAACTTAGCAGAGAAAATCGAGATATACAAAGTTTTGGGCAAGTTTCAAACAAATAAAATCAAACCAATACCAATAGAGATTACAATCCTAAAGAAAAAAGTTCTAATTCTAGTCACCCAAAAATTGAAAGAATACAAATATTTTGATTTATGAAGATTCTCCGAAGACTGTACAGGAATAAAGATAATAATTTGTCATTTACAAGGAGCACAAGAGAAAGGATATAGTATTTCTGAAACATAATAAATTACATGTAAATGATATTGAGTATTCAATAGAAGACCTTAAGGAAAGTGAAGAAGACTGGAAAGAAAAGACCAAATAGAAAGATGGGGAGAACTGTTATTCAACACTTACTATCAAATGCCGATGAGAGTCCCCTATGTAATTTAAATGAGAATGAGAACGAGGATATTATAATACAGATAAATCTTTAAAAAATTAGCAAATGCTTTGATTAATAAATAACTAAATGACCATTATTACTATGAATCAAGGTTTAAAGACAACGTAAAAATAAATGAATCAGATACAAATAATGAAACATTTATTGATAACTGGAATGCAAGATATAAATAAAACAAGTCAAATAATACGAGAAATGAACAGATGTAATATTGATATCTTGGGATTGTGTGAAACTAAGTGGGTAGAAAATGGTGAAATAATGTTCATTAATCAGAATACTATAATACTCTCTCGACATAAAGAAAAAAATTCTGAAATGAATATGGTGTTTGCATTTATATTGAATAACAAGAAAAGCGTTACTAGAATGGAATGGAGTATCTGCAAGGATAATTACTTATGCAAAGCATATAAATTGCAAGATACTACAGAACTAAACATAATAGAAATGAAAGGGTACTTGGGAACTTCAACACAAATTATAAATAAAGTATAGGAACATAGTTGATATAAATAATTTAGGTATTGAAAAACTGCAATTGTTACAAGACCATTGTTACTGAAACAGCGACAGTAGCAAGAGGTATGAAATGGGGCCAAATAAAATAATGGATACCAACTGAAACTTGGAGACTAATAGAAGAAAAAAGAAAAATACTGCAAAAAAGTAGAGGCATTAATATTTGTAGAAGTTTCGCATTTATGGTAAAGGTTGTACAGTGGAAAATGTTCAGTTTATTATACATAAGTACTGTTGAAAAGCTGGAAATAGAGAATCGATTTTATTCATAGAAGAAGAGTAATCAAACCTCACTATTTTTAATTTACTTTAGTTGTAATAGTTGTATCACTTTATTAAATCTTAATTTGACATTTTACTCTTGAGCCTAGATTTGTAAGATACACTTGTTATACTGGAAAACAAAGTAGTTTTAAACTTTCCACTTTTTTATGTTAAGGATAATAAATGATAAATTGTCCTAGTGGGTCAGAAATATTTTTGTCAACTGTCTGTTACTACATATATAATCTTTTCAGGTTTACACAAAATCTCTCTATGTTCCGAAGAGACATAAATGATTCTCTGAAGGGGCCCAATGTAAATACGTCAACAGTGAGTGATATGATGACTTCATAGTGAGTGAATGACACATGCGATCATGGCATAGAATCCAACTGCTGTGGCTCGGCTCGTTCTGCATTTAGTTTCGCGTTCAGCGGGTCATATTGTTACTTCTCTGTTAAAAGGAACAAGCAGAAATTCGCAGATTGTACATCACATTTGAAATAAACACATAGGTCACGGATTTCTACAACTTATTATGGACTGCATCTTACTTTAATAGCAATGCATTGGTGATGAGTGAAAGTGCTTTGTGTTTTTAAATGGAGTAATTGAAATTTAATCTTCGTTTTTTATAGTATTGTAAATAATAGTAATTGATAGATTAAATTTCTGCAGTTTGTTTTATCAGCAAACGTTACTTTTAAGTTATTATATTAAATAAAAAAGCAAACGATCAGTTTATATTTTTGCAGGGAAATGATCTTTCACTGATATAATCTGCAAGCAGTTGTGGCTGATGACACGAAATAACGTTGCAATTGAACGCGAGTTGTATTTGTTGACATTATTTCTCATATTGTAGTTTTAATTAAGTATTTGAAAATATAATTTTGAAAATAACTTGATCGAACCTCTACAATCCCACCATGAAAGGAAAAATCAACTGTTATTTAGAAGTTGGAAAGTTTGTAATTTTGTACAAACTGGCATGAAAGGTAAGAAAACGAATATTGTTTTAGTGTAAAGCTTAGCATGTCTGCTCGCAGTTGCAACAAATCTAGACATATTTTGTTGTACTGCTGGTACATTAAAATATGACTAGCATAGTGGGAAACTTTTGACATGTATAACTGGAGAAATAATTGATTCAATCTTATCAAAGAATAACATTTGTAGAGACGGAATAACAAAGTAGTATTTCATGAGGATCTGTTCATACAATTTCGTTACACGATTTTGAAATGAGACATCTCAGTGTCAATGTATCGGAGATATCTCTCCTAATTGTATTTGGAATTACTTTCTTTTTTCACTAATTTCAAGATTGGCCTCAAGGGGATCTATCTCGCAACTCATCAAGAACTATGAAATTGAATGCAAAAATAAAACCCAGAAAATTCTAAAGCAAGTCGAAACGAGGTGGATAAAGCAAATATGTGTAAATGGTCTTACTTTTATAATAGGTAAGTGTTACTATATCTTATCATACTAGTTGATATAGTTTTGATAACTTTTTGACTACCCGTATATACCTTGATTGATTTATTTTATTTATTTAAACTAAAAATCCTTAGATCGTTAGGTGTCGGATTAATATAGAATAATATTAATTAAATTTGGAGATATAGGAGAAAGTCTTAATACTTTAGTTAAAACTTTTGCTCACTATTTTAAGCAAGAACGACAGTTGGCAAGTATAATGTAAAAATAATGTAGATACCGTACAATAAATTTCTAAAGATAAAAGAGATAATTTCATTTATTTTTTAATTGTGCTAACTGTTCTTTCTTAGATGACCATTGTTGTTCTAGGGTAATCCATAAGGTCATGCCTTCTTAAAAATAATACTAAGCGTAAATATAACGAATTAAAGTTATTGTTCAAAGTAACATGATTGGCATGTGTGGTTTAAGCCTATTTTATTTATACACGAGTCAAAATTTTGCTCCTCAGTGACCTCTGCAGTTATGTCATTGTAGAAAATATCACATTAAACCAAGTTTTTCTTTTTTAATTTTGTTGGCTTTTGTAATTTTAAGTAAATATTTGGATTCGAATATGAGACAAAAAAGATGCTACATCAAAGATTATTCTGATATGAAGGTAATGAAGTTTTGTGGGGTAAGGTCGGATGACTTGTGGCAAAAGGCACTCTGAAATAACATGATCTTCAGAAAAAGAAATAATTTCAGTCGTGTTCGCCTTAGATATGTAACATCAAATCATCTGCATATGTTATAATTTAGCGATGGTTTTTCATGATTTGGTATTCTGAGTTTGTTACTTTTGTTTAAACCATTTTTCAAAAGTATATTGAAAAGTTATAGTGACAATGGATCACTTTGTTTAAGCTCTACTTTTACTGGAAATTCTTCCCCATAAATCTGATCATTTGTTTGTATTTTTTAATTCGTTTACATTACTTTTTCCTCTTTACTCTTTCATAATTAAATTCCATCAGCAATGCATTCTCCTTGATTCTTTTTAATACGAAAATATGGTCTGTTGCTGACTTATTCTTTCTGGAGCTTGCTTGGTATCTTCCTATTTTGTGATTCTTCTATATATATATTTTTTTTGTGCATTTTTTAATTGTTTGTCAAAATGTCCCACTGTTTTTATTGTTTCACATTTTATCTTTCCATTAATTAATAATAATAGCAATAATAGCTTCCCGCAATAGGCCAAGAAGGCCCTTTGGGGTCGTAACGGATAGGTCTGCTACAATCTAGAGCCTACGGTACACAAGGCTAGTAACGTGGCTAGCGCCTATCATTACCCCAGTTTGATTTCTAGGTACACATTTATTGTAGCCAGAGTCGAGCTGGGCCATTAAAATGTCAGTGATCGAATTGGCGAGAACGGGATTCAAACCCGCATCTCTAGGTTTCATAGTTTAGCGATCTATCAACTAGACCACTATGGCATTAATTTAGATTTTAAAATCTGGAATACTACATTTTGGAATCCTTATTTTCCAAGTATATATTTGTCTTTTTTTGGTTTTTTTTCAATGCTTTTCTCTTTATATAATGGTTTTGATTAGTTGTTTTTAATTGGTCTATTGTAGTTGCTTGTCTTGAAACAATATAATTTATTTGTTTTTATTTTCTGCCATTTGAATAAATCGGCGTTATTTTTTATATATTTTTTTCTTTTTGCATGAATATACCTGTGTACTGTGAAAAAACAGAAAATTTATGAACATGATAACATCGAATTTTAATCTAGGTCTTACACGGTAAGATTATTAACTATTTCTGATCAGGAGTTAAAGATCCTAAAATATGATGGGTTGTATAAGTTTCCTTTTTATTTTTTCAATGCTGAACTTGATTGCTTATTAAACACCCTCTGTATCTAAAAAGAAATGGGACATTCATTTTTTTTTAATTGCTTCAAATATGATTTGGGAAATTATCCAGGTTTATATTACGGAAGACAAATCATTGCAAAACTTGACAAATTTAAGTTTGAGAGAGATCACATTATTTACCCCGCAGTGAAAAAATAGAATATTGTTACTGATTTTTTAAATAAAGTTGCTTTGAAACTTAAGATCTTCTGTGGGAAAATAATAAAATGGTAGGAAAAAATTGATTCTTAGAATTTATGTAGAGAAATATTACTCCTTATGGTTATTGGAGGTTACATGTTGAAGTTCTTGGCTTTTATACTAATGTTGTCAGTTTACAAGAGGCTTGAATAAATTCGGATTGTGACTATTCATCATGGCAATTATTCTAACAGATCATAAGAACTTAATTTTACGTTTCAAAATATTTTATATTATTGGATAATGAACTTGCCATTTAAAGAACATTAGAAGTCGTGCATTGAATTTGAGGAGCAAAGAAAAGATATACAAGTCCTAGGCGAGTGGTGAAATATGTCATTTTATAAAAAGATCAGTCATTTTGTGATAAATGTACAATCAAGAGAACCTAGATTAATCTTCGTTAACTGTTTTTTATCCTTGATTACGTGTTAGCTTTTAACATGCTCTGAAAATATATGGAAAAATAATTCCACAGGTTAAATTTTAATGACAAATGTTTTCAGGTCTACAAAAAAAAGTTAAAACTACATGCATGTTGCATTGATGTCATTGTGGACGAAAATAATCGGACTCAAAAATATGTACATTAGTATTCTTTTGTTAATGAGATTTTGGATTTATTTCATGGTGAAGTTTGGCTATGCAAATAGCCAATAATGGAGAGTTTCAAGAAAGAGCATTACTTGCTTAAAAACTTGGTGTTTCATATGCAATTTACCATTAGATTTATTTATAGGTCCTATGTATTTTGTGGTACAATTGTAGCCAGTAGTTTACTATAACTATATGAATACGCGATCCTAGGAGTGCATAATAGGCGCTAGTTGCAAAGGATAAAATGCGCTAGTTCGACTTGAAAATCGCACAAATTTTTGTGAGGAATTTTCTCATAAATTAAATACCTTGGGGCAAGTAATAGTTGCCTAAATCAAATTTGGAAGGTAAATGCAACTGTAAACAATCTCGATAATTTGTTTGTTGCTTCTAGTGCCCAGAGAATTGTTAGTTTTTTAACTATGTTGATGTTCACAGACCTAAGTAGGCAATTTTTTATTTCGCAAAATGGTTGAAGTTTTTATTTATTTCGTAAAACTGATATTGAATCCTTTGCCGTTTATAATAAAACTAAAATATATAATCTGATGATCAAATCGTCATTATTTACAAGAGATTGATTATTTTGTAAAATGACACATTTTACCTTCTATTTATCACATATATATGCTTTAAAATTTTAAAGCTTTAATGATGATTTTTTCTTCTTCTTCTTCTTCTTGGCTATCATGAAGGCTACTTGAACCTTTGACACAGCAGCTCGGAACAATAATCGGTTACTTTTGTTGTATCATTGGCGTAAGTTCTTGAGCCACGATGTTCTTCTTCTACCAACAATGCGTTTGTCTTGTATCTTGCCTTGGATTACTAATTGCAACAACTCGTATTTGGGATTTCTCATTATATGTCCGAGATACTCCAACTTTCTAGTTTTCACTGTCTGCAGTACCCCTACATTCTTGCGCATCCTTTGCAGTACTACTTCGTTTCTTATTTTGTCTTTCCAGGATATGCTTAACATTCTTCTGTACCCCTACATTTCAAAAGCTTCCACTTTTTTGCACATAGCATCCGCGAGTGTCTACGCTTGTTCAGTGTGACACCTGATTTCCAGAGTATGATCACCGTCATCATTAACAAAGCAACCGAGATACTTGTATTTGCTCATTCTCTCCAAACTGTGGGCATTACATAGCAAATTTATGTTGGCAGGAGGGTTTTTAGCTACAGACATGAACTTCGTTTTCTTGCTGTTAATGGTAAGACCATAGGTAGTGCTTGCAGACTGAACTTTGTTTAACAATAACTGAAGCTCTTCTATAGTGGGTGCGATTAGAATCGTGTCGTCCGCGTAGCGTATATTATTAACAGCTTTGCAATTGATGACTTTACCCACATCAAGATCATGTAGGGCCTCTTGGAATATGTTTTCAGAATAAATACAGTAAGTGTATACAGCCCTGTCGGACTCTCCTTAAGCTTTCCACATCTTCAGTCAGTTCAGACTCAACACGCACATTCGCCCTTTGGTTCCAGTACAAGTTCTTTGTGAACCTTATGTCCTCACTGTCAAGACCTATTGTTTTCAGAATGTTCACCAATTTTGCGTGCTGTACTTATCAAACGTATTTTCATAATTGATGAAACATACGGAAACATCTTGATTCATGTTCCAGCCTCGATGAATAAGGATTTGATACCAAAACAGTGCATCTCTAGTTCTCAATCCAATCAATCAGATAAAATGGTACTTTCGCATTTTCTGTAAATCCTGTTATGTATTATTTTCAAAAAGATCTTCAAAATGTGACTTATTAGTGAAATAGTGCGGTATTCATTGCATCTCTTTGCTGAGGAAACTTCAGGGGGAGTAATAAACATAGATCTGAGTCAATCTGCTGAAATGCAACCCGTGTTATATATATTATTGAACAACTTTTCCAGTAGTCCAAGGTTACTACACTCTAACACTTTTAACAATTTGCTGGGTATTTCATCAGGACCCATAGACTTGCCCATTTTTGCTGTTTTAATAGCATACGCTGTCTCACTCCTGGTGATGTACAGATCTATAAGTTCTGTATTAGAGTTTATATCTATAACTCGTCTGTCGTCTTTGAACAAAACAGCAATGTAATCTTCCCAGATATATAACTTTTCTTTTATAGACATCGCGTATCTACCATCGGATGCCACCAGGGTGTGGGTGTTTTGTGATTTCTTTTATTTTCTTATGCACGTTGAACCAATCATATTTAGCTTGATATTCTTCAACCTCGGCACATAGGTCATTTAACCATTTTTCTTTAGCCTCTAGTACTTTAACACGTATAATCCTATCTGTTTTTTTATATTGCGATACATATCTACCGTTGTACTGCCTGCGCTGATCTATTAAGTCCAGTATTTCGAATGTGATCCAACAGCTTTTCTTCATCTGGTTCTGTGGCTGTAAGACACGATCTCCTGTTTTCAATAATGTGTTTTTTATGGGACTCTATAAGTTCTCTACATCTCCTTTGGACAGGTTGACGATTTCAACGTTAATCTCTATATGAAGTTTGTTATGAACTCGTTCATCCTTCAGTTGGCTCACATCTATTTTCTTCTTACGTGTCTGTGGTTTAAGGACTTTCATGTTGCAATGTAAAGAGGCGACCACAGGATTGTGATCAGACTTGATGTCAGCACCAGGATAAGTTTTGGCGGACCTTATGCTAGATTCTTTTATTAATCAGTATAAAGTCTACTATTTTTCGAGGCGAGTCCTTTGGCGATTTCTAGGTATATAGTCTTCTAGGTGGTAATTTGAAAAATGTGTTAAATTACCAGATTATTCTCTTTTGTATTAAAGGGTCGCCATGTTCATTCCTTTCTCCCAATCCGAAGTCCCCAATTACATTCGATATTTTCCCATGTCCCACCTTTGCGTTGAAGTCTCCTAGGATCAAGACAATATCCCGGTTGTTTAAGTGACTTAGGGCCAGATTCACTTGTTCATAAATTTGCTCGATCTTGTCTTCACTTGAATCAGTGTTGGGTGCATAAACTTGTACCAATTGTATGTTCCTCGGCTTAGACTTAAGTTGTAAGACCATCACCTGGTCGGATATAGGTAGAAAGTTGGTAACATTTGATGATTTAGAACACTAAAAATAGGTAATCAGAAATATGAAACATTAATAATAAAAAAAGTGCCGTGGTAGCTTAGTGGATAGATCGCTAGACTACGAAGCCAAGAGTTGCGGGTTCGAATCCCGCTCTCGCCAATTCGATCGCTGGCATTTTTACGGCCCAGCTCGACTCAGGCTGCAATAAATGAGTACCTGGAGGTCAAACTCTGGGGTAATAATAGGCGGTCGGTATGTAGCGCTGGCCACGTTACTACCCTTGTGTACCGTAGGCTCTAGACTGTAACAGATCTATCCTGTTACGACCCCAAAGGGCCTTCGAGGCCTATTACGGGGAACTATTATTATTATTAATAATAAAAAAGCGAATAAGTGAAAAATACTGAAAGCATAATCTTTTAGTTCACTACTTTGCTACATATGTCTGTTTACCAGATATATTGGCTTAATCAGCTACAAAACATTAATTTTAAAAGGGACTTTTGCTGTTTTATTTATTTCTGTGAGATAAGGGATCGGAACATTTTAAACCCATGCAGTTATTCATCATGTGCAAAACAAATTATAGAAAGCATGGATATGGATGAAGTACATTTAGAATCGCATTTCTTGGTATAGTTTGGTACAAAAAGGGAATTTTATTTCATAGGGAAATGTTAATGTGGGGTATATTCTTTGATGTGTCAGAGCATTTTGTAGGATTCTTTCAGAATGTATATTGAATAATAATGGAGACAGGACACATCCTTGTCTCACTCCTCTGCTGATCTGAACTTCAGCGGTTAGCTCACTGTCTACTTTAATTTTAGCAGTTTGGTTCCAATATAGGTTCTGTATAATTCTTATATCCTTCCCATCGAGACCGAGCTCCCATAGAATGTAAATCAATTGTTGGTGTTGGACTTTGTCGAATGCCTTTTCATAGTTTATATAGCAGATATGCAGGTCTTGTCGCATATCTAGACATTTTTCTACAAGAACTGTTAGACTTAGTAGGGCTTCCCTAGTTCCCATCCCGGCTTTAAAGCCGAACTGTGTGTTACTTAAACTGTTTTCGCATTTTCCTTTTATCCTCTCATATGTGATGCGAAGATCCATAGAAACTTTAAAAAAGTTTAAAATAAGCTACAAAGTCAAAAAATAAATAAATATTATATACATATATATATGTATGTGTATATATATATATATATATATATATATATATGCATGTATTCCTTCCTGACCACCATATTCAAATGTTTCATTTTTGTTGTTTCCAAGATTTACATAGTTAATTAATTCCGGTTTATATGATGTTTTAGATTTTTTATAGTTCATGAGATCGTCACAAATCAAAAAAATGATGTATCCTACATAGCCCACAATTTATCCACCAACCAGTAGCGCGCCTAAAAATTGTACGGATCGCACTGGTTTCATAAAGATTGCAAATATCACCTTGTATGTTCTGTATTATCAAGTTATCGATCTTATTGATACAAATATTTTATTACTTTGTCTTATCATTTACATAGCAATGATTGGCAACCATTTTCAGCTGGGATGGCTTTTCCTCCAATTTGAGTATAGTAGATTCTGTTTCTTCCCCATTTTTATTAAATAAATATACATTGCTCTGGAATAAATATTTGAAAACCTGATAATTTTTATATGTGCGTTAGTTCGGTTTCATTATGTTAAGCCTACCTTTTTTGGAGTTATAAAGAGAACACCATATTACAAGATTTAAAATAAATATTAATTTAATTTCTTTATTGATTACTTATTCAGTTGATAAAAAAAATTTAATGCGTAAAGTCTTTGCTTCACCATGCATCCTTGTATAATATTCTATTTACCTTATATATATTTTTAGCTTAATATATATCACATACTGATTCTGACAAGTTTGTGGATAGTTATATCGGTAAGTAAATTGTTCAGTATCTTATAATTCTAAACATCATTTAAGTTAAGTTATAATTTCTCTTTACAATAAATACGAAAGATTGCTCAGTTGGACTACGGAACAACATAGGTTTTTGGAGCTAAATGAAAAAATTTGCAACAAAAGAATTTGTACTTCTTATTCTCTATATTGTTAATTTTTTATTTTAATATTGCTTTTACCTGATCAAAGGCCAGGTGCTAATTGCCCAAAATGAATATCTCGGACATCGAATGTCAAATTTAGCAGGCTAAAGATTCAAGCTTAGTTTGTTGAAAATTTCGTTCATGCATAATCCAGTAACTATAATGATAGTGAAAACAATCAAAATATAAATAATGAGCCTAATATAAGACCGGAAGAAACACCAGAATGTCAAAAAATAAATTAAAAAACATGCGGTTATTAGAGATGTTCAAAGAATTTTAACGTAAAATGAGTTCTTTTAAGTCTCTTATTCATGGACCATGTGAAATGGCCACGGAATTGGCAAAGAAAACTGAAGAAACTACTATTTAAAGGCATATAAAACGAGAAAAGAGAAAATAAAAAAACTACTAAAAATGAAGGAAAAACAAAAGAAGTAACAAATGCTATAAAAGGCAAGAAAAGCAGAAAGTTTGTCCAAATAATCAGATAATGAAGATAATTTTTTAAATGGCTTCATCTGATGACTATTCTTGTAATGGGAAGAAAGAAAAACCAGCTAATCCAACTCTATAGTTCAACAGACTATCATGTAAACTTCCTGTAATGAAGAAACACAAAATCACTCTCATTTGCATTTAACCTTTTAATTTACTAATAATAATAGCACTTCTTGAAAGACTCGGTTATAATCTTATCCTAAAAATAGATTCGTAGTTTGAAATCTTTAGTAATGCCAAATCACTGGTATCCAGCTTTTTAATCATTTTTCATCTAATTTTAAACCACTTTACATTTTAAATTCGCTTTGAGGCTTCACTCTTTTCTTATTTTTCAACATTAGCAGGTTAGTAAAATGCCAAATTATATTTGTGTAATAAAAAAATATGCGGAAATTATTATCAGCTTTACAAAAAGAGTTCATGGAAAATTAATTAAAGAAAAACTAAAGAAGCATATAACTAGGCTAGGTTTGTGGCAGGAAGATCTTATACAGATCATATATACACAGTACAGCAGCTGATTGAAAAAAAATGACAAAAAAGGCACACGACTTGGTAACCCTAAAGAAGCTTTGGAATGAAGCAACTTGACATCCCAAATAAATTAATAGTAGCAACCAAACCCTTACACCAAGAAAACACAAACTGTATTAAAATGAAAAACATGATGACAGGCATTTAAGACATCGAAAAGGTTACTATAGAGTTATTCAATATTTCCTATCCTCTTCAAAATTTTTGTTGGACTAACGTTAATACCTGGAGACAATGCAAAGGCATAGATGGTGGAAATGGACTTTTTGAGATGAATATGTATACAACATCGAAATCCGTAGAACGGATACGTTTATCAAAGCATCAAATAAGATGGAAACTAGGAGATTAATTTAGTATGGACACGTTCACAGGATGAACAATGAACGATGGTCTTTAGGACTTTTAAAATGGGAAGCAGAAGAAAGGAGAAGAGGCAGCCGGGAAAAATCATGATTTAAACAGGTGCAAGAAGATATGAGAAGAAGGGGCTTCATAGAAGAAGACTGGTTAGATCGAAATACATGGCGTCTAGGATAAGAAAGCTGCAGTGAAACTCGCAATACATATATAGAGACATGTTAAAGATATAAACTCAAATACAGGGAAACGATGCCAGGAATGATAGTAGATAAAATCAATGGCAAATATTTAGTACCTTAAAGTACTTGAAACAGTTATGTAGTATGAAAATGTTCGTTATCACTCAAGGAACACGTTCCACTACCAGATTGTCGTTTGTCAAATTTTGCTGCAAAATGTGCAAGCCCAAAAGGTTGTAAAAAGAGCTAGAAGGATGGTAAACAAGTATTATAAGCAAATTAGGGAGCATTTCATAAATTTACACCAGAATCAACGCTATAACTCATGAGTGTGCAAAAACGATCATTCAAAAAGTGAGTTACATACAACTACATGGGAAAGAATCTATTCACTGGGTGTTATCAAATAATTTCGTACCATAACCATTTCTAGAGAATAACTACTTCAATTGTGTTAAGGTACTAAATAATCGATAGAATAACCTAAAAACGAAATAAAAAAGACAAAATGTAAAAAGATGCAGTTCATATTGACATAATTTTGTTAAAATTACTAAATAGACAGGCAGAAAAAATTATGCAGTAAAAGAAATACAAAATGGAAAAAAATATTGCTCTTAAAGGCACCAGACTATTTAAGATCACCTCATATTACTGATCACTGAAGATATATAAACTGAATGTCTTCTTAATCTAGTTTTCTATTGGTTTCTTCATTTTTTTTAATTATGTATTTCTTCTTCTTCCTCTACCCTCCTTTCATCCTTGAGGGTGTTAGAAGTATTTAAAACTTTTAATTGTAAGAGTTAGATGTCTAAGTGGATAATTTGTCTAACTTTAGAAACTAGACAATCATCTTTACACCAACATTCCGGAAAACCGTGGCATAAAGAAACATTGCCTTTTATGAAAAGCTAGATAGATACATTATATCGTCCCTGGTGATTTATACAGAGGGAATCTTTTCAAGGCCTATCATATCTATTTGGATCGGTAGTTATCTCCTGTCAAACCTTCCAAGTCTATCCGTTGTATCCAGTATCCATTGTTCCTCATGTATTAATGTAGATCCCATCCATTTACTAAAAATGCGGTTAGAGTATCCCTTGCTGTGTATGTCTAGATTCTGTTAATTTCTTTGAGAATTCTGCATTTCTTCCAACACTATTCTTGATCAATACTATGGATTTTAGTATATGTTTTCCACAAATTTTTTTCTATTAGTTTTATGGGGTTTTAAAACTGCAATCAGTTTTATAAATTACACAAATTTGGCGTGCTACTAACCAATAAGTTAAAAAAATCTACAGATTGGATTTGGATTTTGGAAATGCACTGTACTTTAAAAAATACAAAAGGAAGATTTTTATTGCTTGTGTAAAATTTTAGATAAAAACTGGTTGCTTAAATCTAAGCTGAAAACCCGTACTGTTTGACGAAGTCTATATGCTTGGAGATTAACGTGTAAGTTCCGTACTGATTGGAATCGCAGGTTCCCTGAGTAGTTGAAGGTGATGTGCTGACGACGCCCCTAATGTAATATCGGTCGTTTGTATGTGGAAATGTCAACCCTCCGCCGCTGTCCCCTTGACACGCTGCTTGGGCTAAACGTACGATTTTATAAAACGAGAATTACAGTTTCAGCACGTACTTACCACTACCCAAATATCCGGCACAAACCTTATCGTGAGTTAGAAATCTTCTGAATGACTTAGGAACCTGTTCATAGCATTGGTCGTAGGAAATAACCGGGACGCTTAGCTCTTTCAGTTCTTCTGCAGGAGCCTGGCCTTCCACTGTTTGGCCCCAACCTACCACCTAAAAATTTCATGTTTCACTATTATTATAATAATAGTACGGCTCTAACGCTTCGCGTGGGAGTACGGCCTGCAAACTGAGAGGTTAAGGCTCTTATATGTTCGCTCAATGTGCCTGGTCGTCGCGCACCATCTTTGGTGTGGGGCAATGTGGCAAGCACCGCGCTTCAGACGACCGCCATTATTACCCCTTGTTTGAGTGAACGCAGATACTCAATTATTTTTAGTTTCACTATTATTAGGCATTGAATAAATTTCCAAATGCATTTTAAAATTCCTCAGTTCCTTTCAGCAGTTTCCACATATAGCAGAAAGAAGCCTGATGTTGAATTCTTTACACTTCATAGGAGTTTTATGTATTTATAAATCTATGCATAGAATGTTTTGTCACTTTTGTAAGTTCTGTTTTGATTTAGCAGTAAACACTTCTAGAGTGACATTCAAGAGAAATTATCTCTCCAAGTATTTTTCTTACATATTTCTTGCAATTCTATCTTTTATTCAATTCGAGCATTTATAAACATATGTTCGCTAATTTTATTTGGTACAAACAGAAGATTTGGGTATCAAACATGACTATATAAAGATGCTATTCAACCATAAATATACACAAATAGTCAAAAAGTTTCTGAAATTGCCTTGTGGATGAAAATGGACAAGTATGGTGGGGATTGTCATGCTTGATCACAGATTCAACAGGTCTACATTAAAACATTGTTATTTCAGTTTTGTTTAAATGGACATGAGTGTTGGTTATTTGATGCAATGATTCAGTTCTAACAGTGTGTGAATTAAGAAAATCTGTATGAAGTGTTACTAGATCAAGAAAATGCACAGTTTAAGAGTAGGCAGGTGATGTTGGAGGATGACCAGCATACTAAGCGATCTTCACCAATCAGAGTAAGAAAGAGTATTGAAAAGTGCAATAATTAGTTAGATATGATTGAAAATAGCCACCGAGGAATTGAAGTAAGAAGTCGATATTTCTTATGGACCCAAATAAATGCGAAGGCTTTCATGGTCGGTGTTTTGGTGCATCATGTGGTTGGTTTTCGGGTTATAAGGCCATGGTCGGTGTTCGCGAACTCTCGACTCCACAACTGCTTCAGAAGAAAATCTTTTAAAAATTCGAGATCTGTTTGATAAAAACACATAATCTAGTGCTTATCAAAAGGATCTGTTATTACTGATTTTCAAGCATAGATGCAGTCATGAGATTAACAAAAAACGTTGTTTGCTCAATAAAAAAACTACCTCATCAGATCAAAGAAAACAATGACGTTATTCTCTCACACTGACTGTATGGTCTACCCTGAATTTGGTGTTCGTAGGTTGTTAATGCAGTTTGGAGAAAGCGACGCGATAAATGACAAGAATTTTTGCATCATAATAGCGCACCAAGCACAATCCTTCAACAAAAAAATTATTCCTGTTCAACTAAATAAAAGGTCTTTCATTAAGCGCTTCCTATCTTTAAATTTAAATAAAACAAAGTGTGTGTGAGATATCATCGAAATTTTTTATTCGTTTGAAAGGCCTATCGATGCCATTATGTATGGAATATAACATCGTGCAAATGTCCGCCGCGGCTTCGCTGGATGGTGTGCATCCGAAATGTCCAATTTTCCAAGACTCTGGCGCATAAATCAGGCCGAATTTGACCGATGGCATGAGTTATGTTGGCTTTGAGGGCTGCTGTGGTTTGTGGCTTATTCACATAGACCTGCGACTTAAAACCCTACAAGAAAAAGTCTAACGGGGTCAAATCGCACGATCTCTGTGGCCAGTTCACATCACCTCCACGTGAGATGACACATGTCGTTGACGGTGATGGCCTGGCCAACGTCTTTCTCAAAGAAATATGGACCAATGACGCCGCCAGCCAAAATCCACACCAAACAGTGACTTTTTCGGGATGCATTGGACGCTCTTGGATCTCATGTGGATTGGAATCGTCCCAAATTCGACAATTTTGTTTGTTGACGTACCCATTCATCCAGAAATGGGCCTCATCGCTGAAGATGATTTTTCGATGAAAATTGTCTATGGTCGTTTACCTTCAGCTCCTGGGTCAGTTGAATTTTGTACGGGTGCAGGCCCAAGTCACGACGCAAAATTCGCCAAGTTGTGGTCTACGAAAGGCCGAGTTCTTGTGAGCGACGCGAAATAGACTGCCTCGGATTCTCCTGCACACTCACGGAGAGCGGCGATGTTTTCGGCAGATCTTGCGTTTCGTCGTCGTACGGGTGTTGGTTGATTGTGGACTCAAATTTATCCACCACACTGCGAATAGTCCTCTCAGTAGGGCGATTATGGCGACCGTAAAATGAGCGAAGCGCGCGGAACGTTGCCCGAACAGAACACCATTTTGATAAAATAATTTTATCATTTGCACGTGTTGTTGAACGCTATATCCGTCCATGGTGATTTGGCAAAACAGACTGAATAAATGACAGCCAATTCGACAGATGTAGCTTCAACAATATGGCCGATATCAACTGTCAAAGTTCGGAAGTCCCTATTGTAAGAACCTTTACTATACTTTCTGAATAGCCCACAAACGTTAAGGATATTGTTTTGAACAGTAGAATGGACAAAGCAAATGTATGCAGCATTTACAAATGTTTTACTTTGAACGTGATTAAATAAATTTTATTATATGGACTATATATTTTTAAGAGAAGGGAAAAGAGGGAGCAATGGGGTAGCATTCTACATTAGAAAAAAGCTAGTAAAAAACATAATTGAATTTACACCAGTGGATGGCAGGATAGCATTACTAAGACTAAAAATGGAAAATATGCACGTATCATATATTAACATTTACGCACCTACGGAAGTCGCAGAGCAAGACGAGAAAGACAGATTCTATGAAAATTTGGAAAGATTGTGTGAGGGCTGCCAAAAAAAGAAGAAATTATAATATTGGGAGATGCAAATGCCCAAATAGGGAAAGAGCCGTACCTGAGCGAAGAAAGAGGAAACGGAAAAGGGACAATACACGAGGCAACAAACGACAATGGACACAGACTATGCCAGTTAGCAGGAGCCTGCAATATGACGCTTATATCTACAAAGTACGAACACCCCAAAAAACATAAGGCAACATGGAGACATCCGGCAGGCTCAACAGAAAATCAAATTGACCACATACTAGCCACGAAAGGGATACGTAACAAGACAATAGACGCAAGATCCTACAGAGGCGCACAAGCTGAATCAGACCACTACTTAGTAATAACAAAGCTAAAGAACTTAGACATGAGGAAGCACTACAACACCAAAACGGAAGTAACAAAAGTAAATCTAGAAGCTCTCGGGTGCGAGGAAACGAGGGAAAAATATCAAGATTCATACGCTAAAAATACACAAAACAAACTAACAAACATTACGGACATAGAGACAATATGGAGAGAAATGAAACAACACATACAGCGAACGGCGGAAGAAGTGCTAGGAAGGAAGACAACAAAAAAGAAAACGAAAGAATGGTACGATGAAGACTGAAAAAGCAAGAAAACTAAAGAATGAGGCAAGAATTAAATGGATCAACACGAGTAGAGAACAAGACAGAAGAGAATACGAAATAAAAAGAAATAACGCAAACATACTATATAGAAGGAAAAAGAACGACTGGCTAAATAACAAACTCGAGGAAATTGAACAAGACAGTAATAACCACAGCATAAAACAGTTCTACAGAAAAATAAAAAACCAAACAAATAAACCCAGAACTAGAACAAGGGATTAAAACAACGAAAGCCAAATAGAATACGAGCCCCAGAAAATAGGAAATATCTGGAAAGACTACTACAAAAAAATATTTAATGCAGAACCAGACAAAACGGAACAACCAGAAGAGGATAGCAGAACAGCGCTAGAACAAGAAGACGAATACCCATTAGAAAGGAAGTCCAAGAAGTAATAAAAAGACTGAAAACGGAAAATCCCCGGGAGAGGATGGAATTGAGTCAGAACTTCTGAAATATGGGGACCAACAACTACATAAACAAATACACACTCTAATAAAGCAGATATGGATACAAAAGAAAATGCCAGAAGAATGGAACACAGGAATAATAACACCAATTCACAAAAAAGGAAATAAGGAACAGTGTGAGAACTACAGAGCAATAACCCTATTGAATATCACCTACAAAATTTTGGCAAATCTGATAAACAAGAGGCTGAAACTACAAGCGGAGGAAATCCTCGGGGACTATCAAAATGGCTTCAGGCCAGGCAGGTCAACAATCAACGGAATACATATCCTAGAACAAATACTCCAAAAAACAAGAGACTATAACAGAGAAGTTCATGTACTCTTTGTAGGCTTTAAGAGTGCATTTGACTCAATCAACAGAGGAAAAATGATGAAAGAGCTAAAAACACTAAAGATATCCCAAACGTTGAGAAAACTTTTAAAAATGACAATACACGAAACCAAAGCAAAAGTGCGATTTCAAGAAACAACAACGGAAGAATTCCAAAAAAAAAGGTGTAAAACAAGGAGACTCAATCTCTCCTCTCTATTCAACTTAGTACTAGAAAGCATTATAAGGAACGTGAAACTAGACAAAAAAGTATTATTACCGACGACATCCAAATAGTAGCGTATGCGGATGACATAACAATAGTGGCAAACTCGAGACAGAAACTAATAAAAGCAATAGAAAAATAGAGGAAGAAGCAAGACAATATGGAATGGAAATAAATCAGAGCAAAACAAAATATATGAAAGTAGGAAGAGAAGAAAGGGACACACAAAAATACCTTAAAACGCAGAGGCACAATTTCGAAACTGTTACCTATTTCAACTATCTGGGAACGACGATACAACAATCAGGCAAAGATCGGATAAAAGAAAGAATCCTCAAAGGAAACCAAGCCTATGGAAGAAACATGAACCTTCTGAAAAGCAAAGCAATCACCAAGAAAACTAAGATAAAAATGTATATGACATTAATAAGACCAATACTGACGTACGCCCTAGAAACAGCAATAATAAGCAAAAAAGAAGAAGACCTGAGAATAGCGGAAAGAAAAATAATGAGAACAATATTAGGACCAAATATAACAGCAACTGGAGAAAGAAGACTAAAACCAATAAAGAAATAGAAGACGAACTCAGAGGAGAAACTATCACAAGATTTATAAAGGCACAACGTTTGAAATGGGCGGGCACATCATGAGGAGGACCCGACGGAGACGCTAAGGAGAATAACACAATGGACCCCACTAGGTCCAAGGAAAAGGAAGACCCAAAAAGGATGGCTAAAACAAGTAGAAGAAGACATAAGAACATTGGGAATAACAGACTAGAAACTGAAATGCAAGGAAAGAACGGAGTGGAAGATAATAACTCGCGAAGCCAGGACACACAAGGAAAGAGGAGTAATCCCCCTCATAAATAGGGCAACTATGCGTCAGCCATAATCTTAAGATTGCACGGCTTGATGATGATGATATATTTTTAAATTTTAATGATCTTTTAGTTTGGATTAATTTGATTAGGTTTCAATATTAAGTTAAGCTTAGTTAAAGAACAGAATTAATAGATGTTCACATCTATAAGGACAATTTGTTAAGTGGCAATCCTTTTGATATAAACTGATAACAATTTATTGTAATCCATAATACTTGTTTTTATAATAAAAATATATTTTAATTATTTCTCGACCCACTCTCGTGGTTATCCAAGTACCTTTACCTTCCCATTGAAGAAATCTGTCACGTCCTTTTTGAACTAGTTGGTGATAGGTGAATATTATTGGTCGGAATTATGGTGTACCAACATGCACTTTTGCTCTCCTTTATTATGAATGACTGACAATATTTCTTAGATTTGTTTTGTAGATTTCCATACATTTCATCCAACTGTTGATAAATTATGGTTGGATGAATATTTATTTATATTTCAAAAATGAACATTTATAGTACCTTGCTGCTATTAGAGGAAATAATATCAGAGGTACTCGAAAGGTCAGGAAGGATCAACTGACCACGTCCCAGACAAGATAAGACTTTTTCAACGTATGTTCTAAATGATTCTTACTTTGAAATGATCTATGTAAATTGACGAATAAATAAAATAAAAAATTGGTTTTTAACTCAAAACATGGGTTGAACCATGCCGATTATTAAAAAGTTCTCTAAATCTGCTTAACAGGGCAAGTGAGGACCCCAACAAAGAGCTAATTCCAGTCCTTGATAATAATCAAAAATTAAATCAGTAATCAAAGCGATTCATTTGGTGAACCAAAAGCCTTTGCGATTACATAAAACACATACACACGCCCGTAATATAAATAAGTTAATAAATTTAATGAAAAACAAATGACACATGCATACACAATAAAAACTTACAACTCCAGGTATCTTTCCACTGAGTTGCTGATACTCAAATAAAGTAGCCCAGTCCACGCACACTGGCTGCACAGCTATAGAGTAATTCAGCTTGCTACTTAGTATTACTACAGCAATGTCTCCTTCATACTGAGATACTTCCCCTTTATATCTTGTGGGTATGTTAATAGAATGTATCTGTAAATTATACAATAAAAAGTATATAATAATAAAAAATGGTGCAGAATGTTACTCTTGAATATTGAGCACCTCTATCCCTTTCATCATCGTACTTGCGAAAATATTTTCCCACTGCTACAAAATAATCTTCCTTGGGGAGCACCTCAGCTGTACCAGCATTAGTGAAACAATGTGCAGCTATACAATATTATATATTACTATATACATATCAGTCTGCAGCCTTGCAAAAAACATACCTGTTACAATGGCGCGCTCGTTTATGATAGAGCCGCCACACAAGTTTTCTTTTGAATGTTCATTATAAATGCCTGCATGCCACGGGTAGTCGCCTAGTTGAGCAAACACTCCTCCTATAATGTTCGGCGTTCCTTTAGGCCTCTTTATTCCGCATTCTAAAATTAGTACAATAAAGGCACATAAAAACACATTTCAAATGATTTTCATACTGGCCAAGCACTGTGGGAAGGTGTGGTCCCATGTGCCATCTCTGCATACTCGAATCGGTAGTTGTAGCAAGGAGAGATCCTCATGCAATTCTGCACAGGTTATTGTTGCTTGAGTTCCTTCAACTGGGTTATCACACGATGGCATTGACTTTCCTTGGAAACTGCATTTTACGAACGTCGTGCTTGTGGAATGTTTCGGATCGCAGGTAACTATAAAGTAAAAAAAATTAAAGCCGGCGTAATTAGACCAGAGGTTTAACTTACAAGCGCATGAGTGAGGAGGTGGATCCCACTTTCCATTAAGACACAACGAATTGCCCTCATTAAAAGGGGGAGAAGGTTTGTATAGTCTGTTGCATTTTGTAACTAAAACACTGAATGGTGGTATGTAAGTACCTGGTTGGCGGGTCCCAATTGCTTCACTGCCTAAGGTGTAGAAACCATTTCTTGGGTGGTTGGGCATTACACAGCTGTTACTGAAATTGGACATTTGTTTATTTTAACTTTTATTGAATTAATCATAAAATTAGTCATTTATATTGTAGTTTTACCACTATTATCATATATGTAAATTAGATTTAATTCTAAAGTTCCCTGTATGCTTTTAATCTAATAAGAATTAGAATACGGCATGTGTGACATAACGTTCTTTGTAGATTCTAGCTTCTGATTCACAAATTCTAGGAAATTAAACTGGCAATGTTAAGCGTATGAAATCGTCCATTTTACTACTTCACTATAACTCACACTGAGAGCTGTCAATTCACAGAAAACTTCAAATATATCTTTGTATGTATAAGTCAAAAGAGTTATTTGATACATTTTAGTTAAAAAGGACTAACGAATGAAAAGATGATCAAAAATGCACTAATATTAGTACTAGGTAGGAAGACAAGCGAAATGTAGGCATAATGAATAACATTTTTTATGGAAAATTCTACCAATAGGAGTAGAATTTCAGACCTATTTATACACATGGTCCACCAAGTTTTTAATTAGTATTACGAAGAAGCATTTATTCTAATAATATAACTATACACACTTATCTCAGTGTGTGTAACAATCGATTTTATCCAACATTTTTAATGTAAAACCTTTCTATGGTCGTAAGCTTTAATTATTTTAGGTCTATTCGATATTAAGATAGAACAGTTAAAACAATGTGCGACTATTCTATTAGTTATTACACATTTCCAAACCTCCTTTCCTGTAGAATACCGTTCTGAGAAAATCAGTTTGATCTTGTTTTTGCTTACAAGTATTGTTATGTTGTCCAATTTTCTAGCTGTGCTTAATATGCAATTTACTGGATTGGCACAGGCGACCTTTAAATGAATTGGTATCAGGAAAAAAAGGTATTTCCAAGATGATCTGGTAAGTAAAGTGCGAACTCAAACAAAAAACTTCTATCCAGCATATGATTCAAATTATGAATCATTCCCGTTTTGTCATTTGGGGAGTTTGAATCTCTTCAAATCCGTATCTATTTTAAATTTAAAAACGCCAACTTTACAGTTTGCACTTTTTCAAACGGATTAAATACTGGCCAGTTGAAGAGAATTATCTCCGGGACAAATTTTTAAAGTATATTAGAGCTTAGAAATTTGCAGCTGAGACGCATCGATTGTTTGTAGAAGCATATGGTGAGACTGATTTAAGTGAGAGAAGTTGTCGTGAGTGATTTCATAAGTTTAAGAATGGTGAGTTTGACGTCAAAGACAAAGAACGTAGCGGAAGGCCAAAAGTGTACGAAGACGCGGAATCGGAAGCATTATTGGAGGAAGATTCTTGCCAAACGCAGGAAGAACTTGCATTTACATTAGGAGTGACTCAACAAGCAATTTCACATCGTTTAAAATCGTTGGGAATGATTCAAAAGCAAGGAAATTGGGTTCCATATGAACTGAAGCCGAGAAACGTTGAACGCCAATTTTGCACATGTGAATGCTGCTTGCCGAGCATAAAGGAAAAGATTTTTGCATTTTGTATAGTCACTGGTGATGAAAAATTGATCCACTATGATAACCCAAAGAAAAGGAAATCATGGGCACCATGTGGTCATGCTTCAACATCGACAGCCAAGCTGAATATTCATGGAAAAAACTCATTTTGTGTATTTGGTGGCATCAGCTTAGCGTCGTGTATTGTGAGTTGCTTAAACCGAACGAAACCATTACTGGGGCTTTCTACCGAACACAATTGATGAGATTGAGCCGAGCACTCAAGGAAAACCGCGCCCACTACTGCTCCAGATACGACAAAATTATTCTCCTGCATGATAATGCTCGTTCACATGTTGCGGCGTCGGTCAAAACCTATTTGGAAACACTCAATTTGGAAGTCCTACCCCACCCGCCGTATTTACATTGCCCCTTTTGATTATCACTTGTTCCGATCGATGGTATGTGGCGTATCTGAGCAGCACTTTATCATAAGAAGATACCAAAAATTGGTTCGATTCATGGATAGCCTCAAAAGATAAAGCGTTCATCCGACGCGGTATCCGTATGCTGCCAGAAAGATGGGAAAAAGTGGCTTTGAATAAAAGATAAGGTTCCGTTCTTTCACAATAAATGCCCAATTTTTGATAAAAAACGGCGGAGACTTATTTGTACTCCCTTTTGTTTTGAGTCACACTTGTCACCACAACTTAAAGAATTTTATCGAAGTCTTGCATGAATCCTGCAAGTTCTTGCATGTCGCGCAGCGCTTTTTGTGTTAAAAAACCAAGCTTGGCTAACAAAAAATAAAACTCTCTGTCTGGGTTAGTAATGATTCACTGACCAAAGCATTTGAAAATATATTTCAATGTACAAAACTTAATAACACAAGCTGGCAAACTTGGAAAATGTTGAATTATTAACTTCAAGATTCTACTCTTGGAAAAATATGAATTACTGAATGGTTTCAATAAAAACTTTTTTCCAATTGCTAGGTCTAATTACGTGTGGTTTTCACAGTACTGGAAATCAAAACATCTTATTGAAACTCATTTCAATTGTTATATGTCTCGTTTACTTCACGATAATTCGATCGACAACAAAGGAAAATTGGCAAGTTGTCCTAGATGTATTAAAGTGCATAGCACCACACTTTCTGTGTGGCATATCATTCATTTTATGTTCCTTAAGGATGAATCTGGTTGAATTAGCAGAAAAAGGTTTAGTTTACAAAGCTTATTGAGCTAAACCTTCATCAAATACCTACCAAATAGAATGCAGTTTTAGGTGCCGAACTGAAGAACTTCCCAAACTCAAGCATGAACAACTGTATTCGCTAAATTGGTAAGATCAAGTTTTATATTCACTAGCATCTTAAATCTAATTCCAATTAAACCTTAAGACAAAGTTAGTCCCGCTAAAATGAATGTTTAGTTGAATTTAAGCGAAATGTAAGTTGAGCGATTGGAATCATTGATAATTTAATAGTTTTAAAATTGCAACTCGTCTACCACATCATAGACATATCGATTTAGAAATGCGGAAAGACAGGTTGCATTTAACTAACTATGAAGGTACATCGGCCGTAATTCTGGAGATAAATGTAAAAACCGGGAAAACGGAAATTTTGCACCTTTTTAAGGAACTCGAGATTAGGTAAAGAAATGTTACTAGCCTTTTTGTACACTAAAAATGCAAATACATATTGCAGTGTATGACGATCCTAATTTCAGAATCTAGTTCCGAAATTTTACTACCATTTTCTCCTAACTGAAGAAAACTCCTATGCTATCTAAGAAGTTAAAAGAAAAAATCTGAAATATTAGAATAAAACAAATCAATAATAGATGCGAGAAAGCAAAATGCAAAGTGATAGAAAATATAGCAAGAGTACGAAATTTAATATCATGTGTCTTGTACGGAAATTTTTGCTTTACTCTATGTATAACAAAAATTTTGGCGCAACTAACTCAACAGTGGATGAAAAGTTAACTTTTCCTGGTCCTATGTCGAGCATTATCCGACATCATGATTTTCCTGTTCCGCTTCGATTGCGAAACTTATTCGGTGTTTTTCCTCATCTAGTACAGACTTTAGTCAACAGATGGTACAGGTTGTACTAGTTCTGGTTCTCGGCAGACTACGTGTTTTGATGTGAACAGGTGATCGTGTATTGTATTCACGCGGTTGTGTTCTTGTGAAAACGAATGACAATGATAGTGCAAAGTGGATGTTTGAGGACAGTAATGTTAAATAAAAGTTTAATGATGAAAGCGGGCATGAAAAAGTTCTCACTGTAAACAGTAAGATTAGTTCCAGTGACTTTTAATCTAGTAATAAAGAAGGCAGTGACAATAATGCACAATCTGTAACTAGTAGCTAGAAGATTTAATGGGACGGTGATGGTGATCTTATAAAAGTTCTCACACTCTATTACGTAACAGCAATTCCTCAATGTGTTTGGCCAAAAATGAAACTTTAATATTGAGGCTTGGAATTAATTTTAAAGGATTTCTGTGAAATTAATGTTCATTTCAAAAAAAATTATAAAGCACAAGTTATTCAAAGTACTGTACATCATTAGCTACAACTTTTTCCCATCCTTCTGGCAACAGGTGGATTTTAATATCTTCAAAAGAGTTGAAGCGTTGTTTAGGCAGGCCATGTATCATCGATCGAAACAAATGGTACTCTGGCAGGTGAGGTAGGACATCCTATCGAAGTGTTTTCAAATAGCTTTTGGCTTGTTTTGCAAAATGTAGCCGAACGTTGTTGCGCTGGAAAATCACTTTATCGTGTCTTTCGGCGCATTCCGGCCGTTTTTCTTTCAACACTCGGTTCAATTTGATTAGTTATCGTCGGTAGCAATCCCCAGTGATAGTTACGCTTTGTTTCGACAGCTCATAAAACTACGCTCTTCTGATACCACCAAATGCAGGGCGTTACCTTCGATGGTAATGCTTGGTCGGGCATACATCTGACTTTTCTGAACTTAGGATTCTCGTAATGAATCCATTTTTCATCATCAGTCACGATCCGATCCAAAACCTCTTCCTTTTGTGCCTTCGAAACAGCTGTTCGCAGATGGAAAAACGTTTTTCGCCGTCTCTCGGCTTCACTTCGTGTGACTCCCAATTTTGCTTTTGAATCATTCCCATTGCCTCTAAACGTTTACCGACGGTCGATAAATCAATATTCAAGAAATCTACTAATTTTTCAAGCATTTGACATGGATCTTCATCGAATAATGCCTTCAATTCTGCATCTTCAAAATTTTTCGGCTGGCCCGGATTCTCCTTGTCTTCCATGTGAAAATCTCCACTTTTGAATCGTCGAAACCAATATTCACAAGTTAAAATCGATGGAGCATGTGCACCATAAGTCTCGGACAACAAACGAAACTTTTCAACTGTCGATTTCTTCAAATGGAAACAAAAAAGTAATGCTTGAAGCAAATTTCGTTTTGTTGGCATGAAACTCGACATATTCACAGTTCAAAAAAATATATGGTTTCTTTAAGGATGTTTTGAGGTTAGTAAGTATATTGAATAAGTGCGGAGATTTTTTACGAAAGAAATATGGCTGTAAATAAGAGGACAGTATGGTTCAATTCAAATATTATAATCTGAAGAAACCTACAAAGTGAGGTATATAAGTTTTTTATGTGTGATTCTGAAAATGTGTGGACAACGTAAAGTTAACCGTCTCGAATGATTCATGCGAGTGGTTTATGTTATCACGTTTACGCTAACAGGTTCTACACAAGCAGTTAACTTGCTTGGGAATTACATGAAATAAAAATACATAGTAAGAGCAGTTATGGTTTCTATATAATAGAGAAAATTTCAAGGATATGAATTATGCGGCTGTTAATGTAATATGAAAATGATGTGCCTTTAATTTCATGACAATACTAAATACATTTTTTGACTTTCACACATAGCTGATCACTGGTTATAAGAAGAAACACCATCTTAAATTTGCAAAGTCGCGTTATTTTAAGATACATCAAATTTATGGGAAAAGTATATAGAGCTGACCAGAACTATGGTTGTTACAAACTTATGGAAGCCTTATAAACAATAGAGAAATTATTCTTGTTGCTAATGGAAGCAGCAGATGTGAATAACTACAACCTTTATTTATTAGACAAGAAGGAGAGTAGAGGACGACCTTACTTATAGGAGAAATCTTACCACCCAGTTTATGAGCACTGTGAAGAATAGAAATTTAAGAAGAGAAGAAACATCATCTTCTCACGTTAAGGGAGAACTAAATAGGAAGATGAAAAGAAGAAGGAAAAGGGAGTTCATCCAGAAGATTGTTTCAAGAATTATCACACTCAAAAAATATATAAACAAGTAGATAATAAAATTATCAGATGATTTATTTTTATTTTTTACTTTGAAACTGTAGGATAATTATAAATAATTTATCCAAATCTTTTCCGCCCAAAGCAAAGAATTGTAGACTATGTGGGTAATAGAGAAATCGGATTAGAAAGAGTTTATACAAATGGAGATTATAAGTAGCTTAGAGAATCAATTGCAAAATCAAAGAAAATAAACAGCTTATTCTCTCTCTCTATCTACCTCCCTTCATCCTACCCACCATACCTCTCTTGCTTTTTTTTGCTCGTTATATTTTTCATTGTTTCTAATTCAGCTATTATTTGCCATTTCACTAATGTAGATCCTACTATTCCATATGTTAACAAAACAATATATTCATAACAGGTGCCTCTGAAAAGGGACTAGATAAGTTAATTTTGTACATTGCCAACTTTTTCTCTAGAATTATATATTTTGGAATATAAATTGCAGAACTGTGAACGTAGATAACAATACAAAATACGAGTTTGATGTAAGTAGTACAAAAGTAAAGAAACGCGATTTTTTCAAATTAGATTCACACTGTAATTAGCCCTCACCTTCGAAGAAAGAAGCCATAATTATAACTTTGTCTTTCTTTTAGTGTTTTGCAATTACTGTCCACTGTTTTAATTTTTTGTTATTTTAGTTATAAGGGCGAAATTGGCTCAAATATAATAAAGATCCAATTGTTAACATATCATGACCTCAAACCTTTTTTAAGTTAGGTAAATATTGTGTGTCCCAAAATTCACGCAAGATTTTTTTTTTGGTAAAGTGTTGCCAACGAAAAAACCAGCTGACAGTTGAGGGTTATTAAAAATGGAGCGCTACACGCAAGAGCAACGTGTTTTATTGTTGAGCAATATTTTAAAAATAATGAAAGTTTTGCAGCTACAGTTCGCAATTTTTGTACAAAATATGGTCGGAATAGTGATTTAAATTCATCAACTGTGCAGAGGTTAATTAAAAAATTCAGAGAGACTGGATCAATCGTTGACAATAGACACTTTGGTCTCCCTTCGACAAGTCGTTCACCACAAAACATCGAAGCAGTTCGTGAGAGCGTTGCTGAGAGTCCAAGAACATCAATTCAGCACCGTGGTCAAGAATTGGACATTTCAAGAAGCTCTCTACAATGTATTCTCACGAAAGATTTGCATCTTCCTGCTTAAAAAGTTCAATTGACTCAAGAACTGAAATCTACTGAGCACGCACAGCGAAGAGACTTCGTTGAATGGATTATGGAACAACAAGTGGACGCTGATTTTTCGGACAAAATCATTTTTAGCGATGAAGCTCATTTTTATCTTGAGGGCTTCGTTAATCGTCAAAATTGTCGCATTTAGGGCTCAGAAAATCCACGAGTGATTGTTGAGCAACAAATGTATCTACAACGTGTCATTGTTTGGAGTGGATTTTGTACTAGAGGCATCATCGGACCATTCTTCTTCGAAAATGCGGTTGGTCAGGCAATAACAGTTAATGGTGCACGCTATCGCGACATGATAATCCAGTTTTTTGTGTCTAAATTGCAAGATAAGCATGTAGACGATATATGGTTTCAACAAGACGGTGCCACATACCATGCAGCCCACCAAACAATTCAATTACTGCATCAGTCATATCCTGGTCGTGTAATTTTTCGTTTTGGTGATCAGAATTGGTTGCCCAGATTGTGCGATTTAACGTCGTTGGACTTCTTTCTTTGGGGTTTTTTGAAGTCTAAGATTTATGTCAACAAGCCCAAGACCACCACACCTTGATGGAGGAAATTAAGCGCTGTATCAACGATATTTAGCCACATTTTTGCAATACGGTTATGGAAAATTTCAACAAAAGAGTGCGCACGTGGCAACAAAGCCGTGGAGGCCACTTACCCGGCATTCCATTTCATACGTAACCCTATACTGTATACTTTATGAGTCAATAAAAAATTACATTTTTTAATTAAAAACCCGTGTTTTCTTCCAAAATTACTTCTTGAGTGAATTTTGGGACACCCTTTATGTGTTAAAGTGTATGTCGATTTACCACTTCTTTTAGCATTCAAATGTGAGTTATGATCTAGGGACTTTTTTAATTACCTATCTGGTGGTGGTCCAATGGGGGTAACTGGCGGGGGTTTCGTAACTGTCGGTGGTGTAACGGGCTGCGTCACAATTATCCCCGGGCAGTTCTCCTCGTCCGACCCGTCGAAGCACTCCTTCACTCCGTTGCACTTAGCGTTGGCAGCAACACAAGCACCGTAGGCGCATCTGGTAGATTTTCCCGGGCAGGGGAAGGCGTCGCAGTTCTTGGCGCTCTCATCTGAGTTGTCGTCACAATCCGCCTTGCCGTCGCATTGCTGAGAGTCATCTATGCACTGGCCGGAATCGCACCGGAAGGTAAATGGCCTGCAATGCAAGGTGCGATTGCACGACGCGTTCCAACGCTCTGCGGCTTTTACCTGCAGTTGTTTACAAATGGAGGGACCGTAGCGCCCTTGCAGTCGAGTTCATCCGAGTTGTCCTTACAGTCTGCTTTGCCATCGCACTTCTGCTTTATGCTTATGCAAGCTCCGTAAGCGCACTTGAAGTTGGGGCCGCACCTGAAAGAAACTGCATGTGCCGAATGGTCTTTCGTAACAACTTGAACTTACGGAAAATTCCTGCAATCACTCTCATCAAATCCGTCCCTGCAGTCATCCTTTCCATCACACAGGAACTCTTCATCGATACACTCTCCAGATTTACAAAGAGTAAAGGTCGGGCTTCAAAAGATATTCACATTAATTTTCTTGAAAGGAACACCCTATAAATCGTGGGTTTCAGGACGTACCATGGATGGTCGTATCACCAAACACGTATTTTTAACATAAAAGTTAATCACAAGTCCATGGCTTGCAGATAAAATACATCATAATACATTTTAAAAGCTATTAAATTTTAACTTATCTATCGTCATTCACTTTACATAAGTTGGGAGTATTTAAAATTAAATCAGTACATTGTTTGTTCTTTTGAGTTGGAATTGCTTAACATTAATCTTATCAAATTCGATTTCTCTGAATCGGAGATTTCTATAGCGCACCCTCACTTCGGATTTTTTGAATTCGGAATTAAATTTGAGGAAGGAAGAATTTTGCCGATGGATATAACAGCACATCGACCCGACGGAATGCGGATCCGATTAAGCATTTTGCATAAACATACGAAATGGGTTGCATACACATAAGGTAATTTGTTAAATTGTCTTGAAATACTTACCCACAAGTTGCTTGTCGCCTATGCCTCGTTACATTTCCATGAAAATGCTCGCGCCAGATCAAACTGGTAGAGCTGGTAAAATACGATGCACCTAAAACGTGTATCTAGAGTAACGAGCCGTGCAGTATATCCCGTATGGTTTGTACATGACAATTCGCGTTTGATGGGTTACAAAAAGTGATGGGTACAACAATCGAGCCAGCAGCAATTCGACAGTCTGCAAACCAGTTTGCTGACGTTTCACGAAAATTATCAACTTGACCTCTAACATCCTCGACTGTGACAAGCACCGAATGGTAGGTAATTGTTACTTAAGTAACGTAACGTGTACTTACATAGAATCAAAATACATAGGCGGATAAAGTGAACAGTTGCACTAAAGGACATCTCTGGCGGTTAACTGCCCGGTAGATACATCGAGTCCCGTTTTCCGAACTCCACGACTTAAAGGCTGCAGAGCACAAGATTACGCAGACGGAGAAAAATCATATTAACAATTACGAGGCCTGGCAGAAACTGGTATGGGACGGACGTTCAGCGAAGATAACCCGGTGTCTTCGCTATCGCGGGCCGTAATCGGCTTCGAATACGTGTTTTCGTGTGGAATTCCCCGCTTACTGTTCACAGCGTAAGCGAGTCGCTTTGGGATTCCGACAAAAACCAAATAACCAACAAATGCAGGGACGTATCTGGCACAATTTTGTGGTTAACAGCTGATGGCTGTGGACGGCGCGTCACAACTTTCTTTGCCATTTCTTAAAGTCGACCATGATCTTTTGGGTGACGATTGTATTACTTCATCGTTATAAATTTACTTCGTTATCAACTAAAAATATTTAAAACATACATAGTCTTTAATTTCGTAATTTGTTTTAGTGTTTGATGTTTTATCTTTTACACAGAAATAAGATACTAGTGACAGGCTTTCTAAGAAATTTTTCAACATAGCTAAGGTTACTTATAAATAATATTATTCCTAAATGTGTCATTATATAATTAAATCATAAAGATTGTCCGGATTTTGTTTTGCCTTGGGGAGGAGGGGGTATTGTTGAATAGGTAGACGACATTTGTGTTCTGCTCGCCATTTAGTCGTGAGTCAGTTTTTTCAACTTAAAGGATAGTGGTAGGAGTCGTTTTGTTTGCATTATTCCATTCTTTGTAATAATTCTGTTTGTGGATAAGATTAGAGAAGTTTTTCAACGCGATCCCAAAAAGCCTTAGTATACGTCATAAAACTTGATTTACCATAACTATAGACGTTATTAAATTACACCAAAGGAACATTTGTGTATTTTGAAAAGATGGCTTTTTGGCTCGTTTTTAGTGGTGAAGCCACATTTTATTTCCAGTTAACAGGCACAGTGTTGGAATTTCAAAACGTGGAGTCAAAGGTCAATTTTATGAAGTCTGATGCTGTTTGCAGTATAAAGGTATGCAACTTATTTTCGTTTGCCAAAAAGATATTGTAACGTCTTTCTCTTAAAGTGATGAAGAAAACACTTAAATTTATTTAATTTATTTACACCAACTAAAATATAAAGTCACTCTATTTACAAAATAATTTATCTCGCACTAGGAGTGTTCATTTCGTTTCCTGATGCTCGGCTGACTATCCCGTTGCGTGCTTTTTATATATGCAAAATCTGTTCTGGAGTCTTCTGGAATATTCTCAAATTATTATAGAATTCATACGTCTACGAACACTTTACGATGATAATGGTATATTGATAAGTTTGTTACATTTTCCCTTTTTTAAGAATAATTTGTGCCGGTTAATCTCGCCTGACATTGAATCAAATTTCGCGAACTATTCGCGATTCTTATGGACAACTTGAAATCATGCGTCACTCGTCTACTTCCACTCATTGAATCTCTAAAGTCTTGGAACCCTGGCTCACACTTTAAGGACATCAATCTCCTGACCGCGGCGTTCTATGTACAACAGAATAATTATAATGAACGATCCTAGGTTTGCCACTTTGTAGTTTTCCGGTTCGGTACTCCACATCGTTTATTCTTTAGCATTTTGTATGAACCTTTGTAGGAGGATTGAAGTGTTGGGGATAACTCACATTGCCGTTTTTGATTATGTAATCATACTCGGTGGTCTTTTTTTATAGGGTGGTTCAAATATCACCGGGACTGATTTGTTCCTTAACAAGCAGCACTGCGCAGCAGTTGTGCGACCTTGAGAGAGTGGAGCCACAACCTCCACTCTCCCTTCTGCTTGGGTTACAACCTGTCCAGTCCTGTTTGGGAGTTACTAAAATGATGAGCGAATAGAAGGAACCGAGAAGCATGGAATAACGTTCCTCGTTGGAGGAAACGCCCCGTTTGCTGAAATTCATCACAGACTCCATCAACAGTATGGGGAAGTGTATTTCTCACGGACCCGTGTGTTTGAGTGGCTTAAGTGCTTCAGAGAGGGCAGAGATCACATCGAGAATGAACCGCATGAACGTCGACCGCGAACATGGCAACGTTCTTCTGGGACTGGTAGGGGTGTAAACTTTCTGACGGATTCCAGAACTGTCAATGCAGCTTATTACTTAGATTTCTTGGCAACATACGTAAAGGAAAATATCCTATCCAAGCGGAAGACAGGTGGAAATCGGTACCCTTCCTTCAAGACAATACACGCCCCCATACGTCCAAAACAACAATGGAAACCTTCTGAAGATTGAAATGGAACCTTTGGCCACGTTCACCGTACAGTCCCGATTTGGCCCCAAGTAATGCAAGATTTGCAAGGCATGTGATTTGTGGACGACGCCGTCATCCAGACTGTTCGTAAGTGGAAACACCGCCAACTAAAAGCCTTTTTTGAAAAGGGCATTATGATATATTGACTCCGGAGGGGAGTACGTTGAAGACTGAGAAGTGCAAATAAGTGTTTGGCATTTTTTTTATAAAATAATCAGTCCTGGTCATATTTGAACCACCTTGTATAACTCGTTCTCGATTCGTTGATGTTATAAGGATCTTTCATCTGACTACCAGCGACATTAGTGTTGTAACGCACGTTGTCTTAAAAACTATAAATTTTCTTCTTAACTCGCTTACGGTTTCTTTAGGTTTATTTCCAAAAAACAGATGACATGGTAACTACATTTCACAACCGAAGAGGCGAAAAACAGGTATGCCAGCAAAAGCAAATGAAGATGTTCGTCCCTGTCTTGTTAAAGCCCAGGGACGACTTTTGGCGGATATTTCCTGTTTGTCTCCTATTATGCGCTCAACCATTTCATGTGCCTGTGACTGTAACAATGTAGTTCTGGTTTTCCTAATTCTTACTATTGTATTATACATAATAATATTGGTAGGCTCTACGCCCCGCGTGGGAGCACGGCCTGCGAACTGAGAGGTTAAGGCTCTCATACGTTCGCTCTCTCTGCCCGGTCGTCGCGCACCATCTCTGATGGGCGATGTGGCGAACACCGCGCCTAAGACGACCGCTATTATTACCCCTTGTTCGAATGAACGCAGATACTCAATTATTTTTAGTGACTGAGTAGGCCACCCGCCGGTTATCAGAGAGCACCGGGAATTGAACCCGGATCCGTCAGCATCGCAGCCCGTCCCTCAACCACGGGACCACACTGGCTCCGAAATTTTACATTAAGTTTGGTAAATTATTTGCAATACTTATTCACCATGATTTTTTACCAGATGGGAGAAACTCCAAGACGATTCCTCTGCAATTCAACCAAATAGACAGCAATACTGACTAGACGTTAGGCAGGTTTTGATCAAAATCTGCTGAATAGTTCTTGTACCAAATATCTTTGCGATGGATGCGCCTTCTTGATTTGACAATACATAGGCACTTCCATAGTCGTTAGAATAAATTTATGTCTATTGCTACTTGCATAGTAACAGCTATGTCAATATCAGTTCTCTCGAAAAGACTTCCGACGTCTCATTAGTGCGTTCGGTATTTTTTCCGATCCATTACTCGTTGCATATAACACACATTTTCAGCACTAATTGTTAACATATTTTTTGTAATTAGTTCACACAGTAAAAAAATTTCCGTTTGGCCACCGTCATGGAGTTGTTGCAATATTTGGAACATTTCTCTTTGGAACCAGTAACTGAAGTTTTTACTGAGGTGCCCAATATGATTTTATTGCCTAACATGGAGCCACTTCTGTCCAGGCTTTCTTCCAGCTTTCTTTTATTCCTAGACATATTTCAAAGTTGGATCTTTTTCTCGCCACGTCTTTTCTCTCTGGGTTCTCCCGAGTCACTAGTCGTAGTCGTTCGTATTGTAGGGCCAATTTTCTCCTCTGCACGATTACAGTGGTTGCAGTCTTTTGGACACGATCTCCTTGACAAGATGTCGGCGTGGCGATGACTACTCCCAGCTCCGTCTCAAAGTCGTATTGGCCTTCCGGATTTTTAAAATTCAAGAGCCACTTTAGTGCAGCTAGAGCAGTCTTCATAATGAACTTTTTAGCATATAAATATTTATACAAGTGTTCTACAGATATCATAATACCAAGTAGCTTTCTTTTAGTTACGCAATAGTTGCGTTCAGGATTTTATAATACTTTACTGAAATAGCGATGACTTTCTTGCTCAATTTGTAACTGTGTCAACATCTTTCCAGTTCTGATATTGGTATTTGCCCGAAATAAATTTTCCTTCTAGTTGTGAGAAGCTCAATATAAGTGCATTTTTAAATATATCCTTCAGACCTTCGACAGCTTCTTTATAGTCTGCTCCACTAAAAATTTCGCCCATCTTCCGTCAGTCGTGGCAAAAACTTCGAAATGTTGACAAATTCAAGCACATATCGTTTGTAATAAGTGTGCAATCTTTAAAAACTTTTGATATCGTGCTTATTTTTGGTACTGACAATTCGTTCACGCTTTTGATTTTTTCTTAATCAGCTGATATACTTTCATAACTAACTGTATGTTTAAGATGTCACGTTTTTTTAAAAAGAAATTACAGGTTTGGCACTTTTCAATACTTCAAGTATGTTTTCAAGGACAGCTCGTTAAGAACTGTTGCCATTAGTATTTTGAAGATCGAAGGAACGTTGGATCATGAATTACCATAATCAAACTTCAATAAAAAAAGTTGTGTTTCTTTGTATTTAGAATCAATTTCAACTTGCCAATATTCTCTCTTTAAATTTAATATCAAAAGCTATTTTGAATCTACCAGAGTATCTGACGCGTTATCATTGCTTGGTACTGATTAACTATCTTTTTTCCTAATACCTATTACTGAGCCGACGGTAGACAACGCAAAATCTGGTAAACTAGCCTTTTTCCTTAACTAGCACCATGGGGAAAGTCCATGGACTTGTTGGAGATTCAATCACGCCGTCCTTTTCCATATCTAAAGTTATCTTTTCAGATTTTTTTGGTTTGGCTAGATGCTAGATGTTTTGTGACTCACAATATTTGTTTTATTTTTTGAACCCTTTTCATATTAAAGGATGCTTTGATTATGGTGCAACAGATCATTAATTTTTGTTTGGTGGTTCGGACTTAAACCGCTGCATGATGTGGCGATTAGAGATTTCTGTTTGTCAGGTATTCTGCTTGACGTTGCCGGAATGCTGTCGACTTGATGAATAACTGAAGAAACCGAAATATAATGGTCAGGATTGTGCCTTATTTCAACGTTACTCATTAATAATAATCACGTGGACTGGTACCACGCTTTCAGTTTGGACCAGTATATTCGCAACCAGAATCCCTTTTCTGGTATTTTTCTTATCATTATTTGGATCTGTATGAACGACTTCTTGCTGGAAGATCACAGGCCAAAACTGCATCTACCACAATCTTTCTGCATTCTGGAAGCTACTCTGACTTGTAAGACTACTTCTCCTTTTATTTTTAGTACTCCCTGGTCTAAGTCAACTTTGCATCCATAAGTTTTCAAAATGCCCATTGGGAGGATTCTGTCATTTTCAGTGTCATCTGCTAATAAACAACACTTAAAGATAGTGTTTCCAATGATTTCTATTTCTCCATAAATATTTATTGAAGCCGCAGTGACTATCGAAAGTTTCCAGTTAGTTGACGGAAAACGCCCAGAAGTTGTGATGACACCAGGTTGCAACAGTTGTCGCTTTTGTATCTAATAGGAGAGCAGGTCGTTTTGCATTTGTTCTATCAGTTACATAATAACTACTGGAATTATGCTTGAGAGTTGCAGTTCGTACTCTTGTGGTTTGGGCTTTACCATTATGGAATGACCTGTTAACCCGTTTTAGTTTTCCTAACGAGGGGTTCTAGAAGCCGTTTGGGATTTTTTACCGGCTTTTGATATAACCTATCTCACCGCAACTCCAGCAGTGTAATTGTCTTAAGTCTTCTACGGTTGGTTTATTTTTATATTGCCAAGTTTTTTGACAGCTCTAAATTCCAGCGGTTTTTGGTCTGGCTAATTTCATTGCTTGCTGTCAATAAATGTTCGTACTATTAATACTTTTAGGAAGTTATCTAGGGCTGTTGGGTGTAAAATGCTAACAAGACGGGTTACGTCTGCTTTAAGTTCTTGCTGAGTTTCATCAAATTTTTGTACTCAATGTTTGAACAGTTGTGGCAAACTTCCTCCAGATGAGCATAGCTGTGATGCTTTTCAAGGAGTTTGACAGTTTGGTTATAATTTTCGTCAATTGACACAGTTTGTAATATGCCGAGAGCACATGAAAGCAGTGGCCTTTCAATTTCTGACCGTCCATTAACTCTACCAGCCGCCTTAAACTGTTTTTAATAATTTGTTCAAGAAGACTTGATATCAAACGTTGGGGTGGAATTTAGTCTTCATTTATCGGTGCTTAAAAATGATGCCTGCACTTGGTGACTTTCTTAACTGCCCTCATTATACTCGTCAAGTACGTTGCTAGAAGTGATGTTGATTGGAACACCGAGTTTGTCTTTAATTTCTTTTAATCTCTTTTCAAATCCATCAATATTCTTGCTCTATAAATCTATCATTACCTTTATTGCATTAGTTTCGGACTTAACTCATTCCTTCGTTAATTCCTACTTTGATTTTTATCCGGCAATCTATATGTAATTTCAAAATAGGAAGTTTCTGGATGCTCATCAGAGGGCAAAATAATGTTACTTTAACACTCTACATGACTATTCAGATTTCTCATGAACCTCACGAACGTGAATAAAACATAAAGCGGAATTTCTTTTTTGAACAGAGAGCGCAGCTTCTAATCGTTGGAGAGAATTTCGTCATAGAGTACCTCATACTATTTCTTCATTAGTTAGCATCACGATGTCAAAGCAAAAGGTGCTCTCATCTGTTGCGAAACAAATTATTAGCAATTTTTTACTACAGAAGACATAAAACCATTGGAATCTTTGAGAAGATTTAAGACACAGTTTGTAGACAACCCTTAAGAAGACTCAAGTGTATGTGACACAAACAATAAGGGGCAGTTGGAAGTGAAGGTCAGCAACATCGTCCGAACACCGGCGTGACTGAGGAGAATATTCCCATTGTTCGCGGCCTTCTGGAAAATGATTGTCATTTAACGGTTTTTAAAATTGCCTTTAAGGTCGGAATAAGCAATTGGAATTGCTTAGGCAATCTGAGACATTATCTTGATTTACGATAACATTAGACTCAACAAAAAATGTAAACTTTTTGTTCTTCTGGACAAGTTATGTGTTTTGATGTGAATAGGGGATCATTCGTTGTGTTCACGCGGTTGTGCTTGTGGGGAAATAGCAGAGTGTGGATTTTTAAGGTCAGTGAAGTTAAAGATTTAGTGATGAATATGTGTATGGTAAAGTTCTTCTGTATGCAGTGATAGTTCCAGTGAATCTGAACCTAGTGATGAAGAAGAAGTGATAATATTACTTAAGCTATAACAAGTAGCCAGAAGGTTTAGCTTGATGGTGATGGTAACCATATAAAGTTCCCGCACTCTCTTACACAAGAGTTATTTGCGCTCCCTCAAAATGTTCGGCTGAACAAAAATATTTCTAACTATTTTTCTCAGATAATGTAACTGGTGAAACTGTTGATGCGACAAGAACAGAAGGCCCATATATATTTTTTTGAAAACCAGTGAAATAAAATCGCCTAGTTTTCGTTAAAGGAATTGCACTTAACAGTTCTGAACGTCGTCTGCTGTATTTTTTCAGATGCTCTGTGATAGTGAAGATTTTGCTTTTTCAAATTTCTCATGAAAGAAACTTTACTGAACTTGGATGGCTCGTTTTGTGTATCTGGAAAATATCTTCTTCTCTGCATTGGAGCTGTTCCTGTAAACGGAATTCATTTTGCTTATTTTGAGGCTTGAAATGATAAATTACCAGTTCTCTCAATTAATGTTTATTTACTTTACATAGTCGTGTATTTAACTCTTTTCATATCCACCTCAAAAGTATTTACCCCATATTTGGACTAAAGTGAAACTAAACCGTTTTATGCTGGCAGCATAGTGAAACGTATTAAAAATTCAGAATACTTAATTTATGCCTTGCATATGAACACTTGCAATGTCTTCAGTTTGCAGATAATAAATATAACTAGAGGTTGATCTGTATCAGATAAATGCGGAATTAAGGAACTATTCTTCAAGAAGATTACTATCATTGTCATATTTACTGTTATGAAGGGATATTGAAAAGTAGCTTTTAATTGCTTGTTATTTCTTCAAAATAATATTAGATTTCTTGATACCTTTTTCAGCCACGTTTTTTCTAGAATGTTTGTGGTTATACTTTTTTAGGTCTTTGAAGAGATACCATCGTTCATTATTGTTGAGTTCATATTTTCGGAGTTTAAAAAAATTTAAAAGCAACTTAGATTAATGTAATGAAGCTTTTTCAGTTGATGTTGATAGAACATGGGAGGGTGATTCCTCAGATAGTTCAATTTTACTTGAGTGAGACCTGTCGATCATAAAACTGTTCAAAAGTTGGCTTCAGTAAATAAATGATTTCAATTTTCTAATGATTATAGTGGAAATCATGACTTGCTGATTTTCATTAACCCAGTTAGTAAGAATCTTTCCAGGATTTTGCTTCTTCCAAGGATTTATTGCTATGGCGTGGTTTGTTTTGAAGGGACTGTAATACGAAAATTTAACAGCTGCAAATTTGCCCTATAGTGAGATGTCAGTGTAACAGTTATTATGTTATTTTTTTAGCTAACGTGAGTACTTTGATGCCTGTGTGACTGCAGTTATTAATTCGTCACCAATAATATCGCATTTCTGGAGTTTAGCTTTGATGTGAAGAAACTTAAAATGCTTGGTAGGTGGTCTACCCATTCCTTAAAAAAATTGAGTACAATAATAATGCGATTGTCTGAGGTACTGTACGATAACCAGACAATGAGGACACATTTAAGAAAGTCTTGACCTTCCCATTCGCGGGCTATGCTCCATCGCCGAGTGTAAAGCCCGCCAATAATATTGAATTATCCTCTGATGACCGGGTACACTTAATTCAATGCGTAATAACTTTCATTAACTATCCACCTGCTTTTAGTTTCCGTTGCCAATTTTAAGAACCTGTTGGGTTATAAAACCAAACTCGTTTAGATCCTCTTTTTGCACTTAACAATTTTGTTCACTACCGTTGAAACCAATCCCATATCCTAGAACCTATCTTCAGAATTCTGTACGCTGTAAGGCCTTTTCAAAATTATGATGCAGATTCTAGGTAAAATAGGGTGTATTTTAAAAATTATTGTCAACGTATTTAAACTAGGTTTTGATCTGCTATGCTACTTTAGATATACATTTAGGGCCTTCATTTTATGGGCTAGTTCTGAAATATCACTAACTGAAGCACTGCAACACAGATGAGACTTATACATTGGCTAACTTATCTCTATAATGTAACCCAAGTGACATTACTCTTCTACTGCTTTTCTGATTGTAAATTTTCCTTCAAGACTGAATTGAACAGCTCTCTTCATATTCTCACCAGTAAAACTTTTATTCTGTGCTCCTAAAACGCTTGACAACGCTGTCGTTTCCTGACAATGGATTAAAATTAATGGTTTGTTAGAACTGATCGTGTTGCACATAACACCTCAGTCGACTTCTGAGTTTCTGACTGGCTGCACGGTTGTTTAACTAAATACTTGCGCCTGCTTGCACAAATGCATACTAAATCTGAACGGCATGTTGAAATTTGTTCTTTTTTAGGCCCTTATGTTCGAGTGCGAGATATAAACCATGACGTGACTTTTTAAATCGAGCATTTGTGCGAAATTTTAAGTAATTCAAAAACCACCCAAGTGTGAATAGTAAAAAGCAGCTCATGACCAAAGGAGAAAATGGATCTTAAAATGTTTTGATGGGTGATTGAGGTGCGAATAGATTAGTAAAAAATATTTGTAAGATTTTTGGTTACGTCTTTAAACAATCAAGGGTGTGAAAATTAAATGTGCTTTTTCATAGAATCTAAAATGTTTACCGTAGCTACTACATATTTTAACCCTTCACTGAATTTTGTATTATATATAATAGAATGGACTTAAGAGAATGGTTCTCCCGTTCTACTGTATGGTGTAACAGATATGAGACATTCCACGATATTACTATATGGTTCTTAGAGAAGCTACTAGATGGCTTGGTTGCTCAATTGCAGATTATATAGAATATAACAACAGAACCAGTCGATATATCTGAGTGAATATTTTGTTCTTCTAAAAGACCCAAGCAATGGCCTACACACTAATCTGTCTATAAATCTTCACAAGCAGTAGCGGTATACAGAAAAATGTATACGTATCATATGTGATACAAATTAAGTTTGTGGTCAACATACAAGACGACACATGTAATAAATATTTTATATGAGTAAAGGGCAGACACACAGGGTTTTGATTTTGTGGTTATATTTTACTTATAATGCGGAAATAAATTGTTACATATTAAAAGTGACGTGTATGCATAACACATGTTCCAGTGAATCCAGGGAATCTACGCGTTAGAAACGGCCAAGAAAATAAAATTTCTAACAGTAAATGTTCTGTGGAGGGTGAGATGAACAGTATAGGTGCATCTGTTGAAATAATTGCAACTTTAAAAATTGTTCATGTGTGGCATTGAAAGATAAAGTAATTTTGCTTGTCAACTATAAGTGGGAAAATTCCCATTTCTGAGGAGGTTAGATTCGATAGGAAAGTGAGAAAGATTTTGCTAATAAAATGCTCTAATATTTTCAAGCACTACGACAAACACATGAGTGGATTGACCCGCTTAATAGCTTGTTAGGCTGACACAGGAACAGAATTTGTTTGAAGAAGGTACATCCGATCTTTTACTATCTGTTTCTGTATAGGGGAGTCCATGGGAACAAAATAAACTGGCAGATTTTAGAAAAGAAGTGGCTGAAAGTTTGTGAAAAATGGGACACAAAAATGTTGCTAAGAGAGGAAGACCTTCTAACAACACTCTGATCAGTAAATGCAAATGAAGAAAAGGATTTGCTTTATATGTGCCAGTCAACAATTTTCGCCTAGATAGACAATATTAGCCACTGGTCAAATTGGAAACCAATAATAAACGCCTCATTGTCAGTGTCATAGCACTGTGTTTATTATACAATATAAAGGTTACACAGATGCTCATAAGAAAGGGAGGTAGAGGGCGGGCTCGAGAATGCCTTAACCGTTGATAAATTTATAACACTAAAATAGAAAATGAAACTTTTTTACAGCATAAGGTGCTTAATTGTTAATTACTAATTAACAAATGTTAATTATTTTACAGTATTTCAGTATATTGTAAAGGGAGTACAAATAAGTCTCCGCCGTTTGACAAAAGATGGCCCCACCAGTAAGTTATGGTTGAAATTGTCAGATGTATAACGTCATGTTGTAAGGTTGGACATCTGGCAACACCACAACTTTAAAATATTAGCGATTTTGTATCAGTATCACATAATTTTTTCGTGCGAGTTTTGAGCCCAATAAGCGTCATTTACGGGAACTTTTGATTTACTTCTTTAATTTGAAGAAATCTGCAGCTGAAGCGCATCGATTGCTTGTAGAAGTATATGGTGAGGCTGCTTTAAGTGAGAGAAGTTGTCGTGAGTGGTTTCATAAGTGTAAGAACTGTGGGTTTAACATCGAAGGCAAAGGAAGTGTACGAAGACGCGGAATTGGAAGATTTCTGCCAAATGGAAGAAGAACTTGCACTTACATTACGAGTGACTCAACAAGCAATTTCACATCGTTTAAAATCGTTGAGAATGATTCAAAAGCAAGGAAATTGGGTTCCATATGAACTGAAGCCGCGAAACGTTGAACGCCGATTTTGCACATGTGAAATGCTGTTTGCTAAGCATAAACGAAAGGGTTTTTTGCATCGTATTGTGATGCAAAATGGATCTACTACGATAACCCAAAGAAGAGGAAATCATGGGGACCAAGTGGCCATGCTTCAACATCGACAGCCAAAAAATTCATGTTGTGTATTTAGTGGGATCGGCTTGGTGTCGTGTATTATGAGCTGCTCAAACCGAACGAAACCATTACTAGGACTCTCTACCGAACACAACTGATGAGATTGAGCCGAGAACTCAAAAAAAAAACGCGCCTACTACTAGTCCAGACACGACAAAATTATTTTCCTGCAAGATAATGCTTGTCCACATGTTGCGGCACCGATCAAAACCTACTTGGAAACACTCAATTGGGAAGTCCTACCCCACCAGCCGTATTCACCAGACATTGTCCCTTTCGATTATCACTTGTTCCGATCGATGGCACATGGCCTGACTGAGCACCACTTTACATTATATGAAGATATCAAAAATTGGATCGATTCGTGGATAGCCTCAAAAGATGAAGCGTTCTTCCAACGCGGTATCCGTATGCTGCCAGAAAGATGGGAAAAAGTAGTGGCTAGCGATGGTCAATACTTTGGATACAGTTCCATTCTTCCATAATAAATGCTCAATTTTTGATAAAAAACGGCGGAGACTTATTTGTACTCCCTTTACATTGAAAGGGAATCATCTAGGCAGCACTGAGAGGTTCTCAATAAACATGTTGTATCATATATGATAGATATTCGTATAATATAAAAGTTGACAATAACCACGACGTATCATATGCAATACATATACTAATTTTCATTAAAATTTAGAAAATCTCCAATAAAGTCATTGTAATGTAATATTTGCTGTGTTTTTGGATGTACAGTATCAGATGAAATATTTTTGTCGTGTTTTTTTGCAATCCATGCGGGAGAATCTGGTGAAACGATTAGGGGAGGCCAGCTGGTCTTTCTGCAGCAAACCGACATCAGTAAGTTTTTCTGTATAGCATGCGTACTCTATACATCAGAAATTGTAAAAGAGTAGTGCAGACCTTATGAGTAACATTGTTATTTTAATGGATGGTGTCAAAAGTGTTGAGAGCCTTACACTTAGGCTAGTAATTGGTGATGAACAAATGAAGTCAGCAGATGGGTAGTAAATATTTTTTAATTCAGCTATACTACAGTATACATAAAATAACAAATAGTCACATAAGGAAAATAATTTAGTACTGATTGTATATATATGTACATACAGTTTTAGCATACAGTATCACAGAATAGTAAATTTCAAGTACAGTAAATAAATATAATACCTACTTCAGGTCACAATTTTGTGTTTTAATTTTAAAGTTTGGCACAGCAATCAGAAATCATATAAACCGTAGAGATCACAGTAGAAGATTTTGTTAGAATTAACACAGAGAAGTACATAAACTTACAGTTATGTAAATGTTCCCAAGAATACAATGCCATACAGACTCTAACTATGTTACAACTAATGTACATAAATGATACACATATAAATATGAACACTGACCAAAGGTTTTGACATATACATATACTCTTTTATGATGACATGAATAGTTAGTGCAGTTATATTTAGTCCATACATATTTTATATTTACTTTCAAATGTGTCTAGGCCTCGCCACGTTGTCTTTGTTTAAATTAGATGGATAGATGTAGCAACATGTTCTCCAATTTGATCCATAATTTGAACCCACTCGAAACCCCATCCACGAACATTTTTTAGTAACTGGTACAAGAATAGTCTTATCTCTAGAGTAAAACGGGCTAATAGACGATTTACATTTTTAGACACCTAATTCTTGTTTACTTTGGCTTAACAATCACATACATTTTTTAGTTATTAACTAGAGCCTTTTTAGATTTTCCTGATAGTTTATAACGTACGTCTTGTAATCTGAAAATGTTTGTTTCGGTATGTCCTTTGCCTTAAAATACGTTTGAATCTAATTTTCCTAGTTTACTCGAGCGTGTGCCAATTTGGCAGAATTTGACCAAGTCGAACCGTGGAATGGTGGCTGATGTTATAAAAAATAGTTTCTCCCCCTGCTAAAATAGCGCCCCAGACCCCAAAGGTGCCGTAGTCGATTATGGAATGATTACAGGAAGCTAAAATGGCTAAATCGAGAGACGGAGGGTTCGCGACCTTCCTGCTCGTGACGAAGACGTTCTTCTTGGCGGCAAACTTTTTGGCGCACCAAGCGGGGTCGTCACTTACCACGATGAATGTCACGTCGCGGTGCTTCTCTTCGTAGTACTTCATGGCGGTGTCGTAAAAACTGATATTGGCAGGCGGCGCGGAGTACTTCCTCCATAAATATCCGATGTAGTCTGTCCTGCGGATGTGTACTCCGATGAACACGGTGTTCGCATTGTTCTTAGCGATTACGCGTAGTAAGTTCTGACTTTTGTTGATCAGCTTGGCTTTAAAAGTAAATTCTTGTATTATATCTTGGACCCATGTTAATACTATTTCCGGTTGAACTGAATATCGCGGTAAGACTATGCTTTGATACGTATAATTCCACGCGTCCAGCGACTTCACGAACCTGCTCATATCCACGGGACAGTGAGCGATTTCTTCAAATGTTGGCACAGTGAGTGAGTCGAACACCTGGTCGAGCTTGACGCGAATGCAGCGCGGGATATAGGGCTCCAGGCCGGTGCGCCTCGCCACGGCCCACACCGACGCGTACTCCCACATCTGGTTGCCGAGCCGCCCGCCCTGCATCGTCGTCACCACCCCGTACCGGGGGCACTGCTGCCTCTTCCACACCTTGCGCTGCTTCGCATAGTTGCTCGAACACAGCGACTTCTCGAAGTCCATAAACGTCTTCAGAGCCCCATGGCTCGGGTTCACCGCGTACAGGGGGAACAAAAACACGTGAACGAACAGAATGACGCAGAATGCAAGAACGGTCGCTGTAAACAATATATTTCTGTTTGCATTTATCATACCGAGTTACTATATACTGGTATTAAAATAGATCTATTTCTACATTTCTGAAGATACAAATTAGTCTTTTCGTCTACATGATTGTATTGATTTTCTTCCCTCCTCGTTTCGGACGCGCATTTCTCATACTCGTACAGGATGATTCAGACGCAATCGCGAGATGTTTAATTTAAACCTTTCAAAATGTAATATAATCTGAAATATATATATATATATATATATATATATATATATATATATATATATATATATGGGGTATGTTGTGTTTGCAAAAATTATTTTTAGGTTTGGGACTTTCAAATCACATTGTGGTATTAGACATTATAGATTTCATTTTATTCTTTATTGCTGATATAACTAAAACCTTTGTGCAGTTTTTAATATCAGAATAAGTTGTATATTAAAGGTCCAAACTAGAGATGGGCAAAGCGACTCATTTCTAGGATCAGATCCAGATCGCTCACTCACCAAAAAGAGCTAACTTTTTTTGTAACTCATAACTCATTTTCTGCTACATTTGTGCCTACTGGCTATATCAGTTAGGCTATTACTGCTACCATTATAAAACCAATTGTAATGAACTGTATAATTCAACAACATTTTCTTTAAATTTAATTTTTCCTGACAATAGCGGCATTTTCCTTTTCCTTCTTTGGTAAAATGGTACCAAATATCACTCGACAACCTACTAGCTCTCACCAACATTTTGTCCTAAAATAACAACAAAATATTATAACTAACGTAAATCGTTTAAATATTATATTATAGATGTTATAGATAAATATTACATACCAAGCTGTATAAAGGTGAAGACTGATAGATACAATAAGCAAAGTCGTAAAAAACTGAGGAGTTATCGGAATCAGAAACAAGTCGAGATCAAGTTTCGGGAGTGAATCAGATCAGTGAGTCAGATCGAGACAGGAGAACCAAGAGCTGATCGCATCGAGTGAGAGATCGAAGAGTTACCGCTCTTATTTTGTGAGTCATAACTCGCTCTCTAGTAGAGATAGGCGATGCGCTCATGACTTATTCAAAAGAATCAGCTCTTATAAATCAGATCGAGGCGGGCTATCGAAGAGCTACCGCTCTTATTTTGTCATAACTCACTCACTCCCTACCAAGAGCTGGTTCTTTTGAGTAACTCATGAGCGGATCGCCCATCTCTAGTCCAAACTGCATTCAAAATAACATCATTAATTTCTGTTATAACTAATTTGTTTGTTCTTTAACTTCTACATTTATACAAAGTAAGTGAATAGTAAAATATACAATTCCACTACTAATATTAATGAAACGTTTATTACAGTATGAATTTTCATAAGACAACAAAGGAAGAACACTATCACTACTTCTAGCAATGCGAGTCTTCAAAAATTGTATAAGTCTCCATGGCTCAAGTATACCATTACTATGAAGAACTGCAAATATCCAGTACCTGCGCGGTGATAGTCTTCCAGTATGGTAAAATTGTAACGTCTCTCCAAAGATCTTTTTTTCTTTTTTAGATGAATTTTTCCTGAGAATTTAATTCCATAGTGAGGACTGTTTTGTATTAGGCTAACTCTGACTATTAATCGGAGACATGTCACACGCAATGCGTCCTTTGCCTAGTAGCAATGTCTTTTCTATCTCAGGAACTGCATAATCATACAGGGTGGAGCAAAACCTTCTCTCTAATTTCAAAGGAAGGTTATGAAGCGAAGGGTTGTTTAAGGAGAGTAAAGTAATTCTATTAGACACAGGAAAATAGATTTTGTGGTGGGTAGATACTTCAGAGGTAATGAAGTAATTCTGTAATGAGAAGGGGAGGAGAAAGGCCTGGGAGTGCGAGAATACCGAAACATCGATGCAGTGCAAGGACTTCGCACCATGTGCTGCGTAAGATGTTTCTAAGGCTCTAAATCTCTCAATGATGTATTGTCACTTGGCCAACCCATTCACTGGATCTCGTTCCGCTTGACTCACGTTAAGAAATCAGACATATTCCTCAACACATATTGGAAAGAGTAATAAAAACATTTAAAATAGGACATCCAAAATGCATTCAAAATGATGACTGATATTTACTTTAAAATAAATTGAAATAATACTTCCGGTTTTTAGGTTTATCCTGCAAAAATAAATTATATACACTTTCGGGCTTTTTTCTTTATTTAACCTAAAAAAGACGGGAATGGGAATTTTGACTTGTATTTAATTGCATTGGGAATGACGTAAATTTCTTATTAATAATCACTAGTAGTCATTACAAAAATATGTAATAGGATGTTTACTTCAATGGTTGATATTCCAGGTAACCATTGCTCTCCATCATACTTCTAAGATTAGAGTATGGTAAGGATAGGAATTTATAGTTCCGTGCCTGCGCTGCTGTCAGTTATTTTCGCTTATTGTTAGTCCAAGGCTCTATGAGGATTGCGAGTGGGATATTGGGGAATTCCAAGTTGGAGAAGTTCGGATTTTGGAAGAGATTGCATTTTCAAAAGTAAGAGATGCTGGTGAATGTAACTTGATTGAGGATTGTTATTGTAAAAGTTACGTCCGCTGTGATTATTGTTAGATAAGCCGGATCGTTTATCTATGTTGTAGCCATAGGTATTTCAATTTTGTGTTTCGGCTTCGTGCAACGTCCCATAGTTTTCTTTTTATGGTTTAAATTGTAGATTTATCTGAAAAATTCGCGACCGTTGAAAGGAAAAATATTTCATAAAGGTCCTTGTCATGACTTGTAATTCAGTTACTTTATCATGCATATTGATGCAACTTTTAACGCTGGCTGTACGTACACATTATGATCAAAACGTAAGGAAGAGCGAGGTAATGCTGAAACTTAAGGGAAATCTCTAATTAATAGTTCATTAACAAATTTACTATAACAGTTGGGCTGAAAAGTTCGTAGGCTAACATAGAAAAAAAATTTTTTTTGATAAAATTGGATTTTATTATTCAATATAATTGCCTTCGAGGGCGATACACCGATTATAGCGATCATACAATTTTTCTATACCATTTTTAAAATATATTTTGTCTTTAGCCTCAAAATAAGCTTCTGTTTCGGCAATTACCTCTTCATCGGCGCTAAATTTCTTTCCAGCGAGCATTCTCTTGAGGTCTGAGAACAGGAAAAAGTCGCTGGTGGCCAGATCTGGAGAATACGGTGGATGCGGAAGCAATTGAAGCCAATTCATGCAATTTTGCCATCGTTTTCATTGACTTGTGGCACGGTGCGTTGTCTTGATGAAAAAGCACTTTTTTTCTTCAAATGTGGCCGTTTTCGCGATTTCATCCTTCAAACGATCCAATAACTCTATGTAGTAGTCGCTGTTAATGGTTTTTCCTTTTAAGATAATCTATAAAGATTATACCATGAGTATCCCAAAATACTGATGCCATAGCCTTGCCAGCCGATTGTTGCGTTTTTCCACGTTTTGGAGTTGGTTCGTCACGTGCAGTCCACTCGGCTGACTGTCTCTTAGACTCCGGTGTGAAATGATGGAGCCAAGTTTCATCCATTGTTATATATCGACGCAAAAATTCGTTTATTCCGATTGAAGAGCTTCAAACACTGCTCAGAATCATTATATCGTTGATGTTTTTGGTCGATTGTTAGCTCGCGCGGCACCCATTTTGTACAAGTTGCATACCCAAATATTCATTTACAATATGCACACGTTCCTTGATATCTTTAGAGTCTCCGCTATCTCCATCAACTTTACTTTACGGTCATCCAAAATCATTTTGTGGACTTTTAATGTTTTCATCGGTTACAGACTCTTTCGGTCGTCCACTGCGTGCATCGTCATCAGTGCTCATCTCGCCTCGTTTAAACTTGGAAAACCACTTCTCAACGGTTGATTTTCCTGGTGCACAGTCTAAATAATGCTTATCAAGCCAAGCCTTGGTTTCAACGTATTTTTTTGCCAAAAAGCAGTGTTTTATTAATACTGAAATTCCTTTTATCCATTTTTAAAATTAACAATAGTCTTCCAGTGTGGTAAAATTGTAACGTCTCCAAAGATCTTTTTCTTTTTAGATGAATTTTTCCTGAGAATTTAATTGCATAGTGAGGACTGTTTTGTATTAGGCTAACTCTGACTATTAATCGGAGACTTGTCACACGCAATGCGTCCTTTGCCTAGTAGCAATGTCTTTACTATCTCAGGAACTGCATAATCATACAGGGTGGAGCAAAACCTTCTCTCTAATTTCAAAGGAAGGTTATGAAGCGAAGGGTTGTTGGAAGGAGAGTAAAGTAATTCTATTAGACACAGGAAAATAGATTTTGTTGCGGGTAGATACTTCAGAGGTAATGAAGTAATTCTGTAATGAGAAAGGGAGGAGAAAGGCCTGGGAGTGCGAGAATACCGAAACATCGATGCAGTGCAAGGACTTCGCACCATGTGCTGCGTAAGATGTTTCTAAGGCTCTAAATCTCTCAATGGTGTATTGTCACTTGGCCAACCCATTTACTGGATCTCGTCCCGCTTGACTCACGTTAAGAAATCAGACATATTCCTCAACACATATTGGAAAGAGTAATAAAAACATTTAAAATAGGACATCCAAAATGCATTCAAAATGATGGCTGATATTTACTTTAAAATAAAACTTCCGGTTTTTTAGTTTTATCCTGCAAAAATAAATTATATACACTTTCGGGCTTTTTTCTTTATTTAACCTAAAAAAGACGGGAATGGGAATTTTGACTTGTATTTAATTTCATTGGGAATTACGTAAATTTCTTATTAATAATTACTAGTAGTCATTACAAAATTATGTAATAGGATGTTTACTTCAATGGTTGATATTCCAGGTAACCATTGCTCTCCATCATACTTCTAAGATTAGAGTATGGCAAGGATAGTAATTTATAGTTCCGTGCCTGCGCTGCTGTCAGTTATTTTCGCTTATTGTTAGTCCAAGGCTCTATGAGGATTGCGAGTGGGATATTGGGGAATTCCAAGTTGGAGAAGTTCGGATTTTGGAAGAGATTGCATTTTCAAAAGTAAGAGATGCTGGTGAATGTAACTTGATTGAGGATTGTTATTGTAAAAGTTACGACCGCTGTGATTATTGTTAGATAAGCCGGATCGTTTATCTATGTTGTAGCCATAGGTATTTCAATTTTGTGTTTCGGCTTCGTGCAACGTCCCACAGTTTTCTTTTTATGGTTAAATTGTAGATTTATCTGAAAAATTCGCGACCGTTGAAAGGAAAAATATTTCATAAAGGTCCTTGTCATGACTTGTAATCCAGTTACTTTATCATGCATATTGATGCAACTTTTAACGCTGGCTGTACGTACACATTATGATCAAAACGTAGGGAAGAGCGAGGTAATGCTGAAACTTAAGGGAAATCTCTAATTAATAGTTCATTAACAAATTTACTATATGTCAATACCCTGTTTCATTACCTACTAAAAAATCACAAAACATTTGACTTTGTAGTTCAAATTTTCTTAGAATTTTTTTGTAAGAGCTTACACTATTCGGAATTGCCCCGGAGGTCAAGGCATTACCAAACAGCCTCGGGGACAATTCCGAAGTAAGGAATGCAGGATAAATTACGTAGTTTTTTATTAAGTTAATAATATTCTGTCGTCTCTGCACCATAGCACCCCGAGTGCATCCAACCAGAACACAAATGACACATGAACCAGAATTATTTGTTCTTATTGAATTCACCACACAGATAAATGTCGTTTGAGTAAGACTCCTCTTGAAGTACCAGGAGGTTTCATGAAGGTCGTTAGATCGACGTCATCTAACTTGTTCTCACGTAATGGTTCATCAATATTATCTTCATCTTCCGATGATTTCTTCTGCACTTTTTCTTTTGAAGTCGTACTGAGAGTTTGATTTTAGATACAGTTGTTTTTTGAGTTTTTATTTTCTTCTGGTTCGGCCTTCTTAACCTTTGATTAGTTTTTCTTAATTTGTTTTTTCTTTTTATTCCAAGAATCTCTCGTAGTTTTTGTTCATTATTTGTAAGTTTCTTTAGTAATTTCTTTTCCTTAATTTTGTCCTGTAGTTTTTTTTATTTTGACCCTTATTTTTTTCTTTCCCATAACAAACCATTAAGGATAATACCGAACACCAGCTGGGCGATTTCGAACACGACACCTAGTGACAATTTCTCAATCTAACCTCAAAATGTCCACAGCAACTAAACTTTCTTCCTACTTAGTAAATAGCTAAGGAAACATAGAATCTAATGATACCAGGCTCACTACATTAAACGCGAACGAGTTTTACTTGCTTCTTATCCAAATCAATTTATTAACAGAAGTTCCCAAAAAACAGATTTTCACACACCAGTCATAATAACGCAGATTGAAAGATGCTCGCCTGCTCGATGAATTTACGTCGGACATCGCCAGGCTGTAGCACTAATCAGACCGCTCTAGATTTAAACGGTGGCCGAGAACAAAGATGCTCGTAATTTCTCAGAATTCGGCATTGCCCTGTTTTCCCTACAACTTTCTCCGGTAAAAACCAACGGTCAAGTTAATTAGTAATTATGAGATGACTTCTATGCTTAAAATCAGACTAAATAAAACTATACAGGGAATAATCATTCAGTTTTTGTCACAATTTGTGCAAAAGTAATATGGCCGCTTGCACATGCAATTTAAAATCTTAGACAAGGAAAGATAAAGTACTAATAATACCAGAGACAAAGATGCGATATAACGCTATCAAAGCGTAATTTTAATAATTTACGTACGGTTTTATGTGGTAATAAACAAAGAAGATCAAACAAACTTAGTTCATTATAAAATTGTAGTGTGAAATAAACTCGAATATATAATCCCTCATAAAGCTACGATACGTGCTTTAAATTATAAAGTGTAAAAAATAAACTCAAAAATGAAAAATCGAAAAATTTAAGTACAAGTTGGTACTCCTGCTTTTGCTCATGTGACAAGATCGAGCATAAGAAAGTATACACATTGTTTCCTCTATAGTTTTATTTACTCTAGACTTCTATAATGGTACGTTACGGTAGAGTGTAGTGAAACAAAGGGCACACTGAAACAATTCAAATGTCTGTGTCAGTAAGCCACCTTTTATGTAGTAATACTGGTGATTACCAAACATTGTGTTTCAGAATAGGTAAATTTTTAATATGTTAACCATGTATTTATCTGTAATAGATTTATTATGGGTTCTTTTTCCTTTTTGAGGGTTGGAAAATATTAAAGGAGGATGTATAATTTTGAGAAGAATTGGTCTAAAGAAATCACAGCGCGAATTTTTTATCGTAGATAGAGTGGGCCAAGAGTGCTTACCTTAAAGTAGTGTGATATCGAGAAGGGGCCCAAAAAAATATTTAAAATTGACTGAAAAATACATGTCTTTTATGAATTTCACCATAATAGACATTTTTCCCCAGGTTTATATTTTCACCATAATTATGTACTCTTCAAGACCTATCCATAGACGTAACAGGTTCTTTCACAAATTGCGAAGAGTAACGCCAACGTACTAGCTAAGTCCCAAAAAATAGGATAGGTCTTGGTGTGTACATAATTATAGTGAACTCGAAAACCTGGAGTGTTTTGTCTAAAATAGTTAAAAATACAAAAAACATGTAAACTCCTCTTGGCCCACTCTATCTACGATAAAAAAATTGCGCTGTGATCTCTTTAGACCAATTTTTCTCAAAATTATACATTGTTCTTTAATCAAGCGTCATATTATTTTATATGCATGTTAAAACTTGTTAATTTCTAAAACAAGACACGATATAAGGAATAGTGTACGTGTAGTACTACGAAGTAAATATTTTATATGTTTCGCTGTTCCGCAACATCTGTTTAATACATTGATAACAAAACGCATAATCATTTTAAGATATACTGATAAAATAAATTATTTTATTTTATAAAATTCTTACAAATCACTTTCTACCGTCTTTTGTCTTTTGCTTTGGTCTTCTAATCTTTAATCCCAATTTTTCTTAAGTCTTCTATTACCACTTGTATCCATGTTGTCCTTGGTCTTTCCCTTCTTCTCTTACAACCTGTGTTACATTCTAATGTTGAGAATATTGTTTTGTCTGCACCGGCTCTTCATATATGACCCAACCATCTCAACCTTTGTTCCTTTATTTTTTTAATTTCTTCATCAATCTGTTGTTTTAATTCGAAGTTCATCCTACTCCTGTATTCGTTATCTAATATTCTTACTGGCCTTAGTTAGTATCGTTCTCCATATTTTCCTCTCCAATATTCTAAACTCTTTTTCCTGTTTTTCCCGTTGTAATTGTTCCCGTACCATACAATACAGTTGGTTTTATTATTGTTTTGTATATTTTTATTTTAGTTTTTTTTCAAGTATTTTGCTTTTTAGCATCTTTTTGTTTGCTTGAAATGCTCTATTATTTGTCATTATTCTTTCCTTAATTTCTATGTCTCTGTTTCCATCACTTGATAACATTACTTGAAGATATTTGATTTTATTCACTACTTCAAATTTGTATCTCTCCATTCTGACATTTTGATTTCCAGTTACAGTTGTCTACCAATTCTCATTATTTTAGGTTTTTCTACATTAATTCTTAATCAAATTTTACCTCCTTCTTATACAACTTGCTTTAACATATCTTTCATTAATGTGCGGTTTTTTAGCCACTAGCACAACATTGTCCGCGTAGGTTATAATTTATTTTTTTTTCTTTCTTAGGGTATGTCTTTCTTGATAGATCCATGTTTACTGTAGCCTATGGCTTATTGTGATTAGCCCAATAAACTCACAATAAATATGTAATTCATGTCCTCTGAATCAACAAATACAGGTTCTTTACGGGGTGTGTTTGAAAGTCTTTCTTTCGGTTCCAGGATTGGTCTCCCGAATGTATGTTGCCTTTTCCTGCACAGCGCATCGCACTTGCATAGGGTGTGTAAAGATGTTTCTGGTTCCTTGCTACAGAGTCTGCATGCAAGGTTACCATTGAATTTACTAATTTTTCAGAGGTGTTCTTTAACAGTCGCATGTCCTGTAAGAAATCCTATGGTTGTCTTTAGTAGTGGCCTACTTAGATTAAGAAGTTCTGCGGCTCTCTTTTTGCAAGGTCCCTTATTGAAGGTTTTGCTGAAATTATGCCCTGCTTGATTTTTCCAGTACATTCAATGATGAGTGCCTGTCCTCTCCTTGATAAAACTTCGGGCAGCATTTCGTGAGATTCCTAAAGCAGGTTCTAGGCCGATGTAAGCCTCACTATATCCCTGCCTAGCAAATTCATCGGCTTTCTCATTGTCGTAGATACCATAATGCCCAGGTGCCTATTTCACCGTGTGCAGTTTCACCATATTATGTTCTGCCAATGCATTGAGTTTGTTGGTGCATTCCCATACTAGCCTAGATGACGCTTTAGTGCTTGATAAAGCCTTAAAAACTGCCTGGCTGTTTGATATAATATAGATCCGCTTGCTCCTGTAAGCCCTCTTACCGTTTTCACGCGCACACTGTAGTATGGCGGATATTTCTGTTTGAAAGATAGAGGCGTACTGACCCAGGAGAAAGTTTAGCTCTACCCTGGGAGCCTCAGCATATATTCCTGCACCGGTGCCCACCTCGGTTTTAGAACCATCTATATACCAGATTAGGCTACCAGGTGCAATTGCCTATTTAATGTCTTGCTCCTACTTTGATCCTGCATGATCACCTCGAATAAGAGTCGTCACATGTTTTTGAGGTCATGTGGTCCGTCCTCATTTCAAGCAGAGGGCTCCCCAGACTACCAATTATTTTAATATGACCTGTACCCGTAAGTATATTGTACAGTGAATGATGCAGCCTGTAGTGACCCAGTCTTGCCTCTCCCTGAATCAGTATGTGCAGAGGTGGGAGGTCTAGAAGAATCTCCATTGCTGCAGTGGGCGTAGTTCTCATAGCCCCTGTAATGCCTAAACAGGCAAGTCTTTGTACCTTGCCTAGTTTTAGTTTGGTGATTTCTTGTGTTACTTTGGGCCACCAGACCAAAGCTGAGTACGTAAGAGGGTCTAACCAGTCTGGTGTACAACCAGTGCACCATTCCTGGTGTTAGCCCCCACGACTTGTCGTACATCAGTCTGACAACTGCTAGAGTTGTTACCGATTTGTCGATCACTTTCTCAATATAGGTTTAGAATCGAAAACTACCCCTAAATACTTTACTTCTCCCGATATGGTGATTTTTTTTTCGCCAAGGAAAAGAGGTGTAAGCTCCTCTATTTTTTTCCTTCGCGTAAAGGGTATAATTATAGTTTTCCCGGGACTGATCTTGAGGCCTTTAGGTTCATTCCATTTAGTTCAGTCCTTTGCATCAGTTTCCTGATCGTGCCTGCAAATTTTCCTTCTACCAAGACAACTAGGTCATCGGCATACCCTACAGAAGAGAATCTTTCATCTTTTAAGTTCCTTAAAAGTTCATCTATTACCAGGTTCCATAGCAGGGGGGAGGGAGAAAACTCCCTGAGGAAACTCTCTGCTATAATTTGGGTACCACTTGTCCTTACTGTGCCCTTGTGAATTCTTCGCTCCAGTGCTAAGTTGAGTAGCATTTTGGACAAGGAATCTCCTTGTCGCACTCCCCTATTTATTTCGAATTCTTTTTGCGTCTTCACACTTATCGTTGTTCTTCCCATTGTTATCTGTATTAGTCTTCTTATTTTAGTATCTATTTCTAGCTCTTTTAACGCCTTTATCAGTTTACTTCTTTGGATGGAATCAAAAGCTTGTTTAAAGTCGATGAACAGAAGTTTCATTTCAATTTAATATTCTTGTGCCTTTTTTATTATCTACTTTGTGTGGAGCGAATCAGTCGTTGATCTTTTTTTAGTGAAGCCGTATTGGTATTGACCTATTAAATTCATTAATTTTTTTTGTATTAGCGACTTCATGATTTTATAAGCAGTATTCAATAGTATCAATCCTTTATAGTTCTTACATACTTGTCGGTCTCCTTTCTTATGTATTGTGATCACTTGTCCGCATTCACATTTTACAGATATCATTTCTTCTTCCCATATTCTTTTTATTATTGCGTACATTTTTTCATGCAATTCTTCTTCACCATACTTCATCTACATCTATCCCTAGTGCTTTACCATTATGGGTTTTGATAATAATTTCTCTTATTTCTTCTTTTCTTGGTACTTCATTTATCATATGTTGTTCTGGTGCTACGGTCTTGCCTGTATTTGTCAATAGTTCCTTAAAGTATTTTTTCCACGTCTCCAACAGATCCACAGTCTCCACGTATCCCTACAGACGTAATCAGCTTTCGGACATCTTGGACATCATACTGCACAAAAATGTTAACCTACCAACAACTTAATTGTGCTTATTGAAATAGATTCCAATCATCTTCCCCTTATAATTACCCCAAGCTATCTAACAAACCTAAATACACGCGAAGAAATAAATAATGGGATTGAAACGTTCAAAGTAGCAACCACGTTTGCGATTACTCAAGCCACTAAAAAAACTCAAACTTATCGACCATATAAAGATCAAACCCCTCCATTACACATACAACAACTGATAAAAGAAAAACCCACGACACAAAGATTGTGGCAAAGTAACCCATCTCTTTAGGAACATTTAAATAGACTCATAAGACTAGTAAGTCACGAACTACATAGAAATACATAGAATCTCTTGATCCAGGAGACAACAACATGTGGAAAGCCACAAAAAATCCTAAAGCAACCTATGGTTACACTAAGACTTATTGTTAGACACAAAGAGCAAATATATTTCAAGGGCCAAGAAAAATGCGAGATATTTGCAGTTTATCTGGAGAAAATCTTTACCACCCCACAAAACACAGCCACAAATGAAATATAACTGTCAGAAACGAATAAAAATGTGTTCTAACGACACAATACTTATTGAACTGGTTTTTCCAATAGAAATCAAACGACAAATCAAAAAACTTAAATCTAAAATATCGCCGGGTCCAGCTCACCTGACAGCGATATTCAATGCATGTCTGAGGATAGGTTACTTCCTCACTGCTTGAAAAAAAGCAACAATATTAATGTTTCCAACTATTGTTTCTAAGTCAATAAATAATGCATTTATTGTCATATAAAGAGTGAACATATTTTTTGGAACACCTTGTAATTTACTTTATTTTTTTATTCTGCTCTTTACTTTTTTAGTCTCTATTTGATGTTGTTTCTGTGTATTTATTTTTCTTTAATTCATATTATTCACTCTCTTCTAACTTAATTTGGTTACTATCGCTATTATTTGATTTATTGGGTGCTTTTATGTATTTTCTCATATTTATTCCATTGAGAAGTTATACTCAATTTTATCTGTGGTTTATGTTGTCATTGTTATAAAGTATTGTTTAATTTTTGTATTCTTGTATGTTTTTTATTATTATTTGGCCTATTTTAAACTATAATTAGATTTTATAAATTAAAAAACGTATTTCTGCTATGAGTAAGTCATGAGTGTGAGCATGTGATTTTTTTTTATTTCTGACATTTTCTTTTCATTTTCTGCTTATGTAAATGTGTCAATTAGTAATTCACCATTTCTGTATATTCCACTCAGTATTATTTATTTTATATTACCATTATAGCTAAAATCTTGGAAGATTTCCTTTATAATTACTGCATCATCCTTGTTCGTGTTTGTAATTATTTTATTAGGCATATTTATAAAAATATCTCTTTTCTTTGTAATCACCCAGTTCCATTAAGGTCCAGTGTTCTATTATTGTGATGTTGTTTTCATATTTTAAGTATAATTCACATTAAGTTTTTTGCTTATTATTAGGCCCATCCACATAAATCATTTTTTTAAATTTTATTCCTGTCTAAAAAAGCTGCATTTAACTCTGTACTTAACTGCTTTTCTACTGTTTTTCTGCTTTGCTTCCCTAATCCGAAATACAGAAATATATACTTTTTCATTTCTTTAATTACCTGCTTTAAATTTTTTGCTCAGTAGAGAGTCTGTGTAATACGTTGTTTTTTTTTGTTATGTTTTTCTTGTTCTTTTATTTCCGAATGCTTGTTTTTCATGTTTTCATTATTTTCACTAATTATATTTTTTAATCATATGACCTGATCTTTGCCATGTCCGAATTTTCTTTTTTTTTGAGACAGGTCTCTGGTCTTTTTTAAACTCAGTCCTTCTCCATCGGACCATTTTTATCTTTCTTTTTTTTTTTTGTTTTTAATTATTACTGATTTTATAGTTGTGTGTATTATTTGTTTATCTGTAATAAGGTTCTGTAACCTTACACATGCACATAAAAATGTGCAAAGAAAGCGCACACTTGTAATAATATATATTTACAATTTTTCTAGGTTTGTTTTCAATGTTTTTATTTCGACTTGCTTCTCTTTATCTTCTTTATTTAGACTATTATCTTTTTGCCGTGAATTTTCATTTAATCATTAATTATTTTTATATAATCCTGTGTACTCTTAGACTTTTCTTTGATTTTCTACAATTGTTAGTTTATATTCATTAACATATTGTTTAATCATTTACGCCTTTGCTTTTATATTTCACTATAGTGGGATTCCTAGTGTTGCATTTTTATATTCACTTGCATCTCAAATCATTATTAAGAGATCTTTTATACCTTATTTTATTTCACTTATTTATGTTTGCTCTTAAAGTTCAAATCTGGAGATTTGCGGATAGAGCACTGCTGTACTATTTTTAATACTTTTAATTATTGTTTATATTAATTACCACTCTGCGGGATTTAATTTCCAATATTCAGCATCTCAAACACTCATTCTCCTGCAACACAGCATTTTTATGTCTAGTGATGTTTTGATTATTATAATCTTCAAAAGTTTAAAACTTTATATATTAGCGCGAGTCCTACTTGTCGTATTATCTTACTGAAGGCTCTTTTTTGCTCGAAATATTTAATTTGACTTTGCGGCATATTTAGACAATTTTTTCATACTCTCGTATTGTTTATCAAATGATCTGCACATTTGCTTTTACAATTGCAAAATTTGCTTCTAAAAATCCGTAACCGACGTATGTATAAGAATGTGAATCGGAACTTTTTTATGTGTTGTTAGGTAATCCGGAAGGGGCGCAGCTTTTTAAATTTGTAGATAGGGGTGCCTGAAGGGAATTTTCCCTATAGAGTACCTCGCATTATTGCTTCTGTAGTCAGTTCACCTTCTTCTATTATGGAACAAATTATCATCAAGTATGCCATGATAAAAAGCGTAAAACCGTCGGAAATCTTGGTAAAGCTCAGTAACAACAGTTTGAAGAACGTCAAAGTGTAGTTTTGATACAAATAATATTTTAAAGGACAAGAAGCAGTTGAAAATGAAAGTTTTGACGTTGTCTAAGAACCAATGTTACTGAGAAAAATATTCGCCACATTTTCAAGTTTGAGCGTTGATTAACTGTTGTTGAAATTTTTTCTATCGGCTTTTAGACAAACAAAGCGCGCGTATTACCGGAAAAGACATAAATATACAATCTTGCTTTACGACAATGCACTACGTTATCTCAATTTTAGGATACTCCCAGCATAAATACAAGCTTTCCTGAATGTGACTACAAGACTGTTGTACAAAATAGTTGTTTACATATAGTAAAAGTAAGGAATGTTTCAGCTTATCAAATATCCGCTCTACTAATCGCTGCGGTTACTTCATTTACCTTACCTTCTAGGTAGATATCAAGAAATTTATCAGTAGTGGTAAAATCTGTAGTCCACTTATATAAGGTGCAAATTTAAAAAATAAAGTAAATCTAACAGAATTGTAAAAAATAAAAATATAGACTTAAATAGTAGGCAGTTCAGTTCGTGCATCCAAATGGAGCGAACGTATTATGCTTGCTATTCTTGCGGCAGCGACTACAGCTTGACTAAGGTCGGTCGAATTTCTCATTTATTTTCAATCTGAAATTAGCATATGGATTTCGTAGCATAAAGATATGTTCCGTTCCCCAAACGATCCAGGATTTCAGGTGTTACATAGTAAGTGATACCAATAAAGTTAAGCGAATAAATTAAGCAGTCCGAGTGATTTATACAGCAAAATGTCGTTTTCACTAAACAATTACACTTTTTAAACGCCACCGTTTGCTATACCTTAATGCTACTACATAAACCCACCTGTTAGGTACACCTAGGCACTATTTAACACCAGTGCTTCGAAGAGCGGAAGTACAAATATTTGGTTACATGCCACAGCATTTACCTAAAATCTATCAAGCTCACTAAATTATAAGAACAAATTAGCAAACACGTATAGTACATTGTGGCAGGACTGCCATCGTAGATAAAACTATAAGAAACCTAACTGAAATAAATGAGTTTACATTTTACATAACGCCAATTTATCTGCTGGCAATAAAATAAAACATCTAACGGTAACAGTACAGAAACCAATATTTTTAAACCACCATGAATATTCCTAGTTAATATTAAATTTATTGCACCGCTTATGCAAATCGCTGGAAACGATTATAAAAATAAAACATTTTATAACGAACAACTTCAGATTTAAGAATATTTTTGCAAAATACAGGTTAATTGAAAGGTAAGCAGAATTTCATACATATAAACACAAATGATATCGACTTAAAAGATATAAAGAAAAAATAGAACATATACACAGAGTAACAAATAATGTAAGACCAAAAAACACTAAAAAGCAACTACCACTATTTTTTAGATAGTACCAGTAAAGAAGTGTATAACGCGAAGTACTTAACAAACACAAAAATAACATTTGAAATACTACTTTCGCAAAGGGAAACATGGAAGTGTACGAAATATCAAAGATCCGGTCACAGAAAGAGTTTCTGCGACAGAAGTTATTATTGCGTATAATTTGAAAGAAAGCCCCATAATTCGAAAAGTCAAAGAAAAGAAAAATCGGAGATATGAAATGTGCCATATTAACTGTAGCTAAAATAACCCAATAGCTCAACATACATTGACTTGCCAAATGAAATGGCGATGAACTTTCTCAACTGGGACAAGAAGTAAAAACTTTTGTACTTAATGAAAGTAGTTATATTAGAAACTCAATTCAATAAGAATTTCTATTTAAAAATAGCAAACTATGTAATATATAATACACAACAGCCTGATGGCACTGCACAAATAAGATCCGTTCTCATAACACGAAGTTCATTGAAAAATACTGAATTGTCTAAATACAGACAAGATGATATACAAGCAACATTGGTGAACGTCATAGAAAATTGCCCTCCAAGACAGAACATCAAACAAGAACAATGAAAGCTTCTTCGATACTCTAAAAAATTTATCGCAGCAGGTGAGTACAACGTCAAATATCAGATATGGGGGCTCGCGGCGTATTTTTCGCCCGAGCGCGCTGTGTTCAACTCGCTGCTACTCATAGGAAGGAGACTAGAAAAATAATAAAAAAGTATAAATCGATAGATTTCGATCAGCCCTTCCCGATGCCATCAGTTTACGCTCAAAACCCTGTTTTCGTGGTTAAAAATGAGTTTGAAGTTCGGGATGTTTCTCCAAAATTCGCCAAAACTTTTCATAGTAAAATTTATACAGTCGAAAGAGCAACTCTTTGGCAACACCTCCACAAATTTTTAGAGTGGGAGAGCAACAAATACGTACATGAAAAGCAAGTAAAGTAAACTGATGGTACCATCGGAAAAGCAGATCAAAATCTATCCATATATGTTTTTTTATTATTTTTCTAGTCTCCTTCCTACGAGTACGAGCGAGTTGAACACAGCGCGCTCGGGCGAAAAATACGCCGAGCGCCGGGCGCCCATATTTAGAATAATTAATATTTCAAAAAGAGAGTTGTTAAAAACAATGTACAAGAATAACTATACATTTCCTACTGGCCAACCAACCTATTGGTCTATTAACAGAAACAAGCTACTAAACTTTGTTGACTTATATATAAAAGAGATATCTAGAGTTTACCTTAAAACTGAATCAAACCTAGACATGCCATCAGAATTTCACCAAGCACGCCTATTCTACCGTGTCAATGTTCTTTGACTAAGCAATAAGATGACAAACGGGGAGGAATTCAGAAGAATATAGATGGAAACATCACATTAAAAGTGCGTCTAAAAATAGAAAAAGAAATCTTTTACGCAGTGGAACACCTAACCACAACCATTTATAAAGTTGCATAGCAAGCTACATTTAATACAAGTTGCAGAAAAACAGGCTAAGGGGGACACGGCAAACTTGAACACCAGGTAATAAACAGGGACATAATATGGCTGCTGGAAATTTATAAGACTCTTAGTTTAACTACAAACTAAGTACAAAGCATTTGCTATGGAAGAAACTAAGAAATTAAAGCAATAACAATAATGTATTTCTCTATTCAGACAATCAAATGGAAATCGGGTAAAAAGTGATCGAGAAAAGGCTTTTGTAAGTGCTAACTACTTAACGGGAGTTTTCACTTTATATGCGTAAGATATTCCACAAAAAGACAAACAATATATTCGTGAATATTTAGAAACCCATTTCAGATAGACTAATCCGTCAAGAAGTTCAAAGCCGAAGAAGTAAGGCAAACTACTACGTGCACAACTAAGTTTCCGGGTTTTTCGATCAATGAAAAATGTAAAATTTTAAGAGAAATACAAAAAATGGTTTATTCGAAGTATCGTCCCTCGCTAGCTACACATTTTTTCCATCTCTGAGGCAATACATGAATACCGCGATGTTAAAACGACGCGTCTTTGGACCGAAATCATTTATCCAACCAATTTTACAATTCTTAGAAATTAGGCGAGTGTAGCCTAGCCAAGCCCTGAGCCATCGACCGGAACAAGTAATAATCGGAAGGGATTGGGGTCTGACAAATATGGCGGCTGCAGTAACAGATCCATTTCAACGTTTTGATGGTGTTCTTGACGATGGAAGTGCTGCAATATTACTCGATAATGTTTTGTGTCTCATTCTGGTCGTTTTCGAGCAATGCATGGTTCAAATTAGTTAGTTGTTGTCAGTAGCGATACCCATTGACAGTTTCGCCCGGTTTCAGCAGCTCTAGTACACGATTCTTTTCTGGTCCCACCAAATGCAGTGCATTGCCTTCTTTCCGAAGCGATTTGGCCCTGCCGTCGATGTTGATGCTTCGCCAGGTAAAAGCCACGATTTTTTGCATTTGGAATTCTCGAAATATATTTACTTCTCATCGTCAGTAACAATTCCATCCAGGAAACTCTTTCTTTCATGCCGCAAAAGTAAAATTTTGGAAGCGAGTCTTCGATTTTCTATCTGTATCTCAGTCAACTCATGCGACACCCATTTTCCTTCCTTTTGAATTTTTCCTATAGCATGTGAACGTTTGAAAATACCTTGGCAAGTCATGTTTAAGTATCATCTTCATCCAGTAGCAGATCGGCGTTCTCATTTGTTTTTGGTCTTCCGAAGCTTTACTTGTGCGCAGTGTCAAACTCGCCACTTCTGAAGCGTTTAAACCAATCTTCACAGGTAGTTTTCGATGGTGCATGTTTGCCGTACGCCTTCTCAAGCAAAGGACGTGCTTTAGCTGCATTTTTTTAAGTTAATACAGAAAAGCAAAGCTTCCCGCAAATGCTGTTTATTTGGCACAAAACTCGACATCATTGTTGATAGAAAAAATATTTTTGCGTTGCGACATGTGTTGGTATTACGACTGGTTATTGTTAACAGATGTGTGTGTTTGATTTTTGCGGAGTAAAGACGTGTTGCGATCGAGCTCGTAAATAAGAAAGTGCACAAGCCAAACGTGATAACCGGTCGTCGCGAACATGCGAGGCCGGTTGTGATAAGACAAGGTAAAAATAAAATTAAAATATTAAATATTAAATTGTAAATACGAAACCCGAGAAATAATCGACATGGATCCGTATACGCGACCAGCGACACCAGGAGAAGCACTACTGGCACAACAAAATCAAGCCTTATTTCAGGAAAATCAATCTAGAAGTCAGAATGAACAAGCATTATACAATGCCTGGATTTGTGAACGTACAGAAAGAGAAAAACTTTCAGCTGCCTTAAATAATATGGAAGGCCAGATAAACATGCTCCGGGAGCAATTATCAATGCAGAGCAGACAAAATAATAAGCAACAAGAAGTATCTAACCAGGGCGACGAAAACAACGCCAGCAAGAATAAGCCATCTGCCTCAATAAATTACGAAACTGATGAAGAGGAATTAGTCAAAGAAGTTGGCTGGATAACAGCCACTAAAAAGAAAAACAAGAAAAGAAAAGCAAGCGACTCACCAGGTTCTACTCAAGACCAGCCAACAACCAGCAAACCGATACAACAAAATAAAGAAAAGAAAACACCCAACCCCACCAATTATTGTAAGCAATGTCACAAATTATGACTTACTTTACAACCAATTACAAAGTAATAAAATACTGTTCAAGGTAACAGCTCTGAATAATGATCAAATAAAAATCAATGCTGAAAATCGTGAAGAGTTTAGCAAAACAATACAATGTCTTGTAGATTTGAACCTACAGTGGCATTCATACGAGGACAAACAAACCAGAGACATAAAAGTAATGGCAAGAGGACTACCAGCAAGTTCTCCCCAGAAAAAATTATTGCAGAGCTGAATAACTGCAAACTAAAGTGTGTTAGCGCCACAAACATACTAAAAAGAAAAATTTGAGAACAAAATGGCGAAATGAAGCTGCTCCCACTATTCATGCTATCCTTCCACCACGAAGCAGATATCAAAGTTATATACGGAATCAAAAGCATATTAGGAGCAAAAGTGAGAATTGAACCCCTCAAAAACGAAACTGGTACCACAATGTAAGCGGTGTCAATTACACGGACATACGCAAAAGTTCTGCCGCAGAGAGCCGAGATGCGTGAAATGCGCAGGAAAACACATAACTGCAGAATGTAGTAAACTAAAAGAAACAAAGCCAAAATGTGCAAATTGCAGCGAGGAGCACCCGGCTAGCTATCGAGGATGTGTCAGCGAAAACGTTCCAAGAACGAAGAAATAAAACAACACAAGGAAAACATAAGGAGCCGAATATAACGAAACCTGTTAAATCCTACCCACAAGTCAACAGTGAGAAAACATACGCCCAAAGCGTTAAAAACCCGAACAACAGACCGAACTGAGAACTCCAGAAGCCTCCACTAACCAATTGCTCCTCACGCTCATAGCAAAACTAGACCGGCAAGAAAAGATGCTTGAATCGTTTTCGGAAGACTTCAGAAGCTAGAGAATAGCAACAGAGCAGCTGCCTCAACCAGCAAAATGACCAACAAAGATATTAGGATTGCAACTTGAATGCTAATGGAATCAGGCAGCAGCAACCTGACCTGCAAGCATTCTTAGAACAACAAAAATAGATGTGTGCCTCATATCTGAAACCCACCTTGTTAGAGATTCTTTTATTAATTTCAGAGGATACAAGTTTTATCACACTATCCATCCATCGAACACAGCTAGGTGGGAGTGCGGTAATAATTAGGGATAACATTACTCACTATGAAGAAATGGGTCTTGAACTAGAAGAAAACCAAGTAACAGCTGTAACAATTAACCCTAGAGGGCAAAAGATTACCCTAGCTGCAATATATTGTCCTCCGAGACATAATCAGAAAAAGAAAGCTACCTCAACGTGTTAAACAGTCTAGGGAAAGGTTTATAATAGGTGGCGATTTTAACGCCAAAAACACAAGATGGGGATCGAGATTGACCACTACCAAAGGCAAGGAGTTACACGAAGCAGCTGCTGAACTGGGGTGCAACTACTTGACAACAGGTAAACCAACATATTGGCCTGCCGATCCAGATAAGATTCCAGACTTGCTGGATTTCTTTATATCAAGGAAAGTATCGATCAACTACGTAACAATAGAAGAAAATTTTGACTTGGACTCTGACCATTCGCCAGTAGTTCTAACTCTGAGTGAAAACATAATTAGAAAAGAACATAATCCAACACTGGTCAATAAAAGAACAGACTGGAATGGATTTAAGGAAGAACTGAGCAATCGCATTCAGTTAAATGTACCACTCAGAACAATAAATCAACTGGAACAGGAAGCTGAAAGATTTGTCACTAACATACAACAGTCTGCCTGGAATAATACCCCAGAAATCAAGAGAAAAACACAGGAATTAACTACCCTAGAGAAATCAAGGAGTTGGTAGCTGAAAACGAAAACTTAGAAAAAGTGGCAACAGACTAGAACACCTGCCAACAAAAATAGACTAAACAATATAACTCAAAGACTGAGAAGAGAAATTTTGGAAATCAAGAACGAATCCATAAACCATTATTTACGAGAGCTAACCAATAACAAAGAAACGGACTATTCTCTTTGAAGTCCACTAAAAACTGAAACGACCATGTATACATAGTCCGCCAATAAGAACTGCAAATGGTAGCTGGGCACGCGATAACCAACAAAAGCTGAAGCGTTCGCCAACCACCTTGAACAAACCTTTCAATGAAACGAAACTCAGATTAACCAAGATTTGCCAGAAAATGAAGGCGAAGATAGCATGATAGATTTGGTAACACCCAGGAAACTACGAAGACAATCAAGACTGACATCAACCCAAAGAAAGCTCCAGGCTATGACCTGATTACTGGGGAAATTCTCAAACATCTTCCTAGAAAAGGAATTGTTAAGCTCACCAACTTGATCAACGTAGCGATTAGATTAAAGCATGTACCGGACGCTTGGAAAATGGCTGAAGTCATTATGATTCCAAAACCGGAAAACCACCAAATGAAGTGAAATCATACCGACCAATCTCACTGTTGCCGGTAATTTCTAAACTATTTGAAAACTGATATTAAAAGACTAAAGCCAATAATTGAAAGTAAAAACCTAATACCTACACATCAATTCGGGTTTAGGAACAACCATTCAACGATCGATCAAGTCCACAGAATTACCGACATAATCGAGAAAGCCTATGAAGGAAAAGATATGCTCGGCCATATTTTTAGACATAGCCCAAGCATTCGACAAAGTTTGGTATGAAGGCTTAATATATAAACTTAAAAGTTATTACCTAAAAATTCGCGGAAATACTAGAATCCTATATTTCAGGAAGAATGTTTCGGGTTAAACAAGAAGACGAATATTCCAGCATGAGAGAAATCAAAGCAGGGTACCCCAAGGTAGCGTATTGGGACCAATTCTCACCTGCTATATACCTACGACATCCCACAAACAGAAGACGTCACCATCGCCACATTTGCGGACGATACGGCGATATTAGCTATCGGCGACAACAGTGAAGAGGCAGCTAGGAAAATACAGCAAGCAAGTAACAGCATAAATACTTGGACTAAAAAGTGGCGAATAACAATCAATGAAAGTAAATCGGTACATGTTGATTTTGCTTATAAGCACCGTGAACATATACCAATAACAATAAACAATACCAATATACCATACAGCAATAATGCAAAGTACCTTGGGATGACCCTGGACGCACAACTCCGGTGGAAGGAACACGTGAAAAGAAAAGAATAGAGCTTGACCTAAAATACAGGAAAATGTATTGGTTAATTGGAAGAAAATCCCAACTATCCATACATAACAAGATACTACTGTATAAACAAGTATTAAAGCCCATATGGACCTACGGGATCGAGCTTTGGGGATGTGCCGCAAAAATCATATAAATAAAATACAAGTTTTTCAGAACAAAGTTCTCAGAAGCATCGTGGATGCACCATGGTACTTCCGGAATGACCATCTACATAGGGACTTACAAATCCCTACAGTCATGGATGAGATCAAAAAGTTTGCAGGAAAACATGAAGAGAGACTCCACTCACACGTGAACACCGAAGTACTGCAACTTCTGAACAATGCTGATCTGGAACGAAGGCTTAGAAGAATCAAGCCCTTCGAGCTCGTGCAGTGAAGTGAAAATAGTGCAAAAGCAGAGTAAAGTGCTAAAAACACGTGAAAATTGTGTAATCCTCTTAAGAGACTAAGTTAAGACCGAAGGGACTTTTTAGACAAGTATTTAGTTTTAAGCCACTGTAGAGAAAAATTGAAGGTTAGTCAGAAATGACTAGTGTCAATAAATGTTATAAAAAAAAAAAAAAAAAATGTTAACAGATGTCCAAAAAAAACACAACTTCAGACATGTATGTCGACTAAATGTATCGTTAGCGCCATTCATGTGTGAAATCCGAAAACTTAGTTGCGCACCTAGATATATGTAAATGTATCCATTTAACATTATATTAAGAAATAGATTGCACAAATCATTCTTATGCAAATCTCTAGAGGAGATAACACTACTTTTATGTATTAATTATGGAGTTCCTCAAGAAAGTGTGCTGTATTTACTGTACATTAAAAAGTCTCAACTATAAACCAACAGAAATAGGGACCTTTGCCTATGATACAGTTATAATGGCGACTCGTTACAGTCCGTGAGTAGCATCGTAATATTTTAAAATCCATCTGAATAACATCTAAAGTTAACTTTAAAAGTGATGTATGCCAGTGAATCAGACGAAATTAACCCATGGATCTTTTACCTTACGCATTGAAACATGTCTTCCAGTCTGTTTAAACCAGAAACATACATTTCAAGCAGAAGATATTAAGTATTTGGGGAGCTATTTTGATCGTCGTCTCACATGGAGGAAACATATCTGGACTAAAGAGATACAATTAAATACTAAATTCAGAAACATATACTAGCTTTTATCAACAAAGAACAAAGTCCTATTGGTCATATGGACTCCAATTGTGGAGCTCAGTAAGTAAATCGAACTTAGCGATCCCAGTCAAAAGTTCCACGTACTATTGTCAATGCAACAAATCAAATTATTCATATTCATATACCTACCATAACAGAAAATTAAAAAATCAGCACCAACTATTGAGTTAGGTTACAAAATCACACAAATGCTCGAGCAGTAGACCTACATTATGAGAAAGAGACTCGCAGACTAAAGTGATTTAAATCAGTTGATTATCATTTAGATTAGATCCAATCTTAATCCATTCATAATACATTAGATTGTACCACTGGGTATTATTGGGCAATTTATATGTGATAATAACTGTCATGGCATTTACTGATTACCAATATATTGTAATACTGATTTGCAATATCCCTGAAGTTTAATAATACCTTTAAAAATCTGATTAATTAGCATACAAAGGTCTATTAATTGCAATGTATAATATTTTGAGATGTTGTAATAAAACATTTATGAATTAAAAGTGTATTAAGCCCAAGAATAAAGGAACAGCTCTTGTAAAGGGTGTCCCAGAATTAACGCAAGATTTAAATTAGCCGCCATTTATCCAGTAAAGTGTTGACAACCCTAAAACAAAAACAAATCGACAGCTGACAGTTTAGGGTTAGTAAAAATGGAGCGTTACACGATAGAACAACGTGTCTTCATTATTGAACAATATTTCAAAAATAATGAAAGCTTGGCGGCCGCTGTTCGAAAATTTCATACAAAATATGGTCGGAATAGTGTTTTAATTTCGTCAACTGTGAAGAGATTAATTGAAAAATTCCAAAAGACAGGAGACGCCAAACACACTGGTCGTCCAAAAACAAGCCGTTCAAATGTCAACATCGAAGCAGTGCGTGAGAGTGTCGGTGACAATCCAGGAACCTCAATTCGGCGCGGTGGACAAGAATTGCAAATTTCAAGAAGCTCTCCACAGCGTATACTCACTAAAGATCTGTGTCTCCATGCTTACAAAATTCAAATAACACAACAACTGAAGCCTAATGACCATGCACAGCGAAGAGAGTTTGTTGAATGGATTATTGAGCATCAACAAATGGATGCTGATTTTTAGAGCAAAATCATCCTAAGCGACGAAGCACATTTTCACCTTGATGGGTTTGTTAATCGCCAAAATTGCCGCTTTTGGGGTTCTGAGAACCCACATGTGATTGTCAAAAAACAAATGCATCCACAACGTGTCACTGTTTGGTGTGGATTTTGGGCCGGAGGCATAATACTTTTTTGAAAATGAGGCTGGTCAAGCAGTGACTGTTACTGGTGCTCGATATCGCGCCATGATAACACAGTTCTTTTTGCCGAAATTGGATGATATTGATGTGGCCAATATGTGGTTTCAACAAGACGGTGCCACATGCCATACAACCCGTGAAGCACTTCAATTACTGCATGAGACATTTCCAGGTCGTGTACTCTCTCGTTTCGGTGATCAGAATTGGCCCCCTAGATCGTGTGATTTAACACCACTAGATTTCTTTTTATGGGGTTATTTAAAATCACAGGTCTATGTCAACAAGCCCACAACCACGCGTGCATTAAAGGAGGAGATTCAACGTTGCATCAACGAAATTCAGCCACATTTATGCAGAATGGTCATGGAAAATTTCGACAAACGAGTGCGTATGTGTATGCAAAGCCGTGGAGGCCATTTGCCCGATGTGTTATTCCATAAATAACCCTATCCCATGTACTTTACGATTCAATAAAAAAATTACAATCAAAAGACTAAAAACTGTGTTTTCTATTTAATTCAAATCTTGCGTTAATTTTGGGACACCTTTTATATTACTTAAGTGTCGTTAGATATTAAGATAATAATATAGATTCATGCCATTCAGTAGATTTTACTCTCTATTCAATGATTAACCTTTCAGTCTTGTTATAAGTTTGATAAAGTCACAATTGTATGTATTGAGTATTTTTTTAAAATTCTATCTATTGTGTAAATCTTACTCCATTTATTTACATGCCATTTCCAGCTGTGTTACCAAGCGACCTCGTGTTATCGAAATTGATTTCTTGCATGCTTTAAATACATTTAAATCAGAAACCAAGTGATTCAACTGACACACAAAGGCTATTGCAGTCCTGCGTGCATCGTCTGGAGATATTTCACTCTTACAAATAAGAGAAGCCCTAATTGCTTTATAATGGTCATTTTTACCAAATCCTGGCATTGTTTCTACAGCCACAACAACAAGAAATATTTTACTCCAAATCTTCTTATCAATTTCAGTAGCATTTTAAGCTACTATTTTTTTTATCTAAACCAGCGGCGCGCTTTATATCAAAATTACATGTACTAGGTGGCGCAAAAGTCATTACCTTATCGGAAGATGCTCTCATTTTTGTAAATGACGTCTTTTTGTGAAGTAAGCAGAAATAGCATATACGTAGAAAAACCATGAATTACCATAATCCCCAAGAACGCGGAATAATTGAATGTTTTTGATAAATAATTTGTCCGTGGTTTTGGCTTAATGTGAATTTCGTCATCAATTTCTTGATCGTGTGTATCATCACGAGACAGTAACAGACGTGGCCAGTTTCGGAGTAGCCATTCGGTCAAGAATATCGCTGCTGCAGCTGCAGGTGGCTAAGAAGATCCCCAAACATTAACCAGACGACGGACCACGTAATTGGGTATCAATAGACGGCTTTTACAGCGAATTTTCGTGAAAGATTTGAAGATGTTTCCGTACGAAATGCAATCAGTACATCAGTTATTGCCTGTAGACCGCTAATCGCGTGTAAATTTTAGTTAAGCCCTCTTAAACTTCGGTCGAGATAAGAATAATTTTACTTTGAAAATTATTATGAGCGACGAGGCGCATTTCCATCTATGCGGATACGTGAATAAGTAAAATTATTGCTCCTGGAGCACTAAAAATCCACGTGTAATGCACAAAAAGCCATTATATCCTCTCAAAGTTACGGATTGGTGCGGAGTTTACGGAGAGAAGGTGATTGGCCCATATTTTTTCGAGGACGACGTTAGCAACACTGTTACTGTGACGGATGAGCGCAGCAGAACCATGATCAACAACTTTTTGCTGCCGAAAATTGACGAATCGGGTTTGGAGAACATGTGGTTCCAGCAAGACGGTGCAACTGCGCACACTGTACAAGCAACATTGGACATTCGAAAGCAAGCGTTTATTGGCCCCTGAATCTCTCATTTTGACGGTGTGCACTGGTCCGCAAGATCGCTCGATTTGACCGTTCCAGGCTTTTTACTTTGGAGTTTTTTGAAGTCACGAATTTATACATACAAGGCACAGACCTTGGCGACGCTAAAGGAGAACATCCGACAAGAAGTTGTGAAACGAGCTCGAATGTGCATCAATTCTGGCGGCGGCCACTTGACCGATATTATCTTTGTCTTCTGTGTAGTGAATTAGGTAAGAACAAAGAACTCTGGTTCATGTGTCGTTTGTGTTCTGGTTGGATGCACTTAAGGTGCAGTGGTGCAGAGACGGCAGAATATTTTATTTGTGATTTTTGTAGGTAGCGTTAGGTTCTAAGCCAATTTCAACCCCGCTGTTGTTATTATTTTGCAATTTTTTAAGAACATAGACACAAAAGTTATTTAAATTTTTAGATTAATAAAAGTATTTCTATCGAATAAAAATAATTACTAGCGCTGTGGTCACATATTTTCACAGGAATAGTTGATTATGCGATTTAAGTTATTAAATTATTTAATTTTATAAAAAAAACTATGTAATTTATCCTACATTTTTATTTAGCAGACCCCGTTCGGAATTTCCTTGAGGCCGTTCAGTAATATCCCGACCTTCGGGGCAATTCCGAACAGTGTAAGCTCTTACAAAAAAAAATTTCTAAGATAACTTGGACTATTAAGTCAAATGTTTTGTGGTCTTTTAGTAGCTAATGAAACAGAGTATCTACCTATAGTAAATTTGTTAATCAACTGTTACAAATTATTGAATAATTAGAGATTTCTTTAGGTGTTTGGCATTGCCCCGCTTTCCCCTACGTCGTTTTGGGTCAACTGCCATTGTAAAGAGAAAGACCGTAATTCGTGAACTTGATATAATTCATGTTTGCCTTACTCTGCCGATAACCTTGATCTTTTACTACCATATTACCACTTAGTCCAATCAATGACTTACGCAGTTCGAATATTTTGAAAAATGAAATGTTACCACAAGAATTTCTTGCACCTTAAGAAAGATTCTAGAATTGTCAAAAAAATAGTCACAGATTATATACCACAATACATAAAATTCACATTACTCATTTTTGTCTCTTTTTCACGAACAAAAAACTTCTTTGGTTGCTAAAATATTTTTTATGATAGCATTACTTATTAGTTTTTCTGATAAAAAAGCAACGAAACAATCACATTCATTTATTAAAGATGATGCAAAGTTTAATTTTGTCTTAATTGCTTTAGTGAAGCTTAAGAACATAAAAAACTTCTTACACGTGAGTATTGAGCAGCTATATCTCTGGAATCGTTATAATCTCGAAAATGTTTATTAGCTGCCACAAAAACACATTTGTTAAATTCAAACTGATGTCGTATCCTGTTACAAAGCAATGAGCGACTGGAATAAATTAAAAAGGTTGTAAGCTTTGTATTAAAGCAATCATTTGAACAACTCGAACCAACCTGTCGAGACAAGACGTTTGCTAACGATAGTGCCGCCACACTTATACCGCTTTTCTTTATCGTATATAAAGACGTGCCATGGATATGGCTGGCTTATTACACCACTTTCAGAAATGAGTGGTAAATCGCTTTGTTAGAAAACGCCACAAACTAAAAATAGTTCTCAGAGTTAACATACTAAAAAGAGAAACGACGGTAATTTGGTTGACGTACCTGGGGAACACTCTACAATTGAATTCGCTCCAAGAACCGTCCAAACACAGACGAATGGGGTTAAGGGTCAGTTTTTGGTTTTCATAATACGGTTTACATGATATAAATGCTATGGTATTTTCGGATGGATTCACGCAATAAATGGTTTCGCCATTTTTGCTTCATTTAGTTTCCATCAATTTTGAATCGCTGATTATTGGATAAGTAACTAAAAATTACGTGCTATTATATTTATTAAAATTACTTATTAGTTTATTCACTTGTACACGTAGTTACGGGAGGTGTCCAATTCCCAATGATACACACAAAAAATCGAATTTTCTTAAGTAACTCATAGCCATATATATATATATATGTTAATGTTTTAGATTTATTCAGTGAGATGTAAGCACCGCCTTGATATGTCTGGAAAATCACCGACTACTGAATATCTACCATTCATGGGATTGTAATGTAATAAACAACTACCATTAGCACTATTTAAAGCACCAATTTAGATCACTTTTTGCTGACATGTAATTTGATACACTTACTGTACTGAAGAATATAATCTTACGCTTTCGGTAGTTGGTTCTTCAGTCTTCGGTTCAAAACAGAATTTATCCAGACAGTCAGCAACACCGTTGCACCTAGCAGTATGGGGGACGCAAGCGCCATACTGGTATCGATAAAAAATTTTAAGGCAACCGTTGTTGGCACAAAGTTCGGCAGTTTCATCCGAATTATCTTTGCAGTTTGCTACTCCATCGCACATAAATTCCTCGTTTATGCATTCACCAGAATTGCATTGAAACTGCCCTATACTATTTAAGGGTATATAATCATAACCCCAACGTCTTAACTTTTTTTACCTGCAGTTCTTTACTTGACGAGAGTTTCTTACTTTATTATACACTATTTTATTTGCAGTTAAAGTAATGAGAAAATATAAAATACCTGAAAATGCAATCGTTACAATTTAACAGATAACAGGTCCTTGATATGTTGGTTAAATATTTTAACCATCAATAGAAATTTTCAACGAACTTACAGAGTTTGCTACTGAATTCTATATGTATGTCTGTCGGTCTGTCTGTCCGTCACAAAATTTGAGATTTTTAAAATTTGAAAATGGATTCCTATAGGAAAATTTACGCTGATTTCGAATTCGAAATTAAAAAATTTCTATCTCGGATAATTTTCGAGATATTCGACTTCGAATTTCGGGAAAATTTTCGACATTACGATTTTAAATGTGATTCTTATAGGAAATTTTTCGCTGAATTCGAAAATTAAGTCGAAAAAATTCTATGTCGAATAATTTTCCAGATATTCGATTTCGAATTTTCCCGAAATTCGAAATCGAAATCGAAAGTTTTTTTTAAGTTCGTTATGGGATTGCTTTCAGAGCAATCTCTTCTCCGGCCCCATGTTTATATCCTGTCTAAGAAAATTTAACCAATTTTTAAGAGCATCTTAAGAAAGAAAGCTGATTAGCAGTTTTTCTAAATTACGTAAATAATTGTTAAAAACTTTAATTTGATCTCATATTAATTTTTACTTTTTACAATATTAAAAGGTTATAAAGTTCATGATCTTAACTGACATATTTTCGGCTGTTATAATTTCTGTTTTACGATTGCTTGAAGTCTTTTATATAAATAATACCAAATTACCAAATTAAAAATGTGAGAAACATCGTATATTAGGTCCCAAGTAGCTAAAAGGGTCGTTAAAACGAAAAACTAAATTTTATAAGTAATGGGTATGAGATAATAATTTTTGCAAAATTAATTTTAATAAAACTATTAGACACAAAAATATTATTCTTAAATATTATTATATTAATGATTATAACATTTAATGAAGAAGGTTTTCGATGTGTCTTTACTACCAACCACGTGATATGATTCTTGAGTTCCTCAATGCTATTGATAAGGGTTTGACATTATATATATATTTCAAATAATCACAGGGGTTGAGATTGGGTAAATAATTTAGTCAATCAATACCACCCATGAGAGCACGACAGCCGCGACGTAAAGGCTTCGGCCTGCCAGACTAACGCGCGGCGGGCCCTGTTCGACTCCCAGGTCAAAACAACGGCAAACATCGAGTGCTTCCGGCCATCATACAAACACCTTTGGCGGTCTAAGTACATTCTCCTTCTTCTAACGGTCAGACTAGCCACCTTGTACCAACATGGCTCATAGAGTACTACACGAAATGTGTAGTTAGAAACAGGCTTATAGCCTATATAAGAGTAGAAGAAGAAGAAGAATACCACCCATAAATCTTGTCTTCAAATACACTGAAATCAGTTCGAAATTGTTAGCAGTGCTATGGAATGTAACTCCGTCTTGCTGGAACCAATAGTCCGCAATCATTCTCTAGCAGTAAATTTCAGAGAAGAAATTATTCAAGTTTTTTTTTCTTTAGATAGTTTCATTCACATATTTTGAGAGGGAGAATTGCCCGATAGTGTCTCTGTAGGTGATTGAGCACCACACACTGACTTTTCTTGGGTTGAATTTTCTAACTTCAGTCAAATGAAGATGAGTTCTGCTTATTGGCGTATCCATCTAACTAAAAATAGCACTCACGACTGAAATAAATACATTTCAAATCAATTATTTTCTTTATCTCATTAGCAAATTTCAGTTTTTGTCGAAATTGGCATGTGTGAGTGGGCTCATTTTCATAGTTCTTGCATTGCCGCGACGACCTCGGGAGCGATCACAGTGACCTGTCGTCCCGTGTTCGACTCATTATCATCAGCCACTGTTCTAATACTTTCGAATATTCTGATCAAAATTATTGTAACAAAATAAAATGTTAAAAAAATTCTATTTAAAAAAAGTACTTTTACAGAAGAACTGGTAACTCATTTAAATTGCTGTTTTTATCAAATTTTTCTTTCAATTTCCTCCTTGTTGCACAAATCATCCGCCATACTGATAAGAGGTCTTCATTATAAACAAACCTTCTTTGAGAGGACACCATTTTGATTCATAAATACAATAAAAAGCAAAATGTCCTACATTTGTTAATCAAAACATATAAACAAAAAAAAATTTATCAACAATCCTTGAGAAGAAACCAACATTAAATTTTGCGTTTATTTTCTCGCACCCGCTAAGCTTTAAAATGATCAAACCTATTTAATTTCAGTTATGCCAAAACAAAAAAATGTTACGCTCAGTGTTTCTCGGCGTAAGGCTTTCTATGACCCTGGACGTCTTTTGTGTTCAAGTTACGTTCTACGTTCAAATACTGACGTCACTGTTATCAATTATTAAAAAATACAAAGTTAAAATGGCAATAGGTAAATAAATGAATGACGAATTTAATTAGCAAAATATGGACAAGTCGCATCATATCTTAGTGATAAATTTCTCCTGCATAAATTACTGATAATATTAACATTTCCATTTGACTCATTTATTGTTGTTCTAATGTGGTTACATGAGCAATTGACCGCAAAAAGGTATTTTTGGTGGAACAATTTATTTACAAATGATAACAGTGGGTGCGGTGACCTTACGAAAGTACGATATGCAAAACGATCCCTGCAGATAGGCAACCAAACGTACGCTCAGAGCTCAGCCATGCCACATTTTATATCAATTGTCTTTGCTTACTTTCTGTTCAAATGTGTAGTAGATGAGTTTGTTTGAAAAAATAACACAATATTGAATAAATATATGTACAATTGCTACACTCACGCTATTTAGGGTCGTAGCTTGGTGATTTCTCTCCATCTTTTATTTTGTTTGTATCTTCCAGTCCTGTATCCTTTTTTCTTCTATGTCTTCCTTAAATACATCTAATCATTTTCTTCTCGGTTTTCCTTTTCTTCTTGTTTCTTTTGTTTGTCTTTCTAGATCTCCTAGCCATATCAGCCTTGTTGTTTTAACTTGATTACTGCATTCTAGTTCTCTGTAGAGGTTCTTTTTTTCTTCGTTAGTTCTTCTTAACCATAAATTTCTTTCGTTTCTACGAAAATCTTTCTCACAATTAGTATTTTTCTCTCCCATGTATCTATTCTTTCTTTCTCTTTTCTATTAAGGATTTCATATAGTTCAGTTAGTTTTATGATTGTGCTGTATAGATGTATTTTAGTTTTCATAGATTTGTTTTTAGATTTCAAAATTTTATTTAAGGTGCCTGCGCATTTACCCCCTTTAGCTAATCTTGCTTTAGTCTCCTTCCTCTATTCCCCCGTCACCGTTATGACAGTTCCTAGATATGCATTTTGCACTTCTTCTATTTATTAATTTTATATTGAATAGATAATCTGTTAAATTTGGTGTAATGGTTTCATCCTATTATAATATGCAACGTTTAATTTATTACGTTTCCCAAATATTTAAATCTAAAATATTTAATATACAAATGAAAAATGAAATTAAGAATTTGCACGTGGAACGAGACACAAAGAGTATTCAGAGTCTTGAAAATCCTTACGCCTGGAAACACTGGTTTTATACGCCGTGAGGTGAATGAAAACAGGCGCAGATGCTGAGCGTTGTAGGTAGAGATACTTGAAGAAGATTTTTCCTCTTGGGTACCTCTCATTACCGCATTTTCAGTCAGTGTTACGATATGAGATCAATAAGTAGTCCCATCCGTTGTGGAATAGATTATTACGACAGAGGACGAAAGCCATTCAAAATCTTAAGGCACAGTTCAGGGATCAAACCTTTGTATATGCATAGCATAAACAATTTTTGGGATAAGAAGTAATTTAAAATAAAGCATCTTAAAATAAAACATCTTAAGGACCAGCGTGATCAAGGAGAATATTCTTCTATTCTATATATTCTATATTATTTGGCGCCTATCTTGAGTATTACGTGTGGTTATTGGTTCATTAGAATTTCCTCCTCTCGGTTGGAATTTATCGCCTTGTGATTATAATTTTTTTGAAGTATTAAAAAAGCATTTGAAAATAATATATATTTAACGACAATATTACTATCGAAGCGTTCGTACGCGATTATCTAGAGCTTAACCACCTTCATTTTACAATAGCGAGATCAAAAAACTACCGCTCTGTTAGGAGAAATGTGTCTTTAAGTGAAGAAACGATGTACAAATAGCTTTGTATGTTTGTGTTTTATGATGCTTTAACAAATTTTAAAAGTATAGTACCGGTTTATATTTAATTTACCCTCGTACAACATATAATTATATATGTTAAAATAAGTGAAATTCTAAGGAAACTAAGCAAAATTAAGTAAATACAGCAAAGCAGTAAAAGAAATTTTCAACTAATTATTTCAACAAAATAATCTGAATGCTGATAAAATTTAGCCCAAATTGAAAACCAGATATTTAAATAAACTAACTTTTAAATTGATAATATGTTTGTGTTTTTCTTAAGTATAAAGTACATAACAGCCGTTTTGGCTCACTACAGTGGTAAATAATCAGCACAAATTTACTTAAGTTACTTACATATTTATTTTACTTACAGATTATCAAATTTACTTAACACTTTATTTGTACAATACATGCAATTAATAACATACAATTACACCTCATTTATCTGTAGCATTATTTATCTTGCATCCGCCCTTGAACTCGCTTTGATTTCGCCACTTAATTCCCTTCGTGGCCGTCCCGTTGCTTGACGTTTATGCCTATTTGGGGTCTACCAGAATTGATTCGAAAACGTCTCGAAATGTCCCGAGTGTTTGAGTTCTAGGCTCGTGTGCAAGCAGCAGCTGAATTTTTGGAAGTCATTATATCTGTGGCTCAGAGGTCGCTACGGGGAGCATTCGGAAATTTGTGTCTGACTAATGGCCACTTCGGCTTTGATTATAGCTGTCTGTTCTTTTTGCAAAATTTTCGATTACAATTTCGCTCATATTCTAATCAATTTCATCAATAACACATAAAATATTATTTGTGAATTTGTTAGCTGTATGTGGATTGCTGGCGTAGACCTTGTATTTTAGATAAACTCACAAAAAAAAGTACGGTGTTAAATCACAAGATCTTGCCGGCCAGTTGATGTCGGCATTTCGTAAAATTACGCAAGCAGGTCATATTTGTACATTAAATCAACTGGAGCTAGAGCTGTATGGCAGGCGATGCTATCCTGCTGGATCTACATTTGCTCTAGATCTTTGTTGCCTAGTTTTTGTCAAAAAACCAAGTGATCGTATAACGATAACGATTTCCATTCACGGTTGCAGCATTTCTAGCATCACAATCGAAGAACTGTGGGGCCTATTACACCACCTACCCAAAATCCACACCAAACAGATTTTCTAAGCTCTCATGCAACATGTTTGCTTATTTACGAACTAGTCGAGTTGAAAGTCCCCTCATTGTTGAAAATAATTTTTTGATTCAACTGTTGCTCTAAAAATCAATTGACAAATTGTCGGCAGCAAGTTTAAGCTCTCGTGTTAGTTGAATTTGGTGCGCATAAATTCACAGATCTTTAGTATTTATCGAAAAGAGCTTCTCAAAATGTCCAATTGTATTGCACAATGTATTTTTGGATTTTTGGCTTTACAGCAACGCTGGCTAACTATGGTAATATTATCGCCGAACTTTACCAGACGTCAATACCCATGAGGTAATGCACTCATTGCCGATCCAATTTTATACGATTGGGTAATGCATATTTACACAGTTCATTTATTTTATGCAATATTTCGAGAAAAAATTCGTGAATTTTAAAACTGGCGTTCAATTAGGGCTTTCCTTTATAAAGTTATCTCATAATATTAATTTTTACTTAAAGCCTTTTCAGTAAATGTTTAAATGCTTGAAGACACATGCTACTTCTAGACATACAGTTTTATCAAAGGGTATAAAGATGTCTAAAGATTTGCACAAACTAACGTTGACTATTTAAACAATGTCATAAAAGGATCACATATTTTTTCCATTTTTAACACCCGACATAGTGTGATAGAACGATAGGGCATAAAGATAAACGAAAACAAAAGTAAAGTAATGAACATAACAAGATCAAAAGCAGAAGAAAACATCAGAATAATACTTAAAGGAAATCAACTTAAAGAGATAGAAAATGAAGAGTATTTGGAAACAATAATAACTAACATAGGAACAAAAACTCCTCAGCAGGATAAATAAAGCAACTAAAATTTACTACGCATTCTAAAAGATCATAATAAGAATAAGGAAATAAACACCAAAACGAAATTAGGAATCTACAAATGTATTTATGTCTCCATTTTAATTTATAGTGGTAGAGCTAGTGAAAACTGGGTCATATAGAACAAAACGAGGAGTAAAATAACTGCAAGCGAAATGATGTTCCTAAGGTATATATGCGGCAAAATCAGACAAGACAAAATTTAAAACGTAACAACCACAGAAGAACTACAAATAGAATCATTAGGAGAAGAAGTTGAAAGAAGGTAATTGCAATGGTATGGGCACTTGATTAGAATGAGTACGCGAAGATACCCAAAAAAGATGTTAGAAGCGAGACCAGAGGGAAGACGATATAGAGGCAGACCGAGGAAAAAGTGAGAAAAGAACGTAGAACAGAACGCAAGGGGGAGAGGGAAGAACTTAAGAGAAGTACGGATACTACCGTTGATTAAGTTCAGTACTAAAAGTGGATAGAGGAGAATTCGATTCGTCTGTGTTGTTTGCTACTGCGACTAAAAATTTTACAAATTTTTCGTACTGTTCTCCAAAATTGTAGTTCCTTTTAACAACACTAACTCTCTTTTCCTTCGCATAGTGTTCCATATTTACTAATTTAAGAAATCACAGATGATATCAGTCAAACTATTAGAGTTGCTGACCGCAAAACAAACAAGGGCGCGAAATTTAAATTTGGCATTGATTTTGGGACACCCTTTATAAATAAAATTCGAGTATAAGTACTAGGCATGGTTCATTTAAGCGTTGTACGAATTAAAACGATGTCTATCAGCTTACGGATCAACTTTTTGTTTTAGTTTGGATGAGCATGGGAAACAAAAAGCAATAATTATATGTGGTAAAAGTTAGTCAAAAGTAAATATCAAGAAAAAGTAAGACAGCGATGTACACTCTTATGTATACATAGACTATTTTATTAACTAAGTGGAAGGTAATACCAATGGAGGAGTGGCACTATAAGGAAAAAAACGAAATGTTGCGCTATACAGATAATATTGTACTTCTGGCAGAAAGTGAAGAAGAACTAAAAGAATTGTAAATGCAACGTATACTAAATCAAAGAAGTTAATTAATGCAAAAGTAAAACTAACGGTTTACACAAATCGTAAACATAGGCAAAAAATAAGAGTGTAAAATGAAAGAATAAAGCAAGTTAAGGAGTTCTAATATTTAGGCAGCATTGTAACAATAGATGGAAAATACAACAGAAATATAAGCAATAGAACTCAACTACCAGAAAAAGTGTGCTATGAGATAAAACACCTATTTGTATTAAATAACATCTCACTAAAAGGAAGGACATAGATACTGAAAATGTAAGTATGGAGCGCTCCATTGTATGGTTGCGAGAGCTGAACAATTGGAATATATAGTAAACGAAGACTAAAAGCTATGGAAATGTGATGTTATAGAAGAATAATTATTTTAAAATAAAGTGGCAAAGTCAGAAAAAAGTTTTGAGAAAAATAAGACAAGTTAGAAACTTATAGAAACAAATAGTAAGAAGATATAGCTTAATAGAATACAAATTACGAGACTATAGACTGTTAAAAAGTATATGAGAGAGAAAACCAAGGATAGAGTGTATACAGCAAATTATAAAAGACGCCACAGCTATACAGAATTATAATGTTTGACCGAGGACGAACCAATAAATTAAAATTATTAAGAGAGAGATAAGTAGGTAGATAGGGGTGGAGTGAGAGACAAAGGGAAGGAGAGAGAGAGAGAGATAAAATCAAAATAATAAATATTAAAGATAGCAAAAATATTTCTTTTTTCTACTATCGTGCGCAAAGTTTGAGTTTGCGCACGTATTTGCGTGCGCAAAGTACTATTTTCCCGCACGCTTTTATCCCTACAGCTGAGCGTGCGGGAAAGTAGCTGAGCGTGCGGGAAAGTATAAGAAGGCGCTAGCTTAATCTTACTTCTCATTCGCTGTTTTTTTTTTAGTACAGCAGAGAACGTCAGGTCGCGAGGTAGGTCTCGCTTCATATATTTTTTTGAACGTGTGCAGTGAAAAGTATGGCGTCTATAAATACTTGTAATAGTGACATTGACGATGCATCCGAGGATGTGATCGCTTCATATATTTTTTTGAACGTGTACAGTGAAAAGTATGGCGTCTATAAAAAATATTGAAACAGCTTTTTACATTATTTTTAATCGGGAGGGCTTACAATTAAAATATAATTTTTCAAATTTACAATCTTGTTTTCTAAGATGAAATACCAATATTAAAATAAAAAGTGGCGCTAGCAGTTTTGAACTTTGTTTTGCGTCATATTGCACGGAAAACTCTAAGCTATTTTAAGAAACAGATAAACCAAAATGCAGTTAGCTTCACGTACCTCCAGTTAAAATAGGACTTTGTATCCAGCACGTCTGTTTCTGATAATACATAACTGAAGAATAACACAACAAAATTTAGAAAATTAACATAACTAAAGGAGTAAATACATATTTTAGTTGCAAAGAAGACTAAAATATATGTTAAAATGTATCTCCCAATGTTTGTGGGTATTCCTATCGCTTGAGTAACTTAACGACGCATTATCAACGATACAATAACCTTTGATCTTCTATTTTTAGAATTATAATTCAACTTGTTATCTGTATTAAAAACGATTTTAGAATAAACATTTACAAATAATATAAAGGCCTGTTTTTACCGCAGAATTAAAGTTTCAAAGAACAATCAAATACATTCAGGGATATATATGTTATTTATTATAAAGATTTCAGCACAACTTTTGCAGGACAGGTATTTTATGCATTCTACACTTGTTATACGTGTGACGTCGTTTTGGGATATACATCAAAAACATGCCCTGATGGTTTAACTTTAACGCTTACATATAGGAAACGGCAGTGGAATTCTGCCCGGTGAAGAAATTTTGTTGGTCTAGTGAGTAGTGTCATCAATGAAGTCAAACTTGAGAAACTACTGCATGAAAGAAGACTTCTTTATTCAAAGTTGTGTGTTATGAATGAGTGGTTATATTTTCAACTCCAATTACTTATAATATTGTCCTTATAAGAATGAAACCCAAATATTATTTATTTTAAATATGCACCGAAGAATTAGTTTTTTTTAACTAGAAGCTTTACCAGTACAACAATTAATTGTTATACATGGTACAGATCATAATTAAAGCATCAGTAACAGATCAACAGAAAGGTGAATGACACTTAATTTAAAATATCTATTGTTGACTTAATATCACCACTTTTTAGTTACGAACTGTCAGTCCTCGTCACTACTATTTTTGGTTAGATAAATATATATCGCTGAAATTCCCAATATAATCAGCTGGACGAAATGAATCGAAGACAAACGAAGCTAAGGAAAAGGACTATGACATTCGCAACGTGGAATGTGTAAGGTACAAATAAAAAAATGGAACAAATCACGATGGAAGTAGAAAAAAGAAAAGTGGACATACTAATATCAATGGAAACAAAAAAAGGCAGAAGAATAAAACAACCAATCCCGTATATACATTTATGGAGTGTAGTGTCTAAAGTAGCAAGACCAAAGGGTATTCATTATAATAAAAAACATTAATACAATTTGACAAAAATTGAAAAAAATAAATTGGAGTAATGGACGAAGTGATAATGAAAGCACACCAAACAAAGGTGAATAAAATAGTATTGACAAAATAGTACAGCAAGAAGGCGGGAAAACAGAATTAATCATATAGGAGACATAAAACATTACAACAGGTAGGAAAATGGATAACAAATAGTAGGACTATATTGAAAACAAAAAATAAACAATAATAGACAGAAACTTATATGTGTAAAAATTTAAAATTGAAAATTAGTAATGGCTTTTATCAACATAAAGAAATACACATTTATATTTGGCATAAACCTAGCAGTCAAATGAAATCTATAATAGACTATATAATAACTAAACATCACTCTTGTTTGAGAGTTCAGGATATACGAGCTTATAGCGGAGTAGCAAGCGATAGTGATCATCGTTTGGTTAATTCTAAGATAATGTTTTCACCGACAGCAACAGATAAAAATAAAAGATATATAGAACAAGAACACAAACAACATAAAAATAAACAATCAAAATCCCAAACAAAGAGTTTCAAAATGAAAGTGCATGTTATGTATATAAACAGAGGTTGAATACAATACTGAAACAAGTTGAAAACATAACAACTGGGGAATTGTACAAACGCATAAGAAAATCTGTACATAAAGCGGTACGAGAAGCAGTAGGACGAACAAAAAATACGGAAATAATTCAAGAAACAATGACGAAATAACAAATAAAATGAGATATAAAAATAGCTTTACTTGAAATGCATTAACATAAACAAGATAACACAAAGAAGATAAAAATAGACTCGAGGACCAACAAAGAAAATTGAGGAATATGGTTATAGAGGAAAAAAATCTGGTGTGAACATCACACGACTTTCCTTATCCTATTATTTGGGTAATTTGGCAAAAATCCTGGGCTTCAATTTTTTTTCTTTCGAGTTCCTATTTTACCAACTTTTATTTGAAATTCATGTTTATCTCGTGATAACAAATCATTTTTATTCTCATGAATTTTTTGTATCTTTAACCGTCTAGATTCGCGACCGCTTTGCGACCGATTTTGCAATCTTGCAACCAAACGGCTCTACCGATTTTTACCAAAAGTTTCGCACTGCGTCCCCTACCTACAAGTAACTTGTATACCAACACACACACACACACACGAACCAATGGCTAAAACCAATTTTTTTGGTGTCCTGGAGCTATATTTCGTCCAGAAATGTGAAAAACTGGGTAGGTCAAATTTCCGCCGATTACATTACTTTCCTTATTATAGGATAAGGAAAGTAATAAAACGTAGGAGAAGAGACGCAGAGAATTGGTAAGTCATATTGTAGTAAAAAAATCCGAAGAACTGCAGTAATTTTTGAAAAACATTAGAGCCTTAAAAATTCGATGTAACTTATTATCAGTATTTTTAAATAATGAGAAGAGCACTATCAATGACTTCTTACAGAGAATAGGTTACATTTCCAAGTAGTGTAAGAAACAGAAATACGACAAGACAAGTATATAGATAAAAGAGGGGAAAAAATAAGAAAGGCAGTAAAAACATTCAAAAAGTTAAAGCACCTAAACCAAAAAATATTTTCAACAGAATTAATAAAATAAGGTACGAAAAATCTTCAAATGAATAGCAAAAATAATAACTAAAATAGTAAATAGGGATTCACTTTCAAGTGAAAGGAAAGAAGTGCACGTAACGTTAATATAAAAAACAAATATGGAAATTATGGTACAAGTACACTAAGAAAATCTACACTTTTTATGTTAAAAAATGAAATAGAAGAACAATACTAGAAGCAGGAATTGATGAACAAAGTTTCAAATTCTACAAAAAAAAGTTGACACGGAAAGGTAAGTACAAGTAGCATTTTAATAATCTCATAACTCGAGACGGTAAAAGTTGCGAATATTGCAATAACATTTATCCAACCAGTGAAAAACTTATACAAAAACCAAATATAAAGGGTGAAGAAAGGAAACGAGTTATTGGAAGGCTTATATAAGTAAGGCATCAAGTATGCAGTATCACTTATTCTCTTTAAAATATATGTGAACAAAGTACTAAAAATGTTGAGAAATAAATGTAGAGGGATGGGAATAGAAATGGTTGCCATTATCTAATATTTTTTATATTACTAAGTTGTTATAACGTATCATTAAATTGACATTCAAATGCTGTGAGGGTAGAAGTTAAATATGAGTAAAACGGAATGTTTGGCAAGAGGACGAAAAACTGAAGAATTTGAAATAAAAAAAATGAAATGTGGCGATAATTATACATATCTGAGGCCTACATAACTAAAAATAGATTAGCCGATAATATAGCGAAAAATAAAATAACAAAAGAAAAACAAATCTTGAGTGCAGTGAAAAGTACAACAAAATATGTAGCGACGTCATCGCAATTAATGGCAAAACAACAAATATTTAAAAACATTAGAAATTGATTACTGGAAGAACTCAGAGAAAATTTTAAGATTGAATAGAGTTTGAAATGAAAGAACTGAGGGCAGAGGAAGACCTAGTGGAAGATATAAATTGCAATTAATGTAGTATGGACACGCTCGGAGATGGACGAGACACGTTTTTTTGAAGAAAACAATGGAATGGATCTAGAGAGATCGCAGAAAACGGGGAAGGTCGAAAAAAGTTAGCATGAAAGATAGAAAAAATAATGGACGAGAAACGGAAAGAAATGAGAGAACCTACTAGGAACGAGAAGGCAATAGATGTCGAAAGTCCTAGAAGAAGGAGGCGAAAAAGAGCTAGTTTTGAGGAGTAATAGTAGTAATAATTCTACGTGGTGGACAGAATGATCCACAATGTATATAAATGGCTAAATCGTTTCATTATATAAAAGAGCATAATTTTTATGTTTCAGATACCCGGTTAACTACGAGGAGTAGTTACACCCATGACCAGTGAGGGAATATTGATAAAGAGTGCAGATAGTTAGTTTAACATGCCATTCTCGGCTATAAGCCGACGTTCACGAGACACCAAGATCTGGCTGACTGAAAAATTTGGAGATAATAACGGATAATCATAACTTTTCTCAGCAAATGTACGATGTAGATAAAACCTACATAAATCTGTAAACCAAAGGGACAGAAACAAGTTGTTACAGTGATATCAGAAGAAAAGACAAGAATATTGAAATTGTTTATGCCGTAAGTATTTATTTTGTCATAGTTGAGAATGTTCCCACAACTTCAGCACAGAGCCCTTATCGGAGTAGTGTATACATGCTCAAGAACAAGTGAATAAACAAAGATTTATTTTTTGATCGACTTCAATATCTTGTACAAAATTCAGGGTCCGTAGATCTAACTTTCCTTATCTTGGACGACAAAATACTTGAATATTGGGGGAAAATAGAACTATATTGTTATTACTTCCACTCCACACAAGTCAGCGACTTACCAGCACATTTCCAGAACGAATTATGCTCGTAAACCGAGGCTTCATTGTACAACAAATTACTTCAAATGCATGTCACACAAATTTAGCAGTTATTTTTTTAACAGGCTGGAAGATCAGTCTTTTCTGGTTTGTCGAAAATTTTATTCATACATAAAATATAAGTATAGAAATTGTTCAATAAATAGAAGAACCTAATCGTGAGAGTGAAAACAAATAAGATAATAATAACGCTCTTGATATAAGAACAAGTTCAAAAGAAAAAACAATTTACAAAACATTTCGAGCACTTTTTAAAATTAATCTCTCGTTTATGGAACATGAGACACAATCCACGCAATCACCACAGAAAATTGAAAATAATTAATTGTGAAGGACATCTTCTTCTTCTTTCTTTTTGTCCCCATTTATACCTCACGGTGTTGGGTCTTTTATCCATCTCTTGAAGGTGTTCCTTTGTCTTGCCATTCTCCGTATTTCAGTGATGTTTTTTCCTCTTTTCCTTGCCATTTCCTCTATTGATTCTTCCCACTGGATCCTTGGTCTTTCGCTTTTTCTTTTTCCTTCGGGTCTCATATTTAACATTTTCTTGGGTATCCTTTCCTCCCCCATACGAACCAGATGTCCATACCAGCTTAGTTGTTTTTCCTCTATTTCTTCTACTAGAGGTTTTACTTCTAGTTCGTCCCTTACGCTTCTGTTACGTACCCTATCTCTTCTGGTTTTGCCTATTATCTTCCGGAGGTACCTCATTTCTGCAGCTGTTATTCTGGATTTATGCTTGTCCAGCATCGTCCACGTTTCTGATCCATAATTGAGTGTCGGTGTATAGATGGTTTTGTATAAGTGTAGCTTTGATTTAGTGCTTAATTCCTTCTTTCCTACTAGAGTGTTGTTTATTTGGTAGTAGACTCTACTTGCTTTGGCTATTCTGTTTCGTATTTCTTGGTCGATCTTCCGTCTTTATTTATCATTGTTCCTAAATATTCGTATGTTTCTACTATCTCTAGTTGTTGTCCATCTATTCTTACGTCTATGTTTTCTTCTCTTTCTTCTTTTGTGATGTGTAGAATCTTACTCTTGTTCTTGTTTATTTCCATTCCTTTTCTTGCAGGCAGGCATTCCATATTTGGATGTTTCTTTGTAAGACATTTACCTTGTCGGATATTAGAACAATATCGTCTGCGTAAATCAGGTCTTGTGTGTAAACTGGAATTAGGTTGTGGTACCCTAATCTTGTCGGTCTAGTTTGATTCTTGGTTCTTTTTATTATTGTATCCATGTAGGCTACGAAAAGAAGTGGACTTAAGCTGTCGCCTTGTTTAACTCCCTTTTTTATTCTAAACTCTTCTGATGTCTTTCCGTTTAGTCTAACTGTTCCCGTCACATTATTGTATATGCTTCGAATTACTCTTTGTAATTTTGGATTTGTTCCTAGTTCCTCTAATGCCTTCCATATGTGTTTTCTTGGTACTTGATCAAACGCTGCTTTTAGGTCCAGGAAAGCTAAGTATATGTTCTTGTTCCTGTCTAGTGATTTCTCTATTATAGATCTAAGATATATGTGATCTTGCGTTTGTCTGTTTGGTCGGAAAGCTGTTTGCTCTTCTTCGAGTTTATTTTCAATCTGAGCTCTTAGACGCTTTTCTAAAATTTTTGAGTATACTTTGAGCGCGACAGGTGCTAAGCAGATCGCCCTGTAGTTATCGCAGTTAGTTGTATCTCCTTTCTTATTAATTGGTATGATTACATTTCTTTCCCATTCTTGGGGTATTGATTCTGTTATCCATGCTTGTTTGAATATTTTCTGTAGCCATCTTTCTACTACGAATCCCCCCTTTTTTAATAATTCCGGTGGTATGTTATCTTCACCTGCTGCCTTTCCATTTCGGGTTTCTCTCAGGGCTCTTCTTACTTCTTCTACACTTATTTCTTCCTCTGCATTTTCCTCGCTGTCTTCTCGATTTGTTTGGTTTTCTAACGGTCTTTCTATATCTTCCTCATCTTCTCTCGTTTTAAATTTTGCTGCATAGTGGTCCTTCCATGTTTTCAGGATGTTTTCACTGGTCGTTTGCAAATCTCCGTTTTGGTTCCTTATGTTTCGTACTTGTTTTGCACGGTTTCCTTTTAGCTTCTTGACTACATTCCAAAATTGTTTTTGGTTTTCCATATAATTCTCGTATAACTTATTTCCGAATTTTTCCCAGGAGTCCTGTTTTGCTCTTTTACGGCTTCCTTTGCCTCTTGTCTTTTCCTTCGGTATGTTTCTTGATCGTCGGCACTATTTGTTCTTTTGAACCTGCACCAGGCTTCTTTTTTCTGTTTGATCTTATTCTTAACCGTTTCGTTTCACCATTTGGTTCTTCTTTGGTTCTGGCCTGTTTTCACTCTTATTTTACCGAATATCTCGTTTGCTGTCAGGATTATTGTTTCTTTGAACTTTTTCCATCTATCGTTGAGATTCCAATGTTCTTCTGTCTCTGCTTCTTGCTCTTCTAATCTATTTAATTTCCTGTTAAGTTCTCGTTAAGTTTTCCAGTTCTTCTAGTTTTAATCTTTCGTATACTATTGGTGTTTCTTTGGGGGGTGTTTTGAGAATGGTGTCGGTTATCAGTAGTCGGTGGTCGGTGCTGAGTTCTGCTCCTCTTATTACTTTTACGTCTTGGATTGCATATCTCATAGTTCTAGAGTATGTTATATGATCTATTATGCTTTTTTGTCCTCTTTCTTCTGCTTCGTAAGTAATCTTGTGGATTGTTTTATGTTTGAACCACGTATTTCCTATTAGTAATTGATTGTTTATGCAGAAATCCAGCATTCTTTCTCCATTGTTGTTTAGAGTTTCTTCTCCTCCATGTTCTCCCAAAGTTCCGTATCCTTGATCTTTGTCTTTTCCTATGCGGGCATTCCAATCACCGATTATCATTATGTGTCTGTTTTTGTTTTGCATTTTCTCTAATACTCTTTGAAGATCTTCGTAGAATTGATCCTTGTCTCTTACATCCGCGTCTTCCGTTGGTACATATATTTGTATTATACCGATCTTTTCTTCTAGCTCAAGGCTAACTGTTATGATCCTTGAGTTTATCGGCTCCCAGTCAATTAATTTGGTTTCTAGTGCTTCACTTGTTATGATCCCCACTCCTTCTTTCGCTGTTTTTCCGGGAGGCTTTCCTATATATCTCAGTGTGTATCCCTTGTCCAGTGTCTTGAGTCCTTGACCCTTCTTCTTCACTTCACTTATTCCCAGTATCTGTAACTTATACTTTTCCATCTCCTCTACTACTTCTATCTCTTTCCCAGTTAGTGTTTTTATATTCCATGTCCCTATTCCTATCCGTTGTCTTGCCGGTCGTCTCCTATTAAGCAGTCCTGTTCCGAGGCGCTCGTTTTTTCTCTGAATCGATTATACCTCGTGTGGGTGATTGGCCCAACGACGAGGGCCCCGTTACCTCGGGACAACTGGAATCCAGTTGTACCCCTGGATACTGGGTCGCCAGAGCCTCGTTAGTTATCCAGCGGAGGGTACCGCGTGCAGGTGAGGTTGACATTTGGGTGACTAGATGTTGGCGTCACCCCTTACCCTCCGTGAAGGACATAAACAAAGATAAACCAGCAAATCAAGTAGTTGCGAAAAGGCAAAAAAAATTTTTCACAGAAATAGCAAGTTCTGAAAAAGGTAATAAAACAGAATGTTCATCGAGTGGGTCAGATGATAAATGTAATTCTTTAGTTGCTCGCGTCTGATTTGTATTCTTGGAGTGAGGAAGAAGAAGCGTCATCAATTCTAATTGTACAAACCACTATCATGCGAACTTTCTAATTGTAGAAAATGCGAAAACATCTAAGCGAAACACAAAGCCACTCTCTGTTGCATTTGGTCTTTTAATTTACTAAGATCATAGCATTCCTTAAAATATTGAATTTCAATCCTCCGCGTTTAAAAATATGTTTGAGATATCTAGTAAAGCCTAAACAGTATTAAAACTAATTTTTAACAGTCCTCATTCGCTCCCCTATTTTTAAATTCTGCGTTGATTTCATCCTTTTTTTATTTGCAAAATACAAAGTTGTTTATTCATCGATGAAGTTTTGTACAGCTGAAAAGCGATGATTGGAGAAACAAAAATCTTGAAATTTCAATCTTTGCTGATCAGTTGAGCAATTGAACATTAAAATTACTACAAACAGAGAGTGGGAAGCAGATTAGTCGTATAAAGAAAAAGAGATGATTCAAAATCGTGAGAGACAGAGAAGAAATGATGCGGTATTTATTTTCTGTTGTACAAAACTGTTTTAATTTTCCCACTTACAAAATAGGAGATTGATTGCCAACATAATCCTAAGATAATTTTATAGTTCTAAAGATCTTGTTTCGAGCAATATCTTTTTTGTAGACAATATTAACTTATCTATGGGCCGATCAACTCTGTTGACTGACCATAATTATATAACTAAAAGAAGGAGGAAAAGTTTTGGAACTATCGCGCCTATTTATGATCTTAAAGAGCTTAAAGTGGTGACGCCATACAAATATAAATCCGTCTTCTCCTCTTAAAGCACTAAAATTGAATGTGTTTTATTTGGTCCGTTGCTGATTTGTTGACCCCATTAGCTAAATTTTTACACTCCATTAAGGATCATAACTTTTTCTGAAAAACTTTTCAATTAGTGGTTTGTTTAGCAGCACAAAATGATTAACATCACTATTTAAAATTTTTTTTACACATCCTATTAGATAAGAAACATGACTTAATGGCTCAATAACATAACAGGCCCTCGTTTGAACCAAAATAGTGTTAAAAGTTAAATTTCGTGGAAAATAAGCTTGAGAAGAATTGAAAATTATGATATTTGTATGTAAATTCAAAATTGAGAATATTGTGGAATTGTTTCGATTGCAATAGAAATCCAATGTTAGTGAAAGATACTGGCGCGAATACATTCAAAAGACAGAATAAGTTGCATAGCATTGTATATTATATTTTTGCAGATATTATTATTCGAAAACCTTGTTAAAAGCCTTAGCTGAATTGAATTGAAAAATGTTAATACCAAGATGAGTGAATGTCAATAGCCTACCGTTCTTGGTAAATACATTGTGAGTAGTGGTAATTAAAGAGAAAATGTATTTATTGTTTTTTGTGCAGCATATGATGTAACAATAAAACATTTTATATTAAATTTTGACGCTACCTTACACTAACGATCCTGAGAGTTGTGGCATAAAAAGGTCTTGCCTTTTTTGAAAAATCCAGATAGATTTTATCTTTCATCTGTGGCTTATTATTATAAGTAGTAACATTTTTTGTTTACTTCCTGTAATTGGAAAATGTATGCCACATTTAAAAAATACAAAATAACATTTTTGTTGCTTGTGTAAAATTTTAAATAAAAACTGCCTTGGTTGGTTGCGTAAATCTAAACTGAAAACGCGTACTGTTTGAGGAAATCTATATGCTTGGAGATTAACGTATAAGTTCCGTACTGATTGGAATCGCAGGTTCCCTGAGCAGTTACAGGTGATACGCTGATGACGCCCCTAATGTAATATCGGTCGTCGATATGTGAAAACATCAAACCTCCGCCGCTGCCTCCTCGACACGCTGCGTCGCCTAAACATACGATTTTATAAACCCAAAATTACAGTTTGAGCATGTACTTACCCGAAAATCCAGCACAGACCTTATCGTAAGTTAGAAATCTTCTGAATGACTTAGGAACCTGCTCATAGCATTCAGCGTAGGAAATAACTGGAATATTTAATTCTTCCAGTTCCTCTGCGGAAACTTGATCTTCCTCTCTTTGGAACCAACCCACTACCTAAAAATTTTACGTTTGTTCCTTAATATCTGTTACGCTCAATTTCCAAATGCAACTTAAAGTTTCTGTTTTGCTAGTCCAGCATTATTCAACAATTACACTTAGTAAATATGTCGTTTTATAATGCTGGATATAGTTTGCTTTTATAGACAATTACTTTAGTCAGTGGAGTATAGTTGCACATTTATTTCTATATTGCATTTTTACGTATAGCAGATAAAGAATGAGAGATAAGAAAGTACGCATATTATTATGGTGGTGAGTTAAAATGCCTGATTGCGGGCACAGCAGGTATAATTATATTAAGGTAGCAGTGTCCAACGATAACATTTGTACGTGTACTGTATCTGCTTTTACACTGAAAATATTTCATGGTTGTTTAAGTCTCCCTGAGACCAGAAAATGAGCTTAACGATCATATTTGTGAAGAAACCTACCATCTCTTCTTTGAACTTGTCGATGACAGTGGGGTCACCATTGCTCTTAATAATTTTATCTAACATATGCAACTTTTAAATTGAGGACCTCCTGTTATGTCGAATGTGTACATCAAGTCAGTTTTCAATTTTTCAGTGAAGATACATGGGTATTTAACCGTGTTATATAACGTAATATTATTTTCAGTTTGATAAATGACCCATACTTTCGTAGATTTGTTTTATTAATTTCCATAATGGTTGATAAGTTTCAGCAGGATAAATTTTATGGCACATTGCTTGGATTTTATTATATTCGGTTATAAAGACGCTTTGGCGCGTTATCCTTTTTATCTTGTCGGTATAAGCCATTTTTGTGTCCAGCGCTCTACTAACACGCATTAGCTGATGCTGTTAACGCGTTGTTACCATTTGACCAGATGGAAGCAACATATGTCTTCTTGGTGTGTATATTCGGAAATATGGTACTGTTCAATGGTTTACCTGTATAAATTCTCAATTGTCTTTAAAAATCCCTTAAAGCATCAATTTTTTCTCGTAGGTTAAATCTACTTCAAGAAATCTCTCATTGAATCCGGAGAACAACCACATAGTACCCTTGTTATAAACTAATAATTTTTGTGGAAAATTCAACGACCTCCCATATAAATAGCATGCGAACTTTAATTGTGTGCAAGAGCAATCCTACTTGAATTTTTTCTATTTCAACTTTGGATATCTTTGGTTATTTATGAAATTGGGTACCATGCAGTTCAAAATTTCTACTTTTAAACCGCTGGAGTTGTTTTTACGAGTACCGTAAGAAACAGTATCCCCCCCTTCCAATTAGCCACACAAATCATTTCGTGGACTTCACTGTCGTTTTTTTTTCGTTGCTTGTCGCATGGTTCTAATTTTTAAGTTGTGTTGACAGAACAGGCACCTCTTGCAATGCCTTATAAAGCTAACAGATGACATTTTACTATGACTATATAGAAAAAGTAATACCTTCACTGGATACGACACTTAGCAATAATCGGGACATCCTTGGGGTCATGGGCGAGCCAGCGGTCATTTCTCCGATTGATCTTGGCATCAACAGTAAAAAAAATTTTATCAGAAAAGAATCTGATTCGTCCCGCCGCTTTATTTTATATTGCGCACTAGCAGGTTGCAGTGAGCAATTTTCTTTGATCTGGGAGCCTCAGAGAGCATTTGACATGACTTTATTGTATACGACTTATAACGTGGGTCCTCCTCTGTAATGCTTCCCTCACTGACGCCAATTTCCTTAATGGTTACTCTGGGTCTTTTAAAATCAACGCATGAGCGCTTTCTACGACTGCCGAAGTCCGTGTCACGCGTTCTCTTCAATAACGACAGGTTAGCCGAATTTTCCCAAGACTTCTCGGAAGCATTATATTTCGCAACAATGTCGTACACAGTTGGTCTTGGGTACCCGAAGAATCGAATTATTTCAGTCGCCGATAATCGCGACTTTTCGGTTGTATTCCGCGCTTGTTCGTAACAGGTCGTCCATTTTGAAGTTATGACTGTTTCCTAAGAGCATATGTCTTTATCGCGACAGTGCTATATGGCGGCATATTCATATTTAAATTTATCCGGATTTAAGTACCGTACCCTGTAAATTTGATCATTAATTAAAATTATGAGTCTATTTTATTTTATCCTATATTTATTATATAGTAATAAATCATTACATTGGACGATTCCAGAAGAGATCGATCAAATTTGGGGAAATTGTTAGCAATTTCGTTCAAGATATTTTTGTGACCAGCCCACGAGTCAAATACGAAAACCAAAGCTTTGTTATGGTTTTCTCACGCGCATTAAAGTTTTTAATTTTTTAATGTTAAAAAAATCTAAATATCGGAATTGTTTCTGACTTACCAAATAACCTAAGTTGAATAATTAATATGTCACAATTAGTTTGAGACGTAGGCTGTCTATCAGACTTTTAGAGATTTTCGTGTGCAAAAAAATTTGCTCAAAAAATTTACAAACTTTATGAATAATTGAATATTTACTATTTAATTTCTTAACAATGTCGGGTACCTATGGCATATGGAAGAACTGTATTGTAGGTCTATGCAGTCTCAATACACGAATGCATCTAAATTGTATTTGGCCCATTGGTTAAGCCTAGGTAATAAATTAAAAATTAAAAATGTTCTGCTTAGCAGTTTTCAAAAATTCAAAATAGACCGATTAACTGGGCCTTTTTGACCTCCTATAGGATCAATACCGAATGCTATTCCGGAAGTTTGTTTTCCATTATCAAACTCGTTTTAGACTGACCTACTTTTTGAGTATTTTGATAATTTTTAACAGTCCAATCGTTATAACTTGTTTATGATGCACACTACAGTGGTCGTGCAAGAGAAACATTATTTTTGCCATTACCTAGGCTTAAAAAAGTTTCGGATTACTTTCGTTTATTGGCAACGGTTTAAAAATATACATCCAAAACATTATCGCATAGATATACATTGGAAAAAAATATTTATTTTGTTTGAATCTGGACAACAAAATGGCAACGTATCGATATGTCTCTGTTTATTGTCATAAAAAGCACACAAGGAAAAATATTGCTTATTGGTTTACTCCAAGTGTTTGAGGAAGTGCATTACATCTAACACAGTTTTTATTCCAATAGTCGTTCCAAGTACTCATCTTCAACTGTGGTTATCCAGGACATTTAGTATTTATGTTATTTTCTTTCTAGAATCTCTAGAACACTTTACTCATGTTGTAGAGCACAATACCTTCTAAAGTTAAACATGTTACCTCCTTAACTTCGCAACCATTATTTTCGAGTTGAAACGCCAAAAAGCTGTAATTTGTAACTTACCGTTATGGGAGGCTATTTTAACAATTACTATACATGTCTACTGCTTCTTGAGGTTATTTCAGCTGCAAAATGGGATATTAGAGTTTGTTGATGTTGGTAATGCAAACTCATCAATTAATAGTGTTATAATTGATTAAATTTAAGAGACGAGAATTAATTTTTACGCCCAATTATAATTTAAGATGTAAGTTAAACGAGTTAGTAAGTAATATAATTACCGCAGCAAACACTTACACCGCCAGTTATGTTTCCTCTAAATTCCCGATACACATATTGATCAGACCAAACCACGCACACCGGCTGCACAGCTATAGAGTAAGTCAGCTTGTCACTTAGCACCACTAGTGCAATGTCTGCTTCGTAATTAGACAGTAGACCTTTATATCTTGTGGGTATATGAATGGCACGTATCTGCAAATTTTCCGATAAGATTCTTACAGATAAATTATAATAAAGAATTTTACTTTTGAATATTGAGCATATTTGTCCCTTTCATCATCGTACTTGCGAAAATACTTTCCTACTGCTATGAAATAATCTTCCTTGGGGAGCACCTCAGCTGTACTAGGATCAGTGAGACAATGCGCAGCTATCAAAATATTAAACATTATATATATTAATCTGTAACCATGGAAAAAAACCGTACCTGTTACAATGGCGCGCTCGTTTATGATAGAACCACCACACAAGTGTTCTTTTGAACGGTTACTGTATATTCCTGCATGCCACGGGTATTCGCTTATTTGAATAGACTCTCCTCCTATAATGTCCGTCGTTGCTTTCGATCTCTTTCTTCCGCATTCTAAAGGCAGCATGTCGATTACACTTAAAATATACGCAATTCAAATGGCTTTCATACTGGCTACGCACTGTGTGAAAGAATGGTCCCACGTGCCATCTGTGCAAACTCGAATCTGTATTATCGCAGCGGGGTTCTCGTACAATTCTGCGCAAGTTATTGTGGCTAAAGTCCCTTCAAATGGAGTATCGCAAGATGGCATTGGCTTTCCCTGGAATGTGCATGTAACAAATGTCGTGCTTGTGGACTTTACTGGAACGCAGGAAACTATAAATATAAAGAAAATTAAAACGGCGTAATTAGAGCAAATGTTTAACTTACGTGCGCATGAGTAAGGGGTCGGTTCCCACTTTCCATTAACGCACAGCGAGAATCCCCCATTAAAAAAAAGAAATGGTTTGTATGGGCTGTTGCATTCTGTTCTTAAAGAACTGAATGGCGGTACGTGAGTACCTGGTTGGGTGCTACCCATTAGTTCGGTACCTGAGGTGTAAAAACCATCCATTGGATGGTTAGGTATTACACAGCTACCACTGAAAATGAACATTTATCATTTATTTTGAAAAATATAAAATTAATTATTTCGACACTCTCACGTGAATATTGGGATTTGGCAAAATATTTTTAAGAAATACTTCCACTTTTTGTCCAAATTCCATAAACATATAAACATATATAAGTTGTCGTTATTTATAGCCCCAAAAACAGATAAAAACCAGACAAATCATTTAATAAATTATTTCTGAAACAAATGCCGTCAACAGTTGAAGAAATTAACTAAGAATTGCGTCTTTAAATAATAAGAGACTGAATAAACCACTGAAAGCAAACAGAGTGTTGTCTCTTAACGTCTCGTCCACAACTGCGGCGGACATCTTCAAAAGGAAATCTTCTAAAAAGTAGTAACTGTCTCGCGTGCTTTTACACTTATGTGCATGTGAGGAGCCGTTGTTGAGCTCATCGAGTTAGCTGCTATCGTAAATCGGGTTGCTGTAGATAAGATCTTCTCATTTGTTGACGCCACTTGCTTATTCATTGCATGGGGGTCTGTTATGTGTTAATTTTTTTTAAATGTAATATCATCAAAGTTGAACAGTTTCGTGACAAAACTCCTCAAATCGTGGAAAACTTTGAAATATTACCTCGAACCAAACAACTTAAGAAAGAACAGCTTGACGTAAGTTATAAGGGATAACTACATCAAATTAGGAAGCCTAATTGCCAATAAAATTCCATATTCAAGAACTATTTAACAAATTAAGTGGACAACTAATAATATTTAACACATATATAGAGAATGCAATGGAAGATGACAGAAATAACAATAAAGAGAAAATCAATTTCAAAGAGAAGCAGAAAACTTAGACACGAAAATATAAACATCAAAATCGACAGATAAGACCAGAAAATAAAACAGTTAGAAAACTAAATTAATGATGTACCATACTGATGAAAAGGAAGAAACCGCTGAAAACTGGAAATAATGATCAGAGAAATATTAAGAAAACATTCGAATGATGGTGGCGATAATTAAAGGTTGAAAACACATAAATTAATGCGACTAACAAAGCAACCAAGAAGAAGAAGAAGAAATAAATGCACTATGACTACATTCTGATAATTTTCATACCAATAAAGTTGACAGAAAGAAAAATGCTTAACACCATATACCATTGAATTTAATAAGGTAAAGCGACAAGCAAGAAACACTTTAAGTTTAATGCCACATAGTAAAAGAAGGTGAATTCACCTAAAGTTGCTGCCAGCAGACGAAAATTTGCACCGAAAAAAAGGAGAGACTGAAGATGAGGAGGCTAAAAAGCGTAAAGAAAGATGTTACAGAAGGATACTTAGGAAACAAAGAGACTGCAGAAGAAAAAAGAAATTTTAGACTAAAAAAACTTTATTACTAGGTTTAGTTTTAACATACTTAACAACCGCTAGTAAAATTGAACTGTCTACTTTTTGTGGATCATATATTTGAATGTTTATTGGACTTGCCCTATTTTGATGATTGTTTTTGAACTGGAAAAAAGGAGGACAACAAATTAATTGGGCATCTCCATGATATTGAAGATATTCAAAAGGAAAATTTTGTACTCGTACGTTTCTACGTAGAAATAATAATGGACAGCAGTATCAAATGAAATTTTTTTGCCATCGACGCACATCGTATATTTTTGAGATTCATAAAGTCTGAGACACTTCATCCACTAGCATCCAACGTAAACTTCAAGTTATTGAAAAGCTCGGGACCTCCTCGACACCATTGCGAAATTGTGTTAGGCCAGAATCTGTTAAGGCCTACGTCGTGGTTATGTATCTTTTTCATTTTTAAATTTTGTTTTATTTTATAATTAGCTTTTTTGTTTTATTTTGTATTTTATTAACCATAAATCTAATAAACCTTTTTTATTACCTATTATTATTTTCTTTTGTTGTTGCAAGCCTACCCTATGTAGACACAAATATTAAACATCAATAAAATAGTCATCTAGTTTTACAACACTAAATTTCTATTTATTAATATTAAATGGAATCAGTTCATGGCACCATATATTCCTGATATTATCATTTTTTCAAAGTATGTGTTTAGCAATGAAATGCGATAGAATAAGAAAGTTACAAAAAACTTTGATAGAACATAGTTCCCCGTAACAGGCCTTGAAGGTCCTTTGGGTTCGTAACAGGATAGATCTGCTACAATCTAGAGCCTACGGTACACAAGGGTAGTAACGTGGCTAACGCTACGTACCGACCGCCTATTATTACACCAGAGTTTGACCTCCAGGTACTCATTTATTGCAGCTTGAGTCGAGCTGGGCCGTAAAAATGCCAGTGATCGAATTGGCGAGAGCGGGATTCGAACCCGCAACTCCTGGTTTCGTAGTCTACCGATCTTGATAGAACATAGCACAGGTAAATATCTTTATATTTGTTTGGAGAATTATCGACTGCTGAGTATTTATAAAATCTTTATTGTACAGCTCTGGACTCCTCCAAGAAGTAGGAAGTACTACAAACAGGAAGGCCAAAGCTTCCATATATTGGCCGTCACACCTCGATTATCGCGTAGCATCTCTAATATGAGACGATGTGGCAAGCACTGTGCCTTAGACGACCGCATTACTACGCATTGTTCCATGTATTATTTTTAGCCGTTAAATAGGCCACTCGCCAGGCCTCTGAAGCCTAGAATGGAACCCAGGTTTGTCCGCGTTGCAACCAAGCGCCTCAACCGCTCAGTCGCAAATTATTGATCGACTACCGAATGTTTATCATTTCAAGAACTATAAGGCAATAAACAACTACAATTAGCACTATTTTAAGCAACAATTTTTACTGTTATGTATTTTGTTACACTTACTTTGGTGGAAATCGTACACTTTCTTCAGTTTTCGGATCGAAACAAGATTCTTCGTCAGAATTATCCAGACATTCAACAACGCCGTTGCACCTGGCAGTATGAGATACGCATGCGCCGTATTGACATCGATAAAAAATTTTAAGACAACCGTTGTTGGCACAAAGTTCGGTTGTTTCATCCGAACTATCTGCTTTGCAATCCGGTCTTCCATCGCACGTTAGTCTCTCATCTATGCATTTACCCGAAGTGCATTTAAACTGTCCTACACTATTTAGGAATGCATAAATTTCTTTAATTTCTTTATAGAAGTTTTATGTATTTTTTACCTGCATGTATTTACTTGACTAGAATTCTCCGCTGCATTATGCAAATTTTCAGTTGCAGACACAGAAATGAAGAAATATAGAATACCTGAAAATATAAAAATTGTAATGTAATCTTTACTTGATATTAACTTCTTACTGATTTCAAATATCCTCGTTTTATAAGGTTTTTCATATTGAATTAATGTTTACCAAATATTTTGATTTTTAAGAATTTTTAAGTCGCCTAAGAAGATGTCTTAGGGGAGAGCGGGGTAATGCCGAACACCGAGGAATTCCAAACACCGTTTTTCTCGGTCACTGTTTGAATCTAGAGCGGTCTAATAAGTGCCACAGCCTAGCGACGTCTGCTGTAAACTCATTGAGCGGGCGAGCACCTTTGTAACTGTGTTATTGTGAGTGGTGTGTGAAAATGAATTTTTTCGGAACTTGTGTTAGTAAATTAGTGCTGATTTGGGTAAGAAGTAAGTAAAATACATTCGCGTTTAGAGTAGTAAGCCTGATAACATTAGATTTTACGTTTCTTTAGCTATTTATTAAGTAAGAAGAAATTTTGGTTGCTGTGAACAATTTGAGATTAGATTGAGAAATAGTCACGAGCTGTCGTTTGGGGAAATTCCAAACGCTGTTCGAAATCCTATCCTTAATAGTTTGTTATGGGAAATCTTTGTAAATCAATAAATATTACTGTTCTATTATCGCTGAAATATGGATTACTTATATTAGGCCTTCTTAATACTACTTTCTACCAGCGAACATTTAAAAAATCGCTGCTGCACACAAATCGCAGAAAAACTGAGTAATAAATAATAAATAAACGAGACATCGCAGATTTTGAATTATTTTAAAGAAAATTTGTTGTTAAAACTTTCTCGGCATATATTTTTTTAAAGTTTCCTAGAATTAAATTCTTTTAATAATACGGGCAACAGTTTCTTATGAAACGGCTTCTTAAGCGCTATCCATTAATTAATAATGTTGGCACCTCGGGAGGAAGTAAAAAACATCTCAGGCATGCTCATACTGAAGGGAATCAAAATGGCCAAAACATGCTAACATAATTAACGGACGATTTCTAAATGTTCCTCAAAAGTGTTCTTATATAACGAAGACCTATGAGCAATCTTTTTTTATAGGGCCTACAGATGATAAGGAATCGTAAAAGAACTACTGAAAACGATAAGTGGAATGAACAGTCCATGATGGAAGCTTCAAAAGTTATCAAATGCCCGTAGCCACTCTTAGTGATAGACTAAAGAGTGGTGAACCGAAAAAACCTACTGTTAGGAGGAAACCTACTTTTACTAAAGATCAAAAAAGAACAATAGCAGAAGGGGTTCTATTATTAACTAAGCTTTTTTATGGAATTTCATTGGTCGAACTGTGGCACTTAATTTTTGAGTAGGCAGAGAAAAACATTATCCCAAATAACTTTTAGAATGGCAGGGCAAGATTGACTTTATGGATTTCTTAAAAGAAACTCGAAGATTAGCGTGAGAAAATCAGAGACAACTAGTGTGAGCAGGATCATTGCCTTAAACAAAGGGGAGGTTAGAATTTTTTTTAACAACCTCTCTTGTGTAATTAAGAAACATAACGTTGATGCGTCTCAAATTTACACATATGATAAAACGGAATTATCAACCTTCTAAAAACCTAGAAAAATCTTGGGTCGAAAGTCATTAAACAAGTAGGAGCGGCAACGAGTTGAGAGCGAGAGAAAACATCACGGTAGGCTGTGCTTTGAACGCTGCTTGGGAATACGCCCCACAATATTTATATTCCCAAGAAAGAGGTTGAGCTGGATTTTAACCAGAGGAGAACCACCTAACTCGATTTATCACTGTAGCTCTAATGAATGGATAACTGAAGAGTTATTCATAATATGGTTAAAACACTTCCTTGAAATTGTGAAGCCTACTGAACAAAGACCCATCTTTTTAATAATGGATCATCACAAAACGCATACCACATTAGCTGCTTACAATCTTTGCAAAGAAAGCAAGGTAATTCTTGTTACTCTACCACCACACTCTTCTCGCCGACTCCAGCCTCTTGACATTACATTTTATAGGTCTTTAAAAGCTTCTCTCAATAAACAATGTGATTACTCTTTGAAATCACATCCTCACCAAAAGATCACTCCTTATAATATCGCTGGTATCTTCAAAAAAACTTACAGTAGAGTAGCAAAGATAAGAAAGGGAGTGAGTAGATTTGTAATTGCTGGTGTTTATCCCCCTAGAAAAGTTTACGAATGAAAATTTTGCTTTTCAACCAATAACAAATCAAAAAAATCCCCTGTTGCTAATCATATAAAATGGTTTCCAATAAGGAAAAAATAGGACTTCAACATATAATATTTCGATTGAAGAGGAAAACTCAAGCTCAAATATAAATACACTTAATTAAAAACCTAAAGTTGGTAGATGAATTCTATTGAATGTAGAAGTTTCTACACCCTCTATATATTTATAGAATGACGTCATTTAAATAAATTTCTCCCACTCCTAACTTAAAAGTTATAAAACCGTGTTTAAGACAGCGCCATTTAATGGTTTTTACACGGACACCAAATAAAAAACTCCTTGAAGATGCATATGAAGAAAAAGAAATAAAGTTCAAAATAAAAGAACTGCAGGTAATGATTAAGGAAAAGAAGTTACTAAAGAAACTTACAAATGAAGAACAAAAACGACGAGATAATCTTAGAATAAAAGTGAAAAGCAAATTAAGGAGGACTAATTCAAAGGTTAACCAAACTGAACCAGAAGAAATCAAAAACTTAGAAAAAACTACATGTAAAATCAAACCAATACGACTTCAAAAGAAAAAGTGCAGAAGAAACATATCTTTTGAATCATCATCGAAAGATGAAGATAATATATATGACGTCGATCTAACGACCTTCACATATAACCTCCTGGCACTTCAAGAGAGGGGTCTAATTCAAACGATATTTGTCTTATGTGTGGTGAATTGGGTAAGAACAAAGAACTCTGGTTACTATTAGTGATTTTTGTAGGCAGCGGCTTGTTCTAAACCAATTTCAAGTCCAATGTTGTAATTTTTGCTATTTCTTAAGACCATAGATACAAAAGTTATTTAAATTTTTAGATTAATAAAAGTATTTCTATCGATTAAAAATAATTACTAGTGCTATGGTCACATATTTTCACAGGAACAGTTGATTATGTGATTTAAGTCATTAAATTAATTAATTTCATAAAAAACTACGTAATTTATCCTACATTTTTTATTTAACTGATCCCGTTCGGAATTTTCTTGAGGCCGTTCGGAAATTCCCCGACCCCCGGAGCAATTCCTAACAGTGTAAGCTCTCACAAAAAACTATAAAATCAAAAGTTTTGTGTTTTTTAGTAGCTAATTAAGCAAGGTATGTACCTAGAGTAAATTTGTTAATGAACTGTTACAAATAATTGAATAATTAGAGATTTCTTTAAGTGTTTGGTATTGCCCCGCTTTCCCCTACGTCGTTTTGGGTCAACTGTCATTGTAAAGAGAAAGACCGTAATTCGTGAACTTGATAAAATTCAAGTTTGGCTTACTCTGCCGATAACCTTGATCTTTTACTATCATATTACCACTTAATCCAATCAATGACTTACGCAGTTCGAATATTTTGAAAAATGAAGATGAGATCATAAGAATTTCTTTCACCTTTAGCAAGATTCTAGAATTGTCAAAAAAATAGTCACAGATTATATACCACAATACTTAAAATTCACATTACTCATTTTTGTCTCTTTTTCACGAACAAAAAACTTCTTTGGTTGCTAAAATATTTTTTATGATAGCATTACTTATTAGTTTTTCTGATAAAAAAGCAACGAAACTATCACATTCATTTATTAAGGATGATGCAAAGTTTAATTTTGCCTTAATTGCTTTAGTGAAGCTTAAGAACATAAAAAACTTCTTACACGTGAGTATTGAGCAGCTATATCTCTGGAATCGTTATAATCTCGAAAACGTTTATTAACTGCCACAAAAACACATTTATTAAATTCAAACTGACGTCGTATCCTGTTACAAAGCAATGAGCGACTGGAAAAAATTAAAAAGATTGTAAGCTTTGTATTAAAGCAATCATTTGAACAACTCGAACCAACCTCTCAAGACAAGACGTTTGCTAACGATAGTGCCGCCACACTTATATCGCTTTTCTTTATTGTATATAGTTAACATAGAGTTAACATACTAAAAAGAGAAACGACGTTAATTTGGTTGACGTACCTGGAGAACATTCTACAATTGAATCGCTCCAAGAACCGTCCAAACACAGACGAATGGGGTTAAGGGCCAGTTCTTGGTTTTCATAATACGGTTTACATGATAAAAATGCTTTGGATGGATTCAAGCAAGAAATGGTTTCGCCATTTTTGCTGCATTTAACTTCCGGCGATTCTGAATCGCTGATTGTTGGACAAGTAACTAAAAAATTACGTGCTATTATATTTATTAAAATTATTTATTAGTTTATTTACTTGCGCTTGTAGTTACGGGAGGTGTCCAATTCCCATTGAAACACACAGAAAATTTAATTTCCTTAAGTAATTTATAACCACTTATACGAGTTAATATGTTAATGTTATAGATTTGTTCAGTTAGATGTAAGCACCGGGTTGATATGTGAATATCTACCATTCAGAGGATTGTAAGGTAATAAACAACTACCATTAGCATTATCTAAAGCATCAATTTACATCATTTTTGCTGACATGTAATTTGTTACACTTACTGTACCGACGAATATAATCTTACTCTATCGGTAGTTGGTTTTCCAGCCTCCGGCTCAAAACAGAATGTTTCGTCAGAATTATCCAGACAGTCAGCAACGCCGTTGCACCTAGCAGCATGGGGAACGCAAGCGCCATAATGGCATCGATAAAAAATTTTAAGGCTACCATTGTTGGCACAAAGTTCGGCCGTTTCATCCGAATTATCTTTGCAGTTTGCTATTCCATCGCACATAAATTCCTCTTCTATGCATTCACCAGAATTGCATTGAAACTATTTAAGGGTATATAATCATAACCCCAACGTCTTAATTTTTTTTACCTGCAGTTCTTTACTTGACGAGAGTTCCTTACTTTTTTATGCACAATATAAAATACCTGAAAATGCAATCGTTACAATCTAACGTAGCAGATAAAAGGTCCTTGACATGTTGGTTAAATATTTAACCACCAATAGAAATTTTTATATCCTGTCTAAGAAAATTTAACTAATTTCTACGAGCATCTTAAGAAAGAAAGCCAATTAGCAATTTATCTAAATTACGTAAATAATTGTTAAAAACCTTGATTTGATTTCAAATTAATTTTTACTTTTTACAATACTAACTGTTACAAAAATTATTCCATTAAGTGACATATTTCCGGGTGTTATAATTTACGTTTTACGATTACCTGAAGTGTTTTATATAAAAAATACCAAATTACTGACTTTTCTTGGGTTTAATTTTCTAATTTCAGTCAAATTAGGATGAGTTCTGCTTGTTAACGTATCCATCTAACTGAAAATAGCACTCACGACTGAAATAAATGCGTTTAAAATCGATTATTTTCCTTTCAATATCTCATTAGCAAATTTCCGGCTTTGGTTGAAATTGACCTGTGTGAATGGCTGTTTGATTAAAATTATTGTAACAAATAAAATTGTATAAAAATTAAAAATTCTATTTAAAAAAAATACATTTACAAAAGAACTGTTAACTCATTCAAAGTGCTTTTTTATCAGTTTTTTCAATTTCCTCACTGTTGTCGCAAAAATCTGTCATACTGATAAGAGGTCTTCAGTATAAAAAACGTTTTTGATGATGTCTTAGAGGACACAATTTTGATTCATAAAAGCAATAAAAAAACAAAATGTCCTACACTTGTTAATCAAAACATATAAACAATAGAAAATTTTATCAACAATCCTAGAGAAGGAACCAACATTAAATTTTGCGTTTATTTTCTGGCTCCCGCTAAGCTTTAAAAATGATCAAACCTATTCAATTTCAGTTATGCCAAAACTCAGTGTTTCTCGGCGTAAAGCTTTTTATGATCCTGGACGTCTTTTGTGCTCAAGTTACTTTCTACGTACAAATACTGAAGTCAGTGTTTTTAATTATTAAAAAATACAAAATGGCAATAGGTAAATTAATTAATGGCGAATGATAATTAGCAAAATATGGACAAATTGCATTATATCTTATTATTGATAAATTTCTCCTGCATAAATTACTAATATTAACATTTCCATTTGATTTATTTATTGTTGTTTTAATGTGGTTACACGAGGGATAGACCGCAAAAAAGAATTTTTGACATTCTAGGTTGACAATTTTTCTCTCGCCTTTCCTGAAATTTTTGCAAGGTGGGAACGTATAAATTTTTAAACTGATCTGATTCCGCACTTGTATTTCGAAAGCACCGGACGTGTGTTTGTGCGCTTTGAGATATTGGTACCCGAGGCGTTCGACGCCGCCCTTGGTGTTTAAGATAAAAAGTCAGCTATAAATTTTATGTACATTTAATAATATTTCACGAAAATAAAGCCGCCATGCTAGGCGTGCCGAATTAGAGGTATCAGTACCCGCACAATCAACAACCTGTGACGTACCACTAACAAATCAATCAAGGCACATTTCAACAAAATTTACCGATACAGCAATTACAACAGCCATAGTTAGCCTCACATTGTCAACCGCAGCCATAAGTTCAAGTAACGCTGCATTATTTCTCAAACTATTCACCGAAAAACACAAGTCAACATTCAGCAATCACTCCAATGCAAACAAATAATGACGATTCCTGGCAAACGCCAAATCCAAAAAAGACAAAACGCTGATAATGACACAAATCGCCATTCGAAACAAACAAAAACAGACAATTACTGGTTAAACGCTACAGAAACCTCAAACCGATATCAACCTCTCGCAGAAGAGCGGATCGAAAATATCAGCACTTAAGAAGTACAACCACCACCAATATTTGTTTACGAGCAAACCCCTTATCGATATGTTAAATGAAAGAGTAAAAAATCAATACACACTCAAAATGATAGGAAGCGCCCATATCAAAATACAACTCCACAAAGCCGAACATTACGACACCATTGTTGAAATATTAAAAGACAAACATTCAGAGTTCCACTTGTTTCAAAGTAAAACCGATAGAAAATATAAAGTGGTACTGTGAGGCGTGCATCCCTCAACCGACCTCAAAGAACTAGCGGGAGAAATTACAAGTCACAGACATCAAGTATTGAACATTCATAACATAAAACACAGAATTACAAAACTTCCGCTACCCCTCTTCTTTGTAGAATTTCAGCAACAAGATAATAACAAAAACATCTACCAAATTGATTTATTAATGCACTCTAAAATACTATTTGAACCCCCACACCTCAAGCGAGAGGTTATTCAATGCCAAAAATGTCAAAGATACGGACATTCAAAAAATTGCTGCCACAGAACAGCCCGATTCGTGAAATGCGCCGGCAAACACCTAACCAAGGACTGTACGCGTAAAACTAAAAGTACAGACGTAAAATGCGTTAATTGCCAGACCAACCACCCAGCTAATTATAGAGGATATACGGTAGCCAAGGAAATTAAAAACGAATATTTCCCCCTTTACGCTCCAGGCAAGCTGAAACTACACCTCCTTCAAACTCATTAGTACAACAGGGACTGACGTACTCACAAAGAACGCAAGGAATCATCCCAGAACCGCCTACTACTACACCACAACTACCCAACAAAAATTCACCTACATCTGATAACAACCTAAAAAAATGATGGTCAAACTGATGGAAAAAATAAACACTATGCTCAATCTTTTAACAATCTTGGTTAGCAAATTTCCATAATAACGGACAACACCTTAAAAATCGTAATCTGGAACGCCAACGGATTACCACAACACAATTTAGAAATTAAACAATTCCTCATAAACAACAACATTGATATTATGACGATATCGGAAACACATTTCACACACAAAACATACATGAAAATACCCAAATATACAATCTACGCAACCAATCATCCAGACAACACTGCTCACGCAGGAACTGCACTCATAGTTAAAAATGCTTTAAAGCACTATGAACTTCCCAAATATCACCAGGAACACTTACAAGCTACCACCATCGTTGTACAAGAACAGAACAAGGAAATGGTATTCTCTGCAATTTACTGCCCGCCCAAGCACAACATAACCAAACAGCAGTTCACCGACTTCTTCTAAACGCTTAGACCCCGCTTTATAGCAAGAGGAGACTACAACGCAAAACACCAAACTCGGGGATTTAGGGTTACGGTCACCAGAAGCAGAGATCTATTAAAATCCATTGAAAATAACAATCTTCAATACCTAGTAACAGGTCAGCCTATCTACTGGCCTACCGATCGACGAAAACTTCCTGATCTCCTTTCATCTGTTCCACTCCCAGATAATTGTAACATACTGCGCAAAAATACTAACAAGAACTACCCCTCCCACTTTGTATAGTAAGCGAACAAACTGTGAGTATTTTCGAGAGATCATCCAAGAAAATGTGAAATTAAACATTCCTTTAAAAACGGATCTATTCAATGCAGTGGAACATCTCAATCAAACCTTAAAGGATGTTGCCTGGGAAGCAACTCCTAACAACGTAGAACAGGGTACACTTGACCGTAGCCCTCTCTTTATTAAACAGAAAATAGCTGAAAAACTAAGACTTCGACAAATTTGGCAAAACAGTAGATCCTCACGAGACAAAACTAATTTTATCCATGCTACCCAAAATTTAAAAACTCTCCTGAAACAACACAAAAGTCAGGAAATACAAAATTACCTATCCAGTTTAACACCTCACGAAGCCACAGATGCCTCACTCTGGAGAGCAACAAAGAAATTAAAAAGACCAACTACGTTTATACCCCCAATCAGACTCCCAGATGGTAGCTGGACTCGAAGCGACAAAGAAAAAGCAGCAGCATTTGCAAATCACATGTCTACAGTGTTCCAGCCAATACCCAGAACCTGTACAGTGAAAGAAGAACAAACAATTCATCGCACATTAGGGGAACCACTTGAAGCACAACCTCCTCTAAAGCCTGTAAAAGTCAAACAAGTAATAACTGCTATCAAAAGTCTTAATCTGTGTAAAGCACCAGGATATGATTTACTCACGGCAGGTCTATTAAAACAATTGCCAGAAAATGGCTTTAAATTAATTATATATATATTTAATGTAGCCCTAAGAATTAAAATATTCCCCGAACAATGGAAAGTTGGGCAAATACTAATGATTCCGAAGTCCGGAAAAAACCCAGAGGACATTACCTCTTACCGACCAATTAGCCTGCTACCTATACTCTCTAAACTATTTGAAAAACTGCTTCTACAAAAATACAAACCATGCTTGCAGATAGGAAAATATTCCCAGAACATCAGTTTGGTTTCAGGGAAGGACACGGTACAATAGAACAAGTTCATCGAATAGTGACAAAAATAAACCACGACTTTAATCCTAAAAGACTGCACTGCTGTATTCCTCGACATTAGACAATCCTTCCATAAGGTTTGGCACACGGGACTAGTATATAAAATTAGAAGGGATCCTCCACATATGTATAAAATTATCCGGTCATACCTAGAAGGACGAACTTTTCAAATCAAACTAAGGGAAGTATTGACTGACCTCTATCCGATAGAGTGCCACAGGGAAGTATATTAGGACAAGTTCTCTTCCTTATATATACAGCAGATTTTCCCACAATCCCTCAAACACTCACAGCCACCTACGCCGATGATACAGCAGTACTAGCATCACACTCAAAGCCTCGTGTAGCCTCCAAATCACCCTTAATAAAATACATACCTGGTTACACTTATGGCGTATACAGGTTAACGAAACAAAATCCGTACAAACAACCTTCACACTACGAACAGAAACCTGCCCATCAGTAACACTTAATGGAGAACCTATTCCTCAACAGGATAACGTAAAATACTTGGGAATTCATCTGGACAGACGCCTCACATGGAAAACACACATAATGAAAAAACGAATGCAATTAGGGCTCAAATTCCGACAAATGTATTGGTTAATTGGAAGAACATCCTCCTTATCCCTAGAAAATAAATTGCTACTGTATAAAACGATCATCAAACCTATAAGGACTCCAAATCTGGGGATCGGTCAGCAATTCCAACTTGGAAGTCCTCCAACGCTTTCAAAATAAAGTCGTACGGATAAGCTAACGCTTCACGTTATGTCCCCAATTGGGTTCTTCAACAGGATCTCCCACTCCCAACCGTACATGAGGAAATTCGCAGAGCTAGTGCAACATATCTAACAAAACTTTAGTATTCACCCCAACACCCTAGCAGTAAATTTATTTTGAAATACAATGCATTCAACGTTTAAAAAGAGACGATCCATTAGACTTAGAGACCCGGTTTCAGTGATCAGTGTAATTTGTCACCTCTTCAGCACCGGCGCAGTTCGATCTTACTAAGCAAGAATAAAGTCAGTGGGTTTTATTCTTACGGGATATTGCATGTCTATTAGCCAAACTATTTACTTATTATTGATGTTCAACAGATTGTAAATGTGCAGTATTTAAAAAAAACGGATCTGCTTTTTCCCTGAATCAGGGACGTGGAACAATTTAACTTAGTGCCCATTCATAATAGACGTAAGCATAAGCCGTCCATGAGGAATACGTAATACATAAAGTTAAATCAATGCAAAGCTTATGCGCTCGTTCATAATTCACTGCCATAATTTTTACGTTTTATGTTCAAACGTAAGAAATTCGTAAAGTTGAATTCGCTTTATTTGCAGTAATTTTTAATTTTTCCCTAGATTAATGTTGGCAGCAGTAACAGAATGTTTGTTTTGTTTCTGAAATTGCATAACCTAACTTTAGTATTGTCGACATTTTGGCATCGTTTTTACAATGGTTAGGGAACTATTAATTTATTTAGTAAATATGCATTTGTTCCTACACCATAAAAGGAATAACGGGTACAAAGGAAACATAATTATGCAAAATGCCTAGAAGGACACTGCTGCCGTTACTTTGATTGAGCATGCGCAAATTTTAAATGTTTACATAAGGCTTACGTGCATTATACGCATTTCTTATGGGCGGCATATGCTTATGTTTATTACAGTCAAAGCTCAGCTCGGCGGAAGCAAATCAAATTGCCGTGGCAGGCGCGCTTTTTGCTTACGGCAATAATAATCGCCGTCCGGCCATTCCGCCGTAAGTAGCTAGACAGGGAGGAAGTGAGAAAGAAAGGAAAAGAGAGAGTGAATATCAAAATAATAAATTCTAAAGATAGAAAAAATATCTCGTTTTTGTTTCGATACTTATTTTAGAATATTAAAAAATATTTTAATATTTTTCTTAATGATTTCATGTCCCAAATATCGACAAGTCTTTTAATTCTTATATTCCGATGTTCTTTCTAATTATTGTTTTCTTGCAGTAAACGACGTATATTAATTTTGAGTGATGTGTCTGCATTCGCGACCGTTTATTAAAGTTGAAAAGCCTTTCACTACCTATAAGAAGTGAAAAGTACTACGCCCAAAGTCCTATTCATCAGTCGATACATGAGGTATTTATCAGTTTTGCTTCCAAAGATATATGTATATGGATTTTAAAATGCAAGAAACACTTAATGGTTACACAGAACTTCGTTAATACCCCTTTTCTGGCCGTGTCCTTCGAATGACATTGGCACTCTTTAGTATTTTCTATTAAACGTTCAAATTACATAGAGTAAAGCCTACAATGAAAATGAAATTTTTCAAATTTACAATCTTGTTTTTCTAAGTAGAAATATCAAAATATCAATATTAAAAGAGAGAGTGATGCTAGCATTTTTAAAATTAGTTTCGCGTCATTTCGTACGGGAAACCTAAAGCTATTTTAGAAACAGATAAAACAAAATGCAGTTAACTTTACGTACCTCCAATTAAAATAGGACTCTGTATCCAGCACCTCTGTTTCAGATTATTCATAATTGAAAAATAACATAACAAAATTTAGAAAATTAACATAATTGAAGGAGTAAATACTTCATTTTAGTTCCAAAGAACACTAAAACATCTGTTAAAATGTATCTCTCAATGTTTGTGGGTATTTCTATCGCTTGGATAATTTAACGATGCATTATCAATGATACAATAACCTTTTGATCTTCTATTTTTAGAATTATAATTTAACTTGTTATATGTAATCAAAACGATGTAGGAATAAAGGTTTATAAACAATATAAAGTTTTTCTTGCAAAATTTCAAAAGACAATGAAATTCATTGAGTGATATATATATATATATATATATATATATATATATATATATATAGCACAACTTTTGCAAGACAGACATTTTATGCATTCTACGCTTGATTTAACGTCGTTTTAGAAGTTACATCGAAAACATACTCTGATGGTTTAATTTTAATGCTTGTATATAGGGAAAGGCAGTGAAATTCTGTGCGGGAAAGTAATTTTGCACACTTGTATTTCTTTTGGGCTCAATTTGTTGGTCTAGTGAGTAGTGTCATTAACGGGGCCAAACTCGAGAACCTACTGCACGAAAAAAAACTTACTTATTAGAGCTTGTGCGTTATATAGTTATATTTTCACCTTCAGCTCTTTATAGCATTACCTTTGTAAAAATGAAGGCTAAGTATTATTTATTTTTTATATGGATAGGAGAAATATTTTTTTTATTAGAAGATTTATCAGTTCAACAATTAATTGTTGTACATGGTATAGATCATAATTAGAGCATCAGTAACAGATTAACATAAAGGTAAATAACACAATTAATTTAAAATGTCCATTGTTTACTTAATATTATCACTTTTTAGTTACGAACTGTTAGTCCTCGTCACTACTATTTTCGCTTAGATAAATGTCTTGGGGAGGAGAAATAGTTAATATTAACTTATTTCAGTTTTACTGTCAGATGACTTGCGTCCGCATGGGAATTTAGGAAAACTTCGACATTGCAGCCCAGCAGTGTAGGAAATAAAATATTTTCTGTAAAAAAATTAGACGGGTCCTCCAGGTTAGGGGTTGGATCAATATGTGTAAAAAGAAATACATATCGCTGAAACTCAAAATATAAATCAGCCGGACGGAATGAATTGACGACGAACGAAGCTAAGGAAAAGGACTATGAAATTCGGAACTTGAATGTGTAAGGTATAAATAAGAAAACGGTAGAAAAAAGAAAGGTAGACATACTAATGTTAATAGAAACAAAAAAGGGCAGAGGAACAAAACAGAAAAGCAAGACAAAAGAGTATCCATTATAATAAAAAATAAATTAATACAATTTGAGACAAATTAAAAAATATAAATTGGAGTATATGGACGAAGTGATAATTAAAGCACACAAAACAAAGATGGATTCTAGGAGAATATTAATGAAATAGTAGAGCAAGAAGCGAAAAAAAGAATTAATCATATTAGGAGACTGAAACATCAGAACAAGTAGAAAAATAGATAACGAATTAGGACTATATTGAAAACGAAAATAAACACTAATAAACAGAAATTTGTGGGTATGTGTAAAAACTTAAAACTGAAAATTAGTAATGGCTTTTATCAACATAAAGAAATACACATTTATATTTGGCATAATCCTAGCAGTCAAATGAAATTTATAATAGACTATATAATAACTCTACGGCACTCTTGATTGAGAGTTCAGGATATACGAGCTTATAGCGGAGTAGCGAGCGATAGTGATCATCGTTTGGTTAATTTCAAGATAATGTTTCTACCGACAGCCACAAATAAAAATAAAAGATATTTAGAACAAGAACACTAACAAAAACATAAAAATAAACAATCAAAATACCAAACAAAGAGTTTCAAAAATAAAACTATGTGTTATTGTATAAACATTCATCTCTGTTTATACAATAACACGTAGTTTTATTTTTGAAACTCTTTGTAATCTTGTACTAAAACAAGTTGAAAACATAACAACTGGGGAATTATACACACGCATAAGAAAATCTGTACATAAAGCGGTACAAGAAGCAGTAGGACATAAGACAAATTAAAAAATTTAAAAATAATTTAAGGAACAATGAAGAAATAGCAAATAAAATAAGATATAAAAATAGCTTTATTTGAAGTGCCTTAACATAAAGAAGATAAAAATAGACACAGGGACCAACAAAAAAATGAATATGGATGTAGAAGAAAAAATAAAACGTAGGAGAAGATATGCAGAGAATTGTAAAGTTATATAGGAGTAAAATGGTCCAGAAATCTGTAGGAATTTTTGAAAAACATTAGAGCCTAAGAAACAAATCGATATAACTTATCATCATTTTTAAATAATGAGAAGAGCACTATCAATGACTCCTTACAGAGAATAGGTTACACTTACAAGTAGAGTAAAAAACAGAAATACAAGACAAGTACATAGAGAAAAAATAAGAAAGGCAGTAAAAACATTAAAAAAGTTTTAAACGCCTTGAACTAGAAAATAATTCAGCAGAATTAATAAAATGAATAGCAAAAATAATTACTAAAACAGTAAATAGGGATTCACTTTTAACTAACAGAGAAGAAGTACACGTAACATTTCTACGTAAAAAGAGAAAAAAGGTACAAGTACACCAACAATAAGTAAAATTTACAGACGTAGGTTAAAGAATCAAATAGAAAAACAATACTAAGGGCAGGAATTAAAGAACAAAATTTCAAATTCTAAAAAAAATGATTGACACAGGAAAATAACTACACGTAATATTTTATCAATCTCATAACTCAAGTCGTTGAAAGTTGCGAATATTAAAATAACATTTATTGAACCAGTGAAAAACTTATACAAAAATCAAATATACAAGGTGAAGAAAGGAAATGAGTTATTGGAAGGCTTAAAATAAATAAGCCACCAAGACAAGGGTATGCAGTATCACCTGTTCTCCTTAAAATATGTGTGGACAAAGTACTAAAAATATTGAGAAATAAATGTAGAGGTATGGTTGCCGTCATCTAATAATCTTTATACGACTAAGTTGTTATAGCACAATATTAAGTTGACATACGAATGAGAAAAGTGAGGGTTGAAGGTAAATATGAGTAAAACGGAATGTTTGGCAAATAGACTAAAGACTCGGAAATTAAAAAAATAAAATGTTGCAATAATTATACATATATGGGTTCCACATAAATAAAAACAGAATGGCCGATAGTAGAGCAAAAAATAGAATAACAAAAAGAAAACAAACCTTGAGAATATATATAACAGTGTTGGAGAGGCAGGTGTGTAAATAGCCGTGCCCTCGTGGGAAACTAAGTACGGCCCGTTTTGAAATGTAAAACGCTGAGGCCCAAATCGTCCCTTAAACGGCCAGCGCGAAAGCGGATGGGAGCGGCTACCGATATCAACCGATAAGTAAAGCCAAATCGCTCACCTGAATCGGCTTCGGCTTCGGCGGCGATGGTTTTACGGTGGCCACCTTGTTGCGATGTCTTCGTGCCGGGAACACGACCGCACTGGCCGAGATGCGATGCGGATCGAGTATGTCTTGCGGGGTAGTTATCTGCGGGTTGGTTAAATGCGACCGCACTGGCCGCGTTGCGATGCGAGTATTCTTGCGGGCTGGTTAAGCACGACCGAAATGTCCGCGTTGCGGTGCGAGTATATATTGCGGGTTGGTTAAATGCGGCCGTACTGGCCGCGATGCGGTGTGCGTATGTCGCCGAGCTTCGCGCCTGGCTTAACGGTAGGTCTTTGCGGGAAAATTTTAACTCGACAGCACTTTTCATCTCAAAGGGTGCCGCCGCCGGCGTATGCAGACTTGCCGGCTGAACAAAAGCCCATATGCCGTTTTGTGTGCGATAGCAAAACGTAGCGGCAGATATCAAAGCCACCAGCATGCCGCCGCGATATACAAGCGGTTCAAGGGCGAAAAGGCCGCCACGCCAAGTGTAATGAAAGGTACACATAGCAATTAATAGAAAAACAAAAAAATATTTAAAAACATTAGAAACTGATTACTAAAATAACTCAAAAAAAAATTTAAGATAGAGTTTGAAACGAAAGAATAAAGTACACAATGAGGACAGAGGAAAACCTAGTGGAAGATGTAAAAAAACAATTAATGTAATACGGACATGCTCAGAGATAGACCAGACACGTTTTCTAAAGAAAACAATTGAAAGTATCCACCGAGAACGTAGAAAACGGGTAAGGCCGAGGAAAAGCAAACAACTCCAAAATTAATGAATAAATATTTAACATTAGTTGTAGAGGATTCGTGGTAATTCCAAACATCCTAGAAAATCACAAGACGTAGTTTTGTGGGGATGTTTTAATAAATTAAATTTCCCTTATCGGAGTGATAATAATCCACAAGATATCCATAAAAAGCCTTCAGTTAACCGACATGGCAATGTTTGGTGTGCGGTGAAGTTGAGATCATTGGCCCTCACTTCTTTGAGGGAAAAGCTCAATATATTATTATCACCTTCAATTCATATGTGGAAAACGTTTGGTTTCAACAAGATGGCGCCAGAGCCCACACAGCAAAAGCTTGCTATAATCCTTTCAAGTCTTATGTCGAATCTCATTCGATATCGATTTTAATCTAGTGGATCCTATGTCGAATGTCATTCGATATATTTTTTTTCATTATTAATATGGAGCCCAGATGCGAGTCCACATTTTTTTACTCGTTTTTATTAGAACGGTGTTCTAGAAAGAATGGTTTTTATAAACATTTGAATGTGTATCTGTCTTCCTGGAAGGAGTTTGGAAGTTTTTTAATAAAGAATTAATAAAAAAACAACTTTTCAAACTAATAATTACACTTCAACTATCCAAACAACGAAGAAGTTATTAAAATATTCATTTTGGAACAATTGGTGTTTTGTTTCAGAAAAGGATATGAAGGCATTTTTAGATGTTATCATGAATATGAGGTTTATCGACGTATCTTAAATAAAAGAATATTGGTCTCGTGCTTTCCATAAAAAAAATTCTTTTTTTGGGAAAATATTTTCTCGTAGACGATTTATGCAAATTTTATGATTTTTGCATTTACGAACTATTTCAAGTGCCACCCAAAAATTTAGAACCAAAATTCAATGGGTAAACAATTTTCTGGCATACTTGGAAGGAAAATTTTGAGAACACTACATTCCCGATGTGGGATTTAAAGAAAGATTTAAGTTTATTGCTTTCAACCCGAAGATGCTTACAAAATGGGGGCTAAGAATATGTTTTAACTGATGCAAAAACTAATTGTGTACTCATTTGTTCCATATTATGGAAAAATAACCACAGATAATTTAATTGGACCAGATTTGTCATTCACAACAAGAATTGTATTGCATTTATACAACAATTTAAAACATTCAGTACCTGACACTTTTTATTTTATATATTTAGTAATCGTTTTTATACAATCGCGCAAAGGATTTATTAGATCAGAAATGTTATATAACTTATATATTACGACAAATAAAAAAGGACCAAGTAAGAAAACCATCACAAACCAAAGGAGAAAAAATTGCATTACGAAAAGAAAACACTATGCTATTGATTTGGCGTGACCAAAGAATTGTGATTATGCTAAGCACATGGTGCAATTCAGCTTCAGAGACTATAAGAAGGCCAAAATCAACACGTGCAGGTGAAACGTGGTATAAGGAAAAGGACAATGCGCATACGACCAATTAATACAAAAACTTCTGAAGAAATGCAAAAACCGAGTGTTGGCATGGGAGGTATAAATGTTGCAAATCAATATGCATCATATTACTTCATGTGAAAAACTCTGAAGTGGTGGAAAAAGCTCCTCTTCGGGGGATGGAGACATCGAGTATAAATGATTAAAATTTGCATGAAGAGCGTACATCTCAAGAAGGTAAAAAACCAATGGTACATACAAAATTACGAGAATTGTTGTTGAGTCTAATTGGTGATTTTCGGACTTCCAGTAATAAACCAGGACGAGTTTTCACTAGTGATAAAGAGCAAAAACTGGATAAAAAGGACATTTTCTATACCTTAATTCTCAAGGAAAACACAAAGATTGCTTGGTGCGCTGTAACAGAAAAATTCCCGTGACAGAAAAGAAACCAGGTACATTTGTGTAACATGTGATCGAAAGCCTGGCTTGTGTATAGGTGAATGCTTTCACCGCTGTTATACTTTAGATTTATATAAAAAGTAAAAGATAAAACCAATATTATATATATTGCAAATATATAATAATTTTTACCATAAATCGAGTTTTATTTAAAAAAAATGGAAATAATGATTTATTTTGTATTACTGTAAATCTATTGTAGATTTGGTAAAAAAATTTGGATTGGAAAGGGTTGTGTTGTGTGAAAACTTTCCTGGACGTTCAATCTCTCAACGCGATAATGTAGTTTGTCCACCCTGTTTACCGGATCTCGAAGGGGTAATAGAGAATTGACCGAACTTGGCCGATATCCTATTTAAAGCACATTTAAGAAAACTCTCAGTTCTGTAGGTTTACCACTTAAAAATAAATGTTGTATACTTCCTACCGTTTTTCCTTATTTAACCAAAATGAGTGGGGGTTAATTTTGTACTACCCTGTATTTTTAACATCTATGAAATTGTATTTTAAGGATAAACAGTAATTGAGACCGTGAATAATACTTAACATTTTCTAAAAACCAGCTATATGAACCTTTACCCAACCACTTTTTCATAAATAATATTCAATGTTTCTATTGAAGCTAAAAAAATAAATTGTTGTAGGCACAAACTCTCAACCATCCTGATCATAGGAAAAAAAGAATGTTTCCAAATTGAAATTAGTATACCTACTTGATTGGCCTTGAGCCTTAATGTCATCAAAGCCGATCATAAGAAGGTTTTTGAAACCGAAGGAGTAATCACTGATTATAGAGACACTCTCACATTTTGCACTACTTAAGTATTTATCACTGCCCCAATAATATTAGCTTGCAATACATTCATTTAAAAACTGGTTTCAAGGGGTAAAAGGTTTTACAATAATATAATTTGAACATAAATCTTGTGACTAAGCTTGTTTAAGAAAAGTTAAAGATTTTTTGGCACTATTAAAAGAAGTCAATAATTTATTAGGATAGAACTCTTAACCAGTCTATTAACATGTAAGCTCTTTCAGTTGAGTCAAAGCTCTTTTTTAATTTACATCACCAAATCTCTCATTTTAGGTGGCAAAGATGCTTTAGTGTCAGTAAAATTCTTGGTATTTAATAACTAAATACCAAGGTTGAGTTACACGTTTTCAATAGAATTATACTTAATGTTTACCTTTGCTCTTAGATCTGAAAGCATCTTTATACCTTTTCTTCCATTTCCATTTGGAGAAAAAGCTCTTACTTTAAGTTTAACACAGAAAAATCAATGGTCACTGTTTGCTAATGACTGACGAAGCGCATTTTCATGTTTCTGTCTGAGTAAACAAACAGAACATGCGGTACTGGTCACCAGTAAACCCTAATGAATTGCATGAAAAGCCCTTGCACTCTTTTAAAGTGACGGTTTGGTGTGGTGTTGGTGCTTTCGAAATTGTAGGCTCGTATCTCTTTGAAAATGACAATGAACAAACAGTGACCGTTGATTCAGAACGTCATGTGACTATGTTGGAGGGCTTTGATAAACAAAAGTTGCGACAGCTTGACATTGACCCTAAAAACCTATATTTCCAGCAGGATGGAGCAACAGCACACACCGCGCGAAACAGTATGGCTGTAGTTCGTAAAGTGTTCGGAACTGTTATCTCTCATTTCGGCGAAATCGCTTGGCCAGCTCGGTCGCCCGACCTCAGTGTACCAGACTTTTTCCTGTAGGGGTTCCTGAAAGACTGCGTTTTCCATATGCATAACATAAGTATTCAAGAACTCAAGCAAGCCATTGGTGACAAATTTGGGGCCATTGATAAGAACCTACGAAGGGCGCGTGTACGACAACTTTAAGAAACTTTTGCAACAATGCATTAATTACTTTTACTTATTTTTTTCCAGCTTCCGTATATAATATGACTAGTTGAAAAATGTCAGTTGGCTCCTGTATAAGAAAAACGCTGCTATGAGTATTTTCTGCGCTGTACAAACTCTATGGAGAAACATTTCTAGCAACTAAGGAGTTCGATGATTGAAAAAATAACCATATAATAAACGATCATGACAACAACTCTAAACATAGAATGTACTTCAAAATTTATAAATAAAAATCGAGTTTTACAAATGGAATTTAAATAGCAGAAAGGTACAAAGAAAGAATCTTTGTATTGGTGAAATGTTCTCTTAAAAGTTGTTGAAATTATAAAGTCTTTAGTTTACCGTGTGCTGGTAATTCATGACAATAACGAAATATGATCGGAATTAATTTCGAAATTTGATTCTTTTATGACTGAACATAATGTGGAAATAAAGAAAGCGATGTTCACTCATACTTATGGAGTATAACTATTAACAAATTCATTATACAGTTAACGGAACAAGTTAAGACAGATATTGTCCAAAAGATTATAAATACCAAGTATTATTCCAAAATTGTGGAGTCAACGCCAAATGTTTCATACAAAAATTAATTAGCTTTTGTAGCAGACTATGTACTATCCACGAGGACTCCCGCTGAACGATTTTTCACGTTTATTTCTAAACTGTAGCCAGAAAGCTAGAGAAATGGCGAATTCTCTAATGTTGACCGTAGGTTTTGTAGGTTTTGATCTAAATGATTGCAGAGGACAAAGCTACGGCAGCTCAAGTAACATGTCTGAATGCTACAAAGGTTTTTAGACTAGAATAAAAGTAGTACATTTTTGCCCACATATGGGCGCGCAGGGCTAGAAAACAGTGGCAACGAACTAGAGACAGGACGGACAAAATTATCTACAACAGACTTACGCATCAATTGCATAAGGCTTTAGAAGATGCACGCAACGAATTCTTCAAACAATATGTTACACAGCTTTCCCCAGCCGATCACTCTAATATGGAAAGCTGCCAAAGAATTCAAACGGCTTACTATAGCAATCCCAACAATTAAAAAAATGGACTATAGCTGGGCTAGGTCAGACCAGGAGAAAGCTAATACATTTGCGGAACATTTAGCAAACGTTCGAAAACAAATCCAGATTACCAAAACTCGAAAAGCCCCTGAATATGACTTAATATTGGGAGAAATACTACAAAAGTTATTTAGAAAAGGACTACCATCTACAATAGCATTCTGAGATTGTGCCACTTTCCTATCCAATGAAAGCATGCGTAATTAATCATAATTGCTAAGCCTGGAAAATAACCGACAGAACCTCTATCCTATATACCCATAAGTTTTCTGCTTTTAATGTCAAAAATCTTCGAAAAACTACTCCTTAAAAGAGTTAAAAACACCATAGACCTAGATTTATTTGGATTTGGATTTCAAGAACACCACTCGGCAGTGCATCAAGGTCATAGAATTGTTAACATGATCATGGAAACCTTAGAAACCAGGAAAGCCTAAGCAAGCATATTTTTAGATATCAAGCAGGCATTTGATAAAGTCTGGTATAAGGGCATGCTTTATAAACTCAAGATACTCCTTCTAACCCAGCTATATCTTGTATTCAAATCCTATCTGAGCGAAAGAACATTCCAAGTAAAAATTAATGATGCAATATCCAATCAGGCTAATAATATCACTGCCGGAGTACCACAGAGCAGCGTACTGAGTCCACTTCTTTACTTGATTTATACCTCCATCATACCTACCACCTAGCACACCGTCATTGCAACATTCGCAGACGATGCAGCACTAATATCCATAATTGACTCGGCAAGAATAGCAGCAGAACATTTACAAAACCACCTCAATTTATTAGAAGATTTGTTCGAACGCTGGAGGATTACCGTCAATAGTGACAAGTCTGCCCAAATAACTTTCACCAATAAACGTGCTCAGTGTCTACAATTAGCGATTTATAATACCCCAATACCAATTATATTTGACGTGAAATACCTTGGTTTACACCTGGACCAAAAACTCACCTGGCGTAAACATATAAAGACCAAAAGGGACCAATTAAACTTCAACTCCTTGGGCGGCGATTCCAACATACTCCTAGACGTACTCCAAGGGGACATCCCAACTAATTAACAGAACAACTCACCACCCAACCAACAGTCAGAAGGTTAATACGACAGTGGCCGCATGATTTTGTTAGAGACTAATATAATACTAAATAAGTGGATTTCGCACTAGCAACCCTTGCATGTCTGAATAATTACTTTTGGTATGTTTCTGGAACAATGTTCCTGTAAAGTCGCGAGAAGTAAGTGAAAAACTTCAAGGAGAAAGTACACATATAACAAAGATCATTACTCTATACAGTACTTTAGAAGCTTTTATGAACAATTTTTCAAGCGAAGTTGAGTTTTCAAGGTTAAAAAACAAGGCAAAATTGATTTCTGAAACTAACCTTACAAGAAAAAAGATGTTAAAACTTCGTTTTGACGAAGCAAATATTAAAATTACGAGTTTTCTGGACAACAATCTTTCGTGAAACATATTATGCTGCAATTGGTTCTCTAAAGCTCAACTTAGTATGAAAAAGAACAATCTACAGAAAAATAAAAGCGGAATACGACAGCTGTTGGAAAAGTATGCTTCAGATATAAATAAAACATTTCCTGAAGAATGTGTGCAGCACTTTCAAGAATTAATGAAATTAAGTATTGACAAAAAAAAAATTAAGAATGCCAAACCAAAAACACAAATAGAACCACAAAAACTTCTAGCATTACTGAGGTCTAAAAATTTTTCTAAGTATGATAGATTACTAACACTGGAGAACAATCTCTTTCAGCTCTTAATAGAGTAAAAAACTTTTAAGGATAACGTTAAAAGAAGAAGAAATGACGAGCCTTGCACTTTTATTTATTGAGAGTGAGTTTCTACAGTCTTTCTTTTGATAATATAGTCCAGGGTTTGCTAATTCTAAAGTCAGAAAATTTTTTCTTTAAAAAAACCGCTAGTTGTAATGGAGATTTGTTTTTATTTTTCCTCATTGCTATGTAAATATATGTAAACATTGTATTGAAGTGTATCTATGTAAAGAGAAATTGAAAAATCAAATAAATGTGTGTAAATAATCAACTTTTTGTGATTTTTTGATATCATCCCAAACATGTAGAAATTTTAGGAAAGTCTGGTAAAAAATTGTCAGCCTAAGGTTCCAAAAACCTTAATCAGCCACTGACTTTGTCTCATCACTTAGATGACAATAAAAGTGTTGGGCCAACTTCCACAATGCTATTTCTTTCCAGTTTTGATGAAATAAATACGCTTTATCTAAAAATTCACTAGAAAGTTATTTGAACGCCTGTCAATTTTTACTTTCCTTATCCTATAATAAGGAAAGTAATGTAATCGATGGAAATTTGACCTACCTGTCTGTCTGCCTGCCTGTCGGTCTGTCAGTAAACAGGATATCTCAAGAACCGTAAAAGCTAGAGACTTCAAATTTGGTATCCAAGTTACTTGTAGGTAGGGGACACAGTGCGAAACTTTTGGTAAAAATCGGTAGAGCCGTTTGGTTGCAAGATTGCAAAATCTGTCGCAAAGCGGTCGCGAATCTAGACGGTTACCGGGTGTTCATAAAATGTTTCGGGAAATTTATATTGTCGGATAGATCAGGTCGAGACAAACAAAAAATTACGATGAAATTTTTTGATCCGAGGTCAAATAAATAAGTTACAGCCGATTAAAAATTAATTAAACGGACCAATCACAGCGCGCTCGAAGAGCTTCCTGGACGACCGCGAGAGGACGGGGAGTGCTTGGCCGCTAGGTGGGAGCACGCAGGCGATAATGGGGAAGGCTGCGCGGCGAGCTCGCACGGTTACCTTCAGTGACGTAACAAAATTTTAAGTACGAGTCAATTATTGTCTTGTACTGTTTAATTTAATCAGCTTTCGAGTGTTGGACTCGCGCCTCGTCCTTTTTTAAAATAACAAGTTCCGAGACGATGGACCCGGTATAATATATAATAATAGGATAAGGAAAGTCGTGTGATGTTCACACCAGATTTTTAAATATGTGCTTCACCCGATCAAGGCTAATTCAGTCAAACCTTGGATTGCGAGTAACTTGGTACGCTAGTGTTTTGCAAGACGAGAAAAAAATATAATAATAAATAAACGTTCGATATCATGCAATACGAGCGTATACGCTTGTCTGCCTAGCGGCACGTGATCACTATTGAACCGATACGGCGTGTCTTCTCTCCGGAGTGCCTCATTCATAGGTATAGTCAACATCGGTGCGAGCGTATAATGTTTACTACAGTACATATTGCGTTGTTATTTGTGCATGGGGCATTTTTTTATTTTATGTCCAAGTGTAATGACTGTTCCTTAGTTACTGTACTGGAAAAATGAAGCTCGTTAAGAAATAAGATGTAGAAAAAGAAGGCAATAAGAGGAAGGAGATGATTATGGTAGAAATTAAAAGGGAAATCGGCGAGGATTACGAACAAATTATGCGAGTAGTAGACATCGCAAGACTTTATAACAAGTCTACATCGACAATCTGCGCAATATTAAAGAAGATAATAGAAATAAGGGAGCTAGATACAGCTACAGGGGTCACGAGAAGATCAAAGCAACGGCTGCATGTTCCGGAAAATGTAGAAAAGTTACTTTTTGTGTGGATTAACAAGAAGCAACTAGTCGAAAACGAAGAAGGCTTCAAAACGAGCAGGCGATGGCTTCATATCTTTAAAAAGTTAACGTTAAAAAGTTTAAATGTGAGACACGAAGAGACTGCGAGTTCGGGCGCTAAGGTAAGGCAAGCGTTTGTTGCCGAGTTTCAGAACCGAACGCTTTCTGAATGTTACTTCTCACAACAAGTTTTTAACTGCGATAAGACGGTGATTTTTGGGAAAAAGTGCCATAGAGGACCTATCCACTGTACAGCAAAAAAAATTATATTTTGTTATAAGCCTATGACAGACCGTCTCACCCTCATGGTCTGTGCTAATGCAAGCAGGGATTTCATAGTTAAGCCTCTACTCGTCTATCATTACGAGAATCCACGAGCCCTCAAGAAGTGCAAGACGCAGAAGAACCAGTTAAACGTTATGTGGAGGTCCAATAGAAAGACATGGGTCACTCGTAGCTTGTTCATTGAGTCGATCAATAAAGTGTTTGATCCTGCAGTGAATAAATACCTGTTAAAGAAGAATCTGCCTCTCAGTCTGGTTATGGATAATACTCCTGCTCACCCTCCTGGCATTGAGGACGACCTTTGGAGGAATTCTAATTTATTAAGTTCAAGTTCCTTCTTACCAACACCACTACAGCCTATGGATCAGTGGGTTATTTTCACCTTTAAAAAACTTTACATAAGGGCACTATTTCAGCGATGCTTCGAGGTCACCGAGGGAACAAACCTTATCCTTCGCAAGTTTTAGAAAAATCATTTCCACATCGTAAACTACCTTAACATCATCTATAAAGCCTGGAACGAGGTCACTGAGAGAATCCTCAATTCTGATTTAAAAGATCGTGGCCTGAACGTGACTTTGGAAGGCTTGCTCATGAACAGAATCCGCTAATTGTCAATGAAATCGTGTTTATGGGGGAGGTTATAGAGGGTATCTCGTTTGACGAAGAAGAGGAGAAAAATGGAGGGGTATCACTCAATTCAAATGCGATTGAGGAGATGTGTACAACGTGGGAAATTTTATAGTAAATCGTCCGAATAAGGTTGTAGCAACACGAGCGATGAATCCTTAAAAGAAGGTAACGCAAGTGTCATTGGATAGATCCCTTGTGAAAAAGATTTCAATGAACCAACAGACAGCAGTGCGGGTTAACTTGTTTTATTTTTACTTTATATTTTGTATTTTTGCATAATTCGAGTTTCTCTTATTTGTTATTGAGAAATTTGCTTTAATATACGAGTACTTTAGATTACAAGCACATTTCCAGAATAAATTATGGTCGCAAACCGAGGTTTCACTGTACTACAAATTACTTCAAATGCATGTCACACAAATTTAGCAGATTTTTTACTGGAGTATCAGCTTTTTTTGATTTGTCGAAAGTTTTATTCATATAAAATATACGTAGAAATTGTTCAATAAATAGAAAAATCCAACAATCGTGGGAGTGAAAATAAACAAGATAATAACAACGCGCTTGATATAGGACTAAAAGAAAAATTAAATTTCTAAAGAACAAGTTCAAAGAAGAAACAATTTACAAAACATTTCGAACACTTCAAAATTTACCTCTCGTTTATGGAGCATGAGATATAATCCATGCAATCGCAACAGAAAATTGAAAATAATTAATGGTGAAGGACATAAACAAAGATAAAACAGCAAATCAAGAAGCTGCGAAAAAGAAAAGATAAATTATTTACAAAAAAATAACAAGAAAATGTATTTATTGATTTGTGTGCAGTATATGATGAAACAATAAAACATTTTATATTCAGTTCTGAAGCTGCCTTAGACTAACAATCCTGAGAACTATGGCATAAGAAACTATTCTTTTTTGAAAAATCCAGATAGATTTTATCTTTCCCTGTAGCTTATTATTATAGAGGAAATACATGGTACATTCAAAAAAATACAAAATAACATTTTTGTTGGTTGTGTAAAATTTTAAATAAAAACTGCCTTAGTTGGGTGCTTAAATCTAAGCCGAAAGCGCGTAATATTTAAGGAATTCTATATGTTTGGAGATTAACGTGTAAGTTCCGTACTGATTGGAATCGCAGGTTCCCTGAGCAGATGCAGGTGATACGCTGACGACGCCCCTAATGTAATATCGGTCATCAGTATGTAGAAACGTCAAACTTCCGCCACCGCCTCCTTGACACGGTGCCTGGGCTAAACGTACGATTTTATAAAGCCAGAATTACAGTTTGAGTATGCACTTACCGCCATCCGAAAATCCAGCACAGATCTTATCGTGAGTTAAATATCTTCTGAATGACTTAGGAACCTGTTCATAGCATTGCTCGTACGGAATAACTGGAAATTTTAATTCTTTCAGTTCCTCTGCGGGAACTTGATCTTCCTCTCTTTGGACCCAACCCACTGCCTGAAAAGTTTACATTTGTTTCTTAATATCTGTTACGCTCAATTTCCAAATGCATCTTATAATTTCTGTTTTGCTGGTTTTGCTAGATAAGAAAGTACGCATATTATTATTGTGATGAGATAACATGTCTGATTCCAGGCCCAGCAGGTCTAAGTATATTAAGGTTGAAGTGTCCAATGATAACATTTATATGTGTACTGCAATTTTACACTGAAAATATGTCTTAAACTATTTTTAACACAATTTTCATGGTTGTTTAAGTCTCTGTAAGATCAGAAGATAAGCTTAACGTAAGAAATCTACCATCTCTTCTTTGAACTTGTCGGTGACAGTTGGGTCACCATTGCTCTTAATAATTCTATCTATGATAAGCAACTTTTAAATTGGAGACCTCCTGTTCTATCGAATGTGCACATCAACTGCAGTTTTCAATTCTTCAGGGAAGATACGTGGGTATTCAACCGTGCTATATAACGTATGTTTATTTTCAGTTTGATGAATGACCTATACTTTCGTAGATTTGTTTTATTCATTTCCATAACGGTTGATAAGTTTCAGCACCATAAATTTTATGGATATTAAAAAACGAACTACCTTTTGCTTCTCATCGCAATTAGAAGAAATGAATGTGTATATTCAGACGTGTGTGTGTGAGTGTGTGTGTATGGGCGCGCGCGCGTGGATGTGTGCGTGTATATGTGTGTGTGTATTACTTTTACTTTGTGACTTGGATTTTATTATATTGCTCATATTTCGTTTACAGTTAGGATAAACATTTACCATATCTGTAAAATAGTAAGACGGCACAAATAACAACGCTAAACTCTTGAACTTACAGAGATCTGAAGAGGTAACAATCTAAAGAAATGAAATCGGATATGTTAATAAAATCTACCAATCCAAATCAGTGATCGCTTCTAAAGATGGTTTGGCACATTATTCTTTTTACGTTGTCTGTATAAGCCATTTTTGTGTCCAGCTCTACTAACAAGCATTAGTTGATGTTATTAACGCGTAGTTGTTACCATTTGACCAGACGGAAGCAACGCATAGTGTGGAACATCTTGCTGATATGACCATATATAAAGCAATATCTTCCTAGTGTGGATATTTGGAAATGTGGTACTGGTCGACGGTTTACCTGTTAAAATTCTCAATTATAGTCTCTTTAAAAATCCCTTCGACCATCCATTTTTGTCTTAGATTACAATCTACTTCAAGAAATCTCTTTTTGAATTCGGAAAACGACATATACTAACGCAACGTCTACCCTTGCATAAAACCTTCAATGTAAGTCCCCAGTTTGTGTAGATATTTAGCAATAGCATGCCAGCTCTAATTGTGTGCAAGAGCAATCCTACTTCAATTTCTTCTATTTGAACTTTGGATATCTTTGGGCATTTAAGATGTTGGACATCAGGCAGATCAAAAATTTCACTTTTAAACCGCTGGAGTTGCTTTTTATGAGTACCGTAAGAAACAATATCGCCCTCCAATAAGCCATACAAATCATTTCCTGGACTTCACTGCCGCTTTTTTGCATATGTTGCTTGTCGCATGATTCTGATTTTTAAGTTATGTTGGCAGAACAGGCATCTCTTGCAATGCCTTATAAAGATAACAGATGACATTTTACAATTACTATATGGATATCCGGATAATTAAACATTTTTTAAATAAAATTTTGACAAAATATTAAAATCGCAGAAAATTATTTTGCATGTCCATTGTGTGACCTGTCCAGAGTAAAATGATTCGATTGAAAAAATCATTGCTGTCCATAATGGCAAATGCTGCTTCCATAGCGGCGCGTACAGATGCTACATTAGGGTGTCTGGACTAGTTAGTAATCCTTTTACCTACGCTCCAAACATCGTCGAGGGGTTCAAATCAAGGCTATTGGGGGGCTAGAATTCTTGAGACCAGAACATGTCCACATTACGCAACAGCCAATTTTAGACTAAATATCTTATATGTGCACCATCCTAATGAAACACATTTTGCCTCCCCGAGACTACAGTTTCAGTCCACGGTTTTACCACATTCATCAGAACACATACATAAACTTCTTTTGTGGCAGTTCCCTCCTTCTGAAAGCAATACGGTGGTATGACGTTACCTTCACTGGACACGACACCTAGAACGTTAACACTGGCCGGAAATTTCGTTCAAGCAATAATCAAGACATTCTTGCTGTCCTGGACTAGCTAGCGGTCATTCTTTCGATTGATCTTAGCATCAACAGTAAACAATTTTTATCAGAAATGAATCTGATTCGCCCCGCCGCATTATTTTTCAACAAACACACTAGCAGATTGCAGTGAGCAATTCGCTTCGTTCTGGCAACTTCAGAGAGCATCTGACGTACGTATGTTGTATACGACTTATAACGTGGGTCCTTCTTTGCAATCCGGCGCATGGTTCCCTCACTGACGCAAATTTCTTTAATGATTGCTCCGGGTCTTCCGAAAACAACGCCGGAGCCCTTTCTACGATTGCCAAAGTCCGTGTCACGCATTCTCTCCAAAAACTCTTTCGCAATGGGTTAGCGGAACCTTCCCCAGACTTCTCGGAGGCATTATATTTCGCAACAATGTCGTACACAGTTGATGTCGGGTACCCGAAGAATCGAATTATTTCAGTCGCAGATAATCGCGACTTTTCGTTTGTATTCTGCGTTTGTTCGCAACAGCTCGTCCATTTTGAGGTTATGACTGTTTCCTAATAGCATATGGCTTTCACGAACTATCGCGGCAGTACTATATGGCGGCATATTCAAATTTAAATATGTCCGGATTTAAGCACCGTACCCTGTAAATTTTGATCATTAATTAAAATTAAGAGTCTATTTTATTTTATTTTATATTTATCATATAGTAATATATAATTAGATTGCGCGATTCGAGGAGAGATCAAATACATTTGGGAAAAATGTTAGTAAATTAGTCCAAAACTTTTTTTGTGACTAGCCCATGGATCATAGCTCGCGTGCATTGAAGTTTTTCATTTTTAAATGTTAAAAAAATCTATATTTTGGAATTGTTTCTGACTATACCAAATAACTTAAGTTGGATAATTAATATGTCATAATTAGCTTGAGACGTAGGCGATCTATATGACTTTTTCAGATTTTCGCGTGCAAAAAATTTGCTCAAAAAATTCTCAAACTTTATGAAAAATTGAATATTTACTATTTAATTTCTCAACAATGTCGGGACTCTATGGCATGTGGATGAATCGTATTGTAGACATGTGCAGACTCAATACACAAATGCATCGAAATTGCATTTGGTCCATTGGTTAGGCCTAGGTAATAAATTAAAAATTGAAAGTGTTCTGCTTAGCAGTTTTCAAAAATTCAAAATAGATCGGCACACTGGGCCATTTGAACATCCTATAGCATCTCAATACCGAGTACTATTCGGGAAATTTCTTTCCCATTATCAAACTCGTCTTAGACTGTCCTACTTTTTGAGTAAAGAAATTTTCAATTTTGATAATTTTTAACAGTCCAATCGTTATAACTTGTTTATGATGCACATTACGGTGGTCGTGCAAGAGACACATTCTTTTTGCCATTTCCTAGGCTGCAAAAAGTCTCGCATCACTTTCATTTAATGGCAACGGTTCAAAAATATGCAGGCAAAACTTTTTCCCCATAGATATACATAGGAAAAAAATATTTATTTCTATTTGAATCTGGACAATAAAATGGCACCGTATTGATATGTCTCTATTTATTGTCAAAAAAAGCACATAAGGAAAAATATTGCTTATTGGTTTACTCCAAATGTTTGAGGAATCCCATTACATCTAACAGTTTTTATTTCAATAGTCGTTCCAAATGCTCATCTTCAATATTTGTTATCGAGGATATTCAGTGTTTATGAGATTTACTTTCTAGAATCTCTAGAAGACTTTACTTATGTTGTAGAGTACAATATCTTCTCCTAAAGTTAAACATATTACCTTCTTAACTTTGCAACTTTTTTTGGAGTTCAAACGCTAAAAGGCTGTAATTTCTAACATACCGTTATGGGAGGCTATTTTAACAATTACTATATATGTCTACTGATTCTTGTGGTTATTCCAGCTGCAAAATGGGATATGATTGTTTGTTTAAGTTGATAATGCAAACTTATCAATCAATAGTGTTACAATTGATTAAATTTAAGAGACGAGTATTAATTTTTACGCTCAATTATAATTTAAGATGTAATTTAAACGAGTTAGTAAGTAATATAATTACCGCAGCAAAAACTTACAACGCCAGTTATACTTCCACTGAGATGCTGATACTCAAATTTATTAGACCAGTCCACGCACACCGGCTGCACAGCAATAGAGTAAGTCAGCTTGTCACTTAGCACCACTAGTGCGATGTCTGCTTCGAACTGAGACAGTAGACCTTTATATCTTGTGGGTATATGAATGGCACGAATCTGCAAATTTTCCGATAAGATTCTTACAGATAAATTATAATGAAGAATTTTACTTTTGAATATTGAGCATATTTGTCCCTTTCATCATTGTACTTGCGAAAATATTTCCCTACTGCTATAAAATAATCTTCCTTGGGAAGCACCTCACCTGTATCAGCCTTAGTGAAACAATGCGCACCTATCAAAATATTAAACATTATATATATATATATATCTGTGTCATACATCTGTGTCAAATTTTAGGTTAATATCTTAATTAGTTTAAGAGTGACGCTCGTTTTCGTAAACAACCAAAATTAACTTTTTCGATTTTTACCATGTCAGAAAATATTCAACAAAGAAGTTCGATTAAATTTTGTGTTAGAAATGATATTTATGCTGCGGAAATGCTCAGAATGTTACAAAAAGCCTTCGGTGAACAGGCTATGTCTAAAACACGAGTATACGAATGGCATAAAATGTTCAAAGAGGGTCGTGAAGGATTAAGGAATTGGTGCTCCAAAATCGTCGATTGACAACTAGAGAGCTTGCTGACATCGTTGGCATTTCAAATGGATCAGTCAACATCATTTTGAAGGAAGTTTTGTGCCCCAAAAAAGTCAAATCTCGTTTGGCTCCAAAAACCCTCAATTTATTGGTGACCATTTCGCTAAAAATTCCACCCATATCGTTCTGCAATCGGCGTATTCGCCTGATTTAGCTCCATGTGACTTCTGGCTATTCAGCAAAATGAAAAGACCGCTCCGGGGACACCGTTTTGACACGATAGAAGAGATTCAAGCTGAATCGAAGAAGGTGCTGAAGGCCATACCGAAACAGGACTTTTCAAAGTGTTTTGATGAGTGGAAAATTCGCTGGTATAAGTGCATTGCAGCCGAGGGGGATTACTTCGAAGGCGATGAAATAGATTTTTAAGAATAAATAAGGATTTCAAAAATTATAACAAAATTCCGGGTTATATTTGTACACAGTAGTATATATCTGTAACCATGCAAAAAACCGTACCTGTTACAATGGCACGCTCGTTTATGATAGAACCACCACACAAGTGTTCTTTTGAACGGTTAGTGTATATCCCTGCATGCCACGGGTATTCAATTATTTGAACAGGCTCTTCTCCTGTAATGTTCGTCGTTGCTTTCAATCTCTTTCTTCCACATTCTAAAGGCAGCATGACGATTACACAATAAAATATATACATTTCAAATGGTTTTCATACTGGCTACGCACTGTGTAAAAGAACGGTCCCACGTGCCATCTGTGCAAACTCGAATCTGTATTATCGCAGCGGGGTCCTCGTACATTTCTGCGCAAGTTATTGTGGCTAAAGTTCCTTCAAATGGAGTATCGCAAGATGGCATTGGCTTTCCCTGGAATGTGCATGTAACAAATGTCGTGCTTGTGGATTTTACCGGAACGCAGGAAACTGTAAATATAAAGAAAATTAAAACCGGTGCAATTAGAGCAAATGTTTAATTTACGTGCGCATGAGTAAGGGGGCGGTTCCCACTTTCCATTAACACATAGCGAGAATCCCCCATTAAAAGAAAGAAATGGTTTGTATGAGCTGTTGCATCGTGTTCTTAAAGAACTGAATGATGGTACGTGAGTACCTGATTCGGTGGTACCCATTAGTTCGGTACCTGAGGTGTAAAAGCCATCTTTTGGATGGTTAGGTATTACACAGCTACCACTAAAAATAAGCATTTATGATACATTTTTGAAAAATATAAAATTAATATTGAGCTAGCCTGGTCTCGTGGTTGCAATGCTGACGGACCCGGGTTCAATTCCCGGTCCTTTCTGATACCTGGCGAGGGGCCTATTCAGTCACTAAAAATAATTACCTGCGTTTATTAGAACAAGGGGTAACAATGGCGGTCGTCTAAGACGCGGTGCTTGCCACATCGCCCCGCATCAGAGATGGTGCGCTACGACCTGGCAGAAAGAGCAAACTTATGAGAGCCTTAACACTCTCAGTTCGCTCCCACATTAGGGGGCGTTAGAGTCTGGCCATAAAATTATTATTGGAATTTGGTAAAATATTTTGTCCAAATTCCATGAAATAAAGTTGACAACGCTTTTTAGTTATTTTTGTGAAAATCCAAAATCATGGGTCAAAATATAATTATATAGATCATACTTGACGATCGTTTTGTGAGGATTTTTGTAGGAGATTGGAAATAAATGGTGCTTATTCGAAATAAGCATGACTTCCTTATGGGCATCTAACAATATAATTACTCTAAAATTGATACTCTCACCTAATCGTATTTTGAGATGTCGTTATGATTTTAAAAATTGAAAACTTGGATTTTGACGCGTATAGGGATTAAATTTAAGAAAATAGTACAACATGTATATGTTTACTTTAACAACAAATGAACTGTTCTGGCGCAAAATAAATTTTGTTGTAGATAAATAGAGTTATAGATCGTGTTTTTATATTAGTAGATACTTGTTTAGTGTACATAAATATTATTAAATTGTTGTAAGTAATTTAAATAAGTAGTTACAAATAAACTTACGTGTTTGTTCTTAAAGTGGTGAATATTTATTTCGCGCTAAAACAGTTTACTTCGTTTCGAAAAACTTGTTGTCCCGATGTGTACTATTTATACATTCGGCACCTGTTCTGGAGTCTTCTCGTAGCACTGGGGGCGTTTCGCACTGTTCTAGTTCTTGCACGTATACGAGCACTCGGGAGGTCTTAACAACCGGACATCGCAGGCGGCGCATTACGTTCGCTGCCCGACCGGAACGGCCCAGCGACAACTTCGGTATTAGCCGAGAACTGAGCAGGACGACTGTGTTTTTATGGCAGAGTTCAAAATTAGTTACTATATATGCATCATATATAATGTAATGTGGAAAATTTAACTGCTCTATTTTACTCATTTAGAGATAGATTTTTGAAATGTTGCTAAAAAAAATGTTTATTTGTACTCATATACCAATATATAATATATTGGTAGCGGATAGACACTCTCTACGACCCCGGTAGAGATAGGTCTGTCTCAGGGAAGCGACCCTGCCTACGCGAGCCTTGGTTCTCCCTCAACTCCCAATACCGAAGGAAATCATGTCCTAACCTTGTAATCATAACCACACCACATTCAATCCTACCCATACCCTACCCAACTCGCCAAGACGCCTGGCAAGCGTGGCGTTTTACTGCCAATTACTCCCTAATGATAATGATAATGTCGAACTCCAGAACAAAATTACCCCAGGTTAGTAGAGCGAACAGCTCACAATCTAACCCTGATGCGTCAGGCTGCCCCAAGGATTCTGGGGGGGGGGCAAGATTTCGACTTTGAATGTAACCACAAATCAATACAGATAAGCAAACTATGGATTGCAACGTACAATGCTCGTACACTCAGAACGGATGATATGATTATAGAGATGGAAGAGGAACTAACAAAAATCAATTGGGATATTGTTGGAATAAGTGAAATCCGAAGAAAAGGAGAAGAATGGATTAAGCTCAAGTCAGGAAACACGCTAATACACAAAGGCGGAATAGATGGAACCACGGCAGGAATCGGACTGTTCGTTAACAAAAAATGGACACCATATATAAAAACCTTTAAATCAGTATCAGAAAGAGTTGCTTATATAATTCTAAAAATTACGGCAACAATAAAGATCAAAGTTATACAGGTATACGCCCCTACTTCCTCCCACACGGACGAAGAGATGGAATTGTTCTACGAACATCTAAAAATAGCTATGCAAACGGATCCCTCAGGTTGGACCATCGTTATGGGGGACTTTAATGCCAAATTAGGCAAAAAACAAGAACCCGATGAAGAATACATGGGTAATTTTGGAATAGACCAAAGAAATGAAAGAGGAGACATGCTAATGAATTTCATGAACGAGCATAAACTATATGCTATGAATTCCTTCTTTAAAAAAAGACCCAGTCGAAAATGGACCTGGATATCACCATCCGGAAATACAAAAAACGAAATAGATTATATTTTGACAAACAAAAAACAAAAAATAAATGACGTTACCGTACTAAACCTATTTAATACGGGGAGTGACCACAGACTGGTAAGAGCTGTACTGACTATTAATAAAAGAACAGAAAGAAAACAATTAATCGGGAAAAATTCAATTAAACTGACAGCAGAAGAAATAAAAAGAAAGGGAGAGGCGTATAGAGAAATAATAAACAAACAGTTAGCTAATGATGATATTGATGACAAAATACAATAGATGAAGTAAATAATAAAATAACTACAATAATTAACACTTCGATAAAAGAACTACGGAGAATTATACCACGCAAAAAGAACAGAGATATTATTAATGCAGATATCAAGAGTCTAATGGAAAAACGCAGACGACTAGCAAAGGAAAATAAAAGAATAACAGAAGAATTTAAGCAAGTGAATAAACAAATAAGAAAACAGATAAGAGTACATAGAAGACAAATACAAGAACAACAAATTAATGAAGTAATAAAGAAAAACCAAGGAATGAAAATACTTCAACAAAAAATGAGAAAGAAAGAAAAAAAGTACGCATTACGTAACAAAGATGGCATAATAATCCACGACAGAGATGAAATTCAAAAGATTATAGAAGAGTTTTACACCGAATTATATGAATCCAAAGTACATCCAGAAATAGAAGACAATGCCATTAGAACTAGAAAGATTCAAAACGTGGGATCCGAAGAACAACCCGATATAACCATAGAAGAAGTGAAGAGCACTATGAGAGAATTCAAATTTAATAAAGCTACAGAAGATGACGAAATATCAATAGATATGATCAGAGAGGCTGGGGATAATTTAATATCAAAAATAGCAAAACTATTAAACACATGCTTAAAAACAACTCAAATACCCAAAACCTGGAAAAACTCAAACGTCATATTATTATACAAAAAAGGAGAAAACACAAAACTAGAAAATTATAGACCCACCAGTTTATTGTCACATTTGTACAAATTGCTAACAAAGATTATTACCAACAGACTAGGAAGAAAGCTGGATGAGTATCAACCCCGGGAACAGGCGGGATTCAGGAAGGAGTACAGCACTAGAGACCACCTATTAACAATAAAAATAATCATCGAAAAATCAAACGAATATGGATTCCCCGTATGCATGGCCTTTGTAGATTATGAAAAGGCGTTTGATACCATTGAACACTGGGCAATATATAGAGCATTAGCAAACAGTCGAATAGATCAAAGATACATACAACTAAACGAGGGAGTCACAGCAACATATACATTACACGCGAAAACTAACCCAGTACCACTTGCAAGAGGAGTGCGACAGGGTGATACACTGTCGCCGAAACTCTTTACCCTAACACTGGAGGACGTGTTCAAGAAGATAGAATGGCCAGATAAAGGAATAAATGTAAACGGAGAGCGGCTTACTAACCTACGCTATGCTGATGATATCATACTATTCGCGGAAAATTTAGAAGACTTGAAAGAAATGATCATTGATCTAAATAGAGAGTCAAACAAAATAGGATTAAAAATGAATTTAAGAAAAACAAAAGTAATGCACCCTGGTTCAGATGTAGAAATTAGAATTGACGATTCTCAAATTGAACGAGTAGAAGAAAATATATATACCTAGGCCAAAGAATAGAACTAGGACGAAGCAATGAAAAGAAGGAAATAAAAAGACGAATAAAAAGTAGATGGATCGCATTTGGAAGACTATCCTTCATTTTGAAAAACACAAAATAGATCAACGCCTGAAAACAAAAGTATTCGAACAATGTATTTTACCGGCCATGACATATGGAGTAGAGAATTGGGCAACAACAAAAGCAACATAGAATCAATGAGAATAGCACAAAGGGAATGGAGAGAGCAATGTTAAATATAACAAGGAGAGATAAAGTTAGGAATGACAGAATAAGATCAATTACAAAAGTGACAGACATTGGTATTAAGATTGCCCAATTAAAATGGAGTTACGCAGGACACGTGGCGAGAAGTGACAAAAATAGATGGAACCGTAAAATAACTGAATGGAGACCGTACGAGCATAAGAGAGGAAGAGGACGACCACCTATGCGTTGGTATGATGATTTTAAACGTACAGCTGGACTAAATTGGATCCAAATCGCACAAAATCGTGATAGGTGGAAGGAGTTAGCGAAGGCCTACATCCAAAAATGGATTTAATTAATTACATAATTAATTGGGCTTAGGAGAAGAGAAGAGAAGATACCAATATAATATATCAACTTTAAATTCTCCATCTTCAGGGGTGCTTGATGATAAAGAAACAAGTTACGATTATTAAAATATATTATAAATACAGAGAAAGTTCCGTCAAAGCGATTTGCAAAATCACCATGCATCTCTACCCATTTAAGATTCAAATTTTTAAACTTTGACCATTCTTTTCACCAGGAAGACGTCGAGATGGATATGTCATACACTATGTTTATTTTCTTCAATATGGCCGAACTATCGATCCATGAGGGTGCGGTTCGAAAGAAAAGTTTGTTGAAAAGGGGGTGTAACTCATTTGTATATTTATACTCCTAACAAGATCAGGGGACGAAACGGTAATATATACAAATGTTGAAACTCATAAACACCTTGGAAACCCAAACTTAGACCAACCAATTAACTATGAAGGTCTTAGCACTCTATATATTATCGTTCATGAGATATGTCACTTTAAAATAAATAAAGCAGGAAAACCCCCCTTAGGGTTTATGAGACTTTTTTTCTATTCTACTTTTTAATGAGGAGTTCAAAAAAGGTGGTCAGAAGTTTCGACCTAACTGTACAATTGATCACTATACTCAATTGTATATATTACCTCTAATTACCTCTAATAAGCCAGGAATTATAACCAGATGACCATTTGAAACGCCGAGTATTTGCAGACAGGGCGCTAGAGATTCGAAAAGTTGAAAATTTTGACAAAAAATGATCTTGAGCGACGAGACGCATTTTAGTGGGTATTGTTGTATTTGGGGCCTAGAAAATCCTCAAGTCATTCAAGGACGGCCCAGGCATACTTAAAGAGTAATATTATGAATTTTATGTGGTGGGGTGATTGGGCCGTTATTTATGGTATTCGATTTTTGTGGCCTTATTTTGACGGATTTGGATAACCTGTGATTCCGACAGGACAGAGTCATCTATCATACGACGCATGAAATAATCCACTTGTTCAGGCAAAAATTTAATAGGCGCATTAAACTGGCTACCAAGATCTTGCGACCACATACCATGCGATTTTTTCCTCTGGGGATTTGTGAAGACCAAGTTTATGCTACGAAAATAAGAACGATTCCTGAATTAAAAGCAAAAACTTGCGCAACCCTCGCACGTTGTGGCGACATAAGTATAAGAGCCTTAACTTTCAGCTAGCAGGCCGTCCTTCTACGCGGGGAGTTAGAACTTTACCGTTATTAACTTACTACAGCGGAGTTAATGAGATTTTCATCCTGTCTGTCTGTCTGTGTGTCTGGAGACACTATAACATCCGTTCTATTCAACGGATTCACTTCAAACTTGGCATACACACATCTTAGGTCAGTACCTTTCATGGGATTGATTTTCAGCCAAATCGGTTAACAGCAACCGGAAGTGACGGTTACGATTTCGCACCGCTGTAGAAAGTTTCCTTTACGGTATTACACCGTTCTTATTATATATATATATATATATATATATATATATATATATATATATATATATATATATATATATATATATTAAATCGGAAGTAAAAAATGCTTAACACCATATATCATTGAATTTAATAAGATAAAGGGACAAGCAAGAAACACTTTAAATTTAATGGCACATAGTAAAAGAAGGTGAATTCACGTGAAGTTGCGGCGTGTTTTTTGACAGAAAATTTGATTATCAGATGCTACCAGCAGACGGCAATTTGCACCAAAAAAGAAAGGAGAAACTGAAGATGTAGAGGGCAACAAGCGTAAAGAAAGAGACTCAACAACAACGACATTGTAGAAAAATACTTAGAAAACAAAGAGTTTGCAAGAGAAAGAGAAATTTTAGTATGAAATATTTTTATTAGTAGGCTTAGCTTTAACATACGTAACAACCCCTGCTAAAGTGCAACTAAGTACGCTTTTTGTGGACCATATAATATTACCCACAGAAACATTAATAAAGATAAAAAGATATCCAAAAAGACTTTCTAATACTACAAATAGTGCTTGTTGGTTTTATTACTACATGGATAAAGCAACAAAAACAAAAGAAAAACAAAAAAGTTGCTAAAAGAGACAAGGAAAGTAAATCAGATCTTAAAAAAAATTGCTAAAGTAATTGGAAATTTTTCTGGAGACGAAGATAAATCTAAATGTTTATCGGACTTGCCCTCTTTTGATGATTGTTTTTGAACTGGAAAAAAGGAGGACAACAAATTAATTGGGCGTCTCCACGATATTGAAGATATTCAATATACATCTTTGAGATTGATGAAGTTTGAGACACTTCATCCGCTAGCATCCAACGTAATCTTCAAGTTATTGAAAAACTCGGGACCTCTACAGCACCGCGAAATTGTGTTAGGCCAGGATCTGTTAAATTAAATTGAATCAGTTATTGGCACCATATATTCCTGGTATTATCATTTCTTCAAAATATGTGTTTAGCAATGATATGCGATATAATCATTATATTTGATGAAGAATTATTGACTGCTGAGTATTTATAAAATCTTTATTGTGGAGCTCTGCACTCGTCCAAGGAGTAGGAAGTCCTGCAAACTGGAAGGACAAAGCCGTCACACCCTGATTATCGCGTATCATCTCTAAAATGAGACGATATGGCAAGCACTGTGCCTTAGACGACCGCATTACTACGCATTGTTCCATGTATTATTTTTAGACGTTGAACATGCCACTCGCCAGGCCTCTGAAGCCTAGAATGGAACCCAGGTTTGTCCGCGTTGCGACCCGCGCCTCAACCGAATATTTATCGTTTCAAGAACTATAAGGTAATAAACAACTACAATTATTATAGCACTATTTTAAGCACCAATTTTTACTGTTATGTATTTTGTTACACTTACTTTGGTGGAAATCCTTCACTTTCTTCAGATTTCGGATCGACACAAGATTCTTCGTCAGAATTATCCATACATTCAACAACGCCGTTGCACCTGGCAGTATGAGGTACGCATGCGCCATATTGACATCGATAAAAAATTTTAAGACAACCGTTGTTGGCACAAAGTTCGGCTGTTTCATCCGAACTATCTGCTTTGCAATCCGGTCTTCCATCGCACGTTAGTCTCTCATCTATGCATTTACCCGAAGTGCATTTAAACTGTCCTACACTATTTAGGAATGCATAAATTTGTTTAATTTCTTTATTAAAGTTTTATGTATTTTTTACCTGCATGTATTTACTTGACTAGAATTCTCCGCTGCATTATGCAAATTTTCAGTTGCAGACACAGAAATGAAGAAATATAGAATACCTGAAAATATAAAAATTGTAATGTAATCTTTACTTGATATTAACTTCTTACTGATTTCAAATATCCTCGTTTTATGAGGTTTTTCATATTGAATTAATGTTTACCAAATATTCTAACTTTTAAGAATTTTTAAGTCTCCTAAGAAGATGACTTAGGGAAGAGCGGGGTAATGCCGAACACCGAGGAATTCCGAACACCGTTTTTCTCGGTCACTGTTTGAATCTAGAGCGGTCTGGTAAGTGCCACAGCCTGGCGACGTCCGCCGTAAACTCATTGAGCGTGGCGAGTACCTTTGTAACTGTGTTATTGTGAGTGGTGTGTGAAAATGAATTTTTTCGGAACTTTTGTTAGTAAATTAGTGCTGATTTGGCTAAGAAGTAAGTAAAGTGCATTCGCGTTTAGAGTAGTAAGTCTGATAACATTAGATTCTACGTTTCTTTAGCTATTTATTAAGTAAGAAGAAATTTTGGTTGCTGTGAACAATTTGAGATTAGATTGAGAAATAGTCACAAGCTGTCACTTGGGGAAATTCCAAACACTGTTCGAAATCCTACCCTCAATAGTTTGTTATGGGAAATCTTTGTAAATCAATAAATATTACTGTTTTATTATTGCTGAAATATCGATTACTTATATTAGGCCTTCTTAATACTACTTTATACTAGGGAACATTTAAAAAAACGTTGCACGAAAAGATGCTATACACAAATCGCAGAATAACTGAGTAATAATAAATAATAAATAAACGAGGAATCGCCGGTTTTGAATTATTTTAAGGAAAATTTGTTGTTTAAAACTTTTTCGGCATATATATTTTTAAAGTTTCCTACAATTAATTCTTTCAATAATACCGGCAATAGTTTGTTATGAAACAATCCATTAATTAATATTGTTGGCACCTCGGGAAGAAGTTAAGAAAATCTCACGTATGCTCACACTGGAGGGGATTAAAATATTCCTCAAAAGTGTCCTTCTATAACGAAGGCCTATGAGCAACTTTTTTTTATTGGACCTATAGATGGTAAGAAATCGTATAAGAACTACTGAAAACGCCAAGTGGGAACAGTCCATGATTGCTGCAACGAATGACGTGAGAAACAATGTCAAAAAGTTAAAAGAAGCATCAAGAGCTCATCAAATATCGGTGGCCACTGTGATGGTGAACTGAAAAAACCTACTATTAGGAGGAAACCTACTTTTATTAAAGATCAAGAAAGAAAAATAGCAGAACGGGTTCTATTATTAACTAAGCTTTTTTATGAGGGTTCATTGGTCGAACTGTGGTGCCTAGTTTTTGAGTATGCAGAGAGAAACATCATCCCAAATGACTTCAACAAGTCTTTCAGAATGGCAGGGCAAGATTGTCTTTATGGATTCCTTAAAAGGAACTCGAAGATTAGTGTGAGAAAACCAGAGGTAACTAGTGTGAGCAGGATCACAACGAAGAGGAGGTTGAAATATTTTTTAACAACCTCTCTTCTGTAATGGAGAAACGTAATGTTGATGCGTCTCTAATTTACACCTATGATAAAACGGAGCTATCAACTGTCCAGAAGCCTGAAAAAATCTTGGGTGCGAAAACAAGTAAGAGCTTCAACAAGTCGGGAGTGAGAGAAAACATCACGGTAGGCTGTTCTATGAACGCTTTTGGTGAATACGTCCCATCAATATTTATATTTCCAAAACAGAAATTCAGCTCTCTTTTAACCAGAAAAGGACCACTTACATCGATTTATCGCTGTAGCCCTAATGGATGAATAACTGAAGAGTTATTTATAATATGGTTAAAACCTTTCATTACAATTGTGAAACCTACTAATCAAAAATCCATCCTTTTAATACTAAATAACCAGAAAACTCACACTACATTAGTTGCTTATAAACTTGGCAAAAAAAGCAATGTAATTGTTGTTACTCTTCTACCACATTCCTCTGGTCAACTTTAGTCTTTTGACATTACACTTTATAGGTCTTTGAAAGTTTCTTTCAACAAAGTATGTGATTCTTTATGAAACGACATCCTCACCAGAAGATCACCCCTTATGATATCGCTGGTATCTTCAACAAAGTTTACAGCAGAGTAGAAAAGATAGAAAAGAGAGTGAGTGAATTTGCAACTGCTAGTATTTATTCCCCTAGAAAAGTTTACAAATGAAGGTTTCGCTGTTCAACCAATAACAGAGCAAGATAATCTTCTCTCATAAATCATATAAGATGGTATCGAAGAAGGAGGGGACGGGACGTATGACATTTCGATTGAAGCTCAAGTGCAAATGCACTTAATCAAAAACCTGAAGTTGGTGGATCTATTCCATTGAACGTGGAAATTTCTACACCATCTGCTTCTGGAATAACGTCATTGAAACAAAATTTTCCCAATTCTCTTAACTTAAAAGCGGTAACACCTGGTTCAAGACTTTCAATGCGTCAAATATTTTTTACACGGACACCAAATAAAAACTTTCTGAAGATGCATCTGAAGAAAAAGAAATAAGGCTAAAAATAAAAGGTCTATAGGAAAAGAAATTACTAAAGAAACTTACAAATGAAGAACAAAACCACAAGAGAATCTCGGAATAAAAGGAAAAGGCAAAAAAAGACATTCAAAGGTTAAGAAGACCGAAACAGAGGAAAATAAAATCCCAAAAATCAAACCTCCAATACGACTTTAAAACAAAAAGTGCAGAAGAATACATATCTTTTGATTCATCATCGGAAGATTAAGATAATATTAATGAACTGTTATATGATAATGACGTGTTAGTCAACGTTGATCTAACGAACTTCAAGAAAGAGATCTAACTCAAACGTCGTTTGTCTTATATTATCTGTAAGAAATTGTCAAAATATTACGCAACTGGCGTCTCCCAATATCCCCCATTCACAGAGAGAACGGCGTAGCGCACACAGCTTCCAACAAAGCAAAAGCGTTTGGCGATTACCTCGAACGCCAGTGCAACTTGGACTAGGTCACGGTCTGCGAGATCTGAACTACAAAAAACACCTGCAGCATCTTACGATGAAATCCAGCAAAAAAATTTGTGCTATTACGGAAGACCTATGGACCAGTCGCCATTTCAAACCACGCGCTACAAAATCTCCCAAAGAAGGCAGTCGTTTGCATCACTGCCATCACTAACGTTGTCCTGCATCACATCATGAGCCTGTAGAAGGTTGCAGACGTTATAATGCTTCTTATGTTTCCCCAAGACTATCGCCCTATCAGCCTCTTATTGAGCATCGAAAAACTGACGGACCGCACCATTCATCACCGTCTAAGAACAGTAGTCGAAGAACTTAAGCTACTACCGGACAAGCAGTCCGTGTTTTGCCCCAGCGACTCAACTACCCACAAACTCCACCGGATGGTGGAACAAATCACAAAAAACTTCAACACGAAGCAGTACACCACCACAGCCCTTCTTGACGTGACCAAGGTATTCGACAAGATATGCCACAACGAGCTTATATTCAAAATCCTGTTCGACCGGAAGTTCAGAACCAAGTTCGGCGGTTTGAAGTAATCGAAGAGGCGCTTTCAAACCGGCGTCCTCCAGAGCTCGATTCTGTTCTCCGCCCTCTTCAACCTTTACGTGAGAAACATCCCAACGAAGCCCTTCACGACGATGGTCCAATTTACAGACGACACTGCGATAATGTCAAGCTCGCTGTAACCTTCCCTGGCAGTACGACGTGTCCACTCATTTCTAAAGAAAAAAAGCGAATCCCTATGTTAAATAGCCCTAAAAAAGCACCAGCTGAAACCAATAGTAGACCATAGAGGACGTCTAGAGGAACATAAAAATACCAAGTTTGACGAAATCCTTTTATAGTATTAGCAGCGGTTGAAAATCTCCAAAATCTGCAAAGCCGTGGCGAAAGCAACCAGAAGCTTTGCGGTGAAAATTGTGGACAAGACCACGATTGAGGTCGGTAGAATACAAAAAATCCCAAAAGTAAAAATGAGCCTTAAGAAGGCCAACATAAGCGTCGACGGGGTGAAGAGAAACCGATATCTTGGAGCTTTACTAACCCAAAGAATGCGAGAGTGTGGAGCTCAGCGTAAACCGTCCCCGGGTGGTTTGCGCCGGATCGACCGTGGCATCACAGAAGAGAGGCTGAAGAATGTGCTGATTCCACACAATTCAGAGATAGTTGAGGAGTTCGGCGGTACGAAAAAGATGACCGGGAAAGTCTCCGAGAAGTACCACGTCACGTTGGAAGTTATTGTACGAATGCGAGAGATCCCGAAGAACTGCGGGATAAATCTAGAGTGGGAAACAAAGAGGGCAAAAGCCCACGTGAGGCATGTTGTGTCATGAAACACAAGAATGCAACAAGAAGAACCAGCTGTTTAGAAAGTGTAGTTAAACGCACTCGTTTAGCGCTTGCAAAAGTGAACAAAACCACAATTAACAAACAAGCGAAACAACCTCGAGCAGTAATTAGCAATAAAGAATATGGCGAGTTATAGTTAAGCGACATTTTCAGTCATCTGATTATCTATCGGATGTGATATAATTATCGAGGACTATTTCAACCCAAAATCGCAAATCTAGTGTGACAACATTGAGGATGTGCACAAAGTAAGTTTGACAGGTCTATTCGAATGTTATAAAAGAGCATAGCAGACCGTCATTTGAAAAGCATCGCAGTACAAGTTATATCGATATAGCTCTCTCAAATACAAGAGCATTCAGGAAAGTTAGTAGTGCGAAGTCGGGAAACGCTCTCCGATTACAAACTAATAACGTAGAGGTTCGGGAATACGCGCGATAACGGGAACGTATAAAACATCCAGATGAGATTTTGTAATAAAAAACCGACACATGTAGATTCGCGGGAACAACGTGAAACTCTTTCAAAAAACGTTTCCTGATGGATCCGCTCAGGTGACACGGATTAGGCCGCAATTATGCGTGAAACGACTACGATCGGATAACCGCGGACGAAATATATAGGTCTATAGCGAGGATTAACCCCAGAAAGTCCTGGGACATGACAACTTGACAACAGATAAACTGTCGAAGGCTAGCGAGATTACACTAGGAAGTCAAAAGATTTCAACGTGAGTATGGAGCTCGGTACCTTTCTAAGATGTTGAATGATACAAAAGGTATGCTTTATTCCGAAGCCGCGGAAAGAAAATCCGATTGACATGGGCAACTTCCGGTCAATAACTTGCTACCGATAAATTGGAAACCGTTAGACCGGATCCGACAATATAATTTTCGAGTCGGAAAATCTACGATGAACGCGATCGCATGTGGTATCCGAGGATAAAATACAGCTTCACCGAGAGGATAGCACAGGTTTAAATGGGAGACGGGATTACAATGCGACAAGTGACGTGAGGTGCCCGCAGGGTCTGTGCTCCGGACTGGTATACTGGAAACTGATGTATGAAAGTATATTAAGAGTTTAGTCGCCTTAAGGATGTAGGATCGTAGGGTTTGCAAACGACACTCTACTGATAATTTAGGCGATGTAATTTAAAACTTAAAAGGCGTGCAGAAATAAGGCGCTTGGAGCGTTCAAAACGTGACCGGATAACGCAAAATTAAAATTTAATTGGGAAAAGACCGAAGCAGTATTATTCGGGATGCGACCAGAACAAAAAAGGTTAACTTTCTTGTTCAACAACGAGCGTATCTACTGCAAGGGTTACATCTAGTATCGATCGGCTTTCGTGAAAAAGGTTTGTGACAAGAGGCGCTGGCGCAATTAACGTGAGATATGTGCGAGAATTCCAGCGGCAGTACAAGTGGCGAAAAATATGAGCTAAAGGAAGCAAAGAGAGGAAGGACTAGCTAAAGGTACAAAGAATACTCACGGTTAATGCGATAGCATTGACAACACCATAGCCATCAAATCGGCGTTATTATGGAGCCACTTAGTGATAGCAAACTGGAGGCAGCTAACAGGGTCGGTGCAGCAATTTCGAGAAGAGTGAGGTAGCCGGCGGGCGAGATCGAGCGAAAGCGGTTCATGCAGGAGACGGGGCACCCGGCCAAGCGAGATGGCATCCCATTCAGCGAAGACGAACCTGATAACTCTGCTGCTACGCAGACGGATCGCGGACAAGCGTGCAGACTAGCTGGCAGTTCTAACAGAGGTCTTAAAGGACCGGTTACGAGCTGCGACGAAAGCAAAATAAGAGCAGGGCTTAAGCGAGTAGTAGACGACTTTTGCGGTATTCGCACAACAGTGCAAGAAATTATGCGTGGACGCAAACTTGTTAGGCAAATTAGTGTTAGTGTACGATGTGAATTTAAAAAAAAACTAAACAGACACTGAAGCGAAGGCTAAACTAAATTAGTCTGTTCCTTTGCCTAGAATTGCAAATGCAGAATCCTCCTCTAAGCTAAAAAGACAATCACCAGTTATTTTGGAATAAATAATCCCGGCTGGGGCTTCTTGGAATGGGCACATTCAATGTATTGCTATCGTTCCATAAAGAATGTTTTCGGACCTACACTGTACAGCTACAGCTATTGTTGACATACTGTTACACACTTTTGTTTCTGCTAAACAGTGAGAGTATGGAGAACATATTATGTACAGGCTTTTGTTATTTACAAGGCTTCATGGATGATGGAATGCAAAGTTCCGAGAGACAGACTTGTTGCATCTGCCAGTGCCCAAAATAGACAACCAAACAAATATTACGTCAACCACAACAGATACTTTTAATCTCCTCGGCAGCACAGACATATAATTTAACGAAGAAAAATATAAAGTCTTTGCAGATCACCTGGAGGATTTAGTATTTAGAAACATAGCCATAAATTTTGTCGAAACACATCAGCGAGCTCTAGAGGCAAACTTTAAACCAACATCTAGGGAATTCGTTTCTATAATAAAAACTCTCTCAATAATTAAATCGCCGAGCTATGATAAAATAGCTAATATTGTATTGAATAAAAAAGCACTAGCATATATGAGCATAACTTAGACCATAGCAAAGTATTTGAAAGCAAGCAGTACATGAAACAAGTAATCTACACGTCGTTGCTAATACATTAAATATATGGTTTAATCTGTGAAACTTATCGATCAAATATTTTAAATGTATCACTAAAATATTTTCACTTAAAAGAATTAACACCCCATCAGTAACCACAATAAACGGCTACTTCATCTAGTGGAAAACTAATATTTTGGTATTTACCTCGACGCTAAGTTTGCATGCATAGTGATACGTCCTTTAGTCCCATATGGGACAACATATCAATAAATTTCTATCGAATCCAGGCTTTTCAAAATCAAATCTTTAGTATGACGGACAACACATTGCAAAGCTAACCAAAATCTCGCAAATTACAGTAGTGCAGCATACTACAAATTAGGCCAAAGAGGAATTCATGTTCGATTCAAGCGTAAGTCGGCCCAAGACATTCACTTGAGTGATAATGGCAATGAATAAGAGCGTAAACAAAATTTAAATTTAGTGCACTCACGGTGAACCTAAGCTAAGCAGCAACTGTAAGTTAAGCAGGCACAAGTTTAATAAAAAATGTAATAAAGCATGGCCGCGACCTATTCTTCTCCTTTTTTTTGTTAGCGTTAAAGATTTGTTCACAGCCTTCGCCTTTAAATAGTAAAACATTCAATCCCTAAAGTCTTGTGATCAGTTGTAATTTTACACACCCTGAAGCCCCATCTAGTAGCTAATGTGACTAATATCTTAACGTTCCCTAAGGCTCTGGCCATCAATCAAGGTTTTACGCATGTACTTACACGCACAACATTTCTATTTCCGGTAATACACGAGATCGAATTTTAAAATGGAGCACTGCGACCATCCTGAACTTCGTAAAACTCCACATTTTCTGCCTTGTCCTTAAACGACCAAGGCGCTATTCCATATTCTGTACTATCTTAGGTACATGATTAAACTTTACTATTTGAATATTAGATATATTAAAATGACAGACAATCATTAGAAGAAAACAGTAGAGTCAGTTTTATTCAAATACTATTTTTGACAGTTCTGTTGAAAAATTTTATAGTATTTTTAACAATACCAACATGAGAGATGGTAGATCACATGTTAAATTAAGATTTCATACTACTTTTAAGTGTAATTATTTGGCTTAGATAAAATAAATTTCGATATGTTTTGATCTTTACTACTCGAGTTGAAATTTTTCCTATTTTCTTAAGCATTAGGCGTTATAACGTTACCTCACTCGACACGCACCAGATTATTTTAAAAACCCCATCGGCAAGAATTTGGGTATCTTCACTTACCCCCGATTAAATAGAAATCTGTAAGCAGCATCCCTGTTTTTGATAACTCATAACTTTAGAGCAACACACTACACTTACTTTAGAAGAAGAACATAAGCAAATAGGTGAATACACCGGATTGAACCTTGAATATTAGGAAAACCTGTTATCACGTATTTCCCGACGTTTGTAGCAATTTCTATCACTGGGCAATTTGAATGACGTGTTTATTAATAATATAACAACCTTTTGACCTTTTATTTTAAGAACTGTAACATTATTACTAAAATATTAATTTTCATTATCGATTGAGCATTTTATATACAAGGGCGTTTTGAAAAGTCTTGATTCCTCAATCATTTCATATTAAATTCACAAATAAATATATTTATATATAAGCTTCAAAGCTATCAACGAATGTCATTGCTTTAGTATAAAATCACCATCCCAATCCGCACACGCACGCCAATTTGAAACAAGCTTTTTCGTCTTGTTAAAATCGAGTATCTAGTTGTTCAAGAGAAATCCCAACTGTTCCAGCAATATTCTCCTGCTTCGTCTAGACCAGACGCTCCCAAACTTTTTTTTCTCATAGACCACTTTGAAAGTTTTGCTGGTACCATATTCCCAAAACTCGAAAAAAATGTGAAGATTAGATCTAACTATGGAAATTTGCGTTGCGGCTGAGTTATTGGTTAATTAATTAATTGATTGTGCTGTGAGTGGATGTCAAAAAAGTAAAGTTAGCCAATCAAAAAAGTCATTCCATCCAACTTTACTCCTTTGACATCTACCCACAACACAAGAAACCAATCAATTCTCACATATTTTATTTAGAAAAGTGGTTAAAAATAAAAAGAAAAATAGTATATTTCCTTGTGTTGTATTTATTCAAATATGTAATTATTACACTATTAATTATTATTGTTATCATATTACATTGTCATATGATAACAGTCGTAATATAATTAAAATAAAATACTAATAACGTAACGCAATTTCTACAATGACAATCACAAAATAGTCATAATTTTAGTGGGAGGGATGTACTTGATGGATTGACAGCAAATTATCAATATTTGGCTTCAGTTTTGTTAGGAATAACCGCAAATCTACCCGTTCTGTGATATTCAATCTGCTCCTTTTTTTGTTAAAAGGTTTGTAACGACACTAAAACTTTTCTCGACAAGATATGACGGAGGAAACGCTACCAAAAGCTTTCTCGCAATTCCCCACAGTCCAGATATTTTTCGGGTATTTCTGCCTGCAGCCAAAATGTTTGATACCCTCTTTTAAATTTCACCTTCAGTTCCTCATTAGTGCTAAGCTCGAGTAGCTCCTCTTGTAATATCACATTCTCCACTTCCGTTTCATCAAGTGGATTTATGATCCATGGTGGTATTTCCATCGTCAGAATATCTTGAAATCTGATTTTAAAATCATCATGCAGGGCAATTAAATGTTGAACGTATGTGTGAATATCCTCATCAAGACATTTTACCTGTGACAAGTTTGAAAACTGGGAAAATTCGCTCCGACTAATAATTTGCTTCATAAATTTCAATTTTTCAAGAAAAGCTGAAATTACACCCTTTGTTTTTATTAAATTGAGCCTGTCCCCTTGTAGTTGTAAGTTAATGTCATTAAATTTTTTGAACAAATCTGTCAAATACGCGATGTCTGCTTTCAAATTGATCAGGTTTTCTTTTAAATCTGGATCTTTACTTTCCAGAAACTCTAAAACTGATTCAAATAGTAAGAAAAATCTTATTAAACATGCACCTTTCGACAACCATCGTACTTCAGCATGTAAGAGAAATCGTTGGAAGTCTTCATCATTTTCATCGCACAATTGTGCAAATAAACGCGTATTCAATGCATTGCTTCTTATTTTGTTAACTGCATTAATCACAAATTGAAGCGATTGGTGCAATTTAGCACTCAAATTTTTCGCTACTAGGTGTTGTCGGTGTATGACACAGTGAATTGCAGTTACCTCTGGTATAATTCTTTTAAGATGGCTTATAAACCCACGACATCGCCCGGCCATGGCAGGAGCTCCATCTGTTGCCACCGAAATAACGTTTGTGAATGGAATCGATTTTTCCTTAAAAAAATCACTCAGGACATTAAATATTGATTCACCTTTAGTGTCCCTCTCCAAAGTTTTCACGAATAGTAGCTCTTCATGAATTTCTTCGTCCATAACAAATCCAACATATGCCAATAATAATGCTTCAATACCAGGTAAAGTTGACTCGTCCAGTTGAATAGAAAAATGAGTTGTTTGCAGATAATTACACAAAAAACTTTCAATATCAGAGCTCATTTCATCAATACGTCTTTGTACAGTGTTGTTACTCAAAGAAATTCTTTTGAGTATGTCAAATGGAGATTTGTGCAGAACAGTTTTTAAAACCTCTTCAACAGCGGGTAAAATTAACTGTTCTCCAATGGTGTGCCATTTTCCAGATTGCGCTATAAGTAATGAGATATTGTAAGATGCCTGCAAGCCATCATCGTTACTTTCCGACGTTGAAGCGAACATACTGTGCACGGTGGGTCTCTTTTCATATTTTTCCTTCAATGTTTGAAAATATTTCAAATCTTTACCTATTTTATCAGGATGACACCTTGTTAGATGATCTTCGAGCTTCGATGGTTTCATAGAGTCATTGCTCAAAAATTTGTTGCATAAAAGGCATATGGGCAATCGCTTGTTTGCCTTTGATGGAAGAAAACCAAATTTTAAATAAACACTGTACTGTCGACATTTCTTCTTAGATTCATCCATGTTTCGTATCAGTTACCTACCTGTAAATTAAAAAAAAAACTTTGTTGTAGTAATCTTAAGGCGGTCTTACTTAACAGAATATGGCTATTTTAACAGGATTAATTGATTATTGCAATGAAATAAACAAAATACCGGCGGCAATCTGATTCTAATTATTAAAAGCAATAAATCGCTAAGATCAATAATTGAGTTTTATGAAAACGGCTGAACCGATTATAATGTGATCTAAAACATTTTTTCATTAATTATATTTTGATATATTTCTGTAAATTCGATAGAAAATACTTGTAAATAATATTTTGATAACAAAACTTGGCTATTTTAATTATTTATTTATTACTTTGATGCACGTTACGAGTATGTAGTATATAAAGACACGTACAATTTATGAAAATTTATTTAATTATTAGTGAACCACCACACCACACAGTCGGGTAATAAAAAAATTACTAATAAAGTAGGGACAAGAAGTTCAACCTTTCTCGGCTTTCTGTTCTTTTATGCAAGTATCTAATAATGGCTCTGTTCAGTATTTAATTTTTAATACGTACCTACTACACGCAAACATTACAAATATACTTATTACAACATAAATATATCTCCTATCGCAGGTGGGTTGGAAGAGATTTCTTTTAGGAATAAGCCTCACCTTTTGTACCTACGTATTTTTTTGTAATTTGTCCATTTTTTGTTTACTTACGTGTACAATAAATTGTAAAATAAATAGACAAATAATAAATAAAATAAAAGTATGTATAACAAATAGACAGATAAGTACTTCCTTTTCCGACAATGGCAAACACTAACATCGATTCACTTTACTTTTCTTTTCGAAATTCGGGAAACAAATGAATAACGTTTATCCGTGGCAATCGTATTTATAATGGTGAAGAATCAAACAAGTTCATGCAAGATTGCAAGCACACACACCACAAGTCGTACTTCGTCCCTTTGCACGTCTGAACAAGCATTGTGGACGGCGGCAGCAGCAGCGCTTTGCAAGCCTCGACACGTTATACTGAATATGGAATATGCAAATTTTTACAAGTAACAGTCGCTGAGCTTCTTAAAATATTATCTGCCTACATTGATAGGTGAACTCAAGCCAACATTTTAGTTCTTCACTATCGAAATCAAATAAATCTTCGTGGACCCCCGCTTACGAATTGTGAACCCCATTTTTTTGTCACGCCAACGTAGATCCCCGTCGAGTCTCCTGTGGATCCCTGGGGGTCCACCTGGACCACTTTGGGAATCAATGGTCTAGACGCACTAGAAGTTCTTTATCATAATCGTCAAGAGCCGACTACATCGAGCCTGATCGTACATAATCATTTGTCGCGACTAGATTATTTACTTTCACTCTTATTGTCCACTCTCCAATAATACTGACATCTACACATGTTTTGCTATAAACAGCACCCATTCGTTGATGAATGACATCGAACGCAAAACCGTCAGTCGTTAGGAATTCATTAACTGAGCGTTGCTTCAACCAAATGTCCATGTCACTTACCATTTTGTTTACTACAGAAAGGCCACTGATATTTCAAGAAAACATTATCTTGAAGCAATATTACCAGGCCTATCGGCAAGATTATTCTAAACATATTTAGGGATCTATTGATAAAGGAACTGTAAATAATTGAATCGGGCTAAACGGATGTGTATTAAAATAATTGTATCATTAGTAAAGGCAATGGTCGTTTTTATATGGAAATTATATTTCAAATAATCATCGGTGCTTTATAAGCGAACCATATACTAAATATATTTGTTGTACATTTTAAGAAATGGTCCGGGACTAAGAGTTTGTAAACAATGCAAAGATAACCTACTTGTGACAGATTTAAAACTTTAAAGAACAAATGCGCCCATTGGCGCGCTATTCAAAACTGCATAGAAAATGAAAGAAGGATTTTGACTCTTGCAACTCAGAGAAAAGGGCGCCTTATCTAAATATTGAAACAGAGCATCCGAGTTTTATATTGTGTCATCTGGAAACATTTCTTTCGAAATGTTTGACACATCTAAAGGGGATCTAAGGGGATATCTGGATGGAAAAAAATGAAATCTCTTAGTTCATTAATAAGATATTGAAAATCCTAGTATTCATATAATGTATGTGGGTTTACATCTTTCTAATCTACCAAGTTTATTGTTTTAGCCCAGTTTGGATTAAGTCTTCTAAACGTTATATTGCATACGATCTTTCCACAACCAGCAACCAAAATTAACTATTAAAAACCTAAATGAATGGTAACCTTAACATTGCCAAACGGTACAGAGAGGAAAGTATATCATGTTTTTGTTTATTTTATATATTTTGTATTTCGGAATGTTTTTTTTTTCAGGAAAGTATATAAATTGTATAGAAAATCAATACAGAATCACAATTAAAGACAATCCTAGTTATGAATACTTGAAAGTGTGACTTAATTAGTGCAAGAAGGATTTTACTTTTAATGTAGTCGGATCTATCAGATCAAAAAGACAATTCAGTTCTTCATATTCTTTTCATTATTTATTTTTTGAAACTTCTATGATTATTATGGTTTTTATCTATTTATCATCAGTAATGTTAATATACTTATTTTTGTATTAATGTACATCTGTTAAACATTACATCTGCATTGAAAATTTCATTAATATTTTTTGTTTCTCTTATTAAGCGGTGTTCATAAATATATGCATAAAATATATTCAGGGTTTACTAAAAAAAGACATATTTCAAAGATTTACTACAAAGAGAGTTTAGTGCTTGTAGCCGAGCTGCTGAAGATGAAATTTATTACCAAAATGACGTTTCATACCACAACCATTCCTATAAAATAACTGCTTCAAGTGTGTTAAGGAGTCAAAAATTCGAAACCTTTAATTAAGGGCATAAAGGTAAGTTAACCTGCGGTTCCGCTAAACCTGGTTTAACTCTTAGGCCAAGGTTCTTACGGTTCAGCGCTATATGCGTTACATAAACCAAGATCAGGGCATTATCAGTTAACCCACAATTGGTATCCCAAAAGTTTCTAGATAAAGAACAATTCCCTAAAAATTATACTTTATTTCAATGTAATTAATTTCATAAATAATAGACGCGGTAAAAGATGTTATTTGAATGCATAGGCTCATTTGGCAAGAAATAAAATTATGTAATTGACTAGCGATTTGTAATTGACTAATAAGTTATTCATTTTATAGAATGTCATTGTAGTTTGTTTGAATTACATTTTCAAAAGCAATAAAAATGTTATTATATAATCCTTCTTTTTTCATTATTACTTCTGCAGCTTTCACGAGTTCCATAAAATCTTCGTCTGTTAGCAGTTCTATTTAAATTGAATTATACGTATTTTATTTAACAGAAATTAACTTTAAACTGATAGTTAAACCGCCAAATCGGAGGATCACGCTGACCGGGTTTAACTGCAGTTACTACTTTTGCAATGCGCATTTACCGATTTGACCCTGATTCCCCAGTTACCTTTATGCAACCGGGTCTGAGTGAAGCATGTTTTTAACATCATAAGTTAATCCAAATTGAAAATCTACTATTGAAGCACCCTAGATGTAAACAATTTGTAACACCCCTATGTAGCATCGTCATGGTAACAACCTATCATCTGCAAAAGAAATTGTATATTTACGATTTTTTTTTAATTTAAACAGATACATAATTACTTACATCCAAAGGTATATATGAGAAATACAAATTTACCTGATTTTCACTCTTTTGGAATATCTTGATAAATACTAGTATTTTGGTTTTTTTTAACTTGAAAATGGCTCTATCATGATCACATAACAATTTACATGTGTAAAAGATATGAATAATTGTAGTCTGCACACATAAGTAGTACTACGATTTATAATAGCATAGATGACAGTGTCATCATGACACTGACAGACACATATGTAAAAATTACTCAAGATTTGGCAACACAGCCTTATTTAGCCGTGAGGTTTGTACTGCCATCTGCGAATTTCGAGACAAAGCAGTTCCGGGTGAATTCACCAATTTTTGTTTTTCGTATTGTGCAAATTTGTGACGTCATGTAATCATAATTTGTTTTGAAATGGTTTGTAAATGGCTGTCAAGTAGCGACTTTCACGTCCCCGCTGCAATGCAAAATTCCGGTGCCAGGTGAATCACGCAGCGCGCCGTCGAACGTGTGCGGCCGCGAATTACGCCCAAGATGCAGCTGCAGAAAATCGGGAGGAAGTGTGCGGCAGCTAACAGTATTAAATGCGCCCGTAAAAATCGCGTGTGGTGAACGAACTCCCACCAGATATGGCGACTCGTCGGGCTATTTTGGCATCGCCGATGGAGCCCTTGGCCAGCTCGGCCGATCCGCTGCGGGAGCTGTTCGAGGCCTGCAAGACGGGCGACATCGCCCGCGTCAGGAAGCTGGTCACACCCCAAACTGTAAATGCCAGGGACACGGCAGGAAGGAAGTCTACACCTCTCCATTTTGCAGCTGGTACTGCTAATTATTGCATTTAACAGTTGTGGTCTTCGGTCATCTCTAACTGCTTTCTGCTATGTAGGTTATGGCCGCAGAGATGTGGTAGAGTTTCTGCTGTCAGCCGGCGCTTCCATTCAGGCGCGGGACGACGGAGGGCTGCATCCCCTCCATAATGCCTGCTCCTTTGGGCATGCAGATGTTGTCAGGCTATTATTAGAAGCCGGTGCAAACCCAAACACACGTGATAATTGGAATTACACACCGCTACATGAGGCAGCCATAAAAGGCAAAATCGATGTTTGCATAGGTAGGTTGCTGTATGTTCTGCAAACAATAGAAACCAACTTATTTTGTCATCATAGCTTTGCTGCAGCACGGGGCTGATCCTAACATCCGCAATACAGAGGGCAAGACGGCTCTTGATGTAGCTGATGCATCCACAAGGCCTGTTCTAACTGGTGAATACCGTAAAGATGAGCTTCTGGAAGCAGCTCGGTCAGGAGCCGAGGATCGGCTGCTGCTTTTCTTAAACCCGCTGAATGTAAACTGCCATGCTAGTGATGGGAGGCGCTCCACTCCGTTGCATTTAGCTGCAGGCTACAACAGGGGGCGAGTTGTTCAGCTATTGTTGCAGCACGGTGCCGATGTGCATGCCAAGGATAAAGGGTCAGTAAATAATATTCAAGGAATCATGCATGTTTAACTAAAATATTCTAATTAAGAGTTAATAAGGAAATGATAATAATATTATACATTAATTTTTGCAGTTTTCTCTCTAATCATATGTTTACATAAAAGAGAAAGTCTTCATGAATGAGCTTTTGCAGAGACACTTTTATTTAACAATTATTTTTTTATTATTTTACTTTGTACTATTTATTTTATAAATTAATTCCTACAATATATAAATGAGTGGTAATAGGTAAAAGGCTGAATTGAAATAGCCCTTACAATATAAATCTTGTAATTAAAGAATAAAAATTTGGGCCTATTACCACCTAAATTTTATGTGTACACATCATTATTCTAACAAAGCAAAATTTCATCTGACATACATTGTTGTCTCCAAGATACCCTTTTTCATTTTATATGCGCTATTGGCACCATTTTTGAAAACTTCCGGGACACATCTCTATTTTCACATTGCTTTCAATTTGGAAAGTACAAGTTTACCAGTTAATGAAGTAAATGGGCAGTCCCTCAAATGAACATTGTTTTATATTTTGTTAAAAACTTATGAATTAGTGGCGATGTATCCATGGATCCTACTTCTTTAGCTGTTTCATCTATAATTAAACAACCCTTTTGAATAAATGAATCAATCCCCGTACTTTTTCAACATTTCAAATACTCGACCTGAACAAGCATCGTCTTTAACTTCATTGAGCTTAAATTCAAATGTCAAAACATTTATATTATTTTTTTGGCTCTATGGCTAATTAAATTGAGATACAGCAGATGTGCAGCAGGGCATTTGCAGCTCAGATTTTCGTAATATGAAAATTTAAATAAGTCGCGTAAATTAATTGAGGTGTAGAAAAGAGCAATGTACAATTAACCTACTTCCATCTGGGTTTCTGCTTAAGTTTGCACTTGGGGCTGACCCAACGCTTTTTGACACCAATATTTGTAATACACAATAAGATGCAGTTTCTACTAGGCTATTTCCTAATGTTACCAAAAGGTTGTATATTAATATTATACTAGAAGTTGCCCGCCAAAAGATATTTTTGTCGTCCTAGACTTTTCTGTCTTTCTTTTTCTCCTGTTTATATTTTCTTTATATATATTCATGGATTCTAATATTACTCTATTTCTTCTCTTATTTTGTTATTTATATTTTTCTGCATTAAATTTGTTATGAAATTTGTCCTTTATGGAAGATTTGTTATTTAATTCTTGATCCAAGATTATTCTTTTTAAGTCTCCTTTAACTCCAATTCCTACCTTTTTTGCAAATTCTTTTTATTGTTTTTTCCTATTAAAATTTTTCTTTCTCATCAACTTCTATACATTTTTTATCGTCTTTTTTATTTATCTTTTGTATTTTAGCCTGTTATAATAAATCTTTTAAGCACTGGTAACATCATTTTCACAGACTATTTCACGGGAGGTGAAATATGCCTCCTAGGTGTATTACATTGCAATAATCATACCAATGATTTTATTGTACCCTGCTTTAATTGATTTTTATAATTTGACCAGTTTAAATTTAATATTTGTATGTTAATATCGACACATTCAAAATATAATCATTCTGTTAACAAAAATTGGATGTTTAGTTTAATTCTGATCATCAGTTTAGCTTGCTTATAAGAATACAGAAGAGTATTTAGGACTTTAATGCAATTAAATATGATTTGTATTGTAGTTTTAACTCTTGTACATCAATGTTGAATTTCATAACACTTATAGCCTCCAGTAACTTCTAATTGTATTTGCTTTCTTGTTATTTAAATATTTACAAGTGATTTGCACTACTGCATATTTGTACATGTCTGACTTCAGTGTAATTTTTTTGTTAAAAAAAAGTTTCTTCCGGTACTAGACTCTAGTTAATTGTACTTTATTTGGATTAATTTTTAATTTTTACATTTATTTATTATTTCAATTTACAATTTACTTTAAAATTACACATATGTACAGAGTAATAACTAAATGAAGGTTACTTGAGTTGGGGTAGGCTTCTAGTAACTTTTTACAATTATTTGCTAATTAGTTAAATTTTTTAGCCACATTTTTTTTGTTGTCTTCCTGTTAGGGGTTGATTGTAGAGTGGTTACCATGATTAGTGTTTTGTTCTTTGGATATGTTGGCATACAGAGAGTCTTTTGAAAAGATAATTCTGAGATTATTATGAAATGTTTTGAATTGGTTTCCTGCAGCTCTTGATCTCAACTCGGTAAATTCAAATTGATTTTAGGATGATTTTGTGTAGTAATAATTGATTTGCTAAAATTGATTATGACTTTCTCCCAACTAGCCAAAACATTTGTTTCATTTTAAAGTTTAGTTGGTCTTCCTTGGACTTAATGTGATCTTTTCATGTAAATTGTTGGTCCAATGGAATCCAAGAATATGTTATATATTTCTGTGTCAGAAGCATTGTTTAGAACAGGTGTGCCATATTGTAAAAGAAATTTGCCAACTTTTTATTATTCATTGGCTAGTTGATTTTGCAGATTTTGAGAGCTCAACAAAAGTTGCCATAATGCAATTGTTATCATTAACAAATGTTACAATTGTAATGTCGTGTGTGACAGATATGTTTGCTGTAATAAATAGAGGAATAGCCTGAGGATGCTACCTTTAGCCTACACCTTATTTGATAGATTTTAAAAATGGGTATACTTGTCTGGGCAGATGCATCTTAATTTAGAATAATGGTTCATCAAACAAAAACTTTTCTAATGGCTGTTATAATATAGACTAGGAGTTGCCCGCCAAAAGATATTTTTGGCGTCCTAGACTGACAATTTTGCACCCGCCTTCCTTCAAATTTTAGCAAGGTGTGAACGTATAAATTTTTAATTAGACCGGTTTTTTCTCTGGATCAGAAACATGGAACAATTTAACACCCATTCATGGTGGACGTAAGCATAAGCCGCCCATAGGAAATACGTAATACGTAAAGTTGAATTAATGTAATGTTTATGCGCTCGTTCATAATGCGCTCCCGTAATTTTTGCGTTTTACGTTCATTTGCAGTAATTTTTAATTTTTCTCTAGATTAATGTTGGCAACAGTAACAGAATGTTTGTTTTTGTTACAAAATTTGCTTTTACGTCCAACAGATGGCGCTGTTTTTCAAAAAAAAAATTTGTATCTGTCACAGGTGTGACATCTATACAATACAATAATCAAAATATTTAAATAATTCAAAAACGGTTAAAGTTAGAAGGTTGATTTTGTGCGCCGAATTAGCAAATATAGTTTTGAATGTGGTGTGCAAGTTTCAAGGAAATCGGTTGAAGCGTCTAGGAGGAGATAGAATTATAAGTTTAGAAAGAAAGAAAGTTAGGGAGATAAGACAATTATATTATAAGATTCTGCTTTTGTGGGCAATTCAGTGACATGTATTGTAGAGTGTTTTTCTTGGAAACCAATTTGATGCTTAGGTATTAAGTTATTTATCGATATACTTTCATTTATTCAAATAAACAGTTTTTTGAATATTTTTGACAGTGACACAAAACTTATCAATGTTGGATAGGTAAATAATTTTTAATTTCTTTGTTTCCTAGTTTTAAACATGCTGCTAGGAATAGGGATATGCAATTGCAGCTAATATGTTGTTTCTTCATCTGTTTATGCCTATGTTTTCTTATTGGTAAAATCACTAACAGCTCTTGAATTTTCTGATAATCTTAATAATGAGTGATCTTTTAGTATTATTACAAAAATTAATTATGTTTTTTTATTATTCTTTACTACTTGATATGCTTATACTCAGTATCGTTTCTAATTATTCGAATAGTAGCTTGATTGGCCATTACATTTAGAGAAATTGTTAGAAGCCATTTAAAACATCCGAAACAAGTGTTGTTCAATTACTCTAAACGCAGATCTGCTGGAGGCTAACAAATTAGAATTTTATTGTGGTTATTTGAAATATTTGTAATGTGCTAACTTGTATTTGTTTACCGTATTAAACAGAGTTTCTAGGCTCTAACAAAGAATTATTTTGGAGACTACGATAAACTTAAATTTAGAAATACAAGACCCAATATTAACTTTAAGGATAAAATGGTGCTTAAAAAAAGAACTACATAGAATATTTGCTGTGGGAAAATGCTTTTGAGAGAAAAACTGGAGACCACTGCAATGAATTCAAGTCTTATATATTGATGAATCCAAATTTGAATTATTTAATTTTAAAAAAGGCAGTTCATTAATAAGCGAGAAAGCGTTACCAAGACTTATTATTTTCATTGTAAAATAGTGGACGTAATGTGTTGGCTTTAGGGATATTTTGACGATTATCAGACTGAAAATTCAGTGCAAATTAAGGGGAAAATGACAAAAGAAGTCCACTTAGATATCTGATAAATTATTAAGGATTGTTTTGTCTTCCAAGGAAATAATAACCTTAAACATTATTCTAATCTGTGTGGGAATTATTTACATTTAAAAATCAAACTGTCCTAAAAAGAATAATTCAACCTCCACAGCCCCCCTATTTTTCACCTGTAGAACTGTAGCAGAATGAGTTGGACAGAACTGTGTGAAAACTAGTGCCAACAAACCAAGCTGACCTTTTTAATAAATTACAACAATGACAGCGTATTAGAACAGATACGCCACAAAATTGCTTTAAAGAATGCCTCGAATTTGCAAGGCAATGAATGATATGAACCAAAGGAGGACATATCGATGAAGTGGCACTTTAATAAATATGTAATTATTATCAATATTATTTGTAATTTTAAATTCTAGTTTATATAGTCCTCTTATTATATGTAGAAGTATATTATAACTCTGTGGCAGTATTGTATTTTAGCAGATGAAGCTTTCGTTCTGCTTTCTAAATTATGACCATTAGATGATTTATTACTTCTTTAATTTTATAGCGTTTCGATATCCCAATAATATAAATTACTATGTCTGTGTTAAGTCCTAGATCATTTTGCTGTGTTTCTTTTACAGTCAGTTTGGATGGTGATTCTCTTTGCATTACATTTGTATTTAAAGTTATTGCAATATATATTATAATCAAAATGTAACTCTGACAGTGATAAACATCAGATATAATATATAAATAGGTTCCTTGATGCATAAAATGTTTAAGTTACATTGCATTGATATGTGTTAAAGCTTAGACCACCATATGGTATGTTTGACGTTCCTGTCTCTAATCGTATAAAACGAGATCCAAATAGGCGAAAGAATATTTTTTTTTTAACAGTCAGGAATATAGTTGATATTTCTAATTTCAATATTGCGTTTTGCAGTTTGCTGGATGGCGTTGAAGTGTATAATAATTTTTGATTGATCTGTAGTCATAGCCTTTTTATTAGAATGGTGTGGGAACTATTTAATGTATTCTGGAATTTAATATGTTCATTCTGTAGAATAACTCTCAGAGATTAGTATAAGATTCGTCCTACTATAATTTAGAAATGGGATAATTTCTTGTGTGAAATTTATTAGCCCATTAGGAATCCAAACAGCTACATGCATATTTGGCATCATTATTGGAAAGTTTTGCTGATTATTATTGTTAACAAATTTATAATTGTGATTTTGATTGATCAGTTGATTAAACGTTACTTTGAACTTTCTGACAATTTTGATTAATATGGCTATGTACTGTTTATTTGATCATGATTGTATACTGCGTTTTTACTTGTTACTTTTTTGGGGTCTAAAGAATTACTGATGCTGTTTCTTGTGTTTATATAGGTGTTGCTTTTTATTAGGGTTGTTCTGACTTGAATTTATTAAACTTGGGGTATTAAAGTTCTTAAGGGAAGGTGGTACACTCTAAATATGCAATGTTAAATTTGCTAACTCTATAGTGATTTTTTTATAAAACTATCAACTCTATGGTACTGAAATTTGGTACACAATAAGATTTATGGTTTCTCTACAAATTGACATTTTCTAAATGTTTTAGGGTACAAACACATAAAAAAAAATTTCTTGAAGTGAATAAAAAAACACTCATTTTGCACAAGAGTATATTTAAATATTTTGGAAGTTTTCGAGTTAGAAATTTAAAAAATGTCGATATATTCCACAGTCACCTCAGAACAACTAGTAAAAATTTCATGCTAGTAAGTTACATAGTTCTTGAGAAAAACATGATTAAATCTTTAAAAAACTTACTTGCGGAAACAGTAAGATGAAGATATGTGCTATGTTAGTGCATCCCTGGTCCATATTCCAGGTCATCTGAATCATCTTTATCTTCTTGTGCTTTCCTTTTGTTCCTGGTGAGTACCCTGGAATTTTTGTTGGTCAGACCAGCTTGCAGATCTACTGCACCAGCTACCTCCATTCCACTGACTCAAGTGTAATTACTTTTGCACTCGCCGCTGTCTTTATGTTGTTTCAATTTTTGTTCACAATTCTTTACATTCTACACTTTTTACAGTATTTACTCAAGGGTTCAACATCTATGATCCTTTCCTGTATCAATACTTGTTGCAGAAACTATACCATTGGCATTTGTATGTCCTCGCTTCTGCTAAAAACCATCCAGAGCAATAGTCAAATTAGTAGAACCTTTTTGCACTGTACAAAATTATTCAATAAATAAATATATATAAATTTTAATATTAATGAATATGGTTCACTTGGTTGAATTGTTTATTGTCATACTCATTATTTTCCTCACAATCAGTAAAAAGTGAAAAGGGGGGCGTTACCCTAACTGTCGTAATGACATTTAAATCACATTTAAGACCTTTAGAGATGATTTTTACAAAAGTAAGTAAAAGTATATTAATAAAATAGACTATGTAGAACTATAATACACAAAAAACAAAAAGAAATATATTTTTTTGACCACAAACGGTGTACCACCTCCCCTTAATCTGCTTTAATTTTTTTATTTCTATTTTTTGTAGTTTGCTGGGTTATATGAATTATATTTTTGGATTTTTCATATGTTCTTGTGACATTTAACTCAATTATATATGGCTTCATGCGACAGGATTTTGCTTCTCACTATCTTTTACATTGTGTTTTTTTTTTTACATTGTATTTTTACTTTCCTTATCCTATAATAAGGAAAGTAATGTAATCGGCGGAAATTTGACCTACCCAGTTTTTCACATTTCTGGACGAATTATAGCCTCAGGACACCAAAAAAGTTGGTTTTAGCCATTGGTTCTCGTGTGTGTGAGAGTGCGCGTGTGTGCGTCTGTCTGTCTGTCAGTAAACAGGATATCTCGAGAACCGTAAGAGCTAGAGACTTGAAATTTGGTATGCAAGTTACTTGTAGGTAGAGGACGCAGTCGTAAAGGTCAATCGAGTCATTTGGTCGCAGGGTCGCAAAATCGGTCGCAAAGCGGTCGCGAATCTAAACGGTTGAAGATACAAAAAATTCATGAGAATAAAAATGATTTGTTATCATGAGATAAACATGAATTTAAAATAAAATTTTTTGATCCGAGGTCAAATAAATAAGTTATAGCCGATTAAAAATTAATTAAACGGACTAATCACAGCGCCCTCGGAGAGCTTCCGGGCCGACTGCGGGAGGACGGGGGGGAACGCTTGGCCGCTAGGAGGGAGCACGCAGGCGATAATGGGGAAGGCCGAGCTCGCACGATTACCTTCAGTGACGTAGCAAAATTTTAAATACGAGTCAATTATTGTCTTGTACTGTTTATTTTAATCAGCTTTCGAGTGTTGGACTCGCGCCTTGTCCTTTTTTAAAATAACAAGTTCCGGAACGAGAGCAGTGCAGGGCCGAGACGATAGACCCGGTATAATATATAATAATAGGATAAGGAAAGTTCTGTGATGTTCACACCAGATTTTTTAAGAATAAGTTGCTTTATTTTCTTTTTGTATTTATAAAAATTCTAATTCATAAATTTCTTTGTCATCTTTCAATTCCAAATCAACAGGAACCAATGGAAGTGAATCATTAGTTACCCTATGTTAGATATTTAAAATAAGTCTTACTTCATGACCATGGTCTGCTAGTTGATTGAATGCTATGCGTGGCCAAACCACAAACCATTTTCTGTTTCAACACATAAGCGACTAATTAATTTTCTAGTCCTGAGAATTATTTTAACTATATTGTTTAACAAAGTTTTACTATAGTGTATATCAACAAGCAGTTACAAATTGCCTTTTTCTGCTTTATAATTCATTACACCATATATGAATATTAATAGTAAAGAATCTTTGGGTTAAGAAATAATGTTGCATTATTTAAATTTTTTGTCCCATTTATTATCACGTGTTGATAATTTTCTTTTTATTTATGACAGTTTCTCACTGACGTTTTTATTTGCATTTGGTTTATATTGTACTTTATTAAATCATCCATTAAGAATAATTTAACATTATAATTTGATTTGTTATTGGGAGCCACATTAACAGTTAAATGTTGCAATATTTACTATTCCAATTGGTTTGATTGTTGATAGTTCTTGTAAATTTTAATTATTATTTTTTTGTTAGTTTTTAATAAATTGCTAATGTTGCAAAATTTTTTGGGCGTATTTGTGGTATTTGCGTTATATTTGTTAGTTCTTAAATTAATTGCTAACTAATAATAGCGTTAATCGCATGAGAACTTATTCTGGCTAGCAAATTGTTTGGCTACTTGACAGTTGGCGTGAATTGCGGCTTGGTCTACAATACAAATGACAATTTTGATGGCAATGATACAGATGTTAGAGGCATAGTTGCCTTTATTTGGAAAAATTAGCTTCTTAAAGTCATTTGTACAAACATTTACCAATTACTCGGTCATAAACACATGGCATATAACACACACTTATTAAGACAAATGAGCATATTTTATTTAGTTTGTGCAAAACATAAATCAGCTTTGCTTTATTTTTCTAGTGCAGTTTTTCCTGAAAAATCATCATATATACTCAACCCACTTTCTCCTTTTAAATTGACGGTTCTCACTGTATATTCGTTATCTGTTCTTATCTCAAATCTGTTTCTTAGGTCAAATTTAACCCAGACTTTCATTAGGTACGTTATTGAAATGAGATAAATGCAACATACAAGACTACTTTGTATATAGCTTCTCCCCTTGATTTAGTTTTTAACTATTGTTGCCTTCTTAAGATATCTTTGAGAAGCCTAAATAGATGATACTGAAATTAGGGGTGTAAGGAGGGTAGTCCACTGTCACCCATGTATTTTCTTCTTTAACAGAACAGTAATATTGATTTTATTCGTGTAGTTAAATTGTGAAAATTACGTTTTTGTGATCCCAAAACATTTATGAAGACATTTGATGGTTACATATTTGTTGCTCCATACTTGTTCCTTTAAGTCAAAAATAATGATGGATCTAAATTTCATCAGACATTGCATGTGAAAGGGCAGCCACCCATATATCAAACTAGCTTACGCACACTAAGAACCTCCATGCAATCAGTGTTCTAATGTGCTTAACATTATGCACTATTTTAAGCCGCTTTAAATGATTTAGACGAACTATTTTGCTAAAGACTTATCAATATTTACCCTCAAATGAAAATTCACATTGGATCCATGGATTTAGTTTTCAAGAAGAAATTGTAACATTGAATTACTTGATAACAGGATGTCCATCGTTTTAATTTTATTATTACTAGTACTTTCAGCAGAGGTATACTTTAGCCCACCTACTCCAATACAATATGACAATTTTAAAAAAGTCATTGATTTCTTTGTAGGAAAATTTCAGCCAATTCTGATCTCTGTGGACATCTTTAAACAATTCAAATACATGATGTTTGCCTGTTATGAAAATTAAGTGCATTAATAATGTTTAGTACAAACAGGAAAATGTTCAATGTTGAAATGAAAATAATATATTTTTTGATATCTAACTTTATTTACAATCTATCCTATAACATATATTCAGTAAATTATATAATATCTGATACGTAGGACTTAGGAGAGCACCCTTTGGCATGCTCCATTTAGTATATGCAATGCAGATGTGTTATTATGCGACTAATAAAGTAAGAAATAATCAGTTATCTTTGTGGCGGGCATGTTAAGTGGATTAGAATGAAGTTGAAGGCGCTATGGATTTTAATTACACTTTGCACAGTTTCTATCTGAAGATTATGATGTATCATTTCGTTGAGCACATACCACGGCGCAGTAATAATTGATCGAAACACTTTTGATTTAAATCCCTGCAATATTTCTGTTGGAGATGCTTGCCGAATCCCAGAGTTGGATCCTGTATGTCCAAATATGTTTTATAATTAATTTATAAAGCAGAACTTTGTTTTCTAGTGGCAGTTGAAAATTAACCCCATAAACCAATACATTTTTGAAAATTTTAGTTCAAGTTATTTACGTTTGTTTATGATATGACTATCTAAGTGTAGACCAAGGTACTTTGTTACTCAGTTTTCTCTTTCTAATGTTAGTTTTAATTTTTAATTTCTCGAATAGTTTAGATGTTACTGGCAAAGGGTGATAGGTCGGTAGGAACTTACTTTTTCCAAATAAGCAATAAGAATATTGTGATCTGAGTTTTTTAAGATAGTTTTATTTTTTATCAATAATGTAGGTGTCTCAATGTTGAGAGTAAAATTTGGTCAGTAAGCTGCTTTTGGGTGAATCCTTGCACCTAATTCTGGTGCAATAACATGTTCCAGTTTTTTTTCCTAATTATAACATGTTTATTTTTCAATCTTCTTTTAATTTTTTCACTTTTTGTTTTTGTTAGTTGGTAATTGTGTTTGTCTTTTATTTTTCCTTAATTTATCCGTACCAAGATATTATACGTGATAAAGTGACTAAAGACAAGTAAACCCCAAACTTTCTGTGAAACTTTTATTATGAAAAACTCAAAATTTTACTTAATATATAAACATAGTAAACTTGCATATTATTGCTTATTTGTATGTAAATTATGTTACTGTTTGTGAGTTTTGCTAATCTCAACATTTTATTAAGTTGCATAGATTGATTTTTGCTAAAACATTTATAATGATGTAGGGGTTTAGTGCCATTGCACAACGCATGTTCGTATGGACATTTTGAGGTAACAGAAATGCTTATAAAACATGGTGCCAACGTTAATGCTAACGATCTCTGGGCGTTCACGCCACTCCACGAAGCAGCTTCAAAATCGAGGGTAGAGGTGTGTTCACTTTTACTTAGTGAGGGCGCAGATCCTACACTGCTCAACTGCCATTCCAAATCTGCAATAGACGTCGCTCCAACCAGGGAACTTCAGGAGAGAATAGCCTGTATGTGTAAAAAGTAGATTCAAAAATCGTTCTTTTTAAGATTGATGTATTTTTTTTTTTTTAGATGAATACAAGGGACACTGCCTACTTGAAGCAGCTAGACAAGCTGATACAGCCAAAATTAAAAAATACCTCACAACAGATATAATAAATTTCAAGCATCCCTACACCGGCGATACTGCGCTGCATGCAGTGGTCAATTCGATTTACCCCAAGAGAAAACAGATTCTGGAAACGTTGATCCGAAAAGGCTCACACTTGAATGAAAAAAACAAGGACTTCCTGACACCATTACATTTAGCTGCTGACGCTTCACATTATGACATAATGGATGTTCTGTTACGACATGGTGCCAAAGTGAATGCCCTGGATGGTTTAGGTCAGACTACATTACATCGGTGTGCAAGGGAGGACAATGTGCAAGCCTGCAGAATATTACTGTCTTATAATATTGACCCCAGCATTGTATCACTGCAAGGATACACAGCTGCACAGGTGGCATCAGAAAATGTTTTGAAAATTTTGCAAGGTATCTTTGCATTACATGAATACAGTTACTGTAAATTGTAAGTCAAGTTATTGCAGATCCTCTTACTGGGAGCCCAGATATTGAATGCCAATTACTAGAAGCTGCTAAAGCTGGGGACACTGATCAAGTGCAAAGAATTTTAGGAACATACCCTCATATTGTCAATTGTCGTGATGTGGATGGTAGGCACTCTACTCCTTTGCACTTTGCATCGGGCTACAATAGAGTCTCAGTAGTGGAATTTTTGCTACAACTTGGAGCAGATGTGCATGCAAAAGATAAGGGGTAATTATATGATTTTAGTTTTTAGTTAACAATTTGCAATATTATTATTTCTTTTAATTTTGCATTAATGGTTGAAATAACAAAATAACATTGTAACTTTTATAAAATAATAAACCGTTTTTTTAGTGGTCTTGTACCATTACATAATGCATGCTCATATGGTCACTACGAAGTTACAGAACTGCTAGTAAAACATGGTGCTAGTGTTAATGTAGCAGACTTGTGGAAATTCACGCCATTGCATGAAGCGGCAGCAAAAGGGAAGTATGAAATAGTCAAACTATTGCTAAAAGTAAGTCCTATGCTATTTTTAATTAAAAGCCGTTATAACAATACGTGTTGTTTCATTGCAGCATGGTGCAGATCCCACCAAGAAAAATCGAGATGGAGCTACACCACTGGATCTGGTACGAGAAGGGGACCAAGACGTGGCCGATTTACTTAGGGGTAATTCAGCCCTCCTCGATGCTGCCAAAAAGGGCAATTTGTTGAGAGTTCAAAGACTGGTTACACCAGAAAACATTAACTGCCGGGACGCACAGGGTCGCAATTCTACTCCCTTACATTTAGCTGGTAATGTTACATTTTGAAGATGACATACTAATAAGTTGTTTTTATTTTAAGCGGGATATAACAATGTAGAAGTTGCTGAATTTTTATTGGACCATGGAGCTGATGTTAATGCTCAAGACAAAGGCGGTCTTATTCCTTTACACAACGCCTCTAGCTATGGGCATTTAGACATCGCTGCATTGCTAATTAAATTTAATACAGTAGTTAATGCAACCGACAAGTGGGGTTTCACACCTCTGCATGAAGCAGCCCAAAAGGGAAGGACACAGTTGTGCGCATTGTTGCTTGCACATGGAGCTGATCCCTTCCTAAAGAACCAGGAAGGTCAAGCACCAGTCGATCTTGCATCAGCAGATGATGTTCGCTGCTTATTGCAGGATGCAATGGCTTCCCAACAAATTGTACCCACAACTTCTGCGTCCACCTCAAGGCCGCCATCAATTGCTTTATCTCAATCATCTAGTCCACCAGTTTTACCTGTTAATACAGAGACTGTGATTATGCCATCAGGCGCATCAATGACACTGTCTGTTCCTGTTGCAAGCAGAGTTAGCTTTGCCATGCCACTAGCTGAGGGTTGCTGTTCAGATTCTGTGAAAATGGAAAGTGACGGGCAAGATTCTGGAAGTATTACAAGTGTGGCTAGTTTCTTAAACAGGTATGTTTGTATAGTAGTATTTTGAAGTCTTGGTACTATTTCATATCATAGAAATAGCGTAAATAAAGATTACTTCTACTGTTTAGCATTAAAACGTTAATTTTGTAAATTAATTTGTGTTGATTATTGTATTTAGTACAATTTCAAGATAAAGTTTGACGAAGATCTTAATTTTTAAATATTGCATAAAATAATTAGCAGCTGTCAGTTAGTTAAGAATAATAGTGAGTAGTTTATAAAATGTATTCATTAGTAGAATGAATCACAGTATATAGTAAACCAGTAGTTGCACTCTGCATCAGCACCTTTGATCTTGTGTCCCCAGATTTTCCTCCGTGCAGCCCAAAGGCAGACATGGCGACGATGTTATTATTTCTGGCTATACATTCCTGTGGAATTGATGCCACTCCTATTGGAGCTCTTCAGACTTTATTAGTGGGGTGGTTCGTCACTCCTCTCCGCTATTCTTTATAGGTCGTTGTGTTTCCTTGCCTCCTCCGCTATTTTCCTCCATATTTTCCTATCTTCCATTTTTCTCCATTTATCAATTCTCATGGTTTTTATGTCTTTTATTACTTGATCTTCCCATCTTATCTTTGGTCTCCCCTTTGCTCTCGTTGCCTGTGGTTTCCATTTCATTATCTTCTTCGTAATTGACTCTTCCTCTTCCTCTTTTCTGTTTACATGTCCATACCTACGTATTCTTCTTGCTTTAATTTCTTTTACTGTTTTCTCCTTTTAATATTTCCTCTATCTCTTGATTTGTTAATCTTATATATAGTTCTTCATTTATCTTCTTTGGTCCATATATTCTTCTAATTATCTTTCGTTCAAATGCTTTCAATTTCTCTGCATCTTTATTTGTAATGCACATGGTTTCATTTGCGTATAGTACTGCTGGTCTTATTGCTTCTTTATACACTCTCATTTTTGTTTCCTTTGTTATCTGTTTACTTTTCATAATTTCTTTAAATCTGTAGTATGCATTGTGTCCTATTTTTATTCTTTGTGCTATTTCTATGCTTCTCTCGTTTTTGCTACTTATAATTGTTCCAAGGTATTTGAAGGTTTGAACTTGCTCGAATTTATATTTTGCTATTACTGTTTCTGGTTTATTTTTTAATGTCTGTTCTTTACTAATTTTCATATATTTAGTTTTCTTTTGGTTTATTTCTAATCCTCGTTTTCGTGCTTCATCCTCTATTTTATTTGTTATTTCTTCCAAACTTCTCTTGTCTTTTGTCACTACTGCAATGTCTTCTGCATACGCAATTACTTGTATTGACTTTTGTATTATGGATCCGATTATTTTACAATTCCTTATTACACCCTCTAATGCTATGTTAAATAGAGAATCCATCTCCTTGTCTTACTCCTTTTGTTTGTTTCACTGGGTTTGTTAATCCTTCTTGTGTTATTACAACTGCCTTTGATTCCTTCAACTTCATTTTACTTAATCTCTTTATCTTGTTTGGTATTCCCAATGCTGACATGTCTTCCATTATCGTTTTCCTCTGCAAACTGTCAAATGCTTGTCTAAAGTCTATATACAATATATGCAGATCAACCTCTCTTTCATAGCATTTTTCTATCACCTGATTTAGCACGTGTATTGCATCAACTGTAGATTTTCCTTGCCTGAATCCATTTTGGTATTCTCCTATCTCTCTTTCTTCTTCTTCTTCTTCTTCTACTCTTATATAGGCTATTAGCCTGTTTCTAACTACACATTTCGTGTAGTACTATGAGCCATTTTGGGCGTACCCCGGGCAGGTGGCTAGTTTGACCCGTTAGAAGAAGGAGAATGTACTTTACGACCGCCAAAGGTGTTTGTATGATGGCCGGAGAGCACTCGATGTTTGCCGTTATTTTTGACCTGGGAGTCGAACCCAGGGCCCGCCGCGCGTTAGTCTGGCAGGCCGAAGCCTTTCCGTCGCGGCTGTCGTGCTCTCTCTATCTCTCTTTGTATGTATTTATTCAATCTTTTTAGTATTATTGATGATAGCACTTTGTACACTATATTATACATGGCGCTTACGATGGTTTCAGTTCTTGGGATATATGGATGTAAATCCAAATCTTTTCGCAAAATACGCAAAGTTATCGTTCTTCTAAGTCCTAATTCTTGAGCACCATGAGGAATTAATAAATATGGAGCCTCTGCAACGCTATTTCTTACAGCAGCAATATTGCTTCTTTACATTTCTTGTATTTCGACGTCTTGTTAGTATTTTTGCATCGTTAAGAGTAAAATCCCCTTCAAATTTTTCAACGATTTCATGAATAGCAAGCACAGAAGGGCGATTATGTGTTCACAAGAGAACATCTGTTTTCATAAAATTTTTGGATAATAACCAAATGTTTTGAAGCACGTATTTAACCATAATGAATTGTTAGAGTATACCAAACACAAATGACAACTAGTGGCAGTTATAACATTTTAAGCATGGTTAACATTTCATTTCAAAATCATATCATTCTTATTGGAAAACCCTTTACCTAATTAGTTTGCAGAATAAAGTTCTTTAAGAAAGAAAATACAGCAGTGCAATATTGTTAGATGTCAACCAGACTTTCAGTAGTTTTGTAAACCAGACTTTTGTATATAATTAATTAAACTGTTGCCTTGTAATATCTTTCAAGTACTAAAGTTGTATATTAGTGACACTTCTGGAAGAAACAAAAGTATATCATATCTGGAAATTCCCCGGGTAGTGGTTCGGAACCCATTTTGTATTAACTGTTCACAACAAATCTACTAATCATACTACAAAAGTAAACTTCACTGTTGTGGAAAGATTCCAGGAAAAAGTGTTACATATAATAAATAGTTAATGCGTCACGATTCATAACTAGCAATATTATGAGGAAGATATATATTTTTTATTTCAATAAGAATTTATATCAACAATCAGAATAAGAATAAAAATGGTCTCGATGCTCGATGGCTTGGTCTTTAATTCGGTCTTGGACTGGAATGTCTGAATGATACCTATCTTGGTATGAGCAAAGCATTCCCATAATTTATAATTATACGTCCAAATTAGCAATATAATGATTTTATACAGAAGAATATGTTTTCAAGCGAGTCGTATTCATGTGTACTCCGAGATATAAATGAGTTAGGTGGACGTTGTTGACTGCATGTAGTAAAGATCATTTGAGCACAGTTCTTTTCATTAATTTAAATTTTCTATTTTTGGAGACACGTTTCTATTCTTTTGAGACTTCCTTGTAGGAAATTTGAGACTATTTTTACTTATACTTCTATGACAGTTATCCTTTCAACTGCTTATGTAAGACTTGCTAATGTTGATTAATAAATACAGGCGTCCTATTTAGTGTTTGTGCTTGACATTTCTACACCATTCTCTAGACATTTTGATATATACTTCCGCTCATGGAAGTATGAACACTAAAAAAAAAATGAATTTATACACTTTAATGTAAGAAAACAATTTATTATATAATATATTATTATACAACATATCAAAAACAAACAAAAATGAAAAAATTAACTTGAGTATTAAACATTTATTTCATTAAAAAACGTCCTTTGCATTTATACTGCATTCTTTTGATTGATTTTTTTTAATTTCTCAAGTGGTACATCTCTCCAAGCACCCTGAAGAAGACACCAAAGATGATTTTTAGACGTGGGGCGCTTCTTACTGTTCTGTCCATTCATTACATAACAACTCTTAAGTAGTTTAGATCTGGATTCTGTGACAGCTATGTCATAATTTTGAGCGGTTTTTGTTCTTGGTTTGCTAGATAATTCTTACAAAGTTTTGAATTATGTTTAGGATTGTTGTCGTGCATCATCGCGAATCCTTTCTCAATTAATTGCAACCTCAGATTATATGGTGTTTTCCGTTATATTTTTTTTATACTGTTCTTTTCTCATAATACCATCAACTTTTACTAAGCTCCCCACGCCAACGACAGAGAAGCACCACGACACTAAAACAGAACAACTTCTGCGTTTCACAGTCGAATCAATACAGTCCTGGATCATCTTTTCAGTCTTGGATCGACGCACAAAGACTCCGTTTCCGACTGAAAATTTTAAATTGTTCACTTGTACAGGAACAACGTTTTGCGCCCATTTAAGCTTCCGTTTAGCCTTATTACCATGTCATAACAAGGGTTTTTTGGTCGCAATACGACCATGAAGATTACTCTTCTAAAGACGTCACTTTATTGTGCTGACTGACATTGTTTTATCACATCTCCGGTTAAACTCTGCAGCAATATCTGGGGCAATTAATCTTCTGTTTGACTTACTCGTCAGTCTGATGAACTAACTGATTCTCTACATCAGATGTTACAGGTGATGGCCCAGTGCGATGGCGATCCCTAAGATTTCCTGTCTGTAGCGTTGTAATGTAAAATTCACCGTCGAAGTATGAACTCTTAATTTTTTCGTGTTATTACGCACTGATGGCCTTTCTCGATGTGAAGTGAGAATGACTGAACGAGTTTCTATGATGAGAGGCTTACCACAGGTCAGCTCAGAAATCGGAGTTCCAGATGAGCACAGTTTTTTTTAAATGTAAACAAGGGATAGGGACAGACAGAAAGGAAGATTTGAAGTTTTGAGTGACAGTTCAAAGACGTGAAAGCATTATGATTTTTTTAATTCTAGTTTTCGACTCAACAAATACTTTATAAAAAGATCTGCAAGTGACTAATTATTCACTGTACAACTGAATTTTAATCATCAGTTCTATAAAGTCCCGTGGAAGTATAAGTCGCCTAACGGCGTTTCAGGACAAGTTAATTAATTTGTAAAGGTTATGCAAATGTACACACATTTCACTTTTCACATTTACACATATTTACGTTTACGTTAAATTATATCTTATTTATAATTTTAATCTTCTAATTCCTCTTCTGTATTTGCGCACATGTCTTCTACAAAAGCTTTCCATGAGTTTTTATTTGAAGATATGTTTTATTTAGCTCCAAGTTAGAGTTGGGCGACCTTGTTTCCGTTTTTCTCTAACATTGTACTCTAATGCTTGTCTTGTTATATCTGTGTTAGGTTTCCTTGAGGTATGCCCAATCCAATTCCAGCGACGTCTTTTTAGTATTTTATACATGGGTTCAATTCCCATGATTTCCCAAAATTCCTTATTTGAAATTACATTTGGTAGAATATTTTTTGAATTTTCCTTTGTATTTCGTTCGTTTGTTTAGTTAGCGCCCATGTTTCTGATCTGTATAATAATACACTGAGTATATTTGATCTGAACAGGCTGATCCCCCGCAAAGGATCTCGAAAGCTTCCTTAGAAGCGGCGAAACCCCTCCAAGGGGTGTTAAGCCATTCATTCATTCATATTTGATCTGAAGATAAAGATGCGGATCTTTGTATTCCTTGAGAACTGATTTTAGATCAAATTCTTTGTAATGAATGGAAGGGTATTTGTCCCTTAAAAATCCTTAATTTTACATTGGCTTGGCAACCTTCTTGATTCTCTATTATACTACTGAGGTAGTTGAAACTGTGATAATTTTTTACCTTCTCTCCATTTAGTACTATTTCTGTAACATCAGAATGATTTGTCGTTAGTGGGCATGTCTTTTTTTAAATTCATTTCAAATCCTGTATTTCTTGCATTTGACCATACTGAGTTTAAATTTATTTGTAAGTGATTTTTATTTTCTGCTATAAAGCAGACATCATGTGCATATTCAAAGTCCTCTAGCTGGTTTTTATCAAACCTTTATTAACCCTCTTCTGTTGTCTAGCGATTTTTTCATAATCCAATCAATAACTAATAGGAAAAGGAGGGGTCGTCTTACTCTAGTATTGATTGTTATATTCTCTGATCTTATCCCATTGCGTAATGTACAAGCACTATAGTTCTCATATAATATTTTTATCACTCTAATATATTTTTCTGGTATGCCATATTCTTGTAATATTTGCCATAATTGGCTCTATCTACTTTATCAAATGCCTTGATAAAGTCAATAAACCTGAAGTATATGTCTTTGCATGATCTAAACCCTGGTTGATTTCCTCTTATCATGATTTAAGTTGCTTCATTTACCGTGTTAGTATAATTCTAGATAGAATTTTATTAGTTGAACGTAGTATGGTTATGGCTCTCCAATTTCCCCATTCCGTTTTATCCCCTTTTTGGGGGATTTTGATGATTAGATCTGTTTGCTAATCTTTGCGGATTCTCTCTTCTTTCCAAATTTTATTTAATAGAGGCTATAAGATTTGTGAACTGAATTTTAATAAAGTGTCCATGCTTCCATGAGTGGTAGTATAGGTTATAATTTTGCAAGTGTTTCAAACCCACTTTTTAGAATCCATTTGTGGTTGTATTAACACAAATGGATAATTAGTTAGCAGACCATGTATGTTTGACCCTAATAGTTTAATTTTTTAATTTTTGCAGTTTGGGATTGGAGCACCTCTTAGAATTATTCGAACGAGAACAAATTACTCTAGATATCCTGGCAGAGATGGGTCATGATGATCTGAAGCAAGTTGGGATATCAGCATATGGCTTCAGGCATAAGCTAATAAAGGGCATCGAGAGGTTTATGATCAGCTGCGGTAGTCCATGGGCCACACCATCTAATCCAGGAACACTTCTGGTCGATTTGTTGGGTGATGATAAGGAGTTCATTGCTGTTGAGGAGGAAATGCAAAATACAATCAGAGAGCATCGAGATAATGGCCATGCAGGTGGAGTATTTAGTAGATACAACATTGTTAGGGTAAGTTAGAATTGGTCGCTATTTAAGTTTGAATCAAAGACCTGGACGATATGAATTTCTAGATTCAAAAAGTACAAAATAGAAAACTATGGGAAAGGTACACACATCGCCGACAAGAGGTAGCAGAAGAAAATAATAATCAAAGCAATGAGCGAATGCTGTTCCATGGTTCTCCATTCATTAATGCTATTGTGCAGAAAGGTTTTGATGAAAGGCATGCCTACATAGGCGGCATGTTTGGCGCTGGAATTTATTTTGCAGAACACTCGTCTAAAAGCAATCAGTATGTTTATGGTATCGGAGGTGGAACAGGGTGTCCAATGCACAAAGACAGGTCCTGTTATGTTTGTCATAGGTTGGGTCTACTTTTTAATTTCAGAGTAAATATAAATCTAAAATATAACTGTTTTCAGGCATCTACTTCTCTGTAGGGTAACATTAGGAAAATCGTTCCTACAATTCAGTGCAATGAAAATGGCTCATGCCCCTCCCGGGCATCACTCAGTAATGGGAAGGCCATCCGCAGGTGGTCTAAATTTCCCTGAATATGTAGTATACCGTGGTGAGCAGGCATACCCAGAATACTTTATTACTTACCAAATAGTCAAACCTGAAGATTGCTCAAGTAGCACAGACTCGGATGTTAGATGATTTTATCATGAGCGCTGGCTCATGATGGATTCTCGTCGCTCATACAGAGAGCACCTATGCAGCGTTGTGTGCAAGGCGTTGCGCTGTCTTGTTCCTGCCAAGCCTAAGTGCGGATGCCAAGGGTAACAAGAAAACTGTCACGAATGTGCTTCCCTCTTTCGTGTTCTATGGAGACTCCTTTCAGTGTGGTGTGTGAATCGTGTAACAAAATGTATTTCCTGTTGTGTAAGTGCCTCTATTGTAAATCTGTTCAGGTACTTGTTTGCTCTGCTTTGGCAGTATTATGCTCGGAACCCTGTCTTAAAGTTCGTTAATAATTGTGATAAATTGTACCCGAATGAATGTAAGATAAAGCTCAATTATTAATTATGTGGTGTGGTAGGGTACCTACATTTTAAATTTATTTCTAGCTGTATAGTTTTTAATTCCATTTATTATTTATAAGTACATCTGTAGTATTTGAAAGCAAGAGTAGGTGGATTAAAAATGGTTTAAATATAATGAATAAAATCTTATTTTAGCTCTTTTTTTTACTTTGTCATAGGCAGCATAATATAATAAAAACATGGCACTTTTAACATCAAAACCTAAATTGTACATAATATATCACATCTAAAGATTATTTAAAACAAACCTGCATTAACCCTTTTAAATAAAGATAATCTTAAACCAAACACACTTGTAAATATTGAGTGTTTATCGCAAGAATAAGAGTTGCAATTTATTTCTTTTGCAAAGGTTCCTTGCTTGCTGATGACTTCTCATCACTCTTAGTTGCACTTGTACTAGCTACCGAGATTTGTGCAAGCTGTGCAGAAGTCAAAGATGGGTATAGCCCAGCCTGCTGCTGCCTCTGTAGTGATATTCTCGCATCTTCTACAACCGCTTTTCCTGTTTCTTTTGCAGCTGTTTTAACCAACCCTTTTGGAGTGAAGAAGCGCGAATTGTGTCCAATATTTATAACGTTGCCCACTGTATTAAAGGTATTGGTAGCAATATGTCCAGCAGAGTCACCATATCTGAAATCAAAAATGAATTTGGTCAAAAACAAATTATTAGTCTCAAAAACAGCTTTGTGTTCTAAAGCCACTAAAAAATACTACTAAACTAAAGTGTGCATAGTTGCCATATCCTTTATCAATTATGTTTAGTAGGTGAATTACAAATAAATATACGTGGGTTAATCAAATACAAACAAAAAATTATATGTTATGAGGTGAACAGAGGGGAACAAGGCTTTTCTGCGTTTTATGCAAGGTTTTTTTTAATTAGAACGAGGTATCCTCGAGGTCATTACATAACAGATTATTATTGAGACTTAAAGCACAGCATGGAGACAACATCCTTAAGAAAATCCAAGTGTACGCATAGCATAAACACTTTTTGAAAGAATAAGAAGTAGGTGAAAATGAAGATTACTTGTTCCAAGGACTAGTGCGACTGAGAAGAATATTCACATTGTTCACCGCCTTCGCAAATAATTAAAGGTTGCTGAAATTTCTTCCAAGACCAAAATCCGAGATGTTATTTTACTTTATAATGCCTAGCCCTATATAGCTAGCCAAATTTGGCAAAAAATTTCTAGACTACATTGGAATACGCTCCCCACAGTTTAAACTTATTGCAGTTATTATTTGTTTAAACCACGAAAAGAAGTACTTGGAGAACAAAAATTTGATATTACTGTCAAAGTGTTTATATGTGATTGGCTGGTATCACAGTCATCAAAAAACTACCTATCCATTGGGACAAACTTTTTAAGTCTGGAGATTATGTAGAAACAACATTATATATTTAAAAAAGCAATTAAAGTTTATTTCTTTCTTATAGATCTTTACTCCATCGATTTGATCATATGAAATAAAGTCGCTATAAAATGTGCATTAAGAATTCAATGTTAAATGAGAAGTTCTCATTCCTCCAAAATTAAAATTCATCCCTGTTTTGTATGACATCATTGTTTCTGGCGCCAACATGAAATTCATATAATTCATACTAAAATATGGCTGTAGAAGCTGTTCACTAGTTCGGTAGGACTTACCAATAACCAAAATTCGAACAAGGGGAGATTTATTGCAAATAAAGTTTCAAAAATTCGTAAAGAAACAAAAGCAGGTCAAAATTGAATGATAATCAATAAACCTAGTAGTAATTGGGAATCATTTGTAAAGATAAATTGTAACTCATTTATGTAGTTAATTCCTTGTCGAAGTATCAGTTTTATTTTATTTGGGTGCAAGGGGAAAATCAACTTGCATCATATTAATGATTCAGACAGCTGCAGTTATGAAGTGGGTGCAATGCCCCTTAAATCTACAGAAATTCACACCATCCTAGAAAACCTGACTTGTTTCTAACAGTTACCACAACAATAATGTAATTTGTAGTTAATTCAAGCTCAAAAACAAAATGGCTGCACGGACCTAGTATGATAAAGTTTCCTGATGTACCATACATGTCAAAAACTACAAATGCACTATATTTTAATAGTTGAATTTGTCATTCATGGTTTCAGATGAATGATATTATTTTGCAAATTAAAATTTGATTACCAAGAATCAACTGCAATGGTAAAAGCAATTAGAACAGCATAAAAGTTCATTCATAATTCATGGTCCGACAAAAGGGGCCTCCTTTTTTGAACTGAACGCCACGTGCAATGTCTTAGTAAATGATGCTTGAGTTATACATCACATATTAAATGGCACAAGGCATGCCATGGTGTAAACGATAAACACTGTGCGTTTGTGTTCGAGACTTATTTTAAAAATGGTGATTCTGTGATTATCACATAGTGACTATTTCGGAAGAAGAGCTTTTTTGACATGCTCGTGTAGTTTTGCTCACCTATGTTGTACTATTTTGACAGTATTATTAGATAAGTTGTTTCCTAAAATAGAAGCTGAAATTTCAAGTCCTCTGTAAATTGTGGAAAACCCTTCAACGGCGCCTGCAGCAACAGTGAGCACACCATCAACCTTCGAAGACGCTTCCTCTTCAGACAATTTAAATCCAGACGTTAAAAGTCTTGTTCCTTGCTTCTGGATGTGAGGAGCTAAGAATTTTCCTAGTGCTTGTGTCGCGGATCCCACCCTATCCGCTAAAATTTCGAATAGCCACATAACTGCAATAACAAAAACTAGATCCACTTACCAACATACCCTGTAAATTGGGCAGCTGTGCTGGTAGCATTAGAAGCAATCTCAAATCCCTTGCTTACAGTAGGGGGTACAAGGACTGCTTCCTTCGCAGGGGCCAGGCTGTTAATTATTTTAGGCGTCCCATAATTCACAAGCGAACCTGCCTTTTGAGCTCCTTTTATAAGACCCTGAGATATGTAGTAAGCCCCTACAGATCATTTTCTTAAATTGTAATGTTGTAATGAATTTTATCCACATACCTGTTATTAAACCGTTTGAAATAGTGCCACTTACTCCAGGTTCTGGCACTACTGCTCTACGCATACGACTAGGCAGCTCTAATGAAGATTCTTGACTTATTACTCCATGCAGGATATTTTCTAATATCTCGTGCACCTCAGCATCTGCTTCGGGAGGTAAAATGATACCAACCGTGCTTCCTACAATTAGTTGCTCATCATAGATTAAATTGTACTAATCTAAAAAGTGTTTCAGCAACCTGCAACACTTGAATGCACATCTGGTAATATGAAAGCTCCAAACTGGGTTCGGTAGCAAGGCGACACCCCAGGAACAAGTGGATAGATCCAATCACCAATTTGCAAAAATATAATTCTCTGCGTTGTTTCACTGCCTGTGAATTAAGTATGTAATAAAGAATGAAACAAGCTATAACTCTGAACTACCTGAGATTATAGCAATATAAAGAGTTTCTGGTTCCAATGCTTGTGTTACAGTACCATCAGGGGATATGAAATAAAGGCATACATTGTCATGTGAATAGATTACTTCAGGCGGTTCATTTGAAGATTCGATTTGCAAATTATTAAGAGCAGCAGCTAGGTCTGTGTATGTGCGAGGAACGCTATCGCCAACTGGAGTGGATGGAGCAGTGGCTTCCTCATACGAGGGCGGCGGTTCCTTTGGTACAAAGTTAGGCGAAGATGTGATGCTGTTGATTCGCATCAGCACTTCTGCGCGCGTCTTCTTCATCTTCTGAATCATGACACTCGCGCGCTCCCAAGTGAAATCCGGGTTTTCTGGACAGGTCACCCGAATGTCCAAGGCTTCGTCTATTAATAAGATGCCTTCTTTATACTTTTCAATTGCCTAAAACGAAGTATGGCTTAGAATATTAACATTACGTGAAAAAAACTTATGAAAATAAATACAATATACTGTATTAGTGTTTTTTAAGAGTGTAACTAGATTTATAAAAAAAATACATTATCAGCAAGTGCTACATCCCCATAATTGTGTCGACTTTATAAGAATCTAATGGAAACACCTTTCAAATACGAATTTAATGGTTTAAGTAATACAAAAGAAAGTGAGATTGTGGAGATTAGTCAGTTAAGTAAAAGCGCGTTCGGGTTAATGTAGAGAAAAATTATTTGAAAACATTTTAAAATACGTGGGTACGTTGTACTCCCATCAGAACAAAGATGCTATTGTATCAATAATGTATCCAGTCACCACCTGCGCCTGGCATCTTCGAGACATGCTTTTGGCCAAATTGATGGTATATTCGTCCGACAAAGATCTCTCAGTGTGACGTATTTCTCGTGTTAACTGCTTCAAAATGAACACCTTTCTTCTACGAAGCTTGTGCTTGATGTATACCCACACATTCTCAATTAGCCGGGCGACTACGACGACCAATCAAGTGTAACAAAGCCAGACTGCTCTTTCTATTCAATGTAAAGCTTGTTGGGGTGTTTGGAGTCGTTGTCCTCCTGCAGGATCCAGTCCTCGTTTGTCTTGATGAATATTTCTTATAAATCTCAAGCATTTTCGGAACATTTAGGTTGCACGTAAACAGATGCAACGTTCCGAAACCCAGTTTTGAGAAGCAGCCCCAAGGATGCATTTTTACTGGGTGTTTAACGGTCCGCTGTATCAACTTGTTAGGTGAGGTAAAAATTACATTGTTCCAATCTCGGGCGATATTGTCCTTTGTCTAAGCGAGTCGCTTAGTCACATGATTTTCACCTAACAAAGATTTCTTCACTGAACTACGGCATTTGATATCATCCGCACGGAGATGGGTTTGAATACCTACCTACGATATATCTTTCAATTTCGCTGCTCTTTGGCGCAATATTAAGCCCGGGTTCTGCGAAAATAAGTTAATGATCTGTTTTCGACTTTCGAGCGTTTTTGTCTCCTTATATCGCTATACCCACTTGCTGACGAATATTTTCGACTTGTTCATGTACTTAGCCGTTGCTCGAGACATTTTCGGATATTTCGGGTGGGTAGAGAGGAACTTCATAGCGCGACGCGTACGCGGCATTCATGGTGCTTTACGCAATAATTCAATGTCAACTGAATCCTTTATGACAAAGCATCGAGGACAAAGTTTCCCTCTATCAACTTACGAAAGAATTAGGGCGATACCTTTTATCAAATGCTAATTATTTCGAACACACTTTTACTTAACTGACTGTGAACAGTTTCATAAAAGACAACAATGAGCAATGGCAATAGTTATCACAGTCGAATCATTGCCCCGCATTGTGTAAGGAAAAGGCTTAAGTATACTAGGAATTGGTAGTCCAAGATGGAAGAGAAACAAAAAATGCACAACTAATAATAACAAATCATAGAAAGTCGTTATAACAGTAACAAAACAAATAGAGAGTTGTGTGAAATGTGTAATTCATGTATCAGATAGAATAATAATGTTGTAGATTCAAGAAAATGTGATAGATATAAATATTATAGAAATCTACGTACCAAGTATAGATGCATCAGACAACGAAGTTGTAATATAGTTGTGACGAATTGAATAAGAAATCCCAGATGAGATAAACAAAAAACAGAGGTTATTATGAGCACACGGTTTGATGTACCACCACGAACACTCTATGCATAAACATTTCCATAACACACATCTCATAATATAGAACATAATCAAATTGATTATTTGATTTTATTGAATCATCATGGGAAAAAGTGAAAATATAAGTGGAAAAAACGCACGTTCTAACAAGAAATATATAAAAAAATAACATGAACAGATAACTAGTGCAATTTAAATTTAATTAAAGAAAGAAGAAAATACAAATAGACAATCCCTGCACAATATCTTATAATCCACAAACAAATTAAGGACGCCAAAGAAAAATGGATAATGAAGCAGTGTCATGACGTCAAAAAGATATAAAGACTGAATTTTTGAAACATCTAAGCCAACAAAACTGTTACAAATCTATTCAAAAAATATGAGGAGGGAAAACTGCTTAAAGAATGGGTCTAATTAATATTCATAACTATTCCAAAGTAATCAAACGCAAAATACTGCAGAGACTAAAGATTAGTATCATGAGCCATTTAGGAAAAATATTTTTAGGTATTATATATGAAAGGATCAACGATAATACGAGAGTAATCTAGAAAATACGCAATTAGGTTTTAAATCCGAATTAGATACACGTGGAGCTCTTTTATGTCTCATAGTACTAGCGGAGAAATGATTAGGTATGTATCAAGATCTTCACGTTTGCTGTACAGACTTTGAAAAGACTTTTGATAAAACCAAGAACCATAAAATGATTAGCGCACTCCATGAATTAGATCTAGATGGAAGTAATATTCGCATTATTCAGAAGTTATATTGGGAACAAAACGGCGAAAATTAAAATTGATAACGAAGAAAAAAGAAGTAAAGATATGAGGTCGGATTCGCCAGATGTGTATACTATTACCATTTTTGTTTAACGTCCATTTATAGAGAATTATACAAATGCATTTGCAAAAAGGACGAGAATAATAAATATTACAAAACTATTTCAAATAATGCACGATACGCTTTCTATTAATACGATTCTATTAATCTGCAAAACAGAAGAAAGCGTTAATATGAGCAAAGGACAAAAATTATAATAATAAGTAAAAACCAAGGCAACATAAAGATTATTTGTGGAAATGTCAGGACTATACAAACAAGCAAACATGTCTACACTGAAAAATTGATTGACGACCAAATAAACTGTAATAAAGGCATAAAAAGGAGAATAAAACAGCAAGAACAGCATTTGTAAAATATAAGAACAACATTCGACTAAGATTTCTTAAGGATGCACAACCCTTTTATATGGCAACGACTCACGCTGAAAAAGCTGATCCTAATACGTTTAACAACGTTTATATTTTAAACATACAGCACATATAACAGTTAAAAAAATGTGAATTAGAAGCCATAATTAAAACTTGAAAATTATTATGAGGCACGAAGTATACATCATACTGTAGTAATTCATAAAAGAAAAAATTAACGAAAAATGTAGTCAGGAGAAGAAGAAAACATCGTGGATGAATAGTCTAAGAACTGGTAGCAATTAAATAGGGATGCTAATCCACAGAGTCAAGTAATCGGTCTAGATTTTTATGTTGATAGCTAACCTCAAAAACTGAGAGGCACCGGAGATGGGGAGAGAGGGAAAGTTAATGTAGTAGAGTTAAATGTGGGTATATGTTAAGGTAAATATGGGCACCAAATAAAACAATACAAAAACGGTTAAAATATATTATATAAGTTATATAATATTCTTCCCTATTTTCAAAGGAAAGTTAAGAAGCGAAGATGGGAAAAGTAATTTCATTAGAGACAACCAGTTGGGAAGTTCTGTGCATTTAGAACAATGCTTGATTATGTTGTGATCAGGAAACTTCAAAAGTATTGGTTTTGTAGTAAGAATGTGGGGAAAAAGACGCAGTGTACAAACACTGGAAAACAGATCCGAAGGCTTTCACGGCCGGTGTTATGGTGCATCGTGGTTGGTTCTCGGGTTATAAAGCCGTGGTCGGAGTTCGGAAACTCTTGACCATAACACCGGCCGTGAAAGCCTTCGCATCTATTTGATACGCCTCTACGGGGAGGAGGTTTACATGTCTGTAAAACAACTAGAAACTTACGCAAGAAGAAATTCCAGCTACTATCCAGCCTTGCATTCTTACTGCGTTGTCGAGATCAAAAGGTAGTGCCAAAGTATTTACAGGTCAAACACCAACTGCGCACTCCTCAAGCCCAACGAAATTATCGGAAAACGGAAGCTGCCTTAGTCAGAGAACAAGTGTACGCTACCAAAAAAAACCTCGCTCTGTGTTCACTAAAACTGATGCAGGTCCATGTCAGCTTGGCCAGCAGAATCCATAAAGGTGACTGGGATCTGTAGACCGCATCACTTTCCATTCTGCGGAGAAGCACGGAGCGGCCGCCACCGTTAGACAATCTTCTAAGTTTCAGCGTTTACAGAACAAAAGCGCTCCCACACAACTGGATTATAAGCAAACTGTTATAAACCTTTCCAAACACGAGCTTAGCCAGGAAGCCATTAGTGCTCTTAGCAAAGGTGAAAAGTTTGCCGTAACACCCAAATCTATTCCGGTAGAGGACATTATAGCTAACGTAGAAGCAGCCATACGGAATCTTCCAACAGACGAAGCAGAGGAAGTACGAGAGGAAGTCGAGACTTCACTCATCCTGCGCCGTGCTAAGCCACCGAAGAAGAACTTATCCAGGGCGGAATTAAAGGCTCTACAAGAACTCAAGAATGATGACACCATAATTGTCTTACCAGCAGATAAAGGTAACGCCACTGTTGTACTAGCACAGGAGGACTACACAAAGAAGATGACCGAACTGCTCGACGCAAACACTTACACCGTGCTCAAACGTGATCCTACATCGCGGATACTAAGCGACACGAGCAAACTGATAAAGAGTTCCTCTCTGGATGACACCACCAAAAAGAGCCTAATATCAGAGGCGCTGCCCCCAAGAATATACGGGCTCCCCAAAATACACAAAGACGATGTACCGCTGCGACCCATTGTCAGTGCCATCGGGGGTCCTACCTACAAGTTGGCCAAATACTTATCCAGTCTGTTACAACCGTACATTGGACATACCAGCAGTTACATCAAGGACTACACATTTTGTCAACCAGCTTCAAGACATCCAGCTACAGGAAGGAGATCTAATGGTTAGCTTCGATGTAACTTCCCTATTTACCAAAGTACCGGTTCAAGATGCCCTGGATCACCTGAAGAAAATTTTTCCCAACGATATCTTACAGCTATTTCAGCAGTGCCTTACGTCCAGTTACTTTGTTTGGCAGGGCGTATATTACGAACAAAAAGACGGAGTAGCAATGGGTAGCCCACTTAGCCCTGTAATCGCCAATTACTACAAGGAGAAATTTGAAGAGATCGCCATCAATACAGCACCTTTAAAAACCGCGATATGGCTAAGATACGTTGATGACACCTTTGTAATATGGAGGCACGGAAAGGAGACCCTACCACAATTTCTTATGCACTTGAATTCTATACACCCAAGCATACAGTTTACCATGGAACTGGAATCGGAAGAGAGGATTGCTTTCTTAGACGTACAGGTGATGAGATCGGAGAATGGATATTTACAACACACAGTGTACAGAAAACCCACGCATACGGACAGATACCTTCATAAGCAGTCGAATCACCACCCAAGTCAAAAAAGAACGGTTGTGAAAGCATTGTTAGATCGAGCACCACGCATATGCCAACCACAGTTTTTGGATAAAGAACTCAAACATTTGGAACTAGCCTTACAAGGGAATGGCTACTCGAGGACGGAGATAAATAGAGCAATCAAACCCAACAAATGTGCAGGAAAATGCAACCAAAATCGGTTAAGGTAGACAAAGCTTTTTTACCTTACATCAACAGGGTTACGGACCGGATAGGAAAAATTCTCAATAAACACAAGGTGGAAACCATCTATACTACCACCACCAAGATACGGGATTTGCTTAGACCAGCCAAAGATACAAGAAACCCACAGGATACACCAGGGGTATACTGCATACCTTGCTCATGTAAGCAAGTCTACATCGGGATCACGAGCCGAACGATTACTACCAGGATAAAGGAACACAAACGTCATCTACGTCTTAATCAACCCGATAAATCAGCAGTTACTAAACATACTTTGAAAATCCTAACCATGCGATAGAATTTGGGCAAACACAAGTTTTATCCAACTGTAGGAATTACTACCCGAGATTATACAGAGAGGCGGTGGAAATTTATAAATATAAAAATAATTTTAACAGGGACGACGGATTTAATCTACCTAGGTCTTGGTTTGTCGCTCTCAAGGGGCAAAAAACAGACCGCCATACGGCGAAAGAGCGAGTGACATCAGAAATACTACCTGCAACATCCCGATGAACGTCAGCAGCTAGCCCGATCACGTCATCTACCATCCCGGTGACGTCAACCACGCCCCCCCCCCCAACACCATCCCTACCGTACTCGCACGAGTATAAAAACGAAAACGCACGGGACAATCACTTAATTTTTAGAAGATTTTCTTTTGAAGATGTCTGCTGTAGTTGTGGACGAAACGTCAAGAGTTTCCGAACTCCGACCACGGCCTTATAACCCGACCGAGAACCAACCACACGATGCACTGGAAAACATCATCGATGCAGTAAGACGTTCCATTTTTCAGTCTCCAAGGCAATCTGCACGCAAATTTTGCGCGAAGACAAGATGGTTACCTCACATGAACATTCCAAACGTGGAAAATCAGCCTGGAAATGTATGGAAACATATTGGACGCAGCTGTTTTCTTTACCGACGAAACATATTTCCATTTACCGGAATGCGTTAATAAACAAAATTTTCGTTACTGGGGTACAACAACCCGCGATGTATCCATATAAGGCATCTATAGCGAATGTGCCGGTCTTTGGTGTGCGGTGAGTAAAGTTGGGGTAATTTTCAAGTGATACGTGGAAATGATTTGACAATTTTTTGCCCAGAATATCGATGCACTCCAACTAGAAAACGTATGTATTCAACAGGATGGAGCCTCAGCTTAAATGGCTGTATAAAATGTTCCTTAAGCGTTTAACCTTTCAATGTTACGATAGGATTTGACTGGCCTGCTCATCGGATCTCGACCCGTGTTACTTCTTTCTATGAGGATACCTCAAGGCTGAAGTTTACAAACATCGCTCTAAGACCCTTCAAGCTCCACAAAATGCAATACATCATGAATTTAGGCGTATTCTTCAGCACATGTTGGAAAAAGTAATGAAGAACTTCAAAATATCTTTCAACAGTGCATCGAAAATGAGGAACCCTAATTGATCGATATCTTTTTTAAGGGGTTACACCACTTATATACATAAAATTTTGTAAAAAGATACAAACATGTTGTTACACTGATATTTCAACCATTCTACGATTGAGGTTCTTTTTGTTGTATTAGGCATAAGCGCATCCTCTTCTTCTAATTTGTATTTATTACTTGTCGTTTTCATTCCGACATTCGCGAAAGCCAACAGTCTTCCACCAAAAGTACCTGTACATGTTATTTAACAGTTATTAACAGTGTGACTTGATGGTTTTATATCCCGTCATGAAATGCTGTTTTCAAAGAATCGTACAGTACTAGACTCAGAGGTTGCAGCCTGCGCGAACAATGGGGTGGAAACGGGAGTGCACGAAAACCATTTTATTTTACTTACAGTATCAAATGAGCACCAAATACATATAATAATTTGAAAAATTTGTTATGTCTTAGACGAGATTTTTTTTAAATAATGATTTTTAGTCCTCCCATTGCCTTCGGCATATTGGTTTTATCTAAAGATATAATGAAGATTAAAAAAATAAATCATGCAATATTTACAAATACACCTCAGTGTATTTGATTAATGAGACGTCAAGACTACTTTGTATGGTGGCAATCAGGAAGGAATAATAGGACAACACGGTGAACAAACGATGAATAAGAACGGAATCCTAGAATTTTGTAACGATAACAACCTAGTTATAATGAATTCATTTTTGAAACATAAAGAAATACACAAAATCGCTAGAAAATAACCGCTAAGGAAAGAAAAGTCAATAAATAGACTATGTAGTAACTCCAAGAGAAAATAAGACGGACATAAAAGATGTACGAGTTAAGAGAGGATACGAAATTGGCAGTAACCATTATTTCTCAGAAGCCAAATTCAGACAAAATCTAAATCAAAACAAAGAAATTGCCCAAATGCCCACAAATTCGGAAACCAAGAATAAAATACCAACCTACAAATTAAGAAATAAAGAACTAAGAGAAAAATATCCCAAGGAAATTAATAAAAATATTGTTCACAATCATATGATGCGGCAAAATAATAACGTAAATGACATGGAAAACGTTCAAACAAATAATCACGAAAGTAGCAACAGAAGTCTGCGGAGTAACCAAGAAAGTAGACAATAGGAAAAAGAGGAATTGGTGGAATGAATTTATTAAGAAAGGAGTAAAAACAAGTATAGAAAATATACTTACAGAGTAAAAATCAAGATTACAAGATGCACAAAGAGCAAAGAAGCAAACTGAAAAACTTGATAAAAGAAGCTAAACAAAAATCCTGGGAAGAATTTGGACAGAAACTAGAAGAGAACAGCAAAGAAAACCAAAAACTTTTCTATAAGGTGCTTAAAAAATTGAGAAATAAATATAAATACGTTATTCGGTGTGTCTATGGAATCAACTATTTTATCACAAAACACCCAACTGGCCAAATTATTTACAAAAAATCTGGTGTGAACATCACACGACTTTCCTTATCCTAATATTTGGGTAATTCTGGCAAAAACAGCAAAAAACCCGCCATTATCTCCTCAAAATTGTTAAAATATCGCGAACGGTAAGTTCTATCAAAAAATGAATTATTTTTTGGTACTCCCGTTCAACATAATATATTTGGAACTTATTTAATGTGTAGGTGCGCAACATTATTAGTTCAGTCGGATATGACCACGGGCGCTGACCAATATGTCGCGGGTTCGATCCTATTTTACCAACTTTTACTTTAACTTCATGTTTATCTCGTGATAACAAATAATTTTATTCTCATGAATTTTTACTTTCCTTATCCTATAATAAGGAAAGTAATGCAATCGGCGGAAATCTGACCTACCCAGTTTTTCACATTTCTGGACGAATTATAGCCTCAGGACACCAAAAAAGTTGGTTTTAGCCATTGGTTCGTGTGTGTGTGTGTGTGTGTGTGTGTGTGTGAGCCTTGAAATTTGGCATGCAAGTTACTTGTAGGTAGGGGACGCAGTGCGAAACTTTTGGTAAAAATCGGCCGAGCCGTTTAGTCGCAAGGTCGCAAAATCGGTCGCGATGACATGAGACGCCATTTGCAAAAATGAGAACATCTTCCGATAGGGTGATGACTTTTGCGCCACCTATTTTATATTTTTAGTGGTGTATTTAGATTTATTATTTCGTCAATCAATTTCTTAACAAAAATTTTAGTTTGTTTTATTGCTGTGAAGTGTGAAAATTTTATATAACGCTGATCGTTTACGGCCATTGATTTGATATTATTGCGTAAGTCTGGCTACCAAAAATAGTTTCTAACAAGAACGTTCATTTCATTAATTCTCTAATTTGATGAATATATTTTAAACGAATGTCTTTCAGGATAGCCGAAGAAATAACTACTCTATAATCTCTGCTACCATTATTGAGATATATTTAGTCAGCCCAAACAGAGATTGTGAGGATCTAATGCTATTTCAATTTTTTCCTCCTATCAAAAATTAAATAAACTTTCTCAAAACGATGAAAATGCACTCATGTTGGGTTACTAACCATTAACCGTTTTGCTACATTAAAAGCTCCATATACTTATTGGACTACGCAGTGATATTTTTTCTTTAGCTCTATAAGTTGGTCTAAAATGAAAAGTTAGGGGTCAATTCGGCATAATATTGAAATAGGCCCAATACCGTTTTTACATTAAAATGAGAAGCCTTATGTAGAGAATAATGTCGTCTGCTGGAGACAAGTTTCTATTTTTGTTATTTCTGACATCTGTCAAGCCTTACAATTTTTGATCTGTGATAGATAGAGAAATAACGTTTTAATATTCACTAAGGACCATAAGTCAAGTCCAGACGCCAAAATTTAGTCTGATCGGAAAATCTCGAGACCGGTTTGAACGGAAGTGGCCGCAAATTTTTGTTTAGGTACAGAAGACCCGGACATCTGTGGAACCGGACTTATTTAATTCTGACATATTCCTAGAAGCGGTGTCTTGATCACTGTTTTCACCTTAAGATGATCCTTGTCAATACAATCTTTCCAAATGACATGCCTCAGATAATTAATCTGACGTCTGAAGAATGCACGCTTACCTTCATTTAAGGTGAAAGTAACATCTTTTAATCGTGAAATTATTCGGAGATTCAAATGTTGGGTGGTGAAAAAATTTGTTCCGCTAGTTTTTTCCATAAGAATGCTGCAAGTTGGTTTGGTCCCAAAATGCAAACTGGATATATGTACTCAAAACGTTCAGTTTAAAAAAATGTTCATTGTACTTTAAAATTAAAGAAACCCCCTTTTTTGTAATGATTTCATTAATAGTTATCTGGTAGTGAGATTATAGTCTTAATTATTTACTATTTTTAAGAACATAAACTAATGGGAACCCCTAATGTGATGTTTTTATTTTGGAAATAAATTGTTTAATTTTGCTCTAACGAAGGAACCAAAAGCCAAAGCAACAGCAGGTTGTGAACCACCAATTTTCTCAGACTTTATCAAATGATCCTTTTTAATTTCCGATTTCCCCCTAAAAAACAGTAAATTTCATTACTGAGGATTACACTTCTGTTTGATAAGTTCCTTTATTAAAAAATTATCTGCCACTGGTTTAATTGGCGTCATTGTTATTTCTTCATAGGTCATAGGATTTGTAGGATGTGTGACTTTCAGGAGTAGTTAAAAACCACTACCTGAATCATTCTTCAGAGATAATGGTATATAACAACAACTTGCTTTACCAAGGAACTTCTCGCCCCTTTTTCCTGTGACCTTAAGCTGTTTATGAATTTATATCGCTATATATTACTACAATAGTCAACGCCTCCATTTTTTTTACAAACACTACTTGGAGACTTCGAATTTGCCTACAAATTCTTCACCTTTATGTTGGGCTGCGAAGTTTTTTTCCATGTAGTTTTTCGTGTATATATATATATATATATATATAATACTTACTTCAGAGAAGCGTCTTCAGCTATTGCGGTCTTTACAGCAAATTTTGGTGAAATATTTGAAGATGTTCCCGTACGAAGTCCAAATAGTGCATCAGCTATTGGCTGCAAACCGACAACGCGTGTAAATTTTAACCAAACCCTCCTACACCTAGACTGCGATAAGGATGATTTCCATTTCCACCTATACGTTAATAAGCAACTTCTGTAGTGCACGAAGAACAATTACACACTCTCAAAGTCACTGTTTGGTGTGACGTTTACAGAAGAAAGGTGATTGGCCTATATTGTTTCAAAGACGGCGTCGACTGTCACTATGAGTAGTGAGTGCTACAAAACTATGAACAACAACTTCTTGCTGTCGCAAATTGACGAATTGAATTTGGACAACATGTGGCTCTTGTTTTGGCGATATGCACTGGCTCGCAAAACCGCCAGATTTGACCATTCCAGACTTCTCTTTGTGGGGTTTTTTTTAAGTCACGAGTCTGCATCAACTCTGGCGGCAGCCACTTAACCGATATTATCTTCGCGACTTAAAGGAAAAACTTTAAACATTTAAATATACATAATCAACAAACAAGACAAATTCTATTTATTTACAAAAAAATCTAGTGATGACTTTTGCTACCTTGTACAAAGCTGTAGAATACTTTAATGTAATAACACAACAATCAAGATGGAACTGCACTCTTAACTCTCAAGAATCGGATATTCAATAAAAAAACTATTCCTACAAGTGCTAAGCGAAAGATAGCAAAGAAGACAAAAATAAGAATTTGGAAAAAATGTATACCTCAGAGATAAAATCAAACTTAACAACCAGAAACTAAAATAATTTTTGCGCGAACTAAAGAATTAGTGAATTGAAGATTGCCTGTGAAGAGTGACAGCCAGCGACCGTTTCCTTTAACCTCCTCCGAGGAAGAAGAAAGATTAATTCAACAATATGTTAAAGATTTTATTTACCCCAAAAAAATTTAAAAATTAACAATATCAGTAATTAACAACTTAGTTAAATAAGTGTTCTGGTTACGACTTACAAGGAATGTCATGGAGTTGTTCTGCTCCGATCGTTATCAAATTTGGTATACAGTATGATATGACTGAGGGATGAATATATGTTATTGCTTTTTGCTGTGTGACTCAAAACTTTAGAGATATGAAGTATGAAAGTTTACTGCTTAACAATAATGCATATGAGACATATCATTAGTGTTAACTGCAAAAAAATGTTGAAAACAAAGGTACATTTGACAACGAGCACATCTGATGAAGAATAATGCATTTCATCGCTCGCCCTCGATGTCCTTCTGACAATTTTCGAAGGTTCTTGGGAAACAAACAGTGACAGGAGTTTCAAATCGGGGAGGTCTCTCTCGTATGTATTCTGCCTTAAAGAAGGAATATTTGATCATGTCTACAAAACACTCTGCTTGAAATTGATGCATTGAACATTTATGGGGTTGGCCATCTTGATGAGAATAGAAGAACACTTGTTGTTGACACGAGAGAAAAAATAGTGATATGGACAATATACACACAACACGATGTATGCCTGATGTTTCGTCATTTTGACCTTTCTTATCTCGTCTGTCTTCGGTCACACAGCAAAAAGCAATAACATGTATTCATCCCTTAGTCATATCATACTGTATACCAAATTTGATTACGATCGGAGCAGAACAACTCCATGACATTCCTTGTTAGTACCAAAAAGTAGTTTAAAAGGTTTAACATTTATTTGAAGACTAGATACCTTTCATGAATAGAGTAGTCGTTAGGATAAACCATGATTTAGACTTGACTAGACATTAACCAGGGTTTTCAGAAATCACTGACCTGCTGCCCAAGATAAAGAAAGATTTATCTCTTAGTTGCTACAACATCCTGAAGTTATACTTATAGTTATTTTCAAATGAAATTTCAAATAGGGCATTCATACGTTCCACCTAGGACATTTTTATCTATAAATATCAAATATTCCAATTACCAGATAATCTGAAGCTTTGCGAATAACAAGCCTACGTTAGCCTCTCAAAAACATCAACCGCACTCTTTCAATTCAATTGAAACAGAATACAAAACTGACCAAAAACTTGATGAATTAAGGTTAATGGAGCCAAATATGTACGTGCAAGACTAGTTCTTCAGTTACACTAAACAACCATCAAGTTTCACACGGAAACAGTGTTAATTATATATTTGAGCATCTATTTAGAAAATTAAATTGGAGAATACATATCTAAATAAGAAGGAAGGGGCCCAGCTGAGCCTAAAATACAGATAAATGTATTGGCTATTAGCAAACATTTTCAAACTCTCAATTTAAAACAAATATCCAATTTTGTATTTGTTTCCTTGGCCATACATCTATAAATAAGCAAGCGTGACAACGCAATGTTGTGAAAATGGCAAACACCAAGAAAAACAAAATTAAACCCGTTCAAAGTTATAAGCGTCGATTACATTAACTGTATATAAAAACCAACATAAAATATTTGTTATGTTATAAACATTCATTTGTGACCCTTCAAAGTGAAAAGAACAGGAAGACATTAATAAAAAATATCTAGATTTAAAGAACCACGGAACGACTATTAGACAAAAGGCACTAAAGACCGATGGTTGGGTATTGTGTGATGCTAAGATTTCAGTGCATTGAAGATATACGTGGGGAGCTGCACAATATCTATATTTAATGTTGGAAACCTTTTTATTGACTTTAAAAATATTCTCCTTGCCGGCCAATACATTGTTGCATAAGCTAATACCAATTTTATAACACTTTTTCCATAGCGAATCAGTTATCTCCGAAACAAGGATTTTTAACGAAAATCGTTGTATATGCATTTTGTTATTCACGTGTGGGCACAAAATCAGGAGTGTACGGTGGATTACCCATCAATTCGATGTTTTGAGTGCTCAAAAACCAGTTTGCGTCGATTGTGAGCTCGCATTGGTGGAGAATGACACGGCATCGCGCGTTCGTTTTTTTTTATTTCTCCGGAGATTTCTGGCAAACAAATGGTGATAAATCATTCAGAATTGACCGTTATACGATCCTCTAAAATATCTAGTTTTCCTAAAAAAAAAAACAGGCGACCATTTGCTTCAAAGTGCTTCGGGCGCGAACGACTTTTGTTGGGTTTGGCTCACCTTATGTTTTATTGCCGAACGAACTTAATAAAAAAATTAACTTTATTACTTAAAATATTTATTATTACAATTTGACGTCTAGTATTACACTGATTTCTTAGCCTGATTTAGTATTTATACATTTCATATATCGTTCGGAATAATTCCAATAAACAGATTAGAGTAAACAAGTAAATACAAAGAGAAACTATCATTAATTTGTTAGTATACAAATATGTTATCTTAACAATAGAAAGTTGGTTAATATGATAATTAATATTTCGACTAACATAACTACCCACGCAGTCGACTACTGTACCCATAAATCTAAGATTCGTCACGTGTGACGATATTGTAAACGGTAACTTGAAGCACCGCGATCGAATTTCCTCAGTATATCTTTCGATCAATTGACACGAGCCTTTTTTTGGGCGGTCGTTAACTTATGTATGCTATTCAAACTAATGCCTAAATTTCACGATCGAGATAAGTCACATGGCGATCTTGCTTCCAGTTTGCGCACGGGATCGATGTTTGCTGGCACTACGGCCGATTTTGGACGGCCTTCTTTAAATTCATCTGCCAGCGAAATACGACCACAATTAAATTAATTAAACCAACGATACAGTGGCTATGTGTGGAGCTTCATCACCAAAAGTCAAAATGAGTTGATCGACGCATTGTTGTTGACATAATCCACATCGAAAGCCGTAATAAATAATTGCACGAAAATGTTCACAAGTTATTTCCATTTTTTGGCCAAGAAGAAATTTTTAACTTATTGAAAACAAAGCAAATAGTCTCTGTATGACAAAACGTTCTGACTACGTATGCCGTCATAAATGTAACTGTACGGAAGGTTGCCAATTCGCAATAGATATCGTGCAGCCCACGCACATTGGTATTTCTTCTATTTTCAAATTTTTCTTTGGGTAAAACATTCATTGACCAAAATCGAGAATTAACTTCGCGCTTATGACCAATTTAAGTGAGTAAATTCAACTGCCCTCTTGTATAATTAGTAAAATGACAAATTAATCAACTATTTGAAAACAGACCTCAGTATACTTGCACCAAAAAAATAATGATACACTGAACGGTCAGTCTTTATGAATGCAGCTGATTTCACTAGCTCGCACCCTGAAATTTTGAGTGTTAATGAATCCGATCAATCATAACGATACTGATTTGAAAAAACAAATATAAACAAATTCTTCTCCTTCAATTATTTCTAATATCGTTTTCCCAAAATTAATTCTTTGTTGACTGATCATTGAAGTTTATAAGAGAGTAAATTCAAACGAATCCCTTTAACGCCTTCTCTGATCAATGTACGTGGTTTTAAATTAAAAAAATTGGCCATATTTTTAATATTCGCATCCGTTGTTGCTGTTCAAGTTCTTCCAGTTTTAATTGTTATCATCACTAACCGTTCCAATGCTTAATTAATTCTCAACTAATCTATTAAAATTATATCTAATTAATTTTTATAAGGCTAAAGCTATTTTTTGAAAATTACTGGAAATTTTGATCGAGTAAAAAATACTTTCTTTACCTTTTAACTGTTTTAGAATCTAATTTCGATGGGTTTTCTAATTTGTCATCTTTCTCCATCTGTGTACCAGAATTCAATAATTCGACAACACATTTAAATATCCTATAAAATTATTTTTGCATATCTATTTCGCGTCGCTCACAAGAACTCGGCCTTTCGCAAACCACAACTTGGCGAATTTTGCGTCGTGACTTGGGCCTGCACCCGTACAAAATTCAACTGATCCAGGAGCTGAAGGTAAACGACCACAGACAACGACGTGTGTTCGCTTAATGGGCCCTGGAGCAGTTGGAAACTGACCCTAATTTTCATCGAAAAATCATCTTCAGCGATGAGGCCCATTTCTGGATGAATGGCTACGTCAACAAACAAAATTGTCGAATTTTGGACGATTCCAATCCACATGAGATCCAAGAGCGTCCAATGCATCCCAAAAAAGTCACCGTTTGGTGTGGATTTTGGACTGGCGGCGTCATCGGTCCATATTCCTTTGAGAACGACGTTGGCCAGGCCATCACCGTCAACGGCGAACGCTATAGGTCGATGATTACCAACTTTTTTTGGCCTGAATTGGATGATATGGACACCAACGACATGTGGTTTCAACAGGACGGCGCTACGTGCCGCACAGCTCATGCCACATTGGACATTCTGCACAAGCGATTAGAGGGCATGGTCATCTCACATGGAGGTGATGTGAACTGACCACCGAGATCGTGCGATTTGACCCTGTTAGACTTTTTCTTGTGAGGTTTTCTTAGTCGCAGGTCTATGCGAATAAGCCACAAGAACCAACATAACCCATGCCATCGGTCAAATTCAGCCTAATTTATGCGCCAGAATCTTGGAAAATTGGACATAATGGCATCGATAGGCCTTTCAAACGAATAAAAAATTTCGATGATATCTCACACACACTTTGTTTTATTTAAATTTAAAGATAGGAAGCGCTTAATGAAAGACCCTTTACAAGACAGTAGAGTACAGTAGGTGTGACAACGAAGTAAATATATTGCAAAAACGCACATCCTCATCCTTCTAACTATTCGATAAAGATGCCCCTCGTGTTATAAAATCAATTTTGATACTATCTAGGATTTGTAAGTTGATGTTGTTTAGGTTTCTGTTCACGGTAACACAGTCATTCAATATCCAACCCGATACAGCCTTAGAAACTGCTGCAGATGTTGCTTTAGACACTCTCATTTTAATGTACAGACACACAATGCGCTGTAAATTATTTCTAGTGAGTTACATAATCACTTTTTTTTAGAAAACTTATTGCGTCTAAGTACTCGGTCTAGAAGTGGTCTCTTCATTTGACAACCGACAACTACCTTTCTGGTCCTCCTATCAGGTGTTTTTTCATGATAACGCATGATCCTTACAAACTGTCATGATTTGAAAAAAAGTTATTCGGAAATATCCTTATTGATTGGATCCCTATTGCATTCATGTGTGTACTGACAATTGAATAAAAGCGTTCTATCTCTAAATTGCAATTGTGAGGTTAGTACTACCACTAAATGACAAATCGCTCTACCAGCAGTCACGTCCAGCAAATGATTCACATGTATATATTAATAAATCAGTATTCACTTGAGATTACTGTAATTTGTATTTAACAAGAGCAGTGTACTAATATTTCAAAATGCTATAATTGCATTCGTAGAAATCGAATCACAATATAAATTTTATTACTGAAAAAAATTTACGTCCAACTGAAACGAACTGCTAACAACATAGTGGTTTTTAAGAACAATACATGAAATGACATAAATGTGCCGTATCTTTCTGTTTTATTTGATAGTAAAATATTCATCTTAAAATCAACACCTTAAACAACTGAAATTGTGCAAGTCACTCAAGTAAAAGTACATAAAGGCCAATTCGACTTTATAGCCCACACAATAAAAATAATATTGGCTTAGGATAACTCACAAACAAAAATCTGGTGTGAACATCACACGACTTTCCTTATCCTATTAACTTGTTAATTTAAAAAAGGACGAGGCGCGAGTCCAACACTCGAAAGCTGATTAAAATAAACAGTACAAGACAATAATTGACTCGTACTTAAAATTATGTTACGTCACTGAAGGTAACCGTGCGATATCGGCCGCACAGCCTTCGCCATTATCGCCTGCGTGCTTCCTCCTAGCGGCCAAGCGCTCCCCCCCGTCCTCCCGCAGTCGGCCGTGTAGCTCGCCGAGCGCGCTGTGATTGGTCCGTTTAATTAACTTTTAATCGGCTATAACTTATTTATTTGACCTCGAATCAAAAAATTACATTGTAATTTTTTGTTGTCTCGGTTTGATCTATCCGGTAATATAAATTTCCTGAAGCATTTTATGAACACCCGGTATATTAAAAATCCTGAGTTTCAATTTTTTTCGAGTTCCTATTTTACCAACTTTTATTTTAAATTCATGTTTATCTCATGATAATAAATCATTTTTATTCTCATAAATTTTTTGTATCTTCAACCGTTTAGATTCGCGACCGCTTTGCGACCGATTTTGCGGCCTTGTGACCAAACGGCTAGGCCGATTTTTACCAAAAGCTTCGCACTGCGTCCCCTACCTACAAGTAACTTGCATACCAAATTTCAAGTCTTTAGCTCTTACGGTTCTCAAGATATCTTGTTTACTGACAGACCGACACACACACACGCACGCACGCACGCACGCACGCACGCACGCACGGACGCACGCACACGCACACGCAAACTGGGTAGGTCAAATTTCCGCCGATTACATTACTTTCCTTATTATAGGATAAGGAAAGTAAAAAAAAGGGAGGCTTCATCCCAGAATCTATTAATCACCTCCAATATGGCACTGCAACACATACTAAAAATAAAATTAACCTCTCTGTGGTCATCCCGAGTATCTTTTACTAATTGTTAAGATGCATGACCTTACTATTACCAACATCTACATGCTACCAAACGCCCATTGGCTCAATACAATCCTGTCAAAATTCGAACATCCTGTTCATCAACCATCGCCGAATACAACGTCAAAAGAGAAACTCTTTACGAATAGATCGATAACAATTTTAAATTTATATATGATACCAAACGCAGACCTTCTTTTCACTCAAACAGATAGAAAAAAGGATGCAGCTCAGACTTAACATTCATTACTATGAAAATTCCGGCCACATTGACCTTTTCCGACGGTTTTCGACAATTTTCTCAACTTGTAGTATAAACCAATCATCACTATTAGTGGTACTATTATTCCTATCGTCAAGTCAAATCACAAGGTGCCAATATGGAACTTTCGAGAAGCATACTGAGAAAGTTACAGAACTCTATTGAATGACGACAAACAGTGAATAAAACCCAAAGTTGCAAACTACCACTGCTTTGTTAATCTAACTATATCCAATGCAAATAAATATGTGTCCATAGGGATCAGAAAGTCTTACATTCTCTGTTGGAATAAAGATTGCAAACAATAGTCAAAATGAAGATCCTCAAACCGGAGCTAAGGCAGCAAAACGGAAAGAAATTGTTGAAAACCTCAATTTTACTTGCAGTAGCAGAACAGTATGGAATCTTGTTTGAAAGCTTGAAGCAACCCCAAAAACCATTGGCAATAATAACTCGCCCAATCTAAAGTCAATTCTGCGAAAAATAATGCCACGCCCAAGACCTAAAATATTCAAACAACTTAAGAAAGAAACCAGAGAAAGACTTTCGAATAAAACACAATCATTAACTGACTACAGCTATAAAAGTACTAACACAAAGAAAAAAACAGCAGGCTTAGACAATATCTACCCAGAATTTATAAATAATCTGGGGTAAAAAGCTACTATTGCTTGACTATTAATTTGCAATGTCATCATATAAACGAATAAACTGTCATCAATATTTCAGAAAAAAAGTGACAGGTAAAATCCCAAAAGATTACAAAATTACAGACCGAAAATCTTTGAAAACCTCTGTATAATCGCTTACTATGATTAGTTCAAAATAAAATTCCAAAACAAGCTGAATTTATGCCTAGCAAAAATTCTGTAACCACTTATATTAAAAGCGGATTTTTCAAAACAAGGTGAAGACCTGTACTGTGCTCATAGACTTGAGCGCTGCCTATATGATCTGGAAACAAAGTCTTCTATATAAATTACATAATATAGTATTTTGTAAGAAGTTGCTATTATTCATAAACGTCGACTTTTCCCAGTCCACTTATCGTTAGGAAGAAAAATTAGCAGTTTCAAAACCTACAAAATGACCTACCGTAATGGTCTGCGCTGACTCCCCTGCCACCCAGATTACAAGACTAGAAACAACATAATGCAGAACTCTCAGATCTGCATGGAGCGCAAATGCCAAATTATTCCAAATGTCACCATTGGTGTGGTCTATTTCGCTATAGAGTATTATTTTCGCTAGTGTGGTGGGTATAGTAAACATCCGTCTAAATCAAACCATAACAAAACCTACCCCCATACAGTACCTCCCCGTTTTGAGCAATACTGCCTCAGCTCATATACGAAGAAGAACCACACAGTATGAAAAAATACTTATGATTGATGCCCTCCCTCTGCACTGCAACGCTAGACCCATCGTAAATTAAAATTCTCCACCATTAAAGTGGCTTCACAAGATTTTGCCAATTTTACTATTGCAAATGAGTTGAGAGACTGAAAAAACTGATGATACGAAAAATAAAAGTCCATGGGGAAAAGTGACAGAGGGTCAACCTACCGTGCAGAAAACGATGCAACCTCAACAGAATATCGACGGGCCAAGAAATCTGCAACAAAAACCTAACTTGCTGTTAAGTTGAGGAACAGTCAATTATACATCTGATAAAAGAATGTCCCACCAAAACCTTTAATCTGAGCTCTGGAAGTCTTGTACCAATTAATAACAAAAATACAGCATTGGCTGGGAACCAATAATCCACAACTCTTTTTCAAATAAAATTTTATAAATATTATATGTGGTCTGTTTTATTTGATATTACTTTTTTACTCATAAGTTACTGTGTGAAATGTACAATATTCTTTTGTTGATACAATGCACACACTTGCCCCATTTATAGAAAGATAACTTCTTGTTCATTAAGACCCAACTTGTGAACGATTTTAATCTTCCAGGTCTCATATTACATCAACAACAGCTTGATAATTTTTTCAGTCCAGTAATTACAACCATTATAGATTTTTAAAATTAAATAAAATAAATAATACTGTCAATTCTTTTGGTAAAATACTAGATTTGTTTTTTTATGTTTTAGTTGCATATCTGTCCAAGTGTCAATTTCCAATTGTTAAAATCGACACTATCCATCCTCCACACCTGGTCTACCTAATCCAAATAATTATTATTACAAAAGCTAAATTTTAATAAAAGTGTATTTGGTTTTCTAAATTTTTTATCATGTCAGTATACATTAAATGTACGCTCTTGAAGAAGCTATAGATATTTTATGTAATATTTCTTATAAAGATATTGACCCATAACTAAATTATAGTTATAATAATTTATTCAATTCTATTTATTTTTCTTATATCGAGGTGTATGAAGGTTTAATTAAGTTAAATGTTGAAAGTGCTCTGACCCTGATGATACGAGGTGCATTCAAGTTATAACACCTCCGATTTTTTTTCTCAGGACCGGGAATAGATAGAAACATGCGATTTGTTTCAAAATACTCTTTATGACTGCGTGACAGAGATGGCAGCATTGGACGGCACACAGAACTCTAGCGGCAGCGGCGAAAGTGAGGACTGTTTTTGATACTTAAAATGGCGAAGTTTCCATTACCTAAGAGCGTGTAGTCATTCGTTTTTTTCCATTTGCGTGGTGTGAAACAAATTGAAATTCATCGCCAGTTGAGTGAGACGTGTGGTGATGGTGTTATGGATGTGTCTAATGTGCGTTTGTGGACGCAACAGTTCAAAGACAGAACGTTGTGTGACAACAAACCAAGACAATCTCGCCCTCGCACCAGCCGGTCTGACGACGTGATCAAGCGAGTGGGGAAACTTGTTTTGAAGGATCGTCGAATGAGTGTGGAATACATCGCGTCTAAAGTTGGCATTTCCGTGTACAATCCTGCATGAAGACCTGAAAATGCCACCAAGACAACGCACCAGTGCATCAGGCGAACGCGACGCAGGAGTTTCTTTCTGACAACAACTTTGAAGTGATTTCTCATGCTCTCTACTCACCTGACCTGCCTCCTAGCGACTTTTGGCTGTTTCCAACGATAGAAGACACTGTCCATGGTCGCAAATTCACTAGTCGTGCCGCTATTGCATCAGCGATTTTCCAGTGGTCAAAGAAGATTCCTAAAGAAGCGTTCGCAGCGGCTATGGAATCATGGTGTCGACGTTCTAAACAATGTGTACGACTGCAGAGAAATTACGTCGAGAAGTGACACTAGTTTCACAGTTTTCGTGTGATTAGTTTGTGAGAAAAAAATCGGAGGTGTTATAACTTGAATGAACCTCGTATTTTATCTTTATTATTGGTTTGCCATTCTGTATTTTCTAATTACTCTTTAGAGCAGGTCAATTTCTAAAGTGGAACCAAAGTTCCGTTCCTATTTGTACTCTTGGCCATCACAATTTTTTTGAGCTACTATTATTTTCTACATCGATTCCACATATTTACCTTCATATAACTGAAGAACATGGATTCATTCAGACTGCCCTATATTCTCATATATATATATATATATATATATATATATATATATATATATATATATATATATATATATATATATATATATATATATATATATATATATATATATACACATACATAATCCGTCCTCTTCTACCTTATAGTATAAAGGTAATTTTTTTAATAAGAAATTAAAATTCTTGAAAGTCAATTTAGCATTTCCTATTTTACATTCGCCTCTATATGAAACATCTTAACTTGCAAAGAAGAAAGTGATAAATGTCTAATATTGTTTTCTTAAAAAGGGATGCTTTAGAAAGAATTCATATGTATTTTAATCTACGTGACAATATTAAAATATTACTTAGGTGTATTATTTTTTTGTAATTCTTCAATCATATAATATACCTTATAAGATAATGGCAAGAGAATCTACTAACAAGGAAGTTTAAAATGGGGAAAACAAAATCAACAATCAAAAACAATTTAAATCTGAAAAAAGTTTCAGAATATGACCTTGGAAGGTGCCAAAATTATCCTTATCCCAACACCAGGAAAACCACCTACACAAGTAGCATCTAATCGTCCCATTAGTTTGTTAGCAATAGCCTCAAAATTGCCAGAAAAACTCCTTCCCAAGGGACTGAAGCAACTGTTTGAAGAATATGATCTGGTTCCAGACTACAAATTTGGCTTTGGAGAGAAGAAGAATATGCCTTCAGTGACCTAGTACGCAGGGTTCTACATAAACCAAGTTGACTTTTAAAACCAAACAATGTTTCTTGATAAAGTCTGGGGTAAGAAATTACTTTTAAAGGTCAAATATATGTTATTAATTTTGGGGTCCCTAAGAAAGCAGGCTGACCCTATTCTCTATCACTTGTAAGTCAACACATAATAAACCATAAACTGCATCGAAAAATCTTCAAGTCGATTTAAACTTATTAGAGACATTTAGGAAAAACGCTCGCCCATCTGTGACTTTGAATAAGATTCAGTTGCTCCAATGAGAAGATGCAAAATACCTGAGTCCATTTGCATAGTAGGTTAACGAGGAGAAAACACAGCGATTCAACATACAATCTTAAGAGATTCATTATTGAAGAAACATCTTCACATGTTATTTGATTTTAAGTCCAACCAATTTACTTATTAATCATTTAAACAGACGCTAAATATTACTTTAGTGGCCATATGAAACATATAGAGTATAAAACGAAGAAAGACACTTAAAGCGTACAATAAGGCGACTTCTTAGAAAAAGTACAAAAACTAGATGTAAGTTATATCAATATTGAAAAAAATTGAACAGCGTAACATAAATTGCTTAACTGGGAGGCTAAATACACCGCAATACACAGTTGTGAATGGATGAAAACAATTTTGTATTTAACAAAACGGAGCATCTCATTTGCATCAAAGCGGTTCATATAACTTTCACACCGCTGGAGTGAACGTGCAAGTCTTTCTCTGGGAACATCCAAAGAACACCAAATACGTGCCGTCGCAGTTTTCACTGCCGACATTGGCGAGGACATGCTCACCGGCGTATGGGAAGAATGCGATTACGGCCTCGATGTACAGCGAGCATGAAACGAAAACTTTCGCTTTCTGTTCCATTAACACGGTACGTTGCTCTTTGTAATTATAATTCGTTGCAGATTCAAGGTGTCAGAAAATAGAAGAAAGTATAAGAATGAAAAAATTGAATTGCGAGAAAATGAAAAAGTTTTCAACATAAAAATAATTAACCTTAAAATTGGTATAATATTCAACTTCAATTTTCGTCCTTTAGTCCGCTTTTCTCATATTTGAAAACAAATTTAATGAACTTAAAAATACTTTAAAAATGTTTTGAGAAACAACCAAGTGAAGAGAAAAAAGAAAAATACAAGACAAATGGAGAAAATTAATTGAAATACCAAAGATTACGAAAACAAAATATTGAAAGTAACAAACAACTATGCGTATCTTTGTTTGTTATGTTCTCTTTCTTTGTCTTATATTTTCTTTGTTTTATTATATTAGCCTTCAATCTGCACTGGTTCTTCTTCTTCTTTTTTAATTTTTACTTTTCATTTTCTTCTCACGTTTTTATCAAAATATTTAATTTAGTTTCTTTACTCTAGTCTATTTCTACCATTTTATATTTTATCTATTATTTTTGGTTTGTCCCGCATACTTATTCTCCTTATTTATATGTCTAAGCTATTTTTGCTTTTTAGGATGGTGGTGGGAGACCGTTGTTGTCACCGGGCGAGTTGTTGACGTAAATCAGCTCGCTGCAGGTAACATCTCGGCATTTGCTTTTTTGTTGTGTGGTAGTTTGTTTTTGCCACTTACGTATGGTAAACCAAGATTTAGATAAATAAAATCCGCGGTCAATAATTTTTTTCTTAGGAAGCGTTTTTTTTTGTCATAGGGATGTACTTATGGGCACCGACTTGAGCTAATTATTTGCCCTGTTTTACGTATTTTTAAAAAACAAAAAATTTTTATGTGGTACTAGTGAAAGGATCTTATTGGGGCTATCGTATTTAGTACTGTACTCAGGTTCTATGTTTGGGCGTCTTATTGAGTGTCACTGAGAAAATGAAAACTATTCATATGACGACGGATGTGTATGCATTTGTACACCTACATACTTGAAGCTGCAGTCGGTGGATAAAGCGTGAAAAACTGTTAAATCTTTAGGTCTGAAACATTTCCAGTAGCAAATAGCGGTGGGAGTTATATATACAGAAATCTGCTTACGAGCAAGTTCATAGAGGCCACAATAGATGGAATGCTCTGCTCTGCATTTACTTGTAAAAATACAAACTCCTGCTATTATATTATTAATCATGAATACAATATTGTAAAAAACAAGTAATGTCCCTCCTTTTAAAATTTTTTAGTGCAACCAAATTCCTAAATACCTTAATCTTTTCATTATTTTGCGTAAGCCCTGTAATATTGGTTATACATTCGTGAACCCTTGGTTATTTAATTTAATTCAAGAAAATATGGATGGTAAGATGATATGCACGATTCCCAGAATGCGACCACACATTCAAAGCTATGAAAATAAAATTTATATCATATGTAAAGCACACGCTGCTTCTCGAGCAATGATTAATGAGATACTTCTTATATGCACATCTGATAACTTGATAAACAAAGACATAACCTCATTTCAAACGTAACCTACCTCATGAGGCTTTTCCTGTTCCTCCAAAGTAATTGCAGTTTCTATGGCTCGATAGGCAGCATCGTGCGTTTCCCTTATTTTTTCGTAGGTGCGAGACCATTGCGAACTCAATGCAGCGTTCCCCATCATTTGATATTGCAACACGACAGTCTGCGCGATACTAAATTCTTAGGTACACGTAAAGGTCTGTAAATGTACTTTGAAACCAATAAACAAAACGCTTAACTAGTCACGCGGCCATTAATACTCTAATTTGTCTGTGGCGCACTAGAACCTGTTTAAAATGGCTTTTGAAAAGTGTGAGCTGGTTTTGGTGGCCACTTTTTAATCATATGCTGTGACGCCATTTCCATTTAATTTTTTACAGCCATTTATATTTGTGCGACTTGAGATTTGAATTTGGCGCCAGTACTTAGGGCGACGTTAGCGACCCTGTCGGCAGACGTCATAGTACGCGTACGCCGTGTTTCGCCTCATTTTCATCCTTTTACTCATCGAGTAAGAAGTTACGCCGCGTGTTAGCGTGAACGCAAGATTTCCACCGGCGCCGCAACATTTCCTGAAAATGCTGACTGCTGCAAGAGTTTTGGGTCGCAAGGCCGTCGAGCACACCGCGAAGAGGAACTTTTCACAGCTTTTGAAAAACGTGAGTTTGTCGTGCCCCTACACCAGGTCCTTTTTCTATTTAATGAAGATGTAATACGCTTCGGCAAAATGTCGTAGTCGCTGTTTGTTGTACCTTGTCTCATTTGAGGCAGTTTCCACATCACAATCGTATTAGTAATTACCGAAACAATAGAAGTGAGGTTAGAAAGGCCGGCAACGGCCTTGAACCAGTTGCATCACATGCAGCTTCTAGAATCTTCAACGCTCATCTCTTGCATCTTTCTTACAGACGACCGGGCAGACCTACTGTTTAAATCCCAGATATGACTATCAGATCCGGAATAAGTGAGTGTCTTGCACAACATTACACCAGCGTTTTAATGGCGCTATTTTAGGTCCGAAGGTGTCCGGGGAGCTGTCATTGGAATCGACTTGGGTACAACGAACTCGTGCGTGGCAGTTATGGAGGGCAAGCAGGCAAAGGTAATAGAGAACTCTGAGGGCTCCCGGACGACTCCATCAACTGTAGCGTTCACTAAAGATGGAGAACGGCTTGTGGGCATGCCGGCGAAACGACAGGCCGTTACGAACTCTGCAAACACTTTCTATGCCACCAAGCGATTGATAGGAAGGCGGTTTGAAGATGCTGAAGTTAAAAAAGACATGTAAGTTTTTCTGTACAAAATGAATAATGTAGTTAATCTGCACAATTTCCTTCCACTGATTTATGACCAGGTTGTTCAATAGTTTATCACCACACCCCATAATTATCATAAGATAGTAGCCAACACCATTTTGGAACATTTATGGTGGAGGGCGTTGCCCTCATCAATGTTTTCCGGAAAATCTGATTAGTTTGTTGTTATGAGCACATCACTGTTGAAGATAATTTTTAATTGCCTAAAGCTTATTCACGAAAAGTGTGGCAGAGTATCCCTAAATCATTTGTACAATTAGATTGTTAGCATAATTTTGATGAAAAATGAACTAACATTCCATCAGCGGATAGAAAGTTGCCCAGATTTTCTCCAGAGTGATTTAAGATTTTCTCCTACATTCTACTTTGTTAAATTGAATTTCTGAGTTAATTTTAAATTTAACAGTGTTTCAAGTTATCTTATTACCTTTTGTAATTGGTGTTGTTTAATCAGTAATTTGGGACGATTGGCAATTTGACAGTATCGCATAGTTATCTTTGCGTCTTTGGTTGTTGGTCTGACCAAGCCATTCATGAATATACTTATTATAAAATGAATTGATAAGAGCAGAAATTTCTAGAAAATTTTTACTATTAGTAACTTCTCTTTTGACTGAACTCCCTCTATTGGGAAAAAGGGGTAAGGTGTAAAACCAATAGGAATATTTTATCTCTAACATTTTGTACAGTAGTCCTTAATGCTATTATTTATGTCTTTGACACAAGACACATAATTGTTTTTTGTTAAGTTATCAATAACAGTCTTAAATTCACTAAGCGTGAAACTTAAAGGATATAGTCATTGGCGACTTCAATTATTAACAAAATTCTCTTGATAATCTTTCCTATTACAAGAAAGCTTATGTATTAATAATTCAGTAAAGAAGTTGCCACTTAATTTGGTTTCAGCAGCTTGGCAACCTTCATGCATTTCTTCTAAGAATCACAGCATCTTGTTTAAATCTGTATTTTTATCATCTTATAACTCCTTGAATGATCTTGTAATTTTCACTAAATTTATTAGTTCCAATTCGTTTGGTACAGGAATCAATAGTAAAGTGTTTGAACAGTTGGTCCTAAAATTACACATTTCTATAGTAATTTTAAACCATTTGAAAATCAGTTTTGTTAATGTCTTAAAAGTATTTTTTAATTGAGAGAATTATTAGAAATGTGCTCGAATAAATCTTTTTTTTTAAACACCCATCATGGAGGTAATATTCAGATTTATTTTTTCTGCTTATGTTTATAATATTTACAACACTTTGAAAAACAACACACAATATATTTTATAATTTTATAGTTTATACTGTGGTGGTCCAAATCAAAAACCAGATTTAAATTTTAAATAAAACAGGCTCTGAATTGCTGTTATGGATTTTGATTAATATTAAAATACACAAATTTAATTAAACATGGGAAATTACATTTAACAAATAGCTTCAGTTGCAAATCTTGTTTTTTTTTTTACTAATTTTTTCAAATGATCAATTTCATTGATAACACGTCAGATTTCGTTCCTGAGGTCACTTAACTGTTTGCAACTACAAAAATAAGTGACAGTGTTAAATAGCACCACATTGCTGCAGTAAATTAGATGGTGCTGTGTTGCTGGAATCACATTTGTTCTAAATCCACATTGCCCATTTGGTGCCAAAAATTGGGTTATGTGACAGTAACGAAGATTTTTTGAGGTCCACAATGCAACAATTCTGTTTATTTACAAACCTATTGCTTGACTACACTGAAATTTTACTTTATAATGGTTTAAAAACTAATTGAAAAGTTTATTAATGTTGAGAACGTTTTGGCTAGCTTATTAAGTTCTTGGGTCAGTTGAATTTTATACTCATGAAGGTGTGGGTCTTTGTTGAGTATTTGCTAAAGGGAACTTCTTTAAATGTTCAATTATTGTGCACTATGCCAAGTTGTTATTTTCGGATTTTTAGTGACACTTTGATTGTGGTAATATATCTATACTCATGAGATTGTGCCTTCATTACCAATCATGTTCTATCAAATTTTATGATCTATCTTTGTATAGTTGATTCATTTGATGAACTATTTTGATCAAAAATTCCAGGGTTTTCATGCCGTCTCTGCAACATTTTCACCCAATTGATCCTCTTCTACCTTAGTGTAGAGGTAAAGATTCGAAGAAGGGATCTTTCAACTAGTAGCGTCCTCCTTTTTTCACTTGGTTACTGAGAGTCCTTTGCGTTTTAACAATAGCTATATTCTTTCATAGAGCATATTCCATATTTACTAATCGGAAGAATCATAGGTGACCTTTGTCAAAGTATCGGAATTGGCAACTGCACAATAAAAAGTTTAAATTTGGCGTTTAATTTGGATATAAGCTTTGAGGATGATTATTGTTATATTCAGTATATACTGTTGTGCACTAAAAATTACATATGACTAAATGACATCAATTGTGAGGAAACTATGAATTATATTTTCTTATTGTTTGCCTTCTATACTGTATTTAAAAAGAAAGAAATAGAGATAAACTAAGCTTCATTTTTGAAGACTTAAGTGCTATATTTATTAAAAACGTTTTGCTTTCAAGTAAAAAATAACATCATATGAGGATCTTATGGATGTTGAACAAGTAGGCTAATTTAACCAAAGAAATAAAGGTATATCATACCACAAAACTGCAGCTACTACAACTTAAAGTGAATTGAAAATCTTATAGATATGCAAGTGAGTTATAGGCACAATCTCAAACAGTCTCAAAATTAGGGATCTGGTCTAAAAAGTTGATAGTAAGCACTATAGTTACTTATAGAGGATGACCTTGGGCTTCAGGGTAATTATGTAATAATAGGTGGCCATTGTCCCACAACACATCCTAAGACAATCTGATTGGAGAAAATTGTTAATGCTTATTATTAGCTTCAACTTAGTTCAGTATATAAAAGTATTTGATTGAAACATTTTTTTTGGAAAATTTAGCGACAAAATTATATTCCAAATTAATCTTATTTTAACCTTATGACTTACGATAATTACGTCAATGCATAGTTGAATGGCTCTAACCAAAGAGATAATGGACCACTAAGAATGTTTAGAAATAAATTTTTGACGTTCTAGATGAGTAGTTTCCAACCTTTTCTTGAACGTCTCCCATCTAAGCATTTCTAAAATCCTGATGCCACTCTCGTGATATATAATTCTTGTTCAAAAAGTGAACTCTTATTCACGGAATGGTCTGAATAAATTAAATATTTATTATAGAAGTTGTCAAGCGTTGCAATTAATTAGTTATTTTTTTTATCATAACAAATGAAGTGTGCTCATAATTTACGAAAAAAAGGTATGCATATTATTCCGTTACACCAAGGCAGATATTAGCGACACAGGCGCATGTTTGCTTACAGGTTACATTAACAAGTTCATTTTAAAACAAAATTTGATGCAAATCATTTTCTCTGTAATCTAAGCTATTGCAAGTATTGCAACAATTGTAGATTTTGTTACTCGGAATTGAACTCGAGTAATATTGTTCAGAAGTCAGTTTTTTAATTTGATTATATTGTTGATTGATCCTCAAAGATTAGTAATATTGTGTAGAATTTGAAGACAGATACATATATATTTTAACAATATAAGCACGAGAGCTGTTCAAAACTCTTCACTTTTATTTCAGGAAAACAGTTTCTTATAAAATAGTGAAGGCTTCTAATGGAGATGCATGGGTGCAAGGCTCAGATGGAAAAATGTACTCGCCCAGCCAAATTGGAGCATTTGTTCTTATGAAGATGAAAGAAACTGCAGACTCGTACCTAAACACTAAAGTTAAGAACGCTGTTATTACTGTTCCTGCATATTTCAATGACTCACAAAGGCAGGCTACCAAAGATGCAGGTCAAATTTCTGGTTTGAATGTTCTGAGAGTTATTAATGAGCCGACCGCAGCTGCTTTAGCATATGGCATGGATAAGAGTGAAGATAAAATGTAAGTGCTTTCAACGGTTTTTAATTTTGCACTAATTTTACTTCCTTCTAGAATTGCCGTTTATGACTTGGGTGGTGGAACTTTTGATATCTCAATTTTGGAAATCCAAAAAGGAGTATTTGAAGTGAAATCCACTAATGGAGATACATTCCTAGGAGGGGAAGATTTTGACAATGCACTAGTTAATCATTTGGTTTCTGAATTCAAAAAGGAGCAAGGACTTGATGTGACAAAGGACCCTATGGCAATGCAGCGTTTAAAAGAAGCCGCTGAGAAAGCCAAGATTGAACTATCTTCATCCTTACAAACCGACATTAACCTACCATACCTGACGATGGATGCATCTGGTCCTAAACACATGAATCTGAAACTCACACGATCAAAGTTTGAAAGTCTTGTAGGAGACTTGATTAAAAGAACTGTGCAACCATGTCAGAAAGCTCTAAAAGATGCTGAAGTAGCAAAATCTGATATAGGAGAGGTTATTCTGGTTGGAGGCATGACACGCATGCCAAAAGTGCAGAACACAGTTCAAGAAATTTTTGGCAAACAGCCTAGCCGCTCTGTAAATCCAGATGAGGCAGTAGCTGTAGGTGCAGCTATTCAAGGTGGTGTACTAGCTGGTGATGTGACAGATGTTCTGCTGTTGGATGTCACGCCTTTATCTTTGGGTATTGAAACTCTCGGGGGTGTATTCACAAGGCTGATTGGTCGCAACACAACTATTCCTACTAAGAAGAGCCAGGTGTTTTCAACAGCAGCCGATGGACAAACTCAAGTTGAAATCAAAGTACATCAAGGAGAGCGAGAAATGGCAGTCGACAACAAGTTGCTTGGTCAATTCACATTGGTTGGAATTCCTCCTGCTCCTCGAGGTGTGCCACAGATTGAGGTTACATTTGACATTGATGCTAATGGTATTGTGCATGTATCTGCTAGGGATAAAGGCACTGGCAAAGAACAGCAAAGTACGTCATTAATTAGTAAAATAGCAGCAACAGTTTAATTTGATATTTTATAGTTGTGATTCAATCTTCTGGTGGTTTAAGCAAAGATGAAATTGAAAACATGGTTCGTAATGCAGAACAGTATGCACAGGCTGATAAAGTGAAGAAGGAGCGTGTTGAAGCTATAAATCAAGCCGAAGGAATTGTTCACGACACTGAAAGCAAAATGGAAGAATTCAAGGATCAGTTGCCTAAAGAAGAGGTATTAATTGTATGCAATTTTTTCACTCCGTGTGTAACTGTTTTTATGTACATTTTAGTGTGACAAATTAAAAGAAGAAATAAGCAAAGTTAGAGAATTACTTGCAAAGAAAGATGAGGCGGATCCTGAGGAAATCAGAAAAACTGTTGGTACTCTTCAACAATCATCATTGAAACTATTTGAAATGGCATACAAAAAGGTAGGAGTGAGATAATTTATTATCTACCTTATAATTGCAGTTATATAATTCTTTTCTTTTTATTAGATGGCTGCAGAAAGGGAAAGTAGTGGAAGCAGTAGCAGTACATCAGAGCAGCAGACAACAGAAGAAAAAGAGAAGAAAGAAGAGAAAAATTGAGTGTAAATTTGAAAAATACTTAGAACCAAAATGTGATGGACTTTTTGAACATTAGGTGCACCTGTGTATTCCTTGTACCTTTTGTTTTTTCTAATTGAGCATTGCATTAGTTTTGTTATAAAATGCAGTGTTGATTAGAAAATTTGAGACTGCGGTAGCTGCACGAATTTCAATATTTGATGCTCACAGTCGGTATGCCAGTGTTATTAGGTGTGTGATTGTTGATGTGAGATGTGCTGTTCAGTTGGGCGTTGTAGAAGGTTTTTCTAATATTTTTGTTTGTTTATTTTGTGTATAATTTAGTATAATAAATTTGCTACAAAGACCAACTTGCTGCTGTTGATCTTAAATATTGGTAGTATTTTATGCTCTGCAAGAGAGCAACTGGAAAGTTGAGGCTTTTACTGCTCAGCTATTGTATACCATCTCTGATATAAAGCAACATAGTAACCATTGTCTTAGACAATTGCGTTATTAGTGATTGTTTTTAGTAACAAAGTGATCCATCTGAAAGACATCTGGAACTCAAGTCAAACATGACCATCCACACCGAAGCCAAGCGCATTAAATGCTTAACCATAAACTATCAAAACTTTAATATTAATTTTTTGTACTAAATATTTAGTTTTCTTATTCTCTGTAATGCTTTGAATAAGATCCGTTGTCACTACTACATTTTTTTACGTCTTGTCTTTATTGCTTTATGTTCCTTTTGCTCTATATCAATAATAAATATTAGCTAAATTCGTATTTTCCATTTGTTGTAAATGTTCTCATCTTTTCATTTCGTTCCCAATATTGAATATGTTGAAATATTCTCATCTCTCCATATCGCTTCCATTGTATCCAATAGTACTGACATCATTGTACATTTGCAATTTTAAGTGTTCTCTAGGCTGTACCATTATAATAGTTGTACTTTTCTATATTTTGGTAGATATAGTGAGTAACCCAGAAGTTAAAGCATATTTCTCTCCATTTAGGACAATCTTTGAATAGGTGGGTTCATTACTACAGAAAATTATTACTTTTGTTAGTGGATATTAGTTAATTGTAAGTTTTAGGCTTCTGTACATTAAAGTGAGAATCCTTATATAAAGAGGAATGTCATCTGTCTGTTGCCTTTTATTTTCCAAATTTTGATCAAGGCAGCTTCCAAGCGGGAGACAAGTTTTTATTTCTATCATTTCTAACATCTGTTAAACTTTATAATTTTTGATCTGTGATAGAGAAATAACGTTTTCAGTATTTAACTAAGGACTATTAAGTCAAATCCAGATGCCAAAAATCAGTCTGATCGGAAAATCTCGAGACCGGAAGTGGCCGCAAATTTTTGTTTATGTATAGAAATCCCGGACATCTGTAGAACCGGAGTTATGTGTTAATATTTTATTTAAAAATCTAAAAAACTATGAGACTGGTTTGATATATTTATATATACACAGGCCAAGTTGGCCCATGGCTTTATTACAAATTTTCCTCCAGTCTTTCTTGTTTTTTGTTATTTCTCGCCACCCAGTTATGCCAATTTCATCCAGATTTATTTCGACTGCTTCCAACCAGTTTGTGCGTGGCCTCCCTCTCTTTCTTCTTCCCATTATACTTCATGTTAACACTTGTTTTGTTGGTCTTTCTTCTGGCAATCTTGACACATGTCCCAGCCATCGCATTCTTTGTGCTCTTATAACATTTGTGATTACTGGTTGCCCGTATAATAGTACAACTCCATATTTGTTCTTTTCTTCCTCCATAGATTTTTCGTAGCACTTTTCTCTCCCAGATCTCCAGCATGTCTCTCTCTTTTTTATTTAACTTCCATAGTTCACATCTATAGGTAACTATTGGTTGGATAATTGTTGTATAAATTCTAATTTTTGTGTTTCTCGAAATATTCTTTGATTTGAAAACAGCTCATAATCCACCTAAACATTTTAAACCTTTTGCTATCCTTTCTTGAATTTCTCATCTTTCATCATTTTTGTAGTTTATTGTTACTCCTAAATAAGTAAACATTTCCACTTTTTCGAAATTATATTGAGCTGTATCTTCTGCTTTAAATTCCAGTTTTTCTTTTGTGCACTATTTCTCCCTTCATTTACCACCATATATTTAGTTTTCTTTTCATTGATTGTTAGTCCCACCTTTTTTACTTTGGTTTCAAGTCTTCTTATTGCCTCTATTAAATTCTTCTCAGTTCTAGCCAGTATCACAATATGGTGTATGCAGATTATCTGTATACTTTGATTGTATCTTGTGTCTTTGGTTTTTAGTTCACTCTCTCTGATAATTTTATCCAGAACCACGTTAAACAAGGTCGTTGACAGCGAGTCTCCTTGCCTTAATCCTCTATGTACTCTAAATATCTCTGACACATGTCCATTGATTAGTATCTTATAATCTGTTTCAGTTAAGGTCATTCTTACTAGTGTTATAATTTTTTCAGAGATACCCATTTCCTCCATAGCTGTGTATAGTTGCTCCCTTTCTATCGTGTCATAGGCCTGTTTAAAGTCGATGAATACCATGTATAGGGGTAACCTTTGGTCTATACTGTTATCTATAATTTGTTTTACGATGAAAACCTGATCCATAGTTGATCTATTCTGCCGGAATCCACATTGGTATTGACCTATTTTTTCTTCCACAGTTTCATTTATTCTATTCTTTATTGCCAATGCTAGAATTTTATATGTTGTATCCATGAGAGCTATGCTCCTGTAGTTTTTGCAGCATGTTACATCTCCTTTTTTGTGTACGAGACATATCAGGGCTTCCCTCCACCTTTTTGGCTTTATTTCTATACATGTTCAATGATTTTATGTATATTTATTACCAATTTTTCTCCACCTGCTTTTAGAATCTCGGCTGTTATCCCATTTTCCCCTGGTGATTTGTGGTTCCTAAACAATTTTATTATATTTTTTTATTTCCTCTACACTCATTTCCCTTGTTATCTACTACATTTGCGTCCTCTGTATATTCTTCTACTTTATAAACATCCTTAAAATATTCCATCCTCTGTTTAGACTTTCTCTTAAACCACCTACTAAATTTCCTTGTTTATCTTTATAAAATAGCAATTTTTCTTTGGATTTTCCACTTTGCTTCTTTACATTTTGATAAAATTCTCTGGCCTGTTTTTTAACATAGTTGTTTTCCATCTGTTCCATTTGCTTTTCTAGGTATTCTCTCTTCTTGTTCCTACATGTTTTCTTTGCTTCTTTTCTACATTGTTCATAACATTTTTTGTTCCCTGCCGTGTTCTGCTTCAGCATTTCTATTCTTGCTTGTTCCCTTCTTTTTATTGCTTTTCTACATTCATTATCGTACCACATTTTGGTTTTCTGTTTTGTGTCTTCTCTTAGTATCTGCACTCTTTCTTTTAATATGTTTTCAAATTCATTCCATTTTTCTTCTATATTCGCACTTTTATGGCTTTATTTATACTTTCTTGAAAGTGTGCTCTTTTATTTTCGTCATTCAAATTACTTATATTGTATTTAACTCTTTAGTTTTTCCTTCTTTCCCGCTTTTAGTGGTCTTCTGTATCTTATTTTTGCTCTAACTAACATATGATCACTATTTGCATCCGCCCCACGATAACTTCTCACATCCGTTATGTAACGTATATGCTTACTTTCTATAAGCAGATGGTCTATTTGGTTTATCGATTTCTTATCTGGTGAAATCCAGGTTCCTTTGTGTACTTCTCGATGTTCAAAATAAGTTATCATTACTCTAAGGTCTTTTTCTATCGTCAATTCTATCATTCTTCTTCCATTTTCGTTACTTTCTTGATGTTTACTGTGTATTCCAATATATGGTCTACACATTTCTTCTTTTCCCACCTTTGCATTATAGTCCCGATAATTATTTTCACATCATAATTTGGTATCTTGTCTATCAATTTCTTGATTTCCTCATAGAAGCTTTCTTTCTCTTCCCTTTCTTTTTCCTCGCTTGGGCAGTGCACATTAATGCTGCTAATTTTTCTGTACTTACTTTTAACTCTCAGCATACTGATTCTTTTTGATGTTGGGCAAAAATTTACTATTTCTTCCTTAACCTTTTTGTGTACCAGAAACCCTGTACCCAGCATTCTGTCTTTACTTCCACTATTGAAAAATATATAATTCCCTATTTGGTTAGTGCTATTTCCAGCCTGTTTTGTTTCCTGCAGGGCCATGATCTCTATTTTGTACTTCTCCATTGTGTTAATTAGCCCAATTAGCGCTCCTTCTACGTATGTTCCCCTAACATTCCAAGTTGCTATGTACATTTGAACAGTTTTGTTTTCTTTTACTCCATCTATCCCTTTTTTTTTGTTGGTTTTTAGCTTTTTCATTTATTATATTTTTCCTACAATCGTTAGCCTTTTCTTTTGCCGTTTTCGTCTTCCATTTTCCATCCTTTTGTGCTGCTACATTTAGTTTTTTGAAGGTTGAAGTTGCTGTTCACTTTTGTTCCATTTATATACCGTGTCATTAATTATTAGCTTCTGGTACCCTATTTTAACCCTGTTTCCCGTCATTTTTTCTTCTTTGGCACTTTCTTTTATTTTTGCTTGAATTTGTCTTTCTTCCAAAGTTAGATCACTGCCTATAAAAATCTTGCTTCCACGCAGTCTGCCTTTCCGCTTCATTATTTCGTCTTTCTGTTCCTGGTTTTCTAATTTTGCTATTATGCATTTTCTTGGCTCTTCTTTCCCTACTACATATGCTTCTTTAACTTTTACTTCTATTCCTATCTTGTCTCGTATTAAATTTTTTACTCTTCTTCCAATTTGTGATTATTAATTTGCGAACCCATAATTACTATGTTATTCCTTCTTTTTCTTTTCTCCTGTTTTTCTATATAGTCTTCTAACTTTTGCACTCTCGTTTCTAACATTTCTCGTTCTCTTATCCATTGTTCTTCCTTCTGCTGTAACTGTAGCTTTAAATGTTTAACTTCCTCTTGATTCTTTTTAAATTCCGCTTTTGTCTTCTTGTCCTTGTTTCAGCTCTTCCTTCATATTTCCTATCAATTTTATTATTTCATCGATATTTTCTTTAATTTCTGTGTTCTGGCTATCAATATCTCTTCTTTTTTCTTCGGTATAACTGGCTTTGGTATTTTTCATAAGTTCTCCGGGGTCTTTAAGTTTGTTAGTTGTGTGCTTGCGAATTGTTTAATGCATCGTATTTGTTAGAGAGCACTGGAGTCTGAAGCTTCTTGCGCGTTTTTTCTTTTCTCTGTTTTGTAGACATAACTGTTTACCAATAGTGTTCTTGAGATGAAGTAGTATTTTCTAGTTTGTCGTCGCTAGTAAAAACCATTCAAAAGTTGATGAGTTGTGGTACGGCGTATTATTGCTGGTTTAGAGAGAAATAATTTTTGGGTCTTGGTATAAGTTGACTCATTTATGTTATAGTTTACTGGGATTTGGCTTTGTGAAGGATTGACTGGTGTTAAGTTAACGTTGTAATAATTTACTAAGAAGATACCTGCAATTTGGAGGTTCCATGGAACTATTTAAATTAAAAGGCCTGTTTAACGCTGTTAGCGATAAGGCGGCCATGGCCGCGTTATTGGAAAAAGCACTTGGATAATAAATTTAAAATTAAATCAAGAAGTAAATACGCTTGATCTTGAGAAAGGCTGAGCCTTCACCGTTGCGTCAGTGCAGTTGTAGTTGGCTTACACGCGTCTATTCTGCTTCGATGCATGAGCCAAACTATGTATTTATATACATTTCTTGTTTTAGTTTATGATTAATTTTTTTTCATTTTGATTTATTATGTTCTTTTTGTCTATTAAATCGTGTTATTTTTGTAGTACTACCTCATAACTTAGAATTGGAAAGACAAGCTTCAATATTACGTCAGGTTTGGCGAATTAGTTCTGTAATATATTTATAATAATATTGATATGATTTACTTACAGTGGAAAACGTAAGTATGAATAGTTTTAAATAGCCGTACAATACTCTTTAGACAATTAGCTTACATCATTACATATTTGAATACGATTAATAAAATAACTTTACAGTAAAGAACGGCTTATTGCACTCCTTCGACAAAGGCCGAGTCGTCCAGGGTGTGGAGCCAGTTGAAGATCATCATGTTCCGCTCGTACTTCGACAGCGGCTTGCCGCGCTCTCGCTCCACGTCCCGTAGGGTGAGAGGTAAATTTTTCCCGGCCGACTGCTTGACAGCTTTGAGCATTGAAACGTTGGCGCTGTTGGTTGGCGAGGGCTTTGGCGCCGGATTCGGCCCAGGAACTGCAAGTCTTGACGCGGGCTCCTTAGAACTGACGGTGGAGTCTACGAGGCTGTTTGAAGGGCACGTCAGCGACACCTCTAGCCTGTCTAGGTTGAACTCGCTTTGGGAAAGCCTCTCCAGTGCTTTATAAGTTGTTAGCAGCCGTCGTCTAATGTAATTCTGGCGTACCTGAAACATATGTCACACTGGTTTAAATTCCTTTAGTCATCACTGAATTGAAACAAAACGGTGTTACATTCTAAAATGATTGGCACTCCTTGAAGCTCTGGTTGTGTCGGAGATTGAAATGCGCGTTCAGAGGGTGTGTGAAGCTAGATAATAGTAATGCCACTAGATGACGCTGCTGGGAGTCATTCGTGTAGTGCTGCGAGTGCAGTTGTGGGCAAAGTGGAAGCAGATAATTGTGGATATTGATGGACAGCGTGTGTTTGTGAAGAATGGAAGTGACTGCTTTAGACATCCATATGAGGTTAGTAACCATGTGTATAAATGGAAGATTGAGTCACAAAATGTAACAAGTCTCTCTTGCAAAACTTTGCATTCCATCAATCATAGGGGCTTGCAGGTAACAAAAGTCTGTGCACAAGGGGTTCTCCATACTTTTATGGTTCAGAAGCATGTGAAGGTATGCCAACAGTTGCACCAGTTCTTCTTCAACGATGAACTTTAGTCGGCTGTGCGCAAGTGGTGTCGTGCTACACCCAAAGAATGGTATGCAGCAGCTTTATAGAAAGTGCAGAAGCAAAAAACGGCAATACCTCTAATGAAATGTGTATTTACTTTCTTCTAATAAGAGACTAGTGAGAAGAAAACAATTACAGTGCCAATCATTTGAGAATGCCTCGTATACTTTTTTTAATTAAAACTCGTACATAAATTACTAATATATTTTCAAATTCTGACAACAACAAATATAGAAATAAATAATTTAAAATTTAAGACGAATTGATAACTGCCTAGGTGTATTTTAAATACTTTTACAAATATTTTAATGAATGAGTGGATGATAGTCCACAAATTTTAATTTGCTGTTTATAAAAGTTACTAACTGTAACTATTCTAACACAATAAATGAATTACTGTTTAAAATAATCCCTTTTAGCTTTAACTTATCCTTTAAGTAGCTATAGTCATATTATAGTCTTTAATGAGACTACTTTCTTCACCAGAAAACGTTTTAAATTTATAACTTTTGGTGCTTTTCTTGCAGATTAACTGTTTAAGTACTGTCTATAACTCGTGGTCCGATGAATTTCAATTATTCGTTTAAAAAATTAAGTCTAGTACATTTACCTGAAGACACTTCTAGGTGGTTTTTGACTTGCTGAGAACTCTATTGTTCATTATTGCTAACAGAGGCAACAGGTTCATATGCAGTATATTAGTATGCTTTAATGAAGATTTACACACGCTTTTTGTAGAAATTGAGCTCACTAGTACCACTATACCATAACTTAAGTAGGATAATCATTGAGGAGTTTTGTCATAAAAGTTGGAGAGAGGTTTAGGTATAAAAACAATCATTTTAGTGATTGAAGAATTTTGAATTGTAGTTTTTTCGGCTCTAAAAAGTCTGTTGTATACTCGTATTGCTTGATTAACGGAGAAGAAAGCTTACTGACTTTAACAGTCGCTAGAGCTTCAACTACATAATGAGTAAGTGGTTTGCCAGTTGGTTGGTAAATTTAAGTCACTGTTCAGCACATAGGAGATTGACACGTTAACCTCCATATACAATCTTGATACCAATTGGTGCTAATTTCTATAAACTTATTATTGGTTTAGTAAACAGACTTCCATTTAATTTTACGAAGGACTATAACTGGCACATGATTTACATAATCATTTCGTAACAACATCTCTCATCTGCAAGGCATTTTCCAATTTCCTATTTTGTCACGCTTTTGGTGCGTTGTAGTAGTTGAGTTGAAAGATGATGTTTGGCTCATTGCCCCACCTGGCATGTCTACAACCTCATGTTTATGAAAGGTGGTGCTCTTTACTTATTTTGCACTCATTATCCTTTGGTAGCTCAACATTTAATTTCGGGGACATTCGTTAAACCGTTACAAATCATATAAATAATTAACAAAGATCCCTGGCCTTACCATTGTTTCTTCCTTTGTAGAATAGATCAATTGAAGAATCGCGTTTCAAATTTTCTGACCAACATATAATTATAGTTTATACTGTAGTGGCTTTAGGTTACTCCTAGATGATTACATAAACTGGTATGTATTTAAATTTTAACACTGTAGTCGATAAGAAAATATTTTTCAATCGCCTTATCTTAGAAGCCCCATTAAAAATACTTAGTTTTAAACTAATCTAACTAAAATACTTTAACATTTACTTTGATTGTTTCATGTACCATTGAATTTCTATTTTTCTAATTTCACTAAAAAAACCTTTTATAATAGTTTATCTACAGAAAAATATAATAGAGAATAATAAATAATACTTATAATATCAATGCATTGACTGATTAATGTAATTAAGCAAATGCCTGATTCTGATTACATCTCTGCGTTAATGTGACATTTAGCATGTGAATGTTTACTTAATTAAAATTACGGCTCAGGGTCAACATCTAATGTAACTGACATTATTGGGTCAGCAGGCTAAAAATATGCTACTTTTTTAGCCATCACATTATTTCATCAATATATGGAAAGGTTGCAGGTATGTGTGTGGGAGACTAGTAAGTGTCTGGTTCATAATTTATTGGGCCTAACATAGAAGCAATAAAAAGATTTTATTTATCAGTGAAGGTCTATTTTATTTAGTATGTATATTTAAGAGTCTTAAAAATCTTTTAAAAAGTTATCAAAAATACTGAACTTTAAAGGGTTGTAACAAGGGGTGTAAGGGCTGCAAACAAGCTACAGGAGATGAAATGCGAAATATTTTTGTACTACAACCATTATTTTAAAATTGCATCAAGATGCTAAACAATTAGCGTTCTTACCAAAGACTTTTCTACTCCTCATTGTGTATTTGATGCCCAGTATCGTGCATTTGATCACTTTTGCGAGTAGTTCCGTTTTTGATTCAAACACTGTATGTGTGCGTCCGTGCTTGTGTGTATAGTAATGCGCAAGTATTTATTACGATATAATAGAGTTTGGTCTATACGTTAAATTGAGAATCAATCAAATTTTATAAAAATAGATCTATGCGACTTAACATACAATGGACTCTACTTGATAATGTTTATATATTTAATGTTTGACTGTTCTCAATGTTTAGTCTGAATGGCGTAAAAAGTGACAGTAAAAATTGTAGTCAAAAATATTATCATATGGGGAGGGGACAAAATAATATTATTTATCTGAGTTCACAATTGATGGTATCCGAATATCCTAATGTTAATCAATCCTAGAAACAATGTTTTTTCTAGAGAAATATCAACACTGTTTTCTTAATAATGCGTGTCTTAAGCGGCAAAACTCAAAAATTAATTGTTTTTTCGATCAGTCATGTGGACACATGTAGTTAAGAACATTGAGATAAATAAATTATTCACGGTGATATAGAACTCTGGTTTTTAACCATCCTTGTGGTTTTCATTGCATTGTTTATACTCTACTACTTTGCTAGTATAATTCTTTTCTAAAAAGTTAAGTATGTCTAAACATGTTTTGAATAGGTATGAAGATGAATGTCATGTTCAGTTATAATGTCGGCAAAAACTAAAAGAAGTGATAGGAGTAGGTGTCCAAAACTAGCATAGTTCAATAATGTTATGTAAGCATTGTATGATTATAGGACATTGAATCAATGCACTTTGAAGTCTCTTAGTGTGCATTTGGGTATTTGATTTCTACACATCCCAAAACTAACTACATAAAAAACAGGGGTGTAAACTTCTTATAATCATATGAAAATTCTTACATTCTCTATTTAGTTTAGAAATTATCCCTCTTCAATTGATGATCACATCTATTCAAATTTATGCATTACGCTTGTGTAGACATATAAAGCGCCATCTGTTAGCTTTACATCTTACTACAAAATATGCTTGTTCTACCAACATAACCTAAAAATGACCGATGAAATCAATGTTGTGCGACACACAATATTTGGGACATTTTTCCCTTTTCGCGTTACAACTGTAAAAAAGAGCCAGTAATGCCCAGGAAGTAATTTTTGAGGTTTTACCTAACAATTGTGTGTTCTACAGTTCCCGAAAAAACTGTTCCCAACAATTTAAAAATGTAAATATTAATCTACGTGATGCCAAACCTCCTGAATAGCCAAAGAAATGAGCAACTGGAACTTTTGCTCACAGTCAAGAGTTTACAAAGAAACTCAGAATAACACGTCGATTTATTTTAAGTGAGGAAGATTCTCAAGGAATACTGTGCATCCAAAAAGGCGAAATTCGAGGCCAGGAATATTTAAAGAATTATCATACAAACTAAAAGAAAAAAGTGCTGCTAAAGATACTTTGTTAACAGTATTTTATCTCAATTTATTTTCTCTATAAAAGATAATGCTAAGAAACTTAAGTTCCATATAAAACGTATCATCAGTGATAAAATGGACTTTTTATGAAGTAGGCAATCGAAATAGAACCTTTGGTTTAATAGTTTGTGGAAAACAACAATTAACAGTTCAAAACAGTCAAACTAGGGGCAAATGGCTATCCATAATTTTTATAACACGTCACTGGAATGTGTCATTGCAAAAACCATAATCATACAGTGCGAGCTATGTGGCGTCATCCAATAGAAAAAATGTAAATCATTTTTCAAATAAGTTAAAAGAAGTAATGGCCCAAAGTGGAGAAACAAGCACAAAAACTGTATCTGGTCAACATTCAAAAGCAATTGCAGTCAAAGAAAAAAACAGGTATCCCAAACTGCAAAAGCAGAACAGGAGATCTCGGTAACAATCTGCTTTGTCATTTCTGCAATGAAGAATAGTATTCCTGCTGTGAATATATTTACTGCAGTTTCATCACTTACACATTAGGTTTACATCCCTAATAGGTTGGGTAACACCCAACTTCTATGCTAAACGGACCATTGCCTTAAAGAGATTATCCTAAGTCTTTAAAACCCACCTTTATCGTATTAAGCATGACTACTGCCAATGCTAAGAAAATTGAGTGGTAAGAAGTACTGATAATTTTGACTTGGGTTTCCTTCTTCCGCTTTTGCCTTTGTCGAAAGATGAGAGCTTTAAACCTTTAAATTATGAACGTGGAGAAATTGACAATTATCTGCCAACTAATTTTATTTTCTTGTTATGTATTATATATCGTCTGTATTAGATATGACCTTACTAAAAAGCATCTGGACAAATGGATGTTCATTGGCAGAGGAAAATTGAAAGAGGATTTATGGCAAGGTTATTTATTAATGAAATGGTTTAGTCTCCTTTGAAGCGGTCCTGATTTATAAGTGGGAAGAAACCAATCCAGGTATATGTTTAGGGTTGCTTCAATAATTGAGGATTCGGAACACCTCTTCATCGAGGCATTAAATTCAGAAAATATGGTTAAATAATATTAGTTTGCTGGTATGGAACCGATAACGAAGAGTTGTTAAAAAAAGATGATCTCAAACATTGCAACTAAATATGCACGACATGAAAAGAAGAAAATGAAGTCAGCAGATTAGATTAAGCATCGCAATTTCCCGACGCCAATCTCATCGAAAATGTTTGATCTTGCTTTCCGCGTACACTCTAAATCTAGTTGCTAATATACGAAATCGTCATGTAATACTAGATAGTAATGGTGATTAGACATCTTAATAATTTAGAGCGTAAGAATGTTTTGTAAGTGTTTTACAAATTGTATTCTGTTTTATTTCTCAAATAAAAAATAACTAAAATAATAACTGCAAAAGCTGATGTGTTTTAAAATACTAATGATACTGCTCGATTTAATAGCGTGATCGCTAATGTGTGTCGGCAGGAACATACATAATGGGAGGCATGGTTTCTTTCCAAGAAGACATGCCCGAAATAGTTTATTCAAAAACAAATAGCGATTGTCTATTGAGATAAAAAGAAGATGTCGATGATGGATTGGCTATTCCCTCGTAAAAGCGGCACTGCAAATAACTGAAGCGACATCGCTACGAGTAATGGAAACGCGGCTTATTACTTGAACATAACAATGCACACCACATGTCAGTCGCCACATCGATTACAGGCTGTTTAACGCAATGAAAGGGACAAGATGTTCTCTAACAAGCTTCAGTCAGTTGTCCATACTACATCCAAAGAATTGTTTGAATCAGCTTTTTGGAAACTGCTGGAGCGATGGCAAAAATGCATAGACATCGAAAGAGAATACCTTTAATGCATTGTGTACTCGCTTCATCCTAATAAAAGATTGACGAAAAGAAAATAATTGTAGTACCAATCATTTTTGAACTCTAAGTATATAATTTACGTACTGATCGATCTAGATTTTAGTAGAAATAACTGCAACGTGTCAATATCAAAACGGACTACGCTCAACTCAAAACTACATACATGTGTTGTCACTGGCCTAGCATTTATCATGCAGAAAGTACATGCCTAGTATTTTAAAACCAGGAATACCTTCAAGAACACTCGCCGATATGAAAATTGCTTGCAAATGAAACAATCGAATGTCGAAGTCAGAATGAAAAATTATCTTAAGAAGTTTGCTTGGCAAAACTCAACTTTTTTAAGATCATTATGAACTGGTTTAATCATTTCCCTTTGTTTTATCATTAGATGCGCGCTAATGACGATTGAGGTCACATCTAGTCTCCGAGTCGAAAATCATAAAAAACTATTTTCTCCCATAAACCCTCAATTATAATTGAAGTTTATAAAAAATATGTTACTACTGACGCTCTTTCGTAATCATTGTACTAAAATGATCAGCATAATTATTAGTTTTTTAAAATACACCCGTTTTTATTTGACCACAGCTTAGGGGACTTTGTCTTGGAAAGTGGAAGGAGCTCTTAATTCTGTGCAGCTTACAGTTGAAAAAGTCTTCATGAAAAATTCATGATGAACACTCTTTCCTGATCATTTTTTGAATGATAGAACCTATATACGGGGACTATTCAAAAAGTGCCTAAGCATTGTTAATATAAACTTTCGCCCTGACGACGGCAATTGCCACCATTATATTTCAATGTTTAACTTTACGTTTACTAACATGTTTAGAATTCGCTTTTATGAAATTTAATGTGTTTTTATCTAAAAGTATTATTTTTTTTTTTTTGGAAAAAATGAATCAAGATAGCAAACGAAAATTAGGTAAGTGTGCCTGTAGTAGTTACTACATTATTTAGGGTTAAAATATTTATTAGTTGATCGATAAATGTGTTCTATTGTAATAGTGGATCAAAAGGGTCGATGAGGATATTTTGATAGTATTCCAAACTTTGCGTACGCAATTGCCACCATCGAGAACTGCTGCATTCATTCATAAAGCCTTTGAACTCTAAAACATGTATCATATTGCCGATTTAAATTGTTTTTGTTTATTTAGTGTGACATCATCTTTCTGCTTTAAATGAAGATGGAATAACACCGCTTGTATTTTAGGGAAAATTTAAAAGCTCCTAGAAACATATCGCTGAAGACTGCTTCGGATTCGGTTGTACAAAATCAAGAAGAAGAAAAATGTTGCTACAAGTGATGAGGCTTTATCTGTGGAAATATGTTAACTAAAGTGAACAAAGGAAAAAATAGTTGCGAAGAAACACTCGATACTCCAGTTGTTGATTTTACTCCATCCAAAGGCCTGGATTACAAAGAAAACTTGCTGAAGATCAAATTCCACAATATTTCTCAAATTATTTTTCTGATACATTTTTTTCTGAGCTGGGGAGAAGACAAATATGCATTCGATGCAAAAGTTTGGAACATAAACTGCAGCAAATTATAAAATTAGTTGCCATTCACATACCCATAGGAATTATTCAGTTTCCAAGGCTAAGGATGTACTTGGCTTCTTTCATAAGAATAAAATTTTTCGATGACATCGGCTCGACCAGAAATCGGTTTAAATTGCTGATAAATAATCGTCATGTCGTAGATATCAATGACAGCAAAGGAAAGACCAATAAGCTCTGGAAAGTTCGACCAATCATCCAATCTTTCGAAAAAGTGTGAATAGCTTCCTCTAGAAGAAAACCTGTGCATTGACGAAACAATTATTTCTTTCAAGGAGAACTGTGCATCAAGCAGTACATTAGAGTAAAGCCAAACCCATGGCGTATTAAAGTGTTTATGTTATGTGGTAAATCAGGCATAATTTATCATTCAGTTGTGTAGCAAGGCTGCGCCACTATTCCTCAAATCATCAAGGATGCTTACTCAGCAACGAATGAGCAAAATTCCAATTACAAGCTTTTTTGGATAACTATGTCACATGGTTTCCCTTTGCTAGAAGAGCTGAGAGAGCAAGGAATTTTTATGATAGGCACAATTCGGTCCAATTGACTCGAAAAATGACCTTCGAAATCAGAAGCAAAGCTGAGAGTTTCAGGGCGTAGTATTAATGAGTCCTTTGCTTCAAATGATGAAAAAATTATGGCAGTTCGTTGATTTGACAACAAAATTGTCAACACGGCGTCAAAGTTGATTGGTGTAGAACCATAAGGTGAAATAAGGAGGTGGGACAAAAGTCAGAGAGGGTATATAAATCCCAAGAGTCCAGTTTGCATGCAATCCTTCAATAGGAGGAGTTTATAGGGACCTCTATTAGATCCTGCAAATGAACCTCGAAGATAATTGTCCATTACTAAAATCTAGCTATGTGTAATGCATGGCTAAAATATCAGATAAACAGAACACTCAAGTACAAAAACTTGATTTGCTCAATTTTACTTGGGCAATGGTGGAAAGCCTAACTTTTTCGGGCCATGCTCCAAAAAGGGACAGGCCATTGTGAAACCCATGTTCCCCCATTACACTAAAAAAAGATAAGTTTGGTCATCCCACAAATGATATTAGGCACGATAATATTGGCCGCTATCTTATTCACAGAAACGGTCATGTGCACTTGAAATTTGCAATGTTCTTCTCAAATTTTATATGTGTGTCTTTTTAAAGCAAGGAACTGTTTTAAAGTTTACTATATGAAATAGTTTTGTACAAAAAAAAACAAGAAAAATTATATTTTCTTTTAAAGTCTTTTTGCTTCACGAAGACCTAGTAGTGGTACTTGTCACATCTCTATAGTTTCATAATATTAGCAGTCTTAGAAGATTTTCAAGTTTTTATGATTCTTATGTCTGTTTAAGCCCAACTGCACCATAAAAAATGTTTTGCTGTTTAAAAAAAAAATCAGAGTTCATAAGGATAACGAGAACGGTTTACGTGACATCAATATCATCTAACAGCAACTGGAATATATATGCATAAAGAATAACGACTCCATACTAGTCACTAGGAGTGCTAGACGCCATTGAACAAATATGGGTACATTGAAGTCGTTTTCTTCAAATGATAGCGAGTAGAGTAATGCACGTGCAAGCAATTTTGTTTTAGGTTTAAATATACCTTCACGAAAACCATTCTGATGATTAAAAAAGCTTTTGGGAGATAGCTAATGGCGATCTCTACTTTAAAGGGAACTAAAGCGTCATTATCTTATGTTTCTAATATTTCTTCATATTTCACACTACGTGGTAGGATATTTTTGGGCAAACTTCGTATATCTGTCTCATATAGTTATGTACACGGGTTTAACTTCATGTTTATGAGATAATTCTCGACGTTTCGGTATATTTTTTGAAAATTTAACTTGAGGAGCCAATCTACCTACTCTCCAAGAAGACCTACAAGAACTTGAAGAAGACTGGTCCTTTGTGTGCTCTGCTTTTTGGGAAAATTTGTTCCATGTGACAAGTAACCATTGGTTATCATCTCTTATATAATGGTATTGAGAGCGTTTTTCCATGTCAATTGTATTACAAACTATTCTGATAGTAGAATGGGAAATGGGAACAATGGTTTACTTGGGAGAAATTAATTTTGTGACGTTTAATAAGTTGCCTTTCTGTACGACCAGAGAGTGTTTATATATTCGGCTTGATATTTGCCTCTTTGTTTGACCTGTATAGGTCCTTTGGCAGTCTTCATAAGGTATTTCATTCACTCTTTGAAGTTCGTTAAACCAGTGATCCCTGGTTGAACAAATATAATCGGCTATTTTATTATTGCTTGTGAATACTGGGTATGTTTTTTTTTTATTAATATACAGCTTTTTTATAGATCACGGCTCTAATGTAAAACAAGAACGTTTTTCATTGATCAGGATAGTCCTGAGACTGGTAGTAGGTATTTTTGTTAATATTTCTAATTATATGGGATAAAGATTTGTAGTAAAAATTTTTGTCACTTTTTCCTATCAAAAAGTGGTGGATTTGATGGCAAAGGATTTTACAATTGACTAGATTTGGACAAAGTTATGATGGGATTTAGCATTTAGGTAGGCTTTCTATAAACAATGCATGAAAGCTGCCGTTGAAAGGATTTTGTACTGTAAGAGTGTCCAGAAGAGTAGGGAATTGTTTTGTTTTGTTTTCATAGTAAATTTGATTGGTTGGTGTGAATTTAGTTTAGGTGGGACAGAAATTTAGGAAGCGTGTCTTGTTCACGAGGTCATAAATAAAATTTGCCGCCACTTCCAGTCAAACCGGTCTCGAGATTTTCCGATTAGGCTGATTTTTGGTGTATGGTTTTAGTTGAATACTAAAAACGTTATGTCTTTATCTATCACAGATCAAAAATTATAAGGCTTGACGAATGTCAGAAATGTCAGAAATAGATGCTGGTCTCCAGCTTGGAAGCTGCCCTTATCAAAAGTTATAAGGAATGACATATTGGAAGCTGGGTCCGATAAAAACCCTTATTGCATTGCTCTAGGACATCCAACCTATGCCAGCTCGTGGGTGTGAACCTGGTAGGACATGGGTTTTCGAATGATACCCTTTTTATGTCTTTAGGTTAAGTAATTCTCGAGTTGAAAGTCGCGACAGACGGACGGACGAACAGACAGACATCCGCACCGATTCCATAAGGCTTTCCTTTCAGGTATAGAAGCCTAAAATATCAACGGCATATTGTATTCAACAGAAATGTTTGGAGTAAAAGGAGGTGAGGGTTTGCGTGTCAAAACCAATCATGAAAAGATTTGATAGAACAGGTGGAAGTGGGAAACTCATAGAAGTGCCATTAAAATTTATTTTAAAGGTAAAGCAGGTACTGGATAGTCAACGGCTAATTAAAGAGAAAGTACCATTTTTAAATATTGTAAGTTGATTTCAATAAATGCGAGGTCTTAGGAATTGTTAAACAAAGAGACATCAAAGCTGACTGACTATATCATCTTTGCGTATAGGGAAAGTTTTGAGTATTTCTATGAAATTATAGGAATTTCGGCCACAGAATGAAAGAGACTTGCTCTGTAAAAGATTGAAGAATTTTGGCGATATGCTTAGCTAGGTGGAAGAAAAGCCAATACCCAAAAATAAAAATTTTACAAATTGTGCCAAAATCAACTATACAGTATCCAGCCATCACTAGCCGACACCGTCGTGCATAATTTTTTCGACTAAACTATAAGCGATTCGGTTATCTAGGCTTTTTCTTAGTTTTTAATTTTGCTGTTGAAATGACAATTGTTAGGCCCTTGCCAAATCTAATAAATAATGTTTACTTGTTGTATGGAACAAACTTTCCTGACTCGGTGCATTTCCCGGCAAAGTTCACCTACAATCAAATAAACAGTGAATCAAAGCACATAAAGGATCAGTCAGTCTTCAAATACTCATTGCTAGCCGCCTTTGGGGTGTTGTAAAATTGAGACCTCGAGTGAGGAGTTAAATTTTCTTAAAAATGTGAATAAAGCAGTTAAAAAGTTAAATGTTTATTTTTCTATTCCTCGTACAAAATCGCATAATGAAACTCATTTATGCATATCCTTAATAATTTTTTTATTTCATAAAATTAAAAGTTGTAAACTTTAGCTGCAATAGTCATTATCAAATCTAACCTGATTAAGATTTATCTTTTTTATCATCTACAGTGGATGACTTAATTTTTAAAAATAGGCATTGGTTGGTGGATATTGGATCGCCTATAACCAAATGAAATTTCATTTAAAAACAAGTTGATTATCATCTTAAAACGAGCAAATTTTAAAATTGCACTGTCGCAAAGTAAATTCATATCTAGTCGAATTCCTAATCTTAGTTTATTTTATTTTTGTTATATTGCACAACTGTGCCTTCCAGTCTTTTGTTTTCTAAAACAGAGCGCACATCTTACAGTCCAGGTGTCTCAATATGGCTTTTCTATTTTCAATAATTAAACACGCCTAAAAAGCTAAAAGATAATTTAAAAAGTATGATTCGTAACGTAATTTATCTAATTTTTCATAATATGAAAAAACATCGTTATCTTGAAATGGAGCAAACGATACGTTAAGTACAATGTTTCCACACTGTAAGGAACGTATGAATTTTCTTGTTGTCTGCGGTAATTGTTCAGTACCGGTACTAGTATGATATTAATTAATTTTTTAATCTAACCAACATTATTACCATTAATTGAGATTAAAATATGAAATTAACACACGGGTTTCTTCAAATGTATTTTGTTGTGTACCTACTATATCCAAAATTAATTTCTTGCGATTAAATTTATAGGACGATTTAATTGTGAGTGTACAGATTCTCTATACACTGTTAAATAAGTCGCTAAAAAATAATTTAGATTTACGTTTGGTGGTAAAATACATACACCCACTTGTTGGTTTCATAATCACCTGCAAATGTCATGCTCTACTGATCTCAGAGCCTTCAATCAACTCCTCTTACTTAGCTGTTTATATGATTTGATTATTTGGTTACAGCAGTACCCACTAACATACATCGCAACTTTGTTGCAAGAACTAATTTGAGCATAATATTGCAGACAGACTTGAGGTACATACGTGTATAAATATCTGCACGTGCCAAGTTATACATCAAAGCTAAACAAGTGACGGCCGGTACAGTTCTCAAGCAAAAGTGTTCGCATACAGCCAAATATCGCTACGGTGAAGGAGAGTGCTGATTGGTCCCTCAAACATCGTGCAATTGGTTCAATTTTTTCATCAAAAATCATCTTCAGCGATGAGGTACATGTCACATGGAATGGAACGGTGAACAAGTAAAACTATCCCATTTGAGCCAACGAAAATTCAAGAAAATATTATGAATATCAATTGGTGTGCTGTATGGTCAAAAGATGTCATTGGAACATTTTTTTTTCGAAAATGAAGCTAGAAATGCTACTACTATGAATTCTGAGCGATACCGCGGCATGATTAATGACTAACATTGTAAGTATTTCTTCCCGAAACTTAATCAAACTGACATAAATAATATTTATTTTCAACAAGACGGTGCAGCATGCCACACAAGACGTGCGAATATCGAGTTATTGCACGGTGAACGTTTAAGTTCAAGAAATGGAAATGTCAATTGACCTGCTCGTTCGTGCGATTTGACGCCTTTAGACTTTTTTGTGAAGATATCTGTAAGTAAAGTGTACCTCAATAAACCAACCACTATCTAAGATTACAAGAACAACATAACTGCCGAGATAAAGACCATTGAAGCGACTCTATGTGAAAATGTCATCGAAAATTTCGACCATTGTATCGACGTCTGTAAAGCCCTTCGTGGTGAACATTCGACTAATATTTTTTCATACATAAACGGCATACATAAATGTTTAAAATAAAATGGCTTACTTGATTATACAATTATTACTATAGTTTCAATAAGCGTTTACTTTCCTGGACCTGAATTGGTGGACCCCATACATTCGTAGAAGATCATATTCTACGTTTGAGAAGATTCTTTAGACATTATCCACTTTGAGCTGCCACCGCAAAGTTTTTAGGACCGAAAGATATTGCAAACAAATTCAACGCGTCAGCGAAATAATTACAGAAAACTGCCTTTGGGGAATTCACGTTTATCCTCTACACTACAATGTGGGACCACACGTTGTTTGGAACACAGTAAATGTTGTTTAAGCTTGGCTGGAAAATCCTATCCACCGGTCATTATTCCCGAGTTACATTAACAAATTGCCATATTTTCAAAGCGCGAAGCAACGCCTTGCAAAGAAACGCGCTCCATCAGTGAATGTTAAACTTTTACGCATTGAAGCAGATTGCGCTCTACAAAACCGAACTAGTCGAGTTACCTAAAAGTTGGCAGAATATCGTTAATAATGATGGGGTATATTTCTGTTTAAAAATGTTTGACTTCTTTATGGAAAATAAAGACAAAAAGCGTAATTATTACTTTAGCAAAAACCTAGAACAAAAAGCAAAAACTATCCTAAAAGAGATTAGAGTGCTAATTACGGGAAAAAGAAAATTTAGAAGAAAATGGCATCAGACCAGGGCACCTACATATAAGACTTAGCAATTAAAACGTATAATTCAAAGTATTAAAAATGAACATAAGTGAACTTACTAACGATAGCAAAATTAACTACACTCTATAAAAAAATCACAAAAGATTATAAAGGTTTATACTTCAGACCCTACCAACCAGAAAATCGAATAGAAGCTAACCAGCCTTATCAACTTCAGATTAGAGTACTTGCCTAAGATATGGAAAGTTGCAGAGATCATGATGATTCCTAATCTAGTAAAACCTTCTCATGATGTTGTTTTCTCTATTACCAGTCATCTCGAAACTTTATGAGAAATTATTATTGAAATTCAAAATAGAAAAAATAGCTTGATCTTTTAACACCAGTTTGGTTTTAGAAAAAGTTAATTGAGTATTGATTAAGTTCATAGGAACACAGGGAATTAGAAAAAAAGTATATACTATTTTCCTTAACGTATCCCAGGTTTTTAAGAAAGTGTGGCATGAAGGTTTGTTCTACAAGCTAAATAATTTGCTGCTACACCAGTACTCAGAATTTTTGAAATCCTATCTATCAGAAAGATATTTTAGAATAAAATAATCTTGTTTTGAATTAAGAGAAATTAAAACAGGAATACCACAAGAGTGTGTACTAGGTCCAGTAGTATATCTCCTGTATATCAGTGATATCCCTAACCTTAAGTAAAATACATTAATTTGCTGGTGACACTGAAGTACTTGTAGTTAGAAAAAACGATGAAGAAGCATCCAGAAAACCAATCATCTATTGACCATATTAACACCTCGAACCAGAACTTCACTAATAAGCATAATCAATATTTCTCTGTTAAACTAAATGATGCTCATATTTCCTATACTAACTCAACAAAGTATCTAAGTATGATTCTAGCCCCTGAACTTTGCTAGAAAAGTCGATTGTAAAAAAGAAACGTCAAAATCTTCTCATTGGTTATAGTGGTTCTGTTGGAAAACTCTAAGCTATCAACATATAACAAGTAAAACTAGTAAAACCCACGTGGACATACTCCATTCAAATGTAGGGATGTGTTCGTAAAAGCAGCATGCAAGTTATATCATGATTCCAAAATAATGTGCTAAAGAACATCATGCCAAAACAGACTAAGCCACCATGTAAATGCCAATGCTATCTGGCTCTTTGATAACACAGAGATAGAACTCAGGAAAGCCAAGCTTTTGAGTTGGTTCAGTGAGTGTGCTAAAGCAAATCAGAGCAACGTGCATGTTTTATATATGTGTGTGTGTGCGTGTGTGCGTGCGTGCGTGCGTGTGTGTGTGTGTGTGTGTGTGTGTGTGTGTGTGTGTGTGTGTGTGTGTGTGTGTGTGTGTGTGTGTGTGTGTGTGATAATTATAGAAGAATAATGTTACTAAACATAGCGTATAAAGTACTATCATCAATAATATTAAACAGGCTTACTAAATACATAAAAGGATAGATAGCAGACTACCAAAATGGATTCATACAGGGGAAATTTACAGTGGATGCAATACACGTGCTGAATCAAGTGATGAAATGCTATGAAAGAGAAATTGAGCTGCATATACTGTACATAGATTTTAAATAAGCATTTGACAGCCTAGAAAGGGAAATGATAATGAAAGATATATCCATGCTAGGAATACCAGTAAAGATAAAAAGACTAATTAAAATGACACTGGACAAATCACAAGCAATGGTAATAACACAAGAAGGACTAACAAAACCAGTAAAACAAACAAAAGGCGTAAGACAGGGAGATGGACTTTCTACAGCTTTGTTCAACGTAGCATTAGAAGGTGTAATAAGAAATGCAAAATAACAGGATCTATAATAGAAAAATCAATACAAGTAATTGCATATGCGGATGATATGGCAGTAGTTGCAAGAGACAAAAGAAGCCTGGAAGAAATTACAAAGAAAATAGAGGATGAAGCACGAAAACGAGGGTTAGAAATAAATCAAAAGAAAACCAAATATATGAAAATAAGTAAAGATCAAACACCAGAAAATAAACTAGAAATAACACTGGGAAAACATAAATTCGAACAAGTCCAAACATTTAAATATCTTGGAACAGTAATAAGTAATAGAAACGAGAGAAGAATCGAAATAGAACAAAAATAAAAGCAGGATACAATTCATAACACAGATTTAAAAAAATTACGAGAAGTAAACAGATAAGCAAGAAAACAAAAATGAGAGTTTACAAGGTTGCAATAAGATCAGCAGTATTATATGCAAGCGAAACCATGTGTATTACAAATAAAGACGCAGAAAAAATTAAAATATTCGAAAGAAAAATAATTAGAAGAATATATGGACCAAAGAAGACAAACGAAGAATTATATATATAAGATTAACAAACCAAGAAATAAAGGATCTACTAAAAGGAGAAAATATAATAAGAAATAAAAGCCAGAAGAATACGTTGGTATGGACACATAAATAGAAAAGATGAAAACTCAATTACGAAGAAGATAATGAAATGGAAACCACAGAAAATGAGACCAAGGGGGAGACCGAAGGCAAGATGGGAAGACCAAGTAATAGAGGACATAAAAAAAATGAGAATTGAAAATTGGAGAGAAAAAATTAAAAATAGAAAATTATGGAGAGAAATAGTAGAGAAAGCAAAGAATCACAAAGGATTGTAAACAACAGTGGAGAGGAGTGACGAACCACTCCACTAATTTAAAAGTCAGAAGAGCTCGAAAGAGCGGCAACAATTCCACATAGGAATGTACTGTCGGATATATATATATATATATATATATATATATATATATATATATATATATATATATATATATATATAATGAACTTATTGAACTGGTTATCAGTTATTTATTTACTATTTTAAAAATCATATATCCACAAACTATGGATGCATAAGCATTAGAGTTGTATAATGGTGGTTCTGATAATTAGCGCGCTCAAAAATTACACTTAAGAGTATGTGTGAATTTACCTTCAATGTGAGGAAGAGCAGTAAAATAGTTAAAATGAGATAGTAAATAATACTAAACCACCCTTAGTAACGATTAAATTAATGTCAAAAAAGAGAAATCTACAAGTTATGTATTTGTATCTGATATTCATACATTAGCGGTAATCAAAATCTTTAAATTAACGGCACACATTAAATTTGGTTTTGAGCTCGTAAATTATTTACAGGTTAACCCCCCTCCCTAAAAAAAAAGTTGCACGATGTTAAATCACAATCGAGCTAATGTTGCTCAGTTAGTGCCAAAAATACTAGCTTATCACAGAGTGGTAACGATTGCTATTTACAGTTATAGCATGCCTAGCATCATCTTAGACGTAGTGTGGGCTTATCAAGCCGCCCTATCTAAATCCACATCAAACAACGACTTATTGGAAGTACATTTGCTCCTCATGAGTTACGCAAGGATTTTTAAAACCCTAAATGTAACAGTTTTTCCGCTAAAATGATTTTTTAACTACTCTGAGAATTTACTTCATGCTACTCGAAACACCAATTGACGAATTGCAGAAGGCGAAAATGGTCAGCAAGTTTAAGCTCTTGCAGGAGTTGAATTTTGTTCGCATGAAGGTGCAAATCTTTTGTGAGTATTCGCTGAAGGGAGGTTTTCGAAATGTTCAATTATTGTGCACGATTCCGAGTCGATGTTTTCGAATTTACAATGACACTTAGACTAACTATGGCAATATTCACACAGGACTTTACTCCCACGCTGATACTGACGAGGTTTTGCATCCATTACTGAATGAGGTTTATCAAAATTGTAATCAATCTTCGGACAGTTGATTAATTTGATACACTATTTCGACCAAAAATTCCACAGAGTTTTCGTGTCTTCCCCGCAAATTATGCAATGCGTTTTAACAATAACTTGATAATCTTTCGGTACTTCATTTAATGTTAACAAAAAGCTAATAAGAACAACATGCTATTTAACGAGTTCTCTAATAGTCCACAGAGAACCAAAAATTGCTATAGATTTTATGGAATGTTGCAGAATTGAAGTAAGTAAAATAATTCGTATTTTGAGAAGTACTCGACATGATATCAAATACTGAAAAATACAAAATTGTCAGAAAATTTTACCGTTAGACTACGAAGACGGATTTTCTATAGTTAAGATCATTAAAGGGTACTAAACTATTTAAAATCATCACCATAACAAACATTTGCAAAAATAATGTAAAAATATTCTAAGAATGGTAAATACTTTGTGCTATATGATTGTGCCTTTAAAATACGAGTTTGACCAAATGGAGAACTTTGTTTATTTAGGAACAACAATATCAAGAAAACCAGGTACCAATGAAGAATTGAAAGCGAGAATTGCTGGGTACAAAAAGCGCACAAGCATTAAAAAATATATTATCGGGTAAAATGTTCTCAAGAAAACTAAAACTAAGAGTGTACAAAACGATTGTGAAACCGACGGTTACATGCGCGAGTGAAGTGTGGACACTAAAGAAACTGGATCAGCTAATGTTACAAGTGTTTGAAAGAAAAATCCTAAGGAAAATATACGGTGTGAAGAAAGTTGAAGAACACTGGGAAAGACGAACTAATCAAGAACAACAGGAATTATACGGTGAACCTAATATTATTGGAATAGTGAAAGCACAACGAATTAGATGGCTGGGACATTTAATCAGAATGAACAAAGAAAGGGTAGCTTACAAAATATGGAAAGAGGATATAGGAGGAACAAGACGCAGAGGAAGGCCAAGATCACAATGGAAGAAAGAAGTTCAAGATGATCTGCAACAACTGAAGATTAGTGAATGAGAAGATAAAGCTAGAGATAAAACTCAATGGCCGAAAATACCAACCAAACAAGTCTTCTACGCTTGTATGATTGTGTCTTACCAATAACAATTATTGACAATAATGCATTTCAACTCCATGGGAAGCTATTAACGTAAAGGACCTTGAACAGTCAAACATTGGAGCACCATTGTTTCATGATAAACACTCTGTTCTTTGGGGTCTCCTAAATAAAAATTTGACGTCCACTATACAACCCAAACCTTACTATTTTCTCATAGTTCTTTCATCTTTAATATGCAGATCAACAAATTAGTGAAATAGTAGCTTAAATGTGGTTATTCTTAAAATTTAAACCTAATTATATAATTCCAAAACAGTCCTCGTGGATAATATGCATTCTGAAACCTCAAATTATGGCGTATCTCACCTTTTTGTTAACCGAGCGTATAAAATCCACCGCGGTAAACGTGGGAGGCGGGGGCGTATTGGCAGGAGGCACGGCTGTGGTGGAGTGCCCTCCGTGTGGCGACGGCAACTGCGACGTGGACGCGATATCTCCCACAGCCACCCACGTGGAGCAAGACCTGGACGTGTGGTCAAGCCTGGAGTTCTCCAGCAAAAAGCTGGACCTTTGCAGGGAGTTCAGCGCCAGCTCCGACACGGCGCTCCTGACGCCGGGCGCGTTGGGCGCGTCTTCGGGGGAGGGCAGCTGGCTGATGTCGCTCGTGCTGAAGCTCTTCTGCAGTCCTACGGCCGAGGACAGCGCGGCGCAGTTGCGGATCAGTTCCGTCTCCTCCTCGAACCATAGTATTTCGGGAATATCTGCGGGCCTAAGCGAATTTGCGGTTAGTAAGCGGCGGCCACGGCGTGGTGGCGCATTACCGGCCTGACTGACCCCTGCTGTCCGGGTTGGGGCTGTGCCCCCGCCCGTCGGCCTTATTGAAGCTGAAGAGGCGGCGGCCCGCGTGCACCTCCGACGCCGCCGACGACACGGAGAACAGGGACAGATCCGTCGTGACGGACTCGTGAGACGGCGAGCGCAGGATCTTGCAACAAACGGTCAACACTGGCGTCTGCGGCGTGAGCTGGTTGTCGGACGCGCTTTCCGTGGATGTCATGGCGTTTATTTACATGGGAAAGGAGAGCCGAGGAGAATGTAAACAAATACTCGCCAACTAACACGCTCACATCCCCAGCCGCACAAACGTTCACCCGGGTATTCTAATCGATATTGGCGTAGTCCCGCGCGTCGCGCCAAAACCGGCGTCGCGACGCCCAATTCGAATCAGACCGTCCTGGAAACGGAATCGACGGTCCCTGTAATTCTTGGGTTGAACGCCAACACTCCCATTTACGTTGCGCGCTAATTTTACGATTATTATCCCGTAAAGCAAATTTAATGCCGCCTTTACTTAGAAATGTGGGCTTTACAAGGACACGAGCCGATAAGATTGGCATGCACAAATATAAACTTCCTAAACGGACAGGTATCTAATCTTAATCTTAACTGCATGTTGCAGAACTACATACCTGTTGGAAACCCATAAAACAACACTAATAAATCATTTTAGCGATCGCACCGATGACTCAAAGTGCCAATTGTATATAAAGCAATTACACAATTGTTATCTGAGAAGGGGAGAACTACTTTTGCGCAATATTGCCATATCGTTTATATTTCTCGATAAAAATGCGTTTCAGGTAATTTATTTTTTAGCGAAAACTCACAATGCTATTAAAAAACAAGGAAAAACAGCTTAGCGTTAAGTATGGTAGGACATTTACTTTACTTGTGTACCACTAGATTGAGCTGTGCTTTCTCTTGTAGTAAATATAAACATAGGGTAACAGAGGCCTGTAGTAAGAAAATAAATACGAAGCTTATGTCACGAATACATGTAATTCTACAGATCGTAATTTTTGGAATTTTTATGAGTTGCAATAAAAGATGGGGTGTAAGGGGCCCACCAACATCAAAGGGCTCAAATGTCAACCCCACCTGCAAGAGAGGCACAATAAAATGCCCGGTACACCCTGCTAGAAAACAAACGGGGCTCTGGCGACCCAGCGTCGGGGGGTATAACCTGACACCAGTTGTCCCGAGGTAACGGGACCCTTGTCGTTGGGCTAATCACCCACACAAGGTATCATGATTCAGAGTAATTCAACGAGCCTCGGAAATGGACGGTCAACCCGAAGACGACTAAAAGCAGGAAAAAGGATAAGATTAGGGATATGGAACGTAAAATCTTTAACTGGGAAGGAACCTGAAATAATCGAAGAAATAGAAAAGTATAAAATCCAATTACTAGGAGTATCAGAAATAAAAAAGAAAGAAAGTGGAGAAACTCATATGGACAAGGGGTATACACTAAGATATTCAGGTACACCTAGAGGTAACAGAACAACGGAAGGTGTAGGAATCATAGTAAGTAACGAACTAATTAGGAAAATAACCAGCTGGGAAGCTATAAATCCAAGAATATTGACTATGAACCTAAACCTACAAGAAAAGTGGGATTATACAAATATACGCACCAACGGAAAACGCTACCGTAGACGAAAAGACGCGTTCTATGAAGAACTACAGAGAGAAACAGAGAAACTACAGGAATAAAACCAACACGTTATAGTAATGGGAGATTGGAATGCCCATATAGGAAACCAAGAAAGAAGAGGGCATGGTACAATGGGAAAGCATGGGCTGGAATGTGAAATTAATGATAATGGACAAAAGATGCTCGATTTCTGTATCATAAATCAAATACTCATAGGAAATGCCTGGTTCAATCACAAAAATATTCATAAAATCACATATGAAGTGCAAGGGCTAGAACATCGAAGCATGATAGACTATATAACATATGCCAAAAATATGAGATACGCTGTAAACGACGTGAAAGCAATCAGAGGGGCGGAGTTGAGCACAGCACATCGACTAGTAATCGCAGATACCAACATAGAGAAACCAAAAAAGGAAAGAGGTAGAAAATATGAAAGAATTAAGCTAGAACTTTTGGATGAACGAAATATAAGAAGAGAATACGAGGAAAGACTCCAAGAGAAGTTGAAAGAATATGAAAATAGCAACCAGCAACAAATCCTTAATGAAGTATGGGAAAAACTTAAAGCGGCACTCCAAACAACAGCAAAAGAAATATGCGGAACAAAAAATAGTCAGACAAAACAATGACCAAAAACGAACTAAATGGTGGAATGAGGAAGTGAAAAGAAAATTAAGGAGAAAAGGAGGCGTGGAAAAATATACAAGAACAAAAACAAATGGAGATAGAGTAATATATGCACAAAAAAGAAGTGAGGCGAAGGAAGCAATGAAATAAGCCAAACGAGAGAGCTGGGAAAGTTTCGGAAGGAAAATTGAAGACAACTATATAAGCAACCAGAAACAATTTTGAAATATAATTAAAAGACTAAAAGGAAATAGAACCCAAAAGATTAGAAGTATAAGAAATGCTGCTGGTGAATTGCAAACGGAAACAAAAGACATACTACAAGCCTGAGCGGAACATTACACGTCCAAATTCAAGGAGATAGAAATGCACAAATAGTGGCAGAAGACAATAACGAACAGGAAGAAGTGGATATAATAACTGAAGAAGAAATAAGAACGGCCCTAATGAAAGCAAAAAAACCGCAGAAATGCTAAAAAAGGGAGGGCCCATACTAGTACAATGGCTGAAACAAATCTTTCAGAAAGCCTGGAACACAGAGAATATACCAGATGAATGGAGAAGAAATATCATTGTACCTCTACACAAAAAAGGAGATTCCACAAATAGTGACAACTACAGAGCTATATGTCTATCAGGAGTAGCGTTCAAAGTATACTCAAGAATTTTAGAAAGCAGACTAAGAGTAGAAATAGGAAATAAAATACAAGATGAACAAGCAGCATACACACCGGGAGACAAACCCACGATCACATATTTACCCTTCGAACACTATCAGAGAAAAGAATAGATAAAAACAAAACACTATATTTGGCATGCTTAGATTTAAAATCTGCATTCGACAAAGTACCACGCCAATATATATGGGAAGCACTAGACCATCTGGAGGTAAGCCCAAAATTAAAACGAGTAATAAGAAGTGTAAATACCAATAGTACCGGCTCAGTAAGACTAAACGGGCAAACATCTACGGAATTCAAGATGGAAAAGGGCATAAAACAGGGGATAGTCTCAGCCCCTACTTTTCGTGATATATATGGATTACATAAACGAACAATGTAAAAGACATCAGAAATACTAGCCTGGGATACCTGAATTTATACCCAGTACTGACACAAGACTTACTATATGCCGACGATATAATTCTGATCGCAACAAGTGAAGGACAACTGCAAAGGAAAGTAACAACATGGAAGAACAGATTGGAAGAGAAGGGATGCAGATAAATACGGACAAGAGTAAAATTATGAAAATATCATGAGAAGAAAACTAAAGAGCAAGGCAAATGCAAATACAGATAGAAGGAAGACAATTGCAGGAAGTAAAGGAACTTGAATACTTAGGAGTAAGAATAAGTGCAAATGGGAAAATTGACGAAGAAATAAGAAGCAGAGTAAATAAAGCTAACAAAGTCTACTATCAAATAAACAATACCTTAATAGGAAAAAAGGAATTAAGTAGAAAAGCAAAAATGCACTTATATAAAACAATCTACGTGCCTACCTTAACATATGGAGCCGAATCATGGGTAATGCAAGATAGACACATATCAAAAATAATATCAACAGAAATGAAGTACCTAAGACGGGTAATTGGAAAAACAAGAAGAGACCGTGTAAGGAATCGCAGTGTACGAGACGAACTAGATCAGGAACCCTTAGTAGAAAACATAGAATTAAAACAACTTCAATGGTTTGGACATATGGTACGAATGAGTGAGACAAGGTACCCCAAGAAAGATGAAGGAAAGCGTCCCAGAGGAAGGCCTAGAAAAGTATGGGAAGACAACATCAGAGAAGTGGCAAGGAAAAGAGGCAAGACCATAGAACAAATAAAGATCCTGGCAAGGGATAGAAACGCTTACAACCGATGGCTCAAAACCCCAACACCGTGAGGTAAAAGGGAGAAGAGAAAGAAGAAGAAGAATAAAAGATTCGATCTACGAGGTAAGCACTCGACTATATTTCAGGGGTGGTAGGAATAAAACAATAGGGTTATTTTTCAAAATATTTATTACATTTCGAAATTAATATTTTAATGAGAAAATACTTTGAAGTTTTATCTGCAAAATGCTGTAAAACAGCTTTCTACAACTCTTCATTGTTGTTAAATTTTCTACCGTAGAAGTCTTTCAGTTTTGAAAATAGATAGTAATCACTGGGAACTAGGTCTGGGCTGTAAAAGCTTCTCAAAGCTGCAGTACTTTGCAGCAACTTGGAAAATAGCCTCTCCATGGACAGAGCTGTTATCGTACAGTAAGCGGACAGTTCGTCTCAGCAAGGTACATTCTTTTTTGCTTGATAACGTCATGCAATTTCTGCACCAGCTAACGTAATACCACTATGTTCCTTTCCTTAAAAATTCTACTGGAATTCCAAAAGATAGTTGCCACGATATTTTTCATCAGTTGAGCCATCTTTGCCTCTTTTGGCCGTTTTTCGTCTAATCTGCGCAATTCCATTGAGTCTCTTTTTGCTATAGGATCATAGTACAAGATTATGACTTTATTAGAAATATTCAAAATTGTCACAACAGGTAACACTTTGCTGTTTTGAACCTCTGACAAATATTGGGATACCGATTTGGCACTAAAGCTTACTCATATGAAGGTACTTATGGAAAATGCATCGCATGACTGTTTGGAAATATCTGAGCTTGATAATTCATGCAGCACCTCACGCTTAACGAGGATGACGTTTTTTCCTTCGGAAGGACGTCAACTGACCGATCGGCACGTTCAAACAAACTTGTTTTGCGACTTTACAGATGAATATAAAGATGAAGATTTACAGTACACGCCATCCAAACGTTGTTTAATATCATTGGGTCTAAAAACTTCTTTAAAAATAAATTTAATTAAGCCTTAGTATTCGATTTTTAACATTGTGAAAAGTGACGTGGCACTGTAAACTCAAATGACTGTTGCTGAAGGTTTTATGAAAGTTCAGCGAAAGATTACGCTATCCGACATTATCGCTCTTTTGTTTCTATTATTACTGAAACATAGTTAGTTCGGAAACTTGCTAATTACTGCAGCATATTTTGAACACCAAGCATTAACGTATATATTTGTTTCTTATTCTTATTCAGCCATATAGATCCCCTTGTCAGGCGAAGGCCTCCTCCATCAGTTTCCATGCAGATTTACTTTTTGTTTATATCATCCATAATTCTTCCCATGTTTGATTAGGTCTTCCTCTTTTCCTTTGACCATATCTTGAAGTCCATTTTGTAAACTTTTGCGCTTATCGATCTGATTGTAATCTTCCTACTTGGCCCGCTCAGTTATATTTTAGTTGTTTGCATATCATCACAATGCCTTTTATTCCCATTTTATTTCTTATTCCTCATCCTATTACTTAGTTTGAAATTTAACATAGATCTTTCCATTTTATTTTATTCAATACTTAATTTTTGTCATGGCTTTTTGTTTGGTGTCACATACTTATTAAATACACTTCCTTTTAAAGCTATAGAAATGTCATTATTTTTTAGAACGTTTTTTAAAGACCAAACTCTATTTACTTCATCCACATTATTTTCAAATGCAATTATTTGCCCTAGGGGACCTTTTAAGTATTTCATTTTTTTATGTCCAGCATTATGTCCTTTGGTAATCTATTGGACTTTAAGTTGGTTTTGCCACAGTTAAGTTTTAGGTCCGTCTTTTTCCTTTCCTTACTTAACTCCCTCTTAAAAACGTTTTAGAAAAAGTCGGGTGAAGTAGTTTGTTATATTCTTGGCACTTCTCCATTAATTGGTTAATAGTATACAAATTGTCCATTGTAGAGAAACCATTTCTAAATCCTGCCTATTCTGGTGGTTGATTTTCATTTCAAATGTTAATTATTCCTTTTTTGACAATAGTTGCAAATACTATATATACCTAAGCAGTCTAAAAAGTTTTGAACCTTAACATAACGATAGCTCGAACTCATCAAAGTCATTCATTTGGGATTCTTAGTTGTTGTTGATACTCGTTTGTAGCAGTTGATGTCAATGCTTTTGTACAAATAGAAAAAAATCGAATACTGTGCCGTAATTAAGTACTTGCATTTGAAAGGCAACGCGCCTTTGTAAATGAAAGCCGAGTTAGACGCCGTTTACATTTGCCAACGTAAAAAGATGGGCAGCTGAATTTAAACGTGTCGTACCAGCTTGGTTGATGATGAGCATTCGGGATGGCTAACAACTGCGACCTTTATAGATAACATCGAAAGAGTTCACCAAATGGTACTGGACGACCGTTCAATCAAAGTTAGAGAGATATCAGAGGCCGTGGGCATATCGAAAGAACGCGTTTCTCATATATTGACTAAAGAATTGGGCATGAGAAAGCTGCCCGCGCGTTGGGTTCCGCGCTTGCTCACTTTAAACCAAAAATTCATTCGAACGAACATATCTAAGACCCTGTTTAAAGAGTTTCAGCAAAACGAGTCGAACTTTTTCGTCGATTTGTCATTTTCGATAAAACTTGGGTCTACCATTATACTATTGAGACAAAGGAACAGTCAAAACAATAAAGTGCAAAGGACGAACCTGTCCCAAAAAAGGCAAAGGCGATTGCACTGGCTGGGAAGGTGACGGTGACTCTTTTTTGAGATAGTCAGGAAATTTTGTTCATCGACTACTTAGATATAGGAAAAACAATAACGGGGTCGTACTACGCATTGTTATTGGACCAGTTAAAGGTAGCAATTGTTCTTTCATCAAGGCATCGTACCGACTTATACTTCGGCGATAGCCATGGTCAAAATTCACGAATTTTAGCGACTATTTACTGTTTTTCTAGCTTAAAGTTTGGATCGGAGGGCAGAGGTTTTCATCAAACATGGAGGTCATAGCAACCGTAGACGCCTATTTTGCAGAGCAAGACGCCAACTACTAGTGGGACGGGTTAAATAGGCTTGAGCATCGATAGAAAAAGTGTATCGACTTAAAAGGAGATTATGTTGAAAAATAAAATTGAATTTGACAGAGAAAATACTTGTTTCTATGTTAAGCTCAAAAATTTCGGGCTGCCTATGTATATTATTGAAATGAGACTGATAGGTCTGTAGTTTATTTTTTAAATACTTTCTTTCTTATAAATTAGTATTAATTGTGGCTTTTATTTCATTTCTCTGGAACCTGCTCCTACTATATTATTTTATTAAAAACGTTTTTTAATGCCTCTATAACTTCTTCGTGCAGCCATTTCAGTAATTCATCGGTTATCCCATCATTTTCGTGTATTTGTTTCCCAACATTATATGGTTCACTAAAATATATTGTTCGTGCAGTACCAGTTTAAAATCAATCGTATTAAAAATTGATCGAAATAAGATAACATCTAAATAAATTTAGAAAATAGTGAATGTTAAGCATATGAATGCCACAAATTTGAAGTTAATAAATAACATTAACTACTTATCACATTTTTCTCATCTTATTCTATCAAAAATCAAACTTTATTTTGATTAAATTATATATTTGAATCACAAAGGTCCCATCTTCAAATGATTTTAACACAAAAATGCAATTAACACCTTTTTAAAAAATGTTGTCTTTGGTAGACCATTTATCATGAGCTTTTAAATATAAAGGGCACTTATTAGACTGTATATCTGTTCCTTTAGTTGATTCCCTTCATTTTTATCAGCTCTATCGTTATACCAGTCTTTTACCGCTTTTCTTTTGTGAACTAATTTCTTCTATTTTTTGACTTGTTGGTGCTGACACCTCTACTTTATCTCTATTCTTATATTTCTCTTCAGATTTTTCGTTCACCTCATTTATGACATGTTTTGAATTTAAAATTTTTGTGAAATACTCTCTCCATATTTTAACCGCCTCCGTCTCATCTCCTACTAAATTTCCTTATTGCATCTTTCCAGAACAGCGATCTCGATGATCTTCCCAGCCTTATATTTTTGACTTTTCGATAAAAGTTTCTGACATTTTTCTTTGGTGATGTTCTTCAAAATTTCGTAATTTATTCTCGTAGTACTCTCTCTTCATCTTTCTGTACACACTTTTTGTTCTTCTTTTCTGATTTCTGTACATTTCTACATCTCCCGTCTGTTAGTTTGTAGCATTTCCAATATTGCTTCTTGTTGAGTGACTAAAAATCTGTTCTTGTCAAACGAACCTACATTAAAAATAAGTCGACACACTTTTTTTCGTTCTTTCTTGCATTGCATGGCAAAGAACAAAAATAAAAATGATAATTGCAGAAAAACCTGTTACAACTATACTGCGTTTCCTACTAAGTTCAAAGCGCTTTAAATCTAATACATCTAGCATTCAAGAATCATTTATATGATAAATATTAATTTTTCTATAAAATTTAATTAGTTTTCTGTAAAGTAATGCATAATGGATTGTTAGGTAATTAGCATTTTGACAAAATGCTTGTAGGAATTCTTATTTTAGGTTGCTGAAATATTGAGAGTTCGCATCTCCATACTCATTCTTTGAGATATTGGTCATCTGATATTCTTCAACTTTCACATACGGCTCTATATTTCGGTAACTGTGTTGATGTGCTATGTGAGGGCGCTCTACTGAGCGTATTAGACAACAATTATCGACGATAGTAGTTGTCATAATCGGTAACAGCACCACAGTGGGAACAGAAAACTATTAAATTTTCATTTTTTACATCTCAGATTAATAAACATAGCTAATTCAATTAATCAAACAACCTTCAGTCAAAGAATTATCGGATTCAATATCAGAAAAAAGAATTTCAAAATAGGCAAATGGAACGTGAGAACTTTACTTGACGGTTGGAAGGTAGCTAATGCTACAAAAAAGATGAGACGTCTAGGTTTAAGTATACCAGGAGTTAGTAGTACAAGGTGGAAGGGAATCGAAAAATTTATAACTAATAACAATATTATTGTCTATTATTCTTAAATGGAATATAATAATTTATACTGAGTTACTACAACAGTAACAAAACAGATAGCTGTGTATAATATGCCTTACAGATATAAGAAAATGCAATTTAAGACGATTGTTTGTATTCATATATATCGGTCACAATCGAAGTTCATTGACTGTAAACATTTTTAATTCGCCACCACAAGGGCACTAACGTTCCGCGAAGTTTGCGGCTAATACCGGCGTTGCCGTTTACTGTTGCCGCCGAGTTGCCACACTAGAGCAGGGAATATAATACCTTCCCTGCTTGCAACTGCTCTGCTTACACACGTACGAAGACTAGAACAATACGGAAGTATCCAGATGTTTACTAGGTGGATTATGTAGACTCCCAAGCAAGTACCGATTATATAACACATCATTCAATAAGTTCATACTGTTAGATGGCGCCACCATGGACAAATCCATGTGATTTTTTGGAAGTACTAACCTTCAAATGATACTTGTCAAAATTTCATGACAATTTGGCGTTTAGTTCACAAGTTACAGTGGTTTTAGAGACGCTACTTTTGTTATTTTCAAAACAATAGAAAAATCTGAATGATGCTGAACGCTCTGGTCGCCCAAATTCGGTAGTTGTTCCAAAAAATATAAAAAGTCCACAAAATAGTTTTGACCGATCGTAAATTGAAGTTGCGTGAAATAGCTGACACCTTAAAGATATCAGAAGAAGTGTATTTACCATTTTACATGAGCATTTGTCCATGAGAAAGCTCTGTTCGAAGTGAGTACCGCGTTTGCTCACGCGTTGACGATTCAGAGCGCAACAATAAAATATTTTTTCATGCGGTATGTATCAATAGATAAAACATGGATGCATCACTACACTCCAGAGTCTAATCGGCAGTCAACTGAGTGGACAACAAAGGGCGAAAGCTGCCCACAGCAACCAAAAAATGTAAATGTCAGCTGATAAGATTTTGGCCTCCGTATTTTTGGATGCGCGCGGTATTTTATTTATCGATTACCTTGAGAAAGAAAGAATCATCAATAGCGAATATTATAAGGTGTTATTGGTGCGTTTGAAGAAAGAAATTGTGAAAAACGACCACAAATGAAGAAGAAAAAACTGCGCTTTTACCAAGACAACGCACCGTGTCACAACTCGGTCGCAACAATGGCAAAATTGCACGAATCGCACTTTGAATTGCTTTTCCATCCACCGGATCCGGCTCCCAACGACTTTATCTGTTTGCAGATCTAAAAAGAATGCTTCAGGAAATTCGTCTCTAATGAAGAACTAATTGCGGAAACTGAAGCCTATTTTGAGGCCAAAGATAAATCGTTCTAAAAAAGGCATTGACATCTTAGAGAAGCATTGGAATAAATATATCACACTTTAAGGAGACCATCTTAATGAATAAAGTCGAATTTTGCCTAGCAGTTTTTATTTTATTACTCATCCTATGAACTTATTGAATGTGTTAAATCTCACGCAGCGGTCCAGGAAGAGGAAGGGGAAGTCAAATACCAGAAGCAAAGTGAACTGTGCTAGTGCATTTTACATGTGTTGAGAGCAAAAACGTTACAATATTATACAGACATGCACGAAGTGCAAATGCATTGGATGATGAAGTTGAAGTACTGTACAACCAATTAGAGAGTCGATTAGGCGACACTAAAAAACACAATTTTGATATAATTATGGAATATTTTAATGCTAAAAGTATAATTGGAAATTTTGATCTGGAGATAAGAAAACCTAGAAGAGATAACTTAGTCTAATTATGTGAAGAGAACGCATACTTTGATCTACCGACATGGGAGTTCTATAGGTGGACATCTCCACAACATACATCTCACAATTTAGTATGCAATCTAATTTTACTATTAATTATGCATTCCGCATATTAAGTGCAAAAGCATATCTGAGCCATGACATAAGTTCAAACTATAATCCAGAGAAAATGGAAAGACCTGCAAAAAATAACTTTTTACATAATAATACTTCGAAATGATGCAAGAACATAAACATTAAGCAATAGAATGAAGATAAGTTTTCATGAAATTAATATTAGGCTGATTAAATTACCATGGAAAAAGAGAAAATAACAAGAATATATAAACAAGGCACAAAAGTGACGGGCAAACAAGCAAAGATACAAGGTTTGTATAAAAAGTATCAGGAACAATTTTTTACTGACGTGACTATACGTCGGAGCGCGCTCACAGCGCGCATGCTCGGTGGTGGGGCTGTGACCTTAAAGACGCGCGAAGCGCCAGTCGCTTGCGAGCGTTCGTTCAGGCTATATCATGTTTTTAGTGGACCCCTCTCGAGTGACTCAGTGCAAGCGCAAAATGCAACAAACGATTGAACAGCGGTATGCCATCAAATTTTGTGTTGGACTGGGGAAATCGAGTACGGAGACGTTGAGCATGATTCGCCAAGTGTTCAAGGATAAAAGCATGTCACAAACTGCAGTTTTAAATGGACACAAAGATGGCTGAGAGATTGTGGAAGACGAGCCCCGCGCTGGACGGTCGTCGACTTCAAAAATCGACGACAATGTGCAACGTGTGCGTGAAGTGCTAAATTCAGGCCATCGGTTAAGTGTACGCATGATCGCAGATAAAACTGGCATTGACAAGATGACAATGCACAGCATCATCACTAAAAATTTAGCGATGCGAAAGATCTGCGCTAAACTGGTCCCGAAGGTCTTGACGGACGACTAAAAGCAAAGGCGTGTGTTTGCTTGCGAAGACCTTCTGCAACGCGTTGAAGAAGACCCCGGCTTTTTGGACGATTCCATACAGTCCCGACTTGGCACCAGCAGGCTATTTTCTATTTCTAAAAGTGAAGTCCTCCTTCAAAGGACACCGCCATGGAATACTAAGTGCCGTCAAAGAAGCTTGCACGCATACTCCTAAGGACATTCCGGAATCCGACTACCAGAGAGCCTTCGAGTCGTGGAAAAGCCGCTGGAAAAAGTGTGTCGACGCTCAAGGGATGTACTTTGAAGACTTTTGAGGTATTGTAGCAATATCCCAAATAAATTTATTTCTCTGAAACTTTTCCCGATACTTTTTATACAAACCCTGTACCTTATAATTTACCAACAAATTAAGAACAAAATTAAAGCTATGAAACAATACCGAAGTGTTTCAAGAAGAGCTTAAGAGACTTGGTTTTTAATTTTGCAATAAACGTTTTATGAAAATAATGGGCACAGTTCCCAATAATAATTTGAGGGAGTTAATTAATATACAAAAAGTACTGATAACAATAGAAAAAGGAAGGAACAATGAACTTGGTACATAGCTGACCTGTTTTTTGATAAATAATTATTATATAAAAGGAAATAATTAGAAAGTCTGTATATTCTTGTAGTAAAATAGAAACGACGATAACAATAAGCAATAACAGAAAAACCATTAGTTCGGTGGACATAAGGAATGAATTTCTGAAACATTTAGGCAAACGAGGAATAAACAATATTACAAATTTATTCAATAAAATATATGAAGAGGGAAAGAATAGGTGCAGTCAATATTACTAACTATCCGGAAGAACTTGAGCACAAAATTTTATGGCAGGATTAAAGGCAAATGCGAGAGGGATCTAAGAAATACACAATTTTGTTTTAGATCCAGTACTAGCAGAGAAATGCTTAGATATGCGTCAACACCTTTACGTTTGTTATATAAACTTTCAAAAGGCATTTGGTAAACTCCAACATCATAAAATGACTAGCCTATTTCTTGAAGAAAGTCTAAATGGAGGGATATATGCATTGTTTAAATTTTTCATAAATATTATTATATTAGGAACAAACGGCAAAAATTTAAGTTGATGAAGTGATAGATAAAGTAGATTACAGCGTGTATACTATACTTATATTTAACATCTATTCAGAGATAATTATGCAAGTGCATTTGCAAAAAGGACAGAAGAAATAAATATTAATGACGCTATTTTAAACAGCATTACGATACGCTGGCGACGCTTTAACCGTAGAGAAAGATCTATAATTTTCTTAGATCGCGTTATAGAAGAAAGTGAGAATATTACTTGTGGAAATGACAAAATTGGGCAAATTTGTAATATATAAAAAGGTCCTTTGAGGTTGCACGATCATCAGCATACGATTAAGATTTCTTAAGTAGGGGCAACCCTTCTGTGTGGGTATGAGACCTGAACCTTGCAGATGGTGGTGCTGAAAGGTTCAACAGCGTTTGAGTTTTGGACATACAGAAACATAAATATTACATCAGTTAAAAAACAAGTGCGAATTAGATGCCATAATTAAAATAAAATTATCCTACTTTGGATATGTCATGAGGCATAACAAATACATTACACCGTAGAAATATATCGTAAATAACCAACCCAAGAAATCAGTTAGTCAGAATATAAATAAGAAAATAGTAAGCTACACAGCAATAGATCGATGGAGATTTGCCATGTTCATAGCTCAATTCAAGAATTGAGATAGCACCAGTAAAGGGATAGTACTGCCACCAATTTGTAAATATTAGGAATATGCATTTTTGTTTTAGTTATACCGAAATTAATTTTAAAAACGGCATGAGGAATCACAAAAATATCCAGCAGATTAACCCTATATTGTGTATCAACATTAATGAGTCATTAAGCAACGGTGCCGCTTGGTAACCGCCCATGAAATGAGAAACCTGATAAACACGCCATTTTTGTTATACATTGAGTCATAATTGAACCGGCTGTTTGGGAATCGATGGCTCTAGTCTAAACGAGTTATAATACGTAAAACCATTCATTTAGCCAAAGGCAAGATGTCCTCTAGAATTAGAACCATCGAATTTTGTTCAATATTTTCTTTTGGTAATGTCCATTTTAACTACTACTGAAGAATATCCAAATACTCTAAGCACCAAAGTTCCTGAAAGTATTTATACAAGGGCAAATAGAATATAAATCACCATTATTTTTTTAGACATATTAAAATTTTATAAATAAACAAACATAGAAAGTTATTTTTCTATAGAATCTCCTGACTTAGATACACATTTTTCCGAACGGATAGGTCAAAATAAAGTTGGTTGTGACACAATCTCTATCCTTCAAGCGGTTTTCTTAGTGATCCAAACAAACGATAATCGTAGTGAAATAATTGCAGACTATAGGGAAGTGTTCAGGTATAGCCCAGAACAAACCCTTAATTTTTGTTAAATTTGGGCAGCTGTATGCAGTCGAGTGTTGTTGTGAATTAAGATTATCTGAGCATTGCCATAGCTTAATTCGACCTCTAAATAAATTTCAGCAAACTTTAATTGGGGGTCGTCCTTCAGACGGTGGTAAACAATGCAGATATTCTGCTCGGTTACACTGACTTTCAAATGACATCACTAACCTTAATTTTCAACAGCCCCTTTTCCCTCTAAAAATTATTTTATGCCTAGCGTTTTTTAAAGTTGTTGTCCCAAATCTTTTTTTAAATTTACGCCGAATAAGTTTTTATCGCATGAGTTTATTTATTGTTGTATCAAGCATAAACGGTTGCGCCACAATAGTTAGGGCATCTCTAACTAAAAAATGTCCAAGCGTAAGTACAATAAAGTAATTTGGATCACTACAAAAAAGAGAGAAATTAATCGGAAATTCAAACATGCCGTACCGTGTTGTTCTTCAAATATAAGAATTGTATTACTACAATTAGTTGTAGATAATGTTTGGCAAACTTAACTCCCTCTTTCAATAGACTTTTCCTTCTAGCAATAAAACTCTTAAGCGTCCTAAAATTTTGCTGGTGGCATAGTCAGACACCGTTTTAGTTATCAAGACTCACACATAAGCTCGACAGCTGTGGCCTTCAGTCATTCGTAACATGATTAGTGGAGTCAAATTAGATTTTCACTTCGGAAAAATTCCTGTTTCGCTGATTTTTGCGGGAATCTATTCGTAAAGATGTACAGAATAACTTATCAAAATGTTGCCGCTCGAAACCTTATGCAAAATTTTTTATTTAACAATTAAGTTGCAAAAATACGGTTTTTCGCAAATATCTTGTGCAATTCAATTTGTAGCAAAAAAATAAAAACTTGCAAAACTTGCAACGCATAGCGAAGTGGAGAAGCAGTCTGACCACGCTGACCTTTAACCGATCAGTTTCAAAATTACTAGCAAACAAGCCTTTTGGTCACCTGTCGATTGGTGAAAACAGAATTTGAAAATTCTCAGCCGTTGTCGAGTTATTACTCGGACGGACGGACGGACGGACAACATGAAGTTAGTAAGTGCCTCCGCTTCGCTTCGCCACTTAATAATAGCGTCAATCGAAAGAACGGAAATTTTACGAAAGAAACATATATAACATTTGTTACAATTAGTAAAATTGAGCAAATTGTTAACTAATGCACTGACGCTGTATCGACTGTCTGTTAACGCAAAGAGCAGGCCCGCCCGAGTGCGCGCGCTGTTCGTAACTCAGAGTCAGTGTAGCTTTTGATTGACAAAAGCAATGGATATAAAACCAATTGGACATTAAAAAGTAAGTATTCCTTGAAGTATTACGTATGTTTAAACCCTTTTTTAGGTTGTTTTAAGTTTTCATATTTAAGTTTGAAGTCGAGCGCTGCGCTAATTCTCTATAATTTCCTTAAATTCGTTATAAACTAAGTAAAATAAACAAAAAAAATAATCGAATAGGTGGATAGTATACCTAAAGTGATTATCTAAAATACGTCATTAGTCAAAAAGATTAGAAAAATTATTTTGCAAAATTCCGACCTTTGAAATACGCTAATTTCAAAAATTACGTTTCTCCGCTTCGAGTTTCTAACTTTGATGATTAATATTGAAGTCTTACATAATGATATTTATGATTTACAGATGATCAATTTGTAGCTTATAATATGTACTTTAAGTTGATATACTTTATTTTATATTTCAGGCTACTATTTAAGAAAATAGATAGGAAAACAATCATAGACGTACATTTTGTTAAATAAAATGTTGGATCCATATAGGTACTCATGAGACTCACCTAGCTAAAAGTTAATAAGGATATCTGAGCTAAGTAGCAATTTGAAAATGTAGTCTCCATCTTTTTTCCTCTGGATGGTACCAATAAATATTCGCATGCTTTTTCTTCTTCTGATAACGTTTTATTTCACTTTTCCCTCCACTGGTTTCTAGAACTGACACAGATTATTAAAGACAAACGATTTAACTGTACAGAACACAGAAAGCAATGAAAAAAGACTGGATCTAACATGATTTACCTTAGAGTACTTTCTTGGGTGACAAGTATGTTATTCGTAAAAGCCTTAAATGTATAATGTCCATATAAGTAGTCACTTATAAAATTATATCTGGGGACATAGCATATCGGTAGTTTGGACCAGATTGATTTAGTCCAGTTGTGTTCAATGAGTTAGAAAGCATGTTTTAACAGCAAGTCGTAGATCCACTAACACAACGTTTTAGCTAAGCGGATCAACTTCCGTCTATGTCATTCACTTCAATTAGAGAAATCATTAGAGTAAAGCTTGCTTTGAATAGATATTCGGCTCTGAGAATAAAAGAGAAATCCAAATCACCCTGTAGTTAGTATCCTCCTTTCAAAGTATTTAGGAGTTTTCTAGAGCCGTCGGATCACGAGGAATGGTTTTAGTGAGCAAGACAGCACCGTCATATCCTCTGTATACTGGGTCAATGTAGTAGTTATTAGCAGCAAAATTGTGGCGGAAGTTATTTTGTATACTAGATCACACTGACACTTCAAGTTGTTAGTGAAGACTTCAGCTTTATCTTGAGTGATGTACATGCCACCAAGCTCGCCCTAAATTGGCGGTTACGTCGGATCTTGGCCATCTTTCTAGCTTGGTCTCCCAAACGGCACTGCGGTGCTCTGCGATGGCGGTCTTAACCTCTGTAGTGATTCTGTCGTATTCTTGCTCTTCCGCAGGGTCTAGGGATAGTTGCTCCAAGCTCTTTTCTCTGATCCGCTTTTTCAACTATAAAAATAGGAAGTCTCTTCTATCTTCGACGTAAATGGCGTTGGTGGTAAAGAAGATAGCTTTCTGGATGAAGACGGTAAGGTGGTGTACTGCCTTCTCCAAGTTTTCGCCAGAGCCAATGATGGAAATAGGTTCCGTGATCTACCTAAGACAGACGCAGTGTTCCGATACGGTGCAAGGAATTGACGCATGCGCAGTGGCGGGGCGGCGCAGCAATCTGCGCGCCATTCAAACGCCCGAAACTCAGTTACCCGACACCCTAAATCCAAAAACATTAAACCCAATACCACAGAAACCCCAATAGCCTCAATAACCTAAACGCTTAAACCCACATAACCCTGCTGGTCTACATTTCTATATAAACATAAAAAATTTAAAGAAAGGTGGAACGACGGCGGACCAGACCCGCCTAATCTCAGTAACCCTGCAGACCTACTTTTCTATTTAAACATTAAATAATTAAAAAATTGAACCGCTGAGCAAGCGCGCTTAAACACAGCGCGCCTAAATCCATTAACCCTGCTGGTCTACTTTTTTATATAGGCTAGCAGAGTCATGTGGATTTAAGCGTTTAGGTTATTAAGGCTATTGGGGTTTTTGTGGTATTGGGTTTAATGTTTTTGGGTTTAGGGCGTCGGGTATTTGAGTTTCGGGTGTTTGAACATTGCTGCGCCAATGAGCGCTTAGACACTCCCCCCCGCCACTGCGTATGCGTCAATTCCCTGCACCGTATCGGAATACTGAACAAACGGTAAAAACCTGCTATGAGGTGAGTAGAGTCAGTAAAAGCGGGTTGTTATCGCTGTTCACCTTGCTAACACATTTCTTCGTCTGCTGTATAAAAACCCTTAAAACTTATGATGTCAAGAATGTCCAACCAACCAGTAAGACCGTAGTGTGTGAATTCTGGAATTCCCACTACCACAAGGGTATAAATTCATGCAGTATCGTTCCGGCTGGCGATTGGTGTAGTGGCAAATATAATTTTTGTAAGTCTGAGCGCATCCTTGCTTTTGAGATTAATCTCTTAGACTAAGATAACATCTAAATGATTCTTGTAGGTGAACTCCGAAAGCTGATCTTTGTTGTCCTTCAGGCTATCTGCGTTTCAGAAGACAAATCTGATATGGATAGACCGGATGGGTTGCGTTTTGTAGCATTACATTCAGTATATTGAACAGTAATACCCCAACCCCTTTTCAACAAACTTTTTAATGAACTGGATCATCATCATTTGATAGTTCGACTAACAGTAGGATCAAAAAGTTTACCCCCTACTTCCACTACGTTTGTATCGTATTTTTACAACGTAATTTTAATAATAAAGAACAATCCAAAAAATGCCAGATCTAGACTTTTAAGTATTATAACAGTGACATAAGACAATGTAGTGATTTCAAAAATAAAAACGGCTATTGAATCAACTGTTTGTGGATTACTGGCTTAATCCTTGGATCTTATATAACCTCAGGAAAAGAAGTTGTATAATGTTAAATCCCAAGATCTTGTTGGTTAGTTGATGTCGGCATTTCGTGAAATTAGGCGACCAGGAAATTGTTGGCGCAGTAAATAGACTCTTGCTCGAGCTGTATGGTAGGTGGTGATATCCTGCTGGGACAACGTTTGTTCCAAATCTATAGTATCTAGTTAGTGTCAAAACAATTGGAATATCACGTAATGACAACGATAGTCATTCACAGTTACAGCAGTCCTAACGTAACCAAAGGAGTAGTTTGGGATGTATTTATTTTTCTGTTTACGAACCCGTCGAATTGATGAAACGCGTCATCACTAAAGATGATTTTTCAACGAAGCCAACTCCATGATGCTCTAAAACCTAACTGAGAATGGTTCTTACTTCAACTGAAATTTATATCCACGAAGGTACAGTTCCATAATGAGTATTTGCAAAAGGAGACTTCTTGAAATGTCCAATTGTTGTGTACGATGGCAAGTCGATGTTTTCAGATTTATACCGACACGAACTATGGTAATATTTTTACAGGACCTTACCCCATGGTGATACTAACAAGGTTTTGTATCCACTATAGATTCAGTTCTTACAATAAATCTTTGGATGGTTTGTTTAATTTGGAACATTATTTCTACCAAAAGTCCCACATACCGTTTTCGCAAAATCTTCACCGAATTTGCAATGCGTTTTAACATTAAAGGGAGGTGGTACACCATTTGTGGTTAAAAAAGTATCTTTTTGTTTTTTGTGCATTATAGTTCTACATAACTTATTTTATAATATACCTTTATTTATTTTTGTAACAATCACCTCTAAAGATCTTAAATGTGATTTAAATGTTATAATGACAGTTCGAGTAACGGCCCCCTTTTCACTTTTCACCGATTGTGAGGAAAATAATGAGTGTGACACTGAACAATTGAACCAAGTAAACCATATAATTAATATTCAAATATTGGAAAATGTATTGAATAATTCTGTATAGTGCAAAAATGTTCTACTGATTTGACTATTGCTCTGGATGCTTCCTGGCAGAAGCAAAGACATGCTAGTTCCAATGGTACAAGGTGTGTCCGTAAAGTAATGCGCCCCATTTTTTCTGTCGCAACTATCCGTCGCACAGCGTTACCGCTTACACGAAAGGGTAGCGGGGATTCTTGGGAACACAGCGCGACCCGCGCCAGTCACCTCCGAGCTCCTGAAGCGTCACAGTGCCTGTTTCAGTGAACCCTTGTGTGAGTGCTCTGTTGAAATTAAGATGGAACAAACTCGCGAGTAGCGATACGCGATAAAGTTTTGTTTCAAACTTGAGAAGATGCCTTCGCAGACTTTTGAGTTACTTCAGAAGACTTTTGATGAGGACTGCATGTCATAGTCACAGTGCAAAAGGTGGCATACAATGTTCAAGGAGGGTCGTGAGGGGGTGCCGACGAACAACGATCAGGTCGCCCCTCAACATCGCGAGATGAAAGTTCGGTTGACAAAGTGCGCGAATTGTTGAACTCTGATCGAAGAATGAGTGTCCACCTAATGTCAGAAATACTTGATAATCCGAAAACCAATGTGCACGAGATTGTGACGAAAAACTTTCAAATGCGGAAGGTGTGCGCCAAACTTGTCCCGAGAGTGCTCACCGATGACCAAAAGAACAATCTCAACGCTCCCCCAGCCGCCCTACAGTCCCGATGTGGCCCCGCCCGACTTCTTTTTGTTCTCGAAGATTAAAAAATTCCTCAAAGGACAGCATTTGGGGACCCTGGAGGACATCAAAGCGGCTACAGCGAGGTTAATAAAGGACATCCCAGTGAAGGACTTTCAGGATGCCTATAAAGCATAAAAATCTTGTTGGAACAAGTGTGTTGAAGTAGGAGAGATGTATTTCGAAGAATACTAAGTAATTGTACGAATCGATTCAATAATTTTCTTAAAACAAAAATGGGCACATTATTTTCCGAACAGACCTTGTTCTGCAGCAAGCACTGATACAGGAAAGGTCATAGAAGTTAAACCCTTGAGTAAATACTGTCAAAAGTGTGAGAATCTAAAGAATTGTGAACAGAACTTGAAACAACATAAAGACAGTGGTAAGTGTAAATGTAATTACACTGGGGTCAGTGGAATAGAAGCAGCTGGTGCAGTAGATCTGCAAGCTGATGTGACCAACAAAAATTCCAGGGTACTAACCAGGAACAAAATGAAACTACAGCAGGATGAAGATAATGATCTAGATGACCCGGAATATGGACCAGGGATGCACTTACATATGTTTATCTCACTTTTTCCGCAAGTAGGTTTTTTAAAGAATCAATCATATTTTTCTCAAGAGCTATGTAAACTACTAGCATAAAATATTTACCAGTTGTTCTGTGGTAACTATAGAATATATTGACATTTTTACTTTCCTTATCCTATAATAAGAAAAGTAATGTAATCGGCGGAAATTTGACCTACCCAGTTTTTCACATTTCTGAACGAAATATAGCCTCAGGACACTAAAAAATTTGGTTTTAGCCATTGGTTCGTGTGTGCGTGTGTCGTGCATGTGCGTGTGTGCGTGCGTGTGTGACGTGTTGCGTGTGGTGTGTCGTAAACAGGATATCTCGAAACCGTAGGAGCTAGAGACTTGAAATTTGGTACAAGTTACTTGTGGGTAGGGGACGCAGTGCGAAGCTTTTGGTAAAATCGGCGGAGCCGTTTGTAAAGTCGCAAAATCGGTCGCAAAATCGGTCGCGAATCTAAACAGTTGAAGATACAAAAATTTATGAGAATAAAATGATTTGTTATCTGAGATAAACATGAATTTAAAATAAAATAAAATGCAGCTCAGGATTTTTAATATACCGGTGTTCTAAGAATGTTTCGGGAAATTTATATTACCGGATAGATCAAACCGAGACGAACAAAAAATGACAATGAAATTTTTTGATCCGAGGTCAAATAAATAAGTTATAGCCGATTAAAAATTAATTAAACGAACCAATCACAGCGCGCTCGGACAGCTACTGGACCGACTGCGGGAGGACGGGGGGGAGCGCTTGGCCGCTAGGAGGCAGCACGCAGGCGATAATGGCGAAGGCCGTGCTTCCGAGCTCGCACGGTTACCTTCAGTGACGTAGCAAAATTTTAAGTACGAGTCAATTATTGTCTTGTACTGTTTATTTTAATCAGCTTTCGAGTGTTGGACTCGCGCCTCGTCCTTTTTTAAATTCACAAATTTTTAGACTAGAGCAGCGCAGGGCCGAGACGATGGACTCGGTATAATATATAGTAATAGGATAAGGAAAGTCGTGTGATGTTCACACCAGATTTTTTTAAGTTTATAACTCAAAAACTTCCAAAATTTTTAAATATACTCTTGTGTAAAATGAGTGTTTTTTTATTCACTTCAAGAAAAAAAATTTTAAGTTTTTAGCCTAAAACATTTTAAAAATGTTAATTTGTAGGGAAATCATCAATCTGCTTGTGTACCAAATTTCAACACCATAGAGTTGATAGTTTCATAGAAAAATCATTATAAATATAGCAAATTTAACATTGCGGAGATAGGGTGTACCTCCTCCCCTTAATAACTCTGTTCTTTCGTATAGCATTCCAAATTTAATAACCTGAAGAACAGTATTAAAGTTACCCACCGTAAAATAAAAAAGTGCGAATTTTAAACCTAGTCTTTAATTTGGGTCATTATTAACAAAATTGACAAATAAAAATTATTTCAGTATTTTAAAAATCATAATTCATTTAATTAAAATTTCTCGTAGATTTAACAACAATTCAAAATCATTTTTATTAGAATTGTAGTGTTTAATTTGTTATGAAATATGCTACATAATAGTATGGGATGATAAATTTGGCAACAGTGGTTCTTTCAATTAAAATAAATTCTTACGTGAAATTTGTGGCAACATCTAGACGCCACATAAAACCTTTACTACAACAATAAAATAGGATTTAACATCATAGTACTAACAATGACGGATATCAAGCCTGAAAAGGAAAGCATTGTAAAAACTTTGCTAACGTCCACCACGCCGGTAAATATACTATTTAATGACATTGAGGTTATGTTATGACTAACTAATATTTTGTAGGCCTCCATCGCGTCCTGTACGTTAGCTGCAAAGCCATCGTCGTCTCTACACTACATAATATCAACACCACATAACAGGCCAAAAGTACCTGAAGAGCTGGTTCTAAAGAAGCACAGCGTGTATAGTCAGGCCAGCGGTATGATTGGCGAAAAGGAACTAGCATTTGTCGCAATGGATCACTGTTATGCGAAGCCAGCCAATCTACCCAATATGCAGTCCACATTTTATCAGCCTACCAAAGTGCTTTTTGCTCCAACACAGGTGGGCAATAAGAAGAAATTTCCCAACCCGTTGGTGTCATCCACATTAGCAAAAGATAGTGAAGAGATTGACGTGGAGACTGTCGAGTTGCCACCTCCTGAATTATATGACCGTGATAAAGCAATACAGTTGATGAACGAATGTGAAAATTATGTTATGAGTGGTAAAGCTAATCAGGATGATGACTGGGAAGAAACTGTTCCTAAGTAAGTTTTTAATTTTAAGTTGGCACAAAAGAATCAGTGATTAAATGAAAAATGGGTAAGGTTTTGCTTTAGCGGAAGTGACGAAATCGATTGATTTTGGTGCCAATTGATTTGTGTCAATGAGCCGAATTGATTGACACCCCTCCTAACTTTAGGAAACATCAACGGCAAAAGTTACATTCGTCAAGTTTGCAAAAAAATATTGACTTTGGCAATAAAAACACATTTGAAATATATCCCAAACGGAAATTTTCAACAGCTGTAACTTTTGACCCTGATGTTTGCTAAAGTTGTGAGGGGCATCAATCGACTCGGCTCGTCGATACAAATCGATTGATTTCGTCACTTTCGCTAAAGCGAAAGTTAGTCGAAAGATGCATTATGGCTGCTGTTTAGCATCGGGAATATTTACTGATAAGTATCTGTGGGTTGTATACTGTACAGATACTCGAACTTAAAATGCGTTTTATTAAGCTAGTTGCAAGTGAATTAGTAGTAAAGGATGTTGTGATAAAGAGTGGCAGGTTCTTTTTCACATATTTATTGCTCTGAATATTACAATCTGTTAAATATTAACATTCAGTAAATTATTTGAATTATAATGTGACATGACGAAGTAATACCAAAAAGATTTTACATTATTGAACAGAAGCGACACTCGCTTAATATCATTGTATTTCAGATGTGCATGCTGAGGGACTTTGAGACATGAATGCCATTTTCCTGGGGTATAAAACGCGGTAATTTCAAAATTATTTTAGTGCTTTCAACAAAAAAATGGCTTTTCTTCGGTCATTTGAAAAGTTTTTATCAACTGGGGAAGTTTGTGCCTTGGTCTGTGATTAAGACTCTTGGATCTGCCTGACATATTGTTTTTAATTTTGTGACAGTTTCTATAATATTTTTTAGCTGGTCCTCTTTGCAACTAGTATTTGTAAAAAAATACCAGGGGCTGCTTCCGTTTGGCATATATACCACGTGCCATGATTATCGTTGTAAATTATGCAGACAAAAACTTTCTTTTTCCTTCTTCTGCAATGAAAACTGTTTAAAATGTTATATCTTCGTCCCTGAACTTGTTTTCCATTGAGAGAAACTTGTGAATTTACAAATGTAGCTGTGCTTACTGGCAGAAAGTTATCAACCAGTGCCTTAAATTGATCAACTGTTAGTTTTTATTTGAATTCCTTCTTTTTATTTTTGAGTATATACAGCTGCTGTTGTTGATTTTTATATTTCAATCGTAATTTATTTTTCCCGGATGAATGATTACTAAGATCTTGTGAGTTTTGTGTCGCAACTTTACTCGTCATTGGAGAAGCACATGTTCTATAAAATATTCAATCATATAAATGCTGACATATTATTTTTTAATTGTTCTCACCTCATATATGGCGTTTTTACATTCATTTCTTGATTAGGTGTTAATTCCATTACTTCTGTAAATGAACATGGAGGTTGTGGAGTTACTGTGGTGACATCATTTTCAATACTTAACACTGGCTTTGCCTTCCGGTGAAGTCTATTTCGTAGGTCGTTCAAAAACATACTTGCTCCAAAATGTTTACTACACACTCTTAGATTATTATAAAAATAATCAATACTTGTGTTCATTAATTTCTCTCGATTACAAAGTTTCAGCCATTCCATGCAACTGCAACGTGATTAATAAAGAACTGAATAATAACAATAATAGCTAACTAATGTTTTTATCTTTCCAAATTTCCTCTGGGAAATCTGAAGAAACTGATTCTGCCGTCATTTCGTGTTGAATAACACCTAGCACAGTTATAACCGCGTTTAGGTATTTTGCTCATTTTGTCTAATGACGAATGTCTTACAATACACCACTTACATGAAATAATATACAAAACATTCAACACGACGCGAAATCGCCCCAATATCTATGTATAATAAGTAATATCATATGTAATTGTGGTGAATACATAAGAATATTCACTACTAACGTCCGTATGCTAACTTTTTGAGATTAACAAAATTTGAAAATGCTTGGCGAACCTCCGCACTAGAAAACGTAATTCTTCCACCTATGTGAGTGATGCTTCTTGTTCAGTAATGTAAATATTCTTTGCTAATACCCTTTAGCATTATTTCTTTTATGTTATAACAAATTATGATTGCATTAGTCTAAACCTAAATCTAGAAAATACACTAAAAGCTACTAATCTTAGCCAAGTGTGTTAATTAAATCTAGTGGGTCAAATCTTTCGAGTCTGTCTAGAAGCATAATGGCTAAATTATTGGGGCAGGCACCGAGTTTCACTCGTTAGTTAGTGCTGACATGTTGAATTTCTTCCTTGATCGTAGGGATGGGTATGTCTTGTTGGAGTAATTAATTGGGATGGTATTTAGGAACATGGGTTATTATCCTTATTTTATTTTGAAATCGTAATATATATTTCCAGGTTAAAGTTTTATGATTGTTTTATGTAGAAGTATTTTGTTTTTTAGTCGTAACAAATTTTTTCCCTATCATCCAGTAAATTTTGCATCGTTTTAATTCAACGTGGAATCTTTTTTATCTCTTCAAGCTCAAGCACCTATCCAGGAGAATCCCTAAGTGCTTTCCATTGTCTTGTTGATGTATTGGAGTGATATTTAGTGTACCTGGTGGGCAGGTTTCCTTCTGAAGAGTAAAATTTACTTGAACCGATATCAATAAATATATTTGTAGATTTCTGTGTAACGCCAAAGCTGCAATGTCATCTGCATGTAGCTACTAGCGTTTTTAGTGTTGTTGGCAAGTCTACTGTGTACAGAAGATATAGGATAGGACCTATAATGCTACCTTAGGGTACAGCTGCTTGGATTATTTGAATTGATGATTGTGCCTATTTAAATTTAACAATGAAAACTTTTTTCTGACAAATGTGTTTTTAACTGTTTGTAGTATTCTATTGATAGAGCCTTCTTGATTTTGTGTAACAACCCGGTATGCCAGATGTTATCGAAGGCCTGGCTAATACATAAGAATACTGACATGCAGTACCGTTTTAGATATAGGTCATGGTTAATTTTTATGAGTACTCTATGCACTTGTTCTGTCATACCTTGACCTTCCCAAAAACCAAATTGGTGTTTTGGTATGGTGTTTAGTTATCTCAAAATTGGTTTTACCTTTTGCAGTAATATATTTTCAAAAAAATTAGGTATAATGGGGGTAGCAAGCTGATGAATTGGTATGAAGCGACTTTCTGCTTCGGTATAATCACAGTGCAGCTTTCCATTGTTATGTACGTTTATAATCGAAAAATTGCATTTATTATTTGTGTAATGAGGAGTTGTATTGCCTTTTCTGGTAACTCAGGATTTTGGTTGAACCACATTTTGTTTTGATTGCACTGTATAGGTGACAATAAAAAAATTTTACAATTGACTTGTAAATATATTGTAAGTAACATTAATGGGCGGCCATATGTTCAAACACCATGTGTCCATTGAACTGACACTGCGAGAACTAAAACGTGCAGTTTTTACAAGGTTGTTAACATTGGAAGATCATTGTAATTGTTTCTTCAGAATAGATATGTAAAAAGATACACTAAGGAACATGTCACAAGAAGAAACTTTAATCGTTTGTGTTTTTATATTTTCAAATGGGGCACGAATTTTTACACTTATAATTTGTTGCACAAATTGTAATATATTTTATTCAAATGCATTTGAGCGTTTCTAAAATGCTAATTGTATTAAAGGTCAGATGATCAGAAGGATATTATTTATCAAGCATATTGCTAGGTATTTGATTTAAAGAAGACTATGTAGTATGAATTATGTAAGCTTACTGCTTTTAGTGACCATAGCTCTAACGAAAATGAGTTGTTTTACTATAGGGTAGAAATAAAACATTGGATAGCTCTCAGGATTTCAAATCAATCAACTTTGAGAGCATCAAAAGTGCCTGTATCTAATGGTGAAAAAATCGGTTGTTTAAAAGAAGAAAGATGTCTTCTATTTAGTTCTTGGAGTGCCTGGGATGACTGGCATGTAAAAAAAAATATTTTTATTAATAGCATTGGATATCAGAATAAAGTTCCATGTGTTCAAATGAAGGTATCATTTTCTCCTGGTTCAACTCAAATGTTGTTTTTTAAAATTCACTTACAGCACTCATTCACAATCTATTTATTCTTCATAAAGTAATAAGCAAATGTGACACAATGTAGATGAAAATAATAAATAAAGTAAATCCAAATTACAAATTAATATAATAGTGATTATGGTGATAATAATAATAAAATTAGCAAATTGATATAGAAAGGGTGATCTTCTATTAATCACAACTGTTACAAATGATTTACAATGTTGATAATATTTGTTTTCTACACTCACTTTGTATTTGCAGCTCAACAGTCAATATATTTGTGGTAGTTTTAAATTTAATTGTTGTCGTTTAGTTTTGATTTTTTTTTATCTTATTAATTATTTATCAAAATGTAATTGTACATATTTTACTTTACTTGCATTAGGTATTTGCTAGGTGAAACCTGATGGACAGATTACATGTTCTATCTAAATGTAACTTCCGCTGATTTATTTTGAGTTATTCTTGGAGAAAGTCTTAAGCGGCTTTGTAGCTGGTAAGAAGCTATATCTAGATCTTTATTTGTTGTCAGCAAATCTGCCCATATATAAGATATGAAGTCCCAGAAAATATGTGAGCTAAAATCATGAGTGAGATGTGGAATCGCTGTAAACCAATGAAATTGGAATAATTTTAATAGTACAGGCAAATTTAAAATCGTACGCATTATTTTTGTAGTACTTTGGTTGTCGTTGAAGATTGTTGTGTTTTTCATTTGCACTATATTGGGTATTAGTTTTCGTTTGTAAGCGTTTTTCAGTGTTAAATACCTAATTCTGGAATAATTATGTGAAATGAATTTGTGAAATTGTACTACACAAACTTGCAATCCTACCATATACGCCCACCCAGAAATCGGTTCAGAGCTTCAAAACGCTTGCTTACACTGTGTAAGTAAAGGGTTGAGCGAGCTTTCTTGTGGTAAACCCAATCTGACTATCTAATTTTATTGGAAGTATCTTTTAGTAAAATATAATTTTACTAATAAGGAAATGAAAGGAAAGATGTCTTTAATTTTATAATAATAGTTCAGCTTGCTACACTTCTTGAATACTTGTGCCCCATGTATAATACTGTGGCACACAAAGTTTTTTCTTCAATGATCTTTGTATTTTATTAATAATTATGTGTTTGTCATATTAAGGAATACCACTTTCTAAATTCAAAATGGTATTTGTGAATAATAATTGACGAGATTATTCTTTTCGGTAATAATTTATTTCATAATTTTTACACAGTGGAGGGAAACTAATGGAATAATAAGAAAGGTGATACATTTGCGGCTTTTTAAACTTTTCATAGCTTTCCAAATTGTGTACTTAAATTTAAAAGGTCAAATTTTTACACTTATTAAAAGCCGTAAATTTTTTTTGTAATATCCAACTTTATTTTGAATCTATACAATTTATACTCAGCACACATATTTTGACAAGTGAAGTAACACTTAGACAAGTACTTGATAGCAAGTTCCTGTAACAAATAGATTTGTGGTTGTTAATTCAGAAACTCTTGACGTTTTGTCCACAACTGCGACGGACATTTTCAGAAGAAAATCTTCTAAAAATTAAGTGACTGCCCAGTGCGTTTTTGCTTTTATACTCGTGCGAGTTGACGTCAACGGGATAGTAGATAACGTAATTAGGTTAGCTGCTGATGTCAATTGGCTCGTTGCAGTTTTCTGTGTTTGCGCACTCCAAGGTCTTCTTCCTCCCTTTCTCACTATAAAACCTGTACTTCTGAAGTTTCCTGTCCATAACATAATCTGAGTTATTGTTCTGAGTGTACATTCCTAAAACAATAGCTCTCTGTCCATTTGCCCTGACATGGTTCTTAAGGGCTCCAAAACAACTGACTACCTTAATTTAATGAAATTATTTTCCGCCATCCTTGGGCTACCCTTTGCTTCATAATCGTCCTTTGTAATTTCCTCCGTTTATAACAGTTAAATCATTGTTAAGATAAATAAAAAGGTAGTAGCTATTGAATGTGTATGTAAGAGTATTGTCAAAAGATTTACTTATTGCATTTTTTGACAAATGACAAATAGAATATATTGCCTTTCCTAAATGTCTCTTGAAACTACAGTGACAAAATAAATTTGATGATCTGAGAGTCTGTTTGGTTGTCCTGATACAATTTTAGAATATTTAGAATGTGAAAACACTCATTGTTAACTTTATGACGTGTGAATGTTTTTGTCCTATTGCTTTAGTTTATAAAAAGTAAATTTTTACATTTACAATTTAATCTTAAATAAGATTGTGCAATCAATGTGTTCTCTTTCTTAGTTACTCATGTCACTCAAAACCTATTCATACGGCATTTTCTGTAAATTATTTTTTTTATAACTCTCAAGCATTGACTAATTATTGAATGAGTTTTTCCATCTTAGAACATTATGATTTATCCTTATCTTCATAGACTTTAGTGATGTGTCATAATGTTCAACTTTTAAATCTTGTGACATAAGATATTGTATCATGGAATCTGATGAATCTTTCTCTCTTATCGTGGATCAACGTGAAGTTTATTTTACTCTTGTTTTTTTTTTGAAATCCAGAAATGCACTCACAAATTTTGTGAATTTTTCCCTACATTATTTGAGAAGAAAATTGGATCTTTCACACACATTCATCACAACAAAATTTGATTTGTATTTGTTTTGTATGACTTTTGGTATATTTTGCCATGTTTGCAACAAGGAACGTTGTCTAATTGTTCACTGAACAAATATTTCAAAACATGTTTATCATGATGAGATCAGGAACAGGGAACTGTTATAAAGAATTGTTGGTGGAGCTTGAGATTAGATGAAAGAGGTCTTACAAACTCTTCACCTAAATCGCTTACAGCATTATTATTTGTGAAATTATAGCAGCAGAAACATTTTTTTTGTTCTTTTACAAGAAATTACTCGCCCAAAATTTCGCAAGAAAAAAGGAAATACTATTTTCTCTTTGGTGTTCAATGGAAATTGATTCAAAACCAACCTTGTTCTTATTAAGAATAGTAGTGACATTGGAAATATCTAAAGTGTTTATATCATCCATAGTTCTTACATAAACCTCACAGTGGTAAATTCAGTAATAAGATATTTATGAACGCATAGTAAAGTTAATATTTAAGTTACATTCAGTAGGAATTATTGTGATTTGGTTAACTTCATTAGTGTCTGTCGTGAGAACCAAGACTTGTAAATGTCAAGAGAACCTTTGAACGGATCGCTTTTTGTCTTACTAATTTTCTTCTACAGACTTTATGCAATAATAATCAATAAATGCAATGCAATAAATAAAGACTGTATGTTTGAAAAGGTTTCCACAGTCAAAGATAAAAATGATCAATTAGGTTCACAGGTTGAACCGCGTTAATTTTCAAGGGATTGGAATTAATTTTTTACTAAGGGTCTCAATTTGCCTATTCCCACTGTGCTTTTATGTGCTGTACTTGAGTGTTTATCGAATCAGAAGTGAAAATTTGACAGAGTCATGTTTTTGTGGAAGTTTGTTGTAACAAGTTACGTAAGTGATGACGTGTGGTAACTAAGGATTTCTAAATAACTGGTAATCGTTCACCATTGTCTCAAATATGAGGCATTAAAGGTGTTTTTCTATTTCAGTAGCCCTATAAATAATTCTGCTGGTGTGATGGGAGATGGGAGTGAGTGTTTTAGAATTGAAAAAAATAATTTTATATCTAGTTTTTTTATTGTTTGGGCAAAGCAGAAAAATATCGTTTTTTTGTACAGCCAAAGAATGTTTCTATATGCGACTTAATATTTGTCTGTTTGTTAGGTGCCATCATAGATTCATATAAGATCTAGAAAAAAATATAAATCACACTGTTATGTGTATTTGTTTTTGTTATTTTTAAAGTTTTTAAAATGTTTGCTATGGATGAAATAATTTTTATCGTTGTTTCTTTGTTGTAGGACAAATTGGACTGATGTACAGGAAGAACTTTTCAATGGAATGGCCAACATCTTGAACAGCGATCGCCTAGCTCGTTTAGCGTCCACAAATATGCATTACGAGCCTATATTAAGGCGTACTTTAGTTGATAAGTCGGTGAAACGCGTTAGGCGGCTTTTTAATACCATATCTTGGGATTGCAGATTAACACAATGGTTGCATCAGCTTCTTATTGATCATCTTAGTGCTTCTTACCTAGCAGCTTATCTAGATATACTGCAAGTATGTAATTTGTTTAGTGTGTTTTTTTTTAACCTGCCCCTTACTCCTCTAATTGCAGACTCTTAAAGCAAAACTACCAGTATTTGTTGACAAAATGATGTATGCACCAAATGCAAATAGCCGGATGGGAGTAGCAAGCAACGAAAACTTATTTCCGCTTTTGAAACGATCTTGGGATCCATATTCTTCATACTTATCTCAAAACCGACCCCGCAAATTGCCTGGGAATTCTATAATAATTGTTGTACCTTCTACTCCAATGATTTCAAACACTAAATACTACAGGAGGCAACAGAAGTGGATTAATTTATTAAGCAATTTGGCATCGGTAGTTACTGTGCATTCAAGCCTAGGTATTTAAAAACGTGCAATTTACCATTTTGTTAACCTTTATCTGGTGCAGGTAACGCCTTAAATCGCCTAACAATGATGAATTGCGCTGACCAGATGCTTTCGTCGCTAAGAACAAAGATACAGGAAGTTAAAACAGATTATCCTGACAAATCCATAGTATTGGTAGGATTTAATGCTGGTTCAGCACTAGCTTTGCAAGCAGCTCAGGTCGAATCCGTTTTTTGCGTCGTTTGCCTAGGTTTCTCATTGTTAACAGCAGAGGGTAGGCGTGGTGAACCAGATGATAGTCTGCTAGAATTACGCTGCCCAGTTCTTTTTGTGATTGGGCAGTGTTCGAATACTTCACTGTAAGGTGTAAATAATCATTTGACTAAAAAATAATCTAATATTTGATTAAGGCAAGAAGATATGGAAGACCTTCGAGAGCGCATGCGTTTGGAGAATGGGTTGATTGTTGTCGGTTCGGCTGATGACTACTTGCGCGTCAGCAAAAAGACAAAACGCAGTGAAGGTATTACGCAGAGTGCGGTGGATCGAATTATTGTGGTATGATATCATTTTTTTGATTAAACCTTTGTGTCATTCTCTAATTAAAAGTTTTCCAAAATATTGTTGTAGGAAAATGTTGGGGAATTTATTGGTCGCCTACAGTTGTCCCCATGCGCACCCAATATACGTCATTCACCAACTCGTACGTCCTTGGAAACCACATTTGTGAAGCGCCCCAAAATCGAGCGCAAGCGTAATAACTCTAACACAAGTTCTCTTGAGGGCGAATCACCATCACTTACACCCAAGATGTCCCGACCAGGTTAGATTCACTTTACCATTTCTTTTGCTTATCTTTTTTAACAATGTCTTATATAGTGGGACGACCTCCAGGTTCGAAATCCAAAGCCAAATTAGAGGCCAAGTGGGCAGCGCAGGTGGCCCAAGGTATTCCTTCTCACTCCGATAGTCCATCACCACCCATACTGCATCCCATCACTCCTGAAGCTTCATTCACACCACTTATGCCACCCACACCCCATCACCCACCAGACATGATTCCGGTGGACAAATCAGTCCAAAAATTCAGCTCTATATTTCCTGCTGCTGACAAAATGCCACCGAATATGACTGCTGAAAGTCCAACTAAATCAAACAATTTGCAACAACATAAAATTCCATCAGGTAATTTTGTAATTATTACTTTATATATTGGATTGCTTACTATTATTACGTTTTATGAATGGTGAGGTACAATCTGTTCTATTACAATTTAATAATACATAAATCTGTACATTTACATAGTATTTGACATATGTGCTATATTGGATTTTTAATGATAACTGTGACTTTCAAAATTTTGATTAATTTTCTTGTATTTAGAAAACTATAGAGAATTTTTCTTAATAATTTAATACATGGATTTCTTCTTCCAATCTCTTATTTAACTGATCTTCAGAGGTACAGAACATTTGGAGGAAAATAACTTAACATTGCATGCAATTTTTTGTTAACAAAATTGACCTGCAATTTAAAAATGACCAACAAATTCAAGTAAATTGGTTCAGTTATAGATGTAAAGAGTTGAACAAATTCAAATTGGCATCATTAACAGCAACTAGACATTTCAAGTACCATATAACATTATCATGATATGATCATGAATTTGTTACAAAGCCTTTTTGAAAAAGATCTTTAATGACGAGCCATACTTTCAAATAGACGCATAAATAGAAAAAAAACTATTGGATTTCAGGTAAATAGAATTGTCTGATGTACATTTTAAACTGATGTGATGATTTTGTATTACACTTTTTCTAAAATGTGGTTACTGACAATAGTTAATGCAAAGAAATTCTCTGATTGTCTTCTATAATGATTAGCAGAATTGCACAACTTATTTTTGCAATAACAAAATTATTATTTCTTAGTTAAAGCTGATTTGGCTTATCATTGTCAGAATCAAACTACAATTATAAAATAATGCAACTGAAAATTTCGAGCAATAGTGCACCAAAGCAGTTATGGGAGATTTCTAAAAAAATATGTTTCATACATAATTGCAATTGGTGTACTTTATAACAATATGAGGGGTTGCCTGCAAAAAGGTATTTTTGGCATCCTAGGCTGATAATTTTTCAACCCCCCTCCCTTCTCTCAAGTTTTTGCAAGGTGGGAATGCGGAACAATTGATTTAAAAATGATAACAGTGGGATAAGTAGATGTGGTGACCTTAGGAATATAAAATCCTGAAGATAGGCAACGCTACATTTCATATCAGTTGTCTTTGTTTACGAAACGTAAAACCAAGTAAATTGTGCACTATTTCTGTTTTCTTTCATCTAGATGCTAAAGCTGTATTTAGTTTTGTTTTTATTGTGTGAGCTAAGAATTAGGAATTATTAGGCAAAATTTAATACGATACTTGGCCAAAGAAATCAATAATGAGAGGATAAACCTTGAGATTGTAATCTGTAATACTTATCTATGTTCCACTCGTTTCACTTTCAGCATCTGAATTGACTTCCAGGGCTGCCTTGCTACGTGATATTTAAGCACCTCAAGACCGGTGCCAAAATGTACATGTAGTTTCCCATAAGAATCTGACAATTTCCTATTATTTGAGCACTGCATGTGCACATACAGCATAGCTGTATACCTGGAAGGCATTATGTGCTTTGCTGATGTGTGACGTCTTGCTAGGGAGGACGTTAAGAAATTCGTTACAATATGAATTGTAAGAGAAAGCTTTGGCTGCTCTTGTTGATGTGTTATTATCAATAGTTGTAAAGAAGACAAAACATGAGATGTGCACACCTACATTAAAAACTGAATTATCTATCAAATGTCAGGATTACACTTATGACAAATATGATAATATAATAGATAAAGGATATAAATAATATTGTAAAGTCCAATTTATATATATTATTTTAAATTTTTTTGTTTTATTACTTCCATAATTATATATAGTTTTATACTTACTATGACAATTTATTGATCTTTTTACTTTCACACATGAATAGCACATACAAGAACATAGTCATTTTTTTATTCCTTGCATTTTTATATGAGATTATTCTTTACCAATCAAAATTTTAAAACAATTATCCATTTATTCTATGTCTAACCACTTGAATGACTTCCTTGGTGAAAATATCTTTATAGCCCCTTTTATAAATAGTATTGTCATCTAAGCATTTTATATCTTCATAGGAAGATCATTCTACGCCTCAGTCTGCTTCTGTCACAATAGAATAGTAAAGGTGGAAGAGGAAAAAATATGCTGATGTAATGGCAACGCTTAAACTACACTTCAGCAGCTTAGTGGTGTTTGGTATTGTTCTGATGATTTTAAAGTTCTGATATTAACAGCCCAAAATAGTTACAGAGCGCTAAACTGTTTCAAATGAAAAAATATACTTCTTATCAAGTGGAACAGTTTTATTTAAAAGTTACAATTTTGAACGGCAACACAATTTTAAAAATAAGTGACTTTAGACCTATTGTAATGTAAATTTCATATGTTAAGTAGGATTGTATAGCAAAATAATATCAAGTGTACGTGTTAACGTTTACTTACACGATATTTCTTATAGCAGGTAACATATAATCATAATAATGCTAACTTTGTCAGTTAAACATTATTGACTTACGTTGGTACTCTACATCAGTAAAAACCAGTGTTTTGGAGTAATCAAAGCGGCAGTTTGCAGTCGACTAAACTATTGGACAAGTAAATCCCGCCAAAACCAATAGAACTGGATAGAAGAATTAAAAGATTATAAAGGGATACTTTGAAATCCAGCTGAGATTAATGGATGACAAAACAGATAGCAAATTAGCCTAGTTTATAAATATAGATTTACAATGAATATTTTCAAAAACTCGGATAAAAATAAGGCTGCAGTGCTAGTTTTTAATCCCTCCTCATTATTCCTTCCCAAACAAAACTTGGGTAATAGTCAGTAGGTGCTTCTTTTTTTCTTGCTGTGCTTGTGGTTTTCTCCATATATTACTTTTCACAAAAAATGGCCAAGGTGTTTTAAATTCATTGTAATAATGTTCAATAGTTTCTATTGTCTTTCAATAGAATATTTCCTTAGAATATCAAATAATTCCAGCTACTGATAATGATATTTTTCTATGACATACTATTTTGTATGCTTCTATCTTCTCTTCAACTGAGTGTTTTATGAAGATAACTGTACAAGTTATTATAAATGATAGAGTGGGGGGGGGGATAGATGTGTCATATTTATAATACCAGGTCAACTTTAGATAAACAAATATCATACATCATAACATCATATGATCTGGTGTCATTTTTTAATGTATAGGTAGTTAAATCATTGAATTCAAAAAATTTGAAGAAGCAAAATAATGAGTTAGACGTAAATAAATACCATGAAGGTTTACATATGTTGGAGTATTAACATTGTGCTGAACTTATCATCCTAAGTTGTAAAACATGAAACATGATTTTGAACTTTTGTGACCTTAGTATGATTTGGGCTCGCGTAACAACTTCCTAAGTTTAATATATAGAATCAATAGGTACCCCACTTGGATCTAGTTATTTATTAAACTTAGGTAATCTGTTTGATCCTTGTTACTTTGAAATATTATTGAACAAATAGTAGGTCTTGAACCTACATTCGAGGTTCGTTGTCTGTTGTCTAACTGCAAAAGGGATTATCAGAAACCCATTGAAGAGAATGTCCTATATGATAATTATATTTAAATTTCCTCTGCTAAATCTGAACCATGTTTTGTTATATCATCATGAACAGACAGGCAAATAGAAAATTCTTGTAAAATGGAAATTTTATAATATTTAATATTTTAGTATTTAGATATGTGCGTGATATATTTCTTTTTGTACTGTATAAATTTTAAATGTAGATTAAAACAAAAAAGTTATAATAAACGATGAGAAATGAACACATTTCACATAGTATTCACAACAATAAATAAAAATAAATGAAATTCAATATGAGTGTTGGTGGTTGATATGGTTTATACTAAAATAGAATTATTCACGTGTATGACTTTAATTTATTTTTAGTAACAAATATGAAAACACTGAATCGATCAGTTTTGACCACAGGTAGCGCACTGTCAAACCTTCTGCAGAGTGGAGGTAGGCCTTTGCTTAATCATGTTCCGCAATCGAAACAAACCAGCATTAAGGGTATTTATAAACATATTTTACATGATGAGTCTATTTTAAGTTATCCCCATTTTCAGTTCTTGATAATTTAACCCTCAATCCAAACTCTACTGCAAAACTGATATCGAGCACGACAGGACGGTCTATTGACTTATCAAAGATAACTGTCTTAAACAACATTCAGCAGACGACGAAGTCTGGAACACCCGTTGGAAATGTAGTGCTGATGCCCGATGGCAAATTAAAATCAATTAACACTACAGTAAAAGGAACCAGTAGCAGTTCACAGTCATTTCCTTCATCCAATAAAAAAATATTAAACTTTTCATCGCCACTCACCTCAGCAGAACATCGTAAGTAGTAAGGATCTAGAGTGAATAGAAATTATGAACTCTGATGTTTGTAGGTGTTGCAAAGTATATCACTTCAAAGAAGCAATTGATAGGGAGGAAGCCACCTCACCCAGTACAGAAACCGTCTATCATGCCATCATATTCCGCAAATTTACCGCCACCAACGAATCTAACTTCACAGGACATCATGGACCTTCCAATCATATTTGCGGATGACAACCAAATGCTGACAGACAATTCCAAGCTGCAACAGTCTGATGTTCCAGTACCTGAAATTGTGCACCAAGCATTGCCTCAACATTCTAAACTAAATATTTCGGGCCCTATTGGCAAATTCGTTTTTATCAACAAGCAAATGCCGCCACAACCTACTTCCATGACAAACACTTCAACTATTTCAACTGCAAAAAGACCAACATTGTCTGTTCCTGTACGTTCAAACGCAAATCCAGTGAAATACACTAAAATCATTATATCGCGAGCGGCCTCATCAGAACCAAAAACGAGTACACCGACGACTCTTGCAAGCCTACCTTCAGAAATTTCAGTAAAGAAAATTGAATCGCTGCCAACTGCGCCAGGTGTTGAAGCAATGGATTTAGAAAGTGCCATTGCAGCTTCTACTATTCCAAACCCAAGAGTAATGTCGGATTATGAGCTAAAGAACACCGAACCCACAAATAAGCCTATTTTGTTGAACCCCGACTTTAGGAAGCGAACTTCTGATGAAGCAGGTTCAAATAATGGTCAGAAAAAAGATGTTGAGTATATTCCACAAAAAAGTATAAAAACAGCTTCCAATTCCCATGTTTAAATGCTTAATGTTTAGAGAGATTCTCAAAAGTAGTTTTAAGTTTGAATTGTAATTGTTGTTCATTGTATGCATAGTTGAATATTAAATATAATTTATTAACTTTATACAGCGAAGCTTATAGTAGAAAGTTAATGAGATTATCATCCTGTCTGTCTGTCTGTGTGTCTGGAGACAAGATAACTTCCGTTCTATCCAACAGATTCACTTCAAACTTAGCATACACACATCTTAGATCAGTACCTTTCATGGGATTGATTTTCAACCAAATCTGTTAACGGCAACCAGAAGTGACCGTTACAATTTTGAAAATTCATGTCTTTCTGTGTGTCTGGAGACAAGATAACTTCCATTCTATTCAATGGATTCACTTCAAACTTGGCATACCTTTCATGGGATTGATTTTCAGCCAAATTGGTTAACGGCAACAGGAAGTGACTGTTACGATTTCGAAAATTCATGTCTTTCTGTGTATCTGGAAACAAGATAACTTCCGATCTATCCAACGGATTCACTTCAAACTTGGCATACACATATCTTAGGTCAGTAACTTTCATGGGATTTTTTTTCAACTAAATCGGTTAACGGCAACCGGAAGTGACCGTTACGATTTTGAAAATTCACGTCTTTCTGTGTGTCTGAAGACAAGATAACTTCCGATCTATCCAATGGATTCACTTCAAACTAGGCATAGACACATCTTAAGGTCAGTGCCTTTCATGGGATTGATTTTCAGCCAAATCGGTTAAAGGCAACCGGAAGTGACCATTATGATTTCGCACCGCTGTAGAAAGTTTCCTTTACGGTATTACACTGTTCTTGTTGATCTAATATCCGTTTGTTTCAAATTAATAAAATGTGTGCTGTGTAGTCATATTACATTACTTTTTTGTCAGTTATGTTCCCTATTTTCCTTGAAGATGATATCAAACAACTTGTCAATTTTGGCCTTGTAAAACATTGCTGGCTTTTATGCATAGAAATTGGCTATTTATTGTTAAATTCTCATGCTTGTAAAAAATTTGCTCAGTGCTCGGAAAAAATTTGTAATGAGTTAATCTAAAGTTAGGGCTATATGACAAGTCAGTCAAGATTTCCCAATAAAGTTTAAACAATCTTTGCTCAAGCAGCAACCAAATTTGATTTTATCAAGGGTGAATTTTTGCAGTTTTTTCCATACTAGATTAATGTTGTTCGTGGTATAGCTTAATCTTTGATGTTTAGGGATAGTAGTTTATAATGGATAAGATCCAATGAATCTCATTAAACGCAAAGTATGGCCCAAAAACTTTTGGCATAACTTTTTATATCCTGTCATGATGGAGTTGAATCAGGCTTTAGTGCAGTGAATCGGCAACTTTTGAACACCATCAGTGGTTAACAAGCCATGGAACAGAGAGTAGCTATTGGTTCAGCCTTAATGCATAAGGTAATGTGTCTGTACATATCGATACAGGGTACCCAAAGTTTATCTCAATTAAAAGTAAAAATTGTTATAAAAGCGACTCAACTAAATGTGTATTGTTGCGTTTGTTAGTGGTACCTTTGCAGCATTAATATGATAATTTGACTGTTGGTTTCAGTTCCGATTTGAAAACCTACAATAAAAAACTATACACAAGAGGACTGGTGAAAACACCTCATAACTCTTAGTTATTGTTTGAGTGTGATATTAACATTTGGTTGTGAAACTAACAAATAAACCAAAATACCACGTGCATTTTATTGGCACATTGTGTTTCCAAGTCAAAATTACTTTCATATAACGCAATATAATTCACAGATTTGAAAGAAAATTAGTCGATTAGCATATTATAAATCATCAAAATCCATATGAGGACTTTTGAACATGCATAATAGCTGCACCCATTGAAATAAACACGAACTGAAGATTAGTAATATTGAACGAGACATGATTAATGCCACCTGTAGGTTTGATAATTCAATCCACGAATAAGGTAAATTACAAATACTCCACATAACTGATGAAATGAAAACGCGAGAGAATTGGAGAATAATGAGCTAGACCTAACCACACAACCACAAAACTTCTGTACAACTGCCAAGATCAATGGGATAATAATGAATCACCCTATTAATTATAACAATTACATATCACGAATATCTAATTGTGGAAAATTATTTATAGAACTATATTGCTGTCACACTGAATTTAAATGATACATACATGTTCATCATGTAGTGGTCCATTAGTTTTAGAACTTTGATTCATGAATGTCGAGGCTGATAAATTTTGGATAATTCAGTATGACTTCCACTTATAAAGTAAAAGCTATAATAAAGAAACAGGATATGTGAGTGAATCATTTTGGAGTCACTGGGACATACTTGATACTCCCTCCGTCCGAAAATATGGTATACATTTTCATTTTTTTTCATAGGTACCAAAGAATATGATATACATTTACAATTTTAATTAATTAGAATGTTTTTATTTATGAAATAGTTCCAAAGATCTAGTAAAACAAATAATACTACAAAAAGTTTCATTAAACAAGGGCATGGCTGACTTCACAGCTTCTATGGAATAATGTTGTTTGTAATCGTCCCTCACAATGAAGTTTCGCCTTATATGTGGAATCTTATAGGACTTCCCTCCTTTTTCTAACATGGTTGCTTCTAGACAAGTTTGTAATGTTAGAAAAATATTATAAAAGGTTTGTATGTCTAATGCATTAAATGCATTTTGTACGCCTTCAATCAGTTAGCTTTATATTCAGTGAGACTATATGTTGTAAGGATTGTATAGAATTAAAAAAGCCAAGATCCAATACATTAAAATCTGGATTATTTAGCGATTGTGATTTAAGTCGACTAGACCAGCCATCTCTATAAACCTTTTGATACAATATTTTCATCATTAGAGGAATGGGGTTTCACATTATCTTGATGTAAGTAAATTGGTTTGTGTTTGTGACTTATGGGAAATTTGGATTTTATTAGAATTACTTTTTCAAGAATCGTTTTTTTACATTCTTTTGCTGTAAAGGACTCAATATTTTTTGTAATCAATGTTTCCTTCGCTCTATTTTTGGAGTTCCTTTGAGCTCGCTGTTGATAAACAAAAGGACATATACCAATTTTCCCATCAAAAATTGCTTTTTATGTGGATCTTAACATGACTTAGCTACAGCTGCCATAAACATTAAACGATTCAGCATAAGGTAGTACGAACGTTTAGCTTGAGTTAAGTAGAACCATTTTTGGAATAAACTTCTTTTGGAAACTTCTTACTTGCAATTCAACAAATTTTGATTAAAATTCGCCATTTTGTATACACATTTTTTTGTGAATTACATACGCAAAACTATTTCCGCGCCACTTGTTTATTAGTTGCTTAGCAACCACTTATTTAAAAAAAGATTAAGATAATATTATTTTCGTCAATCCTATATTTTTTAAGAAATGTATAACCATATTTTCAGACGGAGGGATTAACTACTTTGGAATAAGTTAGAATAACAACTGAGAAACAAATTAAATACTCCACAAAATAAGCTATTTATCATAATAAAGGGGGAATGGAATCAAATTTCTGCAAAACTCTATTGCAAATTGGTAAAAAGTGTTCCTCCCTTAAAGCGCAGAGACTAAAATAATAACAAAGAGGGGTCTCTATTATATTAATACCACATCTGAACAAATCCTAAGTAATCATTAGAGGTCCATTGATTAACAGTTAAACAGTATAAATATTGCAAATAAGAAAACTAGCCGGAGATTTATTATAATCTTTTTTTATTTATTACATGCATGCAATCTTTAAAAAAATAATATAATTTATATTTAAAACACCTATAAAAAAATAAAATTACAATTCTTGCAAGAAATCCTTGCCATTTGTGGAGGTAAAGAAAGTAAACACCTTCTTACTGAACTCTGGGCCTATTTTCCGTACAGAAGTCAAAGGTCCAGCTGCTCTGCGCACTGGAATATCTTGCAGCAGTTTTTCGCCTTCCCCTGGCGCACAACGATTATAGTCCTAAATTTAGAACAATGTATGATTGCAGTATCGCACAAATTGCGGTTGTACCTTCATCAGACTTGATGGCGTAGGATATTTTGTCACTATTGCCTCTGCAAGCTCTAAACGTGCCAAAGGAAATGTAGTGAGCTGCTGCTGCCACAGCCGATGCAGCCCATTGCCACTCTTATCCACTTGAACACAGTCTTTGTTGTCCCCTGATATATACCAGTCTGCCTCCTGTAGTTCTTGGTATTTCTCAAGCCTTTAATTATAATAAACCTATTAGCACTTACTGATAGATATATTTTTATTAGTTGAATTTATTGTAAATTTTTACAGAGGAGCCGACGCCCATAGTGAGCACATTTTAGTCAGAACCAAACTTAGACAAGAATTACGAGAACAACTAACTGATAAGAAAGACACCAATATATCATTGAAAAACTCTAAGATGCAAAAGTATCAGAAAAGTTAGGAAAATAAATAGAAAAAGGACTAGTAGCAGAAGGCACAAAAAGTCAGAATATAGAGGAAGAATGGAAAAAATTCAGTTAGCAATGACCGAACCAGCGAAACTTTGTCTAGGACATAAAAAATTCAAAAGAAGAAATGAGTGGTTTGATAAAGAGTGTAAAGAGATAAAACATAGGAAACAGAAACAAATTATAATGAAAAAAGAAAATGAGTTAAATGAATCTGTTGACAAAAAAAAGAAAGAATATCTAGAAAAACAACTAGAAATGGTAGAAGATTACTACGCAAATAAAGAGATAAACTACTATCAAAAAATAAAGAATTGAAGACAAATCGCAACAACCCAAACAATTTATTGATACTTGGTGATATAAAGGAAAAACAGAGTAAATGGGTTTGCTATTTTGAATAAGAAGAAACAGTATAACAATCAGTAGTAAAAACGTACCAGTACGTACACAAAATGAAGAAAGTGGACAAAGTAGAAAAACTGACAGAACAAAAAAGAGAAAAAGAAACAAAAAAGTTAAGTATAACAAACGTGCAAGAAAAAATGGTATCCTGGCAAAAATTTTGAAGCAAGAACAGAAACTATGTAAAAAGCTATACCAACTTATATGATGAGCCACGTTCTCAAGTTATTTCTAAAAATTTACACCGTAGGATATATCAGAAATGTGAAATAGATCTGAGCGACTCCCAATTTGGATTTAGAAAAGGGTTTGGTACCAGAGAAACGCTATTTAGCCTGTCAGTTCTGCTACAAAAATGCCGTGACCAACAAAAAGATCTCTATGTGTACTTCATCGACTATGAAAAAGCCTTCAACCGTGTAAAGCACGACGAACTATTGACAGTATTGACTGAGAAAGGACTTGATCAAGAAGACATAATAGCTATTAGAAACCTATACTGGAACCAAAACGCCACAGTGAGAACAGATAATGAAAATACGGAAGTTATCTCAATTAAAAGAGGAGTGAGGCAAGGTTGCATCCTCTCACCACTATTATTTAATATTTATTCAGAGACAGTTTTCGCCAAAGCCCTAGAAAACTCCGAAGACGGAATAAAAATAAACGGTAAACTTTTTAATAATATAAGGTATGCTGACGACACCGCAATAATCTCGGATAGCCTAGAAGGACTACAACGGCTGATGGATGCAGTAAGCCGCGAAGGAGACGCAATAGGGTTAAAGATAAATACTAAAAAGACAAAGTACATGATTTTCAGCAAAACACCAATAGCACAAACACAACTTATAATATATAATCGACAAATAGAGAAAGTACAAAAATTCAAATACCTGGGAAGCAGGCTGACAGAAAATGGAGACCCAGAAACGGAAATAAAAATAAGAATAGAAACAGCAAGACGAGCATTCCAAAAACTCAAGAAACTACTTACCAACCGCAGTTTTCGTCTTACAACCAGATACAAATTTGTGCAGTGCTACATATACTCAATACTATTATATGGTGCTGAAGCGTGGACCCTCAAGGCTAATACAGAAAAGAGAATACAAGATTTTGAGTACTGGGTGTTTAGAAGAATGCTACGTATATCTTGGACAGAGCATATCACAAACGAAGAGGTTCTGAGACGAATGAATAGAAGAAATGAACTTCTATTAACTATTAAAAAAAGAAAAACAGCTTATCTTGGACATTTATATCGGAATGACAAATACAATACATTGCAGCTCATTATGGAAGGAAAAGTTGAAGGCAAATGAGGGCGAGGTCGCAGGAGATGCTCCTGGCTTAAGAACATTAGAGATTGGACCTACATGAGTACACATGAGTTGATAAGAGACACTAAAGATAGACAAAATTTTGCCTCGATTGTTGTCAACATTTAATAACGAATAAGGCACTTTAAGAAGAAGAACTTATATTGAGGATATCAAGAGAAGGAAAGATGCTAAAATGATGGAGTAGTGCAGTTATATGCCCGTTTTTGAAAAAGGAAGATAAAACAAGATGTGAAAATTACAGGGGGAATTTCGTTTGCTCCATAAAGCACTCGGTATGCAAAAAATCACATTTCTACAACTATGCCTTCAATCAGTTTTCGAGAGTTAAAAGTTAAAAATTTGGCTTTCGGCTTGAATTCGCTCACTGTGGCAGCTGTTGGCCGGCGAATTGCGATCGCGCCCGCGATGTTTGCCCGTCATTAATTCCGTCTCACTTTGGTGCATTGCCGTAATGGGCGTTGACATTATGATGACATCACGAAATATATAGCGACGATCGTCGTTTGTGAATAGCTAGCTGAGCAAACGAGTGGTGTTTCTGGTACACCCCGTATTCTTCTGCAGTCGAACCGATAGCGCCGTTTTAGTAAAATTGAATCGATCTAAATAGTACTGAAAACCTCATCTCGCTATCTGTTGTCGTTTCCGAGAGCTCGAATTTTTTTTTCAATTTTGACCACTCTTTTGACCATGAAGGAATCGAGGTGGCTACATCATTGACTAGGTTCATTTTCTTCGACATGGCCGAACTATAGAGCCTACTTCTCCAACAAGTAAGTTAAAAAGAACAACTAAAGAAGCTCATAGCTTTCAGAAAAAAGTACAATACGACCAAACACATTCATACAATTAAACAACTGATTGAAAACCAATTGAATAAATAAGACTTAACAAGTTTTGCTGACGAGATTATGATATTTGTATAAAAGAGAGAAGTAGAAAGAATGCTTAAGAAACTACTACTAAAAGCAAAAAAAGTGAGTTGAAAGTGAACTTTACAAAAAATAAATCATCATATACACATTATTGATGAGTGATGGTGTAACAAAGTGCTACATAAAGGTCGTTAGAGGGCAGCAGTAGTAACGATTGCTACTGAAAGTTCGTAATATTTCCATTCTCTATAGTAGCCAAGGATTGCTGGCTGGATTTTCTACTATAAGATACTGGCGAAAATTATACGCAATAGATTAAAGCGTTATGAGAACAATGTGATAGAAGAGTATTAAGGAGGGTGTAAGTCTCAAAGATCGACAACAGATCAAATCTCCACATTAAAAACGATACAAAATAACAGTTGCGAACGAAACCTGCCGTTATACATCCTCTTTATCGATGTTAAACAAACGTACGACTCAGTAACACGAGCAAAATTATACAAAGGTAAAGTTAGGAATACCAGATAAGTTCATCAACCTGGTAAGAATGATGTTATACAACACGAATAATAGAATTTTAGTGTAAGGAAGCTTTTCTAACCAATTTTCAGTTACAAAAAAATTAAAGCACTGGGTTCTACTTCCTACGGACTTGTTCAATTTGGTCCTAGAAGCGATAATGAGAGAAAGCGGAATTAAATCTGCTGGAGTGCTTTTCCATACCAAACACCAATTAATAGCATATGCCGATGACATTGCTACATTAACAAGATTGAGAATAAAATTTGAAAAAACCTTTAAAATGTTTGAGAAGGAAGCAAGGAATTATGAATTACAAATAAATGGAGAAAAAACAAAATTTATAAAAATGGGATCAGAAGTGACAGGAGTACATAAAAATCAAGTCAGAAGAAAGATACTACAATTTTGAAAACTAAATAGCTTTGAGTATTTAGGTCAAACAGTGACACATAAAAGCCAAGAAAAGAATAAAATAGAGAAAAAGATTCTACAAGGAAATAGAGTGGTCGGATCGTTAATAAACGTGTTGCATATAAATCGATAATATACCACATAGAAGAACAAAAAAAAAACTACTCCAACCTGCAATACAATCAAAATCTCAAAAGATAGTGCCAAACTGTTTATTACAACAGTTTTATTAATAATAATACCAATAACTAAACAATCAGTACATAGTGCTATTGACCAACACGTTTTAGTAGTTTTCAATAGGAAAAAATGTTTAAATAATTAATATTATGTCTAAATTACGTTGATAGTTCAGTAAAAGTACATTAAAAAGAAGGTAAATGTTCCAATTCCATAACATGGTTGCTGAAGATTAAGCAAAGTCAAAAATCCAATGCACATAAACAGTGAGTGTACCAATAACACTCAGATAAACGTTGCTCAAATAAGGTGTTAATCATGGTAATGCCCAGCTAATAATCAAAAATGTGTTCAAATTTCGAAAACGTATTCGCAAGATGGGCTCCCCTGCTCCTTAACAATGAATAATAAGCTATGTGACTTGTGATCCCTTAGATCATTATGTAGAGGAGGAGACTTGGGGAAAAATTCTTGCAATCTTATTTTGGAATCACAAAAGCGTAGTTTTTAATAATTATTTAATTGAACAAAATACAATCAATGGTAAATATTCCTGATATCTACTAGTGAAAGTGAAAACCACCTGTTGTGCGACGTTTAATCGAAAGTGTGCTTCTTTTTCAGAGCCCATTCGAATCAATTGATTGGATAGCAATAGATTAGCCCTCTTACAGCTCCAGATGTTTCAGTAAGGCAGCTTTTTAAAAACAAAAATCAAATAGAAGAATTTGTTTGTAAATGGCTTTAGGATTAATCCACGTCTTTTAATAAAAATAGCATTAAGAAGTTGTCTGTAAATACATCAGGAGGAGGGTTGTAGAAAATAACCTTGTTTGACTGTTTTCTCAAGTCTCGCTTAATTTAACTGCTCACATACATAGTCATTTTTTATAGAACATAAATGTGGGGCTACATGTTACGAAGCTTTGTATCTTATAGTTGGTGTAGCAAAGAAATTGGAAATTATAATGGTTCAAAAACTCGGTGACATGGTTTATTTAAGAAATTACAAATGTATCAGCTTATATCTAATAAAAACGTACTTTATTTTTGAAGAGGGTATTTTCGAGATTAGCTTTGTCTCTGTACAGGCATTCCTCTAATCTTGAAAATTTGCAGGAAACCAGCCATTATACACTGCAACATTTCTAATTGGATCAAACAATCTAGCAAGCCAAGGAATATTATTCTTGGAGATGACATGACTGAGAAATAAATATCTTACAACAGTCGTACATAATTGAGCTGTGGAACCATGTGCTGGAGGAAATCTAGTTTATTTTTGCATCAAAAATATCTTATCATGTAGACATAGTGGGTTAAGGTCATAATTAATTCATTTGAAGAGATTTTTAAAAAAAGTAAAGGATGATAATGACAAAAGATGATTTGCACACCATACTATAATTATCAGTATTATTATTAAACAAATACACTATCTGTATTTTGAATTGGTGAAAATTTAAAAATATAAAATACGTCATACACTCCCATTTTAAATGGTTAACAAAATTGAAAAACGACATGCAAAGCACCATGGACTATGTTCAACGGCAAGTTCATGCTGTACCTGGAAGTCTTTTTTTAGTGCATCACTAATAGAATAAGCATTAGATGGACATCATTTATCCATTACTTTTATAACATATGTGGTTCATCAATACTAAATTATACTCTTAACAATACTTACCAATATTTGAAAATTTACGTTAAGGTCGTCAATGCGTCATTTGGCTACTGCATTGTGAACTTTCTCAGGCTTTCTCTTGAAATAACTGTGATAGTGAGATGCAAAAAATATAACAGAGGTGAATTATTATGTGGCAAATATGAACCCACAACAGTATTTGTATGCCCAAATTCAGCAACACTTACAATACAAGTTGACGAATAGTTTTCACTTTTTGATTATGCGGAATTAGTCTGTGTAATTGAAAAAATTTGCGCAATAATAGATCTGTTTTTACCTTTCTTACAAACAATCCTATGATGGGATCGTTAAAAACATTTGCTTAACTATGCAAGCTATTTGCGAATTCTCAACGAGAAAATGCAACAAAGGAGGAAAAAATTTGAACTGAAGAAAAAGGAATTTGGTACAAACGTGCTAATATTAGTACAAATTAGAAGATACCCAGGAATATGGAGAACCAGTACAAACCTATCAAAAGAATTGTAGTACCAATGACTGAGGAGCGCGTGGAAAAATAGAAGTAAATTCAATGATGAAAATATTCACAAGGTTGAAAGAATTGCACAGAATAAAATACATAAGCTATGGTGGGGATGGGGACAGCAAAATATTCAAAGCTGTGATCAACTCACAACTGCATAAAAATAGCGTAATAATGAGAAAGAATATTTCCTAAAGGCAAAAAGCATTCCCAATAAAAAAGTATTTATATTCGGTTGAAGAAATAAATAAGGCTGTTTATAAAACATACACCAACAAAATTTCATCATTAGTGTCTTCTTGTAGACAAGTGACAAAAGGTACGTGTAGATGACTCACTGAATCAATACAATCAAAGGGCCTCTGCCTCAAGTCATTGTCAACACTAAGAAACCCATTTACAAAGACCTATTGAGATGAGTTATAAACAGAATTCAACTATTCAGAAGTTGGCATCAAAAGTAACTAATTGTGGCTCATCAATAATTGAATTTGAAAGCAATATTGCTGTGAGTATTTTCATTGACAGATTTAAATCTATACTGCTCACAATGCAAGTAACAAGTGTGTCAAAGTGTACGGAAACTACCACAAAATCTATGCACACCATATAAACATGACTGATCACCAAGTGTCTTAAGTAGTAAAATAAGTAAGTCAAAAAGAAACTGATGATGTTATTGCTGCTGCTGCTGCAGGAGAATTCCTGTGTTGCGCAGGAATTGTAGAATGAAGGTACAAAAATTAATTTTCATTTTATCTGAAATTAGTAGTCCATATGGAAAGTGTAATTTTTTGTTTTTCTCAAAGCAAATAGTATCAGGTCATTCAATAGTTTTATCAATCGTCTACAAGCAAAATTTTCATTTTTTTGTTAGATCACTGTAATGCTCAAAATTTTACACTATTGGACTATGCAATGGCTGCAGCTCTTTTATTAATTATCAATGAATCGGCTATTAATTAATATTTTCCACTGAAAAAAGTTGGAACACCCTGTCTCAAAGAAGAAGATTGAGAACGAAGTGTTTTTTGGAGAAAATGCTTATGCTAGTACCTTAATAAACCAGAGCAACATGCAACCTTATAAAGTAATCAGCTTACTTGTATGGAGCTTCAGCAATAGCTTTGGTAAACTGTGCGATCATAGAGCCCACATCCTGAGGCGTCTCGGTCAAACGGTAGCAACAGCCACACAGTAACTGCAGTTTGGTGAGAGAGAACTGCAATCGCTGTCTGTCAATTCTAGAAACGTCAGTGAACGATTTGTCAGCTCTGCTTTTTTGTTTCAGGATTCTATGATGTCTGAAAAGAATTGTGTCATAAAAGCATTCGTACATATGACTTCAAGGAACTGTACTTAAAGTAATCATCCATTCCATAAATTGCTAAAGATATTCTTTTACCAACATGCACAGACTGAATTGATTTGATGTACGTTATGAGCAAATTGTTGTTGACCTTTTCTATAACATCTTTACAGTTCATGATTAAAAGGACTTCACTTGTTTCATTCACTTCTGACTCTGTGGCTAACTGCAAATAGGAGAATATTAAATATATTAGCTTATACATACCTATAATAATTGAATCAAGCTACTGGTGCCCCCAATGAAAGCCGTTACGAACTCTTATAGAAGATTCGTGTTTTGCTACATATCTACTTATTTTTATACAAAAGTTTTTTGTTTAAAATTTTTGATAGTAAAAGTTTTCTCAAATGTTCTTCAGCTTGTAGAGATCATTTAAAGATGGTAGTTTAAAACTTTGTTCCTTTAGAAAATCAAATTTAGTTTATTTCTTTAGAAATGTAAAAAATTATGACGACACTGTAGTGAGTTGCTGTATTTACAGTTTCTTTTTGCGCTTAGGGTATGTCTTCCTTAATGGATCCATGTTCACTGCAGCCTACAGCTTATTGTGATTACCCTAATAAAGTAAATTCACAACCAATCTGTAATTGATGTCCCCTGAATCAGCAGATACAGGTCCTTTACAGGGTGTGTCTGGAAATCTTCCGGTTCCAGGATTGGTCTTCCGAATATATATTGCCTTTTCCTGCACTTACATAGGATCTGGTTCCTTGCTACAAAGTCTGCATGCAAAGTCACCATTGAATTTACAAATTTTCCAGAGGTGTTCTTTAACAGTCGCATGTCCTGTAAGAAACCTAATGGTTATCTTTAGCTGTGGCCTACTTAGGTTAAGGAGTTTTGCAGCTCTGTTTTGGCAAGGTCCCTTATTGAAGGTTTTGCTGTCATGGTCGATTCTTCCAGTACATTCGATGATGAGTGCGTGTCCTTACTATAATAAAACTTTGAGCAGCACTTTGTAAAATTCCTAGAGCAGGTTCTGAGCCGATATAAGCCTCACTAGATCCCTGCCTAGCCAATTCACAGACTTTCTCATTGCCGTAGATACCGTAATGCCCAGGTGCCCCCATAACAGTTTCTCTGTGTTATGTTCTGCCAGTGCATTATGTTCGTTGATGCATTCCCATACCAGTCTAGATGATGATTTAGTGCTTGATAAAGCCTTTAAAGCTTCCTGTTTGTCTGATATAATATAGATCCGCTTGCTCCTGTAAGCCCTCTTACCGTTTTCGCGCACACACTGTAGCATGGCGTATATTTCTGTCTGAAAGGCAGAAGTGTACTGAGCCAGGGGAAAGCTTAGCTCTATTCCAGCTCCGGTACCCACCTCGGTTTTAAAACCATCTGCGTACCAGATTAGGCTACCAGATGCAATTGCCTATTTAAAAGTCTCGCTCCTACCTCGATCCGTATGATCACCTCGAATAGTCATTACATATTTTTGAGGTCATGTGGTCCGTCCTCATTTCAAACAGATTATCAATTATTCTTGTATGGTCTGTACCTGTATGTGTCTTGTACAGTTAATTATGCAGCCTGTAGTGACCTAATCTTGCCTCCCCCTAAATTACTATGTGCAGAGATGGGAGATCTAGAAGAGTCTCCATTGTTGCAGTGGGCGTGGTTCTCATCGCCCCTATAATGCCCAAACAGGCAAGTCTTTGTACCTTGCCTAGTTTTAGTTTGGTGATTTCTTGTGTAACTTTGGGCCACCACACCAAAGCTGAGTATGTAAGAGAGGGTCTGACCACTCTGGTGTACAACCAGTGCACCAGACCTGGTTTTAGCCCCCACAACTTGTCGACCACTTTCTCAATATGACTAGATATGCTAGATACTTTATTTCTCCCGATATGGTGATTTCATTTTCGCCAAGGAAAAGACGTGTAAGCTCCATATTTACAGTTTAGTTAAAGCCCAGTCTGAGAGATAAGGTGGTTGGTAATATTTAGAACTACCTCTTACTTTCTCTTTAATAATTCAGTAAATTTAATGTTTCGCTTTTCTATTTTGTTTACTCAAGTTTCAAATATTATCCATCTCATACATAGTTTTGTTGTCGATCTATCAAGTACAATATTTGTTGTAATGAGCTGCTAGGTTGTCATTTTTCAACTTCTGTTAGCTTTAGCTTAACCTTTTTCAAGTATGTTTTTTTCTGATTTAGACATGAATTAAGACCTGTCTTATACAAGGTGTTCCTTTAAAAATCCCTTCATGTTTTGTACAAGAGGTGCTGGTTTTAGGCTTCTATACATTAAAATGAGAAACCTTATATAGAGAGTAATGTCGTCTGTCTGTTCGTCCTTTTATTTTTCAACTTTTGATCAAGGCAGCTTCCAAGCTAGAGACAAGTTTCTATTTCTGTCATTTCTGACATCTGCCATGTCTTATAATTTTTGATCTGTTATATATAGAGAAATAACGTTTTCACTATTCAACTAAGTCCAGGCGCCAAAAATCAGCCTGATCGGAAAATCTCGAGACCGGTTTGACTGGAAGTGGCCGCAAATTTTTGCTTATGTATAGAAGCCCCGGACGTCTGTGGAACTGGAGTTCCACGTCCGTACTTGTTTAAATCTAAAGATCTAAAGCCAATCGTCGTTTTAAATATCATTGTCTAGCTGTTTCATTTTTCTGCTGCAGTCTGACTTTCTCTTACAATCAATTTACTTAAATAAAAATGAATGCAACATTCGTACTTTGAATAAATTAAACTTTGTTCTACAAGCGACTATATCCACTATTTTTCTTTTTTGAAAGAGAATGAGAATGGAAATTCAGAAAAGAATTTTTTCATATTGGATGACTCCTGTCCTTCCCATCAAACTGAACAACTTCGGATAAACAAATCCAAGCACAGTAGAACAAGGTCTAAAAAAGCTGTCATGTCAGAAATTAATAACAAAGTCCACAATACAGTTTCGGCCTACAGATAAGTTAACATAACCCAAGGGCATCTCACCCGAGCGAGTTTGCTTCGTTTTGCGTAATGAGTTACATATGAAAAAACTTTACACAAGATGAGTACTTCATCTGTTTACACCAGAATAATAGCAAATTTGTATGAAAACATCAGCTGACTGTTTGCAAATGTTTAACAGGAATTCAACTCATTTTTGCGATGTATTATGATCATGGGTGAAAGTTGAATTCACCACTATACACCAGAAACAAAATAAGGGAGTGCACGAAGTGAAATAGTTAAAAAAAAATTGAAAAGTATACCAGCTGCTGAAAAGGTAATGGGGCCAGTTTTTTGGTTACAAAAAAGAACTATCTTGAGTACCTTAAGAACAGGAAAACCATACTGTATTTTTGGAGAGAAAACGTCTTCGAATATTGGTGTTTTCAAGGTGTCACTAAGTAAAAATTGACTAAAGATATAAAATTCTTCTGCATTCACCCAATCTAACTTTCTCGGACTACTATCTATTTCTTCAAAACTGAAAAATTTCTTCTTCATTAAACAAAAATGTGGATCAAACGAAATGATAATGCAGAATGTAAACAAATATTTTAAGGACCTCAAAAAATTTTTGTGCAAATGAATTGCAATCTGAAGAAATATTGGAGCATTGAACTTCAAAGGGACTATATCAAAAAATAAAGTACTTTATAAAATTCAAATTGTTATCCTTCATACCAAACTAAATTACCCGCCAGACCACCTTCGTGTATCTCATCTTATTCCTTTGGAATAAACCTTATCACCCATTTTATGTGTTGATTTTCTCATCTAGAGCAAGCTTTCCGAAGATTCATGCACTTTCGTTCTACCATCTGACGAGAAAAATCACAGATCTTATTGATAACTGATTATCCAATTCTAACAAGTATTAAAATTACTACATACTTCCATTTGATTCAACCAATTTCAGTAAAGGTTGTTGAATGGCCAGAACTTTAAGTATCAAGAGAGCCTCAATTGATCTACAGTAAATCCATTTTCATGAAAATCATACCGTAAAGACTAAATATCATTGAAATTATTTAAACATATTTGTATATGATAAATTTCTTTAAGAAGTGCAAACTCAATTCTCTTATTTTTTCTACTATATCGTATAATAAATATTTCCATGTTTTCATTAAAATTTCAATACTGTGCTGTGTGAGTAGATGTTTTGGAAGACTTTAATATGTAACCAACAACTTTTTCTAAACAAAAAATACATTACAAATACCTGATCATTTTCATCAAATATATGCTTCTGCACTTCACGGGTCCACATAACTGTACAAGGAATAACATGTGACTGCAATCGGTATAAAACATCTGCTGCTTGTAAAGTATTTAGTATTTCACCAGCATATTTTTGAGTTAAAATTTCATTGTCCAATAACACAGTAATGAACTGAAATGTAATAAAAATTATACCTAATAAAAATATATATACAAACTATTACTTTCATGCATTGTTTTGGTTTCATATTCTTATGAGCTGTTTTAATAGCTTTATTTAGGGCTTGTTCTCGCTCCTTCTCCTCTCTTTTTTTGGCTTGTTCTGTTTTTTTTCCCTCTTGATTGTTTTCTTGGTCGGGACTTAACTTCACTTTCTTCTTCAATGGACTATCATTACTTTTACCTGCAAGAACCTCTTTATATCACATTTACATTGTTTAGTTTAACTCACTCGTCTCAACATTTTCAGTTGCTCGCTTTTGTAGATCAGTGGAACTTGTACACTTTACTGTTGAAAAATTTTCATTACTGGTCTCAAACATGTACTTATTTTGTAAATCTTCCATAATTTGTTCAGTTGAATCAGTCAATTCTTTTGAAGAAATATGGAACTGTGGGTTTTCATCTACAAACTTCGACTCAAAGCAATTGTTGGGTGCATTTTGTTTATTTATCATTTCAGTACTGGTTTTTGCTGCTTTGATATCATACACTTCCATGCAAACGTCGTCTTCATCGGAACTAAATTCATATTTTTTGGACGAGGGCATCCCAGCTCCCTTGCCCCCATTGCAGTCTTTTGGATTAACTGTTACAGATTCGGTATCATCCTCATCTGAAGTTAATTCTATAACTTCAAGCTCATCATTTTCCGTATTTGCGGAGGAATCACTGTACTTCTTTAAAATGCATTCCAGTTCCGGATCAGCTCCGTCATGCGATTTGCTGCTCGTGACAGTAGCAACTTCATTTGTAACAATTGAATCATCTTGAGATATCGAGGGCTGAATGTCAGCATTAAACCTGTCCTCGAATTCCTGGGCGAGTCTATGAAAATCTGTTTCTAGGATGGTAGAATCCGAGTCGGAGTCCAGGTCTGAGTGTTCACCGAAATTGAGTTTTACCGTGGAAGTATCAGAATCGTCGCTGCTGTCCATGTTTTAATACAAATGTTGTTTTCATGCAAGCATAATACACCCCAACAATACTTTAAGGTTAGAATAAATCGAGCGGGAATTTCAAAAGCCACTTTATTTTCATACTTTTCAGTACGGCATACAAAGTGTGTGATACATCATTTTTATATTATAATATAAGGAGCGGTGTACCCTACAAAAAACATTTTAAGTGAGCTTGTAGATCTATCACTTGTTTACGACCTACCTATGGTATAATATGGTGCGTAATAAGGTACATAAGGCCAATAAGTAACAACAGGTGCCGGCTTTGGTCCCGGAACAGGAGCAGGGGCGGCCATCCCCAAAGAGAAGACAGTTAAAATAACAATAATCTGCAGTGCATTATAATTAGCAATTTGCTGTATACAAAATATCGGCGATACTTACAAGAAAGACTACCTTCATTTTGAGTTAGTACAGCACAATTTATTACAATATTGTACGGATGTGTACTTCGGTTTTTATAGGAGATAGCTAAGGTGGTTTGGTAATAGTAGGAGTAATTAAGATGATGGTCATGTATCAGGGAATGCTCAGGAGTGATGTAACACGTGCCATCGAAGTGGTGGTCATTCAGTTATGTCCGTCTATCGAGTGGAATGCGGCGTAATGCGATATTGCATCCGGTTCGATCGCTCCTAGAGCAGACTAACTAATACATCTTCATCCTTAATGATATCCGACCTTGTGCTAATGCAGCGTCGATGAATACAAAACACGTTTATGACGGAACACCCAGGCCAATTCTCTAATAATAGGTGTTGATTTTAATTCACAAGAAGGCGACTGTTTTAACAATTGATAAAAAGAAACTCAACGATAGTAGTCTCCAAACCCTAAAAACATATTCATGATACAAGTGTCTTCAGAAGGAAATGTAAACACAGTGGAGTAAAAGTGCATAAGGAAATTAAAAATAGAATTAACTGCATTGAAAATGAAAATAATGTTGCGTGTATCACTCAGTTTTTTGGAGATATCTGGACATCTGGAAGTTATTTTTTTTCTGACTTAAAGACATATTTAATAACATCCATGGAATATTACAATCTGTCTAAAGACAATAAATAATAGTTATGTAAATAATGAAAGCTTAAAAGCATGATAATATTGGCGTGACAGAGATAAGACAATAGGATGCAGTCGAAATTTATCAAATGGCAAGCTCTAAATGGCCCTATGACAAAACATGTTATAGGTTCTCTTTATTTCTCCCCCTCCCACCCTAATCAGCGTTGTGAACATATGCCTCTTCCATATTTCTATATTGTTTTCTATTTTGGGCTTTTTGCATCTACGTTCTCCCGGCTGATTTTCATATGTTACCGTACCAACTTGTTAAAAAATGTACGGGTTTTATCATGTTTTAAATTAACTACTGTTAATGCACATTAGAATATAAGAACCAAGTTTAGTTTCTTCAAGGAAGGCCCATCGGATCAAGTCATTTTAACCTTTTTACTCTGGAAGCATTACCAAGATAATTATTCCTACTTGTACCTAAGAAATTCATAGAATTTTGATATATATCTTGGTTAGGTACAGTTGCGCTTTGCGTATTGGTCTCAATATTTGTGGATTGGAAACGTTAAAGCTTTTGGATGTTAGTGCTACTTGTGATTCCCCACAGTTAGTTGGTCTTACAAAGTAAAAGCTTGTTTTTATAGATAAATGCGAATTTTGGTCCGTTAATCAACACATCTTACGATACTATAGTCCGAGCTGGTTCTGTAACTCCAGATATGTTTGTTTCGAGTTAGTTTTTTTGTTGAGATGCAGTTCAGGTATTTGATTTCGCCTCTTTGAGAAATTGGGCATATTCCTTTTTAGAGTATAGACGTGACGTTTGCTTACTTTTATCCTCGATCGTTTGAGCCAAATTTCAGTTTTGTTAAGGTGGTGTTTAAGAATATTTGAAGGCTTAGTTAGGGTCGTAATAGGACTATATAATCGCAAATATAACTGTATGTTTGGTGTTATTGGCATATCTAGTGTAGATGTATACAATAATAAAATTACGATACTGCTTTGCAGTACGTCAAATTGAATGTCTACTAAGAAAAAGTTGGTTTCTTTGTACTTCACCAGAGGTATGATACTTTACAATGAGTGGAGTAGGTTTAATTTCATCTTATAAATCAGACCATAGTGCCAAACCTTATCGAAGGCCTTTATTCCGCCAGTAAAAGCAGATGTGCAGTATTTTTGCTTTCGGGGTCATCTTTTATTACCCTAACTAAAACATGGGTTTATTTAATGGTAATCAAAACCAAATTGGTAGTTGAGCTTCATCAATGACTGGATTTAGCCGATCTAAAAAGAGTTTCTCAAACTCTCTTAATAGTTTAGAGAAAAGACAAATGGGGCGGTAAAAAGCAGTGTTGGAAAGATTTTTTTTAAGTTTTGGGATGAGTATAATTGTCGCTACTTTCTACTGATCCAATCTTTAATACAGCGTTAGAGATGTCTTGAATTATCTTGTAAACTATCTGCAACAATTCTTTTAATATTCTGCTCATTACTAACCGAAACAAAAGTTTATGTTGAAAATTTTATTGATAATTTCACGCGATTTGAATTTCTTTATTAGAATATACATTTGGTAAGAGGGTTTTATTATTTATTAAATGAATTTTTCAGCCTCCTGCGGTGTTTCTTTTGGAAAAGGCTTGAAAACTTAATTTAGGTGTTTAGAGAACATTGTGACTTTTTGGGGATGGTTTTAGTCCAATCGCCATTACTTTTTCTTATAGATGGATTCTTACTTGGAACATTATTTGCTCATTTGGTGATTTTCCTTAGCGTATAGTCCGTAGGGAATAGGCATTTAAAAATTTTGTTTTTATTTAAAAGTTATTTTAGCTTACTAGTTACGTTATGGATCGCCAGCGTGGTTCCGTGGTTAAGGCGCGTGCTCCGGTGCGGACGGATCCGGGTTCAATCCTGGAGCTCTTTGATGTCTGGCGGGTGGCCTACTTTTACTAAAAATATTTGAGTATAGATGATGAGCGACGACCAGGCACAGTGACAAACGTATGAGAACCTCAACCTCTCAGTTCGCAGGCGGTTGTTATTACTATTATTAATTACGTTATTGCGCTTTTTCTTAGTATGTCCTTGGTGTTTAATGGCATTTTCTTAGCTTCCTTTTCTAGAGTACTTTAGTTTTGATGTAGTCAGACACTACCGGATTTGTTTGTAATAGTCATCTTGGGCGTGGTCTTCCACTTTTTGAGTTTTCAGTTTAAAACCCCAAAATATATGCTATGAAACAATGGCCAAGTGTTATGAAAAATGCTGTGTATTGTGCTTTATTGATAGTTTCATTTGAAGAGCACTATACAGTAAAGTACTAATTTCCCTTGATTAACTTGTATTTCAAGTGTCACTGTTTGTTAGAGTGAATTTGTTTAGTTCAACGTGTATAATATTAATTTAATAATGATAGCTGTTGCTCATCTATCTTGAGAATGTATAGTGTGATTATTAGTTTATTGTGATATTTTGATGTAACTTTTGTCAGTTACATGTTTTTCTGAAATTAATAGAATATTAAAACTGTGCAGGGTAATAAAAGTTTTAAATTATTGGGCATATTAAGCCATTGAAATTCCAGGTATATAATTTAAATCTGGTGCCTTCCATTATATCATTAGTAACCAGAGAGTTTAGGAGATCTAACATCTTGTTCATCTTCTTCATAATTTTTGTTAGCATTCTTTCAAGAGCATTGTTTGGTTGATGATGTGAAGTGAGTAACTATGTTGGTTGAATTTGATTTATGCCTTGATTTACTTGAATGTTTTTTTTTAACTTTTTGTATGTAACGAAGTTCTAGAAAGCTATATGACTGTTTAAAATTATATTTGATTGGGGTGCATTTATAGACAACGTAGCCTTTGTAGTTATTCGGCTGGTCTTCCCAGCAATTAACGCATTTTACAAATTACTCTTTTGTTTTCGGGGACACTGCTGTGTTTCATGGTTTCTGGGACATTTGACACATCTCTAGTTGTGGTAACCATACGCTTTCGTGTGTTCATAACTCTAGCATTTATGGTAGTGTGGAATTACATTTTAGGGTTAAGAAGTTCTTCTTTGACTATTGAATTTAACAAATTACATTATAAATATCTTTGTTATTAGAATTTAGAACTAGTTGGACATTGAATAATGAAAGATTTTTCATCTTTGATAAATATTTGAAAGAACTGCAACTTTATGCTCTAGTTTTTCGATGGTATCTTTAATATATGTAGCATCTTTGATATATATGAAATTTAATGTCTATTGGTTAGTGTTTGATTATTACTGTATATTGTTGAGAATTCCTTAACTGAATTTTGACTTGAATATTGTTCATACATTTAAGTGTGCATCACTTTGGTGCAGAGAGTTTAATAACTTAGTTAAGGAGTGAATGAGTTGTATCTTTCAACAGAAATGACTCTGAGGACCATTTTTGTTACTATATTATAGAAAAATCATTGGTTTTGTGCATTATGGAGATTATACTATTTTCAAGATTTGTTATGTTTGAGTTGGGGTAGTATTTGGTATTTTTAATATAAACCTTGAAGGCTGATCCTACGTTACCTACCTTTAGATCATACATTACATCATAAAAACATGGGGCCGGCGAAGAGATTGCTCTGTAAGCAATCCCAGAACGAACTTAAAAAACCTTTCGATTTCGATTTCGAATTTCGGGAAAATTCGAAATCGAATATCTCGAAAATTATCCGACATAGAATTTTTTCGACTTCATTTTCGAATTCAGCGTAAAATTTCCTATAAAAAATCACATAAAATCGTAATGTCAAAAATTTTCCCGAAATTCGAAGTCGAATATCTCAAAACTTATTCGAAATCGAAAGGTCTTTTTAAGTTTCATCTCGAAAATTATTCGACATAGAATTTTTTCGATTTCATTTTCGAATTCAGCGTAAAATTTCCTATAAAAAAATCACATAAAATAGTAATGTCAAAAATTTTCCCGAAATTCGAAGTCGAATATTTCGAAAATTATTCGAGATAGAAATTTTTTAATTTCGAATTCGAAATCAGCGTAAAATTTCCTATAAGAAACCATTTTAAAATTTTAAAAAATCTCAAATTTTGTGACGGACCGACAGACAGACATATAGAATTCAGTAACGAACTTTTTAAGTTCGTTGAAAAACATGGGGCCGGCGAGATTGCTCTGTAAGGAATCCCAGAATGAACTTAAAAAAAACCTTCCGAAAATTCGAAATCGAATATCTCGAAAATTATTCGACATAGAATTTTTTCGACTTCATTTTCGAATTCAGCGTAAAATTTCCTATAAGAATCCATTTTAAAATTTTAAAAAATCCATAATTTTGTGACAGCGACAGACATATAGAATTCAGTAACGAACTTTTTAAGTTCGTTGAATATAAACGTGCCTAGTTATTTTTATACATAATCGTCTAACTTAAAAACATAGTCATAGGTAGATTTCTTGACCCCATTATCGAAAAAAGAAATTGGTTCTAGCACCAGCAGATTGTGCACGAAAGCCTTGACAATATCGTCGCCAAATGTTTAAGTAGGAAGGACATTGATAATTACAGAGCGATAATTCCAAATTGTAAAAGGAATGTTCCAGCGTAGTTCAGAACACATACTTAATTTTTTGTTGAGTCTTGGTAACTGAATGGGGCAAGGTGTTGCCGTGAAACAGAATAACGTCTTGGATTGCCTAAGCACTGACGTAGATTATTCTAATTTCATAAGAAATTTTAGCAGCCGATAATCGGCGATAATCCTTGAGAAGGCGGCCAACAATGCAAACATTCTTCTTAGTCACACTCATTTTTGGGAAACGTTGGTGACTTCATTTTCAATTGCTTTTCACTTATTTATTCAGATTTTGCTCGTTTATTTTTTTTGTTCTTTATGTAGGTGGCGATTAGACCTATATATATTTTTTTAATCCTCTTGGTACACAGCATTGTTATGCTGTTGCCAAAAATGATTTAGATCCACTTGTAATTATCTTAACATAACTCTTTTTGTAGCCTTTTTACCGTTAAATGGAACATAAAAATCCGTTCATTGTTGTTATGTCGTTTGTATGTAACAGTATACTAGAGTTGTGAAAACATTGCCATTCTTAATAATTTTAAACAAAAGTATATTTTAGAAAAAAGGTTTGTCTGAGACGATAAATTTATAAAAATTATAGTTCTATGGCGATAGAAGCTAATTAAAAAAAACCGTCTTGCAACCGTTTCTATATGTGGTCCTTAAATATAAGATTTGTTGTGTGAATGATTGTATGTAGAAAATCTTCATAGAACACCATAATATAAAAAGAAAAGAAAATAATGTTCAAAAGGCATGAGATATTGAATATTTCATTGTAGAACAATATTACATTACCTGATATTAGTAGCAACAATGTTGGAAATAGAACTAACAATTTTAAACCAAATATTTAAAAAGGGTAGAAAAACAAAAGTTGTCAACATGGAAATTGACAACTTTAGAAAAGAATATCCTAATTTAGAAGAAAAGAAAATTTTTGATGATAACATACTTACAGAACACCAATTTTTTCAAAGAGGGCGATTGTGTAATTGAATTTCTATTGTAAAGTGAATTATTTCTCGTCAAAGTCATCAAATAACATACAAAGTCAGCGTCATGGTAAAGAGTTGAAAACACTAGAAGTGCTGGTCAATCCCAAATGAACAAGTAGTTCATATATTTTCTTTAAATAAAAAAAATATATATATTCTTTCTACATATTTAAAGTCACTTTATACTTTAGGATGACTTTTTAGCAAATATGCTAAATTTAGTTGGAGAATTATCTTGTTAGAATATGCACTAGTAAAATCTCCACCTTTATGAATCCTACTCACCAAAATCTGCAACATTAGCTAGTAAGTGGTCAAGCTAAGCTGAAACAATATGGAGAGTGGAAATCTTGTGCTACTGAGTAGATTTTGATTGTATTTGCGCACTCAAAAATCACTATAAGTTATTATAAATATATGTGTATAACTTTGAAATTTAAGATGTTTTTTTTTTTTTGTAAATTTTCACATATAGAAATACAATAACACATACAATTGGTGATTGGGTATTGCCTAGTATAGCAACACTAATGTTTATTATTGTCTCATTCTTGGCATGATCAAAAAAGCATACTTATATATGAAAATTAAAAATTGCTTATACATTTTTTTGAGATACAAAAAAATATGGAATATGAGAGATGTTAAATTGATATGCGACGAAAAAAATAACGACAATAGTACCTCAAACAATTTTATAATCTTACGTTATGTTTGTTGAAACGTGTTGAATGTAATTCTTAATTATACCATGGGTATTGTCAATATCTCAGATTGGACCAGCTGTATCTATTTCTAACATGGCACTGCACACCGTTACCAACATTAGTATGCGGTTTGTTACGAAATATCGAGGCAATGTTAATATAATAAAAACAGTTGGTAGCCGTTGAGAGTGGACTGGAATCTTCAGATGATCAAAAGGTTTTTGGAATAGGATACAATAAAGGCAGCTAATTATTGAGAGCAACGCCCCCGTTCATTGTTCACACTTTTTGTAGAATCTTTTGTCAAAAAATTAAATAGCGCAGATAACCCAGACACCTTACAGTCTAGATATGCCAATCTGCAACTTCTGGCTGTTCCAAAAATTAAAATTACCTTTGAGATTGTACGGATATCAAATCGTCGACGATATTCAAGCCAATCAGGAGACAATCTCAACATAGAACTTTGTAGAATGTTTTGAACAGTAAAATCGACGCCAGGGGGAGCCTGTAAGATCCCAACAAACTTAGTTTAAAGATACTGGAACTAGGTATAATGTTTCTTGTATAATTTTTACTCAATATAGGTTTATTGTAATTCAAATTTTTATATTATAGTTTAATATTTTCGGGAGACCTCGTATATTATTATGAAAAAAATGTGTGGAAAGTGATTTAGTATCCACTATAATCACTAGAGGTAATTTTTAATCTCACAAACAATTGCCACAATAACAATGGTACATGTAAGGGTTGTAACTGAGCAAATTTTGAACACACACACACTAATTAAAGCCCTTCAAAAGCTGGCTTCCCCAAGAAGTGAATGTTTTCATCAGGCAAGAACTTAGCTGATTATAAAGTGTGAGACTGTTTTATCTTTTTCATTAAAAAGTTTACAAATGTGTTTCTCTTTAACAGCACTCATTATGTTTATGCTTACGTAGGTTACAGTAACAACCCAATCATTGATCCAACTATGTCTAGTAAATACATTATGCATCTGTTATTTTCTTGGGTAATGTTTTAAGCCATTTAATCAACTGCAACTTGAGATTTTTGTGAGTAAGTCTGTTGCGGTTTGCAAGAATTAGGTATTCCAAACATTTCCAGATCAATCTAGAATTGATATAACTAACCAAGTCTTCACCATAAATGTTCGTTTGGAATACCGTAGTATATTGCTATTAGAATGCTTCTCCTTGTACCTAAATACATAAGTAGACAAGTCTCTAAAGTTTAGCCAGCTCCAATTTAGCTTATTCCTGTTTTATTTGAGGTCACCACATTAGCAACTCATAGATAACTATAGGTTTCACCACAGCAGTGTACAATCAATGCACCATATATGGCTTATGTCCCCACGTTTTATTTAGTGCTCATTTTGTAGCTACACGTTATTTTTCATTTGTTTACAACTTTTAGTATATGTGAGTTCGGGTTAGCTTAGTATTCATAATTATTCCAAAATACTTATCCTCCCAACTTGCTTGTAGTTGAAAAGATACGGTAGTTGTAACTTACCAAATATATTTCTCCTAAATTCTAAATGATATCAGGGTAACATTCTGTTGATTTTAACTAGGTTCTCTTTGACAGACCATTTTTCCAGAATGTTTAGTCTTCTGTTTAAGTTTTGAAACTGTATCAGAAAATTTTTCCAAAATAAATATTAGCAGAGCGATTGACTAGTAGGAAGTGTGATCAAAGTTCCTACAATGACAATAAAAAAAAAAACTGTCAGTTTATGCAAGGTTTTGTAACAAACCGGTTCGAATGATTTATTGACATTTAAAATCGGTTCATATCTAAAGTAGGAGTTACAAGGAAACAAACGCACATGGTTGCATTTTCGCAGTTTTAGAGAGTAGGTGTTACTCATGACCTGACATTTGTTTTTTTTTATTTTAGAAAGATCTCTTGCAGTTTTGCAGAGGTTAATTTAATGCCCGTACTATTTTTAGTTACGTTTCCCACATCAGTAATATTGACTTGCTAATCCCAATTGTATTTCTCCTAGTCCACACTTCTTGATTTTGATACACCAAAATGAACGTATTAATATTTATAAATTTCATTCGTATATATCTGTGATCAGAAATAAGTGATTCGAAAACTTACTAGAAATGTTTCTACAGTTGTCAGTAATCTTTTTGCGTGCATCGTGTGGTTGGTTCTCGAGTTATCACAGCAAAAAGCAATAACATGTATTCATCCCTCAGTCATATCATACCGTATACCAAATTTGATAACGATCGGGCAGAACAACTCCATGACATTCATTGTTAGCCATATCGCGGGTTTTAAAGATGCTGTATTGATGGCGATCTCTTCAAATTTCTCCATGTAGTAATTAGCTATTACAGGGCTAAGTGGGCTGCCCATTGCTACCCCATCTTTTTGTTCGTAATATACGCCCTGCCAAACAAAGTAACTGGACGTAAGGCACTGCTGAAATAGCTGTAAGATATCGTTGGAAAAAATTTTCTTCAGTTGATCCAGGGATCTCAAATCGGTACTTTGGTAAATAGGGAAGTTACATCGAAGCTAACCATTAGATCTCCTCCCTGTAGCTGGTTGACAAAATGTGCGGAGTCTTTGATGTAACTGCTGGTATGTATAAGTATTTGACCAACTTGTAGGTAGGACCCCCGATAGCACTGACAATGGGTCGCAGCGGTACATCGTCTTTATGTATTTTGGGGAGTCCGTATATTCTTGGGGGCAGCGCCTCTGATGTTATTAGTCTCTTTTTGGTGTCATCCACAGAGGAACTCTATCAGTTTGCTCGAGTCGCGTAGTATCCGCGATGTAGGATCACGTTTGAGCACGGTGTGTTTGCGTCGAGCAGTTCAGTCATTTTCTTTGTGTAGTCCTCCTGTGCTAGTACAAGAGTGGCGTTACCTTTATCTGCTGGTAAGAAAATTATGGTGTCATCATTCTTGAGTTCTCGTAGAGCCTTTAATTCCGCCCTGGATAAGTTCTTCTTCGGCGGCTTAGCATAGCGCAGGATGAGTGAAGTCTCGACTCATACTTCCTCCGCTTCGTCTGTTGGAAGATTCTGTATGGCTGCTTCTACGTTAGCTATAATGTCCTATACCGGAATAGATTTAGGTGTTACGGCAAACTTTTCACCTTTGCTAAGAGCACTAATGGCTTCCTGGCTAAGCTCGTGTTTGAAAAGGTTTATAACAGTTTGCTTATAATCCAGATGTGTGGGAGAGCTTTTGTTCTGTAAACACTGAAACTTAGAAGATTGTCTAACGGTGGCGGCTGCTCCATGCTTCTCCACAGAATGGAAAGTGATGCGGTCTACAGTATCCCAGTCATCTTTATGGATTCTGCTGGCCAAGCTGACATGGACTTGCATCAGTTCTAGTGAACACAGAGAGAGGGTTGTTCTGACTAAGGCAGCTTCAGTTTTTCGATAAAGTCGTTGGGCTTGAGGAGTGCGCAGGTGGTGTTTGACCTGTAGATACTTTGGCACTACATTTTGATCTAGACAATGCAGTAAGAAAGCAAGGCTGGACAGTAGCTGGAATTTCTTCTTGCGTAAGTTCAGTGATACGGCGAAAGAGCGAGTGACGTCAGAAATACTACCTGCAATGTCACCGATCACGTCATCTACCATCCCGGTGACGTCAACCACGCCCCCCAACATCATCCCTACCATACACGCACGACTATAAAAGCGAAAACGCACGGGGCAGTCACTTAATTTTTAGAAGATTTTCTTCTGAAGATGTCTGCCGCAGTTTGGACGAAACGTAAAGAGTTTCTGAACTCAGATCACGGCCTAATAACCCGAGAACCAACCACACGATGAACCATAACACCGGCCGTGAAAGCCTTCGCATCTATTTAATCTTTTTGCATCTTTATATTAATGATTGAAAACAATAAAATCAAAGGAATACTTAGTTCTTCTGTTATTTTTTCATGCCGCTTGGTAAGCACTAGTCAATTCCAATTATGAGTTGCAAGTTTTGTAAGCCTATGGCATTTTATTATTCATCTAGGTTTTACTGATGAACGTTTATGCTTTGCTTTTCTTGGATAACATCAAATTCTATCACTTCTTTATGCTATTTTCTTTGGGGTAAAATGGTATGTTCATGTTTTATCACGTGTAAAGATTGATTACAAAAATGTATCACTTGCAATTCAAAACTGTATGTAGTACATTTTTAACTATATCAATCCCATAAGTAGCAAGATAACTAAATTTTTCCTACGTAAGTACATTAAGTTGTTGATGTATAAACATTAGATATTTAAGAAAATATAGCAAACTTCTATATGTCAATATAATACAAGTATCAAAAATGGTGATTGTCACTTTGAACAGTTATGGTAACAGTTACAGACATGTTATGTGCCAGGTACATCATGCTGTGCATGAGAATAATTGCATTACATTTTCTGCATTTTCATCATTCTACATTTAGCTATAGATTTTTTATGTACAAAAACCTTGGTCAACTTTAAATTACTTTTGTATTTATTTAGTGCAACAAACAATGAAATTATTTATTTCAATAAATAACAGTAGGTATAAAATTATTTACAACTGACAGCAAAGTATTGCTAGTTATTGCCTGTCATTTGACTAGAAGTGAGCAACGTTCAGGTTTCTGATGTACTGTTACAATTATTTCTCATAGCGCTGTACGGTATAAGTTGAAGGTCCATTACCAACCCAGCCACGGAGGTTGGTTTATCTCATGAACTGGTGTAAACGTTAAATTTACAGGCAAGTTGATTATTGCATAGTTCCTCTTCAGTTTCTGAAGTGTCTTCCGAATTATCAACCCATTTTTGCCCATCAGGAAACCAGCTGGAATATGAGTTTCTTCTACTGTGTTGTCATCAACCATCTCAATATAGTAATCTTCGTGCACCTTTGACATATCCGTGATGATGACTGCCCTTGCTCCAGCTTTTCAGCTATGATTGTTTTTGCTTTAAAGGAACATTCCCTGAAAAAGAAAACAAGAATTAAAATGCTTGTTAAAAATATTCTGTAAATACTTTTTAACTAAAGTAACCATTTAAGATCTTAAAGAATTTGATGAAAATTGCCTTGTACTTCTGAACTTTAAAGTAAATTTTTTATAAAATATAACTTTTTCTATTAACTTATATATAAGATTGATGTTTCCACACACAAAAACTATTTTTATAAGTTTATTTTATAAGGCACTTTCTATTTTTATATCTCCACTGATCTTTTCATATTTATAATTCATCAGATTAAAACATTATCATTAGACATGGTTTTGTGCTCAAAACCATACAAGTTCCGATATTCATGATAAAAAAGTATGAGGGGTAAGAATAGGTCCATAGTATTTCCTGCTCATCATAAGAGGCGACTAAAAGGGATTGAGAATAGGATTAGTAATTATAACTTGTAAAACAGGTATTGTTATGGGAGGTTAATGTCAGACAAGAAAGAATAGGAACTATGCAAAAACTAAGTAACGAATTAATAAGTTGTAAGGAACTTATAGCAACATTATAAAAAATATGAGAAAGACCTTAAAGAATTCACATAAACATAGTTGGTAAGAACATAACACACCTGGTTACTGATTCAATAATCAATAAATGAAAGAATTGGCAACTAAGAATGAAGGAGAGGTTTCTTAATATGAAATGCATAAACTGTTAGGCACAAACAGAAGAAACAGAAGTAACGGCTAAAAATATCTCCTATATATCCCTTGGTGGGAATACCAAAAAATAGATTATGTTCTTATTGAGATGAGGAATTATAGAAGGGCAAACTGAGTATATCATAATGAAAAACTAAAAGAAGAGAAGAAACAAGCCAAATCCATAAAGGATTATAGTACTTTTAAACGGAAACGCATACTCCGAGAATATCTAAGAGAAATGGAATAACATATAAAACAGCAGCAAAAAAGACAAAGAATGCAAAGAAGCGCATAAAAAAGAATCAAAGCTAGAACAGAGCAAATGCAGAAGAACATCAAACAAGAGAACTTATGAACTTGAAGAAAATAGAGGTAATAAAACAAAAATATACAAATCAACATGTAAGAGCATTTTACCAAAAGTTAAATAACAAAAGAAGGATTTCTAGCCAAAATGGATATGTGTAAAAATAAACCAGCTGAGTTACGTATGAAGAAAGAATACCCATTAAAGGGAGGCAGTATTTCAAAGTACTACTAGAGAAAAACAATGATGAACAAAAATGAAACAAACAATAAACGATAGAGTATTACGGGGCCACACTTAAACATACCACTACTCATAAGAGATGAACTATACCAACAAGCAAAGGAATTAAAAAACCAGAAATCGTCTGGAAAAGATGGAAACTCATAATAAAAAGATATATAGAAACAAAAATGTCAGATGGTTGGATACATGCAGTAATATGCCCCACATACAAGTGAAAGGGAAGAAACCAGAACATGGAAATTAAAAAGATGTGGTTCTTTTAGCAATCGTTTGTAAAATTAGATAATAGCTCAAAGAATCAAATTGTATGCAGAAGAAAGGGCAAGCATTAGTTGGGCTTTGGATATGGAAGATCAACTACAAATCACAAATTTACAATAAGAACGAGTCTGAAAAAATGCTGCAAATGTAATATTAATGTTCATCAATTACATATACATAGGCTTAGGATAGCACAAAGAGAAATTACATTAAACAGGCAATGAGAAAATTTGGAATCTCACAAAAGTTAGTTAATCTAACAAAAATGATCATGTAACAGACCAAGAACAAAGTGAGAAAACAAGAAAACCTATCAAAACAGAGATTTAGAAGAGGCGACCCATTATTCTCGACACTATTTAATATGGTATTAGAGAAAAATATAAGAATGGTAGATAGAAATCCAGGAAGAAATATATACATAATTAGAATCTGCCAGTTACTAGTATACACAGACAAGGCGGTAATCTTAACAACGAACCAAACACACTCTAAAAACAGCATTCTCCAAACTAGTAAAAAAAGAAAAGAAAGCCAAACTAAAAGTGAATGAAAAGAAAACCAAGCATATGATGATAAGAAACCTAAGAAATAAATAGATAAATTTAAGAATTTATACCTTTGAAGAAACATAAGAATTCAAATACCTGGGAAGCACAATAACAAGAAACAACAAAACAAAATGGGCAAAATAAAAACAACAATAGCAGCAGGAAACCGATAGTACGATGCATTAAAAAACATTGCAATTAAGAAGGATCTCAAGAAATATTAAAAAAAGACTATAATATTATAGTGAAATTAGCAGTAAAAAATGCGCAAAACGTGGCTTAAAAACAAGAGAAACTTCGAATGGAAAATACTAAGACAAATAAAAACCAGTGATGAATGGAAATACGAATGGTTCACGAATTAAAAACAAATATATGAAGGTCCTAACAGCACAATAAGTCTCAAAGATTGAAAGACAGTTCAAATGAAAAACCAGAAGAGATGAGGAAACGAGGTTGCCTAAGAAAAAGATGAAGAAGAATGAAGCTATGGATAGAGAAAAATACAGGAATTGGGTAGGCGAAGAACCTTCATGGACTGTAGAGTCAAAGATAGAAGAAGAAGAAACTTATGAACATATATGTTGTTTTCAATATGAAATCAATTCACAATGAACTAGAAGTATGATATATCATATCTCAGATAAATTACTGTTTAAATTTGTACATGTTTAATATGTAACTACAAGTATGTAAAATTTATTATCAAATCAAATCAAATACATGGTAATAAAATTATAAATCCAGTCATAGTGTACTAATGATGTACAAAATTTAATAGAGGGAATGGAAATTTAAAGAATGTATTAGATGTGCATTTCTCATTACAGACAATTTGCTATATCGTGTTACCAAACAGGATGAATACTAAGTCAAATATTCACAAGTATCTTTCATTAAATTTTGGGTACAAAACATTGCATCAAGTGGATTCTACATATGTTTAGTATTGTATGCATTTCTAGTACAAATTATTATAGAAGACAAAACTTATTTTATTATCCTATGGCTTAAGAGAAAACGTAAATTTGATAAAATTCTTCTTTACCAATCACAGCAGAAAAGTTCAAACAAAAAATCTTAGTTCAGAAATTAAAGGCGATTAAAGTCTTCTAAAACAGAAAACATCCACCTCCATGAATTTAAAGATCAATGATAAATGATGATACATGTTTTTTTAAATCAAGATAAATTAAAAACCAACTGCACAATTTTGCATCATACATTTTAAAACTTTTAATGACACACTTTTTCACTGAACCAAATGAATTTTTAAAAGAAAGCCTTTTTTTAAAATTATCGATAATAGATAAATATAAGGAATTTAATAATTTGTCTCTCTCTCTCTATCCAGCGTTTATTGTCCATAAGTGAACATACGCCTCCTCCATTTCCCTCCATTTGTCCATAATTTCCATAATTTGTCACATAACGGAAATTTTGGTTCAAAATTCATTGTAAGTCATGATATGCCTAAAAAACTGCAAAATGAAATGTCTTACTGCATTGGTGTTTTCTAGTATTTGCGCACTTTAAGGCCAGTCTTCTTTCTCATTTTCTCACTGCAGAGCTACTCTTAAGTTCCCTATCCATAACAAAATCGATGGGTATGGAGGCCCAAGGCACAAGTTGAAACTGCGTCCAAAAAGTACATCGTGGGGCCACAATAGTAATTGTTTCAAATGTACACTTTGACAGCAAAAGCTCTCTATTCATTCATTCATGTGATGTTAAACTAGTAAAACTCTAAGTAAAACTTCCTAACTGCCTGCATCTGATTATTTCCTCCACTCACAGATCATGTCTCTTGATAGTTTCTAATTTTGGGGTATCCTGTAGAATGATGCGCTTTTCGCCTTTTTCAGAAGCAATTCATTTTGTGCAGTTCACTGTTTGGATTAGTTTCTTTTCTGGTATATTGTGGTGAATACATCTTTTATGCATGATCACAAACGCCACAAATAATCTGTTGCATAAGTTACCCATTGCAGGCACAATTCTTTTGTGGATTTCTTTCACTGTTTTCCCTTAAAAAAATAAATAAATCACATCACAAATTTCAATTTTATCCATTTTGGACTGTCACTTGAAACGCAGCAGTTTTCAACTGTATATTGTAACCATAAAATATTCATTTATGCCAAGGAAGCTATGATCACATGCACTGTTACTTTCTATCATTAAACAAACCAGTTATTCATCAAACTACACTAATATTGTGAATAATACTCACCCTCTTTCAATTAACGCTACGCTGCCTTCAATGTCGTCGATATTTTCAGGCGTATCACAACAGTACTTAGGATACACAGGTACTAATGGCACATTTTCTATATGGAATGACTCATTCTGAAAAAAAAACATACTGCTATAATTTACAATATTTTAATAACTAAAAGAGATCTTTTTAAATACCTATAGGTCACCTTTTGAATGAGTTTTGATGCAAATTTTTTTAATGTCTTTTGTAATAATGAGAAAGTTATAGAACTAATAGTCTAGATATTAAACATTTAAGGGGTTATACTACCCAGAAAATTTTTTTACATTTTTTTTATTGGCTTAAATGATGCATAAACTATCCAACAATAATATGCCAACACTATTTTGCCGGCGAAAATTCAATAAACCATTTTTATCAAGGTAACTTCGAGCGCTCCTAAACGTTGAAAAAGACCGCTCACATAGCGGAGTTTTAAATGTATTATAGCTTGTTGGTAATTGCTGTCGGTACAAATCATTTTAATGTCTTCAAAATACATATAGATGGCGTTAATAAATCCCAGAGAAGCCATATTGGACGCTACAATGACCGTTAGACTGCGAATAAACACGCAGTAAATAGTTCCACGCGCTCATACGTTACGGTAGTGTTTATTCAGTCGTTTTCTGAACAACACTGAATATGTTTCTAGGCTTGCAAAGAAAATGAAATCGTCGACAGCAGAAAATGATATTGAAGTGGATGCTGCATTTGGCTATCGAATCATAAATTTTCTTACTGTCTTTAGCACACTGTCACAAATTTTAGTTTGTAAAAAATGCGGAGGAAATGTGACATTTTTGGAATCGGTAAACGTGGCCTTGGATTCAAACTTGTGATCGTGTGTGAAAAGTGCGGTAACATAACTATTGACAGTAGACCTTTAATTAACGGTCATGCTTACGATGTTAATAGACGGCTTATTTTCGCGATGACACTTATTGGAATCAGGATTCAAGGTATAAAGAAATTTTGCATGTTTATGTGCCTCCCAAACCCGGTATTTCAAAAGTCGTATGATGAAATCGTGCAAAGTATAGCTGTAGCAACGGATGCTGTAAAATCGACAGTATTACGGAAAGCTGCCGAGGAGGAAAGAAAATTTCTGATGAAAAAGGTCAACATGAAGGACTGACAGTGTCGGGAGACGGCTCGTGGAGAAAGCGCTGGTTCTCTTCTGTGCATGGCTTTGCAAGTTTGATCGGTTGGTTTTCTGGAAAAGTTATAGATATTTGCGTAAAATCAAAGTACTGCAAAGAGTGCGAATATTGGCATAAAAAGGAGGGCACCGCCAAGTATGATGAGTGGCACGAGTTACACGAACCACACCGCAAGCGCATGAAAAATGGAGCCTGACGTAGTCGTGGAAATGTTCTCGCGTTCCTAGTCAACGTACAATGTTCGATACGCTTATTACGTCGGAGATGGTGATAGCAAAACATTTAAAAGTATTCAGGATGGCAAGCCGTATCATAATTTTGCTGTTTCCAAAAAAGAATGTATTGGGCATGTACAAAAAAGGCTTGGGACTAGACTGCGTAACTTAAAAAGAGAAGTAAAAAATCTTGGTGGTCGAGGCAAGCTAACTGCTAAATTGATCGAGTGTGTATTATGGTCTCGCAATACGTCGAAATACAGATTCAGTAGAGAACATGCGCAACGAGATCTATCCTACATTATATCATAAAATATCAAGAGATGAAAAGCCTCAACACGACAAGTGTCCAGTAGAAGAAGATTCTTGGTGTTCTTGGCAAAGAGCGAAAGCCTCGCATACTCTCGATGTATATGCGTATAAACCGGCAATGCCAATGCAAGTTTTCGATGCCGTTCAGAAAATTTATGAAGATTTGACAAGAGACGATCTACTTTCCCGCTGCCTCGGAGGATTCACTCAAAATGCCAATGTTAGCCTAAATGCCGTCGTTTGGACCATTGCACCAAAAACAATTTCCAGCTGTAAAGCAGTAGTTGATATCGCCACTGATATTGCTGTAATTACATACAACGATGGTTTTCAAGGACTTTTGGATATCATGAGCACACTTTCTTTAAAGATCAGTTCTGACCTGTATAATTTCATCATAGAAACTAATGAACGTCGGGCGAAAGCCGCAAACCGCTCAGCATCGAAAAATCGAAAAAGGGCTTATATCAGAAAAGAGGCAGAAGAGCAAAACGAATGCTTGGAAGGACAGTTATATGGTGCTGGAATAGCAGAGTAAAGATAAAAAAAATTTCAAGCTGATATTTTAAGTATTTCATATAGTAAATACGTTTTGAAACTTTAAATGCGTTTTTCTCAAAACTACATTTTTCAAAACTGCGTACACTGTAATTCGCTCAATTTTTGTCGGATTGACTTGAAATTTTAACTGTAACTTCTTAGATAAATTATCGAGGGAAGTACCTAGGCTTTTTAAAATTGATAAATAATTGAAATTGTTATTAACAATTTATTGCCGATTTTTAGCGAAAAAATGAAAAAAAAAGTTCAAACTGACGCCATTTTGCAAATTTTCGATAAAAACGTAAAACCCTAGGTACTTCCCTAGCAAAAGTAATGTAGATTAACGACAATTTTTTTTCTCTAGGTGCTGTTTGGAGGAAGTTATGATGTACGCAGATTCGCTCTTTTGAAAAAACACATGTTCCGTTTACCGCTTGCCAAGAGGCCATTTTATATTGAAAGTTAAAATAAAAAATGTTTTATATACTTTAAGACTTGTATAATAAAGCCCCAAAATCTCATTTTGATCCATTTTATAGTTTCCAAGAAAAAAATTCCCAAAAAAACGTTCATTTTTCAGTGCGCCTGGGTAGTATAACCCCTTAAATTAAAAAAGTATACAGTAATACAATTGGTTAAAATCGTTGTACTTCATGCCAAATTACTTATACAGTTATTTTATTCAATAAAATTGCATTTTTGGTGGAGAGTAATTTATTACAAAACCACCAAAAACTATTACTTAGTTTTAATACCATTTTACAATATTGAATAGCCACTAAGTGAAATTTTTGTGTCAAACATCTTTTTTAAAACTCAAATGTATTGTCTGTCATTATTATTGGCTAGGGTTTTATATATACTACAGTTGTAAAACTTTTTTGTTCAACATATAAAGTTAGGTACCATCATGTAGTATTGCAGTGTACATAATCTTAAATGGTTGTTTTTGGCAGAAGATACTTAAATCCCAGAACATGGTTGCAATTGTTTTCGTTAAAGTTGAACTTCAAATTTCTTTTACAATAGCAAAATGTTTCACGTTTCATTTGTATTTTGAAGTGCATGCACAAACCATATTATATTATTTATAATAATAATACATCATAAAACATACATCCTTCCTCTTAGTAATGGTAAACATTTTAAAGTGAAGTTTATAGTTGTTTTCCTTGGACAGCATTTTTAGAAACCAGCAAGGGGATGTTCACCAAAGTTAAAAATTGACATAATTTTATAAACAGTGTTCTTTGGAACGATTTCACAAATCTTGATTCTGTGATTTTCTAATACAAGATTTGCGGTAATGGCAATTGTTATCAGTACGCAAACTCCTTGGTCTGTCTGTTTGCTTCTAGTTCTATATGTAGCACCATACATATTTAAAACATTTTTCTAACCTAAGACTAATATCACGCAAATGTTCTGTTCCTAACTCTCTCTTAATGTACTATTTACAAACTGCAAAGTTTCTTACATATATTATTTTAATATTAAAACAAAAAATAATCTCCTCCTTGCAGACTTTATTCAAAATTTACTTAATGTGATTAAACTTTCTAGTGATAGTGTATTTGCTTATATAGGGTAGCACTTGAAATATCATACATTGAAAGTGGCTCATAAAATTTTAATGTGCACAATATTCCACGACATTAAAATACTCTTTAAGATATGCATGTTCATCAATTATCACCTTATCAGTATTTTTTTTTTAAATGACGGAAAGAAAGTTCATAGAAATGTGTTAAGAACAACAAGATCAATATATTAAACTGCAAAAACATTGTTTGGACAAGAAAACAATGAAAAAACTTGAAAAACTCAATGGACCCTTAAGATCTATTATGCTAAAGTTAAGGCTCATGTTTGTCATGACCATCCTATATGGTTGCTTTGTCAATCTTGGAAAAGTCAGGATAAACACTTGCAGTTGTAATACATTTTTTGGCTTGTTGAGGTGGACCTCCTTCAGATAGCCCTATAAAAAGTCTATGTGGCGACCATGTCAAACACGTTCTGGACTTCGATCACATAGAGGTTAAAATGCTTTTACACAAAATTCAAAGCAATATTGGCTGTATAAAAATGAATTCTTCCATCTTGCATGAATCGTTACGTATCCATTGTTGTCAAGAGTTATGGATGAAAACTATTCTTCAGTACATATGCATACTACGTACAATTAATTATCATTGTATAAGGTTATTCCAACATGTATTTTGTTTTATTAAAAGTAATATTTGCACAACATATTATATTTTACATTATATCACTGAGCTCTGTATATAATCCAGTCTGTTATATTACATTCCTACATCTCTCCGAAAGCCATGTTATTCATTTTTTCCAAAACTTTTGTGGTTTATTAGAAAACTATCGTTGCAAGTGCATTTTTGTCATTTATTGAACTAAACTTTTTATTGCAAGTTTTTTTTAATACAAGAAATAATCACAATGTCTCCAAAGTACAAAGGATGAGATAGGACATCTCTCTATCAACTAATGCAAACCCATACTACTTCAGGAAATTATTGGTGTAGCCAAACTACGAAATCTACTAGATCTACTATATTCATGCACAATACATTGCATGTTTTCTTAAAATTATATTCTGTTGTCTTCATCTCCAAGTTAAAATTATCAACTCAAAACTTCCTAAACCAAATACAACAAACTATCTGTTCACTTTTAACATGACGCTATCAGCGCAACTGCCTTTTTTTAAAACAGAGCAACATTACGTGTTGCAAGTGCTTTCTTTAATTGTCCATACTTAAAAGCGTATATAATTCCTCAATGCAAATAAAACTTATTTTACTTTAGTTTGACGACTGAAAAGGATAACATCAACGTCTAAGAGATAAGGTTGCGTAGTTATACAAACGTTGCATGTGAGTCACAAAAGATACTTTTAAAAGAATAGCCCAAATTCCATAGCTTAATGTTGTAGCCTACATGCACACTATTTGACTAATTATCAAACTCGTATGCACTTCTCCCAGCCAAAATCTAACTATTCTGCTTGTTGCTGGACCGTTTTCATTATTATCTTCTTTAATTATAGATGCTGTTCTTTATCATTCGCCATATGTTTCTGAAACAATGTAACTTTGTACGGGTACAAGTGCACATTTGCAGAAAAAATGACCTGCGTTAATTCAGCGAAAGCAGCTCAGGTACATTTAGTTAGGTATTAAGATAAAGCAGCTACTTAAACAATCTTAATATTCATTAATGAGCGAATTATACAGGCATGAGCACAGTATATAGTAGATTTTCCGCTGAGCAATTCAAGAAGTTATTTAGTCGCCCTTGATTATAAATTTGACAAGCACAAATTATAATACTCATCTATATATAAAAACAATCTGCTACAAAAAATACAATTCCATTTGTCAAATATATAGTCACTAAATAACTTTAAATTTTCCATCTATAACATCGTCGCCATGTTTGCTTTTACAGCCTGTGCAATGGCATATCTTGGAACACGAGATCAAAGGTGTTGACGTTCTCGCTTTATTTTATACTGAAGCAACACATGTAGCCATGTTGGCTGCTGGGTCCTGCGCAGTGAAAAATCCGGGAACTAAAAACCCGAGGTGCAACTACTGCTTTACTATATACTGTGGGACGGATATCATTTACTTTCCAAAGTAGTGACTCTTCTAATCCATTCTAAACGCGTGACCAAACTACAAGTCTTTCTTGTTTGATTTTATCTCATTCATTTCTGTGAAAATCTACACTCAACTACCATAAGTAAATTTCGGTTTCATAATTAATTCGTATATCATTTTTGACACCAACTTATACCTAAGTTTAATATTGTACACAAAGGTGCTCTCCATGAATTTTCAACACTTCTTTCTTGGTCTTCCGTACCGCCTTTTTATTAGTATTATTTAATTTCTTCTTTTCATTTTTTTTTACCTCTTTTTCAGCTTCCTGTTGTACTCTTTTATTAAACCGTTCTTTCAATTTTCCAAGTTTTTCCAGTGATTCTTCATTTTTCCTGTAGACTTCCCTTTAAATTCACTTTTCAATTGGTCTGACTTCTCTAATAGCTACCAAATCTTCACACAAAATGTGATTGTCGCCACTTAGGTTTTTCTTATTCACTTGCTTACTTTTTACTGGAAATTTTGCTATTAGATGCTAGATATTTTAATTCTAATCTTTTAAATTTCAAAAAGTGATCTTTTACCTTTTTTTATACAAATTACTCTACAGTAGGAAGACCGTTTGAGTTCGGTTTAGGCTTCTATACATTAAAATGAGAAGCCTTATGTAGAGAATGTAGTGTTTGTCCGTCCGTCCGTCCTTTTAGTTTTCAACTTTTAATCAAGGCAGCTTTCAAGTTGGAGACAAGTTTCTATTTCTGTCATTTCTGACATCTGTCAAGCCTTATAATTTTTGATCTGTGATAGATAGAGAAATAACGTTTTCAGTATTCAACTAAGGACCATAAGTCAAGTCCAGACGCCAAAAATCAGCCCGATCGAAAAATTTCGAGACTAGTTTGACCGGAAGTGGCCGCAAATTTTTGTTTATGTATAGAAGACTCGGACATCTGTGGAACCGGAGTTCCATATCCATATTTTTTTTTATTATTCTGGTTTTCAATCATAAATTTTTTGTCTGTGCTTTTAGGGACAAAAAGTTAGGTTTGACAAGTGTGTAGTTAAACAAAGTGACTACGTCGCTTCTCAATAGTTTCTTCTTCCTAACCTCATTTTCCTCTTATTTTCATATTTAGGCAACATTCTTAACTGCAATTTCATATACTTTAAGCTCCACTTTATTCTCTCTTTCCAAATTACAGTTACATTTTTCAGATGTTTTGAAAATATTTAAAAAATGATCGATTCATCTGAACACAGCTTGACTACATAAAAACCAATATAATTATTCCAAAACAGTAACCCCATTTTCACCACATACCAATACAAAAACATTTCTGAGTTTGAATTAGACTCTCTGTACTTGCACAATACACAGTTGCAAATGCCATCTACCAAACCATATATAAACTAAGAATATTCAGCACAAAATCTAAAATTATAAATCTAAAATTAAATATTTTTTAGTCGTTTTTATTTGACGATTAATTGTAATCACAATGTTATAATAATAAACTGTGTAATATGAATTAAAAGATTAATATAAAAAATCTGTAATTATTTAGTATTTTGACCCACTCAAAGTAGTACTTTATAGAAATGGTTGTAGTACAAAAATGTTTATCACTCAGAAATGGATTCCACCCCTTATAACTTCTCTGCAACCCTTGTATTCCTTGTTACAATTATTTGAAGTTCTTGAATGCTCTTAGTAAGCTCACAAATTTTTTTAAAAGTGATTTTAGGTAAGCTTCTCTGATAACCTATCTACCTGATCTACAACGCTTTAAAAAACCATTGTGAGTCTTTTTTATATATTTCAAAACCGCGCATTTTGTAGCTTATTTTAACAAACGATAATTTGGTTGGCTATTCAAACATTTACCCCATCGTAGTCGTCTGCAAATTGTAAGCTGCAAACATGTACACCTAATAGATTCGGAAAGAAGTTAGACGGGTCATGGTTGAATGTTATAAGCAAATTAGGGCGCATTGTATGAATTTAAATCAGAATCATTACTATAAAATAACTCTCAAGTGTGCAAAAACATCCAACAAGTTGCACTTCAAAGGATTGGTAATAAGGGGTGCAGAAATTCTAAATGAGCTGTAAGAGGTGCAAAGTGTTCCCCGTGTGATAACAAATATTTTTTTAGTACAACTATTTTTATAAAACAACTGTTTACCAAAAGAATCTAATATTGTTTATATTACCAATATAAATTTTAGCAGGAGCTTCTAAAATTCCATTAAGAATCAAGTAACGAAATCATCTTTAAAAAAACTTAAAAATTTATATTTGTTTAGATGGTACGACAAGAAACTACAAGAAAAGCAAATCATTGTGCATCCTTCATTTACAATATTGTCAAAGATTATAGAGCCAATTGCTTTTAAAAAAATTGCACGCTATAGGGGCACCCTTCTACCTATAGAATGTCTTATATATTGAATGAAGATTATCTGGCAACCATTTAGAACTGGTTGGATTATTAATATAACCAGATGTCATTGTAAAAATGATGCGAAAAACATCCTCTTCATTGACAAGAAGTCTTTAAGGGTTTTTTTCGGTAAATCGTGCTGAAAATAAGCCTATTTTCATAATTGATACAATTTGGGGGTTTTGTTATCAAATAGTACGTATTTTGGACTATATATACAAATTAATTCAGTCAAAAATTCTTTTATGGTACCCAATATCATGCGTCAACATTAGCACGCGTGCGACTGAAACGCTTTCCTGGTGTGTCAAGTCCAGCCCAAAGGTTTATCTAAAATTAAAAACGGAATGATATTCCATAAATAGACTAAATTTTCGAGAGCTTGACGTAGAAAAAAGTAAAAAAAAGTTGATTTTGTAGTAAAAATGGCGGCCTCCGAATAATAAAGTTATTTATTTCCATGGTTTTTCCACGTTTGAAGCTCTGTAAAAAATACTTAAAATAAACTTTTTCGAAATTTTTTTACGTCAAGCTCCCATAAAGAAAGTTCTCTATAAGTGTCTTAGACGATAATGTTCTATGTTAATTAGATCGACCGCAAGCGTACACGCCAGTTTGAAAAATGTGACTTCGAGTAAAACGCGTTTAAAGTTTTTGTCAATGTTATTTTGTTGATAAGAGTCTTTTTGTTAACTTAGAGCTAATCAGCTATTTCAGACCATACAATAAACCCTTTTCTTCCTCAAACAATTTGTTCTGCTTTCTTTTCTCTGTTTCCTCCATTCTGTCCCGTTTCCTCGCTGCTGCCGAGTGGATGTTAGACACGCGTACACGGCACGCGCCACTGCTCGTGGCAAAACATTTGGTTTGTAGGCCGATTTCGGTTCCGAGCAATTCCATGATCTTCAAAACACTGTGGAAACCTATATTAAAAATGCAGCAAGCGGTTTCAACGGTTTCCGGGGCGAGACGCCAGACTCAACCATTCAAACTTTCGTTACAGTTTTGAGTGTTTCCGCCGGTGCACCATTCTACAAATCATCCTCCGAAAGTGCCTTGTAAACGGTTTGATCGCTTGTTGTACTTCAGACACAATAGCAGGCTCATTTTCGCCTTCGGGACAATACTCGTGTTGGGGCTTATCATCGGTTGAAGATTTGTTTAAATGTTGCCCAGATTGCTTTTTTCATCTCTTTGACTGAATCAGGATGTCTTCTTATTGCCAAACCATAATATACTGTTAATTCTTTTATTAGCTTGTCCATCAATTTTTCAGTAACTTTTCCTCCCATGCCTTTTGTATTTTTTTTCATGGCAGGTAGTCGAGATCCTATTCGTTTTTCTACGTGACAATTGGTAATGTAAGAAATCTCAAAAATGATGCCATATATTGTTCAAATATATAGTACATCGTTTATATACCCATAAAATCTGTTTTACCAACTTCCAAAGCAGCCTGTATACCTGCGCTCCCAATGCGTCTAATTCGGCCGGTGCAGCTATACCTTGAAAATGCGATTTCACTCGAAACTAATTCAAATATCGAAAAACGATTTCAAGGGCATATTCTAGACCCTTCAAGGATTGCAAAAAGTAAAAAAATTTTTTTTTGTGAAGTTCGATCGAGATTTACCGAAAAACCCCCTTAAACTATTGATAATACTCAACAAGCATTGAGTGATATTGCGTTGTTAGTGCAGCAATGCATGTTTGGGACTGAATGATTTGTACTAATAATCGTAATGCAAGATGGGAAGGAAAGAGAATAGATAGTAATGAATTGGCATGTGAACCACAAGATTTATCTTTGGTGTGTAGATACACGTTCTTTTGTTGTTTTACAAGAAACAAATGAATAAACGTTTACATGGAATGGCAATCATAATTGTGATTTAGCATGTTCTGTATGTATCTTAAAAAATAATCTTCAATAGAAGCAATTTCAATTTGATTTAAATAGTACTCCAACATATTGTATAGGCAGTGTCTATTACGTGTTGTTTAATGACCTTTGAACAAATACCTGGTTATCTAATCTTAATGAATTTTAAACTGTGAAAAACAACCGCATTGTTTTACTAGTTGCAATATTTTAAATTGCTTAAGTTGTAAAATACAATGTCAAAGTAAATAATAATTAATGGTTTTACCATTGAATTTAATGAAGACTAAAATATCTGCGAAATATAACTTGTTTACACAATACGCACACTGTCATCCTCCAGGAATGTAAACTAGAGCTGTTATCCACTTAAGGAAGACATACCCTAAGCGCAAAAAAACTAGAGCTAAATATTTGTGAAACAGATATTCTACGGAGATCCGCATTGTACTCACAAATGGAGCCCCGAAATCTTTGGCAGGGCGTATGCGATACGTATACTCCAGCTCCAGCGGATCTACAATTTCGAAAAATATGTCGTTCCCTATTATCTCCGCCGTCGTCGTCCCGTCATAAATGTGCAGGTTGTTCGCTGAAAACAAAGCGGTTATCTTGTTTGCAATGGCTCACGCTCGGCGCTTACGTCCTGTTTCTGCGCATTTGAAGATTACAAACAGCGCGATATACAGAAGGAAGTGATCGGTAACGAATGCCCCGTAGAACATAATCGGCAAAGGCAGATCCCCGCGAAAATTCCTATTTGCTGCGATATCCAGACTGAAAGGTTATACTGGCGGATTCAAGTTTGTCGTCGAGCGATTGTCACGCGACGCTTCGATGTTTGCAACGTTGCACGATCTAGAATTTTTGAGCGCTACCTGCGCAAGATATCTGCAGAATAAACTCTTGTTCACTATTGTTTAAGGTGTTTTAGATAAAAGTTCAGATTGAAACGCTTCAATTATTCGTCGAACAATTGAATGGCAGTTATTTATTTCTAGAATGTTTCAAGGTTAAGCATAACACCTGCATCCCATCAACCAATCAACGCTCAAAGAATCTTCACGTTCTAATTGGTTCTCCTCAGTCATTTTGCTTTTAACTAAATCAACACCTCCTCTGAGTTTTCAAATTTAACAAAAAAATAATTGTAATCACCGTCTTAGATGAAGTTTAATTATTCGTTTCCATAAAGAATGAACTGAAAAGTAAAACATGGGGCCGGCGAAGAGATTGCTGTGTAAGCAATCCCAGAACGAACTTAAAAAAACCTTTCGAAAATTCGAAAATTATTCGACATAGAATTTTTTCGACTTCATTTTCGAATTCAGCGTAAAATTTCCTATAAGAATCACATTTAAAATCGTAATGTCGAAAATTTTCCCGAAATTCGAAGTCGAATATCTCGAAAATTATTCGAGATAGAAATTTTTTAATTTCGAATTCGAAATCAGCGTAAAATTTCCTATAAGAATCCATTTTCAAATTTTAAAAAATCTCATATTTTGTGACGGACCGACAGACCGACAGATAGACCGACCGACAGACAGACATATAGAATTCAGTAACGAACCTTTTAAGTTCGTTGAAAATGAGCTTTACCAGATGTACTGGAAAATCTTTACCGTTTTTTTTGGAAAAAAATGCATAATTTTCGATATAACGGAAAAATTTATTTATTCAGAACATTGACCATTTAATTCTGCACATCTTGAATGGTAATTTATGAATCCCATTCCAAAAATATTGGTTTTCCTTTGAGCGAAACCATTCATCGATCCATTTTTAACTTCTTCGAAATTGGCGAAGTGCTGCTTTGATGCGAAAAGGTGACAGTCGGACGGGGCAAGGTCTGGAGAGAACGGCGGGTGCAATAATATTTCCCACCCAAGCGCTTTCAATGCTTCCTTGACCGGTTTTGCTGTATGAGGCGGCGCGTTATCGTGCTGTAAAATCAATTTTTCCCATCGATCGTCATCAGTCGCTAATAGTTTCTTGGGCCACATTTAACGCTTCTGCTAATTGCTTTTGAGTTTGCGTTGAGTCTTCATCCAATAACTGCTGCAGTTTCGCATATTCAAACTTTTTCGGTCTGCCAGAACGTTCTTTGTCTTGCACATCGAAAACACCACTTTTGAATTGTCGAAACCACGCCTCACATGTTTTTATGGTTGGAGTATGCTCGCCGTATGTTTCAACTAGCAAACGATGATTTTTTTGATTAAATAAAAAAAGTAATGCATGCCGCACATGCACGTTTTCAGGCACATAACTTGACATTTTTGAAGAGGTATAAATACGAGGCGCATTCATAAAGTAAGGGCCGTTTGCATGTATATAAATAGTGGCGCTTCGAAGCACAGTTTTACCACTGCAGCGCCATCTACTGACTCATTGCGAAGCTACAGCGTCATTTGTTTTGATTCTGAAATTGTATTGTTGTCAGTGAATGCAAAGAACAATGGCCGCGAAAATCGTTGATCCCGCCAAGTGTGAAGTGCGTTCTGTGATTCGTTTCTTATGTGCAAAAGGATCGTCGGCTGCTGAAATTCATCGGGAGTTATGCCTGGTTTACGGACCTACAGTTATGAGTGAAGGAAAGGTTAGACAATGGTGCCGTTATTTTACAAATGGCCGAACAAATGTCCATGACGAAGAGCGGAGTGGCAGGCCCAGTATCCAGACTGATGAAATCGTTTCACAAGTGGACCAAGCACTGCGATCTGATCGTCGATTGACGATTAGTGGCCTGGCTGACAAATTTCCTCAACTTGGACGCACTACTGTTTACAATATTGTCAACTGGTTCAACTCTCAGGCGGCAAGCTTCTATGCAGAGGGGTTAAAGAAGCTGGTGCAGCGGTACGAAAAATGCTTAGAAGTGAACGGCGATTATGTAGAGAAGTAAAGTAAGATTGTACCTAACTAAATATGACAATAAAATTTGTTTCTTATGAGTACATTTTTTTCTGTGACCAAACGGCCCTTACTTTATGAATGCGCCTCGTATATGACGGTGATACATTCACAAAATATAACCTACGGCGTTGAAGCTTGATGTCTGTAGAATAAAATGAACACGTGCCAAATCATAATATTGTATATTAAGCCTAGTGACATCTATTGAGAAAAACCGGTAAAGACTTTTCGGTACACCTGGTATGTCTCTAAAGCCCATACAGATAGGAGAACGGGGCACACCATTAAAATCGCCCTATAATGACCACGGCGGTTCTAGTCTCTAAAACATGTTTATTATTATGTTTTTGAGGTCACTGAATATGGATCTGGTGGTATTTTTTCGCTAAAATGGGGTGCCTATGTATAAAATGGCTTTTTAATGAAAAATGAAAAAAAAATTTACGCTTTTTTATGTTCAACTCGCTGTATCTCCGGTAGTTTTCAATATTTCTTTTTGACTTTAGGGGACACTGCGTATCGAGCCACATTCCGGCAAGTCATCGACCGCTTTTGTCTCTTTATTGCAACAATGCAATGCCAACTGAATCTTTTTTAACAAATTTTTTCTATCGACTCACAAAAGAATTAAGGCGATATTTTTTACCAACTCCTGATTATATCGAACATGCTGTTATTTAACTGACTGTAAATTCTTTGAACCAAATCTAACTGATCAAAAAAGACTTTGTATGTAAAATTAAGTATTTTGAAACTTCTACGAGAAAAATTGGATCAAGAGTTTTTTTTATTGAAATAGATCAACCATATTTTTGTTAGTTAGTCAAAACATAAATCTACTAAATTACCAAGTTGTTTAAGAATACTTCAATCATTTTGAAGAAAGTATAACGAATGAAATACAATCCGTGAAATAATCCAGGATGGAAGAAATACTACATATCTAGAAAACACACTATTATATTAAAATGTTCTTATCGGTCATGCATCTAGGAGTGACATGTCTTGTTTTTTATTTTTAATTTTTTAGTGTAAAATGGTGTTTTATACTTTAATCCAAAGGTGCTCAACCTTTAACTTGACGCGAGCCAATTTAGTATTTAAAAAATTTTGGCGACCCACGATTATATATTGCACTTTAGTTAATATTTTAATTACAAACGTATATAATGCACAAATTATAAATATGTGTGGTGTAATGTGTTAAAGAAAAAGTGTAATTATGTACTCTTTGTTAAAAATTCAATGAGGTGCAAATTAAATACAGGAAATCTGATATTGCATGCCTTCTGCTAGTTTATTGTACTCTGGTTCAAGCAGTCATTTGTATGTATGTCTGTTGCCCTAGATTTGAACTTTGATTTTAACAAGTTCATTGTTGAAAAACCACTTTTGTGAAGGTAATTTGATCCAAAGCAGTAGTTTAACCTTTAAAAAGTTTCCTTTTAGAGTGGATATTTTTTCTTAACTACGAGTATCCAAAAATCTGATTGTGATATTTTTGTTTTTAATAGTATATCACACTGAAAATCAATTATTTCCATTTCTAGATCAGTAACATTTTTATTTAACATATTTGCAATCTGTTGCATTATTTCGGAAATATTAGTATCAACAAATGGATTAGAAATGAATGAAGTAATTTTACGGAATATTTAATTGTTTCAATTTTCTTATATTTCTTGATGTAGTTCTCCAAATTCAAAAGTTGCAAAAGTTATATTTCTTCTTTTGAAATTCCACAAAATTAATTTTTATTTAAATGCGTTTATACTTCCTATTATCTCGAAAATAGTCTTTTCTTTGCCCTGAAGTTTAAGATTTAGTTTATTCACTATGGTTGTCGTCTATAAGAAAGACTAAATTAGATAACCAGCTATAATCATTAAGTTCTTCATAAGTTTCGTTTCCGGATTCTAAAAACTGTTTTATTTCTGGAAGAAGTTCTAAAAATTGTTGTAGGACTTTTCTCTTACTATACTATGTTCAGCGAATACATATAGTAATAAAACTGTCAAAAGTTCTGGCTAATTTTAAATAACTGTCCCTTATTGGCCTGTTTAAAAACGTGCGGGTATTTCAGTAGTCAGGTGCACACTGACCCATTTTTGGGCACTCGTGTGGTAGTGCTGCGGGTAACTTGTTGTGTTAAGAAGTGGCGATTTCATTTGCATCTCACTATTAATGATAGTATGTATTGTAAAAGTAGGTTTTTAAATTTTGATTCATCCGTGTAACATGAAATATTTTTATAAATGCTACATTGTAAACCTGGCTTCGGCGCACATCTTTCTGCGATTCAGGGGCGGTTTAGGGGTGTGTCATAATGATTTATTACTATATGTCTTCGCTGAACGTATAATAAGCCATCTAATTTCAGAATGTAACATTGAAGTTCTATATTTAGTATCAAACTCATCAGTCAGTACTTTAAACAATCTACTCTGAAGCGGTCTTTTACTTTTAGAACAACTTTTATCACGTGTTCATAACGTAAAACTTTTGTACATAATGTCTGCTGATGTATGATGCAGTGGTAGTTGAAAAAGTTTGAAAACTCAGCATCATTCTTACATGTGATACAACCAACATCATAATCAATTGTGTCAGGTGCGCCGCGCCGTCTGTTGATATGGACACAAGTTTTTGAAGCGGAAGATTAATTTTGGTTATATGGTTTTTAATAGCTTGGTACATGTCCACTCCGCGTGTATTGACCTTTAATGGCAAAATTGACAGTATATCTTTCTTCACTGAGCAAACGTCAAAGACGAGCCTTATAAAAATATTTACTTGAGCTGCATTGCAGATACCTGTTGATTCATCACACTATTAACTTAGGAAAACGCATTTTTGTAAATCATTTTTTACTTGTCCTCTGACATTTTTAGACAGCTTTTACTCTACAAGATATCTTGGATAGCTGAAATAATTCCATTCTTATTTTTAGCTTCTTGAAATAAAATCTCCGATACAGCAAGCATTGCTTTTTTAATTATATTGTCATCCTCAAAGGGTTTTTTTGTAAATTGCAAGAATATGTGCAACCTTAAATAATACAATCGCAGCAAGCTTTATTTTATTTTCGGACTTGGTAAACATTGGTTGTTGGGCAACCAATGTGCTTTTCAATTCTATCATTTCACATCTTCGATTGCTGTTAGAAGGATATTCAGCATCATAGTTTTTATAAACTATTGTAAACTGTTGAACTACAAATCAAACAAATACATTTGTTCTTAAAATGAATGAAAAAATATATCTCTTTCCATTCATCGCTAAATTATAATGGTAGGTATATTTTTGTTTTTTTCGGTTTATATGACATGATTGGGATAACTACAAAATTATTGATATCTATTAAAACTAATGATTAACATACACTAGCAATGTTCTCGCACGCTGTTTGAGAAGTTACAGGAGCGAGTTGTTAAAATGGCGAACGTATTATTGCATAAACTTTTAAAACAGTCGCCGAACCTTTTTCATGTTAAGTTTATGGGAACTGGATTTGCTAATTGCTCTAAGTCCAGTTGTCCGATTTTGAAACAATTTATCAGGTTACCTCACTCGCTTCGTGTGTGTGTGTGTGTGTCTGACTGTCTGTCTGCCTGTCTGTCAGTCAGTCAGTCAGCCAGTCAGACAGTCAGCTAGTCAGCCAATCAGCCAGTCAGCCAGTCAGCCAGATTTGTTATCACGAGATAAACATGAACTTAAAGTAAAAGTTGGTAAAATAGGAACTCGAAAAAAATTGAAGCCCAGGATTTTTGCCAGAATTACCCAAATAATAGGATAAGGAAAGTCGTGTGATGTTCACACCAGATTTTTATACCTGTATGAAACCACCAAACCTCCTGCTTCACGCACAACTTCGATAATTCATTTTATATTCGCTGGCATGCAGACTACAGCAAGTGACTAACGGCGGTGCTATAAAATAGCGTGTCGGCTACGCCTTTGAGTGTAGCGTAACTGGAATTCGACTTTTCCTTTCCTCTCTTGGTACTTGACTCACAGAACTGAGAAGGAATCAGACGTGCAATGCGAGCAACGTTAAAAGTCGCGCGAACCACGTGTGGCTGGCGAGCTGCGGGTTGGGCATTCCTGTCATCTATCTATCTATTTTTATGTCTACACATATAACAGCAGGAGTTCGATTGTGTTTCGGCAAATAAATGCAGATCAGAACACATCCATTGCGCCTGTATATATCTGCCGATAAGCAGATTCCTGTTATTTCAATCGGCGGTTTGCATTTTTATAACGTAAATAAAGAACAGGATAAAAGGGTGCCGGTTTTCGACGACGAGCATCTAGTAGAATTAATGCAAACAAGCACAAACGTTTTTTGGGTATATTTAAGGAAATGTCAGTTGTATTGTGCATTGTATTTAAAATAAGGAGAAAGTTGTTGCAAAAAGAAACTTTTCTGCCATGTTCCTGAAACAACATTTACATATTTTTTTTTGGAGCCAGATTTTTTTTACAGAAGCCTTGGCAAAATTGTCGAACGTTACTATTACAAAAAAGTTTTTGGAGCTTCTGAAAAAACTGCACTCTACCATTAGGATAATGAGATAATACTATTAAAATAAAAATCCTAAAATAAGGCGGGTGTTGGGTTCAACATTTCAACATTCTTTGGAAAGCGATTGTTTTTTGGAAAAGTAGTTACAACTTCAAAACGTTGCAAAAATAGAAATTTTCAGAAAAAAACACGAAGGAATCTAGAAGAAAGATATATTCCGTTAATACATATTTATTATAATATTTGCAGCGCGGTGGCTTTTGGAAATCATAACCAAAAATAAAAAAGTAGAACAAATAAATTTCTTTCTTTTGACTGCAGTGCTTAAATATTTCGTCAATGATTACTTTTCGCTGTTAAGTAAAAAATTAAATTATTGTTTAAAACATTACTTTACTATCCTTGATGTATGGTTTTAAGTAAAGTGGCGTGTGCAGTATTGTTAAACATTTCTATATTTTATTAATTTATGTTGAGGCAGAACTATTATTATTAAATGATCTAATAATGTCTATAATTTAATTCAAAATGTTTTTGTTGCATCTGATAAGTGTTACAAACTATTTTAGTATTTTAGTTTTTGAGCTGTCATTCCATTTATTTTTTAAAAAGAACCTCGTTGACATTTTTATTGTTAACGACTTTCAGCTATTTATAAAACTAATTATAAATAGTTTCCGTATAGAAAGAAGGCAAAAGACGGTAGCATAGTTCTGTTAGAACAGATCATTCTCAAGAGTGTGGAAAATATTGCAATTTATAGTGTATATTACAAATCCATACTCGTCTAAAGTGGCACAGATTAAGTTAACAACATTATTTGATGTATTATTTAAAGAAATGTGGTCACTACATTGAAGGTATCACGAAGGAGTTTACAGTGTTTTCTATGGATAACTACTTTACTAAAATCAGTTTATACTACTTTTTGGCATGTTTATTTAGGAGCTTGATAGAAAATTTAAAATTCATCTTTAGTAATGAAATCGTCACAACATGCATATGTGGTGCTTTGCTAACATTGTTGACCTTGTGAGGTTGTGAAAGACATGTTAATCAAAATTATGCTATATTAATAGCCGATTTCCGTATATCTACAAAACTATGGTTTATCGGCTTATCTTATAAAAATTATCTGTTAAAAATTGTGTGATAATATTTTTTAAGGTAATACTTGATAAAATAGAAACAGCAAAATGTTATTTGAGAAGAATAGTTTCCGTATTCTAAATAAGGTAAATTTTGTGTTTCTTTGGCAAGCGTTCACTTAAATACTTATTTCTTATAAATAAAAATAGACGGTAAGAAATCTATCAGGCCCTCATAAAAACCAAGAAGTAGAATTATCAGATAAATCTTTAATTTTAGCAATAAAGTCGAACGACAAAAATTGACGAATATTTTTTTAGAAATAGCTTGATTAGTTTTAACTTGTGTAAATAAACTATGTTTGGTAGTTGTAATTTTTCTACATCTAATTTATCAGTTATTAAAGCCATATATTGTAGCCCAGTAAGTACTGTTGCCGGTCCCAAGCCCGGATAAAGGAGGAGGGTTGGGCGTAGGGTTAACACCCCTATCCTGTAAAAAAAGCAATGTTGTGAAGACCCATATTGAGCCTCGGAACTACGGACGGATGTCAAGAAGACGAAAACGGCGAGAAAAGGACATGATTATCGGAACATGGAACGTAAGAACGTTATATCAAATAGGCGCTCTTGAAATGACTATGAAAGAAATAATCAAATATCAAATGGACATAACAGCCCTACAAGAAATAAGGTGGTTGGGGTGTGGAAGTTTGACTAAATCAGGACACCAAATATATTACAGCGGGGCAGAGGATACACATGAATTAGGAACAGGATTTATAGTAGGGCCACGAGTCAAAAACAAAATACTACAGTTCACACCAGTCAATGAAAGAATATCATACATACGAATTAAAATGAAATTTAACAACATATCTATGTTCTCGGTACACGCGCCAACAGAAGAGAAAGAAGATAACACAAAGGAGCAATTCTATGCGACACTAGATAGAGAAATGCAGAAAACACCCAGCAATGATATACATATAGTTATTGGAGATCTAAATGCCAAGGTTGGCAAGGAAGAAGTATATTTCCCCACCATAGGCAAACATAGCCTACACGAGGAATCAAATAACAATGGGGAAAGACTTATAGAGTTCGCGACGGCCAAGGGACTGACAATTAAAAGTACAACCTTCCCACATAAACGGATACATAAGGGCACGTGGATATCACCAGACGGAAGGACAGTCAACCAAATTGATCATGTCTTAATATCAAACAGGCATCAATCCAGCTGTATAGACATAAGAACAATGAGAGGAGCGATGAGTGAATCTGATCACATGCTAGTTAAGACAGTGTTCAGGGCAAAATAGATAACGCTCGAGCTATACCCACGCAGAGGAATAAGAAATACAATGTACATAAAATAAAGGATGAAAGCTACAGAACGAAATACCAACAGAAAATGGAAGAGAGCATTAAAGAAAAACGAAACCAAGTAAGCGTGGAACCGATAGAGTCAGTAGAAGAAAAATGGAAGCAAACAGAAAATATTATTGTCGCTACGGCGGAAGAGAACATAGAATACATACAAAAGAAACCAAGAACAACATGGTGGGACACAGAATGTGGAAAGGCAATAGATAAAAGAAATGAAGCAAAAAAGAAACTGCTACAGAGGCCCACCAGGCGGAAAACCGAAGAATACGGAAAGCTAAGAGGAGAAGTAAAGAAACTGATGAGAAGAAAGAAAAGAGATTTCCTCGATAAACAAATAGATGAAATAGAACAGGCAAGAGAACCAAAAGAGGTTAAAAGAATGTACAATATCATCAGAAACACCAAACAAGATTTTCACTCCAGACCCTCAATGTGCAAAAACAAAGAAGGAAAATATATAACACAAGAAAATGAAGTAATAGAACAATGGAGACAACACTTCGCAGAGCTGTTAACACAAGAGGAACGAAACGATAGAATACCAAAGATAACAAGAGATACCGCACAACCGGAAATTAAAGAGCCCACAATAGAAGAAGTAGCGGCCGCCATACAAAGAATGAAAAATGACAAAGCACCGGGAATCGATGGCATACCAATCGAGTTAATAAAGTACGGGGGAGACGCACTAATCAAAGAAATTCAAGAGCTAATCAACCTCATATGGAATAAAGAAGAAATGCCAGAAAAATGGAACACAGCAATTATCTGTCCGATATACAAGAAGGGAGATAAACACAAGTGTAATAACTACTGAGGTATATCCTTACTGTGTGTTACATACAAAATTTTCACAAATATATTACAACAAAAAATAATGGTATATGGAAATGACATAATTGGAGAATACCAAGCCGGCTTCCGACAGGGCAGATCTACAGTGGACCAAATTTTCACAAGACAAATACTGGAAAAAGCATGGGAGTATAACATACCAATATTTCAACTATTCATTGACTTTGAGGAGGCATATGATAGCATAGATCGAAACAGCTTGTACAACATCATGGAAGAATTAGGCATCCCGAATAAATTAATTAGCTTAACAAGAATGACAATGGAAAACTCTAGAGCTGCGGTAAGGATACAGAATAGAATCTCCCCGATGTTTACAACATCTGAAGGGGTAAGACAAGGAGATGGACTTGCACCAATACTGTTTAACCTAGTACTGGAAAAAGTAATTAGAGAAAGCTACAGGCAACACTGGCAGCACCATCATTAACAAGTCACACCAAGTGATCGGATATGCGGACGATATTAACCTGGTGGCAAAATCGGAAAGAGAAGTCAAGGACATATACAGAAATATAGAAACACAAGCACAAAAGGTGGGACTGAAGATCAACGAACAGAAGACAAAAATGCTAGCAGTAAAACCCCCAAGAAGATTAGGTCCAAACTATACAATAGAGGACAAAAATTTTGAAGTGGCACAGCAGTTCAAATACCTGGGAACCCAAATAAATAGTGAAAACAAGATAACACAAGAAATTCAACTACGCGTAACAGCAGGGAATAGAACATATTTCTCATTAACATCAATCTTTAAAGCATCATACATAACAAGAGCAACAAAATTAAAGATTTATAAAAGTATGAACAGACCGGTAGTCACATATGGATGTTAGTCATGGACAATCACCAAAGAAGCAGAAGAAACACTATTGCGTTTTGAAAGGCGAATATTCAGAAGAATTTTCGGCCCAGTACAAGAAGATGGCATATGGAGAATAAGGTACAATTTTGAACTGGGACAACTACATAAGGAGGCAAATATAGTAGAATTTGCAAAACTACTAAGACTGAAATGGGCAGGACATGTAGAACGAATGGAAGCACAAAGAATACCAAAGAGAATATTCCAAGGGCGAATTGAAGGCAGAAGAGGTAGGGGCCGTCCAAGACAAAGATGGTCCGATAACATAGAAGAGGATGCACAGCAAATACTTGACATCCAAAACTGGAAGATTAGTGCACAAAACAGGGAAGATTGGAGGCAAAAAATACGGGAGGCCCAAGTCCAGATGGGACTGTAGCGCCATGAAGAGAGAGAGAAAGCCATATATTGGACAAAATAATGGAAAAACTTGTCAAAAATGGGTATATTTTTACTGTGAACTGCCTAAATCAACCGTCTCTTGTTTGTTGCAGGTAGTATGGACTGTGTACTAATAGTAGAGTGGACGTTCAGATGTGGTGAGAGACCAGTATGTCTGATCTGGCAGAGTTTCAAAGAGGTCTAATTGTTGGTGTTCGTTTAGCTGGAGCATCTGTGAGCATATCAGTAACATTATGTAGTGTAAGACAAGGTACGGTCTTTAAATTTATAACCCCATACATAGTGCAAGGTAAAATAGAACCGGCGAAACATATTAGTGGTCGAAAGACGGGGATGCAGGCTAGGAACCGCCGAGCCTTGAAGCGTTTTGCAACTTCGCAGAAGTACACGGTGTAGCGCCCACAAAAACTGGATGTTGGAGAACTGGCAACGTGTAGTTTGGTCGGTCGAGTCACCTTTTACCCTCTTCCCCATCACTAGACGCGTATTTGCCTGACGAACACCCTCTGAAGCATACGATATGGACTGTCTCCGCTCGACTGTCAAACATGGTGACGGCTCTATTACGGTCTGGGGCTCTATATCATAATATTTGGCAGCCCCCTCTTGTCACATTACACGATATTGTTACAGCATCAGTATCTAGAGAACTTTTGGGTAACCAGGTCCACCCAATTATTTCCAGACCGGAATGCCATATTCCAACATAATAAAGCCCTTATTCATACCGCTGGCTCTGTTCAAGAGTGATTTCAAGAGTATGCTGATGAGGTTCAATATCTTACCTGACTCGCCCACTGCGCAGACTAGAATACTACCGAACCTCTGCGGGTTGTTTTCGATTTCTACCTTTGTCTTTACCTGAGTTGGAGGCTGTGATGCATGAAGAATGACTTTAAATTTCACTCAACACTATTCAGGATTTATAGCAGTCTATTCTGTCTCGAATTCAGACTGTATTGCATGCAAAGGTGGACCAACACGCTATTAATACAAGATGTTCCGACTTCCACAAGTATTGTTCAATGCCTGTAGTTATACTTAACAAAATGACGAAAAATGTATTTGATCTGGACATGCTTGACACCACATCTGTCCTAATTGCATGCATAATGCTTTAAGAATTGTTTTATATTACTCAATAATATTCAGGAAAATGGTTAATCCAGTTGAGTGTTATTTAATAAAAATATAGATACCATTTTAAGTCTGTGTACTATTTAAAAAAATCGCAACAAATAAACTAGTCAACGGATACCAAATTGCACAATACAGATAATCTTACTAAGATCTATTTACATATTTTATAAATACTAAATGTGTCTACCTTTGGCCATATGGGCGACAACTATACAATAATTAATTTTATTCCACACGTATCGACATATCACAGTTTACTAAGTAGAGATTGTTAACACCCTAGAGATTACTAGGGAGTTTTGAATCAAACTTCTACAAAAAAAATAGCAAGGGATTAAATTAGAGAGCCGAAGTGGCCATTGCGTTAACGCGTCGTCTTTTTAGCCTCTAATCCTTTTCATCTTTATGGTAAATTTCAATTGAAATACCCTAGCATGCGGTAATAAATCGGACAGCCATTTTGTTGAAAGAGGTGGTAATTACTGTTTTCATTCACCTGTCGCATCAGCCAGTTTTTAACATGTCTAAGTAGATCATCACATTAACAGTAGATTCTGCAAAGAAAATGGGCTATGCGCATTATGTTTCGATATAGTAGATAAGAGATTCACCTTAGAAGAGTCTTGCACATGTTTCCAGACCGGTGGAGAGTCGTTTGGTCGTTTTGTCGTTAAAGATGAGCGTGTCTAAGAAACCATCAATTTCAAAAACCTTGCATTTCAATGTAGAAATTTAGACGTATAGCTTTGTTAGGTTCGTTGAGATACTGATGCATGCAAATCTTCTAAGGCTTATTCTTTGCTATGCTGTTGTTTTTGCCAAGTTTTAAACTTGCATGTGTAATGGACTTACGGGGGAAGCGTTGATAGGTTTCTCTAAAACGATTCATAGTCTTTTCGCTTAGTCCTGAATTTTTGGTTCAAAACCAATTTTTTCCAAAAAGGATGAAAAGGTATATGAGAGCAGTGAGAAGGAGACGGAAATTAAGAGACCGAAAGAGGGGTCTGGAAAGGAGGAGGAAAGCTAAGAGAAGACGGAAGAAAAAACATTAAGTTAAAAATGTGATAGAAGAAAGAAAGGAAGAACGGAGGGATTGAGAATGGCATTTAGGCAGACAAAAAGGGAGTTAGTAAAGATGGAACGAAAAAGAAGAAGCCTAATAAAATTTAAGTTTGCAGGAAAGATGTAGGAAGGTTATCAGAACTTTCAGTTAACATTTAGTTGTGCCTATGGACACACTAACTGCTGTAATTCTTATTCAAATGTAAATGTTGCATACTCTTTTTTGGGTCATTGTATCAGTTAAGATTGTCAAATGGTTTTGAATATTTTGTAACTTCTACAGTTATCACCTGGTTTATATCAAATATGGGATATGTTTCTTACTGTGGTTTTAAATATGGCCTAAAATGAAGGGAATCGGATAAGGGAGTGGGGAGTGGAGTGGCGAGTGACGAGTTATGATTATAAATATTTTTATTTTCTACCCTTAACTGACGTTAAATTCTGATTAGATTTACGAGGCAGTTTGATAAGTTAGTGACTTTTTAAATTTCTCCCCTAGTAACTTTAATGCAACACTGCTTCTGTCAACTATCATCTGTTAATAGACTACTGTCAAATTTTGAGCAAGCTGCGTCATTTAGTTTGTGTTTGACGGCCATTGAAAGCAGACAACCTCGTGAATTTCTACGAAAATGGGAAAAAGTGAATTTCGTGTGTTATCAAGCATTTTTTGCGTAAAAAAAACCATCACCGAAACCAAGGAAAAGGTTAACGAGAATGGTGTAAAACCATAAATGAAACTTTCGACAACGGTGTGGCAAATTAGCGAGAGGTGAAATAAACTAATGTTCCTTATGACGTCTGCTTTCGAATGAGGTATCACAAGACATATGTTAGGTAATGGAAAAAAGTTTGACCTCACCGTTGACCCCTTGACCTTTGGCCGATTTGGCTGAAATTCATAGCGAAGAAGGTATTGACCTAAGGTATATGTATCCCAAGTTTGAAGTTGATCCGATGATTATAACGGAAGTTATCGTGTCTCCAGACAGACACACAGATAGACAGACAGACACCATGTTAAAATCATTAACTTTCGCCCATAGCGTTCCGCTGTCGAAAGTTAATAAATACTCTGGGACACCATCAATTTCAATGGTTAAGAAGTGGTTTACTGAATTCTGTTGTGGTCGTACCAGCACAAGTGACGCCGGACGTTCAGGTCACCCAAAAAACGTCGTCACGCCAGAAATCGTCAATAAAATCCATGGAATAATATTGGACGATCGGAGAATTAAAGTGGGTGAGGTGACTGAGGCTGTATGCATCTCATCTGAGCGGGTACATCACATTTTACATGAATATTTGCACATGGAAAAGCTATCCGCGCGATTGCTGACACTCGATCATAAGTGCAACCGTGTGACTACTTCAAAAATCCATAAATTGGGCTACAAACTGCTACTCCATCTAGCATATTCTTCAGATTTAGCCCTTTGCGACTATGTCCTGTTTCCAAACCTGAAGAAACGGCTCGGCCGTAAGAGATTTGGGTCGAATGAAGAGGTCATCGCTGAAACAAACGCCTATTTTGATGACCTTGAGAATACCTATTATTTGTAAGGGATAAAAAAATTGGAAAAACGTTGGACTAAATGCATCGAGCTAAAATGAGACTATGTTGAGAAATAAAACGCTTTTTTGCCGAAAAAATATCTTTTATTCAAAAAGTTACTGACTTATCAAATTTCCCTCGTAAATGGATTGTTACATCACGAAATCTATTGTCTTTTGAAAGCTTTGCTACAGGAATTTTTTAAATTTGTAAAGTACATGCAGTATTGCTACATTTACAAGTTCTTATGACTTACAGATTTATAACATGCTATATTTTATTCCAAATACTAATCTTTTACACAAGTTTTATGTGAAATTTCTTAGACTAATTCTTTAATTTTGAAATGGACGGTATTTCCACATGGACTTGTGACACTTGTGTACAATCCCTTAGCGATACAATAGACACTACGAATTTTTTGCTTGTCAAATAGCGCATGGACTGTGCAAGAAGCAGCGTACTGTTCCAGAATATTTGAAAAAGAACTATTCGTGCGGTTAACCTGAATGGTGTTAGCTTGCTACGCATTTTCACTAATAAATAACTTCATTGTGCGAGTGCTGCGAAGTGACAACCAAGAATTAGCGTCTGTTTGGAGAGGTCTTTTTGAGCACTTTATGGAGTTTTCATTTAACTGTAGTTTACATTGAATATCAATGTCCAAATTGGTGTGTAACTGTTGAAATGTTTTAGAGATACGTTTAGAAATCTCGCAGTGATGGAAGAAAATAAGAATAATTCCGATGAAGTTAAATCAAAGGCCGTCGTTAAGTACTCTGTGCCCTGCCCTGTCCGTTTTACCAAGTTGCAATGCAATACCGATTTGAATCTTCCACCCTCGAACTGGCTTAGCAGTTCAGTCGACTCTTACGGGCTGCAACATGTCTTGTACCAACAACAGGGATTTAGCAGGTATTCAACAGTGGTAATAATTGCTATTTAAACATGTACAGAACTTGGCTTTCAGCTTCCGGATGGCCCACATGTTTCCTGATTGCGTAGGAGAGGTTGATGTAGTGTCAGACGCAGAAAACATTAAAAACTTGTTGAAGATACCTTATCATAAAGGTGCAGTCAGCATGATTGTTCACAGAATCGAGAACACTTTACTCCTAGATGATTTTGATATTTATAAACATATATTGAGGACAGCAGAAACTGAATGGGAATGGCTGAAGAGGTTCTTCTATGATACATTTAAAAGTAACTTGAGTCAAGACCAACTTTATGACAGTACACTGTTTTTTAAAAACAGAAGCAGGAAAGCATTACAGCAGAAGAGTTTGGTATCAAAATTTTTGTACCACAGCCTTGGCGAGGCACAAGTCAATGAAAAGTTAGAATGGAATGATGAACATGACAGAAGGCAGGTGGATGTCGACAGCCCTGTCTTGGCAGAGCCACTACCGGAGGAAGTACCTGACCCCGGATCTCATGTTCATAATTATAATCGCAATGTGTTATGGACTTTTGAGGACATTCGAATGCTTATTGGAACTGACATGCCGATTTTTGGGCAAGGCACTCATCCTTGCATTTCTTTACGACTTAGAGATATGAGTAAGCCAATAAGTGTGCTAACTGGAATAGACTATTGGCTGGACAATTTGATGTCAAATGTGCCCGAGGTGGTTATGTGTTATCATTTGAATGGTATTGTTCAGAAATATGAATTGATAAAAACCGAAGATCTGCCTAGTATGGATAATTCCAAATTCTCACCTACTGTTATTAGAGAAGTTGCAAAAAGCATCCTGTCATTTTTAAAGTCTAATGCTACAAAGGCTGGTCACACATATTGGCTTTTTAAGCCCAAAGATCAGGACGTGGTGAAGCTATATGACTTGACTTCATTGTGTTCAAAGTATGTAGTGGAAGAAGATGAGAGTCCATTCACAGTTCCTGTTGCTATGTTGCTCTATAGAGTGGCACGTAATATGAAGCATTCATGTGACAGACAAGAGCAAGGAACTATCAGAATGCTACTGAAAAACTGCATAAAGCTTTTAGCGGAAACAAAATATCCAGAAATTGTAACCTCTTCTCATTACATGTTGTCTGATTTGTACATTCCTGTTGACACAAATCCTGAGGCACCAAATTTTGAGCAGCAGGAGACAGAGGAAGAATTTCTGTTTGATGATGATTTGCCGGGTAGTACAACACTAATGTAGTTTTTGTGTAATTTCTAATTGCGTTGTTTACAGAAAATGACAAATCTGGAGGATACAAAGGTGTTGATTTTAGATTCAGATCACTTGCATGACAAGTTTGTTAATCATTACAAACGTCCTCCACCTATAGTTGGCTCTGTAGAAGAGCGGTGCTTGCAAGCACTTCATCATGTTGCTGAGGGCCTTGACTGTTTACAGTATTTTCAAAGATCTGAAGAATCTCCTGAAACAAATATACCATATGAGGATGAAGAAATACGGATGGCCAAACCTTTTGAGCCTATTCCGATGCCATACTCTAGGCTTGATGATTGTTGTGATACAACTACTGCAGAAACAAGTATTAAGAGTTGCAAGAAAAGCAAAAAACGAAAGGAGAAGTTAAAAAAGAAGTCCGAGACAGCTTATGGTGGAAATTCCCTGTGTGATTCTCCAAATGCTCTCTTGCTCAAAAGAAAGCTGAGGCTCAACCCTTACCTACATGGCAAGACTTTAATACTGATCATGTGTCTTGGAAAAACCACCTCAAAATACTGCTGTATGAAAAGGCAGAGCTGGTGTATGCCACACTTGCTGAGCAGAATTACCTTGCAGCAAATTATGGTGGCAGCCTGCGCAACTTGGGGTTGCTTGTTCGCTGCCACCAAGTCTTAAGTAGGCTGTACTATTCCTCAAATACTCTAATGAAGGATTGCTTGCTGGGAAGGGCGGGTGACTGTTGCATTATGATCGTACAGACTTGGTACAACGTCGAGACACACCAGAAGGAATTCGGTACTTACTTGGAAGAGGATGAGAAGATGAAGAAGCAACTTGCAAAAGACGAACAGCTGTTTGGTATAAAGCATATAGAGTCTAATATGAAGTGTGTGTTGATTTATGAGATCCGCACGATTGAACAAATTCTTTTGAAAGGTAATTTTACACATGTTAATTGCTTATTTACTTGAATAATTTATTTTGAACAAATAGCATAACATTTTGAATTTAAACTGACTGTATTCAGAATGATAGGCATAATTGTTACTTTATAAATGCTGATTTAGATATTGGTTAGCTTCCTTTTGATTTTCAACAAACTTAAAAAGTTCGTTACTGAATTCTATATGTCTGTCTGTTGGTCAGTCTGTCGGTCCGTCACAAAATTTGAAATTTTTTATAACTTGAAAATGTATTCTTATAGGAAATTTACGCTGATTTCGAATTCGAAATTAAAAAAATTCTATCTTGAATAATTTTCGAGATATTCGACTTCGAATTTCGGGAAAATTTTCGACATTACGATTTTAAATGTGATTCTTATAGGAAATTTTACGCTGAATTCGAAAATGAAGTCGAAAAAATTCTATATCGAATAATTTTCGAGATATTCGATTTCGAATTTTTAAGTTCGTTCTGGGATTGCTTGCTCTTCGCCGGCCCCATGTTTGCATATTGATGCTGACTTGATTTTGTATCTGCTGAATTGTTTATCTCTCATAAATTATCTTAAATTATAAGTACAATAAATCACCACTAACTTAACATATAAAGAAGAAAATTTCTTGCAGTTTTATTTTTTGAAAGCAGTTGAGGTTGAAAAATGAGAACATTGCTTTTGCCAAGTTATAATATCCTATTTTTCAGAGCTGAGAGGAAAATTATTGTAATTTTGGGTTTGGTGTGACCATTTTATTTTAAGTTGGTGGTTGAAATCAGAAGTTTTTTTTTGGTCTGGAGTAAAGAAACCAAATAGTGTGATTATTATTTTTGAAAAGTGATTTTGCGAAATTATAATAAGCTGCTCTTCCTTTGCTCTTGTAACTTTGTTAGCCTAGAAAAGAATTATTTTAGTTCTGGAGTTTGTAGAGGCACCATTTTGTACCGAGATGGCGATTGAAGTTCAGAACAGTATTTTTGGGCTCCCTCTGAGCAAAGAAACAAAATGGAATTTTTTATTTTTAAATCTTGGGAAGAATATCAAGTGCTATTTTGTTTTCCAAAAGCTGATGGAATTTAAAAAATATTTTTGATAAACGCCTTTGCCAAAGCACTATTTGTCCTTTGTCTTTCTAACTTTTGAGAGCCAAGAAAAAAATTACTTTAATTTTAGGTTTCATGTGACTGTCCTTTTTTTTTGAAGGTAGAAATAGTTTTCCATGGTTTTCTTGAGTAAAGAAACAAAACGTACTTTTCCTTTACAATTTTGTTGTGTTGTTTGACCGATATAGATTATAACAGGAAACATAGATGCTAGTGCTTTAATATGAGTAGACGTAACAGGTGATTTATGTCAAATTCAAATTCATTTAGCACTAGTGCACTTAATGCAATATGACATTTGTTAGTTTAAAAACTGTTTTATTACAATTTTAATTATGACATTCTACATTTACGTATTTGATTTATGTATACCTCTTTTGCTTGTTAACAGGTGTTGAATTGTACAGTGAAGCTTTGAAATACAGAGAATCAGAAAGCATATTATTGAGACTGGGCAACAGCCTTAATGAGCTAGGGACTTTCTACTTGAACCGAGCTCGGAATGTGTCATCTGAGTTGATAATCTTTGACTCCTGTGCCAAGGCAGAGCCATATTTGAAGAGGAGCTTAGAGATATTTGAGAAGATAAAGAATGACAGCAATGTGGCTCTCCTGTACACCAACATGGGACATTTGCATAGAATCTTAGCTCATGCTAGTTCACCCACAGAGAGGTGTGAGCTGACAAATAAGGAGAAACTACACTACAACAAAGCATTCATGAATTACAAGAAAGCTTTGCAAGTTCTGGGTGATCGAAGTAACTGTCCAGGTATATGGGATGTAGTTAAGTGGGAGTTGTCCACAGCCTTGTTCACAATGGCTACTGTTCTACATGATCATCCAAATCCTAGTTTGGTTAGTATTTCAACTGATAGCTGTTGCAAAGATGCATTATTCTGTTATAAACATTTTAGAGTCGGTCTGAAGCTGAGAAGGAGGTTTCAGAAACTTTGCACCAGGCACTAAAATACTGTGACCTTGACGAACAGAATTCTAAATTTCCTCTGTATCAATTTAGAGCTGGTTTAATTCACTATCGTTTGGGATCATTGAACCACCACATCCTGTTGAATTTGCCGCACGACTCTCCGAACAAAAAAGGAACTATTCATTTAGCAAAATTGCATTATGAGAAAGCCATTTCATTATTTTTAATGTCTTTGGATGCTGTCAACTACTTTACAGTACAAATGCAGAGGTGTGCACTTATTGAATATTTAGCTGAGTGTAAGTATTATTTGATTGTGTTACAATAGATGTTGCATGTTTATACTTATAGCGTCAGCTTTGCCGCAAGCTAAATTGAGTCACTATCAGGAATGCTTGGAGGTTTTGTGCGACACTAAACCAATGTTGCAGCTAATAGTTGAGAAGAAAGTTGATGTTGATGAGAATGTTGCTGCTGAAGAGGAAGACAGCGATATGTCCTTCAAGAGCTTGAAGTCGCTCGTGGGGCTGCTGCAGGGTCGAATCCAGTGTACATTGCGTTACCTTACAAAGTTGTGCATTTTAAAGCCACCTATAAATAAGGACTGTGTCAAGTTAGCCAAGCTTTACAAGGAGTGCTATGCCTTGACTTTGAAGTTGGACATGAAGCGAGACTTGTGTAGTGTTATTGCGAACATAAACGATGTCATATTAGAAATAGGGAGTAAGCTGAAATTGCCGGTTGTGTAGACTGTGGTATTGATTTTTATTGAGTTAATCTATATTTATTATTATTTTAGATGTAATATAAAATTCTAATACGCATTTGCAAGTTAAAGTTTTTATATTTGAAAGTTTTTATCGGAAGGTTTGGTCTGATTTGCAAATTCATCAGTTTTTGATTTTTAAAATTTGGGTATTTGTACTTAAAATAAATAGCATTATTCTTCCCACAAAAAGAGTTTTTATAAATCTAAGTAAAATATTAGGTGATGCACATTTCAAAATCTGTGATTTTGTCGAGATTGCAGTTAATTTATATTTGTTATTGAATATAGTCTGTTGTTTTCACTTTTTTTACACAGAATATTGCTGATTTTATATAATGGTTCTGTGGCATATATTTTTTCTTATATTTAACTGTGGCATCATGATTTATTATTTTTTGTTTTGTTAGTGGTTAATTATTATTTAAAATCCAAAGTCGCCATCCATTTTGTTCCTGCTAATTATTTTTTGATAAATGCTATTGAAATGACAACTCAGAATGGAGTTTCATATTTTGAGTGAGTTTTATTTTGTCTTAGTTATGTTAATTTTTATTTAACCGTTTTGAATGTTTTTACAAGAATATTGTTCCAGATCTTGGTCTGCACCTAGTGGTAGGACAAATAGTTGATTGATTTACATGTAGGTTATTTTTTTCATATTTATGGTGGTATATTCTTAGTAATTTCTTGAGGGCATATGTCTGGTCTTCTATTATTTAAAATTTATTTTCACATTGTATGCTGCTGCAAAGAACATTCTGTTATTTTTTTTTATTAGTATAGAAGCTGAATGGTTCGTTTGTTTTTACAATTATTGCACATTAATGGCTAGAAGTATTGGTGAAATTGATGTTTATGACCATTAGCATAGGTGTAATAGTTTACAGAACGCAATTGTTGCAAACATTACCTAGAATGGAATGCAACAGTAGAAATACAGGTTTGGAGGGCAACTGTTGGCAAAATAAAATATTTTGGATTTGTTCATTCATTACTGTTAGCAGAAATGAAAACTATACATGAATTTCTGGCTACGGTGTAATAAGTTAATTTGAATTGCTATTCATGTAGAGTTAACCTAACATCATGCTTCTTGGTGTTACTTGCAACAGCTTGGATTAATCACTTATATTAGTAGTAGTGATCTGACTATATTGACCTTCAACTGAGCTTGCAGACTGTAACCCATTGTCAAGTAACTAATATATTGTGGCAGTTGTTTCTGGACTATTAAGTCCAGAAGTTTGAAAACTCTTGATATCTTGTCCACAGTTGTGGTGAACAGCTTCAGCTGTGAATGAAATGTTAAGAGTTTCTGAACTCTGAACAACACCACTTATCTAAAATGATTTCTGTTTTGTGGTTATTGTGTCAGTTGGTTGGTCATATATGTTTGCCATTAAACTATTGATTTGTGTTATTGTCAGATTCGTTATGAACTATCATGTGTTTCTGTTAAAGACAAAAGCATTTTGCAATAAACATAAATGATAGGTCATATGTTGTCCACTTGTGGTATATAATTGTTCTTCACCTCTATATTACAAGAATTGACAAAAAATTTCTTTCTAGGTTTATTTTAATTAAGATTGTTTTTCCTTTTTATTTTGCTCGTGCTGGGATTGAAATGTTTTGTAATTATCAATTTTGTAGATGTTGATAAGCTTTGAATTCGCCTGAAAGCAACACATCAAAGTGAAAAATACTTTTTTTTGATAATTAGTTAGATATAAATTCATTTTAATGCAGATTTAACTTAAGTTTTATGCTAATGGATACAAATAATCTTATTTTAATTATTGTTCAGAAAATTTGGTCAAATTTTTCTCTTACCTTCAAGTCTTATTGTTTATCTATTTGGTCATTTGTATTTTGTAAGTTTAGTAATTTCCCTAATGAATGGTAGACTAATTGACGTCATCTTTAGCTTTTTGAGTCTGACCTGTATTCATTTTTGAATTTCTCATTGCGAGTTCTGGATTTTTGTTTTCTTTAGCATTTCAGTGTGATCATTTATAGTGGAGATAATGCTCCTGTAATGTTTGATGTTTAGCCATTTACCAAAATCAATTGAATTGAATAGTTTATGCAGTGGAAATATGCTTACAAAATCAACAATCTTCCTAATATTTCAATACATTTGTATAATGTAACTAGTTCTCTAGGGAACCGTAGTTAAGCACTTCTAGTAATATCGCTAGTATCTTCTAATGATTCTTTAAGTTATTATTTATATTTGTTTCAGATTGTCTAAAATTATTGATCTTCTCTGGTATAGAGTTGTACATTCTTTTTGAAATGGAGAACATATGTGGCACTGACTAATTATAGAATTACTGTAAATTTAAAATGCGTAAATTATGTGCAGGGCTCCAACAAGATGATGCACTATCATGCACGTTATTTAACATACCCTTAGAGAAAGCAATTTGAAAACCAGGAATTGAGACTACAGGGAAGATTTTCAACAAGTCGCCCCAAATCCTTGGGTATTTAGATTACGTTGATGTAATTAATTACAAGCGATAACAATAATAATGCTGAAATACAAAGAAGGGTAATGTTAGCCAACAAAACCTACTTTGGACTGGCAAAGAAATCAAGTTCAAAATGTATAAAACCCTCACTAAACCAGTTTTAACATAAGGGACCGAAATATGGACGATTACTACCAAAGATGACAACGGCCTAGTAATATTTGAGAGAAAAAATTCTTATAAGAGTCATAGGACCTATATAGGAAACTGGAGAATGGAGACTTCTATACAGTCATGAACTATATAACACCTACAGATAACCAAACATAATTAACATTATCGAATCAGCCAAATTACAACGGGTAGGTCATGTAGTTCGACTGAATGAAGAACTACCACTCCAAAAAAATATTTAACAATAACCCTGAAGGAAATCGAACTGTTGGACGTCCAAGAAATAGATATATAGACGTAGTAACACATGACCTGAAAACACTACAGATAAAAAAATAGAAAGAAAAAGCAAAGGATAGGAAGGCATGGAAAAGAATTGTTGAGCAGGCCAAGACCCACAAGGGTCTGTAGAGTAAAGGATGATGATGAAACCATGTGCAGTTGTCAGTGTTTATCGTTGTTCCAAATATGACTGACAAGTGTTTGTTAAATTAAATATTGTAGCACCTTAAGCCAACACTGTATAAATCGTAGTTCATTTCAATTTGCATTATGCATAGTTAACGTTAATGAATGAATAAATCCAAAGTAATTTGTTTTTCCCGCTTAATTTACTCAGCAGAGTTACAGTGTTTGTAAAGTTAAACCATAGTTGTGTTCCAAGAGTTGTTTAGCTTTATAGTAAGGGTCTCTTCACTACATATTTTATATCCCACCGACTAGTTTGAAGACATTGTTTTAGAGTATAGATATTTCACTTTCAATGAAAAATTTAACCCTATCGATTTTTGCTGTTAATGTTTTTTGGACTAGACTATACTCATTTTATGTGGGAGCTATAACAAATTTTTGCCATATTTAAGTTCTTTTGCTTCATTTCAATTGTTATTTCCAACAATTTGTTGTAAAATCTGCATATTATAATTCGTTTCACTACCTGTGGATATGTCGTTATGTCAGTTGTCTACGTTGGATAAGAAGTACTTTTCTTATGCCCTGGCTTTGTACATATTTGGTTTATTTTTGTTGAACGCAAGCAAAAGAAACTTTTTAACTGTTCTTAGCTGGTGATTTAAAATTGCAATTTGAAAGTTTATGCTTTTGTAAACGTATGTTCCTTTATCATATATTAGTTTATAATGTAAATTTGATTATTTTAGCATAATTTATTGCAGTATTATATCTAGGCTTTTATAAGAATTGTAGTTCCGACTTATAAGCTATATTGTTTCATATTAGTTTTAAACTTTTAATACAAGTGTATGTCAATTCATTAATCCATGGTGCTAAGGTGTTCTATAGCCTTCTTATGATTATATTGTGCTGATGCACAGGTCTCTGTTTTTGCTACAGTTTTCATTTCATGCTTCACAGATTTCAATACCACTCGATGATTGAAACTTCAAAACTTTGGGGATTCGAGAAGAGAATGGGAACATATGATTATAAACATTTTGATTCCTATGTGTAAGTCACAGTAAATTGCTACATTATAAAATCTACCTACGGTTTGGGGCCTTGCTACAAGTGTTTTTAATATTTTTAAGGGGACACAAAATAAGAACTATAACATATGGTGGTGTTGACATTCATTCTTATATGAGCTAAATTTTCTAAGCCTTATTGGTATCAGTCATATAATTGGAATTAAACAATTGATGATGCCTTTCTTCTAATTCTCAAAAATTGGCAAAGTGGTGTCTGGCCAAGAAGTGTCTTAATCAAAACGGAAGGTAATTCAATTGTGCCAAATTTGGACTATAGGCAGGATACCATAATAGTTTTTTGGGCTATATGTGATCTGGCGTTTATCTGCAGCAACGTTTGTATTCGATTACCCATATGAGGGTATTATTGTTTCAAGATAGTGCATATTATGTCAAACTATTGGCAATAAAGCTTGGTAGTGATGGACTTGTATTTTTAAGACTCCAAATGGCTTTAAAATTTTATGTTTTATAATAGTTTCTGCTTACGGTTAGTCACTAGTAACAATCCTGAGAAGGAATCCGAGATCCTGAGAATTGTCAAGTAATTGTCTGTACACATTACAGTGTTCAGTTTGCTCTTCTATTAAAGTGCGAGGTACTTCTCTGCATTATCTGTTGATGGTTCAAGCTCCTTTGTTAATTGTGGGGTATTTATAGAGTGAGATGTTTGGCAGTTTGAAGTAAAGCTTCTTTGATTTACTGCAGGCTGTTGTCACCATTAATGAATTTTTTGAATTAATTTTGGATTGAACAATCTGGGATTGAATTTTGATTTTTAATTTCACCGATTTTTTGAGCTGCACCAGTAGTGCCAAAAATCGTAATATCTGAATCAGATATGTTATTTTCCTAAGTTCAAATTTTATAGGATAAAATTCGGCACAGTAGAGAATAATTTACAAATTACGCTCTTTAATATGATGTATAATTTGTGAAATAGTTTAGTCCTTTCAATAATCGATTTTGAGTTACAGCTAACTACTCAAAAAACGAAAAGATTTTTGCACCATTCTATCAGTCTTCAAAATAATGTAATTCCTAAAGTTTCTTTTGCTTTAGTTGTAAGTAATAATTGCGCAATATTTTGTTTTGTTATGCTACTAAGTTATAAAGGATCCATTTTGCTTTATTGCTTAATTTGCTTATTTGCATAATGTCATCTTTCCAAAACTTTTATAGTTAGCAAAATGTCGTTACAAGTGCATTTTTATGTATTTATTTAACTAAAATTTTCGCTAAGAAGGGAATTTTTTTATGAAATACATAATCACATGGGATACTATCTGGAGAATATGGAGAATGAAATGGAAAATTCCATTAAAATGTTAACAATTTGTTTCTAATGTGTAAAGATGTCAGTTCCTTTAATTTGGGCAATAGACGTAGTTTTACCTTGTGAGAGATATTTATAATTGATATCATTTGATTACTACCAAATAGACATCAAAACTTCAGGTAGAGAGCGTTTATGGTTACTCATTTCTGTTGCTTTGCCGAAGAAGCAAATCACAAATGGAAACACGTTTAACTGATGTAAAAAACATATTTCAGAAAGATTGACAGCTGAGCTCTTTGAGATGATTGTATCGTGTTGTTCAGGGATGTTCATGAATGGTATATGCGTTAATCGTAACTTTGATGAACTCCGCATCCATAGGTGGATAGTCAACGGTTGTGGTTTTCATCTTTCAAATTAAAATTACCGATTTCAAACCGCTTAAGTTAAGTGCGAACTGTTTAAATATTTCTAGTAATATTTTAGTACTATTCCCTTTTTTTTAAATAATAGAAATTATAGATTGCAAATGCTTTATTTGATTTTCCTTACTTAAAGGTGTATGAAAGGGCCTGTACAATTCTTTAATGTCGACGAAACATAGAATATCTATACAAATGTTGCCAAATAAGGCAACTGCATGCAGATAGTAAAAGAAATTTTGGACACAACCTTATAGTTTAGCTCACATGGAAGTTGAAGCATACTTCCACTTTCAACAAAATTTGTGGTACTCTTGATGTTGTATGTACAAGACAGCAACGATATATTTTTTCTAACGAACTATGATATAATGTAAATAGCTTGTACATACACTATAAATCGTTACTATATTATCTAACAGTTTAAATGAAAATGTGAATCTTGTAAATAACTAGCTTCTTGATAATGTTCGATATAGTCTTTTACCATATGTGGTATTCTAATCATTTTTAAAAATGTATTTATTGGTTGCAGATATATTCTTTTGTATTGTTCAGTGTAAAGACTTCTTCAGTAAAATAAAATTAAAAGTATGGCTTCCTTCAAGGGGCGTTTTGATTTAATTTCCCCTAAATCTATTTATGAATATGATAAATGCTTATTTTGTATTTTGGTAGTAATAAAGTTGGCGAAGGGCGTGCAGAACATATAGTAATGAGTTTTGCAGTAATCTGCAGATATTATAAGGAAGATAAAAAGTAAAATGGATCCTTCTACAATGCAAAAGTTGCTTCTAACATTAGCCGCGCTTATAATAATCAATGCAGAGGTTAAAATAAAAGTTGATTTCAAGCAGACTGGTGCACCCTTCAAGCATTTTTGGAAAAGCACCGGATTGTGGTGGGTGATTGTTAGCTGCCAGCGTTATTAAATTTTAATTGATAATTGAGTTGTACTTGCAGTCCGCCAGATCCCAAAGACGAGATCTACAAATTTTTGCAGTCAGAGGACGAAAAACGCAATTTAGCCTATATCGGGGCATTGCCGAATAGGTCTCTGAAGCAGGTGCGGATTCATTGGTTGTTAAATTTAATTCAAATACAGTAAGTAAATATAAATTCTAGTGTGCTAAAATTAGTCACTCTAAAATTGTGAGGTGGAACAAATACATACAACGCCTCGGTAGCCGTGATCGTCTAGTGGTTAGGACCCTACGTTGTGGCCGTAGTAACCCAGGTTCGAATCCTGGTCACGGCAATGTGCGAACATTGTCACGGTGAGGCGCTTTTTTACAAGTTTTAAATCCACTCATAACTATTTTTTACCAAACAATATTTATCTAATTAAATAATGTGAACTTAAATATTTTTAAAATTGTTCAAATTTAATAAACCGACGAAATGTTTTAGATTTGAATTTTGGTTATAAATTATCTATACACTGTTTTCGCGTTTATCTTTTCTAGTTTTTTCAAGTTTTTTTGTTTATCCATGCCTTTATTTATTTTCATCTTTTCTTCTTTTTAATGTGGTTTATTTTTGCTATTCTCTTATGTTTATCATTTTCAATCGTTGATACCATGTTTTTTTGTTATTTGTATCCGCTTTTACTTTCTTGTAATCATATTTTGTAACTGCAATATTTTCTTCATATTTCACTTATTGTTTTAATGTTCTTGGTACCAAAATTACATACCGCAATGAATTTAGTTTTTGATCATTAATTTTATGAATATTTTGATTAGTTCTGTGTATTTTTCATAGTATAACTCTAGTGTTAATCCTTTTTCTTTTTTTTAACAATTATCAATTTTTTTATTGGTCATTACTGCTATTAAAATTATTTTTAAGATATTATTGTCTTTTTGAGTATTCATTTTACTTTAATTACTTGCTTACTTGGTCTAGAATCTTCCCGGCTCATATATATTAAAACCTTCGCGATCGCGCCGAAAATTTTCTGGTGGTTATTTTGCCGGTGTGGCTGAATTCCCGGGCTCAGATGCTGCACTGACCTTTTCTTAAGGCCGTTTCTTCTTAACATATTAATTATCTTTGGCACTTGTGCAACGAGTCATGGAGGATCGGTATGTTAAGATTTCATGTACCTATGCGGTGGAAATAGCAGTAAATTGTCTTTTCTGAGCTTTGTATACTGTAATTAAGGTTGCGATTCGTATCTTCGTTCCCTAGAAGATCACTTCTAGTATATTTAAGACCAGTCGTCAGTTCGGCCAGTTCAAACCGCACCCAAACTTCTTGGCATCTCGTTGAATCACTCCCTATTATAGACAAGATGGGATGCCCACACAGTGAGATAACTTGGGTTGTGAAAAGAAATTTGTTTGTTGATCTGTTTCTTATCTGGTAGCCGCAAAACTTTACTTACTGTAGGGTGCTTCTGTCTTAATTCGTTTAGGTGATTAAATTTCTTTCTTAAAACTCCACTATACAGTAAGCTATGGATATATTAGCTGGGACATTAAACAGATCTTGCACTAGCTTGATCATCACTTCATTTCGGGCTTTCTTGCCACCAACACGCTTGTTCATAAAGTCTTCGAAGCTCAAATGGTGTTTCGTCTTTTTGAACTCTTCGACAACCAATTTGATGCTTTGTTCATTTGAAGTTTTATTGTTGGTTGTCTTACTTTATATGGGGCTTCTCATTTTCTCTAAATCTTCCACAGCGTCTATGTGGGTTGTGGGGCCAAACCAAACTTTCTCGCTCGAATTCTTTTTCTTGGCCCAATGTTATACTGGTCTTTCATTCGATTGCTACCAATCTGAATGAGATTATGTATTAATCTAGTTTTATTTTTAATCGTCTTACGCGATCCCCTGGAAACCTACTATCCGATGGCTTGTTTTCGAATTGTAGGTCACACGGTAAATGGAGCTTTCTTTAAAGTATAACGTATGCTGGGTTTTGTTTACTGGTTCCACGAATGGCAGATTGGAAAGTCATTAGGAATAGGTGTATGAATTGATCCTAGTTTTGTTAATGATCAAATACAACATTTGCCTATTGCTTAGTTCATTCTTTTTACCATGTCGTCTGACTGGGTTTTATTTATTTCCGATAATCGATATGCTTTTTCATCCGGATGAATTTCTTGCTTAGACGGTCAATTTTGTAAAGTAGTCTATGACAACAATGACATATCTTTTGCTAGTATTTAGGAATGCCAATTGCTACCTTTTACATGACGCTGCCTACATTGTATTACCTCATAGATGCGCACATAATTTGCACTTTCGACACTACTTCTTCAGATTTTATTAACAATTTGTAATGTCTTCTTAATTTTAAAGTCTTCTACCAAGGCCTCATCCTTGCAGATGACGTAGGCCTATTGGCATTAATAACTGCAGTGTGGATTTAGTGCCATTGACGTTGTTTATGGTTATCGCCAAAATATTGTCTTCTAATTTCAAAGAACTTCATCGTGTCTAGAATTTATCAGTGAGTCCGGTGTAGTGATTTCTTGCCATCTGAGCGCTACTTTTAATTTGGGCCAAGTTTTTATTTGCGACGAAATTTTGATTGTCAGTTTGCTGTTCTGCGCAATTTGCAAGTCGACCCATCTAGTTGAGAACAGTGGTTATAGATTTTTGGGAATGGTCTTTTACCACGCTATGGTGATTTGTCCTAGCTCTATGCTCTGAACCAAAATCTTACTTTTTCGGTCATCCAATCTATCTTGCCAACTGCTTTTTTCGTTTCCGAAATTGTAGTAGCCCATTTTGAATCTGTTCTTAGTAGAAATTTATTTCCGTAAAGATATTTCTAAAGATGTGCACTGGTTTTCCTAATTACTAATACTCTTTGTGTTAAGCAATAGTTTCTTTTTGTTTTTGACATAACTTTGCTAATGTAACTAATTACCTTTTCTTGTCCTTTGTGTATCTGAGAAAACACATCTGTTACTGCTTGTGTCGATGTTCAATATAAATTCTCTGTTTTTTGTAGTTAACGCAAAATAACTGCCGTAATCAAGGTTCATTTTAATTAATCAAAGTCTCTATGGAAACAGTTTGTCTAGATACGTTCACATTTGTCTTCGGTTATGTTAATCTGTAGTTTTGCGGTATTGGCAAATTCTAAGTTGAACTGTCGATAGGATGTACACAGGCCAAAGTAGCCACGAATTTCATGATTATTTCTTGGTAGAGGCTCTTGTATAGCTTTACTTTTATTCTTCTGACACGACATGGCTTAAGTACTTCAGATTCTTCCGGAAAAGGTAAAACTTTTCCAGGCTTGTATTTAAAATAACAATGTAACTGTAGAATTAGTTTTCTAGGATTTTTAAATGCTTCTCAAAAGATCTGTCCACTATGATCACATCATCCAAGTATACCAAGCACGTTCGCCAGGTGAGCCCCCGTAATAGGGTTTCTATCAGTTGCTTAAAAATAGCCGGAATGCTATATAACAGCATAACGATGCACTGTCATTGTTCTAATCTTATTGTGAGTGCGTTTTTTGTCTTTGGGTTTCACTTTGACTTACCAATAATCATGTAAAAAATTACCGCGATCCAGAAGAGGTACTTAAAGTATCCTCAATCCATGGAAAGGTTTAATAAACTCAGAATCCTATTGATTCGTTTTTTTTTCTTAACAGACACAACCAGTTGTGCCTATGGACTACATGGTGGTTCAATGACCCCTTGTTTTGCCATATCAGTAACAATAAGGTTTTTTTCCGTTTTACTATCGGAAGTTGTTTTGGTTTTTGTCTTGGTTAAACATTTTTAGTGTTAATTATATTGGTTACGACGTTTGTTCTATCCTTTTTGTCGCGGTTTAGTGCTAAGATTTATCGTTTCTATATTTTTTATTTCGACTTAGTGATTTGCCAAGATTTCAGTATTATACTCAATAGGTCCTTAGATTATCTTCTTATAGGGTTTCCGCTGATAACAGATGATCTGGGCGTATAATGGGTAATTACAGGATTTTTCTTTAGTGACGCAGGTTCTGGATTGACAAGCACTACACTCCTGAACCAGACAAGAGCTCTCCCTATTATGAGTTTTTGTCCATGATCGATTCTTTTATCGGTCGTAGGTATCGTTCCTTGCTGTGTGCTTTCAGGTGTACTGGTATTATTGTTTCACTTTCATGGAACAGAAGCTTTTGTAATTACGTCGACTTTTGATATTCATGGAACAGAAGCTTTTGTCGTCGACAGCTCCGAGGTTCTTCAAAAGATCCATTCTCAAAACTTTCTTGAGACGTCACCTGGTGGTTTAGGATGATGGTCGCCATTGCTTTTCTGTATGTAGTTATGAAGTCTCTTGCAACAGTACGAAGATTTATTGTTGTTTTGTATTATTTTCGGGTTTGTAGTAGTTTTTGATGCGCTCGAGTTGACAGATAGTGGACAGTGACTTCCACAGCTTTGCTTTGCGAACCCTCTACGCTGACTCGCATAGTTTTTCTTTCAGTTTAAAGGTGTTTTTGTAATTATGTCGTAACTGACCCCCGTCGCCATGTATACTATGTCAGAAAGTTATTATTAAACGTAGCGACTATTAGAAATCATTGTTCTCGAGTTCATCCACAAATGTATGTACGGAAATCTTTTCAAAAAGCTGTAGGATGTGGTCAGCGTAACATCTGATTCGAATTTTTTCAAGCTTTCCCCAGATTGGGTGATGCATTTTTTAACTTGTGCATTTTATATTCGTTTAAGATAGTATCTCACCACAGAGCAACCGTTAAAGTGATTGCTTTCTCTTCGATCGTTCATCCATCCGGTTGCCGCAATAGCATCAAATTGTCTGCGATGCGTAACCAGGGCGTTAACATTTTCCCCCATTTTGATTGTTCTGTTGTTTTTTATTAACAATATCACAGATTGAGGTCTGCCAATTTATTCTACAGAGTGGTAATCTTTCATTTCATTTCTGGTATTTTTTGCTATTTTCTTTTCCATGGTGTTCGAATTTTCCGTTATTCTTTCATTTAAGGTTATCATTCTTTGTTCTTCTGTCTATACAACTTCCTACGATTTTACCTTCTAAAGTTTAATAATTCTCAGTTATTTTTTCTACAGCTCTAAAGTGTTTTTTGAACTTTTCTTTTGATCTGATCCTTAAATTTGGAATTCCTCTTTCGTGCTTTTGGATTGTTTTTCCGTACTAATTTTCAGTTCTCGCAAATCTTCTTTTAATTCGCTTTTTAAATTTTGGAAAACTCATCTAAATAGTGGTTTTAAACAGATCAGTGTTTCAGGTTTCATTCTCTCGGTCTTCTAATTACTTTTTTGTTTCCTCCATTTTTAATTTGTGCAATTTAGCTTGCTTCGGCATGGTAATTTATTTGAATAGTTCTTCGACTTGCAATGAATTTCACTTCTAACAAAATCGGTTACTATTTTTACTTTGCTTCTATATCCAAAAATCTCCCAAAGCTTTAATCGATGAGGTTCAAATTCTGTACACATACTAACAAAGTTAGTTTTAATAACAAACCAGATCGGTCACATGTAAGTGGTTCAAAATTAAAAATGTTAATTGGTGTGGACTAACTTAGGATTAATATTATTTTTTAACATAATGTTGGGTGACATAAGGGAAGTATTGTACGTATACTTACAGGAAACATGTCGGTTGCCATAAAGATTACGGTATTCAGGTGCACCAAGACGATTTTGTAAGTCTGCCTCTGTAACTGCTAACTTGCAAGATGCATCTTGTTTATTATTGATTACTAGAGAGCTTTTGCAGCGCGATGCAAGGACGTTGTGTTTGAATAGCTTATTTGTTCGTGTTTTATTTACTGATGAATGTAGATTCATTTAGAGAGAACTTGGTGTCTCGTAAAATGTCTTTACGAATTTTAAGCTACTACTAATGTCGGGTTTGCATACATTTTTTTCTCTGAATAAGGCGTTATGTTCTCAGAAGTATGGACTGGATATTTGCATTTTTCGATCTAACTGCTTCTTCTCCATCTTGTAAATAAATTTGAATTTTCTAATTTTGCAAAGTAAGACTTTTCTGGACGTTTCTTCCGCTAATAATGTAAGCCATATACAAGGTGCGTTCAAGTTCTGTCTTCAATTATTTGTCTGAAAAAGTACTTATCCAAGAAAGTTAAAAGTTTTGTCACTTCTCAACGTAATCTCCGTCTAGACGTACACATTTTTCAAGTCGTCGTTGCTATGACCCATAGCTGGTGAGAACACTCTTTTAGGGGCGTGTTTTCCCCCCTGAAAAATCGCTGATGCAACGGCAGCTCGATTGGAAAATGAGCGGCCACGAGATTGTCTTTCATGGTCGGAAATTCATGGAGGCATCACGTGTCAACATGTCTCGAGACATTGCTACCCAAGCAGCCTTGCGTTCCTCGGTTAGCATTCGTAAGGCCTACTTGAAGAAACTTTCCACATTTTTAGATTAATATGCAAAATGGACTCTACAAATTCTACGGAAATGCAAAGTTTAGAGGCGATATCGTGCACACCTAATCGACGGTCTTCCATAGCAACTTGCTCCATCTCGTATTTCCCAGTTTTCCTCAGTTTATTATAAACTGCACTCGCTCTACGCCCCTTATTTCATGCATCTATTGTGTACTAGAAAAATATTTTTCTCATTTGTCCAAATGTTTTCTCCAAAATGTTTTTTTCAGCCCATGTAACATCATTTTTTTCTATTCGCTTGTCCTGCTTTTAGATTTTCTCGCTTCCATTTTTAAACATTAAAAAGAACTCAAAAGGGAAAACGGATAATTGCACGTTATTCTTGAACATTAAACATCGCCATTTGAAATATACAAACCAACACTCACTGCAATGGCGGTAATTCGACGTTTGTACATTGTATGGTGCTGCCATCTATATTGCAAATTTAGAAAGATTTCCGGCGTCTTTTAAAATTAACTTCATCTTTCTACTTACCCTCATTGGTGAGATACCTCGAACTAGTTGTAAGTTGTTCGTTTTTATACCGGTTTTTCAAAAGTAGGTTTTTATGCAGTCTTTATGGATTCGAAATTTATAAATAAACTGTGCACCAAAAATACAGATTCGGTACAAATAGTACATATGTTATTTGATTTAATTTCCTCTTTTCAAGTGTATAATATATGAACATATAAATATATTAATAAGTTACTGTCTGCTACCGATATTAGCAAATGTTTATTTAAATTTCAATAATTGTGTACGAATAATTTATTATGTGAACTCTATTGAGTACATATTTCGGTTAAACTGAAATTAAATTTAATAGATGAGGTATTTGCTTCAATATGAATTTGCAGTTTTAATTTGTTTTTCCATCGCATTTAAAACCTTCAATATCAACGTGATAGTTGTTTTCACCGGCTAAAATATGATATGACAGGTGACGGACGTTTTCTTTATTGGGGTTGGCGGACCCCTTCTAAATGATTTTTTAAAAAATCGTCAACCGGTGAAGGGTAATCAATACAGTCTGTATGTCGACTTGCATCAAAATTGTTGCTATTTGTACTCACTTGCAAGGGGTGGGGAAGGAACTCTTAAATAGCCTTCGATAAATATTTTTTAAAATTTATTTTTAATTTGCAAGAAGGCAATGTGATGTCTTGCATTTTATATTTAATCTTGCTTATTGGTATTTCCTTTTCAATAAGTATAAGTAAAAACAAGTACGGACGTGGAATTCCAGTTCCACAGATGTCCGGGGGTTCTATACATAAACAAAACTTTGCGGCCACTTCCGGTCAAACCGGTCTTGAGATTTTCCGATCAGGCTGATTTTTGGCGTCTGGACTTGACTTATGGTCCTTAGTTGAATACTAAAAACGTTATGTCACTATCTATCACGGATAAAAAAACATGGGGCCGGCGAAGAGATTGCTCTGTAAGCAATCCCAGAACGAACTTAAAAAAACCTTTCGATTTCGATTTCGAATTTCGGGAAAATCTGGAAAATTATTCGACATAGAATTTTTTTCTTCATTTTCGAAATCAGCGTAAAATTTCCTATAAGAATCACATTTAAAATCGTAATGTCGAAAATTTTCCCGAAATTCGAAGTCGAATATCTCGAAAACTATTCGAAATAGAAACGTTTTGATTTCGATTTTGAAATCAGCGTAAAATTTCCTATAAGAATCCATTTTAAAATTTTAAAAAATCCATAATTTTGTGACAGCGACAGACAGACCGACAGACCGACAGACATATAGAATTCAGTAACGAACTTTTCAAGTTCGTTGAAAAATTATAAGGCATAACAGATATCAGAAATTACAGAAATAGACTTGTCTCCAGTTTGGAAGCTGCCTTGAGCAAAAGTTGAAAATAAAAGGACGGACAGACAGACGACATTACTCTCTGTATAAGGCTTCTCATTTTAATGTATAGAAGCCTAAAATATCCTTTGTATAAGAAGAAATGTTTTTGTATCTTATTAAACTATTTTTTCTTAAAAATTATGTTCGAGGCGCTTCCACATTGTTTGTGTGTTTAGTTTGTGAGAAAAAAATCGGAAATGTTATAACTCGAATATCCCTCGTATTTCCGTCTATATTTTTCTATTTATTGTGGTTTCTTTTGCATCAACTATCCCTGCCCTGTTCAGATTATTTTTTACCTCTTGTAACCATTTCGATCTTAGCCTACTCTTTTTTTTCTTCCTGCTGGTTTCCTCTCCAGTATTATTTTTATTAATTTATTTTCTTCAAACATGCCCCACTTCGCTTTTGCTGCTTTATTTTTTATTTTGTTATTCCCTTTCAGCTTGTGTAATATTTTTTATTTGTTTCTCTGTCTATATTTATTTTCGCCTATTTTAACTGGCCCTAATATTTACTTTATTAACGTTCTTTCCCCTATTCTTAGTTTTTCCTTTTCTTTCCTTGTGATTGACGTAACCTCCGATGCGTACATCATTATAAATGTTTTATATATTTTAAATTTAATATGTGTTACTAAAACTTAATTTTTAAAAATTGTTCTATTGGCATGTTTGTCCCCCTCTCGTTCTTATTGTTTCTTTATTTGTTTTCCAAATTATATATCTTATAGCCATATTAAAATGTGTGATGGAGGGCAAATATCCTTGTTTAACTTATTTATCTGTCCTATATTTTCTTATTTTTCCTTTTTGCGTTCTCGCCATTACTTTAGTTGTTCTCGTAAAACTACAGATTATTTTTCTTAATTTTGCTGTTATTCCTAGTTCCTTCACAATATACATTAAGTTTTACTCTGTGCGTGACAATCTGACAGAGAGGGCAAATATATGAGAGCTTTAATTTCTCAATTCGCGGCCGAGTTCCCACGCCAGGTGTTGTTATCTTATCTTCAAAGGTCTTTTCTATTATTTGTTTGATCATATGGATGGCGTCTATTCTAGGTTTGTCTTTTGTAAACCCAAATTGATACTTTTCTATCAGAATGTCCGTCTTTTTTGAATTAATCTTCTTCTTCTTCTTTTTAACCCTTTTACCTTAGACGGGTGTCGGGTTGAATTAATCTTATAAGTTAAATTCAAATTCAATAGGGTTATACCTCTGTAATTTTTACACATCTTTTGATGTCGTTTTCCATAAATAATTATTATCTGACCAATCTCCCATTTATTGGTTATATTTTCTTCTTTTTAGATTTTCTGTACCAATGCTTATATTTGTTCTTTTAATTTTTTGACATCATATTTTATTAGTTCCATGCTTATTCCGTCTTTCCCAGATACCTGTGCGCTGTTACGTCTATTGTATATAATTTCATTTATTTCTTCAAGTGATTTGACCTTCTGTTATTAAACTCCTGAACTCTCATACCATATTGTACTCTTCTTTATTTTCTATTATTTTGCCATCTATTTTTGTCACCGCTTGTTTTAGTTTTATATTTGCAGTTTCGCCCTTTTGCTTTTCAATAAAATCTCTTCATATTGTTATTCTTATTATTATTATTTTAAATTTCCTTTAGTTAGTCTTTCATCCATGCCTTTTTTCTTTTTTTCGTTATTTTCTTACACTCTTTCCTCTTTTCTCCATATTCTTCTCTGTGCTTTGCTTCTATTTTTTCGTTGAGTATTTTGATGTTTTGAAAATATACTATTCTCTTATTTTTTATCATCTAATCTATTAATATTAAATTCAGTTGGATGTCTTGTATGTTTCTGGTTTACCTAAATCTTTAGTCTAATCTTGCCACCAATCTTATAGTGGTCAGAGTCTGCACATGCTCCGAGATATGTACGTATATCCATCATTAAAGTCTGTCTTTTTTTATCAATAATCATGTGATCTATTTGGGTTTGTGTCTGTTGGTCAGGGGATGTCCAAGTTACTTTGTGTCTCTTGGGATGTTTATACTTTGGTACTGTTTAGATGTAGAAATTTTTGACTGACTGCTATTACGGTTGGTGGAATAATTATTAAGTTAAAGAGGGTAAGGTGCTTTTCTCTCCATTTATTAAACGCAATTGAGGGAAAAACAAGGCTTTATGAGCCAAGTCAATGCTTCAATATATGCCTAGTTAAGCATACATACATTGGTTTTGTTATTTACCTTCACTTTGATCTACTATCTTCCAATATTAAATTAAAATTCTAAAATATTGCGCCTCATGACGATTATCTTATTGTCTAGGTGTTAGCACCGGTAATGATTATATTTTATTTTTTACGTGCTTTTGCAATTATTTATTACAATCAAAAAGATTATTATTATATTTGATATTTTTTTTAGAGTTCGTGATGATGTGTGGTCGTATAATTTCACTTATTTGGACACTCTTTTGGATCGGATTTATGATCAAAAGTTACAGCCTGGTTTTGAAATAATGGGCACTCCTGTATTTGTAGGAAAAAACGAAAACTTGATACATTATAACACCTTTCCAGCATTTAGAAATTTGTTTTACAAATTTTGGTATGATATTGTATTGGCTATTGCGAAAAGATATATCGGTACAGTAATTTTATTATATTTGGTTTATTGATAATATTATTTATTTTATTATTAGATAGATATGGTTTTAAATACGTCCAAAAATGGAGATTTGAAACCTGGAACGAGCCAGATTTAAAAAACTACAATGTATTGAATTTTACCCTTCCAGGTGGGTTGTTTTGTAATATTTCTCAGATGGAATCTGTGCAATAGTATCCAATTTGCAGATTACCTCTTGTATGTCCAAGCATCTAGCGATGCATTACAAGATGCGCCAAGGCTTGGAAACGCAAGCACTTTGAAGAGGCTCAGGCTGGGAGGTCCCGCAGGTTTATTTAAGGGCCCGAAAGAGCATCCCTTATGCTGGGGCCTGCTGCGCGACTGTAATAAGAGGAAACGGCGCGCTTGTCCGCTGCAATTTATTTCGTTCCACAAGAAAGGCGACGGAACAGCCGCGCAAGTATTAAATAAAAGTCTGGAGCTGTTAGACCTGATGCATTCCAAATTTCCGAATATTCGTCGCCTGCCTGTGGCCAATGAGTAAGGGTCCGTAAAAGGGTTGCTATCGGCGTTAATTACTGCAGGTGATGCTTTAGTGAAGCTGACATCCTAACCGGCTGGTCGAAGAGCGAGGAATGGAGGGCCGATGTGCGGTACGCGGCGATGATGGTGAATGTCATTATCGGCCATTATAAGAAGTTGGTCGCGGATTTAGGGCTGGCACTGGAAGTTTTGAGCAACGACAATGCCTTTCTCAATTATCACCCGCACTACTTCTCTCAAAGGACGCTCCTAACGAGGTATGATTTAATTTTCCAGCTTTTAGCGATGCATTTGCAGCTCTTGTTCAATATTATTATCTGCACGCGCAGCGCTTCATTCTAGGCTTTCAGGGGGGCGTAAGCCGTTCACAATTTTGCTTACGAATTATGCCCTTCATACCTCGATGTACGATACTCTACATTATATCTTATTTTTATTAGAGTAACTGTATTCATGTATCTTGGGATTGACTAAGGTTTAGGTGCAATTAAATTTTTGCATGTAAGGAACGCTATCAAAAAATTACAAACAAGTTGATTGTCCAGACAAACATTTATTTGGTTTTTTCAATTTTCTTACATACAAACACTTCAATATAATGTTTACTTACATTCACACATCAATGAGGAAAGTAAAAACTAATATTCATGTCATCTAAAAATTTAGAATTAGCAAACCCTTGACTACGTCATCAAAAGAAAGACTTTGTAGAAACTCATTCTCAATAAATAAATAGCAAGGCCCATCATTTTTTCATGTTTTACCATTGAACTTAAAAAGTTTTCCATTCTATTAACAGCTGAAAAAGACCGTTCTCCAGTGTACTGAGTAACTGCCATACTTAGAAAAATTCTTAGAACAATGGTAGAACTAAGAAAAGTAGACTCTTCACTCTATGAGTTTAATAATGTCAGGAGCCTTTGTAGTTTTAATTATGTTTTTGGTTTAATATTCTTCTTTGTCAATATTTTTATTAATTCTTAAAAATGCTGGATAGAATCTATGTTTATGCTGTTCTTTTAATTGCTGTTTTGAAAAGGGAACATCATTTTCTAGATTCCGTATTTACGTTTTTTACAGTTTCTATATATGTCTCGATTAGTGATTTATAGAATTACAGAAAATTGGTATGCTACAAGTTAGTTCTGAGCGGTTAAGGTGTAGATCCTTCTTATCCGCTTCGTAATTCTGGTAACGTGTGATAGAAAAGTTTTTCTTGTTATCACAAATTCTCATTGTGGTTCACATGCGTGTCTGTTGAGTTTTATTACTCTTTCTATATCCGTGCATTAGTAGCCATTTGTTTGTAAGACTTGTTCTAGATGTTACAACTTCTCGAGCGGAAATTGAGTTTGATATATTTGCTACGTGCTGTTTACTATTTTTTTGATAACTTTTTTTTGAACATGAATGATGATTTGACTGTTTGTGAAGGTATTGCATATATAATGAACGTGGGATTTTTCTGTACGGTGAGTTGTAGATGCTTATCTTCCTATTTCTTTTTGTTCGATATTTGGATTAAGCTGCTTTAGCAACTTTGATGATGTTTCTTTGTGCTTATTCACACTGCGAATATGTCGGAAACGTATTTTGGAGGATTATAACCTACTTCTTCTTCTTCTTAGCCCTCTTTACATCCAGTGTCGGATATAGGCCTTCCCTCTCATTCTTCGGGGGGGTTTGGCATTAAAACGCGACACTTGCCAGGCGTGTTGGCGAGTGGTCTATTATATATATATATATATATATATATATATATTATATATATATGTATATATATATAGAAATCTAAAAAGTTATATATAAACATAATACTATAAAGATAAACCATTTGTATGACACTTGTGTATTTTATAATAAGAAATATATAGAGTTGTCGCAAAAGTCATGACGGATTTTGCAATAGATGGCGTTACACATATTTTTAGGTCAGAAACGTCATCGAAATCAGCACGTGTTATATTTTTTGACAGATGACAGTTTAAACTTCATTTGAAACAAATATTTGATTTGGTCACGTCCTTCAGTTCTTAGATTAAGTTGAAAATGGAACACCAAACTGCATTTTCGGCATGTTTTTTTTATTTTCACGCAAAAACGCAAGACAGGCTTATGAAAAATTGCGTAAAGTTTACGGGGACAATGCCCTACAAGTGTCAGAGATGGTTCATTAAATTTCGTGCTGGTAATTGTGACGTCAACGATAGTTCCCACAGCGGAAGGTCCGTTGAAGTTAATGACGATCAAATAAAGGCACTGACTGAAGCAAACCCATGTTCGATCATTCGTGACATCGCGGAGACATTGAGTCTTTATCATTCAACCGTTCACGACCATCTCAGGAAGCTGGTATTCATCAGCAAGCTCGATATATGGGTTCAGCATGAACTTAAAGAAGTCCATCTCACCAACCGCATTAATATCGCCGATACTCATCTCAATAGCAACAAAATCGACCCGGTTTTGAAGCGCCTGCGATGAAAAATGGATTGTGTACAACAATATTCAACGTCAACGATCGTAGTGCAGAGGAAAAGAGCGAGCCAAAACAACATCCAAAGCCAATCTTCACCAAAAAAAATTATGTTCTCAATATGTTGGGACTAGAAGGTGTGGTATTTTTTGAGCTTCTACCACGGAGTCAAACCATCGATTCTATTGTGTACTGGCGTCAACTGGATGATTTGAATACATATTTCACGGAGAAACGACCAGAACTTGTAAATCGCAAAGGCATGATATTCCATCCTAACAATACGAGACCTCACACAAGTTTGGTGACTTGCCAGAAGTTGTCTGTAGAACGGGTGTTAATTTTAATCGCCTCATTGGTTAAGACTTTTGTAGTAAATTCTCCTGTTTCTATTACAGTGGTAAAGTTATCAGTCATTTGGTTATAATTTTCGTCTCTGTATGTGTAGGTTGGTGGAGGATTTGCAGTTTTTGGTTGAGAGACTGTGTTTATGACTTTTAGTATTAGTTTCATCTTGTGAAAGTATTATATAAGTTATTTGAATTTTTGGGAATTTAGTCTTTGTCCTTTTTTATAGATTTGCTATTTATATTTTCTAGTTGTTGATGTTTCTAGAGAGATTTTAATATCTATGTCTATCAAGTTTACATTAAAATTTTTAACTGTAGAAAGACACGTGTACAGTTAATATCGCTGATTAAAATGTTTTGGTGATTCTGTTTTACATTAGATTGTCTTATCTAGAGAGAAAATTAATAAATTTGAAATAAAGAAAATACTGAAATTTGAAGATAATAAAAGCATAAAGAATACGATGGCTCAGACATATATACCGAAAAGAAGAAAGATCAATACAACGAAGAATAACGAGATGGAACTCACACGAGAAAAACAGAGAGATAGACCGAGATCACGATGGATAGATCAAGTAATGGAAGATATTAAACTGATAGGAATAGCAGAATGGAGAGAGAAGATACAGGTCAGGAAGGAATGGAGGGACATTGTTAAGAAAGCAAAAACACACCAATCTATAAGCGCAAGACAAGAAGAAAAACAAGTGGACTGACTCCCCCAAAAGAAGGCCAACGGAACTTTAAATAGAGTGGTTAAAACTTTAATAGAGTGTAAAACCTTGTAATAATAATAATTATTCGACCTTAGTAATGCAGGTGCTTGAACCACGGACTACTTCTGAGTGCAGAAAATGTTCGTTCGTTTCGAAATAACAGTGCGAAATGAAAAATAATCAAAACCAACGAACAAAAAATGTGATTTGTTCTAACGTAAAGCTGAGATATCTTATCTATTCATTTTAATCCGCAGGTATAGTGCCTTGGATTACCGTACATTTTAAATTTTGTGAAATTATTTAAATGGAAAATGAATTGGTGATATTTGCCCTATGGAAAAGCAGGTAGATTATTTTTTGCTTCTAAACCAACAACATTTTATAAGAATGAGATTATAAAATTGTCTGAACGATGAACCATAGTTTTAGAAATATATGAAGAATCTTCAAAGCGAATACCTTTGCTTAATTTAAATAAAAATACCCAGGACTTTTTGCGGAACTCAATAGAATTGATTAAATTATTTACACATTAAAATTACAGTATTCCTTCGACGGTGTGAGAAAACATAAATCAAATATCGCTATTATAGCAGTTATGATATTAAGTTGTAATGAATATCAATTTCTTAAATAGTAAATACAGGATCCAGCAGACTGATTTTCGTTTTTGAATTGATCGCCGCGCGCCATGTATTTATTGGAAAATGGCGCTCAAGTCTTATATCCTTGAGCACCACAAAGCATGCAATTTTAGCACCCATCATGGCGTGGAGTTGTGAACATCGTATTGGAGACTAATTTTAAAAGTTGTGATTCTATAATTGTGGCTTAGCGGCCATTTCGTAGGCATTTTGGAGTTGGTTGTCACGAAAGAGTTCTGACCAAGAAAACCGCAATGTTGTGGGTGCACAATTTCCGAAAACGGAAATCATCCAGTAGTCCTCGTAACGTTCGGACATTGTCACATTTCTACAGCGTTCCGCCACTAAGCATGCTATTGTTTTGGGAATACCTGGTCGGAGCGTGCGGAGAATCCATCCATACAAACTAATGCTGATCAAGGGACGTAAAAATGTGGCTGGCTACGTTGCGAGAACCTGTTAGCAAATGCTGTTGAGATCAGTTGTGATGAAGCTAATTTTTATTTATCGGGCTATGTCAATAAGCAGAATTTTTAGTATTGGGCGTCATAAAATCTTCGATAACTCTATGAGTGACCTCTCCATAGTTATGTTGTGCTATTACGTAATTTTCCACATTACAGACTCAACATATTTGGAAATGCACCACTGTGGTTTCAACAAGATGGTGCTACCGCACACAAGGCGAGAGTTTTTCAAAAAGTTCTGAGACGAATATTTCCAGGCCCCCTCACCTCATTACATGTTGATATTTCATGACCGGCTAGGTCACCAGGTCTGCCCTTGAGATTTATTTCAATGGAGATACCTGAAGGCTTCTCCTTCTTCCAGTTCCGTCTTCTATCGAAGGTTCTAAACCATTGTTGCAATTTGCACCTTGTTCACAGCAGCTCCAAACAGTTTATTTGTACTACAGCCTTACCATTCCCCTAGCTTTTGTAGCCAATCTTTCCCTCAATCTTTCTTTGTATTATAAGCCTTAATAACAAGTATTTCTCTCCTCTCATTATATGGCCAAGGTGTCCCAGTTTCTTTCTTTTTATAGTTTTTATTATTTCACGCACCTAAAGGCTGAAGTCTTTCAACTTAGGCAGCGGATTATTGAGGAATTAAAGGATGCTATTCGGAACGTGATCGCAGCAGTATCGGTGGAAATGACCAGGGAAATTAATGCGGAACTTTAAGGTGAAACTGGAGTGTTTCGTTCGTGCAGGCGAACATTTGGACGATACCATCTTCAAAACTGGTTGATGCATTGTTCTGTGATGGTACAATAATACATAGAACATAATCTATGTTCTTATTTCTGTTTCGAAAAGGGGAGATCATTTTTCGGGTTTTGTATTTAGCTACTCATTTAAAAAATATATTAAACAACAACTTCAGTATAACGTAACAGAGGTGTTACAAATTTCAGTAATCACATTAAGGAAATAAATTCTAGGAAACTTTTGAACAAGCTTTAATCCATGCTATGTTTGGAAACAACAAAGTTGATTACGCTGCATAATAGGTGAGTTTGTTAACAGGTATTCTTATAGCATTCCAACACAATTTGATTGTTTTGACTTTTTTAAAAGTTGTTATACTCTTTGAGTGAGTTAAAAATAATAGTAAGCTATTGTAAGATAATGATAGTGGTTCTAATTTATTTGTATAGTGTGCTGTAGGTAGGTACCTGCCCTAAGTGGTGGGTATTTCTGTTAATTTTTATTGAATTGAATGTAAATCACAAAAATATCTATTTTATTATTAATGATGCAAGGGTGTGTAGCTATCTAAAAGTCATAACGATAAAATTGAATTTAGAAGGCTCTACCCCTTATGGATTTTGAAACAACAACTGCTAGCCGTGAGACGATAAAGTCTTCTTCTTCATCAACCTGTATTCATACACTTATAGATGTAGGCTTCTTTAGGTTTTTCCAAGTCTCTCTGTCCGTTGCTTTTTGAAACCAGTTTTTACCCGCTATCTTCTTTATATCATCTAGTCATCTTTTTTGTGGTCTTTCTACACTTTTTTGGATGTTCTCGGGCTTCAGTGTGCGATCTTGTGTCACCATCTTGCTGGACCTTGTCGCGCCCGTTCCATTGATGTCTGTGTGGTTCTTAACTTTTAACCGTGAGAGTTATTGTTTGTAAGCCATATGTGGCGAATGCATGTTTCATATACCTTTTGTTTTAGATTAATTGGTGTATCTGGCTATTTAACAATATGTCTCGATTTTTTAAAAGCAGCCCAATTCTTCCTATCCTTCTGTTTTTCTTTGCGGTTTGGTTTTCTTTTCCAAATTTAATGAGACGCGACATTTTTATGGTATTGTTATCTATATCCATGTGAATCTAATTTGGACTCATTAATTTGGGTTTTCTTCAGTTAATCTTCAACCCGACCGCTTTTGATGCTTCGTTTAGGTTTAGTAAAATAAATTTCAGTTCGTTGTCTGTGATAATGAGGACTACGTCGTCTGCAAAGCATAGGTGACTTAGGTAGGTACCGTCAATGTTTATGCCTTTTGTTGCCCATGAAAGTTTCTTAAATACATCTACTGTTGCTAAGGTAAACAGTTACGGTGAGATTGTATCTTTTTAGCATACGTCTTTTCCACCATGTCCTCATTTATGTTTATATGGAATGAAATGGTTTTGTATATGTAATCTATCAGGTTGAAATAACGCGAATTAATTCTTACTCTATCCATTGCTTGTACGATCGCTCATGTTTCCATTGAATCAAAAGCTTTGTGGTAGTCGAAAATGCTAGGTGAAGGGGAATGTAATGTTCGGTGCATTTTTCTATAAGTGTTTAGAGTGATTGTAGATAATCTAAAGCCTTTTCGGAAACCTGCTTGTTCTACAGGTTGATAATGATTATTTTAGTTAATATTTTTTATAAATGAGATAGCAAATTCTTTGGTCGATAGTTTTCTATGTTTGCCTTATCACCTTATTTGAACAGTAAAATGACTTCAGCATTTTGTCAATTTGTTGCTATTTTTCCTCTTCAAGGCATTTATTTAGTAGAATTTTTACAACCTTTAATATTGTTTCACCTCCCATCTTTAGCATTTTGGAGGTAATACGGTTTTCCCCTGGGGGTTTCCGATTTTTTATCTGTTGTAGAGCTTTTCTTATTTCTTATTTCTGTGATGTTTATTTCGGGTATTTCTTTTGATCCCATGTATAAAACGATGTTTTTTTTTAATCTACTGGTTTTTGAATCTTTGTATGTTTTTGAATGTTTGTTAGGGTAAACGGGAGACCCCACACTGTTTACTCATAAAACTGCGGGTGGAGCTACCCTATCCCACATCAGTGGGTAACAGATGCCGCCTGTAGTAAAGATGTGGGGTAGAGGTTCACGCAAGTGACCTCGCCGGCAACTCGTCAAACGAGGCAGGAGAAATCCTGCCAACACGAGTACTATCGACTGGAGTATTTGCTGCATCGATTAGGCCCAAGGCCTACGGAGACGTTAGACCACATGACGTTATCCCATTAAAACTGTTATGCAGGCCATCCGATCCCACACTTGCGGGCATAGGACGCCGGTAGCAGTAGAGGAAACCCTACCGACACGAGTGGGGCTGCGTTTCACTCTACGACGCAGACTCGTAAAGGTGCTTCGAGCCACGCTATCCCACAATAGTGTGGGCAACGGGCGCAACAAGTATCAACAGATGTAGAGTAGAGGCTCACGCAAGTGACCTCGACGGCCGCTCGTCCAACGTGCTAAAGGAAGCTTTACTGACATGAGTGGGTAGTGCGTCTTAACCCGTGGCGCGTGATACCCGTAAAACTGCTAGTGGAGCTACTCAATCCCACAATTTGTGGGCAACGGATGCCGCTAGTTAGTAACAGAGGGGTAGAGGTATCACGAGAGTGACCTCGACGGGTACTCGTCAAACGTGGTAAGGGGAACCTTACTGATACGAGGACTAAGGGGGGGGGGGGTAGCCAACCGGGGCGGCTTCCCGGTTCCGCTCGTCGGTGTTGGACTCTTAGGGGTGGTGGCTTTAGGAACAGGTGGGACTTGTTGACCTTTGTGTGAGCATGCCCTTATGCGGGGGAGGCTACGGCCTGCCCCCACCGCCCGTCAATCATACCGGCCCAATGTCGGTCTGACGGGCGGAACCGTAACACCTCCGGTACTCTGACCTGGTGAAATAAAGAGCTTAGTTCGGTATCTGAGCTTCCCAGCCTCGACTTGCACGTCTGTCCGGGTGCATGCTTGTTGGTGTGCAGGCCTTAATTTGGTCGTACTGTAAAGAGGGTAGAACCTCCCGGTTCGTGTTTGGAGACTCGGTAATAAGGGTACTTGGTACTGCATCCGGCATCAGCAGGATATGGGTGTACTGGGGGGGCTCAACAGCCCCCCAGACCCCCCTGTTGCGATCGTAACTATGACTCTCATAAATATGTTCCTGTAGAATGTTTCATTGAAGATAACGATCTCTGTTCTGTTTGTTATTAAGGTATCTTTCAGATTTTCATTTTGATTATGTACGTTTCTCACCTGTCACTTTTGACCTCAGGATTTTTATGTTGCAATTGTCTTCTATGGTGTCTTTTACCATTTGCGTGTTGTGGAACTTTGTCTTTTTTAATTTTTTTTCGGATAATCTTGTTTAGCTCCTTGTATTCATTTGATTTTCGATTTGTTTTTCGTCTGATTTCTGTAAGTTTAATTGAATTTTTACTTATCTTGTTTTCTCTTTGTTTCTTACTTCGAGTGCAGCTCTTTTTTGGTAGATTTGAATAGCTTTAGTAATTTTCTCCAATATTTGATTCGGTTCTGTATTTTTAGAGGGTGTAATAGTTCTAGTCTATTTCGCAGCTCTTTCTAGTATTCGCCTTTATTTTCCGTTATATGCTCTGTTATTAGGTGGCTGTTACTCTTTGAAATTAGTTTGTTTCTTTCTACCTTCATGTTAACCATAATGGCCGCTCTTATTAGTATGTCATCGCTACCGGTATAGAATTTGTTTATAACCGATGATTTTTCGTTTGTTTGTTATTATATAATCTATTTAGTTTCTGATCTTATTATCAGGACTTTTCCATGTTCTTTTCTTTGTGTTGCTTTTTTAAAGAAAGTGTTCATGCACTATAGAGTTTCATATCGCAGATAGTTTACTAGCATGTCGCCTCTTGCATTTCTGGCCCCTAAACCGAAAGATTTAATGTTATCTGTGTTACCGTTTTGTTTCTTTCCTCGTTTGCATTTAGGTCTCCTACGAAGATTGAAAAATGTCCTTTTCAAGCTGTTTTGCTCTTGTAATGTCCTCATAGAATTTTTCTATATCTTTATCGCTAGATGAACTATATGAATTATATGTAAATTGTACCTTTCTGCTGGTTTTAGTATAATATATATTACACTATTTGATCGATCGAGTGTTTTATATTTTTGTTAATGAGGAAAGCCACACCTCCGTTTTAGAAGTTCTGTCTGAATATCGTTTTGGTACAGAACGTGTCCCGATTTTCTTATGGTACATTTTTCTCCTGGTTGCCTAGTTCGGCAAATCCCAAAAATATCCCAAATGATTTGTTAGAGTTTTTTTTAGAGTTCTTCTAAATGATCGTCTGTTCTCATCGTGCGTATGTTATGTGTACATATGAGAGTTTTTTCTTATGGTGTTTGTTCTTTTTGATCTTTTAGTTTAGATTTCTATCTTTTGGCGAATTTATGCCTCCGCCAGAATCTACGAAGCTGACTGATGAATTAGTGTGTTATTTTCTACCCACCAGGAGTACTTTTGTTTCTTAGTTCGACATTTGACATAGACTAGTTGAGAGGATAACAGGCATTTAAAACGACTCGCTTGCCATTGCGTGTTGGCGAGTTGCTGCCGTTGATCTTTGATTCTTTCTCCACCGATGCTAGGATATCTCCCCATTCCTAGAGATATGACAAATCCTTCACAAATCGTGTAGTGGCTTCAGCAGGACCACTCACTAATTTAGCCTGCGGGCCAAGGCAGTATCCGGGGTGTGGCATGTGGAGGAGCCATTAGTGAGAGTTGGAAATCTTGCGGAGACCAGAACCATCTTACGTTATGTTCGATGTGACTGTCCGGCTAGAAAGGTGCTACCCCTGCAGAGTATCCCTGCAAGGTAGACATTTTTAAATATTTTTTTATTTTCCAAAAAACTTTTTTAGTGGTTGAAATCATATAGGTAAGTAGAGTGGCGATTTATACAAGCTTGTTGAATATAATTATTTATTATTAATTCATTAACTTTAAACACGAAACAGAGGAAAAGTGCGACATGTACACTTTTCAACGACTAACACAAAAAAGAGAAAAGGGCGATTTTAACACTTGACTGTTGCGACTATTTTATATGGTTTAAAATTGCGTAATTGTGCCTAATAAGCTGCTTACAATTAATTAATTAATTGAAATCTTATGTTTAATGGTTTGTAGCTGAGTAATAATATTTCTAAAGCTTCAGACTGATAATAATAGCATTTAAACTGCAATCATGTTATTATAAATAAATTGCAGTTGAATAGATCTCTTGTGTGTATTATTTTCTTTTGTTATTTTTTTACACTTGCTGATAATATGATATTTTTAGATTGGTTCCTTACAGACGAAATGTTTTCAGATTTCAAATGAACAAGACGATTCCTCCCCATGTACAATTTATTAAAAAACCGTCGTATTCCGTAATGGGCTTGTTATCCTTGTTAGGGGACGAACACGTGAAGGAAGACGTAAGGCCAGCAGACCCTCTGGTGGACTTCTTAGCAACTCGATCGGAGAAAAATAAATATAAATCCCGAACGGCGACGCTGCTGATTGCTTACGTAAATAACACCGAAAGGAGCAACAAGGACACGAAAAGGATCAGCGCCGTCCTCGATAATTTAGAGGATTTCGATAGTAAATATGTGATTTATGTCATGGATAATCTCGCAACAAATCCATCCTCGCTGTGGCGCGATGCCGGGGCGCCGGTCTTCCCCGGGAAAAGCTTGCGAGCGAAAATGCGAAGTGTCGAAGTATGAAAATTAAAGCAGCTGGAATTGGCAGCGAACTAACGTTCGGCGCTTTCAGGAGCCCCTCCGTCTGCGGGGCCCGGCCCCACTCGTAAATTCAACGCTGGAAGTGCAAATGAATTTAACATTACCTGCAGTCGCGCTCATACACGTTTGTTCAGGAAGTTCCGCGCCCCCTGGCCGTGTAACCCGCCTCCGGGCTTACAACGTTACCGTAAACGAGGTCCTGCTTATCTGGAAAGACACCAAAGTTCGCTCCAAGTAAGTTCCTGATCGGGATGTTTTTAGATGCACATTTTCTGATAGATGTTGCACCAAGTTATAGGTAACTTTGGCATGGCAATTTATGACGACTGGGGAATTGCACACCTCGGGGTGTATAACTTTTGCGTCTAACGTTTATCGAACTAACCGTTTTCTTATCAATAAGTTATGAAGTAGTTATATCGAAATACGTTTTTGATATCAGTATGGTATATGGTATGTAGGTATTCTACAGAAGGTAAGAAGTTCCTGGCTGTTTGAATCTGAGCTAAATTTGCACATAAGCAGAATGAAAATAGCAGAAATAGAAGAAGTGAATTTATTTAGATAGCGCTAGTTAGTTGTGAAAAAATAGTCACAATAATACTTAAAAAAGGTATATTACATTTATATCAGTAATAAATTTATTGTTTTATAGTTAAAAAGCCATCAGCAGTTGCAATGCCATGCTGAAGAAGAAATTGGACATAGAAAGAAAATATAGAAAAAGAAGATAGAAAGAAGAGTTAAATTTGAGTAGTTCGGACTATTAAATTATCAAAATAGGTTTCATTTTTAATCGTATTGTTGATACGAGGGGTATCCGATATTAAAGATGCAAGCCATAATTACAGTAATATTTATATTTAAAGAAAATATTCTATGCATTTCACAAAAAACTACATGCTGTTGCTTATTTCGCGACATAATCCCCGTAACGTTGAGAGATTTATCCCAACGTGGAAACAGTTTGAACATCCCTTCACGGTACTGCTACTTGTCAAATTGCCTGAAGTAGTCCATAACGGTGTCTTGCAATTCCTCCTGATTCGTAAAGCGTTTTCCCGCCAAATATTCCTTTAAAGGTCCGAATAAATGAAAATACGAGGCAGTGAAATCTGCACAACTGGGGAAGTTGGACGTTTCCATACCATAGAATGTTGTTTCGTTTCTAGGGTGAACTCATACTCGTAAATCCAGGTTTCATCTCCAGGAAAGATGCTTTCAATGAAAGAATCCTTTTCCTGTTGGTATCGGGTGAAATTTTGAAGTGGATGTTTAGGTAGCATATGATTTCATGAACACATCTCTTACAAATGCCAGTTATTTCAGAAATTTTACGAACTTTAATGCGACGTTAATCAAACGTTTTACAATTGTGGAGTTGTCATTCATGTGCGAGGTCCTTGGTCTGCCTCTTTTCTTCTCCGGATCATTATTTAGTTCCGTTCTTTAAATTTTTTCCACCAAACGCTGACTTCTTTTCAACTTAAAATAAACGCCTTCTAATCAGCGATTATTTTCGCTTTGATCAACTCCTTTGGCTTACAAAAACCTGATGACTTCACGCACCTCACACTTCGAATACTCTGCGATTACACACGCTATGTTTGTTTGCTTCCCGAAAGCTAAATTGAGTCTTGAACAAGACAACGCTCCAGATTCTACTACCACAAGCATGAACGTGCTTTGCCATGAATATGACGGCGATATAATGCATGCGCAGTTTGTATAACAGTCACTTGTACTTTTAACATCAGACACCTCTTGTAAATACTTTAATTACTATTGTTCAAAAGTAGAAGATGTAAATGATGACAAGTAAATATAGGTTGAAACAAAAGAAGAAAGTGAGAGATAACATAATGTTAATTCTAGAAAAAATTAAATTTAATATGTGTATGTATGCAGGTGTGTATGTATTATCAAGAGAGAGAGATTCAATTTGTCTTAGAGAGAACTATGAGTCATAATTGAAGACTGGTCTTTTGTGTGCTCTACTCCACTATTTATTGAGACAGAAGTGATTTTTAGGGGGGGGAGCATATTTTGGAGGAATTGCACTCGGGTAGGAGAAGCTTGTTTGTTTGAAAGAGTAATGTAACTGATTCTATAAAACAATTAACAGTTTTTAAATAATGGATAAAGGTTGAGTATTGTTTTGCATATTGAGACATTGAGGGTATTTTGATATCTTAATTGCTTAGCGAACATATTTTAAAAATAATAATTTTATGACCAGTTTTTTCATTACGTTTGGTGAGTGCCGAGGAATTGACGCTCTTCAGTACGGTCAAAGAATATTTGTATATGTGGCTTGATATTAGTCTGTTTGTCCTATGTAGGTTCTTTTGCAGTCACGACGTGATATTTCAAAATCGGTCATAACAAGCTTTACTATGAAAGGTGGAAGTAGACACTTACAGTAGCACCATTGGTTTGTCAGTACAAGTTATTTTGAAAGGTAGACTGGGTATTGGATAAGCAATGGTTAACTAATTTGAGGACGTCGTCTTATAAATTGTGAGTAGATTTTGGTAGTTGTCTTTGAGATGGTCGAAGGGTAGACAACTTCAAAACATTATGTCATTTTTACGTATGTGAGAAGATGAAGCATTTGGGTTGGGTATTTGGTGTGTAGAGGAATCAAAAGCATTGTCAACACGTAGTAAGGGAGTATATTTTGTAAATTTTTGGAAGACCACGTGATTTAGGGATTTTTTCTCGGAGTATGAGGTTTTTTTTTGTTATAGGGGGATAAGTTTGAGTTGGTAATGAGTGTCTTTGTTTTATTTTCAAAGTAGGTTGTTGGTATTTGATGTTAGTATGATGATATTAGTAAGTAAAAATTTATTTCTCCTTTGGTAGGAACACAATTTGGAGTCACAACAAAGTTAAAACCATTTTCAAGAGCTTTGAGAGTCGATTTACTTAAGGAATAGTTGAAAATGTTATGCATAGTGTTGTTGAACAGTAAACGATAGACAATAAATTTATTCAATTATTGTCAAGTACTCAACAATCCAATTTAATCTGTTATAGCAAATTTTTGATGATTTTGGAAGTAAATCCACTTCAATATGAAACTTAGCATAGAAAAAAAACAATTATCTTCCCCTTAGATACTCCTATAATATAAAATCTTTTAAACGGTAACTTCCATTACATTGTCTGTAAATAATTTTCCCATATTAGTCATTATCTAAATATCAATTTGCAACATTTCCTAGCTAAATCTATTCAGCTACAAAATTTTTCATCACCAGATTTATCAGACTTTTTCACTTAAAAAACCGATAAATATAATTTAAAATAATTGCATAATTCTACTACAAAATGGGTATTCCAATAAATTCTTGTTTTATATAATTAAAAATATTAAAAATACCAATTTCCAATCTCAAGATCACCAAAAAGCATCCTTACCTTATATAAGGCATTATTTATTAAATAAACCACATTTTAATGAAGAAAAACACATATATGGCCTTCACGACAGACAGTAAATTTTTTAACTATATTTTTTTGTAATCTGTTTGTACAACAGTAAGCAAAGTTTAGATTAGTAACTAAAATGGCATGAGAAAATAACATGAAGATTGAAACCCTTGGTTTACAATACAGAATTTTCTTAAAAATGAGGTTTGTATAATAATAACTTAATAACAAAATGAGTTCAGTCTGTGAGCCTTTGAATGTTTGCACTGTTGCCTAGTAGGTTCAGAGCTAACGCGTTAGAATGATGTTCTAGGCTGCTTAGATATTTTCACTGAATTTCCTTATCACGTCTTTAACTGTGTCAACTTTTAAGTAACGTAAAATGTCTGCGTTTCGTACAAAGTATGGTACATCACACATAGCATTATACTGAAATCTTTCCAACATTTGGATGTTTGAGTTGGCTGCTGTACCCCACAGTTGGATGCCTTAGGTCCAGATGGGTTTAAAAACTGTGTTGTTGGTTAACGATAGTTTGGATTTTCTACCAAGAAGTGTTTACGATATTTTATACCAAACTGCTTGCGTTTTTTGCAGATATGGGACTTTCAAGTCAAACTTATGTGGAGATGTAGGCCTAGGTATTTAACCTCTGTCGGTTGACTTAGTGGAAAATTGTTTACAAGGACTGCTAGAGATGTTCCTTTGCATGTTGTAAATGTTATGTGAAAGGATTTTTTTTCGTTTAGTTTAACACGCCATTTTTTGGACCATTGTATTACTTCGTCTAGGGTCTGTTGTAGGAGATTTACGGCAACAACCGTATCCCTATGTTTCACCATAATTACCTCGTCATCGGCAAACGTGGAGAGAATGAGTGTGGATTGGTTGGAAAATTTGCTGAAAATGAGTTATAAGATGAGGCCAAATACACTATCCTGTGGCACACTTTTTGATTTGATGTAGTTCTGTTTGGTCTTATCTGAATTTTGCCTGTAAATATTGTTCCTGTCGATAGTATTTGAGGATAGTATAGAAGGAATGTTGTAAGAAGACAATGAAATAACTGTTTATTTGTTTGGTCAAGTGTCACTGTTGTAATAAAGCCCAAGAAGTATACAAAATACTTTGTAGAGAGTGCCGAAAAATATATAGGTCAAAACTGCACGGAAAGGCAATAACCGTTCAGCACTCGCAAAACATATAACTAGAAGCAGACTAAAAAATTAATTTCTCCCGTATAAAAATTATTTCTCTTATTTTCCAACCAGCAGAACTATGTGTGGTTTAATTGAAACAGAAAAACTCACTCAATGTCTAAATACAAAAGACTATAGCCAACGCTTACTGTCATAAGAAAGTCCACAAGATTTTGTTTTGAACGGGGTTGCTTTGAAGTCTGGGGGGCATAAAACAAAAAACTGTAGTAATTTTTTTTAGAAATTGTGACATGGAAGTTTTTCCAGCAGGTAGTATTTCTGCTTGAAACCCAAATACCCCAGTTGAGTGTGTATTATGCGAACAACAATCACACAACTAAGGACTGGTTGAATAAAACCTGGTTACTAAGGAATCCAGTTTAAGCAGTAGTTGCGCGTTGCACAAGTATGCAACACACCGAACCGTAGTTAAACTCTGATCAGTTTTAACCTCGGATTTCGACGCTTTAACTAAGATGTAACTCCGTTTATAGTTTACTGTGGCATCATAACCTATAAAATTGTATAGAATAAGAATGTATTCATAACATTTTTAAAAAATACCTTATCAATTTACTTCTGAAATACGAATTACCTTAATATAAATAATAATTTATTTTTTAATGGTTTGTAATAGTTTATCTTTCATCTATTGTTAGATAGCAGATGTTAAATAATTTTATATATAAATATAATTAAAATAATTTAAAAAATGCTAAAATGAACTCGATACTTTTCTAAAAATATTTTTTTTACATATTTTAACTAAAATAATTTGTTAATTATGTAACAAATAACATGTTATTATTTTCCTTAAATTTAATTTAAACAAACCACAGTTTTTTTTTAAATAAGTAATTTCTTGGTCAAATATAAATCATTAATTAGGTACATAATTTTATTTTTTTTGGCTAATAAGCCTAGATTTAAATAAAATCTTTTACCGCATCCCTTATTTATAAGATGAATGAACAGCTCTAAGAGCCATTCATATAAAGATGTATGAAAATGAAGACAAATGTGATCAGAAATATACTTAGTATATAATGTAGTGATGCATTCTATGGATAATACATCAATTCCGTTTATGATGCTCAACAGTATAGCAAGTTATAGAATTATTAGAAGTATTGGAACCACTGGAAACAAAGCAATGTTATATTTCGTCTTAGTAGACATCAAATAAATGTTAATTGAAGTGCGACATACCAGTCTGTTATGTAAAATAATATTTTTTAATCCAATATATTTTCTTTTAAACTCCATAGAAGAAACTAGCTAGTTGCTTCTAATATGTCTGTGAATGATGATATTATCCTAGGCGACTAGGGCAGACGGCTCTAACGATTCTGGTGAAGGATTTGGGGTTGGCAAAGATTCTCACATAAAGGACCGATATGATATCAGACAATCTAAAATTAATAGACAAAGAATATAGCGAGGGAAAAGAAAAATATATGCACCAAACAGAAAGAATTTGTTACAGAGACCAAAAGATTAAAGTTAGACATAGTAATTCTAGGCAAGATTAAAAAGAATGGTTTAGGCAAAGAAAAAATTGGCAACTATCATCACAATAGGAATGGAGCACTTAATCACCAATATCCCAACAGTAGAGTATCCATATTAGTAAGAAGGATCTGAAAAGTATATTATTACATTCGAACAATGTAGCGAATGAATCATTAAAGTCAACATGGAGACTTGTAGACCACCAACTATTGTAGGAATATATGCAATGAATGATAATGCTAGAAACGATTAGAAGAATGCTTTCTTGACTAGCACATATTGCAAAAGGCATATCAAACCATAAAAAAGTAATTATAAAAAAACAACCTATATATTAGAATAAGAAAAGAGGATATCGAAGTGGTGGGATGTTTTGGAGAAGAGGCACCCGGCGATAATAGAAATTGTCTTATATATTTTTGCTGAGAACACACAAATATATAATTGCGAACACATTGTTTTAATATAAGGGAATTCATAAGTATACACAGCTAGATCAACTAGGGAGTTTAAAATTTACCATAGACCTGATAATAAAAAAAATATACGGAAAGTACAAATCAGGGTCTATCGACAACCAGAACGTGTAAGCAATTATCATATGGTATCAGGATAATTTAAATATGAAGAGTAATATTTAAGAGAACAGAGAAAGAACACAGCGAATTGAAAAAAAAGATAACTTTAAAACAAATCTACCGAAACAGTACAGTATAATGACGTTATACCAAAATAGGACACAAAACAAATTAGACATAGTTAAAGAAGGGCCACCAGAATAAACCCATGAAGATTTGAGAAAACTTTAATTGATGCAGCGAGTGAGGTTTATAATAATAAAATTAGAAAATCTAAGTATATAGAGAAATTCTTGCAAGATCTAAAGATTATTATTAAGTAAAAAAAGTATATAATGGACATTAGAAGGCACATCAAAATTATGTGCAACTACCAAACTTAGTAAAAGTAAAAGTAAGATAAGTAAAAGAAAAGTATTGATGACACTACTGGATACAATAGATCAACAACACCCAAATACACCGGGGATAGGACAATATCTACTCTATAAAACTGCACAAATGTAACTATGTCTGTTTGTAACTCCTCCTACAGTTATTTCAAGAGTCAATAGCACATTCGAATCGGTTTGTTGCCAAACTTCGCATGAAGGTTTTAGATTTTTGATTTAGATCGTGGTTGACTTGGTATAGGTCAAAACATAAATTATCGTGAAGTAATCAGACAGTTTGCGCTATCTATCGATGTTTCATGAACTACGTGGCTAATTCTTGCCGTTAGTAGGCGCATGCTGCACAAATTTGATTTATGTGAAACCGAATATAGCCAAACGAATGTCATCATGCTTAAATATGGCTGATAAAACAATTATTCGCTCATTTTTCTTCAATTGTCGACGAAACATTAAATAAAATATTTAGCTTGGGTTGTCCGTCTTTGGGACGGGTCTTTTTACTAGTCTTATAATAATGGAATAAGTCTATATAAGATTGATACATAAAAAAAAAAACAGGAAATTCTGCTCTAAATATCAGGGAATAAGTGTTGTCCTGTCTATCGCGAAACTATTTTTCAGTGCCAAAAAGTAAAATACAAGAACACCTAAGTCTAAGTGAAGAAGAAAGTGACTGAGACAATATACATTGTGTTAGGTATCTAAAATACATATAATCTTTATAGATTTTAAAAAGACACATGATAACGCATCTATTTGTGAATTATGGAATGTTCCAAAGGGAGTAAATATACGCGAAAAGTATGGCAGAAAGACACAGGATATCGTAATAGAGGATACAGAGATTAAAACTTGTATCACATTCAAATATTTGGTTCACTTTTAGGTTTACCATGTGGTGGAAAGCATAATTTTGTATGGAGAAAAGATATATCCACTTATGAAGAACAGTAAGGTCATATCGGTAGCATTCGGCTTTATAAGAAGGTTACAAGACGGAATTTATTTAAATGCCACCTGCACAATCACAAGGCGGGTGTTAGATAACAGGTGGCCAAAGAAATTGACACAGTAGTTTTCAAGGGAGAATAGGAAACGAGACAGGAAATTATATAAAAACAGCTATGGAAGAAAAGGGTTTTTAGGAAGAAGACATGGAAACAGAACCTTGTGGGATGAAAACTAAACAAGAAGAAGAAATATCACCCTTTTAGCTCTGACAGTAATTGTGATTAGATGACCTAATTTTTTTTATATAATGCAATACCTTTAAGGACAAAAATGACTTTTGACACTAAATATGACTTTTTGTTTGCCGAATTAATTGAGTGTACAATACATGTCATGACTTAGCGATTTTACTTCTTGAGTTTTAGATTATACTAGATCTTATAAATACTAAAATCTAAATCTTTGTTAAAAATTGCTTTTGTAAGTTTTAAATATTTTGTACAGGGTTTTTTGTATATCGTGTTTTGTCAGTTACACATGTAGATGATATTGAACCAATTGTTTCTGTGCTTTATACGCTGTAGTATGTTAAAAACATGGAATCTGTTGCAAAACGGATTACTATCAAGTTATTCTTCTTCCTTTTTTAAGTAAGCTATTTAGCCCGTTTTTAACTGTGAGCCATGTTGGGCGTGCCTCGGGCAGGTGGCTAGCCTAACCCGTTAATTTTAGAAGAAGGAAAGAGAATGTACTTCACGACCGCCAAAGGTGTTTTTTATGACGGCCAGAGAGCATTAGATATTTGCCGCCATTGTTGGGATTCGAACCCGGACAACCGCGCCGGGCGCCAGTGTGGCAGGTCGAGGCCTTTACCTCGCGGCTGTCGTGCTCTCTATTATCAAGTTTATCACGACAAAGGGCTATGAGAAGTAGTTGAGAATAAAGGTTACTGACATAACCCGAGGATTAGCGTGGCCGAGAAGAATATTCGTATTGTTTACCTCTTCTAGAATTATTGTCAATTAACATTTGCTGAAACTGCGTCAACTTTTGGACGAAACAAAACTCATATATTATAGATAAAGTCACAAATTGCCACTTCGAGACGTTATTCTGCTTTGTGACAAGTCGGCAAATAATTGAAGAGTTATTCTGGACCACACTGGAACATACTTTTAACAGTCCGGACTTATTACCTTGCGATTATAATTTGTTTTGATCACTAATAAAAGCACTTGGAAAACAGAGATTGTGCTGTAGAAATATTCGTGTCCGATTGACTGGTGTCATCTTTCTAAATCATAAAACTGTAAAAAATAATTTTGTACGTTATGTAGTTTTGTGATGCTTCAATAAAGAAAAAAAAATCGGTTTATATTTGATTCACCCCCGTATTTAGAAAGTTGTTTTAAAGAGAAGTAGTTTATTCTATGTTAAAAAGTGTATTTTATAATCCAAAAATATGTATTGAAGTTTAAATTATAGGACGGATGAGAAGACCCATTTTATTTATTTTATATGATACAAGGAGCAATCAAAAGTTATTTGTTGATATATTTATTTAATGATTAACTGTATTATGTAAATGTAAACTTTTGTTTATATCCTATTAATAAATGTATAAATACAGTATTGCGTAATATTAGCGTTAAAATTGCAGTCGCATTAATAAGTTTGCGCATAAAAACTACTGCGCCTAATTTTCTGAGAAGCGAAATATTCCGTCCCAAATTAGCAGCAGCTCTATTTCAAAAACTATTGTTTTTAAATTGAACAGTTCATTGCCAAAACGGAGCACAGTTGCAATAAAATTGCAATGTTATTAATTTAGCGTGATATTTCAATTGCCTGTCAGCGGTCTTGAGCCTAATTTTGGTTTGCACGCGGCCTGCTCTCATTACAAATTGGGCAAGCCTAATTGATAATGATATCTACTGCCGCTCTTAATATATATGTCAAAGCTGTTACTCTATTTGTTATGCACGCGCTATTTTTGCCGGAGCCATCCATTGCTGCGTACTAGTTTTAAAAATATCCGGTTCAAGTATAGGCAAAAAAGTAGTTTGTTTACAGCCCCGGGCTTCATTGTTATTTTTATGAACCAGCGAGTGATGTCAGAGTTTTTTGTATAAACAGCAGCTGCGCTGGATAATAATTTAAAATGTTTTATTGTCTTTCTTACTTATATTAATTGTATAAATATATTAACGTAAGGATTGTTTTGAAACATTCTAGCCGTAATAGCTTTCGATATATCTAACTTTGCTGTTACATATTGTGGGGCAAATTATTATATTAGGCGTACATTAGGACCAGTCAATGCTAGTTGAGCTGGGCGAGCTGCGAGGTTCTTGGAGATTCGTTATTGAACCCGAGATTCGTTACTGAACCATACCCAGCTTATCCACTCTTATCAAATGCAAATCGTTGGACTGTTAAATTGCTTTAGCATTTATGGCTACTTTGTTCTTAAAGCAAACTTAAAAAATTCTAAGCACGTGTTGGAGTCCTCTAATTTGTTACTACACAGGCAATTTCATGAAAAGTTGACAGTTTTTTAAATTTTTTATATATGTACTATATAATATCTATTTGCAATCTGTACATTTACAATAAGCAAAACATATGACAGAAGATATTTAGTGGCGTTAACAATGTAAATCCAATTATTTACACTGAGATACAACTTAAGATTGTTATGTGCATAAATTGCGAATTACATTAAACACTAAAATCTGCATGGCAGATCTAATGGTTTGTGTCTGTTTAATCTTTGTATATGAGCACTATTGTCTAGTAAATTTAGGACCAGAACGTTAGGATGAGATTCTAATTTACTAAGATATACTAAACTACATTTAACACATTTTTAACTAAGTTCACTTTTAAGTCGCTTAGGATTTCTAACAAAGTATGGCGCATCACATATTGCACGTAAAACTTTAGATTGATACCTTTCTATTATCAGTGTATTGGAGTTTGCTGTTGTGCCCACAGTTGTATGCCATACACGAAGCTTGTTTTTATGGAATAGTTTGGATTTCCTGTCTAGAAGTTAATAATGTTTTTTAAATTTATTACCCAGTTGTTTGCGCTTCTTCCAAATCTGAGTTCGCCATGTCAGACCCCTGCCCAGGTGCATGCCTAAATATTTTATTTCTTGCACCCTGCTAGGGTATGTTATTAATAAATACCTTTGCACTTGGTAAAGGTTATGTGAAATGATTTTGTTTCATTAAGTTTGCCACGCCATTTTTTACACCACTTCACGACTTTATCTAAATTCTGTTGTAAATTTCGTACTGGATCACTGTGGCTAACCACGATGAGGTTGAATGTCGGCAAAGGTTGCAGTAAGAGAGTGTTAATTTGTAGGCATATTAGCTGTAAAAATAAGTTATAATAGCGGACCAAGGACGCTTCTCTGCGGTACACCAGAATTTATTGGATGGAGGTCTGTTAAGTATCGCCTAAATTTTACTTAAAAATATCTTTCCGACAGATAATATTTTAAAATGATAAATACAAAGTGGGGGAGGCATTTCTTTCGTTTGAAAAGCAGGTCCTTGTGCCACACTTTATCAAAAGCCTAAGTACCATCAAGAAAAACAGCTGTACATTATTTCTTTTCTTTGAAGGCTTGGTTAATGGCGTCTACTACTTTATAGACCTGTTGAATAGTTGAATGACCTTTCCTAAACCCAAATTGGTGGTTGGAGACAATGGTATCCTTTCTATTATTAGTGTTATTATTTTGTTGGAATTTTTTTAATAATAGTTTCCCTAATATTGGCAATAAACTAATTGGCCTGTAGGAGTTTACATTGAATATCTTTGCGCAGAGACTATGTTAATCTTCTCTGCATCATTTCAATTTTAGTATATGTACTGCCAAAGCGAGTACAGACAAATTTTGGGAAAAGTTTTGACAATCTCGATGCTGATTTTTTATATGCAAGGTCATAAGTTACAGGTAAAAAGTGAATCAGGGTTTGGCATTTAGCTCGTATTTTTCAGAGATTTTTAATTTAAATGGGTTGAAAAAGCAAAAATTTGGTAATTTTCTACTAACAAACTTCACAAAAATATAGCCTATAGGCATAGGTCTTTATCAAAATTTTCAGATATCTCACGTGCATTGTGTGGCCAAAAAAAGATTGCTATATTTGGAAATGTTTTCTACAAAACTGTGGCAGCTATGATCATAAACTTTTGGTTCCATCTGTGTACCATAAAAATCTCATATATGTGTACCTCCCATAGCGCATCATATTTTTTGAAATAAAAATTTAAAAATTGCGTGATTTTGTAAAATTCGTTAAAATTGCCCCCTGGTCCAATTGACAGTTGATCATGGTGTGATACACCAACATGTTGGCAATAATTATCGGTCAAAATCTTGTCTTGCATATCTCTATTATTGTAGAAAATAATTTATTTAAAAAGATATATTTTTGAAATATTTTAATCAATATAAAAAAGCAATGACTTAAAAATTTTAAACTGTTACATGTATAGATAACTTAGAACTTTAGTAGGCCATACCATTTACCCAGAAAAAATCAGTTAAGTTTACATAGACTTTAATAGAAAATTTTGAATTTATTGATTCAATTATAAATAAATTAAAGTTTTTAGTCGGAGATTATTATCTCCGTTTCCCCCTTCTAGTTTACGTTGGAAAGTCCCTGGTAGGCTTTCCGAAGATCAACAATCTTACCGTTTTTGAAAGGTTGCTGAACCTCCAAGAACTACAGGTTTCCAATGTGATAGGAAGGTTTCCTCCCGAGTTGTAAATTATAACTTGGAGGATGTTTTCCTATCATATTAAAAACCCAGAGTTCCTTGCAGATGGTTGAGATGTTACGTCCGTCACATGGAGGTAATACCTCAACCATCGAGGAAGAAGTGGCTTACCTCCACTTCATTCCTCATGGCGAACCTACCAGGGAGGGCTATGCTAATAAGGGAACAAATCCTAGGCTCCCAAATTGTCAAGCCCACTGCTTAAAAATGTGATATATGTAGATATAAAACCCATTTACAAAAAAATAAAAAATAATTATAAAAAGAAAAATAAGGAACTGTTTTAAGACACATTTATAAAAAACTTTGGAATATTCCCCCCATTTAAAAGGTGTGGTTTAATACGATGGATTTTTCTAGTAGCAGAAATGTAAATCACTTTTTCAAATTTCTTTTCTAGTCTTGATATCATGAGGTTGATTTCGGACTTCGTAGTAAACATGAGTGAAATAGTCTTGCTTAAATGGCTTGAACAGTAGGTGAATAAAGTAGCAACATTAGTTATCGCACCTGATATTCTATTGGGCATTATAAACTTGTGGGCTTTAAGTTTGACCTTGCCTCCAATTCTATCACAAGGGATTTTCCCATGGCCGGTGGCAAAATAATTTTTCCATTCAGCATCAGTGCCATAATAAGCTTTATGATGAAGTAAGTTAAGAAAGTTAAATTTATTGTTATAATGGCTTGCCGCTCCATCAGAAAAGTAGTGAATTTTGGTAATTTGTGATTGCTTCATCTTTAAGAAGGATATGAACTGACTTTAGAAAGTCGTAAAAGAATATATATTATGATCCAAACATTCAGAAATCATGCATAAATAACATATCTTGAGTTCATCGTTGTCTTTGACATAAGAATAGACATAATTAATATATTAGAATTAGTTGAAATATATGGACATCTAGCGAAATTGTATATAAGCAGAAGCGTTAAGGAATAAAATTTTTTCTGGCTAAACGGTATGATTTACAGATTTGGCCCAAGGAAGTTTTTTATTGTTTGTGCTGATATCTATACGTCACAGTATTAAAATTTTTGAGTCGATGCATTATTTGATATTGGTTAAAATGTATCAAAAATATACCTCTAAAAAATTAATTTCTCCAATAATAGAGATATACAAGACGAGGTTTTGACCGAATATTATTGTCAAAATGTAGGTGTATCACACCATGATCATCAACTGGGGCGTAATTTTAACAAATTTCACAAAATATGCAATATTTAAAATTTTTAATTTTTTAAATTAATAATAATAATATAAAATATAATAATAATAATAATAAAAAAATGTCACAGATATGAGATTTTTACAGTACATAGATGGAACCAAAGGCTACTCAGGACCAAAAGCTTATGACCATAGTTGCCATATTTTGTAAAAAAAATTTCCAAATCGACCAATTTTTACGTTTTTGGATAATTTTTTCTGACACAATACCAGAGAAATATCTGAAAATATTTAATAAAGACATAACCATAGGCTAAATTTGTGTGAAGTCAGTTCATTTCTTAAGGCTGTCGTTTGGTAGTAAAATTACCAAACTTTTTTAAATTTTTAATTTAATATTTCATTACTAAGCTTTTTCACCCATTTAAAATAAAAATTTTTGAAAAGCACAAAATAAATTCCATACCTCGATTTACTTTTTACCTGTGGCCTATGGTCTTACAAATAAAAAAATAGCATCGAGATTCTCAAAACTTTTTCCAAAACTTTTCATGGAATTGCCCACACTTGAGAGCAAAACAATCGACACACTAACTGCACGCGTATTTAACGTGCAAGGAGTATTTTTATGATTGAGCTTTAAAAAATTATTTCTAAAAAATTTGCATCACGAACGGGGTTTTACGAATTTTGCTAATTTGAACGCACGTGCGTGATACTGAGATTGGCTTACAGTACGCTTGCAATCCGGTAATTCATTTCAGTTATCCCAAGTTGACGTAAGTGCTCGAGTGATTTGTGAAAAAATGGATACCGCAGCCTCTAAAGCAGTCCAGGCAGTTGCATTGTTGAGAGAAGCCTCAGTCAAAGGACCGTGGCAAATAGACTAAATCTGAGTCAATTAGCTATGTCGAGAGTGTGACGTCGGTATCGGAAAACTGGTGGCTACATCTACCGGTAAGAAAGTGGTCTTAGGTGCGGACAACGGAGAGCGACGATCGATTCTCGTCTCAATATCCCTCAGAAATTGACATATGACTGGGGTTGACTTCAAGCAATAGATGAGTGCGTACAAAGGTGTGGTCGCCAGTGCTTGGAGATTGAGAAGAATACTGAAAGCAGCTAACCTGATCCCAAAAAAGGCAGCTACGAGTTCAAGTAGACTGCAGCCCAAAAGCAAAGGCGACTGGAATTTGCTCGAGAACATCTTGATTGGGACCTCGGCCATTGGAGTCAGATATTATTTACCGACGAGTCCAGGATGTGCTTACATGGCAACGACAGGAGACGTCGGGTCTATAGAAGGCCAGAGGAACGGTTTTCCAGAAACAGTTGCATACAAAGGTAGCCCTTGCATGTTCTGAGTGGACATTTCCATGCTCGGAAAACTGAGTTGATTTTTATGCCTAGTGGAGGACGCGGAGGAGCATGTTCCGTTTGCGGGATTTGTTGGTGAAAACTTCATACTAATGTATCACAATGCGCGATGCCACACCGCGCGAGTGACCACTACCTACTTGGCTGACGTCAGTGCACCGCAAATGGATTGACCTCCGTGTAGCTCATACTTGAATCCAATTGAGCATGTCTGTGATGAGCTTAAGCGAAGAGTCTGGGTCAGAAATCTTGCACCAGAGAGCGTGATGGAACTGATAACGGCGTTATTTTTAAACAGTACACGGAACTTTACTTGGAATGCTATTGGAGTGGATACACATTTTCTCAAAACTCGAGCATGTTGCTGAGTCGATTGTTTTGTTCTCAAGTGTACCTTTGTGCAATAGGATTTTATTCTCTGTCAGTAAGGGAGATTTCGGAGACGCGGTGGCTCAGATGGTTCAACCAGTTAGCTCTGTCCTCTAGTCGGCGAACGCGAATTTGAGTCTCGCTCAACCCATGGGTGTGTGTGAATGTCCTAGCATTTAAGTGCATATTAGTGGGCACAATAAGCCCTTGAGGCTGCAGTACCTGTAAGTGCGTCAAAAAAAGGGAGATTTCTTTCCAATAAGCCGGTACAGTTCCTGTAGTTTGATATCCATTTTTGCGATTTTTTTTAGACACTTGTAAAGATGATGTCCCAGGTACTTCACTTTTTTTGGCTGTGGAATGAGAATATTGTTGATAGATACATTGGACATTTTATTGTAAATGTTGTGTACTGATTTGTCTTCATCGGCCTTAATTCTCCACTTGCGTAACCAATTTTTAATTTGGTTTAGGTGAAGTTGAAACATTACCGATGCTGTATTCGGATCGTTATAGCAAATAAGAATAGCTGTATTATCGGAGAATGTGCTTACTATGGTATGATTGGGTCTTGGTAAGTTAGAAGTGTAGACTAAGTACACCATTAGCCCAAGGACGCTACCTTAAGGCACCCCGGCGTTTAATTGTATCTGGGATACATCGTTACCAATCTTAGTTTAAAACCTTCTATTATTGAGATACGAAAGGAATAAGAGATAGAATTTGTGAGGCAGTGCTTTCTTTATTTTGTATAATAGCCCTCTATGCCAAACTCTGCCAAATTCTTGTCTGATGTCTAACATCACAGCACAACAGAATTGTTTGTTTTGAAGTGCAGTTTGTATGATATTTGTTATTCGATAGCATTGTTGTATTCTGGAATAGTGATGTCGGTAATCGAACTGATGGTTGGGTAACCATTTATCTTGCATGGCGTTTTTATTTATTTGTCTTAGAAGTAATTTCTCGAACAGCTTTGATATGGCTGAGGGGTTTGGGGATGACGACTATCTGAGCGAATCTGAGTGGTCACTGTGTTAGCCTCAGAATTTCGTTAAACAAGATCCTCAAGAAATTAATACCTTGTTCAGGTAGTTGCTTCAGTATGATTGGTGTTAGTAAATCTTGATCTGGAGATTTTTCATTGTTTAGAAATTTGCCTTCTTCTTAATTTCTTTAAGGGTAAATTTTTTAATTGGTAATCTTATCTGAAGAGGCATTTGTAGTTCGTTTTCTATTTCTTCGTCTACTTCATCAGTTTGGCTTAAAAACTTTCGCCAGATGATGTGGTAATGCATCAACTTTCTCCTTGATTCCCTAGTGGTAGTATATGTGTTTTTGGCCGTTTGGTGACCTTTGTGACTATCCAGATCGACTGGTCATAAGTTGATAATGTTTGTAGGTATTCTTGGAATGTTTATTTTCGCGTTTTTCTTAATTTGGTTCTGAGTTTATTGTTCAGCTGGCTCAATTTACGTCTATCTTTTGCATTATGTGTTTGTGGTCAAATTGCCCTTTACTATTTCCATTATTTTGTATAGCATATTGGGTCTGTGGAGGCGGAGGAGTTTCACTCCAACCTGCTGTTAGATTTTGATCAATATGATGTTGAAATAAAACCCAATTAGTTTTTTTTTATTACTGAGTATAACAGTAGGTTCTTTGCAGATGGACATTATGTCATAATTAAGTATTATATTCATGTAGTTACCACATCAAATGATAAGGATGAAAATTTTAATGAAGTGTAGTCAAAGCACGACCCAAAAACGTGTTTGATATAGAATTTGAATTATGTGAAAACGACAGTTAGTGGCATTTTTAATTTATGTTCTCAAGAGCAAGGGAAAATAGATTTGTTTGTACTGCAGATTAAGGAATAAACGAATTGTTATTGAGAGTCAAAACTGAGGAACAGAACGATGACTGATGGAATGCATCAAGAAGGAAAGTCTACTAGACTGTAAAAGGGAGCGTGGACAAGATCAGCAGTGGTTCTTGTCTCTTTTTAGAGATAATATTAAAAACTATATCGTTCAACGGATTAATCTAGAAGCTTGCGGAACATCCACAGTACTTTGTGGCGACTTGATATTTAACTTGTATATATACAAAATATATACAAAGCAAACCTTGCATCCTATTCCTTCAATTCCGCCTACTGCACACTCTAAACGAGCATCTCCTTTATGCATTTTATCTTTGCAGGTGCATTCGTACGTACGAGGTGGAATTTGAGCCAGAGCGCTGTCGCGGCAATCGGACCGTTCCCTCATTTCGTCGGATAAATGGTCGCGACACGATATTCCTCTCGTATCATCATGTAGAAGCAGGTAAGTCGAATCGTATGGCGTGATTAATAGTTGCGAACCGCGTCGTAGGATGTGCATTAATTACGCTGTCCTCTACGTATTGCGCGTGACAGCTTGCACTGGTGCTTATCAAATCTCGCTCCGCGTGCCGTCATTTGGGATTACTTAAACAAATGGCATTTGTAACTGTAATGAGAATAATAACATATTGCCCTGTTAATTAAGTGCTCGGCCGAACGGGGCGCGGAACAAGCGGCGCGGCCGAAATTGCCTGCCTGATCGATGGCGGATTTTCGCGCGCTGCGGCAACTACGTGATTAGCTTTCATTTATACATAAACGGAAACGCATCCCGGGTAATGGATTTTTGAATATTTAAGTGCTGCTGGCCGGCCGGGTCGCCTTGCTCCATAAACTTCCATTGAAGATCGGAGAAATGAGGGTGAGCCGGAAGAGGTCCTTGTGCAGGCTGATGGCGAATTTATGAGCTACGAGTTAGCGTCTGAACCACCTACGTTATTATGCTGTCAAACTTGTTTTCCCCATTATTGTGTGGATTTACACCAGGTGCCTATTCTTATTTTATAAAGAACCGGAAAATGAAACGAAGTTTATTTAGGAAACGTCAGTGTTTATTCATTAATCAGGGACGGGTCTTCTGCACAAACCAAATTGTAGCGCAGGGCTTGTACATAATAGAGGTCTTCAGAAACACACCTACCACCTTTAAATTTAGATACGGGTCATTATGATCATGTCTTCTAGAATAATTTTAATTATTTCTTCATGAAGTATTTTCTATCAAAGTGTCACTGAGATGACATTATTGGTAATTTTTTGTCAAAGATAAATAAAGGGTGTCCCAGAATTAACGCAAGATTTAAATTTGCCGCCATTTATGCAGTAAAGTGTTGACAACCCTAAAACAAAAACAAATCGACAGCTGACAGTTTAGGGTTAGTAAAAATGGAGCGTTACACGATAGAACAACGTGTCTTCATTATTGAACAATATTTCAAAAATAATGAAAGCTTGGCGGCCGCTGTTCGAAAATTTCATACAAAATATGGTCGGAATAGTGTTTTAATTTCGTCAACTGTGAAGAGATTAATTGAAAATTAGAGACAGGATCCGTTGGAGACGCCAAACACACTGGTCGTCCAAAAACAAGCCGTTCAAATGTCAACATCGAAGCAGTGCGTGAGAGTGTCGGTGACAATCCAGGAACCTCAATTCGGCGTCGTGGACAAGAATTGCAAATTTCAAGAAGCTCTCTACAGCGTATACTCACTAAAGATCTGTGTCTCCATGCTTACAAAATTCAATTAACACAACAACTGAAGCCTAATGACCATGCACAGCGAAGAGAGTTTGTTGAATGGATTATTGAGCATCAACAAATGGATGCTGATTTTTCGAGCAAAATCATCCTAAGCGACGAAGCACATTTTCACCTTGATGGGTTTGTTAATCGCCAAAATTGCCGCTTTTGGGGTTCTGAGAACCCACATGTGATTGTCGAAAAACAAATGCATCCACAACGTGTCACTGTTTGGTGTGGATTTTGGGCTGGAGGCATAATTGGACCATACTTTTTTGAAAATGAGGCTGGTCAAGCAGTGACTGTTACTGGTGCTCGATATCGCGACATGATAACACAGTTCTTTTTGCCGAAATTGGATGATATTGATGTGGCCAATATGTGGTTTCAACAAGACGGTGCCACATGCCATACAGCCCGTGAAACACTTCAATTACTGCATGAGACATTTCCATGTCGTGTACTCTCTCGTTTCGTTAATCATAATTGGCCACCTAGATCGTGTGATTTAACACCATTAGATTTATTTTTATAGGGTTATTTAAAATCACAGGTCTATGCCAACAAGCCCACAACCACGCGTGCATTAAAGGAGGAGATTCAACGTTGCATCAACGAAATTCAGCCACATTTATGCAGAATGGTCATGGAAAATTTCGACAAACGAGTGCGTATGTGTATGCAAAGCCGTGGAGGCCATTTGCCCGATGTGTTATTCCATAAATAACCCTATCCTATGTACTTTATGATTCAATAAAAAAATTACAATCAAAAGACTAAAAACTGTGTCTTCTATTTAATTGAAATCTTGCGTTAATTTTGGGACACCTTTTATGTCTTAGTTAACCAAAATCTGGTGAAGTAGAAATACTAAAAACGTGTTAGTCCAACAAAAACATTCTTTTCTAAGATAACTAAATTTAACTAATATTTTATAACAGGTAAATATAATTAGTAAGTACAAGTAATATTAAAATATAAATACAAAACATAAGCATATAATGAATATATAATATTAATAATTAATCTTAATCTTTTTAGTCTTCGAGGGTTTATCCTCAGTAGTAAATTTGTTGTCAGCTTGTTGGAGTGACCTTGAAGTCTGTCTTGTTATTTTATGCTGCGTTTTTTTCTTTCTTCTCTGATGGTCGGTACAGAAATATCTTGTTGAATTATCCAATTTGGAACATACCAAGGAGTGTTGACGATTACTCTTAAGTTTTGATTTTGGAATACTTGTAGTAGTTCCAGATTCGAATTACTAGTGACCCCCATATAAATAGGTTTAATTATGAATTTGTAGAGTAACAGTTTATTTTCCATCGTTCGCTGAGAGTTTCTGCCGACTAACCAATGTAATTGTCGAAATTTTAATCCTAATCGTAGCCTTTTCTTCCAGATGTAAGTCGTCTGTCTAAATGCATCCCGAGGTATTTAAAGCTATCCTGTTGGGAAATTGTATTGCTGTTTAATATGACTGGGATACACGGTTCTTTTCGTAACATAAATGTGACATGAACTGATTTACTTTCGTTTACTTTTATGCGCCAGGTCATCAGCCAGTCTTTTATCTTCTGTAAGGTTCTTTGGGGTATTTGAAAAGCTATGTTTGGGTCTTCATGCGAAGCTAGCACTGCAGTATTGTCAGCGTAAGTGGCTATCATTGTTTGCCTTATAAATGGCAGGTTTGCGGTATTCAGTAGGTATAAACAGGGTCCTAGAATACTGCCCTGCGGAACTCCTAATTGTATTGGGTAGATCGGAGACAGTCATTCTTAATATTTGACTTGAAATGATCTTTCTTCAAGGTATGATTTTAAGATTTCATAATAATTAGGGAGCTCCTTTTTGATTTTGTAAAGCAATTCTGTATGCCACACCTTATAAAACGCTTGGCTGACGTCTAAAAAGACCGCAGAGTAGTATTTTTCAAGCTGTAGGTTATGATTAATTTTTGTAGTTATTCTGTGTACTTGTTCTACGGTAGCGTGTCCTTCTCTAAAACTAAACTGGTGATCTGGTATAAGGTTTTTATCCTCGAGGATTGGTTTTATTCTTTTGAGAATTAGTTTCTCTAGTACTTTGGCTATGACTGGATGTAGTTTTCTCCGACTTCCTTCCTGGTTTTGGGATTAGAATTACGTGTGCTAATTTCCATTGTTGTGGGGAGCAATTTAGCCTCAGAATGGCATTAAATATATATGTTATAGTTTGAACACCTTTTTCTATTAGGTTTTTCAGTGTCTTGGCAGTGATTAAATTGTACCCGGGGGCTTTATTTACCTTTTTTATAACTTTATCGACTTCTTTGACTTTAAACGGTTTGATAATCTGTGTCAGTGTGACATTTTTCTGAAGACAGATTCGTGGATTTGCCTTTCTTGTTCTGAAGTGCACGTCTAAGAAAATGATTGAAATACTTGTACTAAGTGGTCTGCAAATGCTGCTGCCTTTTCACTGGCACTTCTCGTCCAAGTTCCATTTGCTAGTTTGATAGGTGGAATTGCTGCCCGTAGTCGCTTTAACTTTTTAGTGGCTTTCCATAACGAGTCATTTGTATCTTCGGTAGCGGTTAGCTTAGTCAGATATTTTTGTACTGCCTGGTTTTTTAAATTGTTTAGAAAATATTTCAATTCCTGGGTTGCCTTGTTGAGTTTTGTCTCGTCTCTTGGGTGTCTTGTATTTTGCCAAGTTCTTCTAAGTTTCCCTTTTTCGGCTATTTTTTGTTTAACTAGCGGTGGACCGTCTTTTATGTCTTCTTGTTTTTCGTATTTAATGGTTGCGGCCCGAGCAAAAAATTGTATGATATGAATGACGTGCTCTACAGCATTGTGCAGGTTTTTTTTCTTTTTAAAGGTTTGTTTAGATAAACATTAGTATCAATTAGCTCTCTGTGTTTATTTCAGTTAGTGGCTTTATTGTGAAGTGAAACAGGTTTTGACGTTTTCAACGCTCTGCTACTGCATTTAATAATTACGGGTGAATGATCCGAGGATATATCGAAACACGTTGTAGTGTTAATATTGCTCATTACTATTTATTTTGTGATGCGGAAATCAAATGGATCAAGAATTTTGTTAAGATTTGATAGCCAGTAGGTAGATTCTTTAGTTGATATGTAGTTTAAGAAATTTTCATTCATAGCTTTAAGTAGCTCCTTACCTCGGGGTAAAGTCAGTCTTGATCCTCATTGTTCATTTTTTGGCATAGTCTCCTCCCGAGATGAAACGTGATCCAAGGGTATTGAAAAAGTGGTTAAAATTTTCTTTTTTAATTTTGTGCTTTGGTGGACAATATACTACTACGAATGTTATGTCTCTATTGACTTCTACAACTAAAATACTTGTATCTTGAAGCTGTTTATGTTAATATTCGTGGCTTACATAATGTCTTATCGAGTTCTTTACTATAACTGCTGTGCCGTCTGGGTGGTATTTTTATATATGATTGTTGGGTAAAATGTGTTTCTGAGATCAGCATAATATCAAGGTCATTGTTTGTTATAAATGTTTTAATTTCCTGGCTATGCTGTGCCAGGCCGTTGGAATTGAGGCATTATGGTAATTTAGAAAACATGGTAGTGAGCAAGTTGAGCATAGTATCCATTCTTTCCATTAATTTAACAATCTTGTTTCCATTTTGTTGTTTGTTTGAACTTGTTGACTGTCTACCTGTTGCGGTTGTGGGTCTTTTTCGTTATTTTTTTGGGAATAGGATATACCCGGTTGAACCAATCATGAACTTAGTTGTTTAGGCCTTAGAGGTGGAAATTTACGTTTTTAATTTGCTTTGGCCACTAGACAATCTCTATAGTTTGCGGGATGATTTTCCTGTTAATTCACGCATTTGATGCATCTTGGTGTCCTGTGACTACAGTTTTTGTAGTAACCAAACCTTTGGCAGTTTTGACATTGTATGAGTTCACGCTTAACGTGCGGGGGTTTGAAAATAATTTTTGATTTTAACAGGAATTCTATCTTATATATATATTTTTATTGTTATGGTTTTGTTCGAATTATACGAAGAACATTGGTAATGGTGTTTTATTGACTCTGTGTCTGAATATTGTTTATGCTGATTACTTTATGTCAATAATTATTAATTTCTTTGGAGAATTCTTTTAAGTCGACTGTGGATGCGTAACGCTACCCTAAACTTTCCGTCTTGTTTGTGCTGCTCTAGTTCTTTACATCACTTAATCGAATCTTGGCTTGACTGTTACCTATTAACTTGATAAAGTAATTGTTTTTGTCTTGGAAATCTAGCATGTCTGTTAGGGGTTTTAAATTGTCAACACCATAAAAAAAATAGGGGGTGGTCTAATTTCTTGTTTTGCTTTATTATTTTCTTGATCGTCTTCGTTTTCTGACAGTACTTCGTACCTGTTAGATGTTGTAGGTACCTAAATAATAGTCAGTTAGTTTTTTCTGTTTTGTGCGTAGTGAATTCGTACTAGGGCATTTTTGTTTTCTTGAGTTCTGGGTTTGCCATTTTTGCTCTCCATTTATTTGCATTGGAATCTTTTCATCCTGCTGACTCGCAACTTGCGGTGGGTGTACTAATTGCGCTTGATACGGAGTTTGTATTTGAGACGAAAAAGTTTGATGTACTGGTGGTATAGATAATTGTAATGGTTACACGCACTGCCTAGGATTTGGTTGGTAAATACAAGTGTTATGCCCTTGGTAAACACTCATTTGTGGAGCGGGTGGGTATTGTGATCCAAAATTTGGCACGCTAAACATAGCGGCCCTATTCACTTGTGTTTTGTTCACTTTAAATGTTCGTTTTAATTTGTAAATACTTTTACCAATTTGGATTCTTCTGTCTTTATTTAACACTCAACTCTTTTATTTATTTTATTCTCTTGGACTGTCGGCAGAAGTGGAGATAAGAAAGGCGACGAGGAGCCGCAAGTTAGACGAACCAGGCCATATAGGTGACGGTCGCGGGGCTCCACTAACACGCCGGTAGATCGCAGGTCTCTACTCGCAGAAACTGTCCAGTTTTAACAATGCAGGCGGCGTACACTGACAAATTCGTCACTCGTAACCCAGAAACGAACTAATGGTGCAACAAGCAACACGTCCGTTCCGTTTGAAAGCATGAGCCGAACTGGAGAAGCAATTGATATCTCTCGCAATTATAAAAAATGTTGTAAAGTAATTCAAATGGCAATTTAAAAAGTTAAAGTTATATAAAATAATAGTAGGGCCACAAAACGTTCCTCTAAACATTAAGGTTAAGAAGAAGAAAATGACTACAACATATGGGAAAAAATTGGAAATAAAATTGCCAATTTATTAAAAAATATTAGTTTCTTTATTAGATTTGTAAGTGCGCTTACAAAATGTCATTGTGATATTTGAGATTTAGAGACTTCTTATCTTGTTCAAGTTAGCTATGGCCAAGACGTGACCCACAGATTACAGTAGTTAAGTTTTTCTGTTCTGAAGCGTGCATTTACCTATAAATTTTAAATTTTGTTATTATCTCTCTCTAAGTGTCGAATCTTGTGGTTTAGTTTGTGTCGGCACTGTTTTTTTTTTTTTTCTGTCTTTGGCCAATATTTTTATCTTAGTAATTGAAACATTCCGAGTCGTTTATTATTTGGGGTATGTATTGTAATCTACGCCTGTCTTGGGTGTTTTTCCTATTTTCTATTTCTTTTATTGTTATTTGTAGTAGACCTGAATGCCTTAATATATGTCTATGAATATGTCTCTTCTTATTATTATTTCTCTCATTAACTTTCTTTCTTCTTCCATTATTTCTAATATCTCATTATTAAGTAGCGAAGAGAACCGGAGTCACTTACTAACTTCATGTTGTTCATCTGTCTGTCCGTCCGTCCGAGCAAAAACTCGAGAACGGTTGGGAATTTCCAAATTCTGTTTCCACCAATCGACAGGTGACGAAAAAGGCTTGTTTGCTAGTGATTTTGAAACTGATTGGTCAAAGGGTTGTCAAATTTGAGAGACTGCTTCGCCACTTCGCTATGCGTTGCAAGCTTTGCAGGTTTATTTGATATTATGTCTTGCATTTAACATTCTTCTCTGACATCATAACTCGAATGCATGTATTCTTTTCTGTTTGCACTTTGCAATTGTCCAGATTTCAGCCCCGCATAGCGCGACACTCCATACGAAGATCTGTAAAAGTTGTTTTCTCGTGTTTTTACTGGATCTTAGCAATTATTTTTTTCTTAAGAAACATTACTTGAGCTTGCTGCAATCTGCGCACGATTTGTGTTTTGCTTCTTTCGTTTTTGGTTATGATGCTGCCTAGATAACACAACTTATCGTCCAACGAGCCTGGTCAGCCTAACAAGTTGACACAGCGGATCGCTAAACACCTAGTAAAAGCATCTTTGGGACTGCTTCCCAAACCTGGGTTTCGGAACGTTGCATCTGTTTACGTACAACCTAAATGCTCCGAAAATGCTCGAGATTTATAAGAAGTATTTGTTAGCGACTACCGGACGTTGGTTTATCAAGAAAAACTAGGACTGTATCCTACAGGAGGACAACGACGCCAAACACCGCAGCAAGCTTTGCATCGAGTGGCAGTTGAGAGCAGCCTGGCGTTGCACTTGATTGGCCGTCGCAGTCGCCCGAGGCAAATCCGATTGAGAATGTGTGGGCATACATCAAGCACAAGTTTCGTGGAAGAAAAATGTTCGCTTTGAAGCAGTTAAATTTCTTTCATTTGGAGGTCCTTACCGGATGAATACTCCATCAATTTGGTTGAAAACATGCCTTGAAAATGCCAAGCAATTATCGATGCCGGTGGTGACTGGACACATTACTGATACAATAGGAGCTTTGTTCTGATGGAGTATAACATACCTACGTACTTGAAAATGTTTTTAATAATTTTTTCTCTACATTAATCCGAACACGCTCTTACTTAACTGACTGTAATTGTACAATTAGTTAACTGATAGTTGTATTTGCTAGGTGTGAGGAAATATCCCTTTATTTATTTTTGTTACATGTTCGGCCACAAAAAGATCGAATTTTGATATCGGTTCTACATAGCCAAGAAAGTTGCTATTTCTTACAGAACCTAATATTTTATTATTGCAATGAATTGGTAATCCACGGGAAACTAAAAGTGCCACAATTTCAACAAGAAAACATTTCACCAATACAAAGCTCCTACCTTATACTGTTCTGTTATTTTGCAATCCATATTCTCCATTCATTAAATTTTTATAAAACAAATGATTGGTACAAAATCTTTTTCAGTGGCATAATCGTTCGGATTTTTAAAAACCAGGCATCGTTTTGTCGTATGCCATTCTAGGCCATAAACTCATGAAGTTAATAATTATAATACCGGAGCATCGAGTGATAAAATTTGGTCTACCTTTTTGAGAGCACTTTTAAAGTTTTATGTGTTTGAAGCTTCTTGCAGTTGTACATTTGATGCATTGCTATTTGGGCTTGAAATCAATGAAGTTAACGGCGACGATTGTGATTGCTGCACGTGAGAAAAATATTTTAATTTTGATGTTTTCCTGATCACAGCATCCTGTCGCTACCGTTCAAAACTCTCTTTGAAACATTTTTTGAATTCTACCCTATTTAATTGTTTTTAACGAATCTTGCTGTTTATTATTTAGCATTTATGGCAAATGAAACGTGAATTGAACAAAAATTTAATTCAAAAGTAAACTTTACTTATAAGGGCTGGACTGCTGCACAATAATTATAAATTATAATGCTATTAACGCAACGGTCAACGGTTACTATAACAATGCTAATTTATTTGCATCACTGTCGTGCGCTATATGACTTTTCCTATTCGGCTGCCGCGAATGCCCATCTCTCCCGTCTTATATTCAAACGGTAGTACTAGAATGAATTAGAAGTTTTTGGAATTTGAATTCAAGGATGTCGGTAGAAATGGTGGAGATAACGATGGATTATTTTGGAAAGTTTCCAAATTAATTCTTTGTGATATATTATTTCTGTTACAATATAAAAGTCGATGAACGACGAATGTACTATTTCACTTTTTAATGTTGTAGTTATCACCTATTCAGAGTTTCTTTGATTGTGCTCACTTTTTTGTTTATTCAACTCAAAATTTTTTGCTCTGCAGCTTACACTGTTTATGTGTTAATTAAGCCCTGCATAAAATAAATAACACTTTTGTGTTTATGATTGATAAACCTGCACTAATATGTCCATTTTAAATGAATTTGTAAAGGACACTCAATTCATATTATATGTATTTAATGCGCACTGTGCGTTTGAATATGAAATCCCCCTCAAAAATCGATTACTGAGCTAATTCGACGAGTTGCCCGTTGCACATTCGAATCGGTTACAAATGCCATTCTTTGTTTACCCGGCTCGCAGCTATTTTAAAGTCGTCAATAAAAAAATAGCTATCCGCGCCATCGAGCGCGGGTGGAGTGCGGGTTTATACAACGAGGGCTGTTTCAGGGGGCCGCTGGGGCGACGCCGCCCGCGGCAGGTACAGGGTGCGCGCAGTGGATTACTGGAGCAGGCCCGGGAAGTATTCCAAATTCCTCAGTTATCCGTCGTATTAGGTGTAAAGTTTTATTTTTCCGGTCGCCTTTGTAGCGCCGTAAACCGTGGCGCGGCGTTCCCAGAAATTAAATGTTTCGTGAGCTTAGCGGGCATTCCCGCCGCACAGCATTGTCTGCAGTGAAATAAAGATATTACATTCTTGCGAAATTGAAATTTGCCCGCCCGGGAAGACGTTTGCCTCTTTAATGCGTCCAATATCAAGGATTTAACTGACACGACTAAAATAATCCGGTAAATATTACAAGAAGCACTGCAAGGCCCCCATGCCGTTGCGCAGTTACGGCGGCCCTTAATTTAATTAAACCGCTGTAATGTTGCGCGATGGGAGGACTAATTTTTCTTGTAAACGCGATTTGGAGGAAGTACTCGCTGGGGTATATCACGTATAAGAAATATTACTGCATAGCTACAATATATGTATCAACGCGATTTGATATACATATGTATATGTCACGTTTCTTCCCGTGGGCATACTTCCATTGTGCGTGTATATTTACTACGATATTTTTACGTTTCCTTAGAGTTTTTTAAGATGTGAATATTTTCTGTATTCTATTTGATGTCTAAAACGCTGTATATTTTTGATGACAATAATTCTTATATCTCCCTATATTTGTTGATTATACTTTATATCGTTCTATTAAGTTCGCTATTTCATATGTCGGTTGATATAACATGAAGTATGTGAAAGTGATGTTCGAAGCTAATTATACTCTCTATAAGTAAAATTGTTTTTTGTTCTTTTATTTCTCAAAGTGACCGGACGTCTGCCGTGCTCCGATTTATCAGTGTCCAAAGCAACCAGAATTTTAGTTGTTGAGTGTAAGATTGTGTCTGAGTGCGTTTGTAGTTAATCAACAAGATAAAGTGTGACCTTCAGGCCAAGAAGCGATATAACACGATCTTATTAGTTCTCCGTTCAGCGTCAGTTTCAGTGAAACTAAAAACGGAAATGGAGACTTGACAGGATGAGCAGACCTGTTTGTTTCATTTTAGTTCTAGGAATTTCTATGTGTAAACAAACGCGTCATGCCTCAGTCCGTTTTCTCACGTCAATTTTCTTTAAAGTCTTGCTCAGTTTACAACTGTCGCTGTGTCCAAGAAGGATCACGATTTTGTTGTGGAGTTCATTGAAGTTTATAGTCTTTCCGTGTTTGTGGAACAAAAAAGACCGATACTATAACAATGCAAACATTAGGGAGACTGTCTGCACTCTTCTATTGAAGAAATACCAAGAATATGACGAAGAGGCTACAAAGGCGATGGTGAAGAACAAAGAATTTAGAAAAGTTAAAGATAGTGAAAAAAGTGGAGCAGGAACTGGAGAACTCTACAAATCATCACTATGGTATTATGATCTCCTTTCGTTTGTCACCGACCAATCAGGAAGTGGTAAGTATTTAAAAAATGCGTAGCTAGAACAAATAATCAAGAAATAATATATTTGACATTTTTATTTACACTCCTAATTATATATATAAAAAAAATTATGAGTGCTGCTGCTGTCACACATTGTTCGTGCCTTTCCGTGCCGACCCGAACGCCTCCGAATGACAAATTCTGGCTTGGCGGCAGGCGCGTCCAGGTATTATATTTCCGGAACCGCAAGCGATAGAAAATTTTCGTTTGAGGGGGTAATAAAGCACTCGTTTATTTAAACATTTTTTGTCAAAAATATACAAAATGTTTTCTGTACTGAACCGTCTTGTCCTTCATTAAGAAAATATTCTACATACTTATTTTGAACATTTAGGGTGGGACAGTTAAACCGCACTATTTGCAGGTTTTAAAAAACGAACAATTTTTTTTAATTTATTGCAACAAATGGAAATTGCTATAAAAGTAAAAAGAGTTTTACTTTTTGAATATCACTCCAAGAAGGTGACGACCATCATTTTTGATACATTGCCTGAGTCTCATACGGAAATTCTCACTGACACGTTATAGTACCGCTGGTGTTGTTGCACTAACTTTTTCAATCCTCACTTTTAAGTCCAATTTGTAGTTGCTGGTCGAGTCTCAAAAACCTTCGACTTGAGATATCTCCATAAAAAATAATCACAAGTTTTCATTCACAGGAAATCGTTGACGTAATCGAATAACGAAGGTTTCCAGCATTTGAACATAGCACGCTGATGTTACAGTAGCTACATGGCCATCAGCATGCTCGGAAAACACGGGCCAGTTATTACATTTGAAGAAATTGTAACTTTTGCCGTTTGCTGTTTGTGAAGTTGTTGAGGGTTAGCAACAGTCTAATAGCAAAAATTGTGTCTTCAAGCAGCTGTAACATGTGCTCACAAAAATCAACGCGGATATGATAATCTCCGGGGTTCAAAGCACGGACTATTTGCATTTTATACGGGTGTAGGTGTAACTCATCATGCAAAATGATCCTTACTGTTCGAGCCGCTGTGAGAGCAACGCTGTGACGCCTGGCAGATCTTCGAGGGCTTCTTGTAATTGTTAATCGTATAACCTCCACATTCTCGGGGTTCTAACAGTTCTTGCAGAACACCAATTGTGCTCGTACGTAACTTCGACTATTTTCTAAATACGCTGTAACAGCGAAACCTTGTTTTTATCGGTCCAATGCTGCGTGGTTACTAAACTTCCAACTTTGTGGAATATGAAGGTCACGGCCTAATCCCTCTAACACTCCCTACCCCCCACCATATAAGCTTCTTAGAAACGTGTCCCATTTTGTATTGTATTTAGCATCACTACTAACATTTCCGCTGCTCGTGTTAATTTTGAGATCTGCTAGCCCTTGCTCTTCAATAATCTTATCTGTATTCGTGTTATTTGAATCGAGTGTAATGTATGAATCTTGAGACCCTTATTAACACGAAGATATTTACATATTCAATGTATTTCCAATATATAGCGGAATGAAAAATTTAAAATCTATTTGACAGTATGCCAAACGGATCTTTGACTATTCTTCTAGCCCTCGATTGTTGAAGATAAATCGCTAATACATTGGTGATACTACCTTTTGAATTTTCATCATCTGCAACGTGTTCCATTTTTGTACCGACATCATATATTATAAATTTGTTATTCAAATTTACAGTACTCACGAGAATAATGCTATAAAACTTCTTGTAATTTCAATATAGTGATCCACTTCTTATCGGAGGAATTATGCGTACATGCTTTTAATCGACAGCTCCCAGACAATTTGGAAACTACCACCTTTCATAAAAACTATCAGCAAATTTTCTCCATTCGAATTTATTTTGTGGAAGCTGAAAAAAAATGTTACTAGAATTACACTAAAATATAGAAATTTCTGTATAAATTTAAACTCTGTAAAGTGCAACTAGTGTAATAGGTTTTCTGATGTCGGTGGTGATTGAAAGTATTCAAAATATGCCTACAAGTAAGTATAACAGTGGAAATGGCGGAGATGAAGGCAAAATTACCGACACCAATGTTGTTTTTACCTAATCAATTGACTTGGACTAACTTTTTGGATAGAATGGTAAATACTTTTAAATATACAAACAGTTGTATCTGCTTGCTTCTCTACAGAACGATGCAAATTATAAGTAGGATTGAGTCATAACAGTTATTATTATCTTTTTTATTTTAGGAGGACTCACAGTCAATCAGACAAAGCTAGAGTTGATGATGAAAGTTCATCAGATCAAGAATTTACAAGATTTCCATCAACACTAAGCAATGGAAGCAGAGTAACTTCAAATACGAAAGTGCTACAATTGGTGCCTGAGAGGTTAAAAAAGACTGATGATATAAAGTTAGGCAAGCACGACAACTTTAATAAGCATGTTGCCAAAGAATTGACTAATACGCTAACTAAAATGGTACCTTATGTCAAGAACATTATAAACATGGCTATATTTGAGGGGTATATGAAAACCTTGTATATATCTTCATCAATAGTGACATAACGAGTGTCAGCACAATTTTCAGTTATGCAATCATCACAGAGCCACTACTTGTCTCCACAGAAATTACATTTCGAAGCCAATCTATCATTTTTGCAGCCACCACAAGTCTATTTTTCTGGCGTGAAGCCAACGCAAAGCCAAATTTTCCTATCACCTCCATGGACCCAAAGAAACCATAAATCCGTTTTACATTTTTTGGACAAATAATGTTCTTACTTGTTTACTACAAAACACCCGATTTCGTGTGAACTATTTTCTCTTCTATTATTTTTGGTAATTTTGCATACATTGCTAGAAACTGTAAACTTTCAATGCATTACTTATTTTTATATAATCATTGAGTGCCTCAATAATGGCCTTACAAGTTTCAGGTATTACTTTACTTAGACTTGATGTTGATATCGCTGTGTGAAATCTAAAAGTTTGGTAAGTACTTCCACTTACCAAATATTGCAGTGTCGCACTTAATTTTTATGAGGACTTATAGCCTCCCACCTATTAGTATTTTGCTTTGATATAATAGGCGTCACAAGGTTAATAACAGGAGGTACGCATCCTTATCCATTTGAAAATAGTTCAACCAATCACATGCTTTCAAGCGGAGTTCCTTTATTAAATTTACGTGCGACACTGGCTTCTCTTCTTCTGCTCTTCTCTCAGCGTAAAAACTAAGGAAACTGCAATGAGACTTTTGAACATACGTACACTTTGAAAACTCAACTCGGACTGAACGGAGAACTGAAAGGACTGAGAATTGAGAACTGAACGGATCGTGTAAAAACAACCACCTTTCGGACTGAAATAAAACGATAATGGAAACTGACCTAAAAGCTGATATGTCTGTGTAAAAGGCCCTTTAGAGTGGACTGAGTGCTTGATCCTTAATCGTCTACCGAAACCGAGCGGGTTCGACCCCTCTTTGTCATGGGTGTCTGTGGTGTTGTAGATTTAAGTTAGAATTTAGCTTAGTTGTCAGAAAACTAAAATAACTCTAAATTAGGACGGTAAAAAAAAGCCAAGGGTTATTGGGCGATTGCCTATAAGTTAGTATATTCAGATATAAATATTAGTCATTGTATACAAGGACATATTGTAAATAATATGGAGATAAAAAATAAAAGCAGAATAGCTTTATATTATTCATTTGCATCGAAAGTAAATTCAGATCAGCAGTGTTGTCCCATGAACGTAGACCAAGATTATCATACGCAATATGTTTTAACGAGATACACTGCTGCTCATAATTACATGGACTTTTGTTTTTTTTCGATTTTTTTCTGCGCATAGGTGAGCTATGCTTATGAAACCTTTTTCAGTATTTAAAAGGTATATGACGGTGACTTAGACATAACCAGTTCACTCAAACCAATTAGCTTTTTCACGAAAAATTGTATTATTCACTATGTCGAAAAACTTCACAATTTACAATTAAATTATTGATTTCAATAAACTATGAAATATCCATCCAAACAACAAGAAATAGTTTTTGACAACCAATAGAGTAGTAAAGAATCAATAGTGAGTTGGTGCTGCCTTAGACTTAAGGATTGCGTCGAGTCTGGAGGGCATAGAGTCGATGAGTTGGGCGAGCACCGATTGCGGGATGTCCTCCCACGCGTCTTTCAGCTGAGCAAACCTCATCCGCATTCTTGGCCTTGAGCTTGCACGCCACGTTGTTGGCGCAGAACCATGCAGCGACGTCCCGGGAGTTCTGTTTTGGGTCGTTGCTGATACTTAAATCTTCTAGTGAATTTTTTCTTCACCCATGGCAGTAGAGCCTTTTCGAGGATATACACAAAACGGTTCATGATGCCAGGAATATGGATAAGAGGGGTTTTGTTATCGCCTGAGAAGCAGGTCCAGACCATGATGCTGCATCCTCCGTGTCTCATCGTACTTGGGATTGAATCGGGTTCCAGGAGATGACTGATGAATCTACGAGAGTCGTTTTTGAAGAGAAAGAATCGACTTTCTTCGCTTCAGATGATTATTCCATGGACGACGACTCAATGCGCGGTGTTTCTTCGCCCACTCCACTCTGATCCGCTGATTTTTCAAATTGATGAAGGGTTTGCAAGCTATTTGACGAGCCCAAAGTCCGCTGTTAACGAGATGTCTTCTGATTGTAGCAGGGCTGATGTTCAGTCTATAGGAATCCAAAAGATCCATTGAAATTTTCCTTGAAGTAATGCGGGGGTCTTTCCGGCATGCAGTAAGGATGGTCCGATCCGTGAATGGTGAAGTCTTTCTTGGTCTTCCAAAGTAGGGAGATTTCTGTACAGATCCTCCACTATCTCTTTAATACAGCCAAAATTGTCTGTTTGGTGACTCTGCATTAAAAGGCGAGATTAGTCTACTTGAGTCCGGCCCGGCGGCGTTTTACGATAGCGAGAGGTTGTGCTTCCGATAAGTTTCTCTGTTCCTTCTTCCCGGGCATAACTGTAATAAAATGTAAATAAAAATAACAAAAGAAATTAAATAATAAATCACACAAATAAAAAAGGAAGCAAAAAAACGAAAATTGCAAGAGTTTGAAAAAATAAACTTGATGAAAACTGGAAGTCTGTGGATACTGTAGGCATGTGCTTCACCTCCTTTGAAAAAAAATTATAAAACTTGGTTGCTTCCACTTTGAGATAGGCTCGAAAAACCAAAAGTCCATATAATTATGAGCAGGAATTTATCAACATGCTCATTAAAAACAGGAATTCATAGACCTGATTTTCTATAAATGATAGCGTACAACCTTCAAACAATATGTCAATTCTAAACTTATTTTGTTAAAACGGTGAAGCTTACGTGTAAGTGTAATTATCAGTTACCCAAGTTCATGACGCTAAATAGCAACTAGTAGACAGCAGAACTTCTTGATAAAACACTTCACCAAACCAAGCAAACAAAAACTACAACTTATTCGTTAAATCTCATCAATCGTTATAGATCGTTAGGTATTAGAGATGAAATCTAAACCAAAATACACACTTAGGAAAGACCGACCTGCGTAGCAGCCGTTAAAATAATTTTCAGTTAGAAACAACACTTAGAAACGAATATAAAATTGAAGTACTACTTAATGACGAGATTAAAATTCTACCAGAAACATTAAAAAAAAATGTACCGCTATAATTAAAACGTTAGAAAACAAAAATGTAGAGTTTCACACTTATTAAAGAAAACAGGAGCGCACTTTCAGGGTAGACATTGGAAATTTATGTCCCATCATTCATTTAGAACAACTAGAGGAAGAATTAAAAACTTACGGACGCAAAGCTACTAATATCTGGAACGTCAAACAAAGATTTATGAAAAAAGGCTACAGAAAATTAATAAACAATAAAAATAACACAAAAATATAGGAAAAATTAAATTTATTGACATGAGTCTTACCACAAATAAAGTGAATAACATTTGAGAGTCATATTATTCAATGTGGTCCCTAATAGTGGCCACGATATTCTCGAGTCGGGAACTAAATCTGCTGCAGGCCAACATAATTTTCTCCCTGCCTATATCTGTCATTACCCCCATGATGCAGACCCTTAAGCTGTCCTTGATGTTATAACGCCTCCAGCTGATTTTTGCCTTGACCCCAACATAGCCAAGTCCCACACATAGTATTTAAGGAGATTACAGCCGGGTTAAAGGGTGGCTGCAAGTCGGGGGACCAGTTGTAATACACATTGTTATATAGTATCTTACTTGCCTTATGGGCTAGAATGGGATCTTGCTGCAACTCCTTCTTCCCCCCTAACCCCAATGGTTACTTCTTCTTCATCTTATTTTCTTCAGTCAACAGTTGGCGGCTCCTCAAGATGAAAAACTTGGAGTGCAGGTCCTCATGCACTGCTAGACTGACTGTCAACCATGTTACATATACAAACACAACATTAAAAGTCAAATGCTCCAATGTGTTAGAATGTCAGCTGTTTGGTTATATGAAAAACTTTTATAATAGAATTTTGAGATGTGGTAAATGCACTGAAAATAAGGCGTCATTCAGTGCCAATGTATGATAAAAATATTGACGTAAAATGAGTCAACTAAAACGGGAATCATTCGGAAAGCCATAGGTATTTAATTGTACTTACATAAGGTGATTCAATAAAGGATGCATCCGAGTCTAGGAAAGAAGTGGCTTAATATTACTCTCTTTGGAAGGTAACCAGGAAACTGAAAAGACCATCACAGCATAAGCAAACTTTTCGTACTAAGAACGAAAGTTAGACCTAAAGCAATCAAAAAAGCCTTAGTTTTTAAAAACCATATAATTAAGGTATTTCAACAATTTGTATTTGAAACCTGTCAAAGAAAAAAGTAAAATAAAACTGCTTTCTGAAGCGTCCCTCCAGATCAGCCTACAAATGAAGCAGTTTATGGTATCAGAAAAAAACGTAAATTCTTAGTAATCTAAATTCATGAAAAGCGCGTGGGTATAATTTTATCACTGAGAAAGTTTTAAAAACTAGATAAAGATTATAGGTTTATTATCTATTTATTTAAGGCGGCAAACTGGTAGCTTGAAATAATTTGATATAGGTCTACAGTTTTATGGATTCTTGTGAAGAGCAACTATTCAAATATTTTAGACATGAGCGGTAACAGGTTGATGGGTCTGTAGGAGGAGGATTGTGTGGGGAGTTTCCCAGGCTTAGGAAGCATAATGATTAAGGCATGTTTCCAATGAACGGGGAAGTGACAAAAACGTGGGATGCTGTTGTATATGGTAATAAGTAGCACTAGAGCGTTCCGGGGAAGGTTTTGCACTACCATATACAACAGTATCCCACGTTTTTGTCACTTCCCCGTTCATTAGAAACATGCCTTAATCCATTATGCTTTCTAAGCCTGGGAAACTCCCCATACAACGCTCCTCCTACAGACCCATCAATCTGTTATATTGTATGTTGTATTTGTACAGCTTGGCTTCTTGGGATTTCCACCTATATCTGAAACTTAAAAAACTTCTTTGGAAGGAGAAGTTGATTAAATAAGGAGGACGTTAAAGTTTTAAGCTACTATTTTAAAGACTTTAAGAAAAGTTGTTTATAGGAGAAAATCAAAAAGTTAGAAAAACCTTGTATCAAATGCTTTAAACTTTCAGAGATTTATATCAAATAATGAAATATAATTTTTTTTGTAATTGTAATTGACGTTTATCTTTTTTTAACATTGTGGGTTTTAGTTTTTAATTTTAGGCAGTGCTTCGAGAGTCTTGGCTATATTCCTTCAGAAAGAGTAGCAACTTATTGCGCTGTTGGGAATCCATACACTCCAAAACTTGCAAGAAATTGCAAATTTGCTGACGCATAACTAGTAGCAAATTGAGTTTTCGTGTAGTGCGCAAGCAGTTTTGCGATTTTACGGCTTCATTAGATTTTCCGAGACTAAATAGTTGAGCGCCAGCCTTATTGTGCGCGGTGCAGCTTGTCGGAAAATAAAGCATCAAGCGATTTCAGTTGCTTGGAATACTTGCTGTAATGAACTGCAATGTTTGCTTTTGTACAAGGTCTAGGCAATGTATGTTTGAAAACCTGCGCAACAGTAAGCACTTATCAGTTTGCTAAACGAATATATTTTACTAGCTGAATTACGTAACAATCTATTAAAAAATAATTAAAAAATTTTTTTTAGCTATAAAATATTTTGTTTTAAATTTAAGTAACTTTTATAGGCCATTTGATTTGAGATTTGAGAATGTAAATTAGAAATTACTACTCTAACGGAGGTATAAATGTGATTTTTTACTAAGAAATAATATAAGCGATAAATATTGATATTTTATTGAATATTTACTAATTTTTTGGCAAATTGATTACTGCAGTTATAGATGCTGTAGTAACATTTAAAAAGTTCTGCAGTTGCATTTAAAAAGAAAGTGCAAATGTTCAGGGTATTTTTATAAAAGTTTTCAGACCAAATATTTTGACGACTCACATTTATGGGTGACTGCATAATTAGTTGATAGATAGCATCAAAAACTTAGAGACAAGACACGTATTCAAGGAAGGACGAGAAAAAATTTAAATTGGGTTTAAATTGGGTTCGTACACGACCGTAACTAAGGATAATATGAAACTGCAAAAGGAGCGATTTTAGGAAACAGGTGCGTTACTATTTAAAAAAGATTTGGTGAAATAGACGTCAGTGTATCAATCAATGATTATTTTAATTATTTCAATATTGTACTCAGATAAGTATAAACATTTTTGACCTTACCAAAACTTTAGACAAGATTTTTTATGGCATGTTTGCTCTAGTTGAAATATGTATATTATTCATCTGCAACTAAGATTTTGATTACGCTTTTATTTTGGTGATGTCTTTGATTATTTCTGTTAAATTGGTCTTTGAAGTCTTCTTAAAATATTGTAACGACCAACTCTTGGGAGTCGGGTATTTCTGGAAGAGTGGAGTAGCGCAGACATCAAGAGAGTTCGAGGCGTATCGCGAAAGCAGATTCTAGTAATTTACATGGTGTGCCAACGCGGACCTTAAGGATTCTAAAAGCCGTGGATGAATATTTAATCGTGCACAAGGAACAGTCAAGCAGACAGTTATTCACAGTTGTGCGGTGATCACAATACGTTAGGGTACTGGAAATAAATAATTCGTGTGGGTTACTTAGCTCTTAATTGTCTGTAGAAATGACTATTATTTATAATTTGTAAATGATTGTTAAGTGAACATAAATAATCCAACTTATAAACACAGTTGATTACAATTTGTAGCAAAGTTGGATTTGTAGTAGCATTTAAATAAATTACCATATCGAAGCAAGATACAGTGTATGAACTAAACGTGTGGAAGTTAAAATGCTAATTAAGAAAGCAATGCAAGAAAATTGTACTGTAGCAAAGATTGCTACATGCTCCGATTTTTAAAGGTGAGAATTCAGACAGATATGTGTTAAAAATTGTGAATTTAGATGCCTCACTAGGGAACTTGAAAGAAAAGTCAGAGAAAAGTTACAGAACTTTGAAAGAATTAACAAGAACTATTAAAGAACTGTCTAGAATATTGAGAGAAGAATTAGGAGAGCACTACAGAGACTTAAGAGAACTGAAGGTTAATGTGAAAAAATAATATTAATTGACGGTTTTTTCAGAAGAATAAACTAGAGCTTTCTAGAATTTTGAACAAAAGACAAATTTAAACAAAGAATTGATAAGAAGATACAAAAAATTATGGCAGATATTAAAGAAAACACTCTAAGGTCGAAAGAAGATAAACATAAAAAAATATTTTAAAACGGAAAAGTAAAAAAAAACATTCACATGAAGCAAAGATAGATGCAGAAGAGTTAACTAGGAATTGAAGCAAATTGTAAAAGAAAATTCCAAGAAATAAAGGTAAATGGGAAAAAGAAGCAGAAATAAGAGCAAAACATTTTCAAAATTTTGTAGAAAGATAAAGGCAAACGTGGAAGAATATTACAGAAATCGGAGAATAAATTCAGAACACATTAGAGGTTTTTGAATATAGTAGAAGGAGAATATGGAAAATTATTGAAAGAGTTACAGTTGATAAAGCTACACAGAAACAATTCATAACCAAAGCAAAACAAGATCGACATGTTTAAAGATCGTTAGGTACCACAGGAGCTACTTACATCAAGAACAGGCGCTGTAATTAAAGTGTGGAGGAATGAGACCATAACGGAATGAAATCGCAGATTCCTTGAAGTTAGAGGATAGTTTTCTGGAGATAATTTTGGAACACTTAGAACTTAAAAAAACGTTGTAGAAAGTTTAAGTAAGATTTTATTGAGTAAACCTTAAAGCACAGAAAAAAGGCAAAAGATAAAAAAAAGATATTAACATTTCTTGTTCATCGCTACAGGTAAACAATGATAACAAAATAATTCATACGTAACTATCGTGCTATTTAAGATACAAAAATCAAAGAGCTTAGATAAATGTCTAAACTATCATAACAAACTCACTTTATAAATTCTGAAAATCTTTGTGTTGACAACCAACCAGATTACTAGAATATTTTGTCGCAACCACGCCGAACTCAAGAGAATTGTCGAAAACCTTCAGCAGCTGTCCGATTATCTTATTTGTCCGCAGCTCTTTGTGGAAGTTCAGATTTTTGAGAATCCACAGCTATTTCTTTTTTAAGGTTATTCTGTTCAAATATCATGATGACATATCACGTGTAAAAAGAGTTATGAAGAAATTACCATACCATTATTGAATTGTACGTATTCTAATAATAGAACCATGGATGACTCTTGATATATTATCGCATATACTTCAGACCCAACGGTAAAATAGTTCACTGCAACTATTTTACTTATCAACTATTGTAGAAAGTCTCCTTTCAGTATCTCATTAAGTGCCTCAAACATGCGAAGGTCGCACAATAAGAAGTGTAAACAGCAGAAAGAGGTTCGAGCCTAACAAAATTTAGTCGATAAGTTGTACTAGTTTTGAGTCTACGCCTATGACTCGCGTTTTACATGGCGATTCGCCTTCCATAAAATATTTGTTTTGCTCTACATTATATGTGCTACATTTTATGAAGTTTTCCATTTTTGTTCGTGAAAAGTTAGAAGGAATTGTGCAATGAAGTAAGAGAGAATATAACATTCTATCAGCACTGAAAGTTTCGTTGATCTATACTACTGGTCACAGTAAAGGAAAATTAGTTAATGTATTTTAGTTTATCCTGATATGACAGATTATAAGTTTTCAGTTATGCACACAAAACTATGGATTTATCAATGCTTCACTTTTTGTAACTTTATGGACTTGTTGGTTAAATTTTACTCTAGTTATTTTTATAAAGTATGACAGAACCAATATTTGTTAATTATATGAATATATTTGCAAATATTTCCAGACTTTCAGCACTATGTTGTAAATATGCTCTATCGTGTTGAATTTGTTTTTAAATTTAAAGTATATATTTACAATCTGCCTTATTACATTAAAGCATTCGGTAAATGGTATGAAAAATTTATTACCCAATATAGTAATTACCCTTTCAGCATCAACCTATAATACTATGATGGATGTGGCCAGAAGGTAACCTAATTTAAAACAAGTATAATAGCTAAATAAATTCTAGTCTGTATATAAACTACACGAATCGATTTCAATCTGATCTTTTATATAATGGGCCAATATGATTTCTTCATTTATTAGGTCTTGGAACAGCTGCCAGTCAGTATCTTTAGTACATAGGTTTGATTTTGTTGAGTAATTTGTATTATTTTTATAGATCACTGTAGACTATGCAACCTTTGTAGTTGGTTGGGCGCTACCCGCCACATAATTCACAAGTTGCAGGGGTGTCTTAAGTTTTTTTACAATTTTTTGTGTCGTGTGGTTCCACCGCATTTTATGCAATTATATGACTTTATGTAATATAACCCGTGAGGGGTAACTAGTCCCCCATCGGGCGCCTCCCCAGGTGGCGGATAGGGGAATGCTCACCAGATATGGCGGGTACCGGGGAAATAAAATACCCGGGGCGGACCAAAACTGGTAGGTATTGGGAAGCAGCAAGTACCACAACTGGACTAAGGCGGAGGAGATGGACTCTGGAACGGCTTACCCCCAGATAGTCATAGGCGACGGCCACATAATGGCCCTACCGGTTATGATACTGCAATGAGGAAGGCAACGGAAAACCACCTCATTACTTATTTCCCAGTACAATCATCATGGCTGAGAACATACAAACCACGGCCCTCAGTCCCCGGCAGACCTTCAATGGTCAGAGGGTGCGAAGAATCCCCGGGTCAGCTATGAAAATTGCAACATGGAATGTTGCAGGAAGACTGCTAACAGCTGCGACATTCTCGGAATTAGTGAAGTACGTGGCCAGGATCTGGTAAAATAAAACAGATAATGGAGTAATGTACTACTCAGGCAGTAATGAAGCAAAACACCAACATGGAGTCGGAATAATAGTCACCAAAGAAACTAACAAAAGCGTCAATAGTTTCACACCAAATCTGAAAGAGCAATGTTAATACAACTATGTGCCACAGTAGGTAAAATAAATATAATCCAAGTCTATGCACCTACCAATGAGAAAAACGCGGATGAAGTAGAAGAATTCTATGAACAAATAGACACCATTCTATCCCTAACCAAAAGAGCGATGTGACATTAATAATAGGAGACTTTAATGCCAAAATTGGAAAAGGAAAAGTGGAGAACATGTAGGAGAGTTAGGTCTTGAATGAAATGAAAGGGTGATCCAATTTTGCAAAAGAGAATTTATAGTAGCCAACATTCTTTAAACTGCCAGATAGAAGATTATGTTAATTAGAAAACGATACAGAAATAGTATAAAGTCGGCAAAACACATATCCAGGGACAGATATAGCGTCTGATCACAATCCGTTGTCATAAAAATGCATATAAAACTTAAGAAGATAAAAATAACAAAGAAGACAAGTAGAATAAGTGCAACACCTGAAGGAAGAAAACATAAGAACACAAGTTAAAATGAAATAAATAACAATTTAAGCAACATGGGAAGACACTCTTGGATAACAACGACAACATAGACTCAAGATGGCATACCATAAACAGCGATAATGAAACCAGCGAAAGAAATACTCACCGAAAGAAACCAACAAAGAAAAAGGTGGATGACAGACGAAATCTTAGAGCTGATGGAAGAGAGAAGAAAAAGTAAGATAAAAGAGGACGGCAAATACAGTGAAATCCACAAATTGATAAGGAAAAAAATTAAAACGGAAAAAGCAAATTGGATGAAACAAGAATGTGAAGAAATAGAAAAGGCACAACGTACACAGAAAGATCAAAGATGTCACAGGTACATACAAGAAGAGACAATCAAACATTTTAAAAGACAAACAAGGAATAATTATCCTAGACGTAAAACAAAAAATAGAAAGATGGAAAGAATATATTGAAGAACTATTCGTCGATGACAGAAAGGAAGACTATAAAACTATTGAAGGAGAACATGGCCCCAAAATAACAAAATAAGAAGTCATTAAAGCATTTGAAACATCAAAATGCGGTAAAGCAATTGGACCAGACAAGTTCCAATTGAACTAATTAAACTAATAGACGACGACCAAGTAAATATTCTTGTAGATTTATACAACACCATATACTCAACTGGTATAATACCGAAAGAATGGCTGAATTCAACGTTTATTACAATACCAAAGAAAACAACGCAAAGGAATGTTGTGAACATAGAACGATAAGCTTAATGAGCCACACGCTTAAAGCCTTTCTAAAGATCATACACGCAAGAATATATAAAAACTAGAAGTAGATATTAGTAGACACAGTTTGGCTTTAGAAATGGTTTTGGAACAAGAGAAGCATTGTTCACACTAAACATACTAATACAGAGATGCAGAGATATTAATAAAGAAGTATACGCATGCTTCATAGACTACGAAAAAGCGTTCGATAAAGTTAGACACGATAAACTAATGAAACTCCTAAAACAAAAGAACATAGACGTAGAAGACATGCGGATAATTGCAAACTTATATTGGCAACAAAAACAACAGTAAAAGTAGAAAATCAGCTGACAGAAGAAATAAAAATACAGAGAGGAGTTCGGCAAGGTTGTATTCTTTCGCCCATGCTGTTCAACCTATACTGGAAGCAATATTTCAAGAAGCACTAATGGAAGAAAACGGTGGTATAGTAGTAAACGGAAAGATAATTAACAACATACGTTATGCTGATGATACTGTACTTTTAGCAGATAATATTCCAGATTTACAGAGACTTATTGAACGGACAAATGACATCAGCAGAAAATATGGTCTCCGAATGAATTTAAATAAAACTAAATACATGGCAATCACAAAACACCAGTGAACATTCCTGACATTAGAATAGATAATGTGAGTATAGAGAGTAAACAAATATAGAGAGTACCTGGGAACATGGGTGAATGATAATTGGGAATACACAAATGAAATAAGGAACATGAAATGGCTAGAGCCACGTTTGATAATATGGGACAAATTCTAACCAACAGGGATTTAAGCTTGAAATACGGATGGACACAGATGCTATGTTTTCAGTGTTCTATATGGAATAGAGGCATGGACTAAATAAAGAAATTAGCAGAACAATAGAAGCATTCGAACTCTGGATATACCGGCGAATATTGGAAATATCATGGTTGGATAGAGTGACAAACGAGGAGGTGCTATGACAAATGAACAAGAACAAAGAACTCCTGTACACAATAAAGAAAAGAAAGCTGGAATATTCAGGCCACGTAATGAGAGGGAACAAATACCAAATTCTACAACTGGTAATACAAGGAAAGATACATGGAAAACGAGACGTGGGAAGAATATCCTGGCTTAAAAACCTACACCAGTGGTACGACTGCACGTCAAGAGAATTGTTTAGAGTAGCAATGTCCAAAGTTAGAATAGCAATGATGATTGCCAACATCCGATAGGATACGGCACCTAAAGAAGAATGTAATATAATTTGGAATGTCTATAGGCCGTACATCGGGTACGTTGAATTATGGTGATTTTATGTTTGTTCATCTTCGCTGGCCAAATAGTTGAATGTTTCTTGCAGTGCTTTAGCGTCAGTGTCATTTTGGTTTGATGGAATTAGAAGCCATGTATTATTTGAGTTAATAGGTATAGGTGAAATTGATCTGTTGGTGTTTGATTTTGATAAAATTGTGGCAATTTTATATTTATTGCAGTTAGATTTATTTGATGTGTGCGTGTGGCATTTGTACTGGTATTTGATTTTGAATTGCATTGTAGATGGCTGTATAAGGAGCTAATTATACATATTATTGTTTAAACCGGGTCCATTCCCAGTTGAAAACATTTTTACGAGGTGTTCTTTTTCTTCTTCAGACTTTTAGATCCACTTGTGGATATAGTCCTCCACTTTAATTTTTCATGGTTCTCTTTCCCTTGCTGTAAGTCTCCATAGTTTTCCTGCTACTTGTGCTATGTCGTCGCTCCACCTAGCAGGTGGTCGGCCGATACTACGCTTGTGCATTCTTGGTCGCCAGTCGAGTAGTTTTCCGGACCAGTTTTCTCTTTCCTGTCGTACCACATGTTCGGCCCAGCTCCATTTTAATTTTGCTGCTCTTTCAGCCACATCTTCCAGTCCTGTTCTTTTTCTGATTTCTGTGTTGCTTATCTTGTCTTCCAATGTGATGCCTAACATTCTCCTTTCCATACTTCTCTGTGCTATTTGTAGTTTTCGAATATTTCTTTTTGCGAAAATCATCGTCTCAATGCCATATGTTAATACCGGAAGTACACAGGTATTATAAACTTTAGCTTTGGATTTGAGGTTGTATTTTGACAACTTTAGTATAGAGGCAAGTTTTCCAAATGCTGACCAGGCTAATGTAATACGTCTTTTAATCTCAATCTCTTGGTTTTCTTTTCCCATTTTTAACGTACGCCCAAGGTATATGTATGATTCTACATTTTCCAGCTATTCTCCATCTAATTCAACTTCTGTATCGCAAGGAGTGTTAGACATGATCTTAGTTTTCTGTTTATTCATTTTTAAGCCTATCTTTTTTGATTCCCTGTTGAGTATCTCTATGGTCTTTTGTATTTCTTCGATGTTTTTGTTATATTTTCTCCGTCCACGTTGATTCCTTCATTCGTTCAATTAATTTTCATAAAAGCATTTTCCAATGCTAAAGTAAACAGCTTTGGAGAAAGGGTATCCCCTTGCCGTATGCCTCTTTCTAGTTTAATTTTATTTGTTACGCCGTCCATTTTAATGTGCATGGTGGCTTTGTCATATATATTCTTGATTAATTGCGAATAACGGGAGTCAATGCGACAGTCGTCTAAAGCTTCAAAGATAAATTTTAGTTCGATAGTATCAAAAGCCTTTTCATAGTCCACAAAGGCTAGTACTAGTGGGATGTTATACTCAGTACATTTTTCAATTAGCAGCTTGATACTCTGTAAATGCTCGTTAGTGCCGTATCCCTTCTGAAATCCAGCTTGCTCCATAGGTTGATAATTGTCCAGTTTACGAGTGAGTCTGTTTGCAATTATTTTGATAAATAATTTATACATGTGTGACAGGAGACTAATCGGTCTATAATTCTTCAGTTCCTCCTTATCTCCTTTTTTATATAGTAATATCACTTCTGCATTAGCCCACTCCTTTGGTATATTACTAGTTATTAAGCAATTATTAAATAATTGCTGTATCCTGCACATTAGTTTTCTTCCTCCATTCTTGATATATTCTGTCATTATTTTGTCTTCGCCAGGAGCTTTACGATTTTTCATTTGATTCAAACCTTTCTTTATTTCCCGTATAGTTATGTCTGGGATTTCTTCAGAGCTTGCATTTAAAATTTTTCTTTGCTTTTTGTGTTTTTCTCGATTAGGTGGTAGTTGTGTTGTATATAAGTTTCTATAGAACTTCTCTATTTCATTTAATATTTCTCTCTTGTCTGTTATTATTTTACCATTCTATCTTTTCATCCGTATTATTTTCTTGTTTCCTACTGCAAAGTTTTTACGCAACACTTTCATACTTCCATTCTCTTCTATAATTTTGTCTATTTGTTCATCTTTATATTTTTGTATGTCATTTTTTTTATCGAGTTGAACATATTCGAGTGTGTCCCATTTCTGCTCCGATCTCATTTTTCTACTTTCATTCATTAACTCTTTTGGTTTTGGCTTAATTTACCTTTTTTAGTTACTTTACTTAGGTCTATTTTCGCTATGGAGTTATGAATCGCTGTTTTTATTTGCATACTAAGTTCTTCTATATTATTAGCATTACCTATATTTTGCGGTTTTTTGTCTAGTTCTTTCTGTATTTCTGTTTCGTATTGGACACTGTTCGTATCTAGTATTTTATTTTTGTTACTATTAATTAGTTTTAGTCTCTATTTTGTGTTTATATTTACTTTAGCTCTAATTAGTCTGTGGTCGCTTGCAGTGGAAACGGTATTTAGAACTGAAATGTCGTGTATTATATCTCTGTGATTTGTAATAACGTAGTCGATTTCATTTTTGTATTTCCAGTCCGGACTTCTCCATGTCCATTTATATTGTTGTTTTTTCTTAAAAAATATATTCATAGCAAAAAGATTGTGCTGTAACATGAAGTCTATAAGTATTTCATCTCTCTCATTTCTTTTTCCTATTCCATATTGGCCTATACATCTTTCGTCTGGTTCTTCTTTTGGTCCAATTTTTACATTCCAGTCTCCTGCCAAGATATAATGGTATAATGACTCTTGGTATGCTCTAGAGCTACGGTTAGGTCTTCATAAAATTTTTCGATTTCTTCTTCAGTTGCTGAAGTTGTTGGTGCACAGGCTTATATTATTTTTAGTTTATATTTTTTATTTATATGTAAAATTAAATATATTCCACGTGTCGATACTCTTTCAATGCTTATCACGTTGTTTTTAATGTTTCTATTTATGAGGAAGCCTATACCATCTAATGATGTTTCTTCATTACAGTTGTAGTATAGTATATGCTCACTTTTAAGCTCCAGGCAATCTTCACCTCTTCGTCGGACTTTAGATATACCTACTATATGCCATTTTATTTTTGTAAGTTCCTCTTCCAGTTTCATAAGTCGATCTTCTGACGTCGACGATCTTACGTTATATGTCGCTATGTACAGTTTTATATTGTTCTTTTGATGTTTCGTATTTTTGTTAATCGATCTGTTGCCCCCCAACCAGAATCCGTGGGGCAGACTGACTTTGGGTCAGTGTGAGATTCGGGTCTTTTACGGCTTCTACTCACCTGGGGTACTATTTTTTCACATCTCAATTCTTTCATATCATGTCATTTTTCTTAAGGGGGTTTTGGCATTGAACATGCCACGCTTGCCGAACGTGTTGGCATGTAGAAAGTAATCCTCCTAACTGGGACTGTTGGTGGTACCGTTGGCCTATTACTATTAGGCTCCTCCGTTGTCATCCTTCGGTTACTACCCTTTCTTGGTAGCATCCAGTATGCTGGGCCGAAGCGTTCGCCCAAACATACCCCCCGGCTCTCGTTAGTTTGTCGACCTGGTCGTCCTACGGGATTTTCACCACGTACTCCGTTCCAGGTTGCTCGACGAAACCAGTTCCACCACGAGTAGGTGAGAGTGTGGTTGAGGTGTAGAGGCTAATAGGGTGTATCTTGACTACTCCCTTATTTTGCGCATTCCACCTCCTTGGAACTGTTTACGAGGTGTTAGATGTTATATATTCTTACTGTTTTGATGAGTTAAATATTTTATTACTTTATATAAATAGTTGCAAGGGCCTTGCGGCGTCCATTTGTATATTATGCGTGCAAAATTTAAAATGAAATTTTTTTATGTATCCCATTTATTTGCAAATTGTATAAATACATTCAGCAAATGGTGTGTATAATAGAAGAGGTCTTAGTAGCTTACTTCTGTAACAATTGCTCCTTAGGACTAGTTTGAATTCTATGAAAATAAAGTAATCTTAAAACTAAACTAATCCATTTAAGATGACTAAAATCTGTTAATCAGGTCGAAGAGTACGTGTCTTTGTAACCTCCTGTTAGGGGGAGGATTGGTCAGGTTTAACACTAAATTGTTTAGGTGCGCACTTATTCGGCCACTATACTTGGCACTGGAACGTTGGATTTCTTCTTTGACTGTTGTGATTTTGAGGTCTTTCTGGATAAATGCGTTCGGCACGAACCAGGGAGCGTTCACAATTGTCCGTAGTACTTTCGATTGAAACCGTTGTAATATTGCTATGTTAAATTTAGAAGCGGTGCCCCAGAGTCGAATACCATATGTTCATACTGGTTTTATTATGGATTTGTATAGCAGAAGTTTGTTATTTAAGGTGAGTTTGGATTTGCGGCCCAACGTCCAATACATTTTGGTGAAGATAATTCCTAATTGTTTCCCCTATGTGAATATATGCTTGCGTCAAATAAGTCTTCTGTTGAGATGTAATCTTCAGGTAGTTGATTATTGTTTAAACAGACCGGGGAACAAGTATCTCAACGGGTAGTGAACGTTATATGGACAGACTTAGACTCATTCACTTTCACTAGCTATTTGTTTAACTATTGTTGGATTGCTATAATTTCTGGGAGGCACTAGCAGTATCACAGGCTAGAATTGCAGTGTCGTCGGAAAATGTTGCTGTTAGAGCTTTTGGGGTAGTTGGCAGATCTGCTGTGTACAGCAGATACAGAAAAGGCCCACAGACACTGCCTTGGGGTACTCCAGCTTTTATTGGAAACAGTTGGGTGTATTCAGTTTCAAATTTTACCAAGAAGCGTCTATTATCTATAAAATTCAAGCATAAGGAAATCATTCTGTGGAAGGAGACGACGCAGTTTATAAAGCAGACCAGTGTGCCTACCTTATCGAATGTCTATAATATGTCAAGAAAAGCTGCTGAACAATATTGTTGGTTTTAAAAGGCTTTATTAATTGTCTGAACCAGTCGGTGGGTCTGTTGTATTGTGGAATGCCCATGTCGGAAGCCAAACTGGTGGTTGGGCAGTAGTTCCTTATCTTCAATAGTCGCAGTGATTCTTTTCAGGAGTAGTTGCTCAAATACTTTTAAAACAATAGGCAAAAGACTTATTGATCGGTAGCATTTTAGTTAATTTGGCGATTTTCCGGGTTTTAGAATTAGAATAATCTGCGTAACCTTCCAGTGGGACGGAAAGTATGTTGTGCGTAGGAGCATATGATAATCCTGGCTGGGTTTGTTGATAGTATTTGACTTGTGCAGGGAGAATGTATTGTTTAGGTCTTAATGGTGGATATGTTTTTTTTGTAGTTCTTCATATACCATGCAGCCCTTATCATTAGCAGGGTGGTTCGCTTGACACAAAATGAATTGAACGTTGCGAGATTTTCTCTTTCATGTACATTGGTATGTGGCCTATGCTTTTGACGCATCTTGGCTTTGAATGGCAAACATTTTTGGTACGCCCGTACCTCTGACAACGTACACATTGGACAATTTCTCTTTTGTGTCTGAGGAGTTTGAATTTTATTTTGCATTGCTGGAGTTTAATCCACATTAAAAATATCTTTGTTGTGGGAGGCTGGTTTCAATTCTACATAAAAAATTGGAAGACTTTGGTTTTATGTTATTTTATATTTCAGAAGTTAGTTACCGTATGTCCTAGTTTTTCGATTTCGGCTTTCATTTTTTCTGTATTGCTACAGTTTGTATCGCGGTGATGGAGCAGGTATGTATGGTTCGCAACACGTTTGCTTGGCTTCGATGCACGAGTCGTACCAAGTATTTTATTAATATCGCTTGGTTGCAAATATTTTTTGTGTACATAGTCTAAAAATATAAAAATGTTATATTATTTGTAGAACTAAACGTTTTGATGGAGTGTGCTCATTTGTTAATACTACATTAATTATATATATAAAAAAAATTATGAGTGCTGCTGCTGTCACACAGGTCAAAGGTCAAATCGTTCGTGCCTTTCCGTGCCGACCCGAGCGCCTCCGAAGGACAAATTTCGACCCGGCGACAGGCGCGACCGAGGTAATATATTTCCGGAACCGCAAGCGATGGAAAATTTTCGTTTGAGAGCGGGTAATAAAGCACTTATACATAAAAAAAATTATGAGTGCTGTCACACAGGTCAAAGGTCAAAGTTCAACTCTAACTGGGTTTACGTAAATGCGTTGTCATGGCAACGGCGTACGTCAATTATGTCAAACAGAGCTTTTTAATCGTGTTTTTATTTATTTTTAAAAACTACTATGCGAAGGGGCTCAAGCATGTCGGAGTTGGACAAGCTCTCCGGGGGGCCGCTGCCAGACCTCGTAATAATAATAATAATAATACTCCAGAGCCTGTTGAGCCTATTCTACAAGTCTCTCAAATATATTTCTTCTTGTTGTGGTTATTTTCGATAAAATTTTTTATTTTAAAAACTGATGTCTTCTTGTATAAGCCAAAGGCAAAAATGTTAAAAATAGTATAAAACAACTTTCACTGTTTGTAATGTAATGTTGAATTCTGTTATTTTTCTAAGAACATCATTGAAGCATTGTACTTCGATGACAACTTACTAAGTCCACTTTTAACATGTTCGCCATCAAACAAAAAAATGTGAATTTCTAATTTAAAATAATCTACCTTCAGGTCAGCCAAGAAAATGGAGAACTTAAAAAATCAATCAGTGCTTACTTATCCGAGACAGCTAATTAAAAATTTTTGACATAGAATTTGTTTTTAGGTAGTAACTGTCAAAGAAAGCTTTGAGGATTATTGAAGAAACTTGGTTTTATTTTGGACCGATTTGTATATTATTTTTTAATAAAAGTTTTTTATTTTCTTATCCAACAAGTAAGGAACTTAATTACGGTATACTGAGACATAAAACCGTCATAAGTATTTTTAAGTATTTTGTAATTTGGGAATAATTCTAAAAGTCACATAAAACAGTAAATATTAAAGAAGCGCTTTTTCGGTTTTTCAAAAATGCGACTATTGGGACATACAAGGTTTCACAAATGACTGATTCAATTATAGAAGGAAACGGTAGTAGAGTACATGGAATTCTATTATGTTAGCTTAATAGCGTATTATGGAACTTAGAGCAGAAAATTGTATATATTTTTGTACTATGCAATTATTCAATTGCGGCAACTGTAAATGTAAAAAAATTGCTTCCGTTCGAAAGCTTTTGCGCTTGTCAAAAAAGCTCTCAACATACCGCCCGCAGAACATCACTTCGCACGTTTTAATTGCTCGGAACTACGCATTCGGGCCAGAATCAATCTCTTTTGTTTTCCGGCAGTGATTAATGCCGAGGCCTAGGACGAATGTAAATAACTACTGTTTCAGGCGATTCCGCCCTGGGACCGAAAGTGTTTTAAGTTCTCCATTGTTTTACAGCGGCATAAGTATCTATTGGACCGTGACAGGGCGAAGGAGCGCGCAAGAGGGCGTCCAGATAGAATCGCGGAGATAAATTGCATAAGTAATTCATGGCGCTAAAAAGCTAGGGCGCATTTTGCATGGGTTTTGCGCCATAAATAAGTTATGGCGCGCCGCACTTTTTCCTTCGCCTCAATTTATGCAAATCCTCCCGGCGTACGCAGGTATGTGCATAAATTATTCTTCGCGGTGACCGCCCGCGCTGCTTCCAAAACGTTTGTTTATCGCTGCCGCCGAGACGTGCGGCTTTTCTGCATATTCATAACGCACAACTGAACAAAACCCGGCGCACTGACAGCATGCTGAGCAGTTTGTCTTCCGCGTGCTGTCGTCGAGCTTTCGTGGATTTTGGCTGGAGCTTTGCTCGCTTGCTCTTTAAATGTTGATAAAGGAGAAGTTAATTAAATGCACATACAGCTGCATTGTTGCATTTTTGGATGGCATCAAAATGAAAGAAACTCGAAAGAACATAGAAATGCTCATTAGTATAAAAATTGAGGTAATTTTTTTGTTGGGCAAATTTTATAAACCAACGTATTAAGTATATTTGAATATTTCATTTAAAATTTACAAGGTGTGATAAAAAAATACGGCAAATAATTTTATTACGAACGAAGAAACATACATCAGATTTGAATTAATTTCCTTACAAGTATTCTCCTTGATTCGAAGTATTTCTAGAAGGCTTTTTTCGGAAGAGCCTTTAATTATTCCGTGTCTCTCTCTCAATGTAGGGAATTGTGTCAAAAGGTTTTTCTTTTAGCACGGTTTCTATTTTTGGGAAGAGCTAAAAATCGCATTGTGCTAAATCTGGAAAGTAAGGCGGATGTGACAAGCAGAAATTTTTTTTTCGGCCAAAACATGATTTTTCTTCTGCTCGCCAGTCAAATTTCGCGTTCATTTGTCTCATTTGGAAATTTTCGGTTACAATGCTTTGCACGGTCCCGTACGAGATATTCAGTTCTTCGAGAAGCGTTCGAATAGTCAATCGCCTGTTTGATCAAACCATTTTTGTCACTTTTTGCACGTCTTCGTCTGTTTTTGAGGTCGAAGGACATCCCGATCGTTGCTCGCTTTCAACAGACTCATTTCCACTTTTAAATCTCTCATACCCCTTGTAAGCAGTCTTCAGATTTACCACATTATTTCTATACGCTAACTTTAACATTCATGAGTTTTTTTGTCACTTTTTTGCAAATAAAAACAAAACTTAATGTTAACGCGTTGTTTGAAATCCATGATGCGCGACAGAAACGGTAAACACGACCTCACTCTTACGGCACTTAAAGCCGACTGACAAGTCACTTGTTCGAACTTGGCACTAACTATCTCAACAGGTCACGTTATCAGATTTATTACTTCAAATGAATATAGCGTCAGCAATTATGGCTATAAAAATTTATTCATTCTATTTTTTGATCACACCTCTTACATACTAAAAGTTTCATAAATGAATTAGATTTTCTATATTGTTTCGTTTAGCAAAAGCCTCTTTTAAGAAGAATTTTCTTGGAATTACTTTTTCCTCGTTCTTGTCGTATTTAACTTTATCCATAATACAACAACCATATGGCCAAATGACTGGAAAAATCTGATACCAAATAGTTCAATTTATTTTTTTAGTGCCTTTATTACCAAGTTAATAAATTTTTTTCTTTGCTGTCTTTTATAAAGTAGCGGAATTTCTGTCTTTGTGTTTTCGGAACTTTTCACTATATTCCAGAGCTTTTATATAGGCAGCGATAAGGCATCCTTTCTAAATTGGGTGCTGTGGTGTTGACTACTGAGTACAACACTGAATATTTAACGATAAGTTACGAGTTACACTTATTATTTTATAATATGGATGTATTTTTAAAAATATTATTAGAATAAAAAGAAAAATAAATTGGAGCGATATATATCTAATATATAATTTATTTCTAATAAAGTCAAAGCTACTTTGGTATTTAAACAGCAAATATTAAGACAAAAAAGTTAAACCCGAGAAACTATTTAAAAGAAAGCTAAATACTCTTGAAAAGAAACAAACCACTTTTACATCAAAATTACTACTAAATAGTAAGTTATCAAATTTTGCATAAAAAAAACAATAAACTACATATAATTGCTGGAGACTGATTTTATTAGCAACTGTTGAAATGGCGCAAATAATGGTTGGTGAAAAAGATGCTGTAAAGTTAAAAACAATATCTCTCTTCGATAATACTATCCAAAGAAAAATAAGTAACATGGCAGAAAATATTTGAACACAAAACTGTTGAAAATGTTAAGAAGTGCATGCACTTTTTATTATAGATAGACGAATCCACAGATATTTCCGAATCATGTTTATAACATCCGTAAGAAAAATCATATACATTTTTTTTCGTACTCTTTTCCAAACCAATATGACCGAAAATGTTTATTCCATACTTTAATAAAAACTATTAATAACTACGATATTGACTGGTGAAATGCGTTTTAAATACAGAAATGGTGCCAGGACGATCCGGTCTTATCGTCAAATTAATAGAATTAATGTCAAATGGTGTATGTTTACACTGTTTTTACTTTAGAAAGCTCTTGTATCAAACTTTTTAGCATCTGAATTGAATACTATTATAAAAGTAAAAGTAAAAAGTAAAATACTGAAAATTTCTTTATTAGATAGAAGAGAGATGGTTTTCAATAGGTCTCTTTTTGAAAAGTTAAGTAGTAGTTTGCAAAGCCGCAATGATAATATAATGTTCACCGGTAAAATTAACAGATTTATAAGAAAAACCTAATATATGGTTAACTTCCATTTAAAAAAAAGTATATTAATTCCAGTAACTTAGCTTGTGATGATAGTAAAACATGTAAAACAAAATTAATTGCTAAAAACTTTATTACTTTTAGAAAAGACGGATCTTGTGATGACACTACAGCAAATTAAACAAGAAAAAGAAAACAACTTAGTAATGATAGCAATATGCAATGCAAGAAGTGTCACTCACATTTTTAAAAAGACTCAGACTTATGTAAAAGAATGGCATAAGCAATGTTTAGGAGGACGAAATCAGCTGAAAGCGAATGTCAACGACGTCGCCCGAGAACAAGCGTAACTGAAGAGAATAATCACTTTGTTCTTTATTTTTTGAGGATAGTCACCGATTAACGGCTGCTGAAATTACTTCTAAAGTTGGAATGAGCTACGAAAATTATTACTGAGGATTTTGAGTTTTAACAACGTCCGATTCCATACAGTTGCTACAACTAAAACTAAAAAAAAAAGAGTTTTATTCTGGATTACACTGGAATATTTTTGTTACAGTCCAGACATCAAACTCCGAATACTAGGTTATAACATTTAACACGTAAAGAGTAGCAGCCGGTGGAGTGGCAAGTACTCATCAAAAATAAATACGTGCTGATAGAAATTAAGGTCAAACTCGATGATCAAAGCAGCATTAGAATAATCAGCGCCTACATTAATATGGTTGAGGAAGACATTATTAGAGTTTTTGACATGTCCGAACCAACTCTAATTCTTGGCTATCTAAATTCCAAAAATACTCTGTGAGGTTGTAGAATTTCAAACCCGTATCGGGCTGATCCACCAGCCTAATATACTTGACATAGTTCTCCAGAAAAACTTTAATAAACAAATTTTCCAAATAGTCATAACCGAACTGAATTTGACACCTCTCTGTTTTCATTCATAAATGCAATAATCATTAAGCAACCTATTCCAAAACCAATCAATGGCAAAATAGACTGGAATATTTTCGAAGACCATATGAACAGTAAACTTCACTGCCAAACAAAGGAAGACATCGACATAGCCATAAGTCATCTCACCTCAACAATAGAGGAAAGTGTTAGACTTGCCACTCAGCAACCCCCAGACGAACCTAGAGTGATCATAGCTCTCCAAGATACGTCATTAACCTAATTAATACAAAAAGCCAACTTTGACGAGAATGGCTAAGAAACCAGGAATTTCCAACTCAAAACAGATTAAATAACATAAGCCATCGAATCAAACTAAAGCTAGATACCTTAAGAATTGATGCATACATAAAACACATAGCCTGCTTTAGCATACGAGACTGTGGCCTATGGAAAACCACAAAGAAAATACTGAATCAAAAATAAGAGTTGCCTCCATTATCTTACAAAATCAATAATATAACTTACACCAAAGCAATTTAATCCTTGCGATCACTTGTAAGCCTGTTCACAAATTACCAATAAAATAGAAAGAAAAACATATATCCCAAACTGTATTCAACCAACCTCACCTAACGAACATCATACAGCATCTCTTAGACAAAAAATCTCCCAGCCATGACTTATTCAGCAATAAAATTCGCAAACGATTTACAAAGAAAACAATAGTTTATCTAAGCTCTACATTCAATGCCTGAATGAGACTATGGTTATTCTCACAGACTTGCAAGCCCGCACAGATCGTAATGTTTTAAAAACTGAGTAAAAATAAAAAGAAACTAAACAGCTATAGACCCATTAGCCTACTGACATCACTTTCCAAGCTCCTCAAAAAAGTAATCTATAGTTGACTACTGAAGCATATTAAAACTAAAACACAATACCAAAATACGAATTTGGCTCAGGAAAGGCTACTCAGCAAGTTACCAGCTTAAAAGAATAAGTGAGCTTATCGAGGCTTTAACAACAAACAATACATGGTAGCAATCTTTCTCAATGTTGCCCAGGCATTCGACAAGGTATGGATAGAAGGCCTCAAGAAGAAAATCTAGATATTACAATGCCAACTCATCTCAAAGAAATCATGTTCTCCTTCCTTGACAATAGAACATTTGCAGTAAAAATCAACATAACCCTGTCCGAAATGGCCAAGATTCAAGCCGAAATTCCACAGGGCAGCATCTTGGGGCCGATCCTCTTTAACATATACACGTCCGACTTTCCAGAGCCTGGTGAGATAATAGCAGCCTTCGCAGATGACACCTCTATGTTCACACAAGCCGATAACCTTAATGAAGCAATTACCAAATTAAAGACTTCTAACATGATTCAAAACCTGGAACATCAGAATAAACTCTGACTAATGCCAAACCAAAATCTTTACGCTAAGAAGGGTCAACAAATAGAGAATAATAAAGTATCCTGCAACGTCAAAGACAGCACTGTCAAATATCTAGGAATATATTTCGACACTTAAAAAGCTGGAGACAACTATACCCACTGATTAACCGCAAATCCACACTAAAAATAGATAGCGCAACAAAACTCTAATTGGGCCTCTTGCCCTACATGGATCACCGATCTTGTGCAACACCTCAAACACCAACATACTGAAAATACAACGCCTCCAAAACAAAGTCCTAAGAATCATAGTCAACACACCGTGGTACCTTAAAAATACTCATCTGTACGAAGAACTCGGCATCTTATCCATTGATCAATATGTCAAGAACTGTGCGGAAAAATTCACATCAAACGCGAGTGCATATAGTGGTGCGAAATTCTATAAACTCTTCAAAACAAACATTTATTCTAGGCTTAGACGAAAACTACCCCAGGATCTAGTTCTAGCAAACCAAAGACATAATGTAAACTCACTGTGCTTATTATTCTGTCTCACCATGTCATAATGTTATACTTCCAAGTTGTTTTATATATGTTACACAATATTTTACCTAAGCCATGTGTAACAAATAATTGTTGATCTTGTAATAAATGATACAAAAAAAATTGGAACTATCTTCAACAGTTACACCAAAATTAATAGCTGCAATAAAAACCATATACAACATAGTAAGAAAAGTAGTACAAATAAATAGAAAAATTACAGAAATCATCAATAAACAAAGGAGCGAAACAAATATTCTACCCAGTAAAAGTGTTGCCAACTATAGAAATAAAGAAATTCGCTGCTATTGAAATGAACCATCTAAGAAAAATATTAAACACTACGAAATTTGGTTATATAAGAAACAAAGAGATATATACTGATCTACACAAAAAACCAATATCGCAAAAATCAAGAAAAAAGAACTAAACAGTTTTGGCCTTGTCACAAAAATGTCTAACCTTAGTAAAATAAAGCAGCACTTACAAACAACGAACTGGATGAAGAAAAAAGTAGGTAGATCGAGAAAAACCTTGCAGAACCAAAACAGTTAAAGAAATTGAGAAAATAGCGGAGAGAAGTTGAAAACACCACGCCATAAAGGCAAAAAAAGAATTGTAGAAGTTGATTTATGAATTATTAATTGACAAAATTAATTATTCTTTTGAGAAAATTTTTGACGTCTTCTGGGTAACGTTAAATAAATAGAATGAAAATTTAACTCATTTTTTAATCTTATTAGTATCAGTCCGTTGTTTTGCTACTTTGTGCACCTAACTGGGCAAAATAATTTCATTGCGATAGTTTTAAAGAAAATAAATTCCACAATTTAAAGAAGAAACTTAAAACGACTTGGCTGATTATGTTTACTATTTATAAATAAATGTTGTATTTGTATTTTTTGTTAGGTATATCACTAGACATGTGGGGCATTAGAGTCTCATCTATATCTTTTGTGTGTACTTGAAATGTTTGTACCAATCTTACAACGTTGTTGGTCATAATATTTTCACGTCACAATCTCTGATATATGTGACACTGTAAACTTTTATTTGGAAAATATTAATTACTTAATGTTGGTAGGAGTAGAGATGACAAAGTTTATTTTATTTTGTTATTTTATGTGCATAACTAAACAAAACTAGGTATTACTTGATATTTTACTAATTGCGCACAATTGTTGCCAACTAGAACTACATTTTGGTTCTTAATTACGTTAAATAATAATTTTATTTATACAGGGTTCATCTAAATGATCCTCTTCCTTTTTTAAACCGCAATAAAAAGAACAATATATATTTTGTTCAATGTTTTATTGTACAGTTACATAGAACAATGTTTGCCATTTAATCATCAACCAGTTTTGAAGATGATATTGCCCAAATTTGTTCTTGCAGCCTCACATTAAATTTGTGCATTACTTGCTGAGCTATTTTCACTGGTATCGCTCCCTTTAATTTCTCAATAGTCCGCGGTCTGCATTAAAAGACTTCAGTCTTTAAGTGTCCCCACAGATAAATTGCAGGGGGACAGATATGTCACTATGCAATGAGACGGTCTGGGAACATTTGTCCCAGAATTTTTCGAAAAATTCTAGTCTAGTCTAGTATAGTAGTGCCATCTTGTTGAAACCACAGTGGTGTAAATCTATGTTAGTTAAGTCGGGGCTTCAGAAATTGCGTAACATCCTATAGCGGGTAGATGATTCCAAATTTCTTAATACGCCAAACAGTTACATACTGACTGTGGAGTTATCGAAAATTATGTGGTATCCAATACCGCTTATTGATACATCCCGATAAATGAAAATGAGCACATCAGTTGGAACATTTGCCAAAATTCTTTAAATTCCTGTACCACCATTAATTTTGTATGAATGAATCATAAGATCGGTGTGTAGAATTCTACGCACGCTCCGATCAGATATTTTCAAGGCGCGAGGATGCTTAGTGGCAGCACGTTGTGGCGATGTGACAACAGACTGCCTTACTGTAGCGATATTGTCGGGTATCCGAACGCTACGCAGTCTACCGGGTAAAATAAGTCTTCAACATAAACGCCAGAATGCGCACTAAAATGGCATGCCTTGTGCTGTTCAAGGAAGTACGACTCGAGCGCTATCTACCAAGACTTTTTTACTGGACTCTGTATTTAAAATAATTTTTTAAATTGATTTTGGAATAATTAATAAGCAAATGCTGTTTTTTTATTTGTATCACATGATGAACTAAAGATTTTACTTTTACTTGAAGAGCTAAAGTTTTTTTCGTTGTTATTGTAGTCAACATTTAAATGAGTAAACTTGGCACTAATGTATAATATATTGTGGTTTGTTTTCCAACGTTTTATTTTTGTGTTAACAAACAGTATTTAGTCACGATTCACTAAAATAAATTTTGCACGGTTCGATTGCCCAGTAAGTTGCGCATATCCGTCTAACATGTTAATTAATCTACCAGCAACAAGCACTTCGTCGCACCCAGCGGCGCTACCTCGCCGTTGGAAAAAGATCGCCAAAAATAAACTCTTTGTCATACCACAATAATAGGCGAGTTAAGCGGCTTATACGTCAAGCGATAAATTTGTTTCGCCGTTCAAAGCTGTTTCCGCTCTCTTTGGTTAGGAGGCTGCTAACGAGCTCGTTTATATTTAATTGGTCTGTTTTATCATCGCAAAAAAGAAGGAATCGCGAAATTAAAGGGAATTTGCTGCGATTCAACATCCTGAGCACGCAATATTTTACACTTGCGAGCGAGCGACCGCTCGGAAGTGGCGCCTTGCGGCCGCACACAGAAAACACCTGCTTGACAACACCTTGCTGTAGGTCGTTTTCAATAGTAGCATCTATAAATGAAGCAGCTTTTTGTTAGCTAAATCAACGTTAAGCTCATTAAGCGACGACTCTAAAATTAATTTAAATCTAGATAACCAGAGCTTGGTTTTAGATTTATTGTGATCAAGGTAAATTCTTTATATGCATCTGTTTTTTGAAATAGAATCAAAACATTTTCTTACAGCTACATCCACCTTTTATTTGATACATAAAATTTAAAGTTAAAAAATAAATACGCGTTTTAATTTATGAACTAATAGTCTTAAGTCTCACCGAGCTAGTCTCCTCAGCTACCGTTTCTGGAGGAAGCAAGCAGAGAAAGTTTCATCCGAGATTCTTCTCAGCACATCTTTATGATTTCTTCAAACGTTTTCCTCACATCGTTATTTTCACACGTTCAAACAAAAAAAGTTACACGGCTACAAGTCTAGTGAATATTGTAGGTGTATTAGAGTAGAGATATGATGTTGGGCTGATGCAGCAGTTTGGGTTTTTTTTAACAGGTCACTGTAGAAGTTTTGGTTTATCGTTTGTCATTTAAGCAAATATTTATGGTGCACCAAATATTTAGCATTAACTAGTGCTATTAACATTCCTTGTTTATGAAGGTTTTACTTTTTTGGAGGCTGGTAAACCATGCCTTCGTTATTTTTCATTTTCAACAATGATATTTAGCACAATTTTTGTTCTTTCTAACAGTTTGATTGATTTTTTCTGTTGCACTGTCAGTGTGTTTCCCTAAATTGTCCCTTTAAATTTGGCGACACACATCCATATTCAATTTCAGCTCTTCCGACATCATACGCACATTAACAGGATGGTATTCTTGCAATACCGGTATAACTTGCACTAAATTTCTGGCCTCTTCAAACGTTTTGTGATATTCAAAAATACGGTTTTTGGTACTGTTTTGTTACCATATGTTTGTTGTAATATATCCCATGTTTTATTAGTTTTTTTCTAGCTTAACGTAGAATTTAATGTTAACTCTTTGTTTGAAATCCACGTTTATCACGTCATTTGTGTAGCTTTTAACTAAATGCTCCATCAGACCGATAAGTGGGTTGTCAAGAACAGCCCTGCCACCTAGTGAGTTTATATTGAAGCATTTCCAAGCCCATATCTATTCAGAACTCATTTTTTGTGTTTGAATATTCCACGTAGAAAACTAAAAAGTTAGCCCTGAAACTTTTTTGATAAATGTTATACAATAAAACTGAAGCGTATCGTGTACGAGTATGAAATACTGAGATCTAATTTGTAATTTGAATTTTAAATAGCTTTGTATAGACATTAATTGGAGTTCGAGTATCGGTACAGTGTTGGTGCAACGCGCGTGTCCATTATCAGTGCAATACAACCGGCCTGAACTGCAAACTTTAATATACACTGTGAGTATTTATAGTGGTAATGTTAAATAGAATAGTACCGGTGCTTCGTTAAGTGATTATAAAATGAACCTACAAGTGCGGACTAAGCGCAAACTCTATGAATTAACACCACCTCTCAATAAAGTGCAAAAGTGATACATGTGGTCAGCTGAAGAGCTAATCACACAAAATAGATTTTAATTGCCTTCACAAAACGTTAACGAAGGTAACAGAAATGAAACCAGCACATTTGCTACGGAATCAACTAGATCCATTAAGAACCCAAAATTCCGCCAATATATCTATATAATGCAATGAATCATAAGACTCTTGTAGCAAGTATTCAGAATATTATCAAGGAACAGTTTATAACAATGTGTACCATGAACTAGAATTAAATATCATACCTTTCAAAAATCTTTGTCAGTGGTAATTAAAAATGTCCCATAATCACTAACTATTGATGAAATTAAAAATGAGATAAAAATACTGTCAGTTATTAATGTAACATGGCTCCTCACAATAAATAAAAAAGTCTTCCTGTGTGTACAGTCGAATTAACAAACAGTAATATCGATGTATCATTTGATCGTGATATGATGTTAAATATTAGATGGCAGTGTGCATTCTTGTCTCATTTCCTTTATTATTATTATTTTTCTCTTCCCTTCGTTGATTTTTATTATTTATTTTTGATTTGTATACAAATTATATATGAACCTTCTGTCATTGTAGTCTACCCCTATGTTTTTTAGTATTTTAAACATCGTGCCCCATTTGACATTATCAAACGCTTTTTCGGCGTCAATAGAAGCTGCACACACTCTTTTTATTTATTCCAGTGCCTTTTCTATAATCATTCTTAGCAATAATATTGCTTTTTTTTGTTTCTGTTCTCTTTTTGAAGCAGAATTGGTCCTCAGTTAGTTTTTCCTCAACCTTTGTTTCTATTCTTGTGCATATTACCTTTGTTATTATTTTCGAGACGTGTGTTACTAAACTTATTGTTCTGTGTTCTTCGACAACGGATTTTTTTTGGGGGATTGTTATTATCACATACAAAGTCGTCTGGGATGTATCCTGTGTTATACAACATATTGTGTTTGTTAATTCATAAAGCAGATATTTTATATTTTTAGTTAAGGACTTTTATTACTTCCGCTGGGATTTTGTCAATTTTAGGTGCCTTTTTGTTTGTGACACTTTTTAGTACTTTTTCAAATTCTCCTCTTAGTATTGATAGTCCTTTCATATCATCATTTGTTTCTTCTTTATTTTCTATATGTATTTTCTGTGTATTGTCACTTTTATATATGTTCTCTATACACTATGTCAATCTATCTGCTACTTCTCTGTCCTCTGTTACAATAGTTCCGTCGTCTTTATGCATACCATGACTTATTTTCCTCTTCTCCTTGAATAACTTCTTTATTTTATTATATGTTTCGATGTTTTCTTTATTTATTTCTTGTTGTATTTCTTTGCAGTTGTTTTCCATGTATCTTTCTCTTGCTTTTTTTGTTTGCTTGTTTATTTTGTATCTTAGTTGTCTGTATTTGTTTTGTCTTTCTTAAGTATTGTTATTCTTACATTTTTTTCTTACTCTATTAATTCAGTTACATCTTGTGTGATCCACGGTTTTTGCGGGTTTTGCTTTATTTTTTCTATCACTTCGTTCATTGATTTCAGTACGTTGTTCTTTATGACTTCCCAAGTTTTATTTGTATTTTCTTCTATTTTTATATTACTTTCATCTATCTTTGCTTGAAAATTTTTTAACGTTGTTTTGTAGTCTTGCAGTGTTTTGATGTTCTATTTGTTTATTCCTTTTTTTATATCTTTTTGTGTTGTAGCTTACATTTTATCATAAGCATATTACAGTTACTGTCAATGTTCGGACTATAATAGCTTCTGCTATTTTTATCTTGGTTTTGTATTTTTCTTTGACTATTATATAGTCAATTTGGTATCGGCCTACATCACCCGACATCTTCTATGTATATCTTTTTTATGGGCGGTGCTAAAATAGTGTTACTAGTTGTCAATCTGTGTTGAGTACAGAATTCGATAAGTCTCTCACCTCTCTTGTTTCTTTTTTCCAGCCCGTACTTTTCTACTATGTGCTCTTCTTCTTGTTCACCTATAATAGAATTTCAATCTTTTAGTAGCATAACATTTTCGATTCTTTTTATTTTATTTATCGTTTCGTTCAGTGTCTCATATACTACTTCTACTTTTTTATCTTCGTGATCTGTTATTGGCATGTACACTATTATTGTTGTTGTATTTATTGGTTTTGTTTGTAGTCTTGTTGTTAATTAGCTCTTCTTTTATTGTCTACAGTCTATCATCATGTTTCTGAAGTCTTTATTTCTATTCTCCTATTCTTTTCGTTGTTAAACTTATGTGTATTATTCTTATGTTCTCGTTCCAAAAGTTACCTTTCTGTGGCTATTTTATTTCACAAATGCTCATTATATTTATATTAATTTTTTTCGTTTATATTTTAGCTAATTTTCAGGACTTTAGTAAAGTTTAGTAAAGTTTCATTAGGCTATTCTTTTAATATTATCATTTCTTCGTTTCATCTTTTCATCCTGTCTTCGAAAATCCGATTGAGAGTCTGTTTTACTTCCGGATTTGAATTTAACAGAAAAAAACATTTTGTTTCAAATTTTTTTGGGAATTGACATGTCTATGCAGTAGTTTCTGCATGATGTTTACACTTTTGCACTTAGCGCTCTGGTGGCGTTTTTTTGTGCTTTTGTCTTGTCAACTGTTACCGTAATCCTAGTTTGGTGCTCTTACTGGTTGCTGTCAGCCGAGCTAGCTGAGCCCAGGTTTTTTACGAGTTTGTTACTCCTTCCCTTTCTCCTTTTCCTGATTTGAGACAGGCGGTAGCTTCGTGAAAGTACATCCACTGCAGCTTCTTTCAGAGAGGCAGGCGTGTAAATAGCCGCTCTCGTGGTGCGGTGTGGAAACGTAGTACGGCCAGTTTGGAACGTCAACCGAGAAGGCCCAAATCGTCCCTTAAACGGCCGTCGCGTAAGCGGATGGGGGCGGCTACCGATATCAACCAACGAATATTGCCAAATCGCTCACCTGAATCGGCTTCGGCTTCGTCGGCGATTCCAAGGTGGCCACCTCTGCGTTGCGGATCGGGTATCTGCGGGTAGCGAATGTTTCTTGCGGGGCGAAGACACGACCGAACTGGTCGCGCTGCGGATGGCGAGAGTTTCTTGCGGGGTGAAGACACGACCAAATTGGCCGAGCTGCGATGCGTGAATGTTCCTTGCGGGTGAAGACACGACCGAATTGGCCGAGCTGCGATGCGTGAATGTTCCTTGCGGGTGAAGACACGACCGAATTGGCCGAGCTGCGATGCGTGAATGTATGCGGGTTGAGACACGACCGAATTGGCCGAGCTGCGGTGCGTGAATGTTGCCGGGCTTCGCGCCTGGCTTGGCGGTAGGTCTTTGCGGGAAATTTTCATTCGACAGCACCTTTCATATCAAAAGGTGCCGCCGACGGCGTATGCAGACTTGTCGGCTGAGCAAAAGCCCATATGCCGTTTTGTGTGCGATGGCAAAACGTGCAGATATCAAAGGCTCGCATGCCGCCGCGATATAAAGCGGTTCAAGGGCGAAAAGGCCGCCACACCACACTTAATCAGCGGTGTCATATTGAAAGCATATTGCTGATATTGGCCCCGGCGACCCTGACATGTGGAAAGCTATCAGAAGAATTCTAAAACAACAAGAAGAACTATCATCTGTATCAAATGGAATTGATAGCAAAAAATCGCAGGTTTTTGATCACCTAAAATAAGCCAGCAAAACGTCTGTGGCACTATACATGCACTTCACATATTAAATCATATCGAGCGCAATCAACCAATTATTAATGAAAACATCAACCTTGCATAACCGTGTGAAATAACCCAAATCATACCGTCCCGCCCAAACGAAAGTCTCCAGGTCATAACCTTATTACTAACATTGTCTTGCAATACCTAACCAAAAAATATGTACCATACCTAGCATCAACACTTAACACATGCCTTTGCATTGGCTACTTTCCACGGAGCTGGAAACATGCTCACATCATTATGCTTGCAAAACCAGGGAAAGATACAAAAGATATAAAAACTTACCGGCCAATAAGCCTATTTATGTCTCTATCTAAAATTCTAGAAAAAAATATTTATTTTTAATTTAATTTGGTTTTAAAAAAGGATATTCAATCCGTCATCAGCTTCAGCGAACCAGATAAATAATTAAAAAGGAATTTAAAAATAAATGCTATACTATAATTATCTTGATGGACATTGCACAGGCTTTCGACAAGATATAGAATGAAGGTTTAAAAAAAAATCTTGACATCAATATACCAAGTTATTTAAAACAACACAAAACAGAGCCTTTACCATTAAGATCAACTCGTACTTATTCGACATCAAAACAATGCATGCTGGAGTCTTCCAAGGAAGCGTTCTTCGACCTCTGCTCTTAAATATCTATACCTACATACCAGAAACTACATCTACTATAACCACGTTTACAGACGCCACGGCGATTATCACGCAAAACACGGACTTGCACAAAGTAGCTCATCAGCTACTACACGTCACGGATATAATTAACAAGTGGTTTAAAACCTGAAATATTCGAGCTAAATGTCACTAAATGTCAAAGCAAATTCTTTACGCTGCGGAAAATAGCTATTACATCCAACATTGAAACTGATGGCAAATATATACCCTAGAACCCCTTAGATCGCTAAAATATCTCGGAATTTATCTAGGCCCACGATTAAGCTGGAGCTTCCATCTAAACAATAAACTCTAGATCAACAGAATGCGTTATCTGTACTCTCTAATCAATCGCTGAAGCCAGAGTACACCATCTTAATGTATAAAACCCTACTGCACGCCCCCCAATATTATACGTCTGTTAGGTTTGGTGCACTACGACGAAGACACACATCAAGAAAATACAAAGGTTTTAAAATAAAAATCTACGAATTGCAGTGAACGCGCTTTGGTTTATTCGCAATAACTAACTACAATAAGAACTAAGAGTTTCACGTGTACAAGACCATATCCGGAAAAAAGCTAAAAAGTTTTTTTTTGGGATTTGCATAAAAATATAAAAAAGTGTTCACAAATACGGTATCAGATTTTCTGTCACACCCACGACCTTTGTGTAATTACAAAATTTTGCTTTTTTTAAAAATCGGGCGTAACAATTAGGGTAATCAAAAACGGCCAGTTGTGGTGAAATCGATATTCGTTGATGTCTCTGTTCATAGAGAAACATTGCAACTGTTTTAATTTCGTTTTGAAATGTGCTTTAGATATTTAATACATACATTTATAAGTGCATTTTAAGTAGGTCTACAAATGACGAGTTCCTCAAGACGGCAGTGTGTAAACAATTCCAACCCCTTTTTCTTCATTTGCCACTTATCGACTTTAAAATCAAGAAAGGAGAACGTAACTTTATTAGTAGAAAAGCTAACCTGGCTTAATTCGGTGTCAAGTTAGAAGACCAAGAAAAAAGGTTTGGGCCACACAGTGTGTGTTATACGTGTGCTACGGGATTAATAAAATAAACCTAGGCGAAACAGAGGTCGTTACCTTTTGGAATTCCGATGATGTGGCGAGAGCAAACAAATCACATGGATGATTGTTATTGTATGGTAAAAGTTCATGGTCATAATAGGAAAAGTATTTAAATCATGTACCACATGGTTCCAACATTTCTGCATCAAACCCATCTGTAACCCTACAATCATCATTTGATTCTGGTGACTGCAATTAAATTTTGATAACCTCAGAAGAGGTACAATCAGAGTTATTTACACAAGGTGAACTAAACGACTTAGTAAGAGATCTATGTCTCTCGAAAGAATTGCCATAAATTTTGGGTTCTCGTTTAAAGGAGAAAAGACTGCGCTATCTCCAGGTACAACATTTTCCCGGTAAACTTTGGTATAATTGATATTATATGTTAAGTAAATACATAATAATGGTGAAGCTCTAACGTCCCTCGTGGAAGCACGGCTTGCAAACTGAAAGGTTAAGACTCTCATAGGTGTGACATCACGCCTTAGACGACCGCCATTATTACCCCTTGCTCGAGTAAGCGCAGGTACACAATTATTTTCAGTGATTGGGTCTGCCTGCATCGCTGTCCGCGCCTCAACCACTTAGACCACTCTGACGATTTAGGTAAATACATCAATTGATATTCTGTAAAATCCTTATGTGATGCATAAAATCTGATTTTAGATTTATAAACAAGAGACACAACTACATTAAAATCACGCATCAGAACCAAAGCCTGAAGAAATTAAATTTTGTAACTCTGTGTAATATTATCAATCAACAGGTTACAAATAGTCTTGTCGTACATTATATATACATACAGTTATTTACAACTATGTCAAATATGTTATGTATAATAATTTAATTGTTGATCTGATAATAAAGGCTATTAAAAAAGACATTAATTATCCATGTAGGTTGGTTTCACATTTAATGACTTTTATGGTTTTGGATACTTCCATTGATACGTTGTCATGAAAATGGTGGGGGTCATTTTTATAATAAACTATAAAGCACCGTAAACATATCTATAAATGTATAGGTTTTTATAGTTTAATTCAAAATTACAGTCACGCATGTTACGAAATGCTAGATGAAGATTTTCGTCAAAGCAAGAAGAGAAGTGCTGACCCTGTTGCCTTCGCTTTGCTTTTCAGATTAGTTTGATTTTGATAGTTATCCTAAGTTATATTAAGTTTCCTTTAGTTGATCTAGATCGTTCTATTGGTGAAGAAGTGATGCCTATTTTTCACTTGGCATACCAATTCTTGTAAATTATTGAGTTCGTTCTATAGCCGATAAATTCGTAAAATATTTTCACCGAGTTTAATAACGCTGTTACATTATTTGTATATCAGGTTACTGTGCTGGCTAGTTTATCTTAGAAATATAAGCTGTAATAATTTAAGGATGGTATTAAACCTTAGATAATGCTAGTTTGTAGTTGCCGTTAGATGATTACACGTCGCCTAATTTTTCCGAAAATCTTTAGCAGGCAAGGAAAACCATATTGTTAGTTTAGTTTTTCGCAGTCTTGCGATTCTCTTTATCCTTGGAGGAATTAGTGAGTACTGAAGTGATAGTACATATTGTATTGTCAAGATAGCTCTCGGCGATCAAGTCCGCTGATATTCATAGAAGTTTATAGATTGGAATTCGACAAGTAACTAAGAGAAGGTAATAATTTTATTAGTCCTGGCTCTAGAGTGTGATTACTGTTCATAGGTGTAAATTTATATTTAAATTTTTAAAATTTTTAAGTTTAATTTATCTTACTGTAAGCTTTATTGTTTGTACATATATTTAAAAAAGAATAATTTGGATTTTAGTATTTACGTTATGTAATAATTACAAACCAGTTAGCTTTTGTTTCAGCAACCGCCGAAGTAAAAAACATTTGTTTATGGAACCACATAGGTTTTGAAAATAAATAACTGAGTGTAACATGGTCCTAACCTATGCTGGTATTTGGCAAAGTTTATGCTTCATTCATTCTTTCAAAGAAAGAAGACGAGTGCTGAATATTGTTGAATATTATAAAATTAACAAAAGATAGAATATAAAAGTTGCACTATTTATAATATGTGATATAGTTCAATGAGTTGTGCAAAGCTTTCAACTACAGAAAAGGCAAATTGTTGAGGCGTTTTCGGGAAAACTTAAACAATCTTATAAGAACCTTGGACGTCAGCTCAAGATATCTCACAAACAGATTAAATACATTTTAAAGGAACAAATTGTCTTTATAAGAAAAAAGAATCAGATGCAAAATATACTGAGAAGCAATGAGTGTCCAAGCAATACTCTTGAAATAATTAAGAGAAATACATTCGAAGTCTAGCAATCGGCTGTATACAAAGGATAGCCCAAATTCAAGGCTGGATACAAATTTTGTGCTCTGATACTTTGATAGTCGTCATTTACGGTTCATCTGATTAGTAAATATTAAATACTATTCGAGATTGACGTTTATAAATCGCTCCGAAGCAATTTACCCATTTTGGGAGGTTTCGAGCAAATAATAATACTATTTAAAGCATAACGGTGAAGGTGGAAATAATAAAAATAAGTGTGCCAATTAAAGTAAGAGGAAACTGCTAATTTCTCAGTTTAATATTTAAGTACGTGCATCAGAGGAGACTTGACCTCCGAGAAGTAGATTCGGGCAAGGCTCTTATCGCTGAGCACAGCTGTACATACAATATTGTAAATAGTAAATACGGAACAGAGCCGCACTCAGAATTATTAAAACCAAACCTAAAATATGGATAGTTCTGAGAATGAGTTTAATACATCGGAAGATGGAACAAAGAAAAGGAAACCATCGGGACAAATAGACGTATTCAGTAGAAGTAAATTAACAAAGAGATCGCCAGGAAAAAAGGAAATCAAGACGATACATTACAAAAATGTTTGTTATGATGCAGAACCTCACTACAGAAGTCAAAGAAATTCGTAAGAACCAACAGGAATATAAAGACGAGATCAAAAATTACAAGAACAAAACGAAAGCATCAAACGTGAAAATGAACATATGGCAAGGAACTAAAAGAAATAAAAGGAAAAGTTGAGAGATTAGAAAACGAAAAAAGGAGAAATAATTTAGTGACACAAGGCTTAGAAATTGATATCGAAGACCCTAAGGTTTTGAAAGAAGGCATATTGAATGTATTCAAAGAGAAACTGGGAATAGAAGTACCAATTAAATCAGCTAAGAAACTAGGCCAAAAAACCTGTCTAATCGAGCTAGAAAATTCCAATGATAAGAAAGTAGTTATGATGAACAAAAGCAAACTAAAAGGGAATAAAGAGGTCAAGATATTTATCAACGATGATTTATCCAAGAAAGACAGAGAAATACCAGGCATAATCAGGAAAAGGGCCCAGGAGGAGAGAACACATGGAAAAACTGCTAAAATAGGATTTAGAAAGTTGTATATAGATGGAATAGAGTGGAGATGGGAAGAGACAAAGAAAGAGTTAAGAAAAGCAAGAGAAATAACCAACGGCGACTCAAAAAACTGATTACAGATTTTGGATTGCACGACAAATATAAAGACGACGACCAGGCAATGAAATGGCATTTGAATAGGAAACAACCCAAACACCAAAAAGACACAAAAACAAGAGAACCTAAAAGAAATTTGAAAAGAAGCATGAAACATGGAATTTAGCAACATGGAATGTAAGAGGAATTAGTGGGAAAGAGAAGGAGCTAGTAAATGAACTGAGACAAATTGAGATAGAAATAATAGTAGCAACTGAGACAAAAAAGAAAGGCCAAGGAATGATTCAATTAGAAGATAATTATATTATGATATACAGCGGAGTCCAAGAAAATCAGAGAGCAAAAGGAGGTGTAGCATGCATTGTCAATCAGAAATGGGCAAAAAGAATTTGTAATTGGACATGCATAAATGAAAGATTAATGTCAGTAGAAATAGGGGAAGACCACAAAGACGATAATGTAAACAATAAGGACCAATTTTGGAACGAACTAACATCACTCACAGAAGAAAGTAAAGGGACAGTAATCACAGTAGGTGATTTTAACGGAAGAGTAGGAGTAAAAAATAAGTCAACGGAAGAATCACTAGGCAAATTTGGAGAATAAGAAAGAAACAATAATGGAAAAAGAATACTCGAGTTTTGCAGAGAGAACCAATTCATCGTCACAAATACGTTTTACGAACATAAGAAAATACATCAGTACACCAGGGAAGTTAAAACTAGAGACGAAAAATCAATAATCGACTACATCCTGATAGAAAAGGCCAAAAGGAATATGATTCAAGACGTTAGGGTAAGAAGAGGTCCCGAAATTTACAGCGATCACTACCTGTTAGTAGGAAAAATAAGACACATGGACAGAAAACAAACAAAAGAGAAGCAAAACTTGCAAAAGAAAAAAGTTTATGAACAGATTAAGACTTACATGCTCAAGGAAGAACAATATCAGACAAAATACCAAGAACTAATACAGAAAGAAGTCGAAAAACTGGGCGAAAGATTTCTACACGAAGACATAGACAATAAATGGGAAATATTTAAAAGAATTTTGAAATCTGCGGTAAAGGCAGTATGTGGGGTAGCCAAAATAAATAACCAAAATAAACAAACAGATTGGTGGAATGAAGATATTAAAAACAAAATTAAAACCAAGAAACGGAAATGTAAAAATTATTTAAATAAGAAAACTGAAGAAGCATACCAAGAATACAAGGAACAAAGGAAGAAAGTTAAAGAAATAATAAAGACAGCTAAAGAAAAGTCATGGGAGAAGTTCGGACACAGAATGGAACATAACAGCAAGGAAAACCAGAAGCTATTTTATAGGGTGCTCAAAAATTGTAGAACAGAGAAGAAAACAATACTAAACCAAGTCAAGAATAAAAGAGGTAAACTCATAACCGAAGAAAATGAAGTGATAAAGATATGGAAAGAACACTTCCAAGAAATCCTAACAGTAGATGAAACGGCAACACAAAATTCAAGAGAAGATGAAGAAGGAGAACAAAGAACAGAAAGAATGGAAGTAATAACGGATGAAGAACCCACAATGAAGGAACTATGTGAAGCAATAAAAAACGTTAAGAATGGGAAAACACCTGGACACGACGGAGTAGAGACAGAAATGCTGAAAACTGTGGGAAAATATGGAGCACAAATATTCTTAGACATTTGCAAAGAGGCTTGGAGAACCGGTAGAATACCAAAAGGGTGGGAAGTGGGAATCATATTACCACTGTACAAAAAAGGAGATAGACTTAGTTGTCATAACTACCGAGGAATAACACTGTTGAGCATAGCATGCAAGGTTTATGAAAGAATTTTAGAATAGAAACTAAGAAAAGTCCTAGCAAGACAACTAATAGACTCTCAAAGCGGATTCAGAAAGGGACATAGTATACAAGACCACATATTTAGCTTAAAAGAAGTAATAGAAAGAACACTAAAACAAGACAGAAAAGTTTACCTAGCCTTCATCGATTTAGAAACAGCTTTTGACCGCGCACCAAGAGAAAAGATCTGGAAGAGCCTAATTAGAAGGGGTGTAGGAAAACAATTGCTTAATGTCACCAAAAGCATGTACCAAAACTGCAGGAACTATGTAAGAACTAGATACAATCGGAAGAGTTTATAACAAGCAACGGCCTAAGACAAGGTGGTGTACTAAGCCCTCTGCTGTTCATACTACTCACGGACGACATTATTAACGCATGTAGGTCAAAAGTAGCGAAATTATGTGTGGGATACAGAAACATGCAACGAATAAACATCTCGGAATGTGCGTTTGCTGATGACGTTGTGATATTCGCACCAAAGGAGAGGGACCTACAATACAATCTGGAAATATGGAAAGAAACGTTAGAGGACTACAACATGAAAATTAACATAGGCAAAACTAAGGTCATGGCAATTGGTAAACAAGAAGAACAGACAAACATAAAAATCAACAACAGTAAATTAGAACAAGTCAAAAGGAGGACACGAAGCTGAACTAAACAAACGAATAGAAAACACTGCCAAGTTGTACTACGCACTAGGAAAGACATTCTTGAACAACAAAGAGATTTCTAGGAAAACAAAACTCACCATATATAAAAAAAAATTTATCTACCGACATTGACATTTGGGGGGGGGGGGGAATCGTGGGTAACAACGAAGAGACAGGAAAGTAAACTACAAAGTATGGAAATGAAATATCTGAGGAAAATACTAGCAGTAACCAGAAGAGATAAAATACGAAATCAAATAATTCGAGAAGAACTTAAAGTAGAACCACTGGAAAAAAAAATAGAAACACGACAGCTACAATGGTTAGGACATCTACTTAGAATGGACAAAGATAGACAGGTTAAGAAAATATGGGAATCGAAAGTAGGTACTAGTAGAACAAGAGGAAGACCACGAAAAACATGGACAAGAACAATAGAAGAAAAACTTCTTCAGAAAGGAATAACATGGCAAGAAGCGAAGGTAATGGCACAGAACAAAAAGGAGTGGACCAGATTAGTAGATACGAGTAGAAATCAAGAATAATTTTAGTTTTAAATATTATGTCAAGAATTAGTTTAGTTTTATTTTGTAAATACATACCTTTACACTGTATGGTAGGAAAGGTCTTGATAATATATATATATATATATATATATATATATATATATATATATATATATATATATATAAATACTATTCGAAAGAACTAGTTATTATTGTTAAAATGCACTGGAAAGTCGCTGAAAATTTTACGGAGGCGGTACGAAAACTCCGTAGAATAAGTTTTATAAAACTGAATCGATAATGGATGTAACGCCTTGTAAGTATCAGCGTGAAAATATTGCCTTTAGCAAATACTTATTAAAGACCTACACCTTTATGCGTAGAAAATTAAACTGATGCAAGAGCTTAATTTTGCTGACGATTCTCACTGTCAACAATTCGTCAGTTGGTTTTAGAACATTATGAAGTATAGTCTCAGTTTGATCTAAAAATCATCTTTAGCGATGAGGTACACTTTCAACTCGACGGATTTGTAAACGGATTTGAAAAATCCCCGCATAATTACGAAAAGTAAATATATCCCAAATGAGTCACTGTTTGGTATGAATTTTTCGAAGATAATGCTGGAAATGCTATAACTGAATTTACTAGCACTAGAAAGACGGCACAACGGTCATACAGTTCGAAAAACAAATAATTTACCGCATCAAAAATTTTATGGCCGCCTAATTTTATGAAATATTAATATTATTATATATTATATATTAAATAATTAATAGGCAAGCAAAATCTTTTGACTTTATTTTGTGGTTACCTGAAATTTAAGATCTACTCCAGCGATGAGATCTGCCAAATCGTAAACGAAAATTTTTGAAATTAATTGAGATTTGCAACCGAAGAAAATTAATCGAAAATGTTGTAAATATTTTAAAATAATGGATAAAAAGGGTAGTAATATTTTTATTGTATATTATTTGTCTAAACAAAATTGCAAATACAATAATATATATTCTTGAGCATCGCATGTTCATTTTAGAATGTCCCTTGTACATGTTTTTTTTGATTCTGTTTGGCTTAGTGAAGCTTTTACAATGTATATAAATAGAAACCTTCCTAATGTAACGTGTAAAACGTCAGTTACATTCAAATTTAATTTTTCTTGTTACTGATTTGAACGACACTTCTTACGGCATGTGTTTCACGTTAGACGTACATGTGTGTTGTATCTATGTCCACAGAGGAGCAGTAAATAATTAAACAAAAAACAAGAGGTATATTTGTGGAAGAGTAAACGTAACGTTTGTTTCTTACGTGCAGGCTGCTGGTGAAAAATAACTGTTATAAAAATAATATACTTTTATAGTAATTTGAAGTTTGCACATAAATCTGAAAGTTGACTATGTTTAGTTAGTAGTTGGGCCCTTGTGTTTAAAGTGTTGGTACGAGTTTGTTCCGAAAAATTTTTCTTCCTCATGGATAAGTTTGGTAATATTGTTTTGAAGTACATGAAATCGGTATCACAATATCCTCTAAATCAGTTGTTTCCAAACTTTTCTAAGAGGGATTCACTTTTGAAAAAATTCTGTCACCGCCTCTCCACTTTATTTATAATAAAACAGCCATTGCATAATCAAATGACCGAAAATATATGTTCCAAGTAGCTCAATTTGTTTCTTTGTCATCTAGTAGTAAAAGTTTTTTGTTATTGAATCATTCCTCACTAAGTAGCGTAATTTCTTTCTTTGTGTTTTCAAAACTTTTCACTATATTAGAGAGAGTGATAGATGGTTCTGGGGCCTTTTTTAAAATTTTAGTTTGGCTTTATATCAGCAGCAAAGCGCGTTTAGGTATCTTTTTAAACCTGGGAGCTGTGCTTGTTGATTATTGAGTGCTATACCGTACATTAACGATATTTTACGGGTCATATTGATTAATTTGTTAAATATGAATCAATTTTTTAGTCTGGAAGCGATAAGAATAAAAAGTATGACAGATTGTACAGAAAAGCATACTTTAATATGGTTTTAGGGTTGTTTCCAATAAACATTAGTGGATTAATTGTTGAGAAGTTTTTTAAAAGAAAGTATGAAGCCGCCAAAGCTGACACTTAAATAGTAAACATCTAGACAAAAAGAAAACAAGCCTGTGGAATTTTTTGGAAGAAAGCTAAACTCTTCTATAAAGAACACTTTTACATTACCAATTACTACTAATAAAAAACAAGTGATTGAGTTGCATTTTTCATTGACAAAACCAGTAAGTCGCATATAATTTTCAAATCTTGATTTTAACAATTGTGAAAAGGGTTCAAATAATAGGTGATAAAAAAAGACTACAAAGTAGTAAACAGCAGAAATCTCCAATAATAATATTAAAAAAAAATATTTAAACACAAATTGTTGAAAATATTAAGAAATGCACGTACTTCTTACTACAAAACGAACCCACAAATATTTTTGTATCCTGTTTATAGCATTTGTAAGATACGACACGAAAAATGGTCTTACAAATATATTTTATCTGTACACCAGTCGACATCGAGATACTATCGTAAAATGGTTTTATAATAACTATTATATTTACTAGGCAAAATTTATTGATATATACACCGATAGCGTCAAAACCCATAAAACATCGTTTTTGTCTCATTATCAAATTACAATTAATGTCGTAAGCTACATGGCTACACTATCTTTTAAACCGAAAAGTTCTTGCGTTCTGTTATGAAAAGTGTTATTAAAATTGCAAACACGTATTTTTATAAAAATAGCTTATATATATAGATCTTTTTTGTCATATAAAAGATGGGTGATGTTTTAAAATGATTTTTTAGTTAAAAGCAAAACTTTGATCTACTTAAAAGATGAGAACTTAGTTTCCAATTATCTTTGGCTTGTTAGGCTGGCTTTTCTGGTTAATATTTTCAACCATGTAAATATTTTAAATAATGATTTGCAAGTATATAAGGTTATTATAATAATTACCATAGATAAAATTAATGGATTTACAAAATAATTTGATTTATGTTCAACTTTAATTGGAAACAAGTTATTTATTCCAATGCATTTAAGAATAAATCGAAAGGTTAGTTAAGTATGATAATAATAATGGTAGAGCTCTAGCGCTTCGCGGGAGAGCATGGCCTGAGAGATAAAGGCTCTCTCATATGTCCGACTTTACTGCCCAGTCATCGCGCACCATCTCTGGTGCGAGGCGATGTGGCAAGCACCTCGCCTAAGACGACCGTCATTATTACCCCTTGTTCGAGCGAACGCAAGTACTCAATTATTTTTAGTGACTGAGTAGGCCACCCGGCAAGCATCAGAGAGCTCCGGGAACGGAACCTGGGTCTATCCGCATCGCAGTCCACGCCTCAACCGTGGCTATTTAACTAAGTATAATATGATAAAATCTGATTAGGTTTTTTCATGAACGTAAATCAGTTTTTACAATTTAAAACAACAACTATATGACCTTTCCCCCCGAGAAAGTCCAAAGGTAGTTATAGGTAGATACTGAATTCATTTTTAGACAATTTATTTCAACATGGTGGGATATTAAAAAAGTAAAACTTATTGAAATATCAAGTGCTGGAACTAGGCGTTTTTTTCAAAAGCCAGATCGATTTCGAAGTAATAGGATGCAAGATTACCCCGAGCTGGCGAATGAAAGTGCCAAATAATTACATTTATGAGAGTTAAAATTCTTGTCTATGACTGCCATTGAAATAAAAGTGAAGAATTACCTCGAATTTGAAAACTATATGATTGTGTGTATATGGAATACGGAGCCCAAAGTTGGAAAGATTATGAAAACATGTACATTGACATTTTTTATTTTTTACTTTGTTTTTATGTTGTTTAAAGTTATTAATGTTTTGTTTATGCTCTACAAGCTGAACGAATAGTTATGTTCGAGGATTTGTTTAGTAGTTAATTTAAGGTATTATTTTTATATTCTTATTTAAGTAGCTAAAGATGGAAATAAATGTCTTAATAAGGCGTATTGCAACTCATACTTTGAAAATCATTACTCTAATTCATTTTTAAATCACCTACAATATCAGGTAGGTTTGTAAAGTTGTAGACGAACTGATTCGTGATATTGTGAAGCAGACAAATCTTGCTTGAATTTTTAGAATATTTTGTTAATGACAGACATCTGATTTTTTCTTCAAAAAAACGAAGAAATTGTTGCCATCACTTTTCCTGTCGAAAGGCTGAGAACTGATATGGTGCTACTCGCGTGATGACTGTTGGGACTTGGGAATAAAGTAGTGCACCTAAGTTTCATCGGTGGTTGAAAAATATATAACCTTCGTCTTCATATTGCTGTAGAAGACGACTGGGAGCTTACATGAGCGTCATTTTTTCACGTCCGTCAAAGTGTGTGGTACCCACCGTGCATTCACTTTGCGATAGTGCAAGTGGTTTTCACGATGTTTTCTACACTACTAACACTGACGAATAGCATTGATCCAAGTTTCTTGGTAGTGCTGCGCCTATTCATACGAATAAGCGCGTTCACTAGTTCACGATCAATGTTGGGTTCGGTGACGGTCTGCAGCCGACGATCACGCGGTTCATTTTCCACGCTCTCTATCCTCTCTATGAAGCACATACACCACTCAAACACACGGGTCCGTGAGGGATAGTTTTTCTCACACTGTTGTTGGAGTTTGAGGTGAATTTTAACAAACGGGACGTTTATCCAACCAAGAATTTAATCACAATACGTTGTTCTACGCTCCGCAGTATCTTCTATTCGGTGATCACTCTAATAACTCCCGAACAGGACTGAACAGGTTCTAACTCGAGCAGGAGGGAGGGTGGAGGCTGTGGCTTTACGCTCTCAAGGTCGCACACAAGTTAGTTCCGGTCATATTTGAATCACCTTGTACAATGTTTATAAAGTTTTTTAAATTAATTATAAGGCCCGATAAAATAAAAAGAATAACATAGATCTTATTCAATGTTTTATTGTATTATGACAGAACAATGCTTGTCATTTAACCATCAACCAGTTTTAAACATGGTGTAGAAAAATGGTTGCCCGTACGATCGATATATCTCTGCAGGCTCATATTGATTGTCGAGTCATTTTCATTGATACTACTGCAATCGCGTTACGTATAGCGTCCTTTAATTTCCCAGTAGATCGTCGCCTGCGTTGAAATACTTCAGTTGTACCCCCAGAAGGAAATAGTAAGGGTACAGGTCTGCAGACCCTAGGATATTACTATGTAATGAAATGAGGCGACTTAAAAACATTTACCTCAAAACTTCTTGGCGTGTGTGCGATAGCGCCATCTTGTTGCACCCACAGTGGTGCATTTTCATGTTTGTTGAGTCTGGGCTCTAGGAAATTGTGAAATATCGCAATATAGTGGGTAGATGTAACAGTCACCGCGTGCTCTGCTTCCTAAAAAAAAGCACGGCCTTCTGATGCTAAATCCCGTATCAGCCCACCAAATAGTTGACCGGGAATAAGCCGTTTATGAGATTGTCGAGGATTTTGTGAGCCCTAATACCACAAATTCTGCTTATTCCGAAAATGTTTCGCGAGCGGTCTGTTAGGCGTACCACTCACATTTTTTAAGTTTTTGAACCATTATTAGTTGGTATGGGTGGAACATGATATTGCAGTGTAGAATTCTCCGCACGCCCTGTCAGGTATTTCTAAGGCGAGAGTATTCTTAACAGCGGAACGTTGTGGCGATATGACAAGGCCTGGTTCTCTGCTGCGATATTCTCGGGTGTCCGAATGCCACAAGATCTAATTGTGTACCCACAATGCACAAAACAGGAGATGAATAAATTTATGATAAATGTAATTGTCTGTGACCACAGATATGGTTGATGTTGATCTTTGTCTACAACGTTATAGTCATATTTCTGTGATTTGATGATAAATCTTCTATAGCCGTGTATTTTGTGCATAAAAGCTAAATAAAAGGACTATATAATTAGTAATGTTCTCGCACGCTGTTTGAGAAGTTGCAGGAGCGAGTTGTTAAAATTGCGAACGTATTATTGCATAAACTGTCAAAACAGTCGCCGAACTTTTCCATGTTAAGTCTATGGGAACTGGATTTGCTAATTGCTCTAAATCCATTTGTCCGATTTCGAAATAATTTATCAGGTTACCTCACTCGCTTCGAGTTCTATCATTGTGGAAAATTTCGTAGTGATCGTAGTAAAAGCGCTACAGATGCAACAGACTGACGGATATTGTCGCATTCACCCACTGTATACCAGTGTATATTATGAAACGTAAGCATATATCTGTGATCACCACTTAGCATGAGCATAATGCACAAATTAATTTACAAATGAACTCTATCACTAAAATATCTTTTTATTTTAATGCTAATTTTTAAAAGAATTTTTTAATTTCTTTTAATAGTCATATTAAAATACTTATCGAAAATATTACTCCTGTATTTTATTACTTTTTATATAGTTACAGTTTTGTTAAGAATGTAAAACATGTTACAGCTATTAAGGCCAAAACAGCAGACACGTAAGTAGAAAAATTTAGTAGAAAATGAAACAGAAATGACCTTTTAGATATACGATTACTGTTAATCGCGTAGGCCGTGGAAACATCGGTTTTTGCAACTTTTCTTTTGGGATGCGGGAGAGATTCTTAAGCCAATTAAAGCAGGAATTGTTTTTGTTTTTGTCTTTTATACTTTATCAAACTGTCAAGTCAGAAGGCGGTTATTGTTTTTGCCCTTTTAGTTGTTGTTTCTGGATTAATTAATGACGAAATAACCGCCATCCTCCCAAGTTGTATCTGTTATGTATTTCGACGCGCGAAGCAATAAATTCTACATTGCGCGGCGTGCCGATTTCGACTCGGCAGCCGCATGCAGCGGCACCTAATTTCGTTGCAATTATTGTCTCGGCCTTTTAATTCGCCGTTCCAATTAGTGGTCGCCAAGGCTGGCGTCAAATTTGCGCTGATGAATTTTTAAAGGCTTCATCAGATAAGTCCGGTAGGAGCTGCGTGCATTTGCCGGCAAGCGCCGGGCTTCTTGGCTTATAGATAATTTAAAATTCATTGTACTCCCGAAATTTCCCTAAAAAAGTTTAGCCCTAAATTATGCAACGTTGGCGGCGTTACAAATCCCTTCCAAATTATATTACTTTGGTAGAAGAAGAAGTTACCTGGAAATTGTAATTATAATAGGGGCATCGATTTCGCTTGGAAGCGGATTTAGGTATTGGGGCGATTTTAGGGGTAACTGAGCATTAATTGATCATTATCTTACGGATTTTGAATAGAAAGTATGATACCCATATAGTATGTAGGTAATATGAACAGAAAAAAGTGGGACATAATAATGACTAAATTTGCAACGTTATGTATAAAAGATAATTTTTAAATATTAGCATAATCAAATTTATCCATTTAAATATGATTTAGTGCTTTAACATCATTATAATTTATTATATAATAAAAACAATAATAATTTAAAAATAAAAATTTGGTTGAATGAAATATAAAGATTTTTAAACTTAAGATATATCAAAGTTATTAATTTTTTAAGATTTTTTTATAACAAAATTCACGGAGACCTGTTTAATATTTGCATTAATTATTTTGTTATGTAAAGGTACGTCTACGTTGCTAAAAAGCGTAGAATAGGACATAACAGGACAAAACGGGATAGTACGAGGGTTTTTTTTTCAAGGTCCGATGGGTCGTTAAATGAAAATTACAGTCAGAATCAAGAAAATTTTATATGGAACAATGTGATACAATATTAAGGTACTTTTCGTCGTAATCGCCGTTCCGATTCATACATTTGTCGTAGCGTTTCCAATACCTTCATCATAGAAAGCAGCCACCTGTGTATTCAGCCAATTCTGTACTCTGGTCTGCAGCTCGTTGTCTGTGGAGAAAGTTTGTCCCCCTAGCTAGCGTTTCATGTGAGCAAAGAGATAAAAATCTGAGGAGCCAAGTCAGGACTGTATGGTGGGCGATCAAAAACTTCCCATCCAAAACGCTGCAGGAGGATCGTTGTTGCAACTTCAGTGTGCGGTCGCGCATTGTCATGAAGAAGAACAATGCCTGACGACAACATTCCTCTTCTCTTGTTCTGAATTGCCCTTCGAAGACGTTGAAGAGTCTTGCTGTACGAAGCTGCAATGATGGTTGTGTCACGTGGCATAAATTCCACCAAGAGAACACTTTTACGGTCCCAAAACACTGTAGCTGTAGACTTTTTGGTGGAGAACGTGCGCTTGAACTTCACTGGTTTACAACTCGGGGAGTGTGAATGCGTCCACTGTTTGGATTGCTCTTTCGTTTCTTCAGTTTCGTAATGGACCCATGTCTCATCTCCTGTGACAATTTTGTCAAAAAACTCATCTCCGTCGTAATGATAGCGCTGGAGAAAGGTTAATGCGGCGCCTATTCGCTGAGTTTAGTGATGGCCAGACAGCATCTTGGGAACCCATCTTGCGCAGAGTTTGCGGTACTCGAGTCTTTCACTCACAATGGTATAGAGAGCTGAAATTTCCGGAAACAAATCACTCAACCCAAAAATTGTGAACCGACGATTTCCGCGAATCGCCTGATCCACGCGCTGAACAAGATCATCGGTTGACACTGGCTTCCTTCCCTGGCCGCCTGCATCATGAACGTTTGTGCGTCCAGCATCAAAGTTCCTGCACCATTTTCGTACTTTGCTGTCATCCACGAAAGCTTCTCCGTACACTTTATTCATTCGTCCATGAATTTCAGCTGCATTGCTTCCTTCAGCATGCAGAAATCAAATTACTGAATGCAATTCACATTTGGCGAGAGACTCTATTTTTCGAATCATGTTTATGTGCTCCTTACGTACTCAGAAATGACAACCGCGAATCGACGCGTTCCCCGGGCCAACTACAGACACAGCGCAAGACGTCTGCGCACAGACCTAGCGGATTTTCCCCGAAGCTTTCCTTTAGCGACCAATCGGACCTTGAAAAAAAAATAGCCCTCGTAATATATCAATGATCAGTGCTGTTTTCAAAGTAGCTAGATACGAAGTATGAAAGTGTCAAAATTACCAATGCAGATTTCATAGTGTCGTTACACGACATAAATGGTGAGAAATAGAGATTTGTATATATTTTTTTGAATAATTTATATGTAATCAGAACAGTTTACCCATAATTTGTTCTATGAGCTATTAGGACTAGTGTTGACGAGTGGAGGGTAACACCCATTGGTACTTATAATATATTATATGACAAAACACAAAACGTGGCGAAACGCCTGAAATTGAGAAATTGTAATGCTGAATCTAGGTAGGTAGTTTTGATTTTCTTTTGTGCTTGTAGAATGCGGAGTGAAATCTTTTGTAAAATGACATCCAAAAGTGTTTGTTTCTCTTCGTCAGATATGGTCCATTTTCTTGTTTCAGTTCGAATTGAAGGGATAGTTTGAGGTTTTTTTATTTTGAAATTTCTTTAACTTTGCTTGTCTCTTTTTTTCTATTATTATTTTTATTTCAAGAAGGATATTGATAGTATTTTGGTCTTGTTTTATTTGGGGATGGAGTGCTTTACTGCATCTTATATGATTTCTATTAAGTAGTCTGCAGCTCGATCTAACTCTTCTGGTTCTTTTATTCTGATCTTTAGGCTGACCTTTAAATCAATACACTTGCAAAAACAATCTCAATTTGCATATTTATTGTATAATATACTATTGCGGTGTTTTAAAATTACTGAAAAGCAAATCGTCACAATAATGGGCGAATGGTCCGAAGAGAGTCATCTTCGGATTTTACATTAGCATAATTCGGTAAAAAACCGATCGTAACCACTAGTTCAAATCTGTTGGCCAGTAAGTAGGTTTTTCTAAAGAGAGAAAAACAAAGTTGTTATCAGTTATGCATTCATAAACCTGTCTGCCTTTGGGAGTAAGTAATCTAGAGCCCCGCTAGGCATGCCTAGAATTGAAATCTCCACCCACTATGAATGATGACTCTAGTGTTTGTAGAAACTGATCTTGTGTTTTGAGGGCAGTGTACCGCTGATATACTAATGGTCATGGTAACTTGTTGACTTGAATGGTAGTGGCTTAAATATGATGTTTTAAATTGTGGCAGTTTATGATGTATTTTATGTTTTCCTTTATTATGATAGCAGTGCTATCAAGGTGGGCCGCTCCATTAGGATGGTAAATTAAATATCTGGGTAGTGTAGTGCGATTCCGAGATACGCATTGTATCAATACAATTTATTTTGAGGAAAATTTCAATTTGCTGCTGGAGCTCATTTGAAAATTAGCCATTGTGATAATATTTTACTTATGACTATGGTAAGCATATTTAGGATAATGCTTTTGCTGAATTAGCTGGTAGAAAAGACTTTTGAGCTCGTCTAAGAAATTTAGGAATATTAATTTATTTGAATGTATAATTTGTGTTAGATTTAAAAACATGACTATACTGTTTATTTATTTTTATAAAGGGGTTTGATTAGATAGCATTGGGAATTGACTATGATTTAAAGTTGAAACTGGATTTCTTCTGGTGGCTACATTTTTTGGCAGAATTTTAATAGGCTGGTATTTCTTTTGAAGTTCGCGATAGACTGCGCAGCTTTTATAATTTTCCGTATGAAGACCTTCACATAAGATATATTTTGCGGGAGTTGTAAGGATATTAGTACAAGTGGCGGTGTTGTGGGCACCTTCGCATTTCATACAAGAGTAGGGTTTATTGTAGTATGCTTTCGTGTGATTATATGCCTGACAATGTGTGCACTGGACTAATTCTGTTTTTCTGCTTGGTGGTTTACTCTAATACATGTATGGTGCAGGTATTTAAGGTTATAAATATCCTTATTATTTTCTTCAGTTTCTAAATCTACAAAATATAGGGTTAATGAATCTTTCTACTTCTGATATTATTGATGTTCCTAACATTAAAACTGTTTTTAGTAAATCTTTTTGAAGTATCTCGATCAGAACTGAGCAATGAAGGTTTTTTATGACCACTTTATAGGATCGATTTTCCTTAATTTGATAAGTGTGGTGTACTAAATTTTTGTCTGCAGGTACTTTATTAATGTGCGGTAGAAATCAGGAGTTTTTACGTTAAGTTTTACAGAATTATCTGCGATTGCTTTGAAATCATATGCATTTTCTGGAATAATAAACCTGCAAAGCTTGCAACGCATAGCGAAGTGGCGAAGCACTAACGCTGACCTTTGACCAATCAGTTTCAAAATCACTAGCAAACAAGCTTTTTTACTCACCTGTCGATTGGTGAAAACAGAATTTGAAATTCCCAGCCGTTCTCGAGTTATTGCTCGGACGGACGGACGGACAACATGAAGTTAGTAAGTGACTCCACTTCGCTTCGCCATTTGACAAGATTGAGGTTTTTTAAATATGCCGAAAATTTTTGTAATACCATGGATAAAGACAGGGGGGGTTTGGGAATATTTTTATTTTCAGTTATTAGTTGCTTCATTTTCATTCGGTGCCATTTACACTTAATTTTCTTGTATAGTTAGCGGTGCATATCTATTTGTATCGTGTACTGCAACCGTTGTTACAATTTAATTTGTTTTAGGTTCCTTTTGGGATACTTTTTCTTATTTTTCCACTTCTTGCCAAGAGATTTTATTTGCGGATGAACTCTGAATTTGTGTCGGATTGTACTTCTGTACATACGGGAGGTTTATAGCTGTATGGTTTATATTGGATTAGATTCATAATTTGAGAGTTTGTGTTTTGCACAAACGTGGAAAGATTGACAACGTGTGTCTATTATTTTGAAAGTCGCTTGTTTGTATTTGGGTACTAATTGCTTGAATTAACTGCTCTTATTGATAATGATTCCCGAACTGTAGATAACTTGGTATAAGATTAGGATTACATATTATATTATTCGATTTAAATTTGTTGCTATGGCTCTAGCGTAAAGACCAGCGGACCGCACGGCACTCTGGTTATTTAACTTCATAAAGAATTGTCGTTTAAGTGGTAATCAGTAACAATAATAATTTACCAATAAACTTGCAGGCAATCTTCTCTAAAGGAAAATTGGCAACTATTTTTACACTTCTTGTCGATAGGAGATTCATATAAAAGTTTGATGTAGCTTTTCTAAATATTCAGGCAATATAACACTACTGTATATTGATAGTGAAGCACAAAAATGAAAATTAACAACTGAGACTTTGCAGATTTATTTAATAGTATAAGGCAAATAAATGATTAAATTTGCAAAACATTTGTCTATAAACATTTATTTAATGGGTTCATCTCGGGCTCTTTTAACTGCTTCTAATTTTCTTGCCATTGAGTCAGACAATGAGCGAATGGTGTCTTGATGGACGCGTTTCCATAATTCAGACAGATTCCTTGAATACCGCTATACTCTTTGTGTAATGATATTTTAGACATTTTCTATCGGTGAAAGGTAACATAATTGGGTCGGCTATGACAGAGTTTTTACTTTGTTTTGTTGGAGGTTTGATGTGATGCGTGCTACATGAGATCGAGGGTAATCGTGTTGAAAGATTGATTGAGGCACCATCTGAAGGAAAGAAAGTATCGCGACTGTACATTGTACGTGGTATAATTATTAGGTGCCATCGTTGTAAAATATAAGATTTGCTATGAGTACCTAAATCAACTGTAAATGATACCTGAGTAGAATGTGAAATAGCTGCAAAATAAAGTGGCAGGCCACATAAACTTAATAGTGATCAAACCTTAAAAAGAGTAGTGATAAAAAATAGGATGTCATCGATGGCGATTATTCATGCTTCTAGCGTTGACGCTAACACCAATACTGATCATAGGGAGCTAAAGATCATGGGTTTTTGCAGTTGTATGACTATTCACAAACCCAAATTCTATGGAGTGATAACCAGAGTTTGGCGCATGTTAGCAAAACTCTTCTTATCCGAGTATATTGTGCCAACAGTCAAGTTGCCGGCGAAGACATGATGATTTGGGGGCGTTTTCCATGGTCTGACTCAAGTCCTTTAGCTTTTGCAGACGGAAGAACGAATATTGGGATGTGTATACGTCCAGAAATACTGCTGCACAGTACCTGCGCTCTTCGAAATCTTTAGTAATTTTGTCTACTACACGATGTACTTGCTCAGTTGTTGCGTGATGCGTCCGAAAAATAAACTGGTAATCAGGGATAAGGTGATTATCCAAAAGGATTGGGTATAATTTCTGTAAGAGTATTTTCTCAAATATTCTGGACAGTGCTGATAGTAGGCTGATAGGTTTGTAAGAAGCTGGTTGATTAGTAGATTTTTCGGGTTTTGGAATTAGGATTATTAGAGCAATTTTCCATTGTTCGGGGTTTTCGATCTACTTTTTTAGCAATTGGAGACCCTTGTCCGTGCAGAGTCTCATCATTATCTGGGTCACGCCCGTAGGTTGGAGCTTTTGGTTGCTTGTCTCGGTTTGTTCGAGTATCAGTGTTTTCTAGTCTGTCGTATTTTTTGTGGCTAGTTACCATTATCTATTGTGCGGTGATAGAGGAAATTGATGCGGCTGATAGAGCAATTGTGGCTGATATGATATCGTGTTCGGAGATTTAAATGTATCTTGAACGGGCCTGTGTGTAATAATTTGATTTGGATTTGGAAAATTATTGGGATATTGATAATTTTGTTGAACCATCTGCATCATGCTTTATTGGCATGACTATGTATTGTTGAACATTTGACGTCAATGCGATTTGATTTGGGTTATAGTAGACTATAATGGCAGTAATGATGGAGCAGTTAAATTAGAATTAAAATTTGTGTTTTGAAATATATAGAAAATGATTCATAATACTAATATTAGAGGATGCGGTGGCTCAGATGGTTGAACTAGTTAACTCTGTCCTCTAGCCGGCGCGTGCGAGTTCGAGTCTCGCTCAACTCGTGTGTGAATGTCCTAGCATTTAAGTGCATGTTAGTGGGCACAATCAGCCCTTGAGGATGCAGTGCCTGTAAGTGTGCAAAAAAAATACTAATTTTAAAAGAAATTGCAGGTCTGACTTCAATAACAGGCAGAGTGTTTTGGGCACTTATATATTGAAGCGCGACACGCGACCGCTCCGAAACATAAGCGCGAAATGATACACAAAAAAAATGAAAATAAAACAAAATATTAGTAAAACCTATGTTTTTAGTTACATAATTTCTTTACCTAGTATTTTCTTAATATGTTTATTTCTTTAAATATTTTATTAACTTAATTTCCATAAATTTTTTTGTAAATTCTTGTAAATTATATATATATATATTTTTTTTTATTTACTCATTTGCTAATTTACAATCTACTCCTATAACTAACAGAGTAATAAGTAAATATGAGGCAAGGTTCATGGTAAGCGTTGGGTACCGTCCCTTGACGGTTCTCCACTTTCTCCTAGTTAACTAGGTCTTCTGGCCATTGTCTTTTAAGTCTTCTTTCAATTTGTGGTTGGGTGTATAGTTCACTTATGAGTTGGTTGCTGTGGTTGGTGCTGCGTTGTTTGGATTTGTTGAATCGTTGTGGAGGGTTTGATTGGACACGTACCAGGGAGCGTCGGCCATTATGCGAAGTGTCTTCGACTGAAAGGTTTGTAGGATTTTTGTGTTGGAGGGCTTACTGCATCCCCACAGTTCGATACCGTAGGTCCAGACTGGTGTTAGAATTATTTTGTAGATGATCAGTTTGTTCTCCAGAGATAGTTGAGATTTCCTGCCTAGTAGCCAGTTCATTTTCTTCACTTTTAGGTCCAATTGTGTCCTTTTGCCTTAATGTGCTCTTTCCATGTGAGTCTTGGTCTAAATGTAGGCCCAAATATTTGACTGTGGCTTTCTGTGGGATCAGAGTGTTTTTATGTTAATTGTGGACAGTTGCTTCGTTTTGTGGTGAACGTGATCTGGGCGGACTTTTCGGTGTTGACCTGGATCTTCCATCGTTTTAGCCAGTCTTGTAGTTCGTTTAGGTGATCTTGCAGTTTATTAGAAGCTCTTGCTGGATCGATATCGGACGACAAGATTGCTGTGTCGTCAGCAAATGTGGCCATCATAGTGCTCTCTGTGACGGGAATGTCAGCAGTGTATATTAAGTAGAGTAGTGGCCAAGGACGCTGCCTTGCGGCACTCCAGCTTTAATTGGGTGGTAGTCGGAGAGTGAGTTGTTTACTTTTACTTGGTAGGATCTTTCATTAAGGTAAGATTTTAGGAGTAGGTATATGGGACTGGGAAAATGCCTTTTAATTTATATAATAATCCGTTGGTCCAAACCTTATCAAAGGCCTGCTGTACGTCAAGGAACACCCAGCACACATCTTCTTCTCTTCGAGACTTTCTTTGATTTTGTTCACAATTCGGTGGCATTGCTGTGTTGTGGAATACTTTTGTCTGAATCCAAATTGGTGTTGAGGGATTATGTCGTCTGTGAGTGTTGATTGGGTTATTCTGTCGAGAAGAAGTTTTTCAAATATTTTTGACATTTGTGGCAGCAGGCTTATTGGACGGTACGATGAAGGTTCGGTAGGTGGTTTACCTGGTTTTCCAATCATAATTATTTGCGCGTGTTTCCACTGAACTGGGAAATAGCATAATCGAAGGATGCTGTTGAATATGGTAGTTAATAGCACGATTGCCTTTCTTGGTAGATGTTTTAAGATCTCCCCGACTATGAGGTCATACCCAGGGTCTTGTACGAATTTGTATTGTTGATTTGTTTTCGAATTTCTGCTGGTGTAAAAGGCTTAACGGGCAGTGATAGTTGACAGGGGCGTTAATATAGTCTTCAATTTCTTCATCTTGGTTGTCATTGTCTGAGACTGGAGAAACACTTTTGAAAGATGATCCGCGAATACATTGCTCTTTTCTATGTCTGACTGCGCCCAGTTTCGATCAGGTTTTCTTATGGGTGGGGTTTGTATTACTGGCCTCTTAATTCTTTTGTTGCTTTCCACAACGAATGGTCTTCGGGGATAGATTCGTGATGTAGTGTTTGAAGGTGTCGTTGCGGGCTTGGTTTAAAACAGAGTGGAGTTGGTGTGTTATCCTGTTAAGGTCAGTTTTGTCCTGAGGGTTTCTTGACCTTTGCCATTTCCCACTGCTCTTCTTCTTTTGTGATCAATTTTTAATATGCAGAGGAATATTATCATTTCCCTGGTTTGCTTTGTTCCTTAGAGGGTGGCTTTCCATGCTGCGGTTTGTATTGTATTCGTTAGATGCTGTACCACCTCTTCGATTTCGAATTGCTCTTTGATACGATGATCCAGTCTGATTTCTTCATTTATTAAGTTTTGGAACATTTGCCAATTGGTATCTTTTGTGCACAAAGGTAGGCATTGGCTCTCTGTAGATAACATTGGTACTGAGGGTTAATATTATGGCGCTATGGTCATGGCATAGATCTAAACTAGACTTAATATCAATGTAAGTATTTGATATGCCTTTTGATATAGCGAAATCAAGTAGGTCCGAATTTTATTCCTGTCCGTGGGCCAGTAGGTTGGCTCTCCGTAGAAATATAAGTTAGGTTGTTTAGTTGTATTGAACGGAACAGATTGCGACCTTTAGGTGTGATTAATCTGGACCCCATGTTGTATGTTTGGAGTTCAGTCTCCAATTGCTATAAATTGTGTTCCAAGATAGTTGAAAAGTCATTATATTCTTCTGTCGTGATATTGTGTCGTGGCGGGGAGTAAACAGCCGTAATAGTAGTTGGTCTAGGAAGTGATTCTAGTTTTAATAACGTCGCTTGGATTTTGGCTGTTTTAAAGGGTTGGAGGACATGGTGGTTAGTAGTCGATCTAATTATGATGGCTGAGCCTGCATGCGCCGTACCGTCAGGGTGATGAGTATAGTAAATGGTGTAGTATGGGATTCTGATAAACGTTCTTTCAGTTGAGTGGCTTTCAGAGATTAGGAGAATATCAATTTTATTGTAGTTTAAATATAGGGTGATTTCTGGAACGTGATTTGATAGCCCGTTTGCATTCCAGGCAGCTATTCGAATTGAGGAGGTCATTGTTTGGTCAAATTGCTTATGACTGTGGTAAGCATGGTGAGAATCATGCTGTTTTGATTAGTAGCTGGTTGAATAGGTTTTTAAATTCGTATAAAAAGTTTTGCATTGTATTAGTAAGGTTGTCATTATTATTATTATTTTTATTTTGATTACTTGTTGCTCCTGCGGCTACATGGGCATAACTACCTCTAGTTTGAGGAGGCTGTTGTGTTATCTGTTGAAAAGCTGGATTTGTACTTGAATGTAATTCGAGGATTGGTTTATTTGTGAGGTTTGGATTGTGTTTATTTCTGGACTTTAATAGAACTCTGTAAGTTGTGCAGCCCTTGTAGTTGGTAGGGTGCCCTCCGCCACATAGTGCACAGGTAGCCGGGTGTCTTTGGTTTTATTACAGCTTTTGAATCGTGTGGTTTGCCGCATTTAACGCAGTTGTATGCTTTCATACAATACGATTTGGAGTGTCCATAGGCCTGGCATCGGGTGCATTGTATTATAGTGTTTTATGTTTTGGTGGTTCAACTCTTATTTTTGTATTTTGTAGGAATTCTATGTTATAAATTTCTTTATTATTACTTTGAGGACTTATATCGACGAAAAATAGTGGTAGCGGATTTTTGTAACTCTGTGCCGTGCGTTGATGATATTTCTGACTTTATGTCCTTTTCAGCTAGTTCTGTTGTTATATCTTCTAACGGGATTGAATGATGAAGACCGCGTATGACAACTCTATAGGCCCTGTCTTGTTTTAGTTGGTAAGTATGATATACTATTTTTCGTCCTTCATGTGCTGGATTAATTTTCTGTAGGTGTCGGGTGTCCGTGCATTTATTTTTACTGTATTATCTGGGAAGGTTTTAGTGTAGTAAGTTTCGTTATCTGTGACAAGGGATAGATTTTCGGTCATAGCTTTGTAGTTGGTAACTCCATAAACGTAAATTGGGGTGGTTTCGGGTCTTGTGGCTGAGTATTGTTCTTCATATTGTTCGAATTGTTAGTATGAGTTTGAATGGCATTAGTATCTGCTTCGGCGAGTGATTGAAATCTGTTTGTTGTTATAGTTTGAGGGGGATTTACGGAGACTGTTTGGATCTTAAACCTTTTCTCTTGTTTGTGACGCTTTGCCAGGGATGAGAGTTTGTAATTTCAGAGTCATTCTCCATTTGTTCGTCTTCGCTGGTCGTGCAATCGAAAGTTTCTTGCGTTGATTTTGTGTCGTTGTAGTTATTATTTGGCGGCATTAAAGGCTGTTTGTTATTTAAAGGAGCGAGGTTAATAGGAAGTGGTGGAATTGTTCTGTTGTTACTTGATTTTGGTAAAATTGTGGAAGTTGCATATTTATAGCTGCTGGATTTAATTGGTAATTGTGTGCATGCGGCATTTGTGCTGGTATTTGATTTTGAAGTAATGTAGGTGGATGCATAAGGGTGTAATTATACATATTGGTGTTTAAACCGGGCCCATTCCCGGTTGGGAACATCTTTGCGAGGTATAATGTGTTTTAAAAATTATAAATTCTTACGGTTTTTAAAGGTGAAACAGTTGTTTATCACTTGAGTTAAACGTTGATTGCAGCGGCCTTGCGGCCTTCACACTTATAGGTTATCACAGCACTTGATATTTCGAGCGTTCAGGCACAACCTTATTCACCGAAACCCAAATGCGAACTATGTAAATTATATATACTGGCACACTTTGCATCTTTTACTAAAATCTTTTATATGTTTGTAAAAGTTTTTTTTTGACATAGCTCCTCTATGTTCCTTATCTAATTTTCTATTTTTTTACTTTCTCCTTTCGGTTGTTTTATTTCTGTACAATTTTCTCCATTCTGGTCTTTCTTATTTAAATTTAATTTTGTACTTATTTCTTTTTCATATAACCAGTCTAGCCAACTCTCCTTTTTTTGTTTTTTTCTTCCTTAATTGTGTTTTTGTGACTCGTGTAATTATATTTCTTATTTTTTGCATTTGCTATATATGTTGTTGTACGTTAATAGCTCATGCAGTAAGGTTTATTTATATTTATTTTGTATCTGCATTCAAATTTTTGGACTTTTAATTATTCTGTATTATATCTTCCTTTTCTGTGCTTTTATTTTGTACCCTAGTTACCACCATGAATTGATTAGAATTGGTTTTTGAGTTGCAGTATGTTTTTAATTTAGTTATTAGTTTTGCATATCTTTCTTGTATTAAACTATGCTTTATTGATCTTTTTTACATACCCCTGGAGTTATTCACTTTGTTAGTTTTCCTTTTCTTTGAATATGGTTGTTTGAAATCTTCACATTTCTGGACGAAATATAGCCTCAGGGCACCAAAAAAGTTGGTTTGAGTCATTGGTTCGTGTGTGTGCGTGTGTGTCTGTCTGTCAGTAAACAGGATATCTCGAGAACCGTAAGAGCTAGAGACTTGAAATTTGGCATGCAAGTTACTTGTAGGTAGCGGATGCAGTAAAAATCAGTCGATCCGTTTGGTCGCAAGGTCGCAAAATCGGTCACAAACCGGTCGCGAATCTAAACGGTTGAAGATACAAAAAATTTATGAGAATAAAAATGATTTGTTATCCTGAGATAAACATGAATTTAAAATAAAAGTTGGTAAAATAGGAACTCGAAAAAAATTGAAGCTCAGGATTTTTAATATACGGGTGTTCATAAAATGTTTCGGAAATTTATATTACCGGATAGATCAGACCGAGACAAACAAAAAATTACAATGAAATTTTTTGATCCGAGGTCAAATAAACAAATTGTAGCCGATTAAAAATTAATTAAACGGACCAATCACAGCGTGCTCGGAGAGCTATCGGGTCGACTGCGGGAGGACGGGGGAGCGCTTGGCCGCTAGGAGGGAGCACGCAGGCGATAATGGGAAAGGCCGTGCGGCCGACCTCGCACGGCTACCTTCAGCGACGTAGCAAAATTTTAAGTACGAGTCAATTATTGTCTTGTACAGTCTATTTTAATCAGCTTTCGAGTGTTGGACTCGCGCCTCGTCCTTTTTTAAAATAACAAGTTCCGGGACGAGAGCAGACAGGGCCGGGACGATGGACCCGGTATAATATATAATAATAGGATAAGGAAAGTCGTGTGATATTCACACCAGATTTTTGTTTAAGTTTTCTATAATGGTATATTATGTCGGTATCTTTTTCTGTATTGAATTTCAGACCTGTTGCTTTCATTTGACCTGAGATACGGGGGTTATAAGGTCATATGCATGACTTGATTCGCTTTTGAAAGTTGCCTTTCCGGGTTTTACAACCGTCTCGTTTTATTTACGAACTCATTATCGTTTTATTTAAAACTAAATCAGTCACTTTATGTATATTCTTTCCAAATTTAAAATTTAAAATTTGACATAAAACAGGGCACTAATGATGTGAGGTAATAAGTGAGAAATTTTTTGAAGGGTACAAAATAAAATTTAAAAAAAGATTTTAATTAGTATGTTTTTGGAGATAGGGAAAGAAAGACATACTTAGAAGATAAGGCACCCAGGCCACCTATAAAATACCAAAGAAAATTAAGAAAAATGTAGAAACTATTTATATTATAATAGGAGTTTGATTTTATTTTTGAAGTAAATTCAGAACAGAGCAGACCATCTATTGTGCCCTGTATGCACTTGCCGGTAAACAGATTCTTGTACATTGCAACTGTAATTTTATAAAGAACATGTTAAAAGAGTTTTCGGTTTTCGATTATGAGAATCTTCTGATTAAAATAATGGAGCTAGAGGAAGTAAAAATCAACATTTAAACATAAAAAAAGGGAAAAAAATAACGAAATTAAGAAGTCGATAGTGAATGTAAAAGAAAATTTAAAACAAAAAAAGAAAAAATAATGTAGCTTTGCAAAGGTTTATACGTAGGGTCGGATAATAAAGAGAAAATTAATTTGTGTATATAAAGTGGTTTTCCATAATTAGAAAAATAGAGCTAACAGTGTGTTCCTAGTATAACTTTAAGAATACATGGTTTTTCTTATACTTAGAGAAAGGGAACTAGATGTTTATTAATCACGACTTGTATGTAAGTGAATGTTTTAATAAAACAGATTTTCTAGATAAATATTACTAGAACTCTATATAGAACTCTATATATATATTCATGCTGTGGGGGCGCATAATATATAATACGGATTTTTTTGAAACTTATTAAACCTTCCAAGTACTTCTAAACTGTAGGGAGGGTGTTTCATTGTAGTCCAAAATAAATTTTCTTTTTTTTGTTGAAATTAGTTAGCTGTATGCACTCTCGTAGGTTTAGCAGTTGTTAATAGTTTTTAAGAAAGCTGCAAACAATGCGAATATTCTTCTTAGTCAAGCCACCTTTAGCCAACATCGATAATTTTCATTTTTAACTGCGTTTTGTTTTTTTTAATTCGTTTTTACTACCTGAGTCTTTTCAAAGATGCTGATCTCAAACTGTACTTTAAGCCTTCGTCTGCCATAAAAAACTTAATATTAGCTTATTGTGTCACAGACGAGAATACTTTTTGGTCTGATATTGTGATCTCGACTACAGAAGCGGTAGTTCAACATACCTTGTGAAAGAAATTCTCTTCGGGCATCATTACTTACAATCACGCCCTTCTCAGTTCAGCTTAGGATGTTTAAATAAGAAATTATATTCGTTTCATATTTATATTATTGGGTTACCCATAGTAGCACCGTAAAAGGTTATAAATACAGATTTAAAAAGTGAGAAAAACAAGTAAAAGCGTAGAATGGCGATACAAATAAAGCAATGTGACAGAATAGTTTTAAAAGTTAAGAAAGAAGATATTTGAAGAAGTATATTGGATATGTTAAAAATTGTTGTTCGCATTTGTTCTTAACTTACAAACTTGTTGAGCATGGTGATATTTATTTAATTGTTCTGTTACGGTTCCAGCAATCGCTTCGGTGGTCTGCCAGGCCGCCTGCGTGTTAGGAGCTTCCATTTTTGGTATTCTTTCAAGTCTGTCTTCTTCCATTTGTAACACGTGTTTGTTCCAGCCTCTTCTCCTATCCTGGCTCCATCTCACTATATGTGGTATGTCGCATGTTTGTCGTGTTACCGCATTTGGGATTTTGTCTCCTAGGGTGTGTTCAGTTATTCTTCTTAGAACGCTCATTTAAGTTGTTTTGTCTTACTCTCCTTTTGCATATATTTATTGTTTAATATGGTGTCTTTTAATGCTGCACGTATTCTTGTAGCCTTGTTTATTTGGTGTCTTACTTTGCTAACCCTATCTTGATGAGCTGTTAGATTTATACCCAGGTACTGAAACGACATGGCTTGTTCAATTATATCTCTCCAATTAATTTAGCATTGGGTCGATTTTTCACTACATCAGTTTCTTTCGGTTCGTTTTCGTTATTGGACAATTTACAATGGAGCAACGTGTTCTTATTGTTAAAACATTTTACCAAAGCTGTGAAAGTGCCAAGTACAATGCAAAACACTTGTTCAATTCTCGGGAGAAATGAAATACCCACTACAGTATGAAGACTAATGAGGAAGTTTGAGACGACTGGTTCAGTGGGAACGGTAAAATCGCCTGGGCGGAGTGCAGAGCAACAAAACGTTGTTGTGCAAGAGAGTGTCACTGTGAGTCCTAGAAAATCAATTCGTTGATGTTCATAGAAATTAGATATTCCCACAAGTTCCTTACATAGAATTTTTTATAAAGATCTTCGTATGCACGCGTATAAAATCCAACTAATCATACTTATCATAGAAAACGGACAAAAATATAGAAAAAAAAAATAATTTTTAGTGATGAAGCCTAATATTCACTTGAGTGGGTTCGTCAACAAACAGAACTATCGGATTTGGGGTAATGCAAATCTTCCAATAATACATCTACTAAGAACGACTGTGTGGTATAGTTTTTGGGTAGGTGGAGTGATAGGGCCCTTTTTCTTTAAAGATGATGAGGGGACTGCAGTTACTATCAAGAGAAAACGTTATTGTAATATGATATCTAATTGGTTGTAGCCTATGTTTGAAGATATGAAGATTGACGATCTGTGGTTTCAACAGGATGGAGCGACTTACCACACTTCGCGCGATAACCTTATCTCACTTCATGAAAAATTTCCATAGCGAGTGATTTAATTGAACAAAGTCCTCCGATCTTAAATTATGTGATTTCTTCTTATGGGGGTTTGTAAAATCACAGGTATACGCTAACAAACCACGTACACTTCTGGAACTGAAAGCAAAACCATATGCGTTATTGGAAGCATTGGACTAGACATCGGTAATTTTGAGATACGCGTAAATGTATATAGACTCAGTGCGGGTGGACATATGCCTGACATCGTTTTTTTTATGGAACATCCTTTACTAATGGTAAAAACTTCAAGTTATAAGAAGGGGGCTGCTGATAGTCAATATGTCAATTAGAATAGTCTCTTTGTTCACCGTTTTCTTGAATAATTGAGGCCATTGAAACATTTATGAAGTGTTGAAGTGCGACAACAACCTTTTTCCGACTGCCGAGGAAGCAAATTCGTTCGGCGCTGTTCCGCCATGTTATCTGTCAGGAGCACGACCGCGATAATAATGACAAATTTAGCGCTAATCTATTAATCGGTAGGCAGGGCCGAAGCGTTGTAAGGTTAACCTAGCGTGAAGGGCTGCTCAATAATTACCGCAGGGCGAGCGAGCCCGCCGTCCGCGCTGGATGGAGCGCCCGCCCCCATCTTCCCATAGATCATGAATCGCTTTATGTCAGTTTGGAAACGCTGGCCGGAGTAATCGAAGTATGAAGTGGAGAAGTTCTTACTGTTTTAAAGTAACGACAGTTCGGCAAATTTACTGCCACGGGATGCCAGTAAATTTCTTCCCGGTTTGCCGTCTATAAACTTCTGAATCCAGTCCACCCGGCCGAGTAGACGTCTCACTCAATCTACGTTATTTATCTTGGGAATCTTTTTGTATGTTTTTCTGGTTTCGTTCTTTGCTCGCGGCCTGAAAGATAGCCTGTCGCGGCGCGGATCCGAGCGGCCGCGATGTTCGCGCATTTTTTATTGCGCGCCGCGGATCTTACGAATTGTTTGCATGTTGCGGCCCGGGCCGGCGGTAATTCATCGCCGCGGCATTATGCCTCGAACGCGATCAGCCCGGGCCCCCGGCATTGTCCTGCGGCAGCGAAAGTGCCGTTTCGTGACTGCCTCCGGGATGCGTGCGTTGCGTCGTTCTGCTGCTCCGAAGATATCTCCTACGAACATTTCATTGTTATTGTCTTTCCGTGCCTCAAATACGAATTTGACGGCCAAAAGTGCTGTCACATAAACAACCGTTTCTATGAATATTCTTACTTCTGCGCTGCAGTTTATATATCTTACTCCCCGCGTTTTATGGTCCTATCATAACATTGTACCTACCAACCACTCGTACATGTACAACGTTGGGAATTTTAGACGAACAAATTATAGGAGCTTTCATATCTTAAACATATATTTAAACTGAAGAACTGCAATGCAGTGAGATTAGCTGATCTTTTCAATGCAAATTTCCTTAATGTTTTTTATTATCCCAGTTTTTATTTATACATAATGTTGTGCATAATATAGAAACCCTTCAATTTATAAAAATGTTGCAAATTTCAGGGAAAAATTGTAGTGCATATAAATAATTTTCAGAAGTAACCACCTGTGCCGCATGATTGTTAAACAAAAGCTTATTTTCTTACTTCTTACTTACTTTATCTTCTCCTTTATACCCCACGGTGTTGGGGAATTGACTCGTTTTTTATATGCTCCCCTATCGCTAGTTAGGGTTCTAATTTGCTGGAGTATCTTTCCTTTCTCCTGGCGCTTTTTTATGTTATCTTCCCATTCTGTACGGGGTCGTCCTCTAGGTATTTACCCTTCACTTCGCATGTCAAATATGTATTTTGCTATATCTTCTATAGTTGCTTTCTTCTAGTTCTTCTATCATGGGGTCTTGTTCCAACTCTTCCCTATTGTTTTTGTTTCTTACCTGATATCTTCTTGTCTTTCTAACTATCTCAATTATCGCATCTCTACTGCTGTAACCTTTCCATCTTTACTTATTGCTGTTTCTAGGAACTCGTAGGGTTCTACTTGTTCCCACTCCTTCTTGTTTATTTTTGTCTACTTGTTCATCGTTATCGTTCTTTGTTATATGCATTATTTTGTTTTTATGTTTATTAACTTTCTATAGCGAAGCTTGTAGTAGAAAGTTAATGAGATTATCATCCTGTCTGTTTGTCTGTGTGTCTGGCGACAAGATAACTTTCGTTATATTTAACGGATTCACTTCAAACTGGGCATGCACACATCTTAAGTCAGTATCTTTTATGGGATTGATTTTCAGCTAAATCAGTTAACGGCAACCGGAAGTGACCGTTACCATTTCGCACCGATGTAGAAAGTTTCCTTTACGATATTACACCGTTCTTGTTTTCATCCCTTTTTGTTCTAGGTTATCTTTCCAAATGTCTGTGTTTGTAGCTGTTGTGAGTTATTTGTTATTATTAATATGTCATTTGCATATAGTAGGTCTGGAGTTTTTATTGGGCTTAGGTTCAGATATCTTAGTATTGATTTATGAGCTTTATTTTTGCACTTTGTGTAGTCGATATAGATTAGAAAGAATAGTGGGCTTAGGCTGTCTTCCTGTTTATCCCCTTTTTTATTCTGAAGACCTTCGAAAAATGTCTGTTTAGACGGACTTTCCCTTTTATGCTCTTGTGTAGATTTTCTATCACTCTTCTCATTTCTGGTGGGACCTGTAGTTCTCTGAGTGCATTCCATATATATTTCCGGGGTACTCGATTGAACACTGCTTTTAGATATATAAAGGCCAGCTATAGTTCCTTGCCTTTGCTTATGTTTTTTTCTACAAGGTGTTCGTTAATTGTTTGCGGGTGGTTGAGATTAAATTCAAAAAAGACTACAAAAGATATTCAGACCGGATATAATGCCATTTATTAATTAGATAAAGAACTAGATAATACTATTTTTAAAATGCCATTTTTGCTCTGTATAATGAGTTCCAGACATTTCAAAAAGTGATGAATAATTTTGTGTCTTTTCACTTTTATATCGAATTAATGGCATCTTCAATGAGAATTTTGAAGCCATAGGTGTTCTCTGTTATTTCTTGATGTAGAAGATAAGCAATTTTTTGTTAACTCCCAGAGTGAATAGTCACAGAGGTTTGAATCGAGACAATATGGTGGGCAACAAATTCCTCCGCCTGTCTTTGTTTTTGCATCCAAGGCAATATGATATTCGAGCTAAAGGCACGTGATATAGCAGTCATATTTTCCGAGTTCGATGGACTCGGGCACCATTTTGTATAAACTAAAATTCTTGTTTCATCGAATTTTAGCTAATATGATAGAAAATATTGTCCTAAATTTGATTCTTATAAATTTCACCAGTAATTATTTCTGTCAGCTAATATGGACCCATTATCCCATAGTAGCTAATAGGGCACCAAACAATTATCTGATTTGAGTGTAAGTTCGATTATTTTTTCCGGGTTTTTGGTTCTCCATATCCGATAGTTTTGAGTGTTGACATAGTTTTCCAATTTATAATGACACTCATCCGAGAACCATATCTTTCGATAATCTTTTTTTTATTTATTACAAGTTGACAACCAATGGATAGTTCCACATAATCTTTGGTTATGTACTAAATACAACGCACATATTAATGTCGAAATATGCTCTTCTGTACGATGCGTTGAATATTTATACAACGTTACGTTTTGACTCATTTGATTATTTTATTAGCCCTTCCCTCAAATCACTACATCATTGACAGCAATAGTATAGTTAGAGTTGGACTTTGACCTGTGTGATAGCAGCAGCAGCAGCACTCATAATTTTTTTTATATATGTAATTTAATTCAAAGTTTTGCAAATTTATGTTTCTCAATGATTGCTTTATCGTTGAATAGTTGATGCACTTGAATTTTGCAAGCGAAAATGCCCAAATCTTCTTTCATTATCTTTTAAAAAGACGCACTCTTAATTCCAGTGTTTTTTGAAACGCTTCTCTGTGATGTAGATACCGATTCTTCTACGAGTTTTTGGACTACTCCGATGTTTTTTTCAGTTCTCACTGATATTGGCCGATTCGCTGTTCTTTCTCTATCATTTTGGACACTGCCTGTGGTCAACTATTTTTCGGCCGACCATGAAATTTATTAAAAATGTATAAAAAAAATCACATGACTTTCCTTATCCTATTATTATATATTATACCGGGTCTATCGTCTCGGCCCTGCGCTGCTCTCGTCTAAAAATTTGTTAATTTAAAAAATAAACAGTACAAGACAATAATTGACTCGTACTTAAAATTTTGCTACGTCACTGAAGGTAACCGTGCGAGCTCGGCCGCGTTTTCTTCTTTGCTGTTTTTACTACTTCTTTGGCTTTACTGCGTTTGATTGTATACTTTCTTTTGTTTTCTTCCGTTTTATTACCTATGTATCTCTACCAGGCTTCTTTCTTTTCTTTAATTTTTCTTCGTTTCACAGTTTTATCCTTTCTTGATTTGGTTTCTGTGTTGCTATTTTTGTGTTGCATAGTTCTTTTAAATAAATAAAAAAAACTAAATTTTACGTGATAATTGAGATATTATTTTTATTCAGCAAAATATTTATGAATCTTTGTTTATCTCGTCTTCTATTTTGGTTTTGTCATTAATTTTTTATCTTTTTAATGCAAGATAGATCAGGACTGTTTGATAATACAAACTTAATGACACATAACACTATCTTGGTGAAATGGATAGTCGTACTCTTTACCAGTTATTTTAGTTCTAGTATTTGTGTTGTTTTGTTTATATTACTTATTTTTAGTTCGGTTAACAAAGAAAAAATATGGAAATTAGGCACATGAATTATCAGAGGCTTACGAGAAAGAAAAATATAAAGCAAATGAAGGATTTGTAAAAGTAGGTATGGATATACCAAGGATAACGAAAACAAAAAGAAAAAAACAATACATCACGGGAGGACATGTGTTACTCTAGTAGAGTAGATCAAAATTACAAAGTAAAGAAAGCTAATAAATCTAAAGAATAAAAATTACGTAAAAAGCAGGTATCACAAAAAGAATATTAATAATAATAGTAACAAAAAAAATACAAATTTTGGAAGGAAATAGAGAAATAATGGAGAATATTAAAAAAACATTATTATCAAAATCTAATAGACACATGGGAAAAACAAATAAGAAATGAGAGAAACAATTGACATATACGGTCAAATAGTTAAAAACAATAATGGGTCCAAGCCGCAACTTAATGATAACAATTACTGTCTTCTAACTTGAACATGTACATAATGAGAAGTGAGAAGCTAAGAGCAGAGAAAATAATAAATAAGTATTTAAAAAGAAAACTAAAGGCATAAGTGTAGATAAGTACAGATATTTATTTAAACCACTTCTTAGTGGTATCAGAAATAAGAATAAAAAGCGAATAAGATAAAGGGTGCAATAAAATAAAAGTTCTTAAAAAGTTGCTTGAAATAGGGAAGACAATAAGAAGTTTCAAATTATAACAAAAAGTGAATCTCAAAGCGAATAGAGTTTAAAAAACCTAAATAAAACGTTTCTAGAAAAACTAGAAAAAATATCAGATACAATAATCAACGTAACAAAAACAGAATTATAAAAATAAATCATACAATAAAATTAGTAAGTAGAATGAGAAAATATAAATAAAATACAATTTAAAAATAGAAATAGAAAAATAATTTCAGAACAGAATCAAGTAAAAATTATAAATAATATAAAGAACAAAAAGTGAATACCAAATAAATGATAATAAATCGAAACAATAATTATGGGAAGAGTTTGATATAAGAATGGAAGTTAGGAAATCAGAAAATATTTTATTAAAATTTATTAAATTAACATATTTTAGAAAACACAACACAGATATATTACGCGTTACGTAATTGTTTCTTGAGAACTAATTAAATAAGAAATAGAACAAACATAATTGAGTATATATCATTTCCAAATACTTTTTGACATACGAAAAGTGAAAACTGGATCATAAATAAACAAGCAGAAAGGAAAACTCAGGTAATAAAATATGTGCGAGCTAGTGAAAATGTTACAAGAGGCAGAATTTGAAATAAAATAGTAAGTGGAGATTTAAAAGTAGAATATGTAGAAAAATAATATATAAATTAGTTTGGATACCCAATAGGCATGGAGGAAATATGATAACCGAAAATAATATGACAGACAATAATATAGAAAATAATAATAAGAAGACTAAAAAAATTTGAGGCGATGTGGCACAGAAAAGTCTAAAAGAAAGAGGAAGTAAAAGTTATTTATAAATGGACTGTTAAATTTAACATCTTATAATTTTTAATAAACCTGCAAACTTGCAAGCTAAATAATGACCTGACCAATCAGTTAAAATCACACAAACAAGTTGGTCACCTGTCGATTGGTGAAAACAGAATTTGAAATCGCCGATCTCGAGTTATTGCACGGACGGACGGACGGACAGACGGACGGACAACATGAAGTTAAACTCCTTCGCTTTGCACTATAACAAGTTATCCACTGTTTTGATTCTTGATTAGTAATTGTGCACGTAAGAAATAATAGCAATTTAACAACTTAAAAGTTCGTTACTGAATTTGCTGTCGGTCTGTCGGTCTGTCGGTCGGTCTGTTGGTCTGTCTGCTGTCACAAAATTATGGATTTAAAATTTTAATGGATTATAAAATTTTACGCTGATTTCAAAATCGCAAATTTCTATCTCGAATAGTTTTCGAGATATTCGACCAATTTAGAAAATTTTAATCGATTTTAAATGGTTAGAAATTTTACTGAATTAAAAGATCGAAAATGCTATGTCGAATAATTGAATATTCGATTTCAATTTTCCCGAAATTCGAAATCAAAATTTTGTTCGTTATGGGATTGCTTACAGAGCAATCTCTTCGCCGGCCCCATGTTTTATTTATGCTATCCTTTTTTTACTTTTTCTGGTGCAAATGTATTCTGTAATCAACCAACAAAAGGAAAATCACATAATAATTTGTCAAAATAGCGCATTATGTAAAAGTGGTCTGAAAATTTGTGGGCTTAAATATTTTAAATCTCAAAATTTATGTTAATAATAACAAATGGGATTAGAAAAAATTAATTTAAATGTATCCATGTCAAAAAAGAAGGGCTCTGAAAATATTTGGTAGCTGTCGGGCATGGCGAATATGTCAGCGGTTGTTCATAGATAAGAAACTAAAACAAGCCTTATAGAAGAATGACTACAAGGGAACGCAGATACAAAAAACAATAAAACTCAACAGTTATCCATACAAAAAAACCGGAATTGTTGGTGGTGGTAAGCAAAGTTTTTTTCTTTCTTTTTAAAGTTCCGATCCGTTTCGGATGTTGGAAACCATGATGGCAATACGGACTTTATCAACAGCGGCACGAAACAGTCCAGTTGTTGTTGTATTGAACCATACTCGCAGGTTTTTCAGCCACGATATGCGTCTTCTGCCGATGCTTCTTTTTCCTTCGATCTTACCCTGAGGACCAATTTAGAGCCATATCTCTGATTGTTGCGCATGATGTGCCCTAGATACTCCAGCTTACGAACTTTTATTGTTGTGAGGAGTTCTGTTTCTTGTTTCCCAATTTTCCTCAGCACGGTGTGGTTTTTTTAACTTATATTAATAGAGTTACAGAACAGACAGGGAGAATTCTTAACAAATACAATGTAGAAATTGTTTACCACCAAAATATGGGATTTACTTCGGTCAGTCAAGGAAATAAAGTTAAAAGATATACTAGGGATATAGTGTGTACTAGTTTCGTGTGAATAGGTTTATATTAGGGCTATGGGCTATACGATTACCACCAAAACAAAAAGAACACCAACCACACTTATCCTTCAATCAAGCTGAAAAATCAGATGTTGCTGAACATGTCTCGGAAAATCCTGGCCATAAGATAGAGTTGGGTAAATATAAGTTTTGCCTAATTATAGAAACTATTGTAGAGGGTTATAGAGACAAGTGAATTGTATAAATATAAAAATATTTTTTTTGTTAGAATAGACTTACCGGAACTACAGCCTCAAGGATTATTGTATCTACTAACATGCATTTAAACTAACATAATGCCAGGATGGGATGGGTTGAGCAAGACTCAAACTTGCCCGCTCCGTGTTTGCGGACAGCGGGGCAAACTTTTAACTGCGAGGCCTCGGAAACATCCCTTAAAAATAATGTTAACAGAGGCGATGGATTTTATTTACCTAAATCTTGATTTATTGCTCGTTACAGACACAAAAAGACCGTCAGGCCAAGAAAAAGCGAGTGACGTTAACAAATGGAAGGACGCCACCCGCAATGAGGCGATTTACGTCAGCAACTAATCTGGTAACGTCAACTAAGATCCCTCACCACCATCTACTACGCGCACATTAGTATAAATCAAAAGCTTAATTCTAACTTTATTTTAGAAGGTTTTCTTCTGAAAATAGCTGCTGCAGTTGTGGACGAAACGTCAAGAGTTTTCAAACTCTGATCATGGTCTATTAGCACGATGCATGATTAATCGACTTCGGAAAGACCTAGTTGGTGCTCTTGCTATTCAAACAAGTGGCCCGCATGAACTGATCAGCTATTTCGAACCACGCTTGGGATATTTTCTGACAGTTGGCATCTCCAAAAAATGCACTCTGCAAATATTGGTCACATTATTTTCTGTGCACAATATAACTTTGACGGTTTAGTCGTTTTTATTTTTATTACAAACGGTGTAAGCATCAATCATACAATACTTCTCAATGACGTATCTTTTCTCTATCTCTTTTTCTATTTTTCTTTGATTTAATTATACTTCCAATCACGTCTACAATCCTATCCATTTTTCTACTCTCCAACGTTAATTGAATTAAATAGGCTGTATTATTCTGCTAGCCAAATTTTCTAGGTGGGTTAGTCTGTCTTTTACTGCACTCAAATATTATGTTTGAAAGTGATTTATACTTTGTGGCAGCAATCATAAATGTCAATTATAACTTCCTTTTAATACATCTGTAAGCTGTTAGACATTGCGTAAAATAATAAAAATAGGTATTAATAAGTTTACGTTCGATTTGCACTAGCAATTTATGTGTTTATCGCAACTACTAGTATTCTGTTGTATTTTCTACTTGTATTTTAGTCTTTTTCTTTCCATCTTTGGTTCAACAGGCTTTATACCCGCTACCATTAGTGCATATTCCAAATGACATTATTGGCTGGGTGCTTATGATATTGTGAGTGCTCTTTGAACAATTTTCAACTTTTATTTGTACATTACAAATCTTACCCATATGGAACATGTATGGAAAGTTCTTATAGATAGCATAATTAAAATATTTTGAAGAGTCTACACAGCCGAGTCGCTTATAGGGTAGTCGACAATAGTATGTACGGTAGTGTTGGTTAGTGATGGTTTTGTGTTTCTGCTACGCTATAAGCAACTCGGCTATTTAGGCATTTGCAAAAGGATCCATTTTGTTGTTATTTCAAACCATATACTTACCGAACATATTAGATCAAAAATAGAATTTTAATTTCTACTTTTCCTGAAAGCGTGGCAAATGAAACTAGGTAAAAAGTAGCTAAAACACTAGGTACTGCTGCACTGCCAAAATCAAATATTAAGGTTTCCGAATTACGTGCCTTAAAAGCTACAAAACAAAATAATTTATAATTTTACAGGCACACAAGGGCAATGCTACAGTCATTTTGAACACATTCAGACTATATCGATGAAATGATAAAATAATTTCACTATTGTCATATATCTAATAATCGCACTATTTAAAGAGAAAAATTCATTACTAATTTAAGCCTATCATCCAACAATAAAAATTTTCTTATACCTTTGTAAATCTTCTATAATTCCGAAAATTGATAAAAAAACGTTCCTTTACATCCTGTAGTAAATGCATTCGATTCTCCCATCCGCAACTTAGGTAAATATTGTACGAAATTCTTCAATTTCTCACAGAGCAAACCTCGCCATTTCCTAAAGATACTAAAAAAAATTTCTATACGCAAAAATAATGACATAGTCAGCTTTAACTGTCATTTCCTTATTCCCACATATCCCATTTTTTAAGACATTATACTTATTCAAACCAACTTACAATATAAAGAACGACAACCTCTTTCTTTACTTTACCTTTAGAAATAAATTTATCACTAAACTAAAAGTGGTTGTAAGGGTTTCCTTCACCGTCATAGTAACCTTTTTATGATTGATTTTGAAACAAAGGTGCTTTTACCTTAACCTATCTATTAGATATGATATGTCAATGATACTTTTGTTATCTGGCCTCATGGACAAGATACGCTTCCCAAATTCCTTTCCCATCCAAACCATCAAATCTGCTATGAAAATCAAAGAAAACTATTTACTTTCCCTCCTAGAGACCCGTATAACAAAAAAACCCTTAAACAATAACTTTTACTTTACTGTCTATAGAAAATTTGCGCATGCTAACCGTTACCTAAATGTTAAATCCCATTATCATCTTGATCAAATTATTAAGTTGTAAAATCATTTATCAGTAGAACTTAAAACTATTACCACAACTCTGCGGCATTACCGATAAAATGATCCGCATGCTAATGCAACAAAACATACAGATGGTTTCACGACCATTCATAAAATAGTTGATTTCCAAATCCCAATCATATGAAATATCTTTTGGAAATGCACAAAGAATTCATACAGGCCAAGCAAACCAGAAAATATCTAGCCGAATATTTGAGCACACTCTGGCCGTACGGAAAAGCAATACTATTCGGTACTGGCCAAATAATAAAAAACTAAGTCACAAACTTAACTTCACCCGCAAAAAAACGATAACTTTAGTATATAAACCCCTCATAACTCCGTACCAACTGTTACGAATCCCCAATCCAACAAACTTTATTCGACCTAGTGAATCTCTTACCAAACGAAGTTACTGCCAAATTTTTACTTCTAGTCGAATAAATAGTAAAGCAGGGCACATAGATCACTTTGTTTCGAAGACTCCTGTTCTTTTTGGAGAGCAGACAGATTCAGATTCCGCATGAAGAGCTAAATTCCCTTAAATGGCACCAAAGTAGATGCCGAAACGTCAAGAATTATTTAAAAAATGACGAGATTTAACTTGTAAACCAAGCCGTTCAAATATAATTAATTTAAATAAAATCATCCCTAGATACATGACACAATTCTTTAGTTGAATCTCTATCCTTCTTCTCTTGAACGTTATACGTTTGTATATTCTTCTTGCCACTAAAGGCATTACTTCTATTTTTTTGCAAAGCAAAATGTAGTCTTTTCGTGGTTTGCTAATTACTAATGATTGTTAGTGCTGTTAGCTTTATTGATCAAATTGTTTTTGTTTTTAGCTACATATCTTAGATCCTTGCGATAAGCCACCAATTATTATAACTGATTTATTTTAGATAATTACATATAATTTGAAAAATATGGGAAGATATAGTGTCTTCATGATTATCATATGACGTTATTAGTATGCCGAGTTTATTGTCTTCCTAGCATAGGGCATAATTCTTAGCCTTTTCTATGATTGCAACTACTTTTTGTATGAGATCAGCCGTCGATTGACACTTTCTAAAACCATACTGATTATTAGATAGTCTTTGATATATTTCTATGTCATTTTTTAACCTTTTTAAGAATAGTCTATAATAGTAGGTCAAATAAAAATAAATCCATTATTTTTGCATGAAATTGAAGGTTTTATTTAACATACTTAGAATGAACCGATTTAGGTCAAGTATGCGCAGTTTTGCTCGATAACTTGTTGCCATTTTGAAGGTAATTCCATTATGCCTCTCTCATAGAAGCCCTTGTCCCTATTGACAAAAAACTGGGACAGTCGATTTTCACAAGCCTCTCTTGATGCAAATTTTTCAGCAGCAAAATAGTTCACCATGGACAAAAACGGGTGATAATCACTTGGTGTCAGGTCCGAACTATAAGGTGGATGCATTAGAACCTCTCAACCAAGCTCCCAGAGCTTCTGGCGAGTCGCTATTGATGTGTGGGGCCTGGCGTTGTCTTAATGATACACAATTCCTGTCCTAGTGGCCAAAGTCTGGGCGATTGCTTTCTTCAGACGGTCCAATTGTTTACAGTACAGGTTAAAATTAAGGGTTTGGCCGTAGGGGAGCAGCTCATAGTACCTTCCTGGCCGTCAATCCTGGCTTGGTCACCGTTTGCGTCGGCTCACCGCGCTACGACCACCACCGTTTTCGCTTGACGTTGTCGTAAGTGATCCACTTTTCATCGCCAGTCACCATCCGTTTCAGACTTTGGTTGCGATTCTACAGCTATCACAGATGGAGATTCGGTGCATGAGTTTTTTTTGCGTTAACTGGTGTGGCACCCATACATCCAGTTTCTTTTTGTATTCAGCTTTTTCCAAACGGTTCCAAACGGTTTTTTGTGCAATGTTTAGTTCCTGGACAATAGAAATAGTGCTTATATGACGGTCGGACTCGGCCATTTCCATGATTTTATCCACATTTTCGATAATTGGCCTTCCAGAGCGTGGTGCATCTTTGACATCGAAATTACCGGAACGGAATCGATGAAATCAAAACAAGATACAATTTATTAAAGCTATATATTGGAAAAATAATGGATTTCTTTTTACTAGACCTATTATGTTCTCCAGCATATCTAAATACAAAATGATCTATATGCTTTGGGTTTGTCGTTGGCTCATAATTTTTTTTAGTATATTAAAATAATCAGCAGCTTTGCTATCTCCTGCGTTAGCCTTGTTGGACTATGTGCTTTTTTAGTGGTATCGTTCAAATCTTTCCGCGCAATTGCGAATAGCTGGGTGCCTGCGTGATAGTGTTTGCTTCTGAAACATAGGGGAGGATAGAGTCTTTACGATATTGACATCTGGTGGTCTTTGGTTTATCCTTTTTTATTATCACACATATCCCTGTCAACTCTTCTACATAACTATTTCAAATTATCTTTTTTAGCTCTTTTAATAGAAGTTTTAAAAAGCGTTTGAACTGTTTTATGCATAACACTAGCATATACCCTTTGTTTTCCGTATCTTCAATCCTACTAACAGATTTTACTAGCTTTTTCATCTCTAACTTATTGACTTTACCTATACGCTCACATAAAGAGATAACACGATATACTGGAATCTTTTTATTAACAGAACTATCCTATTGAAAAGAATTGATTAATTGTTTCATAAATTAGCATTACAAATTTTCAGTATTTTTTATTGTGTAATAAAATAAAAATAAATAATTATAAGATATAAAAGACAAAAAATGTATCCTAAATGTTGCAAGTAAAAAAGGAAATGGGCTCAATCTGGTATTTTGCAAACATCTAAAATGTTGGAGTAAAATTTTAATTCAATTTAAAAACTTCGCTTAGAGCTCGAGCTTTTATAAATTAAAATTGCCCAAATACCCCGCTCAGTTACTTAAATGTTTATCTCTTAACTCTCGCCGCAGAGCAGCCAGCTAATAAATTCGGGCGGGCAAATCGGCGATTTTAAAGCTTAATTTAAACTATAACGTTTTAAGCGACGAAGGTAACAGTAATTTCTGTCTGGTTCCACCTAAAGAGGCCCGTAATCCAATAATCCCGGCCCAATTTATGCCGCAAGCCCAACTTGAAACCCGATAAATATTTCAGCGGTCCTACGCTCTCGGGTTTAAGATTTCAGTTAACGGCCACCTGCATCTTCGGCCCAAGAGATATGCGTCTGCATCCGCAGTTGCACCAACTGCAAATCGATAAATTATGGAAACTAGATTAAATCTCGCTATAAAACGCGGCACGGCGGAGCTGCGAAATATAGGCGGGCGAGGCCGCCGAGGCGAATTAGGGATTTCGCAAGACCTGCGATTTCGCACCGAGCGAAACCGTTCCATCAAGGGATAACAGCCCCAGAAAAAAGAATTATGCCGTTTGGCCCCGGTTATGGGGATCATTTGCAAAAATTTCCTGTGCAGGTTCCCTTGACGTCAGGCCCTGGAGGTAATCGATGCTCCGCAGGATGTCCATTCGGGGAAATAGAGCTATTGTTACGCTTTTGTATTTGCACTTTACCATCCAAAGTACTCGCAGATATTCGATTCATTTAAAATATTAATGCAATCTGCCCGATCCGATTTTAAGGTTCGTGGCGTTGTTATGTTAATAAAAGACAATAAATTTTATGAATTAAATTAAGTGACTACTTTCAAGTTTTTTTTTATCAAGGAAAGCAAATCAGCTAATTTTTCATATTTGACTTAGTTATTTTTTTTACTCGATAGTATTTGTGAGGGAAGGATTTTATTCTTAAAAATATTTCAAGATCTGATCATATGAATGAAAGTGTGTATTATATATTTTTAAATGTCGTCATTAGATGAAGCATATGTTTAGCAGTCTGGAAGTGATTATGTTTACTGTTAGCTGTGCATAATAGAAGCAATTAAATATACGATGTGCATTCAAATTATAACAACTCTGAATTTTTTTGGGACTGGAAACAGATACCCGCGAGGGGTTGCTAGTTCTCCATCGGGCGCCTTCTCAGGTGGCGGATAAGAGAAAGCTAACTAGATATAGTGGGTACCGGGGAAATAAAATACCCGGGGCGGATCAAAACTAGCACAGGACATGAAGGATTCTCCAAGTTAGGGGCGGTACTCCTACAGACAAGACATGATAAAAGGAAGTAGTTTTATCATAACCAGGTTTTGGTGGGCGAAATATAATTTCAAAACGGCAAAATACTGGATACTAGAGAGCGGAGCTATAATAGCAAAAGGTCTCCACACTGCGGTACAAAAAAGAAACGGAACTCTTATTGTACCTTTTTTCCAAAGAATTCAAATGGCAGAAACAATAACTAAAACGGCCCTCAGTCCGAGGCACCTCTTAGATGAGGAGAGGATGCTAAGAATCCCCATCAGATAATACTAAAGATGTTAAAATCTATAAACGAATAGTAAGAATGGCAACATGGAATGTAAGAACCTAGTTACTCTTGGCAAAATAAATAATGTTGCTGAAGAAATGAAAAGACTAAACATTGATATCTTGGGTATCAGTGAAACGAGATTGCAGGGCACATTTACTATTCAGGATGTCCAGAAGATGATCATGAACATAGATATGGTACAGCCATAATACTTACAAATGATATTGCAAAATCAGTCAGAGATTTTATTGCCGTAAATGATCGCGTCATGCTAGTTAAGCTCGAAACAACACATAGAACATTGAATATCATTCAAATATACGCAACTACAGCTGAAAGACCAGACACAGAACTGGAAGAATTTTACAGTCATGTAATGAGGCCTTGCGCCTAACAAAAAAGGGGAAATAACTGTGATACTTGGTGATTTAATTGCCAAAATAGGATTAGGTGCTGCTGGAGAATTAATTGGAGCTTTTGGTCTGGGATTAAGAAATGCTCGAGGTGACAGATTAGCTCAATTTTGGCTTCTTAATAACCAACACGTTCTTAAAACTACATCTAAAAAGACTACACGTGGACTTCGCCCCAACACACGCCGCCAAAAATTGTTTCGAATCAAATCAACTTTATCATGATCGCACCACAATTTAAGAAACATATAAAATCATTAGACTTACCCGGGCGCGGATATTAATAGTGACTACAACCTAGTCGTGATGGATTTTAGGATGAGACGTTTTAAAAATATAACAAGACCGAAACTCCGAAAGATTATTGATCTGGATAAACTCAAAAATAATGAGATAAGAAAAAATATAGAAAACAAGCTGGAGAACAAGCTAAAAGACGTGGTCACCTTGAATCCGATACAAGTAGAATGAACCTGGACAGACGTTAAATCAGCTATCACAGAAATACAGGAACAAGAAATCGGATATGGAGAAAGCGAGAAAAAGAAAGAATGGATGACCTCAGAAATTATGAGACTTACGACTGAAAGAAGAACGAACAAAACAATACCCGCGAAATATAAAGAACTGAATAGAATCATTCGCAAAAAATGTAGGAAAGCAAAGGAAGCGTGGCTTTCCGAGAAACGTAAAGAAATAGAAAACCTTTAAGAAAAACACGATCTATTCAATGTACAAAAAAGTCAAAGAAATGACAAATCAACGACGGAAATCTTCTGCAACAATTCTGAAAGACAATAATAATGAAATAATCATAGGGATAACAGAGAAACTCAATAGATGGAAGCAATATGTAGAAGAACAACAGACCAGAGAACCCGCCAGATACAGATAGCGAGCTAAATGAAAAAAGACCACGAATTTCTAAAAGTGAGGTAATTCACACAATCAAAGCACAAAAGAACAAAAAGGCGACTGGCCCAGATAACATTCACGCTGAGGTAATTAAATTAATAGTTGATAAGGAGGTCAAGGGGCTGGATATACTAACTTTTTTATTTAATACTATTCGTAGAACAAGTATTACACCTTCCGACTCGCTAAAATCAAAATCAACATTTGTAATTATGCCGAAGAAGGCAAATGCGCAACCTGCGACGAATATCGAACGATTAGTCTGATGTTACAGGTCCTCAAGATCTTTCTGAGAATTATACACACACGTATTTATAAAAATTGATAGAACACAGTTTGGGTTCAGGAATGGTTATAGTACTCGCAAAGCACTCTTCTCGCTAAACGTGCTGACACAGAGGTGCAGAGATATGACATAAACGTATACGCTTGTTTTATCGATTATCGAAAAGCATTCGATTGTGTAAAACACGACAAAATTATAGAAATTCTTAACAAAACTGGTATCAATGAAGAGGAAATCAAAATTATGTCACAACTCTACTGGCATCAAACAGCAGAAGTCAGAATTTAAAATGAAAAATCAAAAACTACAGTGATCAATAAAAGAGTTAGACAAGGTTGCGTTTTGTCGACACTATTATTTAACATCTACCTGAAGCTATTTTCAAAGAAGCTCTAGATAACAGTATGGAAGGTATAAAGGTAAACGGTACTATAATAAACAACATTGGATATGCAGATGGCACCGTAACATTAACAGACAACATAGGAGAATTGCAATTACTGATGGACCGCATAGTACAATATAGTGAAGACCATGGTCTCCATATGACCATACCTAAAACTAAGTTACTTGTCTTCGCAAAAGGAAACAGAGATGCTAGTCTAACAATAAATGACAATGCTATAGAACAAGTGAAAACAATTAAATATCTGGGGACAAGTATTAACAGCCAGTGCGACCCAAGAAGGGAAATTCGATCTTGAATTGAGCAAGCAAGGAAAGCATTTATAAATATGAACCAGTTCTTTACAACGCGCGAACTCAGCCTAGAGCTCAGAGTGCGCATGATCAGGTGCTACATATTTTCTGTTCTGCTCTATGGGTGTGAAGGATGGACTCTGGATCCAATAACCGAGAGAAAACTGGAGGAATTTGAAATGTACCTATACAGGCGCGTACTAAAAATATCCTGGGTTCAAAGAATAACAAATAAGAAGGTGTTTGCTCGAATGCAAAAACCTCTTGAACTCCTAATCACGATTAAAGAGAGAAAAACGAGATATATGTGACATATAATGAGAGGGGAGAAGTATGAGTTCCTCAGACTAATAATAGAAGGAAAAGTACAAGGCAAAAGATCAGTTGGAAGACCATAACTCCTGGTTAAAGGATTTACGAGGATGGTTTAGCTGTACTTCAACAGAAATTTTCAGAGCAGCGGTGTCTAGAACGATGATTGCCAGATGGATCGCCAAACTTTGACAGGAGAAGGCGAGTTGAGAAGAAGAAAGGAACAAATAGAAACATGCGGTTTATTTCAAAATACGTGCGCACTCTTTGTGAATTCATGACGATTCAGCGATGAGAGTGAGGACTTTTTTTATATTTAACATGGCGACGTTTTCATTACAAGAACAGCGTGTAATTATTGGTTTTCTCCATTTCCGTGGTGTGACACTTATTGAAATTTATCGCCAGTTGAGTAGGACATGTGGTGATGGTGTTATGGTTGTGTCTAATGTACGTTTGTGGGTGTAACAGTTCAAAGAAGGCAGAATGTCGTGTGACAACAAACCAAGACAATCTCGGCCTTGCACCAGCTGGTCTGACGACATGATCAAGCGGGTGCAGGAAGACCTGAAAATTCGAAAAGCGTCGTCCAGGTGGGTGCCACAAATGCTGACAACTTTGAAGTGATTTCTCATGTTCCCTACTCACTTGACCTGGCTCCTAGCGACTTTTGACCGTTTTCAACGATAAAAGACACTGTCCGTGATCGCAAATTTACTAGTCGCGTCGCTGTTGCTTCAACGATTTTCCAGTGGCCAAAGAAGGCCCCTAAAGAAGCGTTCGCAGCGGTTATGAAATCATGGCGTCGACGTTGTGAAAAATGTGTACGGCTGCAGGGAGATCACGTCGAGAAGTGACACTAGTTTTACAGTTTTCGTGTTATTAGTTTGTGAGAAAAAAACCCGGAGTTGTTATAACTTGAATAAAATAAATAAAAGTCATTGGCATCAAATATATTTTAATGGATGATCTGGAAATTTGCTTAAGTGTCAATTCTTAGAGAGGTTGTAGATTCTTTTAAAAAATTCTAGGCTTGGACTCGTAAGAAATAATTTATTCAACTTACCAACAAATGGCCTTGTTGAAGTAGCCTCATCGGATATTTATGCACAGCTGTCTCCGTTTCTGAAGTTTATAGAAGCAAGTAGAGAATACAAGCCCTTTGAATTGCTGCTATATATTTTAGATGCTTTCCTTTCAATGGCATTTTCACACGGGGAAACAAAAAATCATACAGCGACAGGTCGGGTGAATAACGGAAATGTGGTACAACAGAGATATGATGTATGGCTACATACTTTTAATAAAAACTACTGTCTAGATGCTGACGATTTAGGACGGCATCGTCGAATTGTTTCCGCAAACATTTCAGCACTTTAATATAAAACTTTTAGTTTATCGTCTGTCCTTCGGATAGATAATCATGGTGCGCCAAATATATAGCATCAAAAAATCCAAAGAACATTGCCTTTGTTTTCGAAGTTAGTCGCTGTAATTTTCATATCCGGCAATAATGTTTAACTTTTTCTCTATTCCTCGCTCTTCATCATTTGCGCGCTGTGTGTATAAGCGTTTCTCTATTTATACTCCTTAGGTTACTCATTTACGTTGTTTTTTCTTGCCTCCTTTTTCCTTTCATCTTCCCTTCTATTATATATTGTAGTATTATGTATTTTCGTATTGTATTGTGTCCAAAGTAAGATAACTTTCTTTTTTTTTATTGTCTATTAGTTCTCCCTCTACTCCAATTGGCCTCAAAACTTTGTTATTACTCAATCCCCATGTCCAAAGAATTTTTAGGATTCTTTTATATGCTCATATTCCAAAAGTTGTTAACTATTTTTTTGTCTCTTTTTCGTGTTTCTATGTTTCACGTCTATACAATAAAGTGGACCACACAAAGTATTTTAGAAGACGACGTCTTAAATTTAGATCGAGGTGACGGTCAGTTAATATTGTTTTAAATTTAATAAAGGTTGTTTCTTCAATCTTCATTCTTCTCTTTGTTGTGTCTTTGCATTCTATTTTTGAGTTAATTAAGTAACCTAATTACGTGCAATTTTTAACTTGTTTAATTCCGATATTGTCTATCTTAATATTTATATTTATAGTATTTTTTATTACGACCATTACATTCGTTTTGTTTACGTTTATTTTTATGTCTATGCTTGTACTTTCTTCTTTCACTTGAGTTAGTAAATTTTGCAGCTTTTCCTGGTTTTCTGCTATTAGAACGGTGTGGTCAGCATATCATTTATTATTCACATAAACTTATTTTACTTTTATTCCTTCTGACCTATCAATAAAGACTTTTTATATTATTTTCTCTGAGTATATATTAATCATAATGAGCGAGAGAATATACTACTGGTGCGCTCCTCTTCTGATTTCTCTTTCGTCTATTAATTCATTTTTAACTCTTATTCTCACTTTTTGATTAAGATGTAAGATCTTCTTAGTTATTCGTATGTCTTTTTTGTCAAGTTCGAGTTGGTACAATGCATCTATTAGTTTTTGGCGTATGTCTTTATCATAAGTTTTTTAGAAGTTAATATAACATATATACAAATCGTGTCTCATATCTAGGTATTTTTCTGATAAAACTGTTGAGCAAAGAATTGCTTTACCAGTACCTATGCTCGCTTTGATCCACATTGCGTATTACATATATCAAATTGATGATTATATAATTGTTCTTTTAAGTATTGCCATAAATACTAAATGAAACCATTTAGTAAAGTGTTTATCTTGTTTATAAATTATATTAAACGTTTAATGAACGATGGGAGTCATTTTCCCCTCATTTTCTTCTAATATTCTGTTCTCACCTCTTCTGGACCTGGCGACTTTCCTTCCTTGCTTATTTTTATTGCTATTTTTATTTTTGAAATTAAAATTTCTGGATTTTTGTTTAAATCGTTATCATCGTATTTCTTGTTTTTTCTTTATCTATTTGTTGTTAGAGAATAATTCAGCTATAAGAGTTTTCTATTCTTTCTTCTTTTCAGGCTGATTATTACTATTTGTTAAACTTTCATAATAATTTTATAGTTCCTTAGCTCTTTAACACGTTTGTATAATTAAAAGCCATAATGTGTTTTTTTTGTATTTCTTGGATCTCCTGGCATTCTCCTTTTACCAAATTTATTTTTTGGCTTCTATTATTTTGTGTCGATATTTTTGTTGATTTTTCTGTTTGTATTTTCTTTTTTTTTATTAGTTCTAATATTTTTTCTGTAATTCATACTTTCTCCTTTTTTATGTTTTTTGTTATTGTTTTTTGGAATGAGTATACTCTTGCTTTTTTACGTGTTCTCACATGTTTTCTATACTTTGTGTTTCCTAAATCTCACCTATATTAATTTTTTTTCTATGTTGTAGTTTGTAAGATTTTGTCGACATTTCTTTTTTCCATATCAGTTTTTGGTTTATTTGGTCTTGTATTTTTTTTGTTTTAGTTTTATATCTTCCATTAGTGTGTTATGATCTGATTTAATATACGTGCCGGGATATGTTGTTGGACTTATTATGGCGTTCCAAATTATTTGGTTGATAAGAACAAAATATATTTGGGTTTTTATTATTCTTTGTTGATTATGTTGTGAAAAAGTCTATGTATATCGTCTTCTAGACCGTAGTAAAAACCATGCATTCTTGACAAAATTCAACCAGTTCTTCGTCTCGCTCATAATTCTCAAAGATATTGTCTACACTGTTTTTCAATTTTATAGTATTTTACACACTTTGGACTTCTTGTTATCGTCACTAGAATAGTGAACTGTGACATCGTTTGTAGATTTACATACACCACTACTTTTTCATCTGGTGCTACTAATTCCTAATACCCCCATTCTTATTCTTCTCTTTTCTTTTTATTGTATTTGTTAGCGTTTCGATTTTATGCTAAGTACAGACATTTCTTGTTCCTATTTTGGTTGGTTTTTTGGATATATTTAACCCGAGGATTCTTCGCACTCTCTGCATATTGAAGGTCTGTTAGGGACTGAGGACTATTTGATAAATTATGTCTGCCATTTTAGTTCTCTTTGGGAATACAATGTGTTGGTTTCCTCTTGTTTTACACATCGCAGTATTATGACCGAGGTGGGATACTTTACCTTCGCTCACAACTATCTAGAGTGTAACTGTTTGGGTTGTCTTAATCTATCTGCATTCAGTATTGCAAAACGCTACTGCCTGTTTGATGCTACTTTAGATCTGTCTCGGATATTTTATTTTCCTGGCATCCACCATACTTGCTGAACGTTTCCCTATCCGCCACCCGGGAACTAGCAAACCTCCTAGTGGTAAAGGTTATTATTTAACAAATATGGAGCATTAACATTATGGATGTTCCAGATGATTCATGTACAATGTTTAAAGAAAATCAAGAGTTGAAGCAGCCTTGACGAATAGCTGGACAACTATAATTGAATCGTTGTTATAGAAGACCATCGATTATGTGCATATCGCTCTAAATTTGGCATTTTTTTAGGATCTGTAAAGTCCATTTTGCATTAACCTATGCGGAAAGTTGACTCCTTCGACTTTACAGACGAGAATGAAAATGACAAAAATAGTTAGATCAAACAGGCGATTGATTATTCGAGAGCTTTCTGAAAAACTGAATATCTCATACGGGTCTGTGCAAAGCATTTTAACCGAACATTTGCAAATGAGACGAGTGAGCGCAAAATTTGACTGACGAACAGAAGGAAAATCGTTTGTTTATATATCCCTATTAGAATTTAGCACCAAGAGACTTTGGCTTTTCCAAAATTAAAACGTTAAACGTTTTAACATAATTCTTGCAGATTAGAGGCTAGAACAGTTGAAGTTAAAAATCTCCAGAAATAATCATGGAATCAACGTTGGAATAAGTGCATCGCTAGCCAAGCAGAGTACATTGTAGGAGATTAATTCAAATTTGATATAAGCTTATTACTTTGTTTGTAATAAAATTATTCACCGCGTATATAGTTTTTAATAATAACTAGATCGAACCAGGTCATAAACATCGGATGTTGGATAAGTTAAAAGTTTGATCAAATGCAATATATAAATCACAAAAATAATTAGAAAAATGGGAAGTTTTTAGGCTTCCATACATTAAAATGAGAAACTTTATGTAGAGAGTAATGTCGTCTGTCTGTCCGTCTGTCCGTCCTTTTATTTTCAACTTTTGATCAAGGCAGCTTCCAAGCTGGAGACAAATTTTTTTTTGACATTTGCCAATCCTTACAATTTTTGATCTGTGACAGAAACATAACGTTTTCAGTATTCAACTAAGGACCATAAGTCAAGTAAAGACGCCAAAAATCAGCCTGATCGGAAAATCTCGAGACCGGTTTGACCGGAAGTAGCTGCAATTTTTTTTATGTATAGAAGCCCCGGACATTGCGGAATTGGAGTTCCACGTCCGTACTTGTTTTATCTAATAGAAGTACTAATTGCAAAACTACCTTGCAGACAGTTTACAGGGTGAGTGAAAAGTAACTAGGAGTTCAAAATTGGTAACAAATTCCACATATATAATACAAATTTATTGAAACAAATTGTACATGTACATTAATACAAAGCTAAGTGAGAGCAAATATTTAAATTTTAACGTAGGCACAGATAATGTTAATCGGTGCTCAAATATTAGTGCATGCAATTTACAATCTTCTGAAGGAAATCATTTAGGATATTGTTGAGAACCTCCTAAACCTGTGCTTCTAAGTCCTCCAGTGTGTGAGGCTTTGTCCTGCACACTTTTTTCTTTGCTAGCGTTACAGATAATCACATAGAGTAAGAGCTGGACTTTATGAGATTCGCGTTGCTTCAGCAACGACTTAGAAAATGCCGGTCGAACCTCGCACGCTGCATAAAAATAAGGCCGCCAATGTCGACTTTGTCACTTTAGAAGATGTTTTCAAACGACCATATTGCATTTACGTCGCGGTCCATATCTATACTATTGACGCGGAAATATAAAATCCCATGCACTATCTTTCAGAGACTATTTTTATCATGATTTCAGTGACATTTAAAGTTTTATACCTAATTTTCAACACCTAGTTATTTTTCACTCATCCTGTTTTATGTGGTGTTAATAATCAGATCCTAGAAATGTTTACCATACATCGTTTAGATTCTTAAGTATTGTACGCTACAATAAAGCAAAATAGAAAGTTAAGGGATGTAGTAACAAAAGCACTATTGTGGTTAAGAAATCTTAGAAACTGGACCGATCTTCAAGCACAACAGCGGTTCCAAATAATTAAAGAAAGATAACGGTATGAAGTCAACGCTAGTTTCCAATAAAAGAGGATTAAGAAAGTAAAGACGACAAAAAATGTGTATAAATTTATTTTATTACGCAAAGTATCTCAAGCCAAGCAGCATTTCTGTTTTATTTGTAGTAACTCTGTCTATTAGACCGAGCTGGTATTTGGCATATTGTTAAGTATGTTTGCACGCAATCAGTCATTGGTTTGAATTATTAGGCCAAAATATTTTGTATATAATTAAAAAATTGGTATTAAATATAGCCTATTGTTGAACTGCAATTAAATATTTTGTAATATTCATACAGTTACGAGGCGTATTTAGAAAGTTAAATTTTCATAGAAAGTAGCTAGAGCACATCGGATGTCTAATCATTGAGTTTCTTTATGTTGTTATTTACGGTGTCCTTATAAAGTTAAAAAATTAAAGTTTCTTGAAAGACCCCAATTCTGTTAATGATTCGGCGTGTCGTATTTCTTATACTATATCGTTTTGAAGAACTTCTGGAATATCTCAAGGAACTAATTTATTACTTCTATAGTTTTGAGGAACAACTATTTTGTTGTGATGTTAAGTACATCCACTATCTCTTCAACTTTTTTCGCAAATGCCTCAAATTTACCGAAGACGTACATTTTGGAGCAGTCAAAAGAAAGCTCTTTAGCTCCTTCTATTTTCTTGAGGATTTCTTTAAAGTACTGGGATTACTTCAAATATAAATCCAAACAGACATTTACTCTAATATAATTTTTTGGGTTGAACTCAAACGGATTTGGTACTGTTGGAGTTGAGGTAGTTGTGGCACATGTTAATCATCTGATTTAAAACGTTAACTAAAATGGCCGCAATGTTGATCGGATCGTAGGCAATAGTAATAATAGTTGGGTTACATTTGCAGTTTTTTAGCGCATATAAGTACCTTATGTTGTTCTGAAATTGGTTTCTAGCATCAATAACTAGGCGATTTTGCTTCTTCCATTGCTCGACACACTTGAACCGAATCTTAGTCAAGTAATGAATGTACATTTTGCATTCAAGCGAGAAATAATTGATTTCTAAGAAGGACCCGATAAACTCGTTCTTCCTGCGTAGCTGCTTAAATTGAGTCAAAACTCTTTTTATTTTCTTGGTTCACGTCCACTTGCTGCATTATTGAAGGGTTGATCATCACCTTTCTTATTTTTATTGGAGTCGATAGTTTGTCGTACAGTTCTTGGTTTATGTTGAAAATTACGGTTTAGTTGTTTTATATATATATATATATATAAAAGTCCGATATTAAGTTTTGGGTAGGTCTCCCCAGTCCTTGGTGCCGTTTACCGGCGGCTCAAGCAGTTTCGCTATCAAGTTCAACCACCAAGGAGTTCTTCTTCTTCATATTACATGTGACAAAGAAAACGTCATCGTTGATGTTCTTTATGTCCACATCTTTGTGGTTGTGCGTTCTGTATATTATGACTATTACGTCTGTTATCCGTTTCTTAAACGCAAAAAGTGTTATACATCAACAAGTTAGTGAAGTGCACCGTGAAAATGTAATGGCTGATGAAATGGTGATAAGATGAGTTAGACAGTTTAATAAAGTTTTAATAAATGTGCAATTTCGTCTCTGTTGAATAAATTTTTGCAAATCTCCACAGACGGCGTCATTTTATGCAGAAGTCCCTACGTCACATCGACTTTTAACATTATACTGATAAAATATTTGTGTTCACACGCTACAAGTCTTGTTAAGATAGGTAAAGAAAAATTTGAAAAACAGATGAAAAGAATAAATCATCCCAAAGAGAATCTGATCTGCTCAACGGAAAATTTCGTAAGCAGTTCCTAGTTGCCAGGTCCTTCATATTTATTGTGCCAGCGGAGCGTTTAAAAAATAAAAACCGTAAGTTCGATCGAGACAAGCCGCCTTACTGCCGCTACATGAAATGTGGCCGATGCTACGACCCCTGAAACATTCATAAAAACCTTTCTGCAATTTTAACCAACTCGCCGGCTGTCGCGTGAACTCCACTTAAAAATGCATGGCCTTATGAAAGAGGAACAGAAACTCCAACACGTGGACGCTTTTACGGAGAGCTTGTACTTTTGTTGCGGAAGGTAGCACCTGTGCAAGAATGCAGCCCATAAATAAGTTGCATGCGAATTACAAATGTCCATAAGAAACATCCCGCGCTATAACCTCTGGCTAGAACTACGTGCACTCGTGTACATACTATATATAACACCGCAAAAGGAATTAGGAGTAAAAATTGCTTGTCTCGTCCATGTGTTTCATTGTTTATGGTCGTATTTCGGAATTAACACCAAAAAGCATAAAAAGCGGTTGAAAAACTATTATTCAAATTTGAAACACACACTACGCAGTACATAAATTACTACATTTATAAATTAAATGTGAAACAGACATTTTGACACATTTACAATTTGTTTTCTTGTTTTATCGTATTATGGAAATATAAAATTTTAAATGTAAAAAAAACATATTTTCTGAAAATCAAAATTATAACACTGATGATTAACAAAAAACGCTCAAATATGGTTTTTATTTTAAATGCCAAATTAAATATATAGATTATAAATTTAAAATAAAAAATAAAAGGATGCAACAACTTGATAAAGAAACAAAAAGCAAAATCTCTATTAGAAAAAAAGAATGAAAGGGAGATGTAAAAAAGTAGTTTTTACAAGATAAACATAAATATTAAAATTTTGTTTTTTAAAATTCCTGAACGTAATATAATCTTCATCGCACAAATGCCAACTTTACCTTTCCGTGGTGCACCCGATTTTTTTAATGAAGCTCTGACGACAAATACCATAAACATTAAAGAAGGAAATGTATTCAGATACGTATAAGCTAAAAATCAAAGGTGGCCACTTTGCGAAAAGCAAGAGAAAGAAAATATTGCGATATACAAGGTTTGTCCGAAATACTATAATAAAAGCAAAACTATTGCAGGTAATCGTTTATTTCTTTAAAATTCTTTAAAACAGTTTCCTCCTGCATCTACACAGCATGTCTGCTATTCTTTGAAGACTTCCTGGGATGCGAAAACTGAAACGCTGTTTATGACCTTAGTCACGGCGGTTTGGACCCTCTCCACCGACCCAAAATTGGTTTCTTTCAGCCTATATTTGAATTTAGGGAACAGAAAGAAGTCGGATTGGGGTCCGAGCTGTATGGTGGTTGGGGCGGCGTTGCCATCTTGTGCTTGGCTAAAAATTGTTTCACGAGCAGCGACGTGTGACTGAGCGTATTGTCGTAGTAGAGAGTCCAGGTATGGGCAATCTTTTTTCGAACGTAAATGACCCCTTTTTGCAGGTGTTCGGCACATCGGCGTAAAATGTTGCATAGGGGACGCGGTGATTCAGATGGTTCAACCAGTTGGCTCTGTCCTTTAGCCGGCGCGCGCGAGTTCGAGTCTCGCTCAACCCATGGGGGTGTGTGAATGTCCTAGCATTTAAGGGCACAATAAGCCCTTGCGGCTGCAGTGTCTGTAAGTGCACAAAAAAAATGTTGCATTCACGGTTTATCCTTTTGTACCAAAGAAGATAATGAGCATTGATTTCATTTTTAACTCGCTTGTGAGGGCCTTTTTGGGGCGAGAAGATCCGGTGTGTGCCTTTCAGAATTTTGTCTTTTGGTTTCGGGATAGTACTCAAACACCCATGTTTTATCATCGGTTATCACTGTGTCTAAGAAGTTAGGGTCAGACGCAATACGTTCCAAGAGTTCTTAGCAGATCAGCACACGAAAATCCTTTTATTCTTGGGACAAAACCTTTAGAACTAATTTTACATAATTTTTTTTCATTTACAAATATTCAAACACAATTTCATGCACTACAGTTTTGGTAAGTTAAACTCCTGTACTATCAATTAAACATTTAAACGCCGATCAGAGTCCAAAAATCGTTTTACTTCTACCAAATTGTCATCGTTGCGGCTCGTTGACGGACGTCCTTTGCGTTCTTTGTCTTCCACGGTTTTTTCTCTCACGAAACATTTGGTGCTATTCAAGAATCCTCGATTTTGACATGACTTCCTACCCTGTAGGCCTTCCTTATCAGAATCAAAGTCTCAGCGCCGGATTTCTTGAGTTTGACACAAAATTTTACTGAATAATGCTCTTCTAACATACGCTCCATGTCGACGGTTTGCAGGAAATGCAATTTCCAATTTTTTAAGGTTTGTAGGCAACTAAGCATTATTTACTTAAGACCTTTCGCCCACGATCTATCTCACCGAAAATCACGCCTTTTTAGCCTCTTTGGTTGGCTAAACAAGTTATTCCCGGTACTTTTCAGGGAAACCGTTCAGTTGGTTCTATCAAGATTATCAACACTAATGGTATTGTAACGTTTTTGCCTTTAAAGTTGTAAATAAAACATTTATGTTTGTATAAAACTACTTGGTTAGTTTATTACCAGAAATTAAATTGTTTACTAATATTTGCGTACACCACAACAGATGTATTCACTAATATAAAATGGCCCCTATTTATCTAAAAAAAAATTATTTTGCATTAGAACTGTTCACTTCGTTTTGTGCTACTCTAGTGCCTGTTACTGTTATTATGGCTAGCACCTTAAATTAAGAAGAATAAAACACAACAAGATAGAAGTGATCGGTATAAGTAAAGTAAAATGGCCATAAGGAAGCGTTCTTTTGAGTGACGAATGTAGGATAATAACCACTGTTGCTGTAAATGGTCAAGCTGAATAGAAGTTATTATGAGGAAAGAAGTAGATTAAAACGTAAAAGGTTGAATCTCTAAAAGAAAAAAGTAATAACTGTAAAAATAGCTGGTAAAGCAAAAGACGCAGTTATAATATATATGTCAACAAACTATGATAATGCTAAAGTGGAGAAATATAAAGGAGAACCTAATGTTAATGAGGTTAGAATGATATTATTGGCAAAGCAATGTAAGGTGAAATTATAGGCTTTTACGAATTAGGATTAGATACCGATGATTCATAACAGTGAAAACATAGAAATCTAAAAACAAACGATGGAAAAATAACTAAATAACAAAATTAATAGAGATTGTGTTAAGACAAAAGAAAGATCTGCATAGAAAAAGTGCGGAGCAAAAGTTTACCAGGTCTATAAGAGAATAAAATTTTCTCTAAGCAGAGGTGTAGACGTAAAAAACGAAACACAAAATATTCTACTAGACCAAAACGACATTGTGGAAACATGGAAATGTTACTTTGAAAAATTATACAGTGAAAATAGCGAAGAGAAAATCGTTTTGGAACCAGAACACCAGATCGAAAAGATAAGAAAGAAGATATGATAATTTATGTAGTCACAATACTCTAAAACAGTTTAGGAACTAAAAATAAACAAAGCAACAGAGATATATCAAATTATGTCAGATATATGTATTAAAATAAAAAATACATTACGCTAAATTAACTTTTTTTAAGAAGAGGAAGTTTCTGGTATTGCGTAGTATCTCAATTGACAGCCGAAAATAACTTTTGTAGCATAGCACCTTATGGAAGCAAATCTTTAACAACAACAACCAATAAAAGAGTGAGGTTAGAAGTTTTTGAGTTGCAGTACTACAGACAGATACAGGGGATAAGCGAAATCGATAGAATAACAGATACAGAAGTATTAAAACGATTAGGAGAAAGACAGATTCTATTGAAAGACGAGATCTACTAATTGGACGCATTTTATGTCACGAGGAAATTTTTAAAACAATTATGGAAGGAAGAGTTGAGGAAAGAAACGCACCGGTCAAAGCACAAATTTGGTATATGTCGCAAATCATAAATAATTTATAATAAATTAAAAATACTACCTATGGATGGAATATTAGAGAATAATTCTGTTAAATCGTCATTTATCGATAGAGAGAATCCCAATTATCTTAGTAGCAAGTGAAAATATTAAAATAGAATTAGATGCTGAAAAATAAGAACAATTTTGAAAAATGAACTAAAAAAGATGACGGATCATAAAATTCACCATAAACAAAAATAGTTGTACGGAACTACTGAAAAAATTGTTAATGTCTTACTATCGTATGTACGTTCCTAAATCTATTTTCTAGCGGTAAATCAGTTCATCTTAATTTTTGTTCTGCTTTTTTACATATTTCATCTATTACTTCATATTCATTGCGGTTCCTTTTACTTCTATTCTTGCCCTGTTTAGATTATTTTTTTCCTCTTGTAACAATTTTAATCTTGGTCTACCCGTCCTTCTTCTTCCTGTTGGTTTCCACTTCAGTACTATTTTTATTATTTCGTCTTCCTTCTTTTCCATACGTACCTCAGCCGTTTCGCTCTTTGCTGATTTATTTTTTATTTTGTTTTATGTATTCTCTTTTCAGCTCTTGTAATATTTTTTGATTGCTCTTCTGCCTATACACATTTGTGTCTATTTTCACTGGCTTATTTTGCTTATTAATTTTTTTCTACCTTTCTTAGATTTTTACTTCTTCTTTTGTAATCGTCATTAACTATGATGCAAATATTATTATTGCTCTTAATAATGTTTTATATATTTTTAATTTATTAAGATTTTGTTTTTAAAATTATTCGCTGCCATTATTTTTTTGTTAATATCATTTATGTTTTTTTGTTGAATATTGTAACTCTTAGATATTTAAAGTTGCTTACTTTCTCAAATTTCCTATTTTCTATTATTGCTGTTGTGTTTCTTATTTCATTTCTTATCCTTATAAAGTTTGTTTTGTTCATGTTTATCTTTAGACTTACATTTTCACTTTTCTTAATTATTTCATCTAACATTTGTTCAATTATATTTCTTATTTTCGTTACTAGCACTAGACCATTTTCGTAAGCTATTACTTTTACCCCCCCTTGATTCTTATTGTTCCTTTATTTATTCTTCGGGTTATATATTCTGTAGTCATGTTAAAACTTATGGTAAAAACGGAGTCTTTACTTTGCTGGTACTTCTAATTTCTTACATCAGTTTTACTTTGTTAAGATTGTTGAATGCTTGCTCGAAATCCATAAATAGTAATTTCACATTTATTCTGCGTTCATCGGTCTTCTCTATTATTTGTTTCGTTACGTTTGCCTTTTGTAAACCCTAATTGGTGCAGTGTCCGTATTCTCCCTGAATCTTGTTTGGATTATTGATGATAAATCTTATAAGTTGTATTAAACAGGTTTATTCTTCCGTAATGTTTACATATCTTCTGATCTCTTTTTTATGAATTATTATTATCTGACTAACATATCATTCTTTAGGAATTTATCCTTCTTTTTGAATCTTCTTCCACCACCTTTTGTTAGTTCTATGCTTATCCTGCCTTTTTCAGGCGCCTTTGCATTACGTCTACTGTTGATAATTTCTTTTATTTTTCGAGTATAGGATCATCAATTTCTATCTGGCATACATTATCGATTATTAAGTTTTCTTGAATTTAAACCTTCTTTTAGTAGATTTCTAAAGTATTACTCTCATACCATATTGTGCTCTCCTTTGTCATTTTTCTTTTTTTCTCATTATTTTCTTATATGGTCTATGTTTTTCTTTCTATACGTTTTTGTGCTTTTTCTCTTTTGTTTTCAGTCATTCTTTTTATTAGATTATTTACATGCTTCGTAAAACCGTTTCTCTACTTTATTATTTACACCTCTCCTAATTACTTGTTTCGCTGCCAGGTTGGTAGTACTTTGATGTTTCTAAAATAGAAAATTTCACTATATTCTTCCATCTGATTTTCTAAAGTATATCCTATTCTCCCAATATACTTTTTTATTTTTTCATCGTCTAATTTATCAATTTCTTATTTAATTGTGTAAAATATATGCTTCTGACTCACCTTAACCTTAGTCTAATTTTGCCAGCAAACATATAGAGGTTGGAGTATGTATATGCTCCAGTATATATATCACTAAAGTCTGTCTTTTTTTATTAAATATTTCGTGATTTATTTGTGCTTGCGTCTGCTGATCAGGGCACGTCCAAGTTACTATGTGTCTCTTGGAATGTATATACTTAGTACTACTTATAATCATATTAGTTATTGCAGCTAGATTGTACAATCTATGCCAGTATTTGTTTGTATGTTCATGTTTGTATGTTTTTTTATTCGTTTTTGCCTATTTTCCATTGAAGTCTCCCAATGCTAATATTATATCTTATTGGGGTATTATCGCCATTTTTTCTTTGACTGTCTCGTAAAAACCGCCTTCTTTTTTCTCTGATATTTTCGTAGGGACATAGATATCTAATAGGGACAAATTGTACTGTTTCAGTTATACCCTTATTTAAAACACCCTTTCATTTATTTGTCTGATTTCTGTAATTTTTTTCTTTATTTTTGTAGTAGCATATACGCCACTCGTTGATGCTTTTGCTTTTCATTTTGTGAATAAATAATTGTGGCACATTTATCATCTACTATTCTTTTCCATTTTTTCCAAGAAGGCAATGTTGATTTTATATCTTTCTAATTCCATTTTTTTCTATTTCTGATAAAGTTCTCACATACAATTTCTTAATTTTTGTATTTTTTATCTTTTTTGTCTTCGCTCGTTTATTTCTTGTTTTCTTTATATTCTTTATTAATTTATTTGTTGTACAGTTTATGTTTTTTTATTTTTTACTTTTCTATTTCCATGCTTTATTCCCCTTGTCATTGCCATTGTCCTCGTGGTTAATTGCTTCACCAAAAAGGTGTAACTGAGATTAAGTTAGGTTTTAAAGTGGTAAACCACAATAATTTATAAATTGGAAATACTAAATACAGGGTCGAATTGAAAACAACTTTAACGGCAGGCTAGGTCAGCTCGTTTATGTATCAAAAAAGAATTAAGTAAGCTTATTACAAATAAGCGTTTACGGGACACTGAATTTGTCGAATAGCACTGTGCAAATCTGCCGAAAAAATTGACAATGTGAATAAAATAAAAAAGAGGTGTTAAAATTTTTAAAAGAGACAATTGCGTAAATGAAAACCAAATGGATATAAATGTAATAGAAGTACAAACGAGAAAAAAGAAAACATGCAATTAAAACAAAACAATGTGTAGCGGGAGAAAAGATTCGAAATGATCTAAACATTTTGGGTATTGAAGAGATGAAAGGAGAACAATTAGATGAAATGAAAAAGAGATTAAAAAGGCACAAAAGGGTGGTGCAAATATCAATATAAATAAAGAAGAGAGCAAGGTAAGAAAACTAGGAGTATTTACTGCAAAAAATGGACCAATGCTGATTTAATTATTAAGTTTTGATTTAAAAAATGGTAAAGAATTTGAAAGGTACGAATGCATGGATAAATGAATATTTTACCAAAAGGGTGCAAGAGAACAGGGTGGGGTTTATACCAAATATAAAAAGCACAAGCAACAAGAAAGAAAAGGGTTTACTTGATATGGTAAGTTGATAGTAGATGGGAAGGTTATGACAAGGATGGTATCGAAATGGATCAAATACAGCAATTTACTGAAGATAAATGAAAAAGAATTAATAACACTAGGAAAAGAACGACACGTGAAAGATTCCCGAATATGAATGATGCAATGGAAAAGATATATATATATATATATATATATATATATATATATATATATATATATATATATATAAACAAAAACTAACAAGAAAAAGTTATTAAGTGAAGGCAAAGATAGTGCAATTAATTACGGGGACAATGGAAATATCAAAAAAAACGTAAATGATACAAAAAATAATTTAACAAAACACAACAGGAAAAGGAAGAAATGAGCGCGGACAAAAAAAAAATAAAAATTAGAACATGGCATGTAAAAACGTCATTGAAAATAGAAAAATAAAAAAAAACTGTAATAGAATATTGTTACTTTGCAAGAAGCAAAATTTTTTTTTTTATTTTTTTTTATCAGATACATAACTATTTACAATCTGCTGCAAAGCAATAAGTAAATGATTTACGTAAGTGTGGGTTTAGGTGGAAGTTGACTTTCATTAACGTCACTTCTGCTGTAACTTAATGTAAGAATACTAGTACTAAATCCGGAAGGGTAAGTCCAAGGTGTAGTGTCTTTTAAGTCTGCGGTTGTGTTCACTGCTATCTAGTAGGTTTAAAGCTAAATGATTGGGGTGCAATTCTAGTTTATTGATATATCTTTCACTATTTTTAACTATTTCACTTTTCACTAAACTTATTTTTAGGTCACTGTAAATGTCCCCATTGGTTATGTAGTATGGTGCATTAGTGATGGTTCTGAGTGTTTTTGACTGGAATCTTTCAATTATCGAGATATTGAAAGATGAAGCAGTTCCCCATATCTGGATACCATACATCCACACGGGCTTGAATATGACCTTATATATTAGCAGCTTGTTGTCGAGAGAAAGTTTCGAGTTTCTACCCAGTAGCCAGTAATGCTTGCTGAATTTTAAATTTAACTGTAGTCTTTTCTTCCACAAGTGTGTTTTCCACGTAAGGCCCTTATCGAGATGTATTCCCAGATATTTAGCCGAATCGGCCTGCGGAATTTGCTGTCCATTGAGCATTATTGGCGGGCATATACCACGTCGTTTAGTGAATGTGACGTGCACAGATTTCGCTTCGTTTATTTTAATGCGCCACTTTTAAACCAATCGTGAACAGTATTGAGCCTGTTCTGCAGTTTTGCTGATGCTCTAATTGGGTCACAGTCGGTAGCTAGCAGCGCAGTATCATCCGCGAACGTGGCGGTTGTGGTAGTTTCACAAGTCGGTAAGTCAGCCGTGTAGAGGAGGTATAAGAGCGGTCCCAGGACACTACCCTGTGGCACACCAGAATTTATGGGCATAAGATTAGTGAGTTCATTTTCGTATTTAACTTGGAATAGTCTATCGTGTAAATAGGATTTTAGAATGCGATAGTAGTTATTCGGTAGCCATTTCTTTAGTTTATAGTGCAGCCCTTATGCCAGACTTTGTCGAACGCTTGACTGACGTCGATAAATACTGCACTACAGTACCTTTTGCTTCGAAGGATGCATTTATAATATCTACCACACGATGGACCTGCTCTACGGTTGAATGTTCAGTCCTAAACCCGAACTGGTGATCCGGTATAAGGTGTTCATCTTCTACAATGGGCATTAATCTTTTGAGTAGTAGTCTTTCAAACAGTTTAGAGGTAACAGGTAGTAGACTTATAGGCCTATAGGACTCTGCAATGTTTGGGGTTTACCGGGTTTTGGAATTAAGATGATTTTTGCAACTTTCCACTGTGCAGGAAAGTGTCCAGTTCGTAGTATGGCATTAAATATAAGTGTTAACAACTTAAGTCCTTTAATCGGTAATTCTTTAGTATACGCCCTGTTATAAGTTCGTATCCCGGTGATTTTTACTGGCAATTTAGCGATGGCTGTTTTACTTCCTTCATTTTGAAGTTTTTAATTGGTGGCGTTAATTGTAACGGGGCCTCTAGGTAGCGTTCTATTTCGTCTTCGTCTATTCCAGGGATGCCAGGTTCAGGTTGAAAAACTTTTTGAGGTGGTTTGCATAAACTTCAGCTTTCTCGGCATCACTTTTAGCCCATGTCCCGTCTACTTTACGGAGTGGGGTACTGGCTTCTGAGGCTGTTTAAGCCTTTTCGTGGCTTTCCATAAGGAGTAGTCGCTTTGTTCTGTTGCAGATAGTTCCTTCAGATACTCTTGAAGGAGTCGTTCCTATAGTCTTGCAGTAGCTTTTAAGTTCTCTGGTACAATTGTTTAATCTTCGCTTTTCTTCAGGATATCGTCTAGTGTGCCACTCTTCTCAGCCTTCTTTCTCCCTTATCTTATTAGTAATTTCGCCAGGATATCCTCGTTTGATTGGGTAGGGCGGGTTAGAGGAGTGGACTCCCAGGCACCATTCTGCACTAAGGTCTGAAAATTCTCTACTGCCTGTTCAATGTCTTCAGCCGTTTTCAGCGGAACGCTATCAGTTATGTTTCTATCCACTATCTCTCTGAAATAGTTCCAGTCCGTTCTGCAATTGTGTAGTTGTGGCGGTCTATGTTTGGCAGTTATATTTGCACTTAGGGTTAGAAGTACAGGGGAGTGATCAGATGAGAGGTCTTGCAGGTCTTCGACTTTTACGTGTGCTTGACTAATTCCTTTGGTGACGAAGAAATCTAGGCAATCAGGGATTTTTGTCAAGTCAGTCGGCCAATAGGTTGCTTTGCCGGTAGATGCAAAATCTAAGTTATTCGTTTGGATACTGGTTTCTAGGGCTCTGCCTCTTGGGGTATATAATCTCGATCCCCGTAGTGGACTTTTGGCATTGTAATCTCCGCCAGTAATAAATCTTGCACCTAATGCGTGGAAGTAGTCATCGAATCCTTCTTTATTCGCTCTATAGCGTGGGGGACAGTATGCTGCTGAAATTGCTATTGGTCCATGCCAGTCTTCCACTATTACGGTTGTGGCTTGTAGAAAATCTCTGCTAAATTTATCTAGCTCGTAGTGCTTTATTTCTTGCTTAATAATTAATGCAGTTCCTCCTCTGGCTCTTCCGTTTGGATGTTTTGTGTCATCTGTTATATAACCAGAAATTTTAAAGTATGTTCTCTCAGTAAAATGAGCCTCTGAGATAAGTAATACGTCTATTTGGTTAGTTTTAATAAAGGCTTCTACTTCTTGACGATGATTTGTCAAGCCATTTGCGTTCCAAGTTACGATTCTATATTGGGCCATTTTTGGGATCAATTTGTTGCCTAAGAGTATTGATTTCAGCAGTTAATGTATCTATAGTTTTCCGCATTTCTCGTGCTTCTCTTAGTAGGTCCATAATTACATTATTTTGGTTTGTAATTGTTGACTGCAAGAATTGCATTGCTTGTCTTAAGTGGTCTGCGTCTGAGTTTATTTGTGTTCTAGCTATTTGTGCATATGTGTTGCCAGATGTTCCGTTACCAGAGTGGGGTTCAGTATTTATTGGTGTGTTATGTTGTTGCATGTTATTATTTTGTCTCAATGGTGGAAACGCTATTGATGTTGATGTGAGGTTGGGCATTGTACGGGGTTGCATTGCTGGTTTGGGTTGCGTATTAGGGTAGCGTCTGTTCAGTATTTCTGTGTATACCTGGCAGCCTTTGAAGTTAGCTGGATGGTTGCCTTTACAGAGTGCACACTTATTTTCAGTTGGACTTTTAGATTTACATACTCTAGTATCGTGATTGGCCCCACAGTTTACACATCTGAACGGTCGTGTGCAGAAGTTACGTGTATGGCCATAGCATTGGCATCTCTTGCACTGCACTAGGGTATTTTTCTTGTGAGGTGGTTCAACTTGTATTTTTGCATTTAGCAGGTATTGTATGTCGAAGATGTCTTTATTATTGTCTTTAGGTTCGAGTTCTACGAAGAATAGGTTTTTAGGCTCTTGTGTCTGTTTGTTTCTGCATGTTGTTATGCTACGTGGCTTGTGATCTTTTGCTACAAGTGCTGCTTGGAGTTCAGCAATGTCAGTTGTATGATGGAGGTTCCTAATTACTATTTTGTAACTTCTTTCATCTTTTAAGCTAAAAGTATGACGCGCTACTTTATTTTGGTCAAGTATGGTTTTTATTTTTTTGTAGTTTTCAACGGTGTAAATCTGTAATTTAATTTTGCTGCCGTTCATAGTTTGATAGTGGTAATCTTTTTTGGTGATTGTGCTGTCGATAATCTTTAATAGAGGTGCTATGTTTATAACATGATGTATTATGAAAGGCGGTGGTCTTTCTGGCCGTATTTCCGTACTTGAATTTTTATCGCTACTAGTCTCTTTAGTTTTATTAGTGTTGGTCGCTAATGCTTCATATCTATTGTGTGTTTGAATTATTTTTAGTTTGGTTCGTCTTTCAGTATCTTCACGACTTGTGTGTTGGCTTCGCTTTTTAGTTGGACGGACTTCCTGAAAATCATTTATTTTAATAATTTCAGCTGTTTCTTCGTCTTGTGGTTTTTGTGGATTTTTTCCCTTGTCTTGCGTTATTCTATCTATATCCATAGATTGTGATGCTGACGATGATGAGGGTTGGTTGTAAGAGTGTCCGCTTGTTGGAATAAAATCTCCAGGTGGCAACGTATTTTGCAAGTAGTGTGTACTGGGAAAGTCTGGTTGCATGTTATTAAAAGTGCTTACCGGCTGTGTGAATGTTGGAGCTGGGGTATAGCTGAAGATCGGCTGGGATGAGGCTAGGTGCGGTCCATTCATGTTGTAATGTACAGGCTGTTGTTGCATGGATTGCAATTGGGGCTGAATAAGTTGCCATTGCATTGGATTAGCACTGTTTGGAGAATTTTGTGTTTGTTGATCATAGCCGGAACCGGGTAGTTTTGGTTATAAATTGTTTGAGAATTTTGCAGATATGATCCGCCACTGGTTGATTGCATTATTGATTTTATTTTACGTACGTTTTTAAGTAAATTATTTAAATTTTTAAATCTAAACACTTATTGATACTAGAAAGATTATAACAATGGCCCGGAGGTCACGCGCTAATCGAATTAAATTATTAAATGAATAAATTTGCCTGACCTTAAGCAAGGCTACGGCTCCGCTGTTGCGATAACACAGGTATAGCTCGGCACGCACGTCTGCTCTGCTTGAAGGCACTAAGAAGTAAAATGAGAATGTAAAGGAAGAATAGATAAAAAAGACGCTACAAGCATTTATTTAAAAAATAAAAAATAAATACATCAAGGCACCAAGAAGTGACAATGTTACTAGAAAAATAATAGATATCAGACAATTAAGTGAAAAAACACTTATAAAAGACTTGAACTTGTAGAATTCTTACAATTTGTTCCCGTTTAATATCTATGCTTATAAGGAAATATCAGGAGAAAAAAAGGACAGTGTTTAGGAGGTCATTGAAAAAGAAATTGTGAGAATTTCTAACAAATATGTAGTATTTGTACTTGGAGACTTTAACAAATGGGAAAAGAAGAATACAGTAACCACGTACATATGTACCTTACTAGTCTTACTATTAGGCAATTTTATGTTAAATATCCAATTTTTGATCAGTCGTATTTGTGACGTTGTTGCAAGGAGACGTGTAAATCTACTTTAAAATTTTGACTATTAAAACACATCAATAAATAGGTATTTGACATTTTCATGGAACCTCGGATACTTGTAAGGCTTAGACATCTGTCTTCGTCTCTTTTATAGAAATGCTTTCAACAGGAATTTTTGAGTTTTTTATTTTTCAATTAAAACAAAGTCGCATGCAGCGATAAGTGACAAGAGAAATTCATCAAGCGAAAATATTTGCTATTAACAAATAGTGTAATGTTAGTATCAAAATAGGAAGGAAACGAAATTGTGAGTTAGAAAGTAAAACTGAACAAAATTAATTGACTACTGTTTAGTACGAAAAGTTTTAATTGTATTCAAAGCGACCATAAAGGACCATCTTTATAATATTGGGACAGTTAAAAAACTTAACAGATAGGCTTCGTATGAATTAACAGAACGCATCAAGATGCATAGAACAGGGTTGAAATAATAAATCTCTTTTGAACCGGATAGTGTACGACAAAAGATAGGTTTTACATCATATCTGTAAACGAACTGGATGATATTTCGTATGCTAAGAAGTTCCTGCACAACATACAGAACCAGTCTTTATGCAATAACGATCATGGTGATTGCATGGTGGTCTGGGAAGACATTATTCACCACTTCTTGCAACCAAACGAAACAATCACTGCATTTCAGACAGTTGAGCATTGTGTATAAGTTCTTTCCACTCCCCTAGTTTATCTAAGCTATCAACAAGAGATTATCTTTTTTTTCAGAATCTTGATAACCGTATGCACTATTTTTATTAAGAAACTAATTTTTATTTTAAAAGTTTCCTTAACAATAAAAATTCAGATTTTGCAGACTGTAGTAATAAGCAATCTATGTCAATGGCGATTATTTTGTAGAGTAAATGTTTTTCTACAAAATTTCAAATTTTACGTGAAACGACATGATAATTTCAAAGAAAAATCCAATGAACTTTTTCTCCAACCGACGTTATTATCATTAAATCATTGAATATAATTTGAATATATAACCTAGCTGCCCTGATAAATATTTATATTCGCGATTATGATTAAAATGTTTGCCTCTGTTCATTATATGGTGGGTAGCCAAAGTTCTGTGGAATTGGGGATAATGAAACGCAGCCCAATAATTGCATATTCATGGTCTTTCCTCTTAATTGCACTCCGGGGAAAACAGCGTTATATCCTGCAGCCCTCTGTTGCATATTTTTTCTCGTCTGTGCACTACAATAATGTACGCGATGCACGAGATGGCCTGTTTTATACTCAAAATGACTTTTCCACTTTAGTACACGGTCACTAGTAGTGCGAATAGCGGTTAACATTAATAAAATAAGCCCGCTTAAATATTGCACTTAAGGCTTGCGTATATTACCTACTTTTGCTAAGAGGGTGCCTAATTAGTCCCTTGTCTAATAGACTAAGCTCTTAAAAGCTATATGCTGAGCCTCTGATGCACTCCTAAGCCGATCTCTTCATTACGAAGCTACTATGAGCACCTTCGCAGCCTCCATGGTTGAAAATCAAACAACTCGACGAGAAGCTTAAATAGTTTTACAAGGGAATTTATGAAAATAATACTTTATAGGTGTATAACAACTTTTATGCTTATTTAAGCAAATAATTACGTTCTGTTTAAATTTTATCGGATATATTTTAGATACATAGTATTTCAAAAACAGTTTTTTTAAATTTGTTTATATTATTAACTGCAAAGTGTTTAAGGTACACAGTTGTTATTATGGTTATTATGATTATCAAAGACACTTTTAATTGTTAAAAAACTTGAAGTAATTCTAATTTACTTATAGATATTGAGTAAAATTTTAGACTAAACTGGTTAATTATTTCTCATTTAATAAATTATTATATAAATTGCTTTAACTCTTCTTCAGAATTTTCAGCATACCAAAAATCGTATTTTCTCACTTGATGCCAATTTATTTCTACATAAAAAAAAACGATCTCAAAGCGCGCTACATTATAATAGAAGAAAAACTATTTAGGGCGCATAAAGAGTTTGATAAATCTTCATTATTATGATACGAAAAATGCATGGTTATCAATTTTTTTATTTTCTTTTGCATTCAAAGAGCAACTACTCAACTTGGGAGGTGAACAGGTCGAATTTGTTGATTTCCATCTGGAAATCGTAATAACTTTACGTAAAGATGTAAAGAGCTGCATCAAAATGACATACAGGAGTTGAAAGACAGATAAATAGTTTTTTGAGTATCTCATCCTTATTATGATAAGATATGAGTTATAAAAATATTATGAGAGTGATGAAAATTGCATATATATTAAGACCTATATTTGCTGGTTACGTAAGTTAAAATCCAAAACTGCACCACATTGAAATGCGACTCCTCTGTACGATAAAATGATACATATAGCATGCAAAAGTACCACCATTCTTACGAAACGTGTTTTCTAATCAAAACTTTATTTAAAGACTGTGTCTTACATTTTGTTCGTTTAAATTGTCCAAATTTAATATTTCTATTTGAAGTTATAGTAAAAAGTTGTTTTATAAATCACGATTTGAAACCGCAATATCTGTCCTGTACTGTCAGTACTTCTAATAAACTAAATATTTTAAATGAAATACTTCTTAAATGCACCTTCCTAAAAAGTTATATTTTTTTAATCTTCTTTTTTCTCTTCACTTTTATGCTTTTGAGTGTCGGGTCCTCTATCTATTTACGAAAACTGTCTCGGTTGGCTTTTTAGTTCTTTTAGTTGTTTTCTTTGCCGTTTTGTTGTTATTTCTAGACTTTGCTCCCACGTTTTCATTGGCCTTCTTCTGCTTCTTGTTTTCCCTGGCCTTGCTTTCAATATTCGTGTTGGTTCCCTATTTCTTGACACCCTAACTGTACGCCTATACCACTGAAATTGTTTTTTCTCTACTTCTTGCACTAGCGGTTTTGACCTAGTTCATCTCTAGTTACTCTACTGGTTATTAAAAAACATTTCAAAATTGAAATAAGTATTAATATATATCATTTACAATTTGGGTTCTATGCTGTTGACTGAGTGAAATATCAAATATTCAACGATATGTTGAAAGTTTTAGTCATAGTTTTGTTAATTTGTTAATTCTTGCACCAATTAAATTTTATAGGGTGCAGACACAAATCCTGGCACAGAATGTGATGTAATGATGATCTGGAAACATTTAAAACACTTGCCCGTTTACGAACGGATAGCTCAGAAGTATTGGGGACAAACTGTCGTTTTTGTCAATTCTTGATGACCTTGGTCGTTTTGACTTAGATTTATCCAAAGTTTAACTAGGTTCTTCAAACTTACATACCCATTTTCTAATGAGAAAAAGACTTGGCGCTGATTTATGTTACGCAAATTATGATGATTATTGAACTTGCTCCGTGCAATAATTGACGAATCATCGTTTTTGTAAAAACGCTCTATAGCGACTAAATTTCCAATATCCCCACTACCGATTGACACGCGCCTCTTTGGTTCGTTGGGTTCACACAGTGAGACAATCAATTCGAAACTTTCTTTTTAAACACGTAGTAGATGGTTTTTGTAGCTCTCAAATATGATCCACCATTGACTGAAGTTATCGAGTAAATTCAATGATAGAATAAAATAAAATTATATTCGGTAGGCATTGATCTGGAACATTTTCAAAAGCATATTATCAACTTTTCTTGTGGCATTATGTCTGTTGCATACGCAAGCTCGAGTTCAGTTAGCACAACTTTTGATTTTTAGAATCGGTAAAAGTGAGATTAGGCAAAACATTGAAGATGTAAGTAAATGTTTCATCGTCAATAGTGCCAGCGACGTCGTATTTAGTTTGGTTAGTTCAAATTCTACCAATTATAAAATACAACTTTAATATAATACTTCTCAGTTTTTCTTCTGGATTTCTCATTGATGTTACCTTTGTCAGATTATTCCTTTTCTAATAACATCGAGGTCGTCAATATAGAATACTTCAAACAAATGTATTTATTTTATAAATGACAACAAATTCATTGTTTATTGAGTTGGGAATCATTTTCTAAAAAATACAGTAAAAAACTGTAAATACATGTTCACTTGAAGGCATCAACTGAGTGCTGATTTTTGCGTGACGTCAGGCTTGCGCAACATACAAATCAGAATCAAGCATTACAGTAATTCATAAAACAGTTCTCCATTACAAGTTAAAAAAAAGTCTGCCTGAGTTATTTCCTACATAAGATTTCATTAAGCATATAAACGGAGCCTCGATGGCTCAGTGTTCCAGATCATCGTTCCTGTCATCGAGCCGGCGACAAGTTCAAGTTTCCCTCAACCCAAGTGTGTGTGTATGATGTGCACGTTAATAGACACAATAAGCCCTTGAGGCTGCAGTGCCAGTAAGTGTGCCAAAAAAAGCATATAAACATTTATTTTATATTACATAATCTTTCAACGAAGTAAAAATGTGAGTAAAAAACTTAATTTTATATTTGGTAAAGTTGGATATTTCAAAAAGAACGATATTTCAAAATTTTCGAGGTTTTTAACAAATTTTGATCTTTTATTCATCGAGTGGAACATTTACTGAGAGTTAAACTACTTTTAAATTAATTATATGTAACACAGGTCATTAACATGCGTATGTCCGCTTTTATGGTTTTTTAACATATTTATTTTTGCTCAAATGAAGCGTTTCCTGAAATGAAATACAATTTTCCCGCATAGTAATACAGCATACAAGATGCGCATAATTTATTTGTCACGTTTTTTCATATAAATTAAAAGCTAATTAAATCGAAATTATCTCTTCCAGTTTTTAAACTTTGCCTCAGTTGCCTACAACTAGAATTATGAGTTATAAACTTATAACAAATTTGTAAACCCCCTTCAATTATATTTCCAGAACATTTAAAATAGAAAATTGGATAACAAACTGAAATGCTTTATTACTCACCTTAAGTGGCTGCTTAACTTTATGGAGTGATGCATTAGAAAGCCGAGATTTTGGATGTTCCCACACATGCACCTTTGCGATTACAAACTCCGCCAAACTAGGTGTATTGCGCTTTGAGGCGGAGATGTAAATTTAATACAGTGCAGACAATACAAGCAAATCAAAAAAGCCCTAAAACCCACATATGTTTGGTAATGGATAATGGAATATATACATGCATAAAAAGATTTTGGAAAAGTTGGTCCTCAATTTTTATGCGAATTCAAGGCAATACAAAATCTTTACAAGTCTCTGAAAATCGTTATTGTTATATTGAGTAGTATCAAAGTTGTAAAGGTAATATTATAGCTTATCAATGCTGAAAAGAAAGTTTCAGATAAATCTGCGACCTATAAATCTTCATATCTTGCAGTTATATAGAACAATTAACACTCTTACCTTTTCATGACTGCATTTCAGTTGACATAACAAGCACGAACAATAATAAAACGGACGAAAAGTGTGAAAACAAACTAAAACAAAGATATTTTGTTTTTTGGCTGAATTTACCATCTTCAAAATATAAAACGAAAATTGTTACATGCTATTGGTTTTCAAAGTGTAAATCGTGGCCCTAAGACATTTATTTAAGACAAATGTAATGCCTTAACTACTAAACATATGTTATAAATTTAAAACCATGAGATGACTACTCTTTAATCTTGTGGAACATAAAAACATTAAAAATTTTAAAAAAGCAAATTACCAAATAAAAATTAATGCGACATCTGTATGTTTTTTTAGAAACTTTTAAACCTTTCAAATCTGGTCTTTATATTTGTTACACACAACGGTATCGTTTTCTTCTGTGAGTTGATTTTTCACCTTTGATTTAATGTCAGTCATAGACGAGAAACTTAACTCATAAATATAATACTACAAGTGGAACCAAACACTTGACATCTTCATTCACCAACTCGAAGTAATCTTGCATCATTTTATTCTAAAACTGATATGGATTCTGCTAAAAAAGTTTAATTTTAAGATTTCATTATGATATTTTTTTGTTGATATATGAAAATGCTAAAACAAATTGTCTAAAAATGGATTTAGTACTCATCTGTAATTATCTTAATTGTTTTGGAAAAATCACTTTTCTTTGTGTGATATTTACATATAACGGATTTATATCTTTACTAATTATTTAAGATATACGAGTCCACAATGCTTTCATTAAATTTACAACTTTAATGAAGGTAATGATATTGGCGCAAGGGCTCCTCGGTATCAAAAACAAGTAAAAGTTTACGATAAAATCAGAGCTACATTTTCTGTCCTAGAAGTAAATGGGACAGCTCTATTTTAACCAAATTAGTAGCGCCATCAGTTGGTATAAAATTGATTTATAAAGTATCAATATTTCTCGATCATCTATAAACATTTGATGCTATTAAGTGGCAGTAGTTTGTACACAACGTTCAAAAATTGTGTAAAGAACGAAGAATCAAGGTTAAATTTTGTATAAAAAAAAAACGGTAAAAGTGTTACGGAAATGCTTCACATGCTTAAAATCGCTTATGGAGATAATTATCTATCACAAATACAAGTTTTTGTGTGTCATCAATGATTTCGAAAAATCAGAGATGTGATAATAAACGTTCAGACCGATCAATTGAAACAATACCCAAAGAAAATGTCGAAAAAGTGCGTTATTTCTCGAAAATTGTCAAAACATTTTATTTTCGGATGAGGCATTTTTTATCTCTCTACGTTAACAAACAAAACTATCATCATTGGAGTGCTACGAACTTGCAATGCAAGCACGAGAAAGCCCTTAATTCACCAAAAGTGACTATATGGGCTGCAATGTCAGCGCGAGGAATAATCGGCCCGTACTTCTTTGGAGATGAAAAGGGCCGCGCGTTAACAGTAACTTCAGACGATTGTGTGGATGCTGAACAATTTCTTGGTACCTGAATTGAAAAATTTTTCCTGCAAGACGGAACAACATCACACACTTCTAAAAATGTCTCTGCCACGAGTCTGTGGAATTTTCCCTTAAAAATTGATTTTCAACGAACTTAAAAAGTTCGTTACTGAATTCTATATGTCTGTCGGTCTGTCGGTCTGTCTGTTGCTGTCACAAAATTATGAATTTTTTAAAATTTTAAAATGGATGATTCTTATAGGAAATTTTACGCTGATTTCAAAATCGAAATCAAAAAGTTTCTATCTCGAATAGTTTTCGAGATATTCGACTTCGAATTTCGGGAAAATTTCGACATTGCGATTTTATGAGTAATTCTTAAAGAAAACTTTACGCCGATTTCAATAATGAAATCGAAAAAATTCTATGTCGAATACTTTTCGAGATATACGACTTCCAATTTCGGGAAATTTTTCGCCATTACGATTTTAAATGTGATTCTTATAGGAAATTTTACGCTGAATTCGAAAATGAAGAAAAAATTCTATGTCGAATAATTTTCCAGATATTCGATTTCGAATTTTCCCGAAATTCGAAATCGAAATCGAAAGGTTTTTTTAAGTTCGTTCTGGGATTGCTTACAGAGCAATCTCTTCGCCGGCCCCAAGGTTTAAGATAGCTTATATAACAATTAATGATTAATACTTTTACAAAAATCATTCCAGCATCGTCTATGAGTGCTTTGGCCATAACTCTTAAAAGTCTACAAGACAGATTTTGCAATTTGAAGTAGAGGCAGACGTCTTGACAATTGACACATGAAATTATATATAGTTTACTCTCTCACAAACAGCGAACAGGTTATCAAGTGTCAGAAGTATTGCTCGTTTACTAAATCAAGTATCTTTAACGGCAGACTTTCCAAGTGACAATACAAGTTGCTTATTCATTACTGACAAGAAGACATCTAGACTTTTTCTCATCGACACTGCTGGAGAAGTCTTCATTATTCCGGCAAAAAATTTGAGCAACAAAAAACTGAACGAAGCAATTTGTTAAGATGCTAATCAATTAAACATGAGTTTTCGTTTACGCTTCTGATCGTTTGGCTGTTTATTTTATCTATTTTCTCACACATTACAGTTTACTAGGGAATTGCAAATGCTGTCGTTTAATCGACCCAGGATTGAATTCTTCTGGCTTCGTAATTAAACAAACGATTGAGCCAATCCATCTCGCGGATGTGGCACAGAGAATTAATACTAGCGCTTAGTTTCAGTTTTCTAATTTATAATGACTCAACATTTTGAGACAAGCTGAAAAGGGCTAAAGGTGAATTTTAACTCATAATCCAGCAGAAACTGTGTCTGTCATTAAACAAGAGTTAATTTAAATTACTTCACATAGTGCAAGAAGAATGAAGAATGAAGACTATGCAGATACTTTCCTAATAGACTGCATAGCACATTTAAATAAAAAATATATTTTTTCAAAAATTGAGATCAAGAGAGCTTATTAACTCATTTCAATGCATGAATTGAATATACTAAGAAGTACCATAACTATGCCTTTTTGTATATTTATTTTTTTATATTGAAGAAGGCTGTATTAACATTCTAGTATTTTATGAACGTTTTTTTTTTATTTTGACTTCAACTATCTAGACAATATAGTACTATTTTTGGAAAACGAACAAATGTATGTGAACTACCTTAAATGATTTTCGGCTAAACCATCCGGACTTTACATCAACATGAAAAAATGCATTTTTGGACAACAGCAAGTTTCTAGTACTTTTTTTTATTGGATTAATGCAAATTTACAATCTACTTAATAAAGTAATAAGTAAATGGGTTGAAAGAATTTCACTTGAGTCAGGGGCCATCCATTGACAGCTCTCTGGATTCATCTAGCTAGGTCTTCTGGCCATGTTTTGTTAAGTCTTCTATTTTCCATTGGTTGTCTGAACAGTTATGCTTCGATTTTTATGTTTAACAGAGTGAGCACTGATGACGTCGTGTATAAACGGTATTTTGAGGTTGTCATGTATGGTGTTGTTGGAGACATACCAAGGTGCATTTAGTAACATTCTGAGGGTTTTAGATTGAAAGGTTTGTAAAATTTTTGTATTAGACCGTTTGCTGCAGCCCCATAATTCGACACCATATGTCCAAATAGACCTAAAAATGGTTTTGTTTGAAATTTTTTGTTTTAAATCTAATTGACGTCTTCTTGCCTTAATGTATGTTTTCCAAGTTAGTTTTGCGTCAAGATGAAGGCCGAGGTATTTAACTTCTCCTTTGACAGGAATGGGAGTGTTATTGAGGTAAGAGGAAGACATTTGGCTCTTCGTGTTGTGAACGTAACTTGACACGACTTATCAACATTTAGATTAATTTTTCAGTGCATAAGCCAAATTTGGAGTTGATCAAGATAAGCTTGCAATTTTGCAGAAGCTCGTATCGGATCGAGATCTGTAGAAAGGATGGCTGTATCATCAGCGAACGTTGCTAGTAGTGTATCCTCGCTGGCTGGTATATCAGCGGTAAACAGTAAGTACAAGAAAGGTCCCAGAACACTTCCTTGGGGTACACCAGAGTTGATAGTCTGGTAGTCAGGTAATGAGTCTTCGAATTTAACTTGGAAGTAACGGTTGGACATGTATGACTTAAGGATGAGGAACAATTGATTTGGTAAGTGTTGTTTAAGTTTGAAAAGTAAGCCTGCATGCCACACCCTGTCAAACGCCTGTTTTACGTCTAAAAATGCTGATGTACATATTTGTTTTGCTTCTAAGCTTTCTTTGATTTTATTAACGATTCTATGGCACTGTTGGATAGTGGAGTGATTGGATCTGAAGCCGAATTGGTGATTAGGGATTAAGGCATCTATATGTGTTAGGTTTGCAATTCCGCCGAGGATAAGTTTTTCGAAAATTTTGGACATTACAGGAAGGAGGCTTATTGGCCTATAGGAAGTGGCATCAGTTGGAGGTTTTTCTGGCTTCAGTATTATGATTATTATTGCATACTTCCATAGTATCGGATAGTAGCACAGGCGTAGTATGCTGTTATGTATGGTTGTGACTAATACAATAGCTTTTCTAGGGCAGTTTTTCAGTACTTCACCTGTAATGAGATCATATCCAGGAGCTTTATGAGGATTTAAGAGACTTATTTCTTTTTTGAATTCTGCAGGTGAAATAGGCTTGGGCGGAAGAGACATCTGACAAGGGGCGTTTAAGAATGTTTGTATTTCGATATCATCTTCATCATCGTTGAGGATATCAGGAGCGGAAAATACACTAGCAAGGTGTTCTGCAAATCTGTTGGATTTTTCAATATTCGTCCGCGCCCAGCTCCCATCAGCTTTTCGTAGAGGTGGAATAGATACTATGGGTCTTTTGAATTTCTTTGTCGTGTTCCATAGGGAGTGATCATCAGTAGATAGATTGACGATGTAGTGTTCGAAGGATTCGTTTTTTGCTTCTTAGTATAACATTGTGGAGATTGTGCGTTATTCGATTTAAATAAGTTTTGTCAAGTGGATTCCTGGTAGTCTGCCACCTGCGCCGAGCTCTGCGCTTTGCGATGACCAATTCTCTAATATGAAGCGGAATGTTCTGATTGTTACGGGTGAGACCATGGGGTTCTGGAGTAGAGGTCCAGGAAGGTACTGCACAGCTTCATCTATGTCCTCCTTATCTTTTAAGCGGATATTTAGTGATATACTATCGTTGATATGTTGACGGAATAGGTTCCAATAAGTCTTTTTGGAAGACAGTCTCTGTTGTGGCTTTTTCCATATAATACTGGTGCTTAGAGTTATTATTACAGGACTGTGGTCAGAGTGCAGATCTAAATTGGATTCAATATCACTATGTAGGTCTGAGATTCCCTTTGTTATGGCAAAGTCTAACAGATCGGGGATTTTATTTCGATCGGTCGGCCAATAAGTTGGCTCTCCAGCCGACAAAGTTGAAGTTATTTAGTTCTAAAACTCTCAGTAATGTTCTGCCTTTAGGAGTAATCAGCCTAGATCCCCAGTCTGTATTTTTAGCATTCCAGTCTCCGGCAACTAAAAAGTGTGAGCCGAGTCGTTGGAAGAACTTGAGGTATACATCGCATGTTATAGAATAACGTGGTGGACAATATATTGAAGCAATTGTAATAGGTCGGGAGAAAGTATCTACTTTTAAGATGGCACTTTGAATTTTGTGTGTTATGTGTGGTTGGAGTACGTGATGTTTTATTGAAGATCTGATTATGATTGCAGACCCTGCGTGAGACGCATCATCAGGATGGTTAGCATAGTAAATGGAATAGTATGGTATTTTAAGAGTTGTCCTTTGTGTTGAATGACTTGCAGCGATTAGGAGGATATCAATTTTATTTATGTTAAGAAATAGCGTAAGTTCCTGAATATGGTTTGATAAGCCATTTGCGTTCCATTCTGCAATTCTAAGTCCGAGGGCCATTAGTGAGTTAATTTATTGATAACTGTTATCAGCATGGTTAGAATCATACTGTTCTGGTTGAGTAATTGATCGAACATATTCTTAAAATCATTAAGGAATATAGTAAATTTGCTAGTTAGGCCTGTTTCGGTGTTGTTAGATGGGATGTTAGGTTGTACTGCAGTCATTTGGGCATAAGTAGGGGTTGGGGTTGTTGGATGTAGTGGAGTATTAGTTGTAATATTTTGTGACAAAGGACTGGGCCTGGTTGGTCTTAGGTGATGGTTTCTGTTTATTAAGTCTTGATATACTTTACAGCCTTTGTAGTTCGCTGGATGATTTTTCTGACATAGAGCACATGTTGCTGGTGTATTTTTAGATTTGCTGCAACTAGAGGTGTTATGTGGTCCTCCGCATTTAACACACTTAAACGGTTTCCTACAATAGGTTTTCGTGTGTCCATAGTCTTGGCATCTTGTGCATTGTACGATCCCACCTTTATTTCTTGGCGCTTCTACTCGAATTTTAGAATGCTACAGAAATTATAATTTAAAGATGTCTTTATTATTGTTTTGTGGCTTGAGATCTACAAAGAAAAAAGGTAAGGGCTCTTTAGTAACCCGATGCCTGACATTTGTAATATTACGAACTTTGTGTTCTTTTTTCTCGAGTACTTGTGTAATTTCTGGTAGGGGAATAGAAGGGTGGATGCCTCTTATGACTACACGGTATGCTCTATCTTGTTTTAACTGATATGAATGGTACACAATTTCTTCTTCACGAACGTGACGGATGAGTTTTCTATAGGTTTCAGGAGTGTTGGGGTTTATTTTAACAGTATTGTTTGCTAACGTTTTGGTAGTGTAAGTTTCTTCTTCAACTACTTGTGTTAAGTTATCGATCATGTCTTTGTAATTTGAGACCCCGTATATAAAGATTGGTGGAGGTTTCGGTTCTCTTTTTGGAGGAATTGAAGTATTAGACGTGTTGTTATTGCTTTCAGAGAGAAGTGAGAACTGATTAGCAGTTTCTATTTGGGCATCAATTTCAGAAGAATTTTGTCGTTTTGCTCTTTTAAGCAAGGCTACGGCTGCGACTCCGTCGTTGTGATAACTCAGGTATAGCTCGGCACGCACGTTCGGTCTGCTTGAAAGCACTAGTAAGAATATCAGTTTCTAATACTTGATTACACCAAACGACTTTAGTACATTTAAAAGCAAAATTGGAATAGTGGAACGATTCAAGCTTCCGAGTACTCCCAAAAAGCTGATGTGATGCTGCATTTTTATCACCGATTCGTTCAGAAATGCGCTCAAAATTAACAACTGTTCAACGAGTTGTCGGGGGATTAAATGAAGAATTCCGAAAAGTGATGCAATGGTCGCTTTTGTGAAAAGCATTCTAAGGTTTAAAATTTGCCTTTAAAGCTTTATTACATCAAATAATTTGTTTGATATTAGACACAATTAGAATTAACTCAAAAAAAAAAACAAAACAGAGCTGTGTAAACTATATATTTAATACAAATAAATATTAATAACAAAGGAACATTAAGGGGGTGTTATAGTCTAGATGCCCGTTTTCAAGATGATTTTTGGAAATTAATTGCACAAAAACGGTTAAACCTACTGATCTCAAGTTTTGTGTTCATATTTATTCATATTTAAAGTAACAACAAAAATTTTTATATCCCTTTTTATAGCAACTGTGCAAAATTTATATAAATACACATGTCATGTCGCGAAATTTCTTTTCTATCGGGCGTGGTGATTGCCGCCGTCCTCGACATCTGAAATAAACGATTCTTTTTTTATTTTATTCTTTAGAAATGTGGTTATCGTTCGAATCTCTAATAAATAATTTGAAAAACTGACAAAATGGCGGCGCTCGAAACCATATACCATAGCCTCCGAAACAGATTTAAATATAAACCTTTATATCTCGGTCAATTTGACGAATTTTATTGTAATATTTTACGGACACGTTTTCAAGAAACTCTAAGAAAATGTCAAATAAAAAAATCGATTATTTGGGCCGGATAGACTATAATACCCCCTTAAAGATAAATTAAATAAACAAAGAAATTGATAGAAAACAATACAAAATATGACCAAAATAAAATAAATATGGTGGGCGGCTGTGGACTCTCCAGACTACGGAAAAAAAGGTGCTGTTGGGATCAAATGCACGACGGAACAACTAAAAGAGACTTACCGCACGTAAAGTTCTCTTGCAGCCTGGGCGACAGATGTCAGTGTGCTGTGGCTTGGCGGCATCAACCCGGGTGGGTTTTTAATTGGCCAGGTGTATTGAAGCACCATGTATGGGTGCGGAACACACAAAAAACAATCGACAACGTGCAATCAAGGCGCGCTATTGGGATGTACAAAATCTGGTCAGTCTCGGCTGGCGGCTAGCTACGCTCCGTCTCTTACAAGGGTTAGAATTGGAATGCCGGGTGGCGGTAAAAATCTTGTTTGGTTGCGGATAGGGGTGGGCAAGCGGACAAATCAAGGTTGCAGGTAGAGATGGGATTAGGGATATTCATCATAGGATATTCATCAGTAGATTAACAACAGTGTCAATTAATGATGTACTAATAAACTCTGTTGCAGGACATCTAATTGCATTATGGTTTTTATTAGACTGTGGCAAACAATTCGCAAGTCATCGCTTTTTCATTTGTTGTCCATATATTTTCCTATACAAACGATTCGAACAAAGCCTTGACATTCTTTAAACAACGAAATGATTTGAGCCCCAATATCCGTATGTTAAAAATAGCATTAAAATATCATTTGCTAAAGAATAATTGGTCTGCGTAGCAGAATAAAAAAATATTGGTTTCTTAGAATTCGAGGTAATTTATAGCGTTCCCATTATATTTCCCGGAAACTTTGACCCACTGTTGCAGCAAACAATTTGTAAAATGCGTATCCAGTCAGCATCTAACCATTTATCGGAAGCGACATTTATTTTGTCCAATATTGAAAAATACTCACATATTTTCGCCCATCGTCAGGTAATCAATTCTGGACTTAATTCATCATTCGAGGGTATCTTCAAGGTCATCTCCATCAACTGTATCAAGTCTACCTACCTTCTCAACAATGCACCCTTGTTCGAGAAGAAATAAAGAGCACATCTAAGGCAAGAACGCCCTAGAGTTCCTTTTTATTTGGTATCAATACTGTAAGAGGCAAGACTAACGTCGTATAAGAAGTCAGTTGGTGCGAATTTTCGATTTATTGTGCATAAAAATAGCAGGGTTTATTGATATTGATACTAATTTTTTCAAGTTTTATTTCACCAAATTTAAATAAACTTTTTATATCAAATCACTTGCAATTAATTAATATATTAAATTAGTAATTATGGTTTTTAAGGCTTCAAAAATATGTGTTTTAAATAAAATTTCTTAATGACTGTACAATAAATTGTATGGCTTGCTTAGCCAGAATATTAGTGCACAAAGTCGGTTATTCCCATTATAATAGCCAACCGCGTGCTGGAATACAAATGGCAGTTTGAGGTTACTTAGAGCTCGTGCTAGTAAATGCAGCATAATTACGTTTATTAATGCTTATACATGCAACGCTTTATCATATGCCAAAATTTATTTCGTAGCAGCAAGTGCAAAATGTCTCAACTTATACAAATATTTAAAGCTCCAAATGTTCATTAAAATATTATAACCGCAAACGTAAACAATTTAAAAAATGGATGAGTGTAATCGGAGAATTAGTTAACTACGTATATAATGTATTAAAATTTTAAAATATTCTATGTATCAATTAACGACGTATTTTATTCAATTATTGTTTTAAATCTTAGACGTAGCTCTCTAATGAATGATTAAAATGCGACAATCGAATTTGCAAACAAAAATCAGTTAATTGTTACGCGTGTTCTCTTAGCCATATAAATAATATTTAATTGATAATTATTTTCAAAATGTTTTAAATTAGTCTACGCAACTGTTTTATCAAAATTATTTATATTCTAACTTTGGTATATTTTTAAAGAAGAATGATCTCAAATAAAGAATGTGACAATGCACGTGTTGTCAACAGTATGATCATACAAAAGTGTATTGAAATGAACGCTATATATGTATACAATACAAAAGAATATATGATACATCCAGCTGTACGAAAAGCGAATTGTGCATTATGTGAGAGCCCACATCTAGTGAATTACAGATACTGCAAACTCTATCAAAGCATTTTAAAGGAGCTAAACGGTAATAGTAGACTTAATATTCAGAAAAATACAAATAGTTTTTTACGCACCATATAATATAAACAGCAGTTTCACGAACGAAAAATACCCGCTAGATGCATTAAAAGTGAACACAGCCAACAAACAAGACAGGAAGACAGTTCTGCTATTTTAGGCTAATTTCTAGAAAAATTTATGACGATGTTTCAACAACTACAATATTTAAATTAAAACTAATACCTTACGAGCTGATGTTTATTATCCTTCATACACAATTTAAAGAAAATCCACTGTAGAGATTTTTTTCAAACTGTAGGAACAAAGTTCAGTGTAGAAGATGATAACAGTAAATATATTCTACGGGGGTTACAACTAATGATAAAAAAACTCAGAAATGTGGAATTTTATTCATGCGCGAAAGTACTCATTTTTGTTGGCATGCCTTCCAAGCTCCCAAAAATACCTAATCTCTTGGACTGCTCTGCTCACTTATAATCTATCTTCAAATTATAAGGTAACCAATAAAGTTCTCGCCGTTATTAACGGCCAAAAAGAAAATGATTTACAGAAAGTGTAGCCTATTGTTAGTCCTCGAAGTAATCGTCATCGACATCCAGCACCTTCTGCCAACGTGTCTGCAGCTGTTCAATCCCCTTGCGGTAAAACTCGGGGGTTTTGGACACAAAGAAGTCCGTAAGTGCTTGGCGCAAGTCTGCTTCATTGGTGAAAGATTTTCCACGAAGATGATTGTCCAGGGAGTGGAAGAGGTGGTAATCGGATTGCGCATTGTTAGGTGAGTAAGGAGGATGGCACAAAGTCTGCCATTCAAGTCGCTGCATGGTATCCCTGACCACCCACGCGACATACGGTTTGACTTTGTCATAAAAGAAGAGTAAACTTATGCGATTTACCAGTGCTGGCTTCTTCTGTTGCAATACCTGTTGCAGACGTTCCAATTGCTGCGAGTACAGGTCCGCAGTGACCGGTTGGCCCGTTGGTAGTAGCTCATAGTGAACCACTTGACGACCTGTCCACCAGACAAAAAGCATAATCTTGCGTGGGTGTATAGGAAAATCTTGTGCTGTGGAGGACAGTATCCTGGGGTGAAACCAATGTTTGGAACGCTTGGGAGTGTTATACAGGACCCACTTTTCGTCACTACTAAGTACTCGATTGAATATGGATGCGGCACGGTGGCGAAAAAGCAACGACATACAAGCTGCCACTCGTTGTCTCTTGTGTAGCGTGTACGGAACCCACTTGCTCAGCCTTTACGTCTTACCTAAGTAGTGCAGATAAAGTCTAACTGTCTTGCAAGTTTACCACACCTTAGACTACTGTCCTCCTTAATGGCCGCCTGCAGGGCTTTGTCATCCAAAGCCTGTGGTCGTCCACTGCGAGGTTCATCATAGAGGGACAAATCTTCCGACCTGAATTTTTGAAACGAATCCCTTGCAGTACGTTCATTCTCAGCACTATCCACAAACGCTTGACATATTCGGCGACCTATTCAGCTGCTGATAAGCCCATTTTGAGGTCGTAAAGCAAACAACACCGAACGAGATCCTTGAACACTTCCACTTGTCTTCGCTACTGTAAGAGTTACGAATGATGAAAGTGCGCGGTGGATCTGCTTTTATAACGACTGATATTCCTACTTTCAATCGACCGATTTTGAAACCACGTGATACACTGATTGCATATTTATTCTACCTTCATTCAAAGGCAAAGCAAAAACGGCAAGAACTTTATTGGTTACCTTATACTATCCAATAATTGTAACAATTAGTACATATATTAATTTAAAAATATACAATAAGCAGTTTAACTGAGAAAATTATCTTAAATTTTTTTAAGGAGAACTAAATCTAAATATTTGCCTCAAAAATCTAAATGAAGTAGATAAAATTTCAGCAAGATGTATTGATATACTCAATTGATATACCAAGCCAGACCATAATTGGAAGCGCAAAGAAATCCAATAAAATACCAATAAAAAGTGAAAAACCTATTGCAGAAAAAGACGAGCAAGAGCAAGGTCGTATCCTAATCTAATTTATGGAAACACTTCTTTAATGAATGCCAATCTAAACAGATTTCGTAATTCAATATGGAAGCCAGTAAAATCTAAAAACATATCTAAATATCTGATTTCTTCTATATGACATGAACGCTTCCTGTTATAGAAATGGGTCAGAATTAATAAAGAAAAAGCGAGACTTTTTGGCAAGTACCCTGCTGAACTTTTTACATCCAATAACTAAGAAGAGAATCACTAAATAAATACACAAATTTCCAACATTCTACAGAACGTATTTCCAATTAAATGTTTTTACTCTGAATGAAGTTTATAAAGAAATCACTCTCTTAAACACCAAGAAAATCTTTAGACATAGATGGAGTAACAATAAAAATGTTACGTAAGCTACCTAGAAAAAGAATGCTGATACGCACATTTAAATGCAATCTTTTTTAAGTATTGGTCCAAACAGCTAAAAACTAATAAAATGACATTGACTACAAAGTCAAGGAGGGATCAGACGTAAGCCTGTTTTTTGCCTATCATATCAAAGGTACTTAAGAGACTTTTACTTAAGCGAATTAATTTTGATCTGTCTGTAGAAGAATAGGTTTCTCACCATTGACTCTTAATTTATATCCACCAAACTCAACAAATAATTCATGAAAAATGGGAAACAAAAACAATTGCTCCTATTTCTCATCCCATCAGCAAGATTATTAGCAGGGAAACTGAAATAGAAAAACCTCCTCGATGCTTAAATACAAGAAATAGTATACAAAGCTTACCTGTTATATTGAACCCTTTACTACCCCTCATCGATTACCCATCACCTACAAACAAATACATGCACCTACACACTTACATACATGGATATATACCGTGAGCTTCTGTTATAAAATATCTAAGATAACATTTGCACTCTCGACTTGGAGCGAACATATAACTAGAAAAAGAAGGTAGATAGACTTAAAAATGATAGAAACATACTAGTTGTTAAGCAAAAAATTCAATTTATTCTTAAAAAATAAACTTTTGTTGTACAAGTCAGTCATAGCCCCGATTCGGGGCATGTTGATTAATGTATCTTGGTATGTGTTCAACTAAACCTTTTATAAAGATTTAGAAGTGCCCTTTGTCAAGGACGTCATTCAAGCCAGATACACAAAATTTTTTTATAAAACAGAAATTTATAGGACTACTTTATTACAACCATTACTAGAATACCGATGTTAAAAAGATTAAATAGGTACTTGACAGCAGATCTGAGAAGAGGCTAGAAATCTCATCACTAGAATGATGTTTAGTCCAATCATTCATTGCAAAAATGTTATCATTCTTAAGCCAACGTAACATCAAAACTGACAACAAAGGTATTTTCGTTCATCTAAACTATGATTGTTGCGTTGTAATTTTTTGTTGCCTTGACATACAAATAATTTTATAGTATTGTTTAGGTTTAATGTTAGAAGCATTAGGTTTAAGGTATTTGTACGTATTTGTAGTAAATTTAGTGATAAGGTAAATTTGATAAAATAATTGGACCAAAATTCTAGCATATATTAGAATGAATATGTTACTAGATCGTTGATATTCCTTAAAAACACTTTTGGAATGTCAAATTCAGTTTTGTTTATGTTTGTACAGGTAAAGCAAATGGTTTATTTATTTACCATAAAACAGTCATAATGCTAAATATTTTTTAAATTGTATTACTAGATCTACCAAATTAGTATTATACAGGGGAGTGTTGAGTTGAGTATAAATGACTAATTAAACTAACATTTGAGATAGTACCTCTTGGTAAATTAAGGTTAATCACTAGATACATTGGATAATAGATATTAGGGGATACAGAGGTGGTAATATGCAGATCTATCATAAGTGTGTATGTTGACAAAGAATTTCTGTGTTATTGGATTGTTGAGACAAGCAGTTTATAAATTTTAGAAAAACTATGTACCGTTTATTGCAATGTGAAGCACTTTATGTTGAAGCCTTTGGCGTTTGTCTATATTACTTTTGATATTGTTGCTCCAGATTAGTGAAGCACGCAGGGACAACGGTTTTATTAGTTCTTTAGTTTTTAATGGTTTCTTATTGATTAGTGAGTATAATCGCAACTAAGTCGGAGCACCAACTTAGAAAGAAATTGGGGCTACAGCCAGGCGAGATTGAGTAAAATAGGTTCATGGAGGAGATGGGGTACTCGGCTGAACGAGATGATATTTTATTCAGTGCGATAGCTGTGCTGCTGCTGAAATGGATCGTGGACGGATGACGGCAGAACGAAAGCTGCGTTTGTTGTTATGTAAGAGAAGAGAAGATGCATAAAAGATGAGGCAAACTTGTAGACGACTATCTTCCAGTGCGAGCTAATAGCTACTCAAGAATACCCAAGATACATCGACTGACACAGAACAGTTATCTTAAGATGCGCTGTAATATCTGACATCAAGTCAAAAGCATGAGGGCGTCCACAGATTTGCAAGGCAAGGATGGAGCCTTGCAAAGACGCTGTGGGGTGAAATTAAGATCCGATTTTATTGGACCAAGGCGCACGTTGAAACCCTGGAGAACAACGGACCCGCTGGCTAATGAGGCAGCGGCAAGATCAGGACTGTTGATTTTTGAGACCGATTTAATGGAACTTGTAAAGAACTGGTTACAAGTTAGAACGAGAGTAAGAGAAGCACAAGTGGTGAGCAGCAAAGATGATTGACATGGTGTAAGAAGATGAGTATCGTAACCGGCACATCGTCTAGCTTATCATTGCACACGGCAACAAGCTGACGGAGACCCATAACAGATGTATGTGTGGGAAAGTCTGACGACTTTCGCGATATGTTAATCTGTAACATGGAGGAGAAAACCAGAGCTACACTGAAGAGCGTTCTCAACATAAATGCATGAAAGTGACTTCCAACGTATGATCTTCGAGAGTGCGTGAGTTGGTGGTATTCGCGGAACAATGTACGAGATTATCATAAACACGAATTTGTAATGGGTTGTGAACTCGAGAAAGATATAATAGAAAAAGAGTTTGGTGTAGGTTAAGATTCATTTGTTTCTTTGCGTAGAAATCTAAATGTTAGAATTTCAAGGTTTTCCCGAGTCCTGCATCAAGGAGAATACCGGAGTAGATGGATTTGCAGTCACGATCGATTATAAAAAAATTGAGCATTATGAAATTTAGGTTTAGAGAATAAAAATAATAAATGTATATGCTGTAGTGCTAGTTTAATATCTTAAGCGGAGCAGTAGCCAATTTGTGAACATTTACCTTGATATTGCTGTATATGTTGAGTCAATAAATTGTAAGTTTATACGTCAACCCTATGTCTAAAAACATTTCCAGGTATATATTTGACTGATTTATCAGTTGGATTCTATTTAATTTCTTTAGTATTTATCTTGATCATAAGTAGGTTCTAAATAAATTTTAAGGTGAACATTACTGTGACACTTCTTAGAGTTGCCTTGAATATTTCACTTGGTGAACCAGATAGACATTTTAAAATGTTAGTTTATTGTTTTGCAATCCTTTACTTCATTTAAATTTGTGCTTAATATATTAATACTTTAAAATGTGGTAAATTCGCCAGATGTCATTTTCTTAGTATCCGATGTTAGTGCCGTGTAACTGATATCAATATGGAGAAAACGAGACAGAATTATTAATTTTGATTCTATGACATTTGGTGTTTTGGTTGCTTGGTTAATAAGTAGACTGGATTTTAACTGCGGTTGTAAATAATATTTAATTTTTTGTTTTATTAAATTTAGTAGAGATCACTTATAACGTTTTTGTATTTCAATAGCTCGCGTTGAGAAAGTTTCTTTTAATCTCATTCAACGTTTTATTTTCCATTGGTATATCAGTTATTGTCTTACCTTTCTGCACTCCAAACGACGATAAAAGTTTCTTGCACTTTGAACGTCAAATTCTTTCGTTGAATATAGATAATTTTATTTATTTGTCACGACAATATTTCAAACATAAACTGGAATGATTGTTTTAACTTATAAACATACAATCATATAAAGTTATTTCTCTACATAATTTCCTAATCTAGAAACATATTTTTTTCAATGAATACATAATTTTCTGATCCCGTATCGTAAAATAAAGTTGGTTATGACAAACCAATCGCTCACGAACGCGTCTACAGCAACATTGTTATGAAATCTCTATCCTCCAAGTTCTTCTCTTAGTGGTCCAAAGAAATGACAATAAGTGTTCTTTGTGGTTTAAAATAAATCTTGGAGTTTTGTCGAATTTGGGCAAGTGTATGCGGCCGGGCAAATTAGCCTAATTTTTTCTTATCGTGAAATATTTAGGAGAAAATACGAGGTGCGTTTAAGTTTTAAAGTCTCCAAATTTTACTTAGCATAGAAAGTTATTTGTCTTCTGTTATTTGTCAACGTAATCTCCGTCTAGACGTACATATCTTTTACAACGCCGTCGCTATGATACCACGGTTGCTGACAATGAAAACACTTATTTAGGGGTGTGTTCTGCCCATTGAAAAATCGTTGATGCAACAGGGGCTCGAAAATGAGTGGCCACGGAGAGTGTCCTTCATAGTCAAAAATTTATGGCGGCATTGCGTGTCAACGTATCCTGAGACATTGCTATTCGTGCAACCTTGTGTTTGTCGGTCAGCATTCGTGGAATTCATCTTGAAGAAACTTTCCGCATTTTTAGGTCGGCATGCAAAATAAACTCCACAGATCCTACAGAAATGCTAAATTTAGGAGCGATGTCACGCACACCTAATCGACGTTATTCCATAACAAGTTGTTCCACTCCCGCAACCGTGGCTTTGGTCTAGCTGGTTCATGGACGAGGTTGCTTCGGTTCATTGTCACACAACTCTCGACCTTTTCTTTAAACTTTTCCACCCACAAACGCACATTTTTGACATCTATAACTCCTTCACCGCATGTCTCACTTAATTGGCGATGAACTCGATTGGCGTTTCATTACATGATTACACGTTCTTGAACACTAAACGTCGTTCTTTGAAATATACAAAACAATACTCACGGCAATGGCGGTAATTTGACTTATGTACATTGTATGGTCCTGTCATCTATACCACAAATTCAAAAATATTTTTCGCGTCTTCTTAATTAACCGCATCTTTCCACTTACTCTCATTGCCGAGAAAAAAATTAGATACCTTAGAATTTGAACGCACTTCGTATAATTATAATCTTTGAATATAAAATTATATATTTCAAATAATTTAAATAGCACAGAAATAATTGTATTGGTTATACAAAACAAAAAAAACTAGAGATGTTTTGATCAGTTAAAAAAAGGGAGGTTAATGACTATAGTTGCCTCAGTCTTAAGAAGTTACAGTAAACTTACTAGCAGTAATAAGAAATAAAGATTACATTATTTATCACTACAAAAATTTCAACAATATTATTCTAGACAACTCTGTGATTGAACTAGTCAACTGTGGTAGTTGACTAATTCAGTCGCATAGTTAATGCAAGAAGTATAAAACAAACGCTAATTTGGACTTATGCAGATTTTCTAAACTGAACATGCATACACACAATCAAGATTTTAATTTTTTTTATAAATTTATCATAAAATTCATGTTTATGTGATTTTCTGCAGTATTTAGAGGCGCATATACACGGTTTATTCTGAAAATATCTGAAATAATTTTTCTAGCCAAACAGAAAGACTAAAGGTACATGGTTTTCGGCGGGATAGACGCGTCACAAACTCGACATGCAGCTTACATTAGAGTAACTTTATGCGGCGAAGTTTTGTGTGAACCTAAGAAAATCCGACGTCGAGACTTTGAACGTGATAAGAAAAGCCTACGGAGAGAAAAACATGTCAAAAATGAGGATTTTTGAATGGCACGAGATGGATAGTGAGGGAAGAGAAGCCAAAAATTTTGTGAAAGTAAAACGATGTTTGGTTTCTGATAAGCATTGAAGTGTTCGATTGATAGTACATGAGTTTAACTTACCAAGGACCGTAGTGCCTAAAGTTATTTCTAAAGATTTCCAAATGAGAAAATTTGTGTAAAGTTGGTTCCGAAGGTTTTGTCCCAAAAACAAAAGTGATAGAACATGAGTGTTTGAGTACGATCTCAAGACTAAAAGACAACGTTCTGAGTGGCACACGACCAGATCTTCTCGCCAGGAAAAAACTATTTGAAATAATTTTAAGGAAATAAACGATTACCTGCAATACTTTTATACTCGTACACCCTATAATTATTTTGTAGCCATATATTTTGAATGTTAATATTATATCAAGTACACTATCGCTTATGGAAATATGAACACTAAATAAAGTACGAATTTATATACCTTCATGTAAGAAAACATTATATTATATGATGTACTAGGTGGTTTAAATATGCCCGGGATTGATTTGTGTGTAAATAAGCTGCGCTGCGCAGCAGCTGTACGATTTTGAGAGAGCAGCTTGGACTCTTCACTGTTTGGATTAGAACCTATTCAGTCCTGTTTGAGAGATGCTAGAGTGAAAATCGAACAGAAAATATTACAAAACGTGAAACAACGCATTATGATCAAATTCACCGTTGAAAAAAACGTCCCGTTAGCTGAAATTTATCATGGGCTTCAACAATAGTATAAGAAAGAATGTCTCTTACAGATATATTCAGAGAAAACAGAGAACTTTTGGAGAATGAACTATAATATCGTCGGCCGCAAACATACGTCACCGAGCTAAACATTGATCGTGCAGACGCAGTCCTATTAAGAAACTTGAAGCAGTGCTGTCCATCAGTGTTGGTAGCGTAGAAGACATCGTGAAAAAACCAACTGCACTATTGCAAGGCGAATGCACGGTGGGTGCTACGCACATTGACGGACGTGAACAAAATGGTGAGAATGCAAGCTGTCAGTCGTCTCCTACAGCAGTTTGAAGACGATGGTGATGTATTTTTAAAGTCTATAGTGACCACCTATCAAATATGGGTGCAGTACTTCATTCTTGAGTCACGCGAATGGCGGTATACCAGTTTACTCAAACCCAAGATAGAAAGAGAGAGGAGGAGTCGTTCTGGGACTGGCGGGGGGTTACCCATGTAAACTTTCTAACGGATGCCAAAACAGTTAATGCAGCTTATTACTAAAATTTCTTTTAAGACAATGCACGCCACCATACGCCCAAACCAACAATGGAAACCGTCCAGAAACTGAAATGGAACCTTCTCTCACATCCCCGATTAGGCCTCAAGTGGTTTCTATCTGTTCGGAAGACTCAAATGAAACCCGGTCATATTTGAACCACATTGTATTATTAATCAACACGTAAAAAACAAACAAAAATCATCATAAATACTGGAAAACTAACTTGAACATTAAACATTTGCTTCATTAAAAAAACTGACTTTTGTATTTAATATTGCTTTTATGATTCTAGACATTATTTCGATTAATTGTTTTAATTTATCGAGTATTAATTCTCTTCAGGAATCTTGAAGAAGGCTCCAAAATAATTTTTGGACATGGAACACTTCTTTATTACTGTTCTGTGCAGATCATCCCATAGCAACTCTACAGAGTTGACATCTGGAGTCTGTGGTGTCTGTACATCATTTTAAACATTTTTTGTTCTTCTTAAAAGTATGTTTAAGATTACTGTCTTTCATCATCACGAATCCCTTCTCGATTAACCGCAACCCAGATGGTATAGTGTTTATTGTTAAATTTTTTTAAAATGTTGTTTCTTCATAATGCTATCGACTTTTATTAATTGTAAGTCCCCCAGTTAAAAAAAGCACCTTCACATTACAACAGACCCACCTCCGTGCTTGACAGTCGAAACAATACAGTCCTGTATCATATTGTTAGACTGCCGCACGGACTTTCAATTTCTGACTGAAAATTTTAAAGTTGGATTTGTTGGTCTACAATACGTTTTGCCACTGTTAAATTGTCCAGAAACAATGCTTTTGCGCCCACTAAAGCCGTTTAACGTTTTTGGCCGCAATACGACCATGAAGATTAACCTCCTGAAGATGTAGTTTTATTAAGTTTACTGATATTGTTTTATTTCGCTTACTTATCTGTCTGGTGACCTAATTTTCAGTAACATATGTATTGTCTAAGGAGATAGTAAAGGGTTAAAAACAAAATTTATTACGAAAAGTACAGTTATTCATTGTATAACTGAATTTTAATAAAGCGTCCATACTTCCATGAGCGATAATGTAAGAGCCCTGTGTATTTTATTTAATTATTTTTTCTTTTACTTCTTTAAACAAAAGTGCTCTAGCTCTGCACGAAATTTTTTTCTCTTCATTTTGTCAAAACTGTGACGATATTTAATAAAATTCACTTTTATTATCATACGACGCTCATATGATATAATTCTGAAACGAAAGGTTTGCATAGAGTTGCTAAAGTTTTATACATATCATGCACACTTTGATATATTGTTCTTATGATACCTTCAGTTTTGAAAGTAGTTAAAGTAAGTAAAGTAAGTATAAATTCAAAATAAGTTTTTTAATGGAGATTTTATTTTTAAAAATATAAACAATTATATAAGGTTGGAGTTGCTAAACAGAGTGGATATTCCACAATCTAAAATTTTGTTTTGATAAAGTATGTAGAAGTAACGATTCTTTTTTGTTGTTTCAATTCCCTCAATTCTAAGCTACGTATGTATTTTTTTTATTTGTTTTGTAGTAACAAAGTTTGAAGTATATATAAGGATTAAAATAAAGTCCTTTAGCTCTTTTTGCAACGTTCACGTTGTCTTACGCACAATAGCTTTGTTTGAAGTTTCTAAGCGGCAGCACAATGTCATTAAAAATTTGAATACAACTCGGGCATTTTCATCACGAAAACTTAAAATCTGCGAATAATCCTGTTTACTGAGATAAATGGCGTCCTTCGCTTCATTAATCTTTGCCGGACGTTTTTCGCGGAACCTCCGTCTCTAACGACCGCCGCATTACAGCGATGTTGACGTAATTTAAGTACACCTCTAGTCGCCCGGAGGAGGCGATATTTTGGGGAAACTATATAATCCTATTTTATAGCGCATTGTAGCCTCGTAATACAGCGATGTTAACACAGCACAACAGTAGAATGTGCCCGAGCTTAAGACGGCCTGGCTGCACCGACTGCATAAATTTACATGTGCCGGCTTAAATGTAGTGGATGAAGTCGCAGGGCATATGCCGTAGTAACCGCGGGCATGTTGCGGATGTTGGCTGGCTGGCTGGGTGAAATTCCTGCTAACCAGCTAGCGTTCATAAAAACGCTGCAGTGCTCGACTAATTGAAACGCCGCTATTTTATATTTTCAGGTATATTCATGATAGTTGCATGAGGTTTAATAAAATAAAATAGAAATTCCACATTAAGGTGTAACTATATAAAATATTGTATATACTTGTATGGGACTATTTCAAAATTAATATAGTTTTTTTGGGAAAATAATTGCCTTATTAAATTTTACAAAAATATGTTCTGTTTAGCTTTTAAAGTATAATATATCGGTTTCATTGCTTTTACTTATTTTTCTACAGCCTTTTTAAGTCTTTTGAAATGTTAATTTTTGATTTTGATGCAATACATATTTTTCTACAATTTCAAATTCTACTACATAGAAGAATTATCTATTGGGAAAGGTAATAGGGAAGAAAAATTTGAATTAAATATTTGATGTTTAGGAAGATTACTACCATTCAATTTTTTCAGCCTATTATACGGTATGTGCTCGAGTATTATCTTGTTACAGAAACATTTATTTCGGATAATTAATAACTGGTATTGTTTAGGTTCGATTTAACTACTCATTTAAAATTAACTTTTCTCATGTTAGCATTACGTATGTAGAAAATTATACTTTTCTTTCCAACTCATAATGTGTTTGGCAAAGAAAGAAGGCGATGGTTAAATTAAATACGATTTTTTCTTGGGATATGTTCTATGGGGCGTTGAGGTGCCAATGTAGCTACACTATTGATGCGCTCGATTGCGGTGCGGACAGATCCAAGTTCTATTCTGTATTCTGTATTCAGATGTCTGGTTGGTGGCCTAGTCGATCTCTATAAATAACTGAGTGTTTGCTTTCTTCTCAAATAAGGAGTGATAATACGGTTATCTAAGACGCGATGCTTGCCAAATCGTTCCATATCAGGAATGACACGCGACGACCGGCAATGAGGGCAATCATATGAGAGCCTTAAACCTCTCAGTATACAGTCTTTGCTCTAACGCGGGGTGTAGAGTCTTACCATTATTATCAATGGGATATTGGTTTTATAGTTGTTTCGAGTTATATAAGATTCAAGTGGAGCTCGGTTCGCGCCTTTAATCTGAATGAACGTGCGTGTCGAGCTATTCCGGGCTTCGCTGCAGGCGCGCCTGCAGTTACCTTAACAAAGTCAGAAAATCCATTATTTATTTATTATTAATTTTGTGCTATTTTGTTTGCTAATATATAAATTATCAATAATCTCGAATAAACAATGGACCTCTAGCACACAACGAACAAACGGTCCGCTTATCACCACTAGATCAAACCTAAAAACTTTGGGAATGACAGCCAGCAACATTACTTGAAAGAAACCGATGTTATCCGCTAAGTCAAGTAGAAGAAAAATTATTACAGTCTACAGAAACCAACAATGACAAAATCACAAGATTGGATACGAAATAGTCGTATCAAAGTTAATTAAATCAAGTCCACTCATGCGACATTCACACATCAAAGAGGAACATGTCCAGCAGTATCTTTGAATAATACACCACTCCCGCAAGCAGAAGATGTCAGATACTTGGTGTGCATCTTGAAAAAAAACTTACCTTAAATATGTGTAAACAACTGGGCCTTAAGTTTTACAGGCTAAACTGGTTATTAGGGCGCAAATCTAAACTTACCCTAATGGTCCTAACATACAAAACTGTATTAAGACCAATGTGGATCTATGGCATCCAACTGTGGGGAATCTCGAGCAATTAAAATTTCTCCTATCTTTATAAACAGACCGTTAGATCATAGAAAGGCAATAGATGATATTCACAATACTATAAATAGCGAATTTGCAACTATACATAAATTTGACGAATGAAAACAATTACAGAACACTAACAAAGTATTACGCTGAAAATCAAATTGAATTTTATACTTTCCGGAACCCAAACTCTAAACCTCTGTCAGTAGTTATCAAAAAGGTGCCTCTATCCCGTACTGAAAAAAAGGGCTGAAAGATTTAAAACCATATAATATCCCCACAATTAAACTGCGTCTATTATACAGCAGGGAAAAACAACCCATACCAATTTGTGCTGTAAAGTTAATAGCAAATGAGCGAATGCAAGAAATTTCTAAAATAACAAAACTTCTACATTACGTTGTAACAGTCGAATCACGATGAATTACGCGAAACACACCTCAATATCACAACTGCCAATTAATGAGCCATACAAAGAATTATTGCACCATGCAGCTCAGAGGCGTAAAATGTAAAGAAAGACATCACTATATCAATTGCAGGAAGACAAAAAATGCTCTACCAAAATGTGTTAACTGTGACGATCAACACCTTGCTAATTTCAGAGGATGCCAATAAAATCGGCAGACCAATGCTTTAAACGCAAAAAGCTCCCAACAATTATCAGTCCTCAACCAGCACAAATAACAATAACATCCATATTTCATTTCTAATTAACCAAACCCTCAATTTAATTATTAATGCCTTGCAACCATACTTTGAACAAATAAAAGATCTCACATAAAAACACTCTTTTCCCAAATATATAATAATGGCCCAAACTTTTATTTTATTGAAAACGCGGATAGAATACAACAAGAAAATCTTTTTATGGTCTTTTAACAAGGTAAAATGTCGATTTAGCTTGTATCATAGAAACTCACCTATTCTTAGGAAATACTTCAAAATTTCAAGATATAAAATATACTTTATGTATCAGGAGTCGTTGCAATAGTTGACAAAAATGTCATAATTTACTCAGAAATGTACATCATCTTGTATTAACTTAGAAACAGTTAAAATTAAGCTAGTAATAGAAAATGATAGACGAGTAAACATAATTTGTATATACAAACAACTAAATAAATCCTTGTTAAAAACAGATATTATAACAATTTTTAGTACAAATGAGCCTACAATTGCCTTTGAAGATTTGAATTCAAAAAGCACCACCTAAAGATTTAAAAAAACAAATCGGTCTGAGGATAAATTTCAGAATATAGTAGCAACCCATACTCTTTAAAATATTGCCCCAGATGAATATATTTATTATCTCTATCTTTTGGATTATGAACTAGATATTTTTAATATTGCAGTACAAAATAATCTTAACTACGAGGCATGCCAGAATGTGTGTATGGAACTAGATTCAGATCTTGTCTCAGTAATCGTCTTCTTAACGTCAACGGCTTATAAGGTACCTTATGGATGGCACCACGGACTGGAGTGATTTTAACAAAAAAATATATATATATATATATATATATATATATATATATATATATATAAACACACAACTAACAATGTATAACTCTTTAAATACCACAAAAGACATTGATGAAAGAATTAAATAATTACAGACACTATTACTACAATATTCAAAAAGTAACGTTTCCAAGAATCCACAGCAAACTGAATTATTATAAATCAACCAAACTACATAATAATCTTAGTCAAGCAAAAAAATCAATGTAGAAGAGAGTGGCAAGGGACACGAAATTTTCAAACGAAAAACATAATAAACAACTAGGCAAATCGAATTAAAAAAACTAAATACCATAGAATTTGTATATACCAGTACTACTCATCCAATATAAAACTAGGTGATTCTAAAATCTGAAAGGCAACTTAAAGAATATTAAGAAATCCACATGAAATACTCACAATAAACACAGATAACGTAGCTTTAACTACCGATGAAGAAAGAGCAGAAGCACAATAAGCATTTTTTCTTTTTTTTAAACTTTGTAGAAAACTATGTAGTTTATATGCCATGTCTTACTGATAACATTTAACCAACTTCTCTCAATGAATTAGCTTATGCCATAAAAAGCTTATCTTCTAACAAAGTAATTGGTCCCGATCAGATCTTAAACAGAGCTCAAAAATATCTATTTTTTTTATCTACCTTTAATGCCTAGAGACATGCTCATATTCTGCTGTTTTCAAAACCAGGAAAAAAGAAAAACTAATTAACAAGCCATAGACCAATTAGTTTATTGTCCACTCTTTCCAAAATCTTAGAAAAAGTAATATAGTTCAGGCTAAACTTTGAAATTATGCGTAGAAACATATTATTACCATTCCTACTTGGCTACAGAAGATAAAAATAAAAAAATAGCAACTGTTTTATAACAAAATAAATAAAAAAATATTATTGCATTAAAATCTTGGATGCTATTTTACAAGAAATTTAATAATAAAACCATATCAGACTATGTAGGTGAAATGAATTTAAACAAGCCTTTTTGTGGCACTATTGATATGGCATTTAACAAAAATTGTTACTTTTCTACAATTAAACAATCAGTACTTAGTGTTTAATTGTGCAACGCGTTGTAATGAAGTCTTAAGATGGGAAAATGTTAAAGTAACTAATACTTTATCTTACTATGGCAAAATATGTTATTAAAAAGCGTTCAAATGACTTAAGACGTTTTCTGCGAGACACGCAGAAATAAAAAATATATAACAAACGTATGTCGTACTCACATTAACAATACCGAAATGAATGCTAACCGAATTTACACTTAAATGACAAAATATGACCTAAAATTAGTATTACTCATGGCAGAGCTTAGTCAATAACGAAAAACATATTGGAATTTCAAAAGATGCCTGCAACAGAAAGTTATGTAACTTGGGTTTTTCACTCATTATGAAGAGGGGGGAGATTTTTGTGTTATATACTGATGTAATAAGGTTTGAGTTAACATACATTCCAAAGTGCAAATAAAAAATGAAAGACAAATATGCACACAAACTGTCTGCGAGAAAAGTTCGTGCAAATGTGTTTTGCACTGACTTCTTAACCGAATGAATCACAACTAATGCTCAACACTACTGCAATCTACTAGTGAGTTGTCTAGCGCGAAGAAGACTTAGTGTTTCAACCAGAAACGTTATTTTTCTTTATAACTGCGTTTATCCCTTCATCTGTAATTTAAGCCATATTAGAGCAAGTGCGTTGACAGACATATACCGTCTTCTTTACGGCTTTGTGTTGAGTTTTTACGATTATCATTTATTCAAACCGCTTATCTGTGGCTTAGAAACAGCGGATAAAAGTAATAATTAATAGAAGAAGCACCAAAGAGTTGCTTATTTGCTGGGATATGTAGAAAAGTAGTTTCGTGCATCGCATTGCTATAACTTGTTTTAGTAAAGGTTGTTGCAAAAGTTAGTGGGCTTGGGCTATATCTTAACATTTTTTTTTGTATTATACGACAGCTCGCAATCTTACAAACATTTTGACATATTACACTTATATAATTTGCGACAAATGAAGCTGGAAGTTGAATAAAATACAAACTGAGATCGAATACAAACAAATTTTTTTTTTTATTGCATGTTTACAATGCAATCTGTTTTTTACAAACAATAAGCATATTTTCTGAATTTGTACAAGTGACATGCAGAGGTGTGCTCCAATGAGCAGCACTCTCTATGTGAAAACTTAATAACTTAATACTAATGATGCTGATACTATCTTATGTCATGTCCTACAATCTACAAAATTAACGTCTATACACCAAATCTAAAGGCGTATTTCGTTTTAATCGTTTTGTTTGCTGACTGTTGTCAAGTAAAGTAATTGCTAACATATTGGGGTGCACTTCTAGACGTTGAATGTATTTTTCACTGAACTGCACAATTACGTCACTAATTTTATGCACTTCGAGATCGTTTTAAATATCTTTATTCGAGACGAACCACGGAGCACCAGTCACTGCACGCAATAACTTCGCCTGGAATCTTTCAAGGATTGCAATGTTAGTTGTTGATGCAGTTCCCCATAACTGTAACCCGTAGGTCCAAATAGGTTTGAAGACGACATTGTACGCAAGAAGTTTGTTGCGGAGAGACAGCTGTGATTTTCGTCCGAGTAACCAATAATGTTTCCTGAATTTCAAATCTAATTGCTTACGTTTGTTCCAGATATGCGTTTGCCACGTTAGCCCTTTATCTAAATGCATGCCGAGGTATTTAAGGAGTCTGTGGTCGGAACTAGTTTATTATTTATCGATACTGCTGGTAATTCTCCTCGACATTTGGTGAATACTATGTGGTTCGACTTAGTCTCAATGATTGCGATACGCCATTTTTTTGTCCATTTCTCGATATCATTGATACTTCTTTGTAGTATATTTGTCGCTTCGATGGGGTCCTCATGTACCGCTAGAATGGCAGTATCGTCAGCAAATGTTGTTGTGATGTCTATATTTGTCGGTAGATCGGCTGTATAGATCAGGTATAGTATCGGACCCAACACGCTGCCCTTTGGAACTCCTGATGTTATCGGGTATAAACTTGTTACTTCGTTTTCATATCTTACTCTGAAATACCTTTCTTGCAAGTATGTTTTTAGAATATTATATAATGCCTCCGGGAGGCTTTTTTTTAGTTTATAGAGTAACCCTTGATGCCAAACCTCATCGAAGGCTTGGCTAACGCCCAGGAAAATTGGTGCGCAGTATCTTCTGTTTTCAAATGTGTTGTTTATAATATCGACCACTCGGTGCACTTGTTCAATGGTACTGTGATGGCTTCTGAAACCGAATTGATGGTCTGGAATAAGGTTTCGTTCAGCGATAATGTCTTGTAGCCTCCTTGCTAATAGTTTTTCAAATATCTTGCCCATTATCGGCAGAAGACTGATAGGTCGTTAAGAAGCAGGCTCGTTTGGCGGTTTTCCCGGTTTCTGTATCACTATTACTTCGGCCATTTTCCACTGTGCTGGGAAGTATTCAAGTCTGCAAGCAGCGTTGTAAATTTGTGTCAGCATCACAATTCCTTTTCGAGGTAACTCCTTTATAACCTGACCTGTGATCAGGTCATAATCTGGTGCTTTCTTTGGATTTATGTTACTTTTAATGACAGTTCTTACTTCTTAGTAAGTAGTAGTTTTAAAGGTTTTATGTGTTCACCAGGTTGTTGTGGTTCCTCTAGGAATGTACTAATTTCAATGTCTTCATTATCATCAGCTGGTGGAAAAGGTTTAAAAACCTCTCTCAGATGTTCTGCAAAGGCTTCGACTTTATCTTTCTCTGTCTTTGCCCATGTTCCGTCTGTTCTTCTAATGGGTGGAATTTGCTCGCGAGGTTGTTTTAGCCTTTTGGTAGCTTTCCATAAAGCGTAGTTTGTATCTGCATTGGGTGTCAGGTTTTCTAAGTATTCCTTAAAAGAGTTATTTTTAAGTTCAGTTATAAACTCTTTTAGTTGTCTTGATGCCCGATTATAATTTGTCTTATCTTGTGGATGTCTCATTGTTTGCCAAATTTTTCTAAGGCGTCTCTTTTCTTTGATTTTTTCTCGTATAACTGGAGGGCAATTTATCTTCTTTTCCTTTTTTACTGGGGGTGGTGTTGCCTCCCAAGCCGATTCTTGAATTAACGTGGTAAACTTTTGGACTTCATCTTCCAGTTCCTTTTCAGTCTTGAGTGATACTTTAAGGTTTACGTTTTTATCTATTAATTCTTTGAAATACTCCCAATCAGTTTTGTAATTGTAAAGTTTAATGGGCAGTTCTTTTTTGATTATTGCTGAGTAGAACAAACAAAATAGGTCATCAGAAATATTTATGAAGTGCACCACAAGAACTCAATGGCAATTCGTGTAATTCAGAAGTGGTTCAAAGTGTTCTAAGGAGAAGGGAACCGACTGACTGATAATCCAACATCTGTGCGTCTACAGGAAGTGACCGTCAGATACTGATCTTTTATCGGAAAAGCAGTAAGAAGCCATTGACGTCAATGGAGAATATTTCCAATATTAATTTTATTCGAGCTTAGCTCATGTGCACAAAATTTTACAACAATCTATTAATAAATATATCATTAAAATTTGATTTACCTGAGTACAATATTTTTGGAGTTTGCTTCAATTCAACAACCGTTAATCATAAACTAAATAAGTTTTATCAAACTGGTTTTAAGTACTAGATTAAATAAGAACCGGCAATGTTGACTATATCAATAGTTATTCATACAACTAACAACTCACCTTTTAGACTAAAGGCCTAAATGTTTTTTCAGTAAATCGAGCTTTTGTTTTTTAATGTACAGGGTGTCCAGTAAGGGTAGGGGGTATTTGTAAAATCAATAAAAAAAACACTGCAAGAAACTTTAGACAAAGTTTTGGAAAATTAAGTGCCAAATATTATGTTGTTCAAATGTTGACCCTCGCGCTGCTAGCGCCTCTAACCAAACACGAAAATTAGCCGCCACACGTCTACACATATCTTTGGAAACGGCGGCCATTTCAGTGCGGATATTGTACTTCAATTGCAATAGAGTTTGTGGTTTGTTTGCATACACTTTCTCTTTAAGATATCCACAACAGAAATAATCAAGGGGCCAGTTGATGGAGCCTCAACGAGATATCACTTTTTCCAGGAAAAGTTGATTGACAACCACAAGTGATTGATTTGAGGTGTGGCAAGTGGCCCCATCTTGTTGAAACCATGTTTCCACATTAAAACCTTCAAATTCCTGTAGTTGTGGAACCGAAAAGTTTCTTAACATGTCGCAATACCGTTCACTGTTTACCGTAAGTTCTCGCCTTCGCCGGTCTTCACAAAAACTTCACAATGACTTTTGGACTATGTAATGGTCGTTCATGTATCTGTCTTAGATTTTCGCTGGCTCAGTAGCAGCAGTTGTGTTTTGTTTTACGTGATCACTTAAGTGAAAGTTCGCTTCGTCATTAAACACAATGTTTGCGAACGTTGGGAAACGTTGAAGCATTTCATTTACAAAATTTAGCCGGAGAGGATAGTCGGTAACGTTCAGGTTTTGCACAAACTGAACTTTGTAGTCTGTAAGTTATAAATCTTGCTTCAGAATCTTGTGCTACGACGATTTCTTAATGTTACGTTTACAAAATGATTGAGGCGGATTTTCACGCACTGAAACCCTCACTTCTTCAATAGTTTGTGGGCTTCGAACAGAGCGCGGGTGACCTTGAGTGAGAATTTTTACAGTCAAATCGGTATTTTCAAACAGTCGAATCCATTTTCTGATGGTATCGTTCTTCCTTGCATTCCGTACGTTAAATTCTGTACGATATAAACGTTGAGCTGTGACTATCGAATCACCATTGTGATAATAGGCGCATAAGCAAAAAGCGCGATAGTCTCCCGGGTACACTTCCATGGCTACTATATCTCCAAAGAGCAGTGCAACAACCTATCTTTACTGCGCATAAGTGACTTTATATAATTACAAAAGAAGAAATCCAATCAGGGGACCTTAGGGAATATTTTACGAGGCTATATTTTCCAATGCATCGTCGAGTAAAGCAATTGTTAAAACAATCACTAACATTTTGGCGTATTCGGTGTTTAAGAACTAATACGACATTTTTACAAAATTAATTAATTAAATTGTTCCTATCACATTCGTCGTTTTCATTGGTGAGAGACAATATTTTTACAATAAAAATTATATTAAATATCATTGGCAACCATAGTATAACGTAAAATGATGACTAGTCGCGAGGAAGAAAAAAGAGCTAGAACAACCTAGCACCCCCAAAGATTCCTAACTAAAATATTGTTAATATTTGAAATTGGGTATTTGTTCTTAATTGTTATCTGGTTGACCTTCTGAAAGTCTATTACAATTATGTGGTTTATTTTGTCGTCTTTATCAGGTTTATTTGGCACCAAAGATAGTAGTGAGCTGTAGTATGGATCGCTTTCTTCAATAATATTTTGTTTTAATTCCCGAATATGTCTTTCTAGTTTCTTAGACTTTGAAATTTGGTTCTTATAAATTTAAAGAAATTTTGAGTTTAGTTGCGTTGGTGAAGAAGGCAATATTTTCACGTAGGCTGCTCGATATCTATTGCGAATTGGCAACTCTGCGTGTGCTAGGTGCGATCTAACGTTTGCATCATCCAGTTTTACATGTTTGTCGGCATACGTACTCGGAGCGTTTTTGTCATATTGACTCTAGTTCGTTTGTTGTTATTAAGTTGAAAATTTCCTCTCGGCCACAAAATTGAATTAACTCGTGAACATTTTCGTGCGTGGTTTTTCCGACCTTCGACGTGAATTATCTCAACAATACTGCGTCGATCAACTCACGTCGACTTTTGGTGATAAAGCCCCATACAAATATATGTATAGCGTTAGTTCAATAAGTTGAATTTAGATAAATCTAAAGGCCGTCTAAAATCGGCTATGGTCAGGCTCGCGTCGATTAGTCGAAAGAAATGATCAAAACATACGATCATAGTGCTTCAAAAACTGATTACAACATTGTCATAGATGACGAATCTTGGACTTATGCGTATGAGCCCGAAAGTAAACAGAAGTCGACTGTATGGGTCTTCCAAGATGAGCCAAACTCAACAGAAGTCGTTAACGCTCGAAACACTTCGAAGCAAATGATTCCCCGTTTCTTTTTTGGAAAAACTGGACATGTCACAACCGTGATTTTAGAAGAGCGCAAAATGGTCAATTTTTAATGGTACACAACCATTTGTTTGCCAGAAGCCTTTGGAAAAATCCACCATGTCAATGCGGGGTCACACACATAGACGCAAATAATTAACTTTTTGAGCACTCAAAACATCGAATTGATGGATCATCTGTAGTATAGTACTAATTTGACCTCTAACAATTTCTTTTGGCTCTTACATGTAAAGAACAAACTACGTGGACAACGATTTTCGACGCTGGAAGGGGCGATAGATGCGTTCAAAACTTATGTTTTGTTACGGCAAATGTACGAAAATTGGTTGTAGCGTAAGCAACAATTGATTGACCGTTAAGCAGAATATTTTAAAAAACAATAAATAAGTGTCCAACATTAAACGCTTGTTTTTATTAGTTTTTCCTAATAGATATCAAGCAGTACATGTGTTACATAAGAATTTAATGATATCTCGCCTTTCAGGTTTAAAGGGATTAATAAGTCATTTATTTTATTATTAAGTTTTTAGTTCTTTGATATTAATTGTAAACTGCATAAGTCTATTTGGATTTTATCAATACTTGGCATTTTAATTATGTCTATTGATTCTCTTTCTTCCATTGATCGTTTAGATTAATAATATATTTAACATTCGTAGTTTTGTGCTATGAATAATATGGCTATGGATATAGTTTATGACTATTCCCTAATTAATGTGATTTTAAAAATTTTTTTCAGTACACTTTTTTCACTTTTTGGCATGCCATTTTTTCTAATAACATAATTTTTTAATTTACAAGGACTGTGGTTTAATATAGCTATTCTATTTTTGTAATTTATGTTGGGTTTTACTTATGCCAAACATTCCATAACTAACAATACGTTCAATGTTGATGGAATTTGCCTACAAAATTTTTTAAAGCTTTTCTTTTTTAAAGAAATACATTTTTATATATCCGTTGTATTTTATTTTTCTACCGATTCAGATTTAAATAGTGCCAAATAGTTTGCTTGCCGTTAATTAGTACATTGCTGAGTGTGTCGCATCAACAGATTGCTTTTTTATGCCTACACATGTAATACAAATTTATTGCCGTTTTTATACAATTAGGTGTTTACTTATTATTATTATTATAAATTAATCAACTGTATTTATTTATCGTTGCATGCGATTGATTACGACGGTTCTGGCAGCTGTAGGCTGTATTTGCGGATACCTAAATTTTGGTTCTAGAAATCGAGGTTTTAATGTCGTTGCTTATTATCCTACCGATTGCGTCAGTTGTATAAGAACGAAACTCACTGTTTTTTTATTTTATTATTTTCGATTGATAATCTAGTCAATTACATTATTACGTGTGTTACCGTAGATCTTACAGTGTGGGCTTATTTTAAGCTACGGACTAGGCGCCAACTGAACAAGCGAATAGTCACTGTAAAAACAGTTAACTAGTACACTAGCATTAAGCAAAGCGCTACAATTTATTTTGTATATTATGATAATTTTGAAAGTTAGAAGTGCATCTTCTTATCTATACAGTCAAACAAAAGTAAACAAAGAAATGTGGCGTAGTTTCAGCTCTTGATTTACACGAGGAGGTCGGTACGTTTGTGCATGCACATCGGGGCCGTTCTCGCTCCTCGGTGCATCTGAAGCCGGGCGGCCGCGACTGAGCCATCGGGCCGCTACTTTTGATCGTTAGCCATTAGATAAGAAACGCGTATTAAATATTTGAGGGGCTCGGCTGGGTACACATTTCTTTGGTTCGCACAATACAATTGCGCGAGTTGGGAACGCATACGCAATCATTCCTGAACGCAAAAAGCGCGTCTGCCACCGTCTTTGGTTTGCTTCGGCTGAGCGGAGCTTCGATTGTAAGTAAAATTGTTCCACGTTCTCGATCCAGGAAAAAAGCCGATCCTGTTAAAATTTTATACCACCTTGCAAAAATTTTGGCGGAAGACGGGTGAAAAATTTTCAGTCTACGATGTAAAAAACACCCTTTGCGGGTAAGCCCTCGTTAAATAATAAATCAAAACCATCAAGAAAGGAAGTGCCTAAACTTAATATTTTATTATAAGTTTGATATAATTATTATAGTAACAAATCCAGGTAAAACATTCTTATATGATTAAGGAAAACATAAACATTTTTAAAATAAGTGTGGCCATTTATACAAGTTTATAAAAATATTCTTATGAGAGATTTTTTACATAACAAAACACAACGTTCTAAAACACTATAACATATTTACTCTTTCTGAATGGCTAATATAAAAAAAAAACACTTCTTTTATGAAAGTTTATTAAACAGCTTTAAATTTTCTTCATTATATAGTATAAAATTGACGCCAACTAATTTTAAACACATTTTAAGTGAGGTCTGACTTTAAGGAATTGTAGAGTATTTTTAAACAGTCAGTAGAGCAAAACTTTTATGTGCTACGTGAGATGAATCGTAAGGATTTGAAGGGTTTTGGGGCTAAAGTTATTTAAACTAAATTTGCTTTAATTGGCATTTATATTAGATAAAAAGTAATGGTATAATATTGACCTAGGTTGAGAAAAAGATAATTTACAATTGTCTTACAACTTTTATATCAGTAATACAAAACCAGCCGACATTAACGGTCTAAAATTGAATCACTGTGGACTACTGGAGTGCGAGCAAAATGTGCTTTTCCAATTACTTGTATGTAACTAGAGACCGTTTAAATTTTATTTTTGTAATATTCTAGATAATTAAAATTTAATCTGTAATATACAAATTAAATGCATTGTAAAAATCTAATTAGATCATTTGGATTTTAAAAATTTGTTAAAATAAAGTTTTAATATTTTATTTTTATTATCGCCAGCGTGGTCTTGTGGTTGAGGGACGGGCTGCGATGCTGACGGACTCAGGTTCATTGCCTGGAGCTCTCTGATGCCTGGCGGGTGACCTGCTCAGTCACTAAAAATAATTGAGTACCTGCGCTTGCTCGAGCAAGGGGTAATAATGGCGGTCGTCTAAGCTCGGTACTTGCCACGTCGCCCCGCACCAGATATGGTGCGCGACGACCGGGAATAGTGGTGTACATATGAGAGCCTCAATCTTCTCAGTTTGCAGGACTTACCATTACCATTACTACAGAATTGTTCGTAATTAATCCATTTTGTTTTTGAATTACAGCAGGATAAATACGAGCAGCCAATTTAGGAAATATCAATGATTCAAAAAATTGTGAGAGTAATCTCACAGATCTATAGTTTTCAACATTATTTGTATTACCTGAATTATGCTTTTATTTGGATGAAAATTTGTTATTAAAGCGCAGTTAAAGAAAACATATAACTAGTAATGTTCTCGCACGCTGTTTGAGAAGTTGCAGGAACGAGTTGTTAAAATTGAACAAAAAAAGGAAAAATATTTTTAGAAGAAACAGACACATTAATTTATATTAAATTATGTTAACAAAATATCTACCGCTCCTTTAATATAGACCAATTCTGACAGAACAAAATTTTGTATAATACTTTAAGATAATTTATATCTTAATGTTCTTTTGGTGCTGCGATAAGGTGATAAGATATATAAAATTTATTGCGAGAGTGTCCTTTTGGACATGCACGAGGCAATTATCATGCTGCGTAAGGTTTTCGACTAAAATCCTTCATTTTGAATGTGATGCTTTTGGGCATCCTCCAGTTTGTATTCAGTAAAAAAATATAGGCTTAAATATTACTTATTAAGAGCATTTTATTCCACAGTGAACGCCTAGAACGGCTCCCAATTCGCTAGTTTTTAGTTGAATTCTTTTCATTTTAATGTGTTTTTCTGGTTAATTTATTGTTAAGTTAAAATCCGAGATATTCGGCTTTAAATGTAACATGCATTTGGACATTATTAATCATCAATTGTGCATATATGATCCGTTTCGTATTGAAAGTTAACTGTGCAGACTGTTATTCGTTACTCCTTATTTGTTGAACCAGTAACTTTCCAATAAATTAAGGTGGTCCTGTAAGTATGTTTCGGCAGCTTCTGCTGTATTTTGGATGGATAAAATAACCGTATCGTCGGCGAACATATTTAAAATAGTGTTTTTAAGGGTTAAAGTGTATAGAATAAATAAATAATCGACCTGAGGACGCTGCCCTGGGACACACCAGCAGTGATCTGCTGATAGATTGAGATTAAAGCATTTATTTTAACTTGAAATGTACGTTTTCTTAAGTGGAATTTGAGCACAAGATGGTTCGGAAAATATAATTTGATTTTTTAAAATGACACTGTCTTACTCATGGTCTAATAATGTACTGGCAAATACTTTACATGCTTTAAAGCTTTCGATTTTTTGTGTAATGATGGGATGTCAGTGCACTGTTAAATATCCTTCTCTAAATTCAAATTGGTGGGATAAAATTATGAAAGCCAGGTTTATGGTCTATTGGTTTTTTTTGAGGAAAAGCTTTTTAAAAATTGTTAATGTAAGAAGCAGGAAACTATAGTATGTTTGTTGTGTCACTGATCTTCCCAATCTTGACAATCGGGATCACTTGAGCATACTTCTATTGCAATGGAAAATAACATAATCATAAGGCACTATTGTAGATTATTCTCAATAGAACTAAAGATTTTCTAGACAGGTGTTGCTGTTATTAAGTCGTACGCGGAGGCTTTGAGATTGTTTGTGAATCTTATCAATTAACGAACTTCAACTTCAGGGAAAGTAACATGACAAGAAATATCAAAGAAACTCTCTATTTCGTTTACGTTGTTGTTTGCTTTGCACGGCAGTGTTATGTAAACATTTGTAAAAGGTTCGGCGAATGTATAGGCTTTTTATTTATTTGATCTGGCAAAACTTTTGTCTGCCATTTTGGTTGGTAGAATTGGCGTAATGGGCTTTTTAAATTTTTTGTAGCTTTTTATATGATGTGATTTCCTGGAGAAAGTTTTGTGATGTACTGTTTGAAGGCTTCGTTATCCACTTCTCTTAGCCTTGTGCAAGCGATGAGTAAGCCTGCTATCTAAGGCCCTATTGTTCTTGTTTTGAATTCTTTGCTATTTTCTCCGAGCGCTACATTATTTCGTAGGTTTTGAAAATAACGAGGTATGTTCCTAGTTTCAAATAGATGGGTTATATGACAAGAAGACACCTGATCATGCATTTTGTTTTAAAGTTTTAAGATATTGCACTGTTTTATCAAGGTTTCGTGTGCTTACAATTCTGCCAACTAAATTAACTTGTTCAAGTTTGAAAATAATCCCAATTAGTAGTTTAGAACATTGTTGTATTAAAACCTTTTTTGGTGATGGTAGTTGTATTGACAATTATAAGACTGGGTGAATGACTGCTAGATAAATTGTAGTTGAGCTCTGTGTTAAGGAATGTATTTACCATGCCGATGATTATTGCTAAGTTAAGTAAATTCGGTAATTTGTTATGATCACTATGACTATACGTAGGTTCTCTGGCAAAGAGCTAATTAAGATTGAGATTTTACATTGTTTTTAGCACTTTTATTATTTTACGATTGCTTAACCTTGACCATCAAATTGTATAATTAGCATTTTACTTGTCATCAATATATTGCCGAGCGAATTAAAAGAAATCCTGATATTCTGCGATGGGTATTGAGTAGCGCGGTGGGCAATATGTTGCAGAAACTATGAATTTAAAAACAGGGGTTTATATAAGTACGCTTGAAGCTTTTTTGGCGGTTTTATACAATGTCAACTGATCATGTACAATTATATATCTATAACGGTCGATGGCAAATTTAAAATTATGCAGTTTTGGCTGATAAGCTGACTAAATATTGTTTTTAATTCTGCAAGGAAGTTCGAGAGCCATTCGTTAATATTTAGTTCTTGTTCTGGGTTTGCTGCTAGCTTGGTATTTCTTGTAGCCACTTGTGTATAAGTAAACTGTGTAAGGCGGAACAGCAGAAGATATATTACTCACGTCGGCAATTTGACTTTTGATAGGTAAGTTATTTGCATTTGTAAATTTTTGTTGTTGACTTTTATTTTGTTGCTATGCTTCTAAATGCCGTATTTCTACTCCTTTATAGATTTTGATAAATCAAATATCTTTTATAGTTTGTCGAATGGTGGTTTTACAAGCGTGCACTTACTAAGTATGTTTGGTTGTCCTTTGCATACAAAGCTGTTATGTTACCCTCTGCATTTAACACAAATTAAAGGTTTACCATAGTAGACTTTTGTATGTCTGTAGTCCTGGCAAAAGGATACTTTAAGATTGATTAAGTACAAGGTGATTCAAATATGTTCGGAACTGATTTTTTACAAAAAAAAACAAATTGCCAAACATTTAATTGCACATATCAGTCTTCAACGTACTCTCCTCTATAATCAATACACTTTTTCTAACGTTTTGAAAGCATCCTTATACCCTTTTCAAAAAAGACTTTTGGTTGGTAGCGTATCCACTCCTGAACAATCTGGATGACGGTGTCGTTACTTGCAAACCGCATGCCTCGCAAGTCTGATTTGAGCTTTTCGAACAAGTAGAAATCACTTGAAACCAAATCGGGACTGTACGGTAGATGTGGCAGAAGGTTCAGTTTAAATTTCTGGAGGGTGTTCATTGTTATTTTGGCCGTATGGAGGCGCCTTCCGCTAGAATTGGTCTTTTACTACACGTCTGTCGCCAGGAGATCTAAGTAATAAGCTGTACTGACTGGTCTGGCACCCGTCAAAAAATCTACATGGATAACCCACTGCCAGTTCCAGAAGAACGTTGCCATCACTTTTTCTGCCGAACAGCTCCTGCGCGTTCTCTTGAGTTTGGGAAAACTGGTATACAGCCACTTACATGATGACTTAGAAATAAAGTAGTGCGCCCACGTTTCATCACTGGTCACTGTAGACTTTAAAAATGCATCACCTTCGTCTTCAAACTGTTGAAGGAGACGACTGGCAGCTTTCATTTTGTTTAAGTTTGTTAAAGTAGGTGATACTCACCTTGATATAGTGCAGGATGCTTTTTACGATGTCTTTTACACCACAAATACTGCTGGAAAAGCATTGTTTCAAGTTTCTTGATAATTTGACGAATATTCTCACGAATATGTGCGTCTTCATAATTAATGTTTGTCTTGGCGACGTATGTTCGTGGTCGACGATTATGCGGTTTATTATCCACACTCTCTCTGTTCTCTTTGAAACATTTACATCAGTTAAATATAAGGGTTCGTGAGAGGCACTCTTTTCTATACTGTTGTTGAAGTCTGTGGTAAATTTCAGCGGACGGGGCGTTTTCTCCAACGAGTAATTTGATCACAATGCGTTGTTCCACGCTCTGCGGTACTTGGTGTTCGCTCATCACTATAATAACTCCCAAACAGGACTGAACAAGATTATTTATAAACAGTGATAGGGTATCCTTAGTGACTCTGCACCGTGAATTCATAATATTACGCACGTTTTATCCGAAGCTGGTTAGCGCTGTGATAATATCTTTTGAAGGAATAGAGTAATAAATTTTACGAATAAATAACTTTGTATGTTCTATTTTCTTTAAGTTAATAAGTGTTATGTATTATTTCTTTGCTTTCTTACATGTGTTGTGCGTCAACTAATTTTTTATTTCGTATATGTGGATTGTCGGCAGCTTTGAAGTTTTTGATAGTTGTTTGTTTGTTTTGCGAGCGGATTTAATAACGAGTGAATTTGTTAGCCCTTTTTCTTTCTTTATAAATTTTCCATTAATGTTTATTAAATGTTGATGTCTCTAGAGTGATTTTACCACCGATGTCTATCGAGTGTACTTTATAATTTTTAGTTGTGCATGTGCCTTTGTCAATATTGCCGATTAAAATATTTTAATTAATTTAATTTAATTTTATTATATTTAAATGAGATTGCCTTCTCTAGAGGTTTTGGATCATTTGCGGTGGCATTTGCTACAACGGTGGCAATAGCGTTTTATTGTGGGGTGTACATTGGTTGAGCAGGGTAGATTAGGCTTCTTGTGCTTACTGAAATCCTTGCACGGTAGAAGATTTATAAACATTCACGGAAATATGGTTTGTTAAATGGAAAACTTTTAGGTGGTACAAAGTTATAACTATCATCGGTTAGAAGCGTGGTGTATGACAATTTACATCAAATATTAATAAATTGTGTGTACAGTTCTAAATAGTTGTAGCAAATATAAATTAGTTTATAATTACAGAAAATCCAGCCAGCAATACTTGACTACTACTTTCTGTAGCAATCATTACTATTGCTGCCCTCACACGATTGTGCCAGTCACGTATTACGTCTCACTCTGGTGCATCGCCGTAATGGGCGTTGACGTTATGTTGACATTACGAAATATATAGAGACAATCGTTCGTGGCCCCGAATGCGTTATTCTGGCAACCAATGCTTTTCACACAGCCGGGAACCGGGGACCTCCGTATTGTGCTTTAAAGATATTTGATTTATTATTTAAAAATAGTGTAAGACTTGTGCTGGGTATATGGAAAATATGCCGTGGGTACAGAGAATATGCCTCAAACAAGCAAACTGCTATGGTATTCTAGATAAACGCATAAAAACATTGGTTTTTAATTTTTAAAGCGAATGGGAATATGTGACAGAAAATTAGATTGTTTATTATAATATATACTGTAAAAGACGAGAAGTATCGCAGCAAGTCATCGTAAACAACCTCGTAAGGTTATGCTGTTCTTGTAGTAGCATGTTAACAGTGCCATCTACTACGAGCTATTACTGTCGTGCCAAATAATCTCTTTAATCATCTACTTCTTTCAAATGACAAAACTAGACAAAGTAATTGGCACAAAACGTTTAGAATTTACTTGAATCCTTTGTCAGAAAATTTCTAGAATTAAACTCATCCTAGGTCTTATCAATATAGTCATTCCGGATGTTTAAGCACAATTGCTACCGCTTTTCGAAGTTATGGAAACATTTAGAAAAAACTTCTCTTTTAGCAGATTTGTTATAACTTTTTGAATTGCAGCATTTTCATACGGAGAAACAATAAATCATATAGCGACAGATAGGATGAAAATCAGATAGAGCAGAAATATGATGCAGCAGTATGGAGTCTTGCATTGTTGTGCAATAAGAATTACAAGCATTGAAGCAAGTCAGTGTAGAAGGCAGATATTTATAGGGCACCAAACCTCTAGTATCAAAAAATGCGATCAACATTATCTTTGTTTACTAAGATTTTTGCTTTACTTTTTTGAACTGGTGAGCTATGACCTTTCCAAAAACCGTATTTAGCTGTTCTGATACATGTACAGTAACATAAAGGTCTTTTTGAACGAGCTGCCTCACTCATTTAACATTTGCAGAGGTACGTAATATCGACGGGCGGCCGACTCTGAAATCATCTTGTACTAAATCTCTGCTTTTCTAAAACCTTTTATCACATTAAAAGATTATCATATACTTGCTGTATCAGATTACATGTTTTAATAGGAGATTTCTCTAGCTTAACTCAGATCTTAATATTAATTCTCTGCTCTGAATCTCCTCGAATCCAAGTAAATGCGCCAACAAGTTGAACAGTGGGTTGCTAAGCACAAATCTGCCACCCTGTCAGTTTATATCAAAACTTTTCAAGGTCATGTTGACACAAAGACATCAGGTGACTAAATAATACGAATTTATTATGTTTAAGTATTACAGATTTTTTTTTATTAACTTTCGACAGCGGAACGCTATAGGCGAAAGTTAATGATTTTAACATGGTGTCTGTCTGTCTGTCTGGAGACACGATAACTTCCGTTATTATCATCGGATTCACTTCAAACTTAGCATACATATACCTTAGGTCAATACCTTCTTCGCTATTGAATTACAGCCAAAGGTCAAGGGGTCAACGGTGAGGTCAAACTTTTTTCCATCACATAACATATGCCGCTGTCGAAAGTTTCATTTATGGTTTTACACCATTCTCGTTTTAAATATTAATGAATTAGTCTTGCAACTTTTTTAACAAATGTTGCATTTTTACATTAAATAGAATGATCTATTTTATTTTCTGTATTTATGAGACCTAGATCTTCAAATAATTCCTTGCAGAATTCTATGAATTTAAATAATGAACATTTTTTACGATTTTTTACCGCCAAGTGTGATGTTTAACTTATATGAAACGAGAATGGTGTAAAACCATAAATGAAACTTTCGACAGACACACAGACAGTTTGACCTCACCGTTGACCCCTTGACCTTTGGCCGATTTGGCTGAAATTCAATAGCAAAGAAGGTATTGACCTAAGGTATATGTATCCCAAGTTTGAAGTGAACCCGATGATTGTAACGGAAGTTATCGTGTCTCCAGACAGACAGACAGACACCATGTTAAAATCATTAACTTTCGCCTATAGCGTTCCGCTGTCGAAAGTTAATAATATAGCTAATGAAAGGATATCATCAAACACGTAGTTATACTGAAATTTATTTTGTATCTTACTTTACTCTAAAAGACAAACGAAATTAAAATAGATTACTAAATTTTTTTATAATTAAGTCATAACTTTTAAAACTGACAAATACTAAAAAATAAAAAGTTTATTTAATAAAAAGCGATTATGTTACTGTTTACACGAAGTAATGATTTTTCATCGTACCATTTGATGCAACACAAAAGCTCTTATTGAATTTCCTTAATAAATATTGGATTAATATAAAAAATAATCGCTACTAATGCTATCAATGGCTTTATCCAATCCTCTTAGTTATTTGCTGACTCATTAGGCCGCAATTCATTTCAGAAGATGCCATTATCTCATCGGCCCGGCGAAAGGATTCCGAATTCATAACTTTTGCCGTTCTGCTGAATAATGAAAATCGGACTAATTTATTTCTGGCGTGCCTTACAGTTTTGTTTATTTTGAAATTGTAGTTTATCACTATGTAATTTAAAATTCTTTGACTTTAACGTCTAAATTTGTTGAAATTTTCTTTTTTAATGAGAGCAGCTGTATTTAAGTTTTTAAATGTGTTATTTTTAACTCTTCAATTATTTAAAATGAGTTATAATGTTTACACTTACATGCAGTGTTACTAATTTGTAGCTTTTACATTGATTATAGTATTTCAAATTGAAAGATTTAATGTAGTAGTTCCAACTCTAGAAGGTTTAAAAATAAAATCAATATAAAAATATAACAAATGTATATGTAGTCAGTAATTTTATTTAATGTTTAGAGCGCCATGGAACAATTAAATGCTAATGCTTTGCATCCCGCAAGGGAGTATTGCTTATGAACTAGAAGGTCAAGTCTCCTATATGCTCGTCTCTAATTTGAGGCAATATAGCAAGTACTGAGACTTAGATAACAGGGTTATTACCCTTAGTTCAAAATAAACGCAGGTACTCGGTGATTTTTAGTGATGTGGATATGGACTATTCGCCAAACATCTGGAAGTCCTAGATGAAATGTAGATCTGTCCACACCGTAACCAAGTGCCTTTACCTCTTGGCTTTGAAGTAACACATATAGAGTCGTCGAGGTAAATCTGGAATTTTTTAGGTTTAAATTGTAAAAAAGCCAAAATATTACCTTATACGCACGCGCAAGCCTCTATTCTTAGCTTCATATAATCGAAAATCTACAATTGTCGACAAAACGAGCCGAGAATACTACCACAGAGCTGCTATACATGAATTTCTTCGTGCCGGAAAATCGCCAACAGAAATGATTGCGCAATTTAGCTAAAAAATGCCAATTTTCCTACTTATTCAAGAAGTATAGGGAATGTGACCATTAAGGCGAGATAACTTGTGACAAGACAACTCACGGCAAGCGATCTGACCACAAGGGAAGTGATGCTTCGACCGCGAATTTAAAGAGAAGGTCGATCAGGGTTTTGGGCGGAGCATGACCGATATGGAAAAAGAACCTGTACTATAAATCTTTCGTACTGAAAAACTGTTGATTAAGAAAAATAAGATGGGTAGAAAGTTACAAGCTGAAACACTGATGAACGACATCAGGTACGACAACGCTGCCTTCCTAAAAATTTTTTTGGGTGAAAACTTTATTCAGGACAGGAAGATAAATGGCCAAAACGACTGTCGAATCTGCTAAGACGCCTCTGAAGTACCTAACGTTATGCATACAAAGTTTTCCGCTTCTGTGATGGTGTTGGGGCTTGTGAGTAACAAAGGGGATGTCATGGTGCTCCACTTCTTTGAGATGGTTGTTGCGTGACAATATATATTCTAGCAAAACTCCGCTTCAGGACACAAGCTCAAAGATATAACTATATAACAATTGGTATTATCACTGGTCCCCCGACTTGCGGCTGTCCTCCAGCTGCATCTCTTTGACTACTACTTGTAATAGCGAAGGTCAATGGAAGGCGTCATAACACAAGACAGCTGAAGAACCTCTATCATAGAGGTAATGATATATGGACAGAGAACAAGTTATGTTTGCCTGTAGTAGATTTAGGTTTAGTTTTCGGTAAATAAATTAAATTTATTTTGTACTGTAATGTTACTTTCATTGTCTATTCATTTTCCAGATTAACTTCGACCATTATATATATATATATATATATATATATATATATATATATATATATATACATACATACATATACATATACACTATATATATACACGGAGTGTCCTAAAAAATGTATTCACTTTTTAAATAGCAATAAATGCAGTGTTTATTTATTTATAATAGAAAGTTTAGTTTAAGAAATTTGTAGAAGCAAAATTTCTTACGAAATTGGCTTTAATTTGTATTGTTCTATTAATCGACACATTTGTATCTAGTGCACGTTATTATAAAACTCCATTTGCACTTATCCGGAATTATATTGTGGTGTTGCGTATTAACATTAGGCATCATAAGGCCATATATTTGACAAAATATACACTGGTGATGTTAATTTAAAACACGCTAAGGGATCCGTTAATTCATTTGCTTGATGGTAAAGAGGTTTACTTTCAGTAAGATGGAGCACTTCTTCACTATCATTGTGATGGAACAGCATGCAATTTTTTCCAATTCCTAGGGATTTTTTGGGGGAAATACTTTAATGATAATGTTTGTTGCACAAAACTAGCAACAATTGATGATATGAAAAAAAATTAAAAGATAATACCTTGCAATTGCAAATGAGATGCTTCGTAATGCTGTCAAATTTATTGGTCCGCGTTATTAACTTTACTTGGAGAGAGGTAGTTATACGAAGAAAGGAGGTTATAGATACAAAGATAAGTATGATGTTTGCTAGTAACTTTGTCAGAAATTGGCATGGATTTGAAAGAGTAGGTTGTCCTGATTACAAGAATATCTACTTTTAAATAAAGGGAATCAGCTTTATACAAGAAATCTAACGTAGCCCCCGAAAGACAAGCTGGGAAGTCTACCAAGCAAACCTAGAACACAATATTAGAGAGGTTAATAGAACAATCAGAAATAATATAGAACTGTAGGTTGTAACGGAATAATAGACAATACCGTGATCTCAGAATATAAAGTAAATTGTTCTTAGGTAAAAAGAGATTCTAACAGGCATGATAGAATGATAGAATGAAGACCTTGCTCAAATGAGGTAAAAAACAATTTTAACGCAGTTAAAAATTGGAGAGTATGGGACAATTATGAAAAAGTCCTAACTAAATATAATAAAGTTTCAGAGCTCAAAAACTACTCTGACAACGGAGACAGGACCAATACTGGAACGGCAAAAAGGAGAGACTTACTCAGAGTACATTTTCTAAAGTTTCAGGTTGTGTAATCACCGAGTGATTAAAAAAAATCAGAATTAGAACTTTCAACGTGGAGAGAATTGGCACGATGCAAAGAAAGTGGTAAACGTCGGTCCTATAAATCGCCAAAATTTATCATGTTCTGTTGCAAGAGGAAAGTGACTTTCTATACGATAGGATGTGTGAAATACCAAGAGCAATTCTTGCTATGCGTTACCAAGTTCCTGGAGACTAATTTTAGGCATTTTTATACCAAAACCTGAAAAAATAGATCAGATTAAGGCTAAAACTATAAGGTTAATTAGATTGATGACTTTGTACTGAAAAATCTATGAAAAAACTGCTTAACAGGTGTAATCAGAGACAGTGCTTTAATTATTCAACCTCTACATCAAGACCAATAACATCTACAAGAACAACATTGCATATGCTTGTTACCAAAGTCCAGAATGATGTAGAAAACAAAAAGGCTGCCTTTTTGGATATTTAGAAACCATGTAACAAAACGATTCAATCACTAAAGTCTTGAGGAGCAAAGAGTTTGACAAAACAAATTGCACATGAATAGACTATATGCTCAAAGCAAGAGTAATATATGTATCTTTGGTCGGTGAAACAATGACGGCTCGGATTACAAAGGCATGTCCCCAGGAAGAAGTTTTGTTTCTCCTGTTGCAAAACTATCTATACTGTGTACTATCTTAGAGATGATTTAACAATACACCTGAGGAGTGTATGCAAGAGTGTTAAATCTGTTTACAAACTAAATAGATGCAGAGAGATTAAATATAAGCTCCTCCAAATCTACAAAAAGGAGAAACAAAGAGACTAGGGTCTCTTAGATTCTAAGGTGTAAAAAGTAAAGTTATCGAGTGAGGTGAAATATCTTGGAGTGATTTTAGACCCAAAACTCACCTGTAATCAACACATTTAAAAAGCGAAAAGAACGAGGAGGTGACACCAGTTTTAGCCAGACGAGTATTAGAAACACACCACGATGGTTAAACCTATGATAACATATAAAGCTTTGTTAAGGTTAATAGATAGAACACAAAGAACCACTATATTATACTAAGTAAGATACAAAGACTTATTTGTCTAGGAATAATTGGTGCTATAAAAACAATACCAATATCGGTAATGGAGACATTGCCAGACATCCTTTCTCTACATTTTGAAATTGTTTATAGATTGCGTAACGTACCCATTCGCAAAGAAATTAGACATTTAATGATTGGATATATGGATAAACGCATAGTGGATATGAGATCAAACCATATGATGCCAAAATTCACGTTCAACATAATTTTTTTTTCTTTTTCTTGCTTTTGCATGGTCATGCAGTACTATGAGCTATGTTTGGACGTACCCCGGGCAGGTGGCTAGTCTAAGCCGTTAATTTAAAAAAAGAAAATATACTTTACGACCGCCAAAGATGTTCGTATGACGGCCGGGGAGCATTTAATGTTTGCTATTGTTAACCCGGAAGTCAAACCCAGGACCGCCGCGCGACAATGTGGCAGGTTGAGGTCTTTGTCTTTATTTCAAGGTTAATATCATGAATCGAAATGAATGTACAAATAAAATGAGCAACAGGAATAGACTCGAAAAATTATCTGGTATACAGATTGATGGAAGACCGGGTCTAGAACAGGAGGAGGCATATACTGTTAAAAAATAAACTCGTAGTTAAGTTTTTCAGGAAGAAAATATACATCTTTTTTTCAAGCGGAGATATTGGTTATACTACAGTGCATTAGGCAAAATAATTTGAGTGCTTATCGAAATAGGTAAACAGTCAAGCGTTTTTGTTTATGTTAAAGAACCTGAGGGTAATATCCAGATTGATATTGGAATACTGCGAAAAGCTTAGTTATGGCAGATCAAAACAAGTTAATTCTGTTATGGGCGCCAGGGCACTGCGGAATTGCAAGGCAACAAGAAAGTCAATGAGCTAGCCCAAGAATGATAATTAATTACATATATCTATATACAAGCCCCTAACTAGTTTTAGGAGTACCTAAAGGTATAATATAAAATCGGGAAGCATAAAAAAATACCGTCAAAATGTACCGGGCTACAGTCATGAAAAACCTTTATAAAAGAACCATTTTGTAAAACAAAAACTATTAGTACAAATAAGAAATCAGTTATAAACTATTATAGGTCTCTTCACGGATCATTTCTTTCTTAGAGAACACTAACAAAATAGAGTTGTATAATAGAGATCTGAGTGCAGAGAATGTGGCAGGAAAATGGAGACAGCCATCCATACTTAGGGCGAGTGTGAGGCTTTAACTCACAGGCGACATGCTATTTATGGAAAACCAATAATGAATCTAAAAGAATAAAACAACTATCTAGTAAGGGAGTTATACAGACCGATACAAGGAAAAAGGATACTGGAAAAAGTGTTGTAAAGAAAATAAGAAAAGCACAATAAGTCTACAAGACTGTAATTCTACCGGATGCAGAGGTAAAATGGTTCTCAATAAAAAAAAATTTTTTGAGACTGTCACATGGTGACTGAAACTTTGGTACCGAAAAAGACAAACTAAATGAAGGTAGAAAGGTAAGAGGAAAAGTTATTGAAAAGAATTTTTAGTTGAGTAAATGAGTATTGAAGTGATAAAGAAGAGCGAATGAGAAATTATATGAATTACATAAGAAATTACATCTACAGACAATGAAAATACAGAAATATAAAAAGTAGGCTCCGGTTCAAACCAGGCGAAAAAAAACAACCAATAAATGGAGTACTAGAAGACAATCTAGAGGTAAAACTAATTAAAAATGAGATCATAGCAGCAAAGAACACAAAAGAGTAACAAACAAAACCTGGGTCTAAATAACTGCATATCTGTATAACAGAAAATCTATATTTTTGACTAAATATTAATTTAGAATATTTATATCTGTTTTTTGGTTGGATCTTCTTTGTAACTTCATGTTATTTATCACGACTTGTCATATTCCGAGATGCTTCTTTAGGCAAATTAACATATTTTTCTGCTGTCTGCAAATATTTAAGGCTTGTTTGATACGAATGCTCCAATTTAGACAGAAAATTGGACAGGGAAAATAAGCATCGCGGAACGGAGCAGCTCTAATGATAAGGCTTTCCACCTGATTTCCATATTTCGACGCGCTTCCTCGAGGTGCGCCAATACGGGCCATCGCAAAGGCAAAACTCATCACACGTTTAGTTTCGCGGCCTCGTTCCAAAGGCACTGTGCGAGATTGTCTGCCTAGGCCCCGATTTATCGCGCAACCAGGCTTCAAATGGCAACGCCGGCCGGTGGTGCGTCAAAAGAATACGGGCGGAATTTAATTTGAGGAGCGGAAGAATAATTCGCGAGATTATCTAATAAGGCGTGGTACGAGTTCGAGCCGCCGAAAATTTAATTATAATTCCCCTATTGCGCCGGCCACGCGCGGCGGCGCGTCGGGGGCGACCGGCGGCGACAGCATTTTAATAATTTCCGCGCATAAATTACAATAAATCGCGCGCAGTGGGCGATCACAATCGCCTCGTTACCGAAGCCGCGTAAATAGCGGCGTAATTCATCGGCGCGTCGCAAAGGGCCGCCGCCACAATGTTTCACTGCTATCGGGCGGGCCGACAGCGCGCCGATACCATCGAGCTTTTGTCCGCCGACACCTCGGTGGTGTCGCTGATAAAGAGTCGCAGTAATTACTCTTCAGTGCTGACAATGGGACTGCCGCACACCATCGAAATCAGTGCATTAGCAGAGCGGCGCAAAAAACGCGGCGGCCGCGGCAAGGCGGCGGCGCGGGGGCGTAATCGGCTTCCGCCCCGCGTTTTCTATCTCGCCGGCGACATGGAAACTGCATTCACCGGTGCATCCTGGCCGCACGTAAGCGAGCCGCCCTTTCCGAGCATATCGATTGACATCCCTTTGGCGGCGCTGCGAGGAGACCGCGCCGGAGGAATAGCCGTGTCATACTCCCGCACAGATGGGCCGCTGATTGAGGACTCTATCGGCCGGGAGAAATGGATGACGCCGGGAAGAGGAATCTCCAGGACGTCGAGCGTATGCGATAACTTGACAACGGACGCTGCCGTTAAGTGCGCTGGCAGAGGGTCGCGCCGCTCCAGACGCTCCGGAGAAGGGCCGGAAGTAACGAGGTGCGATGTGTCAGTGTCGGTCGCCACAATGGCGCAATCACGGTCGGAGCAGCCGCGGCGCTCGTCCGCCAAAATTAGGAACGCCCGGAGTTGGTGGAAGACGCCCGCGAAGATGCTGGACTGTAATTGTTTGAGGGGTTGTTGCGAGAGAGACCCCAATCTTCAGGACGATTAATTTGTCTGGCTGTCTTTTATACCGGATTGCAGTCTGCATGTGCTCGTACACCCAAATTAAATTGCGACTGCATTTTAAATGACCGAGAGCTATTAGACCTCTTTGCGCCATTGCTCTATAAGTGTATGTAAAGTACTCCGTTGAATCTTGTAATTTGTTTTAACTATTAACTGATACGCGTTTACTTATATTAACAATAAACAGATAACTATTTTCTATTCTATTTTAACTCGTATTAATAATTCTAAATGTTGTATCATAAGAAAAGGTCATCCGTCTGTAAAAATTTTACTATAACTTTTTTTTATTATAAATTATTATCCATGATTTTTTCTGCAGCTAGACTATGGTGCCATGTAACACTTGCTGCGTACTTTTTTAATTTATGTGCTACGGTGGAACGCATGGAGCAATTTATTAGGCGTATAACTTAAATATTAATATTTAGTTGTCACAAGAAAAATTCGTAGTTTGACTCGTGAAATAAGGTCGTTCCGCGACTGCATTTATCGCGTTCACATTAAAAGTGATAACTCTTGTTTATCTACTACAAACTATTTTTTTTTATATGAAAGTTTTTAAAACCTACTTATCGTGTCAGCCAGAAACGGCTGACGCAGTTCCCAGTTCACTTACACCTGCAATTGCGCCCCAAGTCATGTCCCAGCAAACTCAAATGCCGCAACGTCAGAACAAAGATCGGCCCTATAATCAGCATGTAGGACAAAACACAACCACAATGTAATATATATAACATACCTAATTACCAGTATCAGGAACCCATTACGCAGAAATTTACATCGGGTTATAATAACACAGAATGGACAACAGTAACATCAAAAAAGAACAAAAGAAATATTTCTATACTAGCAAAAGGCCCGCTCTAAGGACGGGCAACCCAAGCTGAATATTTAGTTTAGAGCACCGTCGACAATTAAAGAAAAAATGAGCCATACTTAAGCATGATGACATTCGTTCGGCTATATTCGGTTTCACATAAATCAAAGTTGTGCCCTATGCGCCTACTAACGGCAAGAGTTGGCTACATAGTACATAAAACACCGATAGGTGGCGCAAATTGTCTAACTAATTTAAAACTATTTGTGCGAGGTTTGGTAGTAAACCGGTTCGAATGAGGTATTGATCTTTGAAATCGGTTCATAATTGCAGGAGGAGTTGTAATGTTACAAACAAACCCACACACATAGTTACATTTTTGCAATTTATAGAGCAGATATGAAGGTCGCCTTATAAAAAAACCAAAAATAACTCAGTAAAACATACCAAAAGTTCATATTACCAATAAATTTGAAGTCCTATCTATTTGTGAAGATAACAACGCAGATGTTATGGATGCTGAACAATCTCTAATCACAAAAGTAATCAGAGCGCTACCAATTTTTATTTCTGGCGTTTTAAATTTAGAAATGCTATGAAAAATGCAAAAACAGAAAAAGCTGTGGTACAGCTGTGATACAACGGACATAAAGGTAGACCTTTTTAACGTGATTTATAGAACAGGTGTTATTCCAGATGAATGGAACTATAGCATTGATGAGTCATACATTAAAAGTCTTTCTTCAAGTAATTCATAAGCCAGTATACAAGAAACTTGAAGGCATCAGCGGTACAAAAATAGAATTTAGGAAGTTATTAGGAGCAAGAGAGGCATAAATCAAGACCTTTACGCTTGCTTTATCAATTTTAAGAAAGTTTTTGATAAAACCAGATATGAAAAGCTATATAAAATACTTAAAAAGAAAAATATCGATAGACGTGGTATGAGGATAATAGCAAAATTGCGCTAGCATCAAACATCAAAAGTGAAAGTGGAAAATAAAATAACAGAAAAAATTAAGATATGCCGATATTGTGCGATATATATATATATATATATATATATATATAATTGAAAAGGTGGATTACAAAAATTAGCGATCAAATTAAAGAAATTAAAGGTATTAGCAAGACAAGTTCAAAATCTTTCTGTGCTGCCGTTACATTAACTTAGACCTTCGAATTTGTAAATTAAGATGCTATGTTTTTTCCACATTGCTATAGTATATGGTTCAGAGAGGTGGACATTGAAGCAAACAAATATTAAAAACCTTCAGACTTTTGAAATGTGGTGGTATAGAAGAATATGGACAGAATAAATAACTAACACAAAAGTATTAAGTAAAACGGAAAAGGAACGTGAAGTAATATACACATAAAAAAAAAGAAAATCAATATTTGGCCCACATATTGAGAGATGAAAAGTAGTCATTGCCGAGACTAATAATAGAAGGAAAAGCATAAGGTGTAAGAAGCATAGGCCAAAGAAGGACATCCTGACTACGAAACTTAAGAGAGTGGTATAGTTGTAGTACCAACAGATTATTTAAAGCTGCTATCATCAAAATACAAATCGCCTTAATGATTGATAACCTCCGATAGGATACAGTACTGTAAGAAGAAAAATCCATCAGATAGACTATATACAATTCTTGAGCGGTTACACTCTTAGAATAACAGAACGAAAGCAAGTTAAAATAATATCGCCAAGGACAGACAACTATTTAACCGTGGTAATTAGATTAAATGAACTAAAAATACAACTTCATATGTATTAATTAAGTTAAGAGCGCAAATCAAATATCTTTAAAGCACAATGCGGAGGTCCCCGGTCTCGGCCGCGTGAGAAGCATTAGTTGCCAGAGTTACGCGCTCGGGGCTACGCGAAAAAACACGAACGATCGTTGATATATATTTCGTAATGTCAAATTTCCGTTCCACCATGACAACTAGGTCATCGGCATAATCTACAAAAGAGAATCCCTCATCTTTTAAGATCTTTAAAAGTCCATCCATTACCAGGTTCTATAGCAGGGGGGAGAGAACTCCTCCCTGAGGACACCCCTCGCTACCTGGACCATTATGGTTTCGTCATACACAGGCGAATAAACCATCCTTCCTTTGAGCATGCAGTCTATTTACCTGCAGCAGGTCTCCTCGAGGCCACGCCCTCTTAGGGTCGAGGTTATGGAATTGAAAGATGTATTGTCAAAGGCTCCTTCTATTTCCAGAAAGGCACATAGAAGGATCTCTTTGTTGTCTAGCGTTTTCTTTACTCTCCAGGTAAGGTAATAAAGTGGTGTTTCTGTTGAAAGACCAGCTTGATAGGCAAATTGGTTTGCATTAGTGGTTGGTGTACCAGTATACCTCCCCTAATGTGCTTATCAACGTCTTAAACAAAAAAGATATAAGACTAATTGGTCTGTAGCTCTTTGCCTGCAAATAGTGGGCCCGATCAGGATTTGCTATAAATACCGCTCTGGTAAGTCTCCACAATTTTGGAAAATAACTTAGGGCCAAACTGGCTCTGAGTACCATGCAGATTAGAAGTGCCGAGCCCTTTTTGCAGTCCGGCCCCGAACATTTATAGGCTTCAAATGAGTTTATAGCCCATTTGATTTTATTGAAAGTTACCACTCTTCTTACAGTGTCCCAGTCTTCCCTTGATGCTGTGTTACCAAGATCAAGGGATCCCTGGTTTCTCCTGTCTGAGGGAGACTGTTGTATAATTGCAAATCTAGGAAAGTGTATCCGAGTGAGTTCGGTCAATGTTTCTTTAGCTGTTTTGGCGTAATCTCCGAATTCAGATTCCAGAGTACCAAATTGCAGTGAGATTCTTTTCAGAGTATTTTACAGAGTCTGGCACATGCTGCAGTATTCTCAATCTCCTCACAGTACCTCCTCCATAATATTCTCTTGGCATCTCTCAATGCTTTATTATATTCAGTTAGGGATGCCCTATAGGTATCTCAGACACCAGCTATTTTAGCCCGGTTAAACAATTTTCTTACTTGTTTTCTCATGGTTGTAAGGTCTTCATTTCACCAGGGTAAATTCCTGATATATCACTTCAAATGAATTCTAGAACGAAATAAAGATTAGTGTAAATGTTGGAATGTTTTCAATTTTTTTTGCAGCATGTGCTATGGGGTCTACATATTTTTTTGTAAAATAAATACTTTAAGAGCAAGAGTATCTCAAATTAGGACGTACATGCTACACAAACGAAACTGCGCGAACAGAGGTCACAAAAATAGTTTTTTCGAAAAATTTCTCTTTATCCAGGGAATTCTTTCTTGACGGTGAGGCGGTTTTGTGTGTTCTGGTTACTAACGTTCATAACGCTTGACCAGTATCTCTAACATCAACTTTTTGTTTTCTTTTCCCAAAAATTTATTAAACATTCGATGGCGCAAATGTAACTTTTTGTTTTCCATAATGAAAAATTTGGTTCACGGACAAATCAAGTGATGATAACGGCATTTGACTCATCCTGCTACTATTTGCCTTAAAACGTAATAAGCAAACCTAAAATGGTATTAATTAGGGAATTTACATATTTATCCTCTTTAATTAGGGTACCAATCTGCCTAATACCTAAAAAGAACTATGTGCCGTTGAAGAAAACTGACATTTTGAGTGCCCTATTCAACTATTTATTGGTTTGAAAATTAATATTTAGATTACTTTTTAATGGAAAATGTATTTGGTTCGAAAAAAGGTTGTTAACTTAGAAGTGTAGGTAACTGTTGGTCTGGGGCCATAAGAGGTTTCGATATAATATGTTTTAGAAAGTGAATAATAGATTATGTATTTTGTTTTTTTTAATTGCATTTGATAAATGTCGATAAGTTATCGCCTTTTCGTACGACCAGGAAATGTTCGCATATATGTTCGTATGTATTTGTTTAACTTATGTTTTTTGGAGCTCTGGATAGGGTATTTTATATGATCCTTGACATTTGCTGGGCCATTGACCCTAAACTAAAATAATTAAATCAGTCGTTTGACGTATGTTTTGTTACAAAACTGTAAAAAACGCAAGTTGTATTGTTCTGTTTTAATGGTACATTTGGTGTTCGTGTGAATTTGATTTATGTAAAAAGGAATTCGGGAAAAGTATTTTGTCCGTAAGACCAAATAAGAAAAGTATTATTGCAATATCCAATAGGTATATTTAAAATAAAAAGAAGTTAAGGTTGTTGTTTCAAATTAGAAAAGAATTTGCTATGGCAGGTGGGGAAAAACCATATAATCAATTTTAGTTTGGTGCTAAAATTGTATTGAATAATCAATCATTACGTAAAGAATTTGTAGATTGTAATTTGACTTTAAGAAGTCTAAGGATCAGAAATTGGGATATTGGTAACTGGATTTTGGGCAAGGGAACTAAAACTATAGGCTGTAAAAAATATTTTTTTTGTGAATTTTGGGAATACCACATAATTTTGTAATGATTGAAGATTTTTTAGGAATATAAAGAATTTGTTAATATTGAATGATAGGTTTGAGTTAGTAATCAGGATTTTGATTTCCTTTTCAAGGTAATTGATAGAATTACAACTCTATAAACACACGTGCACATGCATTTACGCGCGTGCGTTTATACATATATTGCCGTATACTCCAGCTTATGACGGGTATTTATTTTTTATATTCGAATATTGACAAACCATAATTTTCATATGTGTCATATGTCAAGTCATTTTTTACACTCATTTAGTTTGGCCCATGATAATTCTAACCATAAAGCGATACTTTCTAGAAGAACGTTTATAATTGTGAAAATTTAATACAAAAATAATTAATTTGCTGCAAAAACTGTTCAGGTTTAAGCGGTTTAATAGTATTTTTAATTTCAAACAAAGGAATTTTAATCAAAAACCAAAAAGCTGGAAGACACTTATCGTGGAAGCGGACGCTTTGCTGCAAGAATCGGCTCCCCGGAAGAAGAGAGAAGGATGTGGGCGAAAAAAAGACAAGTTACCCCCGCTGCGGGGTCGATCGGAAGCGTCTTTCGTGATGTGAGTCTTTCAACTGGTCGCGTCCAAGGTTACAACAGGATTTTTTATTTTTTTTCGCCAAGTCAAGTACCAAAGAAAACGGACCGAGTTTCTCCATCGGCAAATATCGATTGCCGTACATGCAATCGCCCAACAACAAACGACTTCCGGGATGAGGAAACTCTTGCCACCAATCGAACTTTCAGTCAAAACGGTTTCGTACACACGGACAAATTAAAGCCCGCTTTTATAGCGACGTCGCCGCGCAGGCGAACCAAACTGCCACGCGCTATTTCTAATTAAACTAAACGTGTACAGAGGAAGCCACAAGACTACCGACCCTGTTTTAAAACTTGAATAAAAGGAATTGGTGATTGGCCCGAACAAAAACATTATGTGATTATTTTGGTATCCGTAATCGTCCTAAAGAAAGTGCAATTTGTTATGTTGTGGCTAATTTTGAGAGAAATTACACTTTATTGTTTTTAACTAAATATCCACATGTTAATACTGTGTGTACTAGCCTTAGAAAATGTTGAGCAAAATCCAACCACAATGACTCGTTGTCGCGCCCAACAATTTAATTTGTCTCACAGCACTTTTTACATCCTAACGAAAGATCTTCATTTACAAGCCTACAAGGTTATGTCGACACAACATCTAAAGCCAACTGATCATGCTTCTTATAGTCAATTTGTTTCTTGGAGGCTTGAACGATTGCATGAAAGTGTTGATTTTTCCAGGCAGCTCATCTTTAGTAATGAAGCACTTTTTCAACTTAATGGCCACGGCAATAAGCAAAATTGTGGAATTTGTAAGACTAAAAGTTCTCAAATCATTCATCAGGCAGAATAACATCTGGCAAAAGTGAATATTTAGTGTGGATTTTGGTCAAACAGTCTAATTGGGCTATATTTTTTTAAAGAAGACCAAAGATTCACCGACAACTGAAATACGTTATCGCAATATAATTGAGAATTCTTTAGGCCCGACTTGCTTGGTTTCAATTTGAATAACTTTTGGTTTCAACAAGACGGTGTCACGTTACGGCCTTGGAAACAACTGACTTATTGAAATCAATATTTGAACATCGTGTGATTTTGAGCACCAAACCGGTTAGTTGGCCTCCATGAAGTTGCGATATGACACGGTTGGACTATTTTCTGTGGGGCTACCTGAAAGACGTGTCTATAGCAACAACCCATAGACAACTGAAGCATTGAAAGGCAACATTCGAGCCGAAATTTCCCAGAATACGCTAGAGATGTGTCAAAATGTGGTGTAAAGTTTCAATAAAAGAATTGTTAATTTTAATTCCGTTCGTGGTGGTCATATGCCGAACGTTTTGTTTCACGTAATTGTCATAAACCAAATTTTCAGGTGCAGCAAAGAGTTGGCCCCATTTCATAAAAATATGTTTTCTATTTATTTGAAATTCTCACATAAAAAATGAGCGTATAGAAAATAGTATTACACATACAGCTGCACATGCAGGCACAAGGCAATTGAATTGAAAATTATTCAATGCGTTTTAACTATAAAAACAAATATTGTTTTTAAAAATAATAATATTTGTTTATAGAATGTAATAAATTAAATATTTGTAACAAACAATAGATTTTGGTCGATTTCAATTAGTTATTGCGTTTAAATTTTTAGTTAAAAAGATGTGCGAAATGTTTTTTATAATCAATATTATATTTTCTGATTTTTATAGTAACCTTTCTTGATTACAATATGTATTTACAAATATAAAAGAAATGGACTATATAACTTATATTGCACTTACTCGATATATCACTAAGAGCAAATAATTAGTTTGCAATTTAAATCTGTATTTCATTTGTTATTTCAAGTAAAAAATATAGTTTGGCAACATGAATATGAAACTTTTATTAAAACTTGTAAATTGTGTTTTGTTGATTTAGGGTGTATATACCAGTATAATTCCCTTAAAACTGCTTATGAATATATTGGTATCCTTTTAATTTTTTAAAATGATATTACTATCGTATTACTAACGTAAAAAGAAATTTAGATGGCAAACGACGCAGTTTGCCGCCCCATTTTATCAAAAAGGTTTCATCTTAGCGAAACCTTTCAGCACAGTTTGTCTGACAAAGTTTGCGTGTATTTTTAACGTCGCTGGGACAAATCGCAATATACATATCAAAGGAAGCCTGCAGGATGAATGTTTATTGTTGATTCGGAAGATATATCGCCCCAGAAACTGGATGGAATGAAGAAACCACGGAAGGGTAAGCAAAATACTTGGCGAGCCCCGTGATGCTCCCAAATCCCTTGTGTCCACTAACTCATAAATCTCTCTATGACCAGAACAACAACTCCAAACCGTGGAAAAGCAGAGCCGGCCTGTAACAAGCGTGGGAATTTGTAGGGGCTATATTTTATTTTTTGCGGCTGGGGAGATCATTTGCGCGCGTCGCGGTTTCTTCGGCTCCCAGACAGTTAGCAGGAAGCGGGGGCTCGTTTACCATATCCGAAAGGTATATCATTTCTGAAAGAAGGCTTGGGAAGCGGGGAAGTGCGAGTCAATTTGCTCCCTTATTAAAACCGAAAAATTCAAAGCCGCTCTCGCGCGCTGATACAATTTCGTCTGTTCGCGTTTATTCCGTTTCCGTGTTCCGGCTTTCGAGCGGGGGCGCACGGCCGTCATATAAAATGCGAGTTTCCATCGAACATTCGGCATTATTGCTCTTGATAAGTTGCTAACATATTTCTGTGTGTTGTTATTGATGGCAGGGCGGGGTGAGATAAATCAAAGTCGACTTCCGCTTTCGCAGCGCGCTGCAGCCCCGGCAATAACGAATAACGCGAATAAAAAAATGGAGAGCCTGCGGAACTGCTGTAAAAACTGGTTAAAGGGTGATGAAAAAATCAGAAAGGTCGCAGGCGATTTCAGCTCGATTGATCCGCATAATATATCATACCAGATAAAACGCAACTTATTTTTCACTCTTCACAAGGATTGCCATACAATAATTGAAGAGTTATTTAATATAAAATTCCATAACAAATTAAAAGAAATAGTTTTAATTATATCTTATTATCTCAAACAAACTTAGCAGTTTTATTTTTACCTGAATATTTAATAGAACAATAACTTTCGATACGATGGGTCACGTTTTTATTCAGTTATACTCAAAATTAAAATCTATAATTTGATTTCAGTTTAATTTTTACGTACGATTATTCTCTCATAATGGAACATTTTTGGTGTTTATCGAATTTTTTTAATTAACAGTTAATCAGCTGAACACCTCACAGTGTCACACATGATTGGGTTGTAATTAGATATATGTCTTGTTTGAATAAATTGACATGAGGTGCTCGATCCCTCGATGCTAGGTGCATACTTACACCAGATTTGCCGAATCACATACTACGGAGGTTATAATTTTGACACTCACTACCGTTGTCTTCCGAGTTTGATGTTAGGTCTTGAGATAATTTTCTCTTTAGGCGAGTATATATGTTCTTTTGGTCTAGTTCCTGGAGATTGGCGTTGTTATTCGAGTTAATTAAGTCATCAAAAAACTTTTATATGTAGTTTGATAAACTATTGTATGCCGTCGATGTGTATTTGTTTATTACGCATAAACTAAGAAGCACTAGCAAATGTTCTAAGAATTTCATTTTGATAAACTTGAAGCTTTTTAATGTTTGTTTTGGGGTTGTGCTCCATACTGGACAAGCGCAGATAACAATCAGTCTAAAAAGTGTTTTATAAAATAGGATTAACAATTAGTTATAGAATGAAACAGTACAGTTGATAAGAGGATAAAGTAATTTTAATCTGCTGTACCCAAGATTGAGCTTATTGTTAATAAGTGTGCTGCAAGTTATTTGGGGGTTGAGATAAATATTAAGATATTTAATAGCTTTTTTCTGGGATTCTATGGATTTATATAGAAACGGTGGTGTTTTCAAGGTAAAAAATTTACTTTTTGTTAGAGTTACACCATTTCTTGTATCATTTACTCGATGTAATAGTGGCTGTTTAGAAAAGATCTATGGTAGATCCCATCCTGAGTTAATATATCAGCAAATAATGCGAGAGTGTTGGTTTTAGAGGTACGACAGTGGTGATAATTTGGACTGCAAAGAATCCGTTCTCCAGAAACGAAGTGGAAAGTGACGTAATTTAAATTTTAATTCATCTAGCCAAACCTTATCAAAAGCCTGGGTAATGTCTAAGAGGCTGTCATAGTGTAGTATTTAGTTTCTTACCTCTTTTTATAATTTCTATAATTTTTTGTAGCTGTTGTACTGAAGACTCGCCTTTTCGGAACCCACACTGTTGGTTTAGTGTTTGGTTGAAATATGTAAAAATAACTCTTTCAAGTAGCTTGGGTAGAGTTGGGAGAAGGGTTATAGATCTGTAGGAGCTGCAGTCAGTTTTGTTTTTTCCGATTTGGGGAATATAAGTATATGGACATGTTTCTATTTGTTAGGGAAGTATGACCATGAAGACAATTGTTTTTCGGCTTAAAGGGCGACGTTGTAAATTAGATCCCGACCTGGAGCTTTCTTTAGTGATAGCAATTTAATATACCCCTTCAGTTCTTGTGGTGTCTTGGGTTGATCAAAATTATTCACTATTGGTTGGTGGTTTTTGACATGCGAAATTGTACTATATGAGTGGAGTCAGTTTTTATTATTGACGATCTGCGTAAAAGCATGTTTTAGATGGGTAGCAAATAGGCTGCATTTATCTTAATCAGTGCTGTAGCTACCATTACGCTTTGTTAGAGTTGAGATAATTTCTATTTTTGAGTTATTACTTTTGTGGCCTTCCAAATATTGGAAATGGTAGGTTTGGTGTTGTCTAAGTTCTTTTTGTGAATATAAATTCGGTATTTAGCAATTTCACATTGTACTTGGCGTAAAGTTGTTTAGTTAATTTTTTCTTTGCCGTTGTCTTCTGATTCGGTTTTTGTGTTTAATTAAATCAATTAAGTATAGAGGCAGGTTATTTGGGTTTGGTTGCAGCTTGTATAGTTCTCTATTTCATTTGAAAAGGTCTCTATATGCTAATCAATATATTAGATGATTATGATCTAAATTTGATTATGTAATTGTATGTCTAGACAATTTTAAGAGAAAATTGTCCCCAATTGACGTATTATTTTATTATTCTAGACACTGGCGGTCTGAAAGATAGAGTGGAGGAAAATTTATTGACACAAGTAAGTCACCGATGTTCAGTTCGGGTATTACTTCTTGTTGAATCCGCAAATAAAAATTTTGTGAGTATAGTCCAGTATGTCGCGTTAATGATAATTAAATTTGGACATACTCATCATTTTATGTTAATAGACCTTCATCGTTTTAAAACTTTGCTTTAAACTTTAGTAGGCAACCATAAAAATAGATCCAAACTTTATCATTTATTGCGATGCTGTTGATATAGCGAGATGTTCCATTTTCAAACTCATTAAACCCTTCATGGGCTCATAAAATGCATGTTAGTTGGTTTTGGCGCAAGGTACCCTAAAAAAACTAACTTCCTTAGCTTGAAAATGGCGTGCAGAATAGTATGGCAATGCGCTCTTTTATCTGGCAATAGATCATATGCCTGTCGAAATAGGGTGTTTTTGATAGCATCGATATTCTTCTTCGTGACAATTGCGAATGACTAAAATATCCTATCTGGAAGCACAACCCAACACAGAAGCTATTTTCCAAAACATAGATCGAAGTTCAAATCGCGTGAAATATTTTAGATTCTACCGGCTACACTGGAGGTTTGCATCTATCTCAATCTCGTCACAACGGATGGCTACCATTTCCGGTATACTACAGAACTTTTCTGTCTTTAATTCTTGAACTTCTTATATATACAGAAACTCCGTTCCTTCGGAATCATAAATACAAATTAAAATTAATTTCTCTATAAGTAAAATGTTTCTTTATAATTTTTAGTTCTATCCTTTCCTTACAAAAAAAACTATACCCTTTTCCACCAGTTTCCTTTTTAATAAAGTGATGGTCTAAACAACTATAACTATTACAGTCAGCTACAGGAAATTCAGAAAGACTTGCAAACGTTAGTAAATCTGTTGTATTAGCATGGTTATCTCGAATGCCCTGCTACCAAATAAAATGTTCAACTGATTTTATATTATATAAAAAAACTCCATTTATAAGAGCGTTTTTTTAATTATCTTTTCAGTTGTAGAAAATTACTCACGTTTTCCAAGAAAACAAAGAAAATATGGCGCATTGAACTTTTATCCATTCCGTCACAACACTTAAATGCCAAAAAAATTATTTAGCTAACCATTTTCAATCCGTCAAAATAAACAAATTGTTCAATTCGCTTTTCAAAATTCTTCAAGCATTAAAAGCCCATAAGATATATGGAAAAAACAAGATTTGTATTCTAAATTTTCGGACGTTGACGAATGATTGAAGTCCAATTTCAAATGTGGGCAGTGTAATAAGCTTTCAATTTTTATAATTTTTTAAAATACTTTCCATCACACTCTAAGCATTTCTGCAACCGTTGAGACCAATAATCAAACGAACATTTTCACATTTCCTTAGGGAGCCAGGTTTTATTACCAATGCTATTTATACAACAACATAAAGTGTGTCGTGTCATCTAGTCGTTGTGCTGTTCCCAAAGAAAATCAACTTTTTATAGAATGAAATAAATTGCCGTTGTAGACATACCCTAACTCTCTTCCTTTGACAGCAGTAATATTCTCTTGTGTGACAAACAAATATGGGCCCCTTGAATTTAGGGCGTCTTCTAAACTATAATTTCCTTTTTGAAATTTCTGATACCATCTAAGTATGTTCGCGTAGAATGAGAACAATAATTTTTCAATATTGGAACCATTTTTCTCTCAAATAATTATCGACACTCAAACCAATATTGCCAAGTATTATGTTTTTGACCATAATGATATTGCAAGCTCGTTTTACTGCCACAGTCTAGAAACAATTAACATCCACTGGTAATCTTGTTGAACTTGCGACCAGTAGTAAGGAAGCTCATTTTGCATTTATTGAGATGAGTTAGTAAGCAGAATTTTTGTTATTAAGTCTCAAAAAGTGTCAGTGTGTAACTATTTTTTGTATTATTGTGGATATTATTTTTTTTAAGGAAGCAAGAACCACGGTGACTGGCACATCTACCCCAGATGTTGCGATCTTACCCAATTTAATGGAGCCCAGGCGCAACCAACATGGAAATTAACCGTTGTGGTTTCAACAAGATAGCGCTACCGCACACATGGCGGATAAGTCGCCAGACTGAGGGTTGAAGTCTTTTAAGGCAGGTTGCGGACGAGAGCAAATTTAAAAAATGTCATTAGCAACGCGTTCGCAACAGTTCTAGTGAAAATAACTCGGCAAACAATGCAGAATTTTAAGGTGAGTCTGAGTGTATCGCTTGAGCGGGCAATGATTTAGACGACATCATTTTTAAAACTGGTTGATGACCAAATGGCAAGCATTATTCTGTGCGATAAAACATTGAACAGAATCTATGTTCATTTTTTTATTGCTGTTTCGAAAAGGGCTAATTATTCTGCCGAAATCTGTCAACAAGGAAAGTGTTGATTCAACTATTGAAAAAGGCAATCGTGCAGACGTGGATGAAATTACGGAAAAGCTTAAAGTGGCGTACAACGCAGTCTAGTGTATTTTTAAAATGCTGTCACGTAGTTTTAGATAAAACGTTGGATTTTATGAGATTTCCAGTCGAAAAGTAAACGTAAAAAATTATCATTGGCATTAATTGTTTATTGGTAACATTCAGGTGGTGCAAATATGACATTCTTGGAAAAATCTAAATTTTCAGTTTTCGAAAACCAAAATGGTTAGAATGGTGGTGGTTTTGTTAGTTTTGATTATTTAGATGAAATTTTCAGAGTCTACCGTGTCATTTAGGGTCTCGTATTGTCATAAAAAAGTATTAGCCAGCATCTATTGATTATAAATGGTTGTTTTAAACGCAATTTGACATAATGTTCATTTCTCTGGAATAAGACTTTTACGTGGTTGTCTCATTGAGTCACAAAACAAAATGATGTCTTTATAAGACCCACATATAACCATTCTTGCGATCCTTGATATCATACAGAATTTAATTTTCATCATAGGTTACAATCCGGTTTAAAACGGTTTGTTTGTGCACAAGAATTAGTTACTTCCAGTCTGTGCGTCTTGTTGCTTTCTATCAGTTCATGCGGAACCGACCTGACAATTTTTTAATTTGTAATATCATAAAGATGATGCTTTATAGTCGTTTTAGATACATTGAAATATTTTGCGGTGTGCTGATTAATGGATTTTGATCAACTTATCTATACTAGTTTTTATCAATGCTAGGTGTTAATCATCTATGGGCTTACATTTATAATTTCTTCTAAGATTTTGATTTTGTTTTACCGCCACTGATATTTGTAATCTTCTTTTTCTAAGTTTCTAAGTAACTCTTACTGTAAGAGTGAATGAAATAGATATGTATCACTGGAGGTAGTTGAAGACTATGCAAAATGTTGAATGCTGTGAAATAACAATCCGTTGTTTATAAAAAAACTATAACTTCCAGTGCGAGTCATATATTATTATGTAATAGAGCTAAAGCATGTGGTATCTACATTTCATCACGAAAGAAATACAAAAATACTGAAGTGTTGAAAATTAACGCTCCGCTTTCGTTCGTTGAAATAATATTTGGGCGTGCACGCTCTGTGCCGTACAACATTAAATGCAATTAAGCCTTCGGCTGTCTCTGCCTCATTGTACTTGCTCTCAAAAGCTGTGCTTCAAAAATATTTGCGCGAATAATAAATCAAAAGCGCTCTTTCATGCTCGGAAAACTGCTGAAATTAAATTTTTCCAGCAACCTGACAATTATTTTTAACTCCCTTCAAACCGGAAATTTAAATTTTCAGTTAAATAAACAGTTAGCCGGCGCGCTCGTTTTTGCCGTCCCGCCCGAATTTGGCGAATAAAATCCCATTAGTGGCGCGGGTCCTTTCATCTTGAAAGTTATTAGGTACAGAATATTTATTTATGCGCCGCTTTATGAACTCCGCAACGGTAACTGCCTTAACAAGCCCTGAACAAGGTTCCTACCGACATACCTTGTATGTGGCAAATCGGAAATTATAAATTAGGGAGGGTAACGATTAAAGTTGTTAATTGCCTTAGCAGCTGTTGTTAGCACGTGCGTTTGCACTGTTCGGTTTTGTGCAGGTCTAGTTTATTATTCAAACCTTAACAAATGCTGTTGAAAATACGGGTATCGAAAGACCGCGTTAATTAAATGTAAGTATAGATGGTCTCCATACAGGCGGACGTTTGTAGCGGCCCTTCATTTAATTGTTATTTATATCCAACATGATCTATAATTGTATTGAGAATATGCATATCTCTGTAGAACATACCAAAAGTTATTAAGCAAAAGGTTACTTGAAGAGTGAAGAATTTTTGTAAATGCGGATTTTAAGTATCTATTTACTTAAGTGATAATAAATAAAAGCACTAATAAGTTATATAAGAATAATAAAATGATTTTTTATCATCAACATTTTGAGCATTTAAAACATTTCTCGCATTGATGGTATTATTAGCAAACTATATCATTTGACTTACATTCAATAAGTACTTATGGTTCATTTGAACATTTTATTATCATCTCGAAAAAATAAAAATGAGCTTGGTTTTTTGAAAAATGTGATAAGTGATGATTGAGTACCATCCGGTGATAAAAGATTAAAATCCGAATAGCACATTATCAAGCTTCCTCGACCAAAGAGGGCTCGTTTGAGCAAATCGAAGACGAAAGTAATGTTCATTCTCTTTTTTAACTTGCATTTAAAGGTTGTCTATAAGAAATTTGTCCACCGGACAAACGGCTAAAGCTGCGCTTTGCAAGTTGCAGAAAAAGTTGTGTACACCCACACGGAGATTTCCAACACCTGGGTCTTCATCACGGAAATGTGTTAAGCCATGCGCCGCTGCTAGTAGGAGATTTTGTGATGAATCAAGCTATGGCAATATTGTCCTAACTTCACTTTACTTTTTTGTTTCCCAGATTTAAATCCTGCTTTAGAGGACACCATTTTGTGACTTAAAAATGTGAAAGCTGTTGTAAAAGTGCTATGAAAGAGATTCTAGTTCAAAACATCCGGGCAAGTTACGACGGTTAGGAAAATCACTGGACATGCTATATTGATGCCCAAAGGTGTTATTTTAAAGAGTACTAAGTGTATATAAGTATATCTTCAATTAAACGAATGATCTGGAATCAGCTTCATTACTTTGCAAACGAACGAAGGAGAGTTTTACAGTCTATCAGATAAAGGGTGGCGGTGATTGGCGGCAACGCGTTAATTGTAGCCTTGTACTTTGTTTTGTAAATTTAGAGCAAACCTTGCTTTATCGAGGAAATCAGCTGTTCATTTGATTTAGCTAGATTTTGGCAAGTTAAACAAAATGGGTTAAACAAATTACGCTTTGCGCTATGAGGTTGTATTTTTCTTTGCATGCCCCAAATGTCCGAAAATACTCATACAGCTGAAGCAAAATACATGAGAAAATCATGGCAATTTATAAGAAAGTAGGTGAACTGTTATTTGTCGATGACTTTCTAAATTACAGGTCCTCTGGCAATGTCTCAAAGAAAGTCGAGAAAATGATTCTTACTTTGTATTCAAAAAATTTGAATTTGACTCTCTATAAAGGTACCGAAATTTTACACAAAAAAGATGTCGAAACATTGTAGGATACTATTCATGTGCATCTGCGTGCTAATGATGTACCATATTAAAGCACTTTGCAAAAACCTTTGTTGAGTGAAAAACACCTCTCGTAACGTCTCGCGTGGATGCAAGAGAACTCGGACCGTGACTGGAGTAACGTAATCTTCTTTGACGAAGCATCCTTTTGGCCATTTCAGATCATGAGCAACATCAAGAGGCAGATGCTCCAACCGACCTTAAAATACCCGTTCAAGGTTTATGTTTGGGGCTGTGTCTCATAAAAGGGTTTCAGTATTATATATCTATTCACCGACAACTTGTACTCCGAAAAACTAAACCAAATTTACTGTAAAGCTTTATTACCGACTGCAAAATGCTAGTTTGGAAAAGAGGAGGAGGATTGGGGTCTTCAGGAAGACAACGACTCGGAGCATTACATTAAAAATACTTGAAATGCGTTTTCTATTGACCAGAAATTTAAAATAAAATGAGATAGATGAACACTGGAAATTGTCAAAATAATGTAAAAAACCATAAAAAATTGACATTAGAAAGAATTATAAACCAAGAGATAAAAATATGCAAAAAGATAATCACAGAAAAATTGATGGGTATGTAAAAAAATAATAGATCACTTATGGCCTAATTTTTTTTAGAATGGCAATCATTTTCAAAGAAAAAAGAAGCCAGCCGTTAAACGATTGGATTTAAAACATTAAAGAAATAAGAATTAGAGAGATATGTGTGGAGACCAAGGTGTGAAAAATAGTGAAGTATTATAAAAGGTACTATATAAATGTAAGATTTTAGCAAACTGGATAAACATGGATATTTAACCTTTGGACTAGATTTATACAATTCAATTAACATTTATTATTTGGAAAGGTGGCAAGCTTTAATTTTTGCTACTACTGTTATTTTTTTTAGAACAAACTCGTTTACATAAGTGACTATATGTCTATATGACTATATGTAGGCGGTCTCCTCTATAGTACTCACTCATATACAGACTATGCCAAAAGTATATAAACAATGTAATATTTTTATTAAAAAATAAATTGATAATTAAATTAAATAATTTTAATTTTGATGTTTTGCTTTGATAGATAATTTTGGATTGATTTTATAGAATAAACCTATAAGGATTCAGATTACATGAACAATTAGGCCATTTAATTTTTCTGATTTTGCGTTCGCATCAATGCCAAATTCTTTTTCAAACACTATAAATAAGATTCAAATTCTGTTGGATTTGATGCATAATGAGAAATGTTGTTCCTTTTTTATTTCTTAAAAAGAATGAATTTCTCCATAGGGATTATTGAGTCTTCGTCAAAAATATCAAATCTATAATAGGCCAAATGGAAAAATTCGCTTATTTAACTACCCGTTCTATATGTCTGTCGGTCTGTCGGTCTGTCTGTCGCTGTCACAAAATTATGGATTTTTTAAAATTTTAAAATGGATTCTTATAGGAAATTTTACGCTGATATCAAAATCGAAATCAAAAAGTTTCTATCTCGAATAGTTTTCGAGATATTCGACTTCAATTTCGGGAAAATTTCGAAAGTACGATTTTATGAGTAATTCTTAATGAAAATTTTACGCTGATTTCAATAATGAAATCGAAAAATTCTATGTCGAATAGTTTTCGAGATATTCGACTTCGAATTTCGGGAAAATTTTCGACATTACGATTTTAAATGTGATTCTTATAGGAAATTTTACGCTGAATTCGAAAATGAAGAAAATATTCTATGTCGAATAATTTTCCAGATATTCGATTTCGAATTTTCCCGAAATTCGAAATCGAGATCGAAAGGTTTTTTTAAGTTCGTTCTGGGATTACTTACAGAGCAATCTCTTCGCCGGCCCCATGTTTTTATTTTAATTGCATCTTATCTTTTTATTTTAGTTGTTTTTAAATGATTGATTATTCAATTTTAATAAAAAAATTCTATAACTGTACACTTATAATTGATTAAAATATACTGTAAACTATTATTTAGTGGTTAAGTTTAAAAATGACTTTTATATTTAAAAGTAAAACTAAAAAATTATTTTAGTGGTGATTTTATTTATATATGATTTACATATATTTAGTTTGTTATACAGAACTAAACGATGACAGTGTGTTTGGTAAAATAATATCCAAAAACGCTTTGCCTATGAGATAAAAGTCAAGGAAAGTTTGAATTTCCTAATGATTTTTCTTAATCTTCAGAACTACAATAATCACAAAATACAAAATTGCGTATTTGATAGGGAGCTACTAAAATGTTGTAAACTTTTTTAACAAAAGTAATGCTGTGGTGCTATACTATATATATATATATATATATATATATATATATATATATATATATATATATATATATATATATATATATATATATATATATATATTCTCGTTCTTGCCAGTCATTCTCCTCTAAACTTCTCCTTTCCATCGCTTCATCCACTTCATCCCTCCACGATCTCCTCGGTCTTCCTCTCTTTCTCCTTCCTGCGGAACTCCAATCTGTTACTCGTTTGATCCATCTGTTGTTATCCGATCATGTATGTACATGTCCGTACCATGCGAGTCTCTTGTTTTCGATACTATGAATTATGTCTGTCTCTACTCCCATTCTTCTTCTTATTTCTTCATTCCTGGTTCTTTCCATCTTGGTTACCCCACAGCACCTCCTCCAATATTCCATTTCTGTCGCTCTTATTTTTCTTTCATTTCCCTTGTTCATTACCCAGACTTCCGCTCCGTACGTTATTATACTTTGTACAATTGTGGTGTATATTCTCGTTTTTGTGTTTTTCGTAATTTGTCTATCCCATATTACTAGATGCAACTGTCTAATACACGATCTTGTTTGTCCCAATCTATTTTTAATTTCCTCTTCCGTTGTTGCTTTGTCTGTTATTGTAAATCCTAAGTATTTAAATTTGTTTGTGGCTTTTATTCTTATATCCTTTTCTATTTGACTGTCTTCTAACTTTTCTTCCGTTGTTGTTAAATACATGGTCTTCTTGTAGTTTATCTGTAACCCCGGTTTTTCGTACTCCTCGCTCAGTCTTCTCAACATGAAGCTCAAATCTTCCTCATCTTGCGCTATAACCACTTGATCATCTGCGTAGCACAACGTGTATAGATATTCGTTTCTGACTGGTACTCCTATATCTTCGCATTTACGCTTCCAGTTTTTCAGTGTTTCTTCTAGATAGATCTTAAATAAAGTCGGTGATGTGGAGCATCCCTGTAACAACCCCTTTGTTGTCTGGAAGTTACCTATTATCTTCTACCCCGCTTTTATGAACACCCTATTTCCCTTGTACAAACTTTTAACGGCCCTTATGAGGTCCTTATGGCCCACGCATGATTTTCCTGCTGTGAACCCGGCCTGTTCTTCCCCTATTTTGTTTTGTATGTGTTTTTCTAACTTGTTTTTAAGTATTCGTCCGTATATTCTTCCCATTATAGCAACGACACTGATTTCTCTGTAATTCTCACATTTCCGCTTATCGTCCTTTTTAAATATGGAGACAAGATAGGCTTCCTTCCATTCTTTAGGCATGTCTTCTCCACTCATCACTTTCTGGACCATTATCGTTATCATTCTGAACAATTTTTCCGTTCCATACTTTATGAGTTCCGGTGGTATACCTCCTGGTCCCGCAGCCTTATTGCTTTTTAATGATTTAATTGCCGCTTTTACTTCTTCCACCATCTCCTCTTCTTCATCTTCATCTTTATCTGTCTCCTTCTTCTCTTTCTTTTCCTTCTCTGCCTTCTCTTCGATGTCCTTCATGTACTCTTGTCTGTTTTCTGTTAGCAGGTTCGAATAGTATGCTTCCCACTCTTTGTCTTCAATGTACTGTATTTGCAGGTGTTCTTTCCTGTCTGTTCGTAGATTTTTTAGTAACTTCCATGATTCAGAGCATCTAGTGGCCCCCAGGTATTGATCAATATTGGTACAGGTTGTTTGCCAGTTGTCATTTTTTTCCTTTATTGTCATTTTCTTCACTTCTCTGATCTTATTTTTATACTCTTTTGTACTTTTAAGTCTGAATACTATTGTATACAAATATAACCCGGAATTTTGTTATAATTTTTGAAATCCTTATTTATTCTTAAAAATCTATTTCATCGCCTTTGAAGTAATCCCCCTCGGCTGCAATGCACTTATGCCAGCGAATATTCCATTCATCAAAACACTTTGAAAAGTCCTGTTTCGGTATGGCCTTCAACACCTTCTTCGATTCGGCTTGAATCTCTTCTATCGTGTCAAAACGGTGTCCCCGGAGCGGCATTTTCATTTTGCTGAATAGCCAGAAGTCACATGGAGCTAAATCAGGCGAATACGGCGGTTGCGGAACGATATGGGTGGAATTTTTAGCGAAATGGTCACGAATAAATTGAGGGTTTTTGGAACCAAACGTGATTTGACTTTTTTGAGGCACAAAACTTCCTTCAAAATAGTGTTGACTGATCCAATTGAAATGCCAACGATGTCAGCAAGCACTCTAGTTGTCAATCGACGATTTTGGACCACCAATTCCTTAATTTTTGCTGTTCGTCAGTTGATGTTCTTGGACGTCTTTGATGTGGTTCATTTTCAACGCCTTCATGACCCTCTTTGAATATTTTATGCCATTCGTATACTTGTGTTTTAGACATAGCCTGTTCACCGAAGGCTTTTTGTAACATTCTGAGCGTTTCCGCATCAGAAATATCATTTTAACACAAAATTTAATCGAACTTCTTTGTTGAATATTTTCTGACATGGTAAAAATCGAAAAAGTTAATTTCGGTTGTTTACGAAAACGAGCATCACTCTTCAACTAATTAAGATATTAACCTAAAATTTGGCACAGATGTCAGTAGCAGTCCTACCAACTTAAAACTAAAAAGGTTTGTGCCCAACGAAATGCCCGTGCAGTTTAAATTAAAAATTCCGGGTTATATTTGTACACAGTAGTATTGCGCTAGACCAAATGTAACATTCAAAAATCATCCTCCAGCATTATTCTTACTGATAATTAAGATACGCACATGGAAACTTGGATATTGCTTAACGGCAAGATGGGAAATCAGATAAATCACATATCTATAGAAATAAGCTTGCAAGATCAGGAAAAGATGAGAGATGAACACAAAATTTAGAGCATATGCTAGTGATAGTAAAAAGAATAAATTATTAAACAAAAATACATAAAAATAAAACTGATGTGGATAAACTACAAAAAATAACAGTTAAAACAAAGCCTATGGGAAAATTAACAAAAAAAGCCAATGCCCGAAAGTCAAATAATTTAAAACAAACCTGTGTAATACAAACAAATTATAAAATATAGTGATAAATTCCTATTAAATTGTGAGATTGTAGATTTTCAAACAATGATAAATAACAACATCAATAAGAAGATTAAAAGCTGTTTATTTCAATATACAATACAGAAGCTTCTGAAGAAATTACTTCAAAAGTCAAAGAAATCTATGATAGCAATCCGTTTAATTACAACTATGAATGGCAAAGACGAAATGTTTTGTAAGAGATTTGAGGACTCTATTCCAACCATTTCATATAGAAATTTCCGGTAAAGATGAAGAGTTAATCTACCAATTTCTTTAGATTTTTAAATATACTTCCCATTTAAAGGTTAAAAAAGAATGAGGTAAATTGGTTATTGAAACTGGTTATGATATGATAAAGGAATATTAAAAGAACTATCAGCGGAGGAATTAAAATTAATTACGATAAAACTCCACGCTAATTTACTTGGGGTGAGTTAAAAGTGGCGGAAGCCACAGTAATTTTAAAATCCGACAAGTCTTCTTAGTTTTTGTAATACTGCTGTAATATATATATATATATATATATATATATATATATATATATATATATATATATATATATATATATATATATATATATATATATATATATATATATATATATATATATATATATATTGTAATGTAGTGTATTGCTGTTATCTAAAATAATGTCCCATACGTAGAGTTTTTAATAATAAATCCGTCAAATATCTGAGCATATACTTAGATAACCGCTTAACTTGAAAATTTCTTATTTTATTCCAAAAACATGAAAAATTTAAAACTATCACTAAAATACATGGTTTTTCTTTATCAAGTAGTTGTTAGAGTAATATTGATTTAAAGGGTCCAACTTTTGAGAGCTGTATCAAATTCAAATATTGAGATCATCAAATATTTCCAGTTCAAAGTATTAAACATGTTAACAAACACCTCATAAGTTGTAAGGAACCTATAGTGCATCGGAGACCTAAATACACTAACAATAAAAAACAAATAAATTGAATACTATATAACAGGATCGACTTGTGATGTCATCAAATTAGCAAATCCTCTTAATTCATAGAATAAGCACTACGAGAAGTAATCTCTTAGATCTATCTGCCATATAGAATTTAAGTATCGTGTCGTGATGTAATCCATTTGGTCATATATAAAAAATAATTATACTATATTTTCTTTATATAGAGCAATCCAAAACAGAGTGTTAATAAAAACCAAACATGTCATTACCTACAAATAATAAAATGTGAGTTTTATTATATTTGTTGCAATCATGAACAATTTTGGCAAAGACAAAACGATAGAATTGCCTAGAAAAATAATAAAGTTATCTTCTATTAGTTATATAGCATCTATATTTAGCCTCTATTTTTTTAATTTTTTATACTCAACTTATCAATAATTTTTTATTTGTAATCTAAAACGAATTATATATCTTCTAAAACATAAATTTTATTAAAAATCTTTTATAATATTAAAAACAGAAAACAGCTTGCATTACTTGCGTATCGCACATCGTACATAAAATATCGGCAGATAATCCTCCTCATCGAGAAGATGTCTAGCTGAAGTGAAAATTCACCCGCATATTTTTTAATGAATTTGCATTTTCCTTCCTTCCGTCATTAATAGCTCAGCCAGTACGTAGAAACTACTTTTAGATACAGATTTGTAATAAATTTCTTTATATAGAACCATTCTATAAAAATCACTCTCTAGAATTCATTTATGGGTGTTTGAAAAAAGTACAATAGTTTTGCTGTACTCGTTTCTAGCTATTGTTAAGTATTTAATGTTTTCTTAATCCATTTTTAGATTTGGTAACAACAACCCCTCAACTAGTGTCTATTCTTGCTGTAGACTATTTCTGAGGCGCTTTTTGTATACTTTTTCCACCATTTTGATGATTTTCGATCAAAATTATACAATTCTGCTAAGTAATTAAATAAATCCATCCTCCTACATATTCAATTTAATAAACAATTGTTCGTGGGTTCTGGAAAACCTTTTAATGACGAACGTCATTTTATATACATGGCATCGCAGATACACGCGCTAAGAGTTCAAGTTAAAGTGCATTGTTCGATAAAGCGGCTGCAGCCGCCTTATCTCGTATCGAGAACCCGAGTTTGCTTAAGTTATTTGAATCAAGAAAGAACCATAGTTCACAACAGGTAATTTTTATTTAACAAATACAATGTTATCACCAGGACACAAAACTGGCTTTAACTACAATTTAAGCCAGCCCCTATCTCATAATATATAGGGCCATCCTTCGCCAAATGTACACTTCACACAATTTCCAAATACCTACCAAAATCAACCTGTGATAAACACTCAACTATCATTACCCTACATTGCACCAACTAGTCAACCTTTACAAGGACTAAGTAATCCCTTTCCCCCTAACCAGGAACAATACTTAGCAATGCAATCTTCAGGACTCTATCAGCCTCGAAATTCCCGGCAATTATACAGGTTAACCTCAACGTCTGACGACGAAATGAGAGACGATCCCCTCTTAAAAGAGAACATCGCATCTAAAGAAAACCCCTGGCAAGTATTTAAGACTACTAAACGAAATAAAGTTAGAAAATCACATGACACGGTATCCTCAAACACTTTACCCATTTCCAACATTTTTTCTGCACTAGCTAATTTCCAAAATCCAACCCCCATCGACAATTCAACAAATAAAAACAATACTCCCAAAGATAAAACAATAGAATCTGATAAAATCCCCAAAGCCCCGCCTATATGTGTTTATGGAGTCCTAGATCTACCAAAAATGAGCCAAAAAAAGCTACACTAGCAGATATAGCAGAAGTAGAGCAATATGTCACTAAAAGCCTGGCAAATAACACAATTAAAATCTCACCAAATACTCCTGATATATTCCGTAAACTAGTTAAGTACATACGCGAAAATAAAATTATACATCACACCTACCAACTAAAAGACGAACGAGCGTTTAGAGTAGTCATCAAAAATCTTCATCACTCGATTCCACTCGAAGACATAAAAACAGAAATTACTAGACAAGGACACCAAATTAGAAACATCATGAATGCTAAGCATAGAACCACAAAGGAGCCAATGAATCTATTTTTCATGGACTTAGAACCGTCTAACAATAATAAAGAGATATATTCCATTCAATCTTTACTACACAATCGCATAACAATTGAACCGCCAAGAACAAACCGAAATGCTGTCCAGTGCATGCGATGCCAAATGTATGGTCATACAAAAGCTTATTGCTCTCGTTCCTTTGTGTGCGTCAAACGCATCGGTAATCACAGCACAACCAGCTGCAAGAAGAGCAAGGACACACCAGCAACGTGTGCACTGTGCGGAGGAAATCTCCCGGCTAACTACCGAGGATGTACTCATTACCACAACTTCTACAAAAGTAGAAATACTAATTCCAAACCGCCAACAACCTAATCCTCAATCATAAATAGACAAAGTTATGTATCCAACCTCCCGCATTCACCTACATACGCTAGTATTACCAGTCACCAAGAACCCCAACAACAAATCCCTTCTGACCAGTCTCTTAACCTTACCTTAAACAAATTCCTAGAAGAATTCAAGCCCATGTTCTCCCAACTTATTCAGCAGAACAGCATGGTCCTTAACATGCCGACAATGTTAATAAGCAAAACAAATAATGGATAAATTCCTCCGCATTGCACAATGGAACGACAACGGCCTATTAAATCACAGAGACGAAGTAATACTATTCCTAAAACATAACTACATCGACATAATGCTAATTGGTGAAACGCATTTCACGGAAAAATCGTACATCAAAATTCCTAACTACCATTTATATTATACCATTTATATTACATCAGACAAAACAGGACACGCTGGAACCGCTATATTAATCAAACAAAATTTAAAACATTACGCTCTCCCCAACTACGAGAAGGAATCTCTTCAGGCTACTTCCATCAAGGTGCTCACCCTCCCCTATGAAATAACCATTGCGGCTGTCTACTGCCCCCCAAAACACAATATCAAACAATGTGACTTCGACCAGTTCTTTCATACCCTGGGTCTCAAATTTGTATCAGGCGGCGACTACAACAGTAAACATACTGCGTGGGGCTCCCGCTTAGTTACTACAAAAGGCAGAGAGCTATATAAAACTATACAAGACAATAAATACGTCTACCTTTCAACAGGGACCCCGACATACTGGCCATCCGATCAGAACAAAATTCCCGATCTCCTCGATTTCTTCGTCATTAATGGAATATCACCAAACTACATGGGCATCTCCCCAAGCTACGACCTTTCCTCGGACCACTCCCCGATCATAGGAACTATAAGCGCAAGTGTCCTAATCAAAAATCCCCCCACACGAATCCATAACGCTTCAACTGACTGGGATTTTTATCGGAAAATTCTTCACGAAGGCATTGACTTGAAAGTCAGCTTAAAAACCCCTCTCGAAATCGATACAGCAGTTACCAAATTCAATTCTCTGCTAACAACTACAGCACAGCAAGCTATCCCGCCTAAGGTGCAGAGAAAAGTCAACTCATACAAACATGTTCCTCTAGAAGTTAAACTTATAGTTGCCCAAAAGAGGAAAGCCAGAGCCAAATGGCAAAAGAGCCATCATCCAGCAGACAAAACAACCCTCAATAACCTTGGAAATCAGCTTAAGGCGAAACTCAAATCCCTAAGGGAAGACTCGTTGAATACCTACCTCTCAACCATAAACCGATATGACAACTCAATATGGAGACCAGTCAAATCATCTTTAAAACCTCAAATCACATCCCCACCAATACGAAAACTCCAGCTCTAGGATGGTCCAAGAGTGACAAAAAAGGCGGATTTGTTCGCTATTCACCTATCTGGAGTATTCCAAACACATGATAAACCATCCAACGTTAACCTCCCAGACCAACCAGCACCTGAACCGAATACACCTCCCATACCACTAATAAAACCGAAGATTGTAAAATCTGAAATTCAGAGATTAAATCTCAAGAAAGCACCGGGATCGGACAAAATTACACCGAAAATGCTCCGTGAGCTTCCACGAAAAGGAATAGTTCTGCTGACCTACATATTTAATGCTATACTCCGACTTCAATATTCGCCGAAAGAATTTAAGATCGCAGAGATAATACTCATCCCTAAACCAGGTAAAGATCCCAGCTATGCGTCATCAAAGCGCCCCATAAGCCTGCTACCAGTTTGCTCCAAACTCCTTCAAAAGTATGTTTTAGAAACCTTAGACCCAGAATTCACGGCAACTAACTGGATCCCTGATTATCAATTTGGCTTTCGCCGATACCATTCTACCATACAACAGTGCCATCGCATCACGCAAGAAATTAACACTGCATTCGAACAGTCAGCCTACTGTATAGCTGTTCTTTTGGAAATTCGCCAGGCGTTTGATAAAGTCTGGCACAAAGGACTCAAACTCAAAATACATCAAATCTTACCTCCTCAATTTCATAAACTTTTGGACTCCTATCTAACAGACAGAAAATTTCGAACACGCGTTAACGACGAAGTCTCTCCAGTGTACCCAATCCAATCTGGGGTCCCACAGGGTAGCGTTTTGGGTCCCTTTCTTTATACGTTATATACCTCAGACCTTCCAACCTCCCCAACCACTACTATAGGAGCATATGCCGATGACACAATTATACTTGCGAGACACACGGACTTAAACCTCGCTGTGAAATATGTTCAAACTCACCTCAGCTTACTTGAAGACTGGCTCCAGCGCTGGAACATTAAGGTAAATGAGTCCAAATCTACTCATGAGACCTTCACTCTTTGCAAAGGGATATGTCCTCCACTACATCTTAATAACATCGAGATACCACAATCCCCATCAATGAAATACTTGGGACTACACCTGGACAGCAAGCTCACCTGGAAGGAGCACATTATTAAGAAAAAAAAAACATATAGAGCTCAGATTTAAAACCATTTACTGGCTACTAGGCATACACTCCCCATTATCTCTCTCTAACAAAATCCTTATCTACAAAACCATCATTATACCAATCTGGTCCTATGGAATAGAACTTTGGGGCTGTGCTAGCAAGACTAACCTCGCAATCATGCAACGAAGTCAATCTAAAATCTTATGATCTCTCTTTGATGCTCCCTGGTACATCACCAATCAGATGATACACGGCGACCTCGGCATCCGGATGCTCAATACGGTAATACAGGTCAGAACTAGGAAACATCTTGAAAAACTTACCACCCATGACAACCTTCTTCTCCAAGAACTTCCACACCATCAAGTCATTAGACGCCTCAAGCGCCGCTGGCCTACAGACCTCCACTGAAGAGGACCCCACATGGGCCCAACATCTTAACACTATTTTCTAGGACGAGGACCAGTCATTGGACGGGCCCTCATCATGTCAATTTATAAACCAAAATATTGGCTTAAAGAAATACAATGTATTCTGATTGCTAATGTTAAAATAAATTTAAAAAAAATTTACATGGCAGTTACTAACGATAATAACCCCTACCGTATCTTGTTAAAAAGTAACTAAAAGTCTAGTTGTTTTTCCAACAATTTTGAATTTTCTTCTAGCTAATTTTGTTTCATGTTCTGTTACCTTTTTAAATCCTACATAGAAGTACCAGCATTTGCAAGTTGTAAATCGTAGAGTAGTCTAACCGATGGGAAAAATCTGCTGAAACAAATAAATATATTTTTGTCAGTTGAAATATGCTGAACTCGTTGTCCCAGTGTAAAATCTTAAATAATTTTAAAATCTCAAAATAAATATTAAAATTATAGATATATCAAGTGTTTGAGTCACACGATTCCCATATTTTAAAGTTCGTTTTTAAAGGTTTTAGATACAGAAATTGTTTAAGTGGGGAATTGCACTTGAAATTTTCTGTTAGTTTGTCAACACTCAATTGGGAGGATAAACTGCGAGTGGATTGAAATTTTAGTTAGCAAGCAATTGAGTAATAGGCCTTGCTGAAATGTTTGAGTTTTTCGGAATTAGTATACTACACTCTCGAAAGAAATGTTATGCAACCATCTTAACATTTCTTATTAGATCTGTAATTTTGAAATAATGTAGGTTGTTGTACATACATCATCACCGTACGTTCAGTAACATTTATTATTTCAGATGCGCCTGTTGCAGCTAATTTATTAAACTTGTTTTTATTTTTTTTGACGTGTTGTGAGTACTGTAAATAAATACACTTAGGATTTTATCGAAAAAATATTCCCCGAGGAACTTAAAGATTGCCTCCATCATTTTCTTCTTAAATGGCTATTCTCTGAAACAAGTTTTATGTCTTTTAATAGATGTTTCTTCATCAGAAGGCTCGTAAGTGGAACCAAAATTGTCACTAGCGTGAAAAAAATTTTCAATTTTGTTAATTAGCCATTCTCTTTTGTTCATAGTATAAAATATATAAATAATTAGTACTAATGGGGTAAGTCTAAGTAAAAAAGATTGTGCCTCGTATTACGTTTATTCATATACATATATAATAATAACAATTCTGACTCACTTTAGTATAAATATATTACATTAGAATATACATACATTATACACAAATATATAAAAATTATAAAAACCATAAACGTTTGGACAATTGCAGGTTCTTTCAGAATCTATTCTTGAAACATCATAATTTTTTTTACATGTTAATTTATTTTTAATACGTTTCTAGTTATTTCGCCTCTTTGTTTAATTCAAATCAAATCAAGGCGAAAAAATGCCAATCTGTCAGTATTAACATTAAGTTATACTTATAAAATTAAAACGCTAGAAGGGAAAGGAAGAGAAGCTAAATCAAAAAAGAAAGAATAACAATAAAAGGTAAAAAGATAATGAACTTCGCTAGATTCAAAAGAATTCCCGAGGTGAAGGTTTTAATGAACTAAGTTAACCAGACTTTATCGTAATGAAATGTCCCAACAAGTCTACTAGAAAAACTGGGAAGGTGTAATGTAAATTTTGTCATTTTTCACTTATCTAACTAGTAGGCACACATTATACGTGGTGGATTTTTTCTGTCAAATTTTGAATTTGTTTTGGAATTATACTTCTGCTTTAAAAGAAAAATAAAAGTTTTCCATTCTTATGCTGTCAAATAAAAATTATAAAATATCATGACACATTCAAATATTACGCTAAAAGAAGCATCAAATATCAATTTTACGAATAAAATATTACATCATTTTTAGTGTACTAAATGTTTATCACTTTGTAATTTTGTTAAGAATAAATGTTTGCAATGCAATTAATAATTAAATTTCATCGATGAATAAAAATATTTATATTTTTAACAAATCTATTTGTTCTTGAAATACCTTGTAAAGCACTATACTCGCATGGAAGCAGAGTGGCGCAGTGGAAGCGTGCTGGGCCCATAACCCAGAGGTCCGTAGATCGAAACTACGCTCTGCTATCTAACTTTTTTTGTTTTTATATTCACAATATTTCTATTTCTGGTTGAAGAATAAAATAAACCTTATAATATTTAATTTACACACAAATATTATTAATTATTAGCTATTTTCTATCCAATAAAAATATTTGATTTTTAAATTTTTTGTAGATTGTATATATATATATATATATATATATATATATATATATATATATATATATATATATATATATATATATATATATATATATTACTAAATTCACTTGTGTGGGAGAGAGGTACTGGGTTCAAATCCTGGACATGTCCAGGCGGTTGTTTTCATTTTTTTCAGCAAAAAGCAATACTTTTGTCTAAAAAGTACAATATTTTACGACTACTAATTTTTACGTTCAGCTAAAATTATTATTTTCTTATTTATTTTTATTAATAAATTAGAAACCAATTTTATATTAAAAGGGACTGCAACTCTTTATTTAAATTCCTCTGCGACAGTAAAAATAATTTGTTATTTCGTCGTGATTTCGGAACACACGAAAATCAAGTAATACAGAACCTTTTGACAAGTTTTTAAAATCATCTTTCAGATGTATCCATATATATTATTGAAGATATAAATTGCCTTCAAAACATGACTATTGGTCAAATTAGTTTTAGTATTTTTTGTTGAAAGGAAACCTTAATTCTGAATAGCCAACACAGTGTAATTGCTTTTTCCTGGGTCCATACAAAGCTTTAGCTGTCCTTCCACCTAGCAAATATAAATGTTTTGGCTTGTTCACACATCTTATTTTATTTATGTTTTTATCAGCAACTGTAGTGGATGATTTTCGCCTTGTTTTCCTAGACTTGTTAAAATAGCCTATTAAATCTTTTAACAGTGGTATAGAAATGTGTAGACGATTTTTATATAACTTTAACGGATTATAATTTTTTTATATGTATTGTAATACTTATTATAATAAATAATTATAAAATAGGAAACATTATTATCGTACAAGCAATAGCATTACATTAATATAAAGGGCGTAGAACAATGATAGACATATTAAAATACCGTTAAAAAAACATGAATTAGTATTAACATATTTTTAAAAATGTGTTGACGAAAGTCACGTTATATAAAAGTTCAGTTGGACTTTCAAACGTTCACAATAGATGGCGCTGGTTACATGCAGAATATACTAAAGAATACACAAAATGCTTGTAGGGATTATCAACCGCGGTATGAGATAATACAACAGTAGATTATAGTTAGAATTGGACCGCATTTGCGTTTATTCATATGATTGTGGTACCCATCTGCCTATATAGAATTAAGTAGTTATAAAAGACATAAAGTGAAGCAAGTAAGACTATAGCCAAGTTACTATACATGTAAAATCAGTGGAATAATTTTTTAAAGAAAATTTTGAGGCGTTTTGTTGTTTTATGAACAAACATAACCTTTCCTGAAGTCAATTAGTTATGTTGCAAAACTGGAGTTTTTGTTATATAACTGGATAACAATATTCTACTCAAAAGTTTGTATTTTTTTTGTATTTATGACTCTCTTTAAGAGATATTAAAATAAATATAAAAAGACAGCTGTTTAATGTCGAGGTACATATTTAATAAAAAGGTATCTTTTGATACATCAACATTTAATACAAAATTTGTGTTCGATCATCAGTAACGTGTACAGGTAATGGACAAAATAACGGAAACGTTTGTCAAAAGTAGGGCATATTTTCACTGTGCCTGATAACACCGGGTACTGCGTAAATCAATAGTCTCTTGTTTGTTGCAGGTAGTATGGACTATGTATTAATAGCAGAGTAAGGTAGTGTGGTTGTGGAAGTTGTGCGGGTGTGGTGAATGACCAGTATATCCGACCTGATATGCTTTAAAAGTGGTGTAATTGTTGTTGCGGTGTAACACAAGGCACAATCTCGAAAGTCATGACCGTATACACAGTGCACGGTAAAATAAGACCGGCAAAGCATAAAAGAAGCTGCAGGATCAAGATCGCCAAGCCTTAAAGCGTGTTGTAACGTCGCTGATTAAAATAACGGCCGAGAAAGTGACTATAGAACTTAATCAGTACTTAAAAACCCCAGTGCCATCCAAAACAGGGAGGCGGAAACTGCATAAAATGGGTATCCATAGGTGTATTTTCATTGCCAAGCACCTAACAATGGAAACCAATGCCCAAACGCCACGTGCATAATGCAATGCCCACAAAAACTGGACGTTAGAGAACTGGAAACGTGTCGTTTGGTCAGACGAGTCATCCTTGGACGCGTGTGTGTCTGGAGAACACTGTTTGAAACATACGAGATGGACTGTCTTTGTACAACTGTCAAACATGCTGGAGGCTCTATTATGTGCGCTATATTATGGTATTCAGCAGCCCTTCTTGTGACATTACACGGTCGAGTCACAGTAGCAGTATATAGAAAAAATTTGGGTAACCAGGTCCACCTAATGATGCAAACTTTGTTTTCAGGTTCAAGAGTTTTAAAAACATGTTGACGAGGGACAACATCTTCAATGGCCTAGCCAGTCCACAAACCTAAATATTATCGAGCCTCTGTTGACTGTTTTGAAAAATAAGGTTCGGTGTCGATTTTCACCTCCTTCGTCTCTGACTGAGCTGGGGGGTGTGCTGCACGAAGAATGGCTTCCAGGTCAGGACTTGTGTTGGTCTATTCCGTCCAGAATTCAAGTTACATTGCGCGCTAAAAACGAATAAATACCGTATTAATGCAAGATGTTTTGATTTCTACAAATGTTTCTATTATTTTATCTAATACCTGTATTATTAGCATAAATGAAAAAATCGCTTATTGGATTAGAATTCCAAAGGTATCTTAAATGAAGATTGAATTCCCATGTTTAGTAGCCTCACAGACGTGTGAAATTAAGTAATGCCGTGTCGTACATTTTCAGATGTAAAATTTAGCTATGAGGCGATGGTACGAATTATTAGTTTTTTATAAAATACTTAGGTGGTTCCAATATAATTGAAATTGCAATTGTTGTCTCTTCACAAACTTTTTATCAGGAAAAGTAAGCAAACATTTCATTGGACGTGTTTTTATTCAATCTGTATGCACTTTAATTCTTTTATTGTAGTATAACATCACTTGTAGTACTTCTTTCTGTTCACCGCCTCTTTTATTGCGCCATACAGAGCGTACTAACTTAGTGCAAGAGCTGCCGACATGGGGCGTGAAGCAGCACTATGTACCGTAGCGACTGATGTATGGCTGTACATTGTTATGTTGCAGTAACTTGTAGTGTCCTCATGTTCTGTGGTGGTTGCTGAATAGATCGGCAAGGTTGATTTAGTAACTTTCAATACCGCTCGCTGGTAATGCTCAGCCAATCTGTCAGCAAAATCTCCTCCTGTTCTCAAATAATTTCCATTTGTTTTGGAATAAACAATCTTCTAATTTGCTACTACTCCATAGACCGGCGTTTCTTTTCCGACGTTTTCTGCCAAATAATTTTGCTGTGACTAGACACTTAAAAACGTTTACAAATTTATAATATATACCCGCAGCAATTGTTGACATACTTCTATAAGTTTTTTATTCTATTAAACGGTGAGTGTATTTTGTGAAACTATTATGCACAGAAACGCATAGATGATGGTATGCAATTTTCAGCGAGGCAAATTTGTTTCAATCATCAGTGCATCAAATGTGATACGCTTGTTTTCTGTTATCAAGTAAGGCATGCACTGATATTTGTTTTTGGGTTTCTCATTACCGCCTTTAAATTTCGATATTTAGTAAAACACTATTCTATGACTCATTGTTGAGTTTTCATACATGACTACTAACTTCGTATGGGTGTTCGAAGCAGTCATTCTCTCTATCCATCGTTGCCGAAGATTGGCTGCTTTCATGGTTTTCCAATTTATCCACAATATTCTATTGTACGTTCCAACAATGACCACATTGGATATGCAGTTTAATTTATGGCATAATTGCAGTTTCAAGAGAAAGTCCGAATTATTTTTAAATTTCTTAATAATGCCATTATGATGAAATATATCATTGACTTTTAACTGCGTGTTGTATTAACACCGGGTAATCTATAAAAATCTAAAGCTACATTTTTTTGTAAATTTACTTAAAAGGCTTAACTCATATTCAGGTTAAAAAGTTGGTTATTAATGGGTGAGAAGCAGGTACGGGGTACGGAATGAGGTTCTAGATTCGAATCTGAATTTAGTTGCTTTTTTATTTTAATTTAATACTTTTGCGTATTACAAACAATTTTAAAATGTAGGACTTATAATCTGATCGAAACATTGCAATTAATTCAATAAATAGAAGACATGATGGTCACTGGATGGTAAATTATAACAACCATATGTGGTTAATCTATTAGTTGTTTTGTTATCTTACCACTAGTTATGTATGCTGCTTAAGTGAAAGCGATCGAATCTTCAATACTTTTTTATTTGTAGTTTTGAGGATATTCAACCTTAGAATCTAAATATTTGCAATCAAACTTTTTGGAAACATCGATCAAGAAAAGAACGTAGTTACATTAATAATAATTAGTTCGAGTTTGTGGATTGCAAGGCAGATAAGTTTAAAATATGGCACAAGTATGAACTAGATAAGGATTATATTGATGGAGGATCAAGCACCGGCCAAAATAAGAGCTTAGGTGCATTTAACAAGGTAAATAATTTAATTTTTCAGATAAGAAGCAGTTTTGTGAAAAAAATGTTGAAAGTAAACAAGACTAATCAACGAAGTAGTAGCATCAAAATTCGGTTTGCGATCACAGCTTAAAAGCTTAACAAATTTGAAAAACAAACATTAAGTGTAATTTGAAATATTTTAAAATAAAGCTATCGCTTTTTAAAAATAAATTTTTTAAAAGATACTTAACAGATATTTATCATGAGATATAATAAAAATTAAAATTTGCAATAGTAATGTGCAGTTTGTTTAGAAAAATGTGTAAAGAATTAGCCAAATTCATTAAAACTTTAATACTTAAAGTTAAGAGATATAAAATTAAAATTTGCAACAGTAATGTGCAGTTTGTTTAGAAAAATGTGTAAAGAACTAGCCAAATTCATTAAAACTACTTAAAGCTTGAGTTAAGGAGTGGTCAAAAGATGAAATCTTAGAAACTGACTAATGGACAAGGTTATTGAAAAAATGATACAGGTAATGGACACGATCTGCGCATATCCTTCATTCAAAATTAATTATAAGTTCAAAATTTTAAAAATGCTCAAATATTCCTGAGGCAATAATAATTCAGCTATAATATAAACAAATTAAAAATTTTATATTCTCCTTTGCAAATTTCTTCTCCTATTGTGAAAGATTTAGTCTTATAAAATACGCCTATTTTAATGCAATATTATATATGCTTATGTAGTGAATCAGCCTGAGCCAGACTTAAATATTGATAATAGAGCTTTTAAATGTCTTTTACTGTTTGAACAGCCAAAAAGTTGTCGTTTTCTAGTTAACACCTTTTCAAAAGTTAACGCTACTTATATATTAACGAACTAAAGGAAATTGATGAAAAAAACACCATAACTAAATGAAAAAAGAAAATATCTGAATTAAAACGTTTAGGAAAGTAGTATATAGTGAGACGCTATCCACAGTGAGACACCATTCAAATTTCGCGTACTGTTTGAGTTAACCAATCAGGACCATTCCCATTCAGTTCTGGCAAGGTAGCTACTGTTTCAGTCTAGTATGGCTGTAGTCTGATGAAAGTGGGTTGTGTCATACAATTTTTCCTGTTTTTTATATGGAAAGTTAAAGTTTTGCTTGGATGATAAAAATATGAGAAGGTAAATTTTCTTATTTATTTCTTTCGTTTTTATAGTATTAAGTGAGTTTTTATGTATGAAAACAAGTCATTTTAATCTAAATAACGTCGATGTTGTTCCTGATATTGTTGAATGTTTTATAATTTGGTATATTAGTACACAATGAGACACGCGTCATTTGTACACACTAGGATAGTGTCTGTGTCGTTTTATGTATTAATAAGTTTGCATTTTTCTAGATTCCCAGGAAACATAGAGAAATAAGAGTTATTTATAGTGCAGAAATTATAAAGATGGTATTGGAGTCTTTTAAGAAAGAAAAAACTTTGCGTGTGGTTGAACAAGAAATGGGAATAATAAAGGGCAACATTGTAGCGATATTGGAACAAGACAAAAAACAAACTAGAAACTGAAAATGTACGTTTGGCCCCAAACTAAACTGTAGAGTATTTACAGAGCTTGAAGAGTATGTACTAAAAAACTACATTGTAGTATGTGCCAGAATGGCATATGGATTAAACTCTAAAATGGTAAAAGAACTAGCCTATGAATATGCCATTGCAAATAATAAAAAAATTCCAAATTTCAGGACGCAAGCCAAAGTAGCTGGAGATAATTAGCTACGGGCTTTTATCAAAAGAAAAAGTTATCCATCAGCCAGCTAGAGGGATGTAGCTTGTCAAGAATGACTTCCTTCAATAAGCACAATGTTGAATTTTTTTTACTAATCTGAGAGAAGTTTTTAATAAAAATTCTTGATGAATCGATCAAGAATATATAATTTAGATGAAATAAGCGCAACGACTGTTCCTGCATCAGTGGTGAGAAGAGAATTTTAGTTACAACTAGTGACATTATTGTGCAGCTGGCACATTTCTTCTTCCTGCCACAATATATCCAGAAAGTTTTTTTTTAAAAGCATCTCATGGGGCACTGGGCTTAGCAAATCCTTCAAATTGGTTGACATCTAAGTTATTTCCAAAACCACTTAATCATTTTATCACACAGCACAAAATAAAATCGAAACCTGCTGTTTTATGACAACTTAGATGCTTATTTGTCCATCAAAGTCATTGACAAAACTCATGCTGCAGGAGTCGTTCGATGACTAAACCTTTAGAGATGCTGATTTTAAAGAAGTTGCTATTACCGATAGGCGAAGTCAACGACGACCTTCCTGAAAAGTTAAGTTCTAAAGTTTTATTGATTGACGGACGCGCTTCGACAGAACTAAGTGGAGCACCAGAAGGAGTGAGCCCAGCGAGTGAGCGAAACTGCAGTTCTCCATCTATCAGACCCCCTTCCAGAGGCTTTGGAAAGAAAATCAAATCAAAAAACAATACTAGCTCGCCAGTGAGAGCTGAACTCGAAAAGAAAATCCAAGAAAAACAGAATAGGCCTAAAGATAGGTCTAAAATGCAAAAGAACAATGTTAAAAACGCGTTTTCGGACTTAGTAAACGATGTGGACTGGGTTAGACATTCAACAGATGATGAAGACACAGCTAATTTCATCACGATAGAAAAATTACTCGACAATAACACTGCCCCAAGCCCCCTCTATTGGGTGTTGGTCGAGTTTGAAGGGAAGAAAAACAAAATATATTATGCAGGAAAGGTTTTGAAAGTGAATGTGAAAGTAAATGTTTGAAAGACGATGACGTGACGGCGGACTTCCTAAAAAAACCAAAAAAACTCATGTATTTCCCGTAAAAGACAAAAGTGAAGTGAAAGTTCAGCAAATATAAAAAATATTGCGAAACCTAACTGAACGTAGGGGCTACTACAAATTTTTTGTATCATTTCTTCACAATATAAACTTTGTCTAAGAACAGATTTATGTTATGATATTTTCGCTATAGATGTAGCAATGGGAAATAAAAAAAGTTAAAATGAAAATTGTTATTAGACTACATTATAAAAATCCAAGAAAATGTTAATAAGATAAAAAATAAAATAATTTTATTTTATTGCAAGTTTTAAATACGTTTTTTATTTTTAATTTTTATTTTACTTGTATTTGGCTAGAATTTGCTATAAATTATTTGTTCGATACATATACGCGTTTTATGTACTAATAAGCAACAATATGCCAAATATTCTTTGCGTTTTGATGTTTACGAACTATAGATGTGTAGATCTTTAGCGTAGAATTCAATTATCAGAAGTACTTTAAAAGAAGGTTATTGGGTAGACTATGATTGTTGTTGTATTAATTGGTCTTAAATATTATTATTATTTTACTGTTAGCTTCTTAAATATAAACAAGCACTAAGTATAGATAAATTAACGCCAAAATAATAATAGAACTCCCAAGTAAAGAAATTTTGCTTTTAATGTAGGTGTATAATGCAATTCTAAGACTAAATTACTGTCCGAAATAATTAAAAACAGCTGAGGTTATATTAATACCGAAACCAGAAAAGGATGCAAAAATTCCATCTTTATATCGACCAATAACCCTTCTGCTTATAATGGCAAAGGTTTGGAGCGGCTATTACTTCGAAAACTAAACCAAGATCTAGCACCAGAAGACTGGATGCTCCTTCATCAATTTGGATTCAAAAATTGCCATTCTACTGTACAACAGACTCACCGGATTATTCATAGCATTAACAAGGTACTTGAAAACAAAGAATATTGCACATCAACCTTTCTAGACGTTAGCCAAGCCTTTGACAAGGTTTGGAATGAAGGCTTATTATTCAAAATTAAACATTACTTGCCTCTGCCCTACTTCAAAATTCTCAAATCATACTTAAGTGATCGTGCGTTTAGAACAAGAGTAAATGAATCAGTGTCAGAAAATGTATCATTAAAGCGGGAATTCCTGAGGGCAGTATTATAGAACCATTTTTATACGTATTATATACATCCGATCTGCCAACTAACACCAACACTACAACAGGGATGTTCGCGGACAATACAGTGATGTTCGTTAGAGATCAGGACCCAATAACAACCACCAATAAATTACAAAACCATTTAGATGAATTGCAGATTTGGTTAAAAAAGTAAAAAATTAAAATCAAGGAAATTAAGTGTTAGCAAGTAACCTTCACATTGAGAAAAGATCATTGTCCATCAGGTCACATTAATGGAGTAGATATACCACAAAATGGTCTTAAAAATAAAAGATTTGTATTGGTTGTTTGGAAGGAAGTCAAGCTTATCATTAGAGAACAAATTATTATTGTACAAGATTGTCATCAAACCTATTTGGACTTACGGCGCAGATCTTTCGGGGTGTGCGAGCAAATCCTAATCCAAAGATGCCAATCCAAAATATTACGAATGATCACAAATGCACCTTGGTACGTCACAAATTAAACCCTTCACGACGACCTGAATGTGTCCTATCTGAAAGACGTTATTAGGGAACGAAGTGCTAACCACTATGAAAAATTTGAAAGTCACTACAACATACTTCTATACCCATTACTGGAAGAACGCAATGACAAACGCTTAATACAATACTGGCCAGCTGACCTAAGAAATGATTGAAAAGGATGCCTTGAATGGAAGGCGCCTTATCACGTCATAGTCAGTACTATATTAGTACTTAAGTTATCAAATTAGCTCATAGAATTATAAGTTCTGATTGCTCATAAATCTGTAATAAAAAAAATACTGTTAGGTTATTTGGAAAAAGTGTATAAATGTTAAAAACTGAGAACTCAAATAAATTGCATTGTTTAACTAGTCGGTCAAAATTTTGTCATTGAAAACATTCAAGTTGTACGTGCTCTTCTAATACGATTATAATAATGTGATGTGTGCTTTACCATTTTTAATGTTACATTTTGTAAGTGGTTTTCTTTCTTCTTCAAAAGAATGAATACCACGCCGTTTATCCTCACAGTCACACTGCTCTTAATCGTATTTAATATAAAACTTTGTTTCCAACTGCAAAAGACTGAGCAATAGGTCGTGTGTATCTATATCATTTGCCACCTTGGTCTTCATATATTGCCACCATTCTATTTGTATTCGCTGCTGCTTGTTGTCTGCAATCACCGTCATCTTTGCTTGCAATATCTATCGCAACTAATAAAGAAATCCGTAAATTCACTATCCATTTACAGAGTAAGTTTGTTTCTTCCGCTTATTTTATAAGTTGGAAAACAAATCAGTCGCTTCGTTGAAACATTTCGGATTTATTCTAAAAGGTGTTTTATTTATTTCGGACAATATTGACGAAAATGCATTTTTTATAATAAATATGAATTTTATAAACGCTAAGCCCATAAAGTTTTCTAAACTGTACTGTTACATTGCTGGATCAAAATTATTTATTTGTTTGTGCTTGTTGCAGTTTGACAATAATGAGTTGTTAACAAGTGCCCTTGATCTTTTCAGATTTAAAACAGTTTCTAATGTAAACATCGAGTCTTGTAGGAGATGTCGTTAATTATCCGCGTTTATTTATAATTACTCTGCGCGTAGGAAATGTTTTTTTTTGTCTGTAAAACAATGTTAGCGCATTGACACTGAATTTTTGTTCAGTTAATGAGAAATTTATCTACCTTCTTTATATTATTGCTTGATTTTTATTTCAATTTTTTTAAGTTGTTGGTGTACTATTTCCTACTTTATAACGGCTGTAGTTTATTCAATTAAAATTGGGACCCTGCGAGAGCGGCGTCAGCTATTAACATACTAATTAAATTGACTAATTATTAAATTCTTTTTTGCTAAATAACCATGTCTTTTTAGCAATTTAGTAAAAACAATAACATTAAAAGGGTAACATGTCCATTATTTTTAGTTAATTTAAAATCTACTTATGAGTAGGATCAAACAAACAAAAAGGTGAATCACTAGATTTTTTTATAAAGATAATTGTGCACAAATAAATCCACGCAATAAAATATTTTTTATTAATTTGAAATATAATATATGCCCTAAATTTTTTTAAAATAAATATGCTTTTAAAAAAATATGTATTATTGTGAACATATGTTTATTAATACTGACGTTTGATTTAAGAACATACCAAAAAGGTGTTATATAATTAAAACAAGGTTTATAATTTAAACATTAATTTATTTCTTAAAATAAGAATGTTACAAAACATATTTTACTGATAAATTTGAGAAATTAGGGTCTTCTCCTTTCTGATACAAGAAATATAAATGGGATCATTTGCACCCTAACGCTTTATTTACACTGTCACACTGGCGCTTTTGTGTTTTATTTATTAGAAATATTTTTTTAAAGACGCAGTTATAAATGGTTTGCTTGTAATGGTTATCACCACCAAGTTAGTGTAACGGTACAGACGGGCTCTTATCCTGAAATCCGGATTTAGCACAGAAAACGAGCACACTAATAAATAAAATTAGATCCCGTTGAACCAGACTATTCTCGGGCTTATTCTGGGGAAATTGGTACCGGTAGATTAGTCGACTAATCAAAAGCGAGGGTATAAGTATGAAAGCCCTAAGCCGAGAAAGTTCAGTCTCTTTTGTTGAAAAAGGCAGAAGCCGTTACGACCAACTATCACCTGCATTTCAATTTCATCATGTTTTTGAGTTTATTGCATATACGCAAAACCATCTTAATTTGTTGGCCCTAACATGATCTGATTATGAAGGTGGCGTCCCGCAAAGTTGAAAATCGCTTCGTTAAATTTTTTGAGTCAAATTAAACGATGTTTGCGGGTTAGGGCAATGGCTAGCGTCAAACGTAGACAAACTTCGATCACAATGCGCACATGAACTTCAAAGTTTTATAGGCAAATGGTTTGATGAATTACGGGAAAGGGATCCTGAAATTCCAACACGGTTGACATTTGATTCAAGTTACTGAGCGCAATTTTGCCCAATGTAGGTGACATGGGATAACAAAAAATATGTTACAATATTTCAGACGCTAGTACCTAGGGGTAGCAGAAGATATCCTGGAGAGTGTTTAAAAAAAAGGTTTTACTATGAGACGTTGAAGAAAGTGATCATTGAACATTTTCTTAGTTCGGGCGCAGTTTGTGCACTGCGGCTGCTAGAAGTGCAAAAGAACGGAGATTGACCAAAGAGAAGAATGTAAAGATGCTCACTGATATAGCCTCCCGTGTACAAGCCGCAGTTGAAAGGGATCATCACAGTAGTTAACGATAAAGCTTTCGGGTTATTGACGAACACAAGCAGGAACCAAAGAGTGCCTTCTAACTCGTAGGCGTGCACCAAAGCCTCGGCCGTAAATCACCTAACTTTTGCGGCTAAGAGCATATTTCGCTCTATGATACACTAGTGATTGAATTAAACTTTTCGTTCCAAGATAGTCTTAAGTGAAGTCCTGATAGTGGACGTCAACGCACCGATTATTGGCCTAGATTTTTTAAAGTTTCTCTTTATTAACTGACCCGCAAAATATGCGTATTATAGACACAACTACAAATCATAGGATAAAAAAACAACGTTCGATGAATCGGTGCAGCACAAGTTGCTATCACAATTTTTAATTTTTATATGGCCGTTATAGCTCCGAAAAGAGGTTTCGAGCAAATAATAATACTATTTAAAGCATAACGGTGAAGGTGGAAATAATAAAAATAAGTGTGCCAATTAAAGTAAGAGAAAACTGCTAATTTCTCAGTTTAATATTTAAGTACGTGCATCAGAGGAGACTTGACCTCCGAGAAGTAGATTCGGGCAAGTCTCTTATCGCTGAGCACAGCTGTACATACAATATTGTAAATAGTAAATACGGAACAGAGCCGCACTCAGAATTATTAAAACCAAACCTAAAATATGGATAGTTCTGAGAATGAGTTTAATACATCGGAAGATGGAACAAAGAAAAGGAAACCATCGGGACAAATAGACGTATTCAGTAGAAGTAAATTAACAAAGAGATCGCTAGAAAAAAAAAGGAAATCAAGACGATACATTACAAAAAATGTTTGTTATGATGCAGAACCTCACTACAGAAGTCAAAGAAATTCGTAAGAACCAACAGGAATATAAAGACGAGATCAAAAAATTACAAGAACAAAACGAAAGCATCAAACGTAAAAATGAACATATGGCAAGGGAACTAAAAGAAATAAAAGGAAAAGTTGAGAGATTAGAAAACGAAAAAAGGAGAAATAATTTAGTGATACAAGGCTTACAAATTGATATCGATGACCATAAGATTTTGAAAGAAGGCATATTGAATGTATTCAAAGAGAAACTGGGAATAGAAGTATCAATTAAATCAGCTAAGAAACTAGGCCAAAAAACCTGTCTAATCGAGCTAGAAAATTCCAATGATAAGAAAGTAGTTATGATGAACAAAAGCAAACTAAAAGGGAATAAAGAGGTCAAGATATTTATCAACGATGATTTATCCAAGAAAGACAGAGAAATACAAGGCATAATCAGGAAAAGGGCCCAGGAGGAGAGAACACATGGAAAAACCGCTAAAATAGGATTTAGAAAGTTGTATATAGATGGAATAGAGTGGAGATGGGAAGAGACAAAGAAAGAGTTAAGAAAAGCAAGAGAAATAACCAACGGCGACTCAAAAAACTGATTACAGATTTTGGATTGCACGACAAATATAAAGACGACGACCAGGCAATGAAATGGCATTTGAATAGGAAACAACCCAAACACTAAAAAGACACAAAAACAAGAGAACCTAAAAAGAAATTTGAAAAGAAGCATGAAACATGGAATTTAGCAACATGGAATGTAAGAAGAATTAGTGGGAAAGAGAAGGAGCTAGTAAATGAACTGAGACAAATTGAGATAGAAATAATAGTAGCAACTGAGACAAAAAAGAAAGGCCAAGGAATGATTCAATTAGAAGATAATTATATTATGATATACAGCGGAGTCCAAGAAAATCAGAGAGCAAAAGGAGGTATAGCATGCATTGTCAATCAGAAATGGGCAAAAAGAATTTGTAATTGGACATGCATAAATGAAAGATTAATGTCAGTAGAAATAGGGGAAGACCAACACAAAATAACAATAATAGCAGTCTACGGCCCAAACGAAGACGATAATGTAAACAATAAGGACCAATTTTGGAACGAACTAACATCACTCACAGAAGAAAGTAAAAAAGTGATTTTAACGGAAGAGTAGGAGTAAAAAATAAGTCAACGGAAGAATCACTAGGCAAATTTGGAGAACAAGAAAGAAACAATAATGGAAAAAGAATACTCGACTTTTGCAGAGAGAACCAATTCATCGTCACAAATACGTTTTACGAACATAAGAAAATACATCAGTACACCAGGGAAGTTAAAAGTAGAGACGAAAAATCAATAATCGACTACATCCTGATAGAAAAGGCCAAAAGGAATATGATTCAAGACGTTAGGGTAAGAAGAGGTCCCGAAATTTACAGCGATCACTACCTGTTAGTAGGAAAAATAAGACACATGGACAGAAAACAAACAAAAGAGAAGGAAAACTTGCAAAAGAAAAAAGTTTATGAAAAGATTAAGACTTACATGCTCAAGGAAGAACAATATCAGACAAAATACCAAGAACTAATACAGAAAGAAGTCGAAAAACTGGACGAAAGATTTCTACACGAAGACATAGACAATAAATGGGAAATATTTAAAAGAATTTTGAAATCTGCGGCAAAGGCAGTATGTGGGGTAGCCAAAATAAATAACCAAAATAAACAAACAGATTGGTGGAATGAAGATATTAAAAACGAAATTAAAACCAAGAAACGGAAATTATTTAAATAAGAAAACTGAAGAAGCATACCAAGAATACAAGGAACAAAGGAAGAAAGTTAAAGAAATAATAAAGACAGCTAAAGAAAAGTCATGGGAGAAGTTCGGACACAGAATGGAACATAACAGCAAAGAAAACCAGAAGTTATTTTATAGGGTGCTCAAAAATTGTAGAACAGAGAAGAAAACAATACTAAACCAAGTCAAGAATAAAAGAGAAGAAAATGAAGTGATAAAGATATGGAAAGAACACTTCCAAGAAATCCTAACAGTAGATGAAACGGTAACACAAAATTCAAGAGAAGATGAAGAAGGAGAACAAAGAGCAGAAAGAATGGAAGTAATAACGGATGAAGAACCCACAATGAAGGAACTATGTGAAGCAATAAAAAACGTTAAGAATGGGAAAACACCTGGACACGACGGAGTAGAGGCAGAAATGCTGAAAACTATGGGAAAATATGGAGCACAAATATTCTTAGACATTTGCAAAGAGGCTTGGAGAACCGGTAGAATACCAAAAGAGTGGGAAGTGGGAATCATATTACCACTGTACAAAAAAGGAGATAGACTTAGTTGTCATAACTACCGAGGAATAACACTGTTGAGCATAGCATGCAAGGTTTATGAAATAATTTTAGAACAGAAACTAAGAAAAGTCCTAGCAAGACAACTAATAGACTCTCAAAGCGGATTCAGAAAGGAACATAGTATACAAGACCACATATTTAGCTTAAAAGAAGTAATAGAAAGAACACTAAAACAAGACAGAAAAGTGTACCTAGCCTTCATCGATTTAGAAAAAGCTTTTGACCGCGCACCAAGAAAAAAGATCTGGAAGAGCCTAATTAGAAGGGGTGCAGGAAAACAATTGCTTAATGCCACCAAAAGCATGTACCAAAACTGCAGGAACTATGTAAGAACTAGATACTCACAATCGGAAGAGTTCATAACAAGCAATGGCCTAAGACAAGGTGGTGTACTAAGCCCTCTGCTGTTCATACTACTCATGGACGACATTATTAACGCATGTAGGTCAAAAGTAGCGAAATTATGTGTAGGATACAGAAACATGCAACGAATAAACATCTCGGAATGTGCGTTTGCTGATGACGTTGTGATATTCGCACCAAAGGAGAGGGACCTACAATACAATCTGGAAATATGGAAAGAAACGTTAGAGGACTACAACATGAAAATTAACATAGGCAAAACTAAGGTCATGGCAATTGGTAAACAAGAAGAACAGACAAACATAAAAATCAACAACAGTAAATTAGAACAAGTCAAAAGTTTCACATATTTAGAAGTTACTATAGACAGCAAAGGAGGACACGAAGCTGAACTAAACAAACGAATAGAAAACACTGCCAAGTTGTACTACGCACTAGGAAAGACATTCTTGAACAACAAAGAGATTTCTAGGAAAACAAAACTCACCATATATAAAACAATTTATCTACCGACATTGACATTTGGGGGGGAATCGTGGGTAACAACGAAGAGACAGGAAAGTAAACTACAAAGTATGGAAATGAAATATCTGAGGAAAGTACTAGGAGTCACCAGAAGAGATAAAATACGAAATCAAATAATTCGAGAAGAACTTAAAGTAGAACCACTGGAAAAAATATAGAAAAACGACAGCTACAATGGTTAGGACATCTACTTAGAATGGATAAAGATAGACAGGTTAAGAAAATATGGGAATCGAAAGTAGGTACTAGTAGAACAAGAGGAAGACCACGAAAAACATGGACAAGAACAATAGAAGAAAAACTTCTTCAGAAAGGAATAACATGGCAAGAAGCGCAGGTAATGGCACAGAACAAAAAGGAGTGGACCAGATTATTACATACGAGTAGAAATCAAGAATAATTTTAGTTTTAAATATTATGTCAAGAATTAGTTTAGTTTTATTTTGTAAATACATATATATAATAATATATATATATATATATATATATATATATATATATATATATATATATATATATATAGCTCGAAAAAAGACAGCTAAACCAAATAGCCAAATCTCGCTATTTTGAAGTAGGTGACAGCGAAATCCAACTTAATAATGCCACAAGGGGTAACGCGACTTTTGAAGAGTTCATGAAAATCACTGTTTTGTATGATTCAACAAGAATGACAGTGGTCTTTGTGATTTAGCAATTATCATGCTCTCCCGAACAGGTGTTTTTCGCTACACATTGAGGACTTTCCACTTCAAAAATCCAATTAGTGCAATCATGAGTTATCCGTCTAATCGAAAAACGTCAAAAAGATGGTGATTACAACCCCCTTCAGTGTTTAAAGAAACAAACACAATGTTTGGCTTACGTAATATTACATAAAGTTGCCAAGGATTCATCGATAAAATCACCTAAGATTCAAATATTTTATATGCATTTATTAATAATTTTTTAGCTACCTTTGAACGAAAGACAATATTATAACTTCTAAAATTTTTGTTTGATAACTTGAACGACTATGGGCTTATGTAGAGTCTAAACAGCTCTTCTCAAATGCGATTACATTAGTACATCTTATTCCTATCATAGAGATCCATACATTAACCTCGGTTCAATATTCACGTAGTTTTTTTGCATAGGTGTGTTGCTGTAGTTTATATTATAAAAAATACAATTAAAAACACACAATGGTCTATTAACTTAAGCAATTACAACGACAGTTAAAGGCCTCATATTTTTCTAAAAAACGACGTTCACGCAAATTACACCGAATGCTATACGAAGAGCCATACGATATATATTTACGAAAATAATGTTAGGGTTTTAACTAAAAAATTCGAATTTGATTTGTTTTAACAAAAAATGACAATAATACAATCCCAACAACGAAGATAAAGTTAAAAAATCCAACCAATACACTACGCGTGCAGGAAAAGAGAATCGATCATTAGATTGGTTGTAACTTAAGATTTGCATTAAGAAATATTTAGATATCTGTACCAGTGTAAAGATTTTGTATATGCTCTAGAATATAGTTTTTAAACAGACAAACGTTATTACTGTCAAGAGAGTTGTGTGGCAACACAGGCGTATTTTATGCATAAAACTCGGACATGTTATGGACAGCAAAAATATTACAAAATCAGATAAGATTCCGTCGAATCAGGCGATCTTTGGACCTGTTTAAGTATAGAATAATTAAATCCGAAGACTATTAGCTATCACTTGCGTTTTATGTTAGCGTGTAAATAATTTCTTGTACAAAGACCCAATGAATAAAATTAATGCCTAATGAAGAAGTGAAAGATAAGGCAAAACTGTCGTTTGCTAGCTCAAAAACCAGATTTGCTTATGGAAATTGAAGAGTTAACAGCTGATGATGACGATTTTTACGATTTAGTAACAAATTCGTCTTTAATGTGCAAAGGAGATATAAAATCACCTCATTCTAGAAAAAATAAATAATGCATCCGATATTGAATCATTAATGAATAATATTTCAGAGAAAGGGATGCACAAATCGTCAAAAGTATCACCTTTATCACCGATTATTATCGATGGAGTTCTATACGTCAAGAGCTAAATTATTAAACGTGCGGAGAGTTCAATCAACATTAAAGCGTAAGAAATAGTTTTAGAAATATTTCTATGTAAACTTACTAGGTGGCCAGCCTACTATTCGTCTTGTTATATATTTAGTAGGAAGTTACACGAGTGACATGGTGGACACGAATTCTAAGTAGAAAGTTAACATTAAGAGAAGCCCCTCAGTAGAATATAGAATATGATACAGCAATCGTATGGTGACAAGACATTATCAATTGTTTGTCAAATGATACAAGAAGTTTTAGGAGGGCAGAGATTCAGTACAAGACGATACCAGAGTTGCCTTCTCGTCAAATGTGGAATGTGCTGAAATTGAATAGGGATGTGGATCATTAAAATTTAGGCAGTGATTTGGGGAAACGGAAATGGTGGAACAAAACAAAACCAAATAAACAATTGATGCTAAATTGTTGGAAATGGCTAAAAATAATCCCACATTTATGATAAACACAAATGTGTGCGAACCACTTTTGAACCCATTGGTTAAGGAATATTTGCCTTTGATATTTCTTTGTGTGAAATGGAATGGAAATAATCCGAATATTGTTGTTGCAGAAAAGACTGCTGGGGGTATTCTGTAAAGACTTGCGGTGGAAAATTACCGTATTATAAATTGGCATCCAGAAGATAACCTTAATTTATAGAATTCCTTGGAGAAAAATGTTGGGATGCAATACAGGCGATGGTATTCTTCTCTCAATTTTTGTTATTAACTTGGCGCAAATAATTTGATATTTTCAACTGGAATACATTGTTGTCACAGAAATCTTCTTGCCAAAATTAACTTATGGAGTTAAACTTTATAGTTTAATTGCAATTAATTGAAAGCAAAAGCTAAAATACACGCCTAATTCTGTTTGCTTTCTAAATGGTGGCCCGCATCGCATTTCTCAACGTCTTAAGGCTGTATTTGTGTATGCTAATTTATTTATAGTGAAGTTCGCGGTTGATGAAGTACAGGAGGCGTTTAGAGCCGACGTCGTATTTGTCCAATAAATCAGTCTCGTTCGACGGCCCTAATTCATTTCGAAGCGTTTTCCTTCTCTGACAAGCTTTAATTCGATTTATTTATTATTTTGGTTTCAGTTTGCATCTGCGGCTCCCAAACTCGCCGCCGGCTAGATGAGACGAGCCGAAATCAATCAGCCGTGAAATGTCCACATATTCCAATCCACCCAGTTAGGCAGGAGGAGTCGAGCCGCCCCACGACGACCGATTGAATTTGTCTTGGATTATCTGAATTCCTGCTAAGGAGAGCTGTTTCCACTGTTCTGCAGGAAATACCACCGAGTAACCCTTGTGCAGTTGGTCGATACGGGAGCGATACTTTCGGCTCGCGGATTTATCGCAGCTCGGAACGGAAGTTGTTTCGATGGAAAGCGGGGATGTTTTTGTTCAATGGCCCATTAGGACATTTAAATAAACGATTTTAGTTGCAAAGCTTGGTAATGATTCCAGACAGTAGTTATGGCTTCGAGGCAAAGCACTGAAGTCATATTGTGATTTAACTACAACATTAATATAAAAACTATCAAAAACGTTATTATAATAATAATAAAAATTGCATTAAGTTGTTTTAGTGGTTGTCCAACAAAAAAAAAACTGGCAAACTTATTTTTTTTCATTTATTTAATATTTATATACACTAATTCAGGTATATTTTAATATAAAATTACAGTTTTTAACTTTATGTATCTACAACGCAATTTATTAAGTCCGTATAGTTTTTCAAACATCGACACAATCGGAAAAAGGCTTATTGACCGATAGGATTTTAACTCATCAAGAAGTTATCCTCAGCCACTGTGTACTTTCTACTAGAGCTATTGTGCATAAATCATTAAATAGCTATCAAGGATACTTTATTTTCGTGAGCGATACTTTTTTGGGCGTTTTTCTTGTAACTAGATCGTATCCTAGTGCTTCTTCTTTGTTAAGATAACATCTTGTATATTACTTTTAAGACGTTGAATTGCTAATTAAAATTGTAAGGAATGTCTAAAAGTTGGATTAAATCGATTTGTTAACCTGTGCCGTTGTATCCGAAGTCTTATCTCGTCGTGTTCTAGCTTTGTAGGGTGTTGTCAGAGAACTTAACTGCCGATATGAGATTTTCGTTAGTTTCAAGGGCAACACTCAGCGTTACCTTTTCATTTACTAGACGCCTAAATTTATCCCAGTCTGTATATTTAATATCTAAGTTTGGTTGTTTTAGTATGCTTATCACTTTGGTGGATAGTGTAACAATAACTAGAGGATAATCTAATAATAATGGATCAAAACAGGAGGTAGCAACAATGAAATCTTGCGGAATAAATCGTGAGCTGTAGAAGTCTACTAGTCAGGTAGCTTGTTCCCATTAGTCGGGCAGTAAATAGATTCATCCGTAAATAGATGCTTTAAGTTATTTCTTTCTAGTATATTTAATAATTAACATTTTTTGGAAGTTATAAAGTCTGGACCGCAAAAAGGTTTTGCGCTATAGTCATTTAAAATAAGTAATACCGGGTTGATGCAAAAATAAATGCTATGATGCTTAATTTTGGGAAAAACTTTTATTTAACTAAGTTTATGTAATATACCATTTTAAAGAGCAAACTTCGCTCTACTTATTTATGCAAACTCGTTTTGTTATAATTGTTTGTTTTTGGTGTGCTTTAGGCTGTCTAAAAAATAACAGAAAGAAAAAAATTCAAGTGATTTTATTATACGAGATCAAATTGAGACCTAAAGTATGCCATGTAAAGACGTAAACATACAGTTTAACGTTGGTTTCAAAAGTGAGGAAGGTCACATACATTCTTCATAATTAAAGATGATGATTTGAGGCTCTTTATGGAAGCGAATTTACACAAAACAACGCTAAAAAATTAATTAAATTCAACAGTTGTTCGACATTTAGACCAAATGAAAAAAAAAGATTGACAAATGGGTAGCTCACAACCTGAACGAAAACCAAAAATCGACGACACGAAGTCTGCTCTGCGCCTCTTCTTTGCAACAAAAATTATTAATTTCTTGATCGCATTGTGACATGCGACAAGAAATGGATCCTATAAGGCAACCGACGATGTTCAGTGCAGTGACTAGACAGAGATGATGCACCAAAAATTTCCCCAAACCGAAGCAGCATCAAAAAAGGCAATGGTTACTGTTTAGTGGTCGAAATGTAGGGTCTTTCGGTTAATCTTTTGGTTAATCAAAAGGAAGCAATTCTTTTCCACGATAACGCGAGACCACATGTCTCACAAATTTGTACGAACTGGGATACGAAACTCTACTTCACCCAGCTTACTCACCAGAACTTTGTCCCACCGATTACCAATTTTTCAAGCATCTAGACAACTTCCTGCAGAAACAGGTCTTCAACAACCAAGTACAAGCCCAACTTGTAATTATCCTAGGGTATTGCAGAAGTTCTCAAAATGTTCCTGTCTTACAGTATATCCTGGATAAAAGTATTCTAATTTAGCTATCACTGTTTATCATATTTTTATATATATATATATATATATATATATATATATATATATATATATATATATACTAATTTAGCTATCACTGTGATTCTATATAATATATATATATATATATATATATATATATATATATATATATAGTTATATATATATATATATATATATATATATTGGATTGCTAAGTTAAATTTGATTGTTGTATATAGTGAGAAGATACATGTTGTTTTTGGTCATATGTTGTTGTTATATAAGTCAGTCTTGATTTAATTTTTTTGGTACATTTTGGGCGAAGCGATTGAAATTGTTTTCTTTGTGTCTATTCACTGTATCACTCTTATAATATGCAGGATGATTATTTTCTTATAAAATCCAGTGAACATTACAAAATTACGTTTTCTTGAGCACTGACTTGTAATGTAGTTACTGGCGCATCTCAATATTTGCTTGTATGTTTATAGTTTATTTTTTGCACTTTGCAGTTTAAATTATATTCTGCATTTCTGTAAATGGTTTTGTTATTGACTACTAATTTCACTTAGACAAAAACAGAGAGTGCTAATTGAGTTCTATATTGCGTGTGTTTGAGGCCTATTTTTTTAATTTCTTCTTTAGTTTAACACTTACTTCATCTTTCAAATTATATGTGTAAAATTTAGTATATTTATTATACAATGCTTTTATGATCTATAAATTTCAGCTGTTTTGCATTAAACTTTTGTCCGTTTCATTTTATATTATTGGTTTATAAAATATTTAATATTTCTAACACTACTAGAGTGGGTGTTGAAGTTGTTTTCAAGATTTTCTGTTGGTTATTATACGTTTGTTAAAGCTAAATAGTTGCTAGAAGATCATGGTAGGTAAAGCAACTATTCGTTTATTTTATTGTGATTGGCTAACACTTAAACTTTATTTTGGGAGTTTCTGCCTTTTTTTGTATGTAACTGTACGCTCAGGTTTCGTCACTCGTGACAATCGAACCCAAAACGTTATCCTTTTTGTTTTCTTGTCCAAAAAATTTGTGAAAAGCGTCAACACGTTGCCGTTGGTGGTCTTCTGTAAGCATTCGCGGGATCCATCTTGCGCACACCTTCCGATATTTCAATTTTTTTAGTTAAAGTTCTATGAATGGTGCTTTAAAAATCTCAGAAACCAAAATGCAGAGATCATTGATAGTGATTCTCCGATTTTTAAGCATGATTTATTTAACTTTTGCGACTGTCTCGTAGGGAATTAACGGTCTCCCGCTTTTTTCTTCGTCGTGACTACACCACTTGCGGACATCCATGCACGACTCTCCATAAACTTTTGTCAATTGGTGATTTCGATTGGTTTAACGCTTTTTGCATTCAAAAACAAATAACTGTGCGAACTTCTCACCTGGCAGTAAACAATGATTTGCTTGAGAGTGAAAAAAGTAGCAAACATGGCAGTGCGTCAAATAGCCGCGCGAAAAGTTTTGGAGACTTTATTTTTGGGATTACCTCGTAGTTTAGCTAAGTTGCATGCTTTCTTTAAATACGTCCGAACAATGCAAAAGTCGAGTGGAATTCTTAAATGGCTGAGCGTACAAATGTTATTTGAGGGTTTTTTGAAAAATTAATAGTATTACTATTTTTACGCCTGTATAGTGCCAACACAGTTGCCAACTCCTACTACTTCTTAGTAATAGTCAAGTTCTTTCTTTTACGTAAAAACGACATGATGGTCTTTATCAAAACTCCCTTTTCAGAGATTTTGCAATTTAATATCTACATAAAATATAGAAGACGACATCTTCAAATTAATTAATCATTAACTATTTTATACTTGTTTTACTTTTTATAATTTTAGAATTAAATCAATGATGCTCTTATGAGCTTTCTACTTTCACTTGTCGTAGCAAAACTGCTTATGGCCGATTTCGAAATAGAGACCTCGTTTCATATCCTTTGAAATTTACCTGTTGGATAAGGTACGTTAACAATTCTTGTTATCTGGCCTCATAAACAAGATACGCTTTACCAATTCATTTCTCATATAAACAAAATTTATAACAATATTAAGTTTACAGTGGAAGTTGAACAAAACAATTTTCTTCCGTTCATGGAAACTCTTATAACCAAACAAAAAAACCAAAAGAAAAAACAAACAGAAAGATAGTGATAATTCAATTAGTCGGATCAAAGATATTTGTTTTCATTTTCTATCTCATCAGCAGAATAATTTTCAAGGTAAGCAAAATAGAAAAACGCTTTTAATATCTAATTATTTAAGATAACAGTCAATATTTACTAATTAGTTAGAACCGTTGATTATCTCACGTCACCAGTTATGTAACTCTTACAAACACATAAAATTCAAAAGCAAGAAAATTGGATTCTATATAAACTGAAGCGGAGAAACATTAAACGCTGATTTTGCACATGTGAGATGCTGCTTGTCAAGCATAAACAAAAGGTTTTTTTGTATCGTATAGTTAATGATGATAAAAAATGGATCTACTACAATAATTCAAAAAAGAGGAAATCATGGCGACCACGTGGCATATTCATGGAAAAAAACCCATGTTGTATATTTGGTGGGTTCAGCGTGGTGTCGTGTATTATGAGTTGCTCAAACCGAACGAAACCATTACTGGGGCTGTCTACCGAACAAAATTGATGAGATTGAGCTGAGCACTCAAGAAAAACGCGCCCACTACTATTCCAGACCCGACAAAATTTTTCTCTTGCATGATAATCCTCGTCTATATGTTGCGGCGCCGGTCAAAACCTACTAGGAAACACTCAATTGGGAAGTCCTACCCCACCCGCCGTATTTACCAAACATTGCTCCTTCCAATTATTACTTGTTCCGATCGATGGCACATGACCTGTCTGAGCAGCACTTCACATCATATAAAGATACCAAAAATTAGGTCGATTTGTGGATATCCTCAAAAGATGAAGCGTTTTTCCGTATGTACTCATATACTGCCAGAACGATGGGAAAAAGTAGTGGTTAGCCATGGACAATACTTTGAATAAAACATAAGGTTCCGTTCTTTCACAATAAATGCCCAATTTTTGATAAAAAACGGCAGAGACTTATTTGTACTTCTTTTAGAATAAAAGGTTCTAACAATCAATGAACTTCAATCGATAAATTTAATTGTTTAATTATTTTTAACCATAAAAAAATTTTCAAACATACAAAGATTACTAGGCTGCAGGTGAGGTACTCAAATTACTGTTAACTGAACATCTCATTAAGATTGCTTGTATTTTTGCAAATTATGCTTACACTGAAATTAAAACTGACATGCTCATTAAGATAGTTGGTTAGCAACAATTTGATCATCTGTCCTGTAGTCTAGTGATTTATATATGTTACTGTATTAAAATCAGTTGTCTTTCATCACAGACATTATTCTATAATGTATAGGCACAAAATTTTATTACTCATTATAACTACAGCTGTAACCAAAAGTATGAGGCGACCTATAAAAATTACTCTCTAAAATTTATTTGTGCTTGTAGGACAAAAGGTACACCCGACTTTTTTTTTTACTATTTATTAACTATTATTAGCTATTCACTGTTCTGTTGGTCTACTTTTAGATTTTATAAAAGTAGTTATTTGTTTTGTAAACTCCTAACTAGTTTCCGACACTCTTTAGGAGTAATAGCAGTACACTGTTTCCATAGAATCTCTTTTCTGTGTTTTTAGAAATACTTAGTGGAATTTAAACCTGACGATTAAACTAGTTACTCTAACAGCTGAACTTAGTTGCTCTGAACTACTGTATGCTGTTTGCAGGTTTGTGGCAAAGCACACCATCGTGCTAATATTTAATGTTGCCCACGTCGGTGTCATAAAAATCTTTGTATGATATAGATGCAGAACCGTTTTTGGCATAGCAATATATTGTTTAGTGTGCATGTGTCCTTAGTAAAATAACCATTCTTAAATCATCATGCGTTGGACTGTAACATTACATACTGGGCCAATTGTTTCACATAAGTGACACCAGGGCTGCCAAATATTTAAACAGTTGTCAAAATTAAACATTATTTTATTACCCCTGTGCATACATATAAGAGACTATGATTTAAACGTCGAGAATAATGGAAAAAATGTATTATTAAATTTATTTCAAAATTAGATTCCTTTGTTAAATGTTGGTGTAAAACACACTAAACAAGCATTTTTGTTCTCCTCTGAGAGCCATGGCTATTTCTTCGATTTTCAGCGTTTCAAAACTTATTTTTCTTCTCATGGTTGTACCATTAAGCCGCTGACTAATTTCTGTACGCATAGTAGCAGCAGAAAGTTTAAAAGAGTTTGGCCTATTTTTAAGCGACTTCTGAATCATTTTTCATGTTCAGAAGTTACGGTTTGTTCTCTGTTGTTTTAGGCGTGATTTAGTGTCCTTAATACGTTTGATGGTACTTTAAACAGTTCAAAGATTTTAACCTAAATTTTGTTTTGCTCATATAAGAAGTGAATTTTTAAACATTCCTGCACACCAAGTATATTTCAGTTATTTTTCACTGTATAATAGCATATACAAAGCCGATCAGATGCTTTATTGCTTTCATGTGAATCCAGGCACAATTTGATTAATAATTATTGGCAATATATTAATAACAACAAAGGCGTCTCTGTCCTATAAATGTTAATATAACATATACATTTGAGCGTGTCTCATACTTTTGGGCCCACCTGTACGTTTAAAAGTATTACCATTGTAAATTATTTTAAACATGACTTTTATTGCTTTTTAAATTATAAATTATAATTTATTTTTTGTACATGTACTGTATGTACGGTTCGTTATAGCCAACTTTTCTTACAAAAAATAAATTATAACTTATGTAAGATGTTTTAACAATTTCAAATATAAAATACTCTTATAAATAATGAAAATGGCGGACAAAAGAATTACTAATAAATAAATAAGGTGCTATATAACTTTACCACCTAAGTATGTAGCAAGTGCTAGACATAAAAAACAAGTGGACAGTTGTATATTTATAGTATAGCGTTCCTAATAATAAAGAACTACAATATAACTTGGAAACTACTTTTCTGCTATCAATAATGCAACAGTAGATTTGTGAGCAGTAAACTAAGCTGAATTATTTAACAGTGAGGGCATTATTTCTTACGGCCCGGTAGCGACAAAAAATATATAAAAAAGTAATAAAATAAGAACGAACCGTAAAACGTTAATTCGAGACTGTAAAGTTAAGGAGTGAAATTTAAGCTAACTAAATTGTATAATAATAAAAGGGGTTGTAGCGTAGTAAAATATAAATGTCATTTATTATTATAATGTCGCGCAAAATTAAAATATATATAGCTATATAAGAGTAGTATATTTTTTGTGCAATTATACCTTTGCTAGAATTACTCCAATTTTATATTTTTATTAAAAATTTAATAACCTGAAAATAAGCATTGCATACGTTACATTAAGCAGAAGATCGTAAAAATTAAACCAGCTTAATTGTGCTTGGGTTCTGTATATGTTTCGCGAACAATGTTTTTATCCATATATTCCCATATGTTTCTCCGTAAGTTACGGGTTCAAAACAAATTATGGCATACGCTAAAAACTGTATAGTTCATAATAATTCTTAACAAAAAAATTATAAGGTAATTCAAATGTGCTACCAAAAATAATACTGATAGTTAAGATTTATTTTATCTTGTATATGTGGTAGTATTCAAAGAGGTATTTTATTATGTATTTCTTTAGAAGAACGAAAAGGTAAATACTGAAAATACTTCACACAACTAGACTAACTACAAAGAGTGATAACCAGGCAGAAATTTTTAATCTATGGCGTTGCTTATTCTTGCGCTATTAAGTCGTGGTTAGAGTTTGGAAACTCTTGACGTTTCATCTATAATTGGAGTGGACATTTTCAGAAGAAAGTATTTTAAAATTAAATTACTATTTTGCGACTTACTTTATCTTAATAAACAAATGATTTATAAATAGAGTTAAGAACGTAAAAACTTAACCAAGTTCTGACGCAGGTTCCGATCATAATTTATTAATGGCCAATGCAAAAATAAAATTGAGAAAATTAAAAATGAATCCCAGGGAAAAAAGAATAAACTTAAAAGACTTTAGGATGAAGGGGGATAACAACAACTTAACGAGATGATAGAAACATTGTACGAAGTTATTGACAAAGCCTGGAAATATAAAGTTACCAGTAGAGGCCAGAAAACAAGTAGTTGGCAATAAAAATCAACCTGCAAAGAAGTCTTCGATGACACAAAAAATTATATTACTTACGATTGAAAACGGAAATATAAAAGCACAAATAAGGAAAGCTATAAACAGCTAGAAAATAGCAAATATGTCGAACTTATAAAAAACATATGCTACAATCAAATGGTGAAAGTACGAAACAATGAAACAACTGTAATAGTAATACAAGTAATACAAAGAGCTATCAGGCAGGGTTGTCTGCTATCGCCTCAGTTATTTAACGTTTATTCGTAAACGATATTCCAGAGTAAAAAAAACAGAGAGTATAAATATTGGTAGAGTACTAATCAATATGGCGAAATACAGCTAAAGAAGCTCTTAGAAACTGTCAACAGAGAAAGCCAAGAAATGGGGTTAAATATTAACATCGGAAAACCAAATACATGATCGTATCTAAAAGCCAAGAAAACACAAATACTACTCTCATACTAGAAGGAAAACAAATAAAACATGTTAATAAATGCAAATATCTCGGCGTTATTATAAATTTTCAATTAGATCAAAACGTAGAAATAAGAACTAGAATAGAAATACTTCGAAAACTGTAAAGTATGCATTCGCAGATAAAAACTTTGCCAAGAAAGTTACGATTTTTGGAGTGCTATGCGTGGCCTCATATGAGAGCCTTAACCTCTCAGTCCGCAAGTCGAGCTCCCACGTGGTGTGGCTGAGTCTCGCCATTATATGATCTCAGTCTTGTACAGAGTAGAAACTTGGACGATAAAAGCACAGGCAATAAAATATAAAGTTGTTTGAAAGGCAACTTTATAGGCGAATACTGAATATTTCTTGTCTCTAAAATTACAAACTAAGAAGTTTTAAGACGTATTTGACAAACGTAACAGTCAAACGTGATAAGAGATAAAGAAGCGTTTAAGTGGTTAAGAAGCGGCCGCTAACTTTCAATAGAAGATGATATCAAAAGAAGAAGAAATTTCGTGCGCTTTTACTTTTATACTTATACGCGTGTGGTATGGATGGTGTTGGAAAACCGTTGTTGACGTCACTAGGTTAGTTTCTGACGTAAATCGGCATTTAATATGTTTCTAGTACATCCTGTGGACTTCTTATGTTTTTGGCTGTTAAAGAGAGTCCCCTGTTTTAGTGGTAGTAATGTAGACGGTTTCTATCGTGTTGTAAAAACATCAATTCTTATATAAGGATCTAAAACACCTGGTAGAAGCCACGGAACATAACAGATGCGCACGCAAAATACCTCCGAAATTGGTTAAGGTGACCAAAGCTTTTTTACCTTATTTTAACAAAGCCATGGACCGGATTGAAGAAACAGATGCCAGAACAAAATCTACACTACTACCTCCAAAATACAAAACTTGTTTCGACCAGGTAAAGACACCAGAAACACGGCTTACGTCAAGGGTTTTCTGGTCTTAAGAGGTAAAAAGAAAACAAATCACAATGCAGTGAAAAAGTGAGTGACGTCAGTAAATGCCGCAATGTTACCTACAATAAGCCGATTTACGTCATTAGCTAGCTCGGTTACGTTAGCAGCTTACCCCGTAATGTCAATAACGGGCCTCCACCACCATCCCTACCCTACGCGTATGAGTATAAAAGCGAGTTTGAGAATATTTTCTCCTGAGAATATCCGCCGCAATTGTGGGCCAAATCTGAAGAGTTTGCAAACTCCGAGCACAGCCTGACAGTCTTACAATGAACAACACAGAAGCTATAATTTTTTATTTATTTTATAGCTGGTTCTGCAATATACAATGCAATACACGGCTTGGTTGTTATAGTACAATTAAATAAGAACTAAACTACATACATTGAGGTTTAATCCAGTGGGGATTAACTGATAAATTACATTTCTATCTTAATTTGACATTGAGTTGGGTTTATATACCACATTTAAATTAAGTCCTGTGGTAGTTTACGTTTAAGACGCCTATGAATATTTTTTGGCCTAGATTTAATTTGGTAGCACTTGAACACAAAGTTAGATTTTGGAAAAACTTTACAGTGGATTTATTAATGAACTCTGTAATTAATGGTACACTTAATTCACTGTGAACTTGATTATTACGCACAAACCAAGGGCAGTTGATGGCGATTCTGAGCACTTTGTTCTGGATTGTTTGGAGTTTCTTCATGTTTGTTTTTGATGAGTTGCACCATATTGGACATGCATACGTAAGAATTGGTCTGAGGATTCCTTTGTAGATAAGTACAGCACACTCAGGTTTAAGGTGAGATTTGCGGTTTATAAGGGGACATAATGCACCCAGTCTGTTGTGGCACTCGTTGAGTTTTTTATTGATACGAAACCCCTAGTTCAGTTTCGCGTCTAAGTGCACGCCTAAATATTTAACAGCTGAGTCCTTTGGATTCCAATCTATTTCGTTATTATTTATTTTTATTTTTGTAATTTACTCATATCTCTTAAGGATAAAAATTTTTGTTTGACATTTATCAGAATTTATTTTAATTTTCCATTTCTGAAACCATGCACATAACGTATTTATAGAGTTTTGTAGGAGTACAATTGCTGTATCAAGACTGAGGCTCTGTGTAATAATTGCAGTATCGTCAGCATACATGGCCAGCGTTGAGTTGAGATCTATAGGTACGTCGTGAACGAACAGGTTGAATAAGGTGGGTCCCAGAATACTGCCCTGGGGTACTCCGGTCCGAATAGGTTTAGAACTAGATAAGGTTGAGCTGATCCGGACCCTAAAAGATAGTGAGGAATGAGTGAATGATTTTGGTTAGGTAATTTGGAATGTTTAAAAGCCCCATTTTATATAGAAGTCTATCATGCCAGACCTTGTCGAAAGCTCTTTCCAAGTCTATAAATACAACCGCAGTGTATTCTTTCTTTTCAAACCCTCTTTCAATTGATTCACTTATTCTGAGAAGCTGGTGAGAGGTCGAGTGATGGGTTCGGAAGCCAAATTGAAGAAGAGGAATAGTATCATTTTGGTGGAGGTAATCTTGTAATCTGGAAAGTATCACTTTTTCTAAGAGCTTGGCCAGGGTTGACAGGAGACTGATAGGTCGGTAGCTGTCAGGGTTTTCCTTCCGTTTACCTACTTTATAAATGGGGAGCACATTTGCAGTTTTCCATGCTGTCGGAAAGTATCCTAGTCTGAGACAGGCGTTGTATATTGAGTTAATAAGCCAGAGCCTTTTTGATAGGTGCTTTAGCATTTCGTTTGTTATAAGGTCGGGCCCAGGGTCTTACGCTTAGGTAATATTGCTATATAAGATTTAATTTCTTGGACATATGTAGGAGCTATTTCGTGGTTATCCTGTAACTGCATATTTGCGATTGCGCTTGTTACCTGCCTTTCGAAGTGTTCGTCTTGTTCTTCAAAATTGGGCGTAAATGCCTGTTCAAGATGAGTTGCTAATAAGTCGGCTTTTTCATCATCGGAGGAGTATCTGGCGTTATTTGATACCATAGGATAGATTATACTCGGTTGTCTTAATAATCGTTTGGTAGCTAACCACATAGATGGGTCTCCGGGTTTAGTGTCTTCAAGGTAAGAATTGTATCTTTGGATTCTTAGACTGTCAAGTTCATTCTTTACTAAGTGACATAGTTGGTTGTACATTGTTTTAAGGTATGGTAACCGGTGTCTTTGCCAATCCCTTCTATAACTATTCTTTTGCTTAATTAGATCAAGTATGTAGTTGGAAGTTCTAATATGCTCGGCAACTTTTCTTTGCTTCCATGGAGTGGTTGTTTCTTGTATACTTGCTTGTAAGGCTGATGTGTATTGTAGGACGGCATTGTCTATATCCGGGGGAAGTTCAGGTGGTCCCACCCAACGGAGTTTTTGATCAAGGGTCGACTGAAAATTATCCCAATCAGTTTTACCATGCGGTAAGCTAGGCGGTGGAGGTATTATTTGAGGGGTGTTGTGGAGGCTGATGATGACAGGAAGATGATCAGAGTCCAATTCAGATGCCACTGTTTGATATACTGGATAAGTGACATTTTTATGCAGTATAACATCTAAGATGTCAGGTTGATGGTCTGTTCGGTATGGATGGTAAGTGTAGTATTCAGGGGCTGATATTAATATACCGTGTTTGGCCATAATGTTATGCAACTTCATCCCGCCTGGATTACTAGCACGGCATCCCCATATGGTATTTTTTGCATTTAAGTCTCCTAAAACTAACGGGGGCTCGTTGCTGCTGAACAATTCACCGATTTCGTCTTCAACAAGCCGTTTATTTGGGGGTTTGTATGCAGATGTAAGGGTTAAAGAGCCACTAGTTTTCATGTGTATTTTGATAGAAATGGCTTCTATGTTTTGAAGAACACCCATATGGAGGAGGTGGTGGCTGAATTTCTTTTTAATTATAATTGCAACTCCGCCTGATGCTATTACAGCTTCTCGGTCTTTCCGATATACGTGATACCCAGGAATTCTGAATTTTTCGGTGCTTACAAAGTGTGTCTCTGTGATACACGCGATATCAATGTTGTGTCGTATCATGAATTCTATAAAAGTTGAACGTTGAGATTTAAGACCATTGGCATTCCAATTTGTCACTGTTATATTATTTATTAACGGAAGATTATTTTGATCCATTATTTAGCAATGTTGGTAATAACGTTGTTAGGAATGGCATTATTTTGTCTAAATGGGGGATTAGCAGTTCTATTAATTTCTTAAGTACTGTCGGTTGATGATTGCTGTTCGCCGGGAGTGGAAACGTTGGGTTTGGATACAAAACGTCTTGGGGGCGATGACTCATTAGTCGTAGTATTTTGTTTGTCTATTACTGCTTGGGCGTATGATCTGTTTTGAGTTCTAAAGCTAGAGTTTCTTGTTTGGTTCAGGGTTACCTTAGCGTAATAACTACAACCTTTGTAGTTCGCTGGGTGCTTTTCCAAGCAGTTTACACACTGAGGATCATCTCCAGGTCGTTTAGGGCATTCGGTAAATAAGTGATTGCCAGTGCACTTCACACAGCGTGCTTGTGAGTGGCAGTAGTTACGTGTGCGGCCGTACAGTTGGCATTTTTTGCACTGAGGAATTTCCTTCGACTTTCTTCGTATCTCTACTTCTACTATGCTGTGGTTTAGTTTTGTTAGTTTGAAAATTTCCTTGCCTTCTTGGGTGTCATCGAGATCCACCGCGCATAGTGGGATCAGATATCTGTCTTTGTTGTATAATCTGGCTACTTTTTGTACCGGATATTTTAGAGTTGTTAATTCGTTTTTGATTTCATCTTCCGTAAGGGAGACAGGGACGTTTCGGATTATTACAGATAAGTTGCGAACTTCTGGGTTTTTAAATATGTGATAGGCTAGATTGTTCTCGCTGTAATGCTTAGTCATTACTCGGTAATCCTCTATACTGGTGAGATTTATTCTTAATTGTTTGTTTCTAACTACAGTGGTAAATTCACTCGTAGCTTTTTCCTTAAGATCAGTAATTATTTCTTGAAATTTTAATTTGTCTGCATTATGCAGATAAATTGGGGGGATCTTTATTTTATTATCCTTAGTATTAACAGATTGGGACGGAGCGGTAACAGAGGTATCCATGTCTTTTATAGCTGCATCGAGTTTACCTAGATAAATGATTTTACCGGCATCCTCGATTTGTTTCTCCGTAACGTAAAATTTATTTTTGGTTATTAGATTTTCGGGTATAAATAAATATTTTCTATTCGGTTCGGATACAGGTGGCGATAAGTTAGAGCTGGTTTGTTTAAGATTAGGATTGCTCATCTTGAATATAGAACCCCTCCGCAGGGGCTCTTATTGGTAAAGTCTTTGTTTTATTCAATAGTAGATTTATGCGTTAAAGGTATTAAATTGTTAAATAAATAAATAAATACGCCTGACCTTAGACTGCGGCTGGGCGCGGCGATATCGCAGGTAAAATTGGCCCCCACACGTCCACTCTGCTTCAATGTACGGACCGGACTATAGCTATAATTATTAATAATGTATGTAGCAAGAAGTTGAAAATAAAGGTCCCTAACATTGTCGAAGGTTCAGCGTGGCTAAGGCAAACATTTGATTTTTCGCCACTTTCCTATACAGCTGGATTGTAAAATAAAGTAATAAACCTTTTTAAACATAAGCTTAGCCAGGAAGTTATTAGTGCTCTCAGAAAAAGGTAAAAGTTTGCGGTAACACCTAAATTCATTCTGGTTGAGGATATCACAGTTAACGAAGAAGCAGCCTTGAGGAATGTTTCAGCAGATGAAGCAGAGAAAGTACGTAAACTTAAGAATGACGACATCTTCCTCGTCTTGTCAACAAATAAAGGTAATGCTGTAGTTATACTATCACAAGAGTACTACATGAGGAAAGTATCTATTTGTTTAATACGAATACTTATACCGTGTTGAAAGGCCATCTCATACTACGTGACATAAATAAACTGATACAAAATTACTTTATGGAGATCGTTATTAAGGACAGAATAATATCAGAAGCGCTGCCCCCAAAAATATACGGTCTCCCCAAAATTAACGATATACCATTGCGACCCATTGTCAATGCCATAGGAGGTCCTACCTACAAGTTGGCCAAATACTGATCCAATCTGTTACAACCATATATTGGATTTGTCAGCAGTTACATTAAGGGACTCCGCACACTTTGTCAACCATCTATAAGACAGTCAAGTACAGGATTTTTGATATAACATTTCTGTATACCAAAGATCCAAGATGCTCCGGACCAACCGAAGGAAATTTTTCTAAATGATATCTTGCAACTATTTGGACAGTGCCTTATAACTAGTTACTTTGTTTGGTAGAACATATATTACAAACAAATGGATGGAGTAGCAAGGGGTGGCTGACTTAACTCTGTAATCGTTAACTAATACATGAAGAAATTTGAAGAGATCGGTATCAATACTACTAAAACCCACGAAATGGCTAAGATATGTCGATGACACGTTTGTGATATGGAGCCAGATGAAGAATTGAATATCTAAATTAGATATATTCAGGTATATAGTTTACCATAAAACTTAGACGTACAGGTGTTAAGATCGGAGAATGGATATTTACAACACACCGTGTACAGAAAACTCACGCATACGGACCAATACTTTCATAAACAGTCGAATCACCATCCAAGGCAAAAAAGAACGGTTGTGAAAACACTGATAGATTGAGCATGACGAATATGTCAATCTTAGTTTTTGGATGAAGAATTAAAACATTTGGAACAAGCTTTACAAATGTTTATGCAAAACACAAGCAAAATCTGTCACGATAGGCGAAGCATTTTTACCTTACATCAACAGGGTTACGGACCGGATAGGAAAAATTCTCAATAAACACAAAGTGGAAACCATCTATCTACACTACCACCACCAAGATACGGGATTTGCTTCGACCAGCCAAGGACACAAGAAACCTACAGGATAGATCAGGGGTATACTACATACTGTGTTTGTGTGCGGAGGTCTACATTGGGGCTAGGGGCCGTATGATTACCATCAGAATAAAGAAACACAAACGGCATCTGAGCCTTAAGGAACCTGAAAAATCAACAGTTGCTGAACATGCATTGGAAAATGCTGGTCCAGAGTTTGGGCAAACATAAGTTTTATTTTATTTTAGGAACTATTACCTTAGATATTATAAGAGCCCGCGGAAATTTATAAACAAAAATAATTTTAATGGGGATGAGGATTGAACTTATCTAAATCTTGGTTTATTGCTTATTTTCAGATTTTCCTCTGAAGATGTCCGCGCAGTTGTGGACGAAACGTCAAGAGTGTCCGAACTCCGACCACGACCTAACAACCCGAGTACCAAACACACGATGCATCATAGCATTGGCCGTGAAAGCCTTTGCATCTATTAAATGTAATGATATATTCATCATCGTATAAAAATTCTTCTTCTTTATCGTCACAAATGTAGTTTTTTATTTAGCATTAACAACAAGAGGGATTTATCATGTTGACACTTTCTAAAATTTCAACTTTTTTTAATTAGTAACGGGACATCATTATGATTAATACTTACGTTGAAGCATATTTTGTTAATTGTTAGGCATTTATTTTCTTTATTAAGCTCTCGAATTGGAGCAGCGGTTATTTTGGTGTTGCGAGTATGTTGTTACATTTTCGAACTCAGTTTTCTGGACACTTGCTTACTTGATAATGTGAATATAGGTTGCTCCAATTTTTTTTTGTTAAAAAGTTCATTATGACGCATTTTGCAATAACAGTAAGTATTGGCTGTTCAGTTATTGCAATTTTTACTGACAAAATGATTGTAAGTTTAAACATTCACATTAAAGTAAGCTGCATATACCCTACAACTTAGTTACTAATATCTAATTTTACTTTAGAATAGGAAAGACGTATCTTGCGGTTAAAAGTGCAAGTGTTGGCCGCGCGATAACCCGCGAAATCGGGCTTTATTTATTGCTACACACATTTCTAAATTTTAAATTTAACGCTGAGAGCACGACAGCCGCGACGTAAAGGCCTCGGCCTGCCAGACTAACGCGCGGCGGGCCCTGGGTTCGACTCCCAGGTCAAAAATAACGGCAAACATCGAGTGCTCTCCGGCCATCATACAAACACCTTTGGCGGTCGTAAAGTACATTCTCCTTCTTCTAACGGGTCAGACTAGCCACCTGCCCGGGGTACGCCCAACATGGCTCATAGTACTACACGAAATGTGTAGTTAGAAACAGGCTAATAGCCTATATATAGAAGAAGAAGAAGAAGAAGAAGAAATTTAACGCTGCGTGTTAACTTAATCCTATATAACTGAACTAAGCCGCAGCAAAGAGGCCTTTATGGCCTACTACCAGCCTCCGGGAGGGGTGCAACCCCCCCAAATACCACCACTAATGCAACCATCAGTATTGACACCAGACCAAACGCAGATCGTCTACAGGCAATTCCATCAAACACCAGGTAATTTTCCACTACAAATGCAACAAACTCAAACATTTTATCCCCAAACCTCTTATCAAACCCAACAAAACACTCATTCCAACGCACTCCCGCGGCCACCAAAACACACTAATAACTGGACCACAGTTTCCTATAAAAAGAAATCTAGATGAAGTGGAAATCAAAAATAAACACCCTAAAGAGAGTGAATATTAGCTTAGCCCACCCTCAACATCAAATCGCTACTCCAATCTAAACATGGAAGGTGACGATGCACAACATGAATCAATCGCTGATAACACTAACGAGAAAATCTCAAAACCACCCCCCATTTTTGTAAATCGTGTACTAACTATTGCACCGCTAATACAACTGCTAAAAGAAAAACCAAACAACAATATGATGTTAAAGCTCTAGCCAATAATCAAGTAAAAATTCAGCCCCAAACACCTGAATATTACAGAATAATAACAAAAGCTCTGACTGAAAAGGGTAAGGAATTTCACACTTATAAACTAAAAGAAGAGAGAAATTATAAAGTGGTGCTAAAATAACTACACCACTCCATCGACTGTAAAGATATCAAAGGTGAAATTGAAAAATTAGGGCACGAGGTCACAAACATTTGTAATATAAAGCAATTTAAAACTAAATTGCCTCTCCCAACGTTTTATGTCGAGCTTAAACCAGCCCCTAACAATAAAAGCATTTTTGAGGTAGAATACTTACAGCAATGCAAAATCAAGTTTTAACCCCCAAGGGCAAAAAGAATTATTCCACAGTGTGTACGCTGTCAGCGTTACGGACACACAAGGAACTTCTGCCAGCTACCCGCTAGATGTGTAAAATGTGCAGGCGATCACCTCACGGATCAATGTCAAAGGAAAGAAAAATCCCGCGATGTCCGCTGCGTCCTGTGTAAAGGAAACCATCCTGCGAATTACAAAGGATGTACTATATATAAACAGTTACAAAGTAAACATTTTCCAACACTTCGACAAAAACAGTACATACCACCCTCACAAATTAGACAATATCAACAAATACAACCGGGACTATCGTATTCACGAATAGCTTCAGTACAACAACAAAACTCTGAACCTGCTGTAAATCTCCCACAAACAACAAATACTAGCCATCCAAACCAACAAGAAAACGACAGACAAGAATTAAAAACATAATGTTAAAGCTATCAGAACAAATAGGAACAGTATTAAACCTATTAACAGCAGTCCTTGCAAAAATTAAATAATGGTCAGACACTTACAGCTTGCCCAATGAAACGCCAACGGCGTATCACAGCACCTTGAAGAATTAAAACTATTTATTACTAATCACAACACTGACGTGTTACTTATTTCGGAAACACATCTTACTGATCGGATCTTTATCAAAATTCCAAATTATGTGGTTTATACCACGAACCATCCAGCGGGAACAGCTCGTGGCGGGTCTGCCATAATAATCAAAAACACAATCAAGCACCATCAACTAGAAAGCCACAGTAGCGATTTTCTTCAAGCAACAAGTGTGTCAATTGATGATCTAATAGGACCCCTCAACCTCTCGGCGGCGTATTTCCCCCCTAAACATGCTGTTAAAGAAGAACAATTTACAAACTATTTCAAAACCCTTGGACAATGATTCATTGCGGGCGCCGATTACAATGCCAAGTACACTGACTGGGGTTCCAGAATTACAACGACATGGGGACGCGAACTAAACAAAACTCTTGAACACAATAACTTGCGGCACCTATCCACGGGAGAACCCACATATTGGCACACGGACCCAAACAAATTTCCTGATTTAGTGGACTTCTGCATAACAAAAGGAATTCATCAAAGTCATGCCAATATAAAATCCTGCTTCGAACTTTCCTCTGACCATTCCCCAATCCTGATCACCCTTCCCACTAAACCCCTCAAAAAAGAAACAACCCCTAAATTAAGCAATAACCGTACAAATTGGAATACCTTTCGGTATGTCGTAAATGTTGAACTAACCTTAAATACTCCACTGAAATCTCCCGAAAACATAGAGGCTGCAGTCAAATTATTCAATGATGTCATTCAGTGGGCATGTTGGAAGGCCACGCCAATTATACCCGATACAGTCACAATTCCTGATTGTCCCTCAATTATTAAACAAAAAATTCTAGATAAAAGAAGACTTTGAAGAAACTGGCAAAGGCTGCGTACACCTGAAAGCAAACTACTACTCAACAGAGCAACTCGAGAGCTACAAGATCTCCTTAATAAAAACAAAAGCGATTGCGTCGAAACATTCCTTAAAGACTTATCACCCACGGAAGCGACAGATTTTTCCCGGTGGAAGACAACAAAAAAACTGAAACAACTAAAAAGATTCTCTCCGCCCGTCCGTAACCTCCAGGGCAGCTGGGCAAGAAGCGATAAGGAGAAGGCAAACGTATTTGCTGTACACTTAACATCTGTGTTCCAGCCACAGCCTTCAGAAAATTTCCCCCAAGAAGAAGACAACCTCACTCAAACACTGTTTCAACCGTACCAACTTGAACCGCCTATTAAAAAATTCAAAGCTGCTCAAGTTCATGATGTTATTAGCACACGCAACCCTAAAAAGGTTCCGGGGTATGATTTAATAAATGGTAAAATACTCAAAGAGCTACCTGCCATCGGTACACAGTACTTAACTCAGTTATATAATGCAGTCCTCCAGAATGGTTATTTTCCATCCCAATGGAAAGTGGCACAGATTATACTCATCGCAATTTTAGTTTTAAGATCTAGTTTATAAGTTTACTTTTATACCCAAAATTTCAAAACTCATCTAGATGACAATTGTACAGAAGCATCCTCCTGGGGATGCTTCTACATGTCCAAATAAGCTATCACAGAATTAACTAAATGCAACTTGTGCAGATTGTAAATAAATTGGGATTTCAATAAAAAAAATCAAATAATAGATTAAACCAGTACAAGGTAAGTGGAGGGTGATATTTATTATATAAACGTGTAAAATAAAATAATATACCCAACCGGAATAAAATTTCTTTCAAATTTTATTTTAAATCTAATTTAAACGATTCATATAAATTATTATTTTATATTGCATGAAATTCTTTTTATAATGTTAAAACACTGCTCAATATAGCAAACAAAAAGTCGAAAATTTACTTTAGTGGCTCGGTTTTATTGCTGTCTGTGTAATATTGTCTGCTGTCACTAAGTTTACATAGGTTTATTTGTTGATACATTATATAGAGAACGATAAAATGCCATAAAAGTAAAAAATACTCTACCAATATTTACAATGCCCCTGAAATCAATCACACTTTAATGGCCTACGACAGACAGTTACTTTTATACACTTTTTGCAGCTCACATTACACGAGTGAAAATAAATGTCCTTTTTGAACAACGGGAATTCTTTCATGTTATCGAACAATTGTATAGCTATCACGCTGTTCAATGCTCTGTTTCGCTGTATTTGACACTTCATTGTACTGTCTGTCTATGAAAAATAAAATTTTAAAGCGGTTGGTTTGTAGCTGTGTATTACATTTTAATGTTTAATACCGAATAAATATTTATTTGTGTAAACAAAAAATTAGCAATTTATGCCATTAAAAATAAAGACTAAAATTTAAAAACAAATTTAAAATATGCTGTAATCAACATTTTTGTATTTTAGGAAATACCAAAAAGCTAAAAAATATGTTGAAAACGCTAATTTAGTGTTTGCTCCGTATGTGTGGAATTCTTTATCTTTTACCGATTATTTTTGTAATATAATATATTTAAGTAAAACTGTTTCCCCCTCTAAAACAAGAAAAATATTTCAAAATATATTAAAATTGTTTTTTAAATACTAAACAATAATTTTTGTTTTTAACTTTAACATGTTATTATATAAAACACAATTCCTGTCCTAGTGGCCAAATTTGGCCGCTTCTGGGCGATTTCTTTCTTCAGACGGCCCAGTTGTTTACAGTACAGGTTCGAATTAAGAGCTTGGCCGAAGAGGATAAGCTTATAGTATTAGTCCGGGCACCAAAGGTGTCAAGCACGGTGGTCGATTCCAACACGACGAAATTAGTTTTAAAATTAAGAGAAAAATATAGGAAACAACATCCAAAAGTGTCTACCTTAAGCTAGTTACACGTCATTGTTTATTATTGCAAAGTATCGTTGAAAACGTCTGTTTTTTTGGTTTTTTATGATTGTTTCAAAAATCGCTTGTAGAGTAAAATATTAAATGCAAAAGTTATACAGGTAACGATTCTACATAAGGAGTAGTTATTTAAAAAACTTACAAATTTTTTTTATTGTTTAAACAATCAAAACGGGTAAAAATCGTGAAAAATCAAAATGAGTTAAAATACATGTTAAAGTTGTTCAAATTCAATGAAAATAAAGTATGTTGTAGTCATTTATATGATAAACAATATCGGCTAGGTTTGATCGCAAAATTTTAAAATGGCGACCTAATGCAAATTTGTTAAGTTGAAATTTTAATTTGCTGTATAATGTGTCACAGGCGACCGATCTAAACCTGCTGCAATCGTTAGGTAATAATAATAAATTTTTATTAACAAATAAATTTTTTATTAACGAAAAACCCGTGACTAAGGGCCGTTTTTTCTTTAATTTAAGACATTAAGATTTGCAACTTAGTGCTTTTTGTTGTGCTTATTTCACCATGAACTTGAAAAAAAAATTTGCGATATGTCCAATAGTAGCGAAGATAGGATACTTGTACGTTTTTATCGATAACGACCGTTCTAATTCATATTTTCACTTGAAACTTGGTGTGATGAAACTAGAATACTTTGTTTATGAGTACAATTTTTTTCGATCCAATTCGATCGATTCTTCATGGTTTAATGAGCGCATGAACGCGTGCGGCGCGAGAGACGGTGCGCGGCCGAGGAATCGGGCACTGTGACGTCACCGCGCGCAGGCGCCGTAGCCACGCTCGGCGCCCTTAGACCCTTAGTTGCAAATTAGTTTATTTGGCTTAGAAAGCACCTATAAAAATGAATTTTTTTTAAGTAACTTTCCGAACTTTTCGATGGTACAATCTATTTTTCCGTGTCTCAATTCCAATAAATAAAAGCTAATATTCCGTAGAGTTCTAATTGAGACACGGAAAAATAGATTGTAACATCGAAAAGTTCGGAAAAACACGTTATTTAAAAAAAATTGTACATCCAGCTTCTTTTTGTATTCGACCTTTTCCAAATGGTTCCAAACAGTTTTTGTGCAATGTTTAGCTCCTGGGCAATAGAAACAGTGCTTACATGACGGTCTGACTCGGCCATTTCCATGATTTTATCTAATAGGTGTATAAATAGTTCTCAGCTTTTTCTACAAAATTAAAGTTTTATTTGAAAACAAACAAAAAATGTTTAAGTATCAAAGTATTCTCCGTTGGCATCGATGACTTTTGCCATCTTTCGGGTAGCTTACGAATTCCCTGCTGATAGAAGCTCACCGGCTTCGAGACGATAAGTTATCGATGCATTTTCGGACTTCTTCTTCTGTTTTGAAGTGCGTATCAGCCAAGTGATGCTGTAACGACCGGAATAAATGATAATCGGAAGGGGGCATGTCTGGGCTATACGCCGCATGTGGGAGAAGTTCCCAGCCTAACGCGTCTGCAGCTCATCCGCGTCAAATGTTTGAGGGCGTCCAGAGCGTGGTTGATCTTCAAGACTAAACTCTTCTCCGCGAAATCTTTGGTACCACTTTTTGCACGTTGTATGACTTACAGCATTCTCACCATATGCGCACAAATCATTTCGGTAGCTTCAGCAGCGTTTTTCTTAAGATGAAACGCGAAGTGGATAGAAAATCGAATATGCTCTTTTGTGATTGCCGTCGTGAACACAGCTAATTATTGAAGTTACGTGCATCAAACGCCAAATCGCATGATATTTCGAAAGACCAAATGTCATTGCTTTAAAACCGCAAGAGGGCGGACTAATACATTACATGTGAACGGTGATTTGCGTCCTGTGAAATCTAAAGCTGAGAACTTATTTATATACCTATTACATTTTCGATTATTGCCCTTCCAGAGCGTGGTACATCTTTCACATCGAAATTACCGGAACGGAATCGATGAAACCAAAACTGCGCTTGATTGGCTGTTACAGTATTAGAATTCTCTTTGCAGGTATTTATATTTGACGAGAGGTGAAACAAACTTGAGTCAACCATTTATAAAACTGTAAATTAATTTTTTGTAGTATGAAATGTCAGCTTTCTAACGGCATTTAGTGTAAACGTAATCGGAATTTTAGAGCACAAGATATAATTTATTAAATCCATCTATTGGAAAAATAATGGATTTCTTTTTACTAGACCTATTATACACACATACTCGCGCGCGCGGGCATATATATATATATATATATATATATATATATATATATATAATATATAATAATAATGGTAAGGCTCTACGCCCGCGTGGAGCACGGCCTGCGAACTGAGAGGTTAAGGCTCTCATCGTTCGCTCTTTCTGCCAGTCGTTGCGCACCATCTCTGGTGCGGGGCGGTGTGGCAAGCACCGCGCCTAAGACGACCGCCATTATTACCCCTTGTTCGAATAAACGCAGATACTCAATTATTTTTAGTGACTGAGTAGGCCACCCGCCAGGCATCAGAGAGCACCGGGAATTGAACCCGGGTCCGTCAGAATCGCAGCCCGCCCCTCAACCACGGGACCACGCTGGTATATATATATATATATATATATATATATATATATATATATATATATACACGACTTGATGCCATTAGTTTATTTCTTACAAATGTGTAGTTATAGTTGATGTTATAGAAATTTGAGTATTAGTTTGTAACTGACTATTCTACATAATATACTTTGTGACTGTACCCTTTACATAGTCAATAGTTGCGAATAAGATATTTGATATTTGCATATCAGCAAGTTGAATTTTTCATAAATGTTTATATTTGATAGATTTGTTGTAATCTATCCATTATTGAGTATATAAATTATTTAAATTAAGTGTTGGGGTACTTACAGTTTTTTTTTAGTTTAAATTTAAATTTATGTTTTATTTATATTATTATATGATCAAGTGTTTATTACTTGGCAACTTGAATGGGTAGTTATACATAATGTAACACTTTGAAATACTTACAGGTAATTCTTTTGGATTTAAAGTCTTTGCACTAAAACTACATTTTGGTATATAGAATATTATTTTTTCACTTCTAATAGAACTGATACTGCTTTTTGTAATTTGTAATGTCCTAAAAAATAGGAGTCGGAGCGGAGTTTTAAATTTTTGCCTTAGTAACCGATATGTTACTATACTTAATATTGTTAGTATGTTTTAGAAATGTAACATTTCTTTATATTGTAATAATTTTTTTGTTTTGAATTTATTTTCCTTATTCTTATCCTATAAAAGAATGCCATCTATACCAAAATTGTCCGTCCGTCTTTAAAATATCTCAAAGAAACGTTCCGTTACGGGTAGATAATTTCGCCGTCAGTACCAGAACGATGTCTTAATTGAATTTGCTTTGAGAGCAAGTTGTCGATTTCATATCGCGACTGTAGCCACAGGCAGATAAGCGATACGTTGAATTTATTTTCATCATCCGAGACCGGAGTGGCATACAAAATTCGCGTCGCCAGTAGGTATGCGGGCGCTTCATGAAGAGCGCTGCTTGTTGCGGCGTTTAATCCTGTTTTTATTAAATAACCCCGTTCCGGAGCATTAAGCGCTGCACGTTTGCAAAATGCAAGATGTCGTTAACCTGTTGTTCGGCGTTGTTAATGCCGGGCTTTTATCTTGTTTGCACGTGCCAGAGGTGGGCACGAGACAAAATCATCGATTATGCGCATACGAAGTTCGCAAACGAGCTTGCGATGCGAAAGGCAGTTAGGGCGGGCTTTGCTCGTGTTATCTAAGAGCAAAGTTGAGCATGACATTAGTTAATTTATGTCACACGTGGTCCTGTAGAGCTAACGTTGATCGGTTTATAGTTTTCACTTGTTTGCTTGAACGCCAATCTACATAATTGTGGTTTTAGAAAATCCCAATTCATTTTTACGATGTGGTTATGTTAAACAAAGGACTACCCAAAAACGTTATGATTATAATAACTGTCTCGTATGTGAAAAGGGTTTGGTTCACCAACAGCCATGCGATATTTCAGTTGTCATTTTTCCATCCATACATGTTTGTTTATATTTATAAGATACCGTTCTTTTCGTAACTTGTATAGGTTAGTTGAAAATTCTTCTCTTAAGCGAGCGGTTTTTCGATTACTACCACTGTATTTGAATTTTTTTTATTGAAATTTAAGAATTTTGTTATTTATTTATTTTTTTTTGAATAATGTTTTAGAACGTATGGGTTCTAACAGTTCAATTTCTTCCTCTCTCTAGGCCAAATTCCTAAAACTGCATCTTTCCACATATCTCAACCACTTGAGTCTTTGGGCTTTTGTTACTACCGTTATCTTAGATTCCTTGTATGACTTTTTTATTTCTTCATTTGTTCTTCTGATCCAGATTTCGTTTATTTTCTTTGCGCCATATATTTTTCGCAGCAATTTCCTTTCCTATACTTCCAACATGTTCGTATTTGCTTTGGTCAAAGTTTAAGTTTCACTGGCGTATATTACAGTAGATCGTATAACATATACATGTATCTTCGCTCTTTTAGAGATGTGTTTGTTCTTTAGTCGTTTATTAAAGCCATAGATATATTGATTGCTGATTATTACTGACGCCAATTGATCTCCTTGTCTAACTTCTTCACTGTTTAAAATTTTTCTGATGTCCTATAATTTACTGTCACCTTATTTTCTGTCATTTGTAACGTTACCCGTACCATGTTTATTAATTTCTCGCTGTTTAAAATCAGTAAATAAGGCCGTTGTCTGTTTTTTATATTTGAAACTTTCTGCTTGTATCTCCCTTAATACATAAATTTGATGTTATGCTTCTACCCTGCTTAAATTCGCACTGATATTTGACAATATTTGCCTCCCATTTTATTCTTTAACTTATCTTTAATGAACGTTGTGAGAATTTTATATGCTATATTGAGAAGTGTTGTGCCCCTGCAATTGACTGGTTTAGGCTGGTCCTTTTTTTTTATTTGTTGGTGGAGATTTCTAATTTTAAAGTTCTTGAAGCTTTTTTCTATTTCTTTTAGTGCATTTTTGTTATATTGTTTTTTTGCTTGTTAATAACCTTTTAGTTTTGTTTCTTTGCTCAACACTTATTTTTGACCTCCGTTTCTTTGACTATCATCTTTAGTTTAACTTATTCCCTTTTTCCAGTTTTCTCTTACATTCTTTATCGTACCATGATTTTCTTTCTCTCTTCATTCCTCTGTTACGTTTTTTGCCAATTTTATTTATTGCTATTTTTGTCCTATTCCATTCTTGTTCGATGTTGTTGCTCTGTTTGTTGTATTTTAATTCTTCTTTTAGGAGCTGTTCATATTTTATCTCTTATTTCTCCTCAACCTCACTAATTTATTTGCTGTTATCTTATTTTTCACTTGGTTCTTGCGAGTCGTGATATTTTGTTATTATATAATAATAAGAATTCATATCCGATCCTCTGTACGTTCTTACATTAATAATCTACCTTTATTCATGACTTTCAATAACAACATAGATTAGGTTAACAGTCTGTCCATCCAGTGATCTCCATGTTCCTTATGGATTTCTTTTCTTTGGAGATATGGGCTCTTGATTAACATATTTTTTCTTTTGCGAAATTTATTAGAAAATATCTATTTTTATTCGTTACATCATGTTTATTATACTGTCCTATTATAGGTTATACAACTCTTCCTTGCCTATCTTTGCACTAGCATTACCTAATATGATCTTCATATTATTGGAATTTATTAATATGTTTTATCTAATTTATTATAAAACTTTTTTTTGTTTTTATATCTTTTTCTTAGACTATGCATTAATATTTACAAAGGTAATTGTTTCAGAAAATTGGTTAAAGCTTCTTTTACGCAGCTGCATGACTCGTGTTTATTTCGAGTCCGTTTATGACAAGCTTATTTATTCTATCTTTTTTACCCATTTCAAGCTATTTCTCATTTTACTTAATTATTTTTTAATTTGTTTGTTTTTGTTTTGTTTATTCTCTTTTCTTAGATTTTTATTTTCAAGTTTCAACTTTGATATTTCTTCAGTAAAAATCTTTTGCTCCTCTCTAATTTGCTGTATTTTATTTTTTATTTCTGTTTGTTCTACTTTAGAGCCAGCGTGGTTCCGTGGTTTAGGTACGGGCTGCGATTCTGACGGACCCGGGTTCAATTCCCGGTGCTCTCGGATGCCTGGCGGGTGGCCTACTCAGTCACTAAAAATAATTGAGTACCTGCGTTCATTCGAACAAGGGGTAATAATGGCGGTCGTCTTAGGCGCGGTGCTTGCCACATCGCCCCGCATCAGAGATGGTGCGCGACGACCGGGCAGAAAGAGCGAACGTATGAGAGCCTTAACCTCTGAGTTCGCAGGCCGTGCTCCCACGCGGAGCGTAGAACCTTACCATTATTATTATTATTGTTCTACTTTAATCTCTTACATTAGTTTTAATATTCGATTTAACTTATCATATTTGTTTTTTTGCGATTTTAGCGACTTTCTTAGAATTTTTTTGCTTCTATCAATACTTTTTTTATTTTTATCACTTCATCAGTTGCATACTTGTTTGAATGAACCATCTTTATTTTTCTCATTCTTTGCTGCATTTATTTTTACTTTTCGATTTTCAATATTCGCTATTCAATTTTCAACTCGATGTGGTCCTGTATTTTATTCGACTGCTATCAGCTCTACGCGATAAACCTTCGCCCGGACCGACTCGGCTTGGAGACTTGGATTTTGTTATAAGCTAATTGCCGTTATTTAAAAATCTCTCACCTTTATTTGTTTTTTTGCAAGCCGTAATTTATTGTACATTTCACACTTACTACGTTTAATTTTTCTGAGCTCGATACCACCTAATTTTAGGTTAGACATCGGAGCGTCAAAAAAGTTATTAGAACAATAAAATATTAACAATCGTAGACTCAAACAAAACAAATAAAGTTACCTAAGTTTATAATAGCACTTGTATAAATTTGTTCTCGTAATATATAGTTATTCTATTTGAATGGCAAGTCAGAGGTATCTTGAGTCTATGTTTGGTATTGCTTAGTAAAGTTAATACTGCAACTTTAAAGTGAAATTCTAACTTACTAATACTTTTTTTATTTTTAACTGTCGTTCTTTAATTGTACGTACTTTTAGATCACGATATATTTTTGCACTACCTGTGTCGTTTGCTGCACTGGTGATGAACTAAGGTATTAGTAATTAGAACATTTATATTAGTGACATATTTGATAACAACGCAACCCTTCATAATTAGGTTTCATAAAGCCATACATGTTTGAAGATTGCTTTGTCTATTAAGAGTTTATTATTCAGGAAACGTTGCTTACAGTTAATCTATATTATTATTATATTATTATATTATGGGCAAAACTCTATGGACGCTAGGCCCCCCCACGTAAAAAAATGTAAAATGTTTCTTAGTCAGATACGTAACTGAATCTATTCGTAGTACAGAGAAGTGAACTATATTTTCTACAGTATAGTATACTTCTATAACATTCGGCAGTCAGTGTAGATTAAGCTGTATTGAACGTTATCTAAACCAAAAAATAATTTACGATCATTTTGCTAATGCATATGTTTTGATTTTAGATTAAGAATGGATCAGAAAATCGAAAATAAAACTGTTTGTGCTTGATGTTTGAAAGCGTCTAGGAAACGAAACAACAGATCATTTTTCCCAAAAAAATCACGTTATTCGCGTCATAGAGCACTGTTACAATGAAAGACGTAATGATCAGCAAAGAAACGAGTGTGTCTTAGTTGCATTTCTTGGGCTAAAAAGCAGTCAATAATTGAGGAGTAAGAAATTCATTCTGCACCAATGTCAGTTGCAAATCACAATGAACTTGTTGAAAGTGCAGATGTTAGTGAAAAAGCTACAGGAACGTCTAATATCAGTTCGGATTAATATGGTGACTGTGAAGGTAACGCTAGTGTCTGGGTATCTAAATTTGGATTTGGGTCCCAATCTGCCCATCCTCATTTACTTGTTTACGCATACGACATTTTTAATTGTCTTTCAAAGTGGATTTTTGCGTTCTAATACCGTTATTGTTATCGATTGCTACTTATCTGGCTTAGAGATGAATATTCTGAATGTGCTAGCGCAAACATTTACAGAAAAGACAATTTCCACATAAGAACTACATTTCGACTGATGTAGAACAAATGTACATGCCACGACGTAGTACTCCTGTACAGTAATGTACTCCTTGTGTCGTTTAACAACCTTCTTGACCCCTTCGAAAAAGAAATTTTTTGGTTGCTCACGAATTCATGTGCGCACCGCTTGCTAGATGTCACCATCTGAGCTGGTAATTAAGCAGTGCTAGATCAAAGCATCCATCATCTCTTTAAAACGTTTGTAGATTTTTCGTAGATGTTGATGCTGCATGTTGTGCAAATATTCGAATTTTTGCAGATTTAACCCCATCTACTCACAGAAAACGTACTACAGCATGTTATTTTTTGATGGTGCAATCATTTAGTGGAGCGGCCATACTTTTACTTAGGTTGCTTTCTACCACACGACTGAACATGGAATGCTGCGTGCGGCTAGTTACTGGTCATCCCTTGTGTACATGTAGTGTTACGCATCAGCGCCACTCCCTTGTTTTTCCCTTGCAATTTTAAAATTGCTTTTACTTTCTGATTAATAGCCTTTTTCGCTTTTCTAGTTACAGTTTTTCCAACATTCATATCATTCAATTAATCATGAAAAACAAAGCGAATCTATTGATGTAGATAACAGTGACAGTAATGAAAGCCATACAGACTACTACACTATCAGCTGACAGAAAGTTAAAGAATATAGCAGTTAAATACTCGTCTTTACCAAAAGAACAGTAACGACAATTTTTACTAACAAATATATTCTTAATATTAGTAAAACCTATTACAAATAATTCAACAGCATTTGAAGTGCAGACACTTTAATAAATAAGCTGCCACCTATTTTTGTATAAGACATGATTAATTATAACGAGAATGGTGTAAAACCATAAATGAAACTTTCGACAGCGCTGATGTCAAAACTCTGGTGTTTCATGGGTTCGCTCCGAAATTTTTTGCAAAGAGACTAACTTTCTTTCTTTCTTTCTTTCTTTCTAAACTTACAATTCTATCTCCTCCTAGACGCTTCAACCGATTTCCTTGAAACTTGCACACCACATTCACAACTATATTTGATAATTCGGCGCAAAAAAATCAGCCTTCTAACTTTAACCGTTTTTGAATTATTTAAATATTTTGATTATTGTATTATATAGATGTCGCACCTGTGACAGATAAAAACATTTTTTTTAAAACAGCGCCATCTGTTGGACGTGAAAGCAAAGCCACAACAACGCGTAGCCGGGTACAGCTATTTTAGAATAAAAACAAACATTCTGTTACTGTTGCCAACATTAATCTAGAGAAAAATTATAAATTACTGCAAATGAACGTAAAACGTAAAAATTACGGAGGTGAATTATGAATGAGCGTATAAGCTTTGCATTAATTCAACTTTACGTATTACGTATTTCCTATGGGCGGCTTATGCTAACGTCCACCATGAATGGGCGTTAAATTGTTCCATGTTACTGATCCAGAGAAAAAGCCGGTCTAATTAAAAATTTATACGTTCGGACCTTGCAAAAATTTGAGGGAAGGCGGGTGAAAAATTGTCAGTCTAGGACGCCAAAAATATCTTTTGGCGGGCAACTCCTAGTCTCTTCATAAACGTGTACTCAAAAAATTATGAAGTTCTGAGAACTCGCTTATGTCAAAACCCTGGTGTTTCATGGGTTCGCTCTTGTGGAATAATATTGATTATGACGTTTTCTTTCGAATGAGGTATTATAAACCCTGTCGAATCCTAAAAAATCCTGTTGACCTTGTCGTGATCTTGTGACCTTTGACCGATTTCAAAAATTAAATGACATATGTTATGTGATGGAAAAAAGTTTGACCTCACTGTTGACCCCTTGACCTTTGGCGAAGAAAGTACTGACCTAAGGTATATGTATGCCAAGCTTGAAGTGAATCCGATTATTATAACGGAAGTTATCGTGTCTCCATACAGACACACAGACAGACAGACACCATGTTAAAATCATTATCTTTCGCCTATAGCGTTCCGCTGACGAAAGTTAATAAAATAATGCAAAGTCTAACCGCAGAATGAAAATAAAAAAAAAATGAACGACAAAAGAAATAATACAGTTAAAATAAATACAAAAATATTTGACACGTACAGAAAACTAATAAAATACATGTGCGAAAATAATATACACCTATCATATTAGATGAAATAAAAACGATCATACAAAGTAGTCTTAAGAAATATCTAACGCTTTAAAAACCTAAGTTATAAAATACAAAACATTCTGGACATAAAAAGCATAATATTTTTGATCGACCTTAAACCAGCTGAGAATAACAAAGCCACATTCGATCCTAGGAAAACAGTTGCTAGTTTTGAATCCCAAAGAAAAAATACAGAAATAGTCCAGTGCACAATACTCAAAAATATTCTAATAGGCCATGTGACACCAAGACTTGTACTAAAATATATTAAGAGCTGCAAAAAATATTTTCGCCAAATAACTAACCAGCAGCCAGAAGACCCCTTTAATTTCAACCAACATCCTAGCCAACAAATATTACAATTATCAATCTTAGTATCCCAAATGAAATTATAAAAATTGTAAAAAAAGGAGGGGCAAGGACTAGATGACAACGCATGTGCAGCGTAGCCAAAAAAGCTGTTTGAAACGAGTTAAATGAAGGTGAATACTTTCGTCTACTTATTGACAGAAGAAAAACACATAACACCAAAAGAACTCAAGAAAATGAACTTGAAGTTGAAGAAAATATATTGGGTCATTGGAAGAAATTTCTCATTACCGTCAGATGACAAAATCCAGACTTACGATTGTCACCTGTGAGATTGTGCAAATAGATCACTGAAGTCATTCAACGCTTTCAGTCTAAACCAGCCACAGTATAATAGACACTCCCTGGCGTGTAACCAATCAAATACTCTTCTCAGACCTCAAAATCAACCCCATATGTAAAGAACTGATCAACCAATATATTGTTAAACACTAAACATCTGTAAAGCCATACTCTTATGAAATTGTTGCATTTCTGATAGAAAATCCTAAATTTAAACGACTTAAGAAATGTGACCAAACTATCCAGATAATTAACAACGAACTGACTCCACTAGGGGTCTTCCATTCACACGTTATCATGTATTAGTATAACATGTTAATAAAAAAAGTGCAAATTACATTTCCCAAGATCTCGAACGTAAACGATAGTTTGGTTGCTCTCGGACTAATATTAAATACTGAAGTTGTACCTAACTGATAGATATTTTCACAACATGGTTTTTTTTCATCTGCGCCGGAGTTCTTTTAAGGAGCCTGCTGGATCTATTTTTATATATCCTTTTACAAAAAAACTATAGTCGCTGCATTTGATGATACTGCCATACTTTTATCATACACTGATCCTAATGCTTTATTTTAAAATCTCTTAGACTATCTACATAACGTAAGAAAGTGAACAAAAAATAGTTTACTAAGATCAATGAGAATAAATTAGCACAGGTGAAGTTTTCTCTGAGAAGGGGTACCTGTATTGCTCAATAATACCAATTCTAGCTGGGGATGTATATAGACATGGAAAAAAACATATATGGATAAAAAGAAATCAGTTAAGTGTAATACGAAAAATGTATTGGCTTATTGGGAAAAAACGCAGCCCTTCAAACAAAACAGAATATGGTTATACAAAGCCATTATTAAATAGATCTCAGCATATGGAATACAAGTTTGGGGAATTGAAAGCAACTTAAACATATATATTTTAAGACACTTTTAGTTTAAAGTCTTAAGATGTACCTTGGTATGTTCCTCACCATGTTATTCAAGGAGAGTTAAGTATCTCTTATCGAAGAATTTAGCAATGTACACGTTGTCGAGATCGCCTCAGTGCCCATTCAAATGCGCTAACAGAATTTCTACTCAAAAGCGATAAAAAAAGTTTAGGTTTAAAAGATTTAAGCCCTTTGACCTACCATGTTTGTGTAACAGTGTACTAGTGTGTAGTATTATTCGTGGCATGAGCTTATAACAGAACTAGTTTTTTTATTACTGAAAATATTCGTTGGTTTGTCTCCAGTATAACTATTCAGTAATTTCTTGAATACCTTTATGAGATAAACTTAAGATAACATAAAAAAAAAATTAAAAACACGAAAACAATTTGAAAAGAAACCTCCATTTTGTTATTAATGACAGATACGCGTAAATACGGAATCAAATATCTTTAAAGCATAATGCGGAGGTCCTCGGTCCCTGGCCGTGTAAAAAGCATTGCCAGAGTAACGCGTTTGGGGCCACGTGAAAATACACGAAAGATCGTTGCTATATATTTCGTAATGTCAACATAACGTCAACGCTCATTACGGCGTTGTACCAGAGTGAGGCAGAAATACGCAAACGATCGTTGCTATATATTTCGTAATGTCGACATAACGTCAACGCTCATTACGGCGATGCACCAGAGTGAGGCGGAATTTGTGACTGGCACAATCGTTGGAGGGCAGCAATAGTAACGATTGCTACAGAAAGTTCGTAACACTTGCATTCTTTATAGTAGCCAAGCGTAGCTGGCTGGATTTTCTAGTTTTTATTATATACATTAGAAACCTATAACAGTATATTATTACTTTTACATACTTTGAAATTTCTTTTATAAAAAACTCTTTCACTTAAGAATATAGCCACCCTGTAACACCATCTTAAAGTGCAGTGTCATCGTTAAAGCCAGTTTTTGCCTCGTTGTGCACATTAGTCCGTTCATTTTTAAATCTGCGACACCGTTGATGTGCTACGGTTTTACTGATCACGCTTTGTTCGTAAACATTACAGTTTGCGATGAATCGTAGCTGTCAAAAGTTGTTTTTCACGCAGAAATCGTATTACTGCGCACACCTTACATTTTGTGGAATTTTCTATGGCAACGTTCATTTTTACTTTCCTTATCCTATAATAAGGAAAGTAATGTAATCGGCGGAAATTTGACCTACCCAGTTTTTCACATTTCTGGACGAAATATAGCCTCAGGACACCAGGACTGTCTGTCAGTAAACAGGATATCTCTAGAACCGTAAGAGCTAGAGACTTGAAATTTGGTATGCAAGTTAGTTTTTGGTAGGGGACCCAGTGGTAAAAATCGGCTGAGTCGTTTGGTCGCAAGGTCGCAAAATCGGTCGCAAAGCGGTCGCGAATCTAAACGGTTGTAGATACAAAAAATGAGAATAAAAATGATTTGTTATCACGAGATAAACATAAATTTAAAATAAAAGTTGTTAAAATAGGAACTCGAAAAAAAATTGAAGCTCAGGATTTTTAATATACCGGGTGTTCATAAAATGTTTCGGGAAATTTATATTAGCAGATAGATCAGACCGAGATGAACAAAAAATTACAATGAAATTTTTTGATCCGAGGTCAAATGAATAAGTTATATCCAATTAAAAATTAACGGGTGGGGGGGGGGGGGCTTGGCGGCTAGGAGGGAGCACGCAGGCGATAATGGGAAGGCTGCGCGGCCGAGCTCGCACGGTTACCTTCAGTGACGTAGCAAAATTTTAAGTACGAGTCAATTATTGTCTTGTACTGTTTATTTTAATCAGCTTTCGAGTGTTGGACTCGTGCCTCGTCTTTTAAAATAACAAGTTCCGGGACAAGAGCAGCGCAGGGACGAGACGATGGACCTGGTATAATATATAATAATAGGATAACGAGAGTCGTGTGATGTTCACACCAAGAGTTTTAAATTAATCTAGCGGACGAGTAAACTGCAACAGAACCTTTTTCTTCCACTTCTTGTTGCCTACTGAACTACTTCATATATCGCCGTAGGACGAGCGCCGCTATTCTCGCCTGTCTTCCGCATGTGCAAACGGATGTTTTATATATAATATATTAAGCTCCTTGTAGTTTTTTACACATTAAATATAAATACATAGTAAAGTTGTCAACATATGAAAATGTAATATGTGATGTGATGTTTTAGACGACAAATTTCAGACCCTCCATTTGTGACGGGTGATGTATAAAATTTCTCTTTGTAAACAAAATAAATGTTTTAGAAGATGATTACATCACAGTAGTTTAAAATGATAAGACATTCTATTTGAACTGGCCTCATAATTTTATTTTCGCTTCGGGGTATATATACATTAGCTTTCATAAATTCAGTTACAGATGTAAGTTTAAAAAAGTATCGTCCCTTCGGTAGATGATGCCGTCCTAAGATGCATTATATCCTGTCAGATAAGAATCCCGGGATATGTTTTGAAGTCGCGAGGCGGTCCATCAAAGCGAATCCCTTATTGACGGCGTCTTGAGGGCGAACCCTTCGAGGGCGCTCTTCCGGATTGATGGTCACGCAAGAGTGGTTCGTCATTGTCTTCTATTGTGATTTAGCCGTTCGATTATTCGTTTCCTGAGTGCAATCCCAATCCAATTATAAGGTGCGCGCGGTTTATCAGCGTGAAAAATTGTTGCGCCAGGTAATGAGAGGGGATGTTTGCTCGGCTAAATATTTCACGCGGGCCCAAAGCTGGAGCAAAACAAATAATGCGTTAGCCGTTCGCGGATCCCGGAATTTGGTTTATTAAAGGCAGGTGGAGGTCACGCGTGAAGGTTCCGGCGTGTTCGAGACGAGCGTTCCAGTTTTATGATTATCGAATCCTGTTGTTTGGCAAAATTTGCGCCGAGTTTGCCGGCTTTGTTCGGAGCGCGTTTTATCTTTATATTGGTTGGATCGTTGCAATAAATAATAAATTTTGTAAGATAGTACTAAGGTAATTTAAAATATTAAGGTTTTTCGTAAAATATGTCTGATATGCTATCCTTTAATCAAGTAATAAAAAGTTAAGCAAAACACTATAGCAAGGACGCAACAACAATAATAATAATAACTAAACTAAAAGCAATAATAGATATTGTACTTGAAATTGAAAAAAGACTGCTTAAATTATTAGTTTAGTTCTCCATTATGAATAAAAAGACAATCGTTTTAAATAATTAATGATAGAATTACCGAATTCGTCCGCACCACAGGCTAGTGCATCAACCGCGCGGCCATGCGGATGTTTTTATTTTTTTTATTACAACTAAATAATTAACTTCGAACGCCCTCTCGAGGCCATATTCTTTACTTTTGTATGTTATCAATTTTAAACTTTAGCTCGATCTCATTTTGTGGTACTGCACCTCCTTATATTTATTCTTGTTTCTATTAATAACTTCATATTTTTTTTTTAATTTTTCATTTTTTCCCTCTTTAGATTATCGACGTGTACAACAAATTGGTGTCTGTAATGGTAAATTCTTCTCTATTGCCACCTCTTACTATTTTCTCAAGAATTTAGTTGAATTGGCACAGGATTTCCTTGTTTAAAGTCTTGCTTTACATTAAAACTTTCTAACATATATACATCAGCCCGAACATTATCTTCAGAACTAATTAATGTCATTGTTATCAATCTTATCAGCTTAGTTGAGATACTTAAATTTTATAGATAGATAAGTTTTTCATACGCCTAGTTAAAATTGATATGAATTAAACATTACGGTAAATTATGTATATAATAATTTGCTATCACTTGCTTTTTATAAAGATCTGATTATTTATTAACCTATTATTGCAAAAACCGCATTAATAGTCACTATCGCTATTTTTGCTATAGTGTTTTTAGACAGTTTTTCAAAACTTTATAAGTCAGGTAAAAAAAACTGTAATTTTTGTATATCTACTTTACGTCTTTTTTATATTCAAGATATAATACGGCTTCCAACCATTTGCTTGGAATAACTTTGTGGTGAGTTACTTTAGTTATAATTTCCGAAAGACTGTAATGTTATTTTATTTAACACTTTTATTGTTTTCTAAAAATGAAATTGTAACTTCTATCTCCTTTCGAATTTGAATTATTTTGTATAATAATGGGTGTACAAATAAGTTTCCGCGGTTTTCAAAAGATGACGCCACCGATAAGATAACATCGAAATTGTCAGCTGTAAAAAGTCGTATAGTATATGTTGACATCTGGCAACAGCATAACCTTTTAATACATCTGACTTTTTGCTAGCATCACTTAGTTTTCATCGTGTTAAGATGTCAAGTTTTGAGCCAAATAAGCGTCATTTGCGGGAATTGCTAATTTACTTCTTTAATTTAAAGAAATCTGCAACTGAGGCGCATAAGTTACTCGTAGAAGCATACGGTAATGTTAATTTGAGTGAGAGAAATTGTCGGGAGTGGTTCCAGAAATTTAAAAGTGGTGATTTTGACGTGGAGGGCAAAACACGTAGTGGAAGGCCCAAAGTGTATGATAACACAGAATTGGAAGCTTTACTGGAGGAAGATCCGTGCCAAACGCAAGAAGAACTTGCACAAGAGTTAGGAGTGACTCAGCAAGCTATTTTACAACGTCTCAAGGCCCTGGGTATGGTTCAAAAACAAGGAAATTGGGTTCCTTACGAACTGAAGCCAAGAGACGCCGAGCGTCGCTTATTCGCTTGCGAACAATTGCTCAAAAGGCAAAATCGCAAAGGATTTCTGCATCGAATCGTGACGGGAGACGAAAAATGGATCCACTACGACAACCCAAAGTGTAGGAAGTCATGGGTAAGCCCGGCATGCCTCTACTTCGATGGCCAAGCCAAACATTCATGGCATGAAGCTAATGCTGTGCATTTGGTGGGATCAGCTTGGAGTAATCTATTACGAACTGCTCCAACCTAATCAAACCGTCACCGGGGAACGTTACCAACAAATCAACTGATGCAATTGAGCTGAGCATTGAAGATTAAACGTCCACAATATGCCAAAAGGCATGATAAAGTCATTTTTCAGCATGACTACGCTCGGCCACACGTTGCAAAAATCGTAAAGGAAACGTTGGAAGGACTGACTTGGGACGTCCTACCCCACCCGCCGTATTCACCAGACATTGCTCTTTCAGATTACCACCTATTCCGGTCGATGACTCATGGTCTGGCTGAGCAGCACTTCACTTCTTACGAGGAATTGAAGAAATAGGTCGATTCGTGGATCGCCTCAAAAGACGAGCAATTTTTTAGACGGGGTATCCACTTGCTGCCCGAAAGATGGTCAAAAGTAGTAGAAAGCGATGGGCAATATTTTGAATGACATTATTTGTACCTTTTTTTACAATAAATTCTTAATTGTTTATAAAAAAACAGCGGAAACTTATTTGTGCGCATAATACTTCAATTCTTCCTTCTTTACAAAGTATTTTAGGTTTTTTTCATCATTTTTATTATTATTGTTTAAAATCTTTTTTAAATGATTTCGCTTTTTGATTTTTTGCATTTCCAAAATACTAATGCAATTTTAAGTTCTTTGTTTTCGTTTTTCACTCCTGATATTTCCTTTTTTATAAAATTATTTTCAATTGTTTGCACTCACTGTTCAACTGCGTCATACAGTTACTGTATGCCATCCATTCATCTTATGTTCTGTAATGGCATAGCCTAAAGAAAAAGGTCCTTTAAAGCTTATCACATCTTCTATGTCCTTCAATGTTCTTACATCCAGCAAGAAATGGTCTATTTGACTTATTACAGAGTCACCTAGTGATCTGCAGGTTTTCTTATGTAGCTGTTCATGCTAGAAGTATATCTATGTAATTCTTAGGTTTGTTTTCTTTTCTTAGAAATTCTATTTACCTCAACCCGTTTGCATTACTGTCTGCATATTTATGCTATAGTGTTTCATATTGGGTTATATATCTCTTTACTCATGATAAAATTTTAATTTTCAACCGAAATTTCTTGATTAACCAATTCCTGATACGGTCATAATGTTTTTAATATTAATGTTTGTATTAATGGTTTTATTTTCCTTTTTCATTAAGCTGCACAACTTATTTGCTATAGGTTTAACATTTAATTCTTGTGCTTTTAGTTTTTATATAAGTTGAAGCCTAATCCAAAGATCCTCTGATTATTTGCACTTTTAAAGGAGATGTGGTCCGCTAGTTCCACTATTCCATTTTCCTTCTGCTTAGTTTTTTGTAGAGTAATAAGACTTACGCTAAATTTTTTTAAAATAGCTTTCAATTTTTTAGGGGCATTCTTTAAAAGTGCTCCTCTCGTTTAATCTACCACAGATCATACTATCCTTTTTTTTCTTTAGCCAGTTTCGTACATTTGTCGTCTTTGAGTCTGTCCTTTCTTGTAATCATTAGTTTTCTGTTGTACTAAGTGTATAAATAAGTTCTCGGCTTTAGATTTCAAAGGACGCCAATCACCGTTTACATGTAACGTATTAGTCCGCCCTCTTGCGGTTTTAAAGCAATGACATTTGGTCTTTCGAACACATAACCTCAATAATCAGCTGTGTTCACGATGGCAATCACAAAAGAGCATATTCGATTTTTTATCCACTACGCGTTTCATCTTAAAAAAACGCTGCTGAAGCAACCGAAATGATTTGTGCTGCATATGGTGAGAATGCTGTAAGTCATGCAACGTGCAAAAAGTGGTACCAAAGATTTCGCGGAGGAGAGTTTAGTCTTGAAGATCAACCACGCGCTGGACGGCCTCAAACATTTGACACGGATGAGCTGCAGGCATTGCTGGATCAAAACAATGCGCAAACTGAAAAAGAGCTTGCAGAACAGCTTGGCGTCACTCAGCCAGCCATTTCCATACGTTTGCATGCAATGGGTAAGATACAAAAGGAAGGCAGATGGGTTCCGCATAAACTGTCCGAAGACAACAAAAATCGACGGCGTGACACCGCACTCCATTTGCTTTCAAGGAACCGAAAAAGGATTTTCTGCATAAAATTATTACGGGCGATGAAAATGGATCTTGTACGACAATCCCAAGCGCAAAAAATCATGGTAGACCCTGGCAAACCTTCGACATCGACTCCAAAGCCCAATATCCACGCCAAAAAGAATTTGCTCTGTATCTGGTGGGATTGGAAAGGTGTGCTGTACTATGAACTCTTGAAACCAGGTGAAACAGTTACGGCGGATCGCTACCAACGGCAACTCATCAATTTGAGCGACGTAATCGAAAAAAAAAGGCCATTTACTGGATAAGGAAGTCGCAAAGTCATCCTGCTCCATGATAATGCGAAGGCGACGCAAGAACACATCTTAGCGTTAGGCTGGGAACTTCTCCCACATACGGTGTATAGCCCAAACATGGCCCCTTCCGATTATCATTTATTCCAGTCGTTACAGCATCACTTGGCTTATACGTACTTCAAAATAGAAGAAGTCCGAAAATGCATCGATAACTTTATCGTTTCGAAGCCGGTGAGCTTCTATCACCAGGGAATTCGCAAGCTACCCGAAAGATGGCAAAAGGTCATCGATGCCAACGGAGTATAATTTGATACTTAAGCTTTTTTTGTTTGTTTTTAAATAAAACTTTAATTTTGCAGAAAAAAGCTGAGAACTTATTTACACACCTTTATATTGAGTTTTTACATTCAGATCCATACCTCTCTGTCTTTCGTCCTCAGATTTTAATAATCTACTCTTGAACGGTTTTTCTTGAAGATTTTTTTAGGCTCTATTTTAATTCTTGCTTAACTATTACTTTCTCCTCCTGTTAGATGTATGAAAACACCAGATCCTTCTAATTTTGCTTTTTTTCATCATTTTTTGATTTTTTTTGTCTCATGTATTTATTTTAAGCCTTTTAAAGGGTGTGTAAGTTTTTTTTTTTTAACGGACGGTTGTTGACTTATGTAAGTAAACGACTTAGTCCTATCAAATCGTTACTTTAGTAACAATCGCAATGACTGAACAGCTAATACCTAGTATAGTACACAATGCATTATAATAAATTATTTAATAAATGTTTTTAAAAGATGCATCAGTATCACCGTCACAAACGCTATTAGAATTTATTAGTTTATTTAGGGTAATCTATTGCTAAAGAATAATCAAATATACACTAAAGTTGATATTAGTTATTGTAGTGCTTCCTCCTTCCCGATTTCTTAATTCTGCTCAATAAGTTACGTTACCTGAGATTAGTAAGAAAACTATTTTTGTGTTAGATACTGACATCTAATAAAACTTGAGCCTATGATTATATTCCTGAGTTTAAACAGAAAAATACCAGGTGGATAATGAAAGACCAACTTGAATACAAGAAATCTAAATTAAAGCTATAACCGTGGTAAAACACGACACCCTTTTATTTGAATGTTACTTTAATAATTAAAGAACAGGCAGGCTTCTTTTGTTGTTATTATATTGCCAATAACTATAAACCAAGTGCAAATAATACCTAGTTGCATATAAGGTCAATAAACTATCTGATCGGAAAAAACTTTATAATGTGCGTTTTGTATGGAAATATTTTAAATAACATTTGCTTTTAGTGCAAGCACATGACATATTGGCGTTAATACGTAAAGAGAGTTTGAAGTGCAGGTTATTATTTAGTGAAAATGTTTAAAAGAAGGAAACTTAAGGTGCGGAGATATTTACGGACTCGCTTTTTACATGAACAGGGCAAGTTTCAAGTTGAAATAGTGAATATCGTTAAATGTTTTCATTAGGATGTTTAGAGTATCATAAAACGTATAAAAGACACTGAATTACACGTAAATCTAGAAAAATAAACCGAAAAAGATAACTTCTGATATGAAGACTGAAAATTCATTCAAGAGTTGTTTAACACCCGAAAGACAATCTTTTGGGCTGACTACCTGGATATCTATAGAAACTGGTTGGTCCCTTAGTAATAGAAGACTTGAAAAAGAAGTCATGAAAGGCCAGAAAGCAGTTGAAGAAAAAAAGCTCGTGCATAGTCTAGGAAAAGAATGAAATGCTATTATTTATGGGATTACTCAAAAGAATAGCTGCTGCAATTAAATCTAAAGGTAGACCAATAAAACATTGTGTATCTACCAATAACTAATATATTGTGAGACAAAAGTGACGCGCTTTTACTTCAACAAGCACAAATGAATTCTAGAGAGTAATTTTTATAGGGTCCCTTATACTTTTAGCCGCGGCAGTATTTATAAAGATTTTTGCAAAATGACTAAGTTGAAGGTTCTTCTGATTTATTAATCGAACGATATACCAATAATCAACATCCTTATAATATATCGGTGAAGGTACAACCATTTGTCTTACACTGTCGTTAAAATTATACGGGCTATTTCGACTAGTTTATAAAGCTCACCATTAGACATATCGTACATATTAAACATTTATTTGTAATAATCTGCAAAAACAAAACAATTTCTAATTTTTGAAATATCTCGGTTAATTTTAGTTTTATAAACAAAATTAAAACGGTTTTTTAGATTCTAGTTTTAATGTCTATAAAATTTTTGACAAATAAATTATTTCAAAATGGCGGTCAATTAAAATTTTGAGGATTAATATACTAAAAAGTATTTGATAGATTTTAAAAGCGATTTAACTAATAGGTTGTCGGAAAGTTTCCAGTGTCTTCTAAAAGTATCATAAAACTTTTATTTTTTACTAATTAAACTCAAACAAAAACACAATCAAAGTAGTCTCCTTCAAAATTCATAACATCCAATCACTTACCAGTCAACATAAAGATTCCACGACGATACAAATTACGAGGCTTGTAATTAGAGAAATCTAAAAGCGTAGTAGACATTTCATCAATGTTACTGAAGTTTTTGCCGCCCAAAAAATACTCCAATGATCGGATAGGTATTAGGTCTGGATTGTATTGTTGATTGATAACAGTCAAAATAATCGGGGAGCATTTGAGTTGTCATTTATTTATTCTCTTCAATTGCGATCGTCGTCTTGCGGACGTTCAGATCTTGACTTGTCAGTCAGGTCTTCTTCTTTGGCGCGAAACTTTGCAAAGCATTCTCTGGCTCTCGATTATCCGACTGTCTTCTCCTCGTACGCGTCGCAAATCTTCCTAGCCGCCTCAGGCTCAATTTGCATTAAAAGTGCAAGAGCAAACTGTTGAAACAATTCAACTATTTGATAAATCATTATGTTGCAATTGTGGCCGTTTTATATTATATATTTATATTATCTTGGAATAACGATATTGTAGTATCGCCAATCGAAAACTGGTCCTGCTGCAGATAAATAATGCCACACTCCATACGGCCCAAAGAACTAGGCAACAAATAGGAATCAACTTTGCCAACTTATAGAAAGTATAACACATCCTTCTTATAACAGTTCTTTGATTCCAAGCTATAAGGGTGGTATCATTGAGATATAGGAGACTTGTCTCATAGCTATATGGATACTATGAAAGGTATACATTTTGATTTTTGATTTTGTCCTTCTTCAAAATTAAAAAATTTTTTGCACTACTATAACATTAAAAATTTAAGTACCGTGTGGTCGACAAAGGTAGAAAATAACAAAGTTGACTTTAACGCTAATCATCCTGAACCAGATAAGCGTTAGAGAGCTTAAATTTGGACGCTAAAGTGTTATAACAGTGTTAGAAATTTTAACTCATTTTTTAACATATTGATCGAGAAAAAGTAGTTTTGGTAGATTTAAAATTTAGCGGCATGGGATAATAATATACGACTATTTTTTAATTGTGCCAGCGTGGTCCCGTGGTTGAGGGACGGGCTGCGGTGCGGGCGAACCCGGGTTCATTTCCCGGTACTCTCTAATGCCTGGCGAGTGGCCTATTCAATCACTAAAAATAATTGAGTACCTGCGTTCTTTCGAACAAGGGGTAATAATGGCGGTCGTCTTAGGCGCGGTGCTTGCCACATCGGCCCGCATCAGAGATGGTGCGCAACGACCGGGCAGAGAGAGCGAACGTATGAGAGCCTTAACCTCTCAGTTCGCAGATCGTGCTCCCACGCGGGGCGTAGAGCCTTACCATTATTATTATTATTATTTATTAATTAAACATAAAACATTTTTTTGAATAGCGCTCAAAAAAAGTTCTGTAATTGTGTCATTAAAAATTGTATTCTTCTTTTAAGATAAAACGGAATTGTGTCTTCGAGCAGCAAATACTTTGAAATGTTAGTCACTGTTATGGAATTGCAAATATTGTACGTTTGTGATTAAAATCAATTTTATGAATATAATTGTATTTCAATTTAGTGAGCATTTTATATGTAGTTTAAACTTTTTTTTTACAGAAATGTCATAGATGAGTTACAAATTACAGAGCTCAACCATCTGATAAATATCACGTAATGTAAACGTAGTTTTAACAATGTTATTGTTAGTATAACTAATTAGCTCTATCCGCATAAAACATGGTTATATAGGAAATGAACACTATCAAACTATAAAATTTATTTTTATTTAAAATACCACAGAAAATAATTTTTAGCACTTTTTAGATGACATTTCTAGACGGAGCGTGTTTCATTAAATATAATGTTTTTGTAAGTTTTTAAATAATAAGTCAGTATACGTAATTATTAATAGTTGGTGCAGTTTTCAAGGTTTGTTATAATATGAAACTTTTTAGAGTTGACATTTAAACAAAAGAACAGACTCTCTGATTTCAACAAAAAATTGTATGCTAGCCATCCTAATGTCTAAGGATGCCTGAATTTTACGATAAGTTACATGGCTATTTGCTTTATCAGTTCCTGCACAGCATCTATTTGCTGGCATCACAGCCGATTTTGGACGACCTTTTTAAATTCGTCCGCCAACAAACTACGACCATGATTACATTAATTGAACCAACGACATACGGTAGCTCTGTATGGTGCTTTACCACCAAAAGACAAAGACTGAACTGTTGTTGAGATATTTGAAATCATCCACAAAAGTGTTCAAGAATTAACTTAAATTTTCAACTTAGTGAAAACAAAACAAATATTGTCCGTACGAGAAAACTAAGTACGTATGCCGTCAAAAATGTCAAATTGTATGATGCAAACGTCAGATTGCACCTAGCGCACGTGGGGTTGCCAATTTGCAATAGATGTGCATCCTACGTATAGCACTCAGGGATGTACCCAACATTAAAATTTAATAAACAATACAATAAAAATTATGCTATGGAATGCAAAATCCTGAAATCATACCTACCGGAAATATTTTTTTATAATAAAACAGAAAGATACTTTATAAATTAAGGACATTAGAGTCGGAGTATCTCAAGGGAGCGTAGTAGAACCGATTTTGTACGTACTGTTCACTGGTGATATCTCTGAAGTAGAAAACAACAGTACATTTTTATGAATGATATTGCTATTTTAGTAGTAGGTAATAGTATTTAAGAAGAAACTTAAAAATTTCAAGTTGTTCAAATAGGGTATTAGACTAAAAATAACAGATTAAGTTAAATAGGTCAAGTCAGTACACACTAATTTTACTAATAAACGATTGGGAAGTTTGTCGGTAATAGTAAACAACCAGAAAATACCACACGCTAATACAGACAAATATCTTGGCATGACTCTTGAAAGCTTAGAAAGAAAAAACAAAAGTTAGATCTAAAATATAGTAAAATGTATTGGCTAATTGTAAGAAACTCCTCTTTGTCAATATAAAATAAGCTCTTAATTTATAAACAAATTCTGGAACTTGTTTGGATATATAGTTGTCCATTTTGGAGTTGTACTAAACGAAATAACTTAGATATATTGCAAAGATTTCAAAACAAAGTACTTCAAAATATTGCTGATATTTTATGGTACATTAGGAACTGCGATCTACACTGGTAGAAGTTGTGGTTATAGAAATTCAGAAAATAGCAAAAAAACTTTAACAGAAACTTTATCAACAAAACTATTTAACTTTTATATAATAGAAACCTAGCGAGCAGATTAAAAAAAACCTTTTAAATAAATCTAAATGCTAATGTTAAAAACAGTGTTAGTTCAGGTGTAGTGCACAAGAAAATGTGCCTTTTAATGTGTTAAAAACTAAGGAACACCAATGGGTGAAGGTTGAGCTTCAGTTTTTAATTAGTATTTGAACTCAGATTAAGGTATTAGTCTCTTCAATTAGATTGGAGTTGCATGCTTTATTAACAAAAAATTAAAGTGTCATTCCTGTTTACTATTACAATCGCTTTTATAAATTGTTGTTGTTGTTGTGGACTGGCTTGTAGATTATAATATTTCATGATTGTCAATAAAGTTGAGAAAGATATAATAGCATGATATATTTTATTTATGATAAATACAAAGAGTTTTGGAATAATTTTATTAATATTTTATTTATTATTATTCAAAGGAATGTAAATAATCAAAAAGAAAAAGATTAAAAATTGTAATTTAGAGATAATGAAACGCCTGGATCATACACGTACTACAAAAAATGTAGAGAACCTGAAAACCAAAGTGTATATTAACACTGTAAAAGATAAAGTACCTCATTGTCAACAGTGTTAAACAATACCGCAAGAAGTGCAGCCGAAAAAAAATAGAAGACAGGTAATGGTACTAAAAGATCAACATGAAAGAAAGTTATTTAAAGATCAAAATACAATATTACATATGAAAATTTTACAAAACCTAATACAATGAACTAAAAGTTAGAAGATTAGAAAGAATTAAATTAAAAGTAGAAGAAACAAATAATAGACGTAGGTCTGAAAGATCAACATGGAAATGAAATAATTTGATCAAAAAGTACAATATTACATATGAGAAGATTTTACTAAAACCTGCAATGTTTGAAAGATAAAAATTCCAAAAACTGGAATAATGCTATTATAGTACTACTGCACAGACGATATAATTTAGAAAGACAAACTTGCTGCAAAGAATTACTAACTGAATGTCTCTGATATAATTCAACTGGAATACAATGTATACTACTGCACGAAAAGGTGAAAGACAAACTTGGAACAATGTCAGATCTCTAATCACAGATATAAGTATTTACGAAAAACTATATAGCAACATGTGACCAATGTTGACAATAGAATAAGTCGGATTTAGAAAAACATATAGCACATGTGACCACCTTTTGACAATGGGAGTCGTAACAGAAAAATCAATAGAATATAATTTGAACATCTATATAACATTTGTCGAATTTCAGAAACCATTTGATACTCTGGAACACTGGGCAATAATGAAATCACTAGCAAATGCAAGAACAGATAGCCGGTATACCCAAATCGTTAAGTATATGTACAAAAACGCCATTATGCAACTCAACGCTAACACAAATCTATTAAAATAGAAAAGGCATAAGACAAGGTGACACTTTGTCACCAAAGTTATTTACTTTAGCCTTAAAAGACATATTTAAACAACTACATTGGCAAGATAAAAGAATACTAATAAACGACTAAATTATCTGCGATATGTAAATGATGTTATCTTAATAGCAGAAAGTAGAGTTGGAACAAATGCTAACAGAATTAGAAGAACAATCATACAAAACTGAACTCTGTTTAATATCGCAAAAACCAAAGTTATGTGCAATAAAGACCTTAATATTACCATCAAAAATCAAAGAATAGAAAATGTCTACTTAGGTCACGCAATATCACTAGGGAGATAAAAACAAAAAGCGGAAATAAACCGCCAAAAAAGGTTGCAATGGGCAGCTTTTAGCAAACTAAGTAGTACCCTAACGAATAAGAACATCCAAATGTACCTTCAAACTCGTCTCTTCGAATAATGTGTAATGCCAGTCCTGACGTATGGCGCTCAAATCTGGTCAATGGAAAGGCGGATGATTGGAATTTCTCTAATACAACGGAAGAGGAAAGAACACATAAGAGGCACAATCAAAATAAAGGATGTGAGTAAGACAATAGCGGAACTCAAGTGAAACTTTGCAGGCTTTGTGGCCAGATACCAGGATGAAAGATGGACAAAAATAGTACTACAGTGGAGACCATACCAAGAAAAAAGATCCAGATAACAATCACCTAAGCGCTAGACAGACGACATAAAACTTACAGCGGGTTTATCATGGATGAGAGAGGCACAGAACAGAGACAGATGGCAACAAATGAGGAGGCCTATGTTCAAAAATGGACTCTAAAAAAGATAATTGCAAATTTATAATTAGGTTGCTGTAATATAGTTGCTTCAAATAATCGAGAATTATATTATGTTTTATGTTTAGACAAGGGGTTTCTTAAACACAAAATTTTCAATTTGCTTTTTGTTTTGTGATCAAAATTTTTTACAGGCAATATCATTTTGGATTTCATATTTTCTTAGCATTGTTCCTTCTTAATTTATACACTAAACATTTAGTACAAGAATTACAAATATACTATGTACAAAGAAATATTTACTTGTTTCCTATTCTCTAAAAGAGAAAAAGGATTTTGGTGATTAGGTACAAACAACAAGCAGATTTTCTTTTCAGTTCATTTATATGGTAACTTCAGTTTTACTTGTACTATAACTCAAATATTTATGATTTGTGCCTTTTAAAGTCATAACATCCCAAGATGTTAAAATATTTGCAGAGAATTAATAAAAGTTCTTTTGTTTATCCGTTAAGTTGTAAAAGGATCAGCTGAATATTTGATAAATAAAAACAAAACGAAGCTGGCTTTAAAGAGCCTCATTAATAATAAAGCACCGTTTGTGAATCCATCATAAAGTTTGTCTCCCTAGCAATTACACCCAAGTTTCCTTAATGTTAAACGGCGGCTAAGTTCAGCGGAGCACTTGCAACAAGTTCGGTTCAACACAGTTAAAATGGTGTGTAATGCAGCATGTTGAAGCGCCCACCGATCACGAGGGGGCGGACTTAATCTGTCCGCGGTGGAGTTCGCCCTCGACTCCGCGTCGCACGGGCGACCCACGCCGGGACTTTTGTTTCCCGGGATGACTTTGCAACAGGCCTGCGAATCGTCCTTAAAAAAGCGCCTTTGTTCTGCTCGCAGCCCATCTAGATCTCCCGGCCGTCGCAAATGCAGCCAACAAACAGCGCGCAAATTGCTCGGCTTTGTTGGCAACTTGTTCTCCACCTTTGCAAGCGCCGGGCTCATCAAAAATTGAAAATTAACTTTTTCGCCGTCTCGTCCTGCAAAGCCCGCCATTACTAATGCATCGGCCGGGGCCCAGCCTTAAGGAGCTTCCTGGCCGCCGCTTCGCGCGTCGCCAGCGCCAGCCGTCTTCGCGTGGCCTAGGGACAGGCCCGATTCAGTTGCGAGTCGCGTGTCGTTGGTGTGAAATTAAATGAGCAGGTCGATAGCGAACGTCAGAGATTCCTTTAAAACGTACCCCGTAGCAGGCCTCGGCAAACGTGCCGCCCCGACGTTTTACGGCATAAGCACCTACGGAGGCTCTATACGAGCAGCAGTTCGCCACCTTTCTTTAAGTAGTTTTTTAAAAGCCTTTTGTAATCCTTTCAGCGTCTCTCGGCGGCCTTTGTGCAATTTTTGTTTCGCCACGCAATTTCGGAGGGCGCACATGCATGGAGAACGGCTCGAGTGTAGGGCGATCGCTTGAACCCCAATTGATCCTTTGATCAATATGTTGCACTGTCTTTTATAGCAAAGGGGTAGAAACAATGCAAATCGAGAATATGTAGAGTTTTGTAGTATCAAATATAAATTTCAACAATTTTTAGTTTATTTATAAGTTTACAATATGTCAATTAGTGACGTTCAGTAACTGGTTTGATAGTTTATATAAGACATGTAGAAAATATTTCATGGAAAATTCCCTTATATTAATTCAAACAAGTTTGATAATGAACAAGTAACTACATCACACCTTGTACTAAACGACTTGATAGGTTCATTGGCTTAAATCTCGTCTGAGACCTTCGTCGTCAGAATTTAATAGATGCTCAACCAGCGGATTAGGATGAGCACTTACTCTGTCAGAACAGCAAACACTGCACTTTTGTATTTCTTCATTTACTGTTGTAATACCCAGGTCTTGACGTATAACCTCGTTAGGAACGAACCATGGGACGTCTACCAAGGAATGCAGCACTTTTGATTGGAAACTTTTAATAATGTCGATGTTTGATCTGCTGCCGTTCTCCGTAGTTGTATTTTATAGGACCAAATAAGCCGTACGGTCGATTTATAAAGTAATATTTTACTCTCCAAAGACGGCTGTGATTTGTGACCAATCAGCCAATACATGTGCTGAGTCTTTAGACTCACCTGCTTTCTTATAGTCAAAATATGTTTTTTCCATATAAATATTTTACATTATAATCTTACGGTATTTGTCTGTTATTTAATATAACGAGTGGGCAGGTGCTTCTTCTTGTCGCAAAAGTTACGTAGACTGATTTAGTTTTGTTTATGTGGATACGCCTATTTTATTGTCTCCTTGATTTTTATGTCATCCGCCCACCTCTTGAAGGGTCTTCCTCTGTTTCTATGTTCTCCCCATGTTCTACATTGCATTATTTTCTTGCACCATCCCTCTTGTTTTCTTATGATATGTCCTACCCATTCCCACTTAAGTCTTGTTATTCTTTCTATAATGTCCTTAACCTTTGTTTTTTGTCTAATCCATCTGTTGGTTTTGCGGTCTTGTCCCCCCCAGAATCCTTGGAACTGACTGTGGATGCAATATGGGATTCTGTACCTGTGGTCCTACCTATCTGGGGTATTTGTGTTTTAAAATTCACTTTTTCCATTTTTTATGTTCAGATAGGTTTTCGCGGTTAACTATGTTTAAACAACTTAGTTCACGGGATGAACCGCGTCTATTTTGAAAAAATTCTTGACGTTTCGGCATCGGCTTTGATGCCATTTTCAAGAGGTTAGCTCTTCACTCGGGGTCTCAATCTGCCTACTCCCCAAGGAGAGCTATGAGTCTTTGAATAAGACTGAGTTTTCGTGTGACCTGCTTGATCTTTTTTAGGGCTGGAAGTGAAAGTTTGTTTGGTGGGAGATGCGTTGGGTTGGGGAAAGTTTGTAGGATTAAGGGTGTTGTGTAATTGGCGGTGCGGAGCAATAAGGGACTTCCACATGACAGGCAAACGCTGGCTGTCATCTCTTGTGTTGAGGCACTGTGGGCGTTTTTCTATTTCAATTGCCTCACGTACTATTCTGCTGGTAAAATGGGAAATGGTTTTAGCCCCAGAGAAATTAATTTTGTGGCTTGTTTCTTTGCTGTGTTTGGCAAGTGCTGAACCATTATCGCCTTTCCGTACGGCCAGAGAATGCTCGTATATACGGCTAGATATTTGTCGATTTGTTTGACCTATGTAGGTCCTTTGGCAGTCTCCACAAGGTATTTCATACACTCCTTGGGATTCATTGGGGCAGTGATCCTTTGCTGAGCGAATAAGCCCAGATATTTGGTTGTTGGTCGTAAAGACCGTGCGGATATTTTGCCGTATTAGTATGCGGCTTATTCTATCGGTGATGCCTCTGATGTAAGGTAGAAATGCTTTTTGTTGGTCAGGAGGGTTTTGGGATTGAGAGTTAGTGTTTTTATTTATATTTTTGATTATATTGGTTAAGGATTTGTTGGAATATCCATTTTGCAGTAGGGTGGTGGTAATGGATTTAATTTCTGTTTGGCGATTTTTCGTATCGGAAAGTCTGATGGATCTGGTTATGAGGGATTTTGCAACCGAATGGATTTGGGCAGGGTGGTGATGGGATTTGGCATTTAGGTAACGGTTAGTGTGAGTGGGTTTTCTGTAGACAGTGTAATAAAAGCTGTCATTAGAAGAATTTCTTGTTACGAGAGTATCTAGGAAGGGAAGGGAATTGTTATGTTCAGTTTCCATAGTAAATTTGATATTCGTGTGGATTTGGTTGAGGTGGGAAAGGAATTCTGGAAGGGTATCATGCCCAAGAGGCCAGATAACAAAAGTGTCATCGCCATATCGTATCTAGCAGGTAGGTTTAAGGTGAAAGGAGGCAAGGGCTTTTGTTTCAAAATCGGTCATAAAAAGGTTAGCAATGACAGGTGAAAGTGGGGGAACCCATGGGAGCACCATTAGTTTGGCGGAAAAATTTATTTTGGAAGGTAAAGTAAGTATTGGATAGGCAATGGTTTATTAGGGAGAGGATGTTGTTATTTATATTATACGTTGACTTTAATAACTGTAGGGTATCAGGAATTGAAATGTTGTAAACAAAGAAACGACATCAAAACTAACCATGATGTCACCTTTGTGTATAGGGAAGGTTTTCAGGATTTCTAGGAAATGATAGGAGTTTCGGACGTAGGATGATGCCTGCTCTGTGAGAGGTTGGAGAGTCTTGGCAAGGTATTTGGCTAGGTTGTGGGTGGGAGAACCGAACGCACTAACTATAGGACGTAAAGGAATGTTCTCTTTGTGAATTTTTAGGAGACCATACAATTTGGGAATTCTGGACGATTTTTCTCGGGGTATGAGGAGTTTCTTGGTATCGGATGATAGGTTGGAGTTAGTAATAAGGGTTTTGGTTTTCTTTTCGAGGTAGGTGGAATTATTAGGTACATGGCGATAATCAGAGGATTTAAGTAAATTGTGCATCTTACCGATGTAGTCCGCAGTATTTAGGATCACTGTAGCGTTGCCCTTATCTGCCTGTAAAATTGTAATATTATTATTTTCTTTTAGAGTTTTTAAGGCACGTAATTCGGAGGCTTTGATATTTGGTTTTGGTAATTCGGCTGTACGTAGCACTTTGGCTGCATCTTGCCTGGTTTCATTGGCCACATTTTCGGGAAGGGTGGAAATGGAGGATTCTATTGGGATATAATTTGTTCAGTGGGAACGCGGTTTGGTGATACAGCAAAGTTAAAACCTTTTTCCAGAGCCTGAATAGCTAGGTTGCTTACAGGGTAGTCAGAAAGGTTATGTACCGTCGTGTTAGTCAGGGATGGTTGGGTATTGGGAATTTTACTTTGGCATAACTTGGAAAGTTTGCGTTTCTGGGTGTCGGTTTTCTTTTCGGATATGCACGATGCTTTGTCGCCGATGCCAAAACGTCAAGAATTTTCTCAAAATAGACGCGGTTCATCCCGAGAACTAACTTGTTTAAATATATATATATATATATATATATATATATATATATATATATATATATATATATATATATATATATAAAGAGGATTTTGGCTAATTAAAACACCGCGCTAGCCTTGCGTGTTGGTGAGTATTATTTCAGCCGCCCCTGACTTGGAGTACAGACGCTGTGAGTGTACCGCCTCTAACTTGTGGTACCGTCGTGTCTCGTGTTAGTTTTGGTCCGCCCTGGGTATTTAATTTTCCCGTAGCTCTCATATCTGGGAAGCATTCCCCTATCCGCCACCTGGGGAGGCGCCCGATGGGGGATTAATAACCCCACACGGGATATATACATTGGTTTTGCAGTTTTGATATACAATATTTATGTGAAACGAGTTGTTAAGTCTTGTTAATTCTTCTTCTTCATTGAACAATGTGGCTGCAAGTTTGTTCTGATGTATCAGAATTTTATCTTTGTATTGAATACTGATTTTAGTGATTTTTTTACGTATTATGGGTATTGTTAGATCAGTGTGTAATTGTATATTTGGTATGTACCATGGCAGGTCAACCATTGTTCTGAGTATCTTATTTTAAAGGCTTTGTATAATTTCTATGTTAGAAGTACTAGCAGAACTCTAGAGGGCTAGTCCGTACGTCCAGAGAGGTTTTAGGATGGTCCTATATAACAGTATTTTATTTTCAATGAAAACTTTTGACTTTCTGTCTAGTAACCAGTACATCTGAATAAATGTTGCTCTTAGTTATTGTCTTTTATTAAAAATATGTGTACGCCAGGCAAGTCTTTTATCCAAACTAAGTCCTAGTTATTGATCGAATCTTTTTGTAGAATTTGTTTTCTATTTAGCATGACAGGAGGGCAATTCCTACGCCTCAGTGTAAAAGTAATGTGGAAAGATTTATTTTCATTGGCTTTAATCCTCCAGCGTCCTAACTTTTTCAAACTTGTTTAGTTAGGTTGGAGAAATTATAAGGTCTATGTGTGATGCTAGAATAGTCGTATCGTCTGACTAGGTGACTATTGTTGTCTGACTGTTTTGTGGTACATCTGCTGTGTATATCGAGTATAGAGAGGCCCAAGAATTTTCCTTGTGGTACCCCGGATAGGATTCGGTACATTCTTTTTGATATTTAACTAGAGATAATAAGGAATAAAATAAGGGAGGGCACATTTAAATTTTAAAGGCCTGATGTTATATCCACCCATAATGCAGACCAGTATCTTTTATTTTCAAAGTCGTTATGGATTTGTTTGATCAATCGATTTATTTATTCCGTGGTTCCATGTCCTTTTCGGAATCCGAAAATATATAGCAGATATGAGCTGCTGATCTTCGACTGTTGGCAGTATACGGCTGTAAAATAGTTTTTCTAGGACTTTGAAAAGGATTGAGAGTAAACTTATAGGTCAATTTGGCTTCGATTGCAATACAGTAGTATACATTGTATAGAAGTTAAAACTTCTATCTGTTTATGAAAAATAAACTGTTGTTCTACAAAACTTTTATAAAACCAATTTGTAATTGTGGAATATAAGTAAGCGGAACTATAAGTAGCATCAACATCCAAAACCTTTGGTGTTTTTAAAATTGCAACGATAAAAACATAGGCAAACCAATTTAGTACATGGTTAACCAAATCATCTATTGGCACTTAAAAACTCTAACACTCACAGAGTGAAAAGGCTTAAACGATTTAATACATTGGATCTTTATTGAAAAATATTATTACAGTTTCTTATGTATTATTTTGTATATAATGTATCGATAAATTATATAAATAACTTTTTTTTTGTTACAATCAAAACCTTATTTAACCTTTCGGTGTTGAGGTGTTACATTTATCCAATTTTAATACATTTCACTTAAACTTATTATAGTATTCATACATTTTGTATTACAAATTAAAAATTAAAATACTTTCTGTAATGTTTTTTTTACTTAACTATATATTCTCTTGACCCATTTCTTTTTATTCCTTGCGTCTCTTTTCCCTTCATTCCACGTCAGTCCTATTTGACTCAAGTTCTCTTTATCCCAGGTTTTCCTTGCTCTACCTTTGCCTCTTTTCTGTTGTACTCTTATCTCCCATATTCCTCTTGTTCTCTTCTCGTCCATCCTTACTGTGTCCGAACCATCTTAATTACTGTTTTTTAATACTTTTTGTCATTGGTTCTACTCCTAATTCTTCCCTAACTATCTCATTTCTAATTCTATCTCGTCTTATTATCCCTTTTACTCCTCGTAAGTATTTCATCTCTACCACCTGTACATTACTTTCCAGTTATTTCGTCAGAACCCAACTCTCGCTCCCATATATTAATGTAGGTTTAAAGATTGTTTTGTATAATGTAATTTTCGTTTGCTTTGATATTTCCTTTTTCCTTATAAAAGTGTTGTTTAGTGCGTGGTATACCTTCATCGCATTTTTTATTCTTTCATTTATTTCAGCCCTGATACTTCTACTGTACTGAATTGTCGCTGCCAAGTATTTGAATGCTCGCACTTGCTCAATTTCTTTCTGGTTTATTTTTATTTTTATTGGTATGTCTATACCTTTATTACCTAAAATCATAACCTTGTTTTCTTCGCATTTATTTTTATATTTCTATTTTCTAAGGCGTTCTTCCATACATCCAAGTTATGTTGTAGGTCTTGTTTATTTTTGGCGTATATCACTAAATCGTCTGCAAATACACTTTCTGATATTTCTACCCTTGTCATGTTTCTATATCCCACTTGTAGATTTTCACTTTTTCTTTCACTTCTTTCACTATATCGTCTATTACTAAATTAAACAGCGCTGGGCTTAATAGTTCGCCTTGCCTCAGTCCTTCTTTTGTTGTGAATTCTTTTGATTGTATGTTTCCTGTTCTCACTATATTTCGTGTATTTTTGTACACACTCCTGATACAATTTATCAATTTTTCATTTATTTTTCTTCTTTTTAGACTATTCCATACTATTGCCCTGGACAAGCTATCGAATGCTTTTCCTAAATCTATGAAGGCTGCAAATATTTTGCCTGTAGTAAATTTTTCTATTAGTTGTTTTAATACAAATATGTGTTCCTCTACCTTTCCTGAACCCACAATGTGAATCTTCTAATTAGCTTTCAATTTCTGGCTTCAATTTCATTTCTAATACACTCTCATACAGTTTTGTTATTATCGGTAGCAAGATAATTCCCCTATAATTGGAACAATCTCTTCCATCTCCTTTTTTGAATATCGGTGGAAGTACTCCTATCTTCCACTCTTTGGGGATCTTTTCTTCTTGCCATGCTATATTAAACAGTTTAGAGATCCCTTCTGTGCTTTTTACTCCAAAATTTTTAACTATCTCTAATGTTATATTGTCATAACCTGCTGATTTTTCCCTTTCCAGTTCTTTAACCGCCTCTAATACTTCTTCTACTTTTGCGCTTGTTCTCTATATTGTTTGTTATTATCTGTTCTGTTTGCTTTTCTCTCTTTCTCTAATTCTAGTTCAAGTGTTTGTTCTGTTGCTAGCATGTCTTCAAAATATTCCTTCCATCCCTTTATGATTTTCGCTCCCTCATATTCTTTCCTCTTTATTCTTTATATGGCCAACTTTTTTTTTCTGTCGTATCTTCATTTTTGCTAGCACTAAATAATGGTCGAAGTATATTTCTGGCCCTCTTTTTACTCTTGTATCCTGTATTTTCTTTCTGTAATTTTTGCTTATAATTATGTAATCTATTATCGATTTCTCTCCCCTACTCACAACCTCTCTTGTATATTTATGTATATCTTTATGCAGGAAGAATGAGTTTGTTATTATCATATCAGTCTTTTATCATTGTTGTTTCTGGTATCTTCGCCGCGTATTCCTATTACATCACCTGATTCTTCGTCCTTTCTACCTACCCGTCCATTCAGGTCACCTATTATTAATATCCTTCCATTACTTTTTTCTACTGTCGTTGTCAATTGTTCCCAAAATTCATTTTTACTTCGTGACACCTCGTCCCCATCGGGTCCATACACCACTATTATATTTATTTTTATTTGTCCATCTATTTCCATTTCAATCTTTAGTGTTCTCGCCGAGATCCCTGATCATTTGCTTATGTATTTGCCTTTTTCTTTTTAATTATACAGCCTACTCCTTCTTTTGCTTGAAGTTGTTTATCTATCCCGCTGTATATTAAAATACTTCCTCCTTCCATTTCTACTTCTCCCATTTCTTTCTTTTTAGTTTCGGTTTTACCCAGTATATCTAGTTTTGCTTTCCTGAATTCTTCTTCTAACTCATTTTATTTACATGTTATGCTCCTGATGTTTCATGTAGCTATTTTCCATGTCTCTACCGTTTTCTTGTTTTGTTTGATGTTTTCCTTCTTCTTTCTTGCATTTTCCCCTTTTTATAAATCTTTTTCATTTTGTGTGTCTTTTGCCTTTGTCGTTACCTTTTTTCCTGTCCGTTTCTTTCGCACTTAGTTTTTTGTTCTCGTTGTCCTTATTATTTTTCTTAACTTTTCTTCTATCGTATCCCCTTTCGGTGACCTTTTGCTAACTGTTCTTTTGTTGGGATGACTTGTCTCCTTCTCTTCCCCTTTCTGCCATTGTTGTTGTATTTCCGTGTCTCTTTCATCAGTGCCGTATACTTTGCTATTTATTATTAATTTGTTGTATTTTATTACCGCTTTCTGTCCACTTTGTCTCACCTCCTTCATAATTGATGTACAGTTTCTTCGTTCTTCTTGTATTTCTTTAGTGAAGTCTTCGTTTATATGATATAAATAATATTCTTATGTTATATTGTTTTTCTAAGTTTAATTTAAGAGTTAAGATGTAGAGGATTATTAAAATCTATTTACCATATATAAGTACAGTGTACAAATAATTTTCCTATTTACGAAGGATTATTATCACAAAAAAATTACGTTTAGCAACACTATTCGATTTTCATGGGCACTTAAACACCTCAATTTGCTATAACTTACGTAAATCAATATTGATAAATGGGTAGTTACCGTTTAGCATCGATTGTTTTATCCCAAATTGGTGATATTTAATGCATCTGGTAGGAAAGTGTAATCTATTATAAATTGCTTCCTAGAAATATGACCATTACTTAATATTACGAACTACTAAAAATACACTGTTAACATTATAAAAGCTGTTATTCAAGTAGTCATTTGAGTGATATATGTATCTATTCTATTTTTAGGTAAAATTTGTAGAAATAAGTTTTGGCACTTTGATGCTATCAAGAGAGAATGGAGTTTGTTCTTTATTTTTGAATCTTTCTACTCCTCAACAAGATTTATGAATTATAAAAAAACTGTGAACCTCCTTTTTTGTAAATATATAAATAAATTTAATTCTTTTGTTAGAGAAACATATTAGTATTGGAGTGCTAACAGCTTTTTTTGCCTAAACCAGTCAATTTAACTATGTATGTATGCGTGTATGTATATATGTATGACATATTCAAATAGGTTTTCACAATTAATTATATTTTACCACGTTCTTTACGAGTTTCCAATCTGCTTCCTCCTCAAGGAAAGTCTTTGAAAAAGATTAATTTTTTGTGTACTCTGGTTTATTGTTGACAGGATTGGAATTAAAAGTTTGGCGGGAGATGCACTGCATCAGGGAAAGTTTATGGACTGAAGGTGTTGCGTAACTGATGGTGCGGGGTAAGCGTTAGCTATCTCTTATATTCAGGCAGTGAGGACATTTGTTTATTCAAATTGCCCCACTGGTAGAATGCGAGCGAGTGTTTTAGTACTGGAAAAATTAATTTTAAGGTCTGTTATGTTTGTCAAGTGCCAAACAGTTGTCGCCTTCCCGTATACCCAGATAGTGAGCTAGATAGTTGTCGGTTTGTTGGTTACACTAGAATTATTTGATTATTATTGCTTTTTATAACCAACCAAATCAACGACTATTGAGAGGACTTTATAATCTTCTTCGACAGCAAACTCCCAACTTGGTGATTACAATTCAGAAATTATCCCCTGGAGTGGAAAGACCAACAGTCTTAACAAAAGTTTATTTCAAAAGGTAATATTCAACTATCAGCATTCACTGAACCAACTTACTGCTCATAGAGAAAAGAGTGCCAGCTCGACATATTTTTTAGTCAAAAATATCAAAGTACTAATAAACATTCTTTTTTAAAATTAAGTCACCTCCATGTCGACTGAGAAGTTTAATTCAACTTTATCCTTAATTATAAATCAAGCCACTATTTCCCAGACTACACGAGAAACAAACCGCAATAATCCACTTACTTATATATCAACCTTTTTAAAAGCAACAGTAGACTAAAATATATTTAACAAAGACTCAATCAAAATTGGAAGAAACCGTACGAATATTAAGTTTATTTTGGAATACTACATAATTGATAGTTATAAGAAATACATTTTAAATGCAGGATTTAAAAATTTTTCAACGTGGTGCGCCATTAAAAAAAAGTTAAAACGAGAATGGTGTAAAACCATAAATGAAACTTTCGATAGCGGTGTGGCGAAGTATCAAGAGGAGAAATAAACTAAAGTTCTTTATGACGTCTGCTTTCGAATGAGGTATCACATGACATATGTTATGTGATGGAAAAAAGTTTGACCTCACCGTTGACCCCTTGACCTTGGCTGATTTGGCTGAAATTCAGTAGAGAAGAAGGTATTGACCTAAGGTATATGTATGCCAAGTTTGAAGGGAATCCGATGATTATAACGGAAGTTATCGTGTCTCCAGACAGACAGACAGATACCATGTTAAAATCATTAACTTTCGCCTATAGCGTTCCGGTGTCGAAAGTTAATAATAACTTCACATTTCTATATCGAACATGATGTGGAATCTGTTGCCAACAAGAGATGAAATTTACTCTTACCAGGCAAGTGGGTAAAACCTACAAAACGTCAAAGCGTAGATTACCTCAATGAATCAACGCTCTTTTGCTGGTGAAATCAACTACCTGCCGAATAAATTTTTTATGTTTATTGTTTATTTTTACCGTCTACTCTGAGAGAGTATTTAGTAAAAGTGATGATAGCTACAAGAAATTAAAGAAGAATTTATCTAATAATAAAGTCCTTATATACACTTATTAAGTCATCTTAAGTACATCCCTATAATTAAAGTCCGTATGTCCAAATTGGTAGTACAATGCTTTTACAGAGGCGCACTATGGTTTAAATTTTTATTTTGGTGTGTCGTTCAAGCAGCCACTACATTTCTCAAAACTTTAGGTTGAGTTATTGTCTTTTTATTTGTATGTGTCGTTTTCAAGTGAGGCGTTGATCCAGGTCGATATGAACAAGAGAACATTGAGTTATGAATGTGAACTGCATCGATTTGGATTGGTTTACTTCTATTTTACAGCGGTTGAACCATTTAAGAGTGTCTAAACTTTGTTGTAGGTGTTCACTAGCAATTGATTTTGATAGGTGGAGAGTACTGCAGCATCTTATGATGTTTGGAGCTTCGGGGATTTGATTTGATTAACTGCGAGTTTGGTGTATCGTTGAATATCCTGATCGTAATCCAAACCGATGAGTAGGCAATAGTAGGTCTGAGCTGACATCGTTACGAAGTCTTTACAGCAGTAACTTTTCGAACACCTTTCTTAATTGAGGAAGCAAACTGGTCGGTCTGTACACTATTCGGTCTTTGAGTGGTTTTCCTGGTTTGAGTGTCATGACTATTTGGACGTATTTCGATACGAGAGAATAGTACGAAAAGCTTAAGATGCTGTTTTTATATAGTTGTTATCATAACCACAGCCTTTTTGGTAGGTTTTGTAGTACTTGCCTGATGAGATCATAGCCTGGAGATTTGCATTGCTTCAGTTTACTGATTTTATTTTGTACTTCAGCTGGCGAAATGGACTTGATAGGGTGCAACATTTGACATGATATAACTAGAAAGTTTTCGATGTTACTATCGGTTTGATCTGGGGATGGAAAATGGTAGACAAGTGTTTTAGAAAAGTATCACTTTTTCTTGGTTAGTGTCCGTTTACAGTTTTAATAGGTGGGGGGCTGCGTCATTGGAATGCATTGTATTATAAATTGTATCATTTGGTACGCAAAACATACTCCTCTTGGTGAAATGAAATTCTGAAATTAGCATAATGTCAATTTTGTTAATTTTTAAGAACGATATTATCTCATTTTGGTGATTGTGTAATCCGTTAGCGTTTTAAGTTGTAATGCGTATTGCGGATGACTGCAGACAATAACATCAGCTAGGTGAAGTTGTTTTAAATTCCATCAGTAAGGTAATTAATTGATTATTTGAGTTTGCCTGTGAGTTGTTGTTATTGTTGAAGTCGGATAGTAATTCGATTGATTGTGCATATGTTACTGCAGGATTTCTTAAGTTTTGAAATCTTCTAACAGGTGCGTTGGAACGTGTTGTATTGGGTGTTGGTTTATTTATAGCATGTTTAGGTTTCTTGTAGACTGCACAGCCTTTGTAACTTTCCAGATGGCTACCAGCACATAGGCGCATTTTGCGAGGAGTATGTCGTAGCTTTTTACATGTCTTAGAGTCGTGGTTTTCCCCACACTTGTAAAATATGTTTTCAAATGGTCGATATCGCGTAAATTGAATGATTTTTTTTATTTTGTTGAAAGGTGCAACTTTTATTTTTGTGCGATTTAAGAATTTGAGATTAAATATTTCTTTATTGTTGTGACTTGGTTAAAGATCGACTATGAATAAAGTTAGTAGGTCTTTTGTTGTTCTGATTTTAAAGTTCATAATATTCCGTACTTTGTGGTCTTTACTTTCTATTTTTTATGTCCTGGGTAGGTATTGCATAGTGTAGGTGCCGAATAACTATTCTATAAGCGCATTCGTCTTTAGTGTGATGCATGTGGTACTGATTTTAGACAATATTGTTATAATTAGTCACTACGTATATGACAATAGGGGGTGGTTTTGGTGTTTTGGATTCGTTTGATTTGTTAGTTGTGTGAATGTTGATGTTAGATTCTTCAACCGTTAGTGGGTTAAATCTGTTTTGCATGTTTATTTGAAGCAAGAAAATTGTGGTAGTTGATTATTTGACCTCTTTTCAAACATTTGTCAGTCATGAAAAGTTTCAGTTGTGTCATTTTTATAGTTTACAGGGTATCATGTTTGATCCATATTGATATATGTCTTTTGAGTGTGGTTTGGTGTACAGAGAGGTGGAGAGAATTTGTATTGGAAATTAAGGTATTAGTTGACTACCGATTCGTTTAAATTTCGTTGTCTATGGTTGGTGACGGGATTCAATACATACTCATATGTTCCGCCATAATTTGTTGGATGTGCGGGAAACATAGTCTTTAAATAAACTTTTTAACAATTGTTAAATAAATTTGAAGTTCCGCACAAAATTGCTTATAAATGTGTGTTTCATAATTTAACACTATGGTAAAAGGTCAAGAACACGTGATGTGATAACTCATCTATCTGTAAAACTGCAAAAATGTAACTATGTGTGTTTGTAACTAACATTTCAACTCCTTCTATAATTATGAGCCGATTTCAAATGTCCACACCTTATTCGAACCGATTTGTTGCCAAACCTCGTATAAAGGTTTTAGATTTTCTATGTAGGTTGCGGTTGATCTGTTATAGGCCAAAACATAAATTATCATGAAGTAATTAGACAGTTTGCGCCACCTATCGGTATTTCATGCACTACGTGATCAATTCATGCCGCTAGAAGGCGCATATGGCACAACTTTGATTTATGTGGTTTGTCTTTGGGACTTTTTACTAGGGGTTAATAACTTTTACTAGTTTTTATTTCTCACGAACCAATGTCAAATAAATGGGTATCAGTAAATAAAATTTATAAAATTACATTCTAGAATGATCATTGTAATGTGTTTTGTTTTTTTAATAAAAATTGTTTCTAGAAGACGCCGGTTAATTATGAAGTCATATAATTATAAATGTGAGGTTCAGACCAACAATACCACAAACATTGGCATAAAAATTAAAGCATTAAATGAAACCCTGAAAATAGTGCACCATCTAGAATTTTGGGGGTTTGTTGCGATAAAAATATTACATGAATATGACAGATCAACAAAAAGTTCAATAAGACTACCCAAGGCTTGTGATGATATATTCCATGATAAATAAAAAATCTCTAAACCAACATACTGATTGATTTATTAACATTTAGACCAACTATTATCTATGCCTTTCAAGTATTGAAGGCTGACAACGAAGTAAACTTTAGCGCTAATTCACACGCAACTCGCAACTACATCGAGAAGTGAATGTACTGATCATAAAAACTTTTATTAAGAATGAAAAAGTACTTTATATTATTAGAGTTAGGAAAATCTCCACAAGATGTATTTTTATAGTCAAGTTAAAGTAAACCTAAGTAAAAAATTGCAGTGTAACACCAAAACAAAAATTTTAGACAAAAATGACTCAATTTTATTATTAAAATAATTTTTATCTTTTTAGGTGTGAATCCAATATCTAAGAAATAATTCTTAATTGACTTAATAAGTTGCTTCTTTGAATCACTAGATCTCTTTAAATGTGCAATTTATTTTTATTTTTATTGCTTTATATATAAATCACATATCTTTTGTTTTTTTATTTCTAGCAAATTTACAATTTACTCTAGCTAATAGAGAGTAATGAGTAAATATCACGTATGGTTTGTAACATATAGTGGGTAACGTTTCTTAACGGTTCACCATTTTTTCCCTGTTGGACTAGGTCTTCTATCCAATGTCATTTAAGTCTTCTATAAACTAAGGGTTGACTGTATAATTTCCTTATGAGCTGGTTATTGTGTTCGGTAGTACGTTCTTTGGATTTATTGGCGTAGAGGTTGATCACTACATTTATGAAAGGTATTCCGAAATTATTATGGTGAGTTTGGTGAGCGTCAGCCATTAGGTGAAGTCTTAGACTGGAAAGTTTGTAATATGTTTGTGTTGGAAGATTTACTGCAACCCTATAGTTCTATAGCGTAGGTCCAAACTGATCATAGTATAGTTTTATAAATGGTCAATTTGTTTTTTTTAGTTAGTTTTGATTTTTTGCATAATAACCAGTGCATTTTTGTCACTTTTAGGTTTAATTGGATCTTTTTTACTTTAGTGTGCTCTTGAACTTTTGATCTAAATGCAGTATAATATAGCTAACTGTAGGTTTTACTAGGATAAGAGTGTTATTTATGTTTACTTAAGAGCAATTACTTCGTTTTGTAGTGAACGTAATCTGTGTGAATTTTTCAACGTTGACTTTAGCTTTTCTTTGTCTTAGCTTTAATTTGTTTAGAAAATTTTGTAGCTGCCCAGATGCTCTAATCGGATAGACAAGATGGCCGTGTTATCAACGAATGCAGCAATCATAGTTTTCTCTGTCACAGGAATATATGCTGTGTAGATGAGTTAAAGAAATGGCCTAAGAACGCTACCTTGTGGTTCACCAGCTTTTATTAAGTGGTAATCAGAGAATATATTATTGACTTTGAATTGAGATAGAATTTTAATATTAAGTCTGTGGGTTAAATATTTTAATTCTTGAAAATATTAAATTTCTTCCAAATAAATTTGGACAAGAAAGAGTTTTCCCCCAAAATATGTATTACCTATGAGGTCTTTTGTGTTATGTAACTTGCAAACTAGTTCATATTGTCTACTAAAGGATGCGCTTCATATATCGAATTTGTTTACTCGAAAAGGTATAGTTTTTCACATGCAAAATATTTGACATAAGCATCGCTGTTTTTATCGCCGATCATTCTTTGGTTAATATTTTTACTATTGTTGTTATCACTGAACATCTGAGAGCTCTTGTTTTCGTTAACTGTTGTTATTTGTGCCGCTAACTTTGCCGCCATATATGCTGAACCATGTTTTACTGACGTCGACGAATAAATAACAAGCATTGCCTTAATACGTTTTTAAGTGACTACATTAGTCCGCTAGGAGGTACAAGCAACTTTGTCGACTTCATCCTTTTGCTGAGCATAAATAACAAACTCTATATCACTGAATTTTTTTTTATTATTAATGCACCTAATCTTTAACATTAACTAACATTTTATTTATGTCCTAAGTTACTAAAGTATTTGTTAGTCCAGATGTTTCCATTGACCTATCCTAGCTACTGAAACATTTTGCACACATCTCTGGCATGGCTACACTTGCACTATACTCTGCTTTTCACTACACTTTACACTACACTAGCTCAAATGGTTTCGTTCTTTTGAGCCTGCGGAGAAGATCTTGATTGACTAGAAGTTGTAGGGCTTCTTGATTTGGATGTCTATGAAGCCTCTCCTCGTGGCTTCTGGCAAACTTCCTGATTACGTCCTCGATCATCTCCACCTGGAGTTCCCGATGCAGATCCCTGTCTCGCACGTACCAAGGGGCATTTACCATATTTCGTAGAACTCGATTCTGGAATTTCTGGATACAAGAATAATTACTCCTTTTTGTACAGCCCCACAGTTGGATGCCATAAATCCATACTGGTCTTATTACCTGTTTATAAACTAGTACTTTATTTCGGGTGGATAGTTGGGAATTTCTTCCCATAAGCCAGTACATGCTGTTATATCTCAATTTTACTTCGGTTGCTTTCTTTTTGACATGCTCTTTCCACTTCAATTTTGCATCTAGATTTAGGCCTAGGTATTTGGCTGTTCCTTGATGTGGAATTATGTTGTTGTTCAGATTTACTGAAAGGTGGTTTATTTTTCTATTCGTGAAGTTTACATGAGCAGATTTTTCTTCATTAGCCTTTATACGCCACCTTTTCATCCACGTATTTATTTCATCAATTGCGCCTTGGAGCTTGGCCGTTGTTTCATCTATATTATCTCCTGTAGCTAATACTGCGGTGTCATCCGCGAATGTAGCTAGTTTAACATTTTCTTTTTCAGGAATGTCACATGTATACAACAGATATAGTACTGGTCCAAGAACGCTTCCCTGTGGGACACCTGCTTTTATTATTTTGAGTTCAGAAAGCACGCTTTCCTGCTTAATTTTAAAGGTTCGGTCTGTTAGATACGAGTCCAAGAGCTGGACATATTGCTTAGGGAAGTATCTTTTTAATTTCATTAGTAAACCCTCATGCCAGACTTTATCGAATGCTTTGGCAATGTCTAAAAATATCACTGAGCATATTTTCTTTTCCTCGAGTGCTTTTTCTATCACATCTGTAATACGATGTACTTGGTCTACCGTAGAGTGTTCATTACGGAACCCAAATTGATGTGGGGAATGAGTTGTTGATCGTCAATTATCGTCTTCATTCTTTTAAAAATAACTTTTCAAACAGCTTTGCTATTATAGGTAACAATGATATAGGTCTATATGAACTTACATCGTTAACAGGCTTTTCCGGTTTGGGTATCATGATAACTTGAGCTGTTTTCCACAAAACTGGGACAAGTTGTAACCTAAATGTTGCATTTATGAAGCGTGTAAGTTTCATAATGCCGTTCCTTGGCAACCGTTGAAATATCTTCCCACTGACTAAATCGAATCCCTGAGCGTTTTTTGGGTTAATATTTTTTTTTATTTCTCTAGATACTTCTTTGGGAGTGGTTAATGGGATATCTACCATTCTTGCAGTCGGTTCTGTCCGAGCTTGCATTTGAATGTGTTCTGCGTTTGGTCGGAATATGTCTTCTAGATAAACTGCGAATGTGTCTGCTTTTGTTTGTCAGACTTTGCCCAAGACCCATCTTCTTTACGTATCGGTGGAATATGTTTTATTGGTCTGTTAATTCCCTTAGTAGCTTTCCATAATCCGTGTTCAGTACTTTGATCTGCCGTGATTTCTTTAAGGTAGGTATTCAGTGCTTCATTCCTAATTTTTGAATTTCCCTTTGAGTTGTGATGTAAGAGCATTCAACGTATGCTTATTTTCTCTTGTTCTCGATCTCTGCCACGTCTTTCTGGCTCTTCTCTTTTCTTTTATTAAATCTATGATTTCTTTTGGGTAATTATTCCTTGTCGGCTTTCTATTTAATTCTGATGTATTATTCCATGCTGCGCTTTGAATATCCATCATAAATATCTCTGCTTCATATTCAAGTTGCTCTTTTGTTGAAATCGGTACGTTTAGTAAAATCTTTTCGCCGAGCTCTGTTTTAAAGCCTTCCCAGTCGGTAAACCTATTAGTTAGTGTCGGGTTTAATTCCCTAGTCGCTATATTTTCCTGTAACGTCAGCAAGATAGGGGAATGGTCAGACATAAAGGCATCACAATCTTGGATCCGTATAAAATTTGTTGGTATTATTCTTGAAATATAGAAATCCAGTAGATCTGGGTATTTTGCAGTATCCGTCGGCCAATACGTGGGTCTACCAGTAGAATGCCAACTACCTTTAAGTTCCAAGATAGCCTGATAAAGGTTTTTACCCTTAGCGGTCGTCAATCTTGCCCCCCAATGTGTATTTTTAGCATCGAGGTCTGCTCCTAAGATAAAACTTTCACCTAGAGTTTGAAAGAAGTTTATATAATCTTCTTTTTGCAGATTATGTCGAGGTGGGAATTGTGCCGCTGCTACAGTAATCAAATACTTTTGTGTTTTGATACATATACTAGCAGCTTGTATTGGCTCTGTCTCATACTTTTCTTTCTCATAATGAGTTATACTGTTTTTAATTACAATAGCTGCTCCTCCTCTAGCTGCGTGATCACTGAAAATGTTGTCATTATAAAGATGGCAATTTTGCAAAATATATTAATTGTAATATTTATGGTTGCTGCTTTCAAGTATTCTAGATAAAACAATACGCACATAGTTGCTGCTCAGCCAATTCTTAATAGCCTGTGCGTAAAAGTTCTAATAATAATATGAAAAGCACCATTAGCAGGTGTGTGTTAGCGTAGTCTTGCAGTTGAGGGGCGGATTACGGTGCGAGCGGACCCGGGTTTATTTCGGAGATCTCTGATGCCTTGCAAGTGGCTTACTCAGTCACTAAAAATAATTTAGCATTCACTCGAACAAGGGGTAATAATGGCGGTCGTCTAAGGAGCGATGCTTGCCACATCCTCTGCATCAGAGATTGTGCGCGACGACCACGTACAGTGGCGAACATATGAGTTCGCAGGCCGTGCTTCCACGTTGGTGAGCTAGAGCCTTACCATTACCATTAGTAGGTGTAGTATACGTGTACGGAAATAATGCTTATTTAAAATTAGAATATAAGTTTTTTAAATACTGTTATGGTTAATATAAAACCATTTTTTAATATTTTGCAATGGCCCAACCAGATTTGTTAATAGCCTGGATCAAAAATCTGCTTTTATGTTTTTGGAAAAATATCATTGGAGAAACAGACATAAACATAAACAACAATACTATTACCAGGTGCTTTCTCTTTCTCTGCTTATAATATTTTATCTGTTTTCTCTTTTTGTAGACATTAAAAATGCTAGTATAGCGCTATTTTCAAAAAGTTGTAAGTTAGTTTATACTATTTTGATCAAACTAATGAGGAAAACTTTTTGACATTTGTTAAACAAAAATAGTTGTTTTTGTGGAAAATATACTTATCTATTTGCGTTATTAAGTGCATTTCAGAAGTTATGTTTGCTATTATTGCATATGGCAAAGTTCATAACGGTCAGATCATATATTTTTTCGCATTATCATGCCGTACTCAGCAGACAAAACTGGGTTCCTACTAATCTTTCGACAAAACAAATTTTTACAATGGGACTTTCTTTTTATATTACCTTTTAAAGTTGCAGAAAGACATGTGTTATGCTTGCATATATGTGACGCACTTTTATGACTTCCATCTCATGTATAATTTTGTATTATTTAATTTTTGGCTTAGCCCAATTTAAAATATAAAGTGCTACATTAGTATCCAAATTTTGAGCTTTAAACAAAATTATGGATGTTAGAGGAGGTGAAATAGGAAAACTTTACAAATTATTTAAGATCGCCAAATAGAACGTAGGCATTAGAAAATAAAAGTAATTTCAGATAAAAGCTACGCTTTTTGTAAAAGAAATACAATACTGAAGATTAAACTTAACAAATGTCACCTCACAACAATTACAGTAATGTTTGTGATAAGCAAAATAGCGCGATGACAGTCAAGGTACTTTCACAGTATATTAAAACGTGGTTCTAAAATGTACGAAGAGATGCGGAACTTATGTGGGCTTCCGCCTTGCAAACACAGGCAATCGTCACACCATTATTTATTATATATTTTTAAAATACATTTCTTGTTATAGTAGCGTGCGATAATATTGTTTTTTTAGTTAATTATACGGTCAACTGGGCTTGCATTCCAGTACGCGCCACGGCAAAAGAATTTCTAAATGTGCTGCTCGATTAAAGAGTTCAAATAACTCAAACGATTTTGCAGATGAATGAATACTTGCCGAATATTTCAATTACAGTGAAACAATTTCATTCAGCTGACCACTGGGGTAGTAATGAAATATTCCAGTAATTTTGGGTTATTTTACAGCGTTCCGATAACAAAGCGAGAGCACAATTAGGTATTCGTTGTGTTTAGAAAATTACCACGAATTAAATTTATCTTTTAGAAAATTTATCAACCACATAAAAAATTGGCAACACATATATAAAAAATAATTTTCAGAATAAAAATATACAAACTGAATGCATGCAAGTAAGTATATTTGTTTTAGATTTAACATATATTTGATTTACAAGTTATGTTTGGAAAGTAATGAAAGCGACTCCAGAAAATTCGGTTAATTACCATAAATATACTTTTATACATACTTAATATTATTTAAAATAATAATATACCATTGTTAACGGTTCATCCACGTATCGTAGTTCGTTTGAAAGCCTTGAACTGAAATCCCAGTGTATACGATCTCTGGGAGGATGCGCGCAATCTTTTTTTTGTCGGTCTAAGCACTTTCACATGAAATGCAGTGTTGGCCGTCTTTTCGGGTGATACGAACTCTTTATGGGCAACACCTTTAAAAAGACAATGAGCATTGCTTTTCTTTTAATTTGCTTATTCGAGAATTCTTTGGTAGAAAAGACTCGATAGTGTGCCGTTCAGAACTTTGTCTTTTCATCTGCAGACTGTACTCAAAATCTCAAGTTTTAACTCTAGTTATCACTTTCTTAAAAATTAGGTTTCTCGTGTGGTTCAAAAGCTCACGAGAAATCAACAAACAGTTTTTCTTTTCGTCAGCCAAAACCTTGGGATTGAATTTATTATATACTTTCCGCATTTGCAATTCTATCGTGACGATTTTGGAAGTAACACTTAATCTGTTATTAATCTAATACTCAGACGTTGCATTTTATTTTATAAGTATAAGTATACTGTACTTCATGCAACCACCTCCAGTTTGGTCGGAAAAATTTTACTACAACATAAAAGTGTCAGCTTAAAACATTTATAATGTTTATAGTCCTGTCATTATATAAGGTATACAAGTCTTTATATTAATTTGTTAGGTCACGAAACTTTGTCCGTTTCAGGCGTCTAACTGCGTTAGCATTATTTATTAAGTTTGTCACTGGAACAGTAAGGCGATTACTAATCCGATCAGTGTATCTGCTGCAGCAACTTTTGATGACATCTTTAATCCGTGGTATTTTTAGATCGTTATGTAATGTGCGGTTGTTTACATACCATTTGCTATTCCGCGAATTGTTTTGCTTTGGAATCGTTGTAAGATCTCAATGTTCGATGACTTAGGAGATCCCTAAAACTAGATTCCATATGTCCATATCAGCACTATTATGGTTTTATATAACACCTTGTTTGTTAAGCTGAGCTGGGATTTATGTCCGAAGAGGATATCTAGATCTTTTCGTTTGGTCTGTATGTATTTTCTCCAGGTAAGTTTGTTGTCGAGATGTATACCGAGATATTTTATAAGTTTGTGTGATATGTTAGTGCCGTTAATGGTTATAGGGAGCAGATAAACTTTGCGGAGGGTGAAAACCACTGATGGCGATTTATTTTTATTAATTTTGATGTGCCAAGTCTTCGTCCAGCTCTCTAATTCTTTCAGAGCATTTTGTAGATAAATTGATACCTGAAATGGATCTCTATGTGAAGATAATACAGCCGTGTCATTCGCAAACGTAGCCGTAAACAACTGGTATAATGTTGGTCCCAATACACTACCTTGCGATGAGTGGGTATCGTTTACTTTAACTCGAAAGTATCTGTTCTGTATATACGACTTGAAGAGCAAATAGTACTATTGCGGTAGAGTTTTCTTGATTTTCTATAACAGGCCAGGGTGAAAGACTCGATCTATACCTTGGCCCACATCCAGAAATACTGCTAGACATGATCGTTTTTTTTCAAAATCTTTTTCTACCATATCCACTTATGGACTTGTTCCAATGTTGAGTATTTTCTGCAAAAACCTAATTGATGGTCAGGGATTAAATGCAGGTCTTCTATAATAAGTTCTAGTTTTTTTTTAGTAGAATTCGTTTAAAGAGCTTAGAGAGGAGTGGTAACAGTGATATCGGGCTGTAAGAAGCTAGTGATTGAATTGGCTTGCCTGGTTTTTGATGACAATAACTTCAGAAAATTTCTATTAAATTGGATAGGATTAAATTGTCAGGGTCGTATTATATATTCGTGTTATAGGTGCCATCCCTTTTTTAGGCAGTTAACGGAATAATTAGGATGTAATTAGATCGTATTCCGGTGCTTTTTATTTCTGTTTAATCTTCGTCGGGTGTACAATGTTTAATGGGAAGATGGAGTTGGAGTGATAATTTGAGGAATTTAAAAATTTCATAGTCATCTTGTAGAGTTCTGCCTGTTTCGTGGGGTTGAAAGGTTGCAGCTAAATGTTTGCCGATACCATCGTTTTTTCTTTGTCAGAGCAGGCCCAAGAGCCATCATTTTTATAAATAGGAAATTTCTATTTGCTTGCCATAGGCAGTGGTCATCGTGTTGTTTGAGAGATAAGTTTCTCACGTAGTTGTTGAACGTTTTATTTTTCGGTTCTTTTATTAATTATTTTAGTCGTGTGATAAAAGTGCTCAGTTTATTTTTGTTTATTGTGTGTCTTATTTAATGCCAGATTCGTTTTGATTTTTTTTCGCTGATCTTCTGTCTAATTTCTAAGGAGTAGTTATAAGTGTTTTTGTTACATTTGTGCTATAATGTTATAAGCGTAGCTGTCCAAGAAGCATACTGTGAGGTTTGTGTTAGTTGTTCTATTGCTGTTCCAATTTCATTTTCAATGTTAAGTACTGCTGGAACCGATAGGTGTTCGTCAATATATTGTCAAAAAATATCTCAATCCGTACGATTGTTAACATGCATATTATATTGAGTGATCAGAGTTTAGATCGTAGCAATCACCAATATCAATGTAGTTGGGAAAGAGTTTTTTGTTATAAGGAAATCTAATGCATCCGGCAGTTCATTCAAATGACTTGGGCAATAGGTGGATTTATCTATCGCTAATGCATTATAATTTTTATCTAAGATAGTTTCATTTAGTTGCCTTCCCTTAATGTAGAACCCCATAAGGGATGTTTAGAATTAAAGCTCCAACTACTATAAACCTGTCTTTAGAGTTCTGAAGAAGTCTTTGAATTGATTTTGCGTTATTGAATGTCGGGGAGGGAAATATAGTGCTGATACTATTATGTCTTCAACGCGGTCTTTAATTTTGACATGTGTGGCTTGTATATAATTTGTTTCAAACTTCTCCAATTCGTAGTGTGATAATTTATTGTCGATTATAATTGCTATTCTAGCAAGGGTGTGTTGTCAGGGTGGTAGGTGTAAGAAGTTTTGTAGTGAATGTTGGAGTAATTGTAGTTAGTTAAGTGCGCTTCAGATACCAGGAGCAAATCGACTTTTTGGATGTTTAAAAACGCTTCTACATCTAAAAGGCGTTGTAAAATTCTGTTTGCATTCCATACAGTTATTCTAAGTGTACCCATTATTGGGAGATTTTAGTTATCAGGCTAGTGAGTAGGTTGACCATCATAGTATTCTGTTACATTAACTGACTAAACATGGAACAAGGAACTGAGACAAGAAACTGTAATCGCCGTTTTAATTTTGATTTGTGTTGTATAAGTCTGATATTGTTTAACAACGGCTGCGGCATAACTAGTTGGGGCTAGTTCGCCCTGTTTATGTTTGGTTGAGTTGTAGCCATCTTTGGAGTTTGTCGTACTTGCATTTTAGGGACGGTGCAGTTGTCTCCTCTTTTAGATTTAAGTTGTTGGTATACAGAGCATCCTTTATAGTTTGTTGGGTGGGCTTCGTTGCACAATGCACATGTATCAGGAGCGTTTTTTGACTTTGCACATGTCATCGTGTTGTGGTTACCATTACATTTTACCCACGCAAATGCTTTTCTGCATTAAGTTTTGTTGTGTCCGTATATTTGGCAGCGAGTACACTGGATTATAGTGGCTTTTTTTCTTAGTGGTTCGACGGTTATGATCATATTTAATAAAGATTTAAGTTCGTATATTTCTTTATTGTTACTGGCAGACTCGTGGTTTACAAAGAATAAATAAAGTGGTGTTTTGTCTACAATGTGTTCTTTTATCAGCCCGATATCGACTGTTGGGTGAAGGGTTTTGATACTCTTCTTTCCTTAATCTGATATTTATGAAAAATAATTTTCTCATCGGCAAGATGCCTCACAAGTTTTCAATATGTTTCAGAGTTATTAGTATCTATCTTGACGATGTTTTTTGCCAGTGTGTTTGAGTTGTATTGTTCAGTTTCTAATATTTTTGTCAGGTTTTCAAACATTGCCTTATAATTTACCATGTCGTGTATGTATACTGTTAACTACAGTTTGTGGCTCTTCTCTAGCTTTTATGTATTGTTTAGTAAATGAAATTTGTGGTTATTAGCAGAAGAACGTAGACATCTTTTTTTCTTTTTCGCTACTTGCGAATCGTAAGAGCTCGTTTGGGGTTGGTCACGTTTGTTTCGGTCGTTTCTGGTGCTAAATGTTAGTCATTAGGATTCCATGGTGGCCAGTGCGTGAGTTGTAGGATATTATTGGTATAAGATACATATAGGGCATATGTTTGACTTAACAATTGTTGCATATGCGAGTTAGTGCTGAGCATTAATGGCTGGTTTGCGTACAATAATTGTTGTTGAAAAAATTGAATTTAAAGTAAATAAAATAAACTCACTGAATAATGCGGGTCACCGGTAATCGAGTGCATGCATAAATAACGCACGCGCTACGGGCACACATCCACTGATCTGCGAGGCCAGTGGCCGACATCCAATATATTTTTAAACTTTTATTTTTGTAGAGTTACAATTATATAGTCAATAGTACAAAACATAACTTTTGAACTATGATATATTATTATTTGAAGGGTTTTTTAAACTCGAAAGAAAGCTCTGATGAATTTTTTGTGATTTTTGCTTTATTATTCTTATTATTATTACAATTGTTATTATAAATTTAGGTATTTTAATAGCGCATGTGTTGCTTGTTAACAAAAGCTTACAAATAAAGATAAACTTAATCATTAAACCAAATTTTCGAAACATCGGTCGAACTATCGAACAATTATCAATTGGCCAAATTAGAATCTTCTCTCAATATCGTACGTATTCAACGGGAACATTTTCAAATGATTTGTCAGGATAATTTGGACGCTCCGATAGCTGACTCCCGTTTGTTGAGCTACTCGCCAAATCGACAAACATGGCTGATTTTCGAAAAAATCTCCAACCTTTTTGACGAATGGTTGGCCAGAGTTTGCAGGTCGGACATCCCAGATACTGCCAATTGTCTCAAATCTTCAAATTAACCTAAAAGTAACAAAAAAGATGTTCACAAACTGATGTACATTTTTACTCTAAAATGTTATTTACTCTTTTTCACCTACTTATCGTCCTTTTAAATTTTGTCTTTGTTTAAGGGAGACTCCTTAAATGTCTGTCAAATTATGACGCAACTTCTTACAAATTCATAAAATTTGTGTACATTAAACAGAATTACCTTCAAAAGGTTAAGATTCCAATGTTTACAATTACATAATATATATATATAATAATCAACTTCAATTAGCTAACTATTGCACATGGTAGGTGGTGCTAATTTGCCTTTTCTTTTTTTTTTAATAGAAAAATACTTTTATGCACTTATTATTGATTACCTAGTATATTCATTTGAATCTGAATCGAAACGGCAATCGGCACAAAAGATGCTGTTAACGGAAATTATTCCATTTAATGTGAATCTTTGTGTTTACAAATGAATGTGCTGTCACTGTAAAATAGTACAAAACAATTTGTATGCAATTAGATGCAAAGGATTTCACGGTCTCATCATGTGCATCATGTGATTGATTCTCGGGTTGTTAGGCCGTGGTAAAATCGGCCACGGTAAGCAAAGCTTTTTTACTTTATATCAACAGGTTACGGACCGTATAGAAAAACTTCTCAATAAACACAAGGTGGAAACCATCCATACGAATACCAACAATATACGGAGTATGGTTCGACTAGCCAAGGATATAAGAAACTCACAGGATACACCAAGGGCATACTGCATATCTTGTTTATGTGGGTAGGTCTACATTGGAATTACGGATCGAACGGATTAACTAGGTTAAAGGAACACAAACATCATTTACGCCACAATAAACCCAAAAAATCAACAATTTCTAAAGAAATTTTTCTTTGGCAAGCACAAGTTTTATCTAATTGTAGGAACTATTGCCCGAGATTAGACAGGTGGACATTTATAAATATAAAAATAATTTTAACAGGGACGACGAATTCAATTTATCGAAATATTGGTTTATCGCTATTAAGGAGCAAAAACAGACCACTATACGGTGAAAAAGCGAGTGATGTCAAAAAGTGCCAAAATGTTACTTAAAATGACTCGGTTGACCTCAGCAGCTAGCCCTATTACGACGTTACTAACCATTCCTACCATACTCACTAGTATAAAAGCAAAAATGCATAAGAAATTACATAATTTTTAGAAGATTTTTTTTCTGAAGATGTCTACCGCAGTTGTGGACGGAACGTCAAGAGTTTCTGAATTTCGAGTACGGCCTAATACCACAGTGCACAATATGTTTGCAAAATTTTGTTCAAAGACTCGTTTATGGTAGTCTAAAAATGAGATTATTCTATACTATGACAATAGATTAAAATCATAGATAAAAAAACTAATTTTTTGTACACTATACCTCACTATTTATTGGTTGTAAAGTAAAAGTTCGGGGGAAATTTTATTTGGCGATAGAGGGTTTGAGAAAACTTGTTATTTTGGAAGTGCTGCATAAATGCCGACGAAACCAACAAACGTTTCACAATTTAATGCATTTCAACTGTAGAAAAATTTTATAAAAAAATAAAACGAAAAAGGATAGCTTTCAATTTAGCATTATGCTATAAAATAATACATAAATAGCAAGAACAACGGCACTAGGCACAAAGGTATAAAATTTACTTACTTAAATTAATGGCTTAGTAATTTTATCGTATATAGTTAAACTTTGACATTAACGTGATAAGAAAAAAGATAATGTTTTTGAAAAAAAAAAATTATCTTCTTAGAAAAAGGCTTTCATAACAGATATGATTGTTATATTTTCTACTGCACTGCAAATGCAAGTGACAAATTAAAATAATTTATAATGGTGTGATTTAAGTGGACTGGGTAACCATATTAAAAATGTTATATTCTACCGAAGGCATTTAAAGTAATTTAAGGTAATTATATTATTACATTGTTTACATTTTCAAGAATAATATTTTAAAAATATACTTAAAATCACTTCAAGTGAGTTTCAAGTTTTTTATTTTTGGGGTTTGCTGATTTTTGGAGTACACATAAGATTACTCACAGTTGGTATACTCATTACTAGAAACCATAACGTTTGAACTTCATTATAAGAGATTACTGAAGATCTGTATAGCCTTGATGATTGTCAACCCCCGTAGAGAGAAGGTACTCTAAGAAGAATTTGGAGTAGTCACCAAACTTATTGATAAAACAAAAAGAACAAAAGATCTAATTTTTAATTAATTCTAAGGTTGTTATTATAACAAATTTTTTTTTACAAAAATTGTCTACGTTAAAATTTGTACAAGTAAATGTGTTTCAATTTTTATACAAAATTTATTAAATATTTTTAATGGTGGCTATAAGATACTGCAAAACTGTGGTCTTTTATCAAAATGATATTCGAAAATTAATTTGATCCAAATTTACTCAAAATTGTTGTTCAAGACGGGAACTAAGAAAGATTGCCAAACCTGGGTCATCAAATAATTTAAGAGGATTTAGAAAATTTTTCAACATAAACAAGCAAAATTGTGATATATGTAACATGCGTATTTGCATTGAAAAAGAGATAAAATGGTGATTAACACATTTAAAGAGAACTTTGACCTTTATAGAAGGTGCGTTTAAGTTCTAAGGTCTCTAAATTTTTTTCTGAAGGAGTACTTACCCAAGAAGGTTAAATCTTATATTACTTCTCAATGTAATCTTCGTTTAGACCTACACATTTTTCACAACGTCGTCGCCATGATTCCATGGCTATTAAGAACACTTCTTTAGAGGTGTGTTTTGCTTACTGGATAATTGCTAATGCAACAGGGGCTCGAATGAAAAATTTATGGCGGCATAACATGTCAACATGTCCCAAGACATTGCTACCCGCGCAGCCTTGTGTTTGTCGGTCGGCATTCGTGAGACCCATTTTAAAGAAACTTTCCGTATTTTCAGGTCATTACGTAAAATCGACTCTACAGATCTTACGGAAATACCAAGTTTAGAGGCGATATCACGCAAACCTAGTCTTCCAAAACAACTTGCTCCATTCGCACAACCATGGTTTCAGTGGGCTTGGTTGTGGCTGATTACACGTTGTTCTTGAACACAAAATGTAGTTACTTAAAGTATACAAAACAACACTGACCGCAATTGTGGTAACTTGATCTGTGTACATTGTATGGTGCTGTCATTTACAAATTCAGAAATATTTCTAGCTTTCTTTATATTAACCGCATTTTTTTACTTATCCTCATTGCTGAGAAAAAATTTGGATGCTTTAGAACTTAAATGCACCTCGTATTTAAAATGTGTCAAAAAAGATCAAAGTTTTACTAATTTACTCTAAAAGTAAAAAAAATCTGGTGTGAACATCACACGAGTTTCCTTATCTTACTATTATATATTATGCCGGGTTCATCGTCTCGGCCCTGCGCTGCTCTCGTCCCGGAACTTGTTATTTTAAAAAAGGACGAGGCGCGAGTCCAACACTCGAAAGCTGATTAAAATAAACAGTGCAAGACAATAATTGACTCGTAGTTAAAATTTTGCTACGTCACTGAAGGTAACCGTGCGAGCTCGGACGCACGGCCTTTTCCATTATCGCCTGCGTGCTCCCTCCTAGCGGCCAAGCCTCCCCCCCCCGTCCTCCCGCAGTCGGCCAGTAATCTCTCCGAGTGCGCTGTGATTGGCCCGTTTAATTAATTTTTAATCGGCTATAACTTATTTATTTGACCTCGGATTAAAAAATTTCATTGTAATTTTTTGTTCGTCTAGGTTTGATCTATCCGGTAATATAAATTTCCCGAAACATTTTATGAACACCCGGTATATTAAAAAACTTGAGCTTCAATTTTTTTTTGAGTTCCTATTTTAACAATTTTTATTTTAAATTCATGTTTATCTCGTGATAACAAATCATTTTTATTCTCATGAATGTTTTGTATCTTCAACCGTTTAGATTCGCGACCGCTTTGCGATCGATTTTGCGACCTTTCGACCAAACGGATAGGCCGATTTTCGCACTGCGATCCCTACCTACAAGTAACTTGCATACCGAATTTCAAGTCTCTAGCTCTTATGGTTCTCGAGATATCCTGTTTACTGACAGACCGACAGACAGACACACACACGAACCAATGGCCCAAATCAACTTTTTTGGTGTCCTGAGGCTATATTTCGTCCAGAAATGTAAAAAACTGGGTAGGTCAAATTTCCGCCGACAACAAAACTTATCAAACTTGAAGAATCAAAGAACAAAATGCACTTTACCGAGCTACAAAGCAAAATTTGACGAACAAAACCTACTCTAGTAAATTCTGTTATCAAATTTTGAATATACATGGTATTTAATAAAACTGGCATTACTTTCCATGACGCCATTTCTAGATATTTTGATAAAACTTTTCAATATTTACATGTTATGTTGAAATACATTTGCTAAACACAACACATGTTTCTGGTTTTGTAATATTCGATTTCCGAAACGATACAAATGATGGAATTTTGGTATTGGTATGGCAAAGATGCCACCGAAACCGTCAGACTTTGAAAAGAATGACAAACCGGAATTTCTTATTGGATCGATAAATAATCATTCAGTAAGCCTTGACAATGTTTAATTTTATAAAAATTCCAAATTTGACACATTTTGATATTAAAAAAATAATTTAAATTTTTATAGCTTAATCTTGGAAGTGTCTAAAATGATAATGAAGACAATGACAACAGTGATAACACTGAAAAAGTTAAAAAATGCACACGAAATGAAGATGACATCTCTTTACCAGATCAGACAAAAATTAAAAATAGTTGTTTATCAAATTCAGATTCAATTACCTTTGAGTGATAGAGCAGTTAAAAAATCGATATCAGTTTGTCATAGTTTTATCACATATGAATGAATGGAAACAAATACATTGTAGAAAGATGTGGTTCTTAGACGAATATTGCTATGAATTAGGATTATATGTGAACACCTTCTAAACTCCAAGCAAATTACAGTTTGTTGTGCTACAAGTTACTTTGGAATTTTTGGACCATGTTTTCTGATCTATACAACTCCTAGTTAAATATACAGGGTGTTTTAAAAAGAAACATCCGATTTAAATTGTTTATATTATGATAAAGGTAGACACTTAATATTAATTTTATATTACAGGGCTAAATTTGAATTTTTTACATTTCAAATTATAGGTGCTTAATAGGTCCCCTTTATGGAATGCACGGTATATGGTCATAAGGTAGCCAAATTTGTCACAAATTTTTGCGAGTATATCTGGACTAACTGCTGCCACGGCTAGTGTTATGCGGTTCCGTAGATCGACCACTGTAGTTGGAAGAGAAGGCACATATCCGCAATTTTTTATAAGGCCCCACAAAAATTTTTGAGTTTCTAGGCTTTACTGTGGCGGTGCCCCGTCCTGCTGGAAAATAAAGTCGTCCCAATTGGTCTCTAACTGTGAGGAAAGCCAGCTTCTAAGCATATCTAGATATGTAATTTTCGCAACACTGTTTTCTAGAAAAAGGGACCGTACACCTTTTCCCAAAAAATTGCCCCAAAAACATTATGTTTAGGAGAACCTCTATCATGCCGTACAGTTTTATGTGGCTGCTCTGTGCCTCATATTCTAACATTGAGAGTTTACCTTATCACTTAAATGAAAAGTAGCCTTTTTTCTGCTACTTTCATCCCAAACTTTTGCCAACAAATTTAAATTCACTGCTACCACAGCTGTTGTCATGCGGTTCCGCAGTTAGACCACTGTAGTTAAAAAAGACGCAGTTTTTTATAAACCTTCACACACAAAAATCGCACACACTGACGACTCCTTTACACAGACAACCCAAGTCTTGGAATTGTCTGTACTATCGCTCAAGAAACTTCAACAACATATTGTCGCCGAAAATCATGCTGAACAGTTGTTACGGACTCACACTTCCCGAAGCGTAGAACACAAAATGTTTTTTGTTGTGTTGTCGCTATCTTGACAAACACTAAAGTGGCAAGTGAATTGTCTTTCGACAACCACGTGAAATTCGAGAATTTCTTCTTTCTAATAATACATTGTTTGATAAAAATGAATTAAAAGCTGAATAGTTATAATTTCTTTAAATTGCATTATTCTTTTTGAATCGTCCTGTATAAAGAAATTTTTTTACAGACATTTTTGGACCATATAAAATATTGTGTATCATTCGTGTCAGGAATATCTGAAAAATCTCGAGGTCTTGAATAGAAGAATTACCGATACAAAAAATTCGATTGCCGAAGAAACCCAACACAAAATTATTGATCGCTTTTTAAAAAGATTGGCTGCGGTTACCAAGAGTAAAGGACAATATTTTGAATATTTATGTAGTTTTCTTTTTTGTCATTTAGTTGTAATTTGAACGATTTTAATATTTATTGTAGTTTTTCGTAATAATTCTCCGCGACGACGCTGTATGCTAATTATTGATATATAATTAAAAGTAAGAAATGTGTACTAAAAAAATGTAAGAAAATATGAAGTCTAAATTTCCATGTAAATATTTGGTATGTCAAGCATTTTTTTCTTTGTGCTGAAAATAAAGAGTTTTATATCAACCAGTATATTGTAAAAAAGGATATTTTCATAAACATATTTTGTCCTTTATGAGACACCATTATGTTTCCACATTTTTTACTAAATTTTTGCTTCATACCACTGACACTGTGTTAAATTTGTAATGAAGAAGAAAACAAAATCGAAGGGGTATCAAAATCAGTAAGTCTAACAAATTGTTCATAGTTGCACTCGGTGGATATTATTGGTACTGACAGAAAGTATGTTGAAGCAAGTATAAAAGGATTTTAAGAAAAAACTTGTTTTAACGACAAATTTAATTACTTAATCAGTAGTACAACTCTTCGTGATTTATTATTTTGATATATGATTTATTAACAGAATAATGCGCTAATTCAATTTGGCAATGCTGACTAATATAAGTATATAAAAAGCAGATAATAATATATAATAAACAATTATAATGTGAGATTGCTTTCAACCTTAGAGCATTTCTTTTTGTTCAGATTGTACGTGCACAACCTTTATTTTGCAGATAATGTAGATCAAAGCGATAACTTATTGCCTCATTGGATAGATTGTAAAACAAAATGAAATGGTGAAAGCATTTGCCGAAAAATATAATGTCGAATTTATCTGCTTTTCTGACTCAGAACAAAAATAGTTAAATAGCGGCTCGCCAGCGAAATAAATCTGCAGCTTTGGGAATAGAGATATTGGCAAATTCTCTATCTTCAGTGGCCAATTACATTAGCAACGTCCTGCAATGACCGCTCTCCCCTAAGTTGATCCTTGGCGGAACCTTCCTCCCAGTCATTCCATGAAATAAAAGAGGATTTCATTTTTTCTATTACGTATATCCTCAGCTGCCCTTCGATGCGGACCGATCTGTTATACGATATTTTTGATTCCATATCCGCTTTAGCTCGGTCCGCGGAATAGGCCCGGGACCGAGTGTCGCTGGGTAAAAAGTAGACGAGAAAGTAAGCCGCTAAGGGTAGGTTTACGAAAAACCAGCTTAACAGAATAAGTGGCGTTCTATCGAGTAAAACGTCATTTTTAGGCCGCGGCGTATTATAAATTGCGACCTTCGCTAATGGCGGGGCCCTTTTAAATTTCGGGCCCTAAGCTGCAAAGCAGGCGCTCGTTATAAAAGTATCAGGAACTTCTGGCAATTTCCTGCGGCAGGTAAGCAGTTTTATTCCCTTCTTCCACGCGTATCGAACGCCGCCCGATCAGGGCCTAATTGTTATCGGAGCGGTAAAGCACCGCCCGCCCAACTTTCCGCTTCGCGCCGTTTCCCGGGGATTATTAAAAACTCGTTACACATCCATTTGAGAACGATTGTTTTTCGCGGGCGTCATTAAAAGTTCGCGCGCGTTTGCCACTATTTGAGTGGCCGCTGCACCGGCCGCTGTTGTTTCCGCGCCGCCGTGTAGTTACAGTTTGTTAATTAGCATTTTCATAATTTAATTTGTAATTGAGTTCGTTATTTGGTTGTTGGCGAGCCACTGGGCCGCGAAGCTGCAATATCCAGCAAACATTGCTTTCCACATTTTCCTTCCAGTCCTAATTAGGTAGTGTGTTAAATTACCCGCTCATCGAAATAATTTAGCAACTTCCCGATTTATTTGTCACTTGCATTTTTAACTTGTAAAATTAGGGCGGGCTGCTGCTCGTTTGGGATTGATACATCCCCTAATCTACGGGTTCAATTTTAACGGTCGTATTAATATCAAAGTGTGGCAAATAACTCATTAAAAGGTTGAATTAATTAGCCTTACGCTGGATGAAAATTGCGCATGGCTTTGATTTTCACTTAATTTTGTATCGTTAATGAGCAATCAATTTTTATTTAAATTTATGAAATTAAAAGAATAGGGCATTACAATCGATGATTTTCAAAGTGCTGCAACTTGAAAAATGTATAAAAGATACTAGAAGGCATTTTTTTAATAAAGCAAAAGTTACTACAAATTGGCGTATAATTATTTGACACTAAGAGAAAAAATTCATGATGCATAGTTATACTGGTGTCCCAAAAAAGTTTCGATTTGATTGGGTCACTGCGTGAACACAACGAACCAAAGGAGCACGGGGTGCATGTCAATCAGTAGTGCGGCTTTCGGGAACGTAGTCGCTATGAACAGACTGAGAGTTTTGTGTGCGAGAATTTTACAAAAACAAAGTTTCGGCAATTATTGCGCGGAGAAAGTTCGGTAACCTTTATGATTTGTGTAACATAGCTCAAGAGCCAAGTGTTTCTCTCAATCAGAAAGTGGGTGTGTAAGTTCGAAGAAGCCGGTTCAATCATAGATAAACCTAAGTTGGGACGACCAAGGTTATCAAGAACTGATGAAACATAGAGAGCGTACGATAATTCGTTCGTAAAACTGTTTCGAATGTGTCTAGATTATCATTAAGCTGCATTTTGGGCAAAAATGCTTGTCTGTACTCCTATAAAATTCATGAAAAGAATGAAAGCCTAACAATGCCAGTCAGAATCTTCAATTGGTTAACTGACTAATTGAGTATTTCAATTAATTCAACATTTTGTTACTGAAGGACTGCGTAAAGGTCAATTTATATTACATCTTCTTGAAATCAATTTTTGGGAGAAACATGTTAGAAGTGTGCAATGTTACTCCATCTCACTGAAACCATTTTTTTGATTATAGGCAGCAAAATTTAGCAGTGCAGGTACCAAGAAAATGTATAATAAATGTATAATAATCTCTGTATAACGCTTTAAAGTTACTGTTAATGAGAAGCCCCTTTTATCTTCAATGAACTACGAGCCGATTATTCCTCGCGCTAACATTGCAGCCCATAAAGTCACTTTTGGTAAACGAAAGGGTTTCTCATGCTTGCATTGTGGGTTTGTAGTCCTATGGGATTTTTTTTGGAGAAATCTTAAATCAATTGTATGCAACAGCAATTTGGGCTCTCTGGTTCAATTGAAAAAAATTTCTATCAAGAAATGGCATCCATTACAGAGACCACGTGCCGCGCAATACTCAGAAATTTTGCTTCTCGTTTAAAAGAGTGTCGCGAGTATGCAGGATCACATTTAGAAGATAATTTTTTAGTCTGTATGTAGTAACAAATAAAAGTTTTTTAATGGCGCATTCTTTGTTTTTTTTATAATTATCTTAAAGAAATGTTTTTTGAGACACCTTGTAGTTAAAATGAATGTTAAGTATTTTATTGTTGTCGATTAAGAATCAGGCAAACATTTTTTGCATAAAAATATTATATTTAATGTAGTAAATGTAGATTTATTAGAGTGATGCTTTCCGATGTACGATGCAACAGTTTTCCATCCTTTCAGCATTTTTTTATTACGCCAGAAGATTGTTATTTTTCTGTTACCACCTCTTCTTCTGACAAACTTCCCTCCATAACTCCTTGCTGTAAAACACAATGTAACTCCATAAGCCCTTTGGTGGTCAGTTCTTGGCTGTGGTCTTCCACAAGTTCATCGATATTATTGTCATTCAACTGAAGTTTTATGATCTTGCTTAAAGACACAATCTCGTTGATCACAAGCTGCACAGGGACTGTCTCAAACTCCTCAAAGTCACATTCAACAACGCTCTCCGGCCAAAGCTTCTTCTAAGCAGAAGTGAGGGTGTTCTCAGTAACCCTTTTCCACGCATTTTCAATCATTTTGAAGCAGGCAACAATGTGGAAGTATAATTTCTAAAACTTTTTGAGAGTAATATTGGTTCCTTCAGTCACCTCAAAACAACGCCCAAAGAGTGCTTTAGTGTAGAGCTTTTTAAAGTTAAAAATAACCCGTTGGTCCGTAGGCTGGGGTAACGGAGTGGTGTTGGGAGGTTGAAACTTAATCTTGATGAATTTAAATTCTTCAAGGAGGTCATCTTGTATTTCTGGAGGATAGGCAAAAGCGTTGTCCATAACAAGGAAGACATGGAGTGGCAGATTAATCTCAAGCAAAGGTCACGCGTACCCAAGCCTTGTTGTTGGAACTCTACATCACATTTAACCTGCTCTTCTAAAATTTACACTTCTTGAAGGCACGATTCTGAATGGTAAACAAGCAGCGGTTTAATTTTCAAGTCGCCGCTTACATTGGTTCAAAATAGCAGCGTAAAACGGTTTTTCATCGACTTGTGGCTGGGTCATACATTTTTCTCTGCTGTTATATAGATTCGCTTCAGCATCTTTTTCTAGAAGAGACCCGTTTCGTTACAATACGGCAGGTAACCACCAAAATTTACAATCTTTTTGAAGTCACCGATAAAGTTATCTGCTGCCTTTGTGTCAGAGCTTACTGCTTCACCGTGCCTTACAATGCCGTGGATGCCGGTTCTTCTTTTAAAGGTGCATAATCTGGGATTTCCCCTCTTCGCTTTACTTGTTATACGAAACGTCGCTTGTTAAGTCATTTTTTACTTTCCGTATGCTATAATAAGGAAAGTAATGTAATCGGCGGAAATTTGACTTACCCAGTTTTTCACATTTCTGGACGAATTATAGCCTCAGGACATCAAAAAAGTTGGTTTGGGCCATTGGTTCGTGTGTATGTGTATGTGTGTGTCGGTCTGTCAGTAAACAGGATATCTCGAGAACCGTAAGAGCTAGAGACTTGAAATTTGGCATGCAAATTACTTGTAGATAGGGGACGCAGTGCGAAACTTTTGGTAAAAATCGGCCGATCCGTTTGGTTGCAAGGTCGCAAAACCTAAGCGGTTGAAAATACAAAAAATTCATGAGAATAAAAATGATTTGTTATCACGAGATAAACATTGATAAAATTTTTGAGAGAATTTCTCTCAATACTGATTTAATGTTTTTAATTTTTTTTAGATAATGCTCTAATCGATAAAAGCTTAAAAACGGCTAGCTAAGAATCGTTTATAAATTTTGGTTGACATGTGTGGTGAATATTTATAAAGTGCAAATAGTATTACATTGATTAACGCTTTTTCTACTTAGATTTCTGTTTTTTTTATATTTTTTGTGGCTAATTGGTTGAAAAAATTAAGATTAAGTTTTAAAATATATTAATTAAGGCAAGTAGAAAAAAATTCTCATAATTTTGCACTAAAGAATTAGCTAGCTTTAAAATTAAATAAAAAAGCTAAAAGCAACAACAAACAATATGGTACAGTAAAACTGCAGAACATCTAAGACGGTTGAAGGTTAAATACAGATGTTCAATATAAGGACACAAAAGAAGAGTTAATAGAATTTGAAAAATCTGTAGAAAATGAAATGGAAAATAGTAGGTTTTTCAAAAACAGGAGAACAGCAAAGGAATGAAAAATATTTAAAAAATAGACCTACAGTATCCGTCCGTTTTGCTTTTACATTTGCGTTCATAACTTGCTTTAAGGACAAGTTTGCTGCATAATTTTTGAATTTGTGGTGGAGGGGGATAAGACCTCGTGCAAGCTGAGTGTATAAATGGACACGACTTCTGAGAGCAAAGCTGGGATTTTCCTTCTACAAGCTAAAGCATGTCTAAAGGTTTGACTTCAAAGCTCTAGAACTTTTTTTGACAAAAACCGGAAAATTTTATGTTAGAGTCATTAGCCAAGCATCATGAAGTTAACAAGAAAACACAAACCGTTTTATCATCAAGAACTAATTCTTTGAATAGTGGGTACCGATTTTTTGTGACCTCTGCTTGCGCTGTTTTGTCTGAGTGATATAAGCGTAAGTGTTCTAAATAAGAACCAAATATTTCCCAGTGATTGGCTAGAAATATGTTTGGCTCGTTGTTTTGGTCCTACTTTAGGAGTACCCTCGACTTGATAGGTTCTTGTGTCAGAGAAGGATTTTTCTAACCTGTTTTATGGTGAGTTAGTTGGAAGATGATCTCAAAATCTTAATTTTAAAAGATCATGCCGATATCTCTTATTTTCGCTGAGTTACAGATATTTCGTAATTTATATGCGCATCTTAGCGCGTATGCCGCTCCTTCTTTGGGCGCCCCGGAAAAATGGTAATATTTTGGTTTCTCTCCTCTCTATTCGGGAAATTTTTTAAGAATATTTTTGGGAAGGCTAACATCTTGCCCCAATTGAGAAGAGAAAAAATATTACTATTTTTCTGGTGCACAAAAGTGTAACTTGGCTTCTAACAATTTAAAATAAAAAAATTTAATACCAACAAGTAACAGCACAAGAAAATATTCTGCCATTATAAGAGCAACAAATACATACATCAACCCAAAGGTAACCCATTGTTTTTTAAAGCGTTCAAAAAATTGCTATAAATAAAAGAGGCATAAAAAATTAAGCAAAACTACACAAAACCCAATTAAAACCTAATTAACGCCCCAACTACAAGGTGATCAAATAAATAACAAAATAAATCCAGAAAGTTATAAGGGTAGATTGAAAGAGAATACAAAAATTCGTTTGTTAAAAAAACTTTAGGAAAAGAAACAAACTTAAAATGTACCATAAAGAAAATTAATGGAGTTAGATATCAAATAGTAAAGCTAGTAGATAAAAAAAAAAATAAAATACCGCAAGTTTCCCAAATTATAGGAACTAGAAAAATAGTACAAAGCATTTTATGAAATAAGAGTACAACCACCGATAGAAAAAGCAGAAGACCAAAGAAGTATAGCAAAAATTTCAAGATTACAAGAAATTTCCGAAATAACAAGGAAACACTTAGAACCCACTATTAAAATAGTTCCTAATAAAAAATCATGCTTAAATAACAAAAGAATTTTAATACCAAATGTTTGAAAAAATGAAAAGTCTTAGATTATTGTTTAAATGCGCTAGTGCTAGTAATACTACCATTAAAAAAATCTGGCGTGAATATCACACGACCTTCCTTATCCTATTATTTGGGTAATTCTGGCAAAAATCCTGGGCTTCTTATTTTATCAACTTTTACTTTAAATTCATGTTTATCTTGTGATAACAAGTCATTTTTATTCTCATGAATTTTTTCTATCTTCAACCGTTTAGATTCGCGACCGCTTTGCGACAGATTTTGCAACCCTGCGACCAAACGGCTCGGCCGATTTTTACCAAAAGTACTACCTACAAGTAACTCGCATACCAAATTTCAAGTCTCTAGGTCTTACGGTTCTCGAGATATCCTGTTTACTGACAGACCGACAAACAGACACACCCACACACACGAACCAATGGCCCAAACCAACTTTTTTGGTGTCCTGAGGCTATAATTCGTCCATAAATGTGAAAAACTGGATAGGTCAAATTTCCGCCGATTACATTACTTTCCTTATTATAAGATAAGGAAATAAAAAACATAAATTATCAAATTAAATATCCATCAGTTTGCAATCGGTTCTGTACAAAATATTTACAATCTCATAGCACAGAGATTCACAAAGCAATCAGATACAGAACAAGCTGGATACAAAAAAGGTTAATAATTAAAATATTAATTGCGAAGGCAAATTAGTATGAATGCACTTTCAGCAATAGCAGTTTCATTCCATAGAGATATGAACAGCATTAAACGCTTTGAGCAATAACTGGGTAAATAATACATATACAAGTTTAATTTAATACATACATATATAAAAACCCTATAATCACAAAGCACAACGTGGAGTTCAACAGAGACTTGACCTCTCACAAACTTCTTACCGTAGCATTAGATGTTTTTAAAGAGCTACAGTGAAAAATAACGCAAATTACCGTAAACAGCAAAAAACTAAGTCATCTGAGATTCGCTTATGGTGCAAATGACAAACATAAACTGCAAGAGATGCTCTATGAACTAAATGAGCAATCAAAGAAGGCAGGATTTAAAATAAGCTTAAGCAAAACAAAATATCTAACAAACAAAGTAAAGCAGAATTACAACCAAAGAATAATAATATAAGAGAAAAGATTGAAAAGATGAATTGTACAATATTTTTACTAGCCTGGTCAGAATTTGGCATACTGGAAACAATACTAAGGTCTAATATATAAAATACAATAAAGGCAAAAATCTTTACCCAATATGTATTACCAGCTGTCATTCGGGAAAAGAACGAGATCATTCAATAAGAGCATTTTGGATAAATTAAAAAGTATCCAGAAAGTGATGGAAAAGAGAATGCTAAGCAAAAGTTACAGGTATCATACATCGCATATGCATTGTAGAATGAAATTTATCTAAACATATTTCGACAAGAGATAACTGATGGATTCGTAGAATGATCTCGAAAAATTAAAAGAAACAGAGGCAGATTGCAGACAAGATGGACAGAAAATATGAAATAAATATCTGGTTATGACTGTTTACAGAAAGCAAAACAGAAAACTAGGGGAGTTTCACACCCGACTATGCAACAATGAGGAAAGAGTTCTTATGTACGGATTTACTGTAATGACAAGTTTACACGTGTAAAGAGATTTGTTGGCGCTTGTTCATCCACCAGTTGAATTTGCGTGCTTGCTTGGCACGCTAGTCTGCTTTTATGTTAGTAAAAATGTTCGTAGAAATGGTTATCTTGTAGTTACTTTATTGACTGTAAAAAATAATTTCACAAATTAGAAAAAAAGAAAAACAGGAAACGACTCAATCACATATACCTTAAGAAATTAATGTATTGTTCATTTTTCAACCAAAAATACTTTCATCCTAGTAATGTTTATTGTTCCGCGTTTTTTAAAGTTTGATTAAATTTTAAGTTTTGAGTACCAAATAAATAATAATTAGTAATGTCGACACCTGTTACTATTTGCATTCAATTAAAGTTCTAAAATTACCAAGTATGTTCAAGACACTTGTTCTCTATACGAAGAAAGCCCTATTACTGCAATAACTCCTTAAAAATCAATATGCATTAAAATGGGACATTTTTTCCTCAATTCAGTGAGAATTGATTGACCGAGCTTGTTTAAAAAAAACCGCGTTAATTCACAAGTGAATTAACCCAGCAGATAGAATGCTTTTATTATAACATTACCGTGTATTATAATAAACTTGGTGCGTGGGTACCATACAGTCTGAACATAGAGATAAACTCCAATGCTCTTCTGTCGTTAGATTTCTTTACGGCATCTTTATCTACAATAAAAGATAGTAACCCTAAATTAACATAAAATATAGGGAAACATGACTGAATTTTATTAAGCAATCAGTAGTTAAAAACCGCCAGAGTGGTCCAGTGGTTGAGGTGCGGGCTGCGATCCTGACGGACCCGGGTTCAATTACCGGTGCTCTTTGATGCCTGGCGGGTGGCCTACTCAGTCACTAAAAATAATTGACTACCTGCGTTCATTCGAACAAGGGGTAATAATGGCGGTCGTCTAAGGTGCGGTGCTTGCCACATCGCCCCGCATCAGAGATGGTGCGCGACGACCGGGCAGAGAGAGACAGAGAGAGAGAGAGAGAGACAGAGAGCGAGCGAACGTATGAGAGCCTTAATCTCTCAGTTCGCAGGCCGTGCTCCCACGCGGGACCATTACCATTATTAATCAGTAGTTAGAGTCAAGTTAGAAAATTATCATAAAAGTAAGACCATGATGTGTAATGTTTGTCTCATTTCGCTAATAAGGCCAAAATAATAAATCAAAGGCTTAACTATGAGACCTTATTGCACTTATTGTATTCTGTTAAACTAGGCCTGTTGTAATTTCTTCTTTTTTGGTATTTTTCCAATAATTTGCGAAATATTTGTTTAATTCACAGGTCCTTAATATGTCGACTTTTGGTTATATAGCAGACATCTGTATGATAGAGGTAATTAGAGATACAGCAGAGGTGATACGGTTACGAAGGTTTTAATAATTAGCGAGAAGTGGTAGTATAAAAATTAGTGTCCTTGCCAAGCTTCCACGAGAAAAAGTCGTAAGTAGTTAAATGAAAAGACTAGAATAGCCCCTACATTAACCTGTTGTTTTCTTGTTCTCTGTGTGATCCATTTTTGTGACAAATTTCGATTAGGATACTCTTATAAAGTTCCGTGGTAGTAAGCCGGACAGCCCTCTTGTTAAATACCATTACTGTTTTTATTCAACTTTGGTACCAGTTATTTTTGTAATATATCTAAGTACATCATCCTAATGATAATAAGTTATTTAAAGAAAAATGGTTCGTACTATTGCTGTGCGCACAGTTTCCATCGTGGAATTTTATATATCACTTCTTCTGGTTGTAGAAATCAAACTACCTTCTGAAATTATGTTCGAAATGATCATTGCGCAATTACAACAGACGAGGTTATTCCGTATTCTAAAATACAAAATAAGTTCTCAAGTTCACTAAACTCTATATTTACTACTGTTATTTCTCAGCGACCAACCGCGCCAGTTCTGGGCATAAACTTTCTTAAAAAAATACTTGAAAGGTTTTTCTGTTTCTGACTTAAGAATTATTATGACTTGTTGCAAAGTTTATTTGTTGTAAACTTTTAATTATGTTAAGTTGTATTTTCAGATTATTTTATACTGACTTTAATAAACTCGCGCACATATAGGTCTGTATTAATGCCTTTTGTAACTTTTATACAATTGGAAGTTCTAAAAACTCATTATTGTAGAATTTTAGTTATAAAAGTTACAAAACGCTCTTTAGACTAGAATTATTTTCATTATTCCATAAAGTAGTAGGATATATCTAATTTATTTGCAAACTTTTATATTTAAGTTTTATATAGTACTCTCAAATTGAAAGCATAAGGTAATAAACATCTGGATAGATTTTAATTGCAACAGCATTTTCAAACAAATTCGATTTAAATTTTTAATGTGCTTAAAATTTCTTCGTAAATTGGTCTGCATCTGCTTACAATATTTTGTTAAACCACATTTATAAAGCATATACAGAGTCGCGCGGAGACAACTTACACATTTTAAATTTGAATAGTGCACTGCAGCGATAGCTTGTCGTGGTTGGCGAGGGGGAATGGTAGACAGGGAGACGCCATTTCAGGACGTGCGCCGCCGCGGTATGTCAGTCAAAATGGAGCGTTGGAACGAGCAACACCGTGTTACCTGTGTACATAGTTATTACAAAACCAAGTCTGTCCCGAAAGTGCAGCATGTCTATCGATGACAGTTTAATATTGGTCGACATGGTCACGTACCGTCTTGCAATACCATATTGGTTTGGGTGAAGAAATTTGAAGAAACTGGTGGCGTGTTAGACGTGAAGCATGGAGCTGTACGAACAGTGCGGACGCCAGAGAACATGCAGACAAGGAAGCTGTTGTACGCAATCCTCGCCGTTTGGCGCCTCGAACTAAAAGAGATAAAATTTCTCTCTTACAAACTGCAAGTTGTGCAACAAATTAATGAAAGAGACAAAGAAGCAAGACTTGCTTTCTGCACTACCATGAGTGGGAAAACCCAGACATTCTGCATAATTTGCTAATGACCAACAAAGCACATTTTCATGTTTATGGCTTCGGTAGACAAACAGAACATGCGCTACTGGTTATCACTGAACCCTAAGAAACTACGTGAAAAGCTCTTGCACTCTCCTTAAGTGACGATTTGATATGGAATCGGTGCTTTCCGAAATGTAGGGCCGTATTTCTTTGAAAATGACAATGAACAAACAATGGCCGTTGATTCATAACGTTATGTGACTATGTTGGAAGGCTTTGTTAAACAAAAGTTAGGACAGCTTGGCATTGATTCTAAAAACCTATATTTTCATCAGGATGGAACAACAACCCACACGGCGGGAAACAGTATGGTTGTAGTTCTTAAAATGTTCGGAACTGTTATTCTCTTTTTGGCGAAATCGCTTGACCAGCTCGGTCACCCGACCTCAGTGTACCAGACTTTTTCCTGTGGGGGTTCCTGAAAGACCAGATGCATATCATGAATATTCAAGAACTCAGGCAAGCCATTGGTGACAAAGCTGCAGCCATCGATGAGGACCTATAGAGATGCGTGTACAACAACTTTAAGAAACGTTTGCAACAATGCATTGATGCATCTGTCTGATGTAGTTTTCAAAAAATAACCTTGTAATCGGTGGTAAATAAATGGCATTAATATATGACTAGTTGAAAAGTGTTAGTTGGCTGCGCGCCACCTTGTATATTGTCTAAAACTGTGATACGATCTAAACAGTCTATTACTGTATATTTAAAAATGAATAAATAAAAAAGCGCGATTAAATAATAAATTCATTATCCATTAACCAAATTTTTAAATAAGTGTTACAGATTAAGATCGATAAAGATTTATATATTAAAGAAATAGATAAATAAACGATATCAAAGCAACCCTGAAAAATATAATAACAAATATGCATAAAAGTGCCAAGAAAAGTAAGTCTTAAATGTTTCCGTTCGGTTGCAGAGATATTTAGCAAATGAGTTAATAAAGAAATAATTTATAAGAATCAGCTTCACTCATTTTTGGATTATGATAAACGTCGAAATATAAAATTTATAATGGTAGAGATCAGCAAAGCAAAAAGACAAATGGAAAATTAAAAAGGCGGCCTTTCCAAAAGTGGATTACATAAAAGGCTAAAGAAAAAGAAGAAGAAGACAGATAGTAGAAACGAAGTAACTTTACAATAGCAGCACTCACTATAATATTAAAGATAAAAATGTAAAGACAATATATCCGAAGGAAGTAAAAGACAATTGATATATCTTCAAAATTATGGAAATAATAAATTTAGATGACAATATAACTATTAGAAATAAAAACACAATATTCAGCAAATATTTTGAGCTATAAATGGAACTGGAATAGAAAAAATAATAAAAGAAAATTCTTTGCAGAAATAACAACAAACAGAAAAATATCAATTTTAAATAAGATAAAACCGACATTCAAAAGACCTCGCTCAAACATATATAGACCTAACCATCTTAAATAGAAGACTAAAAATAAATTAACAAACGAAGAAAGAATTTGTTAAGGCGAAAAATATGAAAAAAACGAGTTCAACTAATAATAAAAGAAAGAGTTAAAAAAATTAATAAGTCTAAAAACGAAAAATGGAAAGCAGCTCTAGAGGAAATATAGAATAATACTTGGGATTAGGCTATAAAATAGTAATAGCAAATCTGAGAAACATTGCCAGTTATTAGGTCAAAGCCAGGTTTTTTTGGGTTGATGTTTATTTCAATTCCATCTGAGATTTTTGGCAAAGTAGTTTTAATCACAAAATCTTGCTGTTCTGGTTCAATCCAACCTCGTGGGGCTTCTTCCTCATTTGGCTGAAAAATGCTTTTGAGATGTTCTGCAAAAATATATGCTTCTGTTTGTATTTCTGATCGAAGGATTATGTAAAATATGTCGTTTTAGTCGCTTGCTAGTCTTATAGATTGAGTAATCTGTTTTGTTATTAATAGTTAGTCCGCTTAAGTAGTTTCTAATCGATTAGTTTCTGATACGTTGAATTTCACGCCATAACTGCTGAGTTGTGTTTTATAATTTTTTTATAATTTTCTTCTTTCTTTTCTGAAATAAGGTTCCTAATCTCTTTTAGATAATTATTTCCTTCTGTTCTACGGATATATTCAAGAGTGTTGTCCCATGCTGTTCGTTGAATGTTTTTAACAAAAAGGCCACTTTCTTTATCTAATTGCTCTTCCGTTTTTAGTGAAATTGATAGCTCAGTCAATTTTTCAAGTTTCATTTTAAAGCTTTGCCCATCTGTCATCTTGGTAGTTAGATTCGGTAGATTTTTCTTTTGGATTAAACTATCACTCAGTATAAGAAGTATTTGAGAGTGATCTGAATTCATATTCCACGCTTCTTCAATATGAATATTATTTGATGAGTGATGCGACCGGAAAAAGTGGACTGTACAGGTAATTTTAAATTTAAACAAAAGGAACTTCAAAAACACTAACCTGTGGAAACGGCGCTTTCCCGCAGATATCGGTTCCCTGCTGTTGGTCCTGAGGGTTCCAGGAAAAGGATATAAGGGTAGGGATAAAAAGATAGGACAAGTTACTCCAATCTTCACAGCGAAGTCGAACGGTAGCGTCTTTCCAGGTGTAAAGGTTCCTTCGTCGTTCCTTGTCGAGTTAGAGCAACGAGTTATCCGCAAATTTCAACCCCGAAATGCAATCGGTAAACAAAAGGCCTCTGGTAAAGGTTATCTGGTTGGCAAAATATCGAATTTTGCCACAAATGCTTAACAAACTTAGAAATAAAACTGGCCAAACGCCGAACTCTGGTTAAAATGCTCGTCTTACGGAAAATTTAAACTATACAAACTGAATCAGAAAAGGCCAGGCCCGAAAGCGTGCGAAAAGGCGAAGCGCACGTAACTAAAAGGCGAAGCGCGAAAGGAAAGCAAAGCCAAAGACAGCGGCCTATATATTAGCGCTTCGCGTGCTCGGACAAATTCGGCCGATATCTCAAATTCAAAATATACAAGAAGGAATCAAAATACGGTTGGCTCTAACTTTAAAAATTAAATAAAAGGTAATTTTGGTTCCGCGATAATATTGATTTCGATTACATAAAAGTGGAAAGTTTCTATGCGATTAGTTGTAGTTTTACAGCTTAATCCGCATTTCATCTAATTAGAGGCTGCTGAAAGTTTTTGCATTAAAGTCATCTCTAATAATGAATATATATCATTGGATATGGAATATATATATATATATATATATATATATATATATATATATATATATTATATATGGTTGTAAATAGTGCTTTCCTAGTTTTGTTTAAACGGCGGTTTAACAAGTAGATTAGAGATAAAAATGGAAAAATATTCTTGATTTGAAGGATAGTTGGTCATATTTTGTCAAATGATTGTCGAATGTCGACACCGTTAAACGTATTCTTCTCTGCAGACTTTTGGATTGAGTTTGTTATACCGATGTATGATAAAGTAGAACACTTTTAAGCCAAATTGAAACTATTGTTTGTCGAAGATTTTCTTATGGAGCATTCTTGCTTAAATGTGCTATTTAATATTAACGTTGATGCAACGTTGAATCTTTCCTTTAATGCACGCGTTAAGGTTGTGGGCTTGTTGACATAGTACCTGTGAATTTTAATTATATTTACCCCATAAAAAAATCTAATGGTGTTAAATCACACGATCTAGGGGCCAATTCTGATCACCGAAACGAGAGATACACGACCTGGAAATGTCTCATGCAGTAATTGAAGTGTTTCACGGGCTGTGGCATGTGGCAACGTCTTGTTGAAACCACATATTGGCCACATCAATATCATCCAATTTCGGCAAAAAGAACTGTGTTATCATGTCGCGATATCAAGCACCAGTAACAGTCACTGCTTGACCAGCCTCATTTTCAAAAAAAGTATGGTCCAATTATGCCTCCAGCCCAAAGTCCACACCAAACAGTGACACGTTGTGGATGCATTTGTTTTTCGACAATCACATGTGGGTTCTCAGAACCCCAAAAGCGGCAATTTTGGCGATTAACAAACCCATCAAGGTGAAAATGTGCTTCGTCGCTTAGGATGATTTTGCTCGAAAAATCAGCATCTATTTGTTGATGCTCAATAATCCATTCAACAAACTCTCTTCGCTGTGCTTGGTCATTAGGCTTCAGTTGTGTTAATTGAATTTTGTAAGCATGGAGATACAGATCTTTAGTGAGTATACGCTGTAGAGAGCTTCTTGAAATTTGCAATTCTTGTCCACGACGTCGAATTGAGGTTCCTGGATTGTCACCGACACTCTCACGCTCTGCTAGATGTTGACATTTGAACGGCTTGTTTTTGGACTACCAGTGGTTTTGGCTTCTCCAACGGATCCTGTCTCTCGGAATTTTTCAATTAATCTCTTCACAGTTGACGAAATTAAAACACTATTCCGACCATATTTTGTATGAAATTTTCGAACAGCGGCCGCCAAGCTTTCATTATTTTTGAAATATTGTTCAATAATGAAAACACGTTGTTCTATCGTGTAACGCTCCATTTTTACTAACCCTAAACTGTCAGCTGTCGATTTTTTTTTTGTTTTAGGGTTGTCAACACTTTACTGCATAAATCGCGGCAAATTTAAATCTTGCGTTAATTCTGGGACACCCTTTATATATATAATATATCTGAGGAATACTAGCTGTCATTGGTTGTAAATAGTGCTTTCCTAGTTTTATTTTTAAACGGCGGTTTAACAAGTACGACTGGAATAAGAGAGAAGAAAATGGAAAAATATTCTTGAATTTGAAAAGGAATAGTTGGTGCCATATTTTGTCAAATGATTGTCGAATGTCGACACCGTTTAAACGTATTCCCTGCTCTCTGCAGACTTTTGGATTGAGTTTGTTATCCGATGTATGATAACGTAGAAACTTTTAAAGCCAAATTGAAACTATTGTTTTGAGATTTGGTTGTTAAGTGGAGAATCTTGGTTAATTCTATTTAATATTAACTTTAACGAGCAACAAGTTGATTGGTTTGCACGATTTAGCACCATTTAAAGAGTTTGGGGTTTTGATATCATTCTTACATCTTTGAGAAATTTTCATTTGCATTATTTTACTAAATAGTACTAACAGACATTTTTCTCTTTTTAGTGGTTTTAAAATTTCTCTATTTATTAGATCATTATTAGATTTTATTTCAGTTCTTCACATAATTTACTGACTTCAAATTTGAATATTGGTGCTGAATTGGTTTATGAATTGTTAGAATTAGGTTTAAAAGTTTTAGTTAAGTGTCTCACAAATAGTTCTAACTTTGTCTTGATCAGATCTAACTTATGTACCAACTTCGAGATATAGCGATGGTACATGCATTGTTAGTTTCTTAGGTACTTTAGTTGCTTTTTATATTGGGTTATTATGTTTGATAAGTGTGTAAGGTAATATAAAAGGTTTTAATTTGGGAATTTATTAATACATTTTTTAAGTTATTGGTGAGCTGATCTGGTTTATCACGAATGTTTAAGATGCGGTAAAATATTGTCCTGAATTTTTATTTTTTTATTTGGTTACATCTTTCAAAATATTCTGGAAATCAGATTTATCGGTGTAAAAACCAACCCTCTTCCTGTACAGTTGTTACGAAATGATTCATAGGCGATTTTTTCAACTGTCTTAAGTCATTTGCTAATGTTTGAAGAATTATTTGAAGAAGTTCTAATCAATCAGTTCCTTTGTTATATAGCGCTAGTAGTGCTTACAATAATCGCTATAAATAAAGTGTGACCTGGTGAGAAATCGTAGCTAAAGATTATGTCAAGATAATTCGATAATATCCCATTGATTATAAAGAAGTTTAGTAAGTCTGATACTTTATTGAGATTGTCAGACCAATATGTTGGTGTACTAATAGATAAAAATGCCACATTCTTATCTATTAAGAGTTTGACTTAACTCTCTTCCTTTTATAGTTGTGTCTTGATTCTCATGGCGTATTTGGCATTGAAGTTACTACCGACCATAAAACTTGGCCCAATTAAATCGGAAAATAGCTGTAACATTATCTTAGTAATGTCTTGAAGAACAATAAAATATATTTACTGCAATCGTGTTTGGTAGTTTATTGATTTCAATTACTGCTACTTTCAGGAAATCTTTTTTAAATTAGAGCAATTCGTTGAATGGTATTGAGTGTATATCATAATTAAATATTTCTCTAAACAATCTATCTGTAAAATATTTTTCCGAGACAAGTAAAATATCAATATTATTATAGTTAAGAAAGGGTTTTACTTCAATATTATGTGCGTGGGGGCTGTTGACAATCCATAAAGCAATTTAGTTATTATTGGTAACTACAGTAAGAAAATTAAGAATTATGCTATTCTATTATAAGGGTTGGTTGAGCATGTCTCTGCATTCGTAAAGATGTTAAATGAACGATGGGTTTTTTGATATTTGGGTTTAGATTGAGTTATTTACTCCATAGATTGTTTCAAGAGCTTTAGTAGTCTTAGTGTTTGCTAGTAGTGAAAAGTTATTCAAAGATGTCAAGATATACAAAACAACATAGAATATTGAAAATATTTAGCAATAGTTTTTTTTTACTCTACATTTCGAACATGCGTACAAAAGCTCTCAAAGTTTCTTAATGTGATTGTAGTTCTGACTAGAACAAGACAAAGAAGTGTTTCCTTGGTTTGTCTCTGTAGAATGTTAATTATATTTATTAACATTGTAATTTAAGAGAACTAATTTTATTTTTTTGTTGACTTTTCTTGTTTCTTCAAGTATCTAATTAGGTTTCAGTACATGTTTAGATTATTAATATTATTTTTCACAATGTTGTTGGCCATGGATTTGGTACGATATTGTTTTTCTTCAAACGATATGTTATACGCTTATATATTCCATATACATATGTTGGACGTGGTTTATTCATGCTTTTTTATTGTTATTTTAATGACTAATCGTTTTTATTTCTTTATCTATTACTTTCAGTAAGTGCAAAAATTTAGTTTGTTGTGGATGTAACTGTGGCCTTGTTCTGTAATGCATAAAATTATGCATGACAAATCAAGTAATATGAAAATTTTATGTATACACACACGTTATTTAGCAAAAAATAATTTTCGTTTATACACTTTATTTATTCCCATTTAATTATACTAGTAATTTTTCAACAAACAGGTCTTTTTAAACTTAACATTGACTATTGTAATAAATATTGAATGCCTAAGAACTGTAAACGTATAAAAATGTTTGCAAAATGTTTTATATGAATATTTTATTTTAAAAAATAAATGTTTTTGAATAAACATGTAGCAATAAAATATTTAATGGGTACAGTTTAAAATTTATATAAATATGTGTTGTTAAATATAATTTATTAGTAATTAAATATAAATATAACTGGACTATGTATGTTGTAAATAGCAGACACAGAAGTACCAGCACCAAGCAATTGATAAATATTGCATTTTCGTAATATTACAAAAGTCCCTGCTCGCGTCAGCTGCTGTCGAAGCCAATATGACACTCGCGAAATAAATTTTATGTCGTGCTTTTCCCCGGAGAAAGTAAAAAATTCATGACGTGTCCTTTTATAAAGCTGCTTTAAAATCATTTTTTGGGAGCGCAAAGACAAACAAAAACAGAATCAATCAGCGACACTGCTGCAGGGTACCGTGAAATTCGGTCCTTGATTGCAAAATGTCAGCCGAAGTAATTCTGAAAATGTTTAATTAACTTTTCAAATTGTAAATTTATGTTTCATAAATTTTGTAGTGATATTAAATTAGATACATAACATGAGATGTTATTTAACTGGTTCTAAAATATGCATGGTAAGTTTGCTTAAGAAAAAATATTGCAGTCTTTCAGTATACCATGTACATTACTCAGTAAATTAAATATCACATGGAGCTAGAGCGTTTCTGTGTTGGTGCTTAGATAGAAATATTTTATTCAAATTTATAGTTTAGAAAATCACATACAAATTAGTTAAGGCTCATTTTTTTCATGATAAATGTAAAATTGATCTTATTAGAATCGGTTATCTAATAAAATGGAATAATATCTTTATTTGCTTTTAATAGTTTGTTACCACTGTTGTGCTTAATTTGGATCCTTCAGTGGATATTCTTAGTACTAAAAATCTACCCGTTTATATCAATGTTGCCTAGATGGTTAAATAGGGCCCAATATTTTCCTCTAATGTATGTCATGTCTCGATGGTTAGTAAATTCTAGATATTGGTAATAAATATCGGTCTATTTTAATTTTAATTGTAGTCTCATTTTATTTGCAGCATAATAGTGTTGTATATTTTTATGATTATTGCTTCATCGTAAAGCCTATAAATCTATAAAGATTAGCAAATTTGTTTGCGAAGTTAACCTCAAAAATAAGACATACATAATAGTTTCTATCTATAATACAAACTAGAGTTTTTTTCTGACGATTAAAATGTTCTTTAAGGTTCCATGCTAATATTTTAAAATAAATGAAAATTTTGTTTGGATTAAAGTGTAGCTCCATTAATAGCATATTCAAGTGTCTTTAAACATCTTTCTAATATTGAAATAACGAACGTGCGTGAATTCCGCACTTTCTTAATCCCTTAATCTAAAAACTTTATTTTACCTGCAATGGATACATGAATTCTGTACTGTACTCTTGCAGGTTGTAGACAAAATACTAAAAGAATGCCAGAATAAAAGATATTGTCCGGCCGTATTTCTGGACGTTGTGCAGGCCTTTGACAGAGTATGGCGCGAAGGCCTGCTATTTAAACTAAAGAAACTCCTGACGCCAGACTACTACACAATACTAAAGTCCTACCTCATCAATAGACACTACCTAGTGAAGTAAAGAGACTCTTTTACCCCTTTATTCCCTATCAACGCTAGTGTCCCTTAGGGAAGCGCTCTGGGCCCGCTCCTGTACCTACTATATACTGCTGACCTACCTACCTCCCCGGGAGCTATGGTTGCTACCTTCGCGGGTGATACAGCACTTCTTTCATCGCATTCCGATCCGTATATGGCGTCCAACTATCTACAATCATGTTTGCACCACTTAGAAGTATGGTTCAAAAGATGGCGTATCCACATAAACGAGACCAAATCAGTCCACGTAACTTTTACGCTGAGAAGAAGTACCAGCCCACCCGTTATAATAAATAACAAACAAATACCGCAAGACGATAACGTTAGGTACTTAAGTATGCACCTAGAAAGGCGCCTCACTTGGAAAAAACACCTTTTCACCAAAAGAAAACAGTTGAGTTTAAAAATTCGGAAAATGTACTGGCTGATTGGTCGCAAATCTCAGATCTCATTGGAGAGTAAAATATTACTTTACAAATCTATCATACGGCCTATTTGGACATGCGGCATACAATTATGGGGAACTGCAAGTAAATCAAATATCGACATAAATAAACGATTTCAATCGAAAGTGCTACGTTCTTTACTAGACGCCCCATGGTTCGTTCCGAACGAGACAATACGACAGGACCTAGGTATTTCAACAATAGACGAGGAAATACAAAAGTGCAAAATAAGTGCTCACCCTAACTCGCTGGTTGAAGAACTATTAAACTCCGACGATGAAGAACCCAGACTTAAAAGATTTAAGCCAACAGACCTACCAAACCGTTTCGCATAATGTTATGTGGTGTCAAAGTTAATCGTTTATTCCGTCATTACCAAACCGGCTAAGTATTAGTATTAGTATTAGAATTAGAATAAGGAAATTTTTCTTGGAAACTTTTCTACATGTCTTATATCAAATGTCGAACCAATTACTGAATGTCACTACGTGCCAGATTGTAAACTTATAAATAAATTTAAAAAAAAACTCTTGCAGGTAGATAATGACCTGTCAATTATTTAATGTATTCTTGGTAGTAATCTATAATCTATATCTACAACAACATTCAACTCTAATTTTGTAAATTCACTTCTCAGAAAACTTTAGAAAGCAAAAGTGTAGATTTCACTTCAACCCCTATAAATTGTCAAAATTATGGCTTTTCCTCAGTTAGTTTGCAAATTGGTTGAAACAATTATCAAAATAAATCCTACTTTTGAAATAAGTGAAAAGGGAAAAGAGGTTTTGATTTTAGACGAGGTTAAGTTTGCTTTTGCAAAACTGGCGTTGCATTAAAAGCATATGTCGGGCTAAAGTGTAGACAGTGGATCCGGAAAAAAATATATCCGAAGTTTTTTAGAACGTAATCCAAGATGTAAAAACTTTAAATAGACAATTAGTTAAGAATTTTGAATTACTACACTTATATTTTACTTTATAATTTTTTGATCAATTTGAAATTGTGTTCAGTTCTGTAGTCCGCGCTTGTGCAAAAAGAAAGGCTGCAGAAGATCTAGCTGGAAAGCCTTCCAAAACTATTCATACAACTTGAAAAGAAAGCGTTGGGAAAATCGATACAACTATTCGGGATATTCATCATGTATGAAATAACATTTATTCCGCATGGAAAAAATTGCAACCCAAGCTTCCAAAAAGTGCAAAAGAGGCTGTTAACCTTCTGATAACTTTTCCTTGTCTAACTATCAAAGGAGAAAACTTTGTTGCGTCTATTAAAGAAGAAGGTAATATTATTGTGTTATCTTGTGACACAAGTTTCATGACTTTGTGTAGTTCCGAAAAAATCTATTTAGACGGAACATTTGATTTTCTTTTTATATACTTGTGAATGGTCACTATACACCGGTTGTGTTTTGCTTTTTACCGAACGAGAAACCTGAAAATATAAAATAGCTTTTTGAATTTAGTGAAGACAAAATGCCAAGATATCAATTTAAATTTGAATCTAAAATTATTTCTGGTCGACTTTGAAAAAGGCATCCACAATGCAACTTCAAGTGCCTTCAGCCGAAACATTGGTTGCATTTTTTATTTAGCGCAAAGTTGGTTTCGGAAAACACAACAATTGGATTTGGTCTCCGAATATAAACAGGGAAACGATGAAGTAGGAAAATGGTTAAATTATGTGTTTGGTTTGCCATTTTTAGAACAAATTGAAGTTGTAGATTGCTTTGTATTTAATCTCATGGGCATAAGACCAAAAGATGAGAGACCTGTGAGATTTTCTGACTTTAATAGAAACGTACTTAGACGAAGATTCGCTGTTTATTCCAAAGATTTGGGAAAGCTTCGCGACTGGCTACAATAGAACGACAAACTGTTGGATTAACTAATATTCAGACTGAAACTTATATAAAATTCCAAATTGTTGAGAAACAGAACAGAATTAAGGATCCCGAAACACGACATCAATTATTTATTAAACAAAAAATACATCAATATTCAGACATTGGAAGATTACAATATGTCAAATGGTTGGGATACTTTTATAAACAAAAATAATTTTATTATTGTTTTGTATTTTTCATTTCTTGTAACAATAAATTTGTATATCAGAAATAAGATTAAGTATTTCTTTCAACCTATTAAGTGGCCAATGCGTAATTCATGAATGTCAGAATTTTATAATCCGATGTGTAGTGCGTAATTCATGAAAAGTGATTACGTAGAGAGAGCGGAATTCATGGCCGCCCGAAATAACCATTTTTGCTTATTTAATCTGGTTAATATAAGTTGCTCAGTTTATTCAATATATTTTCTTTCTTTTACATAAATTACAAATGATATCCTAGCCACTAGTCCTTTTGTAGCTTATAGTTCTATAGCCACTTTATGCTCTTGGTAGTTTGTTGGATATTCTTTACCACAATACATACATTTCAGTTTGTCATTTTTCTATTTAGGCAATTACTTGTATTATAGTAATTACTACAAAATAAGTATGTGTATATGTATTACAACCCTCTTAGCCATATCATGAGTCATTGAAAATGGTGTTGCAACTGTCATTATAGATGGTTCTCATTAATAGTCTTTTAGCAAGACTCATACCTAATGCAGTCGACTTTTTCAAATAATATCATTTTTCTTTCAACTGCCACTCTAGTCAACCAATAGCTTTTCCCATTCCCTTCAATTCTATATAATCTACATACCGACACCGACATCCAGACCGAGAGAAGATTCCGAGAGCAATTATCTATCTAATTATAAGTGCTATATATATTTTTTAGAAGTTTCTGATCCATACAAATTTCCTAATTAGTAAACATATCTTAATTGTTTATTGTAATTTTTTTGGGTATGTTTATATGCCTCACACTTACATTGTGGTATCAATTTAGATGTTTTATTACTATTGAATTTCCCCTTTACATTGTACTACATGTGTAATAGCTTGTACCTTATCTACATCTACTCAAAAGTCAGAATTAACCAATCAAAATGTTTCTTTGTTCTCCATTTAATTGTATTTAAAGACTTCGAAGATTTGGAGCTTTTATCTACCAATTCACAAAATATATTATCTAACTGGCATGAGTATGGTAAATATTTGGCAATTATCCTGATAGGCCATTTTATTTCATCTAATATAATCTAATATCTTTAAAGCGCGATGCAAAGGTTCCCGGTCTCCGGTCCCCCGGCCGTGTGAAAAGCATTGGTTACCATAGTAACGCGTTCGGGGCCACGCGGAAATACACGAACGATCGTCGCATCTTTAAAGCACACTGCAATTTTAACAACTTAAATTAAAATTAAATTATTTATCCTACTGTTTTAGTTTTTATATTCTTTTTTGCAAATAAGCATTCTTTGGTATGGAACGGGTACAAACAGCTGAGCACTACAGAAATTACATGAGAAAACGAAGAAGCGAGCAGACTGCGGATGAAAGGGCAGCAATAAATGAAGCGAGGCGGCGTATACGTGCCGAAAGAACTCCGGTGGAAGTTGAAGTAGAAAACCAAGCAAAACGACAACGACGTTCTTAAAGGACACCGGAAGAAATAGCTGAAGAATAGTAATGATTGCTACAGAAAGTTCGTAACACTTGCATTCTCTATAGCAGACAAACGTAGCTGGCTGGATTTTCCAGTATTCATAATATGTGTGTCATATTGTTATACTACAGTAAGCATTACCATTAACAAGATTTTTTCGGTATTTTATAAATTCACTATTTTTGTGAATTTATTTTTGTATATTTGTTTTCTAAAAAGTCTATATAACTTACCATAATTCTTATCTTCATTGGTATTAAAGCTGGTAGTTTTATTTTTTCCTTTAAATGCAGAATGTATAATACTTTAATCAATACCTTAGGAAGTCGACAGTGTTAAAAAGTTTCAATTTTTCCTTTTATTTTGCCGTTTCTTACCATTGTTCATTCTGTTTCTTTGGCAAATCTTTATTATTAGTTTAATACACGCCATGCATATGTGGCGTGATTTTTTCTTTATTTTTGTGAGTTTTAACTTTACTGTTTACCTGCTTGATTTGAAATTTATAAGCAATATGATTTGCATATTATATAATTCATTTTTCTATTAGTTGTCTGTTGATTTAATTTTGATAACATTTAGAATATTACGCAACAATAAATGGTTTTATTTTAACATTATGTTGCCGAATGTGCATATTTATGCTTACTGTACTATAAATAATTCACATTGTTAACAAATAAATAATAGTTTACGAGCCTGATGAACAAGCAACTTAACTAATACCTGTAGCTGTTTCTTCTAACTTCCTTTATATATATATTCTTGAATTTAGATTATTAGCTCTATTAATCATTTTTTATAACTATAGACCAACAAAACTTGTCACATAATTTTTTTACAGCTGCGTATGCATAATTTACGTATTTGACAGCTAGATTTAACAGTTCTGTCAACTAATCAAGCACTAATTAACAGCTTGACGGATCGTTAAGTAATTCCTGCTTCCACGGTTAATTTTTTGAACAAATTTAAAAAAAAAATAATTAAAATTATTTCTGAAATGTTTGACAAAGATTTACTATTTGACTTTTATAAATTTTTATTGTTAAATAACTAATACACTTTTTAGTTTTTATTGTCATTGTAATGTAAATTTGTAAAGTACACTTGTAAACCTTGTTTCTGTATGTTGATACAGAAATCGGTTAAATAATATATTTTAACATTTGCATTTTTTATCAAATAATTAAAATATCCAAAAGTAATGTTGCTTTTAAATTCTCTCATACCTAAAATGCCGGTCCTATTGTTTTAATAAATTTCTATGTTTAGTACCAATGCTTTCTAAAAGTTTAATAACTGAAACTTTACAAAGGAGACACATGCTAAATCGTCTGGTATATGTATACTCTCTCATGTATATGTGCATACAACAAAATAAAATTTGATGTAAAATAATTAAGCACGTTATTTTTTAGATTTAAATGTTTATAATTTTTCAAAAATTTTCCACCACACTTTATAGATTTTTACACCAATCGTCAAACCAACTCTTGAGCATTTGGATACACTCATCTTAATCTATTCTCATTGAAAAACGTCATAAAAATAATGCCTAATTTTTTCACTTGTTAGGATGCTGCTGACGTACTGAGATGTTCTAATTGCAAACTTATGAAAATCTGGTGGCACCATAAATCCCATTATGACATCTTTTCGGTTAAAGCATAGAGTACCAAATAAACCAGCCAAATAAATAAACTTTTTTCATCGGAAAGCAGTAGTATAGAACGATATAAATTTTAGATGGAGGAATGTTTGAACATTTTTCTATTTGGTGATATATTAGCCTACGCATAGTACTTAAGAAAATGAAAACAATCATTAAAGCGCTGCTATTTTTCACTTTATGTACCAGAAAGTTTTTTTAATGTTTTGCAATTTTAATGTTATAACCATCAATAATTTAATAATGTAATGTTTGAATTCTTATGTAAATTGGTTTGGACGCGGATAGTTAAAATTAAAAAGTGACTTTTAGAATTTTTAATTTTACGTACTTGCTAAGAAAATTTATGTTTATATCTAGAAGCACGATATAAATAAGAAAATCAAGTTATCATTAGATATTAAAATTGATAAAATTTAGAAATTAAAAGAAGTATTCAGTAATGAGTATTTAACCAATATTATTATCAATTATTACTCATTTTACGGATTTAGTAATTAATAATTGTAAACAATTCTGTAAAAGAATAAACATTAACTCGAAGTGTAATTGAGAGTACACGAATTAGGGTTTTTATATAATTTAAGCAATGTAGTATTCCTCTCAAAAGTAAAATTTCTGCATTAGATAAGTTTTTAAAAAATAAGAGTATCGTATTTTTGTTTTTCTAAAAAATAGCATTTTTTAAATAAATTACGATACCCCACCTAAAGTAACGTAATATGATAAAAAACTATACGTTCTTTTTAAAATATTTATTTGCAATCTGCTACAGTAGCAATAAGCAAATCAGTGAACTATTCTAGAAAATACATTGCTGTGTAAATTACAGGTGAAGTAACACACTTTGGCGTTCCTCAGTGAACTCACTTATACAACTGATATATAACTAAGGAGTAGTAAGGATGATAAACTGTGTAGAAACGATAAGGAAGATCGGTCGGTTTGAAACGTGTAAGTTTGCGGACTTGTTCACTTTTATCAATTAGATCTGACACTAATGGATTAGGTTGTGTTTCTAATCGCTGGAAATATTTTTCATTTAACTTAGCAATTTCTTCTTTCACTATTTTCAATTTTAGGTCTTTCCGTATTTCTGTGTTGGGTATGTCATAGGGAGCACTGGTAATCATGCGGAGTGTCTTCAACTAAAAGCGTTCCAGAATTTCGATATTGGAGTGTGAGGCAGTACACCACGGCTGAATACCGTAGCTCCAGATTGGTTTCAGTACAATTTTATAGACTAATAATTTGTTGCTCAGCGCGAGTTTAGAGTTGCGGCCTAATAGTCAGTAGTAGCTTTTAATTTTAAGATTAAAGTGTTTTCTCTTGGTCCAAATGTGGATTTTTCAAGTTAGGTCTTTGTCAAGATGCATGCCAAGGTATTTCACACAGTTATGATCACGTCGGGGACAATGACTACGTTTGGTAGAGGTGATTTGTAATGATTTTTGGATATTGATTTTAAATCGCCATTTTTGGAACTAGTCAGTCGCTGCGTCTAGATTTTGCTGTAAATTACTTGCAGCTGTAAGAGGATCAGTATGGGTGGGAAAATTGCTGTATCATTAGAACAGGTTGCGATCAATGTACGTGCGTTTATGGAAAGATCAGCTGTGTACAAAACATACAGGACCGGGCCCAGGACACTTCCTTGTGGAACACCTGGTGTGATGCGGCAGAATGATGATAAAGCTTCTCCGAATTTCACTTGGAAGTGCCCGTGTTCATGATAGGACTTTATGATCAGGTAGCATGTGTAGGGTAAGAACAGTTTTAGTTTGAATAGCCTCACATGTATGTATGTATGTATGCATGTATTCTACTACCCTGTGTACCTATTTTATGGTGGAGTGATGACTCCAAAACCCAAATTGATGATCAGGAAGTAATTTTCAATTTTTAGGAAGGTACCATGACACGACGTCGAAAGCCAACACACCGAAAGACGTTACGCCGAACCCGCAACGCTGAAAACAAACATGCCAAAAGGATTGACGACGAAAGCCGTTATGCCGAATGGCATTTACGCCGAATGGCGATTCACAGACAATTATATGCCATAATTATATGTTATTGATGGACACTAGATCTACCGAAGACGAATAACTATGTGGAGAAATGGCATATGAGCTTCAGCTCTCTGCTTTCGGCATGTCATCCAACTATTTGGAAACTAATTGAAGGATGCAAGTCGTACAGGGACGCTGCCCAGTGAATAAAACAATCGTCTCGGACTACGAAAATAGAAATCTCTATGTCTACTTAACCGGTATTGCTCACAATTTTAATCTTCAGGCTAATTATTAAGCTGAACACCAGTCTCCTGTTTTTTATACAGTTTTTAAACTGTTATACATTTGAGTACACTTGCCATATTGTTTTTGTACTTTTTGTTATTTTAAAAGTACCAACTGTAGTTGTAATTTACAATTGATATTAGAAGTGTCGAATTTTTATACTTTATACAACTATTATGCTGATCAAGCTTCTTATTAATCACAATGTCATAGTTTATCAAATTTTTGATTTAGATTGTTGTTTATGCTGTTATCACTGTAGTACTTTTCGTACTTTGTCATTATACAAGTTCAAGCTAGTTATGTTAATCAAGCTTACTATTAATTATATTAATATACAGTTTATCGAATTCTTGATTTACATTGTTGTTTATACAGTTATCAGTGCGTTTCTTTTTTAATGTTTTATACATTTATTCTACTGATTAAGCATAATCGTCTCTTTGTTTGACTGTTATATTGTTGGCCGATACTACTTTACATATTTTTGTTATTAGTGCAAATTAACTATTAGTCCTGTGTATTATAAAACTGTGACTTTGTTAGCTCTACGTTGTTTTCATTTTATTTATTGAAGCTGAACGCAATCTAATTCACTTTTATTTAATTTTCTCAAAATTTAAGATGCAATGAAAATAACCGCCAATTTAAAAAATGTTAAGTTGTTTTAATATGGTAATAAAATTGTAATTATAATTATAAATACAATAAATATAATTATCTGTGAATCGCCATTCGGCCATTCGCCATTCGGTCGTCAATGCTTTCGTCATGCTGGTTTTTGGCGTTAAAGGTTCGTCGTAATGTCTTTCGGCGTGTTGGTTTTCAGCGTCGTACCGTGCTACCCTTTAAGAATAGGGGTAAGCCTGGAATAATCTTTCAAATAGTTTGGAGAACAGTGGCAGCAGGCTGATGGGTTTGTACGATGTGGGCTCATTTATGGGCTTTCCGGGTTTGAGGATAAGTATATTTGTACAGCTTTCCATTGTATCGGGAAAAATCCCGAACGTAATGCTGTTAAAAATAAGCGTGAGCATACAGATAGCTTCAAAACGCAGTTCTTTCAATATGCGACCAGTAATTAAGTCGTATCCAGGAGATTTGTTGCAATTAGTTTTTCTATCAATCATTTTTTAAAATTTAGCTTTAGTGAAAGATTTGATGGGTAATGTAAATTGATATAGGGCCTGAAAAAAGTTATCCACTTCTACATCAGTGTGTGGATTATTGGTAGGAAAAGGTTGAAACACTTCTTGAAGGTGGGCTGCAAAAGTATCTGCTTTATTTTTGTTAGTACAGACCCATGATTACAAATTGGGGGTATGTGATATTTAGGTCTATTAAGTCTGCCAGTGGCCTTCTAGAGGGTGTAATCGGTATCATCTGTTGCGGTGAATTCTTTTAGTATTTGTTGAGGTATTTGTTTTCGCTTGTTTTATGAGTTCTTTGAGATCTTGAGCTGCTGTGTTGAGTCTGCGTTTGTCCTCTCGGGATCTACTATGTTGCTAAATTTTTTGGATTCACCATTTTTTAGCAATCCTTTTTTTGATGTCGATCGAACAGTTTTGATGTATAGTAGCATGTGATAATTGTGGTGTGGCTCTTGTGGGGGCCAAATGGATTGCTTGGGTTAGTGTTTCTACCGTTTCTTCGATGTCTTCTTCTGTTTTCAGTGGGATATTAGTTGTTGTCCTGTAGTACTTCCCTGAAGTAGTACCAGTCTGTTTTTTTATTTGTTAATTTTGAGGATCTAGTCTTACTTATGGTTGTTGTATTAAGTTGTGTTATTATAGGACTATGGTCCGAGGATAGGTCGAGGCACGACGAAATTTTTAGGTAATCTTGAGGTAAGTAGGTTGATATGTGGAAAGATAGCTCAGTTGATTGTTTTGCATAGTAGATAGTCATATTCTTCCTCTTGAATTAGAAACACGCGACCACCAGAGAGTGCTTTGCATTAAAATCACCTCCAGCCAGAAATCGGTTGCCTATAGTTCGGATACACCTTTCACGGTTTTCTTTATCAGGTGTGTGCCCAAATGGGCAGTAAGGAGCAGATATATTAAGAGGTCCTGTTCAGTCCTCTATAAATACTATGGTTGCCTAGATAAATTCAAAACAGTATCTTGGGATTTCATGATGTTTTATATGGTGTTTTATTAGTATTACTGAACCTCCTTTTGCTGCTATTGGGATAATTAGTGTTATAAATATTGTAACCTTGTATTTCAAAGTATGACAGTTTCGTAAAATACGTTTCAGAAATCAATAATATGTCTATGTTGTGTTATAATAGAAAGATTTCTATTTCATGACAGTGGTTGACTAGACCATTGGCAGTTCACTGGGCTATTTTGAGTCATTATTGATTATTCGAATTCACTATGTTATTAGAATTTTTAAATCTCTTATTTCTTCCATGAGCTGATTGATCATGATACGCTTTGTTTGAATATTGCAGAAATGTGGAAATCTTTACGATTTTGTGTGGTATTCTTGCGCAGGAGCCACGCTAATCTTCTCTATATCGTTCCAATTTTAGTATGTGTACCGCCGAAGCGAGTACAGCTATATGTTCTATAAGTATAAGCAGCTGCAACCAATATTATCTTACGCTATGAGCAAGATCAGAATAAAATAAAATAAATAATAATGACTCTTTTTGTTTGATTTATGTCAGTTTTAAGAGCCGTAATTTACTTAATTAATTTTTTGTGAGATAGTTTACTGTTTAGTAAAATTAGAAATTAGAAAGAAACACAAACATTCCTGTAATAACCAAATATTAGGAAAATGGTCTTTTTTACCTTTTTAGCAATTTATCGACACCGCCAAAAATTAAACCGAAAAAACGTTTTGTAACTACCACATTGCTGTGTTAATTGGCCTCTTAAATCAAAGCCCTCGATATGAAGCGGTTACGCGAACGCAACTGCTGCTTTTTATTAGGTCGGAGTGCGTTTATTGAACAGTTCGAAGCTTTGATCGCGCTCTTGTTTAAAATGGGGCTCGTTGGGAGACAGAAACACATCACATAGGAAACAGAGGAAGTTGAAACAAAGTTATTCAATATCTCCAAACGACGGCATTCAATACATTTCGCGTTCTTTATTATTCTCCCGACTGCGGCCGTAAAATTGTGATGGCTCGAAGTGCGCTGTAAAAATTACGGGGAGCGCGGGCGCCGCCGTCGCGAATTAGGATAATGTGAAGATAATAAGCGACGGGGATTACGCGAACGTCTCGATCGGATTGCGATACAGCCGATTGGAGTTGTATCGCGAACTTTTAGCCGGCCATAAATGCACTCAGACGAGCTCTCGAAACTTTCACCGGCTGAAAGAAGCGCGCACTTAACCCTGGCGAAATGAACGAATGGCGCCGCGCCTGGATTAATCGGATAAATTCGAAAACACAAATCGCAGTTGAAATTAATTTCGTTTTTTGCCGAAGTTATATTTCGAGTTTAAATTCCTATCACGTGCCGGCTTATACTGTACCGTAATTTCATTTCGTTCATATTCCTTAATTTCGCCCATCGATTGGGGCTGGCGTTTGCCGACCGAAACGCTTAATTTACTAGCTGTACTCTAATATTAGGGAATTGCAGGCGCCCCGACGTCGACCCGGAGCGGTTTAAAATTCCGGGAATTATTAGCGGAGTGATTTGCAGTTATCTCACGCGTTGCTGTATAAATGGAAAGAAAGTACGAACAAGCGGGAATCAATTAGCTTTAGCGCCGGGAAGTGGCTGCATTCAGGAATACCGGAAACAACCAATCGATAGCTTTTTAATTCAGCAACTTTGGGAAAGTAATCGGTGATTGATAGCCGATAGCTTTTTACAGAGGGGGCTTATTTGGAACTGCGTATTGAAATTCGCAATGCCTTCCACAATAACGTAGTATAGAGTTAAAGTTTAATTAAAAGGGTTAAAATGTCTTTATCACAATATTCAACTTTATTAGTGTAGAAAACAGATACGTCAATGTCGTATATAATTTTAGATCAACTATTATGTTCAAAAAATAAACGTATATTATATAATAAAACGGTTAACTTGAATGTTGACATAAATGATATTTGACCCCCTTTAAGCAAAAACCAAAAGAATTTGATAAGGTTGACAATACATGAATCGTAGGTTTACTACATTTGTACGGAGTGTAAACAAAAACGCAGGGAATAGCTGTGTTAATTGGGGTTTAATAAAGCGAGTGGAAGATTAAAAATATATATATTTGTAGTTAGTAAGATAAAACAGTTTTAACCTTTACTTAAGAGTAGCCTGGGGTATCTGATGGGTGGACTAAGAGTGAGTAGCCCAGCAGTTGCCACTGCTGATCCCAAACCCGGGTAAAGAAGGAGAGTTGCAGACAAGGCTAGAAAACTGTCTGTCGTAAAAGAAATAGCTCAAAGAACCAATACGACCCAAGCAACGGAAATGGAGACGATTAAGAAATGCAGTCATAACATGAAGCAAACAATAAATACAAATTAATTGTAAATATATATAGTAGAAATAATAATAAGCCTTGGAATATTATACGACTACCCACCTGAAACGTAAGATCATAGAGTAATAAATATTAAGAGAATACAATAGAACTTGAGGCACATAAGATTGACGTATATGCCATCTCGGAAACTAAGCGGAAATAAAAATAAATGCTACAATTCAATAACTACCTTCTCATATATAGTAAAGTTGAGAAAGCATTGAGGGTCAAAGAGAGAGTCATCCACAAAAATATAAGGATAACATTAAATCATGTAAATATAAATCGGAACGGATACTAATGGTAGCAATGGAGATAGAGAAACGCAAGTTTACATAATATCGGTATATTCACTTGAAGACAATAAACCAATGTAAGAGAAAAAAAAAGTTTTGGCGACCTATAAGAAGTACTAGATAATGATAAACCAGCCAAAGCGACCATAATAATGGGCGATCTGAACGGAAGTATCGGAAATGGTATAATCCCTGAAATCGAACAAAGATTCAATGAGGATGTGAACAATGATAATGGAGAAAAATTAATCTCTTTTCGGGTAAACAACGAGCTAAGAGTAAATAACACATTATTCGACCATAACAACAGCATACATATACTTTTAAAAACTCAAGAGAACAGAAAAGCGTAATTGACTACATAATCACAAACAGGAAGGTACACTTCTCACAAGTACTAGATGTATGATGTTTGAATTTTATTAATATAGGCAGCAACCACGAATTAATAATGTGTAAGTTAGGAAAAATAATAAGGAAAATTAAAACACACATATAGTGCATTGCCAAAAAAATTTAATACAAAATCCCTAAACGACCAGTCAATAAGAAATCTATATAGCCAAAGAATAGAAGCAAAATTCTATAGATATGGAGGATGATGTAAAAAAAGCTGGACAAAAATCAAAGAGAATATAATAAAAGCGACAAAGGAAGCAATAGGGACCAGGGAAGTCAAAGAAGACAAAAAGAAGCCCAAAAAAGCACCTTGGTTTAACTCTCTGGTTAGATATAGCAAAACAAAAACGTACAGCCTATCTAAAATACACATCAAATCGAACGGTAGAAGTTTATGATAAATACAAACAAATTAGAAACGAAGTTAACACTAGCATTATGAGATTAAAACATGGACTATTGGAAAAGCATCTCAGAATAACTTAAGCGTGACTTCTATGGGCAACAAAAACATGTTTGGAAGCTGATCAAAAACCAGAGAAAAGAAATTGAGAAAACTATTTTTATCACAAACTATTAATATAAATACATGGAAGAAATACTTTACACATTTGCTGGGGGAAGAAGAAACGGAGGCAAATAGGATAGAAAATGAAATAGGAGTAAATAAAACATCAATAGAAAGAACAGAAGCTCTCCAGGAGAAGGCTTGATAACTAATAAACTCATAAAATATGGGGGACCTATCCTAACTAAACAGTTAACATTCCTAATATAAAAAATTGTGAGTCAACAACGAATTCCACTCAAATGGTAACACTACGAAGTTCAAGAAAGGAGACAAACTAAAGTCAGAAAATTACTGGAGAACTAACTACAACCTTAAAATTAGTGACAAAAATAAGTAATAAATTGTGTGAATCAATTAACCTGGAAGAACAATAAGGATTAAGAAGTGGCCGGTCAGTGTATAGATACTACGAGAGAGTGCTGAAATTTCTTATGTGAAAACTCTTAAAGCTTTTCAATTAAAACAAACTTTATAACTTTATTAACATTCTGCATCTTTATTCTTCATGTCCACATATTTATTTCTTGACATAGTCACCCTGGTAACGAACACATTTCTCCAAATAAGAGACCCATTTGTTAATACCCCCACAGTAGAATGTTTGACTTTGTTGACGGAGCCACAACCTCACCTCTGCTTGCACCGCTTCATCACTATCAAAGTGAACCTCTCGAAGGTGTTCTTTAAGTTTTGGAAACAGATGAAAATCGTTTGGGGCCCAGTGAACCCAAGGCGTCGGATTGTTGCAGATGTCGCAGCGTTCGTGTGTTGTCTGGCATTGTCATGCTGAAAGAGAGGACAAAATTCTTAGAATTCGATTTGCTTTAGATTTTCTGAGGGTCTCGCAGTACCTTGTAGACTTTGCTTTTAGGCATGAATTTCAAATGTACCACACCTTGAACATCCTAGAACACCGTGAGCATTACTTTGCTTGCTGATGGCATGGTCTTGAACTTTTTTGTTGGTGATCCTTTGTGGCGGAACTCCATCGATACTATCTTGTTTTCGGGGTCAAAATGATAACCCAGCTTTTATCACCTGTCACAATGTTGTTAAGGAACCCATCACCCTCACGCTCAAAACGCAGATGTCCAATCCCCTATGTTTCATGTTAGGAATGCGCATTCCAGGCACCCATCGTGGACACAGTTTTCTGTACGTCAGTTCTGCAATCACAGCCTGTACACGCTCTTGTAATACACCACACTTACCTGAGAGCTGTGTCTGTGTTATCCAACGATTTTCTCTGATGATTCCAATGAGTCTAGTCGGTTGCCGTACGCGATCGTCCACTCGAACTCTGTCACAGACGTTGAGGTTAGCACTACCGTTTCCTCATTACGAGCACGAACAACCCAACGTCGCACATTACGGATGTCGATGCAATCATCAACGTACACAGCTTTCATTCTTCTGTGAATTTCAATTGGAGGCACGAATACTGCGGTTAGAAACTAGATTACAGCACGCTGTTTCTCACGCACCGACATAATTACACACCGCCATGTTACACACTACAATTCAGAGCCCTCTAGCGGCAGAGAGTTGTAACTTGCGTCAGCAAAGCGGGAAAGTCGACCAAGTAATATGCATAACATATAATACCTCAACCGATATTGAGAACAGAATAAAAAATTGGGAGGCATTATTTTTCAGCAAGCCGGCGTATATTTATAGCACGACAAATTATTGAGAAATAGTTTGAATACAATAAAATAGCCTGTATGTGCTTTGTAGACCTTGATAAAGCGTTTGACAGAATCAGAATATAGGACATTAGACTAATTAACTTGATAAAAAACATATATGTTACACTAATGGCAAAATCAAAGTGAAGAATATATGACAACAAGTTTAAGACTGGGAAACTCAATAAGCCATACCTTATTTAATATTGTAATGAACGAAATAATAAAAGAGACAAATCAAACCAGATGACTATAAAAGGGGAAATGCAAAATTTAATATCATAGCATAAGCAGACGATATCCTCTTAATCGAAAATACAGAAGATGATCTGCAAGATTATTATATAATTTTAATAGAAGATGCACTAGGTATGACACATGTATTTTGGCTAAGAAAACAATGATAATCTCCAAAGAATTAAGGCAGTGCAAATTAATGTTAAATTATCGAGTTTATCTTGTGATAACAAATTATTTTTATTCTCATGAATTTTTTGTATCTTCAACCTTTAGATTCGCGCCGCTTTGCGACCGATTTTGCGACCTTGCGACCAAACACACACACACACACACGAACCAATGGCTCAAACCAACTTTTTTGGTGTCCTGAGGCTATATTTCGTCCAGAAATGTGAAAAACTGGGTAGGTCAAATTTTCGCCGATTATATTAGAGCAGTAAAGAAGGCAAGAGATAACAGACCAACGGAAAAAACCGTAAAGCGCCCTAAAAAAAGGTAGAAAGAAAACGCGATTAAAAAGAAGAACAAAGAAGAAATCGGTAAATGATCAAGTAAGCAGCTTACCAAAGACAAAGTAGAAGAAGAAAAAGAAAAGTAGCGTTTAAGAAATACGGAAAAGTTTTCGCGTAATTGATTGTAAGTTAGTTATGATGTCCTCAACCGGAATAAGTTTAGCTGTCACGCGACTTTTTTTCTGATAGAAGTACTGATGGTAAAATGGATTGCTGTACATCAAAAAAAGCTAAACAACCAATAGCGTTAGCAAATGCTAATTGATGTTATCTACGATGAGCTGATTTATGTCACCAGCGGGTCTGATAACGTCTGTTGCTAACTTATTGACGTCAGCAACGGTTTTCCCACAACCATCCCTACCATACCCATGAGAGTACTAAAGCACTAAAGATAGTAGCTTAATTTTAGAGAAGTCTTTGTTTTAAATATGTCTGCCTTGATTGTAAACAAAATATCAAAAGTTACCAAAGATCAAATATTATCTAACAGTTCGAGAACAAATGTATCAAAACGTGTGTTTGCATTAAAAAAAAAACATCAATTTTCATGTAATGTAAATTTGGTATAATAATAACTAAGGGCTCTTTGTATGTAGACGAGAAACGATATGGCAAAAGCAGTACATATATTTCAATAAAGGTAATAACTATAAAGGTTTTCGTTTTGGCTTTGTGAGCACAAGCTCTGGTCCTCTGTAGATAGCCGTCCTAGACAAGTTAAAATGAGATTTTTATTGTCTCTAATTCCCTGACTACAAATCCACTAATAAATAAAAGTTCCTCTTCTAACGTCATGCTTTTTCTCGCTTTGAAGATCAAAATTACGAAATTCAAGATTTCGTGATTTTGACCGGTCCAATGGGTACGTTAGATGAGATTTTTATTTTAAATTGTTGTCCCTAACTCTCTGACCATGAATTCACTGAAAAAAGTATTGTAAAATCAGAGACAGGAGAAGTTTGTAATTAATTATGCTCCCTTAAAAGTTAATTTTGTGTTTAGTCTTAGTGCAGTATAGTTAAATTTCAAAAGAGTTACTCATATTTTCCTAGATTTTATGTTCAATGGGAAAATACACCATCGAATACAAAACTTTCGTTGTTTTGACCTACTATGTTAACCAGTCCCTGACTGAAACGGTTCGTCAGTTGAAGAAGAAGTTTGGTAATCACTATCCTTTGAACAATATGATTGTTAAAAGGTAAGGTAAAACTGTCAAGTAAGTTTATCTTGTTTTCATTATTGTCTTTAACAGGACGTACAAAAATTTTTTGAGGATTGGAAGTGTTCTGGCCAATATTGAGTAAATAAAGACAAAAGAAAGGACCAGCAAAATCATCTAAAAAGTTAAAGAGTCTGTAAAACAGAAAGAAGGAATGGTAACGACCCGAAAGGCTTGCTAGGATTAATAAATCGTCTTTCTAGAGTATTATAAAGTAAGACTTATAACTGAAGACATATAAGATATAGATAAACCAGCTAATTATCGAAAACGCAGCTCAGAAAACATTTCTAGTTGATAATGTAATGATTGAGTTAATAGAAAATAGGTTCAATACACCCAAAGAAGATTTGGTTTGCCGACCAAGCCCATTTTTACCTTGGAGTATGAAAAACAGTATAGAGTAAGAGCTGAAAACATTTTAGAAGAAAACAACTTACATTTGTAAAGGAAAACGGGTTAATTTACCGCAACAAGTATTGGGCTTATTTAGACAAAGTAATATGACCTATATTTAATGTACCAAAAAGAAGTTTAGTATTGAGATGTAGAAGTTTAAAACTATCAATCAGAAGACTTCGTGACAACGAAAAAATTTTATTTCGGAGGAGATTTGGTAAAGGGCTATTGATTCTGACAGTACAACGGATGATGTGTTACAATAACTGCACGATTAAACCCGTAACTTTTATTGTGGTTCAGGAAGACAATTGAAAAAAATTGGTTCATGCAGGATTTAAGACAATACACGAATAAAAATTAAAAATACGAAATATTACAAGATAGGAATTTTGAAGCTCGTTTAAATTCATTGCTCATAAGGTACACTTTAACCCTATGTCCCACTGGATCAAATTACGTCGATTTTCTATTGATTTCGAACTTGTGCAAAAAATAAATTCCGATACCGAACGGATCTTAATTACATCCAATACCGCAATCGGGTAGTATTTTACCATCTCTATTAAACATGTTTGTCAACAGGAGTCCGAAAAAAAGTATTTTTTTTCCTCGGGCCAATTTGACCCATTGTGCGCGGTGCGTACTTTTTGCGGATTTCCTGGATTTTTTTTTGGTTTATTGTGTGCACATTTATGTACATGCACATTTAAAAGTAAGATAATTTTTTTAAGTTTTTGTATGATAATTTTTAATTTATCATTAGATAAACATGCCGAGCTCGCCAAGAGTTTTGAGAAGCCGGACTATCGCTGAACAATTGATGCGGGATCTGATGCAGAGGACGACGGCTCTGAATTTGAGGATGCCAGTGACGTGGAGTACGGCTCCAACTACTCGTCGGACAAAGAATCTGCAGTTAGTGACCTCGAATCCGAAGTTGAAAATGCAGTCCTTTCTTCGCGGCAGTCAGGGCGGCCAGTTAGCGTCCTTCGTGGCAAAAATGGTTATGTATGGAGATTGAAAAAATCGTAACGGTCATCTGACACATTCAACACAGGCGCAGTTCCCGTAATTATTTCTGGTCCCATAAACGCCGCCGCGAACGCCACGACGATTGAAAAGTTTTGGAACATTCTGTTCTCTCCAGACATAATCGATGATATCGTGAAATTCACAACTATTCAAATCGAAATCACAATAGTCGATTTGATTGCAAAGGAACTTTGGAACAGTCGTACTATCATCCCACCGACCTTTTGGAAATGCGGGCGTATCTAGCCGTCTCTTACTATTCAGGGCTCTGGAAGCAAAGCAAACTTTCTGACGATGATTTGTGGTCGCCGGAAAATGGGACGTCTTTCCACCGGTGTGTTTTTTCCCTGAGGCGATATAATTTTCTGACGAAGAATTTACGATTTGACGATCGAGTAACACGAAATGCCGAGGATAAATTTGCTTCAATCAGGGTAATTTTTGAAAAATTACGGACCAGCGACATTCTGTACCGTAGACGAGCAGTTGCTCGGATTCCGCGGTCGCTGTGCCTTTAGGGCGTATATAAAAAATAATCCCAATAAATACGGTCTGCTGTTGATAACGTTCAACGATGCGAGGACGTCCTACTTGATGAACGCGTACCCGAGACTCGGCAAAGGTTCCGTGAAAACTACACGCAAAGAACTTGTGCCTCAAGTTCTTTTCAGGCAAGTTACAGAACCGATTCATGGCTCAAATCGAACTGTAACATGCGATAACTTATATACTGCCATCCCACTAATTGAGGAAATGAAAGACGAACCCTACAATTTGACGGTCACTGGCACTCTGCGGAAGAACAAGAGGAAAATACCATTGAAAATGAAAGTGGCTAAAACAGATCCCCCAGGAAGTAAATTCGGTTTTTCCGATTCTGGAGTCACGTTGGTCTCCTTTACTAAAAAAAAACAAAGTGGTTTTTCTGGCGTCGTCCTTTATGAATTCAGAAGAGATCGTCAGTGGTAAACCCAAGATTATCTTGCACTACAAAGAGACCAAGGGAGGAACTGGTACATTTGATGCCCTCTGCAAAAATTACACGACTGCTGGGAATAGAATATTATATAGATAGAATCGTTATGTTTCTATCTACCACAGATCAAAAACTATAAGGCTTGACAGATGTCGGAAATGACAGAAGTAGAAACTTGTCTCCAGCTTAGAAGCTGCCTTGATCAAAAGTTGAAAAATAAAAGAACAGACAGACGACATTACTACATAAGGCTTCTCATTGTTATGTATAGAAGCCTAAAATTACCGCATTAAATGAGGAAATTTTTTATCACTGAATTTTTGGTAAGGAGGTTACACAACGATTAAAAATAAAAATCTCATTTACTATAACCATTGGGCTACCCTGTATATAAATAAACATTGACAGATCTCAACACATTTGCGATTATGCTTTTGGGATAAGTATTTTAGCACCTATTTTGTAGAGGCTTTATAGAAGACGAACTCTTTGTGGATGATTTTATAGAGCGAATCAATAATAATTATCATAAAATACGTTACATTGTTGATGGTAACTCGTAAATAGTGGGGATCGACGGGCATCTTAATCTCTTTTTGTGCATTACGTTTATCTGATTACTTTTAAACTTATTGATCTACTTATACATACTTTTACATAATGGAGTGCTGTCTCTGTATTGCGTTGTAATCTTCTGATGAATTTTAGCCCCTAGTACATCTTTCTACTATAGAAATTGGATTATGTTTTTTTTGTCTCTCCTTAATGCATACTACTAGCGGAGCAGTCAAATATATATTGAAACAAAAGCAAAAAGAAATGATGCATCAAGGTTAAACTGCAATAACGTGTTCATTTTAGTTTAAATTGGGGCTCTATCAGCTCTGTCGTTTGAAAATGCACACATTGTCGTGTAAAATAACTTTTAAATTCAGCCTTAAAAATTTGACCTGAGGCCAGCCCGCACCTGCGTTATCAAACAGAACAGGCGTGGAAGCTGGCACGTTTCTTGCCTCGCAAATTTAATACCGCACTCAAGTATTAAATTTTTAAGGGTTGTACACATCCGCCTTGAATCATCCACCCATTCTGAACGGAATCTACCATCCCGCCGTAAAACCGCAAGAACAAACGCTTTCCACGAGTCGTTCCCAGGTCTTCTCATTTACCGATAAAGAACACAAGCAACAGGTGTTTATTTTATCTTTTCTCTAGCAGCGGGTCCGTTTGCGAGGAAATGGAGGATACCATTAAGAAAAACCTGTGCCCGAAGGTGAGAAACACCAATAAAAACGTTGCTTCTCTGCTCTGCCGCTGGCTGTGTCGCCCAGCCGTCTACGTCGCCGGACCATTAGTATTGTTACATGGCCTCTTGTTCAGCGCCTGCGCCAGGCCTGGCCGCCGCCGCTGACGCCAGCGCTGCTTGACCAGCCCAACTCGGCTGCTTACTCCACCGAAGACGTTATGCTAAACCTTAGCATTAAGTTAGAGTAAGCTAGATTAAGCCAGGAATAGTACGCTCTAGCCTTGGTAAATATATTTTACATTTTATCTCTTTTTACAAGCAGCGCCTATTAGGCGTTCCTTACGAGTACGTAATAAAACGTTCAAAGTGATAAAAATAGTATCGACTGTTATAATAAAATGTACTATTAAAACGCTGTTTGGTTGCTACCCAAAAAATTTAACTGACAACTGCTTGGAGAGATGCTTTTTGCATTTTATACTCTATATTGAAACACGAATGTAATGTAATAGGTTCGACACTGTTCTTCTCTTAGCTTAAATGCAGCTATCTGATGTATACGAAAATAATACATTGCCTACTTTCATATTCCTTGTTAAGAAATCTTATACGGCGGTAGTTTCTTCAAGTTCCTAGTAGTTGGTTGCTTCCAGTCTTTTTAGACATGCTTGTTAAGTGCTATATAAATAATTTTCTTTAATGTAATAATTTAGTTTAATGTTTTAATTGTTTTTAATTGCATGTATGTACAATTTTCACTTTCACATTCTTTAGTGATATTAATCATATGAATATTCTTCTAAAGAGTATTCTTTTTGAAATCTGAAAGACTGTATCTGTTAATTACATCCAATATAGCAAGTGATTTAAAATAATGGATGAAATTTGATACGGCTACATTTCCTGAATTATACATTGTATGTGAATAATTTACATGGTATTCCAAAAAGGATAATTCTAAAGTTTGAATACTACCACTAGAGTGTTTGGGCTTAGTGTACATGCACAAATTAATGTGTTCTGAGCCGCATTGAGAGCAAGGCCTGTTGATTATTTTTGTATGGTAATGTAGTTACTGCAATAATATACCTCGCGATGTGCAAAACTGGCATTTTCCTTAAAGGAATTAAAATTTAGAAAACTTTGTTTTCCATAAGACGAAACATAATACTATTGACACCAGGGTATTCGACGGTTTCTGAACAAATAAAGATTTGGTACTTACGTTATGGTTCTTGAAGTCTCCTGATCTTACACCTTGCGACTTTTTCGTGTGGGTGTTCGTAAAAGAAGCAGTTCCGTACCACCTCTACCAACTATGGACGACCTAAAAAACCGGTATCACAGCTGCGGTGAACTCAGTAACTCAAGACACTCTTCATCGTGTGTGGTATGAATTCTGCTACCCCTTGATGCTATCTCTGTACTCGGAGGTGGGCACATTGAACATTTATAAGCTTGAATGTGAGAATAACCAAATGCAATTTACATCTTATTTGCCACTAGCCCTAATGTTGAATTCTAGACTTACAAAATTAAGTCCATCGTTTTTCTTATAATTTTATTAATTTTTTCCTAGAAAAGTCTCACTATATTCTTATTTAGCAATATTAAATACTCACTATTCTAATTTTACACTACGATTTAAGGTGTCTGAAGCTCTTTTTGTTAATGGATTTTATATTAGTAGATATTTTTCCAGTTTACATAATCTAATTTTTTTTTAATCCAGCACTTGTATTATTAGATTTTATATAAGATAACTTTATATATATCTTTGCTATAAATACCAAAGATATAATGATAACTTTGCTGGATTAGGTAAGCTACTCTTTATATATTACAGCAAGTGTTATTGCCAACATTTACTGTGATCATTTAGAACGAATTAAGAAAAAATTGTTAAAATACAAGCTCTCGCAGTATCAATGTCCAATTTCGTGACAAAAATAACTTTTGGCGACATGGATCAGAAATGAAGCCTCGCCCACCGCATTTGTCAGTCTTCTCGTTTTTTTCTGGTCTAATCAATTAAACTAAAGAATAAACGGTTTATTCTTAGCAAAATATTGCTATTCGGTTATTCAAATTTGCAGAAGTGTAGAGGTTTATTATTTGATTTATAGTATAAAAATCTCAAGAACTTATAGGTAGCTTAAATTATTTTTTTAGTGCAACTTGTATTTTACTTTCAAAACGCTTCTTAAAAAGTAAAACCAGCAACGAAGTGAAACATTAATTTTAGCAATTTTCTGCTCATTGCATATTTACACACGACGAGATGGTGGACAACACGTTTAGAGCCATAAAGAAAACAAAAACTCCTAACACTTTCAAAAGGTGCAATGAACGTCGCTTTAATTAAAACCTCTGTTAATGTTTAAAACATCATCCTTCCAAACCGGAGAATTTCATTAAAAATTCGCAGTTGCAGGAATTGCTCCCTCAAGGGCGTTAGTTAGAGCCGTGTATTTTTGTTTTCATACAAAACGAAGGATTAATTTATAATTAAGTTAGAAGCATTTTTCAAACTTAAGCTTTTGTTGCAATTTTATTCTGGAAAATCAAGCGCCACTTGCATCGAGTTTTTGTCTAAATTTTGAATTAAACATTACTAATGTTCGGTGTTTTTGTCATTATATTGTTAAATATTTTATAATAATAATTGTTTAATTTTAACTAAGAAGAACTAACCAAATTTTTCTACGCGCTGTTTAGCTTTCTTTTTTTTTCAATCGTGTCTGATATTTGCTAGGTTTGTAGTGGATGCATTTGTAGTCTCATAATGATTTTAAAAATCGTTGTGCTAATTGAAAACTATTGCAAATCAAAGCTAATACATGAATGAAATATTAAGAAAAATTTAATTTGGAATTGTGGATATTTATGGCAATACAAACTTAAAAATTACAATCATTTCAAAATTTATTGAACTAGTGAAAACGCCAATATTTTATAAAATATCAGCTAAAACCGAAACGTTGTCTTTTAGATCCCACGTATAGTTATCAATTTGGACCTTAATTAGTCTATAATTTATTTTTTTACATATTATAAAGCGTTCTAATTGGAATAACAAACTTAATGTTATTCTCGGTAATCAGAAAAACCTAAAAATATTTAAAATGGTACATTCAAACGATCTTTTTACTTAAAAATTGTTTTAGAATTTTTCTTAAAACAACGATACCGTCGAAGAAATATGCTTGGTTAGAACATGCTCTGTATATATAAGATCTATCTCGAAGATTTTCACGAACGTTAATATGGTGAAAACAATTTGCACGGCCGCGCAATGCAACCTAACAGATTACGAGAGTGGTTTGCAATGCGCATGCGTCAATGAGAACTAATGACTGACCAGCCCAGTTTTCAGTTAAAAACATTACTTGATAACTACGGTCAACAAAAATAATCGATTAACATTACAGAAAATAAGTTTGGGGTTCCAAAATTTAGAATGTGTAACCTTTTGATGTAAGATCTTGACATAAAACGTATTACAAAGAAATTGTCCTGCAACTGCTGTTTCTAAAGCAAAAGGAATATTGTGCTACAGTTGCTAATGATTTACTGCAAATTGCTAATACACCAGATTTTCCTAAAATTCCCGGATTTGAAACTTGGGTATACAGTTACGATCCGGAAATCTATAAATATTGGAAATATTGAACAAGTAATCTTTTACCTAAAGTATATGAGGTGTGATGAAATAATATATAGCTATATAATATTGTTCCGACCAATTACTAATTCCTTTTATTTGGGTTTTAAAATTGAGTTGGCCGTCTTGTGGATTTCCCTGTACGCTTTTTGTTTGATTAGAGATAGCCGCGGCGATTTGGTTGGTGTGTGCGGCGACGTCGCTATAAAAGCGGAGTGGCTACAGCTGTTTCGATGTAGCCATGATGGTTTTGGAAACATTCGACCGGGAAAATTTTTTCATGTGCATGAAACCGTTTTGACCAAGAGTTGCCGGCGGGTTTGATTGGTGTCAGGAGTTTCCACATCCCGGAGGTCGTTTGATGCAGTCCGATTGCATGTACGGAGTTAATATTTACTGACGGAGAAATTCGGTCCGTTTTGTTTTGTATTTGACTCGGCGAGGAAGTAAAAAAATTCTGTTGCAAATCTTGGACACGACCAGCTGAAGGACCCACGTCAGAAAAGACGCTTCCGTTCGACCCCACAGCGAAGATTAGGATAACTTGTTTTTTTTCCGTCCACACCCTTCTCTCCTCTTCCTCGATTTCTCCCAATTACACCCCCGGAGAGCCGATTCCTGCAGCAGAGCATCCGCTTTTACGGCGTCTTCCAGCTTTTCGGCATTTTGATTAAAATTCCTTTGTTTAAAATTAAAAATACGTGTTTTTATTAACAATTTTTAAATGTTTACAGCGGTAGGCTCTTCTAATTACATGCAAAACAAAGCTAAAAGATAATGTCGAACTCAAAATAAGGAGGAATGTATTATTTACACAAAAAGCTAACTTTGGAAAAATAAAACACTAATTTAAAAAAGAATTTTTAAGATTAATCTTTGTTAGTGAAAAGGCGTTATTAATGTTGCTCTAAAAATTGGGTATCGATGGTACTAATTTTTATTCAGCAATAAATATTCTAATAAACTTCCTTGATTGATATAAAAATTAATATGATATTCTTGCACATAGCGTACAATTGGTCATTCTAAAAGATAATTTTGAAGGGTTTAAATTTTGTTTCTAAATTAACTTAAAATGCAGTTTTTGGGTTTTCAATTTAGTTTAAGTAATGTATTATTAGTTACTATCATAAGAAAGGAAAATAGTGATACTTTTCATACGCTTGTCTGCATTCTGTTTTACTGTTTTAGTTAGAAGGTAATACAAATTCCTTGTAATACATTTTTTGTCTTTTCTGCACAAAATAGAACTTTATTCAGCAATTAAAATGAAAAGTATTTAACCAAAGTATCGATAGTTATGACATATCCACTTTTCATGATAATTTACTAATTTTCTTTGGAAAGAACGAATCGTCTTTTGGTTAAATAGTATGTAATAACATATAAAAGAAAAGTAAAATCAGTTACACATCTGCGGTCATTGTGGTCATTGACTATGTTCAGTAAAAATATTAATAAACTAGCATTTAATTGGATTGTTAACATTTGATTTAATATTTTTTTTACATAATTTGCTGTTTTTTATTTAATACTGCATATGTTGAAAGAAATACTCACCTAAATTCAGATGGTCATAATTTCGAATGGATTTATTTATCAAAGTTTGTTTACACTGTACTAATGCATTGCATTTGTCTCATTTCTAATATTAGCCCCTATTACATTAGAAAAACTATTGGTACCATTTACAAAATTAACTCATTTGTTTAATATTACAATACTGGGGTTCTTCAAAATAGTTTTTGACTACTTCTGAAGACCAAACTTCTTTCCATTTAAAGTATTCTGCAGAAATTGGAAAAGATAAAAGTCTGAAATAACACGATGGATGTCAGATGATTTTTTATTTTAACTCCCTTAACTTTCGCAGTGTCGGTTGGAGCAGATTATCCGCAAGGCAACCAGCGAGTCTAAAAGTGTTAAGCTGATTCCTGTATAACGTACTATTTGTGGTCTATGTGAAACATTTTGCGGAATATTGTAGTGTAGAACAGCACTTTAGAGCGCTGTGTTTGTCATTGTGTAACGTGTGATCAATAATTGTATTGTCTCGAGTGCTTCTGAGTTTACACATAGTAAGCTCATGGACTGTATTTTCAGCTACAATACAGCCGTCCCCGATATGGGGCAAGGAACTTAAATCTCCCCACTAGCCTGTTCCACTACTGAAATCCAATACAAGTACGTAAAAATAAAAATTTCTAGTGATGGTAATAATTCCCCGGAAACTTAAACGTTCAGAAAAGCGACGTCGGAACAAAAATCCAAATCTTTCTAAAGCAAAAGAAAAATTGGTAGTTATATAGAAGCACAAAAAAGTCGACCTGCTTAAAATAAATCAGGTTATAGAAACGATAGGAACGCTATGCACCAATTGACCAAGCAATTTAGAGGAAAGAACTTGAAGTTTAGTGTAAACAAAAACCAGGGATAATCTATCATCATAAACCCTTCTGATGAATAAGATCACATGGGTATAACAAGAATAATAGAAAATTTTCGTCTTCGTTAAAATGAAGACCAACAAAGACACCTACAACTGCGGAGAAAGAAGGCTATTGGGTAGTGTCGTCACTGCTAGATGTTTAAGCATACCCAACAGTACTGCTACATCACTTTATATTATGTGAAGTTTGCTAAATACTCCTACTAGGGACCTACGCGTACATATCAAGAGCAGCAGCCAATCAACCTTTAGCCTACCAGTCTTTAGTTAGTCAGCCGAAAGCGATATTCTTTATCAGTATTTAGAAGCTGGGCATAGGAAGGTACTGGAGTTCATTTTTAAGGTATTCCAGTTTCTAACCGATGCCAATATCAAGGATAAAGTCATCAACGTCCTCGAGTGTTACGCACAAGACTTTCTAAATCTGCTTAACTCTCTTTATCTAGGCTGTTATAATCCGAATTACCTTTTGAATAATAGACAGCCTAAAAGACAAGCAGGACCAAAACTTAAAATGCTCTGCAAGTGTGATTTGGATGTTATTTTAGTCTAAGAGAGCTATCTCACGAGTGATAATACAGTCATACTTTAAATTATAGCGTGGATTGGCACCTAGCACTTTAGTCAGCTCCTGTCTAAAGCATTAACCAGTACCACTTCGGGCCATAAGTTATTAGGCTAGCCTACATCTATAATTATATATAGCAGAAACCCTCTTTGAAGACATAAACTTTATTTTCAAGAAGATCTTAATGGATAATTTAAATAATAAAATAAATAATTGTGTAACCAACAACAACGGCATGAATACATACACAATTTAGTGGTAGCAGGGCACTATTATCTGCAAAGATATCCTTATTTAGCATACAATAAAGTGAGTCAACGAGTTAGACAGCGATTACAACCCGAGTTTCCCCACTTTAGAAATCTTTCATATAGTCGACGTTTTCTTTCACCTTTTTATCGTTCATGTGAATCAGACGCATTCTCATCATTTGCAAGATAAACACCCGAAAGAGGTGATACGCTACCTTACAACCTCCACTCGCGTTAGAAATAGATGAGATTTTTTATTTTTGGAACTAAAAGAGTGGATTAAAGAGAACAATTAGGCACAACGGCGTGTGCAGCAATTCTAGAACTTTGTGTACTCAGGAGAAATACCGCAAGTTGGCTCCAAAGATCAAGACAGCCATCGTGAAGTACCGGATTGAACGTGATCTACAACCGTTTGTAAAAACTGTTTTTCTTACACAATAGATCTTCTTTGACGTTGTTCATCCAAAAGGAATGCGTTGTCTCCCACATAACACAGGACAAAGTTAAAGTTTTTGTAAACAGGCTAGAATAACAATAGAATCTCATGATAACTTTTAAGGATAGCAACTTTGTAACCATGTGAACTTAGCTTAAATTAACCTTGCAAAGAAGTTTATTTTGTTCATATAAAACATACGTTGCGTGTCCGTTATAGGCTCTCCCGAGGAAGCAGACAAATGTCATTATGTTTTTTAAGCCTAAGAAGTTAGAAATATTTTCTTAGCATTATCGATCGATAAGTCTCCTGTCGACTGTGAGAAAGCTTGTAGAGGAAATGGTTTACAAGCGTCCAAGGACGGTAGCTGAAAACTTCTGAGTTCAAAGGCTCAGTTTGCTTTCCGCTTCATCCACCAACTGCTCTAGGTGGTGAAATGTATTACCAAGGTTACATGAAAACCACCATAGCTAAGGTTTAATGTATAAGATGACCTCAACTTCAATTCTCTTGCTAATGGTTCGGCTGTGTGATTCTTCCATATCAAGTCTGGTAGAGGCGACTTCAAATCGGCGTACTCAAAATATTTGTCTTATCCCTGACACCTTACTATATATACTGACACTATACTGACCTAGTACGCAGACAAGAAGGCTGTGGTATCCAATTCGTTAAAACCATCTTTTGTAATTTGACAGCTGCAATAAATGTTGAATCTGTTAAAAAACTGGTACAACAAGTGGAGAATAGAAATCAACTCATGATAGAGCTTAGCAATCCTGCCCTCTATCGGAAGATCATTTCACTGGAGAAATGGCTTGGACAAACTCGGGGTTTTTTTGCAAAGGAAAACGACACACCTCAGGACTGGAATATGCATTTAGATAAATAGTTTGTACCTGCCAGACAAATAGGCAAAATTTTAGGTCAATGTGTTCAAACGCAAAAAAGTGTCGTTAGCATCCGAAAAGGGATCATCAGCACGATGACGCTCTCAGCCACACGTTGCTGTTTATGAGGGAATTTTTAGGCAAGCACAACGTGGCAATGGTACCCCAACCGCCCAACAGCCAGGACTTGGCCCCGCCCAACTTCTTTCTGTTCCCAAAACTCAAATCTAGTCTGAAAGGAATTTGCTTTGGCTCGGTGGAGAGAGTCTTGACAGTCGTGACCAAGGCCATAAACAGAACTTTAGTTTCCTCATTCCAAGAAGCCTTCAAAGCGTGGCAGACACACTGTAAAAGCTATGTAGATGCAGAAGGAAATTATTTTGAGGAATTTTAAAGAAATAATGTAATACTTTTGTTTTTATTAAATGATTTCCGATACTTTCTGAACAAACCTCGTAGATGCCTTATGACTTATAAGTAATAAAATCAGTTACGATGGTCTGCGCATTTTTTCAGTTGAAGGGGGAATCTATTTCGTATGCACCAACTACTTTCGTAGATCGCCAGTTCACCGGCACAACAAAAAAAAATCTGGTGTGAACATCACACGACTTTCCTTATCCTATTATTTGGGTAATTCTGGGAAAAATCCTGGGCTTCAATTTTTGTTCGAGTTCCTATTTTACCAACTTTTACTTTAAATTCCTGTTTATCTCGTGATAACAAATCATTTTTATTCTCATGAATTTTTTGTACCTTCAACCGTTTAGATTCGCGACCGATTTTGCGACCTTGCGACCAAACGGCTAGGCCGATTTCGCACTGCGTCCCCTGCCTACAAGTAACTTACATACAAAATTTCAAGTCTCTAGCTCTTACGGATCTCGAGATATCCTGTTTATTGACAGACCGACAGACAGACAGACACATACACGAACCAATGGCCCAAATCAACTTTTTTTGGTGTCCTGAGACTATATTTCGTCCAGAAATTCGTCAAATTTCCGCCGCTTACATTACTTTCCTTATTATAGGATAAGGAAAGTAAAAATTTAACTAGATGTTCCGTTCAAAAACGGGTGAAAAGATAACAATCTACAAACCTAAGAACTGAATAATGAAGTAATTTTATTACACTCAATGGAAGTCTACTCTAATTGAATTCATTTTTGGTTTAGACTTGGACTTTGATAAAAGGATGACCACAAATGCTATGGTTAGACAATGTGAAGCGTTACGCCGGTCTCGCATAGAAAAGAACCGCCTAGAATAGGAACAAGGGAAGGCTTACATTCGCAAATGGATTGAAGAAGGCTAAAGAAAAAAGTTCATGGAATTCATTTTCAATCAACAAATGTACTTATTTCTTCTAAGGAACAGACTGTAAATAAGTTTTCCAATAAAAAAATCTATCTACGTCATAGTAAGACAAAATTTGTAATACATTATAAATTATTTTAGTCATTTCTCGCATAATTTTGACGATTTTAATTTTATATGGCCTGTAATGAGCAAACAAGCTGCGGGTCTGCTGATAAGCGCACACCTGACGAAATATCTATCACGGCCGCAAATGGAACGCGGTCCACTCACAGCTGATGCAATTATCATCTGCCGGATAATGTGATTTCGGGCGTTTTCCGCACATCCAGCCGCCAGTTACCTGCTGGCTGCAAATTTCTGGCAATATTAAATTTTAATCCTTAATCACTTTAATATACGAGCAGTTGCGTTTGCGGAGAAGTTGGCTGGCGAAACGTGTAGCTTTTAAAATGAACTTCGGTGAATTTGCATGCCGGCTTATTTTTGGCTTACACTAGCCTATTATAAAGACATTAATATGTAAATGGATCCGAAGTTTGTATTAGAGCATGCACTTTCAATATTTAATGAATTTAGGCTTACGGTCTCTCTAATGAAAGCTAAAGACACTTCTCTGTCTATTATGAATGGCGCTTGGCTGTGATTAAATTTGTAACTAGTTCGCGTTGCTTTAATTAAAACTTTTTCAGTTTGCAAAAAACGAGGAAGTGGCGTAAACAGGCAGCGGTGGCAACGCGGAAAATGCAAGGACGGATTGAATAGTTAAATTAAGCTAAGTTTTTGAACAACTGATATAAAAAGTATATTTTATAACGAAAGCGCCAGATTAATATTTTAGAATCCTTTTTTATTACATCTTTGAATATTTTAGCCATTTATTTTCAGTGATTTAAAAAATAACGATAGAGTTTATTTTTAATAATTAAATTTTCATAAAGTCTATTCAAAAATTATTTAATCTTTGCGTAAATTTTTTTTATTGTAAACGCTTCCTTCAGTAATTTATGTAATATATTTATTTTATCTTTTTTTCGGGTTTTTTAGAAATATATAATTTGGTGTAATAGTTACTCATATCTTAATATTACAAGATTCAGAAAAATTTCAATTTCATTTCACTGAATACAAATATTGTGAAATAACGGACTCACATGTAAACTACAAGATCTGTACAAAATTTATTTTATAATCATTGCTTCTTACAATCAGTAACTTTAGTACACAAGGTGTTAAGGTAAATACATAAAGTTTGTCCATTTCTTTTTATAGTTTGTTTCGGGCAAGTGACGTAAGCGGAAACAAGTTTCGGATAGAGCTATACCTGTGACTGTTACTGGTTTTTGCAATAAACAAATTGTTTTATAATCGCCTACTTAAATTTAAAATGAATTAATTCTTGGATTTGATTTTAAATAAACAATTTTTATGCATGATCAGCAGATAAATGCAAAACGAAAACCGTGAGTAAATAGTAATCAATAACTATAGTCCAACATCTTGCCGGAAGTATCAACAAATAAACTTACAATAGCAACCGGTGATAAATAATTCTACAATTCCACATCGAAAAACGTCAGCAGCTGTAACATGTAGTCAACAAATGCCCGCTAACTCTTCCATAGAACCGTACCAAGTACAAACTACCTCGATAATAAATAATGTAACAAATCTAGATTCTAACAATTTCCACTTTTAAGGAATGACGTCTATTAACAAAGACATCAACGGTTGGTAAGTAATAAGAACTACAAAAAGTAAGAAAACATAAACAACAACAAAAACTTAAAAATAAAGAATTAATTTTAATAACAGATTTTATACGCTATCAAATGAAGGAGAGACTTCAACAACAGTAAACTTAAAAACAGATAAGATCCGGAGTCCCCCAAGTTTTGCGCACGGTGTTATTAACTATAACGGCATGGTGAAAAGAATTAGAGACATAGCTGAAAAAGAACAATAGGTTACAAAAGTCTAGCTAAAAATGTTATTAAAATAAATTGCAACGAGCCGGATAGAAAACTCGTAAACATTTTTAAAGAGAACAACATATATATGGTAATCATATCTATCAAATAAAAGAAGAAAGCGCATTCATGGTTGTGATTACCATTCAACAGATACCAAAGAGATAAGGAAGGATTTACTCACATTACGTCACAAAGATAGAAATATCATAAACTCTCGGCATAGAATTACCAAATAACCACTCAACTTATTTTTATAATCTTAAACAAAGACATATATAAAGTAAATGCTTTACAATACAATAGAAATTGAACTTCCTAGAACAATAAAAAAGAACATCGTTCAATGTATGAGGTGTTAGCAATATGAACACACTGAAACTTACTGTAACAAATATTTTGTATGTATTAAATGTGGAGGGTCTCACAGCACTACAACTTGTAAAAAAACCAAAGGAATAGCACCAAAATGTGCTTTGTGTAGAGATTACAAAGGTTTACTATCGCAACCTAATCAGAGGAAATAAAAAAGGCGAGTCTAATGCACAACAGAGTACTTTTACATAACAACATATTAGCTACGCAGATGCAACAAAATGCTTACAAATACAACTCAGGTGAATCAGGCAAAGTCATAAAAATAAAGTAACATTGTTTTTAAGTCAAAATTTTATAGACATTCTTTTAACTAGCAAGACACATTTTACTAGTAGAAGTTTTTTTAATATACCAAAATATAAACTATATTATACCAATCATCCTGGCGGCATGGCACGTGGAAGAACTGCCATATTAATAAAATAATCTTTTCAACATTACAAACTGATCAAATATGAAGAACCCTCAATACAAGCTACTCCTCCTTCCTCCTCCTATGGCGCTACAGCCCAAATCGGGCCATGGCCTCCTTCAGTTTTTCCCCCCATCTTCTTCTGTCTGCTGCATAGGCTTTCCAATTCCGTATTTTCAGGAGGTTTGCAGCATCTTCCGCAACGTTGTCTTCCCATCTTTTCTTGGGTCTTCCTACAGGTCTTCTCCCTTCCATTTTCCCCACAAGGGCTCTCTTGGGTATTTTTGCTTCTTCCATCCTGATGACGTGTCCAGCCCATCGTAATCTGTTTATTCGTATGTATGTCTCAATTGCTGGTTCTTTAAGATGTTGGTATAGCTCATGGTTATAGTATTCTCCAAATGCCATCCTCATATACTGGTCCAAGTATTCGTCGTAGTATTTTCCTCTCAAACCTGTTCACCGTTTCTATTGCTTTCTGATTGAGAGTCCATGTTTCGCTGCCATAACATAGCACGGGTTTTATTATTGTTTTGTAAATTCCGATCTTTGTGTGTCTGTGTAAGTCTCTGGATTTAAAAATTGGCAACAGGGCGAAACATGTTTTGTTTGCTAGAGTTATCCTTCTGCGAATTTCTGCATCTTCAGTTCCGTCACTTGTGATTGTAGCACCTAGATATGTGAAATGTTGCACTACTTCTATGTTGTCGTCCCCTATTGTTATATTTTGTCGAATTCTATTTGACCTTGTCTGCTTCAGCATCTTTGTTTTTTCCACGTTTATGGACAATCCAACCTCCTTTGCTCCATTTTCTAATTCTATGTATGCTTCTTTTGCTCCAGCAATTGATCTTCCCATTATGTTAATGTCATCCGCATATGCTGCCAATTGAGTGGACTTATTGAATAGTAGATTGTTTCTGTTAACTGACATCTTTCTTACTGCATACTCTAAGGCTATGTTAAATAGCATCGGCGCTAGGCCATCCCCCTGCTTTAATCCTTGCGTTATTGTTATTGGGTCTATCAATTGGTTTTGTATTCTTTTATGTGCTTCGGTATTTGTCATTGTCATTCTGACAAGTCTGATTAGTTTTACAGGTATGTTAAAACCCAACATGATCTGATCTAGTCTGTCTCTGTTGATATTATCGTATGCTTGGCGAATATTTGATATATGTCGATGTCATATTCCCAACTTGTGCTTAGAATTTGTTTGACGGTGAACAGTTGATCAGTGGTCGATCTTCCAGATCTGAATCCAGATTGGTATTCTCCTATGATATTCTCAGTGATCGGTTGCAGCTTTTTACTTAGTATCTACGTGAATGCTTTATATGTTGTGCATAATAGTGAAATACCTCTGTAGTTCTTGCATTGTAATTTGTCGCCTTTTTTATATATTGGGCAAATTATGCTTTTACTCCATTCGGCTGGCATTCTTTCTTCTTTCCATATGTCTGCCATAAGCAAGTATATTGATTGCATCATTGTATTGCCCCCTGTTTCGCAGCTCCGCTGAGAGCTTGTCTGTGCCCGGAGTCTTATTATTCTTTTGCGCTTGTATAGCTCGCTGCACTTCTTCTCTGGATGGTGGTTCTGAGAAATCATCGTTCTCTGTTGGCTCAGGTATGTCAGTTTCTAGTTGAATATCGTTTGATCCTGTGCTTAATAGTTCTTGAAAATACCCTTTCCAGGTTTCCTTTATGTTTTCTGTGTCGCTTATTATTTTACCGGACTTATCTCTACATAAGTTTGTTCGGGGTTTGAAGCCTTCTTTCAGTTGTTTTAGATATCTATATGCGTTCCTCGTTTCGTTTTCTTTGAAGTCTTCCTCGATCTTTTGTATCCGATTGTTTTCATACTTCCTCTTTTTTCTTCTGCATATTTTATCCGCCGCTCGTATTTTGTCATCAAATAGTTCTTTTTTTTCTCGTGTTCGCCTGTGTATATATTTCTTGTATGCTTCGTTTCTTTCCTCGATTGCCTGTTCACATTCCCCATCAAACCATTCCTTTTTATTTGTTCCTCTTCGAGTTCCTAGTATCTCTTTGGCTGTTGCCATAGTTATAGTTTTAATTCGGCAACAGTTCTTTTGTAAATTTAAATGTTGTTCCAAATTTGGTTCAAGCTTTTGTTTAAGTTCTTCTTTGTATCTTTGTAGCGTGTCTGTATCTTTTAGCTTCTCTACGTTAAGCTTTTCTTGGTGATGCTGTTCCTCGCGTTTGCATCTGTAGACTTTGCATCTGAATTTAATTTTCACTAGGAAGTGATCTGATCCACAGGAAGCACCACGTCTGGTTTTCACATCCGTTATGCTGGTTGCGGCTCTTTTGTCGATCAGCAGATGGTCAATTTGGTTGACTGTATTTCCGTCCGGTGAGATCCACGTGCCCTTGTGTATGTCTTTATGTGGGAAATATGTTGAGCTGACGATCATATTTCTGCTCGTTGCAAAGTTTATTATCCTTTCTCCGTTTTGATTTGACTCTTGATGCAGGCTGTGTCTTCCAATTGTGCCTTGATACTCCTCCTCTCGCCCTATCTTACCGTTTAAGTCTCCTATTATGATTTTTATGTCGTTCTTTGGTGCTGCATCGTATGCTCTTTCTAATAGTTGGTAGAATTCGTCTTTTACTTCATCATCTGCATTCTCTATGGGTGCATACACGTTTATTATTGACACATTGAAAAATTTGGTTGCTATTCGAAGCCGGCATATCCTCTCATTAGTTGGTTGGAAGTCTATTATGGTTGATTTTAGCCTATTGTCAACTATGAAAGCCGTTCCTCTTTCCCTTATCCCTTTTTTTTACCGCTATGTAATATTGTGTGAGTTTTAGTATCTCTTATGGCGTTCCCCATCCATCGTGTCTCTTGTATGGCTGCTATACCAATTTTGTATTTCTCGATTTCTTTGAGTAGATTTCTTTGGGCTCCCGGCTTGAGCATTGTTAGTACATTCCAAGTTCCTAAGTCATATTCCATGTTTCGTTGCACTAGTCGTCGTCGGTAATTCCGTCCTTTCCGAGGCTTATCTGAAGGTTTCGTAACTGTAGATTTTTCCGGGAGAGGGATTGCTAGTCCCTGGGGTAGTTAGCCCCACGCCCAACCCCTTTCGGAGGACCATTTCTCCCGCTCTCGTTTGATCCCGACCCTATCACCCACCCGGGTTGGTTACCGGATCTCTGGTAGGGTTGCTCGGGTTGGCAGGGTTCACCACGTGGAGGTGAGAAGTCGGTATTGGGTATGAGAGGCTGTGCGGCATAATCAGGATCTGATGCCGTGTATTGCGCTTCAATACCCCATTTTGAACCCCACAAGCTACTTCCATAAAAGTAAAAACACAAACATATGAGATAATCGTCACAGAGGCAACCTAAAGAAAGAACACTTCGCTGCCTTTTTCGAAACCCCAAAGTGATTACAATAATAAGGACATACTACAGAGATCACGTTTGTTTACAACAAAAGTAGAGAACTTGCCCAAGTTCTTCAAGATAAACATTACTTTATTTTATCAAATGCCGCAGCAACGTTGTCAGCTCACAGTTGTCAATTAAAATTATAGGATTACTTGATTTTTTTTAACAATGGCATTTTCTCAACATCGCAAGATACCAAGATACCTAGTTATGATCTAACATTAGATCGTAGCCCTGTAATAGCTTCAATAAGCACATCCGTAATAACTAGAAAGAGCACACCACGATTGTGCAGTACTGAAACAAATTGTAATACCTAGAGAGAAATGAAAACAAAACAGACCTGGTAATGAGGCTTCAAGAAGCGCAAGACATAGCTAAAGGAATTACCAATTTAATCAAATTACTGCATAAAAGCTAGTCTAAATAAAATTAATCAGACAACAACAAACAACGTCCCACTAGACATAAAAAAGGTGATAACAGAAAAGAGAAGGGAAAAATCAGCAAATAATCCATATACTGGACAGTAAAAAAATATATAATCAATTAAGTAATAAATTAAAATTAAGCGAAAAGAGAGCTTTTGAAAAATATGTTAAAAACCTTAACAGATGAGATAATTCTATTTGGAAGCCGATAAAAAATAAAAGATCACAACACCACCCGGGCCGTGGGTAAAGAGTACCAAGGAAAAAGCAGACGTATGTAGAGTATCTCTCCGAACTATTTAGGCCGCATAATAATGACCAAGATAGAAATATAGATCAGGAATTAGAAATGCCCATCGTGGAAGAGCCCCTTAGATACTTCACACTAAATGAAATAAAAGCGGAAACTACAATGTTAAACCCAAAAAAGCGTCAGAAAACAATTTAATAACGGCTACATCGTTAAAGAAAGTGCTAGAAAAAGCTATAATAAGATTAAAACATTGCCCATTATCCTTTAAGTTGCGCAAATTATAATGATACTAATACCTATAAAGTTTTTTTTAATAATCTTACTTTGCATCATCCAATAAGCTTACTATCAACAGTATCAAAGCTTTTGTGAAAAACTGCTACACAGAAGATTGAACAAAGAATTATCAATTTGGCTTTCGACAAGCTCATCTTAAAGTACAACAATGTCACCGATTATTAGACTTAATTAATAAAGTTTTGGGAAATCGACAACACCACATTCTGGGGTTCCTTAAGGAAACATTTTTGGTCCTTTGCGGTACGTTCTGTATATTTGCGACTTACCAACATCAAGGGTAGCAACACTAGGTACATTTGCGGGCAATATAGTTATCATAGCCGTACATAAAAATCCTATAACCGCTTCATCAAGTAGAAGAATATGTAACACTACTTAAATATGTATTAAAAAATAGAAATTAAGATTAATAAAACCAAATCTTTACATGTAACTTTTACTCTTAGAAAAGACTATTTTCCTTCAGGCAGTCTCAATCTAGTAGTTATATCACACATATAGAAGTAGTTACATATCTTGGATCCCGTCTTAATAGTAAGTTAATATGGAAGAAATATATAGTCAAAAAAAGAAAACATATCGATTTGAAGTCTAAGGAAATCAATTGGCTCCTAGGATGCAGCTCTTATCTATTAATTAAAAATAAATTATTAATATATAAAACCATAATTGTGCCAATATGGACTTACAGAATAGAACTCTGGAGATGTGCTAGTAAGACCAACGTAAACATCTTATAAAGATGCCAATCCAAAATACTGCATAAGGCACCATGGTATGTCTCGAATTACACCATTCACGTGTATTTCAAAATTCCATACGTAGCAGAAGTTATCCAAGACAAAGCTAATAAACACCGCACAAAATTAGAAGCATATTCTAATCTATTACTAGCATCAATACTACATCCAGTCGCTCACAGAAGAGTGAAAAGACAATAGCCATCAGACTTGTAAAGAAACGGAGATGACATCGCTGAATGAACACCTATCACGTCATTGTATTTTTTTTATTATTTTTCTTTCTTGTATTGTAACATTATCAAATTAAATTATAGAATATATGTTCTGACTGTTAATAAAATAATTTGCAGCTAAAAAATTCTTCTTATCTCTCTGTTTTACCTCGTCTCAAGTCAGGGTTATCTTCTTTAGACTTTTACTAACCCATCGTCTCATGTTTTCTTGGTTTTTCTCACTCTTCTTGCTTGTAATACTTTCTTTAGCTGTCTATTTCTCTGTATTCTTATCATGTGCCAAAAACATTTTAATTGTTGCCTTTCTATATTTTTTAAAATCGGTTCCACTTTTAGTTCTTCTATTATTACTTCATTGCAGATTCTATTTCTTTTTATGATCTCTTTAATCGCTCTCAGGTATTTTATATACATAGCCTGTATGTTGTCCAATAGTTTTCAAGCATTTCACTTTTTCATCAGTTTATGTAATAATTTTAAACAAAAAACAACTTATTACAACTAATCGAACTATTCTCCGTCAACACTGATCTCTTCCTCTCGCTTTTCTGGCAGCTTCATAATCCTGCGACGGTAGAATTTGGTATGTTTGCCTTTCAAAAAGTGTTGCAACGAACGGAACAAATAAAAGTCTGAAGGTACCAAATCAGGAGAGTATGCTGGATAACCAACGCGGTCCCAATCAAGTTCGATTTAACGCATACAACTGACGGCAATAGACTTGCGAGTTGACACTTTGTTCCGGCTTCAAAAACTCCTAACACTCAATGCCACGAGCCTACCAAAACACACACAACATTGCCTTTTTGTGTCGGAAGTGCTTCTTCGGTGTCGCAGTTGTTTTTTCGCCTGGTGAACGCCATTCGTGTCGAGAATCCGGGTTTTTAAAGCTGATCCAATTCTCATCTCTCGCTATCAATCGATTGCCTAAGAATGGAGTTGCATTTTTAAGATCCAACAAAATTTGACTGGCATTCACCCGTTTCTTTTTTTTGGGGAGCAGACAACTCATGTGAAACCCAGCGCGTATTATTTTAGACTTTACCAAACTCGTGGATAATATTGGCAATAGTGTGAGAACTGCAATCAAAATTATCGCCCAACATTTGGCACGTCAATGACGGAGTCTCTTCAGTAGCTTCAAGAACGGCTTCACGATCAACCTCGTTTGAATGTCCAGCTCCTTGCTTGTGATCCAAGTCTTCATTGCCGGCTTTGAAGTCTACAAAATGCTTTTCGGCGAGCGGTGTCAGCAGCATTTGGTTTTGAACTCAACTTGTGTGCAGATTAAATGTTTGCTCACTAAAGATCCAATTTGAAACAATTTTCATTAAATTGTGGCAAAATAGCAGATTATGAGCTTTCAAATGATACCAAATTCATGCAATAACAATGCAACAAATATGGACTTTGAGTCGTGGAAATAAAAGTATATAAATTACTATATGGCAAGTTCAGGTTAATTATAGAGAATGGTATTCAAGTTAATCTTACAAATTAATCTACAAAGTGAATGTTAACTATAGTGAGAGACTTAAAGATGTTATTTATGATAGGAAAGAAATAAAATTGTTTATATAAACATATAGTTCTCCGTAAGAGCACTCATCCTGAAGTTTCTATGGATCGGAAACGTGGAACAATTTAACTTAGCACCCATTAATAATCGTAAGCATAAGCCGCTCATAAGGAATACGTAATACAGAAAGTTAAAACAACGCAAAACTTATACGCTCGTTCATAATGCACTCCCGTAATTTTTACATTTTACGTTCAAATATAAGAAATATGTAAAGTTTAAACGGTTTACCTTTACGTATTTCTTATGTTAATTTGCAGTGATTTTTAATTTTTTCCTAGATTAATATTAATATGTTTATTTTGAGTCTGAAATAGCTTAACCTAACTTTAGTATTTTCAACATTTTGACTTAGTTTTTACAACGGATAGGGAACTATTAATTAAGTTAGTAAGTATGCATCTGTTTCTACACCATAAAGGGAATAACAGGTACAAAGGCAACATAATTATGCAAAATGCTTGGAAGGACATTGCTGCCGCTACAGAGTTTGGGTATGCGCAACTTTTAAATGTTTACGTAAGCTTACTTGCATTATACGTATTTCTTATGAGCAGCTTATGCTTTACGTATTCTTATGGGAGGCTTACGCTTACTTCCATTATGAATAGGCGTTTAAATCGAATTCCGCTATGCTGACCTAAATCATATGGCTGTCGCAGACGCGCTTGTTGCGTTCGGCAAAGCGATAGCGACTCCGACGTTTTGCAGAACATCCTCGTGTAAATTAAGCGCTCAGAGCGCTGCACGCCAAATTTAATGTCGGTCGTCTTTTTACTTTTCGTTCAAATGTATAGGCTGTCTTGCACGGACCTCCTCGTGTAAATTAAAGGCTTAGAATCACGTCACATTTTATTGTTTACTTTCCTTTAATTGTATAGATAGATTTACTTTGACTGCGAATGTTTAGTACTAAAGGAAAAGAGAAGATGATAGCTTGAAGGTAACTAGATATATTCAGGTATAAATTTTTTTCCAGGCCTTCAATTCAGACCTTCTCGAACGCCTGTACTACATCAAGAAATACTACCGTGGTATAATTCTTATTTTCAAAGCTAGTTGAAATAATTTCGTTGATATGTTGAAGCTGGTGATATGTAGAATTTTCTTCTAAAACTAAATTGAAAGAGTGGCAAGGTGTGTAATGTTTCTGTAGCTTTTAATAATAGAGTGTAGACAATTCATTCAAAGATTTTAAGTTTTCTATATCTACGTATTTATTATGTTATTTTATTAATTTTTTCTTACATGTATCAGGTTTTTAAATTTATTGTATAATTCCTTTTGTAAATAGTGTGTGGCTATTTAACTTATTTCTTTGTAACAAAGATTTTTTAAATCAGTTAAAACGACTAAAGCTTTCAATTTTTTTACTTCTCAAATGATATAGATAGCTGTCATAAATGGTTATGGTTGTAGTTATTTGACTGTCCTCACTTATTGAAATAATAAAATGATCCCTGTTTTCCCTTTTGGTAATAGATAGTAATGGAACACCACGATTTATAATTTTAATTTTAAAATGCTTCATTTAGAGTTAAGTTATTATGTTAGGGCATGTAAGTGCCATTAGAGTTTTAGAACCGACGACGTCTAGTGCAATCACGAAAGCTAGGCGAGTCCATTTTGCTAAGTAAATATCCAATCACATTTCCCCTAATGGAAAAGTGCTTGGTTCGTGTCCAGCTCATGAAGAGCGACCACCATGTAGCGGGGATTCCGGCGATCTCCTGTAATCCATCGCGCACCAAATTGCCGCCGATTTTCGGTTTTCAATTGGAGGCCGTGCAAATCCGCGATTAAATGCGGGCGCTGTCGCCCATACATTAATATTGGGTGCGGACAATGCAGCCGCTATCCGCAATATCCCGGCGGCGACCCAGCCCTGCAAACGAGATGATGGGTCTTTACCCGGCCGTGTCCAAGTTAACTTCTAATTACCCGGTCGTAACTCTAATGCACCAACGGCCTATGCGAATGATTATTACTTGCGCGCTGATGAAGTGGCCGTTGCGAGGTGTTTTACGGGCTTGTGGCGTTTCGGCCCTGCGGTGTCCCTTCTCAATGGACCATATTGCAGATGTCAAAGTTGCCCTGCTCCTAATGGGAAATCGCACCAAGCGGAGAGACGAGAAGGCGTAATTCATGCCGAGATACGTGTCCCGACTTGTTATGTTCGTGCTCTTACACAACGGAACAACCAAAAAGCTTATGAAATAAACAACTGGAAAAACCGTTTACATTTTTGTTTAGTTGGCTAGCCTAATTGTGACAATAAATGAGACAAACATTAAAAAAGTTGCTTTCAATATAAAGTCAGAGGCATACTTTAAAATGCTGAGCTCACATAAAAAGTCGGTGAATCAAATATAAATAGGACTTTTTTGTTGTATTGCAGCACCATAAAAAAATAAATATGCAGTTATTTTTTTTACATAATCTCCTAATCTAAAAATATGTTTTTGATACCTCTATCGTAAAATGGAGGTAGTTGTGGCAGTAACCTATCGCGTACGAATGCTTTGGCAGCAAACATCATCGTCAAATCTCTGTCCTACAAGTGCTTTAGTGATCAAAAATAAATGATAATTGCAGAGTCATAAGTCCTGATTATAAGGAGGATATTTTAGTGTAGTCCAAAACAAATCCTTAGTTTTTTTTATCAATTTTGGGTAGCTGTACAAAGGTAAGCGTTATCGTGAAGCAGGATTAAAAATTTACATCTTTTATAAGGATATACTAATTTCGTTTTGTTTAGAAGTTAACAGCAACTGTTAATGGGCAATCATTTTCGAAAAGGTGACAAACAACGCTAATATTATCTTTAGCTACACTGGTCCTCGGGCGACGTCACAACCTTCATGTTTAACTGCCTCTCGTTCTCCCAAAAATTGTTTTGCTAAGCGTGCACTTTATTTTCTCAAAACCATATTTGGGACTTTATAATAGCCTGTTGCTCAAGGAACGATACTCATTAATAGTAGTAACAATAAAGCTGTAGGCGAGGTACTTTATAGAGGTACCCCCGCTAGGATTCTCGAAAGCCGAGCCTTTTTTTAAAATTCAGGTTCATGTATCACTTATTTATGTACAGAATATATTTCTAAAAAATTTTTAGAGAGTCAGTCCACTTAGTACAATATAATAAAATATGACAGGAATTAGTACAAATATCAGTTTACAAAATTTAAAGTTTTATGTAACATTTTTATATATCGTAAAACATCTGCCAAGATCTTTCTTATCAGGTTTGATGAGTCGTCTAGGTGGCTGTATAAAAGAACTTTTAACCTGCATAATCATTACTGACAGTTTTGAGTAAGGTAAATAATGGCGTCAACATCTAGTCACCCAAATGTCAACCTCATCTGCACGTGGTACCCTCTGCTAAATAACAAACGAGGCTCTGACGACCCAACATCGAAGGATATAACCCGATACCAGTTGAGCCGAGGTAACAGGGTCCTCGTCATTAGAACAATCACCCACACGAGGTAAGATAAATCAGGGGAAACATAGGCGCCTCAGAATAGGACAGTCTCGACGAAAACTACTGACAAGAATAGGATGTTGGAATATTAAAACACTGATAAAGAAAGAAGTTAAATTAATAGAGGAGATAGACTAATACAAAATATACATATTAGGGACCAGTGAAATAAAGAGAAAAGGGCAAGAGGTTAAAACACTAGACAGAGGATACACACTAACATACCATGATATGCCATTCGGAAATAGAGCTAAGGAAGGATTGGAAATAGTAACCAATAGAGAAACAGAAGTAAAGTCTTAACCTGGGGACCCACAAACTCGCAAATTATAACAGTTTACTTAGAACTCGAAGAGAAGATAGAAATAATACAAATGTACAAATGTATGTACCAACGGAAGTTTCAGACAAGAGATAAAAACTTATTCTATAAAGAGCTGAAAAAAACAATGGATAAATTACAATCTAAAACAAGCATATCGTGATTATCGGAGATTGGAATGCCCGGACAGGATACAACAAACAGAAGGGATATGGAACAATGAGAGACCATGGAGGGGAGAAAATAGGAAATAATAATGAACAACAAATAATAGATTCCTGCATCAACAACCAAATACTGATAGGAAACATAAAAAGATACACAAGATCAAATATGAAGCTGAAGGAAGAGGACAAAATAGCATCATATATTATGTAACATACACTAGAAGTATCAGATACGTAGTAAAAAATGTTAAAGTGATTAGAGGTGCAGAGCTAAATACCGACCATAGATTAGTAGTAACAGACACTAACGTAAAACCTCCTTCTAAAAAAACACCAAGAACATATGAGAAAATAAAGTTAGAAGATTTAGAAAACCCAAATAAAGAATATGAAAGAGAACTAACCAACTTGATAGATTAGAAGAATGGGAACAGAACGGAAATAAACGAGATATCAATGACAGATGGAAATAATTTAAAGAGGCAATAATTCAAACAGCAGAAAGAGTATGTGGAATTAAAAAAATTAAAGAAGCCCACCTACAGAAGTAAACTAAATTGTAGAACCATCATATCAAAATAAAGATAAAATGCAAGAAAGAAGCTTGGAATAGGTTCAAAAAATTAAATATACAAGAAGATAAGGACCTATACATATAAAGGAGGAATGAAGCAAAGGGAACGGTAAAGCAAGCCAAAAGGCATTTCTGAAGAGAATTTGTAAACAAACTAGAAAAAAACCGTTCAGAGAATCAATAACTGTTCTGGAACGTAGCAAAAAAAACCTAAGGGACATCGTAGTATACAAATGGGAAGTATTAAGAAGCAATATAGAGAAAATAAAAAACAGAGAAGGAGTAGTTTACAGCTAAATTTTACAATGAAGAAAATATAGATGCACAGATAGAAGAACTAAGCAATCAAGAAAATAGAAAAGAAAGAGTAGAAAAACAAATCATCCAAAAACAACTCAAGAGCGCTTTAAGGGAAACATGAAACGAAAAAGTACCCGAAGAAGATGAAATAACACCAGAGCTCCTAAAATACGGAGGACTAACAATCGCAAAAAGTCTAAAAAAATATCAATACACAGGGAATACGAAAACAATACCACAGAATTAGGAAAAAATATTATAGCACCAATACTTAAAAAAAAAGTTGGACAAATTGCAATAACATAGCGCCATCTGTTTAGTATAGGTTACATTGAAAATATATTCTAAAATAGAAAAACGCCTAAGAACGCAGGTCAAAAACAAACTAGAAAAAGAACAAGTGGCTTTTACGCCAAACAACACAGGACAACATTGCAAACAATGATAGAAAAATAATTAAAAGAAACAAAACTATATACCTAGTCTTCATAGATCTTAGAGCAGCTTTGAACAAAATACGCAAAAAACACATATGGGAATCTCTAAAAAGACTCCAAACAGACCTAAAGCTATAAAGAGCTATTAAAAGCATATAACACAGTGCTAGGGACAGTTAGAGTGAATGCAGTGACATCAAAAAGCTTTGAAATAAAAAACGGAATAAAACAAAGCGAAGCTTCCTACTGTTTATCAGCTATATAGATCAAATAATAAAGAAGGCAAAAATCAAACAATTGACACAAGACTAGGGCACTACAACCTAAATCCAGTATACATGCAGGGACTTGTACGTCCTAGTAGCAGGCAACATAAAGGAACCTAGAGATCTGGAACAACTTCCTACAAAAAACGGGGATGGAGGTAAATACCAATAAGAGCAAAATTCTACATATTACTAAAGAAGGAAGTGTAGAAAACCCAAATATAGGGATAAATAGTGAAATTTTAGAATATGTGGACAGATATGAATATTTAGGAGCAACTATCACTACGAACAAAAAGATAAAACAAGAAGTGGAAAACAGGATAAGCAAAGCGTGCAGAATATACTACCAGATCAACAACACCCTAATAGGAAAGAAGAAATTAAGCAAAAAAAAAAACATAATACACTTGTGCGAAACGATACATACACCGACACTCACGTACGGAGCAAAATCATGGACAAACATAAGTCTATGATAACTGCAGCAGACATAAAGAATCTTAGGAAAGTACAGAAAAAATTAAGGAGAAACAGGGTGAGAAATAAAATATTCTTAAAGTAAATTAACGTCACTTATAATACTTAAAATTTTGATAAAATTAAAAAGATCTTACAGTTTGTTCTAAACAAAAAATAGCATGTACAGCTTCTAATTCTGTGATAATCCTTTAGTTTATCTTAACTTGTGCAATTCTTTATAAATTGTTGATATCACCTACAAGAACATATACATCATTTATTATTTTCAAAAATATTTTCTTCCTTCGTCTCTTATTATTTATTCTTTTTCCTTCAAACATGTTCGAAACCACTCATGTTTATTATATTACTAGGAAGTTGTGTATTTATTTTACATTTTTGTATTTTGCGGGTTTTTTCAACAAGAGGTTTTAAACTTACCTTATGTATTCTATTATTTCAAATTGCCTTAAAAGTAGTTTTATTTATTATATTTTTTCATTAAAAATGAATATTTTGATCAACTTTTGCGTTTCACACATTCTAAAGCTACAGAAGACCCGAAAACTGTTTCTTTATTTTTTCTGCATAAATTCTTACTTAGAAAAAACGATAATATGATAACAAAATTAATTACTGCAATTTAAGCTAAGGTAATAAATATTTTAAAAATGTAAGTCAACTAGATTTGACTGACTATGTGCATATAATTGCGCTATGTTAAGTACTTCATATCTACTTCCTCTTTTATACTCACTGCGAACAGCAATGAAAAGAGCATGTAGGATGTACTAGGACACAGATATTATTAAACAAGAAGTGTAATAAAAAAATTTGGTGTGAACATCACAAGACTTTCCTTATCCTATTATTATATATTATACCGGGTCCATCGCCTCGGCCCTGCGCTGCTCTCGTCCCGGAACTTGTTATTTTAAAAAAGGACAAGGCGCGAGTCCAACACTCGAAAGCTGATTAAAATAAACAGCACAAGACAATAATTGACTAGTACTTAAAATTTTGCTACGTCACTGAAGGAAACCGTGCGAGCTCGGCCGCACAGCCTTTCCCATTATCGCCTGCGTGCTCCCTCCTAGCGGCCAAGCGCTCCCCCCTGTTCTCCCGCAGTCGGCCAAGAAGCTCTCCGAGCGCGTTGTGATTGGTCCGTTTAATTTTTTAATCGGATATAACTTATTATTTATGGATCAAAAAATTTCATTGTAATTTTTGTTCGTCTCTCTGATCTATCGTTAATAAAATTTTCCCGAAACATTTTATGAACACCCGGTATATTAAAAATCCTGAGCTTCAATTTTTTTTCGAGTTCCTATTTTACCAATTTTTATTTTAAATTCATGTTTATCTCAGAGGATACACACTAACATACCATGAAATGCCATTCGGAAATAGAGCTAAGGAAGGATTGGAAATAATAACCAATAGAGAAACAGAAGTAAATTTTTAACCTGGGGACCCACAAACTCGCAAATTATAACAGTTTACTTAGAACTCGAAGAGAAGATAGAAATAATACAAATGTACAAATGTATGTACCAACGGAAGTTTCAGACAAGAGATAAAAACTTATTCTATAAAGAGCTGAAAAAAACAATGGATAAATTACAATCTAAAACAAGCATATCGTGATTATCGGAGATTGGAATGCCCGGACAGGATACAACAAACAGAAGTGATATGGAACAATGAGAGACCATGGAGGGGAGAAAATAGGAAATAATAATGAACAACAAATAATAGATTCCTGCATCAACAACCAAATACTGATAGGAAACATAAAAAGATACACAAGATCAAATATGAAGCTGAAGAAAGAGGACAAAATAGCATCATATATTATGTAACATACACTAGAAGTATCAGAGACGTAGTAAAAAATGTTAAAGTGATTAGAGGTGCAGAGCTAAATACCGACCATAGATTAGTAGTAACAGACACTAACGTAAAACCTCCTTCTAAAAAAACACCAAGAACATATGAGAAAATAAAGTTAGAAGCTTTAGAAAACCCAAATAAAGAATATGAAAGAGAACTAACCAACTTGATAGATTAGAAGAATGGGAACAGAACGGAAATAAACGAGATATCAATGACAGATGGAAATAATTTAAAGAGGCAATAATTCAAACAGCAGAAAGAGTATGTGGAATTAAAAAAATTAAAGAAGCCCACCTACAGAAGTACACTAAATTGTAGAACCATCATATCAAAATAAAGATAAAATGCAAGAAAGAAGCTTGGAATAGGTTCAAAAAATTAAATATACAAGAAGATAAGGACCTATACATATAAAGGAGGAATGAAGCAAAGGGAACGGTAAAGCAAGCCAAAAGGCATTTCTGAAGAGAATTTGTAAACAAACTAGAAAAAAACCGTTCAGAGAATCAATAACTGTTCTGGAACGTAGCAAAAAAAACCCGAAAGGACATCGTAGTATACAAATGAGAAATATTAAGAAGCAATATAGGGAAAATAAAAAACAAGGAAGGAGTAGTTTGCAGCTACATTTTAAATGAAGAAGATAGAGATGCACAGATAGAAGAACTAAACAATCAAGAAAATAGAAAAGAAATAGTAGAAAAACAAATCCAAAAATAACTCAAGAGCGCTTTAAGGGAAACATGAAACGAAAAAGTACCCGAAGAAGATGAAATAACACCAGAGCTCCTAAAATACGGAGGACTAACAATCGCAAAAAGTTTAAAAAAAATATCAATAGACAGGGAATACGAAAACAATACGACAGGATTAGGAAAAAATATTATAGTACCAATACTTAAAAAAAAGTTGGACAAATTGCAATAACAAAGCGCCATCTGTTTAGTATAGGTTACATTAAAAATGTATTCTAAAATAGAAAAACGCCTAAGAACGCAGGTCAAAAACAAACTAGAAAAAGAACAAGTGGCTTTTACGCCAAACAAGCAAACATAGGACAACATTTCAAACAATGAAAAGAAACAAAAATATATACCTAGTCTTTATAGATCTTAGAGCAGCTTTGAACAAAATACGCATAAAACACATATGGGAATCTCTAAAAAGACTCCAAACAGACCTAAAGCTATAAAGAGCTATTAAAAGCATATAACACAGTGCTAGGGACAGTTAGAGTGAATGCAATGACATCAAAAATCTTTGAAATAAAAAACGAAGTAAAACAAAGCGAAGCTTCCTACTGTTTATCAGCTATATAGATCAAATAATAAAGAAGTCAAAAAACAAACAATCGACACAAGACTAGGGTACTACAACCTAAATCCGGTATACATGCAGCGACTTGTATGTCCTAGTAGCAGGCAACATTAAGGAACCTAGAGATCTGGAACAACTTCCTACAAAAAACGGGGATGGAGATAAATACCAATAAGAGCAAAATTCTACATGTTACTAAAGAAGGAAGTGTAGAAAATCCAAATATAGGGACAAATAGTAAAATTTGAGAATATGTGGACAGATATGAATATTTGGGAACAACTATCACTACGAACAAAAAGATAAAACAAGAAGTGGAAAACAGAATAAGTAAAGCGTGCAGAATATACTACCAGATCAACAACACCCTAATAGGAAAGAAGAAATTAAACAAAAAAAGAACATAATACACTTGTGCAAAACGATACATACACCGACACTCACGTACGGAGCAAAATCATGGACAAACATAAGTCTATGATAACTGCAGCAGACATAAAGAATCTTAGAAAAGTACAGAAAAAATTAAGGAGAAACAGGGTGAGAAATAAAATATTCTTAAAGTAAATTAATTGTAATTCCTTCGTCTCTTATTATTTATTCATTTTTACTTTCCTTATCCTATAATAAGGAAAGTAATGTAATCGGCGGAAATTTGACCTACCCAGTTTTTCACATTTTAGGACGAATTATAGCCTCAGGACACCAAAAAAGTTGGTTTGGGCCATTGGTTCGTGTGTGTGTGTCTGTCGGTCTGTCAGTAAACAAGATATCTCGAGAACCGCAAGAGCTAGAGACTTGAAATTTGGTATGCAAGTTACTTGTAGGTAGGGGACGCAGTGCGAAGCTTTTGGTAAAAATCGGCAGAGAGTTTGGTCGCAAGGTCCCAAAATCGGTCGCAAAGCAGTCGCGAATCTAAACGGTTGAAGATACAAAAAATTTATGAGAATAAAAATGATTTGTTATCATGAGATAAACATGAATTTAAAATAAAAGTTGGTAAAATAGAAACTTGAAAAAAATTGAAGCTCAGGATTTTTAATATACCGGTGTTCATAAAATGTTTCGGGAAATTTATATTACCGGATAGATCAAACTGAGACGAACAAAAATTACCATGAAATTTTTAATCCGAGGTCAAATAAATAAGTTATAGCCGATTAAAATTAATTAAACGGACCAATCACAGCGCGCTGGGAGAGCTTACCTGCCAACTGCGGGAGGGGGGGAGCGCTTGGCCATGGGAGGGAGCACGAGCTGTGCGACCGAGCTCGCACGGTTACCTTCCGTGACGTAGCAAAATTTTAAGTACGAGTCAATTATTGTCTTGTACTGTTTATTTTAATCAGCTTTCGAGTGTTGGACTCGCGCCTCGTCCTTTTTTAAATTAACAAATTTTTAGACGAGAGCAGCGTAGGGCCGAGACGATGGACTCGCGCCTCGTCGTTTTTTAAAATAACAAGTTCCGGGACGAGAGCAGCGCAGGGCCGAGACGATGGACCCGGTATAATATATAATAATAATAGGATAAGGAAAGTCGTGTGATGTTCACACCAGATTTTTTAAATTTGATTTTCAGTTCAGTTTTGAGTCTAAGTGCAAACCTATATATTTGACAGTCCCATGTTGTGGCAGAATGAGTTGGTTAAAGTTCTACGGAGAGTAAATGTGGTATGAGTAGATTTAGATTCATTCGCCTCGATTTTTCACTTTTTTTTTCAATTCTCGATTAAAGTGAGATGCTCTTGTAGGTAGGATAAGGCTAAGTTAGGGTCTTTGTTGGTTAAAATAATGGCCGTATTATCTTCGAACGTGTCTAGTGGTTGATATGTCAGTTATGCACAATATGTATAGTAGGGTAAGTAACATTTCAACAGAGCATAGTATTTTTCTAAGAGTGTTTTTTTGATTTTATACAGCAAGTCAAAGTGCCAGATTTTATCAAAATCCTGGATTATGTTAGTGAATGCAGCTGTACAATATTTTTTATTATCAAATGCTGTTAATTAGGTTGAATGCGTTTGTCTGAAGCCAAATTGATGATATAGTATATTATCAAGTGACAAAAGATCTTTTTTGATTCCCTTGAGAATAAGCTATTCTAAGACTTCTGATATTATTGGCAACAGGCTGAACAAGAAATAAATTGTAACATTCGTTTGATTCTTATCAGGTTCTGAGATCATAATAATTTGTGTTAAACCTTCGGGATAGTATTCTAGTCTTAATACTGCGTTAATAATGTGTATTAATTTAACGAATCCTTTTATTTGCAGCTCTTTCAGAATTTTTGAAGTGATGAGGTCAACTCTTGAAGTTTTCCTCAAATGCAGAAATTTAATTTCAACAGATACCTCCTTTAGGGTGATTGGTGTAATATATTTTTAGACTTAAATGGATGTAGTTAAGCCTTGTTCTACTTCTTCATCATGCACAATATCAGGTTTTCCATTTGATGTGGGGTGAAGACTTCCAAAAGGTGCTCTCCAAATAGGTCTGCTTTTTCTTTTGAGGGCTTTGGCCAAGGGATCGGTGGTGTTGTGTATTTATGTATTAGAGAAACTGTTGCTTTATGTTTTTTTAGTGTTTTTGATCAGTTTCCATATGAAATTGTCCTGTCTTTTTAAGTTGGTGACGTATGTTTTGAAGAAGTCGTTTCTAATTGCTTGCAGTTTGGATTTCAGTTTATTACTCAGATGGTTGTATTGCCTTCTGCTGTCTGATGAGTGCATCCGTTTGCCATGTGTATTTTACGTAGGTTTGGGTTAATACTGGTGCATGAAGTTGGTATTTCCTTTGACGAGACTGCGGTGGTGTTCACAGCTTTTCTTTTGACTGTATACAATCTGTGGTGTTGCATTTGTTACATATGTAGGGTTTATTACAATATTTCTTAGAGTGACCATATTTTTGGCATCTTATGCGTTGGATTATATCGTTTCTGATAGTGTGTGTATGTGGGGGAAGGGTTCTATTTGAATTCTGTTTTGGAGGCTAATTAGTTTGTATACGTCTTTATTATTGATAATAATTGCTGGTTCGAGGTCAGCAAAAAACATGTTCAACGGCTCTTTGGTAATTCCGTGGCGAGCATTTATTATGTTTCTTGTTTTGATTCTGTGTTTGAGTAAGTATGTCTCTACGCCTTTTAAGTATATAGAGTGATGGAGGTGTTTTATGACTATTGTGAATGATCGTTTCTTTTTTGTTGATGTTTGTTGTGATCAATATCTTATTCTTTAAAGTTTTTGATACGTTTTCGATAGGAGTCGGATGTTTAATCATTTACTTTAATAACATTATTTAATGTTGCTCGTTTTCTAGTGTCTTTCTGATTTGATTTATCATCTCATTATAGTTTGTAACACAGTGTATAAATACTGGGGAAAAGGAAGGATTTAATGTTTTATCTGCTGTTTGATTATTTTCTTGTCGGGCATCGACTTCGATGTTCAGTGAAGCAACTCGATTATTTAAGAGTATTTCTTCAGCAGTGGTTTGCTTTGTGCTGTTTGCCAATTGTTTTTTTGGTTTGTTTGGAGATCAATTTCTTCTTCCTTTGTGGATGAACATTCTCGTTAATTGCTGTCCAACAATTTCTCTATTTGAGTAGATATTTGGTAGTGCAGCGTGTTGTGGCAGTGGGAATGCCTGGTTCAGCCGAAAATAAGATATAAGAAATGAATTAAATATATTTTACTTGAAAAAAACAACAAACAATAGAGATACAAAAAGCACGGTCTAGATTCTACAAAGAATAAAGAATATAGATACCGATATAAAGAAAGAGCGAAGAAATGAAAAAACAACTATAAAGAAAAGCAGATGCAACGGATAAAAGCCAAAACATAGAAGAAAAAAAGAAGATTAATATTTCTATAGTGTATTCATTTCATTTTTAATTTTGTACTTTCTTCTTCTATTTTAGACTATTTTTATATTGTTTGTGTAAAAAATAATATTTAATTTATATATAAAAGTTTTCTATAAGTTTTCTTTTTACTATTTGTGTCCCCTTTAAATCTTAACCAATACTGTGTTATCAGCATAGTTGATTTAAATTGATGGATTTTATTTTTTTTATTTATTGACTTTTAAGTGTTTTTTTTAGCAAATAAAGTTATCTGAATTATTTTGAACTTTTCTTTGAATTTCCTATAAATTACTGTGTTCCCGTGTCCTTTGTTTTAATGCCCGTAGTTTTTTTACTTTAACTTTTACCGTTGTTTCATGTTTTGCGTCCCTACTAACACAACGGTATCTACTTTAGTTGATTAAACAGCTAATTGAGAGCTGCTCGAGTTTACCCTTTGAAATCAAACGCAATCCACAGCCCGCGCACATTCATTTTTTAAAGCAAATAAATTTGGCCGGCGGCGGTTCGGGTGTCATTCGGCGTATACTTCATTCGAAGATTGGCCTGCGCCGGCTCTATTAATGCACCCGGCCGGATTTTTATTTCACCTTGGGGATTTTCTCCCGGCGCGCTTAATCATGATAATGTTTTCAACTCCCCGCCAGAAGACCCTTGCAGCCGCACACATCGCGCTTCCCTTTTTGTTCGCCGCCGGTCGCACTAATTAACCGCGATAGTTGTTACGCGCCCGCCGCCGCCGACCTAATCTATCTAATCGTGTCGTCCACCCCGCGCAGAAGTCGAACGGCTCTTTGATGCGCCTCCGCCGGGTTTCAATTAAGGCCTAATTTGCATTCCCATCTCGGCCGAATTTTTACCTGCGCTTTAATACACCTCTGCGTGTTTTGCTTGCCGGCGCTAAGCCCGGACTAGTCCGGGCCGAGTCCGGCGCTAGGCTAAACAATGCCGGGGGCTGAAAGCCTCGCCCGGTTTATGCGATCATAATTCACGGTTTTACTTCTGAAATGTCATTGGCTGTTTTATTGCCTTGTTTGATAATGCAGCGGCTCCTAGGCCGGGCAAAATATCTTCGGCTGCTCCGCGCCGAATTAGGTTTTTTGCGGTCCGGCGCGGAGCTTTATCCTCTTCAACACGTCCAGCCGCTTAGTCCTAACAAGCTTTTAATGCGCGGGCCTGATTTTGTTTCAGATTTTAATTAACTGTGTTTATCAAGTGCTGTCCTCGTTTCAAATTTGCGACTACAAATAAGCCATTGTGAGATGTAATTTAATATTCTGTTTTGTTCTCATTTACGATGATATTTTAGGCAATAATAGATGATCGAATGTATTTTGTGTCACGTAAAAATTTTAAATTTTATTACATGTTATTACATGTGTATGAAGGTCACAAATAAGGGGAAGAAATTAATTCTCAGTTGTATTTAATTAAAATTAACGTTTATTCATTATAGCAGAGTGGCGGGTCGACGTTCGTTGTTCATAAAAGTTGTTTTATGTTTAATTTTATCACTTAAATACAAAATTTGTAGTTTAAAATACCTATCAGCAATAATTTAGTTTGATTTTAAAACTTATATTACTTTCTTAAACTCTCATAAAACACATAAAAATTACCTGCTATGAGGATGGGGTTGTGCGATTGATACCCTTGTTTTAGAATTATCATAATACACATATTATTTATGCAATGTATTTTGCCTTATATCTGCATGATAAAGACAGCGCTATATTACAATGTTTCTTGTTGTTGTCGTCAGCGATGAGAACTTATCGACTTTTATTTTGTATTTTTTTAAGATTTTTTTAACCAAAAAAAGTTTTTTTTGAGTAACTGTAAAATTCTACAGCGAATTCTGTAATTTTTTAAATTATGCTTTTTAACTACTTTTTTCATAAAATTACTCTGCAAATCGTATAGGGCTATCAGTCTTCTACTAATAATATCTAAGTTTCTACTAAAAAAACTGCAACCAATGTTGACGAAATATAACTTAATACCTCAACATCAGTTTGGCTTCCAACAACAGAGCGGATTCACAGAGTTACAGCTAGCATCAAACAAAACTGACAAGCACAGAAATATTGCTCTGCAGCGTTCATAGACGTGTCGCATGCTTTTGATGTGGTGTGGCATGGTATGTACATTTTCTTAAATCGTATTTGATCGTTTGTTTCAAGTAAAATCACTCTATGAAAAATCAAGCCTGCATGCAATTAAAGCAGGAGGGCCCTCAAGGAAGTGTTTTAGGGCCAGTACTGTACACTTTAGATATACCAACTCGTATTAAAACTCTATCAGCAAGCCTTGTAGATGACGATGCTATTTTAGGTTTACACCTGATTTTTCCCATATAACACAACTGTTATAAGAACATTTAGATGACGTGCAAGTCTAGATGAAAAAATAGAGGATCCGACCCAATGAAAACAACTCTACCCACATAATATTTACCAACCGAACACAAACATGTCCACAAGTTATATTGAATAACAAGCTACTACCATGAGTGAAGTCAGTAAGATACCTTGGCGTGCATTTAGATAAGCACCTTACCTAGTGAACTTATACAAAGAAATAGTTAAATTATAAACTAAGTAAACTCTACTGGCTCATAAGAAGAAGTCAAAACTGTCGTTAGAAAATAAATTACTGGTGTATAAAATAGTCATAAAACCAATATCGACGTATGGTGTGCAGATATGGGGCACTGCAATGTTTTAAAAATTTTTGGTCAAAGATTTTCGAATAATTACCGACGCTTCACAGTATGTCCGTATTTTCGTCATTCGAAAACATTTAAACATGGATACTGTCAAGGAAGTAATAAGCTTAGTGGTAGATATCTCAAGAAATTTGAGAAGCATTGCAACCCATCACTCTACTGGACAACAGCATCAACACAGATAGCTTGCTAAGAACCAATTTCTTTAGACTTGCTCTACAGGTTTGCCAATCTACCTCAACGCTTGCTACAGTGCTAATGCTGTGCATCGCGAGTATGTATTTCATGTGTCATATAAACTATCTTATGTTTAATTGAGTAATTACATAAATTTATATTGTGCAATAGCAAAGATCAGAGCCCGATACAAGTTACATATTCTGTTGTACTAATTATTCAATATTCTACTAAGAAGATATTGCGATGTTATAAATTAAAAGAATGAAACTGGCTAAATATTTATTGGCGTATCAGTATAAATTTTCTGAAGTCGTCTTAGAATAAGTTAAAGACAATGTAGGATCTGTTTCTTGCTACCATTAACTGATATATTTTATGCCCTGCATCATTTAAGTTTCTCCTCCCTTCAGTCTGTGCTGTGCTTATTTTTGTGCGCCTTCTTCATTTTCAGAGGTTGGCTACCGCTTGATCAAATTGATCTGCGTCTTTGGCTATTCTAAACACTTGGCTTGTAATCAGTCCTATTCAATTCCTATTCGTTTACTTTCCACTGGTCTTTTTCCTTATGTTCTTCCTTTAACAATGGTTTGCAGCAGTTTATATTTGAGAACATGTCTTAAGTAAGCTGTATTCCTGCTTTTGATGTATCAGCACTTTATTATTACTTACTCTGACTATTTATAAAATCTTCAGAATTCGGAAGTGCATCCACATTTTGAACGTTTCAGATTTATTCACCATTTTATTCTTTAGTATTCAGGTTTCTATATTGTAGAGAAATGTTAACAATACATAACACTTAGCTAATTTTATTTAAAGTGAGCGTTACAGGTGTTAATGTTTGTTTTTAATTTTTAGTAAATGTAAATATGCTCAAATTAGTTAGCTCGAGTCAGAAACGGCCATTGATAATTCTTTAGATTTATCCAGCTAAGTCTTCCGTCCATATTATTTTAAGTCTTCTATTTTGATTGGTCGGCTGAACATTAATTAATTAGCTGATTATTGTAAACTATGCTGAGATTTTTATGCTTGTTCGAGTAAGCATTGATGACATTTTTATACATGGTATTTTGAGATCTTCGTGTATAGTGTTATTGTTAATATTCTGACAGTTTTTGATTAAAAATTTTAACGATTTTTTGTATTTTATAGTTTACTGCAACTCCAAAGTGTGACAGTATATATCCAGATAAGTTTCAGTATTGTCTTATATATGTGAGATGGGCTCTTTGGTTTATTCTCTCCTAGCTTTTATTTCTCTGTCCTGGTTGTTTATCCAACAACCTAGATACTATTAAATACTATTAAGTTTTTCAGCGAATTTGCCGTTAGTAGTCAGTTAGACAATATTTATGGAATAATAATTAATAGTCGTATATGAAATTCTTCAGCATTTATTTTTAGTCTCACTTATTTACTTTCTATTTACTATGCTGATTGGATGCTACAAACCTTTCAAGCTCTCAACTACTATAGCAAATTTGCATATCATATGCTATTTATAATTTTTTCGCTAATTTTAATTTCTCTTGTGTGTTTTTTTATAATGCTTTTGGAGATATACATTCGGATTATACATTAAACAAAACCGGTGGAATGACGCAACCTCATCATACGCATTTTTTAATTATTTCTTTTTCTGTTCCTCCTTCCTCCACACATACCGTTGTAATTTGTTTCCAACATAGGTTTTTTTATTAATTATATATCTTTTTCCGTTCAACGTGGAAGGGTATTCAGGCTAGATAGTGTAACTCTTATTTCTAATCCATTTCTAAATTCAAACTGTGAATTATCAATTGCACACTTATATGCCTTGTGAATTCGGTTCTGTATGATTTTTAGTACTATTTTTAAAATGTGATTCTTCCGACTAATTAATCGACAAGTATCACACATGTATAATATTTTTCTTGAGGTGTGAAATGAATATCAGCTTTAACCAGTCGTCTGGAAATTTTCTTCTACCATAAGGTTAAAGAGTTTTATGAACAATCTTATATTGGTATCGTCTATTAATTTTAATATATTAATCAGTATCATATCCAATCCAACCACTTCACCGATATTAGCATTTTTTATTGCATATTCTACTTTTGATTATAGAATTTCCGCTTCTTCCAAAGACGTCTTCCGTATGTATTTCTATTTGAAATTGTTAAAGATTTGAGCAATATGTTGTTGCTATACTTATTTAAATTATAAATTTTTTATAATTATATTTCCATTGTCGTCTTTTAGAGCATATGGACTTCTTTTTAAGTACCTGCTACCTCTTTCAACTTTTTGTGTGTATTGAATTCGTCACGTTTTTTTTTATAATTTTATCATATTTGCACATCTTTTGGATACCATTTTTCCCTATTTTATTTTGCCGTAATCATATTATTAGTTTGTGTCAATATTCCTTTAAGCATTCGCTTGTGTTTTAAATTGTTTTTTCCGCTCTCGATAATGTCAACTATATACCTTTCTAACCATTTACCACATTGACTTTTGTGTGTTTCTTTCCTTTTTTAGCTTAAAATTTACGTTTTCCACCAACAGAATATGATGTAAACGCACGTCTGTCCCAAGGTATACCGTTTCTGAGTATACAATTCTTGACTACAGCGTGTAGTTTTTTTTAATTTATTTAACTAGATCAGCAACGTCATGCTATACATGGTTCTGTTAACTATTGATTACATGTAACACTATTGTTGCTTAGGGATTGCCTATTGGCTTACCCATTCACTGTTTAGTTTTATTGTTGTATTATTTTGGTTTTGTCACTACTCTACACTTCATTATCACTACATTATCTTGCGTCAGTTTACGTTTCAAGCGTTGATGTATGTGTCTCATTTCTAGTGTGTAATGGGCTGCTGCTGCACAGTTGTTTAAATTTTTAAAGAATGTTGTCGCTAATTTTTTAATGTGTTCTTCTATGGTTGGGATATTTAGTTCAGCGTGTAGTTGGTGGTTCCTTATATACCATGAAGAATTTGTGGCTATTCGAAGAATCTTATTTTGTAGTGTTTGTATTTTGCGGATGTGAGTCGGTGAAGCAGATCCCCATACACAGCATGCATACATTACCACTGGTCTAATTATTGATTTATAGATTAGCATTGTATAGTCTATGTGTAGAGAACTTTTTCCTTTTACCAGTGGGTATAGTAGAGCTAATCTAGCGTAGCTTTCATTCAATTTGTGGTTAATATGGAAACTCCAAGTTAGTCGTTGGTCTAAGTATACCCCTAGATATTTAACTGGGCTATTTTGCGTGTTCCATGGAATTTCTTCATTATTTATTTGAATGTTGGGTATATCTCTGAGGCGTCGTAAGGTAAACACTTGGGCTTGACATTTGGTTGAGTTAAGGTTTATGTGCCATTTTCCCATCCAGCTTGATATTGTATTTAAGCTGGATTGTAGTTCGTTTGATGCTTCCAATAGTTCTTCGCTCTGTAGCTTGTAGTGTGTGCTATGTATTGGCTATAGTTAGCTTTCTTAGCAGAATTGCATTAGACGTTCACCTCTGTTGTTAATTTTTCCAAGTTAATATTCATCCACTATTTTCAAAATTCAGCATTCGCCAAACAAAATCGCTTATTATAATAATAATAGCATACTTCTTAATTTATTTTAACACGATTTATATTTGTTCGTAAAAGTATTTCATATTTTTGTAATTTTTTCTGAACCAATACAAACTTTGAGAATCTTAATATTTATTAGATTTGTCTTTAATTATAACAATACCAATTTTTCTGAAAAGGAGAATTTTATTAGTAATTTTTATAATAATTAAATATAAAATTAAATATAAACTTTAAAGTAATAATTTTTCAGAATAAACTGCTGCCTTCATTCAATTAGGATTCAGGTAGGATTGAATATAGGATAGAGTTAGAACATGATATTCCTTAGTATTAGGGAGTGAGAGAGAAGCAAAACTCGGGTGAGCAAGATGGTGTTCTTGAAACAGACCTGCCTTCTCGGGGTTTATAGGGGTGTCTATCCGCTATTCTACTCATACTGAAATTTGTTTTTTGCTGCTACTTGTAATTAACTGGTATATTTTATGGCCTGCATCACTTAAGTTTCTTTTTCTTTCATTCTATGATGTACATTTTACTTCGATTTTCCTTAACAGCCGTTTTTATTGTGATTATTGCTTTAACGTCCAACCGTTTACGAAAGCAATTACTCTTTAAGTATCCTTCAAGCAGAGAAATGATCAAATTGGTCTTCCAAAAAGCTTTATTTTTTGGATATTTTTTAGGTTTAAGTATCCACTATACAAAAAGCGCTATATGTACTCCAATTTGCCTCAGAGAAGTTTTTTCGATATCTGTTAAGTATTGCACTTTGTAGGTTTTTTTATATTCTTAATTATTTTCTCAGACTTATTAGTCATAACAATTTTTCTTTATAAACTTATTTGTGTTATTTTCCACTGTATTACCGAATCTGTGATTATTAAATTTCAAATTACACCTGTACAAAGCGTAATATTTCAAACGGTACCTTAGGGGCTACCATGACATTCACACTATTCTTTTTGTGTATACGTGTACCAGTTTACGTAGTGTTTACATTCAAGTCTGTTCCTCAAGTAATTTGCAGTTTCGCAGTCATCATTTGCACATTAATTTTGCTAAACCGTATTAGTTATAAAACATTTGCTTTTAGCTGCCTTTTTTTGGATTTACATTTCACAATTTTTTTAGCTGTCGTTGAATTCTTATGCCACACAAAAACATAGATCGTTTTCAAATAATCCGCGGAATAGGTCAATTTAAAAAGTGATATTCACACGCTTTCAATTTTAAACAATAAAATTTGCATTACTTTTTTCACTGTATTTTTTACTTTTTGCTAAATAGAAAATATTTTTTAATATTATTGTCAATCCAATTGCTTTGATGCCCCGATCTCTCACAGTACTTAATGATTTTAGACATTTTTCCATTATTTACAACGCTTCAGGCCTTAGAGGTCCATGGCCTGTGCCAGCATTTTCTACTTTTTGAAACACTTTTGCCGACTCTATCCATTTCTTTCTTTGCCGTCCTATTTTTAGTTATGTGCCAGCTTCATATTCCGGCATGACATTTATTAATCTTTCTTCAAGCAATCTTTCTACATGTCCAAGCCGTAATAGAGATTGCATCCTAGCAATCGTTATTATGTTTGGTTGATTAAAACTTTACATAATTTCCAGCTTTATATGTCTCCACTGTACCTCACCTTCCCATATATTCTCCTAAGTAGCTTGCATTCTCATATTCCCAATTTTCTTTTCACCTATTTATTAATATACAATATCGTTAGTCGTATAACAATTATTATTTTGTGTTTTTTAGTACCTCTTTCGAAATTGGTTCTTAAGGCACCTGCATTTTTGCTCCCTTTGGCGAATCTCATCAATTTTCTGTATTTCTTCATTTTTGTTTGTTAAAATCGCACCTAAGTATTCAAAACTTCTTACTCTTTTAAAAGTCTATCGTTTTCTTTTCCTGTATATTATATTGATCTATTGACGAACTAAATCAACATTGCCTTGCATATTTAGATTTTCTTCTATACTGTAATTTATAGTAATTTTCAGTTTCCGAAAACTTCTTTTAATTCACCACATGTACGCGTTATAAGCACTAAATCATCAGCGTAGGCAATACATTATTATTTATTTTAGTACCATATACCAGTTCTCGTACATATTCGACATTCTTGTATCATCTTTTGGAGTACTAAATAAAAACAATGGAGATAGTGGGTCATCTTATCGTAACCCTCTATCGACTTTAAAACCATTTGAATTTTTTTCCAGTAACGTTTTAGCGTCTGTGTTATTTAATATGACTACATAAATTTTCTTAAAAAACCAAAGTATTTCAAAACATCGTATAATTCATGTCTTTTGTTTGTATCTTAAGCTTGTTTAAACTCAATAAATAATATACACAACGCTATATTAAATTCATAGAAACTGTTTTATTACAAAAATTTGATCAATTGCCAGTCTCTTCATTCTAAAACCCGCTAATAACCCCCCAAGATGCTTAATTCGCTCCCTAACTAATACAGGCAGAATCTTATATACTGAGTCTTGTAGCGCAATTCTCCTGTAGATTTAGAACTCACTTAAATTATCTTTTTTATAGACAGGACATATAACTGCTTCAGACTACTGTTCAGGTATTTGTTCTTTCTCCAATATTTTCGTATTATTTTTACTATTTCATCATTCAAAATTTCTCCGCCCTCCTATTTAGCAGCCTCACTGTGATATCATTCTTACTCTCATCTTCAGTTCCAAGTTTTTCTGTGCCGGGTCAGGACTGGCAACATATTCCAAATTCTCAGTTTTCGAAATTGCTTTTGATGCCGTCACTGGTTCAACTTTGTCAACAGGACTTGATGATTCCACCGCGGTTTCTGGTTTTCTGCTACGATGAAATTTATGTTCTCACGACTTGCAGATTCATTTCCAGTGGTCCCAAAATATTTCAGCAGTGACCCTTCACTCTCTTTCTTCTCATTTCTTGCCTTTTTTTCTTTCGGTACGAGACACCGCTTTACTCAAAGCGCTTCATTTGCAAACACCTCCAAACTTCCAGATTGGATAAATATTTTTACTGGCTGTACTATAGGTACCTACTGTATCCTGCTGCCAGTGGCACATAGCTTTTATATGGGTGAGAAGGCGGTGGTAGGTTGAAAATTCACCAATGAAGTGTCTTTAAAATTAAGAAGGGGTATCACGTACCTTAGCCACGTATTTCTGTAGCCATTGAAAAATTTATGGCCGAAGAAGGTGTAAGTTCTTTGTAAACAATTTTTTGGAAATTATGGACTAATTGCACAACTCTAAGAATTTTTAAATTGTTGGCAATTACTGAGGTCCAAAATCCTAATAGTCAAATTGCCCTTACCCTCATTAGATAAGTGAAAGTGCGATTGCATTCCAAATTACATAGATCACAAATCACCAATTTGCTCATTTATATTTCCAGTAATTCCAACTCGGGATGGACGGCATCTGCCGCCCCTGAGTGGCAGCAATGTGCCGCCGTCCGTGGCGGGCCGCTTTCACCGCCATCCCTATTTACACCACGGCGAATTTCCAGCTATCGCCGACTTATCCCCTCCTACTCAATCCTGACTCTCACCTCCTTGTTGGGAGCCCTGGAAATCCGAGAAACCTTGTGAAAGATTGAGTAACCAACCTCAGTGAAAAACAAGGTTGAAAACAAACAAGAGCAGAATATTTGGAAAGGGTGGTTTCTTCCCAGGGAACAAAAAGACTCACTTACACTACAACTTCGGCTAATGAAATGGACAACGATTTGGAATAATGGAAATACCTTTTGCTAATTGGAAAATCACAAGTCACAAACAAGAATAATGGATACACAACAAAAAATAGCCTCGAAGAGGACGGAACTAATTAAGGACAAGAAATACGAATAAAAGTCTATCTACACATAAGCACCTGGAATGTATCTGGATTAAATAACAAACTACAGGAATTAGAAGAATTAATAAAAAGAAAAATAAATATAAGCCTAATAACAGAGACAAAAAAAACTAAGACACCCAAGATCTAGAAAAGTACACGTTAATATACAGCAAAGTAAGACAAGACACGAGAGCCGCAGCAGGTGTAGCAATTATAATAAATAAAAAATAAAAAGAAAAAATAAAATTATACGAATTAATAAACGAAAGAATCACAAGCATAAGATGCGGAATAGAACGACGATATTTGACCATTGTATGTGCGTATACCCCGGAAGAAAAAAAAAGAAGAAAGCGCACTATTTTTCAAAAGTTACTACATATTAGTCGAATAAACAAGAATGACTACATAATAACTGGTGCAGACCTCAACGCAATTTGAAAATATCATTGGAACAAATATCAAAAACCACTTACCCAAAATGAAAAAATTCTCAGAGATTTTGCCTGCTACAACATAAGAATTATGAATATCTTTTTAAACATATGCCAGTACATTCATACACCTGTGTAGCAAGAGGCCAAAAATCGATAATCGCCTACTTTCTAGCAAACGAAAAAACTGCTACACTATTTAACGACACACGAGTATATACAGGAATAAATGTACATACAGACCACTATTTCTTAGAAGCTAAAATAGGATTACACGCAAAATGGGTAAAAAATAAAGAAGAACATTATTAGAACAAAAATAGAAAATACAATTGCTCCAAGAAGAGCCGGTTAGAACACTTATCAGAAAAGTTTAACGGAATATAGTGGACGATTCCCAGAATCTGACAACGTAGAAAAAAATGGGCAAACAAAAAATATATTTGAAAAAGCAACAACAGAAGCGAAACACAAAATATAATAATAAAAAAAGATACTTTGGTCAGAAGAACAGCAAAAGGCTTACCACTTATAGCTACAAAATATAACAGAAAGAAACAAAACAGAATATAACAAAATGACGCAAATTGTAAAAAACCTAAACCACCAAGCAAACCAAAATAAATAGGATACCTTTATATCAATAACAGACAACGATATACATGGACAACAACAGACGACGTATAAAATTATGAGACACCTAAACAAGGAAGAAAAGACAGCACAAATAAATATAATAACCTATGGTTGTTAGAAGAACTGACAAAGAGGGCCGCCAAGAAAAATAAAATAAAAAGATGAAAGTAGATCCAACAGAAATTAAGAAACTAAATAACCCACTGCGATGTGCTAAGAATAAAAAAGCCTCCGGACTGGATGGAATTAATAGCAAATTTATTAAATATGCTTCGGAAGAGCTAAAGTCAAGATACCTCTGCTTAATCAACATGTGCTGGATTAACTACATTATTCCTCATGAATGGAAAGTGGCGATAATCTTTAAGAAATGAGACCTATCTAAATGCGACAATTACCGAGGAATAAGCCTATTAAACACTTTTTATAAAATATATACAAAAATATTAACTACACGACTGCAAAATATAATAGAGACTGTAATATTACCAGAGCAGATGGGATTTAGTACAGATAGATCCTGTATTGATAATATATTCACAACAAAACAAATAATAGAGAAATACCGAGAATTCAACAAAGAAGCACACATGATGTTCGTAAACTACATCAAAGCTTTCGACAAAATCTACCGCAAAAAGCTTTGGGAAATAATGAACAGACGAAGCATATCATAACCTATGTGCGCATACAGAAATAATAATACAAGACGATAGAAACAATTCTGGAAACGCAAATCTTAGACTAAGACAGAGATGCAGCCTGTCCCCAATTCTATTCGATCTCTATATTGACGATGCTGTGAGGTAGTGGATTGATATTATAGAAAAACTTATACGCATAATCTAAATAAAACAAAATATGTTGCCACATTTCCTATCACAAAATAGATATTTTATTAATATCTGAAAGTCATTTAAACTCAAACACAAGCTTAAAAATACCACATTACACAGTATACAACGCAGCCCACCCAGATACTGAACGCCACGCTCGGGGCGGATCCTCAGTCATCATAAGAAATTCTATAAAGCATCACCTGATAAATAAAATAGAAGAGCCTTTCCTCCAGACAGTCGTAGTAGGAATAGAAGATTGGTATGGACCAATTAACATCGCGGCGGTCTACTGTCCACCAAACTATCGTGCCAACAAAGATGCATGCACTGACCTTTTCACTCAACTTGGTAATAGATTCCTGGCAGGGGGCGACTACAACGCAAAAAACACCAGCTGGGGTTCGAGAATCACAGCTCCAGGAAGGGGGAGAGTTCTCTATGACGTTATCCAATAGCTACATCTTAATCACCTCTCTACATAGAAACCCACCTACTGGCCAACAGATCCGAGGAAAATACCCGACTGTCTAGACTTCTTTGTCACTAACGGTTTTGCACCTGGGTATTTGAACTTCGAACCAAATTATGATATAACATCTGATCACACGCCAGTTATAGCCACCATCTACTCAGCAATAATCAAAAAAGAACTGCTCATTAAACTTTACAATCACAAAACTGATTGGGAATATTTCAAAGAATTAATAGATAAAAACGTAAACCTTAAAGTATCACTCAAGACTGAAAAGGAACTGGAAGATGAAGTCCAAAAGTTTACCACGTTAATTCAAGAAGCGGCTTGGGAGGCAACACCACCCCCAGTAAAAAAGGAAAAGAAGATAAATTGCCCGCCAGTTATACGAGAAAAAATCAAAGAAAAGAGACGCCTTAGAAAAATTTGGCAATCAACGAGACATCCACAAGATAAGACAAATTATAATCGGGCATCAAGACAACTAAAAGAGTTTATAACTGAACTTAAAAATAACTCTTTTAAGGAATACTTAGAAAACCTGACACCCAATGCAGATACGAACTACGCCCTATGGAAAGCTACCAAAAGGCTAAAACAACCCCGCGAGCAAATTCCACCCATTAGAAGAACAGACGGAACATGGGCAAAGGCAGAGAAAGATAAAGTCGAAGCCTTTGCAGAACATCTGAGAACCTTTTCCACCAGCTGATGATAATGAAGACATTGAAATTAGTACATTCCTAGAGGAACCACAACAACCTGGTGAACACATAAAACATTTAAAACTACAAGAAATAAGAAATGTCATTAAAAGTAACATAAATCCAAAGAAAGTACCAGGTTATGACCTGATCACAGGTCAGGTTATAAAGGAGTTACCTCGAAAAGGAATTGTGATGCTGACACAAATTTACAACGCTGCTTGCAGACTTGAATACTTCCCAGCGCAGTGGAAAATGGCCGAAGTAATAGTGATACAGAAACCGGGAAAACCGCCAAACGAGCCTGCTTCTTACCGACCTATCAGTCTTCTGCTGATAATGGGCAAGATATTTGAAAAACTATTAGCAAGGAGGCTACAAGACATTATCGCTTAACGAAACCTTATTCCAGACCATCAATTCGGTTTCAGAAGCCATCACGGTACCATTGAACAAGTGCACCGAGTGGTCGATATTATAAACAACACATTTGAAAACAGAAGATACTGCGCAGCAATTTTCCTGGACGTTAGCCAAGCCTTCGATAAGGTTTGGCATCAAGGGTTACTCTATAAACTAAGAAAAAGCCTCCCGGGGGCATTATATAATATTCTAAAAACATACTTACAAGAAAGGTATTTCAGAGTAAGATATGAAAACGAAGTAACAAATTTATACCCGATAACATCAGGAGTTCCACAGGGCAGCGTGTTGGGTCCGATACTATACCTGATCTATACAGCCGATCTACCGACAAACATAGACATCACAACAACAACATTTGCTGACGATACTGCCATTCTAGCGGTACATGAGAACCCCATCGAAGCGACTAATATACTACAAAAAAGTATCAATGATATCGAGAAATGGACAAAAAAATGGCGTATCGGAATCAATGAGACTAAGTCGAACCACATAGTATTCACCAAATGTCGAGCAGAATTACCAACAGTATCGATAAATAATAAACTAGTTCCTACCACAGACTCCGTAAAATACCTCGGCATGCATTTAGATAAAGGGCTAACGTGGCGAACGCATATCTGGAATAAACGTAAGCAATTAGATTTGAAATTGAGGAAACATTATTGGTTACTCGGACGGAAATCACAGCTGTCTCTCCGCAACAAACTTCTTGCGTACAATGTGGTCTTCAAACCTATTTGGACCTACGGGTTACAGTTATGGGGAACTGCATCAACAACTAACATTGCAATCCTTGAAAGATTCCAGGCGAAGTTATTGCGTTCAGTGACTGGTGCTCCGTGGTTCGTCTCGAATAAAGATATTTACAACGATCTCGAAGTGCATAAAATTAGTGACGTAATTGTACAGTTCAGTGAAAAATACATTCAACGCCTAGAAGTGCACCCCAATGTGTTAGCAATTACTTTACTTGACAACAGTCAGCAAACAAAACGATTAAAACGAAAGACGCCTTTAGATTTGGTGTATAGACGTTAATTTTGTAGATTGTAGGACATGACATAAGATAGTATCAGCATCATTAGTATTAAGTTATTAAGTTTTCACATAGAGAGTGCTGCTCATTGGAGCACACCTCTGCATGTCACTTGTACAAATTCAGAAAATATGCTTATTGTTTGTAAAAAACAGATTGCATTGTAAACATACAATACAAAAAAAAAACATTTCTATTCGCAGACGATCAGCTTGTAGTAGCAGATTCAGAAAATTAATTTCAACTAGTCGCTAATAAACTACAACAAATAATAGAAATATATAACTTAAAAATATCTATCAAAAAAACGAAAGTAATGGCTTTTTGCGTCAATAAACCGGTCCGATCGAAGATAGTACTAGATGAAAAAATAATCGAACAGGTGAATTGTTTCAAATTTCTGAACTGTTCAATATCTTTCAGGGAAGAAGTCATCAAAAAAAAATTAAAAAATTTAACTACTACAATGGCACAATAAAAAAATACTCAAGAACAAAGTACAGAAGGAAACAATAATTAACCTCTATAAAGTAGTAGCTGTCTTAAGTCTAACATACGAAGTGAATGCTAGATCATTACCAAAAACAACGAACGCAGAATAACTATATCAGAAATGCGATTTCGCCGAATACTATCTCAGAGATAAAAAAGAAACAAAGAAATCAGAGAAGAACTAAAAATATTCAACATTATGGACAAAATAAAAGACTAAGGCAGCAATGAAAAGAACATTTAAAACAAATGAAAAACTACAAACTGTCCAAAATATACTATAGATATAGAGAAAAAGGAAGACGAAGCTTGGGAAGACCGAAAAAAAGATGGAAGAAACAAGTATAAAAATACAGAATCGTTATGTCGTAACGGATTATATACAACGCATGATGGAGAAGAAGAATAAATTAAGTCTGATGAAAATATCTCAAAAATGAGTCCAAAAATATAATTAACACACAAAAGCAAATTAAGCACTATCGGGGCCCTCATATTTGTCCGAGCTGGATATATGCAACCTTTTTGGAAAACGCAAACTCGTTTTCCAAGTTTAGTATTTGGATTATTCCAAAAAATTGTAAGACAATTGAGCTAAAGAAATATCAATTTAATAGTCTATAATTTAATTTAATTCTTAAGCACTTCTTGTGATATTTAGATTAATTTCTAAATTACAGTGATGGATAGAAATAGATTTATCCTTTGTTTGTTATAAATGAGGAGCATCAATCACAATTAAGAGTCGAGCAAACGAACAAAATTGCATTGATCAGCTAAGCGGTAGCAATCCGATGCGGTTAATATTTGCAACGGCCGCTAATTGCCGAAGCATGCTGTACTTAACGCCTTTCGAGAGAATTAAAAATGGCGTCACGGCAAATTCAATGCCGCTTCTGCATCTCGCAAGTTTCAGAACATTTTTCCGGCGGCCGCAATCGCGGCGACGTTAATTGCAATGTGCTCCAAAGAGCAGACGTTCATAAATTTTAATGAAGCGCGCTTCATTTATACTGGCTATTAATTCGCGGAGACATGCAGAACGTGTGTGGCTGGTATTAATTGGGACAATTAGGTTATAATCAGACAGAGGCACTAAACATAATTATTATGCTCGTCCTTCGGATTAACTGGGCTTTATTGCGCGAATCAAAGCGCCCGTTTCCGAAATGACCGCCAATAAAGCGAATGGACGCCTCTAATGACCGCAGGACAAAAACATACTTTGAGGTTCTTGCTAGATCAGAGCAGTAAACGGATAAATTTGTTTCGTTCGTTTTGTTAGTATTCTCGTTCTCCGACTTCCTGCGGGCGGTTTTTTGCAGACGCAGGGCTTCCGGCGTTGGAATATTAGTCAGCAACTACCGCAGCATTGATCAGTTTTTGCTGTCAGAAAATGATTAATTATCCTATGGATATTCAATAATGCATGAAATCTTTGCAATTACGATAGCCGCGTTTAATCAATATTGAAATTTATTCAGATAACGTCAGGGTTAACTTTATAGTTCCGCTGCTTTCACAACTTGACAAATTCATCAATTTGAAGGATGCTTTCGCCTGTCGGGGCGCTTCAAAAACGGTTTCTGTTGGCGTTCGGCTGCACGAAGTGCTCGAAATGGTAACCGTAAGGGTAAATGCACGTTTGACAGTTTCTCAATAAAAAGAACAACCGGTAACGCTCACAAAAAAAACTTTGAAGTATTGCGGCTCGCGTTGGCAAAACTGATTAAAACCGAACAAAGTAAGTTACTTTTCACTCAGAGGCCAAGAAGTCATCTGCGAAACTTTTATGAGTCCACATCTTATTCGAAGTTGTGCAAATCGCGTTATGCTAAAGAAACATCCTCGTTCTGAGCTCGTTCTCATCGTCGTCATATCGATTTCGTTCCCCCATCTTACTAGATATTTTGCCCATAAACAGGAACGCCGAGAATTGCTAATATAGAGATAATTAAACTCAACTTCTCTATTCTATTCCGATAACCTCATGTTATAGACGTACAATTCATAAACTAAGTTAGCCCTCGGCTTAGTTTAGGCTCTCTGGCGCGTTCGGGGATAATTGCTTTGATTTAAAGGATCGGATTATTAACTGTCTATGGTGAAACAGGCGCATAGAACAGCCAACAAACACTTTCTGTTCAGATTAAATTCAAATTACGTTCTCAAAGTTAGTGTAGGCACGTCTGCAAACAAAAGAGCAATCTTTTGAGGTAATGCATTTTTTGCTAACACTTAACAATAGAACCTCAGTTAATACAAAAATACTATTTTTATAATTTTTTAACAAGTTAAATAACACATCGAAAACTATTCAAAAATATTAATTTAAAGTCTTACATATAAAGGGCGGCTCAAAATCAACGTCAGATTTGAACTTCCCTTCTTTTCTTTTGTTCTGTAGGTGGAAACTCTAATGCTTTGACATATGTCATCTACGATTCTTAAATTAATAAATATAGAAGACTATAAGAAAGAACAACCGATGATTGTTGTTAAAATTTATTGAAAATGCAATAAAAATTAGGCAGAGAAAGTACGAAATTGTGCACCAAATGAATGAACTGCCCGAAGATTGATTACAAAATTTAATAAAAATAAATTGGGATGTGTTTCGTTAGTTTAACTGCACATTTACAATTTACTTTTACCAAAGTAATAAATAAATTTAATAAAATTGTTCATGGCACGATGGGGATGTAGTCATTACTATCTTTTCCGGTAAAACGTGAAACGCATGCCTGGACCATATATCGCAATAAGTTCTGTGGCTATTGCCTCTCTAATCTTATTTGACTCCTGGTTGGTTCTGAAGCTGTTCTACTAAGTAGTTTGGACCATCTCTAATGCGGGCCGATGTGGCAGGCACTGCCTCTTAGACGACCATCATTATTACCCGTTGTTCTAGTGAACGCAGGTACTCGATTATTTTTAGTGACTGAGTAGGCCACCCGCCAGGCATCGGGAATGGAACCTCAACCACGGGACTACGCTGGCGATATTTAAATATATACAAATTTTTAATATGTACATTACTAGCCTATTTCTCTTATTCTTTTTGGCAAAATTCTCCATTTGTCTCTATCTGGTGCAATTCTCCCCCACTCTTTTATTCTTAATTTTTTGTGTCACTTTTTACTGCATCAAGCCACTTGTTTTTCGGTTTACCTCTTTTTATTTTTCTCATCTCCCTCTACAAGCACTCTTTTGGTGTCTCTAAGTTGTAGTATTCGACTAACATGGCCTAACCAGCTTACTCTCTGGGATTTAATATAATAAATTAGATCTGGGTGTCCATTTTACTTTCTGGTTTATTCGTTTTCTCCAGTTTCTTTCTGCACATTTAGTCCCGCCTAAAAATTTTTTGATTGCTTTTCTTTCCCAAGTCTGTAGTCTAATCTCACTTATCTTTGTTAATGCCCAAGTTTCACATGCGTAGAGTACCATAGGTCCAATTATCTTTTTCTAAATTCTGAATTTGGCTGCCTTTGCTTTTAATATATTATTTAATGCTCCTAAGGCTTTTCCCCTTTGCTACACGTTTGCATGTTATAGTTATAAACCTTATTCATTTCTTTAAGCTTAATATGATTAGTTTCCTCGTTGTGTTTTGTTTCTTAATTTTATGTATTTTGTTTTTTGTTCATTAATAGCTAGCCCATATTTTTTGGATGCTTCTTCTAGCTTATTGAAAACCTTCTCAATTTTTTTTTATTAAGATATTAAAGACTATGTTATCCGTATGTGCAATTATCTGGTGTTTATATGGCATTTGATATATCGTATCATTATTCTCATTATAAACAACGGATGCTTTAAGCTATTTCATCCTGTAAAACTATTAGAGAGTCAACTTAACCAGATTCATTAGTTTTCTGGAAATACCCAGACTAACCAAGACCAAGGTATAATTTAATTTTAGCCACCGAATTATACGCTTGTTTGTAATCTATAGGCAATAAATGCAGTTTCAACTTATGTCGGTAACTATTGCCCATTATCATTTTTGGAGTAAATATTTAATCTGAAGTTTCTCTTCTCTCCTTAAATCCACCTACTTCTTCATCATTGATGTTACTGAATGTCTTTTTTGGATAAGTCTGACAAATATTTTGTAGGTAAAATTCAGTAAATAATTAATGCTATGCCTCTATAATTTAAACACAGGTTTTTATACCCTTTCTTATATATTGGACAAATGATTGTGTAATTACACTGCTCCAGCATGCGTTCTCTTCGCTATACTCTTCTGATAAACTCACAAATTTGTTTGAGTAATTTCACCTTCTGCTGGTATTCAATTTTTTCGGTAGACTTATTGTTTCTCAGTTTCATAATTTCATCATTGATTTCCACATCTGACGATTCCGCCACCTCCTTGCCTCCACCCAACTTTATAGATTCTTTATTTCTTAATCTGCCTTTCTCATAATAATTGTTTAACAGCTTGTGAAAATACTCTACCCATATATCTAGCTTACTTGCAGTGATTCCTAACAAAGGACCTTCTTTATTTGTGCAAAAATTGACTTAGCGATGCTTTTGTTAGTAGATTTCTTTTTAACTTTTTGCTAACATATTGCTCTTCAATTACTTGTAACTTTTTGCATCTAGTCTCTTTTCCTCTATCTACATATAGTTTTTGCTTTCTGTCGTAGTTATAAGTATTTTTATTCTGCTCTGTGTCCTTTTTAAGTGCCTCTTGCGTTGTTTTGCTCTGTTTAGCCTCCTTGCATTGTTCGTCATGCCAACTGTTTGTTTTATGTTTTTTATATTTCATAAACAATATTTTAGACTTTTTGTTATCATATTTTCTTATTTCACCAATATTGTTGTTAATTTGCGCTCTTCACGCCAGGCGTCTGCTACAACGGAATAGAACGCTACAAGAAACGGAATGGATTAGAGTTAAAGGCAGAAAAAAGCGAATGGCAAGCTCTTCCCTGCAGGAAGTTGAACGACCTAAAGGAAGGAAAGCAGCTACTCAACCAAAATAGAAGTCACCACACCTGTCATAATTAATAAGTTAAAAAACTATAACAGTTTAGTCGAAATTCTCAAGGAAAATGAAATAAGCTATAAGGCAGCTTTGCTTTCGGGAGGTAATGTAAAACTCAATGTGGAAAATGAAACTGGTTATAGGAATCTAACACGATTTCTTAACAATACTGAACTTGAATGGTACTAATTTGAAAATAAACAAACGAGACCGATCAAAGTCGTCGTGAAAAAACTACATCAGACATGTAAAATTGAACATATCTTCGACGATATAACAACTAAAGGCTTCAAAATTTTAGAAGTGAGACAGCTACTCAAATGGAAAGATAAGACGCCATTGCCTCTCTTCGTGCTATATTTTAGAAAAGACGAAGATATTAAAAAAATATATAATATTAATGAAATATTGTATATGAAAGTGGAGATTGAAGCATTTAAAAAGCCTACATTACTTCCACAATGCAAAAAATGTCAAGAATATGGACACACATAAAATTACTGCGGCAGAGAAGCCAGGTGCGTCAAATGTGCAGGAACACCCAGCTAATTATAGAGGCTGCAGCACAGCCAGAGCTCTCCAAAACTTAATAAACAAAAAACTTAATAAGTAAATTCCAGAAAGACAAGAAGTTAACACGAATAGAGAAGAAAATAGACCTACGCAACAGAGGAGAGTAGAGCCGAATATAACTTACGCCCAAACGACAAAGAACGAAACACAACGAGATGAGTCTGGCACTGACACTTCAACTCTAATGCTCCAGCAGATTAAGAGTATGATGGAAGAGCGGGAAAGAAAACAAGAAATATTTAATCAAATGATCTTAGAAAGATTAACTTAATTAGAAAACGCTATCAACATCAAAACTAAACATTAGTTATGGCTAATGATCTTAGAATACTCCAATGGAATGCTAACGGACTCTTGCAACACCAACAAGAGTTACTGATTATACTAGAAACTCAAAATATTGATATATGTCCAATCTCAGTCACACTTCACGAACGAAACATATATTAAACTGAAAGGCTACCAAGTGTATCACGCCCTACATCCACAGAACACAGCTAGAGGAGGAGCAGCTATTGTAATTAAAAACAGTATAACTCATTATGAGAAAGAAAAGTATGAGACAGAGGCAGCAATACAAGCTGCTAGTATATGTATCAAAATACAAAAGTATTTGATTACTGTAGCAGCGGCATACTTCCCACCTCGACATAATCTGCAAAAAAGAAGATTATATAAACTTTTTTTCAAACTCTAGGTGAAAGATTTATCTTAGGAGCAGACTTCAATGCTAAAAATACACATTGGGGGGCGAGATTGACGACAGCTAAGGGTAAAAACCTTTATCAGGCAATCTTGGAACTTAAAGGTAGTTGGCATTCAACTGGTAGACCCACGTATTGGCCGACGGATACTGCAAAAATCCCAGATCTACTGGATTTCTATATTTCAAGAAAAATACCAACAAATTTTATACAGATCCAAGATTGTGATGACTTAATGTCTGACCATTCCCCTATCTTGCTGACGTTACAGGAAAAAATAGCGACTAGGGAATTAAACCCGACACTAACTAATAGGTTTACCGACTGGGAAGGCTTTAAAACAGAGCTCAGCGAAAAGATTTCACTAAACGTACCAATTTCAACAAAAGAGCAACTTGAATATGAAGCAGACAAATTTATAATGGATATTCAAAGCTCAGCATGGAATAATACACCAGAAATAAATAGAAAGCCGACAAGGAATAATTACCCAAAAGAAATCATAGATTTAATAAAAGAAAAGAGAAGAGCCAGAAAGACGTGGCAGAGATCGAGAACAAGAGAAAATAAGCATACGCTGAATGCTCTTACATCACAACTCAAAAGAGAAATTAAAAAAATTAGGAATGAAGCACTGAATACCTACCTTAAAGAAATCACGGCAAATCAAAGTACTGAACACGGATTATGGAAAGCTACTAAGGGAATTAACAGACCAATAAAACATATTCCACCAATACGTAAAGAAGATGGGTCTTCGGCAAAGTCTGACAAACAAAAAGCAGACACATTCGCAGTTTATCTAGAAGACATTTTCCAACCAAACGCAGAACAAATTCAAATGCAAGCTCAGACAGAACCAACTACAAGAATGGTAGATATCCCATTAACCACTCCCAAAGAAGTATCTAGAGAAATAAAAAAAAATATTACCCCAAAAAAGGCTCCGGGATTCGATTTAGTCAGTGGGAAGATATTTAAACAGTTGCCAAGGAAAGGCATTATGAAACTTACACACTTGATAAATGCAACATTTAGGTTACAACATGTCCCAGTTTTGTGGAAAACAGCTGAAGTTATCATTATACCCAAACCGGGAAAGCCTGTTAACGATGTAAGTTCATATAGACCAATATCATTGTTACCTATAATAGCAAAGCTGTTTGAAAAGTTATTTTAAAAAGAATGAAGACGATAATTGACGATCAACAACTCATTCCCCCACATCAATTTGGGTTCCGTAATGAACACTCTACGGTAGACCAAGTACATCGTATTATAGATGTGATAGAAAAAGCACTCGAGGAAAAGAAAATATGCTCAGCGATATTTTTAGACATTGCCAAAGCATTCGATGAAGTCTGTCATGAGGGTTTACTAATGAAATTAAAAAGATACTTCAGTAAGCAATATGTCCAGCTCTTGGACTCGTACCTAACAGACCGAACCTTTAAAATTAAGCAGGAAAGCGTGCTTTCTGAACTCAAAATAATAAAAGCAGGTGTCCCACATGGAAGCGTTCTTGGGCCAGTACTATATCTGTTGTATACATGTGACATTCCTGAAAAAGAAAATGTTAAACTAGCTACATTCGCGGATGACACCGCAGTATTCGCTACAGGAGATAATATAGATGAAACAACGGCCAAGCTCCAAGGCGCAATTGATGAAATAAATACGTGGATGAAAAGGTGGCGTATAAAGGCTAATGAAGAAAAATCTGCTCATGTAAACTTCACGAATAGAAAAATAAACCACCTTTCAGTAAATCTGAACAATAACATAATTTCACATCAAGGAACAGCCAAATACCTAGGTTTAAATCTAGATGCAAAAGAGCATGTCAAAAAGAAAGCAACCGAAGTAAAATTGAGATATAACAGCATGTACTGGCTTATGGGAAGAAATTCCCAACTATCCACCCGAAATAAAGTACTAGTTTATAAACAGGTAATAAGACCAGTATGGATTTATGGCATCCAACTGTGGGGCTGTACAAAAAGGAGTAATTACTCTTGTATCCTGAAATTCCAGAATCGAGTTCTACGAAATATGGTAAATGCCCCTTGGTACGTGCGAGACAGGGATCTGCATCGGGAACTCCAGGTGGAGATGGTCGAGGACGTAATCAGGAAGTTTGCCAGAAGCCACGAGGAGACGCTTCATAGACATCCAAATCAAGAAGCCCTACAACTTCTAGTCAATCAAGATCTTCTCCGCAGGCTCAAAAGAACGAAACCATTTGAGCTAGTGTAGTGTAAAGTGTAGTGAAAAGCAGAGTATAGTGCAAGTGTAGCCATGCCAGAGATGTGTGCAAAATGTTTCAGTAGCTAGGATGGGTCAATGGAAACATCTGGACTAACAAATACTTTAGTAACTTAGGACATAAATAAAATGTTAGTTAATCTTAAAGATTAGGTGCATTACTAAAAATTAAAAAAAATATTTCCTTATTTTTTACTCTCTTGAGTGTTGGTTGTTATTGCTTTAATTTAGCATAAACAAAAAGTGATCCAGAACCAATATAACTTCTGACATCTTTTCGTAGCGCTACAGTGTTTTATTTCTATTAAAACGTGATCTATCTGATTACACGTTTGGCCGTCTAGTAATTTCCATGTCATCTTGTGGATATCTTTATGGTTAAAATTTGTACTCATAGTTTTTTGCTCCACAGCACACCTAATATTTCATTTTTGTTACTTTCCAAGTGGTTGCTTTTACCTCCAGTCACCCGCTTATATATTTATTCACTTCCTATTTTTGCGTTAATGTTGCCCACGACAGTTTTAAAATTGCCTGTTATTAAAGAGTAGTTTCTCTTAATTTACTCTTTTCGTGATAACAAATCAATAAAATCATATTAACATTCAAGTTGATCTTCAGTTGTCCATAATAATGATAAAGTTAATAAAGATCCATTTTAGTCGTTTCAGCTAAGTAAAAAGAAATATTTATTGTCTAATACTAAACATATCGATAACCACGTGGTATAGCTCTGTCACGTAATATATGTATTGACCGACAGTTGACGTTTGTTTATAGATAATCGAGTGTTAAAAAATCAACCTGATAATGTATTCATATCCAATCAACGGGAGGGTCAAATTTATCGAGTTCTACTAAATTCCGGGCGCACTTATCGGCAAATATAGCAAACATTGTCCACTGGCCAACTCGATGGCTGCGAAGTAAGTATTGCTGCCAAATGCAAAATTGCTCATTTTTATCAAAACTTAATTATTCGTTTTTTCAATTTTTTCGATAGTTTGGTGAAAAATTTTGAGACCTATGGATCATTTCTGACAGAATCAAAGACAATACTGGACACAATAATAGTGTGATCACTGAGGAATCACTAAGACCCGTCCAAACATTTTATAAATCAGAAGACAAAACGAAACCAATAAGTATTCGCTAACTCAGAGAAGCCTTTGGATAGCACACCGAAGATGGAATAAATTGGCCTAGTTGTACGCCTGATTTGAGTGCCAATGATTTCTTGTTGTGTTGAAAGACAAAGTCTACGAAACAATGGTTAGCAATGCAAGAGGGTTGAAATAAAGGATCTCAACTGTCATTCAATCGATTTCTGATGACATGAGACAACGATTTGTAAAGGCCTTTCAAACTCGACTTCAACATCTCATTGTTAGCAACGCAAGCATTTCATTGATCTTTGCAATTAAACGCTAAATATAACTGATATCAATGTATAACTTTTCATTTTTTAGCTAGTATAATTATTCTGTGAAATAAAATTTTTAATTAGTGCCACATATGGGACACCCTTTATATAAATATGCAGTTATGCCCATTAAGCGTTGTCGTCAGCATTTTTAGTCGTTTAAGACAGCCAACATTATTAACTACATTTGCATCGTTTATGGGAGTTGTGATGCTGCAAGTGTTCAGACAGTTCGCATTTGGTTTAGGAAGTTCGAAGCTGGTAATTTTAATTTTGAAGTAACCACTCATCTATTACAGATACGGACTTTATCAAGGTCATGGTAGATAAAAATTTGTGCTTGGCAGATGTCTTAAATTATCCCATAAAGTATGGGTTCCATATCAGTTAACAGAAGACAACTTTATTTGCTGAGTTTCTAGAAAGAGGCTTGTTTGAAGACATTAGTTACTAGAGATAAAATTCGGATTCCGTATAAATAAGTTGTTAAAATATGCCTGGGATATTTTACCTCATTACAAAACATGTCCTAAAATAAACTAACCTTTTTTCCGCCAAAACCAGTAGAGATATTTTTATTTGCTGTCTTTAGTAAACGTTGAAGTTGTGTTATGCAGACCACAAAACCTTTCGATACAATTTTGGTTTGAGGAAAAGCTCAGAAGTTTTGTCGCGGTCCAACCTCTGAGCCGAACATTGCTTATTGTCGCAAAGAATCTACTTTACATCGCACATCACAATTAGATTGAGAAATTAATTGTTTTTGTTGCGCAAGATAAGCTCGGAGCAGCTTTCATGATGGCGATTTCTTCGATTTTTATTCGAATCCTGCGGCACCCATTTGTATAGCTTTTTTAATTTACCAATTTGATTTAGTTGGTTAGTGGCAGTTGTCTTTTTTACACTATGTTTTTTATGAGCTCTCAAACCGTTGTGTATGTATCTTCCTTTAGCAAAGCCTTCAATTTGTCAATTGCTGGCAGACGTCCATCATCATCTATATTTTCAAGCATTTCATTTCCATATTAAAATGTTTTTGATCAAATATTTATTCAAAAAACATGCAACAAAGACAAACAATACATAAACCAACATAATTTTTCGACATTATTGAGAAATTGTGGACAATAATTTATCTTGCATGGACACATTGTAGTTTAAGTAAATAATTAAAGTTATAATAAGCGAATACATTTTTAAAGTTCAATAAATAATATTAAAGGTAAAGAATATTTTGGAAAATTTTACTTAATTAGAATAAAAGTAATAACTAGTATACGTATTTATTTACACCTAATTATTGGTACTAAATATTGAAAGAAAGAAATTTTCAAGTTTTATTATAATTTTTTATAAAATTTATTTAAGAATGTGGTATCGTTTTTCCGGTTTAACTTTAAAAAAGTAACCTTACCAAAAGCATTAAGCCAATAAAATCCAATAAAAAAATGAGTTCTATTGAGTAGAAAAACACTTGCATTTAAAGTTTGCTATTTATTCTCTATTTATTTATATTTATTTTTTGATAAACTATAATTCTAAAATGTATTAGTATAGTATAGATTTGACTTCTAAAACAATTTTTTGTTTTTTGAGAGGCATCTAAGTATGAAATACTGATTTTTCTTAAGTTATTAACTGCCACGTGGGCTGCTAGTAACTCATAAAGGTACGTGCTTGCTGCATCGTCTACGTAAAGAGCCAAATTAAACCTCGGATTTAAACTACGAGTTTTTTTTTGTTTTAGTATAAGGAACTATGATACTTTGACACTTATTATCTTATGATTGGTAAATATGAAACGCATTGAAATTCGGTATAAATTTTGCGGTATGAAGACCCCGTGGAATTTTTGATCAAAATAGCGCACCAAATGAATCAACTGTCTAAAGATTAATTACAAAATTTGATGAAACTAAATTGGTAATAAATATAAGACCTTCTGACTATCAACGTGGAGTAAGTTTTCGTAAGAATATTTATTCAATAATTAAGCAAAGTACCGCTGCTAGTCTGTAAACATCGATTCAGCATTATGCACAACGGAACACTTTAAAAAGCTCCCTTCCCAAACACCTACTAAAAGCCTACACTTGAATGCATACAAATTCAATTGGCACAAGAACTTAAGCTTATTGACAATTCTAACTGTCAACTCGTTAATTGGTTTTAGTCGAAAAAACAGCTTTAGTGGTGAGTTACATTTTCGGCTTGACGGGTTTGTAAACAAAGGAAATTGCGGCATTTGGAGTTTAAAAAATTCTTGCGTAACTTATGGTAAGCAAGTGCACTCCCAACAAGTCACTATTTGGTATGGATACATCTCCGATGAAGATACTACCATATAACTTCATCAAGGTCAACAATTTCTTGGTCGCATAATTTCACGAAATTCCTTTTTGTAAGGTTTCTCAACAACTTCAAGAACAATTAAATTGATTAAAAATCTTTTCAACATTTAAATATAGCGTTCAATTTAGGTCACCCCTTAATATCAAATATTTTGCAAAATTGCTGGATTACTGATGTGCGCTTATGACTTTAGATCACCCAAAAAGAAGAAAATTATAGCCAGCGTTGTGTACAAATATTTAATATATAATGTAAAATTATGTATAAAATAAAAATGTACTTATATAATAGTATCAAACCAATTTCCATCTAGACACCCACAAATTAATTTTTCATTTTGACATCCAGATATCAGTAACTTTTTAATAAAAAATTTATTATAGGCGCCAAAGGTGGTACTGCAAATATGATTTTCACTTATTAAAAGATCTCTTTCACCACGCATATGCGTTGCGCAATCATGACATAATCGCAACACACCTGACGATGTTTGTACTCCCGCATCTTCATTTAGTTCCTTAATTGTTCTCCTCTTTTTTATGTGCGATTATACTCTTGATTATGACGTGTATAATACTTCAGTTAGGTTTGGACTGTAACTAACATGATTGCAGCATCAACTTCTGTGTAATAAGCTAGGTGTCGTTATTGTTTATTCTGATCTTCTCCTACGTTTACAGTTCGGGCAACTTTCTAAATTAGGATTTGACCGTTTAGTCTTTTTTAGTATCATTTCTATTCTGTCGAGTTTATCATTGCACTACACTGTTTGTTTTAACTAATGTTCTTCTAGTTGCCATTTTCAATCCCTCTGGTCATAACTATCACCAGAAAATCAATTAATACAACTTTTATGTCAGCTATATTGCCGTAGTTTAATTAACAAACGCCACTTTAAAGTGGATATTTTTTGTTATTCTATTAATATGTTTTTATACCTATTAATAGTGCTTATTATAGGTAAATTTCAATTAAGTTGAACACTAAAATTATTAAACTTATTAGTTTTCAGAGCAAAGTGTTATAGTCATTACACAAAATTACAAATAAACTGCGCATATTTATATTTTAGTAAAGCGTTGATTAAGCAAGTCATGTCGTTCTGCTGCCACAGTTTGAAGATCAATGTGCGTATGGTTAAATGCTCAAATTATTGTCTTCACATTTATATGGTCAAAATCAGACAGTAAAAATAAAAAACTTTCTATCTGATGTATTTTTCGTTTATCCTGTAGTTTTTCAAAAATTCATTTTGCATCTTAATAAGAAAATTAACTTAATATTGAGTACGTGCACTCGAGAAGATAAAAAAAGCATAATTACTTTGTATTAAAACAATTGTTTATAGATCGTACACACATACCTTAAAGTATTCTTTAAAGTAAATTTAAAGGATTACAAATCTTTAGTTTTAAAACATAAATCTAGAAATAAACAATATATTTATAAAACGATTTAGAATTATTACGGGTTCCCTTTTCTATAAACCATAAGGATAGCACATAAAATATCTTGGCCGCCGGTTCTCTCTGGAAAAAACAAAAGGGAAAGCCAAATTTGACGTAGAATTTGAATCCGCAATCAGAAATTCAAGAAAACCAGTGTAAGTGACCTAAAAAACAACCCCTTTCAAAATTACAAGGCTTGACAGATGTCAGAAATAACAGAAAAACGGACCGAACGAACCAGTGCACAAAGCGTGTTTTTTCGTAGTTCTCAATTGGTCGAGTTGGTAGCGGGTTTCCTTCGAGATGCGAAATTTACGGGTTTAATCTCTTTGGTGGTTTCCGTTTTTTGCTGTCTTTTGCAACATTGGCTACATTTAAATGGAGGAGAAGGTAGGAGTTGCACTTCTTAAAAGGCGCGAAGCGCCTCAACGCACTCCGCTCGAAAACTTTACCATCTCATGCATCGAACTATACTTTAACAAGGTTGCGAAGCGGTCTTTATTGTATATCTTTATTTTCCCTTTATAAACAATAAGCATAGCACAGAAAATCTTCTAGCCTCCGGTTCCCTCTGGAAGAAAAATAAGGGACAGCCAAATTTCACGTAGAATCCGAATCCGAGATCAGAAATTCAAGAAAACAAGTTCAAGTGGCCTAAAAAATAGCCCTTTTACATTTATATGCCAGTAGTTATATTTAAGTGGGAGGAAGGGAGAGTTTGCTCTTCTTACAAGGCACAAAGCGCCTTAACGCACACCGCTCGAAAGCTTTACCATCTCATGAATAGAAGTATATTTTATTAAGGCCACGAAGCGGCTTTTATTGTATATCTATCTTGTTCCTTTATAAATAATAAGCATAGCACATAAAATCCCCTAGCCACCGGTTCCTCTGGAAAAAACGTAAGGGACAAACAAATTTGACGTAGAATCCGAATCCACAATCAGAAATTCAATAAAATCAGTGCAAGTGCCCTAAAAAATAGCCTCTTTTATTTTAAAAATCTATACACAGTTGAGAAAAACCTTTAAAAATCCCTTATAATACATAAGCACAGATCTCCTAGCCGCCGCTTCCCTTTGTAAAAAACATAAGGGACATCCAAATTTGATATAGATCCGAATTCTCAACCATAAATTTAAGAAAACAAGTTTAAGTGGCCTAAAAATAGCTCATTTCACATTTATATGCCAGTGGCTACATTTAAGTGGGGGAGAAGGTAGGGTTGGCACTTTTTACAAGGCGCACAACGCCTCAACACACACCGCTCGAAAGCTTTATCATATTATGCATAGAAGTATACTGTAACAAGGCCGCTTCGCGGCTTTTTCATTATAATTTTTTAAATATACTTTATTAATACAAGCGCACATTTAAACTTTATAAACATAACATCAGATTCATTTTTAAGTTTTTCACTGTGGTAAGAAGAAGAATACTTTAAACCAATTTTTTGACGCTTTAGGATTTTGTTATACGTAAAAAATAAAAACGATAGACCTTTGTTATCCAATAATTATTTTTAGCAAGATATACCCTCAGTCAAAAAAATTGGTTCTTGTAGGTTAGATATAGTTTAATGCAGTTTAGACACGCACGCCTTTATTCTACTGTACCAAAAAGTATTTAGGCCTGATTATATTGATCTAAAAAACTTAACAATAGCCCTTGCGCGCCTAAGCGAAATATATGTAGCACGGCGTGTTTAAACCTTGTTGGGCCGCAGATGAATATTTATTGCGACCCATCAATATTCATTTCTCGTTTATATATTATAAAGAGTTCGGCAGAACCGGATTTTACTGCGTTTAAACGATATGTATCGGTTAGAGGATAAATTGGAAACTAAAACACAATTTGTAGTCGCACGAACGCGATCAAAACGAATCTCGTATCAGATCATGTTGCAATTTGGAACGTAATGTTTATGTTTATTTAAACATAACACGAATAGAAGTTTTCTAACGTTTACGAGCAGGCGATTTAGATAAAGAAATGACTATAAAGCGGCGCACATTCATACCGTTATTGCACTTTTATAGACATAACCTAGTTGTTGGTACTTCTTTTAGAACATTAACTATTGTTTGCCTTGGAAAATCGATCGTTGTGCTCGCTGCTATGGACAGCGGTAATGGAATTTACAATTTTGCCTTCCTAGTGTATCTGTTAGCTGATAACTGAATTTATTTTGTTTCAACTGTGCAACAATTACAGCTCAGGGCATATTAGTAAGTGCAATACTATAATAATCACGTTAAAACTCAATTACCACATGGTTATAGACGTTATGTCTTAGCTACTGTTTCGTTAAAAATTTTAACTTCTATCGTATGTATTTCTGCAACCTTTATAGATATATTAACTCTTGTTGTAACTGTAGAACTAGCAAATTAATACAGGAGGTAGTCAAAAGTTTATTACTAAATTAGACCAATTTTACGTAAAATATTATAACTGTGGCTGCATTTGTAGTTTTTTAAAAATTTCTCTAATATATATTTTTTAGAAAATTTAGGTATTGTTTGTTAGTATATTAATTAGCTAATTCCAATTTAGAGTAGCGAATGAGGGAAAACCGCAATCGCGGTTCGGGTCTGCTGTTGAATTACAACTAGCTGCTTTCATTTGACAGTTGAAAGTTTATAATGTTTCGTTAGAGCACACACATTTTTTAATGCAAAGGCAATGAAAACGTTCAGTTTTTTATTTGAACTCTTTAAAAAGTCAAATTTAACTCGATTCTAGCGGGACCAAGTAGGGAAGTATGCCAAAGATGCTGAACGTGGTTATTCAAAACAGCAATGAATAAAACAAAGTTTAAGGATCACAAGAGCACCTTGAAGAGAAAGGTTAAAAAAGAAAGTTGGCGACAGCGGTGCTACTTTTATCAGTGCTACAGATGAGAAGATAATTGTTCCATCGGTCACATCAGCATTGAGGGAATTACTGAACGTCACAAAATTAGGTTAGTGTGACTTAATTGCAATATTAAATAAAAAAATCTTATTCAAAAATTAAAAAATCAAGTAAATCATAATAATTACAGATGTTCTAAATGCATTAGATCAGTTTGTCTTTCTATTTTTTCTTTTGATTGAGCATTTTAGTAATTTTTCGTAAAAACCTAATTTTTATATAAAATTTTCCATGAAGGACTTCTTTTAAGATTGCATAAAATGTGTTTACATTAGGAAAGTATTTAATTTTTTTAATAAAAGATAAAGGTTTAGTATTTATGTTTTAAAACTCTACATTCATATGTTAAGATTTTCACTGACTTGTGTATAAATCTGCCTGACTTTCACCAATGACACGAATTATTTTTGCTTTCAATTTATCAATTGTTTGTAAATTATTTTTGTAAACTTAACTTTAACGTCTTTACCAAATTTATTGAAATAAATTAAATATTGGTTCGGCTCATGCACCGTAATAGAACAGATGTACGTGAGCCAACTATACCTGCGCAACCCTGCTTAAGCGGGTAAGGTTGTGCCAAACTGCGAACTTACATTTCACATAATTATCAATACGCCAAAGAAGCGGACGTAAATAATGTTCCTACAAGGTTTAACATATAGGACATAATACAAGTACCAAATACATCTGCATTGTTGAAAATATTAAAAATAAAAAAGCCAACAATGATATCACCGCCAATTTGGAAATACACCACCACCTAGACCGTGAGCAAAAAGTGCCAAGGGAAAAGCAGACTTACATGCAGAGTATCTTTCCAAAGTATTTATGTCACATAATAATAACCAAGATATAAATATAGATTAGGTACTAGAAACGCCTATCGTGAAAGAGTCCCTTTGATACTTTCCACTAAATGAGATAAAATCGGAAACTATAATGTGAAACCTAAAAAAGCGCCAAAACATGATTTAATAACGGCCACAATATTAAAAAAAATGCCAGAGAATGGTTTAAAAGCACTCATGTACATATTCAACGTTATACTAAGATTTAAAAAAATGACCATTATGCCTTAAATCTGCGCTAATAATAATGTCAAAACCTAGTAAAAATTTAACAAAGGTTATTTCGTACCGTCCAATAAGCTTACTGTCAACAGTATCTAAGCTTTTGAAAAAACTGCTACATAGAAGAATTATACCCACAAAGCTGGATACCAGATCATTAACTTGATTTTCGGCAAGCTTATTCCACAGTACAAGTATGCCACCGACTAGTAGACTTAATCAATAAAACTTTGGAAAATCGAGCATAACAAACAACTGTATTTCTAGACATAAGCCAAGCTTTTGATAAAGTTAGACATCTAGGATTGCTAGTAAAAATCAAGAGAGTTTTTCCTTCAGGAGTCATATGTTTTAAACAGATTTCCAATACATTCTGAGATTCTTCAAGGAAACATTCTTTGTCCTTTGCTGTACGTTCTGTATACTTCCGACGTACCAATATCAAAGATAACAACAGAAGGTACATCTGCGGAAGATTTCGCTATCATAGCCGTACATAAAAATCCTATAACCACTTCATCAAAACTGCAAGAGCACTTAACACTACTTGAAAAATGGATTAAAAACTGTATAGTTAAGGTTAATGAGACCAAATCTTTATTCTTAGGAAAGACCATTGTCCTCCAGTCAGTCTCAATCAACGAGTTGTACTACATGCAAAAGTAGTTACATATCTTAGGCTCAATCTTGATAGTAAGCTAACGTGGAACATATAATCAATAAAAGAAAACAAATCGACTTGAAGGCTAAGAAAATCAATTGGCTCCTAGGACACACCTCTCATCTATCAATTGAAAATAAATTATTAATATATAAAACCATACTTATGCTGCAGGATAGAACTCTGGAGATGTGCTAGTAAGACTAACGTAAACATTTTACATAGATGCCAATCCAAAATACTGCGGGCAATTGCAAAGTCATCCAAGACAAAGCTGATAAGCACTGCACAAAATTGGTAGCGCATCCTAATTTATTAATAGTGTCAATATCATATTCAATCCCTTACAAAATACTAAAAAGACAATGGCTATCAGACTAAAAAAACTAAGGTGGCATCGCTGGATGAACATCTACCCACATCATTGTGTGTTTTTTTTTCTATTGTGTATTGTAACATTATCAAGTTAGGTTGTAGAGTTTACGTTCTCAACAGACAAAAGAAATTTTTGAAGAGTTACAGTACTTGAACAACATAAATCAACCAAATCTATTTGCTACTTTGCAATAAATTAATGATATTAATAAACGCAAAAGTAAAATAAAGAAACTAATAGATTAGATAGGTATAACTAGAATAATACCTGGACTACTTAAATTAACTATTTTAAATGTCAACAAGATGTGTTGGCATACGCAGGATATCACATATTTTTTTCAATTAAACAAAACAGACGTAAAGCACACTTTACGGAAAAAAGCAATATGAATATACCAAACTACTATATCTATTAAAATACACACTCTAGTGGAAGAGTACACGGAGGTGTAGCGGTTGTAATACGACAAAACATTAATCATCACGAATTAGAAAAATATCAACATAATTATCTTAAAGCTACGAATATTGCAATAAAAGACCATATAAGAGTATTAACAACATATTCAGTATAATATCCACCCAATCATAACAAAAATGTGAACAGTATGTCCATATCTTCGAAACATTGAAAAATAGGTTTATAGCCAGAGGAGATTCAACGCCAAAAATCCAGAAAGGGGTTTTAGAACTACAACAGCAAAAAGTAGAGAGTTGCTTGCCACAATAAAAAAAACAACAATCTACAATTCTTATCAAGAGAGAATCCACATACTGGCCGACTTACCTCCACAAGATTCCTAACACCATTGACTTTGGTGTTACAAAAGAAATAAACGTAAAAGAATGTAAAACTGTATTGTCATTAGATCTTTTTTCTAATCATTTAGCTGTATTCATAACGATATACACGGAAGTTATACACAAGCAAAGACAACCAACGTTATTTAGCAAATATTCCGATTGGAACATGTTCAGTCTATATTTGGATGAATTTATCGAACTTCGCATATCTTTAAAATCGTAATAAGAACTAAATGAAACTGTCGATAAGGTTACAAAAACTTCACTATAGCACAATAAAAATCACAGGATCAATTACAGAAATAATTGCAGAGAAACGAGCGTTTTGTAAACGATGGCAAGTAACAAGATCAAAAGCCGACAAAACAAAACTGAATAACGCAACCCAAAATCTTAAACAAATGATACTTGACCTCAAAAATAAAAATATACAGAAGTACTTCAATAACCATAACGCTTCAGAAGCAACTGATCACTCGCTGTAAAAAGCTACCCAAAAGATAAACGCCCACTTAAACCAGACCCATCAATAAAAACAGTAAGTAAGCAAAAAAGGACAAAAAAAGCTTTGACATTTGATAAACAGCTGAAAAGTATGCTTAAGCCATTTTCGTCACAAATGAATCCGGTAGAAGAACGCAATATACGCAAATTTGTAGAAGAACCATTTCAAATGGATTTGACTTTCAAAAACTTCACAGTGAAAGAAATCAGAAAAAGTATTCCGACTGAAACTAATTCGAAAAAAACCTCTAGGGTGAGGTTTAATTACAGCAAAAGTGTTGTAAGAACTTATATCTGGATGTATGAAAGTAACAACATATATATTTAATTTTATTATGTGTCTAAAATGTTTTCCCAAGCTATGAAGAATAGCACAAGTAATTATGATTCCGAAGTCTGGAAAAACTTAAACGGCGTATCATCATAAAAAGTCTGTTACCTGTACTATCGAGAGCATACAAAAAGTTGCTATCAAAAGGTCTTAAGTCAATACTGAAGCAAAGAAATATCAAGCCAAATCATCAGTTTGAATGTAGAGGTCACCACAGTACAGTAGAACAAGTATACTACTGCTCAGGACTATTTATCGATGTCAAACAAGTATTCCACAAACTTTGACACGAAGGTTTGTACAATAAAATAAAGAAAGTTCTACCACACCACATTCAGGAAATTTTAAAGTCCTATCTGGAATGCAGATGGTTCTTAGTTAAGCAACAAAAACAATTGGCAGACATTGCCTCTATTTCCCCCGATGTCCTGCAAGGTAGTGTTTTGGGACTAGTACTTTAAACTTCTTTAGTCATTTGACTTACTTACAACCCATGAAACAGCAGTAGCTACATTTATTGACAACACAGAAATCTTGGCATCTGACGCTGATCTTGCAGAATCATCTAAATCTCATCGAAAAATAGTTAAAAATATGGGAAATCAGAATTAACAAACTAAAGTTTTTGCATATTACATTAACAGTGAGGAGGGGTACATGCCGAGAATAACATTAAACAATACTAAGACACCTCAAACAAAAGATATACAATATCTAGGAATTTATTTGGACAGAAGACTTACATGGAGAAAACATATGTTCACCAAGAGGAAACAGCTTGGTATCAAATTTAATCAGATGTATTGCTTGATTGGTAGAAAGTCACAAATGAAGCTAGAAAACAAATTACTAATTTACAAGGCTATTATTAAACCCATTTGGACTTACAGGATTTAGCTGTAGGACACTCCTAGTGCTTCCAACCTGGACATACGTACTTTAAAGATATCAAAATAAAATACTAAGGTGTGTTAGTTAAAGCTACCTTGTATGTTCTAAACTACATAATACAATGTGAATCTCAACATCAGTTTAATGCGGGATGAAATAAAGAAAAATATGTGAAATATAAAGATAGACTAGCAATAAATCCAAATGATTTAGTTACAGCGCTGTTAGAAAATAACAATAAAATCAGGAGACTTAAACGTTTTAAAACCTCAGACTCAAACTATAATAATTACGTACAAATCATAATATAACATTTTTTAGTGTACGTAGTATTCATAATTATCTATTTTAAAAATAATTTTTTTAGCAGAAAATGTTAGATAAATAAGAAAGCTGACACAGTAATCAACTACAGACACGACATTAAATATGCAATAACCTGCAATATACATAAAGTTGTTTGCTAGAGCATTAAGGGAAGCAACAAAAAAAGTGTGTTTTTATTTATGATTATTATGTTAATTTCAAATTTTACACTTAATAATGAGTCAGGTTGTGATTTTTTAGTATCAGTTTATATACAATTTATGTAACTGTAGAATTGATAAATATAATATATATAAATATAACTCTCTCCCCCCTCTCCTTTACCTCCCTACCTCTCCACTCCCTCACCCTCTCTCTCTCATTTAACATTTTCTTGTATCCAATATTGGATGTAAGTCGTTTTTCCATCTAATCCTCGGCCGCCCTGTATTTCTTTTTCCTGTCTGTGGTCTCCCCTACTGGGCGCGTCTTCAGGTGGGGAATAGTAGAACGTCCCTCTTATAAGGTTTCTTCTAGAAGAGGTAGAAGTAAAATCAAATAGTTCCTGCGGACCAACAGGTCCTCATCAACCCCTAGGGGCAAGCGTGGTGAGGTTATGTCAAAACTTCCTAAACCAATCATGAATTGACAAACAATATACTAATAGGTATAAATAAGTTCTCAGCTTTTTTATGCAAAATTAAAGTTTTATTTAAAAACAAAAAAAAAGCTTAAGTATCAAAGTATTCTCCGTTGGCATCGACGACCTTTTGCCATCTTTCAAGTAGCTTGCTAATTCCCTGGTGATAGAAGCTCGCCGGCTTCGAGACGATCAAGTTATCGATGCATTTTCGGACTTCTTCTTCTGTTTTGAAGTGCGTATCAGCCAAGTGATGCTGTAACGACCGGAATAAATGATAATCGGAAGGGGCCATGTCTGGGCTATACGCCGCATGTGGGAGAAGTTCCTAGCCTAACGCGTCTGCAGCTCATCCGTGTCAAATGTTTGAGGGCGTCCAGCGCGTGGTTGATCTTCAAGACTAAACTCTTCTCCGCAAAATCTTTGGTACCACTTTTTGCACGTTGAATGACTTACAGCATTCTCACCATATGCAGCGCAAATCATTTCGGTGGATTCAGCAGCGTTTTTCTTAAGATGAAACGCGAAGTGGATAGAAAATCTAATATGCTCTTTTGTGATTGCTATCGTAAACACAGCTGATTACTGATGTTATGTGCATCAAACGCCAAATAGCATGATGTTTCAAAAGACGAAATGTCATTGCTTTAAAACCGCAAGAGGGCGGACTAACACGTTACACGTAAACGGTGATTTGCGTCCTGTGAAATCTAAAGCTGAGAACTTATTTATACACCTAATATATATCGTTTATAACTCTGAAGTTTATATTTGATTTAAAATTACATTCAATAAAAAACAGTATAATTAATATAAACAATAATTACATTTTATTTACTTCAGAACTTATCTAACAAATTTAGTAGTGATCACATAATTAACGAACATTTAAGTGGTTTTTAATATAATGATCTTTTAACTCTTTCGATAAAACATTGGTATTAATTTTCACATCTAAGGTTTTGTTGTGAAGGATTGCACAGGTTACCAAAGCTACTAAAACATTATCTAATTTTACTCTTAATCCTAAACAACAAAAATAAATGTTTGAGTAGTTCAAAACTATTATTTGCTATGATTTCAAAATGTGCACATTAAAAATACTTCTATCATAAACTGATTTAGGCAACCTAGCAACTGATTACATATTTTTAAGTATGGATCACACACCACTTGAACATTAATAGATGAGTAGCCTTTCTTATTTCTAAAAAATTTATATTATGACCATTCGGTCTTTATATATCCACATGTACAGTCAATAGCAAAAATTACACAAAGAAAGTGTACAAAACTAAAAAATCTTATATTTACACTTTGAATTTCATAACCTACTGTCATTTTAATGGTTTAATTTTTTAATATAAAAATAAGATGGGCGACTGTTTTGATTATTCTACAAACAGTAGAATTATGAACCGTACAGTAATCCTTAATTATATGATAAAAGGAACCAGTAGCAAAAACACAATATAAGTATTTTATTTAACGTGCTTAACGACTTGTTCCTATGACCAGATAGTTCAATGTGCAGACCCAAAATATTAATCAGTTTCATAACAATTTTCTTTAAAAACTGATATGGTTCATTAAATTGAAAATCATAAAATTGAAGCAGATAAATCCGATAATGAAAACATTTCTATAAATTAATAGCGAGGTTAATGTTAGTATTTTTAATAAATATTACAAATTATAACTTATTTTACCTACACACGTAAGAAACTTTTTTAATGTATTATAACCAGGTTTATTTCCCTAATTTAATTGCAATTTTGTATGTACGAAGATGCCTTAATCAGTGCTTTTCGACTGATTAACTTCATGAACTATCAAACGGCATTTAACGTACCATTACCAGGCAAAAATGTTTTGTGCATCCGAAATACTTGCTAACGAGCACGTCACAGCGACGTCACTTGTCAATTTCTTTGTTAACTACCATCGGTTTATTTCAAAATGGTTTCTGCAATATTCGACAGCCGCATCGGCGATTTAAACATTTGTTTAGACTTAACATCTTTAGGTGAACATGTTAAGTCTTAAACACCTCAATAAAAAGCAACACTATGAACAAATTCTTCATAGGGGGAGACTACAAAGCAAAACATCCAGCTTGGGGCTCTTTAAAGCAATGAAAGAAAACAATCTGCAACAACTATCTATCGGCAAACCAACGTAATAGCCAACTGATAGAAACAAAATTCCAGATGCTATAGACTTCTGCATTACTAAAGGAATTTACATCAAAAAAATGTAAAGCAAAGACCTGCTTTGATCTATCATCAGACCACTCTATAGTAAGCCGTACACTCGCAGATCTTGAATAAATAAAAACAACCCTCCTTGCATAATAGTAAAACAGACTGAAATCCATTTAGGGAAAAATTTGGCTACCTAATCTCAACAGATCTGATATTGAACTGAACTGGGCATTGAAATTGCGGTAGAATATTTCACAACGAAAATACGGGAGGCTGCATGGTTTTCCACACCTACCCTTGTAACCCTTCTTAGAAAAAGTGATACATCTCCTGCTATTAAAGAAAAAAATTGCAGTAAAAAGACACCTGCGGAAACAACGGGAGCAAAATAAAATTGAATAAAGTCACTAAAGATCTAAAAGATTTGATTAAAGAAGAGCAGAACCATGATATTCAGAAATACTTAGAATATCTTAAGCCGACTGAAGCCACTCAATCTGGAAAGCCACAAGAAGACTAAAAAAATCCCAAAAACACAATCCTCCAATCAAAAATGACAACAACATCTGGGCCAGAAACGATAAAGGAAAAGCCGAACCCTTCTCGAAACATCTAGTAAATGTATTCAAGCCTTTCCCTTCAGAGTTATCCACCGAAGAGGAAAACGAGATAACAGAATTCCTAAATGCCCCATTTCAAATGGAATTGCCACATGGAAAGTTCAAAACTAAAGAAATAAAACAGGTCATAATAAAAGAAATAAACAGCAAAAAGGCTACAGGATTTGACCTTATCCCTGGAAAAATATTGCAAGAACTGTCTGTAAAACGCTACAAACTAATAACCTACATATTTAATGCAATTCTGAGATTAAAGTACTTTCCCAGCATCTGGAAAGTTGCTAAAATCATAATGATCCTCAAACCAGGTAAAAAAACTGAAGATGTTTCTTCCTATAGGCCTATAAACCTACTACCAATGCTATCCATTCTTAAGAAGTTATACGTTAAAAACTTAATATTATAATAGCAGAAAGGAAAATAATCCCAAAACATCAATTTGGCTTCCGCAATAAACACGGAACAACAGAGCAAGTACATAGACTAGTCAACCAAATTAATAGAGATTTAAATGCCAAAAGATACTGCTCTGCTGCATTCCTCGGTATATCTCAAGCCTTTGATAAGGTATCGCACAGAGGCTTACTAGTCAAACTAAAGCAGCTTCTTCCTTATCCTCACTACCTACTGTTGCTAGACAACACTTCCTAGTAAAGCAAGGCAGTGAACACACTGACTTATGTCCCATTAACTCAGGCGTCCCTCAAGGCAGCGTACTGGGCCCTGTATTATATGTTTTCTATACACTGCTACTGATTCCAACATCGCTATCCTGCAGAGGTTTCAAAACAAGGTCTTGCGTGCCATCGTGGATACCCCTTACTACGTCTCCAATGAAGTTATTCTACACGACATCCCTCTGGATTCCGTTACGGAAGCCGTGCATCGATTCAGTGCGGAATACAGTGAAAGAGTGTCAGTGCATCAAAATGAGTTGGCTAATCAGTTAAACGTGCCCGAAGCCAATGAAGTGCGAAGGCTAAAACGTCTGCTGCCAACAGACCTTACCCTAGGACCCGGATAAGTTTAAAGTTAAGACTACACAGACAAACATACTCTAGACTTATAATTTAGATAATTGTATGAAGATCACTCGCTGGAGTGAGACTCTACATGTCCATTACTTACTCAATCAAAACAAACGCTTGTTACCCACCGGCAGGTTGCGGATCTCTCATGGAATTAAAAAAAAAGACTTAACATGCGTTTGTGTAACCGAGCACAAGTTCTGTAGTGCAATTTAGTAACAATTGTTATTACAAAAAATATAAGATTAAATATTTTAGTTATAGCTGCAAAAATAATTTTCACATGTCACTTATTATGTAGAATAATTATAAACAAAAATTAAGTTTTTTAAATATTGACAATTTAACAGAGAAAAATTCGCTTTCTTTTATTGTACCAACGGTGTTCTTATTGTAAATTTAAGGGATTAAAATATGATGTTGCTCTTCAAGCAAGCTTTAAATTTTCAAACTAATATTAGCTTTTTAACAACATAAAACATCAGTTACACAAACAAATTTCTGGCGCTGCATTATGCCGTATATTACTACAAACAAAACCGTAAAAAGTCAACCCCTGCAAGATTCATTAATTTAATTAAAGTTATTCAGTTTTCGCTGCCCTCGCCAAGACATAATTACAAAGTTTCCGGGCAACTGCGCAAAAAGTCCGGATTATTTTTAAAAATAGCAATCTAAAATGCAAATGTAGTTGCAAACTCCATTACAGGTGGACTAAATTTAATTACCGGAGGTGCCCTACATTCTTGCTCGCCAACTTACAAAACTCGCGACCGCGCGTAACACAAAAGTTCGCGAGTAAGAAGTTTCCGGAATATTATTTGTCATGTCTATATCGCCGGCTTAAGCGGGCCACGTTTGCCGGCTTGGGGGCGGTTCGGGTGTAATATGAAATACATGTTTAACGTTGCATGAGCACATATACCTATTGTAACGCTGCTCCGAAACCGCGCCGGTGCGCTGATTACCGTTAAATTGGAAACCCTAATCTTCAATTTCGGAAATTGATTACGTTTAAATTATTAAGTTCGAGCTCGCCCCGATTGGCTCATCGGTAGCTTTTCGGTGGCTTGTAAACTGCCGTGTTTCTGCTTACCACTCTGTTTCATTCGAATTAACTAAACTGCAGTTTAGGTCCAAATACGTCCTGTTTAGGTTGCGTTAGCAACTATTACATGCAGGGAATTGGTTAATTTTGGGTAAAATTAAGTGAACATAGCACTTCAGTTAAGCTTGCATTTTCCAACACCAAATTTTCTTGGTTAGTATTTTGCAAGAGGTAATTACCCTGTGTACTTTACTTCAAGGCATCCGGATCTCTTCACGTAACTTTGTTGTTAATGTTCAGTAGTATAATTTCTAATATGAGATGTAATATAAATATATAGTAATTTATGTGATTCTCTGTATCACTAATTACATATTTAAAATAATCTGTCCTCTGTCTATACACATAATTACTAGAGCTGAAATATATGCAAAATGCATATTTTTGTATGCATGCACTTTTTTTTTATAAATGCATATGCAAAATATTATTTTGAATACTTAAGAGCATTCGCGTTCAGTTTATTCTTAATTTTATTTATAAAATATAGTTAAAGGGAGTACAAATAAGTCTCCGCCGTTTTTTATCAAGAATTGGGCATTTATTGTGAAAGAATGGAACCTTATGTTTTATTCAAAGTATTGTCCAATGCTAGCCACTGCTTTTTCCCATTTTTCTGGCAGCATACGGATACCGCGTCAAAAGGCTATCTACAAATCGACCCAATTTTTGGTATCTTCATATAATGTGAAGTGCTGCTCAGACAGGCCATGTGCCATCGACCGGAACAAGGAATAATCGGAAGGGTAAATACGGCAGGTATAAATACTCCCAATTGAGTGTTTTCAAGTAGGTTTGACCTGGCGCCTCAACATGTAGACGAGCATTATCATGCAGGAGAATAATTTTGTCGTGTCTGGAGTAGTAGTGGGCGCGCTTTTCCTTAAGTGTTCGACTCAATCTCATCAATTGTGTTCGGTAAAGAGTCCCAGTAATTGTTACACCAAGCTAATCCCACCAAATATACAAAATGAGTTTTTTTCCATGAATATTCGGCTTGGCTGTCGAAGTTGAAGCATGGTTACGTGGTCCCCATAATTTTCTCTTTTTTGGATTATCGTAGTGGATCCATACGATGCAAAAAACCCTTTCGTTTATGCTTGGCAAGCAACATTTCACATGTGCAAAATCGGCGTTCAACGTTTCTCGGCTTCAGTTCATATCCTTGCTTTTGAATATTCTCAACGATTTTAAACGATGTAAAATTGTTTGTTGAGTCACTCCTAATGTAAGTTCAAGTTCTTCTTGCGTTTGGCAGGAATCTTTCTCCAATAATGCTTTCAATTCCGCGTCTTCGTGCACTTTCGCCCTTCCGCTACGTTCTTTGTCTTCGACGTCAAACTCACGATCTTAAACTTATGAAACCACTCACAACAACATCTCTCAATTAAAGCAGTTTTACAAGTAATCGACGCGCCTCAGCTGCAGATTTCTTCAAATTAAAGAAGTAAATCAAAAGTTCCCGCAAATGACGCTTATTCGGATCAAAACTCAATATTCTCGCACAAAAAGATTATGCGATGATGATACAAAACCGCTAATATTTTAAAATTATGGTGTTGCCAGATGTCGAACTTTACGATATGACGTTTTACATCCAACAATTTCAACTATAACTAACTGGTGAGGCCATCTTTTTTCAAACGGCGGAGACTTATTTGTACTCCTTTTAAAATTCCTGTTTTGGATTCTTAAGTTTATGGGATGCTTAAAAAAGTTTTATTTTTAGTAACTACCTACAGGCGGTAGTTGAAATACTTTTATAATAGCTTCAAAAACGGTTTATTCTATATCTATTTACACTTCGCTCTAATGTTAAAGGATTAGTAACACCCTAAGGTAATACCGGATTACTTTTTGACAACTACACATTTTAAAATGCATTTAACTTTCCAACTTATAGTACAGAAACTATATAACATCTTTAAGAAATGGCCATTTAAACAGGTATTATAAACACAGAAGCAGAAATTTTAATAGTAGGCTCCAAATAAATCTGCAAATTTATAAGCACAGCTGAAATAATTGTTTTTTAGGATTTATCACCCTAAAACTAAAATATCTTAAGATGAACAATATAGTTCTTCAAATAGTTGATTTGCTCCACATCAGTTTCTAGAAAAATAAGATTTTTGTTAGGCTTTTTTCACATAAGAAATATGTTTTACCAGAATCGACGTATAAGTTTCATGGAAATATATGTAGAAGGTGAAGTTTAAATTCTAAAAACTGTTTTCTTCGCGCATTTATCTGTACATTGATAATGAATGTGTAACTTTTACTATAAATTATAATAATATTTTAACATATATTTCATTGTTTTTTGTTGCATTGAAATGTGTTTATAATTCTTATAGTTATTTGTTTTATTTGTTATATTTTGCTACCCACTTTTCCATACCTGGATACGTTAATCCGTCTTTGGAAACGCTTAGTTGTTTGACGGAAGATGGATTTGGATGGCTCAATAGCTTTTAGTAATAAGAATTTTGCGTAATTGATGGTGCAGGACAATTAAAAGGGAAAGAATTGTTAACCATCAGTTACCATTTATTACATTCATACATTGAGGGTGTTTTTTTTTATTTCAATTACCCTTTGAGTAGTACTGGTGGAGGAATCATAAATGGAAGTGATCTGGAGAAATTATTTTATACTGTTGTAATAGTCTTTAATAAGTGCCGAAGATTTAAGGTTTCCTAATAAGTATGGTCATATAAGCGATGTTTGTTTATTAATTTGACCGACATAAGTCCTTTGGTACTCTCCATGTGGTATTTTGTATACTCCTATTCTAATATTGATTTTAAGGACGGTCTGTGCATATTGGTTAGGTCTCTGATGTAAGGCAAAAACGCTTGTGTTGGTCGGTAAGGTCTTAAGATTAAAATTTTGTATTTTTATTAATATTTTCAATAATATGCGTTAAGGACTTGTTAAATTATCTGTATGTTGTGTCAAGTTTTAAGTTTTAATTTTGTTGTTTTGTGTTGGAAAGCCGGGCAGATTTGGCGGTTAAGTTTTTTGTTATAAAACTTCCCAGGAATTCTATCTTATTTGTAAATATAATGTTGGTGAGATATTTGTTTAGATTGGAAAAGAGTTTGAAAGAAATTTTATGCTAATGAGGCTGTATAACAAACGTTTTGTCGACTATCCTGTCTAACAGGGAGGTTTACACAAATAAGTTTAAGGTAAAAAACACAGGCTTTTGTTTCAAAATTGGCCATAAACAGATTTTTTGCGATATATCAGAAAAGAAAATTTATAAAAACAGTCGTGAGGCAGCCTTAGGCTGCCGCAGTAGCGCGCGGCGAGCCGTGGATTTGACTCCCAGGTCAAAAGCAACTACAAACGTCTATGGTGGTCGTAAAGTGTATTCTCCTTCTTCTAACGAGTTAGACTAGCAACCTGCTCGGGGTACGCCCAACATAGCTTATAGTGCAGTACGAAATATGTAGTTAGAATAACAATTTTGTAAAAGGATAGTGTTAATCGTTTTGATTTCTGTTTGGTGGTTTTTCATATCGAAAAGTCTGATAGATCTGGTGATGAAGGATTTTGCAACTGGATGAATTTGGGCAGGGTAATAATAGAATTTTGTATTTACGTAGGGGTTAGTATGAGTAAGTTTTTTATAATTAGCGCAATGAAAGCTGCATTTTAGAGATTTCTTGTTATAAGAGTATCTAGGAAGGGAAGAAACTATTTTATTTGGTTTCCATGGTAAATTTGATATTGGTATAGATTTGGTTTAGGCAGAAAATGAATTCGAAAAGTGTATCTTGTCCGTGAAGCTAAATAACAAAATAATTATCGGAATATTGTATCCATTAGGTAAGTTTAAGATGAAAGAAGGTGAGGACCTTTGTTTCGCAATCGGACATAAAAAGTTTTGCTGTGACGGGTGAAAGTGGGGAACTTATAGAGTGCCGTTAGTTTGACGGTAAAATTTATTTTGAAAGATAAAGTAGGTGGTGGATAGGCAATGATTCATTAAGAAGAGGATATTGTTATTTATATTGCAAGTTGACTTCAATATCTCTAGCTTATCAGGAATTGGGATATTAGTAAAAATAAAAATGGCATCAAAGCTGACCATATCATCTTTTCCAATAAGGAAGGCTTTGAGTATCTCTGTTCTTTCTGTAAGTGGTTAAAAAGTTTTGTCAATGTCAAGGTATTTATCTAGGTTGTGGGTGGGAGAACTAAAATACTAAATATCATAGCTTTTGAATTAATATTTTAATGACTGATTTTAAAACATCCCCTGGTTTTTATGACCAGAAATCTACTTGGTTACTAAGATACGTTAGCGACACGTTTTTTATCTGGGGTTCTTTTTCATCTAAATAAATTTTATATATTAACATTAATTTAACAATAGAGGTAAAACAAAACAATTTCGTTCCTAAAAAATCAACAAAAATCCTCTAAACTGCAGGTTTTTCCAGATTATTTACATACACACTTCCTACTAAATAAATAATGAAGTAAGTCGCTTATATTAATCTTCTAATACTAATAAGTCTTCCTAAGGAGTACGGAGATTGTGATCATGCGTAGAAAGCTAATATGTTGCTCTTGATAATGGCACCAACATTGATTTCTAAAACTGCCTCTGTCAGATTAAAATTTTAGTAATTACACTTTTTAGTAATATATATTAAACACCTTGGAACAAAAAATTGAAAATAACACTATCATCCTCTTTCTTTTGCCAAAATTAGAAAAATTAAAATAAATCAAACGAATTATTTATATTATTAAAAAAAGATATAATACTTCGGCGTTTTTAGTATTAAGTTGTCACAGACGATATAAATTGATCTTTTAATATACTTACAAGCACAAAAAGTTTGGGTTGGCCAAAGAAAAGGCTTAATATTCACGCTAAAAGGTTTTGTTCTAAATTCTGTAAAATGAAAATAGAAATTATTTGTGTTACGATCTAGTACATAAAATCAGCAAAGACAATTAAAGCAAACGTATGTAGTAGTAAGTTACGAATTTAACTTATTCAATAAAAACTTCCCATCATATACAACAAGGAAATGTAGAAGCTTATATTTATGTAGTTTACTAATTTCTGCTAGATGCTTCAAATTTACCAGACCTAATTTGATAGTATTATCACTTAATCTAAGTTACGGAATATAACTTTAAATTCAAAAAAGATTCGTAATTTTACTGATAAGATTATTGTTTAAAGTTATTAAATTTGTATTAATAAAATACATAAACTATATATAAACAAAATGTCAATGGCAGTATTGCTGTAAATGGTCGCAAAATTTAACTCATATTTTTAATCCTTTTGGTCTTACGGAAATAAAATCATGGTTAAGATTTAAATTTAGATCTTTCCATTATGTGAATGCAGTTAACCATTGTTAAAAAAGCGCTACTAGTCATCTCTGGGATTATAGTCGTTAATGTAATGGCTGCTGAACAGAGAGGAGTATGCAGAAGAGATTGGAAATAGAAAATGGTGGAGAAATAGAAGGCTGGAAACATTAAGGTTATTTAAACAAATGAACTAATCTCAAGTGTAAAGGAATTGATGAAGAATATATTCAATTCGAACTATCTCATCTCTTTTCCTGTTCTTCTCAGAGTATACAAATTTGATTGTCAATAACTTCCCCCCCTTCCTTCCCTATAGAAAAATATAATTGGGTCTATTTGGAGAACAAATATTTACAAGACACTGCACTTGACTAAATTAAAATAGGGCCTATGAACTTCCATGCGAGCAAAGCAGCAGGGACAGCTATAGAATCCCTTCAAATTCTCATACTGTTCATAAATTTCCAGGTCAATATAAGGAAAACAAACTCAATTCTTATAAACGATTTTATTAGCAAAAATATCACATAGCAGTCTTTACCTTACGCGCTGGGGTAATGAGGAAGTTGTGCAAGTACAGCGCCTCCTGAAGGCGTGAAACTGCTTGAAGATGGTGCGAACCGCGATTGCGAATAGGACGCCGTCGATGAGGTCTTGGGAGCATCTGTTTTGGTGCCTTGGAATTTTAAGGGACAAAAATTCTAAATTAAATATCAGTTGATACATCATAGCGCATATAGATGTCGCTCTAAGTAAAGACCGTTTCCGAGCACTTAGTTAAACAAGGCAGACGATAATTTTCGGATAATTATAAGTATTCTGGATATATCCTCTTTTCCAACCTTCATAAATTATCCAAAACAAACTAAACGATACAGAACATTCAGAATAAGATAACAAAGAATCTACATAAGTCTGTAAGATGATTGCTAAAAAAACATATTAAACCAAAAAGTACAGTTGGGTCACACCAGTTTTAACTAAACCCATCAGCAAAGACCAATACCACACTCAAGTTACTTACCCATCCGTTTCCAAGATTGCAAAATGCATGTAAAAGGTAAAAAAGGATGGCTTCTGCAAGACAGTGAAACTGGAGAAAGTCTTCAGCAACGTGCAAACTAATATTTGAGAGCTAATTCTGGAAAATGATCCAGGCAAGGATTTTACTAAAAAAGGAGCATGGTGGAGCTTAAAGAGGTTTAGCCAATGTAAATTTTCAGTAACTCCACTTTCCGATGATGAAGTATCACCTGGAGGAAGTCGATTTGTTTTGCTGCAGATGGGAACAAAAAGTCTCTTGTTAAAAAAAACTGTAGATTAATTTTGTCCCAGTAAAATCACGATAGTAAATGTTTTACAGCATAAAAGAAAGAAGTCTAAGCTAGAAAAGTGAAATATAAAGATAAAGTTTCTGGTCTATCTTACAAAAAATGAACTGCACAAAGAGATTCAAATAGCAAACTTAATTATGTTCCAGAGTGATCTAGTAGCGATTGAAATATATTTGGGGTATTTGAACTTCCACTGATACCTACTAAGACAATATCTCAATATACCGGACAACTAGTCCAAGTTGAAGGTCTTAAGTTCCCTGTGAATAGTAAGAAAACGTCACAGTTTTAAAATTATACTTAAAAGCCTGGTAAAAAACAAAATTTCTGCAAAGATCACAGATGGTCTTAAGAAACACAGTTTGTTTGATAAAATTTAAAAGGTTATAATAAAAAAAAATAAATAAAAATAAGAGACTAGAAGATGTACAAACAGCGTTGTATAACTTTACTTTATGGATCGGAAAAATAGCAACTCACTCTACAAAGAAAAATAGTTAAAGCTAATACATATGGACAAGTACCGAATACACACAGGAATACCAACTTTGCCGGAGAGTACATTTTCCGCAAAATATTCAAACGAGTAATCGACTAGCCAAAAACAATACGCTTAAATGCATGAAACAGTAGTACATATTGCTTAGGACACTTAAAAATATGTTTCGTGCTATAGTGATATCTCTATTTGTATATCGAGCCCGAAAGATAATTCCTAAGGGTTTCTCTCTTCGGAGAATACTCATTTTAAAAAAGCGCCTGTTTGCCAGCTCTGTTTAAACTTCTGCTTCCTCGGTTTCCCTCTGTTGAAATTCAGATAATTAAGACTCAATTAGCTAATTAAGGCGCGAGATCCCCCGAAAGGGCCGTCGATCTCCTCCACTGCGCAGTGGGCGAGCCGTTGTGAAATATTAGAAACGCAAATTATTCTTTGATTGGCACGGACATTACGCCGAGGGATGCTGCAAGAATATGCAATGTTCAATTAGCCCGGTGCGTGTAATCGGCCTTTTGATTCCGCCCGAGAATGTTGTGCCTTCAGGTGCGCAACGATTTGCATAGCGCCTACTTCACTTCTGGTGCGTTGGAAGTTGCCCAGTTCAACGCCTTTCTAACGTTACGAATCACATTTTTAAATAGTGCAACCAGTGATTTTAACCGTTGGTCTGTTGTTATTAATTTCGTAATTTTAGAAATATAAATTTAATTTTTAATTAAAAGATTGTAATTTTTTATGTAATTTTTATAAATAACACTAATATACAAAAAATTAAAGTAAGTAGTATTCTCCAGCCGCTAACATAACTTCCTACAATGTCTCTATATGTGTCATTATCTCCATGATGGAAGTTCTTAAGCTGCCTTTAGTGTTATAATACCTCTCACTGGCCTACGACTCCACCATGCCCCACATTTAGTAGCAGAGGGAATTGCACCCTGCATCGGAGGGGTAGCACAAATTGTTGTATAGCCATGGTTGGGTCTTCCTGGCCTTGTGGGTCGAAAAAGATATTTTTTCATAACGACTACCTTCTTTATCCAGGGCTTGACAATTGTCTTAAATACGTATATATAGCTGTCAGCGGTCACCTTCAAATTTTTCTCAAAGTGTTGGTGTACTGACAAGCTTTAATACCATTATGCAGTCAGAATACTTTGTATGTATAACAGTAGACACTTCGAAGGTACCTTAGCAGTTCCAACGGTTATTTTGATGTCATTTGGCAGAGCTTGGACCTTTATCTTTCTATCCAATTTGTTTTGCTTGTTTTCTTCAGCATAAAAAACTTGTAGTAAAGGTCCTGGTGCATTACTAGACCTGGCCACGTCAATTTTCTCAAGATCCTGATCTTCTCCTTCAATTTTCAAATGAATTTATCACTTTTCCATTGATTAGATTACTTGCTGTGAATTATCCTGTTAGCAGTTACCTCTTCCTAGTGGTCAGATTTTTTGTAGCCAAATCAGGCAATACTTTCTATGGACGATTTTCTGGCATCAAAGAATTTGAGTATATCAGCTCTTAGGTCATATTCTCGGCTTATTGTGTCAACAATTATAGGTTGGTAATTATATAAAGCTAACTTGTGTTACCTAATAGAAGATTGCGCATGCGCATAAGACGACCTTTCGGCTTTCTTGCAATGCAACCTAAAAGAATTCCGGATTTTCTTCCACGACCCCCTAAATTTCTTATATAAGCAAAGTAAATAGGAACATATCTTTAAAAAATTATGTACTTATTTCAACTTTAATAATATACAATTTATAGAGACTTTGATATTATTTCCTCCTGTATACATACAACTATGACCAATTAGATAAACCAAAAGTCATAATATAGGCATTAGAAAAAAAAATCAGATATACTGACAAAAGACTGTGCAAAAACTGAAAAAGAACAAATTGATGAGAAAAGATAAGATTAGTGCAGAAATATTAAATCAACTTAACGATAAGGAAATCGAGCTTTTATGAAAAATTTGTAATAATATATGAGACATTGAACTATATAAAATCTGTGTACGTGTCAATTTAAATTTTTTTTAAGTTTTCCATGTTAGTAAAATTACACTTATAATTCTGATACAACGTGTAAATAATTTTCTAGATTGGTAAATACCTCAGGTGCATGCGGGATTTAAAAGTGAAAAGGGCACAAGGGAACAAACAATCAAATATCCGACAAATAATAAAAAAGCAAGATAGTTTGAGCTAGTACATACAAAGCCTTTTATTGTATGAATTGGGCAAAACTGTCGAAAGTACTATTTGATACAGAAACTCCCAAACATCTCATCCTACTCATAAAACAACCGTATGAAACTTAACGACAAATACTCTAGGAATTATAAGGTGCAGAAAAGTATATGTTAAGGTTGTATACTTTTTATCATATTGTTCAACATCTGTGTGGAGTATATTATACGAAAGCTCTTGATAAATGGAAAGGCGGTATTACCAGAGGCGAAAAAAGAATAAAAAACTTGTGGTTTGATGACGACACCATACTCTTTGCTAATTATAAACCTAACAAGTCTGGGTTGCTCGAAAACATCAAAAACAAAATTATAAACTTTGGGTTGAAATTAAACCATCAAAAAACTAAATTGATAATTATAAAGAGAGTACAAATAAGTTTCCGCCGTTTGACAAAAGACAACCCCACCAGTAACTTATGGTTGAAATTGTAAGATATAAAACTTCATATCGTAAGATTTGACATCTGGAAACACCATACTAAAATATTAGCGATTTTGTATCAGCATCACATAATTTTTTTCGTGCAAAAATGTTGAGTTTTGAGCCGAATAAGCGTCATTTGCGGGAACTTAATTTATTTCTTTAATTTGAAGAAATCTGCAGCTGAGGCACATTGATTGCTTGTAGAAGCATATGGTGGGCCTGCTTTAAGTGAGAGAAGTTGTTATGGGTGGTTTTATAAGTTTAAGAACGGTGAGTTTGACGTAGAAGATAAAGAACGTAACGGAAGGCCAAAAGTGTACGAAGATGCGGAATTGGAAGCGGTGAGTTTGAAGGAAGATTCATGCCAAACGTAACGGAAGGCACATTAGAAGTGACTCGAAAGATTTTACGTCGTTTAAAGCATTATTGAAGGAAGATTCCTGCCAAACGCAGGAAGAACCTGCACTTACATTAGAAGTGACCCAAAAAACAATTTTACGTCGTTTAAAATTATTGGGAATGATTCAAAAGTAAGGAAATTGGGTTCCATACGAACTGAAACCGAGAAACATTGAACTACGATTTTGTATATGTAAAATGCTGCTTGCCAAGCATAAACGAAAAGGTTTTTTTAAAAATTGCTTCATAATCGACAGCCAAGCCGAATATTCATGGAAAAAAACTCATGTTGTGTATTTAATGCGATCAGTTTGGTGTCGTGTATCATGAGTTGCTCAAATGTAACGAAACCATTACTAGGGCTTTCTACCAAATACAACTGATGAGATTGAGCCCAGCATTCAAAGAAGGACTACTAGTCCAGACTCGACAAAATTATTCTCCTGCATGATAATGCTCGTCCACATGTTACGGCGTCGGTCAAAACTTACTTGGAAACACCCAATTGGAAAGTCTCACTCTACCCGCCGTATTTACCAGACATTGCCCCTGCGATTATCACTCGTTCCGATTGATGGCACATGGCCTGTCTGAGCAGCACTTCACATTATATAAAGATACCAAAAATTGGGTCGATTCGTGGATATCCTCAAAAGATGAAGCGTTTTTCCGTATGTACCCATATACTGCCAGAACGATGGGAAAAAGTAGTGGTTAGCCATGGACAATACTTTGAATAAAACGTAAGGTTCCATTCTTTCACAATAAATACCCAATTTTTGATAAAAAATGGCGGAAACTTATTTGCACTCTCTTTAGATCAAAAAGATTTAATTAATAACGTAAAAAACTTACAAGATATATAAATTGTCAATGTCCTTAATTATTTAAGTTCAAATATAATAGAGTTGAGAAGTGTCTTGTGTGAAGAAGAATAGCTATGTTGAGAAAAACAATGGTTAAACTTAGCAAAATTTGAAAAGATTGTAACATATCGAACGAAACAATAAAGAGAATAGTACAATATTAAAATTTTAATAGCAACATTTGGGACCCAGACATGAACGCTAAAAACTAACGATAGGAACAAAGTAGATTCCTTCGAAATCTGGTGTTCAAGAATTCATTTACGAATTCCATGAACAGACTACAGAGCAAATGTATTCATGATAGAAGAATTAAACATACAAGATCGCCTTTTCACCGTGGTAAGATGTCGTATCTTAAAATACTAAAAGAAATAACCATAATTTAGAGATTGGGACTACGAAAATGTTCTCCGAAAAGGTGAATAGACCAAATTAAAAGCTTTAAAGAAACAATACCCCAGAAAATTGGAAGAATTACCAAAGATAGAGAAAGATAGAGAGAGATAATACATAGGACAACATAAGAGTTGGCCATGTAATCACGTCGTTTCTTTAATGAAGCTTACGATTATTAAAGAGAATACGAAATATACTTTGTTACCATGTCGGGCCCGGCGGTGATAAATCGGGCGTCGGGACGCTACGACTGGCAACGTGTGGGGCACGGAAGGCTAAAAAAGCAGCGAAGCCGGTGGCGGAACCAGGCAGCGTGCAGCAGGGCCGAGCATCGGGGCCGATGGTGGAGCCGGACAGCGAGCACCAGAGGCGGCAGCGAGACCGGGCAGCGAACAGCCGGTCCGGAAAGTGAGCAGCAGGTCCGAGCAACAAAAGAAGCCAAAAGGGACTCACCTGATGACATTTGATGGTTTCTTCTTAAGACTGACGACTGAAAACGAATTCTTTGGTGGCTCAGGTTTTAAGGGCTCAGCTCGTGCCCCACTCTGCTGGTGGGGTAAGAGTTCAGGGTGGAAGCACGCTGAGCCCACTGGGGAATGCAGGGCTTGTCCAGGATTGGTGTACGCCGGGGGCGCCTTTGCGCTGATTGGAAAATGCGCCGGCGCCCTTGCCCTGGTTGGTAAATGCCGTGGCGGCTATGGTCGGTGGCCTTCAGGTCGACTCGGAATCGCTTAGCACGACGCGGCGCAGTAGGTCAACTACCGGTGTTGCACACGGCGCCACAAAGTCGGGCTCAGGTAACATTCCTTTGGGATTATAAACTCCAAAGAAGGGCCTTCCGAGTCAGGTAACATTAGCCCCAGCGAAATCGGGGCCAGGTAACAACTTCAAAGTAAGCCATGCTCTTGGGACATTTTTTAATATTTTAGCAGCTTATATGCAATTTTAGTACAGCATTAGCTAAATTCAATTAATAAACTAATAGTAGCTGTTTCAAATTTGCAAAACACATCCTTTGTGTTAAAACTTCAAAAATAATTCAACAATTAAGCGTAACTGATTTTATATGTATATCTGATTTAATTTTGTACGTACAAATACCTGAGCCAGGGTATGGAGCTACCCTCAATAAATTCCTGAAATCCAGCACTTTCTTTGGGAGTAATAGAGTGTAAACTAATTCCGCGATACAGCCAGCCAGCCATCAGTGCTCGCGAAGAGTTCGCAATTACCGGAGCAGCCGGATTTTCCGTAATAAAATACTAAATAGTTGAGCAATCAGGCTCAGATAGATCAGGTTCTTCTGCAGCTCGCGCAGTCAGGACTACGGGCGGATTTGACGAAATCCGTTTAAAGCTTGATAACTTGTGTCCCGCGCGACGGCAACTTTCCAAATCGCTTCCCTAATGAAATTTTAATTTCTGCAGTTACATTCGGGCCCCATCATTAGATTTTATGGCAGGGCCCGCGCTTGTTAGTGCTCCTACGGTAGCTTTCAGCGCACAGCCGAAATTTGCCTTCTGATTTAGATTCCGCACAGGCTGCCCAGGCAGCGCTGAAACTTCCAGCTTATCGTTCCTCCTGTATCATTCACTTAGCCGTGATCAAATTTTACGATTTCATTGACACGGCGCGCACGAAAATGGGAAGCCACGTAAAAATCGCGCTTTACGGCGGGAACGTGATGCCGGCGATTTTTCAAGCGCCGCTCCAATTAAGCGTCCAAGGCGGAATCGGAGCGTCGCGCTGATGAATTTTCCTCCGGTATCGAGGGCGAGCCCTTTCGGGAGAATTATTTATTTAGGTTTTTGTTATAGATTTTGGTAATGGGAGGTAGCGGCGGCAATAAATGAGGTCGAGCTGTTTTACGAATGCCTGCGAACATAAGGAACTGAACGATAAGGCGGAAGAAATAAAGTTTTTCCCTTATTGGTTTTTGTGTTATACTAACAGTGTAATACATAAACAACATATTGGTTTTTGTGTTCGTTTATACTAACAGTGTAATACATAAACAACATAATGAAATCTGGCAGGAAAAATATTCTTACTGTAACACAAAGTAAATATTTGGACGATTGAAAACTAATAACAAAAACATATTAATTGGCCATAATATTTCAGATAATTACGTGTAAATGCTTGAAAAAATTAAAAGAATATTGCAAAATTATTATAGTTATTGCTAAAAAAGTTATTCTTTATTAAGATGACTTCAAAATATCAAAATTGTTATATTAAAACAAATATTTTGAGAAAAAGTACTACAGATAATTAGATTATTATTATTACATGTATTTACAGGATGACCATAAGCTATAGAAGCAAAAACTTTAATTGTAACATTGTTATTAAATTACAATAAATTAATAAAAATGACCTGCAATATCAAACAAATTAACTTGTACTACTAATTGTAAGTTTGCAAAAGTTCCTCACAGCGCCAAACGACATGGGAAAGAACTTATTATACGCAACACCTTTTCCTTTATCAGGTTGTTCCATTATTCGACTAAACTGCTTTCAGGATTCTAAACTACTGTAGTGTTTTGTGTAGACTTGCGCCTACAAACTAAACCAGGCGCTGTAGTTTGTTTAGTTTAGTTTAGGTTAAATCAGAATAGTTTGTCTTGCATCATGCTCAAGTCAATTTTGTCATATACATTTCTAAACCCAAGGTAATATATAGTAATAGGTGTATAAATAAGTTCTCAGCTTTAGATTTCACAGGACGCAAATCACCGTTTACATATAACGTATTAGTCCGCCCTCTTGCGGTTTTAAAGCAATGACATTTGGTCTTTCGAAACATCATGCGATTTGGCGTTTGATGCACATAACCTCAATAATCAGCTGTGTTCACGATGGCAATCACAAAAGAGCATATTCGATTTTTTATCCACTTCGTGTTTCATCTTAAGAAAAACGCTGCTGAAGCCACCGAAATGATTTGTGCTGCATATGGTGAGAATACAGTAAGTCATGCAACGTGCAAAAAGTGGTACCAAAGATTTGGCGGAGGAGAGTTTAGTCTTGAAGATCAACCACGCACTGGACGCCCTCAAACATTTGACACGACCTCTTCCGATTATCATTTATTCCGGTCGTTACAGCATCACTTGACTGATACGCACTTCAAAACAGAAGAAGAAGTCCGAAAATGCATCGATAACTTTATCGTCTCGTAGCCGGTGAGCTTCCATCACCGGGGAATTCGCAAGCTACTCGAAAGATGGCAAAAGGTCATCGATGCCAACGAAGAATACTTTAATACTTAAGCTTTTTTTTTGTTTTTAAATAAAACTTTAATTTTGCAGAAAAAGCTGAGAACTTCTTTATACACCTATTAGCTTTCAAAATATTGTTATGGTGCACATCTCGATATACTTTTGAACCTTTGGGTAGAAAAATAAAAGTTATATCTGTAGAATAGATTGTACCCCATAACAAAACAGATAAATGCATTCTGACAATGCATAACTAAATGAGAAAGTCTTAATCGTTTATAAAGCACTTCCTATAGTTTTAGTGGTTTTTAGGTCTTTTAGGCCTGTGAAATTGGTATTAGCCAGTAAACAAACAACGACTCGAACACTTTAGTGGTCGGAATCTTTAACGCCGAACATATTAGTAAAATGCTGTTTTTACAACTTTTATAGCTAAAGATACATCTTTGCTATGAAGTGAACACTTTCAAGATTATTGACATTTTCTTATTAAAGTTTATATATTTTGTTGACCTTTTTAGTTAATGTTGCGAAACGTAAAGATCACCAGAGTTGTTTGTCATATGCCCATAAAGGCTTAAATATGGTTTTATATAACAATACCTTGCACTCTATGGATAGTTATGATTTGCATCCAATAATCTAAGTACATCTGGCTCAATATAATCAATTTATATTTAAAAAGGACATCTTTTTTTCAGATAAGATGCCTGTCTAATTGCGTACCATAATATTTTGCATCATCATCTTGCAGAATTTGGCAATTATTGTTGTTGATATTGAAAGTGAAGAAGTGGCAGATGAATTTTCAATTCGTAAGCTCGTTGTGCCGTATCTTACCAAAAACCTTTTTTGCATACAGATCAATATTTATTTAATGGATTACTTTGTGAACCTATTGTTTAGTTCTCTGCTCATTATGAAATTCAATTAGTTCTGCTCTGCTGTTAGGAGTTTTTTTTTTATCTAGGATTACTTTCAAAATTTTTATATAATTTTCTAAAAACCTTTGGTAAAACTGCCGAAAGACTGTATGAGGCGTTTCTCCTGTTTGTTTAGGTTTTAAAATTATAATTATTTGAACAACTTTCTAAGTATTCCAAAAATACTTAAGTCAAAGGATGGCATTAAAAACAAAAATTATTAATTTAATACACCTCGCAGGTAATTCTTGTAGCACTCCATCAATGGCTAAATCAAAGAGGCACTCCTCAATTGTTTTTTGTTATATCTTTTATGTAATCTTGTTATGGGAAAGTACTTTTGGAATAAAGGTTCTAGAAAGCTATTGCTTTTCCATGGTCAATAGTCATTTAAAAAAGGGAATGGTTGTAAGGCTTTATGAAGATGCTTTGCGAAAACGCCAGCTTTTTCTTTATCATTTTTAAGCTTCTATACATTAAAATGAGAAGCCTTATGTAGAAAGTAATGTCGTCTGTCTGTCCGCCTGTCCGGCCTTTTATTTTTCAACTTTTGGTCTAGGCAGCTTCCAAGCTGGAGACAAGTTTCTATTTCTGTCATTTCTGACATCTGTCACGCCTTTTTGATCTATGGATAGATAGACAAAAAAACGTTTTCAGTATACAACTAAGAAACAAAAGTCAAGTCCAGACGCCAAAAATCAGCCTGATCGGAAATCTCGAGACCGGTTTGGCCGGAAGTGGCCGCAAATTTTTGTTTATGTATAGAAGCCCCGACATCCGGAGTTCCACGTCCGTACTTGTTTCATGCTTGAACACCGTTATTTAAAAAATAAGTAGTCCGAGTATTTAATGAGAAAATTAGTATTTGTATATTTTGTTCTATAATAATAGTAATAATATTAAGGTACTACTTATTTATGTATTCACATTTTCCTGGGTATCATTTAATTACCAAAATTTGTAGCCGCTTTTAAATTATACAAGACAGCTGGATGATTAGTTTTTTTTAGAATAAGTTAAACTCATAATTACGATCAGGTTCTTAAAACCCAAATAGATTACAATTTGTAAATTCGCAATTATAATAAAGTATATTAGCTAATAATAGACACTGCAAGGAGGGTAACTATACATGGCCTTTATTATGCCACACAAAAGAACTTTTTATCCCCGTAATTAAAGTTTTCAGCCAATTTTATAGCTAGGTCAATGTTTGAGTCTTTATTGTGGCTGCCTTTTATCAGAGGGGCCAAAGTGCTCGAGGAGCGCTAACTAAGTTTAACAATAGCAAGATAAAAAATATTACAATAAAATTTGTTCTATAATTAAATTGTCTATTTTGTTATGTTATAATTCGCTAATTGAAAATTCAACTCAACTCAACTCGGTGTAAGGGTGGCCTCTATGCACACCATCTTCACCAAGAACTTAAATCTATTTCCATATAAGATTCAACTTCAAACGCCTCTAACCGAGGTCAATATTAGCAAGAGGATTACTTTTGCCAAAGTGATCATGGAGATGGTTCCGACCAAACAGTTGAACGTGAGGCACGTTTATTTCACGTATAAGGCCTATTTTCAAATAGATGTTGAAGTCAACAAACAAAATTACCGACATTGGAGTTCCGAAAACCCACACTTGAGCGAAGTTCGTCGATTGCAAAGTTAGTGTATGGTGTGCAGTTTTCCACTATGGAATTGCCGGCCCACCATTTCTCACAAAATACGTAAATGAAGAAGTTTATCGCACAGAAGTTCTCGAACAATTTATTCCAATTGTGAAAGACAAAAGAGAAGTTAACCAATACTGATTTCAGCAAGATGGAACCACCCTTTGTCAGACTCAGGGCATCGTTGACATCCTCACAAAAAGTCTTTGAAAAGAAGATCATAGTCTGGACACTCTCCGTAATTCTCCTGATTTAAACCCATGTAATTTCTTCTTATAGGCTTATCTTAAACATAGAGTTTATTTGAACAGACTTCAATCCATCGTCATACTCAAGAATAGCATCACAGAAGAGGTTGTGGCCATGTCTGGAGACACCAGAAAAGCTGCAAAGTTTCAGGAAAATAACAATCTCTAGTGAAAGCAGTCATTTTGAAAACACAATATACTATACTTCATTTATTCATCATCATAATAAAAAAATAAATTGGAAATTTTTTATAATGAATTTTTTATCGTTTACGTCACATAATGAAGGCCTTGTATGTAGATAAAAAATTGAGGCATTCTATTGGTCTGACTTTTTTTGGCGCACTTACAGGCACTGCAGCCGCAAGGCCTTATCGTGCCCACTAACATGCATTTAAACGCTAGGACATTCTCTCTCTCTCTCTCTCTCCACACACACACACACACACATGGGTTGAGCGAGACTCAAATTCACGCACGCTGGCTAGAGGACAGACCCAACTGGTTAAACCATCTGGGCCACCGCGTACCCTTTCTTTATAAATACTATGATTTTGATGTGTAGCAAAGAGAGCTGTATTATTAGAGTATATTGCATTAGTGTAGTGGGGTTTATAGGAATGTATTTTATGTATAAAAGATTCAACAGAAACTTTGCAGGACTCCGAATTGAAAGGCTTGACGTCAATGAAAACTGCACGGCAATAGCTTTTATTTTCAAAAGTAGTATTAATGTGATCTACTACTCTGTGTACTTGTTTTATAGGGAGAGCTGACTCCTAAATTGGTAGGAGTCTTTTCAGGTTAAATAGTTTAGAGAATAGTGGTAAGAGGCTGATGGGTCTATAAGAGGTAGGATAGTTCGAAGGTTTCCAGGTTTGTGGATAAGGATCAACTGGATTGTTTTTCATTGGACTTGGAAAGTGCCCAATTCTTAATATGTTATTAAAGATGAGGGTAAAAAAACTTGACGCCTTTATGCGGTAATTCCTTTACTATTAATTGGCGAAGCGAAGCGGAGTCACTAACTTCATGTTGTCCGTCTGTCTGTTTGTCCGTCCCTCTGTCCGTCCGTCCGTCCGAGCAATAACTCGAGAACGGCTGGGAATTTCCAAATTATGTTTTCACCAATCGACAGGTGACCAAAAAGGCTTGTTTGCTAGTGATTTTGAAACTGATTGGTCGAAGGTCAGCGTTAGTGACCTTTACGATTTCTAATTTTCAAAATAGCAACATAGGACATGTAGCATATCATTCAACTCGTCTATGACTGCTTCGCCACTTCGCTATGCGTTGCAAGCTTTGCAGGTTTATTTTTTCAGTGGTAACGTTGCATCCCGGTGAACTGTTATAGTTTGTGTTTTTATCAATATTTTCTTCGACTTCACCAGGTGAAAATGGTTTTATAAGCAGAAAGAGCTAGTAAGGAGCCATTAATAAATTGTTTACTTTATCGCTATCTACACCTGAGGATGGCTGGAAAACAGTCTAAAGATGGGTAGCAAATAGTTCTAATTTATTTTCATCAGTACAAGCCCATATTTCGTTTACGTTTCAAATATGATGTATTTGCTGTTGGGACCTATTGAGGCGTCTGGTGGCTTTTCAATGTGAGTACCCAGTCTTCTGCGTAGTTGTCAGTCTCTAAAGATACAGTGAAGATATTTGTTTTTTGTTTTATTGATCATTTCTTTTAGGCCTGTGGCTGCTATATTAATTCATGCTTTTGTCGATAGGTAATCTACTTTCATGCCATATTTTTTGAAAACGCCGTTTTTAGCGGTCTTTTGCTTTATTGCTGCAGTGCAATAAAGGATTCATAGTTTTTCTGGTAGCTCTGCTGTGGCCCTTGAAGTAACCAAGTAAATTTTTTGGTTGAGCATTTCAACTGCATTATTCATATCAGTAGCTGTTTTAATAGAATATTAGTTTCCAGTTAAACGTCTAACATATATCTAAATTGACTCAATTTGTTCTGTGATTGATTAACGTCGGTATCTTGATTTACTGATTACTGACGTAGAGATCGTGGCTAAGATAGGGCTGTAGTCAAAGGATAAGTCAAGACAAGATTCAATTTTCAAATTGCTTAGAGGAATGCTTTTAGTCACAAAAAAGTCGAGTAGGTCAGGAATCTTTGCTGTGTCGGTCGGTACGAGATATATCTATAGATGTTGTCTGACAAATAGTTTATTGTTATACAACTTATCGACTTACTAATACCTCACCGGTATTACTTGCTTTTACAACATAAACACAATGTCATTTTTCGAACGAATTTTTCGTTAATTCATTTTGTCAATCACCTCCTTCATTTGGAGTATTGCTAATGCCAGGATCCGTTTTCCTCAGGACCTTCAGCAATGCAAGCTTAGCGTTTTAATCATAGCGATTAACACCAAATTCACATGTAGGACAGATTTTATTGTATATATGTTTTGTAAATACATAACGCTTTATAGATTATATGACTTTTGAAAATACGATTTTTGTTTACACACTTTGTTTTGTTTATCTCGGCTATTTTTATCGATTTTACGTTGTCGTTAATAGCTCTCAAACTAATTAATTATATATGACTAAAATAAAAATAAAATACATTTAAAATTGAATAAACTACAAGCGCTAATTCTATACTAACTTTTATTTAATATTATTATTGTAATCTAAAATAATAAGCAAAAATTTTATGTAGATAACTTTTTGAAATTGTTTTTTACCAGATGAAATTACTTTTATATAAAATTGATTGCAAGAGCTATTGCTGTTCTAAAATTACGTTTAAAACTTAAAACACATTTAATACGATTTGTACTAAAACAAATAGCTAGGCCAGTACGCTGCAGCAGCTTAACAACTGCAATTTTAAAGCGCTTAATCCCTGATTTGATAATGAGATTAAAAGTTTAGTTTGATGTACTATTTTGGCTAACACAATCTTATCAACACTTGCTGCGATTTAATTCGGTTTAATTTGTCGACTGAAATTACAGTAGTTAAGTTTAAATTTTTTAACAGTATTGCCGTAAAACGATTGTTTGACTTTTACAAATTAAAGCTTATTAGTACAAACAAAGTAAAAATATCTGTATAGTATTTTTACTGTAAAACTGTTATAATTACTATGGCTCTGCAACAATAATAAGCTATTATTTTTTATTATTTATCACTTACATATGATAAAAAGATAAAAATTCAAAAATGGGCTATTGTAGGAAGAAAGTAACGGGCTTTCCAATAGAAATGATAAAAATGAACTTTGTGCGCGTATGGTAACTATGTTTGAAACTCCATAATCGTTGGTGTTGGTTATTTTTAGTATAGTATTTCGAATCGTGCAGTATTATATTTTAAGAACACTTTCAATTTATGTCAATATCTGTCTGATTGCAAGTCGTGGACGTCGAATGGAACGAATATACCCTATGAAAGATGTTATGAATAAACTAGCATGCGTAATGCTCTTGACCGTATTTAATAAAAACTTCAATATGTCAATTCTTTAGAACTTGAATCTAACCTAAAGAACACTTCTTCGTTTATAATAAACCTTACTTATGGTAGAGTGGCTTTGTCGATAAACAAAATTTGTCATTTTTAGGACGAATCTAACCTAAAGAAATAAGTTTAAAACAAACTAAAGTATTAAGCATAAATATAAAGAGCGTTCCGGAAAATCGCTTTAATACAAAAATACATTAACAAATATGGTTGCTGAGAGATTTAAAAAAAAATGTTTAACAAGCGGGTTATAAACACTAAACTTCAAAATTACACATTTTTAAAATACTGAAATGCAAATAAAAACTCCCATCTGAGACACGAAATTTATAAAGGATATCTGGCAAAATGTAAAGATACACAATTTTCAAAGAAGTAAATTATAATCTGAACATCTCTAATATAGCAGATTGCGGTTGAATACCATATAAATTATTAATAATAGAAGTAGCGTATTATGCATGTCTATTGTGAGTCTTGAAAGGAATGTAACAATTTTTTTTAATTTATTAACTATTGCTATTTATTGTGTTTTATTATATATTCGAGAGAAATATGGGGATTAAGAATTTTATTTATAACAAAAGAGATCATCCCATCGCTACTTAATAAAAATCTGGCAAATAGAAAAATTGAGTTAAAAGGTAGCACCCCATTTCCTTCGTGTTTAGTAATCCTTACATCATAAGCCTATTTTGTGGAAATATACAACGTACCTAAAGCAGACAGTAAGTTAAAATTAGACTACAAATAATCCTTTAAAAATATCAAAATTTGTTACTTTTGTATAAAGTTACAATAATTAAATTGTAATTTTTCCACAAATAAATATTTATTATTACATACAAATAGCATTTATACATGCGCTGCGTTACATATTGAAATATCATTTGATTTTTATATAATAGCTATCCGATTTTTCATAAAATATTCAAACCAACTGTTGTTGATTTTTAAGCATCTAATAACAACATATAATAAAAAAAGATGGATATTAGAAATTATTTCCAATTTAGTATTGTATTATTATAACAAGTATAAAGTAAAAGAATAAAGAAAGAATTCAATAATCTAGGTCATAAAGTACGTAGCATCACCAATATTAAGCATAAAATTAGTTCTAGTTTCTGTAATATAACAATAGGTGAAAGTTTTTTATTTTAAAGTATTAACTCGGAGATGACCAGAGATTATTGCCGGATCGGAAGAAACGGTTATTGCCACGTTAAATAGGGAATTTTTTTATGTATATCCCTCAAAGAATTCGCTGCCGAGCTCCAAACCCTTCGGAGCTACAGTAGCTTAAAATAAGTGCAAGGAATGCACAAGAAAGTCGACCCGTATTCTATTCTTGATTTCTCCTCATGCCAAATGTTTTATGCATGCTCAACTGACGTTTGCACAAGTCAGCGAATAGTTCAGCCGGTTAGGCGTCGTTTATTTTTATACACTTGTCGATGGTCGACTTTTTAAATTTATATTTCGTATTTTTTTTGTAGGGTAGGGAGTAGGTACTCTTAACAAATCCGGTTAAGATAAATCTACCTCGGGGATGCGCCCTTCCCACGCGAGCCATAGTTCTTTCTCATTCCAAATACCGAAGAGAATCATGTCCAAACCTTTAATCCTATCTACCTTTTCTACTCATAAGCATTACACAGATATTTCTATCGACTAGTAAGGCAACGGGAAACCACCTAGTTAAAAAACTTCCCAGGAAATTTATGATTATGGCTGATGATACAACGGCGCCGAGTACAGGCGCCACTTAAATAGGACAGGGGTGCGAAGAATCTCCCGGTCAGCTAAAATCAGATATAGTTCTAAAGAAATAAAAAATATCGAAACATAGAATGTCAACAACCCGGAAAAATTCACAATACCGTACGAGAAATTAATCGATTGCATATCGACATACTCTGAATAAGTGAGATGCGCTGGTTCAACAATGGAAAATCATAATAGACAAACATACCTTGTACTATTTGAGACAGAATAGCTCTTACCACAGAAATGGGGTTGCAATAATCCTTTCAGAAGGTATAGCTAAAGCGATTTAAAACGTAATACAACAAATCAACAAGCTAACATAAATATAAACATAATACAAGACTACGCGCCAACCGGGGACTATGAAGAGAAACAGGTAAAATAGTTCTACAACGACTTAAAGCAAATACTAACATTTACTAAAAACATGTCACTGTCGTCATAGGAGACTTCAATACAAAAATTAGAGAAGAAAAATAGACAGATATCATTGGAGATCACGTATTAGGCAAAGAAATAATAGAGGCGACAGGTTAGCTACATTATGTCTAGAGAACGACTTAACAATCACAGATACCTTCTTCAAGCTTCTTAAACGTCGCTTGTACACATGGATATCACCTGCAGATTCACCACAAAAAATTGTTAGAAATCAGATAGATTTTATTTGTATTAACAAAGATTTAAAAACTTTATACTGTCAGTAAAAATATCGTGGAGCAGACGTGCCCACATATTGTAACCTACTTCTGGGGAAGATGAGAGTGCACTTTAAAATAGTTATAAAGCCACAAAATACAATAATAAATATAGACAGAAGTAAAACTGCTAGCAAACAGATAAGTACGACAAGAAATAACATAACTGTAAAATGAATTCCATACAGTAGCAGTAAGTGAAGAAACTGCAGATAAAACAGAGGAAATGTGGAACAAAGCCAAAAAATTAATAAATGTACAGAAGGATAAGCTACAGAAGAAGAAATATCCAAAAAACAAAAATGGATGACGGACGACATTTTTAGACTAATGGATTAAAGAAGGAAATATAAAAATTTAAATAATAGAGAATATAAAAGGATACAAAATGAGATAAGGCAAAATATAAGACAAGCAAAATCAAAGTGGCATATTCAACAATGTGCCGAAATAGAAGATTATGAAAACAAGCACAAACTTTTTCATTTGCACAATAAAATAAAAGAAATAAATGGTACCAAACGAAAACATCACCCTCGAATTATAGAAGACCGAAATAGAGACTAACTGTTAGATATATAAATCAACAAGGCTCAAAGAATATATATATGTTATTTGATGACAACAGGCCAATAGAAAGCTACTGGAGCCTGCAATTATCACGTGAAGAATTAGAGCATCCGTATCGAGAGCAAGAACGAGTAAACTTCTAATTACAATAGAGATCAAGGTCTTAAGTACTCTGTGACGGGAATTGAGACCAGAGAAATGACGGATGGTGAGATGCTAAGGTTCCAACTATTGTAATGATATCGAAGAACGAACGAAATGCCACGACAAGGACATTAGCCTGACTTGACATGTGGGTATACAGAAGGTTATCTAACATGTAATAAGTTGGATAGACAGATATAAAAGTAACAGACGATTGGATGATTGCTCATGTGCATTGGAACTAGAAGACTTGGAATCAGTTACAAAAAGTTGATAAAAAGCGAAAGATGCACTAGACTTCGAAAGATTCGACGTAAGGAGACACTCGATAAAATGATCAAGATTCTTCATTTAATCATACGTAGATGAAAAGATACGTTAAATGCAGTAAAGAAAGACTTCTGGCACGAAGAACTAGATTAATATGGATAGACGACTATTCAATGTATTTAGAACATTAAGTCAAAAAAGTCCACCATAGTACATATACTGTCATTGATCTCAACACTCAGGAGATATTGCCAACGACCTGTGATGTTAGGCACCGCAAGAATTAACGATTTAACAATGTAGAGCAACTCTTAAAAGCGGATGATCACAGCAGTGAGCTAATAAATCGGTAAATGGGTACGATCAATCTTATACATAATATGTTGTAACGAATTTCCGAAACTAAACATCTATAGAAGGCACCTAAATACCTTGATCGAAGTTACAGTGACGTAATATCAGACAGTGATATCGCGCTCAATACGAGCAGCGTTGATCACCCAAATTGATTTACTTGGAAGTACCATCAATGAAAACTGAGAACAGTCGTGAAATTAATCCGTATTAGAAGAAACGCAATTGGTTCAATCAGAAAGGTCTTAGTATCCGATAGATTGATCTAAGAATGATGGATGGTGAGATGCTAGTCTTCACTATTCTATTGTATGATATCGAAGCGTGGAAACTAACAAAACTTAAACGACTTCGAAATGTGGGTATACAGAAGGTTATTAAAGTTAAGTTGGATAGACAGAATAAGTAACAACGAGGTACTCATGTGAATAACTAAAGAATTGGAATCAGTTAAAAATATAAAAAAAGCGAAAGATGCACTACTTCGGTCACGTAAGGAGACACTCGAAAAATATGAAATTCTTCATTTAATCATACAGGAAAAGATAGTCGGTAAACGTGGGCCAGGTAGAAGAAAGACTTCCTGGCCGAAGAACTTACGAGATTAATATGGGAAGACGACTATTCAATTGTTTTGAACAAGAGTCAATAAATCCACCATAGTAAATATGACAGCCAACATGAAAGCCAACGACCGTTGTCAAGGCACCGCAAGAAGAAGATTTTTGTGAGAGCCTCTAAAACAAAAAGAGTGAGCTAATAAATCGGTAAATGGGTACGATAATCTTATAATAATATGTTGTAACGAATTTCCAAACACATCTATAAAGGCACCTTACCTTGCGAAGTTCGTGACTAATATCAGACGTGATTCGCCGCCTCCAATATGCGAGCCGCGGCCGTTGATACCCCCAAAATTCTCGTAAACATAAGAGGGCTAGAACAGTGTGAAATATTTTAGAAGAAACGCAAATGGTTCCAGAAAGGTTCCGGAGCAAGTGCTGGACGTATGAATAGCACGCTATAGCGGAACCAAAATAAAATAATTTTTCTAGTGCGAATAAATTGTATTGTATATAAACAGAGTTATGGAGTGTAATTTTATATTAGCAAATACCTGTGTTAGTATACATAAATGTTATTAACTAATTTCATTTCTAAGGACAAATTAAATAAATAATTGAAATCAATTCAAGTGTTTTATTCACCACTTTAAGAGCAAAAACGTTACAACATGTATGGAGGTAAGGTGTCCTGTAGATATATGGTGTGGGTACCACAAAAATAACCAAAATATATTTATAATACTAAAAGTAACGCAATTATAAAGTTGATTTATATCTACTATAAATAAAAGGAAATGCAAATAAATTGTAAATGATAGATTTAATTTTTTTACTATAAAAACTGCATGGTAATCTTGTTATCAGTTTTATCAAAATCAGTGGTCACCTTTTGCTGTTATTCTTTTAGAAATATATGAAACTTATTTACTATAATCTACTGGTTAATAGCTTCTATGTAAGACTATAACTAAACTTCTATAACTTATAACTAGCGCTCGTTATTTCGACGTAACTAAATAAGAAACTTTATATGCCTATAGGGAAACTTTAGAAGACAATAGATTAGACATAGTTGGCAATTTGCAATTAACAAGGTTAATGAGTACAACAAATCGCTCCACTTTTCGGAATCAAATTTATTTACTTGATAAAAAACACCAACAAATAAATTAAGTGTTATAATAAAATTAAATGGTAATAGTTCTATGAAATTTATATTTCTTTATCAATAATGAATTTTACTGATATCAGAATCTTTCAAATACTCAGTCACAACTAGTAACATTACACATAACATCTAGATGATGTAATTTACGTAAAAATGTTAATTACTATGTCTGGAAAAAATAGAGTAGTAAATTTAGCGTGTTGAATATTTGTAAATGTAAGTATTGTTATTTATGGAAAATAAAGAAAACGGCATAATGTTCAACAAATTCAATATAAAGTGTGTAGAAGGGCGAGTCCGAAACTATTACATACTAGCTACCTGGAATTTCATTATAAAACTTGTTGTCAAGTTAATGTTTGTATAAAAAAATTGATAGTGTAATGGTAATAAAGAGGTAATCAAACTTCTTTTATATATTTTTTTTAAACGATTGTGTAGACAAGCGACTTTTAATCTTTCTTTACCACCTTTTAATTAGTACATATCTGTTTACAAATAACAACTTTCAGTCTTTAATTGCAGTGATTTTTAAGCGATTTTTTTGTGCTAATTTTATTGCACGAAATAATAGACATGATAAAGTTTTAAATAATATTTTTAAATGCAACAAAATATGAGTTGTTTACGTCATACCAATATCCGGCCCACAAATGAAGCTAGTTCGGCCCGAGCCTTCAAGCCGAGCGAACGTGCGTGCCGGATACCTGTGCTATCGCAACGGCGGACCGCACCCATTTTTAAGGTCATATTTATCAATTTAATTTTAAGTTTGTATCATACCCATTTGAATTTCAAGCAATAAGGTTGTACTGCAACTCTTAGTGGTAATAATTAACCACCGGGTTAGGCCAACATGGCCAACAACCCTTATTTTTACAACACGCCCTATATGCAGCCACTCCCAACAATATATAATCAAGATACACCATATGTGCCAGCCAACATGCCCTATTCTCAGACGATAACATCACAACAATCACAGCAATATCCAGCTGTAAATTTCAACAACAACCCAATACACATTCACCCAATCAAACAATATATTACCCTGCAAGAGAATCAACACCATCTCAAACATTATATACCAACGAATGGCAAGTCGTAAAAAGCCACAAACGACCAAGAAATACAGATGAAGAAGGTCACTCAAGTCAGAGCGAAACAAAGAAATACTCATTAAGTAGCAGCGTTCCTTTAAGTAATCGATTTCAGAATCTTACCGGAGATGAATCAATGGAAACAAATTCAAGTAATGAAGAACAAAAAAAGGACCCAAAACCACCACCAATTTTTATTGCTGGAGTAGAAAACATAAAGCCACTGATTACGGAATTAGATAAAATAGCAAAATAAAAGTACCACACTAAGGCACTGAGTAACAATCAAGTTAAAATAGAACCGACAGATAGCTCAACATGCACCAATATTATAAAAATACAGAGTACCACACCTACAAAGCCAAACACTACTCTACTAATATTGAGGAAATAAAAAACAGCATACAATGTTTAGGACATGAAGTTACAAATGTATGGAACATCAAAAAACCAGGTACTGATATACGTCTTCCTGTATTTTTCATTGATTTAAAACAAAAGGACAATAACAAAGAAATTTATAAAGTAAAATTACTAATGAATACATGTGTAACTTTTGAAGCACCACGCATAAAACGAAATATACCGCAATGTATGCGATGCCAACAATATGGCCATACAAAAATCCACGCTGCGTAAAATGCATAGGAGAACACTTAACGTCAAATTGCCACAGAAAAATAAAAAACAAAGAAGTACAATGTGTTAACTGTGAAGGGAGTCATCCAGCTAATTATAAAGGATGTATAGTTCATAAACAGCTGCAGCAAAAATTATACCCACAATTAAGAAGTAAACCCACACCTAATACAACTTATGCGCAAACTTTACACCATGATCCACAACAAGTAAATGGTTTTAATCAAACAAACCCAGCCATATCCAGTCAACAGAATAGCGATTTAACAGAGCTTAAAAATATGATGAAAGAGCTCATCAGTCAAATAGGCACAATGATGAATTTAATCTCAACGCTAGTAAGCAAAATGTCATAATGGCTCAAACACTAAAAATAGCTTTATGGAATGCCAACGGCTTGTGCCAACATGCCCAAGAGGTAAAACAATTCTTACAAATCAACTGTATAGATATAATGTTAGTATCAGAGTCGCACTTCACTCAAAAAAGTCACTTACAAATCCCAAGATATAGAATATATAGCACTGGACATCCGGACGGTAATGCTCATGGGGAACAGCAATAATTATAAGGGATGACATCAAACACCATGAATTACAAAGTTATAGCACAGAGCATTTACAAGCAACAACACTGGCAATAAACGATCACATGGAGCAAATCAATACATCAGCTGTATACCGGCCGCCAAAGTTCAATAATAAAAAGGAAGACTACGAACACATTTTCAACACTTTAGGGAATAAATTTATCACTGGAGGAGACTGGAACGCCAAAAACGAAATGTGGGGTTCACGGACAACACCAAAAGGCAGACAATTATACGCTCCCTTAAGAGCAAACAACCTAACAGCGGTATCGACAAGGGAACATACTGGCCTACCGATAGGATAAAAATACTTGATTTACTAGATTTTGGAATTATCAAAGGAATAAATGAAAAACAAATCAAAGCAGAAACCTGTTTTGATTTATCATCTGACCATTCATCAGTTATAATAACACTGTACTCACAGACCTTAGAAAGACAAAAGCAGCCTACACTATACAGCAAGAAAACAAATTGGGATACGTATAGAACAACTCTAGACCAGCTAATTAACTTAAACATAACGTTAAGGACCCCAGAAGAAGTGGATACCGCAGTAGCAGACCTAACTAAAGCGATTCAGAATGCAGCATGGACAGCAACACTCGACTACAACTGTGGTACCATTAAGGAAAAATGGCCTATAATAGTTAAAGAAAAAATTTCTGAGAAAAGAAAACTTAGAAAAAAATGGCAGATCACAAGAAACGAAAATGACAAAAGGAAATTTAATAAAGCAGCAAAAGAATTGAAACACCTACTTCAACAAATTAAAAATCAATCCATTCAAGACTATCTTAGCGAGTTATCATCACTAGAAGCAACAGACTATTTTCTGTGGAAAGCCACAAGGAAACTTAAGAGGCCCCAGGTTCACGTTCCACCAATTAAAGATGACAATAATAAATGGGCTCGGAGTAACAAAGAGAAAGCTACAGCATTTGCAAACCACCTAACGGCAGTCTTCCAACCAAACAGTATAGATGAACCAGAACAAGAGCAAATGATACGTGAATATCTTAATGCACCATATCAAATGGAACTACCCATTAAAAACATCAGTCTTACAGAAATTAAAAATACCATACAAAATATCAACCCCAAAAAGGCTCCAGGTTTTGACCTAATGACCGGTAAAGTGTTACAAGAACTGTCAACTAAAGGATATAAAGCAATACAGCAAATATTCAATGCAATTTTAAGACTGGGACATTTCCCCAACCAATGGAAAGTCGCACAAATAGTTATGCTGTTAAAACCCGGGAAAAATCCTAACTAAGCGGCATCTTACCGCCCAATTAGTTTGCTGCCAGTTCTTTCGATAGTCTTTGAAAAGCTATTGCTATTAAGAATGAAACCAATTCTAGATGATAAAAAACTGATTGCGAATCACAAATTTGGTTTTAGAAACCAACATAATACTATCGAACAAGTACATCGGCCGGTGAATGTGATCAATTTGACATTTGAAGAAAAGAAATACTACACGGCGGTATTTCTGGACATCAGTCAGGCCTTTGATAAGGTTTGGCATGAAGGCCTTTTGTTCAAACTAAAACAATATTCCACACACTTTTGTCATTATCCTTACTTCCTACCTAACACATAGACATTTCTTAGTTAAATATCAAGATGAATATACTGATTTGGTGCCGATTCAATCTGGTGTACCGCAAGGCAGCACCTTAGGGCCCGTCTTGTATTTACTATACACCGCCGACAACCGACAAAACTACAACAGCCACGTACGCGGACGATACTACAGTCTTACCAATACAAGCCGATCCAGTTATTGCATCACAATACCTTCAAGATCATTTAAATAAGTTGCAATCTTGGTTAACCATTTGGAAAATAAAGGCAAATAAATCTAAATCGGTAAATGTAACGTTTACATTAAACAAAGGCACCTGTCCTTCAGTTACGCTGAATGGCAAACAAATAATGCAAGCAGATGATACAAAATATCTTGGTATGCACATGGACAGGCGTTTGACCTGGAAGAAGCACATATTTACAAAACGAAAGCAACTTGGCATAAAACTCTGGATGATCGGCAGAAAATCACAATTGCCACTTGAAAATAAACTACTTCTGTACAAAATTATTTTAAAACCTGTTTGGACATACGGGATTCAACTGTGGGGTACAGCCTCTAATTCAAATCTTGAAATTCTCCAGCGCTTTCAGAACAAGGTTAAGGACACTGGTTAACTCTCCCTGGTATGTTCCAAATCACGAAATCGCAAGAGACTTACAAATTCCATCCATCAAGGAGGAAATAAAAAAAGATTGTAAGCAAAGAGGTGAAATAATAAAAAAAATGAAGCTATACCTCATCACGCAAAAACACATTATATAAATGGTTTCTTGGAACATTTAAGGAATTTTGCTTTTTAAATACAATAATTAAAAATTAGCAATTTTCGATACAGGACATTAAAGAAAGTGCAACTTGCAACCAAAAATACCTCATTTAGTGATAATGGTATTTAAAATAAAATATTAAAGAAAAAAATATTAAACATTTAAACTAAACTTATATTCTGGACACTCTTGGTAAAAAGTTGCTTTAAGTATGTTTGTGAAGTAACATTTTTATCACTTGCTATCTTAAATAGATTAATTGATTTGTCAAATTTATATTAAGCGTTAAAATTTAGTTTCAACTGTTTCTAAAGTTACAGCTAGGTCGGTGACATATAATTATCACTGTTTGCGGAATTAACTATCTTCGTACAAATTACATCATAAAATAGCATTTGTGGTTTCAAAACTAACCTCAAAAGTTCTTCCTGTAGCAAAATTAAATTCGACGACTTTATTTTATTATTACTTTGTATTAAATTATTAATTTTATTGGACATTTTTTAGTAAAATATTTCTGTGCAGCTTGTTTGTTCTCATTTTCTTCAAAGTTTTATTGTAAAGGTTGTAATGTTCAAAATAAATTTTTATTTTTATTTAGTTGCACAGTTTTTAATAAATTAGTACTTGGTTCTAGCAATAAAATGAATATATTAAAATTTACTCTCGTGGAATATAGTACTAAATAAATAAAGTTATAGACTGCTACATAAATGGGAAAGTTGTTCACTAACAATGCTGTTAAATTGATTATAAATGAGAATATTGTCTGGACAATTTCATGAAAGTCAACAAATTTTGGGAAAAGCTTTGACAATCCCGATGCTGATTTTATTACAGTTTGCCGTTTAGTTACCGCTTTTCAGAGAAGGCATACGACTTTCTGTAGCGCGTAGAAAAAATTTTTGCATTTTTTAACAATTTTGGAAAATTATTTGGATTACGCCTCTGGGCCAGTTGACAGTTGATGATACCAACTTGTTGACAATGACTACCGATTAAAATCTTGTCTTGCATATCTCTATTATTGGAGAAATTGCTTTCTTAAAAAGGTATATTTTTGACATATTTTAATCAAAAAAGCAATGACTCAAATATTTTAATACTGTGACATAGACAACTTAGCACGAGTAATAAAAAACTTTCCCAGACCAAGTTTGTAAACCATACAATTTCGCTAAATGTACATATATTTCGACTAATTATAACATATTCTGTCTATTTTTGTGTCAAAGACAGCGATGAATTTAAGATACATTTTTTATGCATGGCTTCTGAATGTTTGGGCATAATATATATTCTTTTGCCACATTCAAAAGTCAATTCACCTCCTTGAAGATGAAGCAACCACAAATTACCAAAATTTACTACTCTTCTGATGGAGCGGCAAGCCATTATAAAAATAGATTTAACTTTTTCAACTTCCTTCATCATAAAGCTGATTATGGTATTGATGCTGAATGGAATTATTTTGCCACCGGCCATGGGAAAAGGTGATGAGATTGGAGACATGGTAAAACTTGAGGTCTACAAGTTTATAATGCGCAGTAGGATACCAGATGCGATAACTGATGCTCCTTCTTTCTTCACCTACTGTTCAAACCGTTCAAGCAAGACTGTTTCACTCATGTTTACTACGAAGTCCGAAATCAGCCTGATGAGATCAAGACTAGAAAAGAAATTTAAAAATCGATTTACATTTCTGGTACCAAAAAACTACATCGTATCAAACCAGCAAGCAACAACTCTTTGGAATGGGCAGAATATTCTAAATGATCCGTGTTCTCAAAGTTTCTTATAAATAAATGTGTCTCTTAAAAATAGTTTCTTATTTTTCTCGCCATAATTATTTCTTATTTTTTTGTAAATAGGTTTTTTATTAAATTAATTATATTAAATTTTTAAAAAAATATGAAGAGCCTAAGTATCGGAGTAAGGAGTTTGGAAGCTTGGGATTGGCATCATTATTCTTTATGGGAAATAAGGTGTAGGTGAGCTTTTCTTTTTCTGGATGGTTGAGGCATTACCTTTATGTAACGGAGGTAACATCTCAATCATCTGCAAGAACTTTGGATTTTTAATATCATAGGAAAACTTCCTCCAAGTTAGATTTTATAAACTCGAGAGGAAACCTTCTTAACATATTGGAAACATGTAGTTCTTGTAGGTTCAGCAACTTTCCAAAAACGGAAAGGTTGTTGATCCTCGGAGAGCCTATCAGAAACCTCCTACCAAAGGCTGTCTCTACGCGACTGAAATGGAGCAACATATATAATAACATCAGGCTAAAGCCTTCAACTTGTTTACAATTGAAGCAATAAATTCAAATGTTTTCATTGAAATCTATGTAAATTTGACTCATTTTTTTCTGGCTAAACGGTATGGTTTACAGGCTTGGTGCAAGAGAGTTTTTTATTCATTGTGGTAAGTTGTCTATACATGTTGTTACAGTTTTAAAATTTTTGATATTGATTAATGTCAAAAATAAACCTTTTTAAAAAATTAATTTCTCTAATAATAAAGACATGCAAGACAAGGTTTTGACTGATAATTATTGACAACATAGTGGTGTATCACACCATAATTATCAACTGCCAATTGAGTCAGAGGCGTAATTTCAACGAATTTTACAAAATTTGCAATTTTTAAAATTTTTAATTTTCAAAAAAATTTTGTACGCGATACGTAAGGTAGACGTATATGAGATTTTTATAGTACATACATGGAACCAATGGCTATCGGGAACCAAAAGTTTATGATCATAGCTGCCATAATTTTATAAACAAAAATTTCAAAATATACCAATTTTTACGTTTTTGGACAATTCTTACTGTTCCAAATCAACGGACTACTGTCTTAATATTCTTTGCTTTGATTGAGAAACCCTTAAGTGGCCGAATAATTTTAACGTCCTGAGAGGAGATTTAAATAGATGATGTCCAGTATGTGAATCTTGTTGTCTAAGAATGGTATATTGGAATCTTCATAAAAAGTATTATCACTCATGTACCACAAAGCGTCTTAAATTATTCTTAATATTTTGGCTTGAATTATTTTAGTATTTGATGGTTTTGTACAACCCTGTTATTAGATCCCATAAATTCAAATTAGATATACTATACATTTGTTTGTTTCAAGTTTCGATTTGCATCAACTTGAGTCGGATCCGTTTTTTCAGATAGTATTTTGTATGGTTTCTATGTTAGTTTTTCCCAAAATTACTGCTAAGAACTTTACCTAATATTTTACAGGTTTTATTTATTCAGAGCAAAGGGCAGTTAATATAGATAGTTGTAAAGACGATGTAACCTGATTTTCCCGATTTCTTTGCTAGTTGTCAAACCATTCTTGAAGGATACCAAGGTAATGTTCAAAATTTTTAGAAACCATTTTTGTATTTACGACATTATAGCAAAATCATCAGCAAAAGTGGAAAACATTGTAGTGTTTGTAGTTGTAATATCGACGGTAAAGAATGGGTATAGAAAGGGACGCTAAATGCTCTCCTAGGGTACATTTGACTTAATTTAATGGTATGCACACATTTCCTTAGTAACTTTAATTTAAAGAAATTAGTTGGTGAGAATTAGGAAGAAAATAGAAAAGTATAGATAAGACAAATTTTAGAATAAAACATGTTTAATGTCTAGAAAAGCAAGTGTGCAGAGATTTTTTTGTTTATGATTTTTAATTATATCCTTTAGTGTTCTGTGGCTTTGTTGAATAGTTGAATGATTTTCCGGAAGGCTAAATTAGTTTACTGACATTTCTTCAAATAATGTGATTTTTCCTACTATCCTTTTGAAAGGTAACTTTTCAAAAAACTTTACTTAATGGGTAGTAGGCTTATCGGTCGGTATGTAAGTAATTTGAGTATTTCGCTTGTTATCAGATCAAAACTTATTGTTTTGTTTTTTTTATGCATTTTGATTTCGAATAACAATTCTTTGACAAGTTAGTGATTTTGTATCTTTTGTATAGCTAATTTTAGTTTTATTCTTAACTTGTTATATTTCTTTCTGTGAATGAAATTTTGACTTCTTTGGCATTTGCATCTTGGTTTTCCCTTATCCGTTACCAACTTTTATATAAACAAAGAAATATTGCTTGTTGCTTTATTTTTTGTGTTATCATAGAAGCAAATTTCCAAGATACATCTTAGATATAGTGTGTATCTCATTTAGCATAATTTTAAACTTTAAATTTATCTTTCCTTTACTATAGATTCGCAAATAATTATAATTTGTTTTAAACCACCTCCATTTAAGAACTCAGATCTATTATTAATGTGTATGCTAATAATGAGGGTATAGTCTGTTGAGATATTTCAATTTGATTCCAAGCTAGTTTAATGGTAAAGCTATGCATACAAAAAAGTCAGTTACGTTGGGGATTCTGTTTGGATCTGACGGTACAATATATTGATTTTTCAGTAGAGTGGTACAAACAATTATTGATGGTAATAACACTTATCAATTTTCTGATATTGCTAGAGGTTAGCGTTTAACTCCAGTCTCTATATTCTGTATTCAAATTGATGTAAATAATAATTATGTCTTTTAGTTGCTCAAATAATACTTCACAATCGTTAACTTCAATTACATGTCTTGGTAAGCCAACCGTATATTGCTGAGATATTAAAAATTGAGTATAAACATAAATTATTGCAGATTGTATTTTGTCAGTTTGATGCTTTGTATTTATGTTGAGATAGTGTTTCTAATAATAAGTGCCAGTATTTTTTTAATAGTAGTTACATCAAGATAGATAGTACGATGTTCTATACTTATAGTAAGAAACTTAAAACGCGAATCTTTCTACAAAATGATTTTCCTAGGTCAATAGCATATTTCTTCTATTATTTTGTAGAAAGTAGATTATTTCAGTTTTATGGTTTACTAACTATTTGCATTCCACTAGGCAATACAAAAAAATGAGAGATTTATTATTGCATTATTTTATTTATTACTATAGTTAGCATACTTAGTATCATGCTATTTTGACCGAAGAGTTTTAAATTTGTGGAGAGAGGCGTTTAGTAATATTCTTAAGTTTCTTGCAACTTTTGCACATCAGTTACCCTTAAGGTATTTGCATAAAATCTGTATCTTATTTTTTCCTGACTATTTTTGTCTTACGATTATTAATTGAACATTATTGAATATATTTTTTTAATTACCTAATCTGCCTTTTGCATTTTGTCAATCTCAGTACACGGTGCATCTTTTATATTTTGCAGTGTGATTACTTTTGCAAAGGGCATATTTTGTGTTCCTTTAGATTTTGCTGTTTCGTTTATATTTCACAGAACTCTAGGGTCTCATGCAATGTGGTTTGGTACAACCTCATAATTGACATTTAATGCATTAAATGCTCAATCTCTAGTACACGGTATGACTAAATTTTCAATTTTGCAGTGTGATTACTTAAATGTACATTTCTTTGTTATTTTATTTTAGTTCTAGATTAACAGTTTATATATTCACATGGAACTCTAGGGTCTGATAATGTGGTATTGGTACAACCTCATAATTGACATTTAATGCAAATTATATAATGTACTATATATCATATAGTAAACATTTGGTATGACTCGTTAAATTTTCACATTATTCTAAATGCCGTAATAGCAATATTGTACATTAATTTATGACTATTATTATTTTATTTCTAGATTAACAGAATATATTAGATGAATTATTTGATTTAATATATATATATATATATATATATATATATATATATATATATATATATATATATATATATATATATATATATATAAAATTTGGAGATAACTGTTGAACTATTTACAAAAAATTTATAAATATTTTTAAGTCATTTGTCATTCGCCAAGGGTTTAGCACTGAAATTTTTTAGAAATCGTAAAATGAGAGCGTCTGTAGTATGTGACGTCTTTTTAAAATCTAGTTAGTACTGTTAGGTATACCCGATAAAAAATCACAATTTTGCAAAAAGCGAGTTAAAACCCGCCTGCATTCGCGTACGATACACGATTTCTGCAAGCCACCTGCACCAGTTTATCGCATCAAACTGGTGCTGTCTGCAGACCACCTGAACGTTCCGTCAATTTCCACCTATCACGTTGGTGCTGCGCTAGTCGGATGATGGGCGAGCCCATAGTATTGAAGTTTTTTTGCAATTTTAGTATCCGTTTACGATTAGCCACGCTCGCGCGAAGTGTGCGGTAACTTCATAAGCCTTGCTCTAATGTGCGGGGGTACAATTTTATACAGTTTGTGCAAAGACATTATGTGTGACACTGCAGGAGCAAATAGAGGGAAAATTCTGTAACCGGTAAGTTAGGCATGATTTTAAACTTAAGAATTCTAATGCACGTATAAAAGTTTTGTAAAAAAAAAGCGTATAGGTAAAGTATTTTAATATTTTATATTTTAAATTAAACCATTATACAAAGTTTGGTCAAATAAAATTATTAACCTTTAAAAACTACTAAAATATATGCAATTTTATATGCTTACCGCCACAGATTTTCTATTTTTATTAAACATTCCGATAAGAATCACACCCCTATCAAGTGAAATTATAATATCGTACTTAAATAGTATATACGAGGGTGATAAAAAAATATGGTGAATAAATTTTTATAGCAGCAACTGCTGACGCTACATTCATTTGAGATAATAAATCCGATTAGATAGCGTGATCCGTTGAGATAGTCAATGGCAAGTTTGAAAAAGTTGTGACTTGTCAGTCATCATAGATTTCGAACAACGCGTTAACATTAAGTTTTGTTTTAAGTTGCAAGAGTGCTAAAGAAGCTTGTAAAATGTTAAAATAAGCGTATAGCGATAATGTGGTAACTCTAAATACTGTTTGCAAGTAGCATGAGCGATTTAAAATTAGAAATGATTTGGTTGAAGACAAGCAACGGATCGGGACGTCCTTTGACCTCAAAAACAAACAAAAACGCGCAAAAGTGACAAAAATAGTTTGATCAAACAGGCAATTGACTATTCGAAAGCTTTCCGAAAAACTGAACATCTCATATGGGTCCGTGCAAAGCGTTTTAACCGAAAATTTGCAAAATTTGACTGACGAACATAAGGAAAATCGTGTGTTTTGGCCGAAAAAAGGTTTCTGTCTGTTCACATTTGCCTTACTCTCTGGATTTAATATCATGCCAATTCTGGCTATTTCCAAAAATAAAATCGCCTTTATACCATTCCCGACATTGAGAGGGACCCGACGGAAAAGTTGAAGGCTCTCCCAAAAGAGCCTTCCAGAAATGCTTTCAATTAGGCAATCAACGTTGGGATAAGTGCATCGCTAGCCAAAGAGAGTCCTTTGAAGTAAATTAATTCAATTTTGATGTATACTTACCACTTTGTTCGTAATGAAATTATTGACCGTATTTTTTTATCACACCTCGTACAATTTATTGATTAAAAAATCTATTAGTAACTAATCAGATAAATAAGGAGGCTCTTTTATTTTTTCATGTAATTAATCTTTGAAACCTAGCTTACCGCCAGCGAGCACTCCGATTTATACTTGTAACTCATTGAAGGACTAATTATAGTCACGTACACACGTACGATATTTCAAAAATAAATGTTTACTTAAATGATTACAAAACTATTAATAATGCCAAAAGTACGCAAAAACAGTATATAAAGTTTGATTTAAACATTATTTGAGTTCTAGATCTTATTATTTTTGTAATATTTCTCTTCATATCAAAGAAAATTATGATTTCCAATTTTATCCAATCTTTTTCAATTTTATTCGTCGGTAAATATGTACGATTTATTTAACTCGATTACGTTTTTCTATGCTATTTGATATATACATTTAACAGTTCTCATTATATAAAAGTGTTATATAATAACATATAAAAATTTTTTCTTTTGGAAGTGTTTTAAATTTAATCTACATATGTGTTGTTGACGGGAACACATTCATTAACAAATATATACACAATATACGTTCAAGGTCAATACTCTATCTAAATTTACTTGTACTCTATTTGAAGTAATCTATTGAAAATAAAATCTAGAAGTATTAATTAAACAGTGGATATAAATAAAAAATAAATATTACCTTCTAATTAGTAAAATAATAAGTCGTAGGTGCCAAGAGATAATCAGTATAAAAAGAAAATAAGTGGTTGTGTTTTAATTTTAAAATATAAAGAAATGTTTATTACATTGTTGCGTGATAAACCCTTTTTTTGTTTTTCTCAAACTCATCTAATCATACCAACAACGTATAATTGTCAGATGTAACTTACCATTATTAATTTAAATTTAGCAATGTCACTAAGAACCGAAAAGTTGAAAACTATTGCTATAAGGAATTATAACAGCATTTTTAACAAGAGGTAGAAGATATCTATACATTTCTGCTCATATTTAATAAACATTTTTGATTGGTCCAGGAAAGATACCTGCAAATTTACTAAAATAGCAATTAGTACAATAATTTATAACAGGCATCTGATTTGCTTTATTGTTTGTAGTTGTTATACAATAAAAAAGATGAGCAACAATAGGTTTGAAAATCTTATAAGAGGGATTGCTGTTATAAAAATTTGATGCGGAAAAATGTGTTTTTCTTCAAAACCAATATGCAACTTCTATGCCATGGTAATACTTATTTTGCTAAAACATGCAACTTAATTGTTGTAACTCTGTGCAGAAGTAAGAATTTTTTGTTATTTTATAAGGATTATATATATAGCCCAATTTAAACTCACTTTCTGTTGTACGCTTTGTGTCATTATTTCCGCAAAATAAGTTAAATGGTGTGGGATTTGCCAAATACGAGATAAATTCAGTGCTACCCTTTAGCTAAATTCATCTATTTGACAGACTTTTATCGAGTACTAAAGAGATGCCCTATCTTGCTGTAAATAAAATTTTTATCCTGAAATCCTTAAATGTATAATATAACACAATAAATAGCATCAGTCAATAAATTTTTAAGAAAGACTTGTCAGATTCTTTTTAAGATTTATAATGTACACTACATTGTAACTCCTAATAAATTTACATGGTATTCAACTGCAACGTGCAGTTATAAAGATGCCCAAGTATTAACTAATTTAAACGAATCTTACTTTAAGTTACGTGAAAATTATGCACATCGACATTGTTTTCAGCTACCACTCTTGAAGGAGAGTTACTTTATTACAAATGTGATCTTTTACCAAAATAAAATTTATAATTTATACATTTCAATATGTTGAGAAGGTTAGTCTTGACATTTGTGCTTTCTTTTCGCTTTAACATTTTTTTTAATTGGTTAAAATCGTCCTATGCTACATTTTATTATATTACTGTGCAACCGTAGTTTTTAGGAACGCTTTTGTGGACATGTTCAATGTTTTTATTTGTTTCACGCTTATTTGTAACATGAATTATAAATTCATTTAAACGTGTTTCCAATCAATAAATTTTCAATATTACATCAGATGAATTTTTTTATTATTTATACTTATATATATAAGGATTCTACAGCTGTCGCCGTTTTCCTTCCTTCAACCAGGTTCTCCACGCTTCTCGTTCTTGCCAGTCATTCTCCTCTAAACCTCTCCTTTCCATCGCTTCATCCACTTCATCCCTCCACGATCTCATCGGTGTTCCTCTCTTTCTCCTTCCTGCGAGACTCCAATCTGTTACTCGATTAATCCATTTGTTGTCATCCGATCTTCTTACATGTCCGTACCATGCGAGTCTCTAGTTTTCGATGCTATGAATTATGTCTGTCTCTACTCCCATTCTTCTTCTTATTTCTTCATTCCTGGTTCTTTCCATCTTGGTTACCCCACAGCACCTCCTCCAATATTCCATTTCTGTCTCTCTTATTTTTCTTTCATTTTCCTTGTTTATTACCCAGACTTCCGCTCCATATGTCATTATACTTTGTACACTTGCGGTGTATATTCTCGTTTTTGTGTTTTTCGTAATTTGTCTATCCCATATTACTGGATGCAACTGTCTAATACACGATCTTGTTTGTCCCAGTCTATTTTTAATTTCCTCTTCCGTCGTTGCCTTGTCTGTTATTGTAAATCCTAAGTATTTAAATTTGTTTGTGGCTTTTATTCTTATATCCTTCTCTATTTGTAGGTCTTCTAACTTTTTTCCGTTGTTGCTAAATACATGGGCTTCTTGTAGTTTATCTATAACCCCGCATTTTTGTACTCCTCGCTCAGTCATCTCATCATGAAGCTCAAATCTTCCTCATCTTGCGCTATAACCACTTGATCATCTGCGTAGCACAACGTGTATAGATATTCGTTTCTAACTGGCACACCCATACACTCGCATTTACGCTTCCAGTTTTTCAGTGTTTCTTCTAGATAGATCTTAAATAAAGTCGGTGATGTGGAGCATCCATGTAATAAGCCCTTTGTTGTCTGGAAGTTACCTATTATCTTCTGTCCCGCTTTTATGTACACTCTATTTTCCTTGTACAAACTTTTAACGGCCCTTATTAGGTGGTTGGGAATTCCTATCCTCTCCATTGCTGTCCATAATCTTTGTCTGGGAACCGTATCATATGCTTTTTCTAGATCCACGAACGCCAGATATATCGTTCTGTTTTAGCTCTTTTCTTTTCCAGTAATTGTTCTATTATATATATATATATATATATATATATATATATATATATATATATATATATTTTATATATATATGGTTCACATGATTGTCCTGCTGCGAACCTGACCTGTTCTTCCCTATTTTGTTTTGTATGTGTTTTCTAACTTGTTTTTAAGTATTCGTCCGTATATTTTCCCCATTATACAATGACACTGATTCCTCTGTAATTCCCACATTTTCGTCTATCGCCTTTTTTTTAAATATGGAGACAAGATTGGCTTCTTTCCATTCATCACTTTCTGGACCATTATCGTTATCATTCTGAACAATTTTTCCGTTCCATACCTTATGAGTTCCGGTGGTATCCCTCCTGGTCCCGCAGCCTTATTGTTTTTTAATGATTTAATTGCCGCTTTTACTTCTTCCAGTGACACCATCTCCTCTTCTTCATCTCTATCTTTATCTGTCTTCTTCTTCTCTTCCTTTTCCTTCTCTGCCTTCTCTTCGATGTCCTTCATGTACTCTTGTCTGTTTTCTGTTAGTAGGGTCGCATAGTATGCTTCCCACTCTTTGTCTTCAATGTACTGTATTTGCAGGTGTTCTTTCCTGTCTGTTCGTAGATTTTTTAGTAACTTCCATGATTCAGAGCATCTAGTGCCCCTCAGGTATTGATCAATATTGGTACAGGTTGTTTGCCAGTTGTCATTTTTTTCCTTTATTGTCATTTTCTTCACTTCTCTTACTTTTATACTCTCTTAAGTCTTCTTCCTTTTTTGTGCTTAACCATTTGTTGTATAGTTCCTTTTTTTGTTTAATTGCTTCCTGGATTTCACTTGTGAGTTTGTGTTTATATTGTGTTGTTTTTTCTTCTTTTTCCCCTAATGCTTCGAATCCCGCTTGTTTTAAACTTTCCTTTATATGTTGGTAGATCTCTTCTATGCTCTCGTATCTGAATTCTGTCAATTTATCGTCTAATCTTCTCCTATATAAATCTCTCACTGTCGTGTCTGGCAGTAGGTGTAACTTGAGCTGTCTTTCTTTCGGTATATCATTTGTTTTCTCTGTGTTTCTTTTTTCGCTTGTTATTTTTCTTTGCCAGGGGAACCCTATTTTTGCTATCAGTAGCTTCTGATCGGTTCCACATTCTGCCCCTCTTTTGACTCTTACGTCCTTCGTTCTCATTGTACTGTTTCGTTTTAGTATTAGGTAGTCTATTATGGATCTCAGCTGCCTTGTCTCTTGTATCCATGTGTATTTGTGGATATCTTTGTGTGGGAAAAACCATTCATGATCTTCAGATTATATAGTTCACATACCTCTGTAAATCTTTCTCCATTGTCATTTATGATGTTCTCTCCGTACCTTCCTACTACCTCGTCCTTTTCTTTCCTTCCGGTTCTTCCATTCAGGTCTCCTGCAATGGTTATTTCTTGAGTTCATTTAATTTTTTCTATTTCCTCTTTTAGTGCTCCTATGAATGATTCCTTCTCTGCTACTGCGCTGTCATCTGTTGGTCCATAAACACCGAGTATTACTGTCTCTGCCGTGTAGTGACATATTTAATTTTATTATTCTTTTATTTATGGGTTCCCATGTCTTTATGTTTCTTCTATATCTTTTTTTTACTATTATTCCTATTCCTGCCTTTGCTCTCTTGTCTTTTTGTACTCCACTCCAACAAAGTAAGTTGTTGTCAGTTTCCTGAATTCCATGACCTTTCTTTTTTGTTTCGCTCAAAATTAACATATCCAGATTCATTTTGTTGTTAATTCAATGCATCCAAAGAAAATAAATTTGTAACACTCTGTTTACAAATATAGTCTTTATTTACTGCACGTTTACAATCAATGAAAAGTATTTAGGCACTACACAATAACATTTAACATGGATAAAAATGTAACTTCCTTGCTAGGACTCTAGCTGCTCAGTTAGACCACCGCAAGGTACGAAGCCAGTGCGCTATCAGGGTACTGGTTGAGTAGAGCTGAAGTCGTACTATGAAGAATTTGCGGTGCGCTCCGAGCTTTTAAAGAGGGAGGTTCGAAGGGCGCATCGACTAGCGCAGGGCGGTACCGCATTGGCCTGGAGAGGTTGGACTAGAAGCTTGGGGAAGTTTGTTATAATCTCTCCCTTCAGAACTAGTAGGCGCCTCGACGAAGGTTCTGAAACTACTGTTGATTCTTTCGGGGTCGTCCTCTTTGCCGAAGAGGTACTGCCGGAGTAGTGCCAGCAGGTACAAATTTTTTAAGAGCCGAGGAGTGGTAAACTCCCAAGGGCTAATTTGGTTGACCTTGGGCAGCAATTTCGAAACTAAACGGACCTCTTGTGGATAATATAACGTAAGGGCCGTCTCTTCTAGGCGCTAATTTTGCGGTTTGGCCTTTGGCGGCGGGTGAGTGTCGATCAAAACGAGGTCTCTTGAGTGGTACTCATGCTTAATTTGGCAGGAATGGTCGGCGTACGCTTTCTGACGATCTTGTTCTTCCTCTTGATGATCTTTTGTTTTATGGAGACAGTTGACCATTTGGAGGAGGCTTGGGTGATCTGTGGAATAAAGTTTTTATTTTGTATAACGGTGCGAATGTCGTGTTGAACTTCTATTGGGGTTCGAAAATTTCTACCAAACGTGAGGTACGCAGGTGTGTATCCGGTGGTTTGGCAGTGGGTTGTATTTAGAGCAAATAGAATAGATGGTAATTTCTCTGGCCAACTGCAATCTTGGTTGCTTACAAGGATGGATAATATGATTTTAAGATCACGGTTCTTCCGTTCAATCATATTCGTTGAAGAGTAGTATATTGAAGTATATTTCTAATCAATGTTCAAACAGTAACATACTTCTTGCAATATCCCACTAATAAATTGTGTCTCATTATCGGAAATAAAGTGATACTCCATACCGTAGGAATATTTTGTTAATGGCACAAGTCTCGGCTGTGGCTTGTGGAGTTGGAAACAACTCAATCCCTCTTGATGAGCTATCTTATATATCTTGTATATATATACATAACAAAAATCCAAGTTTCTTTCTGTGGACCCCTAAGAAGAGGCCCAAATAAATCAATTGAGATTGTTTCAAATCTTTGACATATGACGGTAGTTTTCTGCAAACCGGCTGGTTTTTGGTTGCTGGCTTTATGTCGTTGGCAAGCTGGGAACTTTTTTTACATATTCTTGAATGTGTTATCGTATCCCAGGTCAATTTGCATGCATTTGGAACGTCGTGGAATTCTTGCAAGATCTGGTCACGATTGGCATTGGGACTGTGTCATCATTTGGAGAATAGTGGTATAATACGCCCTATGTTACGAGGCACCTTCTGAAAATTTATCTAGAAGCTTCTTCTAAATTTGATAATTCAAATTCGAAAATAATCTTTTGGAGTTCCGGGTCGCTGAGCTGTTCTTTTCGTAACTGATCTGGCCTTTTTGTTGGTAGATCAACAGCTATGAAATCCACATGAAGGGTTGGATCTTCGTCCTGGCGAGGTGGACGAGATAGAGTGTCAGTGAAGACATTGGCCTTTCCTAGAGCATATTTAATAATTGCATTATAGGGCTGTAGTTGTAAAGCCCATCGAGCCAGATGTCCACTAGGAGATTTTAGGGGCATTAACCATCTTATGGCTGGTGGTCAGTGATAGCGATAGTAGAGGCTTCTTCCAAATATCCCCTAAATTTCTGTAAGGCCCAGACTAAAGTGGAGGCCTCTCGTTCAGTGGTAGTGTAGTTTTTTTCACCTGGTGTCAGTAATCGACTGGCGTACTCTATTGGTCCTTGCGTCTGTTCTCAACTTATAGGGAAGACTTGGCTCTGCTTGACGAAGTACAGGGATCATATTAAAAGCTTGTTTCAATGCGGCGAAGACTTCTTCCTGTCCTGTTGTCCATTTGCACGCTGTGTCATGTTTTGTTAAATTAGTGAGAGGAAAATTGTAGCATGAATCTCCTGTGCCAATTGCAGGTTTGAAAAAATGTTAATAGTTGTTTCACGTTCTTCAGTGAGCATAGGTCTACAACAGCAGATACTTTCTCGGATCTTGTGTAAGATGGCCTGACTATCTGACTTCTTCGCAACTAAAGCGGCATTTAAACTTGCGCATTCTGTCAAAGCATTTCCTTAGCTCAAGAATATGAGCAAAAAAATTTAGGGTTAGGATAATTATGCCGTTTGAATAAACAAGTATTTTTAACTCGTTTAATTTAGTCTTAAACCTGTCCATGAGTCTTTGGGAAGTAGTTGGCGCGTTTCTAAGTCCAAATGGTAGACGCAGAAAGCGGTAGGTCCCAAAGTTAGTGATAAAAGAGGTCTTATCACTATCTGAGTCGCATAACTTAACTTGGTAATACGCATTTCTCAAATCCATTATGGATATATATGTAAATAGACAAGTAAATGTAGATATCTGGCTTGATTACGGCGTTTAATTTTCGGTAGTCAATACACAATCGCGTACTTTCGTCAGGTTTAGGAACCAGGACTACCGGTGACGACCATGCACTTTCACATTCCTCTACAAAATTTGTCTGGAATATATATTGAACTTCTTGCTCGAGGAACTTCTGTCGGGTTGAATTGAGACGATATGGTAGACTTAATATTGGTGGTTTATCGGTATGTGATGTTCTATTATCGGCGTGGGTGGTCCATGTGCTTTAAATAGATCTTGGTATGTGATTAGGAATTAATTCACTTGTTTTTGTTTATCTGCTGTTAACTTTGTCCTCTCGTCACATTGTAATCTCAATTCTCGAAAGTCGAGGCTACTCATATCAAAGTCACGGATTTCTCATAAATGTTCGACTGCTTATGTTGCGTCGAACCACATGTAGTCCGTCCTTGACACAATTTCTGGTACGGGTAGCTGTTGTAAAGTTATAATAGCGGTTGTGTGATAGTTGATGTTGAAGTCGGGGCCGTAGTTCTCAGTCAAACTCAATTCAAAGTCACACTGGATTGTAACTATGGGTGATGGTATTGGCGACAAAAGCGGTGGTGGTACGTCAATATTGGCGCAGAGGTTAGATATTTCGAATAGCGTAGGTGTGGGGCTTTTCTGTGATTCTTGATCTTTACGAACAAGCCCAAAAATTTTGTGGCGTTGTTCGGAAAAGTGCCATCTATGATTTTTATAGTTGCCGACCAATCCGATTTTTTTTTTCATAAAATTGACCTCGAGCAGAGTTTTCGTATCGGGTGCGACAGGAATTGCCATAAAGTTTCTGTCTTGGACTCATTCAGGTTTACCGTTGCCGTCGTTGACTTTACTATTTGCAGCTTACAAACGCCGTCGGCCTGGATGAGGTTTATAGGCGTATGCTTAAACTGGCAACCTTGGTTTAATAGAACTTGATACAACTTGAAGCTTGCGAAGCTGGTTTTCGCACCGCTGTCCAAATATGCGGTGCCCGAGGCACCATCGATGTCAATTTTGACTGCCGAGCTTTCAGTGGAGTTCGCGTTCAGGTAGCAAAAACTGACAAGCATCGTAATAGCTGAGCAAATGGGCAGTTTCGTCGTATAACACCAATTTTTACGCAACCGTAACATTTTAATTCGTTTGCATTGTTACCATTGGGACCTGAGTTTGATGAAGTAGTCGCGGGAGCATCATTCTTTCGGCCTTCTTAGGTTTTGGACTTTTTTCGGCATACCGCCACATCGTGGCCGTACATTTTACAGAATTTGCACCTATGGATCGACGACTTTTGTTTTGGAAGAGGCTTCTTCTCGTTCGTTGGTTTTTATTATCCGGGCACGTTCTAAGAGAATATTGTAATTGTAGATGTCAGCTTTTGACACACGGTCTCGAACTCTTCGTCGTAACAGCCCATATACACTATCTAACTGCCACTCTTTATCTAGTAGCCGAGGCAGTTGGGAAAAACTAGTTTGGCTCTTGTGGAGCGAAAGCGTTGCGAATCGCTTGTTCAAATATGTGTTCACGTGTTTGTACCCCGTTCCACTATTGATTGGCCTCACCGGATAACTGGACTGAGAGTCCGGCAATGGCATCTTTGTCGCTAATGCGTTCAATATTCTTGAATATGGCAATAGACGTGATAAATTCTTCTACAGCAGCTTTGGATCGAATCCCGTAAAATGTCAAGAGTTCCGCTGCTCAGGATTTTGTGTATTTATCTTGTGCAGCAGTCTATTTTTGGTTTTTATCACATACAGATAATAAATAATAAAAAGTATCATTTAATTAATGTTGCAGTGCTATAATAATAATTTTGTATAATCATATGACAATTATAACAGCTATAGCAAAACTACTATATAAATGTTTCTATTTGTTTGTACTACATTAACCAATAAAGTTCAGTTTGTAAAAGTATTACGGTAACACTTTTTAAAAACTTTAGCTAATATTTTGCAGGTTTTATTTATTCAGAGTAAAGGGCAGTTAATATAGATAGTTGTAAAGACGATGTAACCTGATTTTCCCGATTTCTTTGCTAGTTGTCAAACCATTCTTGAAGGATACCAAGGTAATGTTCAAAATTTTTAGAAACCATTTTTTGTATTTACGACATTATAGCAATATCATCAGCAAAAGTGGAAAACATTGTAGTGTTTGTAGTTGGAACATCGACGGTAAAGAAAGGGTATAGAAAGGGACGCTAAATGCTCTTCTTAATTTAATGGTATGAATACATTTTCTTAGTAACTTTAATTTAAAGAAATTAGTTGGTGAGATTTTAGAAGAAAATGGAAAAGTATAGGTAAGGCAAATTTAAGAATAAAACATTTTTAATGTCTAGAAAAGCAAGTGTGCAGAGATTTTTTTGTTTATGATTTTTAATTATATCCTTTAGTGTTCTGTGGCTTTGTTGAATAGTTGAATGATTTTCCGGAAGGCTAAATTAGTTTACTGACATTTCTTCAAATAATGTGATTTTTCCTATTATCCTTTTCAATGGTAACTTTTCAAAAAACTGCTTAATGGGTAGTAGGCTTATCGGTCGGTATGTAAGTAATTTGAGTATTTCGCTTGTTATCAGATCAAAACTTATTGTTTTGTTTTTATTATGCATTTTGATCTCGAATAACAATTCTTTGACAAGTTAGTGATTTTGTATCTTTTGTATAGCTAATTTTAGTTTTATTCTTTAACTTGTTATATTCCTTTCTGTCAATGAAATTTTGACTTCTTTGGCATTTGCGTCTTGGTTTTCCCTTATCCGTTACCAACTTTTACATAAACAAAGAAATATTGCTTGTTGCTTTATTTTTTTGTGTTATCATAGAAGCAAATTTCCAAGACACATCTTAGATATAGTGTGTATCTCATTTAGCATAATTTTAAACTTTAAATTTATCTTTCCTTTACTATAGATTGGCAAATAATTATAATTTGTTTTAAACCACCTCCATTTAAGAACTCAGGTCTATTATTAATGTGTATGCTAATAATGAGGGTATAGTCTGTTAAGATCTTTCAATTTGATTCCAAGGTAGTTTAATGGTAAAGCTATGCATACAAAAAGTCAGTTACGTTGGGGATTCTGTTTGGATCTGACGGTACAATATATTGGTTTTTCAGTAGAGTGGTACAAACAATTATTGATGGTAATAACACTTATCGATTTTCTGATATTGCTAGAGGTTAGCGTTTAACTCCAGTCTCTATATTCTGTATTCAAATTGATGTAAATAATAATTATGTCTTTTAGTTGCTCAAATAATACTTCACAATCGTTAACTTCAATTACATGTCTTGGTAAGCCAACCATATATTGCTGAGATATTAAAAATTGAGTATAAACATAAATTATTGCAGATTGTATTTTGTCAGTTTGATGCTTTGTATTTATGTTGAGATAGTGTTTCTAATAATAAGTGCCAGTATTTTTTTATTAGTAGTTACATCAAGATAGATAGTACGATGTTCTATACTTATAGTAAGAAATTTAAAACGCGAATCTTTCCACAAAATGATTTTCCCAGGTCAATAGCATATTTCTTCTATTGTTTTGTATACAGTAGATTATTTCAGTTTTATGGTTTACTAACTATTTGCATTCCACTAGGCAATACAAAAAAATAAGAGATTTATTATTGCATTATCTTATTTATTACTATAGTTAGCATACTTAGTATCATGCTATTTTGACCGAAGAGTTTTAAATTTGTGGAGAGAGGGATTAAATGCTTTAAAATTGTAGTTGTTAAGCTGCTGCAGCGGTCTGTTACTATTTTAGTACAAATTGTGTTTAATGTGCTGTTATTACGTTTTAAACTAATTTTGAAAGAAAAATAGCTCTTTGCAACCACTTCATACAAAAAAATTATTATATCCGATGAAAAAAAAAATCATAAAAAATTATCTGCATAATATTATTGTTCACTATTTTAAGTTTACTACAGATTAAGAAAAAGCTCTCCTTTGTTATTAATGATAGACATGCGTAGATACAGAATATTAATTATACATATTAGAAACTTACAACATTACATCACTTTTCTACATAATAGCCATGCAAATTGAGGCACTTCTCACAACTTCTTGCAATGTTTGAAATTCCTTCGATAAAAGTAAACTTTCCCGGCTGAGAAGCCACAGCATTTTTAAGCGCAGTACCTTCATCAAAGCAGTGCGACACAAGCTACTGTTTCATGTGCATAACGGCTCTTTTTGTCAATTTTCTGCACAAATTCATCGCTGATTACAGATTACTAGTCCATCTTTAAATACGCAACACCATTGAGATACGACACTTTTACTCATCACGTTTGGTCCATAAACATTACACAGTTTGCAATGATTCACAGTTGTCGAAAGTTTTTTCATACACAGAAATCGTATTACTGCACGTACTTCACATTTGGTCAATTTTTCTATCGCAGCGTTCATTATCAATTAATTTAGCAGATGACTAAACTGTAACACAACCTTCTTTTTGCACTCCTCACTGCCTACTAAATTACTGCCTACAATATCACAAGGCGGGCGTTACTATCTCTGCCTATTTCTCGCGAGTGCGCAAAGTTTTTCCGAATTGCCCTCCTACATATATGTCCAACTTCTGCTGATTAGGTTCATTAACTGCATAATTCTTATTTGTACGTTTTATAAATAGCAAACATCAAATTCGACTAATAATGGCATGTCAAAAAAACCACTGCTTATCAATTTAAGTACAAAATCAAAATCAAAACCAAATATTATACATTAACAAGCGTAGTTTTTATTTTTATTATTATTTTATTTTTTATTTTTAAGTAATTACTTACAAAATTATCTGTGGAAGACTTTATCATAAACTGTACAAACAAAATTGTAGAATTATTTAATACTGGACGAACCTCCCATATGAAAGTCAAAAATTCAATTATTTTTTAAACTGACGTTAGAAATGTAATATTAAATATAAAAAGACACGTCTTTAAGTTCGATACGAATACTGAGTGTTATTCTAAAAACACTAAATTGGTAGAGTTTAAAACGCCTACTACTTGAAGACTACTGGATGGAAGACAGCATGGAGGGCTGTGTTCGAAAGAGGAAAGTTGAAAGCGATAAGCAGGCTATCCGAAATTTCCTCCCCGTACGACGCAAGAAAAGGGGGACTTAGTCGGGTAACAAAACGACGTTTTCACAGAAATCTCACATTAGTAGCCCTGATTACTACCCACCCATTTTTTTACAAGGCAACTAACGTAATGGATTTTGTTATTGAGAGGCGAAAAGTAAATCATTGTTAATAACAAACCAGAGAAAAATCGATTTTAATTAAAGCTAGGAGCGACATAATTGGACACTGCGGCAGTCAATTAATCAAAATTTGAGATTTTTCCTAGAGTAAGTCGCAAACGCGTAGTTTGAACGACTTAAGAGGCATACCGTAAGAATCGCTTAAAAAGTGTTACAAAATACCATAACCTATTAATGGTTTGGGAATGTACGTCCTTAAAGAGTGGGACATTATTATCGAAGTATCAAGATATATTAGAAAATAATCTCTTACTTTTTATTTGTAACTTAAGCTCTGCTGATGGAAATTACCTTTTTCAACAAGATAACGTCGCTTACTTTTTTCTTCCTTTTCTTTCTTGGTTTCTTCTACCCTTTCAGGAGTCGGATTGTGCGTCTCGTCCTACTTTCACCCTGTTTTTCCATACTTTTCTGTCTCCTGGTCTCTCTGTTAATTATTCTCCCTTTGATCTTCCTATGTCTTCTATTTGGTCCAGCTATCTTTTTCTTGGCCTACCTCTTCTGCCTCTTATTGGTTTTCCCATTTATATTATTCTTTCTAGTAATATTTCACTGTCTATTCTTGTGATATTTCTAGACCAGTTTAACTGTTTGCTTTTTATTTCATCCAGCACTGGTGGTTCTTGGATAGTCTCCCTTATGTGATCGTTCCTCACATGATCCTATTTGGTTATCCTCCTCAGATGTTTCATTTCCATTGCGTTTATTTTTCTTTCATGTATTTTTTTGTAATTTTCAGTTCTCTGCTGCATAGGTAATTATAGGTATCGTTATTAAATTTTGGATTTTTAGTTTCGATTTTCTTGTGTCTTAAAACCGTATTGTTCAGCATATAGTATATTCTCGTTGATTTGTTTGCTTTATTGATTAGTTCTACATTGATTAGTATTGTTAGTATTGTACCCAGGTGTACAAAGGTTATTACTCTTTCTTGTAGTGAGTTCTTGCATTAAAACTGTCTGTTCGTGTTTATTCCTTGAATTTCATTAATTATTATCAACACTTTTGTTTTGCTTGTGTTAATTACCATATTTATGTTTTCTATTTTGTTAGTCAAGTTATCTAATAGTTTCTGCATTTTTTCTTTAGAATCGGCTACTAATGCCACATCGTGTGCGTATACCAAACTGCTTATTAATATGGGCTGTAGGTGCTTTTATCCTACCACGGTGTTTAGCTCTTTTTTGGGCTCGATTAGCTTTAGTATTTTATCATGATCACAAATAGCAGTGGGTTTAAACTGCCCCCCCCCTGCTTTATTCCTCTTTTTATCTCAAATTCCTATGATCTTTGTCCTGCTATTTGTACTTTACCCATCACTTTATTAATTGTGCTTTTTATTATTCTGTATAAGCTGGTTTGGTACTTCTAGTTCGGCTAGGGTGTTTCATAGTGCTTAACTGTTCTTCTTCTGCCGCTTTTAGGTCGATGTAGGTTATATATAGCTTTTTTTAATCTTCTATTGTCTTATGTATTAGGGTTCTTAGTATGAAAATGCTTTCGTCCGTTTGTCTTCTTTGTTTGAATGCATGTTGCTCTTCCTCTAGCTTGTGTTCTATGTAACCTCTTAGCCTTTTCCCTACTTCCCTATTCTTGTTTATAGTTTATGTGTAGTTTAAGCAAGACAGATAACTCTATAATGCTGGAATTTTGAAATTTCAGCTTTTTTGTGTACTGAGATGGTTAAATTAGTTTCCCAATCTTTAAAAATTCTTTTCTGGTTCTAAGCTTTTTTGACTAGATTCTATAACCATTCCTTTCTTTCATCTCCTATCTATTTAATTATTCTCCGCTTGTTTTTCCTGTTTTCATTCGTTGAATTGCTTTCTGTACTTTATATTTTGTTACTTCTTGGATTTCTTTTGTATTTTCATTTTCCCCTCTTTCTTACTCAACTGAGTCTTTAAATTTTTTTTCCGTAGAACTTCTTCCAGGTTTCCAGTATTTCCTTTATTTCTAATTTGAGTTGATTGTGTTTATTGTATATTGCTTTTAACTCTTTTTGGTTTGATTTCCTTAATCTTTTTACAGCTATCCAGATTTTTTTGTATCCATTTTGTAATTGTCGTTAATTTCTATTCGAAACTCCAGTCAGCTTTTCTTTTTTGCTTCTTTAATGTCTTCTCTTGCTTTTGATTGAATGTACTTCCTCTATGCTTGTTTCTTTTTCTTTATTAGTCTTTTTATTTCTTCATTCCACCACTTTGTTCTTTTTAAATGTTTCCTAAATTTTCTTCTCACGCATGTTTCTGCTGCCACCTTTAAAGTTATTTCTTTAAATATTTTCAATTTTGCCTCTAAGTTCTTTTCTTGTCTTTCGTTTATTTGTCTGTGGAGTAGTTTGTTTGTTTCTTCTTGGTATTTTCTTTAATCATCAGGTATTTTTAGCTTGTAAGTTGATATTTTGCTAGACTCTTTCTTCTGTCTTATTTATTCTGGCTAAAAGTTGTGCCACCACCAGTCTGTGATTTGTGTCTAGTTCTGCCTCTTTTCTTGTTTCTATATTTTGTATTACGTTGTTAAAACTTTGTGTATGCACTAAATAATCTATTAGGCTTTTTTCATTGCGTTCTTCTGCTACGAAGGTATATATGGCATCCATCTCCTCCGCTAACTCCATATGTTTTCCGGTCAAAGTATTTATATTCTATATGCTTATTTCTATTTTGTTGACGTTTTCTTGTGTTTTTCTCAATGGTTCTCTATTTTGCTGCTTTTATCCACAATTTGTTATCTCTTGTCTTTTCCCTGCTTTTTATTATAATTAGTTTCGACTGGTTTGTAATGTTGTTAGATTTTTGAATATGTTGTTGCCGTGTTATCTTCGTGATGTTCCTGAGTATTTTATTTAGTCTGTCCTCTTCTAATTCTGGTCTTTTCCTTCTGGTGGGTGCTAACTTAGTTTGTGTCCAATTTTTCTTCTTAGGTATTGCTCCTCGATGGGAGTTATTTCCCTCCTCATCTGCGGAGCTTTCTCTTTTTCCCCTTTTCTCCTGGCTAGTGGTTTTTGTTGTTTCATTCTCTTCTCCGTTTGAATTTGTCTCTTATAATTATTGCTCTCATTTCTCTTTGCCCGGCTTCTATTATGTGAGGGTGTAATTGTTTTTTATTTCTCTTGTTTTCTTGTCCAGATCCTCACTTACTTCTAATTTTGTTCTTTTAGTCTGTTTGTGTTTTGTAGTATTTCCAGTTTCTTCAATTTTTTTGTAATTCCTATCTTTATTGGTCTGTTTTCGTTTTCTCTCTGCATTTCTAATGTATTTATAAAATCTATCTCATTGTCTGTCACTGATACCTTCAATTTTCTGGCAACTCCGATTAATTTTTTTTTCAGACTTTTCTCATTATTTTCAGGAATTCTAAAGATTATTTAATTCCTTTTTCTATTCTCGTTGTCTGGTGATTTATAGTTTTTTTTTAATTTTTTTATTTTAACTGCTTCGTTTGTCTCATTTATTTTTCTTTCCATCTGTATCAGTTTTCTTATAATATGTCTTAGCATAACTTTTTCATTTTCCGCTCTGACAATTTCTCTTCCGTCGCGTCTCAAAAATTTTGAGTAGATCCCTATATTTTGTTTACCTGGTCGTTTACTAGCTGTTGCAACCTTTAAGAAAAAGCCTGTTTCTATTAAATCTATCTGTATCTTACTCATATCTTAATTACTGCATTCTTTTAATTCTGCGTCCTTTGATTACTATTCTTGTGCACTTTTATTATTATTATTTCGTTGAAATGCGATATATTCGTGGCTAATAATTTTATTATAGTAACTCGTCGTTTTCCCAGGGACCTAACTCCCTTCGCTTGCCATGCGAAATAATAAATATTAAATATATTATATATAAATAAAAATAATTAAAATTTGCTTTTTGGGAAACCAAATAAAAGCAAGAAACTTGTCTTCGAAAAGTCCCAAACTTTCACCTATAGAATGTTAATGGAGGACATGAAAACGGAACTTTGACGAAATCCAGCTAAACCAAAATTTTATTTGCAACAACAAACTCAAGAAATTTAAGACAAAACTTGTAGATATATTGCCTTCTAGAATACAGGATTTTAAGAGTCTATTTCCGTATAAGATTCAATTGTAAACTCCTCTGACCGTGGTCAATATTAGCAAAAGATTTACTTATGCGAAAGTGATGATGGAGATGGTTGGATCAAAAATTTAGACATAAAGCACGCCCATTTCAGGGATGAAGCCCATTTTCAATTAGTCGGCTGTCATCAAACAAAATTACCGACATTGAGGTACCAAAAACTTACATTTGACTGAAGTACGTCGATTTCACTCAGAAAAAGTTAGTATATGGTGTGATATTTCTCTCTATAAAACTATTCGCTCACTGTTCCTCATAAAATATTTAAATAAAGAAGTTTATCGCACAGAAGTTCTCAAGAAATTTATTCCAATTATGAGAGACAAAAGACAAGTTAACCAATACTGATTTCAGCAAGATGTGGCCACCGCTTGACAGACTCGGGGCATCGTTGACATCCTCACAAAAAGTCTTTGGAAAGAGAATTATAAGTCTGGATGCTCCTCCCCCCCACCTACTCCCCCAATATAAAGTCATGTGATTTCCTCTTATGGGGTTATTTTAAAAATAGGGTTTATAGGAACAAACCCCAGTCGATCGACAAACTCAAGAATCGCATCACAGAAGAGGTTGTGGCCATGTCTGGAGACACCAGAAAAGTTGCAATTGAGAGTTTCGGGAAAAAGATTGATATGACCATCTCTAGTGAAGTCAGTAATTTTGAAAACATAATGCACTGATTTCCATTTATTTGTCATCATTATAAAAAAAGAATTGAAATTTTATCTTGCATAAAGTTTTTATAATAAATTTTTTAACGTTTGCGCCACATAATGAAGGCTGTGTATTTTACCATTGATGGTAAATCTTTTAATAATCTACTTAGAAGTGAAAGAAAAGCTTTAATTATAGCGAAAGTAGATGAAGTAATCATTTATTTCAGAAATTCGCAAATGGTTAGCAAATCTAAAATTAAAATAAAACTTTCTATTTATTTAGTATCTAGCAATAAAAATCAAATTAAATGAAAGCTATCTATTACGTCAAGTGCATTTTGTGTGAGAAAATTCTACAAAAGATTGGGTTAATATAATGTTTACTGATAAAACATATTTTCCACAAATTCCTCACATGTTAATCAAAAAAGTGATACAATCGATCTTGGAATGACTTACTGACATTGAAAGTCGACCAAATGAGGCATACACACATCAAAATGTTAGAAAGAACATTTATGATATTAGTAAAAATGTTTATCCAGACTTAACACATATTAACATGGCACAAAATTATAGTTCTGCATACAGATCCAAATATGTTATTCGTATAGGAAACGTTCCGAAATTAATTAGTTAATTCAATCACCCAAAAATTTTTGCTATCATAAGCACAATAATTCTAGTGATTGAGTAGTACGGATTAGAACCAAAGAAGTACTTAATTAAACGACAGGGGCGGTTTGTAAAATTAATAACAGAATTTATTAATAAACACCAACATTCGCATATGTGTAATAAACAAAAAAGTTTATACAAACATATGTTTCAAATTAATTGATTGCCCAGATATAGAAAATAAAATATATTTATTTATTTAACAATAAAACTTAGGGTAACTGTTCAATCGATGCTTCTCTGGCAAGTCTTATAACATTAAAAAGGACCTTTAATAGTTGCTGCAGTTTTCAAGATGCGATTCCTTAGCTCTTCTTTTGAGCCAATAGAAATAGAATGAATTATAGACTTCATCCAGTCCCACACAAAGTAATCTAACAGCGGTAAATTAGGCGATCTAAGTGGCCATTTAATAGGTCCGTTTTGACCAATTTATCGGTTACTACATATGAGAAAAGTGTGCAGGGGCACTGTCATCCATAAACCACATCCTCTGCTTTTTGGCAATCGGAATGTATTCTGAAAGGCCATACAAATTATTTTGGAAAAAATCTAGGCTTTGTTGATAAAACAAAGGGACCGATGAAATTGTTACCAAGATCACACCAGGCGTTTAATGAAAAAGTATGTTGGTAATGCTTAGTAACAGTCATATGAGGGTTTTTTTCGTTCCAAGTGTGGGTGTTTCGAAAATTAGTAATTCCATTTCTAGTAAAGCAAGATTTATCAGTAACCATCAGATAGCTCAGAAAGTTAGGATCTCGTGTACATTGCCGAATTAACTACTTCTGGTAACAAATCTTGCGCACGTGTATGTGAAATGGATACAATTGTTGCTCGCACATTGTTTGGCGTACGCTTGTACATAAAACATCAAAACAAAGTGACAACCTTTTGGTGTTAATACTAGGAGATAACTGAAGAGCATGGAGTACCCGTTCCTCAATGTTAGCAGTTCGAAATTTTTGCCAACCAACGTTTAGTCCCTAAGTCGCTAAGACGTCTTACCTTCAAACGTTCTACGATTTGGTATGTTTCTAGTGGAAAATGTTTTTTGATATCTTCGAACAATAGCAGCGCTATTTTTATGTACTTTGCCATAAATTAAAAGCATGTCTGTCCTACAAAAGTGAACAAATTCGTGGCGTCTCCCACAACAGCACAAAATTGAGGCCTTCAAAGTATTAACTTTCACAAAAACGCGCAAAACTAGTAAAACACGTTACTTACTTGCACAAACAGTGTTTAATAGTAATCAATTGTTATCCACGGTTATTTGACTAAATTCAAAATCTTTAGATATTTGTTTTTCACTTGTAATATCTCGGCAATTAATTAATTTGAAATATATATTTATATAAAATGTTTATCTGGTGCTTTATGACACATCCCTAAAATTCCGAAATACCCCGTATTGTTTCAAAGAGCTTTGTAATGTTCGTTTACCAAAATATATTTACATTTTAATGTCCAGTGCGTAATGGCCCGCACTTTATTGAATTTTCGTTTTAATAGCCTATGTCTCAGTGAATTTACGTCTCTGCAGCCTAATGTCTGCGCCTTATCGCCGGCCCCATAGTTATTGTCCCCTTGTGGTTCCGTCTAAATACCCTAAACCCCTAATAGTATGATTTTATAAGGTGTGCTTACGGGGATATATATCGCTGTATCTCTGTCTAGCTAATGGTGCAAAAAGATATGACAACCCAAAGCTGTTTTAATTAAGCTGTAAACATAATTTAACGTATTGATATTCGTAAAAATAATGAGTAAAACAGATTAATAATGAAGCAGTTTTTTTGTCATATGTATTATCAGCACTGTGGCCGCAACGGGCTTATTGTGCCCACTAACATGCAACTTAAGCTAGACATTCATGTGCTTTCAATAAGACTCGCATATACTCCATCAGCCTCAATCATAAAAGCGTTCCCTTTTAACCAGTCGACCCAAGGAAGGATTGCTATTTACTAGAAATTGTCTTTTAATATGTGCAACTTTGTATTTATTCAGATGAATATTGTATATTCGATAGATTTTTAAAAATCTAAAATTTCTTATTTTCGGTTTCCAACACGAGATTCGGTGTTGTCCATAAGGTTTGCAACGTTTTTTTATGTTTTACCTTTAAAAAATAAACCATAATTAATCTCAATGTTATAAAATTTATAGTAAAATAAACTCAATAGATAGTGATAAAATAATATTATTAGTGTCAGTAATTTTACAACAGAACGTGTCTTAATAAATATTAATTCGATTGCTAATGTTAATTTTTCTTTCCACTCCCTTTTATTGCGGAAATATTGACGTACTTTATATGTTCTATATTTTAATTTATCCAGTGATTCTTAGATACTTTACAACGTTAATAATAAATATATTTAGAATGCAAGTGGATCAAGTAAGCTCTATCTAAATATTCCACAGCACTGAAGTAGGATTATTGTCACGTAATCACGTCATTTCCAGTTCAAAACTAAACTTAAATCTAACTTGAACATACCTTGTAAAATTATATGATCTAGTATGAATACTCTAGTCACCGGTATATGAATTGCCCAAAAACGTTATGTCAAATTTGATACTATTATAGGCTTATTAAGTAAATATTTTTGTTTTGACCTTTAATTAAATGACTTTTATGAGCATATAAACTGTTTTGTTATTTAAAATAGTTTTTTTTATTTAATTTAAATCTAATAAAAAAATTAGCCTATCTTAAATCGGATACGTAAAATATTTGCGTTTAACTCTTAATTTACCACAATTACAAGAATTTTAAGGACTGAAGTGAATTATTCATCCCAATAAAACTATTTTAAGATCAGAAACATCTAACATTAGTATAAAATGTACATATATTCTTATGTATTCCCAATTAAGAAAGAATTTGATTTTACGAACTGTAATGGTATTTTTGATTTTAATTTTGAAGCGCACTTTAACATATTTATAAATTATTCATCGTTAAATAAAATACTTGTTTGCACTCAAATAATTTATTATTAGGCATAAGATATATTCGAGATCAAATGCTAATTCAAGAAGATTTAAAGGGTCTACCAATAGAGACACAGAAAACTAAACGTCAATTTGACACAGATGCCATTTTATTCTGTTAAGTCAGCGTTATTTTTTTAGTTTAAGGTTTTTAATTTTTTGTTATGGAATCGTATTTAATTGAAAACCGCGTTAAAGTGATTAAAGAACACTACAAAAATGTTAAAAAAACAAAAAACACCAATCAAGCCCTTTACGATTACTTTAGCCGTCATAACCGTCCAAATAAAACCACCATCGGTCATTTGGTGCAAAAATTTGAGGTGCCAAAATTTGGCGATGTGCCAAAGAGTCGACGACTCAAAAGTGTTTGCATACTGGCAAATATCGCTGCGGTGAAGGGAACTGTGAAAGAGGGTCCAAAACTCTCAAAAACTCGTCGATCGCAAGAATTGGGCACTTCGGAGACCAATTTCACGTCATATCATGCACAAATATTTGAATTTACATGCTTGCAAAATTCAGTTGATTCAAAAACTCAAGCCAGTTGACTATGTCAACCAATGCGTGTTCTCTTCCAGCAGCATGCAATTGATCCGAATTTTTGATCGAAAATCATCTTCAACGATGAGGCACATTTCACATTGAAGAAGACGGTAAACAAACAAAACTGTCGCAATTGAGCCAATGAGAATCAAAGAGAATATCAAGAACAACCGATGCATCCTCAAAAAGTGGCTGATTGGTGTGCTTTATGGTGAAAAATTTTTTTTGAAAATGAAGTTGAAAATGCGATTACTGTGAATTTTAAGTCACACAACACATGCGAATATCGAGTTATTGCAGTCGAAGTTCAGTGAACGTTAAATTTCGAGCAATGGAAATATCAATTGGCCTGTTCGTTCATACGATTTGATGCCTTTTGACTTTTTTGTGGAAATATCTAAAAACTAAAGTGTACATCAGTAAACCAGCCACCACTCAGGTCTTCAAAAGCAACATAATTGCTGAGATAAATACCGTTGAAGCAACTCTATGAAAAAATGTTATCCAAAATTTCAACTATCGTGTCGACGTCTGTAAAGCTAGTCGTGATGAACATTTGAGTGATATAATTTTTTCTACATAAATGGCTTACTATATTATTTTATATAAAATACCCTACTTAATTATACAATAATTAGAGACCCCATACAAGAATGCACATTCAGTATTCAAAAATTTTAAAGTTTCTTTCATTATTTTGTTCAATGTGCATGTTAAATATTTTCTTTTTTGAACATTTTAAAAATTATGGCTTGCTTTAGTTTTAAAGGCCAAAAGCAATATCTTCAACTTGTTAGAAAGGTATGTCTTTAAGGAACTACATTACAATAAATTTTGATTGACTTTTTTTTAGCAAGTATATTATTCCATAAGTACAGCTCTTGAAATCTTCTTCTTAATCTCAGCTTCTCCCTTGGAGGTTGCTGATCAGCATGGCTATTTTGACCTTTGATATAGCTGCTCGGAATAGTTCGGCTGATGTAAGATTGAACCATTCTCGTAGGTTACGTAACCAAGAGATTCTGCGACGTCCGACTCTCCTTCGCCCAGCAATTTTGCCTTGCATAATGAGCTGCAATATCTCATATTTAGAATTGCGGGAAATGTGGCCTAGGAATTCTAATTTTCTTTTCTTAATGGTAGGTAAGATCTCCAATTCGTTGCACATCCTACCCAGAACCTGCTGATTCGTAATTCGGTCGGTCCAAGAGATTTTCAATAGTCGTCTATAAATCCATAGCTCGAAGGATTCAAGTCTCTTTGAAGTTTCTTTATTTAAAGTCCAACCTTCTAGACCATACAAGAGCACTGGGAATATGTAACAACGGACCATTCTTGTCCTTAATGCTAGGTAGGTAATGATAGGTTCTGAGCAGTCAGTAGTTTTCTCATTTTCATGAAGGCTGCCCTTGCTTGTTCTATTCTTGCTAAGATTTCTTCTCTATGTGTGATGTTTTTGTTTACTATCGTGCCAAGGTACTTGTAGTTTTGAACTTGTTCAATAATCCTATTGTCTATGACCAGCTGACTGTCTGCGGTGTTTCTTTTAGATACTACTAACATTTATGTTTTACTAATATTAATACTAAGCCCAAATTCTTTACTTGTTTGAGATACTCTATCTACCAGTGTCTGAAGGTCTTTTAGGTTGCTTGCGATCAAAACGGTGTCGTCAGCGTACCGAATGTTATTGATACATTTCCCATTTATTATTAGTCCTGAACTTTCATCTTCTAACGCTTCGGAATATATATTCGAATAAATGTTAAATAACATGGGTGAGAGGATACACCTTGTCTGACACCTTTTGAACATTAATTTCCTCGGAGAGAGTTATCCACTTTTATTTTTGCAGTTTGACCCCAGTAGAGATTGATAATTATTTGTATGTCATGATGGTCTATGTTGAGTTTCTGCAAAATATCAACTAGTTTATCGTGCTTCACGTTGTCGAATGCTTTGCTGAAGTCTATGAAGCACATGTAAATATCCTGGTTTCCATCTAGAGATCTTTGTGCTAAGATGTTAAGAGCAAATATGGCTTCTCTGGTCCCTGTTCCGTTGCGAAAACCGAATTGTGTGTTTGACATTTCCGCTTCACATTTGCTATATAACCTGGTGTGGATGATTCTTAAGAATATTTTTAGTACCTGACTCATGAGGCTTATGAGTCGATACTCATCGCATCTAAACGCTCGGGGTTTCTTAGGGATGGGGACAAAGGTGGAAAGTAGCCATTCGCGTGGGATAACCCATGTTTGGTATATATCGTTAAACAAGTCAACAATTATGATATTGAAATAGTAACTTGAAAAGTTGATATTGATTTTGACTTTTTCAATCGTATTTGGGTTTTATTTCAGTAAAAATGGGGCAGATTACATCAAAGGTTGCCTTTCCATGGTCTTTAAACTTCATTTCAAATTTTATAAAAATTTTATTATCAAATAATATTCTAGAGTTTATTGCATCAAATCCATAATTTATAATCTTAACCAACTGCGAAATGTTAGATTTGCACGGATAGCTATTTAATAGCACAATAGAAATTTTAATCTCATTCACTGTGTCTACTTCGCGACTGAATATTGCATTCCTCTCAACTAAGTTTCTGTTTATTATAACATTTACAATTAGTAGTAAATATGCAAATTTATCAAGCAAGTTTGGCAGGGTTGGGAAAGCTTGTTGCTTGAATTCCTATTTCAAGAGAATCAGAAGCAACAGTTATTAGTTTTAGTCTTATTTTCTCTTCACTACATATAATTGTAAACAATAATTTTTACTTTAATCAAATGCGTAATAAATTATTCACTTCTAATTTTAAGTATCCTTCTCAATATTAAACCTAGATATTCCCTTGTTGTGTTATATATAGTAGGCGAAAGTCCAAGGAGATTTTATCAAAGATAATTTTTCGACATTTCCTAAACTTTTGCGTCTAATATTTAAAGAACCTCATGTATTATCCTAGAACAGCATTAAAAATTGGTGTTTTTATCGCGTCTTGGTACTAAACAGAGTAAATAAAAATAAAATAAATTGTCATGCTGTGAAAATCAAAACTTATGGAAAAATATCACATGCTTAGCAGTTCCACAGCTAATAGTTTAGAAACATGCAGCATCAGTTCATTTATTTATTTGTTCTATGTTTTTTGCTATGGTACAGGTATAGCTTTCTTCTAACTTTCTTTAGAGAGTTTTATCTTTACATTCATTTGCTTAATTTCTAACAGTAAACCAGCTATGTTTATTTCTACAAGTTTAAGAAATGCAAATATAACTTAAATCAACACCAAAAGCGAAAGAATGCAATACTAAAACTGTTGTTTATAGATTCTCCCATATTAAGTCGCTCTGATTTTGTTCGTACTGTTCTTACCTTAAAATTGAAATTGTATTACCCTAATAGATTGGGTTGCAGATTCCAAAATCAATAATTTTACACAATATTTGAAAATAATATTATGGAAGCGTACCAAAGATTTATAATATTTGTGATTTGTGGTGTCTTTTGACTACTAATTTTTTGAGGCACTGATTGAATTGAATTTGTAAAAGGAGTTGACACAAATAAAAAGTTCAATTAGCTTGTTCTGTAGATCGCATTTAGAGGAATCGTTGGCAAATTGTGTTGAACAAATTAATGAAATGTTAGAATTCAAAGTGAAATCGATCCAAACTTGCTTAATTTCACCATCAGACTTTGAAAGGTAATTGAGTAGCATTATTTGATTCCTTGCGTGATTATTGTAGTCAGTATTGTAGTCTCTAAGGTCTTAGATTATTTAAGTTTAGCAAAGAGGCAGAACTATAAAGCGCATGGATAATATATTTAAAACAAAACTTCAATTGGTATTTAAGTAATCGAGCAAAAAATTTACAAAAAAATAAACTACACAACGGGTTATGATAATTCTTACGTCAATAAAGAACGAAATTCTTCGAATATTTAAAAAAACCTACGTGCAGAACTGTCATGGATTTACCGCTGGAAAACAGCAGTAGCAAATGTGGTGTTTAGTAAACATAAGTAATCATCTTGTATTTTGAAATATCCAAAATCCTCATCCGTGGCAAGTGTGAAATGATAATATTTAGGAGAATTCCAAAAGGCATAATTTATTTTTAACACTATTAAGAAATGGTATGTAAATTTTCGGGATGAAGGCCACAGTTTTTCGGTAGCGACGTCCAAATCTCGCGTGAGAGAAGCTTATTAGTGCATCCCCGCAAGTCTACTACATGTCTCCTAATTAACACTATGGCTAATTCTCTGTAATACTTACAAGCTTCCGCTGCATCATTATCTTAGCGAAAATAACAAATCTGTGCATCTGAATTTATGCACTGAAATGAAAGAGTTTTAAAATTGATGATTTTCTATATTTGCGCACCTTTAGGAAAGAAACCACTTCCAATTGTGTAGAATGGTAAATTAGCATAATGTGCACATTTGGAGGATAAAAAGTCTCCACGTAATACATACGAGAGTCTCATCTAAGATGAACGTCTTATGCGCTATTTTTAAAGAGAGGATGTATGGATTAATTTTCTTTGAAGGGTGTACCGTCACTATTTACTTGGACATGTTGAAAAACTGGTTGATATCATAATAATAGCAAGGACCTAACGCCCCGCGTAGGAGCACGGCCCACGAACTGAGAGGTGCTCTTATAGGTTCGACTTTACTGCCCATCTCTGATGCGGGGCGATGTGGCAAGCACCGCGCCTTAGACGACCACCATTATTACCCCTTTGCTCGAGTGATCGCAGGTACTTGATTATTTTTAGTGGTTGAGTAGGCTACCCGTCAGGCATCAGAGAGCACCGGGAATAGAATCCGTGTCCGTTCGCATCACAGTTCGCACCGGTTGATGTTATAGTTGGATGAAAATAATGTAACCACAATGATAAATAACACGTACAAATTTTCTTTAAACTACTTATTTATTTTACTTACAGGCAATCAAAATTACTTAATACTATTTATGTATACAGCATATAGAAGTAATAACGTAAAATAACACTGTATTTATCTGTAATACTATTTATGTCGTACTTATGCAGCGCGCTTTTCTCCCGGTTCCAGGGCCCACGCGAAGTGCATGGAATATTCGTGAAGTTCGAGCCTCGCATGTGCACAAACAGAGGCGCTGGATTCTTGGAAGTTATTTGAGTATAACGTCAGGGTGGCCGATATAGAGAGCGTTTGGAAATTTGTTACAATAATAATGGCTATATCTTTCATTGAGACGACTTTCCGACTCACTATCTTAAAAACTTGAAAGGGCATTTTAATAGAAAATTAGCAAAAAGATGGATGGACGCTTAGAACAAGAAAACGTTGCGTTAACGGCTACTTTTTCTCTTGAGAATTTGTAAACATCACCGTCCTTGTTGTACCACTTCCCGTTAAGCTCTAGGATCTTTGTTATTGTATTATCGCTGATGTGGCTCTGATCGACCATAATATGCTGTCACTCATATGGGATGAAATAAATAACCCATTTTATCCTATACGCGTATAGATATCTTTATAACTGAAAGTGGGTACATTGAACATCTATGAAATTTGTGAAATAATTAGGTAAGGTCGTTTTTATTTGAGGATAATAAAATTTGATATCCGTTGTATAGTTTATATATGGCAATTTTTAAAAATGTTCTGCAGACTTATAAATGAGCTCGTATTAATTTGGGAGGATATTAAGATAAACCTGCAAAGCTTGCAACGCATAGCGAAGTGGCGAAGCAGTCTCCCAAATTTGAGAAATCGCGTTTCCTGGTTAAAGGTCACCTAGTATTTCAAAGTTTTATGTTTAAATTAATCAGTGTTCAAAGACGAGTTTAATGATAAACTACATGTCCTATGTTGCTATTTTGAAAATTTGAAATTATAAAGGTCACTGACGCTGACCTTTGGCCAATCAGTTTCAAAATCACTAGCAAACAAGCCTTTCTGGTCACCTGTCGATTGGTGAAAACAGAATTTGGAAATTCCCAGCCGTTCTCGAGTTTTTACTCGGACGGACGGACAACATGAAGTTAGTAAGAGATTTATCTGCAATAGTTTTAATAAAATCTAATGTAAGTTAAACGGGAAGTTATAAAATAGATATTGGATTTAGATAGTTGAGTTGAGACTTATATTATACGAAGGTATTTTGAAAATTTTTGCCTTCTAGTCGATAGATCTGGTAATATTGCTTCTAGGCACATGAAATAGGTATTTCTTAGAACACTAATTATCAAAGCATTAACTAGCTTTTTCTTGCTATTCACTAAAATAATTGACTTAAAACAATGTTTTGTTATTGAGTTTTTAACGGCTAATTAACATTTATATAAAAATGGGTAATTTATATAATTACCAAATTATTATTTATTGTAATTGTAAAAAGCTCGTGTGGTTTTTAAAATTTATATTATACTCGTTAATTTTTTAAACATAATTGACATAATTGTACTAATGCATTTGTTAGACTATTCTACAACCAGAAAATAGCGAGTTTACTAAAGCTAAAGTTTTTTTCATTAATTTTGCAATATTAAACAAGTTTTTAAAATAAAATATTGTAGCCGTAACGAGCTTTAACTTACTAATATGATTTCCATTTGAATAATAAACACATGTTTACTTTTGATTATAATTAATTTTTTTGGCAAAAATCAATGACAGAATGGCAAGAATTGTTATAAATAAATGAATTACAATAGGCAATCGGTTAACAAATAGTTCGGACTGCAAACAAATTGCACAACGAACACTTTCGCGAAGATGTTCGGACAACAAACACCTTAGAGTACTTTGGTTGAATTGTATTTTATTGCCATCTATAAATGGTTTTTGCAACGAGACTTTGACAGTTGTACACATAAGCTTTTTGTGTGTTAGTTCTCTGAATTTTCTGAACTTTTTATATAAAAAATTTGATAATATTATGGGGCCTACAGAAATCGGCGTGTCAAGAACTGTGCTCACCATAGAAAGCAAGCCGAGACAATGGCCAAGGTAGAGGGTGGGCAAAATATGTCTAATATTGCTAGGAAATATGGTTTGAACAAGACCCCATTCTACCAAAAACTTTGCAACTTTGTAATATTTCACTTATCAAATTTTGAAAACAAATTGATGATATGAATGCATCTGCATTAGATATTTTAAAAAATAGTTATGCGGTATTAGATTGGTTGGACTGCCGAGAAAGGTATGGGGAGAAAACAGCAGCATCAGTTGTAGTAGTGAGGGATAATGTGTACTTCTAAGAGGAACAACCTTTCCAAGCGCACACAGATGTAAAAGCTGAAACAGAACCTACATGGAAAAGAAGAAGGTTTGCTATTTGTCATAATGCAGAATCTATTGAAATAACTACCATAAAAGAAGCTTTTAAATATCGAATTTATTACAGAAAGTTACAAGCTCAAAAACTAGAAAAATAGTTGGGATCGCATCCTTCTGATGCTAAAACTGTATAACATAAAAAATTACAAACTAGTTACATTAAGTAAATGATTTCCATCCTTACTGACATAAACTTCCTCATGAGTAGTTGGGGCATTTATAAGTGTCCCATCAACACATCGCAAATTGAAGAAAATCTATTAAATTTTGTCACTAGTGCACTAGGATGATTACATATTCGATTTTTGTATCTGTTGGCAAGGTCTTTGGCAATATAGGTCTAACTTATTATTAATCTACTGTTCAAATCATAGTTAGAAGATAAATTTTGCCAAATCAAATTAAATAACAGCTACTCTTCGATTCACCTTTTCTATCAGATGTACCACAAGGCAGCGTACGCTCTACCAATTATATTATTTACAGATTAACTGGCCTTGTAACGAATACGGTTACTGCTGCATTCGCCGACGACACCACCATACCGTTGTCCCGCATAGATGCAGCCCAAGCTGTAGCTAACCTACAAAAGTCTGGAAGCTCTCCAGGCATAGACAGCAGCATGGAAAATTAAAGTTAATAAAAATAAATTAACATAAATCACTTTAACAGCAATTTTCTTAAGCACAAAGACAGCTTCAGTTTAAAATATACGAAAATATTCCTGAAATTGTTACTTTTATAAACTTTTTTATTTAAATTTTGTCGTCATTTAACTTACTAGAGACCTAATAAACATTTGCCGCGTAAAATATTTCTTATTTAAATACATTTGTTGTAATGGAAAATGTTCATTACTGCATATATCTTAAGTAGACTATCACAACTAGCAAAAATGATTCACTTTACATTACTTTTTACTAGCAAACCAACGAGGAATGGTAGAACGAAATCTGCAGTAAAAAATTACAAAGTTTGTTAATGAAATTTGGCCAGATCTACAGAAGTGTCTTCTGAAAAAACGTCGAAAGAAAACCAAAGCTGGCTTTTGCTATTAAAAATCTTTTGAAAAAGTGAGAGGATATCAGAACAACGGTCTTATAATGGCACCAAAACCGCAATCGAAATTGGACAGATCCTTTAACGTCCCACAAATAAAAAAAAACAAGATTGATGAAAATACATGTATGTATTATTATTAAATATAAATAAACAAAGTAAGAAATTAGAATATAATATAATCAGCAACCTTAATATACTGTTAGGTGTAAAGATAATTTACAAGATTGAATATAATGTAGAGGTATTACAATATATACATTTATATAAGATTACCAAATTATTAGGAAGTGGAGGAAAAATTTTTCAAAGAACAAAAAAAATGACGAAGAAAATTTATAGTGAAGTGTACATATAATTTCATTTAATATATGTTTAACCTTATTAACTAAAATTATATCTACACTTCACTATAAATTTTCTTCGTCATGTTTTTTATTCTTTGAAAATTTTTTCCTCCACTTCCTTTCTGTTGGAGGTTGTTCTTCCCATTTCTATATTTCCTTGTAGTTGTCTTTGACGTTTGGCTATTGGAAGAATATTATTGGCGTATAATAAATTTTTTTTTGTAATTGGGCTTAGAATTAAATATCCTAGTGAAATCGTGTTTTATTTTGACATTTGATGTTCGCCTGGTTTATGTAGATTATAAATAGTAGCGGGCTTAAGCTATCCACCTTATTTTACTCCCTTGTCCATATGGAATTTTTTGATAGTTGTCCATTTACTCTTATCTTTTCTTTCACTTTGTTGTACAGACTTATTATTACTTTTACCAGAAAAGAACCCCGCAGGCTGATCTAGACGCCAGGCAGTCGTGTAGAACATTCCACATGTTTCTGCGACAATAACCAAAATATTTAAATAATTCAAAAACGGTTAAAGTTAGAAGGCTGATTTTTTTGCGCCGAATTATCAAATATAGTTATGAATGTGGTGTGCAAGTTTCAAGGAAATCGGTTGAAGCGTCTAGGAGGAGATAGAATTATAAGTTGAGAAAGAAAGAAAGAAAGAAAGAAAGAAAGAAAGTTAGGGATAAGACAATTATAAGATTGGTTTATTTGTTGCTTGGAGCGCTTTCCAAATATATTCTCTGAGTACCTGGTCAAAAGCTGCTTCAGATCTAAAAAAGCTAGGAGGGGTTCTTTATCCATACTCAGTGTCTTCTCAATTATAGTTCGGATTATATATGTTATATGTGATCCGGATGTGGCCGGAAAGCTGTTTGTTTCTCTTGTAATTTTTCCTCCGCTTCTTTTCTTAGCCGTTTTTCTATTATTCTATACTACAATGTTATTTTCCCAATCTTCTAATATTTTTTGTGTATTCCATGCTTAGTTAATAATTTTTGTTAGCCAAATGTTAACGGTTGGTCCTCATTTCTTAAGCATTTCGGGAGTTATGTTGTCCTCTCCCGGTGACTTACCGTTTTTTTTGCTCTTCTGTTATTGGTTCTCGTCTCTGTTGTTCCCGAATGTTTTCCTGTCATTTTCTCATGTTTTTCATTTCTGTTTTTTCAAATATGTTTGCATATTGTTCGGTCTAGGTTTCTAGTATTTCTTGTATTGTTGTTTCTTATAGTTTTTTTTTATTTGTTGGCACTTCTGACTTTCTGAAATGGAGTATTTTTGAGTCTTTGTATTATGTTCCAAAATTCTTTTTATATATAATATATATTTATAATGTTCTTACATCTTTCTACCAAATTATTCCCAGGTGTTCTTCTTTACTTCCTTTGTTATCTCTTTTGTTTCGTTGCGTTTTCTCACGTAGTTTGTTCTAATGTTTTTCTAATGTTCTATTTTGTATGTATTTTTTCCAAGCTTCTTTTTTTTACTTTTCTTCCTACTGTTTGGTCCACCACTTAGTTCTTTTGATATTTGGATTTTGCCTCACTAATTTTATACCGCATGTATCTCTTGCTACTTCCAGTAACGTTTTCTTGAATCGTTTCCATGTCTTTTCCAGTGTCCATAGATTTTGTTCTTGCATTTCTTCTTCTAATCCTTCTAATTTTCTTGTGAGTGTGTCTTCGTATTTTTGTCTTACTTATGGGTTATTTAGAGTTTCCAACTTTATTCTGGTTTGGTTGTTACTCTTTTCTTTCTTTGGCTTTTGAATATTTGTATTATCTATCAGCAGTTTGTTTGGTGCTGAGTGTCGCTTCTGTAATTACTTTCACGTTTTGTATTGCATAGCTTAGACTTTTGGAATATGTTACATAGTCTATCGTGATTTTGTGCCCTAGTTGCTCCTCTTTGTACGTTATTTTGTGAATGTTATTGTTTGAGAATAGGTGTTTTCTATGAGCATCTGATTTACTATACAAATATCTAGCGTTCTTTTCCCATTGTCATTTATCTCTCCCTGAATCCCATGTGATCCCATGATTCTATGTCCTTGTTCTTTGTTTTGTCCTATGTGAGCATTCCAGTCTCCCAGTATTATTATATGTCTGTTCTTAATTTGTCATTTTTCTATTGCATACTCTATTTCTTTGTAGAACATATCTTTATCTTGCTTGTTTGCATTTCTTGCGTGTATTATATTTGTATCGGCCCTACTTTCTCTTCCAACTGTAGTTCTAATGTCATAATTCTCAAATTTATGGGCTCCTATCTAATCACCCTTGTTTCCAAGGTTTCATTTAAGATTATTTCTACTCCATCCGTTGCTCTGATGCCCGCCGGTGTTTCTGAGTATCTTAGCGCGTGTCCTTTGTTTATATGTTTTATACCGTTTCCTTTTTTCTTAACTTCTAAAATTTCCATTAAATGTACTTTGTATTTCTCCATTTTTTCAACAATTTCAACTTTTTTAATTGTTAGAGATGTGATATTCCATGTTCCGATTCTTATCCTATTTCTCACCAGTGGTTTCCTATTAATCCGTCCTAGTGCGAGGCTCGTTTGATTACTCTGAATCTAGGTTATGTACTCCGTCTGGGTGAATAGCCCAACGATGCATGGTAAACCTTGGCTGCGCTTTCTAGTCTATCATTTATTTTCGCATTAATTTTTCCGTTTCCCTGTATTCCTACATTTCAATTATTAGACTTTTTCAATTTAGGGATCGTTTATTTTTATGGATATGTCTAATTCTGCGTTTCCTGTTACCACCACTTTAGTCTTCTTTACGTTTATCTTTAAAATTCTTGTCGGTAGTGCGCTCTTCCAGATCTCCAAGTTGTGTTATAAGTCTTCCTTGTTCTTTGCGTATATTAATAAATCATCAGCGAATACACTTTCTGATACTTCTGTTCCAAGTTCATGTGGCCCACGTTTTTTTTTACTTTTCTATTTATTTATTTTAAGATATCAACGTTATCAAATGCCTTTTCAAAGTCAATAAATTCTACAAATATTTTATCTGATGTAAATTTTTTAATTAGTTGTTTAACTATAAATATACGATCTTGCACTCCTCGACCTTTTCTGAATCCATACTGTGCTGATGTTCCATTTCCTTTATTAATCTCTTTTCTGGAATTTATATATATATATATATATATATATATATATATATATATATATATATATATATATATATATATAGGTTATTATCGATAGCAATTACATTGCTCTGTAATTAGTGCATTTGCGTTTAACTCCTTTCTTGTATATTGGTAATAGTATACTTATCTCCCACACTAGGAATCTTCTCTTCTTGCCATGCTTTGTTAAATAATTTGACTAGCATTGCTAACCCCTTGTTGCCTAGGTTCTTTACCATTTCTGATAGTATCCCATTATGTCATTACAGCATCTTCTTTTATCAATAACCTTCCGTTTTTGTCTTTTATATGTTTAGCTTTGTCCTTTTTTCCTTTTCTAAACGAACTGAGTATTTTATAAAACAATTTTCAGAGCAGTCCTGTTCTACCTTCTTGCCAAACTTTTCCCATTATTTTAATTTCTCTTGCTTTACCCCGATTTTGACTTTATACCTCTGATTCTTATATATGTCGTATTTTTATATTGATTTGTTTTCTAAGATTTTTTCCACAGCCTATTTCTTCATTTTTATGTCCTCCCTTAACTTGTTGTTCTATCAGCTCATTTGTTTTATTTCCCTGTTAACTTTTATAGTCTCACATACTTCTTTTGCTATCGTTATTATTGTTTATTTAATACACTTCCACAATAGCTCAAGTGGTAAGTTATTAATATTTCTGTTACTTCAGCTGAACTCATCTTCCAATCTTTCTTATATTTTCTTGTCGTTTTTTCTTCTCTCAACATGTATAATTTGACTTTTTCTTTAGTTTTATTACCACTTATTTCCTCAGTATTAGTTTCCTTTCTCTTCCAGATTTTATTATCATTTTATACAACACTAGGTAGTGCTGGGAGTATATTTTTGGTTTTCCTTTTACCTTTTTTCTTTTATTTTACTTCCGTATCTTCTGTTTATTATTATGTAATCCAATATTGATTTTTTCTCCTCTGGTGACTGCTTTCCTAGTATATTTATTAATATGTGCAAAATAGGAGTTTCATATTGTTTTGTATGCAGAAGTCAGTTAGTTGTGTACCACTTTTATTTCTGGTACTTTCACCATGCTTTTCTAATATTTCTTCTACTTCCTCGTCTTTCTTGCTCACTCTTCGAATAGGTTCCCTAATATGAGTAATCTTCCCTTGCTGTCCTCCATAGATTCTGTTAATTGATCTCGGAACTCTTTTTTAATGCCGTATCATATTCATTAGGGCAGTAGGTGACTATTAAAGTTATTTGTGATTGTCTGTCAATTTTTATTTCTATCTTTAATATCTTCTCCAAAATTCTCGCCCATTTGTTTTAGTGTTATTGTTTTATAGACTTTTGTTTTTTTTTTAATCCAACTAGAACCTTATTATGCTCGGTCTGACCTATTTATATCTGCTTCATATCTACCATTAATTGCTGTAGATTTTTTTTAAAATTTGTTATCATTTTTTGTTTCGGTTTTTCCGGAAATCTGCTTATGATAAAACCCGCGCTTATTCGTCATTATTTTCCGTTTCTATAACTTTTCCTTTTTCGTCATTTGTAGGTTTGCTGTCCGTGTATAGCATTTCTTTTGTATTTTTTGAAAGGTTCATTTAATGGTCTAAATTATCATTTAATTTCCATTAACTTTATTCCTGTAATCATAATTTTAGATATTTAATACCCAAGTTGTACAAGCAGATAATTTCTTGGGCCGTTTTTGGCCCTGCTATTTGGCGTGTTGCACTGTTGCGATTAACCGTTCCTATCAGCCCGGGTTGACCCGTCGGAGGTCTCATATAAGTTAACGCAAATCTATAGTTACCTAGTTGGCTTATTCTTTATTGACCTGGTCGTTTAATTCGCCCTCGTTGCTTCCCTATACTTCTCGTAAATTTTCTTGCAATATTTTCTAGTTAATTTCTCTAAAACGTTAGTGGCACAGAGCCGTAACGATCGGTTTCGCCGTCGACACTTAAGCTGAAAATAATTATTTACTTAAACATTCAGAACGAATCAAACTCCTATAAAATCTATGGTAAATCGATGATTGTCTTACGAACAATTAAAGTAAAGAACATCGTTTTGAACGGATTATGTCCACTAACCGATCACTCATTGTACAAATAAAAATAAATCTATTTTTGAATATCACATATAGTCCACATACGTATTAATGAGAACGCCGTAATATAAAAATTTTAGGAATTATGAAGTATCATATTTTGTTAGATATGAAAAGACCCTTACATGTTGCGGCTGCACCACCGATGATAGTAAGGCACATGCGGTGACAATAATTACGTTACATTGCTATTAGCGCTGACAATGGTCCTGGTGATCATGATAATGGAGGCAGTGGTGAGCAGCAGACGCTGCGAACATTATGAAAAGGGGCAACGAGAGAAAAAGCCTATCATAAACAGCATGGGGCGATACGAAGTAAACGCGGGGCTCTTTCGAGTGGAAAACCTGACAGTAATGAAAACTGCCGGGCACTCCGGCGTTGCAGATGGCCAGCCCGCGGATCGGACAGGCGGGTCCTCCATTACATCCAGCAGGACCGGGCCCGTAATTGATATTCTTCAACGTCGCCGTAGAATTAGCTCAATTATATCGGCCGGACATCACGCGACGCTGCCGAGCGGACGGCGGGTCCGCGTGCGTTTCGGGACAGCGCATCCCGGCGGCGGGAGAGCTGCAGCAGACATCGCGCCGCGGGCCGCGCTCTCAATCGCTCGGCGGTCGCGGTCTCGAGAGGAAGCGCGGACAGCCTGGACCTCCGGCCACGACGACGACAGGATGGGTCCCTTCGCGGCGTGTGTGTGCCTCGCGCTCTGTGTGGTGGCGGCGGTCGGGGCGGCCCCCGGGTCGCCCCTGGCCCGCGAGGGCGAGGGCGGCGGCGGCGAGCCCTGTCAGCCCGACAAGCTCACCGTCTACAAGGTGGTCCTCCACACCTTCTGGTCCAGGGAGAAGTTCCCCAAGCACTACCCCGACTGGCGGCCCCCGGCCCAGTGGTCCAAAGTGTTCGGTGAGTCTCTTGCCCGACTAGTTCTTGCCGGACGGATCCGTGCCCGCTTTTTGCCCTCCTTCCACTTCCACCGAGGTGTCGCATCCTCTCCACCTTCGCGGTTATTGACAAGTTTACTTTACAACACTATTAGCTCGTAAGCGGATTCCCCGAGCGAATCAAAGTTGCTCTATTTACAACAAATCGCTCCCGGTAACCAGCTATTACGGCATCAGCCTTAAGCTAATTAATTACTGATGCGCATGATAATCAAAGCGTTTGAGACGCAACTTCTTCAAATAGAATCGGGATCAGGAAGCACTCTTTTAGACCAAGATGTAAAAATACTATTCTTGAGCCCAAGTTCCATCTGCCAACTGGAATTGGGGTACATTGTCACGTAGCATCGAAAATAATACCAGAGTGTTACTTAAATAACTTTAATGTTGATCAAGATAAACTAAAGGATGTAGAGCAGAAACAAGAGAGACAAATTTATTTCAACTAAAATTTTAGAAATATTTTGTTAATGGACTGTTGTCGCATAATTTATATTTATAACGTGCAAAAAACAGCTTTTGAATTTTCATAACTAACACATTAGATAATTTTTTCTTTTTGAACTAAATTTTGAGCACCATGTAACAAAGTTACTGAAGTGATTTTTTATTGTTTAAAAAAGTTAAAAATTCAGTTTTTGTTTACTGCCCTCATATTTTTCTCAAAACGAAAATTACATTTAAAAACCTACCAAGGGTGATTTATGATGCTGCATTTGCACATTTTTCATAAATAATTATATATTTTGTTTATATTCAGAAGTCATTTTAATTTTAACATTAAAGTAACAATAATTTATGCGGTTGTGAAATATGTATGTACAAGTTGTGTATTTTTGTTCATATGTTATTATATGTTAAATTAAATTAAATTTAGTTTCAATAGTAGAAAATTTGTGCTTACAAAGTTTACATATATAATCAATCAAATTAAAATAAGCTGAAGAATTACATATTACTGCATCAATTTATAATTTGATAATTGTTGTTTATTAATTCAAATTAAAATCGGAATGTTTAAATAGCATTCATATTTTTTTGCAAAATCCCAACTATAAATCATGCAGTAGAGGATTGTGTTTAATGAAAACTAGTAGAGCTGGTCTTTCAAAAGCAAAACATGAATTAATCACACTTTTGACATACGCAATAATTAAATCATTTATTATTAGTGTGCTATTAAACAAATTTGCAAGTTGTTTGGTCGAATAAACTTAGTTATTGCTATATATAATTATAGGCTGTACAGGGTTACTATAAAAGACTTTAAAAAGATATATTTCACAAAGTATTACATATATAATATTAAATGATACATAAAAAGAAAGGGAAAACGCCCAAGTTTTTATTTATACTTTCACAAATGTTTGATGAGTTCCTCGCATTTTATGACACATGTCTAAACGGTTTGCACGCGCTGTAGTATGGCTCTCACAGCAAAAGTAAGCCGGTTTCGAAATTCATTCAATGTTGTTGCAATTGGTCGCACGTAAATCAGATCTTTAACGTAGCTTTAAAGAAAAAATAGGGAGACCTGGGGTGCCAGCCGAACAATACTAAATTCTTTTTAGTACATCGCCCAATTCAGTGGTAAGACAGTTTCTTATCTAGATAGTCGCGTTCTTCGCCATACCAATGAGGTGGAGCTCCATTTTGTTAGAGTATAAAATTATTGTTCACCTTTCCGCTTACATAAAATGTCGCTTCGTCGGTGCACATTAGACAGCAAATTTGTCGCCGTCTATCGTTTTCTGCATTGCCCTATAAAAATGAGTTTCTTTTATATGGTTATTTAGTTAACTTCACACCATTTATAAACGACAGTCACTGTCGCAAAGTCTTCCATAGTCCTTTCTGTGGAATACCAAGTTCACGACTTGCTCTGCTAGTGGACTGTTGTGGGCTGGTCACGAAACTTTTTTTAATTGCCCTTACTGCGCCATCAGAAACACCCGGTCTTCCGGTGCTTTTAGGTCTATTTAAAGAGCCTGCATCTTTGAATTAGAGATACCATCACAGAATATTTGGTGACTTAGGGATCTTTTGTATTGCCTTCTAATTCCATGTTGCACTATAATAATCAATAAACTTTTAACATACTTGAGAACATAAAACGCTTTCTGTTGCAAACTGGTTCCTTACTGCTAGGTCTTTTCAAAACTCATTTATTTTTTGTAGTAATCCTGTATATAAATAAATCGAAGAACTTAACCGGTACACAAATGTGAATTTAATTTTAATATGGATTTTCAATGTTACTGAAATTAATATGAAAAATGTTTTTATCCCAGTGATATATAATTTTTGTAGCTGTAGTATGCCTGTATAATAGAACTTTGAATTTTAATATGTCAAAGACCTAAAATGAGAATTTTCAACCGATGGTTCTAAGACTGTTAGAGCTATTCAAGAACAACACAGAAATGGAAAATTTGACCTTGAGGCTTTTTACGTTTCGACCTACCTTTTCAGTTTAATGAGCATTGATTAAAGGAGCTTGCCCACGAAGATATACGACAATTCACCAGGGAATGAACCCAGCAAATGGGATACTCTCGCGGTACCGCCGCGTCTTATCTTAACTCAATAAATAAAGTACAAGTAATCACGAATGACACGCACTTAGAATAAGAGAGTGAGTTACATCAGGCTACTCGTGAGTACAAATATTTTAAAAAATGGTGCATTTATAACACGATGCAGAGGACAGTATGGCCGAGCTCTGACAAGCAGGCAATACTTCGAATAAGATTATCACCAGACGAGAATGGGAATCTGTGGTCAACTTTTAAATGCGGAGTTTAACATTCACCAACTGCATCGGCTTAATGAGGCGCAATTCAGCTGAAATGACCAGACCGGCGAAACGTTCGCCCCAACATCATCGATCTGCTCAAAAATGCAATTTATTAGCTCATTTGGGAGGTTCTACCATACCCACCGTATTCTTCTGGTCTAGTACCTTTTGTAGTCGTTTTCCAATATTCTGCAGAATGTTTTGTTGAGCAATAGCGTAAAGCTAAAATTGAGAACTGACAAATTCTTTAAATAAAAATTAGGTACCTTTTAAGGTTGAGGCATTGACAAGATAGCGGAATGGTAATATAAAGTCGTTTTGATGATTCATTTATAAAAATCTTAATAAAATTTAAAGTTAACTTACCTGGCAACCTGTTAAATAACGATGATAAAATAATTCTGTTAGTCTGTAGTTAAAATAATTTGTAATTAGAATTACTGAAAATATTAATATGTAAATAATTTATGGATACATATATAAACAAAAATATATTTGATTTTACTTTTTTTATGTAGATATAACCACGTTTGATGTAGATTTAAAAATTTTAAAGTTAAATTGTCTTTTCAATTAATAAATTATTAGATATAATACATAAAGCATAAGGATTATTATTTAACCTTGATTTTTCTTTTTAATATATACTGTAGGAAACTTGCAGAAATGACGTTTTTCAATAAAAATATTAACTAAAATAATTAATCTTTTGTAACTAAGATAAAACGGGCATCCCACAAAATTAATTAGCTGCTTGCGCCATTATTAAGTGGCGAAGCGAAGGGAGTCACTTACTAACTTCATGTTGCCTGTCCGTCCGTCCGTCCGAGCAATAACTCGAGAACGGCTGGGAATTTCCAAATTCTGTTTTTACCAATCGACAGGTGACCAAAAAGGCTTGTTTGCTAGTGATTTTGAAACTGTTTGGTTAAAGGGCAGCTAGACTAGAGGGTTCTCAAATTTGGGAGTCTGCTTCGCCACTTCGCTATGCTTTGCAAGCTTTGCAGGTTTATTAATAATATGGATAAACTTATTATAAATAAAATGTAATTTAATAATTAAAGTCTGCAAAGCAAATGCTGTGTTAGTAGCGGCTGAAAGTAATTAAAATTAGTAATAGAGTAAAAATGGAGTTGTGTTTAACTAACAAAAACTCTTTTTAGGGGTAATATGCTTTATTATATTTTATGCAAAATAAAGCAACGTATTATCAAATTATAATTATTTTTTGAAAAGTTGCTTAAACTAATCAACACTGTTGTGTATGTAAACGAGAGATTGCCCGCATAAAGGTGTTTTTGCGTCCTAGGCTAACACTTTTTCACCCGCCTACAATTACATTTTAATCCAATATTTAGCGTTGTCGAAAAAGTCATGACAGATTTTGCAATAGATGGCATTACACGTATTTTTTGGTCACAAACGTCATCGCAATCGGCACAAGTGTTATATATTTTGACATATGACAGTTTAAACTTCATTGAAGCAAATAAGTATTTGATTTAGTCACGTCCTTCAGTTCTTACATTCAGTTTCGGCATCTTTTGCTTTTTTATTTTCACGCAGGAAGAAAGTTTACGGGACAATGCCCTACAAGAGGAGCGTCAGTATCAGAGGTGGTTGGTTAAAATTCGTGCTGGTGATTTTGACGCCAACGATGGTCCTCGCAGCGGAAGGCCCGTTGAAGTTGATGACGATCAAATAAAGGCACTGATTGAAGCAAACTCACATTCGACCACTAGTGACATCGTGGAAACACTGAGCCTTCATCATTCAACCGTCCACGACCATCTCAGGACGCTGGAATTTATCAGCAAGCTCGATAACTGGGTTCCGAATGAACTTAAAGAAGTCTATCTCACCAATTGCATCAATATCGCCGATACTCATCTCAATCGCAACAAAATCGACCCGTTTTTGGAGCGGCTCGTGACCGGCGATAAAAAATGAATTGTCTACAACAATATTCAACGTAAACGATTGTGGTGCAGAGGAAAAGAGCAAACCAAAACAATATCTAACGCCGATCTTTACCAAAAAAAAAAAAAGCGAAATCAAACGATCGATTATGTTATGTACTGGTGTCAACTAGATGATTTGAATACATCTCTCACGGAAAAACGACCAGAACTCGTCAATCGCAAATGCATGATGTTCTATCCTGACAATACGAGACTACACACAAGTCTGGTGACTCGCCAGAAGTTGCTGCAGCTTGGATCGGAAGTTTCGGCCTTACTCACCGGACCTTGCCCCATCAGATTAACATTTGTTTTGTTCTTTGCAAAATAACTTGAATGGTAGATCTTTCGATTCTGATGAGGCTATGTAGGAGCATCTCACGCAGTTGTTCGCTAGTAAAGAGCAGCCCTACAAGCGCGGAATCATGCAACTCCCAGAAAGACGGCAGGAGGTCATCAATCAATGTGGCCAATACATTATTGATTGAACTTTGTTATGTTATTAATAAATACGTCATGACTTTTCCGACAACGCAGTAGTACTTTCAGATATTGAACTTCAGTATTTGTTATAAATTTTCTGTTAGGTTAACATCTGTCTTCTAAAGAAGGCGTAAGAAAACTTTGTAAGTTATGCAGTCTTTAATAATTTTGGAAGTACGCCCAGGGTCGTTATCCTATGGAAAGATAAATATATTTTTCTGAACTTTAAAATGAAGTATCTTTAACAATATCTAGATACATTTTTACATCTATAATACCATTGATACAATACAAGTTGCCTACTTTAGTCTTTTATCCGATAAAAACAAGTTGTTTGATTCTAAATTCTAGATATTAATAGAATTATTTAAATATTTTATTTTGTTCCTTTAACTCCTCCATTATAGCCTGATTGTCTTGTTGATTTTCTCATAGATCTTCTGCATTTTCTGTCTTTTGTTTCATTAATAGATCACGCTAAAGTTTGTACATTAATTTTTCGGTTCTTTTCTGTAGTCATCTTGTTCAATAAAAATTTTATTTTTAATTTTTTTAATTACATCTGTATGCCAAAAGACTTTCAATTCATTTTCTTAATTTTTTCAAACTCTTATCCTTTTTATATAATTAGCTCTCCTTTAAAATCCACTTTAGTGATTAAAGAACAATAAACAACAATGAATTTCAACTTATTACAACAGCCAATTACATTTGCTTATTTTACTGAATTTTCAGTAGCAAATACGCAAATTTTTTGTTGACCTCAATTTTTATCTACTTTTTCGTTCTAATGAATAGCTTTCTTGAAACTAATTTAAAAATGATATATTTATTTTAAAATTAGATTATGTATACCATATCAATGTTTAAATTGGAAATGTTAGTGTTTTTATAACTCTTTATTGAATTATATCATTATCGTCAACATCATCTTCTTCTTTCTCTCACCTATCTACTACAAAATTTCGCCATTTTTACGATCTCTTGCTAATATTCTTGCCTCTTTCCTTTATGTTTTAATATATCTGCTACGCTGTTGTTCCAGGTTGTTCTGGGTTGTCCTTTTCTGTTTGTACCTGCTTTTTTAGCTTCACATGCTTTCTTAACTTGCCTTGCGCCACACATTCGTATTAAGTGGCCTGCCCATTTTAACTTCTTTTCTATTTTATTTTTTAGAGAATTTATTTTTATTTTTTCTCTGATGTGCTCGTTCCTTATTTTTCCTCTCTTTTAACGCCTTCCATTTTTCTTAAATATCTCATCTCTGCAGCATATAGCCTACTTTCTAGTCTTGTGTTTAATACATAATTATCAGTCTCATACAGTATGTAGATTGTGTTTTATACTGTTATTTTTGTTTTTTTTTGGATATCTCTTTCTTGTTCATGAAATTTTTGTGTATAGCATTATACTTTCTTGTTTCTGTTTTAATTCTGTTCCTATTTCTTCTTCTTGTGTTCTTTTGCTATTTATGATTATTCCCAGGCACTTGAATTAGTTTGCTTGTTCTAATATTTCTTCTCCGAGTCTGACATTTATTTTTTCTTGTTTACTAGAGATGGCCATTACCTTAGTTTTCTTTTTATTGACTGTTAAGTTGTATTCTTTGAGTATATCTGCTCACACATTGATATGTTCTTCTAATTCTCTTCTATTCTTTGCTACGAGCACCACATCATCTGCGAATACATATGATTGCACTTTCACTTGTTGTAGCTTGTAACATCCTATTGTATGCTTTGCCGTTCGGCTCCAGCTTTATTTTATAACTTCATCGGTAAGACTGATAAATAGAAAAAGACTTAATACTCCTCTTTGTTGTACTTCGTTTTTATTTACGAAAGTTCCTGCTGTTTTGTTACTTGTTTGGATTTTGTTATTTATTATCTTATATAAACTCTCGACTGTCTCCAGTAGGTCAGCAAGTACCACTTTGTTTTGTAATGCATTTCTGCATATCTATAAATCATATGTTTGTGTTATTCCTTTTCTAGAGCTTCTTCTATAATTTGTTGTATTGTGAATTTATGATCATTCACGCTATGAGTTGGTTTAAAACTATTTTGTTTGTCTGCTAGTTTGGTTTCTATTATATTTCTTACTTTCTTTTCTATTTCGCTTTCATAGACATTTAGTACAGTACACAATAGGGGTATCCTTTGATAATAATTACAGTCTTTTGGATTGCCTCTTTTGTGTATAGGGTGTATAATAGCAGTTTTGCAATCATTCGGTATATTTTTTGTTTTACAGACTAGGTTTAATATTTCTAAAAGGTTTCCTTTTCTAGTAGACCCTATATATTTTAACAATTTAGAACCTATTTTATGTAGTCCGGCATACTTTCCGATTTTTAATTTTTCGAGCGCTTTCTTTAATTCTTCTGTTATTACTTTACTTATTGGTTATGGGTAGCTTAGTTCTCTCGTTTCTTCTTCTATTATGTCCCCCGTTTGTTCGAACCTTTCGTCATGGAGTAGTTTGTTGAAATATTCTTCCCATCTATTCATAATTTCTTTTTCGTTGGTTAACAATTGTCCATTGCAATCTTTTCTAGATTTCACTTGTACTTCTAGTTTATTTCTCAAATTTCTTTCCAGAATTTTTGCTTAGCTTCTTTTACTAGATTTTTCACTTTGCATTTTGCTCTTTGTATATCTTGTAATCTTGCTGATTTTACTCTGTAAGTATATTTTTCAGTTTTTTATTTTGCTTTACTCTTAATATGTTTATTCCACCAATTCGTTTTTTATTTAGTCTCCTTTTTTGATTATGCCACAGATTTTTGTTGCTGTTGTTATGATTATTTGTTTTAACATTTTCCTAATGCCATTTACGTTATTACGATTGCTTTTCATATTTTTGCAACTTTCTTGGAATATTTTTTTTCATTTGGATTCTAAGAAATAATGGTCACTGCCATTTTCGTATCCTCTATTAACTCATACATTTTTTTATGCCCTTATTTCCTCTTGAGATTACTACATAGCTTATTGTTGACTTTTCTTTTCTTTGGGGTACTTCTCTAGTGTTTTGTGTATTTCTTTATGTTTAAAAAATATATTAATTATTACTAGATTGTTATCGTTACAAAATTCTAGGAAACGGATTTTGTTTTTATTCACCGTTTGTTTACCGTGCTGTCCTATGACCCCTTGCCACTTATTATGCCGATTTCCAATTTTAGCATTAAAGTCTCTTAATATGATTCATTTGCCTCCATAGTCCTGTATTATTTCTTGTAGATCCATCCAAAACACATTATTTTCTCCCGCTTTAGCATCTCCATTTGGGGCATATTAAATCACCAGTGTCAGCATCTCATTTCGTTCTTTTTTATTACCACTTTTAATAATCTTTGATTTATATATTTCTATCTCTATTTGCATTACATATACGTCTCGTATTTTCGCAGCTATAACTTCACAAATGCTAAGAAGTATGTTATTGTTAGGTGAACTATTTAACAATAAAATCTTCAGGATTTTCTATTTTAATGTTTAGTTGTAAATTTTCTTCTGGAAAATGTTAAAATATTACTCGGTCAGTTTTAAAAGGAACTTGTCTTGTTGGATGTTATTTAACTATAATATAACTGAAGCTAAGAATTACTCGAGTGCGGCACAATGCAAGTTCTAGTTGGTTTAAATTTGAAAATAGTTAGGTATTAAGCCATTGACTACGGAATGGCCATAGTTTATTATGCAATAATACATTGCTAATTAATATGGCTGCTTCGTTGTGGACTGCGCCATTGAGATTAGTAGTGTAGTAAGATATTTTTATTGCTGTACGCTCAGTATTTTCAGAAATGAAAATTATATTTATTTTATTGCTTTGGAGATGATGAATAAGATCGATACCGTGATTTGTTATTTCATTAACATTCCAGAACCCATTGAATGGAGACGAAATATGTATTATTTGACTATTTCTTATAATGACAATTAAGAACATATTTAGTGTGATGACATTTTGACTTACCATTTGGTTAAACATATTTTTGAACTTGGCAGGGAAATTATTTAGATGATCAGTGAAATTATTATTTTGACTTTCTCTGGTAAGTTTTCTTGGAATGTGGGCATATGTTATTTATGAATGTTTGTTGAAATAGCTAAATGAACAAGTGGTGTGTTCTACTGATTCTCACTGGTTCCAAATTATTATACAATTGTCTCTGGTAGCTTCAAGCTTTTTATAGACTTTGCAGTTTCATAACATAGTTTTAAGTTTTAACATAAGGCTGACATGTAGTTTCTTTAATATTTTACACATTTATAAGGTCTTTGACAATATGTTTCATACTAATCACATAACTGACAGTGTGCACATTTGGTGGGTCAACACTAATGTTTATCTGTACTAAAAATTCTAGGTTATATATGACTTTGTTGTTTGACTTCTTTTGGTTGATATGTGCCATTTGAATGTCATATCAGTTTTCTATATCTATCTGGAAAAATTACACTTATTTTTATGTGGGTATATGTAAGTAAGTACCATAGGTATAACAATATTTACTTTTTCTTTTTTTTTTTAATTATTTATTATGAATGAGGAGTTTCTGTTGAATCTCTGTTTTAACTATAATCTTCTATATATGTAAAGCTATAGCAAGTTTCAGGACTATTTTTGATTCCTCCTGCTTCACAATAAAATGCATTAAATTCTGACTGAATTGAACACACGGTGGTAGAATAGTTTGCTGCTGATTTATATAAAGTTGAAAACAGTTAATGATATCGAGGAGGATGCATTTGCAACATAGATGTAAATAAATAATTTGAACTACGTTTAATGGCACTTACAGTGCTAAATAAATTTAATTTGATATTCGCCCCGAAAATTAGACTTGCACTTGATATGGGATAACCACCAAAGCCCGGACCTACACTGAGAGCTGCATGACTGCAGCCGTGCTACGTTTATTTTTTACCAGTTTTTTTTTAAATAAAATATTTAATCAACTTACAGTTTTTATTTGTAAATAGAGTAGAGTAATTTTACATCATTTTATTCTAAACATAACTCTTACACTAACTGAAACAAGAATTGTTTAATGAACTTTGCTAGCAGTCTGATTTTCCAAGTATGGATACGGATAAAGGCATGGTTTATGAAGTGTACGGCTGTAACTATGTTAAATAAGCGCAAAAAGTCGCCAATAGATATTTTAGCTTTCTCAAAATTCGTATATTAAACCATCAATGGTTCAGTGAAATATTTTCTACCCTGACAAACTAACAATTAGTTAATATACTAATTGCACAAATTCTCAGAAATCATATTTGTAAATTAAAGCACGTGAAATAAAAATATTGCTAACAGTCATAATCTGAATTATAAAATAAAATTGTACATCTGAAACACAAACCATAACATCAAAACAGCGCCAAACAAACGGCGGGTACTAACAGACAAAACAGTTTTTATCACAGAGGAGAAATTGCTGAAACGAGGCCACTACCCCGTTTCAGTAATGGTTTGCCGTGGAGTAGTATATAACCACTTGGATAACTATAAGTTGGATTACCAAAGAACACTTGTACTTCATTAAAATATAAAAACGCTAATGAACCTCTCTATAAAAAAAATTTTTTTTTTGGTATAGGTGAGAAAATAGACAATATAATTTGTTTCTCTTCATTATACGCTAAAACGCTCACATTTGTATGATTATAAGATGTAATTTACAAAAAGACTAAGAGTGTTTGTTCCACGTTTACTGTATATACAAATTATTTTTCATGTAGTGACAGCAGCATAGTTAATGCAATTTTTAATTTAACTCGTTCGATTTATGTATAGAGTGCAGACAAATTTAAATTTGAATATCCTGACATACAGTGCTGCAACAATAGGTCGTTTTTGGCTTGTGAAAGCTCTTAGGAAACAGTTATCTTTTCAAAATAGGCGAGTTATTATGAACAAGTGTGGAGTACAACCAAAAACCCAATTATCGAATTTCTTTGCGCTGGGGGTTCCGCCAGCCGATATTTTAGCAGAATGGTGCACCGACACATACCAGCCATTTAATGCAAAAATGGTTGTTGAGTAACGTGGATAAAATTGGTCTAAAAAATTCTGACCCCCCCCCAGTAACCTTGATTTGAACCTCCTCGACTATTAGGTTTGTAGCTTAGTCGAAAGTGTTATTAACAAGTCCAGGCACCCTAATGTTGGATCTTTAAGCAACATTTGCCAATATGGATACGGTGGTTTTAGAGAGAGCGTGTCATTGGGGCCAAGGGGGTTACATAGAATAATTTTACTCTGGATAGACCACGCAATTGACATGCAAAATAATTTTTTGTAATTTTAATTTGTTAAATAAAATTTTATTAAAAAAAGTTTAATTTGTACCCTATATATTTTCAAGTGTAATTATTTTTATTATACTAAAGCTTAGTTAACATATAATTTATTTAATATAATATTACTTTATTTATTAATTTAATGTGTAATTCAACTATTCAGAATTTAGGTGTGTGACCAATTTATTATCAAAATTTTGCAACATTAGTCATTTTAAATTAATTATTTAATATCAAGACGTATCTAGAAGGAAATTCATCAGTATTCTTATAATTCTCACAGGGTAAGCCTTAATTTACAAGCCATAATCTGTACTTCATTCAAGATTACCAGATGGTAAATTTGGGAAGGTAATAAAGTCTAGTGCATTTATTTAAACTTTAACACTTGCGTACTCAAGGTTACAGCATACATGGTCTAATACAATTAAATTATATTGATTGTGTCGTCTACACAACATGATATAGATAGACCTGCATTTGTGTTTTTCATCATTTACCTTTAGTGGAGCCAGGAGAGTCTTGACTTAAATGATATGTATGATAAAGTGAGTTTGGGTTCCGCCAGACTTGTAGATGTAGAATTCTATTTTTTGTAGATATAAATGTAGTAAATACATTACGAAATTAGTTATGTCAGTAGTGGGTGGCTAATTCAAAAATTTTATTTCAGATTGTAGTTGAATTACCGAAAAATACACGTTTAAATTACAACTGTTGTTGATTAATAAAACGATGAACGTATGAAAAATATAAAAAAATAGACGTCATAATTTTTTAACGACAGGAATGTAAAGGACGTCGTTATGTTTATATTTTAATGATTTCTCACAATTACACAAACACTGAACCCTTACTATTGGTGTAAAAACCATATTAGCAAAATTAACAGCAGAAAGTTCTCGCGGCGGCATTAGAACCGGCCGAAAAGAACTTACGGCACTCGAGCCTTTCATTAACTTTAATGTGAATAGTTAAATAGCGGCTCCTATTTTTGAGGGCCAGCGAGAGCTTTATTATGCAATGAAGTCCGTTACATCGCGAGCAGGCTTTGCCGTAATTATGTGAGGATTATCCCCACACTCCTGAATAATTACTCGGCGCAGGAATAAAAAGCGGCGCCGAGACGCTTCCTGGAGTGCCCGAAGATCGCTGGAATTGCGAGCGGCGGAGCGGCGCGGCCTCCGATACAGCCAAAGGATCGGGAATAATCAAGGGCGCGCAATTATTGCTCTTCAATAAAACCCTCTTAGCTTGTATTGCGATAAAAATAAATACGAATTGAGCTGTTTTGTGTTTGATGGCGGAGAATCGCTCCGCGGCAGGCTGAATTCTCTCCCGGGGTTTGCATTGATGTACTTCGCAGAGGAAGTTGTAAAAAGTTTATTTTTCGGCACCGTACAATTTTGTTTGTTGCGCCCTAAAAGGTTTTTTCTCAACACGACGCCGGTGCTGTTCCATTTATAGGCAAAGTTTGCTCGACGGTGCTATTCTTCTGTTCTATTTATTGATACGGAGGAAGAAAGTGTATACAAGAGTTTAGTAAACATTTTAAAAATAATAGCACAAAGGTGCGTACATATACGAAGTGGATTTGAGTTCTAAGGTCTCCAAATTTTTTTCTGAGAAAGTACTTACCCAAGAAAGTTGAAACTTCTGTTACTTCTCAACGTAGTCTCCGTCTAGACGTACATATTTTTTACAACGTTATCGCCATGACTCTATGGCCGCTGAGAAAACTTCTTTAGGCGTGTGTTTTGTCCACTGAGAAATCGCTGATGCAACAGTGGTTCAATTGGAAAATTAACGGCCACAGAGAAGTTTCTTCATGATCGGAAATTTATGGCGGCATCACGTGTCAACATGTTCTGAGGCAACTCTTCACAATTTTAGGTCATCATGCAAAATTGACTCTAGAGTTCCTACGGAAATGCCAACTTTAGAGTCAATATTATGTACACCTAATCGACAATCTTCCATAACAAGTTGCTCCACTTGCGCAATCATGGTTTTGGACCCGCTGGTTAGTGGCCGAAGTTGCTTCGGTTTATTGTCACACAACTCTCGACCTTCTTTAAACTTTTGCACCTACTAACGCACATTTTTAACATTCATAACGCCTTCATCGCATGTCTGACTCAATTTTCGATAAATTTCGATGGGCGCTTCATCACGCAAGAGAAGAAAACGGATGATTATACGTTATTCTTGAACACTAAACGTTACCACTTTAAGTATACAAAATAACACTCACTGCAATGGCGGTAATTTGACCTGTCTGCATTGTATGTTTCTGCCATTTATATTACAAAATCAGAAATATCTCCTGCGTCTTTTAAAATTAACCGCATCTTTCTGCTTACTTTCACTGCTGAGAAAAAAATTAGAACTTGAACCCAATTCATAGAGTTCACTTTATTAAGTGATAGAATTTTAGTTAAGAAATTTATGAACATTAGGATTTGATTTGTCTGCAGTTTGTGGTTTGTGAACGTTAGAAGTTTACATTTGTAAAGTTAGTATTAGATTTTTCTCTGGGGCTATTTGAACAGAAGGGTCCTATATCAACAAATCTGCCACAATTCCGATGCTAAAAGGTAATATTAGCTGTGTGATTGCTAACAAGAGCCGCATACAAGGGAAAACATCATGGAAAACTTTGGTCAACAAAGTTGCAAATAGTAATAAAATTCGCATTGTTCCAATATTTTGTGTTTTATTCAGAAAAAAGCTTTATAAAAATTAATTTGAATCGCCCTATTTTTTATTTTTATTCTCCTCACTTTATATAACTGAGATACAACTTTTTTCAACGAACTTAAAAAGTTCGTTAATTAATTCTATATGTCTGTCGGTCTGTCGGTCCGTCACAAAATTTGAGATTTTTTAAAATTTGAAAATGGATTCTTATAGAAAATTTTACGCTGATTTCGAATTCGAAATTAAAAAATTTCTATCTCGAATAATTTTCGAGATATTCGACTTCGAATTTCGAATTCGATTTCGAATTTTCCCTAAATTTGAAATCGAAATCGAAAGTTCTTTTTAAGTTCGTTCTGGGATTGCTTACAGAGCAATCTCTTCGCCGGCCCCATGTTTTATTCTATTTTTTAATTTTTATTACTTTTTAATTTATATCTTATGGAGCAAACATTTAAACAATTCAAAACTAATTGTATCTTTTCTAATATTATATCGCTCCTAACTACAGTACTCTTTTCATGCTTTGATGTTCCTCTTTTGTAACAAATTTAAATCTGTTCAAGTCTTACTGAAAATTCTCTTATTAAATTTGAGTAGAGAACTAGGTTAAATATAAAGGAGATTTTTGGTTGTTTTGCAATCTTGTATATTGTATTTGTAACATAAACGCGGTAGTGAGAAGTGGCCGAGTGGTTAAAGCTTTTGCCTGCAGTAAAGATACGCTAGGGTTCAATCTTGGGCTTAGATGCTTGGCGGATTCCATACTCAGTCACTAAAATAATTGAGTATCTGGGCTCATTTGGTACAATGAGTAATAATGTGATTGTCTAAGGCTTATAGCCTTGCTACATCGCCTGGTATTAAAGACAGTGCGCGGCGACTGGAAAGTAAAGCCTTAACCTCTCCGTTCGCAAACCAAGCGGCGCGATTGAGCCTCAGCGTTACTATACGGATGCGGTATTGTTCTGTTTCCAAAATTTTGAAAACGTAGCTTTTCGAATATTTAAAACCACAACAATAAATTTTATTTTGATGTCTGGCATTAAGAGTCCTCTTAATTTTTTAAATCTTTCTGTTTTTATGTGTTCTTGTGTTCATTTTTCAAGTTCTTTCAGGTGTAATTTTTATTATACGATCAAATTGTAAACAATTGTTATATAAATATATTTTGTGTTTTGTGCTACTTAATTTTGTCATGCTTTGTTCTTCCGACCTTTTCTTTCAAATATTCAACGAACTTGAAAAGTTCGTTACTGAATTCTATATGACTGTCTGTCGTCTGTCGGTCCGTTACAAAATTTGAGATTTTTTGAAATTTGAAAATGGATTCTTATAGAAAATTTTACGCTGATTTCAAATTCGAAATTAAAAAATTGCTATCTCGAATAATTTTCGAGATATTCGCCTTCTAATTTCGGGAAAATTTTCGACATTACGATTTTAAATCTGATTCTTATAGGAAATTTTACGTTAAATTCGAAAATGAAGTCGAAAAAATTCTATGTCGAGTAATTTTCGAGATATTCGATTTCGAATATTTAAGTTCGTTCTGGGATTGCTTACAGAGCAATCTCTTCGTCGGCCGCATGTTTTATTTTTATTTTGTTATTTTTCTTTTACTTTGTTTTTCACGAATTGATATTTTTGGAAAATCCTAGTAAACGTTACGTATATTTTATTTCTTACGTTTGGCATTTTGCATTTTCTAGTTGCTGATTGATTTATTTCTACATTTATTTCTATAATTGGTACTATATGGAAATTTTTACTAGATGTTATGGTTATTGGAGATTCTTGTTGTTCTTTTTGTATCATTAATTTTGGGTTAATTATTATTTACCACTTTTTTGTGTAATTCCGTTTGCGAATTAATTATGTGTTGACTGTTAAGTATCCTATTTTATTATTTTATTAGTTGCCCATATTTGTTACTTTTGTTTTTTACTTACAGTAATTATATAATTTTTATGCATTTGCGATTATTACTTTTATTGTTGATTGTTTCTCTATTACATGTGCTTTATATGTTCTTTCACACTCCTTTTCCGTTTTGCCGTCTGATAAATTTTTATATATTTTTTGGTAGATTATTTTATTTATTTTCTTGGTCATTTTATTATTTCAAGAGTTATTAGACAGTTCTTTTGGATCTCTCTAAATTTATATTGCTTTCTTACGAACCTTTCTGGCAAAAGAAAAGAAAAACGAAGGAAGTAAAAATATTTAAATAGTCACTTCAGTTCTCACCGGTCTGAGGCATGGACACATAAGTAGAAGTTACAGCTTTAAAATGAGATTTCTATGAAAAATAGAAGAAAATAATAATACTTTTAGAAAATATCTGATAACAAGCTACAAGAGAAAAAGGAAAAATTTAATGGTTTGGACACGTAGTGGGGAGACGGAAAACGGTAAGAAGAGCGTTGGAAAAAAAGAAAGGGTAACCGAGAAGGACGTAGATAAAGCAAGTGAAAAGTGCAGCGAAAAAATGTAACATTAATTGGTATGGAGTAAAACAAAAGCACGAGACAGAAAAGGAAGGGGAGAAAGATATGCAAACGAAAAATACTGTAATCCAACTCCAGCCGCTTTAAACCCGAAAAGGTAGAAAAGACAGAATTAAGTAAATAAATTATTTAATTTTAATTTTAATATACTATTTATATGCAGTTTTTTGCTATAAAGCTGCATTATTAGATGAAATATTATAATAGGATGGAATATGTTTAATAATTGCAAAAAATAAGTTTACAAAAACTAGACAGCACAATTTGTTATTAATAACAAAAAACAATAATTTGAATTTTTAAAACTATAGCCAACTCTCAAACGAATTATTATTGCAGGAAATTTAGTCACAAAGTTTGTTGTTACTTTCTTCTTGTTTTACTCACAAATTATGTACTGTTTTACACTTACTTTTTAAGCGTATTACTGACGGTTGTTCCATTTATTTATATGTAAAAATTAATAATCAAATTATGAAAACAATTGTGAAGTAGTAAGAAAATCATGGTAGTGACAGTAGTTGAAGCTTAAACTTAAACTTAAAAATGTAGTGTATAGGTTTACTACTTTATCAAACAGAAACTTTTTTGTTACCTAAATGAAGGAGCAGAGACATACTTAGTTTTTTAGACAAACTGTTATGCAGCGGCAAAAATGCGTATCGTAAAAATTTAGCGCTTTTATGACTATGAAATCGTTACGCCGACAAAACTGCGTGCGTTTTATGATGTGCGCGTTGTCTTAGTGTCGTTACTGCTATTAATTTTATTACTGTTACCAAGCAGAACATTCGATTTTATCCCTGAAACATTTTTTTAATATCGAAACCCATGCTGTCTTGTTTATTAGAGCCAGTTTGTTTTTATTGTATCGACCGAATTCGGAAACTGCCATAAAGTAAATGTAGGGTATAACATTGTCGTTGTAACTGCAATTACCTTTAATCTTTTCAGGTATGTCCTCTTTGAATATATGGTTGACAAATTTTTTAAAATATTTACAAAAATTATGGAACATTTTTTAGACACACTGTAAAAATAATTATGATAAAACAGTATTCGAAAACGAAAAACACTGATTCTTTTGGCTGAATATTTGGGATCATTATTTTAAGATAATTTTATATTGATAAGGTTTTCTAAATTTCGATTTATGACTCAGCGAGTGTATTTGTGTAGAAATTAATATATGGCATGTTTGGATGCCTTGTAACAATATTTTGGGTCGCACATTGCTTATTAATATTTTACAATATAAATTACACTTAATTGCTCATTGAAAATTGATTGCGAGAACAATTTGTCTTACCTTGATACGCCTCGGCGGTTACGTTTACAAGCACTCGAAATAACGATAACAACTAGCCGATTGGTTTCTTGTTTTATTTGTTTTTCTGCGATCGCCAGATATTACGGCGCTGTTGGCGCTGATAGAGACCAACTTTTACGATGGCGACCTACCCAGATGGTAATAAATAAGCCTCAATGTCCGCGCTAGTTATAATCCGATTACGGTACATTACACTTAATTTTCTGGGTCTAATTAACTGTATATTAAGAAATTGTTATTTTTATTTTCCATGCCACTTAATACTGGTGGAAATTCTTTCTTATAATCGTGTTCGTTTTAAAAAAATAATTGTTACGGGATTTTCCCTAGCGATTTTCTTTATTCCTCCACACTAAATGGATAAGTCAAATTTAAACAAGATATTTGTTATAAAACTCAGAATTATACATATCATTTTCCTCTTTAATGTTGCTTTAAAAAAGATGTGAGTTGATGCTAAAACCATTTACGCACGAATTATGTACCTTACTTTATTGATGCTTTCAAACTACTATTTTTCTCAAGCTTACTTGAAAGACCCGAACAAATAACAGTTGCTCAGGATTCAAATCAGGGTTGTAACAATAGCGGCGTACTATACAACATACAGGGTTTGTCCGAAAAGTATCGGGAATAATTCAATAAAAACAAAAGTATTGCAGGCAATCGTTTATTTCTTTAAAATTCTTCAAAATAGTTTTCTCCTGCATCTACACAGCGTTTCCAGCGTGCCTCCTACGTTTAGAAGGCTTTCTGAAATGCAGAAACTAAAATGCTGTTTATGGTCTTGGTCACGGCGGTTTCGACCTTCTCCACCAAACCAAAACGGGTTCCTTTCAAGTTGGATTTGAGTTTTGGGAACAGAAAGAGGCCAGGCGGGGTCAAATCCGGGCTGTGCGGCAATTGGCGCAACGTTGCCACGTGCTGGCAAAAAAATTCCTTTGTGAGCAGCAATGTGTGGCCAGGCGCGTTGTCGTGGTGGAAGATCCAAGTGTTGGCGATTTCTTTTTTGACGTGAACGACTCTGTTTCGCAGGCATTCGAGCACATTGACGTAAGATTTTGCATTCACTGTTTGTCCGGTAGGTACAAACTTATTACGTACCACACCTTTTTTCGTCAAAGAAGACAATGAGCAACTATCTTTGACTTAGAGCGAAGAGATTCGGTTGGGTGCTACTCAGAACTCTGTCTTTTGGTCTCGGGATCGTACCCGAACACCCATGTTTTATCATCGGTCATTACCGTATCCAAAAAGTCATGGTCAGACGCAACATGTTTCAACAATTCTCGGAAGATCAACTCACGCAAATGCGTTTGTTCTTGGGGCAAAACCTTTGGAATCAACCTTGCACAAATTTGCGAATCTCCAGACACGATTTGGTGAACTAGTTTTTGGTAAGTGGTGAAGTCTTGTGCTATCAATCAAACACTTAAACGTCGATCAGAATTTACAAAATTGTTTCACTTTACCAAATTCTCATTATAATTGCTCGTTGGTGGACGTCTTTTGCGTTTTTCGTCTTCCACGGCTTCTATTTTCTCACTAAACATCTTGTGCTATTGAAAAATCCTCTTTTTTGGCACACCTTCCTCCCCGTTGGTTTTCCTTATTGCGTTTAAAGTTTTGATGCCGGATTTTTTAAGTTTTAGACCAAAACACGGTTTCCGTGGAACGCGATCCTCACACTCTCAAGGCTCAGAAGCAATTGAGCTGGATCACATTATACACCTAAGACATTCTCCTATCCCACTATCCCTCCCCCTGAAAACCACGTCCCTCTAGCCTTGCTGGTTGGCTAGAAAAATTATGCCCGATGCTTTCTTGACAAACCGTGCAATTAATTCTATTTAAATTGTGGTAGCATTGTGCGTTGCGTTCTGCTACATGACAAAATTCTTTTATATTTACTGGTAGATTGAGCATTAATTTATCCTTTAAATTAAAAAATTAGCAAAAACTACTCCTTGATGATTTCATACGATTGTAAGGTTTTTTAACGCAGGTATATTTTGACTCTGCTAGATATGCTTTTGTCTTTTATTTTTTGCTCTGCACCTTTTTGGACTGGATAGTGTAATAATAGGATTTGTTGCCGTTTTGTGCATTCCTATTTTGTGCGTCGATTAAAATATTCCCGTTTTGTGCGTCGTCCAAAACCTCTACCTGGTTGCCGTTTCGTAGACCACTAATCCGGTCTCTACTCACTAGCAATTAGAGTTAGTTTTAAATTTTCTTACTAGAGGCCTTGCAAATTTTTAAACTGCAGATGTTTATTTATTATTACATTATAACTGTACGTTAATAATAATACATTAATAACAGAAAGAAGCAAAGGGAAAATATTTGTAGCAGGTGACTTCAACAGTAGAGTGGGGAAGAGAGAAAATAACACAGAAACGGTGATAGGAAAATTCGGCGAAGATAAAAGAAATAACAACGGAAACAGATTAATAGAATACTGCTCCCGTAATAACCTAATCATAACAAACTCATTCTTCCAGCACAAAAAGATACACACAATTACAAGAGAGGTTAAAAGCAGAAATGAGAGATCTATATTAGAATACATACTAGTAGAAAAAAATAACAGGCAGATGGTGAAAGATGTTAGAGTCAAAAGAGGAGCGGAGATATACAGCGACCACTACCTATTAACGGGAAAGATAAAGAGACCTGAAAATCAAAAACAAGCAATAAGAAGAATATGCAGTTCAGAAAGAAACAATACGTATTTATAAACTACAAGAAACAGAAATAGCAAAGAAATACGAGAACATAATAAGAAGAGAACTACTAACAGATGAAGAAAAGCTAGAACAGATGAATGTGGAAGAGATGTGGAAGAAGATAAAGAACACTCTAATAAACGCAGCCAGACACGCATGTGGTGTAATTAAGACAAATAAGCATATGAAGAGAACCGCCTGGTGGAGTGAAGAAATAAAAGACCAAGTTAAACTAAAGAAGAAGAGGTGGGCAGAATATTTAATGAAAAAGACAGAAGAGGCATATAAAACATACAAAGAACAACGTATAATAGTAAAACATATGGTGACAGATGCGAAAGAAAAACGTGGCAAGACTTTGGGAAAAAGTTAGAAAAAACAGCAGAGAGAACCAAAACTATTCTATAAAGTTTTAAAAACTTAAGGAAAGGAAAACACCAGATAACACAGTAATAAAGGATAATAATGGAAAGGTACTGTCAAACCCAATAGATATAATGAACAGATGGAGGCAATACTTCCAAGAACTCCTACAGACCCAAGGCACGAATAATGAAGAAAATACACAGACAGAAGACAAACAACAGCATAGAAAACGAAGAAGAAGGTATAACAGAAGAAGAATTGACAACAGCACTAAAGAAAATTAAAATGGAAAGTCACCAGGACATGACAGAATCACTGGCGAAATGTTGAAAAAATGGGAAAACAAGGAACAAAGGCGTTTTAAAAATGTTTAACAAAATATGGAAAGAGAGAGTATACCAAAAGATTGGGAAGTAGGACAGATAGTACCAATATTTAAGAAGGAGATAGGAAAATATGTAACAACTATAGAGGCATAACGCTGCTGAGCATACCTTTAAAGCTGTTCGAACAAATAATTGAAGGTAAACTCCGAACTGTCATAGAACCAACACTAACAGAAGAACAGAGTGGTTTCCGTAAGGGTAGAAGCGTACAAGACCATATATTTACAGTGAAACAAATAATTACAAAAATACTTCAATACAACGAGAAAGCCGCCTTTGCATTTATCGACCTCGAGAAAGCTTTCGATAGAACACCCAGAGAGAGTATGGCAAAATTTAAGCAACAGAGGAATAAGCCCAAAAGTAACGAGAGTAATTAAAAGTCTGTACCAAAAGACAAGGAACTACGTGATAAACAATAACAGAACATCAGAGGAGTTTACTACAAATGAAGGTTTAAGGCAAGGAGGGTACTGAGTCCGGCATTATTTATCATCTTTATGGATGAAATAATACGAACATGTCACCAGAGGATCAGAGGGTTAAATGTAGGATATAGAAAATTACAACCTATATTTATACGAAACTGTGCATTTGCAGACGATATTATAGTAATGGCAGGAAGCGAAGAAGAACTACAACGAAACCTACTGATATGGAACGAAGAACTAACAAATAACGGTATGAAGATAAACGCCAATAAAACACAAGTGATGCTTATTGGGAAAGATCACCAGAAGATAAAGATGCAAATAAATGGAGAGGAAATTAAACAGATAAAACAGTTCAAGTATCTAGGGGTCACTATAGATAATAACGGAAGACAGGAAATAGACATATCTGAAAGGATAGAGAAATGTAATAAACTATATTACGCAATGAACGCAAATTTTATAAACAAAGAGAAGTGACACAAAAACCAAACTTACGGTGTATAAAACAATCTTCAGGCCTATTATGACTTATGGATGCGAATCATGGGTATTGACACAAAAATGAAACTAAGATTAGAAGCCACAGAAATGAAATACTTAAGAAGAGTGAAAGGCGTCTCCTTGAGGGATAAAATCAGAAGCAGTCAGATTAGAGCAGAATTAGAAATTAACCCAGTAACAAGCTTCATTGAACAAAGACAATTAGCGTGGTGGGGCCATTTACAGCGGATGGATCAAGATAGACAAGTCAAACGAATATGGGAAACGAGAAAGTAGGCAAAAGAAAAGGGAAGACCACAGGAAACATGGGATAACACTATAGGAAAAATACTAACAAGGAAAGGAAAAACAGTGGAGGAGGCGAAAGCAATGACAAACAACAGAAAATAATGGAATAAATTTGTTCATAACACAGACAATCCAGTTTAATTCAGTTTAATTAAGTTAAGAATGTAGATAAGTATTGTATAATGTACATACAAGCCAACACCAATAAGATAAATGGCTTTTGATTATATATATATATATAACTGTACGTTATCGTAACAGAATTATTTTTAAATCAACACGGCTGAGAGCAGAAAATAATTTTATAAATAACTTATTGACATATTTCTTAACATATTGAGAGTTTGATAAGGCATTCGAGTGTACAACAAGGTAGGATTACGCGAGTAAAATTGGAGAAGCGCAATTAGAGTCTTAGATTAATGGTCCAGTGCTTCTGCAATTTAGTTGCACTGCCTATTTGCTTATTTTACAAGAATAAGTAAATTTTATTTTGCATATCTCCGGTGAAAGTGATAGGATTAAGACTCCTTCCATTTCTAAGAAGGTTGAGGGTGTAATGACAGTTTTAGAACAACGCATAAACTGACACTACTTAATCAGGGTGCAAAACCTTGACGCATGAGACGGCACTAAACCGGTAGAAACCCCAAAACTCACGAAACGGAAAGATGCCAATGATGGACCCAAATATCATCGTAGATCAGTATATGTAAATATCCATTTTTCTTCTCCTAATGACGAGCGTGGGTTTTGGGAGTCTTCAGTCGTATAATTTTCTGTTTAACTTTAAAGAAACGGAAAATTTATTTTGCTGACAACTTTTGAAATTTAAATGCGTTTTTAATTATTGACTGGGTACTAACGTAACTAATACTCACTTTCGCCTACAACTAGCCAATTGTCAACTGCTAATTGCTCACAAATTTGTGCAGTTTTTTTGTATATATTGCTTTCTACCAAACATCAGTGCAATATAAATAAAATATTGGTTACTTTAACATTGTTGACAAAACTGAATGAATATAAGATGACCTTTATGAAATTAACCTACATGCTAACAACTTTTATTTAATAGTAACACCCCAATGTTGCTATTCTGAGATTAGAACAACAACTCTTTTTTAACTGTTAGTTGCCGGCGAAAATGATTTATGGATTAATATATATTTTATTTTAAATACTAAAGTAATTTGACTATTGCACTTTTTGGTTTTTAATTAAATAAATTAATAATAAATTGCTGTCAGAAGTCGCATGGGTAACCACCTATAAATATTATTAGTACTATGCATTGAAGAAGTTTTGCAAACTAAAGCACAGAAATAATAAAACTAGGAAGTCAAATGTACTTTTGTTTAAAATGAAACTATTTCATGTCTATTATCTAAAATGTAAAAAATACCGCTTATGAAAGATGCTAACGGTTTTTCTAATTTCATGTACCCTTATTAGGTGATCTGACGAAACTATGCTATGGACTTTATGCTTCATTAATTGTGTGCATGTAATCATGTTCGAATTTTGGAATCGAAAAATTTATAATAGATAATGAAGAGATGAAATCGAATCTGGATTTAGGCCACAAGAAAATTTGATAATCGCTCAAATTTTGTTTTCATCCACAATTAAAAGTACATCATGTGGTTTGATGAATACTCTCAAAACAAAATGTCCAATAGGTCGATTTGACACCAATAGTCAATGACATGAAAGAGCTATTAGCTCAACGATTTAAAAATATTAAGAGACAAGCAGCTCCGTAGAGGTAATTTGTCAAACCATACCTAATTGGTTTCCTATTGCATGTCTTTTCCAGACCTAAAATTACCTTACGTGACAAGAGCTTATCTATTGTCCCATATTGTTTAAACTGTTTGTAAATTCAAAAATGTGGTTATTTAAAATTGAATTAGCTATTTTATATTAACTTGTATTATTTTTTCAAATTCTCAATAGATTAGAAAACTGAATACACACAGCTACTATCTACTGATGAGTATACATTACTCCAGGCTACAAAGTGTCACTTGTTAGCGTCAAATTTACTGCAACTGTATAACAGGTTCGCCTTCATTACCTTGCGATACCGTAATTTAAACGCGATTAACTTATCCAATTTCCTTTGGAGCGAAAGGAGGCCCTTTGTTGGAGCTACAATTTGCGAGCCCGGAAATAGGTTTCCATAAACCGCTTACGAATACATTCGGTGACAAATTTTAAGATTATGCTAATTAAATATAGAGGCAAACGAACCGCCCAAATCTAGGATTATGGCGTATAATTCAACAATATCGCCTGTGTGACATCGTTAGCACTCGAGACAATGGGGTCGTGTGTGGTTCCTTGTCTGCGCTGTTTGCCTGCGATATTAATTTTCGGAAGCGAGGCATTCGGGCTCGGAGCAGATACTTATGCTAATTGGAACATTGCGTAATTGGTGTTATTGGAGGGGTAACTTCAATTTGGATTTAGCATTAGGCGCGAGCTCCGCGACAGCAGGCAGGGCGGTTGCCAAAATGCGCCGGGCTTTGCCCGGTCTGCTGCCGCTGCATTGTAAATTGAGTTGTATGTGGACGTACGGACTAATTTGCATCGTCAACAGATACTGAACGTAATGGCCCGTAGCAAATTTTGTTACTGTTATTGGGTGTGTAAACATTGTATTATGCACCCCAATTACAAATAATTTGTTTGCATTTACTTATTCTCCATTGATCGAATCTTTTGGTAGATAACAATTAGGTATTTGTATTATCCATTATTTTATTAGGCAAATTCTGATCATAAAAAGATATCAGCAGACTTATATTTATTAAAGTGTAGCATTGCAAGTTACATTTTAGTAATATGGTGTTTTATTGATTACACGTATATGGGCTTCAATTTGTCATCCACTCGTGCACACTCGTATTGTTTTTCATATATGATTTGAACGTGTTGTAGATGGACAGGCTTTATCTTGAAAAGGTTACCAATTTTTTATCTTAAGGTTTGTATCTACCTTAAAAAATAAACAATTCTGATACATTAAGAAATATGTATTTCTGCTCTTCCTCTAACCATATAATGTCTAAGTTTTATGGACTAAAACAAAGTCTTTTTAAAACTGTATTTTATTCGATATAGTTTATAAAATTGTGTATTAGTGGACTTTTCATTTTATTTAATTAGGCTGAAATGTTATTGAAAATTAGGGTTGAATTTTTGAACTTTTGCAAATTGTTCTCTTAGGTTATTTTTTATTATTAGTGCTGACATACAGTAGATTAATTTATTGTTCTTTGTTTTTAATGTACATCTACAAACCAAAAATTTTAAATTTTTTTATATTTATCAAAAATATCATAAAGCAGTTACATATTTAAATTTATCTTTTGTACCTTTAGGATATGATCCATTGTAGCATTAGATGTTTGTTGCTAACCCTTTTTAGTACTTAACTATTATTAAACGATTAGATCAAGTGTTTTTCAAACTTCTCACCTGGTAACACTTATATTTGTGAATATTAAATGTGATAAAATTAAATGATTAAGTGGCAATCTCTTTAGCAAACAACTATTTGAATTTATTTGGAATTTAACTACTAAAAAGCTCTATTCAGAATGACTTAAAATGTGCAACATAAAAGTAATGAACTGCAGTAAGAAAAAAGGAAGAAGAAAATATCAGAACAAAGAAGTGAAAAACGAAATCGGAGAGAAATAGTGGCATGGAATAGGTTTAAAAGGACAAACGAGGAAGACAAAAGAGCATCTATTAAACCATCTTCACTCTCACAATACCATATGGGTCAGAGACATGGATAATAGAGGATAAAGACCGCTCAAAAAACACAGCAGCGGAAATTAAGCACCTGCAAAAGGTTCTGGGAAAAACTAAAAGATATCAGATTAGAAATAGCAGCATAAGAGTTGAACTGGACTAATAATCAAAAGTACAAAAGATATAAAGTAAACAACGATAATTGTTGGGAGACTTAACCAAAATAAATATGAAACAAGAGTAGAAGTAAGAAGAGCAAGAAATAGACTGCGAGTGCAGTAACATCCAGCAAGTCGCTAGTAAAAGAGAGAAAAAAAACATCGAATAAATATATAGAATGGCACGAGATAAAAAGATCCATAAAAGATGGATAAAAACCCAACGCCGTAAGTAAAAAAAAGTACTACTTGCAATATAACATAAGCTATGGCTACGATAATAACAACTTTTGTAAAAATACCAAATATGTAAAATGTTAAATAGACAAACCGGGAATACGACTATTATTTTATAAAATTAATTTTGACATACTCATCTATATTTTTTGAATCTTGGTGATCCACCTCTTGTCACATTGTGACATCATGCCAAAAATTAAATTTTATTAGATGTTTTGAAAATTTTAACACAAGTGTTAATTAAATATTCTTTATTCAAAAATTGTGAAATTTATCTACGTAAACATTTTTGTTTTAGGTTTTTTAGCAACTTGTTTAAATGTTAGCTTTAGTTTTATATTGTAGAAATACCACGCTGTAGATTATTTTTGTTGTATTTCTTCCTTGCCAAAGCTGATGAACTACACTAGGTTATCAGAATAAAATAACTCGTAGGAAACTTAAACAATCAATTCTATTAATATACTTACTCAAGCATTCAGCTAAAACCTCTTTTACTGTCACCTTACTTTTAACCTTTAGGGCACAATATCGATTAAATGGTTAATTGTTTTTGGAGCATTTTCTGTTATTCTTCTGTCACCGTGGTCATTAACTCAGTTTCCTTGTTATGCTTGATATTTGGTACATGTTTATGCCAAAAGATTGTTCCAGCTATAGCAAAAGTCGAATATGTTGTTTTTTTCCAGGCGACAAAGAGAGCACCATTCTTTATGCTTAACGAGAATGTTATCACTAAAGTTCATCACTTAAAATTTTAATACATTTGGCAAAATTTACGGTGCTGCTATACAAAATTAAACGTTATCTACTACCATATCAAATAGCACTCCATAGAATTATGACTCTTACAGCCTGCCGAAGAAATTTATTATCCAAATGATTGGATGAACACCTCCATGTACAGGTTCAAACACTGTATATCGGCTTTTGTCAGAAAAATTGATGTCAAAAATCTATAGATACTTTTTCTAGAAGATTAACGGCATGAACTTCTTTCTGGCAACTCATTTATATAACTCCACACTACGCACTTGCACCAGCACGACTATTAGGGGAGGTCCATAGTTTGTTTTATCCTAAAAATATGAAAACATGCAGCGCTAATAGTTTACCTTTTACTTACACCCACAGCTGAAATAATCTATGGTAAATCATTGCATTTAAGCGATTATAGCAGGGCAGAGGAGAGTTTAGTCTTGAAGATCAACAACGCGCTGGACGCCCTGAAACATTTGACACGGCTGAACTGCAGACGCGTTAGGCTGGGAGCTTCCCCCACATGCGGCGTATAGCCCAGGCATGGCCCCTTCCGATTATCATTTATGCCGGTCGTTACAGCATCACTTGGCTGATACGCATTTCAAAACAGAAGAAGAAGTCCGAAAATGCATTGATAACTTTCTCGTCTCGAAGCCGGTGAGCTTCTATCACCAGGGAATTCGCAAGCTACCCGAATGATGGTAAAAGGTCATCGATGCCAACGGAGAATACTTTGATACTTAAGCTTTTTTTGTTTGTTTTTAAATAAAACTTTAATTTAGCAGAAAAAAGCAGAGAACTTATTTATACACCTATTATTATTTTGTTATAATTATAATTAACTGTAAATGATTTTATGTAATCTTTACTAGTACATACCATTCGACCTATTATTATTAGGCATGAACCTATTAATTTTATAATTTTTTTAAATTTTTTAGACAAAGTTTATAAAAACACGTACTGCATGTATTTTAAGCAAATAAAGAATAGCCTATTTGTTTTGTTAAGTGTACTCAATTGAGTTATTCGAAGCTCTTTTCATACCAATAGTGTAACTAGGTTTTAAATTTTTATAAAACACTTTGGAACTGAGATACTTCTCCACAAAATAATTTACATATAACTCCAATGGGGACTTTTGTTTAACCTCAATTACCAGTGTCAAATTTTAGCTTAATTGTACCAATCCTATTTTATCAGAAATTTTAAGTGAAAACTCAAATAATCCTAGTACATTTTCTGTATTTTATTTACTTAAATTTAAAAATTTATTATTGTAGATAGATACTTACAGCGTCTCGAAGTGCATCCAAACCCACTAGCGATAAGCCTATTACACAACAGTCAGCAGACTAGAAGGTTAAAACGAAAAACGCCATTAGACCTGGTACACGATTAGTGAGATCATTCATAGGTAATCTAAGTTTCAAGCTTTATAAAAATAGACACTTTCATACCCACTGTTATTATTGTAAAACCATTGTTGAGTAAAATAACATCATCATTCCATTTAAATTTTATTAGTAGATATGTAATTAAAAAATGTATAATCAATATACAGAGTTTGTGATCATTAGAACACATCTCTACCATGCTCTGTACCGATTATCATCTATGCTTATTGTTTTTGTATATTAACAGATTGCATAATAAATGTAACACAAAAAAAATTATTGTAGATTATGTAAAATGTAATTAAAAATTATGTAGGTTTTATATTACAAAAGACTTTAGTTTTAAAAAAATTGTTTTTGTTCAACCATATATTAAAATAAAGTGACTAGTGATCAAAAAATTTGTTAAATTCCACATTATTTTTAAAATCAGTTTTTAGATTGTCATATATAAATTCCTCGTCTATTTTAGCACTTTAGTTATTTGATACAAGAAAACATTTCAGTTAATTAAATGTAAATTCACGTCGCTGTCAAAATAAACTTTAGGGTAATATTTCGATACACTGCAATTGAGATATTAAAACTGCAAGTTTTCCCCATCATGTGATTTTATTTCAAGTGTTATTTGTACATTTTTAAGAAATAAAGGCAAGCTTAAAATCAACTGTTAAAGGAGTAATACCTTATTTTGTAGCTTTTTACCTTAAATACGTACTTTTCAAATATATAATGCTGCTTTTTCTATGAAAGTGAAGCCTCAAAAAATTATACGTATTTCCAACTCGCTTGTGTGTTCAGGATTTGATATGTTCATCAATCACGTGCCTTGTGGGTTTATAATATTTTAATTTCTATTTCTATTTATTTATTACATTGTTAAATGTAACACATACCTGTAGCTAAAATATTATTTTCACCTAATGTGAAAATAAATACAAAGTAATTCATTGAGGTGTAGATACCGTTGGTGTTCTTTTATTTTAGTGGTAATCGTAAGGCTCGTAGTTCTAATATAAACTCACTCACACGCACATGACATTGCAATATATTCGTGGTATATTTTCTGGGCTCCTTGTATCCTTGGATAATCGAAGCAAGTCCTGTATTTGTGTGTTAGTATTGTATCTACCTTGTGTTTATTCCGAGTTCTCTCTATCTGGTACATAACTTTGTTAATATAAGGTAAAGCTTTACTAATCGCGCTTGATTCCTGTCGTTTTGCGTTTACATCTCTTAGTTTTTATTTCTTCTTTTATTTACGTCTCCTAATAGATACTTTCTTGTAAGGGTTATTCCAGTTAATTTAAATATTTATTTAAGAATTAGAGTTGATACATTCGTAGTGCATGATCTACTAATGTTTTCACAACCGTTCTTTTTTGACATGAAGGATGATTCGAGTGCATGTGCAAAGACAAATCCGTATGCGTAATTTTTCTGAACACAGTGTGTTGTAATTGTCCATTCTCCGATTTCAACACCTGTATATTTAAGAAAGCAATCCTATTGTTGAATTCCAGTTCTGCTGTAAACTATATACTGGGGAGAATTAATAAGGTGTTTAAGAAATAGCGCTAGTGTTTGTATATCACAACGTATCTTAGCCATATTACGGATTTCAATAATGATGTATTAATGGAGATTTTTCAAACTTTTGGTTATGGTAGTTGGCCTTTAGAGCGTTAAGTGGACTTCCGACTCCATTTTTTTGTTAGTAATCCACACCTTGTCAAAGTAGCTGGACGTAAGGCATTGTCAAAAAAACTCTGCATACTTTATCAATCACAGCTACAGCAAAGACCTAATGGTCAGTTTTAATATAACGTCCCTGTTTATCAAAGTCTCGATTCAAGATGCGCTAGACCATTTAAAGCAAGTTTTCTCTAATGACGCCTCAACAATTTCAAACCCAAAACATTTGTTATCAGTCACATTTATGCCCATGGTGTTTTAATAAATTTTATTATTATTGAAACAAATTAAAAATTGGTTGATTGTTTGATAAACGAACTTTATATAATAAAATATAAATATCACGTTGATAATCAAGAAAGGCAAAATTTAAATTGTGCAATAGTTGCACAATTATTTTTGTTTTATTATTATCCTATTGTCAAACAATTTACTAAAGTTTAAATAAAAATGTTACGCGTGCCTAGGGACCACTGAAGATTATTGTAAGCTCCTTGTTTAATATTAATAACTAATAAGAAGGCACTGGGATAATTATTAGGGGTGTATAAATATATATACTTGAACTATTATTTCTAAGTTGTAACAATAGAATTATAAAACTAAATATAACAGGGAACAGTGTTTACTGATATTTGTTTTAAAATTTTACTTACGTAACAGTGATCAATACTGTTTAACCATAATAATATTATTGGAACTAAATGCTTTCCTCATACAAAGAAATATAAACACAAATGATGATACAAGCAGCGACAGTACTACCCAATGAAGTAGCAATCAAGCATAGGTATATTTATAATTACAACACAATTGTTAATAGTCGTCGTTAACAAGCAACATCTTTGGTTAACGATATGGGAAACATAAACGCTAACATTATTAAAACTACCAGAAAACTGGCCACTTAAAACTCGGTACAAAAATACAACCATACATATCAACGAAAACAAGGTCGTGTTTATATACTCAATGATGACACAAAATCCAATTTAGAAAAAAATAATCATAAAATACGAAATATCATCGATGCAAAACAAGAAATTTTTTAGCTAATTTTTACACCTCATTTAACATTATACAAGCTTAGTTATATAAATGATGAAAATTTGTCCACATCACATTTGTACTGAGACACGCTATAACTTTGTTATCAAAAAGACGAAGAAACTTGACAGTAAGCTCTAAAAGGTGAATGAATTGCTAGCTTACAAATTGATATATTAACGCAGCAGCAATTGTTAATATATAAAAATACTTATGTACCCATATGGACCTACAGGGTACCGCTAACATCAACACTATTTAACGAATCCAAAAGAAAGTTTCTTAAGTAATACAGGGTGCCGTAACATAACTTTCTTGCACCATTCAGGCTGTAGTGGGCGGGAGTGGTCTCATTAGAGAGGGATGGTTCTAAAGTTTTGTTCCCTATCCCTGTCTGTTGCCATTATGCGTTGGAACAGTGAGGAGCGTGTATTTGCCGTCGAGGCTTACTTCTCGAAAGGATGTTTTGTGATCTGTTGGGTTCTGTTCCGGTCCGGAAATCAATTGTTACATGGGCCACTACATTCAGACAAACCGGGAGTGCGACAAGACAAAGAACTGGAGTCCCTCGGCCATCAGATTACCTCAGAACATTGAGGCAGTGAGAGTTTCAATTTTCAATTATCACGGCGTTCTGTGCGCAAACATGCGTCTGCCCTTGGACTTTCCGATCGTTCAATGGGGCAAATTGTTCACGATGATCTTCATTATCATCCCTTAAAGTTGGCGATTATGCAGAAACTTTCAGAACGGGACTTCTATACTCTTAGGAACGCATGTGAGGCACTTCTCGAAAACGTTCCTAAGGACGCAATTGTTTTTTTTTCAGTGATGAAACCCATTTTTCGTTGAGTGGAAGCGCCAACAAGTAGAACGTGCGCTACTGGGCTGAAACTAATCCAACAGAATTGCATCAAAGGCCTTTACAATTCACCTAAAGTCACAGTGGGGTGTGCAATTTCCTCAGATGAGATTGTTGGACCCTGATTTTTTTTTTGAAGAAAATGAGGTCACAGTGACAGCGAATTCCGACTTGTATGTGAACATGTTGGAGGAATTCTTTCCCACGACTTAATGAATTAGACTTAGGGGACATTTGGTTCCAACAGAACAGAACAACGGTTCACACTTCAAGGACATCAATGGCTGTTTTGAGGGAACATTCCTGGAGCGCCTCCCGCCAGCCCGCTCCCCCGATTTGGCCCCTTGTGATTTTTTTGTGGGTTTTTTTGAAATACCGCATTTATGTCAACCGTCCAAGAACCCTACAAAACCCGAAGGCCAACATACCCGCGGCTATGCTGGTAAGGGTCATGGCTCACACTAGAAATTGGCTTATTCAGTATATCGACAATGGCGGGCGTCACCTACTGGCATGATTTTAAAAACTGTGTAAAACAAAACTTTGGATATGTATCTACATTATAGAAAAAAAATTAAAAATCTGATTCATAAAATGAGTTTTATTGCTTTTTGAAAAAAGGAAGTTATGTTGCCGCACTCTGTACAACACTCTACAACGATTTCCATGTGAATTAGGCTCAGGAGATAATAAAAAACTATACCAAAAAATATACAACCATCCTGAATGTGTATTTCAAACCTTTTCAACGTTGAACAGGTAAAGTACGAGATCATATTGATTAAAAAACTATATGCTCTTCTGTAGTTACATTTAAATGGAATAACTTTCACTAACATATAAACTAGCTGGAAATAAAACTACTTATTCGAAAGTAATGCGATGAGTTAATCAATAACAAATATAATTATTCATAAAAATGTTGTGCATTTTTACTACTTATTTTTTAGATTATGACCACAGCATGTAAATATCTATTATCTCAAATATTTCAAATTAGTAAAAATAACATAACAGCAGATATTTAAATTTTTACATAACTCGGAATGATTCATTACGCCCGATTATGATTTCCATTGGAAATATTAAGTTTTCAAACTTATTATTTTAGAATTTTATATACCGGGCACGTTTTCTATTAGTGAAATACCTCAGTAACATTACATAAAGTTTAGTACGGTTTTAACTTGATCATTTCTACCGATTGTATCATATTAATTTTTTGGGGTGTTGTTTCAAGACCAAGATTCAGATCATCCTTTGGATGATTAATATAAACTAGCCTTTAAGTCCAGCTACCGATGGGATTGAGGAGATTTAGTAAACAGAAACGTAAACAAATACATGTGAACGTTTATTATAAAAGCTTTAAAAACTTTCAATATTAAAAACAGAATTTTCTTTAAAGACATAATTAAATGTATATTTTTGGTTTTCGTCTTCATTTCGCTTTAGTTTGGTCGAATTAATTGATTAAGTTTCTCTGAGCTGGCGCTCATGTGCTCACCTTTCGTTTTTAAATAATTTTTAAGGGTCAGGAGTATTTATTTCTTTTAAGTTAAAAGCGGATATTTTGGTGTTGTGCTGCTCCACTTCTATATGGAATTTTGCAAAACAAAAGTTATTTATAATTTCCAGAAGATATTTTAGTAACTCATTAAGGAAGTATTGCTTTTAAATTTACTAAATCATCACAAACACTCTTTATATCGATACGAAGTTGCTCAGAGACAAATTAATAAAACAAACATTTTTTTTACAATTGAAATTTAATGTAGTTTGACATTATTTAAATTTGGTTTTGTACCTATAAAAAAATTAGTTTGTAATTGGCAACAGCAACAAAATCTGAATCATTCTATTCAGTCTCTCAAAAGTTCGTAAAGATGCAGTTGATATTTAACTTTATGAGCCGGGCATATTTTCTTAGCTCATGTAATGCAATTTACTGCTAAGAGTACATATATGGCGTAGAGAGTGCACTTCGGTGTCTGTTGATTCATTTGTCAAGTTAATATGCCTTGCATCATGTCTTGTGGTGGGATTTCCATTATCCAAACTATGGTTTGTTGCAGTTCGTAGAAGTTTAAGCTTGCAACTCGAATACGCAAATATGCCCAGTGTGTAGTATTATCACTCGCAGGGCTGCACTTACTCTACACTGCTTAAAACTTTATTTTCTATGATAATATTGGTCATTTGAATTCCAATGCTTAAAATGTTACGTTATTTGTAGTGTTCGAAAAATCAAATATCAAAAAACCAAAGCCGAGATATTTTTGTAAAAGTTTACTTTCTCTAACAGACAGTTGTTATTTGCGATATGAATTATTTTATTTTGTTATTTTAACAATAACTTCTAATAAAACATTAATAGGCATACAAAGTTCTGGGTGATATTACAGTCAGTTAAGTAAGAGCGCTTTCGGTATAATTAGCAGTTAATAAAAGGTATTGCCCTAATTCTTCCGTGAGTCGATAGAGGAAACCTTTGTCCTCGATGCATTGTTAAAAAATATTTAGTTGGAATTGCTAGAGAAACGCGTAAAGCCCAATGAGTGCCGGGTACGCGTCGCATTACAAGGCTGTGTTCCTCTGTAACTACCTGAAACATATGAAAATGTGTCATGCAGTGGCTGCTGGTTGGAAACATTCGTGAGCAAGCGAGTGCAGCGATATAAGGAGATAAAAACGGTAGATGACTTGCCGGAACGATAGACAAAGTGTCCCCTAAAGCCGAAAAATAGATCGTGAAATGTTTTCGTGAGACCTGGGCTTAACATTGCGGCAAGGAGCAACAAAATTAAAATAGTGAGTTGTATATATATCGTACGTAACTATCCAAATCCGTCTCCATGCACATAATAGCAAATGCCGTAGTTCAGTGAAGAAACTTTATTAGGTGAAATTCATGCGACACAGCGACTCGCTTTGGCAAAGGAAACTATCGACTGAGATTGAAACAATGTAATTATTAAAAGCTTCTGTTTGGGAATATCTTACCGTTTCATGAGCCTGTTCAACCTATACTAACAGGTTGGTACAGCGGACCGTTAAACACCCAGTAAAAGTGCATTTTTGGGACTACTTTTCAAAATCGAGTTTTGGAACATTGCATTCGTTTACGTACAATCTAAATGCTCTAAAAATTCATAAGATTTATAAGAAATATTTGTTACCGACTGACAAACGACGGTTATTGGCCGTCGCAGTCGCCCGATGCAAATCCGATTGAGAATGTGTGGGCATACATCAAGCACAAGCTTCGTGGAAGAAACGTGTTTACTTTGAAGGAGTTAGTACTATAAATTCGTCACATTTTGAGGTCCTTGTCGGATGAATACGCCATCAATTTGGTCGAAAGCGAGCCTCGAAGATGACAAGCAATTATTGACGCCGGTGGTGGACACATTATTGATACAATAGCCTCTTTGCTCTGATGAAGTACAACGTATTCATGCATTTGAAAATTTGTTTTAAATAATTTTTTCCACATTAACCCAAACACGTTCTTAATTAACTGACTGTACGCAAGAAAGGAAATTTTAAAATTCTTCGTGTATTTTTATTTTTTTAATGCCCAATTTACTAGTAGCAGCTGCTAACATTTAAATCTCTTAGTCAACACCATTAAGGTAAATAAATGATTAAATGATGTAAATACTACAATTTATGATTCACGTAGTTCTGTAGCATTCAATCGGACTACTTAATCCACGAAGCTGCTGAATGCACGGATTGGAGGCAAATCGAACGTTGAAGGGCCTAATCTCTGCCACGGCTTCCAACTAAAGGGGAATTAGCAACCAATAATCTGCACCGTAGTCGCTGAAGAATCGAAGGGGCCAATTAATTGCGCATTACCTCACCATGAACTGTCCAAGTAAGCTGCTCAGTTAAATCCTCCCGGATCTCTTTTAGGATGAGTTTATTAAAATTAGAAATAACTACCATCACAGACTTACCGGCCTTTGACGGATCTCTTTTGATCTTATTACAGATAACTTAGTTTTCCTCTCACAAAGAACACGACAGCGAATGCGAACTTTATTAAATTCGAGAAATGCAGTTGCAGCTTGACGTTTTCAATAACGAGAAATAATCGGCGGAAAAGCACAAATAGAAGTCCCCGCGCAATCAAGCCGCGCTCCTTGCCCCGGCATTTTGCAGGACGTCCATTATTGCCCCGGCCCGGTCACCGCTGCGAATACAATATAACATTCTGCATTCCCTGTTATGGAGGAATTTAATATTTGTTGCCCCGAAACACTGAAATTTCCATCGAACAAAAGCTTCGGAACTCATCGTCCTTGTGTGTTGCATATTTGTTTTGCAGGAGCGCGCAATCACTTGCTTAGCCATGTTCGCAGGCTTTCATCTCGCGGAACGAAAATAAATGAAATAAAGTAGGCGCGCTGTCTATTATTTACGATGCCTTAACTTTTTTACTCGTTATTAAATATCAAAGACGTTCACCTCGCGCACGACCTGGAAGTTTTTGCGGTCGCTCTCGCATGCTTCGTCTCGCGAGCTTTCGCAACCCTTGCTTGTAATGTATGTGCCGGGGCGCGCACTTGAAATAATACATTGCCCCGGTTTTTTATCCGTTATGCTTGTGGGGGGTTTTAATCATGGCCTCCACGAAATTAACCCGATATTAGGGGCAGTAACTGACTATAACTATTTTGCGAGCGAAGGTACTGAATTAGAATTAAGCGACTCTTCGGGGTGATGAATATAATATAGGGGAACACATGTGTCTATTAAGATGCCGTGCAAAAAGCAAAGCGCACCTAGATATCTACCGGGTGACGAATATATTATCTTGTCACAGCGGGGCGGGGAGCGCGGCGTGTGGAGCGAGTGCGTCGCTTCCAGTATTAATCTTCGGGGTTTACATTCTTTGGGCTTGTTTATGCGCCCGTGTACTTGCAAACTGCTGCGTTTCTCTTCCGCCGAAGAAAGCTTTAAAGCCCGTGTAAATATTTAAAATGTAATCAAGATATCCTATGGTTTACGTAGGGGAAATTCGACCCAAATGTTCTTAATGGTATTTGCGTAATGGGTTTTTCTTGGGAGCCTCTCTGCTTTGGTTATATGTTTGTCTTCGAGTCTTTAAAGGGGACTCGCTGTAGGTAGAGGATTACATCTGTTTCCGAGAACATTTTTAATGGAAAATACTTGTAATCAATAAGTAGATAAAATAAGATTTGTTTTATAAGAAGATTCTTGCAAAAGTTCCATTTGTAACCTATACGCAGCTGTTTTGCCTATCTGTTATAGAGTACGTTTCGTTCACATTTAATAGTTTGTACATGCATTTTAAGTGTAAAAAATTAAATAAAATATTTGAAACTTGTTTATTGTTTAAAATAAGCAACATTTTAACGATACTGGAAATGAGATTTGAAATATTCAGACAGTTCAACCTTAGTGTAGAAGATTCGCAGCTGGTAATTGTAATCTACAAGATTAATACCTTAACGCTCACAAATTCACTAAAGGTACAGGTAAATCGCATAAAGCTCGGTTACTTTAATACCCTGAAGTATTGGTCCCAATTCAGTTGACAGATGAAACTTCTTAAACGTGTTTCACGTGTTAGTTGCTTCTTCGTCTAAATGAGGTCGAACCTTTTTTGAGAGATCGGTTACTAAGAATGAGATTTGGATCATCTATAGGAATTTTAACCGTAAAAACGTTCTTGGTCTAATTATAAAAATTATTTGACGTAGCACGACTCGCTTTTTACTAGAAGAAAGTCTTTATATTTGTTTGGTTCTGCAAGGTAGAACAACAAAATACTGTATTTTGTGGACTAATTAAAGAATAGACGAAATACTCTTTTTTAGTATAATAAATTAAGCTCCACGCATCCTTAACCATTAGAAATAAAAAATTTATTAATAGTAACTTGAGTGTTCTACCTTATCCTTTGCATTTTTTGGATTATTATGTGTATTAACAAATTTTTTGCGGTAGAATGTTCAAAATTTGTTTAAAATAGTATGTTGCAGCAAACCACCAAAGTTTTGAAAAATAGCATTATGTGGTTTCCAGTGAGAGAGATGTAATGGAGTAGAGTGAATAACCTAGTAATGTAATATAAAAAAAGCAATTAATTTTTTTTATTTATTATAAAAAAATTATATAGGATAAACCACATAAGAGCCTGCAGGGTGCAAACGATGCTGCGAATGATATGTGACTGCTCATTGTCATGTCGAAGCAACGCTCTGCTTCTCATCTGAATGCTGGATACGTCGACGGTTACTTGTGAGCACTACTGCACGTTACTAAAGCCTCATTACGAGGCATAATACTTTTTTGTATAAGAGGTAATTGACATTTATTTTAGAATAAAAATTCGTCCGTAACTTTTAGGACTACAAGTGTTGTTTATATTCTAGAACTAACAATAAGAAGTGAACCTGTATATGACAAAACACCCATACAAAATGAATTGAAACAAAAGGTACTAAAGTAACCACAGCATTTAAATGATTTATAGACCCAAATAGATCACTTGGTCCAAAGCCATCCAAAACTTAGTTATACTTATACACCTGTATTACCAATAAATTAATATAAAAAAGTTACATACATATCAGTGCATTTTTTCCCGAAAAAGATTAAATTAGGTAGTTAAGTAGTTTTCAAAACATTGATAATAAAAGTAGATTTATGAATAACCACAGCCTCTATCAACATGAATTATTCAAATTGATTTTACATTTTCAAGTTCAAAACCTCAAGTCAATCTATCGCAATAACTATATTTTTGTACTTCTTACCCTTATTATGGACAAATCACTCATGAATATACCTAAAAGATCTACCGGACTGTTCTTAATACTCTTCTTGGACCTTAAACCTATTTTTATTTAGGGCATTTTTTCTTCGTTACAATTTTTATTATAAAAGCTCTCAATACCTGTACCACATATCGAGTTTTCATATTAATCTAAACTCTTAAGGTCTTTCTAAAGCTTCTTAGACACATTACCAATTACGAGAAAACGATTAATTGGACAATTATTCTATTCGAAAAATGTTGATTCATCTAAAAAGGTAGGATGGAAATGTCGTAATTGTAAGCCACTAGTAGTGCTAGGTTTCGTATATTTTGCCGTTAACCACGCTAAATAATATGAAGTATAATGGAAACTGGCAAGCCAACCCAAAGTAACAGGACTGGTTGCAAACTGATTACTAGAAATGAGAAGTGATACTAGGCCAACTAGGCAAAACTTCTAAAATTCAGTTTATCTGAAAGAAAAAGATTGCATAGACACTTTGGTATACAGACGAATTCAGAACCGAAAGTGGCACTGTAACTAACATACGGTAACTCCTTCATTTAATGTTTGCTCATTACTTTAGAAACATGCTAAAGTGTTCCAAGCAGAAATTTACATTCTAAACATATATATGCAAGAGAGCTTAAACGGGAAGTAATAAGGAAGTAAGAAGTTCTTGTCCTGATAGATATCAGATCAATTTTAAGCTGGTCTTATAATGTCTGCAACATTTTATGACTAATTCAAACCATAGTAGACTTACATGGATATATAAAAAAATGACAAAGCTGACAAGATGGCACAAAGGATCAGAAACGACTTTTGTTTACTACAGTTCTTAATAATTAGAGTAGAGGTAATAAAAATGATACTTTATCTAATAAAAACTACAAACATTTTTACTAGGCAAGTAAATAGATAAGTGGTACAAATAAGCTTTGAGACTGCAGTACTAGTGGCCCTCGATCCCTTCTTATTACCCTCAAACACTGCCCCATTATTTTTATTATCATTGGAATAAATGTTAAAAGAAAATTTTTAAATATTAATAAAAACAAGCACGATGGTTACCAGTCGTAAAATAACAATTTAAAAAATTTAATAACATTTTTAAAAGCGTTTTGTAAAATTTTACAATACACAATACAAAAGCTCGCTTTGTGCCTTTTCTCGTATTTTTATAAGTATGCCAGATGCAATTAACATACATCTGCTGCGTTCAAGTTAAGTATATTGACAAATAGTTAAATAACATATATCGTCTGTCCAAAAAGTATCAAGCCATGTGTCCAGTGACTTTGTTGCGTCTTTTACGCACTTTCTTTAGGCATGACCAAGCAAGAAGTTTTCATTATGACCACTGAGCCTTTGTTTTCGTATCATAGCCGTAGACCTACTGGTGGTAATCTGAAGTAAGTTATTAACAATTGCAGTACGATACCTCTTCTGCACTAATAAGAGTAGTCAAGATATTCTGTCAAGATTTTAGATTTTAAACATCCCAACTTCTTTTCTAGTTTTCGGGCTGTCAGTTGTTGATGCTTCCGATTGTATCCTGTGCTCATTTAGCAGTTTCTGGTGTTTTCCTCTTTGTTATTCTTCTAGAACTAATTCAACAAATTATTGGTCACCTGTGAATCATTTGCACTATATCTTTATTGTGCTGCACTTATTGCATCATTTCCAAAAGCCATAGGAATTACCCGAATAGTTTTTTGTGGGCGAATGTTCCGGATTTGTACAAATTTTCACTTCTCTACTTGCTCAATTATTGCAAATGTGACAATCACACATTTATATGCTTTTACTTACCGACGCATAATTTCCAACTGACTTAAGTAGCAAAATTTTGCTAGTTTACGTTGCGATTTTGGTTAAATGGATATTGGCTTTATATTTTTGAGATAGACTACGTATGTCCTAACTTCCGCATATCTCTAAAAAAATCACACGGAGTATGATCAAATGACTTTAGATAGTTTTATTATTTTATTATACTATCGAAAATGGCCTCAAATAGGACATTGCATTTAAATTAAACTATAATTGTAGAATTATAGTATGTAAGCTAAAAAGAGACGAACTTTACTCTCACAAGTTGCTATTTTTTATGTGTACAGGGTATATGAATATTTCAAATGCATTTTCCAAATATTATTTTGTTGTTAACAAAAAATTACAAAAAAAAGTTTGTTTGGCAAACAGTATTGCGATGCAAAATGTTAAATATAAATGGTGTAGTAATCTTGATTTTGTGAGTTAAATAATTGTAGGTAAATTTTGATTATTACAAAAGTGTTTATTGTTTAATAAATTGATAAGTTATTTTTTAAGATTAAATATAATCTTTGTCATTCTATTCATAATAAGTACAATAAACGGATTTGACCCTAGAATTTTATTTAATTTTAATTTGTTTTCTGTTTTTTGGTATAACAAAGTCCAATTGTCAACTCCTAACTACAAGTTTGAAACATTTGAAATTTTTGTTACTAGTATTTGTAATCAAAATTTTTTGTAGAAAATTGCCAAATGATACGATCACTAGTTTTACCTTCGCACTAAGAAGTCATCAGCAAACTATATGCCAAACTAAAGCTCAATCAAAAATGTATTTGGATAATTTGCAAATCTTAATATTCAAAAATGTCAATGAAATACAATGATAGCAAGGATCTTCCAAAACCGCGTCTAAATTTAATGACTCGATTAAGTAAAGTTAGTGTGTCTTAATCCATGTTGATAACAAGTTTAGAAACAAAATATCTAATACGCATTCCAAGATTTACACATGCAAAAAGTTGTGAGCTATTGTTTCCTCTCAAAAATGTAAATTCCTAAAATTTTAAAATAATTATATTACGCTGAAATTATAAAAAAAGTTATACATTCAGGCTATTAGCTGAGTTTCTTGAAATCAAGTTCGTCTAAAATGGTTAGCTATGGACGAAAGATGAGATAAACTAAATCCACAAATGTCCCTAAGTGACTATAGAAATTTAAAATGCTTCTTTGTTATTTGACTGCTTGGTAACACCTTTATTGTATGTCTAAACAATTGTGAAGCACAGAAATTAGGATTTTAAGATACTGCAATGTTTATTGGTTTTGCTTTAATCAAAATACTCTAGTAAAACTTATAGACATCTTAATTTGTATTTGGGAATACATGCATATATAAATGTTAAATAAGCTATAGCTTTTCTATTACATTTTTTTCTACTTGCAGTATAAGATATTTGATATAAAAATGTTTCGAGTTATTTAATTTAAAATTACTTAATACTTTAAATGGCGATCTATTTGATTTTCCTTGTTACTTAATAAGATTTTTTTAGCAATTCATTTATTTTCAAACTGTGTAGGGCTTATTGTGCCTATTAACATGCACTTAAATGCTAGGACATTCACACACACCCATGGGTTGAGAGAGACTCGAACTCCCGCGCGCCGGCTAGAAGACAGAGCCGACTGATTGAACCATCTGAGCCACCGCGTTCTCACTTTGTAGGTTAACATTGAAAAATTCATATGGTATGATATGCAAAAATAATACGCTCATAAATTTTGGGTGACTAATGCAAAAAAGCTCACAAACTAAAACTTAAAACCAAAGTTAATATAAATAAAATATTCAAATATGGTACATATTGACATAGTCGTCTATTGTTAATGGGTTGACTCATAAGATCCGCCGAGAGGATGTTTGGATGGGTTCTAAGTCAAGTGTTATTTCTTCCTTGATTAGTGTAGAGTGGATCTTTCTCAGAATGGCTTCTTTTGTTGGGAAGCGTTTATAGATTATTGTTATGTAAATAGAGTTGGTTTATTAACTTTGGTTTGCTATATTTGTAATTAGTTTTTATTGCATTTTACATGGTATAATGGTATAATTACTGTTAGACAATGTTGTTAGAATTTTTGGCGTAGTTGGCAAACCTATAGTGTATAGGAAATATGATAGTATTGAGGTTTATTGGAAAAAGTTTTATATATTTAGTTTTAATCTCTACCAGGAAGAATATGTTGAGTGTGTAAGATTTAAAAACAATGGAGTAGTTCAAGAAGAAAGCGTAATTAATCTTCTATAAAACTTTGTATCTACTTTGTAGTGAAGATATCAGAACAAGCTTTTTTATAAATTTTGGATAATATTAATAGAAGTCTTTGTGACATATAGGAATTTGGTTCACCAGGGGTGTTAGAAAAATCTTGTCTGTAGAATTATGTTGAACATAACAAATTTATGGGTAAACAGTTCTTTAAAGATTTTACTAGTAGTCAGGTTTTTTGGGATGTAGAGTACCACGTTAGCGTCAGTAACTGAAATTGATGTGAAGATTTCCGCTATTGAATAAGTTCAGCTTCTTCTCCTATTTTCTGAATGACGTAACATCTGTTAGGTAATTTACAAAGTCATGGGTCTTTTCAGTATTTTTTTCATGTTTTTTGAAATATCCTAATGCGTGGTGAGAATTTCTTAACCTACTCTAATTTTCAAAGCAAGTAGTACTTATGAAAATGTTTGGATGTATTTATTTTTGTTATTAATGAGCAGTTCTTTAAATTAGCTTGTAACCGTGTTGAGTAAATGTTTGTTTTCTGGTGTTCTCAGTTTATGCCATTGCCTATAAGGTCTTTTTTAAAGAATTTTGCGCTCAATTATTATAGAACAATTGTAAGGTGTGAAAATGTTTGATCGTTCATAAGTATTCAATTTTCCTATCGTATTGTGTTGCTCAGCTTTCATGTGATCTTCAATTTTGAGAGAGATGTTTAATTTTTGTCTTTAATTTACTATCTCTCACTCTTTTCTTCTTGTAGCTCCTATTACTAAACAGAAGTAATTTTTGTTTGTGTACGTAACACTTAATCCTGGTTGTTTCCTTTTATTAAGCGCTTTTGTAGATAGTGAGATCAAGACTGGAGAATGATTCGAAGATAAGTGGAAGCAATATTGTGCTACAATGAGATCTTGAGAATTATTTATTATAACGCAAAAGTTAACTAAATCGGGTAGTTTACGTTCTTTGGCTGTTATAAATTTAGAGTCGCAATAGTGTGTTTGGTATTGTAATCACCTTCTACAACAGATTTGTGTTCAAAAGTGTTATAAAAATTTTTAAATTGTTCCTATTGTACTGTGAATTTAGAACGAAAAAATAGATTGAATCTTTTACCGATACACCGGTTGCTTTAAAGAATAGTTTGGTATAGTTACGTATTTGGTAGTTTTGATTGAATTTTTGATCATTCTTGAGATCATTTACCCTACAGCTCTTGTAATAGTTTTTTGTTTTTTTATTTGTTCTGACTTCTCGAACTACCGCTTACACAACGATGATGATATCAGGATTGAGATGTTGGAATTGTTTATACTATAACTGTGATTATTCTTTCTAGGCGGTTTTTAATAATTGATAAAGCAGCTTCTTCGACGTTTCAGTAAATTTTTTATGATTTTATTCTCAATGACAAATACGTAATGCATAGCAGGGTTTGCTTTATATTTATACTTTTCAAATGCTGAGTTTAAGAAAATACATTGACTATGTGTTTTAAGTTGCCAAGTAACAAATAGAGAATAAAATATGGTGTGTTATGTGCTATTAGAATTATTTCCATCTACATACTGTATCACGGTCTGCCGAGTTCGCTGTTTACATTTTCATTTATATTTCACTGTCACGAAGTTTTCGGCAAATTTCAGCCTTCATCAGCTACAAAGCTATCCGCAGATGGGCTGGCAGCCAATTTGAAGTTGTAGGGAGCTGCACAAATCCAGAAATGAGGCGCCTCACTTCTGACGGAAATAGTTTTGACACAATATTGAAATCATCCCGAGATTATTACTGTAACTACCGACTTCAGTGCCTGTGTTTCGGCGCAAATTAGAGATGAGGAAGTGACCTACTTACAGGGGCATTAAATATAGCGAACCTGCAGAGCTCCGTTGGGACTCCGCAGAGCAAAAGCGGCGGCGGTGGGTGGCAGCTGGGCACACCCACGCGCTTTATTTTCAGCCGCCATTAATTGCTTTCTTTAATTGAAATGAAATAAACTGCACGCCCTGATTTACGGCGTTATTTTAATAAGCTGGGAAATGTGAACTGCTGCAATCGGCTTCTTGTTCGTAGGGGAATTTAATAATGCACGCAGCACGCCCAGGTGGAAAAATGAACAGTGAAGCTTTAAGAAACGAGCCCAACGCAGTTTTTGTTATGTTATTATGTTGAGCCGGCTTATTTGTTGCCAAATTATAGAGAGAAAATTTTTTATTAGACAATTTCATTTCGCGCTTAGCTTTTTATACTTTATAGTCTTTCATAGTTTACTTTTCATTTATCACTTCATAATAATTAAAACTTCTTCTTCTTCTTCTCGTGCTATCCGTTTCGGATGTTTGCGATCAATGTGGCGATTTTTATTTTATTAACAGCTGCTCGAAAAAGTCCAGTGGTCGTCATCGAAAACCAAGATCTTAAGTTTTTGAGCCATGAAATGCGTGGTCTTCCAGGTCCCCGCTTTCCTTCTACTTTGCCTTGAAGTATTTGTTGAAGTAAGCCGTAACGTTCTTCATTTCTGCTAATGTGTCCAAGATAATGTAATTTCCTGATTTTAACTGTATTTATTACTTCAGTTGTTTTGTTAACTCTGCGTAAAACTTCCACATTTGTCACATGATCAACCCATGGTATTCTCAATAAACGTCTATATAGCCACATTTCGAATGCCTCTAACTTTTTCATTGTAGCTGCAGTCAACGTCCAGGACTCTACTCCGTATAACAAGACTGAGAATACGTAACACCTTAACAGTCTTATTTTTAACTCGATATTTAAATCTCGGTTTTTGATTAGTTTTGCATTCTAATATATGAGCTTCTGGCTTTTTCTATTCTACATTTGATCTTTACTGAATGATCCCACTGATCATTGACTGAAGTGCCTAGATAGATAATTGATTTTACTCTTTCAATCTTTTCGCCGTTTATTATTAAGGGTTCAGGTGGAATATTGTTTTTACTTATAACCATATATTTGGTTTTCTTTGCATTTAACTTTAACCCGTACTGTTGACTGATAGTCATGATGTTAGTCATAATATCTTGCAAGCCTTTTAAATTGTCCGCGAATATGACTGTGTCGTCCGCGTACCTTATGTTATTCAACTTTACTCCGTTTACTGAAATGCCTTCTGTCGCATCTTGCAGAGCTTCGTTAAATATTTGTTCCGAGTAGACGTTGAACAACAAAGGCGATAGAATACAACCTTGTCTCACTCCGCGTCTTATTTCTACATCATCTGACAGCTCTCCTTCAATATTGATGTTTGCAGATTGATTCCAATACAAATTAATTATAATTCGAAGATCTTTGTCGTCAATACCAGTGTTTTTCAGTATTTGTATGAGTTTATCATGTTTAACGCTGTCAAATGCTTTATGATAATCTATAAAGCATGTATAGATATCAATGTTAACATCTCTGCAACGTTGAAATAATACATGTAGAGCAAATAGCGCTTCTCTTGTGCCTAGGGCATTACGAAATCCAAATTGGGTTTGGCTCAATTGTTCTTCACAAAGTCTGAAGATGCGTTTATGTATTATTTTCAAAAACATTTTTAGTAGGTGGCTCATGAGACTAATCAATCGGTAGTCGCTACAACATTTGGCACTAGATTTTTTTGGTATAGCAATAAACGTGGATTTAAGCCATTCTTTCGGTATTTGACCCGTATCATAAATGTAATTATATATACTAGTTAACCAGTTTATTGCATCGTCATCTAATAATTTACAAAATTCTGAATGAATTCTGTCCGGGCCTGCTGTTTTACCTACTTTCATTTGTTTTATCACTGCCCGCACTTCATCTTTCATAATGTCCGGGCCCGTGGTGCATGGCTCTGATTTTATGACTTTTCGCTGTTTATCCTCAAAAGTTCTTTAACGTATTTCTTCCATACTTCTAGTCTTGTTATTTTGTCTACAATGACATTTCCTGCATCATCTCTCATGCAACCTGTTGTTTTGGACTTAAAAGTCCTGCGGCATCTTTAACTTTTTGTACATGTTAAAATTGTCATGTTTTCTTTCTAGTGACTCAATTTCAGCACATTGTTCTTTTAACCAAGTTTCTTTAGCAGCCCTTATAGCTTTATTAATGTTGTTGTGAATGGTATTATAAGTTTTATATCTCCATTCTTATTTCTTCTTCTTTCTTCCATCATTTCTAAAATCTCGTCCGTCATCCATGCTTGTTTTTTGATTTAGTTGGTTTTAGATACTCATTACTTACTTCTTCTAGTTTTGTCTTGAATTTTGTTAATTCCGCGTCAACGTTGTCTGTTGCAGAGTATTTTAGAAAACCTTTTAATTGTTGTTCCACTTGTAATTTGATGTTTTGGTTCTTTAGCTGATTTAAGTCATATTTTTTGTCGTTTTACTTTTTATAACTTTCTTCAGTTTTATGCACATTTTAGCTAATAATGGGACGTGATCAGACCTTATGTCCGCACTAGGGTATGTTTTAACTGATTTTATAGAGTTCCTAAATCTTTGACTTACTAGCATGTAATCTATCTGATTTCTTACTATATGGTCGGGTTTATCTAATGGAGATATCCAAGTATATAACCTTCTGGGCGGCAGTTTAAAGAAGGTGTTTGTAATTACTAATTGATGCTCTTGTGCGAAGATGTTGAGTCTATCACCTCTCTCGTTTCGTTCGCCCTAGACCGTACGCTCCAACAAACTCGCCGCATTTCCTTTACCTATTTTGGCGTTAAAATCGCCCATCACGATAGTCAGATCTTTCTTTTGGAGTTTACTAATAATTTTGTTTAGTTCATTATAGAACAATTCTATTTCCTCTTCAGATTTATCAGCTGTTGGAGCATATATCTGCAAGATGTTGCATTTGATTGGTGTTGTGCTTAATGTGATTAAGATTAACCTTTCCGAAATAGGGATAAAATTTTCGACACATGGGCTCATATCCTTTGAGACTATAATTCCGACGCCGTTATGGTGTTGACCGTTATCGTTGCCTGAATAGTATATAGTATGTTCTGCAACTTTAATTTGTCCTGATCCAGGCCAACGCATTTCACTGATGCCTAAAATATCGACTGATAATCGATTCATTTCCTGTATGGCGTTATGTACTTTTCCAGCTTCATGTAATGTTTTTACATTCCATGTACAAATATTAATTTTCCGCCCGGGGATTCTTAGCAGCCTCTGCCCATCGAAGGGCTGCCGGGAACTGAGGCCCATTCTCTTTGAAACTTTCGCCATAATTGATTTTACTAGGGAACATTGACAGTGTCAATGCAATTAATGAGGTGGTTTCCCGTTGCCTTCCTCATCGCAGTAACAGAACCGGTCAAATTTAATATGTAATTTTCGCCTCTGTCTATCTAATATTAGGCTGTACCGAAGATCTTCTTCTCCACCCTAAGTAAGTACTGACACTACTGCTGCCTCATGTCAGCTAGTTTTGGTCCGCCCCGGGTATTTGATTTCCCCGGTACCCACCATATCTGATGAGCTTTCCCCTATCCGCCACCTGGGGAGGCGCCCGATGGGGGACCAGCAACCCCACCCGGGACTTGCTTTCTTAAAATACTTGTTTGTACTATGTAAATTTTTTTATTAAAATATATAATGTGTACATAGGGAAGAATGAGTTTAATTAGCAGAGAGCTTACTTGAAATTTTTTATATTTTATAAAACCTCTGTAGAAATATGTGTGATGTTTTTAATAAGGTAGTGACAAAGTCTTGACAGATTGAAATTAATCACAAAAAATAATTGCGATGTTCAATGTGTATAGCAATCCACCTCGTATGTAGCATAAATTGGCACAATTGATAGTTTAGCATAAAAAGCTTTTATTATCAACATTATCTCGTTCTTGTATTGTAACAAAAAATTGAGATATAATTATCATTGCTATAAAAATTATAACTGTGACACACAAGTGATCATCTACAATTCAACCGTTCACATGGGTATCTATTGATAAATAAGCCTAAACAAATAAGATAACATTTCTACTTTTTAAACAATGCTATAAATAAAATATTTATTTTATTTTGCTGTTTAGTGGGCGGTAGAGTCTAAGTTCCACTAAAATTATTGCTTAATTGTGTTTTTCGACATTTTCGTTGGAACATAAGTAAGAGTAAGCATTAGTTTGCAATTTACGCTTTTTTATTTGAAAAAGTTAATTCTTCTGAATTACTCGAGCATTACTAAGTTTAACTAGGGCAAGTGATTTAGAAATAATAAAAAAATTTAAGCGTAATAGAAGACTCGACATAGCAAAGTATTAGAGTGAAATACAACACAAGACTTGGGTTACAAAAATTGTTTGATTTAATGAAGAAGCTTAAAAAGGTGACTACCTACAGAAACCTACAATCTACTCTGAAAAAAAAAAATAAAGACAAGTTAACTCTTTTAAAACTTTAAGCTACCCGCTGTAGCTTTAAAGCAAGAAATTTGACGTTTAAAATTTCTTTGGTACTGAAGTTCTTTTGTATTTCAACTACTTTATCTTAATTTTATTCATTGACCAACTCTGTAAAACGTTAATACACTCGAAACGAAACCAAATAAATAAAAAGAACTGTTTAAATTTAAGCTCAACCTTCTGCACATATGGGAAACGAGTAATTTTGATTGACTTTCAATGAAATGCTTTTCCAACAGTTCCAACTATAGAAAAATTGGTTAAAACTCACTATACGGGTCTAGTCTTGCTGTTGAAGGTTATGGAATTTCTTTTGATTCAACCAACAGTTCAATAAAAAATAACGAATATTGAAAAGAACTTTTTTAAAACTAATTTGAACTCACCATATAATAATTCATATATATTTTTTTAAATGTTATTGTAAAAACAATCCTACATTTTTAATTCAAATTTACTGTTAATCGAACGTGAATCAATAGTACACAACATCTTTTATTTATATTATTTCGTTAGCCACTTGGTAAAGCGCTGGAATTTTATATAGAGATTCTAGCCAATTACACTCTAATAATTCTAATGATTTAAAGATTACATTATGAGACTAATATAATATTATTAAATTTAGATGTTAATGGAAACACCAATAGATAATTTTCTATATGGGGAAAATATTATCTAAACTGAAACAAAGAATGATAAAAAATTAATAATCCAAAATAAATAAAAAAATGATAGAAAGAAATAGCCTCATTGGTAATAATGCAATAAATAATATAATATAATAGATTATATAATATATTTTACATAACAAATAAAACAGGGAAGAAATAAAAACATTATTTAAGATCCAAACAACATATTTTTACTTATAATTAAAAACTTGTAGCTACAAATTATCTGTTGATAAACGTAAAAGTTCATTTAATACTAGTAAATAATTAAGGAAACATGCCCAACTAACTTTATATGGTGAAATTTTGAGGCAAATTAAAAGAAATTATTAAAAAAACTGTTTTTCCAGAGAAATACGTAGAATCATAGTTATAAGACAAGTTGGTTGGCCATTTTATGTTTAATGGGTTACGCTAATTTTGATTAAAATTAATTATACTATTTTTCTCTTCTCTTGTGTATAATGTTATATTGTTTTTTGTTAATTATGCAAGTAAAGACTAATGTGAGCATATTGTCACAATTGCACCAGTTAAGAGACCATATATCCCAATAGTTAGTCGAATACGTTCGCTAAATAACAGAGGATTGTGAATGCTCATCTCTAATTAAGTAATTGCGACCTTAAACGTGGGAAAAATAAAACAGACATAAGATATGTTAAAATACAAGTTGTAATGGCTGAATCTGATGAATTTTAACGGATAGTACTGATGAGATTTATGCTAATTATGAGCGAGGCAATTTTGCGTCTGCGTCTGATGCACCATTACAAAATTAAAATGTGCTTTAGATTTTTATATTTAGATTTACACAAGCTGATACAGGAAAGGAAAACGGTGACGACGTTGATAATTCATCTACCAAAATCTAAGAGAATTCTACGGGATTTCCCACAAATGATACCAGTAATATTGTCATACACTTTTTAAGGTTTTATGCCGCGAGTGAGAATGATTTAAAGGTGTGATTATTGCAAAGCTACCAGAGCTTACTCTAAAATATGCTTTCCTCCCAAAAAATTATACTTTTACGTACCTAATTTAACAAACAAAAAACGGTATATTGCAGAGGTCAAAGATAACAAAGCAAAAATTAAAATTTATGAGGGATAAATTGTGATCACAATCAAATATTTTTTTTTATAAGCCCAAATTGACTCATTGCAATTGAATAATTGGGAAATAGTACTACCAATGAGTTTGTGCTTCTGCCATCACAAATGTGTCTTTCCAATCCTGAAAAAATCAGTGACAGAATTCAAGAAGGGGTCATCTCTAAAACGGTACATGTTTCTAAAATCCGCCAAGAATAATCAAAGTGGGGTGAAGTTTGCGATGTGAATTTTGGAAAGGAACAAAATATCTGATTGCACATTAGGAAAAAAGTTGTTTTTGAACTAGTCGAAACTATTGAGAATCTTATTGTAATACTACTTTGGCCAATTTTTCCATTAATGTCACATCATGAACAACATTTCGTATGCAGCTGCTGGAATGGTGATAAAAACAAAAAAATCAAACAAATGTTTTGCGTAAATAACAACAATTAATGTGCAGTAAAACACAAGAGATGTAACGGTTCTATCTAACTATCAACAGCGATGTTTTAGCTACTGCTAAGTACCAAAACAATGGAATAAATTCGTCAGTAGAGTATTCTACATTTGGCCTTCATATACATATTGCTGTAATTATAAATTGATAAATTTGTAAAGGAAAATTTTTATAACTTATGATGACTATGGTAAATATATAATTTACGATTTGTGAATTTAAAAGAAAACAGTGGCACGGTTATGCGGATAGTCAAGTTATTAATTGCTATTAGACAAATGATAAAAAAGAATGAAGCGGTATGATTAATTCTTTAAAATAAAAGATCTTATATATATGGATGTTTACTAAAACATTCAACAAATTTAGAGAAAAGTGCAATTACTATGTCTCCAATAATAAAGAAGCTAGAATTTATACAATTTACTAGATGTGTCAGGGACATTTAGACGGTAGTTCGATACTACATTTAAAAGACAATGTTTTGCATTATTGACTTCATTTCATTTATGATTTTAGATGGTTTTTTAGGCCATCCAAAACTGTTGATAGAAGTGATCCATAAACGGCTTCGGTCACAAGGTGCCAAATGAAGGTATCTCTCGGGGATTAGAATTTAAACACTAAATCTTTAATCCTCAAACGATTTATTGATTGTTGAGACATTTACTTAGAAAATATCAAAATTCTGCTGCCAATTGGGTGAAGCTTGGTTATGTTGGAAAATAAAGTCTTGTAAATATTCATTCGTTTAAGGAAAAAGACTGTTGTGCATTATCGTAAAGTACGTTACCATAGCAACCGAGTTTTTAAAAAAGGTCAGAAAATCTTTACTGCCTGTACGCAACAAAACACATTTAACATTTCAATCAAACCTTGTAGAATCTATGTGCACACATTATGTCGGTATTACTTTCTCTTTTATAATAGAATGCAACAGAAAAGTGTTATCTTTTCTGTTTCGGATCATACAGCGTTTGCGGAAAGAGCCTGTACTAGTTTCAATCATTAGTTTAAACACTAAACAAGATCTCAAAATAAGCCAGAAACGGATATATATATATATATATATATATATATATATATATATATATATATACATGTGAATTGAAAAGGGCAATGAGCTAACTGAATTAACACGTTGTGGACTGGCGAGTTTCATTTTGTTTTTACAAGTATTGTACTGTTTATATAAATTTATTTAAAAAGCCGGCTAAAAGCTGTAGATAAATAAAAACCAGCAAAGATAAATTCACAAACGTAATGAAGCATAAATAAAATTCTGTTATAAGACTATTATCAATAAGTAGATAGTTAATTATGCGCAAAGCAAATTTAAAAAAAAAAGTTGTTAGAAGTATGTAATATAATAATTTTAGAAGCACAACACAAATGTAACAGCAATGAAAATATTAATAAAACAAGCAATAACTTAATGCTACAAGTTCTTGAACAAATTATTAAATAAAAGCGATATATAACAAATTGTTTTTTTATTTTCTTGAAGAAAAACAATATTATGAAACTGTTTTAAATAGAACTCTACAGCATTAGCATTTTGGTAATTCAATGATCATTTAAATATTTGAAAATTTATGACATTGTCAATAGTAGTCTTTCTAATTATTAAACCTGAAATAAATGCAAATAAAGGTAAGGTAAAAATAATGGTAATGTCGAGAGTACAAAGAAAATAAATATAAAATTAAAACAGAAAAACGAAATAATACCTAGGCATAACCATAGAAAAACAAAGATAAAACTAGACGATAGATTTAAACTATAAATAATTAAAATTTTTTTAACAAAACCAAAAGTAACGGTTTGTAAATTTCTGTTTGTTTGAATATTAACATGTGTCTTTAAATCGTGGACTTCAAGCAAAATACAAGAAATAATAATATATGTAAAATAAAATTTTAAAAACAACAGTCACAAAACTAACAAAGAAAATATGAACAAAGAGAAAATTATGATGGAAAATAAAATAAGATCTAGGAAGAAAGTGAAAAACAAAATAGAAAAATATTACTTAACACAAAAATAAACGCAAGCTGTAAAAAAATTGAAAAAAAGGACCCGGTACTGATATTACTGGTATATGGAGGAGCGATAAAGTATATAATTTTTTGGTTAACATTTATTTTGAAACTTTTTTTATTATAATAGTGTATAACAGAGGACATTTTATAATTTAGTCTGAATTTTATTTTAAATGTTCTAATATAAAATTGTCAAAGATGGCATGTACATGACTTTTTGGTTTTTACTAATTTTTATTGGTAGTCAATTATTTTGTTATTATTCTTTTAAGTTTATTCACTATGCTTTGCAAGTTCTTGTTATGTTTAAATTGGTTAAAAGTTTGACTAGAATTAACAACTATGCCTTAATATTAAAGTAAATCTATATAAGACAAATAACATGAGTAAGCAAAAAACTAATGAAAAGGTAAAGTAAAAAGGGTTATATATTTATACATTTAATTCTGGCGTAAGTTTTGTTCTAGTTATCAGACTGTGATCTATAAGTTCCTATAACAAGTTAATATAGTTATTATGGATTAAACATGAATTAAAACACTTGTCTATCTGGTTTAGTATGTAGTGCAGTTATCGTGGCTTGTGGTGTTACAAAAAATCATATTGAGATAAATGATACTACTTGAGATTTTTAGTCTCCTAAAGTTCTTGCAAATTTCTAAAATATTTGTCTATTGGATTATCAAACAATTTAACTATATGTCCTTTATCGATAATAGACCAAAAGTTAAGGATTACACAGGCACCAGCATATCCTTAAAATGGGCACCGGGTGAACCCGCCAAAATTCTTTTAATAAGCACAAAATTAACAAACGGAACTATAAAATAGACCTTAGGTTTGATGCTTATTGAATCTTATTAATTAGAACTTATAAAATAAATTCAGTTTCGTTACTGCTTTGTTAATTTTGAAGTAATTAGTGTAGCATAATATTTGTGTAATTATTACTATTATTATTAAGATCTTTTTCTTGTGCACATTTGTATTGGTATGTTCTTTAATTTTAATGTAAACCGTAAAAACTGTTGAAAATTTTAAATTTTTCTTTAATAATGACATTTTATTTTTGAATATTTGAGTTTGTCCTTAAAATGATTAATAAAAATACTTATATTGTTACCACATTAGCGCATTACAAACGATTTGGTATTCTAGTGTAGACATTGTCTTACACAACTAGTGGGATACCGTTCTATTCTTGCATTATAGCCATATTATTATTACATGTATTTCATTGAAACCTGTGCAAAGAATATCAAAAATATTAAACATAAAAATTAGGATTTATAAGGGAAAATAGGAATTTTCAAGTAAAAAACAAGTAACCAAGAACAAAAACGAGCAGAAAAAATACAAAAAAAAGAAACTGCTGCCTCAATGTAATGTTCAATCATGCCGTCACAATGAGACTAAACACTGATTATAAATTTTTTTAAAATAAACCTAAGATAAACTTAGCAAGCTGGTCGTCACAGCTAAAAGAATTGGGCAAGAATAGATCGAGAAATAAAGAAAAGAGTCCAAATTTAAAAATGAACAAAAGCGTCCGTAGATCACCATACAACCAACAACCAACAACCCTTCCACAGGAGACGCCGCCTCTTGCTGTCTCTAAGGCCGAGAAAGACAAAAAAGGTTGAAAGTTATCTTCACTTTGTTTCAGAAACTGGATGTGGCTAAGATAGTGAAGTTAATTTCCAATGTGTTCTAATCACACCAGGAAGCTATCAATCTGGGTGACATAATAATATGCTGCGCTACGTCAAAGACAGGCACATGTTTTAAAGTCACTTTATTAATAGGTGGTTCATCCAGCCTATCTACATTTGCCTTGTCTTTTGAAGGACAAGAAGGATAAATTTTGCAGGTATAACTTGGATATCACTACTCAACATTGTTCCACTGATCACCTGAAAGTCACCATCATCTACTTTCACACAAAAGGCTATAAAAATATTAGACTACTATCCGGCTATAACTTTTTGCGGTATGTGCGTCCCTCTTTCCCGAAAACCTGGACGATACCACGGCAGTTTTAACATAGACTTAAATGAGAAAGGTTCCTCGCAAAACATCCGTGTGGCAAATTCGAGTCTCATACTAATTGCTAGCTTTAACGCGCACCATTCTTTCTGTGGTCGCTACAGTGTCGAATGCGTTTAGTACAGATACGTCCTTAGTTAACTTTCTATCAGGTGATGGTTTATTTTGCTTTTGTGTGTTTGTCAGAGCTTATTTAAGTGCATTTTCCATTAGATTTTTTTAAAGAATATAATCATATATAGAGTTTATTACTGTATGTGGTTAATAAGTGTTTAACTTCTGTTGCTTTCTCCACCAAATCAAGAAAATTCTTACATTTGTGGACAGTTTATAAGTGCGTGTTTAAAGATACTTAAATTTAAAGACTCTGCCTCCAGAATCTTCGGAACAAAGAAAGTGAGTAGTGGTAAGGAGAAACTGTTAAACAACCCAAAAAAGTGTGACCTGACTGGCACAGACGTCAGAAAAAAGCTATGCGCGATGACATGAAAATGCTTTGACAAGAATAAATCCTGCTACTAAAAGAATTTGACAGCAAAAGTGCATTATCTACCGGATGACGTTTGGCTGTTTATCATTTCTTCTGATGCAAGCGGATATTGAAAATTTAGTGACATTGGTTAAATTTGGATATTTAAACATTCGTCCAACCAATCTGATAATAAATTTCTTCGCCAGACTGTAAAATATGTGGATTAGCATAATGGCGTATTGTATTGTGTAATTTTGTGCGTTGCGCTGCAAATACTGTCAAATATATTTAAATTTTGAGTGGTAGACTTTCAGTTTAAATAATAATATTCCTGTTAAAGAAAATGTTGCCATTATAATTTATCATTAAACACATACAATTGCAGCGTGGAAGGAGGAGCAATAAATCGATTTTTTCTATAGCAAAGACGATGCAACCTATAACATATTATCAAAAAGTACGGTGAAGAAACTACAAAAGATTAGCAACAAAGCCAAGTTAATGGTGGCGGTGATAGAAGAATAGCAAAAATCACTCTAGAAATGGTAGACGATTTAATCGATAGAATGCCCCAAAAGAGTAAAGCGTTTTATGACTATAAAAGGGATTAATTTACAATAGAACCAACTGTTTATTTTCAATTTAACTTTAATGTTATGAACTAACTAAAAACAATTTGGCACAAATATATTTACGTGTTTCTCATAACAATTAAACAAAAATTAGACGGGTACAAAATTAAACACAACAGTACCATGATAAAGCGCCTATTTCAGAAAAATACGTTATAAACAAGACGAAATGAACCCGTATTGGGAAAATGTAATTGCTGGCAAACCACTCTTTTGTGCCTAGACGCTACAGACGTAGATTTTGCTACAGAGCTCGGTTAAGTATTTTGTTAATGTTCACGTCTGGTACTTTATGCGTTTTTAAGCACTCTCTTCACTCTAAAGCAGGGATTTGTACATCAGCTAAGAAGTGGTTCGACAGATATAATGACAGTTTGATTTTGCTTGATGATAAAAATTTGAGACCCTTAAGTACACACTACAGCGAGCCTAAGCTGGAAAACTGTATTCAGACTTTAACCAACACAGTTTCTTAATATCGATACTATCAAAAAGCATAAATTTGGAGAGAATCATATGTCAAGCTCTTCAGAAGAACGAAAGTTATGACGACAGCTGTTTAGAGAAAGTGCTACAATATTAGAGGTAAACAAGCTTTGATGTTGCTGGGTCATAGGAGATATAAGAGTGTAAAACTACATAAATGAGCTGCAACATATTTTTTTATTTTAGGTTGTGTTATGTTTGTAAAACAAGCGTCATGTTGTTCGGCCAGTTTTTCTGTTTTTAATTTATGCTAAATTAGATTTTATGAATCAGTGCTTTTTAAGACGTTTTATTAATCTTTACTTACTCATGCTTTTGCTGAAACAAAAATTTTTATGGGTTAAATCCATTGACTTAACTTTCAACACTATTCTGTTTCAAATTCCACATTTCTACAAATGTAGCTGCTAACTTAGCTATTGTTTTTTTATAAATAATTGTTTATCGCTATTTGTATTTTACATACTTTTTGCAACATGTCTCAGGTGTCAACTAGTCAAATCCTTTTCAGTATACTAAGATTTAGCCAATTAATTTGGCCAAACTTGTTATAAGCAGCGTTTGAGTTTTAAGACTTTTTGGCGCTTGAATTTGACGTAACTCGTTGAAAAATTAAACACAATTGGTTTTAGGTTACATCAGCACCACTTTTTCAACAACCACATTAATGTCGTCGCATGAAGATCAGTTCAGTGACACGTTCAAGATTGAATTAGTTAATTTTTGGGCAACGACTCCTTCGTCCATTAGGTTCACTAGCTATATCCTCAATCTTCTAGTTTGATAGTGGTAATGACCCGGCTACTTTATTTCGGTATGCGCAATGTCAAGGCGTTCGAATGGCGAAGTTGATTTCCATAGGACAAGCAACTCTGAAACTCCAAATTGAAGCTGCAACTCAATATATTTATTAAAAAATTTCTCCTCGGAAGCTTTAATTTAAGCCTCGAGCTACATTAGCGCGGTTACTTTTTATTTCGATCCAGCGTAGCATAGAAATCCATTCGCATAAAGCGGCTCTTTGTTCCTTTGTCTGGCAGCAGCCACACAAACGATTTAATTTGCAAAAATATCTATTTATACGTCGAGCGATACATCATTCGGAATAAAAATCGCAGTTGCACATGTGGGAGAGAGTATTACGAGCGCGTTCAGTAATTATATTAACAGACTGTTATTTATGGATGCGTTACTCATACCTTTCAGCGCCAGCGTTTATTTGGACAGACGAATCGATCATCGAATTTGCCGTGATTGAATACATCAAAGCGTTCTTCTGAACGCTCAGGCCTGTTTTACATGGGCTTTGAAATATGAATACACCTGTACGGCGCTGACGGCTCGCGGGGCTGTTGTTTTGCTGCACGAGCGGCCGAGTTATTCCATCCCTAATTGCACCCTTTTCTGGCCCGACAAGACAAAATTGCCGAATTATTTTTAAAATGCATGAGCTGGGAAAAGCCGCGCCGCTACTTTATTCAAACATCATTTTAAATTCTATTAATTTAAGAAGTGGCACACGAGTCCTCGGCGGCCGCGTGGAGCGCCATGCAGCTTTTGCAACCTCGGCATTACGCATTTTTGCGAAAATGCCCTAGCGGTCCTGGGCAAATTCGCGGTTATCAGCCAACTGACAGGCCGCGGCGAAATGTCATCATTAGGCTCGGAAATTTGTTTTGAAGTTCGTGCTATCGCTCGCATCAATGGAAATTGATTTTCGCTCCAGCAATGCATCAATAAGTTTGACCTAAGCTGGGGCAAAACATTTGTCATCGTGACTTTGATAAATCTTGCTTATTGTTTTGGCTGAACGGCGGTGTGTTGACCCTCCGGTAATTACGAAATTATGCACGTATAGGCTGTGCACAACTTATTTGAATACAAGTGTCTTAAGTGCGCCCACTACAATGGATGTCAAAGAACTGTTACCCAACATAATTCTTGTAATTAGCTAGCATACTAATAAAAATTATATTTATATATAAACATTGCTGCTAAAATTATGAGTTTTGAAGAATAACTGTATCTAAGGTAGAACGCTCAGATAACCGCTTTATGCATCTAGGAAAAGTTAGGGAATAGCTAAATAAGTATTTGTCATCAATAAATGCAAACATAGCTATTGAAGGTTATGGATTATAACGTCCTGATTGGAACAATACTTTTTTATACAAAGTTTATTTTGCAAATGCTTCAGTTGATGAAATTTAAAATTGAAAACGTCACTGACTTTGATGAAATCAAAACTTTTCTTAGATAGTTACTTAAATTCTAAATATTCAAAATATGCGTGGCCCACACCAAAAGTACCAAAACGCTACAATAACAGAAAAGCTATATATTTAGTAAAGGTGGTCCAAGATATAAGACACATTGTACGTAGCTTCAGTCTCCTTCAAAGTAAACACTTTGGAATTTTACATATTTAACCCTTCTACAACTTCTTTGAACGTAGATAACTAGGAGACTTCCAATGGGACAGTTGGGTGTTTATATCCAAATAGTATCTATAAATCCACGCTTCATCTCTGTTTATAATGAGGAGATCTAAGTTCATCAGCAGCCTTTAAAACGAGTAATTTGCATATAGCAATAGTGCATAGATAACTTTCAACAGATTCAAATAGTTTCTATGGACAAATGTTTCAGATTCACATTAAATTTAACGCAGATTCGCTATTCTACTCAACCAGTTATTGCAAACACTATCGCATACTACATGTATTTATTCAGCGACGCCTAATTTCTAACTGATTGGGCCGGTAAACTTGTCCTCGTTTACACATACACGTTACGGCAATTAAATTATGTGTAGTTTAGGGTAATTTCTACTATTTTCTGTCATCGCTCTCATTAACTTAATTTTGTTGTTGAGCTTTCGCCGTTTTTTGATTATGTTTTATTAAGTGGCGAAGCGAAGCAGAGTCACTGACTAACTTCATGTTGTCCGTCCGTCTGTCCGTTCGTCCGAGCAATAACTCGAGAACGGCTGGGAATTTCCAAATTCTGTTTTCACCAATCGACAGGTGACCAAAAAGGCTTGTTTGCTAGTAATTTTCAAACTGATTGGTCAAAGGTCAACTAGAGGGTTCTCAAATTTGAGAGACTGCTTTGCCACTTCGCTATGCGTTGCAAGCTTTGCAGGTTTATTGAATAATGTTCCATAAGAATTGCAATGCTATTTTTGCCGCGATAATAGGTGGTAACTGCGTTTATCTTCTATGGACAATGTAACTTCCGGAGCATAGACAGTTTAAGATAGAAACTGCCTACAGAATTATCAAAAATTGTAAAAGCAATTGCAATGTATGGTTTAGTGCTAGTTAGTTCAAAGTGATTAGTGCTAATTAGTTCTCCTGACTGACAATTTTCCATTCTTAGTCCATAGCTCAAAGCTATAATTTTTACAATAATAACAAACAATAAACACAAAATGGGGCTAATCCGCAGCTTGAGTAAGCAAAGTGTACTGGGTTTTGAAAATATAAACTCAGGAATTCCATTCGGTTCTTGTATAGACGTTTTACGCGACCCTTGTACGTGTTCGATAACAAGGGCCAGTCATCATAAAAACAACTATTGTTTTAGTCAAAATATTATTACTGTCATTAAATCAGAAAATAGTCCACCACTCAAATTGTAATGTATTAGTCGGCATTTATGGTGCAATTATGCAAAACTTAAACATAATTTACCACCATACCAAATGGCACCTCACACTAATATGCTTCAACCAAAAAGTCTCCCGGACATGATCTACTCACAAATTCTATTGTCCAGCACCTTCCCAAGAAAGCCCTAGCCAGCCTAAGCACAATATTTAATGCCTGGCTAAGGCTAGGCTACTTTCCCCTAGCATGGAAACATGCCCAAATTCTAATGTTTCCAAAACCGGGCAAAACAAAACAAAAATAAGTAGTTATAGGCCAATAAGTCTTCTCACCACCCTATCCAAACTGCTGGAAAGAATAATTCAAGTTAGACTAAATGCCGTTATTGAAAACCAAAACACAATCCCTACCTTTCAATTCGGATTTAGAAAAGGCCACTCTACATATCATCAAATACAACGTATAAGCGAACTTATCGAGCGTGGCTATGAAAACAAAGTCTACACTGCGGCCTTATGTCTAGACATCTCACAGGCCTTTGACAGAGTGTGGCTTGAAGGTTTAAAGCTAAAATCCTAAATATTGACATGCCTCCCTATCTAAAAGCCATTTTATTCTCATTTGTCGAAAACAGAACCTTTGCTGTACGAGTGAACTCCACGCTATCACAAACCAAAAATATCCATGCAGGTGTTCCGCAGGGCAGCGTCCTGGGTCCAGTCCTATTCTCCATTTACACCTCTGACCTGCCTGAAACTAAGGTAACTCTCGCCACCTTTGCGGATGACACAGCCATCTTCACTCAAGCATCGTCATTGGACGAAGCAGTACAAGCTCTCCAACAAGCCACAAACCAGCTTTCTCGCTGGTTTCAACAGTGGAATACCCAAATCAACCCAGATAAATGCCAAGCAAAAATATTTACTCTTAGACGAATCACGAATCCCAACCTAGTTCACATTAATAATAAACCAATACCGTGGAAATCCAACGATTCAGCAGTCAAATACCTCGGTATTTACCTGGACACACGGCTGAGTTGGGGCTTTCACATTAACCAGAAATTAATCCAAGGATATGTCAGACTCAAACAGCTGTACCCACTAATTAACCGTAAATGTTCCCTAAAAATTGAATGCACAATGCTGTTATACAAAACCCTGCTACGACCACTAATACTATATGGATCACCGATATGGTACAACACGTCTCAAACCAACTTACGCAAAATACAGAGGTTCCAAAACAAAGTGCTACGAATTGCAGTCAACGCGCCCTGGTACATTCGGAACACACAGCTACACCAAGAATTAGGAATCATGCCCATTGAAGACTACATTAAAAAAAGTGCAAAAAAGTTTATAATCAACTCAAGTGCGTGTAGTGGTGCGGTTCATTATGAACTCTTTCGAACAAAGATACACACAAGACTCAAACGTCAACTACCTCAGGACATTATATTAACCGATCGTGAAAATTACTGAAACAGTCACTGAAATGTTTGCTGAGACAGCTAAAAGTCTCCTTATGTTATGTAATCAAAGTCATGTATATAATTTACACAACATCACTGCTATGTATAACAAAATTGTATTTGTTGATCTAGCAATAAATGTAACCTTTAAAAAAAAAAACTAATATGCTAACTCTCTGGTATGTTATAGTTTTATGAAGAAATTTATTATCCAACTGATTGGAATAAAGCACAGTGGTTGAATAAGAAAAATACCCGAACAAAACCCTTTATTTTAGGATCAATTAAATTGAATTTGGCCTACTTGAAGCATTATGAAGGTGTTCTGTTAAAAACTGACCGGTAATAACAGTATTGTATTCGATTTCTATATTTTTTAGACCGCCCAATTCAAATTTGGCGATAGTTTTATGTAAACCCCTGCTGTGGCGCCAACAAAGAATCCTTTTAAAAATTGAGCGAAAATTGCAATATTTCGTCATTTGTCTAACTCTGCCTATATACTTGAATGAGAATGAGTCACGCACATCTCTGATAAATAGGGATCGCTAGACAATGTGAAGCACGTTTCATTTCTGTTTACTTTCGTGGTAAAGTGTTTCTGGTATTTTCTTAACTCCCTTCTTCGCCCCCTGCGCCTCTTCACTTAGCTCTCCAATGCGTAGCAAAGCGTGTTTCACGATTAATACTCCGTGTATTAAAACTTTATGGCATGTAGCACCATTCGTGTAAACTTTTATATTTCAGTGCTTCAGTTCTTTGAAGTAATAGCTCTCAAATTCCGACTACTTAATTTTGTATTGGCTTCATAACCATCTAGTTAAAATTTCGTGCATTAAAAGAAAGACATTACTATTAAACATTATTTATGTTTAATGCATTTTTAAAAATAACTATATTTTTGTTGCTATTAAATTTTAATTCAATTCACGCTAAATCATGTGAGCATTTCATTTCCATTTTCAGTGATTCAGATTATAAGCATTGAGAACTCTGAAATAGTTATATAACTTAGCATGAACTGTTACGAACTTCCTTGTATTGATCAATAGTCAAATCTACAGAAAAAATCTTAAAATCATTTTTTCCGTTCGACGAATTATATTTCTCAATATTATTAATAATAATAGTAGTAATAAACATGAAACGTATCGCGAGAAGGATTTTAATTTAACCTACGAAGAGCAAGAAATAAAAATCAACTAAAGACTAAATTATGACAGCTATTTAACATTTCTAAATATTATTTTATTAAAGTACTTAACATCCCCTATCAGAAGATGATTGTTACAAAGGTGATATGGCCTTGATTTCAAACGATAGGTGTCTTTCGAGTTCAATGCACTGATGTCATTAAGAGAATAGGTAAAAGTAGATGAATTAAAAAGAACACATTTCTTACACCTATAGCAAGACATGAACAATGGTTAGAAATTGACCTCTTTTGATCTCTGTATTGTGTGCAAATAAATTTCAAAGAAGGAATAAATACATTTTTTGAATTGTCCGATTGCGCTATCTTCTTCTTCTTTGTCCATCCCTTATACCGTAAGGTGTCGGGTCCCCTATCCATTTACGAAATCTCTTCCTGTCTCTAGCGATTTGTTTAGCTATCTAAATGGATAAATTCAAAATAATCGATTGATCATTTTTATTGATCAAAAATCATTAATAAACCTATAACCATAATTTCTTATATACTTCTATAGAAAAAACTAAAAATTCGAGAAATAATGTAAGCTTTGTTTTCCTATATTTAACATATAATTTCAAGGCTAAAAAGGAATTACAAAAGCAGTTGATAGTGTCAAAAATGCCTCATCTGTAAGTGTATAAAATGTGAAAATTTAAACGTCATATTGAATTAGTTAAAAAATAAATTTTTGATAGGGTATGTTTTATAGTCGACCATTATACAACGCTTTTGTAACGCGCATACTAAATTTGAAATTACAAAAGGGTATATCACCGAACGTCAACTAGTACAGAACACACCTATTGTCTAGTTCTGTCGCGGCTTTTTCTAAAAAGGTGTAAATAAGGATTTCTTCTTGGTGGCGCACCTGTGCAATACCACGCTAGTAACGTTGAGTGGTCTCTTGTATTTTCTGACGTTTGCACCAGTTTGACCACTATTTTTGGTTTTGTTTTGCAGCCTTTTTCATCGCTGTTTATTTTGTTTATTCTAGGGGTTTTAAAAGACCAGGTCTTGGTGTTACCCGTTTATCGCTGCTTTTACTTTAAGTAATAGTCTGATTCATTGTTGACAACGATATTATTAAAGATGCCTAGTTTTTTTTTGTTGTGAGACAATGCGGTTAGCTTTCAATTGAAATTACCTAATTTTTCTGATACATTGCTTTAGCTGGAGATAATTTTTAAATTTTAGCACTCTCCCTAAAGGTCATAAGCAAAAATATCAATGCGTCCATTTTGTCACGCGATACAGTGAAAATATTTCTTAGTAGTAGTGGCTCTACAAAGGTCACAAAAATTACAAAAAGGGATAGTTACAAAATCCAAAACGTATGGTTCTTCCACTTTTATTGCATCTTTTCGTTTTAGTCAAAGGTGACCAACATTTATTTCTCGACTTTAAAGCAAAATACAATGACAAAAATTAAAGTTTTAGGATCACAGCAGCACGCTTTTATTTTCACTAAGCAGTGACTACGGCTATTTTGTGTCGAAGGTGTGTTACCCCAGAAAATAGGACTTTTAGATAATTCAAATTAAGGTTATGTTTTTTCCATAGTCTGCAGGTGATGGCAAAATTAACAATTCGCGAAGAAGTTGTGTTTCAAGATGCAAAAGAGTAAAATAGTTTTTCAAACTTAACAAATTTTCAGTTTATCGTTTTCACTAGTTTTTGCAGTATTCATTGGCTTTTTAAGTTTAAATTGGCTCATTTAAAATCTTAAAATAATTTTCACTTTTTGGTTGATTGGCACACTACAGAACGGAAGGTAAACATTGAGAGACTTTCATCCATTATAGATTATGACTGGTTAGCGTACTTTGGCTGACGAAAATAATTATATCTGTGTAACTTTTATGGTTATCGATAAAAGTAGATATAAATTTTTGTAAGTATCTTAACATACTAGATAATATGACTTGGTGTCTTACTTTCTAAATATTTTCTCGACTACTAATAAATATATGAAACAGAAATATGAAGTATATTGTTATATCTTTTTTGCGCTCTGACTTAATGTATCGACATTTAACGCTTACAGATTATTGTTGGCTATTTTACAAACCACAGTATCGAACAATAAAATTTTGAACAAATTTTAGTGTGATTATATAAATAATGCATATGTAAAAAAAGTTTATAAGAACCGATTACATAAGGTATTATCTTTAGGCTAATTCTGGTTAGTTAATATTATAATCACTTCACAATCCTCTTTAAGTGCTCTTCTCTTTGTTGATTATTCCATGCATAGTGTAGTTTATGTTAAAAAAATTCTGAAGATTACATAAGAACATTTAATACAAATAATAGAAGTTGTATGTTTGGTTATTATTAGCTTCTTCATCTAACTACTTTAAAGATGCTGAAATAGCCGTCCAGAATCGTCCAATCTTCTATTTTAGTTGCATCTATTTTCACTTAAGTTTTTTAGTATATCTAGAAGACAGATTTTTGTAGCCATTCCAAAAAAGAATAACGCCCGACACTGCAACGAGCATAGGACAATTAGCTTTATGTGTCACACACTAAAAGTATTTCTTAAAATTATCCACCACAGATTATATAGAAAACTAGAGGAGCACATGGGGAACACACAATTCCGGGTTTAGGAAGGGGACTGGGAACGAGAGAAGCACTTATGGCATATAATATATTAATCCAGCGGTGTCTTGACATGAACCAAGACGTCTTTGTCTGCTTTATAGATTACAATAAAGCATTTGACAAAGTAAAACATGACATCCTAATGAAATTGCTGAAAAATAAGAATATAGATACAAGAGACCTCATAATTATTGCCAATCTTTACTACAATCAAAAACGACAATACGTATAGAAAACCGAACATCAGAAGAAATCGAGATCAAACGAGGTCAGACAAGTGCGTCCTATCACCAGTTCTATTTAACTTTATTCAGAACATGTAATAAACGAAGTATTAGAAAACGAAACGGCGGGCGTGCGAGTTAATGGAACTGCAATCAATAACATCAGATATGCGGATGATACCATCATAATCACAGAATCCCTCGAAGACCTGGAAAGAGTAATGAGAAGAATCGCGGTGGTTAGTGACGAAATGGGACTAAGCCTAAACACAAAGAAAACAAAATTCATGATTATCTCTAAAAGAAACTACTATAACGTTAACTTAAACATTCAAGGAGAGCAGATTGAAAGAGTAAAGAAATACAGATATTTAGGCACTATAGTCAACGATAAAAATGATAATACCAGCGAAATAACCTCTAGGATAGAACAAGCAAGAAATGTATTCTTAAATATGAGAAATGTCCTATGCAGCAAAGACCTCCCTAACACTTAAATTACGAATAGTAAAATGTTATGTCTACTCCACACTTTTATATGGAATGGAAGCATGGACATTGAACAAACATCTTATGAAAAAATAGAAGCATTAGAGATGTGGACATATAGAGAATTCTGAGAATCTCATGGGTCGAAAAATAAAGAATACGGATGTCTTAAACAGAGTGAATAAAAGGAAACGGAAATATTGGATGAAATTAAACGGCGCAAACTTCAATATTTGGGACACGTGATGCGGGAACATTATTATCTGTTGAATTATACATGCAGGGAAAATCAAGAAACGTATGTAAGAAGAAGGATGTGTGCGAATCTTAGAGAATGGTATAACTGTAGCTCCAATCAACTCTTTAGAGCAGCATTCAAAAGTCAAATTTTAGGATGATTTCCAAACTCCGTAGCGGAGATGTAACATAAAGAAGACAGATTTTCTCAAAGGGTATCACAAACATTGAAAAAACGTTTTAAAATTATAAAAATTAAGAATTTCAGTCTAAAACTTAATAACCAATTACATTTAACAATTTCAATTTTATTCTACATTTTATTTAGGTTTATATTTAAAACACTCATTCGGGAATTTGGTTTTTATCAATTATTTTTATATAGATTCTTATACAGGAATTTATCAAGATCTTTGCAAGTGTTTGTCTTTTAAATTATTTACGTTTTGTTCTTATTTTTATCTTTTAAGATCAACATTCCTTGTTCGTTTTTTTAAATACTTTTTCCGGTATAAAAATGTAAAAAAAGCTGCAAAAATATGGTTTGCAATCCTATTTGCATTTCTCGTAGTAAACAGGGTTTGCCCAATAGCTGGTACAGTTTTGTAAATTATTTTTCCATATATTTTGTAGCTTGAAGTAAGAAAGTTAATTTATTTCTAGTTGTTTAAACAGTGATATTATTTTTATTTTCCTCATTGTTCTAAATTACTTTTTCTAATACATTTAGAAAATATAGATGTTGCAGTTTAAATGCTATTGCACTTTAGTTGTATGGTTTTGTGTTTATGCTACTCATAATCGTACATTTCTTGTTTCTTTATGTTTTAGAGCATCTTTTAGTTTTTGCATATCTTTTTGTTTTATATCACTGTTTTACAGAAAATATGTTTTATATTTCATCCCAATTTCTTCTAGTTTTCTTACTCCTCTTCTTACTTGAGTGTGTGGTATTTTGATCTTATCCTTTACAAGATAATGGTCGTAGTTGAAAATAACAACTTTATTATTTCTTTATTTACTACTATAAATATTGTCTACTTTTTGCGTTTTTCTTAGAGTCGAAATAAGATTATTTTCTACAAGGAAGACATTGGTTATTCAATATTCGTTTTGGCGGCTCGAAAACTGCGTCTTACTACATGAATGTTTTCTGGTGTTAACAAAGTAGAGCTTTTTTCTTCCTTTTAAACAAAATCGATTTTTGATTGAGGGAGGAGACTCGAGGCAAATTAGAAGCGTATCCGAAAAACACGTTGTGCGTGATTGTTCCGAATGTATGCTTCGACAGCAAAAGCTCTTTGTTCGTTCGTCCACATTATATTGAGTACTAAGGACCTTTTTAGGCAAAACTTCTTGGCTCCCTGTATCTGATGAAATAACATTCCTTACTCTTAGACCACCATTTGTTTTATAACTTTCCTTTGTAATTAGAGAGAAAGTTTTGCCCCATAATGTATAAAAGAATTACTATAGACGTCTAAAAATTGTATTAAATGTAGTACTTATTTTTCTTCTACACATGAGGTTTAACTTTGATCATTCTCATATAAACAATAATTAACGTTTTATTCTTTGTCAGAATCCACAAAAAGTTTAGTTCTAAGAGTTTTATTAATTTTTACCTACTATGTAGGATTGGACTTATTTTTATGGTATAAAAGAATTTTTTAACTTTTTATAAGCAATATTAAGAAATGATAATTAGGGGTAAAATGGCAGACAAGAAACCGTTTTGTTAACTGAACAAATTGCTAGGATAAATAGCAAACGTAATAAAGCTGAAATATTAAAAATGAAACTTTTAATTTGGCAATTTTTAAAGCAACAAAATAATGTAAAAATAATAAATCGATGCTAAACAGCGATCGTCGCATTTTAGCCCACAGTGTCTTTACTGCGTATGCCTGCCATGCCGCATTTAAGTTTCAAACAAGCGCTTTGAAAGCCGCCACCCGGTTAAACCGCGCTTTAATTTGTTGCCGCCATATTGCAAGGCATTAGAATTCAAGTCGATTGCGCCCTAGTGGAGGGAAAGGTCGAGCAGGAAGGCTCTGCTGTAATTTCCCACCCGACAAAGGCTATACACATAAACAACTAATAGAGTGCACCTCTGCCATTAGAATCTCCATATTGTCAGAGTCCTTGCCGTTACAGACTCACGGCGCACTATTAAGAGTGCAGATCACGAGCAGCTAGTGTGTTGCTTTGATGTTCATCAAATTTAATACCCGAAGTTAGATAGCAATTTAAAGCGCTTAGAGGGGTGCGCGGAATGACCCAGCTGCTGCATTGCTGCTACTGCACCGGCTATATCCTCTACAGGAAGTGATCGGGAAGCTGGATAGATGGCCTGCAAAAAGTCTTGACCCTATGTGATAACTTACGGTGTATAGCCAGGGTAATAATGAACCTTGTTGTGGAAAGTAAGGTCGGGCTAATCGATCCCGGGACTGGGCGAGCTGTGGAGGTGTTTTGAAATCTTTTTCCTGCGGCGGCTGGGAAACGCTCATAATCTAATGGAAACGTCGTTAACGCATGTTAGGATTTTAATTTTCAGCTTGGCCTTGCAACGGTTCTATCCATAAATCATCCTTGTAATTCGCCGAGGCGTATGCGAGGTATTCAACAAGTTCCTCCAATATTACATAGCAGAAGTGCTCTCTGTTCTTTACAATTCAGACTGATGGCAAAACAGATCATTAGTAGTTATATAAATCAGTTACACCTGTACTTCATTGATTTACATTTTAAAAAATAATTTGGCATTCGTTTAATTTGATTACTTTTTTCTAGTTAAGCTTAGTTTACTTATTGTAATAAAGACAATTTTTAAAATTATATAACTTTTATAATAAAAAGTATTTTAATGTTCCAGCTGCGTCGAAAAAGATGATTAGCATTTAATTTAGGATTTGCAATTGAATATTTTGTTTGGGAAATTATTTTTTCATAATCATAGTGCAATGGAAAGTGATGGCAGAAAATATATTTGAAAAAATTTTATTTGATTACAAGAATTTTTCTTGACAAAAATATTATCGAGCACAAGGTACTAGAAGAAGCTAGGACTGGGAAGAGAAATTAGATAAGTATCTAAGAGTTATTCAATGTTGAATGAGAAAGATGGAATTAAAAACTATAAGTTGAAAAAACACATTTTGTAGTGCATCAAAGAATTGAGTGAATTTGAATTTTTTGAGACATTTTTATTTTGAAGCCGCTGTTAAATTGTTTTAAAAGAAACTGGGCGTCGATAGTTTTCTTTGTCAAGATCTTTGTAGTACAGCACTGAGAGTACCGATAGATATTATGAGAGCTTCCTTTATAAGTCAATATTAGTCGTTGTGGGAAGATGTGAAAAAAACACCTTCTGCAGTTGGATAGTAAATCTAACAAAACGATGTAAACTCCTAGTAGTGAACAAGCTAAATAATGGAGCTTATTTCAATGACAACCTGACAATACTCATCTCAAGCAAATTTTTCAATATAATTTTAAAACTTATGCAAAAGACTCTGGTGATTTTGGAAAGATAAGGTGCTGAGGAAAAGCTAAAGGTAAATTTAAATTATTTTTAGTGACTAAGTAGGCCATCTGACAAGTATTTGAGTCCAGGATTGACCCCGAGTCCGTTCGAACCGCAGCCAAGCACCTCAACCGCGGAACCACGGTAGCACCCTACATCTACTATACCTCTTCAATACAACTACAAGTAAATGAGTAGGCTAAATATTTAGGACTAATCCTAAGTACAACCTAATTTAAAATTTATGTTTAAAAAAAGTGTAAATAAAGGAAAAGAAACACTTACGGTTACTAACCACAATATGAGGACTTGAGCCACGTTTGGTGAGTTAATTGTGAATTGAAATATTTGTGTGAATCTCTCCAGTTTTACGCAAATGCATCTTGTGCTCTAAATAGAAATTCACATTGTAAACGTAGGTCTGTGTAAAAACTTAGACAGGAACTATTAAGACAAAGATATTCTTGTCCTAAGTGATAACTAGGTTGCAAATCAAAACCTTAGGAGAAAAAGACTTAGAAATGACTAAAGTCATCGACGATTTTTTTCGTAACTAAATATTTTTATTGGCAATTATTTCTTTTTTATTTTTGTGAGAATTCTTCCAACAGATTGGGTGTTACCTTGTGTTAAAGTATACTATTCTGGTATATAATCTCTCTTGTAATATATCGCTTTTGTCGATACATATAACATTAAGATTTATCAAAAAAAATCTACCGATGAGAAATTAAATCATGGGGCTACAAAATGGTTGAAATTAAAAAGTTACCGATTTTCCAGAAGAACAATAAATTATATAAATATGTAGTAGTATAATTATCTGTTGAGTTCTGTTAAAAAAATATGCCCCAGTATACCTCATTAAAATATAGCATACTGGACTTTATCGAACTGCTGACCAATATTTACAAAGGTGGAAATACACCTCGTCATTAAAAAAATCTTCTTCAAATAGATTTATTTTGTAACGTTACGCCAACGCAGGCGTCCATATATAACGTGCATTTTTTGTGAATGTTTAGTTCTTTCAGTTTTTGGCCATAGTGAACACGGTATGTACAAACACATATTTATTCATATAACATCTATGCGTTTATGATATTAGTATAACCAAAGAGAACCTCTCATAGACGATATCTCCTGAAAATTCTTAAAATTTATATCACATGGAAGTAATCAATGTGCGATTTAATTTGATAAATAGATAGCTCTGTTGCGGCAATGAAAAATAACTTTTTTGAAAGTTTATGTGTTTTTCTTGAGTAGAAGGAACAGGAAAAACAAAAAGTTTTCATCTTGTTACATTGTTCAAAAATAAAAATTTCTCCCGTGTTAGGTGGTTCGTTTTACACTTTATCCTCGGAAGCTAGCAATATGACACTTAAAGAATATACAATGTTGCTCAGAACCAGGCGAATATTTTTGAGATAATGTGTTTTTAATAAATGAGCGTAAAGATATGTCGTTTGTTAACCATAATCTATAACTCAAAAACTTTTATTTAGTTTACTTTGACTTTAAACTGCTTAAAGACATGAGTAAATATGTGGTCTCAGTATATACTTCCTAATGCGACATTTCGTGCAGCTGATATGGGAACATTGATTAATATACTGTTCATGTTTTCACTTCTTTAGACATTTGGATTCGTGGTTGTTATTTAATAATTTTTTCTTTAATGAACTTTTACAAAAAAAAAATCAGGAAAAGTTTTGCTAGGGGTTCTGGGGGGCTACTCGATGTCTCCTTTAAGAGAAATTAGCTTCCTTGCAAGTCGTTTAGGTTTTACTTCGCTAGAATTATATTGTACGTGTACGTATTCGGCTGCATTTTTAGGATAATGAAGTTTTGCAATATGATTATACGACACTATGCTGTAACTAACACAATTGCCATTTTTGTTCTACGAGAAGTAAAACCAAACAAGTCTGGCAACACAAAATTCACATCAATTTGCAATACTCTTTTGCAGTAATGTATATAATACAATAATTGGGACAAATTTTAGACACACATAGTCAAATTATGCTGTTATTAGCCATAATATATGTAGAATAATTGTTTATTTATATGAAAAATTTAGTTGCTTGAGGAAGTTTTGCAATATGTTAAATATGTAATTTTCTGTAATTTGGCTAAGTGGATGCTGAAATAAGAAGTAGAGATTAAAATATTGAACTGTTGCCTATTTCCAGGATAATAAATGAATGTAAAAAGATGCAGAATCCACAAATTTATCAAAAAGCGATAGACCCAAACATCTGTTTCCCAAAAAACGTTAATGAAATCCAATATTTTAAAAACAGAGCTGGAACGTAGTTGAATTAGTGCGTCCATTTAGAATTTCGCACGATCGTTTTTAGTATTATGGCCAAAAATCATTTGAAATAAAAAGAAGGAAAAGCTTGAGATTATTGCTTATTGACAGCAAAATTGTTTTAAATGAGTTCGTGATCGAGTGATTAAAGCACTTGCCTTGGTTGGCGAGACAAACACGAGTTTAACTCTTGTATTTTAGATGCGTGGAAGGTAGTCTAATTAGTCACTAAAAGTAAGTGGAAAATGTGGTCTTATCTGAGACGTCATTCCTATTGAAGGATTCTTTGTAACTGCTTGGATTGCCTACGGATGGTTTTTTTATGACTTTGTATTATAGTTTTATTTATTTACTCACCACGCGCATCGGATCATTTACTTTTCTTATTTTACGTAACTTTTTTATAAAAGCATAAATCATTTATTTTTACTGGAAACGTTATGCCCAAAAGAACTTTTTTGGAACTTTCTTTGCAAGAGAATTGGCGATTTTCTTTTAAAATATTTTTCTACAGTACACGATGCCCCTTATCATAATCGGTGATATTGAAATAACATGCATTCTGTGGTTGGTTCTCGGGTTGTTAGGTGTTTCTTCTACATCTGCTGCGGATATTTTTAGAAAAAAAGCTTCTAAGAGTTAAGTTACTGTCTTTGGCATTTTGGAGTACTATATTCATGCGGATGTGGTAGTGATGGTATTGGGAGGCTATGAGTGCGCCCTAACGAAAAAAAGTCTAAAATAATTTGCTCAATTCTGCTCCGCTCTGCATCTAAACTGAAGTTAAGTTGGCCTCAAAACCAACTCTTTTTGTTTAAAGCTGAAATAAAAACTTAGGTGTGTTTTCCTATTCCGTAGATCTCAACATAACTTTTGGCGCAACTTGAATTTCTATACATTAAATTAAACCGCTCCATAAACACTATTTTGTAACATAATTTCTATGTAGATAATATGCGAATTATATGTGGGAAGTTAGAACCGATTTTTGTTGAGGTACCGTTACATACGGAATGCCATATATAATCTTGTATAATCTATTTATCATGATATATTTTTTAGATATTTGAAACAAAAAAATAATACAGTTTATATAGGTTTCTTTTTTGTTTATAAATGCTACTAATTAGAATTTTGTCTTACATAAAATAAGTAAAAATAATGCTATAACTTCGAAATGGAACATGAGGGAAGCTTTCTAATAAGTGCTTCTCTTTAGTTACTTATTAAAGGCAAATAGAAATGTTTTTATAGGAGCCAAAAATATTAGCATCTATGGTGGTAAATCTAGTACTTTAAACCCTTTGAGTTTTAAGTATTGTACACTATTGTCTATCAGGTTTGCAAGGTAGAATTTTGCATAGCATAATAGTCTCTTTAGGAATTTATCACTGCACTTATTTATTTCTTCTTTTATTAGAGTTACGCTTAAGTTACAGAAAATAAAAGCGTTTCTAACATAATAAAGCGCATCATATATGGTATGTAACGCTTTGCTTTGGAACTTTTTAATGAGTTAACTGCTGTATTCCATAGTTGAGGACCTTACGTCTAAGGTTTAAAACCAAAACTAGAAGTTTGTATCACGACTTTTATTTGCAACTTAATAGCCAGTAATATTTTCTGAACTTGAGAATCAGCGATTTGTGTTTTTTTTATTTTAGCTTCTCTACATCAGTTCTTTGTCTAGATGCATCTATAGGTACTTGACTTATTCCGCCTGATTTATTATTAATAAAGACTAATGATGTATTGCCTTTGCATCTTAATTTTTTACTTTAAGTCCATTTTTTTAATTCATAAAGATTCGGTCGGCATCTGTTAGAACTTTGTGTTTCTGCTGTAAATAATTAGGTTTAGAATAATCTCTTAGAGAACGCCTGATTGAATAGGGTGTACGTTTGTTATCTTTTGCTTATATTTGACTTGGAATTAGCTTTTTCTAAGAACGATTTAAAGATAACAAAATAACAATAAAGCATTAATATTTTTAGTTGGTATGAAAGGCGGTCATGTTACCATCTACCTAAAAATGCTGCTACACTGTGTTGTTTTACTTCAAACATTTAATTGATGGTATCTAATATCCTGTGCACCTGCTTGAACTCGAGTGTTTTTTTATGAATCCAAATTGGTGGTTCGAGATTAATTCTTCATTAATTGGCTCAAGCTCTTTGCGAGCAACTTTTTTACCAATTTGCCTTTTGCGCTTTGTTATTATAATTAGTTGCAAAAACATTCATAGAGCTGAAAAGTACCCTAACCTGAAAACCGATGTTATCGTTAACATTAGTAAACCCTTATGGGAAAGTTTTTTGATAAGTAGTCGGGTAATGAAATCAAAGCTTGGAGCCTTTTTTGGATTTAAATTGTGCTTAGTTATTTTCCCAATTCCCTTAACTGTGAATAAGCCATGAATTAGTGGCATATCGAGTAGCGTATCTAAATTTTCTATTATTTTTATTTCTTGTATAGAGGCTATCGTCGATGGTAACGATTTGTTAGTCTAATCTTATCCAAGAGCGACGTTCCTTTTGGGTAGCAGAGAACGAGTGGGCTCTGCCATTTGATGTTTTTGGTTGCTTTGTACACCATGTAGTTTTCTGAGTCTGCTGTAACATTCAGGCTTATTAAGTAGTCTTAAAACGAGTTGCTTTTTAACTTTGTAGAGTTTTTTGTCTGAAGGGTATTGTGTCTAATTCTTCTTAATTTTTTTTTAATTTTTTCTTTATTATCTCTTATTTCATTATTTTTTTGGTTGAGCCTTTTTGAGTAGCCCCTCTATTGCTTTTAAAGAACTTCAAATTTAACTGATTATCTAGTAATGCTCTGCAATAGTTCCAGTAGGTGTTTTTATTAACAATGTAAGCGTCCACTAAAGCTACGATAGGTGAATGGTGTGCAAGTCCTAACCCAATTCAATCGTAAGGTAGCCTAACGCGAGACGCTTTGTTATGAAGGAGTCGAATAAATTTGGTTTATTTTTCGGATTGCTGGACCAATAAGTAGTACTAAAAAGTGCATTACATAAAACTTTTTTCTACCAGGTGAAGAAAGTCGTGAGCCCAACAGTATGTGCTTTGCGTTGTAGTCTGTAAATCTGCTAATAAAGTCCGCTTTGTTTGTGGGACTATTTGGAGGGAAGTAGTTAGCTGAAATTTCCAGTGCTAGTCTTCTATCATAATTACCGTCGCTTGTAAGAACTCTTCTTTGAAATCTGGTAGTTAGTAATATTTAATTTTGATTTTGATAATGATAGCTGAGGCCCCTCTGGCGTACTGTGAAAGTTCGGTAGTTTAAACAAGTTTTTTCTGAAAAGGTGAGCCTTTGAGATGAGTATTATATTGTATGTTTGGGGAATAATTTTAAACGTTTGAGACATTATTAAACCACAGTTATCGTCGAGGAGTTTGATTTGATTTTTCCAATTTATTTATGTTCTGTTGTTGTGCTTGAATAACTTGTTGCATCTCCAGTATAACTGCTGTTCGATTATGTGTTTGTTGTACCATTTGACATGAATATATATTATTGCGTGCTTGAGGTACATATGTATTTGGGGATGGGATTGGCCACCCTGTCTTTAACTGAATTTCTAACGTTTGATGTGAAATAGTCGAATGTTATTTTGCTTTTAGCCGCTGTGTGTAAGTTTTTGGCTGCTATTGTCTTTAGTGCGATTCTGTTACTTGATTATATTACACCAGGTAGAATAATCTGCGTGTGATTTTAATGAATATATCAATGTATATTTTGCACCCTTTATAATTTGTTTTAAATAGTACGTATGTTGCTGACTTATCAACTTTTTCGCATATCTGTTTCTTGTCTGACCGCAGAATCGACAATTTTTACATTGTGGGATCTGTAATTTTTTTCTGTTTTTCGAACCGGACTTATATACTTAATTTTGAATATTGACTTTCCTTTTTAAATCTATGAAGAACAAGTTTGTTGTGTTTGGTTACTCTATTTATTACATTCATGGTATTGATGACCTCGTGGTGTTCTTGCTCTAATGGTTCAGTACTAGTTCTAGTACTACTGTGTACTTTTTTCTCCTTTAAGATAAAAGTTTGTTTTTTTGCTTTATGGGGGGGGGGGGGGAGACGAGTGTATATTAAATGATACACGTAATTTTTTATTTGTTTCAAATAGTTATGACGTAGTGTAGAATATAGGACAGAATCTGGGATTTGGTTTTTTTATGTTGGGTCAATTCATTTCTTTTATCTTTATAAACGGTACAAATCTGTTGTTATTATTAATTTTAATCCCTTATTTTATTGTACTATTTGCTTACTGTTTGCTTTTTCTCTTCCTCCCTTACTTCCTGAAATTGTTTTAAGACAATTATATTTTCTTCATTGCTGCTAATTGACATGAGGTCCTGTTTAAGATTTGACATAGAATATGTTTAGTTGAAGAGGATATAGCGAAATGATGTTGATTGGTTAATGTATAATTGATTTTTGATGTATTTAGTTCTTGATATGATTGATAAAATTGTGCTGGCTGCTGGTAACTTTGTGAGAGTAATGTTTGCGACTGTGCGAACAATAAATTTTGTTAATTGTAATGGGGCTGAGTCGGTTGTGCAGTAAATTTATCTTCGTTGTCCTATATTTGGTGTATTTTCAAGAGCAAATTTGTTTGGGATACACAAATGAAATTTTAAATGTTAACTTCAGGACACTCATTACTTTTGCCTTGGCAGCTAAAGGAGCAAAGCAGCACGTCTTTGCACTTTTAAAGCAAAATGAGAACTGATATACGTGCAATGGTATATATTTTCAAAACAACGATAAAAAAGCTTAAAGTTTCCCAAGAAAAAATATGGTTATGTACACCCTAAAGTTGCTGCCATAAAGAAGTTGTATGTTTATGTGCGCTTTAAAACAGAATCCTTTACTAAAAAAGGTTTACGTAGTTTTTAAGGCTATATTTCTACATGTACATTACGTACTAGTTATACATTTTCCAAAGGTTTTGCTGAAATTCAAGATGATAATAATTTCAAATTCGTTGAAATATACCAAATGTTTATGCGATTTGTACTTTGTCACCACACTATTTGCACATATATTTCTTAAATGTCAGAACTCAGTTGACCTATTTGTCCATTCAAGTTTGACAGGAGCGATCTCGAACACTCGTACCTCGCGCAGTTTGCAAAATATGACGCTCCCTAGTTTCGGGTTTTATTCGGTCCATTTATGGGGCACGACAATCTCCTTATCGTTCTGCATGTACGGCAATCTCGGAGGAATGCCTTTTTCCGAATTTTACTTCCTCCCGCCAGTTTATCCCCCATAAATTAAGGATCATCGGAGCCATCGATCGGCCCTACAAATTTATGCACGCGTCTGGCGAGCGCGGGTTTGCATTTAAATATGCCTTAGGTGGGCATATTAGAGCGCGCCTGAATCTGCGCTTTCCGCTTTCCGCGGCACTTTGTGCGATAGTCGTAGTTTAGCGGCCACTTTAATCATCGCTATTGCCGCTCCGGCGCGGTGCGCGTATTGACGCTAATTTGCGAACTTTTATGCACTCTTTAGCGCGCTTAAGATATTCATAAAACAATTTTTAATATAAAAGCTAATACGGCCGCGCATCTACGGGGGAAAATTAAATTCGTGACCGGGCGAGGGCGCGCCGCGGTTTTAAATTCCGCTCGGGCTGGCGTGTTTTACCTTAAAGCTCAATTTTCGAGTTTGATGAATGCATAATGTAAAAGTCAATAAATTAATACGTTTCATATTTTACTGGGACACGGCAGGCATGCGTAACAAACCGAATGAGAACTGCGAGGAGCTGGATAGAATGTGATGCTATTTTTTGTGCCTATTGATTTTGTCTCCAGCAAAAAAGTTGTTTGTATGCATAATCTCCTTTTAGTTTATCATAAAAAAATTAATATTCGATCTTTTTACCAGAACAACATTCGGGTGTGCTTCGATCATTCCCATCAATCATCTTAGATCTTTGTAGTAAACTACTTTAAGTTGTTTGGGTAAGGGATAAGTTTTGAACTTAATTTGTCCGTTACCTTGTTTTAAAAATACTGATTTCTGAGCACATTACTTGATATCTGTGCAAATGGGAAATAAAACACTATTCAGGACTAGTAAAGAAAGTAAAAGACGTCATGGTTTTTATAAGTATCGTTTATGTGTCGACATTTATAATAACTATATTACCAAACGTGTATTAGACTGGACCAGCAAACCTGTGACCCGTTGAACAATTTTAAAATAACCGCACTCGTGTTTAGAAAGTCTTATTAAAGTTTTATAACAGGTTCTTACAAAATTTTTGTCCAGATTACTATATTACTATAGCAAAAGGCAAAACTGAGAATCGAAGTGTTTTCCATCTATCTCGATAACTTCCTATCGCTTCTCGAATGGCAGATCGATACCATGGCAATAGAATTCGATGGATTTTGAACGAAAGAAGGTAGTTAGCACTTGTCTTAAACATTCTGGAACCTTGAATAAGCGACAGCCACACATTATGGATTGTCAAAGGCGGCCCATTTCTTGTCGCAAATAAGTTTCGATCAATTTACGTGGTACCCACTTTGCACTCTTTCAAGTCTACGAATTCTGTCAATCGTCCAACAGTGCCAATCGAACTTGTCTGCCAGCATTGCCGGTCAACTTCCTGTGGTTGCCGCTTCTTGTCGACCGAGCTTTCTCCTTCTTTAAACTTTGTAAACCAACGCCTACCAGTGCACTCATCAATAATAAGATTGTCATAAAGCCTTGAAACGTTTCGGGTAGTTTGAAAAACTTATAGTTGGTTTATATTTGTATTACGTTCTCTAAGTTTAATTTTTTAAATTATTCACTTTCAATTTTATATTTATATTTCAAATATTTGATTGACTTTCCACGATATTACATTTATAATTGATTTATTATGTATTTCTGACCAACTTTGTGTTTTTCCGTTGTACTACATTAAAATGACTAGTTTTTATAATTTCGAACAAATGATGGATATTACGATAGCCTACATATAGGTTTTCAACAATTGTGCTGCGAGATTTTTTTAATACAAATAAATATTTATGATTTCTTTTGGAAATTAATAAAAATTACTAAAAACAATAAAATTAAGTTAATGTCTAAAGCAAAATATAAAATGGTTTTGTCTTTTCGCCTTTTCCAGCTACACATTGCATTTACATTTAGACTAGTTCTAATAATGACGTTAGTGGGTCTCGTTAAGCGCGAGGAATAATTATTGGCATCGTTCATTTTTTCCGAAATCTCTGACAAGGGAATAGAAAAATATTCAGAGTGAGGTAAATTTTATTTTATTATGAGAGAGATTTTTAAGCTAACAAGTATACACAAAAAAGAAAAACTTGAATCAAAAATTAATATAGAAGTAAAACCAGAAAAAATAAGAATACGGCAGACTACTAAACATCACTTAAAAAATTATACTTATCCTCCAAAAAATGTGAAAAAATATATTTCAAACAATCGACTTGCTGCTAATCATTATCCTCGCAACTAAATTTTTTTAATTGAAATTACTATAAGTTACTATAACTTTATATATATATATATATATATATATATATATATATATATATTTCGTGTTTTAAATAAAAAAATAAGTTGATAAGTTGTGTTTTTGGTTTATTAAACAAAAATAAAAAATGTATGAATATACAAAAAAGAGCATAGTATAAGATAGAAACAATTAATTAAACTACTAGGCATTAGAAGATATAAAATCGTGAAATGCTGGCGTTTTCGGCAACATTGGTAACTTTGACAACGCATATATAGATAGCTTAAAACAACTATATAATTGGCGAGAGTATACAAATATATACAGATAATATATACAAAAGGATCTTCACAGATGACGCTACTTCCTTTACAACCGTTTCTTCCACTCCTTCTTGTCTTCCCAATCTCCGTCTGCTAGCTCTTCTTTCCATGGCTTCGTCCACCTCATCTCTGAAACATCTGAGGTCTTCCTCTTTCCGTTTTCCTGGAGGACTCCACTCTGTTATTTTCTTTATCCATCGATTATTGCCGTCCTTCTAAATGGCCGTACCATATTAATTTCTTTTCCTCGATGTAAGTCAGCGTGTCTTTCACATTCATTCTCCTCTATTTCTGTATTTCTAATTCTGTCCAGTCGTTCACCTGAGCACCTTCTCCAAAATTCCATTTCTGTGGCTTTTATTTCCTCTATTTCTTATTAATTATCCAGTTTCCATATGTCATAATACTGATAATTGTGTTATATATTCTGTGTTTTGTATTTTTGTAATGTGTGTCCATAGAATGGGATGTAGTTGTCTGATACTTATTCTAGTTTGTCCTAACCTGTTCTTTATTTCTTTTTGTAGATGTATTTTTGATATAGTAAAGCCTAGGTATTTGAACTTATTTTTCCTCTTATTTCTACATTGTCGTCTATTTCTAAGTTTTTACCTCTTCTTCTGTAATCGCTAAATATTCTGTCTTGTCGAAGTTTATTTCCATACCGGCCTTAGTGTACTCGTCTTTTAGTTTTCGTAGCATATAACTCAGGTCCTCTTCATCTTGTGCTATTACCACTTGGTCATCTGCGTAGCTTAGTGTATAAAGATGTTCATTGCGCACTGGTATCCCCATTCCTCACATTTCCTTTTCCAATTTTTAAGGTATCTTCTAAGAATATCTTGAATAGGGTTGAGATGTGCAGCATCCTTGTAGGAGCCCTTTTGTTGTCTTAAAGTAATTACTGATCGTCTGCCCCACTTTCACTGCCACTTGGTTGTTTCCATAAAGTTGCTGTATTGCCCTGATTAGACTTTTTGTTGATCCCTATATTACTCATCGCTTCCCACAGTTTTTTTCTGGGAACCGAGTCGTACGCTTTTCTGAGGTCTATGAAGTCCAAGTGAATGTCCCTGTTTTTCGCTCTTTTCTTCGCTATAAGTTGTTGGATAGTATATATGTTGTCTATACAGGATTTTCCGGTTGTGAATCCTGTTTGGTCTTCTCTTATTTTTCCATGAATATTGTCTTCTATTTTGTTTTTTACTATTTTTGCATAAATTCTTCCCATTAGAGAGATTACACTAATGCCTCTATAGTTGTCACATATTCTGCGAATACCTTTTTTAAATATCGACGTTATATACGCTTTTGTCCATTCATTCTGTAGTACATCCCCATTTAGTTTAGCTTTACGAAACATATGTTGCATCATGCGTAGTAATTTCGGGGTTCCATACTTTACCATTTTGGGTACTATTCCTCCCGGTCCTCCTGATTTTCTATTTTTTAATGATTGTGTGGTCTTTTTGACTTCTCCAATTGTTATTTCTACTTCTTCGTGTTCTATTTGGTCATTTTGTTTATTTTCTATCGCTTGTACTTTAAACCCTTCTCTATTTTCTGTTAGCAGGTCCTGGTAGTATTGCTCCCAGTTTTCTTGTTGTATGAACGGTATGTATGCCTTTTCTTTTGAATTTGTTCTTAACGTTTTTAGTATTCGCCATGCTTCTGAACTCTTTGTCCCCCCTATGTATTGGTCAATGTTTGTGCACATGGTCTTCCACTAATTATTCTTTTCTCTTGTTACTAATCGTTTTACCTCTTTGTTCTTCTCTTTGTACTTTTGTTGATCTTCTTGCGTTTTGGTGCTTAGCCACCTATTATATTGTTCTTTATTTTCCTGGATACTTTTCACCAAGGATTATCTTGTGATTATTGTTCTTTTTTATTCTGACTCTCAGTACCTCCCGAGCTGTTTCTTTTATACTAGTTTTTATATGTTCGTACATGTCTGTTATATTATCAAATGTGAATATATAGATAATATATGATAATAAATATAAAAATAAGTAATTATCAATAGAAGCCATTCTTATTAACAACTTGAATATTTACATACGAGCTGCTGAGTACCCCGCTAAAGATGGGACTTTGTTCCGTTCAAATCGTTAATCTACTGCTACAGAGCTTCAAGAAGCAACACATTACAAGACAAAATGACTGCTTATTTGTTAAGAATTTATTTTAAAAACGCGGGCAAAATATACGCCAAAATAAAAGGAAATGTAAAGAAGAACAGAATATACTATTTTCGCAAATGTTTATTGCTGATTAATCTGGCGTCAATTATGAAATGACTCAGAATTGATCTTGCAATCAAGAATTTAACAAGGACAGTCCAATTAAAATTATTCTTAGTATTAAAATATCTACTGACCGTGTGTCTCTTGTCAAGAGAAAAATGGATTTTTGGTTAAATGTACACATAAAAACAAATATTCACACAAGTACAGTGATATAATCAAGGGAGGGGGCTTAAGTTTATAAAATTTGTATTCTGAAACTGCTGAACATAAGATAAAGCTTTTCTACTAGATTTCCTTTTATAAAACCTGTTATATTAATGAAGGACGTTTAAAAATAAAATGTAGAAGTCAGAAGGGAGAAAATTTTAATTAAGAATCTGCCACCCAATACAAGAATATGATACTGTAGATTTGGATTTTGAAAAAGTTATAAGAAGGTATATAAATTAAAAACTCCGCATGAAAGATTTTTGTGTCTTTCATAGTAATAACGAAATTAGAATTTAGTGTCACTCACCACGAAAAAAATTATTTAAGTTTTAAAATATATTTCAAGAAAAGAAAACCCATTAAATTTCATATACTTAATATGTTTTTAAAAAATAGAAAATAAATCTGTAGTTTTAAGTAAATGAAAGAGACATTTACAATTTAGTAACCAAAAATAGATTAATTTAACTCCAGAAAAGTTGCTACCAATAAAATCACAGGCAACACAGATTCTTATTCTAATAATTTGTGTATTGGAATGCACAAGCAATAATAATTTGAATAGATAGAATTAGAATATTAGAATATTTGAAATATCTAAAATTGGTAATGCGTGTATTTGAAATGGGCGTTTTAATAATCGAATAAGCTTCAGTTCTTACCAACCTGTTTATAAGGCAGACACCGACATTTTTCTTAAAAGAAAGAAATTTTACGCAGCTATTGAAATATTTGAGGCACTTTCTTCTAATTGGAAAAGTGTTTTTAAATAACATTTGCACTTCTACTAGTCAAATTATTCAAATACGAATTATAAATATTCGAATATGTCTAAATGAATTTTTGGTGGTCAAGTACTATAATATTGTAATTATACGAATGATTCATATTCACATTTTTAGACATAAAGTATTAAAATATTTAGACTCTCTCAATAACAATTTCATTTGAACTGTTTCTTTGAAGTAAATTTTAAATTGTCATAACTTGACTTCTTCCTTTTCCTTATCAGAAATATATACTAGAATATACTACTATTATTATTATTATATATTTATATGATATTAAAATTAAATTTGTACAAATCAAGCTTTTCTATGAAGAGTTAAAACGGGGATGAAATATTATAACCTAGAAACTAGAGGTATGTGGTATATTATCGTATAGGGAATGAAACATACCCTTTGGCGATCGATTGTTAGACTGGTTGAGGTAAGCGTAAGTTATAAAAAAATCTTTTAATTGCTTAGAAACTGAAAGTATCATATAAAAAATGAAGTCTATTCTTCAAAATTAGTATACCAGAAGAGGAAAATCTGAGTGAATATTGAAATACAGATACATAAAACATGCGACAAATAATTTTATAGGGAATTAAATGAACTGCATGTTAAATTGTTGGATTCTATTTATGAAGTTTATTTTTTAATCTAACGATGATATGAAAGAAAACTTGCGAATATTTAAAAGAAGGTTTGCTTTTGCGACAATAGAACATTTGACGAAAGAGGAAGGGAGGGATCAAAAATAAAAAGGTCAAGAAGCGGAAGGAGGAAAGAAGAGAGAGAATAGGAGAAAATGGATGAAAGAAAAGAGAGATTTGAAAAGTTATTTAAGTGGAAAAAAAAGAAAGAAAACGAAGATGAAACCGAATGGAATTAATAGTATGTGGAGGGGTTATCAAACTTGTTAGTTAAGTTGATGATAATTATTGCAAGGGTTGCTTTTGTAAAATATTAGTAATAACTAGAAATCTCTAATAAATCAAAATTGCAAAGTTTCAATAAGGCCAAAATTGTATTTTTTTAATAAGCCACTTGTATTTTTAAACGATAATTAATATGATGTTCATTTTTGTTGCAGAATTGTTTTATTAGTGATATTTTACTGCAATCCCTTTATTTATTTATAACATCAAATTCTCTGGAAACCTTAACCTCTTCTTGTTTTACATTTCTGCACTTTGTGGCTATTTCCAATTTATATGTTAACGCCGTTTTTCAGTTTACTACCTATAGGAGCTCCGTTGCATATTTTTTGTCATCTTCTCAAGTTATTCTTAGTTTACCCCATTTTTTCGTTCCTTAGAAAGTTTATTCATCTTTAATGGAATTATTTTTTCCATGGGTCATGCGTATTTGTCCTATATTGGCTAGATTGTATCTAAATCTTTCCATATCTGTTGCCATCAATGGTTGTATCTCACGTGATATACTACTTGTTTTTATTATTTTAAATATTTTATAAGTCTTTAAGTTTGAATAAAATGTCTTTATATTTAGGCATCAGCGTCTGAGCATGAGTATTTCACATCGCAATAAGTCTAATAACCAAGAGTAGTACTAACCAGTTGTGATTTTATAATATTTTATACTGTAACATGCTTTGTTCGGTGTTGTTAAATATATTGAATTATTTCGCTTTAAATATTTAATATGAATCCAACATTTTTTTCAGTTGGTGTTGTTTGTTATCTGATAAATTTATAACTAATTGTTGTTTTATTAATTTTATGTTAAATTTCCTGAACGAAAGTTAGTTTTCGTGCAGGATTTGGGAAAACCACAAAACACTTAGGCCAAGACACCCACTTGATATTACTGAAAGCTTCAAGTCTTTAACGATTACATTTTTAACTCAAAATGGACCAATCTGCTTTAAACTACCACTATACTCTATATTTATATCTGGTGCTTTGTTAATTTTTAACTGGTCAATGCTTTCAGCTGCTTTTTCTAGGTTTGAATTTCTTGTGTTTTAATATTATTGCGTAAACTCTTTATATAGGTCTAAAAGATGCTAAAATTCGCTTTTTGTTTGCTTTCATTACTTGAACTACTTTTTGATCTCTTACTTTCTTAATTGTTTAGTAATTTTATTTTTCCTTACTCGTACGTAGATAATTCAAATATAAACAGGAATTTATTTTTCTGAGCGTTGTTGGTAAAGATACCCAAGGGAAATCCACTCTATAAGGTGCTCTGTACTACCACTTCATTAATCAGTATTATGAAGCCACAGCAAAAGGTACCCTCGCCTATTGGGCAATTGATTATTATCAATTATTGTGTTGCTTTTACTTATCTTGCGTCAGTACTACGACTATATTGTTTTCTGAAATAATTTTGAGACTTACTCTTTCCTACAATAATATTATATATGTTTCTTTCATCTTACTCTTGTAATTTTAACCAAAGCTACCCTTCTCACAAATTACATTATTACACTGGAATAAAATCTGTAGCTTATTAATATCTAATTAAATTGGTTTAGCGTCCACTTATTCGGAGAATTCTGTGTTTTGTAACTGGGCTTAAATACTATTGAACCTATTTGTGTTGCAAGTCCCAAGTTATTTACAACGCTGTCAATTGATTTTTGTCTATTTTAGCATTAAAATATCCTATAACTAAGTTAGAATCCATCTGTTATTTGTTTGGCAAAAATAGTTGTGTTTAATTTTCTCTCTTTCTGTTCCAGTTTCTTTTTAAATAATTATATACACCTATATACATATATGAAACTAAATAAGAACGGTGTAATACCGTAAAGGAAACTTTCTACAGCGGTGCGAAATCGTAACGGTCACTTCCGGTTGCCGTTAACCGCTGAAAATCAATCCCATGAAAGGTACTGACCTGAGATGTGTGTATGCCAAGTTTGAAGTGAATCCATTGGATAGAACGGAAGTTATCTTGTCTGCAGACACACAAATAGACAGACAGGATGATAATCTCATTCACTTTCTACTATAAGCTCCTGTAGAAAGTTAATAAGAACTAAGTATCCCTTGTAGTACTGCTGTTTAATTCCAACTTTTATATTTTAAATTTAGATAATTAGGTTTATTTTAAACGCTTTGTTCTGATTGTCGTGTTATTCGAGGCTGAGCTTTTATGGTAGTGATATTTTTTTATGAAAATAGGGTTCTTCACTCTACCCCAATCTTTTTATTCTTTTAAGGTCAAACAAACTTATTCAACCTGCACCAGTTTAATGTAATTTCCTTGTAATAGCACCGTATATATCCATATTTTAACAAAGCTTAAATCACCTGACAACTCTAAGATACACCACCTTATAGGTATTTTAAATTGTTATTAGCATCGAGACTGCAGTTGACTTTATTGTAATTGATAGAAGTAGATTTAAAATTTAAAGAAATTGGGCACTCAAATGTACCCAGGCTCGCGGCTTATCGACAAAAAGCACTGATTTCTCTTAATAAGCTACACTTATTTAACTTAATTATATTCAACACATTTTAATTTTTGTTTTATTTTGATTATAGCTCTTGCTTTAAAAATTATTGTAAAACTATTACGTATGCGTAAAATTTAGAAAAACTTATACAAACGGTAATCTATATAACAGTGTGGCAGAAATTCATCTCTTTGTAATTCAAACAAATTTAAATACAAAGTTGTACTGAAAAGAATGCTTACAAAAAGCACTTACCAATAATTAAAATGTCTATACTACTTCCGTTACTATGGTTGGATTTAGATACATATTATTAAGCAGCAGTCACTAGTGAATGATAACAAAGAGCATTCGGTTGATTTTATGGAGAAATTATTAAATCAACCAAATTGTATTAAAACGCTTCCATTGAAAACATTAAATTAAATCTGCAAAAACTTAAAGTTGAAACTAATACAGAAAATATCAAAAAATTAGATTAAAGCAGCCCATGACATCAAAAAAGAACTCCTTTCACCATTTAAGCCTTCATAGAGAAATATAATTCATATGTCAGTGCCGCTGTTTTGTACATTTTCTATCTGACAATAATTTACATAACAAAGACATTGTATAATTTTGTACACAGTTTTAATAAGAAATTTATGTTATTTAATATGAAATCCTTTTATTAAAAATGTAAATAACCAAAACTGAAATTATACCAACTTTAAGGTTTAATTATGTTTATTTTGATGTTGTCAGTGAACAAATATTCATATACGTCTTGTTATGTACTCCTATTTTATATTTAGCCGAATTTTCAGTGTATACAAATGTACTAGCAAAAAAGAAATTAGTTATCTATTTTTGATGTTTAATACTTAACAAACATTTTCTTCCTTTATAAGAAAAATAACAATTTACATGTCTTTAGATGTTTGCTAATCAACTGACATTACTTCTACCACTGCAAATATTGGAACATACAATATTAGGGCATTATTAAATCCATTTGACGCTAAAACACATAACGCCTGTTAAACCTTGCAGCTATAATTATTGAACGCAATCTGTATGCATTTGCGCGTGTAGATTTTAAAACACGCTGCGTTTTCAATTATATTTGAAGCCTATGTCAACATTAGTAGTATTGAATTATATGTTGTATGCATAAAGAAAAAAAAATTTTTTTTTGTTTATTATGCAATCTGTTACAAAATTAACAATAAGCATTTATGTGGATTGACAACATTGACTTGAATAGAGATATGCTCCAATGGACAATAATCTCTATATGAAAATTAATTTAAATTTGTTTGTGAACTTAACTAAACTCTAAAATAGGATATTTATCGGTCATGAACTAAATCGAGTGGCGTTTTACGCTTAAGTCTCTTTGTCTGTTCACTGTTATCAAGCAAATTTACTGCCAGTACATTTGGATGATTTTCCAATCGTTGAATGTATTTAACACTGCACTGCACAATCGTTTCACTTACTGTCAGCACTTGCAGATCATTGTAGATGTCTTTATTTGTTACAAACCATGGGGCGTCTTCAAGAGCACGCAGCACTTTAGACTGGAATCTCTCGATGATGGCGATGTTCGATTTCGATGCTGTTCCCCAAAGCTGTAGCCCATATGTCCATACTAGCCTGAAGATGACATTGTATGCAAGTAATTTGTTTTGAAGTGTAAGTTGAGACTGTCGTCCCAGCAGCCAATAATGGTTTCGGAATTTAGTACCTAGTTGTTTGCGTTTTTTCCAAATATGTGTACGCCAGGTCAATCCCTTGTCTAAGTGTATACCGAGGTATTTTACACTGCCTGTGGTAGGGATAAACTGATTTCCTATCATTACTTGTGGTGAATCGCCTCGGCATTTAGTGAAGACAATGTGGTTGGACTTAGCCTCGTTTATTTTAATCCTCCACTTCTGGGTCCATTTATGGATTTCATTAATACTGTTTTGTAGTATGTTGCTTGCTTCAATTGGACTGTTATGTACAGCTAATATGGTAGTATCGTCTGCGAATGTGGTTGTGAGCGCTTCGTTATTGGTTGGAAGATCAGCAGTGAATAAGAGGTACAATAAAGGACCCAGTATACTACCTTGTGGCACGCCAGACGTTATTGGGTGCAGTGTTGTTATTTCACTTTCATATCTCACTCGGAAGTACCTCTCAGTTAGATATGATTTAAGGAGGATGTAGAATTTTTCTGGAAGTATCTTTCTGAGCTTATAGAGAAGTCCCTGGTGCCATACCCGATCGAAAGCCTGGCTAATGTTCAAGAATACTGCGGCGCAATAATTTTTATTTTCCAACGTCTTATTAATGGTATCGACTACACGATGCACCTGTTCAATTGTAGAATGTTGCTGTCTAAACCCGAATTGATGATCAGGTATCAGGTTTCTCTCTGCGACTATCTTATTTAACCTTTTGGCTAACAGCTTTTCAACAATTTTAGATAAGACTGGCAACAAACTAATCGGCCTATAAGATGAAGGCTCCTGTGGTGGTTTGCCGGGTTTTTTAATTAATATTATTTCTGCTGTCTTCCATTGGGCTGGGAAATGTTGTAGTCTGAAAACAGCGTTTATGAGCTGTGTTAGCATAATTATACCCTTGCGGGCAAGTTCCTTAATTAATTTACCCGTTATCGAGTCGTAACCGGGGGCCTTCTTAGGATTCAGATAGTGCAGAATTACATCCTTTACTTCTTTTCGTGTTGCTAAAGGTACAGGTTCGCTATGTTGTTCAGGGTCTTCTAGGAATCTTTGAATTTCGTTATCATCGACATCGTCAATCTTTGGTAATGGTTTAAATACGTTTTCTAGATACCCGGCAAAAGTTTCATCCTTTTTCTTGTCTGTTTTCGCCCAGCCGTTGTTTGGTATTCTGATGGGTGGTATATGTTCTCTTGGTTGTTTTAATTTTTTTGTTGCTTTCCACAGAGCATATTCAGTGTCAACTGTTGGTGTTAGCCTTTCCAAGTATTCTTGGAATGATCTGTTCTTGAGTTCTTTTAACAACTCCTTCAATTGTCTTGCAGCACGATTAAAATTTGTTTTATCTTGTGGGTGTCTTGAAAAATGTGGAACGCTTCACGATTTTGCGTGTCATCCTTGCGCAGGGGCCATGCTAATCTTCTCTGTATCGTTCCAATTTTAGTATATGTACCGCCGAAGCGAAGAAAATATGTACTCATATGTATTTTGAGAATTTAAGTTCCTAAAGTTAATTATAATTTGGGAAAAGTTTTTAAACAGTTCCGTTTTCAGTATAAACTCTTTGTTATAAATCGTAGGATTAATGCCGTTTTTAATTATATAACAATACCAGCCGTTTGCTTAAATGAAAATGTAAATTTGTGTCATGAATTTAAAAACATTTTTGCTGAATGTCTACATCAATGAATACATTAAGACTTTTACATTATGTATGGAAGAAATGGCTTACTGATATAAAATAATTATGTAATTTCATTCATTACTTGGATAGTATAGGGTTTACATGAATATATATATATATATATATATATATATATATATATATATACAACTTTTCTTTATTTTTTCTTTTAATCTAATCTCCTATTTATTAATATGCCTAGTGATGTCCTCCTGATCTTTTCTTAGAATATATTATATCGAGTTCATTTTCTTTTCTAATACATATTTTTTGGGGCTTGTTTTAAGGGATTTATTAGTTATTTATTTATTCTAGTAGAAGTTCATTAATAAGAGCTCCACGTTTTGGCATCTGCACACGGTACAGATTTCACACTACTGTTAAAAATACGTTTTAGTCATGTTACTTATTTGCAACGACGCCTTACGTTAGTTAATGATTCACAAACTTGTTCGCTTTCAGTATTCGGTGATGTGCATCTACCTCTGTCTCATTGTTTGCATGCTATCTAGAGAGTAATGCGTTTCTAATTTGTTAATGAAACTGTTTTTTTTATCAAATTGCACCATGCTAATTCTTATTTGCCTTGTTGCCTGATCTCAAGAAGCAAATATTATTTGCGCATTCCACACCAGCTGTTTTTTCTTTTAGTTAATTTAACAGAATTTCACTTAGTTATTGCGAAATCCTTTTTTACAACTTCTAAAAAAATTTACTGTAGTTTTCATTTTATGCCCCCAGATCTTAAAACCACTCTTCGTTTAAAAGTTTCACATTTCTTGGCATTATTTAAATGTTTTTAGGCATACATTTAGATATAGTTCAAAAATAGAGGGAATTGGATAAAAGGTAGGAAGGTATGTGTGTTAACATGTTTGTTTCCCACTCTAAGCTGACATAAGATCCTTTAGTAAATTTACATCATACCATTGCATTAATAAATCTACCTATATCTGGAGAGGAAGGGTTGTCACAAGAGATTATTTTTCTATGCACGGAAAATAAACCAAGCAATAATTGTTTTCCTTAAAAATATATATAAAGTAAATATGAAAATAAGTTAACGGGGATATTCTGTAAATTATTATTATAAATTATAGTCGAAGAAGTTTCAAATAGATTGAGTAAAAATAATTAGTTTAATATAATTAATATAAAATCTTTAATAGAAATACTTTATAGCAGATTATTAAAGCATTTAAAGTTTGAATAAAGAAAATATAAATTAGAGATTTAATTACTATGGAATTTTATGTTGAAAAACTGCTATAATTTTTACAAATTCAATATAAAAAACAATATCAACAAAATAGTCTCCACGTTTATATTTTATGTAAAGATTATTAACATAATATAACAAAAATGGATAAGAATTTCAAAACTAACTTCACTAGTAAAAAAAGGAAAATATAACTTTGAATAACGAAGTAAATGATTCAAAAGTGGATATAAGCCTCTTAAGAAAGAAAAAAAATGAAAGAGTTCATCTACGTCGGCTATAATGATACTATATGCCTGTGCTACTGCATTTAAAAATGAAAAGTGGCACTTAACATTTTTTAGTGTACCGGCCAAAATTATCTTATATTTCGGTTTTTCTTGAATAACTTTTAGTCATTTTGATCGAAATCTTTCGAAATTTCTACACGTAGTTGCTGAAGATCGGATTCTTGTGTTGGATTAATCAGAAACATAATAAATTAAATTTTTTTTTATAAAAATCAAGAAAATCATCATAATCAACCAACAACTTTGTCTGAACGAAATAATTTTTCACAAACGTAGAAACATCATTCCGAGTGACTTCTCAGCAACAATATTCTAATACTTTGTACCATAGCCCTTTGCATCGGCCACAGCCTAGCATCACCTGGGCATAGAGTCGATGAGAGTGTGGATTGTGGACTGGGGGATTTCTGCCATTCCTTCTCCAGCTAAGTAAACCTCTTCGCTACATTTCTCGTCCTCACGGTTTGGCACACGTCTCGTCAGCTCTCCCCATAGCGATTCGATAATGTTGGCTTGGCCAATCGAGGAGAGTCACGCGGCGGCGAGTGAACCGGTCCATGAGGTGGCGATTGCAATGCTTCGGGTCGTTGTTTTGTTGGAAGATGAAGGCTCGGCCAATGGAACGAAAAACGTGGGGTCGTATTATGTTCTCCAGGATGTTCATGTATTCGAATCGATCCAAAATTCCAGGAATAAGACGAAGAGCGTCGGCTTCAAAGCATCCCCACACCATACAAGATCCTCCACCATGTTTTATTGTGGGCAGTTAGTGCTTGGTATCGAACAAGTGCCGACAGGACGTCGAATATATGCCATTCCGTCACTGCCAAAGAGGTTGAACTTGGATTCGCCACTCAGATGACTTGTCTCTACTCTTTTCGTCCCCAAGGCAGATGGTCTTTCACCCATTGAAGTCGCAGCATTCGATTCTTCTCGCTGATCATTGGTTTCTTCATGTCTTCCTCTATGCAGTTCGGCTTGTTATAGACGACGTCCGACCGTTCGTACGGAACGGCTTGAGTCGGTGAGAGTATTAATGAAAACGGAAATCTCAGTTACAGAGAGTCAAGGGTTGTTCCTTGCGGCGCGGATGACGTTTTAATTAGTTGTACGAGTGGTCACACAAGGAATTTTGGCCATATTCTTCTTTCTCACTCCTCCGCGCACTTTCCAACGCTTCAGAAAAATATTCATTGTTACCTGAGTCACTCCGAGTTCCCGTGCAAGTTCAACTTGTGTTCGTCTTTGCTGCCGGCCGATCAAGATTGCGTCTTGGACAGGGATTGACAATTTTTCAAAATCTCGGTATTTTTCCATCACCTACAGCAATATAGGAGAAGCAACCACGGAAAAAATATAAAGCAAAAAGCAAAAATTCGATGAATCGAGGAAAAATCAAGAGTTTCCGTGATTTTTCAAAACACCATGCTTGGTTCGCACTCTCGAGCACACCACGTGCTTCACGCGCCAAATTTCAAGTTGTTTTGCCGTTTCTAGGAGGTTACAGCAGAAAAACCAAATTTTAATATAATTTTGGCCGATACTGTACTTATTATTACATCTCTTTGTACAGTTTTGTATTTTATAAGTCTGATTGTAACAATAAATACGACAAAATAATAAGTTAATTTTAAAACTTTAATTTTGACTTTTGAGGACAATTCGCGTTTGCATACTCTTGGAATGTTATTTAACCTTATTGAAACTAATTGCTAGATTGAAAAATGTGCATGAAAAATGGCGGTAAGGTATAAATTAATCGAGAACGATTATTTTTGTAATCGTATCACATCTATTTTATTATAATCAACTCGATAAATCTAATAATTACTTTAGGTCCGCTAAAATCGTAATTAATTTTGGAAAACAATTATCTTATATCAATCAAGGGGAAGAGGAGGTTCCATTGTATTTACCCAACTTTTTCCATGATGCATTTTTCAATAAATGTGATATACAAACATTTAACCGCAATAATCTGGATTTTGATTAAGTAACTCAAATTTAAAGTCATTTGTAAGACGATCAGAATAGTTTACAAGAAACCATTAAAAACTCACAGTCGTTCAATGAAACATCCAAACAAAAAATTTTCTGGTCTTAATTAAATTTAAAAAATTTCAGTGTTGTTGAGATAAATTTTACGCAAGACCATGGGTTATCATTTGCAGCATTAAATTGAGGTACGAAATAACATGGCGCAAACATAAAAGGATAAGTTAAGCTACAAAACCAGAAATTAATTATTGTTTCGGAAATCATCCATCGGTTTTTAATTGAAGCTTCATTTAGGTCGCACCCTTTACATTCAAGATAATGGTACTATACACTCGTATATGCACGATGAAAGCTTCTGTTTAAAATACATGTCTTCTAGAATAAAACATAGGAGGAAAAATGTTCAACGAAAGTTTAAAATTGGCAAACTAAATAAAACCAAAGAAGGTTACTCTTTCTTCTGCAAAATATTGATGACTCTCTTGTATTATTTTAAATTTTTAAGCTGCTCAAAAAGTCTAGACAAAATCAAGACACTTATCAAAACAAAATGTTAGTTAAAAAATATTTTAAAATGGATAGGAACAAATCAGTTGATGGAATAACGCTATCGTATTTGTAATATACACTGCCTTATATTTATTAATTTTTTGCTTATAATAAACTTTAATTTAGCATAGGGCTAGACGTAACAGTAAGGGATCATTTTTTGGAAGTCAAAAGTTTTAAATACCAAAATCCTATAAAAACTTCAATCCTAGATCGTTCTATGAGTATTGGTATTGTTTTTCATTGCTTTCAGTCAAATTTTGTGTGATTGGTGTAGTTTCCAGCAAAGTATTAGTTGCAGGATAATTATTTTTCGTTAACTTTAATATCATACAATCTATCGTACTTTTAAAGGACAATAAGTATTTTGTGTAGTACATAATATAAATTATTGCAAGTAACAGTTGAAGCTGCTAAATGCTCTTGAATATATACAGTATAGCTTCAATAAGCCACTTATTTCAATTTTCATTAGTCTGTATTACAAATGGTAAGAAAATTAAATTAAAATGACTATTAAATTAAGATTAAGGCCGATTTTAAAGTCAAAATTGAAAATTAATATCTTTATTTTGAAATCTTTTAACGATAGTCAGTTGGAGATGCTAGCAGCCTTCTAATATAGCAGCTTGTTTTCTAATGATAATTTAGATCTACTTGCAATTATCCAACATAACTTTCTGAATTGGAACCTAAGCTATTTTTGTTTGTTGAAAGTATGGGTTCTCCGAGTCAGACTTCGGTCTAAATAGAGCCCCAAATATTTTACTCAATTCCCATGTTTTAGTTCTTGTCTATTGATTGTTACCATCGGACAGTTATCACAGTTCATGGTGAAGGTGACATGTTAGGATTTATTTGTATTTGCCTTAATCTTTGAAACTTTGAGCTATTGTTTGGCATTATTGAACTTCATTCGGATGCAGTTATCACAGTTCATGAGCTGAAGGTGACATAGTATGCAGGATTTAATCTTGTGTTGGCTAGTAGGTATAGGACAGTTTGATCACGCTGCCTTGAGGTGCTAGAGACAGATTGTAGATTCGTGTCATTATTGAGATTCAAAGCTTAATTTATGCGGGATGCAATTGTATAATTCATTTGTGAGGCTAGGACGGTCGGGTCATTAGCGTAGATGCCAGTTGAGTTTAATCTTGTAGTTGGTAAATCAGTTGTAAATAGTAGGTATAGGACAGTTCCTATCACGCTGCCTTGAGGTGCTCCAGAGAAGACAGATTGTAGATTCGTAGTTTCATTTTATAGGAATTTGAGAAGTATTTGATTGTAAGAATAGCATTGTATAGTTGCGTGATAGCTCGAGTTGCAGTTTTAGGGTAGCTGTTTGCGGATGTTCCGGTGATAAAGTCGATTTTCAGGGGCTTTTTTAGGGTTATTTTTTTCTGAGCGGCAGTTTCATTTGGTAAGATAATTCCAGAAAGGTAATTAGCAAAGGTTTATGCTTTCCTTTTGCTACTGTGGGCCATCAAGTTTAGTAATGGGTGATGCGTGTCTTAGAGCCGTTTTAATTTTTTTAACCGATTTCCACAGCAAGTAATTAGAGGTTTCAGTAGCTGTAAAATTGGTTGGATAATGTTGGATACTTTGATTTTTATATTGTAATAGAAGTTTCGTTCTGCATATATAACCCCAGGGACTCGATGTGCTTGAGTGATCGTTTAGGTAGAGTGACTTCACGTCTTAGTCTTGGGATAGCTTTTTCTTATAGCTTCATGTGGATTACACATCCTCTATAGTTGGCGGGATGGTTTCGCCACAATGGATAAAAATGCATTCATATTTAAAATGGCATGAAAGTGATGTATTGTCCGCACGGGGTATAATAATACAAGAACGGCGGGTGCTACTGTAAAAAAAGCAATATATACACGACACATTTTTGATAAGAACTAAAACATTATAAAAATAGAAGTTGTTCCCGGCAGGTCGTAAACAAGTCAAAGTTCGGGACAACAAAGTTGCAGGAATAGATATGAAATTTTTATTAACGAATCATTGCGGTCTAGTTTACGAACAAACAAGCATAACTCGGTAATGGTTGCGAAACTTCGGTACCTATAAATTCTGGCTAACGGGACTGTTATTGGCGCATGCACTTCGCAATAAGGGTTGTTTTCAGCAGTGCATTGGCAACAGATGTCCGCATATGTAGCTATAAAGCGCATAAAAATCGTAAGTGTTACGTGCCAGGATATACAGTTTCAGTTTGGTGCAGTCCAGTCCATATGTGCGTTGCGGCGTACTGCGGCACCGACCCACGGTTTAGCGCTTTCCATTCCCTGCCGCGCGCTTTTACAGCTTCGCGTTCTATTTGCACACATCAGGAGGAGAGAATGTTGCAAATTGTCGCAATCGGCCCAACAATGAGCAATATTTCGCGCTCCATCTTGATACGGCAGCGGGCGCGGCCAGCACTGCTGGCGGGCGCCTCACAAATTCGCCGCAGTTGAAAACATTATATAGTGGACCCGTAAAAAAGCGTTTTAACTTTATTAATATTAATGCCTGTACAATAAAAGCGCAATCTGAACTAACTGCGCGCTATTATAGGAGGCCGGCGTATATAAAATTAATGGGCCAAAAACAATAAAGCGATAGCCACATTGTTCTCTGTTGTAATTTATTCATTCAGAAAAGAAGGATAATCCACTTTTCAGGATTCCGAACAGGACGGCCCGCTAAAATGGTTATGTAAACTGGCGTCCGCGGGACCATGAAATATTCAGTCGCCAGCGCCTTCCGAATGATGTTTTGAATACACGTGCAGCATTCCGCCGCCCCCAATTTAATGGATTACTAATGGCAAGGCGGTGTTTGCCCAGATCACCCCATTCAGCGGGTCCTCATAACAGAACGTCCCGAATTTCCTGACGAGCCCCGACAAAGGTTTAATAAATTAAGGTTGTTAGCCGAGCTTCCGCCGGCCCCACTCGATACCGCGCCAAAGGGTTCCGTCCTACCTGGCAAAAAGGGATTTCTCGCATTCCGGGACACTTTTCGCGCGCGCTATTGTTCGCGGGCGTTCGTTGTTAATATTTTACAGGAAGTTTATTGATCTAGGCAAGCAGTTTCTTCCCGTTTATTAGAGTTTCCGGGATTCTCGGCGAGGGTCAGCGCTTTATGGACAATATTTGCGCCCTTCTCAAAAAGGGCGTTTCACTTTTATAACCCTAGGCACGGCCTTTTGCCGACCAACCTTTTTTCCAAGTGTTGAACTCATCTGCAGAGTTAACAACTTAGATAGAGGTTGTATTCTCTATACAAATGTCGATCACTCTTTCTGCAAACATAAAATGGAGCTAAATGTAATATTTGCTACTTGCTTTTATATTATTTGATCAATTATGGCGATGTAGGAACCAAGTCTCAACCTTCTCCATAAAAATCATCAAGATCTCTAAATATATACAAAGCAAAGCAGTTGTGATAAATAGTGATCCAAATTTATTTTAAGATGGTTTCCTTGAATAAAACAAAATATTAGAGAAATCCGAATTTTATTGCTATCAGCCTAAAGTATAGACTTAGGCAGTTAAGTATGAAACATGATAAAGTTTTTCATAATGCTTTCTTATAAATGCGGCTCTATTGCATTAATTAAATGGTAGCAAGTTTATTGACACAACCCCATTCCTTCAAATAACCCCAGAGAAAAACGGTTAGATTGCAAGATCGCAGTGGACCAGTCGATGTCACCTCTCTGCGACATAACGCGACCGAGATATTTGGTTTTAAGTAAAGTGGGTGTTTTAAGTGGTTGAAACCACATGTCATTCAAGTTCAAATCGTTGGTTTTATTGAAAAAAATATATAACATCTCCCGATACACCATTAACAGTAACAACGATGCCCTTTTTGTTCTCAAAAAAAATGCGGGCCAATGATTTTTCCAGCCCACAATCCACACTTAACAGTGGATTTTTGTGGATGTATTGGTTTTTCGTGAATAAGACATGCATTTTCACTACCCTACACGCGATAATCTTAACAATTTACAAAACCATATAAAAATGTGTTTCATGGTTTAATATAAATTTCTTTGCAATAATCAGTATTAATTATAAATATATGGCATTTTTGGTAGAATTTCTTGGATAAGTAAGAACTCTTAGATGGACTAAAGCGTAGATATGTTAATATTTATTCGTTTTCTAAGATGTTAAAAGGATGGACAAATTAGCAATGAGACAATGTACAGTGACTTAACTATAGTAAAATAGTTAGAGTACTTATTTCAAGCACCACGATCAAGGGAAACGAAAACTTTTTGGTTTTTCAATAATGAGCAGATATAAATTAATATAAATTTAAGAAGCACATGCGCATTATCTACTTCTGTCTACTTTATCCACCTGGTTAGGATTTGATAGTGCACTCTGGAAAATTTAAAATAGAGAAACAAATTACTAGTACTACAGTTGGTCTCCATATAAATCTCTACTGTGGTGTAGAACTATACTGCTCAAGATATGCTTCTGATTTACCGTTAGTACAACTTTTGTGGTGATTAATTTTGTAAGAATCTTTTATCTTGCACTTCTGGTAAGATTTCTCCCTCCTTCTTTTGCTATTCATGCACCCTCTGCTTCTATTATATTTTTTTGGTAGTTTTTAACTTATTTATGAACTTGCAAATTGTCTCAACAACTAGTCTGTTATTGTAGTTAATAATTTGATTATTGTTTCTTCTTCTTGACATACTATCACAAATATATGATATTAACGACCAATTCAACATATTGTTCTGGTAATCGTGTTATTGTAAATAGGTCTTGAACACCTAATTTGTTTCAAATACACAAGTTTTGCAACTATGACATTGGCCTACGTCTAAGTCCGCGTCTTTTTTTCTATTTTACCCATCATTAACAGTAACGTATTAGGTATTTTTCTCCCCTTGTGACATGCCCAAAATATTCTTTCTTCTCCTTATTGTGGAAAATAATTTTAGGCCTTTATTTATTCTATTAAGCCCCCAATTCTGCAATGCATCTACATTAACTTTAATAGACGTCATACAATAGTACGTAACGGTTTAAGTTTGTTTATATACATGATTTAGTTTTTAACAACTTTTTACTGAAGCAAATGGATAAACTTAGAAATTGCTAATAAGAGTAAATGTAAAAGTGCCTTGAACGTTAGCTGCAAAATATTATCAAGTTTGAAAACTTAAGTGTAGCGGAGGTCTAAATAAGAAAGCGAGAAAGAAAAGATGCCCCACAAAATATATATTAATGTGCTAGTAAAATATCGTATATTTTTCAAAACTTATGCAAAAAATGCTACCGCTTACAATATGTGATGTAGCGACTGCTTCAATATCCACCGAACAGATACACTTACAATCAGTTAGTAAGAATAATATTAATGCTATTGATAAAATAATGCAATCAATCTGCAAAATAACTGAAGTTCACCTGATAAAAGGAACTTTGAAAGCAACTTTACAATGTACCTCATCAGCCTCATCTACCTAAGAGGTTATTTTAGAATGAAATGGGGATGATATGTGCTCATAGGTTTTGATACTGTTAAGAACATAGAGAAGATTGATTGTAATTCTAAAATTTCAAATGTTCAACACTGTCTTTAGCATATTTACTGAATTTGACCTAAGAAACAGTTAATAATCTCGCATTAGCTCCAACATTCAAAACCATAAACAATCTCAAAGTCATATAATTTTATTTAAATATACTACTAAATTTGAACTAGATGTTGAAAAAACAAATTAAAGTATTATAAGCATGATTATTACACTATAAGTGATTAATCCTTAAGAAACCATATGAATTAACTTTACGGATAAGATCTTTGAATAATTTGTTTTAACTTGAATAAACATTAGAAAATATACAATTATTTGTAATTCACAGAGAAATGCAAATTAAAATAAAATAGAAAATTAAATAAACTTTTTCTGTTTTAGAAATTTTTGATACAACTCGAGGTTTAAGAAAATTGATTAATGTCAATAGAAACATATAACTAGAAAAAGCTAATAAGTTGGAAATAAAAACAATTTACTAGATTTATAGAAAATTACTTCCCTTTATGGGAAAATTAAATACAGAACCTTTTCAGTTGCATTGCTATACTCATGATGCAGGAATCGGCTCCCCGGAGCTGAAATTAGGGGAATCGAGGAAGAGGAAAAAAGGGTGTAGGAGGAAAAAAGGATAAGTTATCCCAATCTTTCTTGATGTGGGTCCTTCAGCTGGTCGTGTCCGAGGTTTACAACAGGATTTTTCTATGGGTGAAATACAAAAGAAAACGAACCTAGTTTTTATAGCGACGTCGTCGCGCAGGCAAATCAAACCGTTACGCGCAATGTCTAATTAAACAAAACGCGTACAGGGGAAGCTACAAGATGACAGACCCTATTTTTAAACCCAAATAAAAGGAATTGGTGATCGGTTCGAACAAAAAGTTTTTTTGACAATATTCAGAATATGCATGATTTTTTTAGTTGTATTTCTCAACGTGCAACCTTGAAAAAAAACAGTATTACTAAAAAGAACTCTCACGCGATGATCTAGTAGAAATCAAGCATTAAAGGTATTAATTAACTACCCCTACAGTAACTATAATTGTAATAAAAGAATTAGTTTTAGATTCCATTGAAACTACTTGATAAGAACTACAAACTATGGAAAAAGATATGCATATACCCAAAAAGTTCCCTGCTTTTGCTTATAAGATAAAATTCACAGAAAAACGGGTTTCAATAAAGATTCTGTAAGTATGCTTTTTGAAAATTTAAAAACTTTATCTCATTTCGAAAGAAAATAAAATAAATTGAGAATTTTTGATGAATTACTAGAGGACAGCCCCAATGGTGATAATTAAAAACAAATTTAAGTTAAAGTATTTAACCACGGCCTAAATATAGTTAGTAACCTGTCCTTGATTTTATTTCTGCTGTCGGTTAAGAGGTAATATTTCAAACTGAAAACGCAGAAACGCCTCCATTGAGAGAAACAGAGCGTGAGAAATTAACTTAAATTATGAGATCCCACATTTGGTACGGTTACGATTACGGTACGGGTACGGTACGGTTACGGTTACGGTACGGTCACGGTACGGTTACGGTACGGGTACGGTACGGTACAGTACGGTTACGGTACGGTTACGGTACGGTTACGGTACGGTTACGGTACGGTTACGGTACGGTTACGGTACGGTTACGGTAGGGAATCGGTTACAGTATGTAATCGGTACGGTTACGGTACGGTTACGGTACGGTTACGGTACGGTTACGGTACGGTACGGTTACGGTTTGTAATCTGTGCGGGTACGGTTACGGTTCACGGTACGGTACGGGTACGTACGGGTACGGTACGGGTACGGTACGGTTACGGTTTACGGTACGTTACGGTTACGGTTTGTAATCTGTGCGGGTACGGTTACGGTTTACGGTACGGTACGGGTACGGTACGGTACGGTTACGGTACGGTACGGTACGGTACGGTACGGTTACGGTACGGTACGGTACAGTACGAGTACGGTACGGTAACGGTTACGGTACGGTACGGTACGGTACGGTACGGTACGGTACGGTACGGTACGGTTTACGGTACGGGTACGGTACGGTACGGTACGTACGGTACGGTCACGGTGTCGGTACGGTACGGTACGGTACGGTATACGGTACGGTACGGTACGGTTACGGTTCTACGGTACGGTACGGTACGGTTACGGTACGGTACGGTACGGTTACGGTTACGTGTAATCTGTGCGGGTACGGTTACGGTTTACGGTACGGTACGGTACGGTACGGTTTTACGTGGTACGGTTACGGTTACGGTACGGTACGGTACGGTACGGTACGGTACGGTTACGGTTGTACGTCGGTACGGTTACGGTTTACGGTACGGCGGTACGGTACGGTTACGGTACGGTACGGGTACGGTACGGTTACGGTTTACGGTACGGTACGGTACGGTACGGTACGGTTACGGTTTGTAATCTGTGCGGGTACGGTTACGGTTTACGGTACGGTACGGTACGGTCACGGTACGGTTACGGTACGGTTACGGTACGGTCACGGTACGGTTACGGTTACGGTACGGTTACGGTACGGTACGGTACGGTTACGGTACGGTACGGTACGGTACGGTACGGTACGGTACGGGTACGGTACGGGTACGGTACGGTTACGGTTCACGGTACGGGTACGGTACGGTAACGGTTACGGTACGGTTACGGTACGGTCACGGTGCGGTCACGGTACGGTTACGGTTACGGTACGGGTGCGGTACGGTTACGGTTTACGGTACGGTACGGGTACGGTCACGGTACGGGTACGGTACGGTTAAGGTTGACGGTACGGGTACGGTACGGTACGGGTACGGTACGGTTACGGTACGGGTACGGTACGGTTACGGTTTATGGTACGGGTACGGTACGGTACGGGTACGGTACGGTTACGGTTCACGGTATGGGTACGGTACGGTAACGGTTACGGTACGGTCACGGTACGGTTACGGTTACGGTACGGGTGCGGTACGGTTACGGTTTACGGTACGGTACGGGTACGGTCACGGAACGGGTGCGGTACGGTTACGGTTTGTAATCTGTGCGGGTACGGTTACGGTTTACGGTACGGTACGGGTACGGTTACGGTTTACGGTACGGTACGGGTACGGTACGGGTACGGTACGGTACGGTACGGTACGGTACGGTTACGGTACGGTTACGGTACGGTTACGGTACGGTTACGGTACGGTTACGGTACGGTTACGGTACGGTTACGGTACGGTTACGGTACGGTTACGGTACGGTTACGGTACGGTTACGGTACGGTTACGGTACGGTTACGGTACGGTTACAGTACGGAATCGGTACGGGTACGGTACGGTTACGGTACGGTTGCAATCCTTAGTGAATGTAGGACGGGTAGGACTAGGTCAAAAACTGCTGCAGTCCGCTTATGACTTAGTTACGCCACTAATGACTGTTGAATGAATGTTGGTTTTTCTAAGAAATACTTTCAATTGTGGAAGAAAAATACTAATAAATACATTAATTTATATTATGCGAAATTTGATACATTTAATGCTCTCCGGCCGTCATACAAACACCTTTGGCGGTCGTAAAAAGTACATTCACTATCCACTCGCCAATCCGCCCTGCAAGCGTGGCGTTTAATTGCCAAATCCCCCCCAAAAAGGGACCTATGCTCAATACTGGGCGCTAAAAAAAAGGCTGAAAAAAATGCGAAATTTAATTGGTGTACCAATGTCTTGCCTCGTTTAATTTAATCTTAAAATCCATATATTAAGTTTTTATCAGGCGTTTGCGTATCTGTAATAGGTCATTTACAAAACAATAATTTCCAAATAAATACACATAAATTTATAAATAAATATATATTTTCATATTCAAATCGCTCGCTACGTCAGTCAGCTATCACAGTGAATATTTACGATTCTTGAAGTAAATCGCATTGAATAGAAGCATAATTTATCATAACATCTAATTATACCAAAAACTAGTTATTAATATCGTGCAAATCGATACCTAGTATTTAAAAGCAGATACCGATATCTTAAGGTTGTGAGCGGTACATTCTACCAATTTGTTAATTTCCAAGAGTTAATTGCCATACCTATTCAAGTTATACCTTTTTCCTTGTAAATTAAGAAATAATTGTTATTATAATAACTATACAGATCAAGAATTATTGACAAATTTTGCAAAAGCACTTACTGCGTGTAATTACATATTATCATTGTATTTTGCAATTACGTTTGACACATTGATTTAGAAGTTATCATTAATTTGGGTGTTGTGATCAAGTAATCGATACTATTTTAATCTTCTATGCAATAGTAATTGTAACATCTAACTAAAACAAACATACTTGCTTTGTCCCAAAAATATCGAGCTAGTGTTAACATAGTAAACACAATTTGCCGCCGCGATGTAACCAATGAGAGTAGATTATAATGCGCATGCATGAGAAAAGATGACTTTACTGGAACATTTGTTTTCAAAAATAATGCAATTAGTACAGCACAAATAAAGACATCGTACATAAGCGGCTAGAAAAATATTAAAAACAATACACATTAGCGATGAGAAAAATGGTAAAAAATGTTGAACATCTATGAGCAAGGGCGGGTGACTGATAGTCTGAGAACAAAAGATGAGCTGTAGATTTCAAAATTTAGGTATGTGAAAACAAAAAGTATTAGTTCCACCTGTACTCACATATCCGACAACTCATCAGTGATGGCAACGATCACGTAATGTGAAAAATTTACATTACTATAGAAGACTGTCTAGACAACTTATTACAGCACTCAATTTATGCTTTTAAACAACAGAACCACTATTAGTTATTACAAATAATTAATTAAAAACTTTGTTGACATATCCTATCAGATCCGTAAGCCCGACAGAAGTTATAGCTAAAATAGTCAAGTTATGGAGTGATCTAATAACCGGAAAAATTATAAAAGCGCTACTTTTCTTTCATCCTCACAACAATTTACAACCGAAGTGTTAAGTCTGTGCTACTTTCCTATTATATAAAAATATAATAATGGCATACCTCCAACGCCTCGCGATAAAACTCGGCCTGCAAACAAAGGTTAAGGCCCGCATATGTTCGCCTTGAAAACATGCATAAACCATAATAATTTATAAATATGGCAAACATCCTCACAAAACATCACCATACAGACCTATGAACCAATTGCATATTTTTTCTGAAATATTTAAGAGGCTGTTACTCAGAGGAATCCAGGAATACTACCAAATAACAAATTGGCTGCTTAACTACCAGTTTGGATTTTGTGAAAGTATGTAAATTAAATATTTAAGGGAAAGAAATATTGCAATGGAGCATTTTTAGACGTCTCTCAAGGGCCTACTTTACAAACTTAGAAATATGGTTAATAACAATTACTACCTCCCCCTGAAATTTTACCTTACCATAGCAATTCGTCCTTAAAATAAAACGTCGCATTTCTTCATACTATCTTATACAATCTGGTGTTCCGCAGCTTCGCATGCTCGGCCTATTCTGCATTTTATATGTAATGTTGAATTACTCTAAATAAAGTGTATTTTTTATAGAGGTATAGAACTTTGAAATGGAATAAAACAAAGATGAATTTTTTAAATTGACATGAAATTTACTTTATTCGAAAGATAATCTTCTGGCATTATAATTTAAATATGACTTCTGGCATAAGACCGCCACGGCTGGCTCGGACGTAGTCTAATCTGGAGGTCCAATTTTCGATGACTTTTTCCAACAATTGTGGCCGTGTATCGGCAATAACTCGGCGAATGTTGTCCTCCAAGTGGTCAATCGTCTCGGGCTTATCGGCGTAGACTAGCGACTTCACATATCCTCACAGAAAATAGTCTAGCGGCGTTAAATCGCACGATCTTGGAGGCTAATTCACGGGTCCGAAAAGTGAAACTATGCGGTTACCAAACGTTTCCTTCAATAAATCAATTGTGGCACGAGCTGTGTGACATGTTGCGCTGTCTTGTTGAAACCACATCTCCTGCACATCATGGTTGTTCAATTGATGAACGAAAAAGTCGGTAATAATGGCTCTATAGCGGTCACCATTGACTGCAGTACGGACCAATGATTCCACCAGCCCATAAAGCACACCAAACAGTCAGTTTTTCTGGATGTAACGGTGTCTCAACATACACTTGAGGATTACCATCACTCCAAATACGGCAGTTTTGTTTATGGACCTATCCATTCAAACAAAAGTGAGCTTCATCTCTAAACAAAATTCGCTTATGAAAATCGGGATCAACGGCAATCTTGTGATCCATTCACCTAATCTACGCCTTGCTAGGTGATCGTTTAGCTTCAATTCTTGCACGAGTTGGATTTTGTAAGCACGCAAACCAAGATCTTTCAGCAAAATCTTCCATAAAGTGGATGGACACATATTCAATTCCTGTGCCCGATGGTAGGATAGACTGATTCGGGTCTCTACGCTACGCTCTACAGCAGCAATGACTTCTTCTGTACGCACTGTACGACGTCTCTGTGGATGCGTTATTTAGTACTCTAAACGTGGTGCAAAAACGTTAGTTAATCGAATTAATTGCTCTGATGGACGATTATGTTGACCGTAAAATGGACGTAGTGCGCGATACGTATTTCGAACAGAACCATGACTTTCAAAATAAATTTGCACAATTTGGAAGCGTTGTTCAGGAGTCAGTCTATTCATGTTGAAATGCCAAACCAAACTAAACAAAAATCACTGAACAGCTGATAAAATGGCCTCCAGTTAAAAAAGTGTTGCCAAGTTAAAGTTTTATACCTCTATAAAAAACACCCGTTAGAAAACACTACGATCGCTGCATTTGCGGATGACGTTGCTAACTTATCCTCAAATAACGATCCTGTAACATCCTCTAAAAACATATAAACCCACCTAAATATGCTTAACAAATGGTACACTTGGAAAATCAAAATAAACCAATGTAAGTCTGTCTAAGAAACATTCACATTCTTTTCTAACCGTTAGCCGAGTCCTTGTGTCTGTACAGGTACAGGAGTTTTCGTTTCATCGATATGTGTACCACATACGGACAAAACGAAGACTACTGGACTTCAAGCTGAAACAGATGTATTGGCTCACAGGCCTTGAAGCAAAATTTACAACTAAGAATAAAATCTTGTTATATGAGTATGCTAAAACATAAATCACGGAAAAAATTAACACCGTCTTCATTAACTATCGACACCAACTTACAGGACATCCAAACGATCTCATAAAGACACACACACACATATATATAGATGAACTGCTCAACATAAGATTAAACAAAACCTGGTCTACAGACTTACCTTATCATTAAGTGATAGTGACACATATGTAAATAGAAGTATCAGTGGAAGTTTTTCCAACACACAACACATTTACCTAATACTCTTAGTGAAGTAGATTGTAAATTTTTATTAAATGTCGTAGAAAGTATATTCGTACACGTATGATGGGGATGGTAGTGAGAAGCGTTGTAGAGCGGGTTGGCTTTAATGTAACTAAACCAATTTATAGGTAGGGCCACCGATAGCACTGACACACTTACGTCCAGCTACTTTGTTTATCAAAGTGCGTATTACAAAGAAAAAGACGAAGTAGCAATAGAAAGCTCACTCAGCCCTGTAATCAACTACTACATTTTTCTAAATTGCTAGCAAATTTACAATCTACTCTAGTTAATTACAGAGCAATGAGTAAATATTATGTATGATTTGTGACATGCATTGCTTACCATTCCTTAATGGTTCTCTATTTTTCTCCTATTGGACTAGGTCACTGTCGTTTAAATCTTCTATTAACTAAGTTTTGACACTGTAATTCGTTTATGAGCTAAATATTGTATAGATGAGGTAGAGAAATGACCCAAGGACTGCAATATTGAATTTGACTTGTATCGTTCACCGAGGTAGGATTTTATTATTAGGTATATAGAACTAGAGTACAGTAATTGTTAAGATATTATATATCTACGGAAGAACCAACGTATTGGCCTACGGATAGAGACAAACTCTTTGACTTTGCTATCGTTAAAGGCATCTCAAACACCTATTTTGAATTTCAGTCGACTTTAGATGTGTGCTATAATTATACTGTGATAATACTAACCCTCAGTATGCACACATGTGCACTGACTGGCAGCTGTTCCAAGGCCTAATAAATGAAGAAACCAGATTAGACTATTGTATGAAATACCAGCTTGAAATCGAAGAAGTAATACAACATCTAACAAACATAATCCAGATCGCAGCATGGAAAGCTACACCCACACGAAACAAGCCTGGTCAGGAAAACGATAATATTCCTCTATCTATTAAAGAATTAATCATCCAAAAAAGAAGAGCACATATGAAATGGCAAAGGACTAGAAATCTCTACGATAATATCTCAACAAGATAACACACCAACTCCGCTCAACACTAAAGCAGGCACGTAATGATACATTCAAACACAACATCACTAACCTATTTTCTGATCATTCGTTATCGAAAACGAAAAAAAATTCTAAAGACCGATAATACAAATTTTATCTATAAGGAAACCTGATCATAACTAGGTTCAGATGGACAACGACAAGGCCAATATATCAACAGTATGTACCCCAGTTTCAGATTACGGCCATCAAGATGACAAAATCGAAACTTATATCAATACTTCCTGCCAGCTATCGTTACCCATTTCGCCCATTGCACCAGCGGAAGTTCGCTAATAAATCAACAAGACCAATTCGTATAATGCTCCTGGGTATGACCTTATAGTTGGAGATGTGCTGAAGCATTTACCAAGAAAGGCACTTGTGCTATTAACAACAATATACAATAGCATTTTACGCCTGTGCTACTTTCCGATTCAGTGGAAATATGCACAAATAACTATGATTGGAAAACCAGGCAAACCGTCCACCTTACTTACATCCTATCGCCCAATAAGTCTGCTACCACTCATGACAAAGATATTTAAAAAAGTTTCTCTCCACAGAATAAATTAACAACCATAGATTACATAATGCCCGGACATCAATTTGGATTCAGGCAAAAATATTCAACAATACAGCAATTCCATCAAATTATAAATAAAATTAAAGAAGTTTTAAGAGTTTGCCATCAATATATTACATCGATGACACGTTTGTCATATGAAGTTTATTAAATACCGTAATTCAATATGCGTCAGTATACAATATATGATGTAATTTAATTCGAACAATAGCATTGTTTTCCTACAAGTAGAGTTTGTTGAAATTGGAGAATGGTAAATTATCAACACACCGTGTATAGAAGACGCACGCATACGGGCTGATACCTTCACACCAGTAGAATCACCATCTGAGTCAAAAAACAACGATTTTGAACATTGCTTGATCGGTCACGGCAAATACGTTAACTTTAGTTCTAAATAAGGATCTAAAACATCTGGAACAAGCGCGTACAAGAGAATATCAGAACGGAAATTTAAAAGAGCAATGAAACATAACCGCGCACGCAAGATACAACCGAAATCTGTTGCAGCATGCAAAAATTTTTGACCGTATATTAACAAAGTTACAGACCGGATAGGAAGAATTATGGTCAAAGACAAAGTAGAAATCACCTACACTGTCACCACCACCAGTACCAAAATACCGGATTTGCTTTGACTAGCAAAGAACACAAGAGAGCTACAGAATACAGAAGAGGCATGCCACATACTATGTTCATGTAAGCAGATATTTATTGGTACTGCGGGCCGTACGATTGCCACCAGAATAAAGGAACACCAACACCTCAATCAACTCGAAAAGTCAGCGGTTGGTAAACATGCATTGGAAAATCCTGACTACGAGATAGAGTTAGGGCAAACTCAAATTCTATAAAATTGTAGGAACTATTGCCCGAGATTATACAAAGAGGCGGTAGAAATTTATAAATATAAAAATAATTTCAAAAAGAACGATGTATTTTATTTACCTAAATCTTGGTTTGTTATTTTTAAAAGGCTACAAACAGACCCCCATGCACCAAAAAAGGGAATAACATCAGCACTTTTCTTCGACCACGTCCTACTATCTCGGAAACTAGCAATATTATACATGCATTTTGGATGAATGCATTTTTTATCCTTTTAAATAATTAGTACTTTATTGAGTGATAAGAATTTATTGAAATAATTATTAAGTAAGACTCAGCTAATCTATTTTTCTACTTAACTACATCTAAAGTTAAGTAATTCGTAATTAACTAAACATATTTAGAATTAGTTTGAATCACAATGGTAATTACAAAGTTATATAAAATATCAGGTTTAAAATATACTTAAAATATGTTTTTGAATATATCATGCACTCTCATAGATTAAATGTATTGAAGATTCCAGAACGATAATTAAGGAGGTGATTTGTGGTCTTCATTATCGCCAACTAAATATAAACATAACAAAATAATAAAAAACGGAACACAATAAATATAAATCACGGAACTGGCTCTGAATTTATGGTTGCGATCAGGCGAGCACAATATTTTAATCAATGGGAGATTAATGCAACTGTCATAATAAACAAAACTTGATTAAGTAGCTGGTAAGGAGGTTAAACCAATCCGGGTGGTCTTTGCATTTGTTATCTATACGATTCGACAGTACACTGAAACGTAACGAACTGGATGCAATCTGTGTGGTCTCGCCATTTGTTACTTCGTATTTATTTTGAAGTTAAAAATACAATCGACAGAGAGATTTGTTGGCGCAACATTTCATATCGCTCTAGAAATCGAAGTGTGAATTACAAGTTATTTCAAACTTTGCCAGCTTTTCTCATTCAATTTGATTTGTTATACTGCAACGTTCTTATTTATTCTCTACTATAGCAGCATCAAGATTAAAAGACGCGAAGGCACTTTATGCGCAAGAAAGATAAAATGAGTGTTAATACAAACTTAAGCGGATTAAAGTTAGGTTATTATAAAGTTCAATCCAAGTAAATTCTTTGTAACGCATTTTAAGCATAATAGCAATAATACAAGTATCTAAAACTTTTTGGGGCCAAAATAAAATTTATTTTTCGAAAGTCGTGTAATAATTTCTTGTGACAATTCACTCAAATAATGTCTGACGTATGTAATGTTCTGTTAGTTTTGTATTGTTAAATTTAAAGAAGAGGTCTTTTATGATTTATCTAAGAATATTTTTGTCTCTGGCGTGGTTTAATAATTTTTTAAATACTTTGCTGCATTAGAGGTAGATATACGGAGTCTGCCTTGGAAATACGGAGATAGTTTTTGAAAACTATTAACAACTGCCATGCCAACCATAGCGTGAATGAAACAATTTTACTGTACGGGCCAGTAGAGCAGCAAATCTGTATCAAGTTTTGCTAACCTGGAATATTCATTTGCAGAATCGATTCGGGTAATTCAGGAAGATGCAATAAGTGCAGCACAAATAAAGGCATGGTAAAAAATATTTAGAGGTGACCGATAATAATCTATTCAAATTAACATTCTGATGAAAATGTTGAACGCGTATGGAGTACAATAAACAAGGACCGGCGACTGACAATCCGAGAACTGGAAAATAATTTAGAGATTGCAATAACTAAAGTATGTGGAATTTTGATGAAAGATATTGGCATGGAACATGTAGCAGCAAATTTCATTCTGCGCTAATGTTACTAGAACAGAAGAAGGAAAATCGTGCTAATAACTTGCTTCAGACTGTTATCAATGATCAAAAAACGAAAACTTTATCATACCAATGGATTTGCCATGTCTGAAGAATATCTGTAAAATTTGCAGCAAAGTCAAGGGATTTGCTTTAAACATTTTTTGTTATTGCAATAGTAGTTTTTTGTTTCCTACGACCTAATACTACTTGTAATGGGCAAAATATTATCCATGACATTAAATGGTATTTTAAAGTATACCAAGTGTATGTAAATATATCTTATGACGAAACAGTCCATCGCTAGAGACCGACATAACATTTTAAAGCAAATGCACTTATTTCCGTATAGCACTAAGAATTTCAGATTTTATAGACTCTAAATTATTGATATTCAATTACATTTTTCTTACAACTTTAAGGTTCCCATGATTAGTCTCTTGCAAATCCGAAAACATCGACTCGACATAGTATTATTTAATACCGGGTATTTGTATAAAGGTGAAAACAAGAAAACGATATTTTTACATTTGATATTAAAAACGTCCTCCTTTGTGACTTTTGGTATCACTACAATTTGAAGTTTGTTTATTTTAAATCATTTTTTTACATGTCTTGCGTGTTCTTTACTTTATATATCTTTATTGATACTTTTGTAACGATTTGTTTTCTGCGGTCGACATAATGCCTCCCGGAAATTCAGTTGCCGCTTGCACACCTGCGATTATTCAAACAAAGCATAGATTCCAGATGTTTCCATCCGGCGTTTCAGGTTTTTCGCGGACCTTCTAGTAGATCTAAAATAGGCATAAATATAGCGCAGAGGGGCACCCACGAAAAATTTGACAGAGAAGTTTTCTAAATATAAATTAGTCTTTAATTAGACGATGTTTTGTAATTCTTTCAATTCTGTAATAGATTACTCTAATTAATATGTTGCGTCCGACTGTGACTAACGTCTTGTGGCAAACAAGCGAGTTAAAACGTGACCAGAAAGAAAATCCAACTTTTAAATATGTCTGGGAATGGAAGGAAGCTAGAAGAAAACCAAATTGGGTAAAAGTAGCTCTGTGTTCGCTAGCAGTAAAATCATATTGGGCGCAATGGGAGACGCGTCGCGTTCTGGAGAGGAAACTGCAGTTATTGGTTCCAAAGAAGAGAGTCCTAGAAGTGTTGCAACAACTCTATGGTGGTGTGTCTGGTGTCCATATGGGAATTGCAAAGACTTTGGAGAAGTTTTGCGAGCGGATTTGCTGGGTGAATTGCAAAAAGATGTTAAAGATTTGTGCCGAAAATGTATGGTATATGCAATGAGCAACGGCTCACAGAAGAAGCCGAAGACACTAACCCGACATATAACGTTAAAAGTTTTTTCAAAAGAATGCTATTGACATGGCTGATCCTTCCTTACAAGTGAGAGTAAAAATTTATTCTAGTGGCGATGGCTTATTTCGGCAAATAGATTGAAACCTCTGCACAACCAAAACAAAAACCGCATCGGTGAGGTGTTGGTAACTACATTCAGACCAGGGTCAAAATTCTTCTTGATTTCGTAATACATTCAACTGAAGATACTTAATCGTTCTATTGCTATAATCACCATAATGAGCTCTTCTACGCCGTAATATTCTCTAACAATTTTAAGTGTAGTATAGGCTGGCTTTAATCTATTGATGTAAATGATCTGGAGATCACTTCGGATGGATGTTCATATGATTGTTAGTATACTAGTCCCATCAGTCTGGGTAAATACGTTTCAAAATCCTTGAAAACGAATGTTTACCATTTGATTATTTGTATTCCATCCTTAGTACTGCTACTCAAAGTTCGTTCTTTCACACTGGACAGATTTCGAACACTATTGTAAGCAGTATTATAGCTATTTGAGAGTTGAGGTGTTACTTGATGCCTGCCTTAAACTAGTGATAAAAGCTGTTGACCTTATCCTTGGCTGTTGGGTGATAAGACCTGGTAATGGGGTGACTCCTACTTGTAAAAATTAGAATAGGACCACAACTACAAAACAATTGCTCTATACAAGTACTACTGTATTTACAGCTAGAAGTAATAGATAGCCCACACCTTTATAACCATCTAATAAGCTATGGTGATTACTGCTTGTGTCTGATACTTGATGCTTTCGATATGTTATGTTCAATGGTAAATAGCAAACATTATAACGCATACTTAATTTTCTTATATTAGTATTTAATATCTTTCTTATCTGTAGTCTTTCGTTTTGAACAGAAATACTATAGTCTTTTTAATTTGCTTTTTTAATAGAATTTACCAGTAAATTATTGCTGGTTTTTATGCAAGAGATCGTAAAAAAATCTTAACTTTAAAGATCCTGTACTTCACTCTTATAGATGGATTTGTCACAGAATTAAAACATAAAATGATAATATCAACAAGATTTTCTTAAATATTAAGTACATTGTTAACTAAATATAGTTAATAAATATGCAATGTGCTGCTCTCCAACTGTAAAGGTAATCAAATGCTGTAATCCGGCATAACTATAAATGAAAAATTATACTACTGCTTAACAAGCTTCAGAATTGTAAAACAGTAGATCAGCGATATCCCCTTTTATTGCTGTGTTTACAAGCTTTCAGCTGCATAGGCATGGAGGCACGCCACTCTTAAATAATATACTAGAAAATCTTGTTCTGCTTTATAGCTTCGAAGCCCGAGTTTATTGTTTTAGTGAAATTACAGTAACTGCATGACACCGCCATAAATTCTTCATCGTGTTTATCGCAGATAAGCCCGAAAGCGCGCAGTTAATCGCGCCTATCTGCGGCGGATTCGGCTCACACAAAGATATCCGCTAATTTTATTGGGCGAATTAATTTGCGGGATTATAAGCAAAAACCGCGAACGGGTTCTCGACGATAGGCGTGACGAATGGGGCTGTTTTATTCCGCTTAGGGAACTTTTAAATGGGAATAAAACTTTTCATGTCCCGATGAAGCGCTGAAAATGAAAGCGCGATTAATAAAGTCGTGCGGCACGAACGTTTTTCGGCCGAAATTAAAGACGTTTCAAGTGGCGCGTTTTGCCAAATAACATTTCCATAATTGAAATGGGGTGCGTGGACGTGGATGTATGATAAATCTCGGTGGAGCAGCCGGCTGGGGGGATTATCAACTCTACACACACGGTTGGACGCTGTAACGAGGGTATCTCGCAAACGACCGCTGCCCCCTGGGCGGCTGATCACTCGGTTCTCTATATTTAACACACACATACAGCTAGGTGGTTTGATGTAGTCTGCATCGCCACATGATCGTTGTTCCGACTGTCATGTGCTTAAACGTACACATTTACATAAAAATCACTTTACCCAGAAGCACCTTTAGAGAACTTTTAAAACTCTCTCGCGGCTACGGGAAGAACGTATACAATATGGAAAGTGCCGCAACCAGGAAATTGGAAACGAAAATAGCAGGGTTTCCAAGTAATGCACCTAAATTTCGCTTCGGAGTGGGCCGAGCGAGCTCTCAATTATCATTTGCAAAACAGACTACACCGAAGTCACTGGAAAGTTTTAATCTCGGTTTTAACTGATGTTTAAGTTGCGCTTTTAAAGGGGATTAAAGATAGTCGCCAAGTTGCTTACCTTCGAAGGGGATTGAATGGCTGGATTACGAGGAAAATTTCAGCAACATTTCGCGCTCCAGCGGGGAACAGCTGTAATTATTGCTTTGATTTATTCTGAACTTAGCTGGGACGCCGTAAACTTCGTTCAGCGTTTTGAATGCATTTACAGTTTGATAGTTTGCAATAAAAGTGTACTTTGTTGCTAACTATACATGTATATTGTATTTAGTTTATGTTATTGCCTGACTCGAAATCATTAGTATCTCCAGAATCCCTTAAAATATAAGTTTGCTATTAAATTTTTAAATAATTGCGCAAACAGCAACATACCAAGAATATTATTTGAGCTTCCTTAGAAGGTAATAATAGACCACAGTACAATCTGCTAACTGACATTTCCAACGGCTTTTTACTAGACTAGCCTACCATATTCCACCCATAATTAAAAGTTAAAACATTGAAAAGAAAAATATTTTTTAAAGAAGTGCAATACATACTACAGTTAAAGAATATAAAGGTCTCGGATAGAACACTACGTTCACAATTGAATGAAGAAATCAGATTAGTGAGCAAAATTTAATCAAGATTAGGCAGTTGATAACTCAAAAGGTATGTCAAAAGAAACCTTCAGTCTGCACAAATTTTCGTAACAAATATGACTGTTGGTGGTTGGTTTTAAAACTTAAAATTAACCAATCTAATCAGAATATTGTTTCGAAATTCTAATGATGAATGTTAGCCCAATTAATCATTTTTAAACATTTGTTTTTTTTATTGTCTCCTTGATTTGTACAATCAGTCCGGTTTCCGATCTATAAGCACATCTTATGTATGCTTAACCTAGTGCTTAATACTCTCTATTAACATGTCATGAAGAATAATAATTCAATGAACATTCTCTACTAACTATATACATTGGTTTTGCAGTTTTGCCATACAATATTTATGTGAAACCAGTTGTCAAGTCATTTGGCTTAAATCTTTTGTCTTCTACATTTTTTTTCTTTATCGAACAATGTGGCTGCAAGTTCTTTCTGATGTACCAGGATTTTATCTTTGTATTTAACAATGATTTTGGTGTTTTTTTACGTATCATGGGTATTGTTAGATCAGCGTGTAATTGTTTATTTGGTATGTTTTACGGTACGTCAATTATTGTTCTGGGTAATTTATTTTAAAGTCTTTATATAATACGTTCAAGTAGGTTTTATGATGGTTTTATATAACAGTATTTTATTTTCAATGGAAAATTCTGACTTTCTCTAGTGACCAGTACATCTTACTAAATTTCGCTCCTAGTTGTTTTCTTTTATTAAAAATATGTGTACGCCAGGTAAATCTTTTATTCGAACTAAGTCCTAGTTATTTGATCGTATCTTTTCGTGGAATTTGTTTTCTATTCAGCATGACAGGAAGCAATTCCACGCCTCAGTGTAAAGTGATGTGGGAAGATTAATTTTCATTGGCTTTAATCCTCCAGCGTTCTAACCATTCTTCGAAATTGTTTAAGTAGGTTTGTAATTCTTTTGAGGCAATTATGGGGTCTGCGTGTGATGCTAGAATAGTCGTATTGTCTGCGTAGGTGGCTACTATTGTCTGACTGTTTTGTGGTTTATCTGCTGTGTATATCGAGTATAAAAGAGGTCCAAGAATACTTCCTTGTGGTACTCTGGATAGGATTGGTAATAATTTGTTACATTCTTTTTGATAATTGACTAGACATGTTCTGTCAGTTAGGTATGACTTTAATAAGAAATACAGTGGGTGTGGGAGGGCACATTTAAGTTTGTAAAGTAGACTGGTGTGTCAAAATTTGTCAAAAGCTTGACTTATATCCATCCATATTGCAGAGCAGAATTTTTTATTTTCAAAGTCGTTATGACCAATCGATGTATTTGTTCCGTAGTTCCATGTCCTTTTCGGAATCCGAATTGGTGAGCAGGTATAAGCTACTGATCTTCGATTATTGGCATTATACAGTAGTATTGGCAGTACAGTAGTTTTTCTAGGACCTTGGAAAGGACCGGGAGTAAACTTATAGGCCTATATGATGCTACGTCATTTAGGCATTTTCTGGTTTTTGTATCATTACCATCTGTCCTACCTAAAATTGTCAAAAAAAGTATTTGAGTCTCAGTATTACATTAAAGATTTATGTTAGTACTTTTAGTCCTTTTTGGGAAGTTCTCGTAGTATTTTGCCAGTAATGAGATCATATCCCGGTGCCTTTTTTTGGGTTAATGCAGTGGTGATATTATTGCTTTTATCTCTGCTTGATTGGTTTTTTTAGTGGAAGAGCCATTTGATGTGGTGTTTCAAGTTGTTGGTTAATTTTCTCTCCACTTTTTGGTTTTGGGTGAGGTTTAAAAACTGTGGTTAGGTATTTAGCAAAAATATTACCCTTTTGTTGGCCAGTTCTAGCCTAACTGTTATCAATGTTTCTTATCGGTGGAATTTGTTGTAGAGGCCGTTTTAGCTTGCAAGTAGCCTTCTATAGAGAAGGAGTTAGTTCTCTGAGATATACTTGTATTGACTACTTTATTGTGCTATTGTTTATCAGATGGAGCTCTTGTTAGCTGCCAACGTTATCTTGTTTCCATTTTTCTGGAAAATTTTTGTTTCACGATTAAAGGGCATTTCTGTACAATACGCTCATTTTCGCTATGCGGCGTTGCTTATACTTTCAACTACATTTTCTATTTTTAGTTCAGTTTTAAGCGGTATTTCTAATGGTACCAACTCATTTTATTTCTCTCTGAAGAGGTTCCAATCTGTTTTGTTATTAGTTAGTGACGGTTTTTGATTTTTCTAGCACCTAAGTTAATGTCGTTACGATAACTGGTGTATGATCTGATGTAAAATCTAGAACTGACTTTACTATCATTTCTTTGCATCAAATCCTTTAGCTATGCAAAAATCTAATAGGCCCGGTATCGTATCAAGATCAAATAGCCAGTATGTGGGTTCTTGCGTTGTTAAATAGATTAAGTTGTTATTTTTTATCGTTTTTAGTAATTTCCTTTCCTTGGTAGTTATAGTTCTGGCGTCTCAAATTGTATGTTTTGCATTAAAGTCTCCTCCAACTATGAAACAGTTACCTAAGGTTTTGGAAAATTTATTAAAATCCGATTGTTTATTATTATGCTTGGGTGGGTAGTAGATTGCTGAAATTGTTATTTCTCCTAGTTTGTCTTGTATGATGATACTAGTGTCTTGTATATTGTCCAGCCTATATTCTTCCTGTTCGTGGTGTTTAATTTTGTTATTGATAATTATAGCGGTGCCTCAGTGTGCTTTATCGTCAGGATGTTTGGTACTATAAAAATTATAATTAGGAATTTTTGTGACTTTTATTAGTAATGTTGGCTTCTGAAATTAACAGTATGTCAATTTTTAGTGTTTGACCAAAAATTTGTGAACATAAATAAATAAAAACTCTTTAAATGTAATTTCTTGAAGCTTTTATTTTAGAAACAGCTCACTAGCTCAAATAATTGCCAGAAAATTTTGCTTTTTGCTAATATTTTATTTTAGTAGAGCAATGTTTGATGTTAGAAGTGTCAAAACTGTTATTACTCTTTTACTTTTGGATTGAAAAATATAAAATAATTTTCACCTTCCATAACGATGCTTTTCTGCCAATAAGTGGACGGTTTAATTCTCTGCAGCATTAGGGAATCGTATCAAATTGGATTACTCTGTATTTACCATGTTGATGTTTTAAATGACCTTTGGTCAAGATCCTGTAAATAGGTTGGTTGATTCTATTCACCCAAACGTGTAGAAATACTCTATTTTTTGTTGGACATATGCATTCTATAATTCCTTCACATTTCTCTAGAATACGGCAAATAGTTGACAATTAATATTTTGAATTTAGGTTAATTTAATTTGTCATAAATTATAGATAAACTGTATATTTCAAATTTGTGTTATATTCTCAAAACTTTATTTAATGATTTTCACTTGTAATGTTAATAAACAAGTATTCTGTATTTGTTAAGGCCAATGACAGCATTATATGGTTACATTCGGTAGTAAAAGTTTACATTTTAAAACTTATGTCACATACATTAGTCACATAGCTATTTTTCGCACCACTAAGCATTGCACAAGATTTTAACACCATTTAAATTAACACCTGAGGCACTTAGCAATATTATTTAATACAATTTCCGCAATAATGTTGAAGGCCTAGAGAAAATTTAGATTTATGGTTTTAAAATTTTGTTATATACATTTTTTTTTGTATACAGTCTTAGTGCATAGAGAAAAAAACCCTTAAATGTTTTATGTAAATATTTGGTTACAGAATTGGTTTATTTATTAATTGTAATGGATATAATTTTGGAGGAATAATAATTATGTTGTTATACAAAGTTACATTACATTTTTTTAGACATACTTATCTTCTTACTATAATTTTAAATACAATAAAATTTGGTTTTATATGTTTTTATATAATAGAATAGATTACTTCACAGATATAGACATTTTAATAAAAAGCTTCTCAACTTTCTGTTACGATGAAAAAAAGGAAAATTATTGATCTTGAGGCAAATTGTAACCCGTAATATTTCTATATCATTTTTTAAATAAAATTTTTTGGAAGGAAACTTAAGAAATATAAAAGTGTAAGTTTTAATATTTCATCAAAAAATAAAATAAATCGTTACGCTTGCTTTAGTTGGACACAAAATTTTATTTTTAAGCTTCTTTTTTATTTCGTCACTGAATTTAAGCTCAATATTAAAAAAAAATTATATAGCATCCCTCAATCCAAGTGCTTCCATTTTAGTCTGTAAACTAGATATGTGTCTAACACTTACACAATTTTTTGAATTAAGGTTTTTAAATATTTTAATAATCTGAAGATTGTATTCATACTTTTTTAATAGGACTCATAAGGTAAATTACTAAAATTAGCGCAAAAAATCCCACTTCTTGTTTTTCCCTTTTTTATTTAACTGAGAACAGTAAACAAAAAGTTTTTGTAATATATTACTCTTGTCCTGATCTTATCCTAATTCTCACATTTAAGATTTTCTTCTGTACAACTTTAGTTATCAGTAATCTTTTGATTGTTTAAGTTTTTTGTTCTCAACGTCCACAATTTTACTTTATGTGTTATAAGTTCTACTTTATTTAATCTTAATATTTTTTAAATTGTATTCTTGGGTTTATAAGTTACTTTTTCTACCTGCAATTTATATATAGCAATTTTCTACAATTGCACCTCCTTCGTTCTCTTATTTTCTGGAACTCTTTAGACTGTTTTATTCTATTGATTTATATTTTCTATATTTTTATATATTATTTGTGTTTTTGTCAATTTTTCTACTGTTTAGCTTTATTTTGTTTATCGAAACCTCATTTCTTAATTTTTTAATTAAACAAATTTAGTTTTACTGTGTTTCCTATTTTATCTTCTTAAATGTTTTTAGCTTCAAGTTTTTGCCTAAATCACAATTTGTTAATAATAAAGACACAAACCATGACTACAAAGCAGATCACTAGATACAAACATAACACTCGAGAAATAGTCAGGTGTCTTAAAAATATTCAATAAATGATTAAAATAACTTCCCGAAATCGTTGAGAGACATTTTACATAGCTCGATGTAACATATCCACATAAATTTGAGAAATTTTCTCAAATATCTTTTTTTATTTTATAAAGGTTGAATTGTTGCACGAGAAAGTGGCTCCTTTTTCTATATTTATGACAATACTAGCTTTACAATATGGAACAATGTGAAATAAACATTATGAACAAATTAAAATGAAAATTTAATATATATATATATAAACGTTTAACGTTCATTAGTAATAATCTAGGAGAAAAAATTTAATAAAGATGTTATTTTTTTATTTACTCGAAGAAAGGTTAAGTTAATTCGAAAAAACAAAGCATTACATCAGTAATATACAAAATAACACTGCAATGTCTTAGAACTGTATATTACTTTTTTTAATGTGTTAGAATTACTCTAATTTGAATATATATGTATAATTTTGATGATTTTCGTATTATAGAGATCCAAATTTTACTTCAGGATGTTTTTTCTAAATGAAACAAAAAGTATTATGTATGAAACATGCAGCGGGCTAAATGCCCTCCACGATTCTGCTGAAATGCGAGAGAAGTTTTTTATAATGCTTTGCCATGCTAGCAGCTCCGTTTTAACAGTTACCCATCTGATGTTCTTTTTTAGTCCAGGAATACTTGCAGGCTTGTTGACATAAATCCTTTCGTTCGAATAGTTTCAAAGGAAAAGGTCTAATAGGGTTAGATTACACGATCACATCTACATCGATGTCAAAAAATTTGTTTTGAAGTAAAGTGAATGTTTTATATGTTATATGACATGTGGTTTCATTTTGTTAGAACCACATGTAATTTAAGTTTGAATCGTTGGTTTAATTGAAAAAGAGTTGTTTAGCAACTTCCCATGGCGTTTACTATTGTAAGCAACAATGATGCGGGCTTCATCCTTAAAAAAGTACGGACCAATGGTTCCTTCAGTCCAAAATGCACACAAGAGTGTATTTTTGAGATTGAAAGTTGAGCTCTATCCCTCACTATAAGTTTTTTTTTTGCAATAGCAGAATTAACTGCATTACGAGAGTAGAAAAGAAAGTGTAGTGGAATGAATATACCAGTAGGGGAGAAGACTATATATACATTATAATTCGCGGACGACTAAGTAGTTATTTCTTAAGAGAAAAACGATGAGGAGTACGTATATGGCTAGGGAACGAAAAATGGAGATCAATTAACCATAGACAAGACAAAATACTTACCAAAGGAGTACAGTCAGAAAGATTACAATTGGATACAGAGAAATAATAGAAACATGTAAAGAATACACAATACTTAGGAACGATGATAGAAAAGAAATTAGGAATGAAAGCAAAATAAGTGAAAGAATTATCAAGAGTAAAAAAGTAATTAGAGCAATAAACAGCATACTGTGCTACAAAAATTCAAATATATAATACAATGGTAAAAAGCGTAGCAGACAGAACAAAAGTAAACTCAAAGCATTAAAATGGACTTTTTGAGAAGGGCAGCAAGGATATTAAGAATGAACAGAGTGAGAAACGAAAGGACAAGGAAAATTATGGGAATCAAAAGCTACACAGTAGAAGAAAGAGAAAGGAGGCAACTGATTCGGTATGGACATATTTAAAGAATGGTCAAGGGATAAATACCAAAAATGGCTATGGAATGGATACCTCCGGAAAATATAAAAAGAGAAAATTTGAGAAAGAGCTGGAATGAAGGGATGCGAACAGCAATGGAGAGATGAAATATACAAGAAGGAAAATAGCAGAACCGAGCGCAATGGAGATATCTTTTGGGGACCGAAAGGGACAGATATGGCCCGTGAAATTGGCGAGAAAGAGAGAGAGCATTATGTGCTTCGTTCTCTTAAACTCAGTTTACTAATATACTGTATTTCTGGTAGTTTTTGGTGGATTATGCCGTGTGTTTAGATAGGAAGTATACAAATGCAAACGAACACAGAACGCAGTTCAAATTTTAAAGATCATCTTATATAATAAAGTTTGGGGAAGCTAAGATTTAAATTGAATTATATATCTCTTAGAAACTATACCCAAATTATAATTGTATTTTTAAATATATCCTAGGGACGTTTCACTTGTAAAATATATGAGTATATCGTCAGCTCTATTCCGAAAAAATACAATTAAACGCATTTATAATAGATATTTGCCCAAAATGCGTTAGATCCCTAACAGGAAAATAAATGTACAGATACAACATCCCTATTCCACGTTGATTAGAGCAACGCGAAATGAGCCGCGGCTTGCTGCGCCTGATGGCTGCGAGCTCTCATTAACGGCGTAAGTCAGCCGCTGACGCTGGTGATTACAACGCCATCCGACAAGCAAAATTGCAGGGCTATATGCTATTACCCGGCAGGACTAGCACTGCACCAGGTGATCCAATTTAGCTACACGCGAGGCGCTCATCCGCCCCCGCTCCCAAGAAGCTGCCCTCGAGCCGACAGCGGCAGCCGCCACGGTGAATTTCCTACGCGAAATTACTGCGCCGTCTAAAGGGCCAACCACTTGCATGAACAAATCGACATATCGCCTAATTAGCCGGCTAAATTGCAATTTTCCCTGTCGGCCTCGCGAGCTGCACTTTGCATGCGAGTGGGAATTCAGCGGCTGGATCGAAACTCGGAGAAAGTTCCGCTGCAGCGGTGTGCGGTCTCGCCACTCATTTTGCCAAAGGGTTTGTTTGGTGGACGCCAACATTGTTTTTACCTCCAACTTTTAACTAGAAAAGTTAGAGGTCATATACATTACACATAAGAGAACAGTTTATACATATATTTAATTTATTGACTCTTTGCTATCTGTATAAAATACAATAAGCAAAAATAAAGTGCGATAAGGATGACATGATTAGACCTAATAATTAGTATCCACTCAGCCTAGCACTAGAGTTTTCGTTTTTTTTCATATGTGGTCTTTCCCTGTGAAATGTTTGTCTAGGTGCATACCTGAATATTTTACTTCTGTTACTTGAAGTATAAATAAAAACCAGAATTGAAACCAGCCGTAAAGTATTAGGAAGCTTAAATTTGATATGGTGGGATAAACATATCTCGAGGATGTTAAAATACATACAGGTAAATCATTAGTAAAATCAGTGCTGTGCTATGGTTGTGAAATGTGGAGAGTTAACAATGAATACAAAAGAAAACTACAGGCCGTAGAGATGGACTACCTTAGAAGAAGCGCGCTCGTAATCAGAAGGGAACATGTTCCCAATGATGAAATCCGGCTTAGAATGAGACCCACAGACACAATAACAGACAGAATTAAAAGGAGAGGACTGAAATGGTTTGGACACTTGATCAGGATGGATGACCAACGATGGCCGAAACGAATCTTCAAACGGACTCCCCCAGGAAAACGGAAAAGAGGAAAACCTAGAAGATCATGGAATAACGGAATAAGAGACGCGATGATCAACTATCAAGTACAAGAGGAAAATGCTTAAAACCGAGACATGCATCGTTTGAGAATATATATATATATATATATATACTTAAGGTAACGGCATATTATTCATAAAAACTTACGGTTTTTATGTTTAACCAAAATATCAACGGTTGCTGTCAATATTCGATCACTGGTGATTAGATCATTGGCAAGGAAAACATATAGGAGAGGTCCTAATACGCTGTTTTGAGGCACCAGATCCGATTGGATGAAAGTCGGTTAGCTGCTGGTCATATTTGACTTAAAAAACCTATTTTCTAAATAAGAATTGAGGATGACATAGTATGAGTGCCAGACTTTGTCAAAAGCCTAGTTGTAGAGTCAAAGAAGGCTGCAGTGCAATACATCTTTTCTTCAAAGAATCGATTTATAAAGTCAACCACTCGATTAATCTGGTGTATAGTAGGATGCTGCTGCCGAAACCAAACTGGTGGTCAGGAATAAGATTATGGTCGTCTACGATAGACAGCAGTATTTTGACAAATAGTTTCTTTGGACAATTTGCCAAGAATAGGCAAGGGATTGATAGCTGTACGAATTGACTTCACTGGTTTAACAAGTCTGGGAAGTAAGGTTACTTCGCCAACCTTCCATTGCGCTGGGATAACGGAACACTAATAAATATACGTATACTTAGCGTACAAACACAATCACGTGAAAAGGAAAAACAAGAAATATATTTATATTTTTATACTGGGTGAGTCATAAGTCGCGATACTACTTAAACAGTCAATAGCAAATTTATAGTTCCGGGTTTTTTCCAGGATTTAAATGTATAGGCTTTGGAGACTAATGATGGAAAAATTTACCTCAAACGAAAAGGTCAAAATTATTAAACTCTACCTAAAAAACCAAAGGTTCATTGTACACAAATAACATGCTTACACGCGTCATTTTAAAATTAGGAAGCCACTTTAAAAATCTATCATACTGAGACTAATTAGACCTTTTCGTTAACACAAGTTTGTGGGTGATCTGCCACGAAGTGGCAGATTACGTGTTTTATGCGCATTAGAAAATAGGGAACGAGTACAGAAAAACATTCAATAAGATGCAGAAACGTTCACAAGAACTTAAAATATTAAAAACATCACTACAACGACTAATTAAAAAGATTTATATACGTATCCCTATAAGGTTTAATTAGTCCAACAGATGAAGCTGCTAAATTTTCAACAAAAAATAGCCAGGGCTGATAGTAGAGTTATTCAAAAACTGCGAATGGACCATAAAGCCCATTTTATCTTAAGAGCTTTGTGAATAAACAAAACACTTGATTTTGGGGTACGTCAACATGAGCTAAATCTTCTCAAAGTCAGTGTTTGGTACGGGGTGATATCAGGAAAAGTAAACAAACCAAATTTTTTTGAGGACAATAATGAGAATGCTGCCACGATTACCGGAACTCGCCAACAAGAAATGTTATTAACATATACGAGTGCTGTATTACCCCCTCTCAAACGAAAATTTTCTATCGCTTGCGGTTCCGGAAATATAATACCTCGGCCGCGCCTGCCGCCAAGCCAGAATTTGTCATTTAGAGGCGTTCGGGTCGGCACGGAAAGTCACGAACAATTTTTGCTATATGTTGAACTTTGACCTGTGTGATAGCAGCAGCAGCAGTACTCATAATTTTTTTTATATATATAATTCGTCTAGCTTGCTAAGAACACGCAGAACTTATGGTGGTAACAAGATGGAACAACTGTTCATACCACAAAAAAATCTATGCAGCTTTTAAGAGACCATTTTGTCGAAAGAGTAATTTCTCGCAATAACGTTCTCTTGATTTGACGGCTCTTATTTTTTTTGTGGGGTTATTTAAAAGATCGTGTTTGTGCCAATAAACACAGAATATTCAACAGCTCAAACAGAACATTCATGAATTAAATTCGGGACACAGACGAAAACATACCAGCTAGTGTAATGTAAAGAGGGCCAGTGTTTGTAAAGAAGAAATGTATTTGGTCAATATAACTATCAAAGTGTAGAAAAAACGAACCACTAATAGTATAGCTTATTGTGTAAAAAATTGCACAAATATTTAAAAATTGCAAAAGTTATTAGTTGATGGAAAAGCAACTTTCAACCTCCGTATCTTTGAAACGGTTGAGAATTCAAAAAAAAATTATTAAACATTTTTTAGTTAGAATTTCTTATAAATCCTGTATAATATTCTCTATAAACTCGTGAAATACCCTGAATAATAAGGTAATAAACGTAAAACTACAACAAAATTTTCCTTTTTAAGCAATTTTAATATGCGGGAATAAAGACTAAATAAAAAACTAATTAAAAGTAATAAGTTTCGTTTTGTAAAGTAATAACTAAAAGAAATAAAAGATTTAAAAATATAAAACAAACGTACCATTGTTCTAACGGATTAAAATTATATGAAAGCCATAAAAACTTACAAAAAATTATACTGAAACAATAATAGGAGGACAACAGCAAAGAATTATTTTGTTCAGAATGAATGCCAAAAACACAACTATAAAATATAAAGGACGCCATTCTAGTATAAAAAGTGCAAGAGCGGAGCAACCAACTAAAACCACTGTAATACAATAAAAACGATAAAATACGTATATGTGTGTTTTTCATAGAATAAAATAAAATAGAAGCATCCTCGCGTGTCGCGACGGATGCAAGTATTTGTTTTTGGAGCTTCGCCGCACGTAAAGTTGCGTACGCTCTGTTTAAATTTGTTTTATTTATTCCAAGAATATTCACTCTCCGCCTTAACATAGTGACAACTATTACAAATTATGACAATTTAATTAATAAAATAATAAGGTAGGAACTATTATGACATATAAATTAACATCAAGGTGGTACCCAGTGGCGCAACCTAATATACGTTAGCAGGGGAAAGGGTTAACATTGGACCAAATCGAATTCATCTGGTAGAGCTATTGGTTCGAACTTTCAAGCTTGCAAGTTTCTTACTCGTGATTATATAGCCTAACTCGACAATTAATAGCAAATTTCTTAATTTTCTCCGTTCTGGTGGATACGTGTAGATCTCTATGAATAATTTCATTTGACATATACCTTGATGCTTTGACAACGGCACATTTTTCACTGAAATCGTTACACAATCACTAAGTTCCATTTATTTGTTGAGCTCCACAATTATAATTAATATGACCAGAGTGGCCTCAGTATTGTTTTTGAACTTTGTTGTCTATTGATAACTGACAGTGGCGACCGATAAGCTAGTACAATTTTCTAAATTTAGTATCTAATTGTCTCATTTTGATCTAAATACGTAAATTTTCAATAACTTAACATCTCCTACTTGCGATATCTCTTGATGGTTTTAGAAGACTGGAGAGAATGTTTTGCCACGCGCATTGATTTCGCCTAACTCACTCGGCTATGCATTTTAGGTCAACTTTAGATTTTACTCAGATGGTTTTGGAGATATCGCTACTTCCGAGTTGCGGTAAAACGACAGCAGTATCATCGGAGAAGGTTGCTATTTCTGTTAGATTTGTAGTTGGAAGATATGCAATGTACAGTAAATACGACATTGAACCCAGCACACATTCCTCTGAAACCCCAAAATTAATGGGCAACAGTGGCGGATGGGGCAGGTCAGATTTTATTTTGAGGAAACCCTTGTACCAAACTTTGGCAAAGGCTTGAAAGGAATGGAGCAATAAAAAGTTGTCTCCCCTAAAAATTTGCCTTTTTCTAGGGATGATTTGTGCGACTTTCTAGTGGTCGGAAGAGATTCTAGAATTAGACTCAGTAATAGTATGCCTCACTTATTTCACTTTAAACTTTTTGATGGAAGAGTCTATCTGAAATAGCGTTTCTAAACATTTATGAATATATTATTCGTCTTTCTGTGCTAAAAACTCTCATTAAGTAGTTAGCAAAATACTTTTTTTTAACTATTTAGTGGATTTCCTATCATGTTGTAAAAATCTATCTATCAACAAAGTAGAATTGCTTGTGGGGAGTTTAATTGATTTTTGATGACTTATTTTTTAGTTTTGGCCATACCAGGTTCGTGCTTAAATCCTCTCTTTAGTGTCTTGTCACCTTATACGCAACAGTTCTGTTTTTGTACATCTGAATATTCTTTTTATTTAAATTTATCTTGCATGTTAGATACATTTGTGCGTTTGGCGACACAAATAACAAATGAAAAAGAGATTAAAACATAGATATACATCTGGGAAGTTTATGACTATTGCAGAAAACTTGACAAGCGGTTTTCCAAGAATTGGGGAATTTATGAGCATTTCTTAGAGTTGTTCTTAGGTTGGGTACACACTGAAAATCACCATTATAAGAAAATCATAATTTCATACTCTTCTTAGTTGGTTTAAAACATGTTATTTTAAGAAAGAGTGGCCCAATATCTTAGTCACTGTTTAATCAGTATTTGAAAAATTATGATCTTAACAACATATACTAAAAAAGATCTTCAAACAAAAAATTAATTCGTCCATTTTTTTTAAAGGTTACATTTATTGCTAGATCAACAAATACAATTTTGTTATACATAGCACTGATGTTGTGTAAATTATATACATGACTTTGATTACATAACATAAGGAGACTTTTAGCTGTCTCAGCAAACATTTCAGTGACTGTTTCAGTAATTTTCACGATCGGTTAATATAATGTCCTGAGGTAGTTGACGTTTGAGTCTTGTGTGTATCTTTGTTCGAAAGAGTTCATAATGAACCGCACCACTACACGCACTTCAGTTGATTATAAACTTTTTTGCACTTTTTTTAATGTAGTCTTCAATGGGCATGATTCCTAATTCTTGGTGTAGCTGTGTGTTCCGAATGTACCAAGGCGCGTTGACTGCAATTCGTAGCACTTTGTTTTGGAACCTCTGTATTTTGCGTAAGTTGGTTTGAGACGTGTTGCACCATATCGGTGATCCATATAGTATTAGTGGTCGTAGCAGGGTTTTGTATAACAGCATTGTGCATTCAATTTTAAGGGAACATTTACGGTTAATTAGTGGGTACAGCTGTTTGAGTCTGGCATATCCTTGGATTAATTTCTGGTTAATGTGAAAGCCCCAACTCAGCCGTGTGTCCAGGTAAATACCGAGGTATTTGACTGCTGAATCGTTGGATTTCCACGGTATTGGTTTATTATTAATGTGAACTAGGTTGGGGTTCGTGATTCGTCTAAGAGTAAATATTTTTGCTTGTCATTTATCTGGGTTGATTTGGGTATTCCACTGTTGAAACCAGCGAGAAAGCTGGTTTGTGGCTTGTTGGAGAGCTTGTACTGCTTCGTCCAATGACGATGCTTGAGTGAAGATGGCTGTGTCATCCGCAAAGGTGGCGAGAGTTACCTTAGTTTCAGGCAGGTCAGAGGTGTAAATGGAGAATAGGACTGGACCCAGGACGCTGCCCTGCGGAACACCTGCATGGATATTTTTGGTTTGTGATAGCGTGGAGTTCACTCGTACAGCAAAGGTTCTGTTTTCGACAAATCAGAATAAAATGGCTTTTAGATAGGGAGGCATGTCAATATTTAGGATTTTTAGCTTTAAACCTTCAAGCCACACTCTGTCAAAGGCCTATGAGATGTCTAGAAATAAGGCCGCAGTGTAGACTTTGTTTTCATAGCCACGCTCGATAAGTTCGCTTATACGTTGTATTTGATGATATGTAGAGTGGCCTTTTCTAAACCCGAATTGGCTTTTGAAGAAAAGGCTTTTCTTGTGGGTATTTTTAGTGATTGTATTTCCCATTAATTTATTTTGGCTTTAATAATGTTTTAGACCAGGACGATTAAATTCTAATGTTTAATTTTTAAATTAGCTTAGTTTGTTGCTAATTAATGTATGGGACTATTTGTAGATATAAAGAATGAAGAAATGTCTTATGCAATATTTGCGTTAGATATGCTTAATTGCTTTTTTTAAAGTGATGATTTTGGAAAGCTTAAATACACTTTAATCAAAAACACTTTTGTGTTGCTCAGCAATAGTAGAAAAGGTTGTTTTTGTTTCCTCAATTTGAAGGCAAATGTCTAGATACTTCAAATATTTTGTTTGTGGCAGTTCCGGAAAACTGAAGGAGCAAGTTTTGTTATATGAAGTGAAGGCCACTTGCCTTGATTTGGTTTATTTAAATTGCGTTGTAAGTCACGTAATACTACATCTGGATTATTGCAAAATACCATAATAGCTGTATCATCAGCAAAGATGGCTGTTACTATCAAATTTGTAGTTAAAAGAAGATAAGTATATAGTTGATACATCATTGGTATCAACATGCTTCCCTAAGAAAATTGATAAAAAAAATAACACGCATTTTTCTTTTTGCTTTATGTAAATTGTTTGTCAAATAAAAGACACTATAGCAAGGGTGATACAAATCAGACTTAATTATGTACAGGTATCCCACGTGACACAGTTTGTTAAAGGCTTACGTAATATCTAAAAAGGCCACTAAACAATATTTTTTATTCTCTTGATTAATGTGGAATAGGTAAATTGATCTGTGCACATACTCTATAGTAGCGTCTTCCCCTCTAAATCTAAACAGGTGTTTTGATATTAAATCTTGCATGATTTTTAATTTTTATGAAGATTTTCTAAAGGAAACTTTCTGATAGTAGGAAAAGAATTTTGTTCTTAATGAAGCATTAAATATGTTTGTAATCAGTTTCATGCATATTTGTGGTGGTTATTTTAAAATTCCTCCAGTTATTAGATCATATCTGGGCGATTTTTTTTGTATTCAATTCGAAAATTATAGTTTTACTTATTTCTTTACTTGTATTTTTTTAATAGGTAATGCCATCTGAAAGGGTGAGGGGCGGGTGTTGAAGTATTTGTAGATGCACTTGTCTTCTTCTGGCGTGATTTGAACTGCTTAAAAATGTCTATATACTTTTTTAAATAGTTGGAAAATACAGTATTTTTGTCTCGATCGCTCTTACCTAGACCCCATAGATTTGAGAGAATAATGAATAAATATATTGTGGTAGTTGTGTGGACCCTTTGTTACTCTACAAAATAAATAATTTCTTATCTGAATGAAAAACAATTGCTAATGTTGTAAATTACTTGCTTGTTTCAAGTCTCTACTTATTGAATTTAGTCTATTTTTATCATTTGATCTTTTTCAATTTTGCTATATTCTCCTAAATCTACGCTTCTCAGCAATTTTCCATTTTAATCATGTAAGAATGACTTCCCATTTATTAAGTCGAGATAAAACAAGAATTTATTGTTATATGGTTGTAGTCGTATTCAACTGAGTTCATAACATCGTTTTTCAGTTTTGGATGGTATTTAGAATGTGACTTTTTCATCTAATATTCTTTGTCTTAAGTCTTCTTATTAGAGATCTACAGCAATTAAACAGTTAAGTACTGACCGTAGTTGTAATGGGAAAATGGCCTGACGAGGGATTAAAATTTGATTTGGCTTTGAAATAATTTTGGAATATGGCTTTTACCAGTTGACAGGGCATAAAGATGGTCCATTGCTTTCAGCAGTCACCTTCCTTTTGGTGCAATTATTTTGGATATCCAGTAATAATGCTTTGCATTCTAGTATTCTGCTGCAATAGACTGGCTTTCAAGAACATTAAAAAAGTAATAAAGTTGTTCTTATTTTATAACATGTGTAGTAAATAATATACTGCTGAGATTATTAAGGTTTTTTTGTATATGGTCATATCTATATTTTGGTAGTTCTTTGTATCTCATGAAACTTCATACGTATTATCATAACAGTACAATATGATCGGGGTGATACGCACTATAGATGGAATAATTATAAATGTAAAGGAATAGACTTTGGATAATTAGTACAATATTTAGCATGTTCTTTAATATTAGTGTCTTTAGTTCTTGCCCATGTTTAAATAGTCTATTGACATTCCATTTGATAATTAACGTATATTGACACATTAGGCAATTTTTGAGACGACTGTGGTTAGATATTGAATATAATACCCATTTGTTCCATAAGTTGTGCCAAAATGTTTTCTAACTCATTTGTACACTCTCATTGGGTTGATTATTTTATCTAACCCTTTGAGATATGATTGTTTTGTTCTTTCTAGTCAATTTTGTGGAACCATCGTTATTTGATCTGTTTGATTTGCATTTATTTATTTTTTTCTTAACGTAAGGTTTACATAATGGTTTTATAATATTATTTATTCTACTAAATTTATTATTTTCCGCCATTTCCATGCATTTTGTGTTAGATACGGAAGAGTTTTATTATATTTTTCATTTATCGTAGAGTACTTGTAAAACTTGTAAAAGTTGTTGGTTTTCCGATGTATGTACCCGAAGTATAACAATGATAAAGTAACTTGTGGAGACATTTGTGTTATGTGCTGCACAAAATATGTACATATTTTAACCAGGTATTGAGAGTATCTATTCTAATTATAATAGTTTTATACTAGTCATAAGAGTTTTCTACTACTAACTACGTCCTTACTAGAGGCCAAAATTTAGATAAAATAAAACAACCAAAAAAGGTAAAATAAAAAGTTAATTAGATGAAATTAAAAACATGAAAAAGGTAAAATAGGTAAAAAAGTTTCAATAGGTTTTGCATATATATTTGCAATTTTCTTATACACATTTTACACTACATAAAGAATTTCGTCTTTATACATATTCACAAATTTCCAAACACAAATTAATAATTCTCTTAATTTTTTGGAAGTCAGATTTGTTCTTTTGTTTGTTAAAATATTTTTATAACATAAAAAAGATCGCTCTACATCTGCAGATGTAATAAGAGCGAACTTTAATGAACTTATTATGTGACAGTCTAAGGAACAGTCACTGTTAGCATCGGTTACATGAACATCCCCTACTTTCTTAATGCCCGTCAATGAAGGATTTCGTTCCAGCACTTCCTGTAACTTCTTTTGGCAGCCCTTGCCAACGTTTCCAGGTACGGTTTTAATAATTTGTTGTGCCTGCTCAAGGATTTTTAGTAAATCAACTAAGGTTACAACAGATGTCCCTAGATACGTAAATTATACAAAACATGAATAACAGCAAAAGGAAATTGTACGTATTGAGTTGAGTTTCAAAAATGACAATTCATTTTTTTGGTTGGGTTGGGGAGGTTAAGTATTTGTAGACAAATTAAAGCAAAATATATAAAAATTACTTACCACTTCACTACAAATTTGACAAAAAACTTTTCACCATTCGTGGTTAAATCTGCGTCCATTTTACACCATAACTGATATTTCACGGAAACACTTTTTCTCTCTGCTGGTGTCTTCAGTGAGTTGTGCACAAAACAGCTGATATATTTAATTGATCGAAAACTTGTAGGTGTACTTAAATAACTATTCAATAAAATTTCATTAGTCAGACAATAGTGATGTCATAGTGGCTATTAGGATTTTTAAATAATAATTACTTTTAAATCGCCATATCTATAGATGCGAAGGTTTTCACGACCAGTGTTATGGTGCATCATGTGATTGGTTCTCGGGTTATAAGGCCGTGGTCGGAGTTCGCAAACTCTTGACGTTTCGTCCACAACTGTGGCGGACATCTACAAAAGAAAAAATCTTCTAAAAATTAAGTGAGTTAAATGTTGCATTCTTTCGTGAATAGTAATGTAAAAGTTACTTTAGAATTGCGAAAAAATCGAAAAAAGGAATTATTAGGTAAACATACCCTAAATAAACTTAACTAAAAAAATAAATCCACAAAAATACTTCGCAAGCTACTGAAAAAAGTAAAAAATTAGGTAAATAGAAAGTAAACAATAAAGTTCTTGCCGTTATTAATGGCCAAAAAGAAAATGATTTACAGAAAGTGTAGCCTATTGTTAGTCCTCGAAGTAATCGCCATCGGCATCCAGCACTTTCTGCCAACGTGTTTTCAGGTGTGCAATCCCCTTGCGGTAAAACTCGGGGGTTTTGGACGCAAAGAAGTCTGTAAGTGCTTTATTGGTGAAGGATTTTCCACGAAGATGATTGTCCAGGGAGTGGAAGAGGTGGTAATCGGATGGCGCAAGGTCAGGTGAGTAAAGAGGATGTCACAAAGTCTCCCATCCAAGTCGCTGTATATTATCCCTGACCACCCGCGCGACATACGGTTTGGCGTTGTCATGAAAGAAGAGTACACTTTTGCGATTTACCAGTGCTGGCTCCTTTTGTTGCAATGCCTGTTGCACACGTTCCAATTGCTGTGAGTACAGGTCCGCAGTGACCGTTTGGCCCGTTGGTAGTAGCTCAGAGTGAACCACTTGACGACCTGTCCACCAGACACAAAGCATAATCTTGCGTGGGCACATAGGTGGTCTTGCGCTGTGAGGGACAGTATCCTGGGGTGACAACCAATGTTTGGAACGCTTGGGAGTATTATACAGGGCCCACTTTTTGTCACTGGTGAGCACTCGATTTAATATGGATGCAGCACGGAGGCGAGAAAGCAACGACATACAGGCTGCCACTCTTTATCTCTTGTGGACTTCCAACAGCGTGTACAGAACCCACTTGCTCAGCCTTTACGTCTTACCTAAGTAGTGCAGTTTCATCAGAAACGTTAAATTGTCTTGCAAGTTCACCACACGTTAGATTACTGCCCTCCTTAATGGTCGCCTGCAGAGCTTTGTCATCCAAGGCCTATGGTCATCTACTGCGAGGTTCATCATAGAGGGACAAATCTTCCGACCTGAATTTTTGAAACGAATGCCTTGCAGTACGTTCATTCACAGCACTATCCACAAACGCTTGACATATTCCGCGACCTGATGCAGCTGCTGATAAGCCCATTTTGAGATCGTAAAGCAAACAACACCGAACGAGATTCTTGGACACTTCCACTTGTCTTCGCTATTGTAAGAGTTACGAATGATGAAAGTGCGCGGTGGACCTGCTTTTATAACGACTGATATTCCTACTTTCGACCGACCGATTTTTAAACCACGTGATACACTAATTGCATATTTATTCTCTCTTGATTTAATGGCAAAGCAAAAACGGCAAGAACTTTATTGGTTGGCTTATAGGTAAATACCTAAAATCCGGTCTCTAGTCCTTACACCACAAAACCCAAGACTAAAAATATGTAACAAATATAACTAATTTTACTCAAGCTGTGACTATTGTTGTAGAAATAACGGGTACAACATGTGCGTGCGCTCCGTTTAGATGTACAAAACGATCTAATAACCGATTTTTATCAATTTCTTGTAACATATGTTTTAACTTCTTGTGTAAAAATATTTTCTTAATTGTTAATTTTTTAATTGAAGTTTTTATACACAATGTGATTAAAATGTTAAAATCATCAGCTCTCAGACTTGTACATATAAAAAGTAATTCAGTTTACATAGCTACAAGGTTCGTAAAATATGCCTTGCCAAATAAAATAACTAGATGTAAGACACTAGTTGAACAACTGTTAGAAAAATTTATTTAGTGAACTATAGTACTTTGTATCTGAATTTTGGTATGGAATAGTGCTGAATTAAGACGAACCATTAGGTCTTCTATTTTCAGCCAGATGGTCGGAAAGTGGTCGAGAAATAAGTGCTAGTGGGCGCAATTGGAGAGATATTTATATTTATTTTTATTTTAAATATTTATCTTCACGTTTTGTTATGACAAATGTTGATCAATTCGAATAATAAAATCGTAAGTGCTCTAAAAATAAAGTTTTTTTTTATTATATAAAAGCTTTTTATTGATAGAGATCTACAGTGTTATTTGGTGTAATATGTGTATTATTGCAGCATTTAATTTGTTTATTAGTTTGTGATTTCTGTGTTATGGCCAGGTGTTAGCGCGAAAAAGTTTTACAAATAAAAATTAGTGTCTGCACATTTCCTACAAACGTCCTACTTAACGAACGTTAATAAGAATTTGCAGCATATTTATACCTTTCATCCTTGGCGGCAGGGACACCTTGTTTTTCTGGGCGCCTAAAATTGCGAAATTGTTTTCTGAGCCGCTCACTCAAGGCCGCGCGCGAAAATATTCCCTTGCATAATTAACTAAATTACCGAAAGCTGCAAGCTTTCGCCTGCACGTGAATTCTCCTCGTCGAAATTAATCACCCAGAGCGGCCGCGGCGAGCGCGGCGCGCGATAAAAATAACTTGTTGCATTATGCGCGTGTTTTTCTTGGCCGCGCGTGCCGAAGGGACATTGCCATTCACGATACTAAATTAGGCGCAATCCGAGTTACGTGAGCAAGTTCTTCCGCTGCTGCATTGTGAGCTTGCGAGCTTTGGCGGCCGGATGGCATCATCAGTGTAACGTTGCAGCAGCGTTAGCGTTCATTGGTTTGCCTTATGCTGAAATCTGATTTTGCTCGTCTGCGTCATTATAATGCAAATTGAGTTGTAGTCCTTTATTTTCGGAGTCGGGCCGGGCGGATTTTTGCATTTTGTTTGTAGTTTTAATGGAATTTACGCAGCGGAAGCAAAACTCTGCGGCGTTCGCGGCCGATAAAGCTCTGGGTTCGCTTTCGCTTTTACAGGGTGCATGCAGAAAAATATCAACATTTTATTGATAAATAGGCATACGTTCTTGTTCCTGTATGTTACAATAGTATGTACGTGATTTTACAAAACTGCAAAAAAGCATTATCTTCTATAGAGCAAAACTTTCTGCAAATTACTGTTATTTTTTTTAATTAGAAGAAAAACGTTGACCGGCTAAGAAGATTTTTAGTTTTGAGAGCCAAATCTGGAAAATAAGAAGGATGTTCTAACAACTCGTATGTAGATCCTTAAATTTTTTTATTGTTAAGAAATGTTTGTGGCCTGGCGCGTTGTATTAATGCAAGTTTTTTTTTATTCTGCAAATCGCGTCTTAACAAAATGCCTTTAGCACCTCAAAAGATTGATGCCAAAACTTTTCCTGCGAATGGATCAGATTTTATCTTCTTTGAAGTTAAACAACTTAATTTCAATCTACTGTTTTCATTCTTGTGTGTAATTGTAAATCCAGATTATATTTTCTTTAAAATGCGTTAGTTCGGAGACTATCATTCAAATACGTTTTTGTTCTTCTGTGAACAAATGAGGTACCCATCTTGCACAAGGTTTCTTCATATACAATTCTTCGTGCAAAATATATGCTATTAGCCATTTTTAAATGCTCACAGCTACAGCAATTTCATGCACCTTAACTCATCAGTCATCGAATGCAATATTGTGTAATTTTTTAATAATTCCTGGTGTTGCATTTTGCGGTCGTTGCTCTTAGGGAATCCCTTCAAGATACATGCGACCACGTTTAAATTAGGCAGTTTATTTCTTCATTTTTGTATACAGCGAAAGAATCCACACTATGTCGTGCAGAAAGAGAGAGCGAGAGGAGGTAGAATTCCCAAGTCCGTGGTTTTAGCGGGTTCGGGTAAACTTCAATATATTGTTCTTTATAACAATAAAATTGTTTTTAAAAAATGATCCAAGAGTTTCCAATTTAATTCTGTGTAAATTAATAGAAAGGTTAATATTTGTACAAATCGTAATCTTTTTTCTCCCATTACCATTTGACACGACACAAGCCGAAATACGTAGTTTGTTCTGATAACATCGAACCATATACAAAAAAATACAATTAAAATAACAAAACGTCTATTAGTAAGAAGAAATAGTCACCATCAAAGTCAGCATCTTGGGATTTCATATACTTTTTTTGACGTGGCAAACCAGAAGACTTCCATTTGATGACTAAGCCTTTATTTCTCGATTATAGATGTATATCTACGTTTCATACCCAATTTTTAAGAAAATCTAAAGTAAGGCTTTAGCACTACTTTAAGTTAGCCTTTCGCTTAAAATTTAACACATCTTAGTTTTCAGAATCCTTAGCTTATCTAATTATTGAGTTGTCAGTGGCCGATCCTTATTGGCTGTACATACATATTCTGGTGTTTTTTACTTTTATTTGTAAATTAATTGTACTATGCCTTTAATCGAGTTGCACTTATTGGATCGTTTTGCAAACTAATGCTCTAGTTTCGCATAATATTTGTTTAAAATTTGCTGATCCAAGTTGTCTTTATTCACACATGCGCATTACAGTTCACTCTCATCGGGTACCAGATTACAACACGACTACGTTCACTCTCAATGCTTTTGATAACGAGTATAAACTAAATTATTTTTTTTAAGAATATAGAATATATTTGCATAGAAAAGCTTCAATTCCAACTTTTTTGACCTAATCTCTAAAAATTTTTGCTTTAAAAATAGGAGACTAGGCTAAAACTTTGTCAAAAAATTTCGCTTTTTGCTTATATTTTATTTTACTCGAGCAATTGTTGATGTGGCAAGTATAAAAACTGCCATTACCCAAATCTTTTGAATTTGAACCGCTTTATAATTAAATCCCCTCTTCTTTTTCAACATTTTAAATGATAAAAATAATTTGCGTTTTGACATTCAAACTCTGTTTTCAGCATAACAGAAAAGACTCTTGATTCTGTTTGCACCCAATAGTTTGGGTCTGCTACTTTTATCGTCTGGTAAATAATTGTCAGTCTAACATTTTGATTGTTAAAAACTTTAATACTCCCGTTTCAGAATCTGTTAAGCTGGACTTTATATATATTTTAAATTTGTATATCTTGCAATATTTCCTTTATCTCTGACTTGTAATATTAATAAACAATTATTCCGCGTTTTCTATAACTAATGTCAATATGCTTAGCTGCTATTTGGCTTAACTCATTATAGCATCTAAAGCATAAACACGGAAATAGACCTCTAAAATTATTTTTTGTCAGCGCGATACTTATTAGGGGTTTTAATGGCAGTTACGACTTCAACGATGTTCTATTAAAACTAAAAATTCCCAAAATTATTAATTGAGATCATTTTATCTCAGCATTTTCCTGCTCGGAATATTTTTTCTTCCTTTTTTTAGCTTACGACTTTTTTTAAAGTAAAACTGGTTATTTAGGTAGTTCTTAAGTATGAAGTTTTTTTTTGTGAAAGCTACAATTTTGTGAACAGCAGGTGACGAAAAATACGTTTCTTTTACACGTTTTTATTTTTTAATAAATTCTTAAAAAAGGATTTAGCAATTGTTGCAACAGAAAGCGAAACAGAAATTTTTTCTTTTTTTTATACAAAAATTTTGTTTTGCAAGTTATAGCACAAAGACAGACATTTAAAGTTTTTGAAACATAAAGGTTTTTTGCTTTATTTTATGAGCAGTACCGAAATAAAGCAAGCCACTCGCATTACCACACTGCATTTTAGAGCTAATTACTTTCGACAAGAAGCTAATTATTTTGATGTAGATTTCACACTTTTTAATAAGTTTCTAGAGTTTGTAAATAATTAAAAAAAATTTCTTCAAACCCTCTTTTTAACGTGAGGGGATTATAAAAACATATCAATTAGCGCAAAATAAAATATGTGATTTTTACAAATTTTTATTACTCATTTTTGTTGTAATTTCATACAATTGAGATACAACATTGTCTTGGGAGTTGTCTATTCATTCTGTTAAGCTCGAAAGCAATCGATGCTAAAAAAATCTTCGAAAATTTTCTTCGACAAAGTATAATTTGTTTTCTTTATTTGACTTTTTAACTTTTAGAAGCTAAAAAAAATATTACTTAAACTTTTCTATTTGTGTGACCACTTTTTTTAAGGCAGCAATTTAACTCGGAGATAGTCTTCCGGGAGTCTTCATAAACAGAGGAACATAACGGTGTTCTTTCTTTAATTTTTTTATGTTATTTGGCTATTATAAGGTGTGATAGATAGATAAAGAAGACCAGCAGCCATATAGTTAAAAAAAAATTTCTACAGGAATATTTTAGGTGAGATACAATATACCGCTTATCATTCATCAATCTGACTTTTGAGAGTAGAGAGTATAAAGTTTGTGGCGGCTGAACTAAAATAAATATTTTTTCATGAGTCTCCATGAGTATAGAAATACAATGTAGTTTTTTATATTTAAATTTATATTATGTCGTTTTGCCCTTACAAAACGCGATTGACAGACTAACAGACATGCACAAACGCATATACTACTACTTAAATATATAAATATTGAGTGATTTCATATTTATAAATAAGGATACGGATGTAAAATTCGGAAAGGCACTTTCGAAAGCGAAGCAAGTCATGCATGTGACCTTTTGATCTCCGTATCTCGGGTCAAATGAGACCTAAGGATTTGAAATTACATAAATACCAAGAAAGATACTGATCTAACATATCTACTGACCAAATATGAAGTAAGGCGGTCAAGTAGTTTCGGAGATATCCTGTCGACAGACAGACAGGCAGGATTGAGATCGCATAAACATTCGCCTACGCCTTACCGGCTTTGGAAAGCTAATAATTATTATGCTACATTTCTTGTCTTAAAGATAGGAAATAAATTAATTGCACTCTGCTCTCTTTATATATAATTAAAGCTAATACTAAAGCTAAATTTTGCTGATTATTTTCACTAGCATCAAGAGAAAACACTTAAACGTACGGAAAAACAATTTATTAAAATTTAGACTGATGAAAGTCTGACGAAAATTGTGTCATGATTGTTTCAGGGTGTTACAAAGTTTTAGTTAAGACAAGTTTGTGATAATTTTAATTAAGATGATACTAATGATTCTGCAGCAAAAACAATGTATCATCCCGACTTCGTGGTAGATATATGAAATGAATTTTAAAAATGTGGAAAAAATTATATAAGGGCTAAACATCAAACTTGGAAGCAATGCTGACTGAATTTAAAAACTGAAGTTAGGGAATTACGATCAACAAAATTAAAAGGAGGCAGCGAATACATAGATTTAGGTTACCGAATTTTTAATTATTAATATTTAATTTATTTATACACTTTTGAATTATCTGTGAAAGATAAATACATAAAATCTTAAGGTTAATACTGAAGTTTAATTAGAAGCTTTGTTTGTCGTAATGTTTTGCTGCATAGATTTTTTCATTGTTTGAAGTTGCTAGTTCTAAAGTTAAATACCGAAATTATCTCATATTCATATACTCAGAACGTTTTAATTTAACATTTAATATTTTAATATTGTAAGTGTTAGTATAATATTTCACCACTTATAGAGGAAATAAAAAACATCTGAATCCATATATTGACGTAAATAATTTGTAGTATCTAAGAATATACCTAATTTAATGCTTTCAGTTGTATTAATCTACTGTCCGTAAATATTTCCCTTTGTGTTTTTTGTTAATTACAAATTATTTTAAGCTGGAAAATATTACGTGAAAATAACTGACGTAATTCATTGTTTTGACATGGTGTTTCATTATTGCTGAAGCTTTTATACATTTTTATGGAGTAATTAGTGAAAGCTCTGCTAAACTGGAAACCGTGGAAAACAGTCTACATGCATAATTAACAGCATATTGATCTGTTTGCTCATTGTGATAATCTATTTAACATGCTTTGCTACTGTTTACATAAAATATGTAAAATCTCAAAGAAATGTCATTAGTGCTAATTAAAAATATTAGTTACTACTAGTGTCTGCATTTTTTCTACCTTTGTTTGAAGTAGATGAACAATTAATTTCAACAGTATTCGTTATGTAGTTAAAAGTTAAAACAAAATACTTAACTGTTTCTTAACATTTTTTATTTTGTTTATAATAATTATAATTAACATAAAACCTAAAAATACACCATATTAGATTACAATTTTATGAATTAGAAGATACATAAAACAATAATATTTTTTAATATATTCTATTGCAATCTTATGACTCAATTGTATGCTTTGTCATTAAAAGTAGCAAACCTATCATAATCCAATTCAAAGTTTTGACATTATTTAACATGAACATTTGCTTAAATAAGTAATATTCTGATAGTAAAAGCCCAGAACTACAATCAGGGCGGCAAAAGAGTTCAACCATATTGTTTTCTAATGTTGAAGTTCTATTTTGCAGCAGAAATTCTCACGTTCTTCTTACAAGGGCAGGCATTTGAGTGAAATTTTGTAATCACGCTACGAGAATTAGGAACAAACTCAAAACATACAGCATGGACAGGCAGGCGTGTAAATAGCCGTGTCCTCGTGAAGCAGTATTGGGAACAAATTACGGCCCGCAGCGGGGAAAAACGCTGAGGCCCAAATCGTCCTTAAACAGTCCGTGCGAAAGCGAATGGGTGTGGCTACCGATTCAAAACCAACGAGTAAATTGCTGCATCGCTCACCTGTAATTGGCTTCGGACTGCTGTTTTCTGCGTTGACTTCCTGGTGGCCACCGTATGTCCTGTTGGCTTCGCGTCTCGCTTTGCGGGAAAATTATGATGCGACCGCACTTGCCGAAATGCGTTTCAAAAAGTGTCGCCGATGGCGTATGCAAGCTCGCAGGCCGAGCGAAAAAGGCTCGTCTGCCGTTTCTAGTGTGCGATAGCAAAACGCCCGCCGATAGACATCACAGGCCACCCACACCACAGACGGTTCAAGGGCGAAAGGCCGCCACACCACAGCACCTTCCAATAATAATCTTAGTTTGACATGTTTAGGAACGGGCTTTGCTAGTTGATCCGCATTTAATCTTTGGATTAAAGAAAAATGTCTGCCGTTTGTCATACGTAATAATTTTCATAATGAAGAAATTATCCAGGATTGCAAAATGTTTGCAGCACTCCAATTCTACGTGCTAGTGCTCGAGTCAAGTTTTGTTATTCAGCTTTATATCTTTATTTGCCTTTTCAAACGATTTTAAATTTCCAATTTTGACCTGATAAGAAGTGTATTTATGGGAAAATTAGGTTAATTATGTAATTAACTTGTAGTTTTCAAATCAACCGCACTAGATTCCCCTTGGAAGTTGTCGTACCACCATATCGTAAGTAATAGCAAGATTACTTTTAATAACTTGTTTGCATTTGTATAGATTTTTATTTAAGTTGTAATTTATGTAGTAAAAGTTTTTCAATAAAATTAGTTTTCTGAATTTTAATATATTTCAAATGGAACAGTACGAATGCGTCTAACCGAAACTAACAAATAGTTGTTAAGAAATTAGCATTCCTTTAAGGGTGATAAAAATTGTATACTACATTGTAAAATGCATCTTGATTTATTTTTTTCCAATCGAACTGTTTGAAACTGTCACCTGGCTCACAGTTCCTTGGTCTTCGGTATCCCAAACCTTTTTTGCAAAATCTGTTGTTGACAGTTTACGTCTCGTAGCTGTTAAGAAATTTGTTCTACAACCTGGTAGATATGGAAAATATACAATTTTATTATCTATATACCCTTCGCTTATTCTTCATATTTATTTGTTCATATCATTTTAACTTACCTTTTGTTTAATATCTATATTATCTCAATTGCATGCTTTTTCCTTTGTTTTCTTTATGAACTAAATTCTTACTAAAATTATAATTCAAATCTTTCTTTTCAACTTTTATAAATTAACAGTTTTGAGGCCCTGTAAATTCCGATGCTCTGTAAAGGGCATAAGGTTCATGAAGAAGATAAATCAATAGATCATTGTGAAAATCTTTGTACTTGTTGCTCAAACTAATTTAATTTGCTACTTCAAAGATGTTTACAATTTATATTTATATTGTCTGTATTATAATAAAATGGCACTTTTGACTTAACATTTTAGAATGCTTGTTCAGCTATTTTGTAAACCAGAGCCTGGAGTGAAGTTTTTGTTAGTTAAATGAGCATTAATGTTGCTGCTCTTCTTAACTGACTTTTTTCAATTTTTTCACTGGTTGGACCTGTAATTGTTTCCTTATAATCTCGTTCCTTATTTTGTTATTGTTACTCCTATTATTTGTACGATGTTCCATCTTTATGATTTGTAATATAATTTTAAGGTTGCCGGTAAGTTTCTGTTTCTAACGTAAGAATTGGGACAAATTCTTATTTAAATATAGTTAGTTTGGCCTTACCTAAAACTTTTTGCCTTAAAATTGTCCTTATTGATGTGGAACGCTGCATTGTCTATTTTTTAAATTAATTTAGTATCCTGTGAGTTTCTTTGATGTATATATACTCTTAAATACTCAACTTCTAGATTTATCTTTAAATTTTTAATTCAATATTTTTGTTCCACAATTTTATTAACTTTTTCCTTTTTTTTGAAAACATAGTCCGATAGTCTGCAAAAGAACATTCAGTTGTTTCGGTTTCTAATGTTGTACATATTCTCTAGCATGTTTCTTAATCAACTGTTATCTTTGTTGACTATGTTGTGTTTCTATTTCTGGGGTTCTATCATACAACTTTCGATAAACGCTAAGCACAGTTCTGATCTTTAACTGTAAAAATATGATAGTGTATGCTTCTACCCTTCTTAACCCCATTCTAATCGTGATTCAATTACTTTGGATATGCACGCACTTCTTGCCTCTTGTTTAACATCTCCTTTGTAATATTATGTTATCCAGGTTACTTTACGAGGGTAATCATAAAAATGAGGTCTCCTAGTTTTTAGGAATAGAAAAAATCAATATTTTAAAACTTGAATATTTCTGTATTTTTCTACATATGGGCCATTTTGGTGGATGCATTTTTGTAGGCATTGCGGCAATTTTTGTATGCTTATAACATACCAGCTCGTCGACATGACGTTAGGAAAGCGTTGGGTCGCTTCTTTTACCTCGTCATCGTCGCTGAAGCGCATTTTGACTTTTCAGTCAAATTCCTATGAATGATGCTTTGAGAACCACAATTCAGAGATCATTGAGAGTGATCCTCCAATCTTTAAGCATGATTTGTTCAACCTTCGCGACTGTCTCCCGCTCTTTTCTTCCTCGTGAATTTTTACGCGACCACCTGTAAACTCCCTACACCACTTGCGAACGTTTTTGACATCCATGCATAAGTCTTCATACACTTCCATCAACTGGCGATAAATTTTAATTGGTTTAACGCCTTTTGCTGTCAAAAACGAAGTAACTGTGCGAACTTTGCATCTGGAGGTACTGGTGGTAGTCCATTACGAAAAAAGTTTTTTTGAGGCTCTCCATTTTGGGATTTATTAAGCCTCTTTGTGGTTTCTTTAATTTTTTATGTTTCAAAATTTGCGTAGATTTTAAATTTCTTAAAATTGATGTGTAATATTTAACAAATTTTGAAATGTTTTTTTTTAACATTCTATAATAATTTTACGATGCATAAATATGATACTCATGATATTCATACATTTTATGTGGTTTGGCGCTTGTGTTTCCGCTTAGTTCTTTTAAAACTCCTTATATTGCTACATCTTCTTTAATGTGATGTGTTACTATTTTCGTAACTTTTTTTTAAATTTCAGTTAGTTTGCACAATGGTATATCATATATTTGTTTCTTTTATACCAGTTTACGTTTTGAAATTCTTCTTGATCATGCACTCCAATAACTTGATATAGTTTACTGGTTTCTTATATATTATAAATCATACTTTTCTCTCACTTTTTTCTTTTCTTAACCCCACTAACTATTATTAATTGTTATATCTTTATCTTCGTGTACCTTTTTACATTATTACTAATATGCTGATATTATCTTTTTATACTCGTATGAAAATTTCTCTTTTCTGGTCCTTCCTTTACAGTTTGCTTGTGTTCCTTTCTCATTATTTAATACACGTTTTGAAATATTTGTCATTGTAATCTCGGCATTCTTGTTATTATTTAGTTTTTTTGTCCTAAATGTATGTTATGCTATCAGTTTTGAGCCATTGATATCTCTTGTGTACTTGTTTAACTTTGCCACGTTTTTTTTTATTTTTCTTATGATTTTTGAGTTTTTCTTTTGTTGTTGCTTGTAAAATATTTTTTTATCCTTAAATTTTCGTTATTTTTGTTTTCCTATTTTATTTTTATATGGTGTACCTTTATCCTAATTTGGGGGTCCTTTCTTAATGTCGACTTTTAGTTGTGTTCTTTTAAGAAATTTTTATTAGCAATTTTAATGGTTTTGCTTCATTACCTAAATTTAAAACTCTGTTACTAGAAAGTGAGCAAAATATCGTAGTATAATTGTGTTTTTTACTTCTTTTTTTAGTGATTGTTGTTCCTCTTTATAAAAAAACTGATTTTTAACAGTTTAAGTTGTTCTTTGCAAGTTTTAGTGCATATTAATAATATCTTAAATTTGAAACAAAAGGGCAAGAAACACCAACTAATGAAGCTTATCAACAGATCGTAGCAATTGCGATTTATTATATCCCTCAAATAAGTTGAAAATTTAAATTGATTAAAAAAGCAGCAATAAAAAAAATGATGATAACGAAAAAAAATTTACCAAGACTTTTGGCCCGGATTTTATTTACATAATATTTTTTGATTTATTTTTATCTGACTTCTAAACTTCTATTTGACTTTTAACGCCTTATGATGTTTTTGTTCTTTTATTTAGTTTTTTAATTTTTGTCTTTCATTTCATTTATTTCTTTTCTGTAGACTTGTTTTTAAGAATCATCTTCTTCATTTTTCCTTTCTATTACATTATCAATGCTAATTCATGTTTTTTCTATTTTACTGCTTATTTTGAAGACTCTCTCTCCGTTGCCATTTTATTTTCATTGAATTCGTCGGTAAAACATCATTTCTTCTTATTAGTTTTTTAGTATTTGAGTTAATGTTAAATATACACCTGAATTTTGTATACAAGTATATGCAAGGCTGTAATTCTTTTTCAATTACTTTTCTTTAGTCTTTTGCGTCATTTCGATTAAAGATAATAAAATGTAGTATCTGTTCAATACGACCCGCATACAGTTCTAGTACATTAATGTGATTTTTGATAATTGACTGAAGTTAAAAGCTTTCTACACACCCTTGTGGTTTAATCTGTCATATTCGCCTTAGTTTAGGGCCAGATTACAGAATTTGTAGTAAATTGTATGATAAGAAAAGCAGATGACATTTTTAGCAGTTGTTTTATAGTTCAGACATATTAGTAGCATGCTTTGCCTTTTAGCACCCCTTAAAAAACAAAAATTTAAATAAACATTAAGCAATTAAGACACTTAAAAAAGAAACCGTTATAGAATATACTTTTATAAAGAATTTTGTTCTTTAGGATCTTTACAATACGCTTTTAAAGTCTGACCATATTTGATAAAAACATTTCACGTACAATGTACCTGTAAGTCCTTTATATACTTTTTCTTTTGTCTCTTGCATAATACGCGCTAACATCGGCCTTAATGAAAGCGTTTAACTACCACTTATAAAAATGCAAATTTTTCATTACTTTTTTTAAGATTAATGCTTTCTAAGACATATGACACTAGTTATTAGTTACAAAAGTTTTATACGTGCAGCTATTTAATTTATTTTACAAGTTTGCTGGCGCTCTAATTTTTACAAATTTATATTTAAAGTTGCGCTTCTAGCCAGTTTTTTGGGCCGGTCAAATTTATAATTTGTTTTGAAGATAGCAAAAATTTATAAGAGTAACCATCTAAATAAAATACTTTATTAATTTGTTGTTTACTATTTCTCTAGTATATAAAGCTTGCAGGTAAACCAATAATTAATTTAATTCGCACTTAAAAACTTGTTAAATAAAATACAAGCATAAGGTAAATTTCGAAACATATAATTAAAGAAAAAACCTAAAAATTTGAGGTACGTATCGCTTGTGGTTCGAGAGATATATCAAATTCTCAATAAAAATTTGACGAACTCCTAATTAATACCCAAAAAATAGAGACTTTATGTAATTTAATATCATTTTTGTAAAATCCCGTATAATCATTTACCAAACTTATTTCGCTTAAATTACATGTGACCAAAAAAATGCCAAAACTTTGCTATCAGTTATGCTTCAAGATACGCAAGAGATGTATCAAATATTGTCTATATTAATAATATTTTATTTTTTATCAATATACTTTTAGACTAACTAATAATAAATTCACACTATAATAAATCCGTATTACAACACGTCTACCTTGTGGATTTTAAAGATATCAAATTAATTCTTTGTATAACACTAAAATAAAGGAAAAATAAAGTCTTATTGCGTTTAGCTTATTTAAAGATATTTTTAAATAATCTGTAGAAGTTTATTGTATTTAGTGATAATTGAATCCCAACCCATTTTATTTATATAAAAAATACATCTGGAAAGTAATAATATTTGATTTTAGAGAATTTATTTATTTGAATGGATATTAGATGCACTTGACAGTGGTTCTGTGTCATAGCTCCCTGAAAGTCTTAAACTGGAATATTTTTCAAAATACTTGTCTCAGCAGCCTGCATATTATTAACAGTCCCAAAATAATGTCCTTTTAAGGTAGATTTAACTCGAAGAAATTAAAAGAAGTCAGGTGAAGGCCGTCTGAGCTGTAGATCGGTTGGAGTAGCGTTACCGCGATTTATTTCGCTAGACACTCTCTCACTAACACTAACGCATAGTCACATTGTCGTAGTGAAGCAACTAGGTGTTGAGGGGAACCAAAATAGCACAGGCTCTCTGCATCTTGAATTGTATCGTGACGATTTCATACACCATGGATTTTGAAAGTTTCTCTTATCTGATCTTAATCTAACACTCAAATTTCGGTCAGAGCTTTCCCGTTAGCCAAATCGTTCGAAATGTAAATGTTGATAGAGCTCCTGTGCGTTGTTCGTCTTTGACGTCATTTCTTCATTCTCTGAACGCTTTATGCCGCCTAAACACTTGTGTCGCCTGTAAAGTTGTCCTCTCAAAGACTTTACGCATCACAGCGCGCTAGGAGAGCTACCGGGCCGACTTCGGGAGGACGGGGGGGAACGCTTGGCCGCTAGGAGGGAGCACGCAGGCGATAATGGCGAAGGCTGTGCGGCCGAGCTCGCACGGTTACCTTCAGTGACGTAGCAAAATTTTAAGTACGAGTCAATTATTGTCTTGTACTGTTTATTTTAATCAGCTTTCGAGTGTTGGACTCGCGCCTCGGCCTTTTTTAAAATAACAAGTTCCGGGACGATGGACCCGGTATAATATATAATAATAGGATAAGGAAAGTCGTGTGATGTTCTCACCAGATTTTTTTAGTTTAACGTAAAATTTTATCGCGTGTCGCTGATTGACATTGCGATGCATTATTATCTGTAAAGCGACGCCCAAACAGCTGTCCCCTTCGCAAGCGATCCACTCCCTGTAAAGTCTCAAAGCCAAATACGCTGGACCGAGCCATTTACCTGACATTTACCACCAACCGTCAAGTTCAATGTCTCCCCGGACCAAGAAAATTAGTCCTATTATTTTCTGGGATTACTTTATAAATATATAAATTTTAAACAAAAAAGATGAAAATATCAAAATAATTTGAAATTTATCCCAAGTTTCTTATTAAACTGAATTAAAAAATTGCTTAATCAATATATCATGATAGGCTCGTGCAATATCAAGCATTAAACTAGCCTTATTAATTTACTTTGATAAAAGCTTGAAATTTTCCGAAAAATTAAATTAGGTTTAATGAAAAATGGGGAACTTTTTACGTTGAAGAAGCCTAACGATTATCACTGCCCGTCCTTCCAATATTCTAAACATGTTGTATAGTTTGCTTAATATAGAGTGGGAAATTATGCAATTGTTTATGTAGCTATAGTAATGCTTATTTCAAAATTGTGCTACCAAATTTAATTTTTTCCTATGGAACTCTGAGTCTACATGAATAAAAATCAAAACTTATTTTGTTTATAGCTAGAAAAGGTATTTATTTAAAAACTGCCTAACCAAAATATTGAAAGTAAACAAAGCTTGGCGTAACTTCAAGTTTATAAAGAACTCCAAAATCTATAAACCTGCGTATCTTTCTTCAATGTGATTTTAAGACTTCTCAAATCCAACATATGTTTGAGGTACAGATTACAGGTATTTTAATGTAGCTTTGTCTTTACTTTTTGGTTTATATTCACTTATGTCAGCTTTTTCATATTAAGACTGATATCGCCTAGTTTGGTTTCTCATATAGGTGGATTGGTCTCACAATTGTTATAAATGAACAACTAATTAATAGTTATGGCCTAAGCACTCGTAAGCTGTTTGGAATTGTTAAAGTTTATTTTCATAAATTGATGTATGGCGTTTTAATCTTTTAACTTCTCACAGAATGTTAAAATTAAAAGATCTATATGCTATACCAAACTGAAGGTGTAATATGGATTCACATTTTTGTGTAATAAATCTATCTACTGATAACAATTAATCTCAAAAATTATTTTTTAGTAAAAAAAATTAATAAGAGGGGGCTTGTTAAAAATTATTATATTTACGTAACATGACATACTTGCTATCAATTTAATATCAACTATCTTATATTAAATACAAGTTAATAGGAGATCATGTAATTTACATGTAAACAAAACGCAATCACAACATGTCTACTAGTCTTGCTACTTGACTGCTTGATTATTAGTACCTTTGTTGTTATATAGAATCTACAACAGGGTTGTCAAACACGTTGTCCGTGGTAGCTTTGTGTGCGGCATGTAATATTTGACTTATTTTATAACTAATACAGTTCGTTTGGAAATTGATCCTAATTATGGACAAAAAGCGACCACCTATGAATTAGCCTCTTTAAGAGCCAATTAAAAGTTTGGTTCTTCAGTTAAAAACCGTTTCTTAACACATTAAGTAACTTAAATTTAGAACTGTTAGGAACCAAATAGTATTGTCAATTTTTGACACTGTGACAGCTGTTAAAATAAATTTTTTCTCTGGTCACATCAATTAAAAACGGAAACACTTATGTACTTTGTACCATAAACAAAGGTTTATAATCCTAAGTTAAGAAAAACGTCTTAACATCTGCAAAAATTATTAATAATTTTTGTCCTTTCTCCATTTACAATGCTAATCTACTGATTTGAAAACATGCGCTTTCAATTTGACCAAGTGACTCTAAAGGACGGCCGCTCAAGAATAGCGTCATACATCGAAACAGCAATTAGAAGGTGCAAGCTTAATAATTTTATCGCTGATTTTAGTAGTGTCTTGTTAAAAGATAACTCGTTTGCGGTTGATCGAGGTCTAATGCTTTGATTTAAGTCTTTATAGGAACATTCCAGTTACTCGCTGTATAGCTCGGCTGTATCTATTTGCGACCAATCGAAAGTCACAAAACTATCAACGTACTATCAAACCGAGATCATGACTGCCTCGCTAAAACAGTCGTGTCAGGCAAATCGGTGAATTTTAGCCCCAAGAAATGTGATCATGATTAACAAAATAAATCCAGTTTTTTACAAGTGACAATATGTTTCAAACAATTGGTAGTAAATTTTGACTCGCTTCAGGTAGTTTGTAAGGATTTTGTCTTGACTTATTGTGCACACATCGACTTAACACAAATTAATCCAGTAATAAGTTCAGTCCTCAAAATTTAAGTGCTAGATAAATGTTAGGCATCCAAAGCAACTTGCAAGTCTTCTTCATTCAAAATTGATAGTTGCCCGAAACGTGGTTGATCTTGAAGGCTAAGGTCACCCAAATGAAACCGCTTGGACCATTTCTAAACAGTCACATTGCATACAGATCCTTGTTCTTCGACATCACAAATATCCTTTGCAGCATCTCTTGTTGACTGTTCTCACTTTCAGAAATAACGGATTAAAACTTGAAAGTTCAATTTTGCAAATTTCCATTTAAGATCCAAAATAAAAATTGTCGTTACATTATAAATATGAAAAGCGACAAACGATGCATAAAAATATAATTTTTTGTAAATGTTAGAAAACGTACTTTAGAAAAATATTCTATTACTGACAAAGAACGAATTTCAAAAACAGTTTACAGACTTCTCAGGACTTTGCCTAGCTTACATCGCCTTTCATATATAATGCTGAAAATGTTAATACAAATATTCAACATGAATTGATTAGCTTCAATGTGATTCCAAACTAAATATCAAAATTTGATATCCGACAATTTTATAACTTTACATCAGTTTCTGTAATTTACAATTGTAACAATGTTTAGAAGTAGCTACGAGTATATGTAAGCAGTTCCTTTCTTTTATTGAAAATTAATAAGAGTCTCGCCTATCCACACTTACTAGCGCTGCTTAAAAAGTTAGCCTAGACTATAGACCTAGAATATGGAAACAGTTGATAAATAAAAGTACTTATTAACAAAAACCGGGGTCTAAAATAGTTATGTAGGACAACCAACAGGAAGAATCATCACATGCAGAGCTTCTTGCAATTGCATATTTATCTACATCAGCAAACGAAGGTTACATAGAATCACCTTTATCGTTTACGGGGCGAAAGGGAGGCATACAACGCCAAATCTAGGTATATGATAAGTACTTGTATGTTAGCCATACATTCAGACCGGTGATAAACTTTTTATTAGGCTCAAATATTAACAATATGTCAGCTCTGACTGCGTTTACTACACGACTGCGGATGTCGTGTGCCTCTCTACTTCTATTCGAGTTTACTTAAATGATTTTGAGCATTATGGGAAATAGTAGGTTGTCTTTGTTTATTTTCTGACCTTTTTTATTATTTGTATCTCGTGTGCGGGTTTTTCCGAGAATCTTCCCTTGACTAGGTGTGGTTTCGCTGTGCTCTGGTTCTTTGAGGGCCGTCTCACCGCGGGTCTTCCCTTGCAGTTTTGTCCTTACTGGTCTTACAGTCTTCCTCGTTAGCTTTTGATTTATTGCTTCGATTGTAGGAGGGACTTCTGAATGCAGCATAGTTTTTCATGCCTGCCAAGTGCCCCTCTCGTCACCCACTGGACCCACTGCAGAAAGTTGAAACATAAGACACCTATGTATTTCTCCTTCCCGCATTTGAAATAGAAACTGGTTCGGGCTGGTCCTTTACAATCCGCTACCTTGTGGCCGTAGCCCAGCAAGCAGGGCTTCTGATGACTTTCACCCTCTTTTGGATAGTACAGTCCCAGCCTGATTATCTTGCTGCGAAGTAGCTGGTTGGAGCTAGTCTTCGGGAATTGGACGCTGATCGTAACTGTGTCCCTAGCACTAGGCCTGAAGGCGCGTAGGGACTAATTGACAATTGCTTTAATTACTTAGTGCTGCGCATAACCTCGACAGTGTCGTTAGCCCTTTCCTCCTTAATTGCCTCTTTGATGTTGTGAAGAACTTTATGGTAGTTTTGTCTTTGAGCGTCAACAATTAGGGCATACGACTCCCTTTTAGAACTGACCTCTGCATTGATTTTTCTGTCAGTATATATAATGACCTTAGTTAGAAAGTGGATTAGTTTTTAGAACCTCTCCAGGTAGATGGATTCAATTCGCTGAAGAGCAACCCCCTCCGTTTGTTTGGTTTCTTTTTTTTTAATTTTTCAATTGTGCATAATTCTGACAACCTACCTTACGCGTGCAGAGTTCCGCGCTCCAGCTCTAGAACGTCGAAATCTTCGATAATGTCTTTTTATCCCGGGAACCGGTCCTTGTGTAGTCTCTGGATGCTAGATCTTGTCCGTAGTTCCACCATCACTACTTTGATCACCTTATCCTTAAAGTTAAGCGGGTTTCCTTGGGTAATATCGGTATTGGAAAAGAGCTGGGTGTCCGATTTTAGGTCTGCCACCTCATTCCATTTCTTGTAGACGTCCACACCCTGTAGAGAACGCAAGCAATTATGTCTGAGGAGATTAATCTATAGCTTGTTTCCTCGAGATGCTCTCCCACTCAAGCCTAATAATTTCGTTCGCCCTACGAAGTTCTTCATGTATTAGTTGGAGACGGACGTCGAGGTCTCCCGATTTTTTGGAGGACTAGTTTGGATGTCCACTTCATAAGTGGGCAACGTTAAAATCTACCACCTATTTTCGTTAAGCCACGCATTCGAGGAGTCTCTATTGATAACATCGCAGTTTCTGCTAAATCGATGGATCAGCTTTTTAATAGCTTTGTAGGTGTTTGAGTTTTCTCTATGTTTGTTGCTTATTTTGTTGGAAAAAAGTCGCTATGGACTCCACAGCTTCAATTACTACAAATGTTGTTGGTTTTCTATTTTGTTCATTGATGATTCGATACTGATGTCTGAGAAAGATACTTCCCCTACCTTGCGCCTTTTTGGAGCCGTTAGCGAGTTTCACTTCCTGTGTTTGCTAAAGGTATTTATTTTGTTGTAGGTTCCTGCAATCAATATTTTCTCGTCGGGGAAATCAGAGATAATATCTATCACTCCGATATTGAATTTTTATCTGACTTTGCTACTGTCGATGTAGCTCGTGCTATCGGTTGTGATGTTAGTCAAAAAGTTGCCTCCGCAGAATCCGTGGGGCATACTGCTACCCACCAGGGGTAAATAGAATTTGCTGTTCGACATTTTCATTGATCAAAATGTTTCCTCTTCATTTCTTGGCAAAGAAAGGCGAGAAGAAAAAGAAAGAAGATCATCACCCCGCTACGAGGCAGGCGCTGTTGATTATTTGGGATCAGAGTCTTCTTCTCCTAGAACGACTGCCTACGATGATTGACGAGCTCGTTCTACCCGGGGACCACTTTTATGGCGTTGGTTGCCCGCCTGTCGAAGTTGCCGTTTTTAGCGATGCGCCTTTCCACAGCAACTTCCGCTGTATTGTCTACGACAGCTTATTCACCACAAGGGGTTTATTCGCAGCTTTCCCCAACTCCCTGTGAGGAAGTTCCTCTGTTCGCAACGCGAGGACGCGCCCATTAACCTACAGCTCGGACCTGGGTACCAGTTAGACTTACATCGATGCGGTCTAACAGCTCGTGCTACTTGCTTTCCTTCAGAAGTTGTTCAAAGTAATTTTTTAAACAAAATGAAGCTCGACCACATTAAACTTACATAATAAAACAGCATAAAAACTCTCATGGCTGGTCCGATTATCTGTCCTTTCACCAAACTAAAATGTTTGTGTGAAGGGCACATCGATATTCACGACCTTCAAGAAATTTGGATGAATAATGGTATCAGTGGGTTGCAGTTCACCAAGATACCATTAGTTTATTGCTTGACTCGATGTCAAGAAGATGGAGGTGGTTTCAAAAGTCTAACATAGAGCCACACATTATTAAGTAAATATAAATGTTTATGGGAAATATTTTATACATTTTTGTTTGGTTATTAAATAAATTTTCGAAAGTTCAGTTCCATTTATCTTCTTCTGAAAATATTAAAAAAAATAATTATCGAAGGTTCTAATACCCATAAAAAATAAATTGTTGAACAACCCTATGATAATTTAAAAATAAGGCTTCTCAGTGTTCTAAGAGTAAGGCAGTGCGCATAACTTTTTCATATTTAATATACATGCAATTCGCTGACTGAAAAATAAGTGGACTTTATTAACATCGGTCTGCTTTAAATGGAACAAATAGAGTAATACACTGTGACGCTGCAATTCGTAATTTACAGCAGCAGCAAATTAAACCAAATTAGAAACTTTACACCGAAAAACGGCGCTACGTTTTTTGCGTGTTTACGAAATTAACAATTTCCAGCGCAATTGTTGACCTTTAAAGTGCACGTTATGAAGCTGTAGCCAGCAGCTTAGCGCCAACGAGTTTTTAACGAAAGTGCGGGCGAATGTTTGCGCATTATTGTACGTAGCACAAAAACGCTGCTGCCTTCCGCCTGATTTCTGCGCCCAAATTCAATAACGCCGAAATTGTAATTACAGCGGCGGGCGACGTTGCGCCCGACAAACGGGGATTTGCAAAACTGAGTGCAGCGTGCCATGAATATGTGCCGTAGTCATTAGGGAGCCAATTTCGCACCTCACGGACTCTAATAATATAATGCAAAGATTAAATTCGTGCTGTTTATTAGGGGCGCCGGTTTTTAATTTTAAGAACATCCTGTTTGCAGCGAACGTTAATTCGATAGAGAAAGCGCGCCTAATTGCGTCGCCTCGTTAGCCGTAATGCCCCGAAATTAAAAACGAAACCGGTTAACTAGATTGATATCGATCGCAATTTATGGAACTTCAGCGTCTTTCCTTTGACGGGCGTCGCGGCACGCGATCTCCCGCAATTTATTTCGAACTGCAGAACTTCCAGGGCATAGCAAAGGTTTCATATAAATTAAAAGTTTGTTTTTCTCCGGCTCCGACCTGATGCCATTAAGGTTTTCAGCGTCTTCTGGCCGCCGAACGAGAATTTATCGGAGGAATTTTATAGACTAACGATCGGTTGTTTCAAGCAATATCTGATTATACGGATTTGTCTTTCCTGAAAAAATCGGCTGAACGGAATGCTGAAAGCGTGGCGAGCGAAACTAGCGGAAACGGGCTAGTTTGTTGCTGGGCTCGAGCAACAAGCCCGACAACGCACTATGGACTTTATTTAGGAAACTTTCATCATTATCTGCCCGGAGTCGTTGGTTGTTGACACCGAGCCGCAGATACTTCTCCTGTTTTCCTGAAACTTGTGCGTGCAAGTTCGCTTCATTTCCCCCTCCAATTTCCTTATTCCAGGCAGCCCGCGGCCAGAGATATCGGGAATTCCATTTCCCTCCCGTCCTCGGCGGCGCAACGGGATGTAAGCAGATTACACCGCCAGAAATAACATGGATTTCGGTAAACACCATTAAAAGTAAAAATGTAGAAACGCGGTTTATCTCCTGCCCGAAATGTTTGCTTTCGGCGTCTCGCCGCGAATTTTTATCCGCTCCGTGTATCAGGCGCGGCTGCTTCCTTTCGGGTGGAATTATCCTGGAGCGGCGCACGCCGGGCGGGGCGAGGCGAAGGCTTATTCGTTAACGAGCCGAACTTAACATCTGCAGTTTTGTAATAAAGTGGAGATGTCTGGGAAAGTAACTCTAGTTAAATTAATTAACGATTAATTCGGGCTTTGTGCGCTCAGCAGCTTCCAGACAGCACATCTAGAACTCCGCCAGCGCGAATCAGCCAATTTACTTTTTGCGTCCTTACTGTAGAAGTTATTTAAATTAAAATTGCATTAAACTTCATAAAAATTTGAATGAACTACTTCTATTGTAATTATACATTTTTTCATAATAATCAGTGCAATAAAGAATATTAGATATATTAACTCAATTTTCAATTCGGCTTTTTATTCTTAAATCCTACAAGCTTGCTTTTACCTTAAGAAAGCCCAGAAATAAATTATTATAATATTTCTTTCTTTTTCTCCATTTTTATTTCGAGGAGTTCGTTCTGTGTGTCTGGCCTGCTTTGTTCACTTGATAACGAGAGGTCTCTGTCCTGTATCTTATCTTTACATGTTTCCGCAACCTCTTCATCATACATTTATTGCAAGTGTTCATTAAATTCTTATTTCCATCATATTTTATTATTTCTCTTTTTATCTTACTCTTGCAATTATTCATCTCCGTTGTTCTCATTTTCTTTTTCACTATCTTCTTTTTCTCTCTTGTTTCACTCGCATATGTGAGAACTTTTTTGTATATTTTTACTTACTGTTCCACACCACATTTTTCAAATATCCTGCTATTTGCGCTGCTTTCAATGTTTCTTTACAAGCTTTTAATCTTATGTTGCTGGTTATTTCTGTCCTAAGGTATTTAAATTGCATTGCCTGTTTCACAACTTTTTCTTCGATCTCTAATTTACAACTCACTGGTTCTCAAATACTACCATTGTTTTTGTCTTAGATACTAATGTTTTTATATTAAAATTCTTTTTTAGCGTATTGAATCTATGCATCAACTTCTGTAAATTATCTTTATTAATTACTATCAAGATAGCGTCATCTGTGTAACATAATACATTTATATTTCTGTCTACTATCATATATTCTGGTAGAACTTTTACCGATTTAATTATTTTATCCATTACTAGATTAAAGAGGAACGGGCTCATAGATTCGCCTTATCTTATACCAGTTTTGATCCTTACAAGCTTCGTGTTTCCCTTCTCGGTAATAATTTCTGTTGTGCATTGTGTTTAATTTTTTTAACAGGTTAGTTCCTACCTATTTAAGGAGTTCATTGCACATTCCATCGAACCATGATGACTTTTGATTTTTTAATTTAGTTATCGCTTCCTTAATCTTCCTTAATTCTATTGGTGTCGTTATTAATGTTATTATTTTCGTATTCTGCTATTACGGCATTGTCTTCTTCACTCTCATATAATTCTTTAAAATGCTTTATCTATTGGCTTTTCTCTATAGTGTTGTGTTCTTCTTTCTTTTGATTTTATAGCACTTTCCATATTTTTTGTTGTGAACGATACACGTCATGTTCCATTTTTGTAATCTTCTTCAGTCATTTTGTTTGATACTTTTTTTTCTCGATTTACTTTATTCCTTAATTGTACATAACTCTCTCGATCTTGTTGCGTGTGGCCACTTTTGTACTTTTTTCCTTTGTTCTGTTAGCATCTTTACCTCTTCGTCGCACTTTAGCGTTTTATTTTTGTTAACTCCTCTGTTTTCCAGTAAAGCTTCTATTGCAGCGTCAATTATTTTTGTTTTAAAGTTTGTTCACATTTTGTCACTAGAACGACTTAATTTTTCTCCAGCTTTTGCTATAATGTTCTTTGATGCATCAATTGTACACTTGGCTCATTTTTGCTTTATATGTTTTTTCCCCTATAAATAATTGTCTCGTTGTCTGAGTTTTTATTTTTAAACTTAGCTTACATAGTACCAATTAGTTATTTAAACCAAAATTTATTGATGTTAGAGATCTTAAGTGTATAATATTTTAGGTTGTATTGCTTTGCTGGTTATAAAAATTAATTATAGATTGCTGCCCTCTGAAATAGATTATGTTATTTTCTGTTATATGGAATGATCATAAAATGTGCTTTTAGTTCTTAATTTGTATATTGCGCATCACTCTATCAAGTTTCTCGCACTGTCATTAATTGCTGCTTTATGAAGCCGTTGTTTCATGTCTGGTAATACAGCATTCCTCATTCGAACCTTAAAATCCCATAATCGAAGAAATTTTTGTCTTTTTCATTTGTGTGTTCGATTTTGAGCATACCTTAGAATTCCTCTCTTTCTGTTTTAGATATTTTTATGTCAAAAGCGTAAATTGAGATTACGTTCATTTCTGATCTTCGTTTTCAAGGTTACTAGTAGACTTCTTTCACTAATGTTTTTCGTATCTGTCATGCTGTTTACATACTTGCTGTTAATTAATATATCCACTACTGTACACTAGTAAATTTTATCACCATTTATTTCTTCATTTTACTAATAAAACATATATAAATATCATGGTTTTCCAGTTCTTTTATTACTTCTTGCTCTTTATTGTTCCAAAAACGTATGTTTCAGGTTCCTGTCCTAAAAGCTTCTTTTGTAATTTAGCATTTTCTTATTATTGTTGTCTTACAATCGGCTATATTCCAAGGCCTAATATAACTTCCATGATCATATATTATTTCTTTATCCCCAGTAGGTTGCTAGCCTTGCCACGTTAACACTGTTTATCGAGTTCCTCTGGCCTAGATCGTATTCTGCGATAGCAGGCCTTAACTGTTGTAAGATGCGGTTCTTTATCACGCACGACGGTCTTTGGTAGGCAGGTAGGTCCTATTGGCTCTATAGTTACACTGTACCCACCACCGAACTAATGATGTTGCTGTATATAACTACTCTTTAAAATTTTGATTTTTTTGCTAAGAATATGAAATTATTCAAAAGATAAGTTTCTGATAAGATTAAGTAATATTTAATTAGAATGTGCTTATCATTTCTAATGCTTCACAATTTGAAAGCCAACTATTCATTAAACAATAACAAATAGTTGTAAGCTACGGAGCAACGTTCGGACTATATGCTGAGCTGAATATGGCGGAACTTTAATTCCTTGCATGTTCTGAAATTTTAATTACACTAAAAGGAATCTGTTAATTAGCGTGGGGCAACGAGTCCGCAGTATTTCAGAAATTTTGTCGAAATAACCAAAATATAATATTGCATATGATATTCACCAAAACTACAGCATTAGCTTATGCCCAAAATGGTTTTGACAAATCGTTAAAGATGCTTATTCTCTTAGTGAAACAAACTTTTCGTTTTTTGGATTATGAAAACATATCATCTTTCCATCAGTAAATACAACGCTTCTCCAGAAGCGATAATCTTTAAGACTTTGGAGCAGCTTTTAGAAACTTAAATTTCTTTTTCAAGTGTCGATTAATTATAGGTTCTGACGGCACAACTCTTCCTAAGTAAAGAACTACTTGGATATTTAAACATAAAAGTTAATTGTTAACGTTGAAAGTTGCATTATACTTCTAATACAACATTTGTGTTATTTAACGATTAAGTGGAGTAATAAATATTGGTATGGTAGCGTTACCTAAATGTAAAATAAACTAAGAGTTACTTTTGAGACACTATAACCTCTTTGCATTAACCTATATATCAGTCTATGAGATTGTTTAATCAAACTGGATATATGAGAAATTTGACGCTGAAAGTCCTATGTTTTTGAACTAAACAAAATTCCCATCGTAAACAATGCATTATTCTAAGAGTAGTCTCAGTTAATTCTAAGAATTCAGACCCATTATATTGCATCTGCAATAGCATAATTTTGGTAACAGTATACCAACAGAATGTTTTAAAAGGTGTGACGAAACCTCAGAATTCTTTACTTTTCTCGTGCAAGATTTGGCTTTTCCAGCTTACAAAGTAAAGTCACTTCGGACTTGGCTCCGTAATAACCTTCAAAAGTGAACGATTGATCTTTGGGTAGTTATGGACAGTTTTAGTAAACACTTTTTTGAAGAAAAACAGTCTTAAGACTTGTGCAGAAGTTAAAGTGGTTATTTTGAATAAATGTTTTGTATTTACAATCATCATGAATAGTTTAATATATTTTAAAAATTACATGTGGAACACCTAATCAGTTTACTTTAGCCTTTTAATAAGTCTTATAACAGGTTTTACAGGACTACTGTATATTACCAACATTAACTTACTATGTAATCAATCAATTTATATGACAAAATCTTCTGGATACTCGCTTAAAAATTGATGAATGTCAATATCAAGTCTTATAAGGCGCTACCGCAAAATTACTGTAAGATAATACATAAATATGTCGTCTAACACACAGTTGCATAGCCTGAGGATAACTCCTTTAGAACAGTAATCAAAAATTTACAAACTGAAGTTCTGGTTTGTTATGGACATTAAGTAAATGATACTTCTGTTGTCAAAAATTGAGTTAAAAAATGCTCTAAAATTATGCTTTATTGAATTCGAACAACAGGATGATAGTAAATAAATCTATAACATCGACATTCTTCTAAATGCTAGTGTCAACGTTCAACACCTTATAAAAAGAGAGAAATTGCTCAATGCAAAAAAATCCAGAACTACTGCACGCGCCCGAATATCTGTATAAAATTTACCGAAAGTTATGATTATAAAACATGTCTCAAGAAAAATGAAAATGGCAGCAAAACTGAATATTCTCTACTAATAGAAACGTTTAGCAAACTATATGGGGTGTAGAGTTTACAAGAGATCAGGAACAAAATATTTTTTCTACAACTATCCAAAGTACATTAATCTACGATTGCTCGATAGAAGTAAACGCATACTCAACACAGCAATCAGAAAACTAATATTATTATCAGTTAATTGAAAAACTTATGTTTATTAAATCCCTTAAACAACAAATGATACGAAACGAACATGGATCATAGATACGGAATGACGAGAATAAAGTTAAATTATTTGCTACTCATCTTCACAATCATTTTCAATTTCTACTAGCAGAAGATGTATTATCTGGACCCGTTGAAGTCACAAACTTACCAGTTTAGGATACCTATGAAACTCCGCCTTTGGTGAAATCATTAAAATTAAACCATCTGTAAGAGATCAAAAAGATATAATATGATAATAACCAAAAAATTACTTTGCAGTAGCATCAAGTTACGTTAACGAATCTTCAACTGAATACTAAAAACAGGATCTATTCCCATTAAATGGAAAATTTCTCAAGTAGTTCTCATATTGACCCAGCATTTTATAGACCTATCAGCTGGTTACCATTATTCTCTAAACTTTTTGTAGCTTCAAAATCAATTAAGCGAAATTCTCTCGAATAACACCGTGCCTAAAGTTAAGTAGTACCTTAAACTGACTGCCAAGTACCTCGGTCTGCACTTCAATACAGATTTAGCTTTCAAAACCCACATCTGAACTAAAAGAAAGCCATTTAGCCTCAAACTAAAAAACTATTATTGGCTAATAAGCCGCAGTTTAATGTTTTCCTCGGTAAAAAAATTCTCGTCTATAAGTCAGTACTAAAACCAGTATGGAGCTGTGATATTTAATTGTAGGGGACTATGTCACAATCAAACATACATAGAAATTAAGATCCTTAATGTAATAACCAATATACTCGAACAAAGAAATTTGTGACAACCTGAAAGTTATAACAGTAAAAAGAGAGATAGTTAAGTGTAGTCCTAAATATCTCGGAAGATTGTAAACACCGTTTGCGCTATTCTTACTAGGCAACATTGAAGAAGAGCATAAACGCACACGTTTCAAACAATTAGACTTTTGCTTCTATTTTTAACCAACTTATTAGTTATTTGGTATATATGTACTGTAAACGTTTTTACAATATAATTGAGTTATAAGGAATAGGAGCCAAAGAGCGTCTGTTCTACATTTTATTGTCAAGTTCTTTTTGTTGATATTTATGTAGAAATTTGATTTACTTATTGCAACACTGAAGAATAAATATTAATTTTAGTGGGGGTTCATTAGTTCTGCTAGATGCGAAAATATGATTTCGGCCTTTCCGTAGATAATTAATTCATTTTGTATTTGTGGCTTTTCCAAAGCTAACGGTAGCTTGCCAACATACAATCTGTTTTAATTGTATTTCGAACTGCCTTTAATTTCCTTTTTAAATTATTCCTTGAATGCGATATTTTTGTCTATCTAAGATATCCCCTGTGCTTTGTCGTATATCTAATCCTTTCCGCTTTGGGTCTACAAATTCCTTACTTTTGAGCAGATTATCTACTAAATTTTTTTGCGTTTAGTAGATAAATTGTCGTTTTGTTTTTTGCAACATTCTTCTTGTGGTTATCAGTTTCGATGTTTTACGTTGAAATTTCTTTTTACAATAAATCTTGGCTTCGATATATCGAGGACAGGATACAAACTTTTTTGTTAATGATGCCTTTAAAAGACTGTAAATTATAAATAATAACAAACATTATAAAAATTAATAGCAGATTTCTAAGGAAAAAAAATATGTTAAAAATAAAAAATAAATAAATTACAAACAAATAACAAATTAAGTAAATTTAAGGACTGTAATAGCTCAGTCAAGATCATTGTTCTTCTGTCCTAAGCCGGCGCGCGAGTTCGAGTCTCGTTCAACCCATGGGTGTGTGCGAATGTCTTAGCATTTAAGTGCATGTAGTAGGCACAATAAACCCTTGAGGGTGCAGTGCGCCTAAGTGTGATAATAATAATAAAAAATTAAATATATATAACAACAGAAATAAAAAATGTAAACGGTAGAAAATTCCAAAATTAACAAACCTTTGCATTATGCCATCAAAAGAAAAACTAGAATCTCATCATTAATAAATAAAAGTGCAAGGTCCGTCATTTTTTTTATTTTAACGTTACTCTCAAAAAGTGTTTTACTCCCTTAAGGGCTCAAAAGAATCGTTCTCTAGTGCAGTTAGTAACTGCTACACTTAGAAAAATTCTTAGAACAATGACAGTGTTGGGAAAAGTCTCATGACCAATAGTGTTAAGAGTCTTTGTAGTTCTAATTGTGTTTTTGGTTTCTTTGTCAAGATTTTCATTAATCCTTAAAAATGCTTTTAAATGCAATATTATTCAAGGAATGTTTTATCTAAATCAGAAGTACACTTTTCCAATAGCTAATGTATTCTGTCATTTTTCATGCAAGTGAATTTTCATAGAATACTTATGTATTTCTTTGTAGATTGTTCTCTTTTTAAGTTGAGTTTCAGATAATCAATTGCAGCATAATACGTTTTTACCACACCAGAAAACTGGTAATTTCCATCTTTGTTTTTCAAAAAAGAACTTTTGGCTTCCTCTTCCTAGTAATGCCTGTTTTGTAGACGTCAATTTTACACATCATTTTGTTTTGTTTTCTAGCCTTAAACATTTGCTTATGTTTCTAAAGAGGTTTATAAAAGTTTCTAATGTGCTGTATAAAGTAGTGACCTTTGTTGGATCTATATTTCTTCTTGGAACCTTCCACTTACTTCTCGAAACCTTACGCACGGGAATGATTATCAAGTGATATAATTGGGTCTACCTTACAAGAACATTGTTTTAGAAACTTACCATAAATGCTAGTTCAAGACTCTTACATCTTTTCAATATCACATTTGCTTTATACTGTGCAACCTTTGTCTGATTACTATTATCAGTAAAACGCTTGACTGGCATCAACACGGGTACTCCGTCGGATTGTCAACATAGTTTTTAAAGATAAGCAGTCCTTTTTAAGATGGGCCCGCAAGATGCCCCATCTTTTGGTTGAATAACAAAAAAAATATATAAATTAGTTTTTCTAAAAAAAATTCAACAGAGTAGTAAGGGATGTATGTTTATTCTACCCTTTGTAGCGCCTAGACATGTAACTGACATTGTTGTAGCTCTGCCTTTTATGATTATTTAAGTCAATAACTACAAAATCTACGGTCGACATTACATCGTTCGCCATGTATTTATATTTATGGTTATAGTCTGTGGAATAATAATGGAATAATACTAGGAATTTATAATCTTTTGAATAATTGCCTTAACTTGGTTCGCTAACGGTATAATAAATTAATTCGGCCATTTCGTGCAGAGCCGAATATTTATTATTGCCATAAATTGGCAGTATGCGGAAATTACAATTTAATCCACTCTTAACAGAACATTCCACCATTCGTCCTTATACTGTTCTGCCATTTTGCAACTCTCTTTGTGCAACTGGACTTCTACTAATACATTTTGCATTGTACTGTTTGTTTTTAGAGCTGTCGTCGTGATTATTTATTATATGGTTATATTGCAATCGCCAAACCCGTTAGTCGCTAGGAACGCCATCTTTCCATAAAATTTGCGCAAAGTATAAAATACTCGTCCGACTGAATTTGAATAAACCAGCCTGTTTCGCTTGATGCGTTTTCCATTTATAAACTTTTTATAAAACAACTGATGGGTACAAATTTTTTTTTGTTAAATACATTGTAGGCTACCAATTTAAGTAGTTCATCATTTACTCACCATAATGCCAGGTGATATAATTAGACCTACCTCTTTGAGAATATTTTCAAAGCTCTGTGAGCCTGAAACCTCACTATAGTTTGGGCTTGAAGTCACCGAAGTCGAAAGCGACGATTGTAGATGCACTTTTGAACACGTGAAAGAAAAGTGTTACAGAATTCTTCCTTTTAAGACGCTCTTTGGAACTTATTCTGAATTCTACTCCACTTGATTTTTTATCAAATCTTGACCATCTTTGCCAAGCATTGTTCAATTTTTATGATAAATGAAATGTAAAATGAACGGTGACTTAATTCAAAACTAAACTTTATTCACAAGGATTACACTGCTGTATTGCTGCACAATAATTATAAACTATAATACTGTTAACGCAACGGTCAACAGTTGCTATAAGTTGCTCCACCTTGTATTCAAACACGTGGTTTTAGAATGGATCAGAAGGTTCTAGAATTTGAATTCAAAGGTATCTGGATTCTGAATATAACATGGAGGATAACAAAGTCAAGCACGCTTAGGCCTCAATTGGACCCTTTGTACTACCTCATCCGCCGCTTCTCTCCGTGCGCCCATCAGTCAAGTCAACTTGACTTGAGGATGTTCATCAGAGGGGGTAGTGCTTATGCTGGTCATGTTAGGCCAGAACTCCAGTAACGTGGATTTTCTAATTGGAGCAAGCGCAGGAACGTGCTCTGCCGTCTTGTTTTCTAAATTACAGCCTCTGTACCCCCTTTCTTTGGTTGTTGTTTCTTTTCTTTTATTTTAATATTTAAGGGTCGAAAACTGATAAGACAGTTTCTCTCCTTTGTTATTGATACCAATCACTGCCTCCCCACTTATACCAAACACTAGGTTTCCTCTTTTCGGCAGTGTGGAAAATGCACCACTTTCGGATCTTTGCCCAGAGTTCTGCATTGCTAGCCTATGGATAACGGTATCTGTAGCCTCAAGTTTCTCTGGTATGCAAAAAAGTGCGTTCCTCAATCTAGATAACCGATCCACTCGTACGACGTCCAGACAGGCTTTATACGATAGGGAGAGACGGTTTGCAACTCTTGTTTTAGCCATTGTAAAATATAGTCGTTTTCACAGGTGACCCTAAGAAAGTCCCCGAAATACTGCCATCTCCTGAAAGTGGATACGGATTGGTTTTCTGCTAGGGTGAACGAGTAAGTGTCCAAAACTTCCAGCAGCGTTGCCTGTAGTATTTCAGCTTGACCATTGGTTATTTTTCCGTATCTGTTGGCTAGGTCTACAATAACTACCCAAAAGTGGCTTTTGAGAGCTTCTCTATAGCCTCTGATGTAAGGTTGTTGTTGACCTAATTATTGTCTTGGCTTCTTCTGGGGTTGGAGGTAGCTGGTGAGCTTCCCTCTGAACGACCCTCCTTACCCTTTATATTTGAATAGGAAGCTTTTCCGAGACTAGCCACCTCAGGTCAGCTAAAGCATCCGGGATATGGGTACCAATAGTGGTGCCGCCATTCCTCTTTTTCCAAAAAAGTCGTGTATTCCTCCTTATCCTTTCTTGTACAGGGTTAGATTTAGTAGTCTACTCTTGTGAAGGGGTAGTGGTGGGCATCGCTAGAATAGCGCGAACGGTGATTAATCATTCTTAGAAGTGTCTGAATAATTTCTTTGTGATATATTATTCCTGTTACAATGTAAATGTTTTTAAAAAAATATTGCATGTGTAATAATACTTTAGTTTCTTTTATTAACAATTTATTCAGATTATTTAGTAGATATGTATTTGAAATAACACATTCATTCCGGAGATGCTTTTGTGCTTATTCATTGTAACTTGCAGTGAAGACCCAAATTCGATTTTTTAAAAAAGGCTCTAAGCTGATACAGTCGGCTAATAATGAAATTTTTAGACTTCCATCCCGGCCGCGCAATAAAATTTGCATGCAAACGGGTTCCGCGTCTTCGGGCGGAGGGCGTGCAAGACGGGCACTCAGCGGCCGAGCGGCCTACAGCTCCGCGGAATTTAATGGCCGCCCGAAAGCTCGCCGATTCAGCCCAGATTTTTCGGTTCTTCTCGCAATTCAGGACGAATTACCTGACAAGACCGGACTTGAAAAGATAAATAGACTTCTCGCGTCTTAATTTTCTCGCGGACGGCGGCCAAGATGGGACGCGCGCCGCGCCGCGCTATGTCCATGAATAAACTAGGGGTTTCCGAACAGCTGCCTCACCCGGGCTGCGGAGTCGAATTTACTCTGTCATTTGCCAGGCACGAAAATGTATTTGTTCCATATTTTAGGAGTTTGGGAGCATAATTCGGTTGTGCTTGGAGAAAAAACTGGCGGAAAACTCACTGTTCCTGGCTAGATTCTGTAACATCCATAAAATAACGAAAGTAATCTAATTTGCAAATTCAAAGTTTTTAGCACAAAAGTGGTAAACATAAAAACTATTAATTACTGTATTTGGAAAAACTACAGATAAATTCTTTATTTTTTTTATTTCTCTTTGCATTCGTTACATAAGCGAACGAGTTATTTATTTCAGAAAGACTTTCTATTTCTTGTTTTTTGTTTTCTTGGTAGATTTGCAATTCTTAATGTCATGTTTTTTACACTTTCTTTGGATATTTTCGTTTCTTGTGTAGTATTTTTTATATACTTTTTTTAATTTAAGTAACACATGCAACTATGAAGAATTTAGTTTTAGTTTTGTTTTAATTTTCCCATGTTTCATCTTTGTCAACATTGACTTCAGGACTCCTAAATAATAATAATAATAATGATTCTGGGGTATTTAAATTATTTAACATACTTTATAATACTTACACTAATCTTTAATTTACCCTGGAAGACATTTTATATGATAAAATAAAAAGAAAATTCTACGTCACATTTTATTAATTTATTTACAGTCACACCTTCTTAATTTAGCATTCTTTTTTAAAAGTTGTTGATTATTACACAAATATTATCTTTTAAAGCCAGTTAGAGTTGAAAAGATATGGGTCAGAACTATTCTCTCAAATTTAGAAGCCAGTATATTGTTTTCCTTTTTCCTGTTTTTTTAGTATTTCATCATGTATAATTAATTGTAACATTGTTTACCTAGATTATGGTGTTATATGCCCTAATTATTCTAATTTCTTTGCCTTAATGTCTAAGAGAGACTTGCGGCTAGTCTGCATTTGGTTTAAAATTTTCATTACTTTCTCTTCTCTATACTATTCACAATAATGGGCGGTATAACCACATATCGAAAGCTTTATTTTAAAATTTGTTTTTTAAGGGTCTAATTTTTTATTCCTTGTTGTAATCAATATTAATATTTTTAAGCTGTCCTTTAGTCTGTCGTGTTTGACATTGTCAAATATCTTACTGTAATCTGTAAAACATATATAAACATCTTTTTTGATATCTAAACATTTCTGATCTAAGATATTGTACCCCCCATCCCATTTTTGAAACCAAACTATATCTCATTCAAGTCGAGTTAGCATTTTTGGTAGATTCTTTGGTGAATGATTTTCAAGGATATCTTGAATATGTGGCTTATAAGAATATTGATGATATTTAACGGTGCTGTAAATGCCGACTTTAACCACTTCTATGGTATAACACCTGACTTATATATCTAATAATTTTAAAATTTTTGTTCTTGAAGTATTCATTGTATATTCAACTTCGTTAGATAATGATCCCTTTCTGTTTCTCTTGTTTCAAATTCATAGTTCATCATTCTATTATCATTAAATAATTATAACATATAATCCTTTCATCATTTTAGTTTTTTGTTTAAATATAATTTTTATATTTTTATCTCTTTGTAACCTTGTTTTTTATTTTTCTGCTAGTAATATTTCTTATTTTTCTATGTATCTAAAGGAGTCATATTTTAGCTATAGTCCTCTTTTTACCGCAATTTTCAATTTTCCTTTAGCTTCTTAATTTTTTTAACAATCTTCTATTAATCTGTTGATATATCATACTTTACCTTTTGTATTTTCGTCTTTTTTTATTAAATTCATTATTTCTAAAGTACTTGCTTTTTTATTGTCCTTGCACAAATTCATTGCGGACTACAGATGGGTGGCTACTTCTTACCTTATCGTAGATGTTAGTGCACCCATTTTTAAACTTGTGACACTATTGACATACGATACCTTTATTCATCACGTTTGGTCCGTAAATATTAAACAGTTCGCGATGAATCGTAACTGCCAAAAAATTTTCGCCCACAAAAATCGTATTAATGCACGCACTTTACATTTATCGAGATTCTCTATAGCAGAGTTTATTTTCAGTTGATCTAGCGGTTAAGTAAACTGTAACTCAACTTTCTTCTTGCACTCCTCACTGCCTATTAAAGCACTGCGTACAGCGCTACAGGAATTGCCCACCTATTTCTCACGCATGCGCAAACGAAGGTTGATGTAATACTCTCATTTTCAATAAATTTGGTTATATAAAGTAATATATTACTGTTTTATAGTTATGGGCCACATATCCTACTACGTCTTACAACTGCTATACATAACAAACCTGAGATAATTTTTTATTAGTATTTTTTAACAATATCCTCAACTGGCACCAGTTCATACTAGAATGTAAAAAAAATTAGCGCTACCAAAAAATTAAATTTTTATGCGTGACTTAATAACAAAAGCTACAACTATTCTTGAAAATGATTAGCGAGTTGTCGAATGCCCACGGTACCTATTTACCAACTTTGGAACAAATGCTTCTTGCTATGCCTTTTCAATTTGTTCAAAAAACGGCAAACGCTCAAGCCCTAATTAAAAGGTGAAAGATCAGAGCTGTGAGCTAAATGCGGCAAGACCTGAAGGCCTGAATGTCACTCGATTAAATTGTTTCTGTCGGTTTTTTAGCACGATAAACGGGCGCATTCTTTTATTAAAGAAATGGTTGCTTGAAATTGATCAGGATATTTTTGACTTTACAAACATGATCCGGTTGCTTATTGTACAAATTGTACAGATTTTTCATCTGCAACCAATTCAAAGTACACAGTACTATCAATATTTCAACAAACTAAGATGATTTTCTTACTAAAACAATTCTGCGGAGCAAATGGGGGAAAATTTTAGCCCCAAGGAACCGAGCGCCCAGAACAATGAGAAATAAGAGATATTAATTTTGCATGACAAGTCACAATGCGCGTTCAGAACCGTTTATCTAGCGAATTTTCATGCAGTTGATGGCAAATCTCGACTCATTGTCAATATGTGGTTCAATGAACTTATGAGAATCTTGTCTTAATTTTTTGTGAACACATTCGAGTTGACACAAATAATTTCAGTTATTTGGAATCCGCCATATTTAGTCCACAAATAATACAAGTGAGTGTTTGAACATAGTTTAAATTTTAAGATAAAGTTTTATCCATTAAAGAATTCATTAGTTGATTGGGATGCACCGAGAGTCTTATTTTATAAGTTTTGGTAGTTTTTTCAGTTTCTTCTTTCACGGTTGATATATTCTAATCACTTAAGATCGCTTTGTTTGGCACATACCAAGGAGCACCAACTAACACAGACAGCATTTTATTTTAAAAGTTTGGAGTTGTTAGCGGTTCCCCAAAGAAAGAGACCATATGTCCAGATAGGTTTCAGCGTGACATTGTAGAGCAATAATTTGAAGCTGTTGGCGTTTGTTGAATATGTGGGTTTTCCAATTCAGTCATCGATAAAAATGGAGCCCCAGGTATTTTGCGGAATCGCTGTTTTAGTTGTCCGTTGAGCAAAACAACTGAACAGTTATCGCGGTTTATGGTAAAGGTGAAGTGTTGGGACTTGCTTTCGTTTACCTTAATTCGCCATACTTTTAGCCATTGTTGGATTTGATTGAGAGTCTGGTGCAGACTGTGAGATGCTGTAGTAGGATTAAGATGTGAGGCTAAGATAGCTAATCGTAGTTGGTCGGCAGTAAAGAGCAAATATAGGATGGGGAACTCCGGATTCGTGTATTCGCCTTAATATACGTTTTGATAGGTAGAATTTTAATATTTTGCATAGTTGGTATGGCAGATACTTTTTTAATTTATAGAAAACGCTCAGATGTTGTACCTTATCGAAGGTTTGGGAGATGTCTAAAAACACCGCTGAGCAACATCTGTGTTTATTAAGGTCGTGGTGAGTTGGTGAAACGTCAAAATCCAAACTCGTATCTGGGAATTAATCGTTGGTCGTTTAGGGTTAGGTGGAGTCGTTTCAATGGTAACTTTTTGAAAATGTAGAAATTGACAAGAAGCTGATGAGTCGGTAGGATCAGAATAAAATTGTGGCACTTTTTAGGTACTTGGATAGTATCTAGTGGAGAGGATGGCTTTATATGTTTGGAGTGATACGGAATACGGGTTGAAGTAACTCTTGTAAGATTTTTTCAGTGGTAAGATCAAAGCATGTATCCTTTTTAGGATTAGTTTTATTGCTTTTTGTACTTCATGGAGCTTGAATAGTTGATTGGTATGGTTATTTGATAGGGGGATTTAAGAAAGTAAATTATGTTAGTGTCTTCTTCTAGACACTGGCTGAGAAAGGGTTTTTATGCTTCATCTTTACTGGTGCGGGTCCATTTGTTATCAGGCTTAATGACAGATGGTATGTGCATAATAGACCTTTTGATTTTCTGGCCGCTTTCCAAAGCGAATAGTCAGAGGTTTTAATGGTTATGAGATTGGCCTATAGTGTTGAATGCCTTAGTTTTTAAATTGTATTAGAAGTTTCTTGAGTTGTTTTGTAGACCGATTCAGTGTTCGTTCAGTGTTCTGATGGCCTTTTTTGATTGTTTTGTTTTTTAATATTTAGGAAGCAGATGTTGGTGGCTTTCCAAGCCGCTTGCTGGATGATATTTGTTAACGTTATTACTACTTTTTAATGTCATGTTTGGTTTTTAATGGTGTGTTTAAGTTTATTTGATCTGTTATTATGCTTTGAAAATATTCCCAATCAAAGGATCGGCCGTGCTTGGATGGAGATTATTTTTGAGTGATATGTGATGATATAAGAAAGGAATGGTCAGCAGCAAGTCGAAGCAAGATTTGATGGTGTATTGTTTTGTATTGAGACCTCTAGTGATACAGAAATAAAGTAAGTTACAGATTTTCCGTGGGCCAATAGGTTGGCTCACCAACCCATAGGTAAGTATTGTAGCGTGTTTAACTGTACAGCTACTAATAGTTCACGCCCGGCAGTTCTTGTAATGCGAGGGCCTCAATCTTGGTACTTCACGTTAAAATCTTTTTCTAGGCTTTGAAATAGATGTGAGTAATCTTTTTTTTTTTTGAGAGTTTGAGGGGGTCTGTAGACGGCAGATATTTTGAGAGTTGTTATTTTGTCTTCAACTTAAATCGTGGTGACTTCTAGATTTTGTTTTTTATATTTAGCTAATTTGTAATGCTTTATGTTGGGTTTTATTATGATTGCTGTTCCGTAATGAGAATAGCTTGACTTCTTGAGCACGTTGGCCAATTGGCGTTTTATACAGCTATTTTTAAGAGTTGTGTCATTAGGAAGTTTATAATAATTCCCATTTACATGATTAAATTCTTTATCATGGATTTTAGTTCCTCCATGTCGTTTGACTGTTTTTTTTGAGGTATCACTTGTTATAATGGGGTAGCAGTAACATTAGTAATCGGGTTTTGTATATGTTGTATGTTTTCTTTTTGTTTGTTTAGAGTATGTAAACTTAGGAACTCTATATGTTTGAGTAAGTGTGCGTATGTCTGTGTTAACTCCGCGTCTTAGACGTGGATAGAGTTTTTCTTCAAGCAGCTTTTGTACTATACATTCTCGATAGTTGGCGGGGTGACCCCGCCGCAGTTGATACATTTGACCTGGTTATCTTTTTTTCTTGGGCATTACTTGATTGGGTAGGTGCCTGTACATTTAACACGAGGTAATTTTTAGTATGGCCAAATCGTTGGGATTTAGCATACTATGGGATTATTCTTTTAGTATATGAGGAGTTCGACTGTTATACTGGTGTTCATTAATAATTTGTTTTTATAGATATCTCTGTTGTCTTTTGTTTAATTTAAATTATAAACATGGAGAGACGAATTTTGGTTTATCGTTGTTTTATGTTTTAAACATTAATTAGAAAGTGTTTTTAAATCTAAAAATAAAAAATGTTAGTGTTATAAACATCAAGAATAGCAGATAAATTAATTATTTTGCAGAGGCAATATATTTTTCATCAACACTCAAATGGATAATCTGAAATTATATAGTTGATTTTCTGGGTGAAAATTTGACTTAAATAGTATCGCTCAGGAAATCTTGATTATACTTGGGTTTTGATAAAATCATAATTATAATAAAATGCATTTGATGCTTAATGGGATGTTTTATAGATATTTTAGTAATATAAAATATAAAAAAATAAAAAATACATAAAAAATATTAGTTTTCGTAAATGGATAATCAATACTCCAATAAACATATTAAGCGTTTCGGTGTTTGTAGCCTCTATTATGTTGGAAGTTTTCCTTTTTATTTTAATTTTTGTTGGAGACAATCATGTAGTTGGTAATGCAGTCCATAAAATGATTACGTGTTATAAAGGTAAACAATTTGTTTCTTTCATTCCTCGTTATATGACGACGAACGACATTCACCTGTGCGCACAAAGGTAGGTAATAAAAATATAACCAGCTCTGTAAGGAAACGCTGCAGAAATTTCTCTTTGTAGCAGTTCTTGCGAGTCAGCAGTTCGCAGAAAAACCTTGTAATTTATATGAAACGTTCGCCAGCGGTGCCGCGCCAGAGCGGAGGTACATCCATTGTAACCTTAATGTAATGACGACATTAAAAGGCTTGCCAAGTTACACTTCCCCATTTCAATTCGGGGGTAATAACTGAAAACGCCGAAATACGCGGCAGCCGCGCCGTCACGGCCGCGCCGCGCCTCGGTTCCAACTCACCGGCGCGAAACTTCGCAACTTTGTAAACTCGGCCGTTTTGTTTGAGCTTTTCACAAAGCGTAACAGATTCCGAATCCTTAATTCGATTACAACTTATTAACTCGCTCTGTGCAAGTGACGGCCGGGCGCAGCGGGCGCTGTCTCTGCAACTTGCAAACTTTATAGACGGCCGCGATAAATCTTTACGACTTTGAATGCAAAACAATCGTCAGGCAACAAAAGGTCGACGTGACTGGAGTAATTACGTTAATGACGGCAGTTTTAACATTTGTTTTGCCGGTGCCGCCATGGCAGCGGAAATAAATGTCTCGCTCGTTCCGTGCACGCTGCGATTGAAAGGAAGCCGGCTTTTTTCCGCCGCGCTCGCATAATTGCGACAGAAGAATGCATTTCAGCATAATTGCGCCGCATAATTGCATCTTTCGCATGCAATGGATATTCTTTAATTAATTCTAGTTCTTTTTAACGACCTCAACTATTATTGAATTATTCATTACTTCTCTGTCGATTTTTGAAGTGAATTTTCCTTGTTTGTATAGGATGAATTGCAAAAGTTCGTGTCCGATTTTATAAATTATTCCAATATTTTTTATTTTAAATAAAAGAGTTTTATCATTTAATTATATAATCGCCATTCTTTTCCACGACGGTTTTCCAACGATTTGCAGGTTTTTCTATCCCATTCTTATAGAACGAGGTCGGTTTGTTGTCAAAAAAGTCTGTAAGGTGGTTTTCGACAGCTTGAACAGAACTAAGTCGTTTTCCATTTACACTGTTTTGTAAGGAGCGGAACAAATGAAAGTCTGAAGGTGGAATATTAGGGAGTATGGAGGATGCTGCAGGACTTCCCATGAGCCACATGAGGCCTAGCATTGTCATGGTGAAAGATGACACCCTTTCTGTTGGCCAAAACAGGACGTTTTTCACAGCATCAATTCTGGCTAATTGTTGACAGTAGATGTCTGCTGTTAGTGTTTCCTTGCGCCTCAAAAGCTCAAAATGAATTATTCCCCTGCAGTCCCACCAAACACACAGCAAAACCTTCATTGGATGCAGACCAGCTTTTGCGGCAGGATCTGCACCTTCGCCGGTTTGTTTCTATGTGCGTTTTCGTTGCACATTGTTGTAAAAGACCCACTTTTCATCGCCTGTTACCAGTCGATCCAAAAACGGCACATTTTCATTCCGTGCCTGAAGTGAAAGAGCCACTTTCACCCGGTCTAATTTGTTCCTTTCCGTTAAACAGTGCGATACCCAGGTATCAAGCTTGGAGATATAGCCAAGCTTTTTTAAATGGCAATACGCAATAAACTTGTAAATGTAATTCTTGGATGTGTCATCACTAGAGTACGCACAACGTCGTCATCAAGGCCAGAAGGTCGACCAGAGCGAGGTTCACCTTCCATTGAAAAATTGCCTTGCCGAAACCGTCCTAACTACTTTTTGACAGTTCTCAGAGCAGTAGCACGGTCTAAATAAACAGTCTGAATATTTTTTAAGCCGTGCCAACACTCAGGCCCTTCTTGAATTCATACAGCATCATATGCCGCAAATGCATTTTTTCGTCTCCCATTTCCATGGACCTACTGCACGAGCACGTAAACTTTTTAAAACGTTTTTTTTTTGCAAGAAACTGACGCGATTCTTTGTATATCATTTACAAATCGAATGACACTCGCACACATCAAAACAAATGCGCTTTTCCTATAAGCAACGTCATCTATAAAATCGGGCACGAACTTTTGCAATCATCCTGTATAAATCTCAACGAATAAGATTGTTGAAAAGTTCTGTCTGGTCAACACTTTTGTACAGGACAGACATGAGACAATCAAGGTGGCCGATATAAATTGCCTGGAGGCATTTTAAATGTGGCTTTAAGAAGAATGTTGAAATTTTTTTGATTACACACATAACCAATAAAGAAGTATTAGAAAGAGTAGGAACACATAGGGTGTTATTAACACTAATTAAGGTCATCTGGTACAACTAATGATCATACAAAAATCCAAGAAAAACCAAAAATTCGAAGAAGTTAAGCAACATTCGCCAATAAACACGTCTTGACACTCTCAGTCTCCTCACAGCAATAAAAGATCTTGAAAAATTTGTCAAAGTGATCATTATTTTCGATTTAAAAATGCGCCGAAGGGAAAAGACATACTAAATTATTTTTCCACGCAGTCGCCCTAAAAATGTAGTTTTTTGCAATATCTTGTTCAACTTGTCCAATATTCTACATACAGAAACGTCGATCCTTTTTTAGACAAGACAATAAGTTAGCTCTACATAGTTAACAAAGTATAAAAATCGTCCTCAGAAATGACTACATGATTGGATTACAAAAGATAAAAGTTGACTACAAATAGACTCAAGATTACGATGTAGCTAAGAAGTACAGGTAATCTAACCACCAGGAGGAGGATGTGGCGAGGTCGACGGTCAGTCTAGCAGTATTCTGGTCCACTACTAGACTGACCGTCGACTACCAGTTTTTTCTCTTGAAAAACCACAACTGATGACTGAGAAGAATAAGTTAAAAGGCCATGCGCCACTCAACAATATCAAAGATAGAAAATTTAATTACCAAAATGACCTTTGAATCCACCAAGGTGTCTGTAAAGTAGCTATCGTCATGCATATAGTTTTCCAAGCCTATAATTTTGCTGTGACTTGTAAACAGCAAAGGGAATGTGTCATAATGTCTTATTTCTTTGAGAAAACCTGGAAGTGGTCTCCGACAACTATATCAACGTGCTGAGGACAATGGTTAAGCCCTAGATAGATAGATGAAATGGTCGCTTGGCAAAGACTACTTTAGGGCGTGGTTGAGACGTAAGTCAATGAAGATCAAGGACAGTTTGAGAGCCCCCAACATGGAGGTAGTGATATAGATGGGCAAGGAGGAAGCCTATAATAGGTTCAAATTTCGAGGTGAAAAGGTCGTCGCCACTGATGGAAGCTTACTTTTATTGTGCTAAGTTTCATGCAAATCAATTTAACTTTTCTTATACATTAATTATATTTTCATTTTTTTTATTGATTGCAACTGTTAGCCTTTTCTGTTAAAAAATTATTTGGCAGTCACCAGCTAAATGAATATCCAAAATGTACTGGTCGAATCTTTTATTTTGAATGGTCTATTCTTAATATAAGCTTTAAAAGGAATAAACATATGGAACTATTAGAAAAAACCTCAGGACAAGGGTAGAAAAAAAAAACGCAAATAAAATTTTATAAAACTATGAAAATTCCTGTCTTATACGGTAGAGACACTTGAATTTGACTACCAAATATGGCATATAAATATCGCCCTGATAGAAATAGACACGTAAATAGCCCGAGAAAAAGATGGAAATAGATAAAACTGGAATAGGTTCTGTGGCCTAAACCTTGGATGAAATATATATATATATATATATATATATATATATATATATATTTTTTTTTTATGATAACACTATTCCACAGACAAGAAACGTTACTGTAGACATATCAGCAACGACTATAATGAGATCCTCTTTCATTTTGTATTATTAACTGAGTTTTTATAGCTTAAAGAAAGGTTATAGCCGATGTTCATACTTTGAAACTTATATAGGGAAGCTCTTCCTACTTTATGACCTTGCTGTCAAAAGTTAATCGCACCATTCAAAAGTTACTGCGTACTATGTAGGTAGATTGTTTATAGCACCTCGCGCACCTTTGCAACATTATGGTTGCCAGTAAATTCAAACAAGGGAGATTAGTATTTAAAATAATGGAAAACAGTTAAACCAAACTTAATAAAAAGCAGAGAACGTTGTTAATGTTGCCACCTTACGGTGTACTGCGTATTTTTAACGCGCTTCTCAAACGCAAAATTATCAGCTCGAATTCAGGCAAAATATTGACGCCTTCCAGATCTTCGGTTCTCCTGCAGATAACAGCCAGTGGCGGAAATTAAAAAGCGGCTCTTAAATTAAACCTCGGAGTGATAGCTTTAGGCCCGCCAGCGCGGAGAGGCAGGTGCCATTAGATATTGGTGAAAGTAACTAGCGTGCGTAGCAATTTATTTCCTGCCTTTCAGAGCCTTATTAATGATCTGTCGTTATTTACCTCCATGTCGAACTTCTGGAAGGCTGCATTACGCACAAAGTAAGACGTACAGCTTTGCCGCATTTGCTCTCTTGTTAGTGGGTGTAGAAACCATATATGGGAAAGCTAAATGAAAAACCTGCGTCGACAGTTACACAGGAAGTTGAAAGAATCGATTGGATTAATAAACTACCAGTTCAGATCCATACGTTAAAGGAATGCATTAACTAAGTACTTCTTGCAATTAATGCTTAGAGTAATCAATTATTTAGATTACTTTAAATTGTCCGAAAGAGTAAATTTGCTATTTTATCTTAACAAAAAAAGTTTTAAACCAGAAACAGGAAATTAAGTGCAAGCTAACTAACCGAAGAAATAATTTAAAAGTTGCCTTTAAAGTATCCAAAAGCCATTTTCAGGAAAACGGCGTCTGAAAGGAGGTTCTTCAAAGCAAATTACTTTCAGCTATTAAAAAAACCTTCGCAACTAACTGCAGTAAAACACTTTACTAATTTATTTATGCTTTTTAGATTACTTTCTTCAAATATATAAAACGCGTTAGGTTAAACTTTGTACTTCTCAAATTAATGTATGCCCAGTAGCGTCATAAAACGTAGTTTATTTTACAATTTAGACCCTGGGGCAATCTAACACTCAGTTATTTTTAAACAAAGCTCGCTCCCACGTAACAAGTTAATTTCAACAAGTTTTTATCCCTATTATAGTGAGAGTGTTTAGGCAAAACAAGCTTAATCCTGATTGTTAGAACTTTAAACATTTTTGTCTGCTCTCGTTAAAAATGTCTAGCTTTTAGTACAACAAACTGGATTACTTTTAATACGCTTATCTTTTACGTAATGTTTGGAAAATATACATTTTCAATAAATTTAACTTGGAAATAGAAAATTTTGTTAGAAAAACTATTATTATATTAATTTAAGATCGTTATGTAACTTTTTTTTACATGAGAAAGTAATGGCTAGTTCGTGGCTAAGCCGTTGAGCACTTGGTGCATTTCTTGGTTCAATTCTTGGCTTGAGATCCTGGGTGGGTAGTCTACTTAATTATTAAAAATAAAGAGGACAAATAAAGAGTAGCAATGGAGTTGCTTAAGGAACACGGTGCTTACCATATTAGAGGTGGTATACAACTGAGCAATGAGTGCAAGCATATGGAAAACTTGATTCTAAGTAAGCAGGTCATGTTCTCTTTCTCGGAACCTTGTTGTTAAATTAGGAAAAAGAATAAAAAATATTTTAATGTAATTTCTTAATACTTCATCCTGTTGAAACCACATGTCATTTAAATTCAAATCGTTAGTTTAATCGAAAAAATAAAAAGGAAAATCAAGCTGCTTTCAAGCGCTTCTCTGCGATGTTAATGGATGCAATGATGCTTACTCAAATTTGAAAAACCAGAAGAAAGGCGATAACAAAAAGGAAAAAGGCACCTGGAAGCAAAGAAAAAAAGGAAAAAAGTTTAACAGTAAATAATCAGGTGTCTGGTGTGATATCTCAGGAGCGTGTATTAATTAGGAAAGTCCTGAAGAATGTTTCTGTTACCCTAAGTGGTAGAAAAAGTAGTATCCCGACAAATGCTTTCTTGGATTTTGGCCGCGACCCTACCATTATTTACGATAAGATCTCGGACTTTCTCGAGTTGAAGGGAGAGTGTTGCCCACTATATCTGGAATAGCAAGTAGGAAAATTGGACGTTAATGACTTTTAGAAATCTACCTCTAAAGACTTGCGGCGTGGATGAGACTGAAAAATCAGAAGCACCTTAGACTTCTCATACAGACTTTGGCTAACATTAAGTGGTTGAAAACTTTGACTTATTTAAAGAACATTACATTCTTTGGAACGTTACTAAAGCATCATGTGATTGTTATAAGTCTCCATTGCTCTATTTCCTCATAATTTAAAGGAAAATTGTAGAAGGATTGCGAAACGCATCAGCGGCAAGTAACGAGTAAAACAGTCTCATTGTGTACTACGGAAGGAGTAGATCCTGACATTAAATGTCTCTTGGAGGCAGTTATAATAGTCAACTGCAAGAAGTTACCAATGTCAAAAAGCAAGCAGCAAGCCGAACAACTGGTGGAACAGTATGTAAAAAAAGTTGGAGATTCTTGAATATTATTGATGGTGTAGAAGCAGAATACTTTATACTACTTGCTTTTGCGACATCTGAAAAAGAAAATAGACAAGAATTTAAAATATACATCGCTCACCATATAAAAAAGTTTTTTGACCTCACAGAGAAGTCAAATAGGCGATGGGTTCCAACGAAGGCGATTGTAGCAAATGACGGTACACGAGACTCAATAGCAGCTGATTTGAGTCCAAATTTGAGGTGGTTTAAGGGTCCTCAACCTGAAAATCAATGGCCAGGTGAAGTGGATCAACTACTCAATGGAATCAATCCGGAAAACCTGGAATTTAAGAAAATTCGGTATGTGATAATTGTGTAAGCTAGCGAATTGATTAAGGTGCGTGCGTCTCATCGGAATGACAACGTGGGTCAACGAGTCGTCCAGAATAGCTTTATTGTTGCCAATACTTTTAGATTGATTAATTTGTATGGATACTTAACTAGTTAACTCCATTAATTGCAAAAACAAAAAATTCTGATTATTCTGCACAACTAGCATCCTTGCACAAAGCTGCTACATTATGGAACGGATATGACCTCCAATAAGCTTAGACAATATTACTGGATCACTGAAGAAAAATCAACAGTGAAGAAAGTTGCAAGAAAGTGTTTTCAGTGTAAAATAGAAAACACAAAGCAAATTCCACCTGATAAAGCAACTCTCCCGGAAGCAGGAGTGACAAAACCAAACCGACCATTTACCTTCGTGGGTGTGGACTGTTTGGGATCTATGGAAGTTGTAAATGCATGGAAACGGAAAAAGAAGCACGAAGTCCTGTTTACATGTTTCAGTACGTGTGCAGTTTAACTGTAGATTGTCTAGTCGCTTTCAATGGACAAATTTATCAAGAAAAGTAGAAGCGGAACTGAAGATATCAGTTAAAGAGAGGGGCCAGGATCGACTTACAGGCAGCCTTTCTATTCGAGGAATTAACTGGAAGTTTATTCTATTGCATTTTGGAAGAGCATAGGAGCGACTCGTGGGGTCTATGAAGACAGCCAAGACCACCATTTTGAGAAACCAGCAATTATTCACTGTGTTAACAAAAGCTGAAGGATCAGTGAACAGTTGCTTTCTGACGAACATTTCCACTGATAAAGACAATCCAGAAGCTATTACGCCTAACTATTCTTTATTGGGAGCACAAGGATAAAAAAGCATGATAGCGATTTGTGTCTTAGAGATCAAAATATGACCAAGTGTTTGCCAACCACTTCTGGAAATTCTGGATAAAGGAGCACCTGCCATATCTGTCACTGGGATCAAAGTGAACTAGAGATACTTCGGATTTCCAAGTAAGCGAGTTGGCGTTTGTGCCCGACACCATTCAGTAGAAGAATCAGTGGACCAAAAGGATGATTTAGTCAGTCCTGTGTGTTGTCCACGAAAAAACTGCTTTTAAATTGCTATAGAAACCTGTGACAAAGCTATATCGCTTCCGTAGATGGAATTAGGATAGTGATTCCGGCAAGCGCAATCACTGGGAGAAGTTTGTTGAAGAGAAATTTTATGTATTATTACGTGTGCCTGGTATGTCAAGTGACTTGCTAAGAAGAATTTACTTATTAGAAAAGAATTAGTGTTTGTTCGGCTGTTTGTCAAAGCACAAATTTCTTTTAAAATCCTTATGACATTAATTAGATAAAAACGCAGCATAACATCTAGCTGAGCATCGAAACATTCAACTAGGTCTCACTTTAAAAGGTTGTAAGAAGGGATGTAGAGCTATGAGAGGTGATTTCTGGATTATAACATTTTTATGTAACTATTTCTATAAAGTAACTACTTTAAACGCGCCAATATACTAAACAACTACTTAAGTGGTGAACTTCAATGAAAACTGATTTTGGAGAAAAAGTCAAGAATAACAGGGCTTTGGGAGTATGGGTTTTTAAAGATAAATGAGATTTGTGCAGTTTACTTAAAAACTGTGGTAAATTTCAAAGTGAAAAATTATTAATAATAATAATAAATTAATGTATGCAGCGATTAAGCAATTATTAGGTATTCTATCCTTTGTCCTCTCTAGTCCTTCGATTTGTCGAAAAAGTTTATTAACACACATCACAATATTGAATTTTGCCATACTGCAAAACTGACAGTAGATTACTTGACAGAAACAAAATTAATCTTATTCCATATGGTAGAATTTAGATTTAGCTGTATGTGATTTTTGGTTTTTCTTTAAAGTGAAGAAGCACATATAACGTCTATATATAAATTAGTAAAAAAGAACTCAAAACATTTTAGAAAAACAGGAACTGACATTTTACGTTCGAAAAATGGGAGTAATGGTTTCAAAAGTATTGCCACAAAAGGAAAGTTTTTGAATATAAAAAAAATATTTATTTTTATTTCCAATTTCAGAATTTCGTAAAATTGAATATATTACTCTGTTAAAAAAATAAGGTGACTTTTTAATCTGAAACTCGTGCAAAATTGAGTTAAAAACCTTTTTTTATATTGTCATAATTAGTGCTTGGAATATATGCAGGAAAAAGGTATAAAATATGCATGCAAATATGCACTATATGGGAAGTTTGAAAAGTTTTGAGCTTCAATACAAAGATGACCTTACTCATCAAAACTATTCTGCTACTACAGTCGTACATGTTTTGAAAGATACCTGTAGAAATGTTAGCTATTTTGGACGCTTAGTTGTTATTTGACACTCGTTTGTAATAGTCGATGTCAGTGCTTTTATAAAAGTAGAAAACATCGAACACCGTGTCGTAATTAAGTACTTGCATTTGAAAGGCAATACGTCTACGCAAATTAAAGCCGAGTTAAGACGCCATTATTTGCCACTGTGAAAAAATGGGCAGCTGCATCTAAACGTAGTCGTACCAGCTTGGCTGATGGTAAGAGTTCGGTACGGTCAACAACTGCGACCTCTACCGGTAACATAGAAAAAGTACACCAAATGGTTACTGGACGACCGTTGAATGAAAGTTAGGCAGATAGCAGAGACTGTGGGCATATCGCAGAAACGCGTTCGTCATATATTGACCAAAGAATTGGAGAACGCTGTCCGTGCGTTGGGTCCCGCGCTTACTCACTTGAACCAGATCTGATCATCAGCGACTATTTTCTGTTTTTTAAACCCAAAATTTGGCTCAGAAACAGAGATTTTTATCAAACGACGAGGTCATCGTAATCGTAGACGCCTATTTTGCAGAGCAAGACGCCAACTACTATTTGGACGGGTTAAAAAGGATCCACTTAAAAGTTATGTTAAAAAATAAAATTTAGTTTGTCAGAAAAAGTACTTGTTTCTATGTTAGGCTCAAAACTTTTCAGGCTGCCCACGTAAAATATGCAAAATAAAATACATGTTTTAAATAATTATTTTTATGTTACAATATTGATACCTATATTACCTGTATACCTATACAAAAAGATTATAAACGCATTTTAATAGGAAAATATAACATCATTAACCTAAATTTTTATTATACGTTGTTACACTAGAACTTACTAAATATTTTTTAAATTGTCAATAGTAAACACTATTTGATCGCTTAATAAATGTTTATAAATCGTAATATAACTTGAACTCTAAGAGGTGCTTTAATAATTAGAAACTACACTGTTAACTAAATGATATTCGGGTCTAATAGTTTCAGTAACGTAATTCAAACTGTGAGCTAAACAAGTGCAATAAATTAAATCAGGGAAAAACTAAATTTGTGATGCTTTTATCCCATAAACGGTGCAGCATCAGTAACCATTAACATTATTTTATCCATTGGAATTTTATTCGGCAAATAAAAATTAATGACTTATTAACAAATCTAGCTGCCATTACATTATATGTTTTTTCTAGAGTTTTTACACTGACGAAACAATTTTTTCTGGGAGCATTTTCATTTAACGTACACAAAATTATCTGTATATTGACAATATTAACATCAATTAGTTGTTTCATCTACTTAAAACACAATACAAAAATCTACTGCCAATGTGCTTTGTAATTTCAGCCACTTCGTCTCGATAATTAATGTTGACATGTCTTTGACCAAGTAGGAACATTAACAGTGTACTCAGAAGTGCAGAATATCCCAACCTACAAATAAACCACACGACTCTGGAAAATTTCGTCTGTTCCTCGTTCGCCTGTACGGAATTGTTGACATTTGATGTTAACAACTGCTGCACCACGTTTTTTGAACTAATGGATTTTTTTGTATATGCAGAATTGTTCCTAGATGTTGTTTATTTGAAATTTTTTATTTAGAGCAAATTTAATTATGAAATCAGTCTACCTTTTTAATTTTAAAACGTCTTATATGTTAAATTGAAAACGCTATAGAAAAGTATATTTTAAATTGAAAACCCTATTACTATAATTTTAAGATCAAAAAGCAATAAAAACTTAATTTTTTATCACAAACTGTGCAAAAATACAAGAAGAGTCAATGATTTTCAACTATCCTCTATAGGTATTTACTGAAAATAAAATTTATTAAAGCATTGCAGAACTTAAGAATCGAGAACAGGGATATTAACTATTTCTTGTAAATAAAATTAAGAAAATTAAAGAAATGAAAGTGCCCTTTATAAAAGAACTGTTAAAATATGCATACTTACAAAATATTTGTATATTTTGCATATGTTTTAAACTCTAGGCATAACCTTCAGTGACATTCGCTTCTAATTTTAGTTTGATATGTCAAATTGTTTATAAGTAACAGCAATTTATTTGTATCAACTTTCTGCTCTTTTTCGATATTTAAAATGTCTAATATTGTTGAACAAAAAAATTGTATAAAAAATCCTATCGAAATGTTTCAAATGGCGTAGAAAGCATTTGGTGATAAATCTTTATTGAGAAAAACTGTATTGCGTGGCATAAGCTGTTTAAAGGTTGTGAATCCGTAGAAGATAAGTCACATTCTCGTCATCTATCAACAGCAATATCGAAAAAATTAGAAACAGTGCAAAGAAAAATTGTCATATGACTGTGAGAGAGCTTAATTAAGATGTTGTCATATCAATAGGTTTAGTGGTGCTTTGGACTCAAAGAGTTTTTTTAGTAAAATTCAGCAATCAGCATCCATCCGACTCTTTCCTGTTCATTTGATTTTGAAAACTTTTGGAGAACCTAATTTGACTAAGTTGAATCGAAAAAATAGTAATCGAAAGAAGTGGTGACAGAAATTCTAAAAAGTGAATATGAGAATTCTTTTCAGGGTCGGATTTAACGTTGTCGTATGTATATTGCACCAGAGTGGTGATCACTTTGAAGCGAACAAACAATTTTTATTGAATAGATAGAGAGGATGTGTTTTATTCAGTCACCTTACTTTTTGTACAAAGTAGTATCTCTCTGTAATTATGTATACCTGTCTCTATTCCAAAAAGCTTTTGGTCGGAAACAAAGTTCTGCATTCAGAGTTGTTACTTCACTGAAAGTGTTTCAGCAAAGTTGCGCTGAATAATATGTGTATTGTTCCAGGTGAGTATTCGCCCCAAAGAGAACAGGAAGCATTACAAAGCAGCGAGCTCCCGCAGCAAGGTAAGGCGGGCAATTACAGGACTCAAGTGCACGCCAAATCAGCCGGCGTATCTCGTCTTGCCCTTTCAGTAACAGTATATCTTCGGATCCAACTATAACATTATTACGTACATTCCGGCGCAGCATAGTTCGCAATCTAATTAGCCGAAACGCGCCGCCGCGATTTCGCCGCAGCAGCTCGGCGCGCTGCAGTTTTATGAAAGCCAGCGAGCTTTCTCCGCATCGGCCCCCGCCCGCCATAAATAATTCGGGAAGTTGTAATCCGAACGGTCAGCGGCGGCGGCCGCCGCAAGATCGCCGCCTCAGCCCGGCGCAATCAATATTAGAGTAAGTCTAATTTAGGCCCGGCGTAACGCAAACATGGGGGACCAGATTTAATGGAGAAGAAGAGCGGCCGGCCAGGTGTCGGGGCGGCGGCGCCCATAAATAATTTAATGAGTCCTAACGAAAACGGAGCGCGCCGGTCGGCGGCGGGCGCCGCGATAAGGGGGGCATCCCGAATGCATTAAATGGCCGTATCGCGCCCGCCGCCCGTCGCCCACGCGCCGGAAGCTCGCGGAAACCTGCCGCTGACAGTAATATGTGGGGACAGATAAAGCGGGGGCGATCAGACTCAGTTTCACGGGGATCTCAGAGACGTTCTGGATCTGGCGTGAAGAGATGAAATATGGGCTCGTGCTGAGTGACAAGGGCGGATAATGAAGCGGAGTGCAGCTCGGTTTACTGCCAAAGAGCTCGTATAATGAGGTTTTGTTTTAGACCGAAACTGTCAAGTGCATGCGGACGCCGACTGCAGTTCGGCGCGCCTGCGGGCGCCGTTTTAATAGAGCGATTATTCGGATATTTCCATAAATATGGAGCGCGGAGGCCCCTTTGAATGTTTAAAATAATAATAGCGGGCGCAGTTAATACCCTTGTCGCACTTTTTAGCAGAAATGGATGTATGGCTTATGCGTTTCGCAATTTTCAAAATAACCAGGGTATACTTTATGTCGATATTGTCACCCTGTATTTAAACAAACTTCAAAAATATTCAAAGAGTTCCTTGGTCAACAATACGCTTACTAGATAATGTTTCATTATTTAAAACTAAGTTATTCTGAGATGATAAGCACACGCTAGAACATGTGAAAACTGCAAAATAAAAGATCAGCCAAAACACCCACAATATTTCATGTCTTCTTCTATCTATCTATACATTTTAAGAAAAAGTAAAAAAGACATGTGGCGTGGTTCTTGGCCCTTAATTTACACGATGAGGTCCGTGCGTAAAAAACAAAAGCAGCCTATACATTTGAACGGAAAGTAAACAAAGACAGCCGACATAAAATTTGGCGTGCTGCGCTCTGAGCGCTTAATTTACACGAGGAGGTCTGTGCGTTCGTGCACGTACTACGGGACCGCTCTTCCCGAATGGCCGGGTGGCTGCGGCTATCAGAATACACTTATTTGCAAAGTTAAAGAGCATTAAATTTCCTTCAAATCTCACTAGTCAAGAGTATGTTTCGACCCAATAGTTATCGAGATACAGTTGTTTAAAAATACAACAAATTTCTCAAATTATCAAAAATAGCAGAAAAATGCAGGTTTTTGCCTTGTAACTTCTATTTTTCAACATGTCTATGTAAATTATGTTATTTGCCCCTAAATTTCAACACGTAGAAACGTATAAATATCGAGGAGCCTCTTCTCTACGCATACGCGACTCCCTATTCTCTCAATACATGCCCCTCTTCTTATTTCAAAAACATTTAAATTGTACACACACAACCGACTTTACATGGGTGAGATGGGAGGTTAAGCGTAGTGCTAAACATTTTAGAGCGGATATTCTCTAAAATAATTTTTCCTGCAGTTTTTGCAGTTCGAGACCTTTCTTCTTGAGGGTCTCCTTTTTTTGCGTTCAAGTACCAGTTATGTCATCTTTATACTTCTCCTCCAGACGCTTTTTAACAGTTCTAACATGTGGAGGAGAATTCTCAGGTACCTCATCAAGCAACTGTTCAAGAGAAAACCGGCACTCGTCACTGTTCTCCTCGAGAAAAATGAATATAATTTCCATGACTTGATCTATGTTGCGAATAGGTTGTGAACACGTGCAGGTATTTGGTAAAAATTTTGAATACACTTTCGATAGTATTCCGCGTTAATCTCAATTAAATCTGTGTCCATATTATTCAACATGCTCATACGGTTTTCAATTTTTTATTCCCATTCATCATCCCGCTGTCTTTCATATGACAAAATCGTGTTTGTTACCTCTGGAAAAGTCGCTTTAACCACAGAATTGCGTCTTTCCTTAGGTAATTTAATTTGTTTTTGTCTGTACTCTTTAGCAACCTCTTCCTTGCATAAGAAGCATTTGTTGTTGAAATCAAATGATAATGATGGTTTACCCGAGCGGATTGGGTTGGGGGCAGTTGTACGGGTGTCACGTTCGCGATGTAAAGAGGTCAAAATCAATTTTTTGTTGTTGTAATCTTTTTGACAAGCCGTGTAAATTGTAATTTCCTCCACGTCTTCCAGTAACCGTTGATATTCAGACTTTTTGCGTTTGACACTGGAGGCAAAAAGCGTAGCAACTCTTCTCTTTTTAACTACAGCCACTTCACGTTCTGCCAAACTTTTTTGGTATATAAAACATCGTTCTAACACTATCGAAGATGTCATACTAACTCATGACTACCACGAAAATAATTCGAATTACAGCAAATCCAAGAAAAACGAGTTGTAATTATCACTCAAATAAGAAGTCACCAACGAACATTCACTTCGAACAGCTACAACAAAACTGAACTGAAAAGAACCCCCACTTTAGAAACGTAAAAGAAGAATCGTTATGAAAGGATTTATGAGCGAAGGGAGGGGTCACGAGAGATCGGTCTTTCACTCTCCCCTAACAGCTGTACCTGACTACGTTACCTCAGGAAGGTTACGCGAAGTCATTCAATTATAATTATAATAGTTTCCTTAATAATACCCTAGCCTGAAGATGGTGGAAAGTTCTGCACCTAGCATAATTTACATAGGAATGTTCTAAAGGTTATAAGGCAAAAATCTACTTTTTTCTGCTATTTTTGATTTGCTGTATCTTTGAATCACTGTATCTTGGTAACTATTGGGTCAAAACATACTTTTTATCAGTGAAATTTGAAGAAAATTTAATATTCTTCAACCACGTAAATAAGTGTATTCCGTTAAAAACGTATGGTTTATCTAGAAGTTATAAGCGAAAAACCAAAAAAATTCCGAAAATTTCGAGATTTTTCGGCTCCCCCCCCAAGTTAGCACAGGGTCCTTAAAGTCGAAAACTCAGATTCTGCTCTCAGAGCACCCATAAACAACATACCAAAATATCATTCACTTCGAAATACTTTACAAGTACCCCCTTTCATTTATTACCTGCCGCTCGGACTAATATTTAGTTTTGTTTAGATGAATCTTGATCCCATATTCCTTACAATATGCATTACGATTTTGCATTACGTTCTGCAAGTCGTTGATTTTGTTTATTATTATTACCGTATCATCTGCAAAAAATAAATCGTTGAGAATTTCTTGATTTATACATATCCTTCTACGGAATTTGTTAAAGCTTTTTGAAATCTTGCATCACTAATGACATTAAAAAGAAACGGAGGCAGCTTAGTAAATTAATTGTCAACTTTAAATGTGGTAATCTGATTTCAGTATAGACAAGAGAAAATTTATATATTGGGGCTGTCTATATTCTTATTATTGAGAATCTCCATCATTTGAAAAGATCTTCATTAGAGTTTAACAAGGCAAAGTCCACAAAGCACAAATAAATGTTGTAAATTATATAAAAGCACCCTGAGCTAACACAATTAAATCAAACAAAACCTTGCTCATGCCGTTTCTGAAACCAAGTGGCATGTCATGAGTTTTAACAATTTCGCCATGTGTGATTTTCAAGAACACTTTGAACGTGTGACTCATTAACGCCATGGATTCTGTGATCTGAATGAATTGTTGCGTGAATTTTTATCGCAAAGGTTGATTATAGCCACTGTTTGGGAATTGTGCCATTCTGATAGATCTGATTGAAAAGTTCACCCAAGACGTCGATACAGTCCTCAGTAATAAATCTTATTAGTTCGATGGATACTTCATTTGTTCATACCGCTTTACCATTTTTTGTATTTTTTTTTCTCCCTGGTGGTGGCCAAGTCCACAATTTCTCTGTCATTTTATGTCATATTAATTGTTTTAGTTTTATTGTGACCTGTAGGTTTATTATTCTTCTTAGTTTTTCATTTCTGATGTGATTTATTTTTAAAATTTCCGAGGTTCCCTTCTAGTAGTCCATTTTAATGAATGAATGCATTCTTTCCTTCTCTGATTTATTTTTCGGATGTACAAACCATACGTGATGGTGTTGTAGATGGTTGTTTTCATTCTCCCCAAGATCTTTCTGCTTCAGAGTAAGCAGTTGTGTTACTGAACGGCGCGTTGTCTTTATCCAATTTTATTTAGAATGTCCGATCGACTTTTAGCATTAGAAAATAAAGTTACCCCAATCTGCCTGAAGGTTAAACAATTTTTATCGTATAATTCTCTATTTCTAGGTCAAAGTTGACGTCATCTCTTACTACTATGATTTTTGGTCTTTTTTGTATATATTGTTAGTCTCTTGTCATATTCTTCTGGGGGATTCTATACCAAATAATCAAGGCCATAGAAAAGCAACACTTGGTTAGCGGAAACATTTTTTTAACGGACCCTAAATTACTTTTTTATACTTTTGGATGTTTCGAGTTGAAGTCTCTTCGTGAAGTAAATCTGTTCTTTAGTGATTGGAAGTATTCACTGAGTCCCTCCTTATTGGTTCTATAGTCAGGTGGGCAATATACAACAGATACAGCTATAGGACTATTCCAGTCTTCATACTCTCAACTGAATTTAGGGAGTTTATGGTGTCTTATATTCTTGCGGACAATTACTGCCGATCCTCCCATTGCGTTCCCATTTGGATGCTTGGTGTCGTAAATACAGTATCCTGGAATCTTAAAATAGGAGCGTTCTGTGACGTGTGCTTCAGAAATTAGGCGGATGTATGATTTACATTTAAGTATATTTGGACTTTTTGGTGATGATTTGACAATCCGTTGGCGTTCTATGTAACTATTTTGTATCTATCCATTGTACTGTTTGTTGATTTGTTGCCTTAACGTAGTAATTTCTCTGAAGAGGGTAGCAATAGTTTGTCTCAAGTCTCTGGCTTTTGTTAGTAGTACCGTAATTGTTTTATTTGGATTAAGAATCGTTTTTTGCCAGAAGTACAATAGGGGATTTATCTGGTTAGTTAATGGGAGAGTCGGACCCAACGTTTCTTGTTGATAAGACATTATAGGTTTTTTCTTGAGTATTTGTACTTGCTGGGTATTACTGGTGCTTGGTTTATGCTTACCTGGTTAGGTAACGGTGGAAAGTTGGTGAGCGCCTGGTACATTATGGGGTAATTGTTTATCTATTATTTCTTTTCTTTTTTTTTTGGTTTGTTTTGAAATACACCTGGCATTCTTTAATGTTTGTAGGATGGTTTCTTTTACATAATTCGTATTTTGCGGAGTTAGTTTTAGTCTTTTGTATCATGATTTTCTTCACAGCCTAGATATATGGGTGGTTTGGTGCAAAAATTACGGATATCTCCGGGGCTTTGACAGCGCTTACATTGCACTAGTGTTTTCTATACATGTGGTGGTTTTATCACGACTAGCATTCATAAGATATTGTAACTTAAAATTTTTGCTATTTTCTTTGGATTTCATTTCCACAAAGAATATGTTTCCGTATTCGTTGATTTTAATAACATATATTAATATTTCTGGGAATGTAGCCTTCTTCAATTAGTGCCGCTTTTATTGCGTCTTGCTTGATAGAATACTGAAGTACTGTGGTGTAAATTTGCCGTTTGACTTTATTTCAAGTCAGGATTTAGTAATAATAATCGGATAATAATATTGTCGTCGATCATGGCGATGTTTTTTGGGGATTTTTTTTTTGTTCTTCTACTTTAGTGTCACTTTCTCCGTGCTGGATCATTACCTGCTTTATCATTTGGGTCTATCGCAAAAAACTATTCATTAGGGTAGGTTTATATGTTGCTATTCTAGAGAATGATTGCACCTTCTCCTATTTTTTTGTAACCTCACTTCTTGGAATTCACTTATTTTGAATACAGGTTCCTTGTTTTAACTAGATTGTAGCTGATTTTTTGAATATTCTGGATGTCTGCAGTATTTGGAAGCATTTTTGTTAGTTCACTTACATAACTTGTTAGATATATTGGTGGTTGTGTAAAGAATTTAGGTTCAGCTGGTATTATTTGTGAACTACCTGTAAGACAAAGCATTGGCTGGTTTTGGAAGGCCATTTGTGGATTTATTTGACTTCATATTTGAGATTGCTTTATTCCGTCGGTAACTTTGGTTGCAGTAGTTTAGAACTTATGTTTGTTAGGTTTGAAAATATTTATTCAGTCGGCCGCTGGTTGACACCGGATAAATTAGTTTATTTGTTAATATTATCACTTATTTGATGATGCGCGTCCTATAATTTGCGATATTTCTGTTCTCATTCCGACTCAGTTGCTGTACTCGAGATAATGGCACGGGTAAGACACGTCTGCTCGCACCAACGCTCGAATGCAGAAGCAGAAAATAAATTACCCCAAGGTGCCTTAATTTAAAAATTCTCTATGTCTAGGTCAAAGTTGATGTCATCTTCTACTACTATGAATTTGGTCTTTTTTGTATGTATTGTTAGTCTTCATTGTCATAATCTTCTAAGGGCTTCCGTATGATATAGTCAGGGCTGTAAAAAGTCAACGCTTGGTCCGCGGGAAAGATTCTTATACCAAATCACAATGTCTATCAAATCAATATTAAAATAATAAAAACAGTTTTGCGCTGCTGCGATACAACCTGCCAACCAATAAAACTGGACTGTAATGCATATGCGTGAATACAAACAACTTCACTGGTCGGATTAGTTAAAATTAGACGCTGGTGGCACCACATGTAATGTACGATCGTCTCATTGCAATGATTGAGAGACTGAGAGCATCTTATTTTGTTGGCAAACCTAGGACATTTGTTAATAGAAATAATTCGACTGATTCAAAAGGTCTTCGAATGAATAAAGGGATGGTACAAACAACTGAGTGGTGGCCGAGAGTATGGTGAAAGTGGTTCATATTCTGGAAGACCGAAAATGAGCAGAACATCAAAAAACATATACACATTACAGCCAATAAGGATCGACAATTAACTGTCTAAAAACTAGAAAATAACCTGGGGATTTGAAAAACTAAAATGTGTGAAATTTTGTCGAAATATCTTAGCATAAAACATATTAGGGCAAAATTTATAAATAATAATATATTGAATCGTGACCGGGTCCCTAAGAATTATGAGCTCCAGAAAATTTGATCCCCTTTCCTTTCATTCTCCCATCGGGCCTGCACATAGCTGGAATTTTCACTGTCTGTAGCTATCAATATTTGACAGTCGGAGAATAGCGTGCTATATATAGAGAATGCTACATATCTCCAGTTTTACATCCACTTGGCTAAATTTTCGTTTCCAGGATCATAGTGGTATTTCCAAGTAAATTTTAAATAGGAAAGGCACAAGCTAATAGCTTACCTTAGTACTTTATCTACTCTAAAATCAGCAGAGCTTGATTTTAACCTTCGTTAATCTGGTACAACTGTAACATAAAACTTTAACAGCATTAACATGAGCTAAATTGACTTTTGAGCTTCCTATGCTATACGAGTGATCACTTGCGTAGGAACACTTGTTGCATGAAGTGCATTTATTGTAATTAATTACGCGTTATAAGACTTCCAGAAGACAATGAAACATTGCGAGAAATAAAATCACTACTTTTTATTTTTATGCTCTTTATAATATAAAACATTTAAAAGACATGTTTCATCAAATTAATAGAGTATTTTTTTCTTCTTTACGATAATTCTTCTGCTCGTTACGTCGTTTAATTTGTTATGCGTGTTTATATTCTTTTATCTATTTCTTCTATCTGTTCCGGTCTTGTGCCATTATTTTCATCTCATATATATTTGTTTTAGTTTTTTTTCTCTATCACTTATATTGTGTCGAGCCATGCCTTCTTTGGCTTTTTTCTTTCTTTCTTTCTCCCTTTTTTTATCTTCTTAACTGTATTTTCTGATTTCATTCGAGTGATGTGACCGTACCGGCTCAGTTGTCTATTTTTTATTAATGTTGTAATTGGTTTTTGTTTTGTCATGCTTCTAGTTTATTCATTTCTTATTTTGTTATATTTAGTTGTTTCCGCCATTTTTCTTATATCCTTTATTTCACCTCACGCGTTTTTAGCAACACCCGGGTTTCATTTGTTTCTAGTATAAATGGTATTGCTACTGCATTATAAACATGTAATTTAGTATGCACGTCTATCTTTTTTTTCCTAGTACGTTTTGTTTGTAGCATAGAATATGTTTATAACTTTTTGCTTTTTTTTAACTTGTTCTATTTCATATCTCATATTATTTGTGTAGCTTTTATAATTTATTAAGCTTTTTACGTTTCTTTAGCTACAAAGATGTATTTATCTGCTATATTCTGCTTAAAAAACTATTATCGATTATTAATTCTTTCTGTTCCTATTTTCTATTTCTTCGCCATGTACTCCCCTGTAACTTAGTTCTGTTTCTTTATTTTTTTCTAATTTTTGAGTTCCAGTTTCCCATAATGGCTACATTTTCAATTTTTTTTAAATTTATCCGTTTATTCTTGTAGTTTTATATGAAATTCGTTTATTATATCTTTATGTTCGCCTTTGACTGGTACATATATTTGTATAAAATTGATAGTATCTCTTAGTAACATACTTATCATTATTATTTTTAAGCTTATTGCTTCATAATAGACCTATTTTTAAAATTTCTTTACTTATTGTTATTCCAACACCCTCCTTTGCTCTTTGTTTTTTACCTCTGAATAGTATTTATTTATTACATCAAATCTATCTTCTTCTTGTTTTTTGGTTTCACTTAGACCTTTAAAATTAAATTTTTACACTTTTCTTGAGGGTGACGCTGTGTTTTTGTTCCATTTAAAACAGCTTATCAGTAGTGCTCACATTCTGTCACCATGTGTATGCACAAAAGGTCAATATCTGTTATGTTAAAGTTTTTAATATTTAGAATGATTCTGTAACAAAATTTAAACTTTTATCCTCTTCCTTTATCTTAAGATTCCACTTCACTTCGCTTTTACGAATTAGTTACCCGTGATCCCCAATAAATTGAGTACAATCGCGGAGAACAAATTCAAAGCCACTTTCTATGCACTTATCAAGATCAGACAATAAATTAGTAAAAAATATCTAAGTCAAAATACCCCATACTAAAGGTTACAATAGCACCATAATAATATTGAAAGATAAAATACCAAACCTCATTCGTTCCTATATAATATAAGAAAGAGTAAGATTATACAATATACATGCTATAGCAAATTTAAATGAATTAACTAAATAAAATAACGATTGTGGACATGAAGTATTGAGTATATGCAATATAGAGTTCTTTATAAAATCAAAATCTTCCACGTGTTGAACGTGAAGTAACTTATCGTAGGCTTTTTGTCAGTCCACATAAGTAATGAGACAAATTTTCCTTAACATGTTTTCTATCTAGACAAAGGCGTCCAGTTTTGAAGACATTCTGTTCCTTTAGCGTCCACATTTGGTACTGAAGTATGTGTTTGATTACCCATCTGTGAAGTTTTGCAACTGTACTGATGTTCTTATAGTTTTTTAATTTCTCCTACTGCCCTTTTTCAGTATGAATAAAATTATCACTTTCTTCTATTTTTGATGAGGACTTTCTTCCTCCAAACATACATTAAATATTACAACTCTAGCATCTGCATTAAGATACCTGGAGATGCTTTAATGAGCTACACACTAATATTGCCTAGCCCAGGAGGTTTGCCACTTTTTATTTCTAAGACACATTACCTTACTTCTCTGGTAATTTTTTCAGGTATTTAGTTGTAATTATATCGTATCTAAGGGGCTTAATTAAACTTTTGATTATTTTTAAAAGATTCTGCTTGGTAGTTCGCATTATTTTCAAATGTTTTAATCTTTCTTTATTTTTGTGGAGAGCATCACCAAAGAAATTGTTAAGCTACTTCCATTAAATGATTGGAGAATGAAATAATTGTTTGACTAGGGTTCTTTACCTAATTCATATTTGCTATTCTAATACGCGTGTTATTAGCATGTTTTTCTAAATTTTTTAGTGGCTATTCTGAAGAGATAATTAGTGTGATATGTTGAAGACAGTTCATATGGCTATTCTTAAATATAAAATTTTCTGTCTTTTATGTTATATAGATTTGAAGGACAGTAAGTAGCTTTACAAAATTTAAGTTTTTATTCGTAGATTTTATTAATCCTCCACGTCGGGGTTAAGTTATTCTTGACCCCCACTATTCATTTTATGAGTTAGAAACACAAATGAACATAAGATAAACTGTAAAACTTTATTGTTTCATAATTGTTTAAAGAGCAGTATATTCATATAAAAGTATATTTAAATTAATTTCTACTTCTACAACACATGTGGCTTTAAGATATTTATGTTAGTATTGATGGCTTGCCTAGTGTCTTATTGAGTTCTTTACTATTCTTTACTGTAGTGCCATAAAGCTGTCCCATCCGGCTAATTTGTACAATAAATACATTATTTAGGTATTTTCTGATATTATGATGTCAAAACTGTTATTTTTTATAAATGATTTGACTTCTTGACTATGCTGTGCTGAATTTTTGGCATTCTATCAGAACTATTATTATTTTCTTTATATGGTTAACCATCTATACTTCTATTTTGTTATTCGTCTACTGTTGATTTGCCACTAGTTATTTGCTTGTTCTGATTATTACTTTTTTCCACTGGTGTTTCAAGCATAAGATATGTATAATAATTAGCAGTAAATTTTGTCTTAGCCTAAACACTCTTTTTTGAATTTCTTAAGCTATCAAACTGGATGGTTACTTTAACAGTTAAAATACTTCACGCTTTTACATCCTTATATTTTTTCACGGTTTTCTAACATACTTAAAGCTTTTGAGAGTCATATGACAATAGTTTTTGGAGTTTTTTTTTAGTGTTTTTGACGGTTAAGGTATTGAAATACTTTATGTTAAACATGTAGGTTTTATGTATCATTAATTAATCTGTAATGGAGATCTACTACTTTTGTTCCAGCTCGAAAAGGTAATAATGTTTTATTGATCCTATGTTTTTGTTGAATATATTTATTGTGTGTTGCTTATGGCCACTATTTTCTTTACGTAATTTATTTAAAGCAACTGTAAGATTCACATTGTACAATTTTTACGATGAATTATGATAATGCTGGAATCTTTAGTATAGCTTCTTCTTCTTCAACCTTGTTCTATCCATTGTTGGACATAGGTCTCCCCTTTTTAAGGGGGTAATAGTCATTATCTTCCACGCTGACTAGGCGGGTTAGAAGATTTTGGTATCAGCCGTCCCTAACCTGGGAAAACAGACGCTGTTTGCAGCCGCTTCTCTGAAGTCAGACGCTGCTTTGCCAGTTTTGGTCCGCCCAGAGCATTTCATTTCCTCGGTACCACCCATATCTGGGAGTCTTTCCCCTATCCGCCAGGTAGTACAGCTTAGTTAGAATTTATTTGGGCATTTTCTATTAATTTGATAACACCTTGATTCTTTGCTTTTATATCAAACATATCTGTTAGAGGTTTTAGGTTATGAACACTAGAGACAAAAAAATATTGGTTTTGTCCCTTGCAATGCTCCATTACAATAAGCGTCTCTCCAACATTTTATGCGCCGGTTGCCCCTACGCAAGAGGTCACTCATTCTAAATTTGCTATTCAGCGATGTTAATGTACAAAAATAAGTAGCAAATGTGACGGACTTTAATTCAGCTGTGAGCGTTACCGCAAAACGCGACCGCTCATTTAGACACACCTGCCGAGTTTCCGTCTGCGCTTTAAAGTTTAAAATATCATGAACTACATGCATTAGCAACCTCAAACCAAACCTACAACGTTTTTTCACCTTTTTTTTGTTGAATTTGTGGGTGCCTGAAAAAAATCTATAGTATTTACTTTGTTCCAAAATCATCTCTAATACAAATAATAGAGAATTTTGTTAGTAGATATTTTGCGGTAGTTTTTCATAACTTATATTGGCTTTTTAAATTCAAAGCTTAATTACTTTTACTCATGAGAAACAAACAATTATGAACTATAAAAATGCACTTACACTTTTTGTAAATACTTTGCAAATAACGTTTATTCATTCGAAGTTAAACATTTCTAATAATGCATTGTAGCCATAATCATTTGATTTACAAATAAGATAAAGAATCTTTTTTCCTTACTATACTCTAAGAGAAGAAAGATCAATTTTTTCATGTTACTAACAATGTTATTTAGCTCAAAATTGTTAGACAATTATAAAGAACATTGTACACAATTTAAACTTTATAATGGATATAGATTTAAATCGCTAAAAGCATTTTGTAAAGTAATTTCTCGGAAATTTGTAAGACTAAAGAATGTGGGTAAGCAGAGCAAGTAGGATTACGTTGTATACCATATCTAATAATTGCCAGATTTTGACATTTTCTTACTGTTGTTTGGAATTTAAAGAAACTCTCAGTTTCTTTAAACTTTTTCATCCAGTTCTTGATCATATGAGGTGACAGGACGCTATCATGTTGCCAAATGTTAAGGTAAGTACGAAATAAATGTTGTGCAGTAGTAACAAAGTTGCAGTTTCAATAAAACACTTTAATTGCGACCAGTGTTCCGCAGTACGCCAATATTTTTCCTCTAGATCCTTTTGACAAAACTATTTTGAAGATATTTTGTCTGGTTATTCATCTTTAAAAATGTATTTTTAATATACTCTTCCTTGCTTACTAGAATGTTTTTCTTGAAATTCTCGAAAATGAAATTGTAACTTAATGTGTAATTAAAAATTTTAATTAATTTCTTGAGTTAATGGCCACATTACTCCGAAATAACATGTTATGTGAGTACTTAGCCGAGTTCCATTTTTAAATTTGTAGTTTACAGTGAAACGAGTAGTACTCAATAATCATAAAAATGCAGCTGCCACCGCAAATGCCGTTTCTATGGCTACATAAAGCGACCATTTAGCCCGCGTTTAATGCAACTGCTAATCAATAATTTTTTAAACGTAAATATCGACTGAAAGTATTGAAAGCCGAATTGAATAATCGAAGTGCTTTACAAAACTTTTGAAGAATATTAAAAATATTTTTAAATATTTTCTTATATCACACACCTCTATTTATTAATTTATATAGAATACAAATATATATTTAGAAAGAAAGGGTAGAGAGGGAAAACATGTGAGAGTCTTAACATCTCAGTTCGCAGACTGTACTCTTAAGTAGGGTGTTAGAGCCTTATTATTATTATTATTAACTAATGTATTATTATTACCGCTTCCAATAGAACTTTATGCAATAGAGATAATTGTATAATGTGGAATATGAACGTATAGTTATAAATTTATCCAAAAAATTAAACAACGGAAGATTAATTTTCAAGAACCAACTAAACCCGAAATTCTACAGACATAAAACATTTGAAGTTTGTACACGTAATTTGAACTTACACAAAATAATGATTGATGTGCGGATATTAAATTGTGCCCACAAATTGAGAGAATAAGAAAAACTCGATTTAATGACTTCTTCTGTATTTTACATTTTGCTTGGACCTTGCCATTTAATTAAGGATTTATGAGAATCGGCGGAGTTTCAAGGTGAAATCGAAACTTCATAATTACTTTGAAGATCGATTATCAATTGTAATTTTTAAATATATATTTAGAATTTTAATTAAAAATTTGCAAATTAGTAGTCTATTTTAACACAAGTTTTCTCTAAGCGTCATGTTGTGTTTATTTAACAATAAGTTTTAATAGAATCGCTGCCACATTACACTGTCCTAGATATAAATTGACGCCATACAGTTACGCAAACGTAGCAGCTAATTATCAGACCTAGTCATAAACATCAAACTCAAATCTGTCTATTATACTAAACGTTGGTAGAAGCTTCTCTAATTGTTATTAAAATTAAAAGCTGCAGGAATGGTAGATTCAGATTGCGTTTAATTGTTGAAACCTTGTAATTGCAATATATAGACTTTCCCCCAAAAATAATGCAAGAAAATGGCCATGTAAATATAAAAAGCAAAAAACTTAATTCAAAAATATTTTAACAAATATTTATGATAAGTGTTAAAATAGAAGCAAATTATTTAGTTTACAGGCAAATCTGTAAAAAAATAAAAAATTGTTAGATGGAAACAAGTTAATTATAAAGAGACGAATAGTATTAAAAAGTCAACTGAACATACTAAATCACAAATGAATTTGCAAATTTTCTTCCTTGTAAAATTTGATAATCATTTCCAGGCGCAATCAAACGGTACTCACACAAGCCAACACTTCCAATTTAGCGACAGTCGAATTTTTTCACTAAAGCACCAATGACAGACCTGCGATGCTTTGTAGCTGGAAAACATAATTGGGCGGCAAAAAACCCATTTAAAAAATTGCTGCGCGTTCGATCATCTATAACAAGTGTTCGATCGGCTCTGATAGTTGCAGTCGTGTTTCTCTAAGAAAAGGGCGCTCGCTTTGTGATGTACAGAAGGGAGCTTTTTGTTTTGGGTTAACTACAAAGAATACGCTGATATCAGCAAAGGGTGACTAATTTTGGTTTTGTTGTAAGTTTCTGTTAAGTGACAAAGTGGCTGAAGTTTATTTTGTTGTTTTTGAATATAAAAAGTTTGAAATAAACTGTTTGGGTTTTCAGAATAAATTGAACAACAAATACTCTTTGTTATAGAATATTTTTTCGTATAGTTTATTAATTTTTTTAATTTTAATATATATTAATATGATTTTATGTAATTTTTTTTATTTACTTTAATATACAAATCGCATTTATTTAGTAATAGCAAAATTAATTTATGATATTGTTGTATTTGTAAACTAAACGTTCATAAAAATGAGAAATAAATTTATATAAAAGCGTTTAAGATTATTTGATATGAAATGAATGTCTCATAAAGTAATTCAAAAAAATGTGTTAAAACGTAAAAATGTAAAATGAATTTAAAGTTACGTGGCGCAAACAGTTAAAAATAATGGCCAAAAAAATATTTCTACAAAGCGTAAATGTAACAGAAAAGATACTAGTGGCAGATTTTTTTTCAAAATTCTAGCATATCGAACATACGGCTTGAATTTGTTTGATGGTTGCAATTTATGTCATTAATGTTTATAAAACAATTTAACGGATTTAAAATTTACACTGCTTAAAATTGTAGGATACAAACTTTTTGATATGCACTCACTCTCCATTGTCTTTAGACTAACTACCATTTACAACAAGCTTTAGGTGTAAAACAATAAAGAAGATGTTCTAGCATTCCAACAACTCTTAAGCTTTTTTTTTAAAAACATGTGTACATTTGAATGTTTAACAAATACGAAATTAACATTTCAACTTACGGCGATGGGGAGAGGGAGAGAGAGAAAAATGATTTTAAAAACTGATTATCATAACTAATGCATTTTTAAATGAGTAGTGCGCCGTTCATAATACTCCAATAAGTTTATAACCTTAATTAATACTAAAAGAGGTTAATTGGCGTAAAGATCAAGTATAGTACTACTATATTATCATCATAAAAGTGAACAACTATTATGTGCTGGTCATTCACCAAATACTTGTCTCTTTTTTTTTGAGTATACAAATTAATATGATTCTATACTTTAATTTACATGATAAAGAAACTCTAAAATAGTAGTAAAGCATTTGAGGTAAATAGATGTTTTAATAATTTAATCAGAATTTAATCAAAATTTTCGAAAGTCGTTACAAAGAGTTTTGCAAATAAAAATTTTTATCTTGTAGTATTGCAATCTTACTTACCAAAATAACGATATTATAAACAATAACCATAATGTAAATGAAGCTTATAATACACTAGATAATGGGAACGCGACGGCTCAGATGGTTCAACCAGTTGGCTCTCTCCTCTGGCCGGCGAGCGCGAGTTCGAGTCTCGCTCAACCCTTGGGTGTGTGTGAATTTCCTAGCATTTAAGCGCATGTTAGTGGGCACAATAAGCCCTTGAGGCTGCAGTGTCTGTAAGTGCGCCAAAAAAAAACACTAGATAATTATTTTAAAAATTTTATGGTTCTTTTCGATACAGAAGGGATCGATGGTTTTAAATTTCTGCACTATATTGACTATCCTTGTTAACCTTAGACACTATAACGAACGTATAGGTAATGTCTAGTTATTCTGTTAGATTCAGCATTGTCATCATGTTATTTTAGATTTTTTGTTACTAAGCCGGTAGTACGTCTAAATATGACGCACAGAATCAGAAGTGTTTTTATATGATAAGGACCAATTTTCAGCTAATGAAAACTGAGGTGAAAGTTAGAAAAAGGTATTTACGGAAAAAACGAATGTAAATGTTGTCTATCTCATTTTTATTTAACACAAACATGCACTATAAAAAGACATATAGTAAAAAACGCACCTGGAATAAAAGATAATGCAAAAGAATATCAAGGAGCAACTGAGGGTGTGATAAAATGATAGATATAATAGTCAAATTTGCAAACGAAAAGATGAACAAACAATCGCAAGATTTGTACAGGCTACAGATGACGACAAAATTTATGCATTACTGGAATTCCTAAATCTGAACAGGATTTTCAATTTCATGGATTGTCCACTTCTGATCTTTGGTCAAAACAATTTGGAATTTTTATACTTGGAGCATTCATGACTGAAAAAATATTTAGTATTTTTTATAGTTCTAATGTAGACATCACTGTAGATGAATAACTTCTTAGTTCTTGTGAAAGGTATTTTTTCAAAGTATACATATCCAGTAAGGCAAACAAATATAAAATCAATATCCTCATTCCCTGTGACTCTGGTACTAGTCACATGCTTGACATATATTGGAAAAGAAAAAGTCTTATTATGGTTGAAACGATAAGGAAAAACAAGGGCGATATTTCATGGAGCTAGAGTAAAGAAAAATTTGTCGTGTACTATCTAAATTTTGATTTTATCTGTGCCGATTAAAGAAATTTCTAAATACTCTCCAACTATCCATAAGCACTGCGAAATATACTCACGTTTAAAAAACTGCAAAAGAAGAGACACGTGCTAGCTACAGAAAAGTGCTAATGCGCCCAACACCGAAAGCTTTTATGTTATTAATATACAGATAATTTGTAAAAAAAAATTGCTAAGAATATGATGACTCATTTTCAAAATAAAATGATTATAAAAATTTATTAACTTTATATAATTCTAATCGGTGTCGTATTTATACGTTACCTTTCTAGGATTGAGTGGATTTTGTAGAAATAGTTTGTCATAATTTCAAAAAAAATGTCTGTAGTTTTCTGTTTTATTAAGTTCGTTAATAAGCACAATCGAAAATGACCTTTAATGTTTTCGAATGGTTTGAAATTTTCACACTTTTCTCTATATCAATGCCATATAAAATCAAGGAGATTGAATAAAGAAGGGGGAAGGGCTGTGGTTATAAATATATATTTAATTCTAATTTGATTTACGTCAAAACAAAATTAACTTGCCTGTTGATGGCCTTGCCAAAAAGAATCCTGCATAGTTTTACTTAACCTTTAGATGAAAGTTGTTTTCTTTCACGATGATGCGGAAACTGATCGCCCACAACTCTTATTTAAATGTCATTGGTTTTCCCAATTTGAACGCTTGAAATTATTCTAAACCTAACTGACACAAATTGTCAGCAAAGAATTAAAAGACTTTCTATTTTTATAAAGTTTATTTATAATAACAATTCACTTCTCATCATACATGCTGTTACAGACACACCTGGTGTAGTTTTTTGATGTACTCTCAGTTTTGTTGCACTTGCAGCAATTGGGGTTAGTTTTCCTCATTGTTTCTTGAACAGAATTTTGCTTCTTGTATATGATGGAAACATTGATAGTTTCTACGGCAGTAAAATTGCAAAACAGCCGAGGTCGACGTTAGATTTGGCAAATATACGTTGTCGTAATTTAGGCCATTGTTACTATCTTAAACTTTTTCTCTTTGTCACTAATAACTGTTTTATTGTTTAGTATGCTGACAAGGACGACGTTTTTGTCAGCCTTAGAAACGTAGCTAATCATTATGACTTCTTTATAAAACCGCTCAACCTATGCAGAGCTTTATGGGTAAGAGTATTAAATACTTGAAAAATATTCGTGCCGCTTTACTGAATGGCTGTAGACTATTCCGATGCAATGGAGATTTCATTGATTGCGTAAGCTAATAAATTTAGAGCCAGCTAAAAAGATGGCGAATCTTTCATTATAATAAGCAAGTTCTGCTGTCTCTGCAGGTTAAGGCACTACTGATCCCAACATTTGCCTAAACGTGATGCTTAAGAAAAGTTTAGAGTATTTTAGAAGCTATTTGTTACATCTTAGTCTTTGGTAATATAAAATAGCCAAAGTATCTATAGAGTATGCCAGGTTTTATTATGAATTACACTCAAAATCACCATTAAATTCCAATTGTTGTGCGTATTAGATTTTCACTATACCAAAATATATTTGTATTATTGTGTTATGTGTTTTATATTTACTATATTTGCTATTAAACACAAGGTTAAAAGTGTTTAATAAGAGAAGAGCTATACATAGTCTGCATTAAGTTTCTCCAAGTTTTAACAGTTGATTATTATAGTCATCTTTTCAAATCTCTTTGTTGGTTTTTCTTTGTTTTTCTTATTTGAGAATTTTTACATATTGCATTTACATATTAAGCCAATCTTTATGATACCCACATTGTATTACATCGTGGATGTCAATAATTTTACGAACGGTGTATTTAGTTCATTTTTAAATTGTTTACTGTTGAAGTAACATCTTTGCCAACATTAAAGAGTCTCAGAGTTAAATTTTAACCAGTTAATTTAGTTTGCTTTTTTGTAAATAGTTCGTGCTAGTGCTAAAATAGTACCCTTTGCTTTTTTCGTTTTGTAAATTAAATGGTGTAATTCACCTTTATGTGTATTTTTCCTAATTACGTATTTATTTCGTTTAGTTACATATTTTATAAAATCGCACTGTTAAGGGCCAGTGTGTTACCTTATGTTTCTATTATGACCCTAATGTGTTCCCTTTTTATTGGACAACTTCTACATTTTGTGGTAATTACAATTGTTTACCATGTTTTTCCAAATTACCTTTCACAATTGTATGTACATTTATAAGTTTATAATAGTTTATTTATTTGTGATACTTCTTGTATCATACATAAAGTTGATATCTTTTATTAAAAGGTTTTTTAGAAACTGTCAACCTTATTTTAAATATGGCATTAATTTATCAGGTATAATATACAAATGATTGAATAAAACAATTAATAATCAGATTTCATCTGATAAAAATATAGGAAAAATGTATATATTTTTAAGTTTGTAATATATCTAACGTCAGTTTTGTTAGATAATTGATTAGACTTAAAAGTACCTTATAGTAACCTCTATCATTAAGGTCAGACGCATCCACTGATATTACTTTAGTATAAGTTTTAAACCATTTTCCCATAATCGAAAAATGTGAAAAAAAGTTTCGTTACAAATTGCCTGAAAGCACCTGTGTGACATGCTCAAAAGTAGCCAAACTTAAATTTGAAAAAATATTTATTACCCTAACAGTAAATTCGTCAGTTTTATTAGTACAAAAAAACATTTTAAAGTTTATTACTATGTTATGTAGATCAAACTGTAGAAAAATGCTTTATAATAACTATTGTGTACTGTTCTAGATTTATTAATATTTTGGATTGTAACATATTTAAATTTCTCTGAAATATAGACTTGTTTTGTTGTACAGGCTACTGCAAATGAAACTTATTCTTTTATATCAGCATTAGCGCTTTTAATAATTTAATTTTTTGTTGTTTATGTGCCTAATTAATAGGTTAAATAATTAATTAGAGTGAAACTAAGAACCGGTACCTGAAAGACAATACAAGTGATAAGAAAGTAGAAAATCAAGTAAATAACAACTACATAGTATAAGACATGTCGCAGTAGGAACAGAAAATTTAGTAAAATGAGTAACTCATAGAATATGGCTCGATTAGTACAATCAAATGGAAACCACTACAATAAAAATACAAATATGGTATGGATTAACAAAATATCTCAAATATCAACAAAGCAACGGACAAAGGAATCTAAATTGGACAACCACAAGAATAATGAGAATATTAGACATCAACGTTTGGGAAAACTAATAAGAAAGCAAAGACTTCTTTAACTACCCTTTTAGAAAATACCTATATGGTGTTTTAGTTACAGCATCGCTTTTGTAAGTTCAGTTTTTTTTCAGACACTTGAATAATCAGACAAAAATTAGTACCACAAAAATGTTTTGTTACTGAAAGACACCAAGTGCATCACTACAATGTAAACTTTATGTGCGTGAAAAACTTTGCAGTAGTTTTTAAAGTAAATTGTGAGAACATAGATTTTTATTAAACTTATAATGATAATAACTTATTTTGTAGTGATGAATGTCACATTTTTACGTAGTTAAATGTAATTCTCTCTGCTTGTCTGATTCCGGTAACGCTCTTTACAAACTTCTTAACTCACCCTTGTGATAGCTTCTCCCAGTTCTTCTAAAGTATGATTTTTCAAACACCACTAGTGCTTATTTTTAAAAAACCGAAATAATTTAAATGTAAGAAATAAAGATGAAACTGAGCACCAAAATTATTTGTGTCCAAATATTGGTTGAACTCATGGTGTGGTAAATTACCAAGTTTTTGCAGACTTTTGGATTAATACTTCAAAGCATAGATGCCAAAACGTAGTTCCTTGAATAATAAAAACAAGAATTAGCACCTGTTCCTTCTGGTATAACTTCTCTTCTGGTGTTACAGGTGTTTCTTCGCCGGTTTAAAACAAAAAACGCGCCTCTTTTTGGAATGGATCTTATATAAAATTACTCAATCCTTGTTTATAGAAAGGATGCAACCTATTCATTCAATTCTCTATAGCAGAAAAAATTATCATAGTATATGTTTGCCCCGGCTATTTTATGCACTAGTCAGGCTGAGTTCCTTCGTCAGAGCTACAACTTTGATCGTTAGTTGCCACACTTAAAATAGTGGTATTTAATTTTATACATTAACTTATTCAATAGATAAATTTCTTGATTTAGTCAAACAATTTATATTTTATCGATTTTTTTCCTTTATCGTGGTTTCGTTAAGTGTATTTTCGTGCTTTTTATTTTTGTCGTGCATTTTTCTACTGCACTAAATGAGTTTTTCTCGCCCACCATTAATTTTTTAAGTTTTCTTGTAGAGTTAGCTTAAATTTAATCTATAATGTATAAGAATTTAATGAAAGTACCCTATTCCTTAACTATCACCGAAGAAATTATCACCTACTTGTTACAATTGTATTATTCTACAAATGCATAAATTATAGACTGTCTATTCCAAACGTAATTTAGATATTTTTGTAATGAAAGAGCTACTAACCGTAAATTTCAATAGACACCTTATGTTAGGATGGTGAAAGTCTTTCAGAATTTATTTAAAAAATATATTAGCGATAAAATCAGTTTTCAAATCTATTATCGATCTGAAAGGTCTTTATTTCAACCTGCCAAAATATTTCCAGCTATAAGTACCCCACAAATAATAACAGTAGCTTGGCCGAGCTTGCATAACCTAGACAAAATCGACAGACGATACCAATATCGTATTAATGTGTACAACCAATTGTTTGAGGATTCTCAGGTTCTTTTATTTTTCTCTGATGATAAAATAGAGGCCAAGGTGGAGAATCTGTTGCAAAATAGGGCAAAAGTTATATTTTGCGTTTGGACAAATTAATAATAATAATAGTTTCTCGTAGCAGGCCTATGGGGGTCGTAACAGGATAGATCTACTACAATCTAGAGCCTACGGTACACAAGGGTAGTAACGTGGCCAGCGCTACGACCGCCTATTATTACCCCAGAGTTTGACCTCCAGGTACTCATTTATTGCAGCCTGAGTCGAGCTGGGCCTTAAAAATGCCAGTGATTGAATTGGCGAGAGCGGGATTTGAACCCGCAATTCTTGGTTTCGTAGTCTAGCGATCTATCCACTAAGCCACCACGGCTATTGGACAAATTACACAGCTGTAATTTATTTTGGATAGTTCTTAAAGGTCAACAATCACCACCGCGATTTTTGTCAAAATAAAATAATGTATTCTATTTTAAAATAAAGATATCTTGGTATGGTTAATAAAAAACGGGTTTTGGTGCAAATGAATATAGCCAGATAACATACTGTCCAAGGAATACAGCAAAAAATGGAGGACTATTACCCGTTCTCTCCAAATAGTATTAATTTTGCACCATCACACTATCATCTGTTACAAGCAATCGCTCACTGCTTGGTCGGGCGCCACTTTTACAACTTCATGAAAGTAACAGAAAGATGCCAGATTCCAAACCACTAATGTGGTATCAATGAGGCATAGAAAATTTAGCTATAGCTATGCATTACAATGGCACATATTTTGATTTTTAATTTTGTATGTTATTTAAAATATTAAATAATTTGTATATGAAAAAAAATCCTTCTTGCAAAACCCCAAGAAGTAGGTAGATTTTGTAATGTAGCGATCTAATGGGAATTTAACGTAATAAAAAATATTTATATTTATATCTCTCCATTTTCTCATCCGATTTTCTTAATTTTGAAATGTGCTTAAGAAATATACGTGTCAAATTTGGTCTAAATCTGTCTAAAATATTTGAAGGTAGCGTTCCCTACATTTTCGACCGATTCTGTCCATTAACAAACTTAACTAAGACACTAACCTAATAATACTTTTGCACCATTCTCATATTTTTTGCAAACTATAATTTAAATAACATTTTCATGATTACATTATATGAAAAAGAACTTTGTTGAAAATTATTATTTGAACTGCCATTGTCAACTTTGGCCGGGTCCAAACCATTTCAATTTTTTTATTCCCATTTTATGTATAATAATATTTCAAATGTGTGTTTTATTATTAACATGTTATAGTTTTCAAAATTTTAAAGTATCCAGAAAGATTTTGCATTTCATTTAATCATCAATTTTTAAATTTTCTGTAAAAGGCAGATTATAAAGCAGATTTCGCTATGTATTTTTTATTATTATTGTAAAATAATTTAAATAAAATCGTGTCAAATTTTAAGGATAACAAAATGCGAAATAGTAGAAGCACAACCAGCCCTCCGATAGTGTATACTCATTTTGCTTCATTAAAAGTTCTGTTCTAATGTAGTTCAGCTGAAAATAGAGACACGTCCATTAGGTGTGCGTAACAAAAGCACATGTTTGGAAAGCGCCAGGTACAGCTTTCTAATCGATACACCTCCGCATACGAACCCCGTCCCGCCGTTATTCCCGCGCACGTTTTCGGTCGCAATATTCCCGAGGAGAGCCTGAAAAATACATTTTAAGTTCGAGGATTTAAATAATATAATTTTCCGAGGCGCGCCTGATCGTCCGTAGCAAATGCTCGCTGGAATTGATAATTTTGGCGCGGGCGCCCCTTCTGATAAATGGCTTTTCTATTCTAATTACAGATGTAGTACGTCTTCTTTTTTACGGTCCAGTTATGGCAACCCTCGCGAACATTTATTTTGGGAAGTGGAACTGTTGTTCCTTCGCGTCAACTAACGCCTGATATTGCAAGCCTCGTTGATTTTGTTAAAATTACATTATTTGACATTGCATGTAAAGGCGCTGTTGTGTTCGCTCTTTTTAGAAACTTTTTTTACAGTCTTGTCCTAATTTTTTGTTAGATGCCTTTTGCCTTGTTGAAAAAGTGAGCCTTAGTTTTACATATTTCACGTACGTTTTGAAATTATTGAATATTAATTGTTGGAAAAATTAAATTTCTAAATTTTTGGGGTGACATACAATTAACTTGCTTTAGCATCTATCGCCAACATAAACTATCTATGGAAATTTTTTAAATTTTCATGCGCACTATAAGTGATCGGAACCAATCTAAAACCTCTAAAATTTTACAATTTCATTTTTTTTTCTCAATAATGATTATATTGTAAACCCATACGAACATATTACGTAGGTACCGTAATATTGTATTGTGACTATTGGTTAGACCCTGGAAAATTTCCAACAGTTATTCAGGCGGAAACCATAGCTATAGAACACTGAGTAAAGGAGATTAAAAGGCTTAACATTAGGGGTAAGGGGATGGCCATTTTTTCGGACAGCCGAACAACACTTAAAGCTCTAGCTACACTTGTGGTTGAGTGAAACATTGTTTGAAAGTGTATAGGTGCTCTGACAGAGATGGAAAAAACATTTGTCTTATTCTGGGTATTGAGACATAGGAATTTAGGGTAATGAGATGGCAAACTGTTTGACCAAAAAAAGATCAGAAACAAAACCCGTCGGACCCGAACTTTACTGTGATATTTCAAATGACCTCAAAAGACTATCCATTAATGAAACAAAACTCAAGAAAGGTGGAACAATACTGGCCAATTGAGACAATCCAAGAAGTTCATACAGGGACCGTCACAAAAATTTACAGCAGGCCTTCTACGACTAAATTTAGGCCCATAGTTGGCCTACTGACAGGACAATGTTACCTTACGAAGCATTTAAATCTCCTAAAAATAAGAGATAGCAGGAAGAGGAGACTACAGATCACATTTCTGTGCTACTGTGAAGGCCTTACGAGACTCAGATTCCTACAACTAGGCCTAGAAAATCCAAAGCCAGAGGGCTATACAAAACAGTTTATTTTTTGACTCTAGGGGCTATCAAAAGCCTAGGCCAAGGTAGAGAGCTCTAACAAATTATATACCCTAAAGGTCGCAGTGCAAAATGCCGTTGGGCCCACCCATTCTATATGTATCTATTGGCTAGATCACAAAAAACTTAAAGTTTTGGATGGTACTTTGATACCAATTTTTAAAATTCTAAATAGAGCCTGCGCTGAGTTATTTAGGCAGTTTATTGTACAAATATAAAGTCAGTTCGTGACCGAGCGGACGTACTTGGGTTCAATCTTGGACTTAGACACTTAGCGGGGACCCATTCAGCGACTAAAAATAATTGAGTATCTGCGGGGATAATGTATATAAAAAGGGTTAATAATAGGGTACTTTCCACATCGTCCCGCATCAGAGGTGACCTGTAACAACCGGAGAGTGAGGGTGAACATATAGAAGCTTTGACCTTCAATTTCGTAGTCAATACTTTCCATAGAATAAAAATTTTCACTATTATTTTGCAATAAAATATAATCTGCTTTTAACTACACTAATTTTTATCATCAATATGCTGTAAATTTTCAATCATACATCCCAAAGAAGTCACGAAACTAGCTATGATTAACAATTCAGAGTTAACAAATAATGGAAAGGCAGATATTAAATATATATTTAAGAAACTTCATTATTTGAGAATGAGGAAAACTGTTTGTTCTATTTTGATTTGTAATTTAGAACATATTGATGTTAGTTCATGTAGGCCCCTATTATCCATTAGAGATAAACTCTACTTCTATCATACTCCGGCGATTGTTACTCAAATACTTCATCCAATAGAGCGAAATTGAAAAGTTCAGGCACAAAATAGCTAATCCTCTTTCATTTATTTAAAAAATCCGTTATCATAGTCTGCGAATACGATAAATATTGGTTTAGCACCAGACATATATTATAACTGGAGGAAATATATTATAATCAAAGATTGTTGTTTTTTATCACTTAATACTTGTTCTTGATAAATTTATTACGCAATCCGGTGAAAAATAAATCTTCCATCAAAACAATATTAAAGAGAGAGTATTGGATGATTATTTTCTTAGTGAATATAAAGGTGGTTGAGCACCAGGTAACTTAATTGGTTGTGATTATTTAAAAAATTCTAAAGAATAGGAATAACCTTTAACCCAAAAGAAAGTAGACGAAACTCTGAAAATAATTGGTATAAGTTAGCCATTGTTAACAAAATTATGTTAAGTCGAAGAAAGCATAGCAATATACTTGCTAAAGGCTTGATTTAGACATATAAAATATTTGACAAAAAAATTAAGATATCAATTCTTCCATAAATGACGTTAAAAAAGTTCCAGGGAGCAAGCTTGCCAGAGAAAACCAAATTACTCAAGCCTTTTACTGTGTCAACTAATGAAATACCTGAAAAACTTGATAGTTCCAGATATTTAGTTAACAAAGAAAAAAGGCTTAAACTAAAAGGATATTTGGGAATTTAATATCATTAAGCCAAAGCGAATTACTTCTGACCTTAAATTTTTGATGTTTGACTTCTTTTCCACTTTTGGGTAAATCGTACCATTTTACGCTGGTATTTGTAGCTCCCTTTGATTAAAGTCTGCCGCAAATTAGGGGCGGTTGAGTTCTGTCCCTGTAGCTTAGCAATTCTTCCGCTTTGAAGGCCAATTTTTTAATCCCAGGAGAAAAGAATGCCTTTACCTCCATTTGTTCGTCCATTTTTGTTGACAATTTGAGGGGAATTGCTTATATCAACGATATTACTTACTGTATTGAAACTATGAATTTTGTCATTCAAAAATTGCGTCTTGTGCTAGTTTTTATCCGGCCTAGATATTTTATTTTACCAGTACCTGCTCTATCTAGCTAGTATTCTCCTATCCGCCATCTAGAGAAGCACCCAGTTAGGGGCTAACAATCTCGCTGGGGGTATGCCTAATATCTAATATTAATAGACCAGATTGTATACTGAGAACCTGTTCTAATTATGCAAAAGAGTCTTGCTAAATATTTTATATAAGGCATAGTAAAATCGGACAAAATAAAATACTCGAAATAGCAACAAGGCAAGTTAATTGGTTTTCTGAAAGAGAAACTTTTTTGTTAATGATTTGTACAAAAGAATAAAAAACCTTAGCGGCATCGTTTTCGGAAAGCTCTTAAGGCTGATTTGCATTTCTTTTGCTTTATACCATGGAAAACACGCATAGGTGACATAATTAAAAGGAAATTTGAGAAGACTTACCTCAAAAATAAATTATCCCAGTTAATTATAAGTTTTTACAAGTATTTCCGATTATTACATATTTAAATGTGATACATCAAAGAAAAAAATATTTTTTTTATTAATATCTTTATTTGATTAGCAACCAGAATATTAGTACATTCTGTGAGCTAATGGTATCTATTAACTAGGCAGGGGTGAGTGACTCCCAGTGGAGTCTCTCCACTGTTATTTAGTTAAGTCTTTTGGTCATTAGTTTTTAAGACGTCTAAGGGGAGGATCTTCGTTTAGTGGTGCAATGTTTTCGTTTGGGTGGAGTTCTAATGTTGATTGGTGTTTAATGGCGTACTGTTTGATTACCTCACTCACATATGGGATGCTAAGGTTTGAGTGGAGTGTTCGGTTGGTCACAAACCATTGAGCGGCTGCCATGTTGCGAATTATTTTGGACTGAAAACGTTGAATAATTTGGACGATTATAAGTACTACAGAATTCTCAAATGACACAGCGTGTAAAGCCGAATTGAATTTTTAAAAATAGGTGTCCGAGTTAAAACCTGAGACTTTAAAATGTTGTGGTCTTACCAATAGTCCAACTACAATAATGTTAGAATGACGTGATATATTTGTACAGTCTTTTATTGTGAACCATTTATTTTCCAGAAGTATCTACCATTATTAAAAAAAATTATGTAATTGTCGAATTCTCTAGATAACAGTGCACATGAAAACTTAGTTGTGGTCGCAAAAAATTTGTAAGGTTAAATTTTTTACCTTTAAGAAGGTTTTTAACCAGACCAAGATCTGTACAATGAAAATTTTTTTAAAAATGCAATTTCTCTCGGAATCAGCCAATATAAATATATTTTTATTATTATATAAATTTGTTAGGAAAAATAGCCTTACGTATCTCTTAATAAAGCTTTTATAGCTAAATTATGTTTTCTTTTGTTATAGTTATATAGTAGTTTCTCTTAGTATCCTTACAAAACTGATTATAATTTATTAACTATAATTAATAATAATAGCGTCGTGTAATGCTACAATGTAGCAAGCTCCTGAAGCACCGCTATAGAAAGCCCAAAGCTTTCTGAGAAGCTATTATAATTCATTTACAGAGCGCTGTATAGAAAGCTTCTTGAATTATACTTTAGCGCCGGACGAAGTATAGATATAAAAATAGAAATACAGGAAATTGCTTTCAAGTAGAGGAGAGTAGCTATTCATACTATAACTCGATTTACAAAATAGCACAAAAGCGCCTTTTAATAGCGCCGCTGTGTTATTACAACTTTTACGAGGCCCTGGTTTGCTTCCTTTTATAAACCGCCCTATTAAACTTGCATTATGGAGGTTTTTAAGATTTAAGGTTTTTATAATTGTTTGCTGTTTTTTGTTCCCCAATAAATCATTTATTTCGCCTTAATTTCGTTTGTCCAAGTTATTACCGATTGTCTGCTTCATTGTACAATTTTATTACTGAAAACTCTGTAAAACGCCCAGCCGCTAAAAGCGAGAGCGAGTTCTCCCATCCCTCTCACATGAGCGTATCCTTCCTCCTTCACGAAGAGCACTAAGTGACAACTTACATGGGCACAACATTGGCCTTTTTACAACTCAGCCATATTTGATGACAAAATTTAATATAATTCTTTTAAATTAAATTGACTGACGTTATCGACCAGAAAGCAAAACGCATTATGTATTTATATTCAATGTCTGTTGACATTGGCATTATAAACCCATTTAGTAATATTAATTTGTTTAACCTTCCCTGTTTTAACTGGAAATACTGATTGACTTTCGTTTTGTTTATATTTTTCGTGATAAACATCAGACGACATCATCCATTGTCCTAACTTCAATTATTTATTACACATTGATTAAAATAAAATTTAGAGTGCAGAACTGGTAACAGAAAGAATTCTCCTTATACTTGGGAACTTCACGTGGATCTAAACATTACCACATTATTTATTATTGCACCTGGTGCTTTTGTCGTTTATAATGCAGGTAGCTTACAATTCCTACTAATCATATAAGATGCCTATGTAGTTCAAATCCCGACTGTACAAAGAAGCGGCTTTATGGTTGCTTTTTACAGGACAAAAAGGAAACTTTATTCTTGAATTAAACAATTGTTGAAACTAATTGCCAGCAACCTAGTAAGGTTTCAAAAATTCGTCGAATTGCGCGATGATTATTGATTTATTTAGTTTTACCTTCATGTTTTAATTTGTGTATTTTGTGTTTATATTTTTATCTACTGAATGAAACTGCATTATACTTTTGATGTTATTGCAAATCTTCTAAGCTACCAACAATGCAATAAAAATACTTATATTTTGCCAAAGATTGTTTGTCTTATTTTATATTTTAATATTATCTAAATGTTGACTTGTACAAACATCGCTTCATTCATTTAAATCCCCTGAAATGTTTTCACTATTTCTCTCTTTGTGCTTCCGGTGGGATAGGCTCCATTCTTTTTCGTTACATTCTAGCCAATATCCATTTCTGTGCGTTGATTTTTCTTTTATTTGCCCCATTTATCGCCATTATTTCTAGTTTACGCTACATTATGCTTTGTACAATTGTATTTTTTAAAATCCATCTATCCGATATTATTTAATGCACAAACGTGACTATATTATTAAAGATTAGATTAAAGAAAGGTGTGTTTAAAGTTATACATTTTATAATAACTTAATTTGATTTGGAATATTAAGTAATTTTAATGGTTTATAAAGTATTCTCTTAAAGACGTCAGAGCTGTAATGCTTCTTGAAATACTAGCGATGCTCCAAATATATGTTACTATAACTTTTATTGTTAAATTTAATAGCATTTATTAATGCTTGACGATGCCTTGGACCCACCTACCCTTTTTTCTAAAAAACTGACTATATTTTCAATTGAACTTGTGTTCCAACTATTTCCTCGCCATTCAAAATTTGTGGAGGGCGCGAAATTTTTTATGAACTTTCATCCTTCTCAAAAGTGTTTTTTTAATTTTTGATGCAATAAAACTAGTATTTTCTAATAGGTAATAGAATTCATTACACCATATACAATATAAATTTTGCAAAATCTTTTAATAGCATATTTAGCAACCCACGTCATCTCTGTAGAACAACTTTGATCCAATTTATTTTTTTATCTTTTGATAGTACAAATTTTGTATCTTCAATTTCTATCACCGATTTATCTGAAAATTTGGCAAAAATGTTGCAAATTAAAATACATTGGATTTACATATTTAAAAAAATAAAGGCAAGTTTACTTATCTACAAATTACTTTCTACCAGTTTTTTCAGTAAAATGAAGCAATTTTTAGCAATTAAAAAAATAATATGTTTTTTTTTCTTTTTATGTATTTGTTATTTTAATAATATTTTATAGTACGTTTTACCGTCCTCTAATTATAAATGTGGCTTGTTATATTTCGGTTTGTTTTAAGTTTTCTTATTAAAAACGAGCTTTAGTCGAAGGTATCTTTTTAAATCCACAATTTTAATTTCAATTAAATTTTAGCAACAAATAAATGTACCAATTTGTTGTCAGTTCTTTAAATCAACTACAATTATAGAAGCTCTTTATTTCCAAATTATATACGACAATAACTTGTTCTGTTATTTAAAAATATTAAAATAAATACGTCACATGTTGATATAGATTGTCGTTTAGTGTATTTTCAGTTATTTATTACACAGATAACAACCAAAAAATTGTATTTTAAGTATAATTTCTTTTTTTGAAGCTTTGTACTCTACGAGGTAACATTAACTGAAAGCTAAGAGGTTCCACATGTTTGTCCTCATCGTATCATTTCAATGCATCGCGTCTTAGACCGCATTATTATTTAGTGCATCTGGAAGCCCAGAACTGAACTTAACTCCATCCGCACCGCAACTAAGAGCCTTACTTACGCTGCCACGGCTTAGAAAGTATTTAAGTATTTTAAAATAAAATTAAAATCCCAACTTTTAATGTGTGTTTTTAATAATATCGCCACATGTGTAATTATCTAATGAAAGACCCTGTTTGATCCAATTTTTAACGAATTCCTTATTTCTTCTTTAGTGGTGGCGTTGTAAACCTTTAGTACTTAAGTTTTTCTGTTTCTGTAATTGTACATTCTTCTCTATGCTTATGTTTCCTATTTTGCTTTTTGTAGCTAAGTCTTCGTGTAATTTATCTGTAGCCTTGCATTTTCATAACTTTTTTGTTATAAAGCTAAGAAAGAATCATAAAATGAACAGATAATTGATTCCAATTGGCTCTTTCAACTCTTTAATCTAGGCCCCTAACTTTTTAATGCAAGTTTAAAAAATCTTAGAGAGTTTCGTACTTCATGTATTTTGAATAAACAATTTTTTTTCTTTTCGTTTTTTCTTTCATGTTGCTTTCTCCTTTGTATCTATTTTATGGCGTTGGTAAATTCTCAAATTTTTTACTTTAATTGCTTAATCTGCTTCTTATTCTTTGATTGCAATATATTATTTGGAGTTGTTTTACTTTGTTTGTAAATGTATCGGTCAATGTTAGTACAGGATGTTTGCCAACTGTCGTTCTTTTCCTCTACAATTATTTTCTTTATTTATTGTTCTAGTTTTTTCTCTTTATTGATTTCAATAGTAACACTTGCAATGTTGTTTATATTGTTTTATTTTTACGTTTCGTTCTAAAATTGCAAAAGCATTGGTTTATACTTTATTGTTGTATACTGTTAATTTTTACGTTCTCTTATTTGAAATTCTGTCGATATGTGTTGACTTTGGATGTGATTGATTAAAAATGGGGCAAATTGAGGTTTTAACTAAATATTCTAAAATGTTAAGGTAATTTAAAATTACGTGCTTGAACTTACAAAGTACACGTTTTTATAAATTAATTAAATCCAACTCCGATTTTAAAATTAGTTTATTTGAATACATTTGCACCTGATAAAATACTATGCCGTTAGCAAACATCATGAGTTATTTCATTTATATACTAGTAACCATTTTTAACTCGGCTCTTTGATTTGGTTAAAGGATAATACTTTGGACATGTTTTTAATGCAATTCAGATCACACGTATTTCTATATGTTAAAAAAAAAGTTTCTTAATAAAAGACATCACTTCTATTTGCTTAGGTTCAAATAATTTGCCTCTTTAATAGAGAAGTAAGTTATTTTTACCCGTTGAATCTTTACTAATAATCAAGAACCTTTACAAATAGTTGCTAAGAAAGATTTTAGTTGTAGTATTTCTACGTGACTATTTTGTAAATTATAAAAATCATTCTAAAAGCATCTATATGTCAGTAATATTATCTTTAAGGTTTTACTGTTTGAAGTTGAGTTATTTTGCAAATATATGTAACAACATGCGGATGACGTCCCAAAAATAACTTTTATTTTAATTCATAATTCACTATTACACAATCTTAAAGAATTGCTTTCAGCCTTTGTAATACCACCGAAATAACAAAAATTCGCATTCATTTTTGTAACGGATTTCTTACCCTTCAATACATTACAATTCCTTATCACTACCTTTTAGGATTGAATTCTTATAAAATAAGTTATTCCATTTACTAATTAACGGTTTTAAATCTTTTCAAAATAGTCCTTACGGGCTAGTAAGCACTTAGGATTCTTCTCAGCAGATATAACAACTTTATGGCACTTTTCTTTCAGCAACATTTTTGTACGGATCCTATTTAACCGTTCAATAGCAAATTAGTTTCTTTCTGTTCCTCTACTAGGGCGTAAAAAAGTATTTTTGCATTAAGTCTCTGTTTCCCTAAGTGCCCCCTTCAAATTTGGTGACACATCTATATTCAAATTCAGCTCTTCTGATATACGCACAAACGGTCTTCTTACAATAACAGCCTTACAGGTTGCACATTTGCAGCGGTATGTAATGTTAACTGGTGGCAGATTCTGGGATTGTTTTGCATTGCATCTCTACCCTCTCGAATCTTTTTGTGCCAATTAAAGCATCTCAATAATTTCTCATCAGCATATAGTTACTGTGTCGCGTTCCATATGTTACTAAGGGTTTTCTAATTTAATAAAGAACATAACATTAAACTCTCTGTTTGAAATTCATATTCATCACGTCACTCGTGATTTCCAACTAAATGCGTCCACAAGCCGAATAGTGGATTGATAAACCCAGTCAATTTATATGAAAACACCTCCAAAGCAATGTTTATCCAGAACCCATATCAGGTGACTAAATAGCACCCGCTTCTTGTATTTGAACATCATAAAAAAATAATTAAGAAATTAGCCTGAAACTAATTTGATAAATATTATACATTGGCAAATATTATCACACATTTTATTAGGTTAAATGTAAATTAAAATTATGATTTTTTAAAATTACTTTTTACATGTACCTCAGTCGCTTCAACAAATCTGATCATTTTGTATTCATTAACTAACAAGGTTTTTTTTAGTAAAACATGACCAAATTAAACAAATCAGCCAGTATTCTAAATCATTTATGATACTTTGTCAAGTATTTAATTATTTTTATTTAGTCCATAATCTGACGAAGAAGTAGACACCTTCTATGATGATATCACAAAGGCAAACGAAAATACCCCAACACACTATACACTCCTCATAGGAGACTTCAACGCAAAGATAGGACAAAAGAAGGACGAAATGGAAACATCAATGGGGCAATATGGAGTAGGAGAACGGAACGAGAGAGGTAGAACTCTATTAGGATTCTGTTTGCAAAACAACATTTTTATAATAAACAGTTTCTTTAAAAAGAACGAAAACAGAAAATGGACCTGCAAGAGTCAAGATGGCATCACCAAGAACGAAGTAGACTTTATAATTTCAAATAAACGGCAAATTATACGTTGAAGTTTTAAACAAATTTTCCATTGGAAGCGATCACCGCCTGGTGAGAACTACTATAAATATCAATCTAAAACACGAAAGAGGTAACTTTGCAAAAAAGCAAGCTAAAGGTAAAGGTAATAATGGAAAATGGACAAATGTCGAAAACCGGCAAGAATACACAGACATGATAGAAGAACGACTAAATCAGATAAAAGATGAAGACAGCATCGAAGAAAGAAACGACGTTATTGTAAATACACTAAAGGAAGCAACCCAGAAATACTGTAGCAAAGGAAACCTACGCACTAGCAAGATCAGTGACAACACAAAATCCCTAATAAAAGAAAGGAGAGAAATGGGAGACAAAAACTCAGAGGAATTCAGAAAAATCAATAAGGAAATATCAAAAGAAGTTAGAAAAGATATTCTAAAGTATAACACCACAAAAATCATCGAAACAATCGAACAAAATAAAAAACTGAAAGTTCTGGAACGTCAAATAAATATTAGAACAAAAAGTATAATGAAACTAAAAGATGAAAATGGAAATACGATTACAAACAAATCCGATATTGTGAAAATTAGAGAAAACTTCTATCGCAAACTATACAAAAATGAAAATCCTGCAGAAGTAGAAGACATAAAATATATCAGAAACCAGGGATCGGAAGATATACCTGAAATTAGCCTGGAAGAAATAAAAGCAGCAATTGGAGAGATGAAGAATAACAGATCACCAGGAGACGATGGAATAGTTATTGAGGCGATCAAGGAAGGCGGACTAGCTGTCTTAAAAACCTTGAAATCTCTATTTAACGAATGTCTCATAGAGCAAAAAACACCCACTCGATGGGACAAGGCCATCATCACTCTGATACATAAAAAAGGAGACGCTACAAATCTGACCAACTACAGACCTATTAGCTTGCTACAGCACATATATAAGCTCTTTACGAGAATACTATCAAAACGTATAAGTGTAAAACTTGACCTATACCAACCAAGAGAACAGGCTGGATTTAGAGTAGGGTTTAGTACGAATGATCACCTAACAGTAAACTACTAATTGAAAAATGCGTAGAATATAACAAGCCTCTTATGCTGATATTTGTAGATTATGAAAAGGCATTTGATTCGATAAATCAGCAACAACTCTTCCATGCTCTTTCGCAATGCCGAATAGACTCCAGATACACGGGTTTACTAAAATACATATATAACCACGCAACCGCATCAGTAAGATTACACGAAGACACCAACACATTTCAAATAGAAAAAGGGGTAAGACAGGGAGATGTCATATCCCCTAAATTATTCACGACACTCTTAGAATATATGTACAAAAACCTAGATTGGGAACAGTGTGGAATTAACATCAATGGTGAGCTACTAAACCATCTAAGATTTGCCGATGATCTAGTCCTAATCACAGATAAGATAGACGAAGCAAATAAAATGCTACAAGAACTCAAAGCTGCCTCAAAGGAAGTCGGCCTTGACATAAACTATACAAAGACAAAATATATGACAAACCTGGTCCTGAGCGATAACATTTCGGCAGATGATATAAAAATCGAACAAGTATACTCATACAAATAGCTGGGACACGAGTTAACCATTTGGAGAGATAATCAAACCCACGAACTGAAGAGGAGGATCAATTTAACATGGGCAGCCTACGGTAAGCTCAGCAACATCTTTAAATCAGATATCCCAATATGCCTGAAGAGGAAAACGTTCGATCAGTGCATACTCCCTGTTCTCACTTATGGGGCTGAAACACTAACATTGACCAAGAAAACCTTAAAGAAAATAAGAGTAACTCAGACGGCAATGGAAAGGTCAATGCTAGGAATAACACTTAGGGACAAAATACCAAACACCACAATTAGGCAGCGAACAAAGGTGAAGGATGCTGTGTTGAGGATAGCTGAGCTGAAGTGGAACTCGGCGGGACACGTGGCAAGACTGAAAGATGAGAGATGGACAAGACGAATGATTGAATGGAGACCCAGACAAGGCGCATTCAAAAGCAGAGGTAGACCACCAACAAGATGGGCCGATGATGTAAAAAGAGTTGTAGGAAATTGGATCCAGATCGCACAGGACAGAAACAAATGGAAGGGTTTGAGGGAGGCCTATGTCCAGCAGTGGACGACCTAGGCTGGGGAAGAAGAAGATTTAGTCCATAAATAACAAGGAATTATTTATATAAGAAACTATCAAAATCGGAAGTAAAATAGATTACAAGCCCTAAATGTGTAACTTAGTCTAAAATTAGAGAATTTAACTTTCTGAAAAATATTTTTTATTTTTAAATATTATTTATCAACAGAAATTTGGTCACACATTTCCAAACTAACTTTGTGGTAGTCTTCTATATGTTTGTGAAATAAATTTGTTTTATTTATATGGTTTTACTGCACAAAATTATTAATAAACAAACTAAGGTTATTGTATCATTGTATCAAAAACCGTAAAATTGTGTGTCCAAATGTATCCTATGTATTATTAAATTAAAAAACTATACATTATACATAAATAGTACGATAGCCTATGTAATATTTTTTCTACAAACTTTTTTATAATTTTGTTACACTACAAATTAGTGCAATCATTTCTTTGATTTAATGATAGTATTTGACCAAATTAATATCTTTTTAAATAAATATTTTAAAAATTGCCACATAATGATTGAATGGTTAATGCAACAAAGTTTTAGTTTTAACAACTTCATTTAGATTACTTGGTAGCTATTGTAAAACTTTATAAGTTGCATTAAAAGTTTTATCCGATTTGATTGTCAGATAGTTAGATGCCTCACGTGAATAGTTACAATGTAGTCATTGTTTGGTGATTTATGATAGTTGCAATAAAAAGTGGCGATAGAAATGCTCAGAGCCCAAAGAACTTAGTTATTCTATGTTTTAAATGAACTCGGTCGAATTTTACGATTTGAATCAACTTTATTGACTCCATTTTCTTTTAATTTACCAAACTTACCTCCCTATCAATATATATGTTATTGTCCCACAGACATCTTAGTTTACGAACTATCATTACACTGATTGCTATTTACAGTATATTTACTGCAAATTTACCTGTAAATTGTGTTTTGAGTAATTATTCCCTTAATGTTGTAAACATTTTTACCAGCATTTTTTTATAAATCGCCAACAGTAATAGTGTAAGTCACTGAAGTCAGAGCGGCCAAAATTGAGTTAGAAAACTCTGCATCACGAAGCCTTCTTATCTGCGTTGTTTTGTGTTTCGAAATATCAAAACGACGGAGCAGCTTGGATGTATAAAGCGAAGGTGACAGAAAATAAATGCCTCAATTATTTGGGTGCCGAAAGCCGATGGCTGCGGTGATAAACCACGGCAACAATCTGAGATTTCCAGGATGAGGTGCGAGAGATAAACGTCAGTTAATCACGGCGCGAGCTGCAGCCCGCACATGGAACCGTCGGCCCGCAAATATCGTCACGCAGCAGCGAGACAAATCATCGCAATAAAGGCCGATTCGGGCGCCCAATTAATCTGGCCCTACGTGCCAATAATCAAGGTGAACGAACATCTGCGTTTGATTTTGAAATATGCCTCATTTGGCCCCATTGATCTTTTCTGACACGTGCCGAGCGCTCGGCGCGCTCGTCCGCGTGACGGGGGACGTATTTTCGTTGCTCCAGCCCTCCATTCCAGAAATAGACTCCAGAGGCGAAGCGCAATGCGGGAGCGGAAGACGCTGCGCCCACTGTTCTCATATTGCGCTCTGGACGCCGCTTGCGTGTTTATCTCGATTGTGCACAATTTCCAGCACATCTTAATAGCTGCGGATGTTCCGATTTCCATTTGGAAGGGGACCAGCGAGTTGTGCCCATAATTCAAGAGCAAGGTGAATAATTTGTTTGAGATAAAAGACTGTATGCAAGCAAGCGATGGAAGATCTAAGTTAACAGCTTTTGCGACTTGCACATTTATTCTTTCTCTAACTCAAAATCCAAATTCTAATCAAAATATAGAAAAACTAAAAATGTCACAGCTGTTTTTGTAAAAAATTTAATTATTATTTGATGAGGATCTCTATTTACTAAAGAATGAAAACAAATATATACAAATTACGCAGGGCGACAAATTTTTAAATTCTTATATTTTTTACTATTGCCATACATTTTCTTTTTGTTTTATAGTCCCATTTGTAAACTAAAATGTACTTAATTAGCTTAAAGAATAAATCAAAAATGTTATGCATAATAATTTATTTATTGATGTTTCTCTCTTTTTTACTTGATCGAGAAACTTTCTGATATCAGTGTTTATCAGTGACCGGCGAACATTTTGCCATTTGACTTCTTTTGGTAACGTTCCTCAATAGCAGTAATATCTTGGTGGAACTGTTTTCTATGTTAATCACTAACGTTATCTAACAGTTCAAGTGCAAATCTAAAAAATATATCTTCAGATTCATATCACAACCCAATTCTTGATAGCTTTCAAGATCACGGAAAAGATCTATAATTTTTAGATTTTTTATTTGTTGAAAAGTTGAATTCCAATTAAATCATTAGATGAGGTTTCTATTCTTGAAATGGTAAAAATTTCTTATCACTGCTAGACAGTATTGTAGTTGCTCCTTCCATTTCTGTATCATCTTGGGCTTCTGTTAATCAGCTGAATATATTAGAAAGCAGAGATTCCGACCGAGTTGCAGAAGCCAAACTGGATACACAATTTGCTTCGTGTTCTTGCCCGAGAAACCGAAGGTTTTGGTACAGCAAAAGTAACAATTCATGGTATGGTCCGATTGTTCTCGCCATATTATAGAAACTCCATACATCATAACAGTGTTTTTCCCTTTCATAGGATAAGAGCACAACGTGCACAGCAATTTTTAGAAGTTTAAAATTTGTTTTGATTTTAACTTTTTATTCCAAAACCAATAGTAGTACGATTGTTCTATTATTAGTGTAATACTTTCCATATGCTGATGAATTGTTAATTCTCTATAAATATAACAAAAAATATTCACAGTATTTATACATTTAAACTGAACAGAAAACAACAAACCAACCTAATTTAAATTAATTAATCCTTCATTGCTTTCTTCTGTACTGGTATAATTGCATATTTGCAAATTTATAAATGCGATTAGTTTAAAAATGAATGGAGGTGTATCTTAGGGTTGCGATATAAGAAACATGTCAAGACATATTCAGACCTGTTCAAGCAATCCAACTAGAACTATATTTCTTTATGATTATATTACTATTATATATGGTAGTAAAAAATTGCATATTTTAGGCAAAAACTTTTGTTGAAAATTCCAACACGATGGGATAATAGAGAAAACATTTTTAAAATTGTCCTAAAATTTTTTTATCTGTTATACGTAACATAATATAGGAAAAAAGTTTTTGTTGGCCAGTATTATTAATAAACATTAATTAAACATATTTTTATTTAAAAATTTGTAACCGTAAATATTGTCAAGTAAAATATAGATTATTTTTAATAAATTTTTTTAATTTGTGATTTGTTGGTGTTAAAAGTCAACAATTTAATTTTTTTTGTAATTGTACTTACATTAGTCTCAAAAAGTGTTTGTTCATTATTTCACACGGATGGGATAACGTACACAAGTACCGTAAACAAATCTATTCTCTAAAATGTGCTCTAATAATGCGCTTTGTAATTTTAAACTCTGTTGCTCTACTAAATGAAGAAAGTGGTACTATTGTACAATGAGTATTGACTTTGCAAAGACATTTGAAGCAGTATTCGTGTGTCACCACCCAAAAGATCAGCAAATAAGTATTACACTACCAGCGAGTTTATTATATATGTCTCCTGATTTCTTACAAACATGGATAAACTAATACCAGAAAATAAAAAGTGTGTATGTATTATCTAATCAAGGAAAGACCCAAGCAACCTTAACAAAAGACGATCATCGATAGTACGATCATTTGGGAAAATTCAAATATTTAATACCTTCCAAACTTGCATAAAGCTAGTTAAAAAGAATATAAAAGTAGGGCTCATAACAATAAAATAACATTTAGAAGACATTACATGGCATAGTGCAATTTTGTTTACCGAAAAGCACTTAAAATACAACATTTGTAGGCGGAGAAAAATTTGGAGATGATTGGGAAGAATTTTGTGTGTACCGACGAAGTGTCCTTTTGAGTTTAGCCCCCTCTGAAGCAGTTGTGGTCTCCACTTAGACATATACTGCTGCGGTGCTCTGTTTAAGTACCCCGTTAAGTTGCAAGTTTGGAAGGGTTTCGATAAATGGGGAATTAAAACTTTACGCCTAGTTGCAAAAATGTTAAATGCAAAAATCAACAAGAGAACGACCCATAAATTGCAATCCTTTCTGTATGACTTGAAAGGAAGATACTGATTCAGTATTACTTGGATTAACTCTCACAATCTTACAACACCAATCCAATTGAAAACATCTGGTCCAACATCAGTTATAGACTTTTAGCTATGAAAAATGTATCTTAATTACTTTCTCTTTTATAAAATAGTCATAGTGTTGGTTTTCTGTTTGAAGATATTTTTATTTGTCCTATCTGAAACATTTAAAGAATCACCTGACAAGATCTGATGGTGTACCTTTAGGTTTTTTTATATACAGGACTGATGATATAAAATTGCTTATGTAGTTTAAATAAAAATATATATTTATAGGTAAAATGTGTGCATTAGCTGTATATTTATATATTTAGAAAAGGCGGCATATTTTTTAAAATCAAATTTATAGTTCATAATTTTTCTATTAAGAACTAACTATGATAAGTGCTGATTAAACGTATAGTTCCAGACTACTGCGCACTAACAGCACCTAGAAACTAAAAGTGGTAAATCTATCTAACCATTAGTTTTGCTATGCATAATTATATGGCTGAACTTTGCTGCAGTTTAACATCCCCCGAAACACATCAATAATCATTTTGATCATTTACTTAAAGCATTAGGAAATAAGTTTCTGATTGTAGAAGATAACAATGCAAAAATATAGTCCTAGAATAACCATCACTAAAGGAAAACAATATTTTCGTGGGCAAGTCTATATACTGCCCAAACGCTTCATAAAACTTGCTAGGCCTTTTAGAATTTTTTATCACTAAAGGTATTAACACAAAAAATACTTATAGCAAAATTATGCTTGGAGCTCAGTTCCTCCTACTATACATCTAATATATGCTGAGACATTTGCAAAAGAAACAAAACAAAATATTTTGCGACACTTAGCAAACAAAATTTTCCAAATAGATATTCCACTAAAAACTAAAGCAGATATAAAAAGAAGGAGAAGAATTATAACAAGATAGATATTATCTGCCTCTCATCTCAAACGAAGATTGAATGAAATTATAAAAAACCTATAACAGATGCTCAAAAATGTAAAAGAGGACTAAAATGATATTTTATTAACACGTGCCGAATCATACCAAATGTTCTCACTAATAAAAAATATTATAATTATAAAAATTATCTATAAAGACTTAAACTTAAAAAGGTTTTTAGATTTTACTTAATTGGCGAAAGGGTATACGACAACTACCTAAAGCATGTAAAAGAATCGTTACGGACATCGCAAATGCAGTCCTAGGGGTTATATATTTTGCTAGCTAGTTGAAACTGGCCCAAATTATATTTTTTAAATATGGAAAAATCCAATGCATATTGAGTCGTATAGATTATTAAAATTATTACTTCTCTAATCTAAAGTATTTAAGAATCTCCTACTGAAACGATTGCTACCAGTTTTGGAAAACCCAATTTGAATTTCTTCAAATTCGCCGGACAAAAGAATAGATACAACTAGAACTCAACAAAAGGTGTTTTTCGATATTCAGTAATCTTTTGACAAATGAAGCCCAAATTACCACATCATTTGTGCAAAATACTTCTTCGGCGACAATACTATGTAATGTAAGGATGTATACTCAAACATCTATACAATATTAACTGACATCTCAAAATACAGTGTATGGATCATTACAGCAGATTTATTAGTAATTGCTATATTTTCGAGCAATAGCTACTGGAATTAGAAATTGAAACAGAGATAAACAAATTAGTTTACATTATTTTTACTGTAGAATAAATAAGTGCCCTTGTATCACTCAATGACCAATAATTACCCCATGTTTATGATACTACAGGGTGTCTGGTGGCAGATTTATATTTTCAAACTTAAATAAAAAACGTAATAATTGACACAAAGTTTTATTAAGAGCATTGAACGATAGAATAGAAATGCGGATTTCATTTTTTAAAGAGTATGTCATCCAAATGTCTTCTGTCGAGTTGCACACACTATTCAAAACGAAGCCTTGTGTTCTGCGCCACACGCTGCAGTAAACTTGGGTCAATTGAGCTGATTTCTCGACGAATATTTTCCTTTAAAGCCACAAGAGATTGGGGATTGTCATTATAAACCCTCTCTTTGAGGCAGCCCCATAAAAAAAATCCATGGGAGTTAGATCGGGCGACCTCGCTGGCCATGGGATGTCCCCAAAGCGACTGATCAGTTTTTGGGGGAAATTTTCCTGAAGCAAATTCATCGAAGCTCTGGCTGTGTGTGCAGTCGCCCCATCCTGTTGAAACCACGTGTGTGAAGAGTACGATGGATGAGCTCGCAGGTTTGGCAAAAAGAAATCCGTAATCATGCGTCGATAATTTTCACCATTGACATTCGTCGCCTGACCTTGAGAATTTTGGAAAAAAAATGGTCCAATTATCCCATGCGTGGATAAGGCGCACCAAACAGTTACCCTGGAGCAATGCAATAGTTTTTGATGTTTCAATCGAGGGTTGCGGGCTCTTGGAGACCAGTAACGGCAGTTTTGCTTGTTGACGTGGCCGTTTAAGTGAAAATGAGCCTCGTCGCTCCAAAAAATGGGATTTACAGTGCGAAAACGCTCCAACATCGTTTCACAAAAATGTTTGCGTAAATCAAAGTCACTTTCTTTCAGTTCTTGAACGATTTGAATTTTAAAAGGATGAAACTTCAGATCCTTTCTTGAAATTTCATGAATAATCGCTCTTGGAAGTCCCAGTAAGGCTGCTCTTTTCCGTATTGAAAGTCGCGGATTTTCACGTAAACTGCTTTCAACCAGTTCAATGTTTTCGGGAGTCCTTGAAGATCGACTGGGCCCTGGTCGTGGGGCATTCATACCCGAGGCAGTTGCGCGGAATCTCTGCACCCACGAACGAATTAAATTTACACTCGGTCCATCACGTATTCGCCGAATACCGAACTTTGAACAAAATTGTCGACGGGCAATTACGTAAGAATCATTACTCTTAAAAAATGTCTCTACAGCGAACGCGCGATGCTCATTCCACCACTGCGACATCGTGACTGACAAATCCGCACGATCGGTGATTCCAACGGCGCCACCCTCACCCCGCACCGTTTATTACTTTTGGAAATAATCGTATTTAAAATATAAATCTGCCACCAGACACCCTGTAATTACTAGTTTCTAACTAAATAAACTGATGACATAAGGGACCAATATTCAATAAACGTAAATAATAAGTTAAATTCAGAACCATGTACTGAAAACTAAAATTATACCAGAAGATGGTTGAATGTAAAATACCCATAAATGCACAGGAAGCAATTTTAATCTACAAATTCTTCAAAGATTCCAAACAAGTTCCTTCTAAATAATTCTTCCGTTAGTATACGACAAGATCAGAAAGTTTAGTGCAAAATACATGTCAACTGAAACTCAATAACAAGCAAGCACACTACTAAACGATAAAAAGAAATTCAAAACAACTGAAAAGGTTCAAACCCATAGATCTTCATACCACATTCAGTTAGTCTATCCAAAATTTTATTATTAATGTGAGACAATTTAGACAAATTTTAATTTAATCTTAGTCAAATAACTGTTAATTAATAAACTTTAAAAAAGAGCCCTCGTTAGAAAACTCTCTGGATATTATAGGGTAATCTTCTCTTTTCTAGATACTGATAATGACTAATCACTGTCAACGTTACGGATGAATTGTATAAAAATATCAGTTAAAAAAACTTTAAAGTTTAAATTTTAATTTATCATACTTTTCTGAAAATGAAACACAAATACAGTACTTTTGTAGCTGCCCAAAAAATAAATTTCCAGCAATCATTTTGATTAATTTAAATAGCTACAGTTTTGTGTTGGTGCACTTTTCATAACAAAGAGGATATATCGTTACCGTTAAGTAAATAAATGCATAGGGTGTCAGTTTTGCGACAGTGCTTTTTGTAATTTTTCAAAATAAATTTTACCACAACTCTAAGTACTTCTATATGTTTTGTCGTTAAACAAAGTCTTCCATGTCTTCTCGAGGATTTAAGCACTCTCTTCATCCCGTGTTAATAACAATTCTTTATTGTTGTAAAATCGTTTTGCTTTTAGCATGTCCTTTATATAAGACCTTCAAACCTGTAACGATACTGTTAACGAGTTATTACATTATAAAAATTATTGAGCAAGTCACAGCAAGGTATGTTCTGCACTTAAGATATGTAATACATAAAGGGTTTGTGCCTCAATTAGTTGTGGAGAATGGCAAAAAATGCCGATATAGGAATATCCAAATACTCTTTTATCTGGTAATAGGTCACATGCTTGTCGGACGTAAGCATCTTCCTAACAGCAACGATGTTCTCCTCCGTGATAGGCCAGAATAGGCGTGTTGACCTCGTAGCGTCTTTTAGACCAGTGGTCTTATAATGAGGATAAACATCTCCAAACATTTTCTTTATGAAATGATAGATACCCAAATCGCATGCAAAATTGTCCAATATTTAGTTTTTGTGCAAAATGATATCGTGAGTTTGTTTTATTGTTACATTTTAACAGCAATTAATACTGAGAGGTCATTTTGTATTCATGGCTGCAGTGCAAATTGCAACGTGCTACTATCGCTTGTACTATATTACAAATCTTTCCAGTGCCCTATGCAATTCTACCTTTTATAAATCAGTTCGTAACTGCAGTAAGCAAATAATAATAAGATAAATCTTTTATGACATCGCTGGACTAGTTTACACGTAAACCAACTTTCACTAAATTACGTGCACAGTTAATTATGCATAGAATCAGCACAATGAGTTCCAGACCCACATCGGCACCTTTTTAGATTGCAAAGGTAGTATTAATACGTGATATATAATGAAATGCGTGTATCTGACATAAATTATTACAAGTCGCTGCCGATTAAAGAAATGTTAAAGGCGGCTCGATGGAAGGTGACAAATGTTAATTTGTTATACGACTTTGCAAATACTGCTGGTTGCCAAATAAAGATAATTCATGTTATAAGAGCAATAAAATATTTATTTAGAAATTTGAATGGACTTTCACTTACAATAAAAATGAAACTGTTGGTAAACCAAATTAGACGTCTAAAATTATATTATAAGAAATACTATACATAAAAACTCAGTTTGAAGTTTGAAAACCACGTTTAATTGCAAAATTGTTACATAACTTTAGAATTGAATTGAAATCTCAGAAGTTACATTAAATAGCAAACATACAAGTTAGAAATAAACTTAATAAAACTTAAATTATAACTGAAGCTAATTTTTGTCGTTATTGTGGCAGAGTTATACTTTGTAATAAAAAACTGTTGTAGTATCAAACAACAAATAGCAAGAAAAATTAAAGGAAACTATTGTGGTGATTTATTTGATATTCTTTAAATATCGAAATATTAGAAAGTATAACGCTTTACTGTTACTTACCCTTGCTTTGATTTTATCTGTTAAAAATTGTCAAGATCTTCGCTAGGTAATGACACATCTAAAATAATCCTGGCGACTTTTTTCCTAGCTTACATGAAACACTAACAAATCTTCTAGTTGTTATATCAATGTTTGTGGTTTTCTAACTGTTTTTTTAACATTTTAAATTTGTAAGAAGCGCACTAAGGTTTGGTCTACATGTGACACGTGAAGAAATGCGTTAAGGCGTTGAACATTTAAAATTTCGTTTCTTAACAGCACGATACCTTTTAATGTATGCTTAAATTTGCCTGTATATTGATTCATAACCGATATAATTAATTAAAGTTTTAAATCTTTAGTAATTGTTTCCTTTTTGGGTTATGCTTTAGGGTAAAATATCGAAAGTTTGTTAGCAAGTTCGGCTGTAGCTGGTTTACCTGAAATCCATGGATTAATTGCTCTAGCTATAACCTAAAATGGAGATTTGTTTTTTTATATAAAAATACTTTTTAAGGCAGATGCTTGTACAATAACGCATTAAGCACCAGGCTTTAAAAAGATTTGTCAGCGCACTTTTATTTTTTATGTAAAATATCTGATGTGCGTCACTAGAAAGTATTATTTATTGGTAGTGTAAGAAAGTTTTTACTAAAGATTGAAACACGAATAGGACCTCCTGTATTTGAAATAGACAAATATATTTATAGTTATATGGTCTATGAAAAATAGTGTTAAAAACTATTTAAAAAATGTTGAGGGTCAAATGTAAAACCTTTTTACAATCGCAAACTAAGTTTATATTTTCGTTAAGCTCGTTTAGAGTTTCAGAGCTTACTAAGGTAACGTGTTCTGAACACTTAACATAAATATAGCGTGTTACACAACACAACTTAATATAAATGTTTATCTAATATAATTAGCAGTTCTATTAAAAGTCGCAAAGTACAACGCTGTGACTACAACTCAACTCTTTATTCCTTAATTCGGTGGAATCTGCAACCATAATTTTTATGTATGCAACTAATAATTATGTCATATTTGTTTTAAGTGCACATGTATGATGTTGACTAGGCGTCAAATAATTCAAAGTGTAATATAAGCTTTTTGTTTCCACATAAACAAACAAAACTGAGATTTAATCCAATCATTTAGGATTATGAGTGATTTAGTCCAATAATTTACTTATTGGCCTACTTGCTTGGTAGTTTTTGTGACAGACAATAAAATTTTGTAGGAGGAAAAAACAAATTGAACAAACATTTCAAAAATGCAAATAAAACTGTAAAGCCATACAAGTCTCACTGGGAGGCTAGTACTAGAGCTATGTTTTAATAAAACAAAATTACCTAAATGCAAACAAATATACTTACAGATTATAATATAATCAAATGTGTTTTCAAAAAAAACATGATAGTATATTAATAAAATAAACCAATCCAAAAATCTAAATTTCAAATATCTAAAATTTTTAACATATATTTAAGGAAATAGAATGCAAATTAATGAAGTGCAATAAACACCACAGAGAAAAAAGGGACAAGTAAATACAATAAAACTAATATAGATAAAAAATGAACAGAAAGACTGCTTAAACGATAACATAGAAGATATAAACAGATATAACAACTAAATATTATGATTGATGAAAAACATAAACTCTTAACCGCAAGGCCACGAAGATCTCTTCGTATGTTATTACACAAGCTTTATATAAACGCTTATATAGAAGCGACAGAACCACTTTTAAATATATTTTAATTTATTTACATTATAAAAATTAAAAAAATAATAATTATATTCAAAAAAGGTTATTTTAGGCTTTTATCGGGGTCTAGGTGGCCTTGAGGTTAAGAGTTTGCTCCGCTGTCTGCGAGCCTGGCGCAGGGGAGTTCGAGTCTTACTCAACCTATGGTTGCAGGTGATGTCCTAGTTTAAGTTCTAGTATAAGTACATATTAGTAGGCATAACAAGCCTTTCAGGCTTCATTGAAAAAAAGGCATGTATGGTTTGTTGAAGGTCTTAGAGAATTTTATGCATTCATCACCCTACACTTGTAACATTTTATACGTTTTAAATGCGTTTTACTTAGTTTGTAACAAAATATTGTAGTCGAATAAACATGAGCAGTATGCCCTTGCCTTAATTTGACTTATTTTTTTTTCTAACGTTACTATTCAAGCAACATTACACCGAATAGATGCAAAGGCTTTCACGGCCGCTGTTATGGTGCATCGTGTGGTTGGTTCTCGGGTAATAAGGCCGTGGTCGGAGTTCGCAAACTTTTGACATTTCGTCCACATCTGCTTCAGAAGAAAATCTTCTAAAAGATTGTGGACGAAACGTCAAGAGTTTTCGTACTCCTTATAACCCGAGAACCAACCACAAGATGCAACATTACTCCAGTCAAACAAATACTAAGAGATTGTTATACCTGGCTTATTATAACAAATTTCAATTATTTTATTTTGTAAAACATCTTTTGACATTTTATACCATTTTTGTAAATAGACAGAATATAGTCACAAACTTTAAAATGTACCAATTACAAGTGTCACTTATCGAGGAAATGTCTAGAGAGTTCATCATAAATACTGCAATCTTTTGCAAATATTCAATTTATCTATAGGACAATTTAGGGATTATTATATATACTCTGCGCAAAAAGTTTGCATTAATAATACACTTTATTGATCAGTAACAACTTTTAGCATTGTTTCTTGTAACCCCAAGTATTTGAGATGGAATACAATTATACCGCGTTTTCAAATTGCCAATGGAGAGTTCACAACAATTGTGTTCTTGCGATCAACTAAATGTTTGGCATTTGGATAAAATTTTAGTTACAAATTTCTCCAAACGTTTTTTATAATGTTAAGGTTAAAGGAAAGCGATGGCCATTCGAGAAGCTCTATGTATTGTTCATGAAAGCAGCGTCGATGTTGTGAGTTGCCTTGTGAAAAGATAAATATTTTATCTGCCACAACATTTGGAAATTAGTCTTCAACCTACTCTAGATATTGTATGTACTTTCCCGAGTCCTGTCTAGATGTCGTTATTACTAAATCAGCAGGTTTGTTATAAGATGTGGTTCCCCATACCATGGCTGAACCGTCAGCTCGTCGCCATTACAAAACCACTTTTTAAGCACATCCTGCCAATAATAAGAAAATTCACCAGATTCATCTAAATTAATTTTTTTACTAAAATTGATGTTTTTGTATGAGCAAATTTGAGCAATGAAACGCCGTTGTAGAAAGTTTCAACAACAGGAATCTCTCAAGTAACTTTTGAACAGTTCTTACTAATGCATTTGTTTCCCGGTTGTTTGAGATTTGTACAGCCGTTATTAGCAAATTCGAAGCTTCGTGCAATACAACCCAACGTTCTCTTTCATTCCTAACAAATTCGATAGGCCATTTTAACGTTCTTCGTCATTTTTAGGATTTTTGATAAAACTATTTACAACCTGATGCGATGATTCCTATTTCTTTGGCTATTAAATACTTTTGTGTATTCATTGTAGCACACAATACTCAAATACAATATTTATATTTTGATTTTGTTCTTTGAATACTCATTGTTACTGTTGGGAGTCCGTTGCAATGAAATTATGCACTGGTCGTATCTAAGCGGCACAATATTTCAGGTACTACATAATGTTAGTTAATACAGGAAACAAGAACATGTACTAATTCATACGCAGTGCTACTGAAAATCTGTAGTACTATTTTAATAAACTGATTATACTAGAATTTGTTGAAAAACTAACAAAAATCTTGGTTGTATGAACACATATGAAGAATATTTAAAAACGAAATGATAATTGATCCCTCCCTTAGTAAAGATTTTGATAATTTTTAGAATATCTTTTTGTATTTGCTACCATTTTATTCAGCAAATATTTACTATTTTTGTATTATAATTAAATATTATTAAATTTGCATCAACGATTTCTATGAATTGTTTTTCTAAAAACACACGAAAATTTTGAAACTAATCTTTGATAGAATGAATGTATTGTTGCTTAGAAACGAACTTTTCAAAAATTCAGTCAGTTGTCGACAATGGCACATTTTCAGTGCTTATCAGGTGCGTCCAAAAATGGTGTTTTTTATTGGCATCTGCTGCTTTAAAATTTCGTTATTAGTTAACAGCTAGTATTATACTTAGACAAACAACAGAAAATAACCATTCCGAAAACTTCTTAAACATGCTATGTATTAGACAGATATGGTTGTTTCGTGCACAAATTCTTTGTAATACAGGGGATATTTCTAGATAAAACAAATATAACGTACGTGGGCTGTACAATATCTATTGCGGAAAACTAAGAAAAACAAATATTTATGTTCGAAACTATTTTATTATCCTAAAAATATTATTCCTAACAGTCGATGTAGTGTTGCATACGCTGGAAGTATTTTTCATAGTATTTTTTTACAGCGAATCAGGCATCTCTAAAACATGGGTTTTGAATGTATCAACGTCCTCTTCCGTTCGTTGTTCGTTGTCCTCGCGTGTGGGAACAAAAAGAAATTGTTGTGGGCCAAATCAGGACTGTACGACCGATGATCCATAAATTCGACGTCGTGAGTGTTAAAAAAGCCAGCTGTTTACGTCGATGTACATGAGTTTCCATTGCCATGTTTGAGGATGATCCAGCGTTGCGTGTTGGTTTCTATTTTTTAAAGATTTCTGGCAAACAAATGGTTATGTACTATTCAGAAGAACGTTTTACGGTCCTCTAAAACCACGGTTGCGACATGTTCAGTTTTCCCAAAAAATAAGCGACCATTTGCTTCGAAGTGCTTCGAGCGCAAACGACTTTTGTTGGACTTAGCTCATCTTGGAAGCCCCATGCAGTCGACTGCTGTTTACTTTCGGGCTCATCCATATAAAGCCAAGATTTGTTACCCATGACGATGTTGTAAACGTCGCAGAATGTTAGATACAAACGGCTTGATTCAAAAAAGTTATTAGAGCCATGTAGGATTTTCTAGAAAATTGTAGTTTTGAATACTTTATAAAAATTTAACATATCGTTCTAAATCTGTTTGCCCACAAATAAATGAATTATGTATAGTTTATCGATTCTAAGTTAAAAAATTAAAAACTTACACCCACTTACTTTAAAACTAATTATTTTTATTTTAATAAAATATAAGCCTTAAAACACGACAAGGTTTCGTAAACAGTCCTAAACTAATAGTTATAATTGATTCCCCAGATTTGGTTAACAAAAGTTTAGCAAACCAGTTTATAACATACCCCAGAAATAAATAGAAATTGGACAAACGGCCCAAAAAAGACATGTACGATTTAATATATTCTTTGTAGTAAATGTAGTTTCCGCTTAAGAGGGCCGTGCCCGGAACAAGAAATAAATGTTGCTGATATTTCGCTGCATACCTTAACATATAGGTCGCGCTAGGTCGGACATGCGAACACCACAGTTATGAACCCGGTTTGAGTAAAACAAGAGGGGCTCTCTGAATATTTGATGAGGCCTCGCAAAATATATGGGAGAGGCCCTTTTTGCGCGCCCTTGTCCCACATTACAAAGGCAATTTTCGGCGGGATTTACGGGAGATTTAACTCGTCATTTCGCAAGATGTTCCGGATCATTAACCTGCGGTGCAGGCGGCGCGGAATCGAAGGCGCCCGGATTGGCGGGTTAATGTACAAACAAATCCGCGCTATCGGCGGAATTTGGCGGTTGGGGAAGCTGAGGTTCTCCAGGCGGCGCAACAGATGCTAATGTGACCGGCAGCAGGTGTAGGCATAAAGCCGTTGGCAACACTTCGTGTCGATTGCCCGATCTGGAGCAACTAGTGACAAGAAAGGGTGGAAGCAATTAACAGCGGCGACACTTAGATGCTCAATATAAGCCACTAACTCGGCTGCTCTCCCGAGCTAAAACTGTGCGACTGGTTCCCGGAACAATTAGAAGGTGGCATCAATCACCCATGGACTGCTCTGGAGGAGCAGCAACAGACCGAGGATTTTAAAAGGGCGTGGACGTGACGGTAAAAATAAGATTGACCAGGAATGTTGATGAAAGGAAGCGCGAGTTTCATTGTGCCTAACAGCTATTTTTGGTCTCTACAAGAGCAACTGTCTAGTCTTGGAGTCACACAAAAAAACTTGAAAATTAATCTTTGTGAATGTACAGTTAAAATATTTGACTTTCACATCTGTATCAAAATATCCTTAAAGCTAATATTTTTACTATACCAAAATACATAGAAAAAGGGTCTGCATCTGTCTTTTTTAAGAAAAATTGTTTTTTTATTTATAAATATTGTGTTTAATACAAGAAAGTTATATGTTTATTATGCTGTTGCTGTTAAATCAAATGCGCTTAGTCTACATTTTATAGAGTGACCCAAATTGGACTATAGGAAGTTTTCCCCGAATAACACACAAAATACAGAAGCAATGCGAATTTTATTGCTATCAGTGTAAAGTATAGACTTGTGAGTTACGATGCAATACGATGTTAGTCAAATGAGCACAACTTCACTGACATGCCACCACCCTTTGCAAAATTTTCCATAATGGTTTCTCATAAATGCGATTATTACAATTATAGATCTGATATTTCCTTTTAACCCTAAAATTACAACAGATTTATTGACAAACTTTTTTCTCCGAACAGCCTTAGAGAAAAAAGGATAACAGAGTTAGATAGCAAAACCGCGGTGGCTAATGGATGTCACTTCTTTGCAAGATAATAGGATTATAAAAATTTTTTTAAAGCTCTTTTATTATACAATATGTCCTATTTATAAAGAACAATGAGCGTTACGGAAACAATTGAAAGAGGTTACGAATCAAAACAATACACAGTAACTTTGTTTATCGACATAGCTCAAGCTTTTGACCGCGTATGGATCAACGGCCTAAAATATAAAATCTTACAATTTCAACTACCCAATTACATCAAATCCGTACTTTTCTCCTTTCTTGATAATTGCACGTACGCAGTCAAAATTCGCACATCCCTATCTGCCATCAAAAACATACAAGCAGGGGTCCCTCAGGGCAGTATCTTAGGCTCAAATCTTTACAACATCTACATGAAGGACCTCCCTACCATCAACACTATGCACAACCTATGCAGATGGCACAATCATAATAACCAAAGACAAAAGCCTAAAAATGGCTATCTCAAAACTGCAAAAAGCCAGCACTATCCTCAGTAGGCGGCTCAAGAAATGGAACCTATACATCAATTATGACAAATGCACCACAAAAATCTTCACATTAAGACGATTTAATACACACCGGAAATCACTATTAACGGACACTCCATTCAATGGAACACCACCGACAAACCCATTAAATACTTCGGTACATATCTTGACACCAAGCTCACCTGGAAATACCATGTCCTCAAAAAATTAAACGATGGGCACACGAGACTAATCCAACTCTACCCACTGCTAAACCGAAAGTCCACCTTACTTACTCAATGTACCACTATCCTGTATAAATCACTGTTACGACCATTAATCCTCTATGAGTGTGTCATATGGGGCAACACATCTAAAACGAATCTTCGCAAAATTCAAGTACTCCAAAACAAAATTCTGAAAATCGCTGTCAACGCTCCCTGGTTCATCACAAATCAACAGCTACACTACGAACTGGGTTTCCCCACAATTGAACAACATATAGCGAAACTTACTAAAAAATTTCATGCCAATCTCACCAACTGCAGTGGTGCAGCTTACCACTCACTGAGACAACGCGGCATCCACGTAAGGCTAAAACGAAAACTACCCCAAGATATATTTCTCAATGACTATAGTGATGATGATTAACACAAGTGACCGATTCTAAAACTAGTGCTCTCATAGTAAAAAATAAACAATAATAAAACTTTCTTGCGATCATACTCACCGCTTATGCTATTCAATATATATTATGTATTACATACTTTGTTATCAATGTCTTGTATAACAATGTAAATTGTTGAACAGGCAAATTCTCTAGCCGGCGCGCGCGAGTTCGAGTCTCGCCCAGCCCATGGGTATGTGTGTGTGTGAATGTCCTAGAATAAGTGCATGTTAGTGGGCACAGTAAGCCCTTGAGGCTGCAGTGCCTGCAAGTGCGCCAAAAAAACGTCCACAGTATGATTCAAATTGTAAAGTTCAATTTGGATCACTCTACAGATTATTAAATGATACCTTGTGTGAATATAAATTGCATTAATGTGTTTAATTGCATAATAAAATCTTGATGTTATCAAATACCTGGACTATTTGGCCAAATTCTTAAATTTAAATTTTATAAAGAACCATTTGAAATCACAAATAAAACTTTTAAAAATATTATTGGCCTAAGTTGTAAATTTGATTCTGGAGAAGCGGACAAAAATTCAGTTCATTGAGTTATACTGTAACTTATTTTTTTTTATTAATTAAGCAAGGCAATTTTAAATGACTAAGATTTAATTACCATATACTTGCATGCTTTTATGTTAATGATTCTTTTGTTAATTTACTTAATTGGTGTTATATAGAACTTTATTATTTTTCTGCTCCATAAATTAGAGCACCTTTATTTATGAATATATATGAAAAATTTAACTGTTATTTAATAAGCCATATTTTAATTTTTTGTCTCGATAGATATATGCAAATTGTTAAATTACCATTATAAGAATACTTACTATTTAAATGACAAGAAATTCAGAGTTTATTGGCTTACTAATAAAATTTTTATCATATAAATTAAGAATAAACCATTTAATTCAAATTATTTTTGATGGGAATGCTGCATTTTTACAAATTTGTCAACATCTTTTGGGACACAGGGGTAAAGTACTGGAAGGTTTACTTACAAAATACAAAAATGCTTCATTCGGGAGATAGTGGGGATTGAAATACGGATTTTTTGGATTTTAATTTTTTGTTGTTGCAAAACTTTTAATTGATCTTTGAGTTTAATTATCCATTATCGATATTTATTAGATTTTATTTTAAAAATACCATTATAAATTTTTACATTTTAGGGGTTTATGATTTCTTCGACATAAACCTAAATAAAATTTAAAAACTAAATCAAGAAAAAGAACAAAGCGACATGTAACAACATAAAATTTGATAAAAATAAACAACCAAAAAGAATCGATAGAAATTTATAGATTATTATGCAACAAATACAAAATCAATTTACGTATTGTCTTCAACAAACAAAACGACATTATTTATAACAAAATCTGAACAAAAATACTCTAGTATTTCCACGATGGAATGGTGGTAAGATTATTTTTCTTTGTAATTTTAAAAGTCATTAAAATTATAGTTATAAAAAATTGTATCTAATTAATAGGGTATTATCAGTTCAAAATAATAAAACATTATTTAAGATTACATCAGAACATTATGCTATTGATAGAAAATTTTACGTGACATTATTTCTGTTTTCTTAATATAAGCATAAATTTACTAATAAATATTAAAACAATACTGTCTAGGGAGCGTTTAAATATTTAACTTTTAAAATCTAAATAACAACTCTAAACCAAATTTTTCGATCTATTAGCACATTCAGATTATAATTAAGCATCAACAACATTGCCTTCTATGTATTTGTTTTCAAGTTTTTATTCCACTTTTAATTCTATGGTACCAATTATCTGGTACATATCTACCCTATAAAATGTAACTATGTGTGTTTGTTTATAACTTACAGTTATGGAGCGATTTCAAAGATCGATACCTCATTCAAACCGGTTTGTTGTTAAACCTCGCATAAAGGTTTTAGATTTTCGTTTTAGGTTACGGTTGACCTGTTAAAGCTCTAAACATAAATTAGACAGTTTTCGCTGCCTATCGGTGTTTCATGAACTACGTGGCTAATTCTTACCGTTAGTAGGCGAGTGCGGCACAACTTTGATTTATGTGAAACCGAATATAGCCGAATGAATGTCATCATGCTTATATATGGCTGAGAAAATAATTATTGGCTTATTTTGTCTTCAATTGTAGATGAAACTCTGAACCAAATATCTAGCTTGTGTTGCTCGTCCTTGCGACGGGATTTTCTACTAGTCTAATATAAATATAATAGAACTATTTATATGTACATACATTTTATTTTAAAATTTTAATATCTGAGTTAATACAACCAACACAAAATTATTATATAAAATAGTGATACGTCATATATAAAGTGTGTTTTTTATAGAGGTATAGAACTATGAAATGGAATAAAACAAAGATGAATTTTTTCAATTGACATGAAATTTACTTTATTGGAAAGATAATCTTCTGGCGTTATAATTTAAATATGACTTCTGGCATATGACCGCCACGGCTGGTTCGGACGTAGGCTAATCTGGAGGTCCAATTTTCGATGACTTTTTCCAACATTTGTGGCCGGATATCGGCAATAACGCGGCGAATGTTGTCCTCCAAGTGGTCAATCGTTTCGGGCTTATCGGCGTAGACTAGCGACTTCACATATCCCCACAGAAAATAGTCTAGCGGCGTTAAATCGCACGACCTTGGAGGCCAATTCACGGGTCCGAAACGTGAAACTATGCGGTTACCAAACGTTTCCTTCAATAAATTAATTGTGGCACGAGCTGTGTGACATGTTGCGCCGTCTTGTTGAAACCACAGCTCCTGCACATCATGGTTGTTCAATTGATGAACGAAAAAGTCACTAATCATGGCTCTATAGCGGTCACCATTGACTGTAACGTTCTGACCAGCATCGTTTTTAAAGAAGTACGGACCAATGATTCCACCAGCTCATAAAGCACACCAAACAGTCAGTTTTTCTGGATATAACGGTGTCTCCACATACACTTGAGGATTACCATCACTCCAAATACGGCAGTTTTGTTTATACGTATCCATTCAAATAAAAGTGAGCTTCACCGCTAAACAAAATTCGCTTATGAAAATCGGGATCAACGGCAATCTTGTTTTGGGCCCATTCATCGAATCTACGCCTTGCTAGGTGATCGTGTGGCTTCAATTCTTCCACGAGTTGGATTTTGTAAGCACGCAAACCAAGATCTTTCCGCAAAATCTTCCATAAAGTGGATGGACACATATCCAATTCCTGTGCACGATGGCGGATAGACTGATTCGGGTCTTCCTCTACGCTACGCTCTACAGCAACAATGACTTCTTCTGTACGCACTGTACGACGTCTCTGTGGATGCGTATTATCATTTAGAGTAAACGTGGTGCGAAAGCGTTCCATAGTTAATCGAATTAATTGCTCTGATGGACGATTATGTTGACCGTTAAATGAACGTAGTGCGCGATACCTATTTCGAACAGAACCATGATTTTCAAAATAAATTTGCACAATTTGGAAGCGTTGTTCAGGCGTCAGTCTATTCATATTGAAAAGTCAAACCAAACTAAACATAAATCGCTTAACAGCTGACAAAATGGCCGCCAGTTAAAAAAGTGTTGCCAACTTAAACTTCTATACCTCTATAAAAAACACCCGTTACATAATATATTTTACTTTTTTTGAACGTTGGTAATCTGACATGTAAATCTTGCGATACATGTGTTTATTATTGTAAATTCTTAATTTACATATCAAGTTTGTAGTTATTGGAAATATTAAAAATAAAACAACTTGTTGGTTTACAATTGTTTCAAAAAAGTGTTTGTAGAAACATTTTAAAACATACCCCAGAAAGATTCTTGCTTTCATTTCAACATTTTAAAATATATAAATACAACAGTTTGGGTTTCTTTAATGCAAAGAACTGCCCCTTTTTACGGAGACCTTGTTCTTTATCTGCTTTTTACTAGGGAAATCATGTTCTGTCCTTTAAATTCCATCATCATCAAGCTTTTGCGTTTCTTGTCCCATCGCACTTATCTAAACGCCCGTCATAAATAGTGTTATAAATAACCAAACCCTTTAAATTCGAAACAAACATAATATCAGACTAGAAAGAAGAAAGGAAAAATACTCCAAGGAAATACAACATAATGTCTTCAATTCCACCCCAAACCAGCGGTCAGATATTTTAGAAGAGATAAACAGACAACGGCAATTACAAACAACAAAAATCAATATAATATTAGATTCCTGACAAGAGGAGAAAATGAAAATGGAGAAAAAAGATTAAATTGCATATTCTAAAACCAATTAGTGTCCGAAAAACAATTGAAAAGACAAAAGTGTATACGAAAAAATAAGTTATTTAGTAAAAAAGAAACAACATATATAAATATTTAAAAGGACTTCAGACAAAGTGCATTAGAAGAAATAGGGAAATATAAAACTTGTACTGTACTTCAACGCACAAAGATAAAATAGCACAGATTTTATACGACGGTATTGCAAACGTGGTAAAAGCAAATAATAGAAAACCCACTATCATCAACGCATAATAGATTCATAAAAAACAAAGCAAATTCAAAATAAGTTTGATGGAAAAATTTAGATACGCAGTTGAAATTTTTGTAACAACAGACACATTTTCAAAGGGATTACAGCTTTGTATTGATTTCCAATGGGGAGCGACTATCAATTAATAAAAGTTAAAATATACCAAACGAAAAAGCAACCGTAATAATAAATCACAGAAAAGTAAAAGGAAAATGAGAAACAACTTGCATTTGTGACTGAAAATTTTGCTAAAAGGATTAAAACAAGTGAAGACAAAAATCTAAAAAAGAGGTTTAGGATCAAAAAAGTTTAGCTATAAAAGAAGTAAAATACTGCAAAATATAAAGAAAGTATAAGATTCAAAAAAACATAAAGAAAAATAAAATATAAAAAATAATAAAACAAAGTGGCAAGATAAAATATGTACGTCCGATGTCAGATAAACTAATAAAAAAAGGACACAATACCAGAAGAAAATAGTAAAATCTTTGGATGAAAACATATGTAGTTTAAAAATAAAGCCAAATCTTAATATAAAATCAAAATTTATACAGGAATATCCTGCTGTCATAAATTTAGAAACTTTTTATTGTAGTTATAACTAGCTAGATTAATTCATAAAGTAGATGTTTATCAAACAACAGAGCAAGTTGGATTCAGAAAAGGGATTAAGCACATGTGATATTGTGCTCATCATGAGAACATTAATAGGGAAGGCTAATGAATACTATCTAGAAGTGTATTTTTGCCTTTATAAACTAAAAAAAGTTTTGTAGCCATTTGTGAAACTGGTTACAGATACGAATGCCTCATGCACTATACACATACAAAAACAACCATGACAGTATGGTTAAACTTAACTACCACCAAGCCTGTATCAAACCAAAAGGAAAACTTTTCACATTATCTTCAAATAAGTAAATATAATTTTTAAATATGGGTAAAGACATATAAGGAAGACATTGATTTATCTTAGATGTTGGGGCACATCAAAATCTTCGGAAAAAATAGACTTTAAAGTAGATATGTTAAAAAACCAAGATTGTGACTAACATAGGCGATGTAAGGAACACAAACCTTAACGAATGTAGCTTAGGAACAGATACTGGACACGTTTATAGGACAAGTAATAAAAATCAATAATAAAACTAAAAGAAGAGTGTTGTTATCATAAGTAGCTTTTGGAAAGTTTCAGAAGGTTAGCAAAATTAGCAAAATATTTCAATATTTAAGAACTAGGGTATTTGATAAGTGCGTTCTAACATATGGCGCATAAAACTGAACGCTTATCAAAATGAACATAGACATACTATTAAAGACTCAAAAACCTATAGAAAGCCCGATGATAGGTATGAAACTATTAAATAGAAATACACATACTGAATTAAATCTATAAGTAAAACGAATTATTTTGGGTTGGCGAATAAGTTCGTTTGGTTTTATTTAACAGCTTTATTTAAACAAAAAAACAATAATTTTAACAAAATATTAATCAATAATGTATTCTCCGTTACTGTTTACGACCTGTTCCCACTTCTCGACCAATTTGTTGATACCGCTCCGCCAAAAATCGCCCGGTCTGATGTCGAAGAAGTTGTTGAGCCAGTTTTTGAGGCCCTCTTCATTGTTGAAGGTAACGCCCCTCATATGGTTCGACAGGGAGCGGAAAAGATGGTAATCTGTTGGCGCAAGGTCCGGAGAGTACGGACGATGCTGAAGAACCTCCCATTCGAGCTCTTGAAGGGCGGCTTTGACGACTTGTGCAACGTGGGGCCTGGCGTTGTCGTGGAGCAGGATGACTTGGCCTTGTCTATCGGGCCTTTTCAGTCGAATAGCTTCATTCACGCGGTGTAGCTGGACAATGTAGAGCTCCTTGTTGACCGTGGCGTTTTCTTCGAGCATTTCCCAGTGTACTATGCCCTCCCAGTCCCACCATACGCAGATCATAGTCTTCTTTAGGTGAGGATCCTGCTTTACTCTCGGCTTCGGAGTTTCTCCTAGAGCCACCCACTTCTTTCTTTGCTTCATATTGACATATAGGCACAATTTCTCATCTCCCGTGACGATTTGTGCCCACGTGTTGCTCGATGGCGGGCCAGATGTTGTGAAGCAATTTGAAGGCGATCTTCTTTGTTGTTTTCTGTAAGGTCGTGAGGCACCCAAGCTCCCAATTTTTCGGCAAATCCCATTGAATGAAGATGGTTCAGTATGGTCTGATGATCGCAGTTTATTTTTTCCGCCAATTCGCGACTTGCTTGGCGACCGTCCTCTTTCAAAAGTGCCTTGAGACGCTCTTCATCGAATTCCGAAGGTCTTCCACTACGGGGCGTATCATCCAGGTCAAAGTCGCCATTTTTGAACTTTGCAAACCGTTTTTGTGCTGCACGCTCGCCTATAACATCTTTTCCGTACACACTGCATATGTCCCGAGCGGCTTCGGCAGCTTTTTGTCCTCAATGAAAAGTGAAGAACAGCAGGTGTCGAAAATGCTGATTTTTGCCTCCTGGATATTCCATTTCTGTGCCTGAAAAGTGATGAAAAATTAAATTATTCAAAAAAACAAATAACACAGTTTTGTAGAGCAGAAAAAGATCTTTCTAATAAATACTAACACTTTCCCAAACAGCAAACAAATTGTTGTAAAACAAAAGAATAAATAAAACCGAACGCACTTATTCGCCAACCTAATATAAAAGAACAGGTAGTTAGATTAAAATAAAGTTTTTGCAGATCATTATAATATGCAAATACTTATATTAGGATCTTTACTTGAAAAAAGTATCAGAGCGACTTGTGTTCAAAGAAAATAAAGGCGGCTACACTTTTGAGATTTCCAAATAATGTTCTTTAAACACGGTATAAATTATCGGATATAATAAAAAAAAACGCCGTAAAACTTAATTCAGACCACTATAGTCACTCAGCTTACCATGGTTCAAAATGTCTTTTAAAATGTTGGGCATTTATCCTGTAAATCCACAGTAACCTTAAATATTAAGTATAATCCACTTACGAAAAAATTAAATAGATTAGAAAAATTATTAAGTATTATCTTTTACCATTTATAGTTCAAGCAGAAACCACTAATGTCAAAGCATTAGGGCTTGTAGAAAATATAAAGCCACACAAAATAATGGCACAATTTTTACAGGGAATTGCTTCTAATTAAGCCCTTAATGAGTCGCTCGAAATAAACATCTGCGGTAATAGAGATAAGCAATCTAAATGACATCGCTTTACAGGCAATGTTTCTGAAAAAATTAAACACGAGACAAAGCTTATTTTTGAAAAAAAAAACTAATGGCAGTGTTATTAAGTAAATTTCAAAATTTCATTTCCAATTTCGTTTAGAAGATAAAATTAAATGCAAGACCTAAGTGTTGTAACTTATCATTTTTTTACTTTCTAGAGCTACGCTCGTAAATTATCCTATAAGAACCAGTTTTATAAAGATTGATTATATGTACTATTTGCTCATAATTGCAACTATATTTCGTTCGACTATAAATATATGGCTGCTACCCACTACCCAAAGCAAATCTCATGTAGTTATATAAACATTACAATCACGTACAACGCAATGTAAATGAATGAGTCATAACACATGAAAAAAAATATAAAGTACCATCAAGATACTTTTTATGAGTCTTTTCTGAATTTTTTTTAAATCATGCCTTGCCAGCTTTATAACCACAGGGATCTATCGTGCTCGGTAAATTTTAATCTTAGCTTGAGTTTAAATACACCCATGCCAGTGAACATCAAACGTGCAGTATAAAATTTGAAAATCTGTCCTAAATTTGCTACACTTAAATTAATATTAAAATCAAACATAGTATTTTCTATGGGACTTGGTAATTTTATTTAATTTTTAATTTTTATCAAGAGAGCATATTAGCAAGTATCCTGAAATCTACAATATTTAAATAACAAATAAGGTCTGTGGTTTTCTTTATTATTAGTGCAAATGTTTAAAGAAACGCAATCTTAGTACGTGCGTTATAACAATAATCTCATAACTTTTTCGCAGCTTTGTAGGTTGATCTGACGATGATTATTACAGTGCATTTTTTATTGGTTAATTTACTTAAGCAGTAAGAGATCGAATATGTTTATACCAATTGGGTATCCGATGATAATCAGCTAACGATGCATAATATTAAGTTTCGATAACTAAACGCATTTAGAATATAATCAAACATTTTTCAGGAATAATTAACGTACGTGGGATATTTCTAGAATTTTGGTAAATTGAGATCCAACTAATTTATGTAGAATTAATAAGTAGCTTCAGCCTGAAAAATCTTTAGAAATTGTGCAGTTACGCTATACACTATACTTTAACTGTTGGTTTAACGCGTTGTTTGACTACGATAGACTGAGTAGCTTTTTCACTAAGAATCACTTAGAATCTCCTGAAGGCGACCTTTCCAAATAATAAGCGTCTCCATTAGACAAGATCTTTGCAGTCGTATATAATGGGTAAGCTTGTTTCATTTTCTTTACTATAAATTGCCAACATAAAATATGATCTTTTTTGAAAACACTTTAATTGCATACGTGAGTTATAGCGACTGGAAACCAACTAAACCATTAGCTGAACTTACTTTCTGTTTAACTGTAGTATATTATTACTTTAAACACCAGTTAGGGTTTAGTAACAGTGGTTTCTGATCTATTTTTTGAAAATATATTAGCTTTTTGTTTTCTCCTTGTGGAGGATTATAAGATTTTGCAAGCACTTCTAGGCCAGTTTAGAATTGACTGGTAACTATCTGAAGTTTGTGTGATAGCAGGTATTGCTATCTTGAGATAGGAGTATTTTTAGCTTAACAGTTCCGATTGTATTCTCGAGCAAATACACGTTTATGGCATGAACTCCTGCTTGGAATGCTAAAATATGTTATTCTAGAGATTCTTAATATATTCTGGCTGTACTACTATTATTGGTTTTAGATCCGTCTGTATATTAATATTTTTGGTTTAGGCAAGTAAGATTTATTAATATTTTGCTTGACTAACATAATTCTCACTCATTTATTTGGGACAATTTTGTTTCTCAAATATGATCGAGAGCTGAACTAATTTGCCAGTTTCCATTTTAGTTCAATCTATAGTTAGCCATTCCTGCCTCTGCCCGGACTAAAACGACTAGAAGAGGTAAACTTAGTAGGGCTACCATAGCTACAATTGAAATGCTTCTCATAATACCTGTAATGGACAAATAAAAAAGTTTCTGAGACTTAATTGCTTTCGACTTGGCTTGCCTCTGTTTGCCATGCATGGTTAAGTCCCTATATTTAACTCAGTATTCGCCATAAAAAATTAGCGTTAGATTTAATAAATTTCACGCAAATATTTGTATACTTAATACCACGTTAAGTGTATTCCATAAAATTGTATTACATATATAATATTGCGACTGTGGCAAACCACAATGGCCCTAAGTGTAAAATAAGATTTTTACAAAATGTAACACATCATATCATTCTTGCCGTCTTTGTCATTGCAATAAATTTAAGAAAGTCGCTCCTTTAATGTCACCGAGACTTTTATATTTACTATCGAAAATTATCTCTACACTGCTATCAGGAACATTTTGGAAATATTCACAAAGAACCAGTTTCGAGTCTTTTTAGTCTTATTGAAAGGGTGAAGTTTTGTTTTTATTAATCGTCGATGAGGCCTCCTTAAGTTTTCTTAAGTTATAACAGTAAAAACATAGCGTTTCTACTTGCACATCGATTTTTTACCACTATACTTATTCCAAATTCCAATAATAATTTATTCGGGAACTGCAATTTTTTGGGGGGCTCATCATGATAATCTTTAAAATTGTTTATGAAATGTCATCACAGAGATTCCCAGGAAACTTTAGCGAAAACCTCACTAATAAGAGTGATGGTTGTCGTTTAAGGCCATTGTGAATTGAGATGAGCCAAATAACTTGATAGTAAGATTATACAAGGTACGTCCTTTAATAAAGGTACATACGTTTATATTCTTCAAAATAACATCCTTGAGCTATCAGTTCTACCACTCAACATAAAATCTCAGAACACTTGTCACAGCAGCTTCCACAATTTTAACAGTCCCTAAATGGTGCCATTTCGGCTAAGCTGTAAAGAGGTTATGGCGGCGTTGTCAAGGTTGTTTCACCAAAAACTCTCACTAGTAGCGGCGCATGTTTTGGTGCGTTGTCGTGGTGAAAAACCCAGATGTTAGCGGTCACCACGGAAGATAGAGTATTGCCCGTCTACCCGCGTAATACTAATTGCTTATGGAGAACACCTTTAGAATCAAAAACAGATAAAAAGCATCGCTTTCATCTTTGATTTGCTCATTTGAGGATTCTCTGGTGGAAGAGACTCGGCAACGTGCTGTTTAGAACTTTATTTTTGTTTTTGAATCATACTCAAAACCCACGTTTTACCACTAGTTATCACTTTTTTCAAAGAAAAGCTTATTTCCTACACGACTTAAAAGCTCACAAAAAATTAGGAATTTTTCTCTTGTTTGCCTGTCAAAACTGCGAAAACTAATTTAGCACAAACTTTTTCCACCTGTAATTTCATCGTGACGATTTCGCCCACAACAAATTTTGGAAGTTTTACTTCATCGGTCTTGACGCTTTCTGGATCATAGTAAGCATTTTAGTTGCAAATTCTGCAAGTCTACCTCAAAATTTTATTGCGAGTCGTTGATCGAAACTGTGTTGTATTTTGATCTCTGACACAACGGTCAACCAGCTGTCCACTTTACAAGCGATCCGTACCCTTAAAAGCTTAATGGCAAATAAGTTGTTTCGGACCGTTTACCTGACATTCTTCACCAACTGTTAGGCCCAAATCTCTGCCTTTAAGCAAACATGTTGAGCATCATCTATACTTGCCGAATCACAGCGACAAAAACTGCAGTCTTGTAAGCTCAGGTGTATTTATTTCCCAATTTTTAATTTTAATTTTAAATTTTTCTTACATAACATACAAGTGAAAGCCGCAAGACCGCCACACTTATTTAGTTGAAGTAATAAAACATTTAACTAATTAAAACAGTAAGAATTATATTAATGTAAACCGTCTAATGCCTCGTAAAGATGTTTCCAACCGGGAATGGACCCGGTTTAAACAGTAATATGTACAATTACTCCTTTATGCAGCCATCTAAAGCAATTCAAAATTAAATGCTAGTACAAATACTTTCTTTAGGTGCCGTCTCCGTTGCGAAGGTTGGCAATCATCATCGATATTCGAATTTTTGACACTGATGATCTAAATAACTGACTGGTAGTACAGTTAAACCATTCTCTCAAGTTCTTCATCCACGAATGTCTTCTTCTTCCCACGCTTCTCCTCCCTTGAATTTTCCCCTGTATTATTATCTGGAGCAGATGGTATCTAACGTGTCCAAGATATTGCAGTTTTCGTTTTTTAATGGTGAAGACAACTTTGGTTTCTTTTCCCATTCTTCTCATCACCTCTACGTTAGTTACATGTTCGGTCCACGATATTTTTAATGTTCTTCTATATAGCCATAACTCAAACGCCTCTAATTTTTTCACATCTGCTTTCTTCAGTGTCCATGTTTCCATCCCGTAAAATAGTACAGATAGGACGTAGCACTTTAGTAGTCTTGTTTTTGTCTCTAGACTAAGGTCTCTTACACAGAATACCCTTTTCATTTTAATAAAAGTTGCTCTTGCTTTCTCTATTCTTGATTTTATTTCTTCTGAGCAATTGTTGTCTTTATTGATTATAGTAACCAGATATACGTATTTTTCCACTTTCTCTATGGGTTCGTTGCTTATGTAAAGATTTCCATATAAAATTCTCGGTGTTTTACTTACTACCATATACTTAGTCTTTTTTATATTTAGCGAAAGTCCGTATTTTTCACTTGTTACTATTACTTTATCAAGTATTATCTGTAGGTCTTCTAGGCTAGTTGCTATCAGGATTGTGTCGTCAGCATATCTTAGATTGTTAATTGGTATTCCGTTCACTTTTACGCCTATTGTTTCGTATAATAACGCTTTCTTCATTATCTGTTCTGCGTACATATTAAAAAGTGTTGGTGACAGCACACAACCCTATCTAACGCCTCTTTTTATTTCTATGTGTTCAGTGCTATTTCCGTCTATTTTTATAACTGCTTTTTGATCGTAGTATAAGTTACTAATGATTCTGATGTCTTGCATGTCTATATTCTTTCCTTGCAGTAATTTAATTAATTGTTCGTGGCGTACTTTGTCGAAGGCTTTGTTGAAATCAATAAAACAAATATATAGATCTGGATTCATATCCAGACAACGTTGTATTAAAATGTTTAGTGGAAACAAGGCTTCTCTCGTTCCAAGTCCGTCTCTGAAACCGAACTGTGTTTCACTGATATCTTGTTCCAACTTTTTTTATACTCTGCGATGTATAATTTTCAAAAAGATTTTCAGAGTATGGCTCATAAGACTGATTGAACGATGGTCTGTACACAATTTTGCATTCGGTATTTTGGGGAGGGTTACGAAGGTCGATACTAGCCAGTCATTCGGTATTACACCTGTTGAATATATGGTGTTGAATAATTCTTGTATGATGTTAAGGTTTGTTTCGTCGACCAATTTAATTATTTCTGATGTCAATTCGTCTGGGCCTGGTGCTTTTCCAGATTTTATTTCTTTAATGGCGTACTTTATTTCTTCTTTGGTTATTTTCAGCCAGTTGTGGTCTTGTTGATTTTCTACTATATTTCTATGCCTGTCGTCTGCAAATAATTCTTCGATATAATCTTTCCACTCGTCTAATTTTTCTTCGGTATTTGTAATTATTCTTCCATGTTTGTTCATTAACACACTTGCTTTCTTATGTTTCTGTATTAATGCGAGCTCTTTTATTTTCTTGTGTATATTGAAGTTATCGTATTTTAATTGTAATTGTTCTATTTCCTCGAATTTACTTTTATACCATTATTCTCTTGCTTCCTTTATCTATGTACGTATTTGTATTTGGATTTTCTTATATTCCGTGTTGTTATTTTTATGACTCCTTCTTATATCCATGAGGTGAAGTATTTCTGTTGTCATCCACTCGTGTTTTATTATTTGTTTCCTTTCACAGAGTATTTCCTTGCATGGTTTCATTAGTGCATTCTTAAACTTTCTCCTATTTTCATTTGTGTCCATTGTTGTATTTAGTTTTATATTTCTTAGTTTAGAATTTACTTTGTTTTGTAGTTCTTGTTTTATTTGTTGATTTTTTAACTGATGGACATCTATTTTGTTTTCTCTTGGCTTTATTTTTCTCGATTTTAGTTTAATTATTGCTCTAGCTATCACTGGTTTGTGATCGGATGAGACGTCGGAGCCAGGGTAAGTCTTTACACTTTTTATAACATTCTTATATCTTTCGTTGATAAGAACATAGTCAATTTGATTTCTTACGATTCTGCCGTGTTTGTCTTGTGGTGACTTCCAGGTGTAAAGTCGGCGTTTTGGAAATTGATAAAACGTATTCTTTATTATGAAGTTATTCTCTTGGCAGAATTGTAACAAGCGGTCGCCCCTGTCATTCATCGTTCCATATTTTCCAACGCATTTGTCGCATTCGCCTTTCCCAATTTTGGCATTGAAATCACCCAACACTACAGTAATATCACGCGCTTTGACTGATTGCAGGATGATGTTAATTTGTGCATAGAATTCCTCCACTTCATCTTCTGATTTGTCTTCAGTAGGAGCATATGTCTGAATTATGTTAAGTTTGCAGTGCTTAGTCTGTAATTGTAGCAGCATGGCTCGATCTGATATAGGAGTGAAATTTATTGCTGATTTATTTACTTCTTTTGAGACAATTACTGCTACACCGTATAAGTGTTTAGAGTCGTCGTTTCCTGAAAAGTATATCGTATCATTTTTTATATGTTTTTGGCCACTATTTGGCCATCTTGTACCACTAATACATAAAATGTTTAATTTCATTCTGTTCATTTCTTATACTACGTTGTGTATTTTACCAGGCTCATACATGCTTCGTATGTTCCATGTTCCAACTCTTATAGCGTTCTTCAAAACTGTCCCCTCCGGAGATCCGATTAGGGGACTATCGACTCCGGAATATTTGATTTTGAAACTAGTCATGATGATTATTTACTAGGAATATCCACTTGGGATCTTTAATGCAGTGATTTTTCGTTGCCTTCTGCATCTTCATGCCGTTGACCTTGTTAGGCTCGTCCGTCTTTTGGGGCGATTTCTCACCCAAGGGCAAGAGGGTGCCCTTACTCTTACCAGCTCCTCCACCCGAAGCTGTTGGCTAGTAAAAGAAACTGCTTCTACCGACAGTATTCGGTGCATAGGACTAGGTACCATTAAAATTTGTCATTCAAAAGTTGCTCCCATCCTAGTTTTGGTCCGCCCCGGGTATTTTATTTCCCCGGTACCCGCTATATCTAGCGAGCATTCCGCTATCCGCCACCTAGGGAGGCGCCCAGTTGGGGACTAGCAATCCCGCTGGGTACAAATACCACACGCACATAACTATCAAATAAATCCAATAGCAATAAATATACGATTGCCACAATTTTATCGACGCTAATACAATGCAAGAAACTATTCAACTAGTGAAGACGAGAAAATAGCAAACGACAATGTAACTATAAGTTCCCACTTTTAAACTAACAATTCAACCAATGTAAATATAAATACTCAGCCATAAAACCCGAAACCACCTCCAATTTATATCTATGCAATTACAAATTATAACACTATGTGCAATAATTTATCCCAAGTAACCTATAACGAAACATTCTCAGATAGCACAGTAAAAATAAATGCTCAAACACCAGACACCTACAGAAAATTAATTCAACACATGAAACATAAAAAATACTGTATCACACTTATAAATTAAAACAAGATAAGGCTTATGTAGTAGTAATGCATGGTCTTCATCATTCAATTCTATTAGATGATGTAGTAAAAAAAACTAGCGGATAAAGAACACCAAGTCAGAAATATCATCACCGCAAGACACCGAGTTTTAAAAAATCTGTTGCCACTTTTTTCGTAGACCTTCAACCGCGAACTGATATTAAGGAAATTTACGACATCAAATTCCTACAAAGTCATATCGCATGCAGTCGTATAATTGCGCAAAATACCACATAAAAAACTGTAAGAAATTTAAAGACACCCCTGTAATTTGTGCATTATGTAGCGGTGAACACCCAGCTAACTACAAGGGTTGCATAGTCTACAGAAATATAGAAACAAAAATAATACAAATTATTCAACAAAATCAAATCTTGGATTACACATAAATACAAACTCAATTATTCACAATTAATACAACAGCCTTATATAGCTAGAGGTCGTTATGCACAAGCAGTCACAGGAACATTCAATACTGCAAATAATAATGAAGACCTTCCCAGCACAATGAAAAACTTCTTATATAAATTTAAAAATTTATTCAATCAACTATTAAATCAAAACAGACTGATTTTCAATGTGCTTAGTACAGTCATAAGTAGAACAGCCCAGTAATGGCTCCTTTAGTATGGATAGCTGCCTGAAATGCAAATAGCCTGTGAAATCAAGCTCCAGAAATTACCTTATACTTGAAATATGACAAAATTGATATTCTCCTAATCTCTGAAAGCCACTCTCGGGAAAGAACATTTATAAAAATACCAAATTACACCATTTGTTACACGTCACCCTGACGGAGGCGCACGCAGGCTCAGATATCATCATTACATCAACCATTGATTACCATATTCTAAAACACTTTAAAACAGATAAAATCCAACCTACACTATTGAAACTACAATCACTTCCTCGACCAATAACTGTTGCAGCCGTCTATTTCCCGCCAAGGCATACTATTACGATTGAAATATACAACGATCTTTTCAACTTTCTTTGGCTACATTTCGTAGCAATTGGAGACTGGAACTCCAAATATACAACATAGGGGTCAAGATTAATCACATCTAAAAGAAGCAACATGTTTCAATCAACACAACTAAATAACTTAACTTATATATACAAGAGAAGCAACGGATAGGAACAAACTCTCGAATCTCCTTGATTTCTCCATCGCTAAACGCATCTCAAACACATATTTTGAAATTTAGTCGAGTCTAGATCATACCGCAATAATACTAACCCTCAGTACGAGCATCATATGCAGAGAACCAATACCCCGACTATGTACTAAAAATGCTGACTGCCAGTTGCTCCAAGACCTAATAAATAAAGAAATCAGATTGGACCATCGTATAAAAAACCAGATTAAAATCTAAGAAGTCGTAGAACATCTAACGAGCGTAATCCAGATCGTAGCATGGAAAGCTACACCCACACGAAACAAGTCTATCCAGGAAAATGATAAAATATCTCTACATATTAAAGAATTAATTATTCAAAAAAGAAGGACGTAAGAAATGGCAAAAGACAAAAAACTTCTATGATACAATTTATCACAACAGGATAACGCACCAACTCCGCTCAACACTAAACCAGGCGCGCAATGATACCTTCAAACACTACATCACCAACCTATCTTCGGAAGCTCATATGATATGGAAAACAACGAAAAAATTCAAAAGGCCAATAATACAAATCCCACCTATAAGTAAAACTGATTGTAATTGAGCTTGCAGACGACAACAAGGCCAATAGATTTGCAGAACATGACAAATTGAATATTTTATTAATTCTTCACTTATTCTATTCGTTTCACTAGCTGAACTTCGCCAAAAAATTAACAAGATCATTTCGTATAAGGCTCTTAGACATAACCTTATAGTTGAAAAGGTGCTGAAGTATTCATCTAGAAAAGCACTTGTGCTATTAACAACAATATATAATAGCATCCTACGCCTGTTCTACTTTTAGATTCAGTAGAAATATACACAAATAACTATGCCTACCAAATCTACATCCCATGGTCCTATGAGTCTGCTACCACTTATGGCATATTTCAAGGACTTTTCCTCGACAGAATAAACCAACGAACACCCACATATTACATAATCCCCGGACAGCAATTTGAATTCAGACAAAATATTCAATAATACAGCAATGCCATCAAATTATAAATAAAATCAAAGACAGTTACGAAGGGAAAAAGATGTGTAGCGCAGTATTCCTTGATATACAATAAGCCTTTGACAAAGTCTACATCAACAGTTTACTGTACAAATTAAAAAGGCACCTTCCCGGTCCTGTAAACCTAATAATAAAATCCTACCTCACTGAACAATACTGCCAAGTCAAAGTTAATAATGTATTGTTTGATTACCACCTAATGAAAACCAGTGCACCACAATGTATTGTCCTTGAGTTATTCCTTTATCTTATCTACACTGCAAATGTTCCTGTTACAGAGAGTACTGTAATTGCTACATTCGCTGATACACGACCATCTTGTCTAAGACCATCTAAATGATTTACAAAACTGTCTAAGACAATAAAAAGTTCAAGTTATCCAAATCTGAAAAATCTTCAAGATTACGTTTGCAACAAAACTAAGTAATTATTCTCACATAAACATAAATAACACACCTATCCCGGTAAAAACTGCAGTTAAATATCTTGGCTTGCATTTAAATCAAAAGCTCACGTAGAAACAGCACATTAAAGTAAAAAAGAACCAACTAAACCTAAAAGTGACAAACATTCCCTGGTTATGTGACAAAAAATCAAAACTAACATTAGAAAACAAATTGACCATTTATAAAACTATACTACGGCTCGTTTTGACCTACGGCATAGAATTTTAGGGTAGCAGTAAACCCTCCAACACAAAGATATTACAACCTTTTCAGTTAAAGACGCTTCGCGTGATGGCCGCTCCCTGGTACGTGACGAACCAAACTCTCCATAATGATTTCGGAATACCTTTCTACATCAATAAATCCATAGAACGTATTATCGAACATAATAACCATTTCGTAACATCACTTAACCCTTAGTTAATAGAAGACTTAAACGACAGTGGCCAGAAGACCTAGTCCAATAGGAGAATAAAAATGGAGAAACGTCAAGGGATCCAATGCATGTCACAAATCATACGTAATATTTACTTATTACTCTACAATTACCTAGAGTAGAGTATAAATTTGCTATAAATAATAATACTAATAATAATAACGCCTTCCTTTGACTTAAAATTTGCTTTCCAAAAACTATGTTTAATATTCCACCTGATAAGTTTGGATATATTAATAAAAATCATTTTATTAACATGTTATACTACTGTGTACAAATATAACCCGGAATTTTGTTATAATTTTTGAAATCCTTATTTATTCTTAAAAATCTATTTCATCGCCTTCGAGTAATCCCCCTCGGCTGCAATGCACTTATGCCAGCGAATTTTCCACTCATCAAAACACTTTGAAAAGTCTTGTTTCGGTATGGCCTTCAGCACCTTCTTCGATTCAGCTTGAATCTCTTCTATCGTGTCAAAACGGTGTCCCCGGAGCGGTCTTTTCATTTTTCTGAATAGCCAGAAGTCACATGGAGCTAAATCAGGCGAATACGGCGGTTGCGGAACGATATGGGTGGAATTTTTAGCGAAATGGTCACGAATAAATTGAGGGTTTTTCGAACCAAACGAGATTTGACTTTTTTGAGGCACAAAACTTCCTTCAAAATGGTCCATTTGAAATGCCAACGATGTCAGCAAGCTCTCTAGTTGTGTTTGGAGCACCAATTCCTTAATTTTCGCGACGTGCTGTTCGTCAGTTGATGTTCTTGGACGTCTTTGATGTGGTTCGTCTTCAACGCCTTCACGACCCTCTTTGAACATTTTATGCCATTCGTATACTTGTGTTTTAGACATAGCCTGTTCACCGAAAGCTTTTTGTAACATTCTGAGCGTTTCCGCAGCAGAAATATCATTTCTAACACAAAATTTAATCGAACTTCTTTGTTGAATATTTTCTGACATGGTAAAAATCGAAAAAGTTAATTTTGGTTGTCTACGAAAACGAGCGTCACTCTTCAACTAATTAAGATATTAACCTAAAATTTGACACAGATGTCAGTAGCAGTCCTACCAACTTAAAACTAAAAAGGTTTATGCCCAACGAAATGCCCGCCCAGTTTAAATTAAAAATTCCTGGTTATATTTGTACACAGTAGTAAATGTATTATTCAGCAAGGATGTTGTTTTTTCTAAAAAAAAAGGTTTCTGGCAGAAGTTCTGATACTTTCAAAAACCAAATCTAATAGACATTCACACAGAATTTTGATCTCTTTAGGAGGATATTGGCCTAGTATAGAGGATATAAAATTTTTTATTGAGGAGTCGAGTTGTTTTTGGTTAAGTTGTATCTTTTTACACAGAAAATTAAAGGACGAAAATTTCCTCATTCAGGAATTATTATGCCATGATTGCAAGAGTTAATATAAATAGCTCAATGGATATGTAAGTGGCACTGATAGTCATGAATCGTGGCAGCGGAATAATAAGTTTCATTTATAGCTACTTAACATTCTCTCGGCACGCAGCATCCTTCTGGTATTCCCAAAATTGTGGAGATGAGAATTTTGTTTATTCAGCAGAAAGCTAAATGTGTCAGTTCGGATAAAATGTATGCCGGAATTGTGACGGTTTTATTCGAGACAAGCGAAACATTTCATTGCTGTTTGACTCGGCTCTTGTTAAACTTTCTCTTACTTTCCTGGATACTTTGACATGCCAATTTTGACCGCTCCGCGCCGCCCCAGATTAGTCCGGGCTCGCTGCCTGTGCACCTCCGCGCAAGTGGCCCTAATAGACCTCTCGGCCTCTGTGCAATTAATTCGGGCCCGCAACCTCGGCCGGAAAACATGTCAATCTTAATATGGGAGTCGGCGGAATTTAAATTAACCGAATCGGCGGCACCCCGGGGGCTTCCGCCCCGAGCCACCCCACACATCGCCGCCGCAATTGAATTTCGCCGCGGCGGCCGCGGCGAAGAATATTAAATAGAGCGCCTCACGTCAGGCGGGATTTTTAAATAATTTCGAATCGGACGGGCACGTCAAGTTGTCAATTTGCATAACAAGTGGCGCAAATAAATTTAATGCCGATATAGGCCGGGCGCGCTCCGGCCTGGAGCGCTGCGGCGCGACTAATGAACAGTCCGCTCTCCGGAGCACCGCCGCCGGCCGCCGGAAAAATCGCCTTTCCGCCGGCGCGCCGAAATTGGGGGATTTGCGGCGGATCGATTTGGTTTTCCGGGGCTTAAAAGCGAGGCAAGGAATTCTTGGATTTATGTTCGCGTCTTGTTGTGGTGGGCTTTTCGAGCCGCGCGGCTTCCTTTTGTTTCCCGAAACATTTCATTTCAATTTCAAAAATGATTTTGTCGTGGGAGCGCCCAGCTGCCGCTTCGCGTTTCAATTAAAAGTCCTTTGTCACAGGTTGCTGCGTCTGCCGTTTTATCTTGCATATCAAAGTGAACAGCTTTGAGGTACTTAAAGTGTTCAGGAGACAAATGGGCCCACCTATTCTAATTTCGGTACCAACAAAAGTCTATTTTTCTGGATAACGATATGTTAAGGTGCCAACATTTAGAACAAGAAAAGCTATTTACATGTCTGATTTGTAAGATTTGAGTAATGTTCTGAAAATAACTTTGTGTAGGTGGAATTTATTGTATGTTCTTATTGTTACAAAATGACTCACCCTGTGTAGCTTTTAAACATCACACTTATTTTTGCAAAGCTGAAACTTGATATAAAAGTGTTTTTCGAATCTTAGTAAAAGTAAAATAAGTTTTAATGTAAATTAAACATTTAATATCAAAATTAATTTTTTTAAATGGTTAAAGAAACAAGACTTCATTCTGTTAAAAAATTAGTATATCATTAATATAACATACTTTTATAAGATTGAAGAGGAGAAAGACCTCATTGATTAATACTTTAATGCAAAAATAAATTATAATTTACCTACAGAAATTTTAATACACACAGTTGTTGCTAATTATGCTAATAATAATAAACAATTATAGTAAACAAGGAGTTCGAGTCAACATAATAACATTAAACAGGGCAATAAACGCTATTGTGGAGTTTATGTTGCCATAGCGTCGATGTAGAGGTTTCCTTTCACTCAGTTAGTAGTACTATTAGCATGGAGATTGAATTGGTCATATCATCTAATTCATTTATTATTTTGTTTCCTGACGTATGTAGTTTTTACACAAAAGTATTATGTAGAGGGCCTTATTACCTTAACTCGTAGATTTCTACCTCAACTGCAAATAGCCTCACCGTTTTAGCGTCCCGTAAAATTTCTGAGTTCTAAAGATTCGAATAGAGAGAACTCATGGAATTTAAGCTCTTTATTCTAAAATATTATTTAATGCTTGTGGTTTATTAGAAATGATAGTAATAGGTAATATAGAAAATAATTTGTTTGTTCAGACTATATTATGCATTGCTCCATTTTAAATTCACCAACAAAATTGATAAGCAATCGTGTTTACAGACGGTTATGGTATTTCGTTTGAATTAAATTGTATCAACAGCTTATCTCGCTCTAAATTGTGAAAAAAGTGTTAAGAACTCCAGTGTCGCAGTAGTCTAGCTACAATACTATGCAACCTGTCCTCTAAAATTATCTTATACTCTGCCTGTAAGGGCATTAAGTAAAGAATATAATTACAAATAAGAACATGTCACAGTATGGGTTTATTCTGTACAAACTCAACATACAATAATTTATTGGTTATGATAACTTGCTAAATAGCATAAAAGCGTTATGGTAAATTCAGCGGCTAACGCCGTTTCAATCTTCGTTCCGGTTAGACTGTCAACACTACGACTGCTAAATGCTTTGGATAATTTTGTTTCCTGGTATTTAATATTTAACCGTATCCACTTAAAAGTCGTTGGCTATTATTTCCAGTAATTTAAATTGATAGCACTGTAGTTTTGCTAGGTTGGAGTCACCGTAGCATCAAATAGATTTGATGTTGTTAATTACATCTCATAAGCCAGTAGTATTTTCAAAGGGTGAAGCTCAGCTGAAGTTTATTATGCCATGGACACTATGTTATAGTAAGGCCAAATAAATACCGAGGTATTTGGTCTTTTTTGTGAAAGAAGATTTTTATTTAACTAGATAAGAAAGAATGTTTCTCGTCTTCATATACATTTAATATTCTAATAATTTAATTCCGTTTTTGGGTTTCCTGGTTTAGGTAGAGATTATTTAGGTTACTTTCTACTGAGAGAAAAGTATCCAAAAATTAGGATAACATTAAAATAATTGTGATCATTTGGATTTCCTCACCTGAATGTTTTTTAGAATTTTCCGTTAATCAGATCAAATATTGGAGGTTGTTTAAGTCTAATCTAGTTAGTAATTAACTTTGAAATGTTAATTTTTTAACTACTTAATAAGTAGCTACTGCATTTGGAATGTGACAGCAAAAATTTGTAAATGTGGGCTTTCTCTAGGGTAATTCCGATAAAAAAGGTGTAAAAAAGAAGTCAGGTGTTTTCACTATTTTATTATAGTCTTTTTACTATTTGCCATGTTCAGTCTTAATAAGAGAATAGATCTTTGTGATATTTGTTGCCCGCCATCAATAATATTCATTGGTGACTAATAACAAATAGTTTTATTATTTTTTTAACAAACTTGTACCGGTTTTATTTGAGGGGGACATGCGACACGACATATTTTTCAGAACATTTTTCCCTAAAGTTATTTTTGATAATAGCTGGACGGTATTGTTTAACTCTCGAATTTTCCATATCCAGAGTTTATTGCTAGGTGACTTTGTTACATTTTGAACTGCTTCATCTATGTCATATTCACACTTCAATGAGGGATTTCGGAGTTTCAATTTTAGTAAAGGACTTGTATATGTTTTCTGTAATTTTTATATTAGCTTAATAAAATTATTATTAGTCTTAAAAAGATGCATTAAAGGATAACAATGTGAAGTGTTCTCCTATTGATTTGAATATCAATTTTTATAATTTTACTAATCTATAGTTTGTTAATAGGAATTGTCAAACAGACAAATATATCATGCTTATTTCACTAAAATTGTTGATAACTGACTGTATAATCTCAATTTCATTCAAAGAAATACGTAAATAACTTAATTCATGATTAAATGTAAAATGTAGAAGAAGTTAATTTTAGAAAGTTGTAAATTATTGGAATAATATTTAAAAATCATAAGAACATTTCAACGATTCATGAAAGTTGGAACCCATTGATAAATCTTCATAATTTCAGTCATTGGAAAGTATGTAATAAACCATAAGGACAATTTAAGCAAGAGAATGGGTTCATGTTCATAGTGCAAATGGAATGAAAAGAAGCTGAACAGCATATCATCGTCGAGCTAAAATATGAAAGATCCTATTCATAACTGAAAATGCTTTATAGAGACAATAGATAAATAGACTTGGAATTAAAAGTGCTAGAAAACTATTTTCGTTTAAAGTAACTCTGGATTTGTGCATCAAGAATGAAAAATTTAATTCTTTACAGAAAGTTTGAACCACCAATTTTCATCATTTCCGTCATTGTATCTTTAAGCAACTATGATTCATTCCATGGTTAACTTTGGACAACTGGAGAACTATCTGTATATTGAAACAGAATTACATGCCATACAAGAATAATGAAACAACATTTCAGTGAAAACAAGTCCCATCTGCAACAATGGCAATGGATGAGAACTTTAGATACTCTTTATAAGAGCTGTATTATTGGTATTCAGCAAGATTCAGTAATACTAAAATTAAGCAAAGCTAGTACAGAAGTAATGAGGGGATAATTGTTCAAGCTTTAGTACTTCAAATAAATTGCTAGTATCTTTATTAAAAAAATTTAAGAAAAAAATATAAAAAATATGAATTTGGAGAATAAAAAGAAATTAATTAAAATTTAAACGAAAGGCCGTCAGACAACAACTTTTACGTTAGATTCAAATTAATAATCAAATCCAAAGGTGGAAGATTTAAATTGTAAAGCGTAAACATCTTTACTACATTTTACCGTTACTTTCACAATTTCATCCTGTATATAAGTGTAAGGTTTTTTTATACTAAACTAAGCAACTATACCTAGACTTAAATAGAGAACAAGTATGTGAACGGTGGCAACTAAATAGCATCTGGTGTCTTTCCTCGCTTATCATTAACAAATCTTACGCACTTTTTTGAAACAAGACTGTGTAAACGGTGTAAAACTGTAATATAAAAATTATCTAACTTTTCTGCAGTAGGTCAGAGTCGCCTTCCTCCTGTGGATGAATAGAGAACAAAATGAACAAGTAGACAAGACATGAATTCAATATTAAATATTAAATGAGACATTAAAGTAGAAAACTAATCTAATAACAGCTTGATGGAAGTGGCATCATGACACTTCAAATTCAATGGAGCAAAAAATTCGTAACGGAAAAGAATTCAGAAAGAGCCATTACAGTGCAGGGCAAAAGATTTTACGAGAGCGCAATTGTGTTTAGAAGTTAGGCACGGGGACGGAACGTCCATATTCAACAAACCGAATGAATTCCAAAGAGTGCTTCAGTAAAACGTTAGAAATTGGGTAATGTCGAAAAGCTGCAAAAAACATTTCAGATAAAACTGGCGAAACTTCGAGGAACATGGGGCTAACAAAATTTTATTGGATGGTTCAACTAATGGAGGATCTCAGCGTGAAGTTAAACACGAGCTATTTAAAAGAGAATTAACTTTAAAACTATTCAAGGAAATTAGCAAGTTTAATTTTTTCTGCTCTAGAACTTTTAAGTACACGCTACGTTTCCGCGACGTTTGTTAAACCTATTATATCGCAGCAAAAATGATCTTAAACTAAAATCTTGCGAATAATAATCACAGTGGTAGAATATCAGCTTTTTTATTTAATATGCATTCTTTTACCTTTAATAATAATCTTATTTTAAAATTGTGCAATTCAATTCTTAAATTTCTTTAAGATATATTAAGGATTGAATAATATACATTTATATTAATTACAAAATTATTTATCTTTTTGAAAAAACTGCGCTTTATATAATGAACCTAAGTTAGTTCTACCAATGCAAAATGCACAATTTATAAGTTTAGATTGTAAGCTATCCAACTTACCTGAAAGGAAGTTTTACTGTATTCCAGTAAAAATTAATGGCTATACTAAGCACTTTTTATTTTAGTTCGTGCTCCTCTTTAAGTTGTTTTAGCCCATTTATTTAAAATTGAAGCGGAATTTTCATTAATCAAGATACATTTTGATTATATATATTATTGAAATGATTCTTTGGTCTTAATTTGATGTGTACCTGTAACGCGATAGCAAGTAAGAAAAGAAAGTATTTATTTTACTATCCTATGACATGCAATTTTGTTGTATAATATGTTGTAAAATAACATAAAAAAAATACATATGCGAGACAAGTGTTTTTAACTTTAATTTGTTTACTTCTTATTAAAAATAAGAAGGTAAAAATGATTAAGTATATGAAATATGGTAATACAAAAATGTAAATATAATAATTGTTGGAAACAAATAACAATAAAAAAATAATAATAAAATATTCATATTTATTATTGGAGGGAATATGAAGTTTTATTACCTTGTTACTTCACAAATGGTCGTGGAATGGTGATGCTTATGGCTTATGTGTAAATTACAACTCCAATATTTAAGTTGGACAGTATTATGTGATTATAATTATAAGGAAAAGATACATCGGAAAGAAAAGCCTGACAGGAGCCAGAGGAAGTAAGAGAAATTATCGGATTCGAGAAACTGTGAATAAAATAACTTAAAAGAAGTAACCGTTAAAGGTTATGGGACACTAAGGGTAAGGAGCAGTATTACATGAAATATACAATGACAAGGACAGATAAACAAAATTCAAAGATCTTGAAGTTTCCATTTCAAAAATTGGATAGGCGGTACATTATATAGAATAGAACAAACGGCTGCATATATAGAGAACAACTAACTACAGCAGAAAATCAATTTAAATTCAGCAAAATAGTTGAGTTGACAATAAGGCTACCTATGAGAAGTTGATTCGGGTTGTCCTATTTTTGCAAGCTATAACATCAAATAGAGTTAACGTAGTTAAAGTATACTGAGCAACTAGTAACCTATTTAGAAAAAAAAAGATGGACCCAGACAAGTATCTAACAGATAATGGGAAGAGGAAAAAGGACGATATCGAGGAGTTATTTAAAAAAGCATAAAAAGACATACAGAATCCTAACAAAAGGGCATACAATTAAGGATAACGTGTCAGCACAGATGGCAGGAGGAGATATGAAAAAAATTAAAAGCGAGCAACACACCAGTAATGAAGGGACTAAAAGTTACAGAAAGAGATGAGGAAGCTAAAAGAGAGGCGAAATAAATTCAAGAAAGAGATTAAAAAGAGAAGGTCATGAACGTAACTGACAGCCAGAAACAAGAAATAAAGATAGCAAACGAGGAAAATAGAAAAGCTAGAAGGAGCAAAGAGAAGGAAAAATATAGTGTCACAGAGGATAAAATGAAAGCAAGTAACCCAAAGGTACTAAAAGAAGAAATGGAAAGGTTTTTAGAAAGGGAACTGGGTGTAACCTTAAAAGTAAAATTAGCAAGAAAATTAAGATATAGTACATACCTGATTGAACTAAACAGCAAAATCTACATAAACGACAATATGACGAAAAAGGACAGAAAGGTCCAAGTAGTAATCCGGAAGCTAGCAAAAGAGGAAACAGCAAAAGAGAACTGTCAAGGTGAGATACACGAAAGTAATAAGCGGGGAGAAAATTTGAATATGGAACAAGGAAATCCAAAAATTAGAGACGCTTACTAAGGCGCAAAACAGGCCAACGGGAAGACTACCAAAAAACTAACAGGAAAACACAAAGAACGGGAATCTGGAAAGACGACTGGCGTAATTGTAACGGCAAAGGAGAAAAAAACGAGAAAATAAAAATACAAACATTAAAGACCAACGAAAAAATTAGTAAATGAAGCGAAAAAGGAAATTCAAAATGCAACGGAAAAAGTATATTTAAAACGACAACATTAAAAGATTAAGTGGGAAAGAAAATGAACTACTACAAAAATTTTAGCGATCGCAGAAACCAAAAAGAAAGGCAGACAGAACGTCGAACTAGATTGCGAACACTTAATGACAGAATTTAAAGTAAGGAGTCCTGAGTCCTATACTTTTCAACATAGTCTTAGACGACATAATAAAATACGCAAGAAAAAAAAACGACAAAGATGTAAATTGGGCACAGGCACATGGAGCCGATATACCTGGAGGAGTGTGATTTTGCAGACGACCTGGTAATATTTGACAGAAAAGAAAGAGATCTACAAAAAAACCTAGAAGTCTGGGATAAAGCACTATCATTAAGTAATATGAAAATAAACGAGGAAAAAACAAAAACAATGGTAACATTATATTGTATGGGGGCAAGTGGAGACGTTTAAATATCTACGGGTACACATCAATAACAAAGATTACCACAAAGCGGAGATAAACGCAAGGTTGGAAAGTACATCTAGGCTCTTTCACACCTTAAGAAATACATTCATAGGGAAAAAAGAGGTTTTAGAGAAAACCAAATTAACAGTATATAAAACTGTGTTTGTACCGACACTTATATTTGGATGTGAAACGTAGGTCCTAACGACAGCTATTAAGAGCAAATTATAGGAAATGGAGATGAAATATCTCCGCAACGCAGCTGGCGTCTCCAGAAGAGACAAAATATATATAAAAAATAGACTAAAAATAGTCAAAGAGCGAAAACTCGCCTGGTTTGGTCATCTCATGAGATTAGGAAACGAAAGACCGGTGAAACAAGCATGAGAAGCAAGAAGACACGAAACAATACCGAAAGGAAGACCTAGGAAAACGTGGGACGATAGTGTCAAAGATATTGACAGACAGAGGGATTAATATGGTACAGGCAAAAAACGTGGTAAATAACAGAAAGGAATGGAGAAAATTTACCAATAATAATAGATATCAGTAGAATAAAATGTACGTGTTCAAATTTATGGCCAAGGACTTCATAGAAACGCTGACGTAAAAAATCTTGTTCTTGTGTTTCTATGTTGGAATTGTTAACAATAATATCAATTTTTTAACTAAACTGTTAAAAATCACAATTCAAACAAAACTGTTAGGTTTGTTTTAGGTCTATGAAATTCTTTGCTTGTGCAACAGGCGTTATTAAGTTAGAGTTTATTGTGGAAAATATATGAGTAGAAGAGAATTTTATTTCGTTTATTTATTTCAACGGTGGAGCCGTGGTGGTTTAGCGGATGGTCGCTAGACTACGAAACCAAGAGTTTCGGGTTCGAATCCCGCTCTCGTCAATTCAGTCACTGGCATTTTTACGGTCCAGCTAAACTCAGGCTGCAATAAATGAGTACCTGGAGGTGTCAAACTCTGAGGTAATAATAGGCGGTCGGTACGTAGCGCTAGCCACGATATTACCCTTGTGTACCGTAGGGTCTAGATTGGGCAGAGCTATCCTGTTACGACCCCAAAGGGCCTTCGTAGCCTGTTACGGAGTACTATTATTATATTTCAACCGTAGCTCAATACACTTCCTGGTTGTCGTTAATTTAGTTAATTTATTGTTGTAGATGCATAATCAAAGCTTTAAAACTTGTAAATTCGTTGGCTGAGACAGTCACTTTTATCTAATAAAATTGCTGTGACATTTTCATTAAATGCACACTCAATTTGTGCACATTGACAGTTTTTAGGATTTAACAGATCGATTAAAATTCTTATAAACTATAACACGTTCTTATGGTAAATAACCATACTATAGAATATTAAGAAAAATTAGATTAACTAATTTAAATATATTTTTGTTAAACCTTTAATAATAGCTTTGCTACATCAAAAAGTTTAGAGGCAATCGTTTTAAAGCTGCAACTTTTTATTTTCACAAATAGAACACAAATTTTATTAATTTTGTTTATTAAAATTTTATAAAAAAATATTGTTACTGTAATTTTATATTTTAATATAAAAGATATTTTTGCTTTTGAAAGTTATGTTGGTGTAAATTGCTGGATATTCAAGAGAAATACTTTTTTGTTCAGTTATGCTAGCTATTGGAAAATAAAAGAGAAAAAACAGTCCATTGTTACTTGGGACAACCGCAGAAGAGAAAATAGTTTAAGTAAAATTAAATGCATCATAAATTTGAATTGTGACTTAGAAAATGGGAGGTTTGTATAACAACTGTAAGACAAAAAAATCCTTATGGCGAGGCTATCAAGAGACAGGTAGATTTCGTTTTGATGACTAAACCAGAATTCAGTTTATATTTTTAATATCCCCTTTTCCTTAACTAAGTTCTTCTTTATCTAGGTGTATCTGTAAGAAATATAGGTTTTAAATTTCTACAATATCTAACTAATAACCTCACATTACAACGTAACTCGCAGTATTTGAAATTGCCATACATGTTACCATAGCGGGGCAGGCTTTTTAGTAAAAATTCGGTAACAAAAAGATGTTCTGAAGTACGTAAACTGATAAAATCTTACTTTTAGTACTACAGGAAGGAACTGCTTAGTATTACACGGTATTCGCGGTTCTATAGCATTCAAAGGATTTTGTTTTGTAAGATAAACAAAGTAGAATGTACTAGAAAGCATTAAAAATAAATTTATGGCAACTGTTACATAGCAACATTAAGTGCTTTCTTTTTAAGTTGCTTTAGACAAAAAATACAGAAGAGATTTTAAAAACATGAGTAGTAGCCACAATTTTTTGATTTTAGTATTATAAGCTTTTATGAGATAACTTTAAAGGAGCGTCAGACCAAAAAATACTTTTAGGGAAATCCTAAAAAGAACTGAGCTCCAGAGAATAGAATTTTTAGTTCTGCAATAAAAAGATATTTAGTTTATTTTTTATCCGCATTCACAGAAGTTCAACGAAAATGAATTGTTTTAGATTCTCAGTTGATTAAAATATGATAAATGAATCATTTCGCATATTTTTGCTTTGTCATCTTAGCACTATTTATGTGCTTTATGATTTATTTTCTGACTATAGTATACACCATTATAACTGCTTTCGATAGTTTTTTAAAATTATTATATTTATATATTAACCATCTTATCAATAATGTAGCTGTAACAGCTAACATTTTTTAATAAACGGCAAAATTAATGCAAACTGTAACAATAGTGGTTACAATCCAGTTACTCAATTGTGTACACGAATTTAAAATATTTGTTGAGGATTTTTACTTACAATTTAATAGATAAGTGGTTATCTTCTGCTAGTATACAACAGATTAATGACAATCTAAAACTCTGTATGACAGAACAAAAGGAACATTAATAATATTGATGCATTTTTCAATAGAAGGTTTTCTATATTGTCGTACTGGTAAATCTACAATTTTTAGGTTGTATTGCATGAAAGACGAAAGGCTGTTTTATGCACATGCACAATCCGCTATTACGTAACACAAAAAGTTAACTTCGGGTACCTACAATTGTCACAAAATGGGTCGAGAATACAACTTCAGATTTGCTATGCTCGAATCCCTCGTGCTTAAAATAGCCGACAGAAATTATTGCACGGTTTGGCTACAAAGAGACCCTAGTAACAACCTAGCTAAGAAGTACAAGAAATCCCACAACCAGGAGGAGATAATTCCTCTAGGGCAACTCATGGCAAATGATCTGATTAGAAGAGAAGTGACAAATTCGTTCACAAATTGTAAGAGAGGACTGATCTGGCAAAAGAGGTCGAACGCTAATCTAACAGTACACCAGGACCTACACTACATAGCTCTTTCGTTCTGAGTAACCGCCAACTGTTGACCGAGAAAAACCAAATCAACAGGAAGTTACAAACCCAAACATTGCTGAATGACATTAATCACAACAGTGTTGGTCTTTTGAAATTTGTTTCTAACGAAAAGAACTTCATCCAGGACAGGTGGATAAATCGCCAAAATGACTGTTTGATTTGCCACGATTTCTATAAAGTGGGTTTTCCGTCTCTTTGATGGCGTTGTTGCTTATGAGTAATAAAGGAGATGTCATGGCGCGCCACCTCTTTGATGAAGGCCTAAAAGGGAGAGTCAATAGCTATATTGGTGTACTAGAGAAGGTAGCCGCTGGGCTCGAGTATGTGTTTCAGCAAGACTCTGCTCTAGCACAGAAGACAAGAAAGGCCCAGGTATGTTTATATAACAATTTGTATTATCACTGCTTCCTCTCCTTGTTGCCACACTGTAGGCCTCGGTTTTAATTACTATTCCAATGACTATTACGTGTAAGGGCGTGGGCGTGGTTCAAGCAGTTGCTTCTGTCCAGCGGGCGCCCACGAGTTCGAGTCTCGCTCAACCCATGGATGTGTGTGAATGTCCTAGAATGAGTGCATGTTAGTGGGCACAATAAGCCCTTGAGACTGCAGTGCCTGTAAGTGTGCAAAAAAGGACGTGGACGATGAGAGGTATCATAGCAAGAACAGTTCAAAAGCTTCCATCATGTAACTCATGGCACATACGGATAAGGAGGAAGTTATATTGGCTTGCAGCAGATTCAAGTCCCGGCTTCAGAAGGTCGTGACTACTGATGGGCCTACATTAAATAATGTGATTCTTTTTTTAACAACATTATTGACAGAAATAATTATTACTCGTATAATTCATAACGTTATATAATAGGCACTAATTATGTTACATCACTATAAGTTCACACAATATGCGTGTACATTTTAGTCGAGATGTCAAATATGGAGAACTATATAGTTTGTACCAGATGTTACTCATTGTCGCTGGTGAGAAGATCTATCAGTTTGAATCTAGTGTGAAGCGGTCGTTTATTAAAATTGTAGTACACGGTACCTTCGCATTATTTAATGTTAGTGTAAATTTATTTTGACATTGTTTTTAAGTACTGATCAATGGTAGAAATGTTTAGTTTTTTATCTAACTGGAAATTTCTTACATACCATTTGGAGTTGATGATAATGCGTAGCACTTTATTTTGAAAAACTTGTAACTTGTTATGGTTATGGAGGTTGCACTCTAGACACTGCATCCATACGTGATAATAGATCGTTTAATAGTTGTGTATATAAGAGTCCCGCATTTAATTTTAGGAAAAGATTTTCTATTGATGATAGGGTAAACCATGCCTTTGCGTATGATTTAGTAACTTTTTATTTACATGTAGTCGCCAGGTTAACCTGTCTAGGAAGAGTTCTAAATATCTTACAGCACTGTCTTTTGAGTTCTATGGTATCGCCCTATCATTTACAACTATATCAAGTGAGTCGACTGGTCTACGGAGTCTATTTTATTTTCGCATTTGTTAGCATTGAATTTTATGAACAATTTTGTAAGCCACTGATTAATTTGATTAACACTATCTTGTAGTTTTTATATACTGTATTATTATCATGTGATTGGGTGAATATTGTTCTATCGTCAGCATATATTGCAAGATTTGCTGCAAGGTGATGTAGGGACGTCGTGCATAAATATGTTAAATAAAGTGTGGCTTAATATGGAGCTTTGAGATACACCTACTTGTATTTGGCGAATTAGAAAGGTAAAGGAGTTGACTCGTACTTGAAAGGTCCTGTTGTGTAGGAAGGATGTAAGTGTGTTCAGCAGGTATGGAGACATGTTCAGCTTTATTATTTTGTGTAGAAGACCTTTCATCCACACTCAGTCGAACGCCTGGGCTACGTCAAGGAATACTACGAGAGTATGGTGATTGCTGTCGAATCCTTTTTCGATTTTTTCAGTAAGTTGTAGTCGTTGGTGTGCGATTGCATATGAAGTTCTAAATTCAAATTGAAAGTATGGAAGTACGCCGTTTTTTGCTAAAAAAATTGTTAAAAGAGGTTAATATTACTCGTTTGAGAAATTTGGATACGGAGAACAGTAGATTTATTGGTAGTTGGTTGAATCATCACGTTGTTTGTTTAGTTTCGAAATTCAACCCTGTTATGACTTGTTTGCATGTATCAGGAAAATATCCGGTTCGTAAAGAGGCATTATACACTGCTGTTAGTAAGCAGATGGATATTTGTTGGTAGGACTTTCAGAAACAGATTTCTTAGATTCTCATTTTTTACTGTGATTTTTAATTTTGAGGGGAAAAACTGGTTCCGAGGGTATAGATTCATCAGTGCTGCGGGTAGTTGGCAAACTTGATGTTTGTTGAGAATGATTTGCATTGAGTAGATTTGGAGGGGTGGAAAATGTATGCTCAAAAAGTTCTGCAAATAATTCACATTTTTCCGTCTTGTGGATAAATTTGCCAATATGCGCAAAGAGTAAGAATGAGTTCTGGTTATTTTAGTATTCTTTGGTGGTTCTCTGCATGTTTGGGCCTTCGGGAGTGGGTGATTTTACATAGTTGTTGTATGATGTAATTTGTAGTTGATCCAGTTTTGTTTTCACCAATTTGATAAGTCTACTCAAATGGGCTTTGTCTTCAGGAGTTTGGGTGTTTTGCCAACGTCGGCGAATGTATGTTTTTTCGTATAAGTTAGAGTATATATGCGAGAAGTGTTTTGGTTTGCAGAGTGTTTGTGGAAACGAGTGATCTTTGAGGCTTTTTGTATGGTGTGGGTGGTTGTGAACATTTCTACTGCAGGGTTGATGTAGTATGAAGTTGTTAAGTTATAAGGGCATAATATTTTTGTTTTTTTATTATGGTTCAAAATTTTTGCTAACCTACTGGTACATTAATTAATCTGGGAGGCGGGAATAACAGTAAGGAGAACAGTTAAGCATGAATATAAGAGGTAGGATTGATTCGAGTTTGGTATTGTTTGATTGATTAAGAAATGTATATTTTGTGTAGGGTAATGTCTAGGATGTCTGGTAATTGATTGTGTCTATAAGAAAGGCCTGTGTGTTTAGAAGGCGCTGATATTTGTATTTTTACATGAGAGGGTACATTCTTCAATTTTACTTCTTTGTGTTGAGTTTTTTTTTTCACAAAAGTTTTTATTTCATTTAACGCAAATCACTTGAGTCGCCGTCAGCACTGCAATCGCAAAATGCTTATGTTCAACCGCGTGCCGTTTTTGTAGTTTCAACCCTATTAGAAAGTTAAATATATCATTAGAAAGCCCAAAGATTTCTCTTTCTAAAAATAAGGGTTGAAGGTCAGTTTTGAGATGTTGCAGTTTGACCATTTTGGCCCACTGTGCGATACAAACTTCAAAGCTGGAAGTTCAAAAAGTAGCTTTAAAATATAATACTTTATGACTAACTATTCAAATTCCTACATTTAAAATAATTCTAACAGTCAAATACTTTAGATATTTGAATAATTATAAAAAAAACTAAACTTTCCTAACATATGTAGAAAATTTGAAAATAATCGTTTGATACAGAATTGCACTCGTTTATATAACTGTTGAAACTCTTGAAACCTTTAGCAAACTCGCAAATTGTTTTAGGATGCGTTTTTTCTACTTACTTTCGTAATCTCTGCGCTCTATCTATAACGAGTTTAAAGTTTTTCTAGTTCTCTTTACATTTTTTGAAGCCGCACATTTTGCAACTTATTTTATAAACAAATAAGGGTCATTGCATAAATTTACTTTAGAATCATCGCTATAAAATAATTCGCGACTTCAGAGGGTTGTAACAAGGAGTGTAGAGGTTGCAGAGTGATGACAATATTTTTGTACCACAACCATTTCTGTAAAATAACTGCTTAGAGTGCGTCAAGGTACCAAACAATTACAGTAATTACTATTTTCGAGTATTTAAATAATGATTCCAATTATTTGAGTATTGAAATAAATATTTAGTGGTTTTCAATTGAAGATTAAGTTGTGCTATTTACTGTCAATTTACAAAAATATTTTTGTATTGAATTGTACTATATATTGAGTAACTGTTAAAGTTGTGCAAATCTGTAAATAAAAATCCAATTATTAGGAGTATAGAATTTTTATCTCCATTTTCATGTTATTAAAAAAGAGTCTAGGGATGTTTGTGCTTGGCATGGGCGGCCATGAATTGCGCACTGCACATCGGATTATAAAATTTTGGCGTTCATGAATTACGCACTTGCTACTTAATAGGTTCAGAGAAATACTTAATCTCATTTCTTATACACAAAAGAAATGAGAAATACAAGACGATAATAAAATTATTTTTGTTTATAAAAGTATCCCAAACATTTGACGATATAGGCCTAGGTGCGCCCGGCCAATTTGCTCCCACCGTCATTTTCGGCTCACTTGCGCCTCAGAAAAATGCCAACTAAAATAATGGTCTCATTTGCGCCTAACGTTGTAGCTCATTAGCCCTTACGATTAATTACACAAAATTTTATAATTTTCCGCTGGCTTCTCCTAGCTTCAATGTGTTTTTATAAGTACGATAGGCAATACTTGCAAGGTAAACGAAGAAAAAAGAAGTACGTAAGATTGGACGAAAGAATAGAGAAGACGCTTGCGGAATTTGAAAATACAGGCGATTTAGGGAAATGTTTGAGCACTTTATCCTATATAACAAATGTAATATACTACTCGACTATGCATGTATGCATATATTGTAAATATTAATCTAAAATGCCAAAAACAGAAAATATAAAAAATAAAAAATGTGACGAGAATCAGTCCAGAATCCCCAATAAATACAAAAACCAAAGTACTTATAAAAACATATTGAAACTAAGGGAACCCAGCGTAAAATCATAAAATGACGGTGGGCGCAAGTAGGCCGACACCCATTTGAAATATTGTAATCTTCCAATGTCTGAATATTGATGTATTTTTTGTGCAATAAATAATTGATGACGTCGTGTTTCGAGATGCTTAATTCTGTTCTTTTCCTCAACACTTTGTAATTTTATATAAGTTTCAGTATGAATATCAGTTAATACATTTATAAAAAATATAGGATAAGGTAAGTCTTGTAAAAATTATCGTTAAATTTCGCATAAAACGACTCACAACAGTTTGTCGTCTTATCATAGCTTGCCCAAATCTGTGGTGAAAATAGTGAATCGTCGTCTATGTACATTTCTATTAAATAGTCAGAAAATCTCACCAGTCTATCATCTTTTGGTCTTATGTTCATGAGGTCAAATACAAAGCAATCTGCAACTTCCATTTGGTCTAAAAATGGCAACTCAAACACATAATTTAGCCATTTTCCTATTTCATTTCGGAGACCAAATCCAATTGTTGTATTTTCTAACCAACTGTGCGCTAAATGGAAATGACAAACAATGATTTCGGTATAAGGCTAAATACCTGAAATTGCATTGTGGATGCCTTTTTCAAAGTCGACCACAAATAATTTTGGATTGAAATTTAAATTGATATCTTGGCATTCACGAAATTCAAAGCTATTTTATATGTTTTAGATTTCTTGTCCGGTAAAACGCAAAACATGAGCGGTATATAGTGACCATTCACAAATATATGAAACGAAATAGTTGTGTGAAATAGTTCAAGTAATAATCAAATGTTCTGTCTAAATATATTGGGAGTACAAATTAATTTGGCCCGTTTTATTGGTCTAAAATGCATTTATTTCAAAACAATATAAATAAACAGATTAATCGAAGTATTGTCCATTTTACATTTTCCCACCTTTCAGGCAATTTTCGAATTCCATCCCGAAAAAATTTCTCGTCTTTTGAGGCGATCCACGTTTGTAGCAAATTCTCACATGCGGGTGCGGTGAAATATCCCACTTGAGCGTTTCTAAATAATTTTTCACTACTTCTGCGACATAGGGCCGAGCGTTATCATGCAAAAGAATAACTTTGTCATGTATTTCCTCATATTCTGGCCTTTTTTCTCGTAATTCCCTACTTAAACCAATCAATTGCAGTCTATACCGATCGTCCGTAATGGAATCACCAGGTTTTAGCAGCTCATAATATACAACACCCCTTTGGTCCCACCAGATACACAACGTGACTTTCGAACCATGAATATTTGGCTTTGGTGTTGAGATCGATGGTAACGATTGACCGTAACGTAGTATTTTTTTCTTGTTGGGATTATCATAGAATATCCACTTCTCATCCCCAGTCACAATTCATGCAAAAACCTTTCTTTTTGCCTTTGAAGCAGCTGCTCCAAAGTGAAAAATCGCCTTTAGCGTCTCTCAGTTTCGTTCATAAGACACCCAATTCTCTTGCTTGTGAATCAATCCCATGGATTTTAGCCGTACTGGAACTTTGTTGTGACACTCCCAATAATTCTGCTCTTGCTTTCCGGATCTTCATCGAGTAATGCCCCATTCTTTGTCTTCGAATTTTTTGTCCAGGGCGAGGGTTGTCTTCAACACCAAATTCACCATCCTTGAAACAGTTGGAGCATTGTCACCGTAAACTTTCACAAGCGTTCTATGCGCTTCAGCTGCACTTTTCTTTCAATTAAAACAGAACAGTAACACCTCCCGCAAATGCTGCTTAGTTACCACAAATTTTGACATTTTTAACACAATAAAAAAAACTCAAAGCAATATTAACTGTATATTATTCACAGATGTGTAACCTCTCTGAAACCACCGCAATCAGCTGTCACTATGAAACATTCATCTTTTGAAAACGGACCGAATTAATTTGTACTCCCATTATTTTTTCGAAACTACACAAAGCCATTAAATTTGTGTTACACGATAACAATAATATTACTTTCTTCTTTAATAAACGAACAATTTTTTTTTCCTTTTGAAACAAGGAAAAGTTGTCAAAAGTCCAACAGTCTCTTCTGCACTTTTTGGAAGCTTGGGTTGCAATTTTTTCCGTGTGTAATAAATGTTATTTCGTACATAATGAATATCCCGAATAGTTAAGGTATCGATTTTACCAACGTTTTCTTTCAAAGTTGTATGGATAATTTTGGAAGGCTGTCCAGCTAGGACTTCTGTGGCCTCTCTTTTCGCGCAAGCACCGATTACAAAAACGAACACAAGTTCAAAATAGCCACAACTTTTTATGTATACAATTTTGATTGCCGGGCAACAACATAGGTTATTTAGTACCAAAGATTTGTTGAAGTTCGTCAAGGAGTAGTGTATTGGTTGGTGATTTATATGTAGAGACTACTCTGAGAGTATTGTTCTCCAAAGGAAGATTGATCGCTACTGTGTCTAGTTGGTGTTTATAAGATCTATTGGGGTTGCGATAAGGCTGCGTGTTATTATAATAGCGGACCTTTCCTATTCAATTTTGTTTTCTCAGTCTTTTCTATAAATGCGGTTCTGTGACGCACGCTACATCAATTGCATGTTTGGCTATGAAGAAAAATCTAGTTGAGAAAGGTTAACTTATTTATAAGGTGTTGATTATATTGCATCAATTACCTCGATGACCCTGTACATTTATCAAAATGCCCGCAAAAAAGTTGAATATAAATTTAACTTTAGTAACGCACATTGTGCGATTGTACTTGGACTTCTACCCTTACAATGTACAGGTTATTCAATTCTTGACTAAAAACCCAATAGTTCATGAATTGCGTTTTATTAAGCCAATTTTCAAGATAATCAGCGGGAAATAATTGAATATCAAAGAGACTTGGTTCTGAGATAAATATCGTTTAGAATTGAAACGTTATATTAATCGTTAAAAATACCGCATGTGGAGTAACAAAAATGTACATTGTAACATTTTTCACCCCTACATTTAAAGCAAATCACTGGCGTGCTATCATCCTCTGCGATATAATAAGACCTTATTTCCTTACGGAACCAGTGACATATCTAATCTAGAAAGGAAAAATCTTTGTAAATCTTTTGTAAAAATCTTATAAAAGGAGGTTTTGGATTTATACTCCTAAAAGCAGTTTAAAAATAAATATTTTATCAGTCTCATTCAACCCTGTATTGTATCGTTATTAAAAATTACATTAAACTTATTTCAGCTCCATGGAGTTTCATTTGCTTCGCAATTTACATAAGAATAGAGTCAAAGCCAATGAAGTGCACGCCTTTAAGAAGGCTCTATGTGTCTTGTCTTATGGCTAGGTAGATTACAGAGGGATCCCCTGATATTGTGCTGCGTCCGCGCTCCGCATTCGTTTCGAGCCGCTGGTGCGGCTTCATGACTCGAATGCACAACGCGGTACGTAGGCAAGGCACTGAACAATCCCGGACAGCTGGAGAAAGGCCTTATTTACTGCCGGATTATATTTTATTGTCGCGCGAGAATTAGCGCGCGCAACTTTTAATGAATTGAAGTTTGAAACTGTCCGCGCAGTTTTTCAGCGCCGCTCTGCATCGCGGCGCCAGCTGCTCCGGGTGTTATTTAAATTCTCCGGGAGTTCCGCAGTCATCTTCGAGGAGCTGCGCGGGAATACAAATAATAAATTCCGCAAAATTCCGGCTTCGCAGTGCCGGCGCGGTGCGGGATATTGACCGCCCAGATGTTAACTTAATCGCGAGAAAAATGCGTCGCAATGCCACACGCAGCTGCGCGCCGCCGTCGCTCGCTGAAACTTCAGCGGCGTGCATGCACGCCGCCCTGCTGCTGGCAGCTGGAATGGTGCAGGCGCGCGCTCGTGAAATGCAAAACGCTTCTGAATGGAGTGTTTGTGACGCCACTTGCACGTACGGATGCGAGAGTTAAATGGTCCCCGCGCTTTTTCCGTGCCGTTCGGCGCGATTCGGACAACAAAAAGGAATTCACGTGCAAAACAGCAGCTTTCGCATACATTACGTTCCTACGTGTGACAGTGAATAATGGAAAACCCCTAAGCCACTAAATTAGCGCAGTTCACAATTACAGACCTTCACCTGCAACAAAACTCTATCAAAAGCACATAACCACAACGGAGAACATTTTGTGTATTATATCTTTGTTATATCCTATTGTTTTTAAGCTGGTCTGTAAATTATATCCAAATATTCAAAACTGCACGAATTGCTTATTTGTATACAAAATGGATGTTTTATTGTTTAACACAAAAAGTTTTGTCAGCAATATTCTAGAGATATTAAAAAGTATAAAGTACATTGGTAAAATAAAATCTGTACTCCGCAAATAAAATGTCCTAACTGCATCTATCTATCTCTACATTTGAACAGAAAGTAAACATAGAGAGTCGATATGAAATGTGGTGTGGCTGAGCTCTAAGCTTTTGATTTACACGAGCAGGTCTGTGCGTTCGTGCACGCACGTGGGGCCGCTCTCGCTCCTTGCCAAATGGACCGTCGATCCGTGGTGCATCTGGAGCCGCGCGGCCACGGTTAAGTCATCATGCTTTTGATTATTGTCCATTAGATAAGAAACTAGTTTTTATATTTTATCTTCTGTCTGTCTATACATTTTTTTAATTTTAACTTTATTTATATTTACAATTTGGTCTGGTGAGCAGTAAGTAAATCAGGTAAATTTTAGAAACATAATACATGTTGGATGTCGTCCCAGTAGAAGGCTTCCCCAAAAATTACTTATTAGATATATACAGATATTATTTGACACACAAGTCAGGCTAGTATCGATCCGGAAGATTCAGAGGGCTAAGTCTCCTCAGTCTGCGGACTGTATTGCTGTTATTCAGCATATTTACAGCAAGACAGTTTGTATGATTTTCTAATCGTGAAATATATTTTGCATTCACGCAATTTACTTCTTCTCTCACTAGTTTCACTCGGAGATTCCGATGGATGACTGTGTTCCTAACGTACCATGGTGCATCTGCTATTGCCCTTAAGGTTTTAGACTGGAATCTTTGTAAAATCTTCAAGTTGGAGTTGCTTGTAGTTCCTCACGGTTGCAGCCCGTACCTCCAGATAGGCTTTAGTATACTTTGTAGAGTAGTACTTTGCTGTGTAAAGTTAGTTTGTGTTTTTTCCTAATAGCCAGTTGTTTTCGTTTAGTGAGAATATGTGTTTTCCAAATTAGTCTGCGATTAAGGTGCATACCAATATATCGGACGTTTTCTGCTTGCGGAAGTGGTGTAGTATTAAGGATAACTGGTGGATATGTTTCTCTTATGAGTGTAAAGGTAACTTGAATGGACTTGTTTCCGTTTTCTTTTATACGCCAAAACCAAAGCCAATCTTGCACTTGGTTGAGAGAGATTTGTAAGTTTCTTATTGCAATAACAGGATTTTCGTGAGTTGAAAGAATTGCACTATAATCTGCAAATATAATCGTGGTCGTAAGGTTGGTGATAGGTATATCTGCCGTGTACAGTAGGTAGAGTACGGGTCCTAGTATAGTAGCTTCCCTGTGGTACACCGGAGTAAATAGGATGTAATTTTGTTAGTTCATCCAAAAACTTCACCTGGAAGTGTTTGTTGCTCAGATAGGATTTGATCAGGTATAAATATGTACGGCAGATTTTTTTAATCTTATACAATATCCCGCATGCCAGACCTTATCAAAGGCTTGGGTTATATCGAGGAAGGCAGTGGAGCAATATTTTTTCTCTTCAAAGCCCTGGTTGATTTTGCTTACTGCCCTGTGCACCTGTTTGATGGTGGCGTGGTCCTCTCTAAAGCCGAATTAGTATGCTGGTATTAGATCGTGGTCTTCTAAAATTGGTTTGATTTTTCTCAATAAGAGTTTTTCAAAAACTTTAGACATTATTGATAGTAAGCTGATCGGACGATAAAATGACAATTCTTTAGGAGGCTTGCCTAGTTTAGACATAAGTATTATTTAGACCAATCTTAAAATAGTATTAAATATAGTCGTTATTAGTTTGTATCCTTTTTTTGGAAATTGTTTTAGGTCTGCTGCTTTTTAGGATTTAGCTGGGACTTAATTAACGACCCTACTTTTGCTATTGTGATTTTTTTATTTGTAGACTTCGCTGATGTGGTGTCTCTAAGTATAGTTTTATTTCAGCTTCTTTTGGTGTTAGTGCAGAAGGAAAAGGTTCAAAAACATCTATTAAATGTGGTGCGAATATAGTAGCCTTTTCTTGCTTACTCCCAATTTCTATCAGGTTTCCGAATTGAAGGAATTGCTTGCTGTGGTTGTTTTAGTTTTTCGTGGCTTTCCATAAGGAGTAATCTGTTGCTTCGGTAGCAGATCGGGTTGATAGATAATATATTGTATAGCCTGATTTTTTGATCTCGAAGCATTGCTTTCAAATTTCGTGTAGCATTGTTGAGGCTATTTTTATTATTCGGAGATCTAGTGTTCTGCCAACTTCTTTTATTATTATAGATAGAGTATTATGGCTATCGCTCGCTTTTGATAAAGGGGTTGAGTTCCATGTCGCACTTTTTATAGTACAATGTAGGTGCTCTACTGCATTATCGGTCTCATCGGTGATCTTAAGAGATATGTCTAGATCTATTTTCATATTGACTATTATTCGAAATGAGTCCCAGTCGGTTTTCTTGTTACTGAGTCTGATTGGTCTAGGGCTGTTACATATTTAAGTACTTAACGTGATTAAGATTGGGGAAGACATGATTTAATTTTTAGGTAATTTTTTGCTATGTTTTTTGTACCACAAAAGTTGAGTAGATCCGGGATTTTATCCCTGGCAGTAAGCCAGTATCTAGGTTGCCTGGTGGTCAGATCGTTAAGATTATTGGTGACGAGCGGTTTTAACAATTCTCTACCTTTAGTGACGATTACTCCAGCAGCCCATTCCTAGTGTTTAGCGTTGTAGTCATCGCGTGTTCCAAGTGTGCTGAAGAATTGGGTCTAGTGTTCTGTTTTTATGTTATGTCTCGGGGGACTATATAAAGCGGTTACTGTAATTGGTCCTATTCAGTTTTTAACAACTACACTGGTAGCTTGAATGTGCTCATGAGTGTACTTATTTGGTTGGTAATGCTTGATGGAACTTTTTATAAGTATTTCCGATCCTCCGTGTGCAGCTTTGCTGGAGTGTTATGTGTCGTATATAATATAGTTAGGTATTGCAAAATAACTTCTTTTTGTAAAGTGGGTTTCAAATATTAAAACTGTATCTAAATCGTGATTAACAATAAACGCTCGTAATTCTGGGGTGTGGTTTGACAAGCCATTGGCATTTCATTCTGCAATCTTGAGTGTTTGTGCCATTATTTTGGAGACGATGGCTGTGAGGAGGTTTAGCATTGTTTTTATATTGTCAGCTAGTTCTAACATCATTTTTCTAGTTTCTCCATATGGTACATTAAATGGTGAGAGGATTGTTGCCTATGTGATACAATCTGGGCATATGTTTCTTTATTTCTGTCTGGAATTTGTAAGGGCATGACAGTTGGTTGCAGTACAAGCCCGTTATGACGTAGTGACGGAATTTTTTCTGCTTCAGCTATGTGCACACATTTGAACAGAAAGTAAACAAAGACAGCTGATATGAAATGTAGCGTGGCTAAGCTCTGAGCGTACGTTTGGTTGCCTATATTCAGGATAGTTTTCCATATCTTACTTTCGTAACGTCACCGACTTATCCCACTGTTATCATTTGTAAATAAATTGTTCTACTTCCTCACCTTACAGAAATTTGACGGAAAGCGGGTAAAAAAATTGTCAGCCCAGGACGCCAAAAATTTATTTTGCGGACAACCCCTCGTTTTAGAATTTGAAAATTTCGGTCACCCGTTTCATTACTTAAAAAATTTACTGATTGATGTTAGCTGATTACAATTAAATTTTGTTTTCAATTTTTTTAGTTATTGTCATTGATCTACGTCGTTGGTATTTCTTGGAGTAAATATAATGAGGTCGACCAGTTACGATACTCTATCTCATAGCAACATTTTCTGTTGATGGAGTTTTAATTATTTTTCAATGATCAACAAAAAATTGCAAAAACAGTACTGGCAGAATATATATATAAGCAAGGTAATTGAACTTCAAAATGAATCATCAAAAATTATTTAAAATAAATATCTTTTATACCTCATCGATATGAAGGCCTCTGATTTTGGTGAGTGTGAAAGGGTCGGTAAGTCTTGATAATTGGCACCACTTATAGTTCTTCGAGCGTTTCTTGTCTGGAGAACGTTTTTAGGTCGATTTACCACTCGTCTTGCGCTCCTCTTTTAAAATTTTGATCAGTAAAATAAGTCTTTAATAGAGAATTTCTTCTCCTCTTCTCAATTGTAGCTGTACTTCTTTATTCAATTCATTTGCGGATGTAGACCTCTCTTTGTTCCTTCCATTTTGTCCTATTCTGGGCGATTATTTTCTATGTGAGACCGACGTGACGCTTCACGTCGTTTAACCATTGCATTTGTGGTCTTCTCCTTGCTATTTTGCCTAATCATGGTCGGCAACCTAAGACTCGTGCGTTCCACCTGATATCTGTTTGGCAAGCGTTGTGTCCTGTAAATTACCACTTGAATCTGGTTACTTTCTCCCTTATATCTGCAATTTTGGTCTTATCTCTTATCATGTGTTTTATTTTTGTCTTTTAAATTTATTTGTAACACTTGGTGCTCCATTTCTTTTTGTGAAAGTCCAGATCTGAGCTCTATAAGTCATAAGAGGTAATATACGCCTACCGAATACTTTGACCTAAGGTGTTGGGGTAACTTTCGGTTTCTTAATATATAACTTAATCTGTCTAAGGTGGCACATCCCAGTTTGGTTCCTTTTACGATTTCGGTTTCTTAATGTTCTTTATTAAATGTAAACCTTTTGCCCTAGATATGTATATTCGTCTACTTGTTCTATAGCGTTTTGCTCTATTTTTATATTTACTTCCTCTTGAAGTTTGTCAATAATTTTTGTTTTTGTTTTCGTAACTCCACCTTCTTAGAAACCTCGATTAGTTCTTGTAACATTGAATCTAGTTGTTCTGCGTCTGTTGCAGATACGTAGTATGACGCCACCTGCGTATGCTTTTTTACTCCCAATTTAATTCTTTAAAAATACCTTTAAGAGCCAGTACGAATAGCTTAGAAGGTATTGGATCGCTTTGACAAACTCCTTTTTAGATCGGGATTGGATCAGATTCTTCTGGCCAATTAACTACTATTGTTGTATTTTAGTAAATGTTTTTGATGAGTGTTATATATCTGTGGTTTATCCTGCTATTCCATAGACTCTGTTGTATTGTCCACGTTTCAAATGCTTTCTCATGGCCCATCAGTGCTACGTTTAAAGAAAGATGATGTTAATTTACTTTTTCTATTAATAGTTTAATTTTTAACGAAAGCCGGCTTGTTTATCAGATAGATATATTTATATGTTGTTATTTAATATTTTCGTTATTATTTTCGATAAAAAGTTATATATTTGAGATAATAATCTTATGGGTCTATAATTTGTTAAATTTGGTCTATTGCCTTCTATGTACAATAATATTGCTATGACCTTTTTCACTCTGATACTATTTTTCCAGTTTTAAAATGTTTATTGAACGTCTTCAAAGTTCTTATTGTTTCTCGGGGGCTTTCTGATTTTTCTTTTCTTTCAATACGCTTATTATTTATTCTTCTTCTATTTCTGGCAAGTCTTCTGAATTTATGTTTATTATTTTCTTTTTTAACTTTCTTTAAAACAAACTGTGAAAATTACCGAGCAATATGCCTATCCCCAGTGATATACAAAACATATATGAGAATCATAAAACAAAAAATTAAGAAATGTATAGAAAGCAAACTGGAAAATAAACGAATGCAACATCCATACCCTAATAGAGCGGAAGATGCAAACAGGTAAAGAAAGAGTCTTATTGTTAGTCTTTATATATCTACAGGCAGCCTTTGACATAGCCCAAAGATCAGTCTTACACAAATGATTGGAAAAATAGAGACGCTTAAAAAACTAATGAAAATGGCCTACAGTGCATATATGAATCCCAAAGCAAAGCTACAAATAAATGATAGTAAATCGAACAATTTTCGACTAATATGAACCAAACAAGAAAAGCTTGAGCCTGCTACTATTTATAGTAGTTACGGACAGAACATTCAAAAACGTTAAAGAAAAAAACAAAGACCTAGAAGATATAAAAGGCTTCAAAAATATGACACCAATATGAATCAATACACTTTTATATGCAGATGATATAATATTATTGGTGGATAATAAAAAGGAAATGTAAAAATGTTAAATACATGGATAGACGAAATGTTTAATAAAACAGTAATAGACGAATCATACAATTTAAATTAGAAAGGCAAAACATTGGAGAAAATATTGAACTTTGTATATCTCCATAAGAGTGTGTCCTCTAAGAAGAACTTATAGTTGACTATTTTTAATGAAGGTAATATTGGGAGTAACTAAAGGCAGCTGGCAGTGGCAGTAAAATTTCTGTTTTGCCCTACACAACTATCTGAGCAGTTTTTTAATGTAATTTCTTATTTTATTTAGTCTTCACTTTAAAATACAAGACGAAACCTCAAACCTCACAAGCACCTCGTGTCTGAATCATCTAATCTTATATGGTTATATAGGTTATAGGGTATATAGGTTAAGTAAGGTGTTGGAAAACCCTTCTTCGTGCCGATTATAATATTTTTGTGCCAGTTTTTTCGCTTACTTACTTTCTCCGTTGGTATTTTTTTTATCACTGTCGTAAGTTTGTCACATTGGTACAGATGCCATTTGCTGGAAATATAAATAAAAAATTAAATTTGTTACAGAAAAATATAACCGCTCCGTGTCTATTTTCTCACTCGTGTATTTTTGCGCTTGCATTTTTCAATGTACAACGAGTACGTTTTTTATATTATGTTCATTGGCTAAATAATCATAGACAGACATTTTTTTACTATAATGAATTTTGTTGATTGGGAAACTTTTTATATGTTTAAAAATATTTTCTCAAATACCTTTATCTCTGATCAGACAGTATTAAGCCTTCTTCAAAAAATATGTCTCCATTTGAATCTTACTTTATGTTACGTTTTATTTTACGGTCCCTCATAATTTAAATGTTATTCTATTTGAATCAGAGGTCGTTGAAATCGTTCCATTCAGTGTGCTACTAAGAGATTGTTCTTGTTTAGTGGTACTCAAGGTATTTAATGTTTCAGGGCAGTATTCTGGATTTTGATCTAAATTTTAGTCAAATATATTATCACTGTTTTGTCCCAAAAGAAGTTAATTAACCGAAAAACAATAGCAATTCTAGTAAAACGAGTAAATAAAAATTCTACTACAAGTTTAGAAAATATTACTATTATAAGTTTAGAATGCTTACTTTTGTTATAGCAATCATAGTAGAATAGGGGCCAGACTCTAAATCTTCTGCAACATCCATCATTATACTCTCAGTCAGTATTTCTTATTTTGTGGCATTAGGGGTTTTAAAAATATCATTTTATTATTATTAGGCTTAAAGCAATAAACGCTACTACATAATATTATAATATAAACCAAATACCAGTTAAAAATATGTTTAAAAATGATTGCCTCTGTTGCAACGGATAAAGCTAAATTGAGCTGCAATTTAGTTTTTAAACTCACTATTTATTTTTTGCATTAATTGTAAAAATAGTAAAAAACTTGTTTTTCTTTATTAAACAAACATGAAATAACCTGTGTAGTATAACTTTACCGTCTGAGTGTTGCTAAAAGGCAAACATGTCGTAAGCGCTAACATTTCCGAATGATGAGAAAAGTTAACAATCTTCTGATAAGTTAAGATTGTTTACCTGCCAAGTAACATGCAACATAGGATTATTCAAAATCAACGCTTTTAACCTTTCTTACACACTGATGTTATAATAGTTTGCCACTAGCGAATATGATATTTGTCAAGTCAGTTGTAACACTAATCCGAAAATCACTAATTTGGTAGTTACGACACATTACCTATAGGGTACAGAAATATGAAAATTTGTAAAAGTTTTTAATTTCCGCACTGTAACAACATTATTTTTTTTAGAAGTTTCAAAATGTTTTGTCGAGCACTCTATAAAAATCACTCTCTATTGGAAAAAAAGTTTAGGCGTTTTCTTTTACTATTTACTAGCTTTGTTATTTTAATGTTGGTCTACCTTTAGATTTAATAACAGCAGCTATTCTTTGACCAAACCCCTAAGTAGGTCTCCTGCTGTAACTCTACGGTCAAGTTTCATTGTTCTTCTGTTCGCGAATCGGGGCAAGCGAGTTCAAGTCTTGCTCAATCCATGGATGTGTGTGACGTCTTAGTATTAAATTAAAGTTAAGAGCATGTAAGTAGGCACAATAATCTATATAATTCTAATAACATGTAAACCATAAACTCCTAACTGGTTTTAGGAGAAACATCATTTCATTTTTCACGTAGAATTTCTTTTTTGATGCCACATTATGCTCTTTATCTTCCGCTTTAATAAGTTTCAGAGATCCTCAGTGATGTTTAGATATGGTGATTGGGCTGACCAGTCTAACAGCTAATTTTAATTGCTTTGAAATCACCGCATGATGTTTTCAAATTTGTGGCAAGGCGCATTATCTTACTAAAATTTAATGTTGTCGATGTTGATGTCAAATTAAATAAAAATTAAAAAAATGGTGGGTGAATAGCTATTTCTAACACAGTAATACACTGTTCGGTGTTCATGCGTTCTTCGCAATCATTTATTCTACGCCGCCGGCGCCATGTAATCCAAAATCATCACGATAACCCCTACCTCGTATTTAACTGTAAGTATTACACATTGGGAAAGGTAACCTTTACTCGCTCGTCGCCTCTTGTAAGAAACGAAAGGTATACCTAACGTACAGATTATTAATAAAATTAAACATTATTTTGTTACACATATGTATACATGCAACAGACCTGTCGTTATGATTTAAATGCCTTATTAAGTTTACTTTAACATTTAATGTGTCTATGTACAGAACATTTGCTTATTCTTCCTCAGTTAAGTGTTGATTTTGCAGAGCCCACTGTAAAAGAATTATTTTGTTCTTTTCTGAGAGTCGTAGCTTCTTTCTGGTCTTGCGTGATCGTAGTATTAAGGGGCCGACCAGTTTCTGTAGAAGTTGCAGCAAAATAATTTAATGTTTGATCTTTAAGTGATTCCTAAATTAATTTTCAATTTCGCGTTTAGAAGTTACCTTTTTTATCCTGTTCTCTTCCAGTTTCCATGTAATCCAGTATTTTTAATACGTTTTATAGTACTTTTAACAGATCAACGAGAACATTTAATAGGTGGCGGAAAAGTTTCTTGCGTTTTTTTCAAAGTAGACGCAACTAATAGTTAAAGTAGTTTCCTTCCGAATTTATAACATCCAGCCACTTTTCAGGCAACATAAAGATTCCACGATGATACAATTGAAAAGACTTGGAATTAAAGAAATCCGAGAGCGTAGTAGACATTGCCTAAACGTTCTTAAAATTTTTGCCACGTAAAAAATACTCTAATAATTGGAAAACGTGGTAGTCGCTTAGTGTTAGGTCCGCTCTGTAAGGGGGATGGTCTAGGACTTCCCATCCAAAATCTTCCAACAGCTTTATTTGTCGTTTTCGCATTTTGTGGCTTTGCGTTGTCTTGCAAAAGGATGGCCGAAATTCCACGATTACGCAATTGTTGATGAACTCGACGCAGAAATTGGCCTCAATTGTTGTCAAATTTGAATTACTGTCGATAGATTCTCTTCAATTGTGTTAAAGGTGGCTTGATGATCAACGTTTTGCGGATGTCCAGATGTTGGCTTCTCAGTCAGGTCGTCTTCTCTGTCGTGAAATTTGCAAACCATTTTTTGGCTGTCGATTCTCTAAATATCTTGTCTCCGTACGCGTCGCAAATCTGTCTAGCCGCCTCCGATGCTCACTTACTACGATTCTTAGTTTATTCGCTTAATCCAGATTGTCTTAGTCGAGCAACTGTGCACAAACAACCTAGAAATAGTTGCTATATAATTTAAAACGCAATATTACTCCTAGAGGCAAATCGCAACAATTATGTGCACAAGATTTTTTTTAGTAAAACTTTTTAAAAGTTTTTTCTGTGCCGGGGAAAGAATGACTATAATTGCTGCGCACTTTATTCGTTATGAACTTTTAAAAAATCTCCTTTTTCTATCACAATATTGACATTTTCAAATGTCTCTTTTCACTTTTGGTGTGGCGGTCTTTCGTCCTTGTACCGTCTATGTTTGTCAATGCTGTGGGTGACTTTGATGTCTACCGGCGGGCATTTTGCTATCGCACACTAACGGCAGATGGGCTTTTTTCGCTCGGCCTGCGAGCCTGCATACGCCGTCGGTGGCACCTTTTGAAACGCATGCCGACAAGTGCGGTCGCATCAAAATTTTGCTGCAGATAATTTTCCGCTAAGCCGGGCGCGAAGACAACATCACATACGGTGGCCACCAGGAAGTCAACGCAGTAAAACAGTCCGAAGCCAATTACAGGTGAGCGATTTGGCAATTTACTTGTTGGTTTAATATCGGTAGCCGCCCCCATTCGCGCTGGCTGTTTAAGAACGATTTTTTTTATTACTTTTTGCAATCTGTTTACACAAACAATAAACAAAAGAATATGTGTGTTAGAGAATATTGGACATGAACATGACACGGTTGAAATCAGAATCAGAATGTCTACATTTCTCACAAAGTATGGTGCATCGCACATAGCCCGAAGCACTTTTGATTGAAATCTCTCAATTATTTGGATCTTGGAGTTAGCTGTTGTTCCCCAAAGTTGAATACCATATGTCCATATGGGCTTGAATATCGCATTGTAAACCGGGAGTTTGCTTGTGAGGGATAGTTTTGATTTCCTACCTAGTAACCAGTAATGTTTACTGAATAATATACCAAGTTGTTTTATTTTTGTCCATATGTGAGACTTCCAAGTCAGTCCTTTGTCGAGGTGTAGGCCAAGATATTTAACCTTATTTACTTGGGTTAGCGGGAAGTTGTTTATTAGAACTGGTGGTGTGTAGCCTCTGCGCTTGGTGAATGTGATATGATACGATTTAGCTTCGTTGAGTTTAATGCGCCATCTTTTGGTCCACTGAGTCAATTGATCTAAGCTCTGTTGAAGAAGATGAGCAGTTACTGTTGGGTCTGTGTGTTTCGTCATTATGATTTTATCATCAGCGAAGGTGACAGTGAGGGAGTGCGGACTTGTTGGTATATCTGCTATGTACAGGAGGTATAGAATTGAACCTAAAACACTTCCCTGAGGTACACCTGAGTTGATTTTGTAAGGTCGATTTGGGACTCAGCGTCTTTCCACGAGACGGGCCGTAATTACGAGGGCACGGCTATTTACACGCCTGCCTCTCCAACTTTCCTTATTTCACAAATTTCTTTTCTTAAAACTCCCATGACACAAGATAGATTCTGATGTGCAAGGCATGCTCGAGGGTGCGGCTCTAACGTGTCTATTGCAAGAGTTCGTAGAAATTGTTGTGGAAAAATGTTAGAATCGGGATTATTTCCTGCAAGTGTCACTAACGAATTGAGTTTAGCAATATAATAAATCATGGGCCGTTTTTAAGTATTTCTGGAATAGTTAGTTATAGTTGGAGCACATCTGACCCATCCTATTAATATCATTGGTACTATTGTATAAAGTTATCGATTCGGGTTTATATTCCTATTTACTTGTTAGATAGATGTATTTGTCTTATGTATACTAGACACTAATAAAATAACCAAAAGAACCAAAAATATAAGATTGTAATACAGGTAATTTTCGTCAATACTGGTGAGCCAATTATCAATTTCAATATTTCAATTATACAAATGTTCAGCTCACATAAATATCTAGGGTACTAGTGTAGACCATACGCGCGTTTGAGAGAGTAATAATTTTCAAACCGTGGTTATTCAGTTTAGATGAAATTTATCGGCGAAATAAATATCTTCCTCTAAAATCTTTTACTTTCTCATCAAATTTTACGTTAAGATTGGATATATCTTCATTTTTGCAATTCTCAACGAATTCGTAAAGATACTTCCTTATAGGAACTAATTTAGAAATTTTATTATTCCGTTATCTTTTTATTAAATCTTATGAACTAAGAAGGAATCCAAATATATTCATTAATATTGTAAATTGGAAAGTTTGTACAGCAGACCCATCAGTTTTATAAAGATCCGTTATGTTCAAATGAATTTTCTGTTAGTGAACTTAAGGTAAATATTGGTACTTTCCGCAATTAAATTCAATACTTTCTCATTGGTCAAATAATTGAAGATTTCTAATGGTCTTTCCAAATAGTGTGTATGTATTTTTCTAGCAGGAATCCTGGTGACCATATTTTCAAATCTAATTCTAACAGCCTTGTTTATAACATATGATCAGTTTGTTTTAAAATGTTTATATTCGTATCTCCTGTAATTAACATATTATCTTTCATTTCTAAATTATTCTGTTTGCTATCACTATTATAGTATCTTGCTTCAACCACATCACTTTCTGTATCAGATCTTTTGTCGCCAAAACGTTCATCCACTTTTCTACTTTAGGAATATATTTTTAATTCATTCTTCTATTCTTTTCTGATTTGTCTTATAAGATTTTATAGCCACTTATAAATGAATAAACCAACATATTCATAACAGATAATATAATATTCAAACTACAAACTTACTTAATGTAAATTATTATTCTTTCTTACTGCTAAAGAGTTAATTTTTGAATTATTTAAAATAAGATAAATTTGAATTATTTTTTTTTGAGGGTATAATACAACTAATTACTGGAATGGTCTGAAAATAACATACTTTAATATTTTCAAAAGAAAACATTACTTTGTAAGCTACTTCAATAACAAATATTAGCGCAGTATAATTTTTCTATGCATGTCTGTATGTAAAGAAAGAATTATTTTGGAAAACTAAGTAACGGTAAATGGAAATCAATATATTTAAAAATAAAGTTTTGTCTTGATAAATCATTACAATAGTAAGAAAAGTAAATATTATTAAATTGGCAATCTGAACTGGAGACAATATAAACCACTCTTAACTTTGTTAAATTTTTAATTTATAATTATCATCAATGTTGTAAAATTTTTACCATAAACAAAATGAAGACTTGTTGCCATAAAGTTACTTTAAATTTTATAAACTAACTAAATATGTTGATATATCGCATATTAGTTGCACTTTTTGAAGTAATAGAAAAATGTATTCTTGAAGAATTTAGCAACTACCAAACTTCATTAAATTTTTTGTCTAAAAAGTCATCCAAATTTTGTGTTTTTCTATTTGTTGTCTATAGCTTATATCTTTTTTTTTTCGGTTCATAAGACACACATATCTCGACACTTATAAGGCGTTGAGCGGAGAAGTAATTTCTGTATATTTTTCCAAAAAATCAATCTAATAAAATTTTATAACGTAGTAGTTGTAAAATTTGGGTAAAATTTTAAAAAAGTGACACTAGTTCTCAAACATTTTCGTTGATCAATTGTATTAAACTATCATTTTACTAATTCTTGTATGTATTTCACTTAAAGTTATCAACTCATTTACTTACTACTAATTTTTTTGTAACAATGAATACTTCCCTGTTTTTAATATATTAATTTAAGCAATAGCTCAATCCAATTCATCGTCTAACACATTTTTAATATGCACATCAAAGCATGGACGCGGTTTTGTTGTTAAGAAATAAGGTTATAGTGGGCATAAATGGAGTAACTGTAAGAAGTAATATTTTCGAAATGTTACTGCCCTAAAAATTATTGGCTACAGGCCATTTATTCAAAACCTTTGGGACATTTCTAGTTGTATTGGCTGGAAGCCAAAATTTTTATTAATGACTAGGGATCTAACTTCATTCACCTAATTTCAAGACGCTGATCAATGCGGCATCATTTAAAATATTTTTCTATCAGTATTTTTAGAAATATATCAGTTTAACGTTTACATAAGCGTGGTGCTAATTTGCCATTTTCAACTGGATAAGACTTGGAAACGATTTATCATCGCTCATACAATAAATTGGTATGTTACCCATTAATCAAAATTAAACAAAACAAAACGAATCAGAACATGACAGTATTGTTACCGTCTACAAAATTTATTTGTACAGTACATGACCTCAAATAACCCATATCTTGTGCTACCACCAGTAAAATTATTATGACAATTTATTATTGTTTATATATGGCTATGTAGCTTATAAATCAGAACAGCCGCTCAAAAATATGATCAGACATATGAGATTGGTAGATCTAAAACTTTTAAAATACGAAGAAGTCCATTACACACACTGTTCTTATACATAATTTTTGTAATGGTTACAACGTCCTTATGATTTAATTTAAAATTATTTATCTTTAATAAAAATTCTTAAATAAACTCGGACATGAACAGAAAGTTAAATACTTTGCTTATGTCGATATTTGCATAATTTGGATTTGATGTCTGAAATAACAAGGACTGAAGATACATTTCGTAAAAAAATATTAACCTAGTAACACAATGGTGATACATATTTGTGCATGTGGATAGTAATTATGAAACTAAAAGAAATTGTATTGTAGGAACGTAATTATCCACCCTTTTAGTATGGAATTGATGCCTAAAATGGCACATTCTAATATTAATGATTATAACAGCCGATAGAATAAAAATAATTAAATTAAATTATTATAACGGTGTTATTCCAATTTGGTCAGTAACAACATAAAAAGTTATTTCCAAAACTGAAGTGGTTCATATATAAACGATAACTGTGCCAATGTCTATAGTTCTGATAAAAGAAAATCCAAAAGCAGTATTGAACAATTCAGAAATACAAAATTTTTAAACATCTACAAGCGGATTAAATAAATTTCTTAAAGAGCCATGAAATTTCATACAAAAACGTATCCGCAAAGATGTTGACGTAGCTAACTTTCTGGAAAAAGTTTTTCTTTAATCAAGGATAACAAAGCGAATTCTATTTACAACGTAAACATTTTTTAAATAAAATAAAGTTTTTAAAATTAAAAAACGGCAAAAGGCCACTTTAATATGACTGCAAAGAAAGAAAAGCTTCTAATAATTGACAAATTTCAAAACTATTGACTGGAAATATAAAACAAAATGAGTATATCCAGAAAGTGACATCTGAATATATAAAATATGCGCCAGGAATAACACGCTGCTTTTCCTCTTACAATGTTTTCCATCCTGAAGGTAATCAACTTAATATCGTAGAGATCGTGCTCCTTCCGGTAAGAAGTATTTCAATTTGTCAACCACTGGATTAGGGCATCATTAAATCATTAAGGTGCGCATAAAATACTTGTTTTAAAACACTATTAGCAAAATTTTAACATTAAAATTCATTCATGTCCTTAATTTATTTTAAATTATACATACACCCTAGCCGCAAATAACAGCTACAAGTATATGGTGGGTGAAAAGTAACTAAGCTGTGCATTCTATCCTCGACTATTTGGGGGTACTGGTTGACCCATCAACGACTACAAGAAATTTAAAGATTTGCTTTTATTTTACTATCTAATAAAGTACATAAACATTTTGTTTTAATAAAAATGTATTAGTAATATGGATTTTTGTACCTATTTTAATATCTAATTACTTTTCACCCATCCTATATACAAAATTACCCTAGAAGTATTGCTTTCCGGAAAATGACCTGAAAAACAATAATGAAAAAGAATTTTTCTCAAAATAAATGCCTACATTAATTAAATAAATCCATTTTTCCAACCCACCACAGTACCTGTAAATTATGTGTATAATGACAACAATGTAAGTGTAGACGCTAAAGAAGATTACGTGATTTCTACTCAGCTACCTAGCGTTATCAAAGAGAAAATTTATACCTCTACTTATAAAGAAGCAAAAAATATATAAAAAAACTTAACTAGAGTCGCAAAGGAATTGAATAAATCTCAAACTCTTAACGAACCTGCAAACTTTTTTCTGGTAAAATAGAAAGCAGTAAATCCGAATATTGGATTTATCAAATTGTGCTTCCATCACATATGTATTGTAGATAAGTAATGTATATACAGATAGTTATATAATGACATTTCTATAATTAAAATCATTAATGCCACATAAGTGTTAAAAGTATTTAAAATTTTTAAAAGTAAATTTGGATGATAAAACTTTTATATAAATATCTATACTTTTCATTTGTTGGTGGCAGCAAACTTTCAAATCAAATATTGCTTTCATAAGATAAGCTAAGATTGCCTTTTAATTTATTTTTTAATTTAATTCAATTCAATTTATTTTGTGCTCGATAACGCAATGTATTCTGGTAGTCATTATACCTACAAGTTTTTTACAGTCGCCTGCTGTAGTATTGTTCAAAGCCGCTAATTTTTTCGACGCAAGTTAGATTTGAATACAGAAAGATCCGCATTGTTGTAAATATTTGTTTTTAGTAAGACAGTTTTTAATTATATTTGTCGTGATTTTGTTAAAATATATAGTCCTCATTTGCAAAGCTCATATTGGGAATTGAGGGTAAGATATTGTTTCCTAATATTTTGTTGATATTTTAGAGCGCCCACATACTACATACAAGCACTACTTATTATAATATTATCGTTCATTATTTATTTTCAGAAACCGATCTGTCCACCGGTATGTTTAAATCAAAAAGAAAATTGTGTTCGACCGCAACTGCCTTCCGACCGTTCTTTAAACATTTATAAATTTACACTTAATTTTGGAATCCTCGCGGCTCCGCGCCAACGTGTCGAGCAGATTAACTGAACATTAGGCAGCTATTTCGATCATTACAGTGTTCTCTCCCTAAGGTCGTTCTGTCTCAAAAACCCGAAAGCCCATGCCACTTGTCGAAATGTCATACTTTCCTAAAGTTGTATATATTCTGATTAGAAAAACAGCTGGACAATTTTTACCTTTTTGGTAATGCATGTTCTTCAGACTTATTAATAAAATAACTCACATCAACGGGGGTACCTACGTTGCCGTGGTCCGTTTTTGAAAATGGACCAGAAAGATCGACTGTTCTCTTCCTTGAATTTTTCACATTTGATTGCCTTGCAAGTGTTTTTCTTTTTCATTTGTGCTTCCAGCACTATTCCTTTAAATTATCTCTAAAATTTCATTCGCTCTCTAAACTTCTACAACTTTTTTTAAGTTTAGAATGTTTCTGGCGCTTCATCGTCAGGTGACGTAGTACTTCCGCTCATAACTGCGACTTGGATTTAGCGTCATCGACGTTCTCCAATGCCGTATAATTTTTACAAATCTTTTTTATTGCTGGGTTCCGCGTGCTAACTTTTCCAATTTCTCAATTTTCTCAATTTCGAGTAAAGTCCCTATTTGTGACATTTTGTCTAACTACAAGTTATTGTTGCACGAGTTTATTAACAATGCATTTGCTTTTACCTAGTATTCAAAACTTTTTCTAAAATTTTTATAACGTTTTCCTAAATTTATTTTCAGTTTACCTTTTAGAATTTTAAAATGTTCTCTCACGTTTACTATCAACCCTTACAAAACTTTGTTCTTTCGATCTTATTTCAACTTTTTCTCTTAAATTATAGAAGTTTTCTTTTGCATATAATTTTATTCCTTGTAATTTTCTTTCTACCATGCTACTCAAGTTTCTGGAACGTTTTTCTACGCCTATCTTTGCTTCTTGTAGATTCAGTTTTAAATCCCCGATTAAGCTTCTGGAATATTCTTCTAAATTTGTCTGTAATTCGTCTTTTAAAGCTTACTTTTCAACTTTGTTAATTTTAGTTGTGTAACTTGACATGCATTTTATTCAAGTAGTTCTCTGAAATGCAATGAATCCCCACTTCTGACACCAGTTGTAGCGAGCTCAGTTTATATGTTTATTTATTTGCATTTAGCAGTTGCTTAACCAGATACAAAATTCCTTATTTCAACAATGGATTATCAACTAATTAACTAACACACTGATACTACCACTAATTATTTATTTTCGCAGGCCGGTTTGCTCCCAAGCATACTTAGATCACAACGCAAACTGTGTCTAACTACAGCTGCCTTCCGACTGGTCCTTGTACATGCTGAAATACCTATGTACCTGATTCTGAAATCCTCGCGGTTCCGTGTCGATACGCTGAACAGATTACTGAAATCTTTAGCCGTTCTCACACACAGTCCTTCCAAAGAGGCTTAGTCTCCTAAAGTCAACAATTACAAATATTTTCTGCGGCCTTGAATAATATACTATTATTTATTGTTTACTAAAGTTTGAAGAGGCCGATCCTGTTTTATTATATAGTGCATATTTAATTTGTAAATCATAATTGTTTTTATTTTTTTTAATGCAACAAATAATTATATCATTTTTGCCATTGTTGTAGTTCGGCTTAGGTCGTTTTTAATAAATTGAATACTAATACTGTTGCAGATAAAATTTGTAGTTTTGAATTCATATTTGGCTGGCTTATCGACTTGTTCATTTCCCGAAACCCTTATAATTGGATAAGCGTTAATTTTTTGGTGGAAGCCGTGTTTCTGTAATAAATAACCATGTTTATTGTTGGTAGTAGGTTTCTTTCAGATTAAATAGACTTTTTAATTTCATCAAATTGAAATGTGTAGATAAAAATAGCTTAATGTATATTTGCTATAATTTTTTGAAATTCTGTGGCAATGTTTGTGGTATAAGAGCTTTATATTTTTGTTTATAATGTTCGATATATGTAAGCAAAAATGAGATATATAAATTTTTAATTCTATATATCTTTAGAATAAAAAATCCAATTTATTTAATAAAAGTTAACCCCTTTTAGAAAATAAAGTTAAATAATAAAAAATAAACGCGTAGAATAGTAAAGAGTACTTGGCAATAAGCATTTAAGTTTAATTTTCACTTAAGTGAGCATACATCTTGCATGTTATAACGTCATAAAATTGTTTGTATGTTGCTGGTGTGATACTCTACAATTACGCATAATGAACTGTAGTGCTAATAAAGCTGTCCATCTTTATTGACCTCAAGTAATTGTTTTGCCCAAGAGAATTCATTTTTATTTTCCAAGGTGTAATGACGGTTATGTAAGACCTATTCATTAAAGGTTAAATAAAATCTTATGTGTTTAATTGAAAAATTATTTTCTTTGGCGTAGCTTAGTCCACTTTCGTTTACATGTGCCTTGATTTGTGTTTAAATACGCATATGGAAAACTTTCAAATAAATATGAACATTAAGACAATTGTTGCACAAAATTGAGTTTGGCCAAAATCGTAATGTAATAATAATCTGGAACAAACGAGTTAAACAAAATCAATATAATTGAAGAGCAGATGAAGAAACTTGTTTTTGTATCGTATTTGTATTAGTTAATATTTATACACTTTTTTTCTACTCATCTAACCTTTTTCAAAAGTTTTTCTCGATAATATAAAAGAAACCTAAATGCCCAATTACTTTCTAAATAATTTAGAACGCAAATATTTTATTTTTTACTGAAACTTCTTTTGTTGGTACATAATGTTTGATTTTTCCTTTGTGGGCTAAGTTTAACAAACATATAATAAGGAAAATGTTGATCTAAAACCACCCGAATAAAAATAAAACTAAGTATTAGATAAAATATAGCTAGTATAAAAATAAAAATAATTAACACAAAATAAATAGTATACAATTAAAGCAGTTGTAAAAAAAGAAGTTAAAGCACAAATTTATAAAGAATATAAGATATTATTTTGTTTTATTGTAAATCTAGTTATTGTGAAAAAATGAAAAACTATCCAACTAACGGAAAGTCTTACAAATTATTAAACATGTAACTCAACACTAAAAAATTAATATAAAATCTTCTGATTTAATTACTCTTTGTCTAGATAAGCGTTAATGTACTAAATTCGCTGGTTTACCATTTTTTATATGTTATATTTTATAAATCATTAAATACTTAGATAAATTTAACATTTTGAGCATGATAAAATAAGTTTAATGGAAGTGTTAAAAACAAAGAGTTTTCTTCAGTTCTCTTATAAGTAGCTAAAATAATTTTCAGAAACAATGTATTTCTGTTTAGGCATAATACTTTAATTGAAGTATTAATAGTTACTCTCGGATAGTCGAAATAATAATCTAATTAAAAATATCTTAAAGATAACTGAAAATGATTGATTATGAAATGTAAATAGGAAGAATGAAAAGAAAACAATGAAAGTTTAGCACGGCTAAAAACGATAAACGCATATAATATAAATTATCACCACTGGCATATGGTATATGAATTAAGGACAAAATTTTTAGAAGATAATAAATACATCTACATTTTATTGGTGTAATAATATTTAAATTACTTTTTCCAAATAACTTTTGATTTACAAATTTTGAATTATATCTTACAACTGACCAAATTAGAAATCGGGCCTTAAAATGTGTTTTAAAAATTATATTTGTTTTGAAGGTAGATTTCGTAAAAATATTTATTGCAAACACCATTACATCCCGACTTTTAAAAACTTGCCTGCAGTTTTTCGTTTCATATCTCCCAGACCACAGAACTACTTCCCATTTAAAACTATAAGCTTTTTCTCAGAATTTTATGGACAAGAACTACGTAATTCTTATTGGTTTTGAATGAATGTTGCACACACATTTATTTGATCAATATCTCGGTTAAATTAGTTAATGGGTAAAATCACTCAAAGGAGTGGGGGAAACAACCGTCATTTTTTATTTTTGCTGAACTTTCATAGTTTTCAGCAGATTTAGATTAAATTAAACACGCATGTTTCTTAGGATATATCCAAGTACAATCCAAAAATGGAGGGTAATAGATGGGGAAGTGGGTAGATATGACTTTAAGTATTTGTTTTTTGATTCCTAGATTAAATTCTGATTAGATTCACATGAAATTGGTACATTACGAAGTCTTGGGGGCTTTGCTACAATTTATTTTTTGTAAGTTTAATAGTGTATTATGCTGCACTCTGCTGTACTTCTTTTTATACCAAATTGGATCCCAACTTCAAGTTCCTGATTTTTCTTTTTGGTATGCATTGATTGATCGTTTAAATCATTAAGAGTAAGGAAAGAACAAAGGTATTTTCTACTGTTCTGAATTAAATGTAATTTTTTAAATTTTTCTTCTAGTAATTTTGAAAAATCTGAAGGAACTAATTTGCAATACCTTATTGAATAAAATTAGTAAAAAATTTCTATTTAATTTATCTTTTAACAGTATACTATAGTATGAGCTCAATCATACTATGCAAATTTAATTATTTTAAACTAATGCTATGTAAAAAACTTATTTTTGGAAGTAGACACATAAAAAAGGTTTTATTTTAGATAATAATTATTATCTTTCTACACCATAGTACTGCTTATTAACTTATTTTAAGCATTTAAGCATTATTATTGCATCAATATATTTTGTTATATATAACAATCAGTAGATTTAATTTTATTAAAGAATATCAAACAAATTGGTTTTAAAAGTTCCCGTGGCAAATGTTTAAATAAAAAACGTTTTGATATTTTTTTAGCAGATTACAGATAACTGAACATTAAATTTCACTAACAATAACAGCATAGCAAAACCTTATTGATTAGTTCTTCAAAATCCTTAGCTATTTGTTTAGCATATACGATTCCGAAGGGATACTTAAGAATAGCATTTGCTACAGAGCAAACCATCAATTTCTGAAAAAAATCAAAAACTTGTACAATGAACTAGAACTAGTCACTTTTCAACAATGAACAAAGGACAAAGTAAGTTTTATTGTAATAATAAAATATATTTAAAACAAAATTCTTTAATTACTCTAAAATTGTAGAAAACCAGATCTTTATTTTTGGATTACAGTTTTTATTTCCATTCTGTGGTGCAGTTCTTTTATTTTTCTGGGTTGTTGATCTATTATTACATTATAAATTGAAAAACATACATGAAGGTACTACTACGTGAAGAAAAAGACGAATACCAAAAAAGTAAAACAGTAAAATACGACTATGAAACACAATAGAAGAAATGAACTAAAACACTATTATAGCTTTAGTAGACGTAGAGTTAGAAGCAGCAAAAGATCATGCAGTTAAAATCAATCAAAGAGCAGTTTTGAAACTAAGAAATTATAAACAAGTGAAAGAGAAGACCGATGAAGTATCGAGTACAAAAATTTAATAAAACTGTCCTGAAAAAGATCAGCAATAATATAAATAAACATAAGAAAAGCACTCTCTCTCTCTCTGTCTCTCTTCACCCTTCAATCCTCAGATTGGTTAGTAGTCTTTCATCTAATGTTGCTGCAAGCCATTCTTTTTATTTCTTCATAGCTAGTTATGTCCTTTAATTTAATTTGCTAATTTGAGAGGTAATGTGGTGGATTCTCCTACCCTTCTACATCGCAGTGCGACAGCCGTCGGGATGGTCTCCATCTCCGCCTGTCGGTTTCAGAACTATACCGATATATTTAATCTCCACCTATAGTTAGTTTTCTAAATACTTTGAGTATTTTATTTCCCCCATAGTTACCATATCTAGCAAGCATTTCGCTATCCGCAGCCTGAGAGACACATACTTGGGGATCTCTCCGCTGGGAGGAATAAGCTCGTAGATCATATTACAGAAAAACAAAAGTTTCAAAATACTAGCAAGTCAATTAAAGAATAATAAACGAATTTTAACACGAAGATCAATTTTAAAATCAAGAAAGTCCAAACCAGTATAATAACACATAAAGAAATAAAAATTATTAAATGGAGCTGGAGGTGGATTTGGACGAACTAAAACTTGTAGCAAGATTATTGAAGACTAACAGATCACCAGAAGAAGGTCAGTTAATTAGGAATGGAGGTAAAGTTTTATTAAACACTTTAAATACTTTATTATATATACTGTTTCTTTTATACTAAAAATTAGGTAAATTAAAATTAAAATATAATATACAAATTACTTACCAAAATTATTAATAACAGATTGATGAACAAGTTGAACTACTAAAATGCGTTAAATACATTATAGAATAATTTTAAACTATATCATTCTAGTACCTACAATCTAGAACAAATGAGAAGTATAATTAATATAAAGCACAAAGACGTAAGTAAAATAAATGCTAAAATAAGTGAATTAGGTGAAACAAAAAGAATTCGGGGAGAAACTGAAAAGCAACATACATAGAAACCAAAAGCTATTCTCAAAACTATGAGGAAAGGAAAGAAACATACAGCAAAACATATGGAAAATGGCAAAATGATATATGATGAAGAAGAGGTTATAAACAGATGGAAAGTATTTTGATGAAGCCCTAAATACAGGTCGAATATGTGAAGCTGAAGAAAAATGTGAAGATGAACAAGTAAACTAAAGTCAAACGCAAGACGGACAAGAAATCAATAAATTTATCAAGACATTCAAGTGGCGATAAAAGTCGAGAAATTTTAAGAAAGCCTATTTGACGAAATAATGAAAACGAAAAAATATCAGAGGACTGGGAATTAGGAACAATTATACTTTTATATAAAAAGAAGACAATAAGGAATGCTCCAATTATCGAGGAATTTCAATACTTAGCACAGGGGCCAAAGTGTATGAGCAAATCTAGGAAAAGAGCGTACAAAAATTATAGAACCTCAGTTAGTGGAATCCCAAAGTAGATTTAGGAAAGGAAGTGGGGTACAGGATAGTATCTTTACAATTAAGTAACTAAGAGAAAAAAAGTGGAAGTAACAAGATATGGGTTGCTTTTTCAGATCTCGAAAAAGCGTTTGAGAGTGTATCGAGACAACTTATATGGAATAGTTTAATACGCATCTACGTAAAGCCATTAAAAGTCTATACCAAATCACAAGGTGCTATGTAAGAACAGGAAGCTTTGTCTCCGAGGAGTTTACAACAAAAGAAGGACTTAGACAAGGGGGAGTTCTGAGCCCAACTTTATTTAACATCATAATTGACAATGTACTAAAGGAAGTAAAGAAAAGGTAAAACACAAGGTTGACTATAGACATATGTTACTCACGGAAATATCTGAAAGCGCCTATGCAGACCATCTTGTAATCTACGGAAAGAACGAGAGAGAATTACAATATAATATTAAAGTATAGGAAGCAGCACTACAAAAAATAAATCCAAGAATAAATATATGTAAGACTAAGATAATGATAATAGATAAGGACGATGAAAACTCGATAAAAATAGACGACAGAAATAAAACAAGTAAAATCATTTAAATACTTAGCAACGAAAATACGTAAGACAGGAAAGAACGACACAGAAACAAATAGAAAATGCGCTGAAAGTATTCTATAGTTTGAATAATTTGTTTATACGCAAAATAGAAGTTTCTAGAAATACAAAAATGACAGTATATAAAACCATATTTAGAGATTTATCCTAACATGTGGCAGTGAGAGTTAGGTACTTACCAAAAGAACGAGTAGTAAACTTTAAACAATTGAGATAAAGTATTTTAGAGCTGTAATAGGCATTACAAAAAGAGAGAATCGAAAACACCAATGTGAAAAAACAATTGCAAGTAAAACTGCTAACGACAACTATGAAAAGAAATCAACTTAGATGGTTTTGTCATTTAGCAAGAATAAAAGGAAGCCAACAAGCAAAAGTAACATGGAAAACAAAAACAATATAGAAAAAACAAAGCGATGTCTAGTGGCCACGTTATGGGGGTGTTTGGAAAATCGTCAGACAATAAAGCCCCGACTCCCTAGAAATATAATTATTACTCTTGATATTCAGAATTAATAAAAAACATGTATAATGATGCAATATATGTAACCTACAAGCCTAATACAAAATAAAATATATTTAGAAAGCCAGATTGGGAAAAACGTAGAATTAATATGAAAGAAATATAAATCAGTAATGTCAAATGAACTAATATCATATAAATATGAATACAGATGGAAAAGTTAAAAAATATGAAGAAACATCAAAAGTAAAACAATGAATCTAAATAAAACAAAAATTATAAAATAGTAAAACAATAGTAATAACAGTGATAATAGGCAAATTGAGTGACATGGTAAAAAATTATATGCATCTAGGTCAGAAAATAATGTTATTGAAAAAAATAAAAACAGCAGATTTAATTAAGGGAATAAAATTAACCTTTAGAAAACAGAGTTACATCCTTATAAATAAGGAAATATCATTAAAACAAAAAGTCAAGAGCTTAATGATACCAATTCTATTGTACGGAACTGCGACTTGGGATTTTATTGAAATAATTATACAAAAATTTAGAATTATCTAAAGACACTATCATGAGATACACACTAAAAGACGAACTTATAAAGTAAATCAACAAAAAATAAAGATAAAAGACAAGGCTTAATTATGAGTATAAATAGAGTTAGTCCGGACATGTTGCTCAAATGGCATAAGAGGGATCGACGAAGCAAACAGTAGAATGGAGAGTGAACTTAAATGTTAAGCGACTAAATACAAGAAGCTATAATGAGCTTAGTAAAACATAAACAATATTTATGTGTAATGAACGGTAGGCTAGTTAAAAAAGAGAAGAAAATGAAACTAGTGATTTTAACAATTAATTTTTAATATTGTCAATGTGTAGTAACGTGTAATTATCCATATGAAAAGTGATATGTGGGCTGAAAACATTTAGTTAATTATTTATATAAAAATACATTTCTAGAACAACGGTCTGTAATAACATTTTGTCCTGCAAATCGTTGCTCTCCAAATGGGCCTGCTCCGAGCAAGCGAATTAAATTCACCAGGGCCCATCAGCAATTACGCCAGCGCAGATTATGTAAAGGCGCTTAAGTAAGCGGAACAACCTTGTCGAAAGTTCGAAACTGATAAGGCGCATTAAAAAATTCCGCAGGCCGGCGAATTTGCAACTCGAGCGGGCCGCGACGACCCCATCGAGCATCGGCCGGATACTTCCTTCCTATATTTATATAGTCTGCAGGAATATCGCCAAAGTTACTCGCGCGCGCCATTGTCATGCAAATCGGCCTGTTTCGTTTTAATAAAGTCCGGGCAAATTTAAATATCCTTGGCGCTCTTTGTTAAACCGAAGTTTATTTAGTTTAACAGTATCTATAAGTCCTTTATTTCCAGCTTCGCGGGATTTCGCCCGAATTCGCGCCCGCCTTAGCGAGGCGCCGGGGAAGTATAACAAGTAATAATCTTTCTTCGCCCCGCGACAATTGCAAAAAAGCTTTGCTCGGGAAGCACGGCCGTCGTTAAAAACTACATAAATATACACGAAACGGGGCAGAAAGTGGAAATACCTGGCGCCGAAGCCGGATTAGATTCTAATGTAGTATTTTAAATTCGCCTGTATTTTACTTATCAAATTAATATTTGAATTCTGCGGCTCTACTATCTCAAACATAAATTGTAAGACTAATTATACCGAAATTATATAATCTAATCTATTATTATTATATATATATATATATATATATATATATATATATATATATATATATATATATATATATATATATACCACTGTTTTATTTCTGTTGCAAGAAGGGTGAAAATTAGCATATTGGCTTAATTATAGAAACAAACATTGAATAATATATAGGTTAGAAGACGGCTAACATAGCAGCTACAATCCAGATATTTTAAAAAGTGACTTTATCTTTTCTATTCTTCAAATACTCAACGACTATCAAGCTTCCTGACACTAAGTGACTCGTATGGAATATATATATATATATATATATATATATATATATATATATATAATATATATTGTATTGATAGTGAAACCAATGATGACTTAAGTCCGCGGGGAGGAGTTCCTGTAATGGAAAAGCTGCTAAAAACGTTGGAAGGATACGGATATAGAGCACTGGGATATGCAGATCACTTAGACATATTATCCAAAGAAAAATTTAGCAGTACAATTAGGGAGCGCATGTAAAGGATCCTAAATCTGGTTAAAAATTGGATAAATATAGTAGCACTTTATAGAAAGAAAAACCTAAAAAACTGGAGCCTCTTAGACTTTGGGATAAAGTGAGGTACAGTATCTTGTAGTTATTTGAGACTCAGAACTCATGTGGAGACAACACATTCAAAGCATCAAAAGGAAGGCGGAGGCAACAGCAGCGTTAGCCAGATAAGCTTATGAAAAACATGGGTCTAAAACTCAAAAGTGCTGTATTGGATATGTAGCACGGTGGTCAAACGCATGATACATAACATAAGCTAAACAACGATGATACAAAAAAACGCTACAATTGTACTAAGTAAGATAGAAATACTTGCTTATCTAGAAATAACGGACACCATAAAAACAACACCAATGAAGACAGTGCTAGACCTTCCTCTTTATATTAAAATTATAGGAGAGGTAGGAGTGGCTCTCAATAGACTGCGCAATGCACCCATTCTCAAAAATTGTATAAAAGTGAGGCACCTGAAAACTGGACATATAGATGAAGGCACACTGTGTATAAGAATATGAAGCCAAAATTCGCGTTCAAATATATTTTGAGGTCGATATTAAGGACTAAAATAAATGGATAAACAAAATAAGTAATAGGATAGACCCGGAAAGATTATGTGGATCAAAGACCGAGTCTGGGAGGGAAGCAAGCGTATATTGTGAAAAGAGAAACTTGTAATCAATCTTTTCAGTAGGAAAACACACATCCGTTTTTCAAACGGAGACATTTGCTATATTGCAGTGAGTTAAGCTAAATAATCTGAGGATTTATCAAAATAGCCGAAGCAACATATTTACGAACAGTCAGGCACCTCTGAAGGCTGGTATAGGAATGCCGCGAAGAACTTAGTGTATTAACGGACTTCAACAAGTTAACACTATTGTGGATATACCAGTTCACTACAGAAAAACAATTATATACAATATAATTAGGCCACTAACCAGCTATGAAAGTATCTAGTACGAAGCTAGATTAGAGAATAGGCCAGAAAACAACATAAGATATACTAGGAAAGTGTACAGGGACAACTATTATAGGTCCCCTAACAAAACATTTTTTCTCAGAGGACATCTCAACAAAATAAGGTTGTACAATAAAGACCTAAGCTGCAGGCAATGCGAGAGGGAAGCAGATAGCCATCCACATATTGTAAAAGTTTGAGACTTTAGCTCACAACAGGCAAATTATTTATGGAAAACTAATAATGGATTTAAAAAGATACAGTTACCATTCAGTAAGTGATTTGTATCCACTGATACAAGGAACAAGGACACTGAAAAAAAATAAGAAAAACAAAAATTTCATGGGGCTACAGTACTATCGGAGACAAATCAAACGGCTCTAAACAACAAAAAAATCTCTGTTAAACCAATGTGTAAAGTTGCTCTATTTGAGTATAGGTCCAGTGTGAGTTGTCCGTACTATTTGTTTTACAGCAGTTCTATTTTCAGGATTCACTTTAAAATTTTGCTTTACTTTTAATCATTCAAAGTTTCTTTTTGCTAATTTCTGATAAGGAGACAAGTAGGGGGATTTGCGCTGGGAAAACAATTTAAAGCAAAACCACTATGTACAAAAATGTTATCAGTGTGCAATATCAAATAAAATCCTAGGTTGACCATGCATACTTTAAAAATAAATTACAATAACCTATTTTAATATTTTATTGTGTTCACCACGCTCGCTGGATTCTCAAATGTTAATGATGAATTTTGTAAGTTGTTAACGAGCTGGCGCACCCGATAAGTGTTGAACTATTGTTTTATTTTGTTATTTTGAATATTCAATATTATAAAACCGAAATAATGCAGCCTGCCTGCGCAAGCTCCAGTGCCGGTAGAAGTTATCAAAGCATAATTCTGAATTTTGTTTTTAATTCCATGCCTCTTTGTTATCCAAACGGTATTTATTATTAACAATAAACTCATATAAACAAAACAATAAAATGTAATTGGACTTAGTCTATCCCAACAATGGTAGTTCGCAAACAACTTTCAATTATTTTCAAATTCTGACCCGTCAGTGATTAATTATCAACAGCAGTTTTTACAACTACCCTTAACAAATTTACAAACTCAGAATTATGCAGACATGCAAGTACATAATGGTAATAATAAAATGGTAAGGCCCTACGCCCCGCGTGGGAGCACGGCCAGCGAACTGAGAGGTTAAGGCTCTCATACGTTCGCTCTCTCTCTGCCCGGTCGTCGCGCACCATTTCTGATGCGGGACGATGTGGCAAGCACCGCACCTTAGACGACCGCCATTATTACCCCTTGTTCGAGTGAACGCAGGTACTCAATTATTTTTAGAGACTGAGTAGGCCACCCGCCAGGCATCAGAGAACACCGGGAATTGAACCCGGGTCCGTCAGCATCGCAGCCCGCCCCTCAACCACGGGACCACGCTGGCAGCATGCAATCCATACTGATATATATATATATATATATATATATATATATATATATATATATATATATATATATATATATATAATGGTACTTTGTACCTGTAGTTAAAACTAGTTTTTAGAAACTAACCATTAATTTTACTCTAATAAATCTTAAACTATATACTTAACGACTAGAGTCTATCCAATTATGTCTTCTAGGTTTCTTCTAGACTATTTACACTTCACTCGCACACTGTGCTCTGCTTTTGTACACAACACATTACACAAGATCAGCAGGTTTTTTCCTCTTCAATCTTCGGACTTGCTGTTGGTTGTCCAGTAGCTGAAGAGCCTCTGCGTTGACATGTAGGTGAAGCCTGGCTTCATGTTTTCTAGCAAATCTTTTAATCTCTTCCTTGACTGTTGGAATCCGGAGATCTCTGTGGATATATGAGTTGCGTACATACCAGGGAGCGTCTACTATGTTACGCAACACTTTGTTCTGAAATATTTGTATGCTCTTTATGTTGGAATCACTAGCGCAGCCCCAAAGCTGAATACCATATAACCACACTGGTTTTAGAATCTGGTTATAGATTAGTACTTTGTTGGAAATTGAAAGTTTTGAGTTTCTTCCTATCAACCAATAATGATGTTTGTATTTTAAGTTTAGTTCAGTTCTTTTCTTCTTTACATGCTCCTTCCATCTAAGTTTGACGTCCAGATTCATGCCGAGGTATTTTGCAGGAGTCGAATATAGTACAATTGTTCCATTAATATCTAGCAGATGTGGGTCGGCTATTTTCTTGTTAGTGTAGTTTACCTGTACAGATTTAAGTTCGTTAAGTGTGATCCTCCATTGCCTGGTCTAATCAACTATCGCATTTCTTGCTTTCTGGAGCTTACTAACTGATCTTTCCTGGTCTTGATCTACTGCGAGAAGAGCAGTGTCGTCAGCAAATATAGCAATGACTGCTTCTTCTAACACTGACAAGTCTCTGGTATACAGTAGAATGAGCCCAAGTACACTGCCTTGTGGCACCCCTGCTTTGATCTCCTTTAGGTTAGAGTATACGTCCTCTTGTTTGATTCTGAATAATCTCTCTGATATGTACGATGTTAATATGTCAGCATGTTGTTTTGGTAACATTTTGTTTAAGTTGTGTATTAGTTCTTCGGGCCATACCTTATCGAAGGCTTGTGCCACATCTAAGAAGATTGACTAACAGACTTGCTTTTCTTCTAGCGCACGTTCAATGACGTCAGTTATTCTATGTACTTGGTCTATTGTAGAGTGCTTTTGCCTGAAGCAGCTTCTGAAAGAGTTTTGAGACTACGGGCAGGAGGGAGATTGGTCTATATGATTTGATATCATTAGGTTGCTTTCCTGATTTTGGTAACATAATTACTTCTGGAACTTTCCAGCATGCAGGCACATGTTTTAATCTAAAAGCTGCGTTGAATAGGTAGGTCAACATAACTATACCCTTTCTGGACAGGTGCTTTAAAATTTCTCCAGTTATGAGGTCGTATCCTGGAGCTTTCTTTGGGTTCAGGTTAGTTTTTATCTCAGCTGCTACTTCTTTTGGAGTAACCGGTGTGATATTTTCAGTTCTTTGATTTTCAACATTAGTGATGTCTTGACTTACTTGCCCTGGATTAGGAGTAAATATTTCAACCAAGTGTTCTGCAAATAACTCTGCTTTTTGCTTATTGTCTCTGGTCCATGGTCCATTATTGTTTCTAATCAGAGGAGTAGAGGTCGCAGGTCTTTTAATCTTTTTGGTTGCGTTCCACAGCGAGTAGTCAGTTTTTCGTATGCTGATAACTCTTGTAGATAGGTGCCTATAGATTCTTCTTTAAGTTTTTGGATTTCTCTTATTATACTGATATAAATAATGAAATTTTAAGCAAAAAAAAATAATTTAGTGAAATGGCAAGAAGTACGTAGAATTAAGCGTAAACAGGAAACTATAATATAGATAAATATTTATCTAAAGAGCTATAAATTATCCTGATATTGTTGAAAATTTAAATTATAAATTTTACAAACGGAATATAATTTAATGTCCATTCGGGTAAAAAAGTTGAGCCTGTATATTGTACATAGTTTCAATTATAAAATAATACAAAATTATGTAGCCATAGAGCATCTGCATATAAACGAGGCAGACGACACTTTAATTTGTCACAAAATATGGGACATACCTACTAAATATGCATGATTTGTCAAGATTTACAGAAGAGAATAAATAATTTAACAAACAATGTAACACCGTTTCGATTTATCAAAATCCATGATACCCTTAATGCAACTTCTGCTCTAACTAAAGCCAACGGGTTTTGAAAGGTCTTTTATCAAGTTCCTGGATAAATTTAAAAATAGTATGAGTTTATCCATGCTATCTATCTACCATTGATAAAATAATATCATAGTGGCTAAATCTCATAAATACGCATACAAAGATGAAAGAATAAGTTTTTAAACCCAAATAATACTGACATCATGTTTATATCACTAACTCATTTCACTATAATAACGTGCCTTATAATCCTTTAATTTGAAGTTTATTAGAAATAATATTTGTATAGCACATCACATAGTTGGGTCAGCTAACATTATAACAAAAATCATAAATTGCCCAAATATGAAGATGAACTTTTGCTGGTCATAACAATACAAGTAAAAGTTTATCTGCTCGATTGGTGGTCATAGCAGTTTACTGTCTTCTACAACATCAATTTCACAAGAGAAAAACTCTTACCTTTTTTGACACGCCCGGATCTAGATTAATAACTGCAAGAAGACAGAATTATATAAGGGTACTAATGAAACGGCTGCCAGCGTGGTCCCGTGGTTGAGGGGCGGTAGGCGATGCTGATGGACCCGGGTTCAATTCCCGGTGCTCTCTGATGCCTGGCGGGTGGTCTACTCAGTCACTAAAAATAATTGAGTACTGCGTTCACTTCGAACAAGGGGTAATAATGGCTGTCGTCTAAGGTGCGGTGCTTGCCACATCGCCCCGCATCAGAGATGGTGCGCGACGACCGGGCAGAGAGAGCGAACATATGAGAGCCTTAATCTTTCAGTTCGCAGGCCGTGCTCCTACGCGGGGCGTAGGGCCTTACCATTATTATTATTATTAATGAAACGAATTATTTACATCTGTCTTTGGGTACCCCTAAGTACTGTCCAAATAATTCAAACAAAAGTTCAGACTTGTATTTTTTATAGAAAATAGCACTTCATACAACTATGTTAATAGTGAGCCCAGTTTTGACATCGTCAAACCACTCGCTAATACTTATAACTCTTATCACTAACATTATATTAACAGAAAATCGCCCAGAAATATTAAAAGTATATTGAACAGAATTTAGAATTGTATATCAGATTAAATAAACATAAAAACTAGACAAAATAAAAAGTTATTATTAAAAAACTACAACGCACTCATAGTATATAACTGTTTATACAATCAATTAGAAAAAATTAAATGAGGTCCAGAACCAACAATTTGAAACTTATTTTGACATACTAGTAAGATATGACCATTCGCTTTAGAGAGCCGCAAGAAGCCTTAAAAGGTCTAAAATGCACATTTCACCTGTCGAGTACCAAACAGGGCAACGAGTACGATCGGAATTTAAAAAGGGCAATATCTTTACCCAACTTTTAACAGAAGTCTTCAATCTCTATTCAAATACAGCAAATTGAGAAGTGGAAGAATGGTTAATAATACTCTTACAACTGTCGCTCACATTTGCAGCTCAAATTTGCACAAATCTTTTATTAAAACCAAGACAACCACCGAATAAAATAGCTTCTTATAAATCAATTAGCTTACTGCCAGTGATTTATAAATTATTGGAAATTAATTATCAGAATAATTTAAGCATATGTGTTTTTGGAAGAGTTAATTCCACAATATCAGTTTGGTTTTAGACACAGACATTCTACCGTTCAATAGGGTTATGTGATAGTAGTTGTAATAAATAAATCAATGAAGGATAAAGAATATTTCTATGAAGTCTATTTAGACTTAAAATTAAAACATACCTCCTCTCCAGTTTTCTCTTCTTTCTAAATTGTACCCTAAAGTGCGCTATTTCCAAGTAAGGTCTGGTTACAAAGTATTGGAAATTAAGAAAATAAAGTCTGGTGTTCCACAAAGTAGTGTTATTGGGCTTCGTTGAGGATTAAACTGCTGCCCTTTCTTGCCATGAAGACTCTCAAACAGCTACTCATTATGCACAAGACCACATCAACTTAATCTGTAATGGATGGAAAAATGGCGTTCAAAATTAAACTTAATCTCAATCCGTCCAAGATACTTTAACCTGCAAAGACAACGATGTTCATCCCTGTTAGTAAGTGGTACTGAAATATAACAGTCCAAAAAATAAAAAATCCGGGAATGCACTTGGATATCAGGCTTACGTAGAAAATACACATAAGCAAATAAAGAAAGGAAATCTACGAGTCAAAAATTATGCTGGCTTATAGTTCTGGCCTTTTGCTCGAAAATAAAATTTTACTGAACAAGACGACCATCTAATCTACTTGGATGTATAGAATTTGAACTACGGGGGTACTTCAGTTTTTCAAACGTCAACCAACGTAGTGCAGAGATTTTAGTCAAAAAACGTACAAACAATATTATCGAAGACTCTTGCAAGTGCCTTTTTGACTGTTTATCAAAGTGCGTAAAGAAGTTTGTGCGTGGTTTTTAGGATCTCTACGCGTTGTTTCCTTTCTACGTTCACCTGCAGCCCATCCAGAAGCTCAGTTTCTATCATCCAGCGCCACACTGCTCCCTCCTTAACACCATCCTATCCCAGAACTAAAATAACCTACGTCACTTTTGGAAAGCACAGATAAATATGTGATTAGTAGTGAAAACGACTGTAAAGAAATTACCGCGTCACCCCGTAGTTGCACGTGTTTTAATGGTAGAAGTATCGCGCACGCTTCAGACCTATTGGTAAAATAACACAAAATGGCAAAAATGTCGTTTGTCTCTCAGGATGCACCATAAATATCAAATACTATTTTAAAACGCACACAACTAGTAGTTTCTTCGCGTCTTCTTTACAGTTCACCCAACAAACTAATTTAAAACCTTTCATAATGTATTGTTAATTCCAAAGTGTCCTATTGACATTACATCAATTAAGTGACATAATACTTTCGATATTTAGCTTCGCAGCACTTATAACGACGACCTGGATTCAGCCCCATTGAGGTTCTCTAAAGTTGTCTTCAGATAACAGTCTTCTAACTTTAAGGAATTCTACTGCGCCCAATAATAATATGTTAATGCCTTCTCGTGCCGGTTTAACCCTTGGCGTTTCCATTATACCACCACTTTTGTGTCCTAGTCAAAATCTTGGTCTCGTTGTAACTGCTGTGACAACCACCGATTGTCAAATATGACAGTTCACCACAACTTACATTCTTTGTTCTGGTTGTAAATGGTTTTTATTGATTTTAACTACAAGGTATTTGCGTCTATCTCTAACTCTCCTATTTTCTCTTTTAAGCTTACTGGCCATTTTACTTATTCTCTTTCGACTTCTTTATAATATTGACATGTTTTTTCGTGTTTACCTTTAACTCTTTAAACTCCTTCTAAAATTCGGAAATGTTTTTCCCGAATTAATTTTTATTTCGGAAAATTATTCTTCAAATGCTTAACTGAACGTTGTGGATGGTTATTCTGGGTCTATCCTTGCTTCTTTAAATTTCTAGAATATTCTTTTCTATTAGTCTGTAGCTTTTTCTGTAGCTATAGATTTTTTATTTATAATAATTTTCTAATTAAAACGGTTATTCTTCCACACTAAACTATAATTGTTTGCTTATAGTTCTAAAACCATCTTCAAACTTTGCTTTTAAATGTGTGGTCCGTTTTTATAATTTTTTTAAATTTTAATTCCAATAAATCTCTTTTTAATTTATTTCGTACTGTTTTGGACTCTTCATCGGTGTTTAGTGTTAATTTTGTCAAAGGTTTAGCATGTTTTTTTTAATTTTCGCTTTTTCTTCTGAATAAAAAATCGTCGAGTTGTTACAAATACTACTTCTCAAACCAATTGTAACAAACTCTGATTTATGGATTTGATTTAATTATTTCCCTTTGACGGTTATTTACCACATATGGATACTATTTTCACAATTAGATAAAATATTTTATAGTGAATAAATTAGTAAAAATGAACACAAAAGTATTGAGATTTTAAATATAAAGTTGCTATATATATTTTTTTAAACAAACAATGCAAGCAAAGAGAAAGAGTTAGTAAAGTTTTGAATAATAAAAATGTTTCAAATTTCAATTAAAAACTTATAACAAGTTCTCTTTGAGTTTTTCCTTCGTGTAATTTTTGAACTCTTTGTTTTAGTTGTTTAATTCCGCTTTTTATGCTTTGGAATATATCTGTAAGCTTTTTTATCTTTCAGTTTATTTTATACGATAGACTTCTAAATATTTATTTTACTTTCTCTATATTTATAGTTTTAATTAAAACTTTAATTTGGCATTCTGAAAGTTTTTGTTTTTCCTCCATTATTTCTTTTTTATTAAGTAGCGAAGCGAAGCGGAGTCACTTACTAACTTCATGTTGTCTGTCCGTCCGTCCGAGCAACTCGAGAACGGCTGGGAATTTCCAAATTTTGTTTTCACCAATCGACCAAAAAGGCTTGTTGGCTAGTGAAACTGATTGGTCAAAGGTCAGCGTTAGTGACCTTTACGATTTCAAATTTTCAAAACAGCAACATAGGACATGTAGCATATCATTCAATTCGTCTTTGAACATTGATTAATTTAAACATAAAACTTTGAAATACTACGTGACCTTTAACCCGGAAACGCGATTTCTCAGATTTGGCTTCGCCACTTCGCTATGCGTTGCAAGCTTTGCAGGTTTATTTTCTCTAAATTCATAAGTATAGTGTATATTTTATATATTCAGTTTTAATTTTAAAGTACTGCTTACAGTATTTTATTTATTTGTTATTTTAGTTACCCTTATCGAAAATGTTTCAAAGTTACGTAATTTTTGAGATTTCTTATCATTTAAAGACAAGTATGTGGGGTGTAAATTAAGAGAGATTCAAAATAATAGATAAAAATTTAAAGTATTCTTGAATTTGTTGGAAATCGTCGAATTTCTGATTTAGTTTCAGACTTGATATCTTATACGATGAGTTTTATATAAATTTGTGGTATTCTTTTAGTTCAATCCACTCTCCGTGCCGGTAGAGAACTAAACATTTCCTTAATGTCTGTATGGTGTATTTTGCGGCGATGTTTGATTATAAAACGGTACAGGATTCAATTATGGTAAGTTCTTCATGCAGGGGACAAACAGCCTCATATAGAGTTGTGTGAATACATCCTCGTCATTCCTCGACAAGGTGACAAAAACTGACAATTCTGTAACACGCTAAGTGTCTTCTGATGACGCTATTTTTCATTGAAGTGGGAAGGTAAACCTCCATAATGTTAGAATATGGAGTATGGAGCAGCCATATCAAATTGTACAACATGAGAGAGGCTTTCCTAGTTTGGGACGAATTTAGCTACTGTATAGACATATGCCATGCATCCCAAGGGGCATATTAACCACCTATGATGTGGTATGTAAAAAAACTTCAAGATTAGTAATATAAAATTCATCTTAACTGTCTACATTTATTATTTTTCATAATATAAACATTTTAAGTCGGATGTTCTTTTTTAAATACCCTATATATTAAGAAAAGGGTTTTGATGTTTGTGCAGTTTTTATTTTAACTAATTCTTTTATTACTTGAATTAAAAAAGCTTTTATTTTTACAAATTTTGATTAAGAAACTCTTTCTACAATAAAATTTAAGTAAGAAGAATTTAATTGTTTTGAAATTTTTTACTATACTTTATTCATCTAAAGCATATATTTTAAAATGATACTGGAGTATGCGAATGAGTCTGGTAAACTTGATGAGAGCAACATTATAAAAGAAATTAATTTATTTCTATAAACTCTTGCGCTCTTGTCAGTAAAATGTTTTATTTATAATTTTTTACAAAACTCTTTTTTATTTCTGCAAACTACTTGGTGTTTTTGATTATCTTAATGTTACCTATATCATAAAACAATTGAATAAACTATTTCAAACTTAGCAAAAAAGTATTTTTAGAATTTTGAAGATAAACTTAATAACATTTAAAAATTCAAATGCTATTTAGAATCTTGGTATCCTCGCTCAAAGATCTGAAGTTTTTTTGTGAATGTCTAAAAGTATATATTTAACAAAAACATCTATTTGCAATGATCAACTAAATGTCCTAAATTACAGAGAACACTTTGCATGCGTTATTATGAATGAAACGTATGTACCTCATGGTTATGAATCCAAAATAATCAGCAACATTTTGTTATGCTGAAGGTCAATATGGCTCGCTAAAATCAAAAGTGGGCGGTGATTGCATTTATAAATTTGCACCGTTATCTCTCGAATGCATTACTTCTGTCATAAACTTAGCTTAATTACATTTTTAGTTTGTTTTTGTCAAGTGCTGACAATTTGCTGCAGATTTAATGTATCAACGACATTGGGATCTTATTAACGTTTATATTCCAAGTCCAATAATTAGTGCTGTTTGTAGCTTTATCAGTATATACGTATATTTAGTATATTCAGTTTTAAAAAACGTATCGAGGATCATCCATAGTTATTTATAGTTTAAAGAAATGTTTAATTTATATTCTATTTGTAAGGTTTAAACATAATTCGTAAATTGTTTTGACAAATTTGTTTTAATACCCCAGACATAATTTATGGTATGATTTTGCAATGTTGTGCTCTAATATATATTTTTGCTCTATTCACCTACGACTAGATATAAAAACTGTAATGTAATAAAAATCAGGGTATAATTTGGATTATAAATAAGAAAGTCGTCGCCCTTATTAACAACAATTTGAAATTTAGTATAATATGTGTTAGTAAAACAAAACAACGTGGAAATGTGGAACACCGTTCAAATCATGGGCGGAAATTTACACTGATTCTGTGATATAAAGAAAAATGATAACGACTCAAAAAAAAATAGAATAAAAAATGTGACCTAAAATTTAACTAGTGGCAAAGAACTTACACGGATTTATTATCAATCAAAATCGATTCAAAATTGGCTCAACGAAACCTTGCCAATTTTAAAATGGGGCATTTTTCTGTATAAGACTTTTTCATGCAGGTTGTACGGGGGACCCAAATTTGGCATTTCCGGAACCGGAAGCGATACAAATTGTTTGCCTGCTCTAAAATTGAAAGCCGGTCTTAAAGCATATGTATATTGAAAACCACAATTCTACGATTATTCCTTCGGTCAGTATTCGCAAGTTAATTTCGGCCTTCCTGCCAAAACCGCCGTCCTAGCAGACAGAAGAGTAATTTCGACGGTGCCCGCGATAATTTTGTTTGCGCGTCACCTAATTCCATCTCGCTCTGACACATTGATGAAATATGTGTTGACGTTATGTTGACATCACAAATATACAGCAAAAATCGTTCGTGCCTTTCCGTGCCGACCCGAGTGCCTCCGAAGGACAAATTCCGGCCCGGCGGCAGGCGCGGCCGAGGTATTATATTTCCGGAACCGCAAGCGATAGAAAATTTTCGTTTGAGAGCGGGTAATAAAGCACTCGTGTGCCAAAAATCACGTTCCTACGATTATTCGTTCCGTCAGTATTCGTGAGTCAAATTCCACCTGGCCCAGGCCGCTGTGGGCCCTGCCGCGGCGGCCACCTGCCGAAGTCCGCGGGGAAGCAATTAACGTTTTATAAATGCATCTTGCCTTCACTGATAATACGAATTTAACTTTGTAAATATATATATAATAAGTTGTTTCGAAAATAAAGAGAGAAAATTATAATAAATTAAATTTTTACTTGGCGACTTTTCAGTCTATAATTTTTTGTGTGGTTGGTAACTAATATTTTTTTTAATGCATAATTGTATACGGTTGGTAGCTAAATATTAAAATGACATCTACAATGTCACACAAACATTTACACTTCAAAATTTTGTTTTGTCAGAATCACTGGTGAAAACGTTATAACTTATTAACCTTTGAGCGCCCGAGGATGACACTTAGTTTTTCGGATACTACTCTTCAATCTGAGTCGAATTACACTAGTCTGAGGTCTTTACGATATATGCACCAGAAGTTTAACGATATACAATAATAACTAGTTAAAAAGAAAAATATGTAGGATTACAATCACAAACAATCCTCAGTTATATTAACGTTTCCATAAAGTGTGGCATGAGAACGAAAATATTAAAAATAATGAAACCTGGAATACATTCAACGTGTGACTAAAAAATTAAATTTTAATCTCAGTATTTTTAATATTTTAATTAACATCTAAAGCTTTGAAATAAGATACTTAGTGTAACTCTCTAGTTTTGCTTCTTTTTTACCTAGTGTTAAAAACTCATATATTCCCCCCCCCCCTCTTGTTAATATATGTTTTAGAGTGCCTTCTTTCTTATAATAAAATCTGCACAGATTTTTTTTTGTGTGACGGCTACTGCATTCAAGTATTGAAGAAACCTATGGTAAATTTTTTCTTAACTAGCCTATTAGTCCTTTGTTTGCCTATTTACACTATATATATTGGTATCCTAATCAGCAATAATTTATTAGTTGCCCCAATGTCTGTGAGGAGTTTGAATCTGTATAGACTTTGCAGATCTAAACTATTTTTGACCACAGCGTATAAATGTATATTTAAACTATTTCTTTACGATAATATTATATTCATACTATTTCTGCTTAAAGAAGTCTACAATATTTACTAATAACGGGTGTTTTTTATAGAGGTATAAAACTTTAAGTTGGCACACTTTTTTAACTGGCGGCCATTTTGTCAGCTGTCGAGTGATTTATGTTTAGTTTGGTTTAGCATTTCAACATGAATAGACTGACGCCTGAACAACGCTTCTAAATTGTGCAAATTTATTTTGAAAATCATGGTTCTGTTCGGAATACGTATCGCGCACTACGTCCATTTTACGGTCAACATAATCGTCCATCAGAGCAATTCATTCGATTAACTATGGAACGTTTTCGCACCACGTTTACTCTAAATGATAATACGCATCCACAGAGACGTCGTACAGTACGTACAGATGAAGTCATTGCTGCTGTAGAGCGTAGCATAGAGGAAGACCCGAATCAGTCTATCCGCCATCGTGCACAGGAATTGGATATGTGTCCATCCACTTTATGGAAGATTTTGCGGAAAGATCTTGGTTTTCGTGCTTAAAAAATCCAACTCGTGCAAGAATTGAAGCCACACGATCACCTAGCAAGGCGTAGATTCGGTGAATGGGCCCAAAACAAGATTGCCGTTGATCCCGATTTTCATAAGCGAATTTTGTTTAGCCATGAATCTCACTTTTGTTTGAATGGATACGTCCATAAACAAAACTGCCGTATTTGGAGTGATGGTAATCCTCAAGTTTATGTTGAGACACTGTTACATCCAGAAAAACTGATTGGTTGGTGTGCTTTATGGGCTGGTGGTATCATTGGTCCGTACTTCTTTAAAAACGATGCTGGTCAGAACGTTACAGTCAATGGTAATCGCTACAGAGCCATGATTACTGACTTTTTCGTTCATCAATTGAACAACCATGATGTGCAGGAGCTGTGGTTTCAACAAGACGGTGCAACATGTCACACAGCTCGTACCACAATTGATTTATTGAAGGAAACGTTTGGTAACCGCGTAGTTTCACGTTTCGGACCCGTGAATTGGCCTCCAAGATCGTGCAATTTAACGCCACTAGACCAGGGGTCGGCAACCTGCGGCTCTTTTGATATAAAGTTGCGGCTCTCCAGTTCCATAAGCAAAAAATTAATAATTTATTAATATAATAATTAATAAATACTATAATATTAAAACGAAAATTTTTACTGGCTCTTTAAAAACTAAGAAATTTTGAAAATTGTAACTTTTAGGTCTTCCGTTTCAAAAGGTTGCCGACCCCTGCACTAGACTATTTTCTGTCGGGATATGTGAAGTCGCTAGTCTACGCCGATAAGCCCGAAACGATTGACCACTTGGAGGACAACATTCGCCGCGTTATTGCAGATATACGGCCACAAATGTTGGAAAAATTACTGTCCACCAAAACATAATATAAAAAAACACCACTTCGAATCCTACTTCAACACTTTAGGCACCAAATTTCTGGCAGGAGGAGATTACAATAGTAAAAACACGGCATGGGGATCCCGACTAACCACCACAAAAGGAAGGGGAGCTATTCAAACTCATTCAAGACAAAAGATATACATACTTATCTACGGGGAACTCCAACATATTGGCCGACAGACAGAGATAAGTTACCGGATTTACTAGACTTTTTTGTCACAAACAATATTTCGCCAACCTATATGGACATTACACCTAGCTACGACTTGTCCTCAGATCATTCACCGGTAATAGCCACCTACAGCACATACCCATTATATATTCAACCTGTACCTAGACTACATAATTCGAAAACTGACTGGGACGAATATAGGCGCAATTTGTCAGATACAATAAATTTAAATCTAAGGCTTAAAAACTCAAATGAAATTGAGGAAGCTACAAATAGTCTTATAAATACCCTTCAAGAAGCAGCCCAACAAGCTACTCCAATAGTAACATACAAAAAAGACATCACGAATATTCCTCTCGAAATTAAAAAACTGGTAGCTGAAAAAAGAAAAGCACGAGCCAAATGGCAACGAACACACACCCCAGCAGACAAGAAAATATTGAACAGACTTAGTAATAAGCTGAAATCTAAATTAAAATCTCTGAGAGAAGAGTCACTCAAAGATTATTTATCTAACCTTAACCGTTATGACAATTCTATTTGGAAACCGATCAAAGCTAAAAGTAAACCAATAATAACTCTTCCCCTTTAAGAATGGAACAACCATCACAAGAACAGTGGGCAAAAAGTGATAAGGAGAAAGCAGAAGTATTTGCGAAACACCTTGCCGATGTTTTTCAGCCGCACGAAAATGTCCCGGACGAGGAAATAATGGAAATATTAGAATCTCCCGTTTTAGCAACGCAACAAATTAAACCCGTCACACCTAAAGAAATAAAGGAGGAAATAAAACGCCTGAATGCAAAAGCCCCGGCATGGACCTTATAACAGCAAAATGCTTAAAGAACTGCCAAAAAGGCATAGTATTACTGACGTATATCTTTAATGCAATCCTCCGAATCCAATATTGGCCTCAAAAATTAAAAACTGCCGAGATAATTTTAATCTTAAGCCTGGAAAAGACCCAAATAGCGCAAAATCATATCGACCTATCAGCTTATTACCAGCTGTTTCAAAATTGCTTGAAAAACTAGTTCTTAAAAGAATCAATACTGAATGGATACCCGATTATCAATTTGGATTTCGACAGGCTCACTCCACCACCCAACAGTGTCATCGCATATCGCAAACTATCCTCGCCAGTTTAAACAACAAAGAATACTGCGTATCTGTATTTCTAGACGTAAGCCAGGCTTTCGACAGGGTCTGGCACCCAGGATTACTGTTTAAAATTAAAAAACTCATACCAGCGTTTTACAAACTACTTAAAACATACCTAAGTGATAGACACTTCAGAACAAAAGTAAGACAGGAAGTCTCAACTATACTCCCAATCAACTCTGGGGTACCACAGGGCAGTGTCCTGGGCCCGCTACTTTATCTCTTATTTACATCAGATCTTCCAGTTTCACCAAACATCACAATGGACACATTTGCTGACGACACTGTCATACTGGCTAGCCACAATGTAGTCCTCCAAGCACACACTCTAATACAAGATTATCTACATGTTCTAGAACACTGGCTTCAAAAGTGGAATGTAAAAGTAAACGAGACAAAATCTACTCATACCACATTTACCCTGAGAAAAGATCCGTGTCCACCCATATACCTAAACAACATAGTAATACCACAAACTGTGACAGTAAAATACCTGGGAATACACTTAGATTCCAAATTAAACTGGAGAGAACACATCTGCAAAAAAAGAAAGCAAATGGACCTAAAACAGAGAGAGCTATATTGGTTGATCGGTAGAAAGTCTCCGCTATCTATAGAAAACAAACTATTGTTGTACAAATCAGTAATCAAACCCATATGGACGTATGGAATAGAACTATGGGGCTGTGCCAGCAAGTCCAATATCGAAATAATCCAAAGGTGCCAGTCCAAAATACTAAGAACGATAGTTAATGCCCCATGGTATATTGCAAATAAAATGATCCACAAAGATTTGAAGATACCAACTATAAAAGAAGTTATCCATGAGAAAAGCATCACCCACCACCAAAAATTGGAAGCTCACACAAATCCTTTAATACAGCCCTTACTAGAAGACCCAGCAATAAGAAGACTAAAAAGACAGTGGCCAGCTGACCTATAAATAGACTTAGAGAGCTCATCGCTGGATGAGATCTCATCATGTTATTAATCGATCTAAATCCTAAATTTAGATTGTAGGTTAACAAATTAGCTTATAGAATACCTTGTATTTTGATTGCTAATTAAATAATCAAAAAAAAAATGTTAGAAAATTGGACCTCCAGATTAGACTACGTCCGAGCCAGCCCTGGCGTTTATTCCATTTCAAAGTTCTATACCTCTATAAAAAACACACTTTACTTACATAAATTAATTTTCTGGATCTTGACCCGCCTCTAACTTTTACGCCATTATGTTTTTCGGAGCCATTTCTAAACTCAAATAACTACCCTGTATTTGAGTTTGTCTCTAGTTTTACCCTGTATAAAGGTATGTAGTGGTGATAATTTTTACAGATCTCCTTAACTGTAGTTCACGACTAGATAATATTGAGGTGCTTGTATCTGCAAGGCTTTAGTCGACCAAACTATACGCAAAGCTTACCATAGGTCTTATAATTTTACTAAATACGCATAGAATCACCTGTTTTTCCACAAAGTCTTCTACACTTTTCTTTAGAACAATTAAGGATATTAATGTTACTTCTTTAAAGTGTTGATTTACTATCTTAAATTTGAAAACAGAAATTTGTTGTTGTTATAACACAACAAACGTCCTACATAATTCAAAAGGTAAAGACTGAAAACCTGAAATTTGATTTAATTATCTTTTTAGTCTGCTTAGCTCAGCATCTGATTACTGTTTATTTTGGCCAATAGCTCGTTTTCCTTATGGTGGGCAGTTTGTAAACAAGTGGAGGGTATGGTTCAAAAAGTTTTGCTTTCAAGATACAAGTACGGCATACAAGAATTGGTCAAAAGATAGATATGAAACATAGACATCATAAACTGTATTTTGAAAAGTAATTTTGCACTTTTTGTTTTGTCTGCAAATCTATAAAAAAATCTGGTGTGAACATCACTCGACTTTTCTTGTCCTATTATTTGGGTAATTCTGGCAAAAATCCTGGGCTTCAATTTTTTTTTCGAGTTCCTATTTTACCAACTTTTATTTTAACTTACGCACGCACGCACACACACACACACACACACGAACCAATGGCCCAAACCAACTTTTTTGGTATCCTGAGGCTATAATTCGTCCAGAAATGTGAAAAACTGGGTAGGTCAAATTTTCTCCGATTACATTACTTTCCTTATAGGAAAGTAAAAATGGTGAGAAATTTACACACTTTGTATTTTGATTTACCAGATTAAGCTACCAGAGGGAGCATTTCCTTTAAATCGTACCACTTCTCTCCAATTTCTAAGCGAATATGAATTTCTTAGGGGTCTAATATCAAGGAAAAATCTTCTTTTACTATCACTACTTATAAGAACATCCTACATTAAAGTATATATTTGGATTTTGCTTAATGTCTGTTGTTCTCCTTTAATTTTGTATTACCTCATCAGCGCTTTAAAAGTAATGGTGTATAATAATTGCAGTATCTTAAATCTTAGACTACGTCCCTTGTCATGTAATAGCTTGCATAACATTATTTCATGTCAAAACTGCAGTATAAGTGAAGCACCCAAACAAGAAATTTGCATACATCAACCGAGCACTTGCTTTCTAGAGAATTCAGCTCATTTGCCTCTATGCACTCTGCAACAGGCCATTAAGGCTCGAATCCCGAGCTATCCCGTTTTCCTGTTAACATATTTCCTCCATTAAGTGCAGGCATTTAATGTGTAGTTTGTATTCTCGCCAAACTCGCTTCCAATTTGGTTCGATCAGCGGCGCGATTCTTAAAGCGCCCTAATAGCCGGCAATGGGGAAGCAATGCCCCGCGAAAACGAGGCCGAAGACTCGCCCCGCTCCCGCGCGCGAACGGAAGGGTCGGCGACGCCGAAAAGCTGCACGGCCAAGCACCGGCGGCATGCATGAGTAATAGATTAGCGGTGGATGCGCAAATTGCGGGCCATGCGTGGAGGGCTGATATTGCCGACGGAAAGCCCTGATAAAATATTCTTAATGGTTCGGAGTCACCGGGCGAATACCTTTTAGGTAGCGTAATTCATTTGTCATTCAGGGGGCTTCAATAATAAATCCCCAAATGCCTTTTTGCCGGCTGATTTATGACTTTTCGCCGTAATTGCGTCGCATTTGAATTTGTCGGTGCCGACGCCGGCATTATTGTTGTTCGAAAGCGGCTGTTATTCCCCGACATTCGGCGTTTATTTATTGATTTGCACGACGTTTGTTTGAGAGCCCCGTTTCCAATGAAAGATTGCTGTTTGCTTCGCGGGCTAGGCTTTATTTATATGCTTGGAGTATCTGTAGTGTATCTTACAATTCTCATCTTCTCAGACACCGATACAAAAAAGTAGAATATAAAAAGAGCTTAGATAAAGAATAAGTAGTTACAGCTTTCAAATAATGGAAAATTATGAAAACATTATTTTTGATTATTTTTAAATAAACTGAAGGTAATTCCGTTTTACCCTTAAATATCATTTTTCACTGATAAATACGAGGTCTGTCCCGAAAACATCTAGCCAATGTTAATATAATTAATGAAATTGCATAGCCGTGATGTAATCTGGTAGTGGATGAGAGTGGACTGTAATGCGCATATGTTAATAAGAACGACTTTATTGGTCAAGTCGGTTAAGAGTTAGACGTCAATGGGTGGACACGTGTAGTGTATTATCGTCATATTCATATTCATAAACTATATTCATAAACTATATTCATAAACTATTTTAGTTATTCAGAAAGCTTTCAGTAACAATGTAATGAGGGCAGCTCAAATAAAAGCATAGAATAAACTATTGAGAGATGATTAGGAATACGTTGGAAGTAATCCACATCTGGAAGACCAGCAAAAACTACTCTTTACTTTCAGCTTATCTGTTTTTCGTTCTGTGTATTTGTCTGATTATCTGCTTGTCACCAATTCTTTAAAAACGTGGGAGTCATTTTTACGCAATTTTATAGAAAGATTGATACAAACAGAAAGATTACGTTCAACTGCAAGATTTTGAGTCTGCAGGTAAGAAGCTTGAAAAAACTTTATTATTACTGTGGTTATTACTACTACTTTTGTTATATGCTTTTTTATAATTACTTTTAAAACTGAAGCATACACTTTACAGTTAATATTATAGCTAAATATTTTGAAGCGCCTGTAAGAAAGATAATTTACTATCTAAATAGTTTAAATTATTTATTTAATTGGTTTGAGGCATTTTCATGACGACAAAAGCCATGTTGGTTATTGAAAATATAATTTTTTTAATAGCATCAATTTGACTTTTGTGAAACAAGGACGTACTACTGTCATGCTTGTCATTTATAATCAAATGCAAACTGTAATTTATTTATGTAATTTTTATAAACTCAAGTATATAATCGCAGCTATTTTAGTGTCAGATACAATAGCTGGCACTAATCAACAATACTCCATGCCTTATGAACAGTCATAAATAATGCAATACCAGGCTGAGTATCTTCAAATAGATACGAAGGCTTTCACAGCCGATGTTATGGTGCATCGTGTGGTTGGTTTTCGGATTATATGAAACGTCAAGAGTTTCTGAACTCAAACCACGGCTTTATAACCCAAGAACCAACCACACGATGAGTATCTTCAACTTCCAAATAAGATCATGCAACAACAGTTATAAGTAATGCAGCCTAAGTACACTGATATTGTCCTTAATCAGTAGGTGACCATATAGTAAATTAAAAAAAAACTTAATAAACTTAATAATCTCTGATAATAGGACAGACGATGATAAATTAATAGAAGCTTACAATGGAAGAGATAAAACTACCACCAATATTTATTCCAGATGCTTTAAGATAAATTTACTAGTAGTAGAATTTAATACTTTAGCTGAAAAAATCTTAGTCAGAAAATACAGGTATCTCAGAGATTTAGTAGTTATATTAATAGAGTTAAAAATACAATTCTGCACCTATCAGATAAAGGAAAAATATAGCGTTCGCTTAGTAATCAAGAACCATTACCATTCTCTTGATGACAATAAATTAAAAGCTAAAATAGGAATCCAGAGACCCAAAGTTAAAAACATATATAATACCAGACATAGAATAAACAAACTACCACTCTCTATACTTGTTATTGATTAAACTCCCTGCGATTTTATCAAAAAATATATGAAATCAACAATTTACTACACACAAAAATAACAATAAAACTGCTTCATTAAAAAAGAAATGTGCAATCTGCCAATTATATGATCACACTAGGAGATTCTGCTCACATAAAATGTAGTGCAAACCACCTAACAAAAACGTGTAATAAAAGTGCGTCTATGTTATGTTAGCACCTTACGAACTGGAAAGGATGTTAAGTCTACCAAGACCTAAAGCATAGAAAATTAATATCTCAGCCAGCCTTAGTCTTGACAAAAATGGCGAACAGCAATGACGAAACACTGGCCCAAATCGTAGCAAATAGAGAATAATTTTTCCCCATTTAAATATACTACAGACGTCAAATATCAACAAGCTAAAGAAAATTATGATAGAACTAGCAGATAATATAAACGTAATGCTAAACAGTCTCTTAGCCTTAGTTTACAAAATGAATTAATAAATGCTCAAAATTTCATAATACCAACTGCATGTCAAAGTGCATACGGTGTTTATCACTAATCACAATTTAAATATAATTTTAGTTTCCGAAACACATTTTACGTATGAAAGTTACTTTAGAATACCTAATTATATTATCTAAAATACGCAACACGCTAGGGATAGATTTTTTACGTGCTTACTTTCTCTAAGTTTTTTTTATTGAAGCTTTTGTCAGGTCAACATTACAGTGTTAAATATGACTAAGACTAGGGTATATATACATTATATGCGTTCTGAATTTAGAACGTGCAAGTAGCAGTGTGTAATACATGGAGGCAGGTAGTGGTGGCCTCGGAAACTCGAAGGTGGTGGTTGCTAGGTTTCTTCATTTGGAATAAGATCTTGAGGAAGTTGTCTCTTCAGTCTGTGATGAATATTACGCTGCCCCAGGTTGAAGTGAGTTGCTCCTTCACATTTGGCAATATTTGAGAAGAAAGTCTTAGTGGTCGAGAGCATATAGTCTTGAGTTGTGGCGACACCCAATTCATGGTGAAGTTGTGTGTTTCGGATAAAGCATGGAGCGTTAACGGCGATTCGTAGGACCTTATTTTGCAATCGGTGAAGTTTGAGTATATTTGTTTTACTAGTGTTGCTCCAGATAGGAGAGGCGTAGAGTGTCGGAGGGCGTAGGAGGGATTTATATAATAGGATGGTGCATTCGGGTTGAAGTGGGGTTTTACGATTTCAAATGGGATATAACTGTCGAAGTCTGGTGTAAGATTGGGTTAATTTTTGATTTATGTGGAAACTCCAGGTCGATCTTTCTTCTAAGTACAATCTAAGATATTTTATAGCTGAGTCTCTGGGAGTTTGATGTTCCATTCATTTATTGAAGGTGTCAGTTGCATTTTGTAGATGTTGTATAGCTAGTTCTAGGTTTGCTTTTTGCGTTATAATGGCTGTATCGTCGGCGAACGTGGCGAGTGTTGCGGGAATCTTGGGAATATTGGAGGTGTATATATTGAATAAGAGCGGGCCGAGGATACTACCTTGTGGTACGCCTGTTCGTATGGGTTTTGTTTCAGAGAGTGTAGTATTTATTTTAACGGCAAAGGTTCTATTTTCCAGAAAGGAGAAAATGATTGCCAGAAGATAGCGTGGGATATCATGAGTTATGAGTTTTTTCTTGAGTCGCTCTATCCAAACCTTGTCGAAGGCCTGGGCGATATCCAGAAAGATATCGGCAGTATAGCATTTGTTTTCGAAACCTGTTTCGATGAGTTCACTGACCCGCTGTAATTGATGACAAGCCGAGTACCCTTTTCTAAAGCCAAATTGGAAAGAAGGGAGAATATGGAGACCAATGGTGGCTTGGTGCAGGCGCGAATAAATGACTTTTTAGAAAAGTTTGGAGAGGGTAGTCAATAAACTAATCGGTCGGTAACTTGACATCTGCTCTTTATTCTTCCCAGGTTTAGCGAACATGAGCACATGTGCAAGCTTCCAGCTTTGAGGGAAGTAGCCTAGGCGCAGGCATGTATTTATCAGAGAGGCAAGGTAGAAGAGACATTTTCTTGTTAAGTGATGAAGGACTAAGTTGGATATTAGGTCGTGTCCTCGTGATTTACGTTTAGATAACGTCTTTATGATATCAGCTAGTTCTTTTGGTGATGTGGGATTAGTAAAATCGGCAGAGGTGGGACATGTGTTTCTATGTAGTTTATTACATTTGGGTTGGGATGCAGGATATTTCAGGCGTGAAGGTTCGTTGGAGGTGTTTGACAAATGCGGTTGCTTTTTCATTATCGGTCAATAAGGTGGTGTTGTCCGTTTTGAGGGGAGGTATCTCTTGTGGAGCTTTTAGAATTTTCTTCGTAGTTTTCCACATCCCTGGGTCTCCGGGGCCGATTGCAACGATATAGGTGCGGTAAAGTTGAATTTTGTATTCGCCTAGTTCACGCTTTAGTTGATGGGTTAGATTATTCAATTGTCTCTTGACTTCTGGGTTTTTAGAACGTTGCCAAAGTCTCCTAGTTTGGCTTCGTTGCTTGATTAGGTTAATTATGTATTGAGGAGGGAGATTGTAATCGAGTTTGGGTCGTCCTGGTTTGGTTGTGGAGGCCGTTCTGGCAGCGTCGGCGATCGTCCTTGCAATTTTCATGGCTGCAATGTCAATATCCTCTTGATTAGAAAGGGGTTGCATCTTGTTAAGGTGGTGATCCAATGATGCTTGGAAGAGATTTCATGTTATTGGTTTATTGGTTAATCGTGCGGGGGGAGGGTTGGGTTTAAGAGAACTGTCGAAGGAGATGAGTACGGGCAGGTGATCGGAATTTAGCTCGTGGATTACTGTTTGTGTAATGGGTTTGGTAAAATTTTTTTGAAGAATGATATCCAGTATGTCTAGTTGATGGTCGGATCTGTGCGGGTAGTAGGTGTATTCATCTGGGGTTAATACTTGTACTCCGTAGGTTATTGAGTATTGTTCTAGTAAAATACCAGCTGGGTTGGTTGCTCGGCAACCCCAATTTACAAGTTTGCTGTTTAGGTCGCCTATCATCAGCGTAGGTTGAGAAGTGCTGAATAGTGCCGATGTCGGTTGCAATTAATTTTTTGTTTGATTGTCTATAGGCACTTATAATGATAAGCACTTATGTCGCATAGTTTGACTTGAATTCCTGTAGTTTCTAGTGTGTTATCAAGGGGGCCGTCAATGGGATTGTGGGAGAGGTTTTGTTTAATGATAATTGCCACTCTACCAGATGCTATTCGGCCATTTCTATCTTTGCGATAGACTCGATATCCTGGGATTTTGAAGGGTTCGCCTTCAGTCAAATGAGTTTCTGTACTGCAAGCTATATCGACTTGGTGCCTAGCTAGGAAGGCTATAAATGTAGAGCGTTGAGAGGCTATGCCGTTGGCGTTCGAGTTAAGGATTGTTGAAACGTTGATAATTCGTTGCGGTTTAGGATCTATTGAGGAAGAGGGGTAAAATAGTGTTGATTATTTTCTCTAAGTTGATTACCATCAGTCCAAATTCATCTTTATTCTTTATAACATGGAGTAGTTGTTCAGTGTTCACTTTTATCTAGTCGCAGATGTGCTTTTATCATATTTTCTTTTTTTTTCTACATTTATTATTTTGCATTGTGACGCCGTATTTTTCTGTATACCTACATCTGTAGAGCCTTTTATTTTTTCTATTGCTACTTTAATAGTTTACTTACTGTAATTGAAACCAGACGTAACACTTCTCACGAATGATAGCAGTAATTATAAAAACTTTCATCAAGAACTATTAAATAAGCAAATATAATCATGAGCACATCCATGCTAAAAACGTGATTGGACAGGACCAACCACAGTCATAGCACTATATAGTCTTTCAAACCATAATATAGAAACAGCACAGTATACCCAGTTTCTTAGTACATTTGGAACACGCTTTATTGCTTGTTAAGTACTAGTTAAGTACAAAGACTAGGATTCTTTGACAATAACCACCAAAGGCAGAGAACAGCTAAAATCGCTGATTATCGGCAATCATAACTATGTCAACGCTAGCCTACGTAGAGTATTAAAATTCCATATTTGTTGATCTTTTCTATTAGAAATACACTACAAAATTACTTAAAAATTGAATCATATCTTAAGCTGACATCAAATCATTCTTCGATCATAGTTGTGATAAGCACAGGTAATAAAAAATTACACACAAATTAGATTCAGTAACAAAAAAAATAGAGCTTTGCATGGAATTTAACTGTCTAAATAAACTACATGCATGAAAGTAAAAAAGCTGTGGCTGATAAAAGAAGGCTTCCAAGAATTTGGCAGAAAACTAGGTCTTCAAATAATCAAAATGGGCTGAACAATGCAACATAAAATTTGAAAATGCGTCTTCAAGATTAAAAAAACGAATTATATAATAGTGTCTTTCAACTCTTTCTGCTAGCGCAGCAACGGACCACTCACTATGGAAGTTGCGCGTAAGTCAAAGCAACCGCAGCAAACAATTACCGCAATACGGAAACCTGTCCGAAATTGGTTCAGAAGCGAGCAAGGAAAAGCCGATCTATTTCCAACACACCTAACAAACACTTAGACACTAACTCTAGAAGAAGAAAAACCCAAAGTATAACACTAATTGGAAACACCAGACCAGCTAAGTCTGCTAATAAAAGACATGCTAGTGGAAGTTAAATCTCTTATAAAGTCCACATTAAACATACAAAAATACCAGGGTACACGACCTAATTGCTAAAGAACTGCTTCGGTTTACTGAAAGGTGGCCTAAACCAAAAAAATCTCAAGAGTCTCACCAGTCAAATAGTAATAGTATCTGAAGTCTTTGAAAAACTCTTACCAGAAAATCAATTTGGGTTTAAAGAAGTCACCATCAAACAAGTTCACAAGATAGTAAATGAAGTCGACCAGGCCTATGAAGAGAAGAAGTATTTCTTTATTAGGTTTTTACAGACAACCCAAGCTTTCAATAAAGACTGACATACCGGATTATTGTTCAAGATATAAAAAAATCTTTCACACACCTATTACTGATAAAATCCTATCTGTTTAACAGATATTTTTAGATAAAAGCGAAATCACAAAATTGCACCTTGTAAACTCTGGTGTACCCCAGGGAAGCGCGCTAGAACCCGTTTTCTATGTATTATATACACTAGATGTACCTATCAACGACCATACGATCATATTGCAGTCTGCTATTGTATTAAAAAATTTATAGATTTTTAATGCGACTGTGGCCCATAAAAGCAAATGAAATCACGTCTACACAAGTCATCTTTATACTACTATTACAGAAAAAAACGTCAGTTACCCTTAACAATATACCATTTCTATAATAGGGAGGTATGTGTTAGATACATTGGCATGCAACTTGACTATGAACTAACGTAAAGAAACATATATGCAGCTTAGGGAAATAATTGGATTTTAAGCCCACCAAATTAAACTGTCTATTGAGACTCAAATTAAAGCTATCTTTGCAAAACCATATTAAAACCCCTGTAGACATAAGTCGCTCTAAGATAGACACAACTCTGTAGACATACCATGGCGATACTCATATGATAGTGTCATCAATATTATCTATATATAATAATTAATTTTATGTGGCTATTCCGCTGGGAAAGCATCCTTCACGTGCTAGTTCTGTGTATTTATCAAATTTACTTAGTGCTTGCCGGAAGAGATTGTAAATATAAATTTAATTAATATTTTTTTAATTTATTCCTGCTTAGCAGTTTTTACAGTATATCTTAATTTTTTTTATTATTACGAGGTCTGGCAGCGCCCCCCCGGAGAGCTTGTCCAACTCCGACATGCTTGAGCCCCTTCGCATAGTTTTTAAAAATAAAAACACGATTAAAAAGCTCTGTTTGACATAATTGGCGTACGCCGTTGCCATGACAACGCATTTACGTATACCCAGTTAGAGTTGAACTTTGACCTTTGACCTTTGACCTTTGACCTGTGTGACAGCACTCATAATTTTTTTTATATATAAGTGCTTTATTACCCCCTCTCAAACGAAAATTTTCTATCGCTTGCGGATCCGGAAATATATTACCTCGGTCGCGCCTGCCGCCGAGCCGAAATTTGTCCTTCGGAGGTGCTCGGGTCGGCACGGAAAGGCACGAACGATTTGACCTTTGACCTGTGTGACAGCAGCAGCAGCAGCAGCACTCATTTTTTTTTTTATATATATATAATTTATGTTCAAGGCTTCAATTAGTCAGTATTATAATCTGCTAAGTAATGAAACACGGTGCCATTTGTCTCCGAGTATAAACATATAAATGGTTTGTGATATGCAGCACCGCATGCAATATGCCTATTACTTTTTCTAAGAATATTTTAAAAAATTACTATAGATCAATTAAAAAAAACATCTCAATTATTATTACGCTGTAATTTTTGTAATTTGCTAACATAATTAACAGTAGCTTTACATTTAATGTAATAAATATTATCTTGTCCAGATAATACCAAGAATCTGTATAATAAGAGGCACCGGAGGTTGTTGTGCTCAAAAATGTTGATTAGTAACATGGCATTCTTACAAAAGTCCCGCTTCTCATTTTGTTCCATATTAAAAGGCAAAAAAGGACGTATTAAAGCCTCATTTCTGAGAAAATTAAAAGTCTCCGAATTACGGGCGACGGTGGAACAGCGGCGCTCAGCCCGCGGCGAAATTAATAAAATGTAATTAATTTAAGGCAAACCGACTGCAAATATTGTATTTCAATTAAATCGAGTCTAGCCTGCCTCCCTAACAAAGTCAATTCTGTCGTCGCTGCTGAATAATGTTGCCCAACAAAGATACGCCGGCATTGTCAACAAATTTGCGAAACGCTACAATGGCGCATTATGCGCGTTCTACCTGAGACTGCTAAACAGCGCTTAAACTTTAGCTGCGCTGCGGAACCGAGTTCGTTTTTGAAATGTCTATAGCCTACTGCACAATGCTTATTTTGAAGAAAAGCTTATCAAAAAGCAGACCTGATGTAATAACTGCTTCTTTAATCAGGTCAAAAGTACGAAATTATTAAATACTAAGGAGCAAAACCAAATATTTTAAAAAAGTATACAAATCTGTGACATATGTTGAGTTGAGCAATCAAACTGTTATCTCAAATCTGTAGTTTTAAAAAATATAATTATCTTTTGCAGATTTTTTATAAAGTAACGTTAAAATAAAAAGTATCTAAAAGATCTGTTATTCAAATTTTTATTTGCAATAATATTGAAGTAATCACAAATCTTAAATGAGTGGCTAGCTCATTAGGATGAATTAAGAGTTGAGTTCTGTATTTGACACTGTAATTTTTAGTCACCTTGCTCACCAACTCGATATTAAAATCCTTTTGTATTATGTGATTGGGCACATACCAAGGAGCATTAACGATACACTGAAGCACCTTGTTTTGAAATCGTTGGAGAATTCAACATTAGAGGTACTGGCAATACCCCATAATTGTACACCGTATATCCAGATGGGTTGGAGAACAGATTTATAAAGCAAAAGTTTATTTTCTAGTTTCAGTTGAGATTACAAAAATGCTGAAAAGCAGGTGGTAGTGGAGTTTTTGTGGACCAAAACGGTTAAAATGTATTTTTCGGTTTCCACATAGATATGTAATTTACTTAATTTTTAATTTTTAAATTAATTTTTAATTAATATGTAATTATACTTAATAAACAAATATGACTTTAAATAATAATTATTTTTACTAAGATATTGTGTTATTTTTAGGTTCAAAGTACACCATACAGTAAAAAATATTCGGACACTCTGTTGTAGTTTTAGAAACTCATATGGCGTGTAATAATAGGATAACAGTACAACTTTAGCATCAATTATAGCCTGCCTTCGTTTGGTAAGACTTTCCACTAGCTTTCATATACATATACGTCAGTAGAAATTGTCTTTTATTCCTCAATGAGCCCAACCACTGAAAGTAAACGATTTGGACTGGCACGTATTCTGCTTTCCAATTCTCCCCATAGGTATTTGATGAGATTGAGATAGAGGGTCTGTGTAGTCAGTCTAGTTTTTCAACACTTCATATGTTCCAAACTACGACAGAACAACCTTTTTTGTCTAGACAGGGCAATTATTCTGGTGGTATCTCTTTCTAGTCTCCGAAATGTTGCCAGAGAGACTACAGAAAACAGCCCCAAGCCAAATGTGACTTTCGGCACAATACATTTGAACGAGAAGCGTTCTTCTGGCATCCGCCCAACTCAAACATGACTATCGGATCGTTTAGTTGAAATAGTTCTGGTGCCAGTGATTACGCCAGAGATACTTCATGAGTGATCGTTACCACCGGGAACATCTTATTTTTCATCACTACCCTCTTCAGAGTTCGAAGATTATGACCATTAAATTTAAACGGCCTACCACTTCGTTTTATGGCTGTTTTATTTCAGCCGTTTTCTTTTTATAACACAATTTACTGTTGATTTAGGCAACTGTAGCAAGAGCACATATTTTACGAACGCATTCTTGAAACGATGGCCCCAAATGATCATGTAACGTTTAAAATCGTTTAACTCTGCCAGATTATAGTCTATCTAACTAACGTACATGTATGACCTACATCTGATCATTTATCTCAGTGTATGTTTCAGTACATGTAACAGCTAGATCCATTTTTCCAGAGAATTGTCCGGATACTTTCAACTATATAATGTATATCAAAATTGATATCTGCAAATGGAGATTAAAAGGTTCCTGAAGTAAAGGGTTATGCCTTAGTAAATATGTGCCTATTCTCTGAGATGTCGCCTTGCAAATAAATTAATTAGAAAAACACGGTGTAGAAACACAGTGCCTTTTAAACGTTAAACCACCCTTGCTACAGTCTAAACTGGCTATGTCTGATTATTGTTTGTTTCCAAACATGAACAAGAACTTTACAGGGGGGAATTTACAGAACATTTAAAGCAATTGAAAGATCTGAAAAATGTGTTGGGGTTATAGTTAGGGGAAATATATTAAATCATTCTACGAAATTTAATCTTCTCCGCCATATTTTTTTATATAACATGAAAGCATTAAAAAGCAATTTAAAATTGATATCAACATTTTAATATCAGATGTTGTAATATTAAATATTTGAGAGATTCTACTTTTACTAAACTACTAATAAAGAATGAGTAATTGTTCTGTAAATAAATAGTAAATACAATGAAACACAATTATTATCGGATATCTTATAGAAGTCAATTCTTTAACATAGTGCTGGTTACATTAAATTATGATACAAAATAATACATAGGCGGGTAAAATTTTAGAATCATTTGCTGGCTTAAAGTTTCCAGGAGGTATATCTTAGTATTTAATAATTTGCTAAATCTGAAACTTTAAATTAACATACAGGTAGAAACCTATTTCTAGTGAAGGGAGTAGAAATTTCGTGGGGAATTAATTGTGAGAATTGTAAACTAAATATAATCAAAATATGAGTAACATTAAAAACTATTATTAGTAGTTTTCTTACAATGGAATTCACACATTTAAAAGAAAAACAAAAACAGATAAAAATTTAAAAAGTGGAGTTATTATTAATATTGTGACCATTGAAAGACATTACAGTCAGAAATACCAGCTGGGGTCCACATATTAAATAATCCTAAAAACAGACATTGACAAAAGTTTTAATAAAGTGAATAATGAGTAACCCAATAATATACTGCAAAAAGAACAATGAAACACAATTGAAAGAGATTAGAGTAGGCAAAGCTTATTTCTCGTATATTAACAGAGTTACGGATCGGACAAGAAGAATAATGAACAAATATAACTCTCTTCACTACTATAATCACAATATGGGTCTTGCTGTGACTAGAAACCCATGGAATACGATAGGGGTGTACTGCATGCCATGTTTGTGGGAGCAACTATACATTGGGGTTGCGTCATACGATTACTACCAGAAGAACACCGACACTTACGCCTCAATCCACCCAAAAACTCAGCAAGCAATAGATTGAAAAAAATGAGTTGGCAGTTAGTTCGGTGACGTCCGCAACTACTTACCACACGCGCACCAGTATAAAAGCAAAAGCGTATGGGACAGTAACGTATCCCTGAAGACTGTCAGCCGATAAGTCTACTGTTGACCCTGAGGAAGCTCATTGAGGAAGTAATCTACAAGCAGCCGAGGACGGCTGTCAACGACTTCCAACTGATTCTGAAGAGTCGATTTAGCTTCGACTCCTGGGCCACTTCACTACCCTCCAGCTTGTTTGACTAGGATTACTGGGAGCTACACTAAGAAGGAAACCGTTGGTGGCCAAAGCCTTCGACTTGGTGTGGTATCATAGTTTAGTGTTAGATGACCCCCACTGCAGTTCCGCTGCGCTAGTTCTTTCCGCATTAAGTCCGGTAACGTGAAGTTACCGGAGAGGCGACTTCAGGTCAAGGCTACATTCCGTCTTCAACGCTCTACAATATTTTGGTCCGCGACATGCAGTTTGTTTAGGATATATTTTGTAAGTCAAAGACTTTAGTAGGACCTTCCGGAAAGATGTTGGGACAGGTAAAGAATTAGCATCAACGCAGAAAATAGATCAGTGGTTCTATTCTCCATCAGTAGATCACTCTACTGGTGAGTCGATCTAGCGAATGTTGGGCTCTTTGGAAGGGAGATACCTTGGGAGGACGAAGCATCCTACCCGACTTGGAGACCCCACGTTGACAAAGCGATTACAAAAGCAAATGCAGCGACATCAACACTCGGTTCCATATTTCACTTCAAAAGTTGATTATCTACCGACAACAAGTTGCTTCTTTACAAGATTATAATGCGCTTCATTATGATTCAGTTTTGAGTTGAGCCGCTAAGACACACGTCAATAAGCTTTAGGTAATCCAGAATCGAACCTGTCTGTCTTTTGCGCGTCGTGATTCATGGGGAACTACGACCTTTATAAAAATATCAACATTTCCACGATCCTGAAATACATCTCTCAATCAGGTGAAAACCTTCATTCAAGTGTCTAAGGCTACGGAAACTCCATCGTACGTGGCATTTACAACTATAAGGTCGATAGAGGTGCCTGTTGGAAGCGCCAAAGATCCTGATCCCTTTGTGAGACGGTAGGGAGGCGGCTTTTACCATCCACGCCAGATCTTCAACGTCAATAATAACTTAATTGTCCGCTTCAGTTGTGAACGAAAAGTTAAGGATTTCCAAACTCCCTTAACAAATAATTTAAAATTTGCTTTTACGTCTGCAACTTACACTTTAAACGCTTCAACTACTGGAAACTTCTAAGAATTCTTAAGACGCGTATTTCTTTTTGGCATTAAGGAACCGGGGAACTTATCTTGCGGAAATATTTTTACATTTTAACACATTATTACTCAAATAGTAAAAACTATTTAATCGCATCTTAGTAAGGAACAAAAATATTTGTTTTAATCTAACTGAATTGCGCATTCAGATATACAAAAAATAATTTTTTATTTATTAAATCTATTTTTAGCAATCATATTTCTGTAATAAAAACATTAAACATGTCATATCTCAATAAAAATGAAAATTTTGATTAATCATGCCAAACGACCCTATTACATACTTTACCTTTAGTATGAGTATGTTCATAAATGTCCGGTTTTTTAAGGTAATCAAATTTTTCTGTTTTTTTGTTTTGTTAATATCCATAATTTTTTCATATTTGTTCTCCCATAGATGATATATTCATGTCTTCACGATTTCTGGACGTATATACATAGACGATGGCCAATTTTGATTGGGTTCGTGGTATAACGTTAATTTGTCTTCGTCTGTCAGTAAACAGATATCTCGAGAATAAGTAATGAATTTTCTTATATCCAGATAGGAAATTTTAAATAGACTTTGTCCAAAAAATGTCGAAAGCGGTCGCGAATCTAAACGGTTGAAGATACATAAATTTGAGATAATTATTTGTTATCATGAGATAAACATGAATTTAAAAAAATTTAAAGTTGGTAAAATAACTTCGATATATTGCAGTTTTATTTCAACTTAAAGTTTATTGAGAAAAAATTTAAATCATAATGAAATTTTTGATCAGAGGTCTAAAAATTAGTCTACAGCCCATTAAATTAATTAAACGACCTGGCGGCTATAATACCATTATGAACTGTGCGTATTTCCATTGTATCGTAGCAAAATTTTACATGAGTCAATTACTTGTACTGTATTTAATATATGGTTTAAATAAATTTTAAGATCAGAGTAGAACGACCGGTATAATATATAATAATAGGATAAGGAAATGATGTTCACAGATTTTCATTGTTCTAGATGATATTTATGTTGGATTATTATATACGATGCGTTAATGATTGCGTATATGTTATTTAAAACATTCTCATAGTAAGATTTCTATCCAATAATTCTGTGTAATACCATTTGACTGTGCGTATTTCTGTATCTAAAATACTTACTACGTAATATGGTTCGTAATTTTAGTAATTTATTTCTTGTTCTATCATAACGATTTGTAATTTATTAAAGTTTTAATGCAGGATCTTACTTCAGCAGCGGTGAAATATTGTATTAACGGTGACAATTGACATGAAACTTCCAAGAAATCCATTATTTCACTGTTAATTGGAATTGGCGCAGCATCAAATGGTTCAAAAACTGTTGAGAGTTTTTGAAAATTTGATGTTTTTTTCGTTGCCAGATCCTGCATAGGTGCAGTCATGTTTTAATACGAAGGGTATGTTGATTTGTGATCTTAAATTTTTTCGTTTCTTTCTATACAGAATAATCATTTTTTAGATTTGTGGTGTATTGTTAGTACGATGTATTTGGTTGTTTCTTCAAAATGTTGATTAGTTTTTTATGAGGACATAGCCACGCTGGTCATCAGGTTTGTGCAATTTACTGCATTTTCCCCTAGCTTGTATTTTCTCTGCAATTAGTCCTCGAATATGCAATGTAATAAGTTGCAGTTTGGAGTAGAATTCCATGCTGCTTCTTGTATTAGTTCTGTTAAATATGGCATCTAATATCCAAGTCACAAAGTTTTTTTTATACAATATTGTTTTGCAACAAATTTTTGATGTTTTTCAATCTATTGATATATTAGCTAATATAAAATTTGGCGATTTATCTACTACTTCAATTCTTACAGTTGTTATCACTGGAGAGTGATCAGAGGATAGATCATAATTATCTTCAACTAGGAAGTAATTAGCAGAGATGTCGGATACAAAAAAATGTCTGGTAGGACTGTCATTTTTCGAGGATCTTCAGGATAATAATTAAGTTTACTTAATAAAATTAGATATAATTGCACTTTAGTCATAATAATTTGCCTTAATTCGTGTGTTTCGCATTTCAGTCACTTTAGGTAATAAATGTTGAACCCAGTGTTTGAAAAAATGTTTTTATTGTTTAGTAGATACTGTGTGTTTTAATGATGTTAACAAAATTTTGTAATTATATTAATATAATGCATTTTTGTTTTTCTTGGTTTGCTAAATGGTCTTTACAAAACTTTGCAGTGGGTTTAGGATCATTTTCTTGGATTATCACGAATCCCTTCCCAATTAATTGCAACCCCGATGATATGGCGTTTTCCGTTAATTTTTTTTATGATGTTCTTTCCTCATAATACCATAAACTTCTACTAAAACTCACTAAAACAGATCGCCTCCGTGCTTGACAATTGGAACAATACCGTTTTTATAATTTTTTTTAGTCTTAGACCGGCAAACGAAGATTATCCGTTCCTGACTGAAAATATCAAATTTGGATTTGTCGATCTATAATACGTTTTGCCATTGTTTATTTGTCCAGAAACGATGCTATTGAGTCTACTGAGGCGGTTAGACTGCATTTTGTGCACCGAATGTTACTCGTGATAGCCCAGAGCGATGACGATTCTAAAGACTTCCTGTCTCTCTGTAACGTCGAAGCACAAACCCATAATATTTTTGCAATGTTACGTACTGATAGCCTTTGTTGATGTAATAAGAGAATGGCTGAACGAGTTTTTTATGGGAAAAAGCTTACCACAGGCCATTAACTGCAAAAATTCAAAACGACATGTGTAAAAAACCAAGTAAGTGACACAAAGCCTGATAATAAACTGACGAGCTTGAAAGTCGGAGCCCCGGGCGGCGCACAGGTTTTTTGAATGTAAACAAACATCTATAACAAGGGATAGAACAGAAAGAAAGATTCGAAGTGTTGAGTGTCAGTTCAAGGACGTAAAAGCATTATGATCTTTTAGTCTAGTTTTTGACCCACAAATGCTTATAAAAAAAGTCTACAAGAGACTAATTATTTTCATCCGAAAGAATAATGTCTAAGAAGATGGTAAAGAGTTAAAAAAAGTTATTCACTGTATAACTGAATTTGTATCTAGGAGCAAAAAAAAATTACCTAAAAAAGTGAAGCTCAAAGGATAACAATAGATGATTGGTTAAAACGTGTGAAATGAAGTTATGAGTCCATAGATAAATAGGAACTTTTAATTAAAAATAGAACATGGTGATCAATAGGGAGTGAGCTGGGTACAGCGCTTGTTAGCAAAAAATATGGCTGGATGTACGTAACTGCTTTGTCATTCAGCTCGCAATGAAATTGACAAATACGGAATCGCGCATGCATACAAATAACTTTTTGACAAAATTCATATCCCACGTTTCGGGCTGCTCAATACAACTCAATACCCGATGCATATCAAATCCAAATAGCGCCCGAATCATTTCGATCGAGTGCCTGCTCTCCGAGCTCCACGCGGAATTGGCGCTGAAAGAAACAAACGCTGTTTCCCGCGGCTCCCATTCGCTTTTAATTGGGATCCATTGTGCAGTTAGGCTATTTTCTGATTTTCCGGCTGCCTCTCCAGCTCGTCCTCCCACTCGCAAGCTCCGGACTGACCCCGGCGGGGTCGCTGTCGTCTGGGGCGCGCGGCTTGCATAATACACGGCCGTCCATCTCGCTCGAGTCGCTTCCGATTTAAAGATGGGTTTCCTGTATGTGTATAATCCGGAACTATGCACGCTACAATATGGCCGCCGTAAAGCACAAATATTGTCGTCGCAGTGCCGCGCGCCCTTTCTGTCCCTTCGCCGGGTTTATTTATTCGAGTGCTTATTGTTAACGTTGCCAGGCATGAGGAATGCGAAAATTCAAGCGCAGCTCGCAAAAGGCTCAAAAAGGCCCGTGCTCCGGGGCCTTAGTGCCAGAACAGTTCGAAGCTACTCGTCGTGCCAAGCAAACACCTTCAGACAGAAGCGTAAAACGAAGGAGCCTAAGTAAACTAATTACGCCCTATAACTCTAAACTCCATTCGAATTCTCAGCACAATAGTTCTGTTAACGTTGTGCCTGAAACTTGCGCCTAATAGAGGGCTGCGAGACGCGGGGGCCTGCATTAAACATGGCCCGCAGCACCTCCTTAAAAGAAACATGCACCGATCCGATACGTGCGTACCACCTTGTCAAATCTATAAAAGCGCGGACTCTTGAATATTTAAAAGGCCCTATTTTTCATGTCCCGCGAGAATTGAAGACGACAGTTGCCTGCGAGATGCTTTACAGGCGGGGAGGTGGGCTTGCTGCAGGAAATCTTAAAATGTCTCGGCCTCCATGAGTAAGGATTAAACATTCCAACTATTTCTGCCGAAAATAACTTCACTTTGAGAAGACTATGACTAATAGCAAATGTAATGGCCTATATTTAAGACCGGGGTTAACCTCGGTACCGAATGTAAAGAGTTTTGTATTTGTAGAGTGAGTTGGTCTCCTGCAAACAGCGTCTAAAAATTCTTCTGCTTATTCACTTCAGAAACAAACGCAGTCATTAGAAACTAATCTTCAACGCGCAAAAATGTTTTAGCCAGCGATGAAACAATTGTAACGTTAGGACTCTAAATTTGTAACTGCAGCTGCAGATCTCATTGCACTACTATACTTTACCTTATATGTTATTACAAGAATGGTTAAATTATATCAGTCTGATAGTTTAAATTTGGAATTTTGTTGTTGATTTTAATAACTATACAAATTTATTTTTAACTAAAACGTCATTCTTCTTTGTTTTACAACTTCGGTGATTTTAAATGGTACTAATGGATAGGACTATTGTAATAATTTCTTAATAATTATTTAAAATTACGAAATTAGAATTGATTCAGAATTATACACGGGGTTCACGCTTTAACCATGCACAGCATTATAAAATAGTTTTAAGAAGACTTTCAAAACTGGTTGATACTGTAGAGCTTAAAAACGAGGAAGAGCATTTAAAAAATTAAAAAACATTACACGTAAAAAATTGTAGGAGAAACATTACAAGTAAACGCGGAAGCTTTTGAAAATAAGTAAAAACAAATCTAGATAAACACTTACCAAAGTTTAGGAAAATAATTAAGGACAAACCCAGAAGAACATTGCAAGAGCTTACGAGGTACTATGAAAATGAAATATAAACGTAGGTGGCTTGCTGTATTATATTATACACAGAAAGCTGCACTTGTTGATATCTGAAATTACTTAAGCGTTAAGAAAAAACTGTCGTAGCATGTTATAACCCAGAGTGCTTGCGTAATCTTTACTTTCATTAAATTTTGTGTAGATATTACTATTTGTTTGTTCTAGTTTTTTCTTTATTTCTAGATTGCTGCTTTTACTTAGAAAATAGTTTTTAACTTATGGGAATATCTGAAAAGAACTTTGAAGAGTGTACAAAACACTGAAGTTTTCTTTTGTTCTTTTTCCATCACTGCTATTACTTCAGCTTCGCTGTTAAGCTTCTCTACTCTTGTTTTCTTGGGTAATGTGCCACCGGTTTTCAAATACAAGACTGCCCCGGCTGCAGCAAAATTCGAATTTGTTGCTCCTCTTTCTTTGCATTTCTACGCGCTAGCTAACAAGGAATGTAATTATTGAAATAGATAAAAGCCCATTACTAAAATTTTTAAAACATTTCGTGGCATTTACTAAAGAATTTTACCAGAATTAAAAATGCCTTGCAACTCACAAAGGGCATAAAATAATATTAATTTTGCCGACTTCAACTTTAGGCATCATTGGACAACTATAAACCCTAGACCAAGTGTCCAGTTTAATTTTGTCGTGGGAAACAACTTGTATTAACGAATGATTAGTTTAAATTTTTCAAAAGAAGGCTTTACACTTGGAAGTTGTTTCAAATAGGTTTTTTCCTGCTTAATTTTTACAACTATGTAGAAGCATTTAAGACACATCCTGGAGCAAACATCAAATCCAACCATAATTTTCAATAAACGTAACATGAAATTAGGCTGTAAAACTAAACAGGAACAGACACAAAATGCAATTAGAACTACCGTATTGGGATACAAAGGTTTCTGAAAAATTGAAGCACCAGATGAACTCAAAAATAAAAGATTTTAGAACAACCAATAAATATAACAATAAGGACGAGAGTAAATGCTTAGAACTTTATCATACCATTCGGAGTATCGGCCGCAAGTGATGTACATGCAACGTAAGCAAGATTTTATGCGTAGAACTATTAATGCAGCTGCTACATCCAGACACTAGATTACATGTGGCCTACAATATTTGATTGGAATAATATTGGCGATATTATTTTTCCAAGAAGTGCAGATCTCACTTTGTGTGATTTTTACCTGTGAGTTGACGTGAATAAATGGGTATGCAGGACAAAATCTTGTGGACTGGAGAACTTAAAGTTATGAATCCAGCCGTGCTCTCAGTAATATTCCAAAGAACTTTCTTCAGATACGTTCTATTCATGACCATTTGAAAAAACTGTTTAAACTCACCAGTCCCTACATTGCATTTGAAAAATTTGCTTTTATCTTGCTACGTAATAAAATACATGGACGATTCGTTTTAATTAATTTCTGTTACGAATATTGACTTTATTATCAATTTTTAGTGCTTATTGTTAGTTACTTTTCACCATCTTCTTGGAAGAAGTGTACATATAGCACGATAATTTTAAACTATATATAAATTAGCTGAAAGAAGACGCAGAATCCCCCAAGCAAAAAATAAAAATTTACTATCTTATATCAAATAACGTTTTCAAGAATGGGAACATTATATTGCAGTGCTTCTGTTGAGGTAGGAATTAAGAATATTTTCTAGACTAAAAATTAAGTAAAGGCCTAACTATTCTGTATGATGAGAAAGACATAAGACAAATAAAAATAAGGAAGACTTTTGGGGTAGACGAAATCCCGGCTAAATTATTTAAACTTATAGTTGAAGAAGTACCAACTTATTGATATTACTCTTCAAAAAAATATAACAAACTTGTAAAATTTACAAGAATTATTACAATCTCAGTTAATTACCTTACCAAAAAAGCCAAAGACAGTAAGTACAGCGAATGTAGACTTATAGTCAATGAGTTATTCTCTTAGAATTCTGCGAAATCATATACACCCCATGTGTGAAAAACGAGCAATTTGGTTTCTATATTGGCTTAGGCACACGAGGGACATAATTTTGATTGCAAATTTTGAAGAATGTTTTTGCGTGCATCGCAGCTTTTGAAAAGGCATTTGATAAAGTACAACACACTCTATCATTTGAATGCTTAGAAGCAATCCGTCTAGATAACTGTGACATTCAGTTATTGAAAAATTTAAACCAAACTGCCATTGCCAACGTAAAGTATCAAAAGGAAAATCCCCATTAAAAAAGACATTGTCAAAAATGTTTTCAACATACATTTTGAAAAGATTTTTAAGAAGGCTTTAAGAGTCAAAATAGGGAGAGTAAAAATTAGTGGTGTGATAATTAACAATATCAGATACATCGCCGATACTGCAATGCTAACTGAACACTTTGAAGATCTTCATACCGTAGTAAATAAAATATAAACACATACCTACATTTCAAGCAAAGTTTTGTCAAGCGAAAAGCACTTTTATGCAACAGATACATGTCTAGAAATTTTCGTATAAGAATTCTTATAGATCTATATTATTTTATCATGGCAAAACTTGAACTTTAACAATATCCATAAATAAATTAGAATCTCTTGAGCCATAATGTTATCGTAGAATACTAAAATTTTCATAGACATCGCATTCTCAAATGCAGCAAACAAACCACTGACACCATTAAAACGAAAAACAGAGTATTTTGTTATTATCAGAGGACCAAATATAACTTCTTCATTTATTACTTAAGAGAAAGTTTTAGGGAAAAGGCGGGTTAGAAGAAAGATGGGGCTTCTTAACATCTGAGCAGCTACAAATCATGAAAAATTTTAGCATATACTTTGATGATTGCTAACGCTTAAAAATATGCAATATTTTATGCTACTAATTTAAATCGTGTGATTTTGCTTCTTCATTTTGAATAACAAAAATTTTTATTTCATTTACGCAAGCGGATCAAACGGGAATAAAATGAACAGAGAGGGCGCCACTTTATAAGAAGATTCCCCGCACTATTGCTTTTTAGCGGTATCAAAGCAAAGGTAGCCTTGTCCGTTGCGTTACAAATTTTACCAAGTTTTTTACGACTAAAGACATTACCCTTAAATAGACTCAAGCGTAAATAATTTTTTACGAATGAGAGAAGCAGTTGAAAATAAAAATTACGAACATCACTTGAGAACGAGTGTGACAGAAGAATATTCGCATTATTTGCCACTTCGGTTGTTGAAATTACTTTTGGGAGATGAGCTCGGTATCTGAAACAATTTTCGGCTTCATATAGCCGTTCAAACTCAACAAAAAATTGAAATTATAATTATTTGGACCTCACACGAAATTGACTGTGAATTGCCACCATATCAAATGGCATTATGTTAACTTCCTTATATTTTAAAGTTTGATAAAGAAATTTATTATCCATTTGATTGGAAGTAGGTATCCATACCTAGGTTCAACCAAGGCTACTATGTTGGCAGTATCGGTTTTTGTAAGAAAAATGACCGACTTTATTCTTGGAGTCTTATACTATGGAAATAGCTTTGAATGGTGCTCCTGCAATTTTCTAACACCTGCGCCAATTTGGTCGCCATTCTTTGAAGCTCCCTAACAAGTTCTTACTTTTATTCGTTTTGTTTCTTCAAAGAGACTTAAAATAGTAAATTTTGGCAGAGCTGATTATTTATCGCATTTGTTTAATTTGAAAATTAGTAACTTATATTTAGTTTTACTCCGACAATGTGGTGTTTAAAAAATCTAAGATACAAAGCAGTTCACATCAGAATATAACATTGAAAAATAATTTAAAATAGTAGTATGGAATAAGAAGTTCTTATAAGCTACTCTAATTTAATATTGAACTTTTACAAATAAAATAAAAATTTTAGAAAAGTCTAAAGTAAAGAAATAGTTGACAAATAAATTTTTCTGTGATATCTAATCTAAAGAATTAAGTATTATTTTTTCCTGAATAATGTAATGTGTTCAGAAGCACAAAAGGATCTCTTGAGTTGCATTTTGAAGGCATTGGCAAATAAATAACAAAAATTTATATAGCAATCCCAAAATTAATCATAAGATTGCATCTGCTAGTAAAAAAGGATTTAAATGTTTCACTCCCATACAATTTTTCGTGGTAAAGATAGCTTGGTTAGATAGTATAATCAGCAGAATTGTGCCAATAATCCTTTTTAACTGCTTTGCTTTGAAGATCAACTATAAAAAGTTGCCGCTATAGATTATTTTGTAGAATTAAAATGAAGTATAATTTATCCATGTTTTAATCGATATTACAAAACTAAAACTAAATAAAAATATTAAAATTTAGTAGTACAATATAAAATATTTATGTATATATTTATAACAAAGGTAAATGTTTGATTTTTACTGCTTTAGTTCCGTTAAAAGTAGAACTAACTAAAGCACAACATTTTTCCATTGCCAAAAACCAGCAAATCACTGCGCTCCTAATAAATCTCTTTTTGCGCCGAATATTATCTGTAGCTCTGGGTGTGCTAATTACTGTATAAATTGTTTCCAGGGAACTTTTTCGCTAAGGCGTTTCTTTCGGCCTATTCCGCTTTTTGTCCAGTCTGATCCCGAGATTGCCCTCGGCCTTGTTTTTCTCTAAGCCGCCCTTTTGGTGGCTATCTCCCTCTCTTCCACCACACATCCGAAATTGCGGGGCCTAATTGTTGCCCATTATTTCGGAAATTGAGTTTTCCTTACCTGCTCAGCCAGCGGGAAGCTCGGCGCGAGTTTCGCATGGGTTACACATTTAAATTGCCATATCTCATCTCCCGCTTAATTAGTAAACTCGGTATTTATTTTTTATTAGTTTCCAAGCGTTCGCCACGCAACGACGCACTCGCAAGCCTTGCGCTCCCATCCAAAAATATTGCCCCATTGTTGGGGGATTTGAGCGCGCTACTCTCTGCGGGCCCGACATGCTTTCTGCTGTGTTTCACAGAGACCTTTTGCCGCCGCTTAAATTCGGTAACTTGATTACATTCAGTGATTTTGCGAAAGGAGGGCGGAAGAATTTATCGAGCTGAAAGGAGCTGCTTTAAGGTTGTTCTGAAGATCACTTTGGTAACCGACTTGTGTGATCGATGGCGCGGCAGATGTCTTCATCAGGGACAGCGAAATTATCATATTTATTTTGATGTGACGATTATTTGAATTTTTAAAAACTACAAGAAAAAATTATTAGAAAAAATATTAATAGCTTAGAAATTAACATTAGTTTTATAATAAGAAATAATAATTTGTTCTGATGTAATATGAAAGTAACCTACAAACACTTTGGGTGATATTAAAAGAAATAACACAATTCTAAAACTCTTACATTATAGTAGAGGCTTATAATTATTTCTATTTTGCAAGGCCAATAATGTACCATTAAATATAATTTATGTTTTAATTAGTTTTGTTGTCTGTAATTAAATGTTATAATGGTTGCAATATCAATTATCCTTTCAAGGATAATTAACGTAATTTAATATTCAATTAACATTGCATTAACAAAAAATTTGTTTAATGTAACTAAACATACTAAACACAAATTATAATCGCAAATTAGAATATTTTAGAGAGAAAAATAAATATATATAAAGATTTTGCTGACGCAAATTAACTTGTAAAAAAATATAACATTTTTATTGTTTGTAAAATTTGTATACATGAATAGGACAATGACTTTCATAAACATTAGAGAAGCCTTCGGCATGTATATGCCGATCGGCTTAGCAAAGAATCCTGACATCACTGCTGGATAATCTTGGGTGATTCGATTTGCCGTGCCCGGAGCGGGCAACAATTTATCATTTTGTTACTGCTAGCAAGGCCTGCTGAACCTCGAGGAAATCCCGCGTACGCAATCCCGTTACAGTGAAAATCAGCCATCAGCAAACAAATTCACCAAAACCGGGTTGGAGATAAAACAATGCGCTCTAACTACGTTCTAGTTACAGACAACTACAAAGGGATGGAAATCATTGTTCGCGGAAACTTATTCTTTCCGCGCTGAATAATACACTTGGACCGATTGCAGCATTGCCAGGATTACAATTATGGCAGCAACAAGAAAATAGTCCTGACTTATTCAGCGATCTCCGCTACGAAATACGAGCGACTGCAGATTGCTGAGCGCTTTGTAATGTTGTGCTGCAGTTTTAGTATATAAACAACTATACAGTTTATTGTAAAAATTAATTTTAATTGTATAAAAACAATTAATTAGCTTTTAATTCTCTTCTGTATCACATTTTCTGATTTTCTATACGAAACACTTTATTGTTTATATTTAGTTGAAGTAACGAGCTTTCAGCTTTGATTTTGTAATTCTTTTAAATATCTTTACTGTCATGCAACTTATGAAACATTATATTTGCAAAATTCTTCTTTTAGAATGTTAAATTCTCCTGTTAAATTGCATTCCCGAACGTAAGCTTTGCGAAAGCTACTAAATAATAATCTAACTTCGAAGAGTTTGCGGGATTTTAATATAAAAGTTTTATACGATAAAATTTTTTGAATCTGCCTGCTTCAAGTTTAAGATGATTGTTTTTTATAGCAACATCAAAGTCGTCGTCGTTGTCGTTATTCGTAATAAACTTTTAGTACACATAGTTTAACTACAGCAACAGTTTTATTATAATTAGTGCTTTTATAGTTAATAGGATGTTAATAATTTTATTTGGTTTAGTTAACTTGTTTCTAAGTGACAAGAAATAGGCTTCACAAGGTTTACTTACTTAGTAAACGACAGCAATTTATTAGTGTCAGGTAAGGTTTTTCTTTGTTTATCTTTTGATATAAAAGTGTTTTCTGAAGTTTACTCCGACCTTGCAAAAACTACTTACAGTTGTTTGTTTATAAAATGTTTAACTTCTTCTATTTGAGGGCTTCAGTGTAATTAATACAATAAGTTAAAATTGTTCCACATTACAATTAATGTGGTAGCGAAAGAAGTTGTATTTTGAACTGTAACACTAAATTTAATTTGCCACAAGAGATCTGTATCCTACTGGTTACTCAGCAAGTAGCAATAAACCTTGTTACTAGTATAAACAGCCTATAAGGCAACTTATTGAATGCTTACCAACTTAGGAAATGAAATAATTAAAATATTATAGGAGAACTACAATCCAAAGATGGTCATAAGACTAAATGAACCAAGAAAATTGAGATTAACATCTGGGTAACAAGAGTAGCGTTTACTATTTATTTTACACAATATTTTGCATTTCTAATAAATTAGAAAATTTACAGTTTGATGCAATATTTGACTTACTGCATCGTAATTATTATACCACATAAAAATTGGCTACAAAATACAGAAGATTAGATTTAGAAAAGAAAGATTTTGCTGTAACGCTAACTTTTAAGATATTTCGACAACGAAGACGATATGTGTGATGTTAATAATTTTACAAACGTTGCTAGGTGTCGTTCTACAATTATTTTTATCACAAGTAGAGTGTCACAAAAATAAAGTCCCAATAAATTTTGCACGAAGTATAAAAATTTATTAATTAGCCTACAGTAAAAGGCATCGACCACCTTATAGTGAAGCCAGCTTTAATTGTTTTATTTAGTTTTTCAACGCGGTCACTCTCAAACTCGATCACACACTATAAAATACAATCATTTACCTTTTAATAGTTTATGATCCCTGTGACAATGAGAATATTTGAATTTGTTTATAATAAGAAGTATTACATTACGATTGCTAATTTATATGTTCAGCCTAGGCAGGGTTTGTTTAAGAAATTTTATTCTGTATATCACTTTAAAAAAACCTTTATTTGATGACATTAAATTTATTATTATTTTTAAGAAGAATGTTATGGACTCATTAATGTAATAATCATCAGTGTTAAAAGTATTTTTAATTTTAATTTAGATGATTTTTCAACGCATCATTTTTAAAATTGTTAACATTGAAATAATTTAATACATTTGGATTAAAAAATAATGCTTTTTGCTAGTTCTTGTGGGGAAAAAGAATTATCTTTAACAGCAAAATTTTAAAACTAAGGTTTGTTATAAACTTTGCAAATGAGGGTGAAGTGATAAGATGAAAAATGTGATAGCCACTTGACGAAAACATATTATAACAAAGAAAATAAAATAAGAGACGAAACATCTTTTCTCATAAGAAAATTTTAATACAGTACTGAGATTAAAGCGATTTAACAAAACTTAAACGGGACCGAATTTTGAACAGTAAAGTAGATTTTGGAATTGATAGATACAACTCTTAAGAACAAAAAATTGACTATTTTGTAGTATCTCCCTGATTATGCAGATGGCGTGGAGTTTTTAACACTAATTCCTGCAACATAAAATTGTTAATATTTCAATTTCGAAGAATTCTATTGCCCTCAAAAGATCTTATTATTAAAATTATTATTTCCATAACACGTTTAGTTTAGCACTATATCTAACTTCAAATCTGCTCTTGTCGTAACTTCTATAACATTCATCACTCGTAAATGTCTGGATTTCTATGCGTTTCGCAAGAATTTCTCCTAGTCGTATACAACGACTTTAAACACGACTGTAACAACAAAACGTCTATGTTCATCTTTCATTGATGTGATTCTTCTGTTGGACTGCTAGAATATTTTTATACGAAGAGTTGCCTACAAAAAAAGGTGTTTTTGGCGTCCTAGACTGGACAATTTTTCAGCCGCCTCTCCTCAAATTTTTGCAAAGTGGGGATGTGGATCAATTTATTTACAAATGATAACAGTGGGATAAGTCGGTGCGGTGACCTTACGAAAGTAAGATATGCAAAATGATCCTAAAGGTAGGCAACCAAACCTACGCTCAGATCTTAGCCACGCCACATTTCATTGTTTATTTTCTGTTCAAATGTATAGTTAAATATTTGGTGTCGATGATTCTACAAAACTTTTAGAATATTTCCCTTCGTTTTCTTAATATTAATAATTTTTTATAAATATATTAAATATATAAAGTTCTTAAATTATTTTTTAAAATTTCTGATACATATTTTTGCAATCACCTTTGATTTTGGGTTGCCTCTCTGCGTTTACTAAATTCCCGAAAGTAGAAAAAGGAAGGATGTCTTAGTTAAGAAACCTAAGAAAGTGGTTTGGTTACAGCACATCAGAATTATTTAAAATGATAACAAATAAATTTATAACTATCTTGCTGATTTCTAATTTTCGTTAGAAGAAGGAACCAAAAAATAAAACACACCTTTTCACTTCTTTTCTGGAATAACTGAAATACTCCTCTGCACGTGTTCTGTATTATTTTTTAAAGTTCTGTGCCTTTGATTTTTATTCCACTCTCTAGCTACGCATTTGTGGAAGTGCAAGGCGCTTCGAATAAATGGGTGTCTAGATTCTCACTTTCGCTGATTAGGGTAGTCTGGCTATTAAACGAGAAATCTTTGTACTTAAATAATAAAAAAGCGATACATCACGTTACATTTCCTAACATAAAATTTTAAAAAGGCTTTACGTTAATTCGTGTTTATGATAGTTGATAATTATTTATTAAATACATACAAGTATTTTTATTAATTTTTTATGTATAGGTATATGCTATTCTATTCATACATATTTCAGTTTAATAAAAGTACCAGGTTATAAAAATTGTTTTAACATCTGCAAAAAAATTAGTTTTATACGTGCATTAAGACTTCATAAATACACATTGGGTATTTACGGCTGAAACCAACTCAAAAATTCAGTCTTATCAAAACGATTCTGCCAATGCAACTAACGACGGATTTTGGCCTCGAAGAACGCAGCGCTTAAAATGATTACCATTAACAAGATAAACCCATTTCCTTCGCAGCATCTCTTGCTGACAATTTCCGTTTTCAGCAATAACCGATTAAAACTAGAAAATTAATTTTGTCCACTGATGGCTGGATTCCAAAAATTAATAAAACCAAAATTTTAATAATGTTTTTTACGACCTGATGTAATTCTGTGTACTTGTTGTCATATTTGTATTTACAGTAATAGTTTTTCAATCTTATATTTTTATTTATTTAAGAACACCGGCACTAAAAAAATTGAAAGGGGATCGACAAAAATCTTACTAGAGAAGTTTTACTACAGGTGTGTGTAGGGGCATAAACAATTTTACACTTTTTATTTTAGCTATTTAATTTCGGTCACATTTACTTCTTCTTACCTCCAAACTGGACTTTTATTTAAAAATTAAAATAAAAAAGGAAACAGACAACATTAAAAAAAGTTTGATTATCTGAGGATAAATGTTATAATTTAATATTGTCAGCGTCTCAAAAAGAGAAACTAAACACTAGCGTAAAACATATAGAGTGATAAAGGCCGAATATAATATGAAAAAAGCATTTGTAAATAAATTCTTAAGATTTATTTTCAGCCTAATTAAAACAAAAAAAATATTATAAAATGTAAAATTCGTAGCGAAAATAAGGCACAAATATTAGTATGTGCAATAATCCCTCAAGGCGGCTAGAAATAAACTTCGGAAAAACATCTTAAACGATAAACAACTTAAAAAAGTTGGACATGCAAATCTAAAGGAAATATCAAAAACTAAAGACATGATCACAATAAGTTGTGGCCAAAAATTGTTTTATTGGAGAATTTTAAGCCTGCTTATTGAAAATTACAATTTAACTTATTATTAAAGTAATACTTATAATAAATAAAATATATAGTACAAGAGTAGCAATGCGCATGCGTGAATGAGAACGACTTTATTACCTGGGTGGGTTGGAGATAGACCCTGATGACAACACATGTACTGTTAGACGGTCGTTGCACTTGTAATGACTAAAAGAGCAAAAGTGTGTGAAATATAGCATAAAACATGTCTTCCGGCTACTGTCATCGAAGAATTGCTGAGGATTTGTTTCAGATTATTGTCGATAAACTAGATTTTATTAAAAATGTTATAAGATAAAAAAGAGTCTGCAGCTACTAAGAAGAGTATCTCAGGATACTTACTTTAAAGGAAACTGAGGCTACAGAATATTTCTTATATTGTGGGTCAATATTTTTAATATAGGCCGCGTATTCCGGAGTGCAAAATGTAAGAATAAATTATGCAATTATGTATTGATGCCAAGCATTTTTTTAAAATTTGCATAGAATCGATTTGCGGGCTTCTTGGGTATTCTTTAAGAAATAGAAATTTTATTAATATTTCCTCCACCCTCGTGACCTGGTTTTACATTATGTTGACCGAAACACATATTCCTTGAAAAACACATGGAGTTCATTTAACAAAATAGTTGTGATCAGATATCTAAATAAGACTTAAGGAGTGTCAATAAATTCATCGTTAGCCATCTTCGGTCCATTTCTGAACATAGGCCTCTTTCATGTTTCTCCAGTGTTCACGATTTTGAGCCTCTCTGATCCATGCTAACAGGCCGTTTTCTTAAGGTCGTCGGTCCAGCGCATTGGGGTCGTCCTCTGTTTCTTCTTCCTAGGTATGGTCTCCATTTTAATAAAGTGTTAGACCATCTTCCATCTTGGTATCTAGCAACATGTCCTGCGTAACCACTTCAGTTCTGTCATGCTCACAACATCTTTAACTTTCGTGATGCTTCGAATCCATGTATTCCTTCTACGATCTTTTAGGATATTCCTAACATCTGACGCTCCATTGCTCTTTGCGTCACTTTCAATTGGCTCATTGACTGTTTGGTGAGGGTCCATGTTTGTGCTCCGTAGATCAACACCGGTAATATGCACTGATCAAATAGTCTGCTACGTAAACGCATAGGTATATTTAATTTAGTGTTTTAAGTCGAACGCGCTCATCGCGTCGCTCAAAAATTAGTAAAAATAAAAATCTCAAAATTGTAGCAAAAAATTACACAAAACCCTAAAATTCAGAAAGTTAAAAAGCTTTTCTCCATTTACAATTCCAATAGGTACATTTCAAAAAATACTGACAAATAAACCACTGATCAAACAGGCGTGCCCTCGCGAGTTCTCATTCACATTTCGAACCGGCGGGCCGTACATGGCATATCCGGAGCAAACTTTTAATTGGCGGCATTTCACGCTGAAACCCCGAAAAATACGGGAGCGCCGACTTAAAATACGGCGGTGACTAAGCGGCCGCCGCGTAGCGCCCGAAGTATGGCAAACAGAAATAACCGGCGGCCCGCGAAGGTGCGCCCCATGAGGAAGCGGAGATTAGTGGCGGCGTCCGTGAGCGGGCGTCGCGCCAGTTGGCACGGTGCCGGCGCCGGTCGCCCTTTGTTATCGCTAATCGGTGCTGGGCATCGCGTCCATTATAATCCGGCCTTGCTTACGGCGCGTGTTGATTGATTAAGCTTCTGGGTCAGGTCTGGCTGCTGGCTATCAGTGACAAACTTCGAGCGCGAGAATGTCACCTCGCTGGTGGCGAGGGAAAGCCCTCTTTATTGCCTAACGGTGGCTGTGCCATCGAGTGCTCCTGGAAACTCCCACAAACTTAGCTGCATGGCGCATAAATTGACTTCAAAGGGAATTGTCCCCGCTATTGCCACATAAAATCTGCAAATAGCTGCTCATTAATCGTACAGTTTACAACAATGTTTGTTTAACAAGCCTGAAACTTGTAAAATGAGATAAAAGGAACGGCTCTTGCATCACCGAAATTCCATGGCCTTTGTTCTATTTATGAATGCTAACTGTGCCTTTCTCCCTTCATAAATTAGGTTTGAAACCTAATTGTTGCATACCTCTATTTACCATTTGGTTGGTATACAGTACTTGAATCGAATAAAAGAAAATAAATATCAGAATAGCTGTAAAGTTAAAAATAACTGAAAGTATATTGGAAAAAGGCTGTTAGAAATTATGTAAATTCAGGAAAAATAAAACATTAAAAATGTAATAAAACCTATATAATGGGCGACTTCTTCCTGAATCAAACATAAAATATTGGAACAATCGGAATTTAATTTCTATTAGTGTAAAGTACAGAATTAGCAGATACGTATGAAATATGGTGGTCTCCACGACTCCGCCATGCTACCATTATTTCAGCGAAAGTTTTTCGTATAAATTCTCTATTTCACCAATTACACATTTTTAGCTCTGAAATCGTAGCACATTTATTGATATTAATCCCCCCCTTTAAATACCTCCAGAGAAATAATCTAATGGGGTTAAATGAGAAGACCGCGATGGCTAACCGATGGTATCCTTCTGCGATCGGTAAATTTGGTTGGAAGTAAAGTGAGTGTTGCAGATATTGTGTGGCATGTAGCTCCATCTTTATTGAAAAAAAGTTGACTAGCATCTCCGAAAAGTGTACAGCTTTATCAGTAATAGCGTTGCCAGCTTCGTCCTCGAAAAATTGCGGGCTAATGATTCCTCCACCCCACAATGCACACCAAACAATGCATTTTTGTGGAGACATTGGTTTTTCGTGAATAGCATGTAGATTTTTACCACCCCAAATGCGACAATTTTGACGATTCACAAAGCGCTTTAAAGGAAATGAGCTTCATCGCTCAATATTATTTTTTTTAATCAGCATGAATTGCTGTTTTCTAAAATCCAGTTCACAAATGTGCGACACCTCTGGTGGTCTTTTATTTACTTTTTCATGTGTTTAGATACCGACTGTATAAATTCGAGCTTTCTATGTTCACAAAAAGCGAAGGGCGCGCAATTCAAATCCTAAAATTAATTTAGATTACTTTATAATTATACAAAGAAATAATTATTAGATGCAGTTAGTAGTTGACTAGGAAGATGTCGTTGACCAACGTTTGATAACGAACCCTCTGCACTTTAGGAATTTTCAAGTTTTAAGTTAAATATTCATACTTTTCACGAGGGAAAACTTTACAAAATATTTGAAATGCAACTCAATCAGCATAACTAAGAATAATAAACGAAAATATATCCAGTATGGAAAAGATATATAATAGTACACATTTTAACTCTTAAACAGTCTTACAGCTGTAATAGCCCCAGGTAGAAGTAGTAAGTCACAATAAAGGCAAAAAATTACAATTTTATGAGCATATTTAAGAAGATACCCCAATTAAAATATTGCGTTGAAGGACCAAACGCGCTCTAAAGTTTTCAAAAACAATTTATATATGAGAAGTTATTTGTTCATTTCTTCTATTCTCCCCGTTAGTGTTCTTTGGTATCTTTCTTCGGTTTCTGGGTCCCTCAGCCTATCTAAATTGTATCTCTTTGTTTTGATGGTTGTGTTTTGACGTTTGATATCTTTTGTCGTAATCTTGCTTGTACTAGGAAATGGTCGCTGTCACAATCGGCGCCTGTCATTGTTCTCACGTCTATTATATTAGTGCGGTTTGTAAGGTTGATTAGTACGTGATCGATTTGGTTCACCGTTACTTCATCGTTTGATTTCCAGGTTTCCTTATGTACAGTCTTATGCGGGAAGATGGTACTGCTTATTCTTAAACCCCTGTTTGCCGCTAGTTTAATCAGTTTTAATCCATTATCGTTACTTTCCCCGTGTAGGCTATGGTTCCCAATTGTTGGTTTATATGTTTCTTCTCTTCCTATTTGTGCATTGAAGTCGCCCAGTACTATAAGAATGTTTTTCTTTGGGGTGCTATCGATGCTTTCTTCCAGGGCTTAGTAGAATTCCTGTTTTTCTTCTTCTTCTGCCGCTTCTGTTGGCGCGTATGCGTTTATTATAGTTATATTATACAGTTTCTCTTTAATTCTAATTGCGCATAATCTGTTTGATATTGCCTTAAATTGATGAAGTTGCTGTTTGATTCTATTACTAATCACAAAGCCTGTTCCACTTTCATAGTGTCCATCTTCTTTTCCGCTGTACGGTAGCGTGTATTTCCCATGTATAATATCTCCAGTATTGGGTCATCTTGTTTCTTGAACTGCCGTGATGTCTAATTTGTACTTAGTTATTTCCTTTGCCAGTTGTTGTAGTGCTCCTGGCCTGTATAGACTTAGTACGTTCCATGTTCCTAGTAGAATGTCCTTTTTTCGTCGCTTTTGTCGTTTGCCATTAGTCCGTCCAGTCCGAGGCTCGTGTTGAGTGTTTTAACTAGGGCTTTTTCCGGGAAGGATTTCTCCCAGGGTAGTTAACCCCTGCCCAACCCCCTTTTCGGAGGACCATTTCTCCCTCTCTCGTTCGATCCTGACCCTACCTTCCACCCGGCTTGGATACCAGATCTCCAGTAGGGTTGCTCAGGTTGACAGGGTTCACCGCGTGATGGTGAGAGTAGGAATTGAGTAGGAGACTACGTGGCATAATCTGGATCTGATGCCATGTATTGCGCTTCACTACCCCGTTCTGAACAGACTGGAGGAAAATCGTTAAGTCGGTGAAGACCCTTGATGGGTGGTAAAAACCGAGAGAGAGAGAGAGAGAGATGTGTTTATTTTGTAGGTTAATTTAATTATTTCTTTAGTTATTTTGTCTGGGCCGAGTGCCTTTTTAGACTTTGCGTTCATTACTATTGTTTCTTTATCTGTTATTTTTTTATTTTTATTCTGGTTAGATTATTTCTTGGTATTTTGTTATACTTTGTCGTTCTGTAAGTGTTAACCTCGGCTTTTGAAGTAATTTTCCTATAGTTATTTATAACCTTTACCTCATCGGTTATCGTTTATTTTCTGTATCAGGTTATTCCAGCAGTTTCTTTTGGATCTTAATATATTATTTTTATATTCTTTTTAACTGCAACGTATCTGTTTTTAATTTTGTTTTTAGTCTGTTCCGGTATGTGTTGCTGTCTTTTTTTATCCGTGTCAATTTTCTTTGTTCCATTAGACACAGTTTTTTCTCTGAGATTTCATCATTCCACCAATACGTTTGTCTCATTTTTTTATGTAATGCAGTAATGTATTTGACTATTGTCATTCCATCTTTGTATCTTTCTAGTTCTTTTCTTAGTTGCTCTTTAAATTTATTTATATTTTTTCTTTTACGATTTATTATTGCTTATATTTGTACTTTTTGTTATTTCTTTAATCTTGAATGTTATAATTTTATGTAAACTAAAGTTTTCTTTTTCTTCGTCTTTCCAGTCGTGGCACTTATCCAGAATTTTTCTATTTGAAATAGTCACATCGATGTAGGATTCTTGTTAATTTTTTATAAACGTAGGTGTATTCCTGTTGTTTAATGTTTAAAAAAACTATTTTTTATCTTCTATTCTGTTATGATTTGGCCTCTGGGTTGGTTTGTTTTCCCCAGTAATTTGATTTTGTGTTAAGATTTCCCGCTAAGATAGTTTCCTTGTGTTATTTTCCTCTTTTATTTGTATAACATTTTCTATTTTTGCCCAGATATGTTCAAATTCTGTTTTTTTGATCTTTGATAAGATATAGCAGTTAATTATGTACGTTTCTTTCAGTTCAATCCAAGTTATCCTTTGCTTTCCCCATAATCGTGGACCGTTAACTTATTGTTTAGTATTTTTGTTGCTGTGTCTGTTCTTTTGTTATCCATCTTGTATTGTTTACTATGTTCTTGTTTGGTTCGTTTATTAACAATATGTCAATATTTATGCGCTTGCATGCTGCCATCACTGTATCGTGTGCGATTTTACACTTGCTGCCTTTTAATATTCATTATGGTGGTTGCGATGGTCTGTCTGATTCTTCCGCTTTATGACCTGTCTTTTCGCAAAGTAGGCATGCTTTCTGCTCCTCGAAGTCCATGGCCCAGTGTCCTGTTTTTCCGCAATTGTAACACGGTGCTCTTCTGGCTGGCCTATTGCATTCTGAGATTGTATTTTGTGTGACCAGCATTTCCTATATCTTCTCAGATTTATTGTTTTTTCTATGGTACAGTTGGCTGAGCCTACACGTAGATGCCTTTTTTTAAATATTATGTCTGCATATTTTTTGGTGGTTCTTATCGTCGCAGCTCTAGTTTCATTGGCGTTAGATCGTAGTTTCCCTCTTGCATGTCGTTCTTCTTCTAGGCTCCCAGTTCTTTCTTCTTAAGCTGCCAGTATATTTTCTCTCCTACTTGCTGCATCAAGTTCTTTTATATGAATAGTTTCAATTTTCAGATCTCCTGCTTTCTAGTTGTTAGTTGATCCGGATATTTTTCTATCGCTGTTTTTACTTTCTCAATCTTTTCTTAGTTTTTTTGTGCAGTAATTAACAGTTTGCCATCCCTTGTGCTTCTAAGCCCTATTATAGTGTTGCTGACTGGTATGTTACATACTGTTATTTTTACTTTCCTTGTGGTTTTTTTATAGTTGCCATCTTTGTCGTTTACGACTAGCGCATTCCTTTCCTTCTTCAATTTAGTTTGTGCTCCGTAATGTCTTCATTCTTTGCGGCTGTCGATGTGTATATTGTGGCTTTATTTTTAGAATGGTCGAAGACCCCTTCCACCATCTTTCTCATCTTTTCCAGGCTTATTGTTTTAATATGGTGTAGTGCGATTTGTTCTTTTCTTTTGTTTCCCACAATTCTTTGTTTGTTGTGCTGTGTCCTATCTTTATTGCTACTTGGCCTGAATGTTCAATCCCCCCCTCCCCAAGGAGCTGTAAGACCTTGACGTGAACCCTAATTAGTACCTAAAGAAGATCATAATGATCCTGTAGAATTTTGGTCTGCTATTAAAGGCAAGTTCAAAGATTAAAGATAAGATGAAAATATTCAAGTGACAAACAGCATAAAAATATTGCAAAATATATATATATATCTTATAACTAATACCAAGAGAAATATGACCAGATTTTTTTCTGTACGTCCACTAAAGGTAAAATATAGTGGAAAAGAAGTATGCGTACAAAAAATAAATACTGTTTTGTTTTCATAAAATAATTTTCAAGTTTTTTATTATCTTTCTGTAACATATTTAAGCTTTTTGTTTAATTATCTGACAATTGCACAAACGCAAACAAAATTTTAAACTAAATAAAGATTTATAAAATTATAAATGATAGAACTAATGCTCCTTTTATTTTTATATATATTCAATATTATTGTCTGTTAGATAAAACTTTTATCTGGGTAAATGAAAATATAAAATTATTAACCAAATTATTAACATTCTGGCAGAATCATAAAAAGAAATAATAAAAAAGCTTATATACGAAGCGTCGTAACTGAAACTACAATTTTTAATATTTTAATAATAATAGAAGTAAATTCTACAGAGGTCACATAGAAAAATTTTAGTAAACTTCTATTTTCTGTTCTGTTTTTAAATTTCTGGTACGTGTTTACTATCCCTAATGATCTTTTTTAAACTTTCCCATCTGTTATTATAACATGAAATGCAAAAGCTCAACACACGCAACATATCTGATTAAGTATTTAAGGGTGCCTTTTAAAAAAAACATTACAGCAACTTTAAAACATAATAATCAAAAATCAAAGCAAGATTAAATTGTGGAGCGACATTGTAGATTGTTTACACTATGAAAATTATGTTATCTTTAATCTATCCCTTAGATGTACTGGTAGGCATGTCACCAAAAATTGTAAGTTTAGAGACCAAATTATAGTACACAGTGATCAATATTTAATTTTCAGATCAACTTAATCAAAATTATAGAAAAGTGAAAATTATAGAATTAAATGTTCCTACAATTAAAATAAACTGCTTACAATTAGATGACCAAGTGACAAGTTAGACACTATCCTGAGATGCCGCAAAAATAATAATTAGATAGTGTTCTGAAGTTTGATCTATCTTTCATGTGTGACTCAGAAAGAAAAAATTACAAGGAAGGTTTCTGTTCAACTTGTACAAGAACCCCTTATATCACATCTTATCAAAAGCTTGCTAAACTTAAGGCTGCTTTCCTTAATTGTTTTTATTACGTTATGACACTGCTAGTGGGGCGTCTTTCTCGGAAGCCAACAATTAGATGATCTGTAGAGTCCACGTGTTTAGGTTTCTTACAAGACTTTTTAAAATTTTGATATTTTAAAAGAATTATAGGCCTGTAAGTGTTATAAACCTACCTACAAAGTTTTTAAACTAATTAGTACTTATAATTCTAAGTGAAGCTGTAAATGGAAAAATACAATAAACTTTTTATTTATTAACAGCTACATCTAGACTGGTGAAATTACTTTAATAATTGACGCAGTCATCTTTCTTGTTTAATTCTTATAGCTTGTTCCTGATGTTAGACTTCACAATTTCCTTATGCTATATTACAAACTGGCGGATGTTTTAAATCGAAAATATTTAATAAACTCCGCGCTCATCAGATTCGGATTTGCACTTGGAAACGGTATAATCGTAAGTAAAAATCATCACTCCCAAGTGAGTGACGTTTAATATCAGCATTTAATATCGCCTAGACGAATGGGGCTTTTGTTGTTGTATTAGCACGAGGGAGTTCATTTAACTTTGCAACACGAAACTGCCCGTTGTTTCTCGAAGTTCTGGTAATTTAAAACTTTCACGGCAACTTTGCACAACAGCAACTTATTTTTGGGCGATACCGTGGTAATTTATGTTCGGTCGTTCACTGCCGGGTTTAGGCGTAAGTTCTGCTAAGCTTCTCTTATAAGAAATGACATACAGGTATATGTTTAATTATTTTGAGTTTTCTAAATGATGGTCAATATAAAAAGCAGTGATAAACGATACTAACATTTAAAAATAATTGTCCAGAATATGACTAAGGAATTTATCTAATATTGGGTGTTGAAACGTTAACTTTTAAATAATTGAGACCACATTTTTTAATAAAATCTGTAAAAGATACTTTTAGTAATATTTTTATTTATTTGGTGTAATTGGTTTAATTTACTTATTATGAGTTAGAAATCTAAAAAACGCCTAAAAATACACAATTTGATTTTAGTTGAATAAAATTTATAATAAGATGCCTTATTGTAAGAATAATTAAAATTTTGTTCTTATACAAAATGATTGTTTCTGATAACAAATTAAAAATAAACAAGGTTTGAAATTAATTTACTCGAAGTTGGTTGTGCTTAATGGTTTGCTTACTTTGCACATCTTACTCATTATTTTTGCGGTTATAGGAGTATTAATGTATACTCTATCAAAAAGTGTAAAACTTAGCTGCAATTTTGTGCTTATATTTACAGGAAAATGGACGTGAATTGACGCCCCGTAATTCCAGTATCCAAAATACTGACAATTTTATTTGAATGGAAAAAAACGTAGTATTGATTTGTAACAATAAAATTATTTTATAGCCCATGTAAAACTTTTTGAAATAGTTTTAATAGATTTGTTTATTTATAAAAAATCATCTCATGAGATCGTAGAAACTACCACGTTTTATAAAAAAACATTGTAATTTTTGCATAGGCTTCACCTCACACAAGTCTCTAGTTCAGCTCACATTAAAGAGCAATGACCAAACTATTTTATTCTTATGTCTTTATACAACAGGTCGTCAACATAGTGAAAGCAGCTAATCTTCCACTGCCACTACTTCCTTCTATGTTAAAATCTCTCTTCAGACGTAACCTTTTATATATTTTACAAGTTACATTAAAAAGTATTTGTTAAAAAAATTGTGAACAATTTGAAACAAAAATATTGATTGTTTAAAATTTTTTCAGAAATTAAACTTACCGTTTTGATGATTTCTCTTTAAAGACGTTGAGATTCTACAGACATATTTCATTCAAGTGATACACTATATTTTTGGTTGGGTCCTATAATGAATAATTTCGGGAATTTAAATTGGGTGAATAGGTTGGCTAATGAATGACTACTTTTGTCTTTGCTATTGCGTCCAAATTTTACCGAAGACTTATGGTAACCGTCCATATTTTCTTTAGTTTGGTGGGTTCTAGCGTTATATTCTATAAACCAGAATCCACCCTTCATCGAACTTTAACTGATCTAAAAAAATTTATTTATGTATTTATTTATATACTGATAGAACGGTCAGATAATATGATGTAACAATGTTCAAATTACCAATCGTACACGAAACTATAACCCGCTTTGAGTGTACTCACTGTTATAACTTTTGGTTTTTACTACCTCCTTTTCTCTATTTACGGTAATTATAAATGTTTGCAACGGGCTGATCCCCCGCAAAGGATCTCGACAGCTTCCTTAGAAGCGGCGAAACCCCTCCAAGGGGTGTTAAGCCATTCATTCATAAATGTTTGCAAGTTGTTCCAATTCATAGTAATACTTGTCTGAGAACTATATCGTTCTATAACAGATTTGCTTCAATTAATCATTTGCACTAAAATAATAGGAAATTGATATTGCCTTTCAATTTCTCGGTTAATAAATTTAAATTTTATGGGCGAAAAGTTTTAATTTTTGGCTGCCGATCCGATGAAGAAAAATTCTTTCAATTTTCATCTCTTTTCATGAGTTTCTCTTCAGTCGTGACTTTTCATGGACTTCAACATCATTCTGAACATTTCTACTACTCAACCATTTCTTGGCCAAACCTAAAAATTTTAAATGATCTTTTTAATAACAATTTGTTATCAATTTTTTAAAAATTGTCAAATAAAAATTACCAATACTTTCCGAATAATTGTTCGTTGATCTAATAATAACTTCTGTTTTATCTTCTATAATTTGTTTCGGTGGTGTCTTTGCCACATTGGTATCAAAATTCGATCATTTGTATCCTTTTAAAAACCTAATGTTTTTCGTTCGGCAAAGGCATTTTATAAAATCTGAAACACATGTTATGTTTGCCAAATATATGTCAACGAAACCTGTGATTATTAAAAAGTTTGATCAAGCAGTCTACATGGGACACTGTAGAATTCAATCTAATTTATTAATTGTATAGATCAAGTTTTAAACCACTTACAGTTTTTGCTATATTTCTTTTTATTTCATATTTCTCGTTTTGTTCATTGTCCTTAGATATGCGTCTTTTGTTTCTTTTATTGCTCTTAACTGGTTGTTTTATATTTGTAATTTTTTTTCCTTTGTTACTTTCAATCTCATCCCTATGCTTTTTCTGCTTCTGTTCTGATAGCTTCTTTCGTATTTTTTGCTTCTAATTATATTTTTTTATTTAGTACTTGTTGAAGTAAGTGTTACCTTACTGAGTTATATATCTATAAACACATACATCTTGAACACACTTCTACTCCACTTATATTCATCCATTGTTCTTAAAGAAAGTCTTTATAATTTTTAATTTATTCTATACATATAAACACTTCATTTATGTTTAACGTTTTTTCTTTGCAAGGTTCTACATCATTATCTACAATTTGATTGCCTATACTGGTATTGAAGTCCTTTGCCTGAATCAATTGGCCATTATTGTTTATTTTATTGAATGTATTTTTTTACGTATATTATATAAATGATTATATATTTTGACCTAACGCTCAATATTGCAATTTGTTAATTTTAAACGTACAACTTTTTAAGTCACATTATATATTTTGTATTAATATTACTAATCTTTTCCTTTATCATACTTTTGGTACTCCGCTGTAAATCATTAAGTAGTTGTTTAATTCCTTAGCTTTTTCTGTTTTTCAACTCATTCATGTTTCAATTCCTATTCCTTTAAAGTGATACTTCTTACATTCCATATTGCTGCTGTTAAAAAGTTTGTTGTGATTATCATTACTAAATCTATCATTTTTGAGCCTGGTGGTAAAGCTTTTGTGGTTAATTTTTTTTTACACATATGAATATGTTTGTGACTCTACCGTAAAAGTCTCCTTCTTTACCAGGGCTTGGGACTGGGAGAGACTTGATAGTCTACTCAACGTAACAACGTCATTTCGGACAGAATTTTAAATTGATATTTACATTGGTTACATTTACTACTTACTATACAGTTGACAGATTATTATTTATATGTCTCCTGTAACTAGCTTCATCCTAAGAAGACATTTTTCTACAAACTAGCACCGGTCCATGCGTCGAACAAAATTTACATTTTACAATGTATTCTTACTGTCTATCTCTTCCTAAACACATTGATAAAAACATTATTTCTTTAATAATTAATGAGTATATTTTATTCTTTTTAGAACAAACTTTATTGCTTGTGTTTAAAATGCGATTTAAATTGAGCACGAGTCTTGTGAAACAATTGAAGTGCAAAAAAGCTTACAAAACTTAGTAGTATTTACAGGTTTTCTGTAAATTTTGATCATTTGTTCTGAAATTACCTAGTAATGCATCGTATTTACAAACATACCCGATTAACGGAGTAAACAAGAAATTATTTAGATTAACAGAAAGTAATAATAAACAAAAAATAAATCTCAATTTAGCATTTTATTGATAACTGAATAGTTACGGATTCTAAACTGTATTTCAAAATAATTATACTAAATAAAAAAATTAGATAGGCACTAACCTCATTCTTTTATAAAAAGAATACAAATATTTTTTGCGTTTTTAATAACCTATAAGGTAACGGCATTCCCTCTTCGCTTGCATGGTCATTAGGCTTCAGTTGTTGTGAATTGAATTTTGTAAGCATGGAGACACAGATCTTTAGTGAGTATATTAGAGAGCTTCTTGAAATTTGCAATTTTGTCCACGACGCCGAATTGAGGTTCCTGGATTGTCACCGACACCTCACGCACTGCTTCGATGTTGACATTTGAACGGCTTGTTTTTGGACGACCAGTGTGTTTGGCTCTCCAACGGATCCTGTCTCTCGGAATTTTTCAATTAATCTCTTCACAGTTGACGAAATTAAAACACTATTCCGATCATATTTTGTATGAAATTTTCTAACAGCGGCCGCCACGCTTTCATTATTTTTGAGATATTGTTCAATAATGAAGACACGTGTAACGCTCCGTTTTTACTAACCCTTAACTGTCAGCTGTCGATTTGTTTTTGTTTTAGAGAGGGGGTGTGTATTTATGTATTTGTTGGGATTGCAGATTAAGACATGATTTTTCCCGTTATTTAAGGATGGGGATTAGTCATGGGTCGCATAAGGAGTACCCCCGAAGTAGACTTGATTCCGTCGGGATCACGGAGTGCGTTTTCCTGCTACCTATACTTTGTTAATAGCACTTTTAAATTCACACTGTTTAATGTTAAAAATAACACTAGAAAAATTTACTGCCAATTATGGAGCAAGATTAATGTTTTTAGTTTATTTAATTTTGTAGTTGTATCTAATATCTTACGCGTATGTTTTACTTTTATCATAATGGATATACGTTAGTGACTCTATAAAGTTTGCCACTTTTTTGTTACTACCTACATATACATACTATATTTTTTCCGTTTTTCTCTTATTTTTAGTTACATCATGAGAATCTGCTTTAGGAAGGCTATATATGATATTAAGAGTTAGAAAGACACGAATATCAAATCCTAAAAAGCAAGACTTTATTGCTATTTACAAAAACAAAAAATTACTTTTCTCGATACTATGGACGGTACTTTTCTTAATTGTGGAAAAGAAAGTCTTGAGCAATATTTCACTGATAATGATAGATGTGTTTGTAGTCTGTCATCGTTTTAGATGGCATATTATTCTATTAAAATATATTTTTTTAATTTATTAACCCAAAAGTAAGAATGATTTTTAGAGTTTGAATGTGTGGGTTTTGAAAAATAAACAATTTTGCTTTAAGACATCCCAAAGAGACATTGGAAAACTAATGGGTTTCAACAAAACAATATTTATAAACCATATGGGAAGAATTAGAATTAACCAACAATTTTTAAAACAAAGGGCATTTACGACGAAACAAGAGTTATTATAACAAGCTTATCAAAGCTAATTGCCCCAACAAGATCACTCGGTTTCTAAAGTAGTGTCTTAAAACGGATTGCATAATAAAAGCTATTGGTTTATTTGTGCTTTTTTTTTATTTTTAAATAAAAACAAGTTTATTTTAAATTTAAGAAGTGGTGCCACTTTGTGAAAAAAACGTAGTATTGATTTATAACAATAAAATTATTTTATAGCCCATGTAAAATAGTTTTAATAGATTTGTTTATTTATAAAAAATCATCTCATGACATAGTAGAAACTACCACGTTTTATAAAAGAACATTGTAATTTTTGCATAGGCTTTACCTCACACAAGTCTCTAGTTCAGCTCACATTAAAGAGCAATGACCAAACTATTTAATTCTTATGTCTTTATGCAACAGGTCGTCAACATAGTGAAAGCAGCTAATCTTCCACTGCCACTGCTTCCTTCTATGTTAAAATCTCTCTTCAGACGTAACCTTTCATATATTTTGCAAGTTATATCAAAAAGTATTTTATTAGAAAAAATTGTGAACAATTTGAAACAAAAATAATGATTTTTTAAAATTCTTCTAGAAATTAAACTTACCGTTTTAATGATTTCCCTTTGAGATTCTACAGACATATTTCAGTGAAGTGATACACTGTATTTTTGGTTGGGCCCTATAATGAATAATTTCGGGAATTTAAATTGGGTGAATAGATTGGCTAATGAATGACTACTTTTGTCTTTGCTATTGCGTCCAAATTTTACCGAAGACTCTTATGGTAACCGTCTATATTTTCTTTAGTTTGGTGGGTTCTAGCGTTATATTCTATAAACCAGAATCCCCCCTTCATCGAACTTTAACTGATCTAAAAAAAATTATTTATGTATTTATTTATATACTGATTGATCGGTCAGATAATATGATGTAACAATGTTCAAATTACCGAACGTACACGAAACTATAGCTCGCTTTAAGTGTACTCACTGTTATAACTTTTTTTTTACTACCTCCTTTTCTCTATTTACGGTAATTATAAATGTTTGCAAGTTGTTCCAATTCATAGTAATACTTGTCTGAGAAATATATCGTTCTATAACAGATTTGCTCCAATTAATCATTTGTACTAAAATAATAGGAAATTGATATTGCCTTTCAATTTCTCGGTTAATAAATTTAAATTTTATGGGCGAAAAGTTTTAATTCTTGGCTACCGATCCGATGAAGAAAAATTCTTTCAATTTTCAGTTCTTTTCATGAGTTTCTCTTCAGTCGTAACTTTTCGTGGACTTCAACATCATTCTGAACATTTCTACTACTTAACCATTTCTTGACCAAACCTAAAAATGTTAAATGATTTTTTTAATAATTTGTTATAAATTTTTTAAAAATTGTCAAATAAAAATTACCAATGCTTTCCGAATAATTGTTCATCGATCTCATAATAACTTCTGTTTTATCTTCTATAATTTGTTTCGGTGGTGTCTTTGCCACATTGGTATCAAAATACGATCATTTGTATCCTTTTAAAAACCTAATGTTTATCGTTCGGCAGACATTTTATAAAATCTGAAACACATGTTATGTTTGCCAAGATATGTCAACGAACAATAATAATAGTTCGTAATAGGCCTCGAATTTGGGGTCAAAGGATAGATCTGTTACAGTCTAGAGCCTAGTACACAAGGGTAGTAACGTGGCAGCGCTACCGACCGCCTATTATTACAGAGTTTGATCCAGGTACTCATTTATTGCAGCCTGAGTCGAGCTAGTAAAATTCAGCGATCAATTGCAAGATTCGAACCCGCAACTCTTGGTTTCGTAGTCTAGCGATCTATCCACTAAGCTACCACGGCTCTTATGTCAACGAAACCTGTGATTATTAAAAAGTTTGATCAAGCAGTCTACATGGGACACTGTAGAATTAAATCCAATTTATTAATTGTATAGATCAAGTTTTAAACCACTTACAGTTTTTGCTATATTTCTTTTTATTTCATATTTCTCGTTTTATTCATTGTCCTTAGATATGCGCCTTTTGTTTCTTTTATTGCTCTTAACTGGTTGTTTTATATTTGTAATTTTTTTCCTTTGTTACTTTCAATCTCATCCCTATGCTTTTTCTGCTTCTGTTCTGATAGCTTCTTTCGTATTTTTTGCTTCTAATTATATTTTTTTATATAGTACTTGTTGAAGTAAGTGTTACCTTACTGATTTATACATCTTTGTTATATATCTATATACACATACGTCTTGAACACACTTCAACTCCACTTATATTCATCCATTGTTCTTAAAGAAAGTATTTATAATTTTTAATTAATTCTATACATATAAACAATTCATTTATGTTTAACGTTTTTTTTTGCAAGGTTCTACATCATTATCTACAATTTGATTGTCTATACTGGTACTGAAGTCCTTTGCCTGAATCAATTGGCCATTCTTGTTTATTTTATTGAATGTTATATATTATACAAATGATTATATATTTTGACCTAATGCTCAATATTGCAATTTGTTAATTTTAAACGTACAACTTTTTATATCACATTATATATTTTGTATTAATATTACTAATCTTTTCCTGTTTCATATTTTTGGTACTCCGCTGTAAATCATTAAGTAGTTGTTTAATTCCTTAGCTTTTTTCTGTTTGTCAACTATTCCTTTAAAGTGATACTTCTTACATTCCATATTGCTACTGTTAAAAAGTTTGTTGTGATTATCATTACTAAATCTATCATTTCTGAGCCTGGTGATAAAGCTTTTGTGGTTAATTTTTTTTTACACATATGAATATGTTTGTGACCCTACCGTAAAAGTCTCCTTCTTTACCAGGGCTTGGGACTGGGAGAGACTTGATAGTCTACTCAATGTAACAACCTCACTGCGGCCAGAATTTTAAATTGATATTTACATTGTTTGGTTTTAATCTAAGCTGTTCTGACTGCTACTTACTATACAGTTGACAGATTATTATTTATATGTCTCCTGTAACTAATTTCATCCTAAAAAGACATTTTTCTACAAAGTAGCACCGGTCCATGCGTCGAAGAAAATTTACATTTTACAATGTATTCTTACTGTCTATCTTTTCCTAAACACATTGATAAAAACATAGTTTTTTTAGTAATTAATGAGTATATTTTATTCTTTTTAGAACAAACTTTATTGCTTGTGTTTAAAATGCGATTTAAATTGAGCACGAGTCTTGTGAAACAATTGAAGTGCAAAAAAGCTTACAAAACTTAGTAGTATTTACAGGTTTTCTGTAAATTTTGATCATTTGTTCTGAAATTACCTAGTAATGCATCGTATTTACAAACATACCCGATTAACGGAGTAAACAAGAAATTATTTAGATTAACAGAAAGTAATAATAAACAAAAAATAAATCTCAATTTAGCATTTTATTGATAACTGAATAGTTACCGATTCTAAACTGTATTTCAAAATAATAATTATACTAAATAAAAAAATTAGATAGGCACTAACCTCATTCTTTTATAAAAAGAATACAAATATTTTTTGTGTTTTTAATAACCTATAAGGTAACGGCACTTATAGCGGACACGATACCAATAGATGACACTTCGTGTTAAAACTTGAAAAAATAAGAAATACATTTTAAATTTGGCGCTTTTTTATTTACTAGGATGGCACCTTGTTATTGACGATAGCAAATGAGCAGTATAAACAAAGCCAACCATTTTGTTTTGTGTGTCAAAAAATTTTTTTTAATCCAACTTCAAAATAGCTTGAATTCTGAATAATCCTTGCGGAAAAACTAAGGCAAGTGCTTCCGGTAATTAAGGTTTAATGTAAACATGATTTTCTTTTTGCTTGTTTTGGTAACATATCCAACAAAAACAGATATTGACGAATAAGTTTATGGAATGTTTCACTCAATGTCGTAATTCGGTGTACTCTTTCAGGACATTGTCATCTTCAGGTTCCATAAACCGCAAGTCTCCCCTAAAGTTGACAGATCTGTCCACTACAGGTTATTTTACTCGTATTAAAATTGGATGCTTAAACATCAGTGCCGTAGATTCTTCTGAAATATATTTGAAAACAAATGTGTAATTATGACGGGAACCTTAAGTTGACAGCCAGTGTATATCTTTAGGTTCCAATGTGTCATCCTAAGGGACTATTTTAATTTCAGATGCCTCCGGTTAAAATATTGCAGTATGACAAGGATGCTATGCGTTCGGCATTGGAAGACTGCGCTAAAAGACAACCTGTTGGAATGGTTGCAAAAAAGTGGAGGATTCCGCGTTCAACACTTTGCTCAAAATTCAAAGGAATAACCCCAATTTCGAGGAAGATGGGTGCTGAAATAGTTTTTAGCGCGGAAGAAGCATTACGACTTAAGGAGTGGGTGTTGGAGCCCGCCAAGAGAGGATTTCCTCTATCAATATCACAACTTCTGTATAGTGTGAGCAATCTGGCCAAGGAACTAAAGAAGAAAACATTTGTTGAAAATCCACCTTCCAAAAAATGGTATCATTGTTTTATGGCCTGTTATTGCAGAAAGAATTTGTCAGAATTTGACTACGAGTCGTGCATGGCAAGAAGAAGTTTTTTCGATTTTGGAGAGAGATCCTTGAGGAGTGTGGAACCCGGCGTGTTTTTAACGCCGATGAGACTGTTTGTTTCTTGAATCCGAAGGGTGGGAAAGTTTTGGCCCCTAAAGGTGATAAAGCAATATTTCAATGTGCTGGGAACGACAAAAAAGAAAATTTAACCGTCCTGGTAACAGGCAATGCCGCTGGTGAACTTGCACCTCCCATGATTGTGTATCGTTACTCGAGGGTGCCCTCATTGATATACGACACTACCCCAAAAGACTGGGGTGTAGAAAATCAGAAAAGAGGGTGGATGACCTGCCAACTATTTTATTAATACATGGCAAACATATTTTTCCCATGGTTGCTGAAAAATGAAATTGAAAGGCCAGTAGTGTTTTTTCTTAGTGGGTACGTCTCTCATTTATCAATGGAATTGAGTCAGTTTTGCAAAGAGAAGGGCATTGTGCTTGTGTCTCTTCTGTCAAATGCCACACATTTACTACAGCCCATGGACCTGGCGGTGTTTCGAACCTTGAAAATGAATTGGCAAGAGAGAGCTCGAAATTATCGTATGTATAACGACGAAAGCGTCACGAAAACTACATTTGGGCCCTTATTAAAAGAGTTAATTGAAGAAGAGTTAATAAATCAGCCTTCAATTCTGCAGAATGGATTTAGAAAGTGTGGACTTGTTCCATGGTGTCTAAAGGCAGTACCAATCGATCGAAACCCGAGTGCTCCTGTGATTGACAGCTTGAGAGTACGGAAAAATGATCGTTTGACTGGCTGGAGTCAGTCATGGGTTCCGAAAAAGTGAAGTTATTTTACCAAGTGATTGTTGATGTAGAGGATAGAAGTCTATTCGCCTGAGACCGAAAAATCCGGCACACTGCAAATAAACTTCTATCTTCTATATCAACGATGTGGATATTGAAGATCCAGTTGAGGAACCTTGGTCCAAACACACTCGTGCCATCACTTTTCAAAAGGAGTCTTTTTTATCCTAAAACTAAAGAAAACGAACGCGGTGGTAGGAAACCAAAGAGAAAAAATGCCTAGTGTAATCACGTCAGCAAGTGGACGTTGTATACACAAAAAAGTCTGCTGAGAAGGAAAAGAAGGAGGAAGAAAAGAAAGCACGTTTAGTAGCTCGTCTACAAAAGAGACAAGACAAAGCTAAAGCTGCACAATTAAAAAATGTCAATAGAAAACTGTTCCCTCCAAAAAAACGTGCAAGAAAATCGCTTGACTCCCTCGACACAGATTCAGAGCATGAATCGCTGATAAGCCTAAATTCATCTTCAGGCGGTAGTGACTCGGGTGACGATATTTCAGTCACTGAAAACACTGGACTGTCACTGCTTCCTGCTAAAAAAGAGAAAGGTGAATTTGTAGCGGTGCGCTACGACGAGAACGTCTTCCCTGGAGTAGTGATAGAAGTTCTCCAAAATGGTCCTAAGGTGAAGGCAATGAAAAAAAAAATGGGCGGCTGTGGAAATGACCAGAGAGGGACGACATTTTATTTTACTATATAGCTCGGTGGACGATATTTTAGGCCACAGTACCCCGCCTTCCAAATTTAGTAGCCGAAGGGAAATTTTTTCAGTGCCGGAGTTAAAAGAACTTAATTAGACTAAGTAAATGACATTTATGTACTGAATTTTTCCAATTACTTAAGTAAGTACAAGGTACAAGTTTGATTTGAAGTAATTAATTTCGAATTGTACTTTTTTTGTTCAATTTTCAATACACAGTTCAGTTAACTAAGTACCTGTAGATAACATGTTTGTATCCAAATAAGTGTTGGGAAATAACTGAGTAGGGGCTGTCATCTTTAGGTTCCAAAAATGTCATCTTTAGGTATCATCATAGTTTTCACTGTCCCCTTCAGGTGCCAAAACCATATCCGATAAAAAATTAAAAAACAAATCCTACGCTTAAGTTAAGGATAAACGTGCATCTTAATCTGTTAGAGGAAGACACAAGATCGTAAGTAAACATCTATCTTTGTTGTTTGTTTAAAAACTTAGATGTATGAGTAAAAAAAGTAAAAAAAAATTCTTATAGTGTCCACTATAGGTGCCGTTACCTTAATGGTGTTTAGTTGTTATTTTGAGTTTCTTTTTGAAACGGCGACGCAGAAGCTTATAACGATTCTTATTGTTTTATTTTAACTTAATATAAGTTTAACAGTTTTTCTGATTATTTATATTTTTCGGTTATTTCTACATACGGTTTTTGTTTTTCTGCTTTAATTAACTAGCAGAATATAGTATTTTATTTTTAATTTATTTTTTATTTAGTTAATTTGTCATTTACCATTTTTGTTGTGACTTTTCAAAGTACATTTTTAATTATTAGGTGTTGATTATTTTATTGATAATCTACAACCCTACAATACAAGGCTAAAAAATAAGTTTATTTAAAACATTGCTTCATTTACATTTTATCCTGTTAAAATTAATTTCATGTTCTAGTTCAGCTGGCCAGAAAAATTGCTACTGCTTTATCTTAGTAAATTATCTTAGTTATTTAGTATTCTTGTGAGTACAAATTTAAATTTGTTTAGCATCAGCAGATAACATGAAACCCCGAACGTCTTTAATGCGAACATTCTAGCGACAACTGCAAACTGGCGAGGAGATGATGATTCCTGTCTGCTTCCGTAAAACGGCGGCGAGCCCCTTAAACAAGCAATAATATTCGGAACGTAAGTGCGCATTCGTCGGCGTTTAATATTCCTTATTAGCTGCGGAATATCCCCAGACAGTTCTGAGCAGTACACTTGCTTGTTTATTAAGGATCTCGGCAGCACGGCAGGCGCTTTTCGCGTAATTCGCAATATCTGTAAACCACCTGCAGAGGTACGAAATTCAGTCCTATTTGCGCAATATTAATTATCTAGGATAAAACGTTTCGTACTGCCGGCGACGTTATTGCAACGGGTTGCTAGGCGCTTAAACGGTGCACTAAGAGATATTCCATTAGCGACTAATTCACGGGTTCCTAGCTGGATTATTAATATTTAGCGTTGCAGTTCAATATGCACATCAGTCGCTGTCTTGATTAATTAAATTTCAGGTTGCGAGTAGCAGACAGCAAAGTTGTAAAAGACACTGAAACTTATTTTTTTTGTTTGTTTTAAATCTTCTTAATTATGCATGTATAATTATAGACATACTTTTAAAACCAATGTTTTGCGTAGCAAAAATGACACCTACATAAGAGTAAGTGTAGTTCAAGCACATATAATAATATTAGGGTATTAGGGTGGTAGGAGTCTTTGTTTTTTAATATGAACATTATTTATTTAATGTTTTAATGGAAATATAAAATATGTCATTCATCTACGAGACAAGCTTTTAAACCTTGTTGGCACCACTTTTGTAGTTTAAAATCAAAGAACGGATGACACCTTTTTTTTACTTTCTGAAAGTTAGCAAACAGACAACCGGGTAAGAAGTGTTATTAATCGAAACAAATCAGGATTCTTGGCAGAATAGAAAACAATTTGAATCCATTGAGCTCCTCTAATTGTTGCCGGATTCTTCGGGCCGTAGGTTGCCTGGTATAATTAATTTGCAGCAACATCTGTATTTGATTGACCACATCAGAGTACTGCTGTTGCAAAATAGCATTTATAAAGGTATTGACAGTAAAAGTTAGAGGTAATGACCTGGCCTTCAGCAATCAGCTCAAAGTAAATTTTATCTTTGTAATTCCACCAGACGCAAAGCATAACTTAAACTTTAAGACTCTTGAGTTTTACTGCAGACTTTCCAACTTATTTTTATCTACTTATACTACGAAGATAAATTTAGTTTTTGTCACTGTTAACGACTGAGAAATGCTCTGGACACAGTAACCTGGTATTCAGCAAAATGATCAAAGCTCTTGTAATAATTATAGGATAACTGGATATATTTTGATAGTTTTCAAATACAGTTTCTTGGTTTGCTACATCAAGCCGTTCGAATCGAGGCGGAATTAATGGCTAGTGAATTTTGGGTAGTACGACCTCATATCGCATCTTAACCGTTAACCTCATTAACTATTCGACCTGCATCCTGACTTTCAAATTACAACATTCGTATTGGGTATGTTGCTTAGTTTCTTAATTTTAAATTTTAAGAAATGAAATTCATTACGACAGAGCACAATCTACAAATTAAACTATTTAATATAACTTGTTAAATGAAAAATGAAAGAACTTTTTCACTACCCTAACAGCAAGATGGTATAAAAGATTTCCACGATATAACGGTAGACGATACGACTGTTTTTTAATTAGGCGGATGAAGTCTTTAAAGGAATAGCAAACTAATGAGGATCAAATGATAAGAAGCTTATTCTCATTTTGTTTTGCTAAATGTAATTTATAAATATTACATTTCAAGACAGAGTCGCAGAAAATTCTGTTGTTGGTATTTTTTCGGTTTACATAAGTAATTGCTGCATATAAATACTGACAACATTAAAATTATGTAAAATCATTCCCTCTTATGCGCCTCACTATTTGTATAATTATTTTTCCAGTTTCTTCCAATTGTTTAAATTTACTAACTGTAACAATTTTTCACTGATAGTCTCAATATTTTTATGTGTGTTAAACCGCCAACTACCTACTCCATTATTTTTATTTTACCTTTTTTTTAATTTGAAATTTTATTTTGTATTTTTTTTTAATTATTCAATGTTGTTTGTAGTCTTTACCATATAAGTACCTGATCACAATAATATTATATTTATTTTTATTTTATACTTTTTCTGCTCGTTTTTATTTTTTTAATATTTTATATCTCTTACATTATAAATTTTTGTGTTTATTCATATTTTACTTTCCAATTTTTAGTGAACTATTAATTTGTTTAACATATGATGAGTTCAGGAACAGATTAAAATACTATAAAAATAAAAACGTAAGCAACATTAAAAAAGAACAAATATGTGACATAAGAAAAATAAAATAAAAGCCACAAATTGCAGCAGAATAGCACAAATAAAGGAAATGTTTATTAAATGAAGAAACAATAACGACAATAAAGACAAACTAGACATTTTTAATACTACAGAGAACCAAAAAATCATTCAAAAAGATGTTAAACTTACTTCTTTAAGTGACAAACCATCAAAGAGTTGAATAGTAGAATTTATAAGGCAAAAGACATTACGCAAATCGTAACGAAAGAAAAGATGCTTTGGATTTCAAAAAAAAAGATTAAAAAAGTATATAGACGATAATAATAATACATAGTAATATAATTGACTTTATTTGGGCAGAAATTTTTACCAACACCATCGGGCGGTTGGGATTTATTAAAACCATTTTCAGTCAGGAACAGTTTATGTAGAGTATTTAAGATGTTTTTTTTTATTTCCCTTCACTTTACAATCTGTTGCTTAACAACATTCAGTAAATTTTTTACAAGTAAATATAAATAACATGTTGAAAATAAACCTTTGTATATTTCTTTAATAACTCAATAATTTGTCTAATAGCGTAACCTAACTATAAACTAAAAACTAGAGTGATTATATATAAGTACATAAACAAAAACGTCTTGGTAGGTCAGAGAATTTAAACTTTTTCAGCCGTGGTTCTTCAAGATCTGGTTCCATTAAGTGCTCCACAAGAGCGTTAGGGTGAGCGCTAAGCCTGGTCCTGTAGCGAACGCTGTATTTTTGGATTTCATCATTGATGGAAGGAATGTTGAGATCTCGCCGAATGACTTCATTTGGAACGTACCATGGTGCGTCAACCATAGATCTGAGAATTTTGGACTGAAATCGTTTTAGGATCTCAATATTGGAGTTGCTGGCGGCACCCCACAATTGTATCCCATACGCCCAGATTGGTTTAATTATTGCCTTATATAGGAGTACTTTATTTTCGATTGACAATTTAGACTTGCGGCCTAAGAGCCAGTACATTTTTTAGATTGTAATGCCTAGTTGCTTTCTTTTTGTCCAAATGTATTTCCTCCATGTGAGTATTCTGCCTAAATGGATGCCTAAATATTTAACGGTTTCGGCTTGAGGTATCTGTTGACTATTTAACTGTACTGGTGGACAAGTGCCCCTTTTGGTGGTTAAAGTCACGTGGGTTGACTTTGTTTCATTTACTTCTAATCGGCATTTTTTGCACCGTTCCAGTTCGAACAGGTGGTTTTGAAGATACTGAGATGCTGTATTCTGGTCGAGGTGTGATGCCAATAGAACAATATCGTCTGCGAAAGTAGCGACGGTCGTTGTTTGTAAGTATGGAAGATCTAACGTAAAAATTAGATATAATATTGGGCCCAGAACACTACCCTGGGGGACTCCTGCTTTGATATGGTATAAAGATGTTTGAGATTCACTGTGTATGACCAGAAATGTTCTGTTAGAGAGGTATGATTGCAGTAATTGATAATAATCTGGTGAAAATATATTTTTGAGTTTGTAAAGTAGTCCATTATGCCAGACTTTGTCAAAAGATTGCTTGACATCGACGAATACTGCCGAGCAATAACGTTTGTACTCAAAATATTTTAAAATTATGTCTGCTAATCTGTGGACTTGCTCGATTGTAGAGTGGTGTCTTCTAAATCTGAATTGGTGATCTGGTATTACGTTGTTGTTTCACTAGTAGCAACCTTTCAAATAGTTTTGACAAAATTGGCAACAGGCTAATTGGTCTGTAGGATGACACTTGTTCAATGGGTTTTCCAGATTTGGGTATCAAGATAATTGTGGCTACCTTCCATTGTTCGGGGTACCGTAGTCTTAGAATTAATTGAATAAGTAGGTAATGAATCTAAAACCCTTATCTGGCAGTTCTTTGAGTATCTTGCCCTTAGTGAGGTCGTATCTTGGGTGTTTTATGGGAGCTTACGTCTTTAAGAATTGCTGTTTCAATTTCACTAATTTTAAACGGTTTGATAGGTGGTGTCATTCGGAATGGCGCCTGGAGGTATTCCAAAACTTCACGTTCTTCCTCTTTGGCACCTTTAGCGGAAAAAGGTTTAAACATCTCTGCTAGATGTGTAGCAAACGCCAAGCATTTTTCTTCGCTGCTTCTAGCCCAAGTGTCATTCTTTAATCGAATGGGAGTAATATGCTGCTGTGGGCGTTTTAACCTCTTAGTGGCTTTCCAAAGTGAACAGTCCGTAGCCTCAGTTGGTGTCAGATGTGATAGGTAATTTTGTATTGCTTGATTTTTAATGGAACAAAGAAGATTCTTGAGATCACTTGTTGCTCGGTTAAGTGTCCGTTTGTCGGTTGGATGTCGCGTGATTTGCCATTTCCTGCACAATTTGCGCTTCTCTGCGATTTGTTGTTTTACTATAACAAGACAGTCTAGATTATCGTCATTTTTATGTTTATTTTTTGGCGTAGCCTGCCATGCAGCTTGTTGGGCTATTTTAAGATGTTTTAAACAATTAAATTTGGTGCATTCTTATTTATAAACCTAATTAAAGACTATAATTCGTAATTTTCCTACATACCCTAGAGTTTTTGTATTCAGTCTACTTTGGTCCAATTTGTTTTTCATAATGTTGAATAGGTTACGAGTTTTTAGAGATATTTTATTGTCTGCTAAGATTAAACTTTCTGTTACATATGAGTTTATAAAATGTAGGGAACGATTCCGCTTGAACTCAAAATATTCATAAAATAAAGAAGGGCTGGCGATTTTTCCATTTCTTACACATTTATTTAGACATAATTTAATTTAGCAGACCAACGCCGCATTTTATTATATCAATACAAATCTACTTCCTTTTATAGATTGATGACAGTACTCATTCTTTTTACGTTTTAGCACATACTACATCACTTCCATTAAACTTTATAATATTATCTTCAATACATTGCAGAAAGTTTTTAGTTTTAAACGATAGCTTATATTTCTAGCATTTATATCCACAATTTCGTTAGAAATTACCTTCTTCAAATTTTTTTGCTATATTAGCATTTCATAAAGGTTCTTCCATATTAGTACACTACCAAAGAAATATTTCTAGTAACTGTAACTACCAAGTAGCCTAATAGTTCCAAAAACACGTCTGGTTCCGGCTGTTCGTTAGTGGGGATTTTATTATTATGTATCATTATTTGGTAATACAGGGCAAGTAAATTTATTTTAATATAGGGCTAATTAGAAAGTACGTTTGTTAGGAATATACTACATTTATAATTATGTGAAGCCTGACTGACTTACCTGCCTCGAAGAGAGTTAAAAAATAACATAAAAATGAAAATTTACTAACAGTGAAAGCATCTTATGCAGAAGAACTTTTTTCAACAAAAATGAGTTATATTTATAAACCACCCTCATGAAGCATTAGAAACCTACACAAACTAAAACTAAGGAACAATAAAATTGCAATCAATAAACCTGTGCGAGTGTGAGTCCTCAATTCTCTTTTGACAAAGACAATTTATAAGAATTAGTCTTGAGTTGCACAGGTTGCATCGATGGATGCTAATCTTATCATGTTATTTACTTGCTAGTACAACTTGCGACCGTTAGGTCTTTAGTTTATAGACTGCTAATTGTTCTGATTGCTAAATAAAAATATTTATAAGAAATAAAAAAACACCAATACAAGAATTAAAATATAAAATCAAATTGAGAGAGACATGTTTTAGTGTTTTTATTATTATGATCCAGTAATTTATAGAACACATGCTAAGTAGAAAAAAAGCCTAGGCACCATTTCTTGTAAAAAAAAGATAACAAAGAAGTATATAGTGAAAAAAATAAAATTGCCTAGAAAAAATAAACATTTATAATAGATTCTAACTTATTATATTTAACATGTTTAAATTTATTATATTATTTTCTATAGGCGAAGAAATATATTAGCAATGATCTGGAAAAAACAAAAGTCAAAACTTAAAATAATAGGAAACTACAATACGAATATTGACTTGCAAATCATATATTTTGTAACAAGTTTAGTGAGTCAACAGCTAATGAAATTACATTAATTATGTATTTCCACTGGATGATCTGTTCTTTGACGCACTTAGATGACCATGCGAACTATACCGCAACAGTTCACAATTGTCTTCAACTCCGGTAAATCTATTTGACTATTTCTTGTTCGTTCACCAAGACGACAACATGCTAGCTACCCGAAAGTTTATTTATCTTAACAGCTGTTTTCCAGCGTTGAAAACCACGGCAACCCCATCATTCGTTGCCCATTTGCCTATACAATTACAATCTGGATAAGAGTGCAGGCGGCAAGCGCTCAAACATTTTAATTCATCCATAAGGCAGTACGGGGTAGTCAAACATAGGCCATTCATCATCTACACTAGGTTAGGGATTGGGCTCAAGGATCCTTAAAGTCGCCAATAAATTCAAATCAAATCTGGAATATTTGCGACTTCAATTCAGCGCGCTGAGCAGATTTACTGGAACCTTTTTGCGACTGTGTCGCATTTCTGAGAATCGTTGCAAACCTTTCGCTATCTCTTCGCTACTCTTGTCCTCAGCTCTTTCACGGAGGCCCGACTTCTTGAAATCCATTGTTACGCTGTTCCCTCCTTAAGGTCGTTTTGTCCCAGCACTGATATGGCCTCGGTCATTTGCAGGATATGCTGTGGAGGAATTGCTATACTTCCCTGAAGTTGCATAAGTTCTGATGGTAGAATTCTTAAATACGCTGTTGTGAAAACCCAAAAGTATGGTATTACCGTTCTCGTCAGACTTACCTTTTGACTTTTAATTTAGTATTATGTGCGCCTGTGATGCATAGTAAAATAATAAACAACAGGATAATATCCTTGTTGCCAGTGACTAACTCCAGACATAAACCAAAAATGTTAACTACATTTCTTTTGTACTTTTTAAATAGAGTTGTTTATAGTTGTTTTTCTTTTTCCAAAAATTTCTCGACATTTTGGTACTATTTTCTCACGTCTTGTGTATTTTTGATTTAAGAGAATATTATGCAACGATTTTTTATTCTTAAGTGTTTTTCTGACACCCTATAATATAGATGACGTGGAATTTTCAACGCTCGGCTTCTCAACATTAGTGATTAAACACTCACCGACTTCTTCTTTGACAAATTATTAGTACACGATTTTATGAACAGAGAAACAGCTTTCCTCATTTTTTAAATTTTTCTTTCACACTTCTTGATTACTTTGTAACGTTTTCCTTCATTGCTGTTGTAAAGTCTCCGAAGTGTTCTTCTGCATTTGACTCAATTTTTTTAAACTTCTTGTTCTTCTAGATTTGCCGTTAACTTTCTCCAAAAACCCAGAATGTTTGTTCTCGCTTGTTTTTACTTTTTCTATTGAATTTGCAAAATGCAATTCTGCTTTCAAATTTTTAGAGCATTATGTTTTGTTTATCTCTAATCTTAATTAGATAAGTTTCCAATTCTCATTCTTGGAAAATTAATTAATTTACTAGTATAAGTCTTATCTCTTCTATGATGGTTTATGCAATAGTATTATGCGTTGAGATGAACCCCATTTGGCACCAATTTTAACAAATTTAATTTATGGGTTTGATTACTTATCTATTATTTACCAATATACCGTTATTATTTATTCTTGCAATGAGTTATACACTAATTATTTATCTCACTAATAGTGGCGGTTTTCTCCAGTGCATTTAAACTACTGCGCAAACTATACTTTAACGTTTAAATACCACATATTTGATTCTGGAATGCTAGCGGCTTTGCGTTGGCCCACCGAGAAGGTTACCCACTCTTCCTTTAAGAATACATATATCTCAAAAATACAAGTATAAGTTATTTTACTTTGGAAAATAATATTTTTAAAAATTTAATGAACATTGTTTTACAAAGTTTAAGAAGTTTAGTGAAATATATTAAACGAAACTAAATAAACATAAATTTGTCAAACAATTTGTATAACATTCTAAATTCTACAATGTCAACTTAATGTTAAACGCAGAATTAATTAAAAACGGTTTATATACAACAATATTTAATATAAATACAACATAACGCTTATGACAGGTGACGAAGACAATGTTAAAGTAGAAACAAAATGTATTTCAATACGAGTCAACTATAAACAGAAAGTTAATTAATTTAATAATAAAGTTCAAGGAGAATTATGTATAAGCAATAAAAAGAGTGAAGCATTTGCATTATTTGAGATTAATATTAAAAACAAAAATGTGCAAGCAATAGTTATAACTTTAGCTTAATTAAACATCAACAGTACACCAAAAAAGCACACTACGTTAGATTAATGAAAAATCTAATAAACGGGTTATATAAAAAACTAGAAGAGGGTCAAGAGAAGAATTTCATATAGGGTTATTAAGGAACATAAAGGACTATCTGAAAAAAGTAGAATACAAATCTTGTAAGTAGACTACGAGGTTTAAAAAGCTTACTTATTAATGATATCACTTTTTTCTCTCTTAAAGTGGCGAATAAAAAGCTTAACTTAATTTAAACTACTTATTTAATTTATTTCTAGCAAAGGCATTATTTAATAACATTTACGTACTCTAACACGTATTTACTAATATTAAATCACATTATACTTATCTACGAGATAATTATTTTACATTAGAACATTTCATTCTATAATTTTACTTCATCTTGATGTTCCCTCCGTGTGCTAGTTATACATCCAGCATCTACTCTGAATTCTTCCAGTAGTATTAGTTTAATTTGCGTCTTTTTCAGAATATTTCACGCTGTTTTAGTCCTCACACATTCACAAGCACCGCAAAGATCTTAACGGCAGCGACCCGCACATTGAAGGCGTCGCATTACGTTCGCCGCCCGACCGTGACGACACGGCGGTATTAAATTCGCAAGGTGACAGTATCTTTTAATATTCGTTACAATATTAATTATATAATTTCTATCTTTACAATTTTTTAAATATTGAATAACAGCATTAAGTTCATTAGTTTATAGAAATAATTAAAAAACTGTTTTTTGACTAATCGCCTGCTACTGGGAGTTGTTTTCTGTTAATTTGTTCAACACTCCCTGCTACATTTATAAGTTACTATCTGTCTCATTAAATAATCTTCTTAAGAACTTATTTTTATCTTGGAAAATAGACATTAAGTGCTAGGGGTTGGGGATCAAAATTAATTTCATAATTTCATAAATGTTGTGGGTTTCCGAAACCTTACCATCTAAAATGTAATTTATAATTTGAATATGATTGATCGTGAAAAGCTAATATGTCTTGGTTGCTATCTTTATAAATAATACAAACTTTTCTTCCTCAAATTGCTTATGTACCTCATATAACAAACGTAATCTCGTATTCCGCATAAAAGGTAAGCGTTACAAAGTTCTATTAATATTCCTGGAGAAATATTTAATACTTTAGAAATTGTTTTAAATGTAAATGATGTAAATAATATTACCAGTAACAGAAATTATTTCATAACCCCCTGGAACCCGAACGGCTCTATGTGAGGTTGTTGCTGTTGATTTGTTGGTGAGCTTACTTGGCCCCGCTAATTCAAATGTATGCGTTTTGTTGGCGACACGTGACAAAACGTTGGAAGGCATTACGGCGCGAAATGGCGTTTATTTTGCAGCTCAACGCTAAGCGCCAAGCGAAAGAAAACAGCGCGAATGTTTTCATTTCTGAAATGGGAAACAACAAAACAATTACAGATGGCTGGCGCGGCGCGACGACACAAAGTTCGTAGACAGATGAAAGGGAAATTCGGTTGCGTATATTATGTGTGAAAGCACGGCTTACAGTTTAAAACGGGGCGTCGTTAGGGAAAGCGCTGTTCGCGCCAAAAAACGAAGATGGTGGTGCAGTATGTATTAGATATGCGTTTAAAAAGCTGCAGTCCAGATACCGCCTTTGCGATCCTTGCGTTCTAAGTAACTGTATATACAAGCCTGATTTGAATAACGAAATTCAGCAAGCGCAGTTTTGCAATTTATAGTTACAAAGGGAGAGATTTTACGCTTTGCAAGATTTACATAATAAGTGGGACTTAATATTCTACTAACCTCATAATAAGATTGCGCCTCGCAAAGCATTAAGCTCTGACGGATTTTTTATCATTCAACTGAATAGAATTGGGTGCCAAAGCATTTCGTAGGGGCTTGCAAATCATTTCTGTATCAAACTTAGAATTATGTGTATCATATATCAATCAGAAATAGACCGACCTCATTTTATGTGAACAATTTTTATCTGTATTTGCTGGATCACATGTAAAAACTGTACCACTGAAAACACTGAAACATCAAATAATGCGAGGCCTTATACCTGATAATTCACTGTAGAAATTAATTGGATTATGAGTAAGCGACTAGCTGCAACTACATTATTGACCTCAGTCCTCTTTGTAAAGGGTGTTCCATAAAGGTAATCAAATTTAAAAATTCAAAAAACGAATAAAATTTTTACAAAAGTTATATTTAACATACTTGTAATCAGTAAAATCTCTCATTTAGGTATGAACATAACCTCAGGCATATATCTACCCCCCTGAGTGTGCGCACATTTAAGCGTTCTTCAAAATAACTCATAACTTTCTTACAGAAGTCTGGCCTGCTGTTTTCAATTATGCGATGAATCAAAACATGTTAAATTGACGCGGTGGTTTCTTAACGTACACTTGCATGAAAGAAATCGTGAAACCGTGTGAAGATCGGTACGTTAACGGGCCGCTTTGAGCAAAGTGGGGCAGGTCGCGCCATCCTGCTGGAAATAGAGATCTTCAGCTTCCATATCTTCACCGTTCGGATATAATGTTATGGTAATATTCTTATTTGAAGGTATTTGCAGTTCTCTCATTTTCAAAGAAAAACGACCATATCACCCCACCTGTCCAAAAACCACACCACACAGTCGTTCTTAGAGGATGAAGTTTATGTTCCTGGATTATTCCAGGATTTTATTTATCCAAATGCAGCAGCTCTGTTTATTAACAAATCTACTCAAGTAAAGTGGACTTCATCACTGAAAATTATTTTTTTGCTATTTTCGTCCGCCGCTACAATCTATTTAATAAATCGCTTTCGTTTGCCGTGATCAGCAGTTTTAAATTATTGCATCAGTTAGATTTTATGCGTGTGTATGTAGAGATCTTTATGCAAAAATTTGATGTAATGAATGCGCAACTGTTGCGAACTTCGGCGAATCGATTTTCCAGGACCTACAGTAACATTGTTTTTCCGTCTGTCCGACGAGATCAATTCCGCCCGGGTGATTTCACTGTTCCTACTGAACCAGTCGTCTCAAACTTTTTCATTAGCCTTCGACCTGCTACTTAGACGCTTAAATTTTTCTAAAATCTTAGAAGTTTTCACACTTTCACCGCTATGGTAAAATGTTTTATCAATAAGAACACGTTATCCGTTGTAAATTGTTAGATGACGAAAACGAGATAAAACAAACTGATTTACTGGAAAACAATCACTGCTAAATTAGTAGGAGTGATAATAGATAAAAAAATATGAACTAGCCTGCCAACTTCAAATCAAAAAAGTTCCGCCCTATTCAAATTGGCGTCCTTTAATGGAAAACCCTTTACTTTGTGCTGTTAGTCGTTGCATTATGTATCATTTGCAATCAATGTCCAATATATTTATATTAAAATGACTGATTGTATAGGTAGCATAAGCAAGCGTTATACATGTACTTTATTTTTATTGGTGATAATTTGAAATTTGCATATTTCACATACTACCAGGCGATATTTATACATATAATCAAGTGACTGTTATCTGAGTAAAAAATAACTCGACGTTAGTAACAAAAAAAACATACTATGCTAATTGTGATAAAAAATAAGTGATAGAGTGCTTCCTCGTTACACAATCAAAGTTCAAATTGTTCTGCCTTTCGATAACAGTTTTCGAACATGGAAAACTTTTCTTTGAAGATGAATAAATACTATACATAAAAATTATATACAAGGTCAAAGGTCAACTTAACTGTACTAAATGCAAGTATGCAACGGCTCTGAATTATGTCAAACAGCTTTAATCATGTTTATTATAAAACTACTATTGAATCAAAGCATGTACAGTAAATCTGCAAGACCTCGTTGTGATAAAAAAAAATAAGTGATAGAGTGTAGAGTTAAATTGATTCTACTGATAACAGTTTATTAAAGAAACTTACATTGAATGTGATAAATACTCGATGATATTAAAAACAAAAAAATGTGAACTTTAACGACAAATAAAGTGAAGAAATCTGATAATTGTAACCTTGAAGAATAAAATTTTGAATCAAAGATTACAAAAGTAAATTGAAGAAATGTTTACTTAACTGAAAAATTATGAGATGAGAGTACCTTACCGCAATATGGGCATTGTGACTTATGAATCCGCAAAAACAAAGGAAAAACATCAGGCTGATACAATGAATAATTTTTTTGAAGTCTAGGAATTTGACAGAAATCTGCAAATTGAAACAAGAGTAAAGGAAATATTGAAGAATAAGTTGAGCAAAGTACTAGGAGAACAAGTTTTAAACAAAATCACCAAAATAAACTTCTTCTGGTGTATCTCTTAACGGAGGTTAACAATCACTATGAAAAATGCATCATGATCTTTCAGTACTGTCAGGAGCCTGAACGTGTTAAGACCAGCTCACTGGCGAATGTTGTTTAATCGAGATTCTTCTTCCTTATTTTCTCTGTATTTTCCATATGATAATCCCAGATGGCATTTCTAATTTTTTTGTACATCCCTGCTCTCCTTAATACTTTTTTACTTTATCTGCGTGTATGTAGTCCAGGAAATTTTAAACATTCTTCTCAATAACCATAGTTCGAACGACTAGACGATTCATATAGATCGCTTTGAGTGTCCACATTTCTGTTCCGTACAAGAGGATTGATTGGATATAACATTTGGCTTATCTTATTCTTAAAGATAAAAAATTTCCATTACAAAACATATTTTTTCTTTTCAGGAATGCACTTTTGGAAATTTTAATTCGATTTTTAATTTCCACTTTTGGGTCCTTGTTTGTTTATCCAAATTTCTTAATATTCATATTTATCTACTATTTCCAGTTGTACCTCTGATGTTAAAATTAATGATATATTTTTATTTCTCTTTTCTCACACTAATTATTTACTCTCCTGTTAATGTTAGGTGTGCTATGTCTAAGTTTGATATATTGACGTTATCGTCGGAATTACGAGTATTGTCTATTGTTATTCCATTTATCTTTATTTCTTCATCAAGTTCTTGTAAAGCTGACAAATATGTCTCAGAGTACGTAATGAAAAATATTAAAGACAATATACAACCTTGTCTTACTTCTTTCCTAATCTCGATTTTGCACCTGTAATTCCTTCGAATTTAATAGTTACTTTTTGTTGCCAATAGTGATTTTGCATTATTTGAATGTCTTTCTTATCTATTCCATTTTTAAATTCAATCTATGTTGCTTAACATAATTAAACGCCTTCTCAAAGTCTGAGAAACAGATGAATAAATTTGTTATCCTAGGCATTTTTAAGCGAGAAGTTGTAAACAAAAAGTAGCTTTTCTTGTGCTCATGCCTCTTCTGAATTTAAACTGGCGTTCTCCGGATATACCGTTGCATTTTCGATATATTCTGTTTTGTATTGTTCTTAACAGTATTTTAAGGACGTGGCTGATTATTTTTATTAATCAGTATAATTAGTCATTGCCTGATTTTAAATTTGTCTTTTTTGGTACTGGAATAAATATGGATTTTCGCCAATCTTGTGGAATTTCGTCTCTTATATATTTTATTTAGAAGGTTTACGAATAAACAAATATTTAACTTAATTATTTCCACATTTATTGTGTCTGGACCACAAGCTTTGTTATTTTTCAGTTGTCTGATTTGAGTATACTAGAAACACTATTATTGCTAGTCTCTGCATGAAACAAGTTTCCAACGTATTCTCTCCAGATTTCCAATTTATCTTTGGACTGCATATGACTTTACGATTAACATTGTCCCATATTATATAGAAGATATTATTTTTTGAAACCACATAGTTTTTGAATTATTTGTATCATTTGAAATCATCATGCTTATTACTGAGTTTTTCTAGTTCTTCACATTGCTTTTGTATTCATTATTCTTTTGTCATGATTATCTTGTCTTATTTCTATATCTAATACTTCGTATCTGTTAGCACTTCTCTTTTCTTTCGTTTATTAGTTCTAGAATTTCTTCCGCGATGCACTCTTGCTTTTTGTTCTTGTCTTTAATTTTCTTCTTTTGTTATTTTAACTATTGTGCTTTTCTCCATTATATTTCAATATTTTTGCAGTCTTAAGTTTTGAGTATTCTTCGTATAACTTTTTATTAGGTCTTTTTCTTCTTTTTTTGGGTTGGTTAACATTTGTTAGTAACTGTTGTTTCTTTTCGAGTTTTGGAAGCACCTGCGCTATGACCTGGACGTGATCGGAACTAATATCAGCTTCTGAATATGTTTCTATGCTTTTAAAAGTATTTCTAAAGCAACGATTTCAGAGCCTAGTATCTATTTGATTGCGTATAATATGACTCTTGAGCCCCATGTGATGATGTTCAAGTCTACAGGCGTTTAGGTTGTAGCTGAACTATGTTTTAGCAATTATAAATGAGTTTTCTTGGCAGAATTCAATCAGAAGACCACCCCGTTTATTTCTCTCTCCAAGTCTGTCGTCTCCTGCTATATTTTCAACTCGCCTTTTTACAACCTTTGCATTTAACTCTCACTTAATTATAATCAACTTGTACCGTTTTATTTTGAGTAAATCCTTAATTTGAAGCATAGAACTCCTGTAGATTCGTCTGCTGTTGAGGCATATGTTTGAATTATATTAATGTTTACCGGATTCTCTTGTGTCTGAATTAAAGTATTTCTATCTGATGAAGGAACGAGATATGTGACTTATTATGCTCTTCTATTCTCGAGTATTATTTTTACTCTGTTTCTACGTTCATATTGCTTTATTTTATCGCAATTTGGGCATCTAGTCGCATATGTGATTTGAAAAGGATTTTCACGTTGTGTTCTTAATTTTTTTTTTTCTCCTTCTGGTTACTCAAAACCTGCCTATAACCGATAATTATTATTTCTGTATTATGTGATTTTTATGTTAAAAAATTAAAAGGTAATTTCCTTTTGCTTTTTGTTTTCTGTCGGGGTTCCGCCTTAGCTGATTCGTTGTTAGCCACGCATTTCCCAAGGATCATGTTGCTCATGCCTTCGTAGACGTGAAAATAAAATTTGTTGACAGAGCTAAGATTCAGTAAGCATTTTTAGGGTTTTTGTTGTCGTGTAGATATCAGCAACATACACAACCCCTGAGACTCCTACCACACTTGGTCCCTCAAATTAAACTACTACACTGAAATCAGTAGAAATAAAGCAACCGAGTAAAATCCAAACTATTAAAAATTATTCAGAATTTTAACCGAGATAAGTAATATTACGAATGAGGTAACGTCATGCACATACAATCCAATACTGAGTCGTCAGGTATTTACTGTATTCATTAAATCATTGTACGGCAGATTACTTTTACGCTAAAATTTAACAAAAGCAGCAGATGATAGGTATTTGAAACAAAAAAGTCTGAGTTTTCTTAGTGTAATGCTTTTATACTGGCGTTTTGCGTCTATCTTTCAAGAACGAGCTTAGCAATCGCTCGATGCAGTCGGATTTCTTTTGAATTATTAGTAGGCTAGCCATTCATACTAAGTCCAACTTTAATAGTCAGTGCCGCCAAACCGTACACTAAGGTTATTCCAATAATATTGAAAAAATAAAAAAGGATAAAGTAAGAGTTATAAGAAATATGAAAGCAAAAGCAAGTACGAAAAACAAAGTACTTGAACTAGTTATGCTAAACCGTGTAGCTCCAAATCTCATTTCCTAAACGGTAAGAAACGACATGGTAGCGAATATCGTGCCGTCATCCCAATGGTCTGGATAAAGATTGCAGCAATAAAAAGTTTAGATAAGGAAAGAAATAGTGCGATATTAAAAGTTGGAAGAATTCTAAAAAGGCAGAATAAATCTAGATAGTGTTTATAAATTTTACCAACACACTAGTAACGAGGTTTTAGCCCTTAAACACCAGCTCGGAAAGTTAGAAAAAAATATGTGCTCGGATAAGCCGAAAAAACAGATCAAGAAAAAACATATTAATTTTAGCAAAAAAACGAGATCAAGGTATGAGCAAATATGTATCATATAACAATATAGTTATTAAAAAATAAGTGTTGCCTCAATAGACCACTGAAAAAGAAAAATAGTCAACTCTTCACCACGGAATGCGATAAACATGAAGGGAACAACTGTTAGAGTAAAGTATAACTACCCTAATATAAATAGAAATTAAACACACAGCAATCATACAATCCTCTATACTTCCTATATTTGAAGAAATATAGAGGGGAGACTAGAGAACTAAAAAATGACGCTTCTAATCAATTCATTAAAGAAGAACTTAATAAACTGCAATAACTGAAAAACTCTAAGAAAACTTTTATATATTCCTGCGATAAATAATTAAATATTGCAATTAATAAAATTGCACGTTTTGCTCTTACTCTAATACATCTCTTATTAGTAAATACTGTAGCAATTTTCAGTAGCGATGCTCCTTTTTCTAGGAGCAAAATAATAATCTTGGGAGCGTGTACTGTTTCATCTTCGTAAATTGGAAATTGTGCTGCACGGGCATATAAAACAGAACGTTTTATATCGAACCAATTCCTTTGTTGGCCGGCGAACAAAAAGACAGAATACATCATTTTACTTGACGTAAATTGAATTTTTTTACACCTTGCCTGTTCTGCTACGTAACTTGTATCGTAAGCAAAAGTTTCCAATTTGAGGTGTATCGGCAGTACAAAAAGATTTTTTTTAGTAAGCAATAATAGCTTTGATGGGTTCTTGTCGTTTGCAGGGTTGTTTGTTATACATTTTTATTCTGAAAATCGAATGCTATGCTTGCACGTCAAGAAATTCTGTAAAGTAAGGTACAACAATTATTTTATTTGATGGAATAGGCCACCGACTTAAACGTGCTATATTGTTCGGCTGAAATATTTGATTGAAACTAGGATTCTTTGCTAGTGATAATTTTTTAAAAACCTTTAGCAAAACTAGACATATATTGATTGTCCTATAATAGACAATGTTTTTTTAAATTTTTAGAGCCGTGACCATTTCACCATGTCCAAGAATTTGGACTTGAAATTTTATTGAATAAATTAATGTATATGGAGGCTTTTTATATTACTACAATTTAGTATATGCCTTATGTTTCTAATTTTGTAGTTTTAGTTTTATTTATTTTAAATCTGTTAAATTTATAACGACATTTACAGTGGTGCATTTAGATAATACTGGGTTTAATTATTTCTGTTTGTGATCTTGGTAGCAAATAGTAGTGCAAATTCGAGCCATTTACATACCTGGCAAATCCACAGAAAATTATACCACATGTACCAATCAGTTAGTTGCCTACAATACAAGCAATTAAAAAAGTGCTTGAAAAATGATTGTGAAAAGCATGGGACCTATACTGTTGAGTAATAATTTAATTCCGAATCACTAACTTGGGTTTTAAGAAAGAGTAGACCGCTATCAAATAGGAGAGTTACAAAAATTAATAGGAATTCAGAACCCAAAGATATTGCTTCACAGTGTTCTTTTATATATCGCAGCCTACCACATCAATATTGTAGAACACTGAAGCTGTATCCACCAACACGGATTATATTCTAAAATATTTATACTCTAAAGTTTGGAGTGCCACAAGGTGGTGTTTTAGGGTCAATACTTTACTTGTTATACACGATTAATCTACAGACAACTAAACTTACAACAGTTACAATATTCGCAAATAAGACGGTCGTGCTGTCCTGGCATACATAACATTGTGTTGGCCAACCTATAAAAATATCTAAGCAAAGTCGAAAAGATGGCATATTAAAAATCTGCCCACGTCACATGTACCACATAAAAGAAGTACCACAAGAAGATGCTTTATGGCAATTTATCTAAAAAATACATTTGGACTAAGAAAATACATTTAAAACTCAAATTCAGAAAAATAAATTAGGGATCAGTGTAGAAAAACGAACAACTGACGAACATATTGAACGTTTTTAATTGTACGTTCTGATAAGTATTATAAAGTGCTCCATGGTACGTCTATAATTATGGATTCGCCAAACTTTACAACTAAAAACAGTACAGAAAAAACTACAAATCACGGTGCAAAATACCGCTCTAAGCCGTGTTTATCCAAATAGACTAGCTATAAACCTACTAAATAGTGAAAGTGAAGAGCACTGACTCAAGAAATATAAAACTTTAACCCTAATCAACAAATTAAGTTGATTGGTGTTAAGTACTACATATTAGACAAAATTTTGTGTTAAGTTAGAATGTTAAAACGCTGAACCAAAGGATAATGTCTTATGTGCTATGTTGTCTGTAATAAACAATTTACTGAATATCTAACTAAATATTAAAATAAAAATCAAATTTTTTACGTAGTCTTAAAATAAAATATTTATATTCTGAAATTGTAAGTCTAATCCAGAAAATTAACAAAATAGTTAGTTGTTACATAATTTTCATTATGATTTGTAGTATTTTGATCTGAATAGTGTGCCAAATGTAGAAGACCACTGCTCAAGCATCAAAAAGTAATAAATTGGTCTAAAATATGCCCTTTCACTATCGATAGTATTACATTTTGACCGGGCAATCGCGTTACTTATGTTATGAAATGCTTTTCTATGTACGTGGTTAGCGTTATTTATGATATAGAGACCAAGAAGAAAATGGAGGTAGCGTGATAGACAAGCACGATCTAACAAAGGATATAAATGATAACGTATGTTAGGCTTATGAAACACAAATTAACAACTAATAGACAATACTTGGTTTAAACATACGCAAAGTAACCTATAAAAACGAGGAATTATGATATAAAATTCTAACCAATTAAAAACCAATAAGGAAACCAAAAAAAATCAAGCGTATCTTAGTATAAAACACAAAAAACCTTTAAAGACCGAATTATTAGTACATCAAAAAGACGTTTGTAACATCAAAATAATAAGTAGTACATGATCCAAATAAAGTAATCAAATAAGGAAAGTCAAAGAGAAAGACGTATTAGAATAAAAAACAAAGGCAAAGCCAAATAAATGGTTAACTAGCAAAACTGGAAACCTGGAAAGAGTTTTGTAAAGAAAATTGCATAGATCAGAAGAAAACATACGAAAAGAGAGATAGCAGCAATATTTAAGGAATATTAGAAAAGTAAAAGAAGAACTACAAGCCCAAACGGAGAGTACACTAAACACGTCCAATAAATACTATGTCAGCAACTTCAAAGAAAAAAATAAATAAAAAGAGAAAGCGCTAGCAACTATGATAAATGACAGAAATGAATAACTATATATCAGAAGAAGAAGTAAAATATGTATTAATGGAAACAAAGAACAAAACAGCAGTAGAAGCCAACAGTAAACAAAATTGATGGAAATGATATAATAAAAATAATAATTGTAAGGCTCAAACTGAGAGGTCTCGCTGCCCGGTAGTGACGCACTTTAAAGATCGCATTCTTACCCCTCGTTTGAAGTGAACGCAGGTACTCAATTATTTTTAGTGATTGAGTATGCCACCCGCCAAACATCTGAAGCCCAGGATTGAACCTGGGTCATTTTGCACCACACCCAAGCTCCCTAACCGCTTGAGCACACTAATCACATTAACAAATAATACATTAATTTAAGTAAAAATGTATTTTTATTAATTAACAACCAATTTTGTGCCACAATAGTCCAATTATTTCATCAATGATTTATGATTACTGCACATAATTTTGGCAATAGAATTGTTGAGTCGTTTTTTTGGGCATGTATTTTCTAATTTTTTCCAGAATATTAATGCAAAGATTAGAATAAATTTTTCCACTTTCTAATTGAGTTCATTCCGTATAAGCTCAACTGAATTAAAATAAAGACTTTGGGAAGGTCGCTTCACGATTGTAATTCTGCTCTATTATTCTACCTCTTCTAAATACCACCTGTGCATTTCTGTAGTGTATTGTGGAGGGTTATCTTACCAAAAACAAAGTTTCCTCTAAAATATTTTGATAACCATCTTTTGTTAGGTTTTTTCGATTTTAATAAATTGTCTAAGAGATCCACCATTACACCATCCATAGATCTCTTCTGTGCATTCTTCTGTCTATTATCGAACAAAAATTCTTCATTTAGAACCGAATATTTTTAATCTAGACTCATCGGTTTATAGTACCTTTTTCTACTGTCACATAGTCCACTTATCATATTCTTTTGTTTGTTTTACTGTCTGTTATTCGCTTAATAATAGTTTAAGTATCTAATACGGCCATATAAACCAGCACTACTTTAAATAATAATGACTAATTGATTTCTTAAGTTTACAATTTATTTTATCGACTATTTCAGGTGCTCTTTTTTGTTTATTTTTCTTGCTTATGATTACTTTTCGACGAAGATTCACCGCAGTTTTGACTTCTTTTTTATTTAAGTAATAGTAGGCCTTCATATTTCTTCATGTTACAATCAACCATTCGTCAACTTAAACACAATTTTCTTGTAAGACCTTTATTACTTTTATCCAATCAAGGATAACTACCAATAATTGCACAAGTTTTCATGGAAAGGATTAATTAATTTTAGTGACAAAATTGAACCTAACATTTGCAACTTTTTACTGAAAAAAATATTTATAAGAATAATTTGTAAGAATATACAATATTTTATCAAATATTTTATACTTTTACGATCATACCTGTTTGTTTTATTAGGTACTTCATAGTTTTCGTTTAAAATTAACTGCAAATATTTTTTCTTGTAAACAATCGGTGAAATTCCTTTAGTTAGTAGGAAAAGTTTTAATACGTATATCAGTTTGCAATTATCTTTTTATAAGAGATATTTTAAATATGTTTATATTGTTTTAGTTTTAGCCTTTATGGATGGTTAGTAAATTAAATGAATATTATGACGGATGAGTAATCAACTACATTCTGTTTTTATGAACCTGAAGGTACAAAAAATATATTTACAAATTTCTTATTCCTTATTACGTTGAGCTAAATTACATTAGATAGCTACTAAAAGTAGCACACCCTAAGATGTGTTCCGGAGAACTAATTCAAGAATAAGAACTCCCTCAGTGCTCCGCGAACGCCTTGAAAATTAATTACAAAGTCAAATATAGGACATCCTTTATTAGCTCACTCTTATTTGTGTTTCGCATAACGCAGACCGTTTCGCGCACATTTCCGCGGAACAAGAAAATATAACAAAGCATAAAAAGCACTAATTATATCCTCAAAGGGCGGGTGTTCTTAATTGGCTCCGCTGCCAGGGTGCGGACACCTGGCTGATGCTAGCCCCCGCTCCGGCGGGGCGCAAGCAGCACCGCCTCCGGTTTGCGCCGCAGTACAGGGCGGTTTATTGCACCCGCAGCTAATTTGTCTTGTCAATTTTTAATTATTTTGGTTCGTCATAAGCAGTTCCGAGCAGCTCCCGCGCTCCCGACGGGAAAGCGCGTGGGTTTCCCTTTCATTTACATTTGCTTTCGGTTTTTGCTGCTTTAGCCTGGTCTCTCGTTAGCTGCTGTGGTCATTTAGGAGGAATATCCGGCTTTGGCTAAGCTACTATTAAACCTTAACTAGCTTTTCGTTATATATATATATATATATATATATATATATATATATATATATATATATATATATATATATATATATAAATATTTGAATTATAATACAGAAACAAATTTATATATTATTTTTTAATTGCTTTGTGCTTTTTGGTGGCTCTACTAAGCACTAATTATCCATAAATAATACCACTTATTAAGAAAAATTATATCTGCAAAAGCACAAAAGAGAAAATTAAAACATTTTCTATGCAACTAGCCAAAACATTTTGAGCAATCCTGAGAGGAAAAAACAAAACTGAAAAACGACTTGATGCTGCAGACCACTAACTCTACTAAGAAAAAGTTTAAAAAAGAGAAAATCAGGTCTACCATCAAAGTTACGGGTAAAATTTCAAAAATTAACTGAAAAATGTTTTAAACTTATCACCAAATTTTATATCATCTTACAAGCGTTTTATTTTCTTTTGTAGTAAAAGGTAGTTTCCTCGTCGTTCCATAAATTTGCTGCCAAATATGTTAGATTTTGAAAATTTCTATTTAAGGGCCAACAATTGTTAATTTCAGGCGTTAAATTTGGTTTTAAAAATAATAACTTTAGAATCAAACAAGTACACAGAAATCCAACTAAAATTACTCATAATTATTAAAAAAGCAATATAGTTCTGTAATAATTTTTGTTAAGTTCAAATTTATAGTAAAATTTGGAATCTGAAATTATTTCTAGTTATTGAACAATTACACACGCATTGTTATTAACTATTTAAATGCTACTTGTCAGGCGAACGTTTCCGAATTAAATTTTAAGATCGAATTAACAACCCTATATGACAGACTCTGGGATTCTTTAGGGGAGCATACTTGGGCCTCCTCTAGCTCCTATATACATCAAACATCTACCACATCACAAACTATAACGGCTATATTTATGTCGTATGAACTCTGCACGAAAATCCAGTAATTTATTCAAAAATCTCTAGTTTTTTAAACTTATTGAAACCTTGGTCAAAAATGCCTAATCAAAACCAATAAAACAAAGTCTGTCTAGTAAGTTTTGCGTTTCAAAAAACATATGTGTGTCTGTGATTAAAGAACTACAACTATCACAGTCAGACGATATAAACATATATTTATCAAACAAATAATCTTAAGAATTGTAACACTAAATTACAAAATGTCTGGTTAAAAATAAAAAAATACTGCCACCTTGGCCTCGGCTGAAAATTTTCGGATACAATTTAACTTGTGTTCTAATTAATTTCACTGATAACACGTTGGATTTTGTTCTTGAGGTTATTGATTGCTTAAGATTTTTAGCGTAGACCTTAGATTTCAGGTAATCCCACAAAGACAAGTTGCATGGTATTAACTTTCAAGATTTTACTGACTAGTTGATGTCGGCATTTTGTTAAATTGCGCAAGAAATCTACTGTTGTTCGAGCTGTACGCTAGGAAACGCCATCCTGCTGGAACCACATTTGTTCCAGTTCTATATTGCCCAGTTAGGGTTAAATAGCTGCATTATCATATGACAGGAACGGTCACCATTTACAGTTAACAGCATTTCCAACATATTTTCGAAAAAGCATGAACCTATCACGTCACTTGCCTAAAATTCAAACCAAATAATAGTTTGTTGGATGCATATTTGGTTTTCATGAGTTAGGTAAGGATTTTGCAAACTCCAATTTTTTTATTTTAACATTAATAGCTTGCTGTTCTTTCATATAGCGTTCCATATCTACTAATTGAAAGCATATTGATAACTATCAAATTATCAGAGGTGCCTATCATAAAAAAGGCGCAAAGTTAAATCCAATGTTTAAATTTGGACGGCACTTTAAAAGCAAATAATAAATGTTTACTAGATCAGATTTCAATTTGGAACTTAGAATTTGTTAATTGTTACCTATTTTACTTTATAAATGCGAAAGCTGTAGTTAGATCTAACTACTGAGCAAAAGTTAAATGCTCTCGAAACGCTGTTATAATCAGTGACGGAATAATAAATAGAGAGAGCTACTGAACAACACCAAAAAAAGAAAAACAATATATAGGGCATATGATAAGGGGTAAACAATACGAATTACTACGATTTATTATAGAGAGCAAAATATAGAAAGGACTCCAAAACCTATGATTAAATAATCTGAGAATATGATTCAAGTGCTTATCAAAATCATAATTTTTTTAATCGTTGAATTTTCAACGAAAAAAGACGACAAAAAAAGAAATATTTATGTTAGTTAAAAAAGATGTGTTATGATATTGAGTGACCAAGACATAACAAAAACAGAGCTACCATTTTTAACAGAAAAACCGACAGGAATAATATAGTCTAGTTGTACATTAAGCCTGTAACACCTAAAGAATTATATTTGGAGATTCAAAAATTTGTTGACAATATACAACAGATCTAATACTAGGATTGTCAAACAAAGAATAAAATGAGTGAACTACCAAGAGGTAAGATCAGGCTAAACGAGCTGACGCAGCAATTACAGCCATAAAATCAAGAACATAAGAAACGAAACCTTCAATAAGTACCCAAGTGAGTTTATCTACGAAAAGTGCACTAATTGTTCATTGCGGAGAACCACGCACAAAATTAAAAGACTAACGTTGCATGTCCCGCTGCTAAGAAAACTTGGAGCAGTGTGGACAAATTCTTTTGCAAAGCATCCTGAACGAACTACTTGGCCAAATGAAGTTTATCAAAAGGCTGAAGCTACCGCATTGAAAACCTGTTTAGATGACGTGAATATAAAACCGACTTTCCCTCGGGAGAGAGTAACGGAGATTAAACAAAACCTAAACCACAGAAAATTTTCAGGGTATAATCTTATAGGTGGAAAAGTTTTAAAACAACTTTCCATAGAAAATTGCTTCAAATTGCATGATTTCTAAATCCAAAAAGCAGTGAATAATCTGGCGCCGTACATACCCATTTCTCTGCTAGCAATTATATCTAAATTTTATGAGAAGTTGCTTCTAAAGAAGCTAAAGCTTATTATTGATAAAAACAAATCTTTTCCACTATCGATTTGGATTTAGAAATAAACATGCCACTTTAAATCATCAAAAAAGCGTTTTAAAGAAAGAAGATTCGCTTAGATATATTATTAAACATATCTCAAACATTTCATATTGGAACTAAAATTGAATAATAGCTACCAGAAGACTATAGCCTGTTACTGAAATCGTACATTGACGACATACAGTTTTGCATTAGATAAGAAGTCGATGATTAAAGCTGATGTGTTCGATCCAGTATTGTACATTTGCAACACACCTTAAACTGCTAATATCCTGATCGCTACATTTATAGACGATACAGTTATTTTCGCAACTGAAGGGTGAAGAGCTCGAAGCTAAGAACAACTTACAAAGGGCGATAAATGGAGTTTATGCATGAACAGAAATTTAGGACATAATATTCGGTGAAAATAAATCTGTGCATGTCAACTTTATGTATCGCAAGACCAAACAGTTACACTTGATGATCGACAGATGTAGTCTGAAATATCTAGGTATAAATCCAGACTAATGTGGAAGGAACACATCAAGAGTAGATCTGTTATGACAACATACAAGTTGATGTACAAACACATGTTAAAACTATTTGGGTATATGCGACAACATACCAGTTTTTAAAATAAGGTGCTAAGGAGCATAGTAGACGCTCCTTGGTATATCAAATATAGTCTAGCGATAAAAATTGGGGCGGATAAGATTAGACAATTTGCTAAAAAACACGAAGACCTTCTTTATAACCAGACCAACCGAGCAGTCCATCTGCAGGTCTGAATTGTACGATGGCTCAAAAGGCATAAACTTTTTGAGTTAGTGGGCTGAATGAAGTACAAAACAGAGCAATGTGAGTTTTCCAATTTTTCTGTGATAAAAATCTGAGTGATATTATTGTAATGACATTAATTGATTAGCTTAATATTGCATTAAAGTTTAATTAATTACTTATTGCTTTATCGACTAGTTTTAATCTAATTAACCGGCATGAGACGCTTTAAATAAAGAAAATGTCATCTGCAGAAATTTTTATCATTAACTTTTTCACATCCAAATATTGTTTGTTTACTTTATTAACATCTCATCTAATTGCTGTACCTTCTTTATTTTTTTTAATTAGGAAACTAAGAAATCTAGAAAATTATTGTTACCCAAAGACTACTAATAATAATATGAGATTACAAGACAGTAAAGTATTACATATTCAGTTGCAAATTTGACAGTATTTTGGAATAAATAAGATACGTATTCAAACAATGATTTTTCCTATGTTTTGTTTGCTGGACATAAAATAAAGATATAATAGTTTTGAAATAGAACTCATCGCACTATAAATACGCAACAGCCGCCACAGGCGCCAAAAATACAAATTTCTATTTAAGCGCGTTTGTAATTTACGGTTCCCGCTCGACTAGTTACAGGATCGTTACATTCGAAATAATAACGGCGATCACTGCTAAATGGTTCCTGTGCAATGCATTTAGCGACACATAAAGAGGAATTTGAATGGGCAGCGCCAATATAAATTAATGTGCTGGCGGCAATCAATTTGCCGTGTGGTCAACTGCTTTTGACATTTACTATGAACTGCAACTGGGAAAGATTCCCTGTAAAGCCAGATGAAATTAATGTTATTGGACCGCCGCAGCAGCGCTGTGCTGAAATTAGCTTCGCTGGTAATTAACAGGTAGCAGAATAGAACTATAATTGATATACGATTAAATATTAAACGTTCTTAATTAATTCAAACGATTTTATTCATTAAAATGGAGTATTTAAACTAATATATTAATTATAATGTTTTTGCACAACTAATACATTGTTTTTTAAAGACTTAATATGTAGTTTTAATAAAAGAAAAATGAGTTCTTTCTAATAAACAAAATGGATATTTTAATTAGAAATAAAGGTTGCCTAAAAAGAAGCGCAAGATTTAAATTGTACATTATTTTTCTGAAAGCTTGGCACTGTTCTGTCTCATAATACTTTGTAGTAAATACATCGTGATTAGTTAATATGAAAAGTTACTTGACAAAGGAGACAATGCCGATTATTAAAATTGGTTACAAAAAAATCTGGTGAACATCACACGACTTTCCTTATCCCATTATTTGGGTAATTCTGATAAAAATCCTGGGCTTCAATTTTATTTTAAATTCATGTTTATCTCGTGATAACAAATCATTTTTTTCATTCTCATGAATTTTTTGTATCTTCAACCTTTTAGATTCGCGACCGCTTTGTGATCAATTTTGCGGCCTTGAGACCAAACGGCTCTGCCGATTTTTAACAAAAGTTTCGCACTGCGTCCCCTATCTACAAGTAACTTGCAAAGTCTCTAGCTGTTACGGTTCTCGAGATAACCGGTTTACTGACAGACCGACAGACACACACACACACACGAACCAATGGACCAAACCAACTCTTTTGGTGTCCTGAGACTATAATTCGTCCAGAAATGTGTCAAATTTCCGCCGATTACATTACTTTCCTTATAGTAGGATAAGGAAAGTGAAAAGAGAAAGAAAAATGCACCGAATTATTAAACCATTTAAACAAATAGGGCAATCTCGTACCGCCCGTTCAGTTAAAAATATTGCTGCTGGGAACGATAATATGACAGAGCGTTGAAAAGCCTCAGTGCAACTAAACATCTCAAAAAGTATCATTTGCTGGTTACAACAAAATATCTGCATTTGCACCTATTCAAGACTCAACTAACCCAGCAACTAAAACCACACGATCATTTGAAACTTGCCGATTGGGTGCTAGAGAAACAAGAAGTTGACGGAAATTTTGCTAATAAAATCATCTGTAGTGATGAGGCGAATTTTTACCTTAGTATCTACTAAATTGACATATCCATGTCGATAAACAAATTTGTCGCATTTAGAGCAAAGAAAAACTTCAGATCATTCAATAGTAACCTATGTATAACCAGAGAGTAACAGTTTGGTATAGATTTTATGCTGGTGGGATTATTGGGATGTTCTTTTTTGAAAATAAGGTCGAAAACGCAATTAATAGTGAACGTTATCATAAGATTATAGTGGATTCTTGTGGACTCATTTGGACGGCATGAATTTTGATGACTTGTGATTTCAGCAGAAGGGTACTACCTGTCATATGACTTGTAAAATAATCCAATTGTTAATAGACGACTTATCTTTCAAAACAGTGAAACAAACGGGCCACTGACATCTTGTGGCCCCACACCGTGCTATTTTTCCCTTTGCGAATTCGTAAAAACCAAAGTGTAATTACTAAAATAAGAACGATTTCTGAATTAAAAGCAAAAAATCGAAGAGCTGTCGACTAAATTGAACCTCGACTATGCAAACAAATGATCAAAAATTTTATCAAAAGAATTCCAGAGTATCAGAATTTATCAAATATCCCATTCCACATTTATGGCAATGTTTTCCCTTTAAAATAATGTCATAACAATTTTTTTTAAATTAAATCCCGTTTTTTTAAATGCCCTTTACATTCGATCATTATATGAATACACTTTTGTTTAAATTTATTCATTACTTACTTTTTTCTAGTCTTTTAAAATCCAAATTTCGAGAACAAAAAAAACCGATGAAAATTACTACTTTTAAATTATTTTAGATATAAGTTTCTTTAATATTTCTCTAAAGACACAACAGTAATAAATGGATTAATAAAGAATTTTTTATGCCAGATCTGTTTACATCTTACTAGGTGCATTATTCAGTTAATAATAGAAGTTTCATTCTAAAACTGCTAAGCATCGCAAGCGATATTTTTAATTCACTATTCTAATTTCTTTATCTTTTAGTAATGCTGGTACATGGGTTTCTTTTTTATCGCTACTATTTTGACCCCACAAATTTAGCAACGGAAAGTAGGTGACCACTAGACAGCTACGTCGACCTGAAACCATTCGTCTCAAATTCGGTTATACCCTGGAGCGAAAAACGCTCGTGCAGCCCGGCGACGTCGATACTTCACTCTGGAGGCCGGGCCTTCGTTCAGCCTCAACAAAAATAGCGGCGCTTTAGGTGCAGGGGTTTTTCATTAAAAGAAACACGCCGCACTAGCGGCGTCCCGAGGCCCATGAAGCACAGCCGCGTCCTCAATCGACGCTAATAGAACTGCAAACAACCCCGCGCCGTCCTCTTCGCTAAATATATACCAAAACCGAGTGCTCACAACAGGCCCCTAATGGGAGCAAAAACCTCAGACAATATAACACTTTATAATCATCAGCGCTTAACGAAGCCCAGCAATTACGGAGCTGCCGCATTATGAATTTAATAATGATCTAGTGTTGCTCAGTGCACCTAATAGACCAGATTTATTAAGAGGCGGTTTCGTGCATTCGCTTGCAATAAATTTGATCTGCTTGGTTGTATGTGAATTTTATAATTGCTCATTAGGTCTAAGAGTATACATAATGTTATTTTATGTTGTTACTCGCTTCTGAAATTTAATTTAAGTTATGGATAGGAAATGCATTATTAGTGATAGAATCAGATAATCTTTAAAATTGTTAAAATATCTTTAAACGAATTTCTATACAATGTCATATTGTACTACATATGCTGTTCGATAACTATTGCGAATTGGCAACCTTGCGTGTGCTAGGTGCGATCTGAGGTTCGCATCATGCGGACATACATTTGATATTGCATAAATATTTAATCGCGAAAAACTGTGTGCGCATTGGATCCCACATGAGATAACGATCGCTCAACCCTTGTGTCGATTAATCGAAAAAATGCTCAAGAAATACCATACGGTGCACAGTGGTCGAAAATCAGAAAACAGTGGACAAAAATCTGATTATTGTCTTAATAAGTCAGGAATAACGAGAAAAATAGTGAAATAAATTAAATACATTTGGGGTGAATTTTAAGGGGTGGTTATTTGGCAGTAGCTATTTACACGTGTTTTTTATGTAACCTGTTACAAAGGACTCATAAAGTATGGAAAAAATAATAAAAAAGTATCAAACTCAGGAGTGGTTTTATGGGGACGGTTTTTTGACAAAGTAAAAATTCATATATATATATATATTTTTTTTTCATGCATTCTACTGGAAATAACACATAATACAAGAAAAATAATGTCAAAGATAGAGTCCAATATTAATAATCAACAGAAGTGTATAACTTTTTAACGCAAAATATGCATTCCTATACTCTTATTAATACAAAAGAGAGGAACGTTAGTTATTCATCGGTATCAGTCGAGTCTGTGTCACTTTCATGTGCATTTTCGCAATTAGAAGATGGAATTGTGAGTTCTTTTAAGAGTCTAAAGACTTCAGGTAACAACTTTGACTTCTTCTTCTAGAGAAGTTTGCAAAGAGAAGTGATCAGTGGATCTGATGAAATCAAAAATCTATTGATTCGTTGCAACTTGAGATATTTTCTTTTCCTACATTATTTTAGATCTTTATTTTGGGATAATTGCGTTTCTTCGGGCAATTAACCTATCGGCAATAAAACAAACTTAATAACTGTGGAACCATGAACTAAAATTTTATGGAGAGATGCTGGCATTTAATACCACGGATACGTAGACACTAATCATCACTAAGTATCAGTATCGACTTCGTATTTACATAAAATGGTTTGCACAACAACTGCAAATCTTTTAATAATATTTTCATTGATATCAGTGATTGAAGCCGATGTAGTTCGATCCTCAAAAAATCTTCTTGCCGTGTTCCTATAGTTTGTTGTGCTTCTAGTCAATTAAAGCGGGTGGGCATTAAATATTGTTACGCCACTGGGGTCGATCTTTCCTAAAAGTTGATAGAGCCGAGATTTTGCAATACAACCCTAAATTATAGAATTTTGTTAATTTTTAACAAATAACTTTTTGAGTTATTGAGTTACTATACTTTCTTTACTTTGTATAAGAAAGTAAAAATGCGATTGTTTTCTAATGGAACAACTTCGAGCAAAAATGCATTTAATCGCGGCATACAGGGATGCCTGGAGTATATATGATGCCAAAGAAAATAAGTTTATAAAAAATAATAAAATCAGGTGCCTTAAAATAAAATTTGTTGATATATTTTCTATATAAATAAAGTACTTGCCTTAAAGTTTTCCTTGTAAAAATTACAAACCAAAAGCATAAATATTTGAAACACAGTCACACATTTGAGTCTGCCAACAAAGTAAATTAAAATTGTACTTTAATAATTATTCGTATTTGAAGGGTCATCTCAGATAGATTGTTAGAGCAAATGGGTCGATATTCCAAGAAATATTACCTGGGATATACCTTAATGTACCCTTGGAATGTGAAAACTTTATAACTACTTATACAATTTGAATTTTGTCCACTTTTTTCTTATTTTCGACCACTGTGAGGTGCTTTAAGTACCGTTTACAACAATGCCATAGGTGATGATAAATCTTAGATTAATGCGTATGAGCCCGAAAGTAAACAGCAGTCGACTGTATGAGTCTTTTAATATGAACTAAGCCCAGTCAAAAGTCCACTTCGAAAATGATTGCCTGTTTTTTTGGAAAAACGACCGTGTCTTTAGAAAATAGTAAAACAGTCAATTCTGAATGACACACAATCATTTCTTTGCCAGAAATCTTCGGAAAAATAAGAAAAATCAAACCGCGACGCCGGATCATTCTCCACCATCCCATTGCGATCATCCGCCGTACAGACCTGATTTGGCCCCTAACAATTTTTTTTTTGTTCCTCTGCGTGGACAACAATTTTTGACACCGAAAGCGGCGGTTGATGCGTTCAGAACCCATTTTTCGGAAATGCCTAATTCGCTATGGAAAAATGCTATGAAAATTGGTGCTAACGTATGCAGAAATGCATTGACTGCCAGGAAAAATAGTCTGAACAACAATAAAAATTTTCTAACGTTAATATTTTTTTGTTAGTTTTTCCTAATAGATATCGAGCAGCCCATGTAAGACGTCTGGTAATAAAATAGTTTGGGTTCTGGCACGCGACTATCAACTAAATTGATTCACCTTCAGTTGGAATCACATAAGCTTGGCCAATTTAGAATAAGTCAGTGTTAATATAGTTGGTCCTGTACATCCAATAAGACATTGATAAAAAGTTGTGGTAACCGTTTTTTAAGTTTAGTAATATTATACTATGCAGGTAAATTAATGATCATAGAGACCAGACATTACAAAACGTCAAAACCCTTACTTCACAGATTTTTTTTTAATTCTTTCCAACAACAATTTTTTGAGAGTTGCATTTTTTCATTGGCGAAACGAGGCAAAATACTACATCGCCAAAGGTATTTGAATACCTTTTTGGAGAAGTGGATTTTGGCTGATGTGGTCACTGGAAACGTTAGAGAGTGAGATAGTGTAGATCTAATAGGATATGTAAGACATACACATTAGACAGACAATAAGTAAGTCGACAGAGTCGAGTGATTTTGAACATCGCAAGCTCATTTACAACAAATAGATTCGTAAAATATCGGCCACACATGTAAATGATGTCATTATAAAATGGAAATGTTTGAAATGTGAAACAACTACGGAACAAAATGTTAAACCGCGTAACTAAATGATCGTAGACGTTGAACTTAAAAAGAACAATGAAAAATAAGAAGCCCTTAATAGCAATTATTACTTATGCTTCTGGTGTCGTCGATAACAACAGAAAGCATGGATTTTTAAAGTTGTGTGACTGCTCACAAGCCCGAGATAATTACGCTTAATTCCAAATGTCTTTGAGCTCGCTGCTCACCGGATTGTGGAAAAGTGGAAATAAGTTCCGTGGAGTGATGAATTTCGTTATATAATTTGCGGGATACTAAGAGAGCGCTTCTTATCTGAGTGTATTATGCCAGTTAAGTTTTGTAGCGGATTGGGGTTGTTTTTCGTATTTTACCCTTTACTACACTTAAATGTGAATGCTGAGATGTACCTTGACATTCTTAACAACTCTATCCTTCCAACTCTCCAACAATGATTATGGAAAGGACTTTTCCTATACTAACAGAATAACTGTTCTATAAACACAGCAAGGATTATTCTACAGTGGTTTGAAAAGATAGGCGTTCAAAAACTTTTTACAAAGCCCCAATTTCAATCCTACCGAATAGCTTCGAAATAAATTGGAGCACAGCTTATGTACCAGGCTGGACTAACTACAGCTGTCATGAAACAATGGAGGGTAATTTCTATAGTTATATATTAGAAACTGGTGGAAAGTCTTTCCAGATAAGTACAGTTTAAATGTAGGTCGATGACCTATTAGTACACGGCGCATAAGTCTTTTATTCTACAACAGTGAGTGAGTGTTTGTGCAGCGCCATCTTTTTTATGTAAAATCCAATTTATGAAAGAGTCTTAAGTTGAAAATAATTACAATCTAAGCATTACATAATAACGTGCAGTTGCAATAACTATAGTGTCATTTTATCTTTAAGCAGCATCATTATATTAATACAAAAATAAACGTTATGCTTATAAATGATTAATTTTGAAGGATGTAATGTAGTCTTCTGTATCCCAGTCAGCGTAATTTACCTGCAATACAGATAATAAATTTGTTAGAAAAGGAACTTTCCACAAAAATCTTTATTAAAACAACAACTGGTATTTAAACGTTTGTATAAACTTAACTCTACAGAATATACTATAAAAATTAGCGGACAGAATTAAAGAATATGAAATCAAAATGTTTATGCGAAATTGTCATATGTATGAAATATTAATTAATTTTTTTATAAAAATAAAAATGTTTCATACACTAAGTGCTGTGCAACAAACAATTAAGTTCATAACGCGTTCATAAATTGGAAAATTTAGGAAAAACTATGTAATGCAGTACTGTAAAAAATTAAAATTTAAAAAATTGTATTCGCTCAAAATAGTTGTTGAGATACTTCTATTATAATGATAAAGAAAATTATTTTGATAATAACACATTTTGCTTTTATAGTTTTAATAGTATGCTATATGAATATGACAAACAAATTTTATTTATTGTTATGTTTTTAATAAAGAATTTCTTAGAAATACCGTCGTGTATAACGCCTTTAACGTAGGGAACCTTGAGGTCAGTATGAATTGTGTGGTTTGATACAAACCACGGAGCATCTACGATCATTCTCAGTATCTTCGATTGGCTTCTTTGGATAATTACCATGTTAGACTTACTGGCGCAGCCAGAGTACCGGAGGTGTTACGGTTCCGCCCGCCAGACCGACATTTATGGCCGGTATAATTGACGGGCGGTGGGGGCAGGCCGAAGCCTCCCCCGCTTAAGGGCATGCTCGCACGAAGGCCAACAAATCCCACCTGTTCCTAAAGCGGTGCCATCACCCCTAAGAGTCCAACACCAAAGATGGGGAACCGGGAAGCCGCCCCGGTTGGCTACCCCCTTCCCCTTAGTTCTCGTGTCAGTAAGGTTCCCCTTACCACGTTTGACAAGTACCCGTCGAGGTCACTCTCGTGATACCTCTACCCCTCTGTTACTGACTAGCGGCATCCGTTGCCCACAGTTGTGGGATTGAGTAGCTCTACTAGCAGTTTTACGGGTATCACGCACCACGGGGTAAGGTGCACTACCAACTCGTGTCGGTTAAGTTTCCTTTACCACCTTGGACGAGCGGCCGTCGAGGTCACTTGCGTGAGCCTCTACTCTACATCTCTTGATACTTGTTGCGCCCGTTACCCACACTATTGTAGGATAGGGTGACTTGAAGCACCTTTACGAGTCTGCGTCGTAGAGTGAAACGCAGCCCCACTCGTGTTGGTAGAGTTTTCTCTACCACGTTGGACGAGCAGCCGTCGAGGTCGCTTAGGCGAACCTCTACCGCATATCGTTACTGCTACCGGCATCCTATGCCCGCAAGTGTGGGATCGGATGGCCTGCATAACAGTTTTAACGGGATAACGTCATGTAGCCTAACGTCTCCGTAGGCCTTGGGCCTAATCGATGTACCAAATATTCCAGTCGATAGTACTCGTGTTGGCAGGATTTCTCCTGCCTCGTTTGGCGAGTTGCCGGCGAGGTCACTTGCGTGAACCTCTACCCCACGTCATTACTACATGCGGCATCTGTTACCCACGGATGTGGGATGGGGTAGCTCCACCCGCAGTTTTATGGGTAAACGGTGTGGGGTCTCCCGTTTACCCCCGTTCAATTCCGTATTCAATGGGCTTAATTACTGTCTTATAGATCAACAACTTGTTTTCTAGCGAAAGATTTGACTTTCTTCCTATAAACCAATTTAGTTGTCTCACCTTTAGGTCTATTTGTTTACGTTTTTTAGTGATGTGTCTCTTCCAGTTTAATCTGCTATCAAGAGTTAGTCCAAGATATTTCACTTCCTCGACTTGTGGTATGTTCTCATTATTAATTTGTTAGGTTGGGCAGCGACCTTTTCTAAGTGTAAACGTTATGTGTCTTGATTTTTGTCCATTTACCTTTATTTGCCATTTTTGGAGCCATTTTTATATTACACTTAGGTAGTTCTGGTCAAAGTTAGCTGCAGCCTGTAGCTTTTTATGATTATCAAGTAAAACTGTGTCATCCGCGAACGTGAAAATATTTATGTTTCTGTTTGTTGGTAAGTCTGCCGTGTAGAGAGTGTACAATAAAGGACCCAAAACGCTGCCTGTGGGAAATACCGTAAATAAAAAAAATTTAGGCCTAGCTTGATTTAACCAAAATTTTATATACAAAATATTTTCGAAAGCATATTTATCGTTTTCTACTAAGAAATTCAATTTTTTCAACAATCTTAAAGCCGGCCTGTAAAATATTTGCTCGATTACGCGGTATCATAGGAAAGCATTACTTTACATAGATGCAGGATTCAAAAAGCTTTTAAGTCAAAGTCCTACCGTCTACGCTTAATCAAATAAGCGTTGTTATTTGATGGGAATTACATTTTATAAATTTGTAACTGAGACATTTAAAGTGTTTAATTAGTTCTTTTTTAAGCTGGCAGAGACTTCTTTAAAGTAATAAGGGTTAAGTTATAAAATTTACTAAAGATGCCTTGGCGTGCGCTTAATTTTTTTAGAGACTATCGAATACGCGTTTATAGCTACAATGCCGTATCATTTCCGTACAAAGCTAACAGTCATTAGAACTAAAGGAGAGGCGACAGACTAAAAATGAAATAAGAACTAAACTTAGCTTTTATCTATCAAAAACATTGTTTACTAAGGGTTTGTTTTTCAGGGGCCATAACAAATTTTTTGAAATATTTTTTATGGCAAGGTTCTGTCTCAACTGCTATTGGAACTTTTATTGACAGTGAATTTATTGCTTTCAAAATTTGCAAATTCTACCTAAAAGAACACGACGGCTTTTCTTTGAGGAGTTCAAAAATAATCGACATTCATCTTTGAACTTTTGGCGTTGCAGATTAAAATGTGCGTCCAGTACATGAGTGGCACGTAATTCTACCAAATAGCGTTGCTAAAACGCACAGAAGGAAAGGTGTATTTGCATTTGTAGACAAAATAAAAAATTATGAAAGCAAGTAATAATGGGTAACAATTAAGAGCGTAGTTTTGTGAAAGAAAAAGCGTGACCGTTTCGAACGAAGGTCTGTGCCTAAAGGTTTTTTTTATACTATACTACTTAGCAAAATCCGAAGCATATAAAAGTATGCTAACATTTCTTGCAGCTATACAGCCTAGATTCAGAAATATTTCTGACAAGCGACGCTGCCAGAAATCGCTAGACTTTGCAATAGTAGCACATCATCTTAAGAATTCACGGTTTGATTTGTATATGCCAAAAATTTCGATGGATTTCCTGCTTACTTTTGAAAGACTACCAGTGAGAGGTACTGCAAGCTATCGAATCGACTTTTCTGCATTCAGTAACGCTGCCACGGAAATGAAGACATGACATGATATTTTGCAGGCTTTCAATTATACCATGATGTTTCACGCCCGAGATCCACTGGATCTTGCAACGAACGTTTGTCTTGACGCAATGAAAAAGGCAGTGCCCAATAATATTCACAAATAGCCATATAATCTGAAAAATGGTTTTCAGCAGCTTTACGCAAATTGCTGGGGCAATAGCAACAATGTATAGACATAAAAAGGGAATAGCTCTAATGAAATATATACTTACTTTTTCCTAGTAAAGATTAGTGAAGAGAAAGCAATTATAGTACCAATCATTGTTGAACGCGCCAAGTATCTTTTTCCAAAAATACTTAAGCTTAATATTTTGAGATGTAACATAAGAGCTACCTATAATTATGTGTTCTCAAAAGGAGAATTTTAGTGTCATAGAATGATTTAATGGTATACTGTAATTTTATTAGTGTTAAGTAATTGAAATTTAAAAACCAAAATTTTAATTCAAATTACTCCTTTTCAAAAAATAAGCTTAATTCTCGGTATTAACCAATTACAAATATAATTCCAAATGTAAAAATAACGAAAGTCCAGTTTTTATGCGCATAAATATGAAAATAATTTAAAAAATAATTTTAGAGCATATATCAGCCAATTGGAAGATGGTGTCTAGTAAAACGGATGCTAGCTTTTTTTCTCTACCAACATGCACTGAGAATTAACCGATAACTTTTACAAAATTATTACATTTTGAAACCTTAACGATTGTGGGAAAAAGCAATTTTTATTGGAGGTCCCAAACTAAGCAGGGATATGCCAAATAAATCAATATGGTGATATTTGGATTACGAGCTATTTCGTTATAAGTTGTATTTAAGATAGTTATTTACCAGTTGTTCTGTAAGTACGTTGTTTATATTTCAAAGTAACTTTCCCATCTTTAGTAAAGCTTGTTTGTAACGAACATCCGTTTTATCAGACAATCTACTCTCAGATACAAAATATTTCTTTTATCTGTTTTCTAGTTTTACTTTGCATGAAGTTCTAGTTTTATTAGAATGTATTGAAACCACACGTGCTTATACTTTTATAACTGCACTTGTTGATAGGGCTGACAGGCTGACAAAAGATTTGATGAATATACCGGCTATATTTTGGAACAGAAATGGTTTCGGCAATAAAAAAATAATATCTCTTTTTCCTCTACCTTTCTCTCTCTCTAGTGTTATAAGCCAATAAAATAAAAAATCTCAAAATATACTAAAGATAAGTTCGTCTGCAGTTGGAGCTGCAAGTTTACTCTGAATTATTTAAATTATTCCCAAAGTCCCAAATTATTTGGTCATATATTAAACAAACCAACTTACATAAAAAAAACATAGCAGCTTCATATGATATTTAAGCTATTAATTTAAACTAACAAAAATGATTTCTTATATAAGATAAGATAATCGTAGCGTTACTAAACTCAAAGTTCAAATTGCACGGTGGCCTTGATGAGTACCTTTTCATAGATGGGAGCATTATTTTCTTCTCGATAAAACACTAGACGAAGCAATACATGGGAGACAAACCAATTAGATTAGCGTACAAGAATTGGCTTTATATTCTGCTTTTAAACTTTATGAAGGAAGAAACCCATCTGAAGAAGAAATTCATTTTTGTATTGGTAGAGATAGCTAAAGACAAAAAAAAGAATAAGCACTTTGCATCCATCAGTAGTGGAGCTCCATAGAAACCAAAAAGAAGATTGAGAGAGCTCTGCTTTTAGAATAACAGAGGAAAAATTTGAATGTGTAGTGAAGTGAAAGGACAATAAAAGAGTGACAAAATCTCGACAAATTTTCATTTCAGTTTCAAAAAACAAAAAAATTGTTAGCCGATACTGTCGCAAATTATAATAAAAATCTGGGGGCAGTTTTTTTTCAAACAACTAGTAGTAGCAATCTACAGAACACCCACGAAGTATAGGTAGTCGTGGTAGAAGATCTTTGCATGTCTTTTCGATGGGTGTGTCAAAAATGTTGGTTAATAATAAAACGGAACACTTTAAATGATGCTCGATACAGCTCTATACTGAAATTCTAGAGAAATATAACTCTACAGCAGACCAATGGGCTGCCGTCTTTAAAGATTCTACTCATCACCCCCACTGCTGCACAGCACAGACTTAAGGTTTGCTAAAAGAAAATTGAAACGTTAAAATTTACTTGCAGTAAATGCATCTTCTTTCATTTTATTTTTTCTTACTGTAAGATTACTTAAAAAAAAGAATAAGACATTAATGGTTACGTAAATAATAAACAATGTGGGTAGAACAAACAGTTTATTAGTTTAAAATACTTTTAAAAACATTGAGAAGTACCTAAAGTAACATAAAAATTGTAATTAAAAAGACTGCACTGTTAAATTACACATAAATGTTGAAACTTAATCCTTAAATTCAAGTACGAAATAAAAACCCTAAATTGTAGTGTGCTAGGTATTTAAATAATTTTTAGTAATGAAACTCTCACTATACAATTTCTTAATTACCAAAGGAAGCTCTGCTGTATATCGCGCGAGCGCTGCTCGCCGAAAATGAGCTAACACGACGACAATTGGAGGTTGGTCGCTGGAAATTCATGTAGAAAATGTAAACACACGAAGAACAAGCGCCGCTATATAGCCCTGGCGATGTAATCCTGCCGGCTCTTGTAATTGCTGCTGTTTTATAATTAACAACTCCTAGAAATTCCGAACCGCACGAAGCGATCTACTTCAAAAGGGTAATCTCTTCATAACTTACGCTAATTGCTAGATTAAATTAACCTTTTGAGCGTTTCAATTCTCGTGCCGCAACTGCGCTGCATACGCCGCACCGCTGCGCCGCGTTATCTTACTTTTCACGTAACTGAAATGTATGTTAATTTCCTTTCAGAACTTTGTAATGAGTTTTATCTCAGGTCGGAATTATTGTTTGGGATTTTAACCGGCTATCCGCGCCGTGTAGTAATGTACGAAGGGGGTTACTATGTAAATTATGATTTTTACACCCACTTTTCTGCATGTTGACAAAAGCATTTCGTTACTACAGACACGAAAGTTTATAAAGTGTGTTAGTCTTTGTGATGATCATATGGTGGTTCTTATAAATTTAAAACATAACTACCATTCTTTTTTTGACTATTAATTTACATTTACAACAATAAAATTGCAGTCAGTGTGTTATTTCTTATAAAACTTAAAAATACAATTGGAAATTAACTTTATTTTGTGAGAATCCATACGAAGAAAACGAAAGATTTTAAGGGAGTTTATAATACTTTATTATTTATCAACTATGTCTACACGGCTGTGAGTTTTCAGCTGACGTGCCTGCTTTCGCTTCAGAGTTAAGGGCGCCCTTTGTTCCGAACAACGTTGCGTCGATACCTCGGAATGTCGTTAAAGCTATTTTCATGCCCAGACGATCCGTTACCTACATACGGCCAACTAAAAACTTATAAAATAGCAGCGATATAACTGGAAATGTTTGTTTATTTTTTTTAAATTATGGTCATTTATTTCTTGCAAAAATTTAGTTTAATTCCTCTTGACACATACTTGATATTTTTTCCGTTGTGAATAAAATGTGAATAATTTTTTTCGCATGCGACTAATTTAACCTATTAGGTTTAATTAAATTCAAAATCTAAAGTGATTTATATTTTAAAAATTGAAATTACACAGAGAAAAAAATATAGTTTTTGTTCTTGGTGTAGCTAATTCAAAATTTACTTCGGGTGAACAAGTTGAAGCATTCGTCGTAAACAATTTAAATTAAAACAATTTAAAATACCTTCCATTACTATATAAGATCGCAAATTTAATTGCTTGGCATTGCTAATAGACCTCAGTAGCCTAAAAACGCTCTGACAGCAAGAATACACGAAAGCAATAGAAAAATTCCAAGGTTAACTTTTAATGATATCGCCACAACCATGATTTATTATTGCAAATCTGCTTATTTAGTTAAAATGTTATAATTTTCAAAAATAATTATGTATAAATTATTCAAAAAATATTTACGTAGTTTTATTATTAAATGTAGTATGGGATAAAACTCCATATTTTTCAGGTTGAATAGAGAAAGAGCAACAGTAGGTATACAACATCTATTTTTACAAGTAAAACTACAAAAATAAAAGGTTAATTTTGATGCATTTAAGGAGGATGTTCTTCTCAGTTTTGATGAACTGTTAAATTCGTATTCTAAAGTTCTTTAGTGCACTTTCCATCATGTATTGAGGAATAAACCTGATTCCTTAGGTACAGCATTTTGTAAAGTTTGGATGGCCCTAGCACTATATTTGTAAACCTTAGATGAGATATTTGCATAAGAAGAAGTTGCAAATGGGGAAGGGCAAGCGGTGTAACCTTTTTGAGAGATTAGACGTCTATAAAATATTCTACACAGCACTTGGAACAAATCCCTATTGGACGTGACAGTAACACATTGGCCCCTCCTCAAAAAAATAAGGCCCAGTGACCTCAACTTTACTCATCGCACGCTAAGCTACGATGAGGCCTTTCATTAATACCTTATGGATTGTTATACTCTAATAACAAATTTTTTCTAAGTAGTGGAAATGCGCTTTCCCATGTGGCATGCTTTCTAATTTGTTTCCATACATTTTCAGTCGTTTTTGCCAACATCATTGGTAAAGTTCCTGTACGACGACTACTTGGTATGAATAAAAGAAAAAGATTTTAGTGGAAAACTTGCTGTACTGTAGACTCGGAGACTGCAGAATGGAACGTTTTAATATATCAACGTTTTTCTGTGTTTAAGCACTCTGAGTTCTCCTTCTTTCCTTCTCATTACAAATCCAGTACTTCTAAAATTTTATACCAACAATAAAATTGATGGAGAACGGAGAAAACACATTGTGCGATCACAATTGAGTAATTAGTTCCAAATTTAGACTTTGATATCAAATGTTCCCTGTTCGTTTGTCCATCACATATTAGTTACTAAGAACTAAATTCTAATAAAATCACTTTCTCCTCTCTCGAATTGCCTTTTGCCTGATAACCTTTTTATGAATGTAGGGAATTAATAAACATAGCCTTTAAAAAGAAAAGTTTTTTCTTTTATACACAGTAAGCAATTTACTTGTTTCAAAATTAATAACGACAAAGGTTTATTTTAACCATTTTAATTGAAGTGTATTTAATTATGATACTAATAATTACATATACTACTTGGTACATTGTTGACTTATTATATTCCAACTTAGTACAAATTTATTTAAAATTAGCAGCGACAAATTCAATTGACTTAAAGTCACGTTTCTCAATTGAGACATGCGAGAGAGCTAAGCGCTGCTTTCTGTTACCTCAGTAGGACATGGGTGTGTTATGACCCGAAAATGCTGAAAAGTATTGAGAAAGTCTTAGTTGGACACTTAGGCCTTTAAGGGAACACATACGATTTACAAATTCAGAAACATTTATTAAATTTCATGCTTTACAAGATACGATCTAATCAAGAAAGGTAAGAAACCAAACAAATATTGTTTCAGTAGGAAGTCGGGCTAAAGAATAAGTTCAAAAGCAGAAAAGTATAGATAATTACCTTAACTATCCATACTTTAGAATGAAACTGAAAGAGTTATAAAATCCAAAACACTTACAAAAATACAATAGAAGGCATTAGAAATAGAAAATTAAATACGTATGTCATATGCAACTCGAAAATAATTATTCTGGAATAAAAAAATTGACAAGACACTAAAATGATCCGGTAAGCATAAGACAAGGTGGATGATTTAAAATTAAAAAGAAAACATTTTACTACAAGGCACTAAATTTTAAATAATTAATTTATTGTAGCCTTGGCTCATCTACTTTTATTAATAGAAATAACAGCACTTTATGAAGGTGTTGAAATCTAAAGATAGGAGCGCGTTGTAACAACACTATTTATTTTATTTTATATGGACAAAAGTATACTAAAGTATAATGGGTAATGGCTAGAATTTTTAACAACATACTCTTTTGTGTTTAGCAAGTTTCGGATTTACTTATTAAGCGCTAAATTAATTAGCATTACTTTTTTTATTAGTACATGAAGATACTAATTCAACCATCTGGATAACAAACTACAAATGTATATATTTACAAAATTAAAAATGGTATGCTAGTTAAAGACTACAATTTTTAACACATTTCGTGCTCTTACAATGTAAATATTCAGCTATAAAAACATTTTTTTATAGAAAATGTAAGACACTATCTATGATAATATTAGATTATATCTTTCAAATTAATCGTTTTATTATATATTGTATTTTTTCACATCATTTTCTTGTAGTACATACGCTGCCAATTTAACAATTAACCAATCTTTTTCAATTGCAATAGACTGATTAACAAAATTAGCTACCAGAAACGTAAACTATTAAAAACCTAAATAATATGATAGTATTGTTAATACATAGCAAAGCTTATATCAGTGACAGCAAATAATTTTTACGGAGTTAACATTAAATTACAAATTTCGTATTAGTCAAGTATTCGAATTTAATAGTTTATAAAATAAAAAAATTATATATGGTTTATCCCCTCACTAACTTATCATTGCTTATCTTAAATTCCTATACATAACAATGAAAGTTCCTGAAATATATACTGGAGAGGCAGGCGTGTAAATAGCCGCTCTCGTGGTGCGGTGTGGAAACGTAGTACGGCCCGTTTGGAACGTCAACCGAGAAGGCCCAAATCGTCCCTTAAACGGCCGTCGCGTAAGCGGATGGGGGCGGCTACCGATATCCACCAACGAATATTGCCAAATCGCTCACCTGAATCGGCTTCGGCTTCGGCTTCGTCGGCAATTCCAAAGTGGCCACCTCTGCGCTGCGGATCGGGTTTCTGCGGGTAGCGAATGTTCTTGCGGGGTGAAGACACGACCGAACTGGTCGCGCTGCGGATGGCGAGTGTTTGCGGGGGTTGAGACACGACCAAAATTGGCCGAGCTGCGATGCGTGAATGATTCTTGCGGGTGTTAAAACACGACCAAATTGGCCGCGTTGCGGATTGCGAATGTATGCCGGGCTTCGCGCCTGGCTTGGCGGTAGGTCTTTTCGGGCAATTTGCATTCGACAGCACCTTTCAAATCAAAAGGTACCGCCGACGGCGTATGCAGACTTGTCGGCCGAGCAAAAGCCCAAATGCCGTTTTGTGTGCGATGGCAAAACGTGCAGACATCACAGCCGCCAGCATGCCGCCGCGATATAAGCGGTTCAAGGGCGAAAAGGCCGCCACACCATATACATTTAACAGATAAAAAGAGATTTAATGTATTTCCACAAATTGCGCACCATCCCACAAATACAAATTAGCTCTCATACTTATCGCGTCCTTTTACACCTCGACAAACATCGTACCACATACACAAATATTAAAAAGGATTATGTATAGAAAATTCTGCGACACAACGTGCTTTTGTAAGTAAAACCAAGTAATTTCGAAATATGTCAAATATCAATACCAAGCAATCTTGCAAAACAAAGATTTTTGTGGAAAGTTGAAGCTTATTTGGGCATGACGTATGGTACTAGTATGACTGACAAGGCAGACAGTACTGTAGTTTGGGTATTATGAGGAAAGTAGAAGGAGAACCTAGGCACGTAATATAGTGCTACTCGCAGCTTTTCAATGGCTTGCTAATGGACAGCCACACCAAACATACATTTTATATATCCAATGAATGTACTATGACTTCCAACTGAAATTATTTAATGGCAATTAAATTACAAAGAACGACATCAATTTTTAAGATTAAGAACAGTCATATCACCTGGTGAGACGTTTACTGCCAATACCTTGACAGTAAATCTAATTTATGCAAAGTTCTTTTTGGGGGAGAATGCAAATGGAAGTTGCCTTTAAAAAGTATTTTTTGACATTACTTAAATAGTTACAAAGTACCATATCAACAGCTATATAACGAATGTGAAGTTTTGACACTTTAAATTCATATTTTAGGACAAAATTACTATAACTCATAAAATGATTATTAAAGGTAAATATTATGTTACTAATTAAAAACTTTCAACAGATTCTACCACTCATATGTGAAAGTGTGTATCGAAACATTCTATTTTAAGCTTTTGTTTATATGCTGTGAAAGGCTAAAGAAAGAGCGACTATTTTTGCATTTGTAGGCTTTGCAATAACAACATAGCAAATCTTACAAGTAGTATATACTGTAATACCGTCAGATTAACTGTGTAAACATTTAAGGGTGGCAAAGCTGTCGCCATTGAATAGGCAGAAATGTATTCTAAGACAAATGACAAGGCTCATTATCCAACAGAGTTCTTTTTTAAAGTGCAGACAATAACGACATCACTCCAGAACGTCAATTTTCTCTCATACTCTAGTTGTGTTCGGATAATTTAACGTTTTTTGCTACTCATGTAATTAGAATATCCGTTTGAGGCTGCAATTTTTTTTAGGAATCTCAAAAAGTATTATAGCAGAAGAACGCCTAATGTAGTTTCCAAAGAAATGTTCGAAGGTTGGATATCAGAAAGCTAATTAATTATAATAATAACCCAGATGTTCCAATTTTTGCTTTTTAATTGTATATAGTAATTCTTGTTGTGTTCATTCGACGCAGTATCTTCTCATTCCAGACTCTGTCTACCCAAAATATACATAACACACGTTGATATATCCACATTTACAATAGTCCCCAAGTCTTTGCAGTTTGTCACTCTCTCTATTTTCTTTGTCCCTACTTTTATTTCTGTTGTTGTGTTTTTTCTATAATCATGTACTTTGTATTCTTTAAATTTATTCCTCAATAATGCATTACTATACAGCCAGCGTAGTCCCGTGGTTGAGGGGCGGGCTGCGATGCTGACGGACCTGGGTTCATTTTCGGTGCTCTCTGATGCCTGGCGAGTGGCCTAGTCAGTCACTAAAAATAATTGAGTACCTGCATTCACTCGAATAAGAGGTAATAACGGCGGTCGTCTAAGGCGCGGTGCTTGCCACAGCGCCCCGCACTAGAGATAGTGCGCGACGACCGGACAGAGAGAGCAAACGTATGACAGCCTTAACTTCTCAGTTCGCAGGCCGTACTCCCACGCAGGGCGCATAGCCTTACCATTATTAATGATTTACTAAGGCACAAATTTAGTAATTAATCTATAATAATAAAAAAAATATTTTCAATAATTTACTGATATTTAGTTAAACTTTATTTAAGCTAGTAACTTAGCATTTCCTTGCGGATAATAGAGTAAACCGTGAAAGAGTTTGTTAGCGTTAGCTTATTCAAATAATGTTAACAAAGTTTTTCTGTTAATAAAGCAAAATAACGTATAATAAATTATAGGTGAAAGAAAATGAACTTTAATTACCATTTTATTTTAGGACTAGGTAGATTAGTAAATGGATTGTACATATATCCATTATTTTATTTCCTACATTTTCTGCTGAAGATACCATTAATCGATTAGGAAGCGAATGTAACGATGCAAGTAATAATTCCATTATTCGTACGTACAATACCGATCATAAAAGGTAGAGCACAATGGCAGCGTTAACGGTACACTTCCTTCTGATAGACACTAATGTCCGCTCCATAAATAACTGCCGCCTAATTACATATCGCATTCTTTCATGGCCCGTGCCCTTCCAAACTGCGGACACATCCGCGCTCTGCATTTGCTTTTCAGCCTGAATGCATCGGCTAATGTGTTTGCTCATTGTGTATTCGCTTTGACTGCCAAGGTGAAGCTGCAGGGCGCGGAGGAGGCAATTACGCCATATATTGCCGGCGCTCTTTTGAAATATTGTTCGAATTGGCGTCTCAATTTGGACCCCGCCTGCATCACAAAGTAGCGCAACCCAAACAGCTCCTGCAATTTTTTGCGGAAAAGCAAATTATAATTTTAAATTATTTCGCTGTGCAAACGAAAGACCGCATTTATAACCGGCCCCTCGGAGGTACAAAATTCTGATGCTGCTTGCGGTCATTCATATTTCACAGCCCTGACGTGTAATCGATGAAATCCCACTTGGCGAGACAGTCATCTTGCTAACTTTATAGAACTGTCCGCAAATTCATCTTTGTGTCAGGAATAGTTTTCTCAATCTCCTCGCCGGGCAGACGGTAAAGTTGTTATCCTTTTTTGCGCGCTTGTGCTCAGTGACGCTCTTTTTGCGGTAAAGCAATATTGTCGGAAAACTGCGGCCGGTTGGGGTAATAAACAAATCATTGTGTATTTTTTGCTTAGTTGGCGTCTACTTAACTCATTTGGATCGTTCTAATTTGATTATTTAACAGTGTTTAATCGATAATTTATTTAAGAAATAAATAAGTGTGGAACTATATATAAATTTCTTTTTAATTATAAATAACGGGTGTTTTTTATAGAGGTATAAAATTTTAAGTTAGCAACACATTTTTACTGGCGGCCATTTTGTCAGCTGTCAAGTGATTTATGTTTAGTTTGGTTTGGCATTTCAACATGAATAGACTGACGCCTGAACAACGCTTCCAAATTGTGCAAATTTATTTTGAAAATCATGGTTCTGTTCGAAATACGTGTCGCACACTACGTTCATTTTACGGTCAACGTAATCGTCCATCAGAGCAATTAATTCGATTAACTATGGAACGTTTTCGCACCACGTTTACTCTAAATGATAATACGCATCCACAGAGACGTCGTACAGTGCGTACAGAAGAAGTCATTGCTGCTGTAGAGCGTAACGTAGAGGAAGACCCGAATCAGTCTATCCGCCATCGTGCACAGGAATTGGATATGTGTCCATCCACTTTATGGAAGATTTTGCGGAAAGATCTTGGTTTGCGTACTTACAAAATCCCACTCGTGCAAGAATTGAAGCCAAACGATCACCTAGCAAGGCGTAGATTCGGTGAATGGACCCAAAACAAGATTGCCGTTTATCCCGATTTTTATAAGCGAATTTTGTTTAGCGATGCCGTATTTGGAGTGATGGTAATCCTCAAGTGTATGTTGAGACACCGTTACATCCAGAAAAACTGACTGTTTGGTGTGCTTTATGGGCTGGTGGAATCATTGGTCCGTACTTCTTTAAAAACGATGCTGGTCAGAACGTTACAGTCAATGGTGACCGCTATAGAGCCATGATTAGTGACTTTTTCGATCATCAATTGAACAACCATGATGTGCAGGAGCTGTGGTTTCAACAAGACGGAACAACATGTCACACAGCTCGTGCCACAATTGATTTATTGAAGGAAACGTTTGGTAACCGCATAGTTTCACGTTTCGGACCCGTGAATTGGCCTCCAAGATCGTGCGATTTAACGCCGCTAGACTATTTTCTGTGGGGATATGTGAAGTCGCTAGTCTACTTGGAAAAAGTCATCGAAAATTGGACCTCCAGATTAGACTACGTCCGAGCCAGCCATGGCGGTCATATGCCAGAAGTCATATTTAAATTATAATGCCAGAAGATTATCTTTCGAATAAAGTAAATTACATGTCAATTTAAAAAATTCATCTTTGTTTTATTCCATTTCAAAGTTCTATACCTCTATAAAAAACACACTTTATAAACTGTTAAACAGCTACTGATTAATATATTGGTTTTCAAATTAATTTTTAAGATCACACTCGTTTACTGCTGAGGTTAGTAACATTAAATATTATTTTCAGTACAACAATTTTTTGCTCAATAATTCCTACTAGTAGAATTTTTAGCCACCAATAATTATATAAGTAATACATTTTGCATTGCATAATTTTAAAAATTGTATAGTTATTTAAAGTAATATTTGTGGTCTATAATATTATAGCGTAATAGGTGCAACTTGTAGTTTTTAAAAACAAAATTGAAATTTACACAATTTTATTTTGACGGTGTCTAAATAAATAATAGGAAATAATTAATAAATTAGTTAACAGAAAAGTGGTAGTTAACCTATTTTTCCCCTATAATGTGTAAGTCTTGCATAGGCTACGTCCACATGGTTTTGATCGACCTCGAAAAGGCGTTCGATCGAGTTCCGCGAGAGCTTATCCGACAAGCACTGAGAGCACAATTAGTGTATCTGTACCACAATGTATCTACAAGAGTGGTCAGCCCAGCAGGAACAAGTAAAGCATTTGAGGTCAGAGTAGGTGTTCATCAGGGCTCGACTCTGACCCCTCTACTATTCAACCTGGTAATGGACTCTCACTTCAAGCATACAAAAACCAGAACTGTGGTCACTACTATATGCTGATGATGTAGTTCTTATAGTCGAGTCGTTGACAGAAGTGCAATCAGACCTGACGACATGGCAGGAGTCCTGGAAGAGGAGAGGGTTGAGAGTCTGTAGACAGAAGACCGAATATATATATATTGCGACTTTTCCGGTGCTAATTTGGGTACCATACTATGTCCAGCCATCGAAAACAGACCTCTTAACAGAGTTGAAGAGTTCAAGTATCTCGGATCCATTGTAGCACCGAAAGCCTGTGTAGAGAGAAACATACACAATAGAATCCAGGCAGCCTGGCTGAAATGGAGATTGTTATTTGGCATTCTATGCGGCTCCCGTATGCCGATTAAAGTCAAGGGCAACGTATACAAAAGGGCAGTAAGACCAGCCTTACTATATGTGAACAGAAAATTCACACCACAGAAATGAAGATGCATCGCTGGTCTGGTGGAGTTTCAAAATGGATAAAATAAGAAACGAATATATTCGTGGTATTTTTAAAGTCGCTAAGATACACGATAAACATTGTGAAAACCGTTTGCGCTGGTACGGGTGATGAGGCGAGATGATGACCATATGACTAAAAGAGTCCTAAATATAAAAGACGGAATAAGAGGCCGTGGACGACCACCAATAACCTGGCTACGAACAATAAAAAATGACATAATAGCAAGCAACACAACATCAGAGGCAACCTACAACCGTACCGTGTGGCGCAGAAGTACTAGGAGGGCTGGTCCCAAATAAATTGGGATAATAACCAGGAGAAAGAAGAAGAAGAGGCTACGAAAAAAAAAGTAAAGCGACACAAATGTACCCAGCTCGAAATAGCTAATAAATAAAGATTAACAATTAATACGTAAAACGGACTCGCCTTTCGATGACTTTGTTTTGCCCTCTTTCATCGGTAATTGGGGAGGAAAAAATAAATCAGAGAGAAAAAAGAGGAACAAGTTAGGGATTGATTCCTCTTTTACCTTGGGCATCCCTAATGGAAGTTGTCGACATACGTTTCCGGTAATCTCCGCATCACTAAAGCGAAATTTCCTCTAAAGACGCCCCCCTAGGAAGAAACAAACTTAGATTTAAATTTAAAAAAGCTGCATAACGCTCAAGTTTTCAAGTTACAACGATAGGTAAATTACACAAAACTAAACCGAGACCATGCAAACACCAGATGCATCACTTCGCTGGCATCAGATATTCGAAACAAACAACGTACAATATGGCGCAAACTTACAGATGTTTCTTCTAATTAGTATATTCAAAATATGAGGTCTCCCCGTTCCGTTTTCTTTAGGAAAACCCCCTAAAAGCAACTGCCCCCTTGAAGGATTAGCTGTAGCAACCTAGAAGGTATCGCTGGAAGCTTATAGCCACCGTAAATGGTACAAACTCGAGCAACACAAAGGACCCTATCCTTTTGAGAAGTAATTTTTTTGATCATGTCAGATTAACCCACTATCAAGATAGTTTTTGGTGTCAATACGACATTTGTTTTGGACACTAAACCATTGCGTCAAGAAGCTTAAAACGAAACAATCAATTTACAGCTGCTTCCTGAATATCAAGAGCGGATAACCACGCTATTAACTTTGACAAATCTGCACTTTACTCACACAACAGCTGAAAACTGGGTAAAACTTTAATCTGTACGAGCACTGTATTTAAATTGTCAACATGCAACGTATGTCTTCATCTAACTTCTAATTAATTTTGGACTAGGATAATTCCTGTTTAAGCAAACTTTAATAGGCTTCAAAGTCAAACAAAAACTATATATCGTTTAACTTTGTTCCTTCACTCGCCATGATAAAAAAATATTTGAACGCAGCTAGCAACATTTTGTTTACAATTTTGAAAAGAGTTCTATATGTAACGCCTTTGTTAGTAAGAAAATAAAAAGACAAATGTACGTCTTTATTGTAACAGGATTTCGACGCCTATAATGATAAAACTTTGAGAGGCCTGACATAATTTAATTTTTTCACTCTACCTGTATGCAAATCTGCCATTGACAAAGATGTAGTCTTGAAGCACATCCGTTTACGAACCACCTGTCGCGCACAAGATCTAAAACTATTAAAGCCAAAATCCGGCATACGAATTAGGATTGTGATAGTAACCAACTAGACGAACCATAAATGAGTCTTTTTTTGGTAACACAACCGAACGTTTTCTTTCAAAACAAACCAAAACTTTCTTCAACGGACCATCGACTTTTATCACTCCTGTAGCAAACAAAAATATTCTTTAACAGCTTCTAACCTCTTAAAATTCTTCGAAATATGAACTTTTAGTTCAATGCGTTTTCCGTTGAATTAAAGTCATTCCCAGAATTTACGGTTTGTTTGGGTAGCAATTTCAAAAAATGTAAAACTATCATCGGCATCTACTAATCGGATACTCTTTCGATAATTTTATATATCGAATTGGGTTTAGACTTTACGGACAATATTGAAACGTCTAGTCGTTTGTATTCAGATAGATTATTATTCCGGTAGACCAAGCGCTGCGTAGTCCTTTTTCTTCATCATAAAACAACCAAATCGACCCTTGCCACAACGGTACCGAAGACACAAATTCCCCAGAATAAATGCCTTAAGATAAATAGTTAACTGCAATTTTCTACCGCAACAACATGCATTCTACGATCGACTTCATTAACCTCTTGAACACGAGCCATACGGTTAGCGACAAGTGTTTGTAATTTAGTCGCAAGAATATTCAACCAACACAAAAATGATTTTAAAGTCGGAAAACATTAGCGTGCGAATAGTTATATTTTGTGAATTAACAGTTTCCTATGTCGCCCTAATTAAGAAGACGAGGTATAGTTTTTGTTTTAGATGGACTCACCTTTGGTAATCCCGCGTAGCAACTGGATTGGGTGTTTTTTCTCATACTCAAAATATTAACATTTAAGTAGATAATTGCCTTATAACCTCTCTTTGAGCATCACAAAAACCCAGCAGAAGTACCAACGAATTTTGAACGATACCTACATGTCTCGGGAATTCTAAATCAGACAATAGCGAAAGTATTTAAAATAATCATAATTAGGATGTCCTTTCAAACCGAGAAGAACAAAAACATTTTGCCTCTTTTTTTATGTCAAAAAAATTTGTGAATTTGACTTACTACAAAATAGAGTTTAGAAGCTTTGGATATTGAAATCACAAATATCACCAAGCCATCTATATGCAGGTCCCAAGAGACATATTCTCTAACTGTTGGAAACGAGTCCGCTTCTTCCGGTGCCACTTGACAAATTGTTCCAAGAGCTAAATAGGAGGAAGCTGCCAGACTGAAAATCACCGAATTATGTTCGAACATCTGAACGGATTTATCTGTAGAAAACAACAACAAAAATTTCTAATACAGTCTATAAGACTAATCTATTCATATTTAGGGATACATGCTTTACTTTCGCGCTCAATACTAGCAAAATTAACTAACAAGTAAAGAACATCAGTCTCGAGTTTATTCCCTCATATAGGAGTGTAACGACTTATCTGAACTTGTTTTCGCACTGTGATCAATAACTACAAGCACCAGCGTCTCCCTACTTTAGGATTTAAAAACACAATAATAAGAAATGTAAAAACCAAATCAGACATCTGAAATTACATGAAACATGTCTGTGTAAAATTAAATCTTATATCACTTCAGGTTTTTTAATGCAGAACAGTGGGTGAAGACTCCTTTACAATGACAAAAACGCCTTATTGCCATCTTATAAGACTTACTAAAAGCGATATCTCTATAAAGGTGGAGTACTGTAGATCACATATTGTGCTTTGCACTTTTCCTAACTAGCCGCGTTTGGGTCTGTCGTTAATAATCAGAACTCATACATTATACAGAGAGATAAAGAGCAACAAATACTGGTATGAGACTGATTACTGACTCTAGCCATACAATTAGTGATTAAGAAATTGGGATTAGTAAAAGTAAAGGAAACCTCTAGGGGTTTCATTACCACATATGACAAATATTCATCATTTCTGTGAACCAGATGATACTAGTGTAACTTTAAATTTAAGCAGCAATGTAAAAACTATGGTTCCTTGCTAATGAGACTGTTGCTAACGGTTTCTAGAGGCTTCAGTAACGTTGCTGAAAGTGTATTGCATATGATGGCAGTTATTTTGAAAGTCAATACAGACAATTTATTTGCGTTTTCTGTTTTTTTAATTTTTTGACACCATGCAGCAAAAATTTTAGATATATAACGTAGTGTACATCCAAACTAATTTAGATATAACCGAGTGGCTTTCTTTATAAGTTTTATATCTATGTGAAATTATTTTTGTATATTGAATGGTGTCATGTTCTATATAAGAAAATTAAAAAATCCTTTTATACATTACTTTTCAAAACTTTTTCCTACTTGCCTGTTTAATTCTTTATATTTTAGTAACAATTATTTATTGTGTATATAAACGTATTCGCGGAGCGTTGCAGTTTAGACTTTCTAGTTTTTACCATTATAATGTTTCTCCTAATTTATTCTAGTCATTCTTTAATATGTGCAACTACAAAATTATGTTTATGACCGTAATCTTAGTTACATTATTAAGAAGCTATTTGCATTGAAACAGCCTCTTTAAGATAAAATTTAATTTTTTGTAATCAGTCCCGTATCTCAAATGTCTCACATTTTCTTCTGCCAATACGTTTTCTCTTCTTTTATCCCTTTCTTGTACCCTTTCGGGTGTCGCATATGGATTAAGTTTTGTTTATCCATCCATCCCTTTCTTTCCGAGCTTTTTGTTTAATGCGATTTCTTCAGACTTTTTATAGTTTTGCCCCTTTCATTTACCACATTTACCATTTATTGTAACCATGTTTTCCTTGGCCTTTCTCTCCTCTTTTTCTTGTAATTTTTGCTTTTTGGGTTCTTCATAATCATGGGACCGAACCAGTTCAGTTATTTTTTTATATTTTACTCATTATTGGTTCTTGCTCAGTTATATCTCTAATTACTTTGTTAGTAAATTTATCCCATTTTCCCGCCTAATACGTCTTCAATATATTTAAAAATACATCTTTGTTTAATGCTCGTTTTTTTTTAATCTTACATAGGTCACTCAGTTCGTTTGTACTATAATTGTAACGTTATAGTTTTTATATATTTTTTGTTATTTTTATCTTTTATATTTTGCAGAAGAGATAACTTAACTAACTCCATACCTCCATGTTATCTACGAAACAAGAATTTATGTTTGTATAGTTTATTCAATAATATCTCAAGTAGCCCGTTTATTTTCAGAAAAAACATTCTTTGATCTATAATCTATAACCTGTAGAAATATATTTCTGGATAAACATTTTAATTAATGGGTATAAAGTGACTTTGGGTTTTATGATATAACACAGTAATTACTTTAATAGTTTTTTTGTTAAATATACGTTTTTAGGTGCTTTACCCGTATTTATGTACTGAAGTACTTAAGTATTTTATGATGATATATCATTTATGGTATCAATCCATCAAAGATCTCCGTATTTTTGTAAAGCTAAGAATAAATCTTTTCAATGTTGTGAAAATCGTTCCTCAAATTAATCTATCAGTACTTGTAATAGATTTACCGTCAACTTGGGCAAATCTCTATAAAGATATTGAAAGAAGTTAAAATAATCTAACTGTTAGCATCTAGATTTTGGAAGTGATTGCTTTTTAGTTGATGATTGTTTTCTTAAACAGGGATATTACTAACTGTTTTAGTACAAAAGTGATACTAGCTCTGAATATATTAAGATAAATAGCCTTTACAGACAAATTTTTGTTAACGATCTCGATAATAGTATCCGCTACCAATTGAAACTGCAAATGATTGTCTTAAACAATGAAATCGCAGTTCTAGCCGAAAACATGAACATTTTAGCGACTGTGCAAAGTGTTCTCTAGTTTAGGAACTCTATCACTGATAAAGGATAAATACCTTGGGATGTATCTTTTGTTCAAATTTCGGGTGAACATTTAAATTGTACAAGATGCAAAACATCCTGTAAACTTTATCTATTGTGCAATATGAACAATTATAAAAAGGAAATTTTTGCAACAAAGAAGTATCACTGATTTTTGCGCTGAAAGGGCTCTTTGAGCAATGACGACGCTAGCCGAGCTCATTGTTATAGTCATGTTAAGAGCCATAGTGTGTTAAGTGTGCAAGTGGTCACTGTCTTAAAAACTAGTAATTTCAATCCACGCTAGAAAAGATGAAACTTTCTGCTCCTAGAGTTAAAAAACATAATCCGAAAGAAGCAGTGCGATAGCCCGCGCAGCGATCTTTTTAATTTAATTACCAGCAAGAGTACGAAGGACTGACTGTCGACGCCAAGAGAGTCTAGAAGACTGAATTGGAAATTCTTAACATAACTATCTAAACTACAGTTACGGTCCTCCAAATGTATTGAACATAATATTTTATATTTTTAAAAAATGATTAAAGCGAATACAAAATACTTTTAATGTCAAAAATAATTTATTAAAAAAGTTTTTTTTTACAATTACAACGTTATGGAATAGAGAGCTTTTCTACTTGAAAGACTAAATAAATAAATATTAATAAAAAAACAGTGATGGTAAAAAAAATATGGCAACAGAATAAACACAAGTCCAATTTATTAAACTATCTGAAACTAAGTAAAAACGCTGCTCATAAAGCCCACGCTTTGTTATTTTAATAAAGATTAATATTTACTGTAAGCATAGAACCGAAGGAAACATCTGGGACTACTAAACTTTTTATCATTTAATAAATATCCAGTTATTTAGTTAATATTTTGTTGAACAGAGTTAGTCTATCCGGTAATTCAAATATATCGATTCTATTCTAGACATTTGTATTTATTTTAATTAAACTAAATAAACATTATAGCAGTCGTTACGTCCGATGCATTTAGAAATCATAAATTTATATGTATTATACTAAATATACAAGGTTTGATCAGAAGTGACTGTCCAAAAATGTGTTATCAATAAATTTAACATATCATCTTGGCTAGAGTTAATTTAATCTAAAATTATATTCAGTATTTTACAACATTCTAACATTAATATAATAACAGAGGGTTACGTTTGTCCTGATTAAGTTTTTTGACGCCGCAGGTTGACAGTTTTTCACCAATTTTTGTTTCAATTTATACATGTTTGCGACGTTATCAAAAAATTACAAAATTGATTATCTAGACAAAACACTTATTTGATTTTTAAAATTTTTACATACATTCACTTCAATACAATGTTTACATACATTTATGCATCAATGAGAAAAAACGAAAGAAACGTTTCATTTAAAAAAAACTTTTTGTGGCTTTAGGATTAAAAACATCTGGACTATGTTAGTAAAAGAAATTTTCTGTATAAATTCAGTTTTCCTTTTTTAAGATTTGTTGGGAACTGCTAAACTTAAAATATATATTAAAACGATGGTACTATTGCGAAAAGTGGACTCCACATTTTATGACTTTAATAATGTTAAAAGTCTTTCTGATTCCAATTGTGTTTTTGGTTTTTTTAATACTTTTATTAATTTTTTAAAACGCTGTCAAATGCGTACATTCCTTGAAGAATGTTTTATCTTAATTAGAAGCATATTTTTTCAATAGCTAACTTGCTCTCTATGGAATAATATTTGGCATTTACAATCTCTTGGACAATCTCTGATTTAGCTTAGATCGCTAATTTTATAATAAATTCATTGATAATTGTACTTGATAAAAATGAAGAAGCACCTCTTCCTTTATTTACAAATTTTGCTACATGTTCGGCCATAAATGGATTAAATTTTGAAATCAGGTCTACATAACCAAGAAAGTTTCCATTTCTTACGGAGCCTAAAATTTTATTATCGCCAAAAACTTCACATCTTTTGCAACTCGTAAGAGAACATTTTATTAATACAAAGCTATTTCCTTATACTTTTCTGTTATTTTAAATCTACTCCTTGTGGAACTTGACTCCTACTAATAAATTTTTAAATGCATTTTCTGTGTTCAGAGTTGTCATCAGGATCGCTTATTATGTGGTTATTTTTCTAATTATTAGACTCTGTGGTTGCTAGAAATGTTGTTCTCCCATAGAATTTGCACGGCACATAAATACTCCCCTAATGTTGTTTTTGAATGAACAAACCTATTTTTCTTTAATAAATTCTTAATTCATTAAGTTTTTAAAAACAAAATATTTTTTGCGTGGCATACTGTTTTTCAAATTTTATCAGTCACGATACCGGCTCTTTGAGAGTATTTTGATAGCTCTATGAACTAGAAGCCTATTGCAGCTGTATATTTGGTGCACTACAATTTAAAGTCACTGAAGTCGATGACGACGGTTGCGACTGTCTAGTTTTGGTATTTTCTTGATCAAAACATCCTCTTTGAAACGTCTTCTGAATTCTGCTACATTTGATTAAAAAAATTGACCACTCATTATTCATTCTTTATGGCAAACGAAAGATGAATTGAACAACGATTTAATTCAAAACTAAACTTTCTTCACAAATGTTTAATTGCTGCATAATAATTCTAAATTATAATGCTATTAACGCAATGGCCAACGGTCACTATAACAGCACTAATTTATTCGCACCACTCTCGTTCGTTGCACGACTTCTCCTATTCGACTGCCGCGAATGTCCATCTGCTCGGCCTATATTTACACAAATTAGGGACACCGCTCTTTGTTATAATATAAATGTTTTTAAAAAATTGTCACACGTCGATGAATGATGATAAATGGGCAATTTCATAGTATAATAGTTATAATTTATGTAATGTTGTTTGATCGAGCATATCGCATATTATTTTCCATTTCTTGTAGTTATAGCACTAGCGAGCCTACATTACGTCCATTAATTATAAGTGTAAGTTAATTTTGAAGCTGCTTAATTGTGTAAGCTTATTCTGCAACAAAAAGTGGATTTTCTCCAGCTTGTCTAGCACAACGGCTAACAAGTTCGACGCCGATCCCGTTTCACTCCCATTAACTATTTCAAGCCAACTAGCGCGCCAGCAGGCCATTTGCATTGCGCTACGTTTCTAATTACGTCGGCCACTAATTTTTAATGAAACCGGACACGTGTGTTTTTGCACAACCTTCGCTCATAAATGATGACGAACCGCTCTGCTAAATCCTGATCGAGTTTGCAGGCACTCGCTTCCTCTTTCTCTTTGGCGGAGTTCATGTTTGCATTGAAGTTCTGGCAACTTAAGAGGATAATTATAAAATTTAGGCCCTGAAAACTACGGAAACTAATTTATTCGTTTGCGTTTCGGATCGTTTACAACATAAGCTGATTGCGAAATCTTGGCTAGCCTGTACCGCTAATATCTGCTGATAGCATGGGATGCTGCTGGTGATAGGGCCGTAGCGTGCCGCAGCTTAAATCAACACATTTGTAAGGGGCAATGTATAACGTTATTAATGCGTACATTAAGATAGTAAAACTAAACAGTCGCCTGTTGCTTTAATCGCTGCAGATTAATTTGTCAACGCAACTGCATTTTACTTTTGCCACTGCGTAATATTTTTAAGTGCTATTTTTATTGAGAGAATTAATTTATTGCGTTATGAAACTTTTACAAATTGGCTGCACCAGTATATGTCACTTAAGTTTTGTAATAATAAGTGAGACAATTTTGTTTATCTTCTTTACACGAGGGCAATTCAGTTATTATACACACTAGAAATTTACAAAAGTACATTACTTTGCGACATAATCTTTATCTGGAAATGAAGCCACCCTGCAACAGCATTTTGAAGCGCAGTGTCATCGTCAAAGCAGTGCGACGCAAGCCACTGATTCAAGTGCATAATGGACCTTTCTGTCAATTTCTGTGCGACACCGTTGATGTACGATACCTTTAGTGATTATTTGATTTGGTTTACGATAAGTTGCAGCTTCGGAAAATTTTTTCACATACAGAATTCGTGTTAATGCACGCACTTCACATTTAGCGAGCTTTTCTTTCACTGAGCTACCGAGTATAGTACTCGAGGAAAAGCGTCGCCATCCTCGCCCATTTCTCACACAGCAATTAAGTAAGAGTTGTAATAATAAAATCTCCTCGATCGTATCTGTAGTTTTACAAGTGAGATTTAGATTTTACATATACTTTGTATGTGTATTGCTCAGGCATAAGAAAGTAACAAAATGCAGACACCTTTTTTTTAAATTCTTCATAATCATTACGAATACAGGCTGATCCCCCGCAAAGGATCTCGAAAGCTTCCTTAGAAGCGGTGAAACCCCTCCAAGGGGTGTTAAGCCATTCATTCATTCATAATCATTACGAATAAAAATTGTAATTTATACCGTTGTGGACAAAACGACACCCTATATGAAGGGTTAATACTTAATTACTTAAACTCTACTTAATTAATGTGAAATTTCATCCAGTGCGTATCATTCAAACTTTTTCGGAATCAAAAAATTCTACAAGTCTCTTACCTTGCCTACATTGGTCCAGAGTTTTCCCAAAAAACCATTGTAATAAAAAATGAAACAAATTAACTATAGTTTCTTAAAGGCTTCAACAAAGTTCTATAATTTTATTTCCTCAATAAGTGTTTGCATGCGAATAACTCTTTTTTATGATTTTACATTTTGCATTTAAAAAACAACAAGGAATCCGTCATATCACTATAATAACTCGTGACCAAGTCAGATTGCAACCATTATAGTTGAGCTTTGCGACTAAAGGAAGATGTGACTGAATAATTCCATTCAACATGCACACATTTGAACAAAAACTAAAAGGAAAGCTGCTAATTGTGGAAATAGATTTCAAAGGCGCATTAAACTTACTACACGCCCTCTTAAAGTGAAATGAAGTTTTCCGTATTTATTCCTTTCTTGTTCATATTCGAATCCATCCACTTTATTTTATGGAAGGCAGACTTTAAATTACTCTCAAAATACTGTTCGTGTGATTCAGAATTACCTTAAAATTTCTACTTAGTGATTCACCCAATTGTGTCTAATATATCTTCGGAACCTTATTCAGACGACAGAACTTTAGCACGTAACCAAGACGTCGCCTTGAAAACTTTCTTAACGATTATGGGTGAATATAAAGAACTAAAATTAAAAGCTAATCTCTCAAACGAAAAATATACACATGTAGCAACGACAACATGGACTCCTTGGGGGACTTTGGTCTTTGTGGGGAAACTCTTACTGCTAAATTACTGAAGTTTGCTTGGCTTTCTACAGATTTAAAGAAAGGCAACCTCACGGAAGTCCCAAGTTATTTTACTTACTGCGAACCATGTGGATAGTTAAAAATAATTACCCACTAAGTAACTCAATTTTGCAACAGACCACAAAAAAAGTTATACTTAGCATTTTGTAAGTCGAAATGAAGCGTTTGAATATACAGGTTTTCGTGCTAACTCGATGCATTTTGTAAAGCTATCGATGCGTTTCAATATGACATCTAAACCTCGCACTTGCGTTTGCGGAGAATATGTCTTAGAAGTGCTAGTAAGCCTCTACTGTGATGATGGAAAGAGTCAACGAAGTAACCCTTATTCCATAGTCCAGAGTGCCTTATTTATTGTGCGACTTATGCAGACGCTTTGACTCTTTCCCATGTGAATCGGTCAACCAACAAAGCAGGATGGGCCCTTTAAAATGCAACCTTAATCAAAACGCAAAGTACACAAACATTCTAAGAGATATAATATACACAGGGTGATATCCAAAAGTAGTAGGACTGATTTAAAAAAAAAATTATTGAACGTTTTGGTACATCGACTTAATACTCTTCAAAATAGGCCCCTTGGGCATCCACACACTTCTGGTAGCGAGCCTTCCAGGTTGCGAAGGCCTTCTGGAAGTCGTCCTCCGAGATGCTGTTCAGCGCCTTCGTCGTTGCCGCTTCGACTGCTTCCACCGAGTCAAAACGATGCCCCTTGAGCTGCCTCTTGATCCGGGGGAACACATCAGGGCTGTAGGGGGGGGGGGTGTGAGGCAACGTGGAAACGTCGAATTTGGCCAGGAGATTCCTGTCAATCCACGCGCCGTGGCACGGCGCGTTGTCGTGGTGGTGCTTCCACTTCCCCACCAGGTCTGGTCGCACGCGTGTGATCCAATTTCGCAGCCGTGTGAGCACTTCCACGTAAAATCTTGCATTTACAGTCTGTCCAGGAGGTACAAACTCCGTATGGGCAATGCCACGACGGTCAAAAAATGAAATCAACATCTATTTCACTTTCGATTTCGACATTCTGGCCTTCCTTTTACGGGGTGATCGTGCGGTGTGCCACTCTTCGCTCTGACGTTTTGTTTCCGGGTTGTATTTGTAGCAAAACTCGATGGCGTACCGCTGCTCCAAATTTCACTCCATCACAACTGACGACGAGGCGTCACAACAGGAGGTCACTAAAACAGTGGTCCATACTCAACTAACGCACGCAGGCGACTGCCGCAGGTCGAAACCTGTTCCCAAGGCTCCCCTCCATAACACCCGGTCTTGCAGACCCCCCTCCATCGCTCCGCGCCCACGGAAAAAAACAGTCCTACTACTTCTGAATACAACCCTGTATATATAATAATATAGAACTTTGGGGATGATGGTACCACTACTTTCGTATACCAATTAGTAATCATATTAACTAATAAAATGGTGAATTTAATTTTCATTCTTCCCTTATCAAGATTCAAAAAAGAAATGCTGTTTTAGTCATGGGAATCTTTCAACCGTCAATATTAAAATTAAAATATTGATGTTTATTCATCATTTGTGAATTGTTTTAGGGTTTAATAAAAAATACTTTCTATTGCAAAAGTAGTACAAAATGTTCTGCTGTAGTTAATAGTATATGATATCAACGTGGACTCTGACTATAAAACACCGTCTAAAATCTAGACTAGAAGGTTTTGTAAATTTTTTCTATTGGGTAAATTCTTCATATTCTACCCACCCTAATTTTACAATTAAAAAATCAACAAATAGTAGATTTGTTTAACATATTTAGTAGTAATTTCTAGTTTAAATATTTTTTACCAATTAAAATGGACTTTAATATGTAATGCGGCCAAAATTTGTCAAATTTTTCTTGCACTAATTTTTACAATTGCTATAGATATTATTAGTTTCTGTAAAATTTGCTAAAGGGAATAGTATATTTATAGTTATATGCAATAGCTCGTATACTTTTGTTAGCGTGCGTCATTCAAAACACGGAAAGAGAACTCTGTCCAGTTAATATTAACGTAGATATTTATAAAAAAACCACTTCCATCTTATTTAAATTTTCAACTTTGCAACAAAAGTAGTGCTCATTCTATAATGTATCTTAAAACAGGTTTTACATATTTTAGATTGTAAACGAAAACAATTGTTTTGATATACAAAAATTTTTGTTGGTATTTATAGTAGCTGCATTATGTATGTATGTACAAGGTATTATCATTGTATAACAAAACAAGCTCGGCTTAAATTCAGAAAAACAAATATAATTATAGTGGAGTGTGCAAAGTAAAATGTTAGTATATCATACTAAGGAAATCTGTATTTCTATCCAATCACCAAGCTACTCTAAAACACTAGAACTAAAAGGAATAGTGTAATTTCATTTGAATGCTATTTATACGTAGATGTGTGAATATAGAGAACAATAGAAATTTTAATTTGTCTACACAAAGCAAATTAAGCGTAAAACATTTATAAAAATACATTGCAAAGGAACTCATTTTAAAGAATTTTAATATAAATAAGTCTTAAGCAAGAGAATTTACGGAGTCATAAATAAAACGTACAATATTTTGAAACTCTACTTATGTAAAGAAATAATAAATTTTATAAAGACCTGATTGGTAATAAGGGAGTAAATTCAAATGTTTACATTTTGTAACAGTAACATGTATATAAAAATTAAATTTTTCGCAAGCGTTAGTAAATAATAATAGCAGTAGATTAAGGAGAAGGTGAGTATTTTTAAAAACTACAGTAATATGATATTCCAGTATAACATATCATAATTAGTACATGAGTGCATCAAATATAAACCAAAATTGTTGTATGTAATATATTGAATCATCTACAAACTACAACTACAAACATACAAAGTTATTTCCTGACTTAGAAACGTATTTTCCCAGCGCTTGGATGATTTTTTGATCCCTCTATCGTAAAATGAAGATGATTGTGACACCAAACGTGCACGTACGCTTCGACAGCAATATTATCTTCTCCAAATACTCCTTTTAGTGTTTCAAATAAATGATAATTACAGGGTGATACGTTTTGATGGTGGGGACGGTATTCTAGTATTTTTGTCAAGTTTAGGCATCTTTATGGAGCCGAGTACGGCACTTACTTTGCGAAATCTAAAATTATTAGTAACGGTAGCTTTACCACTATAGTAGCTGATTCCGACCTCAAATACAATTTCACGAAGGGTTAACCGGCAGCCAGTTTTGAGAAGACGTCAAAACAATGCAAATATTCTTCTAAGACACTCTGGTTCTCTAGAGACATTTGTGGCGTTTTTCTCAATTGTTTCTTGTCCTCCCAAAAATTGTTTATATCGCACACTTCTACGTTTGATTCTTCTTAAGACAATTTTCCTCAAACTGCGCTTTAAGTTATTGCTGACTAAAGAAGCGGTAGTACGAGGTACTCTGCTGAGCCAACCCCCTTCGGCATTACTTACTTTAAAGCTCAGAAGCCACTCTCCTCTTATTTCATGAGGCGTAAAAGGAAATTCCAGTTTATATTTGAGTCACCTACGTAACCGGTAAGAATTAATATTACTTTGGCAAAGTTTATTCGATTTTCATTTTACTTTGGATTTATAAAATTAAGTGTTTTTAGTTTATTAAACTTTGAGGTTATGCAATACTACTTATAAATAAAAAACTATGTATAATTATTGAACACTGACCGCTATTTAGCAAACGCACCTTTCGTAACCATACAAATAAATAACCAAACTAATAAAAAGAAACTCGAATTGCAATTAAAAATTCTAGTTTCCTTTTATTTATTTTTATTAGACAATGAAAATGTATAATTTTAATGTGTGGCATCAAAACGATATCCTATTTTGGAACGTTTAAAATTTTAGCTTAATGTAACCGCATATAACCGGCTTAAAAGTATAAAAATCACAGGCGAAATCTGTGCGGTGACATCATCCTCATCCAGTAACTTGAAGCCTGCTAATTACGCTTGTAACACAAATTGACCTAAAGAACTCGAAGCAGTTGGTGTAAGTACTAATTTATTAACCAAATGCCAGCTAATATTGCACCGTCAGCTAAGTGATGTCACGCCGCGCACCACTAATTTAAAAATCTATAAAAACGGCCACGTGGAAATTTCCTTTGGTTTAATTTAGGAAAATTTTGGGGTAAGGTCTAATTTACGGCAGCTTTGTAAATCATCATTAACTACACTAATTAATAGTTGTATAGATACTTCAGTTCATTCATTTGTTGTATTTCAGCTGTTACTGCACGCAAATTCAAATTTATACTTCTTTTATGCTCCTTATAGTAATTTTCTATTGTATTAAACTGCTATAGGAAGTCATTTTCCGCCAGTTTTGTTGCACCAAATTTTCAGTTCTTCTTTTTTGCTTTAATTTTAAAGAGCAAAACAATAAGACAGAGGCTATGGGTTAATGAAGAATGACATTGATATGCTGAATAAGACAGCTAATTTCCAGATGGCGCACAAATTTTAGCGTAATGTAACAAGTTTCGGGTTCTCTCTCAAAAAAGCTGACAAATTTCTTTTGACAAAATAAAGTTTTATAATTTTTATTTTTGATTATTAAATAATATTTATAATTTTTTTTAAACTTTAGTTTATAGAAAGCTTATAATCTTGAATTAATATTTTCCTTTTTTTTGAAAGAATTACATGTAAGTCCCATATGTAGGGAGATTCAAATTAAACTTTAGGATTTAAATTGCAATCTTTGAATGTTGGAAGTTTACATTTATACAGTTGGTATTTAAACACACGGAAGACTACCAGAAATCCCATAAATTTGTGAACTGGGTGTTAGAGAATATAGCAGTTGATGTTGATTTTTTCAAAAAAAAAAAAACTTTCATTGAACTATGAAGTATTTTTTTTAATGGCTTTGTGAATAATCAAAATTTTCGCATCTGGAGTAAGAAAATCCATGTATTATTATTCAAAAAGAAACAATGCATCCACAAAATGCATTGTGGGATGGAGGAATCATTAGCCCGTATTTTTTTTTTTGAGGGCTAGGCTGGCAACGCTGTAGCTGTCAATGGTGTATGCTATCAGAAGATGCTAAGTTTTTCAGTGAAACCAAGGATATGAACTAGAATAACATGTAGTATTAACAAGGTGAAGCCATATGTGACGCATCACGTGAAACACTCACTTTACTTCAAAGCAAATGTTCTGGTCGTGTCATCTCGCAGAGGGGTGGCATAAATTAGCTAGCGGTGTTTTGTGATCTAACCTAATGAGACTTTCTCCTTTGATTTAGAAAAAACGATTTATATTAACAAGCCCGCTACGATTCTAGGACTAAAAAAAAAGTCAGACATGTAATTGCTAAAATAGAACCACATTTATGGGAAACCGTTAACGAAAACTTCGGTAAAAGAATGGTGGAGGACATTTGGCCGGCATCATATTTTATACATAACTGCCAAGTCTGTACATTACACTGTGTTTCATTCAGGAGGTCCAATTTGGATCTCCCTATACAATTTAATCATCATTTAAAAATGATAATTTTTAATAAATTATTTGCTTCATTAATTAAAACATCCTAATTGTTATCTATTCTATTCTCTTTTTAAATCAAATTATTTGTTTAATACTTTTAATATATATATATATATATATATATATATATATATAACTTTTTATTTTAGTTTTGTTGGTACAGTTAAACAGAAATAATGCTTTTAATTTTAATTTTCTTTTTTTGAATCACAAGCACATGTTTTTATTCGTTGTAATAAATACAGTTTGCTCTATAAAAACGTTTTTATCTAACTTTGCTGGCCTGTATTATTAAAACAATTTTCTATCATCTTCCACTTGCTATGTACATTAGTAAATATACTACAAATAACAGTTGGTTTAGTTTTAAATCCAGATACAATTTTATTTAATTCTCTTAATTTTCTTACTTTTTAAAGTTAATTTTACTTTTTATGAATTTATTAGTTATAAGAGAACTTTTTTTGTACTTTTTGAACATTTGTATTTTTTTTAAAACATCGATTTACATTTTTTAATTTAATGTTTGATGTTACAGGTAAGCTATAAACAATTTATTTTTAAATAAAATATTTTAAAGTCAATAAAGGAGTCTTAGTTAAATAATAATATTATCGTAGCCTTAGTTTCTATCTTAAATGCCAATTAATCAAAGATTTATTTATTATTATTTTATTTGATAGTGTGTATTTTCGTGTACCCATCTGTTCATCTGTTTTAGTTATAATTCCCTAATATTCCCAAATTCTAAGTCAGCTTTCTTCAGGATATACAAAGTATTAAGAGTAGTAAAATTGAAATTTAATGTTAATAACAGATTTGAAAACATTTGTGTGATTATACACCTATATAAGGTATCAATAACGAGGAGTTGCTCGCAAAAAGGTGTTTTTTGGCGTCCTAGGCTGACAATTATTCACCCCTCTTCTCTCAGATTTTTGCATGGTGGGAACGTATAAATTTTTAACTGGATCGGATTTTCCCTGGCTTGGAAATGTAGAACAATTTAACAATCGAAGCTCCGCTCGGCGGAAGCAAACCAAATGGCCTTGGCAGACGCGCTTTTTGCGTTCGGCAATGATTACGTGTGCGATCCCAATTCGCAGATTGCAAAAAAATGTGAATCCAGTTGAGCCTCTCAAATATTGAAAACGCGTTTCTTATCTAATGGACAGCGATCGAAGGCAGTGGCCCAAACGCACCACAGATTAATGGTCTATTCGGCAATGGGTGAGAACGACTCCGACGTGTGCGCACTAACGCATGGACCTCCTCGTGTAAATCAAGAGATCAGAACTCGGTCACGCCACATATTTTATCAGTTGTCTTTGTTTACTTTTCGTTTAAATGTATAGACAGATTTTTTCTACACAATAAACTTTACCACTCTGTTTGATCTACAGTTTGAAAATTATATTGCACAAATAGCTTCCGTTTTATTCTCAACGAACACTGGGCCTCTTGGGTTTTCAATATCCCAAAATTGAATGGTTTATTTATTTACAAACCCATTAAAATAAAAATGAGTTTTATTGTCCATCAGCAGTTTTTCAATAAATTTATTATAAGTTCTGACAATTTCTGGATTCGAACTGCAAAGCGCAAGTTTCTTTGAAAGTCTACCGGCTTTATCTGTTGGACCAATTAACATTTACATTTTGTAATAATGTTCTTGAGATTCCACAGACCTCTTCTGCCAAAAACAACTTAGTATAGCAGCTTTTGAGGGTGGATTCCTAACTTGCAAATGGCTCATGTAAACGCGTTGTGCGAAAACGATTGACCTCTGGTTTTCAAAGTACAAGTCAACAAATTCTGACCCTTTTGTTTGAGGTGAATTCTTCCAACATTGCTCTCCAAAGCCTACGCTTTTACAAATCTGGAAAAAAACAGAATTATATATTTGTTATTGGCTATTTCGACTTATGGTCTACTAAATATAAATTCAATTTCTAATTTTTACGGAAATAGGTGTAACCCCTAAATTCAAGCTATAAATTAGTTACAAGCTTGCTTGTGATAAATCTGCTAATAAGCTCTACCTCTAGAAATTATACGAAAAGCCTTTTTTCCATAAAATTATTTAAATCTCCACAGACAATTTTATCAACCTAATAAAGGAGGGTACCTCCTGGTTACGGTTTTTCAAAACTATGATTTCCTACTCCGTTTTGGTTATCGGATGTCTGCTCAAATCTTCATTAAAAGTATTGCTATAGCTTCTGAGATTTTCTATGCTAACTACTAAAAAGTGCTAGAAAAAAATCTCAACTTTATAAAAAAAATTAAAATAGGGATAGCTCACCACAGGAAAGTGTTATATTAAGCTTGCAAATTTTATTGTTTTTCAGATGGTTCTTATATAAGTAACACAATTTTAAAAATTTGCAAAATAATAAAAATTTGCTTAATACGCGATTTGTGCTCAAAAGCCTAGGTCTTATTGCTGAGTATGCCGTAACTTGCTTGAGAGTTGACCAGTCCTTTTTATTTTTTGATATGATATAGCTATCCAACACTTGTAAAGTTATATGAGATACTAGAGAAAGAAAGAGATATGTTATAGCGTACCCATAGATCTTTCAGCTAACATGACTGAACTGTTCAACCAGAGCACCGGCGTCAAGGGTGTGATGTATGTCCAAGAATTTAGGTCTGATAAATATATCAAAATGTGCTAAAAATCAACGGCGAAAGTATGATGAATACCCATGCTATTTCTGACTGTAAGAGCTAGCAGACTTGCGCACTAAAATTTTATGAAGGAAAAATTGTTTTACGAAGTAATCCCTTTGTTTACAATTGAGTGCATACCGAGACCTGAAGGAAGCGCGACCAAAAGCACGTGGCCCGAAGCTACTTCAAAAACTATAAAACGTTTAAGATTGTGTACATCTATTCACATAAGCGTTGCTTAAAAAAGGTTTTTATAAAAGGTAGAGATGAACTTGTCTTTAGGGAAGGAAACGGAAAAATAAGACGTTTTTCGTATCATTGTTTATACCCTCTTACCTTTCGCTATCTCTCCAAAAGTCGTATAATACCATCATTTCAAGATTTTGTAATTCCGTAATAAAATGCAGTTCCAACTACATTTTTATGTCATTTATTGACGTAACCCGTTCACTGAAAAACAAAAGATTTTAATAAATAAAATGGATAATAATCACATGAGCCTATATACGGAAATTATGAAAGATGGGGTACAGTATCCACCTAGAAGTTCGCTTTTTATTTCTGCCTGGTAAAAACACGTGATGGAAAATAACATCTGGTTTGTTTGTTAATTCTAGCGGCATTTTTTAAATTTGCTAAGATTAGAACAGTATTTCGTTTAAGTTTATAACAAATGATACTCTTTCAATCCGACCACATGAAGATGGAAACTTTCTTGGGGAGAAGATCAGGCCTTGTTACCGCTACAGGTTTCTTACTGCTAAATAAGAAAACGGGCATACATTTAATATATTCATAGAGGTTAATCTCTTCCTTCTCGTTCCCCTTTTCACTTGGCTAAAGTATCCAATTATGCGTGCACACACAGTTAAGTAAGTTTCTCTCTGTTTCAAAAGCGATATATCTAGTCGAGTTTTATAATATGATTGTGTACAGTTGCTTGATGAATATTTAAGTTATTGGCCAATTCACCAACAGTTTATCGCAGATTTTTGTTAACTATGAGACTGATCAGCCTGAGTCACATACTCCAGATATTATTAAGAATAATTTAATATCGAATATACAAGAAATGTGAAGCTATTATAACCGATTTGCAATTTGTTTCAGAAGTAGATTGGGTACTGGAAAATTTATTTAGTAAGGATGTTTATTGCAAAATTGTAGAAAATTTCAAAAACCAGCTTTCGTGTGCTTTATTGACTTCGAGAAGGCTTTCCATCAAGTCAAACATATCCAACTTATCAAATCGCCAATAAAATTAGGATTAGATGGAAAAAATATACGCCTAATTAAAAATACATGTTAAAATTAAACTGCGATAATCAGAACCGCAGATGGAGATACAAAAGAAGTTGAAATCAAACGGAGTGTAAGGCAAGATTGCATACTTTCGCCGATTTTATTTAATGTGTATTCTGGGGAAATATTTTAAAAAGCACTTTAAAATTAAGATAAACAGAGAAATTATTAAACATCCCATATGCTGACAATACGGCAACTCTAGCCGAAAACGTTAAAGATCTCTAAAATATGTTAACGCTATTAAATAACGAATACGAAGCAGTAGGAATAAGCATGAATTTAAACAAAATAAAATACATGGTAATCAGCAAAACACCAGTAAGACAAATATATCTTACACTAAATAACATACCTATTGAAAGAGTCCGGAAGTACAAATATCTTGGATGCTAGATAAATGACTTTTAGAACCAGATCAATAAATCTTAACAAGAATTGAAATAGCCAGACGCGTTTTCGTTAAATTTAAATTAATGTTAAATAATAGGAGCCTTAATCTTGCAATTCAATTAAAATTTCTTAAGTGCTACGTGTGGTCTAACTTGTTGCATGTAGTAGAGGTTTGGATGTTAAACAACAACTATGAAACGAAAAGAATCCCTCGATAAGAAGAATATTAAAAATATCTTGGACTGATAGAGTAAGTAATGCTAAAGTATTAAGAAAGACTGCGTCATTTGGACTTATCCTCCGAAATAATAAATACAGATTACCGCAGCTAATAATTAAAGGAAAACTTGACGGAAGAAGAGAAGTCGGAAGAAAAAGATTATCTCGGCTTTGAAATATAAGAATATGGACTGGAATGAACGCCGAACAACTTTTCTGAGCTACGAGTGACAGAGGACAGTTTCACCGGGTGGGCACCAACCTCTAAACAGAAACGGCATTGCAGAAGGACAAGAGCTTGATTAGATTTGTATTTGTAATTAAAGAACGGCCACTGCTGTCTTTATTTTTCAAATTAAAACTGCTAGCTCACAACCCGCCAAATTAAGTACAAACTATTTAAACATTTTTAACATAATTTTCATGTTTGCGGTATCGTTAGCAATGCTCTTTTTTAAAACAATGGAACATTACATGTCGCAAATGCTTTCTTTGATTTACCATACTTAAAGGCATGCTAAGGGGTGTGCATAACTCTTCAATACAAACTAAATGTATTCTATGATAACTAAACAAGATTGAAAAGAATAACATCAACAACTAAGAAATAAAATAAAAAAGCAGTTGCGTGTAGACCACAAAGGTCTACCTTAATACTTTAAGAGTTTATTAATAAAATTTTGATAATTTATTACAAAATATCAAATATAAGATTAACCTTAATTATTCAGTAAAAAGCGATAAATATATAATATTTACAAAAAAATACAAGATTTATGTTTAAACAGAAATTATTTTTTGGCTTCTAATATTTAACACAGTTATTTATTTCAACATATTAGGTTAAAGTTTAATTAAGCAAAATATATTTTTAAATAAATTTAAAACGCTCTTTGGTTAATAAACTTGGATTAAAAATAAAATATTAACATGGTAGTTTGCCAGACTTTTAAAGAGTTTTGAAATTATAAGTCACTGTTGTAACAATAAATTTAGTATTTGAATTGTCATTTGTATATCAAATTAAAATATAATAGGTAATTTTGTATGACTTGCCTGCATTTTAATGAATTATATAGATAACATATAACAGCAGTATGCAGACATTTTTATTTACTTGCTTTTGTGAATTATTGTCATTGCCGTATACATTTAGTCCTTAAAATATATTACATTTTTTGTGTTAAATTGTAAAAGTAACAATATATTGGCATGTGCCGCAAATTTTAAATAAAACATATAATTAATAAATGATACTAGCAGTATTAACGTAATATTTTTTGCTAGATATCTAGAAATTAAAATCCCATCATTTTTGATATACTGCGACTTTGAGCGACTTTGATGTGGCAAAGCCACTTTGATCTCTTCTGAAAACTTTTGAAGGTGTAGTAACGCAATATGAAAATTTGGAAACCTTCTGCTTGCTATATTGCTTACTTCACTCAATTCGTTATTGCTGTATAACACATTTTATAAAAAGCTATACTTGTTTTATTTACTCTTAGAAATCTTTGTATGTATAAAAGTATATATATGAGGATTACATTTCTTTAGACTGTCATCAAGAAATTGCTTGTATGAAAACTTGTATAACGTGTCGTACGAAGTACTTGATCAACATAGTGAAACGCGTTTAGTATATTAAAATAAGTGATTAAATTCGCTTCCAGTGAATTATTCAATTATTATAGATGCAACTACAACAGAACACTCGACACTTGCCGAAGATTTCGGGGAAATATAAGCCTGAATACTGAAGCTTAGGGAATTAAGTGAAATTTAACTAATGTAATATTGCGGAAATATATATAACTTATAAATTAACAAAAAGCATGCCAAAAACTTCGTAGAGATAAAGATCTAGCACACACAAACCAACTTTTTAAAAGAAAGTTTTGCAGGAACGGCGTAAAATGAGTAGCGCATACAAAGAAAACCAGATTAGCCTTTGTACTCGGTATATATGTAGCAACTGCCGACAACAATGAAATCGTTAAAAATAGTGAGTCAAAAATGTTGATGTTTAAATAGATGAGGAGTTGGATGATATCGAGCCAAAAAGTGTATAGCTATTCAGATATTTATAACTGAAAGAAAATCAGTTGGCATGCATGTTTGTGTGATAAATAACCAATCTTCTGAAAAGGTGTGTACCTTAATAAGATTGAATCGGTAGATACCTTCATAAAACATTTTTGGTTCCGAAATCTTTGTGGTTTTAACTATATACCTTTACCATTCCAAAAAAGTACTTACGACAATAATAAATATTACATACACGTCCTTTGAGTCTACCGAGAAGCGTCGAGACTCGTTTGACTCGAGGAAAATATTTTGCCCAAAATATATCTTTACTAATATTATTAGATAATACTATACTAGATATTAAAGTCATTTTTTCCACATTTTACAGCGTATATAATAAACCAATTTATATTGTTACTACCTTAAGCTATACTTACAGCTATTATGCAATCGAGATATAATCTGTTAGCCAATTATTGCAATGCGCATGCGTTAATGAGCACAGCTTGATCGGCGAATGTATATCACATTTTTATGCGAAACTGGAAAATTCGTTTGAAGAATAAACTAAGGTGTAATGATAGTACAAATGGTACAAAGAATTCAGAGATGGATAAAAATCTATTAAAAACGAGAATGCCACAATCAACAAGTATCAGTAACTGACACTTTCTAGAAGTTGGAAATTGTAATATTTGAAATGTGAAATTTTGAGAAAGGGCAACAAATCTTGTTTCGCGGCTACTGTCACAAAAGCGGAAAATTTATCGTGCTAATGACTTGCTTTAGACTACTATAACTGTACAAGATTTTTTCAAAAAGAACTCCAAGGGAAATGAAATATGACTACAATTCGAAAGCAAAGGCTCAGTTACTCTTTGGTAGTTTCACTAAATACGTGCGAACAAGTGCATAAAATCTCAATGTGTTTTACTTGAAAGGGCACTGAGGCTACGCATGTTTCTTCTATCTTAGATGTAGATTTCTTATATTATATACCGTTGCGACAGACCACGTATAAGGTTGGTGTTTTTTCTACCCAAATGTGAGGAAATAGTATCTTCTTTCTTCTTTAACCCTCATTGCGCCCAGTATTAGGCATAGGTCTCCCTCAAATTCTTCCATGTAGCGCGATTCTGTGCGACTCTCATTCATGGCAGTCCTGCTACTCTCTTAATGTCGTCTTGCCATCTCATTATTGGCCTGCCACGCTGTCTCTTACCTGTCCATGGTCTCCATTGGAGGATTTTAACGTTCCACCTACTGTCTTTGATCCGAGCTGTATGTCCTGCATATTCCCATTTCAATTTCGTCACTCTTTTCACTACATCCGCGACCCCAGTTCTATCTCTTATCCATTTATTTCTTTTTTTGTCTCGTATTGCTCGCTGAGTGACTTCCAGTTTTGTTTTTACTTGTTTCGTTAATGCCCATGTTTGAGCGCCGTATGTCATTATGGGAAGTATACATTGGTCATATACCTTAGTTCGCAAGCGTTGGGGTATTTTGTTGTTTTTTAAAATATAAGCTAGCTTTCCAAAAGCTGCCCACGGCAGACGTCTTCTTCTATCTATCTCGTGTTCTCTGTATTCCTTCCTTAATGTTACAGTTTGTCCTAGATATATATACTCGTTGACATTTTCTAGGATAGTTCCATTTATGTTTATTTGTGGGTTCTCAAGACACATTGTCTTCGTCTTATTCAAATTTACTTTTAGACCTCTTTTCTTAGACGTTTTTTCTAATTCGTTTATCATAATTTGTAGATCGTCTTTGTTGTCTGCAAATAGAACTACGTCGTCGGCATCTTTCAGTTTGTCCCAAGGATTCTGGGGGGGACAAGACACTGATACATAAGAAGAAATGTTCACTCCTGGTAGCCACCTATAACTGTAGATCCCTACTAGATGATTCACAACTATACGATCTGGAAAACGAAGCAAGTAAAATTAATTGGAACGTATTGGGACTTGCAGAAGTAAGGAGAAAAGGAGAAAGCTATATCACTCTACCATCAGGAAATGCACTAATGTATAGCGGCCATGAAAGCGACAGTCAAAGAGGAGTAGGTTTCCTTGTTAAGAAATCAATAATACCAAATATTATTAGCTTCAAAGGAATATCTGAACGAGTAGCGTATATGATCATAGAAACATCAAAGAACTATCGCATAAAAATAATACAAGTTTATGCACCTACTTCGGCATATACTGACGAGGATGTTGAAATATTATACGAGGACATTATAAATGCGGGGACAGAGGGAATGTCTAATCTTGATATAGTCATGGGCGACTTCAATGCGATTATAGGACATATAAAACAGGAAAAAGAATACATCGGAAAATATGGATTGGGCGAAAGAAACCCAAGAGGAAATACGCTAGCAGCTTTCTTGGCAGATCAAAATTGTACGCCATGAACACCTTTTCAGTAAAAAGCCCAGCGCAAGTGGACGTGGATAAGCCCAAATGGGCAGACCAAGAATGAAATTGACTATATACTCTCATCCAAAAGTTAAGCATAAACGATGTCACAGTCTTAAATTCATTTAACACGGGAAGCGACCATCGGCTCGTAAGGGCAAAGGTTACTGTTCAAAAGTTTAACAGATATAAATATAGATATAAAAGAACGATAAATGCCCAGACACTCAAACAAAACAGGGAAACCTATCAAAAGTACATACGACAATCATTGCTATTAAAGGAATATAATGACAACAATCTAAACCAAATATCTCGTGATCTGACACTAGCATTAACAGAAGCGTCGGAAAAATCACAAAGACGACATGCCAAAAGATAAATAAAATTACTCAACAAACAAAACAAAAAATAGAAGAAAGAAGAGAGTTATATAAAGAAGGAAAATATGCAACTGATGAATATCGAGAAGTGAGAAAAGAAGCGAGGCGTATGATAAGAAAAGATTTAGAAAAATTCTATGAAGAACAAATAGAGCAAGTAATAGAGGACAACAAAAGCATGAAGTGCCTGAAAAGAAGATATGGGAAACGAGAAATCATTGTAGTGAAAGACTTCGCCGGAACAGAAATAAGAAACACAGACGAGATCCTAAAAACTACGGAGAAATACTATAAAACATTATATGGGTCGCACATTAAACAACCTGAGGGGCCAAAAGAGGATTCTAAAATAGTAAATGTAGGATCTGAGGATATGCCGGAGATCAGTGAAGACGAAATTTTGCATGCCCTGCAGACAATGAAAAAAATAAAGCGCCGGGAGATGATAATATAATAATAGAAATGATCAAAGAAGCCAAAGAAATAGTAATCCCCAAGCTAAAAATCCTATTTAACATGTGCCTACAACAAGGGAGAATACCAGATAACTGGGATAACGTCGTGATAGTAATTTTGTTTAAAAAAGGGGACGCATTACTATTACAAAATTACCGCCCTATCAGCCTACTTTCTCAAATGTATAAATTGTTAACAAAGATCTTGACTAACAGATTATCACAAAAATTAGATGATTATCAGACAGTAGAGCAAGCAGCTTTCAGAAAGGGATATGGTACCTGTGACCATTTACTTACTGTTAAAATTCTAATCGAGAAATCCATCGAATATAACCTGCCTTTGTTCATGGCTTTTATTGATTATGAGAAGGCGTTTGACTGCGTTGAACACTGGGCAATAATGAAGGAACTTAATTGTGCTAGAATAGATTCCCGATATACAGCACTGATAAGTAATATATACAAACACGCTACAGCAACAATTAAATTACATGCATATAGTAATAAATTCTCAATTGATAGAGGTATTAGACAAGGAGGCACAATGTCTCCAAAATTATTTAATTTGGCACTTGAAGGAATATTTAAAAATCTGGACTGGTCAAATAGGGGTATTAATGTAAATGTGGAGGAAATAGTATACCGGAGGAAATAGTACTGATCTCTGAATTTTTGCATTTGTAGGTCTTCTGGGCCATTTCTATAGATATAATTTTGTTAATATAAAAAAAGTATCGGAGTTTCTACGGGTTTCTAGAAACCATGGGCCTGGAAAATTATATACTCTCTTCTAATCACTTTCGATTGAGCTGAGTCTGACTTCTTGACTTTATAATCGTTACACATACACAAACTTTTTTTATTGTGTTATTGATATATCTTTCTCGAACCACCGTCCAGTAATCTGTTAATTCTTTTACAATTTTATATTACCATTTAATAATGTAATACCTGAATTTGTCTTATTTGTTAGTTTTACATTTCAAAATAAATACCTCGACATTAATTAGCTGCCCTTATTGAAATATTACTATAACCTTGTGTTAATTTAATGTTTTGCGGAGCTCCGGTGGCACGGTTTACATTATTTAGAGGGGCAATTTATGCCCAGCCCCGGATCACTAGCGTGCTAATCCCACTAGCATTGTTTAGTTTTAATCCCATAACTATTGTAAAATGGACCATACAGATGAAGCCCGCAATTGCATATTTCATACAGGTGCGCAAATAAATGCGGATGCGGCGGGCGCTGCCCTGCGGCCCCCGACGCGGCCCATCGGGTATGACGGCGCGCGGCGCCGCTCCGGGCTCGATTGTGCTCCGGTAGTCCGGAACAATGACCGTGCATTATGTAATTAGTGCAGCAAAAAGTAACTGCCAGCTGCTGAATTATTTACTAATTAGTGCTTCTTGTTGCAGGTAAGCGCTCGCAGTAATTATCACGGGCATTGCGGACGGTCACGACAACTTGGGAAGCGTTCTAGTTTCCGTTGGTAAGTTCGTCTGGTCGGAAATATGAAACTAAGCGTTAATTCTGTCGCCAGTAGGTAAAAGATGATATTAATTAGTTTTATTATGTTCAATAAACCTAACTGGAGCACCAAAACAAAGCTACAACAAACTTGTAATCAATTTTGTATAATAATTGAATTAAACTAAAAATTTAATTGGTTCAACATTTGACAAATTAATCTCAAAACAATTAATCATTAAAAACATAAGAACTTTAAATACAACAAAAAGTAGCTCTTTGTAGATGACAAATATAGAAAGTCAGTTTGAAGTTACCAGGACTCGAACAAATAGTAGAACTGTGCCTTCATACAAGGACAAACTTGGAAGTTTCCCTAGAAGCCCTCATAAACCACTAATATAATGAAAGAATTAATACATTCTGTTATCCAGATTCTTACACAAACTGCTAAAACTAACGGAAATATACCCAAAAAAACGTAACAACCGTAAATATGTAATTTTTTTAAAAAAATCTTTATTTTACATTTTTACTACAAACTAATTGTTGCATAAAAAAGTAAGGGCGATTTAGGAGTAATATTTATTTTATTAACATTAGTGCAATGAAGATGACGAAATATCAACAAAATTGTTAAAGGCTGGTTTTATCCTATATAACAAATATTAAAAAAATATATTTTTTGATTTTGAATCCAAAAAAATCGAGTTTTAGAATGAAATGTGAACTTATATTCCATATATTGGATGTAGTGAACATACAAAATTTAAATGTTGGAAAGTTAAATACTAGTTGCATATGTAGTTAATTTTAGTATAAATATTAATCTATTTTATTTACATTCTTAATTAAAATGATACTTCAGATATGCCAATTATTGTACCAAAGCAAAACACAACATTGTTGTCAAATTTTTTGCATTGTTGGCGATTTTATAACAGAAAAAATTATGTAACTCACCTAGGAAATATTAATACTGCTCACTACCATTTCTAACAGTGAGCCATGTTAGTCGAAGTGCGCTATGGTTATAATGAAAGCTAAGCCTGAAAAACTACCAACAGAACCACCGTCATATAAACCAATAAGTCTAAAGTTACACATAAAAAGCAGAAACGGCTGTTGACTTACACCAAATTATTCCGACTAATCAATTTGGTTTTTGGAAACGTTACTTGACAACACAACAAAGTCGAAAGTTGAACAGCCAGTTTTTCCAAGTTAAATATTTTCTACTAAAATTCTGCCCCAAAAATTCCAAATAAATACAACGCCCATTTAAAATATTAGTGTCACAGTACTGCAAGGAAGCATGTTAAACTCTTTCCTCATGTATCTGATATACTGTAGACGTTCCAACTACATTATCATCTATCGGAGGTATTCCATTAGTGGCATTTCAAACATTCACCTTTATCATACTTTTCCCCAAATGGAAAATAACACTCAATAAAGATAACTTTGCCCAAGTTACTTTTACTGACAGATATGAAGTATATTCACAAGTTACAATCAACACTGCTGTTATATTCATTAAGTTAATTATCTAAGTATGCTCTTGATCAGATACACATAGAAATTAAAAAATACCTTGACCTGAAAGTCAAATAAATCGGTTAATTACAAAATAAAATTTTGTTGTATAGAACCATGTTAAGCCTATTTTGATGTTCAAATCTGGAGTTGCACAAAACCATGAAATACTAAAATACTTTAGCGTTTTCAGTTCAAAACATTTTGTATTATAGTTCTCCATAAAGACTTGAGAATTTCATATGTATTTTGCGAAACCCAAAAAGTATCTATTATTTATCACTGTGCTCTTGTTGGCACAAAAATGATATGTAAATCAACTAACCTACAAGCGAGCCAGTAACGTCAAAAAGTTCAAGGTGCCAATGAGCAATGACCTCATCCCTCAACCCAACCAGAATGAAGGTTTTTATTTGGGAGTAAATGAAATGATCTCTCTCATGTCACTATTACAATAACTCAATTTACTTATAACTCACTTATGTTAGTATGAAAGTAGGTTATAAAGATGCACATATATTGATGGCAACTATGTTAAAATTATTATTTCGAATCCGATTACAAAAATTAAATAAAAGCACTGCAAAACAGAGATAAACAATTTAGAAAATGTCATTTTTGTATGGCAACAGTAGGTTTTTCATTCTCAAAAAGATATCAAAATATTTTCAACTTATAACCACAAAGTTTTTCTAGAATATAAAACGTGATAAACTAAATTAACTGACTTCAACCGCACTTACAAATTTTCTAATTAAAATAAATCTGAAAACATCTTTTGCACACAATAATTAAGTAAATGATTTATATAGCTCACATTTTTTTAATAACAATTGATCTCGTTCTTAAATCTTGTACGTATAATTATACGATTTTATATTTTATCGGTATTTATTGTAGAAAATAAAAAATTCTATTCACAAACGCATGATTGTTGTTAGTTGTTATCTGTTTTTTTTTTAATTTTAAAATTAATTTATTTTATATATAGTGCAATTATTTAGAGGAAATCGAGAAATTACATATTTCAATTCTAGCAGGTGCGTTTACGTTTTAAGGTCTCCAAATTGTTTTCTTAAAAAAGCACTTACTCAAGAAAGTAGAAACTTCTGTTATTTCTCGATGCAATCTCTGTCTAAACGTACATATTTTGCACAACGTCATCGCCATGATTCTATGACTGCCGAGAACATTTCTTTATGGGTGTGTTTTGTTCACTGAAAATTTATGGCAGCATCATGTGTCAATATGTCTTGAGACATGGCCACCCGCACAGCTTTGTGTTCATCAGCATTCGTGGGATACGCCTTGAAGAAACTTTCCGCATTTTCGGGTCATCACGCATAGATGCTACAGAGATGTCTAGTTTAGAGGCGATATTACTCGCACCTAATCGACGGCTTCAGTTTATTGCCACACAACTCTCGACCTTCTTTAAACTTGCGCACAATTTTTAACATCCATAACATCTTCACCGCAAATCGCACTTAATTTTCGATGAACTTAGATGGGCCTTTTACCACGTAAGGGGAGAAAACGGAATATTATCTGTTGAAATATTTTCCACGCTTACCTCATTCGTGAGAAAAACATTTGAAGACCTTAGAATTTGAACGCACCTCATAAATGCTTATATGGTCTGCCCCAAAATTATCTAGTCGTATAACATAAAAAATCATAATAACAGTAATATAAAATCTATATAATAAAAATGATACATAATACAAGAATCCCGGAAACTCACATAATAGACCTTGCTGTGACTTTTATCCACCGTCTTCGAACTTGGCATATTAACAGATTGTCATTGAAACGACTTAACTTGTATTTTAAGAATCCCCTTACTACAAAATTACGTTTGATTTTAGATTGCGACCTTTTCGAAAAAAATTAATTTATTGATAGCAATCTCAAACATGTAATTAAGTGCATCGCGATTTTTCTCTGCTCTGGTAACAGTACCCATAGAACGAATATTTCTGTGATTTGTTTTATGTTACACTCTTCCACCAAAACTTCTCATACTAGTTCTTGGGTTGTAGTACACGTTCAACATTTTCTGGTGTTCTGCTAGTTAATGACTCAAAACGTGGATTACTTCAACAAATCGTCGATTATCTCTGAATTGTTTATTAGTGCTGCACTTAATACACATTTAGTTTTTATAGATGAATGGTTTGGATTCCCATAAAATTTAATGAAAATTTACTGCTTTACTCGCTCAGCAATTACAAATGCTAAGATCATATACTGCATGTGCTCATTCACGGCGTCTAACTCCTAGTTGGCTTTACCGGTAAAGTCGTCTTTATTCAAGTATCCCCACTATATTCGACTTTTATCAGCTGTCAGATTACATCGCGGTCGCAATAACTGTTTATTGTATTATAATAATATTGGCCTGATATTTTCGAGACCGGCTGTATATATGTTGAAAAGCATAACGAATTTAGTAAACAATTATTTTTGTAAATTACAAGTAAATAATTTATACACCAGAAATTATTTCAGTGGATAATAGTGGAAAAAAATCTTTTCGAATTCTTTATTTGTTACAAATTCTTTGCCAATAATCTTCAAAATAAAGCTTTCGCTGTGAAGCCATGAAATATTTATAGATGTAATGTATACAGTATCACAAAATTGCTGTTAAATAAGTTTACCCCCGAGCAAAAAAAATTTTAATGATACAAATTGACCTACATAGAAAAGTTATTTTTTAGTTACAGAAGTTTCACAAATATCAAATATTAATTAACAAAAAAAATCTTAATCTTTGTATTTACGTATTTCTTTAAAAAGAAACTGCTTTACCAATTTGATTTTGATAAAATTAGTATGATGAATCGGAAAATGTTTTCTGTAGCTTAAACTTATGCACAGACATAAAATTGAATAAATAACTCTAAAATTGTAAAAAGTAGAACTAATATATTTGTTGCGCCTAAAAGCAGTTGTCTTATTGATGGATTATTTTATAAACAATCTTTATAACATACGTCGACGTTGTCCGATTTTTACACTCTTCTTCTATCTCACTCGATCTTCACATTGCTATTCTTGAAGATTTCTAGCACTTATTGCCTTCTTGATGTTGATTTTCCAAATTATTTAGGGTCTTTTACATTTTTGTTTGTTTGAGGGCCTTCATTTTAATATTTTCTTTAATAACCTCTCCTTCTACATTCTTATAACGTGTCCATACCAGATAAGTTGCCGTTTTTCTATTTCTTCTATGATTGTGTTTCAGACCAATACGTTGCTTAATTATTTTATTCCTTACTTTTTCTAGTCTTGATATTCGCTGTATTGTGTCTATTTGGTCATTGTTTTTCCACCTCAATCTATCTCTACAGTTTGTGCTGTACATGTTATATTTTTTCTTAATGTCACCATAACTTATTCGGCCTCTTTATTCCTTTTTCCTTGTACTATTTTGTCTTTAACCTCTTTCTTGTTTAGTATGTTTTGTTCTATCCTTACATCTAAGTATTTATAACTCTCACATATTTTTACTCTTTCACTATTTTCTAGTTTAAGACTCTCTAATGTTTCTCCTATACACAGATACTTTGTTTTACTAAAGTTTACAATTAGGCCTGCTTTCTCAAATTCTTATTTTTCAAGTTGTATATTTTATATCTTACCTTATGGTAACAAAACCTAATTATCGGCGAATTGAAGGGTGTACAGAGTTTGATTATTCAACGTCTGCACATTTTCGTTTTCAGTTTGTAAGTCATATTCCACGTGAATTTTAAATAAAATAGGTGGAAGCCTTTATTTGCTATAAATTCCCTCGTTACTTCATTGCGTATTATGACTGTAAATGTAGTGTTTCTATATAGTTCTTAGGTTTTTCTACTGGGACGTAATTATTCGCTTTACTTAAATCATTAAACAGTAAATGGAGACTTGTTCTAATATTGATTTAGTTTTCTTTTATTTGTTTCAAATAAAATAATCTAGGTAGAAACAGCTAGAACGAAATCTATTTTATTCTTCTATTTCTTAGTAACCATAATCTTGTTCTTTCATTTTCTTTATCACTTTACCACATAAATTACTAAATGTAGATGTTACTGTAGTACTTCTGTAGTTGTCGGAGTTTTTTCTGTCTCCTTTTTGTGTATTGACCTAAGGTAACTAATTTTCCATTCGGCAAGTATTCTTTAAATAGTGATGCAGAAATTAATTAATATTATTATTAATTTTAGCTATTCAGTCCTCTTCTTAAGTAATTAATTTTGCTGTTACATCTGGACAACAGGTTTCATTGTTCTTCATAGCTTTAATCGATTTGTTAACCAATTTCAATGTAATTACTATGAAGTCTTCTTGGCTATTAATATTTATGTGTGTAGATGTATGATCTATTGTTTTTTCTTCATTTGATAGACTTTCAATATAATTTAAATGTGTAGTTGTATGATCTATTGTTTTTTCTTCATTTGATAGACTTTCAATATAATTTAAATGTGTAGCATATATTAGTTGTATACTGTCTTTATTTTTCTCTGTTCTAATTTTGCTAAAAAACATGTTTGTGTGTGTATTGTCTCTAATATGTTTTAATTTCTCTCCATTTTCTGTCCCACATTTTTATTTTGCTTCCAACACTACTTATTTTACGTCTATTATTTTTTCTGTGTATTAATATCTAACTATATTCTTCTTTGTATTAAACCATTTCAGGTACGCCTTCTTCTTTTTGTATTTAGTTAGGCTATCACATATGTTTTCTAACTCTTTATCGTTTATTCTAATAAAAGTTTTGTTGGTTGCATTATAAATTGATTGTTTAATATATTTTTCATAATTTGCATTTTCTTGAAATTTTTGGTTTAGTTTTTGTTAAGTGTTTTATACTGTCTTCTTATAAGTTCTTTAAATTGTATTCCATTATTTAAACTTTTTCTATGTTCTCTTCCTTCATATTTTGTTCTGCTCTTCTATGTAATATGAGAAATACATTTTTCTTTTTAGTGAGTTGTTTGTCATATTACTCTACACACATGGATATCCAGTTACTATATTGACGATGTTTACTGAATTACAATGTAGTCGACGATTAATTTCAGATTTTTTGTGTGTTGGGTCCAAGTAGGACAGCGAATATCTTTACGTTTATAAAAACTGTTTGTAATTATCAAATAGTTTTGGTTACAAAAGTCTAATAGTCTCTCTCCGTTATCACTTAGATGATTTTTCACAAATTATTATCCTATTCTTTGTCCTTTATAATTATAATATTCTTTATAATAATTTATCTGTCCTCTCCGATGTGCTCTAATATCGGTAGCATATTATCTTAGAATTGTTCTTTATCTGAAGTTAGTTCGTTGCCTGTGACAGCTAAAAATTGCTAATTGCCTTTATTATTCGACCTTTAATAATTTAAAACTTAGTTTCTTTTGTATTTCTATTTAATTAGTAGTGCTTTTTGCCTGTTCCTCTTTTGATATTTTACTATAGAGAAGTATGAATCCCTCTATTTCCTTGTTATCTCAACTTTTCTTCATAATTTGGGTTATAACAGCGATATTCAATTGCTTTATTTTGTGCACTATATTGATCTTTTTTTCATACTTTATACGTTCTACATTGCCATATTTATTATTCTTTAACTGTCTTTTTCGTCGTATTGCATTAATCCATCCCCTTCCATGTCCATGTCATCCTTCAGCAATTCCGTGTACCCAATGCCCCAGGTACTTAAAGCTGGTAACCTGTGCTAACAGGATCCCATTGAGCGTTATTGGAGGTACTTTGTAAGACTTACTCCCAGCCTTGAACACAAGAAGTACACTTTTAGTTGCGTTATACCTAAGACCATGAGTCACAGCGAATCGCTCACAGATGCCCGAAGTTTAACAAGAGCACTTATTGATGGGCAGCAGCACCATATCGTCTGCGTAACTGATGTTGTTGACAAAGGTACCGTCAACAGAACAACCAACTCCAGCGCTACTGAGCTCATCAATCAACCTATTAACATATATATTAAAAGGGTAGGCGAGGTAATTCCCCTGCCTTACTCCACATTCTAAGCTGTAAGAGCATGAAACACCTCCAGACCATTTCACATAATTTTTCTGATGAGCATACCAGTATTGTAATAAATGTATAAACTCATGTGGCATGTTTGTGTCCTCATAAAGTTTTTCCAAAAATATTATATTGAACCAAATCAAAGGCTTTGGACAGGTCTAGAAATACAGCATAAACAGGTGTATTTCTAGCTGTGTAATACTGGACAGACTGCTTGAGACACAAGACAGCGGCTTCAGTAGACAGACCCGGCCTGAAACCAAACTGTGCATCATGAAGTTTAACATGGGAGCTAAGCTGCAGGTCCAGTAGTCTGTCCAGCACCTTAGCCACTATGGTTGCCAATGATATTGGTCGGTAATTGGATTTGTCACTAACATCACCAGTCTTATTTTTTACTATAGGAACAACTAATGTTTTTAACATACTATCAGGTAGGTAGCCGTGATTTAAGCAAAGGGAAAAGAACAAGGCTAGAACTCGTGGTAGGTGTACGCCAGCATGTTGCAGATGTTCTATGCTTAAGTGATCATGACCAGGAGACTTCCCCTAGTCATTTACTCAACACAAATCTTATATCCTTTGCTGTAACCACAGCTGGTTTTCCACTAGTATAGTGTATGTCAGAGAAGCAAGTATTTGTACTATCTGTTACACCCAATGGTGGCTGTACCTTAAAACTATTTCTGAACATTTCGGCTATGAGCGCAGGGTCACTTAACCCATCCACATTTGCAGGAATACTAGGTTTAGGGTTTAGCCTTCTAGTTTGTTTCCAAAATTTGAGAAATCTTTGTTTGAATGATGCATAGCCAAAATGTCCATTTTAATCTGCTTTTCATTGGTTTGACACCATTTAAGTTTAGTTTTAAAATTCTTTTCGATTCACACATTTTGTCATATACATATCCAGCTCGAGGTTTATTATACAAAACCCAGTACTTAAACCAAAAACGAGCTTCACTATGTGCAACCTTAACATATTTATTCCAGCCACATATGTATTTCTTTTTATTGACAGAAAATTTTGCTTTAGCACTATAAATAGAAGCCTCAGTAAGAATGTTAACAATTTTATTATACATATCCGAGAGAATCTTATTATGACTAGGATTATTGCACAAAACCTCAGCACAATTTTTACAAACCTCAGGGAAGTCAATATATTTTAATTTTTCATTACAATATTCTGTGTACAGCGCTATTTGAGATGCATCTCTTTCACCCCACATAATTAAATTAATGTCATTCTCATCACAGTTAGCAGACGGCACAATTTTAGGTCTTATTATATTTAGGTAACACTGTAATTCCAACGGAAAATGATCAGACCAAAAAAAAAAAACTGTTTGTAATTATCAAATAGTTTTGGTTACAAAAGTCTAATAGTCTCTCTCCGTTATCATTTAGATGACTTTCCCAAATTATTATCCTATTCTTTGTTTTTTTTTACCCATGCGTTAAAATCATCCTTTATAATAATTTATCTGTCCTCTCCGATGTGCTCTAATATCGGTAGCATATTATCTTAGAATTGTTCTTTATCTGAAGTTAGTTCGTTGCCTGTGACAGCTAAAAATTTCTAATTGCCTTTATTATTCGACCTTTAATAATTTAAAGCTTAGTTTCTTTTGTATTTCTATTTAATTAGTAATACTTGTTTCCTTGTTATCTCAACTTTTCTTCATAATTTGGGTTATAACAGCGATATTCAATTTCTTTATTTCGTGCACTATATCGATCTTTTTTTCATACTTTATGCGTTCTACATTGCCATATTTATTATTCTTTTCCACTGTCTTTTTCGTCGTTTGCATTAATCCATCCAAATTCCGTGACTAGCCTTTCATTGTTTTGGGTTTTCTGTTTTTTATTGATAAATTATTCAAAAATTGATAACATTCTATAAAAAATTGTTTATATTATGCCGTTTTATTTCTTTAAAAACTAAAAAATTATTAATAAAAAATTAAAAAGACCTTTGATTACTATAAATTGTTTTATATTAGTTATTTTTGGAACAGTTAAAAACATTGATTTTTTTTATTCAAGTATTATACATGATCATATATTTTTGAAATTATTAATTTATTATGTTACTTTATACAGTAACATTTGTATATGTGTCTATAACATTTACTTTAATTACATATATGTATCGTGCTTTTAGATTAATTAAAAAATTCTAACTAGATGCAAATTAAAAAAGTCATATAACTAAAAAATTGTTTTATACTTAAAATATTTATAGAAAAATTTTACTTGATGTGTGATTAAAATAAAACATGGGACCGGCGAAGACATTGCTCTGTAAGCAATCCCATAACGAACTTTAAAAAACCTTTCTTGAAAATTATTCGACATAGAATTTTTTCGACTTCAGTTTCGAATTCAGCGTAAAATTTCCTGTAAGAATCCATTTCCAAATTTTAAAAAATCTCAAATTTTGTGACGGACCGAGAGACCGACAGACAGATATATAGAATTCAGTAACGAACTTTTTAAGTTCGTTGAAAAGAAGAACTATAATTTGTATTTCTAATTGAAAGTGATTACTTCGCACAAAACGGGTGTAGGTTACAAGCATTGTCAAGCTCGAAATCACCTGAGCATCTTATACTAAAAAGCAAATTACTCCTATTACTCGTAATTAGTTTAAGTTAACACAATTGCGCGCCGGATTTATCTTCACCGGCTAATCAGATTCGTTATAATTTAATCAGAGCGCGCGCCCCGTCAGAGCTGCAGGTTTTAATAATTGGAATTCGCATCGCGCCCGTAAAACAAAAATTAATTTCAATTAACTTTCGGACTGCGGGCGCCGTGTACAAATCTGGCCGGTAATTAATCTTTGATCCCGATCTTAAATTCAAGCCCGGAATCTCCGAGGAAATCTCGCAATTTAAGGTGGCGCGCGCGCCGCCCTATAAATCGGGCCGCCGAATTATGCGAAGTCGGCACATCGCGCGGCGTGTTTGGAAATTAGCGCGGGCTGCCCCAATTAACATTATTGGGCCCCTCAGGTACACGTGTGTCCCTGCCTGAATTCATAACCCCGAGTGAGCGGCAATAAGACGCTCACGTTGACACTCTTAATTGGCATTTGACAAAGCAAGCTGCCAGCGCGCTGAATATGATATGGAGCTCGGGTTTAGTCACGTAGCCTTCTGAAAATACTCCGAGGACCCGCGCCTACGGCTCCATCCATCGAAGTTTAAGCCCCCTATTACCAGCCGCGGTTGCGCGAACCTTCAGGTGAAGCATTGCATGCTGTCAGTTCCTCACAAAAGACTAATTTTTCAGAGAGACTTCTTGGTTATTTATTTTGCTACCGAACTAGCAACACAAATTGATGCGTTATCTAAATTGCGAATAAACCGTAACTTACTGAAATATATATGTAGGGGTCTAAATTAATACTATTTTCTTACATTCTTTAAAAGTTATTTTTATGAGTATGGATGTACGTGATCTTGGGTAAGATTCAAATATCTTGCAAGAATTAAAGACTTTGATTTCCTAATTAAAACGATTTTAATGAAATTTATCAATACAATATAAAATACTAATTACTTATAAATATTTTACATTAAAAATTACGATTTTCTCAATGACATAGTAGAAAGATAATTTATAAATCTCTATCAGAGTTTTAAAACTCCATAATGTCATAATCATGACAAACACAGAAAGCGGTTTACATTAGTGGGTAAAAAATCTTTCCAAATTCCCCAAAAATGTGTACCCTTGGTGACATAACAAACATCAATTCTATATTCAAACAAAAAATAGTCTATGAATCTTGAAGGAAACTCACAAAACACATCACTTTGAATGAATCATAGTCACACGTACAGGATCGTTGAGGTAAATCCGGAATTATACTACGGATAATCCGAAAAGCCGTTTTATCCGCTTGCGCAGTCCTCTATATAGTCCATATAACAAGTTAGATTCACATAATTGACAATCACAGATATGTTATACTCAAATTCCTTTGAGTCCGAAAATCATCGACAATTATTGCGTGATTTGGCTACAAAAGCACCCAAAGACCTCCAGAAGTCAACTCATAGCAAACGATTTGATCAAATAAGTGATAAATTAATCCGCAAATTGAAAGAGAAGACCCATCAGATCAGATACCTGGATGAAACATAACTCATCTGACAAAAGAAATGGGGTGGCGAGGTTAAGGGGTCAGTCTAGCAGTGCCAACTGTTGATGAGAAAAATAAGATGGGCATCAAACACAACAGCTCTGGCATTCTGAGATTCCTTTCGGAAAAAAAAGAATTTCAGTCAGGACAGAAAAGTTGATAGCTAAAATGACCGTTGAATCTGCCAAGATGCTTTGAATTGACTCTGTGATGCTGCTGAGGCTTGTTATAGTGAATGGGGGTATCATGCCGCCCTATTTTCTGAGGAAATCTTGAAGGTGATCACCAACAGCTATAGCAACGAACTGGAAACAGTTAAGTCTTGGATAGGGTAGATAGCTGCTGAATAGAAGTACGTGTTCCAGTAAGACTCCACTCTAATTTATAAAACAAGGAAAACCCAAACATGGCTATACAACAATTTGTATTATCACTGGTATCCCGACTGGTGGCCACCGTTTAACTTCGACTCCAAACCCCCTAGCTACTAAGTGTAGGACGTAATCGAACGAAGGTCAATAAGAGGCATCATATACATACGGACAAGGAGGAAGTTGTGTTTCATGTAAATAAATTTAGTTTTTCTTGTATTCTACTGTTATTTTTATTACTTATTTATTTCCTACCCTCCAAAAGTATAAATGAGTCTTCTTGGTGTATCCCGCGTAAATTTTTTTGACTATTGCTGTATTTATTCGATATATTATACCAAATGGAGATATGGCCCTTCTATTGCACCTATTATGATTATTGCATTATAAAATTTAGCACCTTTAGAAATAATTACAAGAAATATAAAAATTTAATTAACACTTTGCAAGTAGTTAATCAATTGGCCAGTACAATGCATGTAATGAAATGTCCTTCAGTATGTTCTTCTTTTGACATTTATCCTTGTATGGATTATAGCTGAAATGTTTACTTCGTTGGTGCATACAATGTAATCGGTTAAAACAATTACCTTAATAAGTTATAAATCTGGGGTTCGGGATAGTCCCACAAAAAAGTCGCACGCTATGAAATCTGGCGAGCGCACGGTCCATCTATCAGGAAGATCAAATACCTAGGGAATATTTTCTTTGATACTTACGTTCGTGCTTGCGCTGCGTGGACCAAGACCACGTCCTGTTGAAACTATACATTCACCAGACTAAGTTTTTTAAGAGCTAGGACAAAAAAAGAACAAGCCCGATTTCTCTCTTTTAAAAAGTAAGGCTCAATAATCCCCATTTGTGGCACTACGCACCAAAGTGACACGATCACTTTGCAGAAGCTTTTTGCTGATCTCCGAATCGCTCTGTCCAATCAAAAAATGCAGAGACTAGACAGCATTGTCGCAAATGCATTTATGTACAAAGATTACTTGTGGAATTTTGGATAAAGCACACTTCAAACTAACAGCAAACTGTTTGATTTCTTGCATTATAAAGAACAGCTTAAAAAGCTTCAGCAGTAGGAAAGGAAATTTGATTACTTTAATTGTAAATTTATCAATTTTTGACTACACAATTGTCTCTTCTGTAGATGCATTGGCAAATCTGTGATATAGTGATGTAAATACTTGTCACACTATGTCTTTTAAATATGATAAGTTCGTTTATTTTACTTTTACATAACTTTTGAAAACTATTTCGTGATATTTGATAGTTTTTCAGTAAATCTATCAATGTGGTGTGCTTATATAGATATCCTTTTATCTACTCAACTAGAAATTGACTGAAAGGAGAATTCAGTAATGAAATCCAATGGTCTCTGTTCTTCTCCACACATATTCTTTTGTTTTTAAAGCTAAGAAGAAAAGCTAAGCACATCTTTTCGAAGAGGAGCGCCGTTGTAGCCTAGTGATCACGGGCATTGCTCGCCTGTTCGGGGACACAGCGCGCGAGTCTAGCAGGACATCTATAAGTAGTGACGTAGTAGAATTTAGGTAGTTGCATGTCAGTAGGTACAATAAACTCTTGAGGTTGCAGTGCCAGTAAGTGCATCTTCAATAGAAAAAAAAACATTTTACCGAAATTTACATTAAAAGATTTATCGAGCAGCTTATTTTTGCGGTCAGGTAACGAAGAACCTGCACATTTAAAACGTTTTAAAGGAACGTATGATGAGTTTTCTTTATTTTGCCTGATAAGGACGTTAACTTAAGATATACGTATGTAATATGTACCATATTGCAGTGTTGCTATTCATTTTGTTGGAAAACGTGATTTGACTACAATAAGGCTCAAGTTTACGACATAGCTAGGAAGTACAAGGAATATGACTACTAGGAGGATGTAACTGCTGAGATAGCAACTAATAGCAAGAGATTTAATTACAAGACAAGCGATAAATTCGTCTGCATATTGAAAGAGAAGATTGAATCAGAATTGGCAACAGAAATGGGCGTAGTAAGGTTGACGGTCAGTTTAGCAATGCACCATGATCTACACTACAAGTCTTTCATCTTAAGTAATCTCCAACTGTTGAGTGAAAAAACAAGATGAACAGGAAGTTAAAGGCCTAAGCACTGCTAAATGACATCAAACACGGCAGTGCTGGTTTCCTGATATTCTTTTCGTACAAAAAGGACTTTTTCAGAACAGGAAAGTGATTCGTCAAAATGACCGTTGAGTCTGCTAAGATATCTCTGAAGTGGCTACTGTCATGAATGCAAAGTTTACCGTCTCTGTGATGATGTTGAGGTTTGTGATCAGCGAATGGATTGCCATTACGTCAGTTGGCAAAGCCTGGATAGAGGAGGTGGCTGCTAGGCGGGAGTATATTCTAGCAAAACTCTGCTCCACATGGCAAGGAAAACACAGAAATGGCTATACAGCAGTGTGTATCACCACTGGTCCCCCGATTTGTGGCGACCCTTCAGTCCCCACTGTAATCCCTTTGACTACTACGTGTAAGGCGTGGTCGAAGCGCGGTCAATGAGCAGCATCATAACACCAAGAACAACCCAAGAGCCTTTATCATGGAGATAAGCACGTATATTGAAAAAGAGAAAGTTATGGCTCGAGAAGGTCGTGGTCATTTCTAGGGTCTTCATCGAATAATATCATCGGCAATATTATTTACTATAATTGTGCCAAATTTTATTTAAGCAAACATTTCTTCTTGTATTTTACTGTTATTTTTATTTTTTATTTATTTTCCGAATTTATCTCAACGTTAATGAAATAAATTGCACAATTACACATTTTTTTAAAATGTCTGATTATTATGTCTACACCAGCGTTAAATTTAAAAATCTGCCAACTAATGTTGTTTGTAAAATGTTGAAATGGCTGTCTTCAGGGTTTCACTCGACCGCTACGATATTTATGAACTAACCCAATTCCAATAAATAAAAAACTGCAGACATTAATAGCAGAGGTGCAATTAGTAGGCTCCGGATTTTCCAAATCGCTTGGCAGCCTCTCAAAAAATCCAAAACTCGCTCGCCTTTAATCTGCTCCGCTTCAATGACCCACTCTCCATTGCAACACTACTGCTAGTTGGCACCTGAACTATTAAAATAGCAGTTGCAGTTTTTGCGCGATCCACTTTTTACTTTTAGAAATATAGAGCTGCTCGCAGCGCGTGTCGGCTCGCCCCCGCGCGGCCGATTTTCCGCCCGCTCTGCCATTTTCCGGCGCTCCCGTAAAAACTGCGCGTTTAATTCGCCATTTGCAGGCGCGCTGCATTAAATTACCATTAGTGCCATGTAATTGTTTCTGCTTGGCACTTAGGCGCTCGCAGCCGATTTGAAATTCAAAACTGCTGCCGGCGTAATCCCGGCTCAGGTGCTTTACGCATGCATTGTCCTGCATGCTTCGGTTGCTTTTTGCTCAGCCGAATGTGGAACAAACACCGCTGACCCCGGAACCGATATTGGCAAAGTTGGCGGCGCGCCAGCCCCCTCGTTACACAAAGTCCAAAGCGATCACAAATCATCCGCGAAGCAACTTGTAATGCCAATATGCCCGGCGAGTGCATCCCTGTTAGCGCAACTCGCTGGAAAAGCGCAGCTCACGTCGTTCCGGGGCGCCCCAACTAACCGGAGATTGGGCCAGCGACACATTCAGCGAAGTTGCACGCGAGGGACGCTTTTTGGCTCGCGATTTAGGTCAGGTACGACGTCTCAATCTCGAGCCAGGGCCTGATGTAACTACGATACACCTTCTTTTCATTTTTTAAATGCTCATCACTCCACTCAGGTAGCAAAGGATAATAAAATTGTTCTAATTATTTTAAAAACTAGCCCTGATTAGGATGTGCCAATAGTTTAAATTGTATTGGATTCGGATAAAGACAATCTTTATCAAACTTGTTATTAACAACAATTCTTCTTCCAGTTCCGTCTTCTATCAGAGGTTGGAAACCATTATTGCAATTCACACCTTGTTCACAGCAGCTCTAAACAGTTTATTTGTACTACATCCGTACCATTCTCCCAGCTTTCGTAACCAGAAAGTTTTTCTTCAGCTCACACTTCTCTTTTCTTTAATTTTTTCTTGTACTATAAGCTACAATAAAAGTATTTCTCTCCTCTCATTATATGGCCTAAGTATTTCAGTTTTTTCTTTTTTACAGTTTTTATTATTACATACTTCTTCCTCATCTTCCCTATTAGTTACTCTTTCCGTCCATGATATCTTCCATATTCTCCTGTAACACCACATTGCGAAAGCTTCAATGTTTTTGATATTCATCTATTTTAAGCTCCATGCTTCCATACCATATAATAACATGGAGAAAACATAGCAACGTAACATACGCCTTCTAAGATTTAAATTGGCTATCTTGGCAACGTAGGAATCTCTTCATTTTAGTAAATGCTTGTCTAGCTATTTCTATTCTTTCTTTAATTTATCTAGTTTGTTTATTTGTCTCAGTGATATATGCCCTAGATATTTGTATGATGCGACTCTTTTAATTTATATATTAGAAATTATTAAGTTGGCGTGAATATTTGGCTTTTTTAATATTACCATTAACTTCGTCTTCTTAAGATTAAGATTAAGATTAACAACAATAAACAAATTTAAATAACTGACTTAACACATGTATTGCACGTTATCCTTAAGACTTAAAATTTGCACTTCAAAAAAACTGTAATGTATTAAATATGGTCGTGCGATTTGACCTATTTCGAGAAGCTTTCTTTAAAAATTTAAAAAAGGAGTTTATTTCAAAACTGTTAGACAGTGTTCCAAAAGTTTTTGAAGAATAGAATCAGAAGTATGGTTAGAATGATAGAAGACGGTGAATTCTTACTGCTCACTGTTAAATATTTATTTTTTTATTTAATGTAATATTTACAACGTACTTAATAAAGTAATAAGTAAATGTAATCAAATTAAACTATCCATTGGCGGTTTTCTGGATTTACTTATCTAAGTTTTCTGGCGACATTCTTTTAAGTCTTCTATTTGCAAGTGGTCGGTTGAACAGTTCATTAATTAGGTAATTATTGTAATTCATACTGCGATTTTGATGCTTGTTAAAGTAAGCATTGACGACACCTTTTATAAATAGTATTTTCAGAACTTTGTGTATGGTGGTGTTATTAGAAACATACTAGGGTGCATTGTTTAACATTTTGGAAATTTTTGACTGAAAAGTTTGAAGAATTTTTGTATTTGATAATTTACTGCAGCTCCAAAGTTTGGCACCAAATTTCCAGATTGGTTTCAGTACTGTCTTGTATATGATGTGTTTGTTTTCTAGTGAGAGAGTGGATCTTCTGTTTATTAACCAAGACATGCTACTCACTTTTAAGTCTAATTGGCGTTTTTTGACTTTAATGTGCGATTTCCAGATTAATTTTTCTTGGAGATGAAATCCGAAGTATTTAACTGCTTTTTTTAACAGGAATGGTAGTGTTATTTAAAGTAAGTTGAGGAAATTCGGCCCTTCTTGTAGTGAAAGTGGCTTGCTTAAGACTGTTTTGGAATTAGCCAAGATAATTTTTCAGAAGCCTTTATCGGATCAATATCTACGGCAAGAGTGGCTGTATGGCCGAATGCTGCTTGCACCGTATCTTGGTTAGCTGACATATCAGCAGTGAATAGCAAATATAGAAAAAGTTCCAATACGCTTTCTTGTGGTGTGCCAGACTTAATGGATTGGTACATCTTTGAATTTAACTTGGTAGTAATGGTAGGACAAGGATTTAAGGATAATAAATAGTTGGCTAGGTAGTCGTTGTTTTAGCTTGAAAATTAGGCCCGCATACCACACATCGGATAATAACATAGTCACAACATGCTGTTGTATATGACTACCAATAACACATTCGTGCAGCTTTTGCCTGTTATCATATTATATCCAGGAGCTTTGTTAGAGTTTAAGAGACTTAGTTCTTTTTTGACTTATGCTGTAGAAATAGATTTGACTAGTAAAGACAACTGACAAGGAGCATTTAAGAATATTGGTATTTTTGCCTTCATTATCATCATCACCCTTGTAGTTCTTTGGAGCAGAAAATATGTTAGCAAGGTGTTCTGCAAATATGTTTGAGTTTTCAGTATTTGTTCGCGTCCAGCTACAATCAGTTTTTCTGAATGGTGGAATTTTTATTGTAGGTCTTTTAAATTCCTTAATTGCTTTTTACAGTGAAGGATTAACGGTAGATAGATTGGCGAGGTAGTGTTTGAAAGATTTGTTTTTAGCTTTTTAAACAGCCCTACAGAGGATGTCCATTATTCGATTTAAATAGTTGTCTAGTTGTTTGCCATTGTGTTTCTCTCTTGAACTAATCTGTAGGTTTCAGGAGTGAATATTTACGAAGCGCTTCTATATAAATAATTTTTATTATTTAAGAGTATATTTAATGTTATGTTATAGTCAATATGTTGACGAAAAAGGTCCCAATCCGTCTATTTGGAACAAAGTCTAGGTAGAGGTTTTTCCAAATAACGCTTGTGCTTAGCATTATTATAGGACTGCGCCAGAGTGCAGATCAATATTAAATTAAATTGCACTGTCTATTTTTGAAATTCTCTTAGTTATGGTAAACTATAGCAGGCCCAGAATTTTGTTTAAATTGGTTGGCTCTCAAGATGTTTAAAGTATTTTGTTGTATAACTTTCAAGTAATTTTCTGCCTTTAGGAGTAATAAGCTTAAATTCCAAAGTTGTATGTCGTCGCCAGCAACCAGGAAGTGCGAATCAAGTTGATGGAGAAACTTATGGTATACATCTTAGGTTATAGTATGTCATGGTGGAGAATTTTAATTACATATTGCAAAATGTACACAAACTTTATATACTTAATTAAAAACTACATTAATCTTTATTGACATTGTAGCATCAAGAAAAAAAATTAACAATCAAAACTTTACATATTTGTTTAAGACAAATCTGATGAATAAATCTACAAAATACTTATCCATAAATAATTTTATTTATTAAATAATGTCTACCCCTAACTCAAACTCGTGCCGAATAGTACTTTGTTGGACTGCATGTCATTCATTATTGACAAGCTTTTAAAATTCAGTCAGATTCCTTGGAGGTCATATAATGATATTTTAGGAATTTTTAATCGGCGAAAAGTCAAGTAATCGAGCTGGGTACAGGAAAGTTTTCAGTCTGTTTTATTAAAGGAAGCTTAGTATGTTACGTGTTACATGTGGTTGAAAGATTTCTTGAGGTATCCTGTAATGTAAAAGAAGTACTAAAAGCTGTAAACCGCGTCGACATAAGTCTGACTAGTAATGTTGCTTCTAACTCCAACTAGAGGTGACCTACTATCATAACTGATAGCCCTAGCTAACGTTGCATGCCTTGTACAAATGTACTTTCTCTACGTCTAAATAAAATCTAGATGTATCAGAAAAAGCCATTCTGTACCATTTGGATGTTTACAAACGTTCTTTATTATAACCTTTGTTCATATTGCAGAAGTCGGTGGTAATCGCAAGACATAACGTGGTGTTATTAATCCCATTGAAAATAATCGACATCAAACAGAACAAGGAGACGACTAGTACCGCGTAATAAACTACAATTTTTACGCTAGGATATTTAAAGTCGCACTACAGTTTGTAATTGCAAATTTCTGAAGATGACGATCTTTCCAGTTTTTTCTTGTTTACTGCTCCAGACTCTAGTCTTTGCAAACGAACACCTTTCACCACGAAACTACGTCGACCATTTCCTTGGCTTCTTTATGAAGGCCAACAATACATCCTTTTTTAAATTCGATAACTGATCACTCATGTACACTTTATTAAGCTTTGTTATATATAACAATTTTATATATAAACAACTTAGTTCGCGGATTATACCACGTCCTATTTGAGATAAATCTTGCCTTTTTAGCATCGGATTTAATGACATTTTTAAGAGAATTTATTTGATTTTCATATTTATGAGTATTTATGCTGGTCTAACCATATACGCACAGTAAGAGCAAAATGGGGTGGTGCACCATACTACATTAAATAAGGTGGCTAATATTAACTCAACCAGTTATATTGGGCTACATATAATCTTCTGACTCGTACCGACTTCAATGATATTACAATTTGTATAGCCAATTTTTAATGTCTAGTTACTTTTCACCCACACTGATTGAAATATAAAAAGATTTCCGAAATATTTTTTATCTAAAAGTTAATATAAATTTCAATAGGTAAGTCCACAATTTTGATTTAACATTACACTATATAGTGCAATATTTTTCGTGTTATATCAAAAAATGTATTTTTATTAAACTGAAATTCCTATTTTATAGAGAAAGTATAAAATTACGTTTGCTAATGCAATCTAGAACTTGCTTCTAATTAGTGTGAGGTATAGACAACCAGATACTATGAACTTTTAATTTTAATAGAAAACATATCTATTTATCCTGCAAGTGACAACTTTAATATATGAAGAGGATTTATATCGTTTAAACCTTTGAGGATTATTATCTAATTTATGTATCGTGCTGATATGTGTGTCTAATATTTCTGAATTGAAATAATACATACAATAAAGAAACCTAGGACTGACTTGAAATTAAAAATCGATACCCTGAAATGCCTAGAATACTGTTTCTTTGCGCGAAAAGGCACCTGAGAAATATTTTGTCAGCTTGCTTTAATTTTTGATACATGTAAACCACCTTTTACACTACATACTAAATGTTAAAAGTAACGAGCATTATTCTAGATACATGAATTAGAACGGGGTATAAAATCTTGTAGTATTTTACCACTTAGGATATTAGCAAGGTTTCTAGTAAGGTTCACATACACCAATAATTTGAGGTTCCCTATTACAAAAATCCAGAATAGTGAGATCTGAACAATCTTGCTGACCACGGGACGGGATTTTTCCAGTTAAATGATTAATAAATCTGGTATCCAGGTTCTCGCGGATGTTAAATGTAAGTAGATAAATATGCCATCATGTTAAAACTACGTATCAAATGGGCCACAGGTAACATAGGTGAAGAAGATAGGGCCCTCTTACATCATGTACAATTTCACCTTATAAATATAGCCAAACATGTGGATGCTAGGTAATTTTCATCTAGACATGACTATTGCGGTTGTTAAAAATGCCATTACGAATGAAATAGTGAACATAAACTGTAGAGAGTTCAGTGCAGTAGCGTAGACAAGAGTGAAATGTAGGTTGAAAATAAAATTCCTTGGACCCGCATTAAGTGATATAAAGTGTGATTGTTGTTTCCTCAGTACCCACCAGACAATATTCGCCAAAACGTTGATGAGTACTTATTAATAGTACTTTGGACACCTGACCCAGCACTACTTTTTTGAAATCTACACAAGTAATAAATACAACTTGTAAACTACCTAGAAACTTAAGAGACTACTGTATTATTGTCTGCTAGCTAGCTCCTCCCAAATGTCAATGAAATAAGCAGATATTTGTTATGAAAACCAAAACAGACATTTTTTATTTTTTGTTCAAGATTTTTTGGCGTCTGAAATGCACATCTTCAACCAGTAGTTCCTTCTCTCAAGATATTTATTTTTGATTTTATCATGTGTGTTTTTTTACCTGAAAATATAGTCTAATTTTGGGACAACCAATACACGAGTTGGAGTAAAAAAATTCACTTAATGTTTGATCTATTTACCCCTATATTACAAAAAAAAATTTTGTTGTAACGTTGTTACACAAAGAATGTTTAATAAAATTTAAAATAAAAATTATAGACACAAAATAATAAATTATACGGATCACATATTGAAACAGCAACAAATAAACGTCATCAATCTGCACTAAAAGTACGAAACAAACATCACCATATCAAATTGCCAATGATCTTTAAACCATGAGAATATTTTTATAATGAAGAGAAAGGTCTGCGAAAGTAGTAATTTTTGTTGATTATATTTTATTTCTCTGAATTAAAAAAAATGTAATTAACGTAAATTTTTGAGAAAAGGACAAGTTGAAAAGCTCAAAACAATCTTTTTTTTTCTAGGAATAAGTTATAAGCTATGATTTTCTAAATAGGTCGTATGTTATTTAGGATGCCTAAGAATATTTGGAAACGTAATTGTTTTTTAATCATCTACTTATTTTCTTATACAATGTTTGTGCATATGTGGCATAGCTTCAGCAGTTTCTGTAAACCTCTGCAAACGATTCTTGGATGTAGCACGGCACTATTTGTGAACAGCCAAGTGAAATTTGTCGTCCTGATCTTAAAGAGCATCATCATTTCGGCTTTCGGTTTTTGGGACAAGAGCATCTATTGTGCTATCATTTCAAGGGCAGGCGTCTCCTACTAGAACGTTTTCAGATTCCAACTATACAGCTGCAGCAACTATTGAAATATCTTCAAACGCTTCCGCTCAAGGTGAGAACATGGCAAACCTTTTATGCATAAACCATTGTCCTGTTCAAGTTTTTATAAATATATAATATTTGGCAATGTTTGACGAAACAGGTCTGCTGGTACCTCGAATATAATTTGCCTTTTTGCTATTATCAAGTCAGACACGCTGACTAAGGTACGCGTTCAGTTTTCAGTTTGGTGACTTATTTTGTGCTTACGACTTATTAAATTCGTACGAATGTTAAAACAGTCACCCCCTACCTTCCAACGAAACCACACTGTCCAACACTGCTTACTATTGTCTGCTTCTATGGTTTCCGCTTCATCTACTACAGTCGCAGCACCTTCATAAATAAATTGGACGCAAATTTCTATTTAAAATATAACCGAAGTTTTGCGGGAAATGTCAGTCATTTCAAACCCTTGTAACTTTTTTGCAACAATATTTTCAAGAGGACAGATGCCGTTAAACGCAATCATCGAGGTAATGTGGGAATTAAGAGCACTTGCTGTCGTTAGCACGTCACGCCCATATTAAGCGCCTAGGTTGTTGACTCTTACATGTAGCAGACAGACTCTCATTAATTAACTTAAGAACTACTTGCTTCAATAATTAAAACGCCCATGCCAAAAACGGCAAGAAACGTCAGCATTATGTTATGAAAGTGTTAATATTTTACATTCTACAATTTTGTTATTACAGTTTAGTACGTGAATGTAATTACATATATCATTCGATAATGTACAATTTGTTTTTAGCCACAACCAATTAATAAACCCTGAGATTAAATAGATTTACATTACAGTATAGAATGTAATATTGTAAACATTATTAAGATAAATCATAAAATCACTTTTATTTATTTTATTTTTTATATATTTTCAGTTATTTACATATATAGTACAACGTTTTTGATGTCATGTTGTATATTTTATTTGTTAATTGTTTCACGTTAAGAATGTAGAATGGTACTTGGAAAATAAGAGATTCGTGTTCTTTTGCTCTACAACTGAGTACAGCTTTAAAACAAAATTAACGAAAATTAACGAAAAATCACAAGAAAATTCAAACATTGAGAGACATTAACAAAATATTTATATTTTAAAATTTCTGTAAATGCAGTGGTTTGATTATACTAATACTATGATTAAATGCAATATTTTTAAATAAACTAAAATTATAAAACGGCAACTAAGCTTAAAAAATGGAACTGAACAAGAACAGGTTTTTTGACTTGGTTTTATATTTTTTTAATTTAATTTCTAAAAGTCTGGTTTTATAAGGAGAGATTACGTATCTAATAGGATTAAGGCAATGAGCCGAAAAGAGCCCGCTAGAAAACAATTAAGATTGAGCTTTTGTTGTCATTTAGGTCAATGGATTTTAAGGCTTCATTTCTTAATATCGCCTATAAAACAATTTTTTTTTACAATGTGATTTCCAACAACCCACTTATTTTTTCTCCATAAGAAATTTTTGACTTTTAATGGCACGATAATATTATTAAGAACTTGTATTTAACTATTTATTTCTAATTCAATTATAAGCGCTGCGTCTTGTATAAAAATGTTTTTAAAGTTCCTTAAAATTTTAACTTGTGCCATTTTTGACTTATCTGTCTGCTTTTACTTAATCGAAAAATATGGTCATATTTCTTAAATAAAAAAAATTATCTTTAATTTAAAATTTAAGGTTTTACGTAATTATTTATTGTTTTTGGGAAGGTGGGGCTTTCAAAATATTACATTTAAAAACAAAGTTCACGTTTGAAGAAAGTGAGAGTGTAACATCACCTTCCACAATGGCAGTTTCCAATTTGAATAGTGTACCCAAATTAGAAAAAAAATTAGACTTGCAAAATAATTCAGCCAAGTGGTAAGCAATCTTTGTGTCCGTGTGTATTTTTGTCTGTAATTTCTTTTGTATTAGCAAGAAACGAATGTATTTTTTTGTTGTACTTGCATACAACTTAAATTCTAGGACGTCATATACATACATGAATTTCTAGCAAAACTCAAACTCGTCCGTGTTCTGTGTTTCAGGACAGAAAAGCATTCGCTCCTAACCAGCCGACCACAGCTGTATTACTTAAAAACATTTTCACTAACACAAAATTACCTTTATTTACCTGGCGATAATGTTTAAAGTAAGTGTAGGAGCAAAGAATAAACTAATTTAGATGAAAAGTCGTACTTTGGCTTGATATAGTTAATAATAGAGTAAATTAGATGTTTAACTGCGAGTTGGGTATGAAGTAAAATGACTCATATTCATTAGTGAAATTATTGGGGAGTATAATATATAGAAATGACTTGCACCCCCTTGTCATGCTATGAATAGCTTCTTGTATGTTTTCTTTGAATTCCTTAGTTGAGTTTGGTTTAGTAACGTAAACATTATCTTTGAGATACCCTTACATAAAGCTGCCAGGACCTGTTAAATCTGACGACCAAATGATCAAAACTGCGGATTAAATGTCCTGAAATGTTGCACTGTTTTGCTGAAACAATAGGTTTCACAAGTTAAGTTCTATTTAAGGGACCATAAAGTTTTCTCTCATTGATGGTTTGATAATGCTCTCCCCACATACTTTATCCTAAAAAAGTAAGGTCCAGTTACAGCTCAAAAAAAATCTTGTACTAAACTGTAACCTATGGGATTATAATGGTCGTTCTTGGATAAATGAAATTGTTTTCTCTTCTTTATACGTCAAGTTCACTTATTGACATACTCATATAAGTTAAGCTCATTGTGTGCTTTTTAAAAAATGCTCATCTTTGGCGCTAAGCCCCATTACTGCAACTTTTTTGATGGTTTCTAGACTAAAGTTCTTGAGTCAACTGGATCTTGTACGACTTTAAGTGCAAGGTTAGAAAAAGATGCTCTACGAGAGCGACCCTTAGTAGAGATGCTGGGATTATTTTAAAAGTTTGTTAAACCCCTTCAAAATATCTTCCGGTGTACGAACAGATCACGGAATATCTTTAACATTACCAGCTTCTTGATACTTTCTAACCGGCTGACAAACTGTGTTAAGATTTTTTTCGTAAAGTAACAATAATTGGTAAATTACTTTAGTAAACAATTTCGACAATACACACGCGCTGTTGAATCGTGAAACTTCCCATGATTAATTTACCACGTACTAACTATATAATGTCTAAATTACAACTTCAAATTCAAAACAATCTGCCTTTTATTGCTCACCTTTTATAATTTGCATGGTATAATGTATATTAAGTAGTTCTTCAAGACTAAACTCATCTGGAACATTTTTATTCTATGAAGAGGGGAAATCGACGACTTATCAAATAAATATGTTTATCGTTACATCACTGGAGAACACGATAGCCGCTAGGTAAAGGCCCCGACCTACCACACTAGCGCGCGGCAGTCTTGGGTTCGACTCTTGAGTCAATAACAATGGGAAACATCAAAATGCTCTTCCAGTTGTCATACAAATGACTTTGGCGGTCACGAAGTACATTTCCCTTCTTCTAAATTAAGGGGTTAAGCTAGCTACATATCCCAGGGTACGCCCAACATAACCCAACATAGTACAACACGATTATGCGGTTAGGAACAGGTTAGGAGCCTACTTAAAAGAAGAAGAAATTACACGACCGCTTATCTTGTGATAAAATTGTCAGGTTACTAAGAATGAAAGGTACTCAAACTTAATCTCCTGCGACTTTTATCTGTTCTTCAAACTACAAAAAGCAAAAAGAAAAATATATAAATTAAGCGCTACCCTTGGAGTAGTGTGGTACTGAAAATCAATACTATAAAGTAATTGATTAATAAATACGTTTATTATTGTTCAGCTGCTGTTTTATTTAAAGATTGCTTAAAATTTAACCACAAACTGATAACTGGGTACTTTACTAAAAAACAGGGGGAAACTCTAAATGAACACCAACATACTTTCGTTTATTGTCATGCAAGTTTTTATCCACTAAAACTCCTCTTGACATAGCATTTAATGCACTTGATACTCTATATCCTTTATTTTTCCTTCTTATTGATATAACTATTAATTGATTGGTGTTCTTGTTATTTAAATTGAGGCAAAAATTGTGTGTTTAAGAATATCATCTCATTGTTTTTTATCCCGTAAGGTATTAAGTGATTTATTTATTAATTTAGTTCTTCTGGCTTTTCTTCTTAATTTCAACTTATTGTGTTATTTGTCTACAGTCACGCTGTGTTTTATATCTTCGTATACTTCCTGTTTTTCTTATGTCATCAAATCTCTAGGACAAATATTTGTTATTAGGCGTGTTTTTGCAAACACTGTTCTATCGCCGTAGCTACCTTTTGAACTCCCTTTAGTATTTCTCTGTATTTCTTCACCAAGCCAGATAACGGTTACTTTCCAGCTGTATTTATTAAGATATTTGGAGCGCTTGCCGATCCCCAACGCCAAATCGTCTTGCCTTGAACGTGCTCTAAACAAATAATTGAACCTTACTCTTATTATATGTCTTTATTTCTTCTTATTTCTTTCTAATTTGATGTGCTAGTTATTCAAATAGTCTAAAGTAACGTTAATCAGATATTTGATTTTCTTCAGTTTCTGTTCTTAAGTATCATAAAAATGTAATCTTAATAAAACCATGTGGGTTTAGAAATTTTGTTTGCAATACAAATTTTCCATTGTACTTAAAAATTTTGATGCATATACACTACTTAAAAGTTAATAAGTTATTTGGACTTAATCAAATGAATATCACATTTTTAAAAGACCTTTTATATTTTCATTGCGCGATATTTTTAATTTCATCATGTAGTAGTTTACCCATTCTCTGCTATTTGTTTTATATTAACTTATTGTTTTTTTATTACATTAAATCTACAAATAGTAATTTGAATTACATTTTGGTACATTATTCTAATTACTTGATATTTTATATTACAGTAGATGATCAGTTAGCAAATATAATTCTTTTTAAGAGGATGTTTGCTACCCGAACAGTTCGAATTATCGATTTACCATAGATTTTTTGGAAATTTAAATAATTTGTTCTGGAAATTCAAAAAATTAATAAAAAATATATAATTTCTTGCTACGTTTATTTATAGGTAATAACAATAATACATACATATAGTCTTGAATTTTTAAAGTCGATTGCTTTTCATTCTTCTTCAGGATTTTTGGAAGTGATTAATAGCACAGTCGTTGTAAAGACCCCAAAGCGTATTGACCTCAATTTCGTTTGTGTGTCATTCAAAGACCATTGTACTAGAATCCTGCTATTTATTCAAAAGATCTTTAATAGCAGATGTCTGGATTGATTCTCTTTCTTCTTATTTTTTAGAAAATACATCTCGATGAGTTCAATGGTGTCCTTTGTTCAAGAGTTCTTTTGTCTTTAGATCATTGTTATGTTCTCTTATGAGGTCTTCAATGTCATCTTCATTCACCTCCAACTCTAGATCTTTAACAATTGTTATAATTTCATCCTTAATTTAAGGATATCATTTCTATCTTCCTGAAAACAGAATTCAACTGTCATTGTGTAATTTCTAATCAGGATTTTTAAATGAGTCAGATAGCTTCAAGAATAGCAAAGTTTTTCCAAAAAGTTTTTAATGCCATTTCTGAAAAATATGTTGGAACACAGCTGACACAACACAACATAGAAACTTAAAGTAGTTAAAGTCCTGAATTTTCCAATATCACCAAAAGTGAAATTATAAACTACATAATAGCAGTGTTTTGGTGCCTCAATCAAAACGTTTATTCAAGTTACAACCAAAACAGTGAGTAAATTTAACTTACTTATAAATTATAACCTCTCGATCCACCAAGTTATCAAAAAGCGGAAAGGCCAGCTGAACTCTGATAAAAGATAACAGCAAATTTGGCTGTGTGCTAAACCTCATAAATAAATATATTTATATTTTTATTCAATTTTAAGAAATTAAAACAGCACCATGCAAGGAAGTAGCGATGGAGGCTTGTATTACGGCCAACAAAACTTCAATCAGCACTACGTGCCAGTTAGCTCTAGCACTGACAGCTTTATACCAAATATTATAACTTACAGCAATGCTCTTATGGACCCAGCCTAGTTCAATACCCCAATGGCACTCAAACCAACAACCGCAGTAGCCTCAGACTACACAAATGCAATGGCTCCCGCAGTGGCACCCTCAATAATACCATCAACAACCTCAAAATATCCCAATTTTCCAACCGCCTGTAATGGGACAAAGTCAAATGGCATGCCCAATAATGAACAGCAATCAAAGAAATCCACCAACACATGCAACAAACGGACACCCGAAAGGGACAATAACACCTGTACCGTCTCCATCAATTAACACAGAATACTCGGAATATGAAGAAGCTGATGAAAACTCGCAACAGAGGACAGAAGAGGGAAAGGAATTTCAACCCAATGAATTTTAGGAGGTTAAATCAAGAAAAACTAAAAGGAAAAGAAGCGGATACAGCCCACCCACTCGCCAAACGAAGTCAAAACAAAGTCACACACAAAGTACAACAATAACCAATAGATTCGACGTTTTAAACAAGGGAATAGAGGAAGAAACCCAAAATACCACAAACAACGGTAATATGAAAGCAAAAAAAGCTGACCTACCTCCACCTTTTATCTTACAATTTGTCAAGGCAATTCCACCACTACTTCAACTTATCGAACAAAAGATAGATAAGAAGGAATACTATTATCAAATGATAAGTAGCGACAAGGTAAAACTACAAGTCCGTACCATAGAAAACTACAAAAATATTAAAAAAGTTCTATATGATAACAAGGTCATTAGACATACGTTCACCCTCCCGGAAGACAAACACTTCAGGGTGGTAATAAGGAACCTACACCACACCACCCCAGTAGAAGACATTAAACTTGCATTGCAAAAAGTGGGACACAAAGTCAAGTCAGTTATGAATGTACATAATCGCGAAACCAAAATGCCAAAAAATCTGTTTTTCATAGACCTGGCACAGAAAGACAACAACAAAGAGATCTATAACTTAGACCTTTTGTTAAATGCAGTAGTAAAGTTTGAACCACCCCATAAAAGAACACAAATTACACAATGCAAAAGTTGTCAATGCTACGGTCATACCAGAAACAACTGTTCCCGTCCGTATCGATGCGTAAAATGTGCAGGGCTATAGAACATGCCCTAAAAACCGCAGTGACGGCAAGGCTCCCAAATGCGTACTTTGCGAGGGAAACCGCCCTGCAAATTACAAAGGTTGTAAAGTCTACATCGAAATCCTAAATAGAAGACATCCCTTACAACAAGGAAAACTACCACAAGTACGACAAACAGGAATCCAAAAAACACGTCCCTTAGCAAATAACAACAATGCAGAACAAACCCGAAAACCTGCACCAGAAAAACAACAAGCCGGTGGAAATCTCCATGAACAGACAATATCCACAAATCAAGCACCACGTTTGATAAATGTAAGCTCGCAATGTAGTTATAGAACTGCCACAAACAACAATCCTACACTCAACGAAAATTACTTTATATCATATTTACAAAGCACAATCGAAGCACAACAAAAAATGATTTCGGAACTAACATCTGAAATAAAAGAACTGAGGGAGACTATCAAATGCCTGGTATCCAAAATCGGTAAAAACAATGGCTCAACTATTTAAAATTGCGCTCTGGAACGCCAACGGATTAGAAAGCCACAAACAGGAAGTAGAAGTATTTCTAAAATATAACAGCATTGACGTACTACTAATAGCAGAAACACACTTCAATTCCCAAACGCACTTCAAAATTCCGGATTACATTATATACGATACCCAACATCCAGATGCAGATCGTAGAGCGAGAGGAGGATCAGCAGTAATAATTAGAAAGCAAATAAAGCACTGTGTACTGCCAGAATACAAAAGGGATTCCTTCCAAGCAACTAGTATAGAAATAGAGGACTGGTATGGTCCGCTGGTAATCTCGGCGGCATACTGCCCACCGAACTATCGTCCTGACAAAGACAGTTTGAAAGAATACTTCACATCTCTTGAAATCGCTTCATGGCGGGCGGAGACTACAACGCCAAGCATACCCACTGGGATCGCGCCTATCCCCACCAGGCAGAGGCAGAATCCTATATCAGGTATTACAAGAAGAACAGTTAGGTCATCTATCCACCTATGAACCAACATACTGGCCAACGGACCCTGCAAAAGTTCCAGATTTATTGGACTTCTTTGTGATCAAAGGTATTTCTCGAAGACTCTTAAATATAAAATCCAGTTTTGATCTGACGTCTGACCACTCTCCAGTGATAGCTACTGTCAATGCAATTATAACACAGAGAAGTAAACCACCCCAACTTTACAACTCAAAACAAAATGGGAATACTTTAAAGTACTAATTGAGGATAGCATAAATCTAGATGTATCTCTCAAAACAAACGAAGAAATTGATAATGCAGTCTTAAGTTTTGTCAAAACAATACAAAGTGCTGCCTGGGAAGCAACACCAAATTTCCCACCCAACAAAGTAGAACATAGGTATCCTACTATCCTGAAAGAAAAAATAGCCCAAAACGACGGCTAAGGAAAAATGGCAACGTAGTAGGTATCCTGACGACAAAAGAAGATTAAACGATGCCACTAGAGAACTTAAGGAGCTAATACGGATCCTCAAAAATGACAATTTTGCCACCTACGTAGAAGGGCTATCAGCTACAGCTAGCACAGACTACTCGTTATGGAAGGCAACGAAGGCCCTGAACCAACCGAATCAACAAGTACCTCCTATTCGTAAAGCGAATGGCTCCTGGGCGCGCAATAACAAATAAAAGGCACAAATCTTCGCGGAACACCTGTCAAAAGTTTTCCAACCTGTAGAAATTCCAACTAGAAATCCGGATGAAGATGACGACATAAAAGAATACCTGGAAGCCCCTTACCAACTTTCACCTCCAATAAAGCTGTTCAAAACTGGTGAAGTCACAGAAATGATCAACTTACTAAAACCTAACAAGGCACCAGGCTGGGATTTGATCACGGGCAGGGTACTTAAGGAGCTTCCTAAAATAGGGATTACAATGTTAACCGCCATCTTCAACGCTATCCTCAGAACAGGATTCTTTCCCACCCATGGAAGATCGCTCAAGTAATAGTAATTCAAAACCCGACAAACCCCGCACAACGTCGAGTCCTATAGGCCTATCAGTTTATTACCAGTGTTATCTAAGCTAATGGAGAAACTCCTACTAAAAAGAATCTTGACACACACCGAAGAAGATCTCTTCCCCGATCACTAGTTCGGCTTTAGGAAAAACCATGCAACCATCGAACAAGTCCATAGAATCGGTGAAGTCATCAATAATACATTTGAGGAAAAAGCTTACTGTGCTGCGGTTTTCTTGGATGTAAGCCAGGCCTTTGACAAGGTCTGGCACGAAGGTCTACTATTCAAGCTTAAGCTGAAGTTATCCCATCCAATCTCTACTATCCTGAAATCGTATTTACAGGAAAGATACTTCCAGGTTAAATACCAGGATGAACTAACAGAATTGATGCAAATAAAAGCCGGTGTTCCGCAAGGCAGCGTATTGGGGCCTGTCTTATACCTCATCTTCACAGCCTATTTACCCACTGATAATAGCGCTATAACAGCGACGTATGCAGACGACACGGCCATCCTATTAATGCACCCAAATCCAACAGCTGCTACCCAACAACTACAGACGCATTTAGATAAAATACAGCAGTGGCTCCAAAGATGGCGTATCAAGGTGAACGAGAATAAATCAGTCCATGTGACTTTCACAAAATGTAGAGGCACTCCCAGAAGTAAATATGAACGGTCAACCACTACCACAGGCAGATAGCGTTAAATATTTAGGGATACACTTGGATAAAGGGCTTACATGGCGTACTCATATATGGAAGAAGAGGGTGCAGCTTGGACTGAAACTAAAGAAATACTACTGGTTGTTAGGTAGAAACTCCCAATTATCGCTTAAAAATAAACTTCTTATATACAAGGTAGCATTGAAACCAGTTTGGACCTACGGGATCCAGTTATGGGGCACTGCCTCTAGATCTAACATTGACATATTGGAGAGGTACCAATCCAAAGTCTTACGTCTAATAACTAATGCCCCATACTACATCCCAAACATTGAAATCCGAAACGATTTAGAAGTGGCCACCGTCAAGGAAGAAATTAAAAAATTTAGTGTAAAGTACCTAAATAAGTTAGAAGTGCATCCTAATCCTTTGGCAGTTAATCTACTAGACAACAGTGCTCAAACGCAAAGACTCAAAAGACTTAACCCGCTCGATCTACCGCATAGATTTTAGTGCTATTTAAGTTACATTAAGTGTCTTAATTAACTTACATGTAGTGTAACAATCAAATTAATTAAGTAATCGCAGGAGGGTCGTCATTGGGCGACTTCTCCAACACTGCTCAATACGATCAACATAATTACTTATTGTCAGTGTAATTGACAGATTGTAATTAACTAATAAATACAAAAAAAAAAATTTCTGAAAAGAACTGGAATGCTTCAAAACACTACCAAAAGAGCGCACGAGTGTTCTTAAAACCCACAATAATCTCTTGATCTATTGCTTAAATCGGGAGGCAGAAATTGAACTTCCAGCTAGAAAGAGACTTCCAGCAAATTATCTTCAATGTCTTTTGCGTATCTTAATGCATTGTCCAATAGCAACAGTGCTTCCAATAGCAATTTATTAGTCTCAAGGTGATCTCTTTGAAAAAAACCTGCATGACCCATCTTTCATTCTATCTCAATGTCACTGGCAATTTTTCTTTACTTATGGGTTTTTTGAATGCTTTAGAGTTTTCAATGTGATAAACAAGAAGCGGCTTAAGCTTTACATCATCACTGGTGTTCGGTAAAGTCAATTGACCTTTTATGGGTTTATGCCTAGAAATATTTTTTTAACTTTAAAATAAAGAATCATTACCACAGTTAAAACTTGTTGTAACAATATTCTTATTTTCTAATAAATTTCCAATATTTGACCCAGAACATTTTAGCTTCTTCATTATCTGCACTAGCAGACTCACAGTGTGTTATCACATGTTAAATTCCAGATTTTTTTAAACTTCGTAAACTACCCTGTCATAGCATTAAATTATATCTCCTCTTCTGGAGAATTCTTTACTTCTTCACAAAATGTTTTTTCTTGAATGATTGTCGTACTAGTTACATCTCTTTCATTTGTCTTTATTTTATCTGAATTCTGTTTTTTTTATAAATGGCACAACTTTGTTTCTCAAATATGATTTTCGCTACTCCTTTAGTGTTCTGCATTATATCTCTCTTAGTTAAGATTTTTCCTACTATAGACCTGGTCGAGTCAAACCGGCTAGCAACATCAGATATTTTCTGTTTACTCTCTGCCCTGACTATTATCTCTTGCTTGGTTTCTACGGTGAGCACAATTCTCCACACCCACACTTTTTAAACACCATAATATTATATAAAGAGTTCGGAAAAGCACTTATAGAAATTTAGAGCACAAAATCCAAGTAACACACAAAAGGACCGCAACTGCCAAAATCTTGTTCTAAGAACCGTTGACAGACATTACTAAATTATAGTTTTACAAATATGCTGTCAAGTGTTCGTTATCCGAACATGTGTTTGTTGCCCTAAGATAAAAACATTCGCAGAAGTGCTCGTTGTTCTATTTGGTCGTACGGTTCGTCAACTAATTATACACTGTATTTGTATTCTTAATAATAGTTAGGTATTTTATTTGTTAACTAATAACTGATTATATAAATATAATAATGTTTTTCAGTTGTTTGTGCGTTTATAAAATAGCACTAGGCATTCGAAGACGCAAAACAGCTTGCGATTTTCGAAAAAATATGTGCGCTGGTCAGTAAAAATAAAGCTTAAACCCGATTAGAGCACGAAAAAATATTCTTGCGGGATGTGCAGACAACTTAGATAAATGTGTTTTTCAGAAAAGCGGAACGTGATAACGAAGCTGTTATTCAGAAACAGAAACGAAAGAGCTCTCCCATTAGATTCGAATATGCGTTCTACAAATGCTTTTATTCCAGCGGTGCACTTAAATATGTCATTCGCATAATACGTGGACGGGAGGGCGCGTTTTACAGGTTATGTAGTACCACTGCCTGGATACATTATTCATATCACTTCCAGTGTATTACCGAAGAGAACAGCCGTATGAATACATTATCTTTGAAAGTAGTTTTTGCCGAAGCTCCTTGCGGGCAGCGCACGTAGCCGCCGATCTTAGTTTTAAACATCACTCAGACGTCCCTCCGCCCCGCGCCGCCAATCAGGCCGATCTCGCGACTCTCGGGAGCAAAAGGCAGCAGCGGAAATGGCGCTTTTTGCTTGTTTTCGTGAGATATTTGGAGCAAGCATATATTTTCATTATTTTCTTATTCTGTTAGGTATCCAAACATTTCGATTTTCGAGAGGTCTGGCGTAAATCCCAGGAAAAATATGCTGGGAGATAAATTGAAGTATTTCCAGTGCAACGCTTTTGTGCAACGGGCGTCTCGGCTGCTGCTGCGCGAACTTTGGTTTTTAGTAAAAGTTAAAATAAGGCTAGCTATTTTTGCCCATCGATTAAGCGAGCAGATGGGTTTAAAGAGTATGAAGCCTTAAGCAATAAATAACCGTTGTGGGGGTCACGCTATGGACAATTACTCCTGTCGCGGGCTCATCTTTTAATTGAAATTGTCTTACTGGGGATCTCCATTAACAACTGCAAAAAAGCGGTCGACTCATTTGTAACAAAAGCGCGCTTAAAATGACGCTTTATTTAATACAACCGGCAAAAAGTGGAGGCTGTGAACATAAACGCTTAACAGCATGCATAAATGTTTCGAAGGGTCATAACATTTTAAATTTATCCTGCCGAATCACGTCACGTAATCGCCACCACCGGCTGAAGAAACGCCCGCATCCCATTTAGAACGCGAAATGACATCATCAATAGTACAGTGCATGCGGGTCATAAATTTCAATTCCGGTGTGCAAAATAAATTTGCGGGCAGAGAGTCACGTTTCGAGCCAATGTAAAAGTTTAGCGTTTCTCAATGGCTGGCAGATTGTTTGAAACGGACAGTTAGCGTTGCAGGTGCACTTAGCATTCCATACACTTAGATTGATAAAAACACCATACCTTGAGGCTTTCATTACATGAACTACGGTACTCTAAAATTTAACAGAAGATTTAATTGCAATTATTTTTGCCAAATCGTCATCTTTTCAAGTAATTAAGGATTTATTAGAATCAAAATCAGTTTATATAACCAATGCAATTTTTCTTAATTTGAGAAGAGGTTTAACCAAACCTTGTCTAACTCTAAGAGCTTATTAATATTTAACGATTGGTTCGGAATAATGCTCTGTAATCATCTTCGTAGTACATCCATGTATTCATTTATCACTTCTTCTTCTGCTTGTGCCGCATCCTCATTGGACGTTGGCGATCAGTCTGGCCCATCTAGTCTTGTTTATCGATGTTCGGAACAGGGCGACCGATGTCATTCCTGTCCACTGCCTAAGGTTGTGAAGCCATGAGATTCTTCGTCTACCAGGACCTCGTTTGCTTTCGATTTTTCCTTGCATAATCAACTGCAAAAGACGATATTTATCATTTCGCATGACGTGACCAAAGTATGCTAGTTTCCTTTTCTTAACAGTATTAAGGATCTCTCTGTCCTTGTTCATACGCTGAAGGACTGTCTCATTTGTTACATGGTGTACCCATGAAATTCTGAGCATACGGCGATAGCACCATAGCTCAAAAGCTCCCAATCGTTTGTTTGCAGCTTCTGTGAGAGTCCATGCTTCTGTCCCATATAAAAGAATTGAGAAAACATAACATCTAAGTATTCGAGTACGAAGTTGCAAATTTAAACTCAAATTACAAAGTACTTTCTTTAGGCGGTTAAATGCACTCCGCGCCTTTTCGATTCGAACTTTTATTTCCTGAGTATGGTCCCATCTCTCGTTTAACGTACATCCCAAGTAATTAAACGCCTGTACTCTTTGTAAAGGGATTGATTTATGTGGAAATTCACGTTTATGTTGGCATTTTACTCACGATCATCACTTTTGTTTTACTTATGTTAAGCCGCATACCGTAATTTTTACTAGTTTCTGTTACGCGGTCTATTAATCTTTGCAATCCTTCTGAAGTGTTGGCCAGCAGAACCGTGTCGTCCGCATATCTAATGTTGTTGACTATCTCTTCGTTTATTTTGATTCCATCTTCTGCACCCTCTAGAGCTTCTTTGAAGAGGTTTTCAGAGTAGGCGTTAAATAACATCGGGGACAATACGCATCCTTGTCGAACACCTTTGCGGATGTGAAATTCTTCTGATGTTCTGTCCCCTATACGGATTGTGGCTCTTTGTTGCCAGTACAAGTTGGCAATGATTCTGGTATCACTGTTATCTATTCCTGGTGATTTTAATGTTTGTATTAATTGCTCGTGTTTTACGCGGTCAAACGTTCTTTCAAAATCAATAAAACATGCAAATATATCGTAGTTGACATCACGCGCTCTTTGTATTAGTACTTGTATCGAGAATAAGGCTTCCCTTGTTCCAAGGCCATCTCTGAAACCAAATTTCGATTCGCCGATATTTTGTTCTAACTTGCTGTATACACGTTGGTGGATGATGTGTAGAAAAACCTTTAGTATATGGCTCATTAGACTAATTGTGCGATGATCTTCACATTTCTTGGCCCCTGGTTTTTTTGGTAATGGGATGAATGTAGATAGTAACCAGTCATTGGGCATGTTTCCTGTTTCGTATATTCTATTGAACAAATCTAGTACGGCCTGCGTGTGTTCTTCTTCCAATAACTTTAGAAGTTCTCCATGGGTTTCATCTGGTCCTGCTGACTTGTTGTTTTTTATTCTCTTGATGGCTTTCAACAACTCTTGTCTAGTTATAGTTGGTCCTAATGTGCCAATTATTACATCAGCGTCATCTCTATGTTCATCCGAAAATGATTCCTCCATGTACTCTTTCCATCTTTCTAGTATTTTCTCTTTGTCGAATATTGCTTTATTATCTTTGTCTGTGACTATTCCATTGGATTTTGTTCTTACTATTCCTGCAGTTTCCTTGATCTTTTTATGTAGGTTTAGTGTATCATGTTTTCCTCTAAGGTTTCAATTTCTGCACATTTGCTTCTAACCAGGCTTCCTTCGCTTCCTTGATTTTTGTCTAATAATATTGTGTATTCGCTTATAATTTAGTTCACTTTTATTTCTATATCTGCGCTTTCTTCCATAAGATCTAGTATTTCGTCCGTCATCCAATCATTGTTTTTCTTTCTTGGGTTCTTTGCTAGCTTATTCTTTGCAATGACGTTCAGCGTTTCTTTAATTGTTTCCCATTTTTGTTCTATATCGTTGCCCGTACTTATATTCATTTCAGAGAATTTTTGATTTAGGTGTTGTTTTACTTCCTGCCGTACATTCTCTGTTTTCAGTTTCTGTACATCTATTCTTGTTTGTCTCGTACGACTTGCCGTTGCTTTCTTTAATCGTAACCTGAATACAGCTAGCAAGAGATTGTGGTCAGATGGAACATCTGCGCCAGGATATGTTTTAACCGATGTAATCGAATTGCGGAATCGTTTGTTTATCATTACGTAATCAATCTGATTTCTTACAATGTTGCCGTTTCTATCAGCGGGGGATTTCCATGTATATAATCTTCTGCTTAGTAATTCAAAATAAGTATTCATAATAGAAATCACTACTCCTCTTTATATTTGTATAGGATAATTTTGATAATAATGGGGTACCGTCTAAAGGTTATCAATATCATGTACGAAAATAAGATCAAATCTACAACAATTGATGAATAAGATAAGGAATAACATCCTCTAACAATATGTAATAAAAATGGCGTATGGAAGAACTGTAAACGAGAATTGAGAGCGACAGCGTACTGAATCTAACAACTGCTGTATATTCGTTTAAATTCTCAATGGCATAACAAAATGGAAAAATACCACTATCACAATTGTCGCACGCTTTCAAAGCCGAATCCATACTAACGAAAAAAGTAACAATAATTTTTTTCATCTCTTAACTTTAATAAATTTGATTACGTTCAAAGCGAAATTATTCCTCCTTGGGACTTGATGTTCTCTTAAAAATCAAAAATGTGAACTGCAATCTGATCTGTTTAATGTTTAAACTTTCGTCCCAACAACAAAGAAGAAGTTCTTCGATCCATTCTTACAGAGGTTTAAATCATAATTCTGTTCTATAAAGCCTTTCGTAAAAATTAACGGAATAGCACAGGCCGGATAAAAAACAGCTAAGAAAGACAAAGATTCCAAAGGAACTTTGCTAATTAGTTTTAAGAAAAGAGCACAGTAATAAACTGCCTAAATTTCGCAACCTTATCAAGAAAAATAGGAGTGGCATGCTGAGTCGAACTATCTTAGTCATAAAGCCGCAATTGCCCAAAATGCTATGAAGAACCCACCCTACAGCTAAAATCAAATTTTTAAAACTGAAGACAATGGAGGTGAAATATTCAAAAACGATAAAAAGTTGCAAAAACTGCTTTGGACCATTTTGCAGATAAATAATTTTTACCTCATTAATCCACCAAACAAGTAGTTGCAAGTAAGAGCGTTTTTTTGTTATTTTAGCATTGTATAATGTCTTTTGTATCATTAACGTTCGGGTTATAATGTGATTAAGAGGATATTTCAATTTAGTATCTAATGAAAACATTTACTTTACATGAATCTTTTATAAAATAAGAATTACTAAACCTATTAATGTTTTACACTTCTGCACCGTAGGCTCTAGATTGTAGCAGATCTATCCTGTTACGACCCCAAAGGGCCTTCAAGGCCTGTTACGGGGAACTATTATTATTATTATTAATTTTTTCGATCTATATAATATACAGACTATTTATTTTCTATTTTATATTTGAGTAAACTGTCATAGAAAAATATAAAAAACTTACAAACCCGAAACAAGAAATTAATAAGCATCACTTTTATGCATACAATAATAAAAATAAAGACAATTTATTTTATCGCCTGAAAGCCATATCTATGATTTCTAGAAAACCATAACAAGCTTTAAAAGATTACTAAAATCTTCAACAAATTTCAAATCTAACTAGTTATATTATCGCAAATCAATTTTCTGCATTAATTGAATGATATAATAAAAATGGTAAGGCTCTACACTCTTCGAGGAGCATGGCCTGTAAAGTGAAAGATAAAAGTTTTTTTAGTGACTGTGTGGGCCACACGCCAGTCATTCCACCGCAGTTGAGTGAATTCATTAATTGATTTATAAACTGGCTAATAGAATAGTCTTAGGTTTTTACTCATAAAGTTATGCGTCTTTAAAATAAAGACGAGGGACAATCCTTTGTTCAAGAAAAATATTTTTCTTTGTTCTTTTCAATATTAGTTTAACTAAACCCACGAAATATAACTCTGACGTCTATAGGGCGATGCAACTGATCAGCTCAGTAAATCACTTTGGGTACTCCAGTAACTAAATAAAAAACAGCAAATTATGGTTCCGCCATTATTTATCGCTTTGGATGGTTTTAATAAAGGCCTAAAGGCTATATAATTTTTTTGTAACTCTAGTAGGTGTGTTAACACTCACTTTAGCCGTAGATGGTTAAAGTACTGAACTTATATAACTCATACTATAAGATCCTTTTTAAATCAAATATCTTACAACAGCTGTTCTTGTTTTCATCTAATACAGTATATCTTTTTAAGTACTCAACATTAAAATATAATCTTTATTTAATTGTCGAAAATAATATTGTTTAAGCAAGTTCATAAATCAAAACTAATAAATGTGAAAAAATGAACTAAAATAAATTGTAGCCATAGAAAGAATAAACGTCCTGCAATAATCCATATCTGTGTTCCTAAAGTTTTCCAAGAGTTGTTACACCGTTCGTCTTTGAACGTATTCAATTAGATTAATATCTGAGCTTTCAGATGGTACAAATAAAACTTAACTATTCTTGTCCTGTAACCAACTATGTACTTTTCAACCCATACATTGAAAATTTTTGTTCCTTGCAAACTACTAACCACAACTAACGTGTTGGAATGTGAAGTTTTGGAGGTACAATTGTTGTATTGATGATAATACGTAAAATGTTGTGCTGCAAGTCCTATTACTTTTTTTTCTATTTGCTATTGATGACAAAGTCGCCACCAGCATTTAATTAATTGGTAAATCGTTCTTCTATCGTAGTTCCTTTGTATTTTTTGTTCACTAGAAATTGATACTTTTGGTATTAAAATTGTTAAAAAAGGGCAGTTTTTTTGTTTCTTTTAGGCAGATTAATTTATGGCTGAATAAATACTTCATTCGTCTCCTAGATTTTTTGGGCAAATAAATATTTTACACTTGGAATTTCTACTATGATAGTGACGTATACTTTCGCCTTACAACAATTTAAATATGTATGATAAGTGAAGATGTTCGACTATACGACCTAGTAACACAAAAATATTCTACAAGGCGTAGTTCTCCCACAAAGTTTATGACCATTAACCAAATAAGGATGAATAAATTAAAACCCCCTAATTGTCAATTTGACAAATGAATTTAAATCCATACTTACATAAGCAAAAAAAAATGGTCGGTATTATACGTTATATAAACTAATCATGTCTCAATTATATGAACTTTATCAGTATATGTTAAAGTTAAAGTTACTATGAGTAATCCTTTGTTTCCTTAGAATAAGTGAAAATTAAGCTGTCCGCATGTAAAGTTCAACATAAACAATAGAGCTCACCCTTGAATACTAACTATACGAATATGCCACGCTGGCAATCTTGGAACATTCACTTCATTGTTCTCAGATTGCTATACCACACTTGGAGTTTCGAAACTATTGATATTTCGGCCACAACTGCGTGGGTCTTCAAAATAGAGATCCCTAAAGTGTGAAGTTGCGGATGGTGGGCGAAACATTATGGATTTTACTATTCAGCACACGACTTAATTCTCTCAAAATTTGAGCAAACAAAAATATATCGTAGATATAGACAAAATTTTAATTTTGTAACAAATTGCAATAATTTTTATAAAATATGAATGGATATTACATGAGTTGCATAAAACTGCAATATAAGAATATTAAAATTATAATATAATTTTTGCTACTAAAATTAAGTGAGAAGAAGTAATTTAGTAACAAGCAAACATTTTGAACATTTTGATTAATTATGTAATACAAAAATATTAAAATAATAAATCAAATGCTTTGAAGTAATCAGTAGAAAAATATTATGTAATATAAATTTTAATGCGATATAGAAACTGCAGAAAAATAAAATAGCCGTTTATTTTCATATACTTGAAAAAATATATTTTTAAAATATAAATATAACTACAAAATTACAAGAACTACATAAAAGTTCTACTTTAATCTGTTTCTCTTTTAGCCAAAAAGATAGTCAGAATAATAATTAATGTTGTGGAGAAATAAAAATTTAAATCTAATAGTAAAAAAAATTATTGTTTAAAAATAACGCAAAGTAGACAAATGATAACGCTATTTTTTGAATGAACACATAAAGATAAATAAATAAACAGGAGACAAACTACATTTTCAACTTAACATATGATGATGATATAAAGATATTTTCCAAAGTTTTAGATAAAATTCCGTTAATCGTTTTTTGTTGATTATTTTAAAATTTAATAATTTTATTTGTTTAAGGATGAGAGTTGAAAAATAATTATGAGTGTTTTCTTAATAGATTATAAATTAAAAACCATTATGTAAGATTTTACACAGAAGTCGGATATAATTTGTGAAGCAAGAAGGCATAATTCAAGATAGCTATTATGAAGTCATAAGTCAAACGGTAAAGCATACTCCAAACAAAGACATTGTAGTGACAATTGGAGAAACAAACACAAAAGTTGGAATAGAAAACATTAACAAAAAACTGAATGAATCATATAATAATGTGGTACGAATGATTACCTTGGTAATACAAAGAAATTCGAAAATAAGGTAATCTCTTTTCCGAATAAAAGAAATAGCTAAGTTAACATAGACAACCTCAAGAGAAAGTGATCCAAATGAAATAGACCTTATTATAATTCAAGAAAACTAATAACAAATGTAAGAACACTGCAGCGTATAGGTCGACAATAAATATTTCTTAATAAGAAAAAAGAAAGCGCAAAGAGAAGGCTACATAAGAAAAAAACATTAAATTTATATAACAAAAAAGAATAAAAATGCAAAAAGTTACCTATAGAAACAAAATAAACATATAAGAAGTTTGACGAAGAAGAAATAAAAAATAGGAAAGATAAAAAAGCTACAAAAAGTCAATTACAGTTGAGAATACCACAAAAAAAGAAGAGTTGGCTGGATAAGACATGTGAGAAAGAAATAAGTATAAATAGGAAATTTTGACCAAAAATGTTGGAAACCAGAAAGGATGCAGACATAGTTTTGCTATATGTAATCTCTAAAATATTAGCAACAGTTATAAAATGAAATAATTTAAGTACACAAAAGCTCAAAACGTGCGGATAACGATAGTGGTTAGTATACCAGAATACTATAGGTGTCCTACAACAAAAAATACCGTACATATTTATTTAAAGTTTGCAGAGGCTGCATAAAGAATTTTTATAATAATAGTGATACCAGGTAGGACTGTGACAAATATATAAACTTAAATTATATTATTGTTATTCAAGCATAATAAAACATTATATTTAGGAAAAAGTTATTCATTATACTCAAACCTATAGTAAATAAGTATTTATTTTCTAATTTATTATTAGAACATTCCATTGTTTGATAGGCTAACATTTAATATGCGTGCAGTTGCAGATCACTGTAATTTTTATCAGCCACGGATACCACACCAAGTTATTGTAAACTGTAAAATTGAAGATCTTTGATACATTGTAGAGACTAAGTTTTTGGCTTAACGACCAAAATCATCTAGGATAATTAGAATTTTAGCCATATTTTGTATTTAATAAACGATATTTTTTTAATGAACATAATAATTCCAATTAGCGCTAATTCTGTTTTGCTAGATCTTTTCTTATTTTGTTTTTCTTCGCTTCTAGATTGTTTTGGCTCCAGATCTTTTTCTATGGACTCCTTCTACTGATTTCTCAATGTTTTATTTGTTCTGGGTGTTCTAACCATTGTAATCTTCTAGCTGTAACAATGATTTATTTGTGCGTCTTCATAAAATCATAAAGCTGTGTATTCGTTTTTTTTTCTTATCCGTATATAGAACATTTTTGGAAAAACATGTTCTTTATAATATTCGTTTGTTAGTCATAAACTTCTTTTCTTTCGGAAATTTTCAAGTCTAATTTTGTCTCACCTTGGACTCTGTTATTTATCAGTACCCTTATATACTATATATATATATATATATATATATATATATATATATATATTATATATATATATATATATATATATTTATTTTGTTATGTTTCAATCAAATTTATAGCGATATATTATAACTCTCGTTTACTTCTTAAAACCACATCGTCTACATAAGCTGGGCACTAAAGACTTTTATTAAATAATAATTTGATTTTATTTACATTAGTTTTTCTTATATAGTCTGTCTAGAAAGACCGTGATAGGCTTACCCGAAAGAAAAATGAACTAAAGAAATGGCATATTCGCGCAGAAAATACCTCTAACTTCGCCACATTTTATTCATTGAATGCTTTAAAGTTTGTCCATAATTTTTTTTTATTAAGCGACTATATATTTTCTAATGGGTTTACATCAGGCGATTTTGAAGGCCATTTGGATGTCATTTTTCTTTTTGCGGGCCTCTACGAGCCGGCTTTGTGTTTCAAGTTGTTGTACTTTGAAGTATCCAATTTTTAATTGGGTAAATAGAACTAAAGTTTTCTGGCAAATGTTTAATATTTCCTTCGCATTAGAAGTAAAGTTTTGCAGCTTTACTATGTTTTTCACTGTTCACCGGACAAATCTATCGATAGCCTTAGGCCAAGGCCGTCACACTAAGCAATTTTTTTATACACTATTGTTTACTCAAACTGCAGCACCAAAAATATAATTTAACGAGTAAGATTTTGCAGATTAATTTAATAGTATAAGACAAATAAATAATTAAATTTGAAAACATTTACCTACAATTATTTATGCTTATTCAGCATGGCCCCATTTTGATCTTGTGACTTCTTGGTATTGAATCAAAAATAAACGAATGGTGTCTCAATAAATTTAATTCTATTCATTATTGACACCCTCCACAATGGAGCCAGGTTTTTGTAGGTTGTAGATACCGCTGTACCCTTTGTGATATTTTGGATATGTTCTGTCGGTGAAAGGTTAAATGAGCAGGGAAGCCACGAGAGAATTTTCACTCTGTTTAGATTTTATATAGATCTTACTGGCAATGTTGCTCCAACCTAATTGGAGGTGGCTTAATATCATAGCTGATAGCTCCCCATACCATAATACCCGTACTAAAGCAATTTTCTTACTGATTTTGTCCGTCTCTACGGCATATAAATATCCAATCATCATTTCCGTTTAAATCAAGTCTAAATTTATCAAAAAAAACCCATCATGTGTCTACAAACACATTTTCGTTGCCCACTATAACCTTTGTTGTCGGTGCAAAGAGATCACTAATAGTTGCAAGAAACGACATTTTTACTATTGGTCTCATTATGAATATTTAATGTTGAACAAAGGAGGTAGGCTGACGGCACCGTGTAATAGTCTACTATAGTTGCACTAGGGCACTTTAACCCTTTCATGAATAACAGCAACAATATGCCTTCTTTTAAATTCGCTAACCTGTTGATAATGTATTCTTTGTCGTCTTTTTTGTCTTCCTATAACGTTCCACTTACTGTTGCATGTATTCATCGGCAACAATGTGCGACACTTGTGATCATTTTAGTGTAAACACAGAAACGAAATGTGTACACAACACTCATTCTGCAAGTTACGTATTTTAAACGTAATTCAAACAATAACAGACACTTTAGCAGAAACTTATAAAGGAAAAAGGTTAGATCTATGTGCAAAAATAAAAATTAGGATTATATCGTTTACCAACTGTAAATAACTTTTGCTATACTTTTACAAAACAGACTATAAATTCTTTCAATGCAGGTTAAGAGGGATTGTAGATAAGTACTCATTAAGATTTTTTTATATTGTTGAAAACTAGGTGTTCCTAAGTCTAATTTATAGGAATTGGAATGTCTTTTGCTTAACTGATTTTATAAAAGTCTCTCAAATGTAAAATTATTTTTTAGCAGTCTCTGCAGACTCATTGAATAATAGTGCATGGTACTAATTGATAAAGTTTATTTCTTTTATAGTCACCCAACAAAGGATTTGCTGATATAACACAGCATTATTTTGTTTTATCGGTTTATAAGATTTAAATCTTTTTGATTATAACTTTGTAGGAATAATGAAAAATTGCAAGTACTATAATTTGTTGTTTTAGACAGTTTTAAAATATAGATATGACGGCAGTTTAGTTAGATTGATAAATTTGGTTGGGTTAAACATGATAATAAATTTTATTATTTATGATTTAGAAACCCTTCTACAAAATTGTGTTTTTCTTGAATTAATATTTTAAGTTTGAAAAATACGTCCTACGAGAGAGAAGAGAAGAGGGGGTAGAATTATCTGGGTCTACAATTCTTAGCTCCAATTTATTGTTCTTTATAGTAATCAAATGTTACTTACTTATCCACGACCGCTTCTTAGGTGTAGAGGTGATAATTATATGTTTATTTTCTTTAAAAATATTCTCTGAATTCCCCAAATCGAAAAAGCTAATCGGCATTAACACATAGGTGCATCCATTTCCCTCATATTTTAGTGGTGGAAAAACCAGTCTAAAATAACACTCGGGTTGATATACGTAGTTTATTCTAAGAATATTTATTTTCAAAAATACATATTTGTGTTTTGTAAACAAATATCTATACATACTAAAAATGACACAATATACAACAAACATTGTATGTAGCATCAAAGTAAGCATCTTGAGATTTTGGGCGAGACAAACCAGAAAACTTTCATTGGGCGGCTGATTTATTGTTTCTAGATCGTAATCTTAGATCTTTTGAAGATATTGTATGACATTTTTGCATAAATCTCGTTCACTGGTAGCAAACCGAAGCAAGTCATTAGAACGAGGGTGCTTTTTTCCAGTAACAGTAGTCAAGGAACAAATTTTACCGCACTCACGTTTCTCGCCAAGATTTTTCATCACAACTTCGCACATTTTGATTTTTGGAATACTTAACTCACCTTATAGCTCTTGGATTGACATTGTAGCCCGTACAAATTTAACATTTTTTAATGTTCTATTAATTTATGGTTTTCGAAAAACGTGCATTGTTTATAATAGATTCCCCGTCCACCTTAAATTGTCTGTACCGTACTTCTATTCATGCTACACTCGTTGCATTGTTCTACAAACAAACGTACCATCTTTCCACAAAATTTTGTCATCACATGTATATTCACATTCACAAAGTTAGCACCTTTAAAATAGCAACAATTTAAATTAGTTTATTGAATGAGTTGTAAAACTCGGAAACTTTAATTTCAGGTATATTATAATTAATAATTGTTTTAATTTCCATTCCCTCGTTGGGAAGTTAATTCAAAGCCCAATTTGCGTGTTTTTGCTACTGCAACAGTCAATTTGTGTAGCAACAATTGCTCCTATTAAAGAATGCTCTTTACCTGTCTACCTTAGCCTTTTTCTTATATTTATTTGCAAAATGGTTCATTAGGGATCTGTTGCTACTTAACTCTTTCTTTGCAGCTATGATTATTCTTTCAGTGTCCCAAAAACAATGGTCATTATAGTAATCTATGGCTACAAAATTTTAGCAGATTGTGCTAAACCATCGTCAAACATTATGTTGGAATGATCTTTGTATGTATGTACGTTTAGTCACTTATATATTACATATTATTACTTAGTGCCTCTCCTTTAGTATACCAGAATATTTCGGATAAAAGCCAAAAACGTTCTTTATCTTCACTGCATGTAGGGCCAAATTCAATTTTATTTTTGCAAGATTGTTGTAGATTCACACGAGCATCGTTCAGCTAGTTTCCGATACAATTAAAAAAATATATGACTGCGCAAAACTCCTCATTCTATGTAAACAATATTTTACAAACAATAGTGCATTTTTAAGTACTGTTTATGTTATGAAAAATCGCACATTTGTTAATTAACTCTCCCTGTTCGTATTATTTCTCCGGCGACTCAACATTTTTACGCCGGCCCCTCAAAACTCGGCCAGACGCGTTAAAATAGCAAGTGCTGGCCAAATAAAAACCTATCAGAAACAAACTTGCGTGTCTCACTCTGTTAGTGTGGGCGACAGTTAAGTTGCGTTCTCCGTGAAAAGTTTCGCTTTGGAAATTCGTGTTCGGAAGTCCGGAACTTCGGAATGTGTACATTTCAGGCAGTTTTTCTTTCGACGTAAACATAGCATCGAAACATAAAGTTCGAGCCCGGGTAGTTGCTTCTCTGAAATATTGCAATATTAAACTTCGGACTTTCAGAATGAAACTCTTGTCATATTTTCAAAAGAGTCGCGTTTAATTGGACAGGTTTTCTTTAGTCACTGCGCTTTAAAGTTAGTCGATGAACTTTAATTATTGCGTGCACCATAAATACACACACCTCCAGTTATTTTGTCTATCCTGGTGTTTTTGCAGTTCTAACTTTTAAACCATTTGTTGAAAGTTCGCTTTTGATTTACGGACCCACTGCATCGCAAGCGCGCTCCGCTGCGACCCGACAATTGAATGCGCCAAGTGCATTAAAATGGCGCGGATATTGTGATAATCACGGGACTGGCAAGCGACATGGGAGAATATAAATACGGGATTATCTCGTGTCACACGCCTGCTTCGCCATTCCCGCATTTTCGAGCACGTCTTGGGCAATGCTGCTCATACTGAAAGCGGTGCAATTGCGAGCAGCCATGCGTGAGCGCAATCTTTGAGGGCGGAAGTGTGATGCATCTCACGGCGGGGACGTTAAAACTCTTTGTGTTTCTTCGGCGAGCTGCAGCCGTGCCCCTTTGACAAATTTCGCCTAATAGGGACGGTAAAAAATGGCTTTACATTAAAACTATAGTACCACGTGGTTGTAAATATGTCATATTACAATGAAGTATTGCAAATAAATATAAATAGCAACCAAATAATTCCCATAACTAAAATGTTCTACTCAAAAAGAGAGTTTCAGCAGATTTCATTAAATGTTTATACTTATGAAGCTGTAGGTTTGTCATATGATACTTGCCACTTAATCAATGTTTGTCAACCTTTTTAGTCTTGCAATTATACATATAAAAATGAAACTCAAACAAGGTGGAGTAGCTTTCTTCTCAGTTTTTGTCTGTCTATGATTATATATATGTCTTGTTTCCAACACTTCTTTTGGCCTCTGGTACTTTGTTGCTGTTATATTATCATCTTTTGCAGCTTTCTCATACCTCTTTAAATTTCTCTCAGTTTCCAATTTGTTATTTTTGAGTCCATTTTTCTGTATTGTTTCTTGCCACATTTTTGATCTACTGCTACTTGAGTATCACAGTATAACTTATAACACCTGTTACTTTAACTCTATCATATAAATCTCCAAATTACACGTTCTATCTTTTTTTGAATTATACCATGTTCCCTTACAGCTTTTAGTGTCAAGGTTATTTCCTACAATTCATATGTAGCAAATAGCACTATGCCTTACGTTTTTAGAAACTCCTTGTGATAGTTCTTGTACTACTACTTGATTGTATTTGTCAATTATGTTTATGTGACCAATGTATACGTACTGATTTACAGTTTTTAGGAGAATATTATGGGCAATATCATTTTATGTTTTGGTTATATAGTGATCTTAAAATTTTCAACATATTTTTTAGTTTTTTCTACGTCTGTACACTTTAGGATTATAAAGTCAAGAAACATTAAGTAATTTAATTAGGCACCATCAATATTTAGCCAAATTTTCTTCCATGTTAATTGTTTAAATACATTTTTCAAACTTAAGGGCGACATAGAGTCACTTTTTGAAAATCTCTTCCAAGAGGTGTTTTCTCTATTATGTACTTTCGCCTATTTGATACACAAAACAGATATTTTTGATAGCAAATTTATTCTGACATTTTCTAGTGCTATCAAACTTTGTGATAATCTATAAATGCTAAGTATATAGAGACATTTTATTTTGTAGTTTTTTTTTTATTAAAGCGCTTTGGAACTCTGCTTATTTTGCTGGTTGATACAGATGAAATAACAGTCTTACAGGTCTATAATTTTCTATGTACGTGCTGTCTAACTTTTTGTGCGTAGGTATGATTGCGGAACTTTTTATGCTTCGACATTTTAGCAAACGTTGATTTATGAAAAACGTCAGAATATTTTTAGTATTTCCGTAGTTATTTGGTCTTCATGAAAGGTATTTTGGCATTAAAACACCACGCTTGCCATGCGGGTTGGTGAGTTGGTTTAGGATAAGGTACGGTAAATTTTGTTAGGTATGATAGGACTTTGGGTAGGGACTTGATTTCCTGCTAGATGCTAGATACCAAGATGGAAGATGGTCTAACACTTTATTAAAATGGAGACCATACCTGAAGAAGAAACAGGACGACCCCAATGCATGGACTGACGACCTTAGAAACGGCCGTTAGCATGGATCAAGAGGCTCAAAATCGTGAACACTGGAGAAACATGAAAGAGGCCTATGTTCAGAAATGGACCGAAGATGGCTAATGATGATGATGATGATTTGGACTTCAAGAGTCTCTTTTTTTTGTTAACCATCTTTCAAACTGACTTTTATTTTTGTATGTCAACGTGTAAAGTTCTCCATAAATAATTGAATTTGTTTGCTGATTTGAGTTTTTTTTTAAATTATATTTATTTCTGGCCTTTTATTTTTATTATCATTGGTTTCCCACTGACTAAATTTGGTTTCGATACTTTTATGTTTGTGTTATTATTCATAACTCCCGTGACACATATTTTAGAGGTTTTGGGGACGTTATGTACCTTCATATTGTTGTCCCATGCTTAAATGGTCTGCATTATTTGCTGCTGCATTGTAATAAATTAGTTGATTATCATATCTATTGTCGAGCTTTGTGATTAGATATGAATCTGTTGAAGTCAATAAGTAATCAATATTTTGATGTCATAAATCGTATATTTCTCACACCATTGTTATTTCTTTATATATATATGTACAGATTTTAATAGTGTTGTCCTTCTTCAGTCGGATCTAATTTCATATAAACCTACAATGTTCCTATTTTATGGATTTAAATTCTGGCTGAGGTTCTTCTAGGTGATTGTAAATTCTCATTGTTCAAATATATTACGTTGTCATATAAATTTTATTTATAAGATTCTCTATGTTAAAGCTCTAGTGTTTTGGGCAAATATTTGCTTCTCTTAAATTTCAAGAGGCTGACTGTTTTTTTGTTGTGGTATTTGAGATTAGATGCTTCATTCTCCTAAAATTTACTTTGGTTGTTTTAACATTTGTAACATTACAATGTTAGGAAATTAGAATATTGGAAAATTTAAATATCAGAACGTTGAGCTACCAGAATATCTTAATATTAGAATTAAGGAACGTTTTTGCCACACTTTGCTAGGTCTTTACCAAATTTGTTGCTTTATGCATCAAAGCAACTGACGATTAATACGTGTAATCAATAAATTTTTTGTAAGCGTGTAATTATTAATTATTAAATGTGGAAAATTTTTGATCAGCCTTTAAACAAAATATTTTTAGACTGTCTTAGAGGAACAGCTAGATATTTACAAAGATTTTAAAACATTGGTTTACTCATATAAAATTATACCAATTTTCTATATAATAAGAGAGTACAACATCATCTAAGTAAATTAAAATAATATAACATTCAAAATGTGTTTTATTAGTATTTTCATAAAAATTGCACGGAAAAAATAATTAGGAAACTCAATAAATAAAGGTCTCAAAAATATATATACCTAAACCTTGTTGATTATATAAATTGGGCCAATCTTAAAAACTAATATTTTAACTAAATGACAAATATGCTATATAATGTTCTACTGAAGTAAGAACAATTATAGGAACACTTTCAATTAATTCTACACAGAATCGAAAAAATACTGATTACAGAATAAATCACACTTCAAAAATAACATAAAACACTATTCAATACAAGAAATACAGAGTTTGTTGTAAAAGATACTAAATATAACAAAGTTTGTGGGAGAACAAGTAAATAACAAAAACATTTTGTTGTGTGAAACTTTGCTTTTTTTATTTATTTTACATAAGCAACATACAGGTATCATTTACTTTTGGAATTTGTGCCTTTCTGTTAACTGGTCTATGTAAAGTAAAAAGCTGTAATAACTTCCCATTATTTTGAGTTCATTTTCAGTTGGGCGCAGGGGTGGGATGCGCAATTAAACACGATTGATTGATGTGGAGGTGTGGAGATGAGCAATAGACTGAAAGTGAGAGCATAATCAAATGAATGTAAATGTGCAAGTATCCAAAACCAAAATAAAAAGCTAGGAAAAGAGAGAGGATTTTACAATGAAAATTAACACATGTATATATTTTTTTCTAGGTTTCAATAATAAGAGATGTATATTTATAACAAGAGATTAAAAATCCAGTTAAGATTGTGCAAATTATTTTATTTTTTTAACTTTGTATTTCGAACGACTCTTAAATTATTAAATTTAGTTAATATATGTAGGATGGTTTGCGTATTTAGTGTACGAAAAATATTTATTTTTCTACTTTGGTCTTATCATTCTGTAATTTCTTAAATTTGAGAAGCTCGGAAAGAAAGCATAAAGTCCGTTTAGTTTATTGCAACAACGTCAAAAATACAGGGATCGCTAGGTCAATACGGAATTTTCTTAGGTTGTATTGCGGGAAAATCGAAAGACCGTTTTATGCGCAGGAATCTTATTAGATAACATTAGTTACATAACGACAATTACGATTGTCGACAAATAATGAGAATACCGCAGATAGTTGCGTAAAATCTCCTACAAAAATTATTATTGCGTGATTTGGCTACGAAAAAAGCCCGAGATTAGAACGCAGAGAAAAATTTGGAAATTTGACTGCCAGGAGGAGATAATTGTTGACAGCAAGTGATTTAATCGTAAGAAAAGACTTGTACTATGTCTTTTATCTTAAGGAATAGTCCTTTTGACCGAAAGAAATAAGCTGGACAGAAAATTAACGTCAAGCACAATAATGCTGGCTTGCTGAAATTATTTTTAGACAAAAAGAATTTCATTCAGGACAGGAAAGCGAATCGTCAAAATGGCATTTGGGTCTGCCAAGATGGCTTTGAAGTACCTGCTGTTATGCATACAAAGTTTCCTATCTCAGCGATGGTGGCGAGGCTTGTGAGCAACAAAGAGGATATTATGGTGCCTCAGTTCTTTGAGAAAGGCTTAAAGGTAACCGCCGACAGTTATGTTAATATACTGAAGACAGTTGTTAATTCCGATAGACGGGAGTACATGTTACATCGAGACTTCGTTACAGCCCACAACAATTTGTATTTCCCTTGGTGCTCCGACTTGTGGCCATTCTCTAACCCCTACTGCAATTTCTTCGATTATTACTTGTGGGTCATGGTTGAAAAAAAGGGCAATGAGAGGCATAATAACACCAAAGATAGCTTACATAGTTTCAAATATACAAAAATTATTAATAACTTTTTCATGAGTGTCATTTAGGAGGATCGTTAGTCAAATAATAAATCATCAACCTTTAACTTTAATTATTTATTATTTGACTAATTATCCTTCTAAATAACCTCCATGAAAAACTTGTTAATGTCTTTAGTATATGATGGGTTGGATGAACACACATATCAAATTCATATCCTACAAATGTTTTATGGACTGGTTTATTTTTTGGTTGAATTATTTAAGCTTAAATGGCTCTAGCGTGATCATTTATAAATTTCACAAAGACAAACTTTTTTGAAACAATTCAATTCAATATAAATAGTGTTCTAGAATCAAGTCACGCCGTTTTTATTGTGAATTGTTATAAACAGTAATCTCATAGAACCTGAAAGAATTTTGCAAGTATTTTTTTAGAAATATAAATAAGAAATGGGGGACGAAATTTATTTTTATTGACTTAACTTAACCAATTAAGAACCCATCTTCGCTCTATTTGAAATGTACCTAGTACGTACCTCGTTTGTTTCACAGGCTAATTTATAGTTTTCATTAACTTTTGGTATTTGTTTGTCTAATAATTAGAGTAATTTGTAAAATATTTCGTCTCACAGTATTTTTAAAAATTAAAAAATTATTAATTTTTTAGACTCGCTTAAAAACTAATAAACATAAACTCTATGTAATTGAAAGCAGCTGAACGTAACTGTAACAACATGATATTGCTCTAGTTATTTCAAGTAGTTGCATCGTAGCCGACTATTTTGCCTCTGCTTACCTACTTTTCGATCTAGCTGACCCATTTGTTTAGCATACGCCCTTGACACTGTCTAGTAGTTTTCAATCTTCCAGCTGGTGGAGCAGCTGGTAAAACTTTTCCTTAGTACGTTCTTGATCCTTTTAACCAGATGCAAATTAAAAGTTGGCACTGTTTTTCCATTTACGTACTATGAACACATTTCTTTTAGAGTTTAATTTAAAATTACAATTCCGTTATGTACATAAACCAATCAATACTGCATTAAAACATTTGTGATGTGGCTTTAAAATAAATGAAGCAATGAACAATGAAATCGGCGCGTTAATTGGAAAGTTTGTTATTCTTATTGGCTTTACTTTACAACTTAAATAGAAGCTGCTGGATCCAAAGTGGTGTTTTTCTATTGCGTTACAGTGTAGTAACAAAGAGGCTTTCCGCATTTTTAAAACAATAGTTGTTGTTTCAGCTCCAATTTTGTTTTTGTAATTCTTCCCGCGTGAGTAAATAGGCAAATGTCAGTTTTTGCATCGGATAAAAAAATATTTTGCTGAAGAGCAGGCAGTATATTTTTAAAGCACAATTCACTATTTAGAGTGACCGCATTAGAAAAGTGTTTTAACAGACGGTAGATTTAGAGACATTAAATTGCGCGAACTTAATTTCATTATTAACCTTATTTTTTGTATAACCAACATAAAAGAACCCTAATTTCAAATAAAAAACGTGCCGTTTGCTGTAGCGCTTACAAATTGAGTAGATTATTTTGCCATTTTCTGAATCATTTAATAAATTGCTGGCATCACGCTACAGATGCTGAAAACATCGTTGCTATTAGTAATCGTTACGGTTAGATTAGTTCATCCACTTTTAAATATTACATCGCTTAGTCTTTTTGGGTTTTTACATAAATGTTTTGAAAAGAAAAATTTCAGATAAAGGTATCATCGGTTAATGTAGGTAAGAAATCAGAACTGCTGTAAAGTTAAAGCAATTTGGTTTATTAAAATACGTAATTTTATAATAAAAAACTCTATATTAGATTGAGAGTAACAGGTGAAAATTTATATTTAATATTACGTAATGTATTTTCAACTCAATTTTTATTTAGTGTCGGGCATGAATTTTTGAAATTGACAAAATGAAAAATTGTTATTAAAATTGCAGATAGGAAAATGAAAAGTTATATGGCCGATATTTTATAAATTATGACTAAATAGTTTTTAATACTCTTTTGTTCTACGGTATAACTAAAAAAATGTTATACTGCAAAATAGTATCACTTCTAGAGCGCTGTCGACAAACTTTTTGAATGACATCTAGCAGAAATTTTTTTCTATACCAATTTTATAACCGTATATTAATTTTTAATCATAATAGTTTTGTTATATACCTTCTTCCCCAGGCTAGGTCGTCCACTGCTGGACATAGGCCTCCCTCAAACCCTTCCATTTGTTTCTGTCCTGTGCGATCTGGATCCAATTTCCTGCAACTCTTTTTACATCATCGGCCCATCTTGTTGGTGGTCTACCTCTGCTTCTGAATGCGTCTTGTCTGGGTCTCCATTCAATCATTCGTCTTGTCCATCTCTCATCTTTCAGTCTTGCCACGTGTCCCGCCCAGTTCCACTTCAGCTCAGCTATCCTCAACACAGCATCCTTCACCTTTGTTCGCTGCCTAATTGTGGTGTTTGGTATTTTGTCCCTAAGTGTTATTCCTAGCATTGACCTTTCCATTGCCGTCTGAGTTACTCTTATTTTCTTTATGGTTTTCTTGGTCAATGTTAGTGTTTCAGCCCCATAAGTGAGAACAGGGAGTATCCACTGATCGAACGTTTTCCTCTTCAGGCATATTGGGATATCTGATTTAAAGATGTTGCTGAGCTTACCGTAGGCTGCCCATGTTAAATTGATCCTCCTCTTCAGTTCGTGGGTTTGATTATCTCTCCCAATGGATAACTCGTGTCCCAGGTATTTGTATGAGTATACTTTTTCGATTTTTATATCATCTGCCGAAATGTTATCGCTCAGGACCAGGTTTGTCATATATTTTGTCTTTGTATAGTTTATGTCAAGCCCGACTTCCTTTGAGGCAGCTTTAAGTTCTTGTAGCATTTTATTTGCTTCGTCTATCTTATCTGTGATTAGGACTAGATCATCGGCAAATCTTAGATGGTTTAGTAGTTCACCATTGATGTTAATTCCACACTGTTCCCAATCTAGGTATTCTAAGAGTGTCGTGAATAATTTAGGGGATATGACATCTCCCTGTCTTACCCCTTTTTCTATTTGAAATGTGTTGGTGTCTTCGTGTAATCTTACTGATGCGGTTGCGTGGTTATATATGTATTTTAGTAAACCCGTGTATCTGGAGTCTATTCGGCATTGCGAAAGAGCATGGAAGAGTTGTTGCTGATTTATCGAATCAAATGCCTTTTCATAATCTACAAATATCAGCATAAGAGGCTTGTTATATTCTACGCATTTTTCAATTAGTAGTACTGTTAGGTGATCATTCGTACTAAACCCTACTCTAAATCCAGCCTGTTCTCTTGGTTGGTATAGGTCAAGTTTTACACTTATACGTTTTGATAGTATTCTCGTAAAGAGCTTATATATGTGTTGTAGCAAGCTAATAGGTCTGTAGTTGGTCAGATTTGTAGCGTCTCCTTTTTTATGTATCAGAGTGATGATGGCCTTGTCCCATCGAGTGGGTGTTTTTTGCTCTATGAGACATTCGTTAAATAGAGATTTCAAGGTTTTTAAGACAGCTAGTCCGCCTTCCTTGATCGCCTCAATAACTATTCCATCGTCTCCTGGTGATCTGTTATTCTTCATCTCTCCAATTGCTGCTTTTATTTCTTCCAGACTAATTTCAGGTATATCTTCCGATCCCTGGTTTCTGATATATTTTATGTCTTCTACTTCTGCAGGATTTTCATTTTGTATAGTTTGCGATAGAAGTTTTCTGTAATTTTACAATATCGGATTTGTTTTAATCGTATTTCCATTTTCATCTTTTAGTTTCATTATACTTTTTGTTCCAATATTTATTTGACGTTTCAGAACTTTCAGTTTTTATTTTGTTCGATTGTTTCGATGATTTTGTGGTGTTATACTTTCGAATATCTTTTCTAACTTCTTTTGATATTTCCTTATTGATTTTTCTGAATTCCTCAGAGTTTTGTCTCCATTTCTCTCCTTTCTTTTATTAGGATTTTGTGTTGCCATGATCTTGCTAGTGCGTAGGTTTCCTTTGCTACAGTATTTCTGGGTTGCTTCCTTTAGTGTTTTACAAAACGTCGTTTCTTTCTTCGATGCTATCTTCATCTTTTATCTGATTTAGTCGTTCTTCTATCATGTCTGTGTATTCTTGCCGGTTTTCGACATTTGTCCATTTTCCATTATTACTTTTACCTTCAGCTTGCTTTTTTACAAGGTTACCTCTTTCGTGTTTTAGATTGATATTTATAGTAGTTCTCACCAGGCGGTGATCGCTTCCAATGGAAAATTTGTTTAAAACTTCAACGTTTTTTATAATTTGCCGTTTATTTGAAATTATAAAGTCTACTTCGTTCTTGGTGATGCCATCTGGACTCTTCCATGTCCATTTTCTGTTTTCGTTCTTTTTAAAGAAACTGTTCATTATAAAAATGTTGTTTTGCAGACAGAATCTTAATAGAGTTCTACCTCTCTCGTTCCGTTCTCCTACTCCATATTGCCCCATTGATGTATCCATTTCATCCTCCTATTGTTCTATCTTTGCATTGAAGTCTCCTATGAGGAGTGTATAGTGTGTTGGGGTATTTTCGTTTGCCTTTGTGATATCATCATAGAAGTTGTCTACTTCTTCGTCAGATCCTTGCGATGTAGGTGCATAGGCTTGTATTATTTTGATGTTGTATCTGTTGTTCAGTTTTAAAATTAAATATATAACTCTTGAGCTTATACTTCCTATATCTATTATGTTCTTTGCATGCCTTTTATGTATTATAAACCCAACTCCTCTTAATAGGGCTTCCTCTTCTCCTTTGTAGTAAAGTATGTTCCCTGATGTCAGGTTTATTTGGCCTTCATGTTTCCTTCTTAACTCACTCATTCCTACTACGTCCCATTTTAAGTGTTCTAGTTCTTCTTCTAATTGTGCTAGTTTTTCTTTGGATGAGAGTGTTTGTGTATTGTAGGTAGCAATGTTTAAACGTCGTGTTTTTGGTCCAGATCTGTTTCTTGAGTATATTTGCGAATTTTTGCCTTCCCCAGAATCCATGAGGCTGACCCTCGCTCTGAGGGTGTGGGATTTTGGTTTATCCATGCCCATCTGGGGTATATTTCCGTATGTTTTGTAATTCGCCATTTGGGTGTGGGGTATAGGATTTAAAACTCCGCGCTATCCTACTGCGTGTTGGCGAGTGTGTAATCAGCCGCCCCTCATATGGGGAACAGACGCTGTTTACAGCCGCCCAATCTGGGTCAGACGCTGCTTTTACCTGTTGGTCCGCGGGGGGTATTTGATTTCCCTCCTACCTGGTATATCTACCGGACATTCCCCTATCCGCCACCTGGGGACGCGCCCTCTAGGGGTTACAGGTTCCCCCGAGGGTTATATATATACCAATGTACTACTAATAATATAGACTGACCTATCATATTAAATATGAGATGTTGCTTTTGTGCTTTTGCCAAATTGTGAGATATCTAATGACTATATCAAATATTATATATTTAAGTTATTTCAATTTCCAAGGTGCTTTTACCAATTCTATTTTAACTCGATTATTTTAGTGAATAATTCTATATATGACATCTATATTTACTTTAGTAATTGTCCAAATTAGTGCGTCTTTGCAAAAATCATCACCATAGCAAACCCTTTCAAATTTAAATTCGCTAAACCAGCTTCCAAATAAAAATCCAAAATATGCTTAACAACTATAAATCTCCAAGAAGATAAGGAACAAATAATGGAAGGTAATAGTAAATATATAACGTTTAAATTAAAAAAAGAAACGAAATCTAAAGCAAAACATCAAATTATGAAAACTAGAGAGGAAAGAAAGTAGAAATAGGATACCAGATGCTAACAATAGAAGAAAAGATGCAAATTGCATTTAAAAAACGAATGTTCTTAAAAAATTGAAAAGACAAAAAAAAATAAAAAAACTTTAAAAGTATAAGAAAGGGAGACTAATTTTCTTGCAAGAATAAATTATGGTAGAAAGTCTAATATATAAAAATAAAATGAAATATGAAATTGATTGATAATTAATTTAATAAAATAAATATAACCAGATAATCATAAACAGAAAGCACAACAGACGACAATGGAGTTAGAGGATAGCAACTTATTAATATACAGCGGAGAAAATCAATGCGAAAGAACAACAGCAGGCTTAGGATATCATCTGGAACATTAAAAATGTAAAAAGCAAGAAAATGACTATTAGTTTATGAAAAAAATTATAACAGATTATTATATTAAATAAATAAACTATTAATGGGTGTATTTTTTTGCACAATTTTTTGTGGTTGGAAATTTTGAAGAAGGGGGAGTAAAAACGAAACAAGGACTCGTATAGATATTTTAACAAGATGCAGAAAGCAAAATAAATTATTGCATAATAAATAACTTAATTGTACAAGCTGAAAACCCAAGAAATTTGATCATATTAAAAAGAAATAATGGAATACAAAATAAAAAAATATCGCTTAATAGAAAAAATATAGAGCTGACTTGGAATATGTTCAATGAACTTTCTACAGATAAACCAAATAAAAAGACAAAAAATTTGGTAAAATAAATTAATTAAATAACAAATAAAAATAAAGAATAAAGCCTGGCTAAATCACTTAAGTATTAACATGTAAAAATAGTAATTCAAAAACACAACCAACAAAACTAAGAAAAAATCATGGAATGATTCCGAGGAATGAATATGGGGCTTGAAGATTCCTGCTTTTTATGCTATAAACTTACGTGATTGTATTTACAACCGTTATCATGCGACAGTCAATTATAATCGTGATTGGACACCTTATTGAGTCAGCCAACAATAATATTATATAAGTACAAAAGCGGATACTTGAGATATGAACACTTTTAAGATATCGTTGTCGATTTAATTTCATAACGAAAACTTTCTTTTGCCACTTTTAAATTGGATACCTAGAAAGGTAAATTGAAAAATCTCTAGAATGTGCAATAAAGAAAACCCGCCAAAACAGTCGGGGTTCACTCAAAAGCCAGCCGAAAGGTTATCTAAGAAATATGAAAAAGACGCAAGAAAAATTAAATCCATGTGCCAAAGCCATCGCAAACCTCATAATAAATGCAAGACAACTGTACGAATACGGCTTTGTGGATCAAAGTTGACAATATGTGATACCATTGAATGAAGTTCGATTCAGAGTGAATTACAATGTGAAGTACTGTTAAGGAGCATGAATCATCTTCATCTTTTCTTCTATCGCGGAATGAACCAACCTGGAATGCAAATTTGATTTGCAGAAAACAAAAAGAAATTAAAATAATTGGTTTATTATTTATGATACATACCTAATTTTTTTCATTAGTAAGATGTCCAGAGACATTCGTTTTTGGCGACACAGAATTATCATTAAATAAATTTTTAGTGCCCATAGCCACTGACTAATTAAATTGATACTTGTCAATGTACGCAGCAACAGTTTTTCCTACTTTCAGTATTTTTCTTATTGCACGAGAAGATTGTTGCTCCTCCTCCTTCTCTAACAAACTCTCCTCCACAACTTCTTGCTGTAAAATACAATGAAACTCCATAAGTTCTTTGGTGATCAGCTCTTGGCTGTAGTCTACTGCAAGCTCACCGGTATCATTGTTATCCACCTCCAATCTCATGATCTTGGCAAAAGGCACAATCTCGTTGACTCCACAGATACTGTCTAAAACCCCTCCAAGTCACATTCGACAACGCTCTCCGGCTAAACAGAAGTGAGGGTTCTCCTGATAACCCCTTGCCACGCATTTTCGGTCATCTTGAGACAGGCAACGGCGTGGAAGTGATATTTTCAAAACTCTTTGATAATGAGATTGGTCCTTTCAGTCACCCCAAAACAACGCTCGAAGTGTGCTTCTTAAAGCTTCTTAAAGTTAGAAATAATCTGCTGGTTTATAGGTTTGAGTAACGGTGTGGTGTTAGGAGATAGAAACTGGATATTGGTGAATTTAAATTCTTCTACGTCATCTTGTATGCCTGGAGGATGGGCAGGAGTGTTGTCCAAAACAAGCAAGACATGGAGTAGCAGATTCATCTCAAGCAAATATTTCTTCACAAAAGAAAACACTTCAATGATGCAATCAGCAAAAAGGTCACGTGTCACCCAAGCTATGTTGTTAGACCCATTTAGCCTGCTCTTCTGCACTTTATACTTCTTGAAGGCTCGTGGAGTTTTTGAATGGTAAACAAGCAGCGGTTTATTCTTTAAGTGGCCGCTTATATTGCCACAAAATAGCAGAGTGAGAAGGTTTTTTATCGGCTTGTAGCCTGGCAATGCAATCTCCTTTGCTATTATATAAGTTTACTTTGGCATCTTTTTCCAGAAGAGACCCGTTTTACTACAACTAAAAACCTGTTTTGGCAGGTAACCCTCAGAAGTCGTCGATGAAATTCTCTGCTCCCTTTGTGTCGGAGCTTGCTGTTTCACCGTGCCTTACAACGTTGTGGGTGTCGATTCTTCTTTTAAACTTTTTGAACCACTCACGGCTTTTCTTAAATACTTCTTCGGCCGTTGATGATCCTGGCGTTTTTTTTGACAAGGTCAGCAAACATCACTTTCACCTTCTTACAAATGGTGTTCTAGTTTATCGTCTTGCAATTGATTTTTTTATCCTTATGAGAAGCAACCTTTCAACATGGTCGAGAATACGTAACCATTGTGTAAATATTCATGTCACTCCCTTTGAAGCATCTATCTCCTTAATCATGTTCTTGTTCTGAAGGATAGCGCAAGTCATTGATGTAAATCGATTGTATATAAAACAAATAGAGACTGTGCTCTGTAAATGACAAAAACAAAGTAATTTTTACAAAAATTAACAGCTTAGTTTTTTTGCTGTTTAAGTATAACTTCTATGAAAATAATTGAGGTAACTTCGATTTCTAGAGGTTGCAAAAAATCAGAAAATGTGTTACTAATAAAAAAATAGATTTTTCCTATTATGTCGTAAATGGTTATGACTAAACATGAAATGGAACTGTTAGTATACTTTTTAGATATGTATAAAGAATTAAAAAGTATAAAGTTACTGTAACAGATTGTCGAACTCTATTAATATAATCATTGTGTAAATGAGACAGTCAAAGTAAAGCTTCATAACAGTAAAAGTTAAATTGTAAGACATTTCTCAGAGCTTGAAATAATGTTTAAAATGTTCGTTTAGTTCATGTTCTGTACATTACTGAAGTTTCAGAAAAAAATTGTATAAAGAAACAAAATAAATTTCATCTACCCCAGAATAAAATACTGTTAGTTTCTCAAAATTCGGCTTATTACTTGTTCTCTTCAGTTGCCTGAATTACTGAACAACTCAAATTTGTTTTTATTTTTTATTTAAATTTAACTTTATCAATAAAAATTGAAATTCGATAAGTTATGTTATGTTAAAATTAATATAATAAATACATACAAAAATTGTAATTGATTTTTCAACTTGTCCACAAATATTACTAGATATCTACTAAATCCCTTTTTGAGTCAAATTTTAACTTTGTACAACAAAAGAATTATAAGAGGTGAGATCCGAAAGGACTTATTATAAAAGTGTTAACAAGTGAAATAAACTGTCTCATACAACAAAGTTAAAGCTTTAAAAACACCATCATTTTTATAAACTTTTTGACCGAATTTTGGTTTAGTTTATATGAATAGCACCAGTTAATAACTTTACACCAAATTTTTCCGTTTTAGAAACGCTTGAGTTTGCTTCATAGATTTAGTGCTGAATAATTATTTTGATATTTTATATGATTATCGTCATTATTATCTGCCTATTCATTGTCGGACGTCTCTCCAAGTATTTGCTATTATTCTGTTTTGCGCTTTCTGTAACCAGATACAATCAAGTATTCCTTTTAGGTTGTCTGTCGACCAGACTGGAGGTTTTTCTATGTTTTCTTTGTCCGTTCTGAATCGTCATAGCACTATTTTCTTCTTTCTGTTCAGTATCTTCTGTTCTCGTGATGTCCCGCAGGGACTATGACATTTTTAGTTTAAGCATCTTCTACTTTTGTCATTTATTTTATTCGTATGTTTGTTATTTTATCTTTTAGAGTTATTCTTTACGCTCTATTGATCCTTGTGTTATTCCCACTTTTTGTATGTTTTTTGATGTCCTCCTTTCTTTATTATTTCCATTAGTACTTGATATTCTCCTGGTGATTTCTTTCATTTTTTTTTGTTTTAATACTTTATTTATTGTATTTTAATTTCAGGGATATCTTCTAAATTTACATTTGTTATTTTTAGTTCTATCTTTGATCTTTGTGCGTGTTCTTCAATTATAGAGTTTCTTGTAGAATCCTTCTACTATTTAGAGAGTTAATAATGTTATAATTGTATCTTCAAATAAATTTTTCTCTTGTCACTATTCTGTTCTTCCTGTATTTTCAATTCTTGTTATTATTTGTTGTTCCGTTTTATTTTATTGTAACTTCTATTAGTTTTTTACTAAATTCTACCTCGTATTCTTTCTGGTTTTCTTAATCCTATTATTTAATTTTTTATTTTTTGTGCTAATGACTATTTTATAGTATTTCTCACTAACCTGTGGTTGCTTCCTCTATTTATCTTATTTAGTATTCGAAATCTTTGTTCTTCCATTGGAAGTTATTTGCGTCCAGTTTTTTTTAATCTTTCTTTTTGAAAAAAATATTCATAACATACATTTGCTGTGGTTCTAGAAATGTATCAACATTATCTTTATTCCACTATTACCCCGTTTAATATCGTTTAGCTCTTCTTGTAATTCTGTTAACCTGTCGTCTCCTATCAGTTTTTTTTACTTCGGTAGCCTGGTCGAACTCACAGATTATTGGCAGCCACCATCGTCTTACTATTCCTCCCGCTGCTTTGTGCAGAAGTTTGAATATTATTGGGAACTATAGGTCCTTTCCTTCTGTGTGTCGTTATGTTGATCTTGGAGGTATTTGGCCTAATTCACCACGTTGGTATCATGGTTTGTGCACTTTAAATCTTCTGTCAGGATAAAATTCATCCGCTCTACTGGAGTATCGCCGCTAATGTGCATCCGTTCACTCTGAATTAGACAATACACGTGTTACTATTTTTTGTCCGCTACGGATATATACGTAACAAAATCTTAAAGATAAAAAGATTTACAGTTCTCCTCCCTTAAAGCAGTCATGTTGGCAATTGAGAAAATACAGAATATTACCAAAATGAATAGTAAGAATAATATTTAATTAATCGTCTAAAATCATGGTATCGGGTCACACTTATTTTGAGTAGAAGCATTTTCTAAAGGATGGCCCAAATTGAAAGCTGGATTTCAATTTTAAATAAATCAAATTTTGAATTGAAGTACACAATATCCGATTAAATATAAAAAAGTATGTCCGACAAGTGGCCACTTTAAGTATGACTGCGCATATTACTTTTTTTCATAAGATTTTCAATTAAAATTTCGTACATATTCTAATCAATTGCATGGATAACAATTAGGATGTCCTTCTTAAGGTTGCCAACCATTTGTAGATTATTGACGTAGAAGTCCATTTCGGTCACTTTCACAAACAGCGGTCGTACGGTATTAAACCACAAGATCGTGCTGGACAGTTATTGTCGTCATTTCGTAAAATTACTTGACTAAGAAATCGTTGGCGCAGTAAATTGAGCTGTATGGCAAGTGGCGCCTTCTTGCTGGAACCACATTTTATGTCGTCTGGTTGGTGCTAGAGAAACTGAGTTATCATGTTAGATTAACTATAGTCACTCACAGTGACAGCATTTCTAGTATCCTCTTCGAAGAAGTATGGGAATGTCACGCCACTTGCCCAAAATCTACACCAAACAGTGACTTTTGCATTTGCTTTTCGTGAAGATTTTCGAAACCCCAAATGCGACAATTTGTTTTGTTGGCGAACCTGTCGAGTTGAAAAAGCGCCTTATCATGAAACATTTTTTGACTACACCTTTGATGTCCTAAAAATGTTGCTAGTTAGAATGGCCAACAAGCTTAACGTCTTACATTAATTAAATTTTATAAACGTTTAGTGCTTTTGAATACTTGTATTTTCAAAATATCAATCTTCGAACATTTGACTCGCTTGATACACTATTTGAGCCAAAAATTCTAGGAAGTTGTCGTTCTGTTTCCCCAAAATTTTCACCTAATTTATACGTACTAACAATAGTAACTAGCTGTTCTTTTATATAGCGTTTCATATTTACTAAGTAAAAGAATTGTAGATGACATTTATCAAGGTATCAGGGTGGGCCATCCTTTATAAGCATTTTAGAAAATTAGAAAAAAACGGGTTCTGAAAAATTTCTAAATGTTGACTAACTACTGTTGAATTATGGAAAAAAGATATATAATGTGATCCATAAAGGGAGCCGAATTTGAATCGGACGGCACTTTACGGTTTTGAAATTGGTAGGCCTGTTCTTATCATTTTGTTATCTATTATCACTACGATTAACTTAGGATTTTTTGATACATCAGTTTGGTTCGTTTTCGACAAGGAACAGTTTATAACAACACAACGTGTTCTTATCGCTAAAATATTTTACCAAAGCGATGAAGATTCACGGAGAATTCCCGCAACGAGTGATTTCTTTACATGGTGACCAAAAACGGCCGGCAAGGTCCTGCGAGCTTATAAACTGTGATTTGTTCTTATGGGGGTTTGTGAAATCACAGGTGTAGACCAACAGACCACGCACAATTCTGGAACTAAAGGCGGAAATGATATTGTCTGCTTTTGCTCGGACTCGGCCAGCCCCCATGCTCCTAAATGGATTTTCGCATTTCCTCGAGTGCCTCGCCCGTTTAGAGTCACCGTTCCGAAGGCAATTTTTATTATCGATGTAGACTGCGTGTCGAGAATGAATGCACTCGGTAGACGGCATGGAGTGTCGGCGAGTCATTCGCACCGCTTATCGGCGCAGCCTCGACCGTCTGGGTCGCCTACACCGCGGAAACGCCGCAGACGAGCCCGTCATCTTCCCTGACATCCGATAGCAGTTGATGACCTTCCTTTCACGGAATAGCCATCTGGAAAAGTGACGGGCGCTGCGCTCGGATTATGATGATTAGGATTTAATGCATGCGCGTTTTTGTGCGGCTGCGATTGCTCGTGAAATATGGGCCGCTCGGAGGCTTTGTGCCGTCGCTTCTGGAGTATAAATTAGCCGGCTTCCGAATAAACTTAAAATAAATTTGTAAAGATGTGTATTTCGTTTCGGGCTTGCTTAAGTGTCTGCAAGTTCGATAAGCATCACAGAATTAAAAATACATGAAGTAATTTCTAAATTAATTCGCGCACGCTTATGGCAAAAACATAATCAATAAATATTAGCAAAGTTGACCGACTACTTAGAAGAAATGGTGGAGTCGATTTTTCATTGCAATTTAAGTGGTTGAAAAATGTAGACAAATAAATGTCATAATTACTGCTTAACTTTAAAAATATAGAAATTACAAAGATCTTCTTTCAAGAAATACATATTGCAAATATATCGATCACTGTTTGTCTCTTTTTTTAATGTAGCTTACTATTTTTTCTCGGACTTTGCATTTTTTTAAATCTAGCCGCAACTTTTTAATGTTCTTTATAGATTTATTATTATAATAATGTGCTAAAAAGAAAGTTAGTATTAATTTGTTTGTGTGGCATACTTTATTCACTTGATGACGCAAACCAGTATTGGTTGCATCGTTTAGGTGGTCCGGGAGGTTTCTTTTCTCTAGGTATCTTAACTTTACATATTTTTGAAATCTTTTCATCATACATTTATTGCACATGTTTATTACAATCTATTTTTCTTTGTTTCACTCACTTCATTACGTCTTCATTGTCAGAGTCCAACTAATTCTATTTTTTCTCTTTTTATGTCTCAGCGTTACTCTTGTATAATTTTTTTGGACAATCTATATATGGTTTAGCAGGATAGTTATTCCATATTCAAGGAATTTATTGTATTTCCCATCGGACCCTGGCTATTTTCAATTTTTTAGTTTACTGATCGCTTCTTTAATTTCCTCAATGGTTGTATTGGTGGTATCATAATTAATGTCATTATTTTCATATTTGGTTTTACGGTACGGTCTTCTTCGTTCTCATATAATTCTTGAAAATACTTTGTCTTCTACTATTTCTCTGTTATTACTTCGTACATTCTCACATTTATTACTATTTTTTTTATTCTGCAGCATTTTGTATTCTTTGTATTGTGCTCCACACAAATTTTATTTCTTGTTTTTTATATATCTTTCTCAGTAATTTTGTTTGATATTATATATCAACTTATTTTATTTTTTATTTGTACATAATTCTCACGATTCTCGCGTGTGTTGCTACTTTTGTACTTGAAAAACGCTTTCTTTTTGTCCATATTTTATCAGCAGAACTAACTAATTCTTCCTTATCTTTTCCTGACTTTTGTTTTAACCCACTTTGATACAGTTGTATACTTGATCTTGAAAAACGCTTTCTTTTTGTCCATATTTTATCAGCAGAACTAACTAATTCTTCCTTATCTTTTCCTGACTTTTGTTTTAACCCACTTTGATACAGTTGTATACTTGATTCGTTTATGCTTACAATGATTATTTTTATTTTATAACTAATGCTTGCGTTCTTTGAGTTTTTATCTTTAAATTTAGTTTACAAGTATTAATTTGTGATTTAAATCAAAGTTTTCCGATGTTGATGATCTTATATCTAAAATCTATTTAGGTTGTATTGATTTGTTGATTATAATATAATCAATTATAGATTCCTATTCATAAAATGTGTTACTAAATCGTAATTTATTTATTGCACAAAACTGTTAAGTTTCTCGACTATAGTTAACTTCATTAAACTGCTGTTTTATGCCTGATATGTCTTTTTTAGTCCCTAATAGAATGATATTTATATTTTTTCAATTATTGATTATACCTTGAAGTGTGTCACAAAATTATCTCTGCCTGTTTTAGCTCTACTAGGAGCATGAATTAATATAATGTTTACTAGTGAAATTCTCTTATTAATGTACTTAATATCTGTAATGTTGTTCACATACTTGCTGTTAATTATTATATCCGTCTTTGCATGCGCTTTTGTTTGTTTATTTACATCACTATAGACCAGTAAGTAATTTCTTCTTATCACTGTTCCTTTTCTCTTTCTCTTTATTTCACTAATAGCACATGTATGAATATCATGGTTTTCCAGTTATGTTGTTACTTCTTAATCTTCAATATTCCAAGAATCTGTGTTCCAGGTTCTTATCTTCAAAGTTTTCTTTGTCATTTGCCGTTTTATCGCCATTTTATTTTCTTAAAATCTGCTCTATTTTGAGGCCTAATCTAACTTCTGTGAGCGTATAGTATTGGTTCATCCCCAGCAGGTTGCAAGCCTTGCCAAGATTTTTTATTGATTTTCTCTGGTCTAGATACGTTATGTTCTGTGATTACAGGACTGCCTCTGGTAGGATGTAGCTCTTCATCACGCACGACAGTCTCTAGTGGTTACGCAGAAGCTTTAATCTCATTCTCTGTCTCACTATATATTTATTTTTTATTATACCTTATTTATTGTAAATTGCACACTTTGTGTGATTAAAACTGATGTTTAGATGTTCTTATTTGAAGTGAACTAAAAATAGAGATATATTTAAATTAAAATAATAGAACCGCTAGTTGCTACAACATTTATTTAGCTTTATTTAGCTCTCTAGAATGTTTATTAGTAGAGGGTGTAAAAATTAGAAGTCAAAGAACAATTTGCCCAAAAAAGGTTCTTCTTTTTTTAAGTATAAGTTTAAAGCCTATTTTCCAAAAGATTCAATTACAAATTGTTGGCCTAGATATTACACATCACATCACCATTGCATTAAACTTCGCAGTGAATTACTTAATGCAAGTTGTATGGTTTGCAGCGGCAACTTTTTAAAACCACAACACGATCGTATCATTTTGTTCTAATTATAGCCGTATTATATTGGTTAGTTACACTTTTATAAAAATATAATCTAGTGGCTTCGCTGAATCGGAAAACGTACCAAACAATGCCTTTTAGGTACGTAATGGTTGTTTAAAATTATCCTAGATTTTCCGTTTCCCAAACGTTTATTTTCTTATTTATTTATTCCTTTAATTTGAGGTGCGATTATTAAATATGATTTTCTTACAAAGTTCAGGGTCTTTAGCTAGTGCTTTTCAGACTATGCAATGCTATGTTCAATTAACTTTAGTTTGTGTCAATGAATTTTGTATCCTTGCAAATAAAATTTTTCATATATTGTTAAAGAAGATTCTCATCAGTGTTTAATTACTAAGAATGAAAAAGCGTCTGCTACACATTTAAGTACAGCCGAGATATTTTCATCTGAAAAAGTGTTGCGGGGATATTTTGTTGGCTATATCATAAACAGTACCAAAACCTTATATAAATATTTGATATTTTATTACAGAACAGAATTGATCAAATTTTATGCATTAATTCATTACAATAATAGAATTTTATACTATTTTCATAATGAATTATTATATTAAAATGTGCATTTGAAGCATGTAGGGTTCTATAACTACAGTCCTTTAAGTTTTTACTTTATGTGCATTGTGATTTTAAGATTTGATCAAACGCAGACATATTTTTAACCAATTTTTTGTGATACTTCTTATAATAACTAATAACCTTTACTTAAAATATTTGAGTTGATTTATAATAAGGGTAGCATTTTTTAAATTTCATTTACCTACATGTATGTATAATCCGATTAGCTTGAAACACTTTAATATTTAAAATTTTTATAGTACTCGTCATTACAATTTAAAATTGCCATCTTTATGGAAAGAAGAAAACAATGCTTAAAATTATAGATTTACGGAAAATTACTTCTAATTATTCTAATCTTCTCCTCTAATTATAATGAAAGTTATAGTTTTCAATTCGTTTAACAAATATATGGAATGTAGCAAATGTTGTGTAAAATAATGAAGCAATTGCTTCTAATTTAGAACTTTATGTTCCATTGTGGATGCTTTGTCCTATAAATTAGGAGAAGGTATCATCAATTAAATTTTAAAGTAATAAAAGGTATAATTGGAGCTGAAATCAACTGTTATTACAAAATGACTATAGAATCTGTAATTGGTAATTCTATATGAAATAAAAGTTTTAAGTACACAATAAAAATATTAAATTTTTTTTTATTATATTAATTAAGCCCCTAGCTGTTTTTCGATCTTCTTATTTATTATTTTTGGTCTCGCCCTTTTCAATCGTGTTTTGCGCGGATAGAATATTTTGCATGTTAATAAACAGGATAAAATAAAATATATGTAATAGGCAACTGTATGATATTAATTAAGGGTCGTGTTTCTATTGCAAGCGCTAGTTTTGGTTAGAGAAACATAACCCGCCCTCTGTATTCTATATTATTCTGCAAGAAAGATATTTGCAAGTAATACCTGGTATTTAGAATTACACAAGCTAGACCCATGTTATAGCTCGTTTTCTAAATAAATATAACCTTTTATTCAATTATATACATAAGTTTGTGAAACTTTGTTTGGTATCATTTTAAGCTTCATATAACACCGATATATTTTATCTGTGGCTACTGGCTGCAAAAATGCTTTCCACTGGTTAAAATTGCATATTTTTTGTTGTTTCGGTTGCTTAATATATTCGTTCAGAAAAAGTATTCTTAAGTTTACGTTTTTTAAATCTGCCGCATCATTGACTTAAAAAATTTGACTTAAAAAATAACAATGCGAACGTCATTTTTAAAAAGTTTGTTAAGAAATTTTGGAGCTTTTGGTTTTCAAGTTACTATGATTCTGCTCGGAGCTGGATATGTACATATTTTTGTAAAAACCACACAAATGCGAACTTTTGCCATATTTTTTTTTAATTTGCTACAAATGTACATAACGAACAGATCAACAAATATCATAACTACAATTTTAATACTTAGTTGCAATATCCTTGGGATTGATTATCGCTTGAATTCCGCAGGACATGGACTTCATTAGTTTGTTGATCGTCGACTACTGGATGCTGGCTCATGCAGCTTGAAGCTGGGAAAACTTTTCGCTCGAATTTTCCCGCTTTGGCATCTTTGAGGCTTCTATCAAGCTCGTCCCACATATGTACGATCGGAAACGCGATGGACACGGCAGAAGACGAGAACGGTGGTTTGGATTATTGTCCTGCAACGAGTCATGTTGCGCACACAGAGCCACACTACATCTTTCATGATGCTCAAATACATTTTAGCGTCCATGATTTCTTCAATGAGATGAAAGAGACCCATTCCTTTGCCGCATAATGACTGATGCACCATGACAGAACTATCACCGTGCTTGACCGTTGGAAAGTGATAGTTCAGGTCCTATTTCTGGCCCACAGGACGTCGAAAGTAGGTCACACCTCCGAACAGAATAAACTTCGATTCATCGCTCCAAGCAACATTCTTTCACTGCTGAAAAAAACAGCCATACCTTGCGATTCTTCAGCGAGATTAACGGATTTTTGGCAGGTCCGCGTGTATGCCGTCCTATCTGTTGAATAACGTTGAACAGTGAAAACGGAAGGGCTCGGGCTTTCTGGAGTCGATATTTCGGGGAGAATATCGGCCGCAGTGAGGAGGCTGGGACAGTTAGCACGTGATGATGTTAGCTGAAAATGATCAAATACATATTAAACTATAAACACAAGTGATAAAACGGGTAAAAAAGAGGAAAAAATGATAATATTAAAAAAAAAACTTGGCGAAAAGTTTTCCTTCACTGATATTGCACTGCCAGCTGCAACTTTTGCAATAAAAGTGTTTAACGGCACATCATGACCATACGCCAATAACCCTTTTGGTTATTTCATGTTTAAATTTTAAATCGAAATCTTACAAAACCGCACCCAAATAAGAATACTTTTTGTTTGATTGTGTTTTCATTTAAGTAAAATCCCAATATTATCCATTACAATAAAATAGGAAAAGCTTTCAGTATAATATGTTTACATCTTATTTATTATAATTTTTGTGACAAACAATGAAGTTATTTAGGTTTTCCAAAAACACTAGTTTTTTCCGCAAATTTCATTCAAGTAAATTAATTTATATAAATAATGTATAGAAAAGCACGTTATGTTTTATTCGAAATGTGATTATTTCAGGTTATGTATTCACACGATGTGTTTCTATGCTCTTCATTTTTGTGCAAACATTTTTATGGTTTTTAAAACCATAATTCTGTGCTCCATGTTACACAATATTATTAAGTATTTGAGATTTTTATTTTTGAATATCAACAACCAACATATTTACTTTAAGGAATTTTCTAAATTTATGTATTACTTAACAGACAATATCAACTGTAAGACTAAACTACAAGAACTTTCCTCTCTAATTAAAGTATAATTACTTTGTATTTACCACAATAATTTGAAATAACAGGACATCTTCAAGTCTTTTAATGAAAAATCAATTACATTATTTAAACCATAATCAACACACACGTGTACACATTTTGCGATACATTAGCAACAAGAAAACCAGCGAGAACATTAACACTTTGGTGTCACAGAACTAAAAAGAGAAGTCAAGTACTAGAATTCTGTTTATAGGACTTCTACAATGACAATACATGTAAATTTTTCATCAAATGCTTAACAAGAAATTTGCGTCAGTTTATTTAATTTTGAAAAATTTGGAATACGTTATTATTAGGCATTTTTGGAAATCTTTTAATATATTGCTAATATGATTAATATGATATAATGATATAAAATGCCAAAATATTGTTGCTTTGGCTGATTGCATATATTTGAAATATCTGTTTGTTATATCTATAACTACTTAAATAGTCAACTTGTTGCTAATAGATGAGAGAGTCACTTTTCTCCAAATATGTTTGCGACATTTGGTTTACAACTTTCTCCTGTGAATTGATTATTGGTATTTAATTTTCAGTTAGATTTCAGAATTAAAATGGGGCTATATACATACAAGTGCTCAATAATGTTTGTGTTCAAAAACGTCAATTACACCAAAGATTGTGGATAAAGTTATAGACATGACTTTGGCAAATCGTTGAATAAAACTGTTAAAATTAAAGAAACTCTGGGTATCTTTTATAAATTGAGTACCACATTTTCTGAATCTATTACTATAGGTGACACGTGGAGTAACTATTATTCACTAAAAACTAAAATTCAATTAAAGCAGTGAATACAGTGAACTTGTTCTGAAGGATGCAGTCTATCCGATCAGTTAAAAATTTGTTATCATTAGCGTTTTGAAACGCCAAAAGTATTTTGATCATTGATTATTTTGGATGAGCAAAAAACAATTATTGAACAAAATTATACTTTTTGATTCAGAAAAATTCAGAAAAATGTCTAAAAAATCTTCTGCTGCGCTTATTCAGATGGATTAAAGTTAGAAATAATTTCACATTTATCTTACCTATTTTGGCTGCGTTCGATTCTACTTCGAAAACTTAAAATATTTCTGAGTGGAAAGAAATTTTGGCTATTTTCCGGGGAGAAATCAGAACACTAGGACAAGATATTATATTCATTAGAGGTAATATATACAATTGAGTATAGTGATCAATTGTACAATAGGTCAAAACTTCTGACCACCTTTTTTGAACTCCTCATTAAAAAGTAGAATAGGAATGTCTCATAAACCCGACCCAATGAAACACCCCTAAGGGGGGTTTTCCTGCTTTTTTTATTTTAAAGTGACATATCTCATGAACGATAATATATAGAGTGCCGAGACCTTCATAGTTGATTGGTTGGTCTAAGTTTGAGTTTCCAAGGTGTTTATGAGTTTCAACATTTGTATATATTACCGTTTCGTCCCCTGATCTTGTTAAAAATAGAAGTGATGTTCATAATCATGCATACCATTCATCCTCTTTACAGTCACCATCATTTACAGTTTTATTCATTTATTTGTTTGCTTAATTTTTATGTGTGTTATACATTGTCTTACTATATTTTGTAGATAAGCTTTTTAAATCAAACACAACTAATTTGAGTTAGCTGATGCCAGTCACAAAATTCTTTCAAAAATATTTCGTTGATTTTAACTAAGAATTTGTTAAATACAAATTAGATACTTTCTTCTTTTTATTTGAAAGTTATTTTTGTTTAATTGTAAAATTTTATAAATAACTTCAGACAAATTAAGTTCAACTATTAAATTATTATTTAATGGTATCAATAATACTCTAGCAATTAGTCAAACAACAAAAATAAAAATTCTTCCGATATGCATTCATAACGTAAACAACTCAGGAGATATAATATCAGACATTAAAAAATCACTGAATTTACATCTTACAGTAGTAAATACTTAGATGTAAACCTTATGAGTCATTGCAAACTTGCTATAATTTATATGAACTACACAAACATTTTAAAAGTTTTTTTTTTTTTTTTTATTTGGCATTGTGTGCCTGCTGTTAAAACTAGTCTATAGGACTAACCATTAACTTTCATCTGAGATCTTAAACTAGGTATTTGTCTATACTAGAGTCCATCCAATGATGTCTTCTAGGCTTCTTCTGTTTTGCGTACTTCACTGCACTCGCGCACTGTGCTCTGCTTTTATACACACACTACACAAGGTCACGTGGTTTTCTTCTCTTCAGTCTTCGGACTTGATGTTGGTTATCCAGCAGTTGAAGAGCTTCTGCGTTGACATGGAGGTGAAGTCTAGCTTCATGCTTTTCAGCAAACCTCTTGATCTCATTCTCAACGGTTGGAATTCGTAGATCTCTGTGAAGATCGGAATTTCGGATATACCAGGGGCATTTACTATGTTTCGTAGAACTTTATTCTGAAATGTTTGGATACACTTGATGTTAGAATCACTGGCACAGCCCCAGAGCTGTATGCCATAAAGCCACACTGGTTTCAGTATCTGATTGTAAATCAGTAGTTTATTGGAGATTGAAAGTTTGGAGTTTCTTCCAATCAACCAATAATATTGTCTATATTTTAGGCTAGTTCTGCTCGTTTCTTCTTCACATGCTCTTTCCACCTGAGTTTGGCGTCTAGAGTCATGCCTAGATACTTGGCGTTGTTCTCGTAAGGTACGATGGTAACATTAATGTCTAAAGACAGCGGGTGTTTGAGCAGTTTATTGGTAAAGTTGACATGAGTAGATTTTAGTTCATTTAACTTGATCCTCCATTGTTTGGTCCAGTCAAGTATTATGTTGCTGGCTGTTTGTAGTTTTCTAGTGGATAACTCTTGGTCTTCGTCTACTGCAAGTAGAGCTGTATCGTCGGCAAATGTGGCAACGGTGATTCCCTCTAGATCCGGTAAATCGCTGGTATACAACAGATAGAGTATGGGGCCCAGTACACTACCTTGAGGTACACCTGCTTTTATCTCTTTCAGTATTTTAAAAGTTGTCATTATAAATGTAATAATTTTTTTAGCAATGCGGAAGTTAGAGGAGTTGCTTTCAAAAAGCTTGCCAATTGTAAGTTTAACGCAACTATTAAAGACAACAAATTAGTTCGTATACTAATATTATCGAATCGACTATTTACTGAAATTATAATATAAAAACACTAACTGCTCAATTATAAATGTTAAACTATTAAAAAAAATATCCACGTTGCTACGAATGGTAGAGATATAACGCCAATAAAAACTAATTTGCAGTTAAGTCTCATGTGTTCAATTTAGTAAAGCTCTCCCCCTTCCTTCTAACAACACTCGCGACAAAGTAGTGAAAAACTTTTTACTTCTATCAAATGTTCTGATAATCATCCAGCTAATTATGAAGAATGTTTTTATCACCAAAATTATAAAATTGTAAATTCAAAATTAGTACTTCAAGTAACTTACAATTGATCGAATATTACAAATGTTGCTCCCTGTAATTAAAATGGAAATCCTAATCTTGAAATAACTAATAAACCTATCTTAGAACAATCATCTCTCTTAGATTCTATTCTGTAATTTCTTCAACAACTTATACATATATTTTACCACACTGGAACAATCTCAAAAATATAATAATCTTCATCAGAAGCAACTTCTAAAAATGAACATTTACACCCTTCTTGGCATGATAAAGCACTAACATCGTTTAAATAGCCGAAACGCATTTATTACAAGGTGAAAGTTTTAAAATTGGCCAATGTCATGTGTTTAGTAATAATAGGCCGACCCCTACATCTTGGCATGGCGTACTAACTATTAAAAAACAATTACCGTTTGACATGTCCATTATCTTAGAGCGACACCATTGTAAGTATTCTTTTACTTGTTAAAATCGCTAAAGCCGCAGATTATTACCGCTTAAAAACAACTTATAAGATTTTCAACGCGGCAGATATCGCAAAACTGACACACAAAAGAATCATCTTTAATCATTAGTAATCTAAATAGCAATTGCGTCTTTAGGGGTTATTGAGTAAAAAACCTTAATGAAAACAGACTAAACTATATCGCTGTCCATCACACCTAACAAACATACGTACGTATTGCTTTATTAGATGCACTATCAACCAGGCATTTTAAATATCGTAACCAAAAATTTTAATCTATCCATCTAGTAAAAAATTATTCCGGAGATTGATTCTAATTCACTAACTGTCTTAGTAACTTTCAACTATACTTCCTATAAAGTTCCATCAATCATCACGATTAAGAACCATATAGATTGGAAAAGGTACCAACAACATTTTAATTATTTTCTCATTAGTCCCAGCAACAATAAAAACTAGAAGCTACATCGACACTAACATAAATAACTTAGTCAAATAAATCAAACAAAAAAGCATAATTTGAAGACAATGTCAAGTAACAAAAGAATCTTGAATGACTAGAATCTAATAGAACAAATCTACGAGAAGCTACCAAGACCCTAATGCGATAAACAAAAAATATTTCTACCTTGATAAGTCATAACACTGGCTATACCCTAATTATTTTGCTAGACACTTTTAAACAATATTCACTCTGTTAATATCACCCATAATTCAAACTTACAACAAATCAATAGACCCATAATTGGTAATTTTGATCGATCAATGTCTTCCAGAAATATGAAATACTACCACAAAAGGAAACATCTAACAGAAAAAGGCTTTCGTATGGGGATTGGAAATTTTCCAAGCACACAGAAATTTGCGCATTTAGTTATGTTTTATAAACCGAATATAAACAGGACTGTAGCAACTATTGTCCTATAACTCTTCTATCAACCCCGTTAAAGCTACTTAAATGAGTAATATATAACCGATTGAACATTTCGTTGGATGGGCTTATAATAATAACATTTAATTAATTCCGATTTAAGAGGAAACATTGAACTACTCTATAATTTCAGAAGCTAAGTGAACTAGTAGAATAAGTATACAAAAAAAAATTTCTAACGGTATTTCTAAACATAACCCATACATTTAGTGGGATCTTGCGCTATTAACTTATTTATTTATGACACCTCCATTTCTAATACTAGAGAACTTGCACGCAATTGTCACTCAACACCACAACCTCCATATTGCAATTAATCAAACTCGATTTGACTGTGTCTTCACAAATATGCTATTATACTGTATAAAACGTTTTTTGTGTCAATATTGACATACGGTTGCTTACTATGGACTGACACATCAAAAATAAATATGAAAAAGCTAAAAGCGATCCACAACAAAGTTGTCTGTTTCTCCAATAACTCGCCGGACTTTGTAATAAAGGAATAAATTTACATAGCACTTGGAATGGATATCATCAAGTAGTTCATTAGAAAACCAACAAGGAATTTTATCAAAAATGTTAGAAGTAGCAGCAACAGTTGTGTCGAAAAAATATTTACATGCGACTTAAGCTCCAGCTCCCACAAGATGTGGTAGGTATAGATTAAGACATCAATAGTTAAGTCAGATGATTCTTATTTCTCCGTTTTACTACACTACGATATTTAATGTAAAATAATATCAACATTAAGTATAACATTGTAATATGTACATAGTCCCTATATAGCTCCTAAACATTAAATGAAAGAAGTAACCTTATTCCTCTTAAAAATATCGGGCGAATTGGCTACAGTTATGTGCCTGACTTCACAGCGTCTCTAGATAACATAAGTAGTAAGCCGTCGCAGTTGTCCTCATTTAGAAACACGCGATAAGATTAGTAGTAGATAAAAGTCCATGTTATTAGCGAGTCTAAAAAACGTGCATGCTATGTGGAGTGTTACTGTAAACAATGCGTATTCAAGTTGGGAGACCAAAGTTTGATGTCGCTCAGCGAGCAGTAGTCTAAGAGTTACAAGATGCACAAAGTTATTACAAGACCGTGACAAAGAATATGCAATGAATACAATCGCGGATGTTCACAAAATGCAACTCCTGCATAACAACGCCATTTCAAAATAAATGGTAAAAGGAAACCACATGATACAACAAGTGACTTTAGTAGTAGCTATCAGACAAATCGTTGCTAGATGACTGAAAGAACATAATCTATATGTTTGTAGACTTACAATATGTCTGCCTAACATAGTGTATGAAACAGATCGAGGTTCTCTTGCATAGTATCTCAGATCTTGTGTGCATCTAGCAAACATGTAGAAGTTGGTATAGTCAAGGATACATTTATAACAAGATCCATGTTTTTGTTATAGATACTCTCACTGACTAAATATCCCGGAATGTACTTTCCTCTTTATGAACGATAATTTACATGCGGATGTATTAGACCAATCCTTGGGATTGGAGACTCTATTTGGCTCATGGACTGGTCTTTACTAAACAATGAAAAAGTTTACGGTATGTTGGCAAGACCGCAGCAAGAGCTATGTAGACTATTGTTGCAGAAGTGAACCCTAGTACATCCTATTTACGATATATCAAATTATTATACAGCAACTTTTTCTGTCAAGAAATGTATTTTATATTAATATTTCTATAGATAATGAAACTTTCTTATTGTGCTATTGTCCTAAATAATGTTTACATTTTTTTCGGACATATTTATTAATTTATTGTATTTATTATCATTTTTAGTTGTATTGGGCATTTCTACAACAATTTTAAACATAGGGAAAGAAAAAATAAGTTTTTAATGTAATAAATGTACAAAAATAACAGGTAAGTAAATAGACATCTGGAATTTCCATAAATTTCGAGGGTTTTATAAACTGGACTAAATTATCTTCTGTAACTGAAAATATTTTTAAAATTGGTGTTTCGAAAATGAGTGATTTTTAGAGATGGCGTATTGTAACTCTTGCTATATGAAACTGGAAACGATTGTTAATGCTAACCAACATTAATTAATAAAGGAGTGATTTCGATAGTTTTTAAAGGTAACTTGAGAAGGGACCCACTGCCTATGAAATATAGTGCTCATTGCCACACTACCAAAAAGGGACCCAGAGTAAAAAGCAAACAATGGCATTTGTAAACTTTTGTGGGTCAATTAGTCACTTAACATGAATCTCATAGAATATGTTGGGCTGTTGATTATGCAGAAATTTTAAATGGAGATCATAAATAACGTTATAATCATAATTCAGGTCATTCTAGTTGTTTAAAGGTTAAATACTGAAAATATACAGCTGTTAGATGTAAACTATAATTTTTGAATGGAGGTTTTTAACGTGTGTATGTATATGTAGTCAGTACTTAGTGTCACTGTGCAATGCATTACAAAAGTTTTTAAGGAAGAAAATCTTAAGGAGCAACTATATCTAGACACAGTAGTAATATAGTATTGAGAATTTAGGTATTCAAATAGCATAAAATGTTTGTTACAGGCAAAGCAAGATCAAAAATGCAAGAAAACAAACATCGTTTGAATTTGTGAATTTATTGGAGGTAATCGGCGATGGGAAATACACAGATCCTGTCCAAAATATGTGTTAGTTATAGTAATGTTCGGTCAATAATAAAAAACGTATTAAAGCTTTGAAAGTTGACACAAGGTGTGCCTTCTTCCTTCTTAAAGCAGAATAACAGACTCTTCACTGCTACAAAAATTAGATCTCCGGGTCCAAACCATACCAAAACTAAAACAATGCTGTCAGCAATGACGCTCATTGTCTTTTAAGAACATATAGGTCTAGTTTTCACTAATTAGTTAGCTAAAAGAATATAGTCAACGCTCACTATTACTATAATCTGCCAGTTCAACCGTCTTTTACGCAAAAAGATAGGAATTTAAATCACAAGCGGGGAAAAGGAATTGAACGACAGTTTATTGCACTGACTTGAGTCTTTTCAACTATTATTTGCTCGAGTGCCTCAAGATAAAAGCGATTTGAAGCTAAAAGTAAATAAATTCGTATAAAATAGCTCTAGAACCAACCCACGTTTTAGTAGCACCGAAACATTACCTCACATTAATAAAGCCTTAGTAAAAATCTCATTTAAATTTGACCAGGTTTATTTATTTATTTGGTACTAAAAAAAACAAAAAGTAAAATTTTAAATGCATCTAGAATTTTGCCTCATCTTGTATCTTGCCATAAATATATTTTGGTTGTACAAGATCATGGCGTTGAGTACTAATTTAGTTGTTATTGTTACCATCTAGCATTTGGAAAATTCTGCAAAACTACTCATCGACAATGTGATATTCTGGTTCCTGCATATAGATACTGTGAATAATAATAATAATAATAATAATGATAACATATGTATTTATAACTCTGATTATTTTGTTGCAACACAATGTACGGTAATAATTCAAATATGCATAAAGATTTTTCTGTTAGAAACATGTAATACTAAAGAGTTATAAGAAGGGTTACGGGGGGTGGAATGTATTTTGTAACTAATAACCCCCAAAAGTCACCGAGTTAATTTGCCAATATTCTAAAAGATAAACGAGGAGGTATTGAGAGTAGAAATGTTGCTAAGACACTGATTTCAAAGGATGCAAGTTCGATGCATATAATAAACATTTATTTAAGAGATTATCATTGCGAACACCTATTTTGGAATCGATACCAGAACACACCTAAAATGGCTACTTTTTTATTTTACTTTATCGGTCGTTCTAGTGCCGGCGACAAGTCGCCGTGGCCCCTTTGATCACAAATTAGGTCCATGTGGCGTTATGGCGGCGTCTAAAAATAATGACATAATAAATTACTTTTTCTAACTTCCTACAATTCCAGATGTAAAACAGTGCCATCATACTTTACGCTACGCCTACACACCTTGCCCACAAGGTGAAACATAATGAAGTTTTATTCGTTAAAGAGCGGGCGGGTCCGTTTGTCACAATTTGGCCTCCTGCTGCAGAAGTTATTTATTTTTTTAATTAGTGCGGCTGCTCCGGTCGTCGCGGTGGCACAATCTGCTACTTTTGCGCAAAGAATTACTCACGCTTGTTCTCTGAATGTCATAAAAAAGTTTGAGTTTGGTCTTAAATGGATTACATGTGCCAGGAGTGGCCTGATAGATATGGAACTGATAAGGGGCAACAGTTTTCCTAAAAAGGGCAGATTACATAACATACAAAGTTTAATTTCTGTTTCTATTATGATACCAGTTTAATTATTACAATAAATTTAGTAGCTATATATTATACAACACAAAATAGGTTTTTTTTTAAATATGCACTTTTATCTTGTAGATTTTATAATAGCTATTCGACCAGATTGCTAATAACTTATTCGTTTCATTACTTGCAACTGTAGTTTTTATTTATTTATTTTTTTTTGTTTAACAAAATTTGCTTTAAGGGAACAGTTTCGACGTAACTGGGAGATATTAATATTCCGACCTTTAAAATACAAAAATAATAATCTGTGCACTAAATGTTTACTGACTGAAAACAATTAATTTGCAAATTTATTTCCGATTGCTTTGTACATAATTGGAACAAAATTTATAAATATAGTATACTAAAATAAGATCTCGGTGGTCTGTTGTAACAATTTTTAAATTTAAATAAATTTTAAAAATAAAAATTATGGATGGCACTTAATATAGTTTACTTAAGGCACTAGAAATAAATTAGAATTAAATCGATATCACGTTAATTTACCCAATTTAAATTATAAGAATTATTATATTTAGAAAGATTTTTTGGTAGAAAAAATTGTCCTGAAACTGATATCTTTAATAGACATCGTTAAATATTTTCAAGTGAGTCTAACTGGCAACATTAAGTTGAACAAGATATTAACGTATAAATCCTATTATACTAGAGTAAAGTAAATATACATTGAAGAAGGGAGCAGTTTCTGAGTATTGATGCTTGAAAGGGATTCCTCTGTAGGGTACTTCTGTGGTTAGTATCACGATGTAAGAGCAAAAGGTACCATCGTCCGTTCCACAACGGATTATTGTCAAGTTACTCATAGCAGAGAGCATAAATTTTAAGAATACTTAAGGCACAATTTAGGGATAACATCCTTAAGAATACTCAAGTGTAAGCACAGCAAAAATAATTTTTGGAAAGATAAAAGTTACCTGACGCTCAAAGACTAGCGTTCCTGAGAAGAATATTCGCATAGTTTTTCACCTTCTCGAAGATAATCTCTAATTAAAAAGACAATCCGAAACTTATCTTGCTTTACAACAACACACGACCTTATGCACTTGTATAAACGTGACCAAAAACTGAGGATTTATTCTGAATTATATGGGAACACCCTCTTTGCTCTCTGGACTTGCCACCCTGAGATTATCATCTGTTTGGTCTACTAAAAGAAATATTTGGAGGACAGAGATTTGACGATGATGTTGCTGTTGAAGTGTTGGTGGGTGATTGCTTCGTGTCACAACCCTTTGGGATACCAAAAACTATTTCTCTATTAGGAACAAATATGTATCTTAGTCAGAAGATTATGTAGAAAAATAATTTTGTTTGTGTATATTTTTATGATTAAAACAAAGTAATTCAGCTAAAAATTTCCGCGTTTCTAGTCCAGTTATTTTATTTGTTATAAACTATTTTTTTATATAATTTATATCCTTCTCTATAGGTGCTAATAAAAACACACTAAAAATATATTCTAATAAATAGTTATATGTTTACATTCCTATTTAATTTTATTAAATTATTTAGAGGTTTAAAAATTATTGTCGTTCGTTCTCAAAACTGACTGAAATTTGCATATATGAAGATAAACTACATTACTACGTAATGCTATCAGATGAGATAGTGCATTTAAAGACAAAGAAGGAAACGGTAGAAACAGATAATGCAGTAATGGGCAACGTGGTTTCTTCTGAGGAGAAGGAAGATTGCTTCGGATGTTGATACTACGGCAATATTACTAAATATCAAAATTCGTGTACGACAAAGGCTATCTTATGAAAAACTAGAGCAACAGCTAAGTAATACAAATAATATTAATTCAACCATGACGAAGTATAGAAATATAACAATAGTTTCTGCAGCTATACACTACTAATCTAGAAGGGTTTTTTAAATTTATAGTCACCACAGACGAATCATAGTTCTGGCTTCAGATGTTGGAAAAGAATTTTTAATTTATGGAATGACAGCACTTTGGAAGCTCTCGTTCTCAGAAGGTACGACCAGAATAGCGATTGTTTTTTGTGATGAGGGGGAAATTTTGCTGATGGACTGACTACCCCCTCGTGAGAGGTAGTGAGTAAGTAGCACTGAAGCGACTCCATCGACATATTTAGCAACGCCTTCACGGAAAATGGACACGTGGCATATTGGTTCAACATGCGCGGATGTTGCCTCACGCCGTATCTTGTGTCTAACAACTACGCTATTTAACGCAGTGAGAGAGACAACGCGCAACAACTAGCTTTAGTCGGTTGTCCTCGAGCAGTGCCGTACCACACTCAAAAATTTGTTGCAGTATCTTTACAGAAGCTACCAAAGCGATGGCATAAATGCATAAACATCAAAAAGGGTCACTTCTAATGAAATGTGTACCCACATTTTTCTAAAATTGCTGAAGAATTAAAAATAATATAATAATATTGTATTTAAAAATTAGAAAACTCTAATATAATAGATATAAATTATTGAGTTAATGCGTATGTAACTTTGGTTCGACACCCACATATTAGTATTGTGTTTAACTGGTGGCTATCTGTTTATTATAGGGATTAAAATTTGATCTAAAGGTAATAGAATCATGTCGCAACTTTGATTCAGTTGTTTCCACAACGATTATTTTAACCACAAAAATTAGTTTTGCTTAGAGCAACCCTCAACCATTAGTTGGGATAATCTGCAAGAACTAATTAAAATGAATTCACATCTAGGTGAGTGTGAGATTGCAGGCTGACTTAAGATGCCGTTCTATCGCTACACCAACCTTGATTTTGATTTTTTTGTGATAGGAGATAAAAAAAACTGTGCCCTTACGTGACTATAAAAGATTTTAAATAAACTGAGTTCAATTCCTACACAGTGCGCAACTGGACATTGCTAGCATGTAACTATTACCTTGCGTCAGTAGATTAACATCAAGCAGATTCCTACAAGGATAATAAAAACAAAACGTAACTTTCTGGTTATATAACATTCTAGAGAACTGTGGTTAACAACTCGTCTAAACGTTGCTCGAAAATTATTCATTGCAATCTACAGCAAAAACAAATAATAATAACTAACAAACAAAATAAAATTACTTTTGGCAACAACCCAACGTATACATCCTGGGACGCCTTCGTGAGACAGATATTGAGGAACCAGTACAACTGGTAAACATATAGTAAGTTATTTTTGCAAACGCTTCAACGTAATCTTTTATAACGAGCATTTCTGTTTTCGCTTTGACGTTAATTTATTATATCGTAGTAGCATCTTATAATTTAGTAACAGCCATAAACACAGCGGCAGCAACGTGTCCAGTAGTAGTTACAAACTTAAGAGGATTATAGGTTCATTTAATGTAATAATAATACTAAATCACAGTATAAATAAAAATATCAGGATACGAAATTTACAGAGATAAAAAAGTTAAAATTTCTTTTTTAGATTCTTGGAAAAAATATTCAACATATTTTAAAGAAAAGCCTTAGTTAGATATAAAAGTTTACAATGTCATTTACCAAAACAAAGATGGTTTATTAAATTTATTTGTATTTGTAATTATCTTTTTCGACAATAATATAACCGTCAATCCTAGAAATCAGAGCCTTTATAAAAGAACTATGGGCAAACACAGCACAAAACAACTTTCAGAAGATTCACAACGATTGTCGATCATACCAATGTAAGTCAAGTTACACGAACTAAAAGTAGCGGAACTAAAAAGTAAGTTAAAAACGAGAATCAGAAACAGGAATGAGATGCGTTAATTTAAATCTTAAAAAAGTAGAACATACCAGAATCTTGAGAGTGGAGCTAGGAGAATAATTTAAAAATCATGATAAAAATAACGATAACCCCAAAACAAAAGTCCGGTGCCCTACGCAAAAAATACAAGAACAGTTTAGAAACTTTAGAGAATTTTGAGGAACATTACAGAACTTTGAGGAAAGAATTTTAAAAAACTTACAAGAACTGGGAACAAGTGCAAAAGAGTTATTTGAAAATTTAAAAGCAGAATTGAGAAGGCAATCACTAGAAATAAAAGTAAACACAAATGGGAATTGTAGAAGGCCAAGAGAAGAATTACAGAAAATGAATATCTTGTTTAGTTGGAGAATTAAAGGAAAAATTGCAGTACGCAAAAGTGGGCCCAGAAAAACAATCCATAAGTTTGTTCAGAACTTGAAAGAAATAAAGATAAATGCGGAAAAACACTTTGGAATTTAAAAAAGGTAAAAATAATCTCAAAAAATACTCCAAAAGTTTTAATAGATCAGATATCTGAGTAAAAATAAATGGAAAAAGTACGTCGGAGGTTTTATAATAGAGTGAGAGGAGCATACGAAAAAGAAGCAGATGCTTTATTAATAGAGTCACGTCTAAATATTTATTTTTGGTGGTTGCCACAAGAACTAAAGCGAATCTAGGAGCTTAACTGGCCGAGGCCACAGAGAAAATAAATTATCGCACTAAACCCAGTAATGGTTTGTTGTAGAAAACCTTAGAGAATGTTGTGCCGAGAAGACTAGCGTTAGAAGTTTCATGTCGCTTGATAGAGGGTCGCGACCACAATTTAGAAAAGGGTTTAATCACGTTTCTGTTAGGTAAGCTGTAATGAAAACGTGAAGAAATGGTGTCGAGAATGTGAGTTGTGTATGTTGAGAAATAATCCGCTTCGAAAAAGAAAATCACCAATGTGTACTCTCGTTGGTTTAAATTATTTTACCACCGTGTCTGACGCGTACGTTATACCAAATTAATATTCAGTTTACTACTATTTAGAGTAATTTCTTTACAGTCGTTTCTACAGTGATGTAGACCATCACACGACCTTAAGGAAGGTAAAGATCGTCCCTAGAAAGACGGACCTCCTTGAAAGGGCTGCGGTCAAGTGTGGCCCACGTTTCTCAAATCGAAGGTTCAGAATGATTCTAGGTAGTTTTGACATTAGTGTGAAAAAATGTTCCCTACATAGACCATAAGGGGTCTTAGAATCAAAGTGCACAGCAGTGCAGAGATAGATCAAGAAAATAGTTGCAGTTAGTCATAGTTTGCGTTTGAGGCAAATCAACTTGTGAAACGTATAAGTAGTGATAGTATTAGTGCGTTAGTAACTAGTCTGCGTATTGTGAAATGAAAGTAATTATCCCACCTACAAACCGAGCCATAACTAATCAAAGTGGGAAGAAATTCTGCAATGATTTTTTTTGTTATCGTAAGTGATCAGTCCGATCACTCTTTTCTTTTTTAAATGTATTTTGTTTTTCTTTACGACAATCTGGTTTCGGTAAACAGTCTTTGCTTCAAGTTGGTATTATAGTATTCGTGATAAGGTTTTGGAATTAAATTTTGTGAACACAAGGATAAAATATCCTTTTTTATTTCGGAAATAGGTAGACAAACTTTGTAAGGAGCAAAAGGGTTTGTGTTTTGTTTTCCAATTCTATTCTTAAATACCATCGTTAAAGAGTTTATGAAAATTTTTGTGTTTTTGTTTTTCCTGTACTGAAACCACACTCCGTCGCTAAATTTAAAATCCTTCTAATTATTCCTTGCTCTACTTTCTTACTCTTCATTTGCTTCATTTTCGTTCTTATTTTTTCCTTTTTCTTCTGGTTTTCTTCTTTCCATTTCAAATTTGGCATTTCCTCATGGAGTAGCTGGGATTGGCGCGTGTCAATCTTAAGACTTGCACCAATAGATCAAGGATGTATGCAAGAATATTTGTTAATTTTGTTTCAATTTTTGAATACACAAAATTGCACTTCATGTGCGAGTCGCCGGGCTCAAAATACACATGATCGATTTTTTGTAAATTTGGATGAGTATTAACATACTGACACATGGCAGAAAAAACTAAACTTTTTTGCTGTCCCCCACAACTGTCTGACATTATTTTTTATGCTCACTGTGGAGGTATTTTTGTACATTTTTTTCTTTGGTTTCATCCCACATAAAACAAAGTCCCCTAAATTGTGAGTAGTCAGATTGTAGATACAAGCTTTCTCGGTAAAAGAAACGCCCTGCAGCTTTTTTGGGGTTGGCTAGATAAAAATTAAATACTAATATTTATTTATCTACTAAAGCCGAATGTTTGTCATAGTTCCTTTTTACTCTTGCAGCCTTTCTCTTTCCCGCTAGTGCCTCTAAACTCCCACTAAATATGACGCAGGTTTCACAAATATCTTTTTTGGGCTAGTGAAATTTCAATGTATTGCTTTTTTCTTCTAGTTTTACATTCTTCCTTGTATAGACGATTTTTATGTTCAAATTAGAATATAAATATTTAAAATAGGTTTTTCGGTAATAGTGTGATGTGTTTTTAATTGAATCTTAGCATCAAGTTCATTGTCATTGCCTGTTTTTGATTTTTTCCTGTCCCTCCTATCAGGCGCTATAATTTCGATTGAGGACAATTTTTTAAAAACTCTCTTAATTAACCCCTCACTAATACCAAGAGTATTAAGAAAAAATTGTCTGCACACTACATATTCTTCATTGTATATATTTTTATCTCGCTTTTCGGTTTCGTTGCTTACGAAGTTAATGCAATGAGTAAAAATGGTCGAATATAATTTTTCTTTTATTTTCTCGATATTTCGCGTAACATTGGTGTTCCGTAACTTTTTCCTTTTAGACAACGGATTTTGTTTATACTTCTTTTCCAACAACAGAGATACTAATTAAAGCTTTTATTTGACTGCAATAGGTTAATTCTCCACAGAAGCCATGATTAAATTCTGTTTGTTGGTTTCTTATCTGTTTAGTGGTTTCATAATTCTCAGCGCCTAAAATAAAGAGAACATATTAAATTTACAAATAGACACAATAATTAACATATTTATTTAAGTTTTTGTGTAGCATTAGCCAGGGAAAACCAACTCAGGTAATGGAGTGGTACCTCTACTTGGTAGATTTCATTACATGCAAATAATTATTAGATATTATATATACGTAAGTTTGGCACCTAATATAAATTATCAAATATTAAAAGAATACCTTGCTGAAAGAAAAAGTGATCATCAGATCTACTTGTTTAAATGGGTGAAAATATGGGATCTAAATCAGAGCTTGCATATAAATTTAAAAAAAATAACTGATGATAGTAATTATTATCGACAATAACAATAAACAAATGTAAAAATATATAATAAATAATGACGTACTTATTTAAATAAAAATAATATAATATAATCATTAAAATCTAGTTAGATACATATTAATTAGATAATAAATATCTAATAAAATAATATTTAAAGTATATATAAGAATCCGCACCTTTATTGATGACGGCGGAGCTAACGTTTTCTTTCTCGTCTCTATGGGAAGAAAAATCAGACGATGTCAAAAGTAGCGTCTTTTAATTCTTCTAAAAATAATGCATGCTTTGAAGCCATTATTCTTTGGCAATGGATGGCTTCAAACTGAATAATAAGGGGAACGAACACTAAAAGAATGTAGAAGATGCAACAAAAACTATCTCAAAAAACGTTCATAGAAGTAAAAGTAATTAATAAAATTTTCTGGAACAGTTCACTATTGATACGTGCGTACTGTTTAATTAGTAACCACGACTAACCAACCTTATAAATAATTAACACTTTTGAATTTCAAATTTACTAAATTCAATACTTTGATTTGAAAAAAACATATTTTATATAAAAATATTGTAGTCAAAAGTGCGAACGTGACACTTTCGACATTATAACATGGATTGATTTTGTAGTCTTAGTAATATTTACGATCCCTAAGTAACGAATATGTCTCATTCGTCATTTGCAACGACTTAAAATTAACATATTCGTGACAAAAGAGCGAACGTAAATGTTCGATACCCTCCCAGAGCACAATATTGAAAAATGTTCACATTTTTTTGCATTTGCTACATTTCTCAAACTTTCTGATTCTTTTTTGTATATAACATGAAAGTTTTAAAATAAACCTTCACATCAGATTCTTTTTCATTTGGCCTTTGAATTTTTATAAATCTTGAATAACAAAATTATATAAAAACAACAAATGTAAAGTGATGTTAAACTTCAATTAGATCACTTTTGTTAATCTATAGTACTCAAATTAGCGAGTAAATAGTTTCTGAGATTTCTTTCTTCTCATTGCTTTCCTGAAAAGTTTATCAGCAAAATTTCTTTAGAAATTTAAACAAGAAGCTCATTGTTTTGATCAATTCTCGTATGTAGTAAAGAATCCTTAGCAACATATGTTAGATAGAACATTCATTTTGTAAAAAGTTTTCACCTGTTTGAATTGAAAATGTTCAACACATTTTATTTCGCATACTTTTATTTGAAGGTTTCCAAAATCTTGGGATTATTAATCATTTTAGGCGTGTTGGTCGTTGTATGTATGGCTCTATATTTTAAATTACTACTAGTCTCTTATAATAAAAGAATGAAACGAATGTACCTTTAAGAACAGAACAAACTGTGGATCTGATTTAGAATTAACTAATTGTTTCAATATCTGTTTTAGTCACACTTAAAAATGTATGACGCTAGCTAAAATTACAATATTAAGTATATCAATTTGACATTTTTGTTACATGAAAGAGTTACCACCAAAATGGTACAAATTAACTTTAATTAACAAAATTGGGAACATTTAATTTTCCTAAACTTTGTTGATTTAAATTTTTATTTTGTATTGTAAATAGTTCATAATACATTATTTTAATAAAAGATTCCCGTTTTCAATTTACCCAGGCAGTGAATGGACAGTAACATAGTTTCGTTAACTAATAACCATTTATTGGATAGCCGCGTACACATATACGAGCTACTCACTAATGCTTTTAGCATTTGCATATGAAACGCGCCCAAATCAATATTGCACATCGTTATTACAATTACAGCCATTCCGGCACAAGAATAAATTGAGGATTGTGTTCTAATACCCGATCCTGCACGGCAGCAACTTGAACGAAATACATCAGTCATAATTTAATTTACATAATTTGTCCATCAAAGAAAGCGAGCCCTGCGAACGTAGCGACAGCGATGCAGAAGGAATCCTGTATTCATTTGCTAGATAGCGGTACAATGGGACTTTTCGATGGAGGATGATGAGTGGCTGCTTCCTGCGGATGGCTGCAATAATTCCTGCAGGTCGTCTTTTTGCTAGCAACCGCTGCCTAGTTATATGCAGTAAATCACGTTTTGCTATAAAATGTTGCTCTAAAACTGCTGAACGTGTACACCAGGCGCTGCCCCATATTTACGTCACTTACGGCAACCTCGAATTTTATCTCTGTCTATATATCATAAGGATAAATTCGGCGCAAAAAAGGGTTTGGACGCGGACGCCTCTGATACAGCCGCGCTAGTTTTTTAATGCAAATAAAATCATGCCCCGGTGCGGTTTTTGAGCGAGCGCCCGCCCGTATCGAGATACGAAGCAATCCCGCCGCCCGCCACGCCGCCCCCCATAACCAATAATTTCCCAATTCGGCAACACGGGCTCATTTCCACATTACATTTCCTTGAACAAAGAAATTGGAGCCCTGAAAATACATCACTTTCCGCTCGCACGAACGAGCCTGGAAGTGGAGGTATAATAAAAATATGTTCCTAGTGTGGTTTGAGGATTGGGGCTCAGACGGCTCGAGTAGATTTGTTGCCCATTGATTTTCAATTGAAGTTAATGGGTTCTTGATTAAGGAACTCGTGTGCACTAATACGACTTGGTTAATTAGCGTAATAAAGTTTCTGGGGCGGTCATTACTTGCTACCTGCTTCTGTGTCCATAACTATCGAGTCAATTGAATGTACTGAAAGCCTGGTATTTTCCGAGCATTAACGCCACTAAACTAATTTGTAATGCGATACTACTTTCGATTAATTATAAACATTAAAGTCATCGAAGTTGCTTGGTTTTAATAATTAGGAGTATTAATTAGACATAAATGGACTTTATGCTTAACTCTTTACTTGATCCATTGAAATTGTGATTGTTATTCCACCTGTTTATAATTCTCTTGTGTTAAACTATAATTAAATAACAAAATTTTATAAAAATGTTCGATTTTATGAGAATTTAACTTTATATAAACTACAAAATATTTAGCTACATCATTTTTAGTTTGGTATAGATGGACTTATATATCACAAACGTTCACAACACTTTACCATATTTTGCATGTATGTATAATGACCCAAAATTCACCTGGAATCAACATGTTAAAAATCAAAAGAAGGGGGGTCGACACTAGTGTGAGATAGACGAGCGCAAGGAATAACATGGGGTCTAAAACCAAAAATGATGTATTGAATCTATCCCACAGGTGTCAAACTCATAAACATATGCAAAGAACTGCTATATATATATATATATATATATATATATATATATATATATATATATATATATATATAAAATATAAACTTCTAAATGCTACTAATATAGGTTTAGAATATGTTATAGAGAAAATTACAATATCAAAAATTTAATTATCGACCTAAACAAAACAAATTTTTTACAACATTGATTGGAAGAAACTTCAGTCCTAAGTTGAAGCTTGTTGAGTTACAATAGCTCGAGAGTTACAACAACCACAGAGAAGAAACTTCTTAATATCATTCAAAACAGAAATTTAATCCAACAACAGGACACTAGAATACACTCCAATAGAATACCGAATTTGTTAGATTTCTGTATTGCAAAGGAATTTGACTCAAAAAAATTCTAGTTAGCTTTTGTCTTGTATTTGCCTCTAATATATTCACCAATAATAGTTTCCACGTTAACTTTCTTACTTGAAAAACTAAAAAGATCATTACTATGCAGCTGCAAGACAGACTTGCATTTTTTTAGAGAAAACCTGAAACAAATATTGAATTTAGAAATACTTCTAAAAGTTACACTTAATGTAAAAGAAACAATAGAGACAACAGAAAAAAACTCGACTGAAGCCATGGATCACTTGTTTTGGAAGGCTATTCGCAACAGCAAACATTTTGTTTAGAAACCCAAAATGTCTTAATAGCTGCAATATTTGTATTAGAAAAATTCATTTAAAACTGTACAGTTTGCAAATTAGTCATTTGGTAGTTCCGATTCATTTTATCGGAAATATATATAATAATTTTAATTTTAAAGAAACCACAATACAAAGGTTATCTGTCTTTAAGTAAATGACCACAAATGTAGTTTGTAACAAATCAGAATAATAGGTTGATCCAAATTGAACTCCATAATTTTAATTGCACTCCATTTGTATTCTGTAAACGTTGGTAGTCTGTATTTGTCCAATTGGTAAAGCATATGGCAAAGTCCACCAAATACCAGAAATTCCGTACATTTGTGAACTTGGTTTTAGGGGACACACCAGTTGAAAAAAATAACTCGTATTGAGCGATGAAGCCTATTTTTCTTTAAGCGGGTTTGGAAATCGTCAAAATCTGTTTGGTGTACATTGTGGGCTGGAGAAATCATTTTTTTAGAATGAAGCTGGCAATGCTGTTATTGTTAATGGCATACGCTATCTGGAAATGCTAAACTTATTTTTTAATAAAATCAAAACTGTGGTGTCATTCGATAAGACAGAGCAACAGGTCACACAGCACGTGAAATGCTCACTTTACTTCAAATCAAATTTCCTAGTCGTGTCATCTCGTAGAAAGGTGACATCGATTGGCTACTGCGGTCTTACAATCTAACGCTATTAGGCTTTTTCCTTTGAGACATTTTGTAAGAATGGGTTTATGTTAAAAATCAACTTCGATGCGATTTTTATGAGAAAGTATTATGCAAAACTTTACTAAAAGAATTTGACCCGATTTGTTTTGGCCGACATCATATTTTATATGCAACTGTGCTTTACACTGATAGCAATAGAATTGTGATTGTTTCAACATTTTTTTTATTCAGGAAAATATCCTGTGGTCCAATTTGAATCGTCTTAGATTAACAATAAAATATAAAAAATTAATGAAATATATTTTCAACTGTACTTTTATATTGGTAAATTAAAAATCAAATTATATCATTAGAAGGAAAAGGCAGTAAAAAGTACTAAATGTAATATACTGACACAATAATACTTTATAATGTGTGCCCCAAAAGAATAACATTTTAAACTTGCTTTTATGTTCATATTAGAGTGAATGAGTTTTGAGTATTTTTATTACAAATTGGATAGTGTTGCATGTAACTAAAATCCTTTGTGGGTATATATAAAGACTTATGTGGAGAACGAAAGCTGAAAAATGGCTGTACTGAAAAGTGCATGTTTGGTTAGAAGGTAGCAAAAATGCACTTGTACTTATAGAAATAATGGGGAGCGTTAGAGGAAAAGTGTTTTAAGTAAAATTAAAATATCGATGAATTAATAGTTGACATTTGAGTATACTAATTTTTGTCTGCCATTCAATAATTAAAAACGCCCAACTGAAGTTTTCAAAAATAAACTCAACGCAAAAAGAAAAGAGGTATCAGATATTTTCATAAAAAAACAAGCTAAAAATTCTGACCGACTTAGGAAAAATTCAAAATTTAATAAATTTTCTAAAAAACAGAAAAGTACATAAGAAAATAGTATGGTAGAATTATTTATTTTTTATTTTTATGGGTACTATTTGACATACATTTAAAAATACTTAAAACTCGGTCAACTAACAATACTACACATAATCTTCAAACATTCAATTAGTTATAATAGATTGTTTATAAATATTATTTCTGCAAAAATGTGATTTTTATGTGATAATTAATGACAACTGTCATCATTATCAATACGAGTCTGCTAACTTAAAAACAAAGAATTCTTAACATTTAAGGGACTTAAAATAGCAACCGAAATCCATAATCAGAAAATACCAAATTGGGTCTGTAAGATAAATGCGGCAAAACATCAATTACATTCACTTCAGCAATTTCCTGTGGTCTCTGTGACGCAATAAGTGGACACGTTGTTTTTTGAAGAAGTCCCGTTGATCAAACTCTATTACATTTACTTTAAGACTTTGTAAACATGTCCCAGTTGCTCGCTGTACAACTCGACATCTACGGCTTTTCTATTTGAAACCTATTCAAAGTGCACAATATCTTCAACATTTCACCAAACCGAGATCTTGACTTTCTTGTCAAAATAATTCTGTCGAACAAGTAGAGATTAATTTTGGCTCAGAATAATCCAATTCTTGCCAGCGTGGTCCCGTGGTTGAGAGATGGGCTGGGGTGCGGACAAACCTGAGTTCATTCCCGGAACTCTCTGATGCCTGGGGGGTGGCCTGCTCAGTTACTAAAAACAATCGAGTATCTGTGTTCTCTTCGAACAAGCGGCAGTAATGGCGGTCGTCTAAGGCGCGGTGCTTGCCACATCACCCCATACCAGAGATAGTGCGTGACAACTGGCACAATATCGAACGTATGAGAGCCTTAAACTTTCACTTTGTAGACCATGCTCTCACGCGAGACATCATAGCCTTACCATTATTATAATCCAATACTTGGAACTATCACAATTAACAAGGTAAATCTACTTTTCATCACAAATGACGATGCGCTTCAAAAACCGCTCATTCAGCGGATTAGTGAAAATCTTGTTTTAGCTCTTGTATGTAAAGTTGAGTTAACTTAAATGATTCTAAATAGTTGTGTGCAAGACGCCAAGGTGACAAATTTGAAGTACTCGAAGGTTTGGTACCCAAAGCAGTTTAAAAAATCTTCTTCATTTAAAATAGATGGTCAGCCAGAACACAGTTCATTTTCACACTGGTAGCAGAATCGAATGGCTTGTACCATTTAGAAACAATCACCTGGCTCATAGTTCCTTGTCCCCGGGAATAGCGAATCTCTTTTGCAATATCTATTGTTAACAGTTCTCGTTCCTAGTACTGGCAGATTAAAACTCAAAATTGAATGTTGTCAATTGCGATCTGGAATCTAAAAATAAATAAATAAAAAAAATGCATAAAAATCTTCAACCGAATTATTAGTGCGAGGAAGTCTATTGTTGATTGCTGAATATTGATTCCAAATATCAATTGGAAACATAGCTTTTTTGCGTCTTCCAAGCCAAGTTTGTTCAAAATAGTGTAAAAACTCCACCAAAGCTTGGGAAACTTCCTCATTTTCTTCTCTTATTCAAAAGTCACTGTAAATAATGGCATCATATCCTTTCAAAACTTCATCTACTGGAAGAAAATCAAGAGCACCAGGAGATTTAAGCTCACGAGAAAATCTAGGATTTGCTGTGTCACTGTAGAGTTTCTTGAGAATCGGATCTGCTGAATTTGACGGAAAAGAGCTTGACTCATGTGAAAATAGCATCCTCTAATCGTGATAGAAGGAAAACCAACTTAAATGCCTTGCTCGGCTTGTTCAAAATTCACACATACGCTTGAAGGGGCTGCCGTCACTATAAGTTCCCTTCGATTTGTTACAAAGGAGAGCATAAACAAAAGGAATACATACACTTGCAAATACAATTATTGTTGAATATTTAATTAGCGAGCAAAATGGGGTGTGAGGGCGAAGCTCGCCGCAAGCGAGTTTCAAATGGGGCGCAGCAATTGTTTGAAGATATTGGGAACAATCTTGAATGTTCAATCAGCTAGTCAGTAAGGAGATGAGTGGAGTTGGCGAAGATTTTGCTCTGTAGAGAAAACAAGAATTCGATCCTCGCGTGATTGTCGGAGAGAAGGAAATTCTCCTCTTGCCATCAAGATTAATCCCCTTATCAAATTCCGAGACGATGAGTTCACCGGCTGATTGTGGATTGATTGGAATTCCAGCCGCTTGTTTTCGAGATCGAGCAGTTGATCGCACGATGTTTTTGTCGGTTGGAAGAGCCGCAACGATAGTTTCCTCGAGTTTTGAGCTGTAAGTTGAGACGATGGATAGAGGAGTGTCCTTGATTTCTTTGGCTTTCATCTTGATTTCGGCTATTGCATTTTGACAAGCGGGCTTTTCGGGCACCAAGGTGTATGTGTTAAGAACGAGACAGCCGCTGTCGCGTCTCAAGGGGAACTGCCGCGTTCCTTCTTGCTCTCGACTCGAACGGTCATTTTTTTTCGACCTCCCCGCGTACTTTTCTCCCAGGCAGAAAAGTAGGGAAGGAGCACGTCTTCGGTCGGCCCAGGTAACCGGGCGTTTATTATTTGGGAAAAACCTCTGGGAATGATCCAAGGACCGTCGTTCGGAGCACGTTTTGCGCGTTTGATGTTTTCTGTGACGCGGCCGCCACAGTTACAAGAATTTTCTTTCACATTTTTATATTAGGATTAAAATGTACTGAATTTAAAAGATTTGTATTATTTTACAGAATGTTTAGCTTTTAGTGGAAGGGGTTTTAGTGGAAATGACATTTTAGTGAAAATGGTCTTTTCATGGAAGTGGTTTTAGTAGAAATTGTCTTTTAGTGGAAGTGGTTTTAGTGGAAATGTTTTAGTGAAAGTGGTATAACATGAAACTTAATAGGTTGCGCTCTCTAGCGGAAAATCTACAACAGATATTGCAATTTTAATTTCAGATTTGTGATTAGCATGCTTAATGTAGAGGTTGATATGCAATTTTTCTAGCAATTCAGCTTAATAATAATGAATTTCTTTTGTCAAACACAAAATAATAGCAATAAGGCTAATTTTAAATTTATCTACCAAAAATTAATTAAACACGACAAAAAGAGCTAGAGAAAATTTGTTATTTAAATATTTTAGAACAAATAATATGGTTTCAACTCACAAAAATATTTTAATAACTTAAAATATATCGCAATTAATGCACATGGTCATTATCATGAATTTCATCTGTTGATTTGAGATGCCTGGGCCTTTAATCTCTTCTCTTGCTAATAACGTTCTTTAAAGAAAGGATGGTTAATTGTATATGTCTTTTTCGTGTTTTCAAGAGAAGATCCACATGCTTCGGCCACTTGCAGCGGCTGCGCATTATCAGGTTGTCTTTTTCAAGTATTCCAACCGTTGGAAAGGGTCGCCTCGCGTAGTTTAGTAAATTTTAGTTGTTAACTCCTTCACAAACTTTGTGATGGTTTAGTTTGTTATCCCTGTGGGAATTGTGTATTGCAACACCCAATACTGAATCAACTGGAGGTTTTGTATATAGGTCTGTGCAGCAGATTTTCAAACTGCTACTGCATATGTTATCATAGGCCTGGTAATAATTTTATAGGCCTGATCATATTTTCTATGGACCGCTTGCTACCTAGATCAAGAATAATATGGGTGCTCTAGGTGAGTTAGATGTCTTTGATCACGTCGAAATATTTGATTTTTTCCTTTATGAAATGATGCGCTCAATTAGTGTGTGGGTTGTCTATCTTTGCTTGACGGTTTAACAGTGCCGCTGAGTTTTTCTTGAGGTTGATGTAAATACACCAACAGTAAAACTAATTTTTGGGGTTGTCTAATCCATCTTGTAGTCGTTTTTCAATTAGAAGGACCTGAGTGATTTAGATATCAGATCTTAGTTGTTTACAAATTGGGAGAACATTGTAGAAAGAGTGGTTGACATGTCCCTAACGTACAAGTCGAACAGAGACTGGGACAGCATAGTCCCGGTGATACATCTACACAAAGGCACCTTTTCCAATAATCTTTATATTACCAGTCTTAATCTGGAACTTTCTACCCAACAGAAAAAATTAGTTTATTTGGATTGTGTGTAGCGGGGCAAATGCTAACGCTTTCTTGAGCACTAGATTATTGTACCAAACTTTGTCAAAAATTTTGCCCACGTTAAGGAACAAAAGTCCGGTGGCTTCTTCTTTGTTATATGTCTTGGTGGATACACAAAAGATTAACAAAATCTGAACTAATACTTTGGGATCAGTTTGAAGACTTTGACCGCTGTCTACTACCTTCGTTAAGCAGGTTAGATCTGTAGTTCTGGAGGAAGGTAGTCGGTTTTCTGGTTATGGAAATATTACAACATGCTAATTTTCACTGATGAGTAGAAGCGTTGATTATGGTAATTAGGTAATGATGGATTTTTTTGAGAGACCTTTGAAAGCAAGATTTAGAATGCCATCTTACCTTGGTACTTTTCGAAGTTACTTGAAGGACTTCTTTTGTGATCGCCAGTTTAAGAAACTCCTACAAGATCAGTGTGGTCCAAATCAGCTTTCTGATAGTAATGGATGTGTTGGTACTCAAAACTATCGACCTTCTCTTTCTCAACTGTGTAATGAACTTGTTCCGCAGAACTCCATAGTGAGTTATTAATCAACCGCATTAAGGGCCTCCAATTGCTCTACAAAGCAGCATTTCAGAACTTTGCGACGGTGGAATTGATTGCCGCAGCGATTCTCCTGTAGGTGGGGCTACTTTTAAGATACATGGTTTGTTGCGCATGTCGTGGTGCTGCATTCATTTCACGTATCCACTTTCTTACATTTTGCTGCATAACTGGTAGAGCTTTAGAAGGTTGCTAATCTCTTTCTCCGGGTTTGCTTAAACTTAATGTATGTATCTTTGATAGAACAGAAAATTTTTACGCAAAAAGGAATACCGGTGATGCCCAGTATATACTTAAGAGAAGTGAATATGTTGATATTTAATAATAGGAAAACATTTGGACAGTATTAACACTTAATAGTGCGTTCTACAAAAGGTAGTTCTCAAATCATAGTCGTAAATAAATTAAAATTGAAAGCTATTTAAAATTAATTGTACATGTTTATTTATGGACTTTTAATTGTATAAGAAATATGTAATTGAACTTTTTTTGAAAGCTTCTAGACTAATTACAGCTATTCATTCAAGTTTGAAAGAAATATTAATATGTCACACTTCTTCTACACTAACGGTTACGTGTAATATAATAAATTAAGTCGACTCTACTTTTTGTTAAATTTGTAACTACTTTCTTCGCACTGAGATGTATGTCTGAAGCTAAGCTGCCGTATAAATAAAAAAAATGTATTAGACACATTTACTTTAAAGTAGGATATTAGCTTTCTCTAAAAAAGCAAGTATCTAGATTATACATCTTTGCTCCAAAACTAAAACGCTGCTTGCTTTAACTCCAGACACAACTTAAGCGCTAGCATCATTATATTCCTCTTATAGGAAGCACAACGTTAAGAAGGTACTACCTATTTGCACGGCTAGTGAACTTGCTATACACAGAATAATTAAGTGCCGCAATCCCTATTGAAACTGCGAATTGTTAACCGACTTGCCCTAGAAGACTGTAAATCTCTCTCGGTGCTGAAACTTAATTATGGCACCGTACGTACAATGCCCCACCTGTAATGGTTTACGAGTTTTGCGTGGTTGCTTTATTGCTTTACGGGTTAATCCCAATTTGGCCATGCGATAAACATAGGAAGTTTATTGTTATGCATAAATTATCCTACATTGTGCAAACGCTGAATTAGTCACATTAAATCCGCCGTAAATGTGACGCGGCGCAAGGTGCCTGCAACTGTTGAATGCCTAGCTCATAAAGATTAATATTTAGAAATTTGAAGTTTTTTTTATTAATAAACGGTTTTAAGCGCTACATATTTCAATGGATTTGTAATAGTTTTGAGGTATATATTAAACTGATCTCCTGTTTGCACTTTTTCAATTTTTTTTCTTGGTATTGTTCTAATATAATAATAATAAAATAATTTGAGCAATTTTTACTGTTATCGATACAAAGTTTAATGGCAGTTATTTTATTATTTATCACCTTATACCTTAGGGTAAAAGGTTTTTGGATGATGTGGCCTATTTTATAACAAAAGCTTAATATTAAGTTTACAAAGCACGATTTTTCCACCTGCTATCCTTCTTAAAACGAAAACCTGTTGGTATATAACAAGTTGTATGTGTCGTATGGCCAGTTTTAAGATGAGTGCAAATCACAGAGATATACAGATTTAGAAGCTTTTTTATGCACGTATCTGAAAAGACTAAAAAAGACTATTGCTATAACTGCAAAATATATGCAGTGTTCAAAAACTTTGTAGAACAAATGGATGAATTGATATGAATAATATAAAGATGTGGATAATTTGTCAAAACAAAGTCTCACAAAAAAATGTTGGAAAAGCAAGATACCTGTATTTTTAGCAGGTACTACTCTTTACAGCTTACATGCTGTAGTTTATACATAATATAAAGAAATAAAGTAAACTCAAGGAAAATAATAATTGCAATGTATCCGAATGTATTACTTGAAAATAATATGATTGCATTTTTTAATATAGTTGGATTAGAAAAATAATAAATCTCAACTATACCTCAATAAACATTTGAAATTATTGTTACTAATTAATTTCCTTTTAAATTCTATTTTACATTTATATTTATGAAAATTATAAGCTTAGCTGGCGGATATCTTACAAAATTCTGTTTGGTCATCCAATTCTCACCTTTAGTACCCATAAAATTTTAAGGCGCGTCAAATAAAGCATAAAATTTTGGGTTAAGAGCTAATCCGGAGCTTTACGCGTTAATTTAGTGGATGAAACTAATGACTGTCTTAACCCGTTCTTTGCCCTTAAGCTTTTTCTTCTTTTCAGTCTCTTGAATAGTTACAGCGGTTTATCTGAAAAGTTTTTAATCTGTGGCACTATTATTTTCTCATAGATAAGAAGAGCATGTTAGAAATACAATTTTTTCAATCTTTGCCGGGCAGCTTGAGTATTAGAGCTTAATACTACCAATTTGGTATTTTAAACTCCTTCAATTCAAAAAGTAAATAAACTTAAATTGCAATACGACTAGGAAGACGCTAACTTGCACTTCTGATTAAAGAAATAAAGTTTATGCAAGATAACTATACACCCTGATTTAATTTTAGGAAAGTCTTTTAAAACGATTAGCTATATAGGATATTTTTATGAATTTAAACTAAGTAGAAGATATTACTTATTTGAGATGATTAGGGCAATGATTAAAAATATATAATGAAATGGCTGTTATTTTCAAAGTACATTACTGGAAAGTAATATGTGCATCAAACACCATGGGCTTTGAAAATAGTAACGTAAGTTTGCTATACTTTTGGTGTCAGTAAGATTACATTCCTACTTTTGAAAATTAATGTATAAATTTGTCCATATTTTTGAGCTGCAAATTTAATTATTGTTATTAGAAGTTTACAAATGTGTAATTTGTATATTCCCTTTAGTTGCTGTTATTTTTAAATATAAATAATAATTTATTAGAAGGCAGAATGTAAAAGACTGGGAAATGAAGACATAAATTATAAAATCTAGGATAAAATAAAAAAGTAAAAGGGGGATAATTACAGTTATGCAAATTAATTGTCAGTTATAAAAATTCAAAAAGTTTAAAATAAAAAAAATCAATTTTACATTAAATGATGATTTCTTTAAATACATATAGAACATGTAAAATAAAAACTTGAATAACATTATTATAGAGTCAATAGATTAACAAATTTAAGTTTGGAATATACAATCCTTAGAAAGAATAATATTTGTGTATCAGATGTTGTATTAATAATAATATTACAATAAATTTGCTAAATAAATTTGCATTTTTAATTTGAAAAATTTAAAAAGTATAGAGAGACTGTTGCTTTTAGAATTTCAAATTATAATACTTGTTGTTTCTATGACTTTTGGTAAAAGTATGAGGAACCAATTTACACGAGAAATAAGTATTTTTCCAAAATAGTTCTTTAAAATGGTTCAAAAAAATGTACATGGTCTTACAAAAGGATATTTTAAAAACATTAGCACACTTTTTCAAAGTACAAGACAAGAAAATATATTATTTGTGCCGTTAGTATGCATGTGTAATACTAATATAAATAAAATAATTTTTAAAATTGACTTTTTTTGGGAAGTGAAGAAAGGGATTTAAAACTAGCAGTACAGCCTTAAGGCTAATTGTACCTTCTTTTTATCAGAGTAAGTAGCCTTTTCACCACGTTTGCTCCAATTAGAGCCTCTAGAGAATTAGGTCATCTCAGAAAAAAATACCTTCATGAAGTAAAAGTTTTCAAATCGAATATAATGTAGAATATATAGAATATCTTCTCCATTACAAAACCTCAGATTCAGCCACTAGTCTGTTTATTTAATCTCAGTGTGCTATCTGTTATTTTCGTAGAGTTTTAAGCATCTGTTTAGTATGATTTAATTTTTTCGCCTAGTTTAAACTGTTTTGGCCAACTTTTCGCTAGCGCATCAGCTTTTTTGCAACTTGGTCTACTCTTATGCTCTGGCACCCAGGTGAAAATAATTCTCCTATAGTTTTTAATATTATAGAGTTCTACTGATCTGAGTACTAATTAAGGTCTATATTGCAAGCTGACTATCGGTTACGGCAAGGGTGTCTTTGCCTTGATAATTCCTGCTTATATTCTCACACATATATAAGTTTATAGATTGAATTTTTGTTTAAAATAAAGTAGCATATCTCTCTAGAGATGCACATACATTAAACTTCCTTTTAAATTGTAGTACCATTATTGGTTTTAGATCCATCCATATACCAGATTAGGTTTCCTTCCCGACAGTGTATACAAGCCTTTCATTTCACTTATGATGAATTTAATTTTGTTGAGATTTTGTCTGACTAACATAGTGTCACTGCTTATTTCTAATAAGGGGTTTGTAATAATTTTTATTATTCTGATATGAACAAAAGTAGGGCTAGCTCCTAAGTTACCATTACATTTTAGCATATAGGAAACCATATTTATTCCTGCTTAAGCGACAATGTCTGAAGGGGGCAAGCTTAGACTTCTATAACTACAATCGGGACACTTTTTATTGTACCTATAAGTATTTGATAGGTCTGTGGAATCTAACTAGCAATAAACAACTAATATGTAATACATGGTTCAAGGCCCTATGTGCTTGGTTACTAGCCGTACGTGTTATTTTTTCTTTATTTACAACTTTTCTTTATGTGAACTAACCTGCCAACTTCACCCCATGGCCTTCACTACCCAATAACCTCATCCAACTCCTCCTCAACCTACTCACACCCTACCTCGATCAAATTAAAACATTCATCACCAATACCCTCCTACTTTTAATGGACCTTAATCCAACACAACCAATCTAGAACTGGAATGGCAACGAGCTCCTAAATCAACGCTGACTATTTATCGCCTTCCTGGCACGATGCAAAGTTGATATTGTTTGTATTACTGAGACGCACCTGGACGACACAACTAACTTAAAATTCCCGGCTACCACGTCTATCGTAAAGACCGAATCTCCCTAATCTAAGCTAGATGAATGGCGATCCTAATCAAAAATAAGTTCCAACATACGAGACTCTCTGACATCCTTAATCTAAATATTGAAATGACACTAATAAATGATGACATTAAAAGTATATTTAATACAATCCAAGTTCTTTTGGTCATTGGCGACATTTACGCTAAACATACCTGATAGGGATGTAGAGGATCCAATCCAACTGGGCATAAACTTGAAAACCTTGCAACAGGCAACTCCTTCCAAATCCTCGCACCGGACAAGTATACGTATTAACCTTACCGCATCATTCATGACCCCGATACACTTGATGTCGTCCTACAAAAAACTTCGGCGAAACACTTTATCAACAAGTTATAACTGAACTTAGTTCAGATCTCCTCCTCGTCCTAATGTCCTTTACAAACAATCAAAACCCAAAATCATAAATGGCAAAATGAACTGGAAACGATTCGAAGAACTTTTGGATAGTAAAGTAACCAATCAAAGATACAAACCAACCAAGATATTGACTTTACCATTGACAACCTCACAACAATGATCGACGACAGCGCACGACTAGTTGCACACCAACACGTGCAACCGCTCCCAACCCCCGACTACAACAACCCACCGAGGTACATCATTAATCTAATCAATAAGAAAACTCAGACACTAACAGCAACGAACACAAAATCTTCTAATCAAAAACCGATTAAACAACCTTTTCTACAGGAACAAAATAAAACTAGACCTACTCCTAATTAACACCTATAAACATCACAGAGCCACATTTAGTCTGGGGATAGGGGACTATGAAAAACTATAAAAAGATTCTAAATTTATACAGATAAACTGCTCACATTCACTAATGAAGTAAGTAATACTTAACTACACTTCCGATGAAGAAAAAGTCTTTGCCTTCGCTTTACATTTAGCAGCAACCTTTACACTCACCATCACTAGTTCTTCCACATACCTCAACCACGTGATAACGTCCATTGAAATAACTATCCCAAAACCCAGACAGGATTCACCCAACATCTCCGAAGGAACTCAAACACTGTGTTGACTCACTCTCACCTAAAAAGTCTCCCGGCTACGACCTCATTCTTAACTTTATTCTTCAGTATCTCACTAAGAAAGCTCTAGCTCACCTGAACTCATTTTTCAATGCCTGCTTAAGATTAGGTTACTTTCCTCTGGCCTAGAAAAATGTCCAAACACTAATATTTGTCAAACCAGGTAAAAACAAAACCAAAGTCAACAGCTGTAGACCCATAAGTCTGTTAACCCCGCTTTATAAGCTGCTAGAAAAAGTAATACTTGATCGATTAACTACTGTACTCGACAAGCTCAACATAATCTCAATCCACCAGTTGGATTTAAAAAAATTTATTTTACATGCCATCAACTACAGAGAATCAGCGAACTTATTGAGCACGGTTTTGAAAAGAAGCAATACACCACGGCCTTATTTCTCGACGTAACACAGGCCTTTGACAGAGTCTGGCTTGAAGCCCTGAACAAGAAAATCCTGGACATCAATCTCAAAGCCACATTATTCTCGTTTGTGGAAGACCAAACCTTCGCCGTTCGAGTGAACTCAGCACTTTCGGAAACCAAGCCCATCTACGCTGGTGTCCCGCAAGGCAACCCCATTCTGCATATACACGTCTAACCTGCCCAATACCACAGCAATTCTGGCCACCTTTGTTGATGATACAGCAATTCTTACTTAAGCAACTTCTCTGGATAAAGCCATACTAGCACTGCAACAAGCTACAAACCAAATTTACCGATGCTTCCAACAGTGAAATACCCAAACAAACCCCAAAAAGTTTCAGGCCAAAACTTCAAGCTTACAAGAGTTATAAATCCCGCCAGCCTACACATTAATAATAATCCGATGCCCTGGAAACCACACGATTCCCCAGTCAAATACCTGAGCATCCATCTGGACACACGGCTTAACTGGAGCTTTCATATTAACCAGAAACTACTTCAAGGTTATACCAGATTTAAACAACTATATTCTCTACTTAAGCGCAAGTTCCCCTTAAAAATTGAATGTGCAGTCCTTTTCTACAAAAGCCTTTTACATCCGTTACTCCTGTATGGATCACTGATATGGTATAATACATCTACAACCAACATAAACAAACTACAGAGATTCCAGAACAAAGTGTGCAAATTACAGTATTTCCGAAATACTCAACTGCAGTACGAGCTTAGACTTATGACTATTGATGACTACATTAAAATTAGTGCCAAAAAAATGTATAACCAACTGTAATGCGTGTAGTGGCGCGATTCATGACGAACTATTTTAAACACAGATCCACAAAAGACTCAAACGACGCCTACCACAGGATATAATATCAGCCGACATCGCAAATCACTGACGCTGCTATTGTGAAGTGTCCATCGAGACAGCCAAATAGTCTCCTTACCTTAGTCTGCATCAAGTATATCATAAGTAACATTCATATGTATAACAATGTAATGATTGATCTGGCAATAAACATAATTTTTAAAAAATAAAAAACAAAATTTCCTAATAACGTCATTTTTTTTCTCCGACTTTTATCCAGTTAAACTCAATTGATGATAAAATCTTACCTTAGAACGATAACCAAATATGAGTACAAAAATTTAATTATCATTTATAAGGTAGCAAATATATTATATTATAACGTCGACTTAAATGCTTTACCTGGCTTGATCTGATCGAAATACTTTATAATGAGGAAAAGTGTAAATAAGACAAAACATTATTTGACAAAAATTGAAGAAGAAAAAGCCTAAATTAAAAATTTACCAAAGCATTCAAAAGTTGTGGTTTCGAATTATCAGATTTGTATTTGTGTTACTATTTTTACTACTCTATTGATACCAGGTATTGTATAAAGTTTGCAGGAAACTAAAACAACCAAGAAAAAAACACAACAAAAAAGTATTTTATAATAGCTAGAATATTAGGCACCTCTGCTCTTTTCTAATTAAACTACCTCAATACTTTTTATCCCTGACTATTACAAATAATGATGAAACGCATGGAAAGTAAACATCATTAATGTATTTTTAAACGAACAATAATAACGTGATGAATAAACAATATGTTACGAAATAATTTTTGAAAATAATGAATTCTTAATGAACTCAGTTTTGTTGTTAAATAACCGCAATGTTAAATTACGAAAATTTAATTATCAATTCCGTTCTCCCCATAATGTCGGCAATGAAGAGACGGGACAACTTTTTGCGTTGAGCTGCCTCCGAATTCAATTATTCCCGACGACAATTGAAATTGTTAACAGCGGCATTGATTACAACATTTGTTTTGTAGTATCCGCAGGCCCTCTGTTCCGCAAAACACTGATCTGGAATAGTTCCACTGGAGATTCGAATGAGCCGGAATCGATAGCCGGCCGATCGCGAATAAATAAACAAGACAATTGTCCTGTTCCTCGGCTCCGCGCCCGCCCATTCGCCGAGCCTCCAAGAGACCCAGCCAGCTTTTTCCTTCAGTCATAATCGCGCTGAACGTACATAAGGGACTAAAAAAGGCTACGCAGCTGCAAAGCCGCGATCTGGGCAGAATTTGAATCGAGGGAGCGACCTCGTTATTATTCGGACCGAAAGGTGTTTTCGACGAGGAAGTTGACCTTACAGTTGCTGCTACTTTATAACGGCCCCGGGGCACACCATTAAGCAGCAAGTGCGCGCTCGATATGCCCTGCTGTGCAAATAAATTACACAGCTTGACCGAAAAAGGTTTGAATCTGCATATATAGCTTTTCGATCGACAGTTAATGGCCCAATGTGCAAATTTTTTCTTGCTTTTATTTGTTTTATGCATCTGTGATTGTTCGACTTTGGTTATTTATTGTACTAAACCTTGGATGGTTTTCAATTTTAAGATTTATTATTCAGAATCTGCTATATTTTTCGTTGTTCTAGTATTTTTAATTTTGATAGTGCTTGTTGTGTTCTTACTGAATTTTAGCAGCTTTAATTTCATATCAGCAAAATAAAAGTTTTTTAAAATATTCAACAGCCTAGAAATAGCCATGAATTATTTTTCTTGATAGGCTAATGAAGATCGCAATGGAACCTGAACGAGAAATTGGAGAATATAGAACATTACATGAAATTTAGGACGTTTATTTCTACACACGACAGAGCGTCAAGAACAGTAATAGAAACCGTTTTTAACCATTATTGATTTTATACTTTTGACATTATTTCAGTAGTTGTAAACTATATTTATCGACCTTTCTTTTAAGTTGGTTAATGAAAAAATGGAACTTGTCATTTGTGTGTCAAGTGATAGTAGCAGTGTTTTGAATAAGTGAAAAAGTGGTACAAGTGGCTTAAATAAGTAGAGTGAAATACAGGACGACGAAAAATAAAAAATCATAGATTAGTTTAAATAAATAACATTAAAGGATAGTTAGCGACAAAACAAACAAATACCTAAAGAAAATAAAGTGGAAGATAAAACAAAGGCGATTTTCCTTTGCGCGGCAGTTATCGCGACTGCGCGACGGGAATAACGCCAACAAAAGTTCCTAAAGCAAGAATTGTCAAAACACGTTTTTCCGTAAATAAACAAAAGCACGCGAGTGAAAAGCGCGACGAACAGAGACACCAACGCATAAAAGTTAAAACCCGCGTATATTAAAATTTTATGCACACGAGGGAAAAGACATTAGAAGTAAACAATTTTTACTTAAAAGCAAATACAGCGATCTTATAACAATAAATAATACGTGGAAAATGGCGGAAAGCAAAGAACCAACGCTAATGGACATCATGAATAAACTGATAACTATGGAAAAGAAAATTGATGATGCAAGCACAACTTCAAAACATCAAATGGAAAAAATTAAAAAGCTAGAGGAAACTATAAGAATCCAGAACTCGAAAATAGAAATATTAGAAAGCGAGGCAAGAAAAATCAATTTGATAATTTTGGAATCCGGAGGAAAGGGAAGATATGTGGATGCTAAAAGAAAAATATTGAACGAGGTAATAGGAAGAATAGGGGTAAATATCACAGAACAAGAAATTGATTTCATAAAAAGAATAGGGATGCGAACAGTAAAGGCAAACAGACCAATCAAAGTGGGACTTACAACAAGATTCAAGAAAATAGAAATATTGAAAAATCATCAGGTTTAAAGGAAACTAAGATAGCAGTAAGAGAGGATCTAGATAAGAAGACTAGGAGATCCAGAAAAAATTAATACCGCATAAGATAGAGGCCAGGAGAAGGGGTATGAAAGCTTTGATAATAGGAGACAAGCTAATAATAAATGGAGAACAATGGATCGCTGAAAAGATCGAAGATCAAATAGATGTAGAGGAAGCGATAGAAAAGAATGAGGAAAAAAAGAAAAGGGGAAGATCGACAGATGAAGAAGGAGATAAAACCCCAAAAGGAGCCATACCATAAAAGATTAACTGGACACAGACGATGTTAGTACCCTATGGAAGTGAAACAACGAAGAAAGATGAGCGGTTGAACAAAAATACAAATAAAATTGGAAAGCAAGTATCTGATGCAGAATTATTAAATGAAACCCCGCGAAACATAACGAAAACAACAAGAAAGAACATGATTCAAAAACTAGTAGAAATTGAATACCGGACGGAAACAAAAATGATGACAACTGAAAGCGATGACTATGGACAAAGAAGAGAAGAAGGGAACTAGAGAAAGAGAAAAAAAGCAAAGAAAATGATAGTAACAGGAAAAGATTTACAAAACTGTTGGAACAGACAAAAATCGAAAAACCACTAGAATCCGTAATAAAAAAAGTGAAGAATTTACAAATATACAAAGAATTTCAAAGAGAAAAGCACAACATAATGCAACAAGAAGATAACCAAATAGAAATAAGTAACGAAAATAAAACATTAAGCAATAAACGTGAAGAATTATACCATGAGATGAATACAAGAAAGGAAATATATATTGGATGCTGGAATGTGCGAACGATGATCGAAGAGAGTACAACATACCAAGTATCAACTGAGATGAATAAATATAAAATAAGCATACTAGGAATTAGTGAAACACGCTGGAATGGGCCAGGGACAATAAAACTACAAGATGGAAACACAATACTGTATTCAGGTAACCCAGATTTGGATGCAAATAAAGAAAGAGGTGTAGCCCTAATGCTAAACAAAGAAGCAAATAAGTCACTAATAGAATGGGAAAGTACATCGGATAGAATAATATGGGGACGATTTAGAGCAAAATTTAGAAATATAGTAGTCATGAATATATATGCACCAACGAACACTCAAGATGAAAACATTAAAGATGAATTTTACGAACAACTCCAAGCAATATTCCAAAACTTACAGAAAAAATATAAACGAGACATGAAGATCCTTATTGGTGACTGGAATGCAAAAATAGGATGCGACAACACAGGAAATGAACATATAATGGGAAAATATGGGATAGGAACAATGAACAATAATGGAGAAAGACTCATAGAATTTTGTTCAACTAACAGCCTTATAATAGGAGGAACTTTATTTAGACATAAAGATATTCACAAAACAACATGGACTGCACCTGGAAATACATATAGAAATCAAATTGATCATATAACAATCGAGAATAAATGGAAAAATTCATTGAAAGATGTGAGAGCAATGAGAGGGGCAGACGTTGCATCAGACCATGAGTTGGTTAGAGCAAAACTAAAAATAAGCATCAAGGCAAACTACACACATAATATCAATACAAGAAAGAAATACAACGTTACTAATCTAGAACATCCAAATATACTGTTAAGATATCAGAATACTTTAGAAAACGAGATCGGGAGCATAAGCGACTTAAAACATCTAAATATAGACAATCTATGGGAAAAATATGTCTGCTATTAAAAATGCAGTCATGTCAGAAATAGGGTATAAAAACACAAGAGATCAGAAATGGTTAAGTACAGAGACAAAAGAAAAAATTGAAGAAAGAAAACATACCAAACTAAAAATTTTGTCTACAGCTAATGAAGCACTAAAAGAAACACTACAGAAAGAATACAGAAAAAAGCAAACTGAAGTCAAGATAAGCGCAAGGAATGATAAAAGACAATATATAGAAAATTTAGCGATTAAAACTGAAGAAGCAGCAAGAAAAAATAACATTAAAGAATTATACAACATTACAAAAGAATTCGGAGGAAGAAAATATGTGCAATCAGCAAGATTAGCTGGAAAAACGGGGAAATATATAAAACGCAAAAAATATACAAGAAAGATGAATAGAACATTTTAGAGAAATTTACAAATTGAAAACGCAAGAAAAAGGAACATTAGAACCAATAGAAGCAGTAGAAAAACTTAACGTTGATGAAGAGAATTTTACGAAAGACGAAATAAGACAGGCAATTAAAACTTTGAAAAATGGTAAAGCTGCGGGTATAGATTACATAAATGCGGAACTTATAAAAGCACACGTGGACTTGTCAGTAGAAGTACTACACATACTAATAAATAAAATATGGGAAGAAACACAAATTCCCAATGAATGGCTACAAGGAATAATTATTAAATTACCAAAGAAAGGAAACTTAACAAATTGCGAAAACTGGAGGCCAATTACATAATTATGTGTAGCAAGTAAAATCCTCACAAAAATAATGTTAGAAAGAATGAAGACTGCAATTGAAGAAAAACTGAGGGAAAATCAAGCTGGGTACAGAAAACAAAAATCATGCACGGTCCATATATGCGCACTTAGAATAATACTCGAACAAGCTGCCGAGATGAATGAAGATATATACATAACATTCATCGATTTCTATAAAGCGTTTGACTCAGGGGACAGACAAAAATGTGGCACATCTTGGAGCAATATGGAATCCTGAACAAATATTTAAGAGTAATAAAACCTTATATAATAACTAAACAGCAAGAATTGAGCATAACGGAGAGTTACTACAACCTATAAATATAGAGACAGGAGTGAGGCAGGGTTGCATACTATCACCACTGCTTTTCCTTATCATAATTGACTGGGTGATGAGGAATACTATAGATGATCAGACAGGAATAAATTGGGAATTTCTACGAAACTAGAAGACTTAGAATTTGCAGACGACATAAGTATTCTATCTACAAATAAACACCATATGCAAAGGAAAGCGAATAAATTAGACAGCATAGCAAAACAAGTAGGGCTACGTATAAATACAGAAAAAACAAAATTACTAACAAAAAACCCAAACAAAGAAAATAGTGTACTCATAGAGGGAAAAAAGATACAGGAAACAGAAGAGTTTTGCTATCTTGGCAGCATTCTGAGTCCAAAAGGAGGAACAGAGAGAGATGTGGTTAGGAGAATTGGCTTAGCACGCAATTCATTTAATACTTTAAATAAGACATGGGCATCGAAAACATCACACTTCAAACAAAGTTAAAAATATTCAGATCAAATATAAAAAGCATTCTCCTATATGGCTCAGAAACATGGAAAACGACAAACACACATATGAAAAAGATCCAGGTATTTATAAATAAATGTTTGCGAATTATATGCGGCATATTTTGGCCAGATAGAATTACCAATGAAGAACTATGGAGGAAAACAGGAGAAGAACAAATAGAAAAAACTATAAAAAGACGCAAATGGAAATGGATCGGACATACGCTTCGGAAACCAAGCAATAGCATACCAAGGCAGGCTTTAGATTATTGTGGAAGTGGAAGAAGAAAGCCAGACCATTGGATACATGGAAAAGGAGTATTCAAAAGGAGATGGAGAAGAGCAATAAAACATGGGGAGAAATCAAAAATATAGCAAAAGATAGACAAAAATGGAAGAACTTGGTGGAAGAATTAACACACGAACCCACCACCGATACCGATACGCAGGAGACCTTGCTATCAACAACCTACTAGCTTCTGAAACATCCCAAATGGATGCCCTATGCTCCATAGGAGTGAAAGGAGAAGAATGAAATTGTTTAATTGGTTTTTAAAGTTAGTTATTTGATTCTTTGTTATTGTCTTCTAATTATACTTTTCTTTGTTTGACCAGTTCTAGGATATACAGCGGGGAAATGTTAGGGTTATATAATTGGATTGGCAGACTTTGGTTGCTCTCTTAACAGCTTTTGTAATAGTTTTTGATAAGAACTGTACGCCTAAGTTGAGTTTTTAATTAGAATATATTAACTAGTCAATAATCTAGTTGTTTTTGGAACGAAACCCAGTTGATATACGATATTATTAGTCTTAGAAGGTGTCGGGCTTACATCGAAGATGGTTGAAATCTGACTCAGGTATTATTTTTTGTTGAATAGGTAGAAAGTTTTTAACGATCAGAAGATCGTCGATGTTTGGTTGGTAATCCTGTCGGTGCAGATAAGTTAATTTGCTGTGTGCTACAACTTGCAGCTGATGTGTTACCACAAGTTGGTTTAATTAAAACTATTGTGATTCGTGACACATCCCCAGTAAGTTTTACGTATTTATGTTAATATACATTGGTAACATAAATTATATCGACCTTCCTAAATATTGTACTAGGTGGTTATAATTGACATGTGCTATAGTCAGTAGTGTTGACAACTGTAATCGTTTTGAAGTCGATAGTGCCCACTGGAATAAACGGTTAAATTGGATTTGTTTTTGTGTTATTATTGCTACTTTTTCCATACGGTTGTCGATGATCTCTTTTTGTTAAATACGTGATATCTACTGATATTTAATGTTTCTACTGCTGTTAAGTATGTTTTGGTTGCATTTACCACATCTACATTATATCTGACAATGAATAATACCAATACTGATTTTTGTAAAATAAATAAAATAAAAGTTTTTATTTAGATGACAGAGGTTGAATTAACAGTTAGATAAAGTGTAGAATGACATCTGCAATTTTAAATAATTGTATGATTTATTTAAGTATTTATATGCTGCGTAGATAAGGTCTTGCGTGTTTAACTACAGGCTAAAACTAAACAATTTTTATTGACAAAAAATTCTACTTTTTAGTTTGAGTAGCACGTTACTACCCTTATGTACCGTAGGCTCTAGATTGTAGCAGAACTATCCTGTTACGACCCCAAAGAGCCTTCGTGGTCTGTTACGCGGAACTATTATTATGTTATTATTATATAATATAAATTAATTTTTTTATTTTTCAATATTTATACTATTACTAGAATTGATGAAATCTGAAATAACTTGTAGCAGTTATATCAATGGATACTAACTAAATTAGTAGAACTGATTTCAATAATATGGCATTTATAGAGAAAACAGAAACATTTATTTATCTCTATAAAGTTGCACGGCAAAAATATTTTTTGGAGTTACAAAATAGTTATTTTAAATTATTTTAAATTTATTTCAATTCTAATTTTAAAAATATTACTATATTAATCTCTACAAATTGCACATCTTAACTGCAAAATCTTTATTTAATAATTATATGAAGACAAAATGCAAGCATTCTAAATAAGTTAATATATAAAACATAATGCAAATGATATGCAGCTTAAAATATATAATTACAATTTAATGAAACCTTGTAGGAACGCTTTTTTATCGTAATAGTCACAGCAACTATATTTTTAAGTTACAAGTAGAAATAACTATACAAGAATGCAATTATAATATTAATGAATAATCAAGATAGAGGCAATTTTATTTTCTTTCACATAATTTTTAAGCTTTATTTTAACGTACTCGGTTTGTGGATTCAGTTATTGGTTTCAACTTAACGATTATTTAACCTTATCTATCCTTACAGTGAATTAGCTGGTAATTATTTAACACAATAATATCACTAATTCCGATATCCTATCATATAAGTGATATAGGACTTTCAACATTTGGTGCCGTGGCACTAATAACTGCAACTTGGATTTAACACCGTTAACGTTCTCGTTGGTTATTGGCAAAAAACTATGTTCTAACTTCTGAAAATTCCACAGTGCTAAAAAAGCCTTTATTGCTGACTTTTAATTGTAATTTCGTCCTTTGGCACTCCCATTCTAGCATTATTCTTAACTCTGAGTCAATCTCCTGCTTCTAATCGTTAAACATCCAATTTTTTCTTTCCTCTGGTTGCAAATGATTGCTACACGACTATTTCAGCTTCAATTTCTATCTTTAATTTTTTTTAATTTCTCTAGAACTATTAAATTGCTCTTCTGCATCTCTCTGCTTATCCTAATTTTCCTATGACTTCTTCCTTAAAAATTTTAGAACATCTTTCTGCATTTGTCTGTATTCCTTCTGTCAAACTTTTGTAATTACGAATTTGCTTTTACTTCTTATAATTCATAATTTTGTATCATGTTTTTAGACCATTCTAAGCGTTTGTTTTAATCTTTTTCTCTAAAAGGTTTAAAATGTTCTTATAATTTTTTCTCCAACACCATTCCGACATTACAATGGATTTGAAACATATTTTTCCAGTTTCTTATCTTCAATGATTAGAGATAATATCATTTTTTTCGGCAATATTGTGTATTTATGCGATATTTATCTCTAGCATGAATTATCAATTCACTAATTAACTCATTAATACCGTAAGTACTTATATATAATTTTGCAGGCCGTTTTGCTCTTCAGTGCACTTCCATCACTATACCAATTGTCGTTCCTTAGACAGTGTCCAACAGCGAGGTGTTAGGTCATTGAAACGGGTATAACATTGGTGGTAAAGGAACTAGCACATGCGCAATAGTTGATATATACTCGTTAGTTGCTATTTCAGTAGTCATAAACACGTGAACGATTGAACCACGCATCTTTGTTTACGACACCTTTGTTGCAACCAATCAATTGGTGGTGGAAACATAGGATTTTCAACTCAATTAAATGTTTAACAACTTTAGAACGAGAAGAACTATGAGACTTGGAACAGCTCGGGGAAGTGATGGGACTGTTAGAATATCAGGAAACGGGCTGTGGAAGCAAGCCCTAGCCTTTTAGCAACACGACACCGCTCGCCCTTTGCGCATATCAGACAAGTCAGTATGCCGAATTTTACACTTTAACCTTCACTTTTATCCTTACAATTTTGGTGATTCAAGAACTAAAAGAAAATTACTTGTACGGTAGTTTATGTTTCCTGAAACAATGCTGGAAGCCTTGAAAAATGACAGTATTCGTATAACCAGTGTCAAGTGCTGTAAACAAGCAAAATTGCACGTACTGGTGATCGGAAAATAATTTATGGAAAGTTTAAAGGTTCCTACATAGTAAGAGAGTAACTGCGTGGCGCGGAACAGTCCAATTTGGCGCAAGTGGACCTTACCTTTTCGAAGAAAACGGACGCACTGTGAGGATCAACTCACAGCGTTACCTTACAATATTGAGAGAATTTTTAATGCATAAATTAAGATTGTTCTCGATAGGATTTGGTTTTAACAAGATGGGGTTACTTGCCTCATTTAATTGCGGGGGTATGTGAACTGGCCTCCTCGATCACCGGATCTTTCACCGTGTGATTATTTCTTATGAGGCTACCTGAAAGCTGAGGTTTACATTGATAACCTATATACTCTTTAAGCTTTTTTAGAAGCCATAACTTGAAAAATTCGAACATTTTTACGTGCTATGCTAGCAAGTTGTACGGACAATTTTTCCACCTGCCTGAAACAATGCCTGGACAAGAAGGGTTGCAACTTGCACGACGTTATTTTTTACACTATTTTGTATGTGATTTATGGTTTTTAAATGGCATTATACATGTGATCCAAATAAAAATAAAAATTTGATCAAAAACATCTGTAAGAGTGTTTTGAAAAACGTAATAGTTGCATGCTCTTACCCTGTATATACTTAAATACCGTCGTACTTGATTCTGAAATTTAGCAGATCTGTGCAAATGTGTGGTAGGCTAAAAATTTTCTTTCTCGACCGGTGCCGCTATCATCAAAAATCATCCAGAATATTTATTCGGTATTATTTTGAGAAATATGTACCCTTTAAGGAATTTTCCGTTACAATATCAACGTAGAAATGCATCACCAGAGTTTTATTCTTTTACCCTAACTGTATCAGAGTAAATAAATTGTTTTATATTTTTTTTTACTAAATATAAAAAACACCAAAAAGCCAACAAAATTATTTATTATTGTGTTATATATTCTGAGATAACAGAACTAATTTGTGGCAATGGAACGTTCTAATAATAATATAAAATTAAAAATAATATTTATTTTATATATCCGTATGTGAAATCATTATCAAATTAAACGTCTTATTATTTAAATATTTTCTACTGATTAATATAAAAGAATAAAATAATCATCCTTGTAATACCCTTGGCAGAAAGCAATATTATTAATATACATTAAAGTAATTTAAATAAGACCAAGGGGAAAGCCCGACTAAGCAAAAATAAAATTTATTGTCCCCTTCCTTGGTTTATTTATGTTATAATACTTTCAGGTGCACGAAGTTATATACCATTCGTGATAAATGCATTTCGCTTTTTATGCGAGTAATTCTGTTGTTTGTCAAAGTCTTTTGCAGACGAGCATGACTATAAAATATTTTTCTCAGCCATTTCGTATATTAATTTTTTGAGGCTTTACAAATATATATACACCATGATATACAATAAATTATTTGGTTGCGAAAATTTATTTTTAATTGCAATACGTTCATAGATTTAGTAATTATAATTATTTTGTATTGCACTTTGTAGTTTAATAATAATGGAGTCAGGATATTTTATAAATGTTTTTTTTGTAAATGTTATTTGTATTTCTATTATAAATAACCATTACATAAGCAAATTTTTGAAAAGATGATTTCAGTTTAAGAAAAAAGTTACCTATTTTCCTGTAATTTTGATTGGAATACAAATTTCTTTAGCAATACCTAGCCAGCTACTATACACATGTGATATTAATAATATAATGGTATATCTCCAGTGCCCCGCGAGGGAGCACGGCTTGCAAACTGAGAGGTTAAGGCTCTCATATGTTCGCCCTTTCTCTTCGATCGTCACGCACCATTTCTGATGCGGAGCGATGTGTCAAGTACCGCTCTTAAACTACCGCTGTTATTACACTGGGTTTGAAATGAACTCAGACATGCAATCTAGCCGATCACAAACTGGCACTCAAAAAATGCGACCTAGCCAAATTCACTTATTCAGATGATCTGCCCACCAAACTGTGGAAGTCGAAATGTTGAGACTGATTTACAGGACTTTTCGTTATAGGAGGCCGCATACCAAGCGTATGGACAAATAGCACGATTGTGTCCATCTGGAAGAAGAAAAGCAAGGCTGGAAAAAATTAAAATTTTCATTCAATTCGCTTGCTCTCGCACACTATCAAATTCTCGAGTGCGTCGTCGAACGTCGATTGTGAAACATCGCTACAATCACACCCAATCAATACCGTTTTATTAAGGTATGCAGTACGATAGACGCCGCTCAAGCTGCGTGATTAATCATCGAACGACATCGAGAATAGTCAAATCCGTTCCATCTCGCGTTTCCCGACTTAGAGAAAGCATTCGATCGCTTACCCCATGCTGTGATATGATACGTGCTACATCTGCACGGAATTCCAGAAAAACTAATTAAATGGATACAACTCCTATACAGACAGCGGAAGAATAAAGTTCTCACAGCTGCTGGTGTGTCCCGTGAATTCGATATACCAGTCGGAGTTCACCAAGACATACGCCAGTCACTTTTACTTTTCATCCTAGTAATAGACATTGTCCAGAAGTCCGCACCCTTGACGCTTTTACAAGGGTGCACATTAAAAAAATTTGGCGTACTCGAAGTACTTATGTAAGAGTATATAAAAATATAAGTTTCATAACGTTTTTCTAAGACCATATCATTTACTAAGTCAACTTTCAAAAAATTGATCAAATATAGTGTCTTCATCTCGTAGATGTCAGATAGCAGCACCATCAAAATATATTGCAAACATTAACATTGCCTTTTAGAATTGATTTAAGTTATTTTGTGTTAAGTTTATTTTGGGTTTATTAAAGGAAATTGGTAGTGAATTTGGAATGATGTTACAAAATGAAATCTACGTAATGAATTTCTAAGAGAATTGTCCACGTGAATTTGTAACTTTATTTTTCACCTACATTTAACCTAAAAATCGCAGTAAAAATTGCGATGTGTGTCAATTGCGCAGTTTAAGTGTTAGAAATTATCATGAAGCAAAATAAGTATTAAAAAGACAAAATACAATTTTACAATGTACAAACATTAAACAAGCAAACATTTGCTTTACAGGTAAACCAAAGCGGACCCTATGCATGAAACTAAACTATAGGGTTTAATAACATTTTATTGAAACGAATGACAGTTAATTATATTAAAGTGAAAGTCAATAGCGGCAAAAATTCAGCGGTCGGAACCGAAAACTTTGAGGCCACTTTCAGTCAAACCGGTCTCAAGATTTTCTGATCATGATTTTTGACGTCTGGACTTGAGTTATGGTCCTTAGTTGAATACTGAAAACGTTATGCCTTTATCTATCACAGATCAAACGTTATAAGGCGTGATAGACGACAGACACGAACAAAGTAGAAGCTGATCTCCAGCTTGGAAACTGCTTTACAGGCAAGACACCAACCAGGGGTACGCTAAAAAGGTTATCAAATTGATAAGAGAAGAAACGCCAAAAAAGCGGTGTTGCTAGATTGTGCGGAGAATTGATAACTGTAGGAAATAATATATAGAGAATAGGGATAGCTTTTTGCTCGACTTGGAGGAACACCGAGATAAAATAGCACATACAGAGCTTGGGTATTAACGAGTTACATGTAATAATTAAAAAATAAATATAAAAGATCAGAAATAACTGATAGCTAATAAGTGATAATATGAAATAAATAAATCTAAAACTAGATATACTAGCCCAATAGTTACAACAAATAAAAAATAACGTGCATTTTAAACATGTGATCAAACACAAGAAGGAAATAGTGGAAAAGCTGAAAAGGAAGGTTAGGAAATAAAAGCTAGCAGTGAAAGGGATAAGAAAAATGAAAGTAACGAAGAAACAGAAGAAAAAATTCGTACTGTGGTGGAAAAATAGGAAGCATCATAGATAAAAAAGTCCATATTAAAAAAGTAAGAAGAATTGATAAATACAAGGAAGAAAGAAAGTTATAGATTTTGATAAAACTGACAAAAGAAAACATAAAGTCAGATTTACAAAAAATTTGAAAGACAGAAATATGGATAGACAAAGATTTTTCTAAAAATATTTAAGAGGAGTGGTAATTATTAATATCACAAAAAAACAATGAAGGATAAAGGACTTAGGGCTTACATAAGGTAAAATAAACAAGGTAAGAGGTAATAAAAAACTAATAAGAAAAATAGTACCAGTCGTAAAAGGACACTGACAGAGAGAAACTCTCTGGAAGAACAAGCCGGAAAAAATCATTAGAACTAACAGAAGAGAAAAATGGATACAACAGATAAGGAAAGGAGTAATAGCAAAATTGATAAGGCTACGAAAAAGGAAATAAATATGGAAATTGATAAAAATAATAGAATTAACAAATACACAAAGGCTGAAAAACATATAAAATTGTAATGAGACAAATAGTAAAATAAAACGATTAACTAAAAGAATCTAAAAACCAACAATAATTCTAAACAATCAGTCGAAAAACTAAAGATAGGTACATGGAATGTGACAAGCACAAATAAGGAAGAAACTTTAAAGAATTTAAATGATATAATGAATAAATATGAATCAGATATGTTGGCCTTACAGGAAACGAAACAACAAGGAAAGAAAATACTAGAAACAGAGAAAATGTGTTTTTTAAGAGTCGTCGAGGGAAGCACAGTTGGCTTTATAGTAGACGAAAGAAGTAATAAAATGGCAGTAGACTTTAAAGCAATTGCAGATAAAACATGTCACTTACAAATACGGAGTAAATATTAAAAGATAAGTGTGGTAAATAGACATGCTCCGATAGAAGATAAAGAAAAAAAGACAAAGAAACGTACTAAGCATATGTTTCAATCACAAAGACATCAACAAAGTGACAAAGTAAGAAACCAAGCTTGTAGAAAATAACCACTTTAAAGCAGTCAAAGATTGCAGAAGTTACACATGGGGACAGACAGTGATACTGACCATATCCTTATCATTATCAAAATTAGATAGAAAGTAACGGTATGAAAAATAGTTAGGAAGGAAAGGCAATGATATGATAACATACATGAAGTAGAGGTGCAACAGAAACTACAAAAAGGAAAAGAAAGAAAGTTAACAGAACAAAACTTAGTAGACTATTTATTAGAAGAAAAATGAAAAAAAAATGATAAAGCAGCAAATCTAAGATGAACAGTTAATAACGACTGTAAAGGAGTCTTAATAGCTAAAACAAAAAAGAGGCAGAGCTTGAAAGATAAATTATACAAATAAAGAGGTAAAAACTTACTAAAATAGAAATATCTCGAAAAATGCTAATTCCAGATCAATATATTGTAGAAGCAAAGAAGGGTTGCTTTTAAAATAAACAAATGAAGAATTAGTTAGATGTGTGCAGTTTTTTAAATATTTACTTAATGAGCAAGATAAAAATATACAACGGGCAGCAGAACAAGTACCCCCAGATCTATCAGAAATAATGAACAAGAGGAAGTAAAAGAACGAACAGGACAAGAAGTACAATAAATGATAATATAACTAAAAAACAATAAAAGCCTAGGAGAGAATCGAATTACAGCAGAAATTTTGAAAAAAGGAGGATAAAAATTATATAAAAAATTGTATCATGTAATATTGACAATATGGAAGAAGGAGAAAATCCCAAAACGTTGAAGTAGGGCTCTCGCAAGTCTAATATTTGAAAAAAGGACAAAACCTTATGTAAAAATTATAGAAGAATGATTTTTTTAGACGTATTATACAAAGTATTAGCAAGAATTATACGTATAGATTAAAACTATTTGAAAACATAACTGGATTGAGGTCGGGTAGGTCAACAGTAGTTTGGATATTTACATTAAGAATGATTCAAAATAATAGTTACGAGGACTACATATGCTACTTTTGGATATTAAACAAGCATACTACGCTATCTCGAACAATGATAAACGAAACTCTGGGAAAAACGAAAAAATACCAGTCAAACTAACAAATCTGGTGAAAATAACAGATTATAATAAGAATATTATAAATTAATATTTTTTAAATCAATTCACAACAAAAAGTATTAAGACAAAGGGATCCACTATCAACTGATTTATTCAATCTGGTCCTAGAAGTAACTGTGTGTGTGTGTGGGTGTGTGTGTGAGAGAGAGAGAGAGAGAGAGAGAGAAATATACAAACAGCAGGGCTAGATTTTTGTAATAAGGAACAGTGCATTGCTTACGCAGATGATAGCGTTATCTTAAGAAAAAGCAAGAAACTATTTAAAACACATTTAAAAGGTTTGAAGAAGAGGCGAATAAATGAGAACAAAATTAAATTAACGAAAATGCGAGTAGATCCAATTAAAGAAAATTTCCATATCGTATTTAAATTTCAAAATAAAGAATACATTTTTAAAAGTCAGTCATTTTAAATATCTAGGAGTTATGGTAACAAACAAGGGCGGAATGCGATAGAGAAAAGAATCCTAAAAGGAAATAGAACTGTAGGGTCAGTGAAAAAATGTTAAAGGCCAAAACTGTCTCGAGAGCAGCGAAAATAGGTACTTATGAAACTATTGTTCAACCGGTGGTATTATATGCAAGCGAGACTTGTACAATGACAAAAAAGACAAAGTTAAATTTGAAGTAGGGGAGAGCAAAGTACTAAGAAAGATTTTTGGAGACACCCAATTAAAGAAAGGAGTCTAAAGAAGACGTACAAATAGAAAAGTCATAGAAATGTCCGGAAAACCAAAAATTTTACAAAAGATAAAAGCAAATAGAGCGAGATGGTTAGGTCAAAATACCGGAACAAAGATATATTTAAAAATTTCTGACCAGAGGAGAATGACGGACAAAAGAAAATGTTGGCCTAGGAAAAAATGGCCCCAGGAAGTTCAAGAAGAGTGTGATTTGGATTAGATTTGTAGCAAACCGAATACTCAAAATTATTTCTTATAACGTTCATGGCTTTAGGGTCGGTAGATGCAGACCACAATTAGCCCGTGCCAAATTAATTGGACATTTGGTTTCTTGTACCTGCCGAAATTATAGGAAATATTTTTTTTATTCTCACCAAAAGAGACAAGTTTCAACCCTTAATTACGACCAGTTTACGAACGACAAAAGCAACGAGTTAGGTAGAAGACGACGAGCCCTCGCCAGATGCATGTCTGCCTACCGAAATTTTGTCGCTCGCTATTTTTGACTTGCCTGTCACGGCATTGTGTACATTAAAATATAGTTTCGCACGTCGATTGTGTTTATATTTACAATTTACCACTCTAAAGCCTATAGATTTAGTAATGTACTGTAAATAATTTGACAAATTAACTAACACACTACTGCAATGTATTGGTACATCAGTGTTATACGATGTGTATGGAAAGTGTTCTAACCTCTTTATTAATAAACGCTCTATATACTTTTAATATTTATAGAATTTTTTTGTTAAAATGATTTTGTGTGTGTTAAGATGGGGCGTAATAAATGTTAATTAATTGTAAGATGACGATATTTTCAATTATTTAAAATGTTCAAAACAACATTTTTAAACAACTCAAAAAGGTTTTCGATTCACCCTATTGTATGTTTGATGTCTATAGCAAAAGTACTAAAAGGAAATCATTAAATGTAGTGGAAGATAGCTGAGGGCACCGTCAGTGCTATCAAATAAATGTGTGCCCTTACAGCAAACCGGAAATGATCTCACTCTCATCCCAACATTATTACTTCGGTTTTGTTGCACTATCGACTCGAGATAAGGTTGGGTGATAGCACCCAGATAGATTGCATTCGGGGCGCCAACCCCGAAGTGCATCGCAGGGCGCGGAGCGCGAAGGGGCGACGGTGTATCCCGAAGTGTGTCGGATAATGTTGTATATCAAGGAGGTCGACCGGTGGCTGGCCACCATATAACTCACGCCCGAGGATTTTCCGGCAATTTGTTCCAACTATCGAGTGAACCGAATCGACGTGTCGCCCGCACTCATAAAACTCTGCTCGCCGGCAAATATCGGGAGCACGTCATCCGTTTGTTTTATGCGCCTGCAAATTGACGCCCCGCACCGACGCCCGCTTAACGGTAAAAGTTCGGATTGCGGCAATCGAACGGAACTTTATCGGCCGCTCTTCTAATTATTCCGCGGGACGCGCGAGCTTAATATCGCGGCGCCGAGCCGGAACTCGGGACGTCGCCCCTCGGTAAAAATGGAACTTGGCAGGCGCGATGCATCGCTGAGCCTGTCCGAACTGCAGACGAAGTTCTGGCGAAGTTTTATTTATGTGCTTACCTGCCGGCTTGCAGGAAGCTTGCAAAAAGCATTCCGCTGCAGTGTTCGGCGGGGGCGCCGCAGTCGCTAGTTCGCCGAGCTTGAGTATAACGAACTGGCAAATGTCGGGAGCACCTAAAAGGAATATCGCAACTCAAAGTGGAGGGACCGAAATTGCAAAAATTGTAAGCTCCTGGGAAAATGACGTGGATTCTAAATGAAATTATTTTTATGGTTACCTTCAGGTATTTTCCACCTTGATAATTTTAGTTTAGTACTATTAGACTATAATAATACTCTACTCACTACAATAATAGTTTTTAGAAAAGGATGTGTTAGTGGAAAGTAAAATCATTTAGACTATCGTTCAATTTACAAGAAAAAATTACTGTTAATATGGGTAACCAGTGCTTCAAAATGATATAGGTGTTCGCGTCGTAGTCGATGGTCATTTGCAATGTGCAGCTAATTACAGCCTGTTTCAGAGCTCTAGACTAATGGTTATTCCATGTCGGGCTTTTAAAAGTTTTTCAGTCTGCAATGCAGATAAAGTTTCCTACACTTGACTTTTCAGTAGTCGACAAGTCCACATCCTTTTCGAGGGTAGTTTACATGTGTACAGAACAAAAAAGTTTTATGTGATTTATCGCTAACTTTTTTGAGCTTAACTAAATTAAAAATATTAAAAATAAGTTTCGTTTATGTTCTTTCTTTGCGAACTGGCATTCCAAGTTATTTGGTCAGTAGCAGTAGACAAATGTCACTCTTCAATTAGAAGTAAAAAAAATTTGCGTTAAGTTCTTTTACTGGCGGGTGGTGTGGACATTAGGAATTGCAAAAAAACCCTGAGAAATACGAGTTTAACTGAGTAATAAACAACTTTTTTAAATAGAACAGATAAAGGTAAATTGTAGGAATTATTGCCAGCATGGTCCTGTAGTTAAGGGGCTGGCTGAGATGCGGACGGACCCGGATTCATTTTTCGGAGCTCTCCAATGCCAGAGGGTGGCCTTCTTCTTTCGTCGTAGACTTCATGTTATACGCGTCGTGACTCAACTACTTGTTTTGTTAGCTTTTTACGATGTCCCGTCATTGACTTCTGTTTTGGGCTGTTCTTGTAGCCTATTCGATAGTATAATCGGTGATCTCTTTAATCTAGTCCATCCACCTCTTGATACCTGAGTTCTACCCTGTAAAACTAATCTTTCGAGATTGTCTGAATTTCTTCGTTGAACATGCCTAAAGTATCTTGTATTTTTCCGTATATGAGTTTGGATAATCTTGTAGATTTTTCGATTTCTTCAATGATGGAACACATTAGTTCTTTTCTCCGTCCAATGACTATAGTTCGAAGAAGTCAATTTGTCTGGAGTCTATATGTCGCATTATCCACGTTTCTGAAGCATAGAGTAAGTATGGGAAATACTAGCGTTTCCATAAGTGTTTTCTTAGAATTAATAGTGATGTTACGATCTAGTCGAGGCAAATTAGTAAAGAAGCTCAAAATTTTTAACGGGTACACATATCGAGACGTTCCAAGGCGCATTCGATTTGTAAGAGCATCAGAAAAAAATGTTACCACATATTTTTTGTATGAGATTTTTGCAAACCAAAAGAATATTTTATTTCTCGCTTAATATTGGCAAAATTAACTCATTCTCGTTACTCGGGGGTTTTTGGGGACGCTGATCACGAATACGATGTTTAAAAGTGCCTTGATGCACTTTGGAGCATAACTCTAGGGATGAGAGTGATTTTAAAGAATTACCTCAAATTTGTCTGCGTTAGTAGTAGAGGCATATGTATATTGTATTATATTGATAATTACGGGTTTAGTGTTTAAGTTAATCGGTATCATTCTATCATTTATGAGATTGTACCCTATAACATGTTTGACGATTTGTTTGGTTGTAATTATTGCTACTCCATTTCTATTTAGTTTGTCATATCCCAGAAATAGATATTATTATTATTTATAGGTGTGGAGTGTCCTGATTTCTTCTAGTGAGTTTCAAATATTCCAGTGATTTGTATTTTATTTCTTTGAAGTTCTTGTTCTAAAATGTAGGTCTTCCCCGTTCATTTGTTAATTTTATGTACCTATAGTTAGTTCTTTATTTTTGATTGTGCTTAATGCACCCCCTCTCGGAAATCCGATTGGTGGACTCTTTTTACCTCCGGATAGTTTAGCTTTGAGATTAGTAATTGGGTTTTTATGGGAATAATTACAAGTTAGCCTTCCTTGATTTTTCAACAGACGCCCAATCTGGGTACAGACGCTGGTTGTAGCCATCCAATATAGAAACTCATGCTACAATTATTTTTATTTTGGTCTACGGGGATATTTTATTTCCCTCCTACCCGGCATATCTACCGAGCGTTTCCCTATCCACCATCTAAGGACGCGCCCTCTAGTGGTTTCAAGCTCTTCGGAGGGGGCGAGTGGCCTACTCATTCACTAAAAATAACTGAATGTGCTGCTGATGTGATAAACATATTAGCTAAATGCATATCTGGCATAAACAATTGTACATAAAATAACTGTATGTAATAACTGTACAAACATGACAATTGCATAGCATAGGCAAAACATAAATCCACCACTACAAGTCAGAAACAAAACTGTAGTAAAAAAAGTGGACAACAAAAAGTAAAAGTGCGCCGAAGTAGGAAAAGGCCATTTTATTGACCGGATAGGTTTCTTAATCAAGTACTTCAGAAGAAAATAAGGCTTTTCCAACAAAACCACACATTGTCATATTCTACCGTTGTAGTTTCCAAATTCCAGTTACTGTTCTAATTAACTCTTCATTTCTATTTCCTCCAAATTTAATTTCTAGTTACTTTTTTTTATTCCTAAATCTAAAAACAATGTTTTTATCAATCAGTAAATATCGTACCGTTTTTATACAAACAAATATGTATTTTACAATAGCACTAAAGCTTTATTGAACTAAGTGTGAAACCTCAAAAGACACATTTTTGAAATTGATTATCTCAAATAATGGTGTTCAACTTTCTTTTTAAAAGAAATCAAATTTTTGAACCTACGCAAACCTTCCGGTACAGGTGATGTGACACCTGAGATGTTAAATAAAATACGAAAAAAATAATGCTATTTTTAAACTGATTTATTGGCCCAAGCAACTAAATATTGTCGAAATTATATTAAACACAAAGACTTAAACAATGTATGGTCCTATCGTCCAATAAGCTTGTTGCCCATTATTTCAAAACTATTGAAAAGACTTTTACTGCAAAGAATAACGAAGCAGGAATACCTTTGCATCAGTTTGTCTTTTGTCAAAACAATTCTACGATGCAACAAACCCATAGAATATTTTACACGATTAAAAAACAAGAAATTTTGCACACCGGTCTTTCTTTATGTAAGCTGGGCATTTGACTAAGTTTGGTGCTTGAGATTTTTGCCCCCAACGTACTCTAATCTTCTTAATCCCTACTTATATCACGGGAAATTTAGAACCAGAGTCAATAACAAGTATCTGATATGAAACCATTTAAGTCTGAAGTACTGCAAGGAAGCGTCCTGGGTCTTTTATTATGTGTCTTGTACACTGCAGGTGACACAACTACCAAAGGTACTGTAATGGGTACTTTTGCTACAATTAACGAAGAAAAATCAGTACTTCACTTTTCGTAGAGACCAGTGTACTTTCGTTTGTCTAAATATTCTACAAATATCTATATAAACTAGTACAAAATACTTAAGGATGCATTAGATAACATGCTAAAATAGAAACAACATTTAGTTAAAAAACGTAAGCAAATAGATTTAAAATTTAAGGTAATACAATGGCTTATTAATAGGAAATCTAAATTTCTACTTGAAAATAAACTGTTAATATGTAAAACAATTCTTAAACCGATATGGGTATAAGGTACATAGTATACCTCTGATAACATTTGGTATGTCTTTTAATTCACTTCATAAAGACCAGAAAGATGTCATAACAGAAAAAAGTATTAACTACCACAACAAGCTGGAAAGCCACATCGACATGCTTCTAAACACTCTTCTGGAACCGCAAAGTATAAGAAAGCTTAAAAAACAATGGTCAAGTAATCTAATAAATAACTAAGGACGACTATTCTATGGAGAAGACTTCAATAAAGAACTTCGTAGTTCTTAAGCCAGCACATTTATAAAAGGTGGCCCAAAGTGAAGTCCGGATTTGAACTTCGCGCCTTGTTTTTGTTTTAGGGTCGATGACTCTGATATTTTACCAGATGTTATCTACAATTATTCTAATTAGTAAATATATAACTCTATACAAAAGAACAGCGAGTTATTATTTTAATATGCATTTTGCGACGGTCGGAAATAGTGCACCAAATAAATCAACCGAAGATCGGTAAAAATTGATGAGTTTGATGGTAATGGATGCAAGACCTCATGAGTATTACCTAAAAATAAAGTCTTATAAGAATATTGCCATGAGTAGTCAATGTGTCTCTGAAAATCCAAAAATGCCGACAGAATTGTAAACAACAATTAGACATTTTGAAAAGTTTTCTTCAGATAATTCTTTTCATCTTCATGCGTTTAAAATTTAATTGAAGGAAGCATGTTGACCACTCTCATTCTCATTTTTATTTTATCAATTGTTTTTTAGGAAATTATGCAGTGGATTCTCGATTTAGCCAAAATTAACCTTAAATGATAAGGCACATTTTTAATTCAAAGAGTTTATAAACAAACAAATTGACGTATTTGGGGTTTGAAAAATTCTTGCGTATTTCATAAAATGCAAATGGAATCACAGCGAGTTATTGTATGGTGCGGTTTTTGACCAAGTAACGAGATACTTCTTCGAATATGGTGCTGAAAATGTTATAACTGTAATTGAGGATCGTTAACGTTACATAATAATCGTTTTTTAGCATTAACTAAGCAACATTAATCTGAAACAAATGCCGTTTTAGCAGGACGGCACTACTTGCCATATACCAAGCAACCCTTTCCAACGGCTACCTTCAATTTTATCTATTTTCGGAGGTGGCAGATCAAGAAACTGCTACTGTTACTGAAACTGTGTTTTCAGATTGTAGCGATAGCCCCATGTTTCGTCTTCGGTTATAAATTTTTGAGGAAATCTGATACAATGGTAGTAGCCTGAGGCAGTTTATTTGAAATTGCAGCATTTAGAAGCCGCGGAACAAATTTTGCATCCAATTTTTCGTCAAAATTTTACACATTTTAGCTTTTATAACCTACAACTGATCTTCTACTTCTGTGACTGTCTGTCGCCGATGTTTGTGAAATGTAGCCGTACATGTTTAAAATTCTTAGTTATTCTGATCGTTGGTGGTTTTTCCTGTTAATCGTTGTGCTATGCCATTACTTATGGTGCACTTACTGCATTATTTCCAAAAGCCTGCTGAATCTTTAAATAGTTTTATTTTAATACAAATTTATTGCTCTAGTTAATCAGACACTGAAAATGTAATGATTACATACTGTATATTTTTGAACAAACCTCATGTGTGTTAAATGTGAAAAATAAAAAAATCAATTTAATATATATTACAACGACTTAAGAAACAAAGAAGTTATATAATGCTACTCATTAAAAAAATAATAATTATTAGATATATCATTTATAATAGTAATGATAATAACCGAACATTTTACAATATATTATTTTTGCACATATCAACAAAAAATATTAGACTCAAAAAACCTGTATTTTAAATAATAGGGGGAAAAGACTATTAGAATAGACTATGGATAGATATTGATAACATTATTAAATACAATAGGCCAACAGTAGCTTTGAAAACAATAAAAAAAATAGAAACAAGACAAATAGTTCTGAACTACACAAGTCATACTTCCGAAGAAATAAATGGACTTATTATTGTAATCTTCTACAAAACAGAAAGGAGGAAGAATCACTAGAAAATGTAAACACTAATTGTAAACTAACACAAGAAGTTATTCAGAAAGCATTTTAAAATGCCAAAACAACAAGGCACCAAAAAATATTTAATAAAATATAAGAAAAAGAAAATATTTCGCAGAATTGGAACAAAAGTATCTATAAGCTCTAACTATAGCGGTATAACCGTTATTCCGTTTATAACGAAATTATTTTCTAGTGTCATAAAGATAAAATAAAAAAAATTACGTAAAAGTGAGAAACAAAGTGGTTTTAGAAAAATCAGGTTTAGATAGCATACATTATGTTAGACAACTAATTTAAAAAAACAAACAACATATGACATTTTTAAATCTTGAAAAAGTATATGATATCATATCCGGATGTAAATTGTGGGAAGCTTTGCGAAGAGTAAATTTATAAAGGTGGATACAGATAGTTTAAAAGATGGACATATAAAAATAGGGGTTAAACTCCAACTATAAACAAAAGTTATCAAAGAGGAGTGCAATCTATCGCTATTGACATTTAATATAATATATGTTTCACAAGCAGGGAATGTAATGTACAAAAAATGCCCAGGAATAGGAATTAAAATAGATAACTTAACCTTACACTCTCTATGCGTGGATATATATGCGAAGATATACAATATACGCTAAATTTTTGAATAAAGAGGCACTTAACTTTTCAAATTCCTAATTATGGAAAAACGTAATATATGAGTGCAGGCAGAGAGGCTCAGCATATCAGCATAGAAGATAAAGAGATCAAAACCTGTACAACAGTATAAATATTTTGGGCTCACTTCTAAGTTTAGCAGTTACATGGGAGAAAGACGCCAAAGAAAGAATATGATGGAAAGAAAACACCAAAAGTACAGAATAATATGGAATAATAATATCCGTTAAGATACCGAAATAGAAATATTCTACAGTGTCTAAAATTAGCCTTTTATTAACATTGAAATTTTTAAAGGCTTACATCTTTTAAACAGTTAAATATTTAAGCCATGTTGTATTGTAGAATGTGTTTATTTTTTTTGAGATCCTTAAAATGATATGATAATTTTTCAAAATTGAGTGCTTCCACAGGGATAGTTCCCTTATTAGTTAGTATGTATTTAAAATGCATTATATTGTGGTGGTAAAATAGTACTGTTAACATCGTCTTATTTTTTTAAATTATTGATTAGCATTAGAAATGTTGGAAACTTTTATTATATTGTAGTGCACTCTAATATCTACCACAGTAGTAGTGTACTTTTTATTGTGTTGATAGATAGTTAAAAATTATTTATATGCCCTTGCACTCTACTTCTTGTTTTATTTATGGTTTTATCTCGATTAAAAATAAATTAAATATTTTTTGAATAAAGTAATAAAAACTAAAATTTAAAGTCAACTGTAGTAATGATAAGTAACATTTTACTTATTTAAACGTTTCTAGTAGTCATTGTAAACCAAGGCAATTCAATAAAAATAGTAGCTAAAACTAATAATGGTGATGCTCTAACGCTTTGCATAGGAGCATGGCCCGCGAACTGATAGGTTAAGCCTTTTATATGATAGCCAGTTACCTAGTGCTCTATTATTTTTGGTGTCTGAATAGACCACCTGTCAGGCAACCTACGAGTAATATTATTATTAATAAGAAAGCAACATAAAAGAATTCTGAAACTAATAAATTAAATGTACTAAAGAAACCAAACGCGTCAAGACACTTTTGACAACTGTAAAAATTACTTTATGAGCTAACTATTGCCGGTTTTTTCTCCCATAGATTTAAAAAACAGTTTAAACTCTACCAAATATAACTTACAACGTTCTGTAACAATGTTATTCATACAATTTTTTTCGTTGGATAGTCGCTTTATGGCGGTTTTGTAAGAAAATGCATGTCAATGTGGCATAACCGTTTTTAACTTCGAAATGAAGTATTGCACAACTTTGTGCTGCATGTGGCAAACAACCACCTTCTCAAAGATCTGTTATAGCTAGTATAATGAATTTAGATAAAAAAAATTTACTTAGAGTTAGCCAGGATTTTCACCAAAGGAGACAAATTTTAGTACTCACCGAAACAACGTATGCCGTACAAAAAATAAATATTTGTATAAAATGTCAGCAGTACTTTAAATATGCACAAGAAAGAACGAGAAAAGAAAAAGTACAAGAAAAATCTCTTGTCAATGAGTATCTCACAATTTAACAGATACAAAAAAAAACGCGTGAAATGATGTAATAAAGCTCTTCAAAAATATGATGAAAGCAGGTCTAAAACGGTTCGTACTATTATTGTGGATGTAAGTTTGATAAATGTGCGTGAATTCGAATGGAAAATGGAAATAAGCGAAATACTTCCCAATAGATCCTAATACAGTTATAATACATTATGGTTACAGTTAGAATAACTTCTTCTTTAGGTGCCGTATCCTATCGGATGTTGGCAATCATCATTGCTATTCTAACTTTGGACATTGCTGCTCTAAACAATTCTCTTGACGTGCAGTCGTACCACTGGCGTAGGTTTTTAAGTCCGGATATTCTTCTTCTTCCCACGTCTCGTTTTCCATGTATCTTTCCTTGTATTACCACTTGTAGAATTTGGTATTTGTTCCCTCTCATTACGTGGCCTAAATATTCCAGCTTTCTTTTCTTTATTGTATACAGGAGTTCTTTGTTCTTGTTCATTCGTCGTAGCACCTCCTCGTTTGTCACACTATCCATCCATGATATTTTCAATATTCGCCGGTATATCCAGAGTTCGAATGCTTCTATTTTTCTGCTAATTTCTTTATTTAGGGTCCATGCCTCCATTCCATATAAGAGAACACTGAAAACATAGCATCTGGTTGTCCTCATCCGTATTTCCAAGCTTAAATCCCTGTTGGTTAGAATTTGTTTCATTTTACAAACGTGGCTCTAGCCATTTCAATACGTGTCCTTATTTCATTTGTGTATTCCCAATTATCATTCACCCATGTTCCCAGGTATTTATATTTGTTTACTCTCTATACTCACATTATCTATTCTAATGTCAGGAATGTTCACTGGTGTTTTTGTGATTGCCATGTATTTAGTTTTATTTAAATTCATTCGGAGACCATATTTTCTGCTGATGTCATTTGCCCGTTCAATAAGTCTCTGTAAATCTGGAATATTATCTGCTAAAAGTACAGTATCATCAGCATAACGTATGTTGTTAATTATCTTTCCGTTTACTACTATACCACCGTTTTCTTCCATTAGTGCTTCTTGAAATATTGCTTCCGAGTATAGGTTGAACAGCATGGGCGAAAGAATACAACCTTGCCGAACTCCTCTCTGTATTTTTATTTCTTCTGTCAGCTGATTTTCTACTTTTACTGTTGTTTCTTGTTGCCAATATAAGTTTGCAATTATCCGCATGTCTTCTACGTCTATGTTCTTTTGTTTTAGGAGTTTCATTAGTTTATCGTGTCTAACGCTTTTTCGTAGTCTATGGAGCATGCGTATACTTCTTTATTAATATCTCTGCATCTCTGTATTAGTATGTTTAGTGTGAACAATGCTTCTCTTGTTCCAAAACCATTTCTAAAGCCAAACTGTGTCTCGCTAATATCTACTTCTAGTTTTTTATATATTCTTGCGTGTATGATCCTTAGAAAGGCTTTAAGCGTGTGGCTCATTAAGCTTATAGTTCTATGTTCACAGCATTCCTTTGCGTTGTTTTTCTTTGGTATTGTAATAAACGTTGAATTCAGCCATTCTTTCGGTATTATACCAGTTGAGTATATGGTGTTGTACAAATCTACAAGAATATTTACTTGGTCGTCGTCTATTAGTTTAATTAGTTCAATTGGAACTTCGTCTGGTCCAGTTGCTTTACCGCATTTTGATGTTTCAAATGCTTTAATGACTTCTTCTTTTGTTATTTTAGGGCCATGTTCTCCTTCAATAGTTTTATAGTCTTCCTTTCTGTCATCAGCAAGTAGTTCTTCAATATATTCTTTCCATCTTTCTATTTTTGTTTTACATCTAGTATAATTATTCCTTGTTTGTCTTTTAAAATGTTTGATTGTCTCTTCTTGTATGTACCTGTGACATCTTTGATCTTTCTGTGTACGTTAAACATATCGTGTTTCTGTTGTGCCTTTTCTATTTCTTCACATTCTTGTTTCATCCAATTTTCTTTTTCCGTTTTAATTTTTTCCTTATCAATTTGTGGATTTCACTGTATTTGCCGTCCTCTTTTATCTTACTTTTCTTCTCTCTTCCATCAGCTCTAAGATTTCGTCTGTCATCCACCTTTTTTCTTTGTTGGTTTTCTTTCGGTGAGTATTTCTTTCGCTGGTTTCATTATCGCATCTTTTATGGTATGCCATCTTGAGTCTATGTTGTCGTTGTTATCCAAGGAGTTCTTCCCATGTTGCTTAAATTGTTATTTATTTCATTTTAACTTGTGTTCTTATGTTTTTTCCTTCAGGTGTTGCACTTCTATTCTACTTGTCTTCTTTGTTATTTTTATCTTCTTAAGTTTTATATCATTTTATGACAACAGGATTGTGATCAGAGCTATATCTGTCCCTGGATATGTTTTGCCGACTTTATACTATTTCTATATCGTTTTCTAATTAAATAATAGTTCTTTCGATTTTGATCGTAATGATCTGTTACAGTCTAGAGCCTATCATAGTAACGTGGTCTACGCTTACACCTATTATATCAAGTTTGACTCAGGTACTCATTACTTATGCTAAGATGCCAGCGATCGATTGAGTCGACCAACTCTTGGTTTCTAGTTGCGATTATCCACTAAGCTACCACGGCTTATTTCTAATTAAAACATAGTCAATTTGATTTCGGCAAATATTCTGTGGTGTGTCTTGTGGTGATTTCCAAGTCCATAATCTTCTATCTGGCAGTTTAAAGAATGTGTTGGCTACTATAAATTCTCTTTCTTGGCAAAATTGGATCCGTCTATCACCCTTTTCATTTCGCATTCCAAGACCGAACTCTCCTACATGTTCTCCACTTCTTCCTTTTCCAATTTTGGCATTAAAGTCTCCTATTATTAATGTCACATCGCTCTTTTTGGTTACGGATAGAATGGTGTCTATTTGTTCATAGAATTCTTCTACTTCATCCGCGTTTTTCTCATTGGTAGGTGCATAGACTTGGATTATATTTATTTTACCTACTGTGGCACATAGTTGTATTAACATTGCTCTTTCAGATGGTGGTGTGAAACTAGTGACGCTTTTGTTAGTTTCTTTGGTGACTATTATTCCGACTCCATGTTGGTGTTTTGCTTCATTACTGCCTAAGTAGTACATTACTCCATTATCTGTTTTTATTTTACCAGATCCTGGCCACCGTACTTCAGTAATTCCGAGAATGTCCAGCTGTAATCGATTCATCTCTTTGGTTACATTTTGCAGTCTTCCTGCTCCAAATATACTTCGCACATTCCATGTTGCAATTTTCATAGCTGACCCGGGGATTCTTTGCACCCTCTGACCATTGAAGGTCTGCCGGGGACTGAGGGCCGTGGTTTGTATGTTCTCGGCCATGATGATTGTACTAGGAAATAAGTAAAGGTGGTTTTCCGTTGCCTTCCTCATCGCAGTATCATAACCGGTAGGGCCATTATGTGGCCGTCGCCTATGACTATCTGGGGGCAAGCCGTTCCAGAGTCCATCTCCTCCGCCTTAGTCCAGTTGTGGTACTTCCTGCTTCCCAATACCTACTAGTTTTGGTCCGCCCCGGGTATTTTATTTCCCCGGTACCCACCATATCTGGTGAGCATTCCCCTATCCGCCACCTGGGGAGGCGCCCGATGGGGGACTAGTTACCCCTCACGGGTTAGAATAACTAAGTGTTCTAAATATAAGCTTACAGCTACCATAAAATAGTATATAGAGATATGTATATCAGATCATGTGCAGTAGAGTCGTCTATAGCACTTTAGAAGTGAGGTCGTTTCGAACCATTACAATTCATCAAACGAAACTTGTGAATTAATATTTTTATATACGGTCTTGAATTGGCATCTTCTGACTACTTTTTATTTGTTCATTTAAAAGATAAAGCATTTTTCTAAGATGTGGTGAAAACCTTCAAAGAACTTGTTTCCAAGGTAGTTTAACAAGAGTGTAATTTATACTTTAAGAGCTGGTTTTATAAAATTATTGAATGTATTGAATGTTGAGTATCGCGTACAATATTTTGTTTTGTTTACTGTAAAAATTAGTAATGCTATTCTTGTACTAAAATTAGGTGTTAACACTATAACAAATAAAGGTGTGTTTTTTTAATTTAACTAAATAAGTTGTGTAAATAATAAAGTTTGAGTTTCTTTATTCCAATGTGCATTTGATATCATTACGTATAGAAAACAATAATGACCGCTGCAGATTCGTTTGGTGAAGTTATGGTTGTACAAGTTCCTATTACATTCTTACAGAAAACTAAATAAATTTACCGAGTGAGAAGTCCGATGTTGTTTAAGTTAGCTATTATTTGCGCAAACCCCGTGAAAAATAATTTGATGACGTTATACTATGTTATTTTGATGGTTAGTTAATAAAACTAACTTGCGAGGTGATGAGTCTGCGAAATTATCCCTCAACAATGGCCTTGCATGCAAGATGATCAATTGGATCTGGCAATAATCGCTTATCATAACCTCATATCTTTTGGCATTGACATTTACAACTTCTTTCCGTTCGTTTGAATGAAATAAAGGCGGATGACTGCGTCGAGGTATAATTCACACAAAACGACAAATGTTTGGAAGAACTAAAGGTTTTTAAATCTGTGTTAAACGTGACAGTTTGTTTGTTAACAAAGGCATTTATTCAAAAATAGAACTCAGTCCACGGATATATAGTGAGATTTGTAACCAAAATCTATTTTTTGTGCTTTATAAACATGATCGCGTAAAGTATTAAAAATATATACACATTCAGTGTACCATTTAAAATTACTTAATCTAAAACTGTACGTGTCAATAATTCAGAACTAAACTAGACCTGTTTGGAAAAATTTATAACTCAATACTGAGAACAATACAAAATTGCACATACATATTCTATTTGTCACTTTTTGCTACATTAATGCTACGGCATGTATAATTTCGTAAAAAACAATGACCGCGTTACGCATATGTATAAATATGTAAATGAATGGCATACCTTAATTTGTAATATCTAGCCTTCTAATTTTAGTGTAATTTCTTAGGAACTGTATATGTTTTAAAGTGTAATTGTTTTTAACAAATTATCTTCTAATGGCCAATAATAAGGAAAAAGTACTTACAAGCAAATGTATTTACTAAATATTCAAGAAATAATTGAGGTTTATTACATTTCCTTTTTTAATGATAAGAAAATATTCTCTTCCTATTCCATAGCTAATAGCACTAAACTGTTTACATTTACTCTGATTGCTTGTTAAATTGGAATTATTTCCGATTCAAGCAGGGGATAGTGACTTCTTGAGTCACTCGCCCTCCTTAACCCCTAATTGGCATCATTGCAAATAGAGGGTTGCTCGTCTTTTAAAAACCACTTAGCAGTTGTATTCCGTTAAATTTGAAACAACGGAATTGCGAGCGAGCTGCTGCTCGCCACCCCTTCGCAGGAATTTACTTCCGAATTTCATTAAATGACTTACCTGCTAATAGATTTCTGTTTCGTAATCGACTAAATTGTACATGGTATTTTTCGTTAAAATTCACCGAATAAATTCGCTAATTACTTCTTATTGTATCTATTTAAAATTACTCAGTTGTTTCTTTGACAATTTGGAATATAGTTGAAAGTCGACAAATTTAAAAAACAGCAATGAAGTTTTCAAGGTAATTGAAACAAAAATCTATAATTGTTAAGTTCATGTAGTCGAAAAATTATTTTTAAAAGCCCAAACATTGTTATAAATTTTTGTTCTATATAACTTCATCATCATCATATGGTATAGCTCCTTATAAACTTCTAGCTTTAAACTTCTTGTGGTGAGATAGCCAGTCTCACGCACTTTAAAGTAATAAACTGCTTCCAATTAATTTCCAACTTACACCTTTGACATTTTGATTATTTTCTACTTGGCCGTTCTGTCACTTAAATGTATTTAGAAAAAAATGTGCTCATGACCGCGGTTGCAAGCTGCCGTGACACTTATCAAGCTGAGGCAAAAACGTGTCTACGTTTACCCGTATCAAGTACTCTGCGCTAAGTATTGCAGTTAAATTTGCATGAGAGAGCTGTTATGACCTTTTACATATCTGCTACAAGGACGCAACCCCACTGATACTACTTTTAATGGTTTGCAAATTCCGATGATGACGTCTAATCAAATTCAGATGTTTATTGCTCAGCATCCACAAATTTCGGGTAACTTCCTTATGCAGTATCAACAAATAACTTTTAACCCCGTTGATAAATTTAGTATATTCGATTTACCACACTTAATGACTAAATCATAACCATACAAAAGAGAAATTTTCAAAACAAATCCAAAATATACGAAATATTTGCTATTTAGTCTTAGTAAATGAAACTTATACCTACAAGACGCATACACTAAAAAATTTAAGAACCTCCCTCAATTTTTATTACTGCTAAACAGAATAGCTAAGCAGCAATATGAAATCAAGACTCCGGCAGATAACTAGGGTGAGGATTCAATCCAAAACAACCGTATTTTATGGAAAAATAATAAAGGTTTTGAATGATAAACTTATTGAATTTTGCATACAACAAAAAAAAGTTATAACAATTTATTGAAAAATATGCAATATCTTATCAGTTGCAAAAAAATAAAGTAGAGATTAGAAAAATGAGCCACATGATCACAAACACTAGGAGCATCACACAATATAGAATTTTGTTACCACTCTAAATTTTTTTACTTTAACCATAAAAAAGTAATGTAATCGGCGGAAATTTGACCTACCCAGTTTTCACATTTCTGCACGAAATATAGCCTCAGGACACGAAAAAGTTGGTTTGAGCCATTGGTTTGTAGTGTCGTGTCTGTCGGTCTGCCAGTGAACAGGATATCTCAAGAACTCAGACTAGAAACTTGAAATTTCGTCGCAAGTTACTTGTAGGAACAAGTGCGAAGCTTTTGGTAAAATCGGCCTTAGTCGTTGCAAGGTCGCAAAATCGGTCGCAAAGTCGCGAATCTAAAAGTTGAAGATACCAAAATTTATGAGAATAAAAATAATTTGTTATCATGAGATTAAATGAATTTAAAATAAAGTTGGTAAATAGGAACTCGAAAAAAATTGCAACTCAGAATTTTAATATAAGGTGTTCAGAAAATGTTTCAGAAATTTATATTCCAGATAGATCAGATGAGACGAACAAAAATTTACTATGAAATTTTTGATCCGCAAATAAAAAAGTTATAGCCGATTAAAAATTATTAAACGGACCAATACATACAGCTCTGGTCGACTGCGGGAGGACGGTAGGAGAGTGCCGAGTGACCTAACGCGGCGATAATGGAAAGCGGTGGTAAGTCTCCACTGTTACCTTCGTGACGTAAAAAATTTTAATGAAAAAGTCAGATTGTCTTGTACTGTTTATTTTAATAGCTTTATGTAGGACTGCACCTCGTCCTTTTTTAAAATAACAAGTTCCGAGACAAGAGCAGCGCAGGGCCGAGACGATGGACCCGGTATAATATATAATAATAATAGGATAAGGAAAGTCGTGTGATGTTCACTCCAGATTTTTTTGAACTAAAACCGACACTAAAAATACATTTACAATGTGGGGTAGTTTTTTTTTGTGCCCACTAACATGCACTTAAATGTTAGGACATTCACACACACCCAGACTCGAACTTGCGCGCGCCGGCTAGAGAACAGAGCTAACTGGTTGAACAATCTGAACCAGCGCGACCCCATGTGGGATAGTTACAAATATAAAATTTGAAAAAAAAACTACAAAAAAATCTTATGAAGTGCAAGGTCATAAAAATACAAAACACGCTATCAATATTCGCCATAAAAAAGTATGTACTGGCAACCACATTACAAAATGCTTAAAAAACAAAATTTTGCGATATTCGTTGTGTTCTGTGCGGTTTTAAAGACTACAGAAAAACAATTTTTATCTACCAATATCTAAGAAATTTAAACAATAACCTATGAGTAAAAGTAAATACTTTACTCTCCCATCAGCACATTACAAATAAAAAACCAAAATTAACTTTACCAGAGATCTAGCGACACGCAAGAGTTAAAACAAGGCGGAACGTAAGACAATGTTTCACAGATATTCCGGGCTGTTATACATATAAATTTTTATTATAAAACTAACGTGGTATCAGGATAGCCCCGAGTGACCTAAGGTCGCAATCCACTCTGCGAACGTGCGTTTAAATCCCACATCTAATAAGTCACTTTTTAATTTAAATAAAAAATGAAAAAAGCGACGGATAGATAGACAGACAGACCGGACGGCAATAAGTTTTTATTTTTGTACGTATAAAAACCTAAAATACAATTGTAGCAAATAGATAACATAGTATATCTAATTAAAACCGTGACCTATGAACTTAAATACTAGACAACTTTGTGATAATGTGAAGGAATTAAAAGCTTTTATTTTCAGTTGACATCATGGAAATATCTAAAATGTACTTTACAATGAGAAGCTATTTAAATATTCATAACTACTTAGGTTGTTTTACAAATCAATCAGATAATACTGCTAGAAGTGATTTTGTTATTATAATTATAACAAAACAATTACCGCAGACACTTCCGACAAACCACTAATATAAAAATTTTGGATGTATATTTCCCTTCAAAATGTGCAATAAGACAGGAAACACATACTATTTGAAGATCTACCCTTATAACGCCTTAAGGTCATGAATACTCAAAACAATAAATAAATTTAAATAATTATCTATAGGCAAATTTGCTTGTTAACTAATTGGCACAAAAGGTACTCCGCTGTTGCCATCTACCATTTTGAATTACCTTCATATTATTCTCCAATTATTCTAACTGTAGGTAAACTATTAAGCTTAAGTACTAAGCACATGGAATTAGCAAAGAGAGCCAGAAAGGCAGTAAAGGAATGGAATATAAAAGAAGTATACAACATAACTAGAATACTATCACAAAGGAAACTCCAAAAAGGACCGATAAGGAACAAAGAAGGACAGTTCCTAACCAAAAAATATGAACAAATTGAACGATTGAGAGAATACTTCATAGAAACGCTAACCCAAATAGAAGAACTGGTTGAAGAGGTACAAAAACAAGAACAGAAACCCGGAGTAAGAGCTGCAGAAGCACTAGAGGAAACAATAAAAATCGAAGGACCTTCAAGATTAGAAGTCAGACAAGCAATTTCAAACCAAAAAAAAATACGAAAGCAGCGGGAATCAACAAGATCGTATCAGAAATTCTGAAACATTGTTTGTCAAGATATGGCGACGCAACACAATACTTGAAAAATCGAAAAAAGTAAAAATTCCATGGAAATGAGATATTACCAATTGTAAAAACTGGAGAGGGGTTACCCCAAGCATCCCAATCGAAATATTCTCCAGGGTACTGCTAAACATAATAAGAACAAAAGTAAAAAATTAGTTACGAAGAGAACATGCAAGCTTCCTTAGCAATAGATTCTACATAGACCAAATAAATACACTACGCATCATAATAGAACAGAGCGCAGAATATGTAGTCAACCTGTATTTACTATTTGTGGACTTTTGACCTTGTAAACAGAGACAAAATGTGGAAACAATGCGAAAATATGGAATACCTACAAACATACTAACCTTGGCAAAGCAAACATATGGATTATGTGTCAAGTAATACACGAAGGTAAATTATCGGAATCTATAAAAGTGCAGACAGGAGTCAAACAGGGCTGTATCCTATTTTCATTAATGTTCCTAATAGTCATAGACGAAGTACTGGCCAAAGCAGTAAAAAGTGAGAGAAGGGAATAAATTGAAACCTCACAGAACATCTAGAAAACCTGGACTTCGTAGATGATATCTGCCTACTGTTACACCCCACAAACACATGCAACAAAATAGAATAACGGAAAGAGAAAGAATCTTTGGCTTAAAGATCAATAGCACAAAAACTAAATCACTTAGAACAAAGACCACTCACAAACGGAGCTTTTATCTAAATAACAATAAAATAGAAGCGATGAACGAATTGACATATCTGAGCACTGTATTGACGAGTACAAGCGAAACGAAGGGGACGTCAAAGCACGCATACAAAAAGCTATTGAAGCCTCCATACAACTCTACCCATTATGAAAAACAGCAGATATATCGATAAAGCCTTAACTCAAAATTTTTAAAAGCAATGTAAATATGTCCTATTGTATGGCAGTGAAACGTGGAAAAGCACGAAGAGTATTACAACAAGCCTCAAGATTTTTATAAACAAATGTCTTGGGAGAACATATAAAATTTACTGGCCAAACACCATCACAAATGGTGATCTATGAACTGAATCGGGCACACCCAATAGCAATTGAAAGACCAGTATTGCGTTAGAAGCCAAAGAAAAACGCCAAAAAGAAAAGTCCAAAATGAGCTGGAGAAGAACGACAGAGATAGAGATCAGAAAAACTGGGAAAACGTGGAGAGAAATACAAAAAATAGTCCAAGAACAAAATCAGATGGCGCTGCTTCACAAAAGCCTTATGTTCCGAAGTGGAATGAAAGGAAATAAGTCAAGTAAATCGCTAAGCACACAGATTGGAATTACTTTAGACGATAGTGAATGGAAGACTAATGATAAATGAAGAAGGTCTCAAATCAACAGTTTAGTTTTTTTAATAATAGAGTACAGTATAGTACGGGCTAAGCGGCCACTTAAAATAAAATAAGTTATATGTTTCTATAATACAACAATGCAAGAGTTTAAAAAATTCCTTAATGCTCACAAATATATGTATATACAAACCGACTATTTTCTTTGAAGAATGACTCAAACATTCAAAGTTACAAAAACTACTCCAAATTTTAAAAGCTTATGCCTTTGCAAAATCTAACAGATTTTCTACCTGCTTCAGAAAATTTGTCTTAAGAACAAAACAATTTAATCCAACTAACACATTCTTTTTGAACTTGAACTACCAGTACAACGTCTTAAACCTACTGATGTTGAAGATGTCATTGCAACTTTACACTCAAAGAACTAAGAAAGCATGACATACCTACAAAACAATTTGCCATGTATCTTACGCGGCGTTATTCTGTAGATTGGGTACTTTCCAACTCTGTGAAAATGGTTCAAGTTGTTCTTATTTTAAAATCAGAGAAATTCCTTGGTGACCTAAAGAGCAACACATTTTTAGGCGGACAAAAATAAGTCAATTTTCGAATTTTACTTCAGCAAACGTTTCAGTTAGCGTAATTGAAACTGTGTATTTATTACAATACCTTTAAAGTATGAAATCATATTTTTAAAAATTTTTATATTGCAAAATAGAGGAAATGCATACATTCCTTCCAGGAAGATCGTGACGAGAGTCTACAAATGGTGAGTATTTGAGTGCCTACGACTTTTTATCTGAAACAAAACTGTAAAATTTTGGGTTATTAACGTTCATAATATCTGTGAAAACCTAAGAAAAGCAAAAGATATGTGCAACTAAATATATTTATAAAATTTAATAAACAATAATCTGTGATGCGGTGTGATGTGGCAAGCACCGCGCCTAGGACGACTTACTCGAGCTTGGCAGGTATTCAGTTATCTTCTGTTACTGAGTAGGCTACCCGCCAGGCATCAGAGCTCCGAGAATGAAACCCGGATCCGTCCGTATCACAGTCCGCGCCTCAATCGCTTGGACCACTCCGGCGTCAAATATATTTATAAGCCTTCCAAAAAAAGTTCCAATTTGGCACACAATTTGGGATAGACTTGCAATAAAAAATCGTTAAATTTAAATAAAAAATGCAAAATTTTATCAAAATAAATCAAATGTTTTTTGAAGTATCATGCCTAGCAATTTCAAAAATGTAGTTATTGAGAAAATCATGTTTAAAGTTACAAGTAAAAAATCAATGATTCTATGACTTGATTGCTATTTAGCGGTTTCAAGGCCATATAATAGTCATTCAATTTCTTCGTATATCTCGTTCTTCTACAAGAATTGCCCTTTGCTTTTCGTTCTCTCTTTCGTTGACGAAAAACTACACCGCTCTTGTCGCACCAGTCTGTTCGTGTTGGTCTTGCCAGTCTACATTTTTACTTGGTTTCATTAATGGCAGATGATTTGGAAAGTGTAACTGTAACATTCATTAAAGAATGTATCAGCAAGACATGCAGCAATTTCAATATTTTTTAGAGCAAAATAAAGATGATTTGGAGCCAAACGCCAAATACTTAGATTTAACTAACTAACTTTCTTTAACGTGCTGATTACCCAACCTTCTTTCAAAAGATGTTTCTGAAAAATGTCTTCATAGATAGGAAGAGAATGCTTCTATATATCTTTATGTAGCGCTGCAGGATGTTTCACGTTTTCCATATTGGCATCGGTATCTTCAGCTTTTGCCAAAAACACCATTCTCATTCGTAAAGTAGGTTAACATGATATCTTTATGTCATATCTTATATTTATATTTCTTCGAATCGCTAGGTCATAATAAGTTCTTTTTTTAAAACGTGACAGTTAAGGTATATATTACGTGCTTAAAACGTGCATATGTATCTTGAATCAGGAAAGTGGGCATAATGAAAAGAATGTGTCCTCAAATATACGTACGGCAGGCTTAAATGCTAGACGGAGCTGAGTAGAGTCACAGTCTCTAACGTCAAAAATACTTTGAATTACAATTTGAGACTTTGTGAGAATATTCTAGAGCTGTCCGAGCATTTTAGGAAAAAACGAAATATGCAATTTTGAAAACTTCCTAAAGGTATTTCGCCTTTGGAATTATATTAGCTAATAGACTTTTTCCCCATTGTGCATATGGTATTTGAAGAGCTTTTATTGAATATACTCCTACCAGTTATTAGGAGCAACGACTCAATTCCTGATTACCAAATTGGCTCCCAAATGGTTGCTCTGTAGCATTCTTATTCTATATATTACAGGCTTTCGATGAAGTGTAATTAGTTTCTTATTTAAGTTGAAAAAACTACTTTCTAAATGTTAGAGTATCCAAACACTGCTGAACTTATTATACACTATAGAACCTTTTATAACACCAAATGTCGTAATAATAGCCTCAACAGATAACAACGCCATTTTAGTCTCTGCTAATCATTTAGCCACTGTTTTATATTACTTATATAAACCCATTTAACTGAACAAGGAGTCTGATAGTTTTATCCATATAAACAAGTAACAACTGTAACAAGAAGTAACAGTCTTGGACTATATATTTAGCAGACTTACCTAACAAAAACACATCTTTCCTAAATGTAAATAGCTATGATCTCTAAAAATGCATTAGTTCCAAATTTACAAAGTAAAAGTCAAATCAATTTGGTCCTACGGCATCCAATTCTAGGGTACAGCATCTACATTTAGGAGGACGTGCTGAAAAGTAATGCCTTAAAATTTTTTATTCTGTTCTCAACATTGGTTGAGGTATAACATGTCATGCATATTACTCGGTCGACTTTACCGCTTTGCTGACGCAAGCTGTAACTCTCTGGCCCTAGAGGCTCCGAATTGTAGCGTGTAACATTGAGGTGTCTAACGTAACTATGTCGGTGAAAAACAGCATAGTGTACTCAAGTTTCTAACCGCTGAAAACGTCTTCCAATTGAAATCCATAGAAGAACCATAAGCCGTGTACGGTGATGGTTGTATCGATATCAGTAATGTGCGACGTTGGGTTGTTCGTGCACGTAATGAAGGAAACGGTGATGCTAATCTCAACGTCTGTGACAAATCTCGGAGTGGACGACCGCGTACGGCAACCGACGAGACTCATCAAAATCGGGTTGATGAACTTATCAGAGAAAATCGTCGGGTAACACAGACATAGCTCTCAGGTAAATGTGGCATATCACGAGAGCGTGTACAGGTCATGATTGCAGAACTGTGGTACAGAAAACTGTGTGAACGATGGCTGACTCAAATGCTCACTGCTGACATAACACAGAGGAAATTGGACATCTGTCTACAATTTTTTTTGCGTTTTAAGCGTTCGTTAACAACATTGTGACAAGTAATGAAAGCTGGGTTCACCCCGAAAACAAGACAGCATCAATGGAGTTCCGCCACAAAGAATCACCGACGCCAAAAAAGTTCAAGACCGTGCTATCAGCAGGCAAAGTCATGCTTACGGTGTTCTGGGATCTTCAAGGTGTGGTGCATTTGGAATTTCTGTCTAAAGGCATCACCATAAACTCTGCAAGACCCTCAAAAATTGAAAGCACGAATCCGAAAAGTTTTTCACACATGGAACACCCTCTCCTTCAGCATGACAATGCCTAACTACACACAAGCGCTGTGACATCTGCAACAATCCAATGTCTTGGCCCCATCCAATGTTCATCTGTTTCAAAACGTAAAGAACACCTCCGAGGAGTTCAATTTGATAGTGACGAAGCGGTGCAAGCAGAGGTGAGGTTGTGGCTCCGTCAAGAAAGTCAAATATTCTACAGTGACGGTATCAACAAACTGGTCTCTTGTTAGGAAAAAGTAGACATGAAGAATAAAGATGTACAATGTTAATAAAGTTTGTTTTACTTAAAAGCTTTAAGAGTTTTCACATAATAAATCGGAGGCATTACTTTTCAGCACACCTACGTAGTACTGAAATTTTCAAGCGTTTCTCATAGTGACGGTTATCAAAAGCGATTTCAAAAGTTTCCAACGATCGAGAAACGATCCGAGAATAAAGTTTACTTTACAGTGCTCCTAACAATTTAACAGTAAATCTTCTAAAGCACCCCGTAATCAATATACCACAAAGGCATTTTCCCAATGATGTACCTACCAGATTTTAATGCGATTATGTTAATTCAGTTTTGGATTAAAATTTTATTATATAAGTTTCACACTATTGACAAACCCCCATTTATTACAGTAGATTGTTATTGAACACTCTTCTAGATATCGCAATGCATTATTACATTTGCTGAAAACTCATTGTATAAATTGCAAATAGTGTGAGATATTTAAAAAAAATTGTTGTTTCTTAAAATATTCTAGAAACTGTTTAAACTTCGATTTTTGTTATTCTAATTTATTTGTAAAGTGAATATAAAAAAGAAAAGAAATTTGCAAGTTATGTAGTTCCACATCTTTTGATAAATTAAGCAATAATATGAAGTTACGTCTGTGAAATTACTTTATTTACTTTAATTATACAATATGTGATTGAGATTAAAGGTTTCAAATGTCCAGTCAGAAAAAAAACTCAATAGTAATTAGAAAAGGGAGCGTTACATAAAATATTCTTCTTCTTCTTCTTTAGGTGCCGTCTCCATTGCGAAGGTTGGCAATCATCATCGCTATTCGAATTTTTGACACTGCTGATCTAAATAACTGGCTGGTAGTACAGTTAAACCATTCTCTCAAGTTCTTCTTCCCACGCTTCTCCTCCCTTAAATTTTCCTCTGTATTATTAACTGGAGCAGATGGTATCTATTGCCTCTCATAACATGTCCAAGATGTTGCAGTTTCCTTTTTTTAATGGTGAAGACAACTTCTGTTTCTTTTCCCATTCTTCTCATCACCTCTACGGTAGTTACATGTTCGGTCCACGATATTTTTAATGTTCCTCTATATAGCCATAACTCAAACGCCTCTAATTTTTTCACATCTGCTTTCTTCAGTGTCCATGTTTCCATCCCGTAAAATAGTACAGATAGGGCGTAGCACTTTAGTAGTCTTATTCTTGTCTCTAGACTAAGGTCTCTTACACAGAATACCCTTTTCATTTTAATAAAAGTTGCTCTTGCTTTCTCTATCCTTGATTTTATTTCTTCTGAGCAATTGTTGTCTTTATTGATTATAGTACCCAGATATACATATTTTTCCACTTTCTCTATGGGCTCGTTGCTTTTGTAAATATTTCCATATAAAATTCTCGGTGTTTTACTTACCACCATATACTTAGTCTTTTTTGCATTTAGCGAAAGTCCATATTCTTCACTTGTTATTACTACTTTATCAAGTATTATCTGTAGGTCTTCTAGGTTAGTTGCTATCGGGATTGTGTCGTCAGCATATCTTATATTGTTAATTGGTATTTCGTTCACTTTTACGCCTATTGTTTCGTATAATAACGCTTTCTTCATTATCTCTTCTGCGTACATATTAAAAAGTGTTGGTGATAGCACACGACCCTGCCTAACGCCTCTTTTTATTTCTATGTGTTCAGTGCTATTTCCGTCTATTTTTATAACTGCTTTTTAATCGTAGTATAAGTTATTAATGATTCTGATGTCTTGCATGTCTATATTCTTTTCTTGCAGTAATTTAATTAGTTGTTCGTGGCGTACTTTGTCGAAGGCTTTGTTGAAATCAATAAAACAAGTATATGGCCTTGATTCATATCCAGACAACGTTGTATTAAAATGTTTAGTACAAACAAAGCTTCTCTCGTTCCAAGTCCGTCTCTGAAACCGAACTGTGTTTCACTGATATCTTGTTCCAACTTTTTGTATATTCTGTGATATATAATTTTCAAAAATATTTTCAGAGTATGGCTCATAAGACTGATTGTACGATGGTCTGTACACAATTTTGCATTCGTTTTTTGGGGAGGGTTACGAAGGTCGATACTAGCCAGTCATTCGGTATTACACCTGTTGAATATATGGTGTTGAATAATTCTTGTATGATGTTAAGGTTTGTTTCCTCGACCAATTTAATTATTTCTGATGTCAATTCGTCTGGGCCTGGTGCTTTTCCAGATTTTATTTCTTTAATGGCGTACTTTATTTCTTCTTTGGTTATTTCTAGCCCGTTGTGGTCTTGTTGATTTTTTACTATATTTCTATGCCTGTCGTCTGCAAATAATTCTTCGATATAATCTTTCCACTCGTCTAATTTTTCTTCGGTATTTGTAATTATTCTTCCATGTTTGTTCATTAACACACTTGCTTTCTTATGTTTCTGTATTCCTGCGAGCTCTTTTATTTTCTTGTGTATATTGAAGTTATCGTATTTTAATTGTAATTGTTCTATTTCCTCGCATTTACTTTTATACCATTTTTCTTTTGCTTCCCTTATCTCTGTACGTATTTGTTTTTGGATTTTCTTATATTCCGTGTTGTTATTTTTATGACTCCTTCTTATATTCATAAGGTGAAGTATTTCTGTTGTCATCCATTCGTGTTTTATTATTTGTTTGCTTTCACAGAGTATTTTCTTGCATGGTTTCATTAGTGCATTCTTAAACTTTTTCCTATTTTCATTTGTGTCCAATGTTGTATTTAGTTTTATATTTCTTAGGTTAGAATTTACTTTGTTTTATAGTTCTTGTTTTATTTGTTGATTTTTTAACTGATGGACATCTATTTTATTTTCTCTTGGCTTTATTTTTCTCGATTTTAGTTTAATTATTGCTCTAGCTATCACTAGTTTGTGATCGGATGAGACGTCGGAGCCAGGGTAAGTCTTTACACTTTTTATAACATTCTTATATCTTTTGTTGATAAGAACATAGTCAATTTGATTTCTTACGATTCTGCTGTCTTTGTCTTGTGGTCACTTCCAGCTGTAAAGTCGGCGTTTTGGAAATTGATAAAACGTATTCTTTATTATGAAGTTATTCTCTTGGCAGAATTGTTACAAGCGGTCGCCCCTGTCATTCCTCGCTCCGAGTCCATATTTTCCAACGCATTTGTCTCATTCGCCTCTCCCAATTTTGGCATTGAAATCACCTAACACTACAGTAATATCACGCGCTTTGACTGATTGCAGGATGATGTTAATTTGTGCATAGAATTCCTCCACTTCATCTTCTGATTTGTCTTCAGTAGGAGCATATGTCTGAATTATGTTAAGTTTGCAGTGTTTAGTCTGTAATTGTAGCAGCATGCCTCTATCTGATATAGAGGTGAAATTTATTACTGATTTACTTCTTTTGAGACAATTGCTGCTACACCGTATAAGTGTTTCGAGCCGTCGTTTCCTGAAAAGTATATCGTACCATTTTTTGTATGTTTTTGACCACTATTTGGCCATCTTGTATCACTAATACCTAAAATGTTTAAGTTCATTCTGTTCATTTCTTGTACTACGTTGTGTATTTTACCAGGCTCGTACATGCTTCGTACGTTCCATGTACCAATTCTTATAGCGTTCTTCAAAACTGTCCCCTCCGGAGATCCGATTAGGGGACTATTGACTCCGGAATATTTGATTTTGAAACTAGCCATGGTGATTATAATAAAAACTATGAACATGAAATATTGGTGACTGTCTTATGGTACATTCTAACTGATGTTTTTAGTATTTTCTGACAAATATAGAAGCGTGTGATACCAACATTATCCTTAGCCACATTATCATTAGTTACTTTTAAATTTTTTAATTTTTTTATTATGGATATTGTTATTTTGAGATGTTAAAACTTTCTCTGCTAGTAAGCACATTTTTTCTGTCATTTTTTTATGTACTGTCTATCTTTATTAACCGTTACTAATTTTGCGTAAACTAACGGTACAATTCTAATAGTGCATGATTCTTCTTGCCTGAAGCAGCCATTTACACAGTATTGGTGAAGCATTGGATAATATAATGCACAACCCTATTAAAATGCCTGGAAGTTACGAAAACCTCGGTCGCTGATTTTCCTACCTTATAAAATAATGCAACATAAACTTCAAAAACATATAGGGCTTTTAGGTGTACCATAAAAGCTCGCAAAGTTTAACGGTTGCTGTTTTAACTTCCACATAGCACGTTAAAGTGCCCTACATGCGCAGCATCGCTGTTTCGGTTTACATTATGCTGCCGGAACAAGTGTATACGAGCCAAATAAAAATATTTTAATTAGCTTTCGGAAGTCCGCATGCAGAGCGCTAAACGAATCCGCTTTAATTAAAGTGTCCCGTATTTCGCCGCCGAACGAAAAACTAAGGCGCAACGCGCCGCCTAACCACTCCGCGCATTGCTAATGAATTTTAGCATAATTTATTCATACTCTTTTAATTACGGCCGGCCCGTTACGTGCAAAATTAATGAGATCGGCAAGTTCTAAGCTGATGAAGCAGAAATAATTGACTGACGTTGCCATTAGTTAGCGCTGGGATTAAATGAGCGGAGTTTGGCGCAGGAGCGGCCGCCTGCAACTGCAAGCCGCCGGCGCTGAAATTAAAAGTTTGCGCTTAAAGGCCTCATAAAGCATGCATGCGCTTTCCGGGCTTCCGTCAACTTTTCGGCAGTTAAATACTTAGGGCCGGCTCGTTGGAAATTAACGGGAGCGCCGCCCCTGAAATTGTTCGGAAAGTTGCAGAGCAAACTTCGCCGGCGAATGGTTTCTTTCTGTTATACCAAGAATTAAATTGGTTAGCTTTTCGATTAGAGGAATTGAAAGATGGGCTCATTTAACCGAACGTAAGTTTTGGCATTTCAATTTTAGTGAGAAAAGAGATTGCGACGATTGTTAATAAGCTTTTATTCATAATACCTCGATTTTAATAGGCCTATTTATATATTAAGAATCCCATAAAATAATTATTCCAAAACATATCATCGTTTCACAAAACCATACATAACTTATATAAGAAACTCGAACCAATAGAGGACAAGGCTAAAGTTGCTATCTAAACTCTTTATAAAATCAGAATAAGATACAAATTTTGATTTTTCTAATTTATCAAACTAACATATATAATTATTTTTGAATAAAATAGAATTACCGAGAATTGTAATAATAAGACAACTTAATAGAATATTACAGGGGAGATTTTCTAGTCTGTTTTTAGGTTTTCAAAAGATTTTTGTTCATCAGCTTAATAAAAAATTGAATTCTTAAGAAATTTGCTATTAATAAAAACAGAACAAGAAAAAGAAAAACAATAAAATAGAGGCGCAAGAACTTCTTTTTTGCTTTTAAAGATTTACCTTCTCGTTTTTTAACTTTGCTTGTTAGTTCTCTTGTGATGTTGATGACCAATCTTTGAAAATTTGCTATATAATCTTGTTGTTAGTCAGTATAAAAAAAAAATAATCCTTTATTCTGTACATCTTCCATAGCCTTCTAACCCCATATCTATTTTACAATATCTCATACTTTGTAACCATTTCTTTTTTTGTTTTTGGGTTTTATCGATTAAGTGTTTTTGTTTTTGTTATTTTAATAAACTTTTTATTTTTGTGGTATTAGATCTAGCTTTTTTAGTATGGGCCATAATGTGTCTAATAAATATTTTATATGCATATTATAGACATACAATTATCAGCATGGTCGCGGGCTGCTGTGCGGACGGACCTAAGTTCCATTTCTGGAGTTTTCTGATGCCTGGCAGGTGGCCTACTCAGTCACTGAAAATAATTGGGTACCTGCGTTCACTTTGAACACGTCCTCATTGTGAGGCGTATGAGGAAGGCATACCAAAGACGACCGATGCGGCTTATGTCTTTGAAACTTAAGCAATCCGAAATTCGAAGGAGATTCTCATCTGCGCGGCGTCCTAGATTTTGATATGTCACTTGAGCAACCAAAGAAGGACACGAAGATTATAAACAGTGCCAACGCTTCTGGTAAGCACAGAGCTGCTGTCGCGCTAACCTAAAGTACGTGAAATGCGGAGAGGATCAACACTTTGGGGATTGTAAAAAGCTGCGGAATGAGCCCGCCACTTGCGTAAACTGTTAGGGACGCATACAGCCAGCTTTAGGAGATGCCTTGTTTTTCCAAAGCCAACGCCCGCTAAACCTGAGCAACCTGAGGGGTCCAACTCCTACCGTGCAATGACTAGCTAGTTTTTTGGCAAATATCACAGTAAGATGAACACTAAGCCGTAAATCCCTCAAATTACTGGGAGCCATACAGATCATCGCAGCAATAACCCAGAACGCCAGCAACTTCTTTGAGCTCGCCACATGGCTGATGTTCTGCGTGGAAGACATCAAAGCCATTTTTGGCATGTTCAGGGGTAACTGAATACCTGGATCACCACTAAGCTTCCACCACTTTGTAAGCGCCTGAATGGCACGCCATCTTCCAACGCCAGAGCTTCTAAGAGAAGAACGGGTAAGGGCTTAGACCCAGAAACCTTGTTAAGCCGAAGATGCCAACGTCAATGCGGTATTTGCCACATCGTCCTGCATTTGAAATGATGCCGAGCAGATATGAGAGTTTCTATCTCTTGTTTCAAAGAATTTGCCTCGACAGCGTAGTCTAAAAAGTTACATTTAAGTGTTTCTTTCGATACTGTAAGTGATACTGTTATATTTTTGATAACTTTCTGCTATAGTTTTAAATTTAAATAAATTTTTCTATCGTCTGTTCTGTTTCAGAACAACGTTGTTACCGTAACAAATAATTTTAATTTCATTGTTTTGTGATTTATAGCCTATTCCAGTTGTTGTTATTTTGTTAATGATTTGGTTTATTACCAAACTAAACATTGTTAGGCTTAGGCTATACCTCATGGCTTAACCGATACCGCGGGTGCTTTTTTGTATAAAAGTTACTATTGTAAAATTAATTCTTCTATGGTTTAACCCTCTCGTGCATGAATTCTTATATTCAATATAAAAAAAAAATGTTAAAACACTATACTATCTAATCTTATAGAATTGACATAGATTTGTTTATTTTTTTAAATTATGCGCGAAGAATAACAAACTGTAAACATTTTTCCATAAATTTAAGTTATAAGCAATTTATTTTAAACGAAAGGCTGTAATTTTTACATTTTGTTCTAAAAAGTTGATGTGCGACAAGGTAAATTATAAGCCCTTTAGTTTTTGCCGAAATATTACATACAAAAAAATAGAGTTAGTTGGATTTATATTAGATCTATCCATGTAAATAAATAATTGTTTGATTTTTATCTCATTTTCTATGGAGGAATTGGAAACATTCTAGACAGACTATTTACCTCACATTACATCGCAGATGTATCTCGTTTTGCTCTTACAGTGTACATTTCTACAACGATTGGCGTGGTACACAGTGAGTTTTTTTAGTGCTAGTGTTGTCTTGTTCGATAGTTCTTGTTTTATTATAATTATCTGAACTTCAGATATCAAAGTAGTTGCTATTTTTGAAATAATTTTTTTTCTTGCCATTTCTAAATTATCCATCTATTAAAAACAGATAAATTTAATGCATAATAACAAATTCTTCTATACCATTGATGGTTTCTGGTATCATTTCGATACAAAGTCATAAAAGAATTTATAAGGTCGACCCCACTACTATGTTTGTTATACGTAATAGTGCTACGAGATAATGAAATTACAACATACTTTTCTCTTTGTTGCTGATCCTCTTAAGCAACTGGATATCAAATGCAATAAGTTATCAATTTATTTGGTGACAGTAGAGCCATCAAAGAACCTGACAACTGACACATTTCCTTGTCTCATTTTTGAAAATTTCTTTGTTGCTTATTTTCTTGTCTCAGCTATTATTGCTTTATATCCCTTATATCCTCCCGTCTCTTTATCGTATATAACATAAATTATAAAATATAGGCGCACCTTATATATACCTTACATATATGTCATAACAAGTACAATTCTAGGGTAAATTTAGAATCCTGTCACAGTAAGTGCTAATTATTACTGCCCCTATCAGTTGCAAACAGATTTGTTTGTAACACAATTCATCTGGAAACACTTTAAAAAATAATTTAAAGATCCCCATTTATGATTTCTTTACTTTACTTAATGTTTTCTGAAAATTGAGATTTAGTGATAGCAATTGAATTATCCATTTTTCTCACTAAATGACACATTATTTATTTTCAATTTTATATGATAAGTGTAGACATTGGAGTATAGATATTGAATATTTTGAACCTGACCAACAAAGAAAAGACACTAAACGTAATTGTCTTCGTCGATGGTATGTAGTATCATCACTAGAACCACTCAGTTTTATATCATCTTCAGAATTTTCCAATAGCATATTCAACGAACTTAAAAAGTTCGTTACTGAATTCTATATGTCTGTCGGTCTGTCTGTCGCTGTCACAAAATTATGGATTTTTTAAAATTTTAAAATGGATTCTTATAGGAAATTTTACGCTGATTTCAAAATCGAAATCAAAAAGTTTCTATCTCGAATAGTTTACGAGATATTCGACTTAATTTCAGGAAAATTTCGACATTGCGATTTTATGAGTAATTCTTAAAGAAAATTTTACGCTGATTTCAATAATGAAATCGAAAAAAATCTATGTCGAATAGTTTTCGAGATATTCGACTTCGAATTTCGGAAAAATTTTCGACATTACGATTTTAAATGTGATTCTTATAGGAAATTTTACGCTGAATTCGAAAATGAAGAAAAAATTCTATGTCAAATAATTTTCCAGATTTCCAGAAATCGAAAGGTTTTTTTAAGTTCGTTCTGGGATTGCTTACAGAGCAATCTCTTCGCCGGCCCCATGTTTTAATTTTGTCTTTTGTAATTATTTGTCTTTAACAAGTCTTTTTTATACTCGGTAGATCTGACTTTAAATATTTCTATATAAAAAAATAATAATACTCACTAACACACTTACTACTCGTTTAACTTATAAACATGCTATCCTGGAGAGAAGACAGATTATTTTTAAGTAAAATTCCAGAAGTATCACACAAACATCAAATAGAAATCAATAAAACAGTAACTTTTCCTTCTTCTTTGTATCATCACTCTCTGCAAAAAGATTAGTACTTCTGTATCTCTACGTTTTATTACTTACTACTTACTACTTTTATGAACAATAGTAAACTTTAAAAGATTTGATAACTGTTCTGTATCTTACTAATTAAACTTTATCCTAACAACAGCTGCATTATTTTATATATTGTGGAATTTAACAATTACAGAAAAGTAAAGTGATTATCTTAAAATTCTGATAAATAATCGAAGAGCCGTACTTTAAAAAGTGTCAAACGCGCTTTAGTTTAAGGCATATAAGAGTATTAAGCAGAATCTTTACTGTTCCTTTTTGTAATAATGGTAGTCCCAATTCTTTTTACATCAAAGGAAAGTCTTGGTCACAAAGTTTTTAACATGTACAAGCGACGAACTTCTAAGTAACCTTGTTAGTTTACTACTGACGAATTTAATAAAAAAATGTACGAAGTCAAACATCTACAATATGTCAAAGCAACAATAAAACTGCCCCGCTAAAAGAGAAAAATGCCACTGTGTATCAACTGTCAATGGTATGGACATATCATACTGTAGTGCGTTAAACGTGGAACTGTCAATTACGAAAAAATCTGCCAAATCCAAAAACCCCCATCCAAATGTCCACCTTGCAGTAAAGCCGGTTGAAAATGTAAAAATAATATTAACTATTAAAAGCCACAGTTAAAAAGTTTCAATAATGGCTCAAATGATTAAGATCGCAAATTTAACTAGTAGCTTGGCCAAAAATAGCAGTCACTTATCGATACACACGAATTAGGGGTTGTTAAAATTTCTAAAACTTATTTTACTAACAAAAATTATGTATGTACACCTAGAAATAATGTTTCTAACACAACATCCTAATGCAACAGCTCATAGAGGCACTGCCAGCATAATTAAAAGTTCTATCAGAAGTTACAATATAAGCAAATACCAGAATGAACGTATACAAGCAACAAACCATTTCTTCAAAACCCTAGAACATTGGTTTATTGTCGGCAGTGACTATAATGCTATTAAAATATATAAATGAAAACAATTACGGTTATATAAACACAAAGCAACCTACCTATAACCGACAGGCGGGCATAAAATGTTAGATCCACTTAATTTTTGCTCCACTAAGGGAATTGCACAAAACTACTCCAAGATAAAGCAATTTATTGGTGCTATCTGATCATTCTCATTAAATTCATAAGTTTACTATCAAAATGACTACTTAGCATATACATAAGAGTACGAACTGTAAATTATTTAGGTGTCTGATTAACAAGAGAACTAATGTAGACATCCATCTAAATCAAAATAAGACTTGGATAATGCTGTACATTTGATTTGGATTATAGGAAATGCTAGTCAAGGATCTATGCAAAGTCGTATGAATGTTAAAATGGCAGTTGTTGAAAAACGAACACTCTGAAGAATGTGGCAAAATATCAAATTGCGTAATGCCAAAATTAGGCTCAATAAAACATGTTTTAAGATTTAAAAAACAAATCAATATAGAAACAGTTAGAAAGCAAAATAAGCTTAGACTTTCGTTTTGCTCAAAAAACAGAAATCTAACAACAATTAGATTTTCCAGACCGTGTTCCTACTTATTGAAAAAAATCATGATTAGTAAGGTAGAAACAATTCTACATAGTCCAAAGAATTATTGCAACAAACTATTGAAAATACTACCATTTAAGGCATTAAAACTAATATGATGCTATATGTGATGCTGTTTTGAGAGTGGCATATTTTTCAACTCAGTGGTGCAGATGATTATGATACGCAAAGAGAAAAACCCAGCAAAAGAACCTTCGTCCTACCGTCCTATTAGTATGTTGCCTATTTTGTGTAAGCTCTTCGGGAAGCTCCTACTCAAGCAATTAAAACTTCTTCTTGGAAAATCTCAAGCAATACCTGATCATCAGTTTTGATTTAGGTAAAAACATTCTACACTTAAAAAAACACACAGGGTTCTAAAAAAATTAACTAAACATCTGAGAGAAAAGAGTACGGTTTAGCTATTTTCTTGATGTCTCTCAAGTTTTCGATAGGGTGTTGCTAAGTAGACCTGTTCTTGAAGATTAAAGTCATATTTTACAGGCAGACATTTTTAAGAGTAGTACCAAGAAGTACTTTCAGACTTACCAGCATTCTTTCAGTAGTTGCAAAAAGAAGTGTTATCGGCCCTACTCTACACAGCAACCATCACAATAGATGCACACAAAAATTCGTTTTCTGCGTCTAGAAATTTACAAGTTTATCTTGACTTTCTAGAAGAATGGTTAGAGCCACAACGTACGAAGCTAATGAAACAAAATCTATACAAGTCCCATTCACACGGCGAAAAAACCTCTCCCCCCTCAATTAGACTGAATAGCATCCTACTATCACAATTTCAAGTAGCAGCGCACCTCTGAATGCATTTAGACAAGTATGTCATGTGGAGAGCCTACATCTTTACCAAACTTAAGCAAATAGACTTAACATTTAACGGACTACAGTTGTTGATTGAGGAAAAGTCTTAACATTTCTTGAAAAGTAACTATTTATCTATAATGTTATTCTGAAATCAATATGGATGTATGGACAGCAACTTTGGGAAACAGCATAAAATTCAAATTTAGAAATTCTTTAAAGGCTTCAATTTAAAACTTCAAGAACTAGACTTAACGTACTGTGGTTTGTGTTGATTGAAAACATTATTAATATCTCAAAGTCAAAACCATAAAAAAGAGAAAGAAGTGAGCAAGTGTAAAATACCAGAAACGGCCAGTGTCTCATTTAAATATTCTCGTAAAAAATTTATTAGACAATAGTGCTGACACTCAGACAGACTAAAACGGTGCATGTCACTAAAGTTATTAAGTATATTTTAATTAAAGCTTTATTTAGCTTGTAATACACTTGAGAGCAAAACAGTCGATTCAGCAACATGCTCGAATTTTGAGAAAATGTGTATTCACTCCGATAGAATTCAGTGTACTGTTTGAAAGCTTAAAAACTGTGGTTTCAAATGATACCACTTTGATTGTAATTGCACCTGTTCTGAAGAAGTTATGGTCCGAATAATATCTGTAACACAAAAGAGTTGAAAGAAAATAGGTGATTATAAAAGGGAAAAAATGAAATCCTCAGTTTAAATAATTTTGATGATTTTTTCAATACATAATTTTGCCATCTCTACTCCTAATTGCACTTTCCCAGCGATTACGAATGGATCGGATCCGATGATCGGCTTCTCACCCTTCAATTAATTCTACTCTCAGTTCTATCACGCTCCCTGCTGCAAGATTTCTGTCCCGGACTCTTCACTTAAGTTCATCCCAAAAATGCTCAATTGGATTCAAGTCTCAGCTAGATGAAGGCCAGCCCGTTTTTAGTATGCCAACGTTAGCCAAGTAGGTCACCCACGCGATGTTGCATCGCGCATTGTCGTGCATTAACATGAAGTCCTCACCAACAAATCTAGCAAACGGAACATCATGTTCCTTCAGAATGTCCTTGATGTAGCGATACGATGTTAAACCCCCTTCGCGTCTACTACTAGTCACGAAAACCAACTCAGTATTTCCGTGCATAGAAATGCCCGCCCAGAACATACAAGAACTACCTCCGTATGCGACAGTTTTTTGAGTACATCAATGAACAAATAGCTCCTCTGGCCTTCTATAGACCTGATGTATCCTGTCATTGCTATGTAAGCACATCCTGGACTCATCCAAATGTTCGTGACCAAATTCCAGTCGTCTGTGCTTTTGGACTGGTCCGTAGCTCTTTTTTGGGTCAGGTTAGCTGCCTTCAGTCTTCTTCTCCAAGCGCTGGAAACCACACTTTTGATTGCACTCAGGTCTTGGTTGAGGAGTGTCACGCACCTACGGCCGCCTCCTTGCCGGGAGACATAACCATCGGTTTCCCGGTACCGTCGCTACAGGCTCAACACAGCTGATTGACTCAGATTTTCTATTTTCTACGACTCTCTGACTGAACCCCTCTCTCAACAATGCAATTGCCTGGGCTACTCGGCGGCTGTGGTATCCATTTTCTTGCAAATCAAGCAGTCCTGTTACTTACTTACGTCCACTTTAGATAAGTGACCGAAATGAATTCGCGGATTGCAACCGTACTGTAGGTCAATCACAGTCGTCGCGGATGTATGTAAAACCCCGTTCGTGTTGCATATTTTTTTGAATGCATCATCTGATTAATACAATAGCAACAGTTTTTTAAAGCTCAATAATAAAGACACTCCTTGCGCGTTAATATTTTTATTTTGATTTTTTTATACTAAAACAGGAGACGAAAATGCGCGTGCAGTTAGTGAGTCGATTGTGTAGTAATATCCTATTTTCTTTGGAAGATCTTGAAATATATGTGTAATATTTTTTAATTTATAAAACACAAGAACTTGGCTTATTTCCTTTATTTTTTATAACTACCAATGGCAACATTTTACTGATTAAATTAAAATTGATCATTTTAAATTTAATTTTCCTTTCATTGACATTTGGGGCGTTATTAGAAAATATTTTTAAATAATACTTTACTTTTCTAGGTTTTCCATCTTCCTATCTGTTTTGAAGCTCAACCCCTCCTCCACCGACTTCTAATAATCCTTTCAAGTCACGACCTCTGATACCTCAAACTTTCCGCATTTGCAAATATAAAACCAGCAATATGATAAAAACTTTGTAATGCGAAATTCGCCCTATGCTAGTCAAATATTTCACGGCGAAAAATGCCGACCTTTCCTTTATGGCGGGCTTAGGCGGCTGCATTCTTAGGAAATAGATTGGAGATTTCGGCGACGCACAAAGAGTGCGAGGCGAGGGTAGTCCGCAACAAGCGATCGCAAGAAGATCTGCAGGATCGCGGGGACGGGCCAAGTTTAAACCGAACAGGCAACTGTTGAAAGAAGTTTTGCGCCTGAGACAATGACAAGTTTGTATTGGGCTGATTGAGTTGGATGTGCAGGCTGGCTTTGTTTAAATTCAGCTAGTTTAATAGTTAATCTCGCCCTTGATGCTCGAGTTCGGCGTTTAATCATATCCTTTGTCGAGTTGGCCCGTTTTATCTGCTCAGAGTGAATTTAAACCTCTCGCACGGTAACTTCGCTGATCTCCGGCATTCACGGCTGAGCAATGTTGAAGTTTGTGTTAAAATTTTGTTGCCGTTCTAAGGACTCGCTCCCCGATCTAAACAGGACAATTTAATGAGATTTACTTGGCTGAGCTATAGGCGCGTTTAATCTAATCATTTAGGAATCAACTCTACCAGAAAGTCCTTTTAAGCGGTGTCGTTACTAATTCATTGTTATTTTAGCCAAATAAGTCTTGAGTTGCAAGGAAAACAAAAGTAAAGGGTGCCCAAAAGAAACGCAAGATTTAATTACTACATTATTTGAAGGAAACACTGTCATTAGATGTCGAATATGATACTTACCAATAGTCCTCTACGGCTCATTTGATACCTAGAAACTCTTTTCACAAAATTCTGGATTACTTTTTTATAGAATTGTTGTTTATTTTCGTTGATAACTCTTTGAATTGTCAATCTAGGATTCATTCTTATTATTGTAGTATAAAGTTTGGTATTCGTGAATCCCTTAGAGAAAAAAATCGCACGTTGTAAGATCGCAAAATCTTCGTAGCTAATTCGCTGTTTTTGGAGATAAGTCGCTTATTAAATTTTTGCTTCAAATAATTAGATAGATGGCGCCATCCAGATAGAACGACAAGTCATCCAAATCCATGCCCTCTAAACGAGGTCACAAAAAATCCACTATCATCTCACGGCAACCTTCACTCTTGATAGTCGCTGCATTTTTGGCCTCATTTTTAAAATGCCAAAATCCACACCAAATCGTTACTCTTTGGGTACACGCAGGCCGTTCTTAAATGACTCAAGGGTTTTCTACAGCCACAATGCGACAATTTTGCTTATTGACATATCCACTAAAGACAATTTTCTTAGGAAAATTGTTATCAACTTCTTTATTCTCTTGCATCTAATCGGCCAGCGTTCCAAATGGTCGTCTGGCTTTATTTCATGTGTCAGCTAAATTTTGAATGTATACAGATGCAGCTAAAATTTGCTGCATGGTACTTTTTGAGTTCAGTTGCAGTGGCCGACGGCGCACTGATACTTCTGGACGCGCCGTCACGCTATAATTTGCAGCCGCAATATTTTTAGCTGAACGCCCGGTACGAAGTCGGGCTGTTTTGTTTTTTTGTTAAGCAAAACTGAACCTATTTGTGTACTTTTTTAATTACTCTTTGTACATTGTTTTATTTCAGAAATGCACAGTCTTGGTGAAATATTTTCCGTGTTTGTAATGAATTTTAACAATCGTCACTCGCTCCTCTGTAGAGTAGCGCACTTTTTTACTACAACATGAAAAGGCTCCCACCCTTTATTTAATTTAAATACCGCGCTTCTTTTGAAACGCTATTTAGATTCAAGCCTTGGCGCATTTCTTCTAAAATCTATACCGATATCCTTTAGAGCAGCTCCTTCACTACACTGACTTTATTAAAGTCAAATTTATTTTGAAACAAGTTTTGAAAGCTGAAAAGGCGTAAAACCTGCATTTCATTATTTTCTCTAAATGTGGTTTTGCGGGCGCACAAAAAGCAAACGCGCGGCTGCTGGAGCCCCGTAATTTGCAATCTGCTCTTCGGTTCCCCTCCCCATCTTTTTATTATTCAGAACTTGTCTAAGAGCTGCAAATAACGAAGTGCTGGGGCGCAGAAAAGTTTTACTAAGAGAGTTGTGGAAATCATCCGCGTAAACTCCGTATATCAATGATTTCCGGAATGTGTGTCGTTCCGTGCATAAAAGCGTAACGGATGAGCCGTATTCTGCTGCCGCTGTAAACATAAAAAAAGATAATGGCGCAGAAAAAACTAACTATCCGACAAAAGGCCGCAGTGTTTTATTGTGTCCTGTGGTCTTTACACATTGGAGTTTACGTTTCATTTTGGCGAATGAAGTATTAAACTGCTTTGGAACGCAGGTGCATATATAAATATACATTTGGTAAGAAAACTTTCATGATTTTGCAAAGTATTTTCCACTACAGCCCACGTACTTCTGCATCCTTAGAAACCAATCAATAAGCCAACGTTTTTACTTTCCTTAGTAATCTAGGCACATTTGTTATCCTGTCATTGGAAGATTTTTGTGGTGCCCTCATTTTGGTCTGTTCTTCAGACTAGAAAAATAAAGTCAGTATTTGTCAGCTGTCGACATAACGAGATGTTCTATTTTGAAACTTATTGAGCATCTAGTGGTACTATGAATGTGTCATGAGGTACTTAAGAGCAAACTTTTCTTATTTAACAACAGTCGTGTAGGATGACATGCATTTTATTTGCAGAAATGTCTACACGCTCTTTTGATTGATGATAGGTGACATTTCTGTCCAAATATACCATATTTGTAACAATAGGACTGTTATTTGTCCAACCAGACGGAAATTTAATCCTCTAGACTAAAATTTCCTCCCTGTAATTTCTAATAAAACTTAAATATGCTCCTGTCATAAGGTCAATCGCATCAAATGCTGATCAATATTCAAACAAAAATAAAAAATAACAGTCATCTTACTTACACAGCTAATTATTAATTATTTTGGCCAGTCGTTGAAGTATCATTGAAATTAAAAAAAAAATGTATGGTAGGACTGAGTGATAAAATGTATTGCAGTGAAACTTTGCCATAATAATGATTTTATTTTTTGCTTTGCGGGAGCTTTTGTCAACTTTTACAATTTTATAACTTATACTTTAAATTAATATGAATAGTGACGACTTTTTAGCACAAGGAGCTAAATTTGAGTTGAGTACACTTTGAGTTTGGATAAATATGTAACGAAAAACAACTCACAGAACAAAGCTATACTAACCTCTAACGCTAATAGAATCTGCACGGAGTTGTTGATTATATCCAAGCAAGCGTTTGCTATTACGATTAATTACATTTGTGGTAAGAGTAAATATTATTTGTTACAAAAGCATTTAAAACAATACAGGCAATTATATCAAGTAAATGCGTTATCTTTGCCGCTTTAAAAAATTAAAATTAGCTCACTTAGTGCGGGTATAACTTTTTTTTAAATTAATACTCTTGGTTCATTTAGCTTTATCAAAATTGTACCGAATGAAAATGTACTACTATAATTGAATAAGAAGTTCCGAATTTATTTCAATATATTTTACTGTTGTTAGTTCTGGGGAAAAAGTGTATCCCGTTACAACTTTTTAGTTACTTGCACAAACACTTTCCAAGCCTTGCTTTTATTTAATTTGCTGCTCAGTGCAAAAAATTCTAATTATTTTATTAACAAAAAAATGACATAATTAATAAATCTTAACAGAAACGAAAATTAAAAAATTTGCATCAAAATAAAAAGTATATAAAATTGCAGTGTGTTTTCAGTTTCGACTTTTTCACACTTTAAGACATCAAAAAGAAACAACAAAGACCAATAAAAAGTTTAAAACGTAATATCTCTATATACCCAAAACGCGCTTAACTATTAAAGATACAAGTACGTGGGTGAAATTTCAATTTATTAAATCGTGAAAATAGAAACATACAAAGTTATTAGTCAAGTTTGGGCAGCTGTAAGGGGCTGAGCATTATCATAAGTCAAGGTAATTCTGGCTTATCTAAGCAGAGTATAGTTTATTCTAACCTTAGAAGCAATTTTATCAACCGTTAATTTATGATCATCTTCAAAAAGACGGCGAACTATGTAAATATTTTGCTTAGTCACGCCGATTTTCTAGCGACGTCGATGGTCTTCATTTTAATCTATTTTTCTACCTACCCAAAAATTATTTATGTTGCACGTACACTTAAAACTTCTTAAGAGTAGTGTTCCTAAAGCATGCCTTAAATCTTTTAAAAAATTCTGATAGTTTTACTTCCCCCGACAAAAAATTCATGCTACTCTGTGCAACGAAAAATAACGGTAGTATAAGGTACCCTGCGGAGAGAAATCTCCTTCAAATATTTGTATGGAGATTTGTTTATCCATTTCATCGTTGTGACTACACAATTGCTATTCCCTTTTTCAAATGCTTAGTAACTAATTAACTCACACAATAAAATTGCTTGTTGAACAAATAAATCTGCTCTGCGGTTCACTTTTCTGAACTATAATTGCTTTATGACTATGTCTTATATAATATTTAAATAGTCACAGTGCATATTTTATAATCTGCGAAATTGTGACCAGCCCTAGAACTTGTGAAAGTTTTCTAAATGTCCATTATTACATTAACAATTTCTACTTTGTGGTTCTGTATCGGTTGTGGCATCTTACTATGATTGGGTTGTTCCTCCAAATCCAACTTATTAGCTACTAGCATATTCATTCATAAAGTCTTCGTGGGTCAAATGGCTTTTGGGATTCTTATATGACTACAAATTTATTTGCAGTGGCCAAGTAAAATGCAATATGACTGATGTATACCACATTTAGCTTACTATTACTAAAATAAAATTGAGCTTTTCGGCTCAAAATTTTTCTTTTTGCTTCATCTTGCTTTGTATTTAGTCAATTTATATAACTGTATCCACAATATGCTTCTTCAACAACACCCAGCTTCAAATTAAAGGTTATGAGCTGGAGCTTTCTTTCCACTATAACGCAGGTCAAAGTACGTCTGATGATCTAATAAATAACAGATTGATAAAGCAATAAATGAATGAACCTAGTCTCGTTGGTATTCGAATTCAACTTTTGTCAGACATTTTGTATATTATCCGATTTCTATTTAACTCGAAATTGGATATTTAATTTGAGTAGCTCTCCCAAAGTATCTTAAGGTGGCTATTTGTCTTATAAATGTTTCAGCAACCACACATGTCTCTTGATCTAGTATTGTGTACATTTTGGTCTATCTAGTTAAGTATTCTATGATAATGTATCTTCTGTTGTTGTTAGTCTTTAGTATTGTTTTTAATCGCGACTCAAATTCAGAAATTACTGCAATTCTGCACTATGCGCGTCAGTTGCTTGAACCGAGAAAAACAGTTACTGATTTCCAGGCATAATCTCCCCAACAGAGTATCTGAGTTACGGTGACGGGTTTCATTTCGGTACTCTGTGTCAAAATCGTGCAGCTTAATCTACCTTACCAGTTATTTCTTCGGATTTCAGAATTACAGTAGCCATTTTAATATTACATGCTTTCTCCTTGATAAAAATTTCCTGTATAGAAGTACTTTGTAAAAATTTGTAAGAATTTAATTTAATAAATGCGAACGCTTTCACGGTTGGTGTTATTGTACATCATGTGATGGATTCTTCGGTTATTAGACCGTGGTCGGAGTTCGGAAACTCTTAACATTTCATCTACAACTGCGGTGGATATCTTCAGAAGAAAATCTAAAAATGTTTATAAGATTTTCTCGAACATTTGCAGAAGAAAACATGTTATAGCTTCAAATGCTTGTGTTTTTGTACAGATTATTTTCATATTGCTTTGGTTTTATAACAGTTAACTTTCTTCTGACACAATATGGTTTAAGTACTTTACGTCCTTCCAAAAGATGTAATACTTCTCTGAGCTTAGTGTTTGGTTAACATTTTTTACCGCTATAATATTTATCCTATTTATTTAGACTTTTAAAATATCTACCTGCTACTATCACATCACCTAGATATACCAACTGCAACTGCTAAGTTAATTATCCTATCATGACTTCTACAAGTTGCTCAAATATGTCGTAAACATTATAACTCAAATGGTATGGCGTTGAACTACCATAGTGCTGATTATGTAATGCACGCGGTTTTCTTTGTGTTTTTTGATGCTCAATTTCTACTTCAGGTCTAACGCAGGAGATAAGGAATCTATCATGTCATAGATTCTTGGCAAGATATACTTATTTTTCTTGTTGCATTTAGTTAACGGTGGTCAATACAAAAATATATTGACTAACACAACCGACGATGCCCATGAACTGCATCTTAATTCAATAACTCCTTGTCTTACTATCTGTTAATCGTATTCTCCGCTTTTTTTCTTCTTAGCATTGCCATATCAGTTGAGCATTTGCAGTATACATTTTATGTTATGACATTTGTTTTAACTTTTTTGTGGTTATTAAACACAAACTTAATAACTGATTATGATCTTGTTTTATCTTGACAAATTTTGTATAATATGCAACAAAACTTAGTCGTTCTATATTACTTCTGGTGTGCAATAGTCTGCTCTCTTATTAGCGAGTAGTAGAACGATCAACGTGTCATTGTCGGTAACTACTGAGGTTTACTTTGTAGCTGCATTATTAACGTTTTTTGGGCGGGCTAGATGTAGTCACTATTATATATTGTTGTTTCTGAGTCTACCCACAAACATCTACATACCTCCGAAAAACTGTTCGATTTTGGCAAAGTGTGCTAGCTGTACTAAGCACGCAACATTACATTAGTATACTTGGAAGCTCTCTCTGTCACTAAAAACACTTTTTAACTTATGGATGGCACAGTTATTCTTCTGGGCTCTTGAGTCAAATTATTGTCTCATTATTGGGAGAATCACAATTACTTTAGTTTTAAATGTTCTTTTAAAGCTCCACACTGTTCTTTGATATTTTTTCATTTATTTTCTTGTAAATCTGGATTGTTTTTTAGTGTTTGTTTGTAATGCATCTTTCACTTTGAACAGATGGATGTTTGGTTTCTGAATTTTGTCGAACAAGGTCCTTTTTTTGTAGCACAGTTTTCTTTCCTGCCACCTCCAAATCTCATCCTTCTAGTTCCTCTTTTAAATTCGCTTGCTTTAGTTCATGTAGCTCGACTTGCTTCGATGTGATAATCTATTCATAGTTTTTTGAATTACGATAAATCTTACTTGTGACAGCAGTTGTTGCAAAGAGGTTTCTGAGTTTGATTTTTTATTTCAATTTAACAGGTAATATACGATCTACATGTATCATTTACTTCTATAAATAGTTGACAACTAAGTAACCAATGCATTGAAAACTATTACTAGTTATTTCATAGGCGCATTTTCCACACGTTGCTATGTTGCTGCGTTTTGTCCATTGCTTTAAACGCTTAAATAATTGTTAATTACATTCTAGAATCCTTGTGCCGACATTTTTCGAGATTGATTCCTGTACTACCCATATATCATTTTAATATAGAGTACATACACATTATGTATATAAAACCAGATTACAGTACGTTTTACATTTAAATAATTTATTTTTAATCGGATAAATAGTTAGAAAATGTATTGGAAATGTTGTTTATTGTATTTACTTTTTAAAAACTCTAGTTTCAAGTTTTTCCCCAAGAATATCTCATACGCAATTTATCATATAAAATATCTTAATAATACAACATTTTTTTTAGTTTTACAATCTATAGTTACATTCAAACAAAAACACGTTCTGTATTCGTTAGACATCGTTTCACCATTGTTTCGCCATAGAATTTTAACATGTAATTTTCATTTATTTAAAATATTTTAAGTTACATGTTTTGTGAAAGCGTTCTTGATCACTAATGTGTCAAAAATAACTTGCTGTTTGTAGAGGTATTATTTTGTTACATATCTGCTATAACAAAATGAGTGAGTGGATACGTTGATGAAGTAATCTTTAATACTGTAATTTAATCCCTCCTCCTCGTTTGAACTTGCCATATTTATAGTGCCTCGCTGAAGCTATGGTGACTTATGCGTTTTAGAAACCACGTAACCTTATATGAAAGAAAAAGAGAAATATTTATTTGCTTATAAAGAAGCAACCCTCGATTCGCTGCAACTGAGATTTTCGCCTTCATCAATGCTCCTACGGATCCAAACTCCCCCGTACGAACGGCCAATCGTCGTCTACAGTAGGTAGGGCAGAACCTGTAAAGAAACCAATAATCAGCAAGAGGAATCGGAGCTGCGACTTTAATGGGCAAAGGACCATCTGCATTGGGGGTAGAGAAAGTAGAGCCAAGTCGTCTAGAGTGAGGGATCTAGATGTAACTTCTTTGGCAGTGACGAAATACTAGGGATTTGACGTCTTGTCGACGACAATCGCGTCGATCTCAAGTACCAACTGCCCACAATGAAGTGTGGTGGAGGATCACAATCTACCATACACGATGATCTAGGGATGGTTCGATGCAAATGAAGTCGGTCCTCTTTATCTTATGGCCAAAATTCTGGACCGATTCGGATACGTGGACATCCTGGAGAACACGATGCGATACCACGCTCTTCGACATCTTTTAACAAGACAATGACGCAAAGCATCGCAATCGTCAACTCATGTATTGGTTCGCTCGGCGTCGCGTGACCCTCCTTAACTGGATGAGCCAATCTCCCGACCTCAGCATCATCGAGCCGCTGTGGGAAGAGCTGATGAGACATGTGACAAGCCGTCGGGCGAAGAATGCCAGTTGAAAGGTTGACTCAGCTGGAGGAGGAGTGATAGAATATCCCCCAGTCCACCATCAACAGTCTCATCGACTCCATGCCAAGGAGACGCCAGGCTGTCAATGTAAAAGGCTACGCTATGAGGTATTAGGAAATTTCTTACTGAGCAGTCACTCGAAATCACGTTTCTAGGTTTGTGAAAAATTATTTTGCTTAGATAAGGTTGACTGTATGTAAATTATGATGATTTTCTTGATTTTTATAAAATAATTTTTTTAAAAAATCCGTTGTATTTCTGATTAATACGATTTGAGAATCCGAATCCCGTATCTTCAGCAAACATGTGTCGAAATGTCGAAAGACTTCGATGAGAATGACAAAATTTATTCAAGACCAGTACTGTATTATAACAATAAAAATAGTTAAATTTCGCCATAAATTCTGTAACATAAATTTCTCCTTTTTAAATTTTTGATAAATAAAAACACTGACAATTTATTAGAATTTTTAATTTAATTTTTAAATCGACAAAGGTCTTGAGACAGTTCTGGCATTTACTATTCCAATACGTAATGCTTCTTATAGTATTGTTTTAACTTAATTTTTTAGTACTGTTAGATACTTTTTGCTGCTACAAACTATTTCTTGGGTGTAGTATGGAGCCACTTGTAGACTACCGAGTGAAGTTCCTTGATGGAAGAGAACTTTTTATCCCGTACTCTCTTTTCCAGTGTGTCAAACAGAAAGTAGTTGCTCGGTTCAACATCCAATATGAGGCGTAACTCAGTAAGTTTTATTTAAAAATCTGTAGGTTGGCAACTAACATATGATCATATATTATTACGTCGAAGTAACGCTCTATGTTTTTAGTTCCTGTAATAACGTTATAGTACTGCTTACTGGTAACGTATACTTGAAGGGAGGGTAGCCGATTTATTAGCAAAATCTTCCCTTTAATTTAAAATATAATAAACAATTGTTTTTAAATAAATAATTTTAACTGTTGCCATTCCACATATTGGCGGTAGCATCACGATTCGTCTGCTGTAACCAAATACTCAAAGAACGTCTCTACACGCTTCTGCTAACTAGTGAGAGTATGAGACCCCATTATGCACGAACCTTAATTATATTTAAACCTTTAGGGATAATGGTATGCAAATTTCTTTAAAACATCGAATGTGATTTGCCTGTTTGCCATTATCAAGTTGGACACATTCAACATTTAGCTCGCACGTATTTTTGCTATACTTTCTCAACATAGTTCTTGAGATTCGGTGGTATGTTGCCGCACACGACTATTGACCTCGAATAGATAGCCGAAACAATCAACCCCTTTCCTAAACGAAATCACGTCTTCCATCTCTCTCCATGATTGTCTGCTCCTCTTGCATCCTTCCAAAGAATGACTAATTGCTTTTTCTTCTATGTGCTCCAGCAACACTGTAGTCTATCTTGGCGTACGCACTGAGCGCGCATTTTAATCTGCGATACAACCGGGGTTACGAGAAGTACCAATCATTTTTTAATGCTCTAAAAATATATTTGACACATCTGCTAATCCTCTGCATTTTCTCTTTTACTTTTGGAATGGATTTACTGTATGGCAATATAATAGAGTTGACTGTCTTAATTAAACAGAATTTTCTACATTTTACAACAAAAAATTCGTGAATACAAAGTGTTTCAAAATAAAATTTCTTGTTAAGGTAATTATAAAGGAACGAAGACGTTTATTACAATTTTTTTATTAAAAACAATTATTTTTAAAAATAATGTTATCTAAATGTGATTCTGCAGACTGAGCACCGCGCTACACGTGGTCTCCGTAATGGACGTCTTTTTTCAACGGATATCTTTTTTTAAATCGAACCAGGGGCCTGTATTGCTGCTATATACTTTTGATTAAAGATATTCCCACAAGAAAAAATTAGTAGGGGCCAAATCAGGGCTGCGTGGAGACCACTTTATATCACCTCTCATGGAAATCAATTTTTGGAGAAAAATTTTACGAACTCTGGCAGAGACATGTTCTTTAGATATATCCAGCAGTTCAGGTACCAAGAAATCGTTCAGGATCTCCACATAACGTTCCGAAGACACTGTTAACGCGCCGCTCTTTATCTTCAGAGAACTACGGGCCGATTATTAGTCGCGCTGAGATAGCAGCTAATACTGTCACTTTTGGTAAATGAAGAGATTTCTCATGCTTGCATTGTGGATTCGTGGTGTTCCAGTCTATTAAAGTAAAAATGTGCATCAGAAAACAAAATGTTGAATAAATTAAAATGCTCAGTTACACAGTTAACGAATCTAAGCTTCTGGTGGCATGGTTGGGTTTTAAATCTAGCAAAATTGAATTTTATAGGGGTGCAGACATACATCTTTGCGCGGAATGCAACTATCTAGGTACAATCAAAACCCCTCTCCACAACAGAGAGTCTCGCGAACGGACTGATGTACGCTCTCTACGTTTTTGTCAGTTTTTGATGACCTTTATCGTTGCGACTTGGATATATCCATGGTTGAACCGGTTTATTTAAATTACACACCCATTTTATGATGAGAGAAACACTTGTGGTTTATGTTAGGTAAATCATGATGATTATTGAACTTTCTCCGTGCAATAATGAAACTTTGTTTTTGTAAAATTCTGGCACACAAAACTCTCGGTCTGCTCCATAGCGACTACATTCCCGAAAACCGCACTACCGATTGACATGCATCCTGCTTTTCTCTGGTTGGTGACGTTCACGCAGTGAGCCAATCAAATCGAAACTTTCTTTTCGGACACCCGTATAATCAGTGACACTAATTGTTAGATTTTGTACCAATTGCGATAAAATTGTTTTACAAGGCTAGTATCTTTCATGTCAATAGAAGCCAACATATAGAGTACTAATAAAGTGGGATGAAATATTAAATAATTTCACTACGAGGGTGGTCCCAGAAGTACCCGGCCCAACAAAGAAAACAGAAAATTTTGGAAACAATATATTTATTTTTCAACATAATCTCCTTTCAGCTCTATACATTTTTTCCAGCGATATTCAATAAGTTCGTTACCCTTTTTATGATAAGAACTGTCTTGCTCCTCAAAATAGCCATTAACTGCCGACATCACTTCTTTACAGTTGGAAAATCTTTGACCACTGAGCCATTTTTTTAAGTTTGGGAACAGAAAATAATTCGAGGGGCTAAATCTGGCGAATAGGGTGCATGAGGTAGCAATTCAAACTTTAATTCATTAATTTTGGCCATTGCAATAACGGATTTGTGAGCTGGTAGATTGTCTTGATGAAACAACACTTTCTTCTTAGCCAAATGCGACCGTTTTTGCTTGATTTCTTCTCTCAAACGTTGCAATAAGTTCGCATAATACTCGCCGTTGATAGTTTTTCCTTTTTCAAAATAGTCAATTAAAATTATCCCACGCGCATCCCAAAAACCGACGCCATGACCTTGCCTGCAGATGAAACGGTCTTCGCCTTCTTTGGAACCGGTTCTCCCTTTTGAGTTCATTGTTTTAATTGTTCTTTTGTCTCGAGTGTGAAGTGATCGACCCATGTTTCATCCATGGCTATGAAAGGGCGCAAAAATTCTGCTTTGTTGCTGTGAAACTTCCCTGACACTCAATTGAAACATCTTCACGGCACTGTTTTTGCTCGAGTGTGAGCAAACGCGGCACCCATCTTGCAAACAGATTTCTCATGTCCAAATTTTCAGATAATATGCGATGTACCGCACTTTTTGAAATGCCTACTATGTCTGCTAGCTCGCGCACTTTTAGTCGACGATCATCCCGTACCGCTTTGTGAATTTTCTTTACCATTTCTGGAGTCGTCACCTCATTTGGTCGACCACTGCGATGCTTGTCTTGGCAGCTCGTGCGGCCTCGTTTAAACTCTGCTACCCAATATTTTACTGTTGTAAACGAAGGAGCAGACTCACCCCGAGTAGAATCCAGTTCAGCTTTTATATTGGTTGGGCTAAGGCCTTTCAAATAAAAGTATTGTATCACATAACGATGACCAAATTTCTCCATTTTCACAAATTCACTGAAAACGTTCACTATTGATGGCTGCCAAACAAATTCTAAACAACGTGGCGTCTTCTGAAAAATATGCTTTATAGATTTTGTACTTTCTAATACAGTGATATTTTTCAAACACCTACCGCCATCTCTAGGTCAGGCCGGGTACTTATGGGACCACCCTCGTATATACTAACATAATCTTTTTTACTATAACTTGCTCTTGTACATAGAAAGTTAAGACACCTTAATTATTTATAAAAATTCGGTGGTATTAGCTTAGTATAAATCATAAATAAGGTGTTGTTTTACTTTTAAAAAAGAAACTAAAGATACATAAGCAATAAATTAGCAATACCGCAGTAGGCATTAAAAATAGTTTTGTATAAATATTAAGCTAAAAATAAATAATTAATTAAATTGTGCAAACAAAATCACTGCCCAAGTTGTAATATAAATAAGGTAGCTAAGCACAGAATATTATTAGATATAATAAACGCCGATATAAACCAGCATTTTGATTGGGAAAGCAGTAACGTGCAGAAACGAAAGTTATAATCAAGTTCGAGGCCCTAAAGCCTGCGTCTCCGCCATGAAAAAATTTAATCGATGGTTTCATAGATAGCAGCGCTAAGTATTGAATAGTAGTCGGCTCGTAGAAGGTATCGTTTCGATTTCAGTTCAATACGTGTCGTATGCCTTAAACGCATGATAATCCGTTTGGAGCTGAAATCCAGTTCGATCTGTCCAGATTTCGCGATATTGCGCCGGATATCGTTCCCTCATCCAGCCGGCTGGCTGTCAATAATCGCGGCTCGAACTGCAGAATTCTCTACGACATCAGCATTCGAAATCGGAAAGCGCCCGGCCATTGAATACGCATGTAGCGGTAAAAATGGCCGCGCTAGAATGGCTAACGGTAAACCGAGCGAACTTGTAAATTCGCCCGATCCTATCTTATTCATTACTCCTTGTATGGTATCGCGGCCGCGGATCGGCCGGTCTGGCAGGTGTGCGACAGCGCAGGTAATCTCCCAGGAATGCGCACCGGATTTAAAGCCGGTCAGTTTTTCAAGTCGCTGCAGTCGGCTGCAGATTACTGCAGATAAACTGGTTCCACGCGAACGTGTTTTTGTATCCATTAGAATGTTTTACCCGCTTCATTGAGTACGGCCCTAAGCGTGCATTTTGCATCGGAAAAGCGGCTGCGCATTTTTGCGTAGCTCGCGGACGGCCGGTTCTAAAAATGTTTTCGCTGCAGAATGAGATTAACATGATGGTAGCTCCATAAATTCTTCCACCCAATAAGTTTCGTTTCCTAAAACCAGTAACTGTGCCTTTATTTTTTTCTGTTAAATGTTTTAAGCAACTGCAGCCGTCAAAGCCGAGCGTGACAGCACTAGCACTTTGATACCTACCAAGAAAGTGAAAATTACAGACGTCATTTAGGTTATGTACTATCGAGCACTTATTCATTGGGTCCAAAAACAAGCAGATGCTGTCGTGAAAAAAGAACATTGAACTTGACACAGTGAAAAATTTTTTTATTAACTTATTAACTATTTGCAATCTATTAAGACTTACAATAAGCAAATTTAATGTGTGAATTGTGGGTTGAGTAGTATGCATGTGAGTTAGCGTCCAGTGACCTTAACTCAGTGTTATCTTAAAATATAGTTGTTGCTTATATTTATAATAATAATAAAAACATTAACTACAACTAAAGTCTATTTGGCAGGTCAAGGGGCTTTAGTCTGTTTAGTCTTTGGATGTTGTCACTATTGTCCAAAAGGTTGATCACTAAGACGTTGCTATGATGTTCTAGTTTATTTAGATATTTTGCGCTAAACTTTCTAATAGTTTCCTTAACTGTGTCCACTTTCACATCACTCATTATGTCAGCATTCCTCACAAAATACCGAGCATCGCACATAGCACGTAGGACTTTTGACTGATGTCTTTCGATAATTTTGATGTTAATGTTGGCTGCAGTTCCCCATAGTTGGACACCGTAAGTCCAAATTGGTTTGAAAGCGACGTTGTAAACTAACAATTTATTCCTGAGAGACAATTTGGATTTTCTGCCTAGTAGCCAGCAGTGTTTGCTAAATTTAGTGCCAAGTTGTTTTCATTTATTCCAAATATGTGGTTTCCATGTCAGCCCCTTATCAATGTGCATTCCTAGATATTTTACCTCTGTTACTTGAGGTAATGGATTGTTGTTAATGAAAACTTATGGTGAGTTGCCTCTACACTTTGTAAACGTAATGTGGTATGATTTAGACTCATTTATTTTAACTCTCCACTTCTTGGTCCAATTTACGATATGATTTAAGTGATTTTGTAGCGTTTTTGCAGCTGTTACTGTGTCTTTATGTTTCACCAAGATTGCTTTATCATCCGCAAAAGTAGCTGTGAGCGACTGATCATTGGTAGGCATGTCATCTGTAAAAAGTATATACAAAAGGGGTTCGAGGACGCTCCCCTGTGGTACCTCTGATCTAATTGGATGTATTTTAGTGAGCGTTTGATCATATTTTATCTGGAAGTATCTTTCTTCTAAGTATGATTGAATTATAATATAATATGAATGTGGTAGCGATCTTTTCAATTTATACAGGCCATCGTGCCACACCTTATCGAATGCTTGGCTGTCGTCGAGGAAGACTTTTTTCTTCAAAAGATTGATTTATTAAGTTGACTACACGATGGACCTGCTGTATGGTTAAATGCTCTCTTCTAAATCCAAACTGATGCGCTGGAATCAAATTCATCTCTTCGATGATTGGCGTAAGTCCTTTGGCTAGCAATTTTTCTAATAGCTTACCAAGTATGGATAGTAAACTAATTGGCCTATATGAAGCAGCCTCGTTGGGTGGTTTCCCAGGTTTTAATATAAGAATCACTTGAGCCAGAGTAACGGAAAGTACCCTAAACGCAGGACTGAATTGAATAAGATTGTAATCATAACAAAGCCTTTGCGAGGAAGTGCCTTGATTATCTTTCCAGTTATTTGATCAATTCCGGGGGCCTTTTTTGGATGTAGATCATTTTTAACCATGTCTTTAACTTCCTTAACTGAGAAGAGCTTTGGCAGTGGGGCCAATTGATATGGTGTGTGGAGATAATTCTTTATTTCAGCATCTTCTAAAAATGTGGTTAAGGTGCCTTAACTATATTTGTGTGATAATCCATCCTTATCTAGGGGAGTGCTAACCGTCTCTCCTTTCATACAACACGAAACAATAAAAATAAAGGTAGTACTGAGAAAGTTGCATTATGTAGATGGCTGCATCTAGTGAATTACAAAGGCTACGAATTCTATCTAAAAAAACCCAAACATCGCCAATAACAAACTTGAATATTTAGCAAAATGCAAACAATTTTATAAATTTCTATCCTACCAACCAGATTACAAACAGCAGTTCAGTTAAATGCGCATGGCCTTCTGCAACACAAACAAAAATTAGAAGTATTTCTCGATTACAAATTCATAGATGTACTCCTTAATAATGAAAGCAACAATACTTAACCTATTACATCGCCCATTATCCACTATGAAGTATCTGATACTGCAGAGACTTCTTACAGACTACAACACTTAAAGTTAATCTGATGCCTTACGAGCTAACAGTAGCTGCCATTTATTGCCCTCAACACAATTTAAAAAAGAACATTTTTGTAGGAACAAAGTACCTACAGTAAACATACTCTATAAGGCTTATAACTGATAACAGCTAAAGGCAGAAAAATGTCGATTTTGAGTAAAGAGTTAAAGTACTCATTTTCATTGGCAAGCACTCTAACTTGGCCTTTCGACCCCCAAAAAGTATCTGATCTCTTTTTTAACACCATAGAAATTTCATTATTATACATGAACGTTTTATCCATTTATAGAAATTCTATCCATCCTATACTCAAATAAGTAGGGGAAAGTAGAAGAAGAGCTAATTCCAAATCTGTACCTCAGAAATCTTAATGGAATTGATGAAACCGTAGGCTTAACAACCCAATCACGCAGACAATCCACCAAACCACATGACAATTAGAAGCGTAAAAAGAATCCAATAAGGTAGCAACAGAAATTTAAAAAAAATATTGCAAATAAGTCGAACGCGAGCAAAGCGGCATCGTACTCAATCCACTCAGATAAAATTGCATTCAATCGCATAAGTAATCAATTAAAGGCAAAAAGCAGAAATTTACGTAAAAGCTCCTTTCGTGATTATGTTGCCAATTTGAACAGATTTGACACTAAAACCATTAAAATCTAGGAACAAATTTCCAATTTTCCTGTACGCATAAATTTTGTCGCATAAATAATAAGGAACACGCGGATCTTTTCGCTGAGTATCTTGCTAAACTTTTTACACTCGACGGTCATGAAGGAAGCACTGGATCAATATAAAAATATACAAAATTTCGTAGAACGCATTTCCAATTACAGATTTTATTTTGAACAAAGTTCACAAAATAACAAGTCTGATGAATACTAAGAAAGCTCAAAGAGTAGATGGAGTAACAGAAAAAATATTACGCAAACTACGTAGAAAAGTAATACTGGTACTTACGTGAGTCCGTATTGCCATCATGGTTTCCAACATCCCAAACGGATCGGAACTTTAAGAAGGTACTTACGTGTGTCCGTAATGCAATACTTTGTCTTAAATATTGGCTCAAGCAGCTGAAAATTACTGAAACCACATTGATTCCGAAGCCAAGATCGGATCCTACTGAAGTCTCATTACATCCTCCTAGAAATGTTTTAGTCATTATATCAGAGATACTTAAAAACTTTTACTTATGCGACCGAATTCTGATCGACTCACTGTAACTCATATAAAAAACAAACATTCGAACACTTTAGTCTTTTTAGATCTTAGCCAAATCTTAAACAAAAGCCGGCATACTAAATTGCTGTACAACATAAAATAATTTCTACCACTAACGTTTAAATCTTACCAAGTCTGACCAAAATAAATGCAGTGGTGTCTGAAAAGTTTCAGATCAAATCTGAAGTTTCACACTGTTATTGGGACCTTCGCGGTAACAACTTCACATATCTTATAAAATCATTTAAAATAGCTATAAACTTGGGTACAACGTTGAAAGATTATAACCAATGAAAGCAAATTTAAACGTATAGATTTGACCTTAAGAAAAGGTCACTACCACAAAATATCTAAAATAACGTTAGGACTCCCGAATTACTTAGAGAGAACAGATAACCAAGAAGAAAAGAAAAATAGATTTTTTTTTTTTAAATAGCACTTTTGTGCCTGCCATTAAAACTAGTCTATGAGACCAACCATTAATTTTGTTCTGATAAATCTTAAACTAGGTACTTGTCTACTAGAGTCCATCCAATGATGTCTTCTAATCTTTTCTGATTTATACACTTTACTTCATTCGCGCACTGTGCTCTGCTTTTACACAACAACAACTACACAAGATCAGCGGGTTTTTCCTCCTTAGTCTTCGGACATGATGTTGATTGTCCAGTAGTTGTAATGCTTCTGGATTTACATGAAGATGGAGCCTATCTTCATGCTTTCCAGCAAACCTTTTATCTCTTCCTTCACAGTTGGGATCTGAAGGTCTCTGTGGATGTCTGAGTTGCGTACATACCACGGGCGTCCACTATGTTACGCAGCACTTTGTTTTGGAATATTTGTAAGCACTTAACATTTGTGTCACTGGTACAGCCCAGAGCTGAATGCCGTAAAGCCACACTGGTTTTAGGATCTGGTTGTATATTAATACTTTGTTGGAGATTGAGAGTTTTGAGTTTCTTCCAATCAACCAATAGTGCTGTCTGTATTTTAGATTTAGTTCTGTTCTTTTCTTTTGACATGTTTCTTCCATCTAAGTCTGACGTCCAGATTCATGCCGAGGTATTTTGCGTTGGTCGAGTGTGGTATAGTAGTACCATTAATTTCTAGTAGTTGTGGGTCCACTATCTTCTTATTAGTGTAGTTCACCTGTACGGATGTAAGTTCGTTTAGTTTGATCCTCCATCTTCTGGTCCAATCAACTATCTGATTGCTGGCTGTCTGGAGCTTTCTGGCAGATCCTTCCTGATCTTGGTCCACTGCTAGAAGAGCAGTGTCATCAGCAAATGTAGCAATAACTGCTTCTTCTAACATTGGTATGTCATTGGTATACAGTAGGTATAGGATAGGCCCAAGTACGCTGCCTTGTGGCACACCCGCTTTTATCTCTTTCAGGTCAGAGTATTCATCCTCTTGTTTGATTCTGAATAATCTATCTGATATATATGATGTTAAAATTTCAGCATATTCTTTGGGTAGCAGTTTGTTTAATTTATAGATCAGTCCTTCGTGCCATACCTTGTCGAAGGCTTGTGCCACATCTAGGAATACCGCGGAGCAAACTTGCTTTTCTTCTAGCGCACGTTCAATGACGTCAGTTATTCTGTGCACTTGATCTATTGTCGAGTGTTTTTGCCTAAATCCAAACTGGTAGTCTGGGATTAGGTTATTGTTCTCTATTAGTGGTCGCAGTCTCTTGAGCAGTAGTTTCAAAAATAGATTTAAAAATTAAAATAATGTACTAGATGTTAACTAACAAATTTAATTTGTTCTTACGAAATGATTTTTTATAGTACAATACAATAAGCTCCGGTCTAGAAATATAGAATTAAGGAGATATACTAGCCATAATACAAAGAAGTTAACATTTTCCGAATGTTGACCAACTCCTTAGGACCTTTTATAAATATTTAATAGTGCACTTTGAAAAGAACGTTATGCAAGCCAGAAGAACAAACGTTATAATAGAATACCAATACGAATACTTTATTACTACCACTACTACAATAACCGATGGTGAAAAAATTAAACAAATACTGGCTAGAAAACCTGAGAGAAGGTTAAAGATTCTATCGCTAGAAGGAGGTTTCTTCGCGTCATTTCAAGAGTGTTATAGGTTTTAAGCTAACCCTTTATATTATATAATAAAAACCATTTGAGGCGCTCTAAGCACTTGTTGCAGCATGCGCTTCTCTTAAATTCTAGGATTTTGATCACTGCTATAAGTTGTTTTTTAGAATTCTTTAAATAGAATAAATATCCTTTTTTTAATTTTATGGTATAGGCAGTATGTTCCACAAATTTTCATTATTACAAAAGAAACATAATAATTAACAAGAAAGTATATTAATAAACATTGCAACAAATTTGAAAGTCAATGATCTTGGAAAAATATTAAACCTAAGTTTCACTTTTGTTAACGAGAAATTCTAAAAAAGTACCTTTCTGTAGATTTACTAATTTATTAACTGTAACGGTCTCTGGCAGTCTGGACGGCGGATGTCGGCGTGCTCTTCCTTGGCGGCTTTAACCCGTGAGTGGGTTTTCCTTGATCAGATGTACTGGGGCACCACGGACGGGGCGGTACGTACAAAAGGCAATCGACAGCGCGCAAGCAAAGCCCAGTACAGCACCTGGTCGGCTAGCTCTGCTCCGTCGCTCACAGGGGTTCGAATGGAAATTCCGGGCGGCGGTAAAAAACCCGTTTAGTTGTGACTAGTGTAGGTTAGCGGACAAAACCAAGGTTGCAGGTAGAGATGGGATTCGGGACAAGGGGGTTTAAAGATGTGCACCAAACACTCTCCGCAAGTGAATAAATTGTAAGAAACAGTTGACACAAATCTGGCAAAATACTTTGGCCGTTAAATATATATATATAAACTTTATGCCTCCTGGGTATTGTAACATTTAATTATCATCTACTTCTGTTATTAAAAAAGACTTTATAAAATAAAAGGTTGATATAAAAATAAACTTAAAACGTTATTTTTTAGTAAACCACAGAAATTTTAGAAAGATGTCATCATGTAGCTTCCGGGGAAATAAAGAAAATTAATTGATTATTTGAGATCTACATAAAGTAATAATATAACATAAAATACTATTTATTTAAAAAGTGGAAACACTTTTGGACAAGCTTGTACATGAAAATTAGAAAAAAGATGAGACCTAAATAAAATGGGACCTTAATAAAAAGTGTGTTACACTAACAACAACAATTTAACTTTCCTGTCTGAATATTTAAAAATCTTGGAAGTACGCGTTTAAAAAATACTGTCAAATTTGCTGTTACTTCTCGAATGGTTCTAAATTAGTAATATTAAAAGAAATAGTCTTGGTATTGCTTTCTAATGTTAAGGACTATTAAATGACAAGTTTGGAAGCACTGGTATAATGCAGTAATCCAATAAATAAAACAGTTGAATTAATTCCTACGTGTGTTGTTTTTAAAATATCATACATGCCATGTTTAATTTAATAACGTTACGGGTACCGTTTTTAATTGGAAAATTTGTCATTTCACCTTTCAGCTGAGATATAAAATGCAGCAATAAAAGAAATTTGATACATTAGTGCAAATGCTTTTAACTGTATTTATTATATTTTTTAACTGGTTTTTATGTTCTACAGCTATAACAGTATTAATGTGTGTGAATATGTATTCACATTTGGTCATAAAATTATCCTCTTGTAGCCGAATATTCTATGGTTCTCTCTGACAGTGATTTATTGCTTGACAGTTACTTAAATACTTGCATTTCGAATAAAAATTAAAAAAGAAATAAAGATATAATTTGTAGTGTAATACATTTTTTTTTTTGAAAAAAAAGCAGCACAGAGCATCTACAAAGAGCTTTTATGTTCTTTGAATAAATAAAACACCAACAAAATATATAATATCGTCATAGGCATTTCAAATAAGCGATTTCCTTCAATTTTAATATTGAATTATATATAACAAAACTTAGGTTCCGTGTCTGTTGACCCAGAGCAGAAAATAATTTGTATATAAACATTAAGTAATTAAAAAATCCAACGGATTTATGTATTTCTGTCGGCGTGGGCCAAAGTTGGATTTACTACGGTAGACCGGAAATAAAAGAGTAGTTCAAATATGAAATATTTGAGGTAAACTGACTGAAAAATAAGAAAATCGTCGTATCTATTGGGCTGTAACAGTAAATGCTATAAGGCACTTTAGAGAGCGAAGGCGGTAATCGCGAAAAAACGTTTTGGAATTACCAAAAGAATTATGGTTTCACTGTGATAACGCACACTGTCAATAAGCAAAAATTTATTAAAGCATATCTTTTTGAATTTCAGAAGTTCCTTAGCAAAACAAAATAAATACAGAATGTACACAAATACTTTGAGGTCTTTTATGAAACTCGGTTCTACGAAGGTATCAAGAACCTCAAGAAGTATAGTATTAGAACAAGTGAGTTGATCTTTGAGAAAGCTATCTCGATACAGATAAAGTTTATGAACTTTATAAAACTGAAATTGTTACTTCGATATCAAACCAAGTTACCAAATTACTTTATTATAGGATTGATCTAATAGATTTATCCACAAATTATGCATATTAGACTAGATAGAAAAATTGTTGGGTAGTTTTTATCACATAATTTCTTTCCAGTGCGACTGTTGGTTGAAGATTTCTCTTAAAATCATTTCTTGTAACAGTATTACACATATAGCTATTTTAAAAATAACCGAGTAAGTAACAAATTGCAACACAATTTACAAAAATGTTGCTGTTAAATGCTAAAGTTTTTTTAACAGATTTTAATGCCTATTTTTCGCTCAAAATCAATTAAAGCTGTCGTTTGAAAGGTATGTTAGTAAAGAGTGAAAGTATATTTTACAAAAATTTGTAATAAACTTCTAGCTCATGATATTAACACATATTAATATTTAAGTATCTATTTTATTCTAAACTTACAAAATAAAAACCAAAGAATTTCAAATCAATACTATAAACATACTAATAAAAAATACTCTGTCAAATATATCTATTAAGAGACTTAGCACTACATGTTAGGAATAAAACATCAAATTACAAAATATATTTATTGACTTTAAATAAGTATATTTGGATATCAAAAACAGCATTAAAAAAAATTAAATTCAAAAACAAATAATCTCTTATGACAAGGTCATCAAAAGACAGGTAAAATTTGTTTTTGATTCAAACTAGAATGTAATATATATTTATTTCGTCTCAGCTGATTACCTCCATTCTTGGACCGCACCTAATTATATGTCTAAGTAATACATGTTTCAAATTTAGTTTAAATTTTTTATGTATTAGTGATAGTAGCCGAAATATTCAACCAAAAATTGCGTGTGCAAAGATTTATTCAAATCTTATAAGAATTTCGGCAGTATGTGTAACGTAATTGAAATACTGGCCTGTTTTACAAACAGGAAAAAGGTAACACTACAATAATCCTGGACATATTGAACTACAGGATATTTGGGATAAACTTGAGAGTTTGTTATAGCGGGAAGAAGGTGAATACCTTAACCAAAAATAAATGTATTTGAAAAATTGAGTTTCCACTACAGCCTGGATACGGGCGTCTTTAACTAAAGCTTCAAACGCCTCCTTTATTCTTGTCTATCAGCTGGGTCTTTGTAGTATGGTTGGTATCTTCCTTAACTATGCCCCTCACATAATGATCCATCGAATTGTAATCAAGGGTGGAAAATGCAGGAGCTGGTAAAATTGTAAAAATTTTCGGACAACCACTTCTGAATCTTCCCAACGGTGTAACAAGGTGCTGAATCCTGCTGCCAGACATATATTTTTCCTAAAGCAACCCTCTCCATTCAAGGTTTAACCACGGAGCTCAGAAACTACATGTAGCCATTCGAATTAAGCTTTCACCACTTTCACTGAAGACATATCCAACAACCATCACAATTTGGGGAAAGTTGGTCTTCATTACACGAAGAACGTCATTTAGATTATAGGAAAGTCATCTATTGTTCTGGGTGTTGTGCAACTGGTTTTGACAGAAATTCTTTTCATCAGAGAAGAACCAGATTATCCCTAGTTCAACACGAAGTTTCACTTTGTTAAAACGTTTTTTTGCCTCTGTTAGACAGTTTTATCTAGCCTTTTTTGTAAAAAGTTGGTCTTTACGTTTCTTGTATGAGTGATAGCGGAGGTTTTCATGCAAAACTAGTTTTATGAGTTATGGAACTGCTTGGGTGTTCTATCATTTTTTTCTGTAATTGTTAGATGAATTGTGGTGTACAAAGGCAATCAGAACGTCTTCTATGTGCTTTTCTACAAATCAAGACTTTGTAGTCTTTGTTGCAACTCTTTATGTCACGTCTTACTGCTTTCAGAGTGTTCAAATAGCATTGCGCAGTTGTCATGATTGCAAAATTTTGTTTTTCAGCACGAATGATCATGAGCTAGGTTATCCTTTCCAACATTCAGGTGGCTTCCACTTGTTCATTGCAGTTGATTTTGACATCTACAAAAAAATACAATATATATATATATATATATATATATATATATATAATAATAATTCTAATCTGTCAAATTTATCCCAAACACTCTGTTTATCGGTAAGAAAAAAACTAAAATCATCCGATTGTTGTCTTATATCTAACAATCCAATACATAACAAAAAAACAAAATTATTATTACTAATTCCTGTTATTCGACACTAAAAAGCTACTTGTACCATGAGAAAACCATATAGAATTCTAAAATCATAAGATGCCTTAAAAAATTCGTAAAAAACGTACTTTTACTTCTTATAGTTAATGCCTTCGGTTCTCTTACACACAACCTGACTAAGTTTCAACCTACGTCTGAAACTGACACCATTTCCTAAAAATACTAAAACTTTCGCTAGATCTAAAAATGATATTATAGTCAACTTCGATTTGATTATGTGTTCTTCTAAACCAACGGTGTTTTATGGGTTCCTAACTTTCACCCGTCATAGCAAACTTTTCGTGGCTACATTTGAAATAAAGGCCTTTACATCCTTTTACCTTAAACCTAACTGTTGGATACGTTATATCAAAATCCTTTTGTTACTTTATGGACAAGATACGATCCCCGAATTTCTTTTCCGCCAATTTCATAACAAGGTTAAATTCATGATGAAAACAGAACCAAACAATTCCCTCGATTTTTTAGACATTCCTTTTAAGGGAAAATCTATTAGGTGACAGCTTTAATCACACTGTCTATAGAAATAGTTTTAACAAATCTTGTCCCGTATAATTAAAAATATTAACAACAAGCCCCTACCTTCTTAATGTCTGGAAAGCTGAAGCAAAACTCTGCAGTGTAATTTATTAGAATGTTGTATTTTTATGAGATGTGCGTAACAAGAATAAAACAGTCAAGCAGGTTATTGAATATAATTTTGAATGTAACATTTTTATTAGTAACGAGCAGTTGCAACTCTAAATAAAACTATAATTAAAGATTAATATAAGATATAAGATGTTTTGATTATTTAGCACTAATAGCGAGATATAGAAAACAGTTTATATATAAAGCTTTACTGAAAATTAATGCACGAAGTAGGAAAAGCAACAGAAAGCTAAACAAGAGAAAATCAAATATATAGAAGTAAAAAGTACAAAAGTAAGAAATACAAAATTAAGGAATTTGTAAAGTAGAATTATAAATTTAAGAAGTTTACAATTTCACATCAATGTAGTCAAAAACAAATTGCAAAAGTCGGAAACAAAATATAAAACCCAAATGCATTGCAATTTCAAAAAGGAAGAAGAAAATTTTAAAATAAAATAAATACAAATTTTTGTTCATGGGTGGACCATAAATTACGGTACTATTTAAACAGTCAATAACAAATTTGTAATTCCATTTTTTAGTTTTTAAAAATGTAGGATTAATTTAAGATTTTTTTTAAGAATAATGAAGGAAAAATTCAACTTAATTGAAAAAGTCAAAATTATTGAAGTCTGCTCTAAAAATCATAGGTCAATTGATCTTACACAACATACTTACATACACCATTTTTAAGTTATGAATTCACTCTCGAAAACTGCTATATTGAGACCAATTAGTCGTTTTCAGCAACGGAGCTTTATATGTAAATTGCCAAGAAGCGTGCTCTAAGCACTTTAGAAAATAGAGGACTGATACAGGAAATATTCAACAAAATGCAATAACTTCGACTCGAAACTGTTTACAAGAACTTGGAAACTCAAGAACATTACTATAATAATTACAAAGGATTTATATGTGTATCCTCATAAAGTTCAATTAGTTTAACTGAATCCGATCAGTATATTCAAATCGATAACATACCTTGCCATATAAAAAAGTTACTTATTGAAAAGCGTAGAGCAAGAAACAGCTAGCAGAGAACCAGAAACATAATTGTCAAAACAACTTGTAATAGACTTACTCATTGCTTACAAACCGCGCTCAAAAAATCGCAAAACGGAACTAATATTCTACAACCAACGATTATTCAATATGGAGAGCTACATGGAGACTTAAAAGATCAAGAACTATCATTTGAATAATCATAAAAGTCGGCAGAACATGGGCCGATCAAATAACAATCAAGAAGAAATAGAAGATCTCATCTAGGCTCTGTGCCAGCTGTCTTTACCGATCAAATAATATTCCTCTGCTGAAATTAACTAGGAAATCAAATACATCAATTCTAATAAATCTCCTCGTTATCATCTCATAACCTGACAAATATTACGTGTCCTGCCCAGGAAAATACTAGTGCTGCTCACTACCATCTACAACAGCTTATTACGATTGTGCTACTTTTTCCTTTAGTGGCAACACGCTGTAATCATAATGATAGCCAAGCCTGGCAAACCATCAACAGAACCTACATCATATAGACCAATCAGTCTCCTTTCTTTAATGTCAAAAATATTTAAAAAGCTGCTCCTAAAAAGAATGGAAAAAGCTGTTGACTTACACCAAATCATTCCAACACACCAATTTCCGAAAATGACACTCGACAGTACCAAAAAACCTATAGGGTTGTAACAAAAATAATGGAGTCCTTAGAAAACAAGAAATTCTGTACCCTAGCCTTCTTGGATATTACGCAAGCATTTGATAAAGTGTGGTATACAGGTTTATTATTGAAACTTAAATCAGTCTTTCCAAGTCATATATATGTATTACTGAAATCTTATCTGTATGATAGCAATTTTAACGTCTAAACAACAATTTTTTTTCATGGAGTACCACAGGGAAACGTGCTGGGCCCCCTATTACATTTGATGTTCGCTGCAGACGTTCCAACTAGGAATAATACTGAGATAGCTACTTTTGCTGACAATACAACAGTACTATCAATTAGCGATGAAACCCTACAGAATCATCTCTATCTCCTCCAGAATTGGTTTAATAAGTGGAGAATTTTAACCAACCATGACAAATTCACTTAAATCACCTTCACCAAAAAGCGAGATGTATGTCAACAAGTCACAATCAATAACACAGTCATACCAGGATGGACGACACATAAAAACCCAAAGAAAAAACCTTCATCTCGAAGTCAAATAAATGAACTGGTTGATTGAAAGACGATCCTAAATGTCCTTAGAAAATAAAATTCTCCTTTATAAAGCCATCTTAAAACCAATTTGGACATTCGGTATCTAACTATGAACTTGCACAAAAGCGTCCAACATTAAAACTCTGCAGCGCTTTCAGTCCAAAACGCTTTGCATGTTAGCAAACGCTCCTTAGTATGTCAGTAACTAAACTCTTTACAAAGTATGTATCCAGCAAAATCGGCAGATTAACATCTATTATACTTACCACTACACTCTTGTTGGACACAAAAATAATCTCTTAAATTAACCAACCTAAGAATCAGTCACACCAAGAAGGTTAAGGCGCCAGTGGCAATATGATTTCAACCCTCGGCCCAACCAGGCTTAAGCCTTCTAACTGGGAGTAACATCAATGGATAAAGTCACTACCTCATTCATCCAATTTGTTTAATATACGAATAGATTGTAAATATGCACCAATGTTAAATAAAAAAACAACCAAAATTGGTCCAACAGATAAAAAGGCCTTCAACAAAGACTGCGCCATGCAGTTCGAATCCATTTAAGAAATGGGCTGATAACACATTTCATGGGCGATGAAGCTCATATTCATCTTTCTTAATAGCTAAATTCTTTCAAAGTCGCTGTCTGGTACGGAGTGACACCAGAAAAGGTAATAAAATTTTATTTATTTGAGAATAATGATGCGAATGCTATGATAATTACTGGAGCTCGCTATAAAAAAATGTTTTATTTGTGTAGCTGTTGAGGACATACTTAACTAATGCTGGCGACCAGACGGAGCAACTGCTCATACAGCAAGGGAGTCCATGCAGTTTTTAAGAGATATTTTTGGCAATATAGTAATTTCTTGAAATGGGATTCTGATTGGTCTACATCTTTTCTTGATTCGACGGCTCACAATTCCTTCTTGTCAAGTCATTTAAAAGATCGTGTTTATGCTAATAAACTACACAATATTCAACAATCAGGAGAACATTCATGCAGAAATTTTAGACATAGACGAAAACACATCAGCTAACGTAATACAAACTGTTATTAAGATGGTCAGTGTTTGTGATGAAGAAAGCGGAGGTTATTTGCGCAATATAGTTTTCAAAGTAAGAGAACACCTAATAGTACAGTTGTGTAAGAAAATAAATAGAAATATCGTTGAAGAAAAATATCAACATTTTGAAAATTATAAAGAACAGTCGAAGGAAGAGCATAGTAAAAATTATAAAGTCGTTAAGAACACGATAACATGGCCATATAAATAGATGAAAAGTCAATATTCAGACAAATTATAAACTAGAAGCTCTATAGAAAAGGAACAAACATTAACTACAGGTACAATGAAAGGGCTACTAATAAGGGGTATAAAAGTAAAGATAATAAAGGAGAATAAAAATGGAGCCTTACACAAGGAATGGGTCCTTAGAGCTCAAAATGAGTATCTCTAATTGCAATTTGGGACATATAAATTTCTGTTATTATAAAACTTGCTTTGTTACATATAAAATAAGGTTTTCCTTAATATATCTCAGTTGTTTTTGTAATTTTTTACCTTTTATATTTGTTAGTGAGAGTTCCTTCTGAAAATATTTATTTTTTTTATTTGTGTATTTACTACGTTAGTGTTAAATTTCATAATAACCGCAAGTTCGCTAAAATCTTAGATTTTGCGCAACAATTATAGAGCACCTTGTACAATTATTATTAGTTTCATATCGACGTATTTCTTCTTAAGTATATGTATCTGGTAATATTTTTAGATAAAAGTTTTCTGTTTGTATTTTAAGTTATCTATTATCTTTTAGTCTTACTTAACTTGTTAGTTTTTAATAACTTCTATTGATATTTTTAAATTGCATACCACATTTCTGTTTGAGTAGAAACGTTTTAGAATTTTTTTTAAGTGAAAAAAATTTGTAAAAATATTTCGTAATAATAAAAGAGAAATTGTCTTTATGTTTAACTCGAGCGTTAATGCAAATTGAATAACCTAACAAAGTAATCCCTTTTAGATTATTAATCAACATAAAATGCTTGCGTTTAGGTTTTAAAAAAATTTGATTCAGTAGCACACCCGACTGAAAATTTCGAGCGATCCAGGCTGCAATTTATAATTCAACGCCACGCGCTGGCTGCAAATCGTTTCAGCGACTGAAAACGCTTGGCTTTCTATCATCAAAGGGTTCAGGAAGAGCCTCGATAGGATTATAAAGTATTTACAGTGCCCCGGTCGCTCCGCAGCTAACATAATTCAAACAAACCGTTATCAAAATCTCGGGGGATTTAGTTTTAGTAATTTGCAAATTAATACTGCAATAGTTTTGGCAACGCTCAAGTATCGGCGAAGCCGGAACGACTAATGTAAACTGCCGTCTGACGATTCAGGTAAACATCCCCGGCCCGAGTTTTAATTTCCAAATTGCTTTATTATTCTTTTGTTTGCACTGGAAGCGCAGCTTAAGCTCATACCCAATCTGCTAAAGCAACCTTAGAGCCCAGCCGCCTGCTGTGGTGCGCACCGCGCTGAAATGTTATAAATTCGCGCAGAACGGAAAAGTGAGCGCCAATTTAATATTCTTAAGTAAATGCAGCCCTTCTCTCTTCGCCACTTCGTATTCTTGGCACACTTTCCATTCTGCAGCGTTCAGCCGCAATCCTAACTAAACAGGACGGATAATATTAGTCTCCCTGGAGGAAACGTCGTACCGACTCACAGCCATCGCCAGTTGCTGCACAAACATAGAGCGCGGCTACGGGCAATCTTTGCTAATGTTCGGATAGCAGTAATTTTCAAAACTTCCGGTTTAGTGTGTTATGCGTACGCCACAGCGGCACGATAAGTAAATTAAAAGAAATGTAAATTTTAGAAATTTTTTTTACGCTTCTATTTGATCATTTTAATCACTGCGATAAGAAAACAAAAAATAATTTACAATTAAAATTTTATTTAATTAGTGTAATATTTATAAAATAATAAATTATACTGTGAATGTTAGGTTCTGAACAAAAGCACAAAAGCTGACGTGGCAAAATTAAATACGAGGTGCGTTCAAGTTTCCAAATTTTTTCACAGTAGTGAGAATAAGTAGAAAGATGCGAGTCATTTTAAAAGAATTTGTGACATAGATGGCAGCACCATACAATGTACACGGGTCAAATTACCACCGTTGCAGTGTGTTGTTTTGTATACTTTAAATGGCGATGTTTAGTGTTCAAGAACAGCATGTAATCATCCGTTTTCACCTCTTGCATGGTGAAACGCCTATCGCAATTCATTGCCAATTGAGTGAGACATACGATGAAGGTGTTATGGATGTTAAAAATGCACGTTCCTAGGTGAGAAAGACTAAAAAAGGTCGAGAGTTGTGTGACAATGAACCGAAGCAGCCTCGATCACGAACGAGCCGGACCAAAACCATGATTGCGCGAGTGGAGCAGGTTGTTAAGGAAGACTGTCGATTAGGTTTGCGTGCTGAACTTGACGTTCGTGGATTCCATTTTGCATGATGACCTAAAAATGCGAAAAGTTTCTTTAAGGTGAGTCCCACGATTGATGGCTGACGAGCACAAAGCTGCGCGGGTGGTAATGTCTCAGGACATTTTGACAAATAATGCCGCCATAAAATTAAGATAGTTTTGTAATCCATGTATTACATGGATAGGTCTAGGGTTTTTGATATTTTTGTCTATTTAGATATAAAATATTTTTCAATCAATTTTATCCTTTATTAATTTGAGTACTGTAGATAATTGCTGTGGTGTGTTATAAAATGATAGCATAACTGGTGATTAGAGTCTAATTCGGTTAATGCAGTTTGGCAAATTGAATTATGGAAGTTTTTGAACAAAATAGCATCTAAGATTTCTAGTCTACGGTTCGGTCTTTGAAGATAATAAGTGTATTCTCTGAGAGTTGATATTTGTATACCATGATTTATAATAATATTATTTAAACTGACACCATTCTACATCCCTAGTCTGTGAGTTTAGGATTTAGGTTAGTTCCATTAAAGATTTTAGATATATCTTCCTTCAGTATTAGTTTATTTGGCTGTTTGTAGGCTACTTACTGTGAGTAGCGCATCGTTTTCTAATTATAAATTGACTGATGCTTCAAGATTTTTAAGCTCTGAAATAAATAAAAAGTTATATTCTAGCTTACGTTTATGTTTGACACACTTCCTGATGCAGTTGGTGTACCTCTGCCTGATTTGTATACTTCATATCCTGGTATGTTAAATGTTTCTGTGTTGGTGAGATGTGTTTCAGACATATGTGCAACATCTACAATGCGTCTTGCTCGAAACTCCAATAATATGGCACGCTGTCTTTTAACTCCATCAACATTTCAGTTTAGGACAGTTAAATTATTAATGATGTGTTTTTTTTATTTATTCCCATTATTGTTTAGTAGAGGAATTAAAATTGTAACAAAAGGGCCAGATTTTATTCAGATGAGGTACTATTAGCTAAATTATTTCTGTTGATGACTGTAGTTAGTAAATTTGGTGTTGTTTATTTGTAAAAAATCTGTTATAAGTTTATTCGTTTTGTTGATTCTGCTAATAATTATTCTGACTAGTATTGGGTCTAGTATGGTTTCTAGATTATGACCGAACCCGATTAGATGTATTTAATTGACGACTGACTTATATCATCACTAAATATCATCAATATTTCTCTTACTCATTGTCACGTGGTGGTTGGGAGCCTCTTGCTCTCTCGCAGTTTTACAATTGTTTAGTTATCGTTGCGTATACAAATTATTTGGTCTGTTTGGTTTTAGAAGTTTGACATTGCCAGCTCGCACTTGCGTTATCACGGAACAGGCGGATGCGACACTTGTTGCGAAATTCATTTCGAATCCTACATCTGACGAAGTCACTTTGTAATTTAAATGAAAAGCTGAAAACGGTTGACAATGGCTTTATATTTTAAGGCTAAAATGGAAGACTTTCTGTTAAATCTTTTCTATATACTTGTAGCATAAATATCTTAAATGGTACAATTCATTTACTGTGATAAGGATATTCCGTTAGATAAACAACAGTTTGTTAGGAATTCTTGGCACTTGTAGTATTAAGGCTTATTTCATGATGTACCGGATATTTTACAAAGCATTAACTGAGCCATTATTTACACTTTCCGGTACATATGATTATTAATTGAAAATGGCATTTAAATTTATCTAATTTTATATTACTGGCACATAAGTGATTTTCAGGTTCTTGAATGTGTTAAAAACATCTAATATTGGTTCTTTAACAACTATGATATAATTTTAAATTCTATTTTTCTATAATCTATCTATGAGACGACATTTGCACTAGCAGGTAAGTTCCTATTTTATCAGTTGGTAATTACCGCATACAAGAAAAAGACTTTTATCAAAATATAATAATCCATATCGTGAGCTGCTCGTGGTTGAGATGCGGCTGCGGTGCGGACAGAACAGGGTTCCTTCCAGTAGTTTTAATGCCTGGCGGATGGTCATAATGTCACTGAAATAATTGATACCTTTTATTTCAAACAAAGGGTAATCTAATGCCATTCATTTAAAGCGCGGTGCATCATCGCTGCCAGATTGACAGTGGCACTGGATAACATTGTGACTTGTGATCTTTTTATATGGTTATCATTTAGAAAACAGTATTCTATTGAGAAACTGTAGAATAAAGTTATTTGGTTTTAATTTTGTTTTTATTGGAATTAGAAATATCATCACTTAAGTTTCTCTTAACTCCAAAATATGTTACGTGGTGGTTTGGGAAGCCATAACTTTTCCAGGGCCCTCTTCGGTCGGTAAGGTTTTAACTTAAGTATAGAATTTTAGTTAAATCGTTGCGTATACAAAAATTATTTTCTGTTTAGTTTTAAAAGTTTGACTTGCGGCCAGCTCGCACTTGCGTTATCACACGGAACAGGCGCGACTGCTGACATGCCCTTGCTTGGCGAAATTCAAGTGCAAACTCCGAATCCTACATCTGACAAGTCACTTTGTAGTTTAAATGAAAAGCGGAAAAAACGACGGACAATAGGCTTTTATTTAAAGGCTAAAATGGAAGACATTTTTGTTGTAAATCTTTTCTACATACTTGTACACATAAATATCTCTAAATGGTACAATTCATTTATTGAAAGGTTTCCGTTAGATAAACAACAGTTTGTTAGGAATTCTTGAGCACTTGTCGTATTAAGGCTTATTTCATAATGTCGGAGAGATTTAATCGACAAAGCATTAACTGAGCCATTATTTACACTTTCCCCGAATCATATGAATATTAATTGAAAATGGCATTTTTAAAAATTTATCTATTTTATATTATGGCACATAATTTTTCTTCTTATTTAAAAAAACATCTAAATTGGTTCTTTTAACAACTATGATATAATTATAAATTCTATTAAACTTTGTCAAACTATATATGAGACACATTTGCACTAGCAGGTAAGTTCCTATTCTTATAGTTGGTAATTACCGCATACAAAGAAAAAAGACTTTTATCAAAATATAATAATCCAATATCGCTAGCGTGGTCCCGTGGTTGAGAAGCAGGCTGCGGTGCGGACAGAACAGGGTTCCATTCCCAGAGCCCTTTAATGCCTGGCGGATGGTCTACTCAGTCACTGAAATAATTGATACCTGTGTTCATTTCAAACAAAGGGTAATAATAATAGCAGTCATTTAAAGCGCGGTGCAAGGCACATCGCTCCGCATCAGAGATTGTGCACGACGACTGAGCACAGTGGAGAACATACGAGAGCCTTTATCTTTCTGTTCGCAGGCGGTTACCATTATTAACAGAATACAACAGTAAAAACTCCTATCAAAGAATAAACTAATAAGAAACTCAGAAGTGTTCGGTAGTCGATTAACGTTTTGTCTTCTTAGTTGGTAATTTATAGTAAGATTTCAAGTTATACTTACTTATGGAGAAGTTCTCATGAAACAGACCAAAAATAAGATGTTTTCTGGATTTTATTTTATAGAAGTAAGTAAATAAACTTTTCCAAGTTTTTGGCGTGTTTATTAACTCTTAAAGTACAAAAAAATTTTAATTAAAAATATTTTTTTTAATAAAGTATATTTCTTTTTGCAATCTTTTTATACAACAATAAGCAAATTTTAAGTTAAGAGTTAAAGTGATATGAAATAATAACATGAAGATTGAAACCCATCGGTTTACAATACAGAAGTTACTTAAGAATAAGGTTAGAACAATAATAACTTAATTAGTTAAATCTGTGAAGTAGGTCGAGCGGTTTGTATCTATGTAATCTTTGAGTGTTTACACTATTGTCAAGTAGATTCAGAGCTAACTCATTAGAATGGTGTTCTAGGTTGTTTAGGTATTTTTCACTGAACTTCGTTGTCACATTTTTTACCGTGTCCACTTTTAAGTTCCGTAAAATGTCTGCGTTTTGAACAAATTATGGGGCATTACACATAGCACGTAGTACTTTACACTGGAATCTTTCTAAAATTTGCACGTTGGAGTTGGCAGCTGTACCCCACAGCTGGATGCCGTAGATCTAGATGGGTTTGAAGACTGTGTTGTAAACGAGGAGCTTGCTGGTTAACGATAATTTGGATTTTCTACCAAGTAGCCAGTAGTATTTACAAAATTTCATATCAAGCTGTCAGTCCCTTATCGAGGTGCAGGCCTAGGTATTTAACCTCTGTCAGTTGAGTTAGCGGATTATTACACATTTTCTTCTCAATAATATAAAGTAATAATAAAAAAATGGTTACAAAAAAGTTTTGAAGCCACAATATGAATAATAATAAACCGTATTTTAAATAAGCGATACATAAATTCTAGTGAAAAAAACACTCAAAGCTATATCAGAGTAACACCAGTTTACACTACAGTTTGTCCAGTAAATTTTCACCTAAATATTTTACTTTCCTTATCCTACAATAAGGAAAGGAATGTAATAGGTGGAAATTTGGCTTACCCAGTTTTTCACAATTCTGGACGAATTATAGCCTCAGGGCACCAAAAAAGTTGGTTTGGGCCATTGGTTCGTGTGTGTGCGCGTCTGTCTGTCGGTCTATCAGTAAACAGGATATCTCGAGCTAGAGCTAGAGACTTGAAATTTGGTACGCAAGTTATTTGTAGGTAGGGGACGCAGTGCGAAGCTTTTGGTAAAAATCGACCTAGCCGTTTGGTCGCAAGGTCGCAAAATCGGTCGCAAAGCGGTCGCGAATCTAAACGGTTGAAGATACAAAAAATTTATGACAATAAAAATGATTTGTTATCACGAGATAAACATGATTTTAAAGTAAAAGTTGATAAAATGGCAGCCCAGGATTTTTGCCAGAATTACCCAAATAATAGGATAAGGAAAGTCGTGTGATGTTCACACCAGACTTTTTATAAGTAAATATTGATCCACAACCATTTCGTTGTGATGGTACGCCATAACAACCACCAAAAAATCCCGCGGCTATAAATTTTCGCCCGGGCATCGCAAATGAATTCGCGGCGGCCGATTCCGCGGGAAATCCGGACGCTTTGGGGAAGACCGGGATTCCGAGGACTTCTAAAAATTGAATGGGGCGTCCTGAAATATCGGCGCGCTTTGTAGTCGCCGCTCCGAAATTTATAAGGCAAAATTAAAGTTCGGCCTACATCCTAGACACAGCGCTTTATTAAAAGTTATTGCATTGTAGCGGCCGGCTCCGTGTCTCGGGGCGCAGTGGTAATATGTATTTTGTACTCGGAGTGCCCCGGCAGGATAAAGTGCGAAGGCTAAAGGTTCTGTTGTAAAATATCGGCGTTTATCCATGCAAAAGCTCCTTATAAATTACGGCCTATGCTTTTTCTTTTGGGAAACTTTTGTAACGACGTGACTTTTACATGAGCAGCAAGGATGCTTTATGAATTTGAAAGTAGAAACTTTTTCTTATTTTCGGAAGCTACTGCTTTGCTGTAAAAGGTTCTGATGGAAATATTGAAATACGATTTATTTATTTATTGCAAAAGAAACGCAAAAGGTAATACTGAAGGATTCTTATGAGTGCTGAGAAAGAGTCGTTTAATTAAGGTGTTGTGACTGTTGCCTACGATCATATTTAAAATGACTTTATCGAAATAAATATACAAATACATTTCAAAACCCATAATATCTGGGGTTACAAAAAACGTAAGGAATACCTAAAACTGATGTTACTGATGCAGCAGTGACAAAAATAAATAATCTAAAGAATGAACTCTAGAACATCTCGGTATCTTTAATTACATTGGTTTTTTAGTAACTTCTATGCTGAGTAAGCAATAATTGGTGTACAAATAGTCCAAAAAAATATAAAAACAAAGCTGACACTAAAAGTGTTGTATGGTACAATATAGTCAAAAAGGAACGAACAAAATTGTTTTTTATCAATACTTGCAAAATAAATTGAAGTTTATTAAACTCAAAATTTCAGGAAACTTCTATGTATCAAAAGGAAGCCTAATAACGGTAGTGCATACGGCAATACAGATCATAAATAATTCTCCGATGTGAAAGCTCCAAAACCTGAAAAACTGAAGAAAGCTCAGACGTGTATGCAAAAAACCAAAGGTAAATCAGGATTATTTTTTTATTATTTCAAGTTTCAAATTGTACAAAACAAAGATGCGAAGCAAAATTTAATAGCAAAATCTCGCTACGGGAGTTAATTTTATTAAAATACGTCGTTATAGATATTGAAATCTGCTGCATTAGCATTTATTTACATTGCTTGTCATTAGATACTAACGAATATTGCAAGCTTTTTACAAAAATTCCTATTTTAGCACCAATTTCTCCGTTACGTCTATAGAAAGGGTAACCAAAAATACCTATTGCCATTCTACTAAATGCTACTAATCTAATACTAGTCTATTATTTGCCAAGTCTAGCGACGTACCATTAGATGAATAACGCGATTCATGGACAACTTAATAATAACATAAACTAAACATATAAGGACTTCAATTTACTAAATAATCCAGAATTTAAACGTATTAAAGATACTGGTTTATCGTAAAGAGGATCTTGAAAAAGATGACTGAAATGGCCATAACCATAGAGCAATTCCAAAACAAGTGACTTTGTGCGTCTTGGAAGGTTGATAAACTCATCGTACAAAAACCAATGGTAACAACACATTATAAAGTAGTTTAGTAGCTTATTCCACATAATCAGGATAATTTAATATAATGTAATTTTTTGTCCTATTTAGTAATTTTACAATAACGATTTACCCTTCTTGAAAATATTGGAGTTTTATTTTTAAATGTCCGTATTTTGTCTAATTTATCATTTACAAAACATATATTTTACAGATAACTCTAATATAGCACATAATATGGAAATAGCAAGTAAACACTATAAAAAATTTGATTAGGCCTATTAAACGAAGGAAGCAATTGAACAGGTTCTAAAATTAAATTAAATTTGACGTAACAATTGATCAGTTTTACCATAACTTTAAATACAAACCAATAAAACAAAACTCAACAATTTTTATTCTAAATGGACAAAATAAAAATTACTTAAACAAAAATGCATTAACATGACAATTTTGATCTAATTTAAAAAAACTAAAACACACAGCGATTACAAAAAGTGAAGTAAAGAAATTGCCAGGAGTAATTAAACTTGCACAAGAAAGATACTAAAAAGAAACAGAGTGGAAAAGACAAATAATGAATGACGCACAAAAGTGTAAAAGTTCAAATCAAATTAACAAGAATAATTAAATGGTAATAAAAAAAGAAATTGGAAGTAATAACCAGAAAAAAGAAATTAACCAATTAAATACTATAGGAAAAATTAAAAGTGAGAACAGAAGTCAAAGAAGTGTTAACAATTTTAAAACTTTTTCTTCTTCTTTGCTCTATCCCACTTTAAGTGGGGTTGGCACTCCTAATTTTACTTCGCCAAGAAATGCTGTCGAGGGTCGTCGGGTCAGGTAAGTTTTCTTTTTTTAATAGTAGGCCATGCCGATCCACCATAAAGCTGGAGGGCGGCCTCTGCGTATTTTATTCTCTGCCTCTATACCTCCATTTTCTGTGATCACTGATTTGAAGTATGTAAATTGTGTTACTTTAGGTACTAGTTTACTATCGGGATAGGTAATTGTGGCTGATTGTAAGTTGTTGCTGAATCGGCATTCTAGGTGCTTGGCTTTCGATCGGCTAACTCTAGGTCCCGCATTTTCTAAAGTGTTTACCCATCGGTGTAATGTTTACTGCAGTTCGTTGGCTATATTTGAGATCAGAACGATATCGTCCGTGTAAAGGAGATTCTAGGAAGGTGAGGATCGGATATCTTTTGTCACCAGGTCTATGACTAGATTAAAAAGAAGTGGGCTAAGTGCTGAAGCTTGATGGATTCCAACGCTTACTTCAAACGCCTCACTAACTCCTGTCGGGGTTTTGACCATAGTAAAAATTTGTATGGTACAAATATTGTATTAACTGCACGTAGATTTATTCCATATTATTTTTATTTTTTATTTAGTATTATTTATATTAATATCACCGCAAATCTATTGATTGTTTTGAATATATAAACATTGAATTTATTTAGGATAATTTTTAGTCTCAGCAGATTGCTTAACTTTACCACACTTTTTAAACAACTAGTTATTCGCTTTTATGTTTTACTACGTCCCTTACAATTAATTGTTATTTGCGTTTTTAGATATGTTACTGTTTTTATTTGTTCCTATATGTGTTTTAATACACATATTTAATGTTCCACTATTTGCTAATTATTCTTAAAAGTAACTAAATACTTGGTTTTAATTTCGTTCATTAATAGTCTAAATTTTGCTTCTTCAATTTTTACTTTAGTAAGTCTTTTTAGTTTTTTCTGCCCTTGTTATTCTCGCACATTATCCGAAAAGTTAACATTTAAAAAGTATTGTTTAGCATATTACTACTGCGCTTTATAATTTAATTTGTTATTATTATTTAACTATGTTAAATAAAGTTAATGAAACTGAAACTCCCCACTTTAGTCTGTTTCTTTTTTTCTGATTGATTGTGTTGCTTATTATAAGTTTTAGTTTCTTAAGCACTGAAATCATTTGTCCTGTTTCATTTATCATAAGCTTCTAAAGTCTAGGAACAGCATATTCTTAATTTTCTTTTTCGGGCATTTTTTGTATTTGTCTTATAACATGTATTTATTCTGTTATCGCTATATCACTATGCAGTTTCATTTCCTATGCTTATTGTTTCAGTCTATTATTGATCAATGTTACTACAACTTCATAAATCACGTTTAGTGCTAAGGCAATTCGATAATTTTCACAACATTATGAATTATCTTTTTTATAATAGGATTTATTACCCAATTCTCTAGGTATCTTTTGATTATTTCAAATATTATGTATTAAGTTCACAATTTTTCTTAATAACCTTGTCTTATTGTTTTAATAATTCTACTTCAATTTAATCGCTACTGCTATTTTTTTATTTTTCATTAATATTAAAATGTTTCCATTTCTTCTTCAAATAGTATCGAAATTAGTTATTCATCTTGATTAGTCACCTCTACTACCTAGTAGTAATTGTTTATAGTATTGCTACTATTTCTGCTTTTTTTCTCTTCATCTAACGTTGCCAATGCTATTTCGGTACACCACTGTTTTTCTTTGGTATCTTTTTTTAATATACCAATATTCTTGTATAAGAATCTGACTTGCTGTCTGTTGTTTTATATCTATTAATACTTTTTATTTATGTGTTAGTTTTCTCTTCTTTTGCAGCTTTTTTTTCTGAACTATTGAAATCACTTTAGATTTTATTGTGTGCTTTCTGTTGATATATTTAATTTGGTATTCTTTCTTTTAAAAAGTTTTTGGAAACCTTGTGCTATCTGCATTATTGTTTGCCTTATTATTATTCCCAGTCTACGTAAATTTTTGTCTGAATCTAACTCTTGATTATTGATTTTCGCTCTTCTCTATCTCATACTTTAACTTCTACCTTTGCTATTTTCTTTTAATCTATTTTTGTTATTTATTTTTGTTTTAGTTGAACGTGAACTATAAATATAGTTCGAATCTACGTCTGCTCTTCTATAACTTTTGATATTATTTATACCGACTACATTATCTTTTTTATAGACACAAACTGTATGAATAGTTGCTTTACCATTGGGGCTTTACTAAGTCCATTTATGATAATCTTGATTTTTCCTTTAAATGGTTTTTACCATTATTTTTTTAACTACAAAATTAACCAGCTTTTAACTTTTGTTTGTTTAACGCATTTCTATCATCGGTTATCGGTTAAAACAATTTTTATGTTACACTTACATATTTTTTTATATTTCTCATTTTGTAATTCTTTATATTACACTTCATTATTTAAAACACTAAATTGGACTAATCTGTTTGTTAATTATTTTTGAAAATGTTATCTAATTTATTTTGTTCAAAAAATATATTCCTCCGTTTCAATTACTTTCCTTTTTTATATTTGTTATCGCGGTAAGATAAATTTTATATCTTTTTAAAATTTTGTTTCTTTAAGTTGAGTTTAGTTATTAATTATTTTAAAGTTTCATTTATATTTAAGTGTCTTATATTTCTAAGTATTCATTATTAGTTTATTGATTTACCTAAATAAATTTAATCTAAATTTATATTTTTATTTTAAAATTTAAATATGGAATAAAAAACGCGGGAAAGTTGTGTATTTGATAAAGAATACTAAGCCTTACTTATGGAAAAAGTTTAAAGAAGAGGGATGAACAATAAATTGTATGATAAATGTAAGAAACCCAATATTGCTAACGTAATAAGAGTCAATCTTTTAAGATATTTGGGACATATGACAACATATCAAGAAGCAGAAAAAACAAACAAAAAGGTTGACCTAAAGGATAGTTGTTAAAGTCTGTGGAAATAGACTTAGCAAAATTAGAAGTGATAAATTGGAAAAATACGACTATTAAAAGGAAATAGTGGAACGTCTTTTTAAAATTTCTGAACATTAAAGACCGATTTGTCATCCTTATAACATTTTATGAATTTCCTCGTAATAGTAAATTTAAATATGACTAACAAGGCAAAGTTAACTACTGTATAATCTATAATTTTTACAAAAGATAGACGTGTAAAACAACACCTATTTAAAATGTTATATAAAAGCAACATGCTATAGACAAAAGGTCAGTATCAATCAGAATACTAAAAACACGCATAATAAAATAATGTAGTACATATCTATATATTAAATTAAATACCACTTTAAAAGTGGGATGAAATTGGCGACTTATTAATTTAATAATGGTTACTCAATGTAAATAATTATAAAAAAGTTAACAAAGCATAACAAAGTGTGTATCATAAAAAAGTAATTGTGTATATTTTGTGAACATGGCAGAAGTCAGAAAAGTAATGAAATTGATTCCAGAAAATTTGTTTAAGTGGTGTAGTATGTTTATGTATATATGTAATATACTACATATCGTCTGAAGTGTGAGATATTGGTGGACGCTACGCGCGTTGCTCGTTCTTGACGTCCTCTCTTCCTTCTCTGAACGCTTTATGGCACGTCAACACTTGTGCTTTTGATGAAATATTCTTCCCGCAAGGTTTCTGTATCGTACCATAGCCGATCGCCACCATCCTGCAGTTTGACTCGTGGCGTGATACTTAAACATCGATCTGTAAAGCCTCAAAGGCAAATGAGCTGAGTCAGGCTGTTACATGACATCCTCCACAAATACTCCCCCCCCCCGACGCTTCTGCTTGAATCAAGAAAATCAGTATTGCGACTTTCTGGAGATACTTCGTAAAGTTCTTCAATAAGATAAAAATGTTAACGACGAGCAAATAGATTATTTCAATGTAGAAAACAGAAACCAAAGACAAAAATACAAAGTATTTGCGTTATTTGTCAAAACTACTGGAATTATTTTACTATTATCTAGAATAATGTCTAAATGTTATGCTATTATGTATTGCAACAAAAATATTAAAATACAGAGCCTACGAAACGATCTTTAAAATAAGTATAAAATAAGAAAATTATTAATATAAATCAAGTATTCTCATGTAATATACATATGGAGTTTTCGTTAAAGTCACTTAGTAATAAAATAAACTTTCAGATTATTACTAATAAACAAATTATATATTCACAAATAACAATTGTTACCAGTGACTAAGAAAAAGTAACTTGATCTTATGATCAAGAAATATCTCGACTATTTAGAAGACGATGATAATTTTGCTTCAAAAACAGTTTTAATTTACAAGCCTTACAAATATTCCGCAATCAAAATTGTTAAGATTATCTTCTTATTTCTATACAAATTTAATTTAATACTTTGTCACATATGATGAAACTATACTATTTATTCCAAATATTTCGAGTTTTCATTTTATGTCACTGGGCAACTTCCACAATAAATTAAAATAAATATACGGAGACGCCGCCATTGATCTCAATGTCGTTAATTATTGAATATACAGGTTATCTGGCAAAAATAGTTGTATTAACATGCAGGATTTACTACAAAATAGTAGATTGCACAGGCTACAAGCAAGCCATCAATCTAAAAATAAATAAATAAAACAACTAAACAATTCGACAATTGTTTACATATAAGTGACTGTGAAACAAATGTCATCCAATTGGATATTGTATATTTGGCCAACTCAGCTCTTATTATTTGGGTAAATCGAATATAAACCGGAATTGTTATATTTTTAAATTTATTTAAATATTATAAAAATCCATAAGTTATTTTTCTACGAAGGTTATTTTTTTAACCTCCGACAACACTGTTAAATGACCGGCCGAGCGATGCACACTGGGCAGCTTTCCTACCATAACATCTGTCACTGCCGAGTCCAAAATATTAGTTGGAGCTGAGCTGCAGGCCCGTTAACATGGTCGCTAAGTGCGAAGAAGCAGAAGGGAATAGCGCAGCAAAAATTCATGGAAGAATGAGCTGTACGGTATAAACTTTATGAGTGATGATGTTGTGCAAGAATGGTGTAGGAAATTTAAAGATCGAACTAATATTTATGATAAAGGTGAAAAAGGACGCAACTCTGTCGCTAGTGAAAACCTCGTTCATCGAGTTGACCAAGTCATTCGACAGAGACGAAGAGCTTCAATATGCCATGGAGGCCGACGACAACCTTCTATGAAGAGGGAATTGAAAAACTCGTTCACTAGTATGACAAATGTCTTAATGTTCAAAGTGACTATGTGGAAAGGTAACGTTGATTGTACTTGACTCCTGGCAATAAAATCACTTTGTCATTCACATCTGCCTTTATTTCATGCCCTATCAAAAACAGAAAAAACAGTCCTCGTATATAATAGTTGACTTAGAAACACGTTCTTCCGGATGGATAAGCAATTTTTTTGGATCTCGCTATCGTAAAATGACAGTGGTTGTGATACCAGCCTATCACACCACTTTTATAACAATGTTGTCATCAAATATCCCTTCTTCAAGTACTTCTTTTAATGCTTTGAACAAATGGTAATTTCAGAACGATACGTTTGAATTGCAATAAGAGCAAATTCTTAATTACATCAACCGTTAAATTCTAGTCATTTTCGAGAAGGCGGCTAATAATGCAAATATTCTCTTCAGTTACGCTAGTTCTTGGGAGACGTCGATCTTTATTTTCAACTACTTCTAATGCTCCAAAAATTGTTTATACCAAGCGTACGCTTGAGTCTTTTTAAGGGTGCTGTCCTTAAATCTTCATTGCACTCTTTATGTATAATTAATAATAGTTAGTTGCGCAATGAGTAAGGATTTCTTTTGTCCTGAAATCGCGACACTGTTTACATAAACGAGTGTGCGAGATATCCTACGGAGAAACTTTAATAATAGGGTAATGTCGCAATGGAGTATTGGAACCTGCAACACCGTGTTATCTGTGTCCGTAGTTATTACAAAACAAATTCTGTCATGGGAGTGCAGCATGTCTATCGGCAACAGTTCAATATTGGTTGACATGGTCGTACCATCTCGCAATACCGTGGTGGCTTGGGTGAAGAAATTTAAAGAAACTGGTAGCGTGTTAGACGTAAATCATGGAGCTTCACGAACATTGTGGGCGCCGGAAAATCTGCAGACAGTGAAGGAAGCTGTTGAACCCAGTCGTTGCCGTTCGACACGCCAGCAACCTCGCATTTTAGGCATCAGTAGAAGAATTTTAATCAAAATGCAAATTGTGTAACAAATTAACGAAAGAGACAAGGAAACAAGACTTGCTTTCTGCACCACCATGAGTGGTTTGTTACGGGAAAACCCATTCTGAATAATTTGCTAATGACCGACGAAGCATATTTTCATGTTACTGGCTGACGGTTTGGTGTGGAGTTAGTGCTTTCGAAATTGTAGGCCCGCATTTCTTTAAAAATGGCAATGAACAAAGAGTGATCGTTGATGCAGAACGTTACGTGATTATTTTGATAGGCTTTGTTGAACAAAAAGTTACAACAGCTTAGCATTGACCCTAAGAACCTATATTTCCAGCAGGATAGAGCAACAGCCCACTGCGCGAGACACTGTGGCTGTAGTTCGTAAAATGTTCGGAACTGTTATCTCTCGTTTCAGCGAAATCGCTTGGTCAGCTCGGTTGCCCGACCTCACTGTATCGGACTTATTCCTGTGGGGGTTCCTGAAATATCGAGTGTTCCAGGGGCATATCATGAGTATTCAAGAAGTCAAACAAGGCATGGGTAACGAAGTTGCAGCCATTGATGAGGACTTTCGGAGGCGCGTGTATGACAACTTTAAGAAACGTTTGCAACAATCTATTGACGTAAACAGTGAGTATCTGCCTGATGTAGTTTTCAGAAAATAACCTTGTAATCGGTGGTAAATAAATGGCGTAGTTCGTCGTATTTATAGACACTTTTGCTTATTTTTTTACTGCATCCGTATATAATATATGACTGACAACACAATTTGGTGAGCAACTAAAGGCTTTAAAAACCTCAAACTGCTATTACTCCAATTCGAACTGAAACAAGAGAATGGGACAGATCTGACGAAGAGAAAACAAACATTTTTGCACACAACTATGCTAGCAATCGACGTCGACCCTATGGTAGCCAACCAACTTCTTCAGAGACATATTTACTTACCTAAAGGTAGGCTGTAAAAATGGAAGGTTGAAGTGAACGAGACAAAGTCAGTGAACGTAACATTTTCATTAAGACGACAGCATTGCTCTCAGGTCACAATTACTAATACTACAAGCCAAAAAAGCCAGATATCTCAGGGTGCACTTAGATTTCAGACTAACTTGGAAGACACTCATATTAAAGAACAGGAAAGAAATGGACCTGAAGGTCAAGAAAATGTATTGATTATTAGGCAGAACATTATCGTTAGCCACTGAAAACAAACTCCTCATTTATAAGCTAATTATAAAACCAGTGTCGACATACGGCACTGAACTTTGAGGATGGTCTTGTGAATCAAATATAGGCATTATTCAACGTTTTCAATCTAAGACACTACGCGCTATAGTCAACGCTTCCTGATTCGTGTCAAATCAGAAAATACATACAGATTTAAACATACTCTTCGTTAAAGACACCAAATTAAATTTGAAGCACATCCAATTGAAATTGTCCAACCCCCACTAGAAGTGAGGGACTCCAAAACGTTAAAGCGGAATTGGCTACTTGATATAGCAGTTCTATCTCATTAGTTTCTGTGAATTACGTTCATTATAAATAATTATTATTTTACATTAATGCAAATGTTTTGTGTTTAGTCATATAATATCTTAGAATAGGAGGGTAAGCACCAATGGTTGTCACCCAACATTAGTCCTACTATTAGCTCATAGAACAAATTATGTGTAAACTGTTCTGATTGCTTATAATTTTTCAAAAAAAATTCTTACAAAATGATTTTAAATTGATTTATATTTCAGATGACATTCTATGCTAACATAACATTGCATAATTATTAGCCGAATTGCTTGCTATATTTAATTTAGATTTTCCTGTCCTAAATAAACAGAATTCCCAGTGAACTGCGAAAATCCGGCAGGACACACAAAACCTATCTAAGATTTCAATTTGAATTCTGCCATTAGGAACATTTTTACTGCTTTCATATATTACTCACGACATGATGCCCCGTCTTCTCAAGTAATGCAAAAGCTTCTTCCAGTCGTGCTAAAGCATTTAATAATGCGATTATGAAGTGGGCCATCGAAACGTTTCAGACATTTTTATCTGCTCTGGATGAAATATCCTGCGAACGAATTTCGGGCAATATATGAATTATGAGTTGCGAAATTTTAATAAACATTATGAAAATCCTACTTGGCGCGGCGCGCGCCCGGTTTATTGCCTCGGCCCCGTGCAGCTCGCATTCCTCCAGAATACTTCCGCAACTAACGCTTGCGCTGAAATTACAGGCTTGCAGCGGCGAAAACTCTAATTTAATAAGCGCCGATAGTTGGAAAGTTCGCGTCTGCCCATCCACTCTTTGATCCTCCAGTCGTTTCATTTCCAATAAATGTTATTAGACAAACAGGGCGCACGCCGCGACGCGCCGTGCCCGCGCGCTTTATTCCAATTTGTCAGGCCGGTACTGGCGACGTCTTAGCACCGCTCGCTCATAACGGCGAGAAACTGAGCGGCTCGCAGCAGTCGGCGAACACTTCTATGTAAACTTCTCCGTATCGTTCTCCGTCCTGAAGGACTCGCGGGATACAACGGGGCGGATCGATCCACGTGAGATGTGACTGCAGGTACGTTACGGTGCCTGATTCGGCCCGGCGCTTGGGCGCGCAGTTGATCCTCTTAGAAATGCCGAGAAATGCATTTGTCAAGTCTCGAATATGTAAGATGCATTGCGTGCTTACGGTTATATATAGCGGAGCGGCGCTGAAAATGTTTACTGGAGGTGGATTATCGTAGGCATGCACTTCAGCTGAAATAGATTTCAATTTCCGCTCGCTTCGCGGCTTCAAGCTCGTCGCTACATTTCAGCATTGAAATGGTTTGCGTTTCGTGATTAATAGACGCAACTTCTCAGCAGAAATGTTGTATTAACACTAATTGGGTTCCACTGTGTTTTTATGCCGGTTAATTCTAATTGGGGAATAAGTTCTATTTGTACTGCCCTGAAATGACAATTCAAAAATGCTCAGTTATATTATTTCGAGCACGAAAACTAATTTAAATAAATTGGTTACACCGTTAGGTTTCCAAATAAAATAGATAAATTAGAAAGAAAATACAAAAAAAGAAAACTTTAAAATAAATCATTTTTAAAACGAAGAACACTAAATTATCTATAATATAAATTAAACTAAGTAACTTTTTTATCAGAACTGCGTAGAAAACATCGAAAGTGGAAAAAACTTAATTATCACTCACCAAGTAACCCTCAACACACTCAGCAAAACCTTAAAATTGTAACTTTTTTGTTTGACATTTTGTTTAACTGTAATTAGGACACTACAGTGTGTTCAATAATAAAGTGACCGCTGTAATTTGAAAAATTATGAATGTAGATTAATATAAGCTATTGCGGAATTATCTAATATTTGGTCCAATCGCTTCTAATACTAATTTTTCTATGCCTTCGACGAAGTTTTTTGCATAATCAGCCACTTTAATGTGCACACTGGGTTCCTTTAAACTTCATTTTCCTGTACAACCACACATTTTCAATAAACTTAACAGGTAGGAGCATTGCCGATCATCACAGTGATGTTATTTTGTTGTTTCCACGCACTGCACAGTTTGCTGCCTGCCATGTTTAAGGTCATTGTCTTCTGCAGCACCCATTTGCTTCTTGCTTCTCTTCTACTTCTTCTTTCGCACCTTTCCTGTACCTTCTCGGGTGTCGGATTTGACTTAGTTGTCCTTCCCTTCTTTCACCCATTCCTTCCACTCCTTTCTTTGCTAGGGTTTTGTCCTTTTCTTTTCCCGCGTCTATTATTCTCTTAACCCTTCTCTTCTTCTTTTTTGTGATTTTTGCTTCTTTTCTTTTTCACAAACTTATTAGGGTTCGTTTTTGCTATGTAACCGTACTAATTTGATCGTCTCTTATTATTTTATTTATTACTGGTTTTTATTTAATCGTTCCTTTTATTAATTTGTTGGTGCCTTTTTGCCATTTGGTCTTAATAGCAATTTTTCTTAACTGTTTCTTTTCCGTTGAATTTTTCTTTTCAGTGTATTTCTTTTGTATCGTTCAATTTTCACTTGCTTAAATTAGTGTTGGTAAGATTATGGTATTATATATTCTCGATTTGATTTCGCTACTTGATTCCTTTTTTTCTAATATTCTATTTAGTACATAGTACAATATGTTTAACATCTTCGCCACACTTACTAATTCTAGGTTCCTATTGTTTGTTATTATACTTCCTAAATAATTGTATGTCGTTACAGTTTGTGTTTTTGCATTTTATTTGTATTATTTAATTCATTTATAATCATTATTTTGAATTTTTGTGTATTTTTTTTATTTTCAAAAATTCAATCTCTTCCGCTTATTTATCTATTGGTTTTTGCATCGTTATTTTTGAGTCCACTATGAGTACGATATATTCTGCGTACATTAATACGTCCATTTTTACCGGTTCTAGCCTTTGATATTCTATTATAGTTTGGGGGTGTTTTGATCTTTTTCTGGTATTTTTAATCAGCTTACTCACTACTATTATGAATAAAAGAGGCTGATGCTATCCATTTGTATAATTTTTTTTCATTTGAACTCTTTTATTCTTTTCCCTGCCATCTATACTAGTCCTTTTATTCTCTTCTTATTATACAGATATTGTCATTCGTCGGTCTTTCCGGCATGAATACTGGATTGTTCTACTTTTATCTCCTTTTCTACTAGTTGCCTTACTTTTTTCTCTATTATTTTCGTATAGATCTTGAAACTTGTAAATGCTAGGCATATGGCTTTATTTTCCTTTATTGTAAATTGATATCACTAAGTTCTCTTCCTAATCTGATGGTATTTTAATGCTTCTTCTTCTGATAAATATTTAATCAATTCCGGATCTATTTCGTCTTTTCCTCCTGTTTTTATGTTTCTTATCGTTTCTATTACTTTGCTTTGTACTTCTCTTCTATTATAGTGTTACATTGACCTTCGTAATATTGTTTTCACACTTCTAACATGTTTTCTTTATTTTAATAAATAAATATTTAATAAATAAATCTTCTGTTATTAGTTGTATAGTGATTTTGCATTTCGTTTATAAAGCTTTGTAGCTTTTTTTTGCTTCTTTGATCACTGTCTTGATTTGTCTTCTTATTTTATTGTACTCCTCTTCATCCTGTTCGTTCTTAGTCTTGAGATACTTTTTCCAAGTTTGTTTTATTTATCTGTAATCATACTTTCCCGTTCTAACAACTTGGTCTTTTTTGTTTAGTGTTTTTACATTTCATTCCATGAACTTTTTTGCTTCCTTGTTTATTGTGTCTTTAAAGGTAATCTAGTTCTTCCAGTAACCATTCCACTTTTAACTTTTCTAATCTTCTCAGTTTTTTCGGTTTTCTTCTCTATTTTACTTGAATTTTATTTGTTTTGAATTTATTTATATTTATTTTATAGTATTTTTGTCTTTTCTCTGTACTTAAGATATTGTCCTTTAATGTTACTGTGTCCATCCTGTGTTGTGTCGATAGCTCTAGATCTGGTTTTGTCCTTATATTTTAATGTCATTTTCTTCAGCCATAAAGGTGTATTTATTTTCTTTTTCTTATTTTTAAAACGTACTTTCTAGTGATAGTTTATTTAAATGGCAGAATTACAGAATCTCCTTACTATTTATATTTAAAGTTTTTTCTCTATGTGCTCTCATACTTCCTAGTATATATATACACACACACCGTATACGAAGGTAATTCTAAAAATAAGGTCTCCAAAGCGCTGAAACCGCAGAGAAACTTTTCGCACGACTGTTGGTCACATTTCTGTTTGCTGATTTCCCCACTCTCAAGCAAACCATCGTTTAGACTATGGGGATCAGTTTTGACTCGGCAGCCGTTCGTAATGAAGCTTGTGGTTGTCGCTACCGCCAGGTGCTAAGTTCGCGCAGTTATTCGGTTTTTGAAAGTAAAATGCGTTAAACCAATCGAACTTCATCGTCAATTGACGAAAATGTATGGAATGTCGCCCATAGATGTCAAATATATCCGTGTAGAGTTTATAGAAGGTCACATGAAAATTCACGATGAAGAAAAAGCGGAAGACCATCAAATCCCGATGAGACAGTTGCAAAAGTTGAACAAATCATGCTTAAAGATTTGAAGATTGCTCTCGATGATCTTTGCATTTCGATTTATGAGGTTTCTCGAAGCAATGCGTTGACTCTTCCCACGAACTTCTTCGACGCTATGCAGACGAAAAGGACAAATTTTTGGATTTCATTGTCACGGGTGACAAAACCAGGGCATTCCACCATACACTTGAGACCAAACAGTAATCACGTGAGTGGCAGCTTTTCCCTTCGCCCAAGCCGCAGAAATTCAAACAAACACAGTCTGCCGGCAAAATCATGGCAACTGTGTTTTGAGATAGAAAGGGTCGACTTCATGAGACTACAATAAACGTTGACAGGTATTGTGAGACACACAAAAAACTTAAATGGGCGTTTCAAAATTGGAGAAGAAGAATGTTGAACAAGGGCGCATGTCTTCGGTTCTCCTGTAACAGTTTGGATGGGACATAATCACTGTTATTTAATGAAAATGTATATTGGTCATTTATTCAATTAAATATTTTACTGACTAGGTATAATGTAGTAAAATTGTAAGTTAGAATTTCGTGAGAACATAAGTACTTTTTGGCGTCTTTCAAACTTAATTTTATATAAAACAATAGATAACTACTATAAAGCTACTTATACGCTTTTTCAAAAAACAGAATGACGTATTAAGAGAAAAAATAATTATATGTTAAAATACCATATAATAATTTAAGGAAAACGTCGTCCGCCAACATTTGGCAACAAAATTGGTACTTTAAGAAGAAGAAGTAAAATATTTCACTCAAATGTTAACAATTTGATTCTAACAGTTACAGACACATATAGTCTGGCGTTATTTTGTTGAAAAACTATGGAAACCTTTCAATACCACCAAACAGACATTAACAATTTCTTTGAGCGAAGAATGAAAGATTTCAGTTTTATTTCCATTAACTAATCTTTTTAAAAAGTTTTTCGTTTCACTGAAAAATCAAATTACACTGGAAATACGGCCTTGATTTGTTCTAATTTCTAATAGTTGGGTGGTCACTATAGTCTTCCTCTTCCAGATTAAAATTATCAGCTTTGAACTTTTTAAACCAAACACTAACTACCTGAATATTTATAGCACCAGTCCCATAAACAGTGCAATATTACATATTGCAATTGCTTTCTTTGATATTTCATATTTAAAAGCTTACAAGTAGCATGTAACTCTTCATTGTAAACACAATGTATTTTATGATAGCTAAATTGTAGCTGAAAAGGATACTATCAACGTCTAAGAGATCAGTTTACATTGTTTTATAAGGGCTATCAGATAAAGCAGTTGCGCGTAGGGCCCGAACTTTTGAGATAACTTTATATAAACAGCAGTAATATTTTTAAAGTTTCTCAACTATAGTCCTATTTTTTCAATGCACAAAAAAGTAATATAGTTGAATAAAAGGTCGCAATTGCTGTTTTGGTAAATCATTTAAAAAATGTTTTAAGGCGTGCATTTGCGTTTTACACATATTTTATTATTTATTATTTAATAAAAATTAAAGATTTTTTGTAATCTAGTCAATTTCGTTTTTAATTGTACGGTGTTTAGTTAATAAATAAATCAATAAAATAAATTTGAAATTAAATATGTTGAATCTTGTCTTTTAGATGGCAATGCGCAACTGAAACACCACTTTACACGCATCGCGTAAAGAAACAGAAAAACATATATTAGGTAGGAAGTAAAAAACTGATATGCAAAGCGAGATCAAATTTTTTTTTATTTATTCCTGTGCCAAAAATTAACAAAAAATATTTTTAATAAAGCCTAAGTAAATTAAAGAAATAAGCAGATTTTTATTAAACAATGGATAGTTAAAAGTTAAAGCGTGTTTTGACTTTTATAGCTCAACCATCTGAACACCTGCACAACTTTACATAATAAAAAGTTAGTGGTTCAGGATCGTCCAAAAACATTTTTAAAACAGCCATAATAAATGTTTTCATCATAAATTAAATAGTCAGTGTAATAAAACTTTAAGAGAATATAGGACAATTTCTTTTAATACTATAGATAAACAACAACTTTAATCCACGAAAGTAATTTTGACGAACTTCAAATAGAAATTAAAGAAAAATGGTGTTAAATTTTAATCTAAAGGGTAATGAAGACACCGAATTTTACTTTATAATAAGAAGCTTCACTTATTAAAAAAGTGCTAATATTTTTGTTTTAACATAAAGTACTATAATTATGGAACTCAATGCCTTCCAAGTGTTTCCTGGCATATAATTGTGTGGAAATTCTTCAATTAAACGCCGAGCTTCCGCCTAGAGTTGAAAAAGTGTTGTACTTTGTTGACATGTGCATGAATCTATGCAGCTCGACACAAACTTTTAGAAAAATCATCAAATCTCACCGTTGCGTAAGATGACATAACCAGGAGATTTTTCTTGTAGGAACTCAACTGATTCACGTAAACTGTGACAAGTTATGGCATTAACCACACTTCCTGCATATCTATGGTCTCCAATTGGGGTCATAAAAAACGGTTCAGTCACTCCGATAGCACAAAAGCCAGATCAAGTTGTGACTTGTGATATTCTCATAAATCATTTGAGATTTTTTCTTAGCAGAATTACGAATACATTTAGATAAAAATTTTTCTTCAAAAAATGATTTTCCAAGACTCAGCGTTGCATGGCTTGTGTTCATTGAATGTGACAAATTTAAGTAAGAATTTGCTTCAAGGTGTTTTTATTAATTTTCAAATGCGAACGGTAACGAATTGACGTTCTTAAATTCACAGCAAGACTTTTCTTCACTGTGATTATGATGAGAGAATATGACGCACGTTTGTAATCAAATGTGTATCTAGCTTCTACAATAATAACATACTGGTTTTTTGTGAAGCGTTTCCTATTAACCAACTGTAGCAAAAATTTATGGCAAGTGTAACAATATCGTTGCCATCAACTTAATTATAGGGAAATGGCACTCAATTTAAATCCGGTGCTTGTATCGTTTTGCACATGTAAAAGGAATAACACATATAAACGGATTAAAGCCTGGAATTTTGTTTTAAAACTTTTGAAATTTTATTTTTAAAGGTATTGAAAATCAAATAAATTAAAATACATAAACAAAAAAGTAATAAAAACTAGTCATAATTGGTTTGAGTTGAACAGCTATTTGGTTATAGATACCGACGCTATCAAGCAAAGCACATAAACCAATTAATCTGGAACTAAGTATGTAATAGCAGAAAGAGAAATGTACGTTTCATTAAGCAAAAAAAAATAAATAGATATATTTATTCTTAAAAAATAAAGAAAAAATATCAAATACCACACTTAAAAGAAAGATTTGTATTTGATGTTCAAAGAGGGACCAACTGAAATTATTAGAGTAATTTTTTTTTTCCCTTTCATACAAAGAAGCAATATAATACAAACTTATTGTAGGTTTTACAATGATTTAGTAGATTAGAAACAGGAAAATTACCTCTTTATCTTGAATCATTTACTATTAGATCAATCAAACTTTATTTTAAAAAATATATTTTTGAAACGTTAATAATACAATAGAATTTTTACTATAACTACGAATAGAAAGTTTTAAATAATAGAAATACTTTAATTGATAAATTTGGTCCTCTTTTTCACATTATTGAGCCGAAATCACTTCCAAACATGTCCGTCGAGAGAGATAGACAAAGGGGTACGAAGCCCTATGCCCTTTGTTCTTAAGGGAACGAAAACGTTTTAATATATTGTTCTTTATTGCAATATAATTTTTTTTTAAAGATTGGCTCCGATGTTTCCAATTCGATTCTATGCAAATTCAAAGAGCTAGCCGGTATTCATATAGAGTTGTATAATTATTCCTTATATTCGCGCGAAAAGAACTAATCCAAAATGACGCTTAAGACGAAATATGTGGTTAAGTAAGAGCATGTTCGGCATTTGCAATTGATAAAAGGTATTACCTTAATTCTTTCATGAGTCGATAGAGGTAACCTTTACTCTCGATTTTTTTGGCATTGAATTAGTGCTAGACAAAAGCGTAAAGCACCATGAGTATCGCGTACATCGCGCTACGAGGCTGTACGTCCTTTGTACCCACCTGAAAGGTTTGAAAATGACTCATTCCACGGCTACTAAGTACATGAACAAGTCGAAATCATTCGTCAGCAATTGGGTGCAGCGATATGAGATAAAAACGGTCGATGACTTGCTGGAATGTTGCTTGATAGTCAAAAATAGGATCGTGAACTTGTTTTTACAGAACCTGGGCTTAACATTGCGTCAAAGAGCAGGAAAATTAAAACAGAAAGTGTAGATATACTGTACGTAGCATATCAAACACCGTAGTTCAGTGAAGAAACTTTTATTATTTGAAAATCATATGACAAAGTGACTCGGTTAGACAAAGGGCAATATCGACCAAGATTGTAGCAATGTAACTTTACGGACTGAGCTTCTGTTTGGGGATAATTTATTATTTCACGAGCTTGATCAACCTCAACCAACAGGTTGGTCCAGCTGACCGTCGAACGGCCAGTAAGAGTGTATCTTGGGCTGCTTTTAAAACTGGGTTTCGTAACGTTGCAACTGTTTACATATAACCTAAATACTCCAAAAGAACATGAGATTTATAAGAAATATTTGTTACTAACCACCGAATGTTGGTTCATTAAGATCCTCCAGGAGGAAAATGACCCCATACACCGTAGCAAACTTTGCATCTAGTGAAAAGAGCAGTCTGGCATCGTTGCACTTGATTGGCGGTTGCAATCGCCCAATGAAAATCCGATTGAAAATATGTGGGCGTACATCAAGCACAAGCTTCGTGAAAGAAAAGTGTTCATTTTGAAGCAGGCAACACAAGAAATTCGTCGCATTTGGACGTCCTTGTCATCAATTTGGTCGAAAGACACATTATTAATACAATAGCAACTTTGTTCTGTACTACTGACTGTACAATACAAACAATTATAATTACATAACTAGTAAAAATAGTACAAGATATAAAAAACATTGGAGATAGCCTTAGCTTTTCCAAAGTAAACATCTTATAATTTCACACACTTCTTTGGACGTGACAAATTAAAAGACTTCCATTAGAAGTACTGAATCTTTGTATCCGGTTCATAGTTGTAGATTTATGTTTCAACTACGTTTATGACTTTTTTGAAGGCATTTAGTTTATTGTTAGTAATCTGAAGCAAGTGCTTAGCAACTGCAGCACAATGTTCTTCTGTTAACAGCCAACATTAGTCACGAACTTCTATACCTCAAAATTTCACACATTTCAGTTTTTGGAATCTCAAGCTCATCTTCTAGCTCTAGAACTGTCAGTTGCTGATCCTTATTGATTATAGTTTGTATACGTTCAACATTTTCCGGTATTACGCTCCTTGCGGGCCTTCCAAAACATGGTGTACTTTTAACATATATCGCACCTTTACTCTGATGCACTTATTGAATCGTTTCGCAAATCATCTAAATCATCCCAACAGTTTGCGTGAACGAATTTTTTAACTTTTTAAAAAATTATATGATTATTCGCCTCTCTTCTTGCTTAGTTATTGCTAATACACCGACCACACATTACATGTGTTTACTCAGGGGCATGTATCTGCCAAAATAATCTGATCAGTAAAGTCATCTTTATTCAGGCATCCGCGTTACAGTCTACTCTCATCAACTGCCCGGTTAATCGCGGTCGCGTAAACTATTGTTATGTATGTAACACTATAAGGTAGTAACAATTTAATTTTGTTTATCTTAAGTTGTAAACTGATTTCTAGTGCATGACAACGATTGTTTTGAGATACTATAAACAACACAGAAAAATATAAAAGAACAATATTTTAGGAAGCCGGTAAATTAAATATTTCCTGACTAGGCATTAGCTCCCGACGTCCCTGGTTCTAGATATTTAGCAGAAGTGTACCATAGGTATAGATTTGTAAACAATATATATTTCCACAGGGATTTCAAAACTTGCAGCTGAAATTTAAAAGTCTACTTTATAAAGGAAGAAATACCTTAAAGTACAAGCACTAAATACGAAGTCAACAACAAAAAAAGAAGATAAGATTGAACAAATGTAACTCTGGCCTACTTTGGTAGCGTTGGGGCATAGAACAAGATGGAGATATAAATTTAAAAATACGCAATGCTGCCTTTCAACTAACCCTCTGTGAAAAAGCAACGCAATTTTTTAAGACAATTCTGAGAATTCACATACAAATAGAAAATCCGTCATTCCATGTAAATGCAAAATATAAAAAAAGTAAATCCAGGTTTTTCTAGCTCGTCGCGTTAGAATAAGGAAAGATAAAATGATGATGACTTGCGTCATGAAATCAATTAAAATAACTGAAACTTGCTAGTGCAAAAAACATTTCGAGGCAAACCATGAATAAAGAACAAAAAATGAATTTAATAGACATAAATCAAGTAAATGACTACAACAAAAATTAAAAACAACATAATTTTGTTAAAATAGTATTTTTTAGATATAATTAAACAAAACAAACCAAGAAATTACCAAATTAATTTAAATAAATAATATAACTCAAATAGAAACAGAATTAGATAATAAATATTGATGCTGAATCTGTAATAACCTCTTTTTATTATACTGTCAGTATTTTTCTTTTTGAGAACATTTGTTATAATGTTACGCAGATATTATTTACCCAAAATAAGTTATCTACACAAAATGTTTATTTCACTATTCCGCAAAAAATAAAAAGTTTGTGAAGATAATATTTTAAAATATATAAAATTGCATAAATAAAAAAAATATTATTGTAATTTCAGTTAATAATTTGAATTTTGAAATGACGTAATAGGATAAGAGCGTGTATTATTAGTTGCAGTCATTTACCTATCTTTGTATTTTCCCTCTTATTTTTCTGTGCCTTACACCTAACAGTAAAAAGGCATAAGGATTAAATAAGTAAGTAAGTAATTTTTCTAATTACAGGGAGCTCTTAATATTACTGCGTCACTTGTTCTTGTTTTTTTTGTTAAAAATGCGAAACATGCCTCTTCAATCTTTTAAGTAAATTAATCAATTTTTAAAATTTTGTATTTGTTTACCATTCAATTTTTTATGTACATTTGTATCAAACACAAATTAACAGTTTTTGAGCAGCGGTAGCAGAGTAATTGGGCATAACTGAAGTATCATTGACGCGGGTATGCAGCGGAGCAGATTGCTCATAAAAACCCATCATCAATCTAAATGTTTTGCTATTTTAATTAAATTAAGCTGACTGTGCCGATTCGTATAATAAATCAAACTTATTTATGTTATTGGCGGGCACTGAATGGCAAGCCGACAATTTTGATTAATCGATTTATGTGCAGATTAAATTGCAGTTTAGTACGGTTTCTATCGTGCTGGAAACTGTTATGGTGATTTACGACACTTGCGATTTAAAATATGATGTGATTAGTTTGCTAAAACATACGTTCATCGTGCTCATTCTCATGATTAATTGGTTTTTAAATGTTGCTGAAATACAAGATCGCACTCCTATTGATCTGTGCCGAAGCATAAAACTATTTTATATTCGGAAATGAAATTGTGTTATCAAATAGTCCCATTCGATTTCTATGTTCTATCTGAAATTTATAAAACTGAAATATGTCCACCATTAATTCAGAACTAAAGATAAAGTGCAAAATACGTCTAGGTTGAAAAAATAATTCCAAGAAATCTGAAAAAATTGCATACTACACTCCAAACCTATCAGGTTTATATCTGTAGTAATAATATCATTTTTAGTTGGTGTGGAGATGTATTGAGATCAATAAAATGTACAAACTAGATCATATGGCATTATAGAGATATAAAAGATATAGTCGGTATACATTTTTGCACGCATAATATTTTCATAATGTAGCTTCTGTAACTTCTTTGTTTTATTTTTGCAATACATTTCTTGTTATTTGGACACTTTTATGATACTTATTAACACTAACCACAAAAAAACATTATTTTTACAGTCGGTCCTTAAGAGTTATAATGATCACTAAAATTTTTCATCTGGTATGTTGTAACTAAATAAAAAATAATAGTAAACTACACAAAAATGATTAAATGGAAATATGAGAAGACGACTTTCCAAAGAAACAATATGCAAACATTTTTTGTCCGAAAAATGCAGTTAATATATTTAGAGGATCTAAAATGTATTATAAAACACGATAAACATTTTTACGTTTGATTTTAACACTAAAAAAATTATGCAAGCAACTACTTTATTAGAACTTCACTTATTGATCATTATATATCAATAAATAGGATGATAAATCATTAAGATACCTATAGTGAGGAACAATCTACATGTAATTAAACAAATTGTTGGCATATTCTTTAAAGCAAAATGTAAAACATTGATATGATTTTATTAAAAATTATGTACCACTTAAAACAATATTAAAATTTTAACATTTCTAAATTTTTAATATATTAACGTAAAATAATACTACTTTCTTCTTCGGGTTCCTATCTGTTCCAGATGTTGGCTATCATGTTGGATAATCTGACTTTATTTATAGCTGCTCGGAATAGTTCAGAGGTTGTTATGAAGAACTAGGTCTTTAAATTTTTCAACCATGAGATTCTTTTTCTTCCGGGACTTCTCTTTCCTTTTACTTTGCCCTGTAGTATGCACTGCAAGATATTATATCTGTTTCTTGTTTTAATCGTATTCAAAATTTCCTTTCCTTTTGACATTCTTCTAAGGATATCAATGTTTATTACACAGTCCGTCTATGTTATCCTTAGCATCCTTCTATAAAGCCACATCTCGAATGCTTTAATCTTTTTCGCCGTTGCTTCTCAGTGTTCATGCTTCCGCTTCGTGTAATAAATACTGAAAACACATAGCAGCGCAACATTTCAGTTTTGTATTCATGGTTAGTTCTAGACTCTTAAATATTGCTGATATTTCAATAAATACACTCTTGCTCTTTTTTACTTGACGTTTAACTTCTAGAGAGGATTCATTGATTATTAATAATAGTGGCGAGATATGAGTATTTATCAACTCTTTTAATTGTTTCACTATCTAATTTTAGTTGTCGGATAGGAACGTTGTTCTTATGATCATATATATAAAGGAGTGCAAATAAGTCTCCGCCGTTTTTTTATAAAATATTGGGCATTTATTGTGAAAGAACGGAACCTTATGTTTTATTGAAAGTATTGTCCATCGCTAGCCACTACTTTTTCCCATCTTTCTGGGAGCATACGGATACCACGTTGGAAGAATGCTTTATCTTTTGAGACTATCCACGAATCGACCCAATTTTTGGTATCTTCATATGATTAGAAATGCTACTCAGACAGGCCATATGCTATCGATCGAAACAAGTGTTCAAGTTTTCAAGTAGGTTGACCGGTGCCACAACATTATCATGCAGGAGAATAATTTTGTCGTGTCTGAGTGTTTTCAAGTAGGCGCGTTTTGACCTGTGCTGCCAATCATTATCAATGTGCAGGTAGACCCAGTAATGGTTTGTCGTGATCTGAGTAATAGAGCCAAGCTGATTCCACCAAATACATAACATGAGTTTTTTTCCATGAGTATTCGGCTTGGCTGTCGATGTTGAAGCATGGTCACGTGGTCTCCAGTAACTTTCCTACTCTTTAGCTGATTCCATAATACGTGACATCCAGTTTTTATCACCATGAGTATTCGGAATGAAAACCTTGTCGATGTTGAAGCATGGTCACGTGGTCTCCATGATTTCCTCTTCTTTAGGTTATAATAGTGAATCCATTTTTTTATCACCAGTACTATACAATGTAAAAAACCTTTTCGTTTATCCTTGGAAAGCAGCATTTCACAGATGAAAAATCAGCGTTTAATGTTTCTCGGCTTCGGGTCAAATGGAACCCAATTTCCTTGCTTTTTAATCATTCTCAATGATTTTAAACGATGTGAAATTGCTTATCGAGTCACTTCTAATGTAAGGGCAAGTTCTTCTTGCGTTTGCAGAAATCTTCCTCTAATAATGCATCCAATTCCGCGTCTTCGTACACTTTCGGTCTTCCGCTACGTTCTTTGTCTTCGACGTCAAACTCGCCGTTCTTAAACTTATGAAACCACTTCACGACAACTTCATTTACTTAAAGCAGGCTCACCATATGCTTTTACAAGCAATGCGCCTCAGCTGCATATTTTTTCAAATTAAAACATGATGCGAATTCTGTAAAGCAATCCCAGAACGAACTTAAAAACCTTTCGATTTCGATTTCGAATTTAAAGTAATATCGAATATTATTCGACATAGAATTTTCTTCATTCGAATTCAGCGTAAAATTTCCTATAAGAATCACATTTAAAATCGTAATGTCGATTTTGAAATTGAGTCGAATATCTCAAACTATTCAGACATAGAATTTTTCGATTTCATTATTGAAATCAGCGTAAAATTTTCTTTAGAATTACTCATAAAATCCAATGTCGAAATTTTCGCAAATATAAGTCGAATATCTCGAAAACTATTCGAGATAGAAACTTTTTGATTTGATTGAAATCAGCGTGAAATTTATAAGAATGTTTTAAAATTTACACATAATTTTGTGACAGCGACAGACAGACCGACAGACCGACAGACATTAGAATTCAGTAACGCACTTTTTAAGTTCGTTGAAAAGTAAATGGAAAGTTCCCGCAAATAACGCTTATTCGGCCCAGCGCGACTCAGGCTGCAATAAATGAGTACCTGGAGGTCAAACTCTGGGGTAATAATAGGCGGTCGGTGCGTAGCGCTAGCCACGCTACTACTCTTGTGTACCGTAGGTTCTAGATTGTAGCAGACCTATCTTGTTACGACCTCAAAGGGCCTTCAGGCCTATTACTATCTGTTAATCTATTCGGTAAATATCATTGTGTCATCAGCATCTATAATGTTATTTAAGTGCTTCCCGTTTACCAGTATTCCTACTTGTAAATTTTCCAAGGCATCTCTAAATATATGTTCTGAATAAATGTTGAATAGCAATGGCGAAAATACACATCCCTCTGTCTGGTCTTCTTCCACTCTTACACTAGCTATCTGATTCCAATATAAGTTTATTGTTATCCCTAGGATCTTTGTCATCTATACCCCCATTTTTTAGAATTTCTATCAGTTTGTGATGCTGGACCCTATCAAACGCTTTTCTATAGTCTACAAAACAGACATTGACCTCACAGTTCATAATAACACGACAAATGACTAAAATATATAAACGTAGATCAAAAAGTATAAATAATAGTTAATTATTATTGTATAAACTTTAGCACTAAAAAGTGTTATTTAAAATTTAATATAAAAATAAACTATAAAAAAGCTTTTGTAGGCAGGAAATCCATAAAATATTCATATTTTACTAAATATCATTGATAATAAAAACTTACAATAAAATGAAATGATAAAGTTACCCACAATAGGTAATCTTAGGAGACAACTGACAGGAGCAGATTGAACTGAAATAATATGTGTAGCTTGTTAAGCGACGAAATCGACAAAAATGTTTTACATAAACGTCTTGCCAACTCTACCACTGACTGAAACAAACTCTACGCAAAAGTTTTATTACAGTTTTGATTAGGATTTTGTAAACTGTCAATTTTATCTAGGGTTCTTTAGGAATTGATAACTTTTACAATTTTACAAACAGACAATTAATTTTACAAAAAGCTGAAATAATTTGGAAAAACTTCCTTTTAAAAATTTAAAATTTATATATCTATAAGATTTACTTAAATAAAGCTATAATATTTGAGAAAATAGAAATTTTATTCTTATACGTATTTATCTGATTATTAGCTTATATGTGCATATGATGAATTAAATACTCAATATATGCTAGGAAAATGAAAGAACATCAGGGTTTACAAATAAACATGCGAAAAATCAAAATAAATGGCGATAAAATATAGAGGAGGGCCAAAAAACGAAACCTACAAATATTCTAGGAAAATGATGATATCAAACATGAAATTAAAATATTAGAGAAAAAACCATACTATAGTTTTATTTAGTAATATAGAGAAAAAGTTAAGCTAATGTATTTTACAAAAGGACAAGAACTAAATACTCACAACAAGTTTTGGATTAACTAATTTAAACAAAGTTGGAAGAAACAATAAGAGAACAAGCAAAGATAGACACAGATATTATTATTACAAATAACTGCAGAAGTAATGAGGTTAATTTGGTATGGATTATAAAAGAAATAGAAGAAGAAAAATAACATAAGAAGCCATAGATCTCGATTCTCAAAGAAGAAAAATATAGCCTGAATAAAAGTTTACACTAACAATCTCTGAAGTAAAGAAAAAACATTTAGAAGTCGCAAGAATGTTATATAAAAGTTTTGTGTTTCCTCAGTTTTTGAGAAATGTGAAAGATAATGTCAGATATTGATTTTTTTAATGCATATATGCATAAACCTTAATGTTATAATGTAAAAACAATTTTGTATCTTATTTTTCTAAAAAATAGAGAAATAATAGTTAATAAAACTTTTCTATATTATTTTCGCATATCTACAAAAATATTAAGTAAATTTCCTATTTCTAAGTAGACGTGGTTTTAGTTTTCTTTATATATTTGTAATAAATCCTTCTTCTCACTTTATGAGACCTAGAGCAAATTTTGTATTCGATAATTTTAAACAACCTTATAGCTGAATGTCATGGGTTTATGTTAGTTTACGTATAGTTTTGCATAATGGTGTTTTGTTTTAAGTAAAGAATTACGAACATTTTTGAAATAACGTACATTTGTTTAAGTTTTATATTGAATTTTTGCTTTTTGCTTTGATATGGTTTTTACGTTAATTGATGATCTAGAATTAGCTTTAAGTGTTTTATTATAAAACAAAATTTTTATGGATGTATAACCGAAAACAGGCATTACATCTGTTTATAAAGGTAGTTTAAATATTCTTTTTTGTTTTTATTGACAGTAATTTCCCATTTATTCAACGATTTTATATAGAGTATATAAATGTTGTTGTACTGCTTCTATGAGATTTTTACTTTTCTATAGTAATGCATTGTCTGCTACGGTAGACATTGTTGTATTTGCTGTAACTTAGATTCAGCTTATATATAGGAACAGCACATTATCTAAAGATAACCCAGCATAAATTTTGCGATAATTAGATGTTTTGTTTTTATAATTTATTTGATAGTAGGTCAGGCAAATATAACTAAAGAAATAAGTGGACAAAATTTGAAATATTTACTTCAATCATTTATCAATTTCCTTTACTATCGACGAAAACTGTTGAGCAAATCTTGCGTCAGCTTAACATATTATTGACTATCCCAGGACAATTGATAGTTAAGAATAATGTTAGTTAGTTGTAGTTTATTCTTTAGAGGATAAAAAAATAATTTTTGAAAAGTTTTGATGTTTTGATGATGGTTTTATTGGTTTCTTTATATAAATTGTTAGCTATTTGACACATAATTATATCGTGTTTCTGGCAAAAAAACATTTTATTAAATACAAAAGAATAAAAAAGTTTTTATTTCCTGCAGATTTTAAAATTTTGTTCTTGAGTAGCGATTTTATGACTAGGTTGTGAATAGGCAGACGCGACTTTATTGAATGATGTTTAATGTTTGGTTGTAATTTTGCAGTGTGGAATTTGGTTTTACAATATGCAGAAAATTGATGGTGACTGGAAGCATTTCAAATTAACATTACTAATCCGTCATAAGCAGTTCCATCAGCAGCAGAAAAACTATTTGGTATTATTGAGCCATTATTAATATAAGAAAAACGGAACTAAAATCATATGCGATAAATTACATTACATACATAAATTTAAATTGTCGAGCTACTGTCTAAATAAAATTCCATGGTTAAAAATACCCATATTTCAAAATCAACAATAATACAGTAAGAAATGAGATACTTGTAGGTCAAAAACTCTGCAGCGTACTTTGTACTTTAACTGTCAGTATATATCAAATCAGTACAAAATGTGCATCTTGAAGCTTCTTTTTCATACACATATTCAAAAATTCCGAAAATCATTATTACAGCAGATAAATATATACCGCATTGGAAAAGCTTTATAAGCAAATAAATAAATAATATATGAGTGTTATAAAAATGTAAATAATTTTCTAAAACAACTCTACAAAAAGTTCTCGGAAAAGCAAGCATCTTGTATAACAAAACTGTTCATTAACAATACCACTTCTCAGGAAAGATATTCATGTGCCTCTCCTAACAATTAAATTAAAATTAGACGAACTAATATCAAATACTAGGGCCGCATAACAAAACTTTTATTTAAAAAATGCCATAAATGGATAAAATCGCATCACTCCAAAGGGCAGCCTTTACTAAAAAGTCGGTTAAGCACCCTGTTAAATTTTATGTCGAGAGCTGCTTAACTTCAATCGAATTTGATGCTTTATATGTTTTACGAACATTTTTAACGTTGAAAGAATGCACTGAATATACTAACAGGGTCTTCAGACATTGTTTAAAAAACGGTTCAATAAAAAAATCTCGCAGGGGGCTAATAATCCCAAATATCAAACTCTAACTTAGCTGCCACAATCCGCAAGCGCCAATCTTATTGACAATATGTGATCTTTTATGAAGCGTAAATTAAAAAAAGTGTCAAGCTTGAAGCAACTATTTTTAGTAATACGAAAGTCATAGAATTATGTTAGAGCATTAGTGGAAATATTGATGAGGAGTTAAGTAAAGCAAAAATATTTTTAGGTGATGTCATGTAGCATCACGCTTTAATGTTACAAACTGTGTATGTATAATTGTAATTTATAATTATTACAAATATTGTAATAATTATTATAAGAATGTTTTTAATAAAAATCAAAATGAAAAGACACAACATACACATATTTGAGCTAATCTGTATCATTCTAGAAAATTTATCTATTTTAACCCTGTTATTACATCTCTATATCGGTCTGTCTTCAGATCTTTTCCCTATCAGTGATTTATCTCTAGAGATCTTGACGCTTTATTTTTCTACATTCTAAAAATGTGTTTATCTCGTTTTTTGTTCTTTTTTAGTGGATTCGTTGAATTTAGCATTGGTATTATTTCACAATTTAGTTCTAATTTCTGTATTTGTTTTTAGGATGCCTAAAATCTACCCATGAACTTCCAACAGATCTCATTTCCCCTAGGTCAACTATACACATGTACAGTATTTTTTTACGAACTTACAGGCACTGCAGCCGCAAGGTCTTATTGTGCCTACTAATATGCACTTAAATGCTAGGACATTCACACACACCCATGGGCTGAGCGAGACTCGAACTCGCACGCGCCGGCTACAGGACAGATCCAACTGGTTGAACCATTTGAGCCACCGCGTCCCCGTACATTGTTTTAGTAAATTCTGTGACTTTATCAATTATTTTTTGAAATATATGTCATCTATATAAAATTTTTTCTTTGAAATCTGTGTTGTTAATCGGTCTGTGTAATTATGTTGCCCAGTTTTTCAGTTATAATTTTTACTTTCCTTATCCTATAATAAGGAAAGTAATGTAATCGGCGGAAATTTGACATACCCAGTTTTTCACATTTCTGGACGAATTATAGCCTCAGGACACCAAAAAAGTTGGTTTGAGCCATTGGTTCGTGTGTGTGTGTGTGTGTGTGTGTGTGTGTGTGTGTGTGTGTGTGTGTGTGTGTCTGTCTGTCTGTCTGTCTGTCAGTAAACAGGATATCTCGAGAACCGTAAGAGCTAGAGACTTGAAATAAGTTATTTGTAGGCAGGGGACGCAGTGCGAAACTTTTGGTAAAAATCGGCCGAGTCGTTTGGTCGCAAAGTCGCAAAATCGGTCACAAAGCGGTCGCGAATCTAAACGTTGAAGATACAAAAAATTTATGAGAATAAAAATGATTTGTTATCACGAGATAAACATGAATTTAAAGTAAAAGTTGGTAAAATAGGAACTCAAAAAAAAATTGAAGCTCAGGGTTTTTAAAATACCGGGTGTTCATAAAATGTTTCGGGAAATTTATATTACCGGATATATCAGACCGAGACGAACAAAAAATTACAATGAAATTTTTTTATCCGAGTTCAAATAAATAAGTTATAGCCGATTAAAAATGAATTAAACGGACCAATCACAGCGCGCTCGGAGAGCTTCCTGTCCCACTGCGGGAGGACGGGGGGAACACCTGGCTGCTAGGAGGGAGCACGCAAGCGATAATGGGGAAGGCTGTGCGGGCGAGCTCGCACGGTTGCCTTCAGTGACGTAGCAAAATTTTAAGTACGAGTCAATTATTGTATTGTTTATTTTAATCAGCTTTCGAGTGTTGGACTCGCGCCTCGTCCTTTTTTAAAATAACAAATTCCAGGACGAGAGCAGCGCAGGGTCGAGACGATGGATCCGGTATAATATATAATAATAGGATAAGGAAAGTCGTGTGATGTTCACACCAGATTTTTATTGTTAATTTTAACGTAGTGTCCAGTAGTGTTATTTTATGACAACTATTTGGTACTTTTCTGTCTCTTTCCTTAAATATTAATTTTCCTGTTCTAATTTTAGTTTATTTAGTAATGATTCTTAGCGGATATTTCCTGTAACATTTTTGATAATTCTCCTGTCAATATATTGTCTCTATATTCTAAAAGCTTACTGTGCACTTCGTTAAGACATATCTATATCCTATTCATTTTTTTAATAGCTCTTTTAACTTTGGCTTTTTCTATATCTTAGCCATCCTCGATTTTTATAAAACTCTCCATTCAATTATCGAAGTTATATCTATGATATAGTAATATTTTTATTTGTTGTAATTAACAGCAATCAAATTTTGTTAACGATTGTGCAAATATACAAAATATTTCAACAAATAGTTATTTGCATGCAAACGTATTTAAAAATTATTATCATAGCATTAGATTCATTATTATTAGACAATTATTTGAAAGTTGTTCTAAAATTTAACTTATCTTAAGGTTGCCGGTTATCATTGTATTTTTGATCGCATATATAACAAAATAGACATTGTGTAATTATTAAAATATCTCATTAATATGCTATAGATTGTTTGCAATAAAATATAAATTACTTTAATAGTAAACAACAAGTGAATAACAATAATAATTGCTCAAAGAATAGTTATAAATGTGTTCCATATGATCTAACTCATAGATACAATTTACAACAATGTAAAAATTATACAAAGTTTGTTTAAAAAGTATCGGGAACAATTTTTTCCTGGCTCGGTGGTGGGGGATGTGACCTTTAAAACGCCCTAAGCGCCAGTCGCCTGCAAGCGTTCGTTCAGGCTACATCGTGTTTTTAGTGAACCCCTGTCAAATGACTCGGTGCAACGAATGATTGAACAGCGGTACGCCATTAAATTTTGTGTTGGAATGGGGAAATCGGGTACGAAGTCGTTGGACATGATTCGCTAAGTGCTCAAGAATGAAAGCATGTCACAAACTGCAGTTTTTAAGTGGCACAAGCTCTTCAAAGATGGTCGAGAGAGTGTAGAGGACGAACCTCGCGCTGAACGGCCGTCGACTTCAAAAACCGACGACAACGTGCACTGTGTACGTGATGTGTTGAGTTTAGACCGTCGGTTAAGTGTGCACATGTTTGTAGATGAAATTAGCATTAATAAGATCATAGTGCACAGCATTATCACTGGAAATTTGGCGATACGAAAGATCTGCGCTAAACTCGTCCCGAAGGTCTTAACGGATGACCAAACGCAGAGACGTGTGTCTGTGTGCGTACCCTTAAGGAGATTCCGGAATCCCCCTACCAGGGAACTTCCGGGTCGTGGAAAAGCCGCTGACAAAAGTGTGTTGACGCTCAAGGGATGTACTTTGAAGACTTTTGAGATATTACAGCAATATCTTAAATAAATCTTTCCAAAACTTCTTCCAATACTCTTTATACAAACTTTGTATTAATTAGAAACAAGTTAGTAAACACGTACTCCTATATACTGATAAATGATACTATATATATCATACTTAGGAATTAAGATAATTTTTAATGGTAAGAAAATTACTATAATTAAAACTAAACCCCTAAAAACATTGTGAGCAATCAAAGCTATATTTAAAAAAAGGGCTGCTTGCCGAAATATTGCCTCGCTTACGTGTAAGTTAAAACAAATAAAAAGCTAACAAAACATTAATAGATAGTAATTTTAAAAACACAACGTAAAGTAGAGTTTTAAAAACAGCAGGGACGATCCCATTTATTTATCATCATAATAAAATATAAAAATTCAATAAAATGTAAAAATGAAAGCCTTAAAAGTAGTGACATAATTTAAAATACATCAATACGCAACTGCAAATTTGGAAAAAAATATTACTTTGATATGTCAAATATTACATGCCTAAATAACGACAAAATAATGAAAAGAGGAAGGTTAGGAATGGTTTATTACAAATGTATTGTCGACTTTTTTAGCGCACTTACCGGCATTGCAACCCATGGGTTGAGCGAGACTCGAACTCGTCCGCGCCGGCTCGAGGACAGAGGAGCAATGATCTTGAAAACTAAGCCACCGCGTCCCAGTATTCTCAACTTATCTGAAGACATCATGTTTGGACCAAAAAAAAACAATTAGGCTTAAAATATCGACAAATATACTGGTTACTGAGTAGGCGACTCACCTTTCAATAGATAACAGGGTTCTCCTTTATAAAGCAATTTTGCGACCAATTTGGACATACTGTGTGCAGCTATGGGGTTCAGCAGCCAACACCACTATTGACATGATCAGAAGATTTGCATCTAAAGTGCTTCGTGAGATCGTGAACGCCGTATAGTATGTGCCCAATGAAGTCATTAGAAGAAATATTGGAATAAATTCAATGACTGAAGTTATTACAAAACAAAGTGTTTCCTATCGTAACAGACTTAGAGTATACCCAAACATTTTAGCTAGTGATTCAACAATTATTGATAACGCTGAAGTTCGGAAACTCAAGGGGTTCAAATCTTAGGACCTACAAAATAGATTCAATTAGTACCTATGTATAATGTAATTCCTAGTTAAAGGGCATTTAAGATCTTAGGCTAAGGGCTCTATCATCAAAACAAGTCTAACATAGGCTAATGTATAAAGATCAATTACCATTGCGTAATTCCTCACGTGTCATTTTTATATATTTATAACATTTACAGAATGCTACTATGTAATGCAGATTGTAAATTCTTGGTTAAAAAAAATATATTGATCTTATACAGAACGAAACTTTATGATGAATCAGTAGAGAACGAAGTATTTATATATACAGGGTCGTTGAGGTAAATCTGGAGCTCTTTTAAGTTTTATTGGGAAAAGACAACTGCGCAGTCCTCTATTAGATAACAACAAGTTAGCTTTACATAATCAACAACCCGTGATGGTTAACAAAATGAGCCGAGAATACGATCGTAGAGCTGCCATACTCAAATCGCCAACAAAAATGATTATTGGTGTGGTCACAAAAAGTTTACAACATACTCAAGAAGTATAGAGAATCTGTCTACTAGCAGAATGTAATTGCTTACAAGACAACTCGTAGCAAACGATCTGATTGTAAGAGAAGTGATGAATTCGTCCGCGAATAGAAATGCGCATAGTGAGATTAACAGCTACTCTAGCAATGCATCACCAACTGCATTATAACTCTTTTATTCCGATGAATCGCCAACTATTAACTGAGAATAACGAGATGAAGAGGAAGTTAAAGATTCAAGCACTGTTATACGACATCAAACTCGATATTGTTGGCATTTTGAGATTCTTTTTAGAAAAAAGAACTTTATACAGGAGAGAAAGATAAATTGTCAAAATGATTGTTGAATCTACCAAGATGCTGTCAAAGTGCATAATGTCATAAATACAAAGCTTTCCGCCTCTGTAATTGTGCTGGATCTTGTAAACAACAAAAGAGATGTCATGGCGCACCACTTTTCTGAGGAAGACCTGAATTTGACCGCCGACAGCTATATCAATGTACCGGAGACAGTTGTCAAGTCCTGGTTGAAGAAAGTAGCCAATGGGCGAGAGTGTGTGTTCGGGCAAGACTTTGCTCCAGTTCATAAGGCAAGGAATACCCTGGCACAGCTATACAATTTGTATTACCCGGAGACCCATATATGTGGTTAGCTACCAAACGATTATTAAGACAACCGAGTATAATCTATCCTATGATAGCAAATAACGCCAGATACTCCTCCGATGATGAAAATGCCAACTTATTAGCAACTCATCTTGAACAGGCATTTACGCCCAATTTTGAAGAACAAAACGAACACTTCGAAAGGCAGGTAACAAGCGCAATCGCAAATATGCAGTTACAGGATAACCAAGAAATAGCTCCTACATCTGTCCAAGAAATTAAATCCTATATAACAATATTACCTAAGCGTAAGACCCCTGGGCCCGACTTTATAACAAATAAAATGATAAAACACCTATCAAAAAAGGCTCTGGCTTACTTAACCTCAATATACAACGCCTGTCTTAGACTAGGATACTTTCCGACAGCATGGAAAACTGCAAATGTGCTTCCCATCTATAAAGTAGGTAAAAAGAAGGAAAACCCTGACAGCTACCGACCTATCAGTCCCCTGTCAACCCTGGCCAAACTCTTAGAAAAAGTAACACTTTCTAGATTACAAGATTACCTCCACCAAAATGATACTATTCCTCCTCTTCAATTTGGCTTCCGAACCCATCACTCGACCTCTCACCAGCTTCTCAGAATAAGTGAATCAATTGAAAGAAGGTTTGAAAAGAAAGAATACACTGCGGTTGTATTTATAGACTTGGAAAGAGCTTTCGACAAGGTCCGGCATGATGGACTTCTATATAAAATGGGGCTTTTAAACATTTCAAATTACCTAACCAAAATCATTCACTCATTTCTCACTAACAGAACTTTTAGAGTCCTAGAATTCTAAACTTATTCGGGTCGGAGTACCCCCCAGGGCAGTATTCTGGGACTCACCTTATCCAACCTGTTCGTTCACGACTTACCTACAGATCTCAACTCTACGCTGGCCATGTATGCTGACGATACTGCAATTATTACACAGAGCCTCAGTCTTGATACAGCAATTGTACTCCTACAAAACTATATAAATACGTTATGTGCATGGTTTCAGAAATGGAAAATTAAAATAAATTCTGTTAAATGTCAAACAAAAATTTTTACCCTCAAGAGATATGAGCAAATTACAAAAATAAAAATAAATAATAACGAAATAGATTGGAATCCAAAGGACTCGGCTGTTAAATATTTAGGCGTGCACTTAGACGCGAAACTGAACTGGGGGTTTCATATCAATAAAAAACTCAACGAGTGCCACAACAGACTGGGTGCATTATATCCCCTTATAAACCGCAAATCTCACCTTAGACCTGAGTGTGCTGCACTTATCTACAAAGGAATCCTCAGACCAATTCTTACGTATGCATGTCCAAAATGGTGCAACACATCAAAGACAAACATGAAGAAATTCCAAACGATCCAGAACAAAGTGCTCAGAATTGCCGTCAACTGCCCTTGGTTTGTGCGTAATAATCAAGTTCACAGTGAATTAAGTGTTCCATTAATTACAGAGTTCATTAATAAATCCACTGTAAAGTTTTTCCAAAATCTAACCTTGTGTTCAAGTGCTACCAAATTAAATCTAGGCCAAAAAAATATTCACAGGCGTCTTAAACGTAAACTACCACAGGACTTAATTTAAATGTGGTATATAAACCCAACTCCATGTCAAATTAAGATAGAAATGTAATTTATCAGTTAATCCCCACGGGATTAAACCTCAATGTATGTAGCTTAGTTCTTATTTAATTTTACTATAACAACCAAGTCGTGTATTGCATTGTCACAAAAAGTGTACAACATACTCAAGAAGTATAGAGAATCTGTCTACCAGCACAATGTAATTGCTTGCAAGACAACTCGTAGCAAACGATCTGATTGTAAGAGAAGTGATGAATTCGTCCGCGAATAGAAATGCGCATAGTGAGATTAACAGTTACTCTAGTAATTCACCACCAACTGCATTATAACTCTTTTATTTCGATGAATCGCCAACTATTAACTGAGAAAAACAAGATTAAGGGGAAGTTATAGATTCAAGCACTGTTATACGACATCAAACACGATATTGTTAGCATTTCTTTTTAGAAAAAAGAAGATTGTTGAATATACCAAGATGCTGTCAAAGTGCATAACGTCATAAATACAAAACTTTCCGCCTCTGTAATTGTGCTGGAGCTTGTAAACAACAAAGGAGATGTCATGGCGCACCACTTTTCTGAGGAAAACCTGAATTTGACCGCCGACAGCTATATCAATGTACCGGAGACAGTTGTCAAGTCCTGGTTGAAGAAAGTAGCCAATGGGCGAGAGTGTGTGTTTGGGTAAGACTTTGCTCCAGTTCATAAGGCAAGGAATACCCTGGCACAGCTATACAATTTGTATTACTCCGATTTGTGACCCCTTGACTACTACGTGTGGAGCGCGGCTGATGTGAAGGTCAAAAAGAAGCATTATAACACCAACGATAACTCAAAGGCCTCCATAATGAAGCTAATGACACATGAATAAGGAAGAAGTTGTATTGGTTTGCAGCAAGTTTAGCTTCCGGCTGGAGAAGATCGTGGTCACCGATAGGAACTTCATTGAATAATACGATTCTTAAGTTTCATGCAAATAAATTTAATTTTGCTTGTATTTTGACATCATTTTTCGGATTATTTATGCAGTGTTTCTACACTGCACAACATCCTTATTATATTATATCATGATAATATTTATTATTTATTTTTCTTATAAGACAAAAAGTATTAAATAAATTTAAGGAAAAGGAAAGGTTAATTTCCATTTTGAAAGTAAGTCATCATGGTGATGGTTCAATACATCTTACAGCCCACAACTGAGATATCCAGTCACTTTCAATGGCTGATGTAAAATCGATTCGACCTCTTCCTCGGCCTTTTCAGTTTTGCGAAACTAATAGCTGCATTTCGTTTTCAGGCCGCAGCCACGACAAATCGTTCACGTTGTTCCGAATCGGGCAGCGCTCGTCAGGCGGGGTGAAGGCTTTCGCCGAGACGGGCCGCTCGGACGTCCTGGAGGAGCAGAGCCAAGGCGAGGGCGGCATCTACGACGAGTTCAACGCGCCCCCCATCTCCGGCGGCGTTGGCCGCACCGAGCGGAGTTCTTTGTCGACGGCAACCACTCGAGGGTAAATAAGTAATAAGTTCAAAGCGGAGTGCCGTTATTCTCGTTTCGCGTGCTGACAGCCGCTCATCGATTGCGCACGCACTCGACGATGCACATGCATAGTTGAAGGGCCGGCGAGTGGAAAGTCCGGACCGGAGTGATCCGGAGTGACGCGGGAGCGTGTCCGGCGTGCAGATGGCCGATGGCATCACGCACGGAATACTCTCATTACTTGCCCGCCGCGGGGGCTACCTCGCAATCTTTGTTAGCTTAATTGATTGCCGTATTCTTCTGGAGTTTTTGTGGGCAGCGTGCGCTGCTATGAGATAAAGCGGTCTTTCGCTAGTTGGCTTCGAGTTCTACGTAGCTCCTAATTAACAGCTTTTCAAATGACAAATGATTCAAATTAAGAATGATCAAAAGTCTAAGTACTTTTTATGTAAACAAACCATGACCGCCAATTAAAATATTCTCTGAATTACTTTTTATGACAAATTATTGACAGTAATCTAGACAAACAGTTCATAATCTTACTGAAATTGTGAAAGTTCTTTGACCGTCTGTCTAGTAGTAGATGGTTATTTTATCTTTAGATAAATCACAATATGCTTAGGTTGTGGGTTTTAATTTAATGGCGAATTATAAATTTTTTTTTGTAAGACATTTAATTATTTCAAAATTATTTTCTTTATTATAACAAGATAGATATACAATAAGGACCGCTTTGCGGCCTTGTTAAAATATACTTCTATGCATGAGATGGTAAAGCTTTCGAGCGGTGTGCGTTAAGGCGCTTCGCGCCTTGTAAGAAGTACAAGCCCTACCTTCTTCCCACTTAATGTCAATGTGCAAAAGACTGCAAACTCGCTACCAACTCAATCAATTGGGCATTATGGGATAGCGCGCATTGTGCTTGGTTCGTTCGGTCCGTTTTCTGTCATTTCTGACATCTGTCAAGCCTTATAATTTTTGATCTGTGATAGATAGAGAAATAACGTTTTCAGTATCCAACTAAGAGGACCACAAGTCAAACCCAGACGCCAAAAATCAGCCTGATCGGAAAATCTCGAAACCGGTTTGACCGAAAGTAGCCGCAAATTTCTGTTTATGTATAGAAGCCCCAGATATCTGTGAAAATGGAGTTCTACGTCCGTACTTGTTTAATATGTTAGTCATTTACATATAATTTAAATTAATATTGATTTACTTAAAAAACCTGGAAGAAAATCATGCCTCAATCCCCATTTTCAATCCAAAGTACATTGACTGTTTCTTTCTATATCTTTTGGATATTTTATCCCATTTGTCAAACCGTCTAGCTTGAGTGACAAGTTAAGGTTAGAAATCATTAAAATAAGGTCAAGTTCTAAAATTGTATTACCCCAGACGAATAGCGAGAAAGTCTTAGAATCCCACACCTAAGAATTAATCAGCCCCGCGGCTTCCAGGGACGAGGGGCAAAAAACCATAGAAACAACAAACTAGCAGTAACAAATAATTCAACCTCAAAAAATCTACGACAACTGAATGATATATATCAATGTTTAATATAAGGACACTATCGATAGAGCAAAAGTTAGTAGAAAATTAAATAAATAGTAAGAGGTTTTACAAAAACACAAAGGTTGTAAAATATTTAGAAATGGGCATATAATAACTTATAAAGCAAAAAAGGAATTAAAAAAGGAAGCAATAATAATCATTAACAAAAAGAAATGCGCAGAAAACTTGTAATATAAAGCGATATCGAAGAGAGTAATCTCGATGGACTCAATGTAAAATTATACACTTCAACATCCGAATATCAAAACGCAGAAATTAAATAATTTTATGAAAAAGTTAGCAAACAATAACAATGAGAAACTAAAATATAAAAAATAAAAAAGAGGAGTGTGAGAAAATTAAAAATAAATTGCAAGAAACTAGTAAGAGGTTAGAGAACCTAGAGAAGGAGAATGGCTAGTTATTAACTTAAGGAAACCAAGGAAATCAAAGAATAAACATACAGATTTATTAAGAAACATTTGGAAATTGAGGTAGTGATTAAGGTAGCTTCCATATTGAGACCAAAAACGAGTCTGGTAGGATTGGATAACCAAGAAAAGAAAAAGAAAGTAATACAGAATAAAAAAATAAAGAACAAGGAATACGGTAAGATATACATTAATAACCACTTAAAAAAAAAGAAGAAAGAGATATCGAGAGGCAAATAAGAAAGAGAGCTTGAGAAGATGAAGAACAAAGTTACAAACAGTTGTCAAAAACTCTCAATAAATAGAAAAAAATGGAAATGGAACCGAAGGATCGGAACGTAGGAAAAGAAGGATAAAACAACGCTATTATAAAGGAATTTAAAAAACTAATCGGCAACGGGTTACGGTTTGCGAAGACGGACTTAGCAATGCAAAAGGACTTGTAGAAGGCAAACATTATAAAACAAGAAATAGTAAAAACAATAAGGGGTATATGGAAAGTATGAGTGAGGAATATTCAGGAAAAGAAAATTAATTGCTACAAAAATTCGAGAAAAGCAAACTAAAAATTTTAGTTATAACAGAGACAACAAAGAAAAATTAAGGAAGTGTGGGTATGAGAAATTTGCAACTATGGTAGGAGTTGAAAATTTATTAATGAAAAATTGGCACGAGTAAACATACGGATCATTCGAAAATGAGAAAAATGTGTGTAAGGAAACATTTGAGAAATATTACGAGAAGAAAAAGATACGGTTAATAATAGTTATGAAAGATTTTAATGATAGGATAGAAAGTAGTAATATAAAAGAATACTCAACCGGGCAATATAAAGAAGACAGCAGTAGCAACAACAACGGCTCAAGAATAATTGCATTTTGTCTCAATAGTGACATGGTAATAAACAATACCTCTTTTAACTACAAATATATTTACAAATACAAAATAAGAAATCTATTACTAACTTAATCTTAATAGAAAACCAACACAAAAAATTAGTGAATGATCTAAGAGTGTTCAAAGGAAGAATCAGAAATAACCATTTTCTAGTACAAGTAAAAATACAATACAGAAATAAAACCACTAAAGAATAATACACACAACTGTTTAAATATAAAAGTATATAAACTATTTCAACCTAAAATAGGAACTAAATATGCAGCAGCTCTAAGAAGGAAGCTCAGTACCACAAAATGTAAAAAAATAAATTAAGTGGAGGCATTGTGATATGTCTAAAAGAGCGATAAGTGAGGTAACCAAAAAGTTATTCGGAAAAACGATAAAGAGTTAAAAAGAAAAAGGAGTTATGGAAAACATATCTTAGTAATATCGAAGAAAACTACATACAAAGAAGCGAGACTAAACAAAAGCATGAGAAGAGCTTCAAAATAAATTATAAAAGGACAGCCAAGGGAATGCAAAGCGGTCGAATAAAATGTATACAGGACAAGGTTGGTAACTTAATAACGGTCAGCAGAAGAACTATAGAAAGGTGGAGAAAATATTTTTTTTTAAATACCAGAAAAAACAAAGGAGAAAGGGAGTCTTAAAAAAGAAAGAAATAAATGAATAGATGTGCGTGAAGAAATAATAATGGGTGAAATAAAAGAAGCTGTCAAACGATTAAAAAATGGATAGGTTGCTGGATTAGATAACTTAAAAGCATAAATAATCAAGTACATAAATGTAGAGGGATCAGCTTGCCTACATAAGCCAATTAATTTGACGTGCAAGGCTGGAGTGATATCTAGAAACTGGACAGTAGCTGTAATACCATTGATTTTAAAAATCCAATGTAAGAAATTACTCAAATTACAGAAATATTTCTATATTAAGCGTTTCCAACAAACTATATAAAATAATACAACTAACAGAGTCAATTATTGATTGAAAGAAGAACAGTTGATTTTATATTCAACCTCGGGCAATTAGCGGAGAAAACAACCGTTCCGAATAGTAAACTATTCCTGTATTTTGTCAATCTTAGTAAGACGTTCGACAACTGCCGCGCGAAGAAAGCTGGAAAGTATTGTACAATCTAGAAGTTAATAGGATACTACTGGGAGCAATCAAGAGCTTGTAGTTAGCCACTAGAAAGGTAGTCAGAACAAACAACCTGACTTCACCTGAATTTATTAAAATTGTACAAGGCTGCCAGACAAGGAGCAGCTTTGAGCCCTCACGTATTTATTCTATTAATGGACAAAATATATAAGTGACCTAATGGTAATTGCTAACAAAGAAGAAGACTTGTAAAATAATGTGTTACTTTTAAACGAAGAACTGAGATTGAAGATCATAACCAGAAATATTGATAAAACAGAAGTCACGGTAATAGGTAAAAGTGGGCTACAGACGGAAATAACAATAAACAAAACGGATGTAAAACCTGGAAAGGCAATTTTCGAGAGCGAAGCAAGTCATACATGTGACCTTGTGACCCCCGTATCTCGGGCCAAATAAGAACTACATATCTGAAATACAATACCGAGTAAGAATACCGATCTAAGATATCTACTGACCAAATATGAAGTGAATCGGAGAGTAAATCCGGAGATATCGTATCGACAAACAGACAGACTGACAAGATCGTGATCGCTTACGCTTTACAGGCTTTCGAAAGTTAATAATGTCACAGTGATACAGGTAGAAGATTTTAGTGCTTGGGTTCAATCATAAATACTGGAGGAAGTATAAATCCAGAAATTAATAATCGCATTGCCAGCGGTACTAAATTGTACTATGCACTGAATAAGGAAAAAAGAAAATATCTAAAAACTATATATGTACCAATGTACCAATACGGAAGTGAAAATAAACGAGAATAACAGGAGCAAAAGTAAAATGCACTATTTTAGGACTGAAGCTAATAAAACGGGAAAAGCTGCATTAAAAACAATGTGATTCGCCAAAGTTAACTCTACGCAATCGACTTCAGAAAGGCGTCAGTTAAAGTAATACGAACATTAATGCAAATGAATGGGAACAGAAAGGAGGACTGAAGTCGATAAGAAAGAGAAAAGGGGTAAACCAACAAAAGCTGGAATAACAAAAGTTGCAGGAAAGGAGGATACATTGGAGACAAACCGAAACACTTGTTACTGATCATTGCGGATGAAAGAACTTCTACTATAATGCCTCGACACCGTAAAGAAGAAGAAGAATTATGTATGTATAACAACAACTAACATGAAATACCTTACTGATGGATGATTTTAATAATAAAATAGGCAAGAAATGAGGTTGGACTCTATATATTAAGGGAAAAAAACAATCCAGATAATAAATTGCGTTAAAGAGAACTTATGTATAATAAAGTCATTCTTTAAGAAGTCCGAGAGCAGACGGTGGACAGCGTAGTTCAGGTGAGGATGGTTAAAAATGAGATTGACTATATCATAAGCCAAGATAAAGGGATAATAAAAGACAACATAAGAAATGGAAAACTGTATCTGGGATATAATTTGTTTGGTAGGTACGTAATTTAGAGTAACAACAAAATTAAAACCTTCGGAAAGAGCCTGGATAGCCAAATAATAATTGGAAAGGCTATCTATGTACGATAGCGTTGTTTAGTGCTAATTTGGAATTAGTTAATTAATTCTGGCACAATTTAGACAGCTTACATTTTTGGATGTTGGATTTTTCTTTAGATGGTTATATTTTTTATCAAATATTAATTTAGTATAGAAATCGCAAATAATAAATTAAATATTAGAGATACTTAGGTTAATGGGAAGTATCACAATGTTTGGAATTTGTTTTAACGAAATTGGTTCGGGTTTAGTAAATAGAATTTTTGAGCAGAGAGGGTTTTGCTTTTTTAAAGAAACCGGATGGTAACAGATGTTTAGTGATTTTTTGTCGTAATTCAATAGGAATCACTTGATGATAATTATTTATTTGATCGGTGAAGGAGTAATTATAATTTAAAAAACTTAGACAACTTTAATGCTTATACACCAAACATTCATTTGTTATTGCAGTAATTGCTGTATAAGGTATACCGTATAAGTTTAAGAAAAGTTTCTTTACTATTTTTGCTGTTTTCCATGTCTAATAAGTTCTATAAACGTTTTAATCGAGCTTATCCCATAATAGTACGATGATAATTATATCCGGGGATTATGGAGAGCAAACCGCAATTTCATGCTTTTATTCTGCCTGTTTTTGCTTCAAGAAATCCATATATAGTTATGATGTGTGTTTGAGATCGTTATTCTGTTTGGAAATGAATCCTCCACTAACAATTTTTGTTCCAGACAGCATAGCATATTGACCTAATGTTCTTTTATAGTCTTCCTAATTCAATTTTTTTTAAATCTTCCTAAAGCAATGTTGCAATACAACCCTATATTATTACTGAGCTATCACCTTGTTTAACCGGGAAAATTAACTAAAACAACATCCATTCGCTAGTTAACCTTCAGAAAAGCACACGTTTTTTTGAACAATGATGTTTATAGTTTATGTTCGTTTGCCTATTTAACTTTATTACTTTTATTTATTAATTAAAGATACGATTTTCAACCAGCTATTCTTGATGTGAGAAAGTGCTTTTAGTATAAAATTAATTTTAGGGTTGGTTTCTTATGTGCTGAAGAATTATTACCTTTTTGTACAGCCAAAGAATATTTGTATATGCGACTTGATGTTACAAGTAGATAAAGTCAGCTTTTTTATTGTTGGTCGCAAAAATCGCCTGAACATTTTGTTTATCCAGTGTGAGGCTTATTACACCTGGCAACAACGTTCTTACTTTATTGGAAAGCTCGTGAACTGTGGAGTATGTGCTTTTGTTAATGTTTTTAATGATGTGTAATGCCCGTTTTATTGGAATTTGTTAGTGGCATTAATTTGAGTATATCGGTTTCTAGTGTTGGAAATTTAAGGATCTGGTAATAAGGATTTTGCTATTGGCTGGATTTGAGCATGGTGATGATGGGTTTTTGTTATCAGATGTGCAGAAAAGGGAAAAAATAATTTTGTTTGACTTTTATTGTAATTTGATATTGGTGTAAGGGTTATTTAGATCAGAAAGAAATTGAGAAAGAATGTCTTGTCCATGATGCCAGTTAACAAAAGTATCCCCAATGTACTTTATTTAACAGGCAGGTTTTAAGAAAAGGGAAGTAAAAACTTTTATTATAATGCGGTTATAAAAAGATTTGCTACGATAGGTAAAAGTGAGGAACCTATAACAGCACCATTAGTTTGGTGGTAAAATTTGTTTTGGAAGATAAAATAGGTATTCGATAGTCAATGGTTAATTAATTTGGGAATGTCGTCTTTAGATTGTGAGTATTTTTTAGGAATCGCAAACCCTCAGAGACGAGAACATTGATAAACAGAAATTCAACATCAAAACTAACTATTATGTCATCCTTACGAATGGGAAAAATTCTAAATTCTAATTCTACTATATCAAAAATTTCAAAATTCTTTTTTATGCGTAATATTAACAAAATGGTTTAGATTTAATATTGATTTTCTGTGTACCAATAGTTTTTTTTATTATTTAGACTTCAAATTAACTAAAAATAAATCGGAAGCACACTAATATATAGGTTAAAAGCACATTTTTCTATCTCGTTTGTGTGGTTTATCTTTCTCAGAACTTTTATTTTAATTAAATATACACATATAGACGTCCAAGGTATATTAATTTGTATTCAAAAAATAGAAATTTTAGACTATTTTATTTTTTCTTAAATTAATTTTGAATATCTTTACCAAAAAATTGTATACATATAGTAAAAATCAAAAAAAAGTTCTATGACATTTATTAATAAAAGACCAATTAAATGTTTTAAATAACACTGCCCAGCAATGAAAATGTTTCGGGCTCAAAAGTAAGTGATTCTTATGTATTTCCACTTGCTGAATTCGAAAATTACCAATTACCAATTAGCTCTTGTTTTGGATATGCAGTGATATTTTATATTCTCTATAGTCTACATTTTCAATTTGGGGGAAATTTGTTTTTGGATGTTGCTAATCTAGCTGTGGGTAGGTTATAAACATAAACACTATTGCTGTGACGGTAAATTTTATTTTATTTCTGTTGTAATTATTGCAGAATTTATTGTTTTGGAGTTTTTTTAACGAGTAAAACTTGTTACATCAACATGCCATGGAAATGTGTAAATTCAATGAATAATTTTTGTTACATTTGTGGTGGAATAATATTTTCGTCGCAGAAACGCAATTTGACGCTTCTTGTGAAGACTGCCTACCAGCATTATTTTGGTATAAAAGTAGGGGACCAGGATAAGTCGTGGGCTCCACATATATGTTGCAACTGATGTTCAGTTTTATTACGAAAATAGCTGAAAAATAAAAAAAATAATCAATGGCTTTTGCTGTGTCTACGGTTTGGCGCGAGCTTGCAAACTATGACTGCTATTTTTCAATGAAAAAAAGTAGAACAGTTTAATACCCGAATCTTCCATTTGCTATTCGATCTATTCCACATTCAAACAGTTGACCAGTTCCTACTCCACCCCAAAATTATGAGTTTGAAGTAGAAAATGAAGACAGTGTGGAAGAAGAAGAAGAATCCAACAAGCCTTTGACATCCCATGACCTTAATTTTTAAGAAAAAGATGATCAACGGCACAGATAGGTCCAATCGGAGTTGAGTGATCTCATTCGAGACTTTGACTTGTCACAGGATAAAGTGGAACTTCTAGGGTCAAGGTTACAGCAATAAAATCTTCTTCAACATGATGTCAGGGTTTCCAAGTACAGACAACGTCAACGGGATCTGCTTCCTTTTTTTTGAGAAGCAAAACAATCTTGTTTTTTGCTGTGACATCAATGGTTTCATGAAAAGTTTGAATTTGAAGCATTATCCAACTGAATTGAGGCTATTCATAGACCCCTCTGTAAATGGAAGAATCACCTATTTGAAGATAAGAAACGACATAGCCAATATTACGATGGTAAACGTGTATGCACCAACAGAGGATGCAGAAGAAACAGAGAAGGAGGACTTTTACGAAGAGTTAAGAAAGGTTTGTGAAAGAGTACCAAGGCATGAAACGGTTATTGTCCTTGGAGATCTAAACGCCAAAATAGGAAAGGAAGATTATATGGAGTTAATAGCAGGGAAAGAGACGATGCATAATATCCCAAATAATAATGGGAGAAGAATGGGAAACCTGGCAACAGAGATGGACATGGTAATAGCCAGTACAAAATTTAAACACAAAACTGAACATAAAATCACCTGGATGATACCAGGAAGAAATACGGGAAACCAGATTGATCACGTAATGATATCTAGGAAGAGACAAAAAATGCTACAAGATGTGAGGTCATACCGGGGAGCAGAAGCCGGAACAGACCACCTCTTAGTGATAGCCAAGCTAAAGTTACGAATGGTGGATAGGAAGAAAGCTGGAAAAATAAGAAAAAGATGGAAAGTGGAAGAGATAAGAGAAAAGCTAAACAGTACGGGAAGGAAGTAAAAATCAACTGCTACAGCGCGCAAAGGAGAAACTATAGAGGAGGTGGAATAAAATAAAAGCAGCATTGAAGTAGCAAACGAAAACTAATAAGTAGGAAAATAACAGGAAAAAGGAGTAGCTGGTTTGATAAAGTCTGCGAGGATGCAATAAAGCACAAGAAGAAAGCAAGAACAATATGGCTAAGATCAGGAAGAGAAGAGGACTATAAAATCTACCAATCAATTAGGAAAGAAAGCACGAATATGATAAAAGAAAAAGGAAAATGGATCGAAGAAATATTGGAAAAGATGGAAAAGGAGCATAGAAGCAATATAAAAATCTACAAGTACATTAAAGCACAAAGCAAAGTAGCAAAGATGGCAAGTATAGATAAGGAAGACTGGCATAGATACTTTCAAGATTTATTGAGCACAGAACAGAGAGAAACAACCGAGTGGAACGGAGAGGCAGACAATGATGAAGGAAGCCTAGATCAAATGCTGCCAACTAAGGATGAGTTTCAAAAAGTAATTGCAAATCTAAAATCAAACAAAGCAGGAGGAAGTGATAATATTATTAATGAAATGATCAAACATGGAGGAGGAAAGCTACAGAAAAGATTGTATGAGCTAATAGTTCTGATATGGCAGACTGAAATTATGCCTAGCGAATGGAAAAAGGGAGTGATATTGCCAATATTAAAGAAAGGTGATCCAAGGATATGTGCTAATTATAGAGGAATTAGTCTCCTAAACGTGGCATATAAAATCTTGACCAATTTAATAAACAAACGATTATTGGAGTACGCAGAAACTGTAATAGGTGATTATCAGAAAGGCTTCACGAAAGGCAGATCTACAATAGATGCAATACATATCGTAAACCAAATAGTAGAGAAAGCGTATGAATACGATATGGGAATACAAATCCTGTACATTGACTTTAAGCAAGCATTTGACAGTCTAAAGCGTGAAGCACTGATAAAGGATATGAGAGCAATGGGAATACCGGAGAAAATAATAAGATTAACTGAAATGACAATGAAGTATTCAAGAGCAGCAGTGTGCACCGAATACGAATTGTCAGAAGAATTTGAAATCAACCTGGGAGTAAGGCAGGGTGATGGACTGTCAATCACCTTATTTATCATATCGTTACAAGCGATTATCAAAGAATGCAAAATCTTTGGCACAATCATTAACAAAGCGGAGCAATTAGTAGCATATGCTGACGACCTTGCGGTGATAACACGGAGCAGAAGACAGCTAGAGCAAGCAGTACAGAAAATTGAGCAGGCAGCGCATAAAAGAGGTCTAAAAATTAATGAAGAGAAAACAAAATACATGGAGATAAAACAGGAAAGTAAGCAAGGTACGGGCAAGTACGTAAGGCTTGGAAACTTTAATTTCGAGGAAGTGGAAAATTTCAAATACCTGGGTGTAATGATTAATAACAGAAACAATAGAGAGCAAGAGATTGAACAAAGAATACAGGCGGGATATAGAACGTTCCACAGGTATAAAAGCATCATGATTGACAAAAAAATAAGCAGGAGCACGAAAATGAAGGTTTACAAGGCAGCTATCAGGCCAGTAGTCATGCATGGAGCAGAAACAATGAACTTATCACAAGTAGAACAAGAAAAATTGAAAATTTTCGAAAGATTTGTCATAAGGAGAATCTTCGGCCCTAAGAAAATTGCTGAAGGGGAGCATCGGAAACTAATGAACATGGAAATGAAGGATATACTAGAAGGAAAGGACATCGTAAAATTAATAGAGATTCAGAGAATGCGCTGGTATGGTCACATTAAAAGAATGGGAAATAATTCAGATGTGAAGAAGATAACAATTTGGAGACCAAATAATAACAGAAGAAGAGGAAGACCAAAGAGTAGATGGGAGGATCAGGTGATAAAGGATATAACTACCCTAAGTATTCAAAACTGGAGGAGGAAGGTGCAGGACCGGGACGTCTGGAAGAAAGTAACGGAAGAAGCAAAGTCAAATAATAAATTAGATTAGAAGTGGAGTAACTCACCACGATAAATGAGTTTCTGAGCTCACTCTGAGCGGCTACTATTCCAGATGGAATGTATAGCCAGTTGTATGTATGTATGTATAGACCCCTCTAAGCTTAATTTGAAAGCTGTATTGCTTCACAACGGCAACCATCTTCCTTATATTCCTGTCGGTCACGCAGTTCACATGAAGGGAATTTGTACAAACATAACAGCCCTCCTCGACTCAATCAAATATGTAGAACATAAGTGGAAAATATGTGGCGATCTAAAAGTCATTGCTTTACTCTTAGAAATGCAATTAGAGTACACTAAATACTGCTTTTTATGTATGTGGGACAATAGGAATAGGAAATCACATTATATTTAAGCAGATTGGCCTGCAACAAATCTTAACTCTAGTGAGAAAAATGTCGTTGCTGAGTCTCTCGTGGATCCAAAAGATGTTCTTCTTCCACCCCTTCATGTCAAGCGGGGTTTAATGAAGAATTTTGTCAAAGTCATGAACCGAGAAGGCTAGGCTTTTAAATACTTGAGAGAAAAATTTCCTGGATTAAGTGATGCAAAAGTTAAGGAAGGTATTTTTGTTGGGCCACAAATACGTCAGCTCGTAAGGGATCCTGCGTTCGACCTAGTGTTGGAAGGGAAATGAAAGGAAACTTGGGAAGCTCTCAAGGTAGTTATGCATATATTTTTAGGCAACAAAAGAGATGATAAGTACACTCAGTTGGTGACAGTACTTCAAAAATACCATCAATTCAGATGCAACATGTCCCTAAAAATCCATTTTCTCCATTCCCATCTCGATTTTTTCCCACTTAGTTGTGGAGCTGTCAGTGCCGAGCACGAAAAAAGGTTCCATCAGGATATTTCTTTAATGGAACAGAGATATCAAGACCGCTGGAATGAAGAAATGCTGATTTTTGTGTAGGGATGCTCCAAAACTCACAAGAGGAAAGTCAAAAGACAGCGATATCATAAAGCCACCAACTAATTCTCTGTAGATCCAACCACCTGGAAGTTGTTCTTTCATCAATTTAGGATGTAACTGTCATTAAAAAAAGAACGATTACACTTTTAATGTTGTTAGGATATGTAATTAATATTTACCGTTTTCTCTTAATCCTTTAAAATGAAAAACTTTTACCTATTCTATATCACAGAAACTAGAGCTAATAAAAAATTTTCTTTGTCATATTTGTTTTTCTCAACCCAAAATTAGTTATAATTGACTCATGAAGCGAAGGAAACATTACACAATTTTTTTTTGTTGGGCCATGTAATCAATAAATATACCTATCTAACATTTAGCGATTTTTTAGATGTTTATCTTAACAATTAGTTTTAAACAAATTGTGCAACAAAAATCAACTGCGTTAAAACATTTTTTAATTCTCTTTTTGAAAGCCGTTCTATGATCTTAATCTTATTAGGGCATTTATGTTTATTATCAACTTAAAATTAATCTAAAATTATCGGAATTTTCTGAGAATTTCTTTTAAGCCTTGCTTTGAAGTATGATAAAATTTTCTATTTAAATTATATGAGTATGAGCACTGTTATATAGTACTAATTTTACAAGATGAACTGAAAGCTTGGAACTATTAGTATTCAAACTACGTCACAGTAGTTACTGTCGGGCTTGCATTCAGAAAGTTCTCTATTTGAATGTCTGAAAGGTCTTATGTGATTCTGGAATTCGTATCGGACAATGATCAGACCATTCACAGTTTTAGTATATTTTACACCTCAGCTCTATCATGCAATTCTATATAAATTTGCATATTTAGGAAGTTTTACGGAATTATTTAAAAGTTGTTCTATTTTTGAATAATTAAAGTTATAAAAACTACAAAAGTTCCGTTTAAATAAAAGCTGAAATATATAACCCTTTTAAAACGTAATTGACGTTTATTGCAGTTTTGATACACCTAAAATGCATTTATTCATTAATCTATGCTGTCATATCTGTCTCTGTAAAAAGAATATCGCTTTATTCAACTGCCTTGTTTTCAATTATTTGGCTCAATGGTAACGTGAAATATCCACCTATAAAAATATTAATAAAATATATATCTTCTGCAGCTTATTCATAACGCTACACTCTTATCACGGAGTGCATGTTGTGGACAACTAAAACTTGACGTTTGGCGTTTAATTTTGTGCAGCATTGTCAAAGCAAAGCCCTCTTAACGTGCATTGAAGCTTCCTGGCGACATTTCATATTCATTAGCTTTTCCAGAACTGCTTTTGTCAGGTTGCGTTCTTTTGATCTCTGTTTTGCTCGTGGGCTCTCGAGTAAGAAATAAAACAAACACTGGCTTGTGTACCTTGGAGCGTGTCTCCACGTCATGTTTTCCTGGTTTTAAACTGTTTGTCTACTTGTTACGTTTTCCAATAAAGTTAACTGAACTCGGTGCTACAAAATCAATAGTAGAGAGCAAAAATTATTAGAGGCGCTTTTTGTATTCTAGTTGCTGCAAAATGCTCTTTTGTACAGAAGCAATTAAGTACAATAAATTACTGTACGTAAATAATGATCAAGATTTGTTTTTGTATATAATATAATAACGCTGAGGTGTGGTGTAATACTAAATTAAATTGCGTATTTTAATCATTACCATAAAATAAATAAAAAAATTGAAAATAATTATATTATATAAAATGCCAAATTTAGAGTTGATATCACGCACACCTAATCAACGGTATTCCCTAACAACTTGCTCCACTCCCACAATCATGGTTTTGGTCCAGCTGGTTTGTGGCCGAGACTGATTTGCTTTATTGTCACACAGCTCTCGACTTTCTTTAAACTTTCGCACCTATGAACGCACATTTTTAACATCCATAACGCCTTCACCGTATATCTCACTCAATTGGTAATAAATTGGGATAGACGTTTAACCACGCAAAAGGAGCAATGAATGATTACACGTTGTTCTTGAACACTAAACGTCGCCATTTTAAGTACACAAAACAACACTCACTGCAACGGCGGTAATTTGACCTATGTATATTGTATGGTGCCGCCATCTGTATTACACATTGAAACATTTTTGTTGCCTTTTTTAAAGTTAACCGCATCTGTCTACTTACTTTGACTGTCGAGAAAACAATTGGGGATCTTAGAACTTGAACGCACCTTGTAAAAAGTGACTTACGCCTCTTCAATAGAAGCATTTTATGGTGTATAACCCAATTTGTAGTATAAAATTACGTTAACGTTATTAATAAGACCAATATTAGAGTTTAAATCTGAAACGATTTATAAAAGATTTGATTAACACTCTAAAACAGAAAATATCCAAGGTACAAAAGTCAAAAACGTCTATTTTTTATTACAGTTTTTACGATTTCCAAAGACTTTTTTATCAACCTAAGATCTCAAATATTTAAAATACATTTATTTTTTCAAAAAGACCTTTTCAAGCGTAGTAGTCTTATATAACTCGCATTCTATTATTTCAACACAAAATTTAACACAAGATTTGACCTAAAAATGCAAGGATTTCTGCAAATTACAATAAATTGCATTAAAGAAACGAGCAAATTTACGACAGTTGGGATAGTTACGATGTTTTGTAATATTCATTGTTTTATTTATGTGCTCTTTAATTTTAATGCAATTCTAATACGATATAACAGAGGATTTTTCAAATATTTCTTCTATTTACATTACAAGTGTTTTTAAAAATAAAATTAGAGAACTTGCAAATAATTGAACATAATTATTTTATAATAATAAAACAGAATTATTTTTTAATGGTTGCACCCCTTGTGCGGAATTTAACGTAATCAGTATTACCGGGGTTTTTTTTATTTCTTAGTCAGAACCTCGCTAGTTAAATACCTTAGTTGCTTCACTTATTTTATGCAGCAAATTTTGCCTGGCACAATTTTGTTTTACACAAACCAAGTTTTTAAAATCATTTTACAATAAGAAACCGATTCTTGCTAGTGCCTTCAAGCAGACCGAACGTGCGTGCCGAGCTATACCTGAGTTATCACAACGGCGGAGCCGCAGCCGTAGCCTTGCTTACGGTCAGGCAAATTTATATATTTATTAATTTAATTTCAACGTTTAACTCAAGTGATAAACAACTGTTTCACCTTTAAAAACCGTAAGAATTTATAATTTTAAAACACATTATACCTGCAAAGATGTTCCCAACCGGAATGGGCCGGTTTAAACACCAATATGTATAATTACACCCTTATGCAGCCACCTACATTACTTCTAAATCCAATACCAGCACAAAAGCCGCATGCACACAATTCCCAATTATATCCAGCAGCTATAAATATGCAACTTCCACAATTTTACCAAAATCAAGTAACAACAGAACAATTCCCACCACTTCCTATTAACCTCGCTCCTTTAAATAACATACAGCCTTTAATGCCGCCAAATAATAACTACAACGACACAAAATCAACGCAAGAAACTTTCGATTGCACGACCAGCGAAGACGAACAAATGGAGAATGACTCTGAAATTACAAACTCTCATCCCTGGCAAAGCTCACAAACAAGAGAAAAGGTTTAAGATCCAAACAGTCTCCGTAAATCCCCCTCAAACTATAACAACAAACAGATTTCAATCACTCGCCGAAGCAGATACTAGTACCATTCAAACTCATACTAACAATTCGAACAATATGAAGAACAATACTCAGCCGCAAGACCCGAAACCACCCCCAATTTACGTTTATGGAGTTACCAACTACAAAGCTATGACCGAAAATCTATCCCTTGTCACAGATAACGAAACTTACTACACTAAAACCTTCCCAGATAATACAGTAAAATAAATGCACGGACACCCGACACCTACAGAAAATTAATCCAGCACATGAAGGACGAAAAAATAGTATATCATACTTACCAACTAAAACAAGACAGGGCCTATAGAGTTGTCATACGCGGTCTTCATCATTCAATCCCGTTAGAAGATATAACAACAGAACTAGCTGAAAAAGGACATAAAGTCAGAAATATCATCAACGCACGGCACAGAGTTACAAAAAATCCGCTACCACTATTTTTCGTCGATATAAGTCCGCAAAGTAATAATAAAGAAATTTATAACATAGAATTCCAACAAAATACAAAAATAAGAGTTGAACCACCAAAACATAAAAACACTATAATACAATGCACCCGATGCCAGGCCTATGGACACTCCAAATCGTATTGTATGAAAGCATATAACTGCGTTAAATGCGGCAAACCACAAGATTCAAAAAGCTGTAATAAAACCAAAGACACCCCGGCTACCTGTGCACTATGTGGCGGAGGACACCCTGCCAACTACAAGGGCTGCACAACTTACAGAGATCTATTAAAGTCCAGAAATAAACACAATCCAAACCTCACAAATAAACCAATCCTCGAATTACATTCAACTACAAATCCAGCTTTTCAACAGATAACACAACAGCTTCCTCAAACTAGAGGTAGTTATACCCATGTAGCCGCAGGAGCAACAAGTAATCAAAATAAAAATAATAATAATAATGACAACCTTACTAATACAATGCAAAACTTTTATACGAATTTAAAACCTATTCAACCAGCTACTAAACCAAAACAACATGATTCTCACCATGCTTACCACGGTCATAAGCAATTTGACCAAACAATGACCTCCTCAATTCGAATAGCTGCCTGGAATGCAAACGGGCTATCAAATCACGTTCCAGAAATCACCCTATATTTAAACTACAATAAAATTGATATTCTCCTAATCTCTGAAAGCCACTCAACTGAAAGAACGTTTATTAGAATCCCATACTACACCATTTACTATACTCATCACCCTGACGGTACGGCGCATGCAGGCTCAGCCATCATAATTAGATCGACTATTAACCACCATGTCCTCCAACCCTTTAAAACAGCCAAAATCCAAGCGACGTTATTAAAACTAGAATCACTTCCTAGACCAACTACTATTGCGGCTGTTTACTCCCGCCACGACACAATATCACGACAGAAGAATATAATGACTTTTTCAACTATCTTGGAACACAATTTATAGCAATCGGAGACTGGAACTCCAAACATACAACATGGGGTCCAGATTAATCACACCTAAAGGTCGCAATCTGTTCCGTTCAATACAACTAAACAACCTAACTTATATTTCTACGGGAGAGCCAACCTACTGGCCCACGGACAGGAATAAAATTCGGACCTACTTGATTTCGCTATATCAAAAGGCATATCAAATACTTACATTGATATTAAGTCTAGTTTAGATCTATGCCATGACCATAGCGCCATAATATTAACCCTCAGTACCAATGTTATCTACAGAGAGCCAATGCCTACCTTGTGCACAAAAGATACCAATTGGCAAATGTTCCAAAACTTAATAAATGAAGAAATCAGACTGGATCATCGTATCAAAGAGCAATTCGAAATCGAAGAGGTGGTACAGCATCTAACGAATACAATACAAACCGCAGCATGGAAAGCCACTCCTCTAAGGAACAAAGCAAACCAGGGAAATGATAATATTCCTCTGCATATTAAAAATTGATCACAAAAGAAGAAGAGCACGTGGGAAATGGCAAAGGTCAAGAAACCCTCAGGACAAAACTGACCTTAACAGGATAACACACCAACTCCACTCTGTTTTAAACCAAGCCCGCAACGACACCTTCAAACACTACATCACGAATCTATCCCCGAAGACCATTCGTTGTGGAAAGCAACAAAAGATTTAAGAGGCCAGTAATACAAACCCCACCCATAAGAAAACCTGATCGAAACTGGGCGCAGTCAGACATAGAAAAGAGCAATATGTATTCGCGGATCATCTTTCAAAAGTGTTCTCTCCAGTCTCAGACAATGACAACCAAGATGAAGAAATTGAAAACTATATTAACGCCCCCTGTCAACTATCACTGCCCGTTAAGCCTTTTACACCAGCAGAAATTCGAAAACAAATCAACAATACAAATTCGTACAAGACCCCTGGGTATGACCTCATAGTCAGGGAGATCTTAAAACATCTACCAAGAAAGGCAATCGTGCTATTAACTACTATATTCAACAGCATCCTTCGATTATGCTATTTCCCAGTTCAGTGGAAACACGCGCAAATAATTATGATTGGAAAACCAGGTAAACCACCTACCGAACCTTCATCGTACCGTCCAATAAGCCTGCTGCCACAAATGTCAAAAATATTTGAAAAACTTCTTCTCGACAGAATAACCCAATCAACACTCACAGACGACATAATCCCTCAACACCAATTTGGATTCAGACAAAAGTATTCCACAACACAGCAATGCCACCGAATTGTGAACAAAATCAAAGAAAGTCTCGAAGAGAAGAAGATGTGTGCTGCGGTGTTCCTTGACGTACAGCAGGCCTTTGATAAGGTTTGGACCAACGGATTATTATATAAATTAAAAGGCATTTTCCCAGTCCCATATACCTACTCCTAAAATCTTACCTTAATGAAAGATCCTACCAAGTAAAAGTAAACAACTCACTCTCCGACTACCACCCAATTAAAGCTGGAGTGCCGCAAGGCAGCGTCCTTGGGCCACTACTCTACTTAATATACACTGCTGACATTCCCGTCACAGAGAGCACTATGATGGCCACATTTGCTGACGACACAGCAATCTTGTCGTCCGATATCGATCCAGCAAGAGCTTCTAATAAACTGCAAGATCACCTAAACGAACTACAAGACTGGCTAAAACGATGGAAGATCCAGGTCAACACCGAAAAGTCCGCCCAGATCACGTTCACCACAAAACGAAGCAACTGTCCACAAGTTAACATAAATAACACTCTGATCCCACAGAAAGCCACAGTCAAATATTTGGGCCTACATTTAGACCAGAGACTCATATGGAAAGAGCACATTAAGGCAAAAGGACACAATTGGACCTAAAAGTGAAGAAAATGAACTGGCTACTAGGCAGGAAATCTCAACTATCTCTGGAGAACAAATTGATCATCTACAAAATAATTCTAACACCAGTCTGGACCTACGGTATCGAACTGTGGGGATGCAGTAAGCCCTCCAACACAAAAATCCTACAAACCTTTCAGTCGAAGACACTTCGCATGATGGCCGACGCTCCCTGGTACGTGTCCAATCAAACCCTCCACAACGATTTTGGAATATCCTTTATAAAAGAAGTAATCAACCACCACGCCAACAAATCCAAATAATGCAGCACCAACCACAGCAACCAACTCATAAGTGAACTATACACCCAACTACAAATTGAAAGAAGACTTAAAAGACAATGGCCAGAAGACCTAGTTAACTAGGAGAAAGTGGATAACCATCAAGGGACGGTACCCAACGCTTGCCATGAACCTTGCCTCATATTTACTCATTACTCTGCTAGTTATAGGAGTAGATTGTAAATTAGCAAATGAGTAAATAAAAAAAAAATAAGAAACCGAAAAAGATTTGGTTTTTAACATGCACAAGGCAGGTATAAGATAAATTGTAACAAACTATTTTTATTTTATTTTTTAATTTTACTGCCAATTTGTTTAAAACAAGTATTTTAAAAATTTTAAAATAGAAACTATAATAAAACTAGCAATTTCATTAAGAAATCATATTAATTTTATAAAAATTAAAATTAGCATCAGTCACGTGGCAACTAAGTGACATTTTTCTATTGGCACAATCCTCATAAGATAATAATTTGTGGTATTATTATTCTAGTGGTTTACTATGACTGAAGCATTTGGTGCATACTAAATAAAAGTGTTTCTGTTAAAAGAGTCATTATATTCTACCTAAACTTTTTTCTTTACATTTTGGGCTGTTTGTAGTTTCTGTAAATTTATAATTATTCTCTTTTTCTGTTAAGCATTTTATCTGACGTGTTTGCTTGACAAATTTTTGTTCTTTTAGCAAGCTCAAGAGACGCTATGGCAATGGCTTCGATAGATGATGCAAGAAGAATTAATTGTACATTTATCGGTAGTTGATCTGTAATATTAGCTAAAATATTGTAACGACGTTAAAAAATTCAAATCTTTTCATTATATAGGGTGGCGCAGAGCCAATTAATATTTTTCAACTAGTCATATACTATATGCGAAGGCAAGGAAAAAATAAGTAAAAGTATCTATAAATACGATCAAGTATGCCATTTATTTACCACTGATTATTTTTTAAAAACTACATCAGGCAGATAGCATCCGTTTACATCAATGCATTGTTGCAAATGTTTCTTAAAGTTGTCGTACACGCGCCTCCGTAGGTCCTCATCAATGGCTGTAACTTTGTTACTAATGGCTTGCTTGAGTTTTTGAATACTCATAATATGCTTCTGAAACATAAGGTCTTTCTGTCACGAAAGTGCAGCGTGTTTATCGATGACTGTGCAATATTGGCCGACATGGTCACGTACTGTCTCACAATACCATATTGACTTGGGTGAAGAAATTTGAAGCTATTTGCAGCTACATAAACTATTTCACTTGATATGATTCTACCTGACTACTCCATTTCTTTTACTCCCAAAACTTTATTAAGTTTTATCAAAATTTGAAATACGCGCGTCGTTATTTTTTTGCCGAAAATAGCAAGACATTATTTTTATTAAAAATGTTGGTTCGTTGTGGCCTACAAATAGGAAGGTTCTTTTCTTTTTCAAATAGTTTGCTAATAAATATTTTTTGTAAACTTATTTTTGAATCAGAAATTTTAATCTTGTACTTAAGGGCATACTCATAGCAAACCTACAAAGATCTTTAGATATTAAATAGATGCAAAGGCTTTCACGGTCGGTGTTATGGTGCAGATGTCCGCCGCAGTTGTGAACTCCAACCACGGCCATAAGGCCATAAGGTTATAAAACCCTAGATAGCTTTGATGTTGTAGTCAACATTTTCCAAGTTGATTGTATTTTCAGCATTTTGGCATTTTTTTAACTTTTTTACAATATATACAAACCGCAGTTTGTTACAAAAAAAAAACTTTAACTGCCAATCTTTCTAATTTGTTGTTGTTTAAGATACGATTAATTACTTCTTTCACATCATTTAGGTTTTTATTGTTTCTATTTTTTTTGTACATTCTTATTTTAAAATAAAAAGCCGAAATGTATCGACAATATTTTTATAACCCGGGATAAGTTGTAACATGTTTTAATTTGCCCCACAGAATATGCTTAAATTTACCCAGACATCAATGTTTTTCAATTTGTACTGTAACGAAGAAGTTAAGTAAATGTTTGACAAAATAAATATTTATATTTTTAGAGAAATATGTTTTATTATATAGGGAAATATGATTACAAACCTTTTAAAGACTTTTTGTTTATTTTTTTATCATTTATATATTACTACAAATAACACATTATTTCTAGGGAATAATAATAAAAATCATCTAATACTGAAGAGTGACTTTAAGATCATTCTCACCTTTTTTCTGCTTGCTACAATAGTCAAAATAATTAAGAAATGAAGCTAACGGAAACTAAAAAGTCCGAAGATATTTTTAATTTTTATTGTAACTTTGTGTGTATATATAATCTCTAAAAGATTGTATTGGCCTTTGCACAATATACCTATTTTTTATAAATGCCCTTTTTACATTGTGTAAACAAATAACAAGCTGAAACGACATCTGGACTGTATCTAGTCATGTAGACAATATTTTCTCACTGATAGATTCACTATCTAGATGCTATAACTCAGTTACACATAATGTACGCATAATAGCTCTCAGAATCCAACCATTCCACTTCTTTGTTATTCTCACCATTTCATGAAGTTTAATCTCACTTTGTAGGTCTGAAAATTGTTTGCTAAAATTTGGTTAAGTGACTGTGCCTCCAATTTCATGTAGAATGTATTAATAAAATTTACTTGTGGTTTTGCAATAACTGTCATTCTATTGCGCACATTTTAATGTATTTTTTATTGACTGCCATATTTACAGTTTTAGGAGTAACATGCAAATGTGATAGTACTATAATAACATAAGAAGAGAATATCGCCCAGAGGCGATCCCTGTAATTACTAATCACTAATTAGTAAAATCTAGTGTTTTTGTCTATTTACATCTTATAGAATATTTGTCACTAACACACTAGGATGACTGTATATAGTTCATTACATATCTTCCGATTTCGTCTCTGACCCATAGAATCTGGAGATCGGCGTGAAGCGTTTTATTCCTAAAGTACCATTCCGCGTTTGTTAAACTGCGAAGAGTCTTGTTTTGAAATCTTTGCATTATTTCAATATTCGAAGTCCACACGGTGTTAACACTACTTTGTACAGTAGCACTTTGTTATTTAGCAAACATTTGGATTTTCTGCCCAAGATCCAGTACATGTTTATCATTCTGATGTCCAACTGTTTCCTCTTTTTGTAAGGTGTGTTTTCCATGTGAATCTCCTGTTTAAATACATACTGAGATACTAAGCTTCTTGTTTGTCATGAATTTGTATCCCATTTAGTGTAATTGGTGGTGAATTATCGCGTTTTGTAGTCAATGTTATTTCTGTTGATTTATTCTTAGTAATTTTTATGCGTCACTTGCGTAACCATTTATGTAAGTTATTAATTGATCTTTGTAGTCGTACCGCTGCTTGTGTAGAATCTGTATGCAAGCTACTATCGCAGTATTATCTGCAAACGTGGCCGTGGCTACATTCCCGTCGCATAGTCATAACGCTTCTCTGCAGAACATCAGCGCTGATTGGACGTAGGTTAGAATGACTGTCACCATATTTTCCTGATAATACATACCTATCCTTAAATATGATTTTATAAGTAGGTAATATTGATGTGGTAAGAACTGCTTGATTTTGAATAGTAAGCCAGGATGCCAAACTCGGTCAAATGCCTGGTTTACATCTAAAAACACTGCCACACAATATCGGTATTTTTCAAGATCTTTTTCGATTACACTCACAACTCTGTGAATTTGTTTTAGTGTAGAGTATTTGCGTCTAAATCCGAATTGATGTTGAGGGATGAGTTTTTGTTTATCTATTACAGGTAATTAGCCTTTTCATTATGAGCAGTTTTGAGAAGATTATTATTGCCCTAAATGAGATAACTTTATGTGGGGGGTTTTCTGGTTTATGTATTAATATTATCTGTCTAAATTTCCACTGCATCGAAAAGTACTATAATCTTCTTACTGCATTAAGTATTTGTGTAATTGTCATTAATGCCTTTTTAGGCAGTTCTTTTTGGTTAATTTACTTAATCTATTTTTATCATTGGGATGCCTGATTTGCTGCCAGATTTTTCTGGGTTTTCTTTTCTCAGCTATTTTTGTTTTGATGTCTAAAGAGTAATGATCAATAACGACATTTTTTCCAGAAGTAAGTGGAGTTGAAAACCAAGATGCATTTTGTTTGTTACAAGTGAGATTTTCTACTGCAGTGTCGATTTCGTTTTCAGTTTGAAGCGCAAATTTATTTATTATATTATCCATTTTTAAACATTATCTAATTGGTGCGATCGTTATAAAGTAATAGCTTTCTTTTTTTTGTGATGATAGAAATGTTGAGTACAGTTATTATAGATGAGTGATCGGAAAGGAGGTCGAAGTAAGTTTCCACTTTGCAGTAATTTCATGATAATCCTTTGGTGACAAAGAAATCGGGTATTTTGTTTATGTCAGGATGGCCAGTAAGTAGGCTCGCCGGTGGATAGTTGGTTATAGTTATTTGCTAATATAATCTTGTACAGTTCCCTTTTTTGTGTAGTTAGTCTGAAACCTCATACTGGTTGTTTTGCTTTGAAATCCCCACCGGCTATAAATCGGTTGCTTAAATTTTGAATGAATATTTTGTATTGGTTTTGCTTAATGGGGTATCTGGATGGGCAGTAGAGTGCTGCTACCACTATAGATTTGATGCTGCTTTCGATGTTAATAATTGTGGCTTGTAGATACTTTATTGTGAACTTTTCCACTTCATGATGGCTCAATTTGTCATTAATTATTGTGGTAGAGCCAACATGAGCGGTTAAATCGGGATGGTTTGTGTAGTATATTTTATATTTGTAGATATTAAAGTAACTGTTGTATGTAAAATCAATAAAATATCAATCTTTTGCTCTCGAAGGAATACCTCAATTTCGATACGACTCTGGACAAGTCCATTGGCGTTCCAAGTTGCCATTTGAAGGGCGTTTATTATTGGGAATTGTTAATTAGCGTGTTGAGTAGATTTAACATTATACTATTTTGTATAATTGGGATAGGGTGATGTTGTTATTCTGTGTTGGGCTGTTTTGTTGAACTGCTACAATATTTGCGTAGCTTCTGTTGTTTGGACTTGCAGTGTTGATAACTGGAACTTTTGTTGTAGTAATTAGTGGGATAGTATTTGGCATACTCATATTGTGAGTTCTTTGATAACCACGGGTTTTCGTTTATTACATTGTAATTGCTGACACACCTGGCAGTCTTTATAATTGGACTGGATATGGATATTTCATAACGCACAGATTTGACAGGGCTATTCTTTATCTTTTTGCAGAGTAAACTGTTGTGCTTATCTCCACATTCCATATACAAATAGTGTTTTGTGCAGTAGGTTTTACTGTGTCCTCACTATTGGCACCGCATACATTGTATAATTGTATTTTTATAATAGAATTTATGAAAGTAAGTTATAAATACAAAAATTACAGCAAAGGATCTTAAAAATTTAAAGTAGCAAATTATATTACCCAACAGACTTACTGAACCGTATTAAAAAAAATACACTATCTTACTCGTTTTGGTAGTTTCATGCTGTTTTATTTTTCTTCGTTCAGATTTTATTGTATATAGTCTTTATATCAGTACTATCACTTCTAAAACAATAATCTTGCACATCAAATTAGAAAAAAATAAATTCAAATTTATGCAAATTATACATAAATATAAATTTAGATTTACTAGTAGCATAAACTTAAAATTGGTATCATCCGTCATTTGAAAATATAGTAATAACCCATAGTTTCATTGAATATTAAATTAATTGAATAATTAACTTTTGCTATTACCTATCGATTTAATTAACAAAATGTGTAATATTACATCCTACATATATTTGATATATAAATAAGATATAATAGATTATCGTTCTACATTTTAGATAATTATTTAATCTAACAACTTTTAGAAATTAATTTGCTGCAGTGAGTTAAACACATTACTGCTACATTAGGAAATTTATTTTTTTCCGGTTCTCCTTTGCACTTTAATTTGCATTTGTTAATTATTTGGTTATCTATACAGTCAGTCGCAATGCGGAAACAAATAATGCTCTGCCCGGGGGAATATGCAAAACATTATTTATTGAAGCGCCAGCAACAATAGCGAGCGCGTCCATTGGCGATTTTAATTAATTGACATTTATTGGCGGCTCGCAGGTTTCCCTGATGTCCCGCATCGTGCCATCGCCGGACTGGTTCATCGGCATCGACAGCTTCGACCTGTGCGTAAACGGCAATTGGCTGGACAGCATCACTATAGAGGTAAGAAGCCCGCGCCGACGAGGGTTGCGTTTTAGCTGATGTTGCCGTCTCTTCAGGTGGATCCTATCGACGCCGGCACGGATAATGGCTTCACATTTACCGCTCCTAACTGGCCGACGGAGCCCCAGGGGGTGGCATATCGCATCACGGCTCGCTATCCCGCACATCCTGCAGGCTCGTTTTTCTACCCCTATCTGAAGCGCCTTCCTCCTATTGCCACTTTTCAGTTCCTCAAGGTAATGTATAAGCGGCTAATGCGCGCGAGCGCCCCGCTCACGTCCTCCCGCCGCAGATCAAGGAGTACGAGCTCAGCGAGGTCTTCCATCACGAGGAGGATGACCAGAAGTATGAAGTGCTGAAAATGGAACACTTGACGCAGAACAGCATAAACGTCCTGAATGGAAATAGCGACATCGAGGCGGCCATTGAAGAGGAGCGCGAGGAGCAGGAAGTTCACAAACGACCGCGCACCAACCCTCGCTTTCAGCAGTTTATCCCCTCGACTCCCACGACGACCACGAACAGCGTATTGTATATGAGAAATTCGACGAACGATAGGTACCTCAATACCATGTAAGTACGAATTTCTATTCTCGCTTGAACATTGAATTTCAAATTGTACTCGTCCTACCGTGAATGCTATAGGATTACGTGAATCTGTTTGGTTTATTTAAACTAACTAAACTACGATTGTATTGTTCTACTTCTCGTTAACATCACTGGCGGCACTAAAAATATTAAAATTAAAACCAGTATGTTTTGAAAAGCAGAAATTAAAAAAATATTACTGTCAGATAACAAGTTGCTTTAAATTAATTAAAACATTTATTTTTTAAAACAATATACTTGGTATATATTGTGATTGCAAATTGATTTGACTTTTTCCTACATTATTATCTAATCTTTCTCTTGCAGTTTGTAAATCTTTATACTCGGTGGATCCTTTATAGTTTGCAGTGTGATTATTTCTGCAAATACATATTTAATTGGTATTTTCTTAGATTTTCGACATAGGGTTAAAGGGCGGTTCCCTATATTTACTTATATTTACACATCTGTAGGATCTTGTGCCATATTATTAAGAGTGACCATAAAGTTAAAATCTAATAAGTTAGATGATACTATTCTTTTCGTTAAGTGGTTTGGTATTAATTTTCTTATTATTCAAATATTGCAAATTGTAAATTTTCTTGTTATTTTGTGTGGGTTTTAGAGATATAATGCTACAAAGAGTGTAATTTGCTTTTAAATTTTTGTTTTACTTCTTTGATTTTTCTGTAGGCTCCGCCATCCTTCACCTAGTATGTGCAATCTGCGTTTAGTTTTCTTATTATTTTTCTGTATGTTTTTGGCAAACGTACGTTTACAGTCATATTTTTTTTCTGAGGCGAGCGAAAGGCTTTTTTATTTTTTTAATGTTTACTCTATAAATGAGAATAGGAGGCGGTTTAAGGATTCTTTAGATTTGTTTATCTGTTTTATATTTATTATAGTTCTATTTGCTGGAGAACCAAATATATTTGTGATTGCCATTTGTGGCGTTGTTGTATTTACTTTTGTAACTTTTGCCTTTTCTTTTTGTTGACTCCCTGTCATTCATGTTCATTGTTATTTGATGTTTTGTTAACTCACAAACATTGTATCATGCGGATTTGATACTATAAGCAAAAAAAAATATAGAAATTTGATTTTTACTTGGGTGAAAATTTATTTGGATTTGCGAGGATTTCAGAGACTGAATTATTGTTTGGGACTGCATTTGCAATTAGTTTCATGAAAATTTAAATGGTATTATTTGCTGTAATTGGCCATATTGGTTAATATATGTGGAATTTTATATATCAGGCTGATCATCTTAGCATACTTACGATATTTTAACTGTTACTTGCACGTCTGTACTTACTTGGCCTTTCGGCCACACTAACTACACTTAATAATTTCAAATTCAGTTGTGATAACTGCAATGGTTAATTTGCAAGGTAATTTCAAATTAAGTGTTTTATTTATTTGCGCAATAGCCTTGAAGAAATATAACTACAGAAAGTTGTAGAGCTGAGAATTATTACGACTTCAAGGTTTTCCAACACAGAAATAAAGCATTGCGCAACTTCGCGCTGAAGTAGAATTTAAAACAAACCTACGACGGAAACAATAAGAAGTATTTGGAGTGGTAACAAGAAAATGTCAAATCAATAGAACCAGAACTATAATTAAAAACTTAAATAAATGCCTGGTCTTTGCAGACTACATGATTATTTTAACAAGCACCAGATTGCCCCAAATATTTTAATAAGGAAAATAGAGGCAAAAGTGAATATAAAAAAATAATATGATGTTAGGAAATTTACAAACTTGGAAAAAGAGAGATATAGTTTTAAAAAGTAGAGACATTTATATTATCTGGGAGTAAAAATGGACACAAAAAAATAGAACAAAAGTTAATGCAAGGGTCAAAAGAGCAGGTTTAATATTAAAAATATTGAGAGCTAAACATTCGATTATATATATAAAAGGTAATCAGACCAGTGGTGCTATAGGCAAGTAAAATTTTTGAGGGCAGAAGGTATTAAAAAAATTTAAACTTGAGAGTGGAAAATACTAAGAATGATTTACAGATGTGTAAAAGAAGGGGAAATATGGAAAAGAAAAACAAACCAAGAACTCCAACATTTGTATAAGAACTTCTCTATTACTGTAATAATTAAGCAAACCAAAATTAAGTAGCCATGTTTACGAATGGAGAACAGTAAAGTGCAAAGGAAGGTCGCGTTTGAAAAGATGCATGGGAAAAAATGAAGAGGAAGACCCAATAGAGCATGGAGGGAGGATATAAAAGAATATTTACGAGAACTAAAAATTATTAACTGGAAAGCACAGGCTAGGAATAGAATAAAATAGAATAAAGTAATAAAAAAAGCTATGGACTCAAAGGCTTTTTGAGTTCACACATATATACAACTTTTTGCTGAATTTGGTAACCAAATCTCTTCTCAAAGGAACTGATGTAACAAATTTAATTTTATTATAAATTACCATATTTACAGCTAGTTCAAAAAGTAACAAACAAACGTGATGGTATGTACTACTATAATATGAGAGGAGGATGTCGCTCAACGGCGTATTGTATTTACTAATCCCTAATTAGCAAAATCTAAAGTTTTTGCTTATTCAAGCGTCATATGATAGTCCCAACTTTTAGCAGATTAGTTACTAACACATTGGGATGATTCTAAAGTCTATTTACATAATGGTTGTATATCTCTTGATTTAGTTTTTACCCATGGGGCCTTGAAGTTTTATTGCTGAACTACCATTCTGCCTTTGCTAAACTGCATTTTAGTTTTAAAATCTTTGTATAATTTAGCACGATTCCAGAAATGAATTCTGTAAGTCAATTACTTTATACATTAACATATTGTTACTAGGCCGCAATGTAGATTTTCTACTAAAATTCCAATGCATGTTTATCATTTTGATATTTAATTTTCCTTTTTTTTCTACGTCTGATGATTTGAAATTTAATGGCATTAAATGTGATCGGTGAGACAGTGCCTTTCTTTATAGTGAATATTATTGTCGCGGATTTGCACTTGTTTATTTTTATACATCACTTATGTAACCGTTTTTGTAAATTGTTAAGAAATTTTTTCCGAGTTTGTATGAGATTTGTATGTATAGTATCATCTGCGAATGTAGCAGTGACTGTATTTTCATCGGATAACAGACCAACTGTAAATATTTAAAATAAGATGAATTCTGTAACGCTTCTCTGAGGAACGCCCTTCCTAAATGGGTGTGAACTACATTGGCTATACCAATATTTGATCTGATAATACATCTTACTTAGGAATGATTTTATAAATATGTAATATTGATGTGGTAAGGAACTTTCAATATTAAACTGGAATATTAAACTTGCTTCTAGAAGTACTGCGACATAATGATGGTGTTTTTCAATATTCTTTCCGATCAGGTTTGCCATTCTGTGAATTTCATCTAAATCCAAATTGATATGGAGGGATTAATTTAGGTTCTTCTATTAGTAACATCGTCTCTTCAACATTAGCTTCTTCAACAGTTTAGATAATGCTGGAAGGAACCCAGGACCTTTCTATTGTTTATGCTTCTAATTTTCGGTCGTATTTCTTCAGGCGTAAAAATTTGTATGGGTAGACTTGATTTTTCCAAAATGCCTTCTCCTTTTTGGTGTGTTACCATTAGAGGATGAAAGTCGACCAGCAACCTTCGTATGGTAAAGACGTGCATTATTTATTTATTTATTCTCGTGAGTTATCAATGCAAGCAAGTGCGACTATCAACCAAAGGTCAAGCGACCAGATAAAACTATCGAAACCAAGCGGCACAGCGCAGATGTACAACTTGGTGAGTGTACGCCATGCAGGATGGCTTACCTTCCAAATGCCACTCCTATGCAATTCCCGTTGCCACTGCCAAATAATAATAATGGAATATATTATGACCCGAATATACAATTCTCGCAGCAAATGCCTGTAAAAAGTCAACACACGTATCAACCCAAATCAAACTACGATATCATAACCTTATTACATCAGCAAAATTTACACCTGCAACAGCAAAATGTACAACTGCAACAACAACTAAATAAGCAGCAACAAACTATATCCGAATTAGTCAAAGAAATCAGACAGCTAAGAGAATCCATGAATCAAGCCCAACAATCCAAAAAGTAAAATGGCAGAACTATACAAGATTGCTTTATGGAATGCAAATGGCATCATAAGTCACAAGTATGAAATAGAGTTATTCCTATCACAAAATAAAATAGATATTTTATTAATATCTGAAAGTCATTTTAACTCAAACACAAGCTTAAAAATACCACATTACACAGTATACAACGCAGCCCATCCAGATACTGAACGCCACGCTCGGGGCGGATCCTCAGTCATCATAAGAAATTCTATAAAGCATCACCTGATAAATAAAATAGAAGAACTTTTCCTCCAGACAGTCGTAGTAGGAATAGAAGATTGATATGGAACAATTAACATCGCGGCGGTCTATTGTCCACCAAACTATCGTGCCAACAAAGATGCATTCACTGACCTTTTCACTCAACTTGGTAATAGATTCCTGGCAGGGGGCGACTACAACGCAAAAAACACCAGCTGGGGTTCGAAAATCACAGCTCCAGGAAGAGGGAGAGTTCTCTATGACGTTATCCAAGAGCTACATCTTAATCACCTCTCTACATATAAACCCACCTACTGGCCAACAGATCCGAGGAAAATACCCGACTGTTTAGACTTCGTCGTCACTAACGGTTTTGCACCTGGGTATTTGAACATCGAACCAAATTATGATATAACATCTGATCACACGCCAGTTATAGCCACCATCTACTCAGCAATAATCAAAAAAGAACTGCCCATTAAACTTTACAATCACAAAACTGATTGGGAGCATTTCAAAGAATTAATATATAAAAACGTAAACCTTAAAGTATCACTCAAGACTGAAAAGGAACTGGAAGATGAAGTCCAAAAGTTTACCACGTTAATTCAAGAATCGGCTTGGGAGGCAACACCACCCCCAGTAAAAAAGGAAAAGAAGATAAATTGCCCTCCAGTTATACGAGAAAAAATCAAAGAAAAGAGACGCCTTAGAAAAATTTGGCAATCAACGAGACATCCACAAGATAAGACAAATTATAATCGGGCATCAAGACAACTAAAAGAGTTTATAACTGAACTTAAAAATAACTCTTTTAAGGAATACTTAGAAAACCTGACACCCAATGCAAATACAAACTACGCCCTATGGAAAGCTACCAAAAGGCTAAAACAACCCCGCGAGCAAATTCCACCCATTAGAAGAACAGACGGAACATGGGCAAAGACAGAGAAAGATAAAGTCGAAACCTTTGCAGAACATCTGAGAGAGGTTTTTAAACCTTTTCCACCAGCTGATGATAATGAAGACATTGAAATTAGTACATTCCTAGAGGAACCACAACAACCTGGTGAACACATAAAACCTTTAAAACTGCAAGAAGTAAGAACTGTCATTAAAAGTAACATAAATCCAAAGAAAGCACCAGGTTATGACCTGATCACAGGTCAGGTTATAAAGGAGTTACCTCGAAAAGAAATTGTGATGCTGACACAAATTTACAACGCTGCTTGCAGACTTGAATACTTCCCAGCGCAGTGGAAAATGGCCGAAGTAATAGTGATACAGAAACCGAGAAAACCGCCAAACGAGCCTGCTTCTTACCGATCTATCAGTCTTCTGCCGATAATGGGCAAGATATTTGAAAAACTATTAGCATGGAGGCTACAAGACATTATCGCTGAACGAAACCTTATTCCAGACCATCAATTCGGTTTCAGAAGCCATCACAGTACCATTGAACAAGTGCACCGAGTGGTCGATATTATAAACAACACATTTGAAAACAGAAGATATTGCGCAGCAATTTTCCTGGACGTTAGCCAAGCCTTCGATAAGGTTTGGCATCAAGGGTTACTCTATAAACTAAAAAAGCCTCCCGGGGCATTATATAATATTCTAAAACATACTTGCAAGAAAGGTATTTCAGAGTAAGATATGAAAACGAATTAACAAGTTTATACCCGATAACATCAGGAGTTCCACAGGTCAGCGTGTTGGGTCCGATACTATACCTGATCTATACAGCCGATCTACCGACAAACATAGACATCACAACAACAACATTTGCTGACGATACTGCCATTCTAGCGGTACATGAGAACCCCATCGAAGCGACAAATATACTACAAAAAAGTATCAATGATATCGAGAAATGGACAAAAAATGGCGTATCGGAATCAATGAGACTAAGTAGAACCACATAGTATTCACCAAATGTCGAGGAGAATTACCAACAGTATCGATAAATAATAAACTAGTTCCTACCACAGACTCCGTAAAATACATCGGCATGCATTTAGATAAAGGGCTAACGTGGCGAACGCATATCTGGAATAAACGTAAGCAGATTTGAAATTCAGGAAACATTATTGGTTACTCGGACGGAAATCACAGCTGTTTCTCCGCAACAAACTTCTTGCGTACAATGTCGTCTTCAAACCTATTTGGACCTACGGGTTACAGTTATGGGGAACTGCATCAACAACTAACATTGCAATCCTTGAAAGATTCCAGGCGAAGTTATTGCGTGCAGTGACTGGTGCTCCGTGGTTCGTCTCGCATAAAGATATTTACAACGATCTCGAAGTGCATAAAATTAGTGACGTAATTGTGCAGTTCAGTGAAAAATACATTCAACGCCTAGAAGTGCACCCCAATGTGTTAGCAATTACTTTCTTGACAACAGTCAGCAAACAAAACGATTAAAACGAAAGACGCCTTTAGATTTAGTGTATAGACGTTAATTTTGTAGATTGTGGGACATGACATAAGATAGTATCAGCATCATTAGTATTAAGTTATTAAGTTTTCACATAGAGAGTGCTGCTCATTGGAGCACACCTCTGCATGTCACTTGTACAAATTCAGAAAATATGATTATTGTTTGTAAAAAACAGATTGCATTGTATACACACAAAAAAAAAATTAGAGGATGAAAGATAAAAAGCTTTGTCTTTTGTTTAGCTGTTTTTACCCATGTACTGTCAGTTTTTCAAATTAGTAGAATGACATTTTTGGACATCTAGTTTTTTTGTTGCATAGTCGGTTTGTGGGAGGGAACAGCGATATATTCATTCATCATATTCATTAAATGTTTTATTTTCCCTAGATTTTAGTAAGTTTAGTTGTTCTCTAATTACCAGCACTCAATTTAGGTTTATCAACGGGATGTCTAGTTTGAAGACACCTCTTTGTAATTAAATCTGATGACCTATAAATAGAACCATCAGTAGTTAATTAGTTATAGGAAATTTGTTAACACAGTTCCGTACAATTTCTTTCCATATGGTGTAGTTAGCCTAAAACCCCAGGTTGGACGTTTTGCATTAAAGTTTCCGCTATTTATAAATTGATTGCCTAATTCTTGCAAGAATACTTTATATTTTTAAGAATTTGTTACTATTTTTGATGTATACTATTGTTTCCTGTAAGGAAATTCTTTCCGAACTTTTCCATTTTATAGTGACAAAATTTGTTATTGGTGATTATAATTGAAGTCAGCATTAGCTTTGGCATCAGAGTGATTTGTACAATATGTTTTATATGTGTGAATGTTAAAGTCACTACTGCCGTGAAGTGTGTTTACTATATCAACAAAATATTAATCTTCCGTTTAGTGAAAAATGCATCAACGTGTAGGCGATGATGTACAACCCCATTAACGTTCCCAACCACTATTTTGAGGACGTCGGTTATTGGAATTTGTTGATTAGCGTATTGGGTAGATTGGGTATCATACTATTCTGGTTTATGAGTTGGGTGACCATTGTTTTAAATTTTGTTAAACGTTTGGATTGTGTGCCGTTATTATTGTGTTTGGCTGTTTTATTGACTTATAGCATTAGAGCATTTGACTAGCTTATGTTGTTCAGATTTTATAGTGGATTTGTTGCTATTGTGACAACAACTAGGAAGCGATAGTTGATATGCTGTGAACCATTGTTTCAATGTAATGCATTGTGCTTTTCTCTACATTTAACACATAAGTAGAGCCTTGTTCAGTAGGTTTTACTCTGACCTGTCACAGCTGGATGCTTCAAAGTAAACGAACGATTATTGCTGAATGCCGCACAACAAATATCGACAAAAGTTAGTTTATGATGCTGAAAAACTAAGGTTGTTTTGCACCACAATGATACTTTAAATTATACTACATATAAAGCAAAAGAAAATTTTGGAAAGTTATTGCATCATCTGCCATAGAGTGCTAATCAGGCACATTTTGATTATATTTTATATCCTTGACTAAACGATAAAATAATAATAAAATAACAGTCTTGAATAGTATAGTAATAAAAAACCTAAATTAAGTATAAAAGAACATTAAAAATTTTGTAGAACACGATAAAAAATTAGAGCAAAGCAATTATTAATATTTCCATTGAAATTTATAGAAAATTAATGCTAAGATATTTGGCAAATTTTATGAAACGATTGTTTTAAATAAAATTTAAATTAACCCTTTAAATATGCATGCGCAAAGAAGTTATATGAAAAACTATTGTCGCACTGCGTAAGATTCCTTACTAATTTGTATGGCAGGAGCACTTTCGCCGCTTAATTATAGGGTCTACCACTAGAACAGTTTATTACAAATTGTAAATTTTGGGCATGGCCTTAGTCATAGTAGCTTTCACCATTATACACGCATTTTTGCATACATAATGCTCATTTTGTAAAACAAATTTTTGCTTCAAATTTATGAAGATTATACCACCGCGTTGAATAATTTTAGGGCATTTTTGCAGCGAGTAATGATGTCGTTTGCGTAAAAGGCAGAATTTATATACACTGCTTCCTGGCATAATAATAAAGTTTCAATTGAAATTAAAATTTATCTTTAAAACGCAGCGCGTGGAAAAGTCCGGAAAACAAATGATTTTGTTAGTGAAATGCTACTTTTACAGTTTTAGATGAATTATTATTAATTTTACAACACATTGTTTTGTGTCGCTTTAAAAATATGAACAGAAAACTAACTAGCGAATATAAAAATGAACAATAACATTTACTAAGTAAAAATAATATTTTAGTAGACTAATAGAAGACAAAAAGAGATAAATGAAACAATTAAAGCAGAGGTAGTGTTAAAGAGATAATTAAAATCGACACAGTGTATGAATGAAACAACTTGAGAAAGATGAAGTGATAAGAAGGTTGAAGTTAAAAAAAGCAATCGGCAAACATAACGGCTCAACTATATGGGGAGGCAGTTACTAAATGAAATACTGCAAATAAAGAAAATACTTAGTGACTGGCAAACAGACATTATAATCCCACTATTCAAAAAAGGAGATTGGAGAAAGTACTGAAACTATAAGGGAATTATGCTGTTAGAAATCCCAGAAAAGTAAAAATAAGAAAAAACGCGGAAAATGCAATTATTGACACATATTAGTGTTGCCTTCAAAAAAATCTGGTGTGAACATCACACGACTTTCCTTATCCTATTATTATATATTATATGTATGTATTATATATATGGAGCCGGTCCATCGTCTCGGCCCTGCGCTGCTCTTGTCCCGGAACTTGTTATTTTAAAAAAGGACGAGGCGCGAGTCCAACACTCGAAAGCTGATTAAAATAAACAGCACAAGCTCGGCCTTCCCCATTATCGCCTGCGTGCTCCCTCCTAGCAACGAAGCGCTCCCCCCCCCCCCCCCGTTCTCCTGCAGTCGGCTAGGAAGCTCTCCGAGCGCGCTGTGATTGGTCCGTTTAATTAATTTTTTAATCGGCTATAACTTATTTATTTGACCTCGGATCAAAAATTTCATTGTAACTTTTTGTTCGTCTCGGTCTGATCTATCCAGTAATATAAATTTTCCGAAACATTTTATAAGCACCCGGTATATTAAAAATCCTGAGCTTCAATTTTTTTTTGAGTTCCTATTTTACCAATTTTTATTTTAAATTCATGTTTATCTCATGATATCAAATCATTTTTATTCTCATAAATTTTTTGTATCTTCAACCGTTTAGATTCGCGACCGCTTTGCTACCGATTTTGCGACCTTGTGACCAAACGACTCGGCCGAAAAGCTTCGCACTGCGTCCCCTACCTACAAGTAACTTGCATACCAAATTTCAAGTCTCTAGCTTTTACGGTTCTCGAGATATCCTGTTTACTGACAGACCGACAGACACACACACACACGAACCAATGACCCAAATCAACTTTTTTGGTGTCCTGAGGCTATATTTCGTCTAGAAGTGTGAAAAACTGGGTAGGTCAAATTTCCGCCGATTACATTACTTTCCTTATTATAGGATAAGGAAAGTAAAAATAGAAAAATAAGGTGTTCATAAGCAAAGGAGTGGAAAATATATGAATAGAACTAATAAAAGTTTTGTGCCAAAAAATATCAAACAGTCAGAAAACACATTCTTTGGGAAAGCCGAAATAGTAAAAGTAGTAAAGGTCATGGTGTTTAAAAAGTAGTAAAACAGACAGGCGCGAACATAAAATTCTTAAAAAAATAGAAAGCAGAAAAATTGCTTAAATTTAAAAGTAGTAATTCAAGAGAGGTAGCTATATACTCACCATATACTGTGCAAGGGAGACAATAAAAAACTAAACAGGTGTATAATTTGGAAGAGAAAGTAGGTAAGCCAAGGAAAAGTGGATATAAGAAGTAAAATAGCAGTACCGAGAGAGCATGAACTGGAATCAAACTAAAAGAGAGCCAAAACTAAAACAACCGAAGACACTTTGCTAGAAGAAACTAACAGACTGTAATTACCAATAAGCCAACGGTAATTAATTAAAAATTATAAAATTGCAAGGATATTAAACAAAAAACAGCAATATAAATCATTATATATTAAAAATGAAAAAAGAAAACTTGAATAAAAGATCAAAACTTATTCTTCTATGAATCACAAAATATTAGAACAATTCGTTTTTGATTGCTATCAGTGTAAAGTACAGACTTTGCAGTTACGTAAGAAATATGATGTTAGTCAAATGCCCTCCACGATTCCGCTGACATGCGACCATTCTTTTAGTTTTCCACAATGCTTTCCCATAGATGTGGCTCTGTTTTAGCAATTACGTCTGTTTTCTTTTGGTTCTGGAATTGTAGCAGATTTGGTGATATAAATTCATGTAACACGACCAGAAAATTTGGTTTAAAATAAAGTAAAGTTTCACGCACTATGTGACATATAGCTTTATCTTGGTGAAGCACATGCCAATCAAATTCAACTTTTTGATTTACTTGAAAAAAATTGTTTAGCATTTTCCGATAGGGTACACCATTGATACTAGTTTCATCTTCAAAAAGATGGACCAATAATCCTTCTAGCCCACAATGCAAACCAAACAAAAATTTTTGTGGATACATTGGTTTTTTATGAATCGTACTTGGATTTTCGCTACTCCAGATGCGACAATTTTGACGATTCATAAAGCCACTTTATCACTCAATAGCCTGCCTTCGTAATAAACTCGAATGACATTGACGCGTTGCTGCACAGTGTACGGTACGGTAACAACTTTGTCGTGTGTTTAGACACAACTGTACAAATAGTCGAGGCAAACTAGTAAAAAAGCTCGTATTCAGACGTTTCCAGGGCGCATTCATTCGGAAAAGCCTCAGAAAACATGTTACCACATATTTTGTTGTTGTAATGCGAAACTGCATTCATGCATGCAAAATATGCATTTATTTGACGCATTTTTAGAAGGGTCTAAAGAATATTTTACTTCTCGCTTAATATTAGCCAAAATAAGCTCATTACCGTTACTCTGGGGTTTTGGGTCGCTGATCACAAATATGATGCTTAGAAAGTGACCCGATGCACTTGGCGGGGCAGAATCTTGGGGTTGGGGGCGATTTTAGAAAACCAGCTCAAAGTTGTTTATTTTTTGAGAATAAACTGAGAGGCTAAGAGAACCCTGTAAAATTCAAATTTAAAGATATTTTATCACTTTTGATTTTTTTACTTAAAATAGAACTTTGGAAAACAGTTTTTAAACCTTAAAAACCCCTATTTATTTAATACTGTTAAAACGTGGACACTGATAGGGTTGTCTGTGTGCAGACAAACTTTTTTTTTATAATGATATCTTGAAAAACTGGTTTTTGAAAATAATTAAAATTGTATCATATTCAAATGAAACAATCCACTACTCGTACCCTGGTGCACCAGGGTATGCTTTCCCCAAAGTGTCCTAGGGCATTTTCGTACTTGAGTGCATTGGAGCTTAATTTAAGAATCAACATCGTTAACAACGACCCCAAAAACCCTTACTCAAACAGTTTAAACTCGGAACACAAACAAATTTGAGTTAATTCCCTAAAATCACCCCTATCCACAAAATTATGGCTTCCCATGTGCATCGGAGACTTTCTAATCATCATATTTGTAATCAGCGACTCCAAAAAACACTTGTATAGACAGTTTAAACTCAAAAAACCAAGAAATTGAAGTTATTCCCCCAAATCACCCCCAACCCCAGGATTATGCTCCCCCCAAAGTGCATTTGGACACTTTTTAAAAAAATCATATTTGTTATCAGCGACCCCAAAAACCCTTATTCAGACAGCTTAAACTCGGAAAATAAAAAAAAATTGAGATAATTCTTAAAATCGCCCCAATTCCCAGAATTATGCCCCCAAGTGCATCGGGGCACTTTCTAAGCATCATATTTGTGATCAGCGACCCAAGAAACACTTGCATAGACAGTTTAAACTCAAAAAAACAATAAATTTGAGGTTATTCCTCAAAATCTCCCCTATCCCCAGGATTATGCTCCCCTCAAAGTGCATTTGGACACTTTTTAAAAATCATATTTGTGATCAGCGTCCCTAAAAACTCTTATATAGACAGTTTAAACTTGGAAAACAAACAAATTTGAGGTAATTCTCTAAAATCACCCCCATCCCAAAAATTATGACCCCCAAGTGCATCGGGGCACTTTCTAAGCATCATATTTGTGATCAGCGACTCAAAAAAACACTTGCACGGCCAGTTTCAACTCAAAAAAACAACAAATTTGAGGTTATTCCCTAAAATCTCCCCCATCCCCAGGATTCTGCTCCCCTCAAAGTGCATTTGGAGACTTTTTAAAATCATATTGTTATCAACAACCCCAAAAGCTCTTATTCAGACAGTTGAAACTCGGAAAACAAACAAATTTCAGGTAATTTCCTAAAATCATCCTCATCTCCAGAATTAGCCCCCTCCCCCTAGTGCATCGGAGCACTTTCTAAGCACCATATTCGTGATCAGTGACTCCCCCCCCCCCCCAGTAACGGGATTAAACTTATTTTGGCCACTATTAAGCGAGAAATAAAATATTCTTTAGGGTCTGCATTTTTTCTGAGGCTTTTACGAATCGAATGCGCTTTGGAACGTTTCGATACGTGTACCCACAAAAAATTTCGAACTTATAGCGTTTTTGTTACTCATTTGACACGACTAAAATGTAAACTTCCAACATTTACAACAAGCAAATGGCGCTAAATTCAAATCCTAAAGTTTAAGCTGAATTATCCTGTATATGCTTCAATTGTGATAACGTTCATATTAACCGAGCAATTAGCTAATGCTTTAGTGTAAAGGTTATCATATAAGCTTGGAAGTTTGTGACTCCATATAAAAATATAAGTGACAGTACGAATTCTCGGCTAAGAGCTATTAATAATTGTTTGAAACTGTCTAGTTTTGTTATTTTAAGCTAACGATTCTTATCTATTTGCTGTTGGGATATTTATTATATTTATGATTAGTTTCATATTTTTGTTTTCTTTTCGTTCTAATTTACTACGCGGGATTATTTTTCTCCATATTTATGATGTTTTTAATCATAGTTTACTGTATTTTGATTTTGCTTACCAGCCGGGTGGTTTAGTACACACGAGTACAACAATGAGAAAAAAATATGGATAATTAGGCATGGCTACCATATGAAGCTCCTGGTTATTGACAGTACAATTAAATATATACCCTATTAGATTTAATTAAGGTTATATTAGAAACATAATATTCCATTAGCTTATTTGTACTTGACAGTAATTTATAATTCCTGTAGAATCTTAATCTAATCTTATAATACGAAATTTATTTAATTTAACCTTTCACGTATTTTCCAATTTTTTATGTTACTTTTTGTAAGAATAAGATTTAAATCTACAGTTCATAATCCAACAGGTATCACCTGCTGGTTTCTGTAGAATTTTAAGAAGGCAAAATGAAACAAAATTTTGGCCTTACGTAAAATAAGCTTTGAATATGACTTAGTTAAGTTTAAAGCTTCGTCTCCATAGAGACGTATAAAATTTTCAGATAGGTTTCCGTGGTTAACTGTGTTTGACATACTTAGTTTACGACATTTTCGGCTTTAATGCCATTTTCAAGAGTTTAGCACTCGGGGTCTCAATCTGCCTACTACCCAAGGAGACCTACGAGTCTTTGAGTAGACTGACATTTTGTGTGTCCTACTTTTGTCATTTATAGGGCTAGAAGTGAAAGTTTGGCGGGAGATGCATTGGGTTGGGGAAAGTTTGTTGGTTTAGGGATATTGCGTAATTGATAGTGAGGGGTAATGAGGTATTTTCATATGACGGAAACGTGTTGGTTATCATTTCTTATGTTTGAAATAGTCTGATTTTGTTTTTTATTCTTTTTTAGCATTTTTAGTCTCATTTATTTTGTTTGATGACTCACAGAACCACACTAAAGGTATGACAATTTCAAAATTTGCTGTAATTTTTGATGGTCCAGGCTTTCCTTTACCTTATGTGATCTTAGTAATTTTTTAGTTGGACTTTTTGAAAGAGATTTTTATTTACTAAAACCGGTAATCCGAGGAAAATATTTCCTAAAATAAGTTGGATAATTTTAACTGGTGACATTTGGGTGCTTTATGGTGATGTTATATTTTGGGGTACTTATTTTTGTCGGTTTTAACTTTGAATTTGATTTTACATTGAAAAGAAAAATTTAAGAGCACGACAACTGCAAAGTAAAAGCCTCGTCCTGTCACACTAGCGCACGGCATGCCTGGGTTCGAGTCCCAGGTCAAAAGAAACGGCAAACATCAAATGCTTTTCGGTCGTCATACAAACACTTTGGCGACCGTAAAGTACATTCTCCTTTTTCTAAATTAATGGGTTAGGCTAGCCACCTGCCCGGGGTACGCCCAATATGGCTCACAGTACTACACAAAATGTGTGGTCAGAAACAGGATAGTATCCTCTATATAAGAGTAGAAGAAAAAAAGAAGAAGCAATTATTTAGCTGATTATGATTATAGCACGAAATTTGCTTGCATCGTTCATACATTTAGTATAATCTGGGACTGTTGGTCACATTTGGAATATTGGTGGTGATTCCGTTTATAGCAGGTGATTTTAAAAGATAAACAATCTAAGATCTTATAACGATATGATTGTCTTAGCCAATCTTTAGTCTTGAACATTTTTTAGCGTGTTTTTGAACGATTAAGACACAACGGATAAAGTTTAATATTATTGTTAATGGACAACCGGTCAACATCATAAGTAATAAGTTATTTATGCCTAATAATTAACAAAAGCGCCGGATATTATACATTTGTATTTTTAGTTCTGGTAGCTATGAATCGTCAATGTATCCATAAAACACTAGGTTGTCCTTATTTGGTTGGATTATTAATGATCCAATTTGAGGAACAGTTCTTGCAATTCCCCCATAAACCATAACTTTTCCAATGAAGGTACTTAAACAGTTATACTTTTTTTAACATTTTTTTTATAAAAAGCATTCACTTCTTTATGACATAACACTCTACTAACCAAAATATTGCTTGGAAAACCAGATTTGTCAACGTTCGGAACCCTATTGGAATCATCATGACCAAAGCATCTTCTAATTCCTTTAATTTTGAATACTACGTTTTTGTGATCGTTTCTGTAACTCGACTTCTTGACACATTGATGGATTCCACATTTCGTTTCACTGTTACTAGATACCTGTTTGTAAAATTATTAAATCATTTATAACCAGAATCCCCCTTTTAAATTGACAGATTGACGGTTGTAGTAATTTTCAATTAGTTGCTCTTTCTTGACTAAAATATCCTTTTTTGCTACGGAGTTTATCCATCTAGTTAATATGGTTGGAAGCTTTATTTTCTGCTGTATTGAACGCCTCATTTTTAATTTGTCAATTATAGGTAAGAGATGAATTTGATAATTTCTACGTTCTCCGATTGACAGATTTGAAATTATTCCTTCTATGGCCTTGAGCATATCAGCTTTTTGGTAACAAATATTTTTTTTAGGATTTAAATAGCTCGTACAAATGTTTTAATATATAGGTACAACATTTATATAATTTTCTCTAGAAAAAGCTTATCGATAAACAAATTTGGTCCTTGCTAAAATTTTAATGTAGACTTCGGAAGCTGCCAGGAAATTTGTGAAGCTTGCGTTAAAGACATTGGTAATTTGTATGTGTTAGAAGTGATTCAAGGTGTTTAAAGGAGAAGGTGACCAATTGATTTATAATAGAATATAAGTTAAGCATGAAGCTTTCATCTTTTAATGTAAAAATGAAAGTCATCAGACTAATGAAGAATATTTCGATTATTAATTTTGTCTTTCGTTGAAGATTACTTACTGCATAAATAAATAAGTTGTAACTCATGTGTACGAATATTTGCAACAACCTATTACAAAAATCTTGTCAACTGAAAGGGGATTTTTTGTATAGATACTACAGGTGATTCATTGGCCAACTATGGAAATTAAGATAGTTTGCTCATTTTTCACTAAATATTAAAACGAAATAATTATAGACTATAAACACGCTTAAAGAACTTGTGTTTCAGTGATTAGCAACTAACAAAAATACAACAAAGTCTTTGTTTCTGTTCAAAATGATTTTAAAAAATATTATTTATTCATTCAAAATATCACAAAATCACAATATTTTATTAGTAAAATACACAAATTAATATTTATTATAAATTACCTACTTATGCACTTATGCATGTAGTATTTTACGTTTCAATAGAGAAATCGTCCAAGCTAATGTAACGGGTGCCCTATAAAAATTTTTAAGGAAATCTTACAGTCTTACAATAATTCAATAATTTTGAAATTCGTGGCTATCATCGTTTACTTTTATTATTAATTCTGAAACTAGAATGTTTCTTAAACAACTACTTTTGTTGTGAATAACATGACGAATATATGCAGTCTGAATCAATTTCTTCTGGAGCAACTCTAATAGCTCTTGCAAACTACTCACCTAAATTTAGTGAATTATTACATTTTCCATTTTATGTTTTAATCCACTTTATGTCATTTACATGGAACTTAACACGCCATAATGTGAAGAAAGTCTTAAAGTAATACGATAAAACCGAACCACCGACTAAACACATTTTCGACTTGTCAACACAGCTTTGCTCTGTTAATTTCATATACTAGTTGCATATCTTGTTGCTCTTTTTGTAACCACCATTCCGTGTGTATCAAATCCCTCCGTTTTTTTATAGACTGTCTACGTTATGATACGAAACATGATCTAGAACTTTCAGCGAATTTGGCTAAAAATTATTATTAGTTAGTTGATGCACTAGCGGTACCTTTTACTAAAATTAAAAAACAGATTGATAGTCATTTATCTTTATTACCTGTGTTCAAAATGAGCAAAACCAACATACTGGCCCAGTGATCCAAATAAAACTCCTGATCTGTTGGACTTCTTCATCACCAACGGAAGCTCCTCACCATACATGGAAGTATTTCCTAGTTATGCTTTGTCATCTGACCATTCCCCGATAATTGCAACTATTAGTACTTTCGTAATTATTAAGAATTTTACACCTAAACTTCATAACAACAAAACCAACTGGGATAAATACAAAAATGAATTGGAACAACGGATTAATCTAAAAACAAGTCTCAAAACCCATAACTAAGTCGAAGACGCTTTGGATGCCCTCACAAGTACCCTTAAACATTCAGTTATAGAAAGTACTCCATCTCTGCCAATAGCTAATACCACCTCAATACCACTTGAAATAAAACATTTAATTGGTAAAAAACGGAAGGCACGGTCTAGGTGGCACACAACCCAGGCACCCGTGGATAAAAATATACTGAATCGCATTAGCAATCAATTAAAGGCGCAACTTAGAGAACTCCGTTAACAATCCTTCACTGACTACGTGACAAGACTAAATAGATTCGACAACTCTATCTGGAGACCAATTAAATCCAAGAAAAAACCAAAAGAACACAATGCTCAATGAAAAATCTTGCTGATCACAACGCTAAATGGGCGAGAAGCGACCAAGAAAAGGCTGATCTTTTTGCAAATCATCTCGCATCTGTCTTTAAGCCCAACAATCAAGATATAATTAATGACATGGTAACAAGTTTATCCAACATTCCACAATCCCTATTTCGAATTAAATCCTTCACTCCACACGAAGTTCAGAACGAACTTAACCATCTTAACATCCGAAAAGCACCAGGTACAGACGGTGTGACGCCAAAATGCTCAGGAATTGCCGAAAAAGGGATACTCTTTACTACCTACATTTTTAATGCCATTTTAAGACTGCAGCACTGGCCTCAATGCTAAAAACGGCAGAAATAATCTTAATAAATAAGCCAGGAAAGAACCCAAATGACGTAACCTCATACCGTCCAATTAGTTTGCTCCCTATAATTTCCAAGGTATTAGAACGCTTATTACTACAGAGACTAAATGCCGATATTTCATCAGATACCTGGCTTCCTCCTCATCAATTTGGTTTCCGAGTAGGACATTCTACAGTTCAGCAAACACATAGATTAATCTAAGTTATTAATCACGCTTTTGAACAAAAACATTATTGTACTTCAGTTCTACTGGACGTTAACCAACTTTGATAAGGTCTGGTATACAGGTCTCTTATATAAAGTCAAGGAAACTCACCCACTAAAGTATTTCGACATCTTGAAATCCTACCTTTCAGACCGCAGATTTAGAACCAAAGTAGGAGATGCCAAATCAGACTATCATTCCATAGAAGCAGGTGTACCACAGGGAAGCGTCTTGGGACCGAGCCTCTACAACCTATATACATCAGATATCCCAATAACCACTGAAACTACTATCTGTACTTTTGCTAATGACACTGCCATACTAGCAGCTCAATAAGACCCAGCAATAGCATCTAACCTAGTACAAATCCACTTAAATGTACTCCAGGGTTGGTTGCATCTCTGGAAAATTAAAATAAACGAAAACAAATCACAGCACATAGACTTCACTCTAAGACACGAACGTTGTCCTCCGCTTTTTCTCAATAACGTCGAATTCCCTCGAGCTGTATCTATCAAATATCTTGGATTCCACCTGGACACTAGGTTAACATGGAAAGATCACATTACCAAAAAACGGAAGCAGATTGACTTGAAGATCAAAGAACTCTATTGGCTGTTAGGGAAGAACTCAAAACTTTCCCTATAAAACAAAATACTGCTATATAAAACAATCATCATCCCTATTTGGACGTATGGAATAGAAATCTGGGGTTGCGCAAGCAAATCCAATATAGCATTGCTCCAAAGAAGCCAATCTAAAGTGCTACGTATGATATCTCAAGCACCGTGGTATGTCTCAAACCAAACGCTACACGACGACCTGAGGATTCCCTATGTCAAAGATGTCATCAAGCTACGAAGTAGAACCCACCACGATAGATTGGCAGCCCACTCAAATAACCTGCTTCAACCATTACTGGAAAGAGAACACCCACGACGACTACATAGACTTTGGCCAGCAGACCTTCTTGTGGATTAAGAGAGTCCTTCACTGGAAGAACTCTCGTCACGTCATTTCAAGATGAAATTCTGATATACAATTAGCCCATAGAATGTACTAGTTCTGATTGCCAATAATTATACATCTATAAAAAAAATGAGCAAACATTTTTTTCCATTCAGCGGAGTTCAGAAGAAGCACTTGCACAAGTCATTCATCTACTCTCTGGTTACGCTATAAATATATATATATTTTTTTTTATATGAAATACCTTTATTGGTGTTTCTTTGGATTACAATCTGATCATACATTGATCAATGAGAAATTTTGTGCAAACTAAAATTACTACTACAAAATTTAACCTAGGGTCTTACTCATTAGCAGTTCCTAGACTCTAATTATTTAATTGCACTTAATTATTGCGCACACTAATAGCACTTTACTCTGCTTTTTCACAAACACTTATACCAACTCAAAGGGTTTAGTCCTTTTGAGTCTTCTGACTAACATCGTGTTGTCGAGGAGCTGGATGGCCTCAACATTTACGTGATGAAGAAGTCGCTGTTCATGGCTTCTGGCAATTTTTTCAATGGCTTGGCTAACAGTTTCCATTTCCAAATCTCGATGAAGGTCACTGTTTCTAAAGTACCAAGGAGCGTCGACAATATTCCTCAGTACTTTATTCTGAAAGCGCTGCATGATATCTATATTGCTCTTTCTGACACAACCCACAGCTGGGCGCCTATGTCCATACGGGCTTAAGGATTTGTTTATACAGTAGCATTTTGTTGTAGATTGACAACGTGGAGTGTCTACCAAGAGCCAATACATTTTCTTATACTTGAAGCCTAGTTCTTCTCGTTTTTTTTTATATGGGCCTTCCAGCGCAGCTTAGCATCAAGAGTAATACCCAAATATTTTGCTGTATTGGCGTATGGTATTTGTGTATTATTTATGCTAATGGGGATATGTTGATTATGTTTGTTTGTAAAATTGACATGGACGGATTTAGTTTCGTTCAATTTAATTCGCCAGCGTTTAGTCCAGTTGTTAATTTGATTAGCAATGACTGCAAGTTTCTAGCTGCTTCTTCGAAGTCTTTGCCTACAGACAAGATAGCCGTATCATCTGCGAAGGTAGCAATCGTGTCATGCATTGGCTCAGGTATGTCACTGGTGTATAATAGGTATAGGACAGGTCCCAATACACTGCCCTGTGGCACTCCTGCTTTAATTTCTTTTAATTCGAGTAAGAATCTTCTTGCTTGATTCTGAAAGCTCTATCTGCAATGTATGATTCCAATAGTTCTGTATGCTGTCTGGGCAAAAGTTTTCTTAATTTGTACCGTAGTCCTCGTGCCACACTTTGTCGAAAGCTTGTGCTACATCAAGAAAGATGGCAGAACAAACTTTTCTTTCCTCTAAAGCTCTTTCGATTATGTTTGTTATCCTGTGCACTTGGTCAATGGTTGAATGGCTATCCCTGAATCCAAACTGATGTGATGGAAATAAGTTCTTGTCTTCTATAATGGGTTTCAACCTTTTAAGTAATAATTTTTCGAATATTTTCGAGATTACTGGAAGTAATGAGATTGGTCTGTAAGCTGTGACTTGATTGGGTGCTTTTCCAGGTTTAGGGATCATTATCACCTCAGCTACTTTCCATATCTTGGGTACATATCTCAGTCGAAACGAGGCATTGATAAGATAGGTAAGTTTGACTATTGCTTTCCTAGGTAGTTGTTTTAGAATTTCCCCAGTAATCAGGTCAAATCCTGGAGCCTTCTTTGGGTCCATGTTTTCGTTAATTTCAATTGTAATTTCTTTTGGACTAGTGGGTCTGATTTCGCCTTTTTCTTGATTAAGGTTTTCCTAATCTAATGTGTCTTCGCCTTCATTCGGTTGAAATGTTCTTTCGAGATGCTCAGCGAATCTATTAGCTTTCTGTATATTACTTTTGCCCAACTCCCATCTGCATTTTTATTGGTGGATTCTGTATGATCGGCCTTTTAGGTTTTTAGTTGATCTCCAGAGAGAATAGTCAGTTTTGCTGTCATTTGACAATTCACTTAAGTAGTCACTGATCGATTCATTTTTGAATTTCTGAATTTCCCTTTTTAATTGCTGGGTAGTGTTGTTCAATGCAGTTTTGTCGGTTGGTGCTCGAGATTGATGCCAGATTCTTCTGAGTCTTCTCTTTTCATAGATAACCGGTTTTATTTTTCTTGGGTACTTGTTACCTTTGATTCTTGTGGTAATTGTAGGGGTATTATCCCATGCTGCTTGTTGGATATCCCTAATAAAAGTTTCTGTTTCGTTATCTAGTTGTTCTTCATTTCTCAGAGGAACTGTCAAATTGATATTTTCTTCGAGTTGTAATTTGAAGCTGCACCAATCAGAGGCTTATTAACTAATCTAGGAGTTAATTCCTTTTGTATGATACTATGACTAAGCGTGAGAAGAATGGGAGAGTGATCGGAGTTCATGTCCCAGGCTTCTTCGACATGCATGTAGTTCACTGAAACATTTCGAGTTATGAAGAAGTCAATTAAGTCTGGGATTTTCTCTGGATCTGTAGGCCAGTATGTTGGTTTTCCAGTTGACAGTGTTTCACATTTTAGTTGTTTGACTGCTTCCAAGAGTTCTCTTCCCTTGGTGGTTGTTAGTCTAGATCCCCAATTGGTATGCTTGGAGTTAAAATCTCCTCCAATTATGAATCTTCGACCATGGCTGCTTAAAAAATCGAGATATTGGTCTTTTTTGAGAGCATGTCTTGGGGGGCAGTACACTGCTGCAATTATGATCTCATATGTTCTAGTTACGACATTGACTGCGGTAGCTTGTAATTCCTTTGTTTTGTATCCCATTTCTTGGTGGTGTTTAATCGACTCTTTTATTATTATTGCACTACCTCCTTTGGCTGCGTTTTCAGGGTGTATAGTATGGTATACTTTATATCCCTTAAATCTAATAAAGGATTCATTGGTAAAATGTGTCTCAGAGATGAGACAAATATCAATGTTTTCTATATCTAGAACTATTTGCAATTCTTGTTGATGTTGCAATAGTCCATTGGCATTCCATTCCATTATTCTTAAACTATTTACCATTATGGGTCTTAGGAATAGACCCTTTTGCGCTATATTCTAATCTTACTATACGCTCGTCCATTTTAGTTAGCCTCTAAAATTTGTTGGAGAGTGTGCTCAATGGATGTGCTTGATTCTTTTTGTTGCTACTTTTAGTTTCATTCTTACCAGAAGTTGCTTGACTATAGCTCTTTTGCCTTCATTCGCTTTGGTTATTTGTTCTTGTTGATTTGTTCGTTGTGGTTGCTTTGGCAAGACAGACTTTTTTGAGCGCTTGTTTTACAACTTCTGTATTTCTTTTGCTACCATGCACCCCCTATAGTTTGCTGGATGCCCCTGACCACAGTGCTGTTAAGTGTTTACCAGTACATCTAACACAGCGTGGTTCTTTATAACAGAATTTTTGCGTGTGTCCATATGCTTGACACTTTTTACATTGAGGTACGAGTTTAGATTTTCTTAGTGGCAGGATTTCTACTCGGTCACCTAATATATCAGTAATACCGTAGATTTTATCTACGCTTTCGTCATGTCTAAACGAAAGCATAAACATATTTAACGGTTGTTTGGTTTTATATTTTAGTTTGGGAGTAGCTTCAAGTAGTTTGTAGCCACGCATCCTCATTTCATGGACTATATGCTCTGATTTTATAGAATGATGCAGTCTTTTGGCCATAACTTTAATTGGCCTGTTTTGCTTATTCTCGTAAGAATGCCAAGAGTATTCTTCATTGTTTAATTTTTCAGAAAGCTTTTTAAAATCGTTTTCGTCCTGTACATTAATTTTAATATTTTTGTTGTTAATAACTTTGATCTGTGCGTTAGAGAAATGATTCACCGTAGCATGGAGTTCATTAAAATTATCAATGTTATCAACTATGATAGGTGGAGGTGGCTTTATTTTTTTAGCTATTTCTTTATTATTTTTATCAGCATGATTTTGTTCCTGTTGTTGTTGCTTTTGAGGTGGGGTAAGTGAGGTATTCATTTTTCTTTTCTTCCTATTTTTCTGGCGTATCCACCCTGTCTCATAAGCTAGTTCCTCTTCATCGGTATGATATTCTACTGCACTTTTTTCTTTGGTGCCGTTAGACAGTCTATTTTCTATCTCTGAGTATTTTTTGCTCAGATCTTCGTACAGTTTATGAATTTTATTTAACTGGATTTGGAGTTGGTCCGCTCTATTTATGGCACTTACCTTCTCGTCCTCCGATATTTTCCAGCTATTATAAAGTTGCTGTTCGTTTTGCGAACGTTGATAATTTTCTTGAAATAACGCATTATTTTGGTGCATTAATATCACTTCATTTTGTGATTGTGGTACGGTTTGTTGTTGTGGAAACATATTTTACGCGATAATTTTACGACCTTATTAAGGTCGCCAGATATCACTCGCGCACAGTGATAACTGTTTATTTTTTGTATCACGGAAGAGCGTACTCGACACTTGTTTATCGTTCAAAAGCCAAACGAATACTCGCTATAAATATTGAAGCAAGTTTATTTAAATGTTATTTTTCCTCCTTAAAAGCTGATAGTTGTTATTTCAATAATGTACATAATTTTGCAATAAATCGTTGTTTCTGTCGTAGCATTCCTCGTATTCGGTTTTTATTTAAATTTTATTTTTTGTTGCAACCGCTGGTAGCTCTATTCCTTTAAACTCTTTTTCTTTAAGCCTAATTTTAGAAATTAACACGTTAGTATATTTATAAAATTGATATCTGTTTTGCCTAACTCAACTGTCAAATATTTGGTAACAATATCTTCGGTTCCAATTTTTCTTTAAAAGTTTTGCTGTCCAGTTTCATAATTTTAGCCAATATAGTACGAGGAACTTGGATTAATCTAAAAGTTTCACTACCAAAAGCTTTACAACTCGATTTTAATAAATACACGAATTTTAACATGCTCCGATGAATGCTTACTATATTTCTTTTCTTAAAAATCTGTCTGAAAATTTACGCTTTACGCGTTTATGAGATAAACAACTATGCCTCCTTCTCCTAGTTTCTTTTTTATCAAGTTTGACAGTTATTATGGCTGTCTTGAACTGCATCAAAAATGTTGCTGTATTTTGTATTTCATTCTTTTATGTCCTTTAACCATAGTTTCCTTTTCTTTCTATACTTGTGGCCTTATAGTATGATTTGTAGATCTGCTTGTGCTTTATGTCCCATTAGGTGTCCAATGTATATTTTATTTTTTTTTATTTATGACAGGTTTATAATCTATTGCGTACTTTTTCGTTTCGAATACTCTGTAATTCTTTATAATATTTTTATATTAGTTTTTTTTCATTAATGTTTCACAACCAAATAATAGTAAAGACCCGATTTAACATTTCAGTACTATATAGTACTGGTATATTTTTACAATTTTACATTAAATAAAACTTTATTTACATTAATAAAGCTTTTTCTTGCAATCTTTCTATACGGCATCTTACTTCCTTTAAGTGATCCAGTGCATTATTAATTTCTATTCTTAAATATGTATAACTCTATATAACCTTAATGATATCTTTATCTTCGTTGAATCAACCTTCTCAAAGGTAGCACAAGATTATGCTTGCCCAAAAACTGAAAGCGATAACGACAAACAAAACAAGAACAAGTTATTAACTATTAACATTAACAGTACTAAAGTAATATTGTTATTAAGTACCGATTATTCTAAGAAATAGGGATTCTATATTCGTACTTATTTGAAGGATGCAAAATGCAAACTTAACTAGCATTTAATTTCGTAGCCTTTATATCCACATATAAAATATTATTAAAGTCAAATTTTGTTAAAAATTTTTAGTTAATATATCTTTTGTTCAATAGAATTTAAATTAGGTACTAAATCTCATTATACTCATTCTAAGGCTCGAGTGGTCAACTATAAGCGACTAGTTAACTACTGCTACATCCACCCCAACAGATTTCAGCATTCAAACATTTAACAGAGTTACATAACATTAATTCATTCTAATTTATCTTATCAAGAAGAAACTTAAGCACTGGATACTTAGAATTGGGCATTATAGTATCAAAACGTCTGTGTTTATTCCCATTATAAAGCTGGTTTACAGTTATTTTCGGTTTTAATAGTACTTTTCTGATTTATTTCAAATTGAGTCTTGTGCATATGTTAATTTTCTTTAAGTTGTTATCAACATCGCCAATTATTTAATGACACTGATGTGCTTTCTCTAATTTATCATGAATATATTTATTTTTTATTTGCTTTGTAATAAAAAGCAAAATGATATAGTTATAAATTTGTAAACGCACTCATTCTTAGGCAGATTTTTATTATACTAAAGTAAGTTTTCCATGAGTTCTCTATAGAGTAAAGATCTGAACAATTTTTACGCCAGCATAAGATTAACCTCCTGATTCTTTAGCCATGCAAAAAAATGTATGGATCTTTGGCAGGTTGCTGAGTCATGTATGAATCGAAAATTATCTTTATTTGGGAACTTATGACAACATTATTGTCTTCAAAGTGTCAATATTTTGGCCGTTGCATATTGTCTTTTCGACAATATTAAGACGGACAATGCCTTTTCCAAAAATTGTGGACCAAAACATACTTACTTAATCCAAAACCTTTCTACCTTTCGGTGTAAGGCTATTGAGCTGAGTTGTGCTTTATGGATTCGGGCTTGTCTTGCACAGTTCTCTCCACTTTTTTCTATCCTTTGCTGTTGTGCGAATTTCTTCCCACTTTATGTTTCTTGATTCTGCTGCCTCTTTTAGTTCCTCCTTCCATGTTTTTCTCGGTCTTCCTATCCTATTTTTCCCTTTTGGCCTTGCTTCATACACTTTTTTCACTGTTCTGTTTTTGTCCATTCTTATTATATGTCCCAACCACCCTAACTGTCTCTCTTGCACTAATACCGCTACCACTTTAGTTTTTAAATTTTCTCTAAATGTTGTGCTCCTCATGTGGTCTCTCTTTGTTTTGCCCTCTATTTTACGCAGGAATCTCATCTCCGTACTTTCGACCCTACTCCTATGTTTATTCACTGTTGTCCATGATTCACTGCCATAGATGGGTATTGGTGTTACAACTTTTTTGAATACTTCTACTTTTGCGTCATTTGGTACTTCCTTTTTTCCTAGAAAAGAGGACTTTATGGAGTTAAATAGTCGTCCTGTAATTCCTACTCTTTCATTTATCTCGTCATCGGGTTTTCCATTTTCCTGTATCCATACACCTAGGTATTTGAACTTCTCTACTTGTTCCAATTTTTTTCCCTCTATATATATACGATGTCTTCTCTTGTCTGGTGCTATTACCATTGTTTTGGTTTTATCTCCGTTTATCTTCATGTTTTTCTTTTTTAGTTCTAAGTTGTATACATTGATATTTTCTTGTAGGTCTTTCTCACTTTTTCCGAATATAACCATATCATCAGCAAAAAGTAATTCTGATATGTAGATTTTTCCATATTCCAGCTTCCTACATGATATCTTCTTGTTTTTTTCTTGCATTCTTTTATTGCCTCATCTAATACTAAATTAAATAGCAGCGGGCTGAGTACACATCCCTGTCTTAGGCCTATATTGGCCTTAAATTCCTCCGACTGCTCGTGTCTCGTTCTTATTATGTTTCCGCTATTTTCGTATAGTGCTTTGATGTCTGCTACTTCTCTGTAATTTATGTTTGCTTTTCTAGACACTGCCATATTGTCTCTTTTTCTATTCTGTCGAAGGCCTTTTCCAGATCTATAAAACAGAGATGTATTTCTTCCCTTTCTCTATGACCTTTTCACTTAGCTGTCTGATTGTAAATATGTGGTCTTGTACCCCTGTCCTTCTCTAAACCCACTCTGGGTGTCTTCTATTGTCTTATCTAGTTTGTCTCTGAGTCTAGTTTCTAGAATCCTTGCGAATACCTTCCTGGGATGCTTAGTAAGGAAATTCCTCTGTAATTACAGCATTCTCTTCGGTCTCCCTTCTTATATATGGGTATTATGATTCCTATTTTCCATTCCTTCGGTACTTTTCCTGCTACTAAGATGTCGTTGTATAGTTCTAGTAACCTTTCCTTGCCTGTTTCTCCTATGTATTTTATCATCTCTGGGGTAATTTCATCTATGCCTGGGGCTTTTGCTAGTTTGAGTTTCCTTATTGCTACATCCAATTCTTGTTTTGTTATTTTGCCTTCTGCGCTATCTTCCTCTGTTGAGTTCGTATCTTTTCAAAGTCGGTATTTTCCTCCCTCTTCTTTTTCCAATCCTCTCTGTTCTTCCCCTGCTGCCAACAAATCTTCGAAATATTGTTTCCATCTTTCCATAATATCGTTTTCATTTGTCAGTACATTTCCTGTTTATCCTTGATGTTTTTGTGGGTGTAGTTTTCTTTTTTCTCAGTTGCTTCAAAGTTCCGTAAAATAGTTTCTGGTTGTCGTCAAATTCTTTTTTCATTTTGTTTCCGAATTCTTCCCACGCTTTCTGTTTTGCTTCCTTCACCTTATTTTTTACCTGCGTTCTTTTCTTTGTATAGATTGTAGTCCTCTTCCAATTTTGTTTGTAGATATTTGCGCCAGCATTCTTTTTCTTTTTACCAGTGTTTTATGTCAGTTGTCCACCATGCCGTTCTTTTAAAGTTCGTGTTAGTTACCTTTGTCACTCCGTAACATTTGCGCGCTGCTTTTATCATGCCTTTTATCGTTTTCCATTTATCTTCTATATTTGGTCTGATATTTTTTGTCTCGTACTCCTTTTTTAGGATGTCTTGGTATTTCTTCCTGATGTGTTCTTCTTGTAACATGTAGCTTTTAATTTTCTCCTTAGTTATTTTTCTATGTTTTTCTGTAGCTTGTTTTTGGCTCACCCTCATATCCATTTGGAGTAAGTAGTGGTCGCTGTCGATTTCCGGTCCCCTCTTCACCTTAACATCTTTAAATAGTCTATAATTGATTTCTCGTTTCTGCTGTGTTGCACCCTTGTTTATTTGTGTATGTCTTTATGTACGAACTTTGTGTTCGTTATTGCTAAATCATTTGCCACTCAGAACTCTACAATTTTCGTACCGTTTCTATTTCTTTTGTGCTCTCCTTGTCTTCCTAAAATTCTCTCTATGCCTCTATTATCCTTTCCTAAGCTTCCATTTAGGTCCCCCATAATTATAATATTGTTTCCTTTCGTATCTATTACTTTTTGTAGTTCCTCAAAGAACTGGTTTTTTATTTCCACTTTTTCGTCTTCATCAGGTCCGTACGCTACAATCATTTGCCATGTTTCTTCTTTTTCCCCTAGTTTGACTTCTACTGCCATTATTCTTTCATTTACATACCTTTCATTTATTATTGATTCCATTTTGCCAGGGTGTACCACTAAACCTACTCCCGCTTGTGCCCTTTCAGATTTTTCTATTCCTGACCAAAGCATCCAATATCCTTTGTGTAGTCTCGTATGTCCTGGCCCTTTCTTCTTTGTCTCTGTTATTCCCATAAAATCCAGCTTTTGTTTCTCCATTTCTTCTATGAGTTCCTCCTCCTTTCCGTTTATACTTCTGATGTTCCATGTTCCTATTTTTATATACTCCTGCTTTCCTCTTTTTTGTTTCGTTTCTCTACTCGTGTCCGTGTCCTTTACTCTGTTCGTCATCTTTTGTGTCTGTTTTTTTATTTTCTGGGTGCTTAGTTTTTTCAGGAGGGAGTCTCTTCTATGACTCTTTGTTCTCCTTCGCTCCACTTGTAGCAAGTTCCGTCTATTATTATCTTCTGGTATCCAGTTTTTACCTCTTTTCCTTCTGCTCTTTTCGCGTTGGACCAAAACATAACGATTAAAATATATTTAATAACACTTTCAACTATCCAGTCTTAGTTAAGTGTTTTTTCAGAACGTCTTTGTCTAATATTTTTTAATATCACTACTTATTACATTTTTTAAGTTATTTGGTATCTAGCGATAAGTCATAGGTCTAGGCTTCTGTACTAATCTGTAGTATTTGGCATTTTGTTTAATTAAATATCTTTCTTATTTCAGAGTTCCTTTTTGCTAGCTAAGATACTTATTTTTGCTTAAATGTATTTGAAACAATGTTAAACAATACATCTTTTATAAAATACACTTTACATACAAAATTGTTGTTTTTAATTAAAAAAATGGAAATTTAATAATTAGTTTTAAAAATCATTATGCACAACTTTGGAAGAAATCACATTATCATTCTTAAAGACAACAAACTATCACATAGCATATAAAGTTAATAAAAGCAAATTATATATTATAGATTTTCTCTTATCTGAACAGCAATAAATATGAATCAACAGAATTTCAATGGGAACTCCAACCATGAAAAATTGTGTGTAAGCTGAAGACGAAATGGGGTAGTTTTTATTTTAGAAATGAATCCTCCTAACATTTCGGCACTATCTCGCGTGTTTTGTATAACTGAAACAGTAATTATCTATCGTTAATTAAAAGTTTCTGTATTGTTATTAATTAGGGTTGTTCAAATTTAGATTCAGCCAAACCCTACTAAACACTGCTGTCACCAAACTAAGCGCCGAGATTGTCTATGAGTTAGTACTTAATTAACAAATTATTAATAGCCGACCAACGACAGGCTTGCATCTTTAACAAAACTGCCAAATAGAGCTTCCGTATTGAGTTTAACAATTTGAAGCCCCACGGATTAAAAACTGGGCGCCTACAATTTCATTTTTACCGCCCTTTTACGACCCTGCGCTCTAAAAATTTTATGTCCGGTAAGCCAAACCAATCTATAAAATTTCCCTTTCATAAAGCAGCCGCCCTTGTTGTAGTAACAGCCCCAGGACGAATAGCTGCTGCACTACACCGAGCCGTTAAAATATGAAAAATTCGGCGTTGCAGTTAGCGTGCACGTGTAATCGATACCGGCCAGATTACAGAGCCGGATTATGAAAATCTCGGCGGGATTATGGGCCGCATTTCGGCATGAGTCAGATGCATGCAGAACTGCATAGTTCGAATAAACTATTTAGTGTTTAATTAATTCTCGTGCGCCATATATTATTCAGCCGCCGCCATTTATCCCGCGGTATTAATGATGGGCGCCTATTAACACTGGCAAATAGATTTGACCGGTGCATTATAAATGAACTTTTGACAAATGTAAAAGCGGACCTTTATTTTAATGTTTCGAATGTCGACATGAATTCAGCACAAAGTGAAAAACATTTATAGTAACATTAAATGAAGTTAACAACATTGCTTTGCATATTTGAAGTATTATGTGTATAGCAAGCTCAGCATATGGTGAAAAACGATTAATTTTAACATTTAATACTATCACATCCCTTGAATTATTTTATTGTTTCATACTATTTTAGATCATAGTAGTTAGAAGATTATAGAAATCCTTAATTTATGTTTTGTAAAAAATAATAAACAATACACCAAAATTGCAAATCGTGTTAAACTAAAACATAATTTGTAGTAACAATAAAAAATATATAAACTCTAGCTTTGGAGCAACAGCATATCAGACTTTTGAAGAGCCTCTTGAGTGTTTTTGGTATCTCAAAATATCTGCTACATTTTTGCTAAACAAGTATTAGGTTGATGCATAATTATTCAGACAATTTTATTAGAAAACAAAACACCTTACAACGATAATTCTGAAGCGTAATCACCAACTTAAATTAATAAGCGGTCAATTCTAGAAGCAAAAAAGTTTTGGTCTTTTGAGGCACCCCACGTTTTGAAGTCAATCATATCACCCAAATCATCATAGGTATTGCCCAATTGGCAGTTAACGTAGTAGTATTTAAAAATTTCGATAAGAGGATAGAATGAAAGATCAGATCCCATCTCTTGTTGGCAATGAATTTAACCGCACGGCCTTCATATAGGGACAGGCTTTGTTATGATAAAAAACAATGTGGTCCTTTTTGTCCAATTTTTGACTTGAATGGCGATCAAGCTGGGCCACATAAATGTCACTGTTGAATTACCTTTTGCCATTTCTGCTTGGGGGTGTGTTTAAAAAACCCCGATAGTTATGCATCAACCTGTAGGTTATTAGAATTTTGACAACGTTTGAGTAGTAATACAAAAATTCTAGTAATATAACAATTCTGTTTTAAAATTCTTCAAGCAGATTTTTATAAATGATTATCTTTGAACTATTATTTAAAAAATATTTGTGGAATTATATGTATAAAAGTTTTTTTTGGTTTTATTAGTAAATAACATATCACAATATTGTATATTTTATGACACATTACTTAATTTTATACCATCTGCTATTTTTCTGTATCTTTCTGAAAACCACAAATACCATATTTCTAAAGTCGTTGTGGTTTTTTAGCAAAAAATCGCCAAAATTTTGTTTGTGTGTGAACTATGAGTGAGATTTAATGTCCGAATGAAATGTTAACAATTTTTTTGCTAAAGACTCATAGGATATTATCATACTGGGAAGTAACGCCTTGTCTATTTGTTAATTTTGACCATTTTTTGTAGATTTTTTTCTAATCTCACAACATAAACATTAAAATATTTTGTATGTAAAATTCTGACTTGGCTATATTTAGAAGCTCCTTGTACTTGGATTAAAAGTGCTTACGTACTTATTGTTTGCATTTTGTTACAGAAGCATTTAAGACACGGTTAAGGAAGTTGCTCTATACCGAGCTTTATGTGATGAGTGTGCATTGTTAGTCGAAGAATTTCTTCAACCATCGCCTCGATGGGATTTACATTTGTAGTAGATGGCCAGCCGTTGTGATCTTATCTTCCAGATTAAAATTATCTGCTCCAAAGTGTAAACTGTCTAGGCACATGTCACCATACAATATACATTGCAAATTTTGTTTACAGTCTCGTTAATACTCTTGTTTGTCTTATTTAAAACAATAAAAGTCTTTATTAGAATAAAAAGCGAGTAAAACATTTTTTATCTTTCAATTAATATTGTTTGCCGTTAATATTTCTATCTCCAGCAACTGGTTTCATCAAAAATCGTTTTACTGAAGAACTAAATTACACGTAAAATTACCAGAGATTGCCCTCCATCTATGATGTCAAATTATGTCAAACTATGTGCCGTTGTTTAGAAAATGTTTAAAATATCTGCCAATTCACAAACGGTATATTTCAAATTTTTGTCAACCAAGGCCTTGACAAGGTCTGTATCTATAATGGCGGTAGTCGCTGTAAGTTTTACCTTTTAAATTAAAATTATCAGCTCGAAATCTTCTAAATAAAGTGCGAATTGCCTAAACGCTTGTAAAACTCTTTTCATAAGTAGCGCAAATCGCAAATGCTTTTTTTAATTTTTCATACTTAAAGAAATACAAAAGGGCGTGTATGACTCTTTACCGCAAATTAACTGTGTTCTACAATAGTCATATGACGACTGAAAAGGTATGTTTGTATAAAAGCTGCCAGATAAATTAATTTCTGTTTCTGATAAATTTCAATTCGCCTTTCTTAGTGTTTGACTTGTTCAAATCATAGGATATAACTTTATATATTTATTTTGACCTGTTTGTGTTTATTTTCATATAATACACCGTTATGTTTTTCTTTATCCATTTTCTCAAGATCTATTTAATATATTTTATAACAACTAACAGAATCCCCCTTTTTTAAATCTTCCGCAGGTATCTTTGCTTTGTGTTCTTTTCGTTTATGTTTTTTTGGTATGTGCACTGTTTTTTTTTAATTATGCACGAGTGCTTTATTACCCGCTCTCAAACGAAAATTTTCTATCGCTTGCGGTTCCGGAAATATAATACCTCGGCGCGCCCTGCCCAGAATTTGTCATTCGGAGGGCGGTCGGCATGGAAAGGCACGAACAATTGACAGCAATAGTTGAACTTTGACCTGTGTGACAGCAGCACTCATAATTTTTTTTATATATATAATTATTTTATTTCATGTATAATACTTGGTGTTCCACGCAGTATGTACTTTCCTTCTTTAGAAAAATGTTTATTGAATATTTCACTAAAAAGTTCATCATTTAGATTTACTATAAAATATAAAACGATCAATTTTAAAGCTGCAACATAACTAAATAAGCTGTTTTACTTTTTTATCAAACCATTAATGTTTTACAAAGTATCCACAGAAAGTATCACTTTGAATATTATTTTTTATTAAAAAATTACAGAAAACTACTGATTAAATTTTTTCCATCATAAGTGATTAAAAAATAAAAATGGCCTCCGAAATTTTAGTGATAAAAAATCATAATAAAGTTATATCTATTAGTTGTACGCCAGACAGCCTCGACCACTTTGAAATATTTTTTAAGTCTGTATTACTTAATTTATGTTAAAAAATTAAATTTACGGTTTTGTCATCTCTTTTCAAATAAAAAGGGTGACTACATTTTTTGCAAATACTGCAATTGCAAATTTTCAGACTTTCAACTAACAATTTTTATTGCCAATATATATTTAGTTTCAAAATATAATAATAGTTCCCCGTAATAGGCCTTATAGGCCCTTTGGGATCGTAACAGGATCTACCTATCCGCTACAATCTAGAGCCTACGGTACACAAGGGTAGTAATGAGGTACTCATTTATTGCAGCCAGAGTCGAGCTGGGCCGTAATAATGCCAGTCACTGAATTAGCGAGAGCGGGATTCGAACTCGGATCTCTTGGTTTCGTAGTCTAGCGACCTATCCACTAAACTACCACGGCCCCTAGTTTCAAAATATATACTTAGAAAAATTATTGAAATAGAATTTATCAAAGATAATAAAAAAGTCATTTTAGTAATTAACAAGATAATAAATTTACCATTATCTTGTAAATTCTTACTTTATCAGGATTTTGAATTTTATAGGCACGAAATAGGAAATATTCGTAGCTTGTTTCAAAGGTACTGAGACTCGTAGTAAACAATTTAAATTACAATAACAAAAACATTATATATAACTTTTCCAACTCTTTCTCTCTTTCTTATTCTAGCCTTTTTGCATCTGTCCAAGTTTTTCCTTTCTTCTCTACGATTTTCCAAATTACCTCTTCCTACGTTTGTTTTGGTCTTCTAGTTTTCTCTTTGCCTGTCATTTTTGACTCCCAAATCTTCTTGACCTGAGCTCTGCTGTCTATCCTTTGTAGGTGCTTCCACCAGCCAATTTTTCGTCATTTTATAAATTGTTTTACATATTCAATATTGAGTTCCTTTCTTATACCATCATTCTTGATTATTGATCTTTTTTATACTTCTTTGACCCTCCTTAAGTATTTTATTTCAGCTGTCCTAATATTCGTAGGTTAGAAGTGATTTATAAATTGTTTTGTAGATCTTTGTCTTCTTTGCGATTTCTTTTTTGTTGTTAAGGGCTCTATTTAAAGTGCAATAAAAAATTATATATTTAGTAAAAATTGTATGATACAAAAATCAGTGTACATAATTTTACTCGCCTTTAAAGTACACGCTTTGGGATCTCACATTTTTTAGCTCCATTTCTACTTTTCAAAATATTTTGAAAAGTTCTTTGTTAAATTTGCCTGAATTTCATTGACGATCTGAAATTTTTCTCTTTAAAAATCTGATTTGTTAAGAGCAGTCTGAAGAAAGTCATTAGCAACTACAGTGGGATGCTTGTCCTATTCTGGTAAAAATAATCGCAAAATGAATTTTCCTGCTACACAATTTTGCAATGAAAATTTAACACCCTTTTTTTATATTTCTGGAACTAGCAGTTATCGGTTCTTGTTAATTGTAGCCATACACGATCGACACATTTCGATGTTCTAATTGTTGCTGGTTTTCTAAAACTTGCACCACTTTCAAAATTCACGGTATTTTAATCATATATATATATATATATATATATATATATATATATATATATATATATATATATATATATATATATATATATATATATATATATATATATATATAATATAATATAATATAATATAAACTATCTTTAGACAACTTAGTTCACGTATTGAACCGCGCAGAATTTGAGACAATTCTCGACGTTTCGGCATCGGCTTTGATACCATTTTCAAGAGTTTAGCTATTCACTTGGGGTCTCGATCTGCCTACTCCCCAAGGAGAGCTACGAATCTTTGAGTAAGACTGACTTTTCGTGTGTCCTGCTTTGTCATTTATAGGACTAAAAGCGAAAGTTTGTTTGGCGGAAGATGCATTGGGTTAGAGAAAATTTGTTGGATTAAGGGTATTGCGTAATTGGCGGTGCGGGGTAATAAGGGATTTCCATATGGTGGGTAAACGTTGGCTATCATCTCTTGTGTTCAGATATTGTGGGCGTTTTTTAATTGCATCATGTACTATCCTGCTAGTAAAATGGGAAATAGGAGCAATGGTTTTAGCCCCTGAAAAATTAATTTTGTGGCCTGTTTCTTTGTAATGTTTGGCAAATGCCGAACCATTATCGCCTTTCCGTACGATCAAAGAATGCTCATATATTCGACTGGATATATAGGTCATTTGGCAGTCTCCACAAGGTATTTTTCTTAAAGTCCTTGCGATTCATTGGAGCAGTGATCCTTTGCTGAGCGAATAAACCCAGATATTTGGTTATCTAAAAGGTATTAGAATAGCAGCATGGAATGCTAATGGCATCCAACAACATCAAAACGAACTGCAAATATTCTTGAATATACAAAAGATCGACATATGTTTAATTTCCGAAACACACCTAACAAGTCAGTCATACATATACCTTAAAGGATACAATACTTACCATACTATCCATCCCCAAAACACAGCTAGAGGGGGAACTGCAGTGATAGTGAAAGATAACATAAAACATTTTGAATGGGATAAATACGAAACAGAAGAAATACAGGCCACTGCCATAAATATAAAAGTAGGAGGACAAAAAATTACAGTTGCAGCAGTTTACTGTCCTCCAAGGTACAACATGAAAAAGACGACTACTCTAGATTGTTTCAAAGTCTAGGAGAAAGCTTTATACTTGGAGGCGACTTTAATGCGAAAAATATACTATGGGGTTCGCGACTAACCACAACTAAAGGAAAAGAGTTGTACGAAGCAGCAACTAGAATGAATTGTAATTTCCACTCCACGGGTAAACCCACCTACTGGCCCGCAGATGAAAATAAAATTCCTGACTTGATCAACCTCTTTATCTCCAGGAAAATTGCTATAAATTTTGTGGACATGGAAGAGAATTTTGATTTAAGTTCTGACCATTCCCCAATTATATTAACATTAAACGAAAACCTAATCAAGAAACAGTGAACCCAACATTGTGTAATAAATACACAGATTGGGAAGCCTTTAAAGAAGAATTATGCAATAGAATCCACCTCAACGTACCCCTTGTGAATAAAGAACAACTAGACCAGGAAACAGAAAAATTTATTATAGATATCCAGCAAGCTGCGTGGAATAACACGCCAGAGATAAAGAGGAAAACAATAGGTATCAACTATCCTAAAGAAATTAAAGAGTTAGTGGTCGAAAAAGAAGAGCCAGGAAAAATGGCAGCAAACCAAAGCACCGGCAGATAAAACTAAGCTAAATCAACTCACGCAACAGTTAAGAAGGAATTAAAAGAAATAAAAACGAATCTGTGAATACTTACCTTAGGTACCTTTCAAACGATAAAGATGCCGACTATTCCGTATGGAGGGCAACTAGGAAAATCAAACGACCCATAATCCAAATACCACCATTAAGAACTGAAAATGGATGGGCAAGGAATAACAAGCAAAAGCAGACACTTTTGCAAAATACTTAGAAAATATATTCCAACCTAACGAACAACAAATGCAAAACGAAGCAAGTCAAGAAGAAAACAGAACAGAAGAAGAAGAAATACGATACGTGACCCCACAAGAAGTAACAAAAGAAATTAAAATAATATAAATCCAAAGAAATCTCCTGGATTTGATCTAATTACAGGAATGATTTTGAAGCAGCTACCAAAAAAGCAATAGTTAAATTAACAAATTTAATAAATGCAGTGTTTAGACTAAAATATGTGCCAAGCGTCTGGAAAGTGGCTGAAATAATAATGATTCAAAAGCCGGGAAACCCCAAATGAAATGACATCATATAGGCCTATTTCACTTCTGCCAATAGTCTCAAAATTATTTGAAAAGCTATTTCTAAAGCGACTCCAGCCAATAATAGAAAGAAAAGAACTGATACCCATACATCAATTTGGATTTAGAAATCAACATTCCACAATAGACCAAGTTCACAGAATAACTAATATAATTGAAAAAGCCTGGAAGAGAAAAAGGTATGCTCAGCAATATTCCTAGATGTCTCACAGGCGTTCGATAAAGTGTGGCATGAAGGATTGAACTATAAACTACGTAAAGTATTGCCTAAACAACATTCTGAACTACTAAAATCATATCTCAGTGATAGATTTTTTAGGATCAAACAAGGAGATAAGTATTCTGATTTATGCGAAATTAAAGCAGGGGTACCACAGGGCAGTGTCCTGGGGCCAACACTATACCTTCTGTATACCAACGACGTGCCCACCAGCGAACGAACAACTACAGCCACTTTTGCGGACGATACCGCTATACTAGCAGTAGGGAAAAACACTGAAGAAACAAGCGAAGCACTACAGCAAATCATAAATGAAATAGAAGTATGGACAAACAGATGGAGAATAAAGTTAAATGAAACCAAATCCGTGCATATCAACTTCACGAACAAGAGATGAATACCTACCAGTCATACTAAACAGTAGCATATTACCACACGCTAATACAGCAAAATACCTGGAATGAACCTGGATGTAAAACTACGTTGGAAGGAACACATTAAGAAGAAAAAGAAGAATTAAATATTAAGTATAAGAAGATGCACTGGTTGTTGGGAAGAAAGTCCCAGCTGTCAACTTACAACAAATTACTACTTTACAAACAGATACTAAAACCCGTATGGACGTATGGCTGTCAAATGTGGGGATGCGCCAGTAAAAGCAATATCAACACGATCCAAGTCTTTCAAAATAAAGTGCTAAGGAACATTATTAATGCGCCCTGGTACGTCAGAAACAGTGATATTCATAGGGACCTAAGGATAAAAACTGTGTCTGAAGAAATCAAAACTATAGCTCAGAAACACGAATACAGGTTACACGAACACGTGAATATAGAGGTTCTACAACTCCTCGACACTGAGCAACTAGAAAGAAGACTTAAAAGGATAAAACCATTTGAGTTAGTGTGAGAGTGTAACAGTGCAAAAGCAGAGTAAAAGTGAGAATATGTGAAAATAACGTGTGTGCCAGATTACTAGAACTGAGAGGACAATCGTTGGGTAAAATCTCATATAGTTCACTAGTTAATTTAAGTTATAACAAAATTGCTGGTTAGTCTTTAAGACTAGTTGTAATAACTCTAATAAAAAAAAAAAAAAAATTTGGTTATTGATCTTAAAAACCGTGCGTATATTTTGCCTCATTAATATGCGGCTTATTTTATCGGTGATGGCTCTGATGCAAGGTAAGAATGCTTTTTTTTGTTGGTCAAGAGGGTTTTGAAATTGAGAGTTAGTGCTTCTATTTATATTTTGGATTATATTGATTAAGGATTTGTTGGAATAGCCATTTTGTAGTAGGGTGGTGATAATGGTTTTAATTTCTGTTTGGTGGATTTTCGTATCGGAAAGTCTGGTGGATCTGGTGATGAGGAATTTTATACTAAATGTATTTGTACAGGGTGGTGATAAGATTTGGCATTTAGGTAGTGAGTGGGTTTTATCTAGACAGTGTAATTAAAGCTATCAGAACGATTTCTTGTTATGAGAGTATCTGAAAGTGGTAAATGCTGCTACTAGAAATCAAACTATGGACTTCCTTCCCATAATCATTTAAGAAAAATTTATCACTTAAGGCCCAGAAAAGTGAAAAAGGTATAAAAAATAACTATTATTGATTAAGGGATTTATATCTGAAATTATAAACTCTAATATTTGTGGTGTCATCCGAGTAACAATCTTAAAAAATACTCTAGCTACTCTATCAAATAAAACTTTTTACCTTAAATAAAAACACATGCATTTGCTTTCTGTGAGGCTTCACCATTAAAGTTCATGACAACACAACAGTGGTAAAGAAACAAGCATCTACATATGTTCATACAATGTACGATGGTGAATCAAATATAAACGAGACTTATTTTTTAAAAAATATTTTATTTGAACTTGAAACAAAAGAATAGCAGACTATTTATCTACATAATCTCCTGAAACACATTTTTCCCAACGTGTAGCTAATTTTGAAATGCCTTCCTCGTAGAATGAAGTTGGTCGTGTTTCCAGCCAATTGCATACATAGACCTCAACCTCCTCATCGCTGTCGAATCTATGCCTCCCATGGCTTCCTTGAGAGAACCGAATAGGTGATCAGGGCGATAGGTCAGGGCTGTAGAGAGGGTGTTCAACTGTGTACGATGCAATTTCTGCTCAGTTGTCAGAAAGCGAAGTACCCACCTTACGAAACCATAACTCCTTTATAATAATCAAATAAGTGCTGCCATAACTTATTCCAATCTCAGATGCAATCTCATCAATGGTCAGGCGCCTATCACCCTCAATAAATTGTTGAACGCAGACGATGTTTTCGTTGGTGATGCTGGTGCGAGGTCGGCGATCATGGCTCTCATTTTCAACATTCTCACGACCCTCCACGAACTTTTTGTGCCATGCGAACACTCTAGCTCGTGACAGTGTCTCTTCCTTGAACTGCGCAGTCAATCTCCTCAGGATTTCAGCCGGTTTTACACCTTCCGTGGCGAGAAGTTTAATGATAATACGCTGCGCAATTGACGACGGCACCTCCTGCTCAGACATTGTCACGACGGGTACTGACAGGAACGAACGAAATCGCCCGCCTGCTTCCCCCACTCCTGATATCCCTACCCAACACCTGACGAAGCGAGAACTGTCGCGCGTTAATATTGAGCGCCCGAGATCAAAAATCTCGTTTATATTTAATTCACCCTCGGACCTTACAAATTCAACAAGTTTCACTAAAACGCAAGCTTCAAATGTATTCATGAATGTGCAATAAGATATCAGTTCAGTTTCAATAATATATTTGTATTTGTCGAAGACCGTTGGAATGCGTTGTATGTCAATCTTAACACCCCTAAATAATTTTAAAGTCATTATAAAATCGGATAATAGCACAATAAAAATAAGTGCATAAAACATTCATGATGCTTCCAGATACTTTCACCAATTATAGTAAACCTTCTTATAGTCGATTTCAAAACAAAACTCTTCGCCTTCTTCCATCTTAAACCCACTTGTTGTATATGATGAGTCGATTATAGTTTTGTTATTTAGCCTCATGGACTAAATATGGTTCCTGAATTCATTTGTGATCTCTGTAGAATCTATACTAATATTAAATTATTTAAAAAAAACACAACAAAAGAATCCCTTCCTTGTCCTCGATACTCTCGTAATAAAAAAATCTGTAAACGACAGCTTTAATTACACTGTCTCTAGAAATCCTACCCATACCACTACTACCTAAATTCCAAATTACATTATCACTAAAATAAATATGAGCTCTTGTAAATGCATTTTAGATTATCAGCAGTGGAATGCTACACGATGTTCTAAATATTCAGTTTTTGGTGAATATGATAAGGAGGTTATATACATTTTTTTAACGACTTTTGGGCCTATTACCGATAGAATGTCTATATAAGCAACTGCCCAGTAATCTAAATTGATGAAAATACTGCCATCTCAATGAAATCCAGAGGCATCATCGCTGGACGGAGATTTCTACTTGTCACTACATTCAACATATTTATTTAATATTTTTTTAAATACAACAGGAGAAATTATAAGTTAATGGAACTATAATAAAAAATATGTTATTACTGCCTGCAATTATCTAGGCGAGATTTTATCTTGAAAGTCGCATATTTGGTAGAAATATTTAACACCACAATTTTACGACGCAATGTCAGAGAATTTATTACAAAAGTTTTACAAATGTAGTTGAACCCCAAGCTGGTTTATTACGAAAATTTCTAGTTTGTGTCTTTCAAAATTATGAAAAACTATGACAAACATTTGTGTTTCTTGTAAAAAAGTTATATGTCGTGCACATAATATTAAAGTTTGTTCTGGTTGTGCTCTTTAATCGTTTGTTTATTTTTTGAACTGTAGTTCTTCCAATGTGTAATTTTTTCGAAGATAAATAAAAATATTATTTTTCCAAGTTATAGTATATGGTTTTCTTTGAGTAGTAAATTTTATGAAAGTTTTGTAATCAAAGCATTGTAATCGAGGAGTAATACTGCACTATCCCTTCCTCAGCTTGCATATCAAGAACATCGTCGATAATATGATTTTTACGTCTTTTGAATTGTTGCACAATATATAAATATATGATAACATGAAAATTCTTAATAACGAATTTGTTTGTATATGATTAAGGTCTCTTTTAAATATATTTATTATCAGATTAACTTTATTGTTATAAGTATTAGATTTGAAGTACGTACAAATAAAACGTTGAGATATATTGGAACCTCTAAGTAGATCTACTTAGATTAATTACTGGGTTAATCGGAAAGCAGGTCCTGAAGCATTGTCCGTTTTAATCTAGTGCGGATATTTCGTCGGCCAAGGCGATAATACGCAGAACCGTCGCAAGCGTGGATGTTGGCGAAGAGTTTCTGTGCTCTGGCACTGGTGTATTTTGATATTGGTGAGATACCCAGTTCGTAATGTAACTGTTCATTTCTAACAAACCATGAGGCCTTCACTGTAACAATGTTTTGTAGCCTTCAAAGTTTATCTACATTAACTTTTGCAGTATTGCTCCAGATTGGCAAAACATACAGGACCAGCGGTCGGGTGAGAGATTTATACATTAAAATTGTGATTTTAGTTTTCAGTGGCGACTTCCTGTTGATCACGGGATATAATTGCGCCCTTCGGGCATAAATTTTATTGAGTTTGTGGAGGATATGAAGTTTCCACGTCAGCCGGGAGTCAAAAAGCAATTCCAGATATTTGCTGCTTGATCAGTAGAATTCCATTTGATGTCCATATTATTGACCTTAATGTTAGGGAGGTGTGGAATGTGTTTTAAGATGAACATTTAATCTGACACTTTGTAGAGTTGATTTGTAGGTAAAACAGGAAAAAAGGAGATGGCTTATGTAAGATCGGGACTTTGTGTTAAGATAAGAGTGTCGTCGGCAAAGGTTACCAGAGTAGCGTACATCTGAAGTATAAATGTTGAATAACAGACAAGGTTGATTTTAACAACAAATCTTCACTTTTCTAAGGAGTACAGTATTGCTTTAATATAATTAGGGATGTTCAGCTTAAGTAATTTACTCTTTAAGCCTTATGATAGGCTTGAGCTACGTCTAGGAATCTTGATATTGGCTAACACTTGTTTTCATAACCAATTTCTATTACTATAGTGACTCGCTATAGCCCGTGGGTGGTTGAACACGTTTTTCGAAAAGGATGTTAAGTGATAACACTTGGGCAAGTAAGCGATAATAGATAACCATTTCAAACAGTTTGGATATTATTGGTAACAAACTAATATGTCTGTAACTACCTACCAATCCGCTTTTTATCTTTTCCTGGTTTTGGAAACAACAGGATACGGGCATGCTTTTAGGTTTGAGGAAAATAACGGATTTTAAAGCATATATTAAATATTATGTTGAGATAAGTTAGAGCTTTCATGGTTAATTGTGCAAACACTGCATTTGGTATTAGGTCATATCCTAACGATTTTCACTTCAGAAGTTTACTGATAATAATTCTAAGCATGTTTGGGTCGCTTGGTTCTTCTTCTTTACCTACTTTTATTTAGGCTATTGACCTGTTTCTAATCACAAATTTTGTGTATTACTATGAGCCATGTTGAGCGTACCCCGGACAGGTGACTAGTCTAACCTGTTAATTTAAAAAAAGGTGTCTGTTTGACTTGGGAGTCTTATCCAGGCTCGCCGCGCGCTCGTGGATTTGATGCTGTTTGAGTTTCAGTTTAGAATTCTCAATTTCTCCTAGGTTTTTAGTTGATTAGGATCTATTAAGGAACAAAGGAAGGGGAATTTTTGTAATAAAGGTTTTGATTTGTGCAAGGAATTAATTTGATTAAAGTACTTAACAGAGATGATTCCTTTTGTTATTGCCTGGTGCAGCTGATGATTGTGGTCCGGTAATACGGTTAGAATTAAGGAACGGAGGGTTGATTGGATTGGCTTGTGTTTGTGACACATTTCATGCATCGGTTGCAGTTGTTGGTCCTCGATAATAGGGTTGATTTTTTAAGAGCCTTTGTGTTAATGTATGACTATAACTTCCTCGATATCTTACAGTGAGGTCTCCGCCGCAATTAATACATTTAAGTAGTTCTTTACGTGTTTTGGTACATTAATTTTGTGAGTGATAACCGGCACACTTGATAAATTTAAGATCTAATGAATAATAATTCTTTGTATGTCCATATCTCTAGCAGTGACGAGATTAAAGTATATGTTATTTTTTTCTTCTTATTTCTATGCTGACAATAGAACAATACAATTTATTCAGTGCGAAAATGTTTTTGGCAGCATCGCTATTAGTTAATTTAACAGCACATAGTAGTATTCGTTGTTTACTAAGTATTATTAAATGGCCGCGTCATCTTAATAACTAGTAAGTCTTTTAGGTCCTTCTCTGCTAATGAAATAATGATATTCTTGATTACTATATTTAAGGGCTTGTCGTTGGGATTATGAAACGTGTGAATTTTGTGTCGTTTTGATTAAAATGAGTGGTTAGTATTCTGTAATCTTTTATTTTGGTTAAATTAATTCTTAATCTGCTATTGTTGCAAAATATACTAAATTTACAGAATACCATGTTTTTAATATCGGATGTTGGCGCTATGTGGTTGATAAAAAGGTGAAATTTTTTGCTTTAATTTTGATACATTTGTTTCACTAAATTGATTATATATATATATATATATATATATATATATATATATATATATATATATATATATATATATATATATATAATATTTATTTTGTTCCAATCAATTTGGTGGAGACCACATGTAACGTTTTTGCACTCTGTTAGCAGGCGGCGATAAAGCGTCGCTTTTATGCCTATTCGGCGTTTTATTTTCCATTGACGTAACAATTTTTGTATTACTGTAGGTCGTAGTGACAAGATTCGTACACAGTTTCTTGTTTTATCTGCTTGTTTATAATATGACAATCAAATATCGGTAGTTGGACCACTTACTATAAATAAGATATATAACTTTTTGCGCTCGGATTAGCAATAAACATTTCTATACACTTTGAAAGTCAAACGAGAACTCTTCGTTAAGAACTGTGATATACAGGCTGCTTGGAACAAATAGTCTAACTATAAGAGCAAAGCCAAAGAAATGCCTAAGTACACCGAAATTAACAATACAGTAATTTTTGATTTCACTTAACGGAAATTCACAAACTGGTGGCCTACAAATTCTAAGCCTTTGGAGTTTTGTGATGTGTACATGTGTTTGTGTTGTTTTATCAGGTGGGAAATTCAATGGATGAATTTGTATTTCTATATTCAAATACATTGAATGTTTATTTTTAAATGTCTTTATGTAATAGAAAACAAAAAAACATTCCTCCCCGGCGGGGAATCGAACCCCGGTCTCCCGCGTGACAGGCGGGGATACTTACCACTATACTACCGAGGATTTATGTGATATACGCTACTTTAAGTAGTTATGCACAGATAATTTATCAATTACATTAGTTTTTATTTTTTATTTTTTGTGTATTCTAGTTTTACACATAGGAAATATATCTAATTATACATAGACAGCTAGCGTTATTTTCATTAAAAAATTGCTAGTATTATAACTTTATTATCACATTACTGTATTAGAACACTTATCTATTACTTGGCGCGTGTTTTTTATTAGTTCTTAAATCAACACTTCTCACAAACGCTTCTAGAACTATAAATCGAGAATGGTTTGATCAATAAAATAAGGAATGCGCTCTTCTACAACTCATTAAGGCTTTCCATTTCATTGGTTTGGTCCAGTCTTTTTTAATTGCTCATTAAGGTAAGATTAAGTAAATTTCCAAATTTTAAGTTTGTTTTATTTTTTGGTTTACATGTTTATATAATTTCTTACTAATTTTAAGCTATTTCGCATCATTTTTGTTTGGTGTCTTTTATAATTCCCCCATTACTTTTATTTTTAATTTATATTACGTGATAGTTTTACCCTTGTTCCTTTTTTTATCCAGTTTACGTTAGATTAATGTTATTCAAATTTTTTAGACCTGCGGTCATGGAAAAATAGACCGGCCGATAGCTGAAACAGAAATAACAACCAACGTAGATGGTACTTTATCAAATTTAGTGCTATAAAACTACAATTTTCAGTTAATACATCCGCTGCTGCTTCTTTGTAATAAAATTTGGTATACGTGGCTGTTGCGTTATTTGTGATTGACAAAGCAATGTATTGCCATTCATTTCATTTCATTATTTGATTCTTATTAACGGCATACCTAAAATAGTCTTTTCATACAAAGAATTCAAAAGAAAACGACCAATTTGTAAACCTTATAACTCAAAAAACAACTAGATCAACTTTTTTTTGTACCTTTCACAAAAGGATGATTAATCTAAAGGTTTTATTTACTGGCACTGCAGCCTCAAGGGCTAATTGTGTTTACTATTACGCAATTTAATTACTACGACGTCGCATGTACCCATGCGTTTTCAGCGAGACTGAAACTCGTCCGTGCATTAGCTCCCCCGATTTAAAACCGACACCCATTACCACTAGGCTATAGCGGCGGGCCAATCCAAAGACTATCCTTATGAAAGTCCGCATTTTTAGAAAAATAATTGTTAATGTTTTTAGCTAACGCCCTTAAATATTAACTTATTGGGGCTAATATAACTTTCTAGTTATTATCGGTTATAATCACAAGTTTCGTCATTCATTCCTCATTCAATAAAGGCTCTGTTAAGCCATATTTTCGCTCCCACTTCTCGCAATTTCAAAAACCATGCAAAAACCCCTTCTTTCGATGATCATCTCATATATGCATGGAGAAGGAGATGTTAGTAATCTGAGTTTATACTCTAATAATATCGAAAACAAAGTGGAGTTTACAGTTTAATTAAAATTTTTTATTAATGATCTTTATGGTATTGCCCCATTGATCAGTAAAATACTTCTTTGTCGCTAGGTGCTCCCCGTCAGTTATGCAGGGAACTGGCAAAATCTCTGGAACTTCTTGCGACTATTTATGAATGACGTCGAGTCATGCTTGCAGCAGCATATGTGCACACGCCAACGCATTTGCTCTAGTCGAAGCCCTGAGCTTAAAAAATATCTCTGGACTAGGGGTACATTTAAGTCAAGGCATTAAATAAGTTCTTTGCTTAAGTCTTCATGTTCACGATATCATACGAAATAAGATAAGATAACATAGTTACCTACATATTTGATTCTTTATCCTCTCTGTAATCTGTTTTTTATCTCTTTTATTGATGTCTATTTTAACATTTTTTTTCTGAATTATCGTGTTCAAAAGAGAATTTCCTGTACGATATTTTTTTTTATAATTTTTCTTTATTTATAATCTGTCATGCAGTTTGCAGGCATTCGGGAAATTTTATGATATTGCTAATGTCTTGTGGGCTGTTAACTAGTTAGCAATTTCTCTTAATTATCCTAAAGTCGTTAGGCGTTGGGTTACTATATACCTATATACTAAACATAATTGAATTAGCTAAAACTAAAACTAGATCGCTTAATTTAACTTTAATCAATGATTGGAAGTGTTTAGGCAAATCTGTTTGGCAAGTCTAAGGGTTTGAACCTCGTAAGTCGTCGCACTAAACGAACATTTAATAGATCACTGGCTATATTGTTCGGATGTATACCGCGTCGAATTACCATTCAACTTTGTGACTATTTCACTGACCGAACTTATTCCAAGATTGCGACTTGTAACCTCGTTTGGGACATACCACGGGGCATTCACTATTTGACGTAGCACTTTAACTTGGAATTTTCTGATTATATCTATGGAAGAGTTGGCTGCTGCACCCCATAACTGCAAGCCATACGTCCAGATTGGTCGTAGAATTGTTTTGTAAAGAAGTAATTTGTTGCCTGTTGATAACTGTGAAATTATACCCAGCAACCAATACATTTTCTTATATTTAAGTCCTAACTGTTTACGTTTGGCCCAAATATGTTGCTTCCAAGTGAGACGTCGGTTTAAGTTTATCTCTAGATACTTAGCTGTTGGAGAAGTTGTTGTCCGTTGAGAAATACTAGAGGGCAAGTTTCTCGCTTCAACGTGAAGGTCACCTGCGCAGATTTTGTTTTATTGGCTTTAACACGCCATTTTCTTAACCAAGATATTGATGGGATGACAAGATGGCTGTGTCATCAGCATAAGTAGCGATTGTTGTTAGTCTGGCTGTGGGTAGGTCTGCCGTATAGAGCAAGTATAACGACGGTCCTAGAACGTTCCCTTGGGACACTCCAGAATTGATTCGGAATAAGATGGTGAACTCGCCTTGTGCTTTGACTGGAAAGTGTCTGTTAGTTAAATATGTTTTCACTGTTTGATAGAGATCTAGGATTAAGAAGCTGTCCAAGTTTGGCTATTGCTCGGTTGAGGTTCGTTCTGTCGATTGGTGCTCTTCTTTTTCTGCTATTAATCTCTTGACTGCGTGTATGTTTAATCTCCCTTGGAATCGCATATCAACAAGCTTGTTGTACGACTTGATTGGAGAAGTAAAGACTTCTTCAACCTTGTTTTTAAAACAGATCCAATTAGTTCTTCTAGTAGTCAGAAATGGAGTTTTTTTTATGTGGAATGCTTATGATTGGAGATCGACCAGAATTGGGGAATGATAGAAAAGAAGGTCAAGGCAAGATTTAATTTTAGTTTGCGGCCCTTAGTGGTCGTTATCCTGGCATTATAGTCACCGTCAACGATAAAATTATTACCGAGTGTACTAAGGTAGTGCTCAAAATGCTCTTGTTTATTGGCATGTCGTAGTGGACAGTAAACTGTTGAGAGAGTTAGTGGTCTTATCCAATCCTCAACTACAACTGGCGTCTCTTGCAAATGCTATCCGCAGTACTTATTTGTTTCAAAGTGCTTTACGGTGTTTTTTATGATAATAGCTGAACCAGCGTGGCCAGTTCCATCAGGATGTAGGATTACATATGTGGAGAAGTTATGTATCTTGATGTAACTTATTTTAGTAAATTGGGCTTCAGAGATTAGCTTATCATCTACGTCGTATAGTTGAATAAATGTCTTGATTTCAAGGGCATGTTGTTGTAAACCGTTGGTGTTCCACTCAGCAGAGTTTGGAGAGATTAGGGACAAGAGTTTTTAATAAATTTAACATTGTTGACATCTGCTCTATGAGGTTCTTTATCATTTGTTTTATTTAATACATATCATTGACTGCTTGAGATGGTTGAGGTGATTGCATTAGTTGTTGAGTGTTTCTATTTGTCTCTTGTACTTGGTAGGCTTTACCTCTAACCACTTGTGCATGAGTGATGTCAGGTCGAATTAGCATTGAAGGGCCTTTATTTGACATTGCAAACAACACATTTAACATTAGTACTTTTTGTTTTACGTAGGCATTGATGGTTAAATAGTTACCTACACATTTCACACAGCGTGGACTTCTGCTGCAGCAGTTTTTTGTATGTCCTAACCGCACTCCATGCACTGCGGAATTTCTCTTTTTCCTGGGTGGTTTAAATTTTACAATTGAATGCAAAAGTTTATTTATATTACAGATATCGTTATTATTTGTGGCAGGTTTAAGTAGAACATAATACAAATATATTATATATTTCTACGTGGTTGTGTTCTTCCATTGCCTTCTTTAGGGTTGCAGGGTCAGTAGTGGGGTGAATATTTTATAACTCTGAAGCTGCGATTTTCTTTGGGTTGATACGAGTGAAATTCAGTGTTTTCCTCTCGTTAGGGCTTTGATAATAGCGGTGTATTTTTCAGATGTTGTGGGTAAGATTTTAATTTTAACATTGTATAATACTTTCATCTCGTATTCGTTTTTGGCTATATTCTCTAAAATCTCTAATAGTGGTGACAAAAATTTAACCCCAGATACAAAAATTGGAGGAGGTTTAGGTTAATTTTACTTACACTTTCGTTTTCTAAGTTCTTAAAACGATTGGACGTTGCAACTGGTTTGTTTAGCCAGTAGTTGGTGATTTTAACTTGGTTTAGTTGAGATTGGGTATTATCTGGGCTTCTTTGACGTTTTAATTTTCCACGATTTGCCAATCTTGTTCTTGTGTATTTTGAGGAACTTGAACATGTGATTGTGATAAGTATGGAACATTGTAAAACTGATTGGGAGCTGAAATATTTACAGATGGTGTTTGTAATTTTGGGTTGCATTTATAGGATATTGATGATATGCGTTATTAGCTGACAAATATTGATAGTTGACAGAAGAAAAGCCCGACACGTAGCACGGGCCCAGTGTAATTTGATCAGCCTGCATTGGTTCAACTTGTTGATTGTAATGAATCGGTGCATTTGGAAAGTAAGGCTTATTTCAATTTTATTGCCTGAATTCACAGAGCACTAGCGATTGTACTATACACTCCAAGAATCAAACGTTATAAATAAGTATAAATTTAACTTGCGTTATCACGAGATTTGTTATCGCACGGCGTAATTTGATGGTTTTTTGAAAGTACGCTTCAAGAGTGTACGATATTTAAGAAGGTATTTTTTACTAATTCCTCATTAGTAGTAAAGGTTTTTTACTCAAAAACCACTGCACAAGACTCTTGAATCAACTTTCCACTTGTATTTATCGTATTTGATCACGTAATCTTTCAAAAAATTTCAGCGTGTTACATCCGTATGTTTCAAAAGTTTAGGAAATGTCGTAGTGTCGTTTGACATAATTTAAAAACTATACATAAAGGCCCTGACAATACTATATCGCCAATGGCTACAGTAGAACTAAACATTAAATACTCTTTATTGCAATGCCTAATAAAGTTTTTTTTGTATTTCACATTTTAAAGAAGCGACATATTTTTGTTGTTTCTAAATTTGAAGCACAAATACTTGATATGCTGTCGGTACTACTACTACTTTTCTCGTAAACATTATTCTTCCCTTAAAAGGTTTTGCTGTTTAACCTATTTATCTAATTATATTTTAACGGAACCCAGTGACCTTTTAAGAAAAGTGCTCACCTAAGTTACGGATTAGCTCCTTTTAGTTGTTTTTTAATAATTGAAAAAACTTACAATTGCATAGAATAACATTATATTTAAATGTAGAAATTTATGGCAGCAGTACAGCAATTTAATTTAAGAGACTAACGTAGTAATAACACTTAGTAATTAACTTTAGGGGACTAACGTGGTAATAATAAATTGTAAGAGACTAAAAATGGTGGAAGCGTTCTAAAAGCTTTTATTCATTTTGATAGTACTTCCAAATTTACATATCTGGTGGCTCTTATCCAAATGCGAACTAATGCAGCGAAAATCACGTTACCCATAGAATAAGGTCTTGGTGCATGACGATCTAACAAAAGCAACATCGTAATTATCTCTATTTTGTGGGATTTGAAATTTTACCAAATAAATAACTTGATTGGTGGTGATTCATTTTTTCTTTCTGATATGTTATATATCTTATGCGAGTAATTTTTTAAATGCCTTTTTCTTCGATTTAGTTATTGCTGTGTTTTTCATTACCATATGATTATTTTTATTTTCAATATATACCTTGTTACTGAATTATTAGTTTTATATTATTTTAACTACATTAATATCAATTCTAAATTTTAATTAACGCAATTACTTTTAAACTATCCGTTAAGCTCTGTTGAGGTGTTTACATTAACCATAAATAAAAAACTAGGTTAAACTTATTTTCTTCAATGGTACCAAGACACACCTGCTATTTTAGTTTATATCAAACGGTGTGAACAGCCAGACGGTTATCAAACATAAATTGGATTTACGGCAACTCCGCTGGAACGAAGCATTTTTACAAAAGCGCAAGTAATTATTTTACCGAACAGATGGCCTGTCATTGCGCCGGAAACAATTATTTTCAATTTTCAATTACATTGATTCCGCGAAAGCAATAATAGTTCTCCAATCTTAACTAGAGCCGCGTTCAATATCGAGGAACGAAAAGGATTTCGATTCAGACTCGCGTTCGGTTTATTTGAAATGTAATTTTCTATTATAGTTCAGCGTGTTTCATTTTATTCAGCCTTTGATTTGTTTAGTATACACAAAATTAATACAAATTGAATACCTAAATTTAAAACTATGGCACTCTAGCTAGGATTAATTAATTATATTAGTAGCGGTGAAAAGTCGAATACTATCTGCGTGTGAGGTTACGTACAATTCTTGCTTGTTCTTATAGAAATCAAAGAGACGACCCTGCCCCAGTGACACTGGCAGCGGTTCCAGCGGTGATGCCCCGGGGCGATAAGGATGCCATCATGAACAGCATAGCAGATTCGTATCGCGCCCACCCCAAGGAGAAGCATCACAAGAAGTACCGAAAGCCGAAGAAGAACATCAAGAAAATCCGTAAGTGACCCTTTCTGCTCGGCCAGATTTTACATCGGCCTCTTCTAGGGCCACCCCGCGACTGTAGGGTGAGCGACTGGTCGCCGTGGAGCGCCTGCAGCAAGTCTTGCGGAATCGGGGAGATGACGCGCCGCAGGGAGGTCATCAAGCACGCCAGGCGCGGCGGCCAGCTCTGTCCGCCCCTAGTCGAGACGAAGTGGTGCGGCTCGGCCCGCTCCTGCAACAGAGGGTACTTCAACTGGTAGGGCAGCGTCCCTTCTGGCTGCGGCGAGCTCGCCTGAATGGGCGGCTCGTCCAGTTCGGTTCAGTATTGCATCTCGGATAAGGACTGACGCGCTGAAACATTGTGTTTGTGATCAAACTCAGGGTACCTCCCTGAAGTCAAATTCAACCCCTTGCGTAGGATAAGCAGCCGACACATTCATATGTATTTTTATTGAACTAAATTTAGAAAAAGACAATCCAAAAGTTTCGCGTTCTCGATGTAAGACCGAACGAACGGGCGCTGCCGTCGTCCGCTTTTTAGAAGGGGAAGGAAGTCTTCAAACACGTCCTAGGTACCATAAACTATAAAATTTGTCTTTTTTTAGTTTGTGTACAAACAGTAAGTAAATAATTAATAATAACGTTTTAAAAGTTATGGAGTAACGAACGCATTATCGCATAAATTTGTGTGTGATAATAGTCTGTACTAATAATAACAGAAATGTTTATATACAATAAAGTAACATACGGGCGACTGGCGTGTAAAATTCAGCTGGTTGCAGATGAATGTTTAGACCTTGTACATATAATATAGGAATAGGAGTAATAATCATAGCCGAAAATGTCAATAAGGTTTTTATCTACAGTTTGTAATAATGAGTTTGTTAGTGTAACGTTTTCATATCTTCTGTATCACGTGAATCTGAACTGTTGCTCATCGTCGCTCGACCCAATCGTTACATCATGTTCTTCAAAGATGCAGTAAAGTGTATGTATGTATAATTGTACTAATTGCATAATTTAATGTTTAATTATTTATCACGATTCATGGCATGTACCCAATAAAATCAATAAATGTTATATTTACGTAACGTCTCTGATTTTATTTGTCTAACCAAAATAAGCCACTTGTGCCAATTATTTGATCATTGAGAATAAAAAAAAATTAAATTATTACAAAACTTTTTGTATAAATAATTTTTTTTATCTTTCTTATTAAATATTAATTCAATTTAAAGGACAATAACAATTACTATACTAAAATTTGTATTTATAATGCAAATCAGAATTAGTTAATTGGGTTTCAATTAAAATTAAAAAATTCTTTTTATTAATAATTGCTAATTTTAACTTCTTATCAGGTGTTACCAACAAGTACTTTTATTATGTAATATTTAGTATCTTAACACGCTTAAAATAGTTACTTCAGCGAATATGTTTATTATCATTCCAACCTGCGTAGCCTGTCACGTCTTTTAAGTGCAACTTAGATGTTTATGTATACTCGTGAGTTATTTTATAGCAATGATTCTGGTGTAAATTTGTATAGTACACTCTAATTTGTTGATAACACTCGTCTACAACCCTTTTAACTCTCTTCTTACACTCTTTTAAAAAGCCTAACTTAAGATTTATTTTGACAGACAACAATCTGGCAGACGGAGTGTACAAGCCCAACGAATGTATAAAGAGAGGCAAGTTATTAGAGTGAGTAACATGAATTTATTTCTATCAAACAACTTTGCAGATTTGGTAAGGATATTCAAAACGCCGAACTTCAAAAGGTTGTAACAGGCAGTGGAAGGGTTGCAAGCGTTGCAAATGAGCTATGGAAATGGAATGCGTTTCCTCAATAATAAGGAACGTTGTCTTACTACAATTGTTCTTATATAATAACTGTCTTAAGTGCGTCAAGGTACGAAACAATTATCTAAAATTTATTATTAGTTATTTTTACGTGTGAATAATTTTATGATCGTGGTAAGAAGAATGAAGCAATTAGCACTTCCTTTAGGTAAGTAAGACTTAAATTTCTCCTTTTTTATTTTATTGTCTTGTAAGATTAAAAATTTTTAGGCTTATCTCAGTTGAGCTTTATATCTTCTGACTAAATGTCGTACATCTTAACACGTTGTATGTTTATTTTTGTTTTTTTATGGACACTGCTGATAAAAGACAGGCCAGTGGATTTGAATACATTAAATGTAGAAATAAAATAGTAGTAATTAGTAAAAAATTACATTTTGACAGTTCTGATGCAGACTTGATGGTGTTGAGCCTTTTAAAGTATATATCAGGTAAGTCTGAATGTCTCAATGGTAAAATGTAATTCCATCACTAAAAGTTCAAAGGTCACCGAATAATCCTTTAAAAACAACTTTTTTGTAAGGGAAAGATTGTAATCTTAATGAAATGCTTTAAAATTCAGACACTATTAATTCTAATTGCTATACCGTAATGTTAAGGTTTGATCTTTTATCCAAAAGGTTTAAAAACATAATGTTGTACTTGTAATTTTAAAGGGTTTTCCAATAGGGGCGCTCAAACTTTGACAGTATATAACGGTTATGTTGGTGAAGCTATAGCTGCTAAATTTGGAGTTATAGTAATTAACATTGATCAAATCATCATGCAAAGCAGTGTTGAGCAACGCGTGCAAATAATTAAACTTTACTATCAAAATGAGTGCTCAGTTCGAGCTACGTTCTGTACGCTAAGTGATTTTTACGGTGCACATAATCGTCCTGTTAAATCGACTATTCGTCGTTTGGTGGACAAACAGTAAACAATCAAACACCTGTAAGTCGTAGAAACGTGAGATCTGCAGGAAACATTTCTGCAGTGAATGAGAGGGTGGCAGTCGCGCCCAAGAACTTGGCCATTCACAGACCTCAACTTGGCGAATTTTGCGTCGGGACTTGGCCCTGCACTCGTACAATATTCAATTATCCTAGGAACTGAAGGTAAGCGACCATAAGCAGCATCGAGCATTCGCTGACTGGACTCTGGCAGGTGGAAGTGGACTCCGATTTCGGATGGAAAATCATCTTCAGCGACGAGGATTATTTTTAGATAAATGGCTAGGTCAACAAGCAAAATTATAACATTTGAATAGATAATAATCTATATGAACCCATCAGTTGTAAATGCATCCAGAAAAAGTCATTGTTTGGTGTGGAGTTTAACCCAGCGGGGTCATTGGCCGTATTTCTTTCAAAATAAAGCTGGCACCCGCATAACTGTCACCGGCGAGAGATGCAGGTCAATGATAACCAATTTTTTGGTCTAAATTGGAAGATACGGATTTCAACGACATGTGGTTCCAACAATATGGCGCTACGCGCCACACAGCGTATGCAACAATGGATCTTCTGAACGACAAATTCGATAGCATGGTTATCTCGCGTTCCGGCGACGTCGACTGGCCACTGAGATCGTATGATTTAACGCCATTAGACTTTTTTGTGGGGCTACGCAAATAAGTCGCAGATGATTGATGCCTTAAAAGTCAATATAACCCATACTCAATAATATCGAGGTCGAGTCATCGAAAATTGGACTATTGGAAAATTGGCTATTTGGCCGATATCATATTCCATACATAATATAATCGAATACTCTTCCAGCGCTCTTAATGGAAAATTCTTTACAACACCAATTCCTGAGATTTTAAAGCATCCCCCAAAGTTTGGAATAGCTGTCGAATAATATAAATGTAAACGCACCTTCATTCGGTCAGTCAAAAACTACACAAATACTACTTTGTGATGTATGGTTTTGTTTACAAGTAATTCTAGGTTAGCGACTTTATATGGTAAGCATAACATAGAAAATCGCAATAACTATTTATTAAAGTCAATTTTTTTATTTTTTGAAAATAAACTATATTATACTATGCGTATTGCTTACTGTACGTATTCAACAGATTTAATTAATTATATACATTCTGAATTAGTTGACTAGTGATATAAGAGTGAGGTTGAGGGCAGTAATAATTAATTATTAATTTACAGCTAACTCTGGCTAACGACCCAAATTATGCAGCTATGGAAATTGCACGGTTAATTAGTCTAATCTATTACAATTCAATTTGTGCTCAAACATAAACACAATTTAGTGCAATGGATCGAATATGTAGAGCTACCCATTAGCGCAATATGTAATTCAACCATAAATCGCCATAGCAAATATAATCTGCTTTTTAATTTTAATTTATACAGAAGAAATTAAATTAGTGCCATGTGCATTTAGAATTTCCCAATTAAGAACAATATTCCTGCTGAAGATTTTTGCCTAGGCGAAAACGTAATAAAATTTGTTGTCCAAAATATAATTTAAATTTAAAATTAAAATTGTTATCGAAAGTTACTTAAACTGTTTTTGCAAACTAAAATACAAAAGCGAATGTAGTGCACCTTGTAGAATGGGCAGTTAAAATAAGTATGAGCATAAATGCTGTTTCTAGCCCATAAAAGCAATGGTCAATTTAAAATTGCTTATGCGAAAGACTATCAGATTTCTTTCTAGCAAAGGCGAGTCCACCCCACACGAGGAGAAAGAAATTATTTCTACCTGCAGGTAATTAGTAGTCAAAACAATGGGGACCACAAAATCAGTAAATATTTGAGGCTGAATCACCGTTTATGGGAAGCGTAAACATTAAACAATAGAAACAAAATCGGTGAAAATGCATGTACAGGCCACGAAATGTGACCACTATGGTAATGGACAACGAATTTCATAGACCCATGGACATGATACAAATAAGTGCGGGGCAAAATCAGGAAACAAAAAAACGAAAGCCAATTTATATATTTATGGCTTTTTCTTCTTCTTTAGAGACAGTTTATTAATTACTAATTTTTAGAGCAGGATATCGTCCTTTTCAGATGGTAAATTTTGTATGATGGAATTTTTGTCCATTAATCTTTACACATCATTTTAAAAGGCATCTTTGAAGAAAATTTAGATAGTTTAGTGCTGATCATAGAAGACACAAACGTTCTTGGCCCATAGATCTTAAGTAAGACCATAGGAGTACCAAAGCAGGGTGTAGTCCGCAACATGTCATACAATTATAATTATACATTTTTTTCTGTGTATATAATTGTATGTCCTAAAGTTACTTGTAGAATGTATATTCTGATTGCTGACTAAATTAAAATAAAAAAGTCAACAATCAAAAGAGTGCTATTTAAATATTTAGGTTATGCATTTAATGATATTTGTAATATAAAAGTAAAGTCTCGCATAGAGCAAGTGAGGCAGCACTTTAAAAAACAAAGAAATTGTGGTGTACCCCAAACTTAAATATAAAGCTTAGAATGCGGTTAGTCCGATAATATATTCTCACCTCTTTTATATGGTTATGAATGATAGATACTCACAAAAACAATCATCCGAAAACTAGAATTACCTAAATGAAATGTGGGTATACTGCAAAATATTAAAGGTCTCATGGGCTGAGAAAATGCGCTTTTTAAAAGTACTGTTACGTATGGAAAAGAACATGGAAAGAGTGCCAACAATTAAAAGGAAAAATCTCCAATATTTTGGTCATGTACCATGACACGAAAAATATAAGATTTGGTGAGTAGTTAAATAATTTCATTGTCTAACCTCTACCTTTGCAACAAGCATTAAATGTTATTTTAAATAAGCTCAGTATAATGTTTAAACTGATCATAATTATTTTATAAACAAGTGCAGTATACCTTTACAGTACTTAGATGTCATATTTAAGAGATAGATCTTTTGTACTGTTGCACAATTGTTACAAATAATTAATTGGTAAAATATAAATAATTTTATTAATTAAGTCGACAATAAAGTAATAATTATGTACTATATCTTATTGAATATAATTAAAACGACCTGTTTTTGTTACACATTCAGCTTATTACTTATTAAGGACATGAAAGGCACTCGCTTGGGCAAAAAGAAATTAATCCCGAAAATAAATTGCGACTAATGTAGGCCATCGTAAAGGAAATTGTCTCTTGCAACCGACTTGGTTACTGTGAATTAGTGACATTAACAAGGGTTTCGCATTGAAGAGGTGGAAATGGAAATTCTTAGTAGTGCGGGATAATAAGGAAACGAACACAATGCGCCCGAGACTTAGAGTACATTAGCGTCTAAATCCGAAGTATTTGTTCTACAAGTTTATATCAAATTTCCATCGCAACGAACTTCGAATCCAATAAAAAGTCGAAGGATTTATTTATAAGGTTATGGGCTCATGCTTTAAGCATTATTACATCCAGCTTGGAACTCTCCTACTTGCGCCGTAAAAACGAGAACTTTAAAGAATTTATAGTTTCTCGGAGCGGGATCCTCTCAAACTATTTCCGAAACTATCGTTTAGAGCGACAGCACTTGTTAGTTGCTTTCGAATCGTGATTCCGCGCGAATCTCGCTTTATCAACTTCTGCTACAATAAATTTAATTTCCCAAGTTGCTTTATATCACGAACTTTCGCAGTAGTAATAGTAATAAAGAAATCGGAATAATTTCGTTCCAGTCTAAAATTTCTTCTGATTTAATATTTCCGGCGCTTACGCATGTTTGATCAATAACTTCGAAACGACCAGTAACTTTAAATTAACGATGTTTTAATAGACATGGCCAATATGTTTAATTTTAATATGTGCCAATTCAGTTTCTTAATTTTGAAGTCCAATTCCTTTCTTTTAAGTGATATGGCTCTCTATGTGAACCACCTTTCTGAACGCATTTCAAAATATTTAGTTTTTTTATTAATTGCAATCTACATGCCGTTCAAAAAGACCGAAGAAGCAGTACCGTGCTTTATGATAAAAGTCATGGTGGTTGATTTAGTTTTATTTATTTTGATGTGAGATTTATGGAGTCATATTTGCATGTTGTCAAGGTTAAGTTTGTAAAATAATCGATGCATGAATAAAATCATACCGGTACGCTAATAAAACAGTGTCACCAGCGCATGAAACTTTCACTATATGTTGGATTACAAGAGAATATCATCAGGGGGAAGTTCAGTTTCATCTACTGTAGGACCTTGTAATGGACGAGCTGTTAAAAACAATAGAAGGGAACAAGTACAGTACACTAGAATATGCAGATGACTTGATCATGCTATCCAAGAGAAGACTTAACAATACAATTAGGGAGCGCATGCAGATTGGACACAAGCAAAGAGACTAAATATAAATCCCTTAAAATATACCATACTAACATTTACAAGAAGGAGAAACTTAGAGTGACTAGGACCTCTTAGGCTCCGAAGTATATAAATAAAGTTACCTACCGAGCGCATCCCAGGTGGCTTTGCAGCTAAAACTAATTATTAAGTTAATAATGAAACCCCAACATAAGAAAGAGAGCAGTAAGGAAGTAAACACTGCTACCACCTACATCTTTACAGAAACTTGTTAATAAAACTACCCCTGTACAAGAGAGTAGGAGGAGACAAACATGACCTTTTTAAAAGAAGAGGACTGGTAGTACTATTACTGCTACCTGGCTGCTTTGGCTGACCTGGGGACTGCTAGCTCTGGAGAAACTTTCTCTTCAGACGTAAAGGGTAAGAGGGGTTGTTTGGAGAAAAGCTCACCAGCTACCTCCAACCTCAAAAAGAAGCTAAGACAGCAATTAGATCAACAACAACATCATATAGGAGGCTAGCAGAAAAACAAAACCCGTACTATTAGGGGATGACACCATTCCGGGGAGATTCTTAGAATCACCTGTGAAGACGACCATGCTTTACAGTGTCTAAAATAAGCAGTTGCCAATCTTCCCTTCACGTAGAATAAAACCCGTCTAGACATTGTGTGGATAGATCGGCTGCCTAAATTTAGGAACTTATGGATAGGCTTCTAGCGTTTGGTATAAGTGAAGAAGCAGTGACTGTCATTAATAACAAAAGGGAAAAACTGTTTTATCAGTTTTCGGACTGCAAACTGAAAAAGCATATGTACAGAATGGACCTTATAGTGGACCCATCCTGTTGAGACTGCAATTTAGAGAGCCAGACTACAAAGCACGTTCTTTGCAAATGTTCTGCATTTGCTCCGACTAAAGAATCTATGTTGGGGTAATTCTGGCCTAGCATGGCCAATATCAGCGTTACCTCTCTGACAGACATTCTCATGTTCATTCAAAAGATTGGTTGGTTTCACTGATGGGAGCTCGGAAAGAGGCGGCGGGGAAAATAATACAATGGGTCCAATTGAGGCCTAAGTGCACATGACTTTGTTACCTTCCATTTTATATTTAGAATCCAGAATTCAGGTAAGATATCTTAGAGCAATTTAGGCTCAAAACTCACCTGGAATCAAATCATTCAAGAAATAAAAAAGAAGATGGTGGCGATACTGGTGTTTCCCAGACATGGGATCGAAAACCAAACATGGGGCCGGCGAAGAGATTGCTCTGTAAGCAATCCCAGAACGAACTTAAAAAGACCTTTCGATTTTTCCCGATTTTTCGAATTTTCCCGAAATTCGAAATCGAATATCTCGAAAATCATTTGACATAAAATTTTTTCGATTTCATTATTGAAATCAGCGTAAAATTTTCTTTAAGAATTACTCATAAAATCGCAATATCGAAAATTTTCCCGAAATTCGAAGTCGAATATCTCGAAAACTATTCGACATAGAAATTTTTCGATTTCATTATTGAAATCAGCGTAAAATTTTCTTTAAGAATTACTCATAAAATCGCAATGTCGAAATTTTCCCGAAATTCGAAGTCGAATATCTCGAAAACTATTCGAGATAGAAACTTTTTGATTTCGATTTTGATATCAGCGTAAAATTTCCTATAAGAATCCATTTTAAAATTTTAAAAAATCCATAATTTTGTGACAGCGACAGACAGACCGACAGACCGACAGACATATAGAATTCAGTACCGAACTTTTTAAGTTCGTTGAAAATAGTGGATTTAAAACACATTACGGTGGACAAACCTATGATAACATATGTAGCTTTGGTAGGGTAGACAAATATCAAAAAAAAAAACGTTTTAATCGTACTAAGTAGAGCACAAAGACTTGCATGTCTGAAAATAACGAAAAAATAACGCCATAAAAATAACACCAACACCGAAAATAAAGACACTGCTAGATCGTCCTGCTCTTTATGTGGAAATCATGAGAGAAGCAGAAACAGTTTTTTGTAGAATGCGCAACGCACCTATTAGCAAAGATAGTATGGAAATCGGACAAATGGTAGAAGCATAATACATATGGGAACAGACCATATGGCGCCAAAATTTACATTCACCATGAATTTGAAATTAATATTATGGATTGAAATGAATGTATAAACAAGTAAACAATAGGAACAGACTCGAAAAAATTATCTAGTATACAGATGGATAGAAGACAGAGCTTGGAACAAGAGCAAACTTATACTGTAAAAAGGAAAATTTCATTAAAAATACAAAAAATCCAAAAAACACAGTAACTATCCAGTAAGAGGACTTGTAAAGACTGGTACAAGGAACAAAGATACGCGAAAAGTGTATAAATAAAATGAGAAAAGCACAATAGGTCCGTGAGACTGCAATAGTAAGGAAAACATAGGTCAAACAAAAAAAATTACGTGTTCACGGAGTGGAAGATCAGCTGTGAAGATTAGATATAGGATAGCGCCCATGGCAGTACCCTACAGATTTGCATTATTTTAAGAAAAACTGGGTTTTCGGATGTTTGACCTGGTGGTATCTTTAATTTAGGTAAAATTGAATGAGAAGCTAGTGTTAATAGAGCAGCGGCTGTTTAATTTTGCACAATAATCCAGAATGCCAGACTTTACTATATCTGTTTTCTTCATAATCGTGTTCTATCACAATAACTACTCTGCGAATCTGTTCTATAATGGAGTATTACTGTCTGAAGATGTTGATTTTTTATTGTAGGTACCAATCTCTTCAATGAGAATCTTTCCAGTATTTTAGTATTTTTGGTAGTTATAAAATAGTTTTATAAGCAGATTTGCCTAATTTCAGAATAAGAATTATTTTTCCATGTTTCCGTTGAATTGGAATATACTGTAATAATACGAAAATATTTGTGTGATAGTTATTATTGCCTTACGGGGCAATTATTTCAGGATTTTGGCGGTAATAATGCCAAATCTGGTTTCCATATGGTTTGGATTTTTAATCGCACTTATTATTTTTGCAAGGGTTGAAGTGTTGAAGTTACTTGTAAAATAGTCTGTAGGTTCTTATTCAATAATTCACAAACAGCTCGCTTTTTCGTCATCTGTTCTTGCTCACGTATCGTCAACTTTGTAGAGTATTTTGAGCGTTTTAATTTATTGATAGCTCTCCATAATGCGTACTCATCATATATTGAAGGGGTACTTACATACTCGTTGAATGTTTTATTTTTTTATTTATGTAGTGTTTGTTTTAACTCCTAGGTTAATATATTTAAACTGATTGTGTCAGCTGGATGCTTGGATTGCTGCAAAACACCTCCTTTATTCAGCAAATTTGATTGTTTTTTGACCAGGTGGCTTAGGGAAATGCGTTGTATAACTTATAAGTATTTGTTAGTTAATCAAATTTTTTCTCTGTTTTTAAACAGGCTTAATTATCTACATTGGAGTTAGGAACTCTCTAGATATTTTCCAATTTGTGAGCCTTTTTTGAAGTGAGGATTTATTCTGTTTGATAGTAACAGAAGATTTCGTTTTAACGATCATAAATAAATTATCAGAAAAAAAATGAAAAAGCGCGGACTTTATAGTACTTAGAAAATATACCTTTGAAAACGTAAATTTATTTAATTAATTACGTAAACTCACAGGTTGACAATTAGTTATAGTTATTTGCTTGTATCATTTTCTAAAATTTTCGGCCTTTATTAGTAATCGACCTTGATTTCCAGATTATATTTTTTGCGTTACAATAAATGGGTTTTCTAATTTTTGGAAAAATCCTTCATAATGGTGTTGAGGTATGAAATTTTTTGTTTCAACAAAATGTCGCTCATCCACACCGAACTTAAGAGAACTTAAGATAAGCTGTTTCTGATTATTTTGACGACAAAATAATTGCTTTAGATGCGAAGAAAATTACAGAAAAACGTATTGACACAATTTTAACCCTTGTGATTGTTTTATGTGGAGATATATCACAAATAAAACGTACTACACCCCAATTCACAACTTAAAAGACCTGAAGGAACACATCATTGACGTTATAAACCCAATTACAAATAAAATAAGAAAGCGGGCTTTTTACAATTTCTTACACGCCTCTAGCATGTAATTATTGGTAAGGGAGATCATTTTAGCCATATATTCAATTAATAAAAATTTTTTGGACCAATTTATAACTCATTTAGTGTTCCCGAAACAAAGTTTTATTTGACTACATATGTTTTTGGACCTATATAACTGACATTCAAAATAGATTCAAACTGTTAGCTACCATAGACGTAAATAAGACACTTTAAACACCTAGTGAAAGTATTGTGCAAAAAATAACTAATCTCTATCGATATTTATATCTAGTGTTACTAGTTTTGTTAAAACGATACAAAATTTAACTAACATCATAAAAATGGTGTAATAGGTAAGGTACTATCAAACAATACAATTCAAATAAACAGAAATACTTTTGATTTCTATAGAAAAATAATCTCTTATTTCAAAAACCAAAAAATTAGATTCCACATGCATCAATAAAAACGATGAAAGTGCCTATAAAGGGCTGCAACATTCTGTGAAAAATGATAAAATAAAAAAGAATTAAATAAGTACGATCACTTTATACATAGGTAGCGAATAGGTACTTCTTTGCGATCCCGGTAAAGGACAGACCTATTTCAGGGGGTGGCGACCCTGCCTACGTGAGCTCTTGATTATCCTCCGCCTCCTATAACAGGAGGAAATCAAGTCCCTACCCAAAGTCCTATCATACCTAACAAAATTTACCGTACCTTATCCTAAACCAACTCACCAACCCGCATGGCAAGCGTGGTGTTTTAATGCCAAAATACCTTTCATGATGATATTAAACCCTAAGGAAAGGCCCCGAGTCCCCGGCGGTCCGCTTATCCCCGACCATGGCGGCGGTCGGATAATGAGGCAGATCAGGGGTGCTAAGAATCCCCGGGTTAGGACAGGCTGCCAAAAAATAACTGAACTAATGATTGGAACCATAAATACCAGAACACTACTACACGATCAACACATATATGAACTGGAGCATGAACTAACTAAAATAAAGTGGGATATTATTGGACTATCCGAAATAAGGCGCAGAGGAGAAGAAAGTATAATACTCGAATCAGGTAACTTATTGTATTATCGAGGATCAGAAAACGAAAGCCAACGTGGGGTAGGTTTTATGATCAATAAAAAACTAATACACAATATAATCAGGCTAGATAGCGAAACAGATAGAGTCGCATCAGTAACAATACAAATATCAAATAAACACAAATTAAAAATAATAGAATGTTATGCCACAACAACTGCCCACGATGATGAAGAAATGGAAAGCTTCTACGAATGCATCAATGATATTCTATCAAAAGAAAATACTAATTGTACCCTCATCATAGGCGATTTTAATTCAAAGCTAGGCAATAAACAAGAAGAAAACGAAGAATATATAGGACCCTACAGTTTTGATGAAAGGAACGAGCGCGGAACAATGATGCTTGAATTTTAACACGCCACAAGATCTATGCAATGAATTCATTTTCAAAAGAAAAACAACGTAAATGGACGTGGATATCTCCGGACACCCGAACAAAGAACGAAATAGACTATATTCTCTTAAAGGATAAGCATATAGTAAAAGATGTAACAACGCTAAATTCTTTTAACATAGGCAGTGATCATAGAATGGTTAGAGCTAAAATAAATATTAATAGCAAAATAACAAAAAAGAAAAGAAAAGAAAAATATAATCTACCAGACACTCAACGATTATTGGAGAAAACGGACGAATATCAGCAAGATCTACAAAATGCACTGCAACAAATAGAAGAGACATGGAATAAAAAACTTAGATGATCAAAGTACCATACTGAACGAAATAATGAAAGAGACCGCTGATAAAGTTGCACCAAGGAAAAAACAAAAAGTAGAGAAACTAAACCAAACAACTAAGATTAAAATAGAACAAAAGAGAAAGTTATTTAGAGAAGGTAAATATGACGAATTTAGAGAAATGGCTAAAGAAACGAGAAGATTAGTAAGAAAGGATCTCGAAAACTACTATGAAATAGAAGTAGAAAAAATAATAGAAAATAACAGGGATTGAAAAGCTTAAGAAGTAATAGAAAACAACAAATAGTGGTATTAAAAGATGAGAGAGGACAAGAGATACGACAACGAGAAACTATGCTAGAAATAACAGAAAAGTTTTATAAAAACTTGTACAGTTCAAAGAAGCAAGAAGAACAGGGAGAGAATACAAAACAAAAAATAACCAACATAGGATCAGAGGAGATGCCCGAAATAACAATAGAAGAAGTATACCACTCACTCAGGCAGATGAAGAATAACAAGGCGCCAGGAGAAGATGGAATTTTGACAGAGATGATAAAAGCAGGAGGAAAACCCATAATATCAAAGCTATGTGATCTTTACAATAAATGTCTAATGGAACGACGAGTACCCGAAAGTTTCAACAATGCGGTAATTGTAATATTATATAAGAAGGGAAACAAGGCGGATTTGGAGAATTATAGACCAATCAGTCTACTCTCACAGGTATATAAACTATTGACAAAAATTATTACAAATAGACTTAATAATAAAATAGAACAGTATTTGACAGTAGAGCAGGCTAGATTTAGAACAAACTACAGTACACATGAACATCTATTAAATATGCGAATTCTCCTAGAAAAATCAGTAGAATATAACCTGAATGTACATATGGCCTTTGTTGATTTTAAGAAGGCCTTTGACAGCGTAGAGCACTGGGCAATCAAAATGTCGCTAAATAATGCAAGGGTAGATCATCGGTACTCAATGCTTTTATCATATATATATGAACATGCAACGTCGACAATACATCTTCATGAACATACTAAACCTATCCCAATTAAATGCGGCATAAGACAAGGAGATACGTTATCTCCCAAATTATTTACGTTAGTTATCGAAGATATATTCAGACAACTTAACCGGGACCACAGAGGCATACTAATAAATGGAAAACGTCTAAACCATCTCATATATGCAGACGACGTAGTACTTATCACAGAAAACTCTGAGGAGCTACAGAATATGTTAACTGATTTAGAACAGCAAGCATCTAAAGTTGGTTTAAATATGAATTTACAAAAAACAAAAGTAATGTGCCCAGAAAATCCAAGAATAAATGTAAGAAACATAGAAATCGAAAATGTAGAAAGCTATATATATCTTGGAAATATGATAACGTTAGGAAGGCCTAATCAAGAAATAGAAATAAACCGCAGGAAAAGACTAGCATGGAGCGCGTTCGGAAAACTAAGTAAAACACTAAAAAATAAAAATATACCTATGCGTTTACGTAGCAGACTATTTGATCAGTGCATATTACCGGTGTTGATCTACGGAGCACAAACATGGACCCTCACCAAACAGTCAATTAGCCAATTGAAAGTGACGCAAAGAGCAATGCAGTGTCAGATGTTAGGAATATCCCTAAAAGATCGTAGAAGGAATACATGGATTCGAAGCATCACGAAAGTTAAAGATGTTGTGGAGGCAGTGACAGAACTGAAGTGGGGTTACGCAGGACATGTTGCTAGATACCAAGATGGAAGATGGTCTAACACTTTATTAAAATGGAGACCATACCTAGGAAGAAGAAACAGAGGACGACCCCCAATGCGCTGGACCGACGACCTTAAGAAAACGGCCGGGTTAGCATGGATCAGAGAGGCTCAAAATCGTGAACACTGGAGAAACATGAAAGAGGCCTATGTTCAGAAATGGACCGAAGATGGCTAATGATGATCACTTTATACGTAATATGATCAATATCAAACAAAGTAACAAATTAACAGCTACCCATGCTCTTTGTTGATCTTGAACCTGCTTTGAACAATAAAAAATATACGAAGAAAAATACTTAAATTTCCATAAAATCAACCATTGGGGAGAAAAAACGTAATTATTCAGTGCACAAGATACCAGGCTTATGGATAGAATAAAAGTTAGTGTGCTAAGCTCCAGTTAATGTGTTAATTGTAGAGAGGAACACAATCTTAAAACAATATGCAAACAGCATGCATACAGCAAAAATCTGAACAATGCAAACTACTCTCATATTGCATTAACCTAGGGAACAACTAACCAAACTCAAAGTATTAGTAACGACATCTCACTATCGCAGTTCCTGGGAAAATTTGAGCTAATGTTCATTCAACTTATAAATCAAAAAATTATGTTGTTAAATCTGCTTACCAAACTATTTAATAAGTTACAATAATGAACTCTATACGAAAAGGTCTATTGGACTCAAATAGGTTACTTCAGCATAGTTTAGTAGTTGGGTTATTTCTTAAATAACTGAAAATCGATATTTTGCTAATATCAGAAACGCATTTTATAAAACACAGTTACTTCAATATCCATATTGTACTAACCACCCATGCCGGCTCAGCAATCGTCGTAAATGATAAAATGCCTTATTTCGTAACGGAGCAGTTCTCAGCCGAATTTTTACAAGATGTTAATTATTAAAAACTCCAACGGTTCACCAGTGACAGTAGCCGTATACACCCGTCCAACCTTTTTGCCTTAGTTATCTAAAAAAACTTTTCGAGGAATTTTTCACGGTAAACTTGTGCGTTGATAGTAATTGTAATAAAAATTGGACCAATAACGCCTAAATAAATAAAGAAACGTATCGGATGTAGAAGGTGCATAATTGCAAGATGTGGGTTTCTGTATCCCAAATCCGGTCATTCTGTCTATTGATATAACCGTTTAAGTCGAAATGGCCTTCATCAGAAAACCAAACGCATTTATTTTCCAAAGAAAGGTGCTTAAGTCTTCTTTCACTATTTTATGCAATATTAATCTTGACATGCTGAGTGCTGCCTGTCTTGTTGATATTAAGGGATGATTTTTGAGAAGTCTCTGGTTTGTTCAATCCCCTGCTTTTGAAGTTCTTGGTCTGCCAGTTATTCCTTCAGTATCATCAACAATGCTACCAGTCTAAGTTAACTTCTAAGTTGGCCTGCAAATTCCAAGTATAACTACTAAAATTTTAATTTTAAATAATTTAATAAAAGTTTTAAAAAGTTAATTTAAAATTTAATATCTTTCAACTGTTCACTAATCAATGGTTGACTCCACTTTAGTCCTGTATGTTTTGCATGTTAATGTAAAGTTTTTGCCCGAAAGTATCTACAATCTGATGATTTGGATTCTTTGATTAGCACTATATGTCATCTTAGCATTTAGCCATATTAAACTGAAAATAAATAATACTTTTGGGTGCCCACTCTTCCTCTATCAGGTCATATAAAAAATTTCCTTATCTTAATCCTTTTCGAATTAAATTTTGAATAAACTAATTTTTTAAGATTGTATAAGTAGATTTTTTATTGCAATGTTCTGCTGGCAATAATTCGACATAAAATAGCGAAAATGATATTTTAGTTTTTCTTTACCTAATATTTACTGTACAAAGTGCGTTCAAGTTCTAAAGTCTCCAAATTTTTTCTCATCATTGAGAGTAAGTAGAAAGTTGCAGTTAATTTTAAAAACGTGAGGCATATTTCTGAATTTGTAATATAGATGATAGTACCATACACTGTACACGGATCACATTATCGCCATTGCAGCGAGTGTTGATTTCTATACTACAAATAACGACGTTTAGTGTTTAAGAAAAAACGAGTAATCATCGGTTTTGTCCTCTTGCATGGTGAAATGCTAATTTAAATTAATCGCCAATTGAGTGAGACATGCGGTGGAGGCGTTATGGATCTGGGCCAACACCATAAATGCGCGATTGGAGTCATTTGCTATGGAAGACCGTCGATTGAATGTATGTGAAACTTGGAATTTTTGTAGAATCTGTGGAGTCCATTTTATATGATGACTTGAAAACGCGGAAATTTTCTTCAAGATGGATCCCACAAATGTTAACCGACGAACACAAGACTGACCGGGTGGCAATATCTGAAAACACGTTGACACATAATGCCGCCATGAATTGACAACCAAAAGGACACTATCCGTAGCCGCTCATTTCCAATCGAATACCTGTTGGATCAGTAATTTTCTAGTGGACAAAACAAACCCCTAAAGAAGTGCTCTCAGCAGCTATGAAATCATGTCGACGACGTTGTAAAAAGGTGTACGTCTAGACGAAGATTACGTTGAGAAGTAACAGAAGTTTAAACTTTCTAGGGTATTCTTTTCAAAATAGATTTGGAGACCTTAGAACTTGAACGCACTTTGTATTAGTAACAATATTGAACATGAGTTTGAAGATCTTGTTTCAACTCATCTAAATTAACTAATAAGTATATATTTTTGAGAACGTGTGATAGATATGAGATTCCATTTTCTTCCAGAAAAAGCTTTATTTATTTCAGTGTAACACTTCACTATTTCTTTATAGTGCCTTAGTTTCGAGCTTTTTTAATATTTTGATATCGTATGTATGCTTCTTATTGTTTTTTCAAAAGATATGGCTCGATAGATTTTAAATCAAATTTAAAATCGACAGTGATTAAGTTCATTCCTGTTAGAAAGAACGAAATGTTGGAGCCAGCCAGTGACTCGTAGTCTTATATTGTTTGGACTGTGAATTGCCGTGTTATCTTTGTTCTCGTTTTTTGCTCTCAACTTTGCTGTCATTTCCAATTTTAAGATGTTAAAGTAATTAAGGTTAATGAAAACATATTATTTTATTAAGAGATGTTTAAATTAGCAACTTGTACTGTTTTAGTAAGACGTGTATTTTGAATCTCTTAAATAAGTAGGCTAACGTTATGTGTTTCTGATACTTGCAGCACGAAGTAGTTTAAAGTCTAGTATAGTGAGGTGGTAAAACAGATTTTGACTCGAAGGTCAAGAAATATTTTTATTGCTTAACACCTCTTTCAATTGGAGTACAACTTGATTATAGCAAAGTTAAATGACAAATAAATGATTAAATTATAAAGCATAGGAAAAAATAGCTACATCACGAATAAACAATTGTTTCAATGAAGACCTAAAGATAGACAAAACGCAGGTTGAAAGATATGAGCAATAAGATGCTCAAGAGAACAAACTCCGAAGTTTATTATATAAAAAAGAACGCAACCAAATTTAATATAAAATAAGCATACTTATATTTAAATAATCCAGTCAAATCAAAAAATTAAAAATCTATTTTAGATAAAAATCCAAAAGCTTATAATTAACAATATAAAACAAGTTTATAAAACTATAAACAATAGAATAATTGTAGCACTTAATTATTAAATTTTATTTAAAACATATACAAATTATTAAAAAAAACAAAGTCGAAAAAATAAAACCCAAAGTTATTAACATCAGAAGAAACATCATTCTATTTACAAAACCAAATCACTTATTTCTTCTTTAAGTTCTATCTCAGTCAGTATTTTAGAACTTATTTAAGCTTTTGACTTACTCTAGTAACCACGTTAGTCCATAATAATAAAAACGGTAAACACGGCAAAACAGCACAAATTATTTGCTTGCACTGAATATTGACTAAAAAATAAGAATATACTTAGATATCTACTATACATTTGAATAGAAGGTAAACAAAAACAGCTGATATGAAATGTGGTGTGGCTGAGCTCTTGATTTGCTATCTTCAGAATCGATTTGCAAAAGTATTTTTTGCGGGAAATCCCTCGCACATAAACAATGCAACAAACTTGAATTTTCATAAGTCAATGGCAGTTAACATCTTAAAATGTAAATTTTTCTCTATTGGATAACCAACTTTTTTGTTGATATAGCTTACAGTTTTAATTGGTTTAATAATTTTCTTAAGGTTACACTTATCTTTAAAAGTTAAACCCGAAAAGTTTTAAGGACATAGCGTTCACTTTAAAGTACAGTTTTTATTAAAAAATAGAAATAGAGAAAATGCAAACTAATGTGTTAATACAAACATACGAAATTTATAGTAAAATTAAAAAACAAAACAATCCTTTATTTTTAAGGAACAATAGATAAAATAGATAACAGTCCATAACAAAACTTACATACATCGTTATCTCGATCTACATTTTTAAAATTTTAAATTTTTTCTGCATAATTGAAAAGAAAACAAAGATAATTAGCGTTTAAATTTAAGGTAAAGAGCCACAAAATCTTTCTTGAAATTAACTCCACTCTGAGAGCAGTGGCGAATAAATAAATTTCAGAAGTCGGTACAATTACTGTCTCTTAATGGGAGCTTTTCGCCGAAAGCACTCGCAAAACACAAAATTTGCTTAACACAACATTCCCACCTACCCTCCAGTGAAGCTGTTTACATAATAACGCGATACACTAGAATATAAACGCCGCCGTAAGCTCTCCGCGAAGCCGAAATGCGATAAATAAAACGCTAAATTGCTACTTTTCGGTGATCATCGAGGCATAAATTTGAGGCATTCCCTCGCAGTGTAACCCGCGGCACTTTGTCTAAACGCAGCTAAGCCCATCGAATTCCAATTCTGCAGGAAACTCCAGAAGACGTATATACCTAGCAAGTCTCCGAAGGATTTTCCTGAAGAAGATGGATGGCTTGGTACGGATGCGAAAATGCTGCTGCTTGTCTCATTTCCCATATTGAATTACTCCGGTTTCCATTCTTCAACAACATGGTCCCATTTGTATTGAATTGCGCGTGATGCACGAGCGGAGCGCGTGTACCCCTAATGCATTAAATTATATTAAAATCTCGACGCAAGGATCCCGCGCGTTTTACATGAAAATTCCCACACAAAGAGGAATGCGCGATGTTACAGACGTTTGACCCAGCGACATCAATCATGAGCTTTCACGGAATAATTGCAATGAATATTTTTCTAAACATAAACTTGCTAGAGGCATGCTAATCAAGGCTCAACACACAAATGCCATTAAGCGAAAGTCAGTTCCGCCCCGTCAAATATGGCAGCGCATTATGCGCTTAAAGGAAAAGTTTTCGAAATATATGAATATATTAAAGCTCAATCTCCGTTAAATGAACTGCCTTTGATCTCGCCAAGTCATCGAAATTGTTTGAGAGAGGTTTTTAGATGCTCTTTCTTTCGGAAGAGCTGCTAAACAAGGGCCTTATGATTTTGCGTCGGAAAACAGAAGTCGGAAAGTTTTCAAGTGTCGTAAGCAGATTTATCACGCTGCGGAGCCAAACAATCTGTTACTGATGAAAACATAAAGCGATTGTTTTGACGTTTTTTGATATTAAACGTCTTCACAAGTTATGTGTGCGAGTATCAAAATATAATCGCAACTTTTGATTTGTATTTTTGTTGTAGGGCGTTCGTGTCGTAAAAATTAGGAAATGTTAGAATTTTTGTTATTGAATATTATGTTAAGATTTAGGTGACACTATATATAAATAAGAATAAATTAATTCCTTTGTAGAAGGTTAACACTTTACTTGTGCATAAATGGATCAATATTTTATCTACAAAAAAAAATAAACAAACAAAATAGGAACTTAAACGATGTACTACTATTTAAAAAACTAAAAAATCCATTTTAACAAATAAAAATCTATCTATCTATTTAAGCGCTACAGCCCTTTAAAGGGCCTTGGCTCGCTCCACAATATCTCTCCACTGCTTTCTATCCTCCGCCTTCATTCTCCATCTCCGCACTCCTAAAACTTTTATATCCTCCTCTACATCGTCTCCCCATCTTTTTCTGGGACGTCCTCTTAATCATCTTCCCTCTGGTTTTTTCTCGTATGCTGATTTTGGCGTTCTCTCTTGTTGCATCCTGTGCACGTGACCTAACCAAGCCAGTCGCTTACTCTTTATTACTGCTATGATATCTGGTTCATTATAAAGCTGCTTTAGTTCCTCGTTTCTTCTTATTCTCCATTCTCCTCTTTCTTGTATTGGGCCAAACACTTTCCTTAGTACTTTCCTTTCAAAGATTTGGAGTCTGTTTTTATCGTCTGATGTTAATGTCCAAGTTTCGGACGCATACATTACTGTGGGTCTAACAATTGTCTTGTATATTTTTAATTTACTCGATCTTGATAGGTTGCGGGACTTGAAAATGTTTTGTAACGCATAATAGCATTTGTTTCCGGAGGCTATCCTTGCTCTGACTTCGGCCTTCGTATCATTTGTCTCGGTTAAAATACTTCCCAAATACTTAAATTGCTGTACCCTTTCTACCGGTTTGTTTCAAAAAAGTTGCATTCGACGTTGGGCTTGACCTCCTCTTTCCTGTCTTGACTGGAATATGTACTTTGTTTTAAGTTCACTTATTTTTAGGCCCGCTAATTGTGCTTCCTTTTCTAATTCTCTATAGGCTGTCTTAAGTGCTTCACTTGTTCTTGCAATAATCAGCACATCGTCGGCATATGCTAGATATTGCACTGACCTGTTGTATAACGAGCCTCCATGGTTGATTCGTATGGCTCTTATGCATTTTTCCAACACTAAATTAAATAAGGTCGTAGATAATGGATCACCCTGTCTAAGACCTGTTGTCACCTCGAATTCCTCTGACATATTCGTACCTATTTTAATCTTACTTTTGGTGTTTTTCAGCGTCATCATGATAAGTCCTTTCAATTTCTATGGGACTCCTAATTCTCCCATCGCTGTTTCCAGGTACTCTCTCTTCACACTATCGTAGGCCATTGTAAAGTCTATAAAAACCCGATGAACATCTATATTGTACTCATAGCATTTTTCTAGGGTTTGCCTGATTGTAAATATATGGTCTACTGTGGACCTGCCCCTTCTAAAACCACTCTGGTATTCCCCTATTATCTGCTCAGTGAAAACTTCCATTCTGTTCGCTAAACTTTTGGTGAATACTTTATATATCACATTAAGGAGGGAGATTCCCCTGTAGCTATCACACCTCTGTTTATCTCCTTTTTTGAAAATGGGGCAGATTAGGGCTTTATTCCATTCTTCGGGCACCACTTCCGATTCCCATATCTGTTTCACGAGGGCTTGTATTTTTTTAATCATCTCTTCCCCTACATTCTTTATTAATTCTGAATTTATGCTGTCTTCGCCCGGGGCTTTGTTGTTTTTAAGAGCGTTAATTATTTCTCTTGTTTCATCCAGTGTTGGGGCTTCGATGTTTAGGTAGGGGCCGTACATCCGTTTGTGTCCTTGGTTTAAATTCTGGTTATCTCTTTGAGAGTTTTCATTTAGTTCTTCTTTAAAGTATTCCGCCCATCTATCCATGACTGCCTTCTCATCTCCAATCAGCTTCCCTTCCTTATTTTTTATGAACATTGTTTTGGCTTGAAATCCTTGCTTACTCTTTTTAAGTTCTTCATAAAATTTCTTCGCATTTCTTTGTTGATAGTGCTGCTCCATTTTTTCTATTTTCTCGTATTCACACCTTCTCTTCTTTCTTCGGCATATTCTATTCGCTTCTCTTCTTCTATTTTGATAGTTTTCTATTGTTTGCCTTGTAGCTCTTTGTAGCAATTCCTCGTCCTTTTTTCTTTTTCTCCCAAAACTTCTTTGGCTGTTCTGTTAATTGTATTTTTTATTTCTTGCCATTTTTCCTCTATAGTTGTTTGTTGCTTGTTACTTCTTGACACTGTTTCCTTAATTTTTCCTTCATATTTAAGTCTGGTCTCCTCTTGCTTCAACACCTCTAAATTATATTGCTTGCTTTGTTTTCAACTTTTGGTTTCCTGGAGATCTGTTTAAACTTTTGTCTGTATACCCCCTTCACCAGAAAATGGTCAGAGGCGACTTCTGCTCCACGCCAACTTCTTATGTCTATGATGTCTGGTGAATGTTTATTTTCTATCAGTACGTGGTCGATCTGCTTACTGGTGACTCCGTCTGGGTGCCGCCATGTTCCCCTGTGTATTCTTTTATGTGGGAAACAGGTGCTTTTAATGATCATTCCGTTGCTCAAGGCAAAATCTATTAGCCTTACACCATTGTCGTTACTCTCCTGGTGAATACTGTATTGTTCTACTGCCTCTCTATATTCTATCTCCTTCCCCACTTTGGCATTCAGATCTCCAAGCACTATTTTCACATCTCTTCTTGGTATTGTACTGACCACCCTTTCTAGGTCCTCGTAGAATTGGTCTTTAATCTCTTGGTCTGCTACATCCGTTGGTGCATGACAGTTTACGAATGTTATATTGTACCATCGTCCTTCTGTCCTTAGTGTGCAGATCCTTTCATTAATCGGTTTGAATTCTTTCACCATATGTCGTTTGCTTCTGTGGACTAGGAAACCCGTGCCTAAGGTAAAAATGCCGTTTCCACTATTAAACAGCGTGAAGTCTTTAAAGTCCATTATAGCTTTACCCTTCCACCTTATCTCCTGTAAGGCGGCAATATCTACTCTATATCTGATGATTTCCCGTTGTAGTTGTTGCATAGCTCCGACTCTATGCAGACTTAGGACGTTCCATGTCCCAAAAATCAAATATTTGTCCTTTTTCCTTTGCTGTTGTCGTCTATTATCCATCCATCTTTGTTGTGTAGCGTTTTTAACAGTGCTGTTTTACGGGGCAGGGTCGTTGGCCCACACGCCCAACCCCCTTTTCGGAGGACCATTTTCTCCCACTCTCGTCAGCCCTGACCCCGCCATCCACCTGGGTTGGATACCAGATCTCCGGCGAGGTTACTCAGGTTCCCGAGGTTCACCACCTTTATCTTAATATAAAGGCTACTTGGAGGTGAGAGTCGGAATTGGGTAGGAGAGGCTATGCGATGCTAACTGGATGCAGCACCGTGCGGTACGCATGCACTACCCCATTGAAACCCCAACAAATAAAAATAAAACTATTTAATTGTAGCCTAGCCTCAGTTGAAATTGAAACCTATTAAGAAAATTTTAACAGCTTTACATTTAGGGATGCATTTATTTAACAAAAATAGTTTCTCGCTTGACTTTCGAAGTGCTAACGTGCCGTCTGTGAGACGAGTACTAATTGTTTTCATTGACCAAAGTCATTGTTATTACAAGGAAGTTATTATAGTTATTTGTTAGCATTATTTACACTGCTGATATTAAAGTCAACTAAAATCTAAATTAATTTTAACGTAGTCACTAATAATGAATTATGACCCATTTACAACCTAACTATTATGCATACCGAATTCAAACTAACATACAACAATTCCAACACCAAGCTTATAATGCACCATGACAGCAAATATTTTCTTTACAACCCTAACCCGCTCTGACCCACTAAATTACTACCACATTCATATCCCACAAATCAACAACTTCCTGTAGGCCTCCTAGCTTGTAATGAGACAGAACACGAACACAGTCAACTACAAAATAAGATCCAGATGTCCTGAATAACCAAACAAAAGAGGGAAAATATCAATATTAAATAAACCACTGAGTACGAATCTCCAATAATTAAAATGGATAACCAGACTAGTACCATTTAAAAAAAGCACTCCAAAAGACCCAAAGTCTCCACTTATTTATATATCCTATGCCAAAAGTATAAATTTATTAACATTACTTAATAATATTGCAGGTATTGAAGGTAACTATACTGAAAGCACTTGACAACGATCAAGTAAAAATTCAAACTAATAAAAGTGTTTGATCTTAAGCACAATTACAATTAAGTCAAAAAACAAAACAAAAACAAACAAAAAGAGCTGTGTAAAGTATATATTTAGCACAAATAAATATTAATAACAAAGGAACATTAAAAATATACGTAACAAGCAAAGAAATTAATGAAAGACAATACAAAACATGTCTAAGCAAATTAAATTAGATTAAAATACGGTGGGCGGCAGGTTAGCTGTGAACTCTCCAGGCTACGGGGAAAAAGTGCTGTTGGGATCAAATTCACGACGGAACAACTAAAAGAAACTTGTAGCGGCGGATGCCAGCGTGTTTTGGCTTGGTGGCGTCAAACCCGGGGGTGGGTTCCTACTTGCCCAGATGTATACTTATTAGAGCATCACGGACGGGTGAAGAACACACAAAACGGCAACAGACAGAGCGCAATCAAAGCGCGCTGTGGAGTTTGCACTAAAACCTGGTAAGTCTCGGCTGGCGGCTAGCTACGCTCTGTCTCTCAGAAAGGTTGAACTTGAAATGTTGGATGGTGGTAAAAATCTCGTTTCGTTGTGAATAGGGGTGGGCAAGCGGACAAAGGTTGCCGGTAGAGATGGGATTAGGGCCAAAGGTGGTTTAGAGATGTGCACGAAACAAAAAGCATCATTTTACAATTATTATTAAGAACCTCGTGAATAAAAACATTCATTATTTTACAAAACCAATAGAAAACAAACAGAACTTAGAAACACTTGACCATAAGATAATTAATGTTTAGAACATAAAACAAAATTTCTCTCTCCGTATTTATAACTGGAATTAAACTAAAAGACAACAACGGAGATATCTATAAAACCAAATTATTCATGAACAAGACTATAATTGTCGAACCCTTCATAGGTATAATAAAAGAATAATTCTATAATTTACTAAATGCCAACAATTTGACTATATCAAAAATTACTGCCAGCAAACGCTACGTTGTGTTAAATGTACCAGATCAAATGTATAAACTGCAGCGGAAGTTACCCCGCCAACTATCAAAGATGTATAGTACATAAGCAGCTTCAAGAAAAACCCTAACTATGTTTAAGATACGAAGTTAACATACACATGCATACACCTTCTTAAACATATAGAATTCCTGAAATTACATATTCTGAACAAACAAGACAAAACATATAACCTATTTAAACAAAATTCGATCACTAACGCTACTGCTACCCTACCATCACACGTGATACCTCAAAAGCAACAGTCAAACGACATGGAAGAACTAAAATCCAAGATAAAGAATTTTAATCACAAAAATGTAGACTATGATGAACCTCCTAACCAAGTTAATTAGTAAAATGACATAATAACACAACTCTTAAAAATAGCTATATGGAATGCCAATGGGCTCAACCAACATGTTTAAGAAGTCAAACTATTCATGGAACATAACAAAATTGATGTACTTCTTATAACAGAAACACATATCTATATCAAACACCCAAACTACTGCATTTATAATACAAATCACTTTGACGAACTGTTCATTGCGGAACAGCGGTCATAATAAAATCCAACATAAAGGATCGCAAACTAGCTAAATACGAAAAGCAATATCTACAAGCCAACACAATTCAAGATAAAGACAAAACAGCAACTTAAAATTTCTGCCGTCTACCGACTATACCCCTTCTCCAAACACTCAACAGAATAAGCAAAAATTTTAGAGGTAAATGAGAGAAAACTTTATGCATAAAACTAAACTGTATGGTTTAACAAAATTGTATTGAAACGAATGACAGTGAATTATATTCAAATGAAAATGAATAGCGGCAAAAATTTAGCGGCTGGAACCGAAAACTTTGCGCCCACTTCCAGTCAAACCGGTCTCGAGATTTTCCAATCAGGCTGATTTTTGGTGTCTGGGCTTAACTTATGGTCCTTAGTTGGATACTAAAAACATTATTCCTCTATCCGTCAGAGATCAAAAATTATAAGGCTTGACGGATGTCAGAAATAACAGAAATAGAAGCTGTCTCCAGCTTGTAAGCTGCCTTAACCAAAAGTTGAAAAATAAAAGAACGGACAGACAAACGACATTACTTTATACATAAGGCTTCTCATTTTAATGTATAGAAGCCTAAAAGCAAATATGACTTTAAAATCAGTAAAGTAATAACGTTAACAAATACCATCTAGCAAGCGGCTTGGGAAGCTATAATCCCAACGAAAAATTCCAACACCGACAGCTTAATATTAAAGAACAAAATAACTTTAATTATTTTGTCACGGCACCTCAGAAAACGCTAGCAAATCACCTGCTTAGAACCAGACAAACGAGCACTGAATCAGTTTACGAAACAACTCAAGGCATATAACACTACCTAGCCAATCTTACAGATACTGAAACCTCTGAGCATTCGTTTGGGAAAGCAGTCAAAAAAATCAAAAGACCTATTATGCACATACCACCTACCATCAAGTCTTATGGGCCCACACCAGTAAATATAAAGTAGAAACCTGTAATGACCACCTAGCCCACATATTTAAACTCTTTTCCAGCCAGTATCTAGAAGAAAACACTAAAATAATTGACTTTCTTAAATTCCCCTACCAAATGAACATACTGGTCAAAACCATTCAAGTTCCATAAGTACAAGAAGTCATCAGCAAGGAAATTAATCTTAAGAAGGCTCCAGGCTTTGACCTTATCACTGGAAAAATCTTACAACAGTTATCTGAACCCGTAATATGTGTGATCACTCAAATATATAATGCCATTCTCTCCAGTAGATACTATCCAAGCACTTGGAAACTAGCACAAATAACAATAATTCAGAAACCTAGAAAGCCACTTTCTGATCTAACCATCCTGCCGACCTATCCCTCTCTTGCTAATTGTCTACAACATTTTTGAAAAGTTACTATTAAAACGACTTTACTTAATCCTAGATGACCAAAGATTAATTTCCAAAAGCCAGTTCGGATTTCGAAGTCTTTATGCAACTGTTAAACAAATCCACAACGATTTTGATGTATTGGGTTGTAGTGCAGAAAAGCCAAAAATCCGTCTTATAATATTAGTTAACTCAAGTTAGCCTCACATAAATCAACAACCTACCGTTATTATAATCCCTTTAGTTTACAACAGCCAAAAAGTACGGAAAATCTGACCATCAGGAGGAGGTTAGATTTAACAGGGTAACTGACATCAAATGGTCTGATCGCAAAAGAAGTAGTAAACTTGCCCGAAAATTGAAAAAGAACATCAATTAGGACTCTGGGTAGAGCATAACTGACCTGGCAAGAAATAGGCGTGGTGAGGTCGACCATCAGTTGAGCAGTGCATCGAAAGCTGCACTACAAGTTTCTCATTCTTAGAAACTGTCAACTGTTGATTAAAAAACAAGGTAAATGGGAAGTTAAAAATTCTCCAGCCCGGACTGCTACGTATGGTGCGTGGTCTAGAGGAAAGTTAATGAGAGGCATCGTAACACTAAGGAAAGCTTAATGGCGTCTATCGTTGACAATAAGACTTATGGATGGACACATATGGATGTTGTGTTGGTCTGCAGCAGGTTTAGGTCACGACTCGAAAAGGTCGAGGCTGCTGATAGTGACTACATTGACTACTACGATTCTCAAAATTATTTACTTTAATTGTTTATTTATTTTCGGGATTTATCTTTATTACTTTGATTGGAAGTTTTTAGTATCTACGAAACCTCTTAAAATAAATGCTTGTGATGAGATTCTTTTTAAACAATTCTGTAAATAGCAACAGACAAAAAACAAAGCTGAACAGCAACAGTTGTTTGCAAAAAAGGTTGTTAATAAAATCTTACTGAAGAGCAAATGGGCACTCTGCACAAGAACTCGGTACAAATCAATTAATTTAATAGCGCAATGCCATTATTGTAAATTGTAACTTCTTACCTTTTTAATACGACTCAATATAAAACACTGCATACTCTCGACACATTACTTACTAGTACTTATTAGAATTCTGCCAACTTAGTAAGTGGATTTTCATAAAAAGTAAATTAAAAAATAAAAATAACGCGATAATTTTCTATAACGCGCTTGATGTCTTTGAAAATGAATAAAATAAAAAATATAATTTCCTTATTTTTATCTAAAGATAAGATGGTGTGATAGAAAAACACTAGCATAGAGAAATAGCATCTAACATCGTAGTATTTTTTTCTAAATTTAAGAGATAATAGTTCTTAACAGTTCATTGATCTACTTACCGGCTAGTCTTGGAAAATTGTTTAGTTTGTTTATTCATTCAATACATTCTCACAAATATATCAATCTCATTTTTTATACAACTTAACTTTCTTCTTTCTCAAACACAAAGCTACATCGATGGTCACATAGGTAGTTTCTGTGTCAATGCGTTTATTGCATAACTAAATATACATTGACATTGGTAACCCAACATGGGAGATGCTGAAAATATTAGACAATAATATTATTTTTCCCAGAGCGCCTCACAATAGTGCTAACTGTATAGAATCTATTTTATTTTTAAAGATCTATCAGGAAAAATGTTCGAATTGAAGTTATTTAGAAATACAGTAAATAAGCTCAGCGACTTAGATAAATTAGATAATGTTAGATTGAACGAGTTGTTCTTTATTATATAATAACATTGTCATTGTTTTAGCTCTAATGACAATTATCATTAAGAAAACCGTCCAATCACAGCTACATAATTAAAAAACAGGTTGGATTGCTTTTAGAGAAAAGGTCAAAAAAGATCTAATAAATATTCAAATAAATACAGCAGAAAATATAGAAGTGGCAGTAGAGGAGTTTACAACTATCATACAGAACGCAGCGTTGAAAGTCACACCTATAACAAAATCTCACTTAGTGAAACACGACTATCTCCTTGAAATATTGCCTGAAAAATAAACAAATAAAGCAAATGCTTTGTTGATAAAGTTGTGCAGCAATCATTGTAGCCAAATAAATTGCTATGTTTTATCAATAAAACTAAACCAAAAGTAGGAGATCGACTTAAAGTTAAGGTGGTGCTAAAATAAAAGTGCCAAAATGTAAGGCTATAACAAAGAAAACAGTGCATTAAATTTAGTGACTTTTAGGCCCAATAAGATTTCTTGCAGTTAATAGTTAATGTTGTGTCGATAGTGTTGAATCTAGGTTGCAGTTATAAGCATTAAAAAGTCGAATACTAAATGTTTTACGTCATCTGCATGGTAGGACATTAGGAAAACGATTAAGAAGACGTACAAGGTTCCAAAGTAGTTCTATTACGTATATTGTAAAGAAGACATGGAAAATGGTACTGGAAGTGTGAATGAGTTGGAAAATACCCTCATAAAAAAGAAAACCACCCATGCAGAAACGTAGTGTAGAAAGCCAAATAAAAATAAGAATAATCAATATTTTTAGTTTATCCGTAAAAACAAATAACGGCAACAAAGATTCTCTCATTAGTGTACGTTATTTTACTAATTTGGGTCATACTAACTAAAGAAGGAAGCGATGTAACGGTCGACTTTTGAGAATTGAGCCCCCTAGGAGGGTTACAGGCAACCACAGCGGCGGAGCTGCGCGTAAACATTCAAAGAGTTCTAAGTGTGTCATAAAGAAACGTGTCCGTAATCTTGAGCTTGATGTGTGTGATGTTTTCCCAAATATTTGCAAGGTGTATATTTTAATGTATGTCAAAATTAAATCCAACTTACATAACTTCTATTGTAAGATTTTTATTTGATATCTTTGTTCAACACTTTCAAACGGGACCAATTTACTTTTCTGCTATTTTCTATTATTTTTTTATTAACGGTTTTGTTGCAAATTTACAATCTACTCAATTAAACTACAGAGTAATAGGTAAATTGTATCTTATTATTGACTGATGTTTTGAGTTGGGCACTATCCGTTGATGAGATCTGCAAGCCATTCCCATATTAGTCTTCTGTTTGCTAACTGTTAGTTGTAAAGGTTTTGATTACTTCATTGACGAATGGAATTCCAAAGGCATTGTGGACGGTCTAATTCCTGATAAACCATTGGCCATTATATATTTCTAGCAGCATCAACGAGTAAAAGGTTTGTAGGATTTTTGTTTAAAAATTTTCTGCAGCCCCATAGCTCAACCTTGTTTATGAAAACTTTAGTATGACTTTATATAGTAATAGTTCATGATTCAAGGTTAATTGAAATTTTCGCCTGATTAGCCACTACAACTTTTTGACGTTTGGCTTTCCATGTTAACTTTTGGTCTAGAGTGGAGTCCCAGGTGTTTCACTTCAGTTTTTATTGGTATGGGCATATTATTCATAGTAACCGCTACGTTTTATAGTAAATGTTATTTGCGTAAACTTACCTCTGTTGTTTTCATTCTCTACTAATGTAACCAAGTTTGTAACATATTTAGATGCATCTAAAGTTTTTGTGATGCATTGATGGGATTTATGTGTGATGGGATTATACCTGTGTCACTAGTAAATATGACAATTAAGATGGTGTTAATGGTTTGAACATCTGGAGTATAGAGAAGGTATAACAAAAGGCCGGGGACATTACTGTATGGTACACTGGAATTAATAGGATGCCAGTTTGCTAGACAGTCTTTTAGTTTAATTTGGAAGTGTCTTTCATTTAGGTACAATTTTAGTAACAGGTAGATTTGATAGAGTAGCTTCTTTGTTATTTTTTACACTAGTCCGCAGTGCCTCAAATGTCTACTGAAAGTCCAAGAACACCAAAGCATACGTTTGATTTTCTTCGAGGGTACTTCTAATGTAGTTTACAATTCTATGGCATTGCTGGATTGTTAAGTGACTTATTTAGAAGCAAAACTGATGTAATAAGATTAGTCCATCCAATGGCCTTGTTTTCTGTTATACTTTTAATTTTGTTAACCTTCTGATCTGGATATTTGTTTTCTTGGGCATCATTATTTATTCATAGATCTTTGTTTTTGCTATTTTATTCATGTTTTCTCCGGCCACTGTCCAAGTTTGTGAGTCGTACGTTAGAATCCGAAGAACAAATGCGTCAAACACTTTGGTTTTAAGATATTAAAGATTTTTTTTATTAATACTCTTTTTAATTTTATAAAACTTCTTCAATAAACCTTTTTCTAATTTTAACCATATATTCTGAATAGTTGTCCAAGACCTATTTATCTTTTGTCTCTAAGTTAGGATTGTTGAGACTTATTTTTTACATTTGTGTTAGTCATTATTTGGGTTTTAGTCGAATTGATTTTAAGGTTTATTTAATCTGAGGCTTTCGACACCTGCATTACTATGTTCTGCAATATAAAGTTTGTTATACGGTGTCATGTGCACGAAAGTAAAAGATGCAATAAAAAAGATAGCGATACTACCAGAAGACTTTGTGGAACAATCCCAAACCAAACCAAACCAAAGTTGAAATACAAAGATACAACAGTTGAAGCCATGATTGGGAAAAAGATCAATAGAAGGCTCACACTAAAAAATATAGGATAGATACACGTGGAAAAACTTTAAAAAGGCCAATAGTAGATGACTTAAACGATAAAGAAGAGGAAGTGGCAATAAGCTAATTCACATGTATGAACCGGTTTATTGTGGAAGCTTATCAGGTTTTGATAACATAATACTTTTTGCATATTTTCAGTGCACAGAAAAATGGGAAGTAGCGAAAATACAGTTGAATATTGATGTAATGAGAATTATTGCTTTTTTCCGAAGCTGTTTGAGTACTTTTCTTTTACGTTTTATATGAGTATTGATTTCATTTTTAGATAAACTTTGACAGAAGCAAATAAACTTAGGGGTAGAAATAGCTGTTCACGCGAGTTCAGGTACTCTTCTACTTTTACTTCAGTATTTATGTTATTAAATGGCAGTACTGTAAAGACTTGGACAATGTATACTTCGTAGATATTTGCTTTTGCGACAGTAGTACAAATCTAACTTCTACCCGATTTTTAAATATTGACACTGATAATGTTGACTTTTTGAATACCTTAATGGCGTTCCAGATTATATAGTTTTTTTGTGATAGGTTTGTATATAATAATTAAATGTTTCGTTTCAGTTTGATTATATAGCATTGTGAAATCTGTGTGTTAGCCGGTTTAAAATAATGTTGTCTTAGGGGTTTCTCTTTGCTCCGGATTCTGAGTTTTTCTACAGCTGATTATCTTATATGTAGTAGTGTAGTCAGGGTTTCTGGAGCGGTATTTTACCTCATTGGAGTGGTCTGCCAGGCTACTATTTGGATTAGCTTGGTGATATATTCTACAGTGTTATCAATTTTATTAAGGATCTGCATTCTGTAGTTTAGTTTGTTGTTACTGGTAGTGATAACTTTGAAATCTTGCTATTTGGTTTCTCTAATACGCAACCTTAAAAGATTTTTTGATATTACCTTAGTACACAAGGTACGTATTGGGATGTACATGTTACAAATGTCTTTGGTGACTGTAAAACTTAGCAGATTCGAAAGTTTCTTTGAATTTGCTGTCCAATAGATTGACTCACCTATTAATAAGTGCTATAGATTATTTTGCCCTATAATTTGTACCATTGGTTTTGTTTTTTAATGGTCAACTGCCTGAAACTCCAGTCAGTGTGCATTCTAATCTCCTACCAATGTGAACCTAATAGGAATAAAAATTCTTAATATTTTGCAACTGATATGCTATGCCTAGGTGGATTATATACAGCTCGGATTAATAATAGCCAAATGAATAGTTTTACCTCTATTAAAGCTCTTTGGATATTGTTAGTTACATATGGTGGTGGCATGTAGTAATTTATTGCTGATATGATTAAGACTGCATAAGCAATTCCACCGCGATGGTTATTTATATATTGTAGTGTGAGATTTTTATTGCAATATTAATAATAAGATGGTTTGTGGAAATTAATGGACTATCCATTTTGTCGATATTTAAAAACAGAATAACTTTGTGAATATATCTTTTAGTTTATTTGAATTTCAGGCCGCTGTTCTTATTGCGTTAGCCATTATTGGGTTACCTTCTTGATGACTGTTGTAGGTATAGATACGATAACGTTGTTCTGCTTAAGTTATAGAGAGAATATATTTCTAAATTGATTAAGGAATATGGTAGACTTGTCTGGTATACTATTATTGTTGATTGTATTATTTACCGTTTGTGCATATGTGTAGAAGTTTTGATACGATGTGTACAAAGATTTTGCCGGATATCTGCCGTTACATAGAATGCACTGTTTTTGGACATGATTGGCTATCATGCAGTCCCCCACATTTAACACAATTAAATGGCTTCCTGTAGTATGACTCAAAGTGATTGTAACTTTGACAACTTGAACACTGAATTATATTATGTTTCACTCGCGGCATTTCAAATCTTATTTTAATTTTTTGCAAAAATTCTCAGTAAAGATTTTTTTGTGATTTAGTTTCGGATCAAGGTCGGCAAAGAATATTGGTAAAAGGTTCTTACTTATATTAATGACATTTCTTGCTAAGTGCCCTCGTTTAATTTATCTTTAATATTTTAAGTAGGAATTGAGTGGTGTAGGTCTCAAAGTACAACCAAATGCTTGGTGTTGTAGACATAAATTTAAACAAATAATTCACGTAGCTAAATCATATTGCATTTTGAGTATCCAACACTTTCTAATATAAACTAATTATATTTGTGTATTACTTTGTTACAATACAATTATTTAGTTGTCCTTTAATTGTTATTTCCTGTATTTTGACATTATTTATTTTAATAGTCTTAAACACTAATTTTTTTTTGTACATCTTTTGTATAAAAGTTTTTTTATTGTATTTGGTTTTAAAAACTAGATATTTATTTTAGAAATCTAAACAGAAAAATTATTTTTTAAATTTTGTAAGTTAACTAAAAATGCAAAGGCAACTTTATAATTTTAACTATGAAAAATTAACTGATCTCTGATGGTACTCTTGCATGTTTGCAAATAAAAAATATTAAATTTGTATATTTTATTGGGACTAACTTCTAACTGCAACAACATGAAACTCTTAACAACTTCATCGCACAGTTTTTAATTCCTCCCATTTTCTAGCCTATTACCCTCACTTGGGTAGGATGGATTTGGCCTTTGAAAAGCTCGCCTGCAACCCAGTTCCGGAACTTTTAATACACCTGTTCGTGGATGGTTGCGGGTCGCGACGTCGTTCTTTAGCGAGAGCTGCGAACTTAAATTAATTTCGGAGGCATATGTCGGGCCGCATTTAAAGTTTCTGCAACCTTAAGTCTTCAAGTTTTATTGTTATGGCCCATTCCCGATCCTAGAGCGCACTTCATTTTACAGCCGGTCGCGAACATTTCCGCTGAAGTGCACCTAATTTTTTCCCGGATTAGCTGCAAAGTTGGGAATTGCTTTCGATTAGCTGGCTTAAATGGAAGCAGCCGGAAGAAGTGCCTTAATAATGGTCCCTGTTTAATGTTTATCCAAGTTATGGTGTTGGCTAATGTTAAGTAGTGTCTGTTTTATATGTTTATTTATTTGCTCGCAGAAAGGTTATGTACAGTACAATATAATACAAAATGCATACAAAATAAGGCACTTCCTAAATAGAAAATAGATATGTGTCTTTAATTTTTTTTCTGTTTCTGGAAAATTATTATATGGTTTTAAGGTCTACTGTCACGTTTAACCCCTAGCATAAACCTTTCTTATGGGCTTGTGTCATAAAAATTTAGGCCAAAGCTTTGTGTTAGCAATTCTATTGGTTATATTCTGACATCCAGAAGGTATTTTAAAATGATTGGTATATTATGTCGCCTTGTATTATGTATGAAAATAAAATCTCCAACAAAACTTATATATGGTGTAATAAGATATCATTAACAAACCGTTTAGGCTCAGATCACGTACGCCGGTTGCTTCAATAAAGCCTTATTTTAAATGATATTTACCCCACACTATATACGAACTATAACCAAAGTTGATACGACATTGGACAAACTATTTGATAAGTCATCCATACAATTTTAAAAATTGAAATCAATGCCCTTGAGTTCAAATTCCAGAACTTTCTGGAACCGCTTATTTTAATATAAATTAGTGTTGTTATAGTAACCGTTGACCGTTGCCTTAATAGTATTATAATTTTTGATATTTGTGCAGCAGTATAGTCGTTATGAATTAAGTTTAGTTTGGAATTAAATCGTCGTTCAATTCATATTTAATTTATCATAAAGGCTGAACAGAGAGTAGCAAGTACAGTCGAGATTTGTTACAAGAACCAAGTAAAACAAAATTTAGAAAGCGTTTCAAAGGGCGTCTTAAAAGGCAAAATACTGCGATCAAGGAAATACCAAAACTAGATACTTTATCTCACATATTGTGCAGCAATCGCAATCGCCGCGATTAACTTTAACGACTTTAAGTCCAAATTGTTGTACCTCAAATGTTTAACTCCAAGAAGCTTTGAGTTCATAGAACTCGAAAATACTCCCAAAGAAACCCAGTTATATCATTTAATAACCCGAAGTAGTGGTGCGTAAATGATAAACTTCGTAAGTTCGTGGTTTACAATGGTATTTAACAAAACGATGATTGTGACTTTAAAAAATCTGAAGGACTGTATGCCATCTCGCTCAAAAAGATTTTGTATTAATTACTTGTTTAAAAAAAATAATGAACGGAGAAAGCAACAGACACAATTGTTGAGTTATTGAAAATCAATCGGAATAGCTTGTGCACCATGCACTTTCTGAGGAGAATCAACGTTTTTAGCAACTAAGGGCTTTGATAAGTGAAAAAGTAACCATATAATAAATGAACATGACAACAATTCTAAATACATTCTAATATTTATTAATAGAAGTTAAGTTTTACAAAAACTGAATTATAAAATAGCAGAACAGTAAAAGGAAAAAACTTTATATTGGCGAAATGTTCTTTTAAGAGTTGTTGAAGATATGCAGTTTTTAGCTTCTAGTAGACGTGGACTGCCATTTATGGCGATAACAAAAGATTAGACTATATAAAAAATAATAACATTGTTGGCTGTGTGGAAAGCGCCTAGAGCTCAGAGTGCGCATGATTAGGTGCTACATATTTTTTGTTTTGCTCTATGGATGTGAAAGATAGACTCTGGATTCAATAACCGAGAAAAAACTAGAGGCATTTGAGATGTACCTATACAGCCGAATACTTAAATTATCCTGGGTTCAAAGAATAACAAATGAGAAGGTGTTTACTCGAATGCGAAAGCCTCTTGAACTTACTCAGGCTAATAATAGAAGGAAAAATACATGGCAGAAGATCAGTTGGAAAACCACAAAACTCCTGGTTAAAGGACTTACGAAGATGATTTGGCTGTACTTCAACAGAAATTTTCAGAGCAGCAGTGTCTAGAACGATGATTGCCAGATGGATCGACAACCTTCGAGAAGGCAAATTGAGAAAAAGAAGAACTGATTTTAAAATTCAATCCTTTTATAACCAAACATCTAGAAAAATTTGAAATAAAAAAAAGAGGTCGTCCCTCCTTGTATAAAGTATGCCATCAATGAATTTATTATACAGTTAGCAGCTCAAGTTAAGGCAGATATTGTCCAAGAGATTTTAAATGCCGGGTAATATTCCATAGTTGTAAGCTCAACGCCAGATGTGTCATACATAAATCTACTAGCTTTTGTGGTGTCCTACATACCATCTATGAAAACTCATATTTATTTCTAATTGCGGGTATAAGATTAAGAGACGGCAAATGCTGTAATGTCAACCGTAGATTTTCTAGATCTTGATCTAAATAACTGCAAAGAACAGAGCTAAGACAATGCACCATGTCTGGGTATTACAGAAGTTTTAAAACCACATATATCTCTTACGCAGGGCACTTTCCGAAATAAAGAAGAGTTTACAAGCCTGAAAAAAACGCAAATTAATATATAAAACTTACTTCTACAAAACATACATTACAAGAAAAGGGAATGCAAAAGTTAATTTTGGTGAAAACAAAGATAAAAAGTACGAATTCACACGTCAGTTTTTTATAATAGATACATATTATTCTGCAACTGAAGAGGTCAATGCAAAAAGTGGTAAAGTCACATTTTTTAATTTATGAGTTATGACCGTTTGAAAGCTTTAAAAGGCTTCCACATCTATAATATTTATTGATAACGATTAGTAATTTTTGATGAGTATAATAACTTACACTATGCTATAAAAAAGTTTTTTCGATTAGCAGAAAAAAATTGAAAATCTGGTCTTAGCTACTTCTTGGGAAAGTAAATAAATATAAAAATTCAAAATGTGAAAATTATATCTTATTTTACTTCAAAAACAGAAATAGTATTATTCTTGTATATAATCCCTTACATAATAACGACAGAAAAAAATCGGAATTATGTCGAAAACTAAATTTTCCAAAAATCAAAAGTCCCAAGAAAACAAGAAACTTTACTTATAAATATCGGTATCACTTCCGATATCATTCACAGCCTCATTGCGGCTGGATGAAACCACATTAACAGCGTTAATAAGAGTCCTCATGTAAATCTCAATATCCCCCGAGGTTTCAGAGTTTTGTAACAGACTGAAACTTTTTAGGTTTTATTGTCAAGTAACTGTCGCCGTATGCCAATTTAGGAATCGTAGAGATTCTTGTGTTCATATCCACTTTATAGAAAATCGTGTTTGTGCAACTTTCTATCATAGACCCTCTAGTTTGAATCGGTTTTCCACTTTCAAATCTGATAAATCGAGTTTTGGAAATAGTTAGGACGGAAGTCTTGACGTACGGCATAACCCATTGTGTGAAATCTTTTACTTTAAGAGTTCTACCGCCTGGAACTGGCTCTTCGTTTAGTTGACGACTATGTTAATCAAATACGACATTAAAAAGATTTTTCTTTCTGTACGTTTTGATCACTTTAATGTAAGTCCATGGACTTACCAACTTTTTGACACTTAGCTACTTCTTGTGCTGAAATAACGATCGACTGAGATATCTACATAAGGGTTTAGCAGTAGGGAGCTTCTTGCCACAAATCTGACCTTACCAAAGTGTTGTACGGGTAAATTTATATACATGGCGATACTTAACCCACTTTCATCAAAATGTGGACATACCCACTTTTTGAACTGACTCCTTTTTTAATTTTCTGAAGCTTAACTTGGAACGAAAAAGAAAAATATATACAGAATTTTTTTTATTAAGAGTGCATATTTACAATCTACTCTATAAAATATAAGTGAGTAATACACAAATTGTATGATAAAGTAGAAGACTTGAGGGAGAACCATCTATTGATGTTACTCTCAAATAGGAGGCTTACGCCTGGTTGGGCTGATGTGTAGTCATGGGCCCATTGGCGATGCAGTCTTCTTGTCACGACTGGTTCTTGGAGTAGCTGATAAACGAGCTCGTTTTTTGGGTCCCACTAGAGTGTGTTGATAGGAAGTTGCTAGTCTATGTATTTCGCTAGAGACATATGCGATCTCTAGGTCTTCGTGGAGGGTCTGGTTGGTAACGTACCAAAGGGCATTTGACATCAGACGAGGAGTCTGGAAACGCTGCAAGATTTTACTATTTCACGGCTTGGTGTAACCCCATGTTTGGATGCCCTAGGTCCAAATTGGCTTCAGGATGGCTATCTAGAGGAGAACTTTGTTTTTGAGGTGTATATATATATATATATATATATATATATATATAGACACAAACATACTCTCAACTAGAAAATGAAAAAATAAGTAAAAAAGCAAATTGGGTATTGGAAAAGTATGCTTATAATTTAAATAAAATATTTCCAAAGCAATGTGTAAATTTTTAAGAATCAATAAATGTATTGACAAAGAAAATAATAATTTCAGATGAAAAACACAATTAGAACCATAACGACTTCTAGCACTATTAAAGTCGGGAGACGTAGGTAGAATCTAGTTTTCCCGTAATTGCCATCTTTCTAAGAATTTTTCTAAATATGACAGATACTAACTATACTAGAGAACGATATTTTTCCCATCTTAATCTTTTATGTGATGACATAGTTCAGAGGTTTGCTAATTCCAAATTCAGGAAAAATATCTTTTAAATAATAATTTTAGGTAAAAGAGACATTTGTTTTTATTTTTGTCCTTTATATGTGAATGTACGGAAGCATGGTACTGAGTTGTATGTAACGAAAATTGAAAATAAAATAAACGTTTTATCTAAACGATCAACTTCTTAACAATTTTTTGGTAATGTAGCAAATATGTAAAAATTTGAGGGATGAAAAATCTCTTAGTACCTTCAAAACACCCTTTGTGCCACTTATTGACTTTATATCACTTTAATCTAAGCCATGTTATGCTCTGACTAAAACTGTCTCTTGGACGGCTTCTTCAATGTTATATCTATTTTTTTAAGTTATTAGTAACGTAAATAATAAATCAAATATTGATAAGCAAAATATGTGCAATAGCGCATTAATTTATTAACTTTTGAGTGTATAAAACCATAATATATAATATTGCTGTAAAATTGTTTATTTTTCTAAGTTAAAGAGTAAATTACTTTATTCTAAAATGAAATAGATAATATAAAGCAGATTCTCTTTTATAAAAATACAAGAACTAGTTATAAGGCCTTATTAACTTACAAAATTGCTAGAGCCTTTTTAAAATTCAATTGTTCCAAGATAAAAAATAAATTTATAAAGCAATAGAGTTTGTCGGCTGATCAAATTTCCAGTTTTTGCGGCCGTAATACACGGTGCAATAAAAATTTCAAAGGGGCGGTTTATTACTTGTGAAATATTGGACGCTCCCATCACGTTCCTCCGCCTGTACGGGGAGTTTCATAAATAACTGCAAATGTACAAACGGCTCCTTGGCAAGTACGAGTTAATTTGAAGCTGCCAATTAATTTTTTAGGTTTGAAAACAGTAGTATTTACAAGTTGCTGCTTTCATCTGCAAGTACCAGACGAGGGTGCGGATTTTCTCACGCTTTTTAGCGAAAATCCATTGGGACGTTGTTGCAAAATAACGAAATCGAGCAAAAAGTAATTTCTGCTTCATTGAATATTTATGATGCTCACGAACCAAATTTCGCCTTTTTATAGGGACAACAAAAAGCAAACCGCTAATTATCGCAAGCTTGTTACTCTATTAAAGAGCAAGCATATTCAAATTACTTTTTTGTTTTATAATAATGTTTGTTATAATTTTAATAAAAAAAGTTAATATTTGTTTTCATTATTTTTTATGTGCTATTTTACTCTCTTCCACATTACAACTTTTTGAAGTCATTAACGACTTCAAATAACACTGGACTCTATTGTTACAGATAAAGTTGTTACAATAGAAAATGTTGGGTGAGTAGCATGCTAGAGTTTAATTATTGATTAGTGTGCCATATCGTCCATCATGTGCTCTAATTCAGAAAAAAAAAATAATTACAGGGCTTTATAACAAGTAATTTCAGAAAGATAAATTGGTGCTGTCAGAAACTTTTGAAATACATTAAAACGGAATGTAATGGCTTCTTAAAAAATTATTAGAAATGTACGTGGGTGAATCATATATAAATCAAACTTGTTTTTTTAAATTTATTGAATCATTATAAAAATATAAATATCACCAGTTATTGTTTTACACAATATCCTACTGAGTTAGAAATAAAGGTGGTTGCGACTCTAGCCACTCTTCTTTTAATGGTTAAAACAAACGATAATTCAAGTGAGAAAATGCTAGACTGCAGAGACAGTGTTCCCTTGTAATCCAGAACAAATCCTCAATTGTCCAATTTAAGCAGCCATGTGCATGCACTTAAGACTTGTTAATGGTGTTGTATCTAAACTGCGCATAAATCAGAATTTTGGCCAGTTTTATACCCTTTGTACGACACTGCCTGCCCAAAGGAGCGAGAGCGGCCCCGACGTGCATATACGAACGCACGGATCTCGTGTAAATCAAGCGCTCAGAGCACGGCACGTTAAATTTCATGTCAGCTGTTTTTGTTTACATTCCGTTAAAATATATAGCCTGTCTTTGTTTACCAGGCAAGCATCTCCTCGTCTAAATCAAGAGCGTAGAGCACGCCACATTTCTTTGTTTACTTTCTGTTCTAATGTATAGACAGATTATTTCACTTTATTATATAATGTTTTTAAACTTATTTAAAATTATTATTATTATTATAACTAGGGCTACCCCTTGATGAACATCCTCAAGTTTATCGAAAGGAGTTGTTAGCTTGATTGATGGACGCATGGTGAGAGGCGGCAGTACAATGAGCTCCATTGTGGTCTAAGTGCGCGCAACTTTGTTACCCTCCGTGTTGAATCTGAAATCCAGAACAGGATTTCTCTTAATAAAATATATGTATATGTACACTCACATTTGTAAAGAATAAAGCAAAATTATTTTAAAGTACCACGAGTGCTTTATTACCCGCTCTGAAACGAAAATTTTCTATCGCTTGCGGTTCCGGAAATATAATACCTCGGCCGCGCCTGCCGCCAAACCAGAATTTGTCATTCGGAGGCGTTCGGGTCGGCACGGAAAGGCACGAACAATTTTGATCTTTAGAGTTGAACTTTGACCTGTGTGACAGCAGCACTCATAATTTTTTTTATATATATAATTATTTTGTGACAAAAGTAATTTATTTCTTGACTATTTCTGTTTATAGTTTTTTTCGTGTAGTTTTTTATGTTTATGTTAAATATTTTGATTATTCTATCATTTTTTTATTAATATATTCGTTTACAAATGCTCTTATTCTTTCCTTACCCTTTTTCCTGATTTTTCAGCTGAATAATGTAAGAAACAATTTCTAGGAATTTCTATAATTTCTAGCCCATTCTTTTTTGTTTAAGTTTTTCCTACTGTTGCTGGCTTACATTTACACTTATCATTCTTCTTGGCTGAGTGATTACCTGCTTCATTTTCTCTTGATTTCGTTTTTTGCATGACACTTTAATGTATTTTATTTTTTATTATTATCCATTTTCTGTACCATTTGTATTCATTACTATTTATGTCGTTTAATTCTTTTTTATTGTGGTCATTTGTTGTGGCTTTTGTAATAAATTTTCTTGTTTTTACAAGTCTTTTAATCACAGTATGTATTTATTTTTTTGGTAGTATTTTACTCACAGACTTGGTTTTTTAGCTTTCAACTCATATTTCAACATATTTATTTTTTCAAATTTTATATTGCAGTTTCTATTTATTTCTTTTTGTGTAATTTTTGTTTCTTTTAAATGTTGTATCTTAAAATTCTCATTTAATATTAACTTTTATTTCTATTATTTTGTATGTATATTTCTTGACCTTCGAATTTTTTTAGTGCTAATTCTCACTTGTCTTATTTTTAAAATACATTAATGGTTTGCTTTTATTGCTCTTTTAAATACGTTTTTTCTAATCTCTTTACATCTTGTACTTTTTTGCATTTATATATTTCAATTTCAATATCTGACAATGTCTAATTTACTTAAAATAATATATTTTTATCTTATTTTCTTTTCTAATAACTCAATTTCTTTATACTGTTCCGGTTCGGTTAGTTTTTAAGTTTATTTTCTCGTTTAAATAAAATATTTTATAGTTTAGTTTATGCTATGTTTTTTTGTATTATTAATGTTTATAATTCATTTATTAGTGTTTCTAATTGTATATAATTTTAAGTACAGTTTTTAAGCTTAATTTTTATAGCCTTTTTTTGTCAACTAAATTTGTATTCCCTTATTTTATTTTTGAGATATGGAAACCGTTAGTATATTACCTTTACATAGCTTTACACTTTATAGCAAATTTAATTAAACAGACACGAGAAAAAACTTATAGCTTTATAGAATGAGTAAACAAATTAAAAATAAGAAAACAATAAAAAACGATTACCCTTTTTTCATTGAATAAATAAAATTTAATTTTTTAGGAGCTATTTATTAATTGAAGAGGTAAAATTTTACTCGCCCGTGCTAGTTTAAAATAATATTTAATAATTTAATATAACTTAAAATTAGTTTACAATGAAATATATTATTTTATTTTTTATATCTATAACGGTGTTCAATTCTAGTAGTAATGTGCAGTATATTTATTTTCGGGCATGAACAGATATTAAATAATATCTCGCACCGTAATATACACACCTCAAGTTACAACGCACATTTCTTTTGAAAAGCAAGAAATTCAGTTAATACACATACTAAATTCCCTTAAAACAATAGTCAGAGAGCTAAAACGGAAAATTTGAAGCGAGTTTGAGAAAGAACTAAACGATAAATGCAAAATATACCACAAAAAACATTTTGAGCCCAATAATAACAATACTAAAAAGCTCCACATCAAAAATTTACCTGAAATAGTAAGGGATATAATCAAATAAAATGTAAACAACATGATATAATGTTTTAAAGACATAACGGGAATATTTACAAAAAATAACTTTTATATGGAATAATAAATTCATAATCAACAACTAGAAGTGGATACAGTAGATAAGTAACTATTACATAGAATTTAAAAAAGATAAAGTAGAAGAAGAAATTGTGCAATTGTCAACAACAGTATTTAAAATGTTAAAATGGATAGGAAAGGATGGGACATATAATGTTAAAAAATATGTAACAAATCCTAAAACAAAAATATGGTAATGAATGTTTAAGAAAGAAATTAAAAGCACCAATCTACAAATAAAAAACGAATAAATTGCAGCACTTATAGAAGAATATATTTATCTTCAATCATTTCTACATACAATATTTTTGAGAAAAAATAAAAAAAATTGTTGAATTGCATTGAGATGTATATATAAAACAGAACAGTCTGTATAAGCAATCCTGATATGAGCAAATAAATCTCAAACATTTAAAAAACACGAAAGCAAGATAGACATTACATAATTAAAATACCCAAGAATATTATTTGGGAAAATAAAGTAAGACTACGTAACAAACAAAGAAAAAGAAATAGAATAGAACACAAATCAATACTAAAGAAAAAGTTAATTATAGTGACTGCGACATGTAATCAGAATGAAGAAAAAACATACATGTTAAAAGGATAATAGTAACAAGTAAAGCCTAGGTAAAAAGACATAATAAAGGAAAGGCTAAATTATTATTATCTTTTTCATAGTGTAACAATCGACCATCAGGAGCAAACGGACAAGTATTGCAATAAATAAGAGTAAATGAAAAGAGCATTTTAGGAATAGAATTTGGAGTAAAATAAATACAAAAAGCATTTAAAAAGTTTTTCAGAACATGGGAGACTATTCGAAAAGTTTAAAAAAGAAATTGAAAGGGTAGATACTTTATTGATAAAGCTGTGCAACAATCATTTATAACTAAAGAAACAAATCTAAGAGCTGTGTGAAACTGCTGTCTTAATTATGAATATTATTACAAAAGATACAAAGAAAGCAGGAGCTTGACTAAAAGTTAAGAGGGATGCTATAATGAAAGCGTAAAGTAGCAAAACCAAAATAAAAATTAATTAGTGTACCCAGCTAAAAGCGCGTGTTAAGATCAATAATATTTTTGAAACTTAAAAGGTGATCTAGAAAGAATCTTGAAAAACTTTAATGGCACTAAATCCAGTCACAGTTATCGTTAGGTTGATGCATAAGCATCCAGCATTTTTTATAGACAATTTAGGACAGAATTGGTAAACGGCATCAACAACAGCAATGTTTATCTCACCCAGCCAAAAATTCTTGAAAAAATAAGCACCATGGCAATGCCCACCTACCTTATCAAACACCATGTAATCTGATCCATCACCAACAAAAGTTGAACTTTTCCGCAAATGATCACGCTCAGGAAAATGTTCTTTGGTAAATGAGAGCTTCTTTGTCTATGGAATGGACTGTCTTCCAAGCAAGTAGATAGCAGTAATTAAAGATGATAATTATTATATTGTTTTGAAAATGATGCATTGGGTAATAGTATCGAGAAGCTAAGTGTTGAAATTCCTACGTCGCTTAAGTGATAGAACATCAGGAGAACACTTTGAAATTAAGAAGGCGTTACGGAAGATTTAAGAACGATATTAGGTAAAATACAAAGAAGGCATAAATAGATATTTAATGTAGAACTTTAATGTAGAAAACCAAAAAATGAGAGTGATTTATCCCTACATACAAACAACGACAAGAATATCCTTGGTGATATGAGTTGTTGTATCAATAAGACTCGAGCGTGCGAAATATAAATTAAGAAGCATTTGCAGTTCACTCTTTTTTCTACCAACAGAAAACATGAATTAATATGGCTATTTCTCCACAGCCCTTTTCCCAGCGTCATATGTCATTGAGCTTCTGAAAAAACAGTCTTAAGAAAGAAACAGTGTAAGAGTCGACCACCGGGGCTAAGCATCCCTGGAAAAGCCGCGAAAAACCACAGCGGCAGAGTAGTATGGAAAATTCTCAGCTTTATGCTTCTTATAAGCCTTATGTGAATATTTGAGCGGGTCTGAAGAACGGTAAAGAAGGTAGTAACTTGAAATACGCCAGAAAACAGTTAGTGGTGGTATTATTGCGTTAGCTAATTAGTGGCTAACTTACTGTTTTCTTGGTCTTATTAAATTAAATAACACATTATATATTTTTAGCTTTTGTTCCGTCTGAATTACTATAACCATATGGATTCCTTATAGTTTTATTCTAACTTTTACCAAATAATAACATTAATTCTGACTTAATTTACAACTAGAGGGGCAATAAGTATTTATGTTGAGACTAGGAATACTGATAACACCGATTTTAAAATATTTGAAAGATTTTGTAAATGTCTCTAGATAACTTTTTTTAATCAACTGATATAAAAACCCCACGAAGGTTGTGATCTATTCATTCTGTCACGAAAATTAAATGTAAACCTTTTTTTAATTTTAAATTCTGTATAGCACTAATTTAATTATTTATGTACAAATTGAATTTTTATTTACTTTAATCGGCATCAGAAATTTATGGTAAGATAAAGCGAATAAATGTTATAAACTTTAATTTATCACAGATATACTTTTTTTTTAATTTAGATAATTTATATAATCTATACATCACGTTCAGATTTTTACTTATCTATTTTTTTGTAAGTATATTGTTTTTATTTGCATGTAAATCTATTGTTTTTAAATAAAAAAAAGTTAAATTAAAAAACCGACAAGGCGAACTTTTGTTTAAAAAGAACAATATTACCTAGTAATTGTATCACTTTTGTAATGATGAGATTTTATTTATCCTTGGATTGTAATTTATTTACTATATATTTACAACTAATCAAAAATATTAACAAGCAAATAAATTCGCATACATGATATATGGGGAGTAACGCCGTTATGTGATCTCCAATTACTAAATTAATTAGTTAGGTCACTGAACTATATCCGCTTCAGTCATCTTGGTACTCTATTTATTAAGTTTGTCACTAATACATTAGGGTAATTGGTGATTCGTGCCGTGTACCTGCTGCAATCGTCTTGGATTAGGTCTTTAATTCAAAAGATTATCAGGTCATTATGTAATATGAGGTTATTGACTTCGAAAGCGTTAAAGTATGTCCACGTTTGATGATTTAGCACACCCCCAAAACTAGATTCCATATATCCATCCATATTGGCACTAACGGCGTTATATAGCAACACTATCAAATTACGTCAAATCGTTTTTTCTTGTCTCTTGATTTTTATATGTGTCTTCCAAGTGAATTTGTTGCCAAAATTTATGCCCAGATATTTAACATCTTCTTTGTAGGATATAAGATTTGTAATGAAGGTTACTAGAAGTGAGTCAATATTCCAAAGGGCGAATATTATAGATGTTAATCTATGTTCTTTGATTGTGATTCGCCAATTTCCCGTCCACTTCTCTAAAACCTTTAGTGTATTCTACAAATTTGTTGTTGCTTGGAATCGATTATTGTAAAAAGATAATGTGATTATGTTATCCGCAAAGGTGGCTATTGTAACGTTATCAGGGACAGGTATGTCTGCCGTAAATAGTTCGTCTAATGTAAAGCCTAAGACGCTACCTTACGGTACACTAATTGTTGTATTGCTTAACTAGGAGATATCCGTTTACTATATTGATTAAAATGTGTGCCAGCGTGGTCCCGTGGTTGAGGGACGGGCTGCGTTCATTCGAACAGGGGGTAATAATGGCGGTCGTCTTAGGCGCGGTGCTTGCCACATCGCCCCGCATCAGCTATGGTGCGCGACGACCGGGCAGAGAGAGCGAACGTATGAGAGCCGTAACCTCTCAGTTCGCAGGCCGTGCTCCCACGCGGAGCGTAGAGCCTTACCATTATTATTATTATTATCATTATATTGATTTAAATAATAGGTAGTGTTAATAAAAAAAGTTTTTTATCTTATATAATAAGACAGGCTCGACAAGAAGTTTGACAACGTCCAAAAGTACAGTTAAATGCTATTTTTCTTCAAAAATTTTCTTGACAACGCCCACTACTTTATGCACTTGTTCTAAGATAGAATACTCTTACACGGAAATAAAATAGATGTTGAGGGATTAAATAATTTTCCTGTATTATAAGACTGGGCTTTCTTAATAGTATTTCATTCAAATAATTAGAAAGTACCGGCAAACACAATGTCCATCGCTAGGGATCCTGCGACTGAGCTGTATTACCTGACTTGTATAAGAATGACTTCCAAAAATTTCCAGTGAATGGGAAAGAATTAAGTTCTGATTATAGCATCAAATATTTGTGTTATAACTACTAAGGTTTTTTTTGGTAGCTGACAAAGCAACTCGGCTGTAATGAGGTTTTAGCCTAGTATTTTACGGGTTTTGAGGCATTTTATCTTGTTTTGTGTTATATAGAGAGTAGACCTAATTGGAGTGATGCTTCAAGGAATTCAAGAACTGCACAAATATCAAGAGGAGTTATTGTTGTTTCATATGAATGAAATGCAACAGCCAGGTGCTGCTTTATAATTGCGGGCCCAAGGGACATTAATTTTATAAATAAAAGGAATAACAGTAACGTGTAGCTTCAGTTTTCGACTTGACATAAGAAAGTAGTCGTCACGTTGTTTGAGTTAAGTTGCTAATGTAACCGCTAAATGTTTTTCTTTCATTCTTTTAGCAGTATTTTTAGTTGCATTTTTAGAATATCCAGTTTGTTACAAAATTTTATCTTTCTCCGTGATCTTTTGTCTAATATTTAATGGGTAGGTCTTTTACTGCTACTGTAGTTTTGCTGTAATTTTATAGGCGTAATTGCACAAGACGTATGCTGTAGAACATAAATTAGTTGCTTTACTGTTACCTCAATTTCTGTTACAGAGTTAAATTCCAATAGAATCGATAGGTGGTCGTTAACATATTGATCCCAATCTCTACTATTGTGTAAGAGTGGTCTTATAGGCTTTTCATTATTAATGTACTCAACTATCTGTATACATTAATGCAATTATCAATGATAGTTTTATTTAGTTGTGTTCTGTTAAGATTGATTATGTTAAAATTACATAAGGGCTGGTTAAAATTTAAAAAGTCTTTAAAACTAATTTTGTATTATTGCATACCTGCCGATACTGCCATCTTTCTAACATGGTTTTTAATTTTGAGATTTGCAGCTTGTACATGTTTATTTTATACTTATCGATTTCTTAATGTAATATTTTATTTGTAATGATTTACGCTGTTTGGGTGTGAGCTGTATTGTAAAATGATAGGTATAATAATTATAATTGTAAATACTGAAGTAACAGTAGTTTGTAAAGTGAATAATTTTTTGGTATCTAGGAATGTTTTTGTTTAAAAAAGGTGTCGTAAAAGTCCGTTCACATTCTTTGTAGCTACTATTATTTGGAAGGTTAATTATCATAGATTTTTGTTATATTAGCTATGTGAACATAGCTTCGAATGTTGATAAGATTTGAGATAGTAATAGGTCATGCGATTACTACCTGTTCCACTTCATGACCCACTTTCTGCACAAGCGCAGTTTTAATTTTGTGGGCGAGGTCCAAGGCTACATCCAGGAGTACTTTGCCTCAAAATGTCGGGATTGGTTTTGCAAGGAAATCGAACAGTTTGCTGGCCACTGCGTGAAGTGTGTTGACTCGAATGGGCTGTATTTTGAGGAATAAATATCGGGCGTTATATATAAAATTGAGAGGAAACGAGCTTTCTAATGAGTCCAAAATCATATCAACTTAGTTGGTCAAAACTAAAAACGTCGGCAACTTTTGGAATCACCCAGTATATTACATTTGTTTAAGACGCATGCATTAAATAATTTTGACTTAATGTTTATTGCATATATGAATTGATGTTGCATTGAATAATTTTTTCGTGGGGGAAATAAAATGCCCGATGTAGATCGAAACTAGCATGACGCAGTGCTACAATTATATTATCGTTCAAAGTTATCAAAAAATGATTTTTCTAAAGATTTGATATCACATAGTCAAAAACGACATGCATGTACTGAATAAAGAACCGGTTGTGATGCTGGGGTATGGAAAGCAAAGGAATAATGCCATAGCATATTTTCCTGGAAATTAACCTCATCACCATGCCTAGAAAACATAATAGCTGCTAGTTTCGGGCTTTCTTTAGGTGGAAGAGGCGAGCGAATAATCATTTGGTATAGACCCGCTTGAAATTAATGAAATGAGGTGGCCGAACTTGAGCAAATTCCGACTCAACTTATATAATGTACATTATACAGAAGAAGAATTTGTAAATATCTATAACGGAGTCGGATTCCTATTAAGATCAGCTATGGGGAAAGCAACCTTGAACTTTTGGCCAATAGCAGATCGAGTTGTAACGATACAGTTGAATACTAAATCATTCAAAGCAAATATAATACAAAAGAATGGTTCGCATTCTAAAATTTTAAATAATATGGTCGAATAATTTTATAAACAAGTGGAAAGTAAAGAGCGACACATTCACTACAACAATCAGCGGCTTTAATACTAACATAAGCAAATAAAAACAAGGAAACATAGTTAACCACTGAGGACATGGAAACATTAATGACAGATATAACGGCTAATACAGATTTGTTAAGAAAAAAAAATGTAATCGTTACAAATACATCTTATAAACTAACTACACGCATAGTATATAATGGAAAGCTCCATGAGATAATTCAAGCAATATTATCAAATAGATTTCTTTACCATATAAAAGACATAACTTAAAACTAGTTAAAACCTATCTAGGTACAGATGTACCATCAGACCAGAACTTTTTGGTTGCTGATATGTATCTGCGTCTCAAAAATATTAAACCACCTATTAAAAGACAACTATTAAATTAAAATAAAAGACATTACTTTAAAACAGCTAGGAAAACAACTTCAAAAGTTATAACACAAAAATTACTCTAATACCAATAAAAATTTGAAAAACAGGAAATAATAAAAACTCATTTAAAAGTAGAAAATACAACAAACAAAAACCACCAGTGGGTGACGGATAAGATAATAAAAATTATAGAAAAGAGACGCCGCTTAATGAATAAAGATAAACACAAATATAAATAAAAACACAAAAAATTTTGAACAGAAATTAGAAAAGTGAAAAATGACTACTGAAGGGTTGTATAAAAATTAAACAATTGCGAGAAAAACATAACATGTTTGCTCTTTATAATAATAAATCAAATCCGTAACAGGAGTGTACGGTCAGTTAAGTATTAATATAATAACTGATGACGTAGAAAACACCATATATAACATAACACAAATTAAAATTATGGAAAAAAATTAACAAACTCTTTCATTATGCTAGGATATTAAAGTATGAATTGGATAAGGTGCATAGCGGATCAATTATAATAAAAAGAAGAAGTAAAAATGAAAAATAACAGGGCGCCAGATACTGATAAAATACCAGCAGAAAATTTGAAATTGTTTCTAAGCGATACTCCCGAAGGACTAGTTCAGTTATGTAATACAGTGTACGAGTTTGGAGACATACGCAAAGATTGGTTGAGGTCAACTTTTATCGACTTACCCAAAAAACACAAAGCAAATAAATGTTATAAAAATTTTCAGACAATTATTTTAATGAGCCACACGCTGAAAGTGCTTGAAAGGTAATCTACGAACATCTAAATAAAAAGACAGAGACTGACATCGAAAAATTGCTGCTTGGTTTCAGAAAAAACCTACAAAAACGAGAAGCTTTATTCAAAATATATTCAGAAAGGTATTCGTCAAGGCTGTGTCCTCTCGCCGCATTATTCAAGTGTATTTCAAAGAACTCTTTGATGCAAAATTCAAAAATTAACTAGGCATAACTATAAATGGTGTAGTGCTCAATAATATGCGGTACGCTGATACTCTAAGGAGTCTGCTAAAATAAAATATATGGAGATCAGCAAAACAAAAAACCTATATAGAGATGAATCGGCTGTAGATGTATGCTATATGACAGCTAGGATCACTCCAGAAAAATTCGGCAACAAATAGACGGAGCCACAGTTAACTTTTTGAAAATGAGAAATATATTCAGCAGTAATGATCTAAGCTTACGATTTCTAAGAATAGGACAAAAACCACATGCAAACGAATTAAAACCTTTGAAATGTGGATATACAAATACACAGAATAAAATGGACAGGTTATATAACAAATAAAGTGGTACTCCAAAGAACAAAGTCAAAAGAGAAGTATTAAAAACCGTAAAATTAGAATTTTTTGTTTGGGCTATGTTATGCGAAATAATAAATACAAAGAAAATATTTAAGGAAAAATATAACCTGACAGGAGAATGGTTTAGACTAACTGCGAGCTGTTTCGAGCAGCAACTACCAAAATAACCATAACAATGATAATAATCAACATTCCATAAGCGGGTATAACACAACGAAGAAAAAGGATTGTCATTAAGAAATTGGAATTTGCTGTTAAGTAATAGTCATTTGTTGTTGGAATGAATGCATATTTAAGATCATGCCAGACACTGGCGATGAAAGTGAACGTATGGATACCACGCGTGCTATAGCCATATATCCACTCGGCTGCAAGCCAACTCCTTTAGATATATTATTTTTTTGAATTATAAACGTAACGATTTTCCTATATTATCTAAATTTAATTATTTGACCCCTAATAGTCGCCAAAGTAAGGACAGATTAATTAACAATTAAGTCATTTAATTTTCGTAAATTACTTCCCCCAAATTTTGAATATATTAGAGCCTTCCATTCAAAAAGCACATTAAATCAATTTAAATAAAGTTAATCAATTGCAAATAAAACAGAAAAGTTGCGCCACGGCAAAATTAAATAACAGATTAGCATAATGATAATAATGGCAGTTAATTTGTATTTAAACATAACACTAAATTAAATGCTCATCGATAGTAGTATGTATACTGCGATTAAATATAATTGGGCTTCCTATCAAAAAAAGAAAACTGACAAAGCCGTGGTAGCAAATAATATGCCTTAATAAGCGTTAAAGCGGTGCAGCAAATGGAGGCTCTTCTCCGACAAAAAGTTAATACTTGGAAGCTGCGAGCTATAAAAACTCTTTTTGCTGTAATTGCTGCTTTTAGCCGTTAGTTCCTCTTTCGTTACAAATGCACATGTTAATACTACCGGAAAGCACCACTAAGTACAGTTTCCTACTTAACGGGCCGCCGTTAAACGGGGTGGAAAGAAGAAAAGGCAATATGAGCGGCTTTCAAACCATACGAGTCCACCTTAATGCAGCGGCCGAATTTCGAACTTTCGCCATTACGCGGGGCGAAATGGCCGCCCTCCATTTCGGGCTCTTTTTATTTAACCCTCGTCGAGTGTGTTCCCGCGACATTCAGCGCGGCTTCGCGCAGCGAGCACGTCAGACGTAATGAAATATGAAATTAAAGCAAAACAGGCTTAATAAAGTGCCGTAAAGCATTTTAGCGCAGGTTAGCGCGAGCAGGCACGTAGAGGGCGCGCCTAAGTTGCCGAAACCGTTTCAAGTGTTCGACATTAAAACTGCGCCGTAAAAACTTCTCGAAACGAGCCCCATATATTTCCATTCTCATCTTAATCTCTTGAAATACCAATGTAGATCCGCGGAGATGAGCTTTTGTCTTACTGTGCTGAGGCAATGTACGTTATGACTCCTCGGAGAGGGCAAAATACTCCTTTGTTACGTTTCATTTCGTTTGCTCGTATTGTAAGGTTGCTTTGCGATAGTTAATTTTGGTTCAAAGTTGGAGCACATTGTCTTGTGTGTTTATTTTAAGGCAAGCAATAAAAGCTCCGCCGCACACTTCAGATGCAAATAAATGTAGATTAAACAAAACGAACGACGCCGCCGTTTGGTTTAGTTCAAATTTCGTCTTATCAGTCGAGAAGTATTTTTTAGGCAAACCTTAGAAAGTAAGAGAAAGCCGCAGTTTTGAAGTGGGGCGCGCAATATTCGCGAAGGCCCGAATGGAACGCGAAGAGAAAATTTAAAAAATAATGGTCTGATATTCTGGGAGAAAAGATACATTCAAATGAAAGCTCGGGTTCATAAAGACTGTCGAGTTGAGAGATTCGCGCGCTCGCACAACTCAGGCCATGAGCGCAACCTCAAGCGACCCGAGCTTTTCGCTAATTTGCGCCTGTAATTCAATTTGCCTTTGGTGATTTTCGCTCTGGACAAATTTTCCTCTTGCTTGCGTGGTGAGTGAGCCCCGCACCGAAATCGCGAGAGCCCCTTTTTGTTCTGTCAGTCATAATGCGCAAATGGAAGGCGCTGCATGCGAATTTGTGCTTCTGATGCATATCAGAATCTGTAATTTATATTTTTATATATAAAAATATAAGTATCAAAATTTAATTGATTTTAATTTAATAATAAATCTTCGCTGTTTTTTTCACGTATATAATGCAGCGTTCAAGCTCATATGGACCTATGGTCTACAATTCTGGAGCACAGCAGCCAATACCAACATCCAAATCATCGGACGCTTCCAATATGAAGTGTTACACGCTATGTGTGATGCTCCTCACTTCCGATGAAACGTAGACATTTTGAGCGCCCTAAAAGTGGACTCCGTGAAAGACACTGTAGTAAAGCAAAGTGAAGAATATTTAAATAAATTGGAATTTTATCTTAACTATCACGCTGCATATCTTCTCGATAACAGTGCAAACATTTAAAGACTGAGTAGAATTAAGCCACTTGAGTTGCGTTATAGATTTATACAGGTGTAGATAATAATTATTGTAACATAGTCAAATGTATAATATTTGTAAGAAACCTCTGTATTAAGATTGATGGATTCTAACTCACATGTCTATTCACGACTCTCTGAATCATTTATCTATTTTGCTTATTGTATCTTTTTATACAGATTGCAATTAGTTAATAAATTTAATAAAAAAATATCAATCAACGTATGAAACTAACAAGAAAAATTACTAACAGAACAGTAATCGACCATTAACAAATGTTGAAGCCTGCCAAGTGCTTTTATAGGTTTGGATATTGTTCTGAAGATTAAATATCTAGTTAAGCTTCTTATCGAATTGCTAACTATTCTAATGAGTCACATCATCCATGAAATGTAATATCTTTGTTTCTGTGCGACGACCATCCAAAAACAGCTTTGTATTTATTAAGCCTACTAACATGCAACTTAATTACTACACGTCACATACATATACCCATGAGTTTTCAGAGAGACCCTAACTTGCTCATACACTGGATTCGCGGATAGAAGAGCATTGCTCGTGACCAGTCAGCTACAGCGGCGGCCCCTTTCATGACTTAGTAAGTTCGAACACCTCTACGTGTACAAAGAAAACAATTTTAAAAGTCGTCACATAAATTGTATTTGACTTTCAACTGCGATTTCGAATCGAGCAGACGTGTGCCTTGATTCGATAACAGTGCTCGAGCTGTCCCTAAATTGTACCTTCCGCTTAAAGGCCTAAACTATTTAATATTAATTATTAAAATATCTCGTAATAAATGTAATCTAAAGTCAGCTGCACTTAATATGTACGTAGAAATAAATTTGATTTATTTAATGTTTTCAATCGAGAATGTCCCCAGTCGGAAACCACCAATCAGCGATGTAATCGGGAAAATCAACAATATACTTAATCAACTCATGTAAATATTTATTATAATACAAGCATAGTTACTTAACTCAATATACTATTCTACTATAAACATAGCACTACCACCAATGCATCAAAATCAAATTATAATTGAACAAATGCCATTAACAATTATCAACATCGAAATCATATTTAATCGAAAACAATTCTAAATACTAACAATAAAGGAGGTATGAATAAAAAGCTACATGTTAGGCATAGCTTAGCAAATGAAATTAACACAGATGTAAATAAACACACTTGCATAATTGTTCTAAATAAACGCAAATAAATAATTTGCAAAAATACTAAATAGAAATAAAAGAACAAACACAACAAACAACCAAACTTATCAAAATTCAGATAATAAAAAAACATATAAACTAGGAGTAATAAATTTTCTCAGTTTATTTAAAAACATGTTTACCCAACTTCTCAATCAAAAGCATAATTTTAACCGTAGTCATAGACAAACTAGCCCAACTGTGAATTCAACATAAAGGGGTGGGGCCACTGTAGTAATTTCTAAAAATCGATTATTTTTTTTTTTGCTTAAAAGATGCCTTAATACCTCAAAACTTACATAAGCAAAGAACTAAGGAGGAAAAAATGTCAAAGTACTTCTATTTTAAATTTTGGCGCAGCCCCTCTCAGTCCTCTGCGAGCGCACGCCACGTATTGTTCTCTGTTTTATTTTTTATAAGTTTGTATATAATATTATTTTTATCATTTTTCAGTATTTACTTAAACGAGTAAAAAGTAGTTTACATCAAAAAAAGGTCAAAAAGTACTTTCGGTAACAAACCAAAAATTTATTAATGATTTTTCGATACCGAAAACTTTAAATGCGTTTTTCTCGAAACATTTTTCAAGTCGGCCGGACTCATAACTCGAACAAATCTTAACCGATTGACTTGAAATTTTAACTGTATATTTACAATTGCATTCTGCATAGAAGTAAGTAGGCTCTTTTCAATATATTGCATAATTTTTTGTTATAAATGATTTTCTGATGATTTTTCTTGAAAATTTTGAACTTTTTAAAGCGCGTCATTTTTGCAAAAATCGATATATTAAAAAAATTCTACTAACTTCGATAACTATTCACATGTATAATCAAAAAAAATTTTTTGGTCAACGTAAATTAAGAATTGCAAGAGCAGTTGATCCGGCCGAACACCCTTAAAAAAAATGCATCGTCGACAAATAGCTGTGTAGCTGCCATTTTCTTTTATATTACTTTGGAAAAATTAATTTTTACAGTTTATGACTTGTATAATAAAAAACCTTGTTCAAAATTTTGATTTATTTTATTATCCCGCTGAAAAAAATTCTCAAAGTATGCTTATTTTTTTCGCCGCTATAGTGGCCTAACCCCTTAAGAACTTCTGCCTAAAATACGAATTTCATACAAAAAATTACCTTATTCCTAAATTACAACAATACTACTCTCGGAAAACCATTCAATAGAAAGAACATTCATTAAAATCACCCGTAAGTCATTTTATACTACAACCTTTTTAGGCAAATAAAATTCAAGATACAAATTTGGAAATCAGAATCGCCAAACATGCCTTTAACTATCGCAGTTGTTTTTTTCTCTCCTGTGCTACAATATCTTATCAAAAGAATGTGATACGTTTTTCCTCTTTTTTGGATCTCGCTTTTTTATGGTCGGTGGTTAGAATGCAGAGTGGGGCTGTAGGCTCATCACTCCAAAAAAAAAACGTTAACTACGTGAATCAATATAATCCAATAATTTAAATGTTTTATTTATTAGTGCCTAAGAATGCAAATGCGAAATCTTGCAATGATTACAGATTAATAAGTCTCATGAGCCATGCCCTTAAAATACTCTTGAAGATAATGCAAAACCGAATATATCGAAAATGTGAAAAAGTAGTGAGTGACAACCAATTCGGCTTCAGAAATGGAATGGGAACGCGTGAAGCTCTCTTCTGCATACAAGTAATGATGCAGAAATGTAGAGATCAGAAAAAAGATCTGTATCTGTGCTTTCTCGATTATGAGAAAGCATTTGATAAAGTAAGACACATCAAACTCATAGAATGTTTGGAAAACATTGGCTTAGACGAAAGAGACATAAAACTAATCAAAAATCTTTATTGGAACCAACGTGCTAAAGTAATGGTAGAAGACACTGAAACAAACAAAGTAGAAATTAAACGCGGGGTACGTCAAGGCTGCATACTGTTATTTAATCTCTATTCAGAAATAGTTTTTCAGAACGCCTTACACAACTGCAATTTAGGAATAAAAATAAACGGGGAAACGATAAATAACATAAGATACGCGGATGACAGCGTACTAATAGCAGGCAACCCTAGAGCATTACAACAGCTAATTAACAAAGTACACGAAGCAAGTTTACAAATGGGCCTAACAATCAATACTAAGAAAACAAAAGTCATGCAAGTGAGCAAAATCCGAGGGGTATAAATTTTACAATTGATGGCAACGCTTTAGAAGAAGTTGGAAAATTCAAATATTTAGGTTGCTGGTTAAACTCAGATCTAAACTCAAATATAGAAATAAGGAGTAGAATAGAAATAGCTAGGCAAGGATTTATAAAAATGAAAACACTCCTGACAAATAAAAATCTAAATTTACAAATCAGATGGAGAATGGTAAAGAGTTATATATGGTCAATATTGTTATATGGAACGGAAGTCTGGACACTAAATAAACACGAGATAGACAAACTGCAAGCCTTTGAAATGTGGTTGATGAGACGAATACTTAAAATCCCATGGACATCCAGGATTACAAACCAAGAGGTACTACAAAGAATAAACTGTAATAGAGAAATTATAACTACCATAAAAAGAAGAAAAACCGCCAACCTGGGACACCTAATAAGAAATAAAAAATATAACCTACCCCAACTTATCATACAGGGTAAGGTTGAAGGCAAACGCGGAAGGGGTAGAAGAAAAACTTCTTGGCTTAAAAATATAAGGCAGTGGACAGACATGAATGTTCAACAAATATTTAGAGCAGCTGCAGAAAGAGAAACATTTGCCAATGTAATCCCCAACCTCTATTAAGAGAAAGCACGACAAGAAGAAGATTTATTAGTGAGCCTATCCGTTGGCCTACAGATGGAAATAAAATACGAAATTTGCTAAATTTCTGATATACTGCTATAGGATGAGTCTAATTTAAATGTAAGATCTGATTGTACTGCAATAATAATAACGCTAAACACAAATGTATTATGGAGCGACATGTTACCCAAACTGTGTATAAAAAAACCATCTGAAATCTTTTTCATGACTTAATCAACAAAAATATGACTTTAAGTCATATAATAATAGATTGAAGAAGTAGTATAGAACCTAACAAACAATCCAAGAAGCAGCTTGGAAAGCCTTGTAAAGACAAAATTGTAATATAATTTTATGTACAGGAAAACTAGTAATAGCAAAAAGACTAGCACTTAGCAAATGGCAAAAACAAATGCAATTTAACAGTATTACAACAGGCTTGTAATGATTTTTTTAAATATTTTATATAAAAAACCTACCACCACTCGTTATGAAAAGTTACCAACAAACTTAAAAGACCGGTTATACCAATTCTCCCAATAAGGAAGCCCAATACTAACTGAGCACGAATCGAAGAAGAAAATTCAAACGTACTAAAGAACATTTAGCAAACGCATATACACAAATCTCAGCTAAGAATATTAAAGATAAAAAAAATTAAAAACTTTCTAGATGCTTTCTGTTATTTATCACTAACTATTGAATTCTTCTTACCAGCCGAAGTTCTCAAAGAAATTAATAGAACAAACTTATTCAAAGTACATGGCTATGATTTAGTGGTTGGGGAAAAAAAGTGCATCTTTCCAAGAAGCACTTGTGTTACTAAAAATAATTTGTAATAGCATTACACACCCTTACTATTACCCCATGCAATAAAAATTGGCACAAATTATCGTGATGAAGCCACGAGGAGAGGCTTCATAGACATCCAAATCAAGAAGCCCTACAAACTTCTAGTCAATCAAGATCTTCTCCGCGGGCTCAAAAGAACGAAACCATTTGAGCTAGTGTAGTGTAAAGTGTAGTGAAAAGCAGAGTATAGTGCAAGTGTAGCCATACCAGAGATGTGTGCAAAATGTTTCAGTAGCTAGGATGGGTCAATGGAAACATCTGGACTAAAAAATACTTTAGTAACTTAGGACATAAATAAAATGTTAGTTAATCTTAAAGATTAGGTGCATTAATATAGTTAAAAAAAAAATATCGTTATTGAGAAACCCCCAAAGTAACTTATGAAACCAACATCTTATCGGCCGATAAGTTTACTACTTCTCTATAAAATATTTAAAAAACTTCTTTTTGTTTAAGTAAAGAAAATATTATCTATAAGTGACCTAATCCCAGAACATCAATTAGGCTTTAGGGAAAAGCACTCCACAACACAACATCACCGAATTGTAAATAAAACCAAAAAAAGTCTTGAAAGTAAGAAGTTTTGTACTGCAGTTTTTGATGAAGTTTTGCATAAACGGTTATTATTTAAAATTAAAATGCATCTGCTCAGCCAAATATGTCTAATTTTAAAATCATATCTTATTTAACGATATTTCCAAATTAAGGTTGAGAATGCAGTATCTAGACATCATCTTATCAAATCCGGTGTACCTTAAGGTAGTATTTTTAGGCCGATCCTCTATCTAATCTTTACAAGCGACATATCTACCATAGAAGAGACTACAATGGCTACATTTGTAGACGACACAGCAGTCCTATTATCAGTTACCAACCCTAACAAAGTTTCCGAAAAGCTAATAGTGCCCCCAATAAGTTCACAACTCATCTAAAGATGTTACTCAGCTAGCTTTAGTACTTATTCCAGAAACAATGGTAGTAAAATATTTCAGTTTTTACCTTGACCCAATGTTTGCTTAGAAAGGCCTCATTAAAACTAAGAAGACGCAATTAAACTTAAAAGTAAAACAAATGTCCTGGTTACTTGTTAGAAAGTCAAAATTATCCCTAGAAAATAAATTAATAATATACAAAACCATCTCCAAGTAATTTAAACTTACAGAATTAAGCTTTGGAGAAGTAGCAAATCAACCAACACCAAAATACTCTAAAAATGTTAATTGAAAATCCCTTGAGTGAAGCAGATACACTGTGGTATGTGTCTAACCAAATTCTTCATACGGATCTCTAAATTGGACAAAACCAATGAAAGAAGTACTGATCATAACAATCCGTAAGTAATAATCTATAATTAACCTCTATCAGAAAGACTATTCAAAAGCATGCGACCAGAAGACCTAGTGGATTAGGTGAAGATTAGCGAACCGTCGATGAACGTTACCAACCGCACCTCAACATATACTTAATACAAAGTGTTTCAAAAAAATACTTCTTTTAAAATGTTTATATTATAAAAAATAATGAGCATAGACACTTAAGATTAATTTTACTCTTACAACTTTTGTGAGCATATCTAGATCCATGGCTGCTGTTATGCGTTTCCGCAGTTCGACCGTTCTAGTTGGGCGAAGAGACACATAAACAGTCTTTTATAAATCCCTACAAGAAAGAAACGCACACATTAAGGTAAGTACGGCGACCTTAGAGGCCAGTGATGTAAAGCTAAATCGTTAGGTCCCATACGGCCGATTATCGTTGTGGAATCTGATTATTCAAAAATTCTTGAACTTCCGGGCTCCAATCTAGTGGTGCCTCGTCCTGCTTGAAATACAAGTCATCCGAATTGGTCTCTAACTTTGGGAAAATTCAGTTTTCAAGCATACCTAGATATGTGATTTTTGTAACAGTGTTCTCTAACAAGGAATGTCATGGAGTTGTTCTGCTCCGATCGTTATCAAATTTGGTATACAGTAAGATATGACTGATGAATACATGTTATTGATTTTTGCTGTGTGACTCAAAACTTTAGAGATATGAAGTATAAAAGTTTACTGCTTAACAATAATGCATATGAGAGATATCACTAGTGTTAACATTTGACAACGAGCACATCTTATGAAGAATAATGCCAACACCACTTTTGTCAAGAAAGTCATTCCTCCAAAGACAACCGAGTTGATTCAACCTCTGGATCTTTTTTTCAATCGCCAATTCAAGCATTTTGTGAGGAAGTTCCAAGATCGCATTCGAGTTGAACGTGTTGGTCTTCGTCTCTCCAAAAGGGACAGAATATTGAAGCTCTACTCGTTGACAATGCATCAATTTCAAGCAGAATGTTTTGTAGACATGATCAAATATTCCTTCTTTAAGGCAAGATACATATGAGAGAGACCTGCCCGACTTAAAACTCCTGCCACTGTTTGTTTCCCAAGAACCTTCAAAAATTGTCAGAAGGACATCGAGGGCGAGCGATGCAATGCAGTGCTCGTTGTCAAATGTACCTTTGTGTTCAACACTTTTTTGCAGTTAACACTAATGATATCTCTCATATGCATTATTGTTAAGGGGTAAACTTTCATACTTCATATCTCTAAAGTTTTGAGTCACACAGCAAAAAGCAATAACATGCATTTATTCCTCAGTCATATCATACTGTATACCAAATTTGATAACGATCGGAGCAGAACAACTCCATGACATTCCTTGTAAGAAGAAAAAGGGACCGTACACCTTTTCCCGAGAAATTGCACAAAGAACATAAAGCTTAGAAAAGTCTTTCTCATGCTGTACAATTTGTGTCTACTTTGTGGTGCATATTCTAACACTACAGAGGTTTACCTTGCCACTTAAATAAAAAGTAGCCTTGATAGAAAACATTCACAAGTGTTACAAAATTGTCATTTTCTACCACCTTGTCGAGGATGAATTGGCACAATTCCACACGTCGTCGTTTGTCACCTGCATGAAAAGCTTGCTCTAATTGAATCCTGTACGGTTTCATAAATAAACGTTGCCGCAAAACACGTCAGACAAACGTTGAGGAAATGTTTAGTTCTTTACCGGCACGGCGAGTGGACTTTTGATTTTGATTTTTTGGATTTTTGGGTGCAAAACTCAGCCGAATGTGTTCCACATCTTTGTCTGACACACGGAGATGACCACTGGATAAATCTTTGCACAAACATTAAAATTGTCTATGCCATCGCCAATGCTTTGAGCGGTAAGAGATTTAACACCATATTATCGCAGAAAATCACGCTGAACAGTTGTTAGGGACTCACACTTCGCGAGCGAAGAATACAAAATGATTTCTGTTGTCCAGTCGCCATCTTGATAAACACTGAAGTAGCGGGTGAACGAAGCGCGCTGCTGCTACCTATAGACAACCGCGTGAAACTCGCGAATTTTCTCTTTCTAACAGTACATTTTCCGATCAAAACGGATTAAAAGCTGAATGGTTATGATTTTTTTAATCAGATGATTTTTTTGAAACACCCTGTATAACTTTAGAGTAAGTAGTAAATTTGCAGGTACAATAAAAAATTAAATAAATTATATTTCTAGTTAAATCTGCACTATAAATAAATAAATTATCATAATTTTTATAAAAGTGCCTGTTTTACAAAGTAAATTAAGCTAAAAGTTCACATAACAATAATTACAGAGATAAAAATTCCGAAACTATCCCATCGCTAGAAATAGCTACTATTACGGAAGCTTTTGTAGCATTGTGTAATACGTAATGACACCGTTAATCCAAACTGTTAACGCTCAAAGCGGGTATTGCTTAAAGATTAAAATTTTATCGTCTCTCGCAAAGCGGCTCTATAACAATTGCCTCGCTTTGCCTAATTTAATAAGCAAAGCAATTCTATCGGTTCCAAGCCCACTCGGCGCACTCCGCGGCATTCATTTTTGATGGGCTCCCATGCTATGCCAATATTGAATTTACTTAATCTAATAACGAAAGTATAAGGGAAGGACTGGGAAAGGCTTAATAAAGGGACCAGTGCGTGTTAGAGATAAGAGGGTTAGCGTATGACAAAAGCTTCGGAATCCCAACTATGAGGCAAAATGGCGTTTGAAAGTGGCGAGGGCGCCTCAAGGAATCCTCCGCTATGTATATTGTGCGCCGGGAATCACAAACACGGATTGAATTGAATGAAAGGAGTATAAGGAATCTATCAATATTAAACAGGCAAATGCATACAATGGGCTCAGTTCGGATGGCGGAAGCCTTATACAAAATTGATATTAAAGACCGTGAGCCTCGCCCACGCGCATTCAGGTAGTTTCCAACAAACACTATAATTTATTTAACGACAGCTGAAGTTTGTTACCGAACTTATTTTTACTATTTTATTTTACTTACTTTTTTGCTTTAAACAGCAACTAACTTTAAAGCACTCAATATATATTTTTTAAAGCTCCTTTGTTATACATTTTGTTCTATTTACAAGAAACAATAAGTATTTAGTGTGGTACTATAACAATAAGGCAGTTAAAACTGCCAATTGCTTATGGACATGTAGAGTAGGGCTACAATAAGCCACTCTATTATAAATTTTAACATAAATTTAAAAGGAAGAAGGAAAATTTAAATTAATTCTTAGAACTAATGTTAGATTAAATTAAAATTATTAATTAAAACGCGATGGAAGTTCATTGGGTTTAAATCGTTTTAAGCGTTTTTGTTTATCGGATTCATTCACACTAATTGATTGGGGTGCACTGCAAGTCTGTCTTTATATCTTTGGGCAGTTCTTTCTATTTTTTCTTTTGTACTAGGCATACACAAATCACTTAGGATCACTTTATTTGGTGCGTACCACGGGGCACTGACTAAAGCACTTTATTTTGGAATCTCTCGATGATAGCCATGTTGAAGATGCTGGCGGTTCCCAATAGGAAGAGACCATACGTCCAAATAGGCTTTAACATTACTTTGTAGAGCAGTAATTTGTTTTACAGGGACAGTGGAGACTTCCTTCCAATCATCCAGTAAATTTTTCTGTATTATAGCCTAAGCTTTTTGCGTTTGTTGAATATATGGGTTTTCCAAGTCAGACGTCGATTCAGATGAAGCCCCAGATATTTTGCAGAATCGCCGTGTTTTAGTTGTTGTCCGTTGAGTGTAACCGTCGGACAGTTATCGCGATTCATGGTGAAAGCAACATGTTAAAATTCGTTTTCATTCACCTTGATTCTCCATACTTTGAGCCATTGCTGGACTTTATTAAGGGAATGTTGTAAGTTGTAGGATGCAGTGGTAATATTAATATGTGAGGCCAAAACAGCCGGTCATCAACGAAAGTAGCGGTTGTGGTTAAACTCGTAGTTGGTAAGTCGACTGTGAATAGTAAGTATTTTTTTTTATTAAGTTTATTGCCAGTTCAACAATTGTACATTGTTATTCATAGCATTGATAAAGTAAGGTATACATGTTATTCGGGATACATAACATAAGATACACAATTATCGTATCAGGTAGTCCTAAAGGATTAACAATGGGTCTTGGGTGTTGGCGGATTAATTAGTCAGTTTTTGTGTTATCCGTTGTTATACATACAGATCCTGTGGGAGTTTACGCTTTAATCTTCTATGCAGATTCTTGCGTCCTAGTTTATAGTGCGCAGCGCCTTCGCAGTTGGTGATAGTAAGTTGAACTTTTTGGTTTTCCTCAAATATTCCTCTATGGTTGGAATTTTTAGCTCATGATGGAGTTGGATGTTTTGTACATACCAAGGGGCATCAACTGATATTCTTAGGATTTTGTTCTAGAGCACTTGTATTCTGTTGATGTTGGATTTATATAAAAGTAGAGAGCAGTTGGTTTTTAGTGATGATTTTCTATTAATTAATGGGTAAAGTTTTGTTAGTCTAGCGTAGCATAAGTTAAACTTCTTATTAATATGAAATTTCCACGATAAGCGTGTGTCTAGATAAACGCACAAGTATTTCACCGCTTCAGTGTTGGGATTCCATTCAATGTGTGTACCGTTTATTACTAAACTATCGGGATCCTTAATTTTCCTGAGGGTGAATATTTTGGCTTCACATTTTGCTGTGTTAAGGGTTATGTTCCATTTGATTAGCCAGTTGTTTACTTCATCGATTGCTGATTAAAGCTGAGAGATTGATTGGTTTAGATTCCAGCTTTGCGATATGATCACTGTATCGTCAGCGTACATAGCAAGATTTTGTGAGCGGGATATCTCTAACAAATATGTTAAATAGTAGCGGTACCAGCACGCTCCCCTGGGGGACTCCGGCTTTGATTGGCTTATTGTCAGAGATAGTTGAATTGATTCGTACGGCAAAGGTTCTATTGTCTAGGAAAGAGTAAAGTATCGCTTTAAGACAGCCTGGTATTGGTAGGTGGAGTATTTTATATTTAAGGCCTTCTATCCAGACTTTATCAAAAGCTTTCGCGATGTCCAAAAAGATGGCTGTGGTATATTGTTTGTTCTCATATCCAGCCTCGATTATTTCTACAATTCGTTGAAGCTGATGGCAGGTTGAGTGCCCGCTTTTGAATCCGAATTGGAATGGTGGGAGGGTATTTAGTTCTTGCAGTTGAGTATTTAGTCTGGAGTAGATTATTCGTTCAAGTATTTTTGATAGAGTATTTAGAAGACTTATTGGTCGATAGTTGTTGGGGTTATTGCTGTTTTCCCCCGGTTTAGGAAAGACAACGACTATAGCATGTCTCCATGCTATTGGGAAATATCCCTGTCTGAGGCAAGCATTAAACAATGTTGCCAAGAATGCAAGCACCTTCTTGGTGAGTTTTTTTCAGAATTTCATTGGTGATGAGATCGTATCCCGGAGACTTTTTTTATTTCGCTAGGAGAAGTAGGTTGTATGTGATCAGGAATTGGAAGGTGTATCTCAATATGGTTTTGAATTGCGTTGGTGAAATTACGGTTATTGCCGGTTGCAGGAGTAAACGTTTGTTCTAGGTGATTGGCGAATAACTCAGACTTTTCCTTATCTGTGTAATAAGTTGTGCTGTTGGCTGTCATAGGAGGTATTTGCTGAGGTTCTTTTAAGATTCTTCTCGTGGCTTTCCACATACCTGGCTCTCCAGGTTCTAAATTTTCAATATGTTTTTGATACGTTAGAATTTTATATTTATTAAGTTCTTTTTTTATTTGGTGTGTTAGATTGTTTAAGGTATTTTTAAGTATAGGATTTCGTGTTCTCTGCCATTCACGTCGTACTTTGCTTTTTTGTTTGATGAGCTCGATGATGTAGTTTGGCGGTATGTTGTACTTTGTTGGTTTGATTCTGTACTTGGCTTGGGTAGCCTGTTGGATGCTGCTTTGAATACTGTTAGTGTAATCGTCAACTGCCTGGTCGGTATCTTTAATGGTTTCAAGATTAGGGGGGGGGTGTTTGATAGTTTGGTCAAGAATAAGTTGAAAGCTATCCCAGTTAACAGGGCCGTTTATTAATTTTGGATTAGAAGGGTTGTAATGTGGTGCACTTAGAATGTTATCACTAGGGGTAGGTAATCGGAATCAAGTTCTTGAATTGATGTTTGATAGATTTGTTTGGCAAAGCATTTTTGCAGGATTATATCAAGGGTGTCCGGTTGGTGATCAGCTCGGTAGGGATAATATGTATGTTCTGTAGTTGATGATATTTGAAAATTATACGAGGCCGAGTAGTTAAGGAGTTGTATTCCCGCAGGGTTGGTAGCTCTGCAGCCCCAGGCAGTATTTTTGTTGTTGCGGTCTCCAATCACGAGGGTGGGCTTGTTGGTGTTTAGAAGAATTCGCATGTCTTTGTCTATAAGCTTTTTATTTGGTTGTTTGTATGAGCTAATTATGGTAACCTGATTATTATTACAAAGTGTGACTTTTACTGCAGTCGTTTCTATTATGGTCTTCTCCATTATTATCGGGTGATGAGTGATTGATTTTTTAACTAGTACTGCAACTCCCCCGGAAGCAACTCTAGTATCTCTGTCTCCTCTGTAAATGGTGTATCCTGGGATTTTGAAAATTTCATTTTCAGTGAGGTGAGTTTCTGATATGCAGGCAATATCAATGTTGTATCTGGCTAGGAACGCGATAAAAATTGAACGTTGTCTTACTATTCCGTTTGAATTCCAGTTTAGGATTGTTAAGAGTTGAAGTATTTTATGGTCCATTGAAAATATTGGGGAGGATTGTGTTAATTAGGTATGCTTTGATTTGTGGAAGGAGGGGGGTTATAAAATCAAGGAGGATTTTTATTAGGTTATTTATTAAAGGTGAATCGGTAGCGTTTGTTGTTGAGTTTGGTTGTTGGTTTATTGTTGATTCTCTTGGAATATGTTTAAATTTGAAAGCATAGCTTTGATTAGGGTTTATTGGACTGGATGTGGTCCTGTTAGTATATTTGTTACTGGGAACTTGACTTCGTGCTAGGATATTTCGCTGCTGGTTGTAGTTTTGCATCCCTGTAATTGGCAGGGTGGTGCTCGTTGCAGTTTACACAGATTGGAGGATCGTTGGGTTTTTCTGACATTTTGAGATGATTACCAGGGCATTTAACACATCTAGGTGCTAGATGGCAGTAATTTTGGTATGACCAAAACGCTGGCATCGGTGACATTGGGGAGATCTGTTGTTTTCCTGCGCGTTTCTACTTTTACAATAGAGTAGAAGAGTTTATTTAATTTGAAGATTTCTTTTGCTTCATCGTTGTTGATAAGTTCAACTGCGCAGATGGAAGAAGGAGTTTTATCCTTTTAAGAGACGAGTTACTTAGAGGATAATGCTTGAGCTCGCTTTGAATTTCTTTAGTTGTCAGTGATAGAGGTATATTTTTGATTGCTACTGAGAGCGGTTTATTATTTGGGTTTTGAAAGATGTGATAGCCAATATTATTAATTGTATAGAATTTGGTAAGATTTCGATAGTCATCTTCGTTGGTGAGGTTTATGCGAAGAATGCTTCCGTTAAATGAGGTTGTGAAGCTATTAGTAACTATCTTTTTTATGTCGTTAGTTACTTCCGAGTATTTGAGTTTATCACCATTATGTAGAAAGATTGGTTGAATTTTATTTTTGGTACACTTGTTGATTGTGAAACGTTATCTTGTTCGATTTGTCCTTCGGTTGGATTAGGGAGATAATACCTATTTTGTGTTAGCAAATAATTTATGTCCCACAAATACCTTTTTTTGTACGCCGTTATCACTTGCTGGGGATATTTGATCCGATTTCCGCTTGGCATCCGAATCTGATGATTGATTTGTACTTGTGTCCATTTTCGTTTCAGTTGTGTGTTGGTCATTATTTTCTGAAGGAACAAGACTTCCTTTATATATTAGTTTTGGTTGTTTTATTGTGGAGTTAGGCATGTCTTCCGTGATAATTTTTGCTTGCAGTTGTCGGGTGGGCCGCGGTCGATGACCGGCCGCGGCTACTGGTTTGATAATGCACCCACTTGCTAGAGGTAACAATATATTCACTGTGTAGGTGTTAATTTAACTATATGTTAAAAATAATTATTGTTCGTTATAACACTAGGCACTAGACGGTAATTTTGCGACCATTCACGTGCGCGGTTGAACGTAGACTGAATAATAAGTATAAGATGGGTCCCAACACACTGCCTTGGGGAACTCCAAACACACCGCGTTGGAAATTTATGGATCCGCCTGGGTAGTCTCCAAAGAAATATCAGTCTAATAGATAAGATTTTAGTATTTCGTAGATTTGGTATGGCAGAAACTTTTTTAGTTTATAAAACAGACTCTAGTGCCAAACCTTGTTAAAAGCCTGGAAAATATTTAAAAACTCAGCGGAGCAATATTTATGTTTCTTCAAAGTCATTATGAATTTGATCTTCTGTTACGTGTTGATGTCGAAATCCGAACTGTTGATTAGGGATTAATATTTCATTAATATAATATTTCATTCGTTTCAATAACAACTTTTTGAAGACTTTAGAGCGGGTTGGCAAAAAACTAATGAGTCTATAGGATGTTGGATCAGTAGGTGCTTTCCAGGCTTATGTGTAATTGTTATCTGTGTCATTTTCCAGGTAGTTGCAAGTAAGGATAGCATTGTATATTTAGTAATTGCTCGAATTGCAATTTCAGGTATCTGTTGAAGGATTTTTCCTGTGATAAGGTCGAAACCAGGTGCCTTTTTAGGGTTAGTTTCTTTACTGATTACTTTTTGTACTTCCGAAATCTTAAATGGGTTGATGGGTAAGCTCATATAAAAAGAGGATTCTAGATAGTTAATTATTTTAGCATCTTTCGTAGCACACTGGCTGGAAAAGGGTTTGAACACATTCACTAAGTGTTTATCAAAGGTTTCTGCTTCTTTTCACTGCTACGTGCCCATTGTCCGTTTGATTTTATAATAGGTGGTTTGTGCATTATAGGTTTTTTAATTTTTTTAGCCGCTTTCCAGAGCGAATAGTCAGAGGTTTCAGTAGCTGTGAGACAGGCTAGTAATGTTAGATGCCTTGATTTTTATATTTGCCAGCCATTTCTGAGAAGTCTTTTTTCGATTATGTTTTGTTTTGATATTAAGGGTCAACTGTTGGTGTTAAGATTTTTCTTGGTGGATGTGGCTTCCCATGCCTCTTGGATTATTTTAATTAGCTTTTTCTATATTGTATTTGGTTCTTAATGGTATTTTTAAGTTTATTTCATCAGTAAATCTGCTTCGGAAGTATTCTCAGTTTGTCTTTGTATTACAGAGTATTGGTAGTGTTGAAATGTGTGTTACTTCTAAGTGGAATGTGATTATAATAGATAAATAGTCAGCAGCTAGTTCTAAACACGATTTGATTGTAAACTGGTCTATATTTAACCTTTAATAATGCAGAAATCGATTAGTTCAAGAATTTTCGGAAATCCGTGCGCCAATAAGTCGGTTCCCCAAACAAATGTAATTTAGATTGTTTATATAGCTGTTAGTAGTTCACGCCCATCAGTTCTTGTAACGGGAGAACCATCAGTCTTGGTGTTTTGCGTTAAAATCGCCGACTGCGATAAATCTATTCCTAGACTCTCCAAAAAATGAGAGTAATCTTTTTTTGTTGAGTGTTTTGAAGGTCTATAAACAGCGGAGATTTTCATAGTTGCTGTTTTGTCTTTAACTTGGATAGTAGTAGCTTGAAATGGGGTTTTTTATATTTGTCTAGCTCATGGTTTTTTAAGTTAGATTTTATTATAACAGCTGTTCTACTAAGAGCAATTTCATTAGTTGTATTTTATAAAGTGTCTTATGAAGAGATTCTTAATAGCTTTCTGTTAGTTTCCTGTTAGCAAATAATTTGGAATACCTATTAATTGAAGTTGCTCGTAAGTGCTACCGTTTGGTCACGATAAATTTGAAATTGCCATATTGTTCTAATATAATATAATTATCTAATATAATTTATAAGAAACTGCGTATATAATAATATATTCTAACTAATTATTGTGATCAATTTTGTTAAAGCGTATTTTGTAATTGTTTTTATCTACAATACTGCTAATTCTCAATTACTATTAAGACAGGCAATTAATAATAAGCCATTCTGCATTGAAAAGTAAAATATAAACTAAAAATTTCTTGATTAATACATCGCTTTTTAACTCAAAGGTCGCATTTTATCTTATCGTTCGATTTCAGATGCACTTATACACAATCTTGCATTTATTAGTAGGTTAAATTCATAAATCGAAGCAAGTCACGCATCTAGCTGCTTCAAAATACAAACCAAAAATGTTGTATTAGTTGAGGGAGATTGTCTTGACTATATTACAAACTGGATGCGCTACTTTTAGAGTTGAGCAAATCTGTACAAGACCACAACGATAACAACAAGCCATCCTTATTTTTCGACTGACAATGTACTCTAAATATAATTTTTACCAAATGCCGGTTCTTCTAATGAGTTGGCACTCTTAATCAACCTTCTGTTAATCTTCATATAACTTCTGTTGTTTTTAAAACCCAAAACTCTTAATTGCCTTTTCACATTTAACAATTTATCATAAATTTGTTATAGATTTTTTTATAACACAAGCAACAGCCATAAAAGTATTTTTATTACATAGAATTATATTTTTAACATTGTCAATAACACACTAAAATCAGTGCTTTACTCTTTTTGAATAGGATGTTCTACCACCAGAGAAAAAGTGTCTTATTGAAATGTATTTAAATTTTTTTTAAGAAGACATTACCAATGTAAGAGTATATGAGGTGTGGCAGAAAAGTAATGAGACTGGCAACATTGCAAGCAATCTAGCAACGCTACGCTGTTGTCCTTGATAGAGCACGTGTATAAATACCTCCCATAGCTCAATGCCAGTGTCAACTCGTTACGTTAACTACGTGATTTTTGTGACTGCTATTAGTGAAGTTGTATTTTGGTTGTGCGTCACGTAGAATAGAACAGCGGAAACTTTTTTTATAAAGACCTCCTTGAGAGTCTCAAAAAAAGGGCCATTCGCGTGAGATCAGACATTGCAGACAAATGGATGCTCCATAACAGAATTTTTGACCCCAAAAATCATTCCTGTTGTTTCCCAGCCCCCCTATTCACCTGACCTCAGTCCCTGTGACTTTTTCCTTTTTCCTAACTGAAAAATGTCCTCAAAGGACGTCATTTTGGGATTTTAGAAAACACCCAAAAGAGTGTAACGGACATACTGAAGACCATACCGGTTGAAGACTTCAGCGCTGCTACCAACAGTGGGAACAACGTCTCGATCGGTATGTAGCTGCCCAAGGGAACTACTTTGAATAGGATAACATTGATGTTTGAAAAAAATAAAAACTTTGGTAAATAAAAAATTAGTCTCATTACTTTTCTGGCACACCTCGCATCATCAGTAAAATGCACCATAACACAAAACTCATCTCAAATGGACGAGCTTACTATCAATGCTTCACTTATCTCCAAAAAGCAAGAACATCACTAGAACAATTAAGTGTTAAAAATTAAATTATAAATTGTTATTTATTTGGAAAGCATGGTTCATAAGAAGCAATACACAAAAAGTACAGAATTTTTGAACAAAACAGCATAAAAATCTTAAGAAACTGTATTTTGTTACTATTATTTAAAGTTGTGCAACTTGATTAAAGATAGGCGACATTAATTTTAAAACAAAAGGTACTTTATGCTTTAACATACTTTTCATCTTCTTCTAATTATAGAGACTCCTGTTGAGTAGAAAGAACGGAATATTTACAGTCAGTTATGCACAGACTCAACGGAAGGTTTTAGCTAATGTTTTTGTTTTTACGAGAGTGAGTCAAATTTAAGTTAAAAATACAATTTAAAAATAACACTCTTAAGAACATTCAAATGTACACATGACATAAATATTTTTTGAGGGGCGAGAAGCAGTTAAAAATAAGGGTCGCCTAAGAATTAGAATAATAGGAGAATATTCAGCACATTTTTAAGGATGATTGAAAATTGAAAGTTATTTAAATTAGCTTTGTTAGCTTTCGAATGAAAGAAAACACGCATAGCGTTAAAAAACACAAATTTTTAATCTCAAATGTTATTCTACTCTATAACAACGCTCGTCCCCATACTCCTCCTATGTGCCGTCTCTACCAAAGTTAACTGTTGTTATACTAAATTGTTTTCTGTCTTCAGTTGTATGAAACAATATCCGTACATTTTTGTTTTATTCATTCTTTTATGTTCCTTAACTACGATTTTCTTTTTCTTCCTATACTTCTTTTTGATCTACCCTTGTAACATGATTTCAAAAGTTTCTATTTTTCATGTCACATTAAGTGTACAAAGTATATCTTTCTTGTTTTCACCGTGTATATTAGTTGTGTTTGGATTCCTAATCTATTGAGTACATCTTCTTTTCGAATACTCTGTATTCAGCTTATCCTCTGCATTACGCTATATTACCAGATTTCAAAGTTTTATGATATTTTTATATCATTTTTTAGCATGCGCAGTCTGGTATGTTTTTATTTTTTTAAATTACTTAAAACTAGGAAGTTCAGTGTTGCCATTTCTATACAGTGTCTTGCTTTTTTTGAGTACTTTAATGAACTTTTTATTTCTCTTCTTGAGAATATGTGACTGTTGATAATTTGTATGTATATTTTGTCTAAACTGATATTTAAGTAAATAGTCTGCTTAACGCCGCTCTTTTTGAGTGTTGTTTTAAATTGCAAGTGCCTGTTTAATTATTTCTATTAAGGTGTACAGCCGTTCCCTGTTTTTCGCCGTAATTACTATATCATCCGCATATCAAACTTTGTTTATTCTTGTTTCATATATTCTTATTCTCTCTCCTTTGTTATAAGGTGGTTCAAATATCGAAACTAATTTTTTTACAAAAAAATAATTGCCAAACACTTAGTTGCACATGTTAGTCTTTATCGTACTCTCCCCGGAGTCAGCACATTATTTCTAACATTCTGAAAGCATATTAATGCCCCTTTCAAAAAAGGCTTTTGGTTGATGGCATATCCACTCCCAAACAATCTGGATGAGGACGTCGTTGTCCGTAAACCCCATACCTTGCAAGTCTCATTTGAGCCTTCCAAACTTAGAACTAAAAATGGGACTGTACGGCGAATGTGGCAGAAGATGCCATTTTAATTTCCGGAAAGTTTCTATTGTTGTTTTGGCCATACAGGAGAGTGTACTGTCTTGAAGGAAAGCTAGCCTCTTTCCACCTGTCTTCCGCTTGAACCGGATCTTTTCCTTCACGTCTGTTGCTAGGAAGTCTGCATAATAAGCTACATTGACTGTTTTGGCATCCGTCACAAAGTCTACATGAATAACCATTTGCCAGTTCCAGAAGAACGATGCCATTATTTTTCTTACCGAAGGGCTCCTCTGCGCTCCCTTGGGTTTGGGAGAATTGGTATACTGCCACTCGCGTGATAACTGCTGGGACTCGGGAATGAAGTAGTGCATCCACGTTTTATCGATGGTCACTATAGACTTTAAAAATATACCACTTTGTCTTAAAACTGCTATAGGAGACGACTGACAGCTTGCATGCGCACCATTCGCCGATACATTTCATCTTGCGGTAGTTCAAGTAATTTTCACAATGTTTTTACACTGCCAACACTGATGGATAGTATTGCTTCCAGTTCCTTGATAGCGCTGCTCCTATTCTCATAAAAATCGCGTCTGCACAATTAATGTTTAGCTCGCTGATTGATGTTTGCATCCGTCGATCATGCGGTTTATACTCTACGAGCTCTCTGTCCTCTCTGAAGCACTTACACTCAAACACACGAGTTTGTGAGAGACACTCTTCCCCATACTGTTGTTGAAGTGTGTGATGAATTTCAGCGGACGGAACGTTTTCCCCAACGAGGAATTTGATCACAATTCGTTGTTTCACACTCCGCGGGAATTTTTGTTTGCTCATCATTCTAGCAACTCCGAAACAAGACTGAACAGGTTTTAACTTGAACAGAGGTTGTAGCTCTACTGTCTTATATATATACATAAAAATTAATCTTAAACCACTTTGTGTGATTCAGACATAGTATCTTACACCTCTTGTGATGTCTATATACTTTGCTCTTTTATCGTCAACTCGAATACAATCTTTTTAACACCAGTGTAGATTTATAATATAGCTAATCATTTGCTGACTAATTTATGATGGTTTATTCTAACAAATAAAAAAACGTTACTTTCTTCCGTTACTACCTGACTTCTTACTAGAACTATACAGTTGTATATTTCTCTCAAAAATATTTTCAAAACTCATTTAATATATTTACATTTTTTTAGCAAAAATATAAACAGTTTACAAGAGCCTTAACCTTTCTATTCACAGGCCTTACGCCTATTAAAAGCGTAGAATTATTTTTGTTTGTTTGTTTTTTTATAAACATGCGGTTTAACCGGTCATCTAGTATAACTCCACTATTACACATTTTGTTATATCATTTCGTTACTTTGGTAATTATATTTGAGCTGAAATGCTTAAAATATTCCGCTTGTTGTAATTTTGTTTTAAGATTACCTGGTCTGTTATTTAATCCTATCAACAGATATACAGTACTTCTAGATTTATCTTTAAATAGTTTCTCAATATATATTCCTCTCATATTCTCTTTTTATTTTTTATGTCTAACTCTATATAGTTTCTATTATATATAACATTTATTTAAGATTTATTTTTTAATAAACCTGAAGCCTCTTTAATCTTTTGATGCATTTCTTTGTATTTCGGTGTAACTCTCATATCCTCTATCTGAGTATATTCTTCTTGCAACCATTTCTCCGTGTCTTCTTTAACATTTTCATTTATTAGTCTGTTTAATCTTTTATATTTATTGATATTTTTACTTTTTCTTCGCTTTTGTTTCCCAAAAAATCTAATATTCAACTCAATCGACTAGGTTTTTTGACAATTTTAGTTTGTATCTTCTTAGTCATTTCGCAGTACTGTTCTATTACTTTGCTCGTTAGACCTGCTTGCTAGAGAGCAGGCGTAAATTAGCCTTTTCCTATTTCTTATCAGTTGTATATTCGGCTCCGTTTATATATTACAAGAATATAAACAGTTTAAGACCATAACCGTTCTATTCAACAGGCCTCGCCATAAAAGCGTAAATTATTTGTTTGTTTTTTTAAAACTCGATATAACCGGTATTAGTAAAGCCAATCGCTACACCTTGTAATCAGGCTTCGTCTTCGGCATTAAGAGCGAAATGGTTTCACGGTGCCACCTTGTTGCGATGTTTCGTTTTGGAACACGTTACCGCACTGGCTGTAGTAATCCTATGAACGGATATCGAGTACTGTCTGGGTAGATTTATCTTAGTTGGTTAAATGATTCCCCAGGCGCGTTGCGATGCAGTATTTTTCTTGTATGTCTAACTCTATATATTTCGCGATGCGTAGTATACATATTTAGATTGGTTTTAAATGCGAGCCGCTTTACTGAGCGATTCTTGTATTTCGCCGACTTCATATCCTGGTTTAGCTGGTATTTCTTTTGCAACCATTTTCTTCGACTAAGCACTTTTCATCTCAAGTCTGACGGCGTATGCAGACTCTCACTTAGCAAAGCTTTTATTTTTGTCTTCGTTTTGTTTCGACAGCAAAACGTGGCTAGATATCTACCACTCAGCATGCGCCTTGCACGATACACATTTTAGCGGTTCAAGCTCGCATTCACTTTCATATTGTTTAGATTATTATTATTGCTGTCGTCATTGTTAATATGTTTATTTTTGTTTCTACATAAGGTATACTTAAATTATGTATAATGCTTTGTTGATATTCATTTACTATAGCTTCACTGAAAATTCTGCAATTAATTTTATATGTTATTTGTGGTATGGTAACTTTTTAGTTGTAATCTTGTTATAGATAACAAGGGATTGTGGTCGGTTCCTGTATTAATTCGTGGATGTCTTTGCACTTAACAAGCAGAATATATCCGACTTGTTAAGTGCAAAGTGCAAAAACCTTTCTTTTCATGTTGCGGTGTTGTCTATGTATATAACCTCCGTTTTGGTAACTGAAACCATGCATATTATGGTCAGATTTGTTTCCTCACAAAACAGAATCAGTCATATTTCTCTTTCATTTCCCATTCCCAAACCAGGGTCTCCCACAGTATCGTTAACTTTACCCTCTTTTATACTTTTGCATTAAAATCCTCCATCTGAATATTCAAATCACATGAGTTTGTCATTTTTCGTACAAAATTGAAACTTTGGTTGTTTGTAAAGTTTCTCTAACTTTGTTTCATATTTGTGATTAATAAGAGCATATATTTGAATTGAGTTTGTTTTAAATTGTTTTAAACTCAACTAAATCAACATAGTTTTGTCTGATAATCGTATAAAAAAATGACAACATATTTTTTAACTCTGCTCATTATAACAGCAATACCATATTAGCTATTTATTTTATCTCCAGAGTAGTACACAATAAAATCGTCCATAGTGTTTACTGTTTCGTGCCCTTTCCATTTGTAATTTTTTTATTTCATGCATTATATTTATTATATTATTATATAGATTTTCAATGTTTTATTAAACTTCTAATGTTTCATATAGCTAATGTAAATTTCCTTCCGCACCCTCTAACCATTTAAGACCTGTTCGGGCAATATTATTTATTTCCATAGTAATTTTATTAAGATATTATTGCTAATAATGTTGATAATGTAGTAGTTTCCATTTTGCTTTCCACATTATATGCCATCGGCCTACGTTTAGTTGATTATTTCGCCTTCTGTAGCGATTTCTCAGGCCCAGGGCAAAATCATACCCCGTCATCAATTATTATTGATGACTTATGCTTATCTAGGCAACACTCAATCTCCATCTACGTTAACTACCTGAATCCTTATAGGTCCCCGCCTTTTATTGCTAGGTTTAGGTTGGAATTTTTTTATCGTAGTTAGAACCAAACAGCATTTTCTTACCTCTCCAAAATGTTAAAACATTACCTTGCTTTATGACAATATTTTGCCCTATACAACTACCCAAATTTAACAAAAAATTGCATACGTTAAATGTCCTTTACAAAATTGTGTATCAAAATTTTCTTTACCTGTTTGATAATCATTATTTTTCACCCTGTATTAAGCTTAAACTTGGTTATTACTTGTTTCGTAACGCGCCATGAGATTTTCTTCCCACTCATCATAAAAAAGTCTAATCAAGTAGAGTAAACCCCAAGATAGTGTGAAGCTTTGAGATTACTTTTACCACTTTTAAAAACTTTGTCGACATTACAGATGTTTACTGTCCAGAAATGTTGTTTTATATTTAATTCACTCTTGTACACTAAATAAAATTAACAAACATTTAAATTCTAATAAAGTAAGTAAACTTTCTAATAAAGTATATGTGAAGGTTGTGTATATAATACAAGTTTGACTATGTATTTCTCCAATCTTTCTGGTTCCTTTTTTAAGTATTCAGTATACTTTTTTTCGGCCAATTTCAAGCAATTCTAGAAAGTTACAAAATTTTAATATTTTATTATTGCAATGTTATTCTTCAATTTTCTATTACAAATTTAAAACGCCCTGTTGTTTGGGTTTTCTTGCGATTGTCCTAAAAAGTGTATCTATTTTTTACGGCAAGCCTTAAATTTGCTACCTTTTCTTTTACTTGTTCTCAATTTTTTGTACTCTTTGTTTACTTTTCCTTGGGCGACCCTTTCAGAAAATTGCTGTATGCTTACATATTATATTTTTATTTACTTCTTATATTGCTTCCTCTTGTATTTTTTCATATATCAATTTCTTATTGATTGCAGTTTTAATAAATTGATATATAATTTATCGATTGCGGCAACAACTACCCTCGTCTACAGAAAAGTATTATTTAAAAAATATTTATTTTGTAATTATGATAAAAATGTTATATATTACTCTATCTCACAATCAGTAAAATATTAAATATTGATCAATATTATGTTTGTTTAATATAGCAAACAGCCGATGCACCCTTCTGTTTTCAATAAACACTATTAATTAAATTAATTACTCCTTTAAATGGACAAGAAGTTGCAAATAAAATAGACGACTTAAAATATAACATTGTAAATGTTTAAAAAATTCTAAATAGCACACTTGGTGGAATAAAAAGTGTGGGCGTTAATAAACTTTTTATAGCTAATCTCGTAACAATGAATATTTCAACGTAAATATTTTTATAGAGGTACATATATGTGGTCCTACAACAAAAACAAAATTACATAATCCATTTTTTAATGTTATAGTTGCTTTGCATAAGTTTAAAAAATTTATATATTAAAACTTTACTCACAAAGAGATAATTGACTTTACTTTCCTTAAAGCAGTTAAATAATTGTGTATCGCATGCATTGTCCCAATATAAAACATTAATAGAAGTTTTCTTGTCAATCTATTTTTTTATTAAATTATATTGCCCTATTTGTATAGAACAATAAATATTTTGTAATACAAATTAGTGCAAGTTACAATTAAAACTCCTAAATGCTCTATACATGTAAAGTAGAGCTAAAATCAGCTCTCAAGAAGTAGTAGCAAAATTAATTTTAAATTATTATTAGAATTAAGATTAAAATAAAAATTAAAACACGTTAAGAATTCATTATATTTAAATACCTTAGGGCGTCTTGGTTTATCGGTTTCGTCAATTAAAATATTCACCACTTAGTTGAGATGTACCAACAGCCAGTCTTTATATTTTTTGGCAGAGCTTACATCTTTTCTTATGCAATGGACATGCACAAATCATTTCTTTGTTTGGCACACGTTACGAAGCCAAACTACAACGCGTGAACTTTATTTTATATTTTAACGTGACCTTGTACAATAGCAGCTTGTTTTCTAATAATAGTTCAGATATCCTTCCAATTATCTAGTTTAACTTTCTGAATTGAAGTCCAAGATTTTTCGCTTACTGAAAATATGGGTTCTCCAAGTGAAGCCCTAAATACTTTGCATAGTCTGCTTGTTTTAGTTGTTGTCCATTAAGTGTTACCGTCGAGCGGTTATTACGATTCATGGTGAAGGTAACATGTTGGGATTTATTTTCATTCACCTTAATTCTTCGCACTTTGAACTACTGTTGGACATTATTGAGAGAGTCTTGTAGGTTGCGGGATGCAAATGTAAGATTGATATGTAAGGCCAGGACAGCCGCGGTATCAGCAAAGGTGGGAGTTGATAAGTCGGCTGTGAATAAAAGGTACAGAACAGGTCTTTAAGGCACTCCAGGTAAGATGGGTTGTAGATTCCTTGTTTTGTCTTGGTAGTTTATAAAGAACTGCCTATCCAATAGGTAGAATTTTTGTAGTTCATAGATTTGGTATGGCAGACACTTTTTTAGTTAATGAAATAAACCCATATATCAAATCTTGTCAGAAACACAGCGGTCACTGTGATCTATCAATCGATTAATTTATTCGATTGTTGCGTGTAAGTTGTAGAAATCTAAACTAATGCTTAAAAAGTAATCATTGTTCATTAAAAATTGAATGGAATCATTCTATAATATTTTTTTAAGACTTTAAAGAGAACTGCCAGGAGACTAATAGGTTGATAGGTGTCTTTCCTGGCTTCTGCACCATTATTATCTGAGCTACTTCTCAGGAGCTTAAAAAGTATCTGATTGCAAGAATACTATTGTATATTTGCATAATAGTTTGAGTTGTAGTTTAGGGTAGCTTTTGGGGTGTTTTTTCGGTAATAAGGTCAAAACCTGAAGCTCTTTTTACTGACTACTTTCTGAACGTCTGAGAGTTTGAACGCTTTGTAGAGTGATTCCATAATGTTAGCATATTTCTGAGGACACTGGTTGGAGAATGATATAAATACAGTGAACAGGTGATCATCAAAGGTTTCTGGTTTCTTTTTACTAATGTTGACCCATTGGCCTTATGGTTTAGTAATAGGTGGTACGCCTATTATTTTTTAAACCTTTCTTTACAGCAATTATTTAAAAGTTTCAAGAGTTTTAAAATTGACTAGAAAATTTCGAAATTTCGCTAGTTGTTTGGTGTACTAATTCAAAGTTCGGGTTATTTCTCAGCATGTTCTGAAGCATTTTTTATTTATTTTGTCTTTTATAATTAAAGAACAGTAGTTCATGTTCGGCTTTTTCTTATTATGAATGTAGTTTGTTATATCGTTTATACTATTCATAAATCTAATTAAATTTATTAACTAAACTAGTCGAATCACATCACAAGTTCAACAGGTCAATCGTAGTTTTCAAACCAGTCGGATAGTTTTGCTTTTTCGTCAATTGTGAAAGAAATTTTAAATTACATTGCAAAAAATATATACATACATTAAAAAGCATAAAGAATTGCCAAGCAAAAGTTTAACTAAATACTCCTGAACACTGCATAATAGTTACAAAAACATTAATAGACATAGAACGTTTCGTATAGTTATTTATAACCTCCATTCTTTAAGTGAACTAAACCTGATAAAGGAAACTAACAAATAATTAGGATATAAAACTATAAAAATGTCTGATATTAGACAAATATAAGACTCCTAATCTTTAATCTAAAACTAGTACCTGGATTAAAAAAGCGGTTTATAATATAAGAAAACTAAGGTATTCCGTCATACAAATTAAACTTCTAAACCATAAACGCAAACTGACATAAAGCCTTAAATATCAAAGCTTTGGGCGTACTCGAAAATATTACTATCGAAATTTACGTCGTGTGACATGTGGTGATAACCAAAAAAAGCTCAAATAATGTAAAGTGCGTTAATTGCAGCAAAAATCGCGTGTCAACCCACAAAGGTTTTTTTTTTATATAAATAAGGACAAAAAAGCAATTTATTCTCTAATAAAACCTTAAAATGTCTTTGACACAACTTTGAAGTACACAATGAGCTAATAAATGACAAGTGAATATCGACATGCGCAGAAACGACTTTACTTTCCGGTCCCCGTATTATATATTTGTAATTAATAATTAATTTACGACTGTTGTTACTGGACAACTCTCTACTAACATCATAAAATGTAAACCAATTTGCTTATTGCTCTCAATAAGGAGATTGTAAATATGTATTAATTAATAATAATGAAAAAGCCGAAATTATATCTTTGTCACTAAACCTAATTTTTGAATAAAGAAACCAATATAAGTTTTTTGTGTCGGCATTCACTAATTCATATAGGAATATTGGTTGAGAAATAAAAGTTCCACTTTATTATAACGATATTAGATATACCAAAGGAAAGTATATTTCTACAACGGCGAAAATCTGTCACGAATAAAATGAGATTTTAGATCCGAACAATAAAGGCACAAAAACATAAGGATATTAGCAATGAAACGAGACGACGCGTTTTGTTCTTTTATTATAAGATGTAACAACTTCTATACAACCCTAGGAATTGTTTTCTAGCAGCCATTCGCCGATGTCGCAAATTCTTTTATTTGAGCGACGGGCGGAATCCGCTGTTTCTGGAATGAAAATCCAGATCCGCGCGACGATAACTTTCACGTCATATTGCTAACAATAGCTACTTTTTATGTCGAGTACTCAAGATACTGAGCAAAAGATGCCTTTTATGAAATCTCCCGGAGAACAAAAGCGATGTCCTTTAAAATCGCCGCTCACCGACGAGAGTCCGGATGCTTAAACGTTATCGAGCGTAATTTAATACAACTCTGGAATTAGCCGTCGCGAAAGCGCGCAGTTGGTTGTTTTAAAAGGCAAATTGAATGAAAGGCTGCACCATATCGAACGAAAGCTTTGCAGATGTCTCAAATAAAACGCTACAGTAAACTTCAGCACCTTGATGTTCTTTGAGTATTTTTGACTTATCTGATTTATTTGAAATGCATAATAAAGCTTATTTCTTTAATTCTGCGAATACTTTGTTAAATTTACATTTTTAAATTATATGTAAATATAAAGAAATGACATTTAAACATTTATTTATAAGTACATAATTGAAAAAAAGTATTTCTTAAATATAATATATAAATTAGAAAATCAAAACAATTTCATAATCATTACAGAGAAAAAAGACTGTTTATGTTTGCAGCCTACTCATTTAACAAGTAATTAGTAAATGGTATGTGGTTTTACATGTAGGGTGTGATGGCCATTGCCATTTTTCCTAATAATGTTACTGTAATGTTGATTAAATTATCACAGCAAGTCGTGTTTCAATCTTATGATGACATTTGGTCGGTTGAACAGCTGCTCTATTAGTTTGTTTTCGTGTCCTGTTAAGTTGTTGTATGTTAAATACATGCCAAGGCTTTTTCGGTTGGTGTTATAGTGCATCGTATGGTTGGTTCTCGGGTTACAAAGGCATGGTCAGAGTTCAGAAACTCTTGACGTTTCGTCCACAACTACGACGGCCATCTTCAGAAAAAAAATTGTAGTCGTATTATTTACGAATGTGGCCATTCTGGTATTATCTGAAGTTGACGCAAGAGATATAGAGTAGGTATAATAACGGTCCCAGCACACTACCCTGTGGTACACTGGAGATACTTTGGTGGTAATCAAACGCTGAGTTGTTAGTCTTAGCTTTAAATAATCTTTCAGATAGAAAATATTTATGCACAAAGTACAATTGGTTTGGGCAGTATCACTTAATGTTGGCCCTTATGCCACACTTTGTTAAAATCTCGTAATGCTTACGTGCTTTAACTCTAAGCTCTCCATAATATGGTTAACAATTCGACCACTTTGATGTATTGTTGAGTAGTGTTGCCGCAAACCGAATTGATAGGATGTAATTATGCTGTCTAGATCTACAGTTTCGTGAATTATTTTAAGTAATAACCTTCAAAAAATTGTAGACATTAAAGGCAGGAGACTGATTGATCTACATAAACAGGAAAAAGAGGGTGGTTTACCAGGTTTAGCTATCATAATGATTTGGGCGAACTTCCATTGGACAGGAAAGCAGCCAAGTCTTTTATAAATTGTGGTGAGATATAGCTTTTTAGGAAGATTTTGTAGAACCTTTCCTACTATTAAATCGTAATCCGGAGCTTTATGTATATTGGTAAATTGGATTTGCGTACTTCGTCCGGCAAAAAGGGTTTGATTGGTAATGGAAATTGGTATGGGCTATCAGAAAATCGTTCAGTCTTCTGTGTGTATGCTTTGAGATTGTAGTGAGGTAAATACGTTAGAGAAATACTCACCAAATGTATCTATTTTTTCTTTTTCCTTTTTTTTTGCTCTAGCCCAGTTACCGTCATGTTATTTAATTGAAAATGTCATTGCAATCGGTCTTTCGAATTTTTTTGTTACTTTCCATATTGTTTTATCATCAGGCGAGAGTTTTATAATGAACTGTTTAAATGCGTCATTCCGACCTTCTAGTACTGCGTTGTGCAACTGATGAGTTAGTTTATTTAATTGGGTTTTGTCTTGTCTGTTTCTGATTCTTTTGCACTTTTGCATTCTACGTTTCTCAGCAACTAAAACTTGTATGTAACGAGGAATGTTAACTTCTTCCGGGTAGTTGGTTGATGGACTAGGGGTAGCTTGTTATGCAGCGTTTTTTTTTTATTAATAGGGGTTATGCCAGATCAGCATTACATTTGCTATTACATGGCAAGGTTAAAAGATTTTTAACATTTATATCACTAAAATAGATAGTTCATTGTGATTTTGACAATTAAATTAGTTATTTTCACTATTTAGGACATCAATAGGTAACTTCCTTTTAAGTCTGGTGTGTAAGTTTTCAGTGCCCAAGTTGTAGTGAACCGCACCACTGCATTGATTTATGTTATTATAAAATTTTTGGGCTGTTTTCTTTATGAATTCTTCCACTGTTAGGATTCCTGTTTCTCGGTGGAGCTGCGAGTTTCTTGCATACGACTGTGCATTTGTGATTATACGGATAATATTATTTTGTAGCACTTGGAGTTTGTGAAAATAAGTTTTTGATGTCGCGCACCAGACACTGCACCCGTATGTAAAAATTGGTCGAATGATGATCGTGTAGATGAGAACCCCACATTTTATTTTCAATGTTGACTTCTTGTTGATGATGAGATAGAGCATGGCCAGTCTTGCGTATGATTCAGTCAGTTTTTTATTGGTGTGGAAACTCCATGTTAATCTACGGTCGAGAAAGACCCCTAGGTATTTCACCGCGTTATTTTTCGGATTTCAAGGGATAGGTACATTATTGATAACGATGTTAGGTGGGTCTTGTGGGTGACGCAAGATAAAGATTTTAGCATCACATTTGCTGGGATTAATTCGTATAAACCATTTGTTAAACCATGAGTTAAGATGATTCAGACTTCGTTGTAGATTGTTTGCGGCTAGGTTAATGTCGTAGTCTTGAGTTATGATTGCTGTATCGTCGGCATACATTGCGATGTCAGAGTTTGGTGTTGTAGGAGCATCGTGCATGAAAATATTGAATAACAAGGGACTCAGTACGGATCCCTGCGGTACTCCCGCATTGATTTTGCGTACCGATGAGGTATATCCTTTTATTCTTGTCTGGAACGTTCTGTCAGTTAAAAATGATTTAACTATGTTTAATGGGTAAACAGGGATTGCAAATCTTTCATTTTGTATAATAAGCCGTTTATCCATACACGATCAAAGGCTTGCGCCATATCTACAAGTGCCATTATCGTGTGCATTTTGTTTTCGTAACCCTTTTCAATTATCTCAGTAAGTCGTAAGATTTGATGACCAGTAGAGTGCGCGCTTCTAAAATCAAATTGGAATTTGGACAGGACTGCATTATCTTATAAAAACTGGTTTAATCGGCTTTGAATGGTTCGTTCAAAAACTTTAGAAATTGTGGACAGCAGGCTGATGGGTCGGTAGTTGTTAGGGTTGTCATGCGGTTTATTTGGTTTGGGAATCATTTGAATTAGTGCTCGCTTCCATTCGGTAGGGAAGTAACCCAATCTTAAGCAGGAATTAAATATGGCTGTTAGTAAACATATACTTTTTGCGGTAGATTTTTCAGAATTATGTTGGGGATCATGTCGATTCCTGGTGCTTTTTTGGTTTTAAGTTTTTTTATGCATTCTTTAATTTCTGTTGGGGAGATGGGGTTATCTAACATTTGTTCTTGGGGTGTAATATTTTGAGATTCCATTTCAACCTGTCTGATATGATTGGGATCATTGTTAAAATATGCGGTGGTAAATGTTGCTTCGAGATGTTGTGCGAATATTTCAGGTTTGTCCTTATCTTCCAATATTGTTTGGCCATTGTATTTTAGTGTGGGGGTAACCGTGGGTTGCTTCAGGATCCGTTTGGTGGCTTTCCACATGTTGGCGTCTCCAGGTTCGAACGATTCTAGATACTGTTTATAAGAGTTTATTCTGAACTGATTGAGTTCGTTTTTAACCTGTCGGATCAGCACATTTAGATGGTGTTTATCTGCAGGGTTCCTAATACGTTGCCACTTCCTTCGGGTGGAGTTTTTTTCTTTTATTAATTTTAAAATTCGGAGTGGGGATGTTAATTATTGACAGGTTTGCGTGTTTGAGAGACTAGAGTAGATTGTTTGATAGCCTCATTTGTTGTTTCTTTGAAGAATTCAATGGTTCCATCAATTTCAGCTGTGGTAGATATGGTAAGAGGGCACTTGATTTGTTCGTCCATGATATTACGGAAAAGTTCCCAGTTAACTGGTCCGTTGATTAGCCTTGAAATTTCCGGGTAATAGTAAGGAGTACAGTTAAGAGTGAATATTACCGTCAGATGATCAGAGTCAAGTTCAGTTATTACGGTTTGGTTTATTGGCAGTTGCAGGTTTTTATGTATTATTATATCTAGGATGTCCGGCAAGTGGTTTGTGCGGTAGGGGAAATAAGTGTAATCTCTAGGGGCTGAAATTTGTAAAGCCAGTTGGAACGCTAGTGTGTTCAGTTTTATTCCGTTGGGGTTGTTGGCCCCTGCCGCGTTTTAGATGCTTATAGTGAGGTATTGGGTTGCTTCATCTAAATCTTGGGTGTTTTTAATACGAATGGCTAGATTGGCTTCTCTATCCAATAGATTTCAAAAGTACTCCAAGTCGGTGAATTTAGTGTAAAGCTTTGGAGAAGGCTCTTTTCTAATAATTGTTGTGCTCAAAGTAATAATTACTGAGAAGCAGTCGCCCGACAAATCTTGTTTAGATTCTGCATGGGTGTACGTGTTCGCAGTACAGCTAACAATAGCAAAATCAATCAAGTCTGATAGTTTATTTGTGTCATTAGACCAGTGAGTAGGTTTGCCAATCTCCTCCAATCATAAATTTTGTATCAAGGGATCGCATGTAAACTTTATATTCTTTAGTGGAGATAAAGTCCTGAGGTCGGCTGTAGACTGCAATTATTATTAGTGGGAAGGGTAATTCTTGAATTTTTATACCAGCACTTTAAATTTTGCGGTCTAATAAGATTCGCATTCACAATGAGTAATTTTTTTGTTGACGATTACAGCCGATTTTCCGCGGGTAGTTCCGTTTGGGTGATTGGTGGAGTATACCACGTAGTGTGACATTGTCATAGTTGCTCTTAATGTTGCATGTGTTTCTGATATTAGTAATACATCAATTCTTTGTAAGTGCAAAAATGTAATTATTTCCAGAATGTGGTTTGAAATGCCGTTGGCACTTTAGAGAGCTACACGTAGGAAAGTCGCCATTTTAGGCTATTTTGTTAATTACCTTTGAGAGCATGTTTAGTATCATGCTGTTTTGGCTGACAAGCTACGAGAACATCGCTTTAAATTCCATAAAAAAGTTAGATATTATTTAATTGATGATTGTCTAGTGTTCTTTGGCCTGTTATGTAGAAATATTGTAACGTCTTCATTTGTATTGTTAGATAGTCTTGGAAACGGGAGAAAATTAAATAGCTTTGAAAGTGTCTATTGCGGTCGTATATTTTAATTTGTAATTTTCCTAAATGAGCCATTTCTGGTTTGTTAGATGTCTTTAAACACTATACACTCTTTGTAGTTAAACAGATGGTTTTTATGGCATAGGGCACATTTAACCGGAATACACGAAGGTTTTTTGTATGTGAAGTTTTGTGGTGTCCTTTACATTTAACGTAAGCAAATGATTTATTCAATAGGATTTTGTGTAGCCATATTCTTGGCAGCAAGTGCACTGAGGTATTATATGATTTTTTCTAGGTGGTTCAACAGATAACTTTAAATTATTTAGATATTTTACATCAAATATCATCTTGTTGTTTTCCTTAGGTTCTAGATCAACCATAAATAGCGACAGGGGTTTTTTGCTAACCCTGGGGCGTAAATTAATAATATTACGACCTTCATGTCTAAGTTTTTGATGTTTTTGATGTTCTTTGATAATAACTTTGTTTGGTACGGTATGGTGGTCATTTCGTATAGCCACTCTATATACTCTTTCTTCTTTTAATTTAAAAGTATGGAGATATTTTCACCTTTAAATGTCTAGTTAATTTTCTCTATGAATCTGATGCGTTTGTATTAATTTTAATTTTATTGGTTGATAATGCTGTTGTATAGTATTGTTTTTTTGATACTCTTGATAAATTATCTTATTATAATTTTTTACTTCGTGGATGTATATTGGTGAAAATTTTGTAATTTTTGTTGTTATGTCGATTTTGATTAGTATTGTTGTTTCTCATTTGTTATAGGACTTCATATCTGTTCGAAATACTTGTTTGAGTTTGTTGTTACTTGTTGGATGACTGAGAATTGTTCAGTTTACTTTTCTTAATTATTTCCTATTCATATTTAGATTAGTTTAGTACATCAGAATTTGTGTCAAATTCATTGCTTGATTCCACGTTTTTTCTTGTATCCATATCGTCAAATTTGTGATCGTTTACGTCATATATTGTTTGTTAGTTAGTGTTATTTTGTGTCACATTGAAATTTGAGATTAGATTAGGATTGATTATATCTAACTTCGGTAATAATGTTAGACTATTTATTGCGTAGGGAAATTGTGAGATTGGCTGATTACTATACTGTTTTGTTGCTGTGAATATTGATATCCTTGAACGTTAAAAAAACTAAACGTGAATCCGTAGTTTTCCGAGGCAGCTTGATTTGATGCGTCCAGCGGTCTGGGGCCAAGGCCTTTTCCCGTTGAAAACATGAATTAGCTCTTGTTTATATCTTGTATATGTTATTTTTAACCCGTACAAAATTTAAAATTAAATTAAAATTGTTTAGTAAATACGCCCGACCTTAACAAAGATGCAGTTTTTGTCACTCACACACGTCCGCTGTATTCAAATTCAGGCACTTAATTTCCTGCCCCCTAATAATAAAAAAATAGCGGAAAAAAGAAGGTTAAGAAGAATTTGGCAATCTAGACATTATCCCTCAGACAGACGACGATATAACGAAGCCGCTAATAAAAAAGCTCAAAAATCACTCTTTTCAAAAATATCTGGATAACCTGAGTGCCACATTGGACTCCGACTATGTATTATGAAAAGCCAGCGGCAGCCCATACCACCCACAAAAAGACAAGATGGACCCTGGGTACAAATAGAGAAAAAAAAGTGGTAACTTTCGCTAACCACCTCAGGACAGTATTCCAACCACTGTCCTCCCAAATTGCAGAAACATTATCAATCCCTTACCAAATGACTACTACCGAACCTTTTTGCAGTCAGAGAAATCAGACAAATCCTAAAAAACACTTTAAAACCCAATAAGTCGCCCGGCTATGACCTCATCACCGGAGAGTTACTCAAAAACTTTCCCCGCAAGGGAGCTGTTATGCTCACTATAATTTGCAACGCCGTATTACGACTAGGATAGTTCTCGGCTCAATGGAAAGTCTCGCAAATGATACTCATTCCGAAACCCGATAAATCGCAATATGAAGTCTCCTTATACATACTTATCAATCTTTTACCAACATGGGTAAACCCTCGAAAAAATACTGGTCACAAGACTAGAGTCCATCATAGAGGACATGAATTTGATACCGGAGCACCAATTCGGTTTTCGAAAAGATTATTCCACTCTCCAACAGGTGCACAGAATCGTAAATAAAATCAACAACACTTTCGAAGAAGAGCAGTACTCACAGCGGCTTTCCTGGATGACAGTAAAGATTTTGAGCGAATATGGCGTACAGGGCTTTTATACAAACTAAAAAAAATAACCCCACACTGCTATTTCATTATTCTTAAGTCATTTCTAGGTAATCGGTACTTTAAGGTAAAATATGGCCAAGAGCTATCAGAACTGCATCCATTCAACGCGGGCGTTTCGCAAAGAAGTCTCTTGAGGCCTATATTATACATTTTCCACTTAGTGGACTTTCTTACCAATATGCACTCTATGACTGCAACCTTCGCCGACGACAAGACAATACTAGTTAAATACAAAAATTCTCTAGTTGCTGCCATACTTCTCCAATTAAACCTATACGAAGTGAAAAAATGGGCCAGGAAATTGAGAGTCAAAATCAACGTGGAAAAATTAAATAACTCCTCGTTGCGACAAGTCACTGAAATAAAATACTTAAGGATACATTTAGACAAAGGACTTACCTATAAAACGCACGCATAATGTGGAAACACTATCGGTTAATAAGCCGCTGATCCAAGTTATCCCTTTCAAACAAATTGCTAGTCTACTAGCTCGCCATTAAACCAATTTGGACATATGGTTTTCAATTATGGGACACAGCAGCTTCTTTAACTATTTAAATCATCCAAAGGTTTCAGAATAAAACATTACGGGTATTGTGCGACGCACTTTATTACGTACGCAACGCGGACATTTTAAAAGACTTAAAAGTGAATACAGTGCGCGAAGAAATCAGTAAGTGCAGTAAAAAATACCTAGACAAACTGTTTTTTTACACTAACACCTACGCAGTAGACCTACTTAACAAGAGTGCACAAACTCAGAGATGAATTAAACTACTCGATTTACCATATAGATTCACATAACTTATTCAAATTTTTTTGATTGCAAACAGTAATGCCAGAGTGGCTTTCGCAGGATAGCCCCTCCCATTAGTAAACAAGCCATTTTCATACAGTGTTCCATAAACTTTACTTATTGTATTTTAATAAAGATTGTAAATAGTTATTCTCATAAAAAAAACTTCATTTTTGTCAATCGCAAAAGCACGTACGCGCACTTTGAAAACTCAAGCCAAATCTAAGACTATATGAATGCTTGATCATATCAAAAAGAGAAGAAACAGTTAAAGTAAGGTTTTTTATTATGTTTTTAGTAAATTTAATCAAATATAATAGCCAAACTATTTTATTACGTAATGAGGAAGGTTATTAAATTTTTTTGCTTAAAAATGTACAATCTGTTTTTCTAGAACATTCATTAAATTGGATATATGTTTTTACTCAATGGGAAAAGTAGTTCAGTGACCACAGTTCGAATTTAATTACTTGATAAAGGTATATTGTAAATAATCCAATATAATTAGATTTCTAGATATGCTGTATGTTTCCTCTTCAGTCTTCGGAAATTCATTGACTAGGTGACTGAGATCCTTAGTAGGGTTTTGAGAGATTTTGAAAATAGCTAATGCTAATCTTTAAATTTCTTCTTCAACTGTATAAATGGTTAAGTCATCACGGATAATTGCCCTCAAGCCAAAGTGCGAAGAATTTTAGCTTGTATTCTATACGTTTAATAATATATATGTATAAAAGTACTTCGTTTCCTGTTTTTAATTTAGAGTTTAGATCAAGTAACCAAGTCAGTTAACAAAATTTATTGATGAAAATCTTTTTGGGTATTATGTAAAATTTTAATATAAGTTTAGAGGCCGACATTAGTCTTAGGTATTTAACTTTACGTTTGATAGATAATATAATATCACTACTTTGATTTGGCAGAATTTACTTGTATAAGTTAAGTATTGAACTACTAAGGTGGTTTTGCTAATGAGTGGGGATCGCTGTTTGTAAATAAGATTGGAGTGTCGTTCATGAATATGAAAATAATTATATTATATCCAAGCTAGTAAATGCACCCAAAGAAAGAAACAAATGGGATGAGGTTTAAGATATTTGTAAAGTTCATTTGGATTGTGATTGGTACTTTCAATTGATATATTTATTAGTGGGTTAAATCGGTCAATTGTTGATTTTACAGTATTTTTGTTAGTTCTTATATGACGCTGTTTTATTTCTTTATCACTTTTTACTTCTATTTAAAGATAAAGTATTTTCAAGATTTATCTGCACTGTTCCATATCTCGTAAGTTAATTTAAATATCAGGCGCTTAATTTTGTAAGCGTAGGAGTTTAAAAGTTGAATATATGCGGACTACATTGTTACTGATTTGATATTGATTGATAGTTCGTATTAGTTTGTGGTATATATAATCACATTGGTGATTTGGTAAGTTTGAATTCGTTGACTTGCTAGTATTGCTCATCTTATAGAAGAATGTTCTTTGTGTTATTTGAATTAAGATATGTTTATACCGAATACCATTAATGGTACTCATAGTTGTTTGTTAAATAGAGAAAAATACCCAAGTCCAATTCTATTTACTTGATTTTGTGCAGTTTTCTATTTTTAAGTTTGTTTTTTAGGTTTTACTGACTGAGTTATCAACATAAGCAGAACTTTTTATTTAAATTAACCATAGGTCACCTCGAATTAGTACAGATAAGCAAACCACAACAGTTCCCATTCTAATTGAAACGAAAACTAAATTATTAGATTAATATTGACAGATATGGTAACGGGTAGAGACTCTCTGCGGTCTGGAAGAAGAAAGCGACTCTGCCCAGGCGAGCATTGGTTCTCTCTCACTTTTTAATACTGAGGAAAATGAAGCCCCAAGCCTAAATCATGTCTATTCTGTACTCAGTACTACCTGTATCCTATATTAATAAAGGCAGCACTTTATTTAATATAAAATTGAAACTGTTAACATTTAATTTTGAATAGCTATAAGCTTAGCTAAAGCAGTATAACTAGATATAGTACTACGATGAATAGGGCAACGTAAAACCATTATTTTTCTAAGATCAACTGCTATAATAGAAACATAACCAGATACAATTGTGAAAAATAGATACTCGATAAAAATTGATAACTCTAAGTTTATGTTGTTTAAGTAAAAAAAAAATGGTGAAGACGGAGATAATTTTTACAAGCAAATACCAATCGTGTTCTGAACAGTTAAGAAGTACAATATAAAATTGTTATAATAATGGTTGATTTTTACTCCATGATTGGCAAAAAAGAATTTTAGACCTAATGAATGATCATAATTCGGAGGTTAGCGTCTTTGAAATGAAAAACAAAATATTTTACAAATGTGCCGTTATTACATATAACAATCGTTGATCAGTTGGTTATAGTATAAAAGAATACTTCTGCTCGAACGACTTCATACAAATAAACCAAAGCAAACGTTTCCACCACTCTAAAACTGTTTTTTTTTCAAAGTTATAAAAATAAACACGATTTATTAAAGCGCAAAGATAAAAATGTACTTTGATAGCGTACATAACACTAAAAGCGCTATATACTTGTTTGTTTATTTTATTCCTAATGATTTAAATTTGGCTCTTTCTGTATAAAAATTAGCTTAAAACTTTAATTGAATTCTTCAATCGGGAGATTTTCTGGTTTATCCAATGTTTAAAAATATAAAGAATGACACGAAAAAACATGTTTTTAAAATGACTAGTAATTGAGAAAGGAAGGTTAATGACCATCGTATACCGCTTGGAAGAGGTCAGTTTTAGTGTTCAACGTCTTTTCCGTCGATAGTTCAATGTTACACGTAATGACACACAATTACACACAACTGAATAAGTTATGAAAAGAAAATCAATTGGCTGTCTCTGACAACTTGGAAACACAACGTGAAAAAACAGTGAGAAGGTTCTTCAGAGTACTCTAACTTTGAGTCTATTTCGCCGCGCATCCTATACAACGAGTTGATATTCCATCCGTACAAAATCGTAATTGTCTAAAAATTGCTTCAAAGTTATTTTATCCAACGAAATTTGCTTTATGAAAGAATGCTTGAAATTATTGCTTCTGATGGTGTAATTTTGATTATAAGTTTTTGATTTAGATGGTTATATCAATAAACAAAATTGTAAATTTTGGTAAGCAGATAATCCACGAGAATTACGTCAGAGACCTTTTCATAATGGTAAAGTTGTAGTTTGGTGCGACGTTTCAAAAATAGTGTAAGACCTTTAATTAAAAAGAAGAAACAATGACTGTAGAGCACTTTGTCGACATGCCACATAATATTTTACGTCTACAACTTGAGCGTTTATAGATCAATGTGAAAAATGTAACGCCTAGGAAATAGAGTCATAGCTTACGCAATAAGGACTTCGATGCCAGTTGTCTAACAAATGTTTCTCCAACATGTAATCTCATATTTTGGAGATGTCCCTTAGTCCCCACACTCACCAGATTTGTTTGTTTGTGATTTCCTTCTTTAGGATTACGTCAAATTAGAAGTATATGTTCGAAATCCTCATAAAACAGACAATATAAAAGTTTCCATTAATAAAGAAATATCACTTGTGCTAAAAGAAACGTTAATAAGCGAGCAGAGCTTCGATGAAAGCTTCCGAGTGTGTCTATAGCAAGGAGGATGTTACCTATTCAACATAATCTATTTTAATTGTATTATGAAAACAGCATTTATTAAAGATTGCTTTGGTTTTCGAATACATTTTTATGTTAAAAATCAACAAAGTTACACTTATTTGAAAAACATATATTTTTCCAATCCTGCACAACAAACCAGATGTACAATGTTAGAAGATTATTTCCTTCAATTTGTGTTTAATGATTCTAATAACTATTAAAGAAATGCAATGCGTAACGCTACACACTAATATCAAACGAAATCCAAACATTTTTGTCTTCTCAATTATAAATTATTTCTATACCTGACTATGAGAAACAAAACTATGAAGAAGTATTGCTGATATAAAAAGTATTCGCTAATTTTCGTAAAACATTTTGCCACCTATACATTAAGATATGCTTTCAAAAATTCATATTTGTCTTGGAAATAGCGCGGGATATAATAGTGGGAGAGGGGTGGGCGGCCATGTGCTAAGTAATAGGGAGCATAGAATTTTTTAGTTGCAATGGAGCAGTTTCTGAGGGAACAACGAGCCTTTTGTGTGCGCAATTATTACGAAACCAACAGTTATGTAGGCGTTTTTGAGTTCGATAAGGGCTTTATGGCATATAGCAAGCGCCAAGTGCCAATTTAATAAAGCTTTGGGTTTATAAGTTTGAGCGTAGTGGTTCTACCTTGAATTCCAAACATGTTAGCTGCCGGCGAACAGTGAAAATGCCAGCAAACATCAATGGTGTGCGCGCTAGTGTTCAGCAACATCCCCGAAGGTCAATCTGTAAACGCGCGGCGGCTTTGATTTGAACCAGTGCAGCGTTCAGAGAATTTTGCAAAAAGACTTACGTTTTCATGCCTATAATATCCAGTTAGTGCAAGCTCTGAAAGCAACGCTTTAGTGATAAAGACCATTTTCACTTAGGTGGGTACGTTAACCGTCAAAATATACTGTATTTGTCAGAAAACAATCCTCGAAAAAACCATCAAAACATCTCCACAGCCCCAAAGTCACCGTTTGGACTGCAATTTCTTCAAAGGGCATTATTGGTCCGTATTTTTTTGAAGATAACCATGGGCGCGTACTTACTGTCAATTCTGAAAGATACACCGCCATGATACGTAATTTCTTTAGTCCGGTTCTTCAAGTAAGAGGGATATGGTCCTACAACATGGTTCTAGCAAGATGAGGCCACAGGTCACACAGCACGCGCGGCATTAGGGGCCATTAGAGAATTGTTTCCAAACCGGTTTATTTCGCGTAGGAGTGGCAATAATTAGCCACCATGGAGTACTGGCCTAGCCCTACCTAAATTTTTCCTGTTGAGATATCTGAAACATCGAGTTTACATAAATTCTCCGACTAATCTGCGTCAACTTAAGGCCCGTATACGAGAAAAAATTGCAGCAATTGGACAAGACATATGTCAACGTGTTTACGCATTTGAGATCTCGTTTGGAGGTGTGGCAACGCCGTGATGGCAAACATCTTGATGATGTAATTTTTCGCACATAATTTCCACATTTTATGCTTAAATTTTATCATAATTACGTAAATATATCATAAAAAGTTACTATGTTCCGTTGTTTTGAAGTATGCATTCCGTTCTGAGTCACCCGTTATTTGAGCTACTCTATTGAATGACTTGCTGTCTATTACCAGCCATTTAATCTAGTTATGTTTTAACTAATATAACTACGTCAATATTGTGAGACAATTTTAAATATTGAAATTTACCATTTACCATATTTTACTCAACAATCTAAAGGAATAAATCTATATGCGCATTATGTCCCATTAATTAAAGAAAGTTCAAAAGTAACTCGTGGTAAATAAACAGAAAACCTATTTTTTGATTAGTGGTTCTGTCAATCCTTAAACGAAGTGTCAAAGTGCTCATTGAAAGTCACTCGAAGAGAAACGATCCAGAGAGACTACTTTTAGAAGTCTAAAAATCAAAACTTTACTAATTTCTTTTATGACAAAGTAACTTTCGAAAAATTTGTATCTAAAATAAGATAAGTGAATTATTACTTGAGTATTTTTTAACGCTTATGTTCACATTTCACTAAGAAGAGGTTAAATCAAGTAATTACTAAGTCGAAGGTGGGTCTATAATTTGAGAATTTGAGCTATTTCGCAAAGAAATCAAACTGGTTCAACTTCCATGTGGCTGTTACTGAGTAAGCCTATTATGCCTACCACAATGCAACTTAAGCTTAAAACCGACCAAAAGAACGTTTTACTTTTGATCAGTTAATCACAGCGGCAATCCAAGACTAAGTTAGGCTTACAAAGCAACCACATATGTCATAAATGAAAAAGTAAACTTTTTTACCAGTGCATTCGATAGAGCACTATTTAAGACGCACAAGCTAAAAAAATATTCCCCTTTTAAAAAAGTTTGCTTTATGACGATATTTGGATTTTATCCAATGTGCATTTTTTATATCTGGCTATTAAATAAAAGAGAACATGCCATTTGCTTCTTCATTGTACTTTGGATTTAGGTTTGGTTTTGACAACTGTTCTTTTTATAAGATGTGCTTGATGTAAGTCATTGCTAGCTTTGATTGTTTCTTCGTAAATAACCCCTTTAGTCTTAATTATTATTATTGTAAAATATACATACCATGATATTTTAACTAAGTTATTTTGAAGAAATTGAGAAACAAATGGCATATTCATGTTTGTTTGATAGCCAGATCTGAAAAATGCATATTGGAATAAAAGATTTTTTAGCTTATTGTGCGTCTTAATTGGTGCTCTTTTGAATGCACTGGTCAAAAGTTTCTCTTTCCATGTGTGATACGTGTGGTTGTTTTGTTAGTTATAAATTAGTAGGTACAATTGTCGCTTTGTAGTGTGAACTAAACGAAAAAGTAACTGGTAAGTATCTGTTTTAAAATAATGATCCAGCTCACTGTACTACTACAGTTTAAAAGTGTTTTCAAGCTAATAAATACTTGTGTTGTATCATCCATCATATTAATTATCGTTTCTAAAAATTTAATATTCCTGTAAAAAAAACTCATTTCAAACATCCAACAGCAGAAATTCTGCAGATAATCCCATAATACATCTAACCATTAGTACATGATCGTGTTCTAAGTTGTATATTGATGTCTAAAGCACATATTTTGAATAAAACAAATGCTTTTGTTAAACTGAATTTTTAATTTTTATACCCCTAATCTTAGAATTATTGAAAAAAATACTGTAATGTAATATATCTACCATCATATTTTTTAATCAATTATATAGTTTATATTCTTAATTTTCACCGTTTTGCAAGAGTACGACTTAATTTTAATTTAAATTTTGTAAACAGCAAATTCGGTTAAAACGTCGACATGCAGCAGAAGCAGCTGCTGCGCGTATAATCATTTTTAGGGAAATTACATTAGGATGCTTTACTATTTCATTGGGTTTAATCTTTCTAAAGTGCCTTTTCTATTAAATTAGGAAGCGCGTCAGTGTCTTTTATCTGCACATGACACAATACCTGATGGAGAAAATGGAATTAAACGAACGCATGTTATTCCATTTCGACGGCGGAGGCATCAAGGAGCCGGGCTTTTTGCGCAATTGTATTAAACCCAATTGCTCCTAAAAGATAAAATCTGTGCATGCAAAAACCTAAAAAAAGTTTAAACAACAGTGTTTAGGCAAGACTGCGTTTTTGTTTAATCATAGTAAGTGACAAAACTAAAATTGTTCAAACTTAGAAATATTGTAATTTTGAGATGTTTCATAAAATTTAAATATTACCTAATATATATTACCTACAAAATATCCAAATTTATGGTCTCGGAAAGCAAGCAGTTAATAAAAAAAATCTTATTAATTATTAATGTTATGTAAGTCTTCCAACATGTAAACAATTTTTTGTTTCTTTTTAAGAAAAACGTGAGGCAGTTTCGCATCATTCAAAAGCAAAATCTGAAAAGTATAGTTAGTGCTAAACCACATTTTATTTTAACTCCTTTAATTTTAGAAAGAAAATAATGCTTTTGCGGGGATTTTCCATATAATTTTTACAATAGTTATTCACGGTTATTGACTTATCAAATTTAGAAAAAAATAAACAACAACTTTATTGAGCGTATATTAAGATAACTTTTCCAATCGTTTACATTTTCACCTGCTTGTATCCAGCTCTTTTCAAATTTGCATTATTGTATAGTTTCTATTTTTCGGGTAGCGGGTAGATACTCCTTTAGGATCCCGGTGAAAGATAGATCTACTAAATTTTTTGTACTTCCTAGAATCAAGATAAAGCCGTGTCTACAACCCTAATCCTGTCTTTAAACTATTTTTCGTTTCTATGTCCTATTCATGGACCAAGACTACTAGCGATAGTAATGCATTAGGCCAAATTCCTCCAACATGAAAATATACCAGAGCAAGTGGCCTTCAGATCCCAGCAATCTTCAAGCTACCATCCAAAACAGCAGGTGGAACAGTGAGAGGGTGGGGGGTTCTAAGAATCCCTGTGGTTGAACAGGCTTCTGAAGAAAGAATAATAATGCAAAGAATTATTCATTGGCACTTATAATGTAAAAACTCTTCTAGAGGAAGTTAGAAGAAGAGAAGAACAGAGTTTAAAGCCAAAGCCGAAAAGTATACCATTCCACAAGAAGAAAAAGTGAAGGGAAAGTAGGGTTCCTAATAAACAAAAACGCGAGTGAAAATGTCAAATACTTCGAAACAGTAACTCTCCGGATAATATATATAACAATACATATAAAAAAAAGATTCTTTTAAAAGTCATTAAAGTTCTTGCACCCACCAGCGGTCATGAAAACTAAGAAATAGAACAACTTTATGAAGAAATAGACGCATGCATCACATACAATCCTATAAAATACCTATTAATTATAGGAGATTTTAATGCTAATATTGGACAAAAGCAGGAAATAGTAGAAAATGTTATTGAAAAATATGGTATCGGAGATCGAAATGGCGATATGTTGATACATTTTATGGAACAACGGTAGCTATATGCCATAAATACATTTTTCAAAAAAAACGAAAAGAAATGGACGTGGTACAGCCCAAAATGGGACGTCCCATAAATGAAATTGACTTTATCAAATCTTCTAACAAATAGTAAAAGCTTATGGCCTCAAGTAACCCTTAACCATCTTTCTTGCTGTCCCGTGCATAAATAGGTTTGGGCTCGAGAAACCCATGTTTTATCAATTAAAGGTTATTTATGGTAAATGTTTATATTTTATGTTTATTATAACATTCTAAATGGAAAATATATTTAAATAAATTTAAAATTGATCAAATTGGTGGGTACATATAAGTTACAAGTGGCAATAGGTTTTTGATTGTCATTACAAGAATTGTATTACTAACAATTGTTTTTTTAGGGATCAAGAATGGCTGATAAATACAAAAGACTACCTGAAAGCTGCAAAAATGATTAGAAGCTGTAAGAAGTAGAGGAATGAGCCAGCAAGAAACAGACTTTTTATAAAATTAACAGAGCCACTATAAAGAGGAAACTAAAAAATTAGCATGCAGGTAAACCAGGGCATCCGAAAGTATTTACAGATGAAGAGGAGCTTATCTTTGCTGGATCTGGAAATTTTTGAGGACTGGTGCTCTAGTCATCTGCTTCCAGTTCTTAAAAGGCAAGAGGGGAAGAAGGTGGTAATTAGAAACAATCTAACTTCACACCTTAGCATCAATGTTGTTAAGCTCTGTGAAGAAAACGATGTGCATTTTGTTTCTCTTCCACCTTCGTCTCATCTCACTCAACCACTAAATTTGGCATATTTTAGGCTACTAAAAAAAGTGGAAAGACGTCCTCGATAGATAAAAGCAATCAGATGCAGGCAAAAGTATTGGTGTACTTCCGAAGCTCCAATGGTGTTACGAATTTTTTTAGAAAAAATTAGACCAAACGTGAAAAGCACCTTAAAGGCAGGGTTCAAGAAAGCTCTATTAGTACCTATAAACATGATCCGATCATAAGCCGTTTACCAAATCAAGACAGGCGTGTAAACTTGATCATGATCGGGGATGTATTTTTTGAACGATTTCAAGATATGAGAAACGAGTTTGTTTTATCTCGTTTTACCAAGAAGAAAACTCCAAGTGCCACTTAGACAAAGTGTTTGTGTCACTAATTTGTGTCCTATTCAAAACAACAAACACCTTAAAAACGACCTATGAACTTTGGACAGACTTCTTCCCGTCAATCTGACAATAAATCAAAAGTTTCCGACAGCCAATAAATGAGAAGATGTTATGAAAATACAACCGCCGAAATTAATCAAAAGGGGTTTGTTTTCTGAATGTGTATCAACCATACCACTTAAAACTTTCATACATTATCATAGTATTATTTCATATAGGTACATTATCATTAAAATATATTATTTCATAATATAATTATCTTAATCATACAAAATTTCCTTTTATTATGATTTTGTGGCAGGCCTACTAACGTTTTGAAAATAACATGTGTAAAATGTAATTACAATTAATGTTTTGTATTCTTATTTGTCAATTAAATAAACTGTTGGGTGTCTGTGTGTACAAAAAAAATGATTTTTACCTAATAACCAACGTTCTACTTTGTCCGACACTGCCTTCAAATGTAGTAACCATTGAAATTTCTGTATGGGCTCAAGTAACCCAACCTCAAGACTAACTTGAGCCATAACTGAAAAAAATAAATAAATTCATTTATTACTTTGCAAAAATTGCATATTGTATATTAAATTGTAGATAATATCCCATAGTTTAACTATATAAGGTAGCTATGTCAAATAAAAATTCTTAAAGCACAATTTAATAGAAAAAAGTAGAAATTTTAAAAATCTGGGCTCAACTAGCCCGTGTTTACGGCACTTTTCTTAATTTTGTAGGTAATATAGATTCATTTCTTTATATATGTCAGAGAATATCATACAATGTGTCTGTCAACAATTCCACTGAAATTTCATTCTCCGAAAGATATCTTTTCTCTTAAGCACGTCTTTCCGTCATGGGTGTAAAATTGAAATTTAAATGCTGACTAAATGCAGAGCGGAGCTTATAAATATTTGTCAGCAGTATCATTGGGAAAAAGGCTCCATAAGGTAATGTGTAGTTAAGCGTATAATGCGTGTTAAAAACGCAAATTTGCATTATCTATCTCGCATATTTGTAATGTATAGACGCAAATCTGGGTCATAGATCTACAATGTGTTAATATACCACTCAAATAACAAAACTTTTGGACTTTATAAGGTTAGATAAAAAGTTCTGATTTATTTGCGAAAAATCAAATTTTTATACGTGAATTTAAGTGAAACTTAACAACTATTCCTGGTACTCACCCTCGTGGAACCAACGCTTCTGACCAGAATGGACCCACTTTTCGTCCGAAGTCACGAGTCGCTTCTAGAATCGGTCATACAACAAATTGCTGAAGAGCTGGCGGCAAGTGTCGACTCATTTGTTAGTTTGCGTTTCGGTGAGCTCATGGAGATCTTATCGAGACCTTTTGTACAAAGTCCAGCTGATGCAGATGATTCAGCACAGTTTGATGATATAAAACCCCGAAAACTAACAGCAGATCACAACTGCTCAACAAAGGCTATCTGCCAAAGCTGCCAACAAATCGTCATTACTTCTGAGGCCGACCAGAACGAGGTTGATCTTCAAGACTAAGGTCGCCGGATTCGAAAGTCTGTACCATTTTGAAAGTTTCGACTGACTTACAGTTCTCTCGCCTTTGGCATCGCAAAGAATCTCAGAAAGCCAACGCTATCGTGCTTGATGTAAGGGAGAGAGGAGGAATTGCACGCGGCGAGTAATGCTACTTACCCTATTAACTGACACGCCGCTCCATTTGTGACGTTTTCTGTGAACTACAATATCGAGATGCTGCCAACATTGCCTGCGCTCATTTCAGTTGTATTCCAAATTTGTCTAATAAGTATGTGCATCATTTATAATTTTGTAGAAAGTGCTTCAAATATTTGCAAAGATCTGCAGATAAGTAATGTATTTTTGCCAGGTACTCAGGCATCTGTCTAGTAATGTTTTCGCATTGCGTTAAATTACAAGTATTTTAGTTTTTCAAAATAGCGCACAGTGGAATAATGAGACGCAGATGCGTACCCCTTGTTAATTAATTATGCGTTCTTCGTGAAGTATTTTTTTTCTTTTACAGATGTCGCGGAATTACAAAATAACAGAAAAAGTTTCCTCGACTAATAAATCTTTGAAAGAAGCACTTGAAGTTATTCGAAAAGGTTGTAAAATTTGTGAGGGAGGTTGTCATTACGGAATGTATGAGGCTATCTTGCAGAAGCAAAGTAAATTGCAATTTGTTGGAGGTCCAAAATAGGGATGGAATTCTGTCTTTACACAGAAATTGGAAAAAAGTTAACTGATCATTACTTTATGCAATTTCTTTTATGGTATGACATTAACGGATCTACGCAGAATTGCATATGATTCGCGGAGAAAAATAATTTTAGTCAAACTTTAACAGAAAGATAAAGCTTGCGGGGGGACTGAACCTCAGGATTTACATCTCACACGGTGGAATCCGTGTACACAAAATTTTAGGTTTCAGAAAATTTAAAGTAAAAACTTTTTATGACAAGTAGCTGTAACTCATGGAGAAGCATAAGTTTGATCCTGCGAGAATATTCAACGTAAATAAAAGTGTTTAAAAAAATCAGCAAGGAGTGTAATTTTTAAATAAAAATTATCCGCATAGGAAAATAATTAGAGTATGTTACCAGACTTGTGTTGCTATGATGTCGAAAAGCGTGTCAGATTTAAAAAACACGATGATTGTCTGTGAATCCAGATATTTCTAAACAAGAATTGAAGACGCAGATTTAGAAGATTTGCAGACATCAGCTACACCGGATAACAAAATATTAAAAAAGATCGCGTCTATTCGTAGTAGTTTGAAATCAAAGTCTCTGTTTTGAAGAAAGGGGTAATTTAGAAAATGAGAGAGGCAATTTCTGTAAGCCTTAATAAGGCTAACTATAAAGTTTCATATCATTTTTATTTTATGTAGTTTTTATTTATAACCTACTTTACCTTCTGGTTAAATTGTAACGCTTACTTTGAAGGCGGATTCGAGTTTTGAAGCTCAAGCAGTACAGACGTGCGAATTCAGTGTTTTCTGCGTTATTCTCGCGCGGTATCGGTGACCGCGCCGCGCTATCGGCCCAGCCACATACCTGTGATTAAATAGCGCTAGGAATAAACTGTAAGGAATTTCTTCAAATTACGAATGTCCCATCCGCCCGTTTACGGGCAATATGTGCTCAGTTAGCCCTATGGGGATCAGAATTTCTCTCAAGTGCAAATGCCAATTAACTCATCTTTTTCGCAACCGTTACCAATTCAACAAACTTACCTGCAAAATCCAAACACATATAGTAGTCAACCACAAAACAGTAATCAATTATCTTTGCCTAATTCGATTCACTTACCATCCTCATCCCACCTATCAAATCAAGCTACAACATATCAATGGCAGCATGTCCCATATAGTAGAAAACGCGTCAGAACTACAGACGAGCAAGAATCTAATGCATCAAATAAACAAGATTACTGGATAGGAGACAATAGATATAATATTCTTTCTGAAGAAAATAACATGAACGAAGGAGAAGAAGAAGGTCCTAAAAGCGCCGAACAAAGCCGCCGCCATTCTTCATATCAGGAGTAAAACAAATAAAATCACTTATTGATCTATTAAACAATATTGCTAAAGACAAATTTGTAATCAAAGCACTACACAATGATCAAGTTAAGGTGCAACCTACTGAAAGTATGACATACACAACTATTGTAAAGGCACTAATAGAAAAAACAAATTTCATACGTATAAGTCGAAAACTGAGAGAAGCTACAGAGTAGTACTTAAATGTAAAACGAAACAATAAAATTTCACTACCGATCTTCTTTATAGACCTTAAACCAAATGATAATAATAGGGATATCTACAAGATTGACCTACTCCTAAATACCATAGTACAATTCGAGGCCCCACATACAAAACGCGAAATATGACAGTGTAAACGCTGTCAAAAATATGGGCATACAAAAAATTTTGCAGAAATAAGCCAAAATGTGTAAAATGTACCGCAGAACATCTAACAACTGAATGCCCTAGAAAGGTAAAAGACTCTAACGTTAAATGTGTTAATTGCAATGAATCACATCCCGCAAATTACAGAAGTTGTATAGTTCATAAACAGCTACAACAGAAATTCTACCCCACCCTAAGAGAACGAAAAATTTCAATTCGACCTACTCCACAGGGAATAACGTTTGCACAAGCAACAAGAATACAACCCAACATACCGGTAATACAAGATAGTCAACCAACACATATTGTCACAGCTCAACCCCCAAATGACTTAACAGAACTTCGCCAAATGATCCAAAGATTCCAAAATAAAGTCCTACGAGCTATAGTAAATGCACCTTGGTATGTTTCAAACGCAATTATACACACAGACCTAGGCATACCCACTGTACGGCAAGAAATCACAACTATCAGTGCCAAACATGCAAACAAGATGATAACACACCCTAATCAACTGGCAAACACGCTCTTTGACGATGATGAAGAGCGAAGAAGACTGAAAAGGTTCAAACCTACAGACCTCCCAACCCGCTTCGTCTAAATTGCTATCATTTTTAATCATATATTATATAAATATAAATTGTATTATACTACACATGTTATAGTTAACTTCTGAGTGTGCTCATAGGGGCACTTCTCTTCAAGTCATAATTTAGTTATTTAGGAAATAGTTTTAAGTATTTTTCATAAGATGTATTTAATGTCTGCTTTCACAGGCAGATTGTGCAACAATTTAGAGTCATTAAAAAAAAACTTTGAAGGCAAATATGTGCTTTTTATTACTCATACCATTACTCACACTGTTGGATAATGATACAAAATGCTTAAAGTGATGGATACCATTGCCCACACTGTACTTCTTAGCTTTTGGCTTTTTTAATTTTTCAAAACTGTTAAAACCAGTCAATTAATATTAATGCTACTAACCTAAATAAATTTGGCATCCGATACATAATCAATAACTTTAAAAGCTTTCACAACAAAAAAACTTTAGCTGCAAGTATCCCTCTTTTCCTTAATTCAGCAGTGCGTGGGCTTTTAACTTCCTATTCATCTTGTTTTTTCCAGGACGAAAGACTTGTAGTACAGGTTCTGGTACACTGCTAGCCTGAGTGTCGACCTCTCCAAGCCCATTTATTTCGCCATAGCTGTCATGCTCCGCCCAGGATCCTGATCGAGCCCCTTTTTCAATTCGTAGACAAATTTATTACTTTCTTGCAAATCTAGAAATTCCTCTCAAAACTATTTTAGACTTAGAGAACGCGGTTGAAAATCTCACTAAAGCCATACAACAGGCTGCATGGCAATCTACATCAGACGCTGAAGAGCCTCGTGTAAAAGAGGAATGCCCCATAATACTAAAAGAAAAGAGAAAAGCTCGGAAGAAATGGCAACTTACAAAGGCTCTATCCGAAAAGCAAAAATATAACAAGCTTGCAAAAGAACTTAAAAAGTTACTGCTCAAGGCTAGAAATGAATCAATACAAGACTACCTTAAAGGACTAACCCCGACTGAAGCCACGGATTATTCCCTTTGGAAAGCCACGAAAACACTCAAACATCCACAACTAAAAATTCCACCAATAAGGAAACAAGGTAATACCTGGGCAAAGACTGATCAACAAAAAGCCACAACTTTTGCGGAACATTTAAACAAGGTTTTTCAACCTAATTCTCATCAGATGTCCTTACCTATCAAAAAAACAAATCAGTGGGAAGTAGAAACAATTATAAGTGAATTAAATACCAAAAAGGCACCTGGATTTGACCTTATCACAGGCAAAGTACTTAGGGAACTATCTGAAAAAGGATATAAAATACTGACATATATTTACAATGCAGCATTTCACGAATTGAACATTTTCCTTGTCAGTGGAAAGTCGCAGAAATTGTGATGATACCAAAACCTGGCAAAACCCCCAATGAAGTCTCATCCTACAGGCCGATCAGCCTTTTCCCAACTCTCTCAAAGGTTTTAGAAAAAATTATCTTAAATCGAATAACACCACTCATTGATGAATAGCAGCTCATTCCAAATCATCAGTTTGGCTTTCGGAAACAACATGGCACTCTAGAACAAATTCACCGATTAGTCCATCAAATCACCTGCATATTTGAAGCTAAACAATATTGTTTAGCCGTAGGCATAGACATAAGTCAAGCATTCGATAAAGTTTGGATAACCGGATTGCTTTACAAACTTAAACGTAGCTTCCCTCGCCCAATCTATGCCCTACTAAGAGCTTACCTTACAAATTTCGATTTAAATATCAAGAAGCTCACTCTAACATCCTCCCAGTCCTATCTGGAGTGCCGCAAGGAAGTGTTATTGGTCCAATACTATATTCCCTCTACACTGCAGATTTACCCGAAACTCCTCAAACAATTATTGCAACCTATGCAGATGATACAACCATATTGGCATCGCACGAAGATCCCATCACTGCTTCTCAAAACTTACAAACACACCTCACTCACCTCGAAGAATGGCTTGAGCGTTGGGGGATTAAAGCAAACGAAACCAAATCAACTCACATAACATTTACATTGAAGCGTGGAAACTGTGCAGGTGTAACCTTAAACGGAACTCTCATACCGTAAACGGATAACATAAAACATCTCGGTCTTCACTTAGACAGAGAACTGACATGGCGTACACACATCTTTAACAAAAGAAAACTACTAGGGAAAAAATTCAGTCAAATGTATTGACTCCTGGGTAGAAACTCCGTACTAACGACTGACAACAAATTATTACTCTATAAAACCATTTTACAACCAAACTGGAAATATGGTATCCCACTGTGGGGCACTGCTAGTAAGTCAAATATAGAAAGTATCCAAAGATTCCAAAATAAAGTCCTACGAGCTATAGTAAATGCACCTTGGTATGTTTCAAACGCAATTATACACACAGACCTAGGCATACCCACTGTACGGCAAGAAATCACAACTATCAGTGCCAAACATGCAAACAAGATGATAACACACCCTAATCAACTGGCAAACACGCTCTTTGACGATGATGAAGAGCGAAGAAGACTGAAAAGGTTCAAACCTACAGACCTCCCAACCCGCTTCGTCTAAATTGCTATCATTTTTAATCATATATTATATAAATATAAATTGTATTATACTACACATGTTATAGTTAACTTCTGAGTGTGCTCATAGGGGCACTTCTCTTCAAGTCATAATTTAGTTATTTAGGAAATAGTTTTAAGTATTTTTCATAAGATGTATTTAATGTCTGCTTTTATAGACAGATTGTGCAACAATTTAGAGTCATTAAAAAAAAACTTTGAAGGCAAATATGTGCTTTTTATTACTCATACCATTACTCACACCGTTGGATAATGATACAAAATGCTTAAAGTGATGGATACCATTGCCCACACTGTACTTCTTAGCTTTTGGCTTTTTTAATTTTTCAAAACTGTTAAAACCGGTCAATTAATATTAATGCTACTAACCTAAATAAATTTGGCATCCGATACATAATCAATAACTTTAAAAGCTTTCACAACAAAAAAACTTTAGCTGCAAGTATCCCTCTTTTCCTTAATTCAGCAGTGCGTGGGCTTTTAACTTCCTATTCATCTTGTTTTTTCCAGGACGAAAGACTTGTAGTACAGGTTCTGGTACACTGCTAGCCTGAGTGTCGACCTCTCCAAGCCCATTTATTTCGCCATAGCTGTCATGCTCCGCCCAGGATCCTGATCGAGCCCCTTTTTCAATTCGTAGACAAATTTATTACTTCTCTTGCAATCAGATCGCTTGCTGTATATTGCTATGTCAGTTATTTCCACCTAGTCTTTTTTTAGCCAAACCATGCAATAAATTCGGTTTGTGAATTTCTGGCATGAAAGGATTCGCGTATATCAACTCTGTTGTCGCATTCTCGTTTCATTTTTTCGACAATCGTAGGTTGTTGATAAGCTAACTTGTATTACCTAATAGAGACTGCACATGCTTATAAAACGACTTTTCGTCTTTTCCACGAAACAACCTATAAAGATTCCGGATTTACCTCGACGACTCTGTACTCAATGTTTATTCTTTGTAGTATTTTTTTTTCTTATTTATTTATTTATATTTTTTTATTAAGTTACCAATTACTTGTTTTTTCTAAAACAAAATTATTAATATGCGTTTTTTTTTCAAAATTTTTTTTACAACCGTTTTTCTATTATCCACACAGTATGTAAATCTACTACAACTATAAATATAAATTTTAATCTAAACAATAAAATTTAATTCTTAGAAAAAGCATTTTGTGGTAGTTGACATTTAGTTAAACAATAAAAAATAGCAAACACTATATTTCTCTATCAAAATCTTTTAACTTATCTATTGTCTTTGTAGTGTAAACATTAAAATCTGGATTATACGACAGGTTGCAAGTACTAGTATAAAATGCTTTAAATAATATTATAAAAATATATCACTTAATCGTTTCATTAAAGGTTATAAATTAATATTTTATATTTTATAAAATTTTATAAATTGTAATTAGAACGCTCTTATAAACCGTTTCCCATTCAATATTTACAGCTGGAGATAGAATTTTTACCTTTTCAGTATTTGCAACGTTCGTTGCCCTGGAGAAATTCCAAAGGACCTAGAAGGCAATTCGGCGGCCCTTTCTTTACACTCTCGTTTTCATTCAGATTTTAATTAAAAACTGTCGAGTTTGTTCGAAATTCCGGGTTATTATTCATTAGAGGCGTTTACGCCGGATGAGATCTTCGGCACAAACATCCCGGACGAATTTAATCTGTTTCTTTGAGCGCCTCCTTAAAGGACAAGCGGAAAAGTCCGATTAAAAAACTTCGGGCGGAATGCCTTTCGGTGTGGCCGAGAAGCCGAAACAAAAACAAAGTGGCTCCAGCGCTTCCCGAGCAAGGCAACTTAAGTGAAATTCGGACCATCGATCACTCCCGAGGGCAGCGACTTGGGTTACAAACAACTCTCGATACATTAATTTGAAATGTAAACTGAGTTGATTACTAATTTGAGTTGAGGTTGAATTGCCGATAATTCTGACCAATTTTAGAGTCAAAATCATACTGATAACAGTAAAATTGAAATCCTTCAAAATCCACTTGTTGATTACAATTTCTTAATTATAAATAAACAAAAAAATTAAACCAGCAAGAATCTTCTTCAATGAGTATTTTATTAAAATAAATAATAACTCAAATATTCACAATAAAAAGTCGAAATTTTAATAGTGGCATCACTACTATAAAAATGCATATGAAACTGATCCAGCTCATATCGTTTATACTACATATTAATTACATTTCTACTTTACCTCAGAACAAATAAATTCTCCCTTCCTATATCACACGCATATGCACTGACAAAAAGAATAAAGCTAGTGGTCTAATAGTGTTGTCACTATAAGGGAAAGGCAATAGCAACAAAGTTAAATAAAGGCTTTCAAACTAAACTTGCTTACAAATAGGAATAAATATAGATATATAGCCAAATATACGACATTACATAAATATTGTAATATATATATAAGATACATGATGTTTCGGAATAGGTTTCAATTCGTTTATTAACAGAAGACAATTGTATATATATATTTATATAATATATATATATATATATATATATATATATATATATATATATATAGTTCGGATAGGTTTCCGCGGTTAACTATGTTTAAACAACTTAGTTCACGGGATGAACCGCGTCTATTTTTGATAAATTCTCGACGTTTCGGCATCGGCTTTGATGACATTTTTAAGAGTTTAGCTCTTCACTCGGGGTCTCAATCTGCCTACTCCCCAAGGAGAGCTATGAGTCTTTGAATAAGACTGAGCTTTCGTGTGACCTGCTTGATCTTTTATAGGGCTGAAAGTGAAAGTTTGTCCCTATACGCAAAGGTGACATCATGGTAAGCTATGATATCGTTTATTTTTTACAAACATCCCAATTCCTGATACCCTACAGTTATTAAAGTCAACCTATAATATAAATAACAATATCCTCTCCCTAATAAACCATTGCCTATCCAATACTTACTTTACCTTCCAAAATAATTTTACCACCAAACTAATGGTGCTCCCATGGGTTCCCCACTTTCACCTGTCATTGCTAACCTTTTTATGACCGATTTTTGCCTCCTTTCACCTTAAACCTACATGCTGGATACGATATGTCGATGACACTTTTGTTATCTGGCCTCATGGACATGACACCCTTCCAGAATTCCTTTCCTACCTCAACCAAATCCACACGAATATCAAATTTATCATGGAAACTGAACATAGCAATTCCCTTCCCTTCCTAGATACTCTCATAACAAGAAATCCTTCTAATGGCAGCTTTTATTACACTGTCTACAGAAAACCCACTCACACTAACCGCTACCTAAATGCCAAATCCCATCACCAGCCTGCCCAAATCCATTCGGTTGCAAAATCTCTCATAACTAGATCCATCAGACTTTCCGATACAAAAAATCGCCAAACAGAAATCAAATCCATTACCACCACCCTACTGCAAAATGGATATTCTAACAAATCCTTAACTAATATAATAAAAAATATAAATAAAAACACTAACTCTCAATCCCAAAGCCCCCCTGACCAATAAAAAGCATTCCTACCTTACATCGGAGGCATCACCGATAAAATAAGCCGCATGCTAATGCGCCAAAATATCCGCACGGTCTTTACGACCAATAACCAAATATCTGGGCTTATTCGCTCAGCAAAGGATCACTGCCCCAATGAATCCCAAGAAGTGTATGAAATACCTTGAGGAGACTGCCAAAGGACCTACATAGGTCAAATAAATCGACAGATATCTAGCCGAATATACGAGCATTCTCTGGCCGTACGGAAAGGCGATAATGGTTCGGCACTTGCCAAACACAGCAAAGAAACAGGCCACAAAATTAATTTCTCTGGGGCTAAAACCATTGCCCCCATTTCCCATTTTACCAGCAGAATAGTACGTGAGGCAATTGAAATAGAAAAATGCCCACAGTGCCTCAACACAAGAGATGACAGTCAGCGTTGTGGAAGTCACTTATTGCTCCGCACCGCCAATTACGCAACACCCTTAATCCTACAAACTTTCCCCAACCTAACGCATCTCCCGCCAAACAAACTTTTATTTACAGCCCTATAAAAGATCAAGCAGGTCACACGAAAGCTCAGTCTTATTCAAAGACTCATAGCTCTCCTTGGGAAGTAGGCAGATTGAGACCCCGAGTGAAGAGCTAACCTCTTGAAAATGGCATCAGAGCCGATGCCGAAACATCGAGAATTTACCAAAAATAGACGCGGTTCATCCCGTGAACTAAATTGTTTATATATGTATGCTGTAATTCCTCCTGGGATGTATCATTGGCGCCCTTTCATGGGCTTTTTAATCCTTTTTGGCTGGATTAGTGCCTTTAGTTGTGATTTCCGTTTCATATGTCCTTGCTTGATTCTGCTTTTACTACTATTTTCTTCCATTCTTTCCTGTTGGTCGCGGTCCGTCTCCAGTTTACTACGTTCATTCTTCTTAAATCTCCCAATACTTCATCATTCGATCTATTTTTGAGTTTTTCTCGTGGTCTTGTTTGTTCTGGTTTCCACTCGGTTATTGTCTTTGTCATTCTATTTCTATCCGTTCTTTCAATATGCCCTAGCCATCTTATTCGCTGTGCTTTTATTTCCCTGACAATGTCTTCTCCTTTCAGTTCTTCTTCTATCTCCTTATTCATTTTTATTCTATATTCGTTGTCTCCCATTTTCACTGGTCCTAGGATCTTCCTCATAATTTTTCTTTCGAGAATACGCAGTTGCTCCTCCTCTTTTTTCATCATTCTTATCGTCTCTGCTGCATATATTATTGTGGGTCTTATTAGTGTTTTGCATACTCTTATTTTTGTTGTTTTCGTGATTTTCCGGTCTTTCAGTAATGGTTTATATATGTTGAATAATTTAAACCCTCGGTGAATTCTTCCTTTTATATCCTGGTCTCTGATATTTTTGTTGTTTATTTCCGTTCCTAGGTATGTGAATGTTTGTATTCTCTCAAATTTGTGATATATATATACTATATATATATATATATATATATATATATATATATATATATATATATATATATATTTGTTATTACTGTAGTCCTTCCAGTTCCTTTTCTTTTATAATTTTGTTATAACTATGTTATAATGTAAGTTAATTTTATTTTGTATACATTACTTGACAAAATCAAAGTCACTAAGACAAATACAAAACAAATAACAATAAAACAGGATATACCTACAAAGAAAAAAGGTCTACAAAATAGCAAAATAAAACTAAGATAAAATAACATTAAAAAATATAAAACAAAAATCAACAGACACAATATTAAAATTAATATAACCACACTTACCTTCTAAAAAGGTAAAATACAGAAAATTGAAACTTATTATTAGCGATCGCTAATAAATATCTACTATTAAAAGCGTAAATAAATATTTACGCTCTTTATCGTACAAGAAACAAGAAATTAAAATAAAGATATTTTGTACTATTAAAGTTAAGTAATATGTTACACCAATATGTGTCTACAAGGATGGATTTAAGAAAAATGTAATTATCACTAAGGAATTACCATTATCCTAATATTTTGTGTAATTAAGTTGACACTTCTTTCTTATGAATTGACTTTTAGTATTATTTTGATCTGACTATTTAATTTTGAGAACCATTCAAATTTAACAATTTTATGTATTTTCAATGGAGGATAAACACAAAATTTTAACGATTATCAATTTTTTTATTTTGTAACGAGAACGATGTAATACAGTAAAGGAACCTTTCTACAGCGGTGCGATGTAATTAGGATAAAAACTTTTAAAAGGAATTAAGATGTTGATTAATGTCACCATTTTATGAAAAAGTAGATCGTTGTGTCATTATCATGAATTATGACTATACAATTTTTTCAGTTTAGATAAGACGTCGTTTGTGTTGTCTGAACTGAAGTGAATGGTCAAAATGCTAATGAATGATATGCTACAAACATATATAGTGTTAATCTAAAATTTGAAATTGAAATACCGTTAAGACAGTTATGAAATACTTCAAAGTTTTGTCATCATAATGATCAGCGTAAAACATGCTGTCGAATAATATGCTGCATGACATATGTGAGTATAATGAATTTTCGAAATCGTAACGGTCACTTCCAGTTGCCGTTAACCGATTTGGTTGAAAATCAATCCCATGAAAAGTACTGACTTAAAATGTGTGTACGCCAAGTTTGAAGTGAATCCGTTGAATAGAACGAAGTTATAGTGTCTCCAGACACACAGACAGACAGACAGGATGATAATCTCATTACCTTTCTATAAGCTCCGCTGTAGAAAATAATTATATATATTTTTTATTTTTTTTTATTATTCTTTTTTATGTTTTATGTTCTGTTTTTAACTCTACTATTTAATTTAAATTTTCTGCTGTATATAAATAGCTTTTTTTTAGCCGCTATCGATAAGTGTCACAGAACTTTTCTTATCTTTTGCTATAGCATTATCATTCAAACTTATATAAAACTATCTTCAATCCCACATTAATATATGAATCAGAAACATAAACAAACACGCTCAAAAAACAACAACTGAAATGAAGTACTTGATGCGTTCTATGTAAAATTAGAAGAGATAGGATTAGAAGTATTAGGCATAAAAGTAGAACAAGACCCACCAGAAATAGTACAAAAAAATAAATAGAATAGACATCCAAAGATGCCCCAAATTAATATTTGAAACGAACATAGATGGAAGAAGAGCGTGAGGTAGACCTTGAGTCCAGTGGATAGACAATATCAAGCGAGTGACCAGGAAAAGAGAAAAAAAAATTGAACATATGAAGAATGACACAAAATACCTATAAAAAAATGAACAAAGAACCCAACGCCGCGAGGCATAAATTAGAAGAAAAAAAAGAAAAACAAGAAGATTATCATTTGGATCATACGCTGTTATTGATTTAATGTCCTTATTCTTATTCGCCTATTGAAAATATCCAACTCTAGCAAGTACTTTTTTTTATTCTGATAATATATTTTCATTTATTTCTTAAAATTGTACCTGCTTTAGTTATTTTTCCGATATATCTTTAACGTTACCTTAATTTTTTCTCCTATTTTTTTTTTTGTTTGATTTTTTGTATTCTACATTTTTTATAAATACATAGAGAGGGTCTACAATTGAGCTACGGTCTAAATTTAGGTTGATAATATGGTTATCGTTTGCCTTTATTGTTTTATTTGAAGTATGGCAGGCTTAAATCGCCAATTTAGACCGTATGAAAAAGCTATTTTTGTTTCATAATCTCAGAAATAAATCGTAATACATTTCTAAAAACAAAAAGAACTAATACGACGCTCTACCAAAGCTTCGGATAATTTCTTCCTCCAACGTCACAAAATTGTTTTGCCATCGTGTAAGCCTTAACAAAATATGTGGAATATCTTTTTACGTGCCTTAGAATTAAATGAAGACAACGTAAATACTTTCTTTAATTGTCGGCAAACCTTTTGGAAACCAAAAATTCCCCGCTGAAAGTATTTACATTGCAGATGAAACGCGGTTAACCATTTTAAGGCAAAATTTCATATATTGTTGGAAGGAAAAACGGTATATAGCTGCATTAGCATTTGCGGATAGAGATTTATCAATAACAGTGGTTGCCCGTATGAGTGGTATGATTTCAAAAGAATATGAATTTCCAGCTTATAAAAGTTAGTCAAATATTTTCATCAAATAGTTTCAATACTCATGGCAATATTTTTGATGCTGTTTATCTTGGACGGGCATTTCAGTCATATTCATAAGCTTGATCTTATCAACACTGCGATAGAAAATCATATAACTATTTTGTCACTGCCCCCACGCTGCACCCACAGCGAGAAGTTAAACAATGGCTTCGCCAGTCACAAAGATTTGTAACCTTTTATAAAATAATAAAGGTCTTTAGCAAAGTTTATTTAAAGTGCAAACAGAGGAAATTGCTGTCACAAAACAAATCAGCGAAATCTTGCAGCTGTCATTCAAGGCAAAACGATAATAATAATTGGACCAAATCGTAAAAAACGTTACTACGGTTGTTATAGTTTAAAATTCTCCTGAGGTACTTTAGAAATGTGAGTACATACGAAATTGCTTTTCTTCCCTAGACTAAAAAAATAAAAGCAATATATAATAATCTAATTGGCACTCCATATAAAAATGTGTTAACTCTGTCTATGGAAGAAAGAGATTGAATTGTTAAAAAAATAACAAAAATTTTAAAAACTAAAAAGGTTAAAAAAACAAAAAACAAAATATTAAATAGAAGACTAAAAAACTCGCACCAAATACAGACACAGAAGACTCACTGAGGGATGCCTTAGCTCTAACAGATAACGAGTCGAGTGAGTTAGAGTTACCTGCAGGTCAAACCAATATATGCAACATCTGGGAACATAATGAGTATGCTAAAGGTAAAATCTTATCTGCGACAAATAATTAAAAAAAATCTATTATACCAGAATTTAGAAAATTTTCTTTAATATAATGCGAGATAGGAATGAAAAAGTGCCAAAATTTAGACATTTGGTTCTAGTTCTGTGAATTTATAACTTTTTCTGTTTTACATAGTACTTTATCTAGGAAATCGACAGCTTGCTTTTTGGCTTGGCGTTCCTACTGCCACTTTATGAAGTGCTATTTATTAAAAATTCGTTTTTTTTTCATTACATTTTCAAACCTAACCATTCAATATCCCTTTACATTCCTAATTGTACTGTTTTTTCTGTTTGTCTTCCCAAATAATATCTTGAGTTGACTCTAAATATTTTTTGGGCGTTAGATTGCTACTTTTTATTGCAATAGACGAGGTACCCCCGGAAAGCCTAGTCCCATAAAATTTGTTTAATTAAATATATGTTTACATACCTTAACATTCTTCAAAATAAGATCTCTGGCCAGGCGTCGTAACTCTCCTAAACTCTGAACTGGAATCTTAATGTTGTTTTGAAAAAAATTAGTATATATAAACATATCTTTAATTAAACAAATATTCTGGGATTAGTCTCAGTACTTTCCGGGCCTACTTTGTATAATAGGAGTGTTTAAAACGCAATTCGAATACTTTGAGTTTGAAGTATTTGACTTCTACTTAAATTATATTAAGGTAATCTTACAGGTGATGTGTTACAACATCGCCAACTATATGAAACACAAAATTTAACACATCTTGTGAAACATACAGAGTCTGTCCGGACAGTAATGCAATTAAGTTCTTAAAAAAATGTATTCAAGATAACCTTTCTCACGGGGATTTGGAGAACTTTAGTGATTCCAAAACGATTTCCTTTCAGGAGGGGGGACTTAAGAAGTCTGCCGAAGCCACTCAAGTGTTCTTATAGTCGTCAGTCAACAATTTGGGGATCAACTTAGCACACACTTTCCGCATGTGCAAATTGTAGGTAACAATTTCGTGCACAGTGATTTTCCGAATCCTGAGAGGCTCTGCTATCCATGACTTATTATATAACTCTTTGTTATTATTTGTTTTATGATAGTCCAAGTTTATGCTTCATATCTGATAGAAAAACACATGGGTCAAAAACGTTAACTCATAAGTAGAGAGATATTTTTTTATTATTAAATATGCCAAATACGAGGTGCGTTCAGGTTTTAAGACCTCCAAATTTTTTCTGAAAAAGTACTTACACCGAAAATCATAAATGCAATAAGACATTCTGTTTTGCAGCTTCTGATACTATCTACACACAAAACACGCCGTTGCTCTTTACTTGTCTAATCGTACTTTACAAAGAATGTTACAACAAGACAGTTTTTATCCATACAAAATGGTTATTCTGCAAAAATTTCCTATGTTTAAGTGGCAAAATTGGTTGAAAATATGCAGAAATATCTTGAGAAGCATGCCACATGTCTCAGTAGTTTTCTATACCGCTAAAGCCCATTTTCATTTGCCGGTGCGTGTTAATAAACCAGAATTTAGTTATTGGAGTGATTACACCCGAATCTATCTATTAAAAGTTTCTGCACATCACATGTGTCACTGTTTTGTGTTAAATACGCGGACAGTCTGAAAAGCTTTGAGCTTTACCATAAAGATGTTCCTATTTGTCAAAACGATTCTTACTACAATTGTACATGCTATTTTGGATGCTTAGTTGTTTGACAGTTGTTTGTATCAGTCAATGTCAGCGCTTTTGTAAAAATGGAAAAATCGAACACTGTACCGTAATTAAGTGCTTGAATATGAAAGTCAATACTCTACTCCATGTGCAGCTGAATTTAAATGTGGTCGTACCACCTTGGCCGATGATGAGCGTTAGGGAGCGTTCGGCCAACAACTGCGACCTCCACCAATAACATCAAAAAAGTTCAACAAATGGTACGAGGAGACCGTCTAATCACAATTTGAGAGATAGCAGAAGCTGTGGGCGTATTGAAAGAACGCGTTTGTCATATATTGACTAAATAATTGAGAATGAGAAAGCTGTCCGTGCGTTTAGCCCCGCGCTTGCTCACTTCGAACCAAACATGTATTATAATGAACGTCTCCAAGGCCCTACTTAAGCGATTTTGATTGACCACCCAGCATATTCACCAGATCTGGCCCTAAGTGACTATTTCCTGTTTCCTAAGCTTAAGCTCGGAGGATAAAGATTTTTATCAAACGAGGAGGTTGCAAAGCAAGACGCCAGCTACTTTGGACGGGTTAAAGAAATTGAAGCATCGCTTAAAAAAGTGTATCGACTTAAAAGGAGTCTATGTTGAAAAATAAAGTTGAATTTGACAGAAAAAATACTTGCTTCCATGTTAAGTTCACAAGTTTTCAGACTGTCCACCTAAATTGAAATCATTGACAACTGAAAATATTTGACTGCAACAGGAATGGAGCCACAGCCCACACAGCTTTGCTCCAAGTACTACATAAGATATTTCCTGGTTGCTTAATCTCTCAACGAGATGACGTTGCTTGGTCAGTCTACTCATCAGATCTTACCCCTTATGACTTCTTTCTACAGAGCCATCTCAAAGCTAAAATTTACAAATATTGCCCTAAGACCCTCCAAGCCCCACGAAATACAATAAGTCAATTTATTATTTATTATTTATTATTTATCAACACACAATTAATAGAGCAATAAAACTGAGAGACATTAGTTAGCTGATATTGTTTTTAAAACACCTTTAAATAAAATTTCCCGTTTTGCAAAAATTATTTTTTACACCTTTTCATCATTTTTTATTTTATTTTATTTACTTAACATGAAGAAAAGAGCAGCAGTTTGCTCCACCCTATATAATATAAATATCACTTTAAAATTAATGCACATTGGTTATTTTTAAGAATTTTTCAATTAATCTTACTCTTTCCAACATTTATCACTTTACTTCGAAATTAAAACTTGGATAATAATACGTATCTCTTAACTATTGTTTAGCATTAAACATAAATGAGCTATAATTACTAAAAATTTTGTTTTATAAACAAAATTTTTTAATCCAAAACTGTTTTCTAATTTGTTCTATTAAAATCTCAAAAATATAGCCAGAGAGCCATTTAAAAACGTAAATTCACTAAGTAATCCTAGAGCACACGTATTTGCGGAATTTAGAGCTGCAGGTGCAGCTCGAGCAGCTTACCTCTAATTTGCGCCGGAAAATCCTAGAGCGCCGCTATAAAATGCAGATTATGTTGGATATAATTACACAAAGCAATACGAATGAGTCTGGGCCGCTTTGTTTGTTAAACGCTGCAGCGGGGGAGGCGGCGTATTAAATAAATGTTAATGTATGTATAAAGTAAGAAAGAAAAGCAGGAGACTAGAGATGTCCCAGATGGTAGAGAATAACTTAGAATTTAATTAGCGCTCCAGCTTAATCACGGGGCTTGTCAAAACTTTACGTCCAGCGCACGGTTGCCAGGCTCTAGCGTGGTAACTGCTTCTGCAGGCAAATGTGGAGTATTTGCACAGTTTTGCTTAACGAACATCAAACTTTTTGTTAACTGCGAACGTTTTCTAGAAGCATGCTTGGACTCTAAACAACTTTATAACTAAGTATAGCTAAAAGTTTTTTCGTTATTGCGTATTGGAAATAATTTCTTCCTTAACGTACCCTTATTTTCTTTTACTTTTACTATCAGAATTGTAATTTACTTAAACTACTACAATTACAATTACATATTTTATTAAGTAATGTTAGCTGTTAGGGTTTAAAAAATAATAAAGTGATTAATTTTAAGTCGCATAATAAATTTTATGCTTCTTGAGTATTCGACATACTAACACTTAGTAGGTGTATAAATAAGTTCTCAGCTTTTTTCTGCAAAATTAAAGTTTTATTTAAAAACAAACAAAAAAAGCTTAAGTATCAAAGTATTCTCCGTTGGCATCGATGACCTTTTGCCATCTTTCGGGTAGCTTGTAAATTCCCTGGTGATAGAAGCTCACCGGCTTCGAAACGATAAAGTTATCAATGCATTTTCGGACTTCTTCTTCTGTTTTGAAGTGCGTATCAGCCAAGTGATGCTGTAACAACCGGAATAAATGATAATCGGAAGGGGCTATACGTCGCATGTGGGAGAAGTTCCCAGCCTAACGCGAAGATGTGTTCTTGCGTCGCCTTCGCAACATGTAGTCGGGCATTATTATGGAGCAGGATGACTGTGACTTCCTTGCCCAGTAAATGGCCTCTTTTCTTCGATTGCGTCGATCAAATTGATGAGTTGCTGTTGGTAGCGATCCGCCGTAACTAGTTTCAACAGTTCATAGTACAGCACACCTTTCCAATCCCACCAGATACACAGCAAATTCTTTTTGGCGTAGATATTGGCCTTTGGAGTCGATGTCGAAGGTTTGCCAGTGTCTACCCATGATTTTTTGCGCTTGGGATTGTCGTACAAGAACCATTTTTCATCGCCCGTAATAATTTTATGCAGAATATCCTTTTTTCGGTTCCTTGAAAGCAGATGGAGTGCGGTGTCACGCCGTCGATTTTTGTTGTCTTCGGACAGTGCATGCGGAACCCATCTGCCGTCCTTTTGTATCTTACCCATTGCATACAAACGTATGGCAATGGCTGGCTGAGTGACGCCAAGCTGTTCTGCAAGCTCTTTTTCAGTTTTCGCATTGTTTTGATCCAGCAATGTCTGCAGCTCATCCGTCTCAAATGTTTTGAAGGCGTCCAGCGCGTGATTAATCTTCAAGACTAAACTCTCCTCCGCGAAATCTTTGGTACCACTTTTTGCACGTTGCATGACTTACAGCATTCTCGCCATATGCAGCCCAAATCATTTCGGTGGCTTCAGCAGCGTTTTTCTTAAAATGAAACGCGAAGTGAATAGAAAATCGAATATGCTCTTTTGTGATTGCCATCGTGAAAACAGCTGATTATTGAGGTTATGTGCATCAAACGCCAAATCGCATGATGTTTCGAAAGGCCAAATGTCGTTGCTTTAAAACCGCAAGAGGGCGGACTAATACGTTACATGTAAACAGTGATTTGCGTCTTGTGAAATCTAAAGCTGAGAACTTATTTATACACCTAGTAAATTGAAACAAGCCTGGTTTTAATTTTTCTAGATTATAGTGAATCTTTAAAAAAAAGGCAAACATTTTTATTGCAATATAAAATGCAATTTTTTAGTGAACACAACAAAAGGGAGAGACAACTAAAAATTTAGAAAATAATAGAAAAAAATGCAATTATTTGTGTTTTCAATAATATTAAATGCAAAAATAAATAACTAGAGTTCTTAACATATGCACTTTACTAGTGTAATTCTACAGAAATATTGTTGACAAAAGAATATATTCGGCAACCAATTTTCGCAGGATAACCAAAATCCAGAACGGACGGCTACCAACAGCATTGGACCAAGAGTGGGCGGATGATTTTGCAGATCCTACAAATGAGGGGGTTTTAACTTTGGAAATTAACACCCTAATATATGTAAAAGTGAAGAAGAATAAAAAATCATAAAATTATAAAACATCCTCGGGTAGAAATGCACACTTCAAAAGGTGGTAACTTTATCGGGTAGAGGTAGTTCTACACAAGGTCCTCTGAAATCAGTAACTCTTACCCAAGAACAGATATAAGAACAAAAGGGGAAAAATAAAGAAGAAAAAGAAGAATCTTAAGAATAGAGACATAGAACATACAAGGATTAGCAACCAAAAGAAAAGAAGTGATAATGAAAACTAAAAAATTAAATTTCGATATAGTCATATTAATACATAGAAAACAAGAACAAAGAAAGAAATCAAGAAACATACGGGAACTACATAAATCTATGGAGTAGAATAACCAAATGCAAAAAAGCAAAAACAGGGTATCCGTATTAATCAATAAAAAAGGCAAACAAGTTAGTGCGTTGAAGTAAGTAAAAATAATAATTAATATAAAATTACACGGATAAAGTATGATAATTACAGGATTATATCCTGTAAATGACAATGCACAAGTATACGAGAAGAAAAAGTTTTTTAGTATCTTAAACAAACAAATAGGAAATGTGAGTGATCTGAAAGTGAAAAAAAATTGATAAAATACTTGGACAATTTGGAAAAGAAGAGGTAAATTAAAATAAAATGCGACTACTTAGTTTATGCAGAAAGCATATATTAATAATATACAACTCATTCTTTCAGCATAAGAACATTCCTAAATATACATGGGTCCATCCAACGTAAAGACTCAAATGTATTATTAATATGATAATGACAGATTGGAAAATGACAAGAAAAGATGTAAGAGTATACCACCAACCAAAGTGTGATTTGTATCACTATATAATTACAGAAACCTTAGCAGCGAAACAGCTATACACGAAAAAGAAAATTGACTAGAGCAGTTAGAAGAAATAAATAATGTAAGATGTAAAATGCAACTGCTAAGAGAAGATTGTATCAAAAGACTATATGAAGATAGTTTAAAAATCTATTTAAGAGAGGAAACAATAGAAAAAACAAAATAAAATATACAACAATATAAAAACTAGCATTTACAACTAATCTACAAAACTCTAGAAATAGAAGTAATAAAAATTAATAAAAAAGAAATGTTCAGCGAAGAATTAGAATAAATCAAAAACAAGCAAAAAAATATTTAGAGTGTTTAAGGAAATAACATCAGAATCTATACAACAATATGTGGAATGTAGAAAACACGTGAAACAAATAAAATCAAGAGAATAATGCGCGCTGAGACAAAGAAGCACGTAGAATAATTTGCAGCTTAAGCCAAGAAACAAAGACCAACACCAAGTCAAAACAAGACAATGAAAATATCACATGAATTAATCTGGAACAAAAAACTCACGAAACATACAAAGCATTAAAACATGCGGAGGACAAATATAATCCATTACGATCAAAACAAGAAGTAAAATAAGAATAATTGCGTCGGACTATGAGACTACACGAACAAAAAGGACAAGAACAGAGGTGATCTGGAGAGAGATGGAAGTAGAGACGCCTATTACAAAAAAAAATGGAAACAAAACGTTAAGACGTTATGCTCATACCTGAAAAATAAATGATAAAAGGTGGTCGAAGGTAGTTATGGGTTAGTCACCTAGAAGGAAAAGGGGAAGTACCCTGAAATAGTCGAAGCCTTATCAGAAAGAAAAACAAACTTCCATCAAAGAAAAGGAAAGTAAAATTTTAAGATAGTTATCAAAAATATACACACATTTGTTAATTTATATCAATTCAAATAAGAACTACAAATGCCCTAATTGTAAATAAATTTTGGCAAGAAAAAACTAAACTACAACTTCTGCTATTTTTTTGTTAGCATATAAAATAAGGAAGTCTGTAGTACTGATAAATTAGCTTGCTTAATAGTTAAATTGTATTTCTCTATCACAAAGCACCACAGAACCCCAATAAGCTACTTATCAAAGATTCGTGCACACTTACAATTTCTACAATATGAGTCTAAAATACGTTAAATACACTGAAAATCCACTTAATGCACAATCGTAACCCTAAAAAAGATGAAAAGAGGTCACGTACGTTAATTGTAAGGACAATTTCACTGCCAATTATAAAGGTTGTTTGATCTACAAGAAACTATAGAAAAAATGTTTCCCTGTAAAATAAGCAAATTCAATAAACACAATATTATCCTATGCATCACCTAAAATGGAAGAATTCTTAAAGAATTGCCAAAAAAGGCAGAAATATATTACTTATATTTTATTGTATTTATAATGCTGTTTTAAAACAAGTATTTTCCTAAACAATGGAAGGTTGTCAGAATCATACTTATCGCTAAACCTAGAGAACTACTGAAAAATGTGTTATTCTGCAAGCCCATCAGCTTGTTGTCAATTAAAAATATTTGCAGAACTACAAGCTACACTACTACAAAACCTGAACACCAGTTTAGCTTCAAAAATATTACTCTACAACAGATCAAGTTCACGTAATGACAATAATTAAAGGTAAATGGTACTGTTCATCTGTTTCCTTAATGTCTTGCAAGTGTTTGGCACGGTTTGGCATAATAGTAGTTTTTATGCAAAACTAAAATTACCTGGCCTTTGGGATCTATTCAAATAATTTTTCTCTAATCGATATTTTGTTAAACAAAGGGAATTTTAAACGTGAATACATCTTATGAATGCTAGTGTGCCTCAAAGGTACGTGTTGGGGTTTGTCTTGTATATTATATACATCAGACTTACCTACGTTAAAACAACGACTATTTGCTAAATTTACAGACAACAGGACTCTAATGTCGTAGCGTTGTAATTCAATTACAGCTTTAAAGTAACTAGATCATTTAAATCGATTAGAACTTTGATACGAAGAATGGTTTATTAAAATGACGCACTTAACCTTCACGCAAAGGAAATAATTGTCTACCAGTTAAGTTAAACAATCAATTAATACCACAAACAAAATGCATTAAAGACGCTTGCCTAGAGAAAAAAATGTATTGTCTTTTATTTCGCAAATCCTAGTTATCACTTATCAATAAAATAATATTATGCAAGAAATAATTAAAACTATTTGGCCTTATAAAATGCCATTATGGGGTGCTCGATTTTTACTTTAACATATGTATATATCTTGAGACTCTTCCGTTTCACTGTTGAGATTCAAACACAACAAAATTATATTACAAGACCTTGACATTTCAACAAGCAATGAGAAGGTATAAAAATTTAGGTATAAAAATGACGTCAACGAAACGTAAACATTAAAGAGCTTAGCAAACGCTTTTTAAATACTTTGGATAATAACGGAAATTAACTGATAGGCCTACAAAATGCAACATCTTCTTTAAACTTTCTTGGTTGAGGGATCATAATAGTCGTAGTAATTTTCCATTTCAGAGCTATAAAGCACAGCCTTAAAATAATATAAAATAGGTAAGCTATAAACCCAAAAACTTTGTAGAAAACACTTCTAAGACCTTCCCCGTGTTATGCATGGATTGAAGTTGTGGAGAATTTCAGTTTTGACTTAAAGCTTAATGTGAACTACTTCGTAAACAAAGACAATGTAATGAGGCTTCAAGAAACTGCTAAATTTTATTCTTTTCTTTATTTATAATTTTGAAAGTAAACGATTAAAATGTCTCAGTTATGTGATGTACAAAAACAGTACCTTATTCTTAGCCTGCTTGGGTCCATTTGCCGTCATCAGTCTGAAGAAGTGCTTTATGTTGGAGTTGTAAATTGTTTAAACTTTTGGTCACTTTCCAGAGCAAATACTAAGTAAGCGTGTGCTAGCAACAGAGATTTGAAGTGATTCTGTATAGATTGGTTTTTAACATTAGATAAAACAGTTGTTAGTTCATCTGTTGCTTGATTCAAGTTTCAAGCTTTTTGAATTTTAGCAGTTTTCTATTTTATTAGTATAGGCCACTTATTTTTAATTTTAAGGGCAATATCTAGCGAGAGTGTTTCACCTACCTTAATTCTCTTAATAACAGTTAGTGTCTGATTACATAAAGCAGGTGCCTTTTAGCAAGTTATTACATTAATTCCTAGTGCCAGGCTAAATGGTGAATATTCAACCGACAGACTATACAGAACTATATCTTCAAGTGTTTTTTAGGTTGCTTTTTTAACTACGCAAAAGTCGAGGCTCTCCATTGATATATGATGTAAACCAACGTTGTACGTCGCTTTCGTTAGTTCTCTACTTAATTGTGGTTAACGATTGAGGTTGCCTGAAAATGCATTTGTTTATATTCTAGAAGTACGACAGGAGCCTTTAATAGATTTAATATTATCTCAATTTACCCCACCAGCCTCTTAATCGTCTTCTGAACACATATTATCTGAGGTATTGTTTATTAGAGTTTGTTGTAGTATAATATTTAGGATTACCTATTATAACTCCAGTGTGTGTAAGATTTGGTTGCATTAGATTCTGAGTTTCCTGTGCGTTTCAAGCATCGATATTACCTCAAAACCAATGTTTAGATAAAACAATTGGATATTTTTAAAAATGTTTACAAATGTGTACAATTTTTTTGTTGCATAAACCATAAATTGGTTGGTGTAAATTGTGTCAACGCTAACGACATTTAGTTAGGGTCGTCCAAAATTGATATTCGGTTTTCCCATTATAGCGGCGGGAAAATATTCTGATGCGTAGATACGCTATTGATTTAAGGGGCTCCTGGGAAAACGAGACCATGTTATGCTGGTTAAAATAGGTAATTTGGCCTTCCTAAATAACCCCAAGGCGATAATCTAATAGCATCCACCTCCCGCGAAAGGAAGGCCGCTCGTCGAGAGCCGTAGGCAAAAGCAGAAAAATAGCGAAGCTGGAAAGCGCGCGTCGCGCGCGAAGTTCTAATTGCCCTTCGGTAGTTTAAGCGCCGGTAGAAAAACCGCCCCAACTTAACAATTTGCCCGGCGCTGAATATGAAATTATACGTGCCGCTGCAGACGAGTTAAACGCCATAACTAACGGTGATACATGCTCTTGCACTTAGCACCCCACAGCTTCATTACCGTATAACACTGCATAATGACATTTTCACCCACACACGTCGCGAATATGTCGCGCAACACCGTAATTCACTGTTAAAAGCTTTGTGAGTCGAGCCGCTATTAATCTTGCTCCATCAGTTATGCAGATGCATTGTTTTGCATGTCTGTTCCCCTGATGAACGCTGTACGTCTTAATGAATGGCTGCAGAAGAATGCAACTTTGCTCCCCCGCACTTCATATTATTTTAATTTTCTACCGTAAAAGCCGTGTTCGTTGTAATTTAAATGATATTCTGTGTGTGTACTCTTTAACTTTCACCAATGTAACTTGAAAATAGCTTTTCCAAAAGACTTGCTCTTTTGTTTTTTATTTCACATAATACATCTGCTTTTATTACTTTGATTCGGCTGACTAAACTAATCCAAGAAATTAGAATATATTTTGAATAGATTAATTTAAAATAAATGCGACATAACTATTTTTCCTTTTGATCAAATAAAGATGGGGTTATCTTTATAAGCTGGAGAATTACAATCTTTGTTAGAAGACTTCAAAGGGCTATTTTTTACTTTGTTATCTGTGATACTCAAACACAAGAAATTGACGTTGCTCAGTTACCTAATATGTGTTTGCAATAGACATGACCTTGGAAGTGTTTCCATACAAAACTCACTAAGTTGCAGGGTCGTGCTTAGCAACCCATTGTTCAGCTTGTTGGCACATTTCAAGTAGAAATTTAACATTCAATTCTGCATTAAACTAAAAAAACTTGCAGCAAGTATCTAGTAAGGGGACATTATCAAAAATCGATTTGAATGGCGGCGTAACAGGATTTGAGAGTGCATAATTTTTTTTTAAATTTAGTTTATTACTATTTACAATCTATTTTTTTTTTATTGTACAATAATTAGCAATCAGAATATGTATTCTATAGGCTAATGTGCTAACATAGGATCTTAAATATAAAAATCCTTATCGGTCACGATGAGGCCTCTACCATCGAAGAGTCCTCGTCGTTTTCATCGGATGTCGTTTGGCCAGAGACGTTTTAGCCTTCTGTTGTCTTGAGGATACAGAAGTGGGCGTATAAGAGGGTTGCTGTGTGTTGTAAGTCTGGTATGATGGTTGTTGCTTCTTTGCTGGATAACTTCAGTGATGTATGGGATGCGGAGGTCATTATGCAGTGTATTATTAGACATGGAGCGTTAGTGAGTTCACGCAGGATTTTGGATTGGGATCTTTGGGCAATGGAAATATTTGATTTGCTGGCACAGCCCCACAATTCAATGCCGTATGTCCATATGGGTTGTAATATTACTTTATATAGTAAAATTTTTTCCTCGAGTGATAGATGCGATTTTCTTCCAAGCAGCCAGTGTAACTCCTTGAACCTCAGATCTATTTGTTTCCTCTTTCTGGTTATGTGTTCTTTCCAATTCATTTTTTCGTCAAGATGTACTCCTAGATAACGCACTGAAGAAGATTGTGTAATGGGAGCATTGTTGAAGGTGACCGAAGGACATCTACCTTTTCTCAGTGTAAAGGTTACTTGGGTTGATTTTCCATTTGTTGACCCAGTTTCCAATTAGGTTTAGATGGTCCTGCAGGTAAGAAGCTGCGATTATGGGATTTTCGATAACTAGCCAGAATAGCTGTGTCATCAGCAAACGTACCGATTAAGGTATTTGTTGTGGTTGGGAGATCTGCTGTATATAATGAGTATAGCAGGGGGGCTAAAACGCTGCCTTGTGGTACTCCAGCTTTAATATCGTATGAGTCAGAGAATTCACCATTTACTTTAGCTCTAAATTGACGGTCTTTTAAATAGGATTTAAGTAGGTAGAACAGAGAGGGAAGAAGGAGCTTGATTTTATAAAGAAGGCCATCATGCCAAACTTTGTCGAAGGCTTGGCCTATGTCCAAAAAGCCGATGTACAATATTCTTTATTTTCCAGGGATGTGTTAATTTGTGAACTACTCGATGACATTGCTGGATCGTTGAGTGCTGTAACCGGAATCCGAATTGGTGGTCAGGGATAACATCTAAAAATGAGTTCATTCTGCTGCGGATTAGTTTTTCCAGTAGTTTGGAGATAGCTGATAACAAGCTTATTGGTCTGTAGGAAGATACATGATTTGGGTTTTTGCCAGGCTTGGGGATCATAATTATTTCAGCAACTTTTAGTTGTTTGGGCCAATACTGTAGTCTTAAAACCGCATTGAATATATATGTGAGCATTACAATACCTTTCTTGGGGAGTTCTTTCAACATTTTTGGTGTAATCAGGTCAGGACCTGGAGCTTTTCTAATATTTAATTGAGTTATTACATCTATGATTTCTTTAGGAATGATTGGTTTTATAGGTTCTGCGGGAGGAGGATTGTTGTTCAGAAAGTCGGAAACTTCTTGATTTGGTGTGTTATCGTGAGGAGTAAATACTTCTGCTAGATATTGGGCGAATAGGTCGGCTTTTTCCTTGTTGCTTCTTGCCCATGGCCCCGGAGTGGGATCTTGCTTGCGAACTGGGGGTTTGCGTGAACTGGTTTGAGAGCTGCTTTAACGGGTCTCAGATGGAATTATCATAACGATTCAAGTTTAATATGTAGTTTCTAAACGATACATGTTGAGATTCCTTTATTTGGCGTTTGAGTTTCCTTGTTATTTGGTTATAAGCTGTTTTGTCGGTTGGGGAATGGCTACGGTGCCATTTTGCTTTGGCTTTTCTTTTTCTGCTATTAGTTTTTAATTTCTAAAGGGATATTAATGTTACTAACATGAATTTTCGAGGGCGGCGTTGCCTGGTGAGCGGCTTGTAATAATATTGTGGTTAGGTTATTTAAGGCATCCTCTACTTCATTGGGTTCTTTTAGTCTTATTTTTAGATTGATGCTTTCGTTGATTTTATTCCTGTAGTCTTCCCAATCAGTTTTTGAATTATATATCTTAGGTGGCTTTTAACATTTATTATAGTTGTGCTGACTGTTGCTATTACTGGTGAGTGATCGGAAGATAAATCTAAGTTGGGGACAATGTCCAAATAGGAGTTTGAAATGCCATTAGTGACGAAAAAGTCCAGGAGGTCTGGAATTTTCCGGATCAGTTGGCCAGTAAGTTGGACTGCCCGTTGATAAGAAATTGTATTTCGCTTCGTGTAGGACCTTGGCTAATTCTCTTCCTTTCGTGGTAGTAGTCCGTGATCCCCATAGGGTATTTTTACTGTTGTAGTCGCCACCAGCGAGAAACTTAGTGCCAAGCGTTTTAAAGAATTCTTCAAAATGTTCTTTTTAAGTTGGTGGCAGGGGACAATATATAGCACTTATGGTTATGTCAAATGGTAGAGTTTTAACTTTTATCGAAGTGGCTTGTAAGTAATCTTTTGCATATTCAGGTAGTACATAATGTTCGATGGTGTATTTTATTAATATTGCAGATCCTGCGTGGGCTGTGTTGTCTGGGTGGTTAGTGTGGTAGAATTTGTATCCGGGAATCTTAAAGTATGACATGTTGGTAAGGTGGGATTCGCTGATTAAAAGAATGTCAATTAGGTTGTAGTGAAGGAAGGTTTTTATTTCTTCTTTATGTTGTAAGATACCATTGGCGTTCCAAAGTGCTATTTGAAGGAACTTAGACTTTTGTCCAATTAACATGTATAGCACGTTTAGTACCATGCTATTCTGATGTAAAAGCTGGTTAAACATGTTTTTGAATTCTTCTAAGAACTTATTTAACAGTTCGCTGATGTTATCTTCTATATTAACATTCTGTGATTGTGGTGTGTAATTAGTGTTATTGTTGGCTGTTTTAGTGTAGTTGTAGTTTTGAAGTGGGTTGTTAACAATAGGTGCAGGTGTTTGTTGATTAAGATTTGATACTGTTGGAGTAAAATGAGGATTAATATTGTTGTTTGAGACAGGGTTTCTTTTGTATAAACGATGGTAATATTCACAACCTCTGTAATTCGCAGGGTGTGGACCTCCACATAAAGCGCATGTAGCTGGGGTGTCCCTAGTTTTTTTGCAACTGGCGGTACTGTGCGTATTGCCACATTTTACACATTTAAAGGGTCTGTTACAGTATTTCTTCGAGTGACCATATAATTGACATCGTGTGCATTGTATTACGTTGTTTTGTTTTCTTGGAGGTTCGACTTGTACAACGCAATGACATAACGTATGGATATCGTAGACTCTTTTATTATTGTCTGCTGGTTCTAGGTCCACAAAGAACATATTTAGCGGTGTTTTGTCTTTTCTGCTTAGCACATTGATGATATTCCTTACCTTATGCCCCTGGGAGTCGAGATCATCTATTATATCTTGAGTGTCCATGGAATGATGTAGGTATTTTATTACCACTCGAAGAGCTCCTTCCTCTTTAGGTTGGTAAGTATGGTGAATGATATTGTTTTCCTTCATGTACTTAGATAGTTTCCTGAAGGTGTCAGGGGTGTTACAATTTATTTTACTGTATCATTGGACATACTTCTAGAGGAGAACTGATCCTCTTCAATTATTTCATTTAATTTTTATCATTTCTGGGAAGTTGGCAACTCCGTATACGAAAATGGGAGGAGGTCTAGGGATGATAACTGCGGTTTGGTTGTCGGTGCTTTCTGGGTTAGGATTTAAGGCACTAAATTTATTAGATAATTGTATGTTAGTCGGTGTTATTCCTTTGTTTGTGAATGTTTTTCTTCTCTTGACACTTTTAATTACTTGCCATGAATTTTCGTTTGATGAATTTGCAATTTCTTCATCGCTGGTTGATATCATTCTTTCTAGCTGTGTGTTGTTAATTTGCTGTGGGTGATCATAAATGAATTGTTGTAAGGCGTGCTGTGATTGTAGAAAATATTGAGATTGTTGAGGGTTTAGATTTTGCATGTTTGGTTAGGTGGGAATGTATAAGGCTGTGATAGGAACGTTTGCGACATTTGCGTATTCGTAGCTGGCTGGTGTTGCATAATATCTGTTGATGTCATTGGGTTTTTAAAGGTGAAACAGTTGTTTAACACTGAGTTAAACGTTGAGATTAAATTAATAAATACATAAATTTGCCTGACCTTAAGCAAGGCTACGGCTGCGGCTCCGCCGTTGTGATAACTCAGGTATAGCTCGGCTCGCACGTTCGGTCTGCTTGAAGGCACTAGCAAGAATACTATTTACAATCTGTATAACATACAATAAGTAAATACAGGGTCACTTGAATAATAACAATAGGGCGTGACTAATGGCATGTGAGAGTATTCCAACGAATACCTCTCTGTTTTCACTTGCTAAGGCACAGCGGTTTTAAGTTGCAACAAGACAAAGTCATTAAAATCTGTGAGGCAAATCTAAAGGTTTAAACCGTTTTAACCTATGTGTTTGTTCACTATTGTCAAGCAGATTGACTGCATAAGCGTTTGGATGGTTGGATAGTCTAATTAAAGATTTAGCACTACACTTATTTATTTCTTTGCGCATTGTGTTTACTTTTAAGTCACTTAGGATGTCGATGTTTCTGACAAAATAGGGCGCATCACATATAACACGAAGCCCTTTGTTTTGAAATCTTTCTATAGATTTAACGAGGAAGAGGCAGCAGTTCCCCAGAGCTGAAGTCCGTAAGACCATATAGGTTTAAAAACAGTTTTATAAACTAGCAGTTTGTTTGTTGTTGATAGTTTGGACTGGCGGCCTAACAGCCGGTAGTACTTACGGAATTTGATGCCCAGTTGTTTCCGTTTTATCCATATATGACTTTTCCACGTTAATCCTCTGTCCAGATGTAGTCCTAGGTATTTAACTTCTTGAACCTGCTGGAGTGGAGCGTTATTTATAAAAACTGGTGGGGTGATCCCTCTACGTTTTGTGAATGTGATATGTACGGATTTTTCGTTGTTGATTTGGACTCTCCATTTTTGCGCCCATTTTTCTATTTCGTATAAGTCCCGCTGGAGGAGCGTAGCTGTGATTGTTGGGTCCTCGTGTTTAACTAAGATTGCTTTGTCGTCGGCAAAAGTAGCGGTAGTAGAATGGTTATTCCTCGGAATATCCGCTGTAAATAGCAGGTAGAGCATGTGACTTAATATGCTTCCTTGGGGAACGCCTGATTTTATTGGATGCCGGTCTGTAATTTCTTGACCATGTTTGATTTGGAAGAACCTGTCTGATAAAAAGGATTTGAGAATGACAAAGTAGCTGTGTGGAAGTGATTTCTTTAATTTGAATAGGAGCCCGTCTTGCCATACTCTATCGAAGGCTTGGCTGTCGTCTAAAAACGCGGCAGTGCAATACTGCTTGTCTTCGAAAGCTTGATTTATGACATCAACAATCCTGTGGACTTGTTCTATCGTAGAGTGGCCCTTACGAAAACCAAATTGGTGATCCAGAATAAGTCCCATGTCTTCAATAATCGGCTCTAGCCTCTTAGCAAGTAATATCTCAAATAGTTTGCCTAATTGTGACAATAAACTTATTGGTCTATAAGAGGAAGTAGCATTTTCTAGTTTTCCGGGTTTAGGTATTAATATCACTTGTGCTACTTTCCATTGAGTCGGTACGTGGCCTAACCTTAATATTGCGTTGTAGATCATAGTTAACATAACTAGGCCCTTGCGAGGAAATTGCTTGATAAAGTATCCGGTTATAAGATCAATGCCTGGTGATTTTTTGGGTTTAAGTTATAATTAATTACTTCCTTTATTTCAGAGACTGTAGCTAGTTTTGGTAGGGGTGATATCTGGTATGGTGCATCAAGTGTTGTTTTTATCTCTGCTTTCTCTTCAGTGGTTTCAGTTGAAGGTAAAGGTTGAAAGACTGATTCAAGGTACGCAACAAATACTTCTGCCTTTTGTTTATCAGATCTTGCCCAAGTTCCGTCTTCTTTTTGAATGGGCGAAATGGGCTGGTATTGACGCTTGATATTTTTGGTTGCTGCCCATAGTGAGTAATCTGAAACAGGTGTGGCGTCCAGGTTAGCAAGGTAATCTGGAAATGAATTGTTCTTAAGGCTTCTGATTTGTTCTTTTAGCTCGTTGGACGCTTTGTTGTAACGACTTTTATCTGAAGGTAATTGTGAAGACTGCCATATTCTTCTCAACCTTCTCTTTTCGGCTATTTTTTCTCAGGACTGGGAACAGATAGAAATATGCGATTTTTTTCAAAATACGCGCGCACACTTTGTAAATGCGTGATAGATATGGCAGCACTGCAAGGCACACAGAATTCTAGCGGCAGCGCCGACAGTGAATAATGTTTTTAATACTTAAAATTGCAACGTTTTTATTACAAGAACAGCGTGTAATCATTCGTTTTCTCCATTTCCGTAGTATGGACACCGATTAAAATTCATCGCCAGTTGAGTTATGGATGTTTCTAATGTGCGTTTGTGGGTGCGGCAGTTCAAAGAAAGCGGAACGTCGTATGACCACAAACCAAGAAAATCTCACAATCCTGCATGAAGACCTGAAAATGCAAAAAGTGTCCTACAGGTGGGTGCCACGAATGCTAACAACTTTGAAGTGATTTCTCATGCTCCCTACTCACCTGACCTGGCTGCTAGCGACTTTTGGCTGTTTCCAACGATAAAAGACACAGTTTATGGTCCCAAATTCACTAGTCGTATCGCTAGTGCATCAGTGATTTTTCAGTAGCGCCATGGAATTTTTAATTGTTACCTTCAACTTGAGGGTGTCAATTCATCAGGTTCGTTTATAGTAGATATGGTAAATATAGATAATTTTATATTACACTGCACAACAAAATTGCAACTTTTGTCTGATGATTGACTTTTATCACGTGATGTTTACTAATTTGACATCGCTAATTTCAAATATAACCTCAGTTTTTTTGTAACAGCTCTTATTTACGAGATATAGCTTTCACGAAAAAATCACTGTGTTAGTGTGTTAATTTGCTTGTAATTAAGAAAATATTAAGTTTCATTTGCGGAGAGTATATGTTTCAAGAATACCGTTTGAATGTGACAGCGTTCGTGATTGAGGCTTACAAAAATTACTTTGGTCACACACTGGAAATGAAAGACAAGCCTTGGATTCCACAAAAGGAATTCAAAACATGCGTTGAGTTTCTACGTTTGCGGACAAATAAGAAAAGCAATAGCTTTAGGTACGAAACCGCTATGATCTGGACTGAACCCTTGAACCACCACGACGACTGTTATTTTTGTTTGGTGAACATAACTGGCATTAACCGAAAAAATCTATCCAAATGGGAATATCCTTCCATACGGTCGGCACATAGACATGTTTTGAGTCCTAAAATATCACTTGAGCTGGTGCTTCACAGGAGGATCCTATGCATTTTGAAGCGAAAACTCACAGTAGTGATAGTGACTTTGAATGTGACCTGAAAGCGCCAAAACTATTCAACCAAGATTATTTAAACTTTACTCATTAAAGTCAAAAGAAGATTTATTCATTGCAGTGGAATTATTTAATCAAACCATTCAGAACGCTGTATAAACTACGACACCACCAAGCACTCAAAATGTTTCTCTAATTGATTTTCTTGTCGCAGTAAAAAATAAGATAGCTAAAAACGCATATTATGTCGAAAATAACAGCCTACCGAGCACCTTGATAATAATCGAAGACTTGGTACTTAAAACACTTCTTTAGGCCATAAAAATAAATTGGTGCAAACTTACCTATAACACTTGTCTCCAACAGAAGCTACGGATAATCTCTTTATAAATAATTAAAAAAGTCTCTGGCTTTTGCAAACTATTGAAAATAGTTTCTATATCAATTTATTCTAAAGTTGCACCAGAATCAAAAGAATAAATTTAGCGTTACTTAGATACACCATTTCAACTGTACCCACGACCAACCGTAAACTCAGTCAAGACCACGGTTATGAGAAAGCTAATCCACTAAAAGTATCCAACTGTGTCTTAATTACAGCCACAGTATTAAGATAACCGCTAAAAAAACGGTTTCTATTTATTACGTTTCTACTATACACTGACTTGAGTAAAAAATATTTTCCAGAACAGTAAAAAGTTGCTAAAATGATGCTAATACCCAAACCTGACAAATCATAGATCGACCTAACTTCACATAAATCAAATTAGTTTACTGCTTTAAAAAAACTAAAACCAATAATCTTAGACCATGTTATAATTATGTTATAATTACGCAAAAACTCTACTGATGTTTATGGATATATTTGATAAAGTGCGACACCCGAAGGTTATTATTTAAAATCAAAAGAGTGCTATCCCCAAATTACGAATAAAATAACCAAACTGACAAGCACCTTCTTGTCAGATAGACAGAAGTACTCAAAGGCAACGTGCTCGATCCGATGCTGCTTTAAGCGATTTCCCTATAATTACTTTTACTTCGGTAGCCACGTTTGCAGACAACACTGCAGTATATTTATTCCACTCTGAATACCATACAATAAGTCACCTTTCTCAATCTTCAAAAATATTTACAAGAGCTAGTACTCTGGTTCAATAAATGGTGTATAAAGATTAATAGAGGAAAATCAATGCTCTTATCTTTTACCTTAAGAAAAGCTATATACTCTTTCGTTAAAAAAGTGTTAAGTAAACCGACACTTGTTATGGAGAAAGCACACATTTACCAAAAAAAAATTAGTTAAGTCCTAAAGTACAAAAATATATTTGATCTTAGACCAAAAAGCCATCATGAAGCCGATTTGGAATTACGATATAAAATTTTGGGGAATTGCAAGCAATTTCAACATTGGAATCATGCTAGGACCAATGATACATTTGCTTCGTTGCAAAGGAACTTCTCTCCTCCCCATTTCAGACTAACTATAAAAATATAACGTCCGTTACGTTACATGCCTTAGTTCCCATTCAAAAGCGCCAATGAAACCACTCCTAGAAGAAAATATCCAACCTCGAATCAAAAAATTAAACTTCCCGCCTTATTAAACCGTTTTGAGTGCCAGTGAATAATATGTCTTGTTCACGTAATGAATGACATGCAATTTAGTACTACAAAACACACTTATGTGCTTCGAAATGACTTATATGTGTATGTGTAGTATTGCCAATACAAATTTCTCCGAGCGACAGATTACAGATATCAAATGAAATTTTAAAAAAATCTGATATTACTCTAGAAAATATTTGTTTAAAAACTATACAATGTCTGCCTGTTTACTAGATGCCAATCATAAAATTCAACTCACAATTTTTGGTTTTCTGTGGATTTATGTAAAACTACCTTTTAAACTATTTACAAGGTCGTCAAGGTAAATCTGGAAACGAATAAACAATGAAAATAACAATAAAATACATAAAAAATTAAATTTATTTACGTGAAACTCTGCACAACAAAAGTAAATACTATTGAGAATTCTTCTTATCCATATGTGTCAGCTGTCCTTGGTGTTATAATGCTTTCTCTTAACCTGCACCTCGACTACGTCCCATAATTAGTAGTCAAGAAGATTGCAGTCGGGACTGAAGGGTAGCCATCATTCAGGCACTAGTAGTAATACAAATTGCTATTTAGGTATGCTTGGGTCTTCTTTATGTAACAGACTAAAGAGGAGTATTACTGAAATATGAACCCAACGGCTACTTCCTATATCTAGGTCTTCAGAACTGTCTTCATTACATTGATACAGCTGTCGATGGTGACTTTTAGTGGAACGCTGTAATGTTCCCTTCGTTGCTAACAAAGTTCAACACTATCACAGAGGTGGCAAACTTTTTATGTATGGGGTAGGCACTTCGTAGGCATTTTGGCAAATACAACAGTCATTTCTGTCCTGGAAGAAATTCTTTTTGCCGAAAAGGATCTCAGAAAGCCAGAACTGGCAACTTAATGTCATTCAGCAATACTTGAGCTTTTGGTGGCTCCTCGAAACAAAGCAATTGTGGTGCAGGTCTGCTACACTGATAAATTGACCGTAGACCTCGCCAAGCCCATTTTATTTGATAGATAATCATGTTCTGTTCAGGGTCCTGATAAATCTTCTCTTTCAATTCGCGAACGAATTCATCTAGCGATCAGATCGTTTGCAGTGAGTTGTCCTGTTAGCAGATACTGCTGGTCAGATTTTCTGTACTTCTTGACATTGTCGTAAACTTGGGTCTCTTTGTAACCAAACCACGCAATAATTCTGCCGGTGATTTTCGGGCCCAAAGAGATTTAGTATAGCTGCTCCGCAATCGTATTCTCGGCTCATTTTGTGGTCAATAGTAAGTTTTATTCCTGGAGCTCTCTGATCCCTGGTGGGTGGCCTACTTAGTCACCGAAAATAATTAAGTACTTACGTTCACTCAAACAAGGAGTGATAATGGCTGTCTAAAGCGCGGTGCTTGACACATTGCCCCGCATCAGAGATGGTGCGCAACAACCGGGCGGAGAGAGAGAACGTATGTGAACCTTAACCTTTCAGTTTGCAGGCCGTGCTCCCACGTCTTACTATTATTATGTGAAATTAACTACCCAATAAAAGATTAAGCATGCGCATAAGACGACCTTTTGGCTTCCCACAATACAATCCAAAATTAATGTTTTTTTTTATACTTATTATTATCTATTTTATATTTTTTAGTTAATTCATTTTTGTTATCCATTTATCGTCATTGAATTAAAAACTATTACATTAAGTGCATTTTGTACCTAAACGTGAAATATAAAATTGTAAAAAGGATGTGCTAAATTTAAAAAGAATTATATAAATGGTAAAGGATTCGTTGGTTTTACAGCGCATTCCCTCCAGCGGTAAAACATCATCATGTGATTAATAGTCTAAAAAGTCTCCGTCAGCTACTACTATTATTCTCTTTTTTAAATTTATCATTAGAACATCCATCCCTGCTGTGCCTAAAAATAAAGACCACAAAGCCGAATAAATTCGGGGAGGCAGCCATCGATCGGCGTTTTCCCGCATTTATGTTCAGACCATTAAGGACCCATCCAACCATTAGCACCTAAAATTTTCTATCCAGCCAATGTTGCAGGAAGCCTCATTTTATTAGCTCTGGCTTCCAGGTCCGCTGCGGATTCGACTCGGTCCTTGTCGATGCTAATCAATCACAAGTTCAATGCAGGGCCATCAACGCTGCAGGGCTCTTCAGCGTAGTGCTCGGCCAACAACCTCTTCCTCCTCGCCACCGCCGCAGCCGTGGCTGTCACCGCCGCTCGAATCGCAATCGGCCGATGTGCCCGAAGGATTTGCATGTGAAAGGTCGCGGGTCATTACAACATAAAATTACATTAGCTGATTGATAACAAGCAGGGCGCCCTGAATGGCGCGGCTCTGCGCCGCACGCAATTTCGATCAGCTTGAAGTGGGGCCTGATTTAAAATGGAAATGGCTCTCCAGGAACCAAAGCGCCGTTCTCGGCTTTTAATTTGTTTATTTGTGCTCCATATTGACGACTCTCATCAATAATTTAGCTACCAAGTTTTAATGAAGACTCCGCGTTTACAAGTTTTATTAGTTTAAAGCTAGTAAAATGGAGATCCCGTCGTGTCCTGCGATGTGTCTGAATACTAAATGTGTTTTCAGTCGAAGTAAAACTAATTTACAACCTTAACTTTTGTCTTCTTTATAAGTTGTTTATTATTATTAACATAATTTCATCATGCTAAAGCCTTCAACTAATTTCGGTCCATTTATAATTTAATCAAAAAATATCAATAGTAATAATGTCTCAAACAAACCTATATAGCGAAAATATAACTTGAACTTCAGGTAATTATAAGACTGGCCAAAAATTTTGCCATTTGATTATTTAATACTGTTAAGGATAGGAGATCAACTAATCTGACTCTGACAGTTGCGGATCGGTTGGGTTAGTTGTGACACCACTTCTCTTTTACGTTCACCAACGTGTAATCAAATAAAGTGTGACTTTATAAATAAACAATAGTAATTCTTAATTATTATTAAGAAACTGTACTTACTGTTTCTTAACATCTTGATAATTACGCTATTACCGTTTTATTCACAATCACATGGTAGCAGAATTTGGTTCCCGTGAGGGGTTAGAGACTTCCATCGGGAACCTATTCAGGTGACAGATAGAAAAACGCCTCCCAGTTATGGATGGTATTGAGGAAATCAAATACTCGAGGCGGACCAAAACTAGCAGCAGCAACTGATCCACAATGGACGGCTGACCTGCTGACCTACATTAGGCGGCTGAAAAATAATTCGCCAAGACGCCTGGCAAATGTTGCATTTAAATTGCCAAAATCTTTCAAACAAAATGTGCCCGAAAGAATATACTCCAGGTGGGTAGAGAAATCTTACAATCCCACACCGAAAACCCGGCCAACCTCATGGATTCTGGGGAGGCAAAAAAACGACATGTATACAGAAACCCCCCAAAAAACTAAAAAACGAAACAACAAACTGTCCATTAAACATTGCGAACTATAACACAAGGACCATAAGAACCAGAGAAAAACTACATGAATTAGAATATGAACTTAAGAGAACAAACTGGGATATTGTAGAATTAGCCCAAACAAAAAAAAAATTAGAACAATATTTTTGACTGGACTCAGAACGTACCCTTTTTGCAGAAGGAAAGATTAAGATGACAAAGGACGAGTTGGAATAATAATAAATAAAAATTGTATAAAAATATAAACATTCTGAACGCAATATCAGATCTAGTAGTAATATATGTCATAACAGCTATAAAAAAAAGATAAGTCTGAAATACATAAAAGCATATTTACCAACCACCACATATAAAAGTAAAGAAGTTGATACAGTTTATGAGAATATAGCAAGAGCAATAAATAAAAACTAAACGACACACATAATTGTGGAAGGAGACTTTAACGCTAAAATAGGCAAAGGAGCAAAACCAACAGAGACATTTATAGAAAAATTTAGACTGGGAACCAGAAATGAAACAAAAAAAATGTTAGCAAATTTCCTAGAAAGAGAACGACTATATTTGATAAATAATTTCTTTGAAAAGAAGGAGAAACGTAAATGGACATGGATAAGTCTAGATGGACAAACAAAAAATGAGATTGATTTTATTCTCACGCCACAATAACATAATCTAGAATGTAGGCGTAGTTAACCAACTTAGTATAGTTAGTGACCACAAGATGGTCAGAAGCAAAATATCTATAAATATTAAAATAGAGAGAAAAAGAAAAATAAAACAAATAAAGATGGAAGTAAAGAGAAAAACTAAGAGAAAAAACGTAGAATACAAGAAACAGCTAAAAGAAAACGAGTCAGTAACCGAGGCCAATAAGAGAATAACAAAAATTATGAATGAAACAGCGGAGAAAGAACCCAATCCCAGAAAAAAGTACAAACAAGTTGTCTACTGAAACTAAACGAGTATTAGAGAAAACAATGAAATTGATCAAAAATGAAAGAAGAGACACTATCGAATATACAGAAACTGAGAAGACACTGAAAAAAATGATAAAGCAAAACATCCTGCAACACTAAAAAAAATTAAGTACAATCTAGATTAGAAAATAACCGAGGCCTAAATTATATATATATATATAAAAAAATTATGAGTGCTGCTGCTGCTGTCACACAGGTCAAAGGTCAAATCGTTCGTGCCTTTCCGTGCCGACCCGAGCGCCTCCGAAGGACAAATTTCGGTCCGGCGGCAGGCGCGACCAAGGTAATATATTTCCGGAACTGCAAGCGATAGAAAATTTTCGTTTGAGAGCGGGTAATAAAGCACTTATATATAAAAAAAATTATGAGTGCTGTCACACAGGTCAAAGGTCAAAGTTCAACTCTAACTGAGTATACGTAAATTCGTTTTCATGGCAACAGCGTACGCCAATTATGTCAAACAGAGCTTTTTTATTTTTAAAAGCTACTATGCGAAGGGGCTCAAGCATGTCGGAGTTGGACAAGCTCTCCGGGGGGCCGCTGCCAGACCTCGTATATTTAAAAAACAAAACACAAAAAAAGAAATAACAAAAATAAAAGGCAAAGCGGGTAACACAATTGAAGATAGACATCAGATATTAAAGATAGATCCTATTATAGGAACTATATAATTCTAAAATAACGAACATAGAGATACAAGAAAAAAAGACAATAAAGACAATATAATAATAAATATAAATTTAGAAGTAATAATCGAGGTAGACATAGAAGAGCTAGAGAAAACTTTGTCCCAAATTAAAAATGGTAAGGGGACAGAAGAAGACAATATAATACATGAGATGCTCAAAGAAAGTGACACAACAACTAAAGAAGAACTAGTAAAATTATTTCATAAATGCACAACAAAAGAACACACTCCTAAGGATTAGGACAATGCAGTAGTAGTCCTGCTTTATAAAAAAAGTGATCCGGTTAATCTTGAAAATTTCGGGCCGATCAGTCTGCTATCTTAGATATATAAACTATTCACTAGAATAATTACAAATAGATTAGAGCAAAAACTCGAGTTATACCAACCAAAAGAACAGGCTGGTTTTCGAAGCAAATACAGGAAATAGAAAAAATTACGAAATATAACATAGAAGTATGGATGACCTTTGTCGACTTCCGAAAGACATTCGATGCCATAGAAATATGGGTTATAATAAACTCTCTACGAAATGCTAGGGTAGATCAACGTTATACAAATATTATTGAAAACATATATAAGAAATTTACGATGGTGACAAAAATATATGAGACAACGGATAGAATAAACGTCAAAAGAGGAGTTCGCCAAGGAGACGTAACCTCACCATAATTCACCCTAGTACTCGAGAACATTTTTAAAAATCTAAAATGGAAAGGTAAAGGATTAAAAATACAAGGAAAATGCTTACATAATCTGAGGTTTGCTAATGATATTGTATTGTTTGCAAAGGATAAACAGGAATTAATAGACATGCTAGAAGAATTATAAGAAGAAGCTGCAAACGTAGGACTACACATGAATAACACAAAAACACAATTCACTAAAAATGTACTAAATACAGATACAATAATTTCAATAAACAAAAGGCAGTTATATATATATATATATATATATATATATATATATATATATATATATATATATATATATATATATATATACCTAGGACACTCTATCACCCTACTGAAAATAGAGCAGATGTATCACCAGATGGAGACCATGGAGAGAACAAAAAGTGCTGGAAGACTCCAACAGCTCTGGTAAGATGAGATAAAGAAAGTTGCGGTAGTCAACTGGTATCAAGTTGCACAAAACAGAAATGCATGGACAAATATGAGAAAAGCCTATATCCAATGGATAGAAAACGGCTGAAAAGGAAGAAAAATAAAGAGTGTGGTTACTGAAGTCAAAACAGGAACAGCGTCAACGATTCAGAAGTGCAACAATGAGAAACTCAAAAGAAGTCGGAAATGTCTCTCTTTTTAATAGTCAAGCCGGTGATATTCCATCGCAAAAAATCGGTATGTTGTGTCAACTGCACGCAAACGATATACACCAAATGGTTAAAGAGAACGGTAAAAAGTTAGACCAAGATAAGAGCAAAAGACATTCACACTGCTTCTGTCAGCGATACCTATCAAAGTCGCCAACGGTCTCATTCGGTGTCCGAGAACTCGCAATACTTGGAAGCGATCGATACGCCGGGCTAAACAATTGCCGCATCCATAGCCAGAGTGGAAGAACTAATTGCGCAGATAAAATGCGCTGGCGTCAAGAAAGAAGAAGTGAAAGTAGTAATCAAGGTCCTTGGCTGTTTGCCACACGAGTACAACTATTGCCAACATAAATTGAGAAGCTAGAAGAAGAATATATCCTGCTGAAACTTACCACTCACTTACCAAATATGAGCTCAGACTCACTGCTAGTGTAGTCAAAGCGACGCTTGCGTTGGCAGTTCTGAATATAAGTTTTACATGTAAAAATAATAAAAGGTTCAACGATAAATTGAAATGTTTTAATGGCGGTAAACTTAGACGCACACATATAAGTGTCGAAAGTCGAAGAGGATACAGAAAATAAAGACAAAGGATAACGCATGCATGGCTATCAAGTCAAGACTTCATCAATGGTTATCCAAACACCAGCAACTATGTACATGTGACAGGCACAAGTGATTTGTTCAAAACCTTTACACCTATTGCTGCAAGCATACACCTAATAAGGTTCGGTAGTGGAGAAACATAGGGCGCGCTCGGCAAAAAACAATATAAATAAAGTCTAGCCTACCGACCGGCATTACTAAATTAACCATGATGAACATTCTCTATATACCAGTAATAAACAGAAACCTGCTTTTAGTAGAATCCGTATGCGATCATGATCTTATCGACAGCAAAACGAAGAAGACAATTGAACTGAAACGCGTTAAGGGGCCAAAATCTACATTATATACAAATAAAAGCAATCAAAGGATCCGCAAGCATCGCATGCGATGATAATGCGACGCTATATCACAGAAGACTAGGTCACAATATATCGGGAAAAACGAAAAATAGTATTGTAAATAATTTACGCAGAAACTCAAGATCAATTACATCAAATATGAAGTTTGTCCATCTGAGCAGCACACACGTGAGGTTTTAAAAAAGTTTTGGGCCAAAGTCATCAATGATGTGAGCTACATGTTAAACAGGTTTCTAAAAGAAAATATAAAGTCAACACCCACAAAGATATAGAATAGTATAAAACCTTCGATGAGACATTCGTATGTATAGGCTGCTTGTATTAGTGGTAGTACGGAACCAAAAGAAAACCAAATCGAACGCAAAGTCGGCCAAACATCTGTATGCCGGTTACGCTGACATACTAAGAGCATGCTGACTTTGGGATCCAACCACTGAAAAAACTATTATTTTAAGAGATGTCAACATCGATGAAAATAAATCAAACTCGTTGGGGGCATGCGTTAACAAACCCTTATATTATGAATTGAATGAAAAGAAAAGTGCTAGCGAAGAATCCCAAGAAACTGCCGTTAAAACAGAAAAGATTTAAATAACGTTGAAGAACTAACACAAACGGAACCTGTAAGAAAGAAACGTAATCGTGCACGAATCTTTTCACATATTGAGTGTCCATATAATCTGAAAAATAGAACACCACAAATTAAAAATAATTTTTCTTGCACTGAGCCACCGCATAGAAAGCGGACAGTTAATTCTTAAAAAATACAGGCCCGGTGCAATGGCATAGAGTGAAGCGAGTATTGAAATATTTAAAGTGGACTAAAGACCTATCGATTCACTACCAGAGGAATACGCCAGCTTTTGATTTGACCGCTTACTGCGATGCAGACTTTGCAGAGTGTTGAAAAACACGACGGTCAAACAGTGGTTTTGTATTTTTATAGCCTAAACTTCAATGACCTGGTGATCGATCGCTCTGCAGAAGCAGAACATGTGACTAAATATCGAATATCGATATGATTGAGAAAACTGCTCAAAGGTATGGGCACTTGTGATATGAGTTCTACACCACTGAATTGTCACAATCAAAACATCTGTGTGATTGATTCTAAACCCAGAATTTACGAAAGGATTAAACATATCGATATTCCATGGCATTTCGTCTCAGTTCTATACATTGTTACGAACAACTTGTTACACACTTGGATAATGGTTCAGATCACTCTCTATGTGGGAGCGTTAAGAATAGAAACAAGTACTATAACTCTGACAGTTATTGAGTGCTTGAGTTAACTGCCATCATGTAATCAATCTCCTAAAGCCAATAATAATTATAATAATTTCTTAATTATCATCAAAAAACTGTGCTTATTAGTCTTAGCAATTACGCAAGGATTTGATTCAGAATTACAAATACTTACAGAACGTATAGTTATAAATTACAGAGAAAATTTATTATTATTTATAGTATTTAAAAATTACATAACAGTTTATTCCCTTTTTCTTTTGTGTATACCAACATCTATTGTATTTTTTTGCAAATAACTCCTCTAAATTAACATATAATAACAAAAAGCTAATGAGCTCACTATTTTTACTTGATAGCTAATTTAGATTATAAAACTATAAACCAATAACCTGAATAAATAAAATTATAACCCGAAACTCTGATATCCCTCTATTTCAAGAAAACCTTTGAAAATTAAATCAATTTTATACAATACATATAAAAAAAAATTTAACTACTGAGATTATTGTTTTCATTCTAAATTACTATATGTATCTCTATGGTAGAGAAGAGGGTGGGAATAAAATAAGAAAGACAAAAATTCTACGTAGGTAAGTTTTCTTCACCGATACCATAAAATCATACAAAGAATTGCAAGAGAACAGGTTGTAGATTAAAACAGTTTTAACTTGGGACTTTTTACTACATATCATTGCCATATTTCTCTTTACCTCGGTTTCTGCTAATAGTTTTTTGGAGTATTATCTTTGATGGTAGTAACTTTTCTTCTATCCACATTTTCATTCTTGATTTTCAGTAAATACTTTCTAGAACCCTATTTTTATTTTCTTTTCCTTCTTCTCCTCTTCTTGGGCAGCTTTTCTAATTTTCTCTTTCTTCTTCTGACACATCATCATTAATGTATACAGTCTTCTTTACGTTTAATCGCTTCACAATAAAAGTAAACCCGAATAGACTCCTCGGAGATTAGACTCTTTTAGCACGTAACTTGCTGCTTATTTAGCACTTAATTCTAGTTTCACCTTGTTAATTTTTTAGATCGTCGGCATTTCACTTACCTTTATTTAGCATACACTTTTGAATCGTGGATTAAATCGCTCAAAACCTCCCAAAATTTGATTTTAGTTTCGGAACTGTTAAAAGACGACCGTACCGACCACCGAGTGTGCAATTATTTTAACCATGAATATGTACGACGCCTAAATTTATAAATTAAATTTGAACCATACTGTGTACAATACTATTAAAAATGTAATATATTGTATTTAACGAAATATTTTTTGTTATTTTAAAAAATCACATAAAATATCTTTTTCTCGCAAACAATATTGATAAAATTAATAACATACAAAAATTAACGACGTTAACTGCTTTTTCAATAATCTTAAAACTTATGAAAGTCTGTGAACTATATATCACAGGCTTAAAAAACAAAACTATTAGTTGCACTGCGCGAATGATAAATCAGCAATGTCTGGCACACATGGGCTACTGCAAGAAAAATATTTTTGTAGTTTAAACAAAAAACGGCATAAATCAACTGAAAAGTTATAAAATGCTCAACTCAGAACGTGTAATAGATCACGACAAAATATTAGAAAAAACGTATTATAAACCGTTCAAGTAAGCATAAAGTTTTGGCATAATTTTATCGTAAAAGAACTATTTAAATTTGGCTAGTACATATTTGAATGTGCAGAAAATATAGAATACGTGGCCTGTCCCAAAAGTACTAAATTTGTACAATTTGAAAAATTGCATTTGCAATAAGAAAAAATTATATATGTAGTAAAAATGGGACAATATACAAGAAATATTGTACTTAGTCTGCACTGTTCAACATTTTGCAAATACCTGTATGAAAATCGAAAAAAAAATGTTTAAGATAATTTAAGTTTTCAAAAACAGTCAGAAATCGTACGGCGACAAATTTAGAGTGTAGAGTTTCTACATACCCCTCTTATCTCTTTTAGTGCATTTGGTTCACCAATGGACATCATTTTGATTCTGTTATTGTAAACAGACCTAATTTGACTCTGGAGCCATATGAGACTCTACTTGATTGTTGTTGATCTTAACCGATTTTTGAAAACAAATACATCACTGCTAGAAACATTCTATTTACGCAGTAAGTGGTCTTCACTAACAGACCTAAACAATATTGAGTGAAAGTATTAATTGATCAGTTAACAAAAATATGTTATTGGGTATTCCAAAACACAGTTGCAAGAAATTTTTCGCACACAGCTTTGCTTTGACTTTGATGAATACACAATGGTCTTTTATTTGCAACTCCATATTTAGTCGGTATAAATGTGTGTCTTCCTCTTCTTTGTAACGAACAAGGAACACATGGAAAATCTTAAGTTGTATTGCTTTTTGTTCAGCACTGAGGATGTAGGACACATCTTTAATATTAAATATTTTGTCAGTTGTCGCCTCCCCATTTCTCTAAATTAACGTCATTGGTCTCTTATACTATTTGAACATATGACTTTTCGATAATATTAACTCTAGCAAACTGTCGATGTAGTATGAATGAAATAAATTGCTTTTACATTTTCTCTCATTGAAAACTTTATTATATAATTACAGTAGTTACTGGCTATTTAGTGATTATAATTGCTACTGAGAAAACAATATGGAAGAGCTATCACTTATGTTAAACCATGCCACAAACATATCGGCAATGGAACAAAAAGTATGGCTTACATAAAATCATCCAAACGCGCGAAAATTTATGTGTGTATCTTTATGTGCGTTTGTGTGCATATATAAACTAAAACATATGCTTACGTAAACTCATCGTTTTCTTCTCTAAATGTGGTAAAGCGCCTTGACTTATCAACGGCAACTTTAAAGGAAGTAGAGAAGGTTCTAGAGATAAAGAGCATCTTAAATTGAAAGCCCCATTTAGATTCCGAATAAAATAAATTTCGAATTGTTTTTAAGATTGAATTTGTATTGAGTATTAAGATGAGCAAATTCCGATTAAGTGTGGAAAATTATGTCTAACAAATGGCCACGGCTGCAAATCTTGGTTTTATTTACAAATTTTTGCACACGTTCTAATTATCTTCATCAATAATACGTGGGATTTTGTTCTTGGGGTCGTCAACTATTTGTGGATTGCTAGCGTAGAATTTTGGTCGCACACTGTTACATGATAAAATTTTGCTGGGCAATTAAAGCCGTCACTTAGGGAATTATGCGATCAAAAAATTATTGATGCAGCAAAAACTGTCACTATTTACAGATATAGCATTTTCATCATCATTTTCAAGAAGTATGGGCATATCGCGCCAACTGTCTAAAATCCATACCACACAGTAACTCCTTGGGGTGCATTTACTTTTCATGAGTTACACGTGGTTTTTGAACCCCAAATGCGACAGATTGTTTGTTTATAAATCCATTGTTTTAAAAATGCACCCCATCGTTAAATATGGCTTTTAGACTTTACTGAGAATTCCATAATTTAAATAAAGTTCTAAAAACCAATTGACATATTGCAAACCATGAGAATGGTCAGCAAACTTAACCTGCATCAGGTAAATTTTAAATAAAAGTGCAGGTCCAATTGTTCTTTACGATACTCACAAAATATTGCATCAATTCTACCTCTCCCCCTACCTCATCTCTTGCTCACTTTTCTCTTTTTTTTCCTTTAATTCTTTCTTCTATAATTGTTTTAAAAACTCTCTCATGACTTAGAATATATCAATTAGTATGTCTCAAAATATTATAGCCTCTTCTCTTTATTTGTTGTTATCGTGCAAGATTCACTTCTATAGTGTTATAAATTACTTCAAAAGTTCTTGATCTTAATTGCAATATTAAAAGTTTCCTCTTTTGGAAAAGACTAATTTAGCTTAATGTATTCTGCCTTTTATAGTGTCATTCGTTATCGACACATTCACATAATCAATTCATATTCTTTGGAAGTTTTAAAATGATATTTTATGCTTTCAGTTGGTGACAGATTAACTGATTGGGTTGGCCACGGGAGATTTATCACTCTATTTAAGTAAAGTTATGTTTTGTAACACATGTAATAGTGCATAATCTTAATGATTAGAGTACTTTCTTGGGATCATAATCTTAATACCATTTCAATATAATTTTGAATAGAAACATTGCCCTTTGTATAGACCAACAAGTACGTTAATAATGTATTTTTTGTCGGCCACAAGACATCATTACACAGATATAAGATACTACTAAATGTTAATATGACAAATATAAACAACTAGAAATACATATGAACCTACTTGATACATGATACTTTCTCAAAGAGAGCCTGTCCTGGCGCGGTGATAATAAGGTTGTGCGTTACATCATTCTGCAAATAAATCAAATTTTTATTGATATACTCGAAGTAATAAATTACACGATAATAATAAGCTGGGTAAGTGCTTGGGGTCTGATTACAATCGGTAAGCAACACTAAGAATAATTACAAACGTTGAAAAGACAATAATGAGTATAATGCTGATAACATAAAATATCTACGCGCGATAACAGCAAATGATAGTAAAAAAGCATTTTCATATTTCAAACAAACATAACAGGTCCGAAGCAAGGTAAGTTATGAACGACATGACCGACGGTGCATTAGTCAACTCGTGCACCTTTTGAAGATCGAAAGTCCAAATAATGGGTCTTAAACTATATTGCATGAGTGAGACACTAAGAATACCACAACAAAAAAATTAAAGAACTCTTCAAGAAAATAAAAAAACTAGACCACATGGAGAAACTAAACAAGAATAGAGAAAATATAGAAAATTTTCAAGAAGTAATAGGAATTAGAAAAGAAAGTTCAAAAATTTATTTCAAGAAAACACAGAAATAGGAGAAAGGCAAACAAAACAAAAGAATTGAATTATTAGAGAAATAAATAAGAAAAAGAAACCTAGTTATTTATGGAACAAATAAAACATGGAATGAAATAACCCAAGTATTACGGAAGAAATACCAAGAAATAATTAATTAAAAAAGGAAAGAATCAGAAGGATTGGGAAAATAAATAACTGTTGAATAAAACCAACGCTAACAGAATTAGTAAATAGAAATCAAAGAATGGTGATATTAGAAGGAGCAAATAAATTAAAAGAGACAAATATATAAATATAAAGATTATCCTAATAAAATATTTAAAAAATGAAAACCTTAATCGAACACATAAAAACCACGAGAAAAGCATGTTACATATGAAAAGTTGAATACAATAAACTAGTGGTAAATGAAACAGAATACACCATAAAAAAGGTAAAAGGATTGCGACAACCAAACAGGAAAACAAAAAAAGTAAATTAAAAATTCCCAGAGAAGGAAGAATAATAGGTAAATAGGAGACTATCAACTATTTCAATTTATTTATTACCAATCAAAATGCAAAGTATTCTGTAAAGTAATCTGTCAGCCCACACTCTAAATATTAATTATTTAAATTGATAAAAACATGATGAGATAATCTCCCGTAAAAAGATCTTTTAGTCCGTTTTATAGGTCAACTAGTCACTGTTTTGTATTCTTCTTAATTTAGTATTATTTAATAAGGCTGGATTAATGGATTTGTGTGTTTCTACAATACTTTTCTCACGGACAACTTTCTTTATAGTTAGCATTTTCAAATATTTTTGAATAATTTCATTTGTAAGGTACTATAAGACATTAACTAATGTTCTTAATATTTCTTAACATTTAAACTTTGCTGGCGTAACCTCACAGCTCTATATCATAAGTTCATCTGGGTTTAAGTGTTGATTTGTACAATAGTTTGTTTTCAATAGATAGCAGAAACTTTCTTCCGATCAACCAATATTTTTTGTTGCTGCGTTCTCCCCAATTTAATTTAGCATCTATGTTATGTGCAATCCCAGATATTTCACTATTGCAGTGTGTGGTCTTTCAATGTTGTTTCGATATGTGGATGAGTATGGATTTTTTCTTCATGTTACTGCAAGTATAATATCGAGCCCAAAGTGCTTTCTTGGAGAGCTCCATATGTTATAAAATGTAGATTGGTTAAAGCTTCTCGTTACATTAAAAAATATATCTCAATTAAATATGGTCGTAATAGCTCATATAATACGAAGTGCATTTAAGTTACACCTGCGATTTTTTTCTTGGGACTGGGAACAGATAGAAACATGCCGATTGTTTCAAAATACGCGCGCACTCTGTGAATACGTGACAAAGATGGCAGCTCTGCACGGCACACAGGTCTCTAGCGGCAACTTCTAAAGTGAGGACTGTTTTTGATACTTAAAATAGCGACGTTTTCATTACAAGAACAGCTTATAATCATTTAAAACAATCTCGGCCTCGCACTACCCGGTCTGACGACATGAACAAGCAAGTCGAGGAACTTGTCTTGGGGATCACCGAAGAAGTGTGGAACACATCGCTTCCAAAGTTAGCATTTTCGCAGGATCTGTGCACACAATCCTGCATGCTAAAAGGGTCCTCCAGGTGGGTGCCACAAATGCTGACAACTTTGAAGTAATTTCTCATGCTCCCTACTCATCTGACCTGGCTCCTAGCGACTTTTATTAAAGACACTGTCTGTGGTCGCAAATTTACTACTCGTGCCTCTATTACGTCAGCGATTCTCTAATGACCAAAAAAAATTCCTAAAGAAGCGTTGGCAGCGGCCATAGAATCATGACGTCGACGTTGTAAAAAATGTGTACGGCTGCAGGGGATTATGTCAAAAGTGACTTCACAGTTTTGTGCGATTAGTTTGTGAAAAAAAATCGGAGGTGTTATAACTTGAGTACACCTCCTAGATATGGTAGGTTCTTAATTTTGTAACACAACATACCATACATTATCAAACACTGTTTTAAGCCTCTTCAATATGATCTTTTCCAAGACCTTTAAAAATATTGGAATGATTTTTTGTTCAAAATGATGTTACTTCATTAATATTTTTACCAGGCTTGAGCATCTTAATTTTTTTGAGCAACTTTTCAAACAGTTGGATATATATATATATATATATATATATATATATATATATATATATATATATATATATATATATGACCAAAGCGTTGAATATATACAATATGTATTTAATTTTTTTGATCGGCAGGTTTTGAGATAATTTTCCAGTAATTAAATCAAAACCTGGCTTTTCCTTTATTGTGCTTTATCTTCGGTATATCCATTTTATATGACTCCAGTCTTTTTATTTTATTTGAATCCTCTTGAGTTATTCTATCGAAAACGGTTTAAATACGCCTTTCAGATGCTTTTGTCAAATGAATTGGTATTTTCTTCATTACTTCCGGCTTAGCTACCAACGTGTTCTCTAACTGATGAAAGGTGCTGTTGAGGTATTTTTTCGTTAGCTCTCACAAAGAGTAATCTGTTACTTCCGTGACTAATAAGCCTTTTAGGCTTTGTTCTTCAAAAGCAGTAATAATTTTTTTATATTCTCTACAGTCTTATTAAGTTATCCTGCTCCAGGATTTTGTATTTTACTTTTTTCTTAGTTTCTTCTTTTCAGCAATTTATTATTTTAGAATAGGCCGTTATTCAATTTTATAAAAAAACCTCAAAGTGGCTAATCAAGCTGCACTTTCTTCTTCTCAAAGTGCCATCTTCGTACGAAGGTCGGCGATCATTAGGGCTATTTGAATTTTATTCACAGCTGCTCTGAACAGTTGATTAGAATTGCAATTATACCAGTCTCTTAAGTTACACAACTATGAGGTCCTTCTTCTACCTACGCTTCATTTACCCTGTATTTTTCCTTGGATTATTAGTTGGAGCCACTGGTATTTCTGACCTCTCATTATGTGACCCAGGTATTCCAGTTTTCTTTTCTTGGTAGTGAATATTAACTCTGGCTGTTTGCCTATTCTACGCAGAATATTTTCTCTCTCTCTCTCTCTCTCTCTCTCTCTCTCTCTCTCTCTCTCTCTCTCTCTATCTCTATCTCTCTCTCTCTCTGTCCAGTGAACTTTTAAAATTCGTCGGTATAACCATAACTTAAACGATTGTATTTTCTTTAGATGTGCTTTGTGTAGCATGCTTGCTTCTGTTCCATATAAAAGTATTGATAATACATAACATCTAAGTAATCTTATTTTTAATGCATTGTTTATATCCTTACTGCAGTTTCAGTGCTTTTAATTACGGTATCAACTGCTTTATCTATTTTTTTACTGTTTTGAGTAAAACACTACGATCAAGGAATTAGTCTTTTTTGTAACAATTTTCAGTTAGACCTCTTAGCGTAAAGAATTTATTTTTACGTCATGTACTGTATATCAGAGTACATAGTGAGTATTATTGGTGAATGATTAGAATGAGAAACTTTTATGATGCAAAAGTTCAGTAGATCCGGTATTTTGTTGGGCTCTGTAGAATATGTTGATAATTCTGTTGATAAATAGCCTAAATTATTTTTTTTTGTTTTAAATTGCTCCTGATTTTATTTGTTGTCCACCTTAATCCCCAATAGGTGATTCATTAATACTTACAAAAAATTCAGAAGATTTACAATTCCTGGTCAATAGAGTAAATGACGGAGTGAAAATATGAGTGAAAATAAACACTACGAAAATTAATTACATAATTGTTAGCAAACACACTAAATAATAATGCACGATTAGAACTAAACGGAAAAGTAATTAAAAAGATAAGAAAGTTCAAGTACTTGGGCTGTTAGTTCAATGATGACTTAGATCCAGATCAAAACATCAAAATCAGAATAAAACTGGCGAGAAATTCATTTCTTAAATACAAACCCATATTTGATAATAACCATTTACGCTAATGCAAAAGAGGAACACACAAAAAGAAAAGAAAAAGAATGATTATAGAAGTAAACTAACAGAAATTAAGAGAGAAAATAAACAACTGAGGAAAGATAACCAATTTGGTAAACAACGTATGCAGGAAGAAAAATAAAGATAAGAAATTTAATAATACATGGAGTTGAGAAAAGGGAAAAACCGATTTAGAATTAAAGGAAAAATGAGGGTTAAATCAAGGGAAATAGAAATAACAATAGTAATTGAAAAAGAGATAAACGAAATCAGGAGGAATGAGATGTATCAAGAGGGTAAGAATAGATCAACTGTGATAAAAACAAGAAAAAGGAACAAGAATGGAGATACTTACAGCGATTAAAAACTAAAAGGCACAAAAATCTACCTGGAAAAAGACTATTCAAGATATATATTAAAACAAAAAAAAAACTGATACAGCTCATGAAATCAATTGGACAAAAAGGAGACTTAGCTGTTGTAAAATACAACAAACTAATAGTAAATGGTGATACCTACTCCTTAAAACAAATTAAATCAATAAAGGACCGAAACGAAATAGAGAGAAAGAGGATGAGGCAAATGAAACAAGCAGAGAGGTAGATAAAGGCACAGTCAATAAGAGATGAAGATAGGAAGAAAAGAAGAACTACAAACCAAAGGTTTCCAGAAGATAATCCAGATGCAGGAATGCGAGAGAAATTACTGAAGCCAGGAATCACCCCAAAAAACTTAAGCAAATAACAAAGAAAGGACAAAGGAGATGACACAGGCCATTAAAAAGAAAAATTATAAAGCAATAAATACAAAAACAAAGGCGATCAGCGAAAAGAACAGGATTATTCAAACGGAAATTGTAGAATATAATAATAGAAAACTAAAAACTACATTGCAATGAATGGAGAATAGAAACTTGCATATGCATAGCGGTAACAAAAACAAAGAAAAAAGAAAAATAAACAACAGTATTAAGAGAGCACAATCTACTAATATACAAAAAAATAGAAACAGGAAATGCGAGTGGAGAAATAGCATGTCTAGTAAAAAGAGATGTAATAGATAAAATTAGTAAACCAGAATATATAAATCAAGTTATTAAAAGTAGTACTATGAAAAAAAGTACATGAGATGCTGACATTGGTGATTGTGTATGTCCCAAATAAAGATGCTAAAGCATAAGAAAAAAATATGTTTTGGATGGACCTATAAGAAACAATGCAGGACTATAGAGACAAATTAATTATATTACGAGACTTTAATGCTAAAATTAGAAATCGGCATGATAAGTGGCAAGGGGTGATAGGACAACACGATGGACAAACGGTGAATAAGAACGAAATCCGTTTCCTAGTATTTTGTAACGATAACAACCTAGTGATAATTAATTCATTTTTTAACCATAAAAAAATACACAAAATTACTAGAGAAGTATCGCAAAGGAAGGAAAAGTTAATAAATAGACTATGTAGTAACTCCAAAAGAAAATAAGAAGGATATAAAAGATCTACGAGTTAAGAGAGGATACAAAATTGGCAGTGACCATTATTTCCTAGAAACCAAATTCAAACAAAATCTAAATCAAAACAAAGAAATTAACCAAATGCCCACAAATACGAAAACCAAGAATAAAATACGAAGCTACAATTTAAGAAATAAAGAGTTAAGAGAAACATACTTCAAGAAAGTGGATATAATATTGAACACAATTATACGATCGGGAAAAATAAATGGCATATGGGAAACGTTCAAACCAATAAACACAAAAACACCAAAACGAAATCTATGGAGTAACTAAGGAGAGAGACCATAGAAAAAGACGAATTGATAGAATAAACATATTAAGAAAGAAGTAAAACAAAATAACTATAAAAAGTATACTTACAGAGTAAAAATCAGAAAATTACAAGATGTACAAAGAGCAAAGGAGCAAAGTGAAAAATCTGATTAGAAAAGGTTAACAAAAATCTTGGAAAGAATTTGGACATAAGCTAGAAGAGCACAACACGGAAAACCAAACACTTTTTATAAGGTGCTTAAAAATTAGAGAAATAGAAAAGAAGTAAAAGTTAAATCTAAAAAGGATCGCAATAGACAACTGTTAACCAACAAAAAAGAAAATTATGGATAGATGGGAAGAATATTTCAACAAACTACTTAGTAACAAAAGGTACGAATCAAGGAAAGACATAAGAAACGAGAGAATTAAACTACCCGCAACAAATAAATAAAATAATAACAAAATAATAATTACAGAAAGCGTTCGAAAAACTAAATCTAGAAAAATCTGCCGGAGTAGATAAAATAGAATTTGAATTGTTAAAATATATAGGACCAACAAGAAAGGAAACACTTTTAGAAATATTAAACCTAACTTGAAAGACAAATATACCGAATTATTGAAAAACGGTTATTATAAACCATATATACAAAAGAGGCGATCCAAAATATTGTAATGATTATCGTGGAATGTCCATATTGTGTACTGCACTAAAGTTCTACGAACGCAAAATACAAGAGAAAGTAAGAAATATAATAGAAAGCAAACTAGCAAACAAACGAAGTGGTTTTAGACCAGTTAATAGCGTGAATGATCATATATTTACAATACAGCAATTTATAGAAAAGGTTATTGGAAAGGGAGAGCACATATATTTAGGATTTATAGACATATATGAAATGCATTATAAAATAAAGGAGTAGATGCTGACCTACTGGAGACCCTCAAAAGTTTATATTAGATAACAAATAATAAAATCCGAGCAACAGGAACTTTCGTAAATAAAAAAGTAGTATCCCTTATTATTTACCATTCTTATCGATAAAGTTATAAAACAAGGCTAGACCTAACGGCAAAGTATGCAATAGGATATTACAAGCTACAACAAAGTAAATTATATGTATTTGCACATGATGTGGTGCTCAAAGCAAAAAATAGAAAATAATTAGAAAAAAATAGTGTGGGCAGATATAGTGGTGCATCGTGTGGTTGGTTCTCGGGTTATAAGGCCGTGGTCGGAGTTTAGAAACTCTTGACGTTTTGTCCACAACTGCGGCGGACATCTTAAGAAGAAATTTGAAGAAATCGCCACCAACACAGCACCTGTAAAACCCGCGACACAGCTAAGATACGTCGATGACACCTTTGTAATATAGAGATACGAAAAAGAGGCCCTACCACAATTTCTTATGCACTTAAATTCTATACACCTTAGCATATAGTTTACCATGGAACTGGAATCGAAAGACAGAATTGCTTTACATTTACAACACACAGTGTACAGAAAACCCACGCATACGGATAGATACCTTCATAAGAAGTCAAATCACCACCCAAGTAAAAAAAAGAACGGTTGTGAAAACATTGTTAGATCGAGCACGACGTATATGTCAACCACAGCTTTTGGATAAAGAACTCAAACATTTGGGACAAGCCTTACAAGGGAATGACTACTCGAGGACGGAGATAAATAGAGCAATCAAACTTATCAAATGTGCGCGAAAAACACAACCAAAATCGGCTACGGTAAGCAAAGTTTTTTACCTTACATCAACATGGTTACAGACCGGATAGGAAAAATTCTCAATAAACACAAAGTGGAAACTATCTATACTACCACCACCAAAATACGGGATTTGCTTAGACTAGCCAAAGATACAAGAAACCCACAGGATACACCAAGGGTATACTGCATACCTTTTGCTCATGTAAGCAAGTCTACATTGGGACTACGGGCCGAACGATTACTACCAGAATAAAGGAACATAAACGTCATCTACACCTCAATCAACCCGATAAATCAGCAGTTGCTGAACATGCTTTGGAGAATCCTAACCACGAGATAGAATTCGGGCAAACGCAAGTTTTATCCAACTGTAGGAATTACTACCCGAGATTATACAGAAAGGCGGCAGAAATTTATAAATATAAAAATTATTTTAATATGAACGACGGATTTAATTTACCTAGGTCTTGGTTTATCGCTCTCAAGGCGAAAGAACGAGTGACGTCAGAAAATGCTAAAATATTACCTGCAACGTCCCGATTGGCATCAGCAGCTAGCCCGTACACGTTATCTACCATCCCGGCGATGTCGACAACCCCCCCCCCCCCCAACACCATCCCTATCATACTCGCACGAGTATAAAAGCGAAAACGCACGGGATAATCACTTAATTTTAGAAGATTTTCTTCTGAACATGTCCGCCGCAGTTGTGGACGAAACGAGTTTCTGAACTCCGACTACGGCCTTATAACCCGAGAACCAACCATACTATGCACCATAACACCGGCCGTGAAAGCCTTCGCATCTATATGAGCAGATATACTTAAACAATAAAACTTAATAGTCAATAAAGAAAAAACTAAGTAATGGCCATCTCTAGTGAACAAGAGAAAATAAATATCAGACTCGGAGAAGAAACATTAAAGCATGTAAATGAATTCAAGTACCTGGAAATAATCATAAACAGCAAAGGAACACAAGAATAAGAAATAGAAAACAGAATCAAAACCACAAACAGGACGTATAATGCTATATACAACAATTTTATGAAGAAGAAGATATCCAAAGAAACAAAAATAACAGTATAAAACACAATCTACATACCAATACTAATATATGGGGCTGATAATTTTGTATTAAACAAAAGACAAGAAAGTAGGCTACAAGCTGCAGAAATGAAATATTTAAGAAAAATGAAAGGGGTTAAAAAGTGGAAAAAATAAGAAATGAGCACATCAAAGAAAAAATAAAAATAAATTCTCTGAAAAATAAATCAGAACAAACTAAGGTAATATGGGTAGGCTACCTAATCCGAATGGATAGTACAAGACAAGTTAAGAAAGTATGGGAAGCTAAAAAAGCAGGTAAAAACAGAAGAGGACGGCCCATAAAAAGCTAGAGCAACAGTATAGCGGAAATATTAAAACGTAAATGAAAAACATAGAAAAAGGCAAGAATATTAGTAAGAGATCCTTAAAAATGGCGAAATTTGTAGTAGGCAGGTAGTAGAAAATTACCTCCACACGTACAGGAATAGTTATTTAAATATTTATTTAAATAGCCAGATAAGTAACTAGAATTGGTATTCAAATACTGTAATTATGGAAATATTCAAAATATTTAATTTTCTTTAGAAGCGCAATATACACGTATTATTTCTATTCATGCATTACAAATTATAAGTATTTCAGTTACGTGTATTTCAATTTTTTTTAACCCAGCCAACCTGGATCCAAGAATGGACCCAGGCTCTGCCTGTCACAAGCGAGGATAATGGGGAGTGATGGAGGAGTAACACCTCCTAGAAAAACCAGGGTTCAGCTGGCCCGGCTGATAGCACCCTGTAAGGGCCCCGTTCAGGGATACGGATAAAGGTCGGTCCGAAGGGACCATAAGCGAGACGTTGGACCAATCACCCATTCTATATAACTTGCTAATAAGATTCAAAGAAATTCGACGTGCGGGACTAAGAAATACGAGATGGATATGGATGGATTAGACGCGAAGATTTACCTCACAAATTAATAAAATGGATAATATAAATAAGAGAAGCCTCGGAATAGGATGGAACCAACAAAGACGACCAAAAGCTAGAAACGGAATAAGATTTGGAACATGGAACATTACCACGCTGACAGGAAAAGAAATAGAAGTGACAGAAGAAATGCAAAAGTACAAAATTCATATTATAGGACTAGCAGAAACAAAGAAAAAGGGAAAGGGCGAAAGATGCTGGACAAAGGATATACCCTAAGATACGCGGGATCCCATGTAGGACGAAGAGCAATAGAGGGAGTAGGGATAATTACTAGTTGTGAACTGGAAACAAGAGTCACTAACTGGGAAGCAGTAAGCTCGAGGATAATTACAATGGATATACAACTACAGGAAAAAACAGGGGTCATCCAGATCTATGCCCCGACAGAAAATGCCATTGTAAGTGATAAAGAACACTTTTACGAACAGCTACAAAGAACCCTAGAAAACATGCAGACCAAGAACCGACATGTAATACTCATGGGGGACTGGAATGACCACATAGGGATTAACAAAGAAATAGTATATGGAACAATGAGTAGCTATGGAATAAACGACGAGCTAAATAACAACGGCGAACGTATGATAGACTTCTGCATAACAAATCAGCTGTTGATTGGAAACACATGGTATAACCATAAAAACATCTATAAAATCACATACGAGAACGAAGCACTAGGACGCAAATCGATAATCGATTACATCCTAATAACCAAAGGAATGAGATACGCACTACAGGACGTAAAAGTAATAAGAGGAGCAGAACTATCTACGAATCACATACTCCTAGTAACAGACACCTTAATCACAAAACCTACAAGAGTAATCGAGAAAAGTTATATAGGCACAAAAATAACAGAGTTGGAAAACCCCCAGACGAAAGAAAGATACGAGCAAACATTAACGAGGAAACTAAACGCACTAGAACTAGAGGAGAACCAACAAGAACAATGGAGCATAGAGGAAAGATGGAACCTATATAAGAGAACCCTACTCCATACGTCCCAAGAAATATGCGGAATAAAGATCAAGCACAACAAACAAAAGAAGGCTAAGTGGTGGAATCAAGACGTAAAACAAAATATTAAAGAGAAAAAAGAAGCATGGCAAATCTTCAAAAGAACTAACACAGAAGAAAGCAAAATACATTACTGTCAGAAACGAAATGAAGCCAAAGAAGCAGTAAAAGTAGCAAAGAGAACTACATGGGAGAAGTTTGGAAGAAAAATAAAAGAAAACTATGTAGAGAACCAAAAACAATTCTGGAGCGTAATAAAAAGGCTAAAAGGAAACCAAGCACAACCAACACGAAATATAACAAACCAAAAGGGAGATATAGTAACAACAACCAAAGAACTCCTAGAAGTCTGGCAAAGACATTACGAAAACAAATTCCACGATAACCTGGAGGCCAATGATGAAGAAGCAGATAGATAAATACAAGAAGAACAGCAAACAACGCTAGAACAGGAAGATCAGGAAGAAGAAGAAGAAAGTATAAGAGAGGAAGAAATCAGGATGGCGTTAAAAACAATGAGAAACGGGAAAGCAGCAGGGGAAGATGACATCGCCCCAGAATTAATAAAAAAGGGAGGAGATATAGTAATGAAGTGGCTGAAAACAATTATTCAACAAGTATGGGAAAAGGAAACGATCGGATTGGCAAAAAAATATAATAATAACCATACATAAGAAAGGAGCCACCACAAACTGTGAAAACTACCGGGCTATATGCCTGTCATCAGTGAGTTTAAAGATATACTCCAAAATAATAGAAGAAATAGAAGAAAAACTAGAAAACGAACAAGCCGCTTTTCGCCCAAGGAAACAGACGCAAGACCACATACACACTATTAGGCTAATCATCAGCAAAATGGTAGACAAGAACAGACACCTGTTTCTAGCATTTCTGGATCTAAAAGCCGCTTTCGACCAGGTGCCGAGAGAACAAATATGAAAAGCCCTGGAAGAATTACAAGCAAGCCCCAAATCGACAAGAATAATAAAGAGCATGAATAAAAGAACAATAGGAATAGACAGAATAAATGGGGAAAAGTCAAAGGAATTTAACATGGGAAAGGCATAAAACAAGGGATAGTTTAGCACTTTACTGTTCATAGTATACATGAACAGTATAATAAGGAAAACAAAAAATGAAACTAGAAAATCAAGATTAGGGTATTACAATATGAATCCTACAAACACACAAGACCTAATTTATGCGAACGACATCCTGGTAATGGCAATAAACACAAGGCAGCTACAACACAACATAAATATATGGAAACGAAACCTCGAGGAAAAAGGAATGGAAATAAACACACAAAAAAGTGAAATACTACAAATCAAGAAAAACAACAGAGAAGAAATAGAAAAACCCATTTTCCTGGATGGAACTCAGCTACAATATGTTGAAAAATATGAATATTTAGGCGCATATATAAAAAATGATGAAAGAATAGATGACGAAATAAACAATAGAATAAACAAAGCAAATAACATTTATTATCAGATAAACAACACCATCATAGGAAAGGAAGAAATACGCACCAAGGCAAAAATGCACCTATTTAAAACAATATTCACCCCGACTCTGGTATGCGGAGCAGAAACATGGGCAATAACCGATAAACATAAGTCAAAAATAACTGCATCAGAGATGAAATACCTCAGAAGAGTTCTGGGAAAGACTAGAAGGGACAGGATAAGAAACAACAGCATAAGGGAGGAACTGAACCAATACCCAGTTGTCCACGAAATTGAGAACAAACAATTACAGTGGTAGGGACACGTGCAGCGCATGGACATCGAAAGATACCCGAAACTGATAATGGAGACAAGAATGAAGGGAAGAAGAACTAAAGGCAAACCCCGAATACAATGGGAAGACAATGTAAGGGTATCGGCTAGGAAAAGAGGAAAAAAAAGAGGCAACCCTATAGGGAATGGATAAGGGGCCCAACGCCGTGAGGCATAAATGGGAAACGAGAAAGAAGAAGAAGTATTTCAATTTGAGCACGCATACCAAGCATAATTTGTAATTAATTTCTATAGCATATTTATTTACAACTTCATTCCCAATTTCATGAAACCAAATATTATAAAATATTAATTAATTTTAGGGTCCAGTAAGAATTTTCATTTCAGATGAGGCATCGATTTTCCACTATCTTGCAAATTACTAACAAACAAGGAAGTCATAAAAGACACAAATCTAAATATTTCTCGACATTCTAAAATTAATGTATGAATCAAAATGTTTCTTCGCCTCTAATTAAAGTTACGATGTGTTTGCAATTTCGTCTACAAATATCCCACTAATGCTCATAATACACAAAATCAAACAATAGGGTAGGGTAAAATCTGTTTCTGTTTGAAGAATTAATAAGTCCTTTGTTCGAGAGCCAAATATTGATTTAATGTACATCGCATCAGTATATTCAAATAAAGTCGAATGGGCTACGGCGGGGAGAGCTCGAAATGCATAAATTTTTATCAAAGCCAATAAGCCCATTATTTGGGAAGTAATAAAATGATGATATTTCTCGAGAAATTCCCATTGTTTTCTTGCAGGTGCCGCCTCCTGCGGGCTTCACGGCTCCATTTATTACGAGTAAAATTCAATTTTGTAGCGGAATGCTGAGATAGCGTGTGCACGGTATCGGTAACGCGAGATATTTATAATATCGAATTCGTTTTGGCCCAGAATCGATGAAATGCATTTAGTTATTGATGTTTGTCGCCTGAGCTTTGCGACACGCCGCTTTGTTTATCGGCGTGCCCTTCATCTCTTTTATGGCCTCCGCAGCGCTCCGAGGAAGCTTCCTTGACAGCGGCTTAATAATAAAATGAAAAAACGCAAAACCCCTTTCCTTTCATTTAGAATTGTTGCACCATAAATTAGCAATTATTTTCGCGCCAGCTGGGGAAGAAAGGCGCATCTCCGCGAAGACGCCGCCGCATTAACGGCCTTTCGGATGCATAATTAATGAAATCCTAATTCACTTCGCGGGACCCCCGCCCGGAAGCACGCCAGTTCGTGTCTGTTAACATAATTCTAATTAGCTATTTGTGCCTTGCCTATCTGCTCCGCGACAAATTATAAATCTGTTTGTTAAATGCATTAGTAATAGAAATCGTATTAACGCCATTATCAGTAGGAGTCAGCCGCCGGAGCCGTGACTCACGGAAGCGAAAAGCGATTAGGAAATTACACAATGCGACTGCAAATTTATAGCTTACGCCGATATTTACTGCCCGTAATTTTCCGTTTGGAAAACTCGGATAAGTTGTTTAAGTCCTAAGGCCGTTATTCTTTGCGTTTTCTATTGACTCAATTAGGTACTCATGTCGCTTTGCGAAGAGTAAATAGAAATTTAACTCATCTTTTCCTAAATAACACGTTGGTAACTTAAATAAAATGAAAAATTCAACATCTTAAATATATTTTTTAATTTAATAAAGATTAAAGCCAAAGAAAATAATTAGCATATAATAGATAAAAACAAGTACGGGCGTGCCAATAGCCACATAAATCTATACACTAGCGTGTCAGAGTAAAATAAACATTAAGTAAAAGTTTATAATTCAAAGTAGCAAATAAATTCTGCGAAGCCAAGCTATACACACCATACAAAATGAGTAAACCTATTTAACCATCTAGGCAGCAGCTTTGCTATTTAAGGAGATTTTAATGCCAAAAATATTTACTGGAAATCCAGAATAATTACAAATAAAGATAGATAACTTTTAAAAGCAAATAGTTATTATGGAGGTACAACTATATCTAGCGGAAAGCTGATATATTGGCCAACATACCCTAACAAAGTACCTAATCTGATTGAGTTCTTTATACCTAAAAGTATATCACCTAACTACATCCAGATAGATAAAAAGTACGCCTTATTTTCTAATCATTCAGCTATAACATTAATGCTTAGAAAAAATATATCCAGAAAGAAAATAATTCCGTGCTTTAACAAATATACAGATTAGACAAAGTAACCACTTGGCGAAAAACACTAGAAGTGCCCTTTAGAAAAGATTATTTGGTCAAGATGGTAAAATTCACTAAATACAAATATAGAAAATTATTTAAAAATACACCGCGGACATCACAGGCAGTTAAAAAGCTGTTACTATCAGGAAGAAATTAGGAAAGTAAAAATGCAAAAAGGAAAGCAAGGCAACGGTGGTTCCAAACCAGAGCCCGTCAACATAAAACTATTACGTTAAGAAAAAAGTTCTGTTATACTCACGAAAAATTAATTTCAGCTCTTTCTTTGATTTTAATGATCCAAGCTAAACTTCAAATCCTGGTACGTTATTGCTGGAAGCAACAACTTTCATCGAGAGAAGTTGAAAAGCTAAAAAAGAGATTTATGATGTCAAAAACAAAGAAACAATGATTTACAGAACCGTGGTAAAATGACACAAAAGGTTTGATTCTGGCGACCTTGGTCTTAAACATCAACCACATTCTGACCGACTATCTGTTGTGGATCACGGAGATTTGCAAGCGGCTTTGGATACCAAACCATCTTCGGGACTTGACTGAAAAGCTTAAAGTTGACCAAAAGACGGTATAGAACCATCTTCAGCAGCTTGACTTTATTTACAAAAAAAAAAAAAAGACCCACACGAGCTGACCGAAGTACAGACCAATAAGCGAGTCAAAATTTGCCACCAATTCAATCCATTGAATGATTGTTTTTAGAAGAAAATTGTGAGATCGGTCGAAGTCCTACCACATTCAGCCTACAGTCCAGACGCAACTCCACCCGATTACAGCCTTTTTCGTTTTTTGGAACACTTCTTACGCAGTTGATGGTTCGAAACTTTCGATGATGTTAAAGAAACGTGTTAGTACTTTGATTCAAGGCCATTGAAGTGATATTTCAGATCCGGATGCTTGCAGATCGGTAGCAAAAGGTCATAAAGAATAGTGGCCTTTATTTTAAAATATAGTTATTATTTTTGAATAAATTTGTCTATGAAATACATTTTTTCCAACTGTGACAAAACGTTCTTCTCAACTTAGTATTTGAATTAATCTCACGCAACAACTGAAAAGAGAAATTTAGAACTAAAAGAGAAATTCATTACCTCCTACTTGACAAACATTTGTTAACCTTATATTTAAAAACTGCTCTATTTGAACAACAGGTAAATTTCGTGATTACAATTACAATTGAGGTACATATTGGAGATCTTTCCAGTAAAAGACTCTTTCAGGGTGTAAAGGGTCCACCAACAACCTATGGACTTGAATGCCAACCTCGCCTACACGAGCGCTGATAACCTAAATCAGCCGGTGCACCTTTTTAGACAACTAGCAAGGCTCTGGCGACCCAGCATCGTGGGGGGATAGCCCAATATCAGTTACACGAGGTAACGGAGTTCATTTTTGTCGGGTTAATCACCCATGAGATAAAAGAATTGATTCAGTGAAACACAAATAGACTCAGACTAGGACGGGATAATTCAAGACAAACGGAGAGAAAAAGGAAGTTGAGATTTGATACGTGGATTTTAACGGGAAAGAAAATTGAAATAACAGAAGAAATAAAAAATACAAGTTACAAATTCTGGGCTTTGGCAAAATCAAAAAAAAAATGCAAACATTACCAAACGGCTGTGTTCTAAGATACTAAGGAGTAACAAAGGGAAGTGCAAAGAAGGAGGTCACAATAATAGCATCAAGTGCGCTAGAAAGGGCAGTAACATACTGGAAAGCGTTAAGCCCGAGGGTGATAACAATAAACCTTCTATTGGAGGAAACAGTAACAATAATACAAATATACGTCCCAACTGAAAACGAACCAATGGAAGAAAAAAAACCTTCTATAACAAACTACAAAAAGAATTAGACAAATCAAGGAGCATAAGTAAACATATAATGATAATGGGAGATTCAAATGCACGGATAAGAAATAAACCAAAAGAAGCATTCGGAATGGTGGACAATCAAGCAGAGGAACAAATCCTAAACAACAATGGCAAGCGAATGATCGAATTCTGCATAGATACCGAACTCCTGATAGCAAACACTTTCTGCAAACACAAACGAACACATAATTACACATTTGAAAAAGGAGCAAGACAGTTGAAAAGCGTCATAGACTATATAACATATGACACCAATGTAAGGTATGCAATACTGGACGTGAAAGTGATACAAGGCGCAGAATTAACAGACTAATAACCGGCACAAAAAAGAGCTCCAAAAATAAAACTAAAAAATAGATAAAAACTCAAATTAAGAGAATTAGATAATGAACACATATAAGCAAGATATAAAGAGCTCTTCTAATAGAGACTAACTGCCCAAGAACAACATAAAACAGAAACAAATACCATATGAGATGTAAACGAAAGATTGGAGAGACTAAAAACGATTCTACAAGAAGTGCCTAAAGAAAACTGTGAAATACAAGTAATCAAGCAGAGACAAAAGAGAACCAGATAGTAGGACAAAACCGTAAAAGAAAAATAAAGAAAGAAGCATGTGAACTAAGACGCAAGACAACAAAGAAAGATACAAACAAATGTATGAAAAACGAGGTAAAAACGCAGATAAAGAAGTCAAAATAAGAACAGGTAGGAGTTTGGAGAAACAATAGATCAATCGTTTAAAAAAAATTTACTGCTAATTAACCAATTTTCGATGATTGTGCAATAACTCGGGTTTAATATCACGAATTTAGTGTTTAATGTTCCATCCTAATGCATCAAGGGTTAGTGGTTTGTTTGCATAGAATATAGAGTTTAAGTAACTCCACGAAAAGTAATCTGAATGAGTTAAATTACAACTTCTTGGAGGCCAACTAACAGTTGCACCTTGAAATTATTCTTTCACCAAACTTTTTTGCAATACGTCAATAGTGGCATTAGTAGTGTGACATGTAACACCGTCTTGTTGGAACCACGTGTTTCCAAATGAATTTTATTTTAATTTAACCACAAAATATCTCTTAACATAAATCGGTACCGCTCACTAGTCACTATAACTGCATCTCCCACCTCGTATTGAAAAAAAATGGCTTGACGATACCGGATTGTTTTTATACCAAAAACAATTATGTTTGTTAACATATCCACTTAACCAGAAATAAGCTTCATCTAAGAAGATAATTTTTTGCCCAAAATTATGATCCGTTTCAAGTTACTGCCGAAGTAACAAAGTTACGGCGTTTACAAAGGTCCAGTAATTTCAATTCTTGGATCAACACAATCTTAATATATATGGGTGTAAACCCAAATCTTCTCTGTCCTAATTCTTGAGCACGACAAAGAACTGATAAATTTGAAGTCTCTGCTACGCTAGTTCTTACAGCAGCAGTTTTTACATTTTTTTATTTCCGATATCTTAGTGCTATTTTTGCATTATCAAACGTAAAATCTCTTTTAAATTTTATTGACAAATAGCAAGCACAGAAGGGCGATTATGTGGACCATATGTTTCGCGAAGAGCACGTTGAGTGTTCACAAAAGAACGTCTGTTTCCATAAAATTTTTGGGCAATAACCAAACTTCTTGATGTATGTACTTCGCCATGAAAAATTATCAGAGTATGCCGAACACCCAAAAAGAACTAATGAATTATATTTTAAATATGGTTGACAGGTCATTTCAAAATCATATCAGTCTTATCTCAACCCTTTAGTTCTAAATATGAAGTCTCACTTTTCTGTGATATTACTACATTATTTATATAAAGGACACTATTGCTTTTTTATTGCAAAATTTACATGAGTGGACTTGCTTTTATTAATTTTCCACTGCTAAAAGACTTAAGGAATTTTTCAACTGCTAGCTCTTCATATGTTGTTAAAATTTGTGTCGTGTGCGGGGTTATAGTCAGATCAGCTGTGTGGATTAGATATTTTTTTTTTACAATAAATTAGCAATCAGAATATGTATTCTATAGGCTAATGTGCTAACATAGGATCTTAAATATGAAAATCCTTATCGGTCATTATGAGGCCTCTACAATCGAAGAGTCCTCGTCGTTTTCATCGGATGTCGTTTGGCCAGAGACGTTTTAGCCTTCTGTTGTCTTGAGGATATAGAAGTGGGCGTATAAGAGGGTTACTGTGTGTTGTAAGTCTGGTATGATGGTTGTTGCTTCTTTGCTGGATAACTTCAGTGATGTATGGGATGCGGAGGTCATTATGCAGTGTATTATTAGACATATACCATGGAGCGTTAGTGAGTTCACGCAGGATTTTGGATTGGGATCTTTGGGCAATGGAAATATTTGATTTGCTGGCACAGCCCCACAATTCAATGCCGTATGTCCATATGGGTAGTAATATTATTTTATAGTAAAATTTTTCCTCGAGTGGTAGATGCGATTTTCTTCCAAGCAGCCAGTGTAACTCCTTGAACCTCAGATCTATTTGTTTCCTCTTTCTGGTTATGTGTTCTTTCCAATTCATTTTCTCGTCAAGATGTAGTCCTAGATAACGCACTGAAGAAGATTGTGTAATGGGAGCATTGTTGAAGGTGACCGAAGGACATCTACCTTTTCTCAGTGTAAAGGTTACTTGGGTTGATTTTGGTGCATTAATTCTTATTTTCCAGGCTTGGGGATCATAATTATTTCAGCAACTTTTAGTTGTTTGGGCCAATACTGTAGTCTTAAAACCGCATTGAATATATATGTGAGCATTACAATACCTTTCTTGGGGAGTTCTTTCAACATTTTTGGTGTAATCAGGTCAGGACCTGGAGCTTTTCTAATATTTAATTGAGTTATTACATCTATGATTTCTTTAGGAATGATTGGTTTTATAGGTTCTGCGGGAGGATTGTTGTTCAGAAAATCGGAAACTTCTTGATTTGGTGTGTTATCGTGAGGAGTAAATACTTCTGCTAGATATTGGGCGAATAGGTTGGCTTTTTCCTTGTTGCTTCTTGCCTATGGCTCCGGGGTGGGATCTTGCTTGCGAACTGGGGGGTTTGCGTGAAATGGTTTGAGAGCTGCTTTAACGGGTCTCCAGATGGAATTATCATAACGATTCAAGTTTAACATGTAGTTTCTAAACGATACATGTTGAGATTCCTTTATTTGGCGTTTGAGTTTCCTTGTTATTTGGTTATAAGCTGTTTTGTCGGTTGGGGAATGGCTACGGTGCCATTTTGCTTTGGCTTTTCTTTTTTCTGCTATTAGTTTTTTAATTTCTAAAGGGATATTAATGTTACTAACATGAATTTTCGAGGGCGGCGTTGCCTGGTGAGCGGCTTGTAATAATATTGTGGTTAGGCTATTTAAGGCATCCTCTACTTCATTGGGTTCTTTTAGTCTTATTTTTAGATTGATGCTTTCGTTGATTTTATTCCTGTAGTCTTCCCAATCAGTTTTTGAATTATGTATCTTAGGTGGCTTTTTAACATTTATTATAGTTGTGCTGACTGTTGCTATTACTGGTGAGTGATCGGAAGATAATTCTAAGTTGGGGACAATGTCCAAATAGGAGTTTGAAATGCCATTAGTGACGAAAAAGTCCAGGAGGTCTGGAATTTTCCCGGGATCAGTTGGCCAGTAAGTTGAACCGCCCGTTGATAAGAAATTGTATTTCGCTTCGTGTAGGACCTTGGCTAATTCTCTTCCTTTCGTGGTAGTAGTCCGTGATCCCCATAGGGTATTTTTAGTGTTGTAGTCGTCACCAGCGAGAAACTTAGTGCCAAGCGTTTTAAAGAATTCTTCAAAATGTTCTTTTTTAAGTTGGTGGCGAGGGGAACAATATATAGCACTTATGGTTATGTTAAATGGTAGAGTTTTAACTTTTATCGAAGTGGCTTGTAAGTAATCTTTTGCATATTCAGGTAGTACATAATGTTCGATGGTGTATTTTATTAATATTGCAGATCCTGCGTGGGCTGTGCTGTCTGGGTGGTTAGTGTGGTAGAATTTGTATCCGGGAATCTTAAAGTATGACATGTTGGTAAGGTGGGATTCGCTGATTAAAAGAATGTCAATTAGGTTGTAGTGAAGGAAGGTTTTTATTTCTTCTTTATGTTGTAAGATACCATTGGCGTTCCAAAGTGCTATTCGAAGGAACTTAGCCATTACTTTTGTCCAATTAACATGGTTAGCATGTTTAGTACCATGCTATTCTGATGTAAAAGCTGGTTAAACATGTTTTTGAATTCTTCTAGGAACTTATTTAACAGTTCGCTGATGTTATCTCCTGTTTTAACATTCTGTGATTGTGGTGTGTAATTAGTATTATTGTTGGCTGTTTTAGTGTAGTTGTAGTTTTGAAGTTGGTTGTTAACAATAGGTGCAGGTGCTTGTTGATTAAGATTTGATAATGTTGGAGTAATATGAGGATTAAGATTGTTGTTTGAGATAGAGTTTCTTTTTTATAAACGATGGTAATAATCACAACCTCTGTAATTCGCAGGGTGTGGACCTCCACATAAAGCGCATGTAGCTGGGGTGTCCCTAGTTTTTTTGTAACTGGCGGTACTGTGCGTATTGCCACATTTTACACATTTAAAGGGTCTGTTACAGTATTTCTTGGAGTGTCCATATAATTGACATCGTGTGCATTGTATTACGTTGTTTTGTTTTCTTGGAGGTTCGACTTGTACAACGCAATGACATAACGTACGGATATCGTAGACTCTTTTATTATTGTCTGCTGGTTCTAGGTCCACAAAGAACATATTCAGCGGTGTTTTGTCCTTTCTGCTTAGCACATTGATGATATTCCTTACCTTATGCCCCTGGGATTCGAGATCATCTATTATATCTTGAGTGTCTAGGTATTTTATTACCACTCGAAGAGCTCTTTCCTCTTTAGGTTGATAAGTATAGTAAATGATATTGTTTTCTTTCATGTACTTAGATAGTTTCCTGAAGGTGTCAGGGGTGTTACAATTTATTTTTACTGTATCATTGGACATACTTCTAGAGGAGAACTGATCCTCTTCAATTATTTCATTTAATTTCTTTATCATTTCTGGGAAGTTGGCAACTCCGTATACGAAAATGGGAGAAGGTCTAGGGATGATAACTGCGGTTTGGTTGTCGGTGCTTTCTGGGTTAGGATTTAAGGCACTAAATTTATTAGATAATTGTATGTTAGTCGGTGTTATTCCTTTGTTTGTGAATGTTTTTCTTCTCTTGACACTTTTAATTACTTGCCATGAATTTTCGTTTGATGAATTTGCAATTTCTTCATCGCTGGTTGATATCATTCTTTCTAGCTGTGTGTTGTTAATTTGCTGTGGGTGATCATAAATGAATTGTTGTGGGGCGTGCTGTGATTGTAGAAAATATTGAGATTGTTGAGGGTTTAGATTTTGCATGTAAGGTTGTAGTAATTGCTGTTGGTTAGGTGGGAATGTATAAGGCTGTGATAGGAACGTTTGTGATATTTGCGTATTCGTAGCTGGCTGGTGTTGCATAATATTTGTTGATGTCATTGCTTGAGGCACATTATTAATAAATCCAGGACCGTTTCCCGTAGGAAACATTCTTACCTATTTTAGCAGTTCGATGTATGTTAATGCACTGCACGTGAGATTAAAATTGTTGTTGACCGTACGGTCACGATAATCACTTCGCTCCGTCTGCACTCTCGATAAAGCAACTTTACGCTTTGAAAGTCAAACTCGAAATATTATTAGATATAGAATTAATCCTAAATAGACTATCGCGAGGGGCACCTGATTTGATAATAGAGTATAATCGTGATAGATTCTCTCCATGTTTTGGTTGATAAATACAGTGTAGTATATATGATTTCAGTAATTATTATTAATTAAGTGGAATAGTATGCCTGAATTTAAATAGCAGATCCTTATTTCATACTTTGTCAAACGTCTATTTGGCCAATAAATAATATAAGCTGTAAGAATAGAGTCGAATAAAAGGAAATATTCTAAGAAAATGTGCAATACTTTATTACTTAGCAACTATGTATGTATAAGCGGAGGCGAGTTCTCAGCCAACATGTACGCTGTTACGTTAGATAGTCCAGTCAAAATAGTTAAAAAAAAAAACGCTAGAAGCTCGAATTTTTTTTTTTGGTATACGTATCGAGACGCTCCAGGGCGCATTCGATTCGAAAAAGCCACAAATTTTTTGTTATAATGCGAAAGTGCATTTGACACGCAAAAAATGCATTTATTTGATGCATTTTATGCAAACCCTAAAAAGTATTTTATTTCTCGCTTAATATTGGCCAGAATAAGCTTATTTCCGTTACTCGAAAGTTTTGGGGTCGCTGATCTCGAATATGATGCTTAGAAAGTGTCCCAATGCACTTAGCGAGGCATAATTCTAGGGATGGGGTGACTTTAGAACATTACCTCAAATTTGTTTGGTTTTAGAGTTTAAACTGTCTATATAAGGGTTTTTGGGTTTACTGATCACGAATATGATGCTTAGAAAGTGCTCGGATGCACTGGAGAGGCATAATTCTGAAGATGGGAGTGATATTAGGAAACCAGCTCAAAGTTGGTTATTGTTCCAGGATAAACTGTTTGGATAAGGGTTTTTGGAATCGCTGATAACGAATATGATACACTTGGAGGTGGGCTTTCCTAAAATCACCCCATCCCCAGAATTATGCTTCACCCCCCCCCCCCTAAGTGCATCGGGGTACTTTCTAAGCATCATATTCGTGATCATCAAACCCAAAAACCCTTATATAGACAGTTTAAACTCAAAAAACAAACAAATTTGAGGTTTTTCTCAAATTTTCCCCCATCCCCAGGATTATGCTCCCCTCTAAGGGCATTGGCACATTTTTGAAACATCATATTCGTTATCAGCAACCCCAAAAACTTTTATTCAGACAGTTTAAACACGGAAAACAAACAAATTTGAGGTAATTCTTTAAAATCACTCCCATCCCTAGAATTATGCTCCGCCAAGTACAACGGGGCACTTTCTAATCATCATATTCGTGATTAGCAACCCCAAAAACCCCAGAGTAACGGGAATAAGCAATATTAAGGGAGAAATAAAATATTCTTTAGGGTCTGCAAACAGTGCATTTTATGGGTGCACAAATGAACTTTCGCATTATAACAAAAAAAATGTGGTAACATTAAATTTCTGAGGATTTTCTCGCTACGTGTACTCACAAGAAATTTCAAGCTTTCTTTACTAATTTGCCTCGACTAAGAGCTTAGAGTACCCACTGTCCCGAAAAACTCTGACTCGATATCTCGAACACCCGTTCCAACTATTTTCATACCCAGCCTGACTCCGTTTGGTAAGTCCATCTAGACCAGTGGTTTCAAAGTGGTTTCTACAGACTCCTGAGGGGTCTGTGACAAATTAAAATTAATTTGAGGATGCGTAGACACCGTCGGGGGATTTGAGAAAGGTTTAATATAAAATAAAATCATTTTCATAAGGGCATAAGGATCATGAAAAAAAGAAGAAATTTGCGCCCTTGTTTTACAGATAACAGTATGAGAGAGCTGAAGAATAATGCAAGAAATATAGTGTTAATATTTAAAATGTGGCTTTATTCCATTACCAAAAATAGTGCTTTACCTATGTGCCTATGTGCAATAAAACTTTGCCAAACAAATTAATAAAACCGCATAAACTTAAGGAACATTTGACAAAGGCTATAGCGCTAAAAGAGGTAGTTTTAACTTTTTTAAAATAATCAAAGACTGCGTGCTTCTTATAATATTTCTTTACTAATTGCAAAATCCGAAAAACCACACACTATCGGAAAAGAACTTATTTTACCTGCTATAAGTTAAGTGCCACCGTGGTCCAGCGGTTGAGGTACGGGCTGCGGTGCGGACGGACCCGGGTTCAATTCCGATGTTCTCTAATGCCTGGCGGGTAGCTACTCAGTCACTATAAATAATTGAGTACCTGCGTTTACTCGAACAAGGGGTAATAATGGCGGTCGTTTAAGGCACGGTGCTTGCCACATAGCCCCGCCTCAGAGATGGTGCGTGATGACCGGACAAAGAGAGCGAACATATGAGCCTTAGCCTCTCATTTTGCAGGCCGTGCTTACAAGCGAGACGTTAGAGCCTTACCATTATTATTATTATTATTATAAGTAAGGCAATACGCACTGTGCTGCATAAACCAGTTTTTGATATCATAAGAATTCCATCGAGTAATAATACAGTACAAATAAGTAGAAAGTTTCTTATGTGAGTACATAAAAACATTTGAATTTTCTATACAGCTTGACGAGTCGAATTTTCCAGGAAACGAATCTTTACTTTTAACTTATGTAAGATTTGTAAAAGAAGAAAAAAATTTCCAAAAATTGTTATTTGCCAAATGTTTAGAAACTGATATGAAAGGTGGAACAATATTTAATTAATTAAAAAGATTTTTCTGTGTTAAAGTTATACCCTTGAGTAATATACTCTCCGTTGCTACTGACGGTGTTCCGGTAATGGTAGAACTACATCGAGGCTTTTCAACACTTAAAGGCTCTTCAGTTTAAATTTAGTCAAATATTTAAAGACATTTTTTACTTGGTTATGACCGATTAGGTGTTGGACCCTTTTACAAATTCCACAAACTCAGATGAATACATACTAATACAGAAGCAACTTCTTGAATTTTTTTAAATAAGTAGATGAAATCAATTTTTAAACGAATTACCACAAATTCTAATTACAAAAACAGATATCAATTTTATATCCTGCCTTATGGGTCACTGTAGAGTCACTGGTGATTGTTTTCCCGTTATTCTATTTAGTAGAGTTATTCTATTTAGTGCAGTTATAAGCCTCATCGCGGTAAAGAAAAACCGATTGGAAATTAGTACTCGTGAAGATTTACGAATGCTACTCACTAACATAAACGAACATAATCTCATATCATCCCATCAGGTTCGCCTATCTTATTGAAAAAAAGTGTTTTTGTATTTTAAAATAAAAGTTGCAATTGTAATAAATACTACATTGAATATCAAAATGTTTCATTTTTTATTTTATTTTTACGTCACACATTCAAGACATTAAAGTTAAATTTGTAATTTTTCTATTATGCAGTTATGTAGAGTTATTTTACTTGGGGGTTCATGGTCAGAGCATAGTAAGTTTGGGAACCACTGACCTAAACCATCTAAACCATTTATATTTTTAAGCAACCAACCACATCGAAGGACTCTAACGTCTAGACAGTCCGTTGTCTACATGCGGCCAACATTAGGCGCTACCAAAGACCCACAAGACTATCAGGGCATCGAAACAGGAAGCTCGAAGCTGCGGTCAACGAAATGTGTCCTCTAAATGTCTCCTCGTTTGAACAGTAAAAACGCTTACAAATCATAATTTTATTTTTTATAACGCACCATAAAACGACGTACAAAACGTTTGCAATTATATATAAAAACTGGAAAAATTTACAAAAAGAATTCAAATATCCCCATGAAACTTATCTGCTGCAAAACAGAACCCGTCTACAAACGTAAAATGCTTTTAGTTAAGGCAAACGCAGCCTAAAATGCTTAATACTGCAGTTACGAGCATTCGGGAGATGTGAACATTAAAATCCTTTTATAATCCGGGGGAAACTATTCCGACGTGGCGCAACTTTATGAAAGCGCTGCGGCGGCGAAATAGACGAAAGTTGTAGCGAAACCCCCACGGACAACTAGGAAAACTAATTTAAGGCTTTCGCCTGGAATGGCAGGCTAAACGCGCTAAAAAGCCGAATAATATAATCCCGCTATTGTTTGGAGAGCGGCGCGGCGCCGCGCCGTTCAAACACACGGCAAATTAGAATGCCGGCGGGGACGAAACACCTCGGGCCATAAAAGCAAAGAATGGCGGGTGCGGAGCGCGCGGCCATTAAAAGTGGCGCTCCGGCCGAAATGCAATCGCCCGGAATTCGCATGCATTTAGAGCAGCCGAAGCAAATTCGATCGCGGGCCGGGCCCGGATCCGAGCCCGGCTCCGGGTTCTTGCCTTTCGGCCGCAAGGACGACGCGAATCTCGGCGCGCCCGATTTCGCTGGGGAAATCAACCGGCAACAGGACTGACGAGATTCCGGTTTCGGGCTCGTGGGAAAACGGACACGAATCCGGGGACCCGCGATGGTCACTGCTGCGTCTAATGTGCCTGATTCGGCCTAATTTCTCGCGCGGCTGCTGGCGCTCTCCCAACAAAGGCATTCCCTTCCGACACTAAATCCCAGCCCGGTAAAGTTCCGTTTCGTTTGTAATTTATATTTTTCGTGACCTTCTCTTCTACGGCTCCCTAAATATTTCACTCTGCGACGTTTGCCTCGAACTACACCTGCAGAGAATGTTTGCTCCGACACGCGGCTAACAAATTGCACGATGGGTATATATATATTTCGATAAAATTGTCACTTGCAATCCTTTGTGGTTGGACAAGTTATTTCTTCTGGGATGTTTACTTGCTACAAATCAACCATTTCATAAATTTACAAAATATATATGACAAGAGTTTGACGTATATCTTAACCAGTTGGATAATTTGGCTTGTAGATGTCCCTAAAATAATGCAGCATTTAATTTTAGGGGGAAAATTGTATTATTATTTAATTCTCGCATTCTTTTGGCAAAATTTTCAGTCATTTTTGGCATAATTGTCAATAATTCTTCAAATTTTTGCTTTCAATTCAGGAATCGTTTATGGGTATTAGGGTGGTGAATTGTAAATATAAACACAATCAATGTACAAAACGTATATTTTAATGTACCGTGGCAGGCAAGTCAAAAATAACTAGTGACAAAATTTCAGTAGGCAGGCGTGTACCTGGCTACGGCTGGCCGCGGTTTACTCTGGTGCAGGCCGATGTGCTTCTTGCAACAGCTGAATGCTAACTGCCTGCTTTTGTCTTTCGTAAACTAGTCGCAGGTCTATGTCTACCTTGAAGATAAAAGAAAATATTTCCTATAATTTCGGCAGGTAAAAGAAACCAAACACCCAATTAATTTGGCTCGGGCTAATTGCGGTCTGCACCAACCGACCCTAAAACCATTAAAAATATGACCGATAGAGGAAATATTATTCGAGTATTCACTCGGCTACACGTTCTTATTTTCTTATTATAAAATTTCGTGTTTACGAATCCTAAGAGGAAAAAATCGCACGATGTGAAGTTGTAAGATCTTAGTGGCCAATTCAGTTCGCTGTTTTAGTAGGAAAGTCGCTCATTAAATTTTTGCTCTAACAATTGGATTATTTCACGCGTATGACAAATAGGGCTTTCCTGCTAAAACCACAAGTCATCCAAATCCATGACGTCTAAATGAAGGCAAAAAATCCACTATCATCTTACGCTAACGTTTAACATTGATAGTCCTTGCGTTTCAAGCTTTCTTTTTAAATAGCGCTCCAATCACGACACAAACATAAAATACGAGTACCAACCAAAATCTGACTCTTTGAATATAATAGGCCGTTCTTAAATGATCGGAGAATTTTTGTATGCCCCAAATGCGACGTGGATTTTTTTTATTTTTCAGCATCCAATCAGTAAATACCTGTAGCTTTAAATATCGAATTGGTGCAAAAATAATTATTGTTTCTAATTATCAACTTAAAACAGTATATTTCAGCTTAGAATTAATTTATTTAATCAAAATAATAACAATTAGATTTTACGCATTTTTTGCGTATAAGAAACAAGTCTATTAATTTCGGTAGCATACCATTCTGGAATTCTAGAACCAATGAACTCTTCGAAGGCGTTTTGGGCTTCTTCTTAGTTATCGAAGGCCTTCTTCTGCAGGAAGTTGCCTAAGTACTTGAAAAAGTGATAATTGGTGAGAAACAGTTCTGTGTTCCGTATTCCAGTTCATTCAATTTTTGTGCAGTTATTTGTGAGATACATAATCTGCCGTTATCGTGATCCCTTTCAATCTACCAATGTTGGCCATAAATTTTTTAGTGCACTCTGTTGATTCCTGGCAATACTTCTCTGATGTGATGGTTCTGTCAAAATTTAAGAAGTGAATGATCCACATACCGACCACCGAACAGTAACCATTTCTCTTTTGATGCTTTGGGGAAGTGCTTGAGAGATTTTTCTCTGTCTAAACACGGTAGGTTGTCGTATAGAATCAATTTCTCATCGCATGTCACAAAGCTATCAAGAAATGGATTATTTTTGTTCCAAAGAAGAAGCTCAGAGCAAATTTGGTACCGTCAAAGTTGTTAGTTTTTGTTCAGGTCATGAGACACCCATTTATCGAGCTTTTTTGATTTTTCCATTTGGTTCAACTGTCGAACAACTGTTAAATAGTCAACGTTAAATTCTGCAATCTCTTGCGTTGTTTTGCGTGGGTCCGCTCCGATAATGATTCTCAAACCATCACCCACCATCGCCACGTCCACAACCCTCCTCATCTTTGAGGCTCTCGTCCCCTTGACGAAACTTTTAGAACCAATGTTGAGCTGTACGTGCTCTGATGGTTTCCTGACCAAATTAATATTGCTAGCAGTTTCTACTGCTTTACGTCTCAATTTGAACTCGTTCAATAAATCTGCTCGAAATTGCTTTTTTCCGTCATTATTTAAGCAGCCTAAAACACATCAGAGATAAACAATTATAATAAAACGAATTACATAAATAAGTAGAGCAAACTTTGCTCTTTAAAATGATTTGTTACATAACATAGTTAAATAAAAGTTTTTCCCCAAATTAAGCATCAAAGTTTAAACTAAAAAAACGCATTTTTCCACCAATCTGATGTAACCTGACTTTCATTCTTGGGCTAGCTGAATTTTAAATGGTACACATACAGATCTTTTGTTAAAATTGGTTGCATGGTACTTTTTGAAATGTGTAGTTGCAGTGACTGACGGCGTACAATGTTTTTGGACACTCTGTCACACTATCGTTTGCAGCGACAACATTTTCACTTAAACGTCTGGTACCAGGTCAGTCTGTTTTGTCATTGTCTGCAACCGAACCTGCTTGTTCAAATTTTTTATTATTTTTTTAGTTATTTTGTTTGGTGCATTTCTCCTTCCTAAAGTGCCACATAATTTGGGCATGTAACTCATATAATGAACTTCAACAATCATCACTCACTCATCCGTCAAGTTTCATATTAACTAACCAAAATGTCACCAAGCAGAACACTATTAACTTTCCAGAAAAAATGGCACACTATGTAAATTATGTTTTTTTTGGGCACTCTTTACAAAGTATACTTGTTATAGAAATTTTAAGAAAAAAATTAAAAATAGATATTTTGATTGTTCATACAATGATTAAAAACTCTTCTTGTTTGTAATATGAAATAGATACTGAAACAGAAAGGAAATATAAATTTTCTTTACAATTCCCGCCTCCAAACGTGCAAAATTCTCCCTATCATTGGATCTAACAGGTATTGATTACTTAAACTTTAAGTTAAACTTAGAATTCCAATTACATTAGACTTCTATAAAGTTATGCAACTTTATGTTGATCTTAATTGTCAAACAGAAAATTCTGCAGATTACATTTATTGATCTTTGGGGCTGCTATAATAATACTACCATTAGACCTTGCAGTTTAAAATAAGTATCTTATATTTACAAAATAATTAGCAATTGCATTTAAAACAACCTGCCACTGTTAAGCTAGAGAACAGGGTCGTAAGGAAAGTTTCTATTAACTAAATGCAAAACATGAATGTGTTCCATCATTATTCAATGTATTTCAAGGAGGCTTTAAGCGACAGAAAAAAACAAGTACAAATTGGCGGTGTGATAATTATGAAAAAAAAAACTCATTTTTCGCAAAACTTAAACAGAGATGGCACCCGTCCTATGATAATTCCATATAAAATTCCGTCAAACGTGAAGTGCGTGCAGTAATACGATTTCTGTGTGCGATTTATCGCAAACTATGTAATGATAGCGGACCCAACGTGATAAGTGAAGCTGTCATATATCAAAGGTATCTTATATTTAAATATAAACGCATCAACGTGCAAGTTGATGCAAGAAGTAGCCACCCATCTATAGTCAGCGATAAACCTGCACAGAAAATTAACAAAGAGGTCCGTTATGCACATGAAACAGTGGTTTGGGGACACTGCGCTTTACAGGGTGAATACCTAGCGGGAGAGTTTTTTGTAAAATAAATTTCAAACTTATAGGACGTCATGACAAGTGCCTTATGTCGAAAAACAATGTACAAAGATAAAAAAATTATTGATACCATTAAAAGACGAAAAACAATACTTTGATTTTATTATCGAAAAAAAAGAGTCCTTTACCTAAAGTATTTGGATTTATCATACACATTTAACTTTAGAGCTGTAAATAATTGTCATCAATTTACATCAGACTCTAATTAAAAATTAAAATTACGTATTAAATAAAAATGTTGCCGGTCGCTAACGGCTTTAACTACGCATTTAATAATTACAACCATGAGTATTTAATATAATTAAAATTAAGTCACTCCCGATACATATGGCAGAATAATCAAGTATATGCAGATAAACAAAGTTCTACATCACACATAGTAGATGAAAGAAAATGGCTATTTACATTTCTAAAACATTTACATCGCATTACTTCAATACTCTACAGGCCTTAAAGGCCCATGGCTCCTATTTTCTTTATTATCTCTTTTCACTTCTTCTTGTTCATGGTTAGGTATTGCCATCTTTTATCCCCAGTGCTCTCAGGTCTTCTTCGCATGCCTCCAACTACTTCCTCAGTGGCCGTCCTCTCCTTCTTCTCCTTCCTCTTTTATTTAATACCTTTTTTGACCATATGTTATCCGTCATTCTGCAAACGTAGCCCAATCAACGTAAAATTAGTTTTACGTTCCCAGACGTTCAGTTTCTCCTTCTCATACAGTACTGCTGATTATATTACCAATTGGTATAATCTATGTTTCACAACCCTCTAAATAAATTGTGAAGCGCTCCTATCGATTTACTTGCTCTTACAATTCTCCTCTTTATTCCTTTTATCTTGTCCCCTTTACTAGTTACTGTTATGTCCAGGGTACTCAAACTCTTCGAGCTTTTCGCAAATGTATTCTTTGTGTTGTTCGGTCACAACCTTGATTTGCACTTGTTTCCTGATTGTATTGTCCCCCATCTCTATGTATTTAGTTATTCCTCGTTAATACGGAGGTCCATAATCTTTTGTTTTTGCTCAAGAGGCTCTAACATTCTGATGAGTTTGTCTCTTGATCTAGCCATGAGCACCACATCGTCTGCATAAGCAAGTACTTGCTTTTTCCTGTCATATTTATCCCTGAGTTCTTATTCCGCTTTCTCTAAATATTATTTCTACATTACTTCAATAGATAAAATACAATAAACTTAAAAAATCTTATAGATTTGTTTATTATGAACCAAGAACATAAACCGACAAAGGATTCTTAACTAATAATCTTTGTAGACCTTAAGCTCAAACAACAAAGTTTACAATGTTCTTTTTGAACCAACAATCTAAAAAAAAATATTATGCAATGTACCAGATGCCAGAATTATGGATATAAAAAGTGTCACAAAAATGCAGGATTTAAACTGTGCGCCATTTCTTTTGCAAGGTAGTAAACATATTACGGTTAGTCAATATGGAGCACTGCTCGACAGAAGAGCCAGTAACGATTATTAAAATTACAATGTTTCTTCGAGACTGTGTGCACTTTTAGAAGAAGAAATGCACCGAATGAAACAACTGTAAAAAGACTAATTAAGAAATTTAAACATCAGGTTCGGATACAGACAACAAGCAGACCTTGTGCAGACCTTTCAGCTGAAAACATTGTCGCTACGAACGAATCAATGGTGAACATGAGACGTTAGTGGATTTTTTGTAGCCTCATTTGGACGGCATGGATTTGAAAGACTTGTGGTTTCAGCAGGACAGTACCACCTGTTATATGACGCATTAAATAATCCATCCAATTGTTAGAGCAAAAATTTGATGGGCAACCTATCTCCCAAAACAACGAAATGAACTATCAAAATCTTCACTTTACACTGTGCGATTTTTTTCCCTAGAGATTTATGAAGACCAAATTTTATAGTACAAAAATAAGAGCGATTCTTAAATCAAAAGTAAAAATTTGAAGAATCGATGAAATAAAGCCACAATTATGCAAAAAAAAGTGATAGAAAAGGCTAATAGGCGGTTTCCTATACCCGGAGATGTGACTTCTCGGGATTGTAAGATAAGGGTTGATCTTCACTAATTAGGACACACTGAACACAATGGCACCAAGCATTTTGACCTACGAGGCCGAAAACAGGTCAAAAGTGGCCTTTATCTTACAATCTCGAGAAGTCACATGTCCGGGTATAGGAAACCGCCTATTAGCCTTTCTCAAAAGAATTTGAGAGTGTCAAATGAGCTGTAGAGGACATTTGTCAAACATCCTATTCTTCTTTGAAGGAAATGTTTACCCTTTGAACTCTGAAAAATATCAACCCCATGAACAATACACAAGATTAAGACCAAAGTAACTATAACCAATCAGAAATGGTACAAAATTAGCTTCTATCCACTAAAGGTGTTAGCCTAAAACAATTTTTCGGTAAATTCTGGAATATGTCTGATCAATTATTACAACAAACTCGTATGATATTAATATGTTAACTACGGGCATTAATAAACTTATTCAATAATGGATAAGTTTATTAAAAATTAAAAATTTCTACATTTTAATATTATAGATATTCTTGTAATTTCTAAAACCCACTTTAGTTCACTTTCTCATCTAATACTATATCAATAGTCAAATTATCACACAGACCACCCAAATAACACTACACATAAGGGTTCAACTATAATAATTAGTAATTTCACAGCACACCATAAACTGTCCTCTTATAAAACAGACTACCTAAAAGTGCTATAATGCAAATCTAGAAATTGGCGATACCTATGGTACTATAAGCTTCGTATTACCCACCATGTCATAATATAAATAAACAAACAAGTTCCAACCTCTGACATTTAAGCTCCAGATTTCTAGCAGCCGGTGGTTATAATGCCAAAAATATACATTGGGTTTCACGTTCAACAAGACAAAAGGGAGGAAACTACAAAAACTCGTGGTAGACAATAATTACATATTTCTAGCAAGGAGCAGCCTAATATAGTGGCTTTCAAAGTAAGGGCTATTTTCTCCCTGCACGACTACAGTGGCTGCATTCTTTTAGACACGGTCTCCTCAACAAGGTGTCGGAATTACTATGAATATTCCCAGCTTTATGCTCCATTTCAAAGTCGTATTGCTGAAGCCTTTCCATCCATCTGCTAATTGGTTTTCCAAATTTTTTAAAGTTCAAGAGCATAATCAGTCCTCAAAAGAAACTTTACGCACTAGTTGTTTTCAGGGTTAAATAGCAATTTACTGAAATAACTGATGACTGTTTCTTGACCATTTTGTAACTGGAATAACACGCTTTCAATTCCCACATTGCGTCTATATTCAAAATAAATGTTTGTTCTGGCTGCGGATAACTCAGTATTAGTGCATTTACCAAAGCACGCTTCAGGTTCTCGAAAGCGCCTTTACACTCTTCGCTTTATTCGGAAGTTTGACCTTTATTCGTTAATCGTTTCAAAGGCTTTGCGATATTGGCAAATCCAAACACATACTGTCGATACACAGTTTCAGTAAATTTCTAATCCTGTGCTAATATTTTTTTCACGTTTCTAACTTTCTTTGGATCAACCGCTATACCTTTATAACTCACTACACGTTTCAAGATAGTGTACTTTTTTCAGGAAGAGAGAGCACTTTTTCGTGCTTAATTTCAGATTGGCCGTTGGAATAGTTCTAGGTTCTTCAGATGCTAATCGGACGTTTTCCCAGTCACTAGTATCTCATCCAGATAAACCAAACGTCTTTTTTAGGATATTCCATTAATCACTGTCTCCATCAATCTTTTAAAGGTCAAAGGGCGTTGTAAAGTCCAAATGGTATCACCATAAACTGCCATAATCCACACTCAATAGAAAAAGCTATATTTTCTTTGTCTTTCTTGAGATATATTTCAACTTGCCAATATCCGCTCTTTAGATACAAGGTGAGAACCATTTGACAAGGGCCATGGTGCGCGGTAGTGGATAACTATCCTTATTTGTGACATCGTGGAACCGACGATAGTCAATGCAGAATCTGGTAGACCCGTCCTTTTCCTTAACTAACATCACGGGCGAAGTCCACGGACCTGTTGAAAGTTCAATTACGTCATTTTTTTATATCTAAAATTATCTTATCAGCTTTCTCTTGTTTGGCTAGTGGCAATCGTTTAGCACTCTGTCGTATGGAAGTAGCATTCGTCGGTATCTATTTTGGGACGCACAATGTTTGTTCTGCCTTTTAAACTGTTGTTTTATTGGAACACGTCTTGATTCCGGTGCAACAGATTCCTAACTTCTGTCTCTTGGTTAGGATCATTACTTGGCTTAATAAGAGTGCCTCTCCTTGCTGGGAGATCACAATCTAAAATAGCGTCCACTATCAATTTACTGAGTTCTAGGAGGTTGGTGCCCTGAACTACTCTCACTCGTGCTACACGGCTTCTTCTCAATCATAGAGAACAACTTCTTCTCCTTTTATGTTTAGTATCCCAATTTGTAAGTCTAATTTACACCCATAAGTTTTATAATTTTTATTTCCAATATTACGTCATTTACAATATCAGCTACTAGTATACGTTTAAGAGTAGCATTTCCGATGGTTATTTAGGCTTCTATCTCTTCATAGACCTGTTAACAATATATCAAAAACTTACAATAGAGAAGTACTTTTTATCTGCTGCATGAGAAACATTCTTTCTCATAACAGAAGGATAAAGTTTTTTTATAGATAAAGGTCATATAGTCTATTTTTAGCATAATAAATAATTATTTATAATTTTGATATTCCAGCAGCAAATGCAGTAGTAATAATAAATCTTAGTAATCACTAAAGCTTTATGTCCTGTTGTAGCTACATATTAACTTTATTTAATTAAATCTTAGGCCGTTAAAGCATCAATAAATCCAGCAATTAGTCGAATATACTTCATAACACAATGTGTTTGTTTTTAGTTTTATGCACAGAATTTCAAACTTTTAAACACTTCAGCTATACATGTAAAGATTGGTAAAATCCGAATTGAGTAAAACTATAATAATAGAAAAATGTGCATATTACGTGAGGAATAGAAAGTTTACAGTTTTCCTAGAAAAATTTGATATTATTGTACAAATGCTAAAACGTTTGTATCATTAAAAATTTTAGACAAATAAAGTTTATGAATTTTGACAATCATATTACTATAATTATAAAATACACCTGAACAATAAGCAGTGCCCTTACGCTTATATTAACTTATAGGATCGCTAGAAGAAACAAAAATGACGACTTGAACATTATATGTCAAAACTTTTTTAAAAAATAAATTTATTATACACTTATCCTAACACTTTTTGGGTTTGCTAATAGTAAGATTAAAAATATTAACATAAATATCAAATACACCTGATTTACCCTAAAAAATTCGCTTTATATAACATAAAAAATTGCAATCACAATAACAAAAAACTATATATTTCAGTAAACATGGTGTAAAATACAAGAAGCATTGTCTTTTACGTATTTTTTCCAGCATAATTTCCACTGTTCAAAACATCCTGCAAAATTTTGTACTGTAATGACAAATAACAGACTCGCCATATTAGTCTGAAGCAAGTAATTAGCAACTACAGTACGCTGTTCTTTCTGTTTTGGAAATAATTGTGGCAAAAGAATTTTACGCGGCACGTTTTATGACAAGATCTTTGGCCAGAATATTACACTTTTTTGAAAACCCCAACTAATTTTCTTGTTTCCTCCTTGCCTCTGCTCGTTTGCTGGTCTTCGGAACGCGAAACACTTTCAACAGATTACTGGCCATTTCTAAATTTTATCATGTTTTTACACTCATTGCATTGTTTCCAAAATTTTATGCAGTTTTACTGCTCCATTCGCTTTATCATTACAACAAGATCAGGGGGCGAAACGGTAATATATACAAAGCTTGAAACTCATAAACACCTTGGAAACTCAAACTTAGACCAACCAATCAACTAAGAAGGTCTCAGCACTCTATATACAGTTCTGTGCTAGATAATTTAAATACGATTATTTCAAAAGTAATAACGGTGTGATGCCTTGGAATCACCGATCGTGCGGTTGTCAGTCACGATGTCGCAGTGGTCAGTGAGCATCGCGCGTTCGCTGAGAGACATTTTATAATAATTCTACGTAATTCCCGTCGACAATTTTGTTCAAAGTTCGGTATTCCATACGTGATGGACCGAGTGTAAATTTAATTCGTTCGTGGGTGCAGAGATTCCGCAACTGCCTCGGCTATGAATGCCCACGGCCACAGTCGATCTTCAAGGACTTGAAAACATTGAACTGGTTGAAAGCATTTACGTGAAAATCCGCGACTTTCAATACGGAAAGACAGCCTTACTGGGACTTCAAGACGATTATTCATGAAATTTCAAGAAAGGATCTGAAGTTCCATCCTTTTAAAATTCAAATCGTTCAAGAACTGAAAGAAAGTGACTGATTTACGCAAAATTTTGTGAAACGATGTTGGAGCGTTTTCGCACTGTAAATCCCATTTTTGGAGCGACGAAGCTCATTTTCACTTAAACGCCACGTCAACAAGCAAAACTGCCGTTACTGGTCTCCAAGAACCCGCAACCCTCGATTGAAACATCAAAACTATTGCATTGCTCCAGGGTAACTGTTTGGTGCGCCTTATCCACGCATGGGATAATTGGACCATTTTTCCAAAATTCTCGAGGTCAGGCGACGAATGTCAATGGTGAAAATTATCGACGCATGATTACGGATTTCTTTTGCCAAACCTGCGAGCTCATCCATCGTATTCACACGTGGTTTCAACAGGATGGCGACCACAGCCAGCTTCGATGAATTTGCTTCGAATTTCCCCAAAACTGATCAGTCGCTTTGGGGACGTCCCATGGCCACGAGGTCGCCGATCTAACTCCCATGGATTTTTTATGGGGCTACCTCAAAGAGAGTTTATAATGACAATCCCCAATCTCTTGTGGCTTTAAAGGAAAATATTCGTCAGAAATCAGCTCAATTACAAGTTTACTGCAGCGTGGCGCAGAACACAAGGCTTCGTTTTGATAGTGTGAACTCGACAGAAGACATTTGGATGACATACTTAAAAATCAAATCCATTTCTATTCTATCGTTCAATGCTCTTAATAAAACTTTGTGTCAATTATTACGTCTTTTATTTAAGTTTGAAAATATAAATCTGCCACCAGACACCCTGTATTATCGTTCATGAGATATGTCACTTTAAAATAAAAAAAGCAGGAAAACCCCCCTTAGGGGTGTTTCAATGGGTCGGGTTTATGAGACATTCCTATTCTACTTTTTAATGAGGAGTTCAAAAAAGGTGGTCAGAAGTTTCGACCTAATTGTACAATTGATCACTATACTTAATTGCATATGTATATTACCTCTAAAACAAATACGATAACTACACACTACATGTGTTCCCCGAACAATAAAATTGTCATTAAAATATACGCTTCGTAGCATTACCAGCATTAGAAAATAATATAAAATAATAAACCGCAAGTCAAATTAAAATTTTTCGGTAAAAAATAGAACTCTCTATAAATATCTTAAAAGAAACAACTTTACTAGTTTATCTCTGAAAATACACTTACTATTTTACAGCTCTTTGTAAATTTAAATGTGCATAAGTAAAAAATTAAACAATTTTTTATTTAATGATGTTAAATTAAATATGAGAAGCACACGACTTAACATAAATATAACAATTTCTTTTGCGGCAAAGTTCTCAACTACTCCCTGTTTATTTAATTCAGTTGTAAATTATCGTCGCCGAAACATTCGTTTTTGTGAGACAATTACTTGCACATTACGCCACAGAGAATTTGCTCTAAGACCTGCCGTTTCCTAGGCCCCCTTTATCTCCCCGGCTTTGTATCCACACTCAAACACTATATCCGCGTGTATCTACGCACAGAGTTAAACAAATTGTTTGCATAGGCATATGTACAAAGCACAAGCCTTCCGTGGCAAATCCGGAAAGCAAGTAGACGTTGACAGTGCTTAGAGCGGAAAGTTATAAAGCTAAGCTTCCAGGAGACGTCATCTTGTTTACGACTTCCTCATCCATAATTGTAGTGGAATAAAACAACATTTTTATATAACACTAAACATATGTTTGATTATTTCATAACCACTTTAATAATAAAATATTTAACAATAATTATAAATCCCTAAAAATAAGAACATTTAAATTATTTAAAAAATTAAGTTATGTTTATTACCTTTTTTTGTTTATTATATATATATTAAAATAAATATTTACAGTTCTATAAAATAAAATTTTAAGTTTTGTATGTTGTGAGCTTGATTTTAGTTCCAGAAAAATGGAATTTTGTCAACATTTTCACTATCTTTGTTGACAGTCATTGGATTAAACTTTCAAAAAATATATAAAACAATTTGGTGGCTTTCTTTTCCACTACTCACTATATGTAAGTGATGATCCAAGCAAAAAGAACATTACCGTGCTACTTCGTACTGTGGCGAGTACATTACGTGAGACTCAAATTACAAATTTATAATTTTATGAAAAGAGAAATATTTTATACCTAATGTTAACAAGCAATTTCTTTCTTTTATAATCAGGTTCATAGTTTCCAATAATTTGCACATTTAATTTTTCTGGTTCGTTGCTTCTTGTTAAATTTTTTTTATTGGATCTGCTTATTTACAATCTACTGAGTTACATGTAATAAGTAAATCTTGTGGCCATTGTATTTTCAGTCTTCTGGCGATGGTCGGCTGGTTTCTGAGCTGACCAATGAGATGATTTGCATCTTCTGGCAACTTTTTGTTATATTCTTTCGTAAATAGCTGGATTTTGTTGGCTACATGTGGCATCCCCAGATCGTTGCGTATAGTTTCATTTGTAACATACCACGGAGCATTTGTTATTGATCTAAAAATCTTTGATTGGAATCTTTGTAGTATTTTGGTACGGGAGGCCTTTGCGCAGCCCCACAGTTAGATCTCAAATATCCAAATAGGTTTAATAATGACTTTATATAAGAGTAATTTATTAGACAAAGATAGTTTGTCTGCCCACTAGCCAGTTTATTTGTTTAATCTTTAGGTCCATTTGCTTTCTCTTGGTTTCGATATGTGCACTCTACCAGTTTCTGGTCCAGATACAGTCCGAGATACTTGATTTCGGTCTTCTGGTGTATTAGAGTACGTCTATTGGTGAACATGGCATGAGCAGATTTGTCACTATTTACTACTATTTGCCATTTGTAAAACCAATCTTGCAGAGTATTTAAGTATTCTTGTAAATGAGCTGCTTCTGTTTCGGGTCTCTCGTTAGCTGAGAGGATAATAGCCGTATCATCAGCGAACATGGCTATTGAGATATTGGTTGTAGTTGGTGGGTCAGATGTGTACAGGACCAAGTACACTTCCCTGCGGTACTCGGAGGTGATTTTATAATATTCTAACACTATATTATTAACTTTGACCTGGTAGATCTTCTCGGTCATGTATAATTTTAGGACTAGGTACAACTGGCTTGGAAAGTGTAGTTTAATCTTGTATAGCAGGCTCTCATGCCACACCTTATCGAAAGCCTGCTTAATGTTTATAAATGCGGCTATAAATACGTGTTTTGTTTCTAAACTCTTTATGATATGAGTAACAACTCTATGGTTTTCGTGAGTTGTCGAATGGTGTTGTCGGAAGTTGAATTGATAGGATGGGATTATACTATCGAGATTTACAATTTCTTGAATTCTTTTGAGAAACAGATTTTTGAAAATCTTGGACAGTAAGGGCAGGAAACTGATTGGTCTACAGGAGGAAGGTTATGTGGCTAGCTTACCAGGCTTACCAATCATAATAATCTGGGCGTATTTATAATGAACAGGAAAGTAGCATAATCGTAGAATTCTATTCTAAATTATGGCAAGCAGCACTACAGCTTTACGAGGAAGACTTTTTTCACTCACTATCAGGTCATACCCAGAAGTTTTTTGAATATTGGTAAGTTTAACTTGTTTACGTGCTTCGGCTGGCGAAAAAGGTTTAACTGGTAGTGTCATCTGACATGGTGCTGTGAGAAATAATTCAATTTCAGTATCATCATGAGTGCCTTGAGGCTGCGGTATTGTGGAAATGATAACGAAATGCTCGGCGAAAGTATTTGCTTTTTTCAGATCTGGCTTAGTTGCTGTCAAGCTCTTTCATCGGAGGTATCATAATTATCGGTCATTTAAACTTTTTCGTTGCTTTCCATGTAGTTTTGTCATCTGGCAAAAGTTGCGTGAGTGTGTTATTACATGCTTTCATTAGTACGATCTGAAGCTGGTGGGTGAGTTTGAGGTTTTATTATGTCTGTTTTTAGTTTGTTGGCTCTTCTTCCGTGTTTTGCGTTTTTTAGCAACGAGGTTTCGTATATAACGGGGAATGTTGGTAGCTTTTAAGTGGTTAGTTGTTATATTAGGCGCAGCTTGCCAAACAGTATTTTGATCGTTGTTGTTAGATGTTAGGTTAATTCGTCGAGCGTCTTTAATTTGTATAAAAAGGTTAATTTTATTTTCCCGTAGATTTCGAAAATGATCCCAATTGGTGTGCTTGATACAGAGTTTTAGGGGGAGTTCTTTGCTGACGACTGTTGTGGTTAGGGTAATGATAACCGGATATGATCGGTGGATAAATTAAAATTAGATTGTTGCAGTTGTGTAAGTATTTAAAATTTTAAAACTCATTTTATAAGTTGTTTTGTTTTTATTTTACTTAAATAATTAAATTTTAAATAATTAAACTATTAAACTGTTAATTAAACTAAATTTTAATTTAATGTAATTTTCTAAGACAGCCAAATGCTTCGCTCTTCTCCCAAATTATTTCAAAATGTTTTTTTTTTTGAACGATCTTTTATTAATTTGGAACTGTGCATTATTTTAACTGTTTTCTATAAAACTTCTAAAAAGTGACTATTTTTCATATATACGACTTAAAGAATATCACCAATACATGGGCATTTCAAATCTGCCAATTTTGTTCCAATAATAGTTGTTTAAGTTTATTCTATAAATTTTAGTGAGCTTTGCAGCAACTTTCTTTTTGTGCTTATTTTTACAAGTCTAAATAAATAAACTTATTTATTGCTTAAAACACTGAAACTTGTCTATGTTAAGACTAATCTGTCCACAATCACAATTTTTGTTTTAGCCTCATTGTTCATGTTGCCACTTCTTAAAAACCCTTATCTTTTACCATACGTAAATAAGAAATAATGATCAGTTTTGATGTTGTCTTCTTATTACCAAAATTTACAACTTTTGACATCTTTCCACAATCTAAAAAAAATACATTAAAATTAATTAAGCATTGCTTATCCAAATCCTATTTTATCTTTCAAAATAAATTTTACCACTATAGATTTTTTATTTTCACTGTCGTAGCAAACTTTTTTATGGCCAATTTTGAAAGCAAAGCCCTTGTTTTCTTTTTTTTTGAAACCTATTTGTTACATGTGGTACACTGATACTACTTTTGATATCTGGTCTTACGGACAAGATATGCTTTTCAAAATAAACACACTTTGCACCAATATCCATCTATACATCCAAACAGAAAGTAAATAAAGACAGCTGGTATGAAATGCAGCATGGCTGAGCTCTGAGCATACGTTTACCTATCTTTAGGGTCGTTTTGCATATCTTACTTTCGTAAGTTCACCGCACCAACTTATCCCACTGTTATCATTTGTAAATAAATTGTTCTACGTCACCATCTTGCAAAAATTTGAGGGAATGCGGGTGAATAATTGTTAGCCTAGGACACCAAAATGTCTTACCATGAACGACAGTTTGTATCACACTCTACGGAAAAGCTACCCATTATTTACATGCTAAATCCTTCCACCTTGCGCAAATCCCTTATTATCAGATTTCTCAACATTTTCGACACTAAAAACTAACGAACCTTCAATGTATCTAAGCTATATCCAAAGCTTTCTTTACAAAAGATACTATATTTTTTGTAGAGATCATAATGTAATCCGTGTTAGATTACAATTAAAACATCATCAAAAATAGTTTACTATCTTACTTATTATTGGGAAAGCAACACCTATTTCTGTTTAGAAGCTCTATTCACTCAATTCGAAAAAATATTAAGAACTCTATAGAATTTTTTATAAATTAAGCTCCTTCAATATTTATCCTATTATTTCAAATTCCTTCACTAGGATATAATACATGACAATATATCATATTTATACAAAGAGGCAACCAGTCTTCAAAACATAAATTTTCAAATGTGTCAAAATCAACTACCTACCTACTGAGCAAAACACACACCTCAAGGCAGTGTATTTGGTCCGATTTTATACCTAGTATACACTGCAGGACATCCCGACAAATCAGCACAGCCTAACCGCCACCTTTGCAGATGACAAGATCATCATGACAAGACACGAAGATCCAGTTATAGCTGCTCAACTCCTTTAACAGAGTCTTGGCAAAATAATCCAATGGACCAAGCAATGGCGAGTTCAATTCTATGAAACCAAATCCTTCCATATCACGTTCACCAAGCGCAAAGGAATTAAACCACTAGTTTATGCAAACAACATTCCGCAAACACAAGTCAACTAAGTGAAATATTTTCGCATACATTTCGATAAAGAACTAACCTGGAAACCACATATATGGAAGAAATGCAAACAACTTGGTATAATTTTTAGCAAGTACTGCTGGCTACTTGAAAGGAAATCCAAATTATCCCTAAAAAGTAAACTTCTCGTCTACAACACGATTTTCAAACCCATATGGTCATATGGTATACAGCTATGGCGTACAACAGCCAACTCAAACATTTAAATCATTGAAAGGTTTAAATCCAAAGTGCTACGTACTATGTGTAACGCACCATACTTTGTAAAAAATAAAGACAAACTATGTGATTTAAAAGTTGACACCCTAAAAGAAGTGAAAGTGATAATTACTTTAGTAAACTAGATCATCACCCAAACGCCCTAGCTCTTAACCTACTGGACAGTAAAGAAAACATACATAGACTTAAAAGACACAAACCGCTAGACCTTCTACACATATTTGACTAACCATTAACAAAATCACCTATATAATATATAGTCTTCACATAAACAGAACTACACCGGTAATATATCAACAGGTAGACACACCTCGCGACCCAAGTGAGGAACTAGCGTTTTACCAACGTAAGCTCATGATTATTTTTTATTTCCAAACCGAGGGAAACCATGTCTATACAACCCTAATCCCTACTTTACTTCCTACAAATACCTTACCCTATCCTGAGTCCACTCTGCAACACGCAAGGCAAGAGCGGCGAAAAATGCCGAAACCTCCTAAAATCGACCAAAGATAAATTTTAAAACTGCAATGAATATAACACCTCGGATGAATAAAGATAAAAAATCCGAATCTTACACTCTTTCGGCAGTCTGTCACAAGAATTCTGGAGGAGGCAAAAACACACCAAAAAACTTCTTAAAACAGCTGCAATTGTATATTGCTACATATAATATACAAACAATGAGGACAGAAGAACAGTTAAAGGAACTAGAACACGAGATAAGTTTCATTAAATGGAACATAATCAGAATAAATGAGACAGGTTTCCTAGAAGAAAAGTAACCATATTAAAATGCTACTCCAGAAAACTCTGATTACTAAAACCATATAGGCAACATAACCCTCATAATACACAAAATGAAAACATCTAATTAAAAAATACCACACAGTAATCTATATAAAACTAAAGCTAAGGTCTAATTGTAAGACACAAAGGTGGAAAGAAATGGTATCAACAAACAGTTTTGCAAACAAGTGTAACTACAAACGACATTACTCAAGAATATAGCAATATAAAAGAATACTTAAAAATATGTTCGTATAATTAATGGACTTGAATAACAACACGTTAAACTTGTATCTATGCTAATCATTAAAATTTTATCATGGAATCCAAACGGGCTTGTAAATTATAAACAGAAACCTTTATAAATTTAAACAAGATTAATATATTAATAACATCTAAAACTGTGCTTTCAATTTCAAATTACTCTACCTACAACTAATCATCCTAATAATAGAAGCCATAAAAGAGCTATAGTCATAGTCAAAATCTATATCTCCTCATCAGTTAAGTCCATTTTAAACTAAGTAAATCAAAACAACAAACATTAAAAAAAATGTTTTCGTTGATTTTTGTCTACTAATAACTACAATCGAGTTTTCGTTACTCTGGATAGTAAGTTTGTTATTAATAGTGACTGAAATGCCAAGCATGCCCATTGAAGTTTTTTATTTATTACAATAAAAAGCAGAAATCCATTTAAAGCACTTATAACAAAAAATTACAATGTCGTTTTGTTGACGAATTAACATATTGACCAACTAACCCGAGTAAGATATACGATTTACTGAATTTTTACATTTTAGAAAGTATATTTACTAACATTGTTTTAATGGAATAAAATAATGATTTATGATCAAATTATCTGCCAGTGATACTAAACTTAAGTACTAAGACTATCAGTAAGATCATCATATAGCTAACTGAAGGCCAAGACAAAGCAATTCAGAACTGCATTAGATTTGTCGAAAAAGCTACATACATGAGGAGCTCCACCAAATAATATTGACCAAGTAAATAATTCGAATAGCATACCAGATTACATAACAATATCAATTTCCAAAGAAAAAGACTGGAACTAAATGGCAAAGATCTTATACAACAAATTAATTCAAGAACACTGTGCGATTCTATAACAAAATTTGACTTTTAACTAAATCATCAATAATCTTAACCAAGAAAAAGTATCATGTGAAAAGCAGCAAAAAAATTAAAATATCTCAAGTAAATATATCACTTATACAAAAGAATAGTTAAGACTAGAAAGATTCAATAAGGACAAATAAGATGCAAATGTAAAATTGTGTTTAAAAGGACTACTGAAAAGCACAGATATTCTAGTATATCTGCCCTTAATTTAGTGCCTATTAAATAATGCTATTCTACAACATAAAAAATACATATAACACTAAATTAGATATCAAGAAGTCTCTTAGAGAAAACAACATTACATAACTGTCTTTAGACATAGCCCAAGCCTTCAATAAAGGTGATACGTTAGACTATTACCAAGCGATTTTCTTGGATAAATATAATAATAAAATCTCCCAACAATATGCTAGCCAATCCAATGTTGCACAGATAAGTGTCCTTAGTTTTCTCCTGTATTAAGCATTCACTGCTGTTATTGCTACTTTTGTTAAATATCTTGCTATACAACGAATAGTTTGATTAATGGATTATTACAATCAACCCGGCTAAATTAACGCAAGTGACTATTACCATGAGAATAATTTTGTGTCTACCGTAACTAAGTATTTGAGCTTACATCTTATACAGACCAAGCAAATCCAAACATCAACATCTTAACTTAAAGTTTAGACAAATCTGCTGGCTTCTTGAACAAAAGTATAAATTGTTTTTAAGTAGCAAAATTCTACTCTACAATACAACAATCGAATCAATCTGAAATGATGGTGTATAACTCTGCAGATGCACCAAGCCAATAAGAATCAAAACAATTCCAATCAAAAATGAAACCAAACCATTTAGAAAGGCTTTGCCATCCCATTTTGTTAAAATAGCCTTAAGATTGCAAAATCTACTTATACAAGAATTATTCTAGGCCCAATTACCTGGGAAAAAAGTGAAGGGCTTTTGATCTTGCACTTTATAAGCTTCCTCACTCGAAAGAACTACTAGATTAATTCCATTGGCAAATTATTTAATTTACTTAATAATTAACGTAGATTATATTTTAAATACATCTATATTCAATGTAAAAAATAGTACTAATAATTTAACTTGTCACGTCAAATAATACTTTAAGTAGGTCAAAGCTTTCTCGGTCCAACGTCATGCTGCAATAAACATTACCGTACACTTTAGCCAGAAGTGTAAAAGACAACGGGGGTTTATTCTTTTGCATTTTAAGCAGCCCCTTTTTGGTATATATGCAAATGTATCCTTTGTAATAGTAGCTGTGTTAATGCTGTCCTGGAAGGAAAGAGCGCTAATGAAATCGTTTATGTTCCGCCTCCTGTTGCCGTTTTGTAGAGTTATAAATTGGCCTAGAGCAAACTTTCAGATGTTAAGCCCTTCAGACATCTTTGGAATTTTGCGTCTTAATTATAGAATGGTATAAGCATAGATAAAATAACGAATCAGCAAACTATTAGCTGCTAGACGCAACCGAACAGTTGTAGTGTGCAAGGGAGATTCTGTAATCTGCAAATGGAGCGCAAAGCCCCGCAAACTATAATTACATATATCCCCAAAGTTCTATATTTCAAATTCTCGTTCCTTTCGAGTGCTGACTCGATTGTAGATTTTCATCTGCTGCAGCTTCTAGTTGAATTAGAGTAATTTAGAGGAACGGAGGAGTAGCAAAAAGGCTGGAAATGTAAGCATGTAAATGCGCGCAATCCGCAGCGCCATTCAACTTTGCGCCCGCGGCAGCAATGAAACTTTCCGTTCGAATTTTTTTCTTCCAGCGTACGCCAATTAAATTGAAGTATTGCATTATTCGCACTGCATGTAGGCATTCTCGGCTAGCTCGTAATGCGAACGCCGAGAAGTGCCTTTGATATGCTGCACCATCCTCGCGAATTCGTATATTTTATATTCCTCTCCAAACACGGCTGCTACAACCCTACTTACTGATTATAAAAACAAATTATATAAAGTTTAGAATAAAATAAAATAATCTTGTACTCCTTTTTGACGTGACTACGAAATGTAATAAAAGACAATCAAAATCGAACTTTAAGATGTTTTTCCTGAGTAAATACAAAATATTAGAACAATCCGAATTTTATTGCTGTCAGTGCAAAAGTACAGACTTAACAGTTACTTATGAAATATGATATCAGCCAAATGCTTTTCTAACATGCGACCGTTCTATAATATTTTCCTTTACGGGATTTTATTTAATTACACGTCTGACGTTCTCTTCCAACACTGGAATCGTAGCAGGTTTAATGACATCAATCTTTTTCCTTCAAATAGTCCCAGAAAAAAGTCTAACGGGGTTAAATCGCAAGACCGCGGTGGCCAATCGATGGCGCCCCGCTGCGAGATAACGCAACCAAGAAATTTGCTTTAAAGTGAGCGTTTCACATGCTGTGTGACATACGGTTCCATCTTCTCAAAACCGCATATCAATTAATTTTCGATCGTTATTTAGCATCTCCCGATAGAATACACTATTGCCAGTAATAACGTAGCCAGATTCGTCCCCAAAAAATACGAACCAATTATTCCTCCAGCTCACAATGCACACCAAATAATGCATTTTTTAGAAGTATTGGTTTTTCGTTAATAGAGCGCGAATTTTTAGTACCCCAGATGCAACAATTTCAACTATTCATGGCATCGTTTAAGAAAATTATTTTTATCGCTCAATATGAGTTTTTTTTACAAACATCGGCTGTTCTGAAAAACCCAATTTATAATGTATGACATTTTGGTGACTTGTTTCTTTATGTTTTTGGACCGATTAAATTTTATACGCCTTTAAAGACAAATCCTTTGTTAAAATGCGTTGCGTAGTGCCGTATGGAAGATTCAATTTCTGTAAACGGCCACGAATTGACAAGCTTGACTCTTTATGTGATTACCACTTACTCGAACAATATTATTTATTACCTAAACGACCATTGTGTTAATAACGAACCTTTGCTACTTGTTTTAAACATTTGCACCAAACTACGCATTATACGCTCATTTGACACATTATTGCGTCCAAACAATAGTCAAAATTTTCTTCGCGTGATCTAACTAATCGCCTGCCTTAATAGTAAACTTAAATAATGTTAATGCGTTGCTGCACAGTGTACAGAACCATGACAACTTTGAACTTTAGTTTGGATCACCCTAAATCACTCATAAAGAAATGTTTAATTTGTAACATTCGTTTGAATAAATAATTTTTAAATATCCTTCTCAAATTAAAAAAATAAAATCAATTTCACTTAACATTTTTATTTAATAACAAGAACGGTGTAATACCGTAAAGGAAACTTTCTACAGAGCTGCGAAGAAATTAGGATAAAAACTTTTAAAAGGAATTAAGATGTTGATTAATGTCTCCATAATGATCAGCGTCAAAAATGCTGTCGAATGATATGCCGTATGACATATGTGAGTATAATGAATTTTCGAAATCGTAACGGTCACTTCCGGTTTCCGTTTACCGATTTGGCTGAAAAGCAATCCCATGAAAGGTACTGACATAAGATGTGTGTATGCCAAGTTTTAAGTGAATCCGTTGAATATAACGGAAGTTATAGTATCTCCAGACACACAGACAGACATACAGGATGATAATCTCATTAACTTTCTATAAGCTCCGCTGTAGAAAGTTAATAATTGTTTTTGGGTCCACTTTAATAACTATCATCAATGCTAATCTTTAATGAGAATTCATTCATTTTAAATCATTACACTTGGTGACCAAATATTCTGTTTGTATTTGTTTTAGAGTTATCTTTACTTTTTTCATCATTATGTATTTCTTAGTAACATAGCTTACTAATTATTTATTTGCTTAATGTATCCGTAATCAAGCACTTTCTTCCTCTTTTAGAGAATACCAAATCGATGATAATTTAATGATTTGGAGTTTAAATAAAAGATCCAACGGCAACTTTAGAGCCTTTTTTAATTTTATAATAAGTTGAACGATTGTAATAATCAATTATTAAATAATCATTTAAAAAAAACTTAAAAATCTATTACAAAATGCTTCAAAGTGAATTGATAAAGTAACGGTATCATTGGACGATTAATAAAAAAATTAAACAAACGATAATTAATAAACAAAAATATAGCATTTACTAACAGCTGTACACAGTATTGAAACATATAAATTTGTAACTGATTCTAAAACCCGTTGAAAAAAGAGGGGGGAAAAGAGCGGGTAAATATCCTCAAAAGAAGGGTTCGCAATAATGTGGCGATAGTCTGGCTTCTTAACCAGAACATTAGAAAGAAGGTCAAAAATGATGATTTTAGGCGTTTTTATGTTTTGCAGAACCCAAGAGGGAGCCAAGTTATTGAGGCTCAAAGTTATCACTGACCCCAGGTGCTATTATGCAACACCATGGGAGAAAAGTTCTTTTGTCATAGGAAATACAGAAGAGTGATACTATATTATTAAATATCTAATTCTGGTTGATGAAAGTGGCACTCGTGAGGAAATGAGTAATACATAGTGATTTTTCACACCAATCACATCTCACGATTTTAAAACCATTCCAGTCATCACATTTCAGGTCACGGACATCGAAACAGAAGGAGGTCGGGTCAATTAAATTAGGGGTCGCTCGGTGATGAAGCCCATGAGTAGTGGCGGTAATCCAGAAATCGTGGAGCACTGAAATTTAAAAATACGTAATTTGTTACCATTGACTTATAGTAGAAGCCATTTAATCCGGCGGAAAATTGATAAAATTTTACCTAAACTGATTAGGAGTCAGAGATTTCAGCTTGATGATATTATTTCTCGATGATAGGTTGAGGTCACAATAATCAAGAATCACCCTCAAAGTTGTCCCACTGCCTGAATAAAAATAAATCCAAAGGTTAAATGTATTTTGTTGCGTTTGGGGGAATGATGCGGATAGAGATATCTTTTCCAGGAACTTCTACCTCCTTCAGATTCTTGTGGGCTCCAAGACTGTCCAATAGAAGAACAGGTTTTTCTAAAAGATAATGGGCAGATAATGGTTATGAATCTGCTATTAGAATAGACTTAAACATCTTATTTTTAGGATAGATTGTAATGAAAATTTTCTATGATCACCTTTAACATCAGCAGAGGAGACGAATATCTTCTGATCTCATTTTTGAACGTAAATATTTCCCATTTTGCTTGAACTGGCAGCCATCGGCTAAATGTTCGCTCCACCGCGATAGGCATGAGAGTGTAACTATGGGTGGTGGCAGAAACGGATTATACGAGTGACTGAACCAACAGTTTGCCTTTTACTCTTAGAGTGCGACCCGTATGAAGCTCCTTCTCAAATCCCGACTGGTCAGCATTAAAAACATTTTCAGGTCCATGTTTCTTTCTTTTCGCTGACACTCCTTGTCATGAAGCGGGTTATTTTGCGCGACACGACTCTGTTGACTTTTTTTAATTTCGCCACCAATGTATGTTTGGCTTAGAAGCCTTCAAACTTTTTCTAAAAAATGGAAAGAGAAAAAAGAATAGAGACGTCAAATATAGAAAGAAAGGAACAAATACGAAATTACCGTTCTGTTAGCTTTAAGTGCCCAGAGACGGAGATCATGAACGGTCTTTTTTTCATTCCTGGCAGCAATAAAACGATCCATCACTGCATTCGCGATTTGAGCGGATTTTTCGCGCTTGTCTCCTCTTCTTTCGATTTGCTTCTCTTATTGTTTGAGCTCATGGACACGCTTGGCGAATCTGTATTTGGCCTGAACAGATGACAGAGATCTCCTGGGCATAGTTTTGCTAGAGAGCCAGAAGGTAACTGCGGCGACTTTCTGTACCAGCTTGATCTTCTTGGCGGGTTTCGCGGGGCTGGAAGGGATGAAATTTGATCGGGAGCTTTCTTGTTCTGGTAACGCTTTTACTTTTTGCCCTCTTCTTCGTCTTCTAAATTTTCTGCTTCAATCAGAGTCATTGACCACTTACTAAATTCTTTTCCGAGATCAACCACAACAAACCCATTCATATGATCTTCGATAAGATTTGTAGAGAAGTAAAAATTTTAGCACCTGAAAATTTTAGACGGTATTCATACTTTGCATATTATACTTCTAATAAGCAGACAAAGATCCCTCTCGCTTTCAGTTATAGGTGTCTGCATAGTTGACCTTTCTTGAGCAGAGAAATAACGTTGTAAGGATTGATGCGCTCTATTTTCGATGATGGTTTGCGAGGTAATTTGTTCTTTCTGCTGCTGCTGTTGTTGTTATTTATGCAGAAAAGGAAGTGAAAGTGAAATTCGATTTTGTCTATTTTCACAGGTAGGCGGTAACACTAATGGCAGTCGATGGGCTTCAGCTATTCAATGATGTTTAATTCCGCCACATTCCTCATTTCACCCGCAACTAGATAGCTCTATAAGAGAATAATCAATAAGCTAAAAGAATAAACGAATTGGTATAAACGATAGAATCACCTTAGCTACAGTAAATATAAGAGAAATAAGAACTAAAGAAAAATTAAACCAAAGACTCCATAAAATACTGAAAATTTGCTAGGTACTCAAGATATAGACGTTTACACTATGGTTTATAGCGAGTACCACAAAATTGACATGCATGTTGTGAAGTAACGATACTTCTAAATGGTAAATGAAACGCCGGTTTAAATCTATCCTAAAGTACAATTTTCTTTTCTGTTCTTAAATTTTGTGTTTGCAACTCGCTTTTCACTTTAGCAACTTTTAGTTTGTGCAGCTTCACTTGCTTAAACATGATAAACTATTTAAATCATTCTTAAAGTTGCTATAAATTCAACTCTTGATGTCATTTATAGTAAACTGTGTTTAAGGGCTCGATTTTTTGTTTCCATTTAATCATTGACTAAAAACCAAATTAAAAAATATAGCAGAATCAACAATGAACAACTAGGTCGGTAAATGATCAAATTTTTGTAATAAAGCAAATTATAACAAACAGTCGCAAGCGCAATATACCATTATGTTTGTCATACATCGATTTTAAACAAGCATAACAAGCATAGCAAGTCATAAATTCAATAGAGGTAAACTCTAGTAACCCATAAAAGATGCAAGTAACTCAACCACGCTGATAAGATTAAGAAAATTTACATTAATTGGTTTTAAAAGTAAGATATGAGTTTATAAATGTATGTCAGAAACCTTTAATGTTAACCAAGACGCAACAAGAAAATTCTTTGTCTTTGACTCTATTCAATCTGATCTTCGAGAACATAATGTAAGAGAACAAATTCCATACTTGAGTTACAATTTACTTTTACAATTAATAACAGACAAGGGTAAAAAATATTACTTCGAGTGTTCAAATTTAATTGTTAGTGTAATTGTTACCGACAATGATGGAAACAGTACAGAAGTAAACACTGATCAGGTCAAAATAAGTAAAGGTTCTTAAGAATATTTAAGGCTAGTAAAGTACAAATATATGGGGAGCTATTATTCGACTGATATGAGTGAGCAAGCAAACGCCACACTAAGACAAAAAATCAAAACTAGAGAAACATGGATAGAGTCTGGTAAATAGTGTGGTCATAAAAATTTAACAAATCAGTCAAATTTTCATAGAAGTAGTTATAATCAACATACTTGTAATCACTAAAATCTCCCATTTACGTATGAAACACGATATCAACCATTTGTCCGTCCACAGTGAGTCTGCATACATTTATGCGTTCCTCAAAATTACTGATAACTCTCTCGCAGATATTTTGCACAATACCTCCAATCAGGCGTATTATTCCCGTCTTCAGCCCCAGAATTATGAGTGGTTTGTTAGCGTACACCTGTGATTTTTCAAAATTCCATTTAAAAATCATAGAATGTAAGATCACAGCAGGACCTTGCCGGCCATTCCTGGTCACCATATAAAGAAATCACTCTTTGAAGGAATTTTTTGTGAACTAAGGTAACCGTCTCACTCAAAGTGCAAAATGCGAAATTCTGAAACCATATTTTCAAAGCTAAGATACACCGCTGTAGTAAATTGTTTTAACAATAAGAACACGTTGCTCTCTTGTAAATTGTTCCATGACGAAGATAAACTAAAACAACCTAATGTACTGAAAAACAATATAAATTAATCGTAGTAATAATAGATAATAAGAACGGGCCTACTAATTGCAAAACAAAAAAATGATTTAAAGTCGCAGCCTTTCATGGAACACTTTATAGAACATTTATTTACAATAAACAAACACTATTTTATTTGTGCAGGGCATTAGCCACCAATTAAATAATGTTTTTAATTAATTATTTTTAGTGACCTTTCATTGACTATTCTGGGCGTTTATCGCGCTTATTTCTAGAAACCTCGCAACTGTTTCTTCTTTATACATTTACCGCTGCTCTGTTAACTCAGCTACTCGTGGTCTCTCCAGGAAAGTTTTATGAAGGTTTACAAAAGTCAATCGTTACAATACACTCATTATAAAATTACATTTGCTCTTAAAACCGTAATCGAAAGATTTACAAAAATTTTTTTTAAAAAGTTTGGATGTTGAATATAAAGAGTAATCTATACTAGCCCCCAAAAAAAGTCTAATAGGGTTAGATCGCGGTGGACAGTCAATATCACCCCTTTGCGAAATAACACGACCAGGAAATTTAATTTGAACTCAATTGAGTGTTGCACGTACTGTGACATGTGGATCCATCTCGTTGAAAATACATCTCATTTAAGTTCAAATTACTGGTTTTATTGATAAAGAGTTGTTTAAAAACACAGTTTCATTCTCAAAAAAGGGACCAATAATTTCCGTCCAGCGCGCAATATAATCTAAACAGTTCATTTTTGTGAATTAATACTATGGGAACTTTTACCGATGACATAGCAATACTAACAAGTAGTGAGGATCCGGTCGTAGCAACGAATAGAACTCAAGATTATCTAACTTTAATTGAGGAATGGACACACAAATGAAGGATAAAAATTAATGGAAATAAATCTTCCCACGTCACGCTGACCATAAAACGATCAACCTGTGCTCCAGTTTACATCAACGTTCACCCCATCCCCCAAGCAAACGAAACTACTTACCTCGGCCTTCACCTTGACAAACGTTTAAACTGGAGAATGCACGTATCCAAGAAAAGGAAGTAGATGGACATTAAAATTAGAAAAATGTAATTGGCTCCTTGGCAAAAAATCAATTCTCTCTTTGGATAACAAGTTATTTATATACAAGACCATAATCCGACCTAAATGGTTCTACCTATGTGAGCTATGTGGTTGTGCAAGCAATTCAACGATAGAAATCATACAACAATTCCAATCAAAGACATTACGAAGCATAACTGGAATAGAACCCTTCACACCGACCTCAATGTAGCATACGTGAAGGACGCAATCAAGCAAAAGCCATAAAACACCACGACTCGCTAGAAATTCATCCCAACGAAACCATTATTCCATTAAGAGAAAATCCCATGACTCGACGCTTGAATAAGAAATGGCCAAAATATTTAGTGCAATAAAGAGGTGACTTCAATGGGAGTCTTCCTCTCCACCACATACACCCAGTGATAAAATTAGCTCATAGAATGTATTTTGTATATTTCTGATTGCTAATAAACTAAATAATAAAAAAATTGTAAATACATTGATTTTTCGTGAATAACACGTGAATTTCTACTACCCAGAGTGCAACAATTTTGATGAGTTATAAACCTATTTAAAGAAAAATTAGCTTTATTGTTCAATAGTCTGTTTTCATAATAAACTTAAATAATATTAATGCGTTACCACACGGTTTGCGATGCCATAATAACTTGGCCTTGAGTTTTGTTACAAACTATACAAATACAAACGTTCATAAAAGCAAACGACGCACATTTCAAATCCTAAAATTCAATTTGCATTGTTCTATATTCAAAAATAATTATTTTTAGTATTTAGAGCCCATTTGTATCTGACCACTTTTGATAATATAATCTAACCTTTAAGTTTTAAACGATACGTAATAGCAATTTACAAAAATATTCAATTATCGTAGGTCAATATGTATTCAGAAAATCTGAATACCTTTCCTATATCATTACCCTCTGTCCGATCCTAAATCCTTAATCAGATCTTGGCACTATACGATGTGCAATTATGGGGACTGTTAATTACTTTCCTTTTAAAAATGTTACTCTGAGACAAAGTATGCTATTGCCATATCTTCTCTTTAAAGATGTGTTTAGTAGATACAATGGGCTACACACTTAGAGTTTTAAAATTTGTTTATCAGAAGAATAAAATAAAAAATGTTTTAGGTATAAGAAGAAATTATTGCTCCCAGTTTCAGCTTCTAGCGACTATTTCCCTTTTCCAAAGTTGAAAGTATGACAGTAGGAATGGCGTTCCGTTAATTAGTTTCCATGCAGTATTATGCTTACAAGGCATACATATTCTAGCGTGTTCAAGTTTCAAAGATACTACACTGGTAACTGCAACTCAGTTGTAATTTAAGTTAACTGCACAGTTTCGAACCTTATTCCGCTTCCTGTTGTAAGCCGCTTAACGTAGAGGCACGCGGCGGCACGGCTATCAGCCCTTTGCCTGCATTAAGCAATCAGGCCGTAAAGTGCAGGATGCAGCAGCATCGAGAGCGCTCCGCCCTTTCCGATTGAGCTTCTCCCCCGATAATGAATCAATTAGCCGTTCCTCGGCGGCGATTTATCCCCGGTCCATGCGAAAATGCTAATTCCAGACAACAAAAACACCATTCAATTACAGCGACAGCGCTAACCATTAAATGGGATAATAAATCATTTCGCTGGACCTTTTTTGCGTCGCGTGATAAATGCGATTATGCTGCACTGTTTCTGTTTAATTATTCAAAAGTCTTGCACTCGTCGACAGGACGGGCATTTTTATCTGTTAAATGTAAGTTGCGAGTGTCACTTCTGATAATGGATGTCTGAACAATGGGCGCCATTTTTTGTGTTCGTTTTGTTATCGCGTTAAAAGCGGTTTCATGATATCCTGACGTAATGAAAGAGTATCATTTCTGCAAGCTTATCGCTTTGTTACAAAATTTGTTACAAATTTTATGTATATTTATTTTAAGATTTCCATTTTGTTGTCACTGCATAAAAGTAGCAAGAATGATAATAAAATTAGCATATTTTATCAATTAATATATTAAAAAGTTGAAAAAATAATGTATATATATACATACATACATCAAAACAATCGACCAGCAACATGCTCGAGCTTTGAGAGAATGTGTATCTACTCCGATACCACTTTGATTAGAATCGGACCTGTTCTGACAAAGTTATGGGCCTAAAAATATGTGCAACAGAAAAGAGTTAAAAGAGACAAGGTTATTATGAAAGGGAAAAAATAAAATCCTTAGTTGAAATTAATTTAATGATTGTGGTGTTGCCACCTCTACTCCTAATTGCACTTTCCAAGTGATTACGCATGGATCGTTTAACTTTTTCTATGCTCTCTTGAAGGATTGCTTCCCACTCTTTAATCAATACCGTTCTCAGTTCTATCACGTTCCCTGGTGCAAGCTCGGACACTTCGCTTAAGCTCATCCCAAACATGTTCAATTAGATTCAAGTTTGGACTACACGGAGGCCAGTTTATTTTCGGTATACTAACGTCAGTGAGATAGGTGATGGTTATTCGTACGGTGTAGCATTGCGCATTGTCGTGAATTAACACGAAGTCCCCATCAGCAAATGCCGCAAACGGAACATGTTCCTCCAGAATGTCCCTGATGTATCGGTCTGCTGTTAAACCTCCTCTGCGTCCTCCACTCAGTTTTTCCGTACATAGAAATGCCAACCCAGAACATGCAAGAGCCACTTCTATATGCGACAGTTTCTTGAATACAGCAGTGAGCAAATCACTCCCCTGGTGTTCTATAACTCCACGCCTCCTGTCGTTTTCATGTAGGCACATCCTGGACTCGTCGGTGAATAATATTTGAGATGTTCACGAGCAAATTCCAGTCGCTTTTCTTTTGGACTGCATTCAGCTTAGGACCCGTGGATGCCTCTTTTGGGGTCAAGTTGGCTACCTTTAGTATACTTCTTACCACACCTCTAACCGCACTCAGCTCTTGCTTAAAGTCAACACCAATTATATGTCAATTTATGAGGGATATTGAGACAAGAAATCAATTGTCTCTCTCTGTTGTCACCTTACCTCCTTGCCGGCGGACGTAGCCATCGGTTTCCCGGTACCGACGCCACACTCTCGAAATGGCTGATTGACTCAAATTTGGTCGATTTGCCACGGTTCTCTGACTGAGGCCCTTTCTCAACAATGCAACTGCCTGGGCTGTTTCGGAGACTGTGGTGTCCATTTTCTTGCGACTCACTCGAGCACTTACGACACTTACTTACGTCAACTTCGGATAAGTGACTAACATGAATTAGCGGATTTCAAGCGTAATGTAAACCAATCACAGTCATCGTGCACGTGCATTCCAATTAGCAAGATTTGTAAAACCCGGTTTGTGATACTTATTTTTGGAATGAGTCATCCGATTAATGCAACAGCAATTGTTTTTTAAAGCTTAATAATAAATATACTCCTTGAACGTTAATGTTTTTATATTTATTTTCCTTAGAGTGAAACATGAGACGAAAATACGCGTGCAGCTAATGTGTCGATTGTTTTGCTCTTAAGCGTATATATGTCTATGGATGTCTATGTGCAAGTGTAAATGATAAACGATCCAAATGTCGCCGTACGCTTCTTATCGTATATCTCTAGACGTTTCTTCAGACTTTTAAACAAAATTATTGGTTAACAATGCAGATCAATGCATAGATATAAACACACAACAATACCTACATCAACAACAGCTTTAAAATTTAGCACCAGTTTAACAAACCAGTCATCATTTACCACTACAAACGCCATTTTACCCACAATCAAGTTTTTTAACACCTCAAAGTCCAAACTATACAAACTACCCCACTATGCCCCAAACACAACAAGCCGTTAATATGCAAAATTTAAATATATATCTTTACGAGAAGCAATGCAAACTGAAAAGGACTGAAAAATAGTCGAAAATAAAAAAAGCCGTAGTGTTAACCCATACGCAAATAACAGCGCAAAAAGCAAATAATCGCACCAAACTACTAGCTAAATAAGCCAATTAATATGAAAAACTTACCCGAAAAATTATTTGAAGAAGAAAACAAAGAATAAATTTAATAACCAATAAGAAAAATAGTAAGACTCTTCCAATTTTTGTAAGTGGGGTCGCAAATATAAGTTTACTGCAAAACTTGTTAAATACCTTAGCTGCGACAACTACACCTTGAAAATATTAAGCAATAAGCAAGTCAAAATACAAGTAATGAAGACCGAAAAGTATCCCATAACTATTGACGGGCTGTTGAAAAAAGATACACAGTGTTATACTTACCAGATAAAAGATAAGAGAAGCTTTAAAGTAATACCAAAAGGTTTACACTCATCTACAGATATCAATCATATTAAACACAAAATTGAAAAAAAGACCAAAAGGTGTTTAAAGTCAACAATGTCCAAAAAACACAACATGATAGCAACAAAAATAACAAAATCCCAACGTCATTTTTTTCCTAGAATTAGAAAAAAATGACAATAAAGAGAAAATTTATAAAACTGAATTCCTTCTGCACACATATGTGAATTTTGTACAACCTTATAACAACGTGATATTCCACAATATATGAACTTTAGGCCTTCGGACCTACCAAACATTTCTACTGCAAACAACCTAGATGTGTCAAACGCTTAGGCAGCCATCCCACAAATAATTGCACATGGAAAGGAAGTATTATGTTACAACTGTGGAGAAAATCACCCTGTTAGCTATAAAGAATGTAGTGTGCGAAAGCATTTGCTACGGAAACTGTACCCACTCTCACAAACAAGATCTTAAAGAAAAAACAAAACATATATGCAACTAACAATCCCCCTGTTTCTTCGACATCTTAAGTAGGTAAACCTTATCTACAACATTTTACCATTTTACCAACAGAATAGTACGTGAGGCAATTGAAATAGAAAAACGTCCACAGTGCCTCAACACAAGAGATGACAGCCAGCGTTTGCCTGTCATGTGGAAGTCCCTTATTGCTCCGCACCACCAATTACGCAACACCCTTAATCCTACAAACTTTCCCCAACCCAACGCATCTCCCGCCAAACAAACTTTCACTACCAGCCTTATAAAAGATCAAGCAGGTCACACGAAAGCTCGAAGTTGATCTCAGTCGTTCGACGAGAGTGCACGCGTATTTTCTCACTAGAGACAAGAACACAACTGTATTCAAGCAGCCGGACCACCGGTTTCTGGCATGAACAAGTGCGATAGTGCCGTGAACTCGGTCGTTGTGAGTAATTTCCGCAGACTTAGTCACCATGGCATCTTACCGATAGCACTCAGAGCTGACAAAGATGACTTGCCGTTGGAAACATTTATCCGCTTACCCACAAATACGAGACCTTTAATGGCACTACAAAGACATATTAAATCAAGAATCACCAAAAGAATAGACCAAAGGTCCTTTCACAATGTCAAAAAAACCTGAAACAAAAATACGAAATGGAAGATTGTTCTAGAGTAACCATCAATAATACATTAGTAAACTGAATTCCTTCTGCCCACTGCACGTTTTATACCTTAAAACTGATCTAGCCAAACAGCTTCGGACCTACAAAAAAGCTCGCCACACGAGCTGGCGAAGTGAGCAGCTTCACGGATACTGAGCCGCAGGAATATTCGTTACTGTGGAAACATCCTGTGGCTATAAGATTAGCCAGAGCATTGCCTCACCATACAAATCAGATGCCGCAAAGCTCGCAGCCGACTCCCTCCCAACCCAGAAGCGACGCCGGCCATGGCACGTCACAGTGAAGCCACTTCAGGAAACGAAAAGGAGTTCCGTGACCAGTCTCTAAGCCGCCAGACGTCCGACCCGCCGGCGACAAATGGGACATGTTGTCCACCTTCTCACTCTAGCCTAGATGAGAAACATGCAACACATTCGTGAAGTAACCAATCCGGCCTCAGATAAGTCAAGTGACCTCGAAGATCCATGATGCCAGTGCAACCAGCACAGTACTCCATCCGCAGCGAATTCGGAACGCGCCGGCTGTCGCCATCGTCTAACGATGCTCACTCCACAATCGACGCCCTCCGATTATCTGCGGCCGACAATGACAAGGCCGTGGCCGTCAGTTCAGAAACATACAAGAGAGACACATCGAGCTTCAAAACAAAGCCAAGAACGTGTGCGCGCACCTGAGAATAGCAATTTTCACCCGCAACGTACTAACGACTACCGGATGCTAGAGCAGCAGTCTAAGCCGTGGAGAGCGCGTATCGAGCCCATTCCACCTACTCAAACAGAAACTCCTCCGGTCCTTACGTAAGAACGTACACGTCAGTCTGAATAGTTCTAGAAGAAGAGACCATCCACAGTAAATTCCGATCCTCACGGTGCGGAATGGAAAGCAATCCGCCGCTCATGCCGCTCATGTTCTTGGAGCTGCTAGCGCGGTAACGCGTAGAAAGGCCAATATTCGACACTCAAAATGTCTTCGATGTGGATGTCTTGGTGGAGCGCCCACATAAGAAGGACTAAACTTCATCAGCCAGTGCCAAACGGTAAGTCAACGCTTCGGCCATCTGCTCAGCGTTGCTGTCGCGCTCCACCAAAGTGGTAAATGTGGAAAGGACCACCACTCGGGAGTGCAAGAAACCCCAGTGAACCGCCGTGATGCGCTAATTAGCCAGGGCAAACACATCCTGCCAGCTTCAGGGGATGCCCAAAGTTCCCAAGCCAGATTCAACGCTTACACCACGCGATGCCAACGGACGCAGCTACGCCGAAGGCAGACCAAAGGTGAAGCCCCATCAAAAGTCCCCGGACCCACCTGCAGCAGGAACAAAAATTCCAAGAATAAGCACTAGAGCAAATAAGCCCGAACACCGGAGGCATGGAGCAAGAGTCAAGCGACACTATTGGAAAACAGACCCCTCAGCGTTTCTGGAGACGCCAACAACATCATGACGGCCACAGAAAAAGCTACCAACTTCGTCGAAGTGGTGACTGCGCTAATGTCCTGCCGCTCCGACATCACCACCATCCTGGGCATGTTTGGCAAGTGCCAAACGTATCTGGTGCACCAAGCTTCCGCCATCCAGGAAGCGCCTATATGGCAACCTAATACCAACGCCAGGCCTTCCTAGAGCAAAACGGTTAAGGGCTTGGACCCAGGTACCGTGCTAGCCAGACAACATGATGATGACGAAAGCTCAGTCTTATTCAAATATTCATAGCTCTGCTTGGGGAGTAGGTAGATTGAGATCCCGGGTGAAGAGCTAACCTCTTGAAAATGGCATCAAAGCCGATGCCGAAACGTCGAGAATTTACCAAAAATAGACGCGGTTCATCCCGTGAACTAAGTTGTTTAAACATAGTTAACCGCGAAAACCTATCCGAACATTTTATACGCCTCTACAGGGAGGATACTTTAAACTTAACTAAGCTATATTCAAAGCTTACATTACATAAAGCCAAACTTTTGTGTGACCTTGCATTCTTAAAATCCTGCAGAGACCAACAGGTGATACCTGTTGGTTTTCGATTAAAACATCACCAGAAATCATCCACCATCTTCCGTATCCTTAAAAAAGCAGAGCTATCTCTACTTAGAAACTCCATCCATGCTACCCGTAAAAACCTCGCCAATACCAATCTGGAACTTTATGGCCTTTTCCATAAATTAAGTTCCTCCAAAATTCATCCTATTATCTGGGATGCTTTCTCTAGGATTATACACGACAAAGCGTCGTGCATATCCGAAAAGAAAACCGACACTCAAAAATGCAAACTTCCCAAGTTGTGCCAAAGTAAAATTCCCAATACCCAACCATCCCTGACCAACACGACGGTGCATAACCTTTCTGAATATGCTGTAAGCAACCTAGCTATTCAGGCTCTGGAAAAAGGTTTTAACTTCGCTGTAACACCAAACCGCATTCCCACTGAACAAATTATATCCCAAATAGAATCCTCCATTTTCACCCTTCCCGACAATGTGGCAAATGAAACCAGGCAAGATGTAGCCAAAGTGCTACGTACAGCCGTATTACCAAAACCAAATATCCAAGCCTCTGAATTACGCGCCTTAAAAGCTCTAAAAGAAAATAATAATATTACTATTTTACAGGCAGATAAGGGCAACGCTACAGTGATCTTAAATACTGCGGACTACATCGGTAAGATGCACATTTTACTTAAATCCTCTGATTATCGCCATGTGCCTAATAATCCCACTACCTACCTCGAAAAGAAAACCAAAACCCTTATTACTAACTCCAACCTATCATCCGATACCAAGAAACTCCTCATACCGCGAGAAAAATCTTCCAGAATTCCCAAATTGTATGGTCTCCCAAAAATTCACAAAGACAACATTCCTTTACGCCCTATAGTTAGTGCGTTCGGTTCTCCCACCCACAACCTAGCCAAATACTTTGCCAAGACTCTCCAACCTCTCACAGAGCAGGCATCGTCCTACGTCCGAAACTCCTATCATTTCCTAGAAATACTGAAAACCTTCCCTATACGCAAAGGTGACATCATGGTAAGCTTTGGTGTCGTTTCTTTGTTTACAAACATCCCAATTCCTGATACCCTACAGTTATTAAAGTCAACCTATAATATAAATAACAATATCCTCTCCCTAATAAACCATTGCCTATCCAATACTTACTTTACCTTCCAAAATAAATTTTACCGCCAAACTAATGGTGCTCCCATGGGTTCCCCACTTTCACCTGTCATTGCTAACCTTTTTATGACCGATTTCGAAACAAAAGCCCTTGCCTCCTTTCATCTTAACCCCACCTGCTGGATACGATATGTCGATGACACTTTTGTTATCTGGCCTCATGGACATGATACCCTTCCAGAATTCCTTTCCCACCTCAATCAAATCCACACCAATATCAAATTTACTATGTAAACTGAACATAACAATTCCCTTCCCTTCCTAGATACTCTCATAACAAGAAAACCTTCTAATGACAGCTTTTATTACACTGTCTACAGAAAATCCACTCACACTAACCGCTACCTAAATGCCAAATCCCATCACCACCCTGCCCAAATTCATTCGGTTGCAAGACTTTCCGATACGAAAAATCGCCAAACAGAAATCAAATCCATTACCACCACCCTACTGCAAAATGGATATTCCACAAAATATATATATATATATATATATATATATATATATATATATATATATATATATATATATATATATATATTACACTACCCCTCATAGTGCAGCCCATGGAGGCTCTGCTATAATAATAAAAACTTCCATAAAACACCATGAAGAAGAAAGCTTTGTAAAAAACTTCATTCAAGCAACCACCAATACTGTACACGATTATCTGGGACCCATCAAACTTTCAGCCCTATTTCCATACATATCATATTTCGATACACTTGGCAATATATTTATCAGTGAAAGTAATTTCAAAGCTAAATACGCATGATGGGTATCCAGAACAAATACACCTACGATAAAAGGAAGACAACTTTACCTAACATTACTACAAAACAATTTAACGCCGCTACTTTCCTGCTAAGAGAAAAGTTTGCCCCTCTTCTGTATAATAAAAGACATACCGCAAACACACCTAAACGTACAATCAAGCTTCAAATTCAAATTCTTCTATAATTGCTACACTAAATACTAACGTAGTACAAAAAGCCAGACGATCTACACTCCACAATAGCCAAACAAACTGCACTCTGTTTAACAATATACTAAGCAATAACAGCCTTAAACTTTCACTTAGGTAAAAACAAGAAAAAACTAGACTTAACTGTTGACCCAGAGTATTTATAAGGCTGCATGATCAGCAACTCCAGAAGTAGACAACAAACTGCAGAGACTATGTTCCGATACAACTAAAGAAAAAATCTTAAAAAAACCTAAGATGAGAAAACAATGACAACAAACAAGATTTCCTCAAGATAAAACCAGGTCCAACAACAATAAAAGAATTAGAAAGATTCCTAGAAAAAAAATATTATCTACAGAAACTTTTCGCAACCAAAGATACCAAGTACTCTCTTTGGAAGGTTACAAAAAAATCAAACATCCCCGGATGCATAATTCTCCATACGTTCTTATACTCGCCACTTCAATTGGAACTCCACTAAAAAATCTGAGATCCACGAAGTCCAACAAATAATCGACCAAGATCTCAATAACAAAGAAGCACCAAGGTTGGATTAAATCACAGGGAAAGTATTCAAATAACTTCTAGAAAACATAATCCCAGATGTAACGGCACTCTTCAACGCAACCCTAAAGTTAAATTGCTTTACAGCTTCCTGGAAAACAACATAAATTATACTTATAGCAAAACCTGACAACAATCTGAAAGCGTGGAGTCATACAGGCCAATTAGCCTCCTGCCAACAATATCAAAAGTATTCAAAAAACTTCTGCTTAGAAGACTCAAACCAATACTTGAACAAAAGCAACAATCCTTGAGTATCAATTCGATTTCAGAGAACAGCATGGAACCATCAAACAGGTACACCGTGTAGTACGTCACATAAATTCCGATATTGAAAAAAAGAAATACTGCTCAGCTGTATTGCTTGACGTATTACAAGCCTTCACTAGTATTTAGCACTCGCGACTACTGTAGAAAATCAAAAAACAACTACCCCATAGTATATGGCTCCTATTAAAATAGTACTTAGATAGACAGTATTATTTTAGGCATGATGATGAACAAACAAGTCTAAAACCAATCAAATCCCGCAAGGAAACATCCTAGGATCAATCTTATATCTGCTCTTTACCCCCTATCCTCCAGTGGTACGAGAGACAGTAGTAACAACTTTTGCTGACGACACTACGGTGATTGCATCACACCGAGATCTAGCAACCACATCTAATCTGGTTCAAGAAAATATAAACAAAATCGAGAAATGATTTAAAACTTGGAGAATCAGGGTTAACAAACAGAAATCAAACATGTAACTTTTATCACGAAAAGATCTATCTATCCACCAAGCTATCTCAACAAACAAGCTATACCCCAGAATACAAAAACTATGTACTTAGATATAATTCTAGGCAGGCGACTAATATGGAAACTTCATATTGAAACTAAAAAAAAAGCAATTAAACATCAAATTAAAGCAGTCTGGAATTACGGAGTGATGCTAATTCTAATATCAAAATATTAGAAAGGTTCCAATCTAAAGTCCTATGTTAAGTTACCAACGCCCCATGGTTCGAGATAAATGACACTAAGAAGAGACCTACATTTTAAAGAGCCAAATAACTCAGTATAACATGCAGTGTAAAATTGTAAGTAGGCTAAATTTATTAGCGCATAGACTTCTCTACGAATCAAATGATACACGTAGAGTGAAACATTTTAATTCTTCGGACATACGAAATAGATTTCAGTAGCAGAATCAAAATAGACTTTATCAATGGAAATTAAAATAAGTCTTAGCTAAGATATAATTTATAAGGCACGAAGTGCTAGCTGATGTGCCTACATGACATAATTTTGTTTTTGTTATTAATAGTTTCATCTCATTTGCATAATGTTCTTAAAACAGGCTATAAATTGTCTTGGAGTTAAAATAAAAAAAAAACTATGTGCGTGTCCTAAAAAAACGCAAACTTTAAATTATTGCGCGATTTTTTTCTGTCATCTTGACAGCGTTACACTTAGTAACATTTTGTAGTAAACACATTGGCAGTTAGTCAATATGGAGCGCTACTCGACGAAGAAGCGGTGACGATTGTTAAAATTTATTACAAATATTTCGCCGAGACTGAACGCAAATACGTGGCATTTTACGAAAAGAAATGTACCAAATTAAACAACTGTAAAAAAACTAATTAAAGAATTTGAATAAACAGGTTCAGTTACCAAAAAAAACACAGACTGATCTTATACCAGCCGTTCAGCTAAAAACATTACAACTGGGAACGATAGTATAACGAGGAGTCCAGAAACCACAATACGCCACTTGAACAGTTCAAAAACCACCATCTATCTATACATTTAAAGAAAAAGTAAACAAAGAAATGTGGCGTGGTACTCGGCCCTTGATTTACACGAGGAGGTTCCGTGCATAGTAAACAAAGACATCCTATACGTTTAAACGGAACCTAAACAAAGACAGCTGATATGAAATTTAGCGTGCCGCGCTTTGAGCGTTTAACTTACACGAGGAGGTCCGTGCGTTTGTGCACGCACGTCGGAGCCGCTCTCGCTCTTTGCTGAATGGCTGGGCGGCCGCGGTTGTAATAGGGGCCGCTGCAACGCGTCTGCCATGGCCATTTGGTTTATTTCCGCCGAGCGGAGCTTTGATTTAAGTTTAATTGTTTCACGTTCCCGGTCAAGGAAAAAGCCGATCCAGTTAAAAATTTATATGTTTTCACCTTGCAAAAATTTGAGGGAAAGCGGATAAAAAAATGTCAGCCTAGGCCGCTAAAAATACTTTTTGACAGGCAACCCCTAGTGTTGCAACTTTTTTTCAAGGTTCAATTAATCCAAGAACTAAAGCAAAACGACTATTTGAAACGCCAGGTATTTGCCGATTGTTAACAGTTTTGCTAAAAAAGTTATCTTTAACGACAAGGTGCATTTCTATCTTAGTGGGTATGTCAATAAGATTGTGGCATTTTGGGCATAAAAAATACTCCAGTTATTTAATAATGACCTCAGCATACCCAAGAGTAACGGTTTGGTGTGGATTTTATACTGGTAGAGTAATTGCAGCATTCTTTTTAAAATACGATGTCGGAAATGCTGTGACTATTAATAATAAACGTTGTTGTGAAATGATAGTGAATTTTTTTGGGGTCTCATTTGGACAACATATATTTAAATGGCAGCAGGGCGGTGTCTATTGTTGAAACAAAAATTTAATGGGAGACTTATCTTCTAAAACAGCAAAGTGTACCGACCACCAAGTTCTTGTGTGATTTTTTTTCTTGGGATTTGTGAAGATTAAACTCTGTTACGAAAATAAGAACGATTCCTATATTAAAAGCAAAAAATCGAAGAATTACCGACGAAATTAGCCATAATTATGCGAACAAGTAATCGAAAATTTTGTCAGAAAAATTTGAGAATGTCAAATGAGCCGTGAAGGACATTTGTCAAATATCCTACTCCACATTTAATGGCAATTTTTACCCTTCCAAACCTTTCCAACTAACAAACAAATAAAATGCTTTTTTTAAATGATATCTGCGTTTCTTTTCGAATCCTCTTTATGTAATGCGACAGAAGACTAAAATGTTTGCTGTTGTAAGCTGCGCCGTTCAAAAGCAAGCAACTGAAATCCTGCAGAATTTATTGCTGAAAACTCAACACGTCTTCGCCTTATCTCGGCTCGAAGTAATTTGCTGGTCTCCGCAGTAACATCTACATATCCCAGCCAATGTCGGAAAGCGGGCGCTGAATTGTACGCGTTTCGGCCTCAAGGGTGCGATCGGACTGAGGTTAGCCTTGATAGGGCGCGAAACAAAGTGCCAAGAAAGGACGTCGCAGCACAAAGCACCTTCGCACGAGACGCGATTACCATCTCGCAAATTCTGACCGCGAACAATTTACTGGCGCCCGGCCTCGCTGAAAACGTACAGACCTCGGGCTGACAATAACTCCCGTATTTTTGTCCTCTTTGTTCGAGCCGCTCCGCAGGAAGGATTGAAAAGTCACCCTCCCCGTTCGCGTGTAATAACTTCCTTAATGCTGGCCTTGGGCAAATGGAAAATCACTCCCGCCTTCTGCTCCCTGCTTTCCATTACGGCTCCGATATGCAGGGGCCGCCTAATTTGTGGTTCAGTTATGACGTGAGTTTAGCGTCATCACAGTCACTTAGCGAATATAACTTGGTTCGTTTTGAATATGTTGTCATCCAGAGGGTCTTATTTTTATATGAATAATCCCCACCTTGATGGTACAGATCACATATTCATTTGTTGTCTCACAGTAAAAATAGATGCAGTGTATTCAAACGTTGCTTAATCGAAAATATTGCTATTTTTTCAGTGAGAATTCATTCTGCAAAAATTTTAAAATGCAATTAAAAGTATTAAAATTGTTTGTCCTTGTGCAGGGTGAAGTGCAAATCAATAAATATTTTAATAAAACTGTATAAAATACTATTACCTGGTCCCGATTTCGCAAGGCTGATACCTGGCCCGGAATTTTTCGTGCAACACAAAAGCCCTCCTTTGGAATTTGCAATCACAAAGGAATGTTACCTGAGGCCGACCTTGTGGCGCCGTGTGCAGGAATGTTACCTGAGGCCGACTTTGTGGCGTAGTTGACCTGCCGCGCCGCATCGTGTTAAGCGATCCCGAGTCGACCCGAACGCCACCAGCTATAGCCGCCACGGCATTTTCCAATCAGAGCAAAAGCGCCCCCGGCGTCCACCAGTCCTGGGCAAGCCCTGCATTCTCCAGCGGACTCAGCGTGCTTCCACCCTAAACTCTGTACCCCACTAGCAGAGTGGGGCACGACTGAGCCCTTAAAACGTGAGCAACCGAAGAATTCGAGCTCAGTCGTCAGCCCCTTAAGAAGTAACCATCAAGTGTCACCAGGTGAGTCCCTTTTGGTTTCTTTTGCTGCTCGCTGCCCGGATCTGCTGCTCGCTGCCCGGACCGGCTGCTCGCTTTCCGGCTCCGCCGCTCGGATCTGCTGTTACCCCTGCTGCGCGATGCCCGGCTCCGTCATTGGCTCTATTGCACGCTGCCCAGCTGCGCTATCGTCCCTGTTGCTCGTTTAAGGTTCCGCACAGGCCCCACTCTTGCACCTAGCTCGCGGCCCGTTTCAGCGCATACATTAAGTCGTAAGTTAAGTTCTGGTAAATTAGCTAAGTAGGTTAAGTTAGCGTAAGATAGGTTAAGTTTTTAAGGTTGTAAATATAATTCTAATTCCGTGCCCCACGCGTTGCCGGTCGTAGCGTCCCGACGCCCGATTTATCACCGCCGGGGCCCGACCTGGTAACAATATCAACAAAAGTTAATACAAAATAATAATGCATAAAATGTTGAACGCATCCGATTCATTATTAACTGCCGGACTTACACATTTCGTATATAGTCTAGAATTACTGATGCTAATGGTGCTACTGTATTTTTTTAATAACTTTTATTATTATTTACAATATGTCTTAAGTAACTAGATAGTAATAATAGTTCCCCGTAATAGGCCTTGAAGGCCCTTTGGAGTCGTAACAGGATAGGTCTGCTACAATCTAAAGCCTACGGTACACAAAGATAATAACGTGGCTAGCGCTAGAGTTTGACCTCCAGGTACTCATTTATTGCAACCTGAGTCGAGCTGAGACGTAAAAATGCCAGTGTCTAGGTTTCGTAGTCTAGTGACCTATCCATTAGACTACTACGGCTCTTATGTAACTAGATATTCAATAAATTATATATCAAAGAATTAACAATAATAGTAACATAAACGTTTAACATGTACGGTAATACCTAGTGGTATAACCGTCTTCAGTAATATAACAATAAGTAATATTTATAATTATATAGTAGCGACCAAAAGTTGACATTCCATGTTTTCGCAAATTTCAATACAAAGCCATTTTATTCCTTCATAAAACATATTTAACTTATTCATAATCATTCAGAAAATACAATTGAAAAAAATTTCGTAAAGCAGAGTATCTAATTCTCAAACATTTGGTAATAATATTAAAACCTGGGAAAAAGACAAAAAAATTCTTAATTTTAACCAACTATAACAAATTAACAAGTAACAAGTAATCAATAATCGAAGTAAGTCTAGTACTTGGTCATATGACTCTTTGCGTTAACCATTGCTTGGTATCTGTAAGGCATCAATTCAATGAAAGTGTCGATGACATTTTGATTAATACATATTCAATGAGTGCACACCTAACAAACTTCTTTCCAGCTCACTCAACAAGTTTTCGATGATACTAAAACTGAGACCAATCCATAAGATCCCATGACTGCGCAATACTCTTGTTCCGATGCTTCGGATCAATACCTTCTTCCAAAATTCCTCGTAGACTTTAAGGTCTACGATGGCCTCTATATGGATGAGAAACACTCCCACACAACCACTGACTATCTTCCATCCTTGATCGTTACAAAAGTATATCTGCGTGCCCTTGGGACACCTTGCACACTTCACTTCACTCTTGCCAAATCTAAGGAGTTTCGATATGTCACTCCAAATGACAGTGTTTTGCCCACTTTACTCGCGCAGCTCTATTTTGAGGGAAAACCTACGGTTTCTTCGAAAAAATGTGCAAACTAGTAGACTCTAAGGCACCTCCTAATAGTGCAGATCGACAAAAAAAGTTTGCTCCAGGGACCAGCTTCGATCAGCGAAATCGGGTGATGACTTTGGGTTTCCCAGGGATGCTACGCATCTTGAGTCTTTCAATCACTCGTCAGGGCTTTATGACTTGCGAAATAGCTTACTTGAGGACGTTCAACAACTTGGAAAGATAGTCAGCGACAGCCCGTTTCATCTGCCTCGTATAACGAATTCTTGCTAGTGCATTGTTAGGTTACGGCTTCAGGGCGTTCGGTCCATTTTCTAAAATAGTTTCAAGTTGAAAAAATGGTAAAATAATAAAAAACAAAAATATGATTGTGGAAGATTTTGTGGAGCGCAATGCTGAACATTCTACTTATTGGCCAGCCCGATAAATAAAAATGAGCTTCGTCACTACTGAGCACATTAGTATCAGCTGTAGTATCTGCCAACGTGTTCTCGCAAGCAGCCTGTCGGGCGTACCAGTCACATTCTTTAAGTTCCCGGACCACTATAATTTGTATTGGTGAACATGAGATCACAGTGTAGAATTCTCGCACGCTCCGGTCAGGTATACCCAAGGCCAGAGCATGTTTAAACGATAAAACTTTATAGCGATGTGACAACAGCTTGTCTTACTATTGTGATATTCTCGGTTGTCCGAACGATACAAGGTTTTTCGGATGATTTCTGTTTTAATGCTAAACTAGTCTATGGAAAATTGTGTAATTACATTAGTTTTTTTCTCGGAACTCTTCCATGATTACCTACTCATAAATATTTACGAAATAGCCATTGCGTCACAATTACACAATACCATTTCTAAAACAAGTCTACAACACAAACGCACAGTGTTCACCACTCCACGTCATGACAGATACAAATGCTATTTTACAATTAGTGTTGCCTTGTGTTGCTCAACTATGCACAACTCGAGCACCATCTACCAATACGTTCCGCGCGATAATTCTTGCAAAAAGGGAAAATCATTTTGCCGGGCTCTATTCTATTGTCGATTCGTTGCAGTCTGTTGTTGATACAGTTGGATTGTAGCCGAAGTTTGGTTGATTATCCCATAATAAAGTAATTTGCAGAATCATTTGTGGTATGTGTTGCACCGACACACATAGCTGAAACAGATATTGAGATCATCTATTCTGGTCATAATATAGTGGTCCAGGAGGCTGTGACGTGTGGATATGGTGGTGGTAGATACTAACAACGTTTCTTTAACTTTGTTTTCACTTCATAATAAAACCCAATGGTTTTTAGATAATAGTGCTTTTCTACAAATTATATATATAAAAAAAATTATGAGTGCTGCTGCTGTCACACAGGTCAAAGGTCAAATCGTTCGTGCCTTTCCGTGCCGACCCGAGCGCCTCCGAAGGACAAATTTCGATCCGGCGGCAGACGCGACCGAGGTAATATATTTCCGGAACCGCAAGCGATGGAAAATTTTCGTTTGAGAGCGGGTAATAAAGCACTTATACATAAAAAAAAATTATGAGTGCTGTCACACAGGTCAAAGGTCAAAGGTCAAAGGTCAAAGTTCAACTCTAACTGGGTTTACGTAAATGCGTTGTCATGGCAACGGCATACGTCAATTATGTCAAACAGAGCTTTTTAATCGTGTTTTTATTTATTTTTAAAAACTACTATGCGAAGGGCTCAAGCATGTCGGAGTTGGACAAGCTCTGGGGGCTGCCAGTACTAAAAAATTATTCTGCCTATAAAGACACATCATATATAATGCGAAATTTGTTGATTGTGCACCATGTGGTAAACCGAGAAGATTGCGGCTTCTAAGCATTGTAGGTAGAGATATCTAAAGGGGATTGCCCTCGTATAAATTAAAAAAAATTAAGAAACTCTATGTAGGGTTTAGCTTTACACTAGTACCTATCTCTTTATTGATTATTTTGTAGTCGATTATTATTTTCTTCATTCATATTTGTTAGTATTCGTAAATACTAGACAAATTGTGAAACATATAAGACTGTAGTTGATTATAAATGAAGTAATCCATATACAAATTATGTTTAGCTTCTGCCAATTGATTTGTATACCATTATATATTTAGTTTATATATATATATATATATCGTAAAACACACTTTCGTTGTTTTGATTGATTTACGAAACTTATAAATACAAATGGTTACACAAAACTACTGAAAACAATAGACAAAAACGATTTTTATGCCTTATCAACTGATCAACCAAACTACCAGCTCTCGGGTATAACAAAGTTATTATTATCATTAAATTATGTTTAGTAAAAGTGTATCCCGAAATTACCTCAAAGCTAAACCAAACTTAAATCTTTTGTTAGTCTATTCTTCCATCATTATCTTGCTCAATAATGAAGTGCTTAATTGCTGAAAAACTCCAACACTATGCAATAAGAATAATAATTGAAAAGGATTTCAAAAAATATTTGATAAATTAGTCACATTTAAAGTACCACTCAAAATCAGAGACTATATTTTATACTAAGTTGAATACTTAAGTACATATATCTAACAAGCTGCGTGGCAAGCCGTGTCTGTTTTATCTATCTCAACTTGATAATTGCAAAACTCTTCTTATATAGGTGAAAAGGAAAATTACTAAGAATCGTAGGCTTAGGAAAAACTGCCTGATGTTATTGATTTCTGTGTAATAAAAACAATTTCCCAAAATTACCTCATGACTGAATCAAACTTAAATCTATCATCAAACCATTTTCCTATCATAATTGCATTCAGTATTTATGTACCTAATTGCTATACAATAAGAAGACTAACTGGGAAGAATTTTGAAGAATATTAGGTAATAAAGCCATATTCGAAGTCAAAGATTGAGTGGTACTTCGAGTCAAAGATAATATTTTATACTCAATTAAACATTTTACTGCAACTATCCAAAAGCTGTGTAGTAAGCAATGCTTGTTTTAACTCGCCTTGATAAATATATTGGTAAAACTAAAAATTTCTGACTTGGGAGAATACAACAAAATTCGAAAGTACCAAATAATAATAAATCAGCAAATAAAAACTTGAAAACATTCTTACGTAACATAAAGCATCGAGCAATTTAAGAATACTTAAGCAAATTATCTTCTACGTAGACAGCGTAGGAACTCAACCAACCACAGCAATATGTTTCTCTATTTAAGCTATCAAGTGGAATCTAGACGGAAAGCGATCGAAACAAGGTGATTATATTTATCTACTATTTAAAAAAGGTATATACACCATATGCCGCTGAAACCACACCAGAAGATAAAAACTGCATCTATAAATACCTCGAGACTTTCTTACAAAGGTAGAAGCAAACAAAGTAAGAAAAACTATACTTACCAAATTCAATACAAAACAGTCACCCGGATATGATCTAACAACTAAGGAAATCTTGAAGCAATTAACAGAAACCTGCATAAGACTAACTATATACATATTCAACTCCATATTAAGTATAAGTTTCTTTCTTGACCATTGAAAAATCACACAGATACATAGTATCAATTCTAAAATTTGGAAAACTGCTCGAAAAATTATCTTCTTACTTGTCAGTCTGCTACCCGCCTTGTCAAAAAATTTCTCAAAAAGATTAAAATATAGGTGTATAAATAAGTTCTCAGCTTTTTTCTGCAAAATTAAGTTTTATTTAAAAACAAATAAAAAAGCTTAAGCATCAAAGTATTCTCCGTTGGCATCGATGACCTTTTGCCATCTTTCGGGTAGATTGCGAATTCCCTGGTGATGGAAGCTCACCGGCTTCGAGACGATAAAGTTATCGATGGATTTTCGGATTTCTTCTTCTGTTTTGAAGTGCGTATCAGACAAGTGATGCTGTAACGACCGGAATAAATGATAATCGGAAGGGCTATACGCCGCATGTGGGAGAAGTTCCCAGTCTAACGCGTCTGCAGCTCATCCGTGTCAAATGTTTGAGGGCGTCCAGCGCGTGGTTGATCTTCAAGACTAAACTCTCCTTCGCGAAATCTTTGGTACCACTTTTTGCACGTTGCATGACTTACAGCATTCTCACCATATGCAGCACAAATCATTTCAGTGGCTTCAGCAGCGTTTTTCTTAAGATGAAACGCGAAGTGGATAGAAAATCAAATATGCTCTTTTGTGATTGCCATTGTGAACACAGCTGAACTTATTGACGTTATGTGCATCAAACGCCAAATCGCATGATGTTTCAAAAGACAAATGCCATTGCTTTAAAACCGCAAGAAGGCGGACTAATACGTTACTTGTAAACGGTGAATTGCGTCCTGTGAAATCTAAAGCTGAGAACTTATTTATACACCGAATATATCTTAAAAGATTTATGTAATACCAGAACATTAGTCTGCATTTAGAGAGCTACGATAGATCAGATGCGCTGATTACTTGATTTAAACCACATCGATTGAGAAAACAAAATATATTATTTAGCAACCTTTTACAAGTTTGGGATGTGGGACTTCTCTACACAATTAAATCTAGTCTATCTTATTCCTGTTACAATCCCCTACAACAATATTAAAAATGCAGATATTTTCTCGTAAAATTAAAAGATTAATGCACGATCATTACAAAGTACCTCAGGAAAGCGCGTTGGGACTAACGCTATATCTATTACACATTTTTGATCTTCCAATTATAAATCTGACAATAATAGTCACCTTTACTAATTACAGTACTTCGAATATAACGTTAGGTTTCTTACAACAAAATTTAAGTTAACTTTTAAAATGGCCCATCAGAACGAATGTGAAGTTTACGTAAGGTAAAAAAGCTTACCCACCAATTTCCTTAAATAACCAACAACTTCCACAAACAGAAAATGTAAAGTATCTATAACCGCCGGTTTATATGGGAAAACTTAGCTAGAACAAAAGAAAACAACTGTATACCAAAGTTTGCAGGATGTATTGTGATGGGTCTATATAAAGCAGTACTAAAGCTAGTGTGGACCTATTATTATATGGGTCTGCTAGTAAATCTAACCTAACAGTACTTTAGAGATTCGGATTAAAAGTACTGAGTGTTATTGTAAATCCTTTGTAGTATATACCAAATAAGCTTATTAGACAAAACTTCTTACGCTCTGTACAATGTACTTAAACTTATTTTTTTAATATGCCCGAATAACCGTATAGTATAAGTTTTTCAATTACAGAGACCCGCCTTCTACCACAAGGAGGTGTAGGTTGGTGTTTTTCTTTTATCTTGGTTAAGACCAGACAGCATTTCCTAATCTCTCCAAAAGTTGAAAGGCTTTCGCTGATGATAATAATAATAAAATAATTTGGTCTACCAAAGAAAAGTGCTGACCTGTTTTTGTGATTTTCTACTTGATTAGTTGTTGCAATTGTGCACAATTTTTAACAGTAGTAGCTATTTTATTAAATCTCCATTTCGTAATATTACTCTAAAACTTTTAAACTCTTACAATTCGCTTAATAGGCGTTTATTTCTATTTACGCCCCATTCAATAATGATGTGATCGCTATAATCTAGAAGAAATAAATATGTAGATAAATTTTATTTTATGAGCTATTGCACAATTTTTAATACCTGGTCAAATCACCTCCATTACTGATTCTAACTTTTTCCATGCTTTTGACAAAGTTTTTGTATAATCATTTGTTAAAGATTGCTATATCTATATCTACAACACACTTTTGATAAGAGAAGGTATTTCCAAAAAGGAGACTAGTCCACAAAATTAACGTTGTCCCAGTCTCAATCAAAAATTTTCTTTACCCACGACAGTTACTTTTTCACGTGCTTTCTTGATAATAAAGGTTTCTTCAAGGTTGATCAAAAATAAACTTTTTTTTCGCCCAAACAACTTTAAATCGTATTTAGAAAGACCTGAATTATTTTCTTGTAAAATTTCATTTGGGCACAGTACAGCGAGGAGACGCAAGATTACTTTTGTTCTTCTTCATTCTTGTAACGAGGCCTGTTTCCCTCTTCTGCAAACCGTCTACATTACCTACCTTCAAATATTGCTTTTTCCACTGCACAGCCGTTTAATGCGACAGTTTTCGTCCTTTCGCATGATTCACTAAAATCACTGCCCCGTATATCTTTAAGAATTTTGCACTTATTGCAAAAATAAGGAATTTACTGATATCAATAACACAAACTATATACTGCACAAAAAAATGATTCGAACTAAATGACACTGCAATGCCTTCTTACCAAAAGACGACGATCACTTTCTTATTAAACATACTGTAATGCTAGTGATTTTAATTCTTTTACTCAGACAAGCTTTGTATTCTGAACGGTCCATTGCTTAGCCACATTAATCTTTAGAGCATAGACAAAGGTCTCATTATCAATAAAAGCTTGAATTGAGCATTTATCAGAAAAATCATCCAAACTAAGTTAGCAATAGTGGTTTTAAATTGCTAGAAATTTTGTCATTACCTAACATTGTAATTAAAATTGTATTTTATTAACTTTTTATTACCAGGCTAACCTTTAAGACATCATTATGTACATAAGCCCAATATATTTGTGAAACATTGTTCTGCGTTCCCACCTTGTTTAAGAATTAATGGTAACATTGACTTTTACAATAAAGTCGTTTCATTGCAGGTGAACTATTTTGAGATTTTTTTATTTTATTCTACTCTTACTAATTTTCAACACCCAGAAATTATTCTGTTAATTTGTAGTAATTAATAATATCTAAATACCATAAGCAAATGCATTAGAGGAGTTCCTGTTAACAAATAGCATCTTAGACTTTGAATATCCGTAAAAAACAATACATTTAATTTACTATATTTAGATTATCCAAAATATTTTGAGTATTATTCAAGAATAGCTTCAGTTCAGTCTTTTCATTTTGCTATGTAGTAAGAATCTACGTTTCATTGGAAAGCATGAATAATCCCATAAAAATCGTCGATTTCTTTGAAATAGTTTCAGTACCCGGTTGAGTTTAATTCCATTTTGTCGGCAAGAAATGCGGTATAAAATTTTTCATTCCCGGTTTGTTTAAAGAAAAAAATATCTGTTTATTTTACATCCCCACATCTTATTTGATACATATTATGTATATAAGCAATCAAGATTTTTAAATGTTTCATTTGCAACTTACGCATAAATCAGCAACACACAAAATAAATGTTAGAAATTAGTTAAATAGAACAGAGAAGTCCCAACGGCATGTGAAACCCATGTTAGACAATATTTCAAAGTCGGTTCGAGGTCAGCCATAAAATTGACGGTGCACGCAACACGAATCTCAATGAGATGAAAAAATAAACAAGGTGTTTGCAAAAAAATTATGAAGGGATGTTCCACCAAATTGTTTAAACAAAATTTATTCATACATGTTGTATATAAATTTCAGACAAAAATCCATAATATTCAGCCTTAAAAAGTTCTAGAAGTAATACAACTAAAAATTACTTATAAATTACATTAAGCAAAGTATGTTAATGACTTATTTCCTTTTCTTTATTGATCCTAATTAGTAACTAAATGAAGATTATATACATATGTTTTATTAATATTATGTTGTTTTAAAGTTAAATACGAGAGCAATTTGGAAAGAAATCTCTACTTGGTTATCAATGACAAACATCTGCAGATAGAGAACGTTTATTTTACACATTAGAAACATACATCAGGAAATTATCATACAAATTAAAATGCTTGTCTTAGCGTTTTACAAGGTTTAAAATGTTCTAGATTTACGTCTAAATTTACGTGACATTTCACAGCATACGTCTGAATTGATGATCAAACGACATTTCAGAAACATCACTAGCAGTAATTATTTTGCATCCCAGAATATTATTACCATAATCTTTCAGACAAACAACGTTTGGCGAGCTGTTTAAGATTTCTTTGATGAGTGTATAACACCTCTTTATTGGTTGCTATTTGCTGTACGATACCCAGGTCTCATCGTCGGTTACAATTCTGTTCCGTTCTCGACATAATGAGAAAAAAATTCAAATCAGAAGCTGTTAGATCTGTTTTGTGCTCCTTAGACAGGCACCGAACTTGATATATCCCAAATTTTCTGTTACAGCGTCAATACAATCAAAAAAAGTTGGGAAAAGTGTATAGAAAGCTTAAATGTCGTAAACCGACAGACTTCACAGATCCTAGAGTTAATTTTCTGGACAAGTTTATTGCTGGCTACAGATCGTGGACGTTAATGCGCTTATTATTGAACATGCTACACTTTTGACGTATAACGCCTTTACTTATCTCGTTTGGTCCGTAAATATTACAGTTTGCGATGAATTGCAGCTGCCAAAATTTTTTTCGCACACAAAAATCGTATTATCTTACATACTCCACCTTTGGCGGTATTTTTTATAGATGGATTTATTTTTAATTGACCTAGTGGACGAGTAAACTACAACCTTTTTCTTCCACTCCGTTCTGCGTACAATGCCGCAGGACGGGCGTCGCTATCGCTATCTGTTTCTCGCGCATGTACAAACAGAAGTTTCTTTCAGAATATTTCCATTATTACAGCATTTTTATCGTTTTCAGATCTAAAGTGAAAATTAGGAATCACATTTTGAGGAATTAAAAATGTTGCATCGTATACAATACTCTAAGATAGCAACGTGGAAACGTTATATGATGTCAAAATGTAACATAAAAGCCTTCGTTTTATTATGCAGGCCGCATAGAATGGATTACCATGAAATCTGATGTCTGCGTTAAATACTTGATCTTCAAGGATTAACCTCATAGAACTATACAGATTCACTAATAAGAGGTTTTATGTAGAATGTATGTAAGTTGGCGTTCTAAGCCACCGTTGAAAACTTACAGATGTATGTAACGCCGTAGAATTAAGTTGCGTATTTTTTCGTTGGGGCGCACTTACTGATACTGTAGCCTCAAGGGCTTAATGCGCCTATTAACATGCAACCTTATATACTACATCGTGGGTTTCCAGCTAACTCGCACGAGCGCTGGGTTCCCGGAAAGCGACGTCTTATATATTAATACATAATAAGCTCAAAAAATATTGGTATTTTTATTATCGTTATCATTAAAGAAAAAATATTTCTACCTGCGTTTACGTAAGCCTACTTTTATCCATGGGTTGATATAAAAGTCCGCCGCTGTAGCACAGTTGTCAAAAGCATTGATCCACGAGCCAACGCAGGCGAGTTCGAACCTCGTTGAAAACCCATAAGTACATGTGACATCTTAGAAAGGAAAGATTTTCAGGTGTGAATCCTGGATTTTAATGAAAAGTTGTTTTTTGTGCTCAGCATCAATGTTTATTTTGTGTGCGTTGTGGCTTTTTCGGGTAATTTATGCTGAGGCCATTTTTGGCCAGTCGGTTTTTACCCAACTTGTAAACTAGGTGACTTTTGTTGCATCGTTACTTCAAGCGAGGCAAGGCGGTACAGTAATAAGTTGCGCTGTTTGAATTCTGGAGATAGCTGGTTTGAACCGCGGTCTGGCACTTTTGCTTTTATCCTGTTAATGAAATGTGTTTGTGCAGTTAATCATGTTTTGATAGTTGGTGCTTCATTTTAAAAACGTTTTCGACAAGAATTTATTTTTTTTATTTAATTTTCTCAAAGCGCAACACTGGACTCATTAAGATTCTCCTCTCTGGCCCCTACTACCTCTGCCTATAACACCAACAGGCAGCGCATGTTAAAGCATGCCAGAGGGGTGTCCGGGTATAAAGACCTGTTGACCAACTTACCCGGTTCTGTATGTCTGTCGTTGACAGACATTGCACTCAAGACACTAACGAGAGATCACGAGGGTTATAGGACAATAGGGATTGAGAAAGCGGTTGTTCATCTGTTTTATTAGACGTCAAGCAGGCGTTTGATATACAATCTGGAACGAAAGAGTAGGCTATTAACTTAAAAAGTTTTACTGTATATCATTTCTATTAAATCATCAAATCCTATCTAGAAAGCAGATGGTTTCTGGTCATAGAAGAAGAGGACATTTGCACTCTATTACTTCTGAAGTGCCCCAAGGGAATGTATTTGGTCTAATTTTGTACACACTCTACACAGCTGACATTCCCAGATCCAATCTAACAACTACTGTTTCCTTTGCGGATCATAGGACTATTATAGCCTCAGATACCGACTCGGCTGTTGCATTTACACACCTCCAGGATTATTTAACTTTGGTGGAGAATTGGTTGATAAGATGGAAAATCCAGGTTAACACTTTCAAATCGACTCGTTACGTTTACCATGAAAATAAAAACATTAAATATCTCGGTATTCATTTATATTTATATCATTAATACTAGATCTTGTCTTGACCTCTCAACAGATCATTCACCTATACTGGCAACACTAGCCACATGCTACTCGAGGAGGAGACACTCACACTCATCATTAGACGTACGGATTAAATCTTTTTCGGAAAAATAGTCTAAGAAACTGATATTCTTCTAAAGTCGACAAAGATTGTCTAAAATGCGGCTTGCGAAGCCACACCAAAACCGGTCAAATATATTAACTCAATAAACTGCCCGATTATAGTTAAAAAAATTGCAGAAAAACGGAGACTACGGCATAGATGGCAAATAACAACGCACCCGAATGACAAAGAAACCTAAATCGGGCTTCCACAAAACTTTAAAATCTGCTATCTGAAATTAGAAACCAAAATTTACAAAAACAGTTGAGACACTTATCTCTACTCGAAGCCAATGACTATTCGCTATGGAAAGCAATCAGATACTTAAAATAACTTCAAAATCACAAGCACCAATTCGAACCGCTAACAACATCTGAGTAAAAGAAGAAATCTATTAAAAATGCGTTATTAAATAAGCTCATTAATTAAATTTTTCAGAATAACCCAAATAGAAACCACCATTGATAAAAAAGTGAATCCACACAAAGTTCCAGGTCAAGACTTAGTTACAGGTAACATTCTTCAAAAACGATTTATAACCTTTCTCTTTTTCAATGGAATATTACGACTTGGGCACTTTCCTAAACAATGGAAAGTTGCAATAACAATAATTATCCCTAAGCTAGAAAAACTCACAGACCAACCGACATCATATCGACCAATCTGCCTATTACCAGTCTCATCGAAAGTGTTTGAAAAACTCCCCCTAGCAAAACTTTCTTCAATTATTTGGCTTTTGCAAACATCACGCAACAACAGATCAAATCCACAGGGTGGCAGCCAAAATTACTAATGACTTCGAAGAACGCAAATACTGTGCTGCAACCTTCGATAAGGTTTGACATTTGGAACTGATCTGTAAAATGAAATAAACCTTAGCTACTGATTACTTCAAAATTTTACAATAATATGTAACCAATAGACAATTCCGATATGGCAGCGCAATAACAAATCCATACCACGTCAACTAGGGTTCCTCAGAGCAGTGTACTAGGCCTATTATTGTAGGTGATATTTACAGCAGATTTTCCATCAATAACAGGCAACATGGTCGCTACTTTCGCTGATGACACGGCGATACTTACATCCAACATGGATCCAATCCTGACATCTGAGCAGTTACATTTTGACGAGATGCAGCACCGGTGCAATAAGTGGCACATCCAAATAAACAAAAGCAAATTAGTGCACGTAACATACACCTTCGGAAGAGGCGCATGCCCTTCGGTGACGCTTAATAACAAATAAATACACCGAGCCGACAGCGCAAAGTACCTCGGTATCTATTTAGATAAGAAACTGACCTGGGAACCCCACATATGGACAAAGCGCAAGCTATTGGTCTTGAAACAAAAAGATGTACTGGCTGATAGGGAGAAAATTACCTCTCTCTGGAAAGCAAGATTATCCCATACAAAACTATGAGATGGACCTACGGCATACAGCTACGTTTCCATCTAAGGCATTCAGACTTATAACGCACCATGGTACGTCGCTATCAAAACAATAACACCCGACCTAGCAATACCTACCATCAATAAGGAGATACAAAAATTTAGTGTGCGTTATACTGGTAGAATCAGTGGTCATCTTAACATTCTAGTAGAGCGCATGACAGAAGATGACAATAGGATGCATCCGCGATTAAAAAGATTTAAACCGCTCGTCTTGTCACACAGATTTGAAGAATAGTGATAATTAAAATCCGGATTTTGCCTATTTTGCCTGTTTATTTTGTTAATAGATATTGATATTCTAATAAATTATAAATTTGTTTTCAGAAGTGGGGATTCTAGAGACATTTTATTTTGCCGAAAATTATCTACGCAACTGACGGATAATTATTTTTTGTAGTCTGTAGAAAAGAGTAAGTGTACATTTGCATTTTTTTATTTCTGAATTTCACTTACAGTATCTGAATATTCCAAAATACGCAAGCACCATATTAATTAATTAAGTACCCATTTCATTAAGTCTGTTTGTTATTTCAAGTTGCATGTAAAAAAAGTATTACGTAGATCAACAGTTGTGCTCGCCTAGGCATCTGAAACGAGCTAAAGATGCAGGGACCTCGAAGAAGTCAACACAAGCGCTTTTAACTGCTAAACAAGAAAAATCATTGGACCAGCATACATTTTCAAAAAATCTTTGCGTGGCGTTGGTAGCTTCCAATATTCCAAGGTTCAAGCTATCAAACCCCGTATTTCGCAATTTTTTTAGCAAAATATATCTCAAAAACAATACCGGACGAATCGACGTTTCGGAAAAATTACTCTCAAAATATGTAGGACACAGTAAGTACATAGATAACGTATTTTAATATAAAAGATGGTACTAAATACAATTTTTTTCACAAAAAATTCAGGTAATATCCATCCGAGAGGAAGTAGGTAAAAATCCCATTTGGTTTTCAATTGATAAGAACACGGGCACCCTCGGGCGATATGTTGCAAACGCTGTAATTGGTGGCCTTTCTTCAAATGGCACAAAGCCTCGTTTTATTTTATCATAATTTTTGGATGCTGCAAATCATGCCTCGATAGCCCATACAGTAAAAGCGGAATTAGATAAGTAGATTGCCAAAGAACTAACTATACAGGTTTAATTTACTCCTACCATTTAATTTCAATAGAAATCTTGTGGCCTTCTGAAGACCGGGACGACCGCCTCTTGCTACTGGTAACAGATGCAGCTCCCTACATGGTTAAAGCAGGAAAAACTTTAATGCTTTTTTATAAAAAAATAATACACTTAACGTGCTTAGCTCATGGCATGCATCGCGTAGCGGAAGAAATTAGAAATCTTTTCCCCAATGTCAATGCTCTAATTTTAGCAGTTAAGAAAGTTTCTCTAAAAGCCCCCAGTGGGCAAGGTAAGGTACCTTTAAAAATGTACTTTCCGAGACTTTCCTTCCTCTAGCTTCCGTCATCACTCATGGGGGACTTGGTTTGAGGCGGCTCTATATTATATATAGTTTTTGGGAGATTAAAAAGGTGCATATTCAAATTATTTTTTAAGTAAATGTTAAATCTGTTTATTTCGAAACCTCAATTGTTTTTATTTTCTTCACAGGTTAGTTGTACATCACTTGTACAAGGAAAAGGGAGAATCGGGGTGCAAAGACATAGGCCTAATTCTGAAAGATGCCAAAGCTGCATATTTTTTTATTATTCTGTAATGGCTGATTAACGCTACATTGGAGCCCATTTTAGCCATCTTCCAGGTTTAATCAGGCAATTGTAAGATCCATCTTTACCCCTCATGGAGAAAACGAAGTTAGTGAATAAAGTTTCATTGAACTTTCCTGGAGTCAAGGTAGAAAAAATTCGTCAGAACATTAAAAATGCTCTTGAGAGAGAGGGTGTAGGTATAATGGATAGCTTGTCCCCTAAAGAAGTATCCTGTTTTAAATACGCGTCCATCACTTCTTATGATGTGGAACGTTCATTTTCACAACATAAACACATTTTGACTGATAGAAGAACGAATTATATAGAAAATAATTTAGAGAAATACATAGTAGCGCATTCTTTTTACGCGTAAATAAAGAATAGTATAAATAAAACCTCCAAAAATTAACGATTTTTTTTCTTTACTATTATATATTTAATTATATATTAATCAGATTGTTTTTGTCTGAAAAGTGTCTGTTTTTAATTTTTTTTCCTAATTTTATATTTTATTTTGCCTACAAATCCAGTCTTTAGTGATAATAATTCAAATTGTATATTACTTAGAGTTTGCAAAACTAACATTAAAATTAATATAGGTGTGATATCAATAGATTGTAGTGTATAAAATAAATTAAAGAAATATGTCTAAGCAATGTCTATTATTTCAAAAAATACTAAACCTTGATAATAAAACTTCCCGTTGAAAAAAGCTTGAGTCTGCCATAACATCCCTGAAAACCGTCTTCCAATACCTAGCAATTGATTTTATAATTGAATTCAATTTTACAGCCGACTTTGAAGGCAACAGCCACCGAAGTGGAGCCAGAGGCGGACAAGAAAAATGTCGTGAAAACGTTAGCGTGCAAAATAAATCGAATCGGACTAAATTCCTCTACTTTCAACCGTAAATGATCTATCTGCCTTTGCAACCCCACGCGCTCGGCTCTCCGAAATTGCCTGCTGCAAACGACGCTTTTGGCGTCCGTTGTTCCGCAGGTCAGATCGGGTGACGTTGATTAGGCCAGGCATAATCAGCGATCAGATTTAATTATTCCATAATTTCATGCGTAGTTTCCCTCGAAATCCTAGACGGCTCGCCGCCGAACCCATTTCGGGCAAGTTTTGCAAGTACCTGCGTGATTATAATCATCTGGCTACAACTGCAGCTACAACTTATTGCTGTAATGCGCTTTAGTTTTATTGGGTTTTGTTGTCGCCGGCGCATTCGTGCATGGTGCAATAGACCATAACAAGACCCAAGTAATTACAGCTCCGTGAATTAATGGACCGCAAAACGAATATGTGAATTAAGCTTGAAGTTATAGCGCCGGAGTTTATACAATTTGCAGTTACAATAATGAAGGGCTGGCGGTGTGCACTTTAGCGCCCGCATTTTTGTTACTGCGGTCGTTATCGTGCTGGCAATAAAGCAAAATGCGCGCCAGGAATACACAGCGTGCTACTTTCCGACTTTAATTATGTGAGTTTAGAAGAATAATGTAAAGCTGAAACACTTTGTGTTTTCTGCAATTGTTATCAAACATAATAAAATTCGAAATCAACGATTCAAGCATATCATCATAGAAAATAACATAAACGATAACGAACAATAAAAGAATAGCTAAAATATGCTTGGAAATTATATATTTCTGCCAAAACCATGTGTTCAGATTAATTTATTTAAAATTTCATAAAAATAAATCATACACAGACCTACATGCACCAGATTAAAAATGAAAACAATTATTTTTATATTTTATTAGCAGATTTTACAAAATTACATTTGTTGGTAGTCGTATTTCAGTTTGTAAATGTTCAATATGGTCCCCTCCAACTGCACGAATAATATCTAGACGGTAGCAGAGCTCATCACCACAATTTTAATACGATTTCCGAGGTCTTCCTAAATTTTTGTTATAGGTAGTACATAAATTGCGTCTTTTAGGAACGCTTACAGGAAAAAGTCGCAAAGTGTGAGATCAGGAAATCTGTGGGACCAGAACATAAGTGCAAAACCTTCATTATCCATGCGACCTACAGGTATTGCACAAAATAATGGAAACACTTATCAAAAGTGAGACATATTTTTACTGTGACTGAAACACCGGGCACTACGTAAATGAACCGTCTGTTGTTTGTTGCAGGTAATATGAACTGTGCACTAATAGTAGAGTAAGGCAGTGTGGTTGTGGATGTTGTGCAGGTGTGCAGGTGTGGTGTGTGACCAGTATGTCTGACCTGATGGAGCTTCAAATAGGTCTAATTGTTGGTGCACCTCTAGCTGGAGCATTTGTGAGCAAAACAAAGACGTTATGGTGTAACACAAGGTACGGTTTCAAAAGTCATGATCGCATGCACAGTGCACGGTAAAACAATATCGGCAAAGCATAGTGGTCGAAAGACAAAGCTACAAGATAGGGACCTTGAAGCCGGGCCTTGAAAAATATTGTGGCGTCGCAGAAAAAACAATGACCGAGAGAGTGGCTACAAAACTTTATCCCACAAAAACTGGAGTTTGAAGGACTGGTAACCTGTCGTTTGGTCGTATGAGTTTCCCTTCATCCTCTTCCCGACCACTAAACGCGTGTTTGCTTGGCGAGAACCATCTGAAGCATACGATAAAGACTGTTTCCGCTTGACTGTCAAACATAGTGGCGGTTCTATTGTGCTCTGGGGCGCTATATTATAGTATTCAGCAGCCTCCCTTGTTATATTACACGCTCACAGCAACAGTGTATAGAAAACTTTCGGGGTGACCAGGTCCAACCAATAGTGCAAACTTTATTTCTAGACGGAAATTCCATATTTACATACCGCTGATCCTGTTCAAGAGTGGTTTTCTTGCCCACCCAGTCCCCAGACTTAAATATCATCGAGTCTCTAAACTGTTTTGGAAAGCAGGGTTTGGCGTCGATTTTCACTTCTTTCGTTTCTATCTGAGCTAGAATATGAGCTGAATAAATAATGGCTTTAAATTCCACTCACCACTATTTAGGACTTGTATCGGTCTATTCCAGCCAAAATGCAAGCGGTACTGCTGACTAAAGCTGGACTAACACACTAATTAATACAAAATCTTTTTCCACAAGTACTTCCGTTATTTGGTCTAATACCTGTATCTATCTTTGAGCCAGAGATTCGTTCAAAAAACGTTAAACACCGGGGTACCAATAGGATGGAGCTTCGTCCTGTTGGAAAAAAAAGTTTTCTGAATCTTCATTTATTTGTGGAAGAAGCCAGTTTTACAACATTTACGACATCAGAAAAGATGTTACCCCTGTAACCGTCTTACCACCATAAACCTTTGTTCTCGTTAAGACACAGAACAGATTAACTTTTAGGGAGTCCTTTCATATTCCAGTATTGCATGCCAATGTGCAGCCCCCATATTCAAACATTGTGTCGGTCTACTTTTCCATGTCGCTTCGTCACTAAAAATTAAATGCGGCAAATAAGTGTCATCGTTCATGTTTTTAAACAGGCCATTAGAAAGTTCTACACACTTTGGCTTGATATTTGCACAAATAAGCTGTACCAGTTGTAGGCGGTATGGCTTAAACATTAAAAGGCGCCTAAACACATGGTAGGCAGTTGTTTGTGGCAGTCCAAGTTATCTACTCGCTCTACGGGTTGACTTCATTGGTCTTTGCTTTAAATTCTCTCGAATTTGTTGCACGTTCTTCTCCGATACTTACAGTCGGTACATGCTTTTATGTTTACACAGACATTTTAATAAAATTAATAATTCTAACAAAAAAAGTTTTTGTCCTCATTGGAAAACGAAATATACATTGCATGGCAGTAGCCGACTTTGTTTTACTGAATTTACGATTGTTAAAAATCGTGTGCTGCACTATAACTATCGAACTCACAACTGACGCTCACAAGTAACATTTTCTTTAAAAAAAAATTGTGAATCTTTAACATATAATGTATAATTCAAAAAATTAACTTTAACATTTTAAAACACCCTGTACTATTCAAAAGTAATTTTAAAATTGATGTTAAAATATTTAATAATCAAATAATTTCATTAAGTACGCATTAAACTCATGTTACTCTATAAAAAAGTCAAAGATTCTTCCCAAAAGTTCACTTATAATGTGGTAGTAGTAGTGGTATGCATACCACTGATTACTAATACAACACAGCAAGTGTAATATTTTGTCTATCATTTGCGTGTTAATTTAACAGCAATATATCTATACATTTGAAGAGAAAGTAAATAAAGAAATGTGGCGTGGTTTTAGCTCTTGGTTTACACGAAGAGTTCCGTGCGTAGTAAACAAGGACAGCCTACACATTTGAACGGAAGTAAACAAAGGCAACTCATATATACGGTGGCACGGCTGAACCCTGAGCTCTTGATTTACACAAAGAAGTCGATTCAGTTATAAATTTCTACGTTTTTAAACTGTCAGTCTAGGACGCAAAAAACACCTGATACATACACATTATTAAACATTTTTTAATACATCTGTAACTGTTTATTTTACATAACTTCGATAAAAGTCAATTATTGCTATTAACTAACCCCACTAGTAATATAAATTTACAAAAATATGTCTTCGGTATCTAAGAAAAAATGTTTTTAATTTTATTTTGTAGTAGTACTTCACATTCGAATATAATGCAGCCGGAGAAAAACTCTGAAAAAACTGATTGATACTTTTAACTAACTTTAAAACATTGTGCCTCAGTGCCCTTTGAAGTAAGCACTTTGGGATCTCACACACTTCTCGCAGTATTGTTTCCATTGTTCAAAACATCCTGCAAAATCTTTTGTTGAAAATTCGGATAACTGCCTTGACGTATTGACCTGGATCTCGTCGACGGTCTGAAATCTCTTTTAAAGCTGATTTAAGTCTTGGGAACAGCCAGAAGTCGCAGGGCGACAAATCTAGACGTCCCGACAAAAAATTCTGTGCGAGATATAATAAATTAACAAGCGCATTGTCGTAATAAAACTGCCAATTATTAGTTGCAGCACTCGATATTTCGTTCCCAAAAACTTACTGAAGTAACCAAATCATTTTTGTAGGCAAATGTTCTAGATTAGCACAAAATTTGACGCAGATTCGTTATTCTACTCGCTCTGTCGTTGCAAATGCGACACGGTCACTCACTGTATGTGCTTACCCACCGGCGTCTAACATCCAATTAAACCAGCCAGCGAAGTCGTCCTCATTCACACATACACACTACATTCCACTCTCATCAACCAGTTTGATAGCTTATGTTACGCCTATGCAAACTATTTTCATTGTATTAACATTGACGTTCGGAGCACACCTGGTATAAGTCTGATAAAGTAATCGAGGATCAGCCGTTGCATCAGAAAAAAATTAGTTACTTAATTTTTATCGGCACATGTATTTTAACTCAATATTGAATATATTAATAGTACTAATATACGGACACTTATTTTAAAAAACTGGATTTAAAATTTGTTTTGGAGCAGACGATTGGCTATGATAGTTTTTTTTAAACAAGATTTTTTGAAATTATGGTTTAGCCATTTGTACATAAGTACATTTAAAATGATTAAACTAACAGGCCCATTTATACTTTACAGTATACGTTATAGGATTACAATTTTTCTAAACGTTTAAACATTTCATAAAATGCGGATAACTATAGATAATTGTCAATACGTTTTTGACAACAATATTTACTAATGATACGGTTACCCGTATCCATATAATAACAAACACTACCTATACTGTATAGTGCTTTTCCAGATTAGCACTTACCATTGTTGTAGAAAATCGCATATGTTTAAGTTAAACGTATTTATATTATAATACTACGTTTTAAGAAAAATTCCTGAACATTTGCAAAAATTTAATTTTTCTGCATTTTTGTTATTTTTGTCTTTATGGTACAGTAACAACATTTATCTTTAGATTTTAAATGGCAACTGACAAAATTGAATGTGACTGTTTCGATCGATAACACACTTTTTGCGCGATCGCCCATGAGTCACTTGATCAAGTTAAAGAAGGATATAAAGAATTCTTGGTTTCAAAGTCAGCAAATTGGTTCAGTGAGCAGAGTCGACACTTTCAGAGCACTAGCTAACTAAAAAATGATACAATGCATCTTAAATGGTAGTCTTTGTTGTTTGTAATTTAAATTTGCACATAAAAATAAAATTAAAGTGTTAAGAAACTTTTCAAGCCTAGTATTTGCAACATTTTGCAATTTTCGACATAATTAGTTTAAAGAATAACTGTATTATATTCTGTTTTATAGTGGAAGACAAAGTACTAAAAATCAAATGTTAGAAGAAATTTTTAATAATGCAGCTACATGTAATAGACAAAATAATAAAAATACTTGTCGCAGTGGGACATACTTTTACTGTTCCTGGTAACATTGGGCACAGCGTAAATCAACCGTCTCTTGTTTGTTGCAGCTAGTATAGACTGTGCACTACTAGTAGAGTGAGGAAGTGTGGTTGTAGACTATGTGCAGATGTGGTGAGTAACCAGCATGTCCGACCAGATGGGGTTTCAAAGAGGTGTGGTGCCCGTCCACCTGGAACAAAACAGCTACGTTATGCGGTGTAACATAAGGCACGGTCTCGAAAGTTATGACCGCATACACATTGGGCGGTAAAATAGGAAAAACGAAGCTGCAAAATAGGGACCGTAGGACCTTGAAACGTATTGTAACGTCGCAGAAGAAAACAACAGCCGATAAAGTGACTACAAAACTTAATCAGTACTTAAACATCTCACAATCAATGTAATCTAAAACAGTGAAGCGAGAACTGCATAAAATGGGTATCCATAGGTATGTTGCACGAATGCTCAAAGGCGACGTGCATGGTGCAATGTCTACAAAAATTAAACGTTCAAAGACTGGCAACGTATTGATTGGTAGAACGAGTCATTCTTTACCCTCTTCTTCACCACTGGACGTGCGTTTGTCTGGAGAACACCCTTTTTAGCATACGATATGGAGTATCTCCGTCTGACTGTCAAACAAGGTGGCGGGTTTATTATCGTCTGGGGCGCTATATCATGGTATTCTCATGGAAAATTGCTAGACCTATTCAAAAGTGGTTTCAAGAGCATGCTGAATGATGATGAGGTTCAACATCTTCCCTGGGCCACCCAGTCTCTAGACCTGAATATTATCGAGCCTTTGTGGGCTGTTTTGGAAAACAGGGTTTGGCGTTGATTTCCACCCCCTTCGTCTCTGCCTAAGCTGGAGGCTATGCTACATAAATAATGGCATTAATTTCCACTCACCACAATTCAGAACTTGTATGGGTGTTCGCGCCAATCTCAAAATTATATTTATTTTTGAAGTTTTAAATTAGAGCCGGCTATATTTTTTAATTCCGTCTTATATATATTTGAAATTTGTTTTATCGGCCCAATTTGTCCCAGCACACGTTGCGATAAGGCCGGCAGTCTGGGCCAATTGCTTTTGTGCACTTGCACTTGGCATTTCGACTTCGTTTAGTTCGCCCGACTTTACGCTTTTGCTTTTATTCATAAAAACTTGCATTTCGCATTTCGTTTGCGGTATTACGCTTTTGGCTTTGTTCGCGTTTTGCATTTGGCCTTTTCTGGCTGTTCTCGCAGGCAAATTTTCCGTAAGACGGGAACATTTCTCTTTTTAACCGAGAGTTCGCCGGCGGCTTTACTCGGTAACTTGTCCTATTTTTTATCCATATCCTTATCCTTAGCCCCAGGACCAGCAGCAGGAAACCGATATCTGCGAGAAAGCGCCGTTTCCACAGGTTGGTGTTTTAACTTTAAGTTTGTTTTCAAGTTCTCTATTCAAAATTCAAAATTACCTATACAGTCCACTTATTCCGGCCGCACCAATGGGTTTATTCTGTCTGGAATTCAAGCTGTATTGGGTGCTAAAGGTAAATCAACACCATATTAATACAAGATGTTTTGACTTTCACGAGTGTTTCCATCATTTTGTCCAATACCTGTAAATAACCGTAAATCTGTGGGAGTGTCAAAAGAGTATCGTCTGAAAATAAAAATTGTGTTGGATGCCGTTCAAGTAACTTTCGAATGAAATATTGTTAAGGTTTGTGATAAAACCGTAAAGAGAAAAAGTATGTCAAAATTGATCCTCTCTCGATTTTAAAATTGTTTAATAAAAATCAAAATTGTATGGCTTCTTTACACTTTACTAGTAAAAAAGCCCGCCACAAAGCTAAATATTTTTTTAGAGTTTTGTTTATTTAATTAAAGAAGAAATGAGCCAACAATCGTTTCGTCAGCCATATCTAAGCATGATGACATTTGTTCGGCTATATTCGGTTTCACATAAATCAAAGTTGTGCCGCATGCGTCTACTAACGGCAGGACTTAACCACGTAGTGCATGAAACAACGATAGGTGGCGTAAACTGTCTAATTACTTTATGATAATTTATGTTTTGACCTATAATAGGTCAACCGTAATGTAAATCGAAAAACTAAAACCTTTATGCGAGGTTTTGTAACAAACCCGTCCAAATAAGGTATTGACCTTTGAAATAGGTTTATAACTGTAGAAGGAGTTGCAATGTTAGTTACAAACAAACAAACAAAAAAACACACACACACGGAAAAATTCGTGAGAACAAATTTTACAATTTTTTTCCTATCGAATAAATTTCCGCAAATTTTTATAACTATTTCTTATCATATTTTTACAGGCGCTGTATTTTATTCATAGGGTATAAAGAACCTGGTGTCATGCTACAACAAATGTTTCAGTGTTGGTGAAAGTTATGTAGAAAAATACTTTAAGGTTTATTCTTTTATTCAATAAATAAATTGTTGAAAAATAAATTGTCTCTATTTTTTCATACCAAAACTGAACTCAGTTTCCAAACCCGCTTCATAGTACACTTTAAAATTTTCATGTAATTTAAATCCGTAAAACCTAATTAAGAAGTTAAAATAACATCAATATTAAGTTGTACCATCTTTCTTAAGAACGGATCCACCGCAATAAAAAAAATGGCTTTCCGTGCAACTTCTAAAAATCGATCATATAAATATGAATATTAAAAATGCAGGCCTGACTGATATCTTGAAGAAAATACACGCATGAGCTTCGAAATGAAATTGTAATTTTGTGAAAATTAAAAAATGTTGCAATACAGGCAATTTTAAAATAAATTGGAACAGTTGAAACTGTCTAAAGATATCCCACTCACCGGAGCTCATGGGCTTATGAGCAACGTTGCAAACTTGCCTTGACCTGTATACGGAAGGCTGACAATGTTGCAGCCGCTTATTTTAAACCCTTTCCGTCATGCGAGACATATTTGCGTAGAATTCACGGCCTTGGTTCTACCACAACCGTCTTAATTGTTAACTCCATTTAATAATAGCCGCTTATACGTCACAGGGCTGCTGGAAAATTGTTTGAAAACAAACAAATAAAAGTAAATAAAAAAATTAATTCTTATTAAAAACAAAGTTTCGCTTTCATCAAGGGTTGCCTTTAAGAACATTATATAGATCATATATCCATAAATGATGGACAGCTTACAATTTTAATTTTTCTATTTGGCTTACAATTTAAGACAAATTAAAACAAACTTGTAAGATCATGCAAAATAATTGTTCCTGATATGCTAAATCGTGGTTGGATAAAGATACGACAAAATATCTGCTTCAGAAGGAGCATTAAAAGTGTTACAAACTATAAATAAAAAGCTGGCTACGTTTACTGCTACGTTTGTTATTTAAATCTAACACACAAAATTATATTGGGATTATAGAGAGTGTTGAAGTCTTTATAAGATTCTAACAAAATACAAATAAAAAATAGTTTTTCTAAGACTTATTTAATCACTTTAGTAATGACATATAAAACTACGTAGATAGAAAATGCGCTTTAGAAATTTGGAAAACACTAAATAAGACTTTAAAAATACTAAGTAACTAAATTAATATTGCAACTTTAAATATTTTTTTAAATTAATTAATTGTCTGGGTAAATTTCTAATTATAACACTTAGTTGATTTTGTCAAAGATGCTACGTAAATTGTTATAGTTTTCTTACAAAATTTAATATCAGCTATAAAATACACAAATGTTATTGTCGGACACTTTAGTAATATTAGAAAAAATATAAAGTCAAAATTTTCATAAATATTTATTTTACTTTAAAGTTAACGCAGAACGTAATTTTAATATCTCTAGCCTACTAACTAAAATAAGTGTATCTATGTATTTGGTTTCTATTCTACTCTTAAGCAATTTTATAAGCCAACCAAACAACAGATATTATAAATTATTATATGCGGTTTGTGTGATTAAGCAGCTAAATTCTCAGTACATTGAGTAATCGGTTAACGAGCAGTTCGGACTGCGAACAAATCTGACGAAAATTTTTATGTTCGAGCAACAAAAAGAATATTCAGATAACCAACACCTTACAGTACATTTGTGGAATTGTATTTTACTGCCATTTATGAACGGTTTTTGGAACGATAGTTTGACCTTTTTGCGTGCTACTTGATTTCTGTTCCCTGATTTTTTCTATGTGCTTTTCTAGGCTTTTTATATAAAAAACTGATAATATTATAGGACTTCGTGTGGAGCATCAAGAACTATGCCTACCATAGAAACCAAGTAAGTGGCAAAAGATCCTGATGTTGCTAGGCAGTGTAGCTTGAACAGGTCTACAGCAGTCGCAAGCTTAGCTAAAAGGTATAATTAAGAAGACTCGAGCAACTAAAGAAGTAACGAAAAACAAAGATGTGCCATGCAGAAAACAATGAAGAGATGCCTTTAATTTAAAATAAAATGAAAAAAATGCAACTAGTATGACTATCCTTCAAGAAAAAAGAGAAATGTTTGAATAACTGAAGAAACAAACTCTACATTCGTCACATGAGGAGGTTGAATTTAAGGCTACCACTAGAAGGTTTGCAAAGTTTAGAAACAAATAGGACATTAAATATGTGGTAATGCTCGGTGACTCTGGTAGTGCAGATAAAAGGAAGCTGAGAAGTGCTGTCTCAAATTGTGAAAAACATATTTTTTACGAAAAATTTTCAATTGTGATATGGTTTAATTTGGAACCGCACGCCTAACCGTACTTACATCAACAAAAATAAGAAAAATATTCCTGGACATAAACTCTTGATAGACCTATTGACGTTATTTTTGAACCTAGTGATGAAAAAGAAAGAAACGAAAGAGGACCAATACCGACGATTTTTTAAAAATGTAGGAGTATATCAGAACAACCATCTTAGAATGGTATCCAGACTAGGTCGATGTCAACAGGCTTGGGAATCTCTACAACGGCTATGCTATTAATCACTTCCGATAAAGAAGAGACATCAGAGAAATTATTTAAGGCTCCGTAAACAGAAAAAAAACAAGACTGATAAAAATTCAAGACTATGTATGTATGTATTATTGTTTTTACATATAATTAAACTTACAACAATATATTTTGGCTTCGAATTAATTTATTTAATCAAAATAAGAACCATTAAATTCTACACATTTTTTCCAACAAGAAAAAAGTTTTGGGCTTTCACTTAGTTGTTAAAGACCTTCTGCAGAAAGTTTTCTAGGTGCTTGAAAGTGGTAATTGGTGGGAGAAAGGTCTGGTGCGATGGTTTCGCTAGGGTCCAAGAAATTGTAGTAAAGGACCCGCGTCCCGACCATCAAATAGTAAACATTACCTTCGTTTGATGCTGCTTCGGTTTAGGGAAGTGCTTTGGTGTTTTATCTCTGTCCAGATACTGCACTGAACGCCGTCGGTTATATAATCCATTCTCGTCGCATGTTACAATACAATCAAGATCATTTTTGATTTTCATTCAGGTTGTGTGGCATCCATTTGTCACGCTTTTTTAATTTTTCTATTTGGTTAAAATGGTTTAGGCACGTGACACGAATGGGCGAAGAAAGGCTGCCAATAAACGTATTAGAGGCAAGAAGAGAAGGAAAAGAGGAAGAGGAAGGCCAAGGCAAACATGGATGGAAACTATCAGGAAGGAAGTGGAAAGGAGGGGGAAAAGCATGGCAGAAGCTAAACAAATCGCTAGGGACAGGGAGAGATTTCGAAAATGGATAGAGGACCCGACACCTTAGGGTATAAGGGGTGGACAAAGAAGAAGAAGGTTAAAATGTCAAACAATTGTTGAATGGTCAACGCTAAATTCTTCTCCAATCTCTTGCGTAATTTTTTGGGGGTCCGCTTTAATAATAGCACTCAAATAATCGTTCTCAACCGCAAAAAAATGTCACGATTCTCCTCATCTTTGAACCTTTCGTCCCCTTGACGAAAAACCAATGCTTGGTTAACATTGCAAGCAGTTTTTGCTGCTTTACGTCTTAAGTTGAACTCGTACAATAAATTGCCTTTTTTCCATCATTATTTAGACAGTCTAAAACAGACCAAAAACAAATATTTATAACAACAAGCAGAGCAAACTTTGCTGTTTAAAATGGTATATTACATAAACGTAGTTAAAAAAAGTATTTAAAAAATTCAGCATCAAAGTTTACACTTCTGTTCATGGACTTTTAGTTTTTTAAGCTTATCTTAAAGTGGAAGCAGTTTTTATTGGATTTATTTTTTTTTAAACTCCCTTTCATTTTTCGCTCAGCTGAAGGCAACGTGAGTCGGTGCTCGCTAAGCTCGTCGACTCCATGCACTCCAGACAACGCAATCATTAAGACCAAGGGAGCACCAACTTCCTATTTGTTTTTCACAACTTTATTGGTAACCAAAAACTATTTCTGGCTGTTTGGTATATATTTCATAATTTATTCAAGTCAATAATTTAATTGTAAATTGTGAGGTTTTGCGACATAGTAAATAAAATAATTTTTTTCTGAAAAAGCTAATCGATTTGAGTAAACTGGTTGTGTTTAAGTCACCGTCATGTACCTCCTGAATACTAAAAAAGTTTTATAAGCACAGCTCACATATTCGCAGAAAAAATTGAAAAAACCGAGTTAATATAATTATGAGCAAGAATATAAACCAATAAAAAACGCATTTATTTTTGCACAGGCCTGATACAAAATTGACTTTGGTGAATACGATCAAATAAATATATTAAAGGCATCAAGTTTAAGGACAGCAAAAGCGATATTGGATTGACTGTACTCCTTAGCTCACCCTAAGGATTCTTTTCTTCAAATTTCTATATAACTAATTCAATAAAAAACGATCACGTAGAACGACGTTCAAAAATAACAAAAACATTGTCCAACAAATTGCTATTTAAACAAGACAAGATCTGTTCTGGACAACGCAAGACCATATAAGTAAACTGAGAACATATAGAGCAATAGTACATCTATCTAAAACATATGCCTTAAATACACAATTTATAAAAAAATTGCAACATATTTATCGTGGACAACCTTAGTATAATTAGAAAATAATTTACACGTTTACGAGTACTGTAGGGGTCTCTACAGCAGCGGCTCTAACATCAAAAGCACGGCAGCAATAATGGCGGCGATTCCTTTATTAGTCGTGAACTTTGCAATATTACGGTCTTTACAGCGGCATTTCGAAATTCGTTACAGTATATTGTAGCATTATTTTTTACAGCTGTATGATACTTTTATAAATTATAAAGTGGCGAAGGAAGCGGAGCACTTATTAACTTCATGTTGTCCGTCTGTCTGTCTGTCCGTCCGTCCGTCCTTGCAAAAACTTGAGAACGGCTGGGAATTTCCAAATTCTGTTTTCACCAATCGACGGACAACCAAAAAGGCTTGTTTTCTAGTGATTTTGAAACTGATTGGTCAAAGGTCAGCGTTAGTTTGGGAGACTGCTTCGCTACTTCGCTATGCATTGCTAGCTTTGCAGGTTTATTTAAATTATCTACTCTAGATTACTTTTATTTAATTATTATCGAATTGTCTTATTTTCCAAAGAAATAAAAACAAAATTAAATTTGGCAGATAGTTTATTTTTTTATTTGCGAACAGAGAGAAGGGATTAGCCAGCACAGCTTTTCTTTGAAATTCAGCCGAAAATAGTGTTCGAAACTAGGAAAAGAAATGGTAATCGAACGCGTTTTCTGTCAGTATAAAGCGGCAGATGCAGAGTGCCCCCATCAATTTTTGGAAGATTGGTTGTTATGTTTACACCCTAGGCTTTTTATGTTTATAGGCTCGGAACCGCACTTGCCTTTCAAATATCTTCTTCGTGCTGCTTTGCACTTTGCCGCTGCCAGTCGTCATTCACAGCGCCGGCAGGGCAACTTTTATAGCTATCTGCGGCTTTTATCCGCCCCCCGTCATCTTATTTCAGTTCGGGTTGGTTTTCATTCTCGCAATTTATACGCGGAAAATTTTATTGCACCTGAAGAGCGCGAAAGCAGTTGCACTTTGGCCTTTGCCGCCTCTAATGAAACACTCGTGTGAGAAATCAACGCGGCGAAATCTAAATGAATTTTGAGGCAAATGTGCAGCCCAATGATACATTTTCGGGGACAGGCGTTAATGTTGGGGCTGGCTCTAACGCTCTCCATTCAGATTTTGTTGCCTTTATCCAGAGCCAATAAAACAGTAATTAATGGTGGATATCTGGAGATCAACCTGTTTTGTAAATTGAACCGATGCTTAATGCTAATTTATTTCGGATATGCTCCATTTGGAGCTAATTGGTTCGGCTCTCATTAATTACAAATTGCGATTTTTTACTGCAGATTTTCATCGGGCAATTGTTTTGCTATCAACACAACTTTCGTTGCAGTAGTATAAAATATTCGAGCCATACGAATAGAAATTTGCTACTTTCATTTATGAAAGTATAAATATAAAATATTTAAAACACGTACTCTAAAAAGTACTCTAGGAAATGTCAATTAAAAGAAAATAAACTATTTAATCGTTCTTCCTGAGCAACAGTTGCGACCGTGGTTTCTAACGTTAGACTTGATTTAGATAAAATCCTTAATCAAAAAGAGCTTAATTAAGCAGAAGAAAATAAAATAATATAAACCGTAATAGATTTTTATCGTGTAATAATAATAAGTGATGATACCTAACCGAATTATGGACGTCAATGCTGGCGTTTTTTTTTTTATAGATAAAGGAAACCAAAAGAGGATAAGTTAAATAAATAAATTGAAACAGAAAAAGTATTTACTGACCACTCATAAGAATAAAGTATAGAAGAGATGGAAGCGATTTTCAGTAAATTGATTGAAGTAAATGAAAAATTAAAAAGCGAATTGAACAAACAACTATTTGATATAAAGACAGAACTCACAGAAATAAAAAATATTTACATAATATAAAATTAGAATGAGAGAAAGCAAAAATTTAACAAAAAGAAAAAGGAATGTCCAAAAAAATTAATGACCTTGAGACCAAATATAAAAACAATAAAAGAATAAAAGAAAGAATAATTTAGTAATTAAAAGTTTAAAATTCGGAGAAGACTAGTTTGGAAATTTAAATTTAAAACAAAATGTTACCGAGTTTGTTAAAAAGAGATGAGGATAGAAATTAAAAAATGCACATAAGGTAGGAAAAACTGAATCTATGATGTATTGTAAAATGGGCATATTTCAAATGCAAGATAGAAGTCCTAAAACAAAAACAGAAGCTAGGGAGCAACATGTGCATAAACAAACGTACAATTAAAAACGTAAAGTTCAATTTGCAACAAGAAAAGTTACCTGTAAAGAGTGGAATACAGTAAGTTAGGAATAAACGGCCTGAAATATGAATAGCCGAATAAAGAAAAAGGAAACTTGATAAAGGCTGACTGAATAAAATACTAATAAAAAAATACAACCTAATACAAAGTGATAGACATGGCAAAAAGTATGGTAAAAGTAAAAAAGTTCAAAGACAAACCAAAACTAATAGGGTAACGCTACACAAGTAAGAAGGGAGATGAAGGGGCATGGAATAAAAATCCTTGGAAATAAGTAAAGCAAACAAAAAAGAAAAAGAAAGAAACAGAACGTGAACATGCTAAAAAGAGAAATATAAAAACAGAAATGGAGCAGAATATGTACAAATTCGAAATATTAGCTAAACAGGAAACTAAGCAGAGAGGCTACTGTTATAGACTTAGAAATTTATATTGTTTTTAATAGTGGAAACAATGAGAGTAGTTTTGTGGTATGATTCTTAAGATTCGAAAAGACTGAAACAAAATATAATAAATTTTGAACCAATATCAGGAAGAATATAAGTTTTTACAATTCGAAGAAATTTGAACAAAATGAACTTGAGAAAATAAAAATGAGGTGAAAAAGAATCAGTTTTATGAAAAGGTATCGGACATATATAAAAAAAAATAATGTTATAAGGAAACTAGTGAAAATCAGAAGAAAACATAGATATTATCTAATGATAGACAGGCACAGTAAATATTGAAGAGATATAAATGACTACCGATCAGTGCATCAAACATACTCAAGATGTTTTTAATTTTTGACAACGGGGTGGCTTCTATCAAATAATGTAACTTTAGAAATAATCGTTAAAGGTCCAGCAAGTTTCTGCAATTTAGTTGAAGAAAGCAAGAACTAAAAATAATTAGCTTTCCAATAAATAACATATATATGTAGTTTTACATTTAGAAAAAGCTATTAAAAACGATATCCGTGTTTTGGTTCTTATGCCTATATAATTTGTCTTTTGAAAGAGTTACTTTCAACCTAATTTTCTGATATCCTTGAATAATAATTGGGAATTCATAAAGAGTTCTGGAGATAGCTTTGATATAAGCCAATAAATCGGAAACTTTTTTGGAAATCAGTTTTTAATAACACATTTGTAGAATTCTGGTTAAATGAAGAAAGCTCAACATTTGGAAAATGGAATACTGCGCAGCGTACATCTTTTTCAGAAACAATAAAAAACAATTTATTCTCTATGGGTGGATCTGGAAAATACATTATATAGCGAACATTTTATTATAGGTATTCACATTGTTTGAAGCTAATATTTCTTTGACTACTTTTGACTAGACTTTTCCTAAAAGCAATGTTACCTTCTTTTTTTTTTATTTTATTATAGCTGGCTCTGCAATATACAATGCAATACACGGCTTGGTTGTTATAGTACAATTAAATAAGAACTAAAATACATACATTGAGGTTTAATCTAGTGGGGATTAACTGATAAATTACATTTCTATCTTAATTTGACATTAAGTTGGGTTATATACCACATTTAAATTAAGTCCTGTGGTAGTTTACGTTTAAGACGCCTGTGAATATTTTTTTGGCCTAGTTTAAATTTGGTAGCACTTGAACACAAGGTTAGATTTTGGAAAAACTTTACAGTGGATTTATTAATGAAATCTGTAATTAATGGAACACTTAATTCACTGTGAACTTGATTATTACGCACAAACCAAGGGCAGTTGACGGCGATTCTGAGCACTTTGTTCTGGATTGTTTGGAGTTTCTTCATGTTTGTCTTTGATGTGTTGCACCATATTGGACATGCATACGTAAGAATTGGTCTGAGGATTCCTCTCTAGATAAGTACAACACACTCAGGTCTGAGGTGAGATTTGCAGTTTATAAGGGGATATAATGCACTCAGTCTGTTGTGGCACTCGTTGAGTTTTTTATTGATATGAAACCCCAGTTCAATTTCGCGTCTAAGTGCACGCCTAAATATTTAACAGCCGAGTCCTTTGGATTCCAATCTATTTCGTTATTATTTATTTTTATTTTTGTAATTTGCTCATATCTCTTGAGGGTAAAAATTTTTGTTTGACATTTATCAGAATTTATTTTAATTTTCCATTTCTGAAACCATGCACATAACGTATTTATAGAGTTTTGTAGGAGTACAATTGCTGTATCAAGACTGAGGCTCTGTGTAATAATTGCAGTATCGTCAGCATACATGGCCAGCGTTGAGTTGAGATCTGTAGGTACGTCGTGAACGAATAGGTTGAATAAGGTGGGTCCCAGAATACTGCCCTGGGGTACTCCGGCCCGAATAGGTTTAGAACTAGATAAGGTTGAGCTGATCCGGACCCTAAAAGTTCTGTTAGTGAGAAATGAGTGAATGATTTTGGTTAGGTAATGTGGAATGTTTAAAAGCCCCATTTTGTATAGAAGTCTATCATGCCAGACCTTGTCGAAAGCTAAGTCTATAAATACAACCGCAGTGTATTCTTTCTTTTCAAACCCTCTTTCAATTGATTCACTTATTCTGAGAAGCTGGTGAGAGGTCGGGTGATGGGTTCGGAAGCCAAATTGAAGATGAGGAATAGTATCATTTTGGTGGAGGTAATCTTGTAATCTGGAAAGTGTTACTTTTTCTAAGAGCTTGGCCAGGGTTGACAGGAGACTGATAGACTGATAGCACATTTGCAGTTTTCCATGCTGTCGGAAAGTATCCTAGTCTGAGACAGGCGTTGTATATTGAGGTTAAGTAAGCCAGAGCCTTATTTGATAGGTACTTTAGCATTTCGTTTGTTATAAGGTCGGGCCCAGGGGTCTTACGCTTAGGTAATATTGTTATATAAGATTTAATTTCTTGGACAGATGTAGGAGCTATTTCGTGGTTATCCTGTAAGTGCATATTTGCGATTGCGCTTCTTACCTGCCTTTCGAAGTGTTCGTCTTGTTCTTCAAAATTGGGCGTAAATTCCTGTTCAAGATGAGTTGCTAATAAGTTGGCTTTTTCATCATCGGAGGAGTATCTGGCGTTATTTGATATCATAGGATAGATTATACTCGATTGTCTTAATAATCGTTTGGTAGATAACCACATAGATGGGTCACCGGGTTTAGTGTTTTCAAGGTAAGAATTGTATCTTTAGGTTCTTAGACTATCAAGTTCATTCTTTACTAAGTGACATAGTTGGTTATACAGTGTTTTAAGGTATGGTAACCGACGTCTTTGCCAATCCCTTCTATATCTATTCTTTTGCTTAATTAGATCAAGTATGTAGTTGGGAGTTCTAATATGCTCGGCAACTTTCCTTTGCTTCCATGGAGTGGTTGTTTCTTGTATACTTGCTTGTAATGCTGATGTGTATTGTAGGACGGCATTGTCTATATCCGGGAGAAGTTCAGGTGGTCCCACCCAACGGAGTTTTTGATCAAGGGTCGACTGAAAATTGTCCCAATCAGTTTTACCATGCGCTAAGCTATGCGGTGGAGGTATTATTTGAGGGGTATTGTGGAGGCTGATGATGACAGGAAGATGATCAGAGTCCAATTCAGATGCCACTGTTTGGTACACTGGATAAGTGACATTTTTATGCAGTATAACATCTAAGATGTCAGGTTGATGGTCTGTTCGGTATGGATGGTATGTGTAGTCATCAGGGGCTGATATTAATATACTGTGTTTGGCCATAATGTTATGCAACTTCATCCCGTCTGGATTACTAGCACGGCATCCCCATGTGGTATTTTTTGCATTTAAGTCTCCTAAAACTAACGTGGGCTCGTTGCTGCTGAACAATTCACCGATTTCGTCTTCAACAAGCCATTTATTTGGGGTTTGTATGCAGATGTAAGGGTTAAAGAGCCATTAGTTTTCATGTGTATTTTGATAGAAATAGCTTCTATGTTTTGAAGAACACCCATATGGAGGAGGTGATGGCTGAATTTCTTTTTAATTATAATTGCAACTCCGCCTGATGCTGTTACAGCTTCTTGGTCTTTCCGATATACGTGATACCCAGGAATTCTGAATTTTTCGGTGCTTACAAAGTGTGTCTCTGTGATACACGCGATATCAATGTTGTGTCGTGTCATGAATTCTATAAAAGTTGAACGTTGAGATTTAAGACCATTGGCATTCCAATTTGTCACTGTTATATTATTTATTAACGGAGGATTATTTTGATCCATTATTTAGCAATGTTGGTAATAACGTTGTTAGGAATGGCATTATTTTGTCTAAATGGGGGATTAGCAGTTCTATTAATTTCTTAAGTACTGTGGAGATAAGGTTGGTTGATGATTGCTGTTCGTCGATAGTGGAAACGTTGGGTTTGGATACAAAACGTCTTGGGGGCGATGACTCATTAGTCGTAGTATTTTGTTTGTCTATTACTGCTTGGGCGTATGATCTGTTTTGAGTTCTAAAGCTAGAGTTTCTTGTTTGGTTCAGGGTTACCTTAGCGTAATAACTACAACCTTTGTAGTTCGCTGGGTGCTTTTCCAAGCAGTTTACACACTGAGGATCATCTCCAGGTCGTTTAGGGCATTCGGTAAATAAGTGATGGCCAGTGCACTTCACACAGCGTGCTTGCGAGTGGCAATAGTTACGTATGTAGCCGTACAGTTGCCATTTTTTGCACTGAGGAATTTCCTTCGACTTTCTTCGTATCTCTACTTCTACTATGCTGTGGTTTAGTTTTGTTAGTTTGAAAATTTCCTTGCCTTCTTGGGTGTCATCGAGATCCACCGCGCATAGTGGGATCAGATATCTGTCTTTGTTGTATAATCTGGCTACTTTTTGTACCGGATATTTTAGAGTTGTTAATTCGATTTCATCTTCCGTAAGGGAGACAGGGACGTTTCGGATTATTACAGATAAGTTGCGAACTTCTGGGTTTTTAAATGTATGGTAGGCTAGATTGTTCTCGCTGTAATGCTTAGTCATTACTCGGTAATCCTCTATACTGGTGAGATTTATTCTTAATTGTTTGTTTCTAACTACAGCAGTAAATTCACTCATAGCTTTTTCCTTAAGATCAGTAATTATTTCTTGAAATTTTAATTTGTCTGCATTATGCAGATAAATGGGATCTTTATTTTATTCTCCTTAGTATTAACAGATTGGGACGGAGCGGTAACAGAGGTATCCATGTCTTTTATAGCTGCAGCGAGTTTACCTTGATAAATGGTTTTACCGGCATTCTCGATTTGTTTCTCCGTAACGTAAAATTTATTTTTGGTTATTAGATTTTCAGGTATAAATAAATATTTTCTATTCGGTTCGGATACAGGTGGCGATAAGGTAGAGCTGGTTCGTTTAAGATTAGGATTGCTCATCTTGAATAAAGAACCCCTCCGCAGGGGCTCTTATTGGTAAAGTCTTTGTTTTATTCAATAGTAGATTTATGCGTTAAAGGTATTAAATTGTTAAATAAATAAATAAATACACCTGACCTTAGACTGCGGCTCGGCGCTGCGATATCGCAGGTAAAATTGGCCCGCACACGCCCACTCTGCTTCAATGTACGGACCGGACTCCCCTACTTCTTTTTAATTCACTTTAATTATACTTTTTTGTAATGTTAAAGTGCCTTTTACTTGGCAAAATTCATAACTCAAATTCAAATGAAAGCATAAGTGAAGAAATTTGTCCCCGCATTTTTTATAAAATATTTATTAACTTTATTGCTACTGTCTATTTTACCCCTTTTCAGGATCCGTTTAAAAACTTTGATAGTATATTTAGCCTTTAATAATGACTCTGTTGGGACAAAATGGAATTTTGGAGAGTTTGTATTGATATTTGGATAAATTTTAGTTATATAACCCTTTAGCCCACGCTCTCTCTTGTACCTTTGAAATTAATGTGGACAAGGTAGAAAGCTTGTAGAATTTGTTAAGACAAAAAAATTGGAGTTTGTGTAACGAATAAGGATTTACATTGCCAACAGTATCATTGATAATGTTGTCTTTAAATGTGTGGTAAATAATCTTCAAGATCTACGTTTATATAGTAAACATAGAGTTAATGGCATCGTTTTGTCTATAGGGGCGTAAGTTATAACTATTAGGGCAAGATTTGGTGACGACAGAGAAGAACATTGCAACAAGTGAGAAATGTGAACAAACACATATGCAAGTGCATTAACACAGATCCCAAAACTCAAGAAAACATACAAAAAAATGACCAAGCACTTAATAAAAATTGTAAAATATTCTAATGTTTCTATTCTTTACTGCTGATTAATTACTTTACTAATCTCCGCGATGCTTGTGGCGTCTTACTTTGGTAATGCATAGGATTTGCTAAAATAGTCCATTACTACTAGAATAAATTTATTTTCACTGGTAGTTGTAGGGAACGAACGGATTAGTTATGTCAATAGCAATTCTCTCAAAGGAACTCCCGACCTTATACTGTTTTACTAATGCTTTTGGCTTTTTCTGTGGGTTGTTGCTCGTTGCTCATACTATACATTTCCAGCACTAATCTGTAACGTATTATTTACAACTCACCCAGCAAACCCACTTATTCAAACACATCTGAAACCCTTTTTTTGGGACCAGCAATTGAGGTTTTCTCTAAGATCCATCTTTGCTCCCCCGCACACGCTGTAAAACATCGTCTTCTACAATGTTGTGCCTAATACGACTTTAATGCTGGCGAACACGGAGCCACTTCTGTGCAGTTGGGTTTTCCTTCAGCTTCTTTCTATTTCCAGGCATATTTCAAAATCAGGTCTTCTTTCTGGTCATGTTTAACTCGCTGCCATAAGTCGCACTCATTCGCAGTCTGGGGCCATTTTCTTCTTTGCACGACTACGGTTGCTGTAGTCTTCTAGACACGGTTTTTTTGACAAAGCGTCGGCATTAGAATTACTACTCCTAACTCTATGCTCCGTCTCAAAGTCGCATTGCTGAAGCCATTCAATCGATCTTGCTACTTGGACTTTCCGTATTTTTAAAGTTGAAGAGCCACTTTAGTACAGCATGGTCAGTCCTCAAAAGTAACTTTCTGCCATACAGATGTTTATGAAAGTGCTCCGCAGTAAGTATAACGACACTCTTCCAATTCTCACACTGCTCGCATCTGTATCTAAAAGAAACTTATTAGTGCGTTTACTAAGGCACGCTACAGGTTCTCAAAAGCTTCTTGACACTCTCCGCTCCACTCAAAACTTTGACCTTCTTCTATTAGTCGTGTCAGAAGCATTAATTTTCTCATCCTGTGCTATCTTTACTTCACTAATTTCTTCTCTCACCTGATTCAGTTTGTCTTTTAACGTTCTAGAGAATATCACAACTTAAATCTGTTTTTATATTATTTATATTAAAGTTCAGATTTGCTATATTCAAATAAAAAATTTTAACCCACTCAGCATGGCGCTCACATAACTCGCAATTTTAAAATAAAAATTTTCTGGGTCCTCGTCGACATCAATTAAGTTGGTTAAGTCTAAACTGTAATATGGCTTTATTTTCAGTAATTTCTAAATCTCTTTTTTCTAACTCTCGTTTGAGGTCGCCCACCTTAAGGTCGAAAAGCGTTACGTTCCTCGCTGCCATGCTTCCCTGTATTTATTTTAATTTATTCACCAATCACCTTGCAAATACGAAAATACCCCGAACCTAACACAAATTGTAACGTTCCTGCTCTTTACGGTTATGAATAAAATGTGCAAATTTACTAAAGCTACTTGTTTATTCTATTTACTGATAGTTAGGAGAATTATAAGAGAATATGGAAAAACAACCTAGAAATCTAAGAAAAGCTAAATATAAACACAAAAGAAGGCTTTGGAAATTTTAGAAAAACGTTATAGGAAAATATAAAAGTTTAAAAGACAAAGTTAAAAATAGAAGAGGATACTTTCTTGATAAATCCGTGAAGCAACAATCATTTACAAAACGATGTAATTAAAATGCCTTTTTTAACAATTGGTGGGTGCAACAGGAAAGCAGGGGCTTGATTTTAAATTTAGAGTGGTACTGGAATGGAAGTATCAAAGGGCGGGACCACAATGGAAATAAATGAGCGCACTAAACCCAGTGATAAAAACTTATCGAGCACAATAGAATTCTTTGAAGTTGTAAAATTATTCAGATCGATGTCATTAGGGCAGAGAAGTCGAGCGTTGAAAGTTCTATTGTGTAATCTACAAAGTGCTAATTGTGCTTATTAAAAACAGCCCTAGGAAAAAATCATTAATGTGCAACACAATATAGAAAGCCCAGGATTTAAAATGTTAATTGGCTTTGTAGTTCATCTCTAGAAACAGACAACAGCAACAAATATACTCTCCTTACTGTAGCCAATGAGTCTGAAGTGTTCGCCAAACCAAATTAACTGTTTATTGTAACTTGTTTCATAAAAATACATGTAACTTATATAAGTCGTTGATCTTCTGGAACAAAACAATCTTAAGAAGAAAGTATTGTAACAGTCGACCCGTTGGGGCTAGGCTTTCCAAGCAGGACAGTAATTTATGAAATTTCCAGAATAACATACAAGTGTACGGGGGAGCTCAGGAAGACAGTTGCAATCAAGTTAAGTACAATTTATGTGATGCCGAGGAGTAAACCGTTTTGTAAAAATAAAGTCAATGGTAGTATTAGTGCATTAGTTAAATAAATGTTTATCCAATGTACAAATAACTAATTTCTGAATATTGTTAAATAATTGTTACGTAAACAAGAAAAAACGACTAACTCATGATATCCCACGCTATCTTCTGGCAATCATTTTCTCCTCTCTAGAAAATAGAACCTTTGCCGTTAAAATAAATACCACTCTCTCCGAAACAAAACACAACGAACAGGCGTACCACAAGGTAGTATCCTCGGCTCGCTCTTATTCAATATACACACCTCCGATATTCCCAAGATTCCCGCAACACTCGCCACGTTCGCCGACGATACAGCCATTATAGCGCAAAAAGCAAACCTAGAACTAGCTATACAATATCTTCAAAATGCAGCTGACACCTTCAATAAATGGCTCAAAAACTGGAACAAATGTCAATGTAAGATCTTCACTTTGCGAAAAATAAACAACCCACCTTCTATTATCATCGATAGAATTGACATACTCTGGAACCCCAGAGACTCAGCTATAAAATATCTTGGATTGTACTTAGATGAAAGATTGATCTGGAGTTTCCACATAAATCAAAAATTAACCGAATCTCACACCAGACTCCGACAATTATATCCCATTTTAAATCGTAAAATCTCATTTCAATCCAAATGCACCATTTTACTATATAAATTTCTCCTACGCCCCCTGGCACTCTATGCCTCTTCTGTCTGGACCAACACAAGTAAAACAAATATACTCAAACTTCAACGATTCCAAAATAAAGTCCTACGAATCGCCGTTAACGCTCCATGGTTTAGCTGAAACACACAACTTCACCATGAATTGGGTGTCGCCACAATTCAAGACTATATGCTCTCGATCACTTGAACTTTCTTCTTAAACATTGCCAAATGTGAAGGAGCAACTCACTTCAACCTTGAGCAGCGTAATATTCATCACAGACTGAAGAGACAACTCCCTCAAGATCTTATCCCAAATGAAGAAACCTAGCAACCACCACTTTCGAGTTTCTGAGGCCACCACTACCTGTCTCCATGTATTACACACTGCTACTTGCACGTTCTAAATTCAGAACGCATATAATGTATATATACAATAGTTAGTTAGTTAGTGTTAGTCATATTTAACTACTTAAACCTGTCATGTATAACACTGTAATGTTGATCTGACAAAAGCTTCAATAAAAAACTTCAAACTTATAAACTTAATTACAAAATTAACACTTATCACATGAGAAATTAAAGTTATCCGCAATTTTGCCATAACATAGCTTTAGCTTTGTTACGCTGTTTTCTGTGCACGCATGCTGAGAGTTGTACGACTATAGTTACGTTATCGAAATTTGACCATGATAGCATCATTTTTCTTGCCTCTATTCTAGTGTAAACATGGCCGCTTGCAGTATGCACTAAGGAGAAACAAATAACAGTGATCCAATTGCTGGTCAAAAAGTGTACCAACTGCTAAAATTTATAAGACAAAGAAATGCGACAGGCGGTGCATAAATGGTCGGATGACCAATCGAAACCTTGCTTCTTGGACGGAACATGCGGGCTCATGGACTACGATTATAAGTTCAGGGAATACGTATAGTAATAAATCATTATGACACACCCCCGAACCATCCTGAAACACAGAGAAATGTGCGCCGCAGCCAAGTTTAAATGTAACATTTATATCAATATTTTATATTTACCTCTTTGCGTTAAACAGATGAATCAAAATTTAAAAACTCACTTTTACAATACACACTATCATTATTAGTAAGATACTAATAAAATCGCTACTTCTAACCGCAACAACTTACCAACGAGTGTCCAAAAATGGGTCAGTATGTACCTGACTACTAAAATACCCGGACTTTTTTAAACCGGCAGTTATTTAAAATGAGCGGGAATTTTTGACAGTTTTATTACTATATGTAATCACTGAACGCATTATAGACCAAATGCATCGAAAAAAAAGATTATGTAGTTAAATGTTCAACATTGAAATAAATTATAAAAATAAAGTGCAAATATTTTTTAACTTTCACTTGTAGAATGATATTATACTTAAATTCTTACAAGTAATTTATTGTAAATTAAATATTTTTGAACAGCGACTCGCCTACCTTATATTTTATGATACTACACAAGAAAAATATCTTTTCCAATTTAATTTATATGTTATACATCTTATAGCAGTTTCACAATCTGTAAAAATTTATATAAATAATATTATCCAGTATTTTTGCCTAAAGTTTTTTAAAAATATATATAAACGTATTAAAGCAACCACTACACGAAATTACAATTTGTAACGTAGTAAAAGCGACGTTTCAACACCATCAGCTATAAAAGGTTTTAATATTAGTAAGTGGATTGGATACATTTTAATTTCCTAAATGTATTTTCCCATCCAGCATATTTTACGACACATGCATTTACTTGTAAAAAGTTAGATCAAGTATGAGCACGGAAAAATCGAATCTGTTGGAAGGCTTAAGGCCCATTATAGTCCTTTCAAAATGCATGGGGCTATCAGTATTCGAGGAACCGAACAGCTCAGCTAAAGCCAGATGTTTAAACCTGTGTTTAAATGCTACTCTAATCGCTTTGTTCATAATTATTTTTTCAATCGGCATTCCTAACTGCGACGAGGATTTCGAAACTATTGTATCAGCGTCAACAACCCACTTCCAAAGGTACAGCAACCTGTTTTTGTGCATTTTGAACATCCCTCTCAATTACTATCACCGAAAAGAGATTTCAATAGTAATACTCATACTGAGGAATGTTGATTCTCTGTCGATGAAGTTTTCACAAGAATGCAAAGAAAAAGCTATAAGAAACAGAGTAATTAAGATGATCTTGATCAACTTTACCATCAATTTTTTTATGATGATCCTAGACTTTACCTTGTACATAGGCGATTTTAAACTGTTTTTGTGCTCGAACACTTACACGGTTGCCTATTTGAGCAACATGGTCGTTCAAAGTCAAACAGTGATATTTCTGTATGAACTAAAAATACGATTCAAGATATTAAATGAGCATATAACAGAAATTATTAGAAATGCCTACAGTTGCAAACATAACAAAGATAAAGAGTTGAAAGGCAATCTTGCGCAATGTAGTGATATTTATAACGAACTCTGTGACGCAGCCAACATGCTCAACGAAGCTTTTCAAACGCAGATTACCATAAATCTACTAGTTGCTTTTATCTACATCATAACGTCAGTGTTTTATATATTTATAGAACTGCAGAATAATTTTACACAACACCCACACGAGTATATTTCTTACACTTACTTTGTACTACTTGAAGGATTTAATATAATAATCCTTGTGAAAGGATTTACATCCGTTGTCCAAGAGGTATGTCGTTTATATTTTAAACTAATATAACATCACAAACTAATTTTTTTAGGCAAGTCACACAGTGTCGGCAGTTTTTTCTAAATTTCTGATTAAACATTCCAAAAGCAACAGTTTAAATAAAACAGTAAGTACAATTTAACAATACGCAAACTTGGCGAATAAAATTTATTTTCTGTTTTAACTTAAGAGTAAATGCTCCAATATTTATGGTACTAAGTTCATTACTAAGTATACCACTGTATATTTAAAATTTTACCATAAAAAATTTAAATTAACAACTACAACTTTGCAAATTTTATAATGGTATGACAGATAATAATAATAATAATGGTAATGGTAAGGCTCTACGCCCCGCGTGGGAGCACGGCCTGCGAACTGAGAGATTAAGGCTCTCATACGTTCGCTCTCTGCGTTCGCGCACCATCTCTGATGCGGGGCGATGTGGCAACACCGCGCCTTGCGACCGCCATTATTACCCTTTGTTCGAATGAACGCAGGTACTCAATTCTTTTTAGTGACTGAGTAGGCCACCCGCCAGGCATCAGAGAGCACCGGGAATTGAACCCGGGTCCGTCAGCATCGCAGCCCGTCCCTCAACCACGGAACCACGCTGGCTCTATAAGACAGATAAATGATTAAATTTACAAAACGTTTGTTCATAAACATTTACATTCATTAATTTATAAGTTTTGAAGATCGTTTTGATACCGCTGTGCCATTGACGCAAATATATTTCAGGCATTTTCAATCTGCAAAAGGTCAGGTGATCGGCCCAAGTATATGAGAATTTTGTTGAAGGAAGTCTAGTTTATTACATGTCGCATGTGATAGAGCGTTCTCTTTCTAAAGTAAAGAAGTACCACGAGCTCTAATATACCGTCAATATAGGTCTGACTGATAATGTTGCTTCTAACTCTGGGTAGAGATGATTTGCTATCACAACTGATTGCTCATCATACCATAATACCCATAGTTAGCGTTGTATGTCTTCTTGCTCCTTTTAAATGAAATCTAGATTTATCAGTTTTGTCGTTCTTGTATCCACAGACGCATTTCTGTGACCCATTGCGACCTGCGTTACCGCTGTGGAGAAGTCAGTGATAGTCACAAAAAAGACATGCTGTTAGTTCCACTGCAAGTAACCGACGTAGTACCATGTAATGTACCATTGTTCACTGTTGCGCTAGTGCACTTGAACTACTTAAGTTGCCCTATAATATATAATCGCAAGTTTCTGAAGACGATAATTCTCTCGGTTGGTTATCCTGACTACTGCTGCAACCCCAGCTCTTCGAAAATCAGGACTTTCTTCTTCTCACTGGTTTCACTTTCCGTCACAGTGCTGCTATAGTGACCAATTCTTTGACCTATTTGTTTATAGGTAGGCCGATAAATGTATTTTCTTTCAAATTCGCTGTCTTAATTGGTAAGAATGAACAACCTGAGGCGTAAACTATCATCGCATAAATTTATAGTTAAACATAGCTGTAAATTCATTTTCCACAAACCTTATTCACAGCCTAAAATCAATAAGTTTTTCATTAATACAACTTTTTAAGAACATTTGAAGTTTTATTGGAAATATGTGAACTTGTTTGAAGGCCAAGTTTCTTTTTTTATTGTCTGATTACTATTTATAATCTGCCCATAAAGCAATAAGTAAATTACTTAAATTAAAGTGGTATGTGCGATAACGGAAGTAGATGTTTATCAACATTGCGTCAGTAACAACTAATGCGTATAAACGCTTATAAAAGGAACATAAAACAATCTAGAGAGCTTGACCTAAAATCTAAACGGCAAGTCAAGAGGGTACTGCCTCTTAAGTCTCCGATTGTGGACACTGTTGTCCAATAAGTTTAATGCTAGACGGTTAGGGTGGTATTCTAGCTTGGCGATGTAACTTTCACTACTTTTCACTATTTTTTCTTTCACAGAACGCTCTTTGAGGTCACTGTAAGTGTCTGCGTTGTTAATATAGTACGATGCGTTGAAGATGGTTTGAAGGGTTTTGTTTGGAATATTTCTATTATTAGTTAAGTCAATAGATGGTGCAGTCCCCAGAGTTGGATTCCGTAAAGCCATATCGGTTTGAAAATTACTTAATAAATAAAGTTGGGAATGTTTCTCAGCAACCAATAGTACTTGCTAAACTTCAGGTTAAGTTGCTTGCATTTGGGCGATATGTGGGTCCTCCAGATTAGGCCTCTATCAAGGTGGATACCTAGGTATCTTGCATTGTCAGATTATGATATTATTGTTTTATTAATAGCAATGAGTAAACAAGTGTCTCTTCTCTTTGTTAAGGTGATGTGTACAGACTTGGTTTGGTTGTCAGTCATAGATAACAATAAGATGGGTTTGTAGTTTGGTGGAGGCCCTTACTGGATTTTCGTCTGTAGCCAGTAGCGCAGTATCGTCAGCAAACATTGCGATTGAGACCTCCGCGCAGGTTGGTAGGTCTGTTATGTGCAATAGGTACAATACTGGTCCTAAAATACTCCCTTGAGTACTCCAAAACCTATGGAAATCAGGTTGGTAAGTTCTTCTTCGTATTTAATTTGGATGAGTCTGTTCTGTAGATAAGAACGTAATATTAAGTAAAGGTTGTCAGTTTATACAGTAAGCCTTTGTGCCAGACTTTATCAAAAGCCTGGCGACGTCTAGAAATAAGCGCTATAGTATTCTTTAGCTTTAAAGGTGGCATTAATAATTTCTACTACTCTGTGAACTTATTCAATTGTAAAGTGTTGTCTTCTAGATTTTGTTCTTCTAAAATTGGCATTAGTCGCTTAAATAAGTTATGGATAATAAACTTATCGGTCTGTACGATCCTGCCAAGTTGGGTAGTTTGCCAGGCTTTTGGATTAAAATAATTTTAGCAACTTTTCATTGTGCTAGAAAATGAGCTGTTCTTAGTATCGCGTCAGCAATGTGAGTCTCTTAGGTGATAGTTCTTTTATAATTTGGTCTGTTATTAAGTTGTACCTGGGTGATTTTTTTATAGGCAAGTTTTTATTGAATCTTTCGCCTCTTTCGCTTTAATGACTGTGATAGGCGGTCACAGTTGAAACGGGACATCCAAAAATCTATCCATGTCTTCTTCGTCAGTTTCGGGTATTCCAGAAATCGGTTGGAAGGCTTTCTTTAGGTGTTCGGAAAATACCTTAACTTTCTCGGGATCGCTTTTCGTCCAAGTTCCGTTTTCTTTCCGGATCGTCGGAATGGGTTTTTGTGGTTGTTTTAATCTTTTGGTGGCTTTCCACAATAAGTAGTCACTCACTTCAGTGCAGCATTGTAACGTTGTTTCTCTTCTGGGTAACGTCTTCTCTGCCACTCTTTACGTAATTTCCTCTTTTCTGCTAATTTGTTCGTTATTTCCATTAGATAGCCTTTCTTCCTGTGGTTTTCTGCTAGTGTAGGTGTTGATTTCCAAGCGGCGTTCTATATTGCCGTCAAGAATTCTTTTACAGCCATTTCGAAGTCGTCAGCTGTTTGTAGTTTTATCTTTAGAGATATTTTTTTCAAGTATCTACCGAAAGTAGTACCAATCAGTTAAGTGATTATATAGTTGCGGTGGTTTAGTTTTGTAAATTATAAAGTTATAGTTAGTATAACAGAAGTATGATCAAAGCAGAGCTCATAGCTATGTTCTACTTTTATATATGCTTGTCCAATACTCTTAGTGATGAAGAAATCTAGACAATCTGGGATTTTCGTCAGAACAGTGGGGCAGTAGGTGGGTTTACCTGTGGAGGCATCATCTAGCTGCTTTTCTTGCATTACTGTTTGTAAGGCTCTTCCTCTTGGGGAGATCAGTTGAGATCCCCAGTTTGGGTATTTGGCATTATAATCACCGGCGGAAATGAATCTGGGACCTAATGATTTGAAGTATTCCTCAAATCCTTCTTTATTTGTTCTATATCCAGGGGGGCAGTATGCTTCAGATATTGTTAGGGGTCCGTTCCAATCTTCTACCTTTAGTGTTGTGGCTTGCAGGAAATTTCTGTCAAATTTGTTTAATTTGTAATGCTTGATATTTTGTTACCATTCGGATCCTGTGTGTCATAAGTTTTATAAACTAATATTTTGAAATAAGTGTGGTCAGTAAAATGGGCCTCGGAAAAAAGTAGTAAAGGAATGCCTCTACTTCCTGGCGATGTTTCGTCAGACCATTCATGTTCCATATAACGATCTTATATTGAGCCATTTTTATTGATAATAAGTTCAGCGAATTCATTACTAAGTGTCTCTATAGTTTTTCTCATTTCCCTGGTTTCATGTGAGAAATCCGTTATAACGTTATTTTGGTTCGTAATGGTTTCCTACATAAATTGGAATTGATTGATAAATGTGCTATTTTGATTGGTGCAGATTGCTTGCTTGCATAACTCTAGCCTCAGAGGTTAAACATTGTGAGTGGTAGTTACATTTGATGTCGCAATTTGCTAGTTATTAGCGTGTCTTAGCGGTAAAAAGTCTGATGGCGCTAAAGCAAACCTTTTGTAATTTGTGGTTATTGCTTATCTAGTTTCGATTTTAAATTTATATTACGTCGATTTAGTATTTCTATTTACACTTGGCAGCCTTTATAATTGGCTTGGTGATCACCTTTACATAATGCACATCTAGTTGTTGGGATGTTATCTATGGGACGGTTCCTAGTGCCAAGCTTCGCTCCACATTTGACACATCTAAACGGACACGTGCAGAAGCTGCGTGTGAGTCCGTAGCATTGGCATCTCTTGCATTGCGTAAGTGTATTTTTTTATGTGGTGACTCCACCTTTATTTTAGCATTTATAATGTACTCCATCTTTTTTATTGTTTTCCTTAGGCTTGAGATTTATAAAAAATAGGTTTTTGTATTCTTCAGTTTGCTTGACTTTGCAAACTAAAATGTTCCTTGGTGTGTCCAGTAGATAATTATTATGGCTGCCTTAAGTTGGTCAATATCAGTTGTGTGGTGCAAATTTTTTATCTATCCTATAATTACGTTTTTATTTTAGGCTAAAGGTATGCATGGCAACTTTATTTTTATCAAGATTTTTTTTTGTAATTTTCTATTGTGAAAATTTGTAATCTTATTTTGTTGCCATTTATAGTTTAGTAGTAATAGTCATTTTTAGTGATGATACTTTCAATTAGTCGTATTAGCCCGTCTATTGTTATTACATGATGAATGGTAAATGGCGGCGGTCTTACTCCTGGTCATTTACTTCACTTGCATCCGCCGCTTTTTTGTTTGTTTTCGTTGGTTGGAATCTATTTTGAGAAAAATTAGGTACTTTAAGTTTCCCTTGCTTTTCTATTTCTGGACTGGTTGGTTTTTTTTTGCATCGAACTTCCCGGAACTCTTTTAACTTGATGGTTTCATCTTCAGGTTCCTGCAGGTTATCTGCTATACATTCAGCATCCATGTTTAGTAGTTCAGTCGTCGTCACATGTTGGTGCTTGTGGTTATTTGACAAAGTTAAACCGCCGTACATTGAGTGTCTAGTCGAATAACTCGTCGTTGTGTCGGTTTGTTGTTGATTGCAAGAGTCAGTTGCATCTGTGTATACGCCTGATACTGCCCTTGGCTTAGTTGTGCGGTAACGCCATTCTGTTCATTTGTGTAGAATATTGGTAGCGTTTGTGTTAGACGTGGGTGTGGTTGTGCATACTGCAGTTGCGTGGTGTTTATGCTAAATTGAGCGTTTTATTTTTGTTGGACGTAATTAGAGTTGCAATTCGTTAAGATTAAAGATATTAAAAGCCACCTGAAATTGCCGCTGATGTAGTCCGCCGCTATTTGCTTACATGTTTTTTTTATTACGCCGTTGGATTGTTGTATGCAGTGATACCATGCGGGTCAAGTCACGGAGCGGAGAAACTTATTACTAAAACTCATCATTAAAATAGGCATTCAAAAATTCGGAAATAGACGTTCAAAAAGATGAAATAGGTATTTTAAGAAACTGAATAGGCATTAATTTTTCAGTGATTTTATTAAACAATTTATCATGTAGACATGTAGACATTATTTACAAGAATTATAGCTAATAAGATATTTTCTTAAATTTTGTATCGTTAAGGATTGTCTCCTATCGGACAACAAAAATTTAGCTGAGAAAAAATCTCCCTACATCTATTGATATTACTGGAGCAAATGTGAAACACGTGATTTCTGGAACATCGTAATATACGTTTTTTACACTTACGTATCCAGAAAGAATACAAGCTAAATTTTTACAACTTTAAAATCTTGATTTGTAGTAAATACAGTTTTACATTTTTCCTAAAGTGCGTCTTTTATTGCTTGAGACACTACATATGTCTCGTATTTATTATTTACAATATTGATGGAATCAACTAAAGTTAAGTCCTGCTTTTTAAACTTACTATTACACTAAGAATCACATCATAATTAGTTGAAATAAAGGCCAGATCGTTTTGTAAACTTTTTTCTCAAAATTTTCTTAGCTATTTTAACTGATGCTGCCAAATCTTCGTCTAAACTTCTAGTTCCTTAGTTTTGTAAAATTGGTAGCGTAGTAACATGCAGCTGAAATCCACGTACCTCATCTAGTTGATATTGGTTGTGGTAATTGAGCTAAGTCAGGTGCCATTTCTTTAAAAAGTCTTGTCCTAGATGGTGTTTTTAGAAAAAATTTTTACTGAAGATATGAACATATCCACGTCGAAAAATTGTTCAGGTATTTCCTCTGAGTGTCAAATGCAACATACGTAGAAATAATACTTTCAGAGCATTTTCTGCTTTTTCATAAATGGGGCAGCATCGCTTACGAACATAAGGACGTTGTCATGAAGAATTTTCTCTGGCCAAAGTAGTAACAGGGAAGTCGTAAATAATTGTGCGATTGTAGTGCTATTTAGCAACAAATAAATTTTAGATACTTGATTTGACTCCAGAAATCCAACAATTACATTAGCGATATGTCTGCAATATCAGATTGTGTTAATACAGAGAAGCTAAAGTTTGCAATTTCCAATTTACCTACCTGTAGCATCTGTTATCTCATCTATTGATATCCAAATTTTCTTGTCTTTCATGTTTCTTTGAATTTTATCCACTGTGGATACGTAAGCTCTGTCGAGATAATTTTTGCTGAGCGTTGATTCATTTGGTAAATTTTGTTTGACATGCTTTTCGAAAATGGCCGCAATGACGGATTGCGTAATTTCCATAACGGAATTCCAGCACTCACAAAGGCTTTACATAAGTCAAACGAAAACTCAGATTGTCGGTTGGTTGTTGACACGAACGTTTTCAGTAACGGAGTTTTTGAGGCGGCCACTTTTTTCGGTTGCTTTTTTATGAAAGAGTTCTTCAGTGTGTTGAGTAACAAAATACTTTTTCTCGAAATTCACTGGTTTCTCGCAGATTTTACAAAAAAGCGCTGAACCATCAGTTGAAAAATATCACTTCCAAACTCTCGCGCAAATTTATTTAATTTGTCAGTGACAGATGAACGCGCTTTCGGCATTGTGGCAGAAACAAACCTAATTAAGAATGAATAAAAATGAAAGCAAATCATCAAACAAAATAAGTATTAATACTAAAGTAGGTTTACATTTTCAGGTCGAATTCTTTGTAAAGGATTAACATATTACCGGAAACAAGTAATTAACGTAGGTAATAATAAGATAGGATTTTTGTTGCTGCCAAATTTATGTGACTAAACAGACAGTTATAACTGTTGTAAGGAAAAAGGTATTTATAAATAAAAATAGTCAAAATAAGCATTTTTAGGCATTTTAGGCATTTTGCTTGAACATCCGGACTTATCACATATCCGCGGTCCAGTGTTTGCGTATTCTAATCGCACAATGTACTCTAGCACGTCTTTGAAAGTCTTTTTTCAGTTTGTTAATTCATTGCTTAATACTTGATTTCTTGTTTTCTAATAAGTGTTTGAGGGAGACAACGTTTACATGCAACGTTTTGCGTAAAATTTAAGAAAATGTTTACATAAACTTAGCAAATGTTGCAACAAATTTACGATGATAAGCCTTTATGCCGTATGAATAGTTTACCCAATGTAAAAAGGGTTATGAATTAACGCCAACAAATTAACTTCATTTAGTAATAAGATGTAGCATTTTAACTGGGTGATCCCACGAAATTTTAACAAAACAATTAGGGATAAATGTTTTGACACTTCTAAAAAAATTTAAAAGAATTTGTTTATATGCTACTACTATTTATATATGTTCAAAGTTTTTATGTTGAAAGTTTCTCTCACTTATGATTTCTTTTATTTTACTATTTTAAGTATTTTATCCTCATTCTTTTAACGTATCCGTATCATATTATTTGTTTTTTTATTTACTATATTCTTATTTAGATTAATTTTTTTGTTTTATCATATAATTTCTTTTATCAAAATTTTGTGTTATACTTTTTATTTTTTGTTATTTTTTTGCTTTGTCATATTCCGTTAAGCCTTTAATGGCTTTTCTTTCACAGTTTATTTTTTCTTTAATATCTTTTCTGTCTTTGTCTATATTCACTTCTTAGTAATTGTAACTATCCCATATAAATACCCTTTTCATTACCTAAATCTAGAATTGATAATTCAATTTTTTATATTTTTCTTTAATTTTTCTAATCACTGCCTTTTTTTTAAGATGAGAACGACTTGATCAGCTACGAATTATAACTTATCAATAGTTCTTTCAGTAGTTATTTTTCCTTCTCTTATTTGTTTCAGACAGAAGAAGTTGTTTCTACAGGAACTTCTTACTCGGAAGCCATTCTCTTCTTCAGCTTTCTGGTTGTTATATTCTTTATATATTGATTCCTATGCCTCCTTTATGTACCTGCCTAAATGTATATGTTGCCGTTATTTTGCTATAACAACTACATTCACGCGGATCTTCTTTTTATCGTGTATCAACATAAATGCTACCTACTATTTGTTAGACAGCATTGATTTATTTATGAATATATTACGTAACTACCTTTATTCAATTTACTATATTTTAAAATTTCTGTTGTAATACTTTTTAGTCCACTAATTACACGGCTTCACATATTTTATATTGTTTTTTTTTCTATAATAGTTTTATTTTAATGCGGTGTCTTGATTACTTATTCTTATATTTGTATCTTTAAATACTGCACTTTCCTCACTGAAAGATTTTTATAGTAGTCATTTTATCCTTTTCTGGTTGTTTTGTACGCCTCCTATCGTGATGAACTTGATAAGAATTCTTTTAATAATGAACAAAAATACCTCTTACTCTGATATTGTGGTAATGTCTAAAGAAGCTGTAGTATAAGACACCCTGCGAGGGAAATTTTTCACGCCTCTCTTCGTTTATTTGATAACGCTTAAAAATTTCTGATTTATAATCATTATATAGAATTTTTAAGTTGCAAAACAAATTACTGAAACCACCTATTTTTTATTTAAATTATCCTTGTATTTTTAGGTAGAGCTGTTTTCTCTGCAACTCCATATGCATCGGCCACATTTCACAGCTTGTCGATTATTTCCCATAGATGCAACAATTATTTATTCTGTAAAAATTGATTATAAAATTTATATATAAAGTGCTAACTATTATTGTTTTAGGTGATTGCTAGCGTGGTAACTTATTTAGTACTTCTGTTCCAATTTGAGTTTGTAGTTTAGGTAACAATGTTATTATAATGCCAAAACTACTGTTGTAATTATTAACTACGTTAATAAATAACATTGCTTTACGTCATTTATTCTATTTTTAAATATTTAAAGTAGTAGTCTACAACTTATGACATCGTTTTAAAATTTTTAAAGGATTTTTCCATGCACGGTACGCATCATGGAAGGCATCGACGGGGACCTCGTTTAGAGCCTTTGTCACGGCGGTTTGGATCGCTTCACTGGTTCCAAAACGGGTTCCTTTCATGGCGGACTTGATCCTCAAGAACAAAAGGAAGTTTGCCGAAGCCAGGTCAGAACTGTAGTAAGTCTGGGACAACGTTGCCAAGCTGTGCTTGGCCAGAAACTCCTGGACGCGCAGAGCTACGTGGCTGAGACTGTTGTCGTGGTGCAACTACCATATTGGGGCGATTTCATTTCGAGTGCGTACGACCCTGTTTCTTAACCTGTCGAGCACTTGCACGTAGTAGGTGGCGTTGACCGTCTACCCTTGGGGTATAAATTCTTTGTGGACGACCCCCTGGCGCCGAAGAAGACAATGAGCACGGTTTTCAATTTCGATTTGCTCATTCTTGCCTTCTTGGGACGAGCGGACTCCGAGGTGTGCCATTCCGAATCGTACTCGAAGCCCCATGTTTCGTCTCCAGTAATGATATTGTCCAAAAATCAGGTTTCCTTTGCACGTATTCCAAAAGTTCACTCGCAATCGTCATTCGAGTGTTCTTGTGGTCGTCAGTCAACAATTTGTGTACTAACTTGGCACACACTTGTGCAAATTGTCAGTAACAATTTCGTGCACAGTGGTTTTCCGAATACTGAGAATCTGCTATCATTTGAAGAGTCATTCGATGATCGGTATTTAAAAGATCACAAACATGAAACACATTTTTGCACTTTTGCTGGTTGATGGCCGCCAGAGCAGGGATCATCCTCCACCTCGTCCCAGCCATTTCTAAACAATTTTAACCACCTGGAAACTTGAGAATAGAAGAGAGCAGAGTCCCTGTAGGCCGCGTAAATCATTTGGTAGATTTCGGCGAGGCTTTTGTTCAGTTTAGCACAGAACTTGATCTCGCAACGTTGTTCTCCATTGCGCGTCGTGACACAGGTACTAACAGCAGATTCAACGAAACAGCGATCGTGATGCTCATAGAACTCGTAGCAGACCGGGCTTGAAAACATTGTGAAGCTAAGGGTCTGCCTTACCTAACCCAATCGGTCCGAACGCGCTGCGACCAGCAGGAGCGGTGCGTTCGTACTAATTGCATTACTTTCCGGTCAAACCTTGTATACTAAATTTAATCCAAATTCCTCAAGCCGTGCAGGAGTCTTTAAAGGACACACATACATACATAACTTGACATTTATTTAAAGGGAGTACAAATAGATGGCCCCACCAGTAAGTTATGGTTGAAATTGTCAGATGTAAAACGTCATATCGTAAGATTGGACATCTAGCAACACCATAACCTTAAAATAGTAGCGATTTTGTATAAGCAGCACATAATTTTTTTTGTGCGAAAATGAATTTTGAGCCGAATAACCGTCATTTGCGGGAACTTTTGATTTACTTCTTTAATTTGAAGAAATCTGCAGCTGAGGCGCATCGATCGCTTGTAAAACCATATGGCGAGGCTGCTTTAAGTGAGAGAAGTTGTCGTGAGTGGTTTCATGTGGTTAAGAACGGTGAGTTTGACGTCGAAGACAAAGAACATAGCGGAAGGCCGAAAGTGTACGAAGACGCGGAATTGGAAGCATTATTGGAGGAAGATTGCTGCCAAACGCAAGAAAACTTGCACTTTCATTAGGAGTGACTCAACAGGCAATTTCACATCGTTTAAAATCGCTGGGAACGATTGAAAAACAAGAAAATTAGGTTCCATATAAACTGAAGCCGAGAAACGTTGAACGCCAATTTTGCACATGTGAAATGTTGCTTGCCAAGCATAAACAAAAGCGTTTTTTGCATCGTATAGTCACTGGGTGATAAAAAATGGATCCACTACGATAACTTCAACATCGACAGCTAAGCCGAATATTTATGGAAAAAAACTCATGTTGCGTATTTGATGGGATTAGCTCGGTGTCGTGTACTATGAGTTGCTCAAACCGAACGAAATCATTACGGGGGCTCTCTACCGAACACAATTAATGAAAAACGAGCCCACTACTACTCCAGACACGACAAAATTTTTCTCCTGCATAATAATGATCGTCCACATATTGCGGCGCCGGTCAAAACCAACTTGGAAACACTCAATTGGGAAGTCCTACCCTACCCGCCGTATTCACCAGACATTGCCTCTTCCGTTTATTATTTGTTCCGATCAATGGCACATGGCCTGTCTGAGCAGTACTTCGCATTATATGAAGATACCAAAAATTGGGTCCATTCGTAGATAGCCTCAAAAGATAAAGCGTTCTTCCGACGCGGTATCCGTATGCTGCCAGAAAAATAGGAAAAAGTAGTAGCTAGCGATGACAATACTTTGAATAAAACATAAGGTTCCGTTTCTTTACAATAAATAACCAATTTTTGACTTATTTTTACTTCTTTTATATAGACGCATCTGCAATTTTTTTATTGGTTAGTTTGCGCTTTTTCTTTAAAGGTACCGTGTTACACCTTATATTCAATATTAGGACTCCAAAAGTTAAAAAGAGAAACTTCAAATAAAACGGATTCTTAAGCTGTTCTAGAAACGTTTCTAAAGAGATAAAAATTTTAAAATCAAGTAATCTAAACATTACAAAAACACAAACAAACATAAAAGCTCGACTTGTCTAAGCTAAGAACGTAAAACTAAAAAAACAAAATATCTAAAATAACCCATCATGGCACAAAATACAAACCCTCAAACTAATCTTGAACCAACTTATCACATACAAAAAAAAACTTATAGTACCGTAAAGTGAGGTTACTTTGCTACACTACAATAAAAATATTGGATTTCCTACTAAGTACATCCCTGTTCAAATCAAGATCTAGTTGTAGTATATTCCACTAGAGTACCCTGCTGTGCTTTCTTGAATATTTTCTGTGGTTTGATTTAATCTGTTTTTGCTTTTTATAGTATCCGGATCCATTAAGCTGAATGTTTAATAAATTTTAAAAATTAGCTTTGGATCTGTGGACTAATTAAACCTAGAAAGGTAAGACATTATTTTTTTACTGCCAAATATGTTTATGTTAAAGACATTTTTTGTTTGATAAGGTTATCTATAGTATTTTTTTAATTTTTTTAAAAGGAATAAAAAAATTCATTTTTAAGACTAATTTGAATCCTTCATTACTTTACTTTTTCTATTTTTACTAAAAACATAATAATTATGTGTGATTAAAGAGAACATTATGGTAAGGGCGTCCACCCAAACTTGTAAGGACAACTATACAGCTTTTTGAAGGGCAAAAATCGGTAAAAAATGATAGGGTGTCTATTTGTATAGAAAAGTATAGTTTTCTTATTTTTACAGATACTACGTGTATACCAAAGAAAACCAAGAAGCAGATACTGTGCTGACTATACCGCTGAAAAAATGGATAAACGTCTAGCTGCACCCAAAGTGAACAAATGTCGTATCGTAAAGCTGCACATTACAATATCCCTTTAAGAACATCGATAAACAAAATGAAGAGGCTTCACAAAAAACACCTGGTAAACCTCCAATTTTCTGCCAAGAAGAGGAGTCAACATTTGTCAAAGGTATTTTGAATTTCCTGTCGATGTGTTTGAGTTGCGATGTACAATCGGAACAGGGCGCATTTCACTGCCAAGGAATAGACCAAGAATTTTTTAAAACGAAATCCTGACTATATGCTTTACAGCAAATATCAACAAAAATAGAGCTGCGATTTATGAAACCACATTGAACGGATACATAAGCAATCTGAAGGCAACATTAAATGGAATGCCACTAGAAAGTATCTGTAATTTTGACGAAACCAATTTAATATATGATCCGGGCTCAAAAAGTGTTATCACCAAGATGAGAGTTAAGTACCCTGAAAAAATTAGAAATTCCTTGAAAGCAAGCACGCCGATTATGATGTGCGATTCTGCATCAGGCAAATTACTCCCTCCATACGCAGTTTATCAATCAGGACAGATGTGGGCAAATTGGATTAAAAGAGGTCCAAAGAGACACCGGTACAATAAAAGTCCAAGTAGATGGTTCAATGAAGAAATTTTTACTATTTGGTTTGACTCTGATGTCTCCAAGTCTTAGAAGATCAGAAGGAAAAAAGTAACCATTGTAGATAATTTGTCCAGTCACATAACAATAAATTTCTATCAGGTGCAGAGAAAACAATATTTATTTCATCCATCTGCCTCCAAATAGTACTCACATTAGGTGAGTGCCCTCATAGAAGCAATATTGCCAAACTCAAAAAAAAAATTAGTCTGGCTTCCGACAATGTGGTATTCATCCATGTGGCGTTGATTAACTTCTCCAGCACCTTTCAGGAAAACAACATGGTTCAAGTGAGATCGAAAATACTTTCATCGATTTCTTAAAGAAAATAACAGCTAAAATTGTAGGCGGCACTCTAACAAAGAGAAAGAAGATTATCGTATCACCAGAGAAAGTGTTGTGCCCATTGCATCATAAATAATTCCTCTCCATCAAATTCAGAGGCTGAATCAAAAAGAGTTGATTCGCCCAATGCAGAGGCCGAATCAGATGACTTGCTTGAAACTGAAAATGATCCTAATTCAAAAGATGTTTAAAAAAATAGAAACAAAACGGTGCATTTGAGAAAGTGGTCATTAGTTCCATGCAAAAGTCATTAAAAACTTGGAAATTGCCTAATCATGTCGATATTTTAGATGGGATGATGTAGTAAGTGGTCTCAGTGAACCTAAATCAAAGAACAAACGTAGATATTATTTAGTTTCCGAACTTGGCGAAATTAGTCATTATTTGTCATACAAAAATCTGTTCTCTTTATAACAAACCTTCATATGTAATAAAATTTCCTTTCTTAGTTTATTAAATTTGTTCCTACTTTTATTTTCTGGTTTTTCTTTTCACACAAAAAGAAGAAGAAAACAGAAGCTGTAAGCCTCACCTTTCCAAAGTCTGAAAACTAGAGACAATCCAGGCAGTAGTAGAATATAATAATCTAATATCAATAAAAATCGACTGGCTACTATATACAGACAATATAGTTCCAATAGCAGATAATCATAAGCAGCTGGTGAAAATATAGAGCGAAAAATAGAAAATCTAGGTATGGAAATAAATATAATAATAAATAATAATAATAGTTCCCCGTAACAGGCCTTGAAGGCCCTTTGGGCTCGTAACAGGATAGGTCTGCTACAATCTAGAGCCTACGGTACACAAGGGTAGTAACGTGGCTAGCGCTACGTACCGACCGCCTATTATTACCCCAGAGTTTGACACCTCCAGATACTCATTTATTGCAGCCTGAGTCGAGCTGGGCCGTAAAAATGCCACTGATCGAATTGGCGAGAGAGGGATTCGAACCCGCAACTCTTGGTTTCGTAGTCTAGCGATCTATCCACTAAGCCACCACGGCCCACGACCCCAAAGGCCTTCAAGGCCTGTTACGGGGAACTATTATTATTATTATTATTACTATTGTAAGGTTATGTGTATGGATGGTTTACTTTACCTGCAACTCATTTTTACGTGCAATTCTTATGAGATTAGTAAAGTGTTTCAAAGTATCCCGCCCTGTTGGGGATACTTTTCAAAACTTTTAATACTTTAGTAATGTATATTAGGTAAATTCCTTATCAAAGTTTAAAGCAGTCATGGTTCAGATATATTAAAAATAAACAAGTGCAAATAAGTTTTTAATAGCATTGTTGAAAAAATATAGCAAAGTAACATCTCTTTACAGTACTCAAGAAGTCCACTGAACCTAAAAAGAGTACATAGAGCAATTTCTTATCATAGTAATAGAAAATATCATTTTGGTGCAACCATTGTTCTAAAAAACAGAAATAACCAAATTTCAAAACTGTATGTTCACCATCAAAACAAATACAAAATTTTTAAACTAAAGATGCCTCTCCTACATGAACAGTACTTTAGAAGGTTAAACAAGAATTTTCATATATACAAACAATGAAGGATGAATGCAAATAAACAATTGGCGATCATTTATTTTATTTATTTAATCATAAGACCATGTGTACCGTTAGGTGTTGGTCTGTATATTTTACATTTACATCATATATTATTTACATTGATACATTACATTTATTTGATTGGATTATGTGTTACACTTCACTCTTACGAGTCCTTGATTTTTCTTTTCCATATTTCCCATTATCCCAACTTATTCCTCTATTTTCCGCCACTAGTCTGACTTGTTCTTCCCATCTTTTTCATGGGCGTCCCACTTTGTTTCTTCCTTGTGTTCTCGCTTCGTACACTTGCTTTGCTATTCTATCTTCCTTCATTCTATGTAGGTGTCCCAGCCAACTCAGTTGTCTTCCACTGTTGCTGAGTTTCTTATCTTATCCTCTCTAGCAATACCTTGGATTTTTCTTAAAAATCTCATCTCAGAGGCCTTGATACGACTTTTATTTTTGTTTGTTAAGACCCAGTATTCGCTTCCATAGGTTAGAGAGGGTCTTATAACTTTTTGGTATACCTGTGTCTTAGTTTCCTTTGGTATCTCTTTTTTTCCAAAAAATGAACATCTAAGGGTGTTGTATAGTCTCCCTACTTTTCCTATTCTCTCAGATATTTCTTTTTCTATTTTTCCGTTGTTTTCTATTATTATATCCCAAATAGTTATAACTTGTGACTTGTTCTAGTGTTTGTTCGTTTAATTTTATCTTGTGTTTCTTTTCTTCGTGGGCCAATATCATCGTCTTTGTCTTACTTATATTTATTTCCATGTTTATTCGTTTTAGTTCTTTTTGATATTCCTTTAGATTATATTGGAGTTTTTGCTCTGATTCGGCTACTATCACCATATCGTCCGCGAATAACATTTCTTGGGGTTGGATTGGTTTCATTTTCCATGTTCCTATTTTCATATATGTGCATTTTTCTTTACATTTCCTGATGGCTTTATCTATTACAATTGAGAATAGTAGTGGGCTAAGCACACATCCTTATTTCAAACTTATCTTTGCTGTGAATTCTTTTGATTCATCGTTGTGAGTTCTTACTTTGTTTATATTGTTCTTGTATAATACTTTAACTATTTCTATCATTTCTTCTTCTATTCCCCTTTCCCTTAGGCATTCCCATACATCATTTCCTTTTATATTGTCGAAAGCCTTCTTCAGGTCTATGAAAACAATATGTATGTCCTTCCCTTTCCTTACTAGTTTTTCCCCTATTTGTCTTAATATGAATATTAAATCTTGTGTGTTTCTTCCTCTTCTAAACCTGTGTTGTGCTTTTCCTATTGTGTCTTTTAATTTTTCTCTTAGTCTTTTTCCAATTATTCTCGTAAATACTTTGCTCGGTATACTTTATAGGGTAATTCCTCTATAATTCGTACATTCTCTTACGTCTCCTTTTTTATACAGCGGTAGTATTATACCTATGTTCCATTATTGAGGTATTTATTTTGTTCTAATGATATTATTTAACAGGCCCTTGAACACTGTTCTTACTTCTTCTCCCATGTATTTTAGCATTTCTGCTGTAATATCATCTTGTCCCGTTGCTTTCCCTGTTTTTAGTTTGTCAATAGCTTGCGTAATCTCTTATCTGTTATCGGTTGTATATCACTTCTTTCATTGGTTCCTACTTGTAATGTTTCTCGTTCTTGTTCTTCAATGCCTGTTTCAGTTAATTTCTCAAAGCATTGTTTCCATCTATCCATAATATCTTTCTCATCTGTTAATATGTTACCTTTTTTGTCTTTTATGTTAGCTAATCTCGGTGCTTTCTTTCGTTTGATCTGTTTTAGTGTACCGTAGAATAGCTTCTGGTTTTCAAAATTTGTTCTTTCATTTTTTTACCAAAATCTGCCCATGCTTGTTTCTTTGCTTCTTTCACTGTGTGTTTAACTTCTCTATTACTTAATTTATATAAGTCGTAGTCTTCATCCTGTTGTGACCTTAGATACTTTCTCCATTTTTGTTTTTTGTCTTTTATTTTCTGTTGTATTTCTGGGGTCCACCATTTGCTCTTTTTGGTGTGTATGTTAGTTGTTTTGGTTGTCCCGCAGCTTACTTTGGCGGGTAGAATTATATTTTCCTTGAAGTATTTCCATTTGTTTTCTATTCCTATTATCTTTTCTGCTTCTTCCCACTTTAATCTATTTTGTAGTTTATTTTGGTTTCTTCGACTTTTAATCTGTAACTTTTAATTTTTTTCTTTATTATTATTTTCCGTCTGGTTTGTTTTGTTTTTCTTTTTTCTTTATAACTTCCATCCGTACCAAGTAATGGTCGCTTCCAATTTCTGCATGTCTCTGGACTTTTACATCTTTAACCACTTTCCTATATTCTCTACTTACTATGAAGTAGTCAATTATGGATTTTTTGCCTTTTTATTTTAATTCTCTGGTAAATTTATGTATGTCCTTATGTTTGAATATTGTGTTGCCAGTGTTAGGTCGTTACTCACACATAAATCTATCAGTCGTTCACCATTATTGTTTACTGTTGTTTCCCATATGGTCCCATAAACCTTTGGATGTTTTTGTTATTGTTACCTACTCTTCCATTCATGTTTCCCATAATTATAGTATTTCCAGTTCCATTATCTAGTTCTAATTGTAGCATTTGGTAGAACCCATATTTTTCTACTTTTTTGAATGTTTGTTTGTTCTCCCAATCAAGCTTTAATATTAACAGCCTTTCGTTTATGTATTTTTCTTTCTTTATATTTTTTACTTTATCTGGACTTACTATCAGTCCTACTCCTTCTGCTGACCAATCCGTACTTTCTACTCCTGACCAAAATAACATATATCCCTCTCTTAGTTCTTGTATTCCTTTACTTTTCTTTTTTGTTTTTATTATTTCCAGGTAGTCCAATTTTTTATTTTTCATCTCTTCAATTATCTCATCTTCTTTGTCATTTAATCCTCTAATGTTCCAGATTCCCATTCTTATTATATTTCTTTTGGTCTTCGGTTTTTTTTTTATTTTTTCTTATATTTATTCTTGCATTCTTTTTTGAATTATCGCCTTTATTCGTAATCGGTTCCGTGTTCCATTTCTTTGCTATGTTCTTTGTTCTATTTTTCGGTCTAGTTTTCCTATCTTCTTTGATTAGTTTTTTCCTGCCCTTCTGGTGATCTTTCTGCTAGCGTTCTCTTACTAGGGTTTTGATTCTCTTTGATTAGTTCCTGGTTTTATTTTTGTGGCTCGTTTGTTGTGTACGCCTTGTTGATGATTTTTAGTTTATTGTAACTTAAGTATGCTGTATGTCCTTTTTCCCTAGCTTCTTTTAACTGTGGTATTAATTTTCTCCCTTCTTCTTGCACCTTTTTCTTGTCATCTTCGTCTATCCATATATCTGATCCTTTCAAGTTTCTTGCATTTCTTAATATCCTCCTCTTTGTACATTCTTTCGTCAGTTTTACTAATATTGGTCTTTTCCTTCCTTGGTGAATTTTCCTATTCTTCTTATTTCATCTACTTCAGTATTTCTATCTAGGATTATTCCTATCTTTTCTATTACTTTGCATATTTTTTCCTTGGTTTCCTCGTCCTCCTCGTTACCATCATCGTCGATCCCTTTCACTATGAGGTTTTTCCCTCTTATTTCTCTTTCCAGTGCTTCTATTCTCTCATTTTGTTCCTCCACTTGGTTTTTACTTTCGTATTTTCCTCTTTTATTTGTTTCATTTCTAGTATGAGCGCATCTAGTTTCTCGTTCATTTGGCCCGTATTAAAACTTATAGTCCTCTATTTTTTCCATATTCATTTTCGAGTTACTGGTGCCAGAGCCCACTCCCCACGTCGACCGTTCGAAGGTGTGACCTCTACTTAAGTAACTTACCACAGAACTTTCCTTACAATAATGATTTGTATATTAGTTGCTTCCAAATTTGTTTGCTTTTGTGATTTATTTCGGTCCTCCTATCTGTATTTATAAGGACTCAAGATAATTTCTAGCGTTATTACAATTGTTGTATATTTTTTTGTAGTTGTAATTAAATTTTTAGCAGCAGTATGGATTTTCTATGTTTATTTACAGGTTTGCCCCTGTTGTTTATATTTTTCTCACCTTCTCTGTATATGATGTGTTGCCTATTCAAAATTTTTGTTGGTGAGGCTTTTGATGCGCCTGTAATCTTATTTTTATCACAGTTATTGCATGCTATTTTGGTTTTTATTAAATTCACCTAATTTCAATTTATTTCTATTTATTCCAATTTACTCACTGTTCTGCTGTTATTTGTTCTTTTATTCTAGTCTCTCTCTGTTTTCACCGCTTACTTCTATCTATTTTGCCGATTCTCCTGGATTTTTGTTACTTGATGGGGTCCAAAATTTGACTTTAATATCGGAGTAGCAACTTGTTGATTATCACCTTTTAACTTTCGTCAATTTCCACCTGGCGATCATAAAAAATAATTTTAAAAAACTAAGAAATCCCCAGAATATGAAAAAACATACAATAAACATCACATGGCGCAAGATCAAATGGGTTAAAAATACACAATTTAAAATATAATAAAAAACTTACAAGAAGAAAAATGCTTATACGAGAAATTATATAAGAATAAAAAACATAAATAGGCGCAAAAGAGCAATGACAAAATTTAAAGAACTCCCGGAACAAAATAAATAAAAAGAGAGAGTAAAAGAAATTTAAACCAATAAAGATGACACCATCGCAAACGATTTAGCTGAGATCATTCATCGTATGAAACGCCAAACGTGCACCCTAGAATAGATGAAAAACTTGGTAAACAAAAACAAGCAATAGATGAAAGTTCAAAATTACAACAAGGAAACATTGTAACCATTAAAATAACAAATATCAAAACTATTAAAACTTGATAGCAATTAACTGACTGCAAAAATACTTCAAATTATAACAGTCAGTCATAAAAAGAATCAATATGAAAATTTAGAATCTAAAAGAAGAATTACAAGATTATAATAATAATAATACTTATCATTGAGTATAAAGTCAATTTTAATTGGTAGTGGATAGCCTACTACCATATATAGAAAAACTCATTAATAGTATAATCTCTGTCTTGATAAATTCACTATCCAATAGATTGAATTAAAAATTTTAGAAAATAGCTAAACGTAAGACGATGCTTTGGCGTATTTATTTTAATATTACATAAATATTAAGCTATATATAAGGTATTATTTTCTACAAAACTATAAACTGTGTTTTAACGAATGATACAGACCTAATAATAAAAACTTATCGAGATCTCGATGACGCTTAACACATGAGAAAATAATAGACTAAAAAATCAAAGAAATAAAACTATATGGCATCGAAAACAATATTAACAAATTTATGCATCTTTGATACATAATATACATTTGTCAAATTACATAAACTTTCTATTTTTAAAAAGAAAATTATGAAGGAAAAAATATTACGATCTCTAAAAGCGATAGGATATCAAGCTTTATGCCCTCATCATAAAACTGAAGATAAGCAAATCATAAAATTTCAAAGAAGAATCAAATTAACAAGACATAAAGAAAATACACAAGTTTTGAATACAGGACTAAATGGCAGTTGAATAAAGAATGAAATGGTGATTTATAATTTATCTATATTTTCTTCAAAACTAAAAATTAGAAGTAAATATAAAATAATAATTTATAATCATAATTTTAAACATTTTCTAGCTCTAGTGCCAAACGTTTATGTTTCATTAATAATCACCCGGTATATACCGTTATGAATTTTCCACCTCGGTGGATTTCGTTTTTGATAGTTGGCGGTTACATCTATATTTGAAAACATCGTTGTCGCGTGGGAATGGGCAGATACCGCATTGTTCGACTAGACGTTGCTTTTTAAATCATTCTTCCAGTATTGTGCATTTTTAGATTATTAAACAGTTGTAGCGACAAATTATTACCATCGTTGATTTACCAAATTACATTATAAGGCCGACAAGTTTGTCAGATTCCTTATAGGTTAGATCAATAGCGCCAAAATCTACTTGGTTGTGGGTTAACGCAAATTTTACCGGCAAGATTATGGACACTACAAGAACCGCTATACACAGCTTGGAAGTAGCTGCACGAAGCTTAGATAACGCGTTTGGTACTGACAATGGTGCTCCAACGCTTCTAGATGTTATGGGTGTAGCTCCTCACATGATAGCTACTTCGAGTGGAGCCACAGACAATGACTACCCCAACTTTAGTAGACTGCCAACCGCTCTAAGCAACATCGTACAAATTAAGACAACAAACAAAGTGCCTTTGCCGCCTGAGATTTTAGAACGCTTTAATCGTATCCTTTATTTGTAAAACGAAATGGTCTTTTTAATGTTGATCTTTAATTTTTGCACAGACATGCAGTGCCATAGTATGATGGGTTTGTTTACTGAAATCAATAGAGCATGGTTAACGATTGATAGTGACATTTACGTATGGACATATGAAGAGGGCGGAGATGTAGCCTATTACGATGGACTAGGCGAAACTATTTTGTGTGTAGGACTCGTCTTGCCAAAGCCAGGAGTTTTTCAAAACTTCATAAAACACTTGTTGGTTCTAACCACCGCTACGGACATAGTTGTTATAGGCGTAACGTTTACAGCTGGCCCTAATGATCCACTAGAAGAAATACAACTTGTACCAGAACCTGTTTTTACCATTCCTACTGATGGATCAGCTATAACTACTGTAACAGGCACCCGATCGGGCCGATTGTTTTTAGGAAGCAAAGAAGGCAGCTTGTTTGAACTATCATATCAAGTATGTTCACAGTCTTTTTACGAGTTATAGATTGTAATTTCTGTGAATGATCTTATAGGCTGAGAGTAGTTGGTTTGGAAAGCGATGCAAGAAAATTAATCACTCAACGGGAACGTTGTCTTTCTTGATGCCTTCATTTTTAAATGCAGCACTCAGCGAGGAAGATTCAATTACCCAAATCAGTATAGATGACAGTCGTAATATTTTGTACACATTAACGGAAAAGGGAACAATTTGGGTGTATGACTTAGGTAATGACGGAACCTCTTTAAATCGAGTCTATAAGCTGTCACAAGCTGCTTTAGTCCAGCAAGCAACAAATACAGTAAAGTAAGCTTTGTTGTAATTTGTTGAAACTAATTTACAATTTTATTCTGTTACAGAACATTGGATAGTCAGAATTTTCGACCTTTGATCAGCATATCGGCTGTGGAGGCTGATGAGTCAGTTCATATAAATTTAGTTGCTGTGTCACAAACAGGCATTCGATTTTACTTAACTGTAGTAGGCCTATCGAACTTACAGCCAAACCAGCGGCCATATACACTCACTCTTGTCCATGTCCGGCTTCCACCAGGCTATGCAGCAATCACGACAGTACGACCACGTATGGTGCACATAGCAAATTATAAAGATGCAAACTTAATGCTCCTGTCAAATGTTAATGAAAAAGATGTTTTGTGGTGCATAACTTCAGATTTGTTTCCATTTAGCCCTGCGTTTATGGAGGCTTACTCTACAATACCACTAGACGGACCAGCATGGGCTATGGCTGAGGTAAAATTTAAATGTTTATTTAACTGTATTTTATCAACTTTATAAATATACATAGATTTGTGAACCTAAAGGCTTTCTTGAGGCTCAACCGCATATGCAAAATACTCCACTAGTGGTTCGTCAGCATTTTGAGCAACCACGGAAATTTGTCATACTCACAGCTCAAGGTGTCCATGTAGTTTCTAAACTGAGGCCTGTAGATATTCTAAGGCAGCTCCTGGTGACGTGCTTAGGGCCAGAAAATGAATCGGTAAAGATGTTCTTTATGATAGAAAAGGAAGATCAGGCTTGTGCTACCAGTTTGATATTAGCATGCGTAGAAAACATACAAAGCACAGATGTGACCGAATGGGCTACGCAAGCTTTCTTTATTTATGGAGGTGAACCCAAGCTTGCACCTCATTCGACTTTTTCTCAACCCAATCAGCGTAAGCCTTCTTATTTGTGGTCATACTCAAATGTATAATAACAAACTTTCAGTTGCTGGAACAGGCTCATTTCTACCCAACGTAATGTCAACTCCGATTGCGCCACATTTGCAAATGAGACAGCAACAGCTACAAACATCCTCGTTACTTACATTAGATCAAACACAACCATCTGTTTATCCTAACTACAGCCCTTTCATTTACTCAGCAAAACATAATGGTTTATATTTATATCTAGCTAGAATACTGAGGCCATTGTGGAATATGTGTTGTGTTCAAAAGTTAGTAGTCCCAAACAACGCCAAATTTTATGTGAGTACGTTAAGTAACTGAAATTAATTTTCACGTAATTTATAATATATTTCAGCTTACAAGCACTCTTACTGGAGAAGACTGCACATGGATTCTGACCTATATGACTGCACTCCACTCGTTCCTTCGCCGCAACACTCGCCTAACGATATGCAATTCTGTATCTGACCAAACTGCAGTGCACTCCTCATTTTCAATGAACCAACAAACTCTAAACACTTCCCGCTTAAATCAAACTTTGCAAGATGCTCAACTGGAAGAACGCCAATCTTTAGATGCCTTTAAGAATTTTGTGAATCATTGCTGCCAGATTATGGGTCTGTGGAGGATTCTTTGCCAACACCAGTTCCACATTCTTGTGGATTCACTGCCCACCACCCACCAACAAATGCTGCAAAATACTTCATTCAAAGACCTGTTCCTGTATGGCAATGAAATTTGTGTGGAGTTTATAAATAGTCTGATTAGAAGCTACTTGGCTGATAATGCATTGATTGATTCCATCAGTTCAAAATTAAGGGATGTCTGTCCTGATCTGTACAAAAATGAAGATGCTGCATGTTCTAAGGTACGTCATTATTTAATTTTTTATGCATACAAGTTATAGCTTAAAACAAAACCTAAAAATGTTTTAAATTTTCCATATTTTCTTACAATCAAATTACTGTATTATATAATTACATCTTTATATAAATAATTTCTGGATACTGAAAGGTTTAATCTCAAAAATGAATATATTGAATCTTGCATAATTAATGCTATCAGCAAGTTATTATATGACGTTATATTTATTAACTCTTTCATAGTAATTCTATACATATATACATGATTGGTCCTCTTCTACCTTACTGTGTAGAGGTAGTAATTCTGAATTTGGATAACTTTTGCTTTAGCGGAAGTGACAAAATTTATCAATTTTAGTGTCAATTGATTCGTATCGACGGATTGACACCCCTTCCAACTTTAGGAAACTTAGAGGGCAAAAGTTACAGCCGTTGATAGTTTCCATTAGGAATACATTTCGGATATGTTTTTATCGCTATAATCAGCATTTTTTTTTTTGGCAAACTTGACGAAAACAAGGGCAGCAATGTTGTCTATGGTCATATAAAACACATTACGAAAGAATGTTCGCTGAAAACTAAACTTAGCTTAACTTAACCTTACTTTGCTTTGAATGCAAGGGAATTAAACGACGTTTAACGAATATGCCGAAATACAAAACAAACAAATAGAAAAGCAATATTAGGCTTCTATATCTGAAAGGGAAGCGGTGTGGACGTCTGTCTGTCCATCGCAACTTTCAACTTGAAAATTACTGAACCTAAAGACATAAATGGAGTATCATTCGAAAGCCTATGGCCTACCGGATTCACATCCGCGAACTGACATAGATGGGATGTCCTACAACAATGCAATAAGGGTTTTTAGCCGATCCAGCTTTCAGTATGTCATTCCTTATAACTTTTGATCAAGGCAGCTTCCAAGCTACAGACCAGCTTCTATTTCTGACATCTGTCATGCCTTATAATTTTTGATATGTGACAGATAGAGACAACGTTTTCAGTATTCAACTAAGAACCATAAGTCAAGTCCAGACGCCAAAAATCAGCCTGATCGGAAAATCTCGAGGCCGGTTTGATTTTAAGTGGCTGCAGATTTTTGTTTATGTATAGAAGCCCCGGACATTGTTGGAAAAAGAGTTCCATGTCCGTACTTGTTTACTTTTAGTCTTGCCCTTTGACATTGCTCTGAATGGAATAGGTGTTTTTTTTCAAATATGAATTATCATTATCCCGAAATACACTTTTTAATTATAGGGTTTTATTGATCACAACATATTTATGTCCATACAAATTGAATGAATCTTATAGAAAATTCGAACAAAAAATTTAATAATAATTCTCTCTACTTAATTTGTTACTATTTTGAGCAAATTATAAGCCATATAATAAGTGATGAAGGAAAAAATAATGAATACATCTTTTTTAGGCATATGAAATGCTGAAAACTGCCAAATTATCACAAAATGTGGATGAGAAAGAGGAACTTGTACTCTCAGCTCTACAGTTGTGCAAATCCGTTGCGCCAAACATTAATTTGCACGAACTGTCTGAATTATTTTCTTCACTCAATGCCCATCATGCTGTTACTGATCTCTGTGTCACATGTGCAAAGAAAGTTGATCCTGAAAATGTGGCTGAATATTACTACAAGAATGGTGGTGATACTGGACAGGAGAGTTATGCATTCTATGCCAACAGGTAAATTAATTTAATTATTTTTTTAACTCTTAACATATGAAAGTACATGGCATTTTGATTACTAAAATTGCAACCATATTTGTTATTCTAAACTTTAACTGAAATTTATCTTATTTGTTAGGTTCTGACTTAGCTAAGAGAAAGAATAACACAATTTTTCTACCTCAACTGTAAAGGAAATCCATACAATTCTTCTAAATTTCTCCCAAATAATATGAAAAATAATAAAATAGAAAAAACAATTGTATTTATTTGAAATTGTTTCGACAAACTAAAAAGGCTTCTTCATATTTCTGCTGTTGGAAGGTCATTACACTGAAATCTGCTCTTATATGCCAGCCAAACTCATATTTCACTTTTGGTAAAATTCTTAAGATCCACAAAATTATCAATAAAAAGTACGTTTACTAATTTAAAATTGGATAGGAATTGTAACAAAATCTATGCCAGGGGTTACTTTAACAGCCTTATAAATGGGGAGGCAGCAACGTTGTCACTTTGTGCAAACTGTTACCAGTCTTATTATTTCCCTGCCAAACCTCATATACTTAATCTTAATGATTGATGTATGTTTATTTTCGTTTTTTGTTCTAGAATGAAAATCTACAAAGAGATTTTACTGATATTGGACAATTTGAATCAATCAGCTGCTACAAATGTATCTACAGTCGAATCTCCTTTAGCAGCTCAAGTACAAACGATGGCTCTACAGCAAGAAAAAATTGATTTGGTGAGTGCATGTGTAAGACTTGAGTAACCTTGAAATTGCTGAATTAATAAGAGTAGTAATGTTTTTGCACGCTGTTTGAGAAGTTGCAGGAGCGAGTTGTTAAAATTGCAAACATATTATTGCATAAACTGTCAAAACAGTCGCCGAACCTTTTCCATGTTAAGTCTATGGGAACTGGATTTGCTAATTGCTCTAAATCCAGTTGTCCGATTTTGATACAATTTATCAGGTTACCTCACTCGCTTCGAGTTCTATCATTGTGGAAAATTTCATAGTGATCGAACTTGTAATAAAAGCGCTACAGATGCAACAGACTGACGGAGATTGTCGCATTCACCCACTGTATACCAGTGTATAAGAGCAGTCACTCGCTTCGCTTGCTCCTGCAATTAAGTACAGAATATAATCGTATTTAAAGGTTTCCAAGTGATGTAACTCAGTTTTTAAGTGTGCAGTGTGCAGATAAGTCTGGGAAGAGTTTTGTTAACTCTTCAAGAAATATTCATTTTAAAAAGAGAAATGTGGCGAGGACTCCAGCAATTGTCTAAAAAATCCAAGAACTGAGACCGATAGTGAGACCATGAATACAAACCATCGTTTCCAGAAGCATGACTTACTAAAGCCACTTAGTACAAATTTGAAATTGAAATGGGAAGGTAATAATTATGGGCGATTGCAATTCAAGAATTGGAAATTACGAAAATAAAGATATGGACACCATAGGAATATATGAAGAAGATACAATAAATAAAAATGGCAAGAAAATGATAGAGTTCTGCTACATAAATGAATTAAAAATAGGAAGTACTTACTGGGAACAACCACTAGAAGATAGATACACATTTGTAGCAGAAGAGAGAAACGCTAGAAGTATAGTTGATTATATAGTACATACATAAGGAATGGAAAGTAGAATAAAATATATTAAAACAATATCAGAGGCGGAAACGGACACACAACACCAATTAATAACAGCAATAATTAAAAATATAGAGGTAGTATGGGGAAGAGCAAAAGAATATGAAAGAATACAAATACAATAGCCAAAAATGAGGAAATAGAATACCAAGAAAAAGTAGACGTTAAATTAATTAGACAGGAAAAGGGGGAGGAAAATTGGACACTAGAAGAAAAGTGGAAGACTTAGTGAAATAATACACAGGATAGCAAAGGAAGCAACATATAAAATGAAAAGCATAAAACCCAAAAAAAATAAAATAGTATGGTGGAATGAAGAAGCGAGAAAAATGATCAAAAACAAAAAAATGACGGAAAAGATATAGAGAAACAAAACAAGAAGTAGACAGACAAAAATACATAAACAATAGAAACATAGCAAAATAAGCGATAAGAGAAGCAAAAAGGAAAAACTGGGAAGACTTTAGTAAAGAACTTAAGTAAATAGGTAAAGAAAATAACAGGAAATTCTGGAATATCGTAAAAAGCATGAAGAGAAATAAAAAAATAATAAAAGGAATAAGAAACAAAAATAATGGAATAAAATCAGATATAAGGATACTAGGAATATGGATGGAGTTTTCCTCAAAGAAATTAAGAATAGAAGAAAGAAGAAATGAAAAGGAAATTACCAAAAACGAAGTGGAAGACTAGAAATTTGATGAGGAGGAAGAAACCCTAGAAGATAAAATATAGACCCAGAACAACTAGAAGCAATGAGATGTATCAAAATAGGAAAGGCAAACAGGCAAGACAGAGATAATAAAATTCTTAGGAAAAAAAGGTAGAGCATGATTATTGAATATACTCAGTAAAACATGGCAGGGAGAAGAAATCCCAGAAGAGTGGCAAAACCATATAATAACTCCAATCTATAAGAAAGGAGATTATGTAGACCGTGAGAACTATATGCCTAGCCTCCACCACTTTTAAATTATATACCAAAATAATAGATAGAAGATTAAAAAAATATATCGACAATAAATTAGAAGAAAAACAAGCAGATTTTAGTACAGGAAGACAAACATACGATAATATACATATTTTAAACAAAAATTAATAGAAAAGAGAGGAAAATGAAGAAAAAATTTTTGTTGCATTTAGTCATCTAAAAGCTGCCTTTGACTCAATGCACAGGAATATAATATGGAACTATCTAGAACTACTAAAAGTACCAATTAAACTGTTTAAAGATGATAAAAAGTATATATAAAAACCAGTAAATGGAATGGTCAAACTAAATGGAGAAGAATCAGAAAAATTCAAGATGGAGGTAGGCATAAACAAGGCGATAGCCAAAGCCCATTACAATTTATAGTAACTATGCAGATTGTTAAAAAATACTAGGACAAGAACTAGAGACAATCCAGGCAGTAGTAGAATATAATAATCTAATACCAATAAAAATCGACTGGCTACTATATACAGACAATATAGTTCCAATAGCAGATAATCATAAAAAGATGAAGCAGCTGGTGAAAATATAGAGCGAAAAATAGAAAATCTAGGTATGGAAATAAATATAATTATATATACAAAAAAAATTATGAGTGCTGCTGCTGCTGCTGCTGCTGTCACACAGGTCAAAGGTCAAATCGTTCGTGCCTTTCCGTGCCGACCTGAGCGCCTCCGAAGGACAAATTTCGACCCGGCGACAGGCGCGACCGAGGTAATATATTTCCGGAACCGCAAGCGATGGACAATTTTCGTTTGAGAGCGGGTAATAAAGCACTTATACATAAAAAAAATTATGAGTGCTGTCACGCAGGTCAAAGGTCAAAGTTCAACTCTAACTGGGTTTACGTAAATGCGTTGTCATGGCAACGGCGTACGTCAATTATGTCAAACAGAGCTTTTTAACCGTGTTTTTATTTATTTTTAAAAACTACTATGCGAAGGGACTCAAGCATGTCGGAGTTGGACAAACTCTCCGGGGGGCCGCTGCCAGACCTTGTAATAAATAATAATAATAGTTCCCCGTAACAGGCCTTGAAGGCCCTTTGGGGTCGTAACAGGATAGGTCTGCTACAATCTAGAGCCTACGGTAAAGAAGGGTAGTAACATGGCTAGCGCTACGTACCGACCGCCTATATAATAATAAATATAATAGTAAGTGAATTTTCGGGGAACGTACAACACAGTGGTACTACCAGTACTCACATACGCGAGTGCAACGTGGACATTACAAAATAATCAAGAAGTAAAAATTAATGTAGCGGAAATGAAGTTTCTGAGAAAGAAAACGTGAAAAACAAAGATGGATAGAAAACGAAATGAAGAAATAAGACAAATAATACAACAAGAAGCAATTATAATGAAAATAGAAAGAGAACAACTGAATTGGTATGGCCATATAATACGGATGAACCAAAATAGATTGGTGAAGAGGATAGTGGAAATGGGCAGAAAAAGAAAAAGAAGAATAGGAAGACCTAGAAAGAGCTGGATGCAAAGAATAGAAGAAATAGGAAACAGGAGAGGAAAAACGAAAGCAGAAATGAGAGTACTTGCACTGGATGGGATGGAAAAAATGGGTCAACAAACTATAAGAAAAATAATCTGACATCCTCAAGAGTAAAAAGAGAAGAAGAAAAATAAGACCTTTTTTATCAACATAACATTTTCAGTCAAGCTTTTTAATCTGTATAATTTATCTCCTTGTAAATTCACAACTGTGGTGCACCATATGAGAATAGAAATGACATATGATGGTGTAAGCAAGCCAGTTGCATGATGACTTTAAGCAAAACACCTATAGAACCAGAGCTGAAAAAGATAAGTTTAGGACAAATAGTGATAATAATTTAGTTCATGATGCACTTGAAGCAGTTATTCTATATGGATGGTTGTAGCACAGATAATACATTCCACCCCCAGAAGCTTGGCTACAACCCTTTAAAGGATGATGTTTCTAAATGCCCTTCCATTTGTTTTATAAAAATAGTTTTGGGGTAAACTTGCCCTACTTACTCTAATGACACGTGCACCTCATCTATAACTTGTTTAAAACCCTTCTAATTTCTTTTACAGTCCTATAGAAAACTTTGCTGCAAAGGGACTAGAATGGTATTAGACTAATGTTAAAGCAAATTACAACAAGATGCATGAAGTTATGCTAGAATCATTGCTATAAAATAACTCCTGAATGTACAAAAACATCCAATGAACTTGCACTTTTAAAGAATTGTAATAAAGCATGTATAGTTGAGCTTGGGGGGATTTATTTCTTGAGTAATAACTACGAAAATAGAAAACTCTCACTCCTTACCAAATTTTTAATTATGCTAGAATAGACTCTTGGGAGAATGTATATCTCAAAAAGAGGAAACATCTATACCACAACACAAATCTGTGAAAAACACTTTTATTTATAGAAATTATTTAGAAAACAATCTTCACCGAGTTAACTCATGAAATATTTATTCCAAACATAAAAAAGTACTTAAAACAGAAATTTGTCCCTTGATGTTCTTTCAATAATAAAAATCTCTCCAGCTTTAGAGAAAGGTCAAACTAAATGGTGGTCAAATATAGCCAATTTTAGAAAGCTTGCTGTCGCAACTGACTTTATTAAGAAACTTGGAAAACTGTAATCTTGAGCGGCTAAAGCTTCTAGTATTTAGATTTTTATTTGGACACCTCTAAAATAATATTTATATAGAATACTTTAAATACATTTATATTCTGCACTCTTTTTGCTACATTTTTGTCCTTTTCCTACATACAAGTTCCACAAATTCTTTCTTTTTCACAAAAATTGTATAGAGAATTATGGGATTTAGAAACAAGTTCTTACTGTTGGCTCTTTCAAGAAATTCTGATATATTGGTTTCCCAAAAAACTTGTTTTGTTTGACTCTTATTCACAAGATACTATTAATTGCAACATTTAAAGGAATTTATTAAACTTTTTAACAGATTCGTCAAATAATACTCGATATCCTAACATTCGAAGATGAATTGCTCCATATTACTGTCTATGAGTGGATGATGACAAAACAGATGGACAGTGATGTCATAAAGATCACACAGCCCTCTTTGGAGAAGTACCTCATCAAAGCATCACAACAGTCACAGGACAATGTAAACGCATTGGACTTGTTATGGAAATATTACCAAAGTAACAACAATCCAGCTTCTGCTGCCAAAATTCTGCATAATTTAGCCAGCAAAACAGGGTGCGTATACTAGACTCTACAATACACTTAATCGTTTATAAAATGACTTTGATTTTAAAAAACTGATTTACCGTATATCTTCATTAATCTCGCTTTTTTAATATTCTGATTACAGTTTATATTCAATTGATAAGATGGCACTAGTAATACACAACAAACTAACATGAATCATAGAAATAATAAACCATTTTTATATCGTTTCAGTGCAATGTTAACTCTAAAAGAGCGTCTAAGCTATCTTGCTCGCGCAGTAATGTGCATGAGAAGTGATAAAGTGGGCTATGCCCCTCATTTGGGTGTCTTTCTTAAAGACCTGGAAGATAAACTAGACATAGCCAAGGTGCAAGAAGAGGTACTATCTGCCATTATGAATATTAACCATCCAAATGCTGCACAAGCTGCAACTGCACTGGATTCTGGTCTGTATGACCTTACGCAGGTAAGTTAATTCTAAAATACCAACTCCGCTCCTCCAAGCACATCATTTGTTAGCTTTATGAAGAATTTTGTGATCCTTTCAACTTATGGGAATGCAAATTGGCAATTATCGACTGTGCTGGATACACAGACACTAACTTGATAGAGAATATTTGGCATCACATTATTGATGATGAGCTGCAGAAAGGCTCGTCCTGTAGTGACAATAAACTCACTATAATTCTCAGTAAAGTTACTTGGTTGATTGGACGCTACAAATATACCTCGAATTGTGTTCCTTTGCGTAAGTATATCCTTCATTAATATATATACTGAACAGAACACCGAAAAAAAGTGAAGTTTTAAATATATTTATATTTATATCCCTGATGCATAGAGTACCAACCAGATTTTTTTACCTAAACGAATTTTTTGGTAAACAGCCAAATTATATTTTGTTTAATTCTTTTGTTTCCTTTGCAGTGTTGCTATATCTTATCCAATTATGTTAAATTTGCTCAATTTAGTGCCTCCCCTCCCCCTTAAGGTTTAAAATTTTTAATATTGTACAAAATTTTACTTATGCCTTGACCGTAAATCAAAATTGTTTAACTAGGTAATTTAATTCAACAGATTCAATACAAGATTTCTAGTTTTTTACCTAAACCATTTTTCATGCGGAGCATATAAAATTTATTGACCCTATTATATCTTCTACCGTCATTTTTTTATTTAATCTTTTTGAAAATCGAGCCAGTGTGGTCCCCGTGGTTGAGGGCGGGCTGCGGTGCTGATGGACCTGGATTCATTTCCTGATGTTCTTTATGCCTGGCGGTCGTCTAAGGCACGGTACTCACCACATCGCCTCGCATCAAAGATGGTGCATGATGACCGGGCAGATAGAGCGAACATATGAGAGCCTTACCATTATTATCTCTTTGAAAATCAAGGCATAATCTACTGTGTTGTAGCACACCAAAAACTCTCATTTATTCACAAATCTTTTTTTTTTCACCAAGTTGACGTTAATTATTGCAACAATACACTTCTTTAAATAAAAATGTTCTACATGTAAAAATGGCCAATTCAAATATCTGTCAATCAACAGTAAAACGAAAGCGCCTAACAAGTTTTTTAATATTTGAAGCTTCAATTGTTCACCTCTTGAAAGCTACTTACTAAATTTCACCAAGTTGAATAGACTTAAATAGAAATAGTGTACTTATCTCTAAACTATACAACATTCCTATTATAGGAAAGGGCTGCTACAAATGTTCTCTAACGAATCTCGGTTGATTCTTCTGATTTAATAAATTATAATGTCATTTCATAAGAGTCTAACAAACTTGTAAATTCTATAGTAATCTTTAAATGTGTATAAACAGATTGTGTATTATTGATACTATTCACATTTAAACAAGCGAAAAAATATTATTTGAAGTAAAAGAAAGCAAATTTATAGTTAAACTTTAACACATTCAAGGCAATATTTTATGACACTTCATAATCGTTTGTATTTAATAGCAAAAATAATGAAACAAATAAAATTTACAGCTTACATAATTGAACAGCTGGAAATCATCAGTGTGAAACTGAAAGCGAATGCTAACCTAATTCCAGAAAAACTAGTAACAGAAATTCCAGTAGAACTGCTAGTACAAATTTACACCGAGTAAGTTTGCTGCTTTACCTGAAATACTTTTCACTAATATATTTGCAGTTTAATATGTTTGTCAACTGCCGACCAATTCTGGTCCGTTGGAGAAAATGAGTTCCACTTAGCAGAAGCATTCAGCGCACTGGTCGAACAGTTTCTCTCCAACATTAGCATGTATGATGTTCATCTAAGGTATTAATTTTGATGTAACTTTGTGTGTTGTTGATACCTAAACAATTTTTATTTTTAGAATTAAAATAAAAGCGGCTTGTGAAGATACCGTCGCAAAATTATTGACTACTTTGTACAGCAAACCAAATGCTGGGGAGCTAATCAATGTTTTGAAGAATACGCAAGCGAAACTGGCAAGATGTTAGCTTTTAAGTAGTAATAATTAAGTCTAATAGAACATAAACGCTGTAAGTTTTACGAGTTGTAATGTTTTCTATTTATAAATTATTTTTATATTCATTAAATAACAATTACTCTTAATTTCCTACTCCAAACTGTTCAATTTGAATTTGCCCATAGCATAAAGTTATTTGTGTGCCAACTTGTTTGCAAAACCTTCATTGATTTAAAATTTTGTGAATATGTCATTTCTTAATAACAAATGATATTTTATTAAATGAGATGTATTTTTATTACAAAGGAATATTTGTCTTAAACGAAATTGTTACAAAACTAAAAGATTCTCAAAACTTCAAATGAATTTCATACTATCTTATATTTTTCGGTAGGAGAAAATTACTAGATATTTAATGTACACAAGGTGTACTAGGGAAATTTTGTAATACACCTATGGTTTTCATAATCTTACCAAGAGAACGAGTAGTAAACTTTAAGCAATTGAGCTGTAATAGGCATTACAAAAAGAGAAAATCGTAAACACCGATGTGAGGGAACTTTGCTAACGACAACTATAAAAAGAAATTAACTTAGATGGTTTAGTCATTTAGCAAGAATGAAAGAAAGCCAACAAGCAAAATATGGGAAATACAAACAATGCAGAAAAAACAAAGTGACAGACTGACTAGAACATCGGAAAATTCAGTAGCAGAAAACCTGAGGGAACAAGAAACGAATTAGAGAGAAGCAAAGGGAAAGGTCAAAATTTATATACAAATGATATTTAAATGAAATATATTTATTGCTCAAATGTACACCTTGACACCTTATGGTACAACAAAGTTTTTGGTTAATAAATAAATAAACTTCTATATTTTTTTGGTCTACCTTTTGCCTCTTCCAGCTGGTCATTATTTGGTTTTATATATTATATTGTCCTGTTACATTTCTTGTATCCATTAGTCTTTTCTCTATTAATGTGGTATAAGTAGAGTAATTCCTACATTTCCGTTGGTTATCTTTCTTATGTATAGAGTTACTATTTAACCCACTTCAAAATCGACCGGCATCTTTTCTTCTTTCCTTATTTATTGTAATAGTAAAAATATATATACCTGTAAAGCATGACCTCCATATTTATTTTGTGTTTGCTTTGTGGCAGTTTATAATTTGCTTCACCCCCTGTAGTGGAGGTTTCTCTATCAAAACGTCGTCTAAAATGTCCCTCAATTGGTAATTCTTATTTTTGATTACTATATAATAATTTTTTAAAGTGCTCCGTCCAGATATTCTTATATTTATTTTATCTGTTTTTTATTGCTGTTGGTTTGGGTTTGTAAACTTTATTATAATTATTAATCGTCTGGTAATATTTTTTAGTATTTGCATTTTTATTTCTTTCTCCATTTTATGTAAACCTTCTTCTATCCAGTTTCATTTACTCTTTTTCAATATTTTACTGCATCCTTTTTCTTCTTTGTATTCCATTCTTACTCTTTTTTGTTAGTTCTTATCCTTTTTATTCTTGCCTTTGCTTTTTCTGCAGTTCCATTTATTAGCGGACCCAGCTTCCAAGCTGGAAACCAGCTTTACTTTGGTCATATCCGTCGTCTGTCACGCTTTATAACTTTTGATTAAGGCAGCTTCCAAGCTGGAAACCAGCTTCTATTTCTGACATCTGTCACGCCTAATAATTTTTGATCTGTGATAGATAGAGACATAACGTTTTCAGTATTCAACTAAAGACCATAAATCAAGTCCAGACGCCAAAAATCAGTCTGATCGGAATATCTCGAGACCGGAAGTGGCCGCAAATTTTTCGGTTCCAGCCTTTTAAATTTTTGCCGCTATTCACTTTCATTTGAATACAAGTAATTCACTCTCATTTGTTTCAATAAAATTTTGTTAAATCCTATAGTTTAGTTTCATGCATAGGGTCCGTGCTGATTTACCTGTAAAGAAAATTTTCACCTGTTTAATTATATTATTCTACTTTTCTTTTACTAATTCATCCCCTAATTTACTTTTAATTTGCTTTCTGAACTTTTCCATATATTGTTCTAATTTTCCATAGCTTAAAATTCTTATCTTTCATTTCTTTCTTTACTTTCCGTCGTTTTACTGTGGCGACCATGAAATGGTCTAAGTTAGTATAAGCTCCTTTGTATATTCTTATATCAATTATTGATGATTGGTGTCTTTTTGTTACTAATACGTGGTCTATTTGAAACTATATTTTTTTGCTTGGTGATGACCATGTTACTCATCTCCCAGTACAGGAGCCATTTCCTTTGCACGTTGATTGACATTTATATGATGTGTAAAGTTGTAGCAAAAAATTATTCAGTATTTTGTTTCTGGCCAAATTAACACAATGAGCTTTTTTTACTGCTTAAATCTACTTTAACACTCTTAAACTTACCACCATTGCTTGCATCATATTATAAAACTATTAACTATTAACGGAGCCAAGTAAATAACTAATATTAACAAAAATAAAGTTTCTCCACCATTTAGAACATTCTCCATATTTGTCATGATCCTTTTCTTACAGTTAATCCAGTTATTTTATAAGGGTATATATATGTCTTTTCAAATCAGAGGATAAACAATGAACCAAGTTTATGTAGAAGTTTAGACATTAGAAAATTTCCAGTATATATCTGCTGCATTTCTCAGCTTTGTTTTATGCTTCCTCATACATCAGACAAAACTATCATACAGTATTTTGACGAAGCTTTAGAAATGTAAAACTATCAATATTGAAACTTTCCTATTAAAAAATTGAAATCCATGAAGTCCATGAGAAGTTTGATGGACGCAAATATTTCTTGTTTTAAAACTCCGACAGAAGTCTAGACTACAGTTACAAATATTTTAATTGATAAATATTAATATATGCATTGAAACCAACATTTTCATATTTCTATAACTGTAAAGTTGATTTACAAAATTTTCGGACATCCTCTTTGTGAGTGTGATGTAATTATTACTTCAACAATTACATACAGGTTATGCTGTTTTAGTAGCAAAATAATTTTAAAATCACTGGCATATATTTACATTATTTTGAACCCAATAGATTCCCACAAACGTCGTAATTGGACAATAACGTCTAATCTGAGACGTAACATGTATAGATACATTTATTGGTTCACATATATTCAAAAGTATAAAAGAATTGGGAGCAGCCGCAGAATGTGCACGGAAGTACAAAAATGGAAAATATAAAAAATCCGGTAATTACATTTTTAAGCTCTTCAAAATGTTTAGTCTATGGAATGAAGAGATTAAATCTTTTATCGACACTGTTCGCATCGAAGTCTGGAGATAACAAGTCAAAACTGTTCTTTAATTAATGGATCTTAAATTCTTCTTCTTTAGCCTTCTTTAATTAATTTACTGATGTAAGCCTCTTCTTGTTTCTAACATTTTGTCTTATTCTGGGCGATTATTTTCCAATGCAAGACCAGCGTGACGCTTCACATCGTCAATGTATGTTCTGCGAATTTTCCACTTGAATCTAGCTACTTTCTCTCCTTTTCTTTATCTCTCCCCTCCCTCTTTCTCTCTCTTTTCTTCCCCCTTCTCTCCCCCTCTCTCATATAGCTGTAATATTTGTCTTCTCTCTTATCCATATGTTTCTTTTTTGTCCTTTAGAATTATTTGTAATTTTGGAGCTCTATTAGGCTATTTGGGTTTTATGAACTTATTAACATTCCTTTTTGTCAAAGTATAAGTCTGAGCTCCATAAGTCATAACAGGTAGTATATAGCTATTGAATACTTTTACCTAAGGTGTTGGGGTAACTCTCGGTTATTCTTCTGCCAAAAACGGCCCATCCTAGTTTGGTTCTTCTTGCGATTTCTATTTCTTGTTCTTTTTTACTTTCCTTATCCTATAATAAGGAAAGTAATGTAATCGGCGGAAATTTGACCTACCCAGTTTTTCACATTTCTGCACGAATTATAGCCTCAGGACACCAAAAAAGTTGTTTTGAGCCATTGGTTCGTGTGTGTGTGTGTGTCTGTCGGTCTGTCAATAAACAAGATATCTTGAGAACCGTAAAGGCTAGAGACTTGAAATTTGGTATGCAAATTACTTGTAGGTAGGGGACGCAGTGCGAAGCTTTTGGTAAAAATCGGCCAAGCCGTTTGGTCGCAAGGTCGCAAAATCGGTCGCAAAGCGGTCGCGAATCTAAACGGTTGAAGATACAAAAAATTTATGAGAATAAAAATAATTTGTTATCATGAAATAAACATGAATTTAAAATAAAAGTTGGTAAAATAGGAACCCAAAAAAAAATTGAAGTTCAGGATTTTTAATATACCGGGTGTTTATAAAATGTTTCGGGAAATTTATATTACCGGCTAGATCAAACCGAGACGAACAAAAAATTACAATGAAATTTTTTGATCCGAGGTCAAATAAATAAGTTATAGACGATTAAAAATTAATTAAACGGACCAATCATAGCGCGCTCGGTGAGCTACCGGACCGACTACGGGAGGACGGGGGAGAGCGGTTGGCCGCTAGGAGGGAGCACGCAGGCGATAATGGCGAAGGCTGTGCAGCCGAGCTCGCACGGTTACCTTCAGTGACGTAGCAAAATTTTAAGTACGAGTCAATTATTGTCTTGTACTGTTTATTTTAATTAGCTTTCAAGTGTTGGACTGTGTGTGTGTGTGTGTGTGTGTGTGTGTGTCTATATATATATATATATATATATATATATATATATATATATATATATAACAGGATAAGGAAAGTCGTGTGATGTTCACACCAGATTTTTTTATTAAGTGTAAACCCTTGTCCTAAATATGTATATTCTTCTACTTGTTCTATTTCTATATTTACTTCCTTTTTGGAATTTGTCATAATTTTTGTTTTTGAGGTATTATTGGGAAATTATTAATTGCTATGTAAGCGAATAAATAATAAAAAGAAACTTAGCTGGTTGCTTTGATATTTTTCCCATTGATGGTTTCTACAATCTTTATCAGAAAAGTTCCAGGACTAACTTTTTAATTCTTCTTCGTGATATTCGAACACAAGTAAGGGCTGTTATTCAGTCGCTTTAAATGTGTTATGAATAGACATGGCCTTGTAAAGTGTTTCCATGTAAACTTGCTAGACGACAGGGCTAGTTAGCGCATTCCGTTTTGCGTTAAACTAAGAAAAATTCATAGAAAACACGGAACACCGTACAGCAAGCATATGGCATCGAGACATTATCTAGAAACCGTGTCTTTAAATGGTACAAAAAGTCTCGGGGGGATAGAAATTCAGTACAAGACGATTTTAGAGTCGGCTGCTCGTCAACATCGCATACTCCTGTAAATCTAGGGCGTGAGGCAGTTACTGCAAAAAGACCGTCAGTTTATTGTACGCATGACATCAGAAGAACTAAAATTGAATAAAGAAGTACGCCGCAAAATTTTACGCAATGTTTTAGAGAAACGGAAACTTAATGTAAATATTCATATATAAATGTTCATATTGCACGACAACGGAATGCCCCATATTACTGTATAAGTTGAGGAATATCCACCCAAGTGTTATATCCCATCCCTCATGTTCACACGACCTATTACCGTGTGATTTTTGTTGTTTCCACCCGCAAAATTTCCTTGAAAGAAATCATCATAAGGATAGTGCAATAATCTAAATAGATGTGACATGTGCAGGGGGGGAGGGGACACGGTGGCTCAGATAGTTCCACCAGTTGGCTCTGTCCTCTAGCCGACACGCGCGAGTTTGAGTCTCGCTCAACCCATGGTGTGTGTGAATGTCCTAGAATAAGTGCATGTTAATGGACACAATAAGCCCTTAAGCCTTTTAGCGTAAAAAAAAATGTCCAGGGAAGCATTTGGGACATAGTTTTCTTTGCTTGTTTCCATGACCTCCAAAAATTGTGGCAGCTGTGCGTAAATAACAGAGAGGACTACTTTGACAAAACGTGGAACCATTAATTGCTATTTTTCCCCATTTACCGAGAATTAGAATTTTTTATAATCTCATAGTTCTTTAATGGCGTGATGAATTACTTCTCCATTGAGGAGTTCTCGCTAATCATCCTTTAGGTCGGCTGACCAGAGTTTTTAGTCTTCTGTTGAACTGTGGTTCAGTTAGTCGCAGTAGTGTGGCATTTGGGTGATATTCTAGCTTGTCGTGGTGTTGGACAATTTTTCCTTTATGATCTCTTTAACACATCATATATTTAAGTATGTATGTACCATAGCAGGATAATCTACAAATATATGACTCTCATCAAAGTCATATACGAAATACAACAATAACAGTTAACTTGTCAGAAGAAATTGATCCAATTACGATTCAAAGGGAAGTTCGTCAAGGCGATTCAATATCATCTAAACTATTCGTACTAACTCTTGAAGACGTTTTCAAATGATTAGAAAAGAAAAGACATAAATATAAATGGTATTTTTTTATACATACAAAATACGCAGATGGAGTTATACTATTTACAACAAACGGAGAATAAGTAGACTCAATGCTACAAGAATTAAACGGGGCTTTTAAGGAGGTGGGGATTTACCAAATAATTGTATGTTGGGTTTTCCTCTCTTCCTTGGAATTTTTGCAAGATTCCTGTATATTTTCAGGTGTTGTGTATATTTTCTTATTAAAATCACAAATTGCATTGAACTCGGCTTTTTCTTTAATGCATTGATCTATTTTTTCAAAAATATAATCTCATTAAATAAGTCTTCAAGTTTTGCCTCCAACAATAACATGCGAAAAACAATATCACTTCCTGGAAGGACTTTACTAGCAAAAACATTTAGTATATTGCTATATATGGTTTATCCCAAACTTTACTTATTGAAAGCACTTTAATTTAAATTTTTCCCATACTCATCTACAACCATAGCAATAAATTTAGAATTAGTATGTACTAACAAAGAAATTATAAGCAACTATGGTGTGGTCCCTCAGTCTGCACATATTTATGACCACTGATTCCAGTTAAGTTAGGAATATCTCATTTATTATTAATTTTCTTCAATCTGCATCCATATTGCTTCTGGCATGTAGACAAGTTGTAGTTTTTTTATATATCACACGTAGAAAATACAATGTCTCATACTGTGTGTTCGCTCATCAGATAATTAAATGACAAAAACCTAAAAAAATTTCCAGCTGCCAAGAACTTAAAAGAAAACTATGACGGAAGAACATATAAAACATTTCATTTTAAGGCTAATCACACAAAATCACAAACAATAGACAATATATTTAAATATTTGATTTATTTTAAAGAAACTATGTGGAGATCAATGGTGCAGCACGAGAGAAAATCATCGTAAAGCATTGAATCTTTAAAAATAATGGGCAGGTAGTTGAAAAAATTAAGGCTTCGAAATTTGAAAATGAATTAATTGACTTTTTTAAATTCGAATCTATGAGGTAAAGAGATGCGTCATTCTAATTCATAATTTTTGAAAGATATCACTAATTATTTAGAGAATATAAACGTTGGCAATATTTACACATTTTAGTTCCACGTTGAAAAGTAGAAGTTGTATTACAAAAGAAGAGATACTAAAGAATAAGGTGCAACTCTTGTTCTTTAATAAACTTCTTTGGAAACAAAAAAGTGTATTACGGACAAAACAGCAGTTACAGAGGAACACTTAATACAATTTCTTATTAATATGAAACAAACGATTAAGTTTCTGACTTGACAAAATTGAAAATTGCTACCACATATCAGAATCCAAATTCTTTAACGCAATAAAGGTCTTTAATAAATAGCAATAGCAATCTCTGCTGAGCTACATTACCTTTTGCATCATTATCTTATACTAATTCCTATAATTCGGGACTGATTTTTTTTACAAATAACCAAATCGACAAACACTTACTTGCACATGTTAATCTTCAACATACTCCCCTTTGGAGTTAACATATTTTTTTCAATGTTCTGGAAGCATACTAATGGTTGGCAGCGTATCCACTCCCGAACAGTCTGAATGACGGCGTCATTATGCGCAAACTGCATGCTTTGTAAGTCTAATTTGAGCCTTTTGAAGAGGTAGAAATTACTAGGGGCCAAATCAGGACTGTACAGCGGATGCGGCAGAAGATTCCATTCCAATTTCCGGAGTTTCCATTGTTGTTTTCTTCTTGTCCGCTTTCCATCTGTTTTCTACTTGGATCGGATCTTTTCTTTCACGTCTGTTACCAGGAGTATTGTATAATAAGCTGCATTAACTGTTCTGGCATCCGTCAGAACGTCTACATGGATAACTCTCTGCCAGTCCTAGAAGAACGTTGTCATCATTTTTCTGCTGAACGGTGCCTGTCGCTCTCTCTTAGGTTTGGGAGAATTGGTATGCTGCCACTCACGTGTTAACTACTGGGTTTCGGAGATGAAGTAGTGCATCCGCGTTTAATCGGTGGTCACTATAGACTTAAAAAATGCATCATGTTTGTCTTGAAACTGTTGTATTAGACGACTAGTAGCTTGCACACTCACAATTTTGTTCACGTCCGTCAAGGTGCGTGGTACCCACCGTGCATTTACTTTGCAATATTACATGTGGTTTTTCACGATGTCTTCTACAATACCAACACTGATGGATAGAATTTCTCCAAGTTCCTTGATAGTGCTGAGTCTGTTCTCACGAATAAGCGCGTCTGCATGATCAATGTTTGGCTCAGTGGACGGGTATTCGCGGGCGACGATCATGCGGTTCACTCTCCACCCTCTTTGAAGTATTTACAACACTCAAACACATGCGTCCGTGAAAGACACTCTTTCCATACTGTTGTTGAAATCTGTGATGAATTTCAGCGGAAGGGAGGTTTCTTCAATGAGGAATTTGAATCACAGTACATTGTTCTACGCTCCGCTGTATCTTTTGTTTGCTCATCATTCTAGCAACTCCCAAACAGGACTGAACAAGTTCTAACCCAATCAAAAGGAAGGCTGCTGTACAGTGCGGCAAATCAGTCCCGGTAATATGTTAAATGAACCTTCTTATACATGCTTAGCACTTCTCTAAAAATAGCATTTAATTTTTTTTGTTACATTTTTTTGATTTACACTATAAAGTGCAATCACATGTAATCAAAAAATAAGCATACCTCAAATCAATTGAAACTTTTTTTGGTTCAATTACCTTTCTGAATTATTTTTCCTAATTAAATTGGATATCAGCAAATCAAAAAGTTAAGTAAGTTTTTCATGGGTCATTCGACACTATTGGAAAAATTGAATCTTCATTTAAATCTAAAAATAACGTACGTTTCATTTTTCTTTTTACCTCTTAGTCAATTAATAACCCGACAACAATAAATTCATTGCTATCACTCATTTTTTAATATTCTTCCTATTTAGTATACATAAAGCAGTTGTTCCGTTACCTTCAAATTCATCTAGAGTAATTCAATATGTGCGGTGTTAACGACGCCGATCAGTGAATGCACCATTAAAATATTGCGATTTGTACGACTCTTGTGGCGTAATCTAATAAAGACGTTCTTAGTAATTATGTGACATATCATCCTTACCGAGAATTAAATACATAATAAAGAAATCAAAAGACAAATTAAACTATTATAAGTTGGAGATAAATATACACAAGTTGGAGCACTTCAAAATACTATCCTACATGTTCCCACATGGACACTTCATTATTTTCGCAATCTTTTTTGGACTGCAACTACAGTCAAAAGCAGATAAAATGAAGCAGAAAATTAAAAAATAGAAGATGTAACCACAATCCACTTGAACAAGAAAATATAGCTATTGTGGGAGAAAAACTTAGAAATTATTATATGACAAAGAATAACAAGAATAAAAATATTGAAAAAGCAATGTTGAAAACAAAACTCACAGATACATTTTTTAACATTATGTAAAGGAAAAAGTCTGATGTAATTTTAAGCATGAGGTTAATGGACAAAAAGCAGAACTCTTAACTAAAACCAGTAGTAATGTCCTATTAAAGCCGTCTTGGCTGGTTATGTTATAAATCTAATAATTGTTTATATTATAACAATCTCATTTTATCGTTTTAACTGTTTATTTTACTTATTAACTATCGCACAAATATTATCACTAATTATTTATTTAATTTAATTTTAATGCATTTAGATCACTATGCCAGCTGTACTTTGTCACGACACAACTCTTCTTAACCATTTCTTGTACGCTTAAATACCTCCACAACCGACCTGGAATTCTTACGGCTATGTGCCGTTACTCAGAGCAGATTACTGGAACCTTCTACGCCGAATTTACCAGAACCGTAATGAACTTTTGGCAGCTCTCTATTCGCCTTGCTTGTCCGCAACCGTGTCAGAAAAGTTCAGCTTTTTGGGGTACACCGCTATACTGCTCTCTTTAAGGTCGTTTTATCCCAAAACCGCGACGAATGGGATGTGGAAATCTCCGCACTATCTAGAAGTTAATGTGAATAGAAGACGTAAGTCATCACAGCAACGATGGGATCTTTATTATCGTCTGTCTCTGAGGATGAACCAGAAGTATAGACTTTTCTAAATTAAGTTGCTATTCTCATTCTAAAGAGGCCATTTTCCAACCCATATAATTTACACTTCCGGCGCCATGTTTATCTGGTTTTTTCAATCCATCCAAATAAATTGCTTTCTAATCTTCTACGACGTTTTCTTAATTTCAAAATGTCTTTTCCAAACTTCATCGTGCATGTGAGACAGAAATTCTGACACTCGGCTTCTCGGTACTATATTAATATCCGCGACTCGGATTCAACTCTATCAACATTCTCCAAGATCTTTTAACCTTATTGCGCCCGATAAGCTCTTATCACTGGCTTCGGTAAATTGATTTCTTCTTATTGTGGTCACGCCTCTTAGCGCTTCTATTACAGCACTCCTCTTAATTCCGAGTCAAGCAACCAATAGTTGAACACGACAGTTCTTCGCAACTTACGGGTCTCTTTCTGTAATTTCAATTTATTATTATAAGTCTTCATACCTAATTTTATTAACAAAACATTTATTTTTATCTTCAACTTTGCTAATTTATTTTTGAAGCTTCAAATACTCTTCTGTGGTCTGCTATGACTTTTTTAAAACCTCCAACGTGTTCTTTTATGTTCATCCGCAGTTCTTGTTTTACGTTTCTAGAATGTCTTTCCGGGTTCATCTTTAACTCTATTCCAAAACTCCTAAAATGTTCTTATTCTCTTAAACTGTGAAAATGTTCTTCCGCACTTACCTGTATTTTTTGCAATTCTTCTCCTAGTGTTCTGTTCAAACTTTCCAATTATTATTGTACGTCTATTTTTGTTTCTTCTAGCTTTCTTTTTAATTCTTCAATTAAACTTTTGAAATATTTTCCTGTATTTGTACGTAATCATTCTCTCCTTATAAATTCCTAATTTTTCTGCATTTATTTTACTTTTTGTAATCTGCTTTTAAATATCCAAAATATTTTTTTACTCTTATTTTTAATCCTCTGCTCAGTTATAGACGTTTCTGATCCGTTTCTGTAATTCCTCTCTCAACTTTTTGAAATATTTTTGCATACTCATTTTTAATTCTTGAAAGTCTCTCTTACTTTTTTTCTCAAGTTCTGTATTAACGCATCTGTAACCATGGTTTCGATAGAAGTTCTCTCTTTTATCTATCAGGTCCTGTTACAATCCTTTTTGTACCCGTTTTTCTCCTGCCCTTTCTTAATATTACTTCTTACACACTTTCTAACTTTGCCACGTTTAGTTCATACAATTTAACATGCATTAGTATGGTAATTTGTTTAAATAATTATACGAGTTGTAATGAATCTGCCTTCTAACACCAGTTGTAACAAACTCGGTTTATAGGTCCGATTATTTATTTTCACCTAGTAATTATTAACAATATCTAATTAATTCTAATTAACTAACGAGCTAAAGTTAATTACTTGTTTCTACAGGCTTATCTGTTCCTCGGCACACTTAAATACCCAAATTAGTTGTACTTCGCCGCAACGCAATTTCTTTTTTTGAGCGTTTCTTGTACCACAGTATATAGTAAAGCAATCGTTACACTCTCGTGTTTTTATGTTCCCGAATTTCCACTATGAAGCTGCATACATGGCCACGAGTTTGTTTACGTTTTGCTCCAATATAATCTGGATCTTATTGGGATGTATTTTTAGGTTACGTGAAACCATTCTTTGGTTCGTGTGTGATGTCAGTATGGCCGTATAGTTAGCTAATATTGCGACCGTTGTGAGTCTAGTTGCGGGCAGGTCCGCTGTGTACGGGAGGTACGAGATTGATCCCAAAACACTGCCTTGTATGTTTTTCGAGCTAATTGGAATAATAAAGTATATCCTTCTTGGTATTTTACTAGGAAGTGCCTATTAGATAGATTTCAACACTTGGTAGTATCCGCCTCTTATTAATTTTATATAGCAGGTCGACTTAGCATACTTTGTCAAACACTTGCGATATATCGAGGAATGCTGCCGAGCAATATTTTTGCCCTCGAGATCTCTCTTTGCTTAAGCAACTATTCTGTATACTTGCTCAACCGTACTGATGATGTAGGATTAGATTGTTGTCCAGTACAAGTGGTCGCATTCTTTAAAGAATAGCTTCTCGAAAATCTTTGACAGTATTGGCAGGCGATTAATTGGCCGATGCGATGTTATAATCTGTGCAATTTTCTATTAATCAGGAAAATGTCCCAATCTAAGTATTAAATAAGATAATAAATTTTATACCTTTATCTGTGAGTTCTTTCAATACTGTGATCAGATTATAGCCTGGGGCCTTTTTAGGGTTTAGGTCAAACTGGATCACTTTTCTCACTTCGTTTACGCTGAAATTCTTTATTGGTAGTAACTCATGAGCGTCATTTTCTACTTCAACTAAAAGTACTTCCGGAAAAGGTTTAAATACGTCTGCCAGGTGGTTTGCATATGCCATTGTTTTCTTCTGATAATTTCTAGCCTATCGTTCGAATTGGTGAAATAGTTTACTGAGGTTGTTTCAACCTTTCAGTAACTTTGCAAAGCAAATAGACAAATATTTCTGTGGGTAACAAGTTTGCTAGGTAATCTTAAATTACCTGTTTCTTCAAGTTGTTTAAAAGTTCTTTGAGCTTCCTGGTTGCTCAATTAAATCTTTGCTAGGACTCTGGTGTTTTGTCATGTCCTTTTAAGCCTGCACTTTCAGAAATCTTTATTTTGATTATTATTGGGCAATTCTCATGTTCCTCGCACGGATCATGGCCATACGGCTTTTCGAATAGCTCTATTAAGATGTTCTATTGCGGTAAAATCTCTAAAATTTTTAGGGGAATGTCTAGTGATATTGTGTTATCGACGATATCTCTGAAAGCTTCCCAGTTGGTTTCTTTATTCCAACTGTAAATATGACTGAAAAAGTCAGATCTATGGTAAACTTAATTTAGCTTAAAAGTATTTTTTATGCCTTTTACCTCACGGAAACCTATTAGATCTGGGATTTTGTTACTATCTGTTGGCTGATGGATTAGTTGGGCTGTAGACAAGTGGTAAAGATTATTGGTTTCCATGGTTTTTAAAAGCATTCTTTCTTTAAATGTGACCAATCTTGAGTCCCACTGTAGATGTTTGGCATTGTAATCGCCGTCCGCGATAAATTTGTTTGTAATACTGCTCAAATTGTTGGACAATAGACCGCAGAGATAGTTATTGGGCTTAACCAGTTCTTCTACCTCAATACTAATAACTTGTAGATATTATGTACTCTATTTATCTAGTTCATGGTATTTAATACAGCTGTACCTCCGTGCGCAGTGACGTCCAAACGTTCTGTGTGATAGACTGTCATAGTATTTTGATATTTTTAAATACATTTTATAGGGAAAATAAATTTCGGATATTAACATAATATCAACTTTTGGTAAACGGCTTAACTTCTTGTCTATGTTGAGACAAGCCATTGGCGTTCCAGAGGGCTATTCTAAGCAGTTGGTCCATTATGTATTTTTGGCGACGAGAGCTGTTAATACATTTAACGTGGCGCTCATCTACTCCATGAAACCCCGCATCATTTGCTTGAGTTCGTATTTGTCGTTTGATTGTTGAGTAGATTGTAGTTGCTGTGTTTTCTCACGGGCCAATTAAGCATAGGAAATTCCTTCTTGAAATATTATAAATTTGTAAACATGAGTAAATTACCTAAGACGCATAAATACAGTTATGATACCGATAGCTCAATAAACGAGAAATGTAAAAGAAACATAGAAAGAGTTAGAAGAAGAAGCAGTTGAGAGTTTTAACAGGAGTAAACAAATAAGAAGATTACCAATTAAAAATAAAAGTGGAAGGGATGCTATGTAATATGGAAGAATTAATAAGTATAATAAGGGAGCTGATGCGGACAGCGAAATAGAAAAGACCAACAAGAGTACAATTAGAAATTGGGGAATTAAATAAGAAACCGAAGATTATCAGAACAAGTGAATGCTTTGGGAAGAAAGTTGCGAAGAGAAAAGAAAAGTGAAACAATATTAAGATAATTGAAAACTCAAAAACTTCTAAATGCAAAACTTAAATACGAAGATATCTGAGGCACACGAGACAAAAACCAAAGCCGTTAAATAGCAAAATAATAATATTTATAATAGCAAAATCGATGGAGTGGGAATTTAAGGAAGGGATTATAAAGAACAAGTATAAGTTAAAAGTCTCAAACATATTTATAGATAACAATATAACATTTGGAAAGCATCAAATACAGGCAAAAATAAGACAATGCTGCGTAAAAGAAACAAAAGCGTTTACTGCTCAAAGTAGAGTACTAAAAAATGGTTTGAGAACGCTTGTACAAAAGAGAACAGCGGAAAGGCACCAAAAAATTCATTAGTTAAGAAAGAAAAAAGATGGATAATATACAAGAAAAGCATACAAAAACATAGTTATGGGAGAAGAAATAAGACGAGTAATGATTTAATTATAAAAATAGTAAAATTGCAAATTATTCTGAAGATAGACCAGCAGGACGTTGAGACATCGTACCAAGCAGGTAAAATGGAACAACTTTTGTAAGAAACAAAAAAATACAGTATTGATATACTAGAAATTAGTGTGTGTGGGTGGAATAGTAATGAAGAAGTGCTAAGTGAGGGTTACAGTCTTATTTACTCTGAACTGGAAGGTGAGAAACATCAGTATGGGGCGAACATATTAAGTAAAGCAAATAGAAATAAGTTGACAGAGTGAAAACCTATCTCTGAATGAATAATTGTACCATAATTTCACTTGAGTAAGCAGTGCCTAAATATAATACAATATTATGCGCCCACTAAAGTGGCAAACGAAGAAGATGGATGAAAAAAATAGCTAAAAATTAATAGAAGAAATGCTAGAATAGAAGAAAAAGAGAACGAGAACGGTGTAATACCCTAAAGGAAACTTTCTACAGCGGTGCGATGAATTAGGATAAAAAATTTTAATGTCCAATGATATGCTGCATGACATATGTGAGTATAATGAATTTTCGAAATCGTAACGGTCACTTCCGGTTTCCGTTAACCGATTTGGCTGAAAATCAATCCCATGAAAGGTACTGACCTAAGATGTGTGTATGCCAAGTTTGAAGTGAATCTGTTGGATAAAACGGAAGTTATAGTGTCTCCAGACACACAGACAGATAGGCAGGATGATAATCTCATTAACTTTCTACTATAAGCTCCGCTGTAGAAAGTTAATAATTTTCCAAAATAAAGAATAGAAAAAAGTTTACAGGAATAATACAGAATAAGAAGTGAGGAAGTTAAGAAAGCTGGTAGGATGTAGATGTCTCAAATGACAGAAGATATGACCAATAAAAGTAATTTAAAAGAGTCACATACAAATATAAAAAAGAAAACTGGCGAAAGAAGATAAATATGATAGTAAAGAATAAGGAAAGACAAATACTATTCACAGCAGAATAACGGCTAGCAAAATGGATAGGGTATTTTAGAGAAACACATAATTAATAAAGACGTTAAAAAATAAAGAGAAACAAAAATGATATGAATTATAAAATAAAAGAAAGGAAAAGCTGACATGTTGAAGATAGATGTGGAGACACTGGCACAAACAATCGAACTACTTTTGGATAAAGAAAGACTTTTGGAGTGAAGAAAAATTTGCACAAGATTGGAAAGAGCGCTAGTTTTTAAATTGTCAAAGAAGGGTGACTTAACTAAAATGGAAAATTTGAAGGGGGATAACTTTAATAAGTATTGTAAACAAAATTTGTAGGGTTATCTTATACAAAGTACTGGTGGACATAGACATGGGAGTTCGTAATTGGCAATATGGTTTTAGAGCGAGGAAGTCGTGTATACACCAAACAAACCTTTTGAGAATTGTTATAGAGCACTCTATGAAATTTTAGTTGCTCTTGTATCTGATCTTCGTGTATTTTGAGAAGTATTCTTAAAATATTAAGCTTGCCTGAAAAACTAATAAATTTCATCAAGGAGGGGTACAACAGCTATTTCTGCAGAACGATTTATGTTGGTATGTTACCACCAAAATTTAGTCAAACGTGGGGATATGACAAGACTATATATTATCGCCTATACTATTTATAATTATACTATATTACGTCTTGCGCAATACTCTGATAAATCATAATGAAGGATCCAATTGGGTCTTCAAGAAACCTTGAAGAATTTAGCCTTTGAGGACGATATATGTCTATTGCCACTTAATGAAAAGCACAAACAAGAAAAGGTTAATATAGTAAAGGAAGAAGCAGAGAATATGGGAATAAATACCAAGAAGATTAAGGCAATCAAGACAATTATCTACAGATTTCAAAAAATAAACGTGTTTAAAACAATGCTTTTGTACAATTCTAAAACGCAACTCGAATGTAATACAGCATAAATTACAAACCACAAATAGATCCATTTTAACAATTTGGTAGTCAAAGACAATATTAAATGAGAGCTAGGTATAGGAAGAAACACGGAGATGAATGATGTGACTGAAGAAATGAAAAGAAAAAATTATGGATGGTTAGGTCATACTCGGCGAGAAAGAAAAAGGAGGTACGCAGAAAGCCTTAAAGCGTAATTTTTAAGGAAGAAAAAGAAAAGGTCACTCTAAGTAAACGTAGAGAACTGTAGAACGTAAAACAAACAAAACCATAGCGCAGCTTAGACCATTGGCGGTAGACAGAAAAGAACGATAATGTAACTCCTTACTACAATAATTTAGACTTTGTTGCTTTTACAATTACGTGTATCAATATAAAATATGTGATTTTGATACTTTCTCATTTAAATGAACTTTTCAGATGAATTATTTGGAGTTCAAATATTAGAAAGTCCTATGAAGTTTAATTTTTCAGAATTCTTACGGCGTTATATGCTTTTATTAGATACATTTCTACAACTAACATATAAAACCTAATTTATAAATCTCAAATTTATAATAGATCCCTAAGTCTCACAGCTTGTATTGATACAGCTGCTAGATGAAAGGTGGCGTTATTGGTATAATGTAATTATAAACTATGTTTATTGGTGTTATAAACTGCTTGAGGTATAAATATCCAGAGCAAGAATTTATTATCGACGTTTTCCGTCATCTACTACGACTAGCAGAATCGAAAAATTCCAAAATGCATCTAAGTAAGCAGTCACACAACAAACAAACAACGAAATAATTACTAATACGTACTAAGCTACTTTCTATCTGACTTGCGGAGATATTTTTCGATCTCCAGATATTCCAAACAAAGATATTCTGAATTTAAGAAAATGTACAACGGGGTAATAATTTTCTCAATCAAAAGTTTTGTTCACCAAAGCACAACGATTAGTTTACCTAATCTATTAATATTTTCTTTTGCTAGCTTGCTTAATGTTTAACTCGTCTTGCTCTCTAGTTCTCCATTTTATTTGACTACGATGTTCGAGGCGTTTCTCTACCTCTCATTTAAATTTTACTATAAAAATTCTAATGCTGTAATTTCTTTATAATTACTTTAAAAAGCCAATCAATTCTTGTTTTATACATAGTGCATTAACCTAAATTTTCCATACCTCGTATTCAAAAATTAAATTTCTACCTTTATTTCTCATTCTCTAGTACCGGAACAAAAATACGACTTAGAACCTTCTACTCTTCGATATTAAAAGTTTTTGCAACGTTTTATTTATTATGCAAGTCTCTTATTCATACAACACGCAATCCACAACAATAGTACAGTTAGCTGAAAGTAACTCCAGAATACACATTAGGAAAAGTCTTACTTTCAATAATTGTATAATTTGAAATATTTGTTAAATCAAGTGCATTTTATTTTCATTATACCTAGTTACTTTGCGAACAATCAAAATAAGTTATCGATTGTAGTCGAAAATGTAGCACTGTAAAAGTGAGAGATAATTTATCTTTTTTTTTTGTGATCATGAGAGGTAGGGACTACTTGGCATTATAAAACTTGTTCAAATTGTGAACGCAGTGGCTGCTCATATGTAGAGTAATCTTAAAGTCTTAGCCCGTAAATCGACTATTTTTCACATATTAAAAAGATTAAACTTACAACCGCCATAAAAGTTACTTTCCCACAATGAGGTTAAAGAGACAGTTTGAAGTACAAATAAATATCCTGTTTAAAATCAGTCTATAAGAAAAGGTTTTGTGGTAAGATCACTTACAGTTACAAGATGGCATGTTATAAGCTTTCCTCGGGGGAGCCTGTAACTCTTATAGGGCACGTTTCCAGGTAGCGGGCAGAAAAATGCCTGGCAGATGTACAAGAGAGGAAAGAAATAAAATACCTTTTGTACCAACAAGTACCGGCAGCGTTTGACCTAAAATTGACGGCTACGAACAGTGGCGGCTAATAAATAACTTTCCAACCCTCCTGGCAAGCGTGAAGATTTAAGCCAAACAAACCCCAAAAATTGAGAAAATGACGAATCTGAAATCAAAAGTACCCCAGGTGGGCAGGGCTACAGACCCCCACAATTCCACACCAGTTCCTTGGTCAGTCCTACAGATTTTTGGGAAAATGTAGGTAAAAACTAGCAGAGCGAAATCTAAATTAAATCTGGCTACATATGATATGATGAAATAATTGAAGGGGGAACTAAAAACTGAAGTTTGAAGCTGATATCTGGAAACATCCTGCACTAAAGGACAAAATAAGAAAAAGGTAAGAGCGGGGTCGGATTCATAACAAAGGAACCGCGCCATATACAACATTATCTAAGATGATATCAGATAGAGTGGTTTATATTAAAGTGCAAATATTAAAACAATGAAAATCATTGAGTATACACCCCATTAACAATTAATTATGAAGTCAGAAAGTTATAGAAAATTTCATTGTTAAAATTGGCAAAAAGAAATGTAACGAAGAAGTCAAAATAGGCTCCTTTGTATTGGATGAAAAAAGCGATAGAGGACAAACACTTATTAACTATCTAGAAGCAGCAGATTATATATGCAATTAATATATTTTTTAAAAAAAGGTTAACAGACTTGAATAAGCCTTGGCGGACACACGAAGAACAATATAGACTTTGGGGTCTCATCCGCTAAAAAGTGAAGGTCATATCAGTATTAAAAACACTAATTTGCAATTTTACAACTTTTTTCTGTTGTTTCTAAAGGAAGAAGTGTATCGAAATGGATTTCTCCTACAGATTCCGAAAATGGCCTTCAAAATTTCGTATCACGTCAGTTTTTTCCACAAATCACAAAAATATCAGAGTTTAAATTAGTCTAATCTTTTAATGACATTAATATATGGCAACGTTTATAGCGTGTGAAAATGGAGGGACGAAATGAATGTGTCAGGCATATATAAAGACGACTTTGAAAGAGACATACAAAAACTTTAAAGTTCTGCTAGAAAGTGTGCACTTCATATTTCATTTGCTTGGCCAACAAGTAGGCAACACCAAATTTCCTTGCTTTTTGTATGAATGGGACTCCAGAAGTACATTTACATCTGGCGAAAAAACATTGTTTCACTTCCATTGGTTAAACCCTCGAAAATACTGTTGCCACTTTTACACATTGAACTTGGCTCAATGAAGCAATTTATGGCAGCTTTAAGGAGGGACAGTAAATGCTTTCAGTATCTTGGTGTTAAGTTTTCATCAATCACGTCTTAAAAAATTAAAACTGGCTCACAAATACGAAAATTAATGGTGGACAGCACATTTGAGAAAACCATGAGTGCTGCGAACTGCGAGCATCAACTGCATTCAGAAATGTGTACAAAACTTTTTGAGAAACCCAAAGTTCACTTTCTTCATGCTCATCTAAATTACTTTCTTGACAATCTTGGTGATTTTACGAAAGAACATGGCAAGCGCTTAAATCAGGATATTAAAGTGATGGAAAAGAGATACCAAGGAAAATATGACGGCCGACTATTGTTGAATGTTGAAAAGAGACTGTAAGGACAAACACCGAAGGCAATTCAAAAAGAGGAAGTTTCAAAAGGAGCCCAGTTGTAAATGTTAGACATGTTTGCTTTTAAATATGTATTTATGTTGATCTATTCTTTGCACATTCATTTCGTCCCTCCAGAGAACATTTTCACAACCTACAAACGTTCTCATATATCAATGTCATTGAAGAATTAGTTTTTTTTAAACTCTCGCATTTTAGCGATTTGTGGAAAAATCTGACATGGAATTTTGAACGTTATTTTCATAATCTGCGGAAAAAAATCCATTCCGGTACATCCACCTCTTTATTTCAAAACAACAATACCTCCCATATTAGTGTGAGAATGCGAGACTAAAAACAAATAAGATAGTAAGTATAAACAAGAAAAAAATAAATAAGAAACAAGAAATAATAGAAAAGAGCATCAATAAGAGTTAAAGAAATGTTAACAAAATAGTTAAAGGGGTAATGTTAACAGTAAGCCGTAAGGCAGTAAAAATAAAGAAAAACACGTAGAAAATTGAGTAAGAAAACAAAAAAGGTATTAAAAGGAACAATCAATGAAATGTTACAATTTATACCAATATTAATAAAACGCTAAAGAAATGTATTAAAGAATATAAAAGAAAAAATCAGAAGTAAAGGGAGTACAAATAAATCTCGCCATTTTTTATCAAAAATTGGGCATCAAATATCTTTAAAGCACAATGCGGAGGTCCTTGGTCCCCGGTCCCCGGCCGTGTGAGAAGCAGTGATTGCCAAAGTAACGCGTTCGGGGCCACGCGGAAATACACGAACGATAATTGCTATATATTTCGTAATGTCAAGATAACGTCAACGCCCGTTGGGGCGATGCACCAGAGTGAGACGGAATTTGTGACTGGCACAATCATTAGAGAACAGCAATAGTAACGATTGCTACAGAAAGTTCGTAACACTTGCATTCTCTACAGTAGGCAAGCGTAATTGGCTGGATTTTCTAGTCTTTATTATTGAGCTTGCATTTGCATTAATCGGATGACGCATTAAAAAAAAATATGCATCACGAACGGGGTTTTAGGAATTTTGCTAATAGGAACGCACGTGCGCGACAACTGTGATTGGCATACAGTACGCTTGCATTCCGGTAATTCATCTCAGTCACTTATCCGAAATTGACGTAAGGTAAGTGACGTGAGTAGTGCTCGAGTGATTCGCAAGAAAATGGATACCACAGCCGCCGAAGCAGCCCAGGTAGTTGTATTGTTGGGAGAGGGCCTCAGTTAAAGGGCTGTGGCAAATCAACTAAATCTGAGTCGGTCAGATGTGTCGAGAGTGTACCGTCAGTATCGAGAAACCGGTGGCTACGTCTATCGGCAAGGAGGTAGCCGTAGGCGCGTGACAACGGATAGATATGATTCTTGGTCTCAATATCCCTCAGAAATCGGCGTTGATCTTAAGCAAGTGCTGATTGCGGTTAGATGTGTGGTCGCCAGCGCTTTGACAGTGAGAAGAAGACTGAAGGCAGCCAACCTAACCCCAAAAAGACGGCTACGGGTCACAAGTTGACTGCAGTCCAAAAGCAAAGGCGATTGGAATTTGTTAGAGAACATCTCGATTGGGAGCTCGGCCATTGGAGTCAGATATTATTCACCGACAAATCCAGGATATGCCTACATGGCAACGACAGGAGACGTCGGGTCTATAAAAGACCAGGAGAGCGATTTGCTCATTGCTGTATTCAAGAAACTGTCACATATGGAGGTGGCTCTTACATGTCCTGGGCGGGTATTTCCATGCACGTAAAAACTGAGTCGGTTTCGTGCCTAATGTATGACGCGGGAGAGGTTTAACAGCGAACTGCTATATCAGGGAGATTCTGGAATTTGTTGGCGAGGACTTTATGCTAATGCACGATAATGCGCGATGCAACACCGCGCGAGTGACCACTACCTACCTGGCTGACGTCGAAAATGTGTAGTCCAGACTTGAATCCAGTTGAGCATGTTTGAGATGAACTTAAGTGAAGAGTAAGGGCCACAAATCTTGCACCAGGGAGCGTGATGGAACTGAGAGCGGCGTTGATTAAAGAAAGGGAAGCTGTCCCCCAAGACAGCACAGAAAAAGTCATCCGACCAATGCGTAATCGCTTAGAAGGTGCAATTAGGAATAGAAGTGTATTGAAAAAATTATTAAATTAATTTCAACTGAGGATTTTATTTTTTCTTCTTTCATAATTACCCTTTTCCTTTCAACTCTTTTGTGTTACACATATTCTTAGAGCCATAACTTTGACAGAACAGGTTCGATTCCAATCAAAGTAGCATCATATGAAACCACAGTTTTTAAGCTTCCAAACAGTACACTGAACTTTACTTGGAATGCTATACACATTCTCTCAAAACTCGAGCATATTGCTGGATCGATTGTGGCAAGTGTAGAATATAATCGACTTCCTAATAATAAATATTTATAGGTTTTAGAGTAACTGAATTACAACATGTTTCATTCGAGCCCTAGTTCTAAGGAAAGTCAAAAATGATTGTCACTATTATTTTCATGATCTTTGCACAAACTTAGGGGTAAAATGTCATTTTTTTATATAGTTGCTTTTATTTTTGATGCCCTTGTCCAACCGTCCACAATCTTGCGTATTCCCCCAGGAAGGAGGTTCTCGATTGGTCACCCAATTATTTATGCATCGCTGTTTCTACTCCACACTTTGCTTTTTCAGTTCTGGCTCATAGTGATGGACCCACGTTTAATCTTCTGTAATATTCTGTTCAAAAATTCTTCGTCTACACTACCTGCATAGTGGCTGGGTGGATTGAGTAGCCCAGGCCAGACCCTGCCTGAGGTAAAAATCAACATGCTCCTGGCACCGAAACCTTACCTCCGAAACGGAAGGATTTAAAGATGACGACATATGCGAGAAAAAGGACAAAGAAATGGAGAAATACGTATTACAATCCGCAACACGGAACATTAAATCACTTAATAATAAAGAACAAGAAACACTAAAAGAGCTAAAAGAACATAACATTGATATATGTGCTCTACAAGAAACAAAAAAAGGGGAAAAGGACAAAAACAATACGACGATTATTTAGTGATATACAGTGGAGTGTAAAAGCAAGAGAGAGCAAAAGAAGGAATAGCCATAGCAATTTGAGCCAAATAAGCAGCTAACATAGAAGACTGCCGTTATATATCATCATGTATCTTAACTGTTACACTTCATACGGAAAATCAAAAAATAAATTTAATATCCATATATGTACCAGAAAATAATACATCAAAACACGAGCGAGAATACTTCTACAATCAACTTCAAGATATAACTGAGTGACTATCACAAGACGTACCGATGGTAATTTTGGAAAACTTTAACGCCCGTATTGGCAGTGAAATAGTACCAGGAATTAAACAACGATTTAATGAAGATGTTATAAATGACAACGGTGAATTATTGATCAACGTGTGCTCCCTAAATGAATTGAGAATAAATAACACCGACTTCAATCATAAAGATCAATACAAATTCACTTTCGAAAACACAAGAGGGCAGAGATCAACGATTGATTAATAGGCGTGTACATCCAACACAAATACAAGATACAAGAACGTTAAACTCAGTTAACGTTGGTAGTTACCACAGTTTATTACTTGGGAAGATAAAAATAACAATGACACTAAAAAAAAGAATTAGGAACAAGAACATAAGAACAAAAATTAAATATCGAATCATTATGGAATGAATTAACAAAGACACTATATCAGAACAGACTTAAAGATTAAATAGCTAAAAACTCGATAAACAAAGAAGAAGACATCAACAGCAGCTGGGAGAAACTAAAAACAAATATTACAGAAACTGCAATAGAAGCCATCGGAACCCGGACCGTGAATAAGTCTATATAGTGCAACATTAAATAGAACACCATGGTTCTGTAAAAAAAGAGAGCCTATTTGAGATACCGAACTGCAAGAACCCCTGAAACATATGAGAGATACAAGAAAGTACGTAATGAAACAACAACATTAGTAAGACTGGGAAGTATTTTCTAAACGAATAGAAAGTGAATTTTACTGACTGCAAAAACAAATGTGAGGTCTAATCAGAGCTCAAAGGAAGGAGGTAAATGAACTTGTTAAAGTTAAGTATATAGATAAAGAAATTTGGAAAGAGGAGGATAGTTGAACAGAATACACCAGAAACAGCAATAAATGCTAACTTACAAGTTGATGTAACCGATATACAACTAACGCTACGGCAGCTAAAAAATAGAAAGACGGCATTCCCAATGTATGGCGGACAACATCTTAATCAACAGCTACTTATATTAATCAATAAAATTTTCAATCACCACAGAATACCCGGTGAATGGAGAACAAGCACTACAATCCTTTAACAATCTTTAAGAAGGGAGACAAGAAGATACCAGATAATTACAGAGCCATAAATTTCCTGAGCACAAGTTTGAAATTACTTACGAAAATAATGACAAATAAAATAAATAACACAATATCATTATCAGATGAACAACAAGGATTCAGATCTGGAAAATCGTGCACGGATGCCGTTTTTGTCATACGACAAATAGCAGAAAAATCCATTGAATACAATAGGCCATCTTATATTTGCTTCGTAGATCTAAAAAAAGCGTTTGATCGTGTCCAACTTAAACATGTAATACACCTTCTCTGTGATAAAGAAATAACCTACAACCTAATCAAACGGAGTACTCAGCGACCCGATTCCAGTACAAAATGGAATAAGACAAGGGGACTCATTAAGTCCGCTTCCTTTCAACATCATAATGGAAGAGATAATAAAGAAAGTGCGCAACTTAAAAGGATATAAAATGAGTGATCGCATTGTGGCAATCCTATACTATGCAGACGATACCGTGTTGATAGCGGAAAACGAAGACGATCTTCAGAGACTACTGTATTGATTTAATTGCACAGCTATGGAGATATCTACATTAAAAACAAAACGTATAACAACATCTAAAATACCCATTATGAGCAAACTAGTCGTTAACGAACAAATAATACAACAGGAAATGAAATTTAAATACTTAGGTATAGAAATCTCTGGATATGGTGATGTAGAAACAGAAGACAACAAACGAAAGCAATAAGATTAGCAACCTGCCTAAATGACACGTTGTAAAAAAATAAACACATAGGAATAGAAGTGAAGCCAAGAATTTACAAATCTACGATAAGACCAATAATGATATACACTGCAGAAATCTGTACGGACACATCAAAAACAAAAAGAATATTAGAAACAGGCGAAATGAAGATGCTATGAAGAATTGCTGGAAAGACATTATTGAACAGAAAAAGGAGGAGATATAATAAGAACGTGTAAAGTGGAAAACATTAATGAATGAGTATTACATAGAAAACACGAATGGAACGAACACATTAACTGGATGGATAAACAACGAATCGTCAAAGCAGCAAGAGACAAATCACTAGTGGGCAAAGGAAGTACAGGAAGACTGCGAAAGAGATGGAGTGATAATCTCAACGCAAACGAAAGAGAGGCATAGGTGACGAAGAAAGAACAGGCAAAGATGCCTATATTAAAGACGGAAGAAGGAAGAAGAAGACACTGTTGTAATGCTCCAATAAATGCTGACAGATCTCAACACATTTCTGCTTATTCTCTGCGGTAAGCTTTCGTGGCATCCATCTCGCACAGACCTTATGGAAGCCAAGCTCATCGAGGATGATTTAATAAGTAGAACTATGACTAATCTGCAGAGAACACGTTACAATATCGATGGTAACTCACCGCTTTACCAGTACCATTTCTCGAGCTTGCTGAAATTTCTTGTCACTAGTGGAGGTCGATGAACGTCCTGTTAAACTTCTCGATCCACTCATAAACACTGTCCCCGTATTATGTTGTAAGCCGATAGATTTGAGCCCCTAACATATCTTCCGACCGGAGAAATCAAATTACTTTTATTTGTTTCTCCTTAGCCTCCGCTGCTAGCGGAACAACCATGTTCACACCGAAACAGAAGCAAAAAAAATCACGGTATTAAGATCAAACTTCAATAACGTGACCACAGTAGTATCAACTCAATGCATGCCTGAACAGAAAGCAATTTGAAAAAATATACTATGGCAAAAGTTAGGATACTTTTTTGCTTTTCTACGTACATAGTAGAGCATTTGCTCTAATTTTTAATTTGAATTTAACTTAATCTATCGTTTATCAATGTCTAAGTAATTCTTTTTGTTATTTCTGTACAAAATTCAAACAATACGAACTTTTAGATACTACATTTTTATTTAGTTTCCTTGTTAATCATAGCTTCCCGGAAATTGCTGATTATAGTGAAAAGAATTAGTTCATAATCGTTTGAAATTCTAAGCCTTGCACAATCGGCGTTTTTGTTTTTAATTTAATTGGTGAAAACAGCTCAGCTGATGATTATTGTTGCTGACGAAGGTCATCACTATTAAAGGTGGTAGAAAACATATGACGTTATTAGTGTTAGTCTTCAAATTCAAATGAATGCAAATGCGACTAAGCGAATTTGGTAAACTTTAATGAAGACATCATTGATCATCAAAAACGGAAGTTTCAATGTTAGGGCAACACGCAGCTTACGATCTTAGTTTTTTTTTATAACTCCAATATTTATACAATCTGCCAATTAATATTAGGCTATAAGTATTCTATAGGACTAAATATAGGTAAATGAGTACAATAAGACATGTGGGGTAGAATTCCAGTGAAAACTCCTCTTACAATGTTTTAATATAATATTCATGAGAATGAGGGGTACAATGTTGTGAAAGATTAATATACAATGAATCTAGTAGGTAGATCAGATGGCTTAAAACGCTTGAGCCTTTTGGAGTCGTTGTTGTATTCCCTAAGCTGCACAGAAGGGTTGGGATGAGCGAACAGTCTTTATATCTCTCACTGAGCTTTTTAATTTCACTTTTCACTGTGGGAATTTGTAGGTCACTTAAAATCACATTATTGGGGACTGGGTAGCTGCAGTACCCCACAAGAAGATCCCATAGGTCCAAATGGGTTTGAGAACTATTTTGTAAATTAAGAGTTTATTTTCTAATGATAACTTGGATTTTCTGCCGATAAGCCAGTATAACTTTTGGAGTTGAAGTCTGAGTTGCTTGCGTTTGGTGAATATATGATTTCTCCAGGTCAGTCTCCTATCTAAATGCAGCCCCAAATATTTAACTGCCTCTGTATGTGGTAGTTGATGGCCATTGAAAGTTACTGGAGAACAGTTATCTTTTCTCATAGTGAATGTGATGTGTTGTGACTTAGATTCATTCACTTTGATTCGCCATTTACTAGCCCACAATTGAATTTTGTTAAGGTCAGCCTGAAGGTATCTTGAAGCAGCTCGTGGGATGATATGAGAGGCTAGAATAGCCATATGGGCTATGGTCGCAGATGTCATTAGACGAGATGTAGATAGGTCTGCTGTGTAGATCAGATACAATATTGAACCCAAAGCACTGCCCTGAGGGACGCCAGAGGAGATGGGGTGGATGTTTGTAGTTTCTTCTTTATATTTTATTAAAAAGTGCCTATTTGTTAAGTAGGATCTCAGGAGTTCGTACATCTGGTAGGTTAATTGTTTTTTGAGTTTGTAGCATAAACCTAGGTGCCAGACTCGGTAAAAAGCTTGTTTGACGTCTAGGAACGCTGCAGAACAATACCTTTTTGCCTCCAGGTCTCTGTATATCTTATCAGTTATTCTGTGCACCTGCTCCACAGTGCCATGTTGTTTTCGAAAACCAAATTGATGTTTAGAAATTAAACGATCTTAGTGATGAAAGAAATGTGGTCTTATACGATTAGGGAAAAACCTGCAATTAATTCGCAGTCATGGTTTCAGCAGAATCAGACAATAAGTCGCGCCGCTAAAAAGTTAGCGAATTCACTCAGCCGTTTGTTCCCATACCACATTATCTGCGGGTTTTTGTGGTTTGGATTTTTTCGTACAGGTATTTGAAGTCATGCATTTGGAAATTCATTTACTACAAGAAAGAGCACTAAAAAGTGAAATAAGTCATATAAGTAATTCTATAGTTAAACAACTATAAACTATAAGAGTAAGCGCTTAAAAATATTTCTAATTAGGCAACTGGTACTGCTGTTCGCCTCCACATTTATCTACCATCGTCCAATATATATAATAATGATATACTGATATATATATATATATATATATATATATATATATATATATATATATATATATATATAATAATGTTATATTAACATTATGACGCCTAAAAATAGTATGCTTTAAGAGTATTGCTTTAATGTCGGCACTGTTTAGCGAAGGCCTCAGATTTGAATGACGACGTCCTTTCATGGATGAGTAAAGTCGGGGAAACGCTATTTATTAAGACCTACGCTAGTCTCTAGACGGAACTAATGTTCACGTTACGGATTTGCAGCTTGCTCTGCCAAATTCTCTCAACTTAACAGCTTTAACTTTGGCAATCAGTTCTTTGTAATCTTGCTAGTTAATAAGGCGAAAAGAATATCGCACTTGGCGTTTCTATACGATCTTTTTTCCTTCTTCCCAGGAAAAATGTATCTTCCTATTTCAAAATGATGCATTTGATATAATCTCTTTCAAGTTTCTACAAAACAGATAAGGAAAGTGGGTCACAGATTTTCTTAAAGAAACGATGAAAGTTAATTTTAAGCACAATCTCCCAAATGATAATTAATGAATGTGCTCGAAATTTTTTAAGTGATACTATCTAATAGTCGTGGCACAGTGATAAAATTCTGCATGACGCGTAGCAGGCGATTAATTTTTACTATCATACCTAAAAGAAACATAAAGGTTATTTCCCACATTATATGCACAAAATAATGCAAGCATACTAAAGATGGACAAGTTACAGCACTTCTGATATGATTGTTTACAGAAACTATAGTAGGAAATAATAGCCATTCCTTGTAATTACCTCAGCAATCAGCAACCGTGCAAAGAGGTACCTAACTACTCATAATTTATAAAACGTTTTGGTAAACTGAAGTACAGATGTCTCTCTCAGAAAATGATAGTGGAAGAGTGTGTGCAAAGATCAGTAGTTAATAGTCTGAACGTTGTACCTTTTCACTCTCAAAATTTCAAAAAAAAATCTACGTGGAAGGACCTCGTTAAAAAAACAAAGTTACCCTCGAAATTAGACACAACTTTGTTACACTTACGAGAATTTGTTAATACAACACAACACCACTGCACAACTTTAATGTATGCACGCGATATCTCTTTACCAATCGGTCAACGGACATCTTTGCTTAATATGCTTAATAGACTCCAGAAAATCAACGGGAAGTACAACGTTTTTCAATATAAGCATATTTTTTTATAATTGGTAAAAACCATTACAGAAGGCTTCAACAAAAATATGTAAGTAAGAACTATGATTCTCAAAATAGCCGATGTTTATATACCTCTTATAATGACACGATTGGTTATACCTTTCCTCAAGTGACAAAAACTGTTTCAAGTAGAAAAGAAGCTGACACGGAAGATCTTCTAACTCTTCTCAATATCTTTACAGATTGATTATCAAAACACGAAGATGGCATCGTATGTCAATAACTTGGTAATCATAAATCTATAGCAAGAAATTGAATTAACTTGAAGATTATTTTTACTTTTGTAGATTTAAAAGCAATCCAAACATTCGTACAGACAAAAAGTTGTTGATACCCCATTTGGTATCATAAGGTATATCTTCCTTTGTATATAATTATTTTATTGTCGTGTATCAAATCATGCGTTAACTATTCGTTTGTAGCTTAGAACCCATTTCCCCTCATTTTATTTTTGGAAACAGGTGAAAGTCACGCGAAGCTAAGTTCGACGATTAAGGTGAGCGGTCTAACATTACAATACTTTTCTAATGCAGGAACTGTCTTACAGGCAAAAGCATTGAGTGCGAAAACATTATCGCAACAAAGAATTCACATTTTATTTTTGTGTATCTGAGGTTTCTGCTTTCTTACAATTTCTCTGAACTTATCCATAATCTCAAGATACTACTTTTTACTATCAATTCAATTAATAAATATTTAACTTTGAGGAGACAATTATTCGAAAAGACGAACCCGATAAAAGTAAGAAGGGAAATTAGACAAGGAGATACCATATCCCCGAAGCTTTTTACTAATCTATTAGAAGATGTCTTTAAAGCTTTGAACTGAAATAAATTAGGAATTACTATTATTGGAGAATATCTGTCTACTTACGATTTGCGGACAATATTCCCTTATTAGCAAATAACATGGAAGATTTGACGACGATGATTAAAGACCTGCAAGAAGTAACAAGAAAAGTCGGACTAAAAAATGAAGATTAAAAAAAAATTATGATAGACAATGACGATATAGCACCTATTCGTCTCGAGAATGACCTAATAAAAGTTGTCGACGAATACATATACTTAAGACAAATACTTACTCGTAGGACAGATACCCAGGCAGCAGAAATGTGGAAGAAGGATAAAGTTAAGTTGGGCTGCTTATGGAAATCTAAGAAATGTGTTCAAAACAACAACATACCCGCAACACCTTAAGACTAGAGTGTTTAATCAATGCATTCTTTGAATACTCACGTATGCCTCGGAAAAATGGTCTCTTAAGGAAACCGCGATGAAAAAATTGAAAGTTATGCAAAGAAGAATGGAAAGATCGATGTTGAGGGTGCGACTACAGGATAGAAAATCAATCGAATGTATTCGAGATAAAACCAAAGTTGAGGGCATGGTACGACGCATCTCAGCCTTGAAGTGGCAGTGCGTAGGTCATCTTATGTGGTGAGAAGACGATAGGTGGAACAAAAAGGTAGCTGAGTGGAGGCCAAGGATAGGAAGACCGAGAACCAAATGGAGAAACGACATCAATAAGGTTGCAGTAACACAACGGATGGGAGCGACGGCGCATCGAATGGTATGCGAGAGCTTGGGGAGGCGTATGTCCAAAGATGGAATATGTAAACGATGGGGATGATGACGACGATAATATGATAATATCAGAGAACACGATAACATTACCTACACTTTCATCTTGCTCATTCCTACTATCTTCGCTTTCGATAACTTATAAGTTTCCTAGTATTTGCTCTAGAAAATTTACGTCTGTTAGTATATGAGTATCCTTTTTAGTAAATCAGGTTTTACTGTTTATTTAATTCAAGGAATTTTGCGAATTTTTTCCAGGTGTCTTTCTGCTCCTCATTAAATATTTAACAACTGATCATGTAAAATTTATCTAAATCAGCGATCAAATAATTTGATTATCTTCAATGTTTATGATAATAAAAAACACCCATACACATTCTACAACAATTGCAAATGCTCGCTAACCAATTTTTCAAAAATTAGGTATCGAAATATAATATATAATCTTCACCTTATTCTACTGTATTAAGGTATAGATACATAATAATAATAATAATGGTAAGGCTCTACGCCCCGCGTGGGAGCACGGCCTGCGAACTGAGAGGTTAAGGCTCTCATACGTTCGCTCTCTCTGCCCGGTCGTCGCGCACCATCTCTGATGCGGGGCGATGTGGCAAGCACCGCGCCTAAGACAACCGCCATTATTACCCCTTGTTCGAATGAACGCAGGTACTCAATTATTTTTAGTGACTGAGTAGGCCTTACAATTTATTAATGAATTAATATACAGTAGCATTACAAGAAAATGCATATAACTAAAGACTGGTGCTCCGCCTTACGGCACTACACCAGCACTACCGCAACCGTATTAACAATTTTCCGCAGACCTGTATTTAACAATGCTCCGAATTTGTTATAACTATTGTGGCCGACTGAGTAGGCCACCCGCCAGGCATCAGAGAGCACCGGGAATTGAACCCGGGTCCGTCAGCATCGCAGCCCGTCCCTCGACCACAGGACCACGCTGGCTCGCTTATAGATACATAGCATGCAATAATTACAATTGACAATATAAAATAAGTGTGTTTTGTAATATACACACTATAACTTCTAACTAGTATAAACTGTTTTGGTCCATTTTTTCTTGTTCCTTGTCAATCTTTTCTTCTCATTTCTCATCTATTTTCTCTTAGGTTTTCTGTTATTTGAGTATCCCATTCGACTTCCCTTTCGATCTTCTTTGTTACAACCTTGTTTATCATATCCTCTTTGTTGATCTTTTCCCCCATTGTTACTAAGTGCCCAAATCATTTTAACTGCTTAATGCTCTGTACTAACGGCTCCACTGGTTTTTTCTCGGTATTTGTAGAATTACCTTAAGTGAAAAGTAAAATCTGTTACAGTACTTGCTCAAAATCCATACCAAACATTGAGTCTTTGGGAAGAGCGTTAATAAATTTGGTTTTAATGAATTACGCGAGGTTTTTCCGAATCCCAAATACGATAATTTTGTTTGTTTACAAAGTTGTAGAGTTAAAAATGTATGATGATTTTCGACCAAACTGAGAATTTACTCCATAATACTCTAAAAATCAACTATCAGATTATCGACGCTGAGAATGGTCAAAAAACTTAAGGTCTTGGATCGGTTAAATTTTACACGCATGTAGGTGCAGGTCTTGAATGAGTATGCGCCGAAGTGAGCTTCTCTAAATATCCAATTGTTGTGCATGATGCCTAAGCTAAATTTCTTAATCTGCAACGAAACATTGACTAACTATGGCAATATTGACACAGTATCTTACCCCAGGCTAATACTCATAAATTCTTGCATCGATGACTGATCCACTTTCATCAAATTTTGTAATCAATCTTCGGACAGTTGATTTATTTGTTGTACTCTGTCGTCTAAAAATTCCACGGAGTTTTCGCATCATCTCCGCATAATTTTCACCGCAATATGGCGTTCCATATTTACTAATTGGAAAAATCAAGATGACACCTGTCAAAATGTCACAGTTGAACCTCGTAAGTTTTACAAAGGTTCTAAGGGACTGAAAATTCACTACACAAGATGTCACAACGAATTTATGTCGTATCTCTTCTAGTCATTCGGATGACATATATGAATTTGTAAACTCCTTAGCCAATTTGAAGAGAACTATTAGGATAGTTAAACATATCCCAAGAATTACCAGGAAGACTTAGCATTCAGACTTTCATATTTAATAGATCAATGTTACACACCAGAAAAACACTCTTTCGTCCTGGAAGAATTTCCTTACTTTTTGTTATAATGTGTTCCAAGTCCCTCAAAAGAAGTCTCAGAATTTGGTTTGCTTCATAAAAAACAACGCTTCTGGAAAGTCATCTTCGCGACATAAATCATCTTCTAAAGTAAATTCGACAACTTCCCTTTTTAGAAAAGTATAATCCAAAATTTCTGGAGGAGACATTCAGGGAACTCTTAAGTTACTTTCATCATCGGACACTCTAGCCGAAAAAAATGAGGACACTTATTTGAAACTCTTGACCAAACACCCGAAGTCATCTAGATGCCTTACCTTCTTTGATGACATATCCGATTTTACTACGCTTGAAGTATTCGAAAAAGATGTCCTGGACGCAGTAAATAATTTTAAGTGCGGTACTGCTGGTGGAATCGACGGGTTTAAACCACAACATCTTAAGGATTTATTACCAAAGAATACTGGAGATGCAGAAAAGAAGCTACTACTATCCTTAACGATACTATGCAATTTTATGCTAAGCGGCAAGATGAAACCCGAGATCATCAAAATTTTCTATGGAGTCTCATTGTTTGCACTAAACAAACACGCTGACGGAATACGACCTATCGCAGTTGGAACAACACTTCGCCGTTTAGTTGGAAAACTGTCCTGTCGGTGTGTTCAGAGGGACGTAACTTCATATTTAAAACCGATTCAACTTGGCTTCAGTACGAGAGGCGCCTGTGAAGCTACAATCCATACAATTCGTTCATACATAAATAAGAACAAAGCATTCAACAAAGTCATTCTTACAATCGACTTTCAGAATGCTTTTAATTGCGTGAAACGAAACACCTTATTAGAGCAGGTTTTATCATTTGAAGTCAAGTAATTTCATCGGAAGTTGACCTCTAACAAGGCGACAGTGCCGACCCAATGGGATTTTACCTTGCAATTCAATCAATAATTCAGGATTTTGAAGTCCGTGTTGAACCTATGCTATTGTGAGGATGGAACTTTTGTGGTGATCCACATACTGTCATAAATGACGTTTTGTATGTAATTAAGAAGTACGGTGAATTCGGCCTAAAAGGCAATCCCGGAAAATGTGAATTATTCTTTTGTGGAGATGTCGACTATTCTGTTATGTCTGATTTTAAAACAATTTCTCCGGGAATCTTAGTTCGAAAATGTTTAACCGTCTAAGAGCTCCAATAACTGAAGACATTATGGAAGCATCTTTACATAAGAAATCAGAAGAGCTAGATCGTTTGTTTGAAAGATTACGAGATTTGAACCACCATTTGCGCATTTCCTTCTAAAAAAAACTGTGTTTTCTATCTCATAAATGATATATCAATTATAACGTACGCTTGAAAATATTATGAACACTCAGCTTGATGATCATTCCTGGACCTTGACTAGTCTTCCCATCAGATTTGAAGGTATTGGAATTCGAAAATTTTTTGGCGTTCCTCTCGTCCAATCCACGTGGAATTACAACCTGGACATTGCGGAGATTGTTTGTTACTCGGCGCTCTTAACATGAAATGAACTTTTTGATAAACCGCTTTTACCTCCCATGCCTTGGGATCAAAGAAATTGAGATAATTTAATTTGCAAACGAATAGTGGATGGAATTTCATTCAAATCGGAAATAAGTCAAACTGCTTATATTGCTATATAACGAATGCTTGGCTTTACACGTTACCTGCCCGCTCTATTGGTATCTACGTAGATACCAATAGTTTCAGAATCGCGATATCGCTACGCCTTGGTAGATAATTGTGTAAACCTCATAAATATATTTGTGGAAGACACAGCATTAACTGGTACTCATGGACTTTCGTGCAAGTTTAGTGCTGATCGTCAATTTCGCCATTTTACAATTAATGAAACCATCAGACGAGCTCTCCAAACGGCTCACATACCCGCAATACTTAAATCGGGTGGTGTTTTAAGAGATGATGGTCGTCGTCCGGATGGAATGACTCCAATTCCTTGGAAAACGGTCGCAGTTTAATTTGGGGCGCTACCTCCACAAACACACTTGCTTCTTTTAATTTGAAGAACTCATTAAAGAAAATAGAATTAGTTGCCGAGAATGCTGCCACGAGAATATAATTGAAGACCACTTCTTTATACCCTTTCCAGTTGAAACTCTGTGCTCTTGGTGCGATGAGGCAATTGCTTTTTTGGATTTCCTGGGAAAGATAGTTGCTTCAACGACTGGCGACCCACGTTCTAAAACGTATCTAAAACAAAGGATTAATATTGCCATACAGAAAGGGAATGCCTTCTCCATTATGAGCAATATTCCACCTTCGGCTTCCATGGACGAAATTTCTTATTTATTGTAGTGGTGTCATTTTATTTTGTGATTTTGTTGTTGATTGTTTCAAACCTTAAATGAAATGTTAATAAATTGTAAACCCTTAAAAAAGTTGCCAAATGCAAAATTTAAATCCATTCTTCACTTTGAACCACCCTTTACTTTGATCTACTTACGTGAATATTATTCAAACATAACTATGACGATAAACTGTCCCACTAAGTACAAAACTTTCCCTGCCATTTGATTTCTGAAAATTGATCGAAAATTCGAGACAGAATTTTTTTGAAACAACAGAGGAAGCACATTATTGTTCTTCATAATAACAAATGCCTCCACGTTGCAGTACGGATACAGTAATTTCTACACACGTTCGTATGGAAGTTGTTTTATCATTTTCCCTACACACTTAGTAATTTTAAATCTTTAACCAGAGTAAAAGTATGGCAGAGGAAAAACTGATTAAGCATGCTGGTCCGAAGAGTCAAAGTAGCCGTTGTTCCTTAATATAAATAGCGATTACGTTAAGAATATGTAACTAATATTAGTAATAATAAAAGTTTATGTGCCTAGTGTTTTTTGGATCGCTGAAAATATACAACAGGGCATTGTCATAAAGGAAAGTTCTATTCACTAGCATATTATCTCTTTTCTTCTAACGCGGGCTAGCTTACCACCGCATCGCTTGATTTTATCACAGTACTTTTTTTACCCTCCAAATGCTGAACATAACCTTGGCGACAATGCTGCCGGACCTACAATAGATTCTGTCGATCGGTCACTTATTAATAGTAATGTATTCAGCCTTTCCTTATTAATATTCTCAATTAATGTAAATAATAGGAAACAGATGGATAAGCGACATCAAGTACCGTATGTTGAATTTCTAATATGCTCTTTGTAAAGCCATCACAAACTCTGATGGCGTTCCAATTTTAAAAGGTCGAATATTATTTTTAACTTTTAAGCCAAAATAGCAAGAACTAAAAGAAATGTGTGGATAAGGGTTACTTCATATATTTCTCATAGTACAAACAAAGAAAACGGTAAATGTTTAGTACTTTGACACTTGTGAGGCAATTATTTTACAGAAATGGTTGTATATATAAATCATCTAACGAAGTCACATTTTAAAGAGTTGTAACAAACGTATCAAGAGTGATTACGAACATTTTGGTACCACAACCATTTCTATAAAACAACTGCTAGCGGAACGCTTTATTATTATTATTTACCAATAAAACTGATAAAAAACGAAATCATTAATGATAGATTGAGAGACAAAGAAGAAAATAATACTATAACGAATTTCCGAACGCCTCCTGTAGCGCGCGCCGAGCCGTTACAGTCGAGTATCGAACATAATGCCTTCAATGCGAGCGGCTGCCGTGACACCTGGGATGCTTGTGCACGTGTGAAGACTCGAACAATGCAGAAATCTCCAGATGTTTTCTAAATGGTTCCCATAGGCCTCAGAACCTGTAGCGATTGCTTAAACCTAATAGAGTTACAGATAAACACAGTTATAGAGCGTAATTTTAGGTTGGTAATTCTTTGTGTAGTGTACATAAATATATAAAACGAACTCTTTTTAAACTAATAAAAGTGCCTAAAAGTGAGTGCGAAATTTGTAAAGAATCTGTGTAGAATTTTTTAGACACAAATTAAACTTGAAATTTCTACCTCGCTGAAAACAGAAAGACAAATTGCCACATCAAACATTTACAACACTTCGCACAGCGCGTCATTGTGGTAACGGCGAGGAAGCTTTAAACTGAGCTTTTCGATCGTATCACGTCTTTCGTCCCCAAGAAATACATACAGTCCGTACAAATTACAGCATGGAAGTGATTACGTATACATAACCCTGCATAAAAGTATTCTGTGGTTAACTTAAGTCTTTATTGATTACATTTTCATCCCGCTGTCACTATCACGTTTGATAACGCGGAAGCATGCTTTGGACCAGTGTTCTGTCGTAATATCTGGGTAGCACTCACCATAACTTTTGTACATACCTAAAAGGAGAGTTCGTCACTCAAAACCACATTATTTCAATTGCGATCCATATTTTCCATGATCTATCTTATTCTGTTTATGACGTTTTTCTTTTCTGAGAGAATGATTTGCTGTTGCATTTAATCTTGTTATCGTTTAATTTTTGTTTAATAGTCACGAGAAATGCAAGAATATTGTTTCTAACAAGTTGTTTCACTCCAACACGCAATCTTAAAGTTGGGTTGTAATAAATAGTTCCATTATACGTTTGCCTTTCTAAAAATTTCTTGTAGAGCCTCATTCCGCCAATCACCCATATCTTTATACAACTTACGTCAATTCACCAATTTGCTCAAAAATCTTTTTGAATGCTGAAATGCTGGCGCGTACATAAAAAACAGTTTCAAATGCATCTAGCCTACAATTTAATGTGTACCAGCAGTTTAACTACAAAGTATGCTGAAAAATTGATCTTCAAATATTCACTGTTTTTTGTTTTATTAAGGGTAGTATAAAAGAAAAGCGCGACACGCTTTTACCTTACACACTACATATATTGGAAGATCAACACAAAAGGTGATAAATTAATTTTAAATCAATACTAAAAGTAGGCACGATTTAAATCATTTTATTTATTTATTGGTTGGCAAAGTTGTAATATTATTGTAATGCCATTTAATGTGGAGTAAGATATTTGACAAATGTCCTCCATTACACGTGTGACACTCTCGAATTCTTCTGGCACAATTCTCTATTACCTATCGCATAACTGTTTTAAAAGTTTGCTTTTAATTCAGAAATTGTTCTTATTTTTGTAACATAAACTTTGATCTTTACGAATGCCATGGTGTGAGGTCACAAAGTCTTGGTGGCCAATTCATTTCGTTGTCTTACTGAATCAATTGGATTACTTGACGCGTATATCAGGAACCACAAGTCATCCAAATTCATACCGTCCAAATGGGATCACAAGAAATTCACTATCATCTCACGATAACGCTTACCATTGATAATCACTATGTTTTCAAAAAAGAACGGTCCAATGACCCTATAACAAATTCAACACACTATTTGACCCGAAGATTTTCCAAAAGGGACAATTGCTTGACATACCCACTGAGGTGCAAATGCGCCTTGTCGTTAAAGATGATTCAATTAGCAAAAATTTCCATCAAATTTTTGATTCTTTACGACTCAATCGACAAATAACCGGTATTTCCTGCAGGAGCTTTAAGAGATAAGCCCAGGCCCGGGAAAAAGATTTTCTAACCCCCAATATTTTGTATATCTTTACGCGTTAATAATATTTTTAAATAAAATTATAATGAACATACGAGGTGTGTCCCAAAAACAACAGTTCAATGTTAATATAATGAACATAGTATGTAAAACCCCGATGTAACATGGTAGAAGGTAAGAGTAAACTACAACGCGCGTGCGTAAATGTATGCAACTTGGATCAGTAAATCAAATTTCGTGTGAAACTGGAAAATTTATTTGCAGAACGATGTAATGAATGCATGGTACAAACGATTCAGAGAATCTGTTAGAAGAGATCGCGTTTTGAAAGGCCAATAACAAGGAGATCATCAAAAATTTTTTATTTGTACGAGCTAAAATACGCAAGGATCGATCGACAATCCGACAACTAGAAGAGGAATCGGAAATTCCAAAATCTACCACAAAGTGTATAAAATTTTGACGGAATATCTTGACATGAAACGTATTGGAACACAATTTATTCCGTGATTAATGCATGATTTACTTCAGGCTACTATCAATGAACCAAATTTCTTAAAAAGATCATAACTGGATCATAACTATATATAATTCGGAAACAATAGAAATCTCTTGATTTGCTATCTCCGAAAAAGTGCGTGAGATCTCGAGGTGCTTACTTTGAAAGTGACTGAGTCTACGTATGATGTTTTTTGTATCTTGTACGATTTCTGCTAAGTCTGTAGATTTTTTGTTATTGTAATTGTAATTTTCTCTATTATACTAGAAAATCCAGCCAGCTATGCTTGGCTGCTATAGAGAATGCAAGTGTTATGAACTTTCTGTAGCAATCGTTACTAGTCTGCAGCTATTTCTTCCGATGTTCTTTGAGAACGTTGTTGTCGTCTTGCTTGGTTTTCTACTTAAACTTCCTCCGGAGTTCTTCCAGCACATATACGTCGCCTCGCTTCATTTAATGCTGCACTTTCATTCGCAGTCTGCTCACTTTTTCTTTTTATGTAATTTCTGTGGTGCTCAGCTGTTTGTACCCGTTTCATATAAAAACTAAAACAGTAGGATAAATAATTTAATTTTAATTTAAGTTTTTAAAATCGCAGTGTGCTTTAAAGATACGACGATCGTTCGTGTATTTCCGCGTGGCCCCGAACACGTTGTTGTGATGAACCAACACATCGCCTTTTATAAGAGATATGATGCCTAAATACTTTCGAAACGAACCACGTATTTCGTCTCAACCAGCATTTCAGCGGTTTATTCTTCGGTGGCGATGTAATAAAAAACTATGCAATTGTGTACTAATACTGCCCAGCTCTTTGAAGTTGCACAGAAGCGAATTGTACGCGCATGGTACATTTTTAAAAATTATTTTTTTTAGTACAGACAATAATATATTTGAAGTAAATGTACAGAATAAGCTTTTGATAATCAAACTGTGAGTAAAATTACACAAATTAAACGTTTTGAAATTTCGTGCACTTCTCTACATTTCGTAAGTTACTCTTCCAAAAAAAAAATTTTGGTGGAAAAATTCGCGTTTTAACTGCTTAGAAGAAATTCAAGTAAAATCACAACGCGCCCTGTTCTCATGTATACGATGTAATCAACGAAAAGGTGTTTGTATCAACAGTTAAGTCTAAAAATTTATTTCAGGGATCAAATTGAATAGAACACGAAATAAAAGAATAAAGGAACAAGGCACGAATGTGTACTGACTGATGAACTCGAAAAGGTGTACTTGTAAAGTCTGTAATAAAAGTGAAAAAGGAAAACGTAGGAAATTTGGTTTGAAATGATTGGATATTAAGGTAATAAGAAAAAGAAAAATCTGATTCAAATGAAAGCATTCTTAAGTGACAAAAAATAACAGAAATCATGAGTAGTATGCGCAGTATTAACTCAGAGTTACTCGGGGAAAAAGAGAAAAAGCGCTCGTTTCATTAGTATTAATCAATTTGATAGTACATTGGTACAAAACCAAAAAACTCGTTAAGCGGAAAAGTGTTATACTGGATACATTTGTAAAGTAAAAACTTTTATCCAATATCACAAAATAGAAAACCTGTGTTCAATACTACGGTCTTCTGTTCAGATAGAAATATAATGGGCCATTAAGAAACATGTAATGTTGAAATGTATTCGAGGTGGCTTGACCAAATGGAGTCACGTGTTTGACCTTACTCTTGACCCAAAATACCCACGTGCCGAGCTTCATTCAGTTACGTCAATTCGTTCCCAAGTTATCGTAGAGACCATTAAAACGGTCCTTTCGCATCGCTTAATTTGGAATGGAATAATCAATGGTCGTGGTTTTTGGGTTTGTCAATTAGGGAAACTGTCAAGGGTTGGGATATCGGCTCGTACCAGCAACTGGACCAACAAGGGAGTGAAATCGTAGCGGGAAACGATGTTTCACTATTCTGTACTTCCCCCTCCCCTGCCCCAGCCGATAAACACGGCACATGCAATAAATTTAGTTCGTCTCAAGGTCTCCGCGTCGTGGAGGAGAACCCGCTTCATTGTAGTAAACCTTGAATGATGTATAACGAGCGAAGTTCTGTAACCCGACACGTCTTGGCTCCGCGCGGCGATGGAGACCTCAGCCGGCGAAGAGGCCGCCGAGAGCACAGATGCAGAAGAGCGCCTCCGGCTGCAAGGCCGGGCAATTAGGGCGGCCTTGAACGCGCGTAGCCGACGCGACGCAACGCAACGCAGCGCGGCACGGCGATGCGCTTTTGTCGACGGACGTGGCGTGCACGCGCCCGAACCGCCGGCCGCGGAGGCCGCTCAAGATGCGTGTGGGGTGGCGTCGAATTGTCACCGGCCGCCGAGCACAGCATCCCCCCTATTGTTCGCTCAATCAACCCGTGTGCGGTCGTCCGCACTTTTCGCTCGACGCTTTTTTATGCCGCGGGCCGGCAGTGCAAGCAAAGTCACGCCAGAAGCGCGGCAGTCCGCACTCATCGGCGACAGCTACCGGCTAAACTACCGCTGCAGGAGCCGCTCCAGTTAACGCGTCGGACGTGGCAAACGGCGACCGTCACCGGCAGTGACATCTGAACGGCGGCCCGCCGCGCGACCCACCGACCGACCGATCGTCCGAGGCGCCGTGCATTTCGACGCGATGTGTAGTAATGATAGTCGTCGCGATGTTGCTGAATGAACGGAGGGCGGGGAAGGGCTGAGGGGCGGCGAACTTATTGATTTTTAGGGTGACACTGTCAACCGCCGTTGACTGAGTTCACGATGGGAGACGTGCAACGGCAGCGAAAAAAAAGTCCACGCACCGGTGCGAAAAAAATGAGCCAGTGAGCGGCCGCTGAGCGGCGTGTCGGCGTACATTGGCGGTTCGTGCTCCCGTGCTCGAGTGCGGCATGGCATGAGTGTTTTCTCGGCGCGACCGAGCCCGAGCCCGCAGCCGGTGGAACGTGCCGTCGGTCAAACGCAGCGGCGGCAGCGCCGCCGGCAATGGCAGTGCACGCCGCGGCCGCGGCCCGCAACGTCTGCGTCACGCTGTAAAAATGGCAGCGCCCGGTGGCTTCTCGCAGGATAATTTTTGCCGAAGGCCCAAGAAGAAAGAGAGTTGACGACGCTGCCGCAGCACCCCGGCGCCGACCAGAAAAGGCCAACGGCAGAGCCGCAGGAGGTGGGCGTTTGATGTTTTTATCTAAACCTAAACAAAGGTGCCCGCCGGTAGTTCGGCAGACCTTAACATGGCGATCTCTTCCACCACGTTCACGTTCACGTGCAGAAAACTCCCGGCCCACTGCGTCCTCGCTCGCTAGTGCAGCCAAGCGGGCAGACAGACAGGCGGACAAGACTAGCGCCACGCTGGCGGGACAGCTACTGCCATTAAACTACCCAAACCGAACCGAACCGTGGTCCGACTGCGGGGGCCGTTGACGAGCGTGCCGGACGTAACGTAACGTAACCACCATAACCTACACGAACTACCGAACGTGCGGGGATTCGGAACGGCGGAGGCGACTGATCGTCCGCGGCTGGGGACGACGTCGCTCCCGAGTGCGTGCGAGCTAGGTAGGAGCCAAGCGGCGCGGCGGCGACGATCTCGGCGGTCGCGCGCCATTTCGGCAGTAGTTCAAACGCGCGTAGAATTGGCGGCGCGGTTCGAACGCGGGCCGGTAATGCAGGTGCCCGCGCCGTGCAGCAACAAAAATGGCGGCAGCGTAAACATGCGCTATGGTTTGAGTTAGGCAGTGTTTACCTGGTGTGTTTCTTGAGATGTTGCGTTTAGAATTGGTGTCGGCCAGGTTGGCGCGCGAGGAAAATTAGCCGCGGGAGGATCGCGCGCGGCGCGAAAATGCCGGCATGCGGCGGAGCGATTGCGTCTGTGGGAAAACGCGTGTCCGCTGCGAGTTCAGTGCGAAGCCCACAATGCTGCGACGGCCGTCTATCAGTTAATAAAAGTCTAGTGCGGATTTTGCTAAATTTCGATTCGCAAACGCTAGAAGAATGAGACAGGGGCGAGTGGCACAGCGCAAGACAAAATGTAAACAATTTTTCTGTATGAATTTGTGTATAATTTGCTAGGCTATTGACTTAATTACGTGGCTGTAGAGGTTAGAAACAGCACGTACTTAACCTCACGCTGTAAAATTCGTTCGAACGCCTGTTTGGCAGCGGTTCTATGTTACGGAATTCGTTTGTTGTAGGCCTTAGCCGCCGCGTAGCGCCCCCCATCACGCTGCCAGTCACCCTGGAGGACCCCGCCACGACCTGGAAGGGACCGCCGCCCGGCTCGGAGCCCCAGAGCTTTGCTCCAAACTCGGCCAACTCGTTTTCCGGGCCGCCGGCGGGCTTTCAGGGGCCATCCCCCTTTCAGGGCCCGCCGGCGGGGGCAGGTTCTCCAGCGGGTGCGCCGCCGTACCAGGGCCCGCCGCCAGGCTCCACCACCCCGCAATATACCGCGTCTCCAGCGCCATCCGGCTCCTCGACCCCCGGCCCCGGGCCCCCGCAGTCCGTGGGGAACGCGGGATTCCCGCCGCCGCCGAACAGTGCCGGGCCCCCTTACAATGGACCAGGGCCGGGACCCGGACCCTTCGGCTCCCCGTCCGCGGGGGGCCCGCCCTTCGGAAGACCCGGATCGTCGGGACCACCTTTCGTCGGCGGACCCGGACCGGGACCCGGCGGTAACCCCCACTTCGCCTCGCCGGGGCAGCCCTTCGGCGCCCCCGGATTCGGGATGCCCCCGGGATCGCCGTTCGGCCCCGGACCTGGACACCCCATGTCTGGACCTATGGGACCCGGTCATGGCATGATGCCTGGCCAGATGGCCGGACCCACTGCCGTCGATAGGTTGGACCCTGGGTGAGTTTCCGATTGTTTATTTCTTTATTTTCTCCTTAGTGTCCCATTTAACATCACCAGTTTTTAGTTTTAACTGGAAAATAAATTTGTGTCTCACTGTACGTGATATTAAAAATTGAACCAGCCATCCGAATACTTCTCTGAATTTCTGAAACATATTTGCACTTATAAAACATTTTTTATGCTGGTACAGTCTTTGGCATAATTAACGTGGCAATCATTACAATTATTTTTGGTGAGCAATTTTACATCGAAACTTTCCACATTTTTAATTACCTATCAGCATGGCCTGTAATTAAGAATTAATCAGCAAATACGATCGTAACTGTAGCAATGTTTATATATTTCCAAAAATTCCTGTCCATTGTTGGAGAGACAACTTTTAAAACGGCTGCTGGCCTCTCCAAAGCCAAACTTCCGCAAAGTTTCCGAAACGCGCACCGTTTCGGAAGAGCGGCGAGCGCGGCTCGGGGCATTATTGCTAATTAATCAATACGAGAAGAGGGTTTAATATTAGTATGATATGTAAATATTTTTGTCGGCGCCTGTACGGCTCCCTCCACCCTCTACCCTAGCCGGGGGTTGGTGTGGGCCGCTCACGAGGTACAACGCTGCTAGCTCAATACGTCTACACCTTCGTCGGCGCGTCGAGGCCCGGTTTTATTTCGTATTTATTTATAGCGGCAATGATAGCGGCAACAAAGCCGGCCGCCAGGTTTTCGGAGGCGCACGATGTGCCGGTGAAAGCTGACCTTAACCGTTTTTCGGCTACTCTTTCATGGACGCCGATTATTGCCTCGCGCCACTGCGACAATATACAGGGAGGCCAAAGATAGCCCGCCAACATTCAATATTAAGTTTTGAAATCCTACTGCCGAGTCGTTTTGATATCTCTCATTATGAAATATCTTTTAACGATTCCATATTTGTCTGTATAAGAGAAACGATGCTCTTAAGTATGCATTATTTTGGGATTAACTAATTTACTTTAAAAAAAAAATTTACTGTTTGGTTATTGAGGTGTCCATTTTTTACATCCATGGTTTGTTACTTGAACAGTCTTGAAGGTGATGGATCGAAAAACATTCGTTGTCTAAATTTATCAATTTTGAAACCTTGGATTAATTTTTGTTGTCATTATTTTGGGGTGTTTTAATCTCTTAGCTATCAATTCTCTGAATTGAAGATTTGCAGGACACGTGTTTTCTCTCATTAAAGTAGCATCGTTTGACTCTACCCCTCCAGAAAGAACTACTCCATGAACCAGTTACCCAAATAGATCTCAGTTAAATGCATCCCATTGTGCCTTGTTTAAAGTAAAATGGCTATAAGATCCAAACGTGAATGCCTTTTCTGTAAGCTGTCGGTGAGACCACTAATCTATCTAGTCAGTCTATCCATTAGTGATTCAAGCACTCTTTCGGTAACTCCGTCACTGTTCTAGAATATCTTAAGGTATTACAAAAACTTTTACAAAAATTTCCACAACTGATAGAAAGCACTTCACTCTAATTTTCTCGCTAAAAAGTTGCATCGGCTTATTCTTTCACTGAAGACCTTCAGAAAAGGAAGTTAAGGCCTGTACTGAATACACGAAAAACTATATTATAGAGATTTAAGACAAATATTTGCTTATTGTATGTTTGGCACTCTTCGGTGCTTGTACCTTTGGAGAATTTGATGGCACTTCCAAATCATCAAACTTTTCTGCAGCCATGCATGTTGTACCATAAAAGTGATAGTAAAACACTGATTAAAGTTTGCATTTTACATATATCATTTTTGACTGTCATATATCAGTGATTAAAAAACTTAATAAGTGTTATTAAGATGCAAAGTTGCACTCATGGACTTACTATGCTTCACTCATTTTCTTTACAGCACTTTTTCCAGCATCCTTGTTACTTGTACCAGCTTGCACAAGTTCTTTACTAGATAAAAGCTTGCTTCCTTTGAGTGAAAGCCTGATTTTTGTACAAGATATGAATGGATGTTTGTGCCCGTCACTTTGTCTGCAAGTCGGATACAACTGCATTTTGTTGAGGTGTACTAAGAGAAAACAATGTCCTTTCAGGAGACCTATAATTGATTCCTTCTTTGTACTAACAGTTCTTCAATTCGTTTATGAGATAGTCCTTTATGAAGGCTTTTCCATGTCTTTGTCTCAATACATTTTTCCAGTATTTTTAATGTGATTTCTGTTAGGAGCCTATATAAGGAGTTTATGATCTTTCTTGTGCTAGCTCATCAGCTTTTTAGTTGCTGCAATTTCACAGTGACCTGCTACCCACAACGGAGTTAACGTAGTGTGGTCTGGAATTTTTTACGGCATTCCTATATTAGCCTGGATGTTACCGTTAGGTTCTTTAATGCCTTCAGGGCTTTCTGACTGCCTATGTTCTATTACATAAGATAGGTAAACTGAAAAAATTGCATGCTGCTCACATTATTTCCAAGATCCTTTAGGTTTGATTGATTTGTGTTGGTTATCTGTACTCATTGCACTACTTCCTATATTTTAGATTTTCCACCAACTTATTATTACTAGTATCTAACTTTTTTGATATATTTAGAAACATTACAATTTGGTATGTTAAGTTAATGCAGGAAAATTCTTTATATTTAGACTGGTTCTTTGACGAGGCTTTTTTTTAGTCTCCTATATCCAAAAATTATGGACATTGCAAGCAGCTCCGGTTCCTTGTTTTTATTTAAAACTAAGATTACTAAATCCAAACCATATATTTTCCCTTTCTTCCTTGGTGATTTTTGAAATGTTGCTTATAAATTATTGAATTGTAGGTGGCAAATTGGAGAAGTGAGCTTCTACAATATAAATGTGGGTTGGGTGTTGAGCGAAAGGAAGTTTTACAACTGTTAGTTTTAATTAAGGGAAATATTCCAATTTCAATAAAAATAATTTTTTGTAACACCTTTTTCCATTTGTCGTATTTTTGTATTGGCTATTTCTGCAATTAACATGCAGCATATAAATTCGTTTTGTTTAAAATTTAGTAATATTAATTTACTTTAGATAAATAGGACATTTAGACATCTAACATTGACGTGAGTGAAATAAACGTTGCCGATGTTTATCAAAAATGCATATTACACACATTTCAAATTCGGTGACGAATTTCTAGTCGTCAATAAGAAGAAATTAAACTAATACCTACCTACTACTCCAATCTGCAGTATATACAAAACAAAAATAATTAGTAATATAAGGCAAGGTAGACTAGTTCACACCGTTAACAGTAAAATAGGACGAATTTATGATTATATAAACTTGAGACACACTTTCACAATATATGCAACAAAGACAACAGAAGCAAATGGAAAAATGCCATTGAGAAACATCTGTAAGTCGCATCTACCATAACTCTTGAAGGCAAGAGTGTCTGATCATTGTATGATACCTGCTATCAAATATCCAGCCAATTATCGAAACAATACTTGAAAAAGTTAAAACCACACAAGAATAGATATTGCTGCAGGACGGAAAAACAAACGAATTAATCCGTAACAAAACTAGCAGAGTATATTACATCTTTGAAGTAGCAATGGGTAGGGTATTTGCTGAGGAGGCAAAACGGAAGACGGGATTAAAGCTGTCGAGTGCTGCATACAGAAATCTGAAGAGACACAGGAAACAATAGAAAGTCCACATAACGAAAACAGTTTGGAAACTCAACATTTTCTCCATAGCTTTGCTGAAGGTTTTTAGTGAAGGACACAAAAAAATTACAAGATACATCACCAGAACTTCAATGATATATACGCCATATATAAACCATCACAGAAAATGGTCGTAACTGAACATGCCTTGAAAAGTGCTAGATATGAGATTAATTTTGGGGAAGACGGGTAATACCTACTACCTGAGATTACACGGGGAATGATGAAAACTCATTTTTTTATCGCTTTTAAAGGCAAACTGAGTCCGAACTGCAAGTGACGCTAGCAGATACCACAAAGACGCTACCCAAAACTAGCTGAATGACATCAATACCTAACTTGTTAGCGTCAGCAGTGATCTTCCATTTTTATAGTACATGGCGAGTACAAAAGCTGAACGAACGAACTAGAAATTTAATATTAGAAACGACAAATTTCCAAATAACAAATACGGCCTAAATGCTCGATAACAGACTGTATGACATTGAAAGTTTTTCCATTTATTGAATGATATTAGTTGTAGACATTCTTGTAAACAGTTAGGGAAGATGTACATCCAGAACTTGAATTCTAATTCCTGTCTATGTTGACAGTCATGACTACATCTTTATTTTGACACTTTCCATTTAAAACTTTACTTATCTATCGTGATTCAGTTATAAACATGGGGCCGGCGAAGAGATTGCTCTGTAAGCAATCCCAGAACGAACTTAAAAAGACCTTTCGATTTCGAATTTCGGGAAAATTCGAAATCGAATATCTGGAAAATTATTCGACATAGAATTTTTTCTTCATTTTCGAATTCATCGTAAAATTTCCTATAAGAATCACATTTCAAATCGTAATGTCGAAAATTTTCCCGAAATTCGAAGTCGAATATCTCGAAAACTATTCGACATAGAATTTTTTCGATTTCATTATTGAAATCGGCGTAAAATTTTCTTTAAGAATTACTCATAAAATCGCAATGTCGAAATTTTCCCGAAATTCGAAGTCGAATATCTCGAAATTATTGGAGATAGAAACTTTTTGATTTCGATTTTGAAATCGGCGTAAAATTTCCTAAAGAATCCATTTTAAAATTTTTAAAAATCCATAATTTTGTGATAGCGACAGACAGACCGACAGACATAGAATTCAGTAACGAACTTTTTAAGTTCGTTGAAAATGGGAACACTATCCCATTTAAATTGACAGTTTTGAATTATTAGAAAGTCTGCTTTGGCAAAAAACAATCGAATTGGAGTTGATAAAATATTTTTATATGAATGACTGTTTTATATGTTTAAATCATGACAAATGTAACAACATTTTAAAACTTTATTAGGGAGGGGGGATAAATTAAATAATGCAAGTGTGTACGTATATTTCAATGTAATCATACAAAATTTGAATGAATTTAATAAATTTCTTTTCTTTTTTTTTGTATAATTGTATATTTTTAATATAAATATGATTTATACTTAAATCTTCAAAAAAAAACTCGATAAGCAATCATTAAATTAAAAGAAAATAAACTTGATAGAAAATTTGAACCCAAAATTTTCGCGTTTGTCAAATTCATAATTATTTCAAATTTTTCTCCTGCTCTACGTTTTCCATAAGCCTCAAATTTAAATTAATTTTAATAGAAAACTTACTTGAAAATTGCTGAAAATATGAGATCCCTATTGAAAGTTTCATCAATGTTCAACTTTGTCCTTAAGCACTGTTTTAAATTTTCTAAGGAAAATTGGTAAATTAATTTGAAATGTTTCTGATTACAAACATTGTTTAAGGGGTAATTTCGTTGATTCTTACAAACTTGAAACTGAAGCAAGGGATGGCCGAATTTGAATGTTATATTTTTGGATATACAATGAAGTTTGATTATAGAAATTTGTGATTTAGAATGAAGTTGCTTCAATAATTGTGTACTCTGTATAATAAAAATGCCCTACATTAATAAAAATAATTTAGAGATCATTCTCAGCATAGCAGACTTCTGACACTAAAATAAATTTATTCTTTTCCAAGAGACGATTTTCTGTGTTTTATGAATAACGATGTTTTATTCTTAGTTTTTATTCCCCGCCATATTTAGTTATTTTTCAATTTAATTAAATTATTCGCAACTGCTACCGTTGTGTCTGTTGGTGCACCACGATAAAACTGTAAAAGTAATAAGATACATTGTGATACGGAATCGATAACGTTCCTTGTCTGTCCAAAATCGTTCCATTTTACAATTATGCTCTTTTGGCCACCCCGTGTACGCATCTTTTAGCATCTAGTGCCCGTTAACGGGAAATTTTCGAAAATAAAAAATCGCCCGTACGCGCTCCACAGCTAAATTATGAAACGTTTCCGCGGGCTGCAGGAGAAACGTGCCCTTAAAGCATAAAAAAAAGAAGGCCGAGGCGAGCGCAGCCTCGACGCACCGACGAGAGTATAGACTATAAGGGGATGGTTATGGCTCGGCGGGGCGCCAGAGCAGCGCTACATCCCGTGCAACGCCGCTCGCACCTACTCTCGCGCCGGCCGGTTTACAGGTGCACACGACCACGTGGACGGCCGGAGCGAGCGGCCGGCGCGCGGGCCATTTCGTCATACAACGATGATTACCCTCGATAACGCTCCGTTGAGATTATTAATATGGAATTAATGGGCTCGGATGCCTCCCTGACGCCGCCGCGCTTTCTTCGGCCCGCCGTCCCCGTCTCGAATCGCCGCCAGTACGTGCCTGCGCCGAATTTGTGGCGTTTGGCCCTGTAATTGGGTCAGATAATTACCCCATTGAAGTTATTAATCCAGATTTAATAAGCCTTTCCGTTTCTTTGCTGCTCCCTGCTCGCCTGATTGATGCTAATTGACGTTAAATCAATACACCATTCGTAAGGTGGGAGCGTGCAGACGAATGATAATTCTTCCAGCAAATAGCATGGACCGAAGTGGCGAGAACGCGCCGAGGAGCCGGCCCTGTCTAAAATCTGCAACTCTCCATATCGAAATAGTGAAGATACCTACCCCCGCAATTGATCATCACACTGAACAAGTTGTTAGTAGAACGCACATCCAGATACAGCTATCGAAAGCTATCTGCATCATGATCACGACAACTAATTCTTACCACCGAGTATCCCATTGTCAGAGCATCCTACGTAAATTTTTCAGTCGGACCAGTTTCGACGAAACAACATACGGAAGTAGGGCGGACACGCCGTTTCTAGCATGCACGCCTCTAGAGAGCAGATCACGATCGTGTCAGATATGCATTACTCATATTACAGCAGTGAAATGTTACAATTCGAAAAAAAGGCGAAAGTTAAGATGGCGCCTCTATGCTTGTCCATTTTTGAGATTGCGCTGCTCGCCTTAAATGGCTATGACGAAATACTAATGGCAATGATTGGATGGATTGTATTGTCGTTTTATGCTTACTAATCGTTCACTATATTTCAGTTTTAGTAGTTTTATTAATCGAATCGTACAGTAGCAATTGAAGTGAAAAGTCTGGGATATGTACATATGAGTATATGGTATAATATATCATCTATTATCTAGATAATCGCTGCTGTGCTGCATATTTATATATTAAAAAAAATTATGGGATGTTCCAAGTAGAATAACAAAAGCAAAGCGAATTATGTGAACTTTTTAGTTTATTGAAAATATAGCTAATATAGGTGATGGATTATAAAATAACAGAGAATATTGGAGTTGATTCAGCGGTATAGTTATTTGGGATGTTTTTGATTGCTTTTTTGAGAGTCTATTGTGGTTAAGATAGGTATGTGGGTATATGTGATATCATTAAATGACCTTAATTTAACCTAACTTAAGGTAATATTAATTTACTTCACCATACAAAAAAGAAAACTGTAATACTTAGGGCACATCGTGAGAGGTCCTAAATATGAGATATTGCAGTTAATTATACAAGGGAAGATAATTGGAAAAAGATCTGTAGCAGAAGACGTATCTCTTGGCTGAGAAATCTCCGGGAGTGGTTCAATTGCACTTCAGTAGATCTATTCAGAGCGGCAACATCTAAGATCCGTATAGCCTTAATGGTCGCCAACCTCCGTAGGGAGAAGGCACTCGTAAGAAGAAGAATTTATTTCACTGTTTGTATTTATTAATATACAGCTTTACGATACTACTCTGTTCAAAAAGTATTGTGATTGTTTAAATGGAACATAAACCCCTACTGCTTGTTTATTCGTTCAAATTTATTTTATCTCCTTCAAAGTAAGTAATCCCCTTGCACCAACGTTTAACTTCATCTTAGAAACAATTTTCATGTTCAGTTTTTGGAATTTCCATCACCACCTCGTTTGATTTTTGTGTTATTGATCTGAGTTAAATCGGGTTCCTCGGAATGTTTTTTCAATCGACTGAATAGGATAAAATCGCATGCTGACATATCTGGAGAATACGATGCTTATGGGGCAATATTTATTGAATTTTTGGTGAAAAGTGGAATAATGATTGCCGAGTTTTGCTGACACGTTTCAAGCCCAGAACAAAAATTGCGTTTATTGAACCATGCCAACATCTTCAGCAAATGATGGTTTACCATTACTTTTTTTTTATTTTTTCGATGTTTTCTTCCATTATTGGTGTTGATGGACGAACAAAATGAGGTTCATCTACGGATTCCGGAACTTTTCTGAACAGCTTATGCTACTAGAATTTTTCTCGATCAAAATTGATCACCGCATGCTTCATGCACCATTTTAAACGTTTCAGTACCATTAATTTTCTTTTTAATATAGTTTAAAGAAACTTTTGTTCAACAACATTAGAAATTTTAAAAATTGATAAAAGAAAAAGTTGTTGATGTAAATTAATTGCTGCAATTTATAAACCATTTGACATATCAAACTGAAATTGAAGCACTCAAGGTTTTTTTTTGAACTACGACTTTCGCGCGAGTTTAAAATTAAAAAATTGCCTTATTTTTTGAACAGAGTAGTATGGTTTTTCTAATTAGTTTTTTTTAATGATTATAATACTAAATAATTTTTTCATTCTTTACTATACTAAATAACAAAGTCTCTCGAATTTTTTTCAATTTTCAATGGTTTCATTGTAACATTAATAATAAAAAAGCAGTACTTGCTCTACTTTAATTGCATTCAAAGCTAGAATGTTGTCAGGTGCAGTTATCAAACTAGTGTCGAAGGCATGACTAGGAGACTTGAAATTGTGATTATTGGGCTAAAATGTTACACTTAATACGTTAAGAAAGCGTGTGGCTACTACTCTAGAAGTTGTAGCAAACTAGCTAGGAAGAAGTGTTTATTAATATTATTAATATGAAAACATTTATTTTTTAATTATTATTGCGCTTACCGGCATTGCAGCCTCAAGGGGTTATTGTGCTCACAACATGCACTTAAAACTAGGACATCACATACATCCATGGGTTGAGCGAGACTCGAACTCACCTGCGTCGGCTCAGGACAGAGGAACAATGATCTTGACAAATGAGCCATTACATCCCTAACACCCATCAGAAACAAAATAACTTTTTCAAGTACAATTTATGTAATAAATCAATTTAAATTATTATCGCCTTGTGCTTTGCTGCACAGGTAGTAAACATACCCGATTTGTGCCTAAAATATCCAATCAATATTAATACGAAAATAGGTGCGCAGCCACGATATAATCTGGCAGCTGATGAGAGTGAACTGTAAAACACATGCGTAAATGAGGACAACTTTAGTGGCTGGATCAGTGATCGTTATATTTGCAATAACTAAGCAAACATAGTAGCACAAATTTTTATGTTAAACTGAAGCACTGAACCACAGAAACTATTCGGATGATTTAGAAGGTTTTCAGGAACGATGCAATGAGTGGAGTACAAATAAGGGCTTAGAACAAACAAGATGGTCAGAGATCTATTAAACGTGATCCATGTTCTAAAAGACGTTGAACGTATACGGGCCACAATCTACAACGGCGGAAAACTAAAATACGTGTCATCCTGGGACTTCTGGTTGTTCCCAAAACTTAAATCACAGTTGAAAGGGAAAATATTGATATAATTAAATATAATATATAATTAATATAATTAAATATAGATTGTTCAAGAGATTCAAACCAGTAGGATGATACAGTTATTTGCAATTTCAATGGAAGATTTTTCGAAATATTAATATGATGAAACATTTCGCACGGTCACGGTCTAACGTAACAACCAATGAATCTGGACAAAAAGCGTACCTGTGAACGAGGATGACAACTGGCTAGGTCAGTTGCTGACTGAGCACATGTAGTGCGTGATTGTTACATTTGCATTGACTGAGGGAGGAGAGCAACAAATTTTCATTAAACTCTGTTGCAACTGGAACGACAGTAACTATTCAGATGATTCAAAATGTTTTTGAAAACGATGCTATGAGTGCAGCATAAATAAAGGCATGGTGTAAATAACTCGGAGATGATTTGTTGAAAGTATTCTGTTTTGATAAACCAGCAATGATCAGAAAATGTTAACATGTACAGGTTACAATCAATAACTGATTGACTGACAGTCTGAGAACTAAAAGATGAACTGGGAGTTTCTAAAAACTAAAGTGTGAAATTTTGACGGAATATCTTAGCATCAATGTTTTCGGAAATGCCACCTATTTCACCTAGAATGTCATTTAAGACTATTTTTTCATTCGCGAAAATGTAAAGAAAAATAATGCAACTTTGTATTGATACCAACCAGTTATTTGAATTTGCATAGAAACGAAATGTATACTCTTGAAACATTATTTGATAAAATGGCTATTTTATTAATATAAAACAAATATATGACCTCCTCCCTCCCTCCTTCTCGACGAATCTGGTTGTAATCAAGAAATTCCAGAAATTCATCACTGCGATCTGAAAATATTCTTATCTTAAATTGAGAAAAAAGCAAGTCATAAAATCTAGCAATAAAATCCATTGTATATTTTGATAGTGGGGATATGTAGGTCAATTCGTTAGCTTCATGAACATGTATTCAACCGATAACTACGAGTCTTGCAGCATTCTCAATTAAGTTCCAGTGTGCAACTGTTTTATTATATTTCTTAAAATAGGTATTGAAAGGAACATAATCAATTTTTCGCATTAACGCTGCATTTGGCAAAGGTTCTATCAACGAACGCACGGCGCACTGTTGATTCAATCATTTTCACAATTGAATTTGGCCTCAAAGCTCAGCCTTACTCAAGACAACCTTCTATCGTTAGTCGGGATTAACTACATAAGCGAGACGGAGTGAATCAATATTGAAATTGTAGACAAGCTTGTGATACATTACAGCAACGTACACGTACTAGGTTATATACTGTTATATATAAGTTGATCTAATGAGTACTTTGTTGATTAACGACCGGCGGTTCCGTTCGGAAGCTACCACTTTGTTGCTGAACTGTCGCTCATTGTTCAACATCTTCAAAGAGGAAAAAGACACAAACTTTTCCAGAAACGTAATAATTCGTATGTATTAGAGTTGTTGTTTACCGTTCGTTGTCATTAATTTAAAATAACATCCTATTCCTATATTTGCCGTCTATTAAATAATAAAAAGAAACTACTCGCAATGAAGTTTCTGAGCAAAAATGTATTTTTTAATTATTAAGCAAAAAGTTACAACTCGGACTAAATATAAGAGCTTAAATGTTTCTAAAAAGTAGAATATTCTTTAAAAACAGCGAATATTTTACATGGTTCCTATCGTACATCACCAATATAAACATCAAAATTTGCGAAAAAAATCATGAAAATCGTTAGCAAGCTATTGCGATGTTTATGAAGGTTTTGTTTATATCAGATAAAACTTGTCAGCAGAGATGTTTATGCCCCATCTGCTAAAAATTATCGGCAGTTAACTTCTAAGAACGTTTGTTTTTTACCATCTTTCTTCACTATTAAGATCATCGAGTCTTTATTTTTCGAAATAAAAATGAAGCACGATGAGAAAAGATGCATCTAACACAGATTCAAGTAGTGTCGCTTATTTTTAATAAACAATCTTTGAGGTAACGCACATTCACGTCTATTAGATATTTTTGTCTACATTAAGCAAGAAATTCCTGGGTGAACGAACATGATTGTCTTTTGAGTTAATTGTGGTTTATCTTGAAGAAAAGCGGCTCACTATTTATAACATTTAATTAAAAGAATCGTTAAAATGTAATTGTTAATAATTAAAATTAAAAAACTAACCAACACAAATTTGCTCTTGGTTTTTAACTATTACTATTGACTAGAAATAATTACGAATGGACAAAAAGTTGGCTATCCGAGATAAAGCCACGAAAGACAGTTTCTTATTTTGAAATCATCTATTACTACTTTGTGATTGAAATAAAACAATCTCAGTAGTATTTCGTAAACTTCTAATATTCACTTATTTTTTCAAAATGTAAATTTTTATATCATGTGCACTTTTGTGGAATATTTTTATGCTAATTTTCTGCGTTACGTTTCATTTCTTTTTGACACATTAATTTTATTATAAAGAAGTGATTCTTTTAGATGAGATTGTTTGATTTGTAGACGCTGAATATTCCCATTATGCTGCTTTCGCGAATCGTCGATTATATTTGTATTGGTTTTCCATTCATACGAGCATTTACCACTTCTGCTTTTAATATAGTCTGGTAGTCGTCGCTGTTCCTTGGACCTATCATTAACATTTGATAAATTGCTGGATAGTAGTAAGTAGACCGATTGATTCATTGAAGATTTTATGATTTTGAAAATTCTGAAACTACTTTTATAATTACCTTATTCCGCATTGGAAGATACAAAGAGTCCGGAAAAGTAACGCTATTTTATAAACTGGTAATCCATACCAAAAAGTACAAAAACCATGGGTATATACAATGTGGTACCATACTTGAGAACACTATGACATCTCAGGCGAACTTGTCACACCTCTCAGGCGAACTTGTCACACCTCTCGTACAAAATATTTACGTACTCAAGTAAGTCCTACGACATAATTCAGTGGCAATGTTAGTGAATTTGACCCGAATTCTTATACACAAGATATTACTCTGTTCAAAAAATAAGGCGACTATTTAATTTCAAACTCGCGCAAAAGTCCTAGTTCTAAAAACTTTTTTTGGCTAACACAACGTTCAATGGCGTTCGCTCCTAATTTCATTTTGATATGTTCAATAACTTGTAAGTTGGATCAGTTTATGCACATTAACGTTTTACTCTTTTTTTTAATGTCCAATATTCTTAAGCAAGTAAGTTGTATTAAATGTTTTGTTAAAAATGGAATTAATGCTACTGAAACGTTTAAAATGGCCTAGAAAGCCTTAGGTGATCAATATTTATAGAGAAAAACTGTATTCTAGTGGCAAGAGCTGTCTAGAGAAGGCCGTGAATCCCTAAAAGATGAACCTTGTTCTGGTCGTCCATCAACATCAATAACCGAAGAAATGATCGACAAAATTAAAAAACTAAGTAATGGGAAATTGTCATTTGACTGCAAGAAGCTTGTTGAAGAAGTTGGCATATCAATACGTTTATTAGACGCAGGTTTAAGTGATGTTTTGGGCTTGAAACGTTTATCAGCAAAACTCAGCAATCGTTCGTAAGTTTTTTGCTAAAAAATTCAACAAAAATTGCTGCACAAGCTCCGTATTCCAAAAAGTGAATATGGAAAGTGTTTATAAGATTGGGCTAAACGATTTTCATTCTTTCACAAAGTTTTACTCTTAATCTGAATCTTCATTATGTATCCAGTTCTCTCCAACTTTTTTATCAGACTTGTAATGTTACATTCCAAACGAGTCCTATGCGAAATTCTCTGTCTATGTCGGACTATGTATTCACTTGTTATTTTCAGCTAGTGCAAGTTTATCTTGACCATCGTCAAAAATTGTACAGTATTTACTAGTAGGGGTAGGTATTATGTTTTAATTTCTGGAAAAACGAAAGGATGAATGTACTGACATTAGAAGTAGAGCAGAATTTTTAAGTTATTTTTATTTTATTATATTTTATAGTATAAAAAGTTTTAATTAACAATAATAATTATTATATTGCTAAATATCAGAATTTGTCTGGAAAAGAGCCAAACTAAGTTTCCTTATCGCACAATATCGCACCAACTTCATGTGATAACGCGAACTATTAAATGTTATAGAACTTTTTTTTCTTTATACGTTTGAGTTATTGCGTTTGGGGATGGCATTTGGAAAAGTTATGGGTAAACGGTAAAATAATCTTATTGTGAACAATTCAATGTTCACCATACCTTAACCTTTCGTGGTGTAAATATCCTTAGCATACATATAACAACTTTTCTAGAATTTTGTTGAATTTCTTTTACGTCAATTTTTATAGTTCATCAAGTTCTTTATTTCAGCAATATATAAAAGTAAAATTCGAAGAAGAAACTTAATTTTTCCGATAACAGTGACAGAAATATTAAGGATTCTTCAGTTATAAACCAGCTTTTCGACAATGCTTTCATTTCTGTTTTGTAGTAGGGGTAATTGAATAAAATTTAATGGTCAAACTTTCAAAATAAAAATATTTTAAAATATTTACTAGTGCGAGGTAGTCCGCCAGGATGATCTCCCTTTTTCAAAACTGCAATAAAAAGTATAACATAGATAATGTTCAATGTTTTATTGTACCATCACATATAGCCATTTAATCATTAACCAGTTTTGAAAATGATATCGTCCAAATGATTTTCCGCACGAGCGATACACTTTTGCAACCTTACCTACCTTAAAGTTGTTTGTCATTTCCATTGGTACTGCTGCAAACGCGTTGCGAATAGCATCCCTTAATTTTTCAATAGTCTACGGTCTGCATTGAAAAAAATCTCAAAGGGCAGCCCTAGTGACCTAGCCGGCCATGGGATGTTACCATGTAATTAAATAAGGCAGCCTGAACATATTGGTCCAGAAGTTCTCGAAAAATTATCGCCGTGTGCAGTAACGCCATCTTGTTGGAACTATAATGGTGTATTTCCCTGTTTGTTAAGTCTGAACTTCAGGAAATTGCGTATCATAGCGGGTATGTGTAACAGTAATCACGCATTCTGCAACTTCAAAAAAAAACTACCCTATGATGCCTACGAAGCCTACCGGGTGATTTGTGATCCATCCTAATTCACGGGGTAATTGTTTAGTACCTTAATGCATTTGAAATAGTCATTTTATAGAAATGGTTGAAAGGGAACGCATTTCATCCTCGTAGCCCATCTACAAGCTCTTGCACAACCCTTCAAAGTTCGACGGTTCTGAATATCTTTCGCAATCTTGTGAATTGTTTAATAGGAATGGTTTTTGGGCTGAGCTTTTAACTTATTTTAATAACGTATACACTTTATCTACAACGGATTTCAAATTTTTCTAACCTTCTTTTTGCACTCTTCGAAGCCATTTTGCAGTATAAATAATTACTATGTTAAATTTTTGCTTCTAACTTATATTGTTACTTCGTTTATACATGGACACTGACAGACAGACAAAATAATTTATTTTATTGGTGTTTTTTTTATTTAAAATGTCAACAAAAAATGAGAAGCAAATGTCTCCAAGAACAACTACATATATAAAAAACAACCATGAAATGTTTAATATAACACCTTTATGTTTATTTACGTTGTTTTATTTTTAGGATAGTTTGTTATGGTATTGCAGATACATTAACACATTTTAAAAAAGGCTAAGTGTATTTACTTATAAAACTTATATTGGAACAGCAATGACAAAACAAGCAATTTAGATGTTATACTTTTTTAATGTCAGTCGGATTTGTCTTATTTAGCAATATAAAAGTAATGACAGGGATGTGTGAAAATTTTTGAAATTATTTACAATTTAAAAAAAACTATTTATTTTATTTTTTTAATGCGTTCTTTTTAAATGCTTTGCCCGATGCAGTTAATAGGCAATTTTTCTGTCAAAATAAGTTATTCTGTGTAATCATTAGCTGCGAAAAAATACCATCAATCCGATGGCATGAGATTTACATTTAAAATCTGGAAAGCATACATTTTTCAAAATTAACTTGTGAGTTGTCTTTTGATGGCAACCAACAAGAATTCGTCTTGTCATTAGTGAAGAGTTGTCACCCAAGTTCTATATTTACCAGATATTCTAATAGATTTGTCTGTATTTTCATCATTTAAATGTGCTGAAAGAAGAGTTTTCAACCGAATGGGAAAGTTGAATTTCGAGATAAGTTAACATAGTCCGCCAAGGAAGCCTTTCAGACATGTTTTCAAAAGTAGAAAAATATTGAGAGCTGTATATTAATAACTGCGCGATTTTCCTTAAAAAAAGGCGTGGCGTGGTCCTCAACAATTTATATGGAACCAAACTTCTTACCAATCAAATTATTTTGTAGACACTAAAACAAATTAAAATTTAAAAAGAAATATCTTAAAATTCTTAAGGATGCCAGAGGGTTTTCCATTTTAACCCCTTCAGTTATTTCGCCGTGTATTGGACGACGTGTGACCTGGCATTATCGTGAATTTTTTCATGGAATGTTACGAGTTGCTCACTCTACTTGTTCGTCGTGATTGTGTCATCAGGTGGGAGTAGTTCAAGGAAAATAATTTCCTCTGCATTTTCTCCAAACATACAGTAACTTCATTGAATATAAATTTGTTTTTGACGCGGATTCTGTACTTTCATATATTGTAAGACTCACTTTTTATATTTTATGCTACATGATTTAAAAAAGCTCTATTTTTTGAGGTCCGAGCAGAGATACAGTTACACTTATTATTATCCACCAAAGAATGCGCCACATATATGTTGAGTTTGAAATTTATTTTTAGTTTCATTAAATGGCGCATTGCAGACGCATTGTCAACAATTTCTTTAGTTATAATCATGGGTTATTTTTCACTAAAATACCCACAACGTTATCATCAGTTCTAGAAAGTTTAGAGTAGGATTAATCATTCAGGTTAAATTACCAATTTAAAAATTTCCGAACCACTTTGGCAATATTTTGAGAACAGGAGCAAGATCTAAATAAACGTTTCGAATATTTTTGTTCTTTCAGAAACTCGTATAATATGTAATTTCTCGTTTTCTATTTTGAAAATTTTCTCTCGCGCATAAATTAATTTCCCAAAGTACCCAGCATGTCTATAAAACAAGCGGCCACTTATGGAAATAGGCTATGAAGTTTTACAATCATCTGATAAATAATTAAGGAGAGTAATTTAATAGAGATAAGACTTAATATTTGTTGAATATAGGCACATACATCATATTTTATTTGATGAAAAAGTTTAACAACAAACCACTTTTATATATTTTGAATTTTTTTTTTCGTTTATTTTATATGCTTAATTTACTAGTCCAAAGGCTAACGAGCAAATTTGATGTAATACTTAATTACTAAACTAAACGAAAATACTGACATGTGGAGGGAGTGTCGCCCATTGGCGGATCTCTGAATATACTAATATAACGAGTACTAGTTAGTAAGGTCTAGCGTTTTGTCTTTTTAATCTACGAGTGGTATTATTAATGTCTAGTAAATTTAGCACTAACACATTGGGGTGAGTTCTTATTCGATTGACATAGGTAACTGTTCGTCTTTTAACCTCATCCCTGATCCATGAAACTTTTAGGTCGTCGTGAAGTGTTTTGTTGCTAATGAACCATTCATCTTTGGTCATTTCACATATATTTTGAGAGATAGTATTCTTGATCTACCTCTAATTAAACATTAAAATAACATTAATGTTTTTATCTACCTGTGTTATCTAAAGGATAGTTTTTTAATGTATGTATAACACCTAAAAAGAAAATTCAAAAATGCATAGTATTATCAGTAAATGTTAAGAAGCTACCGACAAAAATTTAATTAACAGCAAGCATCAACAAACGCGTATTAAGTGTTGAATCAATAATTCTACTTCTTATCCCAAGTGTTTTATTAATGTTTATCTTTATCTGTAATTTACTAATTAGTCACTTATAACAACCTGCATTGCGACCGCTAGAGCTTTCCATGCTAGCTAAACTTATATTTAATCTATATTAAGCCCATAAAAATATATAATTTATAGCTATATTAACGCAAAGTAAGTATTTTAAGCTCAAGCTCGAAGCAAAATCTAACGATAGAAAATAAGGGAGAATTACTAAACGAGCAAAAAATTCGTAGTTATAGAATTAACGATATACCAACTTCACCTGAGTATATAAAAAGATAAGGAGAAGACAGGCGGAAAAGGAATTAGTGAATATTCCAAATTCACATAAAATTGCTAGATTTTCATCTAATAAAATTAATACACTTATAGAATGAAAAAATTAAAAACTAATGGCCAAGGTGGTAAGAAGAGATTAAATTTCGAAAGCATTTATTAGAATTTGAAATAACACTTCTCAAAACTAAACAGGAGATAACAATTTTAAAAAATCTCCTATGCGAAGACACTGAAAGAAAAGCAAAGATGTGTGGCCAGACGAACATAATCGATACACCAGAAAATCATATAGTGAAACAAGAATAGAATAAATGAAATTTATATACCATCTAGAGGTTTTAAAAACCAAACAAAAATAACTTAAAGGGATAAGCACGAGCATCCCTAAAAAACAAGGAAAACGTTGTTCCTAAATTCCAAGCCTATGATCAAAAGGTTAAGTTAATAAGGGGCAAGCAAGCACTAAAAGCGATTTAATCAAAAAAGAGAGCAGCACAAAAACCCTTCAAGTATTTGCAAGAGAAGGAATGAAACACAAGCACTAGACTATCTAATTAACAACGAATAATAGTCTGAAACAGAAACAAAGAAACGCTAGAATCTAAATCTGAAGTAAAAAATTAAAATAACAGTGCAAAAATGGGGGATACCCACGAATACAGATTATTTCGAAGGAAGCACAAAATGATGTCAGAAACAAAACAACGAAATTTTAGTATATAGAATGTTTTAAAAGTACAAACTTTCGTGCAAGCAGGTAATTTTAAAACAAATTAAATACAAATTGTTTATGACAAAATGAAGTAAAGTAATGCGAAAAAAATTGACAAGTGTAAAACAAGATACAGAAAAGCGGGAAAACGAAAGAATAGAGTAACTATTTTGACATTAACACAAATATATTGCTTTTTGAACGGGCCGAGGGGCAAATAGAAAATAGTTATGGATAAAGAAGGCGCGGTGGAGTAGAAAAGGTAATTGTAAATGAGAATAATTTTTTTTGCATCATAAATAACTTAGTTATCAAAATAACATTTGTGTAAACATGAAGACGTACATAAAATAACCTGGAAACCCCCCTGCAAGGACGTAAGAAACCAAATGAATTAATCGAAAAGAATAGAAAAATTGATTACAAGATTAAGGGGTTACACCACTTTGACCCTCCAAAAAATTACGCTTTTTTAAGAATTTTTTTTGAAAAATGGAAACATTTTTATTTAAAGTATAGTAAGGTATTATACTACTATTAAACTACAAAATAATTTTTGTTTGTATTTTTTTTTTGCAAAAATGGCGGCTTGACAGGTGATTTAGCGGACCGCTGCGAAAATCGATGGTCACGACAACTCAGTCCAGTTTTGAGCTAGACCAAAAAACCAAAAAGAATTAGAGTCTGTAGCCCAAAAGCTAGCAAAAGACGTAGCCGTTTTGGACAATAAGCATTTTTTACAAAATGGCATCGATTTAAAAGAAAATATTCGTATTTTTGCCTAAATTTAGTTACTTAGAGTTGTCCAGAAACGTAAATCTTAATATTTCGAAAAACTTATATCACAAATAAAATAAAAAAAGAATCAAGAGGATCGATTGAAAATTGGCGGAGCTAGAGTGTCCACCGATTTTTAAGATGCATATTTGAAAAAAACGCGTTTAAAGTTTTTGTCATGATTAAAAATGATTAGCTAAAAATTAGCTCTGATCTGCGATACCGGACCCATATAGCATTTCTTTGTTGACAGTATCAGCGCCATCTTCGGATGAGTCAAAAAATCAATATCCCAGAAGGTAACAGGTAAATCTGCTCAGGTAAAAAGTCTTCGTTTTCGAAATCATAAACGTTAGCGCGTCTCTGCTTCTACACTTCGAAATTTGCCCTTTTACTTTAGATATCGATTTTTAACTAACGGCATATAATTTTTGTTCCCATAAAGAGTACTTTAAGCCAAAAAATTTGTTGTTCATTTTTTGAAAATTTCAAATTGGGGTTACCCCTTAAATTAAATTCTGTATATGTAAAAACAAAGCAATACGACCATTGAGGAGGATGAGGAACTTTTCCGAGGTTTTTTATACAGTAAAATCTCAAAATCGCAAATTACTCTTTTTCTTTAAAGAGGTCCTGCTGTCCATTAAATTTAAAAGCAATTTCTCGACTAAAACCTGCTTTCACACATGTTGACAAAGATTTTGTAAACCATTATTGTATCTTTAGAAAACTTCCAAAAAAGTTGTAAGCTTATGATCTGGTATTAATGTTTGCCAGTAACTAAATTCTACTTTCTTTACTTTTTAGATGTTTTCACTAAATTTAACATTAAAACAGTTGCAAATGTGTCATATGCTTAATTACAAGTTTCTTGCTATTAACAAAGAAAAAATTTCCGTTGTAATTATAACGGTCCTATTAACGTCAAAGTTAAAGAAATCATTAAGTCTTTCGAAGAAAGTATTATAAACTTCTAATTTATCTTCAAATAATGCAGAACTTAATGAATATATATATATATATATATATATATATATATATATATATATATATATATATATAACCATTATTTCTCGTTTTCCATCTTGTGTTTTCAAGTTTTTTTATTAGAGTATTCGTTTTGTAACTAAATTTTTGTACACTAGTACAAATTTTGATTGGTACTTCAATTAAAAATTTAATATTCGTGCCTTATTTACGTTTTTTATCTACTATTTGTTTAGAAGTTTGCACTTGACTGTTATTAATTTTCATATTAATTATCTAAAAAAAGAAAATTCACAACATCGATTTCAAATTTTTCGTGTGAGTAAGCTGTCTACTGTAATTTACTATTTACACTAATATACACTACACTATTCAATTGGTTTATTTAAAAGTTTAAAACGAAGGGTATCTTGATTGCAAAATAATTTATTTATACTTCCAATTGCGGACATTCACTTAGTACTATTATACAATTTTTAGTGTACAGACTACGAACTATTTGGAATTGCCATTAAATGATGTGCAATGATTGGCAGGAAAATTCATATTCTCGACTGCGCTCGTAGGATGTTTTAGTAGAGCTGCGAATAATAAACGTCCTTTGCCATTGCGAAAATTTGCAAAGCCACAGTAATAACTTCTACGTTGTATGCAAATCAAAGTTTGAACGCATATTGAACCTCAAATGACAGTTAATTACGTTATAACTTAGTTGCGTCGGCTTCAAGGTTTTCAGTTTTAATAGGTTGTAAGATGCCAAAAATAAAACGAATATATTTCGTTTAAGAGCACTCCTGTGTCGCAATACAATTGTTGGAATAATTTAGATTATGGCTGTTTTTGTACCTTGTGTATTGGGCAACGTCGCCAAATTAACATTGATGGGCGTCAGCGCGTGGAATGGTTTTTGTGTCGTTTTTCATTGAAAAATATACCGACGTGTCACAATTTTCCATTTTACGCAGTCGTTAGTTGTATAATTAATGTCATTATAATACTGACTTACGAGTTTATTGGGGTACTATGCACAAATTGTTTTCTTCATCATATTGAGATACTCGATTAGAGTATTACGCGCGAAACCGTCAGCTATCAAGGAATCGATAGCCATTAACTAAGATTGTTTATTGTATTTATCGATAGGTTTGTCTGCTCGTCCCTTGGAATATTTTACAACTTCCGATCATTTGAAACTTCTCCATATAGTTTTATGCATTTAATAACGTTAGATTAATGATTTAGTGCTTATTGATCTGTGCATTGTTTTCTGTTCGGTTGAATGCTGTTTTTAATCCGAATCCGAATGCTTTATTTTCTTTTTTATATATTTTTTGCACTCTTAAGACGTCTATGGTTTTGTTCCTTTTGTAAACACGTCATTCCTAATCTAAATCGATTTGAGTCTTGATAGTTCATCGCCTTTATGTTCTTTCGCAATATCTTTTTTTTTGTGAATCTGTAGTCTATAAAAGAAATTACTTTTACTTTCTCTTTATTATATTTGTAAAGACCTTATACGTATTACGTAAGCTGTTTTCTTCGCTTGTAATCATCTAACCTGCAATTTGTAGCTTCTTCATAGTTTGCTTTTTGCATCCAAATGGAACGGACGTATTACGCTTGCTGTAGTTGCAGCAGCGACCATGATTAAGGTCGATTATATATGTTGCTAATTTTTGATTTGAGTTCCCACTTCTGTTTTATGATATCGAATTCATCGAAATATCCAGTGTAATGCTTAGGTGTTACCGAGAAAAACGGGGCAAATTAAGTAATAAGTGATTTACTTACAAAGCCGAAAAAATGTCATTAGCACTTAACGATTGCCATATATCCACCCGTGGTAACCTCCTATCAAAAATATCAGGTAAAGATTCAAATAAAATTCCTGGACTACACTATTATAATAAAAGCATTCATGGCGAAAAAAAACAACTTACACCTATAAACACAAATTAGACCGTAAGCTTAATGTTAACTAACGGAAAAGATATAAAGAAAAACATCGAAGATATGGATATAAAGTATGAAACATGCAATGTGAGACAGAGGAGCACCAAAAAGCAGCTGCCATTATTCTTTGATATTACACCGAATGGTAGTACCAATAAAGATATTTACAAAATAAAACATTTAATGACACAAAAATAGCAATTGAACCTCTATCCTAAAATAAAAATACCGCAACGTACAAAATGTCAGAGATAAGGCCATATAAAGAGTTTTTGCAGCACAATCCCACGCTGTATAAAGTGTTCAGGTAATCATTTAACTTATGACTATCAAACGAAAGAAAGAAGTAAGGATGTAAAAAGTACAAAATGTAGAGAAAATTGCACAGCTAACTATAGAAGTTGTCTTGCCCGCAAAAAATGTAAAGCAATAGATATCCTACATTAGAAAAAAACGTGTAAATGGTAATCAAACAGATAAAATAATGACATCTACAAAATCAACTAGAAAAAACAAAACTATCGTATGCCCAAATAGAAGAAACGACCAACCTGCTGTAATAAGGCACATCTGCACATAAAATATTGAACAGATGAGTACTATGCTCAATATTTCAACTACATACATATGGAAGATTGCATAGTGAGTCAGTATACATTAAGAATCGCCAGCATGGACAGGACCTAAAAGCATTTATATCAAAAAGTTAAATATTATTAATATAAAGCTGGTTTAAACATGAAACTACCAAAATACTGATATAATATATATACAATTAATAAGTATAAACGAACAAGACAAATTAGGAAACTTCACATGTTACAAAACAAGAACAATTTAATCAGTTTTCGAGTACATTTGACACAGGCAACGGATTATTCGAAGTAACTCACCGAAATGAATACAAAAAAAGTCATCCGGATATGATCTAATAACTGGATCATAAAACTGAGCGAAACTGATCACACATATTCAAGGTCATATTAAGAACAGAGGTATTTCCATACCATTAGAAAATTGTCTTACCGGCTTATTAGTCTCCCTCCTGCTTTGCCGGAAGTATTCTTAAAAAGAACAAAACCTCTGTTAGAAGATTTAATATCAAAACACCTTTTGGATTTAAAAGCAACATGCTACTATAGAACAGGTGCATAAATTAATTGACCTAATCCACATCAAGAAAGAAAAATAAAAGATATTGTTCAGCAATTTTTCTAGAAAATTACGCAAGACTTTGACATAATGTGGCCATGGGTTTTTGCACAAAATTAAATCTAATCTGTCTCACCTCTACTAGTGTTTTACTATCATATTTGACAGTCATATTTTGTAAAACTAAGAAAGGAGTGCACGTCACTTTTTGCAAACAATTCAGAAATGCCTTAGGGAAGCGTCTAATATACATTTTTCATCTTCCAACTATAGTAACATGATTGCTGATGATATGGCTGTTATGGCATCTCTCAACAACTCGGATATAGAGTCATAATACTTACAACGCCATTTAAATAAAGTCCAAACTTGACTCAAAAATTAGCGCACCAGAGCTAATAGAATCAAATCAAGGCAGACGATCGTCACTTTATGCAAAGAAATTTGTCCTTTAGTTTTTTTAACAACTAGCAACTTTTACAGACGAAAGATGTGAAGTATCTAAACATTAGCCTTAACCTACAACTGACCTGGAGATAATGATATCTGGACCAAAACAACCAAAAAACTGGATACTAAGTTCCACAGAATGTATTTGATAGTTTGCTATTGTAAATGCTCTGTGGTATGTACCAAACGAGCTTATCCATCGAGATCTGCATGTATCTACCATCATCAAGGAAATTACAAAGTTCAACATACGATATCGCCCTGATTCGTTGGCTGCGGACTTTCTACATGATAAAGAAAGAAGAGAGGTTTACACCGACAGAATTACCAAAGAGATTCGCTTATATTTAGTTCAAGCTTATTTTTTTTACAATGGAATTTCCCTATGTTGAACACTGTTTGATCCACCACAAATTGTTCAACTTATAGAGGATTTAGTTCTAGGAGGTATATAAATATTAACAACCGAGTTGGAGAAAATATTACTGTATTTATATTTACAATCTAGAATTATAAAAATACTGTATAAAACTATAACTAGACTAAACTAAACTAAACTATAAAAAATATATGAAAAAATAGAAAATAATATGTGTGTGTGTGTGTGCGTGTGCGCGCGCGCGCGCGTGTGTGTACAATGAAATACTATAATATTAATTTTAAAATAATTAGTGATGGTTGTTTTCGACTCTTAGTCTTTCTGTTTGACTGTAAATCGTTTGTTTCAAATTAGTTACTTTGGCATTTATATGTGAATGTTTTTGCAAACAAATGATTTTATAATTGAAAGTGCTGCCTCCACTTGTTTCATGTCCATCGGTATGGTTAATGTTCTGAAATTCGCTAAGTTTATTGTTACACATAACAATCCAGAAATTAAGCTTGTCCTCTAAGGGAACCTGAAGCTTACCTGTGTCGTCACGACTGTCGCCATTTGTACTTGTCATTACAGATTCCAAGATTTTTCTCTTAGTTACCGATTTCTTCACTACTCCATGTCTTCTATAGGCATAAGGTCATAAGTTATAATGACGACAAGGTCCAATTCTTGAGTGGTACTATTCAACTCCTCCAATTGTTTAACGGCGAATTCACAACCTGAAAAACACTTGGATGACATGCACCGGACTTCATTGCAACCTTTTGAAATCCATTGTACTGCGTTCAATATCTTTATTTCTGCGTTGTCAATATGGTCTATTCTAATTACCATTTTTTTTAATCAAATTCAACCTTTTGAGTTTGATCACCACTCAACAAGCGAATCTTTCATCGCTATTTTTTTTTGTTGTCTTACCAATAACCACTGGTTTCATTTCCCTCTTGTGGAACAAATCAAAACACTGAGCCTTTCTTTATCTAGTTTGTCTTAACTTAAATACCAAATTTTTGTCGACATTTGCCTGTAAAAAAATTCGCCAGCATTAAAAACATTTTGCAATTAATTTTCAAGTTTTAGAGCACACCGATATGTACACTTGACGACTAGTCACACTTGTTCTTATTGTCTTATACGGAACTTGTCTAATCATCTGTCACTTGCCTTAAACTCCGGCTCGGAACATTTTTGTGAAGTTGGTTTAGCTGTTTACTGCAGCATTGTCCCAGTGATGAACATTTTCCCCCAGCATTTGTCCAAAAACTAAAGTTTTTTTGTTCAATTCTTGTTTTTTGTATTTCACAGTTTTCTTTTTCTTCCTTCATGCCTTAATAATTTTCTTTTTTCTTTTTTTATATATTGACCGCAATAACTATTGTCACATTAAATTTTTTACTCGCTTCTATGTAACTGTCACCTGCATCCAAACAGCCCAGAAACTTATTTTTCTTCTCCACTGTTAACTCGTTCAAACATTTTTTATTCGTTTGTGACATGATGGTAAAAAGGAATAAACCAAAAATTTTCACTTTAAAAATTCAACCAAGCGCGCACGATCCACAGATAAGAACAAAAAATCTGGTGTGAACATCACACGACTTTCCTTATCCTATTATATATATATATATATATATATATATATATAGGCCCTGCGCTGCTCTCGTCCCGGAACTTGTTATTTTAAAAAACGACGAGGCGCGAGTCCAACACTCGAAAGCTGATTAAAATAAACAGTGCAAGACAATAATTAACTCGTACTTAAAATTTTGCTACGTCACTGAAGGTAACCGTGCGAGCTCGGTCGCACAGCCTTCGCCATTATCGCCTGCGTGCTCCTCCTAGCGCCCAAGCACCCCCGTCCTCTCTTCATCAAATTTTTGTCTTCTATTTTTACTTTCCTTATCCTATAATAAGGAAAGTAATGTAATCGGCGGAAATTTGACCTACCCAGTTTTTCACATTTCTGGACGAATTATAGCCTCAGGACACCAAAAAAGTTGGTTTGGGCCTTTGGTTCGTGTGTGTGTCGGTCTGTCAGTAAACAGGATATCTCGAGAACCATAAGAGCTAGAGACTTGAAATTTGGTATGCAAGTTACTTGTAGGTAGGGGATGCAGTGCGAAGCTTTTGGTAAAAATCGGCCGAGTCGTTTGGTCGCAAGGTCGAAAAAGCGGTCGCGAATCTAAACGGTTGAAGATACAAAAAATTTATGAGAATAAAAATGATTTATCATGAGATAAACATGAATTTAAAATAAAAGTTGGTAAAATAGGAACTCGAAAAAAAATTGGAGCTCAGGATTTTTAATATACCGGGTGTTCATAAAATGTTTCGGGAAATTTATATTACCGGATAGATCAAACCGAGATGAACAAAAAATTACAATGAAATTTTTTGATCAGAGGTCAAATAAATAAGTTATAGCCGATTAAAAATTAATTAAACGGACCAATCACAGCGCGCTCGGAGAGTTACCGGGCCGACTGCGGGAAAACGGGGGGAACGCTTGGCCGCTAGGAGCACGCAGGCGATAACGGGGAAGGCCGTGCCACCGAGCTCGCACGGTTACCTTCAGTGACGTAGCAAAATTTTAAGTACGAGTCAATTATTGTCTTGTACTGTTTATTTTAATCAGCTTTCGAGTGTTGGACTCGCGCCTCGTCGTTTTTTAAAATAACAAGTTCCGGGATAATATATAATAATAGGATAAGGAAAGTCGTGTGATGTTCACACCAGATTTTTTTAGATAAGTTCGATATATGCTTCCGTATATATTATATTATATCGAAACTAGCAATAATTTTTTATTATGAGATTGTTCTTTAGGACAGTCCTATTCATTTTCATCATTTTAACATTCACAGTTATACTTAGATTATAGCTCGTCCAAATTATAGACGCACTTTAAATTATAATCCATATTTCTTAACATACAGGTTATTGCATTTCAAAATTAATTCGAAGTAACATATTTTTTTGTAATGACCATTCTTGTTTAACCATTATTGGTATCTCGAACCAATGAACTTTCTTTGTTTAGTTTAGCTTCATTCATAATTCCAAATTGATTAAACCTGAAAAGGAGAGAAAACCATAGTGGTTATCAACTATAAAATGTGGCTACGTTTTTAGGGCATGCTGTATGTTTGCTAGAAACGATTGTCAACAATATTGACGCCAGGATGATAACGGAGGCTGGTCTCAATTAAATGTGCCCTAGATTCCTGGGACCAAAATAAACTTTTCTAGACAATCTTACTAATCAAGATGGAGAATCCTCCCAGCTCTTGAAAGATAATTGTTTTCCATGATTTTCATAAATTTAGATTCCAATGAACTCAATGCATAGTGCACGATATCGCCACCTGGGCGATTCATTATAATTTTATAAAATTGTTATTCCCACATAGTTGTATTTTTTTGTATTGATTTATTAAAAGAGTGTGTATGTGATTCATTTAATTTTCTTTTCGCTTAGTTTAATAAAAATTTTGTAACGAATTGGTAAGCCTACTGATATATAAGATAATCAGCTGTTAGCTGTCTGATTTTTTAAGTTTTCTAACAAAATATCGTTTTGCCATTTAAAACGATTTTTTATGTCTTAATTTAATGTGTAATGAGAACATTATCTTTGTGAGTGCAGTTGATAAATTGAATGAAAAAACATAAATAAATTGGGAACCATAGAATTGTATTTGTAAATTTTCGATGTGGTCGTTTAACCTTTCGGTTCGGTTGCCCCCCTTCTAGCTCTAGTTTGTTGCCGTATCCTTCGTCTCGTTTTTATGGGGCCAAACTAGTTGGCAATATTAAAATTCAAAAGTTATGCCCGTCAGCCGACTAGATCGCCGAATTGCGACAATGGCCTTGTAGTTCGTTTGTAGTAACTGGCTTTTTCTTTTTATAATCGGGCTATTGACATTCGCGTCCTGTCGCGTGTTCTCATTTCGGGTGTTTGGGCGGCCGAATTAAATTATAGGCGTCGCAATAAAACTAAAAACCCATATATTGCATACGTGCCCGGCGGTGGTTTTAAAGTTTATTACAAAGCGAGTTACAAAAGAGCAGCAGCTCGTTAGCTGCTTTTTGCACTTAGGCTTTGCGGTGATGGACCATCTGCAAAAGCTGCGATGATCTTGCATCGCATGCACCTGCCCGGCTGATTCGTATCGATTTATAATAACTGCTATTTAGTGCGATCAAAAGTAAAAGTTGATCCTGTTATGAGAGGCAGCAGCTTTCGGCTCGTGACTGCAACGCAGGTGATTCAGGGGTGTATTTTTGAGAATTCAAAATGCTGGTGAGAGACTGGAATTATTTCTTGTGGTGTTTTTTTATATTGAGCTAGATATGGACCTGTAATACAATTTTAAGGCTGGTTTTAAATTAGAAACTCAAAATAGCATTCGTCGCAGCAGGATGTCGTGTAATATTTTTAAATTACTGGTTGTGTGGATTCATTTCTAATGTTATTTGAAGCGCTTACCGACAAAGGATTATTAAGTCGATGCAGAATATGAAATTATAACGGTGCAGCCACTTGCAGGTTATGTAATTTATAATTGATCGATAGGATATTCTTTAAATCGATTATAGAATATAAAAAGATACGTAGATGTTATAATACTTTGCAACACATTCTCTATTATTTTGATAGACTTCTTGTAGATTTTGTCGATAAAACCCATTAATAATTTATAATAATAAATTCATTTTTATATATTAAACTGTTTAATTATTCTAATCTTATTATTAGATTAAATAATAGTAAATGTTGCAGTAATATTACACCCAAGTAATTTCTTTATTAAGAAGTGCAGAACCTACAATGAATCAAGGCCTAGAGCCTGAATGATAAATTATCACTATATTTTGTTCTTTTTGGGTCTTTTTAGAAAGCATTATAAGTAATTTAGTAGCTGGCAGTACGAAGGTTACTATAAAGATGAATTCAAATACTATTTACAAATGTAGTGGTCCTAAGTTTTCCTTTTCTTTCAATATATCTTATTATTATTATTATTTTTAAATGCCTTAATGAAAATATTTTTAAAATTAAATTATATAGTTTAATTTGAAAAGTTAATTTATTTAATTCCTTGATATTTAAGATGATACTTTTAAAACTACGGGACATAGAGAGTTAAGCTACTACAATAGGTTCATTGAAATTGCAGCACCAAGAAAAAAAATTCATATTGGAACTGAAACTTTATAGACCTATTTAATAATATAATGAAAAAAATGATAAAATTTACAACATACATGTCCATAAACACTTACATTTATTCAATAACGTATGGCCGCATCTCGAGCTCCCCATTCTTCTTAGCATCGAGTTAAACAAAGAACGAATGGTGCCTTGATGGACTGCTTTCTAGTAATTCAACTAGATTCCTTGGAGGTCATAGATACCACTGTACCCAATGGTTGGTGGTATTTGAGATATTTTCGATTGGTGAATGGTCAGGCAATGGGGCCGGCTATGGGGGGAGAGTTTTGATAAAGATAATTTAATATGTTACGTGTCATATGTAATCGAGTGTTTGCTTGTTGAAATATTGGTTGGGGTATTCTCTGAAGGAAAGGAAGTACCACTACTTGTAAGACTGCGTCGTTGTAAGTCTAATTGGTAATGTTATCTCTAACTCTGACTAGAGCTGACTTGCTATCATAACTGCTAATTCCTCATATAGTAAAACCCATAGTTGGCGTTGTATACATCATACTAATGCAATGTTCTTACTCCATTTTTTTACATTCATCGTTTCTGTTTAAATAAAATCTATATTTATCGGAAAATACGATTTTAGCCACAGACGTTTGTCCGTTGTCCATTGTAATCTATGTTGCCGGTGGAAATAAGTTAGTAGTCGTAAGAAAACACATCGTGCTTTAGTCTCATTGGTACTACTATTATTGTGCTAGGATACTTGAAGTCGTGCTACGGTCAATAATTTCAAACTTCTGAAGATGACGGTGCTTCCTCGTTGGTTGTCCTACGAACTACTTCAGACCCGGTCTTCGCGAATGACCATCTTTTCGACACTTGTTCCATATTCACGCTACAGTATCGTTATGGTGACTAATTTCTCGTAAAAAATATCCCCCTTTTCTTTCAAATTCGCTAACTTATTGATAATGTATCGTTGGTCGATGACAAGGCATTCTTACACCATATAAGTTACATGTGCCAAATCTAAATAGCTAGTATCACATTTATGTCTATTTCACACGTGATATCGTTATTTCCGCCTGACCTTATATCTAAGAAAGATATAACCAAATCTTGGACAGACATCAACATATTGTTTTCAAGATTTAATTTGTTTTCTGGTTATATAGTGTTATTAATTTAATCTAAAAATTTCAATTCAATATACATTAGCACGCACATATAGATAAATTGTAGATAAACGTGATTTCAAAAGCGTCTTTAGTTTTTTGAAACTAAAAGAGCGATTTTTTGTATATATAAGGTGTTGAAGACTAGGTTGCGAGCCCGACTTCGATTTTGTGGTTTTTTTGTGTTCCCCCTAAATCACATGGAAGTTCTGTTTCTTGTAGGAGTGGCAATAAATTTTGTATGAGATTCTTGTGTGCAATTAATTAATCCATTCTGTCTCTTACAATATCATGGTAGAGAGTCGATGATTATGTATGAGCTTGTTTTCTCCTCTTCACTACATGTATGGTGTGTCACCTCTTTTTTTCCTCCACACCTCTTGGTGTTCGAATACCGCTTTTGGAATACAGGTTCTGGTCCTTAGAATGAAGTAGATGCTCCGGTTTTAGCAAGAGCGTGTGATTTTTCATTATCCACCATACCAGTGTGATTCTTGTTCTTCTCGGATAGGGTTACCAGATGGGATAGACATTCCTTCGTCAGGTTGATGCTTAAACGAGGTATTTCCAGCCTTTTTAAAGCTGCTTAGCTACATGTTAGAATACCGATGCGTTGTTGGATGTAACTGCGCTTCATGTTCTCCTGTATACATCGCATTTTATCGCAAAGATTTCAGCTTGAAAGGCTGAACTGAGACGTTAGTAGCCAATAATAAACATTTATTTCTGGTCGTACACCGTGCGTATTAGCTCCTGTACTGTGATCTGTGCGGGAACCGTTTGTATACCAGATTACCCTTCTTGTTGGTAAGATGGCGTTTTTTGAACCCAATCACCGCGATTATACTTTACGACAGTCAGCGCTTAGTATGGGATTGCCCTTAACTACCTCCTATATTTGTTTGTGACAACAACTATCGTTGTGCATATGCCAGATTCCGGTAAATTTCGTTCTATAGGTACCAATCCAGACTTCAACCTTTAGATATATATCCAAGGGGACTAAATTTAGAAGAGCTTCCACAGATGCACAAACACGCTAGTCTTTGTGTCAGCTGTCCTGTGTTCTAATTTTGGCAACCACACTAACTCGGAGATGACCAGAGATTATTGCCGGATTGGAAGAAACGGTTATTGCCACGTTAAAAAGGGGATTTTTTCATGTATATCCCTTAAAGAATTAGCTGCCGAGCTCCGAAAAAAATTGCACTAGATAGGAATCGAACCCTCGACCACCGGATTACAACCAGACGCCTAACCGGCTGAGCCATTTGCTGACTTGAGGAGAAATCAAGAATATAATACGGGTCGACTTTCCTGCGCATTCCTTACACTTATTTTAAGCTACCGTAGCTCCGAGGAGTTCGGAGCTCGGCAGTTAATTCTTTGAGGGATATACATGACAAAATCCCTCTTTAACGTGGCAATAACCGTTTCTTCCGATCCGGCAGTAATCTCTGGTCATCTCCGAGTAAGGTGCAGTATGCTACCATGGATATGACAATCGTGACGTAATACCACAAAGACATTTTTCGTTTTAATCCCGATATTTTCCCCAAACATACGATTGCCCACAATAAGGGCCACTTTTACTTCATTTATAATGTTGTCCATATACGTGATCCACTTTAGTTTTGCATCTAGGGTAATTCCTAGATACTTAACTTCCTGAACCACTTGAATACTTTCGGCGAAGATTGTAAGATTATAAAATTGTTAAATTTTCTTCGTCGGGTGAAGAGTATTAGTAATGTCTTGCTCGCTCCAACTTTCAGTGGTGTCCAATGCTCTTTGTAGTTCCGCAATTATGTTTTGGTCTCTACTTCTGATTAGGATAACTATGTCGCCTGTGTAACCTTGGACATAGTATTCCCTATCATTGAGTTTTACTAAGAGAACATTTACCACCATTTCACATAAGGGGAAAGAGAGAACCTTCCTCTGGACACTCTGCGGTATCGTCTTGAGAGATTCTACTCCCATTTAGCTTGTATTTGACGGCCTTTTAACATGACAGTTATTCAACTATGTAAGTTATCTTCAACACTATGACTCAGGGTTGCAGCAGTTATTGATTCAGATAATTTATTGTTAAAACTCTTTTTAAGTCAAGAAAAGATATCAAAGCAATTTCCTTGCTTTTAATGTCACTTGTAACCTCCCGACAAGGTTGTGTATTGTGATTTCCCTGGTTGGTAGGTATGTTGGTAGCGATGAAGAGGATTATTAGTTATTAGCTCGGAAGGTCTTTGTTCTCTTATACGATTGCAACATGGGTTGGGAATGAAGATTATCTTAGTAAGTCTTCATACCAGGGGCCCGAAATTTGCCGCTAGAGGAATAAGGAAGTTATAATTAAAAAATCTGGTGTGAACATCACACGACTTTCCTTATCCTATTATTTGGGTAATTCTGGCAAAAATCCTGGGCTTCAATTTTTTTTCCGAGTTCCTATTTTACCAACTTTTACTTTAAATTCATGTTTATCTCGTGATAACAAATCATTTTTATGCTCATGAATTTTTTGTATCTTCAACCGTTTAGATTCGCGACCGCTTGGCGACCGATTTTTACCAAAAGTTTCGCACTGCGTCCCCTAGTTACAAGTAACTTGCAATTTTAAGTCTCTAGCTCTTACGGTTCTCGAGATAATCTGTTTACTGACAGACCGACGCACACACACACACACACACACACACACACACACACACACACACACACACGCACAACACACGCGCACGTGAGGCCATAATTCGTCCAGAAATGTGAAAAACTTATAGGATAAGGAAAGTAAAAAAAAAAATATTAAAATTGGTGTACTTTCACAGTATGTAATATTTGAACTTAAGTTTAAGCTAACTTTTTTACTTGGAAAAGTCCATACTAACGTCTGTTGTCTAAATGTTTTCTATTGTTAATGTTCCTTTTTTGAAATCTTTATTTTTTATGTTTGCGGAAAGTGGATTCTTGGATAAAAGTTCCTGTTTTCCCCAAAATTCTAACCGGGGCTCGTTTACAGCGTTATACCGCGTGCTTACGCCCCGTATCCAAAGCGCTCTCTGAATCATTTCCTGGACTTATTTTAATTTCGCTAATTAAATATTAACAACTAATTTCGCATCCGATGTCGTTTTGGTAATCCGCCAGAAATGTTAATTTGTCCATTCTCAAGGAGGCCGTTTCCGTTCCGGGCACCCAAGCGGAATTCTCAATATAAATGCAACGGAGTGCCGCCGAACCCCCGCCGCCGGTTTTCGGGAGAAATTCAAAAATATGCTGATGCTTATCGAGCAGTGGCGTGCGGCGACCTTTATTTTCGGGCTGGGTATGTAGATATGTATGTGTGCGTGCACGGCACGTACACCACTATTCCTTCGTAATTATTATTACTAATCAATTATTTATGAGCCATGTACATGCAATGCTTCGGCTAAAAAATTGCCTTTCAGCACAGTGAAAGTCTTTCTGAGAGATATTTTATGTGACACATTTATTTTGTGCAAATATAATTTAATTAATTGATAATAAAAGAAACCTAATTTTAATAAAATGAATTTACTTTAAATTTTGCCTGGATGCTTTTGTTTTATGAGCAATATTTTTTCACAGGAGTACTCTTATTTTGGAAATTGAAAATTTCAGTGGTCGTTCAAAAGCAGCGCAGTCGAACACATTCCGTTAAAATCGATTGCAGTCGACATTGAAAATATGGACATATACACTGAATTCACTATGAACTTTTAATACTCATAAATATTAAGCATAAAGATCAAACCAAATGAAAAATTCGTATTGTGAAATATATTACCAAATTCGATATACACGGGAGGAGGCAAGTATACACTTTAAATCAATGCCCAAAATTTATTGTGAGCCATATTGATCGTGTTTTCTATGGTGTCAAAATAAAAAGATTTTGGACTGTAACACGTGAATAGGTCACGTAAAATAATACAGAAAATATATTTTTAATTTGGGCTAAAAATCTTACCTTGTGCCTTATTTAATGTTATTCCAATATAGACACACACACGGACAAACGTGCCAAAAAGCACTAGCTGGTCTTCAAGTTAGAAGCATAGTCTTTCTTTCGGGAGCTTGCAGCTCTTTTCTTAGGAGCCTACTAAAAATATGCGTATTTATAATAAAACTTCCATATTCCATAATGTAAATAAAACACTTGGTGTGGACAAATAATTCATTTTGATAAGAATTAACTGATTAATAAAAAAATATCAGTACTTTTGACAAAAGTATTTTACGACAAACTGTAAACAAATAATTACGGTGGATTATCTTTTAAAAACGGGTAGATGTCCGAAACGTTTTGTTTTAACAATTTTGCAAATTCAATTTTGATATATATTCAATAGTTTAGATGGCGAAGAAAATGGTCGCGATCGTTTTCTTCGACTTATTTCACTAAAATTGTCACTGTACGGTTATTGTTTTATACATTTAAAACATTTTCGAGAAATGGTCTATGGGATGATGAAAACCAAATCTCGCTCTAAGTGTTCTCAAATTAACCCGAACAGATATACAATTTTTATTTATTGTAGGTTTTATAATAAAGTCGGTTATACAAGTCTTATAGCCGCATGGCTTCAATTTTATTGACTAATATTTTCTATTCCTCTATTTCTTGCTTTAATTTCCCAGTCCTGGCTCTTTGTCTGCTAGATATCTGCCTTTTAGCCACTTTCTTCGGACGCCTCTTTCTTTTCTTTTTCCATCCCCTTCTAAAAGTGCTTTCATTGGGATTATACTTTTTGGTATTTGATAGACATAGCCGAATAATCTTACTTTTTGAGCTTTTACTATTTTTAAATTTTGGCATTGTTGTAGATATCTATTTTTTATTTTTTGACCTTTTTCTCCATTGTTCAATTGTATTTTAATTCTTCTCAATATTTTTCTTAAATTCTTCTTCTCACAAATGTGAATTTTAGCACAATTTTTCTTATTTAGGGTGTACGTTTCATGACCTTGTAGCGTCGATGCTTGTGTTACAGTTCGATATATTCGGTTTTTTGTTCTTCTGCTTATTACTTAATTGTTCTATTTCCTGTTACCCTCATTTCTAAATATATATATATATAGTTTTTTAGCGGATTCCTGCTAGGTAGCTTGCCTGTAAGGCAGCGTTCAAGCTGCAGGCCAGCTTTTACTTTTGTCATGTCTGTCGGTCACGCCTTATAACTTTTGATCTGTGATAGAGACATAACGTTTTCAGTATTCAACTAAGGACCATAAGTCAAGTCCAGACGCCAAAAAATCAGCCTGATCGGAAAGTCTCTAAATCGGTTTGACCGGAAGTGGCCACAAATTTTACTCTCATTTGAATATAATTCACTGTAAATATTGTTTCAATAAAATTTCGTTAAACCCTAGATGCTCTACTTTACCTGTAAAATAAATTTTCGCTTGTTCTTCATTTATAACTAGTCCATCTTCTCATTATCATTATCATATGCCTATATATGTATATTTTCACGGATGTAGGCCTCTCCAAGTACCCCGCCTATGACCAGTTCAATTTAAGTATTACTTCAATGTCTTCCACTCTTGTCTTTTGTCTGATTTTTTTTTATATTTGTTCACCTTTCTCTTAAAGATATTCTTAACATTTTCCACTCCATAGATCTTTGGGCTACACTTAACTTTTGTTTGTTCTTTTCGGTTTCTGGTACATAAGTCAATAATGGGATTATATTGTGATTAAATAATTTTGTTTTTAACTTTTTGTTTTATTTTACTTGTTAGAATATCTCTCCCTTTTCCAAATTTAGCACAACCCAGTTTTATTCTTCTCTCTACTTCTTTTGATAGGCTATCTGTCTACATAGTAATATATTGTGACATAGATATATGTAATTTTCTACTTCTACGATATTTTCGTTTACTACCTGTATATTCACTCTCTTATTTACTAGGTTGGTTGTCATTATTTTTGTTTTCTTCTTAATTTTTAGTCCACAACTTGTAAGTAATCTCGTGTGCTGTAACCACTACGGAAACCAGCTTGTTCTGATGCCTGTAATTCGTCTAATTTCCTGGTGAGCCTATTATAATTTTTGTTAATAATTTATACATTTGAGATATAAGATTTATAGGTCGGTAGTTCTCTAAACGATTTTTGTCACCTTTTTTTAAAAAGCAACAATAATAGCATTGCCCCAATTTCTCGGTATTTTTCCTATTTCTAAACACCGATTGAATAATATTTTGAGCTCATTTACTGTTTTCTTCTTGTTCTTTGAGGAATAGTATATTTCCCGATGTTAGCTTTAAACATTGTTCTCCTCTTCTTCTAATTTCGCTTAAGCCAATTATATTCTATTGGACTTCCTTTACTTCTTGTTCTAATTCTATTAGTCTGTCTTCTCCTAGGAGAGTTTTTACATTATAAGTATTAAAGAGTAATTCTGTTTTCTTCACGTTTTTATTCTTTATTCGGCAGCATGTTCGAACCCAGAGATTCTTAGCACCCCCCCATTCTCTCACTGTTCCACCCGCTACATTGGGTGGTAACGTGAAGATTGTTGGGACTGAGGGCCGTTTGCTCTGATATGTTTTTATATTGGAGGAATTTGACCTAATGCACCACTATGGTGCATGAATAGGACATATGAAGGAAAATAGGTTAAAGGCAGGATTAGTGTTGGAACACGGCTTTCCCCCGATTCTAAGAAGTAGAGAAAAATCGAGGCACGTGCGGACAGGGTTGCTTCTCTAAAATAGATCTATCCTTCACCGGGATTCCAAAGGATTATCTACCACTTCTCATATTTTTTGTTCTTGTCAGTAGCACAATGCCGTCTGTAAAAGCTATAGATGAGGAATTGCCTTCCTTGTCTTAAACTCCTATTAACCTTGAATGCACTAGAAAGCACTTTTTCTATGGACACCTTAATTGTACTCTATCTTAGCTATCTATTAAATAAGTATAATATATAAGTAATAAATATGGCCTCTTGAGGGGTTAAGGTTCTCATATGTTCGCCCTCATTGTCCGGTTGTGGCGTACCATCCCTGATACGGAACGATGTGGCAAACATTATTACCCTCTGTGAGAAGTAAACGCAGTTACTCAATTATGTTTAGTGACACCAAATAGTCTACACTATCATTTCCCATATATTTTTATTCATACGGAGTTGGCAAGCGTTTTAACATAAATCTATCACAATAAATAATATTCAAAAATAATTTTGTTTTGAGCGTTTTTAAACAAATTAAACAAAAATATAAGAAAACGAATTATTTGCCAACTGTTCAACAAAAAATTAGCGAAATGAACTGATTCTTGATATATCAATTGAAGTCGTTAAAATGTCGATGCAAGAAAGATATGCATTTGCATACGAATCTGTACCTTAAATATGAATAAGCACGCTACGTGTTAATTGTTAAACCTATTAATTTCTTAACGAAATCCGTATCTGTCCGGAATAAATCGGACTACTTGTTCTTTAATTTAGGAATAGTATACAACATCCATGCCTTCATCACCTATGACCAGAAAGAAATAACCCTGTTGTTGACTATCACGAGACATTTCAATATACAATTCTGTTTTTTACTCTTGTTTCTTACTAAGTTATCGGGGCCTAATAAACCGTCGATGATTTTCCTGGAACGGGCTCGGCGATCGCGCGTTGCAGTAGAGTTTCATTTGATTTATTATTAGACCCACTGCCAATTTCAAATTTAGAATTTAAGGATAATAGTACATTCGTGTCTAAAAAGTTACTTATGTTTTTCATACTATTATTAATATTCAAGTACTTATCCCAGCATATTACAAGTTTAAATATTCCTTTACAGTATACTTCCTGTCCAAGAGTGGTGAAATACTGCATAACCGCGGTTTGCCCTTTGAATTGTCTTCGGATAAGTTCTTGAATGTGCCACAGAGGTGAAAATCTGAATAGGTCAGATTTGCATTGTGGATGTCGTAAAGTTCCATTCAGTTCGCTTGAAATTTTTCTCAACACGCGCGCATACTACATTTCTTTTTGATTTAAAACACCTTGGCCATAAATAATTTATAGTCTACAATGAATAACACTCTGGTTTACACCTACTTTAAAATGCATACTTCTTCCTTGAAATGCGTTTTAATTGCATCGTTCATCTTTTTCGAGCGCCAAATTCGGAACAGTGAATGCAAACCGACAAAGCTTATATGACATGGTGCCTCACATTAGCCTATGGATAATCATTCGACTCATTGAGATAGTGAACATTTGTGCCTTTATTATGAAACAGCCTTTGTACATTTTAGTGAGTGATTTGGATAACCAGTGTAAATATGACAATTTTTTCTTTAATAAATACATGTGAAGCTTGCAGGAAAAACAAGGAACGTAGTACAGTTATTCGTTGTCTGCGTTTATTTATCTTGGAAATCAAACCAAATCTTTATGCTATTAAACTCTTATTTCCGTGTCCCACTGGATTTGCTTCTGATCCTTTTCCGTGTGCATCCATTTTCCACACTCTTTGAAAATATTTTATTACCTGCCATACGCACGGAATGTCCGAATTACTTTTGTTATTTGCAAAACCGGTATACATCTCAAACCTTGGCCAAATTCTCCATTCTTTATAGCTCTTCTAATTATTTTCTTTCTTCTTAATACTCATCCCATGTTTGAAATTTCGATTTTAACGGTTCACTTAGGAATTCACGATTCACTCACTCTCATAGGTAAGAATTAGCTCTATTACACCATTAAAAATTTGCATTTTTGTCTTTTCTTAGATTTCTTTCTTTTTTTTCAATAATTTCCAATTAAGTAGTACGTCTTTGTTGCACTGATATTAATTCTACACTTTTAATTTTCATTTGTTTGGTATTAACTTCTAAATATTGAAATGTCTTATAGCTCTATCCTAAGTATTTTTTCTTCTTTAGATACCCTCACTACATCGATTTTGATTTTAATTATTTTCAAGTGACTCTCGATAACGCATCGCTCCAGACATTGAATATGACTAGGTCATCGGCATATAACAATTATCTTAATATCAATGTCTTCATTTTCCATGCTCCAATTCTGGTTTTACGATATGTCCTTCACCTCCTGTGCCAAGTAGTCAAACAGGAAAATAAACAAAAAATGGTTTAGGATTCTACCTTCCTTCAGAAATTTTTTGGATTCACTTTAAACTGTACAAGATTTAAGTAGCTTTAATTAGCTCTTAATAAATCCGCATTAGCTCACTTTTCAAATAAGACTTACCATATCGTTTCTTTAAGTACATTAAATGCTTTTTATAGGTTTACAAAATCCACAGTTCTCCCATGCAAAAAGTCAAGGATTGTGTGGTGCTTCGTCCGAAACCGTCTTGGTAGTCCGAAATTTTTCTTTCTGGCTCTGTAAACAATATGGTCTCCAAAATTCTTTCATAAACTTTACTTGCAAGACTTGGTAGAGAGATTTACTTATAATTGTTATATTTTGTAGACACGATTATGACTACTTCCCAATGTAATGAGGTATTTTATTTTTCTATGCAGCTTTAATCACTATACAAACGTCTGGATCTGTTTTTTCTTGTTGTTTTGCTACATCTAAGGTGTGCCAATATGCGCAACACTTCTTTATATTGTATTTCGTGTACGGCTTCGCCTTACATACGCATTTTACAGATCATCTGTTCTTTTCTACTCCTTAAAATGTTTGTATCAAATCTTCTTTTATCAATATTTGTGACTAAATCTTCGTTCTTGTTCCTAATATATTGCATCCTTTTATTTTATTTATTTCTGAAGCTCCTCAAAACTCTATGAAGTAGTTTTTGATTGTTCTTATCCTTCCATTCTACAACCAAAATCTTTACAGTTCTCACTTTTAGCTTTTTGATAGGTTTTTTCATACTATTTCGAAGATGTTATATTATTGCTTCTTATAAACCTCTTCCATTGTTGATTCATTTGTTCAAACCACCACTGTAGTAGTATTACCAGACTCTATATTTCGTATTACTAAACCTTGGTTATTTTTATTTCATCATTTCTTGCTAATTATATTTTGAAAGTGCTTTTTCAAGTGTGCAATTTGTAACTTTGTCCTCTTATTACTGTTCTCACCAGTGTTTCTATCTTTATGAATATTCCGATCGGCAAGAAATATCGCTGCCTATTTCATATCCTTGTTTGTCTCTTATGTCTATAACTTCTGTCAATCTCTCTTTCTCAATATATAATCTGTAATGTTCCTCTAATTTTTTTCCTCTAGTATATAAGTAAGTTCTATTTTCGTTTGAATTTCTAGTTTTTTCCTGTAGTTTTTTCTTACTACTAATAAGCTTTTATCCCTTGTTTTTCTACTCTTCTATTAAGGTACCCGCAAATGATTACATTTCTTTCATTCCGTCTACTGTCTCTCAAAGCCTGGCCCTTTTCTTTTTGCTATAATTTTCGCCAGTACCACAGACTAATATAATGAAATAAGGTATTCCTTATTGCGAGAGCACGATAGCCTCGAGGTAAAGGCCTCGGCCTGCCACACTGGTGCGCGGCGGTCGTGGTTTTGACTCTTGGGTCGATAACAATGGCAAACATTAAGATGCTCTCCAGCCGTCATACAAAACGTCCTCGGCGGTCGTGAAGTACCTTCTTCTTCTAAATTAATGGGTTAGGCTAGCCATCTTCCCGGGTACGCCTAACATGGCTCACAGTACCGCACGAATATGTGGTTAGAAACAGGCTAGTAGTCCACTTAAAAGAAGAAGAAGATACTCCTTCAAGTGTTAGTTATATACACATCGCTGTATTTAAAATAAAACTCCAATCTAATATTTTTTGAACCGTTCGATAAGGCTTTCCATACGTGAACTTGCATTTTTGTTATGATCCACTCTACTATACCTCATTTTTTAATCCTTATTTTTAATCAGAATACTCATTTCCCTCTTTTTTCGTTTCTATAACTATTATTTAGGGCATTTAACTTTAACTTTGGCCCTCTAATGCTCCATGTACCAAAGCCATACTCTTCATAATCTGTTTGTTCCATAGCTTTTACCTCGTTTTTTACCTCCAATTTTTTGTATCTAATAAAACTAATTTTATAGCGAATTCCATTTAATTGTTAGTCCTCATCTTTTTTGTCCTTTATTATATGCTTAGTTTCTTCTTCATATTAAATTAAATCCATGTACCTCAATTTTTCTGTATCCTATTCTGTTTTTTATCCCTATTATTTACCTTTTTCCAATTTCCACTTGCATTTTCTGCTCTTTTAGTAGTAAATTCCACTTAATCCAGATTTTTTGGTGACTTAGTTTATATATTTTCTTTTATTCCAACTGTTGCCTTCTAGTTTTACCACTATTAAAAATTCATTTTATTTTTTCAATCCTATCTCGGGTTGTTAGGCCGTGGTCGGAGTTTGGAAGCTTTTGACGTTTCGTCCACAACTGCGGCGGACATCTTCAGAAGAAAATATTCTAAAACATTCAAGACAGTTCAGAAGATTTTCTTCTCAATATGACTGCCGTAGTTGTGGATGATATGTCAAGAGTTTCCGAACTCCGTCCATGAAAGCCTTCGTATCTATTTCCTTTATTTCTTGCTTGATATGTTTTTATTGAAATCCGTTTATCTATTAATTATATTATTTTTCCGTACATTTTATTATTTTTAATTGTATTAGTTTCATTACGCAGTTCAACTTTCTTCACTTATTATCTCCTTTTGGTTCCTCCTGTACTGTTCTTATTCATCTGGAAATTTTCTCAGTTGTTCATTGATGCTACGTACGACCATGTCTATGCAGTTTGTGTTTGACTTTATTTCTTTTATCTGATCAGATAATGTCATTATTAATTTTTCTTCGTCCACTTGTCTTTTCTTCTTAATTCTATTTCATGTTTTCGACGTTTTGCCTTCTACTAAATTAACCAGTTATTTTATGTTGTGTTATTTCCAGTATCTTTACTCTATACCAGTGTCTATGATTTAACCAGGAGTTTGAGAGTATCCTCATTGTCTTGATTACTTATTTCTTTTTACTGTTTAGTGCCACGTGGAGTTTTAACAGTTTTGTTATTATTTCTCTATCTTAATATATCCCTGTGACCCATAGTTAGTTAGCGTTGTACCTTTTAATTACACTGATTTTTTCTGACAGGTCGGTACTGTCAATATTCGATAAAATATCAGATATATTACACACAACCGTACTAGATACGCACCCTATATTATATATATATTATTTGTGTTAATATTCCTATTGGACCTTATCAATCGTTATTCAGTTACCAGAAGCATTTTTATTGCACGTTATTTTATTCTCGTTATGCATTTAACGAAAAGTGAGCCTTCATACAAATATTAAACCCAGGTACATTTGTAGATATAGACGTTATTAATGTACGCCAAAATATTCGGCAAAAATGTAAAACAAATCATTTTTGATAATCTTTTATTAATAAATAAATTGCAAACAATTTCAAAGGTCAATTCAGCAAATAGTAAACAACTGCACAATATTGCAATTATAAACGGTAATATTTTACTTATCAAAGACTTTTGCGACCGGTTGTGTTTTACGGTGTTAACCGTTCGCTAAAAGGACGTTGGAATTAAACTGCGTTAAGGAGTTATTAATTATTTAAGTAAGCAGTCCGCTGAAATTGGAATAATTGTGGTGCAGCTAAACTATGCAATTAAGATCTGTCTTAATCTTAACTCTTGAACTCGGTAACTAGACCGGACGGTTATTTATTTTCTGCAAATTGGGGGATTTATGAGGTAGAAGCTGTGCTTTCATGTATATTGCCCTGATGATTAGCCGCTATAATTAGCGCCTAAAGCTAATTTCTGGTAAGTGTGTATGCTAAACGCATTCTTGGATGTTTTGGCAGCATTACGTATGGTAAACGAGGAAGAATTTCCGTTATTATTTTTTACTTCAGATGAATGATATTTTACAGGGTGTCTGTATCTTGTCATATCATGTTTCTACCTAATTTATACATTTTATTTTTTTTTTTGCTACAAATATTATATAAAATTTGTTCGTTCAATGTATGCTTTAATTTAAAAATTATAAGTGTAATTTTGTGTATTATGGATTTAACTTTTCCTATATACGAAGATTATAAGAAATTTTTAGTAGTATAAGTAGTATAACATCGCTTAATATTGTTGCGGATTTCATATATAAAGGGGGCGATGCAGAAGTTCTGAGAGTATTTATTTCCTTTTCAAAAGTGGTTTGAAGAATGTGTTTAACACATATACATGCTGTTAGATAAAAATGAGGCAATACTGGACACCGTCCATATTTTTACGTTTATTTTAGGCGTACCATCAATAAAAAATTAAAATTGTTTACATTTGCTGGCACCTTGATATATTAGGCATATAATGATTTTACGTGATAAGTTTGGAATCGATTAGAAATTTGATTTGAATTTAAAAAGTTAAAAAGGTTGTTGAAAAGTCTTTTCTCTTCCTTGTTAAATGCTTGATTCATGCTAACCGATTTCAATGTTGAATAGAGACTATTGTTTACTAGCTACGACCTTCTTATTAAAACCATAGTTAAAACAATTCGCATGACCAAAAAGTGCAATTTTTGTAAAGTTAGTCGGCTTCACTCTGCAAAGTAAGTGGCTAATTTCAATGTCAGAAAAGTTTGAGGACTAATTTTTAAATTTTTTGCTCCTGATACTACTAAAATACAAAATTAACTTGTGGCAATTATCCAATCGTTTATGCCTTAATTTTTGTATCATCTTAATTAAGATTTGTTTTACTAAAATACATGCATTAGTTGAATGTAGATTTTCTAGATCTGGCGCCTTAAATCTTTGAGTCTTTGTGTACCAATATGTTCTGTGAGCAACCTCTTGGTTACTCTGTCGAGATACACTTTAAGTCTGTTATTATATTTTATACTGTAGTTGTGGTTTTTCTCTTTTACAATTTGAATTCGTAAATCACTTCTTATTATATCATTTGTAAGAAACTACGGAACATCACTTATTATGGTTAGCATTAGATTGATATCTTTCGAGAATTTTAATGTTAGTAGGAAATATGGTATTCCACAATTGAACGCCGTACAGCCGCACTGGCTTTAACATTTATATTAATACTTTGTTTTTAAGAGTCAGCTGTGAGACGGAAAATTTAATGCAAAATGAGTCCCTCGTACATTAACAAACGATCGAAAGAAACTAGACAAACAATTACTGCTGAACTGTTGGAAAGGGCTGAAAATGATTCCACATTTGTAGGTAAAAGTTGGTGCTACCAGTGTGATCCTTAAACGAAGCGCCAAAGTGTCGAATGGTGAGGTCATAGTTCACTAACCATCAAAAATGTGAAGCGGCAACCTTTGAAAACAAAGACTGTTGATTGCATTTCTAATGCCAGAGGTTTTATGAATAATTGCCTAAAGAACAAACAATAAACCAAAACTCTACATCGATATGCTAAAACATTTATCTCAAGCAATTCAGCGGCGCCGTCCTAATTTATGGATATCTGGGAAGTGGTTCTTAATGCACGATAGTATAGGGTTCCATGCTGATATATTAGACTAGGATTATTTGACAAAATAATACATCCCGGCTCTATTAAATCCGCCATGTGCACCAAACCTAATCTGTCGTCATGTGATAATAATAATTCAATTTTGATAAAGATCATTAAAACACTTTAGTTTGTTGTGATGCGTGTCGGTCAATTCAGGAATTGGGTAGTATACTGAATTAGGGCCAGATAACTACGGATAGTTATAAACAATTGGATATATATAGATACCATCGATATAAGGCAATTCCCCTAAAAAAATTGCCACTTTAATAAAGATTCTTTTTAATAAACGGAAGATAATCATGCATATTTTTTATAATTATTTACATTATTTATTACATTTCTCTAGTTTTTGTTTGCCCTCAAATGCGAAGAATTACATTTGAAATTTCACATCCCACAGACGTCAGTTGATTTCAAGCAAAAATTTATTTTCCAATTTAGTTTTCTACAGAGTTTCTGAAAATACAAAATCTAGGTTCGAAATACACTATAAAGAAAAAACTTCAAAATTAAGTAATTACCTTACTTATAACTACATATTTATTATATTCGTTAATTAAGAACAATTACCATTGATCTAATTGTAAGCTTAAAGGAGAAGAGAATTTTGGAGAATTATCTTGTACTTTTTTAATTAACTATTGACCAGTTGCAGAACCTGTACGATGCACAATTTTACGCATTTTAAGTGGAAAAAGACAACTTGTTACTATTTTTGTGTTTCTTTGCTTTAATCGACATCGAAACAAGCCGATTGCAGTCTTAACAAACAAGCAGTTCCTTCTGCAAAAGCTAATATCCATCGACAAGGGAATATGTCTCTGGTAGGATAAAGAAGGTGGCGCCTATGAATTGCTTCCGTGGAATGTAAACATCGCTTAGAGGTTTATTGCCAATAATTACGTCGCCTAGAGACTACAATTAAAAAAGACCGGGAAAACTTCAAGTGCTGACATTATGAAGACGGTTATGCAGAAACTCGATTGGGGAGTTATTTCGCATCCGCATGTTGTATCAGATTATTTTTCCGCTTTTCGTTAATAAGTGGTGATCTCTTCTAATTCGGTTCCACAAATTTTCATATTCATGTTAGCGTATTTTTTAAGCGTAGAATCGAATAACTGCCAAAAGGTCGGGAGTCATTTATAAACAATGCAGGCGAAAATCATTAATTTGTTTATTATGTATCACCTCATAATTTAGTTTTTGTTTTTCGTTTGATGAAAAAGTATATTTTGATGCTCATTGAACTTTACCACCTTCATCACCACCTTTTATCAACAATTAAGGTCAAAATTACATTTCGAAAATATTTTGCATTTTTTTAATGAATTTTATTATTAATTTTGTTTTGATAATATTCTATCTTATCAAAAAACTACATTCCGAAATGAAGAATTGGTTCACTCATTATTTCTACCTTCAGCCACGAAATGAATAATATGCAAAAGTTTAGGAATTTTCATCCCTGATAAGATTTGCACAAAAGTTAAATAAATAAAAGCTAGAATTATGAAAAAGATATGGAAGCTGCTCATTTATTAAAATTTTATGTAAACGCCAGTTTGCGAATTTAGTTTCTTTTTTAGCATTATAAAATCTTGAAGTTACAGTACATCATCACACTTCATAATTAAAAATTATAATACAAAATATCATACGTAATTTATAATAATTTATGATAGAAAATTATATAAAAATTAATTATTTTAGTTTGCATATCTATACATATCTTTATTTTATACTCCTATAACACACTGCTTATTCACTGTTGCCCTATTGTAGTTTAAGCTGTAGATTTGGATAAAGAATAAAATGAAGGAAAACATATTTTGTGACTTTTTATTGAAATATTTATAATTATAAAAATAAATTCATAGTAACAAATTTCTTCAATGATTAATGCGTAATGTGCGTGGGAAAATTTTTTTACTTTCAAGATATTTAACATTTTAATGCATTTTTCTAAAAGGAAAATGAAAACTACATGAATTTTGTAAAGATCTGTAGCTAGTTATTTATTTATTCCTGAATAAACCACTATTAACTGAAGCTGTTATGTTTGGACAACCAAGAGATGTTCAAAGTTATAATATGCGCGTTTAGATAGCGAACGCTTGTATTACATCACATTACAAGAGCTGCACACGGTATCAATCATGGTTGTACAAGGTATTCGCTTCTCGTCGTTACGCTGAAAAATCCACCACCTGCAATCTGAAAATGCGGCCGCAGACTGTACGCATGCTCCCGCTATGTTAACGATAACAATATTGGGTGTTATGCCGTAACGAGCGTTCGCAAATATAGAAAATGGTTCGTCCGTTATTAGAGGGTACGTGTTAGATCGACTGCCCTTGCTATAATCTTTCGAATTCGTTCCGGGCATAAGGTCGACTGCGAGCTGGGATAGTGGGTTGGCGGCTTGATCCACATCTACAATCGCAGATCCCTATCCGGGATCTCGGAGCCACCAGCAAACCCACGGTTTTTCTAATAATTACATCCAGTTGCCATGGCAACGTGCTACTACAGCCTGGCGCTATACGCGATTGGCAGGGAGCATCCTGCGAAATTTTGCTTCACGTGGGTTGTTACTCCCTAATTATTTATTCCGTGATTAGTGGGAGCGAGACGCGGCGCTACGTGAGCATGCACTCTCCCGACGTTGTCCCGGTTATTTTGGGTATTTTAATCTTGTATCGGTTTTCATAAATGCGGGTGAAATTCTCCTTTGGTATCTGATAACAACGCACGATAGTGCGTTGGGCGCTCGGTTTTGGATGGTTATCAGACAAAATGTGATAACAGAAATTGAAAAAAAAAGCGCAAAAAGACTCAGCAGTAGATTGTAAATGAACAAACGCGAGTAACATACCCAGCAGTTATTTCAAACTTTTCTTGTTATTAACTTAAATATTAGGATTTCCTTGAAATGTGTACAAATAAACGTCGAGTTGTTTACCTTGTCTGTGCCATTGCATTCCACTGCAAATAAGTCGTAATAAGCTTAAACGCAATTTTTAATAATTACAATTATGTGTAAGAAATCGTTAACGCAGAGAGATAGTAATCTAACATCAACTACGACAAAATTTAATTTTTTACGTATATAAAAAACAAACTTTCATTAAAAATACGCGTGTAAATCGGAAAATTTTTAAAATGAATTAGTGCGCGAGTCGCTCATGTGTTTTGAAACGCCATCTTTCACATACTTGTTCTCAAGTTCGCACAAAGATCGTGTATAAAGTCGTCATAATCAGTGATAAAGTACGATTTTAGTAGGTCCAAGAGATAAAATATAAAAAATGTGCCAGACGAAGCTCTTAGTGAGTTTCTTCTTAAATGCTATAGTTATATAAACTTTGGTGTTAAGTTTAAATGCATCAGAACAAACATAAGGGATACATCACGTTCACGTAAAACAAAAACGGCTATTAATTAAAAAAAACTATTAGCAAAATTTTTTTAATGGTTGCCCAAGTAAAATTGAAAAAGGTAACAAAGACGGTAATTTCTTATTACGATTGAATGCATTGTAAAGTAGATGCCGCCTTTGCTGACACTTCCTAAAGCAAGTCATAATGAACATTTCTCAACAACTTCAGAAAAAATTTGGATGTGTCACTACACTCTAGAGATCAAAGCACATTAAGAATGTGCTCAAAGAAAACTGTTAAGACAATGTTTTCAACTAAAAAGGCAATGATTTACGACTTGTGGAATTTCAGTAGAAGAATTTTTATTGATTGCGTGTAGCACAAAAAGATGATAACATACAAGTTCTAAGGATCGTTGTTAGACAGATGAAATGAATAAATCAAAGTCAAAAGGGCGTATTTAGCAAGTGAAGGGGGTCTTGTTTCACCACAACACGTTCCACGAGTCAGCAATTGAGACAGCCGAACTACACGAATTACTCTTCAATTTGGTCAAACATATATTGTACTTCCCCGTTTTTTTCTGATCGCAAACTTTGGAAATAAATGGTGAGCTTCTCAAAGCTACAAATAAATATTTGGAGAGTTTAGGCGATTTTTTTTCTGAAAAATGGAAAGATTTGGAAACAAACCTACAGAGATAAAAATAAATTATATAGGAAAATAAATAAAATTTAAACTCCAAAATTTTGAATATTTATATTTGTCTCTTTTGTTCTAGAAACTTTAACTTCCCTCTTATGCATAGATATGGTTATTGATTTGAATTTTCTCAAATATTTTGTATGAATATGAACAAGTTATTAATTTGAATTTTAGAAAATTATAGATATAGGTGTGACCAATGAAAGCATAGTATTAAACTGACTATACGAAGTTTTCTTTTATATGACCGAAAATATGTACTCTTTCTTTATGTGGCAATAAATATACTGCTTATTAACATTTGAACATTAATCTCTACTCTAAATGAAGCGCATCCTGGCTGGAGAGTTGACTTTTGTGAATATCTGGGCAAATGTATGAAAAATGCAGCATTTCCATCCAAAATTCTCTGGAGCGACGAAACTAACTTTAAGTTAAATGTCAGCTACTGAACACTTTAAAATGTGCCTGTTACTATGTAATACCATTTAAACTTACCAGCAGTTACAGTGTGGTGTGCGTTGGACATCCTAGAGACATTCTTTTAAGGCAAAGCCATCGCTGGTGATGTTTACTTAAATATGCGGCAGGAATTTGTCGTTTCTCCAAATATGTATTATAAAAGAATTTAGACGAAAGAAATCGTTTTTGCTGGATTATTTGCTATTAAATATTGCTTCCACGTGTTAGAGGCATCTAGTGATATAATAAATGACATTCAATGATTATAAAAAGTCCTACAATAGAAAATAAACATGCATATAATACATTGCCATTGTTTATGCTGTTTCCTGTATGATATAGATCTACACTTGGAGAGCATCCAGACAGCTTATCATATTAACCACTTGTTTTGAACTATGAAATACGGATACAGATCTGCAGGTCGTGCAAGCATTACCATGTTATTAGTAGTTCGTTGATTCCGTATCTCGTCATCGTGCTTATCCTTCGTGTGTGACAAACATCTTGATGTCTTACTGTTACAGAAAGTTTTATAATTTTTGTGAATCCACGTTTAACATCTATTTAAATCTCCCATTAATATGAAACTAGTAATCTCAGATTTGTATACGAAATTATAGTATTTTATAAATTTCTAAAATGCATTAATAGTGCTCTATTACTATGTAATAGATAGGGCAGTTATCAATGTGAACTGTGTAGTGATAAAAGAATTTATTGATATATTTTCGCATCTGCAAAATTTTGCCAATACTTGTTACTTGCCAACTTAACTTAATATGTTAGTGATAGACGTATGACATGACGTTATCATTCATATTGTTTGGATGTGTCTTGAATTATAATCTAATTTTTTAGAATTTTAATTTGCTACTTTGTCTTATGTTCTATTTGGCCTATGACAAAGCCACTGTACAAGGTGGTTTTCAAAGAGTTTACATCAGCACTGTGTAACATGCATGGTCGAACTAAATTTTTTACATTTTCATTTAAAACTGCTGTCGTTGATCGTCGACAATGTAGGTACATGGCGCACTAAATAAGTTATCCGGAAGGGGGCTAAATTTAGATTACCCGGATGGATGAAGGATAACATGTCGAACACGAATGCTCCGCGAAAATAATGTATGGAGGGGCGCGACCTACAGCTTGTCCGGCAAAACAGGAGCAGGCGACCGCGGTGCATGTGCATTTAGGTCGTGCCGAACCGAAATCTTTCTTAATGCACTCGCCGCCCAGCCGAGTTGGTGAGACTACAGAATGAAATTTTTAGAGGCGAACCAGCATTCGGAAATGAGCATCCCGCCTACTTTATGAGCGCGAGGGAATACAGCCGCAGCGGGATTGTTTGGTGCCGGTATAAAGTTGGTTTTAAACTACCCGAAACGCTCGTCGATTGAAAGGCTAAATAATTCATGCTCGTGCGATTTAAAATTTGTTGGGTCATCACTTTAACATCTACAACGTGATTAGGTACCTGAAGTGTATCGATGGCCAACGACGCACAGTTGCACCGCGGAATGCAAGAACATGCAAATCTGCATATAGATCTTGATTTGGCTGCAACATTTAAGCGTTTAAAATTAAATTTGCTAAAGAGGGTAATATGTTTATTGGGCAATTTCTCTAAACAAAAAATCGAGAATGATGCAACGTGCTGTCTAATCTGTAGAAAGTAGCAGAGCCACTTGGATTCCAAAATGAGGTTACAAGAAATACTTTTGTAGCTAATTACGGCAATAACGTGAAATTTTTAGCATGTGTATTGCTGTTTAAAGTAAACCTGTACTTTCATGTTTCACTCAACGAGCTGATATTTAGATGTAAATTCGACTTGTTAAAAATAAATCCATCACGTTCTGTCACATGCAGAAAGCCTCTAAACATGTGATGTATGAACGAAATTTAACGAAGAATCAATCTACAAAAAATAGTTATGTTTAATTCTCTAATTTCATTTTATGGTTTAGTTACATAAATATACTTTTTTATAAGGATTTTGTTGTCCTTATCTTGCATTTTTGTGCCTGTCAGTTTTGTTATTTTTAAATTATTTGTACTATTTTTGAAACTCTTTAGTATTCTATAGAATACTTCAGTTTCAAGACACACTCAATGTATTCTATATGAATCATAAACTGCGTATTTTTATTAATAACATTTTTTGCACATTGTTTAATCTATCAAATTAAAGAAAAATATGTTATTGTAAAATTACTCAATAGACAAGATAGGTTGTAACTTTTTATTGGGTTTTTGGTAGAATTTCTCAAATTTTTACTAGCCGGAGATGTGCTGTATTTTAGTTTTTTTAAATTTTTTATTAAAATAAATCAAGTACATGGACCACACTAGCCATATGAAATTAAAAATGATAAAACTTTGACGATAGATTCCTTATATTTTACGAGATATATCTATATAATATAATCCTCAAAATGTTTAGTCTTGGATTTTGGACTGTGTAGGTTAATTTTGATGTAAAAATTAAACCGGGGTATGTCTTCCTAGAAAAACAAAAATCTTAGCGATTGGTTTCATTCTGTCCTTGCCAATCTCTTTAGCTCTGTATAATTATAGCACTTATTGTATGACGTATTGTATACCAGGTGTACTCGTCCCCTTGATTTCTCCTTCCATAATAATTTTCAACAGTTTAATGTGTCTAAGGGTATGCCTTATTAACGTATCTTTTCTATTCTTGTGTTTGCTTCATTAACGTTCTTCTGCCTTGAATTCTTTTTATAACCCTTGTGTTTGTCACTATCTTTACCAATCTTATCTTTAATATTAGTCTGTAGAACCACATCTCAAAAGCCTCTAGTATTTTCTGTTCGCTAGTATTCAGATCAATAAAGTGCGACACACCAGACGAATGTTTTTAGAAGCCGTTTTCGTTTTCGCTTGAGAGGCAGTTTAGCGTTAATATTTTTTTTAAATGCTAATTGTGCTTCCTCAGTACGCTTTCTTATTCCTTTATTAGTACCATATTTAGTAATTTTAGATCCGAAGCAACAAAATTCTTCAACTTTGTTGGTCAATTGCTTCATATGTTCTAGGCATTGGCGTTTTACTACATACTAATATTTTCGTTTTTTTTGTTTACGTCCAAGTTCTTCTCTATTCATATCACCATTTCATCTAATGTTCTTATTGTTAGATCTTGTTCTGTTATCGCCAATATTCTATATGGTTGTATTTTCAATTCAGTTTTTAAATTTCTCATTTAAGTCATTGAATAATCAATACATTAACTCTTTTGTTAATGTTACTTTTCTTGATAGTTCCCCTACGCTTACAACGGCCTCTTTTTTCACATATAATATCTAGATGATTTTTATATCTTTATATCTTATTCCCATATTCTTCGATAGTTCAAATATGTCTGACCATTTAACGTTACCAAAGACTTTTGTTATGTCAACAAATACAATATATGCTGGTTTATTTTTCCTCTTATTTTTCTATTATTGGTTTTAATTGCTAATATAGTCTCTAGAGCCCCATTCTTTTCTAAATCTAAAGTGATCTTCAGTTAGGTGATATTTTATAATTCTTTCGATTCTACGGTAAATTATTCTAATCGATATTTAAGAGGCATGAGATATTAGAGTTATAGTACAATAATGTATGAGAGAATGAGACTTAGTCGTCGTGAAGTCAACAGTGACGTTTCCTAATTTACGTATACATTTGGCATAGAAGTTGGTAGTTTTTCTGTAATACCCTTCATCCATGACTTTTATAATTTCAGATTGTATTTGATCTATACCTGGTGCTTTATTTGTCTTTAAACCTTAGATTGCTTGATTGTATTCTGACCAGATTATTGCATAACCTTTTTCAACGTTACTGTCCGTTTGATGCTCTAGTTTTAGGTCGATTTTCCCTTTTCTGTTATTCATGTATATTTATTTTAAACATCTGTTTCATCTCAGCGATTTCATTTGTTTCAAAGAGTGTTTTCCTCTTCGTGTTCAATACCTGGTAATTTCTTTTTTGTTCGCTGAAAAATCTTTTCTCTTCTTCACGTTTTTTATCCATATATTTTCCTTTCGCTACTCTATACCCTCTATTCGTCCTGTTTCTCAATTTTCTATAGGTTTGTCCTGTTCATTTGTATTTAAATTTTTGTATTTTTGCTCTTCAAACGACGAAAACGTTGAAAAACTGAAATAAATAGTACTAGATAATCGCCATTAAGATAGTTAGCACATGACCTCAAAGTATCTCACGAGTTTGTTCGTTCAATTTTAGTGGATAATTTGTTCATAAGACGCTTCACAGCTAGCCTCGTTCGGATTTTCTACAAAAACAGTTCCACAAGCAGGTCTCTTAGACATGCCGAATCGCGTCAATTCCTACATTCATGGAACGCACCATAACTGATGATGAGACATGGGCCTGTGAGTTTGATATGCAAACAAGTTAACAGTCATCAGAATCAAAGACAAAAAATGAGCCAAAATCACGTCAAAGTTGCTTAAAAGTCGAGATGACGTCCATAGTTTTCTTCGATATTCGTGGTTTGGTCCCTCATGAATTCATTCCGGAAGGACAGAGGTCAATAACGAATACTATTTGGTCTTACTAAAACGTTCTCATGAGAAAATCCATGACAAACGGTCAGAATTGTGAAACAACAATTTGTGGATTTTGCATGACGATAATGCACCATCGCATAGAGCAGCAATTGTGATCGAATTTGAGGCCAAAAACGCTTCAACTACCATCGTTCAACCATCGTATTCACCAGATTTGGCCCCTTCTGACTTCTTTTTGTTCCCGAAACTAAATTGCCACTCCGTGCTACCGTTTTGAGCCGACTGAGTCTATAAAACAACATTCGTATAAGGAGGTGAAGGTTGTACTGACAAGCGCCTATACATTTTTTTTTAGAAGACTAGAAAAACGCTGGCGTATGTGTGTTGCATCGAATGGGGGGGGGGTCTACTTTGAATATTGATGATCGTGTGTTTTATTCATAATTCCCGGTAAATTTTTGACAGAGTGTATAGTAGTGAAATATATTATAGCATTCAAAATTTATCTTCCTTTATTAATTTCTAGTCGTACGTTTAAATGCTTGCTTTGGTGTGTATTAATCTTCGTTCAATTCTGACCTGCTCATTCACTAAAAATAATTCAATGAGAATAAGAGCTATTAATGCGATTGTTTAATGAGCGATACTTGTCATAGCATTTTGTATCAAAGATGATGGGTAGTGAAGGACACGTGGAATTCGTGACCTTTAACCTACAGGCTATGCTTCCTGGTGGAATATGTAAGTCTCTACCATCTTTATATTTTTAAGTTTTCTGCTTGATAGCTGTCTTCCAAATTTTATTGTGTTTAGTCTTTGTTCCTCTAATTTGTATTTTTTCTCTTTCCTAGGTATACATCCTCCTCACTTGGTACCCTTTGTCTCAACAATTTTTGATTCAATCATTGCAGACGATTGCAGATGGGAGTGGCTGTATATTATAATTTGTTCCTCATTAGTTGGTCTTGTCTACAGATTTTTTCATTCAAATACTTTTCGTAAGATATTTCGCTTCTATGCTTAACTCCGTTTTGGTCATTCTCTGTTTTTATTTTTAGTTTCTATGTATATTTTTAATGAGCTGTGGTGGTTTCGGCGATATTTGTGCTTTTAATTTATTAAAACAACTCTTCTTTTAATTATATGAAAAGCAAACTGCTGGTAATTATAGGGTGTCTTTCAATTTGACATTCGTGGGGAAAATATTTTCTTCAAAATTTTTATCGTGCAATGTAACATATTGTAATAATTAAAAGAAGCGTATATGTATAAAAAATAGATGTTCATGTTTTTTAGTCTAGTTTTTTAAATTGGTCTTGGGGCACATCTTGCAATATTTTTCGAAATGTCTTCTCTAAGTCATTTTATATTTCTAGAATACTAAACGACTCCGTATTTAGTTTCTTCTTCTTCTTCTACTCTTATATAGGCTATTAGCATGTTTCTAACTACACATTTCGTGTAGTACTATGAGCCATGTTGGGCGTACCCCGGGCAGGTGGCTAGTCTGATCCGTTAGAAGGAGAATGTACTTTACGACCGCCAAAGGTGTTTGTATGATGGCCTGAGAGCACTCGATGTTTGCCGTTATTTTGACCTAGGAGTCGAACCGAGGGCCCGCCGCGCGTTAGTCTGGCAGGCCGAAGCCTTTGCGTCGCGGCTGTCGCGCTCTCCTTTAGTTTCGGATCTGAATTTCTTTTCCTTATACCTACCCGAAGGTCTGAAATGTTTGCATCAATTTCTACAATAAATTTGACCAAAAACACCATTCATGAAAAAAAAGTAGTTACTACAAAGAAATATCTTAACATCCTTCATGTTCGTTTGAGATTAATAATACTGATTTTGCTAAGTCCACCACAACTGTACAGTTATTGTATGTTATATTGTACCATCTTTTCTCATAAAATAAGTCTGTAAGCCTCTGTATTACTAAAGTAATTGTAATTATTGAAATTTTAATTACTTAACTGATCGCATCCATTTCAAAATTATATATTCGTTGTTCTTTGAATTAATAAGCCCTTTAATAAGACGGACGAAACTAATTTTAATTATTTTGGCTTTCTTTGCAATAAAAATAGACCTCTGTAGTTTATGAAGACCTAATAATCGTAAAATGGTAATTAAATGTGTACAATAAATGCGCATGCGGCAAATTCTGTAGTCTCTTCCGCGTAGTTTTACAGTACTTTTCCTTTCTTTGTTACCTGATGGGTGCGTTGTAAAAGAGCAATAAAAACTTGCTGCTGCAATATTATATGCAGAGCAAGGCGTCAATTAAACTATTGCAAAAGTATCTTAGGTCAGGTCAGGAAAGTCCATACAAAGTTTACAAACTACCCCCATCTTCAAACTTCGCACTCGAACTTTCTTACCTGTTGTAATCTGTAAATCAGCCAGCGGAGTTTTCTCCGCGCAACATTTTTCACCGTCGGTGTTTGTTGTCGATATAAACCTTTTTGCATCTTATTTTTATTTTGGCGATTCTGCACACGTGCAGTCATTAAGTAACATCAGAATAATTTCTAGGCAGTTTTTGTGTGCTTACATCATCTGCAGTTTGAGATAAATTTTAAAATGCAACGCATTTATTTATTGCATAATTTTCTGAAAATGTTATCCCATATAATTGGCAGTTGGGCAAGGTTCTTACAGATTAATTTTATCGCTTGTCTGGTTCAAAAACCATAGCGGATCCGACTGTGGCTCGAAGCAAGCAGGCTGTCGATCAATTTTCAGAACGCGTCCTTGTCATACGCTGCCCTTATTTCTCTCCTCGTTTCAACCCCTTCGCCCATTCATTACCCTCCTCCTGGCAGCCCCGGAACATGCGCAACCCCATTGTTCGCCCGTAATACAGTTAGGTATAACTAATTCAATAACATGTCGCCACTTTATGCGCCTTGACTCGTCAAAAATGCCAGGCATTCCCTGCCTAATGAGCCTTGTAGTGACTAATGACTGGTTACACACGCACGTGCTAAGAATTAATTGCGGGAGAAAAAGAAAACGCCATGAGATTTTCAGTTTTTCGGTGGGAAGCTCGCGCGCAAAAAGTGGGTTACTCGAACACGCCGATAAGACGCCAACGGCAACGTGCATGTTTCATTATATGATAACACGTAGATAATGGGCTTGTAGACAAATTGTGGGCAGACCTTTTGTATTTGCGTCGTCGAATTCCGCATTAAATGTTGCGTAGAAGGCCTTTACGGTGCTTCGGCGGAAAGAGAATATTTTAAGCTGTCGTTATTAATCCTGCGTAATTAATGCGCCCCTTTGCAAGAATTGCAAGTACGGAAAATTACAGCCGAATTTGGCGCAACAAAGGAAAAATACGGCCATCGGGCGGGCTCACGTCTTCCTCCACGAGCGACTGCGATCCATCAATAACGTGTATTTAGGACATTGAGCTTAAACGTCATGCATATTCGAATCAGATAGTTCAGTTTCCAGCAGGATGAACAAATTAGCACTGCTAATTTGTAACTCAAATTATTTTGGAAGCCATGACTGTTCTAATATTTTAATGTTTTGAGCAAAATTATATCACATCATATGTCACCAAAATTTATGTAACAAAACATTTTGCAAGTGATACACCAAATATTCTGTTTATTATAACTAAATGTAAGCCGAAGTAGACGACTTACTAAAAAAGCAATCTGTTTAGAGAAGGAAAATGACGAATATAACAATAAAAACAATCGTATATTACAAAAAATAAATCGAATTTAGCACAATTTTAAGAATTATTCAGAATGTTACAAAGGGAAGATGAAATGCCATTGTGAAGTTTATCTTTTTAGTTTTAAACACTATTGTTTGATATTTGAAGATACCCTGCTTTACGTTTCGTTGTCACTGTTCTTTAATACATTTCTTGTCTTTTGTATATATTCTCTCTTGTTTATTTTTATTGAACCAAACATTTTTGGTTATTTTTACATTTTCTATACATATTATAAGTCTTTTTTATAACTATTTTTATCTAATTCTGATCCGACTATCATTTGTAGTATTGATATATTTCTTTGTTACAAAACATTCGTCTGTAAATATTCGATTCATCATCAAGCCGTGCAATCTTAAGATTATGGCTGACGCATAGTTGCGCCTTGAAATCCTATTTATGAGGGGGATTACTCCTCTTTCCTTTGGTTGATTACAGATCCTTGTGTGTCCTGGCTTCGCGAGTTATTATCTTCCACTCCGTTCTTTCCTTGCATTTCAATTTCCAGTCTGTTATTCCCAATGTACTTGTGTCTTCTTCTACTTGTTTTAGCCATCCTTTTTTGGGTCTTCCCCTTTTCCTTGGACCTAGTGGGGTCCATTGTGTTATTCTCCTTAGCGTGTCCGTCGGGGTCCTCCTCATGATGTGCCCCGCCCATTTCAAACGTTGTGTCTTTATAAATCTTGTGATAGTTTCTCCTCTGAGTTCGTCTTCTATTTCTTTATTGGTTTTTAGTCTTCTTTCTCCAGTTGCTGTTATATTTGGTCCTAATATTGTTCTCATTATTTTTCTTTCCGCTATTCTCAAGTCTTCTTCTTCTTTTTTGCTTATTATTGCTGTTTCTAGGGCGTACGTCAGTATTGGCCTTATTAATGTCATATACATTTTTATCTTAGTTTTCTTGGTGATTGCTTTGCTTTTCAGAAGGTTCATGTTTCTTCCATAGGCTTGGTTTCCTTTGAAATATTCGATTAAAATGTGAAATTAAAATTATCGAAAGTTTTTTTTCTTCACTTTTTTTAAACAATAGTAAATGTAAACAAATTTGTTTGATTATATTCATCCAGATTCAGAAAGCATGTAACATTTTCCTAAGATATACTTTCTTACACTTCTTTGAAGCTGATACTGTTTAAATAATTAATTAAAAGTTACATTTTCTTTTTTAAATCACAATTTATGACAAAGATAGAAGACAAAAAATGCTTCTGTGTTCATTCTGGTTTTGGAAGAATTGAAATTCAAAAGTTACTATATATACTTTTATAAGTAACAAATAATGAAAAAATACATTTTTGAAGTTTTATATTTATTGGTGGAGGAAACACTCACTATTTAGGCATTTGCGTTATTCTTCCCCTCTTTTAATCCTAATTTTAGTCTTGTGATCCATCAATAACTTTCTGGTATTATTAACATGTTTTTAATGATATCCAATCCTCTAGTTTACTCTTTTGAAAAGAAATTTGTGACATTCTTTATTGTAGAAATCATTCAATTTAATTCGTTCTTTTTTTCTTTATTTTTTTTTTAGAAGAAATTTATGTGTACCAATTATAAGATGGGTTTTCTTTTATAAGCTGCATACCTCGACAAGATATCTGTATTTTTAGTCTGACAAACGCAGACATTTGTTACAATACTGTATCACTTCTGTAACCGGTCAAATCTGCAATTTTTAGTTTATAGAACAAATAAGTCTTATTTAATGCGAGAATCGGTAGATTTCTTTAAAGGTATTCAAAAAAAACACTGCCTTCTTTTCTTACACAGGTTGCTTTATCTGCAATTCTAAGCGTATTGTCGCTACTTTTCATTTGCTACCGTATGTATAAAATAGAGCATTGAATTTTGTATTTAATATAATATAGAAATTTGATATGTGTCAATTTAAAGTTGATATTATTGCTGTAGATGTGTCAAAACTTTAGTATAATGTGATTTTTGGATAGATATACTTTACCGCCTTTTCCCCGTAGATTGTAAAATTCCTTTAATTGTTTTTTATGTAATTGATGCCGGACCTCCACCGTTTATCGTTTTGACCAATATCATATCTAGTCTTTTTTTAATTAAGATTCCGCTTTTCGTTACTCCTCAATTATACAAGAAACTTTTACGGTAGTAAGTTGACCAACTGATATTTTACAAATAAATTTCAGCGTTAATGTGTAGTTTCAAAAGTAATACCTTCTTAACGTACATCAAAAGAAAGCGTCTTTTGTTATGTTCTTGGAGTTGCACAGAACTTGTGAGTGAAGTTTTTGCATGCTTGACGTTCTCAAACCACCACACGTTAGTTTACCGTACGCTTTAATATTTAAAGTGTTCCTTTGATAGTGAGTATTTGTCACTATACGCTTCAGTCCTTTTATTCTTCTAGCTGTTATGTATCTTATGAGGTATCTGCATCCGTTTCCTTTACAATGTTATAATTTATTTTTTGTTTGTTCTCGTACTTAAGAAAGCTAACGCTAGAAATAATACTTGTGTTATCATTACATTGGTTAGAGAAAAATAGAGGAATGAGTAGGGATGTCTATGCCCGCAAAATAGACTGTGATGAAAAATGTATTTTGCATGAAATTGCTAATTTTTATTCATTAGTTTTTGATAATCATGCAAATGCACTAACTCAAAACCCAGAGACTTTAAACCTTTTTTTTAATTGAAAGCTCTGGAAAACGAATATGTAGAACAAGTTAAAATATTTGAAACGGTTGCAGAAAAGAGATGAAAGTTTATAACGACAGTTTCTAATATCATGTTTGCCATGATCTTGGTCATTATCAAAGTAGCAACTTAACAGCACTTTGGAGCGTTGCAAATTTTTTACATGCACGTTATTGGTCAGATTTTCTATTGATTTCGCACAATATATTGCAGAATTATTAATAAACCACTTGTTGTTCCTAAAGTTGCAATGAATTTGATATTCTTAAATAAAACATTGGTGAGATTTAAAAATAAAGTTTAGCTTTTTATTTTTTATATACCTTTTTAAATCCTCTATCATAAAATAAAGATGGTTGTAATACCAGCCGGTCGCTTGGTGTACCCTCCAAGTGTTTCTTTTAGTGGTCCACACAAGCAATAATCGTAGGACATTAAACTGTTCGGTGAAGTCTAGGATACATCAATTTCTTGTAGCAATTCCAATAATCGTTAATTGACAGACACCGTTGAGAAAGCGGCAAACATTACGATTATTAAGTGGCGAAGCGAAGCGGAGTCACTTACTAACTTCATGTTGTCCGTCTGTCTGTGAATTTCCAAATTCTGTTTTCACCAATCGACAGGTGACCAAAAAGGCTTGTTTGCTAGTGATTTTGAAACTGATTGGTCAAAGGTCAACTAGAAGGTTCTCAAATTTGGGAGACTGCTTCGCCACTTCGCTATGCGTTGCAAACTTTGCAGGTTTATGTTCCCCGGTAATGCTGATCCTCGGTGGCTTTGGTTACATTTATTTTCAACTAGTTTTTGTTCCCTCAAAAATCGTATGTTTTATTCCAACTGTGTCTTTAGTTTTCTCAAAATTTCCGACGGTTTCATGTTTAGTTTGATAATAAATCGCAACGGACGAAGGGATATTTCTTGCTCTGATATCATGATACTGACTAAAGAAGCGGCAGTACGAGGTACCATCATACGAATGCAGTCTTGTTCAGGCGACTTCACTGCCTTCTTGATTCACCCTCATAGCGTGCAAAAAATAAATTCCAGTTTATATTTGATTCGATTCCATAAGGCATGTTGAAATAAAACTTGTAAAGATGTAACCATTGGATAAGTAAAAATGTGTTCAAAAAAGTTTACTGCATATAATGTTTCTCAAAGGTTACCTATTATGGTTTAAGTAGACATCCCATTATTATTTACATAGTCAGTACATTCCGTCTACGAAAAAAGGTTTTGGTGTTTGCTTTAACCAGGCCTTAACTGTATCTCTTCAGTTTTCATTAGTTTCAAATATTTTTTCCTTTAGAAATTTTTTGACGATCTGAAATGATAAAATTATATGGTAGCAAATCTGGGTTGTGTGTAAAATCTGTGGTTTCTTCTCGCCAAACATTCTTGCCTATATAGCAACAATTATCTTCGATAAACACTGATCGCTGGTTGCTGATCTTGCCTAGTCGGGTTTTGAACCATACTAACCAAATTCAGAGTAACGCTATGCGTTTGGAAATGAAAACCTTGATAATTTTAACAGCAATGTGCAAGCATCTCACGTACAACTATACTTTAGCATTCGCATTCCAAAACTCACATGTCAAGTCATCATATGGTGCGCTTTGTCATTTAAACGCGCTTTATAAAACGATTGATTTAACATGTTTCTTTTCTGATTTTTATCTAATTTTAAGATAATCCTCTTCTTTCTTATGAATTATTATATCATATTTTCTATCAAACATATTGTTATCAAAATTTCTTATGTAGTCGGGTTAATCGATGAATTGTAGATAGCTGGAATGGATCGATACACAATACCTTGCGAATTCATGTAGCAAAACCGTTATAATTATAGTGTGCTCTAAGTAATTATTTGACATTAATTAAAACAAAATAACAGCAAGTAACTGTATATGGAATAGCTTAATAGAAAGAAGTGGATGACGCAATAAGAAGAAACTGTGCTGCTATTTAACCACATTAATTTATGGTTTTTAGTCTTATTCATTACGACGCAGCAGGCGCCAAATATTTATTTAATAGACCGTAAGTAACGAATATAAATAATAGCAATAATCAATTTGAGCATATGAATAAACCACGTTCGTTCAAGCGCGTCTACAGTTTCTTTTTTGAAAAGGGTGAATATACAGCACTTTCAGACAACTGTTATAAAAGAATAAATTATCGTGAAATTTATAATTTACTTCTTTTGTGGGCAATCTTAAATTTTCCATTTGGTTTATAAGAAAATCATCGGCACATATCCGTGACTGCGAAAAACTCGCGCTAGACGTTCCAATCAATCACTTTTCTTAATTCAGCGGCATTTCTAAACAGCCATTGTTCGCGCCATGACATGCACGTTTTCCCCCTTACGTACCACGAACGTGTTGCCATTCAGATTATTTCTGCATGTATTTTCAAAGAATTTAAGTCATTTTAGAGGATGTAACTTGAATTCAGTTTAAAAATAGCAGGCTTTCAATGACTTGATTATGCAAAAAGGTGTGACGAGGGACAACATACTGTTTGCGAATCTTAAAAATCAGAGAATGACGGTATAACCCACACTGAAGAAAAATTAAACAATATTACATTCTAAATTGTTACAGGTTTTATTATTAATGGTTGTAATGTGTGTTTTCCGAATGTAATATTTACAGTTCGTATTAGTCATGTGAAAATTTTATCACAGTCAATGAAAATTGATAGATTTTACAATGCAACATATTTAATCACATGAAAATAGTAATATATGTTACTATACAGTCTTGCCTATTTATAAAATATTTCTCCTTGGGATCGTTTGATATTTATTTCTATTGTACTCGTTTTTTTTCAATTTTAAGTTTACGGCGTTTTTGAATTAAATAGCCCATCTTAATGTAAACTATTCTTTGCTCTAGTTGTGCCAATAAGGCCGTGAAGCTTATCTCAAATAAATCCTAAACTTGAATCTCTGCCAGATTAAAAATCATCGATATTTAAGTGAAGTATTTTTACAACGGAACATACAAAAAAAATTGATCTACGAAAATTAGTAAAATCCCGCAAATCGACAGACAAACGCAATTTTGAAATGGATTGTACCATTTTGAAGCAGTAAGATGACTCGCAGTTCTCTATTTTTCGGCATCACAAATCTCCTTTACTGCAACTCTTGTTAGCAATTCCCATGTATAGCAATAGCGGATTAAAACTTCTAGTTAATTTTTATCCGTATTCATTTCTGATAGAACTACAACAGTTCATGTACTTCCATTTGATGATTTTTATAATATTTTCAAGATAATTTCATATTCACCTGATGTTATATGAAGTTCTCACTGTTTTATCTGGTTGTAACTTACCCACTTGCACAAAACACATTAACGTACTTTTCAGTGCATGGAGTGATAGCCGTGCTGTTACTAAAAAATATAGCATACGTTACGTGCCTCTTATCTTTTATATTATTTCGTATATACATTTGTACCAGACTACTACCCTTTTATTACGACCTAGAATATAACAACTTCATTTACAAGGTTTTGGCAGTTTATAATAAGACTAGAAAATTTTAGATTCGAAATGCCCGTCGTTTGTTCTTATCGATCTATTCGATTATATATCTCAGGATTGCATGTTTTATATTTCATATAGGAGTAATATTTTTTATAGTTTTCTCATTCTAAATTATTGCCTGCTAACATTAGTGTATAACTATCCGTTATTTAATAAATTGTCTTACAATAAATCCGGTGGTTTTAATTTTCCCGCGAAAGGAAAAGCAAACGTAATCATTTACACTCGACATGTACTTGTTCTTTATTAGACAATAAATAAATTCGCAAAAATGAGGTGCAGGGCTCCGTGTTTGCAGTAATTTAACGGAAGGTGACTGCGTTCATACATTTTACTACTCTGCAGAAGTTACAGTAGCAACAGCAAATAAGTTTGACAATGGGATTTACACTGTGCGATTTACTATTGACATTCATGCTACACGTCTCGCAGAATTGGCAAATTTACTACTCGCATTACATTTAGAAGTTTAAAATTATTATAACCCCAACATCTTACTTTTGCATTTTTATCTACTTTTCTGACCTTCTAAATATTACTATTCTTTTCTAAATTTCAGATTTTGTGACTCTTCTGTCATTTTGATTTATAAGATAGATATTTATAGTTACTATTCTGCCCCATTAATATTTATGATATGCTGAAGAAGGGAAAGTAATAAAATCACTTTGTTGATTATGTCTATAGTTTTTGTTTGGAATTGTTATTTGCCATTGTAAATCAATCTTCAATTACTTTTTTTGTAAATTTTTGTTGTTAATTATAACAAATCACTATGTTTACTAAAATTTTTGTTAATTTTTATACCTGTAAGAATTTTTGTATTTTTGATGTTTATTAGTAATTCTCATCGTTTGTGGTGGCATTTAATTATTTTCAAGAAATAAGTGGCGATTTTTGATCGTATAGTAATCATCATCATAGCTTTAATTATTACTTTCTCATTAATTGCATTGTTCATAAAACTAGAACAATATTTTGTTGATTATGTGACCGATTTCTAATGGAACATTTGTTTTTAGATTATAAGGTCTAGGTCTTTACTAGCAGTACACAAAAGCTTAAAGTTTTCCCCTGATTGCAGCGATTCCACACAAATTAAAAAAATTTGTTTATTCAACAAAATTAAATTTTTCTTTGCAAACAACCTAAAATTTTGGCCAAAATAATAAACTAATCCATCATATGGGGGTGATAAGCAGATCAAAGTGATCGGTATTTAACGGTATAACGTTTTTAATACTATAATAATAATAATAATTATTATAATGACAAACACACTATGGTTTTTCTGAAATAGTCTTTTTTAAATAATCATCTCCAAAATACCCCATATCAGTCCAAGCATTCTTGACAACTGCAAAATGATTGTTCACCGACCAGAACCAAAGCAACGCTTGCTAAAAATTTTGAAAACGAAAAGATGATTGTGGTTTCATCAACAACTTTGTCTTTAATATACCATTTTATCAAGCATACTCATTCTGATGGAAAAACTCCAAACGGAAGTATGGAAATGTATGGAAATCAGCAGATGTTTATAAAAATTGTAACTTAAATTCTGAAGTCCCACAATCAGTCCATGGCCTAAAAGCCCTTTGATAATGTAAACGAGCATTGCGAACTTGTACCAAATAGATAAGAAATGAGGCCATTACTCTGTTTGCAAAAAATGAGAATTGCGTCATTCACCTTCGTATTGTAGTATAGTTACTTGTACAATGGAAAATCACAGTGGGACTTTGCAACTCAGAATTGAGTACTCCAGGATAAAATTACTGAGATTGCCAATAAATGTATTTCCTAGAAAAATATCTTGATACACTTTGCTGTATAGGATGAGATATAAGAGAGACCGAGGCAGATAGTAAGAGATAAATTGTAAGATGTGCAAGATTTTTTCACAAGTAATTCAGGAATGTTGCATTGTCTGAATCCTAATAGGTTGTCGAGGTAGCGTGTTTATTTTTCAATTGCTTAAGCAATTTTTAATATTTTTTTTGTATAATAAATAGAATATATTCCTTATATGAATATTCATTTTCAAACAAATTTATTTAACTTTTTTGTTACCATATGGTTCCAAATGAAAATATTAATGTCGAGACACATTCTATTCGATAAATTATAATTTTCTGCAAATTCGGCATATTATTTTGATATTTTCATTTTAGAATGAAAACATAAAAAATCAGACAATGTTTAAAGATTATATGGAAGAAGCAAATAATAATAAAATATTTATTTTAGTATTTAATTTGAACTCCATTGTACCGTTAGGTGGGGGATTATATATTTTACATTTACATTTTTATATTATATTTATTTATATTTTACATATCCTTAACTTTATCCTTATGCGTCCTTGATTTTCTTTTCCATTGGTTCTTGTCCTTTGTCAGTGTTTTCTTTTAACAACAAATTAGAAAAATCGTAATCTATGCCTTGTTACACTTCATAAATATTGTAAAGAAGTTAAAAATCATCAACATAGATTTGGAGAATGTTAGGTACAGCAACAAATCTTTAATTTCAACAGTCTAAGAAGTAGGTTATTATAAATAGTCCCCAAATTTACCTCTAATGAATTTCATAGACTTATGAGTGTGGCTTTAAATATAAACATCACAATTCCAAATTCTTGGCAAAAACAAGTCTGCAAAGAAGATTGGTTAATGAACTTTTTGGAAAAGAATAAGAACCAAACAAAGAATCATCAACTTTAATAAAAATAACGTCTTATTATTGGTATGATTCATATTTGGAACTTAAACGAGTTAAAGTTAGTAATATGGTGGTAAAGGGAACGAAGCAGGTTGGTGGGATCATATAAAAAAAGATAGGTAGTTGTTACTGTTTGTGGTGCTGTAAGCGCTATAGTTAATTCTACTATTTTCCCTTGCCCTACTTAACTTTTTAAAGAAAAATATTTCAAGATGAATTTAGACGAGGTAAACCCCCAGAATGTATTAAAGTTTTTAATGAGTCAAGGTAGATAATGGCGGATGCATTTTATGACATGGAATATTTGGTGCTTCGTGTATGTCCATCCAACACATTCTTTTTATGCTTTTGGATAACGACGCATTTAATTTAACAATACTTTTGGCTAAAAAAATGCATCGTGGTATTCTATTTTATTACATCGCTTTCACTAATCCCAGCTGTTAAAATGAAGTGTACATGGCATTTTTAAAAAATGCTTTTTAGAGTTTTCTCAGTTAAGAAGTAACCCTGAAAAATTAATGACCATTTATGACATATCTTCCGCAAGCCATTGTTCTTATAAATACAACGAAAAAGTTAAAATATATAGATAGTCATGTAAAAGTCAATGCTTTCATAATGAATGATTGATCACGAAATCCGAGATGTGGTGTGTCAACATAACTTAATGTGATTTGCTAATTTTTCCCATTCAAATAGAAGTAGTTTACTAGAGCTCAAAACATACAAGAGAATGCAGTGTACGTAACCTTAAAATTTTACTTGAAAATGTTATTGACAACTTGTAGGAAAACGTATATAGTACTGCAGAACATTGCCTCAATGATAAATATGTTCAAACTTCGTTTGCTCGTAAAATAAATATACTCTCGGAATCTGTGTTAAAACTTTAAAAACACTTACAATTCTATAACGTTCAAAATTTGTTAACTTCATTAAGACACAAATATTGAGCTAAATCTTCAGGTTTGTCCCTTAAATGACATGTTGATAACCATCAACTCTATCATACAAGTAGGTAACATTCCATATTTAAAGACGATGGCTTTTTTATGATTGAATTCATCAAAGAAGTTACAATCACTTACAATGAAATGAGCTTTTGACCTATACCGAGATAGAGTAAGATAAAAAATTTTAGTGTAAAAGCAAAGCAGAAGCCCAAAAATGGATCCCAATTGTATGACATTTTAGATCAGAACAGTATCAGGAATGAATTAAGAAATTCGGTACATAAACTTTTTAATGTACATTTTTCGGTAGAGAAGATGGCCGACAAAATCAATTTTAATATATGGATTAATTGATTATAAGATATGTAATTATTTGACACAACCATATCTGTATTTTCTGAAATAGAAAAATGTTGATATATATTCTGTTTTTATTGTTTATCTCACAAACGATTCGCTAATGAACGATGGCATTTTATCTCATCCTCGCTCCCTCACTACCAAAAAAGTTTCGTACCACATTTCCTTCTTACGATTCTTAATTATTGTCCAAAACGAAAAGTTCAATACGGTTGTTGCTTTTTCATTTATATACCTGATTTTATAGGTGCTTTCCTATTAACATTTTGTTTATTCTCATTAAGTAACTTTCAACTACATCAATTGTTTTCTGCTGCAAATACACTGCTGATTATTGAAAATGCAGCAAAAAATTAACTCCTGCAACATTGCAGGCTTGATTTAATAGTATAAGAAAAATAAATGATTAAATTTACAAAATATCAGTCCATAAACATTCACAGTTCTTCAATAATGTGTTGGCTCCACTACAGATTTTTGTAACGACTCAAACAACGAACGAACGTTGTCTTGTTGGATTGCTTTCCATTCGTTATTGACGGGCTCTCATAATTCAGCCAGATTTCTGGGTGGTGGTGGATAACGATGTACCCTTCGCACAATCATATTCGATAGATGAAAAGTCAGATGATTGAAAAGTTTCCACTTAATTTTGTTGAAGGATGTTTAATGTGTTACCTCTTGTTGAAATATTTCTTAGAGCATCGTTTGAAAGAAAGGAAGTACATGAGCTGTAAGACCACATCGATGTGAGCCCGACTGGTAATGTTGTCTCTATTTCTGATTAAACGTGATCTGCTATCATAACTAATAGCTCCCTATACCGTTATACTCATAGTTGGGATTGCACGATTCTTCAAAAAAGACTTTTTTGCCGCTGATATGTCCACAGGTGCCTTTTCATTGCCTGCGGTAGCCTTAGTTACCGGTACAGAGAAGTCGATAGTAGGCTTAATAAAGGGAATTGTCGTACTGATAGTCTCATTGCGAATAATCGACGTCGAATAGAGAAGAATTTGCGCTATGGTCTGTAATCGCAAGCCTTCCGATTGGTTGTCCTGCGTACTGCTCTAGACCCTGATCTTCAAGAATAAGTATCTTCTTCGACTCGCTGATTCCATATTCACGCCACATTACTGTTATGACAACCCATTCTTAGGCTATTTCTCGTAAACACCTCCTTTATTTAGGCCAACGATACACCCTCTTTTAAATTCACTAAGTCGTTGATATTGTACCATTTGTCAACGACGAGGCATTCTTGTGGCTAATACTATTGTATAACCAAATCTAACAGATCAATACATATGGTTCTCAAATTTTAATCGTTTTCTGATTATGGTAGGTTTAATTTAATATAAAAGTTTCTAATGGTTCTGCAATTTCAATAAACCATACTTTAGTTTGTTTGAACTGAATAATTGTAAACATCTTTTATATTTTAATTTTGCCACTAAAACAAATCACCACTTTGTATAATTTACAACATAAGTTATCTAATAATTGATAGTTAGTTACTATTAAAATTATTAAAGAACTTTGTAATTCATGTTTACAAAATTATTCGGCAACTTATTGTTCTCTGAAAAAGGTACATAATTCTTTGTTGTATTCACAGTAGCATGTTGTTCTCTTTAATGAATATAAACTGAAGTTTTTTTTTTTTTTTGAGAAATAATTGTTTGCTTATCTCTCTTTAAACCCAATTTTGCTAATTTGTTAATATTTAAAGTGTGAAAATCTTTGTTCATAAATAATCGAGTTAATTTTTTGCAGATAGAGGCCGATAAATTGCTCCAGGCCAATATTTTCCCGTAATATTAAAACATGATTAATATTTTACAATTGTAAATTGGATCCATTGAACAGTTCGTGAATTTTTTTGTGTTTACGAGTTAATTTCCAGTGTAAAAAGTTAGAAAACTTACGCTAGCAGTGCTTTAGCTCGGCAAAGGCTGTCAATCATGTTCGACTTCCTACCCGTTACTTAGCATAAATGTTAAGTTCATCAAATCACAATAAATCCTAACTATTACCTGAATGGATCGGGTAGGCAGAGTTATGTATTTCCGAGAAGGCATTTTTACCGTCCATTGTGCAGCCGCCGGAATACTCGCCGCGGCTGGGGCAGAAGACGATGCAGATGTGCAATTAATTTTGCCGGGGATATAACTGAAGTGGTACACATGTAAAATCATAACCTCGCATTAACTTGGATTATTAATGGGGTCGCAGAATTATAATAGTAATATAAAACGTCGGACTTAATGCCTTCTCCCACACCGGTTGCTGCACACCGCTGCACTCGATATTGCACGCGAGTCGTGTTTCTGGTAGCGAAATTGATTGCGCCGGTGTTGCTTTATTTTGCGTGCCGAACTCGCATTTTTTACCGCTGAACTAATTGTCGGCACTTCTCCTCCACTGTATGATTTTCGGATTTCAGGATAGGTTCGCGTTTCGGCTGTGACGCACTGAACTACAAAAGGTATTAATAGATGTTTTAAAATGTTTTGGGGCTACAAATCCAGATTCCGGATGCTGCATGAGCGGCGAAGCGTACGATCCAACATATTTGACGCGTCATTGACGTAAATATCCCGTGTTTTTGTTTGAAAAACTTTCAGGACAGCCAAAATTAAGTTCTCGGTGATGCCCGAATTGTTCTGCGTGCTTTTTATTCGTTGTCAGGAACCAACTGGGCGTCGGACACAATTAAAACTACCATCGCATCTTATTTACCATGTATTTAAGCATGTGAAGCACCAGCATGTATGGCTACTTTAGTTTCATTATGTTTAATAGGGATTATCTGGATTATCTTAATTGACTTAACACCTAAGCCGTCGCGATAAGTGAACGCTTCGCTTTAGCAGTCCATAAAGGCCGGTCGGGCGGCCTTCGCCGATTTATCCTTCGGCCCTTTTTGGTTTGGAATTCGTTTTGACAAATTGCGCATGTTAGCATGGCTACGTGCTCACTTTATTACGCTAATTACGGCGTAATTCTCTGAAACATCCGCACATCCGTGGCTTTTTCGGCCAGGCACTTTTAAGTATCAAACAATTTCTCACAAGCGTTTTGCTCGGGAAGTCTCTTTGGAAATTCTCATATTTAATTGTTGTTAATCGCGCGCTAGTTATTAAAACGAATATCGTTAATACTTCATAAAGAGCCGGCTCCGCTTGCTGAACATAGACGTATTGTAATTTCGCTGAATTTGGTTTGCAAAATGCGAATACGAATGCTTAATATACGTATGCGCTTCGCATTCTTAGTTCTTCTGGCCTTGACACTTCGTTTTTGGAGTCCATGAATGACTAACAATTTTTATAGCTGACAAAACATTCGAAAATGTAATTTATACCCCATCAAAAAAACAATAATTTTTATGCAAAATTATTAAGAATTTATTTATTATTAAGTGGCAAAGCGAAGCGGAGCTACTTACGTTCAGAATATTTGCTGACAGATGCTTTAAAGAAAGGTATGAGAAAAAAGCAAAGAGGTTGTTGACTGAATACGCCCATGATGGACACAGAAAAATGGTGTTTACGGATGAAAACAATTTTACATCGAAGGAATCTTTCAACAAACAAAATGACATGGTATACGCTAGGTCGTTCTAAGAAGCATGTTAGTACCTTGGGTTCAGAGAGGTAATCATCCAGCAGCTACAATGGCTTTATAGGGAGTCTGTTATAATAGTGACCGTTATTCATTTTTGTGGAAAGGGAATCAAAACTTTGGCCGCTTTGTATCAACAGAATGTTTTGGAATGTGTAGTGAAACCTCTGAATCACACGCTTTTTCAAGGTGAGCCTTAGGTTTTTCAACAAGACTCCGCATACAGTCAACTCAAATTGGCTGAGCAAAAATCTACCTTATTTTTTTACCAGTAGAAGATTGGCCCTTTGGTAACCCAGATCTCAATCCATTAGAGATTACAAATTGTGGGGAATTTTAGAGCACAAATTTTGTGGTCTCATAGACCAGTGGCCCGAACGTCTTAAAGCTTGTGTAGAGGCTAAATGTGACCATTTTGAATAAATCCGTTTTAATTATAAATTTAATAAATCCTGTAAATATTATGCAAAATCAGTTAATCGTTTTATGTTGTCATCTAATCAGTGTGCAACAGTATGTATGGACATACTATGTATATTGTGAAATATTTAATTTTGACAAAATAAAATTAGAAAACAGCAAAATATTAAAGAAGAATTTTTAAACATTAAATCAGATCATTGGATGTTATCTGTAAGATGTTCGTAATATTTGAAATATTTTTAGTAAAAGAGTATAAATGGTGAACTGGATAACCGCAGAAAGTGAAACAATATATAAAGGTATATTAGTAGTAAAAAGTAATCGGGTAACATTAATAATAAACTGTATAAGACGGAAATTGATAGTAAACATTTAGATACAGTTACATCCAAATGATAGATGCAAAAAAAGGCGAAATAAATGTAAACAATTTAGGTGTGATTATTTGAATGTTCAAATAGTGATTAAAACAATTGTTCTTAATACTTCAAAACATCAAAAAGTATTTCTTAAAACCCTCTCAAGGGCCCCTTGAGTCGGATAACTCAATCGCTGGCCTTTCAATGCAACGATAGACGTTTGTGAATCATTAAAATTACACTAGCAAATTGTTTTGTTCTGCCCAGTATATTATTTATTAATATAATTAAAATTTTTGCGCTATTGTGTTAATTTGCTCTTTTAATGCACTATCGTGATCCATCAATTTTGGTCTTCGCCACTACCAAATACTCTAGACGTGTTGACCTATCTTCTTGCAAATCAATTCTTCCTTTTAATTCACCTGTTACGAGGCGTAGTCATTCAAGCTCTCAAGAATGTAGAAACGCGTTCGCTTCAAATTTGAGTGACCACTTAATTGCAGCTGCCGAAGCAAAAACGTCGTGTTACTAGTAGCTCTTTTGTAAGAATAATCTTTGATCATTGCCCCCGTATCGACTGCCTTTTTTTTCTTCTTCTGATGGCGTCATTAACACTTATTGTTTCTTTTAATACTAGTTTGGTGTTATATAAGGACAATCGGATTGCTTAATTTATGGATGAGTTGAATCTCTTAATATACATTTATTTTCATGTGTCCGTTTTCTGAATTACGAATAATTTTTATCCGTTGTAGGTTGGGAAGGAGGGGGCTAGGCAAAAGAGGTAGTTGAAGATACTGCAAGTTCCGTGCATTTCTAAGCTTAATACGAATATTAAGTCGTTGTAAGAGTGGCAAGCTCACGACCACAAATACTTAAAAGCCCACCATTTTCATTTCTAATTTTAACGACAATGCCTAAAATAGCTTCCATTGTCTTGGTTACACCCGGAGCGTGTGTGCCTATTTTAAACATTTCGCTAAAATTATGCAACTGTTTTGAGGCCTGCAGTCCGTATGTCTTTTTTTGTTTGGCCTCCCACGCACAGGAAACTTTTCTCTGTTTACTATTTATTTCTTGATAATGCCGTGAAGTAAGCCACATTGATTTGTTTTAAATTAATAATTTTTTCTACATGAAGATGGCTGCTGCGGTTATTACTTTATCATTTAAATATTGAAAGCATTGTTACTGTTTATCTTCTCAAGTTATTTAACAATTTTATAACGACTGTTTGTCACACAAGCTTATCGCCTTTTCTCTTTATCATGTGCTTATTTTTTTAAATTCATTTTCCTAGGTCATATAATTAAAATATTTTTCAATTTACATTTATTTTGCATATAGTTTTGTACCCAGTTCTAACTAGATATATAACTAAAATTTGAAATATCAGTAACGTATTTAGTAACGCATTGAAGTAAGAGCAATAAAACTAGAAAGGAGTCTATAAAAAGATGTGCATGAATATGGCAAAATTTAGAACACTGTTATAAATGTGTGATACTGATACAATCAGTAAGATACAACAGTGCGCTCTTTGAAGAGAACCACCCTATAAAAAATAAGAATCGTTTACACTAATACACTTTATTGATTCACGATCAGATCTTTTACCATTGCCTCTTATAACCTCAAATATTTGGTATGGAATAGAATTATATGATGTTCTCAAATAGTCGATGGTAAGCTATGGTCAACTTTGTTTCAGTTTTTGTGAGCATCTAAAATGACATTTGAATACGAAAAGTTTTCGTGACGGCCTTCTTTCATCGTTTTCTATGATGTTAAGATCCAGGGAGAACGATGGCCTTTTCGAGAACGTCCATGTGTTCTTAAAACCAACGTCGAACGAATGCTGACTTTGTCTTATTGAAAAATAAACGCTTGATCTACCATAGCAATCAAAGATTTGTCTTTTACTTGTTTTAGAAGCTGTGTGTACTTCTCCGAATTCTATGGTTCCCCATATCATGACTGAACCAACATCAGCTCATCATCCTGATAGTCACTTCCGTTTTACATAGATAATACCGATAATGGGAAGACCTATCTAGTTTACCTAAGTTGAATTTTTTTTCATTACTAAATATAACATTTTACGTGTCCAACCTACTTCTGCATGAGCAAATCGAAGACGTTCAATTCAATGCCACGCCTTTAGATCAGGTCGTCGTTAAATTTTTCAACGTTCCAATAGCGGGCGGTTCTTATTGATGGCGATGCATTTGTTTCCACATTCTTTACAATTTTTTTTTTTAGTTGTTAATGACGAATTCGATGCTTCGCGCAGTGTAACCCGACGTTTTCTCCTAGATATATCGAATTTTGTAGACCCTTTAAAACATTTCCCATAATCTTTGGGATATTTGATGACATTGTTCACAAGTTGGTGCGAACGACCTATTTTTCTTGTAATAACTCTGGAAAAATATCATTCTTCATGGAACTTTGTAATTTTTCCAATTTTGCTCTGTCGTTCACTTATGCCTTCTCATTTTAACACGCAACACTCAAATCACGATGTTTTTAATTTGCTTTGTTTTTCTGATACACCTAGCATCCAAGTAGCGCGATATTTTTATACTTCGCTAGTGCTTATGTCCGGTATTATATAACGTAAGCTAATATTGCGTAATAATATGCAATATGTGATACAGTGTCACTAGAAATCTACATCACTATTTTGATAAGTCAATTATATTACAATATGTTGAAAGTTCAGCAAGAACCTACCAACATTCATGTTATGATTGAAACACCTTGGATTAAAAAGAATGTATTTTCTTTTTTCTGAAATCGTATGAAGTAAATTTCGAATATTTGTCAATATTATAAAGTTTACGTTTAGATAGATTTAAAAATGCTTTTATGTTGATGAATCTTAGCTTACCTTATGTAAAAAAAATAATTAATTAGCCGTTATAAAAATACATATTATTTGCGTGCAAATAAACATTGTTGTGAGTATATGAAATAAATAATTGTTTTTTTATCACTGCTGACTAAAGAAATTATTAGAGCATTATTGCAATAGTTCATTATCATTTTGCTTTTAAAATTCACCTAGAGGTATCTTTTTGTAATACTTAAATAAGTAGTTACCATAATTAAGCCCGTATAAAAATTGGATTATAAAACATTGTAATAATAAGTCTGAAATTTTAATATTATAGAGTAAACCAATGATCAAAAGTTAAGGCTTTTTAGTCCCTTGTAGAGTTTTAGTATCTTTACCTGAAAAATAGTATTGTTAATACGTATTGTGTTAATACGGAAGCCGGGCGCTATTCCTTAAAGCTGTAAACGTATGTTCAATCTAGTTGGAAAATGACGTTGTGTACTAACAGTGCAGTGATAGCTAAGCTTTCAAAGATCCCCTAGTAGTTTCAAAACTTTATTCCGAACTGTTTACTTATTTCCATACGAGTACATGCGCAATGTTAATCGATTATTCAAGAACGTGCCCAGCCATTTCATACTTTGTCAATTGATGAAAAGCGTTGTTATCCATTGATACTGCCTGCGATGTTTTGTTGAAGCTTTTTGTGTTAATTTTTTATTGTTTGAGCGAAAATTTGATTCAGAACCAAACCCGATTAAAATTTAAAAAATTAAATTTACAGTAAACAATTCTGTTAGTTGAAAATTGTAATAGTAATATTCATTATTTTTGAACTCTGACACCTGGTACTAAAACAAGAGAGTACATTACTAAATTTGTAGGAAGAAAATTAAACAGGAGCAGGAATTTAGTCATCCCTTCATACATAAGAAAGTATTTTGCTTATACAGTTTTTATTTGTTTAATGATATCGAGAGTCGAGGTAAGTGCCAACAGTTTCCGGCCTGACTATACTTCGGGAGTGATAGGAATGAAACAGTCATTTTTCTAAGTGGTCTCCATGTATCTTAAGACATTTGTTACATCTTAAAATTAATATTTCAGTGCGCTTGGAAAAATACTCTTAAGTTCTATTTGCAAAAAACTTTCTACATATTCCAGTGTTTTGAAAATAGATAGTAGTCATTGAGGGCTGGGTTTGGGCTGTAGGGAAAGCTCCTTAAAGCCACGATCTTTTGCAGCAACATGAGCAATTGCGACCTTATAGATGGGGTCGTTATTGTGTAGAACGCGGATAGTTCTACTCAGCGCAATTTATGCAGCAAGCTGGTGCAATATTCTCCATTTACCACTGTTCTTTTCTTAAAATTAATTAGCAAAAACATCTTGGAATACCAAGAGATCGTTGGCATGATCTTATCCGTAGATTAGGTAACATTTGCTTTCCTTGGCCGTTTTTTGTCCGGTCTGTACCATCCCATTGACTTTGTTACAGATGATCATGGTTTCACTCCTCATAACAGCGGATTGAAGAACTTCTTAATCGTTGCAACACAAGTTTGAAAATTGTTCACAACAGGTCACACCGTGCTGTTTTTGAACCGTTGACAAAAGCCGTAGTACCCATCTGGCACTAACCTTATTCATATGAAGGTGATCATAGAGAATGTATCACATGACTACTGGAAACCGTAACCTTGCTGATAATTCTTTTACTTTTAAACATCTATCTTGCCGCACCTCACGATCAACGAGAGCGACGTTTTTCTCAGGAAGCACTTCAACTAGTCGACGTGGTTGTTTTCGATGCTTTCTCGGCCCAAATGAAATTGTCTTGCCCATTCTTTTTTTAGTGGATTCTGAAGGCGAATATTCCAAACGGTATTTAAAAACACTGAGACTAAGACGTTCTTTAATGAGAAATCTAATCATGACTCAGTGCTCGATTTTTAACATTATACAAACTAATGCGGCACTACCAACTCAAATTTTTACGAGCGTTCGACCAAAGATCGCACTATTTGTTACTACCGTTATTTTACTTCTGTTGTTACTGGAACATAGTTGAGCAGAAAAATTTTGCCACTTACCTTGGATTCAGTGAAACGGAAGATTTAATCTTTTATAATTAAAGCCATAGATGTTTCGGATATTTAAAGTATTAACTCTTATTGGCTTATTACAGTTGGAGAAAGTTCCATTAAGCTGTTGAATCTTCTGTATGTTACTTTTTTCGACTCTTTGAGATTTGAACTAGACGAAACCTATTTTCCCGCATATGTACGCACCCACGCACAAATTAGCGGTGTTCCAATGTTAATAGTTTGTGGGTGTGTGTAAAATTCACTGTCTGAGAGATAACTGTAATCAACTTTGGTAAACAACGGCATTCTATGGTTATTAACGATTATCCAACATATAACATTTACATAGTATGCCCACAAATACTTTTACATACTGATATAAAATAAAACGATTAACTGTTTTTGCATACTATGTTTTTAGGATTTATTAGTTATTCGTAAGTATAATTACAATTTATTCATTCAAAATGCCTATTCTTATCCTCTATACAAGCTTTATGGCACCTGGGCCACTCGTCTATGGTAGCACGCATTACATACATAGACCGTCAGAGCTTGCTTTAAAGAATTAATCTAGGATGTCTTTTTGAGCAAACTGTGCCATCTAAAACTGCTCATAATTTGTAATTTAATCTAATAGATTGAGAAAGCGAATTCTCTAGTGTTAGGAAATGAGGTACATTGTTGCTTAGTCAAGTTTGAGTTGACCGTGCTTTGTGGACGGGGCGGAAACTTTTTGAAAAACCCGTGGCTCATCTCAAAGTGCGTGAAACAGAGATTAAACTGTATCTTCCAAATTATTCTATTGATACACTTCTTCTTTAATCAGCGTCTCTCATCCGCATGCCGACATATGCCTCCCCCATCTCCTTCCACCTGTCGCGGTCCTGTGCTCTTGTAATCCACTTTTCCCGGCTACTTTTCTGATATCATCGTACCATCTACATAAAGGTTTTCCTACGCTCCACCTCCCTGTCCATGGCCTCTATTCGATAGTAATTTTTGTCCATTTGTTGGTTTCCATTCGAGCTATATGGCCTGCCCATTTCCATTTCATTTTCATTATCGTGCGATCTATATCTTCCATTTTTATTAGTTGTCTGATTCTTTCTATTGGTATTTTGTCTTTTAGAGTGATATTCAATATTGCTCGTTCCATATTTCTTCTGTAATGTTCTTTTTGTAAAGGCCCATGTTTCTTACACGGTGGCCGAAAATTAGACCCATTTTTCACAAAAATGAATATCAGTCACTCCATCATAACACTGGATGATAGCCTCTTTGAAGCCTTGACACTACACCTAGGCTCCTTTTTGGACGACCTTGTCATTATGTTTGTTGAAAGATCCCTCCACTGTAAACATTTTTTTTCCGTAAACAAAATTTTTCTGTGGCCTCCTTGTAAGGAACTAGTCTTAAGTCTTGCTTAATAATACGAGACAAATTTGCAACTGCCGAGACATTTTTTCGCGTACGAAGAGGATTTCGTTTAATTTAAGCATTTATAGCTTTGACTGCCTGAACAGTCCGAACTGAACGTGGTCTTCTAGATCTTAAACGATTCTTGACGCCTCCAGTTTCATTAAATAATTTTATAGTCCGATACACAAACATACGGCTAATACCGAAAGGTTGCAAGGTCTTGAAGATTTCACTTTTTTCAGTTCCACATTTATGTAATGCTATTATATAATACAACAATTGGAACCATATGTCAATATCATAAATATCTTGATACTGTGCAATTTTTAAAGGTTTGGCATACAATCAGACAAGGTTTTATCAATTATTTTAATAAATTTCGGATAGAAGTTCAACATAATAGGTAGTTGTAATGTTCGACTGTTGAACTACTTAAACCAATTCGTTTTATATGGTTTACGTGTATAGAATCTGCTTCTTCATTACTAATAGTTACCTATTTCAAATAGAGAGCAATGTAATTCAAAGGAAAGTTGTACTTAAGAATCCTTGCTATTTTATAGCCATCATCTCGATTCGGTGTTCTTCACCTGTGTTTGTATAACAGCACTACCGGTTCCTCTAGTCGAATTTTCGCGACTGTTTGAGTAGCTACCGTTAACCATATGCTCACACCATTGTTATTAGTGCAAACACATACGGCAAACAATTTGCTTTTCGAATAATCTCATCGAAACCTCCGACGGAGAAGTCACTGCAATAGCGGCGCTGGGCCGTGGCAGACTTCCAAATCGTACTAAGGTACCATGCAGTATGTGATCAATTATCCAGGCTCCTCGTCAATAATCGATAAGCAACGAAAATTATAGTGTTCAGAGTTCGCGGTGGATAATCAATAAGGGGTGAAAATGATAGGATATTTCTTGCACGTGCAGGTGAAAAAAATAGTCTGCTGGCCTAAACAGCAATGAATAATTCAGCCCGCCATCGATTTATACCAGAAAGAGTTTAAATAAACAGATTGCTGGTAATGACTTATTCGGTCGCCGCATGGATGAAGTTCGATCCAGGTTTCGTGTGAATTATAAAAGTAATTCGCGCGTATGTTTTAAACAAGAATCGTTACGTCTATGATGTTCATTAGCCCCACGTTTCAAATATTGCTCGTCAGATTAGTCATTTTAATAATGTATGGGGGTTGAAACGGGGGGCAAATTAATTGTCTATCGGAGATTCATCAGCCGAGCAAAAGTTTTATAGAAATAATATTTGTCTGCAGCGGCAAGGAGCAACGAAGGCTGAAATTTGTTAGGGTGCATCTTTTAAAGGAGGAATTTTAAATTTTCATGAATTATCTAGCAAGTAACGGCCTTTCTGGAATGCGGTTCTACTTACTCGAGACTGCCCTGTTGCTTCTTTTTGTCTGAATAGAGCGGCTTGCGCGAGCCTGCACCGGATGGAAGTGTTGCCCGCCGGCTCGGCGAGGAGGGCCGAATTTGTTTAAAAAATCCCGACGTAATGCGGCTTACCGGGGCGTCGTATGGAATGGCAAAAATACCCGGTCATCCCTTTAAGCAGAATCTGCCGGGGTGGCAACGCGGCGAGGGCGCGGAGCGGCCCGCCGCCCCGTGGAGCCCGTGCAGTGTCCATATTCGGAGTATGAAAACAGATCGACAGGGTATTTAGCAGCGTTGACGGGGGCCCACGTGCCGATGTTAAGATATTGCGAACCCTCTATTACGGCCTCGCTACTCCAGAGGCAGCGGATTGATTTTGCTGAACCAGCAGTTCCCCTTTAAAGCTGTTTGGTTGGCGGTTCTCCATTGGCACAAAGTTTCGAGCGTGTACGAGCATCAAGAACGCTCCAGGTTTGTGCGAATTTTCTCCCGTTCAAAAATCGCCCCGGCTGACAAAGAAAAACAGCAATTTCTGCAAGCGATGCGAGGCTGCCTCGCGTGGAAACTGTGCTCGAGCGGCGGCCCGCTGAGGCTGCATCTTGAACTCGGGGCCCGAAATGCCGCTATGAATTTATTTAAATAGTTCACGTTTCATTAGACACAAAGGAATGATGTTACACAAACCAATGGCGCATAAATAGGCATAGAGGAAGGCTGCGGTGGTCGCTCTCCTGCAACCTCCTACTCGTCGCTTACTAAAAAGACTAATCCGTTGCTTTTCCCCATATTTCGTTAATGATACTATCGTGCACTGAATTGTTTGAAATTTAATTTTCTGCAGAATTTATGAAATATATATATATATATATATATATATATATATTTCATATATATATATATATATATATATAATAATAATAATCATTTTTACAAATTATTACCGGCTTCTTTTTTAAATATACAAATTAGCTAATCCTAAAATTAATAAACATTTTAGTTGGACATAAGTTATTATTTGAGCCTTAATTTTCCCATCGGCCCATCCTAGTTCTTAACATATCTTGCTGACTACACTAACGTGGCTGTACTGCGCGTTGCTCTGCATTAGTCTGTTCACTACACTACTCTAAAAGCTCAAAAGGTTTGGTCCTTGGGCTGTCTAGAAGCTGAAGCACTTCAAAGTTTTCGTGTTTTTGGAGTCCCTCTTCAAGACTCTTGGCAACTTTTTTTGATTGTCTTCACCTGTAAAGATCTTCATTCCGAACATTTAGGCATTTACAATGTTCCACACCACTCGGTTTTGGAATACTTAAAGGCAATCATAGATACTTTCTTTGGGATAGTGGATTAAGGACTTGTTGATAGACTAGTATTTTGTTTTTAATAGACAGCTGGGTGTATTTCCCAACATCCAACACGTTTTTATATTTCAGTTTTAATTCCTCAGTTTCTTCTACATGTTCTTTTCATTTAAGCTTGGCATTCAGATTAAGACGCAAGTAATTGGCTGTTTCTTTGCATCGAATTGTGTTGCTATTTAATTATTCTGAATAATAATTTATTTTTCAGTTTTTAAAGTTGATATGTACACATTTACTTTCATTTATTTCTAAGCGTCATTCCTTGGTCCGTGCGCTTTGGAGATCAGCGGTCGTTTCCTATATGGAGCTTCCTACTGCTAAAACTGCAGTATCAGCAAATGTGGCTAGTTTGATTTATTTGCTATTAGAATCTCACGTGTATAACAGGTAAAGCACTGGTCCTAGCGTGCTACCTGAAGCATTTCTGCATTTTTATTGTTTTATATGTGCATTCATCTTCTTACTTAACTCTGAAAGTTTTTTGAGTTGTATGTAATTCTAAGTGTTGCAACTGCTGTACTGGTAAGCATCTTTTTAATTTCATGATTAGGCATTTATACCGGACTGAGTTAGAGAAATAGACGAGCATATTTTATTTTCTGACATCTGTTATTCGATGTTTGCTCGATCGCGGCATATTTATTTCGAAATACAAACTGATGATCGAAAATTGTTTTTTTCGATTATTCTTAATATCTTTCTTAAAAACAAAATTTTAAGTAATTTTGATATCGTGGTGAATAATGAAACAGGCCTATATGATTGTACTTCATTTATTTATTTTCCTAGATGTGGAATCATTACTATTTCTGCCATTTTCTGTAAAATAGGAACTTATTTTAATACAAATGTTGCAATTATCGAATGTGTTCGTTAACGGTGTCTTTTTTGGCAGTTGTTTTAATATTTTCTCAATAATAATATTGAATCCCGAAATATTTTTTGGATTGATATTTCTTTTGCTACTTCTTTAGATGTAATTAATTTTATTTCTTGGGTTTCTTGTATCTTGTATCTGGTTGATTAATTACTTCAGGTTCCTCGTTGGGTTGGAAAATGTTTTTTTTAGGTAGGTGGCAAACAAATCTGCTTTTTGCTTACTATCCCTTGCTCGGACGTTATTTTCCTCTTGGATGAGATTTGTTTAATTTGTCGATTTAATCTGCAAGTTTCCAGAGTGAATAATCTGTACTTTGGTCATCCATTCGTTCACTTAGGTAGATGTTAATTAAATCATTGAATTTCTATTTTCAGTTGTTGGGTGGGGTTATTTAATTTATTTTTATCTATTTTTGTTTTAGATCTTTGTCACTCTTTCCTGGCTTTCCTTTCTTTCATCAAATTAAGTATTTCTTTGGGATAGTTGCACCATTCGTTCTTATTTTAATTTTTGTTGTTTTATTTCATGCTGCTTTCTGGATGTATATATTTTCATTTATGTAATTTATGATTGTGTTTCCTGAACTAAAGAAATCCAGGAGGTATTTTTTGTCGTTAAACTTGAACCGTAATGAGTTGGTATGACAATGGAATCGCTTCCGATGATGAGTTTTGTTCCTGTATTCAGCTGTTTGCATTTTTTGTCTTTGTGCTGAGTACACGGTTGCTATAGCTATTTCATATTTTTTTTATTTTATTTTGATGTTTATAACAGCAGCTCTCTTTTTCTTGATGAGTTATGTTATTTTGTCGAGTTTTGTGGATGCAGTGTATAATGGATCTGGTATCATTTAATTTTGGAAATTGATTCTTTTCTCTTTTGACGTAGAGTCATTTATTTACCTTTTTGAAAGTACTTATAGTCGAATTAATTGGATTTAGGTTGACAAATTTGCTACAGTAACTAACATTTTTACTATCGAATGTTATTCAGGCTTTATGGTATTGAACATGTTGTTATTTCAACAAATAAATTGATGGGCCAATATAGTTTTTTATCTAGTTTATGATCTAAATGTTGAAAAATGAAACTTTTTCCTGTTAGTCCAAACACACTGTTTTCACTGCCTTTTCATCATTTTACAACGCAAATGCTAAACTTATCTTGATTAGATTGCTATATAGCAATGACTAACAATAAATATTTTTGAAATATAGTTTATTATTTGATTTCAGATGTTTTTATATACTCATAACTTATCTCGGCAGTGTTTTTTAAACATAGCTTATTCTTTTATGAACATTAAATATTTTTGAATAACTGTCTTTCGATCATTCTCCAAAACAATATTTTTCCCTAATATCTGATATATAATACTAAAGGCGAGCATTTATTAACTGAATCATTTTAAGGGGGTCAATACAATTAGATAGGTCGAAATTACACATTTTTCAAAATAAATTTTTGTGAAGAAGAACATAATGAAACTTTGTGGGTTTGTTAATGTATATAACAATTTTTTTTTTGTTTTCGAAACAAAATGACGACTATACAACGGCGCAAAGTAGACCCATAAAATAAACTGCGACAACTCTGGAGATATAATTTTGATCTGTAACAGCCCATAAAAATAATTTAAGTAAAAAATAGTTATAATTTATCGGTAAACCTTAAAAAAGTAGAAAAAACATTTGATGATTGAGAAAAGTTTTTCGACAAAATTATAAATTTTCAGTAATGTTCCGGACATTTTTTCATTGATAAATACATTTTGCAACTTAAAATGTTAAAACATTTAGGTTTATAGACAAACTAATGATATAAAGAAAATTTCCTCAAAGTTTGAGCAAACTCGGCCGATTAGTTTTTGAGTAATCGTGGTCGCAAATTTTAAAAATGTTGTTTCGCGTTTAAAGTTTCGATTGCCGAAAAATGATACTGGCACACCTGCTGTTCGCAGCGATAGGCGCTTTCGAAAAACGACGAAAAACATTAGAAAGAGTTCGAATTTCGTCTTGAAACTTTCACGGGTGGATTCTACGGAACTTTTAAAGGAAAAAACAAAAAATTGATTTTTGGACCCTCTAATTGTATTGACTCCCTTAATCTAATTTCTGCTAATTAATAAATTTTGCTAATTCTGTGACATGTTTGTGGTAATTTGATGGTATTTTATTCTTGTTTGGTTTAAACCAATCATCGTCACAAACTTCTCTGAAAAACCAACTCTACGGATTTTCAATTACAATTAAGTAAAGTGAAAAAGTGGGTTATTCTCTAACTTTTAACATTTTGCTATTCACATTAACGTTTCATGAATTTTCTTCCCAGCAAGATCGTGCTGCAAGATTTATCTAGGGCCTTTCCCAATGTCAATGATGTACAGTTTTATTGCAGTAAGAGATTTTGATACCCTTCTGCATTTTGATTGCTATTTAAAATGCTTAAATGTGCAGGTTTTTTAAAAGAAAAGGAAATTCGTATTTTACAATTTAATCTACTAATAATGATACCAGATTTCTCTTTTTGTTTTTGCCATGAAAGTAATATGAAAATCCAAATTGGGCCACAAATATGTTGTAAAGATGATGGTATTTCATTGGTCTTTCCATGATACTCAGTTTTGTCTCTTTATGACTCAATTAATGATGATTTTTTGTGTTTTAAGAATTTACAGTTTTTTACTATCTCTGTACAATTCTTAAACTAGCGAAAGATACAAAAGCGCGCTATATTTTTCACATCGTTAGAGGTACGTTGGATGTTACACCAAGAATGCTTCCCCTCTTCTCTTTGCAGTTTTTTTTTTTTTCTTTATAGCTTTTCCTATAATTTTCGAAAACATTCACGGAATTTTTAATTACCTGAGTACCTCACCTAACTTCTTTGCAATTTTTTAAAATCTTTAACCTTTCACTTTTTTTGCTATCAGTCATACCACAATCTATTGTAACAGCTAAACACAGTCTTACATTATCGCAATTATTAAAATCAATGATGTACAATTGCATCAGTTTCAATAGATTTCTTTCAAACAATTCATGTGATTCAAAAAATTCTAGAAAAATTGTGGTGAGAGTTGTTTTCCTTCTTAATAATAGTGATGTGTAATGATTATCTAATAGATAACAATTTATATGTTCATTTGAGACATATGTAAGTATTATTATTTCTTATTACGACATAAAAAATATATAGAGCTAATGGTATGTTTGACATAATTATTGAAATTTTCCCTGTTCATGAAACTGAAAATTTTACAAGTGAACAAACTAACTTCCATATTTTCTTCTCTTCTTGGCTTTTTTTATAATTATAACGTAAGTCGTAGGTATTATTGCACAAATATCTTATCAATTGCACCAGTAAGCTTTATTCAAGAAATTTCAATTAAATTTTGTGTAATCTTTTAACATTATTAATTCGCCGGAAGGATCGTTTAGAAAAAATAGGTATCAAAGTGTCCTAACTTTCTACGACTTTTAATTTGGTACACACCATCCAAATGTCAATATAAGTTGGTTGACCTCCCTTATAAGTATAAACCTTGTGGTAAAAGAACATGTTATTAATCTAAGCTTGAAGGTTTTGCTTACTTTTAAAAATCCTAGAAGTGATCTAAAATAATCTAATGAATAATTCCGGAATTCTTTGTATATGAAATAAATAGCATTTTTAAAGTTGTATTAACATGATATACAAGATCATATATCTAAATCTAATCTAATTGAAACCAATCAGATAATTAATTTTTCGGATAAGTAATTATTTATAAAATTTGAAAGATCTAAAAGCACAAAACAAATTAAAATTTAAAATATAATCGTAAGTTCGATAAAACGCAATTTTGCATCTAACTAGAAGTTGTCGGTTTGTGCTTATATTTGACTTTTTTAATTACCCGTTCGCTGATGATTAGTATTTTCTTTTTTCTGTTTCTTTATTGTCTTAAAATTTAATATTTATTCATATATTTAATAATTCTTTTTAACAATTATAGATATTCTTTTTTAGTATTAATACGAAATAACATCTGATTGATAAGTAAACTGAACGGAATAATTTTTTCCGTTGCACTTTAAACTTGAAACTCTCAACTACTCAACTATATAAGTTTCGTACTATTAATAAAAGTTCACTAATTTACAGAGCGAGCCAAATATTGACCAAAAAGTTTTGGTCTAGTACAAAGAAGATCAAGTCATTGAAAAGTTTGTATATTTCGGTCCATTGATGCGGACCTTCCATCAATAATTTTTTCTACTTTTTAGCTCTAAATGCCATATTTCTTTTAGGGCTGTTCTTGTTTGTTTTAGCTGTCGTTTATGGAGCAATAAAAAGGTTTCTCGTTATGTTTTCCTGTAAGATATTTCTATATTTATTCTTTTGATTATGAATCACTTCACGCGTTGTATTTTTACATGATCTTCTAGTTCTATGTTGTAATTAATCATTATATATTATATACGTATATTAAATACTTCAACTTATTAATGAATTTGAGCGAGTAGTAGTAAATATAAAAATTAACAAAATCACGGACAGAGGGACATTAAGAAATCCATAAGTAGCATCATTAAGAGCATATGATTCTTTCGCATTTTATCTATAAATTATGATTTACTGTATAAATATCTTTCGCCGAATTCATCTTATTTGCTAACATTCTGGTAGGATGGCTTTATTGTCTGAACTGTTAACTGTTTTTCATTCGATATTGTAATCTATATACTAGAAAAATCGGGGTTAGGTTTTTCCATCCATAATTTAATTTTTCGATTAGTGTTAGTTGTGAGTGCAACAAAAAGCGTCTCACTGCATTTATAGAAAAAGATACATATCTTATGCATATTTGAACTTATTTAGGGATTAGTCCGAAGCGTTGTGCTTTATCAAAAATTTCTTAGAAAGACCTGAATTGCATTTGCATCAATACAATTAGTTTTTCTTTAATTTAAAACATTGCTTTAAAAATCTTACGAGTTTATTGTATCATTTTAAGCAAGCAAAGAATCCAGCTGCAAAAGAATCGTAAATGCAAAAAAAGTAAATTTTCCATTCGATTTTTGGTGGGTAAAGTTCCTAAACGAATGAAAATATCAAAAAGAGAAGTAATGGGGTATTTTCATTACAAAAATTTGTTCATTCTTAAAAAGTTTTGGTTTTGATTTAGCGTTCATTAAATTTAGTTGTACTAAATAAACTTGTTCTGTAACACAGGCAAAGAAAAGTATTTTAGTCCAATAGAAAATTTCTTCGTTAAATATATACGATATAAAAATACGAGTACCAAGTAAATTAAAATAAGATGATTAAGTAAACATTTTTTATTGTATATGCAATACAAGCAAAAACGTTCAAACAAAGTTGTTTTACTTTTATAGAGATAAAACAGATAGATTAGCCTTTCGTTAGCAATAAATATAAGTTTAGGAATCGGTATTGAAATAACCTTTTTTGAACATTTTTTCTTGCTAGCTTGTAAATATGTCACTTTTATGACTGTGATTATCGTAAATAATGTAACATTTTTTTCTGATTATGGGTGAATTAAGAAATAATATCAACCTTCCACATGTCCACGGAACTCCGATAGTTATTTCTGGATAAGTTTTCAATGTGGGTGTTATAGTTAGGCGTAAAATTGATCACAGCATAACTATAATCATATAACGCGCAATTCAATTTTTTATTATATTTAGAAATAATCCTAACTTTTTTTTTAAATGAATAGTGTTTGTCTTGTATATCATGAATAATTAGAAAAATATCTGAATATGACACGTGAATACAACAGAGTGCTTGCAGTGGAAACAACTGAAAGCAGTAAAAAAAGCGGAAGGAAATTTTCATGTGAGTAAAATGTTTTGTACATAATAAACATGATTTTCTCTCTGAACCGAAGCAGATTATTTAAAATGTTTTAGGAACTTGTGTAATTTCTGTACTTCGGGTAGTTTGGAAATACAATAATGATAATTAAATACATATAATTTACGTTATTGTTAATGTCTTTTTTGTGTTTAAAATAATAAATTGAATTTGGATGAATGCGTAGAATAAAAATAATAAAGGATTAAGTGTTTGTTTTTTTTTGACTTTTAAGTAACATAAAATATCTTGTGACAATATACATCGTCTGTTCTGAGCCACAAAAAGAAAAATTTATAATTACAATAACAAAAAATCTATATTTAGTAAAAATGGTGCGGGATACAAGAAACATTGTAAGTAGTTGTTGTCCTCCGTTGTAATCCCGAATAACTGCATCGTTGTATTGGTCTGAATCTCGTTGAGGGCTTGGAATATCTTTCCTTTTAAAGTTTTAAGTTTTGGAAAAAGCCAGAAGTCGCAGACCGATATGATGAGATTTGATGTTTCAACAAAAAATTCTACACTAAATGTGATATAGATAGAAAGGAGCGTTGTCATGACGAAGTTGCTAATTAATTGTCTTTATTTGTGCTCTACTTATAACATATTTCTGAAAGCCTTCTGAATAATTGGAATTCACTTGTCTTAATTTTATTCTTTAGATATACATATCGTAACACAGTTCTGGAATGCCTTTTTTTAGCGGACCAAGCTTCCAAGCTGGAGAGCAGCTTTACTTTTGTCATGTCCGTCGTCTGTCGCGTTTGTGGTTTGTCACGCCTTATAACTTTTGATCAAGGTAGCTTCCAAGCCGGATACCAGCTGACCAGGCTGACATATATCACGCCTTATAATTTTTAATCTGTGATAGACAGAGAAATAACGTTTTCAGTATTCAACTAAGAACCATAAGTCAAGTCCAGACGCCAAAAATCTGCCTGATCGGAAAATCTTCGCAAATTTATCGGTTTCGGCCGCTAACTTTTTGGCGCTATTCACTTTCATTTGAATATAGTTCAGTCATTCGTTTCAATAAAATTTCGTTAAACCCTATAGTTTAGTTTCATGCATTGTGTCCGCTCTGCTTTACCTGTAAAGCAAATTTTCGCTTGTTTTATATACCCCTGTTATTATTTCAATTAAAAACGTACTAATTTGTATATTTAGCTCTTTTTTATTTTTCCCACTTCAATAATATTTCGGTTTAATGGATGTTGCATCACTTTAGGCTTTAACAATCATTCTTATATAGCCATATATTTTTTATATTAGAAAATCTAATCACAGAATTTACATGTGGCAAGATTTTTTCTTATTGGTCAGTTTAAACATGTACAGACACTACAAAATACGCTGATACACACATGGAGTATAACAAATACTTGACTATTAGCACATCTTGGGTAAGATGGGTCCTGTTATTTGTTGGGCGAAATTCATTCATAGACTTTTTTCAAAAATGAATAACAGGAGTAACGAAATATGAGTTGTTTCCTGTTTTTTTTTCGCCAAAAATCATTATTTGGACTATTAATTTCTAATTGCGTTTGTTCGTTATTTCTATTTTTTATATTGAATTTTTTGCAATCTAATTCTAGAGCTTATAGAGTTGAACGGACTTAACATTTCTTATAGAGTAAATATTTTTCGTAACTGTAAATACCAGAACTGTATTTAATTGGGTATTACAGCTGTTTAGTATTACATACTTATTAAAAATGGATTTGATAATTATAAGATAGATAAGCCTACATATTTTTTGTTGGTTCGACTGTAGTAGTAAAATTTCTATTGTAAATTTTGTTATTTTTATTGAATTTAATTTTTGCATTTTCAAAATAGTTTTATATTTAAATGCATGTTAGTTGCCTCAGAGTAGTTAAAGAAGTGTTATTATATTAAAAGTTTAATAAAGAAAGGGAAAATTGATTGCCTTAATCGATGCAGCAGTTTGTGGGCGTAAAAGTTGTCACGAAACCAAGGTATCATGCAAATTTTGACTTCAAACTTATCTGAATGTAATTTAACCGATAACATCTTATACCATGTACTGCTGTTTATCTAACCTAAAAACGTGAAATGCGAAGGAAATTGTTGCAGTTAAGTCACCTGAAGGCATTAAATTCTATAAAAAATTTAGTGGTTTTGTATCAAAAATTATAAGTTTAGTATCTCTTGGTTTGTAGTTCGATAATAGCAAATAATAAAAAGGGAAAATGGATTTTTCGCCAAATCGATTGTTTTTCATAATATTTAAAGCACAATCCTATTTATTCCAAGTAAGTGTTAGTAGAATAACAACGAACAAAAGTGATCGACTTTTTCTCATTTGAAATGTTTTACCACTTCTTATTATTCTCTCCAATTTTGTTTTAAAAAACACCTTAATTTGAACTAGTTAATATATGCTGAGTCACAGAAATGTTCGTGCACCATAAAGTTTTGTTAATTTCAAACGAGGTGATTTTTATTAGTGTATTCTGTTTTAAGTAGCAAAGCCTAATTAGATTTATAAACTTAACGAGTACTAGTTAATGTATCTTAAATTTCTAAATTTAAATTTCAAAGTAACTCCGAAACCGTAATTGTTCAAGTTCGTATGGTTGAACTCGGAAGTGGCAACTTAACTGTTTATGGAGGAAGGAATTCATTTTAATTTGAAAAATCATTAATTGACTATTATATTTTTAATTGTTCAGCGTTTTGTAATTTAATTTATTTGCAATTAGTGGTGATACAAAATCACTCGAAATCACCGCAGGTTTCTTTATAGCTGGATGCAAAACTACTTTATAATGCACTGAGCAACGTTTGAGATTTGTAGTGCATTGCTCACCTACACATAAAACCGACGATGAATCGGTGAAAGTAGGACAATTTTTAGTTATGTCTCCGACCGTTAGCTCGAGAGGCGCATCCTTTCTATCGGCCGCTTCGAATAATTAAGTTCATTAACAGACGGCTCTAATGCAGCAAGCAAATAAATGATGGGCGTCTGTTTTCGAATTTACATGTTTCTATGGCTTGTCCTTTGTACCGACGCAGATAGGAAGGCAGTCCTTGGATTGATCGTCGAATAAATAAATAACGAAGGCGGCGCTGTCTTAATGGAGCGTTTTGCACTTTCGTTCCTGCTAGGCTCCAGTCTTCACCTTAGGCGTTTCCTTGATCTAGCTGGTCTATGTGTTGGCAAGCAATGCATGTAAAAAACGGTGTGATCGACCGTTCTGGCCAGCGCACACAGTAAACTTGTTTGATGCCCTAGAACTTCACCGCTCATCATTCTTGCCCATGGAGCAGGTTATTGGCTTGCTTCTGAAAGTCTACGTTCGCATGGCGGGTCTAGCGTTTGGTGTCGACTAGGATAGCTAAATCTTCCTCTCTATCTACTGGATGTTGAATTTTAAAACGCGATTATTGAAAAATGCCACGCTGAAGAAGCTAGCCTAGTTTTTTTGTTAAGAGCTCGAATAAAATTGTATAGATAACTTTTTCTTTAAAAACAGAATTCACGCAAAAGCTGTCGTTTGTACAATCAAATTGTTTAAAATACGGCACATCGGCTATGAGTACGCAATCACGCGAAATTAATGAAATAATAAAAAACAATTTTTTAATAGTCATTTTACAATTATATTTATATTTTATGCTTTCTTCTCGCGTTGGAAATGCTTTTTGTATTAATAATTGAAATATTGGCAATATTAGAGGACGAAGTTATTTTTTTTTAATTATATTTTCATAAACAACGTAATGATAATTGCTTTTAGCTAGGAAATCGATACAAAATTGTTAATTTTGGCATTGGATTACATACGGTTTTATTTTTATGTATAAAATACTTTGTAAGAATTATCGCAATTTGTTGGAAAAGCATGGTAGATGAGGAAGGTCTTCGTAATTCACCTGGTTTAATTTTTATTTTACTATGTCTAATGGGTTAGCTGCCATTTTAAGAGATAACACTTTTCATTTAATTCCTTCATTTAATTGACATTTAAAACAGCTATTATTTATTATACATATTAATAACAGTTCTTTAAAGCTGTCACAATAATGTGAATTTTACTATTTTGCTAAACATATTGCATTTTCTTTAATAGGATATCATTAGATAATTTTCCTGATGTCACAATTTCATTCAGGATTAGTAAATTATAATTGTATCGTTTTGCTTGTGATGCTTTTTGTAATTTTCTGAACATGTCTGTAGTTTTTGCTAATTTACTAAAAATATTGTGAAATATAAGGGCACTCTTTCAATTGTCTGCTGAATAACTCCATGGTTAGAATTGTCATGGACCAAATTAAATAATTGTATAAAAATTGACTTGAAATATGTCAAATATGAGAGTTCTGGCTTGTCAACATTCGCATATAAAAAAATAGACACTCGTTACAAACATGTCCACGTCAAAACAGTTAATAGTCAGTCTCTCAAATTCTTATCACATTCTACGATCTCTTGAAAGCTTTTCTACTGCATCTTAATTTTGAATTTGGAGAATAAAAATGTAATGCAACTAAATAAGGACATTAAGAAGAACGTAGCAATGACAATCAGGTTCCCAAAAGTCAGCTTAATTTGTTTACCCATGATCTTCATAATTTATACGAACATTAGTAATATATCTTGAAGATCAAAATTTGAGGTTTATTGAATATTCTCGTTCGAAACGCAATAATATCTTCTCTTATGGTTTTAAGTAAAGCTCTTGTAGACAAGAATGTAATACTAATTTTTTTTACAGCTTCTAGGGCGTTTATCTTTCAAAAATGTGCTAATGTATTTGCTTAAAAAAACTACTTTACAGTTTGAAGACCTGATGTTATAGAAAAAATTCGTAATGGCATGTATACAAATAAAAAAAAGCAGATAATATTTACGAACATCAAACAGAATTTTTCGCTTATCACCCCTATCTAATATAACTGCGTGCTAACATATATTTAGAAATGTTTGTTTATTATTTTTTGTTTGATGTTTTCTTTATCATTAATGTACGTATACAATTCTTATATTGTTTTATTTGCAAATTAGTGATACTCCCAATAGCTATTATTTTTAAATTTTTTCCCCGGTATTTGTTAAGATTTTACCATTTTAATTATTATGTTTTTCATATAAAACAAATTATAGGTGATTAGATATCGCTTGGAGTGTCTTATCATAAATGTTGACAGACCGAAGGTGTGTCTTAGTGATTATCCCTCAAATTGTGTGGATAAAAAATGTATTATGTTTTTTCGATGAGGAGGTAAGGAATTTATTTTTTTTTTACTAAGAAATTGAACTCAAATGGTGTAAATGTTTGATATTTTAAGCTGAATTTAATTTCACATCTAGAGCAGCATTACACAAATATCCACTAGTTAGAATTATATTATAATAATAAAATAAAACTGAATACTTAATTATAATAATAGATAGTTATTTAACTGTAATATTTACAAATTATGTTAAAGATTTTTAAATAAAACTATTTTCCTTGAATTTTCAATATCAATTGCATGGCTGATTTTAAAACGCAAGTGGTGAGAAATAAATATTAAAAAAACATTCCCGAATGGAATGTGCAGGAGCGCTTTCTCTGACTCAATAATCGGTAAACTTCTAGTAAGGAATATTAGTGAACAGGCATATTTTTCTCTTTTTCAAAGGTTTAAATAAATAGATCATAAATAAAAATAATGTCTTAACTACTGAGCATTCGTTGTAAATTTAGGAATATAAACATGACTATTATTCCATCTTGAGAAACATAAACAAAACCATTAACAACTCAAAAAATGTAAGACGCCGCTTTACTGTTCTGATATTGTTTTATGTCGTCCCACATTAAACTCCACAGCAATATCTGGGGCAGTTAATCTTCTATTTCGTTTACTCATCAGTCTGATGAACTGATCATCTGTATTGATGTTATTCATGGCTCAGGACGATGGCGATTACTAAAACTGTATCTCTATACCGTTGTAATGTAAGCCGTCGAAGTACATATCCTTAATGATAGCCTCTCTCGATGTAAAGTGAGAATGGCTGAACGAGTTTCTGTGGGAGAGACTTATCACGGGCTATTGAATGCAAAAATTCAAAACGTGAAAAGCACACAAGTAAGCGGCCAAGCTCTGATGGCAAACTGGCGAGCTTGAAAGTCGGAGCTCCAAATGGTGCACGTATTTTTTTTTAATGTAAAGAAACATCTAAAATAAGGGATAGAGACAGAAAGAAAGATTGAAGTGTTTAGTGACAAATAGTTATAAAAAAATCTACAAATAATTAATTATTTTCAAACAAAACAATATTGTTTATGGAGATGGTAAAGGATTAAAACAAGATTTATTACGAAAAATATAGTTATTCACTGTATAACTGAATTTTAATTAAGTATCGATACTTTCATGAGTGGTAGTGTTATGTCTACACAATGTTTTCTGAAAATACGGGTCTGTAACACTTTTCCTTTGAAGAATTTCACAACTCTTTCCATAAGACAATTCATTTCAAACTGGTAAATATTCTGACGCAAAAGCTTGGTATAAAAGATAGTGTAGCCATATAGCATTTAGCGTCACTCCTTATAATTTGACAATAAGACCATATTGTGCTATGATAGTCTTGATGCTGCTTCTGTTTCGCCCACTCAATATCATAATTAGTTCTTTTCATAAAATGTATCGGACTCTAATGACATGCAACATAAAATGTCTTCTATAATACTATTTTTTGTATCATATTTCATGAATGCTGTAAGCTGGACACAATTAGAAATAACCATGAACGCGTCAAACTATAGTGAGCAGGTAAGCTAACACTTAAAGCTCAAGCTGCAGAAGAACTAAGAAATAATACGGAGCTATATAAAATAACTAAACAATTAGCAAACAAGAATTTTATACAAAACTTTGCAATCCTTAAATGTAAAGAAGGAAATAAACTCCATCGATCAGTTATAGAGTGACACGAATATTTTAATGACATGTTAAATATACCAGGAAAATGCAGAAATGGAAAAACGCAACCTAAACCAAGCTCCTACTACCCTCAGAATCGGTATAAAGCCACCCACCAAACGAGAAATTATATTAAGCCATATCAAAGTTTAACGGCAATAAGGCGTCTAGACCCAGGCAACATACTAGTAGATATACTTACAGCATCTCCTTACTAATAGCAGATATCCCTCACTTGCTTATATTAGAAGTCTGGGTTTCAGAAAGAATTTCTGAACCTTGTAAAAAGGGATTTATAATTAAAATTCACAAAAAAGGAGGCCAAACCGTGTGCCAGAACTGGAGAGGAATAATATTTTTAAATTCAATTATTAATATGTTGACACATTATACAAAGTAGAATAATCACTTAGAGCCCAAGCTAAAGAAAAAGCAGGCAGATTTTAGACCACATATCTTGTATTGAACAAGTAAATACTGTATGTCTTATAATAGAACAATCTCGAGAATAACGTTCGCCATTGTATCTCATTTTTATAGACTTTGAGCAATTTTTTGAAAGCTTTAATTACTCAACGATATGGAAAGCACTCGTAGCAGTAAAAATAACTTGATCCAAGAACTTTATCGTGGTACTACCTGTCGAGTTAGCCATAAAAGGGCATAAGAGCAAATGCTCCGTTACCAAGTTACCCAAAATCTTCCAGCTTGTGATCTATTGTAGCAGGAAGTTGGTAAAACAAATGTTTATTTGAAAACAGATTTTTATGTCGCCTTTTTTCTACGTAGACCTGCTTTACGTTTTTTTCTTGTTTCCTATCCGCAAAGAAGTCTTCCTCAGTTAGAGCGCATAATGTTTTGACGGCTGTTACGAGCTGCAAATTCATTCGTTGCGGAAGAAGAAGCGAAGCTAAAAATAATGTAATTACATAGGTACTAACTCAGCATGGAGCACGGTTATTTTAAAGTGGAAAGTATTTAGGTTTCCATAAATTTAGATTAAGTGGCAACACGCGTAAAAGTTTCGATGAAGTGCCGCTAGTCCAACTTACAAAGTGTGCAATTTAGATGTCTTAAAGTGCTACTCAATCGTTTTGGTGTGCACCTTCATTGGTAAAGTTTATTTTTCAGTCTTAACTATATGTATGACTGTTTATCTTATTTATATTTTTCTAAATGAGCGCAATTTTTTATCTGTTAGTTATTATTTGTTTATGGCAATAATTATAATTATTTTAATGGCATGTTAATTAATGGCTGCATAATCACCTATAAAACAGTGTGAAGTAGCAGATTTTGAGTGTTTGTTTTATTATAAACTAGAAACCAACATACGTTGGACGATTTTTCAAATATTGTAAAAAAGTAATAACAGATTAATAGTTGAATTCATGGTTTTTGTAATTTAAAAAGTATGGAATTATATTAGATTGTCTGTTCGTTTCTTAATAATTAGGTCTTCCAAGTAAACGAACGGATAAAAAAAACATTATATTTTGAAATTTATCTCTGAAAAATATTTTAATTATGTTAAACCACCGATTTTGTTGCATTAAAAGTTTTAGTAGAATATAAGGTAGTTACATAGTTCATCAATCATATTTATAGGCAATAAAGAAATTGTTTGGAAATCTTTGCGTATGATATTCTTTCTGCTATTTCTTACTAAAGAATAAAAAAAACTTGGCGACTGCCAATAAACCATTGCATATGTATCAATTTTTTATATCATATAATGCAGGGATTAAAGATATCGAGTAGAACGCGGTACCTCATAATTCTATAAACAATAAATGGGAACATACAGATACGCAATATCAACCGGAATCGTCATTGGACATTTCCTTAAATTAGAAATATTTTGTCATTATGTGATAAGCTGGAGTATGGTCTATCCAATGTTTTACCTACCATCTTATGGCATTTGTAAATTTTTGCCTTAAAGAAGTGTTATTTTGTATACGGTTATTTTTTCTACATTTAAACTAAACTTTGTTCCCAGTTACGCAACAAACATTGCATTTATGCTCCACCTTAAGATACGTACATACTAGGATTCCAATGCTGCCAAATTGTCAAGAAAAACTTACTAGATAATAGGCGGTGTATGTGTTTTTGATAAATTAGTAGTTATAAGGGAATAAGCAAATATTTCAAGAATCTCAAAAATCAACAACTAGAATTTTGAAAAATCGGGATAATTGTTTTTCGGCGTTTTTGTGTTAGGCAATTTCTTAACACCATGGTTACGTCTGACTTTACCTCTCGATCTTTTGCTCACCAGCAATGAAAGTCATATTATCTTTTATCGCACTTTTCATTTATAATCGTCTTATGAAGATACGCTCCTTAATAATCCGATAGATGAGCGCTGTAGTAAAATGGTGTTTTTTATTTTCGTTCTATCGTTTCAGGTTGATAAAGCAGCTTCATTCAAATCTTCATTTGCAATTGTAAGTGTGGAGTCAAAACTTGGAGGATATTTCAATATTAAACTGCCGTCTTCGTTCGAAAATACGGGATTCTCGCTTATAAAACTGGCTATTTTGATGATCCTACACAATAATCTTTGCATACGAATTATACAACTGAAGCAAAAAGCGAAATTAATATGATAACGAGCTGTTGTAACACACGCAGGGACTTTTAAGTGGTACAACCAGTAGAGCTATCGTTGCCTCCTTCAAGAATGTTAAGATATTGCCAGAGCGAAAAATATACTTGACATTGCAATAATGGTGCAGCGCGGGAAGGAAATGCACATTTTAGTATTACAACATAGTTTTCCGATCTTCGCGAAACTCTATATAAGGTTCGTTCAAATTTTTCTGTGATATCGTTAAATTTAATTATCTTTATTCTTGCATATTTCATCTCAATACATTTAATTTATAAAGGTACGTAAAATTTCTTTATGGCTCTTTTGGCCAATTTCTTCTCTTAATTTTGTTAAACAAATACATGCTTATAGAATGTCTACTGTATTATTTTAAAGACAATCTTCCTTTTCTTCATTTCGACTAGAACTTCGTCCTGTTTGACTGACCTGCTTTATTCACTTGACGACAAGAACCAACTTTGTCATTTAGGTGGGCGTCCAGGAAAGCTCTTTCTTGTAAATATTTTATTTTTACATATTTTTGCAATCCTCTCATTACTCATTTGTCCCACGTTTTATTTTATTCTTTATTTTGTCCATTTCCCTACATCTTTGATAGCACATATCGTTCCTATTTCATTATTTTTTCTCTTTCTATTTCTAAGCGTTACTCTTACACTTATTCTTAACACTTATCTGTGTTGTTTTTATTTTCTGTTTCATTATCTTCCTTTCCGATCCTATTTCATATATATATATATATATATATATATATATATATATATATATATATATATATATATATAATATATATATATATATATTACTTTATTTTCCACCGATAAACATTTATTGTTCCACACCACACTTCTTAAACATCCTGCAATTTATGCTGCTTTCATTGTTTGTTCACGAGTTTCTAATATCTCTGTTGCTGCTTTTTTTGTTCCAAAGTATTTAAATTACATAATCTACAACATTTCTTTCGATTTCTTGCATCTTACCGAGTTTTAGAAAGCACCAGTGCTTTTGTCTTAGATACTAATATTTTCATATTAAATTTGTTCACTATGGTATTGAGTTCTTTGTAAATAATCTTTATTATTTGCTATTATGACAGCATCGTCTGCGTAACACAAAATATTTATATTGCTGTCGTATATTCTGAATTGAAGAGAAGCGAGATTAGAGAATCTCCTTATCTTATATCAGTTTTGATCTTTACAGGTTTAGTGTTTCCGTTCGCGGTGATTATTTCTGTTGTGCGCTTTGTATTTAAACCATCAGTGATGTGTGTGAGATATTTACATACTTGTTTCTCGTTTAATATGTTTGATATGTCTTGTTTTCTTACTCGATCGAACACTTTAAAATCCACATAACACAAAAACACCAGTTATTATTATTCTTATAGATTTTTCCATTAATTGGTGTATTATAAAGATTGTGTCAATCGTGCTTCTGTTTTATTGTAAATTCTTGCTGTTCTTCTACGATGGGTATATTGTTTTGTATTTGATTTCCTATTATTTATTTGAATAATGTAATGGTTGCATTTAACAAGGTAACGCTTCGGAAGTTGCCTGGGTCTTTTCATTCAATATGTATACGGCTTACCAGATTCTTTAATTTGGCTCTGGCAATTTTTGATTTTTTAATTTAGTAATCCTTAACATCGATTATGCTGGTCTTATGTCTATAGGAGATAACATCTTGCATACACTATTCTTTGAAGATGATCGGATTATTGCCGCTGACGACGAAGAAGACCGTGTATATATATTACGCAAATTGATACATGAGTATAACAAATGGGCTTTACAAATTAACTTGGATAAAACTAAATATATGGTAGTAGGTGGTCAAAGCAAAGATATCCCTACAGACAAAGGCACTATAAAAGCCTGCACAGAGTGTAAGCACTTAGGTGTTACTATAACGAATGATGAATGCATAAGGGACAAGGATATCTTAAATAAAGTAGCTCAGGGAAATCGAACAATTCAGTTACTTAACCCAATTCTATGGAATAAGAAGATAACGAGAACAACAAAGAAAATGTTATATAAAACAATTGTACAGAGCATATCCACATACATAAATAAGAAATGTGAAAGACTAAAATCGATGGAAATGAACTACTAGAGAATAAGTTGTGGAGTATCCCGTTTAGATGGAATACACATTGAAGACATTAGAGAACGTATTGATGTACATGAATCAATAATCGACGTAATTGAACAGAAACAATTGCTCTGGTAGCGAGACCTTAAAGAATATGCGAATGGGTTCCATTGCAAAAGAAAAAAAAAGAAATTACGAACCAAATGGAAAGAGAAGGATATAATAGCAAAGCAAGCAAAAATACTTGAGGAAGATGTTTGGGAACATCGCAATATGTGGCGTCTAAGAAGAGGAAAACGGCAGTAAAGCTGTAGAAATTTGCATATATTTAATAGCGCCATTAATTTTATTATTCTTATATTCTCGTATTACAGCATCGTTTTCTTTGCTCTCATATAATTCTTGAAAATGCTTTATCCATTGGTGTTTCTCTGTGTTATTTATTTGTACATTCTCACGTACTTCTTTTTTGGATCTAGAAGCATTTTTCATAACTTTTGTGTTTATCCTAATAATTTAATTTGTTATTTCTTATTTCACGATTTATAATACTTCGTTTCTTACTTGTACATAGTTCCCCCAGTTCTCTTGCGTGTTTAGAAACGCTTTCTTTCTTTCTTTTTTTTCCGTGTTCTGCTACATCTTTAATCTCTTTATCGTACCGTGATGTTTCCATTTTAGTTTTATTTTTGTTAACTTTTCTTTTTTGCAAAGCATTTGTATGTAGCAGCATCAATTATTTTTGGTTTAAATTTTATTTACATTTTATCAATAGAATGACCTAATTCTTTCTCATCTTCCTCCAGCTCTTGTTTTAATCTACTTTGATACAATAATTGTACACTTGCGTCATATGTTTGCATATTTTATGCTTGGTAATACGTCATTCCTAACTCGAGCATTAAAATTTTCAATTGTGTTCATTAGTAATTTGACTGTGTCGTAGAATTCTTCTCTTTCAGTTTAAGATCTTCTCTTGTCAGGAGCGTAATTTGATATAATTTTTCGTTCTTCTAATTTCAAAGTTACTAGCTGAATTATTTCATAAGAATACTTAATATTTGTTATGCTCTTAATTAATATATGCACCCCGCATGTGCTCTTGTTTGTTTACGCCACTACACCATTTAATAATTTCCTCTTATCACCGTTCTTTTTCCCTTTCTTTTCATGTCACTAATAGTACATAAATGAATATCATGGTTTTCCAGTTCTGTTATTATTTCTTGCTCTTTAGTAATCTAAGAGTCTACATTCAAGGTTCCTATTCTTAAAGTTTCCCTTGTCATCTTGATGCCCAATATATAACTTTCATGAGCATGTATCATTTGTTTATCTCGAGTAAGGGGATATCCGTAAATAATAGCTTATTCGGAAATCAGTTATCTAAACGAACCTTCTTCGCGCTTATTCCCGGCAATCGATGTTCTGCTGTATTTTCTTTTTTACTAATTCACAATTATTATGTAATTGAAAGTATAATTGAATTTGATATGTTTTTTTCATCAGTGTCGATTAAACAAAAAAAAATGTTAATCACTCGTAAAATTAAGAACCTTTTTGGGCATTTTTAAATAAGGAATTTGAACTTTTTTTTGTTGTAAAGCACCTAATTCAGAATTCATTTTAGTAAACCTACCCGGATTTTCCCATTTTGATTTTTTACTTTCCTTATCCTATAATAAGGAAAGTAATGTAATCGGCGGAAATTTTACCTACCCAGTTTTTCACATTTCTGGACGAAATATAGTCTCAGGACACTAAAAAAGTTGGTTTGAGCCATTGGTTCGTGTGTGTGTGTGTGTGTGTGTGTGTGTCTGTCGGTCTGTCAGTAAACAGGATATCTCGAGGACCATAAGAGCTAGAGACTTACAATTTGGTATGCAAGTTACTTGTAGGTAGGGGACGCAGTGCGAAGCTTTTGGTAAAAATCGGCCGAGCCGTTTGGTCGCAAGGTCGCAAAATTGGTCGGAAAGCGGTCGCAAATCTAAACGGTTAAAGATACAAAAAATTTATGAGAATAAAAATGATTTGTTATCATTAGATAAACATCAATTTAAAATAAAAGTTAATAAAATAAGAATTCGAAAAAAATTGAAGCTCAGGATTTTTATATACCGGGTGTTCATAAAATGTTTCGGGAAATTTATATTACCGGATAAACCAGACCGAGACGAACAAAAAATTACAATGAAATTTTTTGATCCGAGGTCAAATAAATAAGTTATAGCCGATTAAAAATTAATTAAACGAACCAATCACAGAGCGCTCGGAGAGCTACCGGGCCGACTGCTGGAGGACGGGAGCGCTTGGTCGCTAGGAGGGAGCACGCAGGCGATAATGGCGAAGGCTGTGCGGCCGAGTTCGCATGGTTACCTTCAGTGACGTAGCAAAATTTTAAGTACGAGTCAATTATTATCTTGTACTGTTTATTTTAATCAGCTTTCTAGTGTTGGACTCGCGCCTCGTCCTTTTTCAAATTAACAAGTTCCGAGACGAGAGCAGCGCAGGGCCGAGACGATGGACACGGTATAATATAAAATAATAAGATAAGGAAAGTCGTGTAATGTTCACACCAGATTTTTAGAATTATGTTTATGTTGTAGGAAGAAATTTACATAAAGTAGATGTTATAAATTATAAAACCATTTCTTTCGATAAAATGGGTTAGGTGTCTATAATACTGAAATAGTAAATTTTCGACACAGAATTTCTTCTCTTTCATTTACGAAAAAAAATTGCTTTGCGTATTTACATCAGAAAAACATGTATTATTTTCGTATAGTTAAAAATAAAGTATATCCCATATTGTCGTTCTTGCGTGCATAGTAGAAGATTGTTGAAAATATAAAAGCTGTCTGTTATCCAGTTACATTCTTCAGAAAGGAGTTGTTTGTACATCAATTAACTATTCAATTAATAAACCATTTAACTAATCTAATTATATCTTTAGTTGTCTTCACGTTTATTTTTAACTTTTGTTTTTTACTTTAAATGGAAATTTCAGGTGAGCGATCGAATTAAAAAAGAGCGTTAAAAATTCGCATTATTGCACAAACATATTAAACATTCGTAATAGAAAAAGTTAAATTTCTAGTGTGCCCCATTAAAAGTAAAAGTGTTTTATTTTATTACATAAAAAGTCATCTTGTAAGAAGCTTTAATCATTTAATTAATTTAAAGGAAGACGGAATTTTGAACTAATAACATCCGTTAAAAAAATTAGTGGTCGGAATAGTCAAAATACAACACTGCATTTAATAGATTTAAAATATATATAATTATAGTATTAATATTATAAATGCGCACGCCAATTGAACTTTTTTTTCTATTGTTGAAAACTTTTGATGGCAGAATTAATTGCGAACACGCGAAACATCTTTAAATGGCATTTTACAGCTCCCTATAAATTTAATGGTACTGTAAAAGGTATTTACTTTTTTGCTATGGAGTATGTTTTCTAAGACACTCAAATTAAAGGCATAACTACGTAAAAAATAAAGTACCTGTAACGCCTAAAAAATTATTTTTAACATTATTTACTTTGAGATGGTTTTGCATAAACAATGTTTCAGCTTTAATTCTGTTCGGCCAGTTTTATTGGTTGAAAAAACGGTGACACAGATTAGCTTAATGGTTAATTTAATCTAGGTGTTGTTATCTGAAATAAAGCGTGAAAAAAAGCGCCGATACTTTGTTTACTAATCCCAAACGTGAGATCGTTGAAGAGCCTTTAAATAATCTTTTCGCCAATGGATAATTTTGCAGCATAACCAGTTACAAGTTCTACGTCTGTGCTGTGCGTAACGTAGGTAGAAAAAAGGTTAATAAAATGGAGGTGTGCTCGCGTTGTCATGGCAACTGTACGCCAAGGTACAGGTGAACACAAAATCACTCCGCGTTAGCAGCGCGCCGACGGAAATGTATGTAGCGGAGTTAATTTAATTCGTCGGGTGTCCCGGGGTAGGTTTAATTAGGTAATTAGAGGCTCGCGAAGAAAGCGTTTAATAACATCTTTATTTAATGGAACGTTTAGACCAGCTGATACAATTAAGATTTGACATCTTAATCGGCGGCTAATGAGGTGCACGTTGCAGTGCAGATCTGACGAGGATCGGGCGCGTCCTTGTTTAAGGATGCCGTTTGTTTGTGACACGCTTTTCTTTACAATGGTCCGTTTTTGCCGGTAATTGAATTATTCAAACTGCAGGCCGCTCTTTTTATTCGCATTCTTGTTCGGTCTTGCGCATTCCTTTTATTTACGCCTTGCGACGTGCAATTAATCACTTTTCCTTTTAGTGGTGGCAGTGGTTGTTCCCCGATGGGATTACAATAACGGCATTGTGTCTTGTAAATCCGTCACTCTTGCATCGTTTAATTGTCGATATCTCGTCGGGGAGGCCGCCGCTCGAGCGCTGCCGTGTTGCGTCGACAATTAATTGATTTGTCTCCGTTAATTAAGTAGTTTTTTGCCTCACTTTGGCATTCCGAGTGCATGCGCCGCCTTTTCAAATCGGTCGTTATTCCCAGACAAAAAGGCGATGACGCTCGCAATTACAGGATCGGAAATGCCCTTCGCATCGGCCATATTTATGACCGATACATTTGCTGCTGGGAAATTTTGATTGTCGCGTGGGCTAGGCTGTTTGGGTTTCATGGGCCGCCGTGATACGATTTCCTTCGCGGTTTTGCCAACTGCATTCGCGGCTCCTGACGCAACACATTTTGGAGGCATTCCAAAGTGAAACGAAAATTTTGCTGGTAACCAAATTAGTGTTATTGAAGATTATGCAGTTTTCTTTGTTGTTCATTTGAAGATATTAAAATGCAAAACTATAGATTCACATTTTGTAAACTTAAATGTTGTGATCATTTTGAATAGTGTGTACTGATTGTTATGTTAGAAATAATTGAAGTAAGGTAAGACCTTCCGAGTGGATTTCCGGTACTAGTAGTAAACAAAATAAGAGAACAGTAACGGGTATAATATGCAACAAACGCATCCGACGATAAAATAATGTAAAAGTCCAAAGTAATAGGGTATAAAAGGAGGCAAAGCAACACCAGTTAGTCATAATACGAACATGAAGTGAATATAAATATAAGAAAATGCAGTGCAACTCTTTTACACTTATTTGTTTATTAAGATTGATAATAAGTACTTTAGAATGTATTCATACTAAATACGAGTCATCCGAGTTAATCATTCTTGCATCACTGGAATGATTAGTAATTTTACCGTTCTAGATGAATAAATTTTGAATAAAAACTTTTTATTTTATTTTACTTTTATCTTCTTCCATTTACTTCAAGGTGTTGGGGAATTGAGCCATTTTCTGTATTCTTTCCTGTTATTAGCTAGAGTTTTTATTTGTCCTGTTGTTTTATTTCTCCATTTCTTCCACAATTTCAACTTCTTTACTTGTTAGAGATGTGATATTCTATGTTCCGAATCTTATCCTATTTCTCGCCAGTCGTTTCCTATTAATCCGTCCTGTTCCGAATCTCGTTTGGTTACTCGGAATCTATGTACTCCGTGTGGGTGATTAGCCCAACGACAGAGGCCCCGTTACCTCGGAACAACTGGGCCGTATCCTGCCAGGGTGTTATCAGCCGGGTCAGCTGAACCCCGGTTATTTTTAGAGGGTGTTACTCCTCCATCACTCCCCAATTTATCCTGGCTTGTGACCCAATCTTGGATCCAGGTTTGTTGCGTGAATAAAAACTCACGATAGTTTAATATTGGATCTTTGGTTTTTGAATCAATTAGGAAAGTTGTTAATCTAAAGAATTTTTGTAACCTCGTTACATACACAAAAATTGCTCATAGGTTACGGTTATATGTTCATCTTTTTTTTATAATCTGTTCTGATTTAGATCAGATTTTTTAAAGAAGTTTACATTTATTTACTCAAAAAAATTTCCGCAATTGTTTAGACCAGGGGTTACCAATCTTATTTTGGCCGTACCCCACCTAAGCATCTCTAAAATCCTGATGTCTGTCTTCCGTGATATATAATACTTAATATTCAATACACTTTTTACTCGGAGGAAACCTACAAGGCCGTTAATAACTCATTTTTGAAGTACCTCTTTAAAAATAAAACTTAGTTTCTGTGGAGCATGTGCCCTACGTTAGGAACAGCGGGTTCAGACGATCTCAAAATAAAAAACAAATAGAATTTGTTTTGAAATTATCATATCTGTTATCTCTATGTAAGTTTTTAAGTAGTTTCTCAAACGCGAAAAAATAATTTTTATTGTTTATTACGTTTTTTGGTAATAATACGTTCAATAACTTGTATATATTTTCATTTCTCTGTATTTGTGACTAGTAATAGTAAATCTTATCGCAAACGTTATTTTGACATTAAGAACTGTTATTTCAGGTTGTGGGACAAATTTGAATAATCGAAATAGTCGGAATTAGTATTCGAATAGTTAAAATTGATATTGAAATAGTTGAAATCGGCATTCCAATTATTCAAATTTTCAAAATTGGTACTTAAATAAATTGGACTTTTTAAAGAATTGGGGATACCTAAAAAAAGAAAAAGCACTACAAAACCGGAAAACATTTGTAAACATTTGTTAGTACTGTTCTTTCAGTAAGATTTCGTACTCAGATATTATTAATTATTCATATACGAATCCTAACTACTCTGAACGCTACAGCACCCTGTGCGGCACTAAAATCCGGCACACATTCAGAATTTTAATTTCCACCATAAGTAGTTAAAATTCAAAATGAAAAATTGGCCATTTCCAACCAGTTTTGTTTAGTTATTTACTAAAACTGACTGATCTTTTTTGCGTTTATCTTATGGTCTACCAGTTTTGGTCGCAATTTGTAATGTAATATACGAATATCCATGTCGACCTCTGGCATTCATATCACAAAAAAAATCAAAACATTACGAATAACCCCAAAAGCAATTACATATTTAATAAAAGAGAAAAGAAGAGCTAGAAAGACATGGCAGAGATCCAGAACAAGAGAAAACGGGAATAGACTGAATGCTCTTACATTACAATTCTAAAGAAAAAAAAAAAATTGGGAATGAAGTACTAAATACCTATCTTAAAGAACTAACTGAAGATCAAAGTATGAAACACTCACTCTGGAAAGCTGCAAAGAGAATTAACAGATCAATAAAACACATTACATCGATACGCAACGAAGACTAATAAGCAAAAAGCTGATATATTCGCAGCTTATTTAGAAGATATATTCCAACCACATGCAAAACAGATCCGAATGCAAGTTTAAACAGAACTAATAGCAAGAATAGTAAGTATACCATTCTCAAGGAACTCCACAGAAATAAAATTGACTCGGTCAATGAAAATGTATTAAAACAAATACCAGGGAAAGATTTTGTGAAATTTACATATTTGATCAATGCAGCATTTAGACATGTTTCAGTCTTGTGGAAAACAGCTGAAGTTATCTTGTTACCTAAACTAGGAAAACCTATTCTAAAAGCTATTTTTAAAAATAATTGAAGAATAACAACTCATCCCTCTACATTAACTCGGGTTTCGTAGTAAACATTCTACGGTCGATTAGGTACATCGTGTTAAAGATGTGATCGAAAAATTTCTCGAGGAGAAGAAAATATGCTCGGCGATATTTTTAGACATTGCTAAAGCATTTGATAAAGTTTGGCACGAGGGCTTACTAATGAAATTAAAACGATATTTATCTACCCAATATTTTCAGCTCTTGGGCTCATACCTGACAAACTTAACCTACAAAAATTAACCAAGAAAATTTGTTTTCCGAACTTAAAATAATAAAAGCAGGTGTCCTCCAAGGAAGTGTTCTTGAAACAGTACTATATCTTTGTATACATGCAATCCCAAAAAATTAAATTATCATATTAGCCACATTTACGAGGGACACCGCACTACTAGCTATACAAGATAATATCGAAGAAACAACGGCCAACCTCCAAGGCGCAATTAATGAAATAAATACGTAGATGACAAAATGGTGTACATCCACGAATAGAAAAATGAACCATCTTCCAGTAAATTTGAACAATAACACAATCCCACACCAAGGAACGGCCAAATACCTAGGTCTATATGTAGATGCAAAACTGAAGAGGAAAGAGCATGTTAAAAAGAAAATAACCGAATTAAAATATAATAGTATGTATTGGCTTATGGGAAAAAATTCTCAACTATCAGTTCGAAATAAAGTACTGGTTTACAAAGAAGTGATGAGACTTTGGCAATTATTCTTGCATTCAGAAATTCCAAAAGCGAGTTTTACGAAATACGGTAAATGCCCCTTGGAATGTGCGAGGCAAGGATCTGCATCGGAATTTCCAGGTAGAGATGGTCGAGGACGTGATCAGGAAGCTTGCCAAAAACCAAGAGGAGAGGCTTCATAGACATCCAAACCAAGCTCTACAACTTCTGGTCAACCAATATCTTATCCGCAGGCTTAAAAAAACGAAACCTTTTGAGCTAGTGTATAACAATGAAAAGCAGAGTACAGTGCAAGCGTAGCCATGCTAGGAATGCGTGCAAAATCTTTCAGAAGCCAGCAAGGATCCGATGGAAATATCCGGACTAATAAGTGTCTTAATAATTTAGGGCACAAATAAAATGTTTGTTAATCTCAAGGATTAGGTGCATTGTTAATTGTAATAGAAAATACGAATAACACAACTAAAATATGTTTTATAATAATAAGTTGCGTAATCAATAGCTTTAAAATTGATTCATTGAACTCAAAACTCCAATTGTAATTTTCACTACAATTTTAAATAATATCCTATTTTTGACCATGGATATAAAAAAATCGGACCCAATTTTTTATAAAATTTTATAATTGAAGGTTCTTTATTCTTCGCTCGTTAAGCAACTGAAAAGTATTCCAATCGATTGCTTTTAATCCCCCTTAAAAACTTTTTTTAAAGCAGCTCATATTGCGCTGCAGACGAGTTATGAACAAATGTTAGTGTAAACATAGCATTCACATTAAAAACCGGTATTCCAGGCTTTTCTTTCAGCCCATTTCCCGTGTTCCGATTAGGTTTTTCAAACATCTCGGACTTTTTATAGCGATAAAATTTCCAGATATTTTCTTTAAGGCGAATATCAAGTTTCCTCGTGGTCTCAGTGAGTGAATGAGTGAGCGAAGATTACCGTCAGCTTTACATGTACATATGACAAGGCGGAAATTGTGGATATGTAGGAAATAAAATAACGAGTTCATTTTCCATGTAGTTTGAACAGTTACAACTTTATCAAAATAACATACAATCTTCCCTTCTGTCATAAAAATGTGGTCACAAGTTCGGAAAAACTATTTTTCGATTGCAACAATCATTTGCAAATGATAAATGTAGAAAACTTGTAGTGTTTAAAATACCTTTCAAGTAGGGATTGCATTTCAGATATAATAATTTTGTTTATAGAAAGGATAATGTTTCCTATTGAAACTTTAGCCATATATAATAATAATTTATTGTGAATTAATTTTTGCAGGATTATCGGTAAATTTATGCAAGATTATTTTATTTTTTTATAGCACTAATAAAGTAGTTTTTAGATATGTATATGAACTAGACATAGGCGAATGGTATCCACGATATGTACAATTAGCATGGCACGATAAACCGTTATTTTTGAGTGAATCTCTTATTATACGAGGTTGCACGTAGATAGATAATTATTGAAGCTACGTCCATACTTGTGTTTACGCTAGGAACAAATGTTGCCATTCCATCGTTTCATTCTATCTGGTATTAATTAATACCGGCATCATATTGCAGTACCGTTGAAGGCAAAAGTCGCCAAATTGGGCGGGCCGCTTTGGAGATGCGTATCCCGATTGCTTTCTACCCTCCCCGGCATTTGGCATTTACGGGTTGCAAAGCAACGAATTGCCCCAAAAATGCAGGGTAGATTAAAGCTAATAAACAAGTAATTTTCGCTTAATATCTCTTTCGGATGGGAGTCGTGGATAATTCCTTGACAGACTGTATTGCATGTTCAGCATTGTTCATTTGTAAATTAAATTTAATGGGAGTAAAAAGTTTGGATTATTAGTTATTTTTTTATAACGTGAAGTCTAAACAAATAAATGCATATGATATAGTACGCCTTTTATTAATAACAGCCCCACAAATAAAAAAAAAAGTTTCTGACCTGGGGGTTTTACTATGCTTACTATATGTTTTTGGAGTCGCTGAATCCGAATCCGATGACCATGTAGCTCCATCGGGTTTGGGTTTAGCCATAACCTCCAAAAACTTCTAATGTAGGAGGCTGTTATTACAGCGTTAAATTTTTTTTTTATTTGGTCTAGGGATCAAAATATATTGACCATATGTTTTTGGGGTTGCCAAATCTAAAGTCTATTCAACTCAGTAACGTCAGGGTTCCACCATAACCTTAAAAAAAACTAATGATGTAAGCCATTTAGCACTAAAATTTTTTTTTCTAGTCAGATTCAGACTACACTTACTATATGTTTTTGGGGTTGCTGACATTGAAATCAACGTACATTTAACCCTGTCACTCTAGAATTATGACATAACCTCAAAAAAACTAAAATTCAAGCCCAAAAACAATTTTTAATTCAAATGAACCCATAAGATTGTAAGCTCATAATCCAGAAACCCTTGAACCCGAATCCTGAATATTCTAATGTTCTAATTTCATGAAAGTTTTCCTTACGCCATTTTCATCTTATGAAGAGTACCCTAAAACTGTTGTACCCTAATACGTTTATTTCTCTCGTATTTGTTCTTAATATAAAACCGCCTTACCGTCGGCATTGGCGTTACCCGATATACACCACGAGGAGGTTGCATGTAGCTCTTAAAAGGGCTGTTTGATATGATTCCAGCTACTATAACATAAGTGGTATTACTGTTTTACCTATTTCCTTTTTTCAAGCCGTAACGCATTCTCTTTTCTTCAAATGAGCGGTGCAAGGGATTTCTTTTACGTGTTTTATTGTCCTGCGTTTCCTTTTTGAGCATCCAACAGAAATCTACCAGCATGTTCACGTCCCATCAACCCTGACGAGTTTCCATTACTTTAAGATCTCGATGGAAACGTTCCCCCTGCTCTTCGCTGAAATGACCAAGCCTTGTTGGGAAATTCATCTATATGGGAATCCAGAAAATGGAGTTTCAAGTTCATTAAACAGCCCAGTTTTTCGTAGTCCTTTATCAAACCAGGAACGATATCTCTGTATTATGGACTTTTTCGATTTCCTAGAAAATTTCGTGCCACTGATCGAAAACTCAACCATGCTGCTTTCTCAAGTTTATGCATGTGATGGGTAAAGTCACGATCCTTAAACATTTTCCGAATTTGAGGTCCATCAAACACTCCTTCTTTTATTTTAGCCTCAGAAGGTTTAGGGAATTTTCTTTGCAAATATTGGAAACATTTGCCGTTTTTTAAGGTTATGGTTGAACCCTGACGTTACTGGGTTGAATATATTTTAGATTTGAACCCCAAAAACATCTAGTCACCATATTTTGATCCCCAGACCAAAGAAAATTTTTTTAACGCTGTTACTTTACATTAGTAGATTTTTTGATGTTACGGCTAAACCCAGACCCGATGGAGCTACGAGGGTGAATCAAATATAAACGAGACTTTTGATCTCGGGCGCGCAATATTAACGCGCGAGAGTTCCCGCTTCGTCAGGTGTTGGGTAGGGATGTCAGGAGTGGGGGAAGCAGGCGGGCGATTTCGTTCGTTCCTGTCAGTACCCGTCGTGACAATGTCCGAGCAGGAGGTGCCGTAGTCAATTGCGTAGCGTATTATCATTAAATTTCTCGCCACGGAAGGTGTAAAACCGGCTGAAATCCTGAGGAAATCGACTGCGCAGTTCAAGGAAGAGACACTGTCACGAGCTAGAGTGTTCGCATGACACAAAAAGTTCGTGGAGGGTCGTGAGAATGGTGAAAATGAGAGCCATGATCGCCGACCTCGCACCAGCATCACCAACGAAAACATCGTCCGCGTTCAACAATTTATAGAGGGTGACAGGCGTCTGACCATCGATGAGATTGCATCTGAGATTGGAATAAGTTATGGCGGCACTTTTTCGATCATCACAGAGGAGCTAGGGTTTCGTAAGGTGTGCACAAGGTGGGTGCCTCGCCTTCTGACAACTGAGCAGAAGTGCATCGTTCACTGTTGAACACCCTCCCTACAGCCCTGACCTATCGCCCTGCGACTCTCACCTATTCGGTCCTCTCAAGGAAGCCATGGGAGGGCATAGATTCGACAGCGATGAGGAGGTCGAGGTCTATGTGCGCAATTGGCTGGAAACACGACCAACTTCATTCTACGAGGAAGACATTTGAAAATTAGCTACACGTTGGGAAAAATGTGTTTTTAAATCAGGAGATTATGTAGAAAAATAGTCTGCTATTCTTTTGTTTCAAGTTCAAGTAAAATATTTAAAAAAAATAAGTCTCGTTTATATTTGATTCACCCTCGTACATGGACCTCAGATTCGGATTCGGATTCAGCGACCCCAAAAGCATATAGTAAGCATAGTGAGACCCCCCAGATCAGAAACTTTTTTTCTATTTGTGTGGCTGTGTAATTTAACATTTTCAAAACTTTGAATCAGACAGTAGATTTGAACGATTGTTTTGGCATCATGATACCTAGACTTTTCCTATGTGGACTATAAGGAAAAGCGCCAAACCCTGAACCGCCGTAGCCCGAGGAGTAAGCCGATTCGAAGCCCGGGTGGTTAATTTTTCAGAATGTTTTTTAGTGTGATACAAAATGTTTATCTAAAGTAATTATTCGAAACGGGGAGATTTATTTGTTAAATAACATCATTGAACTCAGTTATATTTTTTAAATCCCAGTTATTTTAAAGACTGTTTTGAATGTATTACTTTATACCAATTACAGTTTACACTTATTACAAGTCTAGCCATTCAAATGGTGTGATTTTTGGTAGGCTGCAAATATCTCACCAAATAATGCTTTCGTTGTTTTTAAAAATGATTATTCTTTTGAATGTAAGAACAACAAAGTACACGAAGAAACTTTTATGCTTTTATGATTCTGTTGAATAAGAACCTTAAACATAACAGTAAATCGATCTATTGATGTTTAATATCTTATATAAGAGTTTTATTAGTTTTTAACTTTTATATAATCCCAAACAAACTCTTTCAAAGAATTTTTGACGTTGGAGTTAATTTAATGAAATTACGGCACATTCACTTATTTAGTGGTGGCTACAAACAGTTGTATGATGAATGTCAGACTGTATAGTTTGGCAGCTATGTTAATATACGTGCTTTTGAATTCGCTCACCAATTTTTAATCAAACTATCACCGAATTTGAAGCTTACACCAAAACGCGTAAATTTCTATTTAAAAACTATGCAAGTATAGATATGTAATAAATAAGGTGCCAAAAACGTTTATTAGCACGAAAGTGAAGCTCCTAAAAACGAGCAAGTCCCCTTTTCTCTGATTTTATTGATTAGTGAAAATATGGAACGTCAGCGCTAGGGCTTTATCAAGCAGCAGAACGCTAACGCCGGCCAGCTTTTACACGGGAGTGTACAATGGAAAGGCAGAAAATAAAAGAAGCAGTCGAGTTACCGTTCGAAATGTAGGCCTCTCTGTACGCCGACCGAGCCGAGAATATACGGGAACTGGTTTTTAGGACTGCTTTGCCTTGTATTTCATTCTGTGACTTCGGATGGATTAGCCACATATCTGATGTAATAATGGTCACAAAAAACGTATCGATCTAACAAATGCCGGTGTTTACTCAACTCCGACTCGATACGTGGCCGACTGCCTCTCGGTGCGATAGATATATTAGCTTCAACCGCTGGAGCAGTTTCTAGGCATTTTGTTGTTTCTTAAGTTTTAATAGTTATATAATAATAGCGGCAAGTTTCGACGTTTAATAGATCTTTCCAAACGACTTCATCAATATGGTAGCAACTTCGACATGAAGATGACAGAGATGCCAAATTAAAGTGGTAAGATAGAAAATGATTTAACTCCCGATAAATTACACATTGTTAATATAACAAGATGATGTTTGGAAAGAAAATAGAGATTTAAAGTAATATTACTTTGTATTTATAATTTATATACCTGTAACGTTTTGAGCCTTATATTAGACAGTTAAAAAAAAACTTCATTATTGCAATTTTAATTTAACCCAAAGTTACAAATATCAATGTTGTTTTCTGATTTCTGTAAGTTTCCTACGGCTATATTTATTTTGATGTGTATTAAAGAGGATATTTTAAGAGAACAAGGAAATTAAAAAAAGACTAATATCAACGAGTTTTCATTTAGTAATAGATAAAATTGTGGTTGTTATAATGTTGATGCAATTTTTATCATTACCAGTTAGTCCCTGATATTTCTAGTTACCGCTATCTTTTATTATACTCGTGATATATTATTGCAACCAGTGATATGGCTCTGCTGATTTTAGATTATGTTTAATTGTATCAATTCTTTAGTACTGGCTTATATAAACTCTTTAGTCATAGAAAAATTGCGCGATCTTGTTGTATGATTTGAAATTGTAATATGAAACAAAAGAAATTGCTAAAAATAGCACATTTGTTTTTTGGCGAATAGTCGATTAGTGCTCAGCTCAACAGTTTAAATGAATGTGAGAGGTGGCAGATGAATTCGGTGTTGATCATAATGGGAAAAACAAAAACTTGGATAGCTGGGTGCCGCATAAACTAAATTCCGTGATATGAATACAGCTTGGTCTCCGTTTCTTTCGCGTAACAAGTGTGATTCCTTTTTTCATCTCATTGTCAGATGTGATGAAAAATTAATTCTCTACAATAATCGGAAACATTCATCACAGTGGCTAGACCAAGGAGGAGCACCTAAACAGGATTCTAAGTCAAAATTCCATGATTACAGTCACAGTTTCTTTAAGTCCGACAAAAAATAATAGGAACTTGAAAATATCTGTCTTTACTGCCAGAATTAGTCAGCCGAAGAGAACTGATTCTTTTTGCCGATAATGCCCAAGCATAAGTTTCACAAATTACTTAAAAAATTGAATGACCTGGGTTATGGAACAATATATCATCTCTCTCTACCTTATTCTCTCCAGATCTGTCTCAAATAATTTGCTGTTGTTTAAGATATGTGAACAATTTTCTACGAGAGGTTTTTAAAACACTTTTTCTCTCCAAAATTTTATTTCATGGGAATAAAACTACTACAACCCAGTAATTTTTATCATTACGTCATTGCATACATATATTTAAGACGACTGTTCTTATTCATATATATCCGTCACAATCGAAGGTTACTTGATATATGAAACCTTAAATATGAGTTAAAAATGTATAAAGTCAATGACTTTCGATTGTGACAAATATATATATGAATACAAACAGTCGTCTTAAATATATGTAATGATGTAATAATGTAATGATCAAGTGTTACGCAATGCATACGGGATTTTTTCCTATACGTATAAAAGTCTAAAACGCTATGAAAAAGTAAACATTCTGACGTCTTGAGAGTTAGCTTGACAGCACATACGTCATATTAAATGTAATTACTAACCATATAAGCATTGAAATAGTATATCGTCAAACGTTGCCTTAATATTTACCAAGTTAAACTCTTATTATTGGTAATATCGAGGTGCAATTACAAAGTGTTAGTTTTTCCCCCGCGTATCACGCCAGCCGGCCTCTGCGATGCGGCTATCGCCCAGCGCGGTGATCCTTCGAGCATTTACTAAGCCACACGGAAATACATACATACATATATATATATATATATATATATATATATATATATATATATATATATATCCCTAACAAACTTCTTTTTCTTCTATTCTTATATAGGCTATTGAGCTGTTTCTGACCACACATTTCGTGTAGCACTATGAACCACGTTGGGTGTACCCCGGGCCGGTGGCTAGTATTGGTTATTGATTAGTTAATAGAATTTTTAACGGATGCATTCCTCGTTATACTTAGTACGCAATTATTTTTGCACTAATATGCACCACCGTTAAAGTTAAGGTATTGATAAAAAAAAGTAGCCGAAAATGTGTTAACGATGCTTAATGTATATGATTTCGACGCGTCAAATCCACAGCACACCGCCGATAAAAATACGCCCATTCATCTACATCGAGCACGTGCCTTTGAAATTATAAAAAAATAATTTTGATTGTTTTATTTTCTTGTTAAAGCCTAGAAGTGAAGAGAGTCAGAGAGGATATTTAGATTTTTAATAACTTTTCAAATCAAATAAACACCCGTATCGTCTTCTCAATAATATATAAAATTGTATTCAATTTTTTTTACTTATATTTAATAGTTAAAACCTTAAAACATTTTTACAGCGTCATTCAAGATTAGCACCTCCCCCTTCTCCCCAATCTAAGAAGGTTAGTTAGGCGCTTTATATTTCGTTATATAGTCGACAAGACTCCTAATAATAATATTAAATTTAGCTTAGTACAAGGGCTAACAAATATATAATCAATATTGATTTTTGGACACGCGATACGTCTTAAATGCATTATTGCATTGTCGCACTGGAACAACACTTTTGGCATTTTCAATACGTTTTTTCACGAGCCTAATATTTGCTAGTGCTGTTTTTTCTTTTTCTTCTTCCAAAAAACTGATATCATCACTTTTCCAAGAGATGGTTACGTATGGTACGCTAATCGTTTTTTTAAGCCAGTTTTACGCGGTCACTTTATTATTCGAATTGTTCTTTCGATTTCGATGTGTAGTGGTGAAAATCTATCCTTCGTTCATCTTTATCAAGCACAGTAAAGAAGTTTTTTAAAATATAGTTTATTCTGTGGAAACTGTAAATTCGCTCACTAGTAGCCTCTCACTCGCGGACTTTCACTTGTATGTCATTCAAAAGCATTCTGTAAATTGTCGATAATTTTTTGTGTAATAGCAGCTTTCAGATTTTTAGGGACAGGGTGCATCGCTGATGCTTGTCCACCCCCTTCAATTTGTTGGTTCAAAGTTCAATGGTTTTTATAGGATGAACATAAGTAATCTAGTCTAAAAAATCATATATTTGCTTCGTTGTTCTTTTCCAAAAAGAAATAATTGAATCACAACAAATTCAATTTCTATTTAATTACGTATTTCAGTACCCCTATTTGTTAAACAACATTAGCGTCAAAATGCATCTGTAAGAAGGAAACTTATGACCAGATGTGTAGTTGTTGCTATCCTATCGGCTTTTATGATTATATGAATCAAAATACTTATCAAACCACCCCCGAATTTTATGATTTTTGATTCTAAAGTTTGAACTTATTAAAGCGTTAGCCATGACATAAGTTGTCCTAGTGAAATGATTCTCCAAATAATAATCATAATAATAATAAAATGGAAAGTGTAATTATTGAAATAGTTTATTGTTATTGATAAACAACAAAACAAGAACAAACATATTGCGTATGAAACATCTAAAAGCAGTGAAGATCATTTAATACGAAATAATCGTATTAAATAGAATATAAGTCACCGCAGAGGAAATTATTTCAGTTACAACTTGAGTCATATCTTTTTGTAATGAAGTCGACCTCGACTGCTTTCTGATTAGCTTGTTTGCCTAGCATACTCGTGTATACAGTTGAATTCCTTGCTAGCTGTTTCCGATTTTTATTTTATTTTATTCAGAAACATCTAAAAACAAGAACTTTCACGTAAGAGATAAAATTATTCGTTCCATGTCACTGCGATATTCAGCGCGTTAGTAAACCCTGAGGAACATCTTAAATCACAACCAAGTTGTGATTACCTGTCGATATTGTTATATTTCATGTTTTAATATATGAAATAGTGAAAAAACACTAGCGCCAAATATGAATACTGACATTTAGAAACACATTTACTGTATTACAAAGAATAGTATTTCATATATAGAGTAACACGAACATAATGAATTCCATTGAACCGATCTTTGCATATTTCGAATATAAGGAACCATATATATATATAAAATATAAGTGCCGGTATCCAAACAGTATTTAGATAATGAATTAAAAAAAAATTTCTATGGATATCTCAATAATAATTGTTGAAATATCTGTACTTTTATTTAGATACAATGTTTAAAGAATAAGGTATAGGTATCTAGGTAATAAATTAGTAAGAGTATATATTGTACAACCCTGATTCTCATTACATATCCACATTTTCTTCATCTTCTATCTCATTAGGTTTCTGGATCACGTTATCTACAATATCTTCAAGAAGAAGAAAATTCTCAAACTTTGATTTTTGTTCAACTAATCTCTTAAAGGCAGATCATCTGTGCTAAAATGGCGAGATGAGACATTGCATGGCTTCAGCAACATTCTTTTACACGTCTAGATATTTAGCGTGAATACTTAATAAATTATCATGAATTCACGACAATGCGAAATTATTCTCTATTCCAATCATGTCTGCATATTTTCAGATTCGTCCCAGCTAAAAAGGTCGTTGAACTTTGTTCTTTTATTGCTTACTCTTCACTCCCAGTCACTCTCGGGATGTTTTATTTAAATATGTTGCATTTACTGATCCTTTCAAAAACAATATCATGGTCCTTTATTAGTTAATTTGCTCTGCTAAGCTGACAAACTCTTGTACTTCTATTATATCAGCATCTGTCTAGCTCCATTAGCTTTTCCTTTCTGCTTAAACCATTAAAAAATCATTGTTTAGGTCTTATTTTATCGAGTTTCGTGTTTTCCATATACATTGGCCTTGTTTATCGTTTCTTCTAATATTTTAATTTTTAACCAACTGATTACGCTTTTTGCTTTGTTATGTTTACAAATCAAAAATGCACATAATACAAAAGAAAAAGTGAAATTATAGTAATACTTATTGGGGTAGTAGATTCTGAGAAATTCCAAGAAAATATAATAGGTGTACAACTTTGCTTACGCCGTTTTTTCCGACATTCGAGGCTTTATTATAAAAAACTGATTTTACATTTACAATTAAAAATATTGTCCAACGCTGGCCACTACTTTCTCCCATCTTTCGGGCAGTGTACAATCCCGAGTCGAAAAAATGCTCATTTTTTGAAGCGATCCACGTATCGATCCAATTTTTGACTTCTTCATAAGAACGTAAGTGCTGGTCAGCCAGGCCGTGTGTCATTGATCGAAACAAGTGATAGTCAAAGGAAGCAATATCTGGAGAATACGGCGGGTGGGGTAGGACTGATTTCAACGTTTCCAAATATGTTTTGATTATTTTTTATTTATTATGATTTTCTGTGCTTGGGGTTATCGTAATGAAACCATTTTTCGTCCCCAGTCACAATTCGATGCAGAAATCTCTTCCGTCTTTGTCTTTGAAGCAGCTCTTCACAAGCAAACAAACGCCGTTCAATCATCTCTCGGCTTCAATTCATGTGGCACCCAATTTCCTTGTTTCTGAATCATTCCCATGGCTTTGAGGCGTTTTGAATGGCTTGTTGAGTCACTCCTAATGATCCTGCCAATTGTTCTCGCGTTTTACACGAGTCTTCATGAAGTAATGCCTCTAATTCTGCATCTTTGAACACCTCTCTTCTTCCATCGTCATGCCGGTCTTCGATGTTAAAATCACCGTTCTTGAAGCGTTAAAACCACTCACGACACGTTCTTTTACTAATAACGGTCTCACCATTAGTATTTGAGAGCATTCTATGAGCCTCAGCCGCAGATTTCTTCATATTGAAGTAGAAAATTAAAACTCCCGCAAATGACGGGAATTTGGTTCGTAAACTGACATTTTCAATCGAGAATAACTTTACTATGCTGACACAAATCTACTAAGTTTCCATGAGGTTATGTTGACAAATATCCAAGCTTATTGTATGACGTCTACATCTGTTATTTCCACCACCACTTACCGCCCAAAGCCATCTATTAGAAAACGGCGGACGCAAAGTTGTACACCTATTAAATTAAACATTTTATGTGATAGCAGGTACTTGATTGACGTATACTTTCTCAGGTGTTATATTTTGTAGTACATATATACTCTTAATTGAACTTTATTATATCACACTTTAGTAGAAAGTTTTATATACCTTATTTGTGAGTCCGCGCTAACAATGTTGTCGTATGTTGTTCGTTCAAAATTGGTCTTACCTATCATTTCGGGTATGATCAGTTTCTGTATAACTCAGGTGCACTATAATTTAGAGTGTGAGTTTTCTATTGTTTATAGACTCTTCCTAGTAGTGACTACCTTACACAAGAGCAAAGTAGTGGGTTTATGAACATTCAAAGTTTGTGTTTGTTTAAGTTTTTATTATGTGTAAATTTTCCATATTTTGTTACCCTCTTATTTATGTGCTTTTGTTTATGAAATAGTTACTTTAAGTTCGAATTTTTTTAAATAATAATAAATAAAATAGCTAATATCTTGTATATTTGTTTTTTTCGTTTAGAAAAAATCGCTTTTATTATACATAAAACGTCATTTTAGGTTTTTATTTAAAAGGAGAGAAAATATAATTAGGAATGCATTTGTAACTGCCTATAGTGTAAAATGGGTTACATACCAGATTTAATTGTGTCCACATACCAAATAAGTGTGTATTTAATAGTTCAGATACTATATGTCTTTTTAGTTAATTGTTAATAATACCGAGCTTTATTACTTTTTTCTTATATAAATTTTCTTATAATTTCCAGCAAAACAACGCCGTCATTGCTCGCCGTGAAAATGAAAATGGGTGACGTGCACGGTTGTGCGGCTTATATTTATATTTATTGCTACAGTAATATTGATGCCCAGAGCATATAGTCATTTCTGCGCCTTCGCTTTTCACTACTCCCCTTTTTTCGTTTAACACGCACTGTTTCTCACGGTTATCGACCTGCGACTTCGGACCACTTCTCAAAGAAATGTTTTTGAAAATTATTTACCGTAAAATTCAAAGATTTCGCTAAATTGTATTGTTATTAATTTGGATTTTGTAAACACGAAATTTTGCTATTTCAGAAGATTATTTCATACTGACCATAGTTTTGTGAGTTCCATGCCTCAACGAATGAACTGCGTAAGACACATTTGGGGCCTGTGTTTCGGTAGCACTCATGCATATTTCAGCAAATGCGTTAAAATTAATACGATCATTATGTTCAAACGAAATGTAGCCATAAAGAGAATGTTAACACGTATTGGCGCGCGGCTCGCCTTTTTAAGGAGGTTCGTTCCGCCGATGTTTTAATTCTGTGTGCCAAGCCTAATTAGTATGTTTCTCGGACATTTTGTAGTTCATTCAGCGGATCAACGTGCACGCGGCCAATCAGATAAACCGGCAATTAATACCTAAGCAGGCTTGATAGTAAAATGCATTATACAGGAGCAGGGCAACCCACACATCACGATAAATGGTGCACATTAATAGCCCGATTAATTATTCGTAATCTGCTCAATGGTACATCCTGAAGTGACGAAATACATTAATGTTATATTAATTGAGGTGTTGTATAATCTAAGGGGATTAATAAATTATTTGCCGCATTCAATTGCCGTTGTGATAAATGGGAACGGTAGAGTGAGGCAATCCATCTTCCGTGCAAGGTAGGTATGCATTCTGTCTCCCGATGATGATTGATCCCTCGTGGACCGGATCGGATAGAGCGGACAATGGACGGGGGAGTCACTAAACTCGAACACGGTGTTCCGTCCTTGAGACGCCAACATGATAATTAATGAGACGCTTGAATTTTCCTAGAATATTCATTGGGACATTGAACTATTGCAGTTATGATGAGAGCTGCTCAATCATCGGGAGCTACATTTCCCCCTACACACCACTTTCGAAATCTTTCATCAAACATTACTTCTGGTTATAAATTATTTCTCTGTTTATTTTAAAATAAACATACCGATGAAAATTTCAAAAGTACTAGTGAACAACTATATGTATTAAAATGATTATAATTTCAGAAATGGTCTTCTTTCGGTTATATTGTAATTCACAAGTATTCATCCCAAGAACAGACGATTTTTTTGTTTCAAAGCGTTATTGTATAAAAGGTGAATTTTTTGGTAAAACCGGTAATGAAAAGAAAGACGTGATAGATACGTGTTGATTAAGACGTTACTTAATATTTTCGACTTGTTGATATTATCGCCATTGATAGATGTCTATGGTTTTGCATTGCATTGGTGATTTAAAAGTATTTGTTCATTATTTTTTTAATTTCAGCAGTACTTAAATAACTACTTTTTACAAATGTTTTGCGGTTAGTCTCAACTTCTCTTCATCATAGCGGTTCCCGATGACAACACTACTAATCGTTTATTACGTATTAGTCAACTCAAAAGTATAAAGCAACGTAGATGCAATAAAAAAATAAACTAACTAAAAAAATTATTTTAAAGTGACAATAGCAAAATGTACAATTTTAATATTTGCCTTCGCCACTTTTTTGACTAGGAATGATATAAGATGATTCAGATTTCCTTGATGTAGTTTAGTTGATTTGTACCAGATCTGATCGTAGTATATCGATATTTTAAAGGATTTATATTTGGACACATAAAATTTATCGTTGATTCAAAAGTATTTATGTTTTTACCGAAGACCCTTTTGTTCATACTTTTGATACATTCGTGATAAATACAAGCAGAATACCATTTAAACCATGCCAAAGGTCAAATAATGAACTCGTAGAAAACGAGTAATCTTAAAAGTTTATACGTGGGCTGCACGATATCTATTGCGAATTGGCAATCCTACGTAGGTTAGCTGCGATCTGACGTTTGCATCATACAATTTGAGATTTTTGACAGCATACGGACGCTGTTTGTTTTGTTTTCATTAATTTGAAAATTTTTTCTTGGCCAAAAAGTCGAATTAACTCGTGAACATTTTCGTGCGTTAATTTTTTACGACTTTCGACGTTGATCTCAACAACAGTGCGTTGATCAATTCACTTCGACTTTTGGTGATAAAGTCCCACACACTTCCACTGTATATCTTTGGTTCAATGGATTTAATCGTGGTCGTAGTTCGCTGGCGGATGAATTTAAAGGAAGTCGTCCAAAATCGGTTAATAAATCAAGACCATTATGTGACTTATCGTGAAATTCCGACGTACTCAGGCATTAGTATGACTAACATACATTCGATATTGCATGAATATTTAATCGTGAAAAAGCTGTGTGCGCGTTGGCTCTCGCGTAAGTTAACGATCTCTCAAAAACAAGCTCATGTCGATTGGTCGAAAGAAATGCTCATAAAATCGATCGCGGTGTTTCAAAAACGGTGTATATCATCACAGGTGACGAATCTTGGATTTATGCGTTTGAGCCCGAAAATAAACGGCAGCCGACTGTACGTGTCTTCTAAGATGAGCCAAGCTTAACAAAAGTCGTTCATGCAAATGGTTGCCTGTTTTTTTCTGAAAAACTTGACATGTTGCAACCGTGCTTTTAGAGAATCGTAAAACGATCAATTCAGAATTGTACACAACTATTTGTTTGCCAGAAGTAAAAAAATAAAACTCAACGCGCGATGACGAATCATTCTCCACCATGGCAATGCGAGCCCACATACATCGAAGCAAATAGCTAGCTTTTGAGCACTCACAACGTCGAATTTATGGGTTATCCTCCGTACAGTCCTGATTTGGGCCCTAATGATTTCTTTTTGTTCTCACATGTGAAGAACAAACTGCTTGGACAACCATTTCGACGCCAGAAGAGGCGGTTGATGCGTTCAAAGTCCATGTTTTGGAGATACCTGATACGCTATGGAAAAAATGATATGAAAATTTGTTCCAGCATATGCAACAATGTATTAACCGCCAGGGATAATATTTTGAAAAACAATGAAAAAGTTTCCAACATGAAACTTTTGTTGTTTTTTTTAGTTTTTGCAGCCCACGTATACTGTCGTCTTCAGATATTCTTCTAAGTAACATTATTTTAATTGAGAGGGAATGCTTATCACCGCTAAAAAAACGTTTTGCAATTTTTGCTCTCATTTTATTCACCCTTTTCGTCTATAAGCGTTTCGTTTCTTAATTTCAGAGATTTTAGTTTTTTTCTTTACCGACGCTGCAGTTTCTAGAGGCTTATTGTATTGTTTACTAACATGCAATTTAAATTCTATGACGTTTCATACATTTATCAGTTTTCAGCGAGACTCAAATGCACCCGCGCGCCGGGTTCCCGAGCAGAGGAGCACTTACTCATGACCATTCGATCACAGCAGTGGCCCTGGGTTTTCGTTACAAATTCATTTGTGGTAGTATTAAATGTTGTTTTCGTCTCTTTTTTAGGGGTTTAATCGGCTATCGAACCATGGTTTCATTAAACAAATTCTTGCTGACCATAAAATTATTGGCATTATTAAAATTTAGTATATGGTGTAAACTATATTTTCTCAAATAATTAAACTTTTCACATAAATTACATCATTCAAAAAACATAGATTTATGTTTTGTTGATGTATATGTGGTTGTTATTTTGTTAAATAATAAGACTTTTCAATTAAATTATTGGCGAACAGTACCATTGTTTTTCAGAAAATACGATCCAAAATTTAAGGGGTCGGGGAAAACGAGGAATTTCTTCAATTAGCGAATGCTTTCAAAACGCAGTAGCAAATACCTTGAAAGCAAGACTTACTAATGAAAGAGGGGTTTCCGAAAAACAAATGAATTGTAGATTCTTCATTAGTATATGAATGTTATTTTAAATGAATGATTCTTATTTTAATAATAAAACTTCTCGGTGTGATGTCTTGAATATAGAATATATACACTTTTTTGTTTAGTTGTAAAACTACATTATAAGTATGACAAAAAATGCACGTCAAACATTTCAATTTAAATTTGCTTTATTAAATATTTTTATTGAGTGAATCAAAAAATTAGTCATGAGTATTTTAATTATATTTACAAGTTTTAACAGTTTAATAAATTTTTATTATTTACTACAAATCATATTTTTGCAATTATTTTTTTATATAAATGTCTGATTTTTGTTTTGATTTACCCTTCAATTAATTACAAATTATCTGTTGTCAATTAATATTTCATTTTTCTTTGCGTATCTAAAGTTATTCGGCTTGGAGACATGAGAAATTGATATACTTGGGAACCCAACGTTATATCACAACCTTCAACGCCTTTGCCCACTTTTGCGCCTGCATGTGAATCTGTCTTTGTGGCGCAATACAAAAACAAATGTAGGGCGAAGGTGCAACAAGTGGTCAGTGAACTGAATTTATCAGTCGTTTAACGTTTTTTGTGTAATATTACAATGTAAATCTTACGTAATTTTTTATGGGTCGCGAAACAGTCCGTTTGCGATATGAGCGCCCATTTGCCGTTGCTTAAAATTTTTATCTGCATTCGTATTGCCTAGATGGAGTTCGCCTTCAACGATTTATCTAAATGTCATTATATTTATCCGAAATCGTGTTAGCGTTTGGCCTTTTTGCTAGAAGTTGTTATTAGTGGCTTTATCACTTATTTTACTTACTAATTAAAATGCACGATATAACTAAATCGACTAAATTAAAAGAAGTAACTTGGGCTCTGCGTTTAGTTTTATGGAACTTCATCAATACCATTTATAGGCTTTAAAATAGTATGCTAATAATTTTATACATTAAACGTGATATTCCTTTACCTCCACAGGAGAGTTATTTTTTATTTGATAATCATCTTTATAAGTGTAGTTGAATTGATTTTTTTTGTGTTGGAATAATTTGAGACTCAACCATAATAATTTAATTCTTAAGTAAAATGTTCTTAATTTTTATTTTGAAGCATCAAAATTTGGCATCTTAGCAAAACTAAACGTCAGAGGTTGTCTATTTTGTTATTTTTCTGTTGAATTCGTTTTGCAGAATGTTTTTAATTAAAATATTCATTGATATATCCATCATACAAGGAAAACACATAGGATGCTTACATTAATTGATATAACAAATGAAAATAGCAATTAATACTAGTCATTATAATGTTCGGGAGAAAAGCCGCAATCCATTGAACTAACCATATTGCAGGTATTTTGTAATAATGTAAAATCAGTTACAAACTGAGCAGATTTGGAAGGACTAAATATAAGTTATTTATCAAGTGATATAAAGTATCTTGGATTTATTTTAGATTCAAAACTCAACTGGAATTAATACATTCAAAAAATAAAAAGGAAGGCGGAGGTGACACTAGTGTTAGGCAGACGAGTTCAAGAAAAAACATGGGGTCTAAAACCGAAAATGATGTATTTGATATTCACCACAACAGTGGTTAAATTATGTAACTTTAGTATGATGAACAAAATTGACGCGAGGAACTGCTCAAACCGTACTAAGGTACAAAGACTTGCTTATCTGGGAATTACAGGCTCTATAAAAACACCAACAGCGGCAATGAATATATTGCTAGACCTTCCTCTTCATGGGAGTGTCGACGCATCTATACGCAGATATGTATGGAAGTGAAACATCTAAAAATTGGACGTATGGGTGAAGGATTACTGCGCATGAGAACAAATCATACAACGCAAAAATTCACATTCAATATGAATTTCGAGATTAATCTGGATTGAAATGAATGTACAAATGAAATAAGTAACAGGAACAGACTTGGAAAAAATGTAATGGTATATAGATGGAGCAGACCGAGCCTGCAAAGGGAGCAGACATATACTGTGAAAATGGAAACTTGCAGTTAAGCTATGCTATACTGCAGTGCGCCAGGCAAAATAATTTGAGGACTTATCGAAATATTCGAATGGATATATTCACGGATAATCAGTTTTTCTTGAAGACGTTAAAGAACCCGAAGGTAACATCTAGACTGTTATAGCAATATCGCGAAGAACTCAGGATTCTGGCAGACAAGTAAACTCTGTTGTGTGGCATTACTCAGTTGCAGACAACAAGAACGCATAAGAAAGATCATTAACTCCATATATAAGCCCTGAACCGGTTCTGAGAGTATTTAAAGGTACCATACGAAGTCGATTGAGAGAACGGGTCAGGAAACAACATAAAAAAATACTAGGAACATGTACCAGGACGAAGATATGGAAAAAAACCTTCGCAAAAGAACCATCTGGTAAACGAATTGAAGAACTGTTAGTACAAAGCAGAAATCAGTTACGCACTATTATGGATCTCCTCATAGAGGAGTCTGGTTTTCTTAGAGGACGCCTTAGCAAAATAGGGTTGAATTGCAGGGAACCAGAGAGCCTATTTATGGAAAACTAATAATGGATCCAGAAGAATAGAGCAACTAACCAGTAAGAGACATGTACAGACTAGTACAAGGAACAAGGATACTAGAAAAAGTGTTATAAAGAAAATCAGAGAAGCACAATAAGTCCTTGAGGCTACAGTGCTACCAGAAATAACAAAATAGCAGATATTCGGCAAAAATTCTAATCTAATATGTGAGTAATCCTTATATGGGTCGCGCGCGCATGATCAGTCCAATATTCTTCAGTTCCATGGTCAACACGGATGTCTGTTCGGCTTTGTTGAAGGAATTTTAATCCAAACTGACGAAGTAGGGATGTACTTACTATTGCAAGTGTGTCAGTTGCTCGTACGCATGAGATGTTTACTGCTTAGCAGACAATAAATAAGAGTTTGTGGCCGCCGAGGCTATTACACTTGTTGACATTTGAGTTTCATTTGAAGGGAAATATCAGTAACAGTATCACTGCCGTGCAATTGACTTGTTGACAAATGATCTTGTTAAAATGTGTACAGAAGTATTTGAATCTTGATAATGGACATTAAAAGCTTTTATTATGATTACTAGACATTTCTATAGTTCTATTATTTATTATTTTGTTTGGTTTCACACTACAAGTGAGATGTATTGTGCTAGTTATTAGTGCTCAACTTTGCATGTACGTGGTAACAAAATAAAACATAAATTTATTTTTTTAACAGATTCCTTAAGACGTTAAGTATCATATATTTTTAGTAACACCAACACGGCCAGTTTTACGAAATACTTAATAAATATATGTATTTTCTAGTTGTTAATATATGAGCTGTCTGCTTCTTGGCAACTCCTTTTGATATAACAGTTGGGCTGAAAAGTTCGTAGGCTAACATAGAAAAAAAATTTTTTTTGATAAAATTGGATTTTATTATTCAATATAATTGCCTTCGAGGGCGATACACCGATTATAGCGATCATACAATTTTTCTATACCATTTTTAAAATATATTTTGTCTTTAGCCTCAAAATAAGCTTCTGTTTCGGCAATTACCTCTTCATCGGCGCTAAATTTCTTTCCAGCGAGCATTCTCTTGAGGTCTGAGAACAGGAAAAAGTCGCTGGTGGCCAGATCTGGAGAATACGGTGGATGCGGAAGCAATTGTAGCCTAATTCATGCAATTTTGCCATCATTTTCATTGACTTGTGGCACGTTGCATTGTCTTGATGAAACAGCACTTTTCTTCTTCAAATGGGGCCGTTTTTCGTGATTTCGTCCTTCAAACGCTCCAACAACGCTTTGTAATAATCGCTATTGATGGTCTGGCCCTTTTCAAGGTGATCAATAAATACTGATGCCATAAACCTTGCTAGCCGATTATTGCGTCTTTCCACTCTTTGGATTCGGTTCATCGCGTGCAGTCCACTCGGCTGACTGTCGATTTGACTCTGGAGTGTAGTGATGAAGCCATGTTTCATCCGTTGTCACATATCAACGAAAAATTCGTTATTATTACCGTTGAATATCGCTGAACATTGTTCTGAATCAACGACACGTTGAAACTTTTGCTGGATTGTGAGCTCGCGCGGCACTCACTTTGCACACAGTTTTTGCATGTCCAAATATTCATCTAAGATATGTCCAACACTGTATTTTGATATCTTCAGAGTCTCAGCTATCTCGCTTAACTTCAATTTACGGTCATTCATAATCATTTTGTAAACTTTTTTATGTTTTCGTCCGTTACAGCCTCTTTCGGGCGTCCACTGCGTGCATCGTCATCAGTGCTCATCTCGCCTCGTTTAAACTTGGAAAACCACTTCTCAACGGTTGATTTTCCTGGTGCACAGTCTAAATAATGCTTATCAAGCCAAGCCTTGGTTTCAACGGTATTTTTTGCCAAAAGCAGTGTTTTATTAATACTCGAAATTCCTTTTTATCCATTTTTTTAAAATTAACAATAGTTGCTTCACTCAAAATACGATATCTCCTAAACTAATAGTCCGACAGTTGTCAAATTTATACACGAGTCTTTTGAAGGTTAGGGTTAACTAAAAAGCACATGGATTTAATACTACTAGCGCCGCTTATGTGTCAGCCTACGAACTTTTCAGCCCAACTGTTAGATTTTGGAAAAATATATAGCAGCGATAAAGCGCCTACTTCACGGCGGTTGATAATCCAAACGAATGCGTAAGGATTCTAAATAAGAATTGATGTGAAGGGATCTTACAGTTTTTTAAAATTAAAATTTTATTACTAACTAGGTAAATTGTGAATCGACAAAATCATAACAATATAATTACAATAATATGGTATGAACATATTAAAAAAATCGCCAAAAGTTATAATTTATAGGTAAAGACTTAATTAATTTGAATAAAGAAGAAATAAATGTATTAGACGCTAATACACATTTAATGTTGTACGTATTACATCGCTACAGGAACTTTTACATTAGCTCTATTTTAATTTATTATGTTGCCGATTACTACAAATTTCCTCTTTTACTTCTTTTCAGTTCGTAGTGGTAATAGATATTAAGCAATTCTTTAATTTCAAAACTAAAAACTTGACAAGTTATTCGATTCACTTCGCATTAGCAAGACGGCAATAAAAAACACATAAAGTATATACGTAAAGCTTTTATATTATCAGTCGTAATAATTCTTGGACAACGAATTTATGGTTTGCTGTTGGTGCAATCAACGCTACAGTACAGAAATGCTGTAAGAGATGAGATCTGAAATATTTGGTTAGGAAATGTAACACTAAAATTAGCATATTTGTTTAGAAAATTGCCCCTTTTTATACTTATTAGTGTTATTGTAATTTATCAAACTAATTATTTAAATAGTTTGCTTACAAAATGTGGTTTTAATTATAGAAAGTTAATAAAACACTTTCTTCTGAACTGAAAAAATTATAGTTATGCTTTGATTGTCTGGTCATTCGAATGTACGGTTTTAACACAATGGCGCTATCGCCAGTGCGATCAAATTATCGATGGAACTAGATCTCAATAGGCGGCAATCTAATGTGGCTTGCATGTTTAGTTGGTGTTGCCTCTTATGAAATTTTTTTTGCAGCTACCTGAAAGCTAAAATCCACAGATATCGTACTACACGTGAAGAAATTGTGTGCAATCGCTTCCGCTGTATTTTTTAAACTAATTTTAGATCAAAACACAAAATTTCAATTAATATTAATTATGCTATTTTCAAAAGTTTGTAAATTCCGAAGTTTGTGGTCATGTCCTGTAGCATACTCACTTATATGCAGTAGTATTGCGAAAACCAAGTGTTCAAACCTTCTGCGTGTTCCTTCGAAGTTGTTTAAATATTTATTTTGTTATTCAAATCTACAATGTTAATATTGTTATTTTAATAACATACAAATTTGGTGATTTGCGCTTTTTTTCTGAGTGTATTAATTAATGACTTATAAAAATGATTATATTCATCAGCTGATTAGGCAGCATTTGACATACTAAGTGTGGTACTTATCGTATATCATTATGTTATTACATAAGTAGGATGATTTAATAGGTGCATATTTTACTATGTGATTATATTTTACAGTAAATTACTTAGGTGATTGTTATTATGAAAGATGGGAGGGGTTTCAAACATTGGCCGCATTTTTCCTAAGTTCACATACGAGCTACATTGTTGCATTAAAAAAGTGCTTGCCTTTATTTAATTGTTTGAATTTTACTTAATCTGTTTATAGCAACAATTTAGTTGTAAGTATATAGAACTTAACATTAGTAGATACAAAAAGTTTTTTATTATACTTTTTTAATTAATTACAGACTTGTTTTCTTACGATAATTTGTATTAATTTAACAAAGTACAGACTAGAAACGTTACGAATTGTCTTAATATATAAATCCTAGTGTCCTGACTAACTAACCGACTTAACCAGTCCAAACCACCGAATGCACAAACATCAAAAATGGGTGTATTATTTGTATAACCCCTCAGAGAGTGAAACGTTTTAAATCGATTTTGTCACGCACCCTATTCATAAAAATTTATGAAACTTGTGTTTTTTATCTGTTTCCCAAATAGTCTAGGGGTTGCATAATTGGGATTTGGTCTCTTCTTAAATATTAAGAGATCTGATTTTTTGGATTTTCAAAATTATTTTCTAAGACAGAAAATGGGGTTATGATAGTAAAGCTTAGAAATACTAGACGTACGACACTTCATTGGATGTGAAACGAAACGAACTTTTCATTTCTGAATTTGACGATATTAGAGTGATTGAATTGTAAAATCGGAAACATCTAGTGTACAACAAATCATTGAATAGGAAACCAAGCAATATGTTTATTTTCTTTGTTCAAACTTTCTTCCCTAGATTCATTCCCTAAGAAGGTAAAGTGGTGGTGAAGTATTGAAATCAGAAACGTAAATACAGACAGAAATGGAATTGGCCGACATAGAACGAAGAAGAAGAAACCGTATGGAATTCAAGTTTGGAACAGGAATGCAGGAAGGTTATCAGGACTCCTCAGTTAATACTCAGATGGAGGAGACCGCTTAAGCTCCGTAGGGCAAGCAGGCGAAAGCGCCAGCAGGGTTGGGCTTTTCGAATCTACTTGCCTGCGTTAAATGAAAATGGATCTTTAGGAATGTATATTCGTTTTTCATGTTGAAATATAAGTTTTCCACCTATAAAACTAATGAAATAGTTAATTTCAATTAAATAATTTTCCAGTAAGTAAAGGATAAAATGTGCGTAAAAATGACAAGCAAAGTTTATAACCATTGCATCATATATAAATTGAATAAAAATAGTTCGTTTCACACAACACTATGGTTATTTTAAACTTTAGTTAAACGCATTTGTCCTAGGGTTAAAATTATGTACACATAAAAGCTGCCATTAGCATAAAAAAATTAAAAGGATAAGAAATTGAATTTATGGAACAAACATGAAAAAGTAAAATAATATACATAGTAATTTATAACAAATGTGCCTATAATTGCCATTTTCGTTTTTCACCAATCAAATTTAAATACAACAGTCATATTTTTCCGATACAACATTGTAACTAATAGCTTTTTGATCGTTTGGTTTTTAAACTTTATCCAAAAACTTTTTTGCTATTATCATTTTCAGGAGACAAAAGTAGAGATTTAAAGCCAAAAGCGGTTAAGTCCGGATTTTAAATTGTTGCGGTGGGCTTAAAAACTGAATTGAAACATATCACGTTACAAACACATTGCTATTAATCATGTGTGCTTACAGTTTGTGCCAATTGGTTGCAAGCTATGAAATAATGTAATGATTCAGTATATAAAATGTTACTAAAAATTTAATTTATTTAGTTTTTACAACAAAGCTTTTCAATTGAAGTGCATCTTGACTTATCTTCAAATATGTGGTTAATATAGCCATTAAAAGTTTGTTGAATTTGTTTTTTCCTTTAAAGTTGATCGGGATGTTTCTTATCAACTATTTAATTATGTCGGTGTTTAAACTTGGTTTATGTAATAAATGTTTATTGCTGTAAACGTTTAAATTCCAAAGAAACATTCTATATTAATTAAGGGGTTAGGCCACTCTAGAGGCCGAAAAAATAGGCTTTTTTAGGATTTTTTTCTAGAAATACTACAAAATAAATCGAGATTCCAATTAAGGATATTTATTATATATATAAACAACTGCATACAAACATTTTTTTAAGCGATTCATTTCAAAATGGCGGCTGTGCAGCATTTTTCCGATGACGTCTTCGTTTTTTCAAGACTCACGGCCGGACAAACAGCTCCTGTAATTTTTTAATTTCAGTTAGCCAATTTGTTTTTTTTAAATCTTATTTTATACACTAACTGCTAGAGAAGTGCGTAGGTTTTTTCGATATTTTAATTTTTGGTTAAATGGCGCACTTCCAAAATGAAAAATGAAAAATTTGCTTGAAAAATCATCAGATAATTGTTAATAACAAATGAACTATGCAGTTTAAAAAAAAATCCTACGTACTTCTATAAACAATATATTTTTCAAGATATTTTCAAATTTTCAAGTAAATCGGTTGAAAATTGTCTGAGTTATGTTTCCGGCCAACTCAAAAAGTACAGTTTTTAGATAAACGCGTTTAAGGTTTTGAGTAGTAGAAAATTATAAATATTTTTTTAATACCTTTAATCAGCGATGCCTGCACCGTACAATTGGCCTTCCGGGTTATCGCCCTGCTCTTGTTTTTCTTTTCTGCTTGATCTTGAAGCGATCCTAGCCTCTGCATACTTTATACGCTCTTTGTCGATTTCCAGGCACATTTCGTAGCTGCTCGGTCCGATTTTCAAGTCCATTGCCTCCATTATGTGCAAAATTGAAGAAAACCCGTCATTGTACACACAAACTGCAATATCCGTAGCCACACCCAAGACAGTTTTACCACTTGCAATGTTACTATTTTGTGTGTAACCGCCGATGCATCGAGTTAGAAGATTTTCACTGGTCAGTTCTTCATAGACTGGTTTGATAGCTTCATAGACTTCAATTGGAAGAGCTGGCTTATGTTTATACTCATCCAAAGTATTCGTAGCTTTAGCCCGTTGCCATGAACACCATGAATCCTCTCCAATAGGACATTGGTCGTGCTGCGGTTTGTCATCAGTAGATAATTTATGATCCAGTGTAACCCATATACTGCTTCTCATGTTCTCAACTGAATCACTGTTTCTACGAATTGCCAATCCATAATAAATAGATAGCTCGTCTATAAGTTTTCCAGTAATTTTCCCCTTCCACCGAGACCTTTTATCTTTTTAAAATTACGAAGTCGGATGCCCATTCGTTTTTGCACGTGATCTATACACTCTTTCTTGAGAACTGTGAAATCCTCATACGGCTTAGCGTCTGTAATGCCTTTAAAAGTCTTAGAATCACCGTCGCCAATATAGTGAGTGTATTTGACCTGGTGCAAAGTTTCAGAGCGCCGAAACATCTCAACTACTGCGTCGACTTCCATTTTTCCTGCAGATCCATCATGATTCACAGTGCATTCTTCTTTATGATTTTCTTCCCACTCCGCATATTCTTCGGTATTTTCTTTTTGAACCCAGAATTCACAAGACTTACAGTAAAGTTGATTATACGATAACCAAACGCTTCATCCACTTCGATATCATACAGATCTTCCGATTGTTTCAGTTTTTTTGCCGATGTACTGGCATTCAAGTCATCTGGTGATCATGGCGATTGAATGATCTTCTTCGAGACGCTTTTGGTCTCTTGCTGTTACCACATGCCGTTTTTCCTCCTTTCTTTCCACTGTACACCACTTTATCACTCATTGTAAAAATAAATTAATAATTATACAGGTGAAAAAAATTAAATCTCACAGAAGTATCGATAAAAATAAGCATGTATCGCTACAAGAGTGCATAGCGTCCTTCTCAAATGCTTGGCTGTGCCTAACTGACTGAAAAAGCCGTTAGACAAGTTTAAACTTGTCTAGAATAGTCTATACACAAATGGTTTCAATAACGTTTGCCGCATACCTGCTCCGATCCCCTAACGTCTCTTTTCTCGAGCGGCCACAAAGGCAAACCAGGGGGCCTTGTACTAAAATTTAAAAACCGTGTACTTAGAAATTTTTCCCGACTGTAATCTTTTGGCACATCATTTTTGAGGTCTTAAGGCACAATTTACAAAAAAATCAATTTTTCGAAAATTCTAGTGGCCTAACCCCTTAAGCAAAATAAAATAAAATTTATTGATTTGCATAACATATACTTTTTACAGCCACGTAATCACACTTTTCTGTTTTATTACTTCAATAATGAGCTTGTATGAGAAAATGAGTATGTAGCGTAACAGTTGCATGAGACCACAATCTAAACTATTTTGTATATAGTTTATTTTTATAGATATAGTTTCGTAATATCTATATATATTAAAATAGGATTCGTAGATGTGATCAGTGGTGCTGAAAGAGGGAATTTTTATTCGGGCAGGTTATGAGAAATAAAAAATATTAATATAATTGTGAAAAATATTTGTTTGGATTGATAATTTGGTTATTTGATAGTAAGTTATAATACGGGATTCCCTTTCAATTCCATCAAATGGAAAGCATAATTTTGTTCAGCTGTAGACCAGCCTTCGCAGCGATAACGGTACTTGGTCTGCTTTACTTCATGATAAATACAAAATCAATTTTTTATTTCCCGTTACAAAACCTGTTGAAGAAGAGCTAGTTTATGGCTGATCAAAGTCGGATACTTTTGCTTTAAGACTTATTAAATATGTCCCGGTTGCTCCCTGTACAGCATGGTATTTGAAGCTTTTCCATTGGGAACCAATTGAAAGTGTACAATAACGTCAACATTCCGTAATACAATTTTACGCGTGTGAAAAAAACGTTTTTATAACTTGGTAGTGACAATTTATTTAAATGCTTTATAACTATTGACAAATCAATCTTCAGCCACCAAAATGAGGAGCACCTTCAGTTTCTGTTTTTCCTGTACGAAGTTTGAGAAAGCATTTGTGACAGATGTGTTCGTTTACATCTTCGTTCACTCTGTGTTTTTTTTTTCTACAATTTTACATTTGTCTTTACGGAAGTTGAAAGCATTATGCACAGATAAAAACAAATTGCTTTTTTCCATGAAATATAAGCTAGAATTTGCATTTAAGAGTCCACACAAGAGAATCAAACCATATATCTTTTGACTGTATCAGTTTGATATATAGTACAAAATACTACTTTATTATAAATATTATGTATGATTAGTGATGATTTATTTAGTGGTAATTATTATTTTCTACTATTATAAAATGCAACGACTAAAAGAGAATTATATACTCCAAATAATACACTAATGTTTTTTTTTTGAAATCGTAGCATTATTAAAAACAAATGATGTTTTGTGAGAATTTCTATATTAAATTAAGCATCCCATAATCAGAAACGATAAAAATATATCGTTTCGTAGATATGAGGTATGGGAGGGAGTATTTAAATTTGGCACGTTTAAGATAGCCTCGTCATCGACAAAGTGTACATTATCAACAATTTAGCGAATTTGAAAAATAACGTATTGTTGGCCTACAGAAAAGGGGCATTTTTATACAAAAAAACAGACCGGAGATTTGGTCGCCATAGCAATATTGTGGCTCGACTATGGAGCCAGTTGGTTGAAAAAGCGAAGACCGAGGTCTTAAGCAGTACGCAGTATAACCCAACTGAGAGGATTATAATCTTCAGAGGCTTGCGATTACAGATCGTAGGGCAACTTCAAATGACCTAGAATAACATCATCATCATCAAGCCGTGCAATCTTAAGATTATGGCTGACGCATAGTTGCGCCTTGAAATCCTCTTTATGAGGGGGATTACTCCTCTTTCCTTTGGTTGATTACAGATCCTTGTGTGTCCTGGCTTTGCGAGTTATTATCTTCCACTCCGTTTTTTCCTTGCATTTCAATTTCCAGTCTGTTATTCCCAATGTACTTGTGTCTTCTTCTACTTGTTTTAGCCATCCTTTTTTGGGTCTTCCCCTTTTCCTTGGACCTAGTGGGGTCCATTGTGTTATTCTCCTTAGCGTCTCCGTCGGGGTCTTCCTCATGATGTGCCCCGCCCATTTCAAACGTTGTGCTTTTATAAATCTTGTGATAGTTTCTCCTCTGAGTTCGTCTTCTATTTCTTTATTGGTTTTTAGTCTTCTTTCTCCAGTTGCTGTTATATTTGGTCCTAATATTGTTCTCATTATTTTTCTTTCCGCTATTCTCAAGTCTTCTTCTTCTTTTTTGCTTATTATTGCTGTTTCTAGGGCGTACGTCAGTATTGGCCTTATTAATGTCATATACATTTTTATCTTAGTTTTCTTGGTGATTGCTTTGCTTTTCAGAAGGTTCATGTTTCTTCCACAGGCTTGGTTTCCTTTGAAAATTCTTTCTTTTATCCGATCTTTGCCTGATTGTTGTATCGTCGTTCCCAGATAGTTGAAATAGGTAACAGTTTCGAAATTGTGCCTCTGCGCCTAGAATAACATACTGGAGCATTATATGGTTTCAATTATCCACTTTCCGTATTCGACGTCGATTAGTCGCAATGAAACTAACAGCACAACGAAGGTTATAATAAACAATAGAAATGCGTTTATTGACACACCAGTAGAATTTTTTGTGATAGGTTTATTGTGTAATCTATTTTTACAAAACACATATGTTGCATTTACAAAATGACACGAACAGGTGTATTTCGATGAAGAACATTGTCTTTGTTTAAATTATAACATAAAAATTATCTTTTGTTACATAAAACTTACAAGCTACAAACTACGGAAATATCAAATCTAATGGTGTCTTTCATTTTAGGCATTTTGTGTGTCGACTATTGTCCAAAGAATTTTATCGCTGATACGTTAATATGAATTTCTAAGCGCTGAAGGTAATTTTAATTATAATTTATAACCACGAATTTTGAGTACTCAGAGGGGATTGTAAATATCGTTGTTTATGAATGAACCAGGGAGCGTCAGTTATGGAATGAAATCTTTCGAGGATTGCCTCATAGTTGTATTCTGTATGTCCAAACTAGCTCGAGTACGGCATTGTACGCCACAAGTTTGTTGCGGAGGGTTAGCTGAGATTTCCGTTGAAGCAGTCAGCATTGCTTTCTAAATTTTATATCTAATTGCCTGAGTTATGAATATGCATGCTCAGGTAAATTAATGGTGTATGTGGTACAGATTATTTCAATGTTAATTGTAACCGGAGGTCGCTCGCCTCGGCATTTACTAAATACATTTATTTAGATTTAGAGTTGTTTAATCCGATACGCCATTTTTTGGATCATTTCTCGATTTCATTTATGTTGCTTTGAAGTAATTTCTTATCTGGATGAGATTTTAACGTACAGCTAAAATTGCAGTGTCACCGGAAAATATGATTGTGGTGATATTCACATTTGTTTGGCAAGTCAGCCGTGAAAAGCAGATACAGTATGGGTTAGCACAATTCCTTGTGAAACTTCTAAAGTTATTGTGTAGAGCTGTGACTTTTGTTTCACTTGCTCAGAAAAAATATCTCTTTCAAGTAGGATTTCAGTATAGTGTATAAGACTCTGGAATGTTTTTCTTTAGTTTATACAGTAACCATTGATGCCAAAGCTTGACTGATCTCAAGAAATACCACCAAGAAAAAGATTTCCACCTCAAATGTTGGTTATGGTGTCAGTTACTCGCTGTATTTATTCAATGGTAGAATGTTTAGTCCTAAAACCGAATTAATGTAGCTTTATCTTTCCCATTCTTCGCCCAAGTATCATTTGTTTTTCTGATTGATGGAATTTACATCCGAGGTTGTTTTAGTTTTTTTTTGTTGTTGTTTTCCTCGAAACATAATCGGCGTTTTCAAAAGGCGATAAGTTTCCCAGATATTTTCTAAAGGAGTCATATTCCACTTCTGTCGAGACTTCTTTAAGTTGTCTTGCTTAAAATTTCTGTCATCTCATATATATGTCTAGATATTTGCCGAATTTTTCTAAGATGTCTCTTTAATTTTTTCTCGAATAACTGGCGAACATTTGATTTTTTTATTTTGCTTTGGAGTCGGTGTCGCTTTACTTACAGCATCTTGAATCATTGTAGTAAATTTTTGCACTTCTTTCAGTTTTTACTCTGTTTGAGTTTTTAGATTTATTTTTTTGTCAATTACTTAAAAAAATCTTAGTCAGTTTCTCGAATACTTAGTTTAACTCCCTTCTGCTTTTCCTTGATTCTTGAATGAATAGTAGCTTCTACCGGTAAGTGACTAGAGGTAATATTAATATCCAAGGTTCCTGGTGTAAATCCCTTTGTGACAAACCATTAGGTATTTTTTGCAAGCCGATTGACCAGTAAGTAGGTTTGTATGTAGAAAGGTGGTCAAGATGTAGCTCCCGAATGGCTTCATAGAGTATTACTTCTCTCCCTGGGGGGAAAGTCTCGATCCCTAGCTGGTGTGTATGAATCGATCACCAAATTAATTGAAATCTTCTATGATGGGAAATAGTTCTTCAATTTTGTTTAGCAAATAGTGTTTTATAGCCTAGCTTTACATTTTGTGCCCGGGTGATCAGTATTATAAGTTATATAATGTGATATCTGGAAGTCGTGTTGGATGTTAAATGGGTTTCAGCTATTAAAAGAATATTTATTTTGTTAATCAAAAATGATTCGATTTCGTGTATACCATTTAAAACACCGTTGGCGTTCCATGAAGCTATCTTATAGATTTCTGCCATCTTACTTTTTTAGGTGTTTGATTTATTTTAAATCTTGTCTCGACTGTCTGATAATTTATTGCTGATTTTAATTGTTGCACTTGTAATTTATGTTGTCGCGGGTGTGCGCTTTGCTGTTACAAAACAATTTTGGGGTCATTAATTGATTGAATTGATAGATTTGTGGAATTCCACGCCTGCTCTGCTACTGCTTGGGTGTAGGACTAGTCTAATGGGGATTTGGGTATTTTTGTTATTTTTATTTGTTAATGTATATTAAATCAAAGCCCTATTTTCTTGTGCTTATTTTTGTGATAGTGCTGATTCGTTTCTTGATGGAAAACGTTTTTTGACAACATTCAAATACACTTCGCATTCCTTAGAGTCGGCAGGATGCGCGTCTCTACAAAGGATGCATTTAGCCGGTTTGCTGTCTGTAACCGTGCAGATTTGACACGCCGAAACTGTTTACTATGCAATAAACAGTTTCGGTGCGTCAGGAATCAATGCTGATTTCTGGTACGACCGTATTGTTGCTTTTACACTGAACTATGCTTTGATTTCTATCGGGCTTTTGGAAGCGTATCATTGCATTTAAGGTAGTAGTAAATTTGTATATTTCTCCATTATTCTTCCTCATTTCTAGATCAATGTTAAAGATTACGTTTTTAAGTGCTTTTGTTTCTCTGTTTAATACAGTCATAATTTGTTTTACATTATGCCCGTGCTGTTTAAATGTTAGTAGACTATTATATGGTACCGATCGTCTACCTTCTCTTTTTGACGTCGATTACTCGCAATGGGACTACCAGCATGACGCCCTGTCTTGCGAATACCACCAACTTCTCAACACCGGCGACGAAGGCAACGAGTGACATACAATAGTTTTTGCTGATTAATCCACATTTCATATAAAACAAAACGATGATCAAATATTAATACACCATAGAAGCATAAAAAAGAAGCAAAAGATTACATTCATACAACGCTAACTTTTTGGGTATTATACTATAGGAAGCTATCAGTTATGATAGCAGGTCGTCTCTAGTCAGGGTTAAAAGCTACATTACTAGTCAGACATATATCGATGGGTTATAGCTCATTGTTCTTTTTTTAGAGGATATTTTAAACATGTAGTACGTAACACATTAAACTTCTTTCCACAAAATAAAAGGGAAACTCTTTTATCATCATCCTGATCACTTAACTTTTCACCGATCGAAAATGCCTGGAATGGCATTGAGCGTAGGGTACAATGGTATCCGCAGCGTTTAAGGAATCTGGCTGAATTATGGGAACGTATCAATAATGAATAAAATGCAATTAGTCCATCAAAGCTCCATTCGTTTATTATTTGATTCGATGCCAATAAATACGGGGGCGGTCACAAGAACCCAGATTGGGGTCGTGCATTATTAAATTAATGTATATGTGTCTTGGTACTTTTTGTGGGGGTAGCGCCGCTTCTTTCTGAAGTTTTCTATATTTATTTTACTGGGGAAGATCAGCCCTCTATCTTCGTCTATTTTACATCTTGGCATACTTTGTGCCACCTGTCCCTAGATATTATCTCTCCATTAGCTTCCTGTCCTGCCTAAATCGTTGTTCATCTCTGTAATCCATTTTGATTTTGGTCTTTCCTTTCTTCTTCTTGCCGCTGGTTTCCATGACGTTATTATGTATATTATTACTTCTGGATCTGCCCGCCATAAGTACTCTGGCCATTCAACCATTTGCTGTTTAATTTTCGTGACTATATCTTCCCGCCTAAGCATTGCAATATTTCTTGGTTATTCCTCAATCTGTATTTGTTTACATTTGTTATGGATAGCCCCAGTATTCTTCACAATATTCTCCTTTCGGCTATTCATAGTTTATCCCCATCTTTCTTTGTCATTGACATTGTTTCTGACGCATACATCCTATTGATCTAATTAGAGTCTTATAAATTCTCATTTTGGTCGTTTTTGTGAGCACTTTGCTTTTTCGTTTATTTTTTCTGCTCTTCCTCCTATGTTAGTTATTGTCGCCTCTAGGTATTTAAACTGGCTCACTTGATCGAATTCCAATTTGCCCACCTTTACCATTTTATTCCCTATTTCTTTTCCGATTCTCGTTACTTTTGTTTTTTTGATACTTATTTTCAGTCCTGTTTTCTTTTTTTCCTAATGATTTATGACATTATATCTCGCCTTTTTGTCTTGTGCATAGGCGATCATTTGCCCTCCTTTTGCTTTTTTATCGTTCCTTTGTTCATTGTTCATGTCTAATGTATTCTACTGCTAAATTGAACAGTGTTATAGATAATGAATCACCCGGTTTAACTCTTTTGTTTGTTACGAATTCCTTTGCTTCTTTTTTATGTATTTTAACAACAACCCTGGTCATCCTCAGAGTAGCACAAATAATTCTTAGCTCTGTTGCTACACCCAGTTCCTTTATGATCTACATATGTTTTCCTATATTGAACGAATCGAAAGCTTGTTGAAAATGAATAAATAGGAGCCCGATGTTTATATTGTAGTCCTGCGCCTTTTCTATTATGTGTTTACTTCATTACATATATCGCGTCTATTGTTGACTTTCTTTTCCTGAAACCAAATTGGTACTTTCTTATCAGTGTCCGAGTCTTTTTTGGATTATCACTAACAATAATTTATAGTTTGTGCTTAAATAATTAGTATCATTTATTGTCTTGAGTTACTGCATTAAATTATTGTTCTGACTCTATTACCTGCCCTTATCTATTTTTGATTTATTTCTTTTTGACTTTACGTATTTTGCTTTGCTCTAACTTTTTATAAAATTTATTAATGTTACTGCTATTACTTTTGTTTTCTATTTTCTGTAGTTTCTTTTCTGTCCAATCTCTTTTACTTTTTCTCCCCGTTTTCTTGTACTCTTTTGTATTCACATCTTGCCTTGTCTTCATTGCTCTTAGATTTCATCCAGTCTAGCTTTGCTTTTCTTTTATCTTCACTAGCTTTTATGCATATTTTATTAAACTGTTTGTTTGGTTTCTTTGCTGCTGCTCTTTCTGCTACTTGTTCTGCTGCCTGTTCAATTACTTTTCTAGTATTGTTTTATTTTTCTTTAATTTTTATTTCATTTACTCCTCTAACCTTATTTTCTAACAATTTATGAAATCATCTTTTACCCCTATATCAGTTCTTTTCTGGGTTTTCTTACATCGTAAAAACTTGATAATAATTAGCCTTAGACTCTTTTGATTTAGTCTATATTTCTCCCTTTTGTAACTTCGCTCTTTTATTTTGGTTTTCTTCAAAAATTCACCTACCTTTATTTTAACTTGTTCCAAATTCTCTCCCTCATTATCATTCACTCACTGTATTATATATTGTTTCTTTTTATTTCACGTTCTAATCCTTCAGATTTATCTTCTTGCGCTCATTAATTTTTGTGAATTGTTGTTTTATATCTCAATTTCTTCGTTTCTTCCCTGTTCTTATCAATCTTATTTTCAATGGACACTACCTTCTCTTTTAAGAATGAAAACATACCTTTTATTTCTTGTTGGACAAATGTTTTGTAAATTTAATCATTTATTTGCCTTAAATTGTTGAATAAATCTGCATTGTTTCAGTTGTTAATTTATATTTGTTCTTGGAAGTGCATTTTCAGTAAACAGCGTACATAGAGGTTTTTGGAATTCTACAATATTCTTTAGTGAAGTATAATTTTATTTTCATCGCAGCTATTAAAAGAAGAATTCTGGGTGTATTTATACACTCGAATCAAGAAACGCATTAGTTATAAATAATTTGCTGTTATAAAACAGATGGTACTTGATATTAATGTTTTCCGAAATTCGTTCAACGTTGAATGACCCTTAATTGGCAAGTCGAGGTCATTTTCAATTTAGTTCAGTAACTATCAAATGTAGGTTCTTCGTTTTTACAAAAAAGTTGTTTACCTTCTTATGAAATATCGTACTACTTATTTATAGTTGTTGGGATTTAGATTATTGTACTGTATATAATTATGCTGTAATTGTATAATTATGCTAGAAGCATAAATTAAGTCAATCAAACTGAAAGAAGTAATGTACATCAAAAAGTATGATCACACACACATACTACATGCAGATTTTATGAAGAGAACAGAGAAGGTTGTATAATTTGCAGGAGTTTAATCTTTAACAGCCAAAATTCTTTAAGGAATAAAGAATTGGAGTTTGTATTGTATTATAAACAAGCCAAATGTTTATTGCTTATTGGTGTGTTTTTTTCTTAGAATTTTTTTTTATTTGTCCCCCCTAGAGTAGGTAAGCTCTATTGGAGAACGGTATTACTTTTGCGATTGTCCAAAATATTCAGCAAGGGCGTCGTATCTACTTGTACTCTCATCGAGCATCCCCTGATCGCTCCCGATTGTACCACCATCGCCTACGCGTTTTTTCGGAGAACGTTGTACGAGCATACGTCCGTGCGTTGTCATAAATGTTTGAACGAGTACTCAGGTGCGGCGGCCGCAGTACGCCGGTAAAAATGTTCGACCTCGCCTGCAGGTTGCCGTGTTTTCGGAAATGTTAGCTGGCGAGCCAACAGCCGGCCGACCGGGCGGCCGTCTCCTGGCCAAATAGTGTGCCACGAGCAGACGGCGCTGGCAATAAACTTTCGACTTCAAAGTATAGCCCCGTGTGAATAGACTCGTTAGTGCCGCGAGCCCGGATTAATGGCGGCCGGTGCATGAAAGTCTCTGCTTCTGCCGCCGCGGATGATTCGGTCGGGCGCTCGCCCGAACACGTGGGCAGCGTGGCCGGCGCCCCGCGAGCGCTCCTGCCATCCAAACCCGGAGTGATCAATATCGCGCCAGGAATGTAGTCGGCCGCAGAATATTCAGTCCTGCTAGGCCGCCACCACGTGGGGCCCTGCCGCAGGAAGAGCGCTGCCTCCTGGCCTAGGCGGCGGCGACCCGACACGCGCGGCATTCCTTCGCAGCCTCACGATTCCCCAAGACATGTCATTACTCGACCCGAGCTCTGTTGGTCCGCGGTTTTTTGCGGCCGCCGACCAGCCAATGGGACTCCGGGTCACGCTGCCGTTCGACACCGGCTCCGTGGCATTAGAAACGCTGCCAACCTAACGCTCGGAGTCGCGGCATGATTTATCCCCCGTAAATTTATCGGGGCGACGTTCCTGCGGCGGCCGCAATAAGAATTGGTAATTACGGGCGCGATCCGCGGCGCCGCGTCGCCCGTGTTTTCCCGTTTCGGCCGTTTTTACGCAAATCTGACGGTGGTCAGTGTTTGCGGGACAGCGTGCTCGTTGGAAGCGCCGCGTCGGTGGGTGTCTTGTCACAAGTGGCCGAGATGCAGCAGTGACTTTAAATTATGCAGTAGTGGTAACTAGGTTGTTAAGTTTTAATTGCTCATTGATGAACCGCAACAACGGCGGCACAACGGTTCTCGAACATCCCATCGTCCTGAACGCGAAAAAATTTCAGGAATTTGTTATTTCAACCATCTCCGTTACATTTTTTATATTGTCTTATCAGCAATAAAATGATGACTGGTCACATTTTTTTGAATGTTGATGATGTAACCATATTATTGTTGGAAAAAAATTAATCAGTTTCATTAAGTTTTATCAGAGAGTTATTAAGTATTATCATTAAGAAAAATATTGTCAAAAAAATTAGTATCAAGCGTTGTATGTAATATATTTGCTATGTCAGAATTAACTGATAACAAACGTGATTGAATTCAATGATCTTGGAGAATTTTCTCTAGATCGCACATTTTAACCAGCAATGTAATACCTAATTAATCAGTATTTTGTTAAAGAAATATTTTTATTCTTATAAACGAATTAAAAATTGGATAATTAAAATAAACAAACTAACTAATATATATTTAAGATAATGCGTCATGGATACCAAGTAAAGGATGTTCCATAAGCGCGCCGAATTTGAAAATTTAATAAGTCAGTCAAATTTTTAAAAATTGATTATATTTAACGTAATTGTAATCAATAAAATCAACCATTTACGTATGATATACGATGTCAGGCATATGTCACCCACACTCAATCTGTAACCATTTATGGGTTCCTCAAAATTACTGATAACTCTCTCGCAGAAGTCTGATCCGACGGCTCCAATCACGCGTATGGTTTCCGCCTTCAGTTCCAGAATTGTACGTGGTTTGTTAGTATGATGTACATGTGATTTTACAACCCTCCATAAGAAGAAATCACGGGGTGTAAGATCGCAGGACCTTGCCGGCCATTCCTGGTCACTGTGCAAAGAAATCACTCATTGCCAGAAGTGTGGCAGGTCACTCCATCCTGCTAAAACCAGAGATGGTCAGATCTCCATATTTTCAAATGTAGACCACAACCGACCTGATATGATGTTACGGTAACGTTTTCTATTGATTGTAACTGAAGTCCTCTCGTTATCTTACAAAAACAACTCTATCACCCCACGTGCCCAAAAACCACACCACACAGTTGTTCTAATGAATGCACTTAACGCTTTTAAATTATTCGAGAATTTTCATTTCCCCTAATTCGGCAGAGGTTTATTGGCGAAACCACTCTAGTAAAAGTGGACTTCCTTATATCGAAAATTATTTTTGCGACATTTTCGTCCGCTGCCAGTCTCTCCACAGCTTATTCAACAAGTCGCCCCATTTGCCATGATTAGCAGGCTTAAGTTATTATGTCATTTGGATTTTATACGCGTACATGTGGAAGTCTTTATGCAAAACTCGATGAAACGAAGTTGTCGGAATGTCAACCGTTACGAACGTCAGTGAATCGGTTTTCCACGACTCACAGTGGCACTTTCTTACACAACAGCGATTTGTTGCTCTCTCCGAAGAGAACAATTTCGCCCACACGATTTAACTGTTTGTCTTCGAACTGTAGATTCATTGGTTGCTTCATTTCCCCAAGAATTGCACGAAATTTTCGCACTGTCTGCGCGGCACTTTCACCGATTTGGTAAATTGTTTTAACAATAAGAACACCTTGCTCCGCTGAAAACTATTCCATGACGAAGACGCAACAAAACAAATTGCTAACTTCAAAACAAAAAATGCCACCCGATTCAAATTCGGCGCCTTTTATGGAACACTCTTTATTTAATCTTATTTGCAAGTTGCAAAAATGTATCCACAACTTTAATGATTATAAAATATGTATTTATTAAGTGGCGAAGCGAAGCGAGTCACTTACTAACTTCATCTTGTCCGTCTGTCTGTCTGTCGGTCCGTCCGTCCGAGCAATAACTCGAGAACGGCTGGGAATTTCCAAATTCTGTTTTTACCAATCGACAGGTGACCAAAAAGGCTTGTTTGCTAGTGATTTTGAAACTGATTGGTCAGACTGCTTCGTCCCTTCGCTATGCGTTGCAAGCTTTGCAGGTTTATTAGCATATAGTTTCCTTTCAACGTTCACAATCAACTACATAAATGTATTTTTTTATTCTTAGCGCCTGTTTTAAAACAAATGTCTATGCATTGGTGACAACGCGAAACAACGGAATCTCAAACATCGAGAATTTGTTTGATATTGGGGAATATTCTCTCTTTCAATGGCTGATTTTAGGTTTTTTACTATACACTACTCTTGAAAAAATCTCCAACAGAAAAGACTAGTGGTACGAAATCTGACGTATACGCAGGGACCTCTTCGCCCAATTCATTTATTGATGTGGCGATACTGCATCTTGTTGTAAATAAAAGTATCAATCATGAAAATCTGCGGGTACATGGCATGGATGACTGTTGTAGCAAATTCAAGCGAGGCTGGTAATTATACTGTCAGAAAATAAAGAGCTAATTAGTTCTTACGCTGATAAGCCGCATCACACCGTTATTTCTGGCAAATTTACTTAATGTTCCACCGTAATGTGCGGATTTTTAGTACCCAATAAGTACAATTGTGGCGATTAATTATACTATTGAATTTGAATGTGACCTCATCGCTCCAAACTAATCATAATGGGAAACTGCTGGGGTTTTTCACATTTCACTAAGTACCTTTCTCAAAAATATTCTTTCATCTGGATCATCTTCCTTGAAAGCGTTTACTAATCTCGGTATATAACATTTTTACCGGAAGCGCTGTAGAATGCGATAGACACCATCTTTTGCTAGAGAAGTCTGGCGAACAGGATTGTTTTGAATTTTGACGATATTTCCAACATAATTTCTTCCCTGTTAACGTTAATCGATATTCTTGTTATTGCAGAACAGTTCCTTCTGCTTCAAACTTAACTTTAGTTCGTCTAATAAGCGAATTTTGTCTCTGTACTGCGTTTTCGTACTTCCAGTATATATACTGCATTTCTTCAAAACTTTTAGTCATTGGTTCATGATTAAATCTAAAACAAAAAATCAGCAACGTACCTACTATTAAAATGCGGATACATTTTTGCGATACCCTATATATATATTTATAATATTGCGTGATTCCAGTTTTAAGCTTTGTGTTTAAAACCTTGTATAGTAAATTCCATGGAGGATATTTCATTTTCTTTTCTTTATTTAATAACGTTATTTTCCATTGTATTTAAATAGTCACCAAAATTCGTTTTGTCATCAATAGTAATATGAGATTTTCGTTTTTAAACATGAGAATGAGAATATGAGATGCATTTAGTAGACTAAAAAGTTTTTTTTAAATAAAATTACATGATTTATTCAATGAATAACAGCTTTAATTATAAAAAAATGTTCTTTTATTAATTTTCAGAATTTTTAGGTAAGTGTAAAACATTAAAAACCGAAATCCCATATTTGATTTCTTATACGAGTATTGATATCTTCTTGTGGAGCTGTACATTCATCTCGGAACTTTCTACTTTCCTATTTTACAGTTTGATATATTGCTTCTTCAACAATTTTTCTCTGCGCTATTATGTCCTTTGTCTTCTCCCTTATTCTTGCAATTCCCTTATTCTTTATATCTTTAATTGCTTGCTTTTCTCAACGTAGCTTTGGATTTTTCTCTTGATTTTATTTGTTGTTCTCCTAACTATTGAATCTTCATTCATACTAACTGTGGTCGTACCATCATATTCTTTAATTACTTTGACTACATTATCTTTTTTTAATATTTATTCAATATTATGATTTGTTTAATATTATGTATTGAGGTTCCCTTCAAATATATTTCCTATTTTTTGTTTAAAAATTTAGTTTCTTTTCAGTCTTTCTTTTAAAGCATATATTTTCTGCTGCATGCGTTTCACTGGTTACAGTTTTATACCAACTTAATTTTGATTGCTTGTTCCTTTTGTTATACATTATCACTTTATATCTGCAGTATACATATTGTATCTTTTGATTTACCTTTCTATCGTTCTTTATATTTATTATTGTTTTTAGATATCTAAAACTTCCTACTTTTTACCTTTTGAAATTATTTCTATGACTCTGTTATTATTTTTTTCCTCTTTTTTAATGATTTTCATGTAATTGGGCTTGTCTTGATTGAACTAACGAAAGTCTGTACACTATTGAAAGTTATGTTAGAACAATACAAACAATCTATAAATTCAAAAAAAAAATGTTTGCATTAACCTAGAACAGAATTCAAAATGAAAGAAAAAACAATCAAAAAATTTGCATTGAAATATTCTACAGATACTTTCCGGACTAAATTTTTATGACCTTAATCGATCACAAATGGTTTAGAATTCACAAATAACACTTAAAACGATGGTCTAGTAATTTATACATTTAGAAGAAATTTCACCGCTTAAACTCCCAAATAAGGACAATAATCGACTTACATCTAGACTTTTTACATTACTAATTTACCTCAAAAATATAGTTTCTGAGATAGGCCAGTAAATATGTCTTTGTAATATTTTTGCGAGTCCGTATTTTTCATATTGCAAGATTATAGAATCTCATTTTAGGCCACTATTATTAGTTCTTGTTCTTTTTCGTGTAACTCCTTAAGGAAGTAACACAATTTATTTGCACCCGAGCTTCAGTATAATCTTTATATATTTGAAATTTGCATATTGCAATAAAGATTTCCATTGAAACTGTCAATAAAATTTATAACTTATTTATATAAAACTACTAATATTTTACACTTTGGTACATGTTAGCCATTAGATAACTACTAAATATAGTTTCTGTAGAGGTCGACTAAAAGGCTTGAAGGACATTAAGAACTAACCAAATCATTGTGATGGAGTAAATTAAAAAAGCCTAATATTATGTACACTATTTTATAATTTTAAAAATTAATTTTGGTGTGCTTCTAATGTGGATCTTTAACTCACTTCACTTCTACATTGTTGTGTAGTATGTATTATCTCCCGTATAAATTTTGCTGAAATATTTTAATTATTTCTTACTAACCACAGCAAAAGTAATATTAAATGATTTAATCGTAATTTTTTGTTCAATAGATTTACAAGGCTGGAATTTTGCATTTGGTATTTCTTCTAAAACATTCTTCCACAGATCGTGCATGTTATACCATGAATGACCACAGACTAAACGGTAGGCTATTAAAAATATGATTACCCAAAATGTTGAAATTTAATTAAAAACATTGTGACATGCTGCAGGATGAATATTATCATCTTGTAAGGTTATTGTATCTCCTTTATAAAGTACGATCTTGTCACGGAATGACGTGGAAAAGCATCACATCAAGCAATAATTTTTATATTTACTCGTTAAACTATGGAGAGTGGATTATTAGATATTAAAATCATAAAATTGTAATTACGCTACAATAATAATGCACCCACCATCACTCGCATCATATTATTCAACTTGCATTTTTAGTTTTAACAAAATTTGCGCCTTTTTGGAATAAACGTTCATTCGTGTTGCAATTATCGGTAAAGGTGATAATTTGATGTGGCCAACTTTGGTGAGTACGTACATAGGTTGGGAGGGGGGGGTTCTATTGTAGGTCTCGAAGTATTTATTTTACTGCTAAAGCAACATGACACCGAGTGTTAACATGAGTTGGCTAGCTATTGCAGGCCCCTTCTGGTGCACATTCTCGTTCCCAGTAACACTTTCGTTCGTTGTAGTTTGTAGTAGGCCACACTGGCATGGTCTCACCAGATACAGAACATAACCTTGTGGTCATCGATATTGTACTTTGGCGTTAAAGTAGACGGTTGTCCAGGGTTCGGCTATGATTTTTTGCGCTTGTCAATCACATCAAAATTGCCATTTTTAAAACGTTGAAACCAAAATCTGTTGTTGGAATACGATGAAGCTTCATCACCATAAAGCTACAAGCATTCGATGAGCTTCAGCAGCTGATTTTTTCAAATTAAACATGAAAAACAGTGAATGTCGAAAATGTACTTTAGAACATTTTATCTTTTGTCACGTAAAAACAATAACTAAATAATATAGAGGGTAAAATGGAGGGAAAACCGTAGTACGCTATACAGAAATGTTAGAAATATCGACATGACATCTATCGATTAACTCCTAATTATTTACAATGTATCTCACTGATCAAAACTAATCGAAATTGTTATTTGACAAATTGTAAGAAAATTTTGTAAATAAATCATTGCTATTTTTGTATCATACTAACTCTTTTTTTTTTATTTATGATTATAGAAGATCTGACGAGTGCTTTCGAAACTCATGTTTTTATTTGCAAGCATGATTATCTTCGGTGTTTGAAACAAAAAGTCTTGAAACATTCATAAAGAAAAATAAAGTACCTTTGTTACGTCTTTACTAATTGTTTACTTTATGTTTAAGTTAGTATTCATGTGATGGAACTTTTTGATTCATTTTTTTAAATTGAATCGGCATGTCTTATTCTTTTTTGCTTTGTAATTATCGTGTTTTTTAAAAAGCTTTATCAGAAAACGCGTCAGCACAAATACACGTTTTTATAAATTTGCTTAATGCCAAATGCTAGAAAGCATTTACTAAATGGCCCACTATTAAAAAATCGATATGAAATGTACTGCCTTACACCAAAAGTTGTAAACATTTATAACATTATTAATGAATTCATGTTTGTGATTTAACAGCTTAACTGATGGATACATTAGACTAACGACATAATGAAAGCCGTATATCATGTTCAATAACATAATAATAACAAATCAGTTAATATCACTATGAATCAATTTTGTTCGTGTTGTACATAAACAACAAAATATATTAGTTGTTTATTAAAAACCTTATTGATTATTGCAGTTTGAATATATTTTTTCATAAATGCCAATTGCATTTCCATTGAAGGAAGACAAAAACTAAAGCTGTTGAATAAATTTTATTACTCGTTTAGGTTAACTAATTACGATTTTTGGAAATATTGAAATTTATTTCCGTTTAAAGAATTTGTATAAACTAAATAAGGAATAAATCCAAGAACATCATAATGTTATTTATTAAGTAGTGGAAACTACGTGAGCCTTCACTACGGTTGTTACATTTCTCATGTAGAAGAGATAGTAACATCGGCTTGCAGACTAATCAAACTAACCAGTCGCCAAGTTGCTTGTGTATTTATTTGAGTTGATATAAAAATAAATTAGCAAGTTTCCAAATATCAAGGAAGATAAAGGATATGTGATTTGAGTTGTATTTTAATTTACATCATTCGATCGAACTTCAACAGATCTTTATTTGGTGATCTGTTAAAACTATATAATAGATTTTAGGAACAGGTTTGATTTCTTCTTTGCAATGAAACTCAAAAAATTATGATATAATAAAAGATAATGGATCTTCAAGCACACCATTCAGTCTGTATTTAAATTAGATGTTAAACTTGGGAACGTGCGGGTGGTTTCCTTGAGACGAGTTTTTTTAAATTCAATTCTAAATAAAAAAATTGACCACATTCTAATTATTTGAACTCAATAGCACATGGTCTAGAATAGATTTATTCGTTATAATGATTCGCGACCAATAGAATTTTTTAACTATATATGAGGGTAAGGTGAAAAGTTCTCGACCTGACAATGAAAGACTGCAACTTTCAGTTAAAAAATTATTTTATTTTTCTACATAATCTCCTTTGACGTTAACACACTTGATCCAGTGCCTCTCCAACATCAGTATTCCTTCTCGGAAGTGAGAATCTGGAAGATTGTGAAAATATTCATCAACTTTTTCACCGGACGCGAAGTGCCTCCCAGAAACAAATTTTTTTAAGTTTGGGAACAGATGGAAGTTGAGGGAGCTAAATCAGGAGAATAGGGGGGATGTCCGAGCAAATCATACCCCAAATCCCGCAGTTTTCCCATCGCCAACGCAGGTGTGTTGTCCTGGTGAAAAATAAGTTTTTTCTTCTTCAAGCTAGGCCTCTTCTCGCGAATTTTGACATCCAGCTGGTCAAGAAGGTTGGAGTAATATTCGCCTGTAATTGTTCTGCCTCTTGCAAGATAATCAATTAACAGGATCCCTTTCGCATCCTAAAACACGCTGGCCACCTTTCCGGCAGATGTGATCAACTTCGCTTTCTTTGGCGCTGAACCACCGGCTTCCACGCACTGCTTCGACTGCTGTTTCGTTTCTGGCTTGCAGTGGTGGACCCATGTCTCATCCATGGTGACAAATCGCCGCGCGGAATCGGTCGGATCCCTGTTGAATCGGTTCAAAGATAGCTGCGAAAATCGTTTGCGCAGAGCTTTCGCACCCCGAATTCTTCGTACAAGATATTTCGCACCCTTTCTTCCGATATCCCCACAACCACAGCTATCTCACTCACCTTCACTCGCCTATCGTTCAACACGATGTCATGCACTTTTTCGATGGTTTCCGGTATGGTTGCGGTTTTTGGCCGTCCTTCACGTGGGTCATCTTCGAGGGATGTGCGACCACGTTTAAATTCAGCTGCCCACTTTTTGACAGTTGACGTGGAAGGAGCAAGGTCCCCGTAAACTTTTGTCAACTTTCGATGAATTTTCTTAGGGGTAAATCCATCCAAAACGAATAATTTTATAACATCACGATATTCAAGTTTATCCATTTCAACAAGAAACATGCAGCATGTCTACTGAAAAAATTCGTGTAAACAAACTACTTGAGGGAACAAATTGAAACTAGTCATACGAACTAATGACACATACACCCAAGCAGGAAGCATAATTGTTTGCCTATTGCAGCACCATCTCTGTGTCAGGCCGAGAACTTTTCACCTTACCCTCGTATTATATTAGTTTGTTTGATATGCCCCGATAGTATTATAGTATCGTAATCTTTCCGTTTCCTAATATACCAGCCTAAAAATTTAAAGGTTGTGATGTCAGAAGCACACTATTAAAAACAAAATACCATGAAATTTTCAATTTGAAATGTTAAAGTGTTTAAATTTTAAGTATAGCCAGAATTTCTTGTCCAATATCTTTTTTATAGTTCTACACTTTTTTTAGTTAACATGTTCTTCTCTTCATGCAAATAAACGAAATTACAATGAATTGAATTACCTGAAAAACATATCGATAATATTTTTAATAATTATTTTCTTTTACTGCTGTGTTGTTAGATAGTATCAAGCCGTAGAATAAAAAAAATACAACTGAAATAATAAAAAATATGCATATTTAGCCTTCTCACTCAAAAAACATGGTTTACATTTGATTTGATATGAACCTTCTTCGAATGTGGCGAACCAGGAGACTTCAGTTGAAACACTTGAGCCTTTATTTTCAGAACGTAGCTGTCGATCCAAGTTTCATTTCCAGTTATGACCTTTTTGAGGAAATTGCGTATCAGTAGCCTCCACATATTTTATGCCAAAATCTCTCGTCAAAATTTAGGAAATTAGAATACATAGCTCATCTTTTAGTTCTGTATTGCAGATTATTATTGATTGTATCCCGTGTACGTTTATTATTTTTCGCTGTTTTGCTTGTTACTTATCTTCCATAATCATTTATACTATGTTTCCTGGAAATCCTCTTAAATCATACGAATAGTTTTTGCAGACAAATATTCGAGCTTCGTACAAAATTTAATGCAGTTCGCTCCTCTACTCGCTTAGTTATTAAAAAATACGACATCAAAATTGTCCTTTTACTTTTTTAATTATATTAACGCTAGCTCATTAATTTCGGGACAGATCTCGTATTCTTTGCAATTATAATTATGAGTTTGATCTTATTCTTTTATCTTTTATTAAAAATGTCCACAAATCACGATTATAGTATTATTGTTTATCGTCGTCCCCATATCTGCTGTTTTTGAGATCACAAAAATTTTATGTCGAACGGCAGTTTTAAAATAAATTCCGACTTTAACCCTTTTTTCGGTTTCTTAAAATAAATAATACAGTTGGCGCGTGTCGAAGCGCGTTTGTTCCTTATTTAACATTTACAAATACTTCGTAACACACGTGCAATAAAAATATCCGGCGCAAAAAATAATATCAGGCGCAAGCTAACGTCCCAGCACAAAGAGCTGTGCATGTTGTGTTTGTGCCCCAGATTTTTATTTCAATTTATTGTTCTGTTATTACGTCCGAATTAATCCTACCAGAAGCGCACATCGTCTTGCGGAGTGTCTGCAAAGGCATTTTGTTTAGTCAGTACTCTATCGGGGCAATTTTGATGTTATCACCTGAATAATTATTCGGCTTTTAGCCACCCGAAAACACTAATTTTTTGCAAATGTTTTATGCAAAGCGCGCGATTAATGGAAGGAGCGTGTAACGCATTGGTCTTTAAAAAATATAATAAAACTTCCTGCTTTCTCATTCCGAACTAATGCCCTAATCTAATTAGTCGGCGTTTTAGAAACGCGAATCAATGAAATTTGAAAGTCTTTCTGTATGAAGTACCGGCCGCTGCTCTCATAAAGGAATTTTGATTTTTTAGATCGAATATAGCTTTTATGTGGGCATATGTTGTAAATTAACATTAAAAGATATAAATTAAAGTCTGATAATTATTACATTTAATAATTATCTTTAATAATAACTCGGTAATTTCAAAAACTGTCAACGCGCCTCAAGTTATTCTTCAAGATGTAAATTATGCAAACATGTAATTTGTGTCTATCTTAGCTCGTGGCCGAGCGGTCGAGGCGCTTAATTGCGATGCGCGCAGACTCGGGTTCAATCCTGGGCTCTAGATGTCTGGCCGATAATCTACTTAGGCACTAAAAATAATTGGGTATCCGAGTTTTAGAGATGTCGGTGTTACATTATTTTCACGACAAATAGTAACTTTGATAAAATTGTTAAATATTAAAGAGAGAATTTATGTATATACTATGTTTTTAATTGCATTTAAAAAAATTATGTTTTTTTTTTTATTAATGTAGTGTTAGGCAATATTTGATTTTGGTTTCTGATAGTCCCAAAAACTAGTCTCCATGGATAGTTAAGATATTTATGTTTACTTTTTTTAAAATTATTTTTAGTGTGTATTTTTTCTCCTTTAATAATTTCTCTATATTACAAATTTTAATAATAATCGGCATATTGTATAGTATAAAACAAAAGCAGATTGGTTGTGATGCTCCTGATGCTCCTGATAATGTCATTGTACCCTAGGGCCATAGCAACGATATAATTCTATATTGGAATTTTAGTGAATATTGCTTTTTGAATATTTTTTATAATAAAAGCACAATAACTGATAAGTTTCACGGGCACATACACCGTACAAATAAAAAGACAAAATGTAATACTCGAATCTACACGAATTTCCTGTTTTAACATCAATCAGCCGCTAAATTGTTTGCCCAAGATTTCACATCTAGTTACGAAACTCCAGCCGCGACAAATAAAAATTCCTTTTTGTAGTGAATGAAGAAGGCCTGCTGTATTTCAAACATAGAAAACAATAACTTACGCCTATTGTAATTAATGGCCGGCCGCCGCTGATTAATTCGAAAGCTATTCGAGAAGCAACGCTCGGAATTATTTATACGATAATGTAAATTGCCCAACACGCCGTTTGCCATAAATTTCTTATGTCTGTCTGTTCCAAAGCAAAAGCTAGGGGACAACTTTTTGTCGCTTGAATCTATAATTATGCGCTATTATGGCGACACATTGAAACACAATACTAGTAAGTGGCAGAAATTTGTTTATGTTACAAATTGATAGTAAAACAAATTTTAATGTTGCTAGGATTCCAAATATATATGCAGGAGTTAATCGAAAGCTTGAAAATACCAAAATTTTGTAAAATAGTATTTGTTTATGTAGAAAATATTACATTTGATTTATAAAAGTAGAAGATATTTGAGTGTTAATGGCAATTGGATCAAGAGTATTGTTATCTGTAATAAATTCCGAATACTATTAAAATAGAGTATAGAACAAAAAGTCCGCAAACGTAAGTTAACTAATTTCAAAATTATTGAAAGACATTTATTCTATATATTATTTTTGAACCTTTGAAAGTCGGAAAATAAAGCAATAAACAATTGAAAATAATTTTGAATCAAGAGCCGCAAGCTTTCCGCTGGCATGCGATGTTTTCTGAAGGCAAAATCATTCCTGACGACAAACACTGCAAGTAATGGCCAAAAATAAAGCATGGAAATTATTGTAGAATTTCTGAACGAAGCACTAAGAACATGAACAAGAAATTAAAAAAAAACTGAAATTGCTCATCACAATTATCGTATTTTCACAAAATGGCAAATCATCATTTATAAAAGAACCTAAAAATTTAGAGGATGTAGAATTATACGATAAAAACAAGGATGCAAGAAAGACGATTTAAATACGGCCGATTAAGAAAGCCTAGAGGAAACATAAATCATTGACTGATATTCTTTAAAAAGAGGATGGCTTCTCATAATTTAGAAATTGTGCAACTGTACAAATAGAAATTATATGGAAGGAATACAAATAGAAAAAACGTTGGATGCCGCAGTACTTAACACACGTAAATGGATTTACATACGGATATTGAATATCAGGTTCCAATATAGTAAATTGAGGGCAGCTTTTAATGATTTGCGAAAGCATCATCGCTTTATGTGTGCACTGTGAACACAAGCGTGTATGTGGTAATTTTAAATAATTATTCCTACATTGTTCCCAAATAACAATAATGATAATAACTTACCTTTTCTATAACTGGTATTATACACGTACTACATACTATGTAGTTCAAACCGACATTTTTAAATCATAATTTTTAGCAAGTTTCATAAAATTATTTATAAATAAATTTTTATAAATGTAAAATCAAGAAACGTGAACAGAAAATTCTTATTAATAACCATGATTTTATTGTTTTGGTCCACCCTGTAATATTTAAATTCCTTTACGACCGTCGTTTTATATTTTGTTTGAGAATGAATTATAATTAATAAAGAAAATTATAGAAAGGAGTTTGATTAAATTTCATGTAATTCATTTAATACAAAATTTATTTTTAACTTTAAACTTGGAAACCAAAGGTACCAAAAAAGTCAAAAATTTACAAAGTGCAGCAAAGCTATGCGCGTCAAATGGCAAAAACAAAATATAAGTTTAAGATATTTTAACAAAGCGTCCAAAAAATATAGTTGTGCTAAAGCTTTAATGTCGCATTAATTGAAAACGTGCTTTCGGTGAAAAACTGTTAAGTGATACCGAGAAAGTGCGCAAAACAACGGGTCACTTGGGCGAAAGCGGCCGGCTGATAGAGAAATTGCAGAAGATCCGCAATTTAACATAAAAAGCAAGGCAGGAATTGATTAAAAAAGCCCAATAAAACCGCACTCAGAAGAGCAATGTAGAAAGTTGTGTAGAATTTTGTATTTTTTTTTCAAATGCTCCGAAGCCTTAGATTAATAGAAGTTTCTTTTAATGCCAATGTTTAGTTGCAGAAACTTTATGTTGATACTTATTAGAGGATGTGCTTGTGGAGTAACTCGAATCCCAAGATTTTGAAGAGAATTTAAAAACCACAACTCATCTTGAATTACGATCTTGGAATGAAAATATGGGTCATTATGTGGTACTTTCTACGAGTTGCTGCAAATATACATTTGTCTATCTGCCCTATGTAAGCATGCGCGACAGCGCTAACGTCGGTCTCATTCCCAAATCCAATAACATTCATTGATAATACTATGACGAGATCGTGGCAGGTTTTCAGTTGACATGTCGTTTTCTCGAAGTTCCACAAAATTTGCTCCACTATATTAAGGGTATCTACTAGTCGAACCACGCGAGAAAACTTAATCCAAGAACGCTTTGTTGTAATTAAAACATTTATTGCTGCCATTTATTTAATTTGGACAAATGCAATACTTATATTAGTTCTGACAGATTTAGTTGTCGCAAGATTTATCCCACGAATTGCAATAAATCACGGCTTCAAATCCAAGATGGAGTTTTCGTATTCTTTTTCGAGGTGCTTGGTGTTATCGTTTAAAGAAATGATTTCTTGAAATATTATACTTATGGAAGTTAGAACGAAAATTTTTTTGTCTTTTTTTCATAGTTCACAAATAAGATAAGGAAAAACTGTAAATACTACCTTTTGAAATATAAAATTTACTTTTTTATTTCGCATCATATTCTGACCATTTAAGTACGGCCAGTTCTAGAAGTTTTGCGACTACTATTTATTTACTATTTAAAACCTTTTTGGATTTTCTTAAAATTTTTTTCAGAACAGAACAAGTACCTAATAAGTGTACGATTTGTGTGCTAAAATATGACAACGCAGATGACATGCTGTACATCAAATTTCGAAACAATTGAAATAGTTTCACAAAATTTCCGAATTCCCGGCAGTAAAATTGAACTTCTTCCGATACTCTCGTTTAGCTCTAAAAATAAATTAAAGGACTTTATTATATATACGTTTTTGATTATATCTGTTAGAAATTTCAATCTTCAATTAAATGTTAATAACTATTGATTTAACTTATAATGTTTTCAATACTCCCGTGCAAAATACATTGTGGTTTGCTAAGTCAGCTTTTGAGTGATAATAATTTATGGATGGAATATATAGCGGAATAGTTTCCTCTGTTTATAATGAAATCCTTAATTATTGTCTGGCTTGTTTATATGCAGTTCAATGAAATTTGAAACTTAATTCTCGGCGGTATACACTTTCTGTTTTAATATTTCTATTGGTGTTAATGATTTAACAATAATTTTTTTTAATCTACGACCAAAAATGTCCAATCGCTTAACTCAAAAATATTTTCTTTTTATTTTGAATATTTTTTGATATTTTTGTGAAACACTGAACACTAATATGAAGCTAATGATCATCCAATTTGTTGCTGCGCCGGACGAGAGCTTGTTCAAAACATTTGCTATAATTTTGTAACTAATCACCCAAGCCTAAGAGGAAGGAAGGAGGGTCTTTGCTCTGGGAAGCTCATAAGACAAGTTTTTTATGAATATGGTCACGTTCTCTTTGTTATCAGGTATACGAAATAGTGCAATATTTTCTTATTTTTTACAGGAGAAAATCAATCAAAGAACGAAAAAAAGTTATTGGAAGATTTAAGCAAACAATTGCCATCGTCTTTTAGATTTAGTGTATATATTGTGGGGTGTATAAGTATGATTAAAAGAAATTTGATATACATACATAGGTTTTCGATTCAAGACTTTTCCAATTAGAGCTGTTCTTTCGATAGTCTAAATGACTTTTGCTAAGTTTCTCTTAATTAATGCTACAAATCGCAAACTGCGCAAGAAGTAGTGAGCCTATCGTATGAAGCAACGTCTGGACTGTAGGCTGTCTAGATTTCCGTTCAATAGATTGTCGGGAAACTGACGACAATTTTCAACTCTCTTATTAGTCTATGCTTCATCAGGTCGTGTGGATCTTATTTGGGCTTCTTGTGTACAAAGTCAAATTGCTGAAGATAACTTCATAGTATCCATACTGTTGAATACGGTTCGGCATCCAAAGCGGCTTGCAGAAGAGATGGTCGGTCGTTGATCTTCAAGACTAAAGTCTCCAGAATCAAATTTTTTGTAGCATCTTGCCACGCTACTATAATTCACTATTCCTTCTTCTTCAGCATCACAAATCTCTTTTTGAGTTTTTTTCGATGAAAGTTGTGGCTACCGGCAATAACGTATTAGGATTTAAAGTTTAGCTTTGTTAATCTAGAATAAAAGAAGAAGCTAACTGGGATATTTTAAACTCAGAACACTAACAAAAGTGTCACAAAACTTTCTCTTCAACCAATTTTAGATATGAAAGTAAAATACTTGAAACTTAATAAAGTAGGTTACGTTGTATGTTAGATGTCCTTAATCTATGGCGATGATTTATCATTTGTGCGCGTCAATTTCAAGTTTAAGAAAGAGTAGCGTTTAAGCAGTAGATTAATGTAAACGTTTATTGTGAATGCTTTTGAAATATTCAGAATTGATAGGAAGTAACGACTTGCCTTTAATATATTAAAACGTAATAAAATTAAACTAAACAATTTAAAAAAGATATCTGAAGCTCACTTGACTCTCAGGTGATTACCGTAATGGGATTGCTGAGAGGCGAATCAAAAGATACATAAATATATTTTTAGCAAGAACAGGCTTTCCGTTTTAGTTTTGCCAAATTAATTGATTCAGTTTCCCTGATATGACACTCATGTGCTCACTTTTCTTTTTCTTTTTTAATCTTTAACGTTCAGAGCATTTTAAATTATTTTTAAAGTTAAAGTGCTGCTCATTTTGATATATAATATCGTCATGGATACTTTATAGTTTCGGCATACAATTAATCACCGCAGAATTTTTAGTACACGAATGGATGGTGAAAACCACAAATGACGGTATGTGAAAAAATTTAAATTATAAAAAGTGATGTTACGGAACAGTAGGGTCGAACGGGTTTTAAACATCAAAGTGTTAATTACACAATTAAAAACTAAAATAATAATTATTTATCGATAACAATTTAAGCACTTCAATGAGAAAAGTTGTCCCGCTATAAAATATCATGGGTAGGGTTCTAGATTTTCTATGATTATAGACATGTAAAATGCATTTTAAATTTACAATTATCCTTCGATAAAAATAATGAACGTAATAATTGTAAGGATTAGAAATTACAACAGACAGATACATGCCTACTTGTTGTGGTAGCATTAAAAAAATTACACTTTTTGATCAGATTTTTGATTTCGTAATACTGCATTAAATGTTGAATGCAAATTAGAGACGCCGAGAGACCAGTATACAAATAAAAGTGAACATTCACTGTACTATAGTAAGGCTAACCAAACATTGTATATTGTTTTATAAATGAAGATACCTAGCAATGATTACTACCCAAAATAAAAATCCTAATATATAAGATAAAAAAAGAAACCAAAATATAACTCGACTTACATAACCAAAATGCCAAAAATTCCAGTTTAAGTCGCCTATAGCAAACAAAAGGGTAAAATGTTGGCTTTTTGAGTTATTTACGAAGGTGTAATAAGTTATGGTAACTATTTTTATTCAAAGGTAAGGGGCCAGCGTAGCCGCGCGGTTGAGGTACGTAACTGCGATGCGGACAGGCCCAGGTCCATTCCTAGAGTTTTTTGACCCCTGGAGAGTGGCTTACTCAGTCACTAAAAATAAATGCCTGTGTTTATTTTTAATAAGGGGTAACAGTGGGCGATGGTTGCCACATCGCCCCGTGTCAGAGAAGCGCGACGATCGGGCACAATGGGTGAGCATATGAGAGCCGCAACGTTTCAGTTCACAGGGCAAACTCTCACGCGAGGTGTAGAGTCATGTCAGTATTATTAAAGGATTGTATCATAAAATGTCATATGTCCCAAGGAAGCCGTGCATTTATAGTGTGTCCGCAGTACAAGATGATTTTGTGATGTTCTGTAACTGCACAGAGAGCAATGTTAAATCAGTTGTCAGTCAACTGCCGTGTAGTGTAGGATGGATGTTACTCGATTAAAACAGCGTTCGTATATCAAAATAATACGCTTCTGTGCACTCACAGGTTATCCTTAGCCGTTTCTGGTCGCTAGTTACTTCGCGTCCTCGCCAAAACACTGCTACCCACTTCGCGACTATTCGGAACTGGAGGAACATTATTCCCGTCAGCTTTTACCAACTTTGTAGCATTCTCTGGTATTTCTCCCACGTAGAACGACTATTTTGATATACAAACACTATTCTGCTTGGGTCATATCTCTCTTGGGCGGCGGTTGACTAACAATTGATTTAACATTGCCCTCCGTGCAATTACAGAACATCACAGGCCACCTTGCGTTGTGGACACACACTATGAATGCACGGGTTTCTCGAGATATTTTGTGATAGCATCTCTTCTCTTAAAAAAATAGTTGCCATAACTTATATCCCAACCCCCGCATAAATATGTTTGTATTCCGATAAAATTTTTCTTTTGTTCAGAAATGTTCACTTTTGTTTCAAAATGTGAAGTTAAAAATTAGTGTATGTTGTAGCTTTATTTTTATTGGATAAGTACATTGATATTTCTAGGGCAAGACGAAATATGTTAGTGTACTAATTGCGTTGGAGTCATAAATACTAAAGTCCAAACTAATTAAATTGCTGTAGTTATTTTCAACATTTTTCAGTTTCTAGATGTATAAACATCTCATTTTGCTTCACTGTCTTTCTTATTTTTCTAAAGTTTTGATTTCTCATGAAGTTGCCTCTACAAATGTCATCGTTTTTGGTTTGTTTTTAATGATCGTGTAGAGGATGGAACGGTAAAAATATTTAAGAAAATTTTGAGTATCTTTTCTCGGTCCACTTCTTGAATTCGGAAAAACAGTTTGGAACAATATACACGAAAAATATATTTAAATAAAAATGTTGATGGTTTTCGTTTTACAAACGTTTGTAACGCGCACCTCAGTTATTCTTACAGTAATGCAATTTTGCTGAGCAGCGTAATCTCCGTAACGATTTTTGTAGAACTTTCGAGCTAAATCACATTAGCCGACGTGAATCTTTGATGTTCCAGTTGAGTTTAATGAGCAGCCTAGTTTCAGCTACTGCCAAGGAATTGTCGATTTTATGCATGTTTCGAGGGTTTTTGACTGACGAACCGATAAACCAGTGCGTGCATTAATTATTGCATATGCGAAATTATGCAGAGTTACGCCGATTACGGGGTCGAGTTCGGGCGCAATTAATCCGGCCTCTGGCGCGCCGATATTCGCAACGCCGGCGGTGCGTACCCGGCGCAGTGCGTTGAGGCCGCCTAGTACGCGCTCGCAGTGCCGCGCTCCTCCATGGGCAGCAGTTCACGTGGATGTGGTTGACAGTCGACACGGTCAGTATGCTCTCGGCGCCGGTATGTGCGTGCGGTCTTCTCCGGTGAATGTCGTCGGGCCCGCGGGCAGGTGATGTAACGCGCGCCCTATGCCTGTGCGAACTCACACCCCCAGCAGTACGACTTGCAGTGGCTCCAGACACCTGGTGGGAGCCTCGGACTCCCACCACCATCACCATCCCCATATGGGGCCGCACTCCATGTGTTCCGTGATGCCACCGCGGACGCCCACCGACCCCTTTTATTTCTCCCCATTTGGGTCGCCGTACTACAGGTGAGCACGTCAGTTGCATCTTTCCACCGAAACCGCCCCCAACGCAGCATATATCTGTTGCTTCTTTAAACACGAAATTCATCATTTCTACTAGCAGCACAAGCTTCCAAGCGATAACGCTGTGTAAAAGTTCTGATTATGAACGAATGTTTCTGCGTTCTCGACGATCGACTACACGAAACCCGGCCCGTTATCATTATCAGTTCGTATAAATAAATAACGATAATGAAATCGATGTCGTGTCGTGCAGCTCTGGTGACTTGAACATGTAGTTGGTAACGCGAATTTATCATCTCCGCTTGCAGCAACCGCAGGATATCCATTATCAACACCCGATAAGCACCTAAATCGCGATGTTGCTAAACAAGTGCAGGCCGTTTGCAGCCAGCCGCAGCAGTTTTCAGCCATCGACCGTTGATCCGCTGCTTTCGACTGATAAGCTGAATCTTGTAAAAAAGGCCCAACTAACGCCCGAGCGCCGAGTAAAAAAGCGCAGCCATCGTCCGCCGACCGGGCAAAAACTTGATTCTATCCGTCCAGTTTCAATTTTCGACTACCAAACCTACGGTCCCGATTCGCCATTAATCAAATCGCGGCCTTTGTGACCGTGGACGCCGATCGACGGCGACGGCGGTGACTACTTTACGTCTCTGGCCGAATCTCCGAAGTCGCAGTTTCCACCTTTAACCTCGAAGTTCTGCCCTGACCCAAGGCGGCGTTACCGGATTTACAAATTTATAGTTCGGTCCACGGAAATTCTGGTTTCAAGCAGCTGGGTTTCACTAGCTCTGCCCTGCCTCGGCGCACAGCCTCTCGACGAAACTGATGTTTGTTTAATACCAGCCTGCTGTGTCGCAAACAAATCCCATATTGATTTGATATCGCAACGCTGGCAGCAGAAGGAAAATCGGCGTCGGGGATGACTGCCCTTGAAAAAATGAAAATAAGAAACGCAAGATTTTCTAGAAGAAACATCGTCTCGGTGTCTATTAATCGTAAGGTTAACGTCCTCTTTGTTATGGAATAATGGATGAATAGTTGTGTATTATTGAGCTTTATCATATTGCTATATACACAAGAGCCTCATATTGAAGTTCATTGATCAAAAAAGTGAACTTTTATGTGTATGCGTGCGACGCACTCGTGTAGCATCTGAAAGAAAGTGACACGAAAATCCGCAGAGAATTTGTTAGGAACAGGAAGACATGAAGGAAAGTGACGCAGAAATATGGAAAAGTACGAAACTATTAATTAATGTTTCACATAATGTTTCATTAACAAGAAAAATTATGTAACAATGACCAGTCGAAGATTATTGATTGTACATATTTTTGTTTTCAAAAATTAGAATTAATAAACCTGCAAAGCTTGCAACGCATAGCGAAGTGGCGAAGCAGTCTCCCAAATTTGAGAACCCTCTAGTTTGTAGGTTTACAAGCAAATTCATGGGTTGACCAATCAGTTTCAAAATCACTAGCAAACAAGCCTTTTTGGTCACCTGTTGATTGGTGAAAACAGAATTTGGAAATTCCCAGCCGTTCTCGAGTTTTTGCTTGGACGGACGGACGGACATTAAGTTAGTAAGTGACTCCGTTTCTCTTCGCCACTTAATAATGTAGTGTTCATTATTTTTCGTAGTGAAGTGAAGTCGATCTTCTGTTGAGAAAAAGGAAGTGTAAAAAATGATCACTACCTTAGTGTATGTATTGTATATTGGAATGCTAATACTATAATCATGTACAAAAATTAAAGAAACTAAACTATAAAATAATAATTAGATATTAAGGATGTGTTTTAAAGCAAACCAAGTATGGTAGTTTTGCTTAATAGATAAATGATAATTACGTTGGTCTTATGTAACAAAAAATAAGGGCTTTGGAAGAAATGAGTCGTATATTGTTTTTAGGTGGTTAAAAGGCATAAATAAATAAAAGTTGTTGGGTAAGGTAATATTAGAACATCGATAACTCTAAAAGAATAATACCGAATTGAAAACCAAAAATGAGCGTAGAGAGCAGCTAAATTGAAGGACATTAACCTGCCACTAGTTAGTACAAGACAGATAATCTCCTCTGCAAAAGTATAACGTGAATTTCATATTGTTTCAAAGGGTTTATTAAAAAAAAAAAAGGTTATGCCAGGCCAAACTTAAATAAGGCATTTTACCACTCCAGACTTAAAAAAATTAATTTTTATGAAGCGTTTATGCACTGTTTTATGAAATTTATTGTGCTAATGTTATTAGTGCATTTCAGCAAATTCAAAGTGAGCTAAACGGGGCAAATTTTTTATTTTCATTTTTGAATTTGGAGAGAACGGTCCTTCTACATCACTTGTTGAATACTTACATTCGAAGACTTTTTTGAGCGAAATGAAGACGATAAAAAAGCAGGTAGCTTTGTAAGGTAACGGAAGTAGCTTTATAAGCGGTGACGCCTAGATTCGATTCCCGGGATAACTTCGCCAATGCTTAATACTTGAAATCATATTGGACAGAATTAATTTGTATTTTATTTTTGTTGAATTGTCTTTTATTTTATTACTGGTATTTTTATTTTTAATACAAAATAATATTCGATTATATATAGCCTTGAAAATTAAAGAGAATCAATTTAAAAAAGGTAGATAAATTTTGTTTTCTGCCTTGAAAAATACGACTCGGGAAAATTTATATTTTTAAACTAGTTTTTAACGAATTTTGATTTTTTAGAAAACTCGACAAGAAAATGTCCACAATTGTTTTCCATCGCAAATACTGATCCAAATTTTCATTTAATAGGATTATTGAGTTTATAAAAATATGTTCAAATGCACTTATTTCAATATATTCTTTTTCTCGCCCCTGTTACTTTAATAAGAAATTGGTGTCATTTGACATGTTTTGATGTAAATTGTGGTTCTCTTTGCCTCTCGGTCTTATGCCGCTTGGATTGGTTCATGTATCTCATTCTCTTTAAGTGTTTTTACTTTATCGGCTTAACGACTCGAAGCTGTTGCTCTTGGGCGCTTCTTCATTATTTTTATTTCCGCCATTAGTTTTTCTAATTTATTTCTTCTACAAATTTAGAAGATATGCTTGGTTGATCTTGCTAGAGAACGGTGTTGTGATCTTAAGCTGATTCAAGATCGATGGATTGGTTCGATGTTGAGTTCCAGGTATCCGTAACATTCGGTTATGCGCAAAGACATCGATTTTTCTTCATGTGGCGATTTTCGTCGTCCAGGTTTCGGCAGCGTGTATGGCTATGGAAAACATCAGTGTTCTTACTAATTTAAGTTTGTTGTTGTGACATCGCCTAGTCCCTCCAGATTCTACTTAGTTTCGCAACTATGTTCCGAGTTATACTTATTTTCCGTTTATTTGTCACTTCGAATCCAGTTACTCTATTGATCATTAATCCATATTTTTTGCTTTCAATATCTAACTTTGTCATAACGTCCTCAAGTTCAAGATCACTGGTTGCAACGATAAGAATATCTGAATTGCTTATCTTCCAACCACCAGCAAAGACACCCCATCCTATTACCCAAAACTTGTCTGATGATGTATTCTGGGAATAGAAGACAATGCTGCCTTACGCCTGCCTCTGTTCTGAATATTTTCGTACATACTTAGCGTTGGCCACAGTTTATACCACTTTACGCAATCGAAGGCTTTAATGTAATTGACGAACAACAAATAGATTTTTATGTTAATCTCCTAGGCTTTTTCGATAATTTGTCTAACATTTAACATTTGTTCACGTGTACCTTTTCGTGATGGTATAAATATTCGGATATTTTAGTTGGTTATTGATTATTTGGAGCATGACTAATGATATGGTTTTGTAGTTGTTGCAGTCTGTATGACGGCCTTTTATTTTAGAAAAGATGTATAAACATAGATTAATACTATTCACTTTGCCATTATCTCGACTTTCATATCAAAGAGCAAATTTTATGGATTATATTAACACCCAATTTTCACATGGCTTTTAAAGCTTTGGCGTTTATATTATCTGATTCTATCTTTATAATTTTTTTAATGGGTTTTATTTTCTATATATGTGGTTCTTTTTTGATTAACAGTTTATTCTGATAATTAACCCGAATTTCAGGCTTTATAAAGTTCTATACAGTACTTTCTCTAAACTTTAGCTATATCTTCTACGTCGGTGATGATTTGGTCATGTTCATTTTTTATTGTTTGTGTACGTGATTCGAGTTACTTAGTAAGATACCTGACCCTGTCATGTAGCTTTCGAGTTTTTCCATTATTTGCTTGATTTTCTGTTTCATTACATACTTTTACTATATTATCGTTTTTGTCTTTTCCATATGCTACCTTGATTTTTGTCCAAAAATTTTCTAGTTTTTTCGATATGTCTTTTGTCGACGTCATCCAGTGATTTTTTCTGTCTGACTCTGTTTATTGCATTGTTTTATTCCTTTCGTTTATCAATTCGTTTGTAGTACACCATAGTTTATTTATTAGAATAGATCTAACTAATGGGACATTAAAAATGTAAGTTAATATAGAGGCACTGGAGATTATTTGATATTATTTATTTGAACCAATTGTGAAACTATAATTATAAAAAAGTAGATAACTTTGCGATATTTGTGACAATTTTGAGTATAGACAAAGTTATTGTAAGAAAAGAAATGGTTATCAGTTTATAGTAGGTTTAATTTATATTTTATAGTAACTTTACTAGTTCGTTGAGGCTATATTTTAGGAAGCAACTTATACTTCTCGCAGATACTTAACAAAAATCTTCTTAGAGAGCTAGCTACTCCACGACACAAGTAATAATAAATGCAGTTTGTATTGAAGAGAAATAGAAAGAAATGTGTATTGGAACGTCGATTATCTGAACGCTGGTTTTCCAGGTCCTAAGTTTGATGGCAGTCTAAAAATTGCATTGCTGAAAATTGACTAACTTACGACCAGTCTTTCTAGTAACTCGTGCTTTTTCTAGGTAAATAAAAAATGATGCGGTGAATAACGCGTAACAGGTTTTTTAGTCGGTTTCCTCTCTTAGTCTGTTCATTGATTGCATATTAAGATTGCATTTTGAATTTTCTACTCTTCTCGTTATTTAATGAAGTCAGTTATTTAAAAAAATGATTATTCGGATTAAGCTTTTCCCAAATTAGTTCGTCTGCTATACGTAACTTCTGCGTTGATAATTACTTTTATTGATTAATTATTAATTGAAAAGTAAATAAATAAAAACAGATTTTTGCTGTAAACCTGTTGCTTTTTATTGAAAAACATGGATGACTTCAATAGCAATAAAGTAAAAATATGTTACTGTAATTTTTGAATAGAAAAGTGTGTTTGATTAGTTTCTCAGAAATGCAGTGGACGATTTGAAACGTTATTGAAAAGGTTGAGTATTTACGTTAAATTGGACTATTATTGAAACACACAAACCTTTTGATTGTTCTAATACTTAGCTGCAACTTAATGAAATGCTAAAGTTAGATCGTTCATTACTCAGTATCTATCTTATCTCGCACTAAAACATCGATTAAAGTTATTTTATTAGGTGAAGGGGGAAATACAGGGCGAGCCAAAAATCTTACTGCAAGGTTTTTCTTTACTCTCCTCGCCTTCCTTTAAGGATTGATGTTTCTGTTTAAGCAAACTTGTTATGAACTCATTAGATATATACAACCTAACTTCGTCGACGGAGTGATTGTATTGGTCTTGGTCTACTGATAAGCTTTGTTAGTTACTGTTTTTAATTGTTCTGATTTCATTCAATCCTTATGTCTCTTCAAATCTGTTGATCGCATAACATACTATTTTGAGAGATGCTGAAGAATTCTACAAAAAAGGTCCGATGAAAGTTTTTCGCATTTATTTGAGGTATTATTAATACACAATAAAACTTACAAAAAAAAAAAACTGTAACTGACAATCGATTGTTTCACGAAGGCAGAGAACACCCACCAAAAGAGTTAAGGAAGAATTTATGCTAAGATTATTGGTCCACCCTGTAAATTCAATATTGTTGTGAATATGATGGTAGTTTTTGAAGATTTGAAGATTAAAAAGCCCCCAGTATAATAAGATTGTGTATAACTTGTATATAAGAATTTAAAAAATTGCTATATATAAAAAATTAGTATTACAATATTTTTTTATTGTATCACAATACAACTCTCGGGGAATTTTATGGAGATAGCTGTGATTTCGATTTTCATTTTTCTTTAACATTTTATCACATTTATTTGTACTTGTGCCATGAATTTGTATAATTGATTTGCAAAAGCAACGGCAAAATGTTACTCTGTTTTATCCGATTTCCAAGTGAGTGGAGGAGTCAATTATTCTAGTCCATCTGTTAGTAAGTTTCAAAAATTTACAAAAATCCGTTCTTCTTGTGATTGAGATCGAGAATATGGTAAATACATGTATGGTACTCAATCACCTAAGTTATTGGGCTACTTTGTATTTCAATCACGCCAATAAGAAAATACTTCAAATTATTTTTATTTTCATATATAGATATGTATTACGAATCCTTTATTAAATTTGTGTACCATCGAGTACTCCCTTTTAAGTGTTGGTGTTGAGCACCTCGCGAAAATTGTGTACCACAATCAATAGTATAAAGGTCAAATGTCAAAAGGCACTGATATATAAAAATTGTGATGTCATAAAAGTGTTCGAGAAAATTTTCAAACTTGTGCTCTTTTTTAAAAAACTATGTAAGAATGAATGAAGGTACAATGAAAAAACAATTTTTACCTTTAAATAGAAAATAAGTAATGGAAATTATGAATTTTGTGTTATACCTAAGAAAATTTTGTTTTCTGCTGGTTTGTGGCGCTTCCAACCAGCGGTTATTGTGCCGAAACAGCGAGCCGCGGCCACACGTCGCCAGAACGCCAAAAACGAGTCCGTAAATCCAGCCCTTATGTATATTTACCGGACCGGGAAATGCGCCGCCCCCGAAGCCCGGCTTTCCCGAAGTTTCGCCGGGCGGCGAGATAGCCGATCTGCGGCCGGAATAATAGACACAATTTCAAGTTGTTTTCGAATGCGACGCAGTCGGTCACCGTTTGAAAGTTGGCAGAAAGTTTAATGGAATAGAACGCGTTCCACTTGTCAAGGGCAGTTGGAGTGACCGACATTCGGCGGGACTGCAATTTTTCCGCGAGCCCTGATTTCGCGCGGCTAATAGCCCGCATATTTAAAATAACAGCGGCGAAACACGAACGGCCCTAATGAACGCGGTGGATGCTGAGCGCGGCGCTGCCCTGTAATAAGCATCGACCGCCCTCTGTGATCATCCCTGCTGTACCACCTGCTGCGGCAGATACATCTGTTTGCCGAGGCGTCTCCGGTCCGCAATCGTTGCTTAATCCCTGCCTCCAAAAATTAATTGTGGGCAATTGTTTTCTAATAAGCGGTTATTATGCACGCATATTCCCATAATCTGTTTATTAATTCTGCGATAAGTAACGATTAAACGTCTTAGCAACACAACGTTTATGTCATTGCTTTTTCTTTTTCTTTCTTTTTTAATACAAGATTTTTAATACAAGGTACGGGTTTCAGTAATATTTAAAGTGTTCGGAGAGCGGCGAATTGTGATTTAATTTTCTAAGATGGGCACTAATAGTACAAAACACTAAGAACAACTGCAGCTTATGGTTAATAATGATCTTAAATAATACATTATTTGTAATATAAGATTTGCATCTATTAAGTGTCGATTGAGGTTATGCTTCTGAGTTGTTAGTCAGTTGTTTTTGCTTCGTTTCATCATATGTGATTTTGTGGTAATTTGAAGATAACCATGGATTGAAGGCTAGACCATTCATTTAAGACGTTTTGCCGTGTAGAAACATCGTTGGTACATATTTGATGGTCATTGATATATATATATGAGAACAGATTTAATCAGGATCGCGAGATTCAAATGTAAGAACTATTTGCATGAAGACAAAAATGACACTGAAAGTCGATGTCAACTAAATGAAAAGCCTCTTGAAGCAGATTCAAGGCGATGAATTGGTGGTTGGTTCACTATAACAAAGATCACTGAAGAACGGATCCAATATGGACATCATAGGATTTTTCGAAATAATCGCGTTCTGGCTTATTACGAACAATAAAGTGAATTTTCTATGCAAACTTGAAGAATCAAAATCAAAATGTTTAGACTAAAATCAAATAATGATTCCCATTTGTATGATAAAATTAGAGTTATCAAACCAGTACAGTAGGAATTAAGAATATCAAAACGTTAGTTCTCGGTAGTTATTAGGTCTTAAAACCATAATCGGTTCATAAAATTTTTCTATTGGGCGATAAGCAGTAGTTATGGAAATGTTTAGTTTCTTTATAGGTAGTTCCAGATTAGAATTAAAAATCTTTCACGTTAGCGTATTTTTCCTATAGTTTGAAGATGTGAGGGCACATATTTACACAATAAAGATCAATTGTCTAGTTATGATGGTTATAGCAACTAAACTGAAGCGTATGTTCATAAACGATTGTCGGGATTTTAATAATATAAAAAAAATGTTACGAGATTTGGCAGAAAAATAATGAAACTGGTGTTCTGTTAACCATGGGTTTTATTTTTTTTTACAAATCAATGCAAGCTTTTTTTTTTGTTGTTCGTAGCAGTCTTGGAAGTCTTCTGTGGGAATGTCTTTTAACTTGTTGGCTTTAGAAATTATCCAAAGTACCAAATTTTTCAAATGGTTTTAATAAGGGAAATAAAAAGAAGCTCTCAGGGATTAGGTTCCGACATATATAGGAACTGAGGAAGCACATGAACGTATATCATGAGGCATTGTCGTAATGCAGCATCTAAGTGCGTGCACATGCTACCCTTTTCCTGAGCCCCTTTAAAGAATTTCGATAAAAAATTTGATTGACAGTTTGTATTTGCAGCATACATTTCTGTTCCGCTATCAAAAAAAGCCTATCAAATTGATTGTTTATTTGTTCAGTCTCGCGTGCTTGTGCGTTTACAGTATGTTTTATCTGGGGGTCGTACTTAAAAATCCACGATTCATCACCTGTGATCATGCGATTGAAGACTTCTAGCTCCCTCTCAAGGCGGTACAAAAATCAAGACGCACATTTCTCTGATTAGCCTTCTGCTGGGTAGTGGGGTTCTTTAGACCCATCCTGTGTTAAAATCTGATGGACGGGAAACCGATTCAAATTCAATTCGCTACCTATTATTCTCAACTTCAATCAACGGCCTCACATCACAAGAGGCCTCACTCTTTCCACACTATTATCCGTTTTTATTAAGGTAGAAGGTTTTCTCGCACAAAATTTGGTGCTCTAAAACAGTCTTGGGACATCCAAACAATTGTACCCTAGATAGACAATGTTTTTCATAAGCCTTTTTCAACTTTTTATAAGTCACGGTAGCGGATTTGTTAAGCTTTACTTAAAATGCAATAGCGCAACGTTACTCAATCTTTCGTCGGTTCATTTTCGTTACGTACCTTCCAAACACAATTTTACTTCAGACACTCAATAATTGCGTAACAAATGTAATAAGTTCAAACTTGTATTGCGTCTACGACAGGGATTGTTCTAGTTACCATGTGAAGGGGAGGCAGCAGTAGTCGGTTCACGTTCCTTGTTGCCAGTTTTATTACTTTTTGCCAAACCGTGTAGATAGAGTATGAATTATTAAAAGATATAGGCAAGACAAACATTTTATTGAATTTAAATGCAACATTCTGTTGCGTTCTTCAATACAATAACCAAGGAGCTTATGAACTTTCTGTGAAGTATGAAGTTTCTGGAGGCTATTTAATACTGTCAGCGAGGTGGTTTATGTTGGTCACAGTGATGGAGCGCCCTATTGCGCGGAAGGAAACCTTGTGCTTTTGAGAGTTTCTTTTTACACCTTGAAAACAAGTCATAGCTACAATGGCTTAATGTTTGGGAAATCTATCTATATATTTGAACAGAAATTAAACAAGGAAATGTGGCATGCCCTAGGCTCTTGATTTACATGAGGAGGTTCGTGCGTTGTAAACAAAGTCAGCCTATATATTTGAACGGAAAGTAAACAAAGACGACTCACATGAAATTTGGCGTGGCTATCTTCTGAGCTCTTGATTTACACGAGGAGGTCTGTGCCTTCGTGCACGCATTTCGGAGCCGCTGTCGCTTCTTGCCGAATGAATGACCGCGGCTACCATCGGGCCGCTGCATTGCGAAACGCAAATGCGCGTCTGCCACGGCCATTTCATTTGATTTCGCCGAGCGGAGCTTCGATGATAAGTTAAATTGATCCCCGTTCCCGATTTAGGGAAAGAACCGATTCAGTTAAAAATTTACACGTTCCCACCTTGCAAAAATTTGAGAGAAGGCGGGCAACCTCTAATACGAAAATATTAACAATACCTTTCAATTCCGCTTTTGTAACAAATCTGTCGTTTTGTTCACCTTTGCGTCGCATAGCCGAACGCAGGTAGTGCTTAAAGAAACGTTGACATTTTCACGTGCAGCTACAGTTCTGACTCATCTTGCAACTGTTCATGGTAACGCGTTATTCTTATAGGTTAAAAAAAGTCTTGATAATATTCCCATCCATTTTTGTCACGGATCACCTAGATTTATATTCACGACTGTTGTTCAAGTTTTGTAAACTTGCTTTAAAGTAGCATACACCATACTCTTCGGTTTAATAACACATATCAACATCTCTTGTTGTACTGGTTGCTTTCGTCATTTCAACTGATAACGTCTTATTTCCTGCTAACACATACACATACATATGCTCATGATTTTCTTTCAACAATGTTGCTACTACCTTTTTTAGAACCTTCGCATGTGAAATAGTACAGGATTTCCTGTAACATATCTAACTGATAAATCAATTTGGAATTTGTGACATCATAAGTTTTATAGCCAAAATTATTTTTAATACCCAAAGCAAACCAATTTATTAAAGTAGTGGATAAGCGTGAATCATTGTAGTTAGCGAGTAAATTATATTTCAATTTTTAATTTTGTTATTTTTATATATAGCAAGTGATTAAACTTGGTCAGGTTGTTACTTAACTATGATAAGTACTCATAGTTTTGTACGTATCCAATTGGAAAAATTGCATAGTCTCGAAGTAATTGAGAGAAAAGTATGCATTATGAATTGGGATATTTTCTTACAGGATGTCCGAAAAGGATCTTTCCGAGTTTTAATGGTACATATTTATTGTAAGCTTTATAACAAACACATATTAGTTACATTATTTATGATAGTAGTAAACATCTACAAGAATTTTAATTCAATATTAACACAGATGGCAGTAACAGTTCTTCTAATTTGTCGCCTTAAATTGAGAAGACTGTATCCTTTTACAATAAATGGTGTCGATGTGTAAAGGCCCATGGGTATTAACAACCAAATAACTCGTTGAACTAGAGCAGTATGCATAATATTTCCGAAGTCGGATGATGCGCCATGTCGCAATTGAAGTAAATTTAACTTTTATGCATCATAAGTTCTTTGGAATATTAAATTAATTAACACGTTGGTTAGAACGTTTCCGAGAGCATTGAAATGTTTTACTCGATAAATGTCATGTTCAGAAGCTATTTGTGTATTTGATTTGTTGATACCACTTACATATAAAATTAGTACTTGTACTCTATTCTATAAACCTGAAGTTTCCGCGAACTAGTACAACTGACTCTGCAAAGTAATAACTAAATACTTAAATATATTATTAACGATTAAAGCGATTGAGACAAGATTGCCAACTATTTAAATTTACACTATATGTGAAATATGGAAATTACATGTATTTAATGCCATATAAAGAACAAGATTTTTTCGTGACCATCGGAAAATCGCTCAGATAGTACCAGTTCTCAGACCTAGAAAACCTTCCGAGGGAGCATCGCTCTATTGACCCGTCAGTGTTCTTCCTGCTTTGTCAAACGTGTTCGAGAAAATCCAAAAAATATTAAAAACTCTCCTACAAGATTTCATACCGGATCACCAGTTGGTACTGTAGAACATATGCAGAGATGAATATGCTATATTGATCAAAAAGTAAAAGATATTGTTTAGTGGTTTTTTTTTAAATGTTACGCAAGCCTTTGACAAGCTATGGCACTTGCGACTTCTTTACAAAATTAAATCCAATCTGTCTTACCCCTACTATAGTGTCTTATAGAACAAGCAGGCATAAAGCTAAAAGAAGAATGCAAGCCACTTTTTCCGATTAATTCAGAAGTGCATTGGGGTAACGTATTGGGACCAATGTTCCATTTCATATACACATCTCATCTTCCAGCGACAGTAACAGCCATTTTTTCTGACGATACAGCTATAATAGCAACTCGCAATAACCTGCATGTACCATAACAATACTTACAACGCCAATCAAATTCAAACCTGGCTCAAATCAAGGCAAGTGATCTTTATATAGGGAAATTTGTCCTTCCGTTTTTCTGAACAATCAACAACTTCCACATACAGAAGGTGTGAAGTATATAGGCATCTTGACCGATGACTTATACATCTGGATTAAAAAAAACAACTGGTTAATGGATCGCCATTTCCAATTTACTTCTATATAAATCAATATTGAAGGTAATGTGAATCTATGGGCTACAGTTGTATGAATCTGCATGGATTAGCTAGTGAATACAACCTAGCAGCACTTCGGTGATTTCAGTCAAAGGATATTATTACAAATGCTCTATGGTATGTATAGAACGTTTATCCATCGAGGATTGCACGCCTACTATACATATCGAAGAAAGACAAAGATAAGCTTAGAATACCGAGACAGGTTGTCTCGTCACCCTAATATGATGGCAGTGGACCTTCTACATGTTGAAGAGGGAACATGTATACTTAAGAGGTTTAAACAATTAGAATTACCAAACAGGATCACTTAGATTTAGTTCAAGTTTGTCCCACTTTATCACAATTGTATTTTATTTACTTAATGTTACATAACTCAAGACAGCTGTACTACTGATACTACCGTACATATTGATTGTTCATTTGTATGTTTCCTTTAGATATACAAATTTTATATCAGACTGATAACTGCTTGTTATTACGCATTTATTCAAATTTTATAATTTTATTTAAAAAAATTTATTATTAAGATTATAGGTCAATATCAGATTACCTAACTTAACTAACAGTTGAGTAACTATTTATGGAATAGCAACATTTGAATCTAGTTCCAAATCAGGTTCCAAAATTTTATGATCTAGGTTTACATATACATGCATAGTAGTATTATCAGTTTATATTTCATCAAAATAATGGTTTTGTAGGACAGTAATGATCGGAGTACATGTAATTCGTAAAAGCCTTAAAGGTATTCCACAAGTTGGCCCTTCATTTTTAATTTTTCCATTAGATTCTATTTTCCATAAACGATCTTTAATTTCTACATCTGTAGCATATTAATAAAATAGCAATAAAGGCATTTTGTTGTTTAGATGTACTTCTAAATATGTATGTAATGGTATAATCAGTACAACATTATCAATAGTGGTAGAAATATTTATTATAATTTAATTTTACTATTTATCCCTTTAATAGTTTTGTAGATTATTATTGATTTTCTCCTTTTTCTGCAACATTGCTCGTAAAAGATCTGCACTTTTTATTCTTTTTTCTGAAGGAAAACATGAAAATTTACCACTTCACTGATATAACCAACCTGACATTCCCAACGGAATATTGGCTTTAATAATAGAATCTAATGTAAAGAAATAACGATATGCATAGTTTTCAATGCTGTAGCTCGCATCAATTTTACAAGTACCTGTGTAAGATGTTTTAAACTCAACTTTGCATCAAAGATATTTGCTTGTGGAAGAACTCTCATTGGTTCCGGTTTACTTTTTTCCTCTAATCTTCATATGTAATCTACTCTACACTACTTTTCAGTTAGTGGTAGAATTGCTTGCTTTAACCATGAATTTTCCTTTAATAAGTACGAGTGCTTTATTACCCGCTCTCAAACAAAAATGTTCTATCGCTTGCGGTTCCGGAAATATAATACCTCGGCCGCGCCTGCCGCCGGGCCAGAATTTGTCATTCGGAGGCGTTCGGGTCGGCACGGAAAGGCACGAACAATGTGTGACAGCAATAGTTGAACTTTGACCTGTGTAACAGTAGCAGCAACAGCAGCAGCAGCAGCACTCATAATTTTTTTTATATATATATAATTCAGAGTTGAAGCAGAACTACAGAAGATAAATAACTGTTTTGGAAGAATTTTACCTGCGCTAATTTGATCAACTTTTTTACTTTTCTTATCCTATAATAAGGAAAGTAATGTAATCGGCGAAAATTTGACCTACCCAGTTTTTCACATTTCTGGACGAATTATAGCCTCAGGACACCAAAAAAGTTGGTTTTAGCCATTGGTTCGTGTGTGTGTGTGTCTGTCGGTCTGTCAGTAAACAAGATATCTTGAGAACCGTAAGAGCTAGAGACTTGAAATTTGGTATGCAAGTTACTTGTAGGTAGGGGACGCAGTACGAAGCTTTTGGTAAAAATCGGCCTAGCCGTTTGGTCACAAGGCCGCAAAATCGGTCGCAAAGCGGTCGCGAATCTAAACGGTTGAAGATACAAAAAATTTATGAGAATAAAAATGATTTATTATCATGAGATAAACATGAATTTAAAATAAAAGTTGGTAAAATAGGAACTCGAAAAAAATTGAAGCTCAGGATTTTTAATATACCGGGTGTTCATAAAATGTTTCAGGAAATTTATATTACCGGATAGATCAAACCGAGACAAACAAAAAATTACAATGCAATTTTTGATCCGAGGTCAAATAAATAAGTTATAGCCGATTAAAAGTTAATTAAACGGACCAATCGCAGCGCGCTCGGAGAGCTACCTTGCCGATTGCGGGAGGACGGGGGGGAGCGCTTGGCCGCTAGGAGAAAGCACGCAGGCGATAATGGCGAAGGCTGTGCGGCCGAGATCGCACGGTTACCTTCAGTGACGTAGCAAAATTTTAAGTACGAGTCAATTATTGTCTTGTACTGTTTATTTTAATCAGCTTTCGAGTGTTGGACTCGCGTCTCGTCCTTTTTTAAAATAACAAGTTATGGGGCGAGAGCAGCGCAGGGCCGATATATATATATATATATATATATATATATATATACACCTGCCAAACTGGCGCACGGCGGCTCCGGGTTCGAACCCCGGCAATGACAAAAACATTTAATGCTCTCCGGCCGTCATACAAACACCTTTGGCGGTCGTAAAAAAGTACATTCACTATCCACTCGCCAACCCGCCCGGCAAGCGTGGCGTTTAATTGCCAAACCCCCCCCCCCCCAAAAAAAGGGAGGCCTATGCTCAATACTGGGCGCTACAAGGCTGGAAAATATTTATATACATATATAATAATATGATAAGGAAAGTCGTGTGATGTTCACACCAGATTTTTTTTTAAATGCATGTATTTGCTATCCAAATATTACATTTCTTTTTAATTTGTAAAGATTGTCTTATTATATTTTTACTTACAATTAGAATTACCCATTGGTGGATGAAATACTATTGCTCATCGATTTTTGTACATAAGCTACGCTTTATAGATTATTATGAATAAGTTTAAAGTTTTTTTTTACTGCAAATGGTGTTCCATAGAGAGAAATTTGAAAATTCAGTAATCAGTTAAATTTTTATGAAACTGGTTATATTTAACATGCTTGTTAAATTCTTCCATTTACGTATAAAACACGATGTCAGACATGTCCATCCGCACCGAGTTTTAAAATTACTAATAACTCTCTCGCAGATGTCTGTTACGCCTTTAGTTTCAAAACTGTATGTGGTTTGTTGGCGTACACCTGTGATTTCACAAACCCCATAAGAAGAATGGACAGGGTGTAAGATCGCAGGATCTTGCTGGCTATTCTTGGTCGCCGTGAAAATAAATCACTTATAAACTGTCCCATGACGAAAAAGAACCAAAATAAAATTATGTACTGGAAAAACAACATGCTAAATTAATCGGGGTAGTAATAGATAACAAAAAATAATAACAAGTCTACCAACTACAAAAGGGAAAAATGTAGCTCGATTAAAATTGGACCCCTTTACGGAACACCCTTTATTTATCATATTTGTGGTTTATAAACACTTAATCTAGTATTGCATACAAGTAAACATAAACATAATCATAAACTAAAAATTACATTTTTTAAAATCCGTTTTTGTGACTAACACCCTAGTTGTAAAGGCAATACAAATGGAATATTGCAGGGGTAGGAAAATACACGCTATATTTTTAGTTTTTATTAGGTGCGCGGTGTGATATACGAGTCTGCAGTGTTCGAGCCTTTTTTATTGTTATGTAGTGTGTATTAGTTATCACGGTGTATTGACACAAGCCCCATCATCCGTCATATGACATAACAGGTAGCGGACTGCCTGCCGCACTAATCGACGAATAGAAAATCAGATTTCAGCGGCCGAAACCAGCGTTCTGCTCAACATGGAATTATTCCTAATTCAAAACCTATCAAGAGGCTGTTAATGCAGCGCCTTGAATATGCAATTTTTCACCCCAACAGAACACGGGGCTTCCCCGTGCTGCTTATAAATTTAGAGGCGCGCAAGGAACGCCGCCGCCTGATATATCAAAATTAAGGCAAAAGTAGCGAGGTGGCTCTCTGAAGTTCAAACTTGTTTTTGAAGGATTGCTGATTTCATATCATGTTCTTGTTTGGAAGTTGAAATGGATGAACTCCAGAAGAATCTTTCTGGTGGCCTCAGAGGGTCATGATGCTCTTGGGAATTTGCTGCTGCTTTTGTGCGTTCATTTTTCAGATTACGGGCGAAGAAAGCTACACAGCGCGAGCAGGCTTCGCTTGTTGAGGACGCACGAATTGCTAAATTAAATTGGCGTTCATGACGTCAGATTGGTCTTATTTATTATTGTTGTCGAATAATTTTTCACAGTCTGGGCGATAAGCTTATTAAATCTGACCTAATCGTCTAGTTCTTCAAAAATCAATTAATGTTATCATTTGCTGCGTATGGTAAATTTGTAACAACAGTTTGGAATGTTTACTCGATATGTAGGCACTATTTTTTGGATTGCGTCGGGTTAGGTTCCTTTACGATTTCGTTATGGAAATTCTGTAAGTTTTATTACATTAATTATTATTTATAAAATATTCACTACCGTTAATTACTTTCCTATATTTTTGTGTGTGACTAAATAAAAAAAAGATATTTTTTTTACTGTCAATAAAATGAAAGGTTCCGTAGAAACAGCAAGCACAGAAATTTTCGAATCCGATTCGTCGTGACAAACAATCCAACTTATAAATAGCCAACGTATATTTACTAAATATATCCTGGCGTTCGTAAACGTGCTGTTTTTGCATGTATAATTTTATTATTGTGTCTAGTATTCTTTGCCTATTGTGTATCCATCCTTTGCTGCCATCTATTAATCACCCGTGACATATTTTGGTTTTGGTCAATAACGTTTAAGAATAGCACCGAGCGAGCTCGATTTAAGATGCAATTTCCGATACGGAATCTACTAAAGATTGGCGTAATGTGCTTTAGTCGTCCAAAAACCAATATATTAGCCGGCAGGTGCAGCCCATCGAAACTGTACACAAGTTGATATTAGCATAAGTACCGTGTGTCATATGGCCGTATATCGTAGTTACGATCCGATTTTGTACACGGAATAGTCCGACTTATTTCGTAGAAAGCAGACTGCATTTTTAATACGGAACTATCTTTGTTATTTACATTTTTGTTTGCGATTTACGCCTATTTGTAATGATAAAGTGCCGAAGTTGTTTGCACACTCAGTTAATTTGGTTAGATGCCTCGGCGTATCTTTATTTATTATTTTTGAAATTTGGAAAAGTTGTCTTCGCAAAATTGATTCCTCCCTTGCGAGGTGAGGCTTCGTAACCGGTTCAGTGTATCGAATAGGGTAAACAGAAATCTTGAGAAGACAGCTATCACCATAGACGCAGAATCAGATAAACGTACAATCTTCCCCAAAAGCGGGGCGCCGGGGTCGAGCGATGGTTTATTTGTCGTGTGCTTATAACACTCCTCGCACGGAGCAAGATTTTCGCCTTTAAATTATGAAAATTTAAGCACAACACTGCGAACAAACGTATTGCCGAATACGCGCCTAGTCCCCGACGGCGGCGATTTTCGTGTCTGATTATTAAGTTTGTGTTTACGGTCACTGCTTTGACTTTAATTTGGGCAGACAATCATTTTTTATGCGGCTAAATCGGCCCTACGATCTCGAGTTTGCTCGCACTTTTATGAATATATAACCAGTTGCTTGATAACAATGCTTTATTGTTGGAAAATATTTAAATACGTGACTTATATTACTATTTTGGTAATGTTACAGCTCGATATACGATGTGTTTTCCTTTAATAGTGGACACCCTGCAGTTTCAACATTTAGTACCTCGCTACTGTTTTTTATATAGCTTTAAAGCAGTCATTGTTCTTATAAGTAGTTGAAATTGCAAATGCCCCCTTCGTTTTAGTTGTTTTTGGCTTCCTTTGTTAAACTGTTACTAATTTGTGAACTTAGCTATATATAGGGGGTCCGACAGTATGATCTCCCCTTTTCGAAACTGCGATAAAAAGAGATTATTTTTAATGTTTCATTGTACAATCACAGAACAATGTTTGTCATTTAGCCATGAACTAGTTTTGAAGATATCGTCCAAATGCTTGCCCGCACGAGCGATACACTCCTACAGCCTCACCTTAAAGTTCCGCATTGCTTGCCGAATCATTTCCACGGGTACTGCTGCGATGATCGCATTGCGAATAGCCTTTTTTAATTCCTCAAAACAAAAGATTTCTGCCTTCAGGTGTCCCCACAGAAATAAATCGCAAGGGGACAAGTCTGGTGACCTAGTCGATCATGTAATTAGATGAGGCGGCCTGGAAACAACTTTTCGAGAAATTTTCAACGTGTGTGCGGCAGCGCCATTTTGTTGGAACAACAGTGGTACATTTCCATGTTCGTTGAGTCTGGGCTCCAGGAAATTGCGTAACATTGCAACATAAAGGGCAATACACTAAACAGTTGCGCATGGAGTTGTTGAGGATTTTATGAGATTTAATACTGAAAATTCTGATTATTGATAGAGCCTGATAAATGAAAATGAGCTTCGTCACTACTGAGCACAATAGCATCAGCTAGAACATTTACCAACATAGTCCTCGCAAGCAGCCTGCTGGGTCTCTTTAAATTTCTGAACCACCAACAGTTGGTATGATCAAACACGAGATCGCAGTCTAGAATTCTTTGTACTTTCCGGTTAGTTATTCCCAAGACGAGGGCATGCTTAGCGGCGGAACGTTGTGGAGATGTGCAACAGCCTGTTCCGCTTCTGCGATATTCTCGGGTGTCCGAACGTTACCGAGTGATTTCCATTTTAATCCTGAAGTAGTCACAACATTATGATTTTTTTGGTCGGAACAACCTACTCCGAAATGCTTATAAATAGGCACTGCGTCACAATAATTGAATCGCCATTTATAAAATATAGTACAGTATTGACCACTCCACACCAAGATAGACACTAAAATGGTATATCTTGTGGTGTTCAAGTCTGTACGACTCAAGCGCCGTCTATTAATAAATTACACACAATGGTCAATTCAAAAAGGGGAGATCATTCTGCCGGGCCCTATATAAATCATTGTACAATTGTTTATTTAATTTTTTAGATAATTTTCATGTAGTTATAAATCACGCGATATTTACCATGTCCCAGTTATCTTTTTTTTTTGTTAATATCATCTAATTTTACGGTATAATCTATACTCATGTTTTATTTACAACACGACCGTGAAGTTGCTGATACCGTTTGCGTGAGAGTTATTTTTTAATTTTTTCAAACTAATTGTTTTTATAGAAGAAAGAGTATGTGGCAATGTTTTGTATTTTTGAATAGTTTTCTTTGGTAAAAACATGTTGTTGTGACTTTTGCCTAACAACTGCAATAGTATGAAAATAGGGCATATGTTTTCGTTTACTAATTATGTATCTAGTTAGCGGAGTTGTGTACTCTGAAATCTGCGAGTAGTTAAGTTGCCAAAAAATATAATGACAGACCCTCATATTTAACTACACAACTTACACAGCTAAAATTATGCTCTTTTCATCTATTATATTTGCTTTTTGTAATTTTAATTTCTCTATTCAAAATGATATCCGATTTAGGGCAATTGATTTAAAAAAAGGATTTTTAATGGGATCTGTTAGTTTTACTGCGCAGCCGTGTAAATACATTTTGTAATATATAGTCGGTAAATGAATTAGTCTATTTGAAACTAGTACAGCGCAGTGTTCTACAATTCTTTTTATTTTCTAAGAAAGAAGTGACCAAAGAACACATACTACACTTTATCTAGTACGAATATAAAAAGGTAAGTAAATTAAGTCGCTAGAAATGTTCAAAGTATGTACGGCAGTGATAGTGCAAGTGAAAAAATGTGGAGATGGTTTGAGAAGTTTGAGAAACAATTATTGTATCTTAAAAGATAGCGAGTGCTTCGGGTGGACTTCTAAATTTGATATTAATGCTCCTAAAACTTTGATAGAAAATAATTTTTCCATTGTAGTTTTTGAGTTTGCAAAAGAACTAGATTATGCGACTATTCAAAATATTTGAAACAGCTGATGCATCTCATTACATTCTCATTATCTTTGGACTTCTTTCTGGAATAAATTGTTATGAGGTAGGAAAAATGAATACAATATAGAAAAGGCAAACGTCAGCATCAATGGGTTACAGAGAAATGGGAGATAACGCAACCTTCATCCTATAGTTGAACTTTATTCAAGGTGTTTTTAAGATGAACTCATAGCGGTTGCTTACTGTTAGTGGGACAGTTTGAAGAAAGCTTTGCTCAAAAAGCAGCGTTATATTCCATTAAGACAATGTTCGTGCAGTTTATACTTCAGAAAATATGGCCGGGGAAAACGCCTCATCCACTTTTCCCCAAGACTTACTCCATCAAATTAACACCTTTTTGTTATCTTAATGCCAAAAGCTTTACTTTCTAGAAAGACATTAAAAAATTTATTTTTATTTACATTTAAACCAAAAAAAAAACAACTAAAGAAGTCAAAATGTTGCGTAAAATGTGACTTGAGATCACACCAAATGAGGGTAAAATATTTATCTTGGATTAAGAACTTTGGAATTTCTAAAAAAATGTCAATTTTGTTAATTTTTTATGCAAAATTTATGTTATAATGTGATATGTCGGTTTCTTGGTTTAAAACTTCCGTAATTGATGTAATAATTTTTAACTATACATGTATAAAGCGAAGAAATAAAATATAAATTGGTAGAGGAATACATTCGTCATGAAGGTTATTGTGGTTATAAAATATGAATAGAAACATACCATAGTGTGATTTTTATATTTGTGGAAAAGTAATTGAATATGCTAATTTTATTTAAAATAAATAAAGTAAGTAAAAACACTAACGAGATACTTTTAGAAAGCTTATTGGTTTTAATAGAGATTTGGGCAAAAAGTAATGAGACAATTACTGTTGCTTTCACGCTTCAATGGATACGATATGTAAAGGATGGCTGAAGGCCGGGTTTAAATTTTAAATAAAACAACTTTTTAATTTATTTTATGGTAGGATTTTTGTTGAGTATTAAAGTACATGATTTTGGATTAAATATAGAAATATCTGACAAATAGCCTCGGCTCCGAATGCGAATGTTGTTTTTGAGACGTCAGCTGTTTGTAGATTGCTTGAATTTCAGAAAGTCGAACGGTGTTAAATAATATCTTGCTGCTAGTTGAAGTCGCCATTTCGTGAAATTACGTGATCATCAAATTATTGGTTGTAGATCGAGCTGTATGGCACGTGACCCCATCCTGCTAGAACATTTGCTCCAACTCCACGCTGCCCAAAAAAACTGGGTTATTATGTAAGGGTAACGATCGTCATTCGTGGTTGTAGCATTTGTAGCATCATTTTCGGGAAAGTATGGGCTTAGTTTACCATCTACCCAAAATTCAGACCCAACTAATTCGTTGTGTGTGGGGGGGGGGGTGTATGAGTTACACGAGTATTTTTTGAACCCTAAATGCGACAATTTTGTTTGTTTACTAACAAGTTGAAAATGTGCCTTATTGCTAAGGATAATTTTTTCACTAAACTAAGAATCCACTTTATGGTGTTCTAAAAATCAACTAATAAATTGTCGACGATGAAAATGGGTAACAATCTCTTGCGTCAGCTGAATTTTTTACGAATGAAGGTGCAGGTCTTTAATGAGTATGCGCCGAAAAGAACTTCTCAAAATGTCCAATAATTGTCCACGATGCCTAGTTTCCAAATTTGTAACAAAACTTTGAATAACTATGACAATATTTTTATAGGACGCTGGTTCTCGCGAAATCTTATATCTATTACTGATCCGTTTTTATTAAATTTGTAATCGATTGACAATTAATTTAGTGTACTATTACAATTTGCAATGCGCTTTAACAATAATAACTCGCTGTTTTTTGTATGACGTTCTGTATTTGCTAATTGAATAAATCGTAGATTACATCTGTCAAATCATCAAAGTATAGATCTCGCCTTCAATTTGAACAATTTTTTATATAATTACGAGTATTTTGTTGTTACTGCACTCTTCTAAGTATAATTACACTAATAATTTTATGAGTAATGTATTATAGGGAAAGATGAACTAAATCTTGAATATCGTTATTTTTACATAAATTTAAAGATTTAATACAAATGTGCCGTTCTATAGAGAACTTGTATTCTTACGGCACAAAACATATTATTTAATTTTTGATCAAAGTAACAGCATCATTATTTTTTCGCTCTAACTTCTATATGATTATTAAATGGCGAAGCGAAGCGGAGTGGAGTCCGTCTATCTGTCTGTCCGTCCGTCCGTCCGAGCAATAACTCGAGAATGGCTGGGAATTTCCAAATTCTGTTTCCACCAACCCACAGGTGACCAAAAAGGCTTGTTTGCTAGTGATTTTGAAACTGATCGGTCAAAGGTCAGCGTTAGTGACCTTTACGATTTCAAATTTTCAAAATAGCAACATAGGACATGTAGCATATCATTCAACTCGTCTTTGAACACTGATTAATTTAAACATAAAACTTTGAAATACTACGTGACCTTTAACCTGGAAACGCGATTTCAAAAATTATTTCAATGGACTGCTTCGCCACTTCGCTATGAGCTGCAAGCTTTGCAGGTTTATTTATACTATACTTTATAATTAAGCTGCGATGAAAAAATTAGTCGGAGACTGTTTCGATGCATACAAGGAATATTTTGAAAGTGATTTTCCCATTGTTCTATTCATCAGACTGTTTATAACCCTAAATTGAATAAATCGCAAAAGTTACTTGCCAATTGAGTTCTCAATTTTCTCCCTCTTTTCTTGATTTGATAATCTTTTTTAATATAATTGTGCTAAACAATAGATTTGAAAAACTAATGAAACAATTCATGAAATTTAAAAATGCACCCATGTGTAATTTGTGTGGAAATGTGCGAGGTACATTTCTCACGGAAGCTGATCTAGAATAAGCCGCAGCATTCCTGCTTTTGAAGCAATTGCGTGCGTAGACCTTGGCCGTATCGCACCATATTACTTTGCGGTTAACGCGGCGATAAATATTAAAAACTATATAAACATGTTGTTGACTCCACCTACTTGAAGGAATAATTAAACATTCCAGCATGAACTTGTGTCTTGAGCAATATCGAAGAGTAAAAACGGAAAGCCTACGAGCAGGGATACACGTGCGCTGCTTCGCAAAACCAACTGGGTTGAATGGAATGATATAATCAATCTGTCAGAGTTTAATCCGCGGATGACGCGGCTTGCTCCGATAGTATCGCCGCGGCTGCAGAAGGCTGACCACACGCAGCAATTACCACTACCCCACTTAAAGTGAACCTGTTGATCTTCGCTGCACCCCGGAATTGTTTAGCTTCGTACTTGCAGAAGTGAGCTCGGCTACGGTCCTGTTCTCCCGTCATTTCGCTCGTGAACTTGACACATTAAGTTGATTAGCACCGTAACTAATTGCAGCGCGAAACGGCGAAGCTAAAAATATAACAGGCACCCATACAGTATTGCCATTTCGCGAAACTTACTGTTACTTGAAATATTAATGCATTTCATGTCTGGTTTCTTACATTATAAAGCAAGAAATAACATGCCACAGACTGTGCCACATTAATACTTTGTAGTTATATATCAAAACATCACTATCGAATATGCAAATTTGCATTTAAATACGTTAATAAATTGATAGGTTAATTTTCCCTACACTTATAATTAATTTTTTTTATATTACATATTCTCAGTGGCGTACTGAAACTTGCTTTAAACTTTTCAATTAATACAAACGAATTAAAATTACGCGAGGCTCAGTAGCACCTTTCAGACGCCACACTCTCTATCCTAGTTGTAAGTGCTTTTTGCTTACTGTAAGTGTCACGTCAATGTTAATGCAATGCGTACTAATTTGGTACCGTAGATCTCTGCCTGTTCCCAGGCGGCACACACCTTACTTTGGACAGCCTGACTATCGAGTGTATGAACTGAACAAGAGACTGCAGCAAAGGACAGAGGTGAGAACCGTTTTTCCTTAGTGCAGGTTCACCTCACTGTCTAAACAAGTGCTTTGCCTTTCAGGAAAGTGATAATCTTTGGTGGGACGCTTTTGCCACGGAGTTCTTTGAAGACGACGCATCGTTAACACTTGCATTTTGTTTAGAAGATGGACCTAAAAGATATAGTAAGTGTTTGATGACGCTTTTAAGTTTATTTGTGGGCAGTTTTATTGCGACTAGTTAAATTCTGATACCAATTAAAGTATTTACGTATTTATGGCTTAATTGGCTAATTTTATGACTAGCTAATTAAGCCAGAATGCAGAAATTTTGGATTTGATTTTCAATATAAATAAATCATTACTGTTTTTATTCGATCTGAACTGATGATCAAACGAATACGTTGGGTAGAGCATCAAAAGTTTCAAAACATATTTAATAACTATTACAATCTACTATATATTAGTATTTAGATTGATATGCATAAAACTACTTTTTGCTTTCAAACTGATGAGTAAGATTACTTTTGTTGTTATGTTTTATTTTTATTCCAAACAAAAATCTTAAGTAGAATTGTAGGCGTGAGTTTAATTTAATGTTCACAATATATGTATTGCATATTGCACGTTTAACTGTCATCCGAATGTACGTACATATACTATATACTGCGCATACATTTGTTTCATAATAACAAATCGTAAGTATTTTCGAATGTACGCACAAGGGCGGTTTGATATTAAGGGCAACAATTTGAGTTTTTTATTTGTTTTAATGTACAGTCTCTTTGAACTTCAATGTACTTGCTCCTTGTTCGCGATTTATTCTCCTAAGCAAAAAGCTCTCAAAATAATCGTTTATATTCTGTCATCTCTTCGTTTGATCTAAATTTTTGTTTAATATAAAATATCTGGATTGGATGAGTGGGATGGAGGTGAAAACATCCAGAACCTTAGTTCAGTAAATTTTAACTCGACTATATGGCTTGTTGCGGTAGAGTAACACTGATTTTGTCGTTTTAGGGCGTTTTTCTGGATCACCCCGAAATATTCTTCAGCGACAGTTTTTCTCAAAATATTGACGCCATCAGCTATTTAGTGGATGCGCGCTTTTTTCATTTTTCACCCCGTGCAGTTCAGTATTAAAATTGTTATTTCAGTTTCCTTGTATAGTGGTAAACTTAACTTTTCTTCATGGTTGCAAGAAGCTGTAAAAAACTTGTTGGATTCTTCATAAACATTTAGAAGCAGTCTGCTGATGTTTACATACGAATTTGCTTTTACTCCAGACGAGAGGCCACCTCTCTTGCATACAGTTTTTTCACATGTAATTCATTATACAAGAGGGAGTAAACCAATTAAATTGAGATGCCCGTGGCTTTCGGTAACTCGCCTATTGAGTAAAACCATATGATTTGATCAATGTTTCCTAACGCGACAGCTTTTCAGGACGTGCGTCCGGTGCGTCTGCCATGCTTGTTCCATCAAATTTAAATTCTTTTATCCTCTGCCTCATGAATCTTCTTTACATTTTTCCTTTCAAAAAAAAACAAGTAAATCACGTCACAAATTCCACTTGGTAACTGGAAATTCTCGTGTTTTAAGCAACGAATTAGAGTTAAAATAATTTGCTAATCTTAGAATACTCATATCTATAAGAAGAAAATTTAATAAGCACATGTACAGTTGTTGCTATCGCCCTTTATGAGTATGTGAATTAAGGTACCCATCAAATTACTGCTCCATATACATATATGTATACTAGTGAGCATTATTTAATTCGCTCTTAAGGTTGGCAAAAAAATATTTTAGGAAATTTTAGATTAACCTGTTTTCTTTGTTTGGTTCGAGGAAGAGGGATAGAACATTTGCATATTTGGCAAAATTACGCTGATGCGATTACAGTTAGGGGAATATTCCTTGCCAATTTTTCTACGCGATCGTTATACAATGTCTATATTTTTGATTTATTATTAATCCTTGTTGATGTTTACTTCAAGTATATATTGTTATCATATCACCCCATCAAAATTCGGCACTTCTCTTTATATAGATTAAAAATGCCGAATCTATTTTGAGCTCATTCAAGTGAGCAAAGCTCACATTTTATTTATCTGATAAGTATTCCTTTGTTTAAATAGCACGTGTTGATAAATATGTCGTTAATTGTTATGCTTATGCTATCTTTATCTTTGGCGTGCAAGCCGTCGACGTTTATTTCGGTTTTATAAATTACTCATATGCTGAATCTTGTACTCATCTTAATATAATCAGTACAATGCTTAACAGATGTGTTGTACCCGGATTGTTAGCAACTTTTGGGTTAGTGTGGGTTTTACATATTTTATCTACCAAACTCTATAATTTAACACCTAATCTGAAGCGTTAAATGAAGAAATGTATCACACAAATTTGCTATTTAGTTCGCTTTCATTTTACAAAAAGACAATATTTATAAAAAATTGTAAAATGTGCTCCCTAATTTTATCCTATTTATAGCAATATAAAACAAACATTAATTATTCGTTTTATGTATTCACATACAAATTAAAATCTATTAAAGTATTTTAATTCTTTTATTGGTTTGTTGTACTGAATTCTTCTTTTTCTTCTTTCTCTTCTTCTAAGTAGGCTATCAGCAGGCTGTTTCTAAATAGACAGTTGTGCGGTACTATGAGCCATGTTGGACGTATCCGGGGCAGGTAGTTAGTCTAACTCGCTAATTTAAAAGAAAGAAAGAATGTACTTCACCACCACCAAAGGTGTTTTTGTGTGACGTCTGGAGAGCATTTAATGTTTGCCATTGTTATTGACCGCCCCGCACCTGTGTGGCAAGTTGAGGCCTTTACCTCGCGGCTATCATGTGGTGAATTAATTTTTGTAACTATGTAGCATCATCTGTAGATATATCACCTGCTATTTAATAGTGGTTCTTCACCAGATACGAGTATTGTATTGGACTGAGTTGCAAAATTTGTTTAGTTGTAATAATTGCAGTCATCTTACAGGGAAATACTTTCTATAAGTTTATTATGTCGGTAAGTTTCAGAATTAAAATATTCCACCCATTTTCTATTCTACTATTATACCTTCAATGGTCAATTTTATTATTGGGTCGGCATTTATTTAAATACCTGACAGATGACAAGTTTGCTTTGTAGTATGTTTACCAAAGACCAAAAATATAGATCAATAAATGTGATTAATTTTTGTTAATAGTTATCACCACAAGCTAAATAATGCAAATTGAGATATTGGTATTTAGGAGAAATAAGAATGTTGAAAATAGTATATGCAATGATATTTTTCCAGTTGCTGGTGACGAGAAAAAAATATGAAAATCTGAGAATATCTAATACGAGCTTAGAAAAAAAAACGACATGAAGGTTAATGACAAAAAAGTGAAAACAATTATTGTAAGTAAGTTAGACAACATATATCAAATACAACTAAGAGAAAAACTTAGAACAGGTAGGCATATAAATATTTCAGCACAGTAGTAAAAGTTTGAAGAATAGATGGAAAACAAAGGCTAGAACAGGAGATGTAAAAAATGTCTGATCAAGAGAGAAGTACTAAAATAAACGAAAGTACAGATTTTTAAGTAAGTTAATAAAAACGTAATTACAAAATCATAAAAGTAGCGAAATGAGATTTCTTAGAAAGATTGAAGGAAAATCCAGGTTTTACAATAATAAACACTATGTTCGGATAGATGTTAAAGACTAATACAGCATAAGCCATTGTAGTAAAATCAGTTAAGATGGCTAGGGCGATAAGCATAGGGCAAGTTAAAACTGTAGGAATAGTATTTCCTACAAGAAATGTAAGGTCGGGGGAAAATATGAACAGATAAAGTTAAAGAAGCTATCAAAAAGAGAAACACCAAATGAAAAGAACTAAAACAGGAAATACAAGATAGAACGGAATGTAAAGAAGAAAGTTCAGTGAATTAATCTTCTTCGCCTTACATCCGGAGAAATATCAATTGCTGCCCCCTGAATATGTTGAAATTAAGTATAAATAATTGATTATAATATTCAGTCAAATGAACCATTTGTTGTAGAATTCAAAAATACATTTAGTACGCTGTTGCACTATTCCTAGTTTTGATGTATAAGGCACTATCTAATACTATCCTATAAACCCATGGTGAAAACCAATTTATGACTAAAGCTCTAATCTCGAGGTGTCATCAGTGTAAAGACGATCGTGAAAAACTTCTGTTGTATGTAGATGAGCACAATCCTTTTAGGAATGGCCTATAAAGGCTATTAAATCGCCTGAAGTTATTATTGATCACTACAAGAAAAGATTGACAATTGTAAGATATTACTCTCCACATGTCACTAATTGTGGCAGTGTTGTTCAACAAAAGTTTAGATTTATGCCCTCCATGTTTATGTTAGCTCTGTATATCTAGACAAAATCTGGATTCTTTAACTATCATTGCCATTTACGACAAAATCATATATTAAATCACTGATGTTAGAGAAAGATGAAGTGAGAGACGCTGACAATGTAAGTTGTTTTTTATAAGTTGCTTACCAATGGTGTAGATGGACACTGCCACTGTATATGTTAGGATGGTGCAAAGAGATAGTATTGAACTTGTCAGACAATGACACGATTCTCTGTTCTGCTGGACATTCTATTTTACTGGCGAATGTACGCTCCCACATGCTTCAGTTGTTCCCGGTTTTGTCAATATCTTAAGTTTAAATGTTCCAGAATTCGATTACTTCGACAGAACAACTTCCTTGTTCTTCATATGTGTGTCAAATGCGTTACTAAAGCGTGCTGCAGTTTTTACTGACGTTCACTCACTTCCTCAACATGCTGATTATATTGCACATAGTTGCCTTCTATGATTGTTCATATGTTTAGGACTGTAGTGTAATTAACGCAATTTTACATTAGCTATATCAATTCCAATATTGGTTATAGTAGTGTATACAAACTTTTATCTCATATGACAAACAAATTTGTTTTTGCTGAATAAGATTTAAATAATTATTTAATTTTAATTAATTAATTGATTATAATTAACAATAATTAGTCACTCGTAAGCCTATACTAAACAGTTTTTAATTATTTTATTCAAAAATTTAACAACTGTTAAATTGACTTGATAGGATTAAAGAAAATTAGTTTATTACAATTAACCAACAATAATGAATCAATAGTTAAGTGAAACTAATAGTCTCGTCACAAACATGTCTTCACGATAACGAAACCTCCACATTGGAGATACATACAAGGTAGTTCAAATATAATCGGGGTTGATTTGTGTGTAAATAAGCCGCACTGCGCAGCAGCTGTGCGATCTTGAGAGACTGGATTCAGAACCTCCACTCTTCCTTCTGCTCAGATTAAAACCTGTTCAGTCCTGTTTGGGAGTTGCTAGAGTAATGAGCGAACAGAAGGTATCGAGGAGCGTAGAACAACGCATTTTAATCAAATTCCTCGTTGGAGAAAACGTCCCGTCCGCTGAAATTTCCTACAGACTCCAACAATAGTAATGGGAAGAGTGTCTTCCAGACTCGTGTGTTTGAGTGGTGTAAGTGCTTCAGAGAGGACACAGAGAAAAATAATCGTCGATCGCAAACATCTGCGCAACACTATCAAGGAACTTGGAACAATGCTGTCGTCATTGTTGGTAGTGTAGAAAACATCGTGAAAAACTACCTGCACTATCGCATAGTTAATACACGGTCGGTACGACGTACTTTGACAAACGTGAACAAAATGGTGCACATGCAAGCTGCTAATCGTCTCCCGTGGCAGTTTGAAGATGAAGCTGAAGCATTTTTGAAGTCCATATTGACCACCGATGAAACGTGGGTGCATTACTTCATTCCCGAGTACCAACAGTCATTATGCGAGTGGCAGCATACCAGTTCTCCCAAACCCAAGAGACCGCGGAGAAACCGTTCGACAGGAAAAGTGATGGGAACGTTTTTCTTGGACTGGCAGGGGGTTATCCATGTAGACTTTCCGACGGATGCCAGAACAATCAGTGCAGCTTATTACTCAGACCTCCTGGCAACAGATATGAAAGAAAAGATCCGATCGAACAACGGAAGACGGGTAGAAAGCCGGTGGCATTTCTTCAAGATAATGCATGCCTCCATACGGCTAAAAGAAACCTACATCTGTCCCGAGTAATGTCTACCTGTTGTGAAGGCTCAAATCAGACTTGCAAAGCATACGGTTTGCGGACAACAATGCCATCATCCAGACTGTTCGGGAGTGGATATACCGCCAATCAAAAACTTTTTTTTGAAAAGGACATCAGGATGCCTACAGAACGTTGGAAAAAATGTGTTGACTCCGGAGGGGAGTATGTTGAAGACTGACATGTGCAAGTAAGTGTTGGCAATTTGGATTTTTTTTATAAAGAATCAGTCCGGTCTATTTGAATCACCTTGTATATGATAATGAAGCCTCTGCTGTACCATCTTTAAAATCTCCTTGTTTCAATATAAGATATAAAAGATTTAAATGTAAGTTTACAAAGAGAAACAATATGTATGTGATTATCACCATTTTATTATATTAATTGCTTTTTTAACTTAGTAGCCAGCTTCAAATCACGCTAATTTTAAGAGTAAAGTTAATAATTAGTAATTGGTAATTAGAGGTCATTAAGATGAAATAAGATTTTCAAAGAATTTCTTGACTAGTACTTGTGTTACATTTGTTATATGAGTCGTTAAATTAGCTATTTTATAGTATAGATAAGATTAGATTTACTGTTCTAACAGCAGCTTAACGGTCATAATAGCAAAGATAATTATTTTTTTTAGGGCAGATATAATTCTAGGTGCAGTTTAAAAAAATGCTGATGTTTTCAGATGAATTCATGTTTCGACATTTTTTATAGCCATAAGTGTATTGTAATGAAAGTTTGATAAAATACATTATGCATATAGAATTTACTTGAGTTTTTAGAATAAGATTATATTTTAATACTCTTTATTTTATTAACATTTAAAAACAGGTGCTCAAAAGCATCCATTTTGTTGATCAAAATTTTCAACTAAAAGAGATATTATTATGTAAACAAAACAACACTAAATCGTACATTGTCAGAGAAATCTAAAACAAAGATGTACAGATTTTGGAACTTATGTGGTCTTATTTCTTTTTCAATACCTTAATCTTTATTCTAGTTTCGTGCTTGTCTATGGAACTTTTCTACATTTGAATATTTATAATGTTGTTTGTTCTATTCATTAGGGGATATAATATAATTTCAGAACTACCACTAGTACGTAATTGTCTTAACTAGTCTGATACCCAAGGAAAAGAAGGAAATGCACGATATAAAGATTGTGCACAATAAAATCTGAATATAGAAAATGAGCTTCAATTGAAAACAATATCACATTGTGATTTTTGGTTGTACTTTTAAAATGTTATTTCTAATTTTTTAAGGTTGTATAAGCCGAGACCTGTTTTTGCTTGAAATCCTTAAGCAAACTTAAGATTCTTTGATTCTTGCTTACTATTCTTCAACTTCATTGAGTGCAACTACGGATAATATGGTGGATCAATTAATTTTGGTACCACTTTGATTTCGTTTCTTTGAGCATGATGACATGAAGTAAAAAGGAAAAGGAAAAAGACGTTTTTGATGACATCCTTTAACTTACATGACACACCAGTTGATATTGAAATTTTGATTTTTGAGCTTACAGGAGCAAATTGTTTGCCTTATTAGATAATTTCTTAGACATTTAGATTTTATTTTTTTCTTAATATTTTGGGACACATTTTTCTTCCAACAGTGTAAAGCTTCTGCCCTGGTAGTTACTGGAAATTTGTTACCACACATTTTTTTATCATCAACTGTCATACATTTAGAATTTGATCATAGAACTTACAAATGTAGATTTTGGTGTACATATTTTGCTTTTTATTATGATTAGGAGTATTTTATACCGTAATGCCTTAAGCTTGATGATTTTTTTAGGACGCGGGATGATGAATATATAATTTTTTTATGACTTTCCTGATTAGAAAGGTTGGGATTCTTTTTAAGTGGTGTTAATCATCATTTGTCTCAAAATATTTAGTACTAGTAATTTGGCAATTTTAATTGTTTTTCAATTTCACTTTAGGATAACTCTATGTGTTTGTACAAAATGAATGTTTGGATATTCTCTTGATCAAACGTCATTGCAGTTTCGCGATGAATTATAAAGTTTTTGTATGTGAGACATTATTACAGAACAGAATTAAGAGTATCTCGGATTTAAAGGTGAATATTTTTCTTGGTTTTCCTTTTCCCTAATGCTCTAAAACTAACAATAATTATTATTAACACAAATCGATGTGTACTCTGGTACATTTAGATTTGATCACAACTGTCTGCGACTTTCTAGGTCCATTCCTTTTACATAGTTAAATACCTACACACTTGATTCTACAATCTTCTGCGCCGAACTCACGAGAACCGTTGCAAACCTTCAACAGTTTTTCTTTCGCTCCAACCTTACCAGAGGCCCAATTACCCCAGGTCAATCATAAATTCTCCCACATTTAATTTTAATTATTTTTCAAAGTTTTGCAATGACCTTCAGGGTTTGTTCTTAATTCTTCTTATAAACTTCCCAGCAATATCGAGAAGTGTAATGGCTCATACACAGGACGGTGCGTCCCTCATTTCGGTGCAGGTTATGTGCTGAGCCAAAAAATTCCCTTCCTTACAAGAAAAATTACCAAATTACTATATCAAATAAAAGTAACTAATACTTATATGGAAAAAATGAACTAACTAATAAAGTAAGATGTTTTATTGGTCCAACATTTTCTGAAGTGATTGCCTCCTTTTTATATGAAGACTTTTGGGATAATTTTGAAACCATATTATTGTACATTAACCGCCAGAGTGGTCCAGTGGTTGAAGCGCGGACTTCGATGCAGACAGACCCAGGTTCTATTCCCGGAACTCTCTGATGCCTGGCGGATGGCCTACTCAGTCACTAGAAATAAATGAGTACCTGCGTTCACTTCGAACAAGGGGTAATAATGGCGATCGTCTAAGGCGCGGTGCTTGCCACATCACCCCGTATCAGAGATGGTACGCGACGACCGGGCAAAAGAAAGCGAACGTATGAGAGCCTAACCTCTTAATTCGCAGGCCGTGTTCTCACGCGGGGCGTTAGAGCCTTAACATGCCATTACCATTATTGTACATTGTCCTGTATCATCGGAAATGCATCAGATTTCATGTTTAATTTTCTTCCCCTTTAAGTTTCTTTTTTTGCGATTTTCATAGGGATGTTTTATTTTTCATCCAACCTCAAAGAAAAATATTGTAAACATTCAAATTGGGTGAATAAGTGGACCATTCTGAACCAAAACTAATTTTTAGATCTTATGCTTGACAATTGTGAAGTCTTCAAAATGTTTACTATTCACTTGTGTCAGTTGAAAAGTGCTTGTAAAGTAATTATATATTTATGTATTTTTTTTATTTGAGTGTATTTTATAGATTATTTTTTATTAATAATAATAAGTGTTATTACTTAAACTGTGGGATTATTAAATCCCATTCTTATTGGTTATATCTGTTCTTTATATTTTGCGTTTTTATTGTACCAGTCATTGTTTATCAAATAAAAATTTTAAATATATTACAAAGGATATAACGATGTAATTTTTAAACTATTTTTATTTTATATTTTAATTCAATCAAGTAAAAATTATTGTAAAATGTCACAACTGATTGTGTCTGTATTTCAGCAATAGGAAGAACATTAATTCCAAGGTACTTTAGAAGTATATTTGAAGGAGGTGTAACGGAATTGTACTATAATATGAGACATCCAAAGGAGTCTTTCCATAACACGAGTATTACGCTAGACTGTGATCAGTGCACTATGGTTACGCACCATGGCAAGCCATTATTTACTAAGGTAGACAAAGACAGAGCACATTGCGAAAGGAAATTCAATTTACACGGAAAGACACTGTTACAGGTGTGTACAGAGGGCCGATTAATCCTAGAATTTACATTCGATGATCTGATGAGGATAAAATCGTGGCACTTTACTGTCCGAACACATCGAGAGTTGATTCCCCGGTCGGTGGTTGGGATACACTCGCAGCAGGATCCAGGCGTGCTGGAACAGCTCTCGAAAAACATCACCAGACAAGGAATTACGAACTCCACCCTTAACTACCTTAGGGTAAGCACGTTTGCGACGTTTGTGCTATATAGTTGCAGTATCCTTTCAATGTTTGCTGCTTATTTCAGCTGTGTGTAATACTGGAACCCATGCAAGAGCTTATGTCGAGGCATAAAGCATATGCCTTGAGTCCACGAGATTGCCTGAAGACGACTCTATTCCAAAAGTGGCAGAGGATGGTTGCCCCGCCGGGTAAGAGAGGTACCAATTTTAATGCACTAAAGGATTTGTTCATTTTTGCTCCGGCTGAGTTGTGAGGAATGCTCGTAAGGTGGTGGTGTGCAGTTTAGCGAAAATGAATGAAATCCTCTATGGTTCACCTACAAATTAGTTAGGAGTTTTAAGAATTTGAATATAGAATTGAATAACCTGCATTACATATTGTAAACATATTGCATGTTTTCTTGTGATAAGCAGTTTATGCACATTTTAAATTTATAATAAAAGGCTTTATTAGGTAAAAATAGTCGTGAGTGATTTTATGAAATTGTGTCAGATTTTGTCATGTTAGCAATAGAAAGTTCTTGTATTAATATACTTGTTGACTAACATACATTTATATAATTTATCTTTTTGGTTCTTTATAAAAAATATAGTCAATTGTATTGTTTTCTTTTAATCGTCAAAATCTTACTACCCAGTTTGTAGACTGTCATTTTGATGTAAGTCTGATTTTTTAAATCCGTCTTTTTTATACTTCGGAGAATATTTTAACTTACAAGAAAAACGGATAATTTTTGCTTATATTTAATTGATCTTTTTATTACATTCAGTTGATTTATACCACATCGTTGGTTCGATTCAAATCATATCATATAAAATGGTTGGAACATAGATTTTGAGCCCTGTTTTGTTCCTTATCTGAATAGTTTCAATAAAACTCTTCACATTTTTATTCACATAGTGATATATTTTCGGTTTTTTATATTTATATGAACAAAAATTATAATATAACTTTTTTTATAACAATGTGCCAGATAAAGACAATTTATGTTAATATAAATTACCAGATGTGTGGAGTTCTTAATATGTTGTGATGTATACTGTTAATTACCAATAGCTGAAATTACTGAAACTACCCCTCCCCCCAGACTTAGCATTTTCTGGTACATGCGACATCTAAACAATTAAATTTTACAATAACCTTATTTATGTGGTTAAAGTGAATAATATAATATTCTGTATTCTATATTATAAAACCTTCCACTTCCTATCCTACTTAGGGTAGCTTTAGTATAAATGAAATTTTATTTTTCTATTTTGAGTTTCGTTAATATGTCTATCTGCAGTCCTAAATTTATCATATCACACTGTAGATTTCTTTTATTTTGTCAGTAGTGGTCAGTTTACTTGCCAGGCTCCAATTAATTCATTTTTGTTTCAAAGCTTAATGATGCCATTTAGTAGTCATTTTACTTTTTTCATAGGTTAAAAGGTCGAGGGTCTTGTTGCTTGTAGTTGAATTTTATTAGTATTAGTAAGAATAAATTTTGTTTGTTCACTTGAATATATTTTATGTTGCAAAAACCTAAGCAAGGCTAGCTGACCATTGATCATTCCAATGTTTCATAGACTTTCAATTTAGATTCTGCAATCAAAAATTGTCTAAAACAAGTTTTGATTAAGATATCTCTTTTGGAATTATATGAAGTATGATAGTTAAAAGTGAATACTGCATTTGTAATAAGATTTTTTAAATTTCTAATGAATACTTTGTGTTTCATTATTATGTTGCTAAAGTTACTCCAGAATTTGATTTTTAATTGTGATTGATGCTATTGAAAGTTCAACTATTACATAAGCATTAGATATTCGGCCACTAACTAGCTCTGAATTTATTAATTATTTTCATGATGTTGGGGAATGTTTTTCCATGCCTAATTTTTGAACCAAAAACAGAATTATAGATTTTGCTTGCTTGTTTGTAGCATTTTCTCTTTAATTTTTCTTGTGATAATAAATAAAGGAAGAGACTATGAGATAACAATGTATGATTTCTTATTACTATCTGGAACATGCTTCTTTATCATTTCTATTGTGGATGTACATTTTTACTCATAAATAAACTTTATACTTACACTTGTTAATTGTCAATTACTAATCACTGTAGTGATAATTAAGGTTATTTGGGATCAGAACCATTATCCTGTCAACATATGATGATGTGAAACATTGATTTATAACTTTCTTAACCAAATTCTTTTTAAGTGACCTACTTTTTTTCTCTTATTTGTGAGATTCAACAATTTTCTCTTCTTGTATAGTGATTTTTTTCTATGTTTATATCTGACTTATCATTTTTTATAAAATCATTTTATACATTACTGTCGGAGAGAACGGATTCAAACCCAGGTAGAATATATTCTTTTGTTTGTTTGTTTGTTCACTGGATAGTACCCTGTTATATAATTATCGACAGAAAAAATCAATTTTTTTGGATTGCCAATTTTGACAATATTACTATTACTATTTATTACTTCCATCTTTTTTCATTTATGCTACAGTTTATCTTCTAATACCCTAATTTATTTGGCTGTGAACAATGAAAGGTGCATGTTCTTTCTAGGTTTCCATTATAATTTCAAATTTTGAAAATGGAACTTATCAATATTGCATCAAATAATACTTTTTGGATTATTCTCAAAGTTTTAAAATGTTCTATTTCTATCAGCGTTTTGATTTAGAACTCTGTGGTAGAGAAATGTCAGTCGAAGATAAAACAGATGTTAACATTATAACATGAAAACTTCTTACAGCTGTAATGGCCCTTCAAAAATTTAACTTATACTAGCATGTTTATGTAAGTCTCATTTTAATTAGTTGTTGAGATGTTTTCTACAGTTCCTTCCGTATGCTGGACTTGGAATTTTTATAAACTGTAAAATTATCTTTATTTTTGTAGATTTATTATCATTCTTACAAGTTTAATTTTAGTTACTGCATATTTTACTTGTGTATATAATTTAATTTTCGACTTTTTGAAAGAAAATTAAAATTTTTTATACAAATTTAGATTAGAGAGGTGTGCAACGTAATTCTCGACTTCTAATTTCATTTATTAAGTAGTATCTATTCACATTCATCCAGTGATGAAAGTGAAGTCATGCGACAAGGAACATCTTGTGACAGTCTCCTGTTTGTGTTTTAAATAAAGCATGTGCAGCTTTAGAGGAAGATCCTGTTTCCTACAGCACCTGCAAGAAATGCTTACAATAGTTTAAGAATGGAAATTTTGATCTGCTGATGCCAAACATCATGGGTAACCAAAAGAGTAGAAGATGAGGAACTGAAATAACTTGTGGAAAAATATTACTGTTGTATACACTATTCTATCTGGGGTGGATTTACAATAGAGGTTATTAATTTTCTACAAATTCAGAGATGAGAACAAAAGTGGACGCTATGGTTTTGTTAACAATCTTTGATTGAAGTTGGAAGTTTAAAATGATCACCTCTTCAAATTTCGTCAACATCACCTTTACTTATTTTAAAGATGTTGAGAAAAGTTTGCTTGAATTTATCACTTCTAAATCAACTCTTTTTTTGAAGTGGAATTAAACAGTTTCACAAAAGATGGCGAAAATTTATAGAAAGCGAAAGGGATTATTTCAAATATTATAAATTAAGTTATGCACCTGGTACTTTAATTAATAAAGTAATTCCAATAGCACCTACGCATTGCCATTTTTTGGGTAGTTGATAAAAGCTCTGTGGTTAAAAAAAGATGCCAATTTTAGAGTTGGTAAAATTGGTTTTTTAACTTATGAAAGTTTTATAGTTGGTATTTGCCAAATAGTATTGGAGGAGGGACCAGAAAATGTAGGTCAGTTGCTTGCAAAATGCTTGTTATTTTAACAACTTATATTACACTCTTGAAGCCCCACCAAGAGGAATTTTTTGCCATAAGTATTAGGTTCACTGGGATTAAGTTACCATTTTTGACTTTGAAATTGTTTGTAATTGTATAACAATAATCTTTTTGAATTTTACTCGGTTTTTGTAACCACGCAAAAATGGTTTCTAGTTAATCCTTAATGCTGCAGATAATTATACTTGGATTTGCCATTACAGTTTTTTAGTTGAAGATGTTATTATACTCCAGGTTTAAAATCTTTTTCTGAAATTTCTGAAACTATTTCTTGCATATTAAAAACTAGTACAAATTATTACTCATGTGTTTTTTTATGAAATGCAAAGAGCAAGCAGTTTTTTTAAACTTGTAATGTTCATTGCCCTCATGGTGAAAATTATTTCTGTTTACATTAATTACATTATGTTGTGTTTTATAAATTATGTTGGTGCAATGTAGCTGTAAAGTTGGTAGCAAAAGCTTTTATGTTAAATAAGTATTATAGTTGATTTAATGTTAAAGTTGAAAATTAATTTGTACACGTAATAATTAAATAATAATAACCAATCCTCCCACATTTTAGACGCAACTAATGTTGGTGTGATTAGTTTTATATCCACTTTAGTGAGAGCATTTTGTGGGTATTAAAATTCTGGCATCTAAAAATTATCCTTTTATTAACAAAGAGTTGAAGCGTTTTTTGTATAAGGTTATCTTGAAAATGCGTAGAGTTAAGTTTTAGATGCAAAGTTTTATTGTTGATTTTGTGGTCTGTTGAAGGTCATAATTTAGGTTGACTTTGTATTTTCTATGCAGTTTGGTAAGATACTATAGAGCTTACGTATGTTTTATTTTTCTATATGCAAGGTTTTTTTTCTAAAGACGAGGCCTCATTGGACACTTTTTAACAACTTAAGACACTTCTTTATTCCTCACCTAGAGATGTATTCAATTAGCTTTCATCTGGTGCAAAAATTGCTATTTATTGTTTTGTCCTATAAATGTTTTCCAAATGAAGTACATATTTTGAAAAATTATCTGTTGGAAATAGTTTTAGTATATTTAGTGTAAAACCTCTAATGACTAGTATTTTTGAACTTTTAAAGTTGCTCCAGGCATACCAAATGGTATGTATATTTTTTCCTTTATACTAGTATTTAAACTCATCCATCACAGTCATATCATGCTTATTATTACTGTTAACATCTATAAAAACCAGTTTTGTTTTTATTTTTGAAACCTTTTTTGTAACATATCTTTAATATAGCTACCATTAAATTTATTTATTTCATTCAAAATTTAATTGGGACCTAATTATAACCATAGTAATGAATGTACTTTATATATTTACACTTATTTATAACACACCTAATTTGCTCTAAGTAGTAGCGCTTAGATGCTTTTTGGAACAACTACTCTTACGTTGCTCAGCGGTGGCATTGCCCATTCCTTGTTATACATATTTTTGGAAGATTATTCAGTGGTGTGACCAGCCAAGTTGGGCCCTCTTTTGGAAGTTTAAATGGTGACCTCGTTCTTCTTTTTTGGAACTAGCCAACTAATAGAATAATTTGGTTTGCTTTGTGATTATTGTATTTTTTCATTTTCTACAAAATCATCATAGAACTTTTATTAAGTCAATTTTTAGGCGATTTTTTAAAAATGACCACTAAAAGAATTTTTTATGCCAAATTAAATTATGTATATGACTTTTAATTATTCCGATTATTACTATAATAAAGGAAATGGCATTTGACAGAGCTTACAACTTTTTCAAAGTGAAATAGTATAATTTATCTAATCTTTACGAACATTTGCAAATTGGTTTTGTATATTAGAAATGCAGGTTTTTCAATTTTAAGTAGCAATCGATAGCTAAAAAACTGTTTATTAATACATTAAAATTTGTTCATATGCAGAGTCTCAACGTCCAGCAAACAAGAGGCGGAAACGTAAGGGTTCGAATTCAGGTGGAGCAGCCAACAGCGCACCTCCATTACCAAACAAGAAGAGATCTCCAGGACCCAATTTTTCCTTAGCATCTCAGGTTGGTTGTTTATGGATTAATATAAAGCGGCCCATCATGGTAATTAAAAAATGTGGGATTAATTTGCTTTAATTAGTCCATTTGGGCTTACCGTAACGTTTATTTTAAGATCATTAAAGTGTGCAAATGAGTATGCTGCTATACTTGGGTGGTAAGCTAATATAAGCATATGAAAAGTCGGGGAGGTTCTTAATCAGCATAACTAAAAATAACTATGGCCATTATTCAATGTGAATATATTAAAATTAAGTTTTAAAACAACTGGTGGAATAATTGTTATTGAATTATTTATGAATTTTATTTTATTTTGATAATAAATATGCACCGCACTTTTCATTTAAAGTACATGGATTATTTTTTAAATGTGTTTGCTGCTCATTGTCATTTCCAAACCATCTTTGGTCAAGCAATTATTTTTTAATTTTTATCTGATTATATTAGTTATATTTATTTATAAGAATTGTTAAGAACTTAAAAATATACAAAGGGTAGTTAATCATGCTGAATAAATAGAGAATTCACTTATTAAAATACATTGAACATGTGAATCTAGAAGATTTTGATGTCATTTTTATTTATTCAATCAAATTAATATGTTTTATATAAATGGTAGTAATATAGTTCACCTAAAACCAAATCATATCAGTATATAGATGAAATGTCCCAATTTGAGAGTTCAAGATTTTTTACATGATATTGGAATTTTTCTGATTGGAGCTGATGTTAAAGAATTAAATGGAGTTGTCAATTAAAAAAGGAGATGTAGTTGTTACTTATGAGCTGCCAGCTGGCGCCCATTACGGGTCGATGATGAAAGAAATTCAATTAAGAATAAATGTTCCATTCTACCCTGCCCGTAATTGGCGAGTTTCTATTATTTATAAATTATTAAGCACAAAAAACAGAATGATTTCTTACAATATAACCATCAAATGTAATTACACTATTAAGTTTGAAAATGTTTCCCACTGACCTTTACTTTACAGTACTAAACTATGTGAAAAAGAATTGATTGTGCGCTGTATCTCATCCATTGTCAGGTCTGCTATAAGGTATTGCTTCGGTGATTCCAAACTTCTATGGGGCTTTGCATAGAATTTGGGCATCCAAAATTGACCAAATGTTCTAATCTATAGAGTTCAGGTTAAGTAATTCAAAGGAGACCATTCTTTAGTCCTAATGAAATTAGGAAAGTTTTTCCTGCACTATGCTTGTGTCAATCTTGCTTTGTGACCAGGAACACAATCCTGCTGAAATATCCAAATTTGGTTGCAAAAATGTTTCTGAGCTCAAGGTAAGGAAAACATCTTCTAAAATGTCATTACACTACTATTTATAACATACTGCCTTCTTGCATGGGGTTAGTTGAAGAAACTTCTTTGCCATCAAAAAAAAAACTTCTTTTACAATTTTTCTTATTGAAACTTTTGCTAAATTATTTTTTGAATAATATTGATATTTCTATTTTACTTAAGATTCTTAAATAGCTTCACAATTTATAAACTGCTTGGGGAAGAATACAGAGAATTCGAACAATATTACACTGGCGCTTTTTATTGTTAAACAATTTATTTTTATTATTACAACTCTGATAGTTTTTCCATTATGAATAAATAACTGTTCCATCTAGTTACTTAAGTTAATAATACAGCTTGTATAAATTTGTCTTCTTTCACTGTATATTATTTTGATTGTCTATTTTGGCTGTATAGTTTTATTATTTCAAGGGGGATTTTTTTGTTCTAAGGCTTGATTATTAATATTTTGAAGATTAAGAGTTTTATAAATTGCTTATTTAAAAAAATGGTTCTTACTAAGGAGGATTCTTTTGTAGCATACAGGGACAAACTTCAAACTTTATAGCATTTATATTTTCATTGCAGTTATTCAAAGACTATCAAGAATTTTGTCATAAAATGCTGGTTGTGGTGACTAATCAAATTATTGCTAGATAAAAAACCTCTATTTTCATCAATATATTTTCATTTTTTCCAGGACATTTCTGTGGTGTACATTATGGCTAAGTATAAATTATGTAAGGCTTATTAGGAAGAAGATTCCAAAAAGGTATTGCCCTGCCCGCTTTATGTCATTTTCACTGATTAAGCATTAGTTATTCAGGAACTCCTGTAATGGTCCAGACAGCTGAAAATTGCTCGCAGCTTAATCTTCCATATGAAAACGTTCATCTGATTCAGTGCAGATTTGCAATCTTCAGTGCCTTTTATAAAAACAATAATTTCTCTAGATACATAATGGGTAAATGTTATGTTTTCAGTTATCACAGAAAGGTGACAATTTCGCCTGTTAATTAATATGCTGAATGTTTATGAGAATGGTCCAAGACCTACTCCAATTGACATCAGAATTTATTTTTGTGTAGCCCTCTCTAAACCATAATTTGCTACTTAGTTGTGGCTAAAAATCTTGTTATGCTTAAAATCTTTTATATATTTAGTTGTATACTTTCTTTTATTGATAAGAAATTTTATTATAACATTATTTTTTTAACATAACTACACGCCGTATTGCTGAACAAGTGATTTGTGTAACCATGACATTTAAATTATATACTGATAGGGGACTTACATACTTAATAGTATGATTAAACATGATGTGCTTCGGTCTTTTCTTATGCACATGTTTTTTTAAAGAAATGAATGTGATAATAACCGTTATACTCATTAAAATTCTTATATTACTAGTATTCTATCTAGTTATATTTTCTATAGACCTTAGAAAGTTACTGATGAGCGTTTACTAGTATTACAACAGTTGGTAAATCAATTGTTTCGAACATTTTATTTACTGAGCTATGTAAATATGATTTCATCTTCTTGAAATGGCTTATGTGGCTAACCAACTCATAACTCAGAATGTTTACTGAAAGTTATAACTATAGCAGTCTTCATCATCATCATTTGCCTATATTTTATCCGTTGTCAAATGTAGGCTTCTCTAAGTATTCACAAATGTTCCATGTTTTGCACTTTCTACATTATTTATAATCAGCTGTTCTTTTTATGTGGTTTGTCCATCTGAGTTTTTTTTCCGTTTTCGGTCTCCATTGGACTATTTTCTTGGTCCATCTAGTATTTTCTGCTCTTACAATGTGCCTAATCTATGCCAATTTCAGTTATTATTATTTTATCTTTTAGAATTATTTCCAGCATTTTATGCTCCAATTATCTTCATGTTATTCTCAACTTTTGTATGTTCTTTGCCATTAGTGTCTATGTTTCTTTTACTTTTTGTTCAATTTTGTTTTGTAGAATGTCTTCCATCTTCTAGTATCTCCAAAGTTAACAGGATGATACACAGAACTATAGTAGTACAGTGCAATATTTACAAAAGAAATTTTCTGAATATCTGATATTTATGCTTTATTTTCTGCTGAATTTATGAATTTTATTATTGTAATTTTCTAACTAAATGTTTAAAATTTGTTTTAAATAAATGTTTGAGGTCTGAATTAAACATTATTTCTGATTATATCAGAATATTGTATCTTCTTGTATGTATCAGAACGATTTATTTATCATATAAGTATATGAGAATCATAATTTTATGCTACTTTTGAAAGGATAATTATCAATCATCTCTATTCTACTTATACTTACTCAATAGTGATATAAGTCAAATTTACCAAATCTTTATTGCAACAAACAATAAAATCTATTTTTTAGAACTCATCTGCATTGTCATAATTTATCAACAACATTTTTGAGAATTTTTACCTTTACTCTGCAAATCTTCTGAGCTTTTTAGAGTATTATTCTTTGTGAGATTATTTCCAGAATTTTTTTTAATCCGTTCAACATCTTATTATCCATTCTTAATGTTCTATGAGGCACTTTCTTGTGAATTTTGCTTTTGATTTATAACGTCTTTGACATCCGAAAAAGTATAAGGAAGGGGTGAAAAGAAAGAAGATTTGTAACGTTTTTAGGGGCCGATAATTTTGCACATCATTGAACCACAATCCCTAATTTTATTTCTGGCTAAAATAGATTTTGGCGTTTTAATCTTTTTTGCAGTAGTCTGTTAAATGTAATTGGTTTCTTTTGAATGTATTTAGTTATATTTGGCACTATGTAGACCTATAGATTATCGGGACTTTTTTTTTATAAGTGATACAATTTTTTTATTATATCTCTTTGTTGTTATATATACAGTTGATTTTGGCTTGCTTTTTTTTTTTAAATGGTGTGAAACATTTGTTGTATTTACAATGTTACATTGTATTACAAGTTTCCGTCTTCTTCTGCCGCTCCAACTAGTGAAGGTTGGCTGTTGTTTTTGAAAATCTTTCTCTGTTTCTTCCTATATTAAAAAGGGTGTTGACTCTCGTGATCCCTGTCCATTCTCTTTTTTCTGAGCCACGACATCTCCCTTCTTCCCACTCCTCTTCTACCTTCTATCTTTCCTATCATTCTTTTCTGTAGTCTATGATGTCTCAGTACATATCCCAGATGTTCTACTTTTCTTCTTTTCACTATGTGTAAAAGTTCTCTATTTCTTCCTATTCTATTTAAGACCTCCTCGTTGATATGTTACTCTGACCATGAGATTTTTAATATTCGCTAGAAGACCCACATTTCGAATGCTTCTATTCTTGTGCTTGTGTCTTTCAGAGTCCATGCTTCTGAGCTGTACAATAATATTGGCCATATGTAACAGTTAACTCCAATAAAGAAATAGAAGACGAACTCAGAGGAGAAACTATCACAAGATTTATAAAGGCACAACGTTTGAAATGCGGGCACATCATGAGGAGGACCCCGACGGAGACGCTAAGGAGAATAACACAATGGACCCCACTAGGTCCAAGGGGAAGACCCAAAGGATGGCTAAAACAAGTAGAAGAAGACATAAGTACATTGGGAATAACAGACTGGAAACTGAAATGCAAGGAAAGAACGGAGTGGAAGATAATAAACTCGCGAAGCCAGGACACACAAGGATCTGTAATCAATCAAAGGAAAGAGGAGTAATCCCCCTCATAAATAGGATTTCAAGGCGCAACTATGCGTCAGCCATAATCTTAAGATTGCACGGCTTGATGATGATGAACAGTTAACTACTCATAGATCGATGCTGAATTCTTTATGACATAACAATATTTTCATCTTTCTAAATCCGTCTCTGGCCATTTCTATTCTTGTCTTAACTTCCATGTCATTATCCCATTCTTCTCTTACCCATGTACCTAAATATCTATATTTCTGTACTCGCTCTATGTTGTTATTTGCTACCGTAAGTCTCACATTTAGGCTTCTCTTCTTGCTTACTACCATAAACTTTGTCTTCTGGATGTTCATATTGAGGCCTAACCTTTCACTTTCTTCATTCACTCTGTCTAACAAGACTCGCATATCTTCTTGAGTTAATACAACCAAAATTGTGTCGTCGGCATATCGAATATTATTTATTACTTCACCATTTACTTTAATTCCTTCCTCTCTCCCATAAAATCGCATTCATCATTATATGCTCTGAGTATAAGTTGAACAGGGTTGGTGATGACATTAAACATTTATTGTTTGAGTATTCAAAGTTGTGTTCAGGTAGACCATTTGTTCTGAATGAATTCGTTCTATATACTGCATTGAAAGATCAACTCCGCTGTAGTAGTTGTGTTATCAAAAATGTTGGGGCCGTTAAAAGATGTTTGGCATATTCATTGTTCTGGTTTTTCTAGTACATTCTCAAAATGATTGATATAAATTAACTGAAAATCATGCTAGAGCAGATAAAAATTTACAGACGTTTGCTTAAAAACCACATTGATAATCGTTTTTAGTGCTAGATTGTGATATTATATCTAAAATTGTTCTTTTTTGTTAATTCTGATTGGATAAATAGATAAGATATGGGTGACTGTTCAGCAAAAACCCGATTCAGTGATTTGTTAACAAGCAGTTTGTAACAAATGCCACTCTTAATAACAACAGAAAAAATATTATTTTACTAAAGTATCCGAATATTTATGTAATCATTGGTATCAATTGCTGCTTTACGATAATTGCCTTTATATATATTGTCTAGTTCTAAAAGTTGACTATATGTAGGTTTCACAGTGTGCTTGAACAAATTAGGAAGAATACGATTTTGGATGGAAAAACTGTCATTGTTCACGTAATCTAAAAGGCTTATAACGCCAATGGTTTTGTCAGTACAAAATTTTGTTTACACAGTAAAGACACAATGAAAAAGCTGTCTTCTGTACAAAAAATTGTAGAAAATGTATTTATTACAAACAATTTATTCTAGAATTTATTGAATTGTAACTTCTAGCAGCTGTAAATTTTTAGATAGATTTCTTAGAAATACTACCTGTTGCAGAAGACTTCATGTCGCAACTTCAAAAAAATGTCACTGCAGCTTTTTGTTTTATGCCCTCCAGATCTCAGAACCACTCATCCTTCAAAACTTCATATAATTATATATCTATCTGCCATAATTTGAATGAGATTTTGCACTCACATTTATTGGTTCAATATTTCGGCGAAGTTCGTTAATGGGCAAAGTCGGCCAAAATAGGGGGAGAACACAATTTTCAATTTTTTAAATTTTATGTATCTCCTACCGTTCTCGCCAGATTTGGATGAAATTTGGCAGGTATGGTCATTGTGTAGAGTCCAAAAATAAACTGCTACATTATGAAATTTCCTTTTCAGGGCTTTGCTACAAAGGATTTTTAAAATATAACTCAATCTTGCATAAGATAAAGATTTGTTGTTTGAACAAGATGGTTTATTATCTTTATAATTTAAATGCTATCTTAATTCATGAAGTCTATTTACATGTATATTACATACTCCTTAGGCTATCTACTCTTTCAGGTGTAAGGCAATTTGTGGGAGTTTACTTTTCTGCACTGCTACTGATTTCTTCCATACTTTTTCCAAGTGCAGGAGGTATTCGTTTTTACCATTGCACACATCTGACATCTTTGATCCAAGTTCTTCTCGGTCTTCCTCTTGACCTCTTTTTGACAATTTTTGCTCTATGTATTTGTCTAACTAGTTTATCATTTGTCTATTGAAATGGTTAAAATGTGAATTTTTTAAATTGCATATAAATTGATTAATAGCAATAAGACTAAGTCATATTAAAGCATTATTATCTTTAAATATTTGTATATCATTTTTATGCCCCTTTCATCTAGGGGTACAATCTATGAATTTCTCATTTCATAACCAATTCCTTCAGCTCACTAGAAAGAATTAAGGCTATAGATACATACCATGTATGTATATAATCATTCATTTTGAATTATCGAATTTCTTCGGAAAAATTGCTATTGATGAAATTGTTTGTTAATAAATGATTTTTCCATAAATGTAATTTATAAGAGTTGTTCTTAATATAATTGGAAACTTTATTTTTGTTATTCTAGTATCTATATTGGGAAGATAGAACCTTTTGAATCCACTTCTTATAAAAAGATTCTCATCAAGCAACTAAGATCCCCAAAAGTTTCAATTTGCGTATTCAAGTCTCTTTTGGAAGAGAAGTATACATTTACATTAAGGCCATTGCTATTCAAGTTAAGAGATTTGGAACTGCATTACTCCACTTCATTGCAAAAAAGCATGCAAAGTATAAATTTTAACTTATTTACTTTATCACTCATACAATATATTATTGTGGAAAACTTTATGAATAAGCAAATCATATACACAGTTTTTTAATCAGGTAAAATATGAGTCGATCTCCAAAATAGTTTTATGATTTTACTGTTGCTGATAATTTAGTGAATTCAAATTTCTAAAATCAAGCTTAAGCGTCCCTGTTTTTCTAATTAAAAAGTTCAATATTTTATTCTTGTGTTTTTGATACTTTTAGAGGTTAATTGTTTTGTATTAAGTCCTTACTATTTATTAATATATTACTGTAGATAATATAGTACCTTTAAAGTACTACAGCCAATTTATTAGTGATCTTGCAGCTGTTTCGAGCAAAAAGTTTTAAGTCAATTATTATTATATGAGTAGTATAATAATATAATATATTAGATGCTTGCACTAATTTTTGTAAGATATAGAAAAGGACATAGAAAATGTAAAAATAACAATAAAATGTTTATGGGAAGGCCTTTCTAAAATGAGTTTCTTTATGGGTTATGGGTGTTGAAGTAGACTTAAACCTAATCACAACGCAAGGTTGGTCACAACTTTGATGTTTTAGCAATCAATTTGGCGTCGATTTAGCGACGTTACTCTGGGGACTAGATAATAAAACATCGTCATATTTTTCATTTTTTTACTGGTCTTTATGGTGTTAATTTTTGCAGATGAGAGTACCATATAATTGAAAGTGACCTTTTGTACCCGAATGGAACTTTGCTTTTAAGCTAAACTTTCTGTGTGATACAATTGATTTTGCTGATGTATCATTATCATGTTTGGGATGTACGTTTTCTCAAGCCAACACCTTAATCAGTCAACTAGTGGATTTCTTTTTTTTACCATTTTCATTGTCAACTACAAATGATTTTAGGTAGTTGACTACATAAGTTAGCTTTGATTATTATCAGTAACCTTTCAAAATGTTTTATTCTCACGCCATTGTGTGGTGCCATCTCAAATTCGTCCAATTGTTTGATAAACTACAATTAGATATTAATGGACAGGGACGAGAGTGAACAAACCGATTAATTTCTACCACCAAGATATTAATATGCTTCCTAACAAGTGGCAAGATGCCATAAATTCGGAAGGCGATTACTTCGACTCTTAATTTGTCCTTTGTTCAGAATTAATTGGTGTGAAAATAAGGGTATTATACTAGAGTTAATCAAAAATTAGTTGCCAACCTATTACTCTCTAAACAACTAAACTATTTTTTACATGTTCATGTATCTTTGTCAGATGTTTTTAAATTTTTATCCATATTGATTTTTTAGTAATCAGAACATTCTGATTCTAGAACAACATCGACGAGATAATTTTTTGGTACTCAATGAATTGATTTGATTGAAATATTACAAGAGATAATTATACTAGCTGATCATATATGTTGTACTAATCAGACTTAAAATATAATTATGTTTCGGGCTCCAGTGAGGTAACAAAATTAAATTTTTTTAATGCAGTAAACTTACAAATTACAGCTCAAGAAAAAATTGTTTTGTTGGTCGATTAGTTCTTGGAAATATGATTTGTTCACTGAATTCATTTACAGGTGTGTTCACATAACATATTACATATTCTTTCTACGCAATTTAATTATGACCCACAGATATGAAAGTTATCACTCAGCATGACTATGTCATTTTAAACTTACCGTATTTCGACAGCTTTGTGCAACTTTGCACAAATACATAGATATGTATTTTTGAAATTACAAATGCTTCTCACAGAAGCCTTGCCAATGTATAGACTTAGACAGAATTTCCAGTTCAAACTATATCGAGGTGCTTGGTGCTAGCTTTTATTGATTGCACTGCATGTCTGTCAGTATGCCTTGCACTGATTGCAAATATGCATATTGTTGCAGATGCAGTTCGCAGACGATTATAGCCACATGTTGCATTATTCTCTAAGGTCACCTCGGAGAGAGGGTGACCCCAAGCATAACAAACACATGCTGCATTTGCCAGTGCATCCGGTAAGTATCCACGACATCCCATGTACAAAGCTTGTATTGTACGTGTAACAGGCTTGTATGCAGCGTGTTTGTTGTGCTGAGAATGCCATTCTTCAAATACTATTGATTGGTTGTTGATGTTTGAAGGGACTTGCCACTTTGTTAGTAGTCTATTAGTAGGCTAGGCAATGCTATTGCTGTTTTTTGATAGTCATTTTAAACTACGATTTTCTTTATATATGGTTATCAGTACTAGAGATATATAATGAAAATGATAAAAGAATATTTATTTATTGTGTTAATATTTGCAGTTTTGTATATAGCATTGTTGCTGGTTTAAGTTTTTCATATGCAACTTTGTGTTGAGCACATTTAAGAATTCATCTCTATGGTTTATAATAATATCTTGTTTTTTTATTTTGTTGTTTAATATTTTAGTTTTCTGTTGTGGCCAGTTAGTTAAGTTTGGGTAGGTGGTTTTTAGTTCTTTTTCAAATATTTTGGCATTACATATGTGGTAGTAAATAATTAAAACAGTTGCTTACAATTAAAGAGCTCAAAAATCTGTGCATGTATGTATCGTGTATAGTTCAGATATTTAATTTTTCTTGTTCTCTAGGTAAGGAGTGAACTTGTTAGCAAAAAAGTTTTCCAGGTTTATTGGGTTTGATGTTTTGCCAATTTTCTTTATGAAAATGAAATTAAATATGTGTAAATGATTTCTTTACTTCTTTACTTGCCTACTATCAATTTTTAATGTATCTGTTTCTTTGTATATATTTGAATTTCTTGCCTCAAATCGTATTATACTCATAATGCCATTAAATATTTTAAATTAAAATTTTGTGTGATACTTTTATTTTTCCTATACTCTAAAGTTGATTCTCTATGTTTGAAATAAAACATTAAGTTAAACTTCTTTTTTGTTCATCTATTGTTTTTCTAGTAGTTGCAGACAACATATCGTTTATTGTGTAATGTTAGCGGAATGTCCAACAAAATTTTGAGATATAATCTAACAGCACATTCTTTTGTTTAATTTTGTGATTTTGCTTGGAATCAACCCTGCACAATTAACTTAGCATAATGTTGATGCCGATTTTTTCTTATTGGATGATTGTAACATATTAGCTAAATGCTATTGTTCATTGTTCTTCTGGGTTAGTATTATTACATGGAGTGTTTAATTAAAAGAGTTTTTGAATTATGTGTACTAATTAATTGGTAGGGGAATTTGAATTAGTGATGGATTTGGTAACATAATGTTATCAGTCTGTCATTGATTTACAGCTTTTACAGTGAACTCTATGGAAACGTCCCAATTGCTTAAGCAAATATAGAGAGAACTTTATGAATGCGATACTACAAGTGGTTTGTGTTTTAAAACTTGACAAATGAAGATCCTTGACCTATAGATAACCTATATTTTAAAACTGTGATCGCATCATGATTTGTGGAAAGTTACCGAGGAAATGAATATCAACATGGTATTATATTGTACGATTTTGAGATAAAATTAATTCTACATTTACTAATGAATGATTGAAAATAGATAATATGTTTACATCTATGTGCAGTCATGTAGTGGGAATAACAAGTGCAACAGAAAATGAAACGCAGATTACAAGTGTGATGTGAAAACATTAATAAATAGAAAAGTGGTTACCTTAAGTAAAAAAAAATGTTAGCCAAACATTCAAGCATATTAAGTATGCTTTTTAAGTAGAAATATATTATTCAATACAAATTTGTACTTAAGCCATAAATGAAGAGTTCTAATAGCGTTTAAGGTTTTTAAAAAAGTGAAAAACTAAATTACGATATTGCACTATTTCATGCATCATTCCAGTAGTATGTTACAATCTATAAAACAGTCATTGTGCTCCCCTTCTCAGATTTCTAGTTGTTTTTAAGGTTGAAAAAATTCTTTCAAACTATGTCGTCTTTAGATGATAGAATAAGTTACATAAAAATAAAATTTAGCAAAATTTTGTACTTCAATTGAACACACATTTTTTCTGCACTCATGATTTGTTGGTCTTATACAGATAGGTAGTCTTTTTTTTTTGTTACATTTAGATTAGTATATAATGAGCAGCTTGGTTTTATTAAGCCGAGTTTCTTTTTGTTATTTGAATTTGTTATACAAAGTTTATGTATAAAATTTAGTGTTTTGGTGCTGATTTTTAATGCGATTTTTGTAGGACGTGATGGTGGTCGGCGAGCCGTCGCTGATGGGCGGCGAGTTCGGGGATGAGGACGAGCGGCTGATCACGCGCCTGGAGAACACGCAGTACGACGCGGCCAACTCGTTAGACCATGACAACCACGGCTTCCACGGGTCAGAATCTCCGATGCCAGGTGCGAACTCTTGGGGCAGTAGTGGTGTGAGTGACAGGGGACCCGGAGTTGGCCCCGCTCAGGGCAATCCTCCCTCCACGCAAGACTCTGATAAGAAATCGCCCGCAGTGAGTCAGTGATGATAGTTCTTACTAAACTCGAATCTCTCAGTCAGTATTCGCTGCGGAAGAGCAGCCATGCAACCAGTGACTGCATTGCATCGTTCTTCTTCGTAATTTAATTTTGCAAACTTTCTACAAAGTTACTTAAGTGCAAGGCTATCGGAGTGGTTTCAGTGCAGTGACGGGGACCGCAAGTGCGCGCAAGGATCGCTACTGCAGCAGTATTGAGAGCGGCAGTTGAGTACTAATACAGACTACGTAAACTCATTGCACAGGTGCAGTGCAATCCTGATACGGTTCATTTTTGAACCACCTACCATAGGTACCTCTACAGAGTGAATGTTTTCAAGCGAAGCAGCTCAGTTGTACAGTAGGTTTAAACATCACAGTATCTGTTGGTTGTCTTCTAAATTGTAAACACAGTACGTTGAAATTAGCATTGTGTTGTATATCACGCAGCAGGGGCTTGCCTTTATTCGTACTTGATGAACTACTTACATAGTTGAAGCTTTGTAAAGTGTCCATCATAACTTTTTCCCAGATATTAAATATTTACACGTTTTTATTGAATCGCTTCCAAACCTCTACAAAAAATCTTAAAAAAATGAAAGTACAATATAAAATCTCAGGCAAGAAATTAAGCTAGAAATTAATTAATGGGTTGGTTTTAGTATGAATTGGTAAAAAGAGTAATATTAAATTATAACACAATTAAAATGTAAATAAGAAAATGATGGGAACTATACAAACATGTGTAAGTTATAATTTTTATCTATGCAGATTTTAAGGCTATATGAGCATTATAAAAAAAAACAAAAACAAAATTCACTAAGTTGTTAAACTGCACAAACCTACAATTAAGGATTAGTTAACTTATATGCAGGGAACTCTATACAAAAGAAGCAACTTAACTACACTTCCTTGCCAATTTCAAGCAGCTTGTGCCTGGTATAGCAGAATTAGATTTATTTTCAGTTGTGGTGCTGGTTGCCGCAAGCTGTGTCACTGTACTAGGAATGGCTAGTGTGCTTCATTTATTTTAAAATCGACTCGACGATTATCAAATTAGATATTATGAAAAGCGGAGTTGCATTCATTTTGTTTTATCATTACCTTGCTACACATATGAATCAACTATGTGCGTATTTTCAGTGGGTACCTGATGCATGATTGAATGCATGTCTTCCGTATATTTATTTATTATGAGCGCCAGTGTTAAGTTCCAGGTTTTGTAGAATAAAGTTCCTATTGGGTTATGAAATGCATTGAGTCGTGCAGTGCAGCAAGCCCCTGACGGTCAGTGAAGAGAGAAATTCTGCTATGATGACACAAAGGCGGCCTGCTGGGCCGCTCCTCTTTAGGATCAATTTTGTATAGAAAATAAATTGTATTACATACCTAAAGTAATATCCGTTCATAATGATATGTAACAGTGATTAACATCCCGTTGTGATGTATTTTATATGCGCGTCTGTATGTGAATGGATTTAGCATTTCTTTTTAATGCATTATGGTGTGACTGCAATTCCTATCTTGGTGTCGGAATGAAAGTTTTAATTGTAAGAGTAACAGAAATAAATTTGGGACTTGCAGTATTTCAGAATATCATTTTCAACTGTGTAAGTGTATTTTTACAACTTTTTTGTCAGTAGTGGTGCGTGTCCTCCATTCAGGTTGTTTCATTTCTATTGAATTTGTAATCTCAGATGTATTAAGTCTGTACCCAGTACAGCGTTTACTGCAAAGTCACAATACAACATATTACAAAACGTTCGTTTCTTTATTATTGCAGGTACAACCAGAAATAAAAAAATGTGCGTGACATTAGTTTATAGAAACCTGCAATAAACAAACAGAATGAAGAATAAAACAATAAAAATCATGTAAGTTAAACTGCCTTAAATGTATTGGACTCTTATGAGCAATAATGTAGAGTTGAATGTTGTCAGTTATTGGAAATATTTAGAGAATTGTGGTCTTTAATTTATGAAGGCACTTGGCTTCCATTAGATGACTAACGTCAGTAAACATTGTTTTTATTATTTGAAAAATTTTTAATTATTTACTATAGAGACATTTTTAATCTACCTAAAATGCTGTGACCAAAAAATTAGGATTTAAATCATTTGTTTATTTAACCATTGCATTAACCATTATGACATTTTTAATATCATATTGTAATACTAATGAAAAGGGCAATAGAATTTTTTAAAACTAAAATTTTATGCCTATAAGAATTTAATTTATCAACAATAGTTCATTATTTTATTGTCTTGCTATAGTGTTAATATATTCATTACATTCTGGTGTATATTATGGAAATTTCTTATATTAAATTGAAGGACAGAGTATAGTGTTAGATTTATACCTCAATTTCATTCTCATACTAGTTTTAGTTATGGCTTCTAATGGAATTTTAGTATTTCTTTTTTTTGTAGGAGATTCTGTTGGTTTTCGTTCTTTTAAATAGATTTCATGAAATATTACTCGCTTCAAACTTTCTCGTCATGATTTGCAGAAAATTTTACTGTAATTTTTGGTTTCGTGTTCCTCATGCATGTACAAAAATGAAGGGCATGTGGCTATCAATATGTTATACTTCTATACATAATCTATATCAAAACGTTACATTATAAAATGTACTTGCTTCTTGTGCCACTAGCAGTGGCTGCATTTGTTGGTGATGAAAACATGAATCTAAAAAGTCGATATGAAATTCACCATTTACAATGAGTACATTTTGTTTGTGAAGAAAGTCCAAGATATCAAATGCAAAAACAATTGTCATTCAAATATCTGATATGAAATAGCGTCTCCATATTTAGCATGTACCTATCAGAATTATTCTGTATTGAGTAAATGTCAGACGAATGCAAAAATTTGGATCTGATTTGCCAAAAACCGTATTTTTGGCATCCAATTTTTCACCCGCCTTTTCTCAAATTTTTGCATAGTGGGAATGTGGAACAATTTATTTATAAATGATAAGAGCGGGTGATCTTATGAAAGTAGGATATGAAAAACGATCCCGAAGATAGGCAACCAAAACGTACAGTCAGAGCTCAGCCACGCTACATTTCATGTCAGCTATCTTTGTTTACTTTCTGTTCAAATATATAGTGGAAGATATAGTGTTAAATTTTGAATAAATATTTTGTTGATTATTTATATAGTTGCTGTCATTTTCTATATTGGCTTTCTAATGTTTAACAAACTTGTGGGTTTTTTCTTTATAGAACCTACATAGCTTTTCTTTACATTTTCCATGGAACCAAATTTCTTGCCACTTAGACTTTTACAGAGATCAGAACAGAATAATTTGAAAGAGTACAACCAGGAGAATATTATGGGTTACTGGCATTGTTGTAATGTAGGGTGACTCTTTTTCAATTGATCAAAACCAGATATTATTTGATAATTTTCGCATTGAGTTTTATGAGTCACAGGATTTCTTTGTCATCATTGTTTAATTAGATGGAGAAGCTTAAAGAAAATAATGACCCTGCATTTTCACTAGCAAGCCAAACTTTGTCATAGGAAGATCTGCAGTTTCACCTGCTTGTTTCCAGATATCTTGTGATGGGTCGTAGTATAGGATCCATTTGACCCCAAAACTTCCTTTTTCATGGCATCTAAATAGAGAAAGAGCTTTGGGCTTATTATGGTCTCTTAAAGGATGCAAGGCCACTGAATCGAGTAGAGCCAAGACTTTTGTGAGCTTTGAAATTAAAATATTTGGAATTAGTATTTCAATATTGGAGTGATTTTATTGGAATTATCATTATAAATCTGCATATTGTTGAAGAGATTAGCAAAAAAAAAAATTTAATACTGTGTACATATCTGTATCTGAGGTTTTAGTCTTCTGTTCAAATTTTACACTTATTTCAAACTATTCAGATTATTCAAGAATAAATTTCAGCTTGGATAAAAATCCAAGTGCAGATACTTGTTAATCTTCAGTTATTTTTCATTAAAATATGTGCATTATTAATACCAGGACGATGTACAGAGTGGGATTGACAGTCCAAGTGAAATTGCGTTTTCAAAATTTGCCAAACCAGTTTTTTAAATTATTCTAAGAGTAGAAGGAAATCTAAATAAATGTCCCAAATGGTTTTTGTTGTTTTTAATATTCACTACTTTCTAAAATGTGTGCGAGGTAAATCTAGATTTTTTTAGGTTGTATTGAATGCGCAATTAGGTAACCCAAATTAATTTTACATAATCAACCTATGACTACTGACATAATGAGTCGAGAATAACTGCAAAGCTGCTATACTGGAATCCCTTCGCGCCAGAAATCGCTGACAGAAATTATTGCGTGATTTGGCTACAAAAAGACCCAAGCTTATGATGCAACCAAAAAATACAAGAGGAGATAACCGTTGACAGTTAAATTCATCCGCGAATTGAAAAACATCGATCAGGATCTTCGACGGAGTATGACTTACCTCGGGGATGCGGTGGCGCAGATGGTTCAACCAGTTGGTTCCGTTCTCTAGCCGGTGCGCACGAGTTCAAGTCTCGCTGAACCCATGGGTGTGTGTGAATGTCGTAGAATAAGTGCATGTTAGTGGGCACAATAAGCCCTTGCAGCTGCGGTGACTGTAAGTTCGCCCCTCCCCCCCCCTCATAAAAATTACTTATCTCGCAAAAGAAATGGACATGGCCAAATCAACGGTCAAGCTAATAGCAAACCTTTTATCTTGGGAAACAACATGGTCAGGAAGTTAAGGCCCAGGTATTTCTGAACAACAAGCGTTGGCTTTCTGAGATTCTTTATGGACAAAAAGAACTATCCAGGACAGGAACGTGGATTCCCAAAGGACCATTGGATCTACCAAGATGGCTCTTAAGTGCTTGTTATTCTGCGTACAAAGTTTCCTACCTCTGTAATGGTTTTGGGACTTGTAAGCAGTTAAGGGGATGTCATGGTACTCCACTTTTTTGAGGAAAGTTTGAAGGTAATTTTTGATGGTTATATCAACCTATTGGAGACAGTTGTTAACCCCTGGATAGAGGAGGTAGTCACTGGGCTGAAGTAAGTGTTCCAGCAAAACTGCTCCAGCTCACAAGGCAAGGAAGACTTGGGCATGGCTATACAACAATTTGTATTACCACTGGTTTTTAGACTTATGGCCAGCCCTGACTGCAATCCTCTCGACTATTATGTATGCGGCGTGGTTGAGGCAAAGATCGATCAGAGGCATCATAACGCCAAGGACAGTTTAAGGACCTCCATCGTGGAGGTAATGACATATATTGGCAAAGTGATGTTGTGTCGGCCTGCAGCAGGTTTTGGTTCGGGATTGAGAAGGTTGTAGTTAGATTGAATAATACGATTCTCAAAACTATTAAAAACCAAGTAGTATGTAAATAAATTTAATTTTTTTTGTATTTAAATGTTATTTTCATTTTTTATGTATTTTTTGGATTTACTTCAACGACGCTGTAAAAAAGCGTAAATGTATCTTTTTATTTTTCATTTTTAAAAATTTCTCTCAAACACTAATGATGTCTGACTGCATTGTTTTATGATACTACCACCTGCCGTTCAATGTACATTATAAGCATATTTTGCCACATTGGGTTGTAAGTTAAGACTACTGAAGTTCTGTCCAATATGATGATGGTGGAACTAAGGAATTTGAACTTTCATTGAAGACTGATAATAGCAGCAATGAGTTAGGAAATGGTTGACTGGTACATTTCAAATAGACATTACTACTAACATGTTTGCATGTTTTTACTTTTATTGATAATAGACACACTTCAGACAGTTTGCTTTGAATAGCGTCATGTATGCATGACAAAAAATTGTTGAAGCCAATGTAACGATACTTACATAAATGAAGAAAATGAAATTACCGCAAGAGGTTAATGTTGAAATTATTTCAAAAATTAAAATAAACAATTATTGCTGTAAAACTAATATAAGAAAATAATGAGTGGTAAAAAAGACAAAAAAAAAACCTAAGACAGCATAGATATCCGTGAGCTCCAGGGAGACTTTAACTTCCCTAAACCGATCTTGATATGAATTAAGCCTTTATTAATTTCCATATTATACACTAGAATTGAATAAACAACACTAATGATGCATTAAAATAATTAGAATTCCTATATAGAAGATTGGTTGTAAAAATTTAAAAATTCGCAAGAGCTTCTGCAGAGAAGAAAATGTGATAATGACGATTTTTGGTTATTTAGGAAAAAATGAAAGCAAGTACAAATGGAGGACAATAAATAGAGAAATTAAATATGAAAAATATGATTTTTTAATTGCTTCTAGCTGGTTTACATAAATAAAAAACTAAAAACTGATGTTTCGATATTCTCACAGTTCACATATGAAATTTGATTTTTAAAATTACATACAGAAACAATATCTAAATAAATTTTTGTTTACTGTTATTATTAAATCTCTTACTTGCAAGTTTGAAATTATCACTATATAGATTATACTTTCTAACTTAGTGATGAAATTTTAACTGATGGCAGAAATATTATAACAAGAAGGAAGATCCCATTTCTTTAGCCATTTTATTCAACACATAGGTACACATGGGTTAAAATGACACATAAAACTTTTTAAAGGATTTATTTATTGCTGACTGTTGCAGTTGCCATGGCCCTCTTTCACACCCACGACATGTGGCAATACACATGTTCATCTTTAGCATACAGTAAAAGAGTTTCTGGATTAAATGTTGTGGTACACTTAGAGTGAAGACATTCTCATTTTTCTCTCTGTTTTGGTTTTCAGTTCAATCAGTATGGGTAGCATTCTAGTGGTTGATTACGTTACAGATGAACGTAAACGATTTTTGCAAATGCAATAAATATCACATTTACACATTTGAGATAAAGTGGCATTCATGGTAAGCAATCATATAATTTCTCAATCCAGAGATGATGTATGAAATATAATTGAAAACTATTTTCCAAGTTGTATGTGGAAAAGTAAAAAGTTTTAACCACAAATAAATTTTTTTCGATAGTTTTGTTTGTTTTTTGTGTCCCAGCTTAGCAAACCACTGTAATAATAAAATTCTAACTTTGCGACGCAAACACAAAAGTACGAAAACAGGCGAATCAATGACCTGAGACATGATAAATAAAAATATAAAGTTGATATTCACTTAAACTTGAATAACTTAATGTGTAATGTCAATTAGGCAAGTATATACGAATGTATAACCATGTGTGATCGGTAATGCATTTTTTAGTGGAGGTGATTGATTGGATAATATAAGCTGGAATTTCATTTTTAGAGAGGTATAGTTAGTTTGAAGACTATCAAAAACAATTCGTTTTTATTAATTTGTCAAAAATTCATTTAATCGACATTCAATCGACAACGAGACTAATGTTAACCATTATTAATTTTCAAAATAGACAATAAATATTTGTTATTATTTATTTAATGAAGTCAGGGTACAGACACTATCCCTTATGAAGGTATGGACACATTGAAATTCAGTTACACAATGAATAACTATACTTTTCCTAATAAATTTTGTTTTGTCCAGCCCTTTACCATTTTCTTGGACAATATTGTTTTGTATGAAAATAGCCACTTGCAGATTTTTTTTATAAAGTATTTGTTGGGTTTAAAACTATAAAAAAAAATCATAATGCTTTTATGAACTGTCGCTCAAAACTTCGAATTTTTCTTTTTGCTCCTATCCCTTGTTTTAGATGTTTGTTTACATTAAAAAAAACTGTACACCATCCGGAGCTCCGACTAATATCAGTCGGCACAATAAAGCGGCGTCTTCGAAAGGTAATCTTCATGGTCGTATTGGAACCTAAAACCATTCTTACGTTGTAGTAATAAGACTAAACGGCTTAGGTGGGTGCAAAATCATCGTTTCTGGACAATTGAACAGTGGCAAAACGTATTATGGATCGACGAATCCAAAGAAATCTTCAGTCAGAAAGTGAGAATCTTCGTGCGTCTGTCTAAGACTGAAAAGATGCTCCAAGACTGTATTGTTCCGACGGTCGAGCACTGTTTTAGTGTGGGGGTGCTTCTCTTTGGCTATTGTGGGAGGTTTAGTAAAATTCGATGGCATTATGAAAGAATGTTATAAAACTTTTTTAACGGAAACGCCATACCATCTGGGTTGCCATTAATCGGGAAAGGATTCATCATGATGCAAGACGACGATCCTAAATATACTTCAAAGGTTTGTAAGGACTACCTAGCAAACCAAGAAGAACAAAAAATGCTCAAAATAATGACATGACTGTTGCAGAGTTCAGACCTCAACCCCATAGAGTTGCTATGGAATGAGCTGGACAGAACAGTAAGGAAGGAGTATCCCACGTCTAAAAATCATTTTTGGAGTCTTCTTCAAGGTGCCTGGAGAGATGTACCATTTGAGAAATTAAATAAATTAATTGAAAGAGTGCCTAGAATCATAAAAGTGGTATTAAATGCAAAGAGCGGTTTTTTGATGAAACAAATTTTAATATTTAGTTAATTTTTTCCAGTGTTTATAATGGTTTTTGTTTATTTTTTACGTGTTGTATATAATATATTATATAATAAATTGTTTTTTTACATTAAAATGTATTAATTTATTTTTTATTTAGTGTCCATGCTTTCATGAGCGGTAGTGTGTGAACACGATGGTTCAAACATGACCGCGACTGATTTTTTTACAAAAAAATAATTGACAAACACTTGCACATGTCAGTTTTCAATGTACTCCCTTCCGGAGTCAACACATTTTTTTCAACGTTCTAGAAGCATCTGATGCCCTTTTCAAAACGCTTTTGGTTGGCGGTGTATCCAAATAATCCGAATGACGGTCGTTGTCCGCAAACTGCATGCCTTGCAAGTCTGATTTGAGTCTTCCAAACGGGTAGAAATCACTTGGGGCCAAATCGGGACTGTACGGAAAATGTGGTAGAAGGTTCCATTTCAATTTTCGGAGGGTTTCTATTGTTGTTTTGGTCGTACGGGGCGTGCATTGTCTTGAAGGAAGGCTACACGTTGTCCATCTGTCTTCCGCTTCCTTGACGTACGTTGCCAAGAGGTCTGAGAAATAGACTACATCGATTGTTCTGGTATCCGTCAAAAAGTCTAAATGGATAACCCCCCGTCAGTCCCAGAAGAACATTGCCATCACTTTTCCTGCCGAACGGCTTCTCCGCGCTCTGTTGGGTTTAGAATAACTGGTATGCCGCCACTCGCATGATGACTGTTGGGACTCTGGAATGAAGTAGTGCATCCACGCTTCATTGGTGGTTACTATGGACTTCAAAAATACATCACTTTTGTGATGGTGGTTTTTCACGATGTCTTCTGTACTACCAACACTGATGGATAGCATAGCTCCAAGTTTTTTGATAGTGCTGCGCCTATTTTCACGCGCGAATGCACGATCAATGTTTGGCTGCGGTTCATTTTCCACCCGATCTCTGGCCTCTGAAGCACTTAACCACTCAAACTCACTCCATGAGAGACGCTCTTTCCTGTACCGTTATTGGAGTCCATGGTGAATTTCAGCGAACGTTTTTTCCAAGAAGGAATTTGATTACAATGCGTTGTTCCACGTTCCGCGGTACCTTCTGTTCGCTCATCATTTTAGCTCCCAAACAGGACTGAACAGGTTCTAACCCGAGCAGGAGGGAGGGTGAAGATGGTGGCTCTATTTTCTCAAAGTCGCACAGCTGTTGCGCAGTGCGGCTTGTTTACACACAAATCAGTTACAGCCGTATTTAAACCACCTTGTATGTATCTTCAATGAAATGAGTCTGATAATAAATGGTATTGTAGTTATGACAACTTCTATTATTTACACATCAATTTTCAGTAACAAAACAATAAAGCTAAGCAAGATGCGTGAAATGTCTTTTATTTAAACTCGCCTAATATACTTTTGAAAAACGATTCACAATTTTTTCAAGAATGTCATTGATTTATTTTATTTTATTATTATCTTACAATAGTAAAATATATTTGTGACCCAGTACTTTATGACTAAGTGGTCTTCTTCTTTTCCATTAGGTAACTCTCCTATCGGATATTGGAGATGAGTATGGCAACTTTAATTTTGTTAGCGATTCTTCTGAATAATTCCCAGGCGTTGCAATTGAATTATTCCTACAGGTTTCTCAACCAGGACAGCCTTCTTCTTCAAACACTTCACTTTCTTCTTATTTTGCCTTGCATGATGTTTCTTAATATTTTGTATTTTCCCCCTTTTATAACATGTCCCAGATACTCGAGTTTGCGTTTCTTAATAGTTGTCATGACCTAATATTCTTTCTCTAATCGTGTAATATCTCTACATTTGTTACTCTTTTCTATCCACGAAACCCTGAGAATCCTTCTATAACGCCACATCTCAAAGGTCTCAATTTTTCTGATGTGAATCTGTTTTATAGTCCAAGCCTCGACTCCATACAGTAGCGTGGAGAATACGTAGCAGCGGAGTATTCTTAGTTTTAAATTGTCATCGATGTCTCGACTACAGAGGATTTTTTAGTTGTATTAAAGACATTCCTGGTAATTTTTATTCGGGTTCTGATTTCTTTAGTCTGGTCGCATTGCTCTTATATCCATGTCTCTAGGTATTTATAGGGAGTTCGGCAGAGAGTGCATTGAAGCATAGTGGACGTGTGCGAGCCAATATTACCTGTTATATCGCCGCGACCGAGCCGTATTTATTTATATTCTCATTTAGTATTAATCAAACAGTTCAACTAATTGATTTGAATTTAAAAGTTATCTCTGGTGGTTAATCTTTTAACTTAACATAATTTATACAGTGTATATTTAACGTATGATTATTCATATAACTATAATTCTCAACCTTTCGGGGTTGAGTAATTGTTTTCATGGAGAATTAATACATCATGGGTAGCAATGAAAAGCGAAAATTAAATCAACTCACCTATTAATGAGGTAATAAAACGCTGTTCCTGGAATTCAGAAGATCTGATCAGAAACAATCCATATTACCTGTTATCAACGCAAGACACCACGTCAGAGAATGCCACGCTAATGACATCGCAAAACGGGAACAAACCAATTAAAATTCCACCAATATTCATACACAACGTTAACAACCACTAAGAAATAATTAAGGACATAAAAAATATCACTGAGGATAGGGAGTTCAGCACTGCATGTAGCAATAAGTACCTTAAGGTTAACTTAATATCAGCTAATGACTTCCGTTGCGCTAGCCAGATTTTATAGTATCTCAACAATTCAATTCAGTTTCACACTTTTTGTGATCCTAACGAAAAACCACTTTCTGTAGTTTTCCTTTCTGATGCAGAAATCAAAGAGGAACTCCTAACCAATAAATTGCCAGTAGTAAGCGTCACCTGACTTCTCAACAAAAACAAACATCCAATACCAATTTGTGAAGTTATCCTAACTGCAAACGAAGTCACCAAATAATTTTTTGAAGTAAAAACAATGTTTCATTTGATTGTAATAGTGGAAGTTCGAAGAAAATCTAACGACATTCCACAATGTAACAGATACCAAAGATTTGGCTATACAAAAAACTACTGCGCTGCTAAACCAAGATGCGTCAGATGTAATTTAGAGCACCCATACAATGCACGTGAAAAAAATCCCCCCATCCTTCTAAATGCGTAAACTGTGGAGGAGACCATCCAGTTAGTTGCAGAGGCTGCTCCCACCACCTAGAACTGCTCAATCAACGCGGCCATTAAGAAACCACCCGACACTACCCAATCATTCAAGAGTAACCTTGAATATGACACAGTCAAGCAGCACAATCCGATTGTCCTGAATCATCTTCCCAATCTCCTCAGCGTTTCAATATCGAGACAATCTTAGAATCACTTATAAAACTAATCGTTCCTTTCCTACCTCAAATTAAATCCTTTATAATAACACATTTATTACACAACATTACCAATGGATAATCAACTCCCAACAATACAGAAATTAACAATCCTAAACTGGAATGCCAACGGAATAAAATCACAAAGAACGATCTTCATTTCATTTCTAGCAGGGTATAGTGTGGATATCGCATGCATCACCGAAACCCATCTATCTGAAGGGGAACTATTTAAAATTAGCGGCTACCGGATTTATCGAATTATCGATTAGCATGGGGAGGAGTTGCCGTTTTCATCAAACAAATATTAGAGCATACTAGCCCCTGGAAACGATTGCCCTTACCATAAACTCCAGCAATTTTAAATCTATTAAAATCACAACGGCCTACAGGCAACCTAACAAACGTCTTTCAGAAGCAGACATACAAAATAAATTTAACACCACCATATCAACAATGGTTATAGGTGACCTAACTAGCAAGTGTCGACTCTGGGGCTGCCGAGCTTATAACCCCAACGGTAACAAACTGAACATCTGGGCTACAAAATATCAGTTTGAAATACACGCATCAGATGAATATACTTATTATTCCTACAGACATGATTATTAACCCGACACTCTTGACATAGTGATACTCATAACATTTGCAACCATTACAACATCCTTTAGACCTCACCCCCACGTCTGATAAAGGGACACGTCAACTGGGAACTTTTTCAGAAGAATTAGAAGTCCTATCCAAATACACGGCACCACACAATTTGATACAGCAATTCTAACTTTTACAAATGCCGTAAAGGACTCTGTGGAAAATGCAATTAAAGCTAAAAATAGAAGAAAAATTAATAACCCAAATATTTCAAATCAATCAATCAAACAAAAGAGCCAAGCACGTAGACAATGGCAAAGAATTAATGAACTAAACAAACTAACGCACCAAATCAAACGAGAATTGGACAAATTTAGAATATTCACTTGCAGAAAAAATGTTGAATAAATAGAACCAAATAGCACCACGCTGTGGCAAGTCGCCAAGAGCATTACCAGACTTCAAGAAGTAATAACAACAATTAAAACCACTAATGTTACGTACACATCAGATGAAGACAGATGTAACTTGTTTGCTGAACACCTCGAAATCACGTTTATGCCCACTATTTTTGATGAAAATCGACCTTATACGCCCGAACAGTCTCATACATCGAAAATTACATACCAATCCCAACCGATTTTGACAAACCTGCATCACCATCTGAAGTGAAAGATTATATACGTTCATCGCTTCCTAAAAAGCTACAGGACACGATGTAATACCCAACGTGATTCTGAAAAACCAACGAAGAAGGCAATAACATACTTGGTAACGCTTTTCAACGCCTGCCTGAGAATGGGTTATTTTGCTGCAATCTGACAGCATCCAGACATTCTCATGTTTCCTAAACCGGGAAAAAATAAATCTAATTGTGATTCCTACTGCCTATAAGCCTTCTTCATACCATATCCAAACTATTAGAATGAATTATTCTCGGGCGTATGAATGAAGTACTGGATGAATATCAGATAATCCTAGCTATAGGGTTTGGATTTCGACAAGAACATTCGACAGTTCAACAACTCCACAGGATTGTGGAAATCATAAAATGTGGCTTCGAAAGCAAAAAACATACCATTTCCGCCTTCTTAGACATCACCAAGGCATCCGAAAATATATGGCTGGAAGGCCTAAAACATAAATTAGTTCACTTGCCCATCCAATATGTAACAGCTATCGCCTTTTCTTTCCTAGAAAACTGATCATTCTCAGTAAGGATAAATAACGCGATTTCCATTTCCAAACATATTAACGAAGGAGTTCCATAAGGCAGCGTTCTTGGACCTACACTCTTCAATATATACATGCACGATATTTCCAAACTAGAGGAAAGCAAAACTGCACTATTTGCTGACAATACCGCTATTTCTACCCAAAATGAAAACCTTCACACAACTATTGAAAGTCTACAGATAAATAGCTTAACAAATGGTGCATCACTCTCAACTCAATTAAATGTACAACTAAGATTTTCACACTCTGAGGAATACGGGAACACCACAGTATCCGCATACAGGATAAACTAATTCCCTAAACTCCTAAAACCGAAACTGTGAAATATCTAAAAATTTATGTGGACACCAGAATAACTTGGAGTTATCACATTAATATGAAACTTAATTAAGGATATAATCGATTGGGAAATAAATGTACCTTACTGCTATACAAATCGCTTCTTCGATCAGTTGTAACGTATGCTTGCCAAGTGTGGAGTACGACATTCAAAACTAACTATGAAAACGCTATAGATATTTCAAAATAAGATCTTACGCATCTCGACAAATGCTCAATGGTATATACGTACCCAACAAATCCACCACGAGTTGAGAATTTGCACCTTGAAGAATTTGTCCGAAGAACAACGAAAAAACACATAGCTAAACTCCACACAAGTAATGATGGTATTATGAAACAACTAGGTATGAAAAATATCCACACCCGTCTCAAGCGGAGATTACCCAAAGACACTAGTGAGTGAGCAGTGATTAATTTGAGGGACTCATAGCCTCACATAACATTTGTTAAGTGTTGAGCTGGTTACCGGAATAATAAAAAAAAAGGTGTTTGTAGGAGCTGACCCTTTCAATATGTACATTGTTGATGTTGAGAGTATCCTTGTCGTTTTGATTCTTTGTTATTATCACAAATTTTGTTTTATTTAGATTTATCTTTATACTATATTCGCTGCAGTATAAATTGGTGTTGTCGACAGGATATTTCAGATCTTCTAAGTTTTCTGCTATTATCACCGTGTCGTCCGCGTATCTCAAGTTATTCGCTATTTCTCTGTTAAGTATAATACTTCTCTGTTCTCCTTGTAGCGTTTTTTTGGCAGATTTTTTCACTACATATATAAATTGAATAGAAGAGGAGACAGGATACAACCCTGGCCTACACCAGGACGTATTTCTAGTTTTTGACTTTTACCCTAGCTCACCAGTTATGTAAATGTTGTAAAGGTCTAGGAGAATATCTATAGTCTCTTCGTTTATTAATTTTAGTAGTTCTACTAGAATCTCGTTGGGGCTACTAGCTTTTCCATTTTTTGATTTTTTTTCTTTAATTATTATAGGACCATCATCACGTCCCATTTCTTCATAATCTATCTGATAATTGTTTCTCTTGTTTTCATCTTTGAATAGATTTTTTTATGTATTCGGCCCATTGTTTTCATTTTCTTTTTGATGTCGACTATAATGTCACCATTCTTATCTCTTAACATCCCTACTTTCTTCTTTTAATTTGTTTCCGTTATTTCTTTAATTTTTTTTGTCATGTTTCTCTTGGCACTATTCTTGTAAACATTTTTCCTTTCCCTGTCTTATTTTTGCTTTAATTAATTTATTAATTAATCGGTATTCGATTAGGTTAGTCGTCTTATATGTTCTGCGTTCATTCATGAGGGTAAGTATTTTTGTTGTTATCCAGCTTTTGTGTTTTTTATTTTAGGGTTTTAGGTTTTCTTTGCCTGTCTCTCTTATCCCGTTAGCTATGTTTTTTCTGTGATCGTTCACGTTTTCTGTATACTTGTTTTGTTTCTTTACCTTTCTCATTTTTTCCGTTTTTTTGTTTATTCCAGTTTATTTCAATCTTGGTGAGGTTCATGTTTTTTTGTTAGTTTTCCTTTTTTGTTCATTTTTATTGTCATAGTTGCAACTATGGGATTGTGATCTGAGTCAATATCCGTTTCAGGATAGGTCTTTGCCAAGGTGATGCAGTTTCTGAATCTCCGTGATATTATGAAATTTCTTTGATTTCGTTCAATTCCATTCTCTTGATCTGCTGGAGACTTTTATATATAAAGTTTTCTCTTTAGTAGCTTAAAGTACGTATTTATGACTGCCATTTTATTAGATTGAGTAAATTGAACCTGTCGATCACCTTTCTCGTTACGTTTTCCTAATCCATAGATTCCTACATATCCCTCAACTACTCCCTGTCTATTTTGGCGATGACAATCGTGACATCGTGTTTTCTTTTGTCCCTTGCAAAAGTTCTTCAGTTCCAGCATAAAATTCCTCAATCTCATTTTCATCTTTGTATGTTGTTGGGGCATATACTTGTAGTAGATTTATTTTATATTTTATAGATTGTAGCTGTACCATTACTATTCGCTCTGAATAAGTAATGACATTTACTTATTTCGTGTGTTGTTATTATCTCTACTCCATACCTATGTTAATTATCGTTCTTTCCCGAATGCCTTATTTTTCCTTTACGAGTCATGTTCTACCCTGTTCCTAGCCACTGAACGTCACTAATTCCAAGTACATCCAACTTTAGTCGTTCTATTTTAACTATGACATTTTCTAATTTTCCTGCTGCGTGTAAGTTTTTTACATTCCATGTTGCGAAGCTAATGACTCCATTTATCTTGTGCTTGTTAGTTTTTTGAATATTGCGATTGTTCTTTTCAGAAGGACTTCGCATGATGACGGCCTGGGGGGACCATGATTAGTAATATCTTAATATATAATATCCTTTGTCATAATAATTTTACTAGGGACGTCCATTTTGGATCATTAATACAATAGTTTTTCGTTACCTTCTGCGTTCCCATGTTGTTGACTATATTTAGTTCACACACCTTTAGGGGCGATTTCTCACAATACATAAGGGTCTGCTTGGTCGGGTACTGCTTATTTGTCAAAACCTTTTTGCTTATTTTGCAGTTTATCTCTGTATCTAGAGGCCGTTCACTATGCTTGACTTATCACTTATGACCCCGCTAGTAGCCTGCAGCACAACCTCAACACTAAGTGCTTTAGGCTGCTATATTTGTTGGCCATAGCCTTTGAAGTCGTCTTTGTAGATACACTTCCGCTCATAAATATGTCAGCTTGTACTTTTTTCAAAATATGTTTTTTGGAAGCAAACCAATCACTTTCCAAACTTCTCTATTTTGAAACTTTGTCTATTAGCAAGATTCAACAAAGTTTGGAATGGAAATAACGAAAAAACCTAATTTTTCAAAATAAAAACACCAAGAAAAACCGGAGTCTAAACAAAGTGTGGTGTGCTTTAGAGCACATTCAGTACTTGGTAGCGTAGTCCTTGTTCTTGAGCACGGCCTGGATCTTACGGGGAATTGAGTCAATAAGGGAATCAATTGTAGGACTAGGTCGATGATCTTCCACGCGTTCTTGATTTGGGTGAATTTTTCATCTGCATTCGCTGCCGTCGCCCCCTTCAGGTCCTTCTTCACCTTGATGCCAGATGATATTCAGATCGGGACTCTGGTTCGGCCATGGCAGAAAACGGAGTCAGTTGTTCTCCATCCACTTTATCGCATCGACAGATCGGTGCTTGCTTTCGTTGTCCTCCTGGCATGTTCTGTTGTGCATACGGCTTCATGACATTCTTAAGAATGTCTGCACACGTTGCGGTCTATGATCCCCACGATGTGATGAAGTGGGTCGACTCCTGCACTACTGACAGATCTTCAAACCATGATCGACCCTCCGCCGAACTTGACCCTAGGAATCAAATAGAGAGGATCGAATCTGTGGCCAGCAGAACGCCGAACGTATCCAGGACCATCGTTTCGAAGAGGGTGAACTTCTCATCCTAAAATAGCACCTTTCTTCAGTCCGCTGTCGTCCAGTCCCGTTACTTCTTGCAGAAGTTAATTCGAATGGCTCTCTTTTTCTTGGAGATAAACGGCTTCCGAGCGGACCGTCGTTCAGGACGTCCTGCGTCCATGAGGTGTCGGTTGATGGTCGCAAATCATCAGCCTGTTCTGCGCGGCGGTGGTAGAACGACGGTGACCTGTGTTGAACAGGACCTTGACACCTCCTCAAATACGGGCACGCTTCAGGATCTTGGATACGGCCGACTTCGACATCAAAAACTGCCATGTGAATTGCTGCTGTGTGCGCCCTTGGGTATACCCATTCTGAATCGCCTCTTAAACCTCAGCTGTGGTTCGCCAACGCTTATTTTGTGCAGGCATGACACTGAAACACATGTATTTTATACGTGAAAGCAAAAAATACAGCCGGCTCGGTTCAAAGTGTCACATTTCTATCTTACCCAACAAGACGTTAAAAATGTGTAAGTTACTTGAAATAATGTCTCTTTGAAACAAAAGAAAATCTAAATAAAACAAAAAGTTGATATATTTATGAGCGGAAGTGTATTATCCGCTAGCGGTTGTATTTGGGTGAATTTAAAGTTTACGTATGTGGCTATTGCCGTATGTGGCGATGACCTCTCTGATATATGGTACTTTCAGATTGTGATATGGTGTTTGATTTGACACCTACCTCGGACATCTCTATGTCGCGCAAGCTGTTAGACTGGAATCTCTACAGTATATCCACATTAGAAGAACTGGAGCAGCCCCACAGTTCGACTCCGTAGGTCCATATGGGTTTAATAACTGTTTTATAAACCAATAATTTATTTTTAGTTGAAAGACTAGAATTTCTACCTAAGAGCCAATTAAGTTTTTTAATATAATGTCCGTTTCTTGCATTTTCTTGGCTATGTGCCCTTTCTAAGTACGTCGTTGGTCGAAATGCATTCTCAGATATTTTACTTGTTTGGACTGTGAAACTTCCGTACCGTTCATTACAACTAGCGGGAATAGTTGTCGCCGCAGAGTAAATGTGGTTTGGTCGGATTTATTTTCATCTGCACGGATGTGCTATTTTTCCAATATTTTTGCTCTTGTACCTGCTGGCTTGCCGTTGGGTTATTGTTGGAAGAGAGAACGGTGGTGTCATTGGCGAAAGTTCCTGTTGTAGTTGTTTGTGTTGTGGGTAGATCAGCGGTACATACAAGATAAAGGAGTGGTCCAAGGACACTACCTTGCGGAACACCAGAATTTATCGTCTTAATTTCTGAGAGTTCACTACCAATTTTACTTGAAAATGACTTAATTTTAAACAGTAATCCTTGATGCCAGATTTTATCAAAAGCCTGGCTGGAAAACAGCACAGCAATATTTCTTATCTTCAAATGATTTATTAATCACATCAACTGACCGGTGACATTGTTGGATGGTGGAGTATTTCTTTCTAAAGCCAAATTGGTGTTGAGGATAATATTTTTAGAAACCCATCTGCTCAAATTCTTTGAATTAATTTTTTCATTAGTTTTGATATTACCGAAAGTATACTTATTGGTCTATATGAGGCAGGTTCACTGAGTGCTTTTCCCGGTTTTAGTATTTGTGAGAACTTTACTTGACTAGGCCAGTATGTTAAGCGAAGAATGGAATTGAATAAGATAGTTTTTTGGGGAGTTCTTTTAGTATCCTCGCTGTTATAAGGTTATATTCTGGCGATTTCCTGTTATTTAGATATTTTCTCTGAGTTCTTATTTCCGCTGGCGAGAAAGATTGGATTGGTGGTTATAATTGCAAGGGCGCAGTTAAGTATTTTTCTATTTCTTCATCTTGCTCATTTGTCTGAAGGTTGAAGGTGTCCGCTAGGTGTTGAGCAAATACTTGACAAATTTCCAAGGCGCGTTTGAAATTTTTCATTGCGAGCTTGTAATTTCTTCTTCAGCTGGTTACTTAGGTGGTTGTATCTTATTTTGTCTTATTTACGCTACCATGTAGTACGTGCCCTTCGTTTCTGGGCTATTAGTTTTTTAATATCCACTGTAATATTTACTGATTTTTGCTGTCTGCCTTGAACTGATGGGGTAGAGTACCGCCCTTGAATCGCCCTTGAACCGCTTCTTGAATCGTTTTGGTTAAATTCTTCAGGTTCTTTTATTCTGATATTAAGTTCTAGATTGTTTTCGATAAAATCCCGAAATGTTTGCCAATCTGTATCTATTAACGGTAATTAAAATAAGAGAATGATCCGATGACAGATCATAGTTTGAATCCAATACCAAGGTAGTTATTTGAAACTCCATATATGGTAACGAAATCTAATAGGTTTGGAATTTTGACCGATACTTAGGTTCACCGGTTGAATAATTTCTGTCAGTGATAACTTTATACAATTCTCTTCCTCGTGTTATTATTAGACCGGAGCTCCAATGCGTGTGTTTGGCATTGTAATCACCTACTTCGAAAAATCGGCATTCAAGCATATCGAAGAAGGGAATAAGCTTTTCTTTAGTAAATCTGTGTCTTGGTGGGAAATAAATTGCGAGTAATACTAATGGACCAGGTAAGTTTTGAATTTTGATTGTCGTGGCTTGTAAAAATTCCTCTCCATACTTTGGCAGTTCATAATGATTAATAATTTTTCGTATAATAATAACTGTCCCACCATATGCTATTCCGTCAGAGTACTCTGTTATCTATAAGTTACATAGTGAGGCATTGTGAAATAGTTTCTTGTTGTGAAATGCTCTTCTGAGCATAGAACAGTATATCAATTTTGTTCAAGTTTAAGAAAGCTATTATTTCTTCTTTATGTTGTTGCAATCCATTGACATTCCACTGGACTATTTTTAAGAAGGCAGCCATTATGATGTTATTTTATTTATGACAGTGGTAAGCATGGATAGGATCGCATTGTTTTGCTGAAGAAGTTGATTGAACTGATTTTGAAATTCACCAAGAAACTTTGTTAAGGATAATTCAGGACTTGTTGTAGTGTTTTATAGTACATTTGTTGGGAATACTGGTGGGATAGCGTTTGCTTTAATGGCATTTACGTAACTGGGATGTTGATATATTGGAATATTGTTATTTTGTTTGCCATTTGGTCTTATTTTCTTTTGCTGTTCCTGGTAAGCCGTACATCTTTTGCAATTGGTAGGGTGGGGTCCGTCGTATAAAGTACATTTAGCAGGTGTTTTGCGATATTTTTGACATTTGATAGTCTGGTGGGCACCACCGCATTTTACACACGCACGAGGGCGATAACTGTATGCCTTAATATGGTTAGATGACTGGCATCTAATGTACTGTACGAGTTATGTTTTTTACGTGGGGGTTCTACTTAAATGCACATATCTTGTATATACTTAAGTTTGTAAATTTCTTTACTGAACGAGAGTGAGAGATTTTGACTAGTTATGCTTTATAAGTTAAAGTTATTTCTGATTAAAAATCCTTTTTGTTGTAATTCTTGTTTTACATCCTCCACTGGCACAGTTGAATGCAGGTGTCTTATTACTACGTTCCTGCTTACATTGATAGGTATGATGCATTATGTATTTTTCCTTTAAGTATTTACTCAATTTGCAACAACTATCGGGGATTTTTACATTAATTTTAACTTTTTAGCAGCCATGGCTTTTGACTCGTAACCTGTTGAAGAAAGTATAGTTTTTACGCTTTATATCATGTTCGGGAAATTAACGATTCCCTGGGTAAATGTTGGTGGTTGTTGTGTGCTTTTTTGTAGCGGTTTCTCCTTGGTTGGGTTTATCACCTTTAATTTGATTCGCTTGTTCGGAGAGCAGTGAATCTTTTCGTTAAATGTTAGTGTTTTTTTTTCGCGCATGTAATGTGCGTTTTCTTTTATATCTTTGAACTTCCTGGCAGTCATTCTTTTTGTTGCGTTCGTATCATCTAAATCAGTACTATATACATACATATCTGCTTCACTTGGTTGTTGTGTGTTTAATGGAACAGGCTGGGGTATTTGGAATTGTAAGACATTGGCGGACCAGGAGGGGTTTGAGTGGATTTGGGAATAGTTGCAGATTATTTAAGAATTGTGATTGTTGCGTTTGTACTCCATTTGGATTATAGTTTGGCATTGTGTTGTAATTAAAGCTCGGAATTATGTCACCTGGATGGCCGGGCCCATGCCAACAGGCTGCATAGTAATTTTAACGTAACACGAATAATCACAGAAAGTTTTTAAAGATTTTAAGAAAATACATACAATTTATCATATCTGAGATAGGCCAGCCGAGCGATAGCTTTACAGAGAACTTATCAATTCACTCGAGATATCTTAGCAAACGGAGCATGTCCTTGCACTTTGAAAATCAAACGAGCACGTTGTTTTAATAAATGGTTTGGGAACCTTGTTCAACTGGCTAGCGTAATTTGGTAAGATTGGTAATAAGACTGATATAGGTCAAAATTTCTAAGTAATTATGTAGAAAGTGTTCTACGAGAGTCAAATTAGATGACTTAGGAGCCATCCATTGCTCAATAAAACTAAAAGTATTTACAGTAACTGCAAAATGTGGTGGAATCAGACTTGGGCTCTCTAGCTTAGAAATACATTTTCCAAAAGCACGATAGCATGGCGTGGACTAACAAATCTGGAGAAGATGGTGTCCTACTAAACTACCTTCAAGGATGCACATGTAAAAATAAAAATGAAGCAAATTTTATATACAGGGTATGGCGGTTAAATTAAGACAGATTAAACTTTTTTTTCAATAAAATTTTATTTGACAAAAAATTGAAATTACAAAATATCCTTTTGCATATCAGTTGTGTGACTTGACCAGAGTAAAATTATTCGATGTAACCCCCCACAGCTTCCATCCTTGACCTGAAGCGCTCGCACGCTTTCTGTAAAACAGCGGTGCGTAAAGATGCCACATTAGGGTATCTGCACTTAGTAACTTTTCGATTACTCTCAAAACATAGTAGTCGAGGGGGTTCAAATCAAAGCCATTGGGAAGCCAGAATCCTGTAGACCAGAACACGTCCACGATACCTAGTTTTGTACTAAATGACTTGCATGTGTCGGTGCACCATCCTGATGAAATATATATCGCCTCCCCAAGGCCACAGTTTTCATTCACCCATTACTAACGCCAATTTCCTTAATGATTGCTCTGCATTCTCCGAAATTAACGCCCGAGTCCTTTCTACGATTGACGGAGTCCGTTTCACACGTTCTTTTGAATGACTCTTTCGCGATGGGTTAGCGAACCTTCCCCAGACTTCTCAGAAGCATTATATTTTGCAACAATGTCGTACACAATTAATCTCAGGCACCCGAAGAACCGAAATGTCCAGATTTAAGTTTTGTACCTTGTATAGTTTAAACAACGCCTTGTGGATGATTTTTGTTCATCTGTTATGAGAATTTTATGAAAATTCAAAATTTTTGTTTTTTATAAATTTAATCTCATTTTTTGAGGAGAGTGTAAATAACTGGGGTTGAAATGTACTGCCACTGTGGAATTTAGGTTCACTTATTCATTAATGGGAGGTTCTTCTCAAGCAACACAAAAATGACGTGTTTTTCTTGATTTTTTTTCATGGAAGGAAGGAAATAAACAATGCCAAGTTCTTCACACATGTTTATTAAGTATTTAGGTGTACAAACAAATTTTTTTTAGTGAAAAATAATAAAATGGGGAAATTATATACGTATCGCAACGCGGCGGTCCTGAAAAATGATGTCCTATTGGTTTACATTGTAGCACGTTTAAAAATCGTCTGAAATCAAAAAATAAAAAAGTTTTGTAAAAAATATATGAACATTGTCGGCACTTAAACCAACAATACCAATAATTGGCCGTAAATTAACAAAATAGCGGACATGTGAACTTTTGTTACCGATTTGTTTCGCTCTATAAAGCGCTATAAAAAACTCGGCATTCTTTCAACATTTCGGTTTGGGTGCCAACAAATTAAATACTCTAAAATAAAAAAAGACCCATCGACTAGTTTTCGAATTATCATGTAAACCTACTTAAAAAACATTGTTAAGAAAAAAGCATTTTAAGATTTAGTTAGCGATTTTTTTTAAAGTAATGACGAAATAAAGTACATTGTGACTAATCAGCAATTCCAGGGCTGTACATTATTTCTTCCTCGACCTCGTATTGCTGCATTTTGCAAGCTTGTTCCGCTTTTTACTTTACTTATCCTATAATAAGGAAAGTAATGTAATCGGCGGAAATTTGACCTACCCAGTTTTTCACATTTCTGGACGAATTATAGGCTCAGGACACCAAAAAAAGTTGGTTTGAGCCATTGGTTCGTGTGTGTGTGTTTGTCTGTCTGTTTGTCGGTCTGTCAGTGAACAGGATATCTCGAGAACCGTAAGAGCTAGAGACTTGAAATTTGGTATGCAAGTTACTTGTAGGTAGGGGACGCAGTGCGTAAAAATTGGCTGAGCCGTTTGGTCACAAGGTCGCAAAATCAGTCGCAAAGCGGTCGCGAATCTAAACGGTTGAAGATATAAAAAATTCATTAGAATAAAAATGATTTCTTATCACGAGATAAACATGAATTTAAAGTAAAAGTTGGTAAAATAGGAACTTGAAAAAAAATGAAGCCCAGGATTTTTGCCAGAATTACCAAAATAATAGGATAAGGAAAGTAGGTGTAATGTTCACACCAGATTTATTGAAGATGCTGCTGCTCTTGCGCGGTCTGTCATATTGTTTTCCGCTGCAGTAATGCGATTAACATCCGCAGTTTGAGCAAAGTTGTTAGCTTCCAGTCCAATTGATCTGGAGTCCTACAAAACAGTGTTCTAGGTCCTATGTTATACCTGCTCTATACGGCTGATATACCCACTAATACACAATCTCTGACAGCCACATTTGCGATAAACCCATCCTGGTTAAACGTAAAGATCCTGAAATAGCCGTCAAAATGCTGCAAGAACATCTAAACGAAGTAGTTAAAGAGATCAAGCGGTGGAGGATTAAACTGAACATAACGAAATCGCTTCATATCACCTTAACAAAATGTAGAAGAAATACACCACAAATCTATATTAACAATACATCATTGCCTCAGGTTGCGGAGGTAAAATATCTCGGCATGCACCTCGACAAGGGGTTAACATGGAGGGCACACATTTGGCATAAAAGAAAACAATTGGGGATCAAGTTTCGTAAACACTACTGAATGCTCGGAAGAAGATCCAAGTTATCACTCCAAAATAAACTCCTGGTTTATAAGATTGCATTCAAACCAATTTGGACCTATGGCATTCAGCTATGGGGTGCAGCAGCAAATACCAACATCCAAGTCATCGAAAGATTCCAGGTAAAAGCGTTAGTATAATGTATGACGCACCTGACTATTTAAGAAACATTGACATCTTGCGCGACTTGAAAGTGGACACAGTGAAAGAAACAATTACCAAACTTAGTGAGCAATACTTAAGTAAATTGGAGTTTCATAGTAATCCCTTAGCGCTAAATCTTCTCGATAATAGTTCGGACACTCAAAGACTAAGTCGAGTTAAACCATTACATCTACTTTATAGATTTACCTAGCAATTAAGATTGCAGTTCTTGTTTTTTCATTGTAATAACTTAATCAACATCTCCACACTTTTTAAGTAACCTATAGGTTTAAATCATTGGACGCCTATTTATGTCACTTATGTATCAAATTTGCTTATTGTGTATACAGATTGCAAATAGTGAATAAATAAATAAAAAATTTAACTACGCAACAAAAGTCCAATTGAGTTTCTCAAGACTTTCATTATTTTTAACAGAGCAATGTGATCATTAAATAAGCTGGCAGCTGTATAAGTGGCAATCTGAACAGTTTTAGCGGCGCAATGCAGATGTTTTGGCGCGTGCTTCCATACGCAAGCGTTAACAGAGTTATTAGATTTTGCGTATTGCCTCTTGTACACAGTTGCAATAAACCATCAGTAGATAGAGCTTCAAAAACAGGTTTGATGGCGACTTGAACTTTTTCGCAAAGAGGAGGCTTGTGCTTAAATGATTTGAGATTATCATAAGCTTCAACCACGCGCCACTTGCACCAACTACCTTTGACCTTTTTTAGACAGTTCTGTGTTGTGGTTTTTCAAAAAATTTTTCAAAAGTTTTGCAAAAAAAATGGGTCCCGTTATAATTCAATTACTTTTTTATTTTTTTTTCTGCCAAATCACTTGGGGAATATATTCTACACATGATAAGCTATCAACCCAACCACATAACGTGATTCCCCAAAACTACATCCCTACCTATGCTATGGCTGTACAATCTCGTAATTATATATATAAAAAAAATTATGAGTGCTGCTGCTGCTGCTGCTGCTGCTGCAGGTCAAAGGTCAAATCGTTCGTGCCTTTCCGTGCCGACCCGAGCGCCTCCGAAGGACAAATTTCGGTCCGGCGGCAGGCGCGACCGAGGTAATATATTTCCGGAACCGCAAGCGATAGAAAATTTTCGTTTGAGAGCGGGTAATAAAGCACTTATATATAAAAAAAATTATGAGTGCTGTCACACAGGTCAAAGGTCAAAGGTCAAAGTTTAACTCTAACTGGGTTTACGTAAATGCGTTGTCATGGCAACGGCGTACGTCAATTATGTCAAACAGAGCTTTTTAATCGTGTTTTTATTTATTTTTAAAAACTACTATGCGAAGGGGCTGAAGCATGTCGGAGTTGGACAAGCTCTCCGGGGGGCCGCTGCCAGACCTCGTACCATTAATAACAACAACGATCATCAAACTGACACCGGAAGAGAACTAACAGCTTTCCTGAACGAGTTCAAGAATATGTTCGCGCAGCTTATGAATCAAAATAACATCATGCTTAATCTCCTTAATCAACCTTAGTTATTAAATTAACCAATGGCTAATATAATACGCATAGCCACTTGAAACGCAAACGGTCTTCTCAACCATAAACAAAAAATTATTATCTTCCTAGACCTTAATAAAATTGATGTGTTACTCATTTCCGAAACACATTTTACTGATAGAACTGTGATGCGTATTCCAAGTTATTTCATTTATAACACAAATCACCCAGACGGTACTGCACATGCAGAGGTAGCAGTAATAGTCAAAAACTCCATATCACATCATCAACTCGACTCTTTTCAAACCGCAAAACTCCGAGCCGCTAACGTCGAAATCAATGCATACCAGTGGTCATTTACTGTATCTGCAATTTATTCCCCTCCCAGACATACTCTTTCTACAGAGGAGTACACTCAATTTTTCATACTCTGGGAAACAGATTTATTTCTGGAGGCGACTGGAACTCCAAACACACTCACTGGGGTTCCAGACTCATAACAACAAAAGGTCGTAACCTCTTCAGGTCAATCATGGCAGACAACTATAACTGTCATAGCACTGGGGAACCGACACATTGGCCCTCAGACTGAAATAAACTCCCCGATGTGTTAGACTTTTACATTTCACATGGTATATCTGTAAATTCTGTGCTGACTGAACCAAGTAACGATCTTTCTGGAGAACACGTGCCAGTAATCTTAAACATAAGTACCAAGCCTATTAATATTAAACGAAATCTCAGATTAATATGAACACAAACTGATTGGCTTATGTTCCAACAATCTCTTCAAAACAAAATTGATCTTAAAGTGCGCATAAAACAACCTGAAGACATAGAGCAAGTAGTACAGAACTTTATTACTCACATTCAAGAAGCCGCCTGGGAAGCTACGCCTATTGAATACGAGCAAGTACATCATCCAAATAACATATTACTCTATATAAAAGAACTAATTGCCGAAAAAACACGCGCTTGAACTAAATGGCAAAGAAATCGTAACGCCGCCGACAAGCTAAACTACAATAGATTGTCTCAACGCCTTCGAGCGGTCCTTCTGGATGTCCAAAATAACTCCTCTACTCACTATCTTATGCATCTTAACTCCGAAGATCACAGCATTTGGAGACCAACGAAAAAATTTAAAAGACCTCAAGCCAATATACCGCCGATAAGAAAACCTGATGGTAGTTGGTCTAGATCTCACAAAGAAAAATCTGATATCTTTGCTGAACACCTATCTACAGTATTTCAACCACATCACTCCGACATCGATGACGAGGATATAAAAGAATATCTAGACGTCCCATGTTAGATGACGCTACCTATCAGATCTTTTTCACCTGCAGAGATTCAATTCAAGATAAATAAAACAAACAACCATAAAGCATCAGGTTATGACTTTATTACCGGCCAAGTTCTAAAGATGCTCCCAAAAAAGGCGATTGTATTATTGACAACTATTTATAATCGAATGCTAAGCTTATCGTACTACTATGGAAACATGCGCATATAATAATGGTCCCCAAACCTGGTAAACGACCCGAAGATGTTACTTCATATAGACCAATTAGTCTTTCGCCCACCTTAGGAAAAATGTTTGAGAAACTATTCCTTAAACGCCTGCTGAACGACACAGATATCTTGTCACATACACCTCACCATCAATTCGGATTCCGCGAAGGGCATTCTCCAATTCAGCAAGTGCACAGAATAATAACTCAAATTTCACTGAGCCTCGAAGAAAAAAGTACTGTGAATTTTTTTTAGATGTTGAATAGGCGTTCGACAAAGTTTGGCGTACTGGATTACTTCATAAAGATTTCTCCCTAGCTATTTTTACCTTCTCCTTAAGTCCTATCTTACTGACAGATATTTCACAGTTAAATACAATAATGAATTGTCCAACTATATCTCTGTCAAATCTGGCGTCTCACAAGGTAGCATCCTCGGACCCCTCCTATACCTAGTGTACACAGCTGACCTACCTGAAGATACAAACACAGTTATCGCCACTTTTGCCGATGATACCGCCATCCTATCGACGCACGAAGATCTCTACCTAGCAGCTGCAAATCTCCAACAACATCTGAACACCATAAACGAATGGCTTACTAAATGGCGTATTAAAATCAACCCAACTAAATCAGTGCAAATAACATTTACCACTTGATTCAACGTATGTCCGCCAGTCACCATGGATAATGTAGAAATTCCCACAAAAACAGAAACTAAGTACCTAGGATTTCATCTTGATCAGCGTCTTACATGGAAAAAACATTTCCAAACCTGAAGTTCCGCCAGATGTACTGGTTACTAGGAAGAAAGTCAAAATTGTCAATATCAAATAAGCTGCTGCTTTATAAAACTATCCTGAAGCCCGTTTGGATGTACGGGATTCAGCTATGGGGATGTGCCAAACCTACTCGCATTAAAACGATTCAACAATTTCAATCAAAAACACTTCGTGTCATAGTGAATGCACCATGGTATGTAACAAATCAGACACTACATGAAGATCTCAGCATTCCCTTTATTACTGAAGAAATTCACCGATTTATTCAGAATTATCAAGAAAAAATTAGTAATCATCCTAGTGAGCTAGTCCACCAACTGTCTACCAACGTCCTCCCAGTGAGACGACTAAACAGAACCTGGTCTTGCGACCTGAGAACCCCCTAAAGCAATAGGATTACTGCAAGAGTGCCACTGCTTAGTAGTTTCTCTTAACACTGCTTATTTATTGTCATCACATTTACTTAATACTCCATGTAGAGTAGATTGTAAATTTATAATTGTTAATAAAAAAAATAGATAAGCTATTAATTTATGCAAAAAATCAATTTTTTTGGTCGAGTTTGAGAAGAACTTCTCTTTAAGAACGTTTGATATCTTTGACAGTTAAATAAACCTTTTTACCATGTTTTGTTTAGTTAGAGCTTTTTGAAAGCTGTCTCTTTCTAGAACTAATGCCTTTATCAGAGAAAAATTTTCAGTAGAATATAATATGTGAAGCTGTTTCATCTTCGTCATTATAAGTAGATTCTTCTTTAAATAAACAAATTAATTCACTCAATAGCCTAATTTACTGTCTGATTAAACGCAGTTTGATAATTGCTTAGTGGAATTTGAAACATCTCTTTACTGTGCTTCAGTCATTTCATTCAGTTTCAGTGATTTTGGTGCGATTCACTTATCTAATCAGTTAACTGATTGAGAATTGCAGTTTTAGTTGTGTTTAACATTAATTCGGGTCCAGTGAAAGTGATATTTAATTCTTCCTTGCTAGTCCATGAGCTTCTTTATATTTCGATATGTTATTATGCTTGGACATCTACCTAAGAGTCTATTATAATTTGCTAGAGTTATACGATCTTGTAAATATTTCCAGATCAGTTTAGAATTTATTGATAATTGTCTAGGGCTTTTATTGTAGCTTTGCTTTCTATTAAGAGAAATACAGTTTTACTTTGATGGTTTCATGCAGACATGCGTATTTTTGCTGCGAATATTTTAGCGTATTTCTCCAGAGGTGCTAAATTTTAAACGGTTTATTAAGCATTTCTGATATTCTGGTATTATCAAGAACTAGACTGGTTTGTCAGTTTCCATTATTTTTTGGTCTATAGACAGCCAAATGTTTAAGGGAACGGAGAGGACTTATATGGCTGCCATTTGGATGTTTTACATATAATGCATAGGCAGACAAATCTTTGTGGTTTAGCCAGCTTTCACTTAACTTACTTCTGTTTTACTTGTTTTACATACTATACAGTTATTTTTTTTGATCTACTTAAGTACTTAACCTCCTAGTTCATTCGTAGCTATTTATTGAAGAGATATGGTAATTTTATATTATCCAACATTCTTCTTCTTCTTTATTTAACTCATATTTTTGTTTAACTAGAGGGATTTTGAGTTTCAAGAACAGTTAGAAATCTGAGGAAGTAGATTGAGTCAATGTGAAAGAATTTGAAATCTTATTTCACTTAATTTTTTTTTCATCGTTGCCTTAAACTTTTTTAGTAATAATTTTCTCTCCCTTTCACTGTAGTCAATTAGAAAAATTGCTTTCTTATCTTAAAAAACTGATGCTGCTTGCCACCTTTTTATGATGGTACGTTTTTGCCCTTTTCGGAGCTCACGCAACTTCTACTGCTCACTACAAAGATTGCCGTTTATTGTATTTCTGATCTAAGAGTAAAGGTTTGTTGGATATATGTTAATGCGTTATCTGGCAGCTTATATAAAATGTTGTTAGAATTATGATAACTAAGGGACGCTTTTTGATTACAGAAGTTGTATTCTCGGCCGATTGACAGTAAATTTAGACAACGGGCAAAGCAGTAGAAGTCTTCTTACTTCTGCAAATTTTACTCAAATGCAGCGCAGAACTACTGCAATAGTCTTACTCAGACGTGGAGCATCTATGCTCGTGATTTTTGATATTAATTCAGAGATACGAGGGGAAGGTGAAACGTGTATTACTCACACAAGAGAGTCTGAAATATTTTGTGTTTATCGTGAACAAGCTGCTTTTCTGTGAGTATCTTAGCATTTTGAAATGCCCAAGAGCGTTTTTTTTTATAGGTCACAAAGCAAACAGTAAGCTCTTAAACATTTTCCTTAAATTTACCCGTTTTTCTATATGCAGCACCTCTCTGGGAGTGCCTTTTTGTTTCTAAATCCAAACTATTTTTAACTTTTAGGGTTGCCACCATTTTCAGACTTAAATTAGCCCTTCAATTACCTGTAACGATGTAAATTCTTCTAACTACAAACAATTAAAATAATCCCAGAGTCTTACAAATTAGAAAATAATTGTAATATTACTGCAGTGGTTATGTTTAGTACAACTATCCATTTTATACAGAAATTGTTGCAGTATTAAAATTTTAATTGTAATTTAGGGCCATATTCCATCTCCTGAAGCCCAATTGCAACCCATACACTTCTTATCGCAGCCGTTTGAAGTTCGATATTCTTGAATATTCTGCATACGTGCGAATCATCTTGTAACAACGATCCCAAGCGTAAACTTGTGCTGTTTATCTTAATTTGCTTAAAACTCTTTTGTTTTCTTTTAATCTGTACCTTTTTAGAGTATATTTAATTTACAATTTCACCCACAGTCAGGGTACGTATTATCAAGATGTTATATTTATTACAAGCATTTTAGAAAGTTATACATTGTTGGATTTACGAATGTAAAGTTTGTCTTTTTATAGATGTTTCTAGTCAGTTAAATTTATTTCGAATTCAAAATACGTAGCCGAAGGGATTTGGTATATATAATGCACTACTACGTATATTTATTGTGAAAGACCCGATAGAATACACACGTGATGCATCATGCATGTTGGTAACGCTGACTTTGCGTACATAAATCTAACCTATAAGTAATGAACGTTGTACATACGTCTTCAAACAAATAGTTTTAAAAGGAGTTTTAAAATGTCTTATCTATCCAGGAAAGAGGTGGACGAGCTAAAGCCGGCGATCGACAAGGCGGTGTACAAACTAGTGGGTAGTAGCGACTCTTCCCTGGTCAGTACCGCAGTTCACTGTTTAAACTCAGGTTATGATAGGAGGAAAACCGCTGACAAACTTTCATCTTATGTTGATAGCAAAAGAGCGGCTAGGCTCGCGGAAAAGATATTTGATCTCGTCGACGATGTGCGCTTCTCGCACAGATCTAGAAAGAGATCGCGGTCGCGGGAGCGCGAGAAGGATGCGAAGCGCAACAAGGCGAGCTCCCGCGACAACGATCGCGACGGAGAGAGGAGTAAGCTATCCAGCAGCAAGATCAAGGAGATGATGCAGAATGCCCAAAAGCAGATTGAGGAGCGCAAGAGGACACTGGATGTTCTTCCTGGTAAAGCGGGGGCTCCGCCCTCGATTCCCCCGCCTAGCATTTATGGCATACCAATGGGGCTACTTAACAGGGGTGATGCGGATAAGGCTAGGAAGATTGCGCAGCTTCAAGCGCAAATTAAAAGCAAGCTTTCAACTGGTATTTTGGGAAATGTTATCATTCACATGCCTGCTGCACCCGAGAAACCCACTCCCTTAATTCTGGACGAAGAGGGAAGAACCGTTGACAAAACGGGCAAAGCTGTTCAGTTAACACACATTGCACCAACTCTTAAAGCCAACATTAGAGCAAAGAAGCGACAAGAGTTTAAAGCACAACTCAGTGATAAGGTTGCAGAAGATAATGCTGAGACAAGGTTTTATGATAATCGCATTGGACTTAAACCAGCATTAAGGACCAAACGAACGTTAAGGTTTCACGAGCCTGGAAAATTCCAACAGCTAGCAGAACGATTGCGGATGAAGGTTTGTATTTATGAAAAAATTGATCGATCAATCAAATCAAACGAAAACAATAAATTGTAGGCTCAATTAGAAAAACTACAAAATGAAATTTCACAAATTGCCAAGAAAACAGGAATATCATCAGCCACCAAACTAGCTCTTATTGCAAAGTCTGAAGGCTCTAGTGATGATATACCAATTATGGAATGGTGGGACTCCGTCATCTTAGAGGATAATCTTGATACAATGCGTGATGGAAAAATAGCAATTAAGGATTATGTGATTAACACTTTGGTTGAGCATCCCACTCAAATGAGGTGTCCAAGTAAGGATTATAATTGTTGGCATGTCTTCTAGCTTGTAAATTTTTTTTTGCAGCTGATCCGTTAAGGCCAGTTTACATGCCTGTGTTTCTGACAAAGAAGGAACGCAAGAAGCTTCGTCGTCAGAACAGACGGGAAATGTGGAAGGAAGAACAGGAAAAGATTCGTCTTGGTTTAGAAGCACCACCAGAGCCAAAGTTACGCATTTCCAATCTCATGCGGGTTTTGGGAACGGAAGCCGTGCAAGATCCTACAAAGATAGAAGCACATGTTCGTGAACAGATGGCTAAACGTCAGAAGGCCCACGAAGAGGCAAATGCTGCCCGACAGTTGACGGCTGAGCAAAAGAGACAAAAGAAGATCAAAAAAGTGAAAGAGGACACTTCACTTGGAGTTTATGTGTCGCTGTTTCGTATCAGAGATTTGCATGAGCTGGCCTCTAAGAAATTTAAAATTGAAACTAATGCAAAACAGTTGTTTATGACAGGCTGCGTTGTTCTCTATCCAGACTGCTGTGTGGTGGTTGTGGAAGGAGGAATAAAGCAGCAGAAAAAATACAAGAGGTTGTATCTTAATTTGCAGCACTAATTTGTATTTTTTTTACAGATTTTTATTGTGTTACAGATTGATGCTTCATCGAGTTAAGTGGGAGGAAGACATAGTGAAGGATCCGGATGGTAATGAAGTGCCTAACAAGTGTGTGTTGGTGTGGGAAGGCACTAGTAAACAAAGGAACTTTGGTGAAGTAAAGTTCAAAGTGTGCCCGACGGAGAAGTTGGCACGCGAATATTTCAAGAAACATAAAGTGGAACATTACTGGGATCTAGCTTATAGTGACGCTGTCTTGGAGCCCACCACAGAAACATAATACGTGCTTCTTACCAAGCAATAGCTACTGTTAATTTGATGAAATTAATTTCACTATATGAAGGAAGGCCATTTTGGGTTGACTATTGATAAGACCACATCATAACTTGTAATTATTTATTTACTAATAAAATATTATAAACTTAACAATTAATACTGCTGCCTTTTAACAATTGCTTTTATCATTGAGTCAGTTAACTGAATTACAATCTTTGCAAGGTTAATAATTCAATCAAATGTTGACTTCGGATTCTTACTATTATATATATTTTATATATATATATATATATATATATATATATATATATATCACAAGGTTCTAAATTCGCTTCCTTACATATAAACTAATCGTTTGTAAACGATACTTTGGTAAAAGCAGAATCAGTAACAATTACGTTCATTAGTTGCTGATGAGCATTGTTCGTTGGAAGCTGCCACTTCCTACGTGTACATTTTGTTCACTGTTTTTTCTACTAAATGAACTAATTCGCGGTATAGGAAACAATTTTTGCTGGATGGCTTGCAAATTTCTCTGTGGTCTAGAGGCACTCCCCATTTGAAGCCCACTCCTGGATCTGAAATCAAAAAGCAAATGTTACTAAGCGCCCCATAAAAATATTAAAATGAAGTTGTATAACAGCATATTTTATTTCTCTATGAATTGTATGTCTTTGTGGTTATTGTATTGTAATTTTTATATTCATGTTTCTTTAAACTTGGATACATTCTATGCCAATAAATCATCAAAAAGAAAACTGTTAGGCTATCCATAATTTGAATTCTTTATAAAACATTACACACGTATATGGAATAGCATAACAGTTAAATATAAGATATATTTTTAGACTGCTGTGAAAACTATATATGAATACCCATTTAATTCATGTTAGATTCTGTTAAGGATGTAGCTAATTAACATATATTAGATGATTCATAATCTAGAAATAAGATAATTTTAAAAATTGCCTTTTTTGTTTGTCTACGATGAGGTTATGAATTATGTAACAAAACTAAGAAACTGCTCCCCAATTATTTGAATTCCATCTTGGTCGATTCCAAGATTGGACAGAAAAAGTAGGGAAGGGGGACATCAACTAGCTTTCCTGATAACAAGGGTGTTTTGGAAAGTATTGGTTCCTTGGTGGTAACTGTTAATAGATTAGGTAAACAAATAAGCTATACAAGGTTTGGCAAAAAAAATATTGAGATTGGCAATACTGCATGCGAACTTACAACGTTGCTTCCTACCTCTTTACATGGTAAAATAATCTCTGCCACAGATTTGGTACAAGTTTAAACTTATTACATTTGTTGGGAGCATATGAGGTGAAGATGTATTTGTGATATGGGTTATGAAAATGGACTTAGTGTGGGAAGACTTTCAATCTCAAAAATGAACAAGGTGGAAAGAGTGAGGACTTGTGATTCAGATCATTGATTGAAGTAGTGAGTTAAATATGAACATGATTTTAGCACGAGGAAAGTGCACCAAGGTGGTTTCTAAGAATCTTATAGCTAATCAGAGAGGGATATCTGTTTTGATCTTTTGTATCGCCTTGAGAGGAAGTCAAAAATTTTCAATCGCATGATCACAGATGATGAATGAATCGTGTATTTTAATGTAAAACCTGAAGAAAAAACGTCAGAATTATGAGAGGCACACTATAAACTGTTTCTATTCTTAGAAAGTGAGAATGAGCAATTGAAAATCAAATTGATGCTCATTTGTATTTCCGACAGTCAAGGATTGTCCACAAGGAATTTGTGCTACCAGGACAAGACAAACTATCCATAAAATTTTTTACTGCAAATTCTTTGGAGAGTTTTGGAAGCAGGTGGCAAGTTTACGATCAGGTATTGCAAGGTATTGCCACATCATGACAACACCCAATGCTACATGGCAGTTTTCATGACATCTTGTTCTCTCAATTAAAAAGCCACTTGAAAGGTTGCCAAGAAGTCTCCCAGGACTGCTATGAATAAGGGAAAGTGTAGTTTCCTAAACAACTACTTTGAAAGGGATTTATAATAGAATAAAATTCATGGTGAAAAGAAAATCAATCCTTATTTTTTTGATAAACCTCGTATATTTCCTATAAGTTTAGAAAGTCTTATTTTTCTGTAAAATTACCATCCCTGTCCACATTTGCATGCTGATGCTGAATAAGTTTCTTCGTCATTTTAGAGAAGAAAAAACGCACAACCGCTTGCATCTTTTAACAGTACTGTCATCCACACGGGAACTGCTATAGACAGCACCCATTCGTAGACGAATATCAATGGGCTGACAACCCTGAGCACTTAGAAACTCAATAAAAGCTAGTTACTTCAATTACATGTCTATATGACTTGTTAGTTGGTCACTAGAATAGACCCGCCTGATGTTGCAGAGAAACGCTACTTGGTGTCTTGATAATGCGTTAAAGAATATTATAATGTCGTGTGCATCAAACGTCGCGCTAGGGTTACTAGATGAGATTCAAATTGTAAGAAAAATGGAGCTATAAATATTTTATAAACATTTTTTACGAACTCTGAGAACTTTTTCCTGGCTAATTGCACTTTATAATAGCGTTTGGCAATGTACAAAATATCTAAACTTATATGTAGTCAAAACCTTCCACGTGTTATTTATTTTAGAGTAACAGCGAGGCGTGGCTTACAGGAAACAGATGTTCTATTTTACGATAAGATATGAGTATAGGAAATATCACAGTAAAAGGTTTGTTTCGAATTTATGTGAATTTATTGAATTTTTGACATTCGGATTCACGGGATTAATAACTGCGACTTGGATTTAATACCATCTCTGTTCTCTACGGTTCTCCTCAAAAAATCACCAATAATATAAGTTTTTATTTTATCTATGTATTAATGTCTTCGCCTCTCCAAAGCTTCTATTTCAGCACTACTTCGAATTCAGAGTCATGCTCTTGCTGCAACCTTTATGGTAACTACCGATTGTTAAACACGACAACTTTCTGCAACCTGCATAAGTTTTCCTTTTATTGAAACCGAATGTCATATAACTTTAACAACGAAGCGCCCGCTTTTATCTTTAACGCTTCTAATTTCACCCTTTCGTGTTCTATCCGCAATGTTTTTCAGTTTTTCTCTTATATGTATTTCTAGAATGTTTCACCGCTTTTACCTTTAACTTTTTGCTAAAGCTTTTAAAGTGTTTTTTCGAGTTTTTTGCTATTTCTCTTAAACCCCAGATGAGGTCTTGCACATTTAATTTTATTTATCACATCTTCCCTTCCCATGTTCTGTTCAAACTTGTGGATCGTTCTTCTGCGCCTACCTTTGTTTCGTATAGCTCCTAGCAAACTTCGTGTTCGTCTGTAATTCTTTTCTTACGATTCTAAAATTTTCATGCGTCTCCTTTTATTTTTTGCTCTTCTTTTATTAACTACCCTTCCAATTTTGTAAAGGATTCTTCCAACCAAAGATTCTTCAAATTATCTAACTAAGCGGTTCAGTCATCTTGGATGTTCATTATTAATTCTTTTAAAGTTCCGAAGTTTTCACTTACTTTTTCTCTCGAGGTTCTTCTGTCATGTTTTGCCATAACGTATCTGGATCCGTGGTTTCGAACAAATAAGCGTTTGAGTGTTCTAAGGCCTGTTGTAACTTTTCCTGGGCCACAGTTTCCTCTCTTGTCGTCTTAGAACCCTGATCTTCTAGTTTGACTTTTATGGCTATGGTAGTTTTAGTTCTTGCAACTTAACATGTATCGGTGTATGGTGATTTACTTAAATAGTGTATCGATTGTTGATGAGTTGCTACAATTCTCACTTCTCTCCTTTTTCCTAAAATCGTTTTGTTTATTGTTTAGTACATTTTCGTTGCGTTATGTATTTTGTGTGAAATTTCTGTTTCCAGTGTTCCATCATTTGTTATAATAGAAGTTATTTGAGTGTGTGTCCATTGCAATTTATTTTTACGTTTGCTGTTTCTTTATTTTCTTTCGCAATAACCATTACATTCGTCTTTGTCATGTTGATTTCCATTCCCATTTTTTACCTCGTTATTCCACATATCAACTTGTTTCTACGTTTTTGTCCTTGTATCCGATATTAATACGATATGGTCTGCGCATCGTAAGGCTTCTATTTTGACTGGCTTCATATTGAGGTGTCCTATTTGTGTCTTAGGTGACTTCTTCTTTACTTCCTTATAAATTTAGTCCATACAAATTAAAAATAGCAATGAGCTCAGAGAGTCACCCTGTTTTACTCCCTTTCTCATTTCGAGTTCTTCTGATGTTTTTCTCATTATTTGTGATACACTTCTTACATTGTTGTAGACACTTTTTATAATCTCTATTAGTTTATTCTCAATTCCCCTTTCTTTTAAACTTTTCCATGTTATGTTCCGGTTTACCGTGTCACATGCTGCCTTTAGAGCGATAAAAGTTAGATACTTATAAGTTTGTTCCTGTTTCGAGTGTTAGATCTATTAACTTCCTTAGCACACGCTTTTCCAATATGCTGGTTGCTCATCTTCCAATTGATTTAATATTTGGTCTCTTAACCTTTTGTCTATAATTTTTGTATAGACTTTGAGTAATATGGGTGACAATGTTATAGCTCTATAATTGTTGCAGTCGGATCGTTCTCCCTTTTTATAAATCGCTAGTATTGGATTTACTTCCCATTTTGTGGGTATCTTATTTGTTATTCAAGCTTCATTTATTATGTTGTACATCCTCGTTCAAACTAAAGTCCCGCTATATTTTATCACTTCTGGTACGACTGCATCTGGGTCTGCTGCTTTTCCTATCCTTATTTTCTTTACCCCTTCTTGTAGCTCTTTAATGTTTATGTTTCTTCTTTTCTTTGTTCCTGCCCTCTTTGCTCTTTTTATTGTTCCGCTGGATATACCTTCCCCGAGTCTGTAAATTTCTGCTCATAAAAATCTTTTCATACTTTCATGTCTTTCAGATCTATTTTTATAGCTCCAACTGAATCTTTTATGTTTGTAATTGTTTTTGTTTTCTGTGCTCTTAGGGATTCCCTGAATCATTTATATAAGTGTATTTTATTTTTTCACCGAATTGTGTCCAACTTTCCTTTTTTGCTTTTTTGACTTCTGTTTTTGTTTTATCTCTTTTTTTCTATATAATTCTGTTGATCCTTTTCTATACCTGTTTCTATGAATTTTTTCTATGTTCTTTTCTTTCCCTTTATTGCTTCTTTAACCTTTTGTGGCCACCACCTAGTTTTACATTTGTTTGAGTTTATTTCTCTCGTGTCACGTGCTATTTTATTGCACACATACTATATATTATTATTGAGCATTAAAATATATAACTTCAGATTAAATTAGCAAAATCATGTCTGACAAGTGGTCATCTCGGCTTCCGCTGCAAACCTTGCAAAATTTTTGATTACAATTTCCCACATGTTCTGACCATTTTCATCGATAACAAGTCGGATATACAACTTGAAGTCGTCAAACGTGTTTTGGATTGTTGGTGTATGGTTTGTATTTTGAACAACCCCCAAAAAGAAGTTGCACAGTATTAAATCTTGCTGGCCAGTTGATGTTGGCATTTCGTGATATTATCCAATCGGGAAATTGTTGGTCTAGTAAATCGACTGTTATGGCAGGTGACATCGTTTTGCTAGAACCACAATTGTTCTACATGCACGTTGCTCTGTTGGTGTCAAAAAACTTGGTTACCATGCAACGGTAGAAATCGTCATTCATAGTTAGAGCATTTCCAGCAATGTCTTCGAAGAAAATCTAGGTCACCTGCCGAAAATCCACATCAAGCAGTGATTCGCTGGGAGTGCATTCATGAGTTACGTGAAGATTTTCCGAATACCAAATGCTCTAAAAACCAATTGGCGTATTATCAACGCTGTGAATAAGCAAGCTATTGAGTTTTGTACGCATGGAAGTGTAGGTTTCTAGTGAGTATTCGTTAAAGCGAGCTTCTCGAAATGTTGCGCACAATGTCGAGTCGATGTTTACGGATTTGCAGCGACAATTTGACTAACTATAGCAGTATTCTCACAGAACTTTTCCTCGCATTGATACAAGGTCTTGCATTCATTACCAACCCAGTTTTATCAAATTTTGTAAGCAATTGGTACATTTGGTGCATTATTTCGACCAAAAATTCCGCAAAGTTTTCACCGAATTTGCAGTGCGTTTTAACAATAAATAATTGCTGGTTTTTCGTATAGAGTTCCATGTTTACTAATCGCAGGTCAAGTATCAGAGTTGCTGACCGCAGAACAAAAAAATGCGCGAAGTTCAAAGCCATTGCTCAGTTTGGACTATCCTTTATGATTACAGTAAAAATTTAAAAAATCAGACAGTACTCGACTCCGTTTCCTAGTACTTTTTTTGACTATAGCAGAATAGTGGTGTAGATTTGTCGGACGTCACCACCCTTCCCCGAACTAGGATAGTCTGATCTAAAAAGCTTGTTTGCATTTAGTGTTACAGTTCAGTATTTATATTATATTTATATAACCTTAATACATATTTTTCTGCTCCGAAGGGAGAAGTATTGAAAAGGATAAGGTACTGAAGTTGCTCAGCTTTACATCTGCAGCGGCCGAAAAATAGACAGAAAATTCCTCTATATTTGAGTTTACCAACATTAAAATATAAAACATAAGTAGATTTGGCCAACTTCAGAAACCTTTTTCCATTTTTCTGAAAATTTTCCAAGCTGCGAAAGCTTGATAATGAAGGTTCTTATAGGACGTTTCACGATCCAATCAACGATTCAACAAGAAATGATGAAAATAGAAAAACAATATCACAAGTTTCTCAATCGCATATCTAATGATTACGTTAGTTATACAGTAGTGATTTGAATATTTCTGCTTTTAAATTTGATACTGATAATATACTCACATGTATATAAATAATTCACCCACTACGAAATTTTCTTATAAATATTGATAAACAGCAATATTCTAGTGATCTAGCAGATAACTACAAGATTTTTGTATTTTGCAAGGTTTATGTATTTTTTTTAGTTCGTGGGCCACGAGTTTGTTATTGCTGGTGTAGAGCCTTGATTACATAAGTGTTTGAATACTATTGATGTTTTATTTACTCAAAGCTCCTTAATATCTTAAAATATAGTACAAAAACGAAGTTACATCGTCGTATGTCCTACTAGTGACCCGGATGAATAATTTGTGGTTTAGTGTGTTTTTTGTTACGGTTAGTCATCGTTCTTCATCCCTTAAGGGAAGTATGAAGCAATTGCACATTTTTTTAATAAGTCAAAAAACATTAAAATAACACCAGTGATGATAACATGAATGACGAGACAAATACACGGCTTTCATATCGAATTGGAAACATAATATTTTGTGCTCGCATGTTGCGTGTCAAGAATTTCTTTCAAAAAATTAAACAATCAAACAACAATGACAAAGAAAAACATTCAAATTATTTAAAATACAATCTTAGCATAATTTCTGTTACAACATATTTATACGCGCATATTTTTATTTAGAAATGAGACAAAACTGTTTCTTCAGTTTTTTTGGAGTTTGTATACAAAAAGCTTCAACATATCGAAATATAGTTATATAATTTTAAAATATGAACAGTATGTAGATATTAGGATTTCATATTTTTTATAATTGGTCCTCTTCTACTTTACGATGTAGAGGTAAAATTAGGATTTCATATAACGTGAACAAAGTTACAGAATCATATGAATGATTGCTCGGTATTTCTGATTAAGTAAAAGCCATTGTTTTCCCAATGCTGTTTCTGAAGTCGCAGATCCTCAATGGACGTGGAATTTTGGTCATCTAAAGTATATTTAAAAATTACTACCTTTATTTTCAATTATTTACAGTATTGACTATATCTTGCACATCCCATGATTTATAAAGGGTTGTCCAATAGGGGCACTCGAACTTTGACAGTATATAGCGGCCATGTTGGTGAAACTACAGCTGTCAAATCTGGAGGTTATAGTAATTAATGTTGGGAAAATCATCATGGAAAGTTCCAGTGTTGAGCAACGCGTGCAAACAATTAAACTTTACTATCAAAATGAGTGCTCAGTTCGAGTGCGCTATGTGATTTTTACCGTGCACACAATCGTCCTGTTGAGTAGACTATTCGTCGTTTGCTGGACAAATTCGAATCAACTGGTTCAGTAAACAATCAAATAACACCCGTACGTTGTTGAAACGTGAGGTCTGCAGAAAAAATTGGTGGAGTTAACGAGAGTGTGCAGGATGACCTGAGGCAGTCAATTCCTCGTCGGGCCCAAAAACTTGGCTTTTCGCAGACCTCAACTTGGCGAATTTTGCGTCGGGACTTGGGCCTGCACCCATACAAAATTCAATTAAACCAGGAACTGAAGTAAACGACCATAGGCAGCGTCGAGCATTCGCTGACTGGGCTCTGGAGCAGTTGGAAGTGGGAAAATCATCTTCAGCGACGAGGCCCATTTTTGGATGAATGGGAATGTCAACAAGCAAAATTGTCGCATTTGAGGAGAAAGCATTCCACATGGGACCCATGAATTGCAAATACATTCAGAAAAAGTCACTGCTTGGTGTAGATTTTGGCCCGGTGGGTCATTGCCCCCTACTTCTTCCAAAATGACTGTCACCGGCAAAAGGTACAAGTCGATGATAACCAATTTTTTGGCCTAAATTGGAAGATATGGAGCTCAACAAGACGGCGCTATGTGCCACACAGCGTATGCAACAATGGATTTTCTTGTGGGGCTACGTTAAATCACGGGTCTATGCGAATAAGCCGCCTTAAAAGTAAACATAACGAATGCTATCAATGATATCGAGCCCAATTTATGTGGTAGAGTCATCGAAAATTGGACTTCTCGGCAGTGTTTCCAGGCGTCGAGAATTTTATTACCCTGGACGTCCTTTGTACGCATGTCTGCTTCTACGCTAAATGCTAACGGTATTGTTCTCAATTCCCAAACATTTACATATTTAATATTTTAGATTTTAACATTTGGAAAATATAATAAATTAAGCATATTTAGAAACTATTGACGCCCATTTATTTGTATTAATTTACTAAATGCTTTATTCGTTGTTGTGTTATATTTTTTCAAGCAGATTACGCTACAACAACATTGAATAAATCAAATTCAAACAGTTTATATTGACAGTCATTTGAGCAGAAAAAGATTTTCCAATAATTCAGTATAAGATAATCGACAAGAAACAACGTGCCCAAATTTTCCTCATAAGCTGTAACGATTTATTTACCTATTGGCATTTTAACTTTGCCATTTTTAATAATCGGCAGCAGTACCGTTAGCATTTAGCGTAGAAGCAGACATGCGTACAAAGGACGTCCAGGGTAATAAAATTCTTGACGCCTGGAAACACTGCTTCTCGGATACGTGCCGCCTAGCCAAACCGCGACGGCCATTTGGCCGATATCATATTCCATACATAATGTAATCGAACAAACAAAAATTGATGATATCTCATATACAATTGTTTAATTAATATTTAAAGTTCGAGCGCCCTTATTGGAAAACCCTTTACAAGTTAGCATTTAACTTCTAACATACAAACGGGTTTATTTTTTATGTGTGAATTTTTACAAGCCACAATTCTCATATTTCACATATGTCGAGCCAATTTTTTTTTTATAATTATTTCGTATGGTCTTATTACAAAAATAATGAACCCCTTGCAGAAACATTCCGTAAATTACGTGATTATTTTGGTGTTCATAATCGTCTTAAGAAAGTGAAATTCTTCGTGGCTGATTTCGAGAGGAATTCTACTCTATTGACTTTAACTGAATGTCCTTATGCTATGCCTACCGGCTCCGGAATTGCAGCTGCCCGAGTAAATGTTGAGCAAAATCCAACCACATCGACTCATTGTCGCACTCAGCAATTGAATCTGTCTCATAGTTCTCTTTACATTCTGACGAAATATCTTCTTTTACTAGCTTACAAAGACCATCTTCGGTGATGATGCACTTTTTCAACTCAATGCTCAACAAGCAAAATTGTCGAATTTGGGGTTCCGAAAATCGCCAAATCATTCATCAGGTAGATCGACACCAGAGAAAAGTGAATGTTTGGTGTGGCTTCCGATCGGACGGTGTAGTCAGGCTGACTTTTTTGATGACGACCAAGGAAATTCACCATTGCTTGGTTTCAATTTGAATAACTTTTGGTTTCAACAAGACGGTGCCTCGTTACACACGGCGTTGAAAACAATTGACTTATTAAAATCAAAATTTGTAGCTAGTTGGCCTCCACGAAGTTACGATTTGATACCGTTGGAGTAATTTCCATGGGGCTACTTGAAAGAGCGTGTCTATAGCAACAACCCACAGACAACTGAAGCATTTAAAGGCAAAATTCGAGTCGAATTTGCCCACATTACGTCAGAAATGTATAAAATGTGGTGCAAAATTTCAATACAAGAATTGCTGATTGTAATACCGCTCGTGGTGGTCATATGCCGGACATTGTTTCACGTGTAAGTTAGAAATTCACACACAAAATATAAACACACGTTACATATTTATCATATTTAGTAATTATTTAAAATCTCAAAAATAATAAAGAATACTACAGTAGATTTGTAATATGTCTACCTATTCGAGTTTATCTAGATTGCCATATTTAAAATATGGGCGCGTCAATATGTTCTAGAATTTTCCGAATGTGAAAGTTGCAGTAAGTGGAAACTAATATATTATTAATTCATTTCCTAAACTGTTTTCACTTTATAGAAGGCTAAAAATCGCCAACGTGCCGTATTAACCTTGGCATCGAAGCAATTTGTTCTCCTACGATAAGATAGAGGAACGAGTGCTGCGATTCATTATGTAATATTGGTTTATTGATTATAAGCGACTTATTAATAGATAAAATAATTTTTAATGGGGCATTATCTTACATATTATAGATCGGAACCGACTCATTTCAATATTATTCAAGAAACCTAAAATACAGTTAATAAAAATTCAATAAACCCGATTGGCTTTCTTACCAATGATATTCTCATCAGCAAACAAAAAACGCGATTAAACATTTATATATATTTTTTTTACACCCATATATATTTTCAGTGCTTTTTTCAACAATTATGATATATCCAAAGTTGCAAGTTCTTAAAAATAGAGTTATCCAAAGATCTGTCAGCCCAATAAATAGAGTAATAGTAAAATGTGCTGATTATTTTAAACAACCGTTCTGGTTAATGTTCAATATCTAATTTTCTAAGAAATCATTAAGTTCTTCAATTTTGAGATGTTTGTGACATTCTTCTGCTCCTCACAGTTGTGGTATTTATACATCTGTTTGAGAAAGTTTGAAAGGTAAGGGTGCCTATTACCATAGTTAATGCTCTTGTACTCAAGTAGAGTTATTAAACTTCTATAAAGCCATTTTAAGTCTTTACTAGAAAATATTTGAAAAAATCCTGTACAACCCCTAGCTCAGACTAGTTTAGAATCAAATCCCAAAAGAGCGAGCTGGATATATGTCTGCTAGAAACTTATGCGACCAGGTGCTATTCCTACCCGCTCAGTAAATTTCAGAGCAAGCCGAAGGCTTGTGTTGGTGCTATCTATGATATTGTTTGGAAAAAAGGTTTCCTGTGTAAGTTGTATAATATAATGCCTTGTAAGAAATTATTATTACTCATGAGTGAAATGTTGAGTGATCGATTTTTCCAATTCCACCTAGAAGTTTCAAAACCCTACAAAAGGGCCTGTGCTAAGGTTTTGTGTTGACTCTTCCGCATTTTTAACATTTAAGTCTCTGACCTACCAGAGATCATCTCACAAAAACTTATTTTTACTGGTAACATTGCCTTGGCTACCCAGACTAACAAATTTAGAGTCGCAGAATTAACATTTACAACTGATCAGAGAAAACAAAAGTATTCTCGACAATCATTCAGCCAATCATAACTTGGATGTTGCAGTCCAAGATACCCGACTCTCTGATATTTATACTCACATATTTGCGAGTTATTCTGAATAGGACTCTCACCTTTAAAAACAAGCTGTAGAATCATCTCAACAAAATGCAGAAAGGCCAGGGAACCTGCAATAAAAACTTGCTGAGGATATTCTACTTACCTTTTTAGAAAAAAAATTTGTTTGTTTCAATCAATTTGATAAGATAATAGGTAGTGGGACAGTGGCCGATGATAATGAGTCGCAGACAGGATGACCGGGTGCAGTGGTCACTTCCGAAGCCGTTGTGGCAGTGCAAGAGCCCTGAAAATGAGCCCACTACGTCCTCCAGGAGAAGAGCAACTAATTTCAATATAGGTGATTGGTCAGTCAGGAAGATATTGAAAAAAGTAGAGCAGACAAGAAAAATGATAGAAAACGCAAAACATCTTCTAAATTATATGATAGGAAAACGCCAAAGCAGACTATGTAGACTCACATAATTAAGAAATAACTTAATAAAGAAACACGCACAAAGGACAAACGTTTTTATGAAATGCTTACAAAAATCGCTGGGGAAAATGACTGATGAAAAACATTATGAGCGCTGCTAAACTCGAAAAATGGCGCAAGAACTTTTAGGGGTCTCAAATAAAAATACTGTAACAGAGAAAGAAGAAATGCCATTCTGGAGAAACCAACTTCCTAGTCACAGAAGTACAATCTACCATACAGAAAAAGGTTTTAAAATATGACATGATTACCCTCAACAAAGCAATACAGTGCCATATCTGTAAGGAAAGAAAAGTAATAGTCGCACTAAAACCAGATAACACGCCAAAAGGTTCCAAGAACCAGAAGCTAACTGCGACTGCTTCCTTGTTTAATTGCTTGCGTTGACATTACTCAGCAAAAGGCTCAAGTTTGGCCATGAATGTATGAACAGTATTGTTCTCTCCATAAATCTGCAGAGACGGGGAGGATATCATTATTGCTCTGCTGACCACATAAGGAATATCCAGCTTGTTTTTATATAGATCTTCCAAGAGCGACCTTTGAGCACGGTAGCCAATCTTTGTACTCTTGGTAGTTATTAAGGTAAAATATTTGGTGCATGCACCGTAGTACTCGGTGCTTTTCTCGAACATTTCTTTTAATTTCGTATGCGATAATTCAATATGGGTAAAGTTAGTAATAAAGGGGTTCGTGCCCCTCCATTAGAGTATTCGCTAAATAAATAAATATCTTTGAATAAATTTTAAAAGTTGATTTTTACTTTTGACAGCGACGATTTCCCTCTTGTAAAAGAGATACATTGCGCCTGAATTAATGCTTCACCTTAGTTCTCAACCATCTATTTGGACTAACAGGAATGCAAGAAATGCAGTGCATCAAACACCATTTGATCTTGACCTTTGTGGAGTAGGATAGGATCATTTGATCAGACAAGAGTAAGTATATGATGTTCGGGAGTGATAGAGTGAGATGGATCCGATGTCCCAAGGGCCCTTACGACGACCCAAAATACCGATTCCCAACGTCAAACAAGGCGGTAGAAGTATCATGACATAGGGCCGCTTCTTCTCCTACGAAATGGGTTCCTCAATACGCATTAAAGACATGATAGATCGCTACACCATACTCATAGACATATCTTCACTTTTCAATGAGATGGCTAAACCAGTCCCCCGATGTTATTACTTCTTTGGAGATTCAGAAACTTATGTTGATCACTAAGGGCGGCTTTCTTATCCTATTATTTGGGTAATTTTGGCAAAAATCCTGGGCTTCAATTTTTTTCGAGTTCCTATTTTACCAACTTTTACTTTAAATTCATGTTTATCTCGTGATAACAAATCATTTTTATTCTCATGAATTTTTTGTATCTTCTACCGTTTAGATTCGCGACCGCTTTGCGACCGATTTTGCGACCTTGCGACCTTGCGACCAAACGGCTTGGCCGATTTTTACCAAAAAGTTTCGCACTGCGTCCCTACCTGCAAGGAACTTGGATACCAACTTTCAAGTCTAGCTCTTACGGTTCTCGAGATATCCTGTTTACTGACAGACCGACAGACAGACAGACACACACACGAACCAATGGCCCAAACCAACTTTTTTGGTGTCCTGAGGCTATAATTCGTCCAGAAATGTTTTTTTTTAACTCCTTTGTTATACAATCTGTCCTAATTACAAGGGACAATAAGTACTTAGCGTGACACATATAATAATAATGAATGCAAGCAGCTGTAGAAACTGCCAATTGCTTAAGGCATGTAGAGTAGGGCTACAATAAGCCACTCTATAAATTTCACTAGGCATAATATACAAGTGAGTGGTAGAGCTTACAACAATTTAGATTATGGGTTAAAGTGTGTTAGAAGTTCGTTAGGTTTAAATCGTTTTAAACGTTTTGGTTTATGAGGTTCGTCCGTCAAAGTGTTCACTAATTGATTGGGATGTGTCAGTAATCGGTCTTTATATCTTTGGGCACTTTTTTCTATTTCTTCTCTGTTAGTGGATATACGCAAATCACTTGAGATAACTTTATTTGGCACATACCACGGAGCACTAACTATAGCATGCAACACTTTATTTTGGAATCGTTCAATGATGGCTAGGTTGGAGTTGCTGGCTGTTCCCCACAGAGAAAGACCATGCGTCCAGATAGGCTTTAACGTGACTTTATAGAGCAAGAGTTTGTTCTCCAATGATAGTCTAGACCCCTTCCGATCATCCAATAGATTTTCCTGTATTGTAATCCAAGTTGTTTTCGTTTGTTGAATATATGGGTTTTCCAGGTTAAGCGTCGGTCCAAATGAAGTCCTAGATATTTTACGGAATCGTCATGTTTCAGTTGTTGTCCTATGAGCGTAACCGCTGAACAGTTGGCACGGTTCATGGTGAAAGTGTTGTGTTGGGATTTGCTTTCATTCACCTTAATTCTCCATATTTTTAGCCATTGTTGGATTTTGTTGAGGGAGACTTGCAAATTGTGGGATGCAGTGGCAGGGTTAGTATGTGATGCCAGGACAGCTGTGTCATCAGCAAAGGTGGCGGTTGTTGTTGTATTCGTGGTGGGAATGTCAGCCGTGAACAGCAAGTACAATATAGGTCCCTAGAACACTGCCTTGGGGAACTCCAGATACAGAAAAAGTGGAACGCTTCACGATTTTGCGTGTCATCCTCGCGCAGGGGCCATGCTAATCTTCTCTGTATCGTTCCAATTTTAGTATATGTACCGCCGAAGCGAGTACGTCCAGAAATGTGAAAAACTGGGTAGGTCAAATTTCCGCCGATTACATTTACTTTCTGATTTGATCAGATTAAGAGGAACAAACAAGTTTTTTTTTTAAATTTGTCTCAAGAACGTATGAAGTGCTCAAAGGGAAATCCAAATCCTAAATCTTACTGCCATACAATTTGAAGTTAAGTAAGATCATATTCTTTCACTAGTTCTGTTCCCTGTCCCTTATTAAAGCGAAAAACAAAGTTTTTACTATTCGAGGTGAGTTTAAATTCTAAGGTTTCCAAATTGGTTTCTCACCAGTGAGAGTAAGTAGAAATATGCGATTAACTTTAAAAGACGCGGAAAATATTTCTGAATTTGTAATATACGTAGATTGGAGTATCATAGAACATACCCAGGTCGAATTACTGCTATTTCAGTGAGTGATGTTTTGTATACTTCAAATGGCGACATTTAGTGTTCAAGAACAATATGTACTCATCCATTTTTTCCTCTTGCGTGGTGAAAAATCTATCGAAATTCATCGCCAATTGAGTGAGACATGCGGTAAAGGCATTATGGATGTTAAAAATGTGCATTCGTGGGCGCAAAGTTTAAAAAAGGTCGAGAGTTGTGTGATAATAAACCGAAGCAGCCTCGGCCACGGAGAAGCTGGACCGAAACCATGATTGCGCGAGTGGAGCAAGTTGTTACGGAAGACCGTCGATTAGATGTGCGTGATATCGCCTCTAAACTTAGCATTTCCGTAGGATCTGTGGAGTCCATTTTGCAAGATGACCTGAAAATCCGGAAAGTTTCTTCAAGGTGGGTTCCACGAATACTGACCGACGAACATAAGGCTGCGGGATTGGAAATGTCTTAGGATATGTTGATACGTGATGGATCATGAAGGACACTCTCCATGGTCGCTCATTTTCCAATCGAGCCGCTGTTCCATCAGAGATTTTTCAGTGGGTAAAACACACCCCCAAACAAGTGTTCTTAGCAGCCACAGAATCATGGCGACAACATAAAAAATGTGTACGTCTAGACGGAGATTACGTTGAGAAATAACAGAAGTTTCAACTTTCTTGGGTAGGTATTTTTTCAGAAAAAATTTGGAGACTTAGAACTTAAACGCACCTCGTTTGCAGGTGTTTTATACCTCGATTTTTCTGAAGAACGCGATTCAAAGATCAATGGGGACTAAGAGAATGCATTAACTAGAAGAAATCCAGTTATATCAGCAGAAAAGCTAAGTGTTAAGATTTCTTCATTAAAATTAGGATATCTTAAATGGATTCTAAGTGTTTATGAATTGTGCTTTCCACAATAATGCAATAGATCTTTTGGTCAAAAAAATTTCAAATCAAGAAATCAAGACTTAGACTAATAAAAAATCTACTGTTACTAAAATTAACTAAGATGGTGCTGAATAAGGGTACATACTTTAGAAGAAATAATGCAGAATTCGCAAGGTTAATTTTAGAAAAGAAAACCGTCATTGAGTACCAATACGGAGAACAACATAAGAGACAAGAAGGACGTCAGAATCAGCTATAATTCTCAGACAATATCTTGACTTTATGCTGAATAAAAAATAATGAATGGAAGAGCGACTTTAAGCTAGTCCTTTTAATTGTACTGAACTTTTTCGAACCTACCGAAAGTGACCATGTTAAATCTATATCTGAAAGAATGTTTCGATATCTCTTACTCTTTGATCTACATGGGTTTGACTTACGGGTTGGTTAAAAATACTAGCATTATAATACAGTGTTGCCGATTTCCTTAGTTTAGGGAATTCAAATAAATTCAAAGTTCGTCTAACAAAAAATTGTACAAATGCTGTATGATCTTTATTGTTTGATAACAGGTTAAATTAAAATACTAAATCAATAAATTTGAATTAGAATTATAAAATTGCAGATAACTGTAGGGTGATTTTTATGTTCCATCTAAAATCAATCTTTCCCCCAAAAATTCCCTTTACACTCGTAGACTATGAATATGACACACAGTAATTGTCTCTAATGTGTGTGTCATATCATTTTTACAGTTACAATATTGGTTTGATTCTTATCTTTTTGTTATAGATTTATGATAATAATTATGTGTTCTAAACACAATAAATACAGAAAATATAAGAAATATTTACATTATGCTAGGGATATTCTTAATTATAAGTTGGTAACGCTGTGTGTATATGAGAACTAATGTTTTTGATTCAAATTACATTAAACGAAACAGTATTTTCCTATATCAACATTATATATAGTCCGAGATCTGTTTATAAGCAAATTATTTGCCTAAATGTTACAAATAAACAATAATTTAAATCATTGAATTTCGTTATTGTTCATTTTATAGCTGCTTTCCATTAAAGGTTATGAACATTTTCACAATTTTTCTACTTCAATTTCCGATTACAATCCTATGTTTAATGTTTTTTAAGATAATCTTTAATAAATATTGTTGTTATCTTTCATCAAACACATAAGTGATTAACGTATCGTGGAGATAAAAAATCTCACCTGCTGAATCGAACGCCACTATCCTCAAATAGATAATGGACATGAAAGTGAGGGACGTTTCTATAAAGCTGAATATCTCTGGCCTGATGGAGCTGTTCTCCAACATCTCCAGGAATCTTTGGTGCAGGTTCAGGACGAACCCGCAATCTGAAACAGGAGGCCTGCATGCAGTAGCTGCAGCTTTAGTGAACGCGACTCACTTCTTTGAACTTCCAGAAGTTCGATGCTTCTTCTGAGGAACGGCAGCGTGAAATCCGCCAGTGAGGACCCCTTGTGCGGCACGCTGTAGAACATGATGGCTTTGCTCTGCAAATACAGGCTTCGCAAGTCTTCCGTGCTGTTTTCCCAAGCTGTTGAGATAAGCGGTTATTTTTATAGCAGCGTTATAGCTGTGCAAATGTTACCGGAGATAATTATCTGCTTGACATAGAGGCCGCCCTTGGAGTGCCCGACCCACACAATCGGATGGTTTCCAACTTTGAGCTTCAGCAGGTGGTCGATCATTTCTTTGCTCCTTTCTACCATGCCTGATCTGCAATGCATTTATTTGGTTGCATTACTGTTTCAATCGTACGAATTGATTTTTTATGTGAGAAACTTAGTAACCGCATTAAGTTGAAGCTGCAGTTTAAAAGTATGGAAGAGTTAACAAACTATAAATAGATAATTACATCATATGTGGATGAATCAAACGTAAGGTGGATTTTTAAAATTTTATTTAAGCATCACACAAACACAAACATACAGAGTAATTTTTTTCCTGATATGAAATAATTTTTTTACAATGAATAGACAATTTTATGATTCCACTAGGATAAAATGAAGGTGGTTCTGATACCAGCGTCACATCCTCGTCAAATCTTTGTCTTCCAAATGCTTCTTTTAGTGATCCAAACAAATGGTAATTGCAGTGCATGTGCAATGTAGTTCTTAACAAATCCTCATTTGCAGCTATATGGAGCTTTATGTTCCAAAGCAGGATTGCGTCTCGGATTGGAAATTTTCGCCTTTTCCGACGATTTGTTTCATCCAAGAGTTAATAAAATGAATTTCAGCAACCGTTAATCGGCAATCATCCACGAGAAGGCGGCGAACAATGCGAATATCGTCTTAAGTCACGCCAGTCCTCGGGAACATCAGTGACATTTATTTTCGTTTTTAAAAATTGTTTATGCCATATGTTTGCTTGAGTCCTCATAAAGAAGTGTTCTCGAACTGTCTTTACGTCTTCTCAAATTTCTGAGACTTCTACGTTCTCTGTCGCGACGCTTGGTAATAATGCATTGCGTAACTGACAAAGGTAGTTCTTGTTCTGATAACGTGGTACGGACTAAAGACGTAGTGCGAGATATCATACCTACAACATTATGAAGTCTCTTCGTGCGGTTTGCAAAAAAGAATTTGCGTTTTATATTTGATTTATCTTCATAAACTACTTCAAGTAATGTAGTTGATCTATGAAAGAAACAAAATTATAAACTAGTAGAGTCAACAATGAAAATAATAATGTGAAAATGCGAATCTCCAAAAGTTTAAAAACCTTTCTATCCTTTGCATGTAAGACGATTAGAGTTGAGTCACTGTGTTTTTCGTTTGCATATCTCTCTCCATTCTTTTCTGTTTTTTGTGCTTTTTGTCTCACTTAATATTACGTTTTTTCCGCTTCACTTTTTATTTTTTCTATTAAAGTTCTTCTCTTTCTTTTCTTCTTCATTTTATAAGGTTTTGCTTTGAACACTTTTCTTATCGTTTTGTCTTCCCTCATCCTTACTACGTGTCCGTACCATTTCAATTTTCTTCCTCTACTCTATCATGTATTAGTTTTGTTTTCAGGATTTTATTTTTTATTTTTTCTTTCTATTTTCCGTAGAAATCTCATTTCTAAGCTTTGAATTTTGCTTAACTGTTTCTATGTCAGAGTCCATGCTTCGAACCTGTAAAGATTGGAGTGGCGGCTTTCTTAAAAATTTCCCTTTTTTTGTTTTGCCAGAAAGGTTGAAGAGTTTTCTGCTATTCCAATTCTTTGCCTATGCTTTCGTTTTGTGACTCCTTGACTTGTTCCAATGTTGTTTCTTCTAATTTTATCTGAGGTGCTTTCTCTTGACTACTTACAATGTCCGTTTTCGTTTTGAATTTGTTGACCTTCAACTTAATTGATTTTAAGCCGTTATTGTAAAAATTCAGATTATTATTCATTTTCTTTTCATCTTTCGCAATGATAACCATTTTATCCAAGTATAAAAATTCTGAAATTATTATATGTTCTAACTTCTAATACCTTGCTTTATATTGTTTTACTTGGTTTTTTCCTTTTTGATAACTTCAGCCAAAAATTATTGTAAACAGTAAAGGGCTTAGGATGCATTCTTGCCTTAGTCCTTTTGTTGTTTCAAACATTTGTAAATTCTTCTTTTTGTGTTTAAATTTGACAAAGTTTTTAATCTGTCTATATGGTGTTTTTACTCCTTCTATCATTTTTTACTTTTCTTTCTTCCAGCATTTTTCATGTATCAGTTTTATTTACCCTATCAAAGGCTTTTCTAAATCAATAAAACAGCGTTCGATCTCTTCGTTTCCATAATTATCTTTTCGGTTATTTGCTATACTATAAAATTTGCACCTATTCTTTCTGAATCCATATTGTAATTCCTTTTGTGTCTCTTCCAGTTTATCCCGTAATCTTATTTTTTAGGATCTCGCATATTTTTCCAACTGTGGTTAATAAGATAATTCTCTCGTAATTATTGCAGTCCGTTACATCGCTTATTTTATGAATTGGTTTTATTACATCTATTTGCCAGTCTTCTGGCGCCTTTCCTGTGCTCAATGTCTTATTCATGATTTTTAAAATTTTATTATTTGATCCTTTCTTGCTCTTCTCATGTCCGCTGTTATTTGATCGTGCCTGGGGCTTTTTTTAATGGCCTCTTCTATTTCTTCTGTAGTTATATTAACTTTTTGCAGCTGGTTTTCCATACTCTATATACGGTTACTTTCCTTTTCTTTTTTCTCTCTGTTCTTTTGTTTGTATGCATTCTTTATTTTGTTTCCAAATTCTATCCAAGATTTAGTTTATCCTCTTTTATTAATTTTTAACTTTATTTATTGCGTCTTTATATATTTCATAGTTTGTAAGTTTTTTCGAGTTTAAATATTTTCCAAGCTTGTTTTTTCTTTTTAATTTCCTCGGACCACAAATGCGCCCTTTTAACTTGAGAATTTACAATTCTTGTAATTCCACATATTTCTTCTGCTGCTGTTATGTTTTCTTTGAAGTTCCACTACATGTGATCAACTGTTTGTTGGTTACTGTTTCTCATTTTTTGTTCTAAAAGCTGATGATAGTATGTGAAACTAATTCACAGGCTGGGGTAAGAGGGGATTAAAAGATGTTGAGGATAGGTTTAATAGCCTCAAATCACAAAACAGCTATTGTTACGAAAGCTCAATATCAGCAAAACCGAACTGATCTTCAGGGACACTCCCAGCGACGCAAAAAAATAAACTTGTATAGAGTCGGACCTATGCAAGAACCAGAATACGAATTAATAAGATACAAGGTACTTATAATAAATGTGATGGAAAGGAAGGAATGGACCCTAAAGAATTCACACTATTTAATAGCGAAAATAGAGATATCATGGGCATAGGCTTCCTAGTGACCAAGAAAGACAGACATTTGATAACTAATTTTTAACTAGTAAATTAACGAATTTGTACAATAAGAAGGAAGGGTAGATTTTTTAATAGGACATTTGTAAACTGACATACACTAACAGAAAAAAACAAAAGTAATGGCTAAAGATACTCATAAACATGATATTACAATATTACTTGGAGACTTCAACGCAAAAAAAAATAAATAGACTATAGACTAAGCTTATTTTTGTTGAGGCGTATTTAATGGTACTGCAAAAGAGCTTATTGCGCCTAATAATATGCTATCTTGTATTCGATTTATAAACTAGAACGTCACATACACCCATGAGTTTCCAACGAGATTTCAATTCCCCCGCGTTGAGTATTGGTAATAAAAATGGAAGAATGCTTATTGATTTTTCCATGAAAAAATAGTTTCTAGTATACGGTTTGCACAAAAATAAATTACACAGACTTGAGTGCCTTTTGATGGACCAGAAAACAAATAAATCATGTCCTTATAGAAAAAAAGTACGACCAAATATTATCGAAGTGAGGAGTTATTGATAGGAAAGTGTGACTTAGATCACTTCTTAGTTAAAAAATGAAATTAACATCGACAAGAGACGAAGAGTATATGACAATAAAATGAAAATTAAGCGACACAAAATAAAGAATTGCAGTAACTATGCGACAAGGTAGTAGAAAATAGCTAAGTGAAATTAGAAAGGAATATTTCCTAGTAAGAAATAAAATAACAATTACACAAAGTAAAAAAGAAAGGTAAAAGAGAAGACACCTAAACAGAAAGATAGTAGGGATATGGTACAATTATATAGGTGTATAAATAAGTTCTCAATTTTTTCTGCAAAATTAAAGTTTTATTTAAAAACAAACAAAAAAGCTCAAGTATCAAAGTATTCTCCGTTAACATCGATGACCTTTTGCTATCTTTCGGGTAGCTTGCGAATTCCCTGGTGATAGAAGCTCACCGGCTTCGAGGCGATAAAGTTATCGATGCATTTTCGGACTTCTTCTTCTGTTTTGAAGTGCGTATCAGCCAAGTGATGCTGTAACGACCGGAATAAATGATAATCGGAAGGGGCCATGTCTGGGCTATACACCGCATGTGGGAGAAGTTCCCACCCTAACGCGAAGATGTGTTCTTGCGTCGCCTTCGCAACATGTGGTCGGGCATTATGATGGAACAGGATGACCTTGCGACTTCCTTATCTAGTCTTGGATTGCGTCGCTTAAATTGATGAGTTGCTGTTGGTAGCGATCCGCCGTAACTGTTTCACCTGGTTTCAAGAGTTCATAGTACAGCACACCTTTCCAATCCCACCAGATACAGAGCAAATTCTTTTTGGCGTGGATATTGGGCTTTGGGGTCGATGTCGAAGGTTTGCCAGTGTCTACCCTTGATTTTTTGCGCTTGGGATTGTCGTACAAGATCCATTTTTCATCGCCCGTAATAATTTTATGCAGAAAATCCTTTTTTCGGTTCCTTGAAAGCAAATGGAGTGTGGTGTCACCCCGTCGATTTTTGTTGTCTTCGGACAGTTTATGCGGAACCCATCTGCCTTCCTTTTGTATCTTATCTATTGTATGCAAAAGTATGGAAATGGCTGGCTGAGTGACACCAAGCTGTTCTGCAAGATCTTTTTCAGTTTGCGCATTGTTTTGATCCAGCCTTGTCTGCAGCTCATCCGTGTCAAATGTTTGAGGGCGTCCAGCGCGTGGTTGATCTTCAAGACTAAACCCTCCTCCGTGAAATCTTTGGTACCACTTTTTGCACGTTGCTTGACTTACAGCATTCTCGCCATATGCAGCACAAATCATTTCGGTGGCTTCAGCAGCGTTTTTCTTAAGATGAAACGCGAAGTGGATAGAAAATCGAATATGCTCTTTTATGATTGCCATCGTGAACGCAGCTGATTATTGAGGTTATGTGCATCAAACGCCAAATCGCATGATGTTTCGAAAGACCAAATGTCATTGCTTTAAAACCGCAAGAGGTCGGACTAATACGTTACATGTAAACGGTGAAATCTAAAGCTGAGAACTTATTTATATACCTAAAAGCAAAAAAATAAAACTTTTTGGGGTTTTAACAACAAAAATGTTGAAAATATTAGTGCAGCTTGCTATTGTACTAAAAATTCAGACATAAATATTATTATCTATTGTAACGAATTTCCGAACGCCACCATGAGGGTACCGTCGCCTTGTGGAGTTTGCGGCTAATACGGTGGTCACCGTTTTTGTTGCATAGGTGCTGACTTGGCCGAGTAGCGAACATGATTGTGACCCCACGGCGCTTTTCAGAGTTTTAGACGAATACATTATCAGAAAAAAATAAAACTAATAGCCACAGAAAATGTCGGTAAGTAAACTATAGACCATGAATGATACAGGAAAACAGCAATATCAAATGTTTTTAAATACATTTTCATTTTCAGGCGGGAGCTGCATGACTAAACCATAAAACATTTTCTCGATCATACAACATCTTTAATGATTAATATGAAAGTTAAACCCACATTCTGTATTAAGTAGCGTGCGATAAACCGTTAAGTTACGGGGAATATGACTTTTGTTTTCTGTAATAGTGAATTTGATAAAGAAAATGAAACCACAATGATGTTCGCTCTTTAGATACAGCTTAAACAGACGAAGGTTAAGCATTATGTTTATTGGTTGTTTTTATCCTCTATTTCCAAGTGAAATTGTCTACGTCCCAGGAGGGGGGTGATTAAGGTTGTAGGATTCTTAAATACAAGAAATTTTTACGTAGCCTTAATATATTGATGTTAAATATATTGTATATTGGTGAAGGATAGATATGTTCTGTATTATTATTTTTTAAACATCATCTACAGTGACTACAAAAACCTAATCTGGTAGATAGTTAGGTGGTTAGAAAAGATGCGCGCATGAGCATTTTTGCGCCGAGCTACCTCCCGGATTGTTTTGTTCCAGTACGTGTAGCACTAAAGGGCTATAAAGAGAACTAGAAGGACCATAGAGGAGTTTTATAAGAAAATTGGAAATTGTGTATCGCACATATTTACACCAGAATCATAACTATAAAATAACTTGTGAGCATACAAAAGCATCAACGATGTCGGGTTATGACAAAGGGTGCAGGGGTTGTAGAAAAGCTACGGTATAGAGGAAGTGCGTTCCCCGAATGATAAAGAGCTTTTTCCTATTGTAACCATTTCTACAAAATAACTACTTGAAAAGTGTCAAGGTATTAAACAATTACTTCAGTTATCATTGATCATCACAAGTATACCATAACCTTCACCCTTTTAACAGTCAATAAGTCAATTTAAGGACGGTTTACAAATGAGAAAGATGACACCTGAGAGTGGACTAGTCATAAATAATGACGATAAGATAAATGACGATTCGTGATGCTTTAAATATATACAGAACACAACTATAAGATCTTAATTCATATGGCCAAGCAACAAAAATATTTACAAAAATTAGAAGCAACACAACTGATTTTTTTAAGAAGCTCTATAATTCCAAGAGCAAGGAATTTTACTAACAATAAAATAAAAAGAATAATGGGGGTAGAAAATAGCAGTGCAGAAAAAACTATAAAAGCTGACTAAAATGGTATTTAACGTACATTACAAGAAAATGGTCTACGGAGAATAGAACAAATAAGATGCAAAAGATATACATAAGTCGTCAACACATGTTGTTAGGATAAAGATGATGTCGTTTAGGATTCGAGAGGCCGTTAAATTAGATGTGAAACGTTAAAAAAATCTTTAGAGAAAAAAGATCGATAATGAATGAATTTCAAAAATTAACAGTGATAAGACCAACACATCAATTACAGTGTAGTGAACTGCAGTTCTGTGTAGCTTAGAGTAGTAAGGTTCATATCTTATTTATAGAAGTAAAGTTAAGCATTTTACGAGCCTCAAGAAACTATCATAGAAGTATTGCATTCTAAGTATTTCTTCGAAGAAAAATACCGATCATAGAAGCAAAATTAGAAAATTGGTGAACAACACACTCTTGAATTTTGATAATTCACTATTGAGCTTCCAGCGATCCACATTAGATAATATGGCGATATTTTGGACTAGGTTATATGCCAAAGATGAGAAGTAGGCATGAAAGTGTCAATTGTGTTATTTATTTCATAACTGATTTTGTCATAACTTAATTTTGTTGTCACCATCAATTAATAAATAGGGCATCAAGATATAGTATAGTAAAAAGATAAAGGTTTAGCAGACGTGTAATCCATACAAAAGTAAAAGTTGAAAGTAAGTCTTGGGACCAAGAAATTGCCATCATATATATCAGTGTCTGTGTCTGTCTGTTTGTCACGTTCTATATCATGTAAAAATGAAAAAAATGTCATTGTGTTCCTAATTCATGGCAACCAATTTCCAGTTTCTGCCGTTATTTTTAAACAAACTGGCAGCCGTACAAATACTGATAAAGTAATTTCTTTTTCGGTTCTCTAAAGTCGTGAAAATACATGAAAAGCGGTAGATTGTATTTTATTAAAGGAAATTTTCTAAGACCACCGAAAACGTTATTTTAATTATATTGAAACAGCAGTAGTGAAAAAGGTAAAAAAAGGTAGTAAAAAAGGTATTCAATTTTCTTCTTTAGACTTTCCTACAGTACTTTCATAGTGACAAAATCTACCATCATTATAATTAATTTTAAGTAATTTACAGGGCACATGGACAATTCAGTAGATCAAAGTGACCAGGGGCACCAAAGCTAAAGTTAAAAGTTTTGTATACATAGATGTTCACTACCTAATTTACTGCATAATCTTTTTTATAATTTGTTTTATTCGTTTTGCTTTTCCCAATATTATTAACCATCTGAAATTAAACTGTTATTTTCTATCTATTTCTGGAAGTGATTATCACTATTTCAATAAATTCCTCGTCAGATTGCTATAATTGCGCATATTGAATTTCAGAAAATCCACACACAGACATATACAGTTTTACAACAGTGTCGATTTTAAGAAAGATTTTTATTTAGGAAGCAAAAACAAATGCAATTCCTAAAGTACCTACAAAATATTATGATTTGACTTAGATTTATGTCTAATCACCATTATTATCCAGCAACGCAACGTAACAGTTTTATAAATTGGCGTAACAATGGGGAAGCGAATCCCATATCTTCTGCATTCGTTAAGATAATTTTCTGGCAGGTAACATGCGTTTACCCCTTAGTCTGCGTTTGATGTAGGATCATATATTTTTAATTGGCGTCAGTAGATTGTAACAGCGCATCTAATCTATTGGTTTCATTTTTTTAAATGTTCAAGTAGGCTGCAATGTTTTGGGTTATTATCTTATTATAACAACCAAGCTTCATTACTGGATCCATACCATTTTAAAGCTGGTTGTAAACAAAAATTTTCCATATAATTTAATTTATTTACATTTAAACCTCTAGTCTGCGTTTGACTTTCATACCGTTAAGACGTGTGCTGAGCGATAACCTTAGGTCAGCAATACGGTGGTTTAATCTGAGTGAAGTATAATAATTATAAACTCACATTTCGTAAAATAGTTATATGAAACCAATCCACATGCTACTAAAATGGCATGCAACAGCAATAATAATTTATATATTCCGTCTACGCAATTAACACAGCAGCTAGCATCTCAATCACATAATAGCTTCGCTCCGATGGATAACCAGGTAAATCCCCAATTTCCTATTATCGATACTCCTTATTTACATAACAACTTGACATATGTGCCAAATGTGCAGATCCCAAATTTACAATCTCAAATGAATACACAAACTAATTATACTTTTACATCAATGCAACTAAATAACATACCGACAAATAATTTATCAAACAGAATAAATACACCCGATAGTGATAGTGAAGTGGAATTGAATACAATGCCCAATAAAGAATGACAATGTGTACAAAACAGAAAAAGGAAAAGAATAACAAAACAATCAGCACAAAATAAAGCAGTACATGTCACACAAAATAATAGATATTCTGCCCTTAATAGCCTTAATGAGGATATTACTGGCGTCGCACCGGTTGTTCAACAAAATAAGATACCCAGACCACCTCCGATATTTGTACATGGAGTTACAGATTATAATAAAATGATAAATTCTCTAACAGCTGTTGTTGAAATAGAACAATATAAAACAAAAGCAATGGCTGACAATATAGTTAAGCTAAGTGCAAATACTCTAGACACATACCGTAAGTTAGTAACATTCATGAAGGAATCAGGTATAATTTACCACACATATCAGATGAGAGAAAATAAAGCTTATAGAGTCGTCATTCGCAACCTCCATCCTACTGTACCCTCTACCGAAATAGCAGAATCGCTGGAAGAGAAAGGTTTCAAAGTAAGAGCTGTAACAAGCATCAAACACAGAATTACAAAATTACCCTTACCAATGTTTTTTGTAGACTTGGAACCTGCTGAAAACAATAAAGACATTTACAACATTAAGTTCTGAAATAATCACGTTATAAAAGTGGAGTCGCCACGTAAAAATATATCAATTGTCCAGTGTACGAGGTGTCAACAATATAACCATACCAAAGCCTACTGTAACCGTCCCTACGCTTGCGTTAAATGTGGAGGACCGCATGACACTAAGACATGCAAGAAATCAAAAGATTTGCCGGCTAAATGTGCTTTATGTGGCGGTGATCATCCCTCCAACTATAGAGGCTGTACAGTATACAAAGAATTACAAAACAGACTAAAACCAGACACACAGACTCAAAACAGGTTTATCAATTCAAAACACTCACAACCCAGCAACAATAGACAACACTCAAAGTTCACACCCTCAACATACAGCCAAGTAGTACAAGGTGACACTGTACAAGCCAACAGTCAAGACACAATCTTACAAAAGTTCTTAGAAGAATTCAAAATGATGTTCACCCAGCTAATGCAACAAAACAATATGATAATAAACATGTTGTCTACTGTCATAAATAAACTTGTCGTTAATGTCTAAGTCCTTACGAATATGTTTATGGAATGCAAATGGCATCCAATCAAAAATTCAAGAAATCGAATTATTTTCAAAACTCCATAATATAAATATATTTCTTATATCAGAAACACATTTTACGGACAGATCTTATCTAAGAGTTCCGCACTATACATGCTCTCATACGGAACATCCGGATGGTACCGCCCACAGCGAAACAGCGCTACTCATAAAGAGCTCAATAGTTCATTATGAACTACAAAAATATGAGGATCCATGCCAACAACAATACAAGTTTGTAAATTACCAAACCCAATTATCATATCTGCTGTCTATTGTCCACCAAGACAAAATATTACCAAGGAGGACCTCAAGCCGTTTTTCCAATCACTTGGCAGTATATTCATATGCAGTGGAGACTTCAACTGTAAGCACACCTACTGAGGATCTCGACTAATTACCACTAGGGGTAGGGCACTATATAACCTACGAGAATAAAACACCTGATTTGCTGGACTTTTTTGTCACAAATGGAATTTCTTCTAACTACACGGATATTATCAGCAATCTTGACTTATCTTCAGATCATACACCAGTTATCGCTACAATCAGTACTACGATAATTAAAAAATCACCAAGACCATCACTTTATAATAATAAAACAGATTGGAAGTCATACAGAGCCATTCTTCACGAAACCCTACAATCAAATATTAGTTTAAAAACTCCCCAGGAATTAGAGCAAGCTACCGATCACTTTATCACTACTCTGCAAAATTCAGCATGGAAATCCACACCTACGATCACAGACAGCGTTCAAAGAGATATAAATATTCCTAATGACATACTTGAATTAGTTCGACAGAAGCGAAGAGTGAGAGCTAGATGGCATAGAACACAACATCCAGCTGACAAAACAGTGTGTAATAGATTAGCAAATACTTTAAAGAATTAACTACACAAGATAAGGCAGGAAACTTTTAACCATTATCTAACTACATTATCAAGAACAGATAATAGCATTTAGAAAATCGCCAAAGCAAACAAACGGCCACAAAAAAAATCCCCCACTAAGAAAAACAAATAACGAGTGGGCTAGAACAGACCAGGAAAAGGCAGACTTATTTGCACGACACTTTGCTAATGTTTTTACGCCCTACTCAGATAATCCTGAAGATACAGTAAACAGCTTCTTGGATATACCATTGCAACTGTCACTACATATCAAGAGATTCACCTGTGCAGAGCTGGAAGAAGAAATTCAACATCTTAACCATAAAAAAGCACCAGGGTACGAACTAATATCCGGTAAAGTGCTTGCTGAATTACCTAGAGTCGGTCTGGTGTTTGTAAGGAACCTTTTCAATTCTATCTTACGTCTCCATTATTGACCGTTACCACTTAAATTCGCACGGATAATTCTCATACCAAAACCAGGTAAACCTGTTGAGGAAATTACATCTTACCGTCCAATAAGCTTACTGCCCCAAGTTTCTAAACTGTTAGAAAAACTTTTAGTCAGGAGAATACATGAAACAGATAGATTGGAAAACTGCATCCCGGACCACCAGTTTGGGTTCAGAAAGTATCACTCTACCATTCAGCAATGTCATCGCGTCGTAAATATGATCAACACAGCACTGGACTCTAAATATTTATTTGTCCAGCAGTATTTATTGATATACAACAGGCGTTCGATAAAGTACGGTATAAGGGACTCTTATACAAACTCAATTACACCTTCCAAGTGAATATTATTTACTTATAAAATCCTATTTATCAAATCGACACTTCCAGATAAAGTATGGCCAAGAATATTCTGCCATTCATTCAATCAACTCCGGAGTACCACAAGGCAGCGTTCTTGGACCTCTTCTATATACATTGTACACGTCTGGCACACCTACAACAGTAGCTACAACTATAAGCACCTTCGCTGACGATACAGTCCTTCTCTCTCATCATACCAATCCTCAAACAGCCTCCTTAAACTTGCAACATCATCTGTCCCTCTTACAAACCTGGCTAAACAAACGGAGAATCCAAGTGAACGAAGCCAAATGCACCCAGGTAAATTTTACCCTAAATCGCTTGGAATGCCCGCCAGTGCATCTAAATAATATAGCAATTCCTCAAGCAAATGAAGCCCGCTACCTGGGCCTTCATTTAGACAAAAGACTCACGTGGAAACCGCATATATTAAAGAAACGAAAGGAAGTTGATCTACGACTTAAAAAAATGTACTGGTCACTTGGTAGGAAATCGTGTCTATCTTTAGAAAATAAGATTCTACTTTATAAAATAATAATTAAACCTATCTGGACCTATGGCATCGAGCTGTGGGGATGCTCCTGCAAGTCAAACATAAACATAATCCAACGCATGCAATCCAAAACACTGAGAATGTTAGCCAATGCTCCCTGGTATGTTAGCAACGACACCCTGCATACCGACCTGGAAATGTCAACAGTAGTAGAAGAACGTACTAAAAGAAGCAACAACCATTTCCTGCGACTTCAAGTTCATCCCAATGTCCTGGCCTCCAGCCTGCAACATGATCCACCTCCTAGACGACTACAAAAAACGTAGCCCATTGATCTAAGAAGAAACTAACGGGATAACATCGATGGATGGACTCCCCTCACGTCACTATCGTCATCTCATTAGCTCATAGGACCTTATTATATGTTTATTATGTAAAATGGTTCTGATTGTTAATCTACAAATAAACTATAAAAAAAAAAAAATTAAACCTCTTTAAGAGGTGTAAAGTTCCAAATCCCCATTCACTGAAAGAACCCTAGTTTAATAGGGTATTTAATAAAGTGCAATGGTAGTTTCTTCCCTCATAACGACCAGGATCGCTTTAAGGGATACTAAGTCAAAAAGAATGTCTGGTCAATAAATATGACACGGAAGTTTCTCACTAAATTTTATTTTGGCCACAACGTTGCCTTTTCCAGGTACTTTTCGGAAGGAACGGTTTTATGGTAGTATTTTTTTACATAATGTGAGCTTCTGAACGTCGTTTGATTGTTATAAACCCTACATTAACATCCTTTTTGGAAAGTTATAGATGACCTAAACAATATGTTAGATTTGGATTTCCCTCCTCTTTCATCTACAGCTTTATTTACATTGTGGTGTACTATTCATTTCCAGGGCTTTGGTGTGCTGGCATAACACCACTTTAACTAGTTTTGCCCTCAATATAATAAAACACCACTTGCTTCACCTGCAACAGAGCAACTGAGTAAATTGTAAAGTGTATCTATCTATAGGTTTAAACAGAAAGTAAACAAAGAAATATCGCAGCCGCGCTTGCTCTTTGCCGAAAAACCCGTCTATCCGCGGTAGATCCGAAGCCGGGCGGCCGCGGCTGTGTCATCGGGCCGCTGCTTTTGATCGTTGTCCATTAGATAAGAAACGCGTATTAAATATTTGAGGGGCTCAGCTGGGTATATATTTTTTTGGTTCGCACAACACAAATGCATGGCTTGCGGAATGGGGAGGCACACACAATCATTGCCGAAACCAAAAAGCGCGTTACTATGGCCATTTGGTTTGCTTTCGCCGAGCGGAGCTTCGATTGTAAGTTAAATGGTTCCACGTTCCCGATCCAGGAAAAAAAACGATCCAATTAAAAATATATACATTCCCATCTTGCAAAAATTTGGGGGAGCGCAGGTGAACAATTGTCAGCCTAGGATGCAAAAAACATGTTTTTGTGGGCAACCCCTAGTTGGAGGACATCTCAAGGAATTGTTTTGCTTGTGGCACACATGTACATCATGACATTCGTTTAAAATATCGATTAGACGCTCTTATGGGATTAACTGTTGATATGTACAGGCAGACTCGATATCTATAGGTGATATAGTCTATCATCCAGACTATTCCTATTTGTAGGAACTACCACCGTTTACTATCTTACTTGGCATTTAAGTACTCTAATGAAATGAGTGACTTTTCTTTGAACTAAATTTCGTTTTAATTTTAATGAGAATTAAAATAACTTTTCTTAAATTTTAAGAATTTAGAAAACAAAGATGAAAGTTGAGGCCGCGAATGGGCCAAGGTTAACTAGACTAGAGTTTTTATTTGCCATTATTACGAAACCCACGCGCAGAAGCAGCGGCTCTCGATATGCCAGAGGAGCGTATTTCGAAAGTTCGAAAGGTCGGAATTGTTCCCGTACCAATACACGTCATTTCCTCTTTGCCGCATCCTCCTCAAACACAACCGTGTTCTGACTGAAAGTGCACGAGTTCCAATTTGGGCGCTAACTCGTCCCCATACTTCACATTGTCGGTCTCGGTCCAAAATACGGATTTAGAAAGGAAACATGGCACGCACGCCTAATCGCTTATCGCAAAAGCGGCGCAGTTTGTTGACCCGCTTGTCCACAAGTTCTATTTAAAAGGCAGGCCTAGAACTATTATGGCCAATTCCGCGCGATTACATGCCCGCGGCACGTGAATATCACAAATGAAACGGACCGTGTATTTTTAGCGGATAAGGCTAATGTTGGGAGGTTCCGGGTGACATGTCCGGCTTCTTAGACTAAACAAAACTATCAGAGAGGGCGGTTCAGGTCAACTGTTTTGGAGGGTGAAGGTTATAGTGTCGATTACTTTCACTAGATTTTTCTTGTATTTTTGCTTAAATTATTTGCTCTAAAAAGTTTCATTGTAAAATACCTGATTTATTGTAAATATCCGGTAATATAGCAAATATACTCGAGGGCGGTATATTCTATCCAAGCTTATAATTTAATCTTATAATTAGTTATGTAACACTTAGAGTAGGTTTCATACTAATACAATCTGATAACGTTTGAGGAAACTCACCACTGGATTAATTCGAACAATAGATGAGAAGTAAATTTTAAAATTTTTCCCTAGTAGCGAGTAATAAAAATAACGAAATGTTTCAATTACAAAAAAGATGATAGGAATACAATTTTGGTACACTTCAATAGTAGTTTGCCTAGAAGCTGTTCTATTTTCTTAGACACGCAACGTTACTTACCTATTCTTCTTTTTAACCCAGACCGGTCTCCACAAATGCGGGTCAGTGGTATAATTAATGGCAATAACTCTTGCATTAGGGCAATCCTTGGATAGCCAATCCTTCGGCCAGCACTCCGAGTAAGACGAATTTGAAGCGCTCTTTTCCCTTCCCCGATTACTGTCCTGCTATCCACATCTATTTCATCTTCCGCAATTTCATCTTCGATCCGGGAGAGTTTCCTAGGGGGGCAAGCGAAGTCGTCCGAAACGCTTCGTTTTAGGGAAGCGTTCGGAACAATGAAGTCGAAATCGCCTGTGGATTTGCTCCTTTCCAAAAGCGCCTGCTTGATTTTATGCCCGTTGCTCTGCCACAGCCCCTGCCTCCAGGTGTTGCGCAAAGACCCGTGGATGCCGTGGATGAAGATGATGTCGGCCGCGATAGCGTCGCCCTCTACTGGCTCGTACAGTACGCGACACTCGACGCACTTTTCGGGGGCGCCGTCGTCTTCCGCAATGGCCGGCTGCGGTTTTGCATGACCGCCCTCAGGTTTAGGGGGTAGTAAATTCCCCGTTGCACCGAGGAGAGGGACCGCGAAATACTGTTTGCCAAGAAGGCGAAGACGGCGGGCAGCACCTGACGACGGACGCTCTCGACGACTGTCTTTTGGTTGCGCAGGTAGGCGTAGTACACTCCGATCACAGCCGGCAGGACGGAGCGGGCAATGAGGGTGACTGCTACTCGAAAGCGCCTAGAAAATCAAAATAGAAAATAATGTTTTGTGGCAATAAAGAAATTTATAAAAATCAAATAACGGTAATAAAAGAGTTTAAATATCGTACTTCAAAATTGACATTGTGTTAATGGAGAAACATTTATTTTGATCGAAATTTTTTTAAATCAGTATATAATCTCAAAAGGTTCAATTTTATCTATTCCCGTTTATTTCGTTACTAAGGCCCGAAATTTTTTTCTTGTAAAAATAACGAATTTTGACTCTTTCATTTTAAATGGCATCTATTGTATATTACTGACACAATCTCTCTCTTCTCTCTCTTTCTCCCTCCCTTCTATTTCTCCCCCACTCTCTTCCCCATCCTCTTTACTAACCCTCTCTCTCCCTCTTTCTTTTCCCACACCCCGTCACTCTGCATTTGTAGGTTTTCCTTCTAATTTGTTTTAAGGAGTCCCTCATCACGTGCCTAATCAATAGACTTCGACTTTTTTCTTCTCTTTCATTAGATTTCGCCTTTTTCTTACTCTTTCTAATGCTTCTGTATTTGTTATTCTATCGATGCAAGTCATCCCCAGCATCCGTCTGTAGTACCATATTTCAAAAGATCGTAGCCTCCCCCTTTCATTGGCTGCTATCGTGCAAGATTTGCTTTAGATGAATGTCTTCGAAACTTGTTCTCTGGTCTTAATTGCGATATTATACAATATTAGTATCCTTTTCTTGAGAAAGGCTAATTTAAATTGATGTGTTTTGCCTTTAATTGCCTTGTCGCTTTTCCACTTTTTCTTATTCTGCTTCCAAGGTATAAGAAACCTTCGACTTAATCCATAATGTGGTAGTCCAGTATAATTCTTGTTCGTTGTGCTTGTGTTTTTTTACATACTAGGATTTTATCTTTTAGCGTTTATTTTCATGTTGTAAGTCCTGCTTGTTTTCGGCCAATAGGGGCTACATCATTTGCATGTATGAGCATCATAATTCTTTCTCTTGTATTTTAATGCCCGCTTCTACAAAATTCTACAATTTATTCTTTTTTTATTAATTTATTTACTATTTGCAATCTGTAAATCATTACAATAAGCAAATGTAATGTATAGATAATAATGGAATGGGTCTACATAAGAGTTACTTAATACACATTAGCGATTTTGAAATTACGAGGTAAGTTTAGAGACGTATATCTATTAAGTTTTCGTTAAGTGCTTGCCTTATTTTCCGGGAGATTTATTGCTAAAATATTAATATGATGTTTCCATGTGTTTAGAAATTTTTCACTACACTTCCTTATTATTTGTTTCACTGTGTTAGCTTTCAGATTACTCAAATTGTCAATACTTCTTATTGAACGAAAAGGCGTTGCACACAGCACGTAGCTTTTTCCTGCAATGTTTCTATGATTTTGATGTTTGTGTTACTGTGCCCACAGCTAAATGCCGTAGGTCCAGTTTAGTTTATTGATTTAAATGAACAAAACACTCAAATCACTACTAACTGCACGCACATTTTCGTCTCTCGTTTCAGTCTAAGAAAAATGAAAATAAAAACATGTAACGTGCAAGGAGTATCTCTATCATTAAGCTTTAAAAAATGTTGCTCTTCATTAATCGAATGACGCATTCAAAAATATATGCACCACGAACGGGGTTTTACGAATCTTGCTAATTGGAAGGCACGTACGCGATGACTGTGATTGGCCTACAGTACGCTTGCAATACGGTAGTTCATCTCAGTTACTTATCCGAAGTTGACGTAAGTAATTAAGTGACGTGAGTGTTCGAGTGATTCGCAAGAAAATGGATATTACAGCCGCTGAAGCAGCCTAGACAGCCCTCAATCAGAGGGCTGTGGTAAATCGACTAAATCTGAGTCAATCAGCTGTGTCAAGAGTATAGCGTCGGTACCGGGAAACTGATGGCTACGTTTGCTGACAAGGAGGCGGCCGTAGTCGCGTGTCAACGGAGAGATACGATCAATTTCTCGTCTCAATATTTCTCAGAAATCGACATGACTGGCGATGACCTCAAGCAAGAGCTGAGTAAGGTCAGAGGTCTGGTCGCCAGCACTTGGATAGTGAGAAGAATACTGAAGGCAGCCAAGCTGGCCCCAAAAAAGGCAGATACGGGTCCCAAGCTGACTGTAGCCCAAAAGCAAAGGCGACTAGAATTTGCTCGCGAACATTTCGACAAGCCCAGGATGTGCCTATATGGCAACAACAGGAAACGACGGGTCTATAGAAGGCCAGGAAAGCGATTTGCATATTGCTGAATTTTAGAAACTGTCGCATATGGAGGTGGCTCTTACATGTTGTGGGCGGGCACTTCCATACACGAAAAAACTGAGTTGGTTTTCATGTCTAGTGGAGGACGCAGAGGAGGTTTAACAGCGGACCGCTACATTAGGGAGGTTCTGGAGAAACATGTTGATGCCATATCGTGCGAGTGACCACTATCTACCCGGCTGACGTTGATATACCAAAAATGTGTAGTCTAGACACGAATCCAATTGAGCATGCTTAGAATGAGCTTAAGAGAAAAATGCGGGCCAGAAATATTGCACCAGAGAGCGTTATGGAACCGAAGACGGCATTGATTGAAGAGTGGGAAGCAATCCCTCAAGCATAGGATGTCATCTGATCCAAGCGTAATCGCTTGGAAAGTGCAATTAGAAGTAGAAGTAGCAACACCATGCGTTAAAAAATTATCAAATTAATTTAAACTAAAGATTTCATTTTTTCCGTGCCATAACCACCTTTTCCCTTTCAAATCTTTTGTGTTACACATATTCTTAGGCCCATAACTTTTTCAGAACAGGTCCGATTCCAATGAAAGTGTATCATTTGAAACTACAGCTTTAAGCATTCAAAAAATACACTTAATTTTACTCGGAATGCTATCGGATACACATTCTCTCAAAATTCAAGCATGTTGCTGAGTAGACCGTTTTGCTCTCAAGTGTATATATACATGCATTAAATAGCGGTAGTGATAGCGCACAGCCTTGTTTAACCTATTTTTCTCTTCTCGTCTTTTTTATTCCTTCTAGAACATTTTTTCTGTTATATCACCCTTTGTCAGTTTTATTTATAAACAAATTTTAGTAGAAAACGAATAAAAATAAGTCTGCCTGTTAAAAATAAAAATATAATTAGAAAGTGTAGGAGTGTATGTGATAAGGTTGTGGAAGTTAACCTCAGCGGGTCTTATTTCAGCCAGTATCTACATTTGACTTCTGACTCATGAAGCGATAGGGAATTACATAATTCGCATAAAAACTTGGGAGTTCAATAACTGTACGTATAATTTAGAGATCGTTTTTCACTTTTTGTGAGCTGTGCGATGCGCCTGAGGGCAACGCTCTTTTAGCATCGCTTTTAGGCAGGGTCAGACTCAATTCCAAAATATCAGTTCTCAATGACAATAACTTATAGAGAGTATACCTAAAATTCAAGTATATTTAGCAGCTACTATTCATAGTTTTTTTAAGTTAAAATTTCAATATTTAAGTATTTCATGCTTTTATTTAAAATATAAGAAACTTCATATTTTGTTTATTAAAGGAAGCGAGTCTAGAACGCCTTTTGAAATGTAGATATAAGTAAAATAAGATTTACGTTAATCAATGTTTAGTTAACTATTTTAAATGATACCAATGAATTATTAAAGATTTATATTTTAATTTATATAGAGAATGTATAGCTAGTTTATTTACGAACAGAATAATTGAATGTTATGAGAGGCGAGTTGAACAAATTTAAATGTGTTTACAAAAATTCCTTATAGATTAAGCTTCCTCTAATGGTACGATATGTAGATATGGATCATAAGTTTGCTGAACTTTATAAAGATATACTTCTAAGATTTGGTGCATTATCATTTAAATATAAAAAGTAAATAATGGAATCGATTAAAAGAAGATACAAAGACATGATCTTTTGCTCCATGTTGAACAGACATGTGACCTATCGCCAAATAGAAGTGTTTCGACATTTCTCTACTGATAGTTCACACAATTCTGCACGAATTCCGTTAGGCGAGAGACATTTGTTCTCTTTCGATGATTTTTGCCTTAACTGGGCATGGGATAACAAAATGTGTTTCGTAGGACCGCGAAATGCCCAATAAGTGAATAAACGCGACTATTTTTATGACCTCCTAAAACAAAGTCTGGATCTTTGAAGATGAAAACTTGTCTGAGGGTATCTAATGGTATAAGATAACTAGTATGCTCAGATCCCCTAGGAAACGTAGGAAAAAGTTCGTTCAGCGGTTGGTTTCAAAAGATACAGAAGTGCATAGAGTGCGGTAGGAAGTATTGTAAAAAGATTATAAAGATTAAAAAGAAAACGCCAGCGCAACCGTGCACCTGACGTGCGTGACTGCGGTGTGGACGGACCCGAGTTAATTCCTAGAGCTCTCCTGTCGGGTGTTCGAATAAGGGGTAATAATGGCGGTTGTCTAAGGCGCGGTGCTCGCTACATGGTAGAGAGAGAGAGAGTACATATAAGAGCCTCAATCTCTTAGTTCGCAGGCCGAGCTCCCTGGTGATTTGTTGAGCACCACACCGTTGTTATTATTATGAAAATTAAAAGTAATTCCTAGTATCTTATATACTAGTAGTCCAAGTAGCTACTAAAGTATGTAAGAAGTAATTAATTATTTATGTATAAAAAATTGTAGAGCTGATAAACTGACTAAAGGTTCATAACCAACAATGGCTCGTTTTGTTTCCTACACTATCGATTCCTCCTTCTTCTTATAATAAATAAGATCTTTCAAATTGTTTTATATATTTAGTTGCTTCAATATCTAATAATCTTCTGCTTCTTTTGACTTAGGCTTTCAATTTTTATCTTAAATTTCAAACACATATTTTTGGTTATACACCTTTTTCGCTAAATTGTAATATTAATTTATAAAAATTCGACTACTCGTCTTATCTTTTTAAAAACCCTTCCCTAGTTTTCTCCTATTTGTGCCATATTTCAGGAAGTTTCCGAATTCCACTTCCACAAAAGGCGACAGAGTTATTAAAGTCAACCGTACTTTTTTTCGACATCTTTTACAGAAGCGAAATCGTAATGTTGGAGAGATCGGAAGAAATGATAGTCTAGTTAGATTCTTGTTGTTTTAACGGTGTGGAGTAGGCGTTATCCTGAAGCCTTTTCTACATCATGCGCCATTAACACGCATCAGTTGCTGTTGGTAACGCGCTACTGTTATAGTTTCACCAGGTAGAAGCAACTGATAGTGTATAACGCACCCTCGATTCCACCAGATAAACAGCAATGTCTTCTAGGTCTGGATATTTGGACTCGTGCTCTTGGTCGACGGTTAGTTCGGATAAATTCATGATCATTGCCTTTTTGTACAACAAAATAGAGGACAGCTATTACATAGTAATGTCATAGTACATGGTAATATCATATTGTTTTCAATTGTAATTTTGTGGGAAATTTAATGGTTTTTTGTGAATTTCCCCCAGTTTGTATACATGCTTGTGCATAAACAGTACTCCTCCTTTTGCTGTTGAGGACGTTTTATGTATATATTATATATGTATAAATACATGTACTTTTAATGACAGATAAAGAGATATGAGGTAGGTATCACTATGATCTGGTTATTGACTTTTTGAACTTTGGATTTAATTTAAACGGCCATAAGTTTAAGGGAAATTTGAAACTTATTCAAGTTTTTTTGGTAGATTTATTAAAAGTACTACCCGTTGCAGAAGAAATGATGACAATTTCTAATACAAAGGAAACCTACAAAATAAGATTGGACGGAAAACAAAATGAACAAGTAGAACACTTCAAATAATAAGGAGCGATAATAGAAGAAAATGAGAAGTTGCACAAGGAAATAAATGGGAGATTGGGAAAAGTGGGAAACATATTCAATGCAATGAAGACAACATTTCTGGGTAAAAGAGAAGTACCGACAAAGATAAAAAACGAAATAATAAAAAAACTGGTTAGTCCAACAATCATAATCAGTAATGAGACATGGATATTAACAAAAAGACAAAAATCAAGAATTAACGCAGTGGAAATGTTGTTCTTGAGAAACATAGAAAACAAAGACAAGTAGGACAAAATAAAAAATCAAAACGTTTAGACAAAACCTACAAATAGAATCAATTAATAAAAAGATTATAGAAGGACACGGACATGTGTGTCGAATGCCGAACGAAAGACTTACTAAAAGAGTGTTTGAAACGCGAATGCCGGGAAAATAAGAATGGATGGCTAAGAAGATGGATCGATAGATTTATAGAAGAAGCAGAAATTAGGAAATAAAATAGGATGGAATAGCAAACCTAACACAAGATAGAAAGGCTTAGAACTAAGTAAATAGGTAAGTTATAGAGCTACCTTTAGTTTATGTAGCAAATTAATAATTACATGTTGTTGATAAGAAATAATTGTTAAATCGAAGAGTAAATTAAGCTGTTGTTCAGAAAAATAAACATTGAAAATTGTGATGAGTTTATTTAGAATTTGTCGTTTTACTTGTTTTTCTAAAGCAATATAATGGTTGCAGATTTTAAATTAAATGTTGTCTGACGTGAGTGACTTAATAAGTAACTTAATTGGTACACTGCTCATGTATTCATAAAGTTTTATTATTGTTGATGAATATTCCATGCTTACAAATTATTCTAACAATAATTTATTTGGTAGTTGTTCAAATAAAAGTGTTTTGGGTGACAGAGAAAATGGATTAAAATTAGAATAATTCTTGTGTTCTTCTTATGCAACTGTTCAACATTAGGTACACAAATTCAATTATGACAGAACTGCATCGAAGATGCGCTTCATTCTAGTGGTCTCAAAACTGTCATGCCAAATATAAACAAACTCGACAAATGAACAAAGTGCATGAGTTATCAGAAGTCAAGTGCATCTAAACTAAGCGTCTTCATTTCGTTTGCATATTAAGTTATATATGAAATAGCTTTGCGTAAAATGAGTGTACTTAGTCCCTAACAAAACATCACTTGATTATTTGCGGATGTTTAGGATGAATTTAATGTTTCTTGGATTTTGGATTTAAACTTACCATTAGACATCGGAAATGAAAGAGAGATTTAAACATTGACATAAATCGATCTTGAAGAAGGAAAAAGCGTAGCATCTGTTTGAAACTTCTTGGCCTTAGTTTTTCGAAATGCAAAAGGAATTTTTGTAATATAGACTTAAGAAAGGAATACTCCGCGACATTTTTGAAGCGTTTGAAGGCAACTATCATAAAAAAAGGTTTTGCAATGTTCAAAAAAGTGTTGTCCCTCCATTCACTGGGGCATTCGAGCCGTTTTTTAATTCTTTGATGTTCTTTTGGGTGGGTATTGTTGCAAAAATAGTTGTTGCAACCACGGGAAAAAATACCAAACAAAACAATGCCCCAAAAAACATTGTTAGATAAAACATATTTTATTAAAAGTGAAAAGGCTACAACGTTAGAATTAATATAACAAAAATTGCACCCTTTTGTGAGCTACACCTTAATTCAGCATACAAGTATACGTTGCAGTGGCATGTTTTACACTATAAATTTTTGTTTTAGATGTTCATTTAATATGTTTATGGACTGTGATTATTACAGTAATAATGTGTCCTTTTTCAAATTCAGGCCTTAGTTGTTATATACGTGCGCTGTACGATATCTATTGCGCAAAACTAGTAAAAACAAGTGTATAATGTTGCAAACTTTTTTATTGTTTTTCAAAATACTCTCCTTGACGGTTAATACATTGTTGCATTCGCTGAAACCAATTTAAATAGCAATTTTTTCATAGAGAATCGGGTATCTCCGAAACAGGAGTTTTGAATGCATCAACCGCCTGTTCGGGCGTTGAAAATCGTTGTCCACGCAGTTTTTTCTTCACATGTGGGAAAAGAAATCTTTAGGGGCCAAATTAGGACTGTACGGCGGATGATCCATCAATTCGACGTGTTGAGTGCTCAAAAAGCCAATTGTTTGCATTGATGTCTGTGAGCTCGCATCGTACGTTGGTTATTCTAATTTCTTTGAAGATTTCTGACAAGGGAGTGGTTGTATACCATTGAGAATTGACCGTTTTATGATCCTACAAAACCACGGTTGCGACATGTTCAGTTTTCCCCCAAAATATAGGCGACCATTTACTTCGAAGTGCTTCGAACACGTACGACTTTTGTTGGGTTTGACTAATCTTGGAAGACCCATACAGTCGATTGCTGTTCACTTTTGAGGTCATATGCATAAATCTAAATTTCGTCACCTATGAATCGCTATTTAAAGCACCGTGATCGTATTTTTGAGCATTTCTTTCGATCTATCGACACAGCCTGTTTTTGATCGATCGTTAACTTATGCGGAATCCAATGCACACAACTTTTTCACGGTTACTAATGCCTAAGAATGCGTGAAATTCACTATGAGTCACAAGACGATCTTGCTTTATCAGTTTGTGCACGGCATCGATGTTTGTTGGCACCACAGTCGATTTTGGACGGCTTTCTTTAAATTAATCCGCCAACGAACTACGACCCCGATTAAATTCATTGAATTAACCATGTACAGTGACTTTGTGTGAGGTTTCATAGCCAAAAGTCGAATTGAATTGATTGACGCACTGTTGCTGAGATAATCCACGTCGATGGTCGTAAAAAATTGTTGCACGAAAATGTTCACGAGTTTTGATATTTTTTATGTTTTCCCCTTTTCAGCAAGCAAAGCTTTAGGCACAGAGATGTTTGGTTGACAAATTACATTTTCACTTCAAAACCTTCAATAATTAATGTTGGCACTTTAAATATCTGTCGGCTGAAATTCACAATATTGCTTCAAAAGTGCTCGTTCACTAATTGTCAGCTACAATAAAAGCTTCTTTAAAAACTTCATGTACTTGATACGTGGTCTGTTCCGAAAGTATCGAGCAAAAAAATTACAGTTATAGCAACAAAAATCTATATATTTAGTAAATATGGTAGAAGACATGGGTAGCGGGTAGATACTCCTCTGTGATCCCGATAGAGGAATAGATCTACTTCAGGGAAACAATTCTGCCCACGCGAGCCTCGACTTTTCTTCATCTCCTAAAACTGGGGAAAAGTCGTGTCCGAACCTTAATCCTACCCACAATCTACATACTCCTATCCTCCATGAACTCTATCCACTCATCAACCCGCTCGGCAAGTGAGGCGTTTAATTGCCAAATCCCCCTTGAATTTAAGGGAGGCCTATATCCTGCAGTGGACTCCAATCGCTGTGTGATGTGATGTGATGATGGTAGAAAATACAAGTAAACATTGTATGTAGCTTCAGTCACTTACAAAGTAAGCACAATGGGACTTGAATATATTCTTCTTGGCGTCATCTTCACTGCTCAAAACAATATGCAGTCCTGTATTGGAATTATAAATAATACAAAAAAATTAGCCCGAATCTCGTTGACAGTTTACGATTTCTTTTGTTTTAAAGGGCGATATAAGTTTTGAATACCCAGAAGCATCAGAAAGACAAATGTGGACTGTAGGGTATCAATTGCTATTTTATGTTTTGACAAAACATTCCGCAATAGATATGATGAATGGGTGGGTACATTGTCGTGATGAAGCGGCCAATCACCAGTTGTCTTTATTTGTACTGCACTCACTGTATCGTTTCTGAAACCTTTCTGAATCTTACAAATAGTTTCTGCGGATGAATTTTCTAACTTCGCACAATATGTGAAGCAAATTCGCTGCTCTACTTGCTCAGTGCAATAATCACACACTACTTGTACTAGCCATGTTCTAAAATGCTTCTTAGGGGTTTTGTTATAACAGAGAAATTTTTTCCCAAACTTACAACAAGACGTTGCAAGATAACTAGCAATTGGGATATTCTTCTTCTTTCATGTGAATTGCTTAACTTTCTTCTTTATATTTTTTTGGTTAGTGACCCATTACTTTGTGTGATTCTTTAAACATAATAATTATAACATTTTAACAAGATCATTTTTTACATAGTATGCACATAAATACTTTTCACACTAATTATAATGACAAAATAAAACGATTAACTGTTTTTGTATAATATTTTCAGAATTTATTAAATGGTTATTGGAAGTATAATTATAACGGGCTTATTCAGAATGGCTACCCTTGACCTCTTCAAAAGTTTCAGTTGTCCGGGCCACTCGTATATTGGTTGCAGAACGACTCACTTAAAAGAATTAACAATAGGATGTCTTTTTGAGAAAACTATGCCCTCTAAAACTATCCATAATGTACAAACTAATAGATTAAAACATGGGCTCCCATATGGCCAAACCTCTACCGTTAGAAACTGAGGCAGATTGTTGCTCAGCTAGGTTTGAGTTGACCGTATTTTGTGGGCGGGTGTGGAGTGTTGCTGATTGATCCAAGGCTCACCTCGATAAAACGTGTGATTCAGAGGTTTCCAGCGGTCGAAGTTTTGACTCCCTTTTCACAAAAATGTATATCGGTCACTCCATCATAACACACTTTCCACCAAACCATTACAGCTGCTAGATGATAACTTCTTTGAAGCCTTGGCACCAGCCGACTTAGCATATACTCTATAATTTTTTTTTGTTTGTTGAAAGATTCCTCCAATGTAAAATATTTTTCATCCATAAACAACATTTTTCTGTGACCATCATGCCACAATCAATGACTCATTGTCAGTCAACGACCCTTTGGTTTTCTATCCTGCCGTTCTTTAAAGCATCTGCCAGCAAATGTCCCGTATGTCTTTTGTAAGCAACTAGTCCTAGGTCTTGTTTAATAATACAAGGTAACCAAGTTTTGGAAATTAACATTTCTCGAGACAATCTGCTTACGAATAGGATTTCGTTTAATTAGGGCGCTTATGGCTTTGACTATCTGAACAGTCCGAACTGAACGTAATCTTCCAGATCTTGTACGCGCAGCGCACTTCTAGTCTCATTAAATAATTTTATAGTTCAATACACACACATACATGGTCTTAAAAATTCTACTTTTTCCCGTTCCACACTTTTGCAATGCTGTTACAGCAATACGGTTTTCTTTGTCACCCCAATCTATTGGTAAATAACTAAACTTGATAAAAACACAATGTAACTTACAACTTTAAGACTTGACAATTGCAACATATTAGCAAGTCATCTCTATGCTGTGTAAAGTAAGGGTAGGTTAGATTTTGCGACAGTGTTTATGGGAGTACTAGGTATAATACGAATTTTTTTGTCCCAAATTCTCCAACACTTCACTAACAGTCATTTCTTAAGAAACTCGCAAACTGTGATATACCATCAAAATTGTAAACATACTAAATGCATCTAGTCTGCAATTATAAATTTATGTGCCTTTTTCCTATACTTTCAACTGATTTGTCTCTTCAATTACTAGTAAACAAAATTTACTCATCAGACTTCAACAATGTTTAATGTTGAACTTTTAGCCTCATTACTCTACCAGCTGGCGTGTGTTTATTGAACTTCTTTTTCTTTTTTATTGGTTTTTAAAGATTTATGTTTGGACGATATAAATAATTGTATTTGCACATTTTCCAGTTATCATTGAATTTTTGTTCAATTCCTAACAACCAGAGACCGGAAATTACAGATGAACGAATAGAAATCATGTATAAACATAAACACGGAAGAGAACACCCAAAAGTAAACAACAGAAAAAAGTAAGGGGAGGAAGAGTATAAGAGAAATAATTTGAACTAATGGAACAAAATGGAAAAAAATCCGTGATACTTTTGGATACAATTACGTTATGAAACAAATTTTTAGAATCTCTGCTTAAAATTTTGTAGTGTTAAAGGCAAGTAAATTTTTTTTCTATTCTCTTAATTGTTTCTGTACTTTTTTTTTCATTTTTTGTTTGATACTTTGTAGAATGTCGTTTCATCTGTTGTGCGAGAGCTCTAAACTTCTTTTGCATCTTGATTTCTTCTCTCATTATTTTGATACCTCTTTAATCTGACATCCTACTTATGTAATTGTTCTATTCCTTTTTCTGTATCGCATCCAGTTTTTTTATATTATGGCGTTGTATTCTTCCGGTATATTATCATTACGTATTCTAAATTATAAGGTTTTATTCTCGATTCTTTTTAACCTAATTTCTACAATCTGAATTCTTTGTGCTGTTCTTGATGCTGTAGTTGTCAATAATCGTTCTGTTGGCAGTGGATTTTCGAAGATATTATTTTAATAGTACATCAAATATTGATAATTAATTTCATTGCCCAATCAACTCTTTTTTTCGTAGGCTAGTTACAGAATAAAGAATTACATAATATATACATGAAAGATCCATTTCTGCCCAAGAAGAGCTAATGGTGTACAAGATACAATTGAAGCATCTTATTATTTACGTCGCTGTTCGTTTCAATTCACGCAAGCACTGAACATGTAATGTAATTTTTCTACTTTACAACTAACTGGTAAAATATACTTTTGATTACACGATCCCAAAAAGTCATTCGTGTAGTGCATGGGATGGGTAAAACTTAACTAGTATCGTAAAATCTTTCTAAATGTACTTCATTTTGAACACAACTTTTCTTTTTCCTTCTTATTATTCGTATTGGGTTATTCATTCAATCTAGTGAGTATTGGTACAACTCGCTTTTTGGAGTATCGGTCTGTTAAAAAGTAGTATCCAGCTAACCAAACAAAGTGTAGGTATTAAATAATTGCCATCACATTGTTCGATTTGCGGTTTTTACAAATGTGCTGTCGTTCTTTTAGTAGAACAAAAATATTGAGTTGGGGTTAAATACGTAAAACTTGAAGAAAATGATCGATTTGGGGAAGTACAAAAATTATTTTCTGAAAAAAATGATCAAACGAGATGATGTAGAATAAAATGTCAAAATTAGAATTTTAAAGAGAAACGGTACCTTCATTTAACTATTTCCTCTCTGAAATAATAATACAATCTCGAGAACAGACAAAGAATTTTCGGTGTATACTAATCGACAAAAAATAGAGATAAAATTGTCATAGACTCATTGTAAATTAGAATATAAAAAATGAAGGTGGACTAGGCATATCTTATGGAAAGCAACGGTACAATTGAAAAGAAAAAGTAAGGCAGGAGCGTTAAAAGAGAGAATTATAAATGACAAATTGAGTAAATTTGGAATAAAATGAGGAAGCTCAGCATAAATACAAGAGCCTTGAATTAATTCGTTAAAGCTTTATTCTCTTGATAGTGAGTGGCATTTTGAGCAACATATGCGAGTTTTTTAACCGCGTGGAAATAAACTCAAGTTCTTTTCACCTACAAAATTATTATCCCCATACCACCAACCTGGATGCCATCTTGACAAAAGTTATTTTTTGTATGCACGAAACAGAAAAAAGTACCAAAATGTCAAATTTAGAAAACCAAAAAATTAACTCCGCCACTTTTACTTTTTTCTGTGCCAACATCTACATATTTTAGCATTAAAAATCAATTTGCCTTGAAAGTTGTATGCACTTTAAACGCCACGCCAAGAAACATGCAAAATACTCCAACCATCGAAAGTTTTAAGTCATGCTAATTACAGGCAACAAATCTGCTTACGCAGTGGCCACTGATACATGACTAAATTTCACTCGTGAGCAAGAGGCAAAAACAGCCGTGCAATTTTTGTCCAGAGGACTATTTTAAGGAATTCCTTTCACGCGTGTCGCAGAAATAGAAACAGGAAGTTTCCGTTCGGCGCAGAACGAGGCTGGTCGCGCAAAACCAGTAAATAAATCTCGACTTACGTCGCCGATATCGCAAGCGCGGAGGAGGTGGTTTGGATGTCCATGTTCAGCTCCGCAGTTATAATTCCCTGGTCGCACATTATGTCTTCCACTTCTGCGCGAAGGGGGCTGTCGTCCATGGTGGAATTATCTGGAAAAGTAATCACTTTGAGTGCTTAAGTTAAAGGCGAAGGGGAAATTGAACGAATTTTTTAACTTTCATTTTGACGTATCCGAAAATAGTTTTACGGATGTTTTTTTTAATATGTCAAATTTGCTATATAGTAAAATGAAACGAGTTATTTTATTTTTTATTACTGATGTATACGATCATCTAGATAATACTTAAGGTCAAAACAGAAATGATGTTTAAATTACAAATTAGTCGGTGCTTTCAAAAATGATTAGCATTATAATAGTATTCTAATTAGAAAGAAATAAATCTACATTTTATTAGAGGTATCCCTTTCTATATGTATGCACTTCTGCAGCGCTTCGGCAATTTTAGTAAAGCTACTGCAGATAATTCTTTAAGTGAGCACAGTACCATTCCCGCGCACTGTCCCTTTCATTTAGTTAATCAGAGTGTAATCGCTTATCGCAAGATTCAGCGAATATGGAGCGTGAGGCAGCATGGTGTACTCAAGTGCCTGTAGGGTTGCAATAGTATGATGAATTATATATATTGTCCGTGGCGTATTCCCTTAATACTCTTACAAAAGAATAAAAAATCTACCAGCATCCTCTTCTGATCCTAAAGGACAATTGTCAATTGTTTTGGAATAAACAATTACCGCCAGGGTTACTTGGGACGAAGACGTCCGATGTATGGCCATTTCTTAAATTGAGGTTTCTTTTCCGACGTCTCATGCCAGAATTAGTCTGCTGCGACCAGACACGTAAGGAACGTTTCCGAATCCACGTAGTACAGTTTTGCAATCAGTTGTGCACAGACCTTTATCATCTTCAAATCCTCATAATTATGTAATGCAAAATTCCGAGTGTGGCGTCGGTTTATCATTATCAAATTGGATAAACGTTGAATAGTTTGTAGTTTGCGCGCATTTGCTAGATGCCCTTTGTTTCTATCTTTCTTAGCATAGTCCTTGATGTCTTTGTACTCCGATATACAGCGAAACACATTTCTGACACTCACTACTCCGTTCCCACATACGGTTAATCTTGTGTGAATGTTCGAAGCAGGCACTTCTCCCCTCCAAAGAAATCATGCCTGTTCTTTGCTTCACTTATCTGCTTCCATATTTTTTCCCGTTGTCCACAACTGTACTCGCAGCTCTGCGGGAATGACTCACTACCTTCCTTTTTGTGCATTCTAACAGTACCATTTTATGATACTATGAGGTGCTATAGTCAATCTTCATACGCACAACCGGAATTTCAAGGGTCAGAGCTAATCATTTTTAAATTCCTTAAATAAATGCTTCACAAGCCAGCGTGATGGTGATTTTATTTGAAAGTGAACTTGTCTAAAACAAATAGAAAAATGTGTGTCGCTTATAGAAATTTTATTTAGTATTAGTGTCTAATTACTACGATATATATATATATATATATATATATATATATATATATATATATATATATATATTAATTTTCCAGCAACTATCTTCCCAACAGGGAAAATTAAAGCGGAGGGTGATCTGAGGGCGGGAAAATTGATTTTATTAAACGCAGATAGTCGGAATATTTTGCCCAAAGCTGCTTAGTAGCCAACATATCATAGCCGAACAAACAGGGATTTTTTGTTTGGTGCGGTGAGTAAAGCTAGTGTCACTGGTCCTCACGTTTTTGAAAAAAGAGGCCAATGTGTTGCTGCCAATTCCGATCAAATCTCAATGCACCCCAATTGGAAAACGTTTGGTTCCGACATGATGCAGTTACAGCCCATAAACCAAGAGCTTCGCTTCAAGTGTTTTCTGAACCTAATTTCCCGACAGGGTGACGTTACTTGGCCAAATCGCTCCATGTGACTTCTTCGTATGAGAATATCTCAGGACTGATGTTTATAAAAATCACCTTGTGCCCTTCTAAGCCCTATAATATGCAATACATCAAGAAATAAGGCGTATTCCTTAACACATGTTGGAAATAGTAATAAAGAACTATAGAATACGACTTCAAAAGTAACCCTCTTTAAAACGCATCGAAATAAAATTTTCAGTTCTGTAGTATTACCCTATAAAAATAAGTTTTGTGTATTTTCTATCATATTGTTATTCAACCTGAAACAGAGGAAGGGAGTTTCGCCTTACCCTGTATTTTCGATTAAAGTTGGTGCAACTATATTTTTACAAAGTGTTATAGCCTTTTTCTATTTGTTTAATTCTTCATATAAATTAATTAAACTTTTAACTTTATTTCGTGATTCTAGAGTTTTGAAAAATACTTTATTCCTAACGTTATCATTAATGCTACAATGACATCGTTTCTTTCCAATAACCTATGTATCAAAATACAGAATACGAATAGCAGTGCAGAACACCTTCGACCGAATTTAACCGAATAGCTGACACGCGACCAAGATATGTGCCTTAAGCAATTTATTTCAAAGTCACGCGTCAGTAGTTACGACGAAAGAGCTGGCCTCTTGTCACCATTTGTTATGTTGGCCGAGTGGTTCCCGATGCTTTTTATGGTTTAAAGACCCAACGTGAATTATTTTCGAGACATTTCATTTTAAGCTGTTGATTTTTAAATACCAATCTTTAAAAATTGCTTGTCATTTTCTTGTTGCGGCTTACTCTTTTCATCATTTTATAAAAGTGTGTTCTATGTAAATGTGTGTAAAAATAAATTGTTTGTGTGAATAAATAGACGAAAATTAATTCAAATAAACACTTACAAATATTCTGCAAATACAATTACAAAAGCTGTACCTGGCCTTATCATGTCTAGAAATTATTTGTTATTGTCTAATGTTGTATATTATATTGCTAATCTAAACGAAGAAGCTGTTGATGATAATCGCGTGTTAAAAATGTTTTTGAAAAGTTACAGATATGAGTAATTTTCTACTCATTTCCCCAATGGAAATGAAAAATGTTTATTACCATGTGTTTCAATCATGGAAGCAGAATATCTAAACTTGTGTTTAGGCGTTTGTCCATTGATTATGGGTTTAAAGTATTTAAAATATGAAAAAAGAACGAATCCAATTGTGAGATGATTCCTCGATGCCTTAATTAATCGTTTATCGACCTGCATCAGAATAACGTAATATGAGTATTACTATGAGGGAAAATCAAATGTAAATTGAGATTACTTTTTATTACTGATTTACTGAAATATCATAAAAATACAATGTACAAAATTATTTTTTTATATAATCTCCCGGCAAACTTTTTCCAACAGATAGGTAGTTTTTTGATCCTGTTATCATAAGATGAAGGTGACATTAGCTAATTGCACATGAACGCTTCGTTAAATCCTTGTCCTTCAAGTGTTCCTTTTAGTGATCCCAACAAATAATAATCGCAGGGAAACACGTTCGGATTATAGAGAAGGTGTTCCAGTATAGTTTAGAACAAATCCTCAATTTTATTGTCGAGTTTGGATAACAAAATTTGAGTCTTTTCCAAGATGCGAGTTTTCTTCCGTTAGAAGGTTGACCGAGTAATTTCAACAGACCATTAATCGGCGGTCATCTTCCGGAAGGCGGTGAACAGTGCGATTATTATTCTCAGAACTCTGGCCCTTGGGCAATTTCGGTGTTTTTCACTTTTAACTACTTCTCGTCTTCCCAAAAATTGTTTCTGCACGTGTGCAACTAAGTTTTTCTTAACCCAATCGCATCAAATTTAAATGTACAGAAATCTATATAATCGTTTGTAGTTATTTCATTTCAACAGAGATGTTACTAGACATTATTTTTATGAATAATAGAAGCCACGTGGCTTACAAAACACATAATGTTCGAGCAGCATAATTATTGTAGTGATATTGTAAAATGTTAATTTATTAATGCGTAGAATTGCAATGCGCCATTGCGTCATAAAAATACGTGACGATGTTAAAGAAAGAATTTCGACAGTTTTAAATAGTGTTCTTAATAATAATTACAAAAGCATCTATTTTTCTGATAATCAATATAATAGTGTGGAATATGTAAATGATAGTGAGGATAAATCTAGCGATATTAGTAACGGGAAAGGGGAGACAAGTAGCAAGGCACCAGGAGCTTTGAATTGCGCTAGTCTTTCAGTTCGACAGAAACAAAGTAATTGGAAATGACCAAAAAACGAAATATCCCTATAATTTTCACATTCATTGAATACAGTGGTGTTAGGGAAGATTTACTAAAAAATGTGAGACAGTACCATCGAGTGAGATTTTAATTTTCATGTAATTTATGGAGCCACTATTTACACAGGTATCAACTGAAACTAAGGAGTACGCAAGATAACTACACAATAATCCCAACAAGAGAAAGTACCAAGATGCTAATAAATGGTTTGTCAATTGCAAGAGAAATCATAAAATGTGAAAATTACAAATATAACTAACTATACTGGAACAAAAACATATGCATTAAAAAATTAATATTTCGGTAACAAAAGACAGACAGATTTTAAGTCGATTTCAAGATTTTGGACTTCGTAAACAATACTGGCGAAAATGTCCACTAGAATAACGGACTAAAAAGAATTAGGCCTATAATTTTATATTTTCTTAAAACATTTCCTGAATTGTATATATCTACCCAAGGTATTGCGTTGGATGAAGGTCTAAGGAAATTCAGAGGCCGTGTAACCTATGCGCAGTGTAATAGGTCTAAACGCGATAAATTCGACATATAAAGTTTGCAAATCCCATTTAGGTTACTGTTTATATTACATGTTGGTGATGATGTCACAGCACTAATGAATTGCTAAATATGTGTGAACCACTTTTTGATAGCGGCCCTGCATACGTCACCCAATATCCAAAGGAAAAATCTGTAGCATGAAGAATATGAGATTTGATCGGATAATAATACTTACATACTGTGGGAAACGGAAGATGACAAGGAAGTTATATAATCAATGTATAAGATCAAATTACAAAAATATATATTCTACTCGGACTTTCGGTAAGCATTACGGAGCGACTGTTGTATTCAGTAGAAATGTCATGTTATTTAATTTAAAAATGACCTTCATTTAACCCCGCCCCATGCGCTTGGAGCCAAATCTTGGTCTCATTTTCCTATGCATATATCACTAACAGAAATACAAATAAATGTGACAAAAAAATATGTAGTGCGTGCTAGGAAGTAAAAAAGAAGCGGATATGCATAGCAGTGCAAGAAGTGTGGTGTTGCCCTTCAAATATTCTGGCAAGTACACAAAATCCTCATATTACCAATACATTATTTGTAAACCCATTGTATTGCTGTTATGGATACAATATTTCGGGAAAATATTCATTATTTTGTTTATTCTGATTTTTTAGATCGCAATCTACACTACTTTTAAAAATAATATAATCGCGTGCGAGCGTAGGTCGTCAAATAGCGGTTAAGGGTTAAGGGTGTTGTCTTTTCAAAACCTTAAATCATCAGCAATGATTTCCTGCGTACTGCTGTAGCTTATTGTGCCCTCAAAATCAATGGCAGCAACCACTGAACTCGGTGCTCATCTTTGATAATGTGGCAAACAATGCAAATGTTCTCCTCCCTCATGCTAGTCCTCAAACGGCATTGTCGACCCTTATTTTTAAATATTTCTTGTCCTAAAAATTGTTTATATCATACGTTCACTTGAGTCTTCTTGCGAGGATTGTTCCTAAACTGTGCTTTAAGGCTTCTCAAAATTTCTGGCGGTTTTATTATTGTGAGAAACTTAATAATAATCGGTTACCCAACGGACGAGCATATTTCGTACTTTGACATCGAGATACTGACTAAGAAAGTGACAGTGCAAGGTACCCTACGGGCGAATTCCCTTCAGGCAAAGCTCAGAAAAGGGGCCCATCTCCGTTTACTTCGCGGAACGTAAAAACAAATTCTTTTTACATTTAATTTATCTACGCATTGTTGCAATTATCGTTACTAGGCTGCAACTCGAGCACCTAACAGTTAAAAAAATACCTAAAAAATTAAAATAATATACGAAAAAATCATATGCACACGTTTACCCAATACACTTCAAAGACCGATGAACTTTATTACTGATTATTACAAATAGTAAAAGTCAATAGAGCAATTTCAAATAATCAGTTATAAATATAAGGTGAGTCATGCTTACCCACAGCACTTCTAGCATTAAAACTAATCGAGGAAATTAAATCAGTCGATCTAGTTTTTTATGTATAATAATAAAAAACGTTTTAATATTACTAGGCGGTCCGATATTAAAGATACAAGCCAAAATTTTTATATAAAGAAAACATTTGATACGTTTCACAAAAAACAATGTACTTATGTTTGTTTCTCGACATAATCTCCGTAAACGTTGAGACATTATCCCAGCGTGACAGTAGATTAGACAACCCTTCACGGTACTGCTCTTTGTCAAGTTGCTCGAAGTAGTCTACAACGGTGTCTTACAATTCCTCCTGATCCACAAAAAGTTTCCTCGCCAAAAATTTCTTTAACGGCCCGAATAAATGAAAATCCGAGGGGACTAACTCTAAGTCTGGACTATGCGCAGGATGTTCTAGTTTGATTTGATTAGATGTGTGGGGTCTGTCAGAACACGGTGGCCATAGTTTTGCAGGCAAATGGTTGAGTTTTTGATTTTTCCTTTGAACTCGACAAGCTGAATTGTAGTTTCGTCTCTGGGGCGAACTCATAAATCCAGGTTTCATATCAGGTAATAATGCTTTCAATGAAAGAATCTCCTTCCTGTTGGTGTCTGATAAAATTTTACAGTGAGCGCTCATTCGATTGGTTTTTTGTCCATCAGAGAGCATTTTCGGCACCCAGCGAGCGGAAATTTTGCGGCAGTTTAGGTCGCATATGTTTTCAAAAACACAACTCTTAGGAATGTTAGTCATTTCAGCAATTTCACGAACTTCAATGAGGTGATCTTTCTAATCAAACGTTCGACAATTGCGCAGTTGTAATCCGCGTGTGAGGCCCTTGGTCTGCTTCTTTTCTTCTCCGGATCATCATTCAGCTCCGTTCGTCCATATTTAAATTTTTGCACCAAACGCTGGCGTCTTTTCGATTTCAAACGTTCGGGCCATAAACGCCCTCTAGTCTGTGACGAATTTTGCTCTGATTAATTCCTTGGGCTTGTAAAAATCTGATAACTCCACGCATTTCATACTTCGAATTCTCTGCGATTACACACGCCCTGTTTGTTTGCTTCCCGAAAACTAAATTGGATTTTGAAAAACAACTCTCCCGACTCTACTACTATACGTACGAACCTGTCTAGTCATGCATATGACGGCGATATTGTGCATGCGCAGTTTGATGAACAACCACCTGTACTTTTAAAACCGAACACCCCTTGTATAAATTACTTGTCATCCATTTACTTTGTGATAATAGTATTTGATGTATGAATTAACAGAAAGTATTATTTTTATTCAGATATTTTTCTGAAAGTTTATAGAGTGACTTAATGTTTATATTTATTTTTGATAACTGAAAAATCTTATTTCTTTCCTTCAAAAGAAAATTTAGGTATTATTTATAAACTTGGGTTTATAATTTACGTTTGCTTGTTATTTCCTTTAATTGAGGTAACATCTTTGTATGAATAAGAGTGATATTTTTAAATTGTTCCAAATTGAGATGGCAAATCAACAGAATCAAATAAAACATCGTTTTTAATTCAATTCTTGATTCTTATTGATTAGAGCAGATGGGTGTTGTAGTGTAGGTTTTAAGATTACAAGGCTCACGTTTAATTTATCTGAAAGCTCCACAATTGTTGATTTTAGCAGTTTCTTGCTCAATCTTAATATAAATGTGAAATCTCCATTTTGGTAAAGTATCATAACAAGGGTTAATTGGTCAAGAAGGCCAAATGAGAAAATATTAATGCAATATGGTTATAAGTGTATTATTTGAAATTAAGAAGATTGTTTGATAATAAAAAATAAGGATCTTAATTTTCCTTAGAATATCACTAATTTTAGATTATCGAATAGCATTTAAAGAGAGCGATCTTGGGCTTTTAAAAAGAGTGCTAAAGTTTGGAATTAATGAAGGCGCCATAAAGTCGCCTGTAGTCAGATTTGCAAGAAACAACAACGAATATTTTTCTCAAAACTAATATGTCATGCAAAGTATTAAAAATCTGGTGTCAACATCACACGACTTTTCTTATCCTATTATTATATATTATACCGGGGGGTCCAATGTCTCGGCCCCGCGCTGCTCTCGTCCCGAAACTTGTTATTTTAAAAAAGGACGAGGCGCGAGTCCAACACTCGAAAGCTGATTAAAAAAAATTTTTTTTTTATTGTACAATAAATTAGCAATCAGAATATGTATTCTATAGGCTAATGTGTTAACATAGGATCTTAAATATGAAAATCCTTATCGGTCATGATGAGGCCTCTACCATCGAAGAGTCCTCGTCGTTTTCATCGGATGTCGTTTGGCCAGAAACGTTTTAGCCTTCTGTTGCCTTGAGGATATAGAAGTGGGCGTATAAGAGGGTTGCTGTGTGTTGATTAAAATAAACAGTACAAGACAATAATTGACTTGTACTTAAAATTTTGCTACGTCACTGAAGGTAACCGTGCGAGCTCGGTCGCACGGCCTTCTCCATTATCGCCTGCATGCTCCCTCCTAGCGGCCAAGCGCCCCCCCCCCGCCCTCCCACAGTCGGCCCGGAAGCTCTCCGAGCGCGCTGTGATTGGTCCGTTTAATTATTTTTAATCGGCTATGACTTATTTATTTGACCTCGGATCAAAAAATTTCATTGTAATTTTTTGTTCGTCTCGGTCTGATCTATCCGGTAATAGACATTTCTCGAAACATTTTATGAACACCCGGTATATTAAAAATCCTGAGCTTCAATTTTTTTTCGAGTTACTATTTTACCAACTTTTATTTTAAATTCATGTTCATCTCATGATAACAAATCATTTTTATTCTCATAAATTTTTTGTATCTTCAACCGTTTAGATTCGCGACCCCTTTGCGACCGATTTTGCGACCTTGAGACCAAACGGCTCTGCCGATTTTTACCAAAAGCTTCGCACTGCGTCCCCTACATACAAGTAACTTGCATACCAAATTTCAAGTCTCTAGCTCTTACGGTTCTCGAGATATCTTGTTTACTGACAGACCGACCTTTTTGGTGTCCTGAGGCTATAATTCGTCCAGAAATGTGAAAAACTGGGTAGGTCAAATTTCCGCCGATTACATTACTTTCCTTATTATAGGATAAGGAAAGTAAAAAAAATTAAATTATAAATTGTTTTAATTTTTTTATTTCTCTTGGTGATGCACCAAATTTACACTATGTCTTATCAAGCATTCTCTTTAATTCTACCTACAGCCACATTTTGTTTAAATATATTTTATTACGACGAAATTTGTTACACAATTTAATATCAATGAGTGATGAATACACGTCATGATTTTTTCCTGTGCGGACCAAAACATTTAAGATATAATATGTTAAAATTGTAATGACGCAACATCACATCATTGCGTTGTGTGTCTATTGTTGATATTACTATATCTTTGCCTTTAATGTCAACAACAAGCGTTTTTGTACTTTTATCACGATGGTCAACCCCATGAATGTTCGGTGTCTCCTGCATCAAAATTATCTACTCCATAATCACCCCGAATCTTCAATTTATTTTAAAGAAAATCCTGCTTCGAATCTCCTTCAAAACAACAGGAATTCATCTCTGTTTATTAAATAATAATCATCGGTATTTGTATACAATTAATTATCCACATTTGAAGGTTTGAGAAAGAAGAACACGAAGCTAGTGAGGAACAACAACAGGACGGTTATCTATTTCACAGAAGAAAGAAAAACTATTTCCTGCTGCGTTGGAAGATGCACTCAAATATTTGGAGAGATATCCAATATTCCTAATCAGTTTGGTGTCGACAGTCAAACCGAACCCATCGGCGCTGTCACGCTGCAAATTGTGAGTGGAGATTAATTTCAGAAAAAGGAGTTAAAGATTACGCAAATACGGTAAATTATAAATAAAAGGTTAGTAAGTGGTTAAGCGCAGAGCAGATAGTGGGAAGAAGATAGGTGAGTTAACTGAATTGTTGATAAATAGTAAGCAGTTATAAAGTGAGGAAAAGCAAGTATAAAGGTCACAACAGATGGCGTTATCAGACTCCGAGGGGTCGACCCGGTCAGATAGCCAGGCCGCGTTAAAAGCATCAACAGCAACGGATAGTAGATAACAGGTGTATGAAGTATAAATCGTATTAATAAGCCGAATACTTTATTACTACTACTACTATTACTACTACTGCTGCTACTACTAGTACGACTACCGCTGCTACTGCTCCTGCTACTGCCAGTGCCGTCGCCGGTCGGTACACGAGGTGCCGTTTCGGGTTGGTTGCCCCGTTTGCGTCGCCCCTTACAGGGGAACTTTGATTTTGGGCTTTCGATTCCAACGGAAGCACCTCGCTCTGTCGCCAAGGCGCGCGGCCAGTTTGTTTTCATTTCCGTTCGCCTCGTCCGTTTCTCGAAGGCGGCGCGAACGTCTTTTACGGGCGCCTGGTATATCGAGATACTTACATGTAAGAGAAAAGTATATTTTATTTCAATTATTTTTTATAGCGTATAACTTTGGAGAATGTTGTTAAATTATATATTTTATGACTGTGTATACATGATTTAAGGTAAACAAAATAAACGCGGAATTTCTTTTATTGTGATTTACAAAACACAAAAAATAGACAGGAAAGTACAATATAAATAATCGTCAGAATTAAAAAGTTAATAAATATTTGTAATTGTAATAAAATAGGAATAATTAAATTTAGTGCATGCAGAAGTAAAAAATTGAGCATAGGTAGATCAAAAAATGGACATGAAAAGAATAGAGGAGATGTTCCAGGCTATAAATAATAATATGAGTATGATGAACGAGAAACTAGGTGGATTAGGGGAAGAGTTAAAGAAGGTGAAAGAAGAAAACGAAAAGTTGGAGAATCAAGTGGCAGAACAAAATGAGAAAATAGATGCGCTGGAAAGAGAAATAAGGGGAAAAATCTCGTAATAAAAGGTGTTGGGGATGATGTCAGTGAGGGAGAGGAAGAAACGAAAGAAAAAGTATGCAGAATAATAGAGAAAATAGGAATAACCTTAGACAAGGCGAGCGAGATAGATGAAGTAAGAAGATTAGGGAAACCAAGTATGGGAAAAAATAGGCCGATATTAGTAAAGTTAATGAAGGAGAGTACAAGGAAAGGGGTATTAAGTAAAGCAAAGAACCTGAAAGGATCAGATATATGGATAGATGAAGACTACCCAAAAAAGTGAAGGAGGAAAGAAGAAAATTAATACCACTGTTGAAAGGGGCAAACAGCGTATCTAAGTTATAATAAATTAAAAATCATCAATAAAGTAGTGAAAATGGATGACGCACAACAGGAAAATCCTGAGAAGCAGAGCATTAGGAACAAGAGAACGGTAGCAGAGTGGTGAAGTGATTTTGAAGAACAAATAAGAAAAACAACACGTACCACATGGGGAAGAAAAAATTAAGAAATGCAGATAAGGTAGTTGGACGGAATAATGGAAACGAAAATGGCTACGGACTAGGACATGAAATGAAAACTGTTAAAAAAAGAGGTAAGGAAGGATCAAGAAAAATTGGATCGTGGAATGTGAGGGGCACTTATAGCGAAGGGGCACTAAAAAATTTGGTAAGGATAATGAGGAAGTACTGTATAGAGATAGTGGCAGTTCAGGAGACTAAGCAAAAAGGACAGCAATGTATGCAAGTGCATAACTACACCCTCTTCAATAGTGGAGGAGAGAATAGATATTTGAGTGTGGGATTTGTTGTAAGCAACGAAATCAAATTCGGGAAAGACTGAGTGAGCACCAAGAACGGGTAATAGGAGAATGCCAAGGAGGATTTAAAAGAGGAAGAGGAACCCTGGATCAAATCTTTACAGTGAAAATGATTCAGTGTAGTAGTCATGAGCAAAATTTGGAATTATATATGCTATTTGTGGATTTCCGCCAAGCCTACGATAAAATCAGCAGGAGAAAACTTTACGAGGCCCTTAGAAAGCTAGGGATTCCAGAGAAACTCATAAGATTGGTACAAATGATCCTAAGAAAAACGAATAGTAAAATACTGATAGATGGGCAGGTATCGGAAAGAGTCACTGGAAATAAAGGAGTGAGACAAGGGTATCCCATCTCAACAGTACTGTTTAACTTGGTGCTAGAAGCAATTTTGATAGAAAGTGGTATAAAGACAAGGGGAATAATTTACCAAAGACATCACCAGATAGTGGCGTACGCAGACGATCTGGCTATTATTACCAGATCAAAAAAAGAGTTGGAAACAGTATTCAGTAAACTGGAAAGAACTGCGACAAAGTATGGGCTAGAGATAAATGAGAGCAAAACGCAGTACATGGAAATGAGACAAAACACTGGGGGAGATACGGTTACCAACTTCCAAGGGTAAAGAAAGATGTATAAATTTAAGAAAGTTAGTGAGGTCGATTACTTAGGAGTGACGTTATCTAACACCATAGAGGAAAACACGGAAATACAAAAACGAATCGCAAAAGGCAGTAGGGCGGTAGGTGCAATTATTGGTATGCTAAAATCCAAAGAAATCTCAAAAGCAGCAAAATTAAGAATGTATAAAACGATTATAAGACCATCAGTAACGTATGCAAGCGAATTATGGGCATTAACAAAATATATGGAGGTGCAACTGGAAGTATGGGAGAGAAGAGTCTTAAGAAAAATTCTGGGAGGAGTAAGAACAGGCGACGGAGAGTGGAGGCGAAGAACAAATAAGGAATTACAAGATGAGTATGGTGACATATCAATAATAGCGTTCGTAAGAGCTCAAAGAGTACGACGGTTAGGCCATGTTAGGCGGATGCCCGAAAACAGGCATGCGAGAAGGATTTTAGAAGGAGGGACAGGGGGGAAAAAGAAAAAAGGGCGACCCAAAAAGATATGGTTGGATGCAGTAGTAAATGACGTGAGAAGAGTGGGGATAGAGGATTGGAGAAGTATAGCGAGAAAAAGAGTGAAATGGAGGAGAATAGTTAGTAAAGTTAAAGAAATGAAAATGTAGACGTATAAAATGTAAATGTGAAAATATATGAAAATGTAATGTTAAGCCATTGGCCTTAATGGCCTGTAGAGCTGCCTTGTAGTATCTGCTAAATAATACAAGTGAATGGCAATTTGAGTTGTACTTGATTTATTATGTTTCAACGAGCCACGCCAGATCAGGTGTTAAACAAAAAACTCAAGATAAGAAATGTGTAGCAAGCTTAAAATGATGATAAATGTAGCATAAAATAAAGCAAGCGAGTAATATATGGAATAAGAAGATAGAAAAATGAATACCCTTACACAAATCGGCTTAACCTGTATTAGAAAGACACAAAATCGGGATCAATAGAGGACAAATCGGGAAGATTATATCTGACAATAGAATAAAACTAATAATAAGAATACAAACGAATGCTGTATTCGACTATTGAAAACACATCATCAAAAATGATACGACGATAGAAGGTTATATAAGCCATATGTAATTGGAGTATCTCAGGAAGCAATGCGTCACACTCAAGAGTGTGGAGTCACTTTTTCACAGACAGATTCTCGTCGTTTTAAACATGTTTCTGATAATGGCTTTATTACGTTACGCAACATAATACTAGTATAATAATATAGTGTTAGAAAGTAAATATTTTAATTATATTTCCAATACAAGCTAGAAAATAACAATAAAAAGTTCAGTTTGTGATCATAATGTTGATCTTATTGTCAAACTTATTGTCTCTTAGAGAACAAACAGAACGCTTCAATACACAGATTTTAAATTGCCCTAGTAACTAATCTGAAGGTCTAAAAGTCTGAACAAAATATGTGACCATACTATTGAGTTGTTTTTTATCAGTAGGGAGCTAATATGGGTGTGGTACATAAATATCTGCTATACAAGTTTATATTTCTCCATGAGGATTTCAGTAAGCGAATAGATAAGTAGAAGAAAGGACAAGCGTAGATTTGATTCAAACAAGATTCTTATTTTAAGCATATAGTAAAAAAAAAACGAGAAAAATTAATTCTTTGTTTCTTGTACTATATGATAAATAACAAATTTAGAAGCACACCTTATCTGTATGTTTCCATGAGGCCAATTTGACTCTGAATTTCGTTTTAATCTTTATAAAACCGTAAATGGGACGTGCACAAAAATGCACTAGCAAATATTTAAACTTTTAATATTATTTAATTACATATTAGCTTTAAAATGCAGCTAATTGCAAAAATATATCTTGAATTTTTTTGAATACTCTGTATTCGTGTAAATCAATTGCAAACTTTAATATTATAAAATATAAAAAGATTTTGGGTTAAAATAAAATTGATTTAATATCAAATGGACAATTTATCCATTGTTACAGAAAAAGCAGTAGACTTGTGAGATCAAGGATTTTCTTTGATATTACCTTTAGTACTGGTGTTCTAATGACATGAGGGGTTACCCACAAAAAGACATCTTAGGCTGATAATTTTTCACTCGCCTTTCCTCGAATTTGTGCAAGGTGGGAACGTGGAACAATTTATTTACAAATGATAGCAGTGAGATAAGTCGGTACGGTGACCTTACGAAAGTAAGATATGCAAAACGATCCTGAAGCTAGGCAGCCAAACATACGCTCAGATTTCACAGCCATCTTTGTTTAGTTTCTGTTTTAATGTATAGTGGAATAGGTTTGAAATCGAAAATAATTAGCATTGAGTGGATCGTTAGGAAACTTCACTAATGTTGATATAGAAATGCTGTCAATAAAATTTCATTTACATAATTCGAAAGCTCCCTTATGTGAAGATATAACCTTGGTTAGAAAAATATCAGGACTAGGCTCGTAAAAAATGCATTTTATCAACTAATAATCCTGGTCTTGACAAGTTAATTCACTAAGCTATCTATGCATAGTTGGCAGCGTTTCTGAAGGCCGTGAAAGCAAGTAGCGAAAGCTTCGTCACATAAATGCTTCTCAGCATATCTGCGACAGCTTTCCTTCCGTCAAAATTTTCACAAAAGGAAACAAAAAATCACACGGTGATAGGTCGGGTGAACATAATATATGTGGTAGAGCAGGGTTACAGTTTTTGACATGTTCCTGGACTGGTACTTGTATTGTCGTGCAATAATAACCACTGCCTCGATACTCAAAAATCAGGACGGCATCGTCGAATTGTTTGACACAAACGTTTCAGCATGTAAATGTAAATGATTTCATTTATTGTTCATCCTTCATGGTGCACCAAATCATTAGCATCAAAAAATGTAATTGACACTATTTTTGTTATAGAAAATTATCGCTTCACATTTTTAGTGGCCGTTAAACTATGACATCGCCATTCAGCGCTTTGTTTGAAAGGCATACTGGTAGCACCAATTTTTATTTTCGGAAATAATGTTTAACACAAATTTGAAATTTTGCCTGGTCCTTTCCAACAGTTCAGCAGCAATTGTTCTTCTGGTTTCTTTTTATTCCTCTGTTAGCATGTGAGAGACTATTTTTGCATTAAGTTTTCTTCTTCTTTTCCTTTCATAAAATTTGATAACATATACCCGCTCTTTTTATATTATGCGTACAGTAACACAGCGGTACATAATATTGTCGGGCGACTAACTTTGAAATCGTATTACATCGAATCTCTACCCCCTCGAAACCTTTTGCGGCATTCATATACGGCTTCTTAATAATACGTCGTCAGCATATGCTTGCTGTATCATATTCCGTGTGTCACTAGGAGTTTTCTTTAGCTTAACGTAGAATTTAATGTGTTTTCTGTTCGGAATCCAAGTCTATCATGTTACACGTGTAACTTCCAACTAAATGTGCTAAACACAGTCCTGCCACCTAGTGAGTTTAAATGGAAACATTTCTAATACTGCGCCTATTCAGAACATATATCAAGTGGCTGAATAACACCCGTTCTGTGTTTGAGTATCACAGGTGGAGAGCTAAAAATGGTACTGTAACTTTTTGGCAAAGTTTATTACAGTGAAAAACACCATAAGCAATCATGTCATAATCATGAAAATATATCATAGAAAATATACAGAGAACATCTAGAATTATCAGATACAATTCAATTTTGTCAATTGTTTAGAAATAAAACTCACTTTTGGAAGGACTGATGCTGGCTCACAAAAGTATCAAAGCACAAAAAACATTTTTTCATTGATTTGATTTTTAGAAAATTGGTTAAAACTAACCTTAAAAATCCAAAATTCTACAGACGCACCGAATTTTGTTTGGTGTTTTACTGATTATAATTTTTTTTGTTGAGGTGCACTTATCGACACTGCAGCCTTATCGTGTCTACTAATATGCAATTAACTAACTTAATACATCCATGGGTTTCCAGCGAGATTCGAACTCGCCCAACAACGATTTGTGGAAGAAGGTCATTGCTCTTTACAATTGAGCTACAGCGGCGACCCAAAATTCACCATATGTTATATTTATAAGTTGAAAGACAAGTTACAGTTGCTTTGATTTTGCCTGATAGTGCATTTAAAATAGTTTTCTTGGCTTCAACAAGGCGTCAAGAGAGTGGACGACAGCTTAGTCCTATTTTAAAAATTCAGTATATCGGAAACTATACAAAATAATTTATTCAAATAAAAAAAAGTAGTTTAGGTGGCCTCCAATAAGAGAGAAAATGAGTAGGAAATGGATAACAGTACAAAAAATATGTCTCCTTTAATTAATCCAATAGCATGTTCAAAGGTTTTTGAGTTAATCAATTGCCTTAGTTTCCTTAGTGCAGACTTGGTCCTTAGCGTAGCTTCATGATCAATAAACCTGCAAAGCTTGCAACGCATAGCGAAACAGTCTCCCAAATTTGAGAACCCTAACGCTGACCTTTGACCAATCAGTTTCAAAATCACTAGCAAACAAGCCTTTTGGGTTACCTGTCGATTGGTGAAAACAGAATTTGGAAATTCCCAGCCGTTCTCGAGTTTAGGCTCGGACGGACGGACGGACGGACGGACAGACGGACAGACAGACAGACAGACAGACGGACGGACAACATGAAGTTAATAAGTGACTCCGCTTCGCTTCGCCACTTAATAATTGCGAAGATTACACTACCCAACAATAGAAATGCTTCGGGCTCAAAAATAAATGACTCTTATGTATTTCCACCTGCTGAATACAAAAATCGCCATAAAAATTACCGATTAGCTCTTGTTTTTTCAGTGACATTTTATATTCTCTATAGTCTATATTTTCAGTTTGGGGACAATTTGTTTTTGGCTGTTGGCACACCTGCCAACTGTCAAAATACAACAGTAATCTAGCTGTGGATGGGTTATAAACGTAAACACTATTGCTGTGATGGTAAATTTCATATTATTTCTGTTGTAATTAGTGCAGAATTTGTTTTATTGTTTTTAAACAGTAAAATTTGTTACATCAATGGAAATGGGTAAATTCAGTGAACAACTGTTATTACATTTATGGTGTAATAACGTTTTCGTCACAGAAACGCAATTTGACGCCTCTTGTGAAGACTGCCTACAAGCATTATTTTGGTATAAAGGTATATATATTTTGCAACTCATGTTCAGTTTTATTATGAGAACTGCTGAAAAATAAAAAACGATCAATGGCTTTTGCTGTGCCTATGGTTTGGCGTGAGCCTACAAACCATACAGATGAGTGCTATTTTTGTTTCACTTCGCCTATAAAAACAGGATCGTCAACAAAAAAAATGTAGAACAATTCAATACTCGAATCTTCCATCTGTTATTCGATCTATTCCACATTCAGACAGTTTACCAGTTCCTGCTCTACCCCAAAATTATGAGTTCGAAGTAGAAAATGAAAACAGTGTGGAAGAAGAAGGACCCAAGAAGCCTTCAACATCCCATGACCCTGATTTTAAAGAATAAGATAATCAACCGCACAGATTGAGCCAATCGGAGTTGAGTGATCTCATTGAAGACCTTGATTTGTCACAGGAGAAGGAAGAAATTTTAGGGTCAAGGTTACAGCAATGGAATCTTCTACAACATGATGTCAGGGTCTCCAAGTATAGACAATGTCAAACGGGATCTGCTTCCTTTTTTGAGAAGAAAAACAATCTTGTTTTTTGCTGTGACATTAATCCAACTGAATGGAGGCTATTCATAGACTCCTTCAAGCTTAGTTTGAAAGCTGTATTGCTTCACAACGACAACCGTCTTCCTTTTATTTCTGTTGACCATGCAGTTCACATGGAGGAGACTTATGCAAACATGACAGCCCTCCTCGACTCAATTAAATATGCTGAACATAAGTGGAAGATCTGTGGCGATCTAAAAGTCATTGCTGTACTCTTAGGAATGCAATTAGGGTACACTAAATACCGTTGCTTTTTATGTATGTGGGACAGTAGGGATATGAAATCACATTATATTCAAGTAGACTGGCCTGCAAGAAATCTTAACTCTAGTGAGAAAAATGTCATTTCCGAGCCTCTCGTAGATTCAAAAGATGTTCCTCTTCCATCCCTGCATATCAAGTTGGGTTTAATGAAAATTTTGTCAAAGTCATAAACCGAGAAGGCCAGGCTTTTAAATACTCGAGAGAAAAATTTCTTAGATTAAGTGATGCAAAAGTCAAGAAAGGCAACTTTGTTGGGTTACAAATACGTCAATTCGTAAAGGATGCTGCGTTCGACCTAGTTTTGGAAGGGAAAGAAAAGGAAGCTTGGGAAGCTCTCAAGGAAATTATGCACGGATTTTTAGGGAACAAAAGAGATGATAACTATACTCAGTTGGTGACAGTATTTCTACAAAAATACCATTAACTCGGCTGGAACATGTCCCTGAAAATCCATTTTCTCCACTGCCATCTCGATTTTTTCCCACCTAGTTGTGGAGCCGTCAGTGACGAGCACGGAGAACGGTTCCATCAGGATATTTTTATAATGGAACGGAGATATCAGAGCCGCTGGAATGAAGTAATTCTTGCGGATTATTGCTGGATTTTGTGTAAGAATGCTCCAAGGCTCACTTACAAGAGGAACGCCGAAAGACATCGATCTCATGAAGCCACCAATTGATTCTGTGTTCCAACCACCTGGTAGTTGTTCTTTCATCAATTTCATCAAAAGAACGATCACATTTTTAATGTTGTTAGCGTGTGTAATTAATATTTACGTTTTCTCTTAATCCTTTAAATTGAAAAACTTTCACCTATTGTATATTAGAGAAATTAGAGCTAATACAAATTTTTCTTTGTCATGTTCGTTTTTCTCAGCCCACAATTAGTAAAATTAACTAATGAAACGAAGGAAACATTACGATTTTTGTTTGTTGCGCCGTGTTATTATCGAGGTTGTATCAATGCTTCATTCAGTATTTCTCCGAGTCTAATCCATTTATAAACTTGCCAAAGTATACCGAAATCTTAAATTTCATGAGGTACAGCACAATACATAGAAAACAATAATCTTTCGTATGATAATTTGATCTGCACAGTCGTTTTACAATTTTCTCCCGGAGTGTTATGTTTTTCCACTCCTCTATGACAGGCTCATAGATTTAATCAACATGCCATCGGGAGCGAGTTTAAGTTACCCTCACAGTGGTATAAGCACTCTAGCCGTTAGAAGTATAAAAATCCAAATAGACAGTATGTTTTGAAACTGACAGAGCTGCGCAGCGAACGTAAATTGAAATAATATTGTTGTTTGTGTTAAGTTTATAAGGAAAGTAGTGAAAACGACTGCTTTGTAACGACCTTTTGTAGAAAAAACGGCACGCCACAGCAAACAACTAGCGCGAAGTAATTTATCGCAAAACTTATAACTATTCATAAATCGCTTCCCATAAAAATAAAGCACCGGCTTTCCTTGAATACAGCTGTGGGCTGCAGGTTACAATGATTCACTCCAACTTAAATTGACTCCAATGGAATAAACGACGGAATGAAAAGGTAGAGCGTAGCGAGGCACGAACGGGCAGCGTAATTGCCATGAATTATTTCCTGGCGTAATCTAGCCTCGCAATTGACTGACATTTAGACCTCCTGAAGTCGAAAACAGTAAAAAATACCGACGGCAAACAAAAAGGATGCGTTGTTGCCAACAAGGGGTATCATTAACAGCAAAACGTAGTGTGTCGATTGCTCGAGACTAAAAATCTCTTTATCGTGAAAGCAATTACTAGACATCATTGACATTTTTCTTAAAAATTTGTAACATGTTATTTCCTGGATTCTTATGATCCTTAATTAAATGTTAATGATAATTAGCGGCTGCTCTAATACAAGGTTATGCTGATAATTTGGCAATTTCATGTAAAAATCGCTAGCGTTTTTTGAGCTTTGATTATATGCAAATTATTGATACAACTGAACTATTTCACAAGTTATATATCAAATTTAATACGTGATTTTTAGATTATTCTCTGTTGTGCTAACAACAAGTTTTATTTATTAAAAGTTAAATAAATAAAACGGGCATTATATCCAAACCGAATATGTAATTTTAGTCGTTTTTCGGCATTACTGAAAGTTACGATGCTGATGCGGCTCCAATAATTTACAAGGTTGAAGGTCAAAAAATTCATTACAGTAGACACCAGTCTGCGACTTCGATCCACAGAGTCTGCTGTATTAAATTAAAAGCTTTACTTTAATCTGTCGAAACATTCCCAGCTGTGGTTCCCTCAAATCATTACAGAAGCTTAGATCAACCCGATGGAGAATCAATTATCACTTGTATAAGCGGGGCAGTCAGCAAATGATGCAGAAATATCTCGAGTTTTAACGCAAGAGCAAACTGAACATCGAGTATAGGTAATTACTTACCAATTACTCAGAATTTTCAATTCTTTGATTATAAGCTGTTCAGATCAATGATTCATCTCTTGACCGGGTGTCACTTTTAGCAACTTTCGGGAAGGAGAAGAGTGCCGTCAGTTTTTTCATTCCAAACCACAGAAATGTACCAACAAGACTTAGAAAAATTTGCTTATAGATAGAGAGGGGAGTTCAAGTTCTAAGGTCTCCAATTTTTTTTCTGAAAAAGTACTCAAGAAAGTTGAAACTTTTGGTATTTCTCAATGTAATTTCCTTCTAGACGTACATATTTTTCACAACCTCGTCGCCATGATTCCATGGCTGCTGAGAACACTTCTTTAGGGGTGTGTTTTGCCCACGGGACAATTGTTGATGCAACAGCGGCGCAATTGGAAAATGAGAGGTCACGGAGAGTGTCCTTCATGGTCGAAAATGTATGGCGGCATTACGTGTCATGTCCTGAGATATTGCCACCCGTGCTTCCCAGATCTTACGAAAATGCCAAGTTTAGAGGTTATATCACGCTTACCCAATCGACGATCTTCCATAACAACTTGTTCCACTCGCGTAATCATAGTTTCGGTCCGGCTGGTTCGTGGTCGAGGCTACTTCGCTTTATCGTCACATAACTCTCGATCTTCTTTAAATTTTCGCACTCACGAATGCACATTTTTAACATCCATAACTCTCACTCAATTGGTGATGGATTTAGATTTGGGCGTTTCACCACGCAAGAGGGGAAACGGATGATTACACGTTGTTCTTGAACACTAAACGTCGCCATTTTATGTATACAGAACAACACTCATTCCAATGGTGCTAATTCGACCTGTGTACATTGTATGGTGCTGCCATCTATATTACAAATCCAGAAATATTTCTCGCGGCTTTTAAAATTAACCGCATCTTTCTACTTACTCGCTACCGAGAAAAATTTTGAGACTTTAGAATTTGAATGCACTTTGTATTTCGATTTTGAATCTTGTATCTCCTTTAGAATATTAAATAAATAATTTTCATATGGAAAACAAATAGGCTTTTGCACTACCCTAATATTTATTATGGCACTAGTTGTACATTATTTTTTTTTCTATTTAGATGTGTGTTTGTTCGAGATTATTCGTGTAACGTGTTATCTGTTTGGCTAGTGTTGTAATCAATAATTATTTTTATTAATTTCTACTTATTTATTCCCATTCTTTGTTTAGATGGCTACACAACTTTGAAACAAAGTTCTGACATAATCTTTTGTTACACTGATGTATCAAGTTTTTGCTTTACTGGCGAATTTGTCGTGAAGAGCCGTAGTGGTCTAGTGGATAGGTCGCTAGACTACGCAACCTAGAGATGCGGGTTGGAATTCCGCTCTCGTCAATTCGATCGCTGGCATTTTTACGGCCCAGCTCGACTCAGGCTGCAATAAATGAGTACCTGGAGGTCAAACTCTGGGGTAATAATAGGCGGTCGGTACGTAGCGCTAGCCACGTTACTACCCTTGTGTACCGTAGGCTCTAGATTGTAGCAGACCTATCCTGTTACGACCCCATAGGCTTTCGTGGCCTTGGTGTACCGTAGTACATAGCGCTCGGAGCTTTTAAGTGCAGATTGATTACCTCACAAGTATATTTTTTAAAGCAAATTGGTTTAAGTGCAATCATTACTTAAAATTGTTGTCTTAGTGTCAACAATCAACAGCTAAAGTGAATTTGCATGTCCTTTCTAGGGAGAGTTTATTTAATACCGGCGAAGCTTCTAGATTTCGTATCATTAAGAATAATTTACACTAAATAATACGGCTACGCGGTCGTTTAAATTTCGGGACGTGAACACATTTCTTGCTTTGCGTTTTGCCAATGCTTACATAAATGGGCGTAAATTTGCTACAGATATGCCGCATAAAATTTATTTACATATATCAACTGCCTTTGAAACAATATCCTGATTTGCGCAAATTTAAATCAGTTCGGGAAACTTTAACGAATTGTTATTGTCTTATTCTTCCTCCAAGAATTATCATTATGACCTTCGTTTCCAAGAAAACTAAATGTAGACAGGAATGATATGAATTTAAAAGATTAGTTCATAGCGATATTACTATTACCGGTCTAAAATAAATTTATGACACAATAAATTTGCATTTATTAAACAAACGATTAAATCAACCAAACCATCATCGTGTTCAATCAACAAAAATCATATAAACGTTGTCGTGGAGCAAGATCAATAGGAAGCAAATTTTGAATTTTGGATATGGTAGGGGTAGAATCCATTTTTATGCAGCGTCCTTACAATTAAACATTTACATTGTCTTACATTGGTCCTCACATTTCCTCAGTACTTCTTCTGTCGACTCTCTTCTACAAATATCCCTATCATTTTTTCAGCTTACAAACGTTCCATTTTGCGGAAAAGACTCATGTGTATATGTTGTATAAACTATTTTTAAGAGTTTGAGAATCTCATGAAAATGCTTGACGATATCATTCAAGGATCAGCGTGAACGCGGAGAATATTGGCCTTCTCGAGGATAACCACCGATTAACGATTATTGAAATTGCTTCTGAGGTCGAAATAAGCTCTGATAGTGCTCAGGCAATCATTATTGGTAGTTTTAGAAGGTTCAAGAAGTATCCGCAAAATGTGTCCCTGGCCTGGCTTCATACGTGTTGTTGTCAACTGGTTGATAGTACAACCACCTTCAATTTACCATAGTAAGATAAAAAACTACCTATCTGTTAGGAAAAAATTGTTTCGAAGTCAGCGGATTACATAAAAAACAATTATATACGTTTGCATTTGTATGATGCTTTAATAAACATTAAAAAACTAAACGCGATTTATATTTTATTCATCCTCGTACTATCTTAAATCATTTTCTAATAAATTTCACTAATATTAGCAGGACCAATTGATCCCCTATGGTGCATTCTGATCTATTCGATAAAATGTTCTGATATCTGTTCAAATATGCCAATAGATAAACAGTTTTTGGTTGCTACACATATTTCTGTTAAAACAAATTAATGGATTTAGTTAATTTTTTAATTTGTTGGATTGAACCCTGATAAACTCTTCTTTAGCGAGTTTTGTTTTGATGAACTAAATGTTATGACAAATGGTTATCCCCAAATTTTTCTAATGGAAGATGTTATAGTCTCTTCTTTGGTGAATTAATTGCCAAATTAATTCTTTACTAATTTTACTATATTGTAATAAATGCTCATTCTTTTATGTCAAATTATGTTCTAATAGACTAACTCTGAGACAAATATTTTTGTCTTCTACTGCGAACTATTATAGTTAAAAAAAATTGATTAGTAAATTTCATTCAAATGATCTAAACGGTGAAGTAGTTCAGTGATGTGTTGAAGTTAATAAAAAAAATTTAGTTTATTGGACCGCATTTTGAGTGAAAGATAGAATAGATATAAATATTTAAAAATAAGTAAATGTAGTATCCGGTGAATTCGTAGATGTATTTTGATAAATATAGTGAATTGCAAATTGCTGGATTTGGTTTTTAATTTAATTAAAGGTTAAGGCCTTTTTAATAATATACGGTTGATTGAACCAAAATTTATGACCGACTGATGTATACATTGCAGATCTTATTCGGTTATATCAAAATTTGCGGCCGATTAATTTTTTTTATCACTTAAAAGCTTTTAATTTCTTTGAAAGTTTCGTTATATCTTTATCCAGGTATTGTTTTATATCTTAATTTTAACCTCTAAAAGAAAATTTTCCATAAATAAAAAATCTGCGCAACTAGCTTTTCCGTTTGAACATTTTTTAATTTTAACTCTTATCCATTTGCTTGTTCGTGAAAAAATATAAATCAATGAAATCAAATGCTATTAAACCAAACATTCGAGCAGAAACGGTAAATGAAAAACTTTTCGTTAGATAAACACTGACTTCGCTATCCATTATGTCAGTGCTAAAGAAGCAAAAAAATCACTTGCTAATGATGAAAATATCCAACTGTGTAAAGAGAACTGAAAACAAAAAGCTTACTAACAAAAATAGTGTATGGATAGTTTAAAATCCTCAGGTCATATAGGTTTGATTTGTCTACAATTTCTGAACTCTTAAAGTCTCAGAAGAAAAATCATTAGACCAGAATCCAACACATAGAGCTTTCTGCATAAAATAACATGTAATTCCAAACTTTACGGTTTTTATTTTGAAAGAAGTTGCATTTTACAAGTTGTCATTAAAAAAGTTAATGTTACAAAATTTCAATTAAAAACGTAGAAATAATTTGTGTTTCGCATGGTAAATCCACATGTAAAAGATTGAAAAAGAGATTAATCAAAAGTTGTCTTTCCATTTTCAATTTATTTTGTGTTTCAAAAACTTAATATAAAAAAATAATTGACGCCCTCCTTTCTAAACTCAAATTATGTTGCATATTGAAATACGTACCCAGTGCGCATGTAAAGATGGACTCTAGCGCCAGGCGATGCCACCAGATGGCGTACTTAGACCCCACAAAGGAAAAGATAGTAAGACATTCGTATAATGCTGCGAGTGCAGTTGTAGATAAATCAAAAATCACGGAAGCAGGTAATCATGGCCAGCGATGGACGATGTGGTTGCTTTGGAGGGAGGGAATGGCTGCTTCGGGTATCCATACGAGGTTAGTAATCATGTATGCAAACGCAGCAGAAGCGTGTAAGGGTATACCAATAGTTCCTACAGTCGCACAAACAGTAAGTTTGGAGACCTTTTTTCAGTGTCTAGTCACAGCAGACGAATCGGGGTTGTGATACGAGACACCGAAAAAAGTCAGTCTGTGGAACGGCAGCCCTCATCACAAAAAACCACGATCGGATATTTTTATTTTATTCCAAAACAAATAACGATTGCCTTTTACTATCAGCAAAGCATTACAAGTTATTGAAGCGACGTATCTAGCAATGCCGCCACGTCGTATCAAAATGATAATTCGCGGCTAAATATGTTACGTTAATAAAAATTAAAATTTTTATTTCCTCCTCGTAAATTTTTTAAATATATTTATTATGTCTGCAACAGTTTTAATACATTCCTTTTTAGTTACTTTGAAATTTTAGGAGCAAGCAAGGATTAACAATATCTTAGCGTCTGTAACATTTCGCTGAACATTGATAATTATACTGGAAATTATATATTAACGCACAGTAAATATATTAGTGTAACACAATAGTTAAAGCTGCTGGGCTGAAATGTATTCAGTACAACACTTTATTTTCTATATTAATGTATTTTACCATAACCTTGGCGTACAAGCGGAGATATAAATCACTAACGATAGATTTAGAGTCAAAGTTTTACTAAAGTGGCAGACTTGATGATGTCAACACTTAGTAAGGAGCCGCTACTTGCAGTAAACTAAATGACGTCAGCAGCAGATTTTACAAACGCCCCTTCTGCATTTGTAATAAGTTTTTGAAGATCTATCTTCTGAAGACGTATAAAATACTAATCAAAAACTTGGAACAAAAAATTTTATCTCCTAAAAATCAAAAGAAAAACAAAGGAGTGTATTCCTCAACAAAATTTCCATTTCAGATTTATGGAATAACATTTTTTCGAGTTAAATTTGCTTCAGATATGTTCATGATTAAAGTTATACCTACAACAGCGATAGTCAATTAGTGAGGGGCTCATTGACAATTTATGACTCGCATAACAATTTGAATGTGCCTCCATCAGTGTCTAACTAATTCTGTATATTATAAAAAATCAAAGTCAGCGATAGATCACCAAAAGAAGACCCCCTAGTAGTACAGTTACGCAAAATAATAATAACAAGTAAGAAAAAGTAGCTAATGAAGAAAAATAGGGAAGGAAACAAAGGAAACGCTAGAGGCAATGTGCAAGGCTAAGGTAAATCGCAAAAAAGAAAAATAGGAACATGGAACATTAGGAGTCTGAACTGAAAAGGTAAACATACAGGAAATGAAATTATCGAGAGAGAACTAAAGAAGAAAGGAAAATCGTGGTTAGAGGAAAAAAGGTTAACAGTGGACAGAAAGAACTGGAAAAAAATTATATCAAACTGAGTGAGTTAATGTGCTAATGTGCTTAGAAATACTTAGTCAAATACAATATTGTGAAGTACTATTTAAATATCTTTGCTATGTTCCTTCTGTGGGGATTACAAAACTATTTTTTTATTTTAAATTGTGTATAGCTGTTATTTAAATTTGTTTTTAATTCACACATTTGCGCTAGGATGGTGTGCTTAATAGTCCATTTATAATTGAGAATTTATACAAGGTATGTATAAAATACTTTAGTAGAATGAAAACAACAAACTACATTTATAGACAAAACAAAATATATTTTATTTTTTGGAATTAAAATATTGCTTAATTCATAGCTCTTAAAAATATCCCAAATTTGCTTACGGGCTAATATATTAAAAATCAGGGACCTTTTAACTATATATCAAGCACTTGATCTGTCTTAAAAAAGTAATGATAAAACGCCTTTGCATCATGACGTGATTTTTATTTTAATATACTTACGAGGTCTGGCAGCGGCCCCCCGGAGATCTTGTCCAACTCCGACATGCTTGAGCCCCTTCGCATAGTAGTTTTTAAAAATAAATAAAAACACGATTAAAAAGCTCTGTTTGACATAATTGACGTACGCCGTTGCCATGACAACGCGTTTACGTATACCCAGTTAGAGTTGAACTTTGACCTTTGACCTTTGACCTGTGTGACAGCAGCAGCACTCATAATTTTTTTTATATATATAATTAAGATATTAAAAATATTCGAATGCATCTATACAGTAGTTGAAAACACCAATTTATTAGAAAAGATAATTTATTTCCCTATTTTACAAAATGCAACTTGTTGTAATGAAGCTTTTCAATAAAAATAGACCATTTCAGAACACCGATATACATAAACCTTAACCCAACGATCACTTCTGGTCATGTTCAATAACTTCATGTGGTTGTTATAACTTCCAAATTTAACCATTATAATAATTTATTTTCCTTAATTGTTACTTAAAATGAAAAGTGCGAATTCCAATATCCTTGCGTTAAAGGGTGGCCCAAGTTGAAAGCTGGATTTAAATTTTAAATAAAACACCTTTTGAATTCAATTTATGTTCTCTGATTAAATATGGAAAATTATATGACAAACAGCAACCCCGGTTTCGGTTGCAAAGTTTGGTTTGGGAAGTCAGGCAGCGTTAAGTTACAAGACCTTGCTAGCCAGTTGATGTCAGCAGTTTATGAAGTTAGGCGACCAAGAAAATGTTGGTGCAATAAATTGACTACTTGAGCTGTATGGTAGTCAACGCCGTCCTGTTGGAACCACATTTGTTCCAAATCCATATTGCCCAGTTGATGCCAACAAACTAAGTTATCATGTAATAGGAAGGATTTTCAATATCATCTTTAAAGTATGGACCTATCACATTACCTCCCCAATATCCACACCAAACAATGACTTGTTGGGGGTGTATTTGCTTTTAATGAGTTATGCAAGAATTTCCCACTTTTGTTTGTTTAGGTACCCATCTAGTTGAGAATGCGTTTCATCACTAAAGATAATTCTTGAACTAAACTAGGAATCCACTTCAATATGTTCAAAAAACCAATTGACATGAGAATGATTAGCAAACTTAAACATTTGCATCAATTTAATTTTGTGTGAATGAAGGCGTAGATCTTTAGTGAGCATTCATTCAAGAAACTTCCTCGAAATGTTCAATTGTTGTGCACGATCCCGAGTCGACCTTTTCGAATTTGCAGCGACACATTGACTAACGGCGCCAATATTTTTACGGGCCCTTACAACATGCTGATACTCCCGAGGTCTTGCCAAGGTCTGTTACCAATTCAGTTTCAACCAATTTTGTAATCAATCTTTGGATAGTTGATTTATTTGGTACGTTATTTCCACCGCCTCCGCAAAATTTTCACCGAATTTGCAATTTAACAAAAATAACTTAAATAAATAAATTAATTAAATTTTTTGTGTGTGCGTATAAACAAGGTTTTGCATATTATTTTATAAATCGGTTACCAAAAACTCGTGCAATATGGCGCAAGCGATGGTCACATGTTGTGACAAGTTCAAGTATGATGAGACAGGTTCAAAGCTGCATTGCAGTTGGCAGGATGAACTTTGGGTGTTAGTTTCTCGTGAACTATGGCGGCGAACAGAATTCGCAATGCTACATCGCTCATAAACTAAATACCAGACAATTTTGCGTTACAATTTTGCACATCGTTTGAATATTGGTCAGTGGAAGAGATGACTTTTCAGAATCCCCATCTTCGTGTATCATGAAGAGGAACATTTCTGCTATCACAAAAATACTAGAGTTCAACGAGAATATGACCCATCGCCAAACAGAAGAGTGTTTGGACATTCCATATTTGCATGGCAATCTATTGCATACCCCGTAAATGTATGATTCTATTTTTATGACATGCTCACCAAAGGTCAGAACAAAGTTGTTCAACTACGGGGACCTTGTAATGGCGTAGGATGGTGAATGTGTCGAGATCCCTAAGGAAACATAAAGATGGTTTAACTATTGGTTTCAAAATATCCAAAATCACTTTCATTTGTCATTCTTTTCAATAAAATGTTGCTAAACCCTATAGTTTAGTTTCATGCATAGGGCCCGCTCTACTTTACCTGTAAAGCAAATTTTCGCTTCTTTAAATACCGGCAGCATTTTATTGTTTAATAAACGTAATCAAAAACTAAATTTAACTGGAAATTTAATTAAATTCTTCCACAGTAATTTATTTCAGAATATTTCTTGTATTAAAACAGAATAACCTTAAATAAGCTTAAAGTTCCATTTTAATAAAACAAAAAAAATGGTGATGTATTTATCGTTATTTGCACACAAATAAGTAAATCGTTGCAATGTAAGTTGCAAGGAATATTAAATATTTTTACATGAAATTAAGAAATGTATAAGAACTGCACAAAATTATAAAAGTGGTAATATACATTTTATTTTGTTTGCATGTAAATAGAAAACTAAACTGCCGCTAACAATTTCAACGTCACTTAAGAATAAACACTTGTGAACAAACAGAAACAAAGGTGAGAAGTGTAGCTCTATCTGCACATCCTCCACGCGATCTTTATTGCAGCGGAGCGGCGTAAGATGCACAGCATCCTAAAACCGAGCTACTGCCCGCCGCATTCGGAGCCTTTTTCTTAATGGAGCCTCATTTTCAGGAAATCTCATATTTTGCGTTTCACACCCACCGATCACGCAGTCGGCTGTAGTGATTTTTATTTTGGTCCTGGCAAAGCAGCGTGTGAATGTAGCCCTCGCCTCCACGGGACATAGTTGAGAGGGCATGCACATTCATATTTGGCGTGCAGCGCCCTGGCAATCACTCCTCAAAGTGGTTATTTCGAGGTTAATTGCTTTTCGTTTTTTGGCCGGCCAGTTTAGTCTTGGAAAACTGCACGAGCGCTAGCGTCTCTAGAAAGGCCCACTGACACTTTAACTGAGCAACAGCATGACGTAGAAGTCTTCCTACAAGTGAAAACTGGAATGATTTTTCACGCTTTCATAACTCGGCGTGTTGTGCATTGCAATAGAATTATAATAAAAGATTTCACGTGTACCACGCATGGCGCCAAATAAACCAACGAGGCCGGTAGCCAAAAACTATCGTGACTAATATAGTGACATATATAACAATGACTTCAGGCAGAAAACACGGCAATATTGTTCCAAGACAGGTGTTTAGAATAACATGAAGTGTGATAAAACAAGTGATCTGTCCTAAAAGTATCACGTCACATATACAAAAAATAACCATTACAATAAAAAAGTCTATGCACTAAGTAAAAATGGTGTTAGATATACCTCTTTAAAGTAAGTACCTTGTTCGGACGTGGCAAATCTAGAGACTTCCAATAGAACAATTGACCCTTCGTTTCCAAATCATATTCACAGATCTATGTTTCATCCCCTATTATGAAATTCTGGGAAAGTCTGATTCATTTGTAATAATTTGAAGCAATCACTAGTAATTGCATCACGATGTTCCTTCTACTCTGGCAACAAAGCCGCTACCACACGTTTCATGCCAAGATCGTCCATCAAAATTTTACTTACTTTAGTTTTTGGAATCCCCAGTTCATCCTGTAGTTTTCCGACAGTCAGCTGCTGATCCTTATCGATTGTAGCCTATACACGTTCAACAGGTTCAAATGTTACTACTTGTCGCTGATTTTCCAGAACAGATTCCTGGCTATTTCTGAATCGTCTGTATCATGCTTTTATTGGACTACACTTATCACATCGTTGAATTCTTCGAACAGTTTCTGCGGACAGATTTTCATTTTGGCACAAAATTTTGATTCAGATGCGACAATGCACTACATGTGCTCCTTCACCAGCATCTAACTCTCAATTGTCCCAGCAGTGAACTAGTTCTCATTTACGCATGCGTAGTGCAGTTCATTCTTACGGTCGCGTAAATTATTTTTATTATTTTACATTGACCCGATATTTTTCCGACAGACTTTATACAGGGTGTCCAGAAACCATCGCCCAATCTCTCCACCACTCGGTAGATAATTAAAATTCAAGTAGAAGAGTCCTGTATCATTTTTTAATTCAACGCTTATTTTTTATGCAATTTTACTTTGAAAATTGCCTCCAGTGCAGGATACGCGCTCAAATACCAATGCCTACTCAGGGACGCTCGCTTAGCTTAGTCCCTACTCCGCGCATTACACTGCTCCGCTTGCATTGGATTGATTCGATAAGTCAATTTTTAAAGTAAAATTGCACAAAAAGTATGTGTCGAATCGAAAAATTTTTTTTAAATTTATTTATAGCTTACAATCTGTCATAAAATTGACGTTTAGTAATTGTTTTAACAGTATATATTACAGGACATGATTAAAAACGTTCCAGCGAACATTTTTCCGAAGTTAGCCGTTACAGTTTGATTGCACTACACTTCACTTTTACGCGAATCGTGTTGGTAAATCGAGAGGCTTGAATCTCTTAAGCCGTGGCTCGTCATCGTCGGGATCCAGGAGGTGTTCTACTAATGCGTTTGGGTGAGCACTAAGTTTGTCATGATAACGAACACTACACTTGTGTATTTCTTCAGTCACAGTTGATAGTCCTAAATCTTGCCGAATTATTTCATTTGGTACAAACCATGGAGCGTTGACTAAGCATCGCAGTACCTTTGACTGGAACCGCCTTATAATGTCGATGTTCAATCTACTAGTTGTTCCCCAGAGCTGTATCCCATATGACCAAATTGGACGAATAATTGTCTTATAGAGTAGTATTTTGCTCTTCAGTAACAATTTTGATTTCCGCCCCAGGAGCCAATACATTTTTTGGAGTTTTAGACCCAAGTGTTTACGCTTTGTAAATATATGCTTTCTCCACGTTAGCCGTCTGTCCAGGTGCATACCTAGGTAGGTACTTAACTGTTTCGTTCTGTGGGATTTGTTTGTTGTTTATGATTACAGTGGGGCAATTTCCTCTTCTAGTTGTAAACGTTACTTCGGTTCATTTTGATTGATTTATATGAATACGCCATTTTTTAAACCATTCAGTTAGATTATTTAAATGGGACTGTAACTTCTCGGATGCTATGTTTGGGTCTACATGTGATGATAATATTGCTGTGTCGTCAGCGAATGTGGCAACTGTAGTACTTGTTGAGGTCGGAAGGTCAGCTGTAAATATGATGTACAACAGCGGTCCCAACACGCTTCCCTGAGGGACACCAGCTTTGACAGGAGAATCGAAAAATGATACAGAGCTTTCGACTTGAATTTTAATTACCTGCCGAGTGGTGGAGAGATTGCGAGATGGTTTCTGGACACCTTGTATATACAAGAGCTGCCCGAATGAGCAAAATAAAAAAAATAGGTGGTAATTTTACAGTACTGTCTTTATTAATGCATATACCTACATATATTTGTTGGTATATTTTTATATCAAATTGCAATTAAATTAACCATTGTCTTAAAGTAACCAGTTGATCATTAACAACATATCAAGTGACAATGTTATATAGGAGTTGAGATATAGAAAAATAATAAACTATCTAAGAAAATGTGGATATTTATAACAAATTGTCAACAGGATATCAATAGTTTACATTTTTACACCACTTTTAAAAGTTGGTCCTGGTTTTCAAACAAAGCCAAAAATATGCTAAAGGTACTGAGCGTTCAAGTACATCTTTCATGGGAATCAATGATAGTGAGAGCAAACATATGATAGTATTAACCTTTTAGTTCCCCATTTATGCTCCTGCGGGGTGTAGAAGCCTTACTACATTTACCAAAATTGGTTAGTACTATATAAATTAATCAAAGCACACGAGGCAATATAATTAAAATGAATATGTTTTGGCGATATAGAACAACAAATTAAATGTTGTAATTTACTAAACATGCTATAAGAGAATTTAGGTTTTATAAAATCAATTATGAACTGTATAGTTTTAACCCCCAGAGTGCTAGCGATTACTTTCTATTTTAAATTTTGGAGGATTTAGGGATAGGAACTTTAAAAGAGTAGGCAATGTGAAATCAACTATGAAGCATTTTACATACGGATATTACGCGATAAAGATAGAGCTATAATAAAATCATAACTATAGAAAATATTAATATCCTAGGCCTCTTCCGTCAGGCAACTTTTGTAAATTAATAAGAAAATTTACTTAATAAGCTCACAAGTAGTTAGCATATATTTATTAATTTTTCAAATACTAATGCAATATTTAAGTGTGTTTTTTTACATTAACAATAATGGAGACGTAATTTATCAAATCGGGGGAATTCTCAATAAAAAGTGGTTGAAACTAAATCTGTTATATATTCTCAACAAAAATACCATTACAAGTCAGGTAATCAGCAGCATTGTTAATTCATTAGTATGCCACATGCATATTAGATTTGAAAGATCATGTTACAACTGTTATGTTGCAACATTAAAATGTAACGCGATTATTTTACCTGCTACCCTTCTCAAAACGAAACAAGTACGGACGTGGAACTCCGGTTCCACAGATGTCCTGGGTTTCTATACATAAACAAAAATTTGCGGTCACTTTCGGTCAAACCGGTCGATATTTTCCGATCAGGCTGATTTTTAGCGTCTGGACTTGAGTTATAGTCCTTAGTTGAATACTGAATTTCTCTATCTATTACAGATCAGAAATTATAAAGCTCGACAAATGTCAGAAATGACAGAAATAGAAACTTGTCTCCAGCTTATTCTCTACATAAGGCTTCTCATTTTATTGTATAGAAGCCTAAACGGGCAGGTTCTTATAGGCTAATAACTTTCAGCACCGTGTTTTGTGTTTAAATTCTTATCCTGCATGAAATTATGTGCGGGGTAAAGTTAAATACAATGAATACAAAATACACGTCTAGATTTGAAACTGCTTTTGGTACACATATTGGAAAAAACAAAAAGACTTTTACTACCGCCACTAAACATACGTAGCTTTATGGACAAACAAATTATGTGAATGATTCAAAAAAGTAAATGTCCAATGTAATAGAACTATTTATTAACAATTTAATGTTCACGTGTAGTGGGCAACATCAACTTGTTAGAAAAAATCAGACGATTAAATGATCAAATAGAGCAACACCAAAATCACAAATAGGGTAATATTGGCTATAGAAAAAAAGGACCGAAATTGTAATATCATATTCAGTGCCCAATCCTCCTATTGGGCATGGATTTCAAAGAGGGAGTCCTAGAGAGGACTACAGAGATCGATTAAGCACCTTGTTAATATCCACGTCTGGGGCTATTTAATTTCACGCGAACTTTATGCGTCTTAATGCTCATTCTCAACGTTGAAAGAAAGCACGCGACTATACTGATAGGTTCTTTTATCATCGGTTAAGAAAATGTCTGGGTAAAATAATAATAAATTGGCCTTGCAAGGGTAAAAGAGTAAAAGAGAGAGAGAGTGGTTTCATAAGTTTAAGAACGGTGAGTTTAACGTCGAGGACAAAGAATGTAGCGAAGGCCGAAAGTGTACGAAACGCGGAATTAAAAGCATTATTGGAGGAATATTCCTGCCAAACGCAAGAAGAACTTGCGCTTACATTAAGAGTTACACATCGTTTAAAATCGTTGGGAATGATTCAAAAGCAAGGAAATTGGGTTCCATATGAACTGAAGCCGAGAAACGTTGAACGCCGATTTTGCACATGTGAAATGCTACTTGCCGAGAATAAACGAAAGGGTTTTTTGCATCGTATAGTCACTGGTGGTAAAAAATGGATCCACTACGATAAAACAAAGAAGAGGAAATCATGGGGACCACGTGACCATGCTCAACATCGACAGCCAAGCCGAATATTCATGGAAAAAACTCATGTTGTGTATTTGGTGGGATCAGCTTAGTGTCGTGTATTATGAGTTGCTCAAACCGAACGAAACCATTACTGGAGCTCTCTACCGAACACAATTGATAAGAATGAGCCGAGCACTCAAGAAAAAACGCGCCCACTACTACTCCAAACACGACAAAATTATTCTCCTGCATGATAATGCTTGTCCACATTTGCGCGCCGGTCAAAAGTCTACTTAGAAACACTCAATTGGGAAGTCCTATCCCACCGCCGTATTCAGCAGACATTGCCTCTTCCGATTTTCACTTGTTCCGATCAATGGCACATGACCTATCTATCACATCATATGAAAATACCAAAAATTGGGTCGATTCGTGGTTAGCCTTAAAAGAAGAAGCGTTCTTCGGACGCCCTCTAGAAGATAACCGCCGATTAAGAATTCTAAAATTGCTTTCAGGTCGCAATAACCTACGGTAGTGCTGAGGTAATCTGAGGCGTTTTTCTGCTTCACGATAACGCCCAGCTCTGTGGAATACCTATCTACATTCCACAGATAACTAAGGGTTGTTCTGGACTAAACCGGAAAGTTATGGTTTTTAATGCTACCTAGAATTTTGGGCAATATATTTTCAAACGTACAGTTAAATAAATTAGGAGTATGTAAGAATTGTGCAAAATTATAAAAGTGCTAAATTATATTTGTTGTATTTTATTTGTATGTAAATAGAAAATTAAATTGTTGCTAAGAGTTTTGGCGTCACTCAAAAATAGACATTTGCACACAAAAACAAAGGTCAGAAGTGGTTTTTGAGAAATTCAGAAATATGCGCATCGAGGAATTTATAACTTGGTCTTTTGTCTTACTTTTCTGAACATGTCGCTTAAGACCTAAACAACATAACGCCATATTCTTTTAATATTTAAGAACCATTTTATTAATGTACAAACTCATCTTACGGTGTTGTAGAACCACTTTTATTTTAAAACAATTAAAAATAGTTAAATTATGTTTATCACTGTGATTGACCGGACTGTTCAAAAAATCTGTCTCGAAAGCTAACTGTTAAAATTGATCATTAGTCTTCATTGTTAAAACTATCCGGTTATCAGCCTCCACATGTGTAATACGCTAAGCATGACATAGTACACCAATTCTAGGAATTATGCAGATAAAATAATTTGACGATTAGTTTTATCGCAGTCGTTGTGATTCAGCCCGGTGACGTGTTCACACAATCAGCAAGGTTGAGTGACTGATTCCTTGCTTCGACTAAGCTTATTGTTTTCCAGGTGGCACTTAATTCTCGTGTTTATTCTCGCCGCCTCATATTATTCGCAAAGGGTTGAAAGTTTAATTTAATACATGGAACGGTAACCTGAATTAATTAACAGTTGCAATGCGAATACTCGTGTCGATTTACAAACAACGGTAAAGCAAACGAGAATGTTTGTGCATGCATTAACCTGTTTGTTGATTCTTGACGTTCTTTCTACTGCAGGTCTATGTAGCTTTCACTATTATCTCATTTGTTCATGAGATAAACCCTGCACCTTTCGGTAAACATGGGGGAGATTATGTAATCTAACGAACCGTGAAAGATTTTTGTTAATTATGCCATTTGGCAGTTATTACAGTCTTGAATTATTATTCTAATGAATATATTGGAAAATTATAATAATTCGTTTAGAAAAAGAGCTGTCGCTATGTCTAGTTACCAACAACAGAAAATAATCTCAAAGCATTTTATTAAAGATTACCGCCTCTCGATTAAAAAATTATAATAATTTTTTCTAAATAAACAGAAATGGAAATATCAACTGCATAATGTGTCGAAGACCAGCTGGAGTGAAAGATTCTTCCTTATCACCCAGACTGCACAAATCTTGGATTGGTAAATTTGTTTTGGGCTATTTAAAATTATTTCTAAACCACAGTATCTAAATTTTCCATAAAACAAACTTTTTTAAGGATCTGTGTGGAATCGAAATTTCGATTAAATTAATTCAGTTCAATGGACTGGAACAAATCTAGAGCAAAAATGTTACACTTACGGCACAAATTATTATCAATCAGCAACTCGACAACATTAAAAATGTTTGCCATTGCAAGTGGGTCATGCGCGGTCCGCTTAAAGTACATTAATACAGGAAATGGCCCGTGACACAAATGAGTTTGACACCCCTGACCTAGCCGTAATTCCAACCTGTCCTCCTATCTGTAAATAGGTTAGATCCAATCTTTCCGTTCTGTTTCCTATATCCTGTGATTAAGTCCGACAAAACAGGCGCCACAAAAATCCTTGTAGTCTAGATAAGTTTGGATATACTTAACACAAAGAACATGATTTACCGTTTACTTAATGTACAGTTATTCATAAGACCACGAAAGATTTAAAAAAATCGCAACAAAGAAACTATGCAACGCACCGGAGCTGAGGTAGTTTGCCGCTAGCAAGTAGCAGTGACAAATATGGCGTTTAGTAAACGTGAACAGTAATTTTGTATTTTGGAAACCTTGTCCAATGTGATTCTGAACAATGATTTCAAGCAGAATTCTAGAACACAACACCTGTTTTCAACAGTATCAAGAAATGATGTGCAAAATGCTGGGGATGCAGGTCGCCCGAGTACAGCCCTTCAGTAGGAACGATCAGGACCAAACGAGGAAATAGTGAATCATGTTAGAAAAGCTTACCAGTGCACCCCCGGTAAGTTTCGAGCTTGGATCATTAACAATATGGTGAATTCTCCGTAAGAGACCAGAGCGTAAACCTTACAGCTGTATCAGTATCTTGACTAAAATTACAGAGTTCTATATCAAAAATTTTGCATTGAGGTGCAAGAGTTTCGCAGACTCGCTCGTCTTTAGCGACCATATGTTTGGAATAGTAAATTGGCACAACATGCGCATCTAGGGAACTTAAAATCCCTCTGTATTAGTTCGAAGAAGAAGGTGTATGAGCGATTTTCCTTTGAAGAGCCCAACATAAGTGGGATGACTTACTTGAGCATGAAAAATTGGCTAATGCACGCAGTTAAATAAAAACATCTTTCAATAAGACAGATGTGCGGCTCACTACTATAGAAACGTGTAAGAGTATTTCCTTCGAAATTTGCCACAAAGATGGATAGGCCTCGAGGAACAAAAAGACGACGCGTTATAGCGGTCCTCTAATTTAACTTCTTGCAACTTTTTGTGGGCATTTGTGGACACCGATTCATGCCACCACTCCTAATTAATCTCCAGGACCTTCAAAACCGCATCACTCCTACTGTGACTGATTGGCTGTGAAAAGCTAAGGCGCGTGGGGTGAAATAAATTATCATCGTACACGTCCACTATCTATAAAATATGTCAAAAAAACTTGCTACATTATTTTAGGGCAATTAAATTTGGTGTTATTGCGTAGTTTATTTCTTGTAAATTTTATAAATACTTCATGAACTTATGAATAACCTTGCATATATAAAAAATGTTAAAGTATTATGTGAGTGATACCACCTACGTACTTATTCTTAGCGCAAATCGAATAAAAATCGATAATCACGTTAAGGAAAAATCTGGAAAGGTAGTCTATCTACAGAATAGTTTGGTGATTTAGAGGAATTAAAATCAGGCCAAAAGTATTTCAGGAGATAATTCTGAATAAGTTCGTAAAATGTTTGAATTTGCTTTTCTTTGTATCCAGCAGGGGGTTTAATATACAAAGCTATAAACTTCATAAAAGGGACAAAAATATAACATTTTTTAATAAATAAGACACAAAGATCAGTTGTAAAGTATATTATTTGGAGTGTTTCGTAAGATAATCTGAACAAAATTTGGATATCGAGAACGATCGATAACCTGTGTATATATATATATATATATATATCTGTTATTTATTTGATATATATATATATATATATATATATATAAGTAAAAGTATATAATTAAATCTACACACAATAGATCTAATGAAACAAATATCAACAGAATGTTACAAACAGCTCAATAAAGTCATAAAAAGGGGATCGAAAAAAATCTAACAGCACACAATACAAGATTGGTATTAGAGACTATAGAAAGGAACGCAAACATGAAGGTCTTAAGATAAAAACTATCCAAAGGTAGAACGTAAATCATAAAAAGGAAAAATGCGCAGGGAATACTAACCACAGAGCTAAATAAAATCCTCTAGTTAATGAAATATTCTATACAGAACTATATTCACCAAGCATAATAGAACAAAACCATCAGACACGAAGAAAAATTATATACATAACATCTGGTGAAACGAAGGAAGCCTTAAAACAAATGAAAAACACAAAATGCCCAGGAGAAGGCCAAACAACAACAGAGATGCTTAAATCAGGAGGGGACTTTGTTATCAAAGCGATTAAACTACTCGTAAATAAATGCCTAGAGGAAGGCAGGATACCAAATACATGGAACAATACAAAGGTTGTGCTGATATTTAAAAAAGGGAAAATGGAAAATTATAGAACCACTAGTTTGCTAGCACACCTCTATAAACTCCTTACGAAAATCCTAATAAATCGACTAACAAATAAATGCAATCTGTAGCAGCCAGTAGAGGAAGCAGGGTTTTCTAAGGGATTTAATACTATCGACAATCTGTACACCTTAATAACTCTAACAGAAAAAGCAAATAAATACAACATCTTGACCCACCTAGCTTTTATAGGCTTTCAAATAGCTTTTGACAGCATTGAGATGTGGGCAGTATCGCTAAAAGACGCAAGAGTGGACTACGTATATCCAAAAATGATTGAATACATATTTGAAATAGCTACGCCACAAGTAAAAATTAACGACAACGTGAAAACTAAAAAGATCCAAATTAAAAGAGGAATCAGGTAGGGTGATACAATGTCACCAAAACTCTTTACCCTCGCCTTAGAACACGCTTCCGAGAACCTTTCATGGAAGCAAAAAGTCATAAAAATAGATAGAAAGTATTTGAGTCATTTGAGATACGCAGACGATATAATCCTAATATCCTCTGATCCCACTGAACTCCAACAGATGTTGGGGAAACTCAAACAATCGAGAGAATAGGGCTTCGAATAAATTTTAGCAAAACCAAAATAATGAGTAAAGACAACGTCTAGATTAGTATAGGGGGAAAATGCATAGATAACATATATCTAAAACGAAAAGTATTTAACATATATATTATACCAGTAGCTACATATGGACTGGAAACCATGGCTGTGGCAAAGAAAAGTGCAAATCAGCTATAAATAATGCAAAGAGCTATGGAAAGCAGGATGTTGGATATCTCTATATGAAATAGGATTACAAATGTGGCAATAAGACAAAAAACAGGAACAACAGACACCATGGAACGTATCTCAAAACTGAAGTGGAGCTGGACAGGCCACGTCGCTCGGGACACTAATAACAAATGGACATTAAACATCACCCACAGGAAACTCAGAGACATAAAGAGAGGTAAAGGCAAAGGATGAGATGGGCCGACAATATAAGGAAAAATGGTATCAACAAGTCCATAGATATCTCATATGACCTGAGGAATTGATCATAAATGGATATTACTCGTGTTACATGCAACCCAAAGAACGTAAGATAAAAGCTGGAGTGACAGAATGATAACTAGATGAATTTTTGAAGTATTCATTTCGGTAAGCAGTTGATAAAATCCCAAAACAGCACAGGGCGAACTTATGTATAGCAGAAAATGAAAACTAGAAATACGTAGCATTGCTGCCTTGTTTGTGTGTTTTACAGAAGTAATTTGTAGTTAGCTGTGAGTGTGCAAATAGAGTTTCTTTGTGCAGGTAACTAGCGAATGTTCCACTATATGGCCAAACGTATCCGAACACCCACTGTTGTAGAATCAGAAACCTTTAGCATCTATCACAGTCTGCGTAGAAATTGCCTCTCGTTCCTCCATGAGAGATGCAGTAAGTCCAGCAATTAAAGATAGGAGATTTATCTCGTCTCGTAATCTGCGTTTCAATTCTTCCCAGAAGTATTCTCTCTGAATGATAGTTCCGTTTTTCAAGACCCGTCTCTTCAAATTACAGCAAAATAACCTTCGCTATGTACACAGAGCAGTTATTCTGTTGGTACAGGGAAGACTATTCCCCGAATTATTGCCAGAGTTGGAAACACAGAGTTGTCAAAAATATTAAGATGTATCTCAACTTCCATCCTTCCCACTAGAGAAACTAAGGGACTCAGGCCAAACTATGAAAAACAACCCCAGCTACCAGACTTTACTGTTTGCACAATGCACTCTAATAAGAAGCATTCTCTCGGGCAAGCCCAGAATTGTCATAATCATCGATGTAGTTGAGAATGTCTTGACTTATAAATTCAGTTAAATTAAATTACAGACATCGCATACAACACCTCAGCTGGCACAATTTTTATAACATACAATCACAAATTGATGACGTTAAAAATTGCGTTAAATTTTGATGGATAAAAAACAGTATTCTACTTTGTGGGCAAATTTGAAGAAATAATTTCAATAGTAAAAATAACAATAAAGAGTTTTTCTATCATGAATCAAATACGATCGTAAGATACTTTCTTATGAAATTCGGCAGATTTAATTTGTTATCGAATATTAATGCAGGACTTTAGGGAAAATTTAAGCTACATTACGCATAAGTTGCACAATATGATGGAAATTTAGAGGTCAAATTTGAAAACATTGGCTAGCGATATCAGTTCAAATTTTTTTAAAAAATTATAAAAGAGTAACAGGTTTAACATAAAAATGGGAGAAAAATGTGTCAATAAATAGTATAGTAAAATATTTTTAGAATGCGCGAATTTGCATCGTAAGTAGAAGAGATAACCTGACTAAAGATTACCCGCTTACGGTTTCTAGGACTGCACATGCCTGAAACCCCGCTCTATTGAGAAGCTTCCTAATTCTTATAAACGTTGGTTTAAGCATTACATTGTGTGTCATTAATATATTATTTTATGCATTTAAATATGGCTATCCGACTTGATAACAAATATTAAAAAAAAATTAATAAAAAAATATATTCTAAAAGTAGATGATGATGAAGACGAGAGAATTTTTGATGAACAAACATCTAATTAAGAAAACAATGTGGCTCAAGAAAGACATTATGATAATGGTAGCGAAGAGGGTATTTTAGAAACAATAGATACAAATTATGGACTTTCTTTAAGGTAAAGATAAGAAAACAAAATAAAAATACACATAGCAAACAAAGCTGTTAAGGCTGTATCTGAGAATATACCGGTACGCAATTTTAGAGAACCATTAGAAATCTTCAATTATTTTGTTAAGAAATTAAAAAAAATGCAATAGTTCTCAGACAGAAATGTTTTCTTGAGCTAGCGACTGTAGACCTACCAATAAGGTGGAAATTTTGGATCTTCTTGACCTACCATATTATGCTAAGCGGCTGAAGGCTAAACATTTGAACATACAAGATCTTTAGAAGACTGATAGACCTGGTGCAGGATTCAGATTACTTCTTAGTTTTCTCATATACGATAATAGGAGAACTGGAGGCAAATAAAAGGAAATCAATAAACTGGCTCCCGTAACTATTTCGAGGAATTCGTGGAAAATTAATATAATCTCTCGCCTTTCGAAATAAGTAATAAGCAACTAGAAGTTTTTAAAGAATAATAATCAGATAAAGATAGGTTGAAAATGTTTGCTCTCTCAGATGCGCGCATGCTTGTAGTAGTAACAGAAATATATGTAGGTTAGCAAGCTGAAGGGCTGTACCAAAAAAGCAATAGCTCAAATACTCTTACTATAACTGTCCTAAGAGCACGGGACCCATTGGTTGTATTTTACTCAACACTAAATAAATGTTCGACTCAATTTGGTAATGATACGCACTGGAAATAACCACAAGAGAACCATTACTTGTAAATAATTCCCATACCTTTTGCAATAGACATGACAGACCCTCACATTCTAGCCAATCTTGTAATTCAGAAAATAGAGGGGGTAGCTAAGCCAAAGTATGTGTGACATATCTTGGGATCGATTTCTGGTGCACTCCGTATTTCCCACTAGGAACACTTGAAGCTATGGTTTCCGGAAACGAAAAACCTTTTCCAACTTTATTCGTCATTTGCACCATAAAGGAGAGGGGTAGGGAATCGGACTTGGAGGTTTACGTTGTGTTTTTATCCGAACTAGCGATCTATGATGGTGCGGTTTAGAAGAAAGGTTTTTAAAAATAAATTTTATAGTTTACTGCATAATTATCACCCATATTGAATTTTTGTTATCGAGCACCTTTTTGTAAACTTCAAGCACATGACAATAGCACAAAGCCTAATCTAATAAATATGAAATCATCATTGGAAACTACGTAACATAAAACATCTCATTCAGTTTCACAACCTTGTAACAGAAATTTATTGAACATCCACTGATGTTCTTAATTAGAAGGTGACTAATTTGGGCATTTATTTAATAGAGAGTGTCAATTCTATAACCAACTCATCAACTATTACCTATGCAAATACAATGTAACATATCTTTAGTACAATCTTTTAGCATTTTATTATTGCCACGTATGAGTTTTTTGTGACTCTACCTTGTATATCACGTATTATTTTTATCAAACGTTGTACCGCTGTACTTTGGCATAGGTTGTGAACATACTTATCATAAGATTGATAATATAAAAAGTAAATCGTTCAAAGCAAATAAAAAAACAGAAAAACAAAACATCGTTAAAACCAGGGCAAATAGAACCTTTAAAGTAAATTCAGATAATTTAGGTAAAGATTAGATAAAAATAAATTTATATTTGTCATAAACCGTGATGAATCATTTTGCAGCATTTGGCTGTGGCTTACAGTTCTTGTTGCGCATTACGGAAGCTAAATTATAAAACAACTAAAACAACAACTACTAAAGAGGCATAATTCTCAATTCCCTTTGCAAATTGCACCGAACAGTTGTGAGACTGTTAAAAGAGAAACCATTCGAGTTATACAGGATAATTATAAAAATTAACTGAAAATTTCTTCAGAAATTGCAATAGCGATGGCAGTCTTTTTTTGCTCAGCATTAAGTCAGAGTCGTAATAGTTTGTAAACAAAAGATCAAAATAGCACGAGTAACTGATTATATTGATTAAAGCTTGGCTATTATGTCACACAATGTTTGTTTAAAGTCTTCTAAATTCATTAATGGTGTGTCATCTTAATTACGCAGAAATTTTCAGGGTTAAAGTATACAATTGTCCTCAAAAACTTATAACCAAGTTTGAAATTCTAAAATCACGGCTTAGCTAATATTTATTAAAAACTCATAAGGTTAGAAAAAGTAAAGTAGTAACTTCCAGTAGTTGAGGAGATCAAAAACTAATTTGGAAGAAATAAACAGACAGGTCGCATACAATAATGTAACTTTTAAGATTGGGAAATTATCGGGATAGATTATCAAAATTTATCACACCAGGCAAATATTTGGTTCAGCCATAAAAACAATTACGCAATATAGTAAAATAATAATAAGCGTTGATGAAATAAGAGACGAGTTGAAGATTGAAAAAGTGAGTCTAAAAGCTGACAGAAATCTCTTATATTAGTAGCATTCAAAAATGTTCGCCTTCTCATAATAAATAGCTGTAGCTTAAATAGACGTTAATTCTAATGGGTGTGAATTCTATAATTTTCAGTTTTGATATTTACCATCAATAATCAATACACAAAAGTTTGCGTTTGTAACAATAACACAATATTTGCTGCGTGGAAAACATTAGTTTCCTCCAAATAAGCTGCATCTACAGGAAGTGTTGCTTTATGAATAAAAAGAAAACTGCTACCCAATCTTATCAAATACTTGTGAGGCTTATAGCGAACGTACTCTGTTAGAAACAATATACAATAGTGATTTTGAGGCTTCAATTGTGGTAGATTTTATGTAGACGAAGAACGTTTAGAATGTCCAGAAAATTATTGGGTAAAAAATTATGTTGGACAGAATAACTTACAGAAGCATTAAATGTTATTCAGTCATATTTAAAAACGTTTGGAAGCCATGGGAGAAGGTTTATAAAGAAGGAAAGTGGGTGCCACACGAATTTAAGGAAATCGACATGTATGGTAAAAAAAACAAAGTATTTATAGAAAAGGTAATGCTGTGCTTTTGCTTGAACTTCTGCTACGTTTGCCATCGACACAAACGGCATCGGCTTTTGCTCAGCCGACAAGTTCATACGCCGTCGGCGCATCTTTGATATGAAAGGTGCTGTCGAATGAAAATTGCCGAAAATAGTCCACCAGGCGCGAACGGCAACATTCACGCATCGCAGCTCGGCCAATTTGGTCGTGTCTCAGCACCAAACATGCGACGCACGCAAGTGTGTCTTCACCCGCAAGAAACGTTGCTGCAGCGCGGCTTCGGTCGCGTCTTATCATCCCGCAGATACCAGATCCGCAGCGCAGATGGCCATTGGAATCGCCGACGAGCGAAGCCGAAGCCGATTCAGGTGAGATTGGCAATATTCGTTGGTGGATATCGGTAGCCGATGCTTACGCGACGGCCGTTTAAGGGACGATTTGGCCTCGGTTGACGTTAAACGGGTACTACGTTTCCACACCGCACCACGAGAGCGGCTATTTACACGCCTGCCTCTCCAGTAATGCTCTGTATTTTGTGGGACTGGAAAGGCGTACTGTACTTTGAGCTGTTAAAATCGAATCAAACGTTCGCCTCAACCAATAACAGAACATATGAGGCCAAACGTCGAAAATAGTCCAAAGGGCACGACAAAATCGTCCAACGTTCAGTCACATATTGGGAAACTAGTCAAAGCGGTTTGAAGCACTTGGTTGTGATGTCTTTATCCCACTCGCCATATCTACTAGGCATTGCTTCTTTCGACTATCACTTGCTTAGATTCATAGCACATGTGGTTGCAGAGCAGCTGATAAGATGTCTAAAATTGGGTTATCGAATGAATTATCAAAAAAAGATAAGAGAAAGGTAGAAGAAACTCATAGCTAACGATAGCCAGTACTTTAATTGGTGAGCTTTTTCATTTTATTGTTGAATAAAAACTATTTTTTTTCAAAAAATGCAGAAAGACTTAAATACTGTTATTAGTTCAGTTGAAGCATGGAAAAATTTCGTCCATCAATAAAAAATAATTATATTTGTGTACCAAAACGGCGTAGTGCACGAGCGCTAGTGTTATCAAATGCGACAAAAATGTTTTATAAACAATAAGAATCGCTTTCTATCAGAATCAATTCATACCCACTCAACCAGATCAAAAGCCACCAACTACAGTATGTACAGAGTTGCGAGTATACACCAATAAATAATTAATAATCGAACTTCAACTTATATGGCATTAAACAAACACCAACAATACAATTCCATATTGACCGTTAACAACTCAATTTTCCCCGGACTCTGATTGGCAAATAATTAAGAAAATCCAGAAGGTAAAAATAGTAATGATCTAAGCAAACAAAATAATAGGATTATTAGTTAAATCCCACAAATCGATTTCAACCGTTAGATGATAACGAAGATAACAGAAGCCAACATAACGATGAAAGAAGCAAGGAAACTTAAGCTACCTCCAGTGTTAAAGCCATAGAACCGCTAATACAACTACTAGAATATATAGCAATAAATAAATTAATCATAAGAATATTAAATAACGATGAGGTCAGAATAAAAATATATGCATTAAGACTATTGTTGAAATAAATACAGAATTTTACACATGCCAGCATAAACAGGAACGAAGCTTTAGAATAGTTATATACATCGACTGATGTAGACGATTTAAAAAAACTACAAACACACGGACATATATTTACCAGCATTGCTAATATTAAACAAAAAAACCACAAAAACATCTTTATCAATGTTCTCTGTAAAATTAAAGTCGGCTGAAAAAACAATAAGCAAGTGTGTAACACAAGCAAACTGACACACTGAATACTGATGTTGAAATTCCAAAAGTAAAGCGAATTACCCCAATGAGCAAAATGTGAAAGGTATGGGCACCTTTAGCAATAGAAGCTCTCAATATGTTAAATATATGGATAATCATTTATCTACCGAAGGTCATCAAAAAGAAAACCCCCCCCCCATATTAAACATGTGAATTATAGTGGTAACTATCCTGCAAACCATAAAGGATGTCTTGTTTATAAAGAATTCGAGCAAAAGATATTACCCCCACTAAAAAGCAAACAATCCGTGCCAACTTGTCAATACACAACGCAACTGGTTCAATCAAATATCAATTAAGCTCAAGTAGCCAGCGGAAGCAAAAAGCGACTTGGTTATAGGATCAACAAACATCAGCAAACGAATAAAGAAAGTTGTCTGACTTAAACTACTGATCATTGTCGGTTCTAAACTCAGTAGTGGATCAGCACTTCAAATTTGCAGTAAAGAATGATAATGGATTAGCATATACCAATGAGAACACTTTCAAGATACTATAACAATATATAACAATCGACTATAGGAATGGACCATTAGAGATCTCAGCCCCCAATTGTTTACCAAGACATAATAATAAATTATAAGCATTACCTCCAAAGATTGAGTAATAGGTTCGTCTCCGACGGTGGTTTCCAATGCGAAACATGTACAACGGAGATCAGAACTTATCACCACTAAAGGTACAAAACTACTAATGAGTTACACTGCATAACTACAGACGAACCAACTTATTGGTCATCAGATATGGCAAAAATACCAGATTTACTACACTTCTGCGCATGGTAAAGGGCGTTAACTCAAATTATTTTACAGTAGTATCTTGCCTTGGCCTTTCAGTTGATCACTCGCCAATTATAATAATAGCAGATCCCAACTGATGTTCAAAGCAAAGTCCCCCAGCCTATGCAATAAACAAACAAATTGGAACTTCTTCAGAATGATAATTGATAAAAATGCATCACTTGATGTATGACTGAAATGAAAGGAGGAACTGATTGCTGCAGTTGAAATGTTTTTAGGAGATTCAACAAGCTGAATAGCTGACAACACCCTCAAATATTCGGAAAATCCACAGCACTAGTTGTCCTATTACACCCAAGAAAGAAATTGCCGCAAAATATAGCTTACGTCGCAGATGGCAAATAACAAGACACCCTGATGATAAGTATCAGCAGAATTCAAACAACTTTTCTCTAATATTAAAAACACACCGATGCAATATTTCTCGCCATCTAAAGGCGCAGAATACTTCCTTTGGCGAACGAGTCAAAAAGCTGAAGCAATCATAGAGCTGTGTTACACCTCTACTTTTGGATAATAATATTTGGGTTAGAATCGAAAAAAGCCTTTCCTTTTGCAAATCATCCAAAGGTTTTATTTAAGCTGCTTGACATTGAGTTACAAAAAAAAAAAAAACTGTACAATTTATAGAATTGAAAACTTTACGGTTAATAAAATCAAGCCTATAACAAAGTCGGAATTAAATTCACACACAACTCGCCTAGTGATAACCTGATAACACCAAATTTCTTGTTTATTTAATGAATGCTATTTTGAGACTACGGTACTTTCCGGAACAATAAAAAGACGAAACAATTCTAATACAGGAGCCTGATAAACCAACATAAGTTACTTCCTACAAACCAATTAGGCTACAGCTGGCTTTATCCAATGTTTTTGAGAAACGCCTATTACGAAAGCCACGACCAATACTCCCGTATAACCGCCTAATAATTAATCATTCATTCAGTTTTTGAGATAGCCACACTACAAGTAAACGCGTGCATCGAGTGGCAAATAGCATTTCCCGCGACCTTGAACGCAAACGCTATTGTTCGCCCGATTTCCTCATCGCACAAGCCTTAGATAAAATCAGAGCCTATTATTTAAAATTAAAGACGCGATGCGCTCGACCTGCTATGAAAGTCGTACCTAAGTGACATTTTCTTGTGAGGTATAGAGATTTTCACACGATGTTATTTCCCATTGGCGCTGGAGTTCCTCAGGAGAGTGTTCTGGATCCAATTTTTATAGCTCCACTTTATGAGTGACCTGTTTACTGCAACAAAAACTACAGTCGCTACATTCGCCGACGAACTGCCATACTCTCATCATACACTATCCAAGATACACTATAGAAGAAACGTGGACAAAAAGCGTATTAAGGTCAATGAAAGTAAATTAGTGCACATGACGTTTGCTCTGCCCGCTCGTATTGGTCAATAATAATCCAATTCCACAAAATAAGCACGTCAAACATTTGGGGATGTATTTAATCTGAAAAATAACATAGACGAAACATGTATTGATAACGAGGAAGCAGTTGGGTGAGAAAAAACAGAAAATATATTGGCTTTTTGGGAGAAAATTGCAGCTTTTGCAAGCAACTGAAATATAGGCATTTTAAGACGGTTTCAGCCTAAAGTCTTAAAACCGATGAAAAATGCTCGTTGGTTTATTCCTAATTATGTTATTCAACTATGCAGGGTTTCCTTCAGTCACTAAAGAATTTAAAAATGCAGTATACGTGATCGAAATCGCCTCAGTGCTCATCCAAATACGCTAGTGCAGCCTCTACTAGAAAGTGGTGAATAATCTAGAGTTAAAGGATTTAACCCTACAGCTTAACAAATTGGTTCATGTTCTTCGTGTTATTAGCTTAAGGCATAATCTTCATTTTTATTAGTAGGAATATTATCTGGTTTATTTCGAGCATAACCGTAGTTGTTATTATATACCTACATAACAGTAATAGTAAAGCAAATAAACAAGTAACTAAACAGACTAATTATATAAGATCAATAAGAAGCCTACAAAAGACATACAACTTTCAATAAGATATAAAGTAGTAAAAAGCAAACCACCAATCAATCAACTGATAATTTTACTAACATCTTGACCAGGAAGCATACTTTGGTTTTTACTTAGTCTTTGCCCCACTACAATGATAATTAAAATTACCGATTAAAATTAATTTTTATATCCATGTTCAGGTAAACATCATTAACAACAGTTTGGTCGAAAAAGAAATGACTTTTCGATGCCCAAGCTGATATTCCAAGCTAAAATATAACCCCTGATCATTTCAAATTGTGTGGCTTAGTAACATGACAATTTTAAAGAGTCCACTATGTGCAATTGTGTCGATTAATTGAGCCTCATCATTCCATACGATTTTGGATCAAAATTTGTTTCCAACTCAATAAACACATATTGTTATTTAAAGAATAAATCCGTTTTTGAGACAGCTTGTATATGTTATGTTAGGCGTGCCAGCAACCTCCGCAATTTTCAGGAAGGAAAGCTGTGCTCTAATATCTAATAAATTTATGACTACGTAAACAATGAAATACCAAGGAAATCGGTAAATAAGAAAGATATTTGATTGAACCGGAAATGAAAGTTTTTCACATGTTCAATATACATACAGTTGCTGGAGTGTTCCTTGTTTAAAACTTTGAATAATTCTTTGTTGCAAATTTTCCTAGGTAGCCATCTTGTTGGACTATATCAATCCACTTTCTTCCATAGGCGCGATTAAGGAAGTTTCTAGCAAGGACTGACAAATGTCCTGGAGCACCAAGGTGTATAAATCACATTCTGAATCTGGTCCACCAAAAAAGAAGTTAATTTTCCAAAAATTCATCATAAAATCATCGGAATCAGAGAACAACATCACCAACTCTCCAAATATTCATAGAAATTTACTTTTCTGAACGAATCTATATACATTTTCATCTTACCACAAGTGTTTTAAAATTAACATGACGATTCGTTTTCTTAAAAACCGGCAAAAAACACAAATTATTCGTCGATTATGATTTAAACTAGCTGAAAATAAGGAAACAGCAATTGATGCTTGAATACTTGTCAAACAGTTGAGTTTACAAAGCGATGTCCCTCGTGCTACAACAAAAATTTCTCCAGTACAGTTTTGGATGTTCTCAATCAAGGGTTCTACACTTGAAAGACCGTGTATTAAAGTAAAGATATGTATTGATTAAAAAAAATGTCGGGCAAAATTTGCAATGTTGCGTGGTATGGTAAATATTAACGTGGAAATATTCGACATAGTGTCTCTTGCCGTGTCTCTTTTCAATTGGCAAGTTGGTTTTGTAAATACCTGTAATCAAACTCAAATTAACAAAATGTCATAGAAGGCGATACCACCAGTTCCTTGTTGCAATTGGTATTTATCTCTTTAACACATAATAATTAGCTAACTGAAATCTCTCCTCTTCACTCGCTTGTCTTCATAAACGTTTTGACTCTAACTTACTTCCTTTCTTATTATGATACATATATAGATTATCTTTTCCAACAAATCAGATAAGTTCAACACTGCAGAAAAAATTGTTAAAACATGCCTTGTGTTTTTAAAACTCAGTTATGTAGAAAGATTTGAAATAAGCCACTGTAAATTTGTAATTGTAAAACATGATGGTATATTGGCTGAAATCTATATTTTGTCAACACTTTGTGTGGGTTTTTAGAAACATATGGTTGTTCTTTGAATTTGACCACACCTCGATGCTTTGGTTTTAATTTAGTTTCCAACAAGCCAAATAGCTTGTAACCAATTTATCAAGCATCGATTAACTTTTGTAGCTTGCCATATTCCGATTCGTTTTTCTTTGGATTAAACAGGATTTTCGTGATTGTGTATATGGTCTAAGAGCTATGTGAAACGACCCGAGACATTATGGATAAAATAAAACAGTTTTTCTAGCTCAATTTTTTATTATGCCCACTATAGAATGTATTCTAATTCGTTGAAAGCTGTAGGATAAAAGCGACCACCATATATCTGGATAGTGTAAAGATTTGTCTCAAAGATCAATTTTTCAATTAGTTCTATAATAAAAAGGCATAAGATGTCAGCAGGAGATAATATAACATTCGGTATATTGGGACCACAAATTTTTTGAAAAGTAAAAGATTTAGTAGCGTAACCTCCTACTAAAAAAGAGTCTAGCAATTCCCAAAATATTTGCTGCACGCTATAACTTCACAAGTCGCCGAGATGATTCTAAAAATTTAACAAAATAATCATCGTTTTGATTTTTGATTATCTGGTAGCCCTGATGAGTTGTTTCTGAACTACAAATTGTGACCCGTGCTTTCCAGCATGGCCTGCAACCGTCTATAGTGTTACTTACCTGAATAGCTCTCTTGTGAAGGCTACGACAGATTTCGCTTTAAAACATTGCGTAATGCAGTTAATATATGTTTACAAAAATTTAAGGAATGTGAACAGGCACAAGTTGTCATTTTTAACAATGACAAATATCTTGAGTTGATAATATCCGCACGCATCATTCACGCACGTCCACGTATGTTTCAACCCCTTCTGTTATTTTAACGGAAACTTTGTGGCAATATTTATAGCAAGACTATTAATATAATTGAATTAAACGTCCTTCAAAAAAATAAAATCTAATCTCGTGTATATTTTAAAACTTGACGAAAAAACACTAACTTATTCATCCCAACACAAATAAAAATATACGATATAGTTTTCCATGAGGACGAAAAGCAAACCTTAATAACATGGATGTATCATTCGCTAAAGCAGATAATATTTCAACACTCTTTTCATAATTATCCTCGTCTTGAATCATCTTTAAAAAAGCAAAATCCACTTAAAAATGAATTGCTGCTGCATGTATTAAGCCATGCCTACTTTCTGTCCATCATTGCATGGCGTTTGCTAATTACGTAAAGAGACGGATGGCTCGTCCAACGCGAGTCTAAATATAGGTTGACTACGCAATTGTATTTCCACCAAATTACGCAATTTCCATCCGAAAAGTTTCAAATAACGCCCAGTGTGCGTTTTCACCGAAATAGAAGCTGCCTACATGTTGTTATGCTGCAATGCATACAACACAAGGTCTCGGCATGCGTATTCCATTTCAACCGCTTCAAACTGTATATCTGCCTCTAACAAGATTAGAAGTATGAAAGGATTCACGTTCACCTGAAGCGCGGAAGGTCGATCTTTCCATCTCTGTCCCACGTGACATTGATTGATTCTTGCCTATTGAATAAAGTAAAGCGTGCCTGAAAGATAATGCTCCTTTACTAATTGATAAGGATCGAATGTTTCTTGTTTTGTTGTTTTTTAGTTAATTTTTGATTAATTAAGATTGAAACATTTTTTCGAAACATTTTTAATATTGAAAATATGGTAAAGTACGTAGTGCACACAATATTTCATTATCACTAAGGAACCAACATGACCCTTAAATCAAATATTTATGAACCACATTATTTTAAAAAATTCAATTTGCTTATACAAACTTGCTTACCATTCCAACTTAGTCTTATTAGACTTTTGTTCCTCAAAAAAAAAAACAATATAAAATTAATTAATTTTCCCTTATAGGTATGTGATCTTCAATAATTAGAAGGGTGTCTCAAAAAATGTATGATTTAATTTAAAAAACAAGATTTTACTTTTTTATTAGTTAACAAAGTTATGATATTATCGTAAAGGATAAACATTTGGCATTCTCAAATTATTTTCACAAAATTTTTGATTACTTCGAATAACTATGGCCCAATTTTGCCGATAACTCTTCAAATTTTTGTTTTCAACTCAGGAGTCGTTCTTATTTTCATAGCATAAACTTCAGTCTTCACGAATCCCCAAGAGAAGAAATCGCACGGTGTGAGGTCGCAAGATCTTGGTGGCTAGTTCACCCATTGTTTTAGGAAAAAAGTCGCTCATTAAATTTTTGCTTCAACAATTGGATTGTTTCAGGCGTTGTATGACAGGTGACACCGTCCTGCTGGAATAGCAAATCCATGCCGTCCAAATGAGATCACAAAAAAATCCACGATAACATTCACGATTGATATTCGCTGCGTTTCCGGCTCCATTTTCAAAAAAGAACGATCCAATCACTCCAAAATATAAAATCCACATCTTTCGGTATCCAAAATTTTTCTAAGAAAATCATCTTTAGTGACGAGACGCATTTCTACATTAAAGAATATGTCAATAAGCAAAATTGTAGTGACTGACGATGCACTGACGTTTCTGAACGCTTCGTTACACCATCATTTTCAGGGACAACGCTTTCAGATGAACAGCCGGTACGATGTCAATCTGTTTTTTTTGTCTGTAATCAAATCTGTTTGTTAAAATCTTTTAACAATTTTACATTTGGTGTTTATAATAAATTTTAACAATAGTCACTTGCTCCTCCACTGAGTAACACCCCGTATTGACTAACAGCAATCCGTTTACTATAAAATGTCGCTAAGCAAAACTTTGCCAATCTTGCAGGAAAAAATAGCGCGTAGTGCTACGTTTCATTTGGAACATTCAAGAGTTTAATGACTTTTAAGTAACACATTGTAATGCATCTCTCCTTATTTTGGATTACTTTTATATAAAAGCTTATTGACATACCAACTAAATGAACAGATTTTGGAAACCTTGCCGCAAAAAGAAAAATAATTATGTCAGACGTGTAGTATAGCTCATAGGAGCGTAGTGTTTACAGCTGCAGACCTGCCGTTTTCCGCATCCATATGAAAATATTCAAATTTTTCTATACAAGTTTACGGCGTTTTACTCAATCTCTTATTCAACCGATTTCTATTATGCAAGCCGCATTTTAATTAAAAGCCAAAACAGCAATTTATTTTTCCTGCCATTAAGCGCACGAAAACTCAATTGCTGCAAGCAGTTTTAAGCCGAAAATAGCAAGCCTCGCTTCCTTTTAATTTCTTTAAGCCAGCCCGAAAAACAAGTTCAACTTCGCGGCGCTTAATTATTACCGCAAGGCGCAGAGTTACGAATTAACGCGGCGACCCAAAAAGTCAGGCTCTTCCAAATAATTAAGGACTTTCACAAGCCTTTCAAATTGGTGGTAAATTTTGCCGTAGAATAACTAATTCGCCGGCAGGCCGCGTTGCCAAATAAAATGCAGTTAACTTGCCCGCCTACGAGCGGAAATAGAATAAAACTAAAAGTATAATTTGATGACGGTCTGAATAAATAAAAAATAAATGCGAGGTAAGTTTATTTAAATAACGGCATTATATCGTAACATGTTTGGAGTTAAGTTGGATAAAATTAAAGTGAACAGGAAGGAATTCAAGGCACGTATCGTATACGCATGCTTAGGTAGATTTTTCGTGAAGGCCGACTGTATTATCATTTTAAACAATAATTTACGTCATAATCAACAAGAGTACCCTAAGGTCAATAAAATTTTCCGAGGTAATCGAATGAGGAATTTTAAAATCATTGAAAAGGCTGATAAACATACCTAAATATAGCGGCAGTTGCCAGTATAGGCTCTGTTTGCTAAATTAATATTTCAAGGCACTAGCGGGATCTTTAACATTTATTTAATCAAGGAGCACCATTTCCGCAGTGGCATGCTATTTCATTAATTCTACTAGAATTGCGTGGTCTATCCCAAAAATATCAAACCAATGATCAATCGCTGCGATATAATCTAGCAGCCGATGAGAATCGACTGTAATGCGCACATATATGAGGACGACTTCACTATATATTTTCTGAAATTTAGGAGAAATTTAAGTTGGCACAATCTAATTTTCCAAATGGTAAATTTCTCGATTTTATTCCATACAATTGCCCTCTTGACTCACTCCCTAAAAAATATTCATTATTTATTTATGTACCAACTAGCTAAAATCATGTTGGTTGAAAACACCTGCTTGTATTTTCAAATAAGAGACGTACCAAATACAAATATGTAACATTTCAAATGAATTTTATGAATGAAAACTTTATATACGTGGTCTGTCTCAGCAGTACCGAGCCAATGTTAATGTAACAAAAACAGTTTACGCTGCCGCAATGTAACCCGACAACCGATAAAAGTAGACCGCAACATGCATGAGTGAATTAGGACGACTTCACTGATAAAACCTATTGCGAGGTAATACAAGCTGGTTTAAATATGACCGAGACTGATTTGTGTGTAAACAAGCCACACTGCGCAGCAGCTGTGCGACCTTGAGAAAGTGGAGCCACAACCTCCACCCTCTCTTGTGCTCGGGTTAGAACTTGTTCAGTCCTGTTTGGGAGTTGCGAACAGAAGGTACCGCGGAACGTGGAACAATCCATTTGATCAAATTCCTCTTTGGAGAAAACGTCCCGTCCGCCTGAAATTCACCGCAGACTGCAACAACAGTATGGGGAAGAGTGTCTTACGGACCCGTGTGTTTGAGTGGTGTAAGTGCTTCAGAGAGGGTCGAGAATGAACCGCATGAACGTCAGTTGCGAACATCCGTCACCGAGCCAAACATTGATCATGTAGACGCGCTTATTCGTGAGAATAGATGCAGCAGTATCAAGAAACTCGGAGCAACGCCGTCCATCAGTGTTGGTAGTGTAGAAGACATTGTAAAAACCAACTGCACTATCGCATTGTAAATTCACGGTGGGTACCATGCATTTTGACAAACGTAAACAAAATGGTACGACCGAAGCTGCCAGTCGTCTCCTACAGCAGTTTGAAGGCGAAAGTGATATATTTTTGAAGTCTATAGTGACTACCAATAAAACGTGGGTGCACTACTTCATTCGCTAGTCCCAGCAGTTAACACGCAAGTGGCATATCAGTTATCTCAAACCCAAGAGAACGAGGAGGAGCCGTTCAGCAGGAAAATTGATCCCAACGTTATTCAGGGACTGGTAGGGTATTATCATGTAGACTTTCTGACGGATGCCAGCTTATTACTATTAAAGAAAAATATCCAATCCAAGCGAAAGACAGGTGGAAAGCGGGTAGCCTTCCTTCAAGCCAATGCACGTTTCCATATGGCCAAAATAACAATGAAAACCCTGCGGAAATTAAAATGGGAACTTCTGCCACATTCGTTGAACACTTGCGATTTGGGGCCAAGTGATTTCTACCTGTTTTGCAGGCTCAAGTCAGACTTGTAAGGCATGTGGTTTGGGCACAACGTCATCCAAACTGTTCGAGAGCGGATACGCCACCAACCAAAAGCCTTTTTTAAAGAGGGCATCGGGATGCTTCCAGGACGTTAGAAAGCAGGAGTGTACGTTGAAGACTGACGTATGCAAGTAAGTGTGTGGCAATTTGGAAATCAGTCCCGGTCATATTTGAACCACCTTGTAGTTAGTAAATGTTACATGTCGTATGTAATCATCACATTTGCAATGACAGCGAACAGAGCAGCAAATAATCTGTATCAAATTTTGAGCGAAACTGGAAACTATTCGGATTCATTCACCATACCTGTAATTACCCAATATAGTCGGAACAGGCCAAGTACAAGACAATAATTGGTGGTCAAATGTTACTAATACATGAGAAAGAGGGGTATTAGATGCAAAATTCGATTCCCTTTTTACTATTTCGATGGTCTACAAAAAGCAAATTAATGATGAATAGAGCAATTCCGTAAAGTAAAACATTCGTTAAATAAAAGAACATTTTAGCTGTCTTTAAAGTATAAACATTTTATAAACATCATAGACAATCAGTACTGAATATTTTTGTAAATTAGAATTTTTCATAAAGAGCTTATCACGTCCTACAAAATGGGACTGTCGATTTATCTTTTACTGCTTTTATTTGTCTGAATACAAAACGTGACACAAAGAAGACAGATGATGGAAGTCAGGGCTTCCAAAGTATAGAATTTTCGGAAGAAAGTGTCGGAAGATAATTTTAAAGATATCCTAAATCATCAAAATTTTGTAAATTTTTGTGTCACATGCTGATGGTAATATGAGCCTTCGCCAGAAACTAGGACCTATTTAGGCATTGCAGTCGCGCCAGTGGCCAAATATGGCAAGTCAAGACGCATTAATCGTAATTATGTCTGTCATACTCTATGTAAATTTTACTAAAGTATTTTCTTTCTATGTGCACTTATGATAAGCTGTAATTCAAGTTTCTAATGCAAAAAAAGAGGCCACATCGTCAAGTCATATAACTGTATGCATAGTGATGAGATTATGGATGAATCCATAGTAAAATAATGGTGTAAAAAATTTAATACCCGTCTGTCACTATGGGTGATTCGTTGTATTGAATTATTAAATTATTCGACAAAATAAATGAAATCGATGTCAAATTTGCACAATTTTTTGCACTATAAATCATAAAATTTCCACTAATCGTCTTGTATTCTACAAATACTTAGTACTAATCTTCCGGTGACCAGGTGACATTTTGTAACACAGAAGACTACACTTGAAAAGTTTTAATTAAGTTATGGAATAAACCCACAAATATTTCTAAATACATTTAATAATCAGTTAGAAAAACCTTTTATAACAATAAATGGTTTGAAAAGAACTAATAGTATAAAACAGAACAAGACATATAACAACATGTTTTTGTGTAAACCACTGGTTGTAGTCATTTTAGAATTAGCACTTGTAGCAAACAATCAGATAATTTCTAATCGATATCAGTAAATGACACGATAATTCACTATCTTAGCGTCTTCCTCCTCTAATACAGCTTCACCAGAAATATCATCCAGATATTAATTAGCCAATTTTTCAAGCTCAGCTTGTGTCAAATGTGTACACAAAGTATACTCACTTCAAAAATGCAAGAAAAACACTACTGATTATTGAAATACTAACACTATTTAAAATAAATAATATTTTATTGAAACTTTTATTTTTCAATTAAGCATACCATAATCAAAAAACGGTTAAAGTATTAGAATCACATGTGCACGTCTATCCGAACTCTAGGGAAACTAGTGATACCACGTGTAAAATAAGCAAAAAGCGGTCTCACTCGTTCAAATTTGGCACGTGTAACTTACACTACGTAAGAATTTTTTGTCGTCGACAACAAGTTAGCGAATTTGAAAGAAGGCATAAAAGGGCCGTTTTTTACGAGAAACGGGCGAAGAATTGGTCACCATAGAAGTATTGTGACGCAAATGTAGAGTAAGGGGGATGAAGAAGTTACTCATTCGCGAAGACCGCGGTATGGAGTAGGACATTGGACAACCAACCAAAAGTTCGTCATCTTCAGAGGTTTGCGGTTACAGACAGAAGCATAACTTTACTTACCCAAGCGCAACAATAGTAGAGTGTTACTTGGTACCGATTGTCTACCTTTTTTGTTCGAAGTCGATTACTCGCAATGGGCCAACATACATGAACTTTCCTACATCGATGATAAAGACTACAATGGGCAACAGAAAGACGTCTGTAGACACACCAATAGCACAGAATTAATGACTCCAATTCAAAAATAATTATTTAGGGAATATTTTTAAGTTTTTTTAGAAAAAAATATATTATACAATGTCAGATAACGTAAAACTTGACTAAGAAATAAATATTTCGCAAAAACGATGTTGAGAGTGGTTTAATCTCCCATCTGGCCATCCGAAGGTTAAGCAGAAAATAAGTCTGTATAACCACTGCGTTTTTTCTCTTTAAATCATCACTCAAGATAAAGACAGAACTTGAATTTCTTGTACTATATCTAAATGTAAATACATGGAATGGCATCAAATAGGTATCACCACTTCAGAAACTCAATAATGGACAAATTACGACAAGGCATTTAGAATCTCACAAGAGGATTGTTATTTATCAACACTATTTTTCTTTGGGATAACGCCTGTGCACATATTAAGAAAACGCAGCAACTTCTTCATAGTTATCTAGAAAGTTTTAAATTGTCCTTTTATAGTCGCAATTTGATCCTAAGTGACTACCACTTTTGACACTAGGACTAATAATGTGTTTATATTGCTCATAACTTACTATACGATATGTTAGATCAAATATCCTTGAGATAAATTTAAAAAACCGTTCAAATATCAAATACGGTGAATGTTGTTATCATTTTTGTGCAGCTTTAAATACTAATTAATTTGACAAATAACGGTTAAGCAATATTAATAAAACTATAAATAGAACATATTAATTGATAACAACAAATGTAAGCTTTCATATAGTCGTACTTAAATGTTTTCTCCGTTTAGTTAAATTACACAAAAATTATGCAATAGTGAATTATAGAGAATTAACTATTTGAAAAACAAAGTCGTATACGTTTTTATTGTATTACATGCTACTGTTATTCCACGTGATAATACTTAATACAATGAACTGCTATTACACTAACGACAAATTGGTTTTAATTACCCCAACATGGCGTTAATCACAAACAACTTTAATGATCTTTTGTATGTCGAGCTTGTTCGCAATCATAATGAAGGTGATAAATTACTAAAATAGGAAAACAACTCTTGGTGTTAGAATGTAGGTATCGGCCGGTTCCTTAGGTATTTCGCAGCCATTATTCAACGTGTAAAATAGAAAAGTAAATTTAATTAATTAAGCATGCCATTTTGATTGCATAAAATAAGGATATTATTTGTTTTTGAATTCCCAATATCTAACGAAATGTGTTTTAAATTTCGTAAATTTTTCCTAGACTAGGAATTAAATAAAAAAATTGTTTCAGCACTGCCGACTAGTGCTCTTATTTTTGTAAATTCAAGCAACACTGTACAAGGTGCGTTCAAGTTTAAGGTATCCAAATTTTTTTCTGAAAAAATGTTTACCCTAGAAAATTGAGGTTTCTGTTACTTGCTTCTCAACGTATCTCCCCCTAGACGTAAACGTTTTTTGCAACGTCGTCGCTATGATTCCATGGTTGTTAAGAACACTTATTTAGAGTGTGCTTTGCCCACTGGAAAATCCCCGATGTAACAGCGGCTCGAAACAAAATGAACGGCATTACGTGTCAACATGTCCTGAGACTTTGTGGGCCATTTTGAAGAAACGTTCCGCATTTTGAGGTCATCGTGCAAAATGGACTCCTACTGAAATGCCAAGTGTAGAGGCAATATCACGCACACCTAATCGACGGTCTTCGACTTGCGCAATCATGGTTTTGGTCCGGCTGGTTCGTGGTCAAGGCTATTTCGGCTCGTTATCACACAACTCTCGACCTTCTTCCACACTCACTAACATTTTAATATCCATACGTCTTCATTGCACGTCTCACTCAATTGGCGATAAATTTCGATGGGCGTTACACTACGCAAGAGGAGAAAACGGATGATTACACGTTCTTCTTGAACCCTAAACATCACTATTTAAAGTATTCAAAACAACACTCAGTGCAATGGCGATAATTCGACCTGAGTACATTGTATGGTGCTGCCATCCTTATTACAAATTCAGAAATATCTTCTGCGAATTTTACAATTAACGGCATCTTTCTATTTATTCTCACTGTTGAGAAAAAAATTTGAAGCCCTTAGAACTTGAACGCACCTCAAACTAATATAAATTTGTTTGGGTGTAATATTTTTGTCGAAAATACATTTTTAAAACAATCTAAAATTTTGAAGTGTCAGTAAAATATTGACACTTATTCCAAGAGAGCAAATAATTTTCTGCGCGCCCATAACCGTGTGCAAACGGGTAGTCAGTAAACGGTAGACTGAAAGAAGCTTCAGCAAGCGTACGCTCAGAAGCATTCATGTGTGCGAGGCCTAAAATACTACTTTGTCTCCGAAAATTACCGAACTATTTTTTTACGGAAAAGAATAGAAGCGCTTGCTCTACTTAGCACCATCATATTCTTAAAGGTTGTATAAGTAAAGAAAATTTGTCCATCAATTTCTAGGTGATTGAAAAAGGACAAGCGTTAAACTTTGTTTGACAATAAACAAACTTGCTCTAGAAATTCAGGATTTATTTAAAAAGATGTCTAGAAATAGGTCATTAAGAAGAAGTGCTGAGTTTGAGTGACATTCCATTCCAGAAGAAGTGTTCCAAAGACTTTTCCATGACCTATAGTATCGTCAAAGTTACTGTAGTAAGAAAAATTATTCTTAAGAGCTTTGTGATAAAACATGTTTAAAACCGCGCACCAACTGTTCGCCCAATCAATTCGTTCGAAAGTCGTGTAGAAATAGACCATTATATCATCTTACTGAAAGTAACTTTTTGTCACCCAATAACTCTTCGACGCGTGAGCCGAAGGATTCTCATGGCATGTGGACGTCACCAATGAAGTTGGGTCAAAAAAGAATGACCCTAGAATAAAGAGTGGTATTATTCCACAGCATACTGTAACCGCTGGTACAAATGATTTTCCATAGTAACATGTCAATTTAAGGAAGTTCAATAGGTTTAATTGAATTGATTAAGTGGGCTTCGAAAAATTATATTTTATAAAGCGTAAAACAATAAATGTTATCTAAGTTTAAATCATGATATTACCAATGTTCAATGTGTGACTCTCTTATTACACAACACGCGTCTATACGATAATCTAATTCGTCCAAAACGCATTAACAGGCCTAAATTCACAGGTAAAGCGGTCTTGAAGCTCATTCAATCTTATTGGCAATGGTGACACGTAAATAAAATCTTTAACATGCCACCAAAAAAATAAATCACAAAGCCAAAGTTATAATGTGGCAAGTTACACCCTGCAAACAATATGGGGTGTCAAATTACCAAAGTGCTCGTAAGCCAGGAAAAATTCAGAAGCCATGACAAAAACCAGGAGAACCATCGGCCAGACAACAATATGTCAGCTCCAAAACTTATATTAAACAAAATTATGTAGAGAGGGTACAAAACAAGCCGGTTCCTAAGCATGAAGACCTTAGCAGCATCGAGTTAAAATTGAAATTACTACTGGAAAAACCAAATCTCCGAGAAACGGAGAAAAGGAATATAAAACCATTAAACCTCAAGAAATGACTAATTTGCGTATTTTAAAGTGGAATGCTAATTGGCTAAAACAGCACCTATATGAACTCAAAATATCCCTTTCTATATAAAAAATTGCTACATCTCTCATAGCTGAAACACATTATAAGAAAGAAATTTTCCTGATCAATACAGTGAGATTTGTTATCAAGCAGCACATCCAACAATATGAGGAATTTAAAATGCAATCAGCTAAATATCAAGCGACTTCAGTTAACACCAGAAAAAAATTAATCTCTATAGCAACTTTAAAACAAATTACCGAAATCATCTTCAAAATTTTCATGAAAATTTTATTCTTGGAGGACATCTCAATGCTAAAAACGCCAAATGGGGTACCGGTATACCACCATTAAAGGAAATCGGCTACGTCAAGAAAAAATTACTATGGATATTTGGTATATTCTATAAACGTATTGGCCTGCTGATATCAACAAGAGGGCACATTTATTACATTCTTTGTCCGTAAGATTATCTCGACAAATTATATCAAGATTGGTGATAAATTTATTTTGAGTTTAGACCAATCCTCCCTGATTTTGACACAATGTGAAAATACTTAATAGAATTCAATTTGTAAGAAATATGGCTCAAAACCCTCAAAGAACTGGAAATGGAATTGAAAATTTGGTCAACGAATTCCAAGAAGTAGCCTGGATAAATATATCATACCTACCAAAGAAATTTAAAGGCAATAACTGTTCCAAAGAAATTCAGAAACTAATAACAAAGGAAAAAACATAAATAAATAGCAAAACACTAGAAATCCGAACAACAAAACCATTTTAAATAGATTATCGGATATGATCAAACAAAAAGTACAAAAATTAAAAGACATCTACATAGATACAAAAGTTATCTTTCTAGAAAACTACCAAGAGGATAAAAAGGCCGCTCACTCAGATGCCACCAATTTGTAAGGAAAAAACAAGGAGCAACCAAGAACAAGACGACGTTTTCGCGAAAAACAGTCCAAACATAACAAAATCAACAAGTGTACTCAAAACAACAACCAGCGATAGGACAGAGAACCTATTCAGCTAGTGACTAAAAGGAAGAATGAAAGAGGTATTATATATTAACATCAGATCTAATAAGCTTTTGGTTTTTAATTAGTTAGTGCTAAAGAAACTACCTTAAGATGCGTGCTAAAGCTTCCGACTCCAAAAGGACCCTACCGAAGTGCAGGGGTGTAGATTCATTGGCTCATAATGTTGAGTAAACTTAAACCAGTCATCAATAACAAACAACTTGTTCCGGAATATACGTTCTACAATGAATCAAGTGTATTTAATTACAGACGTAATCGAAGAATTGCTAAAATAAAATAAATGTGCGAGCCCGTGTTCCTGAATGTGGCGCAAGCGTCTGATAATGTTCAGCATGATGATCTGTTCTTCTCAAGATTGACACTCTCCTACCGATCGAATCAGCTACTTGAATTCTAACCTGTCAGAGAAATAATTTCGCATTAGGCAATATTACGAGTACTTTGCACTTAAAGCGATTAAAGCGAGTGTATTACAGCTGTGGTTTGTCAAATGTATACTAGTAACTCGCTCAAAGCAAATAAAGGTTTAGTGGTTACGTTTACGGATGATACTACCGTTATGACAATAGACTCAGATGCAAATAGTGCGACTAACAAACCACAAAAAGCTCTAAATAGTGTAAATGTCTGGATTAAAAATGAAACTAGTCTAATCTTGTCAACTTTGCAAACAAAAAACAATAGTATATTCTAGAAGCAATTAATTAGTCTTTCCCCACTGCAACTGATCCAAGTATCTAGGAAATGACATTGGATGCGAAGCTCAGATGAAAAAATACGTAAAGGAAAAACGATGCAAATAAGAATACAAAAAGTTATACTGGCTTATCGGAAGTAAATCTAGTTTTTCCACCTACAACAAAGTATTATTGTAGAAGCAAATTTCAAAACCTCCATAATTTTACGATATCCAGCTGTGAGGGTACCAAGTTGGCAAATATTAAGTCAATTCCTGCGGAACATAGTATTTGAACGAGGTACATTAGAAATACTAATTTTCATCGCACTCTAGCAGTGAAAATAATCACCAACGAAATCAAATGATTTATAAAGACCCAAGAAGACAAGCTGTATCACCATTCCAACAACGAAACCACCCAACTGTTGGATAGCACCAACTTGGTATGATGTCTTGAACTTCAATTAGTAGAAAGTGCTTAAAAGTGATAAAAAAAGATGAGTCGAACTCTCACCATAATTTTCTGTCTTTAAACTGTCGATACTATTTTAGAATGATCTGGTGGCCTGGCATTCCATTGTCGGCAAAATACAGGCTGCACAATAACTGATAAACACTTCGGATATTCTGAAACAATCTGCCAGTGTGAAACTAAAGCTCATGCTGCAACTTCATCTGCCACAAGGAAGTTAGTAAGCTTGAATTTTGAAATGTAAGGATCTGCCCTTCTTTAGCTCATTGGGCCAAACGATTATATTCGTGGTTTGATAAGTGCATGCCGTTAAAAATAACTCTGTATATAACTAAACGATAAAAAATAAATACGAAGAAACTTGTCACAAATTTCAAAGAGCACCAAAACCACAAAGAAAATATAGAGCAAATGCTGTTTTCAATAAAAAAGTTAAAATGTATAAGAAGTCTGAGTTTAAACTTAGATTATTAGAAGTGTTTTAAAACAAACAATATATCAAATAGAATTTTACGAAAATAAAATACGCGAGTAAAAAATCTAGTGTGATTAAAAAATAATAAATCAATTAAAGATGAGGAAGTTCTCATCGAATATATTAACGCGTCAATAAAGGGGTTTTTCGTATTAAAGACTTAATTGGAAAGATCAACGAGCAATATAGATTCATTGACATGTCGTGTGCAAGTGCCAGATGTGCGAATAGATGCGGCATAGAAATCTACTCCAGACTGTAAGGGAATACGAAATTTGTTTACAGTAAACCAATACTAGCATTTTCATTTTATTGCTTAATTATTATCGCTAGCAGCAGGTAGTCTCAGAAAGGGGGGCGCAATAAAAAAATAACCTGAAGCGAAATAATCACGCGCCATTAACAAAAAACATCAAAGCTAAACCTCTAAGCTGGGGGGGGGGGGTTAATTCTCAGTTTACTTATGAAGAAAAAGCAAATCATGAGAAACGACTGCATGCAAAACCAAAACAAGATTTGCGTTGACCTATAAGAGAACAAACTTTGAGAATTAAAACAAAATTCAAAAGCTGACGAGTGCCAGAGCCCGCACAAGGTTAAATAATACAAAGAAAATGCAAATAAAGTGCAAAACATGGTAATTTTTAGGAAGCAGGAGCTGTGTCGCCTCATATGTAATTCAAACTAGACGCAGGCTGTTCACTCGAAGAACACCTGCGATATCATGCAGTTTTTTAAAAATAATAATATGCGAATTAGATGATTCCAGCCGACCAGGCAGCTTTTTCTAATTATGTAACGGTTCATACTACGGCAATTTAGAAAGACTCAAAATTTGAAAATATTCCACGGACGCAATAAAAAACAGATAGATCGACTTGTTAATTTGCATTTTACGATTTGTTTGTATTATACATCAAATTTCAATTTAATTTAAGTTTAAGCTTATGATTTTGTCCTAAGCAACTAATCACAATCTTTAGTCCTGTAATTTTGTAACTGTTCTAACATATATATGTTTAACTCTTCAAGTTGTCTCAATCTGCAACATAAAAAATTGCCTTTCGTTCATAAACAAATTTATATTCTATTCAGAGTAGACTTCATAAATGCAAGGTCCTCCTAATATACGCGAAATATATTTTTGGGCACCATCTGTAGGTTTTATGAAACTTAAACATATGTTTATGTAACTGTGTGCAACACATAAATTGGCAATTTTTTTAGATAACTACCGATTTCAGTAACTACAACGAAAACCAGCTACACCACCGCAAATCGGGTTACTACAAGAAGGCTTGGCACTCGAATTAGAGTTCATCCGTCGCTTCAAAGGGGGAACTGCTAGGCCAATTCGGACGACAATTGAATGACAACACAATTAGAAATTTAGTACAGCAATTTAAACGTGACCATGTTTGAGGACGTTTGTTTAAATCGACGTTTTAATACATTTTTTAACGATTTCATGGACAGCCACAAAAAGGCTGACGAAGGTTGCGAAAAACATTGAAATGGTTGCTGATGACCCTGATTAGAGACACAAAATTAGTTATATCATGTGACCGCTGTCACGGCAAATTTGATATTTTTTTTGTAAAATTATAATGAAACCCCGAACAATTTTGAACAAGATTTGATTTTGTAAATGAAATTTTGAGATAAACAAATCAATTTAAACCAAATGCATTTTACCAAAAGTTTATTTTTTCTCGGATGGGTACATGAATAAGCAAAACTTTCGCTTTTGGGGTAGCAAAAACCTCCACTTGTGTGTTATACAGTGTATAGTACACGATCTCCTATAATATAATTATAGTTCCGATATTCTTGATAAATCTATAGACAGTCAAGTCTAAGTTCTGGAGAAATTGATTCCTATCGCGCGACATCAAAGAGTTGCAAGGTTATCTTGGTTCCAGCAAGACGGGGCTACTGCACATCAAACATAAAGGAACCTAGATCTCTGAACACTTGTGATTTTTTTTCTGTAAGGGCATTTTAAGGATGGGGGATCAAATAAGACAAAACAGAGAAATCAAAATTAATACAATTTCTGATGAAATTCGACACCATATAGTGATTGCTTATTAGACCCGTCTTGAGAATTTGATTAAAAATGAAGGAAGACACCCCGAAGATCTTGAGCATTATTTGTTGTAATTGTACTTCTTATTACAAAATAAAAATTATTGTTCAAACGACTTTAATAAGTTTAAAAATAAAAGATTTTATACAGTGGTCCTGAGTTTGTGTTAGTTAAGAAGTTTTTTAGTGGCTTTGTAATCCAGATTCTCCCTTCTGATATACCCAAGGAATCTAAGTTAGTTCGATAACTTTAGACTAATGCATTAATTTATAGTTAAGTCCAAAGCAGTTTTTTTTAATTATACAGAAGCGTTGTTCGGTTAAATTTTATTCAACACGTTAAATCGCATTACAATCTCTTAACTAATGTTATTTTTTTTTTGTTAGTAGACAAAATTATTAAAGCCTCCCTTTGTCTTTTTTCAGAGAAAATGTGAAATTTGAAGTTTCTATTAACTCCCTCCTTGTTTCATGGTGCATCATAAAACTATTTTTTTATTACTCCATGGTGCATCAGCTCTTCTTTTAAATCTTCTTTTTCTTCTCCTTTTTGCACTCAAAACAATTTTTTTCGCTCATTTTTCTCTTTTTATATAATTGTTGTTACATTTATCATTGTGTCCCTCCTTCAATTTTTTATTTTTTAGTCTGATCCATCTGTCACACTTAGAAATGACAAATTAAGCGTCTTACTTCAACGACAATAGCTACAGGTATCGGTTTCTACTATGCCAAGCTTCCATAGAAGACTACTAAAATAACCAGGTCATATCAAATCTGCGTTATGGGGTACTTTTAGTTTGCGTGGTTCCTCCAAAGAAATAAATCTTTTAGTTTTATTTTCTTCTTGTGCGTTTTAATTTAAAATATATACTTGTGTATAATAATGAAAAATAAAACACAAACAGACTGTAAAATATACTGTACTATTATCCGTAGAAAGAACAAAATCGATTGAAATAAACTTAGAGAACGGAACATTACTGCGTAACAACAAAAACACAGTTATAAAAGTGCGACAGGGATGGCAATTGACATTGATAAAACTTTCTGGCATTTTTATAGCAGAAATTATACAGAAAAGCACACGAATTGTAACAACAAATAGATCGTTTTCCGTATAGAGTGTCCATTTTTCGAACCGCATAAAAATTTTATTGCTAAGTTTAAAAGTATTGATTGCTAATACAAAAAAAAGTACAAATTGAGTTTTTAACAAAAGCTCTTTATTCCTCCAACGAATGGGTAGTTTTCTGATCTCCCTATTACAAAGATGATTGTGGGACCAGTCAGTCATGCACGAACGCTTCAACATCAACATCGTCATCACATCTTTGTTCTCCGAGCGCTTGTTTTAGTGGTTCAAACAAATGATAATCGCAGGGCAACACGTCAGTACTGTAAGAAGGGTAGTTCACATCAAATCCTCATTTTTTAGATTCGTTTTGCGAACAATATTGTCATAATAGCACAAACACTGGAGGAACTAACATAAATGTTAGAAGAACTAAATGCAGCAACAAAAACTATGGGACTCCTCATAAATTTGGAAGAAAGCAAATATTATGACTAATTATAATATACCAAATAACCCTGTATACATAAAAGGAAAAATATTACAAAGGGAAGAAGCTCAGACAAGCAAGAGTAGAAAAATAATTCGACAGGCGACCACGACTAGGTTGGGCAGGATACAGCAAAATGGCGAACACTATTTTCAAAAGCAACTTCCCGAAATATTTAAAAACGAAAGTTTACAACGAATGTTGTATCCCCCCAATATTGACATACGAAGCGAAAACTTGGACGTTCACTAATAAATTAGTACATAAACTGGAAGTCACAGAGCGGGACGTAGAAATATTCATGTTAGGTATTCACGCAGCGATAGACTGAGAAATGAATTTATTACACAACGAACTAAAGTATAAGACATCACTACTCGAATTTGCAAATAAAAATGGAGCTGAACCGGACACTGCTAAACATCAAGATTGGAGGTTAAGTAAAAAAAATTGGTATGGCGACCTAGAAGCCACCCAGAAAAGATATGGTCGGACGATATCACCAAAGTGGCTGGAAAAACATGGTTGGGAGGAACAACATGTAGGGATAATTGGAAACGTAAAGAGGCTATTCTTCAAAATTGCTATATAGCTGTGAGAAGAACAAAAAATGGTGCCGACCTTCGTCGGCAAGCAAGATGTTTCGAATTGAAAATTTGCGACTTTTTAAACAAAATCAGTTTTACCAAAAAATGGGCGAATAATACAAATATTCTCCCCAGTCACGCTGGTGTTCGAGCAATGTCGGTGACTTTCATTTTGAACTGTTTCTCGTCCTCTCAAACATTGTTTACGCCACACATACACTTAAGTCTTCTTAAGGTTGTTGTTCTCCAACTGTGCCTCAAGTCTTCCAAAAATTGGACGATTTTACGCTCTCTGTCCTGAGAAAATTAATTAAGGTTCTGTAGCGCACTGAGCGCACTTTTAATGTAACATCGTGATACTGACTGAAAAAGGGTAGTGCGCAGTAGTCTTAAAAGCTGCATCCCCCCTATTCGCCTCACGGCGCGTAGAAAAGAAATTTTAATTTAACTTCCATTCATCCGTGCATACAATAAATCACAAACCAAAAAATTATTATTACGTATATCTTATATATGCTACAATTAGGCAACAAAGCGTATATTTTGGAAATCAATTGATGCAAAGATGGAACGGCAAACAAGATTTTAGTTGTATAATCAAAAATTATTTGTTTTTTGTAACTAAACCAGTAAACCGCAATAAAACTAACAAATCGATTAATATTGTAGCAGATGCAACAGTTGTACCTGATTATTCACAGAAAATGACCTTTGTAGACAAAATTGTTTTTTCTACTTCTTACGCACTCCTCATACATAAATGTATCTCTACTAAAGTTGTACCTAACGTTAATTATGTTAAAAATGCAAAACGCAAATTAAAAATCCCAAAAAAACAAATGTAGCCTTGAGAACACAAGCAGACGGCAGAACTGCAATTATTACCGGATACACCGCCAAGGGGCGAAAAGGTGATGCAACGCAAAAACTAGCCTCTCGGTATCTAGAAACACGCAATCTGGATAAATAGATAGTTTTTCGCGCTATTCCAAAATCTCATTTTAACAACAGAATACAAAGACCCGACAGCCGTTTTATCGGCGAATAGATACCAGCTTCAAATCGTACAAGATCACGTGCGGATTGTATAAGTAAATGTGAAGAGCGCATCAGCTACATTAAAGCTAGCCGCTGGCCCGAATCCGGGTTAATAAAAAAATTTGTAATGTAAGTGTCTGTTTTGCAACCACCAAGTCATATAGTTAACAGCGCGTACTGTAACACTATAAAAACTTATGTGAAAATTATGTCCTTCATATGTAGTTCTACTAGGGTTATTCATTGCTACGAATGCAAAGCTTTGCACACTATTCCAATCTACTGACAAGAGATCTCATTACTTGATTGTAGACGAACAATGAGAATAATCATAATCTACCAGGAAAAAAGTTTTTGTTCGCCCAAAAAGTGATACGTCTTGGGTTATTCAGCTTATCATAGAAAAATATGCAGACGATAGTCTTGTTATCACAACTTCTATGGTGCCGTTCGACTTCCTCAATTTAAGATGCGAGGGATCGCAGACGTAACCTCGGGCAGAGATCAGCGCGCATCTGTTCATAAATCGCGACAAATTCGAACGCCGTAATCAGTAAATTGTCTGTTAAGAGAAATAGGTTAAATTGGTCGTTCACTCATCGCGTCCTGGGCCTATGGACCCGCTCGTTGTGCTGTGTCGAGACGTTCGGATGTATTGGTGCTGACCTGCGGCTCGTTGGGTTAATTTCGAAGGGCAAAATGATTCTTTTCCTGCCAGAAGTCGACACATCGCAAGGCTGCCCGAGTGCGTCTCTTACCTTTGAAACAGTGAAAGGCTCGTCGCTTCCAAACTAGAGACGCCGTTTCCTCGGCAAATAAATTCGAATTTCCAGTGCTACGAATGTAAACCAGGCGCGCGCCAACGGGCGGCGATTGGAAAAACTGCGTCGATGTTGTTAAACAAACACCTTTAAACAATGCGCGCGGAGATAGTCTATATACCGCCGCGGCCTTGGCAGTCGGTTAGTGGCAATACATCGCACCGATTTGCTTTCCCGCGCCTTATCGACTGGCGACGCGCTCGGCAGCTACTGCGAGTCAATCTGACGGGTGCATGGCGATATCTTGTGCTTTCCCGGCAGCTTCCAATTGCTGTCGGCAGCGCACGCGCCCGTACTCCCACATCTACGTATCTATTTAAATCAATAGCACAGGAACTATCCTGTTAACTATTTAATTGCTGTAGAACACGTGCCCCTGTTCTCGTTATGGAGCTGTTCGGGATGCCACACTTTTTTAAATCTTCCAAGTTTTTTGGTTAGAATGGCATTGTGTTCTCTTCGGGTTTAATCAACAATATATTGTTAAGAAACATTTTTTAAAACCCTAATCATTAACAGATAGAATAATTAAACCAAAAATATTTGACCGTTGAAGATCGTAGATGGAAGAATTTTGAACTCATGAGTAACGTTTCCACCTATTGCTAAATATATTTTATGGATGAAGTAGCTTCCGCCTTTCCTTAGTTTTCACCTATTTTCTTATAGGTTTTTCAAACTGATTATTTAAACGAGCTCATTGCTTAACAATTTTTTCCCAGCCCGACCAGTCCCTAGCCCTTCTCCACTATTATCTAACTCCTTTTTCTTCCACTGCAGCATCAATTTTCTCCCAGAACACCTTCCCATCTCCCTTTTTATTAGTTGGTTTGGCATCCTATGCTGGCCAATTTAAACACTGTGCCTTTGTGACTGGCGTTATGCTTGGTTCGTTGTAAAGACGCAATGTTTCATCAATGTTAGTCCTCCTTTCCCACTAATCAGATGTTTTCTTCCCGCTGAACATTCTTCTTAACATCCCTCTCTCCCATACCTCGACCTTTTAGAATTTTATAAGTTTAGAAGTTTATAAGTTGGATCGTGGAACAATGTAAATCATTATTAATAAATTGTAAATCTATTCATATCTATGGCAATCAATTAAACAATATTAGCAAGTGTTATTTAAAAGCTAAAAAAGCGTCGGACAGACGAACGAACAGACAGACCGTACGTTTTATATGTATAAAACCCTAAAACTATAATTGTGACAAGAGAGACGTCATTTTCACTTGGCACGGATTAAGCTGACAGGACAGATGCCATTTTAATTTTTAGTTGCAAACCACATATAATTATGCCTTAAAAAATTACTAATTAAAATTTTTATTTAATTATTTTTCTGTTTAATTTTATTACGACCTGTATATCTCAAATTTACAACACACTGTAATTCATTCTCTAACCTAAAAACTATAACCGTGGCAAGACAAACGTCATTTTAAACTCGCACAGGTTAACCTGACAGTACAGATGTCATATATGTCAATATACAGCATTCGTGTATCTTCGCGTGGCCCCGAAAATGAATATATGACATACAGAAACAATTATAAACATGATCAAACTACTTTATAAACATTACATAGTAAAAATCTATGTAAACAACAAATTAACAAGAAATAGAGTAACACAAAGATGCGTCCTATTACTGATATTGTTTTAATAATAATAAACTAGATAACGAAAAGACTGAAATTAAGTGGTGGCTTAACCGAACTTAGAACATTTCGAATTTGCAGATGACGCATGTCTACTGACGAAAAATCAAGATCATCGAAAGAGTAAGAGTAAAGACAAAAATCCTAGAATAAAAAATTATCAAAGTTGAATAAATAGCAACTAATACGAAGATAACCTGCTAGGAGAGGTTTGGGAAGCATAGTAAATAAGAAAGAAGTTAGTCATAAAACAAAATTATGCAAAGCTTAATTAGTATATATGTAAAAGAAAATATTGCAATCTATAGAAATAAATTTAAAAACAAAAATATAATGCTTTATACGAACGCTTAGATAGGCCTGTTATATGGAGTAAAAATGTAAACAATAAATGAAAGATATATGAGAAAGTTACAGATTTGTAAATAAGAGTTCAAGAATAGTAAAAAAAACACATCAAGAACTCATAGAAACAATCATCAAGAGAAAAAATTGAAACTGAATGGGCACACAAAACAAGCATAGGAAGCATTAGAATGCAATTCCGCAAGAGAAAGAAAAGGAAGATTGAAAACCACTTGAAAAAAGAAAATACAAAATAAAATCAGAGAATTTTGGAACACTATAAAACAAAAAGCTAAAATGAAACAGAATTAAGGGAAGTGTAATGTGCAGAGGGAGAGAAACGGTGACAGGTAAAGACTAAAATAAAGAAACAAAAGGGGGTCAAAGGGTGGATAGAAATGGAAACTTTGTGAACCAAAAAAGAGTATTACTAGTGGTGCCTTATGCTTCCAAGAGGAGCCCAAAAGAACCGATGATGGTTCAATATTAGTGCAACTCTAGTTGTGTGTACATACAATTATGTGGGCAAATTGAAAAGTTCTGAGCCTCAGCATGAAGATGGCCCTACTTGTTAACACCATTCTGCTACTACAATCGTACATGCTTTGAAAGATGACTGTAAAAATTTCAGCAATTTTGGGCGCTTGTTTGTTGTTTGACAGTCGATGTCAGTGCTTTTGTAAAAATGAAAAAATCGGACGCCGTGCCGTAATTAAGTAATTGCATTTGAAAGGCAACACCCCTAGGCAAATTAAAGCCGCATTAGACGCCGTTTACGGAAACTCTACCATTTGGTACTGTGAAAAGATGGCTAGCTGAATTTAAGCGTAGTCGTACCAGCTTGGCTGATGATGGGCGTTCGGAACAGCCAATAACTGCAACCTCCATCGATAATATCGAAAAAGTTTACCCGAATGCTACTGGACGACCGTCGAATGAAGGTTAGAGAGATAGCAGAGACTGTGAGCATAGCAAAAAAACGAATTTGTCATACATTGATTGAAGAATTAGAAATGAGAAAGCTGTCCGCACGCTGGCGACTGTTTTTGTTTTTGTCAGAAAATTCTGTTCATCGACTACTTAAAAAAAAGGAAAACAGTGACGGGGTCGTACTACGCGTCGTTATTGGGCCGGCTGAAGGCATCAACTGCTGAAAAACATTTGGAACAGAAGAAAGTGCTATTCCATCAAGATAACGCACGAATTACAATTTGAATTGATTGATCAGATCTACCCCCAGTGACTATTTCCTGTTTCATATGTTCAAAGTTTGGTTCAGAGGATAGATATTTTCATTAAACGAGGAGGTCATTACAACTGTAGAAACCTATTTTGCAGAGCAAGACGCCAACTACTATTTAGACGAGTTAAAGAGGTTGTAGCATCGCTGGAAAAAGTATATCAACTTAAAAAGAGACTATGTAAAAAATAAAATTGAATTTGACAGAAAAAATACTTGCTTCTATGTTAGGATCAAATCTTTTCAGACTACCCACGTAGTTTGCGAAAACTAACCACATGAATTTTATCCATAATATTATGTCTTCGCAACTCATTTGTTTATGTGACTTCACACATTTCTATATTCTTTCTCTGTGTGTGTTCTACATACCTGTCATTTTTTTAATTGGAAATGTCAAATGTTCTTAATAAAATAAATCAAAAGTAAACTCATTTTAAAAATATCAAAGCCTAAAAGATTGAACTAAAACAATTGTATTATGGTTAATTATAGAATGATGGAATTTTTAAAAAATTGGTTACTCACAGTACGGTTGAAGCATTTTTTCAAAATAGTTCTGAATATCCTGAGTCGCAATTAACAGACCGGAATAAAAAATCAGAAAAATCAGTTTTAAATTGAATGACAGGCAAATATTAATTATATAGAATATATGGCCAATTGCATATCTTCCATATGAATTGAAACACGCTTATCGTTTCTGCGAAACAATAAATCAAGTAGATAAAGCGAGCCATTAGTTGGCATTTTTTAAACGTGGGATAGTAATACAAACAAAATAATAACATGCACTTGTGTTAAGGAAGAAGAAAAACAATTATTTGTTAATTTAGCTAGATGTTGTACCACCATTTGCAAATAGGAAAAGTTTTTGGCATTAAAATTTTATTCATCTTTATATTTTCTAATTAAAATACATTTCCTCGTCGTTTTTGGTAATTTCTGTTTTTTTCTAGGTTTTTATTTGAGTAGAGTTGAATATACAGAAGAATATAACGAAAAAATGATAAAGTTGAAATTTTTTATATTTAAAGAAGATGGTAGGCTCAAATATAATTAGCCCATATTTGTATGTGCAAGGTAGGTTCAGGAAAGAATGAAATTTATTTCAAAAAAATTGTGTAATTATAGAGATTTTTATATACACTTAATATTATTTAAAAACCATCTTTAAGCATCAATACACCGTTGACAACAGTTTCGGCTATAGTAGCTCGCCTGGAAGTCTCGAACTGAAATTTCTTTTATATCAGTCGTTACAGCAATCAGCACATTTTTAACAGTCTCAGAATGATGTTTTTCAAGTTGGATTTGAGCTGTCCAAAATCTTCTGTTTGTCGGTCAAAATCTTGAAAACCAATTCAGCACAAACTTTTCGCATCTACAATTCCTTCTTTCATGCATTATGAATGTTATAATGCTCAGACGTCAGACAGAGTCCAAAACCGCTTTCACCATAGCCATATAATCCAAAGTGGGAGAACGATTAGTATCGCTTAAACACTTATGCTTTCTATAAAGAACTTTTCTCATAAGCTTTCTGTATCGTATCACGGTACGCGTCTCGGTTGCGGATTTTTCGAGTTTAACGCAAAAATTTAGTACGTATCACTGATCGATACTGAGTTGTATTATGACCCGTGACACGACGCTCAAATAGCTGTCCACTTTGCAAACGATTCCCACTCTGTTAAGGCAAATTAATTAGGTTGGACCGTTTACCCACCAATCGTCAGGCTAAAGACTCTGCCCCCGACCCGTTTGTTTGAACCAAAAAAATCAGTTTTATTAATTTCTCGGCCTATCTTGTATTACTGACATAACAAACTTTGTTGCCGTTAGAAGCTTTAAAATGTGCAGACAAATTTGCTCGTTTTCTGAAAATTATCTCGTTTTTCTGCTTTCATATTGGAGTTAAAACCGAAGCAAGAGTTGAATCATACAAATAGATATTACTTAAGTTTGGAAAGTAAATTTTTTCTAGCTTTGAGTTACAAATACATTAAAGAATTGGTAAATACACGTCGCGGGATAAACATTAAAATTGAGTAGTTAATATTTTACATTTAATTATTTGAAATTTTAAAAAAATGATAAGGTAGATAATTATCCAAGTCATTATTTTAATGTGAAAGTTCAGGATCTATTTTTAACATATCTACATTTTTAGATAGTTGAACCGGTAACATCACTTTTTTTGGTGCACTTACAGGCACTGTAGCCGCAAGGGCTTATTGTGCCCACTTCTTCTTCTTAAAGTGCTATCTCCTATCGGAGGTTAGCAATCATCATAGCTATTCTAATTTTTGATGTAGCTGCTCTGAATAGATCCATTGATGAACATCCAAACCATTCTCGGAGGTTCCTCATCCACGACATCCTTCTTCTGCCTCTCGATCTTTGTCCTGAGATCTTGCCCTGTATGAGCAATTGCAGCAAGCAGTATCTTTCACCTCGCATGACATGTCCGAAATATTCCAATTTGCGTTTTTTCAATGTCAGTAGTAACTCTCGTTCTTTGTTCATGCGATGGAGGACTTCTTCATTGGAAACGTGTTCTGTCCATGATATTTTAAGTATGCGTCTGTATATCCAGAGCTCAAAGGCTTCCAGTTTTTTCATTTGCTGTTGTTTAAGGGTCCAAGCCTCCATTCCGTACAACAGAATCGAGAAGACGTAGCATCGTACCATGCGCATTCTCAGATCTAGCGAGAGATTGCGATTAGAGAAGAATTGCCTCATTTTACAAACGCTGCCCTCGCCATTTCGATTCTTCTATTGATTTCAGTAGCTTGGTCATTACAACTGTTTATTATGGTCCCTAAATATTGGTATTTGTGCACTCTTTCGATTTCGGTGTTTTCGATTTTTATTTTTATATTGTTGATGTTATTATTTCCTATTTTCTTGATGACCATGAATTTAGTTTTCTTACAGTTCATTTTGAGACCATACTCTTTGCTAACTCTGTTGATATTTTCTAGCATGTTTTGTAGGTCGTCGGGATTGCAAGCTATTATTACAGTGTCATCCGCATATCGCAGATTATTGATCACTTGCCCATTCACTTTTATCCCTCCTTGTTGGTCCTCTAAAGCCTCCCGGAATATACACTCAGAGTACATGTTAAAGAGGGCAGGTGATAGTACACAGCCCTGTCTAATGCCCCTAAGGATCTCAATATTTTCGGACAACTGGCCATTAACATTGATCGCCGCATGTTGTTTCCAATAAAGATTGCGAATGATGCGGATATCACAAGGATCCAAGCCTTTTGTCTCAAAATTGCTATTAACCTATCGTGTTTTACCTTATCAAAGGCTTTTTCATAATCTATGAATCCTATATACAAATCCACATTCATGTCGAGACATCGCTGTATTAGAACATTTATCCCAAAGAGTGCTTCTCTTGTCCCCATGTTCTTTCGGAATCCGAATTGTGTGTCGCTAATATCTGCCTCTAATTTTCTGTAGATCCTTTTATGTATGATTTTCAAAAACACCTTTAGAGTATGGCTCATAATGCTTATTGTTCTAAATTCTGAGCAGTCTTTGGGGTTGTTCTTTTTGGGTAGAGGTACAAACACCGATCATAACCAATAGTTTGGAATACTCCCTTTTTTATATATATATTATTGTATAGATCTACAGGTAAGTGTAGATTTTCGTCCTCTATTAGCTTTAGAAATTCTACAGGTACGTTATCTGGGCCTAGGCTTTATTGTCTTTGGAGTTGTATATAGCATGTTTAACCTCCTCTAGCGTTATAGCCGGGCTATCCGAGCTGATTTGGTTATTTTCCATTTCTATTTCTGACGTCCTGTCGTCGTAAAAGAGTTCTTTTATGTATCCCTTCCATATTTCTATTTGCTTGGTTATGTCTATAATTATGTTGCCATTCTTGTCTTTCATAATACTTCTCTGTCTCTTCTTTGCTACTCCCGTCATCTCCTTAACTTTTTTATGCAAATTGAATGTATCATGTTCCGTCTGAAGCTCCTCTATTTCGTTACATCTGTCGGTCATATATTTTCTTTGGCTTTTATAATTTCTTTTTAATAATCTTATGTATTTCTTTATACTTGTTGTCATCTATGTTTTTATATTTCCTTCTCGTCTCCATTAATTTAAGGATTTCAGGTGTCATCCATTCCTGTTTTGCATATTGGGTTATTTCTGAAGAATGTTGGTTGGCTGCGTCTATTATTGCTGTTTTGATATTTAGCCACTGCTTCTCGATAGTTGTTTCTTTTGAATTCTTTAGTGTTTCTAATTTTATATTAATATCTTTCGTTATATCAGTTCTTACCGTAGCATTTTCTAAAATTCGGGCATTGACTTTTGGATCCAGATGTTTTCTTTTTATTATTTTCATTTTTAGTTTAAAAGTAGCCACCACTGGATTGTGGTCTGATCCCACGTCTACACCAGGGTATGTTTTGGCGGACAGAAGCGCATTTCTATATCTTTTATTTATTAAAATGAAATCGATTTGGTTTCGTACCACGTGGTCGTTGGTGTGTGCTGGTGAGGTCCAAGTATATAACCGTCTGGTAGGGAGCTTAAACCATGTGTTAGATATTACCATCTGTTTGTTCTAGCAGAATTCAATGAGTTTTTCTCCACGTTCGTTCCTCTGACCTAGTCCATGTGGGCCAACATAATCCTGTACACTTCCTTCTCCTATTTTTGCATTAAAATCACCAAGCACGATTGTCACGTCATTTTTAGCGATGGAGTTCATCAGTATATCCAGGTGATTATAAAACTCCTCTATTTCATTGTCGCTTTTGTCTGCTGTTGGGGCATAGATCTGAATAATATTGATGTTATTGGTGTGAGAGTATAGTTGTATCAATATTATTCTATTTGAATAATTTATCACGCTTTTAACTTGCGGTTTCAGTGTATCTGACAGTATTGTAGCAACTCCATATCTGTGGTTGGGTTCATCTCCACCAGAGTAATAAACGCTGTAGTTGTTGTTTATAGTGCATTCTCCGTTCCCTGGCCATTGAGTATCGCTGATTCCAAGAATATCTATGTCCATCCGTTTCATTTCAGCAATAACATTTTGTACCTTTCCTGCTTAATACATGCTTTTGACATTCCATGTTGCTATTTTCACCGGTGACTTATTTATCTTCAAGAATGTATTTCTATTTGTGTTTGTGTTCGTTCTACCGGGATTTCGCTTGATGACGACCTGGGAGGCCCAACATTCTCCTCCCCTGCCGGATCTTGGGGTCCGATACCCATGATCAGTAACATTTAGATTGCCAGTCTTCACTACCATGATGATTTTACTAGAAAAAGTAATGAGGTGGTTTTCCGTTGCCTTCCTCATCGCAATATCTTAACCACTTCAATATCATTTATTCCGTGCTTAAGGTTATCTGTTCTTATAGTCGTTCCTGTCTTCCTGACATCCGCCTATACGAACTAATATCCACGTTGCTGCCCGTTGATATGCTAGTTTTGGTCCACCCTGGGTATTTAATTTCCCGGTACCACCCATATCTGGGAGGTGTTCCCTATCCGCCACCTGGGGAGGCGCCCGATGGGGGACTAGCAAGCCCACTAACATGCACTTAAATGCTAGGACATTCACACGCACCCATGGGTTGAGCGAGACTCGAACTCGCGCGCGCCGGCTAGAGGACAGAGCCAACTGGTTGAACCATCTGAGCCACCGCGTCCCCGGTAACAGTACTTAGTTGAACCAATACCGAGTTACGTAAAAGCAAAAATTCAGTTTTTTTATTTCACATGCTTTCTGAGATTTGTATAAAGTTTTTAACTATGAAGAAGTAAGTTAACATCCCTATCCTACCTTTAGCCGAACTATCTATGATAACTACTTTTGAGTTTGGTGTTGATATCTTAGCCATAGGTACACTATGAAAAAATATTCCAAATAAAATGTAGATTTAGTGGATAATTTTGGGTATTTTTGCAACAGTTTAATTAACTCCTTAAACATTTGCTTGGTAAGGCTCTAACGTGGGAGCAGGACCTGCGAACTGATAGGTTAAGGCTCTCATATATAGTCGCTCTCTCTGCCCGGTCGTCGCGCACCATCTCTGATGCGAGGCGATGTGGCAAGCATCGCGCTTTAAACGACCGCAGGTACTCAATTATTTTTAGTGACTGAGTAGGCCACCCGCCAGGCAACAGAGAGCTCCGGGAATGAAACCCGGGTCCATCCGCATCGCAGCCCGCGCCTCAACCGCTTAGACCGCTCTGGCGATTTAAACATTTTTTTGGGCACCTTAAATTTATTTTTTGGATCACAAAAAATAAAAAAGGCTGTTTAGATTTTAAACAACATCGAAGTAAAGTATAGGAGTGCAATTACAAACATCACAGTCATCTTGTGTTGTGAAAATACATTATGAATGCATGGCTTCCTTGAGGGATACGACATTTTGTGATACCATCGCTTATCTTTGAAAAAAATAGTTGTCATGACTTACGCCCGAACCCGGGCTGTAATGGCTTCGTTCCTCTGTTCTGAGCCGGCGCAGGCGAGTTCGAGTCTCGCTCAACGCATGGGTGTATGTGATGTCCAAGCATGTTAGCAGACACAATAAGCCATTGTGGCTGCAGTTCCGGTAATACTCCCAATACTCATATTATGAAATTTTCACCTCAACTCCTTATTGGATTTGAATAGCTTTAAAATTGCGCAGGTTAAACAAATATATTTAGTTCGAAACTTACATTGTTGGAGTTTTTTAAACAATATGCTTGTATGTATATAACCTTATTTGAATATACTTGTTACGTTGTGTTCTTGGTTATAAATTATTATTATAGTTAATGTGTGTTTAAACACAAACTACAGTGTTACGTGATGCTACCAGATGACGGTGGAATACACAAAAAAATATAGTCGTTCATGCAATTGTAGATAAAGACAATTATGGGCGGCGTGGTTTCTTTGGAGGGAGGGAATGACAACTTTGGACATTTACATAAAGAAAGTACTAATAGAAAGTAAAATCGGTGCGCGTTCAGCAAATACGGCAAGCGATACATTACCCTTACGTGTATCAGACTTGATGATGGGAAATAGATAAATCGGTACACTGGCGAACGCAACAAATCTATTTTACCAAAATGTGCATTCCATCATTCTTAAGGACTTGAAGATAACAAAGGTCTGTGTACAGTAGAAGCGCGTGAAGGTATGCTAACAGTCGATGCATATGTAGAAGGTGGAGAGACGGAGGCGTTCTTTGAATGTCTGCTCATATCAAACAAATCATAGCTCTGACATGAAATATCAGAAAAGATACGCGAATCTATGGATTAGCAGCGAATAGAAACCTTCGATCGAAAAAACAGTTTGTTCTAAAAAACGGCAATTATTTTTGGGATTAGGAGAGATTCTACTGATAGATTGGCTACCCTCTTGTGTGAGCTTTAGTAGTGCGCGGTACTGAAAATGATTGAAGCAACTTCGTTGACGCTATGGAAAATAGAGTAAAATTTCAATATGACAATGCATAACCACAAGCTAGTTGCCACACCGTTCTCACCCTGCAAGATCCGGGTACCTCATGCTGTGTTTACGCCTAATCTTTGACGGAAGGATACTTCAGTCGGCTGTTGACAAACGGTGTCGTGTTATACCCAAAAATAGTTTGTAGCAGCTTTACGAAAGCTACCGAAACGATGATAAAAATGTAGACATTGAACGATAATACCTCTAATACAATGTGTACTAAATTGTTTCTAATAAAATATTGGCGAGGAGAAAATAATTGTAATGCTAACTACTTTTACTCTTCTTCTTCGTGCCCTCTCCTATCTTCGGAGCTTGGCTATTAGAAGGCTAATTTGTATTTTTGTAAATTCTGCAGCCCTGAAAAGTGTTGTAGTTGATTGATTGTAACATTTTTTGAGCCAAGATTTTCTTCTACCTCAAGGACCTTTTTTCCATTTACTTTACCCTAAATTGCAACAGTTCATATTTTGAGTTTCACATGACATGACCCCGATATTCCAATTTTTGCTTTTTAATTGTGTAGAGAAATTCTTGTTGTGTGTTTATTCGACGCAGTATCTCCTCGTTCCGAACTCTGTCTACCCAAGATATACGTAACGCACTTCGATATGTCCACATTTCGACGCGTTTATTCTTTTACAAAATGTATCTGTTAAAGTTCAAGCTTCTATGCCGTAAAATACAATTGGAAAGAAGTAGCATTTTAAAATTCTCTTTCTTAGTGAGATGTTAAAATCCTCTTGCACGGTAGAGGTTTCATTTTGAATAATATTTTTCTATTCTATTCTACTCCTCGTTTCTGTATCTTGTCTCCATTCCTCATTTAGAATAGTCCCCAATTATTTGTAGTTTGCCACTCTCTCTATTTTTTGTCCCCACTCTTATTTCTGTTGGTGCGTCTTGTGGTTTTTCTATGATCATGTACTTCGTTTTCTTTAAATTCATTTCCGTATCCGCTACTAGTCACTTGCACAAAGTTAAAAAGAGTTTACAAGTGTTCTTCTGATTCAGCTATCGGTAAACCGTCGCATATCTAGCATATCTAGTGTTATTGACTAGTATTCCATTAATAGCTATACCTTCATTACTGTTTTGTAATGCCTCTTTAAAGATTGCCTCCGAGTACACGTTAAACAGCAGAGGAGACAATATGCATCCTTGTCTCATACCACGCTGAATGTTCACTTCCTCTCTTAATTTTGTACTCACTCTCACATTAGCACTCTGATACAAATAAAGGTGTTTAATAATGGTTATATCTTGCTTTTAGCTTGCCACGTCCAACTCAGTCAAGCGTTTTCTTGTAATCCACAGATCCAATGCACACCCTTTTGTTTACATCTCGACATCATTGCATCAGTACGTTCACAGCAAATAAAGCTTCTCACGTCAAAAATCCATTTCTGAATCCAAATTGGGTGTTTGTTAATGTTTTTACACATTTCTTGTAAATTCGGCCGTGATTATTTTTAAAAACATCTTTATCATTTGACTTACAAGGCTAATAGCACGGTACTTCTGGCAACGCTTATGATGGGGAACTTTAGGCAAGGTAACAAAGGTTGATTTCAACCATTATGTGGGTTTGCGACCTGTTGTATAAATTGTGTTGAAAAACTTACTAATATTTTGAGATTGTCCTGATCAATAAGTTTTATCATATACGAGCAGACGTATTTCATCGGGCCCCGCAACTTTACCTTCTTTAGTATTTTTAATGGCGTGCATCACTTCTTCTTTAGTTATTGCTGCAGCATTTTCATGGTTTTCCATATTAGTTTCTGTTTGGACTCTTTCGTCTTGAAACATTCATTATGTAGTCTTTCCATTGAGATAGTTGTTCCTCTACAGTTATTAAGTGCTTACCATCATCATCGATTAAGTTAGTAAAATGTCTCTGTTTATATTGCTCAGTCATTTATTTAATCTTTTTATGCGTATTGTGACTATCGTATCTCTTATCTAACTCTTCTATTTCGTCACATTGTTCCTTTATCCACTGTTATTTAGCCTCTCTGATCTTTGTCCTGTATAGGGTTTTTATTTTTATGTTTCCGTCTTTCTTGCATACGATGCAGTATCTCATTTGTCATCCACGGTTTGTTCTTTTGTATAGTTTTAGGCATCAGATATTTTGATGTACTTTCCTCTATAATTTTCCTAATAGTATCTCAACTTAAATCTACATCGTTAGTCTTAATTCTTTATTCTTCTTCTTTAATATTCCTATTTAGTTCGTTTGTGATTTTTTCTGCTACTATATCTTCATTTAATTTAGTATAATCAAATTACCTCTTCTTCTTTTCTGTTTTGTGTAGCTGTTTTAACTTAATGTGTACTGTGGCAACTAGAAAATGTCTTAATGTATTATATGTTATTTTTAAATCTTTCATTAATTAATAGAAAGTCTATTTGATTTCTTTTATTTCTTATGTTTTGAATTATCTCCTGGTGCAATCCACGATAATAACCTTCTGGGTGGGTGTTGATAGAACTTATTGGCAATAATTAAGTTAGTTTCTCCGCAAAATTGTATGAATCTCTTTCCTTTCTCATTTCTTTGCCCAAATCCGAAAGAACCAACATATTTTCATTGTTTTCCTCTACCCACTTTTGAATTAAAGTCATCTACAACAACGCATATATCAAATTTTTTTCTAATTTTTGAATTTCACTTAATTGTTCGTAGAAGTCCCCAAAGATGTCGTCCCCTTTGTCGGCAGTGGGAGCGTAAACCTGAATGATGTTTATGTTCTTAGGTTTTCCTGATAATTGTAACATTATTACTTTATCTGTTATCGCGACTCCATTCCAGTAGTGGAGATCATTGTTTCCGCTATAGTTTATTATTTTGTTATTTGTTGTTTGTTTGGCCATCTCATTTCACTAATTCCAAGGATATCTATCCGTAGCCCGTCCATTTCTTGTAAGGTGTTATGAAATTTATTTCTCTTAAACATACTTTCCAGGATACTTAGCAGGATTAACATGGATAAATACAGCTCAAGACAGAGACAAATGGAGATTTAAAGGGGAGGCCTATGTCCAACATTGGATAGTTACAGGCTGATAAAGAAGAAGAAGAAGAAGAAACATACTTTCCACCCGGGGATTCTTAGCATGCTCTGTCCATTGAAAGGTAGCGGAGACTGAGGGCAGATACTTTTTTAATTTCTGCCATTCTGATTTTTTACCAAGGAAATAGTGCGCTGGCTTCCTTCTTGCCTTTCGTGCCGCTGTACCCTTGCCGTTCTGATGATTTGCATCTCCGCCTTAGGTATCTCCTAAACCACTCTACCTGAATCATTTTCATTCCACTGGATTACTTTAAGTTCAGCTGCCTACTTCTAGGCCTGTGGGTATGCGGGAAGTATTTTATTTCCTTCCTACCACCCATATCTGAGAGGCATTTTTCAATCCGCCACCTGGAGACACGCCCTCTAGGCGTTGGAGGCTCCCCCGAGGCCAATTACTTTTCAACGCTCTAAATTATACTTTTACCCTTTTATAGAAGTTCTTTTTTATTTAACGACTAAATTGCAGGAATTTTATAAAAACTTAAAAATGTCAGATATATTGAAAGACAAGTAGATTTTTTATGAACATTCTTTACCATCTTTTAAAACCTAAAGAAATACCTATTTATTATATATGTAACGTTGTTTTTCAACATTAAGTGAGAAGGTATTTAGCCTTTAATGAACTTGCTTAAATGCTCAGCTTTTGAGGAGTCATACATAAACAGAGAAAAGCAGTTGTCTCCACTACTAGAGCGGGTTTCCTTTTTTTGTTAAAGAAACCTCACGCGTACTTCTTTCCTTTTTCCCCAACAATTTTAATAGGCTTAGAAGTATTAGCCACCCCTCTTGTGTTTAAATTAAAAATTTCTCTGAAACAAAAAGACACTTTGTAGTTTTTGAAGAACTTTTCTTTATTCTTTGAGCGATGTCGATATTTTTCGAATCATACGAATGAATATGTGTTTGGTAAAAATTCTAGTCTTGGTTTATATCGGAACATTTTAAGTAATTAAGAAACTCGGCTGGTCGGCTGTGAAATAGCATATGTAGATACTTTTTATATTATATACTTCTCTTGCTGTTTAAAAGTTATTATAAAATATTTTTATTTATGTCGTTTTTGGCCATATTTTCTACACATTTGCACTATATAGACTTGAGAAAAAGACAAATGGTTTTTAAAATTTTGAAAAGCGAAACCCCCTTTTGAACATGAATTTTGTAGGAGACTTCCTCTCCTTCCCTCTTTCCATACTCAACTTCATTCATACTAAAATAGTGACCACGCGGTCAAATCACCGTGAACATCTGTTAGCAAATAGCTTAATTTGTTTCTCTGTTTCTAAAGCTATCTATCACCAAGTAGTGCATTTTTTCTTTGTTGCTTGTACCATCTCTGAAGAAGCGCAATTTCTTTCTTCGTGTTTCTGGAATTACCGCTACTTTTGAGAGAGTACTAGATGACACTGAAACCTTCCGGAGATTTCAATTTGTCTTTATATAAACAAAAATGCACGATGAGGCATCAATTTCAACACATGCGCTGCGCTGTTGACTAATGAATGCCGTATCGAATATTTAATCGTACGAATAAGTTACAAGTTATGCTCATTATTTTATTATGTATGGTTAGATATTTAAAAAGATCATTAGAACCATCTACGTGTGAAAGAAAAAATGAGATAGTACAGTGATGCTGTAAATATTCGAATAAAAAAAACAAGGTTGTGAAATTATTTGAAAGAAAGCTACTCTATTAACAGGGAATAAGCCAATTTTAGAATCAGTGATCACTACTAATGAAAAAGTGTTACCAGAAAGTTATCGAGTAATATTTCGTATTGCATAAGGTAGGAAACTACATTCAATTGTTGAAGCCTTGATTTTACTAGTAGTTATTGAAATGATTCAAATAATCATCAAAAAAGGCTGCAAAGTTAAAAGCAATATCTCTCTCCAATAATACTATACAGAGAATACTAAGTGTACTAATATTTATTATTTTGAAGTCTGTGTACTTCTACAGACTTCTACTGGACGAATCTACAGATTTTTCTAATTGTGCCCATTATCTACCATTCGTAAAATACGATACAAATAGTAATATTATAGAAGATATTCTATTTTGTATATTAGAGACCAGTATGACTCAAACATGTTTTGACACTTTTATGAAATGATTGTTATATATTATAGACTGTCTTTTTATACCATGAAACTTGTTTTTTTTTTAAATTAAAGTATTTATTGCAAATTTACAAACTACTATTTAAAGCTATAAGTAAATGTGATTAATGTACTGCACATTAGAGAAGAAGTTACCTGGTAATAACTCTCCTAGCGAATAAAATAACTGTTCACTGATTTAAAAAATGCTCAGACACGTTTTTTTTTAATTCTGATTTTAGTCTGAATGTAAAGTTGTAAAGGGAACTGCCCGAGGTAATTCCTTGCTAGTCTACTGATTTCTTCTTCAACATACCAGAGTTATCATGCAGGGTTTTATTACTAACGTACTATAGTATATCAAAAATCATGCTATCTTCGATTGGACTCTTTCGTATCATTTTTGTGTTTGGCAGTTTTGCACAACCCTAGAGTTGAACACCGTAAGTCCAGTTTTGATTTATTACTATTAGCTATGGGATGTCAGCCGTAAAAATTAAATAGAGAAGGTAAACGCCAGATTTTATAGGAAATTGTTAGAGGTTTCAGCGTTGAATCTTACTTGAAAGTATTGGTCTGTGAGATATAATTAGAAGATCAGATAGTGAGATATCGGAAGGAATGATTTGAGTTTATACGGGAGACCTTCGTGTCATACTCGGTCGAAAGCTTGTCGAAGGTCCAAGAAAGCAATTGTACATAATTTTTTCTCGTCAAAACTTGTGAGTATGTTTTTAACAATCCTGTGGTATTGCTGTACAGTTAAGTGACTTTCCCTAAAGCCAAATTGGTGAGTTGGTATTACTGTGCTTATTTCTGTGATTTTAGCAGAAGCCTTTCTAAGACTTTCAACATGATCGGCAGCAAGTTTATTGGCCGGTACGAGGAAACTGTATTTGGAGGTTTATTTAGTTTATTGATCATTATTATTTGTGTACACTTTCATGTGAACGGATAGTAACAAGCTATTATGAAGTGTGGTTAGCAAAACTAATGCTTTTCTGAGTAGTTGCTTTAAGATATTTGGCCTGTAATTAAATCATAGTCGGAAGCTTTATGGTTATTACATCTTGAGGTCTCTTGTTTTATTTCAGTTGGAGAGAAAGGTTTAATAGGTAGCATCATCAGGCAGGGGATATCCAAAAAGTTTTTACTAAGATCATCGTTATTGTTATGTTCAGGCGGGCTAAATATTTGTAAGAGGTGTTTGGTAAAGATTATTACTTTTTCCTGTTCAGTTTTTGTCCAACTTCTGTCTTCTTTCCTTAAAGGTGAAATGTGCTGTATTGGCTGCTTGAATGATTTGATAGCCTTCCAGATGATATGGCCTTCTTTTGACAAAGTGCTGATATATGATTTAAATGTACCATCGGGCACCCTGCAGAACAATTTTTAATAATCAATTATATTAATTTTTGTCTATGGAATTATGACTTTTTTGCCATATATGCCATGCTCTTCTTTTTTTGAGCACAATATTTTTCATATATACGGGGATCTTGATCCGAAAAAGTGAAATAGACTGTACCATGAAGTGTTCTGTAAGTTGTAAAACTTGCAGTTGACCGTACATTGTGGTCGGGTGCGGAGTCTTGATGAAAGATCCAAAGCTCATCTTGAAAAAGCATATAATTCAGAGGTTTCACTACACCTTCCAAAACATTCTGTTGATGTACAGCGACTGAAGTTTCGACTCCCTTTTCACAAAAATGAATATCAGGCACTCCATCATAACAGACTCTTCACCAAACCATGCTGCTGGATGATGCTTCTTTGAACGATCTAGCATATATCTAGTCATTTTATTTGTTGAAAAATTTCTCCGCTGTATTTTTTTATTTTTAATTAAAAAATTACTTTCTTCTCATCTCTTAGTAAATGTCCCGTATGTCTTTTGTAAGCAGCTAGTCTTAGATCTTAGTTCTAGAAATTTGCATCTCCCGAGACATGATATTCTAATTACAAAAGAATTTCGTTTAATTCAGGCACTAACGGCTCTGGCCGGTTGAACAATTCGAACTGAACGTGGACTTCTAGATCTTGGACGATTTTCGGCACCCTCAGTCTCATTAAACAATTTTATAGCCCGACACACAAACATACGGCTAATTCCGAGAGAATGAAGGATCTTAAAGATTACACTTTTTTCAGTTCCACATTTATGTATTGGTATTTGAGAAATACGTTGGTAAGTAACCAAACTTGACAAGAAACATAATATAACTTACAACTTTAAGATTTGACAATTGCAACGGTATGCTAATATCACAGATATCTTTATGCTGTATAAGGCAAGGGCAGGTTTGATTTTGTAATAGTATTTATGGAAATACTAGGTACGAGGGTAATCCGAAAATAAGGTCTTCTATTTTAGATACAGAATAAAAAAAATCTATTTGCAATAAGTGATACATCATTTTAAATTTCTCTATTTTTCTACATAATCGCGATTTAGGTCGGTGCATTTTTGTAGGCGTTGTGGCTGTTTTTGTATGCCTGTCTCTTACTTACTCGCCGTCATGTCGTCAACGCGTTGCCGTTGGTGGTCTTCTGTAAACGTTCGGGGGACCCATCTTGCGTACATCTTCCGATATTTCGTCTTTCAGTTAAAGTCCTATCAATAGTGCTTTGAGAAACCCCAGGAAAAAAAATCCAGAGATCATCGAGAGTAATCCTCCGACCTTTAAGAATGATTTGTTCAGCCTTTACGTTTGTCTCGTCGGGAGTTGACGTTCTCCAGCTTTTTTATTCGCCCTGAATTTTCATGGTACCACCTATAAATTGAAATCCATGCACGGGTCTCCATACACTTCCGTCAATTAGCGATGAATTTCGATTGATTTAACGTCTATTGCATTCAAAAACCGAATAACTGCGCGAACTTCCCACCTGGCAGTAACTCCAATACGAACGGCTAGCGAACAAAAACTAAGCGTCCTCGCAGATTAAACGTTGGTTTGCTTAAGAGTGCAAACACGGCAGAATGGCCAATGGCCACGCGAAAAGTTTCACTTTGGCCCCACCGCTTTGGAGACTTTATTTTTTGGGGTTACCATCATATATAAAAGGAATGACAAATTTTAATAAGACCTCTCAGTATATTTATCCCCCATAATTCATAGTTTAAGAATGTCCTATTTTCTATTTTATCTGGCACACAGTCAAAAGTTTATCTAAAGGTTACATTGATGTTTTGACGATTTCTACATAAAGTGAATAGAAGAAGCTTTATGTTAAGCAATTTAATTTATTAAAAAATTAAAATAAAAAAACCAATGAATTGGTAAATGAGAATCATAGAAGATTTACTGGACAATCATCCGTAAAGATAATTTAGTAGTAAATAAGGAACTGTTTGTTTTGTAATGGGAGTTATTATTTTATTGCCTTTTGATAGATATCACTAAACTATTTGTGATTAATTGCTTATTAGTATTGCGTTACGTTTATCGGAGTAAATATGTAAGCGTAATAAATAAGACCTGTTTGACAATTTTAATGATATGAAAACAAATAGACTGGCGTCTACACGGAAGCGCATTTTCAGATTGTTTGTTGAGGATGTCAGTTATTTTGTAATTTCATTTAATTTTAGTAGATAATTATAATTAGTGTGATTTAATAATTTCTGTGGTATTCATTACTTAAGATTAACGCAGACTGTGTACTGCTTGATTTAGATGTATTGTAGAGAAATTCTACTTACAAAACGGACTGAGTCACTTGTAAAGAGGATCTAATTTAAAATTTAGTAAAAATTACGGCTGTAGCAGTTTATAATACAAAGATTGAAGTAATTGTGAAGCTGTAAAAATTATCCCCTAACTATAAAAAACTTCAAAAGTAAATCTTAACAACGAAATTATATCCATTTATATTTATGAAGAGTTGAATCTTTTGTTACTTCTTCTCCTTCTCCATTTCCTGTGCCCTATTCAGGTGCCGGGTTCTTCATTGATGATTGGGCAATCCATTTCTTCCATTCTTTCTGGTCTCTAGTCGCGTTCTTCATCTCATTAATCGCACTTCCTCTTCGTAATCCCATTTCGGCTATTTTATTTTCCCATGTTTTTCCGTTTTTTAATCCTTCTTGCATCCATGATTTTTCTTGGCCACCTACCTCTTAACATTCTGTGGAGGTGTCCATATCACTCCAGCGGTCGCTCTTCAATCATCTCCGTAGTCATCTTATTAGATTGATGTTTTTGATTAAGGCTCCAAGTTTCGCTCGAGTACAACATTATAGGAGCTACTATTGTATTGTATATTTTTAATTTATTCTTCTTGCTTATTTCCATCTTTCCAAAAATTGCTTTACTTAAGATGTAGCATGTGTTATTTGCTTTTCTCTGGCTATTTCCATATCCAGTTTGCCATCGTTGGTAAATACACTTCCTAAGTACTCCATTGTTGATACCTCTTCTAATGCTACTCTATTATAGTTAAAGTTGTATGGCTCATCTTTTGTTACTTTGTTAAATATGATAATCTTACTTTTATTTACATTAACCTTCATTTCTAAGTTGTTTATTTCCTCCATCCACGCCTTTAATAAATCTTGCATTTTCTTTTTACTATCTGCTACCAATGCAATTTCGTTTGCATATAGTATAGTACTGGGTTCATGTTCTTGTAGTCTATTGTTGTTTTCAGTTCTACATGCTTTTCCCTTGCGTTTTTCAGCATTTTGTCCATTACTACTATGAAAAGTAGTGGTTTTAAACTGTCCTTCTGCTTGATTCCTCTTTCTAGGTGGAGGTCGCCCGATCTATTCCCATTAATTTGTACTTTTGCTTTAGCGTTTTTATAGACCGAGTTAACAAGTTTAATCAGTACTCTGGGGGTATGTAGTTTTTCGAGAAACCCTCTTTACCGTTTCGAACGCCGCTTGGAGGTCTATAAAGGCTATGATCATTTCCTCATCCGCCTCCATTTTCTTTTCTATTAAATTTCTTAGGATAAGTATATTATCGTTTGATTGTATATTTTCTGTATGCCGCTTGTTCCTTTTACAGTTTTCCTCCTATATGTACCCTGTTTTTCACTCTATAATTGTTGTATACATTTTGTAAATCACTGACGACATACCTAATATCCTATAGTTTTCACATTGTTTTCCGTCCTTTATTAGGTATGGAAATTATCTGGTTGTTATCCCAGTCCTCCGGTATATTGTTTGGTCTCTCAGCCTCTCCAGATATTTTCCATGACCAATTTATCCTGTTTTGCCAAGATATTTGACCATCTCCGCTTTACCAATTTTGATGAATCCTTTATTACTAAAAATCTAAATGTAACTTAGTGGTATTATATCGTATTGAAAAAAAATTTGATATATAATTCAATTATTTGACTTGTGAAATGAACTGGATCCAGTGCAGTATTAGAAAGGTTTCAGAACAAACGTTTCCAATTTATTATCGATGCGTTGTAGTACAAACGTCTACTAAGATTTACAAATTCTTACTGTGAAACAAGTGAGTAAAATGCAATGAAAATTGCATAAAATATTGGAAAAACATCCCAATGAATTGGTCATAAACTTACTGGATACTAGCCAGCAGTTAAATAAACTTGTCACAAGATCCTTTTGCAATTTAGTATACAGACAGTAAGTATTTTAAAATTAACATTAATAATTATGATTCAAGTATCACTTCAACAAATTGTCAAATTTATACTGAGTTTTTAGTCACTCAGCTACAACTCTCTTAAGTCAAGATTGACTTAATAAAAATGTTTCGTGTTAAATGCTTGCAACAGATCCACATTTCTGTCCGACCAAGAAGGTTTTGAGTTTCGAGAACAGATGGTAATTCAGGGAAAATGGATCTGCCAAATAGAGTAGATGTAGAAAAATTTCAAACTTCAGCAGCGTAATATTTGCTAGTTTTCCCCTCCTAAAAGTTTTCAGCCATGAAAATTTCTTTCGCATCTGAAAAAAACTAACACCGTTACATTTTTTGGAGGATTATACGTTTTTCTCCTTTTTCGGGTCCGATTTAGTAGGTGTATAGTAATAAATCTTACATTCTTTAGTAGATAGAAAACATCAGAAAAAAACATTGTTTTATTCTTAAACGCATACAAATTTACATACTTTTTAAGTTTTTATATGTAATTTATTATGAAAAACGAAGTAAACTCGTCCGTTTAAAATTTTTCCAGCTTCTGCTAATTTTCATACTTTGATAATTTGTCGCCCAAATGATATCTTGGACTTGTCGATGATTTTTGGTTTGATATCTCTTTTTTAGGATCTCCATGGTCAGAGCATCTTCCGTGTTTGTTTTGTTAAATTCGTTTATCCGAAGTTAAATGGTTTCATAGAAAACGTAAATAAAATTTTTACAAAATTTCCTCGGTTTAAAAAAATTTGTACATTCAAAACGCTTAGGTTTAAGCAACAAGCAAAAATCATTTAATGTCAGAATGATTTATAATGGCAGAATATTCATTTCTAAGAAAGAAACTACTAACACAGATACATTGTTATTGTCGCCTTCTATAATTTAAATATACAAGTCAAGTTATTCATAAAACCACCTATCTAACAATAAATCACAGGAACTCAGTGATTTAGTTATCGGTTTTCACATTATCAGACATTTTCAATTTATGGATGTCAACTGTTAGTGAAGTAAAAACGTAAAGGTACAGCTGCGGTCGGGTAGATTACATATTATAATAGAAGAGTGCCTCATTGGTTTGAAAAAGTAGTTTGCAAAAAAAGTTAGTTATTGTAAGAAAACTCCATCCAAGAGTTCTACGATACCACTGATAAACTTACATCATAACTGTACATCTAAAATTGAGACAAATTAAGTAACCACCTATAAGCCAAAAATTTCTGCCAAGCGTTGCTTACAGTGGGAGTGATGTATTACGTTTTGCCATGTGGTAGTTTGATGAGAAGGTTTGGGTGTTAGAAACGTCTCGACAATGACATACCAAAAATCTTTATCTCATCATACCAGCGCTGTTGGGGTCTTACAGCACTTTTTCGTTCTCCCCATGGCCTCCAGCTGGTGATGCAGCCGCTCCATGGGCAAATACGACTGAGACCTATATCCAATGGATAGAAAACGGCTGAAAAAGAAGACTGAATGTATAGCTAATATATGTTCTAGTTAAGTTTATCCATATCTTCAAAGAATGATAAGCAAGTAAAGAAATTTAACTAATTTTATGTGAAAAATCCGAATAACTTATTCCTTAATTATTTTGAATAAATAAATGAATGCATTCGGATATGTTCTCTTTAGGTTATGTTGAGCATTCACATTAGAAAGACGAAACATTACGTTTAAAGTGAGTTGCTCTACAATTGTACACAGGTTTATAACTTTGTATTATTGCATTTGTATTACGTTAATCTTAACTGTAGGGATAAATTTTAGAAGGTAATTTCTAACGGGAAAATGAATAAAAATGTTTATATTAATATACGTTTGTTTGGAAGTGCACACTGAATCAGCAATACTGGATCGTTATATTGGATTACATTAATTCTGTAACGTTTTTGCTCTTAACTGTGGCGAATAAAACGCTTAAGTGTATTTATTTTTCTTACAAGAAATTGAATTATTTAATAACATTTACGTACACTAACACATGGAATTATTAATATCAAATCACACTCTATAGCGCTGTTTATCTTCAACACAATTTATTTCGCACTAGAGCAGTTCACTTCACTTCAGGTAACGACTTTTTGTTGTTGCTCCGCTGCATGCTATTTATACCTCCAGCACCTGTTCTGGAACCTTCTCGTAGTACCGAAAACTTCAGCAGTATTCGTTCCGTTCCAGACCTTGCATGTGTACAAACACCACAAGGGTCTCAACGGCAGCTGCCCACACCTCAACCGCTCAACCGTGACGGTACGGTGACAAAAAACGGCGTCCCCGGTAATAGCCGTGAACTTCTTTAGGTGACGGTGCTCTTACAGGTGGCGTTCAAAAATTCTTTATAATACTGTTATTTATTTAAGACAACTTTAACGTAGGTATTTCAAGTGCACCCTATGGATCTCAATTCATATGCAAATGCGTTGCATCATGTATTGATACACTTGTTCACACTGACACTGCCTCTAAAGTTTTGTGCTTTCAGTGTTTTCAGTGGGGTTATTTTCTAGTAAATCCGCGCGACCTACTGACTAATTTCATTAGCATGTCTATATGTATAAATTATTTATGCTTATTCATGATATAAATAATGGGCACTTCGTGACAAGTGAAAAGAAATGAATAAACACATCTCAACTAAGATGAGTATTCTTATGGGAACTAACGTTATAAAGAACAGCGTTGTAGTCATTTATCCACATGACTTTTTGGTTTTTTCTCCTGAAGTTTGCCTCTCTATAATTAACATTCACCTTGTATGATCACTCTAAATAGGTTTAAAAAATAACAAATCTATTAATAAAGTAATGAAAAACGATATAATTGAGAAAAACAAAAATTATTTTGTCTAAATCATTGGTCAGATTATTGATATTTTTATAGTTAAACTTCTGAAGAAGTTTGATGAAGGAAAACAAGGTAATGTTATGGATCTACAAAAATGGTTAATTTAAATTGTTTTGCAGTCTTTTTTTATATGCATTGTTTGGACACATACGTGGTCTGTTCTGAAAGTATCGACTCAATACAAAAATTACACAGCCACATTAATAAAAAACCTATATATTTAGTAAAAATAGTACAAAATACAACAAAAATTGTATATAGCCTTAGTTATTTTTAAAATAAGAGCTTTGAAATCTCATATATTTCCACATCATCTACCTCGTTTGATTGAACTGAATCTTGTCAACAATCTGGAATTTCTTCCCTTTTATAATTTGATTCAGTAGTATCAGTCTAAAACAAATCATTAACAACTGCAGTAACCTGTTTTTTTAGCCGCAATATATTTCATGACAATATCTCACTCTTTAATTTTTGGAGTTTCCAGCACATCTGCTTGTTCTCACTTGCCGATCTTTACTGGTTGTACATCTTGAACCTTTTTAGGTGTTTCGGTCATTCAAAAATGTGGATCACTTTCAACAAGTTCCTTGTGATTTCCAAAATCGTTCGTATTATTTGCACTGTACTCATTGTATTATTTCCGAAACACTTCTGAACGGTTTATGTAAATTAATGTGCCAGCTTTGCACAAATTCAATACCATACTCACTCAATAATTTCAAATGTGTCTAACTCTTAATTGATCCTGCCAGTGAAGTCGTCCTCATTAATGCATGCATACCGCAGTACACTCTCATCGGCTGCCAGGTTATATCGCTGCAGCATAAACTGTTTTCGCTGTATTTGCTTTGGCCCGATATTTTGGAACAGATCTTGTATACACGAATTGTTTACACCTGCATTTTACTTATTGATGTCAAAGAACATTATTCTGTTCAAATAGAAAGAAAATAAATGTGTACGAGCACTCTCCTTGTTAAATGAAAGACTTACAATATAAATCGGCAACACAAGCCTCTTATTAAGTTAATAGCGCTGCTAGTTCTCTTATTTATCTCTAACGAATTATACACATTTTAAACCAATTTGCTGTAATTAATGCTTGAATAACAAGGAAACAATTTTGTTCAGAGTTGATGGTTTTACTAACGAACACAAGCCTAATAGTGGGCACATGAGTAATGACACTAAGTATTTTACAGGCAGGTGCTCTAACTGTTAATGTACTCGAACAGGTGGAATCATATATAATTCGTAAGGCAAGTGACGTCCAAAGTGTTCCCAAGTTTCTCACGCAAAATTGAATTTCTTCGTATTTTCATACATTGTATAGATTTTTTTAAATAAGATTTTACAATTACTACAGCGTGTTTTGCTATAAACAAATTGTTTGTTTATGTTTAACATGGAAATGTGTTTTTTGTAGAGAAAATTTAAGGATAGCGTAATATGAATCGATTATTAACTGTTTTCAGGAGTCATACCATCTTTATGAATATTTTATTTTCGTTAACGAAAGTTGTTGTACAACTCCTTGTTGAAAGAATGGTTTGTAAAGTCGATGGATCTAATATATGATTAACTTCTTCTTTCTAAATGTAAATTGGTAATTTGGAGTAAGATTCATATCTTCTATGACAGCTATGATTCTTCCTCTCCTCTATTTTGCCGAGTACAGGCCAAAACTAATGAATCTGTCAAAATCTTCGATTAGTAAAACTGAGCCAGTGTTGCTCAAGTGCAGCAACGTTTGAAAAATTGCCTTTCCTGGTAAACCTAATTTCAACATTACGTACACAACATATACAGACAAAGTATTACTTAGACAGTGAATAAATCTGGAAACAGAAGCATAGAGTTTCGTAGATTAGTAATTTTTTATTCTACTTCAAGCTAGTGGACGCTGAAATGCTTTTACCGCATATTCTGGTGCAGGGAGAAAAGATCTTTCTTTTTGGAGTTTAATTCTTACAGTTGCTTTCTGAATAGAGTAAATCATCTCTTCTCAAAACTTGAATTTTCAAAATGTTTATAAAAATTTCCACTTGTTAGAGCTTTGATCTTACTTGATTACTTCACATTTTATTTGGTGAACTTTTAATAGTTTGTAACAAACTTACACATCTTATATTAACTTAGGTAACTTGAAGCGCTAGTTTTTAGTTTTACTTATTTTGTTTAAATCCGAAATTATTCGTATTTTGTTATTCTAATCACTTATTCGTAGTTTGCGGACTGTCAGATAAGCGCAATGCTATTATAAAACTTTTTAAATGTTCCTTATCAAACAGTTTCTGTTAAATATATGTTGAATATTCGCTCTGGACTAACGAACGTGTTTTGCAATATACACAAGGCGACATTAACGACTAGTGACCTTTGCAATTATTTTTAGCGCCAACATACCTACGACACTTTTATTTTCCAAGCGTGCAAGAGAATCTGTATGTCCTAATCAAGCATTTAATTGTAATTCATACAACACATCAGGCTTGTGATCTATCGAGATAAGTTCCCAATAAAATTTGTAATTGTCAGTTATTAATTTTATTCAATCAGTAGCTGCTTTTTAGTTTCCAAGACCATGAGATAGTTTTAAGAGTTTGAGTATAATGAAAACAGTAGTGGGAAAAAAATCGTCATAATCCTTATGTTTTGTAACATTCTCCGAAAAGAAATTTAGTTAAATCCAAAAGTTTTAATGAAAAATATTGTAAAAAAGCAAGAAGAATCTTTAAATTGACCCCATATAAGTTACAAAGAGTGTAGTATCCTACAGAAGCAAGTATGTCTACGGCTGTAAAGATGCCAACTGAAAAGTAGCATTGACATTTGTCATCTGGCGAGTATCCTTTACTCAGGCCAGAAAATTTTACAATTGACCATAATAACCAAATCCCAGGTGGTGTTCTCATGGACGACCAAAACCATCCAATGTGGCTATGCATCGGCAGGGTGCATTAGCTGTCACGGTATAGGAAGGAATTTCACGTAAAAGTCTTCTTATTTTTGTACCCGAAGAGTCAAAAGTAAATAAAAATTATATCGTAGTGATATTTTGGAAACTTGTATTACCTTGGGTACAGAAGGATTTTTGCTACCAATTTGGACATTTCAGAAGGATTCTGCCCTTGCTCACAAGAAATAATGACAAAGGTATAGTGCAGAAAAATTTTTGCTGATGAACTTTTAAAGACTCGTTGCATGTTCTTTTTCCCCATGAAGATTTTTTTTTGCAGTCCGTATAAGGTACTCCTTGTAGATTTGATGATCCTTTGCTAAATGAAAAAAGCTATTTTCTTGTTGGTCGTCAAAATCACATGTAAGTTCTGCATCATTAATTATGATGCATCTAAAAATAATTTTCCTTGTCTGGGAATGCTTTGGGGTTGAGATTTTGTATTTCCGTTAATATTTCTTATTATTGGGACAAGGATTTTTAATATACCCGTTTTGTAACAGAATTATGGTAATGGTTTTGTTATATTTATGTGTGAAGATGCTGATCATTCTAGTGATGAGGGATTTTGTAAGTAAAGAAATTTGAGATGGGTACGGTAGGATATTGGGTAGCGGGTAGATACTCCTCTATGACCCCGATAGAAGGTAGATCTACTTCAGGGAGGCGACCCTGCCCACGTGAGCCTCGATTCTTTCCTATTTCTTAACGTCGGGGAAAAGTCGTGTCCCAACCTTAATCCTGTCTATAATCTACATATCCTTATCCTCCATACACCCTATCCACTCGCCAACACGCTCGTCAAGCGCGGCGTTTAATTGCCAAATCCCCATTAAACAGCAAAAATGCAAATTTGCAAAATTCAAGGGAGGCCTACGTCTTATAGTGGACTCCAATGGCTATATGATGACGGTAGGATATAACATTTAGGTAGTAATTAATAAAAATATGTTTTCTATAGACAATATAATAAAAGTTGTCGTTTAAATGATTGATTATAGTAAATGCCTAGTAAGGAGAGGAAATTGTTTTGATCAGCTTATGTGGTATGGTGTGGAATTGGTTTATGCCAGGAAGAGCAACTTGTTCGTGATGCTAGATAACAAAAGCATAAACGATATATAGTATTCAAAATGCAGATTTAAGTAAAAGGGGGCGATGCATTTTGTTTCAAAAGAAGTCAGGTAAAGGTTTTATGACTAATAAAAGTGGATAATTCATAGGAGCCTCATTTTGGCGGTAAAATGTAATGTATTGGATGGCATAAAGTAAAGAGAGTGCATCGTTCCTTAAACTGTAAATTCCTTTCAATGAGTGCAGGGTTTTAGTTAATAAGTGGCTAATATCGTAATTGACGATGATATCACCTTTGTATGTAGAAAAAGTTTTTAGTAAACATAGAATAAGGTTTCCTCTCTAATTATTTTTAAGGTAGGTGATGAGATTATTAGGTAACGATAGTCAAATAATTTTAATAAGTTTTTTATATTACTGATATAGTTTGATATGTGCAGGGTCGCTGTAACATCACCCAAAATAGTGATATTATTAATAATGTCACAATATTGTAGGCAGACAAGGGAACGGTTGGTGATGTTATATTGATCCTAAACACATCACTATAAGATAAAAAGCTTACCAAATTCATTCAACTATCGGCAACAAAATGAATGCTGCTGTCGCTTTGGAGATGAGTTTGTTGTACTACATATTATCGGAGCTATTGACCACGTGAAGATAGATTGCAACGATGATTTTTCTTCACAAATATTTTTTTCATTACTCGAAATAGCTGATAGATGGTGGACTGACAGGGGTGAAAGCCCGCGGAGTCACTTCAAGAGCAGTTGCAGTTAGTCTACCTTCTGGACACACCATGCTGCCAGGAAAAACCATACTCATCTACATAGGTGGTCTCAGTAAGGGTTAGCGAAAGAATAAAATTATGTGGACGCTTAAGGTTGGCATCTTTATCAATTTCATCATTGTGAAAAGGCCTAATAGTTAGATTCCATGGCGTTAAAAGCTGCTATAGCAGTTTAGATATGTATATCAATGTACATTTAACATATACTATACATAGAACAGCAGGAAAGTTTCTCAATGCCTTTTTAACTTTATAACTTTTCCAAGATAATTATTCTGTGTTTTTAAAGACAATTTTTACAGAAAAACAAAAAGCGTAACAACAGTCATTTTAGAGCGGAAGCATCACGAATTCAATTGCTGCTAACTATTTATTTGCCTCAATTCTACGGGCAAAGAAGCGCTGATTCTTCGAGACAATTCACGCTTCGAAGTCATTCAAATTGTCACAGGCCTTACTCATCTACCAATTTTAACGAGTGGTTGACGTGATAGTGTATAGAGGCTTTGGTAAGAGAATAGGGTGAATGAAAGTGTAGATCCCATCTTTCGATGATGATGGATTCGACCATACGAAAATCGATGTGGTGGTGGGCGTTGTCATGGTGGAAGAAGATATGGTTCTTTTTACGCTTTTTTAATTAAATTTTAGTATAAAGACAATCAAGTTGAGTCATACAAACGTTGTTGTTGATATTGAAATACCTTTTGTCATTGCAGTGCAAAATTGCTAATTATTCCTTTTTTTTTGAGAAGGATGACACACCTAAATTTATCACAACGTGCAACCATTGTTTGCACCATATTGCAGAATTATATATCCTAGGTACTATAACATACTTTTAGGTTCCTCTATCTTAAGTAAGTCTGCAGTAAGTTTTTGTCTTACCAGCGTAATATTACGTGTTTCAACAAATGATAGGTGTAGGTTTTTAATACTTGAATGCTTCTGTTACTAATTGTATTAAGCTTTGCTTTATTGGTTACATAAATAAGTTAATCATTTGCATTTTAACTCATACCGAATAAGAAGGCATTTTTAGAAATTTATGTATGTAATAGCAGTGAGGGCAGCAAAGTAAAAATAGCTTCCCAGGTTATTTACTCAATATTTCTTTACCACTCAAATATAGTGCTAAATTTATGAAATTTTAAGGAGAACGAAGCCAAGTTCTAAAATAACCAAATATAACTGAGGATATAATTATTGCACTACTACGTGGAATTAAACATGGGGGTATTTACCTCACAGAGAATTTTTAATAAAAATACAATATAATATATATATGTCGCTCACATTTTCTCACTACAACAAAAACTAATAATGTATTTTCATTTATTAAATTTTATAAAACTAAATTTTATTATAAAAGTATTTTTATGCACTTTTACAAGTAAGTTTGAGTTTAAAAAGGTTTTAGATTTTTTATTCAACAAACAAACAAACAAATCCTGTTCTCCAAGTGTTCTTTTAGTGATCTAAATAATTAATAATCGCAGGACGACAAGTCCAGACTGTGGGAGTGTGTTCTAGTGTAGCTCAAAATAAATCTTCCATTTATGTCGTGTTTGGGCAGTTGTATGGGACCGGGCATTGTCGTGAAATAATAAAATTATGTGAGCACTCCCAACTCTAACATCGAAAGCAATTTCAAGGGCCATTCTCAAAAAGGCGGTGAACAATGAAAATATTTATAACGAGTGTTCCTAGATCGTACCTTTAGACTTTTCAAAATTTTGGATGACTTTTCATAAAAAACTTGGTAATAATTTGTTGCGCAACGGACGAGGGTACCTTTTATCCTAACATCTTCATACTCGCTGCAAAAGTGGTAATGTGAGATGCCTTATGATTTGCCCAAGACCCCAGATATCAAAATGGGGATAGCCGGGTAATGAGGGGGCACGTATTCCGCTGATTTTTTATGTGCTCCTATACAGTCGTGAATTTCACAAAACATTAACTTTCAAAGTGTCTACTTTACGGGAAAACATTTTTTTTGCTTAAAAATGTTTTTTCATCAACCGCAGTTGCGAAATTATACCGAGGTATAAAGCTACGAAAAGCTGGTTAGTGAGATTTTTCTGGTACTCCTCCATGGACAGGGAATGAGAAAAACAAAGGAAAAATATTTTAAAAATTAAAAATGCTCAAAATTGCCCAAACGGTGCAACATTCAGTTATCCTATTAAATAAATAAATAAAACAAGATTAATGTTTTTATAATTATTTGTAGTTTAATATTCATCACTGTCTTCCTCAACAATTACATTTATGTTTTCGTTTTCAAGAAGTGTCATTAACATTTCAGCAGGGTACTATTTTTGACAAATATGTCGCCTAAGATAAATAAAATATGATTGCTGCTACATAAGAACAGCACCAAACAGTTCTCATTCATATCTTTGGAGCCCAGAAACATCCATAATGTTTGGCGTGTACTCTAAAAAACAACATTTTTGTTTCATAACATGACGAGAATAAACTTGCATACGTTGATTGTGTCCTTAAGGAAATGCGTTGTTATGGAGCCGTCTTTGTTCATTATTTCTGCCAGATATGATATCGCTTGACTAAAGTAAGTCTCAGTATAGAATAATGTCAGGTCTTTTTCTGTCATTTCAGTAAAATGCTTGGACATAGAAACTAGTGTTTTCTGCACTGCTTCGTGTGACCGTCTAGTCAAGAACTTTAGTTGATATGTTGTTATCAGAAACTAATCTTTGCCATACTTATTCAAAAAAAAACACTGCAATATGGTAAGTAACAGCTTTTCACTTTTGGCAAAATTTTGTTGTCAAGAATATTGTCCAGAAGATAATAATTTTTATTATTAGCCAGTTTTCGTTATAAATCGGGATTTATTTGCTTATTGATTGGTTAATTGTTTGGTTGATTTTTTAGAGCCGACATTAATACTATGAAACAAATTTCTTTTTTCTAAGTCTACAAAACGCCACGAAAACCACGATCGAGAACGAAAATATCGCCAGGTTGTGTCAGTTTACATGATCTGCACGGATTTTCAATGATTTGTTTCAGTATAACTGCATCATTTTGGATTGCCAGGTATGTACGTAGTATATCTACAACATAGCCATCCGATGTGGATATTGTGAAAGGCTTACAAAGTGGCACCTTTTTGTGAGCAGAGTACGACTTCCGTAGATATTCATTATTTGAATTCTTTTGGTATCGTGCATAGATGCCATTGCAAATCAAAATTAACATGTTCTTGGCGATTACTGTTGTATGGTTATTTATTAGATCTTGTCTGGAGTTGTTACTGATGCCAAAATGAAAAGAAAGGACGTCTTTTTCAAATGGATTGATAACACTCTTCTTTCAAAATTTAGGGTCAAATAAATCATTCTATTTGAGTTTCTAGTTAGCAATTTAATCACGAAAACAAAAATGGCTTCTTCAACTACACGATGTTTATTGTCATTTCAAAATTCTTGAATATTTTCGAAGTCTAAATCTGTAAGAATTTGTATTTTCTCGTCACATGAAACAATCCTGATGATGTTTAAATCAGCTTCATAAAAGCGATTTTTAATTAGGTTTTCCTAAGGAATGTTGAGTTTGTGTTTTACATATGTTTGCGTTCTATTACGTGTATAAATAAGTTCTCAGCTTTAGATTTCACAGAACGCAAATCACCGTTTACATGTAACGTATTAGTCTGCCCTCTTGCGGTTTTAAAGCAATGACATTTGGTCTTTCGAAACATCATGCGATTTGGCGTTTGATGCACATAACCTCAATAATCAGCTGTGTTCACGATGACAATCACAAAAGAGCATATTCGATTTTCTATCCGCTTCGCGTTTCATCTTAAAAACGTTTTTCTTGCTGAAGCCACCGAAATTATTTGTGCTGCATATGGTGAGAATGCTGTAAGTCATGCAATGTGCAAAAAGCGGTACCAAAGATTTCGCAGAGGAGAGTTTAGTCTTGAAGATCAACCACGCGCTGGACGCCCTCAAACATTTGACATGGATGAGCTGCAGACGCGTTAGGCTGGGAACTTCTCCCACATGCGGCGTATAGCCCAGACATGGCCCCTTCCGATTATCATTTATTCCGGTCGTTACAGCATCACTTGGCTGATACGCACTTCAAAACAGAAGAAGTCCGAAAATGCATCGATAACTTTAACGTCTCGAAGCCGGTGAGCTTCTATCACCAGGGAATTCGCAAGCTGCCCGAAAGATGGCAAAAGGTCATCGATTCCAACGGAGAATACTTTGATACTTAAGCTTTTTTTGTTTGTTTTTAAATAAAACTTTAATTTTTCAGAAAAAAGCTGAGAACTTATTTATACACCTATAGCTTCTTGGAGAACAGAAATTACATTATCTTTTTTATTGCAAATCCAACAGTAAGCATGTGTCGCTACTGTTCGCTGTATAGACACTTTCATGTACTCTTTGTACAATTCAATAGAACATTCTTCTAATGTTTTCAAGGTTATTTTAAAATCCACCACTTTTCTTAAAAATCGCCCTCAGCCATCGCATTTAAAATTAGGATCGGCGGATGGCGCTGTGCATATGAAATGTAGAGAAATAGTTTAATTTTCTACTAATTTAATTTAATGTCATACTAAAGCAATCCAGTATTCTCCTCTTTGCGTAAGAACACACAATGATTAGCAAGGAAATACAACGTTAGCCTACTGACCATAATTTTTTATATGGACGCGTTATGAGCAGACTTGACTTGCTGCACGTTAACGAAATTCGCCACGCGTTAATGATTTCGTCTTCTTTTACTACTTATTTACTTTGTAGCTTATAAATACCAATGAAACCAAATGTAAATATGTTCAAATGATTGAATGTTGCACCCTTCGGACAATTTTGAGCTTTTTATTTGTTATAGGGGATGAATACAAAGAATATGTGATCAAAAAACTGTCAGATACTTTTTTAAACTTTGTAAATATTTTTTCCTTTATCTTTCTCATTCTCTGTCCATAGAGGTGTACCAGAAAAATCTCACTAATGAGCCTTTAGTAGCTTTATACGACGGCATAATTCCCATCAAGTTCGCAACTGTGATTGATGAGAAAACAAAGTACGCGCTTTTGAAAGTTAATATTTAGCAAAATTCACGACTGCATAGGAACACTATTTTAAAAAAATCTGCGAAATACGTGCAAAGACATATTTTCCCCTCCTTACCCGGATATTGCCTTTCAATGGAAGTGACGAAAAAATTATATAAATTTAAGTTTAAATTTTGTGTGGGTGTAACCACGATCTCCATCGTCCCTCCTGCTCGGGTCAAAAACCTGTTCAGTTCTTCTTGGGAGTTGCTAGAGCGATGAGTGAACAGAAAGTACCGCGGAGCATGCAACAACGCGTTGTGATCAAATTCCTCGTTGGATAAAATGCCCCGTATGGGGAAGAGTGTCTCTCACATACCCGTGTGTATGAGTAGTGTAAGTGATTTAGAGAAGGCAGAGAGCGCGTGGAGAATAAACTGCATGATCGTTGGCCGCGAACATCCGTCACCGAGCCAAACATTGATCGCGCTTATTCGTGAAACTAAACGCAGCACTATCAATGAGCTGTCCAGCAGTGTTGATAGTGTAAAAGACATCATGAAGAACCACCTGCACTATCGCAAGGTGAGTACCACAAACTTTGACGGACGTAAACAAAATGGTGTGCATGAAAGCTGCCAGTCGTCTCCTACAGCAGTTTTAAAACGAAGATGATGCATTTTTGAAGGCTATAGTGACCACCGATGAAATGTGGGTGCACTACTTCATTCCCGAATCTCAGCAGTCAGCGGCATACCAGCTCTCCCAAAGTGATGACTACGTTCTTCTCTGTAGATTTTTTGACGGAAGCCAGAACAGTCAATTTAGCTTATTATTCAGACCTCCTGGCAACAAACGTGGAGGAGAAGATCCGATCCAAGCGGAAGACAAGTGGAAAGCGGGTAGCCTTCCTTCAAAACAACAATGGAAATCCTCCGGAAATTGAAATGGAACCTTCTGCCACATCCGCCATACAGGCCCCAAGTGATTTCTACCTGTTCGGAAGGGTCAAATCAGACTTGCAAGGCGATTTACGGACAACGACGCCGTCATCCATATTGTTCGGGAGTGGATACGCCGCCAAGCAAAGGCCTTTTTTGAAAAGAGCATAGAACGCTTCCAGACCGTTGGAAAAAATGTGTTGACTCTGGAAGACTGACGTGCAAGTGTTTGGCGATTGGGTTTTTTGAAAACAGTCCCGGTCATAATTAAACCACCTTGTATGTATATTCTCAATGTTCAGAACATCGCCGGAAATCTCTTCAGTTGTAGTTTTTGGGTTATTTTTTGTTTTAATTTTTTTTTTATTTATAATATACACAATGTCATTAATATTAAAAATCATCATTTCCAAACTGCTGGTTTAAAAGTAGGAGTAGAGTTCAAATAAGTGTCTTGGATACCTTTTGTTAGGTTTCTAACATTCACTTCTTTTCAGAACGGGTAAATATGCAATGGTGTGAATTCCACATTTGAATGTTACATGCTAGCAGATATAAAAAGGTTGTTAATAATTAAGTTAAAAAACCGTCAATATCGTTTATATAAAGAACACAAAAAGTACGTAATCCAGTAGCAAAATGTTCGCTTATTTGGTTTTTTATAATCATTATTTTTGAAAATATCTACCCTCTATTAATTTTTATTATAAAATAAGCATTCGAAAATTTTCTTTAAAGTACCAAATCATTTCTCTTAACATTGCTTCTCATAAACAACAGCATCCAAGAGCACAGATATTGGCATATTTGTTTCTCAAAATTTTTATAGTAATATTATGCAATTAACTCTAGCAATATTTTTACTCCAAGCTAAGCCATCCGTAGCACATATTTGTGATTCATCGTAAATCATGCAGAACTGACTATTTCTCGCGCTGCAATAAAGATTTGTTTTGAAATCCCAATGCAATTGATCTAAAAATTAAAATGTCGCAAGCGTAAAAAATTTTAATTGAGAAATTGGCGTAAGTTTGGTACACTTAAGCGGGCCAAAACTACTTGCAAATTTTGTCTTGCAGTTAAGCCAAACTGCCTACCCCAAAAACACGAAATTAGAATTGGGACTACTGGGGCATGTTTTTTACTGTTCTTATAAATCATATAAGAATTAAATTTCTTCGTCCTATTCACGTAAGATTTTTAGACACCAAAGTAGTCTCTAGAAAGACTTTTAATTGTGTGGAATGTGATAACCTAAATAATAATAATGGTGAGGCCTTGCACCACAAGGAAGTATCGCTTGAAAACTGGAAGGTCGAGGCTCCCGTATGTTCTCCCTCATTGCAACACGGACAACTGTAATATTGCCTCCACACAGGTACCCAATTATTTTTAGTAACTGAGCCACCCTTTAGGTATTGAACTCAGGAACGTCCGTACTGAAACTAAGTGCATAGACCACTAAATAAAGTTTTATAAATTACCTTACATTTGTGTCATTATGATGCCATTTATTTGTAAAAATAATAATTACAAAACGAACCAAATATAAACTGAAATTTTATTTTTACGCACCGTAAGATGAATGGAGAAGAATGCGGCTTCTGAGCCTTGTAGATAGGGATGTCTGAAGTGAATTTTACCTCACATCGCATTTTTAGTCAGCATTATATCAGAGCCAGAAGTATCTTTGTCTGTTGCCTATTAAACTTTTCACGACAGAGGACGCAAAACCGTCCGAAATTTCCAAAATATTTAAGACACATTTTGGAAATAGCACTCTTAAAAAGACTCAAATGCACGCGTGACATAATTTTTGGGAGTACAAAAAACACTTGAAAATTTTTACTCACGTTTTCTGAGGAGAAACGTGACAGGAGATTATTGCGATTATTCGCGGCCTTCTTAAGGATGACTAAATAAATAAGGATGATTAAATATTATTGAAATTTCTTCTAGGGTTGAAATCACCTTTGCAATATGGGTCGCTTTCCCATATACACTTAACAGTAAAACAATCGACTTAGCAATACGCTCGAGTTTTGAGAGAATGTGTATCCATTCCGATAGCATTCCAAGTAAAGTGCAGTGTACTGCGGTTTCAAATCATACCACTTTGATTGGAATCGGACCTGTTCTGACAAAGTTATGGGCCTAAGAATATGTGTAACACAAAAGAGTTGAAAGGAAAAAGGTGATTATGAAAAGAAAAAAAATAAAATCTTCAGTTGAAATTAATTTAATGATTTTTTCAATACATAGTGTTGCCACCTCTACTCCTAATTGCACTTTCCAAGCGATTACGCATGGATCGGATGACTTTTCCTATGCTGTCTTGAAGGATTGCTTCCAACTCTTCAATCAACGCCGCTCTCAGTTCCATCACGCTTCCTGGTGCAAGATTTCTGGCCCGGAGTCTTTGCTTAAGCTCATCCCAAACATGCTCAATTGCATTCAAGTCTGGGCTACATGGAGGTCAATCCATTTTTGGTAAACTGACGTCAGCCAGATAGGTAGTGGTCACTCGCGCGGTATGCCATCACGCATTGTCGTGCATCAGCATGAAGTCCTCATCAACAAATCTCACAAACGGAACATCTTCCTCCAGAATGTCCTTGATGTAGCGGTTCGCTATTAAACCTCCCTCACGTCTTCCACTAGACATGAAAACCAACTCAGTTTTTCCGAACACGCAAATACCCACCCAAAACATGCAGTAATGAGCAAATTACTTCCCTGACCTTCTGCGGACCCGACGACTTCTGTCGTTGCCATGTAGCCACATTCTGGATCCGTCGGTGAATAATATCTGACTTCAATGGCCGAGGTCCCAATCGAGATATTTGTGAGCGAATTCCAGTCGCCTTTCCTTTTGGACTGCAGTCAGCTTGGGACCCGTAGGTGCCTTTTTCGGGCCACGTTGGTTTTCTTCAGTCTTCTTCTCACTGTCCAAGTGCTGGATACCACACATCTGACCGCACTCAGCTCTTTCTTGAGGTCAACGCCAGTCATATGTCAATTTCTGAGGGATATTGAGACGAGAAATCAATCGTTTCTCTCCATCACGCGCCTACAGCTGCTTCCTTGACGACGAACGGAGCCACCGATTTCCCGGTACCGACGCCACACTCTCGATATGGGCGATTGAGTCAGATTTGCCACAACCTTCTGACTGAGGCCCTCTCTCAACAATGTAACTGCCTGGGTTGCTTCGGCGGCTGTGGTCTCCATTTTCTTGCGAATCACTTGAGCACTCACGTCACTTATTTATGTCAACTTCGGATAAGTGATGAGATGAATTACTGGATTGCAAGCGTACTGTAGGCCAATCACAATCATCGCGCACGTGAGTTTCAATTAGCAAAATTCCGTTCGTGATGCATATTTTTTTGAATGCGTCATCCGATTGATGCAATACCAACATTTTTTTAAAGCTCAATAATCAAGATATTCCATGCACGTTAATGTTTTTATTTTTATTTTCTTTTAGACTGAAACAGGAGACGAAAATACGCGTGCAGTTAGTGAGTCAATTGTTTTGCTCTCAATTGTAGATGTCCAAACCGACAAAAAATTGAAAATTTGTTCTAAACTACTGGATCACTATTTTCGCAGTCTGGACTTATCGCCCTGTAACGTGTTCCTGAGTTAGAAGACTTTTTGAAAAATAATTTGGTTTCTTAGTATTTTATAGTGCATCAATAAATTAAAAAGAATATTTTACTTATTTGCTTTTTTTCCCCTTCTATTTAAATAATAAACTTAAAATTATTGTCTAATTAAATCCAATTGTTGGTTTCCAGATGACAATTTTGCAATAAAATTAAAATACCATGTTTTTAGACTTCCTAAACTCTATTTTAGAAAATCCTTTACGATAAACCCTGGGAATCAGTAAAAATACATAATTTACAATTTGACTTTAGAAAATCGTAGTTAAGATGAGTCTCTTTTACTTTCTATATACCCTTTTCGACTAAGATGTAATTTTTGTGACTCAGAATTTTTTTTTTTTAATAAATATACAACTGGAAAGGGATAAGTTACGTTGTCATAAGATATATCACGTAACGCTTGCTGAACTTTTTTATAAAAGTGAAAATATGTGTTGAAATGATCCTCGACATTATTAATGTGTTTTAATGCAATATTGATATTACTAATAGTTCAACCTGTTCATAACATTCAATCTCAGTCTTTTTTATTAAAGCATTTTGTATCAATCAAAATAAAATAAACAATTTATTAATAGATATAATGGTTCAAATTAAGGGAAAGTTCTCAAAACCAAATTAAACAGCATTTTAGAGCATAGTCTCCTCACATTTACTTATTTCTTTATTGAACATCTTTGGCAAACTGTCTTTATTGCCAAAATTTTGAAGTGCAATTGTGCTGGTGTTGATTCATATAAAGGTGCATGACTGTAATATTTATACAATTAGGAGAATATTTAAGAGCTTGTTTAAAGATGTTTAGATGGCCATATTTCTTAAGTAGGTACGTTTCTTGTCTCTAGGACTAGGGGAGGTTTCCCTCTTTTTAGATCCGATAAACACTGATTTAGAGCATGTATGTTCTTTTGACTGTATTCTTTGTGGTGTGAATTAAGCTTTTCAAAGTAAACCAAGAAACATTAGTGTCTATCCTTATAGAGTTATTTTTAACGATATTGCTGATTTTTTCACATTTTAATGTGTTGAATAGACTGAAATAAATATTTTTAATTAGTGATAGCAAAAGAGAAATTTATTTTCCAATTAAAAATTATCCGTTTTTGCTACAATTATATAAAAACGTATTATTTATTCAGCTCAGCTCACACCCTCCATAACTGCACAGTTAGAACACAATACCAATTATAAATAAATATGTAACAGTTTTTATGCGAAAGTATTCGCATGCTATTTTCTCTTTTTAATTACTAGACTGAAATCTTTGTAATAAGTCGCAAGTAAAATTTTCGATCTTAAATATTTAAATTTAATTTTTTGTCGTAACATTTTAAATAACCATTTTGAAAAACTTCTAGGAAGAAAATAGGCGAAAACAAAGGAAAGAAAGAAGGTAAAAGCGTTCGGGTGAGTGGTGTACCAAACATTAATTAATCGTGAATGACTTTATATGGATTTGGAACCAGGAAAAAGTTTAATGCAAGCGCACAGCAACGAAAGCCAAGGAAAAATATCCAAAAAACTAGTACACAAAATAAACGTAAAGATACAATAGCATACAATGGACAAAAGCAATTGAAAAGAAAAAGCACAAAAGAAAACGGAAAGTGATAAAGATAATAACTAGAAGAAACTAATGTTAGCGACGTTAGAGGAACTTATTATGAAGAAGCACTTAGAAATCTAGTATCAAAGGCAAAAGGATATCGAATAGGTGTTTTACTCCTACAAGAGACAAAACAAAAGAGAAATAGAATCGCAAAAATAAAAGATCATTAGATGTTCAATAGTGGCGGGGATATTAGAATGTTCGAAACAGGCTTTTCAGTGAATAAAGAAATAAAAATCAGGGTAATCAAATTTGAAGTAATATCTGAGAGAATGTGTTACCCCAGAATTAAAAGTAAGGACCAATATATTACTATTATTACATATTAAGAGTAGACAGTTATATATGTAGACAGGTTAGCAAATTATAGGTGATTGCAATGCCATGATTGGAAATACAAATATATATTTTCCAATTATTGGTCATCGCAAAGCGCAGAGCTCGGCGCAGGTGGCAGACTACCAGGAATCCACTTGACAAAACTTATTTAAATCGAATAACGCACAATCTCCACAATGCTATCCAAGAAGCAAAAAACGAATCCTTCGAACACTACATCGTCAATCTATCTACTGATGATCACTCCCTGTGGAAGACGACAGAGAAATTCAAAAGACCCATAGTATCTATTCCACCTCTACGAAAAGCTGATGGGAGCTGGGCGCGGACGAATATTGAAAAATCCAACAGATTCGCAGAACACCTTGCTAGCGTATTTTCCGCTTCTGATATCCTCAACGATGATGAAGATGATGTCGAAATACAAACATTCTTAAACGCCCCTTGTCAGATGTCTCTTCCACCCAAGCCTATTTCACCTGCAGAAGTCAAAAAAGAAACAAGTCTCTTAAATCCTCATAAAGCGAGATATGATCTCATTACAGGTGAAGTACTGAAAAACTGCCCTAGAAAAGCTATTGTATTACTCACAACCATATATAACAGCATACTACGCCTGTGCTACTATCCGATATTATAGAAGTATGCAATAATAATCATGATACTGAAGCCAGGAAAACCTCCAACTGATGCCACTTCCTATAGGCCAATAAGCCTCCTTCCTGTAATGTCCAAAATTTTCGAAAAACTTATCCTCATCAGAATTGCAAACGTAACACATATAGATGCCTTAATCCCTAACCACTAATTCGGCTTCAGACCCAATCACTCCACTATCCAACAGTGCCATAGAATCGTTAATAAAATCAAAGAAAGCTTAGAAGCAAAACAAATGTGTACATCACCGTTTTTAGACATAAAACAGGCGTTTGACAAGGTGTGGCATGCAGGTTTACTTTTCAAACTTAAACAACACTTACCAAATCAATTGTTCCTCATCCTTAAGTCATACATGTCCAACCGTTATTTCCAAGTTAAATTCGAAGACTCATTATCTGACTACCAGACTATCAACTCTGGTGTACCCCAAGGAAGTGTTCTGGGACCTTTCTTGTACTTACTGTTTACCGCTGATATACCAGCCAGCGAGGATACACTACTAGCAACGTTCGCTGATGATACAGCCATCCTTTCTACAAATCTCGATCCGATACGAGCTTCTGCAAAATTGCAAGCTTATCTTGATTAACTCCAAATTTGGCTTACGCACTGGAAAATTAATCTAAGCGTTGATAAGTCGTGTCAAGTCACGTTCACAACACGAAGAGCCAAATGTCCTCCTCTTACCTTCAATAACACTCCCATTCCTGTCAAAGGAGAAGTTAATTACCTCGGCCTTCATCTTGACGCAAAACTAACTTGAAGAAAGAAAGACGTCAATTAGATTTAAAAGTGAGGAACATGTCTTGGTTACTAAATCGTAGATCTCAGCTCTCACTACAGAACAAACTCCTCATATACAAAACCATTCTTAGGCCTATTTGGACATATGGTGTCAAATTATGGGACTGCAGCAAACCGTCTAATACAAACATTTTACAAACCTTTCAATCTAAAACCCTCAGAATGTTACTAAATGCACCTTGGTATGTCTCCAACAACACCATACACGACGACCTCAAAATACCGTTTATACACGACGTCATCAGTGCTTACTCTGTTAAAAATAAAAATCGAAGCATAACCCATAGCAACGAGCTAATCAGTGAACTGTTCAGACAACCAATGGAAAATGGAAGACTTAACAGAACATGGCCAGAAGACCTAGCTAGGTGAATCCAGAGAGCCGTCAATGGATGGACCCTGGCTCAAGTGAACTTCTTTCAACCCATTTACTTATTACTTTATTAAGTAGATTGTAAATTTACATTAATCCAATAAAAAAATATTTTCCAATTATAAGCAGGCACAGTAAATATCACACTAATGATAATGGTACGAAGCTTATCAGTTTTGCAGCAATAAAACAATGAAGAATTATGGTACATATTTTAACAAAAATTATTGCAGACCTAAAGAAGAAACGGAGATGGAAGAAATATGGTGACAACTAAAAAATGCTATAACAAAACAGTAAAATAAAACTGAAGAAAGAAATAACTGGTTTCATAGTAAATGTAGAGGAAAAAACAGGCTAAAATAAAAATTCTAAAAAGTGGAAAAGCAGAAGATGCAGAATAACTAAAGATGTACTTAAGCAAGCTAAGAGGCAATTTTGGAAAAAGAGATGGCAGAAACAGAACCGAAATATATAAACGAAGAAATTAGAAAATTTCATCGGGCAGTTAAAAAGACAAAGAAAGGATCCATTCCCAGAACATTTTGTAAAGACAAAATAAAAATCTAATTAGAGATAGTAAATTAATGTTTCAAAGATGAAGGGAATACTTTGATCAAGTCTTAAATAAAGTCGAAATAATAGAGAACAATAACTTTATACAAAAAGGATACAACAAAGCATTGCGCATATTTTCAGAATATGGGAAGTCGAGAAGGTGCCCAAAGAATGGAAAAATGTTGTACTCATACCTATTTATAAAAAAAGAGACAAAGAGGGGTGTTTAATTATAGAGGGATTACCCTGTTGAATAAGATGTACAAAATATTAGCCACTACAATAAAGAATAAACTGAAAACTTATACAGATACAATCTTAGGAGAATACCAAAGCGAAGGCTCCCGAAGAGAACGATTTGTTATGGGCCATATTTTTACCTTTAAACAAACAATTACAAGTAGTTTTGACCGCAATGGAGTCATCTACGTGCTGCTCGTTGATTTTATACAGGCGTATGACAAAAAGTCTGAATATACAAGCAAAAATGACATTGGAGCATACAAAAAGCAAAGTAAGAAATAATCCAGAAATAGCGGTAGTTTTGAGGTCAGGAAAGGAGTTAGGCAAGGCAATCCACCGTTCACAATGTTGTACAATCTGATGCTAAAAAGATAAGAGGCGGCGGCATTAAAAGTAGTGATCTTAGTTAACAAAATGTTGATGGCAAAATCAGAATCAGAGCTAAAAGAGATGCAAGGAAGATAAAACATCAGCCCTGGTAGAGAGGATTGCGTCTTAACGTAGAAAAACAAGATACATGGTAATAGAAAGAAAGGACAACACACCAGCGAACGCAATGTCAATAAATTTAGAAAACGAAGGTTACATGGAGATAGAGACAGTGAAAAGCTGTATATTCTTGGGAACGTTTTTAGTATGATAAAATTAAAAGTGGTTTCTCGTAATGTTACGCTGAGAACATATAAATCAATTATAAGACCCACTGCAATTTACATATGTGAAACGTGAGTATATAATCTTTAAAAACAAGGTGGGAACATGGAACAATGTTCTACAGGTATCACGAGCTTTTACACATATAAATGTTTAACTGGATCGGCTTTTTCCCTGGATCGACTTTTTTCCCTGGTTGGGAACGTGGAACAATGTAAATCACTATTAAAGAATTGTAAATCTATTCATATCTATTGCTATCAATTAAAATGTTCTAATAATCGGTTAAGCCACCATTTAATTTCAGTCTATTATTATTAAACCAATATTAGTAATAGGACACGTCCTTGTGTTACTCCACTTCTTTGTTAATTTGTTGTTTACCTAAGTAGTTTCATCATATTTATAATTGTCTCTGTGCGTCATATATTCTTAACACTAGACACATTTTTCTTTATCTACCATATTGAATCTTTTTTCAAAGTCTACAAAACTTATTAAGAGTTCTGATTGCTATCTGTTTATTTGTTCCAGTATTGTACGTAACTTTTACATGGTCTCTCCGAATATTGCCTGATTCTTTCTTGGTACCCTTGCTACTCCATGTTTTATACTTTTCAGAATTTTTTTTGTCAGTATTTTGCTCACTGTACTCTTATATTCCCCCAAAAGTTTTTCTTGTTGCTTTGTGTTTTTTTAGCGTCTTCTTTATTACTTCTTGTAATGTTCCTTATATTGCTGTTTTCTTATAAATCTCTCTAAAACATTCAACTCATTTTTGTTCAATTTCCCTATTTGCTTATCTTTCATTCTTATCCTTTCCAGAGTCTTTTTTTTGTAATTTTTTTAATATCAGAACAATTTCATATCGCTTTTCTTGTTGTTTCTTCTGGTTTGTTTAATTTCTCTATTTTTGTATTTTGTTCAGTATTTTGTATGCTTCAAACTTGCTTCTACCTTTATTTTCAGATTTCCTTCATTTTGATTTTTAACATGTTCTTCTTTCAATCGCTTTATAATTCTTTCTTTTTATTTCTTCTTTCTATTTGTTTTTGCTTCAAAACATTTTCAATTTCTTCAGCAGTGCTTTTATTTTCCTTTATATCATTTAACATACTGTCCTTTCTCTCTCTCTCTCTCTCTCTCTCTCTCTATATATATATATATATATATATATATATATATATATATATATATATATATATGTATATATATATATATATATATATATATATATAAATATATATATATATATATATATATATATTTAGCGCCTGTGTGGCCGAGTGGTTAAAGCGCCAGTTTCGATCCTGGGTTCAGATGCCTGGCGGCTAGACTACTCAACTACTAAAAATAATTGAGTACCTGCGTTCAATTACCATTATTATTATTTAATATTTTTATGTCTTTTGTCCTTTTCTTTGATTCATAAATGTTTTTTTGTCCCTCGTTACTCATATTCGTCGGTGTGTGACTGCGTACCCGCGCGCGCGCGCAGATATAAACCTTCTGACAGCTAAATGAGCAGCCACTCTCTTTATAAAATCCTACCTGGGGTGTTATCCATCCCCACTTCCGGTCACGGACTACTTGGACACTACCACGACCTATGAGTTTCCCATGCAACAAAGGGCTCTCCTTAATTTAAATACCATCTTTGAGTAAAACACTGCAAAAGCTGTAGAGAAAAACTATATTGCAAAACCTTTTCGACCTTTTGATACGGTAATAATGAGTCTCCTAGAACCCATCCACACCGATCTAGTCAATCACTTACAAGGTCAATAATCTGAACAACAACCACAACCAGATCCTTCTCATCTTAAAAGCGCCTGTCCTTATTATCTATCTAAAATAATCCACAAAACCCATCCCCATCATACATTCCGACAGAACTTGAAGAATTCCGTACACAACTTCGCCACCTCCACTCAAAAATCTGTTTGCTTTGCCAATAACCCAGTGCACATCGAAAACTGAAGAAACCTTCTGCTATTAGAAAATCTAGACGAGATGTTTTCTAGAGAACAGAATTTATGTCGTAGAAGTCAAGACCACCTTTACAAAACAATGCAAACTAGAACGTCGGTGAAACTTCAACCACACCGATGCCAATTTTGATTACCTAGATCATATCGACCGCTTCCTTGAGCGTCTTTGTATACAGCAACCCCACAACCTGAACACAACATTCTATATATAAATTCCGCAGCTGACCCGAACAATAAAATCCTACAAATCTCAAACCGCAAAGCTCTTCTATGAAAAGCAGCTGTTTAATTTACCCCCATCCAGCAATTAACAAATCCTTGAAAAATAACAGACATGAATTGTACTTCTCAAACCTAAAAATCAGCCACATTTTCTCGAAACTAATCAGATATCTGTATAACATGGGGAATCTTGCAGAAGATGTCATCTGTTAGTTCGGCTTCTGCCTCATATGCTCCACTTTACAACAAGTTTTCCGAGTAATATAAAAAATAAATATTTCTCGGCCAATGTCTTTGACAAGATGCAGCACAACGGACTTATCATCAAAGTAGCTCCAGAGTCCACCCCCCCTCCCTGTTGATGATGTAACTGATCGTGTTCGATGATATGAAAACATCTGAGAGGTGTTTCCGATCTGGTGTCCCACAAATCTATAACCCAGTACGCAATAAGAAGGAGGTACTGTCTAGTTCACTACACTCCCATCTGGTAGTCAGGCGACTGTTGGAGTAACCGGATAGCTTCAAATAATTGTGTTGACCGTGAAGGATACAAATCAACGGAGGAAATAACACTGCGATCCTAGCCAAAATAACAATAAATAGCGTAGTAACCTAAAAACCGCAAGTAAAGCTAAAACAGACCGATAAGCTTTGTTCTACCCACCGAAACGGTTGCCTAAAACAACATAACTATCTATAAGACTTTCTTACGGTCCACCATGACATACACAATACCAGTTTGAAAGTTTTGCACAAAATCTCACATACAAAAACTCCACGTTATTCAAAACCTGACAATTTGTACAAAATACAACCTTGTATTACGAATTACTTGCCATCCAGATATTCATTTTCCAATGTGCGCAACAGTATCTAAATCCACAAGAACACTGCCATTTATAGTCTATATAACTATGAGGTAGACAGTGAGATAGATGTTGAGACTATTATTTTTATTGTTTTATTGTAAAGTGCTTTATAAGAGAACACTCGTCGGGCGATTTCTTTGTTTGCTTTTCTAACTCTCTTTACACCAAACATCGCTCTGTAACAACCTTTATTATTCTTATTGCCAAAAGGTGCTTTTTATTTTACAAGAATTTTCTGACCTCGCCGTTATATCAGAAAGATTTTGCTTTATTGATCCATAACACATTTTACTTGTAAAATCTGAATTTTATCGTTACATGCTCTGCTACTAGTCCGATTTTCTTTTGAATTATTTATTAACGCCCCGACATATTCTCTTGCAAAACTAATGTCTTCTTCTTCGTGTTGGCCTGTTTCACCTTAATATCGTTTCTGATATTTTTACATATCTAATCTGTGACGTTAACATCATTAATAATTTATCCACTTTTGAAAGCCATTCCCAAATAAAAAATACTCTATTTAGTATTGTTCATTCTGCTACGTAAAATCATAAATCGCTTGATCCTTGTAATGTATTATATATATATATATATATATATATATATAGGAGAAAGGACAGTATATTAAATGATATAAAGGAAAAGAAAAGCACTGTTGAAGTATATATATATATATATATATATATATATAGTTCTACCGAAAGCTTCCTTAATCCATTCATTAATGAGTAATGAGTTTGTGGCTTTACAATAACACATACCGTACAAGCACTCCATCAAACGATTTTGACCTAAAATTTTAAACGAATGAACCCCATAAATAAATTACACACAACCATAAATTAACAAACAGCTACCAACATTACCTTCACAATTATTGAAGCTAGCATCAATAACATATAGATGCATTATTCAAGTCATCCTCTAAAAGGGCTAAAATGGTGACGCACCTTATATATAAATTAAGTTGGCAACCTAACCAAACAATAAAAATAATACATTAGTCAAAATCGTTTAAATGTTGCAGAAGTGTGATTTAATATGGGGGTGCTTTATATCTATAAATTAGATTCCAGTAAGGAACCCATATCTGTATTAGAAAATGGAGAGCACATATTTGGAAGAGGACCACTATTGAAGGTTGTTTTTATATAGGTTATGTTTATTTATTTCGATTTTTAACATAAATAGAAGTAATTTAATGAAAGCTACATGCGAAAAGAGCAATTATATGAGAAATAACTTGATAATAATTCAATGTACAGCGAATACAATAACTATAATAAGATAAAAATAAATTGCGCAATATTGCAACATTTTCGCGCGCAAACAATTGAAATTGAATTTTCAAAGAACAGATGCTCAATTTTTTTCACATATTTTTTAAAGTTAACTTTTACAGTGTACTGATCGCAGAGTATCTCGCAACCATGGTGTCATTAGCGTTTCAAATGATACAGCTACAATAACATCTGTGAGTTAGTGTTAACTATACAACTGTGACAACCCCTTGAATATTTTTATTTTAGACTCACCAGAATCCCTGTTTCTACCAAGCAGCAAACAGTTCAACCATAACAATTCTGCCCCGAGATTCTCCTATGAACATAAACGATGGCGACAAATTTGCTCTTTTAGCAGACAACTTTTGGTTCAGAATCAAAATTGGTGATAATGATGCCGAAAATGTTTCACCCATCACACATACATGTAAGCAAAGATTTATCTGTATATCACCTCATAATATTTTTGATTACTTTAGCTGAACACAATTCTATAAATGATGAGAGGCTTCAAAATACCACCACCAACACCAACACAGAAAATAATGTCACAAATGATTCTATGGACTTTTTGTCTGGGCCATCAAAAAGGACCCACGAGGATGATGTGCAAATAGCACATTGTAAAAGATCGAAACATGAAGAAGGGCTCTTTTCGAGATTAGAAAATTTGGAAAGTGATAACGAACCAGAAGAGAAGAAAAAAGAAGTGCTCTCTGAATCAGAAGATGATGTTCGTCAAACAAGCCAAAGTAAGAAAGTTTCTGAATCTGAAGAGGAAAAAGAAGTAAAGGTGAATACGAAGGTTACAAAGAAGAAACCTCAAAAGAAAACTCCTCAAACATCTGGAAATGATGATGAATTAAAAGCAATGCTGTTCAGTTCAGATGAAGAAGGTTCTGCAGGCAATCAAGCAATACCTGATAGCAGCACCAAAGAGAGTAATGAAAATATGAATAAAGCTGAAAAAGATGGGGAGGAGGTAAACGAAAAGGATGCAGATAAAAACAGTAATAACAATGCCGGTGATGGGGCTGTTGAAGGTGGGAGCAGTAATACAAATGGAAAAAAAGCACGACGGGATCGCTGCTGGTATGGAATTCAATGTTACAGGTTTGTTTTACTTTTTTATACTGAAATATGGTAAGAAACAAAACCATTGTTGGACTGGGATAAAATTCTTAAGCTAAAATGAAAACCAGCACACATACAGTAAAAATATGAACGTTACAGTACAATTAAATTGGAACCTTATTTTTCATCTGTGATAGGAATGTAAACTTCCATTTTACTGTGTTGTATGTGTCCAATCTTCAACTTATTTTTTATAAAAGACGAGGTCTGAGCCTTGTCCAACTCCGACATGCTTGAGCTTTGCATAGTAGTTTTAAAATAAATAAAACACGATTAAACTCTGTTTGACATAATTGGCGTGCTTCATGACAACGCATTTACGTATACCCAGTTAGAGTTGAACTTTGACCTTTGACTTGTGTGACAGCACTCATAATTTTTATATATAAGCTTTACCGCTCTCAAACGAAAATTTTCATTGCTTGCGGTTCAAATATATTACCTCGGTTGCGCCTGCCGGACCGAAATTTGTCCTTCGGAGGCGCTCGAGTCGGCACGGAAGGCACGACGATTTGACCTTTGACCAGTATGAGCAGCAGTACTCATAATTATATATATAAAAATTATGAGTGCTGTCAGGTCAAGGTCAAAGTTCAACTCTAACTGGTATACGTAAACGCGTTGTCTCAACAGCAGCGTCAATGTCAAACAGAGCTTTTAATCGTGTTTATTTATTTTAAAACTACTGAAGCTCAAGTCGAGTTAAAACTCTTCGAAATGACCTCGTTTTATATATAATTACACAGCATTGTTACCAACCGTGATTTCTAAAATGGACAAACAAAACTTTTTAAGTTACTCTCCTATTGATACCAACTTTTTTACCATTTTCTCCATAAATGAATAGGGACGGGGAGAAGATAATTATTAAGACGATGAATACTCTCCATATGCAGTTGATGGCCATATCAAAAATATCCAATTTGCTTTTCCACATTCTTCTAATATCAGCTTTTGACTTTGCTAGACAACCTTTTGTATTTGTGGTAGTTATTGAATTGAAAGTACATCACATCTGGTGTTTCTCTTGGACCCTTTTTTAATTTTGGAAATTAAATTTCAATATGAAGAGAATTGGTAGTAAAGCAGTTGGCATATGTTTTAGATCTTTACCAAAACAGATGATTGAGACAAATAGACAGTGGAGGTTGACCTTTAGCATAGTCTTCTGAATGATCACCTACACATTTAACACATTATAGGACAACATAACTATCGAATCAAGCATGCTTGAAGCTCTGACAGTGATAATACTATTCAAGACGAGGAATTTTGAGTACATTGCAGATTTTGTCAATAGTGGGCTATATATATATATATATATATATATATATATATATATATATATATATATATATATATATAAATATATAATCTTAACATATCTAAGCACAATATCTCATACTAACACTAATTGGTCACATCCTTTCTCAAGAAACTTTAGCATCAAGCAAACAGAAAAGTTAGGGCCTTTACAGCCTTTCTTAATATGTTTATGATTGACCTAACAAAACTGAGGATTAGAAGCATGAAGATAATATCATATACCAATGATCTTGCTAATCAAAACTAGTTACAGGAGACTATGGATTAATGTGACGATTAAAATCTGAGTTATTTATACTCATAAACAGTTGTTGGCTAGACAAAAATGTGAAGTTCTTTGACTAACTAATATCATAGACCAGTGGTTCTTAACCCTTTAGAGGCCACAGTTTTGACAAAAAAAAATATACAATTATAATAATAGTCATTAAACCAAAAATATGCGGGAGACCACTTTTTAACAAAAAATTATAAAAGGTAACAATAAAGTTATACAATTTCATGAAATACTTGATAAAAGTTTACAGATTAATGATAGTATTTCAAGCAGAAATTCATACTACACACGTTAACAGAACATCAGTATGACTTATCAGGGCAGAAATATATTTATCAGGCTGATAGACAGATTGCTATAAATAACTTAGTTAGTTATCAGATGTGATTGTCATGGAGTAACGTTTATGTGGATACGAAGCTGTAAGGACATACAAGGAAATGGGAAAGCTTATAAAAAGTAAATTAGTGACATTTAAACACAGCTTTTAAAGCTAATAAAAGAAAACATGATAGATATAGTGCAACATTTTAACACAATTTATTCGTTAGAAATAACACTAAATACTAATTAAAATTACCTTTCATCACAATATTCAAAACATATTTGAATACTACTAACGCCATCTGTGAGAAACACGCGTGCGCGCATACTTTTCACTTAAGATTTCAAATACTTTAAAAACATTCTGCATAACATCAGTAAATTTGTATTTCCTATTTCAGAAAGAGTGCTTCTCACTTAGCAGAGTTCAGCCATCCAGGGGACTCGGACTTCGATTCAGATCCCAATGACGATCGGCCCTCCTGCAGTTATGGAGCTGCATGCTACAGGCGCAACAAAGACCATCGTAAAAACTACAAGCATCCCAGGGATTCCCAGAAGCCGAACAGAAAAGTAAGGATCCAACTAGTAATAGCCATATTTGTCATACTTGCAACTGTCATGTTAATCATAATCGTCTGCGAAAGCCTGGTTATGAAAGCGACCATGAGGAAGAGCAATAATTTAATCTTTTAATTTGTCTAAAATAAGGAAATATTATGCAATATGCACGATTGTTAATTAAAATTGGTGATTTTTAAATTTATTTTTATGTCGCATCATATCTTATGTATATAAATAAATATTTTATATTATATATTGCATAAAATAAATTAGTATTTTATAAAATATAGTAAAAAATATTAGTTACAACTCTTAGACCCTTTACAACTTTACAGTTGTGCTGAAAGCAATAATATTTATGAAGTTCATACAAAATTTTTTAAATTATTTAGTTCTTTGATATTTTATCCACCACTCAAAATAAATATTCCTAGTTGAATAAATGAATTTATTTAATATTGTGTAAAATGGCAGTAATATACATTTATGGCTACATATGACTTAGTTGTTCTTCTTCAGCTCTATAGATTAAAAACTTTCAAAACGAGACTTTCAGGTTATTAGTTTTACTTTGTGTCAGAATATGTTTTCTTATGTTAAATACTGCATTGAATAGAGGAAAACTGGCCAAACTTCTTGAAGCACTTTCTTTATATCAATACATTGAATTATTCTTTTGTTTTTGTTGGTTAATTGTTAATGGTGTCCTGGCTTTTACGTAATTTTATACATTCTTTAATCAGAAAGTCTCTTGGTGACTTATCACATCGTTCTGAATCCACTGCATATGCCAATAAATATTTATCGTTTCAAGATTTTTGGCTTTTTTTCGCATTGGTAAGATTGTAAGTTTATTTATTATTTCTAAAAAACTCAGTTATTTATCACAATTTTAAAATCACATGCAGCACATTCTGATAGTAATTCATAACATGCGCAACATTATTCTTCTTGAAACTTTCAACTCTAACCCACCCATTCCTCTTCATAAGCATTACTGCTTAAAGAAGCGTCTCAGCCTGATTTGTTGCTCATGAAATTAAAAAGTTTGTTACAGAGTTTGTCTATATCTAAACAATTCCAACACTTACTTACCATGTAGTTAGTGTGCACTATTTACTCTTAGAACTTATAGGTGATCCTGATTTATTTCAATTCACATACATTTTTCTTCTTTCTCTTATTTTGTACTATCTAGAATTTTTCTTATAATATAACATACAATTTTTAGATTATCCTCTTTTACTTAAAACAATAATTAGCTAATAATCCTAGTAAAATGTATGCTTATATATCAAAATTAAAATTTTCTACGAAGTAACAATAAATTACAGAGATAAATATTTTTTAATTACAGCTGTACTGTTAAATAGCATTCAACCCAAAAAACTAAATGACCTGCAATGTGACCAGCAAATATAATTACACTACAGAGTTGCAAGATGGCTCCTCTTGATCCTAACATTCAGATCCAAACGATATGGGAAGGAATAGCTTATGTACCGCATCTCACCTATTGCCAGATTACCCTATTCCTATAAAAGACCATTTCAGCAACTTCAGACCCCCATGGAGCTTCCAAAATTAACTAATTGCTGTAGTCGGCAAAGTACAGACAATATGAGTTTGGTGATCATTCTTTAGCATGAACCAAATCAGGAAAGTTTTTCTTGCACTGTGCTTGCATCAATCATGTTTTGCGATCAGGAGCAGTAACCTACTAAAATGCCTAAATCTGATCGGATCTGATATAATAGCTTCCAAAATATCATTATGATATACATTTTAATTTGCTTCAAGTCTTTGAGATATGAAAATAAGAAGACAAATAATGCACCCTGACGATGGACAATCACATCAGATAATTGTGGACTTTCATGAGACCACTTCCTATCATTGTTTCAGTTTATTTTTTTTTGCAAATTTTTAATATTTTCCAACTATGCTTACCTATTAATATATTCTATGTGGTCTTCTAAAAGCACTGCTTTGCTGTCTTTTATTCCTTTGCAGAATTTAGATTTAATTAACTGTATTATTCAGCAGGACTTTTAAAGTTTTTTAGTCCTGATGACCCTCGAATTTTAAGGTACTTAATTTTTAAGAGGATTTTTATTTAATCTGTATCTGTCATTTAGGTTCTCGCTGATTTCATCCACTTTTCTTCGAGTGGGGTTTAGTTTATTTCAATTTTACTGACTTGATTGTTCATTTTCCTGTATAATTTTTTCTCGCAATTCCGTACTACGTTAGGTCCAGTATTATGCTAACTTTCTGAAATTAGGTCTGCTTACTATGTTAGAGAACACTTAGTCAAATCACGCTATGCTACCGCCCTTCATGGTAATTTCCTATTTATGAACCTGATTATGATGTAACCCTTCTCCAGATATCTTTTTTGTCTTTACCTTCTGTTATTCTTTGATTTTCACTGAGTCTTTTAGTACTTGGTGGTTTCCTGTATCACGCACTTGCCAGTTGATAACCTAAATTTTTATATTTAATGATAGTAGTATCTTTATATGATTTACTGGCCCTTCTAACAAAGATCAGTATTGTAGATGTATTTTAAAATTCCATAACATTCTGTTTCATCCACTATCACAGCTTCTCCTCTTCTGTTTCCTCACAACATTGACATATTTGTTTTTGTATTCAAGAATACGTCAAACTTTGATGGTTTAATATTTGAAAACATACAATATGCCATTATTTACATATCGTTTGTCCTTGTCTTATTATCACATAAAAAGTATGTTTATCCGTTTTAGAAGTTTTTAGCTACTTTATTTAGAACATATATTTCTTATGCTTTTTTTACACTTCAGTTTGCCTGAAAGACGTCAAAATGTGAGACCTTTGGAGCATTTCACGTCGACTCTCCTAGCGTGGCGCGCGAGCGCCAAAACACTCACTTTTCAGCTCACGACTGCGGCATTGTAATGCACTTGAACAAATAATGAAAACATAGGATCGACGCATTTTTTCCTCAGCTTTCCGATAGTGTAATCGTTTTTTCAAGAAAATGTCAACTACTCCCAGCTAAAACGCAATGTGATAACCTTAACAGCGAATGAACATCCGTTAATACCAGAAGAAGCCACAATCTGTAAAGATTGTAGTTATAAAATTTATAAACGTAAATCCGATTTTCTTGCCTCCAATACTAAAAAAGTAAAGAGTACAACGATGAATACCACAGGACCGGGGTTGCTGTTTTAGAAATAATTTTAAAAAAAATTTGCGAATGAGATTAGAAACAAGATAGAATTTTTTTGCTTACCCTTGCCCCAGACTTCTGGCCACGAAATGATTTGATAAGCGAGTTTTCTTGCACCGAGTGGGAAGCTTGTACAGCAAAAGAGCTAGTCGCTAAAAAAGGAATGCTTTCAGATTCCGAGAAGAAAAAGGTAAAGTGATTCCCGCTGAAACTGAAATCGTAGTCAAATTTTTTTATGAAAACGACAAAGTAAGCCGACTTATGTCTGACATAAAAGATTACGTATCCGTAATGACGGCACAAGAAAACATGTTCAAAAACGACTGATTCTTGGAAATTCAATTGAAATATATCAATTGTTTAAAAGTGAAAATCCTATCAAAATCGGGTTACAAAATTTACGCTGTTAAGGCCATCACATTGCGTTTTAGCTGAGAGTAGAAAGAAAAACAAATAATGAATTGTTACTGTTATGTTCCATATAAATGTAAATAAGTGAATAAACATTGTAGTTTGGTTATATATATTAGCAAAATCATTTACAAGTAACAAAAATGCAAGTGTGCGGCGTCAAGCCAGGTCGGCCGGGCCGAGCGTCCGACAGCGCGGCCGCGCGGCATCTACTTTGTCGCTTAATATCTCAAAAAAACGAAAAACAGTATTCTGAAAATTCCTATGCCGATGTAAAAAATCCTGCTCTTTCGATTGGTGCTATTTAAAAAAAATATTAAAAATGCCCTCTTTGAGAAAAACACGTTTTGTGTTTTTCAAGGTTAAGTTACATTATTTAGAAAAACCGATTACACTATCGGAAAGCTGAATAAAAAATACATAGATGTTATGTTTCTACTATTTTTTCAAGTGCAATACAATGCCACAAACGTTAATTGAAAAATGAGTATTTTGACGCTCGTGGGCCACGCTAGAAGAGTTGATGTGAAACGCCCCATTTACAGTATCTTTTTCATACAGTTGCCTCTGCATTCTTGCCATCCCATGTTTATTATAACTTTTTAAGTATGTAATTGTAATTTAACAATACTGAGTACAACTACTAACGGTGATTCCAATTTTCTTTGTTTCTTATTTCTTTTGAAATTATAATTTTATACATGTCTCTTACTATTAGAATCCTCTATGCTATAACTATTTCTGATATAATTTACTATCTTTATCATCCATCCATTTTATAACAATCTTTCTTAATTCTTTCTTTCCTACCGCTGCAATTTTGGTATTTTTATTGTTGGCCTCTTTAAATTAATAACTCATAATAATTTCATTTTTTAATGCACTTGTATACGTTTTTGAGTGCCAGTATAGTCACGCGATGGAGGCGCTCAGTTGCTGCGCGGGTGGTCCCGAGTTAATCCTAGGATTTAGATGGCTGACGAGTGGGCGACACTACAAATAATTGAATACCTGCCTTCATTTCAAACAAGGGGTAATAATATGGTCGTCTAAGGCTCGGTGCTTGTCACATCATCTCATATTAGAGATGGTGTGCAAACATATGAGAGCCCCACGTGGGACATAGAATCTCACCATATACGTTTTCTTCGTTTGCTTCGTTTTTGACTGTTATTTATTTTTGCTTTGTTTGTTTGTTTTTAATTTCTAAACGTTGTCTTTTTAATGTTGTTTCAACTAAGTTTACTTTTATAGCTACTTTTCCGTGTTTCTCCTGACAAGGTTAAGATACTGTAAGAAATGGAAATAGGAATGAAACTCATACGCTTCCATTACTTTAATTACGTCAACGCAAGAACAGTTCTAAAAAAAAAATTAATGAGATCTGCGTGTTAGACAAATTTAAACTACAGTAAAACTGTAGGTACTCTAGAACTACTAATTTTCATACTCATCAACTGTTTTGAATTATTTTCGAACCTCAAGTGGTCTAAAGTAGTAAAGGGAAATCCTCAATCCATTCAATGATACACATTGTGTTGCACTGGATAGTGCTGTACTCTTATGGCTAAAATTCCTTCATGATTCTGGAACTATACAAGTATTAGCTTCAAAGCAATTAAATCTTTAAGTAGGTATGCCAATATGACATTCTCCTATTCCTGTTGGCTCTTTCAGAGACTTCGCTTTCTTTAAGTATGTGGATTATGATGACTCAAAAAACCCTTCACCACGTATCTGGACTTTCAGTATTACACCCGCTTTTTTTGGTCTTATGCTTCTCGTTAGCTCCTCTCAATACGCACTTCATTTTTTATTCGCAAATATCGAGTGCACTGCAAAATCCGTTTAGCTTCTGAAACTAACTTTTGATCAGGTGATAACACATTTTATATCTTTTTTGATGTGTCCTCCATAGCTAATCCAAGTCCACTTTCTATTGTTCTTTTTTTAAGAAAATATATTCATTACGTGTAAGGTTTGTTGCTCTAGATAGTTAATAAGTATTTATCCTCTGCCGTTTCTTTCATCCAATCCAGAGGAGTCTATTTTGGCTTTTTGAATTTTTCTTTTTGTCTTGACGAAAAATTGAAATAATAGGTATCATAGAACACACAGCATCTCTGAAATAAAGATAGGCTGCTGGTCACACTATGAGACAAAGAGATATCATGTGGATCAAAGAAACAGCAATGGGGACAATGGACTGTAAACCTCTTTGCAGTCCATGGTCTCCAATGTGAACGTTCTCTTCCCCTCGAAAGAGGGCGCCCACAAATGAGATAGTTGGATGATTTACAGATTACCGAATTAGGTTGAATAAGAAAAATATCCTTTGCTATATCTAAGATTATATCGTCAGGATCTGGAGCCTTCCTCATTCTATTTTTACGAATGTTTAACTCAAAACCTTCTTTAATGAACAAAAAGATTTCATTCTCGTCTACATTAATTAATGGGACGTGAAGGAAATAATGACATTAGGTTTTCTTTTTTCTTATTAGTTAACCTCATCATTAGTGCTAGCCATTTTATCCTTTTGGCGGAAATTTGAGTTATTTCCCCAGGAATTCTTATCAATTTCTCAATATAAGTCTTCCCATGCTTCAGCTTTGGTCATTTTGTCATGTCTCTGTTAACACAATTGAGCTGTGCCATTGTCCTTGCAGATTTAGTCTAAGAACACAAGCATTATTTCTTGGCTAATGCTACTTTAACTGACCACCAGTATACTGACTTCTTTTCTGTTGGATCCTTAGAGAATGGCTTGAGCCGCGTTCTTAATCTACTTTTCCTACATATCAGAGCCAAATTTAGCTGCTAGGTTTTATCCATTTTCTGTCTTGGTCGGCGTTCCCTGAAAGCTTCAAAGGTCTGTACTAGTTTTTCTTTTCAGAGAATATTTTTATTATTTTTATATAGAGAACACTATACAAAAATTTTAATCTTAAAAATTATTAATGGCCCTACATTAGAATTCACTTCAGGGTCAGAGGGCGCTAGTGTTCACTTATTCAGAGAAAAAATTCATAATCTCTATTAGACTGAGTAGCCTTTTCACCATGTTTTCTCTATTTAGAACATCTTAAGAGCTGGTTACTTCTAGAAGTAATAGAAGCAATTGAATTTAATGTTTGAGGCTGTTTCATCGTCTTTATTACGAAATTTACAAATAAGTTCCTCTCTGTAAACGCCTTTTGTGTGCATATGCCTAGATAGGTTATTGTGGTCAGAAATTAATCCAGTCACTAGCCTAACTTACTGTATGTTTAATCACACTGTCATTTGTTATTTGTTTTAGGTGAAGTTCTAATTATCTCTTTACTGTACTTTAATCAACCTATTCAATTCCAATGATTTTGGTGAAAATTACCTATCACTAATTTAACCAACTACAAACTATAGTTTTCATTACTCCAAAAACTAATTCTAGTCTATAAAAGTAGTGTCTGATCCCTCTTTTGGTAGTATATCAACTTTTTGATTTCCTAGTATATTCCTATGCCCTGGCACCCATAGTCTCTTGTGGTTTGCAAAGGTTATAAGGTTTTTAAAACTTTCCCAGAATGAAAGTAGTAACTAGCTAGGATTTTTAGTGCAACTTGGATATCTGTTAGGACAAAGATATTTTTACCTTTATAGTTTTTGCGAAAGTTCTCATGTAGACACACGTCTATAAAGTGAATTTCATCCTTTAGCAAGTTTCCCCAAAAAGGTATATGCAGCCCCATTAAAGGTTTTGGATCCGTCTGTGTATCAAATTAGCTTTCCTACCCGACAACGCCATGTATACAAGGCTTTCATTCCAATTAAGTTGGATTTTAAAAATTTTGATTGAAATTTTGCCTAGCTGACTTAATGCCACTGCTCATTTTTGATAAAGGCTTTATGATAATTCTCGTTATCCTGGCGTAAACTAGGAGTAGGGTTGACTTGCTAGTTTCCATTACATATCAACTTGAAAACCATCGTTGCCTCTGCTTTGACTAAATGCTTAAAGGAGGCAAACTTAGCAGTAACTTCCTTGGCTGTGATTTTGGTGCTTCCCATTGAACCTGTAGTGCAAAGCAGGCAAGTCTTTAGAGCTAGCCAGCTCCATTTTAATTTGCTCATTTTCATTTGCCACCATGCTAGCAATCCATAGATCTCACCACAGTAGTGTACTATCATTGTGTCTTAGTTTCATGTTCCATGTTAGCTTTGCATCCAAAATAGTAAAAAGAAATATCGTAGTTTAAACTTATCGAGGATCCTTCTCTTTAATGGTACCAGTGCTATTTTCTAAATTATTTTTTTATTTTTATTTATTTATTTATTTATTTATTTTATATATATTTATACTTATATTTTCCTTGGCACACCATCTATCCATGATTGCAGAGTTTTCTGCAGATAATTGATGAGCTTCCTTGAGATGAATATAAGTAAATCGTCGATCTGAATTTAATAGGCTTGCTCACTACTAAGTTCCTCTTGCGGGCATCGTTTAACAGGAACTATGATAATTTTTTTACTTGATAAGCTTAACTGTATTCTTTTATCGTGGAACATATTACCTCTTTACTTGTTATTTTCTGTTCCACGTTTCATCATTGCAGCGAACATTGAGTGATAGGTATGTTGAGGTGGATAATTTAGGGCCTTGCGTTCAATAATTTATCTAAAAATTTTGCTCTAATTCCATCATTTGGCTAACAGAAATTAAGCTATTAAATCATAATGGCCTTCAATCTACGGTATGAAACCTAAAATTTATTGCTACGTTTGTAAAAGTTGAGTTTGGGAAATTCTTGAATATTGTGTTTGAAACATTTTCTAATAAAGAAAAGCCATTTTCTTTACACTAATGTAGTATTGTCAGAATTAGTTGAGTTAACATGTATTCTGTTTAGACTTACCCCAGAAGTGACTTTAATGTTATTGATAATTCTTATTCACTTTGATTTGATGGTTTATAAAAAAGGTTTAAAAAAGTTATTTCACCCATAGGCCAAACGGCAAATACAGTTAGTATATGAATATCAAATTTTTAAGAATAAAACTACATGAAGAGAGGGTCTGTTAACAAACTAGAGACTCAGCTGTATGTGAAAAAATGCAAAACCAAAGAAAGTCAATAATCATTGAGTTAATGGATTACAATTTAGATAATCCCATTGTATAAAACCACTTTTTAGAGTGTGACCTGGGCTCAGCCAATAAGCTCTTGGCACCTATTATCAAGAAGAATGATTATCTCTAACAAAGTAATATAAAGTAATATTTTGAAGTTTGTAACATTAGATCAACTTGATCACTTACTCACCAAGAGAATTTCTTCGTACTGACTCTACTTAGCAAGTCTCCAGTACCTGTTTAAAGCGACTCATTATGGTTAACTTTCTGCTATTACTTTAAGCTCAATTAAAAACTTTTTCATTCAAGAAAAGTTGAAGGCATTAGAGTGGTCAGGAAATTCACTGAATCCACGCTCAATACAAAAGAGTAGGTCGTTTTTAAATACCCACACAGCAAAAACTAAAATGATAAAAAATATAATCTACGTATAAGATTAAAGTAAATGAAATGAAGCAAAAAATGAATATGTAAAGCAATACAAGCAAAGATCACTTAAAAATTGAAGTATACCAAAATCTGTTCCTGCAAGAAAAGGACTACTTTTGAAGGGAGAATCGAAGAAATGGAGATGATGTAAGACAGTGGTCATATGAAATTCTTTTGTTAAGAGAAAAAGGGACAGTTGAGACCCCCCCTTCTAAATCACATTGTAATCAATCGAAGCTTTCATATGTTCGCCCCCTCACTATCGGTTGTCGCGCACCATCTTTGATATATAGACGATATGGAAAGCATCGCGCCTTAAATAACCGCGTAGTTGGAATGAAACAGATACTCAATCATCTGCCAAGCAACTGCCTTAGATCAAACCTGGATCCGTCCACTAAGAAGCCAAACGCCTTATCTTTTGGACCTTAGTCAGGCCATATCACTGCCTTTTTGTATACTATTTTTAAATCATTTACTTTTTTCCTGAAATTTTCAACGCCCATGATAGTTCCTTGCGTCATAAATTAATTTGAGTAAACATAAATAAAAAAAACCGTTTAAGAAAATTTAAATCGACGTCTGTTTAATTAGGGGCAAAAAAGGCAGCCAACGCAGGGGGAGCGGCAGCACCAGCGCTACCTAAAAAGAGAACCGCCAGAAAAAACTATTACGATGAATCTTCCGAGGATGATTACGACATGGAAGATCCTTTCCTAGATGATGGTAGTAGCGAATACATGGCCACTTCCAGTAGCGATGAAAGCAGCGATTCGAGTAGAAGTGAGGGGGCTGAAGAGGATACTAAGCGCATGTTGAAGGAGGCGAAGAAGTTTACACGAGGCAGGAAGAAAAAAGATTAAAGGGGGTTGCTAAGCGCACACTGCATCTAGCAGCTGTTTTTTGTAATATACATTTGTTAATAGCATGTGCTTTATGATTAGTAAGAAGATTCTTTGTGCACCTAGTTTTTTACTGTATACTTTTACAAAATAAAAATATTGTTTAAGCTGCTAATTGTTTATAATTATTTTTGTTACTTAAATGCTATTGATGAAAATATCATCGCCTGTGGTGTAGAGCATCATAATTAGCACAAAGTTAATCAAAATGTAACTGATGAAAGGTAATCTCAACAATGTATTATAATAAATGGGAAAAGATCTATCTTACTGGGCTTATTATACATCCTTGAATATGTTGTCTTGAATAAACTAACATGGCGTAAAATGAAGTGGCAAAAAAGATATGATACAGCCCAATAACTACAGTAATAATGTTTGAAGTCAGGCGCTCTCTATGTACCATTAATAATCTAATGATTATATGGTAGTGAATAATATGTTTGAGCACACTCTATTCATTAACGCCTAACTGAACTATTATGGGTTCTAGACATTTCCAATGTTATGTAAGTAAGTCACACCAGGAACACTAGGACTCTATGACTGGACAAAGGTTGCATGTATGTGACATAGGCGCTCGCTTTTTTCATCGTTTCTTCAATAGTAACTGAACAATCAGTATCTAGTATTACTGTGTAATGCGTTATAATGAAAATTTTAACAGGAGAAAATGTTAAAGCACCCGATGTTCTGTTCAGATAATAAAAACACGGATCAAGAAGCCAGATGTTCAAATAGCGTAAGATATTCACTTGCGACGAAGCGAGGACAAATCGATGAAATGTGCGAAATGGCTATTAATCATAGTAGTCAAAAATGCGTTGGAATTTTAAGATATAGGTAAGATGCATGCCCCTTCTTGAAATCTCAACGATTACTCGTCAGTTGCGAAGAGAAGGGAGACGGATTTTTGCATCACCACGTGATTATATTTATATTAATCATACACAGTAAAAAAAGACGAATGTACATTCGCTAAAATCAAAAAGAAGCTGGCTGGAGAAATCTTTGCAACCCTATATTGAGATCAGAAATCAGTTTTAACCAAACGAAGCACAAGCAACGTTCAATACTAGTGTGATCTGCTGATGACGTTAAAAACCACCAGTTATGGAAAAAGAGGTAGGTGATGTTTCAATTATAAGTACCCTGGCGGGTGGCCTACTAGGCCACTAAAAATAATTGAGTACCTGCGTTCGCCTCGAACAAGGGGTAATAATGGCGGTCGTCTAAAGCGCGGTGCTTCCCACATCGTCCCGCATCAGAGCTGGTGCGCGACGACCGGGCAGAGAAAGCGAGCATATGAAAGCCGTAACCTTCTCAGTTCGCAGACCATGCTCCTACGCGGGGCGTTAGAGTCTTAGCACCATTATCATATCATCTCCCTAACTCCAGATCCAACGCATCAAACGACCATATTCGTTACAACCCGACTTGAGTTCTTGCGACTCGTCTGTTCAGGCTTTTCGAAGGTTTCTTAGCGGGGAAAGCAACAATTAAGTAGAGAAATCCGTGCTCAACTGGCTCTAGAACTAATCCATGCCATTTATATTCTTGGAAACGCCTCTAGTTTTATTTACATAGCTCCTGACATGCCCTAGTATCAATCCCCATTATGTAACATGGGAACATACTTTTCAACTGGACTAGTACATTATTTATAAACACGCGAGTTGATTGTTAAATTTGACAATTATTATTCTCTTACTTATTGTAGAAAAGTTTGAATTACACTGAAGTGACATGTTTGCAACATGATGTGAATGAGCACATGGATCACTAATTCTCAATCCAAGTCTATACTTGCAAAAGAATTCTTTGACAGACTGGTATCCATTGAATTTTTTGTTATACGAAACAAGAAAAGTGCCTTTTGTATTTAAAATACTAAAACTGAATCCTTGCCTTGATCAGTAGTGTCCTTGACCAAGACATTCTTCTCTGTGATTGAGATGTCTCTTGCAATTTTAATGAGCTGAAGCCAATAATTCTTAGCTATTATCTTCAGATGAAAACTTGGACGCCCCTGAGAAACTGAGAGTTGACGCTTTGTAAAGTTGAATTGATATTCGTTCAACTTTTTCTCAAGTACAAAATCCATTAGCTAATTTGATTTTGATTATAAAGGCTCGGCAATCTCCATTATCACAATCAAACGTCAATATCGGCTCACACCATTTGGCAAGACAAAAAATGATCTGAAGATCTTTTAATTTCTCTTTTTTCAACAATTATCACTTATGATTCAGTTTCTAGCTTCAATCGTTCATCAAATGTTAATACTCATTCGGCTCCTATCTGCTTGCTCAACTCTAAACGGATTGTCTTCCTTCCCAAGAAAAGATGATGTAACGACTCTGAATCCTCTTACTTGAAGATCGCGTACACCATCTTAAAATACTTCAATCAAATACAAGTATCATCTTTCTTTTGTGACCATTTGAGAAATGCAGCTTCTTTGCTATCGGTCAGTTCTTTCTTAGTTCAAATTCTTGAAAGTCTTAGACAATAGGGTCTCATGAAGAGCTTTTTTGTTTTCATAGTCAATTAGAGGAGCAACATTCAAATTTCTTTGGACAGGTGCGTGACCTAATTCAAATAAATTCCAGAGTTGTGTGCATACTAAAACTCTTTATGTGTCCATTGAATTAAAAATGTATCCTTTGTCCAAAATTATATAAGCTCTTTGGAATTTCTAACTTCCTTCATTACATTCCTGAAACTTGTCAGTATTCTCATAACTTCAAATGCACTTAAGTTATCATTTCTGGTTTTGCAGCTTTTTTCAGAAATTTCTAAGCTTCTGTGGGGTGATTGTTGCCTCCCATAAACATACCAAATCTTTACATCTTGAAAAATGAAAATATCTTTTTCTATGAACATATGATCACTACTCATTGAAATATATCAGTTTATTCGGGTTTTTCTCATACAAGCAAATGAAAAAGCAGTACGAATGAACAGTTGTTTTCCGTTTCATGATAATCTTAATTATACTAATATTCACATTTTCAATAAATAATAAAAACGATAGAAATCACAAATCCGAACAAAATTCCAATACGACTTGCACCTTTCAAATGCAGAATGTACTAAAATCAAGATCCCTACAAGTTAAACCAATTGTCAAGGTCCTGCTGGCAATATATTATTTGAAACGGTTCCATGTTATGTTGTCGGAGTATCAAACTTATGTTGACAACATGCTCAACCCCCTGCTATGACTCTGTTGAGAAAATTATAATTAACCAAAATATAAGTAAATCAAACCATCTGAATTAATCAGGAAGAAATTAATATTTCTTCTTTTATCAAATTAATAGCTTCAAAGGAAAAAATACACGTGAATTTAGGATTTTGCATTCGAATCAACAAAACTATTCATAGAAGAACTTTTATAACTCATAAACAGTTGAAAATTTCTAAATTTATGTACACCATTAGATAAGCACTTGGTCTCCTAGTTGGTGTAGTCAGTAGCATTTGAAATAATCTTTGGGTAAAAAAAACACGATGACATCAAAAAACCATGTTGGAACCGTCCTCCTAGCAGCAATGGATATTGCAAAACATTTGCTTACAAATTACTTCCTCGTTGTTTTCAATCTTCGTACCATGTTAGATGCACTCATCACTCATCAATGAATTTGTTTAGAAACAAAAGGAACACATAAATATGATATTACATATGAAATCTTCAACCCAAGTTTTATGACACGTTTCCATAACTGAGTGCAATAAGACGAATGTCACGAAAAAATTTAAACGTGTAATGCCAAAAGCTAAAGAGCTCTATTTCGAAAGAGCAATATGTGAGGCTGCTATCCCACGAGGAGGTGAACGACAGGAGGCTCACAATTTCTAAGCTTGGGCTTTAAGGTCCCTGACAACTCTATAAAACATTTGGTCTAGCCATCTACTGGATGATTATTAAACGAACCTAACCAGTCAGTCCAAACTGAACTTAAATGCAATGTTCCCCTAGCTGACAAAATTTATTAGGTTGCACTGCAATTAATCATCACAGTGACTGTCCACCCTGCAGCTCCACAAACGATCAAATAATAGCAACCTGAAGATGGCACATATTCTACACCAAATTGAAAGGTTATAGTTACATGTAGCAGTTTTCTTCACAGTTGATTCTTCAACCATTGGTGCTCACATTTTCTCCCTGTTTCTCTTTCTCTTGCTGGAATTCTCTAATAAACTCTGTATGCTAATATTACCCCCTCAGCCTTTGCTAACAAGGCAAATATATACGCCTTGCAGCTTTCAACTAGCAGAAAATTCCGACAATATACATTAACGATAGCTATAACTGCCTCGCACGATTTGGCCGTATGTTCATTATTGACCAAACCTGCAAAAAAAATTCCTTATGAGCACAACCAAATTTTTGCATCTTTCCAAGGATATTTCTTTTTGGACATTGTACTTGGGTAGACTAGGACTTATATCTGCAACGTATAACTATAACCACTACCAACCTCCAGCTACATTGAGCCTTCAATTGGAAATTAGTATTAGTAGACGTTAAAAATCCCATAATTAGTATCGACTTACTGTCATTTTTTAATCTTAAATTAGTACAAGATTATCAATACAAATAACTCTTAGGTGGCACCACGGAACTTTAAACTCCTGATCTGCCAATAATCCAAACTTCTAGTGTTTATCTACTGCAAACAGCTTTACAAATCTACTACAAGAATTCCAAGATCTTATCAGGCCCCATGGAGTGAAACATCGAGCACGCCACAATACCACCCATCACTTCTAGACTATACCTAATACTAATCTTTCTTGTTCTACCTGATCCCCAAGAAAAACGGATGAAGTCCACATTATAACACTTTAGAATCTTGAATACTCATACCATTCCTATAAAATATCTAGTAAAACATATATTTGATTACAACATATTTCTGATATATCTCATAGATAACCATTACCAGATCTAAACTTATTGAGACATTTCCAAAACTACTATTATCACACATTTTAATCTTAGACCTTCCAAAAGTTCATGGTCAAGGTGTTACATGGCCTGGATTTTTGTTTTTCTTAACCCAATTATATCTTGGCTTTTGAGCTTCACTAGGGCAGTACCACAAACTCCCCTGTATTCCATCTTGGCCAATTATGCCTTAGATAAACAAAATTTAACTTTTGTGGAGAACAGGATATCTACCATTGGACAAACGCGAAACAGATCTTTAGAGATATTCACTACTTAAAAGTGCGCAACAGTTTGTATGCTGACAAACTTAAAAGATCTCAGAACTTCTACAAGTCACAAAAATAATAAAGTCAACTTTTATAATTCAAAACTTCTGACTGTTCAAATAACCATTGACATAATCCTGAAATAACAATTTCGAGGCACACAGCAACCTCCTTTCTTCTTTTTTAAGAGGCTGAACCCTATGCTGCAAAAGTGCAGCACCTATGAGCAAAAATTTTGGATGTACGAAATAATTAAGCACTTCTGACACCATCTTCAGATGAAGCACTTCATTATTTTGACAAACTATAAGTCTGTCATTTACGGTTTCCAATAAAAAGGTGACTAACACTTTGACCATATCAGTAAATTCATCACTGATATTTGTCGTTGCAGATGCCTAATCCAAGACAGACACCATTTCGGCACCAGTAGACACTAAATCTAATTCAAAATTGGATTGAGCTTCAACTGTTAGAAGTTATCAGTTTTCACCTAAGATAGTGTTACATGCCAAATTCCGTGAGGTATCAAGTTTTATAATTTTTAGACAACCTTTCTCATCGTGGAGTGAATGGTTTAGTCAAGTTTCTCCTTGATTGTTGTATGGCCTTCCACGAAAAGGGGCTATCGTGAATAAGGGGCGGGGTACAGATGTTTTCTCTTTTTTTTCCAAGTCAAGATGATTTCTGCATGTTGACATCATTGTACTTCTCTCCATTTCAGAAGAATTTTTCTATTAACTTATTATAATGGACTGGTTGAGGTATATTCTATTTTTGATGTTACAATAAATACAACCGCCTGGATATTGCTCGTACAACCGCAACAAAGTGGCAGCACAACGTGCAAAATAGTGATCAAGGTGAACTTAATATACAATAACGTAATTTTGGATTGTTAAGTGTAGATATAACATTTAACTAATACACCATATGTGCCTATGGCCTCGAATAAAGAACAAAACTATATACCTCTCATTCAAAATTGATAATTTGAAAAAGGTAAAAAAGAAATATTAAGCAGAAAAATGAATGATCAAATATAATTCATTTTTATTCTCTAAAGTTGAGAAAATATTCTAGAAGGGCTTTGTCATTCATATATGTGATCTATCACTAAATTTATGACGAGATAAAATCTTAGGAATATTCTAAAATTATTGGCACTCCCCCTCAAAACTCTTGTTGTGTCACATATTGAAATGCGCGCCTAGAATTGAACTATACTGCTACGTGACGCTAATAGATGTCGTTTTAGAACGCTTAGACGGAAAGATGGTGAATTACTCGTAGTGCTGCGAGCGTAATTGTGGACAAATTGAAATACCATGGAAGCAAATGAACTCCATAGTTTCTTTGGAGGAAGGTGATTATTACCTTGGACATATTTTTGAAATAGTAACTAACACCGAGTTGCAAAATTATGTTTCGCTGATTATTGCAGTTCAAAATAAGAAGGACTATACTGAGAAAAGCAGAACTAGTGGGCATCCTGCAAATGCACGCAAGCCCAGCTTGACAATAGCAAATAGGAAAACTGCATTCGATCCACTGGTAGGTGCATAAATATCTTCTGTAACTCTGCATAAATCAACCATTAGAATTTTAAAATGAACAAAGGTTTATGTATGATGGTTTCTCTACTTTCACTACTCAACAGAAGCAGAACTATATGACCATATGCTAACAGTTGCTTCAATTGTAAACTGTGAATCTAGAGACGTTTTTCGAATGTTTGGTCTAAGTAAATGGATCATGGTTCTGGTACAACACATCAAAAAAGTCTATAGATCAACTGTAAGTCACATATCAGTCGCCACACCGTTGCCGCCCTGCAGGCTCTCAGGTGCACCATACTACCTCACGCTCGATAGTCTTCAACTTTTTGCAGAGCAACTACACTCTGTTTGATGGAATGAAAGAAATTTTTAATGAGGAGCTTCAGGTGGTTGTCCAAGTTGTAGCACGTAAGATGGCAGCTTTGCAGAAATTCTTGAAGCATTTTAAAAATTGTATAGACATTGAAGGGGAATGCCTCTAATGAAATGTGTACCCACTTCTACCTAATAAAAGATTTTCAGATCTTTAAATTGCTCCACCAGCGAACTATGACCACGATTAAATCCATTGAACCAACGATATATAACAGTGTGGGGCTTCACCATCAAAAGTCGTAGCGAGTTGATCGGCGCATCGTCGTTGAGATATTCCATGTCGAATATCTTAAAAAATCATCGCACGAAAATGTTCACCAGTTAATTTGCCTTTTTGACTGAGAGAAAATTTTCAATTTAATGACAACAAAACAAATAGCGTCCATATCACAAAACGAATACGCCGTTAAAAATGTCCAACTGTATGATGCAAACGTCAGACTGCACCTAGGACACGCAAGGTTGCTGATTCGCAAGAAATATAGTACAGCCCACGTATTTTTCCACGATTACTCGATTTCTCCCACTTTAATGTCAATCACAACAATCCATTTTGGCCTAATTGTCATTAAAAATATCAAAGCAATTAGTTCTGCACGGAAAAAAAGCTCCAGAGAACAAAGACACGAAAAACAGCGAGTATAAGACGACCATTGTTAAATATAATCTAGAGCGAAAATTTTCAGAGAAGACTACACCACGTGATACAAAGCTGTATGCACTTGCTCGTTGCGAGAAACGGCAGTGGCGTAACACATTTAGCTTGTAACTGGATTGCGGGCAAAAGCCTTAATACAAATATAGGGAGCAATTATCTCAAATGAATAAAAAAAGATATAAATAATTCTGTTTGGGGAAAAATTCAGTAAATTTTTATGCGACAGTTAACATTTACCGATTCAAAGAAAGGGTCTCTTCCAAAATTTTAGATGTGTCACAAGGAAAAGTTAAGTACGCCCATGTACTCGGACCACCCCTTTTAATGGAAATTGCACTAGTCCGACTGGATATTTGTTCTCTGCGCTGATGATGTCAGTGTGACGTATGTATTCTTCTCTAAAAATTTTTGCTCCACAGATGAAATTTTACAATAAATACATTCTGCACAGCAAGTTTACTTTACAAAATTTTTATTGTTAACTTCGTGATTCTTTTAGCAAATAATGAAGACTTGCTTACGAATTGTTTATGAATGATACATTTTCATCTTTTTTGGTTTTGTGAACTGCCGAAGACATCTCTATGGAATAGTAAGGTGTACTGTACAATCATCTTTCAGCATTATTGACAATTCTTTGAAGGGAATAATGAATTTAGTACATCAACTTAGTATGTCTACATAGTTGAGATCTTTTTGTTATAAGACAGGTTTTGTTATAATACAAAATCGCTGAACATTACAAGCCAGTTATTTTCTTGTCATACCATGTCCAGGAATATTTCTTGGTCATTAATGGAACAATCATAATATGAAAATGTGATTAGGTGCAAAACATCATTCATCAGGCAAAAATAGAGATGTTTGTTCTACCAACTTAACCAAAGAACTAATGGTGAAAGCAACATTTGGAGCAGTCGCCTTTTTGCGTTTCAACTGTAAAAAAGTACTAGTAAATCCCATGAAGTAATTTTTGCAACTTTAGAGGAGGTTGTTGTTTTCTGTAGCTCCTACAAGAAGTGATCAAATGGTTTAAGAGTGAAAATTTTGACTTGTACGATGGTGAATGACTTGGACATTCAAAGAAAGCAGAATATAAGCAATTAAAACAACACATAGTTCGCAGATAACCTCAGAGTAACGTGTCAAGTCATTTCTAAACGGCTACACAAGCTGAAAAAGATTCACAAGGAAGGTCATCAGGTTCTCCACGAACTCATAGTTGAGAATAAGAGTAGACGCCATGATGTTATAGGAATCTTTTATCACAATTGGCGTATTCGTTAGACTTCACTCCCTCAGATTGGCTAATGTCCGCCTCACGTTGAAAATGTTGAAAAAAATCTGCTTGAATTCATAAACCTCAAACCGCCCTGCCAGCTCTCTAAAAGGCGACATAAATGTATAGAAAGTGAAGAGGTTCATTTTGAAAATAAGGTAAGTAGTCAACTTTTTATGAATGAACATAAAGACTCTTGATTATTCATCAGCGACGTTTTTGTTTCATTGATGTGATAACTTTAGAAAATTTTATATTAAACTTGTAGTCCCCTGATCCATCGGAAAGTAATTTTTTGTACCTAAAATTAAAATTGACATTGATAAAGATTATGAGTTCAGAATGCGTAACAAGAATTTGTATTATTAATTTACAGCATGAAGCTTAATTTGACTGCAAAGGTGACCACCACCAAATGGCAATTTAAAGGTGATATGAAGACAATACTCTTTATAGCTATTCATTTTTAATGAATTTATATAAACACTTTGATTGTATATTAATAACTAGCCAGGTTTTTCTTAGCTATTTATGTACCACTTTTGGAAAAATGTCCGGAAAGCATCTTTTAATTTCAGTTTTAACGCCTTTTTTTAAATTTTGTAAATAAAAAAAAGACGGAACAAAATTTTCTTTTAAATCTGCTATCAAAGATGAAGCACAATACTACAGAAACTCTGTGTACATTTAATTTCCAATTAAAATCTCATGGCATGAAGTTTTTGTGATTTTTTTGTCCGCCATTTGTACACAATTTCAAAGATTCAAAAACTTAAGAAAGGGTGGTTCTTGTAATTAATAAGGTTGGAACCTATATTTTCTGAGAGGAAAGATAAAAAACTAAAAAGTACCTAAAAAACCAATAGAAGATCGACTAGGGTGGTGGGAAGGGAGGGGGGTACTGTTGATGAAAAAACTATGATAGGAGTTGAGGATTCATAGTAGTACTAGTGCACAACAGCAGCAGCATTTGCATTTCTTTATTGGCTGTGGCTTTACATAATCAAATGACAGCAACACAGATTACAAAAGTAAAAGATTTACATTACTTATAAAAATTTTAAACTTAAATAAGTAAGACAAATTGGAAATTTGTATGTACAATAATTATGTAATTTGGTATATATAATAAAATCACAGATAATTATGCTAATTTTATCTGGCCTTTATATGTACAGTATCAACTACATCCTACACATCTTTCACTTGACCCATTTTTACAGAAGTCTTAATTTAAAAATAACATCTTTAAAACGTGTTTAAAAACATAAAGGTTATCCTCCGTCGTATTGCAATACTCCGACGCATCCGCACTTACAAACTCTATGCTAACTTAATGTACACGTCTAACAACATTTTCACTTACGCACATACTCAATGTAAAAATTCCTATTGTCCTTTTAATATTCTATCCTCCTACTTATTTATTGTAAAAATGCAATGGCCGCCACATCTCTGCAACCAAATGCAGCAGCACCGACTTGCACAAGTCTGAAAAGTTGCCTGCAGAGGCTGCAGGCAAAACTTCAGCATTTACTTGAACGTCCTTTGTCGATGAACGCGAATGAAAATTAACAAAAGTAATAACGCTATTAATCAAGAGCTTGGACCCTTTGCACAACTCAACATTGACCTTGAATTTTGCACAGATGTTTAAAATTCGATATTTCCTAGTAAGCATTAACTTTGATTATTGGCCATCATGATAACAAAATGCAAATGTTACAGTCTTGTAAGATCACTGTAAATGGTTCCAGTATGAAAACGTGCTACAAAGAAAAAACAATTTTGATTTGCGAGCGTTACTGGATACCAATACACGTTATTAAGTTTATTCTTTTAGAAAAACGGCCGTTAAAACTATGGCTTTTACAATACAATATAATTTAGATGTAAAGTTAGCAAAACAAAAAACAGTGAAATTCAACCTCAACTTTTTGGACAATACCCATCTATGCAGTGAAAACGGCAATTGACAAATTTATCTCACATTTTGATATATCATGAAGTAGTGTGGGGGTGTCCGCATCTTAAATGTTAAGATATGTTTAAGGTTTTTTGAAATTGTTGTTATCCGAATTCGCAGCTACAGATGCGTTTCCATCCTGCGGATATGGGAAAGGAAACCTCAGGTGGGAGTTACGGGCCATCAGGTCTGTATAAAACTGCAATTGTTCTGGAGTTGGGACAGGAAAGAAAGGCGGGACAGATGAGAGTGGATTGTGCGGGTATAAACTTTGCAGGGCAGAGTAGTATAAGGGGTCTATAGGAGGAACGTAAGGTGGCAACATTTTCGATGCTAAAGAAAGCTGCGTGAAATAACCAGGCAGCACCGAGGAAGGCGTCGTTGCATAAGGTTTCAAATTTGGAGGCGTCTGTGGTGGCATGGACTTAATCTGAGAGGTTTGGGTCCGACTGCTTTCCACTTTAGGTATAGAATTTCTATGGTTGTTGTATGAATTCAGGGAACCAAAGTCGGCGTTGTTTAGAGGTTTGTTCTCCCCCCGCATAGTGTAGGGCTGTTGTGGCATCACAGTTGGATATGGCAGCCTCCCATTTTCTTCTTTCTTATTTGCAACAAAATTACCACTAAATGTTCGTTTGAAGGCAGTTTTGTTGTTTAAGTTGTAACCCCCTGGCGGTGGACAAAGAGAGTTGTGATTCACTAAAGAATTATGCATCGTTGTTGGACCATGAACTGTTGCAGCTGCAGGGTTATACTTATTTACTGGTTTCTGCTGAATACTATGAGGTATAGAGTTAGGACCTACAAGCGTGATCTCCAAATTTGACCCCACTCGTGCATCCAACACTGGCAATGCTGCAGAATTCTTGTACATGTGCTTGGAAGATACTTCTTTTGGGCTCACTGGAAAACGTGATGCAACACTAGGCACCCGCATTATTTCCACAACAGGCTTCTGGGGACTCTTTATTGTCAAATCGAGAATCTCACCGCCCATTTGTTTTGCTGGCGTTTCAACAAACTTAGGTGCTTGCGGTGGTGGACGTGGAGGTGGCATGAAATAATCTTTTGGGTTTCCATACACAGTTTTCTCTGAATAGGAGTAAATGGATTTGGACTGAACCACTTTTGGGGGCGATTGGCCGTTGAGATAGAAAGGCGAGTTTTTTACTAAAGTAATATTCTTGTTTGTTGGCTTAATTACCGAACGCATTATACTTGTAGATGGAATCGCTTGGATATCACTTACAGGTGGCATCAAAATTCTATCATTAGCTAGAGAAGCCACAGGTGCTTGTTTGTCTGGTGTTAGTGTTATAGACAGTTGCCCAACAGTGGTCGTTGACGGAGGAACAATGGGATTATGTATAACTGTAGGCCTAATTTCTTTGATCTCTTTTCTTTCCAAAAGATTCGGCTGTACCGGGGTTACCTCTAAGCCACCCTCTTTCAATATATCCAATTTTCGCTTTTTAACAGTGTGAAGTAGCGAACTGTTCAACGTTATAGCAGAGATAACGCTATTGTTCATTTCAGGATCCAAATGTGCCGCCTCTGGAGTCCTTATCTTGTATGGCACTTCTGTGAGATCTATCTCAGCATGTTTATAGTTATGAGCACCAGAAATATTGTTAGTATTGCACGTGGCTATGTTCTCCTTGCCTTCTGCCGGTGTTGTAATCTTTTCTCCGTTGGATTTCTGTATGATAACTGAACTGGGTGAAATGAAGGTTCCAGGCCGACTAATCTTTTCAATGGTAGCTGCCGGTATTTCACTTGGGATGCTGTTTTTCCCACTCGCATCAGCAGTTTCAGCTGTTTCATTCAGAACAGTTTTCCTAGGAATAGTGGAAGGAGTTGCGGTAATCAGTTCTACTGTTAAGCCGCTATCTGCTGTCAATGTGCTACCGCTTATAGTCCTCGGAGGCAAAGCTGCCTCTGTTTTAAAATCAACACCATATTTATTTATAGTTTTGTTAATGCTTTCCAAATTTGGCAGCTTCGCCTGTTCTCTCAGACGATCTGGCTTCACTCGTATGCTCCTCAGAGAAGTGGAGGTCTTTATCTCTGGTTTTGCTTTTTCAGGGAGTCGAGGTTCCTGCAAAACAATTGCTCAAATCAGATCAACAGAATATATTTTGCCACTTAGCTTAGTGGGTATTAGCAATAGCATCACACAAGCATTGTTAACAAAAAATACAAAAATGTCTTCAAAGAGTATTTTTAACAAATAATTGAAAATGTAACAAGCAACTCGCAGTGTTTCCATTAAAAACAACTCCAGTGTAATAAACAGATGAAATTTATAGCAAGTTAGACAAAATTCCCCACAAACAAACTCACAAATACAATAAATGGATAACAAATGTACGTTCATTACTTTTTGCACGCTGTTTTCTGAAAAATTAATTTCATTTACTGTTATTTTTGATTTATTTAATTTAAACATAGGGATTTCAATAACAATTTTTTGTGATCTAACCTTTCTGCTTGAAAATCTTTTACCTGACAAATTAAGTGACTCATGTATGCTACTCACCTTAAGCTCACTTACTGAAGGAGCTGGAAGTATAGGGGTAACAGTAAGATGAGGTATGGGCGTACTGTTCCCGCTGCAACTTGTACTTTCGCTCGTCTCAATATCACTGCCGCTTCCAGAGTAACTTTTCGTTCGTTTGATGCCTGAAGTAGAAGGTTTGTACTCTTGGCCTTTGAGATGACGCTCGTATGGCAATAGAAATCTAAAAGTAGCGTTTAAAACACGGATTTGACCAGCCGACTATCCAAACCTTTCGTAATGTCTTCTAATTACAGTAGCTGCACTTGTACTTATGTAATTGCCACTGAGATCATCAAAAATCGATTTCCATAGACGGTTGCAGGTGACGGCATCATACCCTCCCAGCTTGTCTACCTTAGTAAAAAATGCATGAAGATCCACTGCAATACAATTAAGAACATCATATCGATTCAATTGCAGATTTTCTATACTCACGTTCTCTATAACCTAACGAAGGTATTCTACCAATGGGTGTATGGTTTGATTTCATAAAAGCGTTTAATTTCTTTAGGAATTCCTTGCTCTCGCTGTTCCCCACAGCGGAGCGTGTACTACGTCTAGGGGAAACTACAGTATCTGAGCGAAGCCCATTTGGACTGCCTTCAGTCATTATTTTAGTCTAAAACAGAATGAATGCATAGAAACAGAGAAACAACGCACTACCAAAAGACTTACTTTGGTAGTACTGAACACATTGCATATAGAAGATTCTGATTCGTTGCTTTCGGAGCCCGGAGACAAGCTGCGCTTTTTCCGCCTGCCTCTGGGCCTTCCTTTTAATTTAGGGGCTAAGTGGTTACAAAGCAGCTCGTGTCCTTCCAACTCTGGGTAGTCGAACGTATCTCTACAGAACAGAACTCGCGTATTTCTGCTGGGGACCGAAAAGCCCCCAAGAATTTTAACTATGGTGTGCTTCAAGTATTCATCTTCCACGCCCTCCAGCCGTTTCATCATCGCACGGTATCGGCAATACGAAGGGTAACTTAGTATTACCACCGAAGGGCCTCTGTTGCTCTTCTCATCTGAAATAACCAGAACTGCCGTGCATAAATAGAATTTTGCATACAATTCCATGTATATTAATTAATGCCGCGTGTTATTGATCTTTCGCATGCTCATGCAAATAAAAATTAACGTATTATATAAATTGCATCCGTTTAGAATGCAGTTACGCAAGTGCTTATTTAGCAGCGATTACGCGATCGCCTGACAAGGAGTCCCGCTATTTGAACTGAATAATTGCCGTATTTTTAGAAATGCAGACAAACAGATTGCCGCTTATATCTCGATAGCACGCAATAGCGCCGTTTTGAGACAAAACAAAAAACTTGAAATGCCGCGGCCAGATAATGGCATATCTGAAAGGAGATAGGGATTAAGTCGTAAAGCGCGACTCGCAGGAGCTCTAACTTTATTTGAAATGGCCTCAGTGGCATACGTTTGCTGCAATTTGTCCGCCATCAAGCAACATTCCCGCATGGCAGTTATCCATTCCAAAACACTTCAGAGCGTTATTGCTGTTTAACACTTGGCGATTAAGCTAACAGATTTATGGTTGGTCAGCGGCGAGTTTGGCGATGCGTTTTATCTAGAAAACCGAATGTATTACACGACATGCTACAAGACACCTACAGGTGTTTGATTTCCGATCAAAGAGAACCACACTGTTGGTGTTTGATTAGTTCAAACGTATTAGAAAATGAATGAACACACCACTGCTTACTGGAATCTTTAGAAACAAAAGGATCAATACAAAATCATCAGTACTGAGTTTTCAAAAAAATGCATGCACTCATGTCTTCTTTAGAGCGTTGTCCTCAAATTCTGCCTTACGTATTCTAGTTTACATTTGATTCACCCTCATAGTAATTGTAGATTGCTCGGAATAATTTTATTTGCAATGTATTAATTATGGATGCTCTGAAATTCTGCCCGCTTGATTAGTGTGACGAAATACTTGGTTGGAGGATGTACCAACCTTATAGATTGTATCAAGATTTTATCGGTAGTCCCAATATCGACTCTAGGACAATTATCACATTTTAGATAGGTCGTTGCAACAAGTTCAAGCATTTATTTCGTCGAAGACAGGTCGTTTCCAAAATTAGAGCTACGGGAACATTTTTTTCTATGTCCATTTCAATCGCTACTGAAGAGTATGATGCATAATTGTATTCCAGTCATCTACAGTTGTTAACAGTCTTTATCGTTTCCATCACTAGAGTCGATAAAAATAATTCAAATTGAGTAGTTTGGTGCGCTTGCTTAATTAGAAGAGCAGTCATACGAAATTCGCCATCATTACAAGTCAACGCAAACGTTCCGTAGTCGCCTACCAAAACGGATTATGTTGTCAGCATCCAGAAAACGATTCGACTTCCTTAAGCGGCATTTATTTTTATTGTATTATTATTTTGAAATTTATTGTCGAGAAGTAAATACGTTATCACTATTAAAAAATTTCAACTTTTTCTTATTAATCTGTCTGATTTTGTGTCTTAAATTTTGACTGTATTGCCGACATAAATTAACATTTCTGTATTATGGTAATACCTGAACAGAAGTTTTTCACAGTTCAGATATCGTGCAAACCACCGAAATCTTCACAGATCATAATTTTTCGGTGTAAATGTCTAATTCCATTTATTTCTTAAAAGTTGCAACTCATTAGGACTACTTTCAGTTTGAACATAATACTAAATAGCTGAGGTAGTCTTAAATAAAGACGAGAAAAATAATCCGTCCAACCAGGCACAAATCGGTATGATGGTTGGCTATTTTTAACATTCCATAAAGCAATACAGCTACATTAAGTTATAGTCGCGGCAAATTAATAACTCTAGGATGTGCAACTTTTGCATTCGAAACAATAAGATGCAGACTTCTCCGACTAGGTTATCAACACGTACTTACAATATAAATATTTTCTAAGCTTTTGGAGATCCCACGCAGTTCACAGGTTATTTCAAATCTCAAATTAATCAAAACTGAAAAAATAAAGCGCATATGTTCAAGTTACATAGAGTAATCGTTCCACTCTTAATGTATTTAAGGAGATAGAGCAGAACCACAATCACTACACAACATCCAAAGCTTCTGAAGGAATCTTTTTAGCTACCATTGAAGAAGTTCAACCACAGGAATTATAAACATGTGTAACTAGTTAGAATACATCACTTCAATTAAGCGATAACTTTGATTGATCAAGACAGACCTGATTCCCAAAAACATCCTTTTTTGTTATCTCAATATATCCAACATCCTGCCAAGATCACATCTATAGAACTCATGAATTATTTTTGGCGGCTAAGTGTTTAACAACTAACTCGGGAATATTTGAAATTTCTCGACAAGCGAAAAACTACCCATTCTGAGGATGTTGGTCAGCTAGTTCTTTAGACAAACATCTTGTTAAATTAGGCGCTCTTTGAAACAACCATCCAATATAATGTCTACTCTATCCAGGTATCAAGGAAATTCGTCCTATGCAACGTGTTCGTATAGCCAATCATGCTGTACACAAAGTACCCAAGTTACCGTTAAGAAGTGATAGTTTACCACTTCATCGTTTGCCGATGTACATGCCATATGACATGTTTTCATATTCATTCATAATTTTAAAATAATTTGCAATTAGCGTTTTCATCCCACATCCTACGGAATCAAACGATCGGCTCCTTTCCTACAATTTTCTTTGCACAATGACATTTAAGTGACAAAGTTGTCTGACGATATATCACCCCCCTCCTTCTTTGACTTTTTTGGCTGGTACTGGTACAGACACGTTTGTAATCTTTTACCTTTTCACTCTTTCTTAGAACTAACGCAGCTAGTTAAGAGATAATAACTTGACTATACAGGACATAGTTATCGAGTAACGAGCAGGATTTGGGTCTGCCATTACTGAATCCAAGATGATCTACCTCCTATACCAGGTAGTTCTCGTGTAAGTATTGAACTGATGATGTCTGCATAGACAGCCACTACCTAAAATGATATTTGGTCATAGAGCAAATTGGTAGTCGGTATTGGTAAAATTTAATTAGTCTAAATGTGTCCAATGTGACCATGGAACACGTATTGGCGTTCGAAAAGCTAACAGTTCTTTTGCACCAACACTTCGATGGTTTCGTGGCTTGTATCTTCACTAACACGGCATGTTTAGCTATGCCATTCACTCAATAAGACAAGTTGCCAGGATAAAAACAATTGTTGAGTAACGTATTCCGAGGTGAAAGTTGCTTTAGCTGATGACATCAGTAAGGATTCAACAATTATAATGGTAGAATTACTGGTACTACAAATTCAACTGCAGCGACAGCAAGAAGTATAATCGATGAATAACTTAATTGGTGAATTACTTCCAACTTCCAGACATTTGCTGACACTGCCAGATTAGAAGTTTCGGAAATATTTTTATGTACCGTTGCAATGGTATTTGGTAATACATACAAACAGTTGGTGTTTACCCAAGCAAAAACAGTCAAAGTTTTTGAATTTACTTCTTTGGTGATAATTTGTGCTTTGAAACACTGGTCTTGTCAGGTATCAGTAGGTTTCTACATCTACTAATTCATGATGTAGTTGTTTTTGCTGCTTTAGAATCAAAACTATTCTTAAAGTAGATTTTACAGTTACCTCAAATTAACGAAATGACACAGCTACCAATGTTCGATAAGTTTGTCCAATTAGATAGTTCTTATGTTTCTTTATGTATTATCAAAAACTTTCTAGTTACTTGATCCAGTTTCACGATACATACATGGATAGATAAGGACTCCTGAACGGGTCGTCCAAAATTGTTGAGGGCGCAAGGACGCCTTCATGGACAGCGATAGCATTACAGACGTTATCTTCCATGAGAGCACCGGGTTCCGACACTATCAATAAAAGATCAAAAACGTATGGAGTGTGTTTCTACATGTATGCCAGACTTGTGCACTCAAAGAATTACTTAATCAAAGAATAGGAAATGGAAAAGAATCAAGGCGCTCAATATACCAAAATATTAAAGATTCGAATTGACAAAGTTAGTAAGCAAGAAGCGTGAGAAAGCAGCAAGACAATGTTTGCAAAACTCAATCGCTAAAAATTTGGTTTTCTGGTGTTTTTATGGTACTCCGTTATAAAGTGAATACCAGCCATATTGCATTTTGCTAAAAAGAAAAACGAATCAAGCAATCCTTTTATGTTCTCTTCTACTCTCTCAAAAACCGTACAACTGTCTGTTTTTTATAAACAATTGAATAACAAAATTTTCAAAAAAGCTAAAAATTTCGATTGGTTCGACAAATACTCGAAAGAGATCTTTAATCAAGTCCTTTAATCTTCTTAATCGCAATATTTTGGATTCAGTACCGAACTAATATTAAAATATAGTTCGCGACTACCGTTTTTCTTGGGATTTCGTAGTTTTTGCTCAATAATTTTCCTAATAATACTTAACACGTATATTGTTCTACAACGACAACATGCGAATTTGACTGTATTTTGACTTCTAAATTTAGATTTTGTAATGATTGACTGCTTATTAAACATCCGAAGGAAAATGTTTGGATTGCATTTGAGCCAGAATTTTCTGTCGAACTAAACTAAATAATCCGCAAATTTCTCTGTAGAATTTTTTTTTGTTAATTCTAAAACAACTTTTTTGGATATTTTTGTCTAAGAAAATAAGAAAAAAAAGAGAATCTTACTATGAAATTCAAGAAAAACACGGAAAAATCTTGAAAGCCCTTAAGATCTTTCAAATATGACTATGTGGACAATGTTCTTATACCACCACTTAAAGAGAAATGTTCAGATTTATCATTTGACCCCTATTGGATTGTTAACACAATTCTTCGCTTTTACTATAACGTTACACAACATAACACATCATAAAATCTACAGAATTCCTCAAACTTGACAATATATAATAGCTCTAATTCTAATTATTTAAGGTCACAACTTCTAATTTTTATCTTTACTTTCTCCCAGTTTAAAAAAATGCATTTTTAATTGTATCGGAATTTAACCTTCACCTTCATCACATAAACATATAAAGGGTCATCTTAATTAATTTGCCATAATCAACCAAACGAACGTTATATTCACTGACAAGTTCAAATCGATTGGTCCTATGCTTGATCATCGAATATCTGTATATCGTCGTATTGCTCAGTTAAACGAGAATAATGCCCTCGTTCTGCGACAGTACCTCTCTATAATAAATAGTCCAAATATCTTGATTCATCATCCTTTACAAAAACCTCGGCTTTGTAAACCTCTACCGGAAACTTAGACCTTCTTTAGCTGTCTAAGATTCTGTTAACACAGGCACTTAAGAACTAAACGACTATTTGTAGAAACATAAGTTTAATAACTAGGTTTTAGAGTAGCTCGAAGTTGACCCGAATTTAAATCAAAAAATCATCTGCAGCGACGAAACTCATTTTTGGATGAATGGTTAAACAAATAATACTACCATATATATAGTGTAAAATAAGGTGCGGTGCTTGACACATCGCCCCGCATCAGAAATGGTGCGCGACGACCGGAGAGAGAGCGAACATATGAGAACCTTAACTCTCAGTTCGCAGGCCATGCTCCCGCGCGGGGCGTAGAGCCTTATATATAGCGTAAAAATAAAAAATAAAAAAGTTACTACTTGGTGCGACTAGATTGTAACATAAAGACCGCTTCGCAGTTGTACTGGTTTCTTGAGTTTTTGATCGCGGATTGAGATTCTACGGCAAATTTGACTGTCCCTTTTGTTTTTTTCGGAGGGATCCGGCGGCTAGGGGATTTTATGTGTTATTCTTATTGTTTATAGAGAGATTATGGCTTGGGGTGCCATCGAATCCTATTACTTCGAGAACAATGGAGGTCAAGACCACCAAGACCGTGGGATTTGATATCTTTAATCTTTTGTCTATGTAGTTATGTCAAGACACTCATTTATTCTTCGAGGGCTAAAGACATCATGTAACCCAAAATTGTTGCTAGAGTCTCATTTATGCCAAAATGTCATCGAAAATTGAACTTCTCAAATGTGCGTTAGGTAATAAAAATTTTTGCCGACTTTTGTTTTAAAAATAATTTATCAAGTTACATACATAACCTTTTTATGTTTCTTCTATGAAACTGTTATAGATAATAATAATATGCCACCTAGAGCTGAGAAGTCGTATTAGAGCACAACAGAAGAGGTTTGGTTGATTCCTTAAATCACTGCACAAAAACAGCAAAAATATAATAAGAAGTGGTAGTTAGTGTACGACCATGAGTTAATAACGACACTGGTGATACATATTTTAGTCCATTGCCCTAGAAAGAATTAAAAATTAGAAATTCCCCGCTAGTCCTACAACAAAACTGTAAAAACTAAATTAATAGGAGGAAAGTATTGCTAATCAAAGCCTGGCAGATTATATACCAGAAAAGATGAAAAATATATTATTGGAATATCTGTGTTTCTTGCGTTTCTAAATTAGCGACCATCTTCGACTCAACACAAAAAACAAATATTTTTTATATAATACCCATATCAATGTATAAACCGCAACTACAACCACAACCTTGAGCTGGATGGATCCAATATTACAACAATTTTTATGTGCTGAATAATTAAGAACACAAGGCAACCCACTTGGCAATTTAATATTGCGCCAGAACAACAGCAGAACTGAAGTTAGGTTGTACCGAAGTAAACATTATTGCATCTTCGAAGACAGGACGGGCCGCTTGCCAAACAACGCAAAAAAGATCAATGACTCATAAGTTCACCGTAATCATATCTTGCAGCGCTTGCGGTCGCTTCCAGATAAATGAAGTTAAATGTTGCAGATGGCAGTCTTTCCGAGGAGCTGTTTGTTGGTAGTGGCGGTAAGTCGTAACTAATTTTGTTGTTTTAGTCCGACTCGAACTGCATGCAGTTCGCTCAAGCAGAATTTCAAATAGCTGCTGCACTGCTTAAAATATTGAATCGTTTTGTTTGCCCAGACAAACACTCGGACATGCACCGTTCGTTAATAGCGACGTTTAACTATTCATTTATTCGCGATGAAGGCGGTAGCACCTGAATGCGTTTGAGCAATGCTTTTTTGGCACTGTTACAGAAACACAACAATGTTCACGAGCACAAAGGTCGCGGCTGTCCTAGCCGTCGTCGCTATATCCCTAGCATGCCTGGTCTGCGAGGCTGCTGAAGATGCAGTTGTCGGCGGAGAGGTAGCCGACACAGCTGAAGGGAAGCCGTGCAAGTGCATGAATTGGAGGGACTGTCACGGGGAAATTAATTCCGAGTAAGTTTACTGGTCTAATCTCAAGTTTTGTAATTACACGACTTTGAATTGCAGCGTGCCCTGCGAGCAAAGCTACATTTTTGTCTGCTGCGTCATTCCCCCCAAAACCGACGTCGGCTTCGACATAGAAAATGAAATATAAGTAATTCATATCTAACAATTATGCGATTGAATTTACCATCAATCTCATCTGTAAGTAAAGAATGTAAACGTTCAGTTAAAATATATTACACATACACGTAACGCAGGATTTCTTTAAGGGGAGGGACAACTATCGTGGTCGGGAACATTACGCCCCTATCCGTTAACATTCCAAAAGTTTTTTTTTTTGTACCTACACGTAACTGCAACCTTATCTCTTAGTCGTCGATCGATGTCATCTAGCTTCTGTAGAGTACTATTAATTTCCATTTAAAAGTTATATACGCCCTTTTGTACGCCTTTATTTATGTAAAATAAATATATTTTGCAACATTCAATTCAATATTTTTAAAAAATGCTAAAAAATTACTAATGATACTGAAAACAAAAAAAATCTTAGCGCTAATGGACGAAACGAGAAAATTTAAAAATAAAGATGAAATAAAGTATAGAGAAATACATAACATTATTAGAAGCAAGATACGTGCAGCAAAGGAATCCTGGATGGATGATAAGTGCAAAGAAATAGAAAAGTATGAACGTAAGTATGACAGCTTCAATGTTCACAAGAAAATAAAAGAAATCACTGGTATTGCACACAGACAACAATCGAGGATAATGAAGGATGACCAAGGTTCTTTAGTCACAGATACAGAATCAAAGTCAAACTTATGGCAAAAGTATATTAAACAAATCTTTAGAGATCAAAGAGCAGAAGAACGTAGCATTACAGCAGCAGAAAACGCACCAAAAATAACATGCAGTGAGGTCAACCATGCCATAAAAACCGCAAAAGCTGGAAAAGCAGCAGGACCTGATGGTATACACTGCGAACTGTTAAAACTATTAGATGAACAGTCAGTTTCAATAATTGTTGACTTGTTTAACGATATATACCAAACAGGGGTTATCCCACGCGAATGGCTACTTTCCACCTTTGTCCCCATCCCTAAGAAATCCCGAGCGTTTAGATGCGATGAGTATCGACTCATAAGCCTCATGAGTCAGGTACTAAAAATATTCTTAAGAATCATCCACACCAGGTTATATAGCAAATGTGAAGCGGAAATGTCAAACACACAATTCGGTTTCCGCAACGGAACAGGGACCACAGAAGCCATATTTGCTCTTAACATCTTAGCACAAAGATCTCTAGATGTAAACCAGGATATTTACATGTGCTTCATAGACTACAGCAAAGCATTCGACAACGTGAAGCACGATAAACTAGTTGGTATTTTGCAGAAACTCAACATAGACCATCATGACATACAAATAATTATCAATCTCTACTGGGGTCGAACTGCAAAAATAAAGTGGATAACTCTCTCTCCGAGGAAATTAATATTCAAAAAGGTGTCAGACAAGGGTGTATCCTCTCACCCATGTTATTTAACATTTATTCGGAATATATATTCCGCGAAGCGTTAGAAGATGAAAGTTCAGGACTAATAATAAATGGGAAATTTATCAATAACATTCGGTACGCTGACGACACCGTTTTGATCGCAAGCAACCTAAAAGACCTTCAGACAGTGGTAGATAGAGTATCTCAAACAAGTAAAGAATTTGGGCTTAGTATTAATATTATTAAAACAAAAATGTTAGTAGTATCTAAAAGAAACACCGCAGACAGTCAGCTGGTCATAGACAATAGGATTATTGAACAAGTTCAAAACTACAAGTACCTTGGCACGATAGTAAACAAAAACATCACACATAGAGAAGAAATCTTAGCAAGAATAGAACAAGCAAGGGCAGCCTTCATAAAAATGAGAAAACTACTGACTGCTCAGAACCTATCGTTAGCATTAAGGACAAGAATGGTCCGTTGTTACATATTCCCAGTGCTCTTGTATGGTCTAGAAGGTTGGACTTTAAATAAAGAAACTTCAGAGACTTGAATCCTTCGAGCTATGGATTTATAGACGACTATTGAAAATCTCTTGGACCGACCGAATTACGAATCAGCAGGTTCTGGGTAGGATGCGCAAAGAATTGGAGATCTTACCTACAATTAAGAAAAGAAAATTAGAATTCCTAGGCCACATTTCCCGCAATTCTAAATATGAGATATTGCAGCTCATTATGCAAGGCAAAATTGCTGGGCGAAGGAGAGTCGGACGTCGCAGAATCTCTTGGTTACGTAACCTACGAGAATGGTTCAATCTTACATCAGCCGAACTATTCCGAGCAGCTATATCAAAGGTCGAAATAGCCATGCTGATTCAGCAACCTCCAAGGGAGAAGCTGAGATTAAGAAGAAGGTTGATATAATGATGGTGTCCGATAATGACAAAATAATAGATTAAATATTATATGTGTGTTAATATAACAAAAAAATGTTTGTGATCGGGCAGTAGCCTACTTTAAAAACGTTAATATAAAAAATAATAACGTTCTCTCCGGTAATATTCGAATTAAACTTCTTAAAATATCAATAAACTACAAATCATACATCAGTTAATCAATATTTAAAAGATTTATTATCGATGATTATTATTATAGAAAAAAATTATTAGTTAGCCTGTAATTTTATAAGGCCAGAAGATAAAATATATGTTATGAATACTACAAACTGTACGATATGACCTTACCTGAGTTTTACATAAAATTTGTTTTTTGGTCACTAATTACCAGAACTACAGACTGGAAACAATGTAATCAATAAAAATGATCAAAACTGCCAGAAAATCAAGATTGGCACATACGTCACAACTCATTATTTGATTAATACAGAATTCAGTTTTCACCATCAAAGATGGTGTTGCTGAAGCCTTCAACCATTCTCTCTAGAAATATCCTAGTACACGCATTCTAGTTGATAATTTTGCCCTTTTTTGGCACAAATAAAGAACGGTAGCGCTACCATGGCTAATCCATCACTGTAATTTAGAGTGTTTAAGGATTGCTAGTAAATCTTCATCAATATATAACATCAACTCCGTCATTTTGAGAGTTAAAAGCCTCTTCTAGCGGAAAAAACATTTTTTATCGACGAACGAAATAGTTGTTGAATGCTAATTTTCCGCTGGATTGCACACGATGCTGCGTTTAAGGAAAGTTATTTATAAGCTTTCAATCACAGGTCGCCACTTCTTAATACACGAAACCTGGGCATTTTTATAAATATTTCTGTGCGCGATTTCTGCGTCTGGAAGTCGTTACTGGTTTCACTAAGGGCAAATTACGCCCCCGACTTCCTTGCCTTAGGAAATGCTTTACTAATCACGCAATTTTCGTATTCGTTCCATTTCATCGGAAATCGTAAATGAACTCAGTTCTATACTGTAACCTACTAATCAAATATCTATTGAAAGACCTTAATATTCTAGTAATATTTGTTTCATGAATATTTTATAAACATAAGAAACTAACTAATCGCAGTTAATATAGTCAATTTTAATTCACAATTTGATACCCTTCCTAAATTTTGTATACGTAGTATATGAGGTGCATTCAAGTTATAACATCTCTGAACATTTTTCTCAGGACTGGGAACAGATAGAAGCATGGGGTTTGTTTAAAAAACACTCTTTGTGAATGCGTGACAGAGAGGGCAGCACTGCACGGTACACAGGACTCTAGCGGTAACGGCGAGAGTGAAGGCTTTTGACACTAAAATGGCGACGTTTTCATTACAAGAACAGAGTGTAATGGATTGAAATTCATCGCCAGTTGAGTGAGACATATGGTGATAGTGTTATGGATGTGTCTAATGTGCGTTTGTGGGTGCAACAGTTCAAAGAAGGCAGAACGTCATGTGACAACAAACCAAAACAATCTTTGCCTAGCACCCGCCGGTTTGACGACATGATCAAGCGAGTGGAGAAACTTGTTTTGGAGGATCACCAAAGTTGACATTTCCGTGGGATCTGTGCACACAATCCTGCATTAAGACCTAAAAATGCTAAAAGTGTCCTCCAGGTGGGTGCCACAAATGCTGACAACTGTAAAGTGATTTCTCATGCTCCCTACTCACCTGACCTGGTTCCTAGCGACTTTTGGCTGTTTCCAACATATTGTCTTTTATTAAAGACGCTGTCTGTGGTCGCACATTCACTAGTTGTGCCGCTATTAGATCAGTGATTTTCCAGTGGTTAAAGAAAACTCATAAAGAAGCGTTTACAACGGCGTCGACGTTGTGAAAAATGTGTACGGCTGCAGGGAGATTACGTCGAGAAGTGACACAAGTTTCACAGTTTTCGTGTGATTATATGAATAACCATTTCATAAAATTTGAAAGAAAACAATTGTTCTCAAAAATAGATATATAACTAAGCAAACTGGCAGAAATCAAACAAAATACAGGCAGCATTATTTATATTATTAAGGTTTGCAATTTGAATTCTATCAGTAACGTAATTATATAAGAGCGTGTATTATTGATTGCAAACGTTTGCCTATCTTTCTATTCCTATTGCTTTCTTTTTTCCACTTTTGGCTGGTACAGTGCTTATATTATTGCATAACTTGGGTAGAAAACTACTCAAGTCTCTAGTAATTGCTAATTTTTCAGGAAAATATCTAATTTTTTGAATTCTTATATAGAAAACGGAAAATCCAAAAAGCGGATTGGTTGTAAGCCACTGCCGGGGAATTTCAGTTGACACTAAATCATGGGGGATAATGTTAAGTAAATTTTTAGTCACTATCTTCAAAATTGCCTTCTGATATACGCTACCTAATTTACTTAATCCCTTTGATGTGAAAAAGAATTCAACAACTTACTTATCTAACAGAACATTTTAATATACCTAGATGCTATTAAGAGTTAATATCTCACCAGTAATGCAGTTCTTATGATTCATAACTGTTCCCAGTTTGAGGCGGTCTTTTAAATGACTTAAGTTTCTAATCATCACTTCACAAATAAAAGCTTCATATTTATAAATATATTATTATTATAATTTTCCATTAGTTGGAAAAACCAAAAACCAAGTAGCAAATAAACTAAATCGCAATTACAATAACAAAATGTCTATATATTTAGCAAAATTATGCAAGATACAAAAAACATTGTTCGTAGATTAAGTTCCATTCAAGGTAAGATTTTATGTATGATCATGATGTGACTTCTACGGTACCTTTGAACCCTTGATTCCGTAATTGTAGCCTACGTTTCATCACCTTTCTGAAGAAATCCGGTCGGTAGCAGCCTGAAGCAATTCATTAGCAACTGCAGTACTGTATTCTTTCGACTCTACTTACAGAGCAACAAATTTTGCCATGCCAACATCTTCCGTCAAAATGTCACACACTTTAGTTTTTGGAAACTTCCAGCTCATCATCTGGTTTTCGGGTGATTCTTATTTATTGCTCGTTACTGGCCTTCCCGGCCAGCTCTGAAACGTCTGTGCCATGCTTTACTCATTGCATCATTCCCAACATTTTTCTAAATCATCCGAATAACCTTTGCGGGCAAATATTCTTCACTTTACTCGCTCACTCATTGCAACTGCGACGACCACACATCGGTGTCTAACACAGATCACATATACGTAGATAACTCATTTAAATCGAACGATTACCAATAGTTTTTGGCGTAAACTTAACTAAATCTTTTCCCTATAACTGTTAGAAGGCTATCTTTGCCAACCTACTCAAACATGTGATTGTTGGCATGCCATTATTCATTTGTCTACTGTCTTTTATGGCAATTTAAGGCAATTTATGTTTTCTAATTCTTTTACGTGTGGTTGTGCCATATTGCTTGCAATAGAATGGTGTGTACGTATATTTTTACTATTTAAGGGTTTATTAATTAAAACTGTTTTTGAGTTGTTCATAATTAATTACCTTATTTTATATTTATTATGTTAATTAAATAGTCTATAGTGTGTTTGCTGTAAATGACCAAAATCAGTACAATAAAATAATTGTTTTTATATATTTTTTACTCCCACTTTTTGTGCTTTGATTAGAAGAATAGTTTTCCTTGCCACCCGTTGGGGGCGCTGAAACTTTTAGATAAATGTGAGTATGGGAATTACCTATCTATGTATACGTAATGTATGACTCCCATTCGCGCATTGTGTAGACTATAATTTGTAACACTACTCCCATTGTTGCCAAAACTTAAAATCTACAGTTAAAATGTTTAACATAAGAATGTTCTAATATATGCTATGTTGTATTTGGACAGTTATCACTTCATGTGACAACACAATTTTTGCTAAAGGGCATTAATGAAGTTGCGTCAACTGCGCAGAGTTTTAGAATTTACCGGAATTGAGCGAAAAAATTATTGTACCTAAATTTTTAAGAGTAGTGCCATCATAAGTGAATTTTTTCTAAGTTGCTTCTGCACTACTAGTATCTAATCGGTCCAAAGATTTCTTCCAAATATAGTGCGGATTGTCTGCCCTACTGACTTTAGTTATTGCAAAAGCGATAATCACACAATACATGTGCTCACTCACCGCCGTCTGACTCCCAACTGACCAGTAAAGTCGCTATCATTCACGCATGCGCATTTATTATGATCCATTCTCATCGCCTGGCGGGTTACATTGCGGCCACGTAAATTATTTTCATTATATTAACATTGACTCAATATTTTCGACACAGAGCGCTGACAATAAAGTTTCAACATTGACGGCCTTCATTAGATCCAACTTATTTTATTTATTCAACAAAATTAAATTTAATCCCACTCGATAGTACAATTAGTTAAAATAATTCCTCTAAATAGAAATAGGTACGTATCATCCAGTTTTTACTATATTCGGCTCTTGTGTCAATTAAAACACTGGCTTATAAATTAAATATCACAACTCGCAGTTTTTTAGACTCATTTTAGGTAAATCAAATTAGAAAATCCAAATTACGTAAACGTAGATATCCGATACTACTCCGCAGCACACGAAAAACTTTCCAAATCACATTTAATATTTAAATTTCCTTCGTTATTAAAAAACTTGACCTTAACACGTTGCGGGAATAAACGCAGACTGTTAATTTGTCTGTAACATCTGATTTTATTAAACAAAATAACACATTTAATTTGTTTCGGTTATTGCTAGTAATAGTTTTAATGATATTCACATATTAATGCAAAGCGGGGTTTAATGTTTACACCACATATTGACTTTACATAGGTCTGTATAATGCAGCTTGCGTAAGCAAGATACAAAGTTTATATTAAAAGCAATCGTTATCGAATGAAACCTAATCTTATGTAACCTGAGCTAAAACTGAAAAATGAAAAATAAAAAAGACGAACTTCCGCGGAAGAGGAAAAATTCCTTTTGCATTTTCATATGTAACGTACATTTTACAAGCACACAAAGACTTTATAACTTTTTTTTTTAATTGTATATTCTAAATTGTTTTCTACGTAATTCTTCTGGTTATTTAGATGTGTACTATACTTCTATAACTTCAGTGATTCGTCAATACAGCTCAATACGGTTGCTTATATGCAATCGAATCTTACAATTAGATCTTGCTTAACAAGTGCAATTCTAGTAATTTAACTTTAGAAAAATTGTATACCATACTAAAAATACGATTAGGTGAATTTAAACTTGAAAATGAAACAAGTCAATAAACCGTAATATATAATTTTGCAAGTAAACATCATACTTTTTACACAGTATAATTAGTCGAGATGACCCCACTCAAAATTAATATTAAAACCACTTTTCGTTTCAATCAATATACATATTTATTGACAAATCTAATAAAAGAAAACAACAAATCAAATGAATAAATGTGTGCAAAACTCAAATTTAAGTCTCTAGAAATAAAAATGTTCCAACTAAATTTACATTAGTGTCGAAGTAAAAGGTTGCCCCAGTATTTGTGTAATTTGTGTATTTGTTTACCGTGCAAACATTTGCTTATCAGATATCTGAACTGAATCAACAAAAGGATAACGGTTTCAGCATTCACTTTAACTTTACAATAACAATGTTGCATTTCGCATAAAGTGACCTGAGCAATATTTACTATTACTTTATAAATGTAAAAGACAAAAATATAAGGTTGAGCGGACACTTTAATGGTTCAACAAAGAACATAAAAACAACTGCGTATATATTATAAAATAACTTCTCACTAGTCATGAGCACTACTTCAATACCGTCGATTATCAACTTGTTTGACAATGATTAAGCTAGTAAACGAGCTTTGTTGGCTATAAATGAGAGCAGATAACAAAAAACTATATAAACCAAGATGTTATAGTTAAAAAGGGAAAGACTTAAATAAAATGCGTGCTAATAATTATTAGTACAACTTTGTACCTTCATCATATCCAGTAGTTAAGGATAAGCATTTCCCCTGGGAAGAAAGAACAAGCAGTTCATTGTAAGTTATGATATAGAAGCTGTTGTAACAAACACTTCATAAGTTTATAATAAGCTCTTCAGAAGCCTAAGTTATTTAAGAGGTTTATATATCACACTTTTAGCGATTCATAGCACATACAAAAATAAATCCTAGGTAGAAATAATTGATAATAGCTCAGTAGTAAGACCCATAAAAATAGTCCATGTTTTTCAAAATACAAAATGACCTCTAATTTGAAACGTGAACAACGTCTTGCAAGCGTTAAATGATTTAGAATAATTCTATTCACCAATAAAACGATTTTAGGATGTGTCGTGAATTCAAAAGTGACTTAGAATACATGTCCAATAATATAATCGTTCTATTTTGAACTATATTGTCATAAGGATAAAATTATAACAAAAATAGCACCACTTCTACAATAAGACCTCGAAAAATATCGATAGCATTCTCTTTCAAATAGAAAACTAGACCTCAATAGCTTGAACAATCAAATAACATCTTGGAAGTGAAGATGCTTTTCTTTTTCTTTCCGATTGCTGTTTTACCTGCCCTAACTTCAATTCCCTATAAATTATGTGGTAATTTTAGACGTTAATTATGGTTTTGTCAATTTAAATAAAAATATATCAATATTTATGGTAAGACTAATTATATAAAAAAATTTACTTCCTCTACCAATTTCCCCAAGAAATACCTGGTCTGTTATCGAGAAAGAAAATCCTAAATTGCTCAGACGATACTATGTGCAAGATACTAATGCTTTAAACAAACAAAAAGCTTCTTAGGTAGTAGTTCAACATGCGTCTCTTTCACATGTAAAGTAGCTTCGACTATTTTCCTTCTGGTAAATTATTCGTTAAACAAATAACAAAAAATCCGTTTACAGACAACTATTGTACGATCCACACATATTTTAATTTTACCACATAAAACAACTTTTGATCAATTTTTATGTAACGATCAACATGCATTCATCTCGCTAGTTATCAAATTGAAACTTCTTTGATATGGTGGAAAGTTACTAATCAAAAGTAAATGTTTCCCCTTAATTAAGAAACTCATTACACTAGTGTTGACATATGCAAGTCCTAAGAAAAGGTGGTCGATTTCCAAAAATAGAATTTAAAATTTTCTGACCGTTGCTTAGATAAAAAAAAGACGGGCGTCCGACTGGGGCTTACATACTAAGAACAAGAAAAGTATAACTTTAACATTGTAGGAGTTTTTCACAGACCTTAATTATTGTGTAAAATTTCATGCCTTTAATTTATTATGTTTGCGTGTTGATATTTATATACCAACGGATAGACCAAAAAAACAGCGAAACAGACAATTAAATTGGTGATTAAAAGCATTAAAAACTACCAAGTTAACGATCATAAAGAAATTGTATGCATTTTCAACTCTAATAAGCGTTAAAATTCAAACTAAATTAGATGATCATTAGCTTTTTACCATTTTATATTTTCAGTGGGACTTAGATGAGACTACTTCCAAATATGTTTCATTTTGACATAATTGGATAGGTTTATTCGCCTACGATGACTGCAATCGTTTACAGAAAATTTAAGTAGACCTTGAAGAAAAAGTAGGTACCCTACCTCAGTTCCTCATCTATTGATATTTCTTCAACAGATCGATTTCCTCCAAATGCACGGGCTCTATTATCTTAGTTTCAATCAAATAAAAAGTACATTAAATGAAATTTTCTATACGTATATAGGGTTCGATTTCATGCGCTAGAAAAAAATTCTGTTACATCAAAATGGTTAATTTCATTCATTCTGTGAAAATTCAGTATATAATAATTCGTTGATTTTACAGCAAAAGACAAACCACTGTAGTATTTTTCGAATCATATAGTCAAAACGGAAGAATGAAAAAGCTTTATAAAACTTTTTAAAAAATGTTTTGAATATCACAAGATAAAATTTGAAACAGTGGTATAGTTTTTATTATATATAGAGTATCGGTTAGCTCCAATTATCAGGACGTCATAGAACGTTCTGAATTGATTGAGAACATTGCGGAAGCCCCAGGGATCAGCGAAATTTCTAGAACTACTTAAAGTGTGTCTGCCATAATTCGAGAGCCATGAATCCAAATACGCTAACACGAACAAATATTCCTGCAAGAATGAAGTGTACGAAACATTAATTAAAGCATATTTCCGCAACGATCGCTAAAAAGAGAAGTCCATGCAAGACCTTCCACTCTGCTTTGGAAAACAACTAAGCTGCATCGTTAATGAACTTTAGCGTGCATGAACAGACCACGCACGACAGCAATCGTGACTCTTAAAATGTGAAGCCCGACTTCAATGCCAAACTTTATGCCTCTTCAAATTAGATTACCCTTAACCACGTAATCTATTAATTATATTGCATTATTTTTAGTCGTAACGTCATATCTTTTAATTTGATTTATAAAATGCATAATTTGAAATTTACAACTTTTTAAGCACCAAGCTTTCGATTTTGAAAAGCAGCTGAGATCGGGGTTCTACTGATCGGGCCCCTTTAGATTATGATCTTTTCCATTCAACTACGTGGCTTGGCGAATTCTGTCAAGCCCATTAACAAGCTAGCGGAACGTTGGTAAAACAACTAACCGAACAATTAAAATTTTGAAATATAATAATTGGAAAAACCAAAGCAACCTATTGCAAAAAGATGCCAAAATCGAAAAAGTTCACAATTAGAAAAATCAATGCTTAATAAATAATCTGGTATGTAATTATTTTGTACATCAAAATTTTCCCAACGAATGAAAAACTTAAATTAAAAACGTGAAAGTTGACGAGTTTTGTGAACTCGCTTAATTAAATTATAATTTTAACGACGTCTTTATACAAGTCCGCTTGTATCATCTGAAAATCATTACCCTTCCGCAACGAAATGGGTACATTCAGCCGTGAAGCTGGACAATACGCATTCGGCAACTAATTTCATTAGTTCGCTTAAAGCGAATTAGCCCCAAACAAACGCCACTCGATGTCGCCGCAATTTATTCATAATTGTTGCCTGATGTAATTAGCAGACGCCGTTTCTTCCCAATACTTTCGGCTGTCGCATTAATTCGGCATCGGCTCCTTATTCCGAGGCTGCGAGCAGAAGGAAACGCGCGCCCGCCGCTTTTACGACAAGATGAAAGTAAAGCCGGTCGGAAAGAAATATAATTACTTTCCCCTCGCGCTGACTGCGTCGCCCGGTTTGGCCGGGGACGGACTTGAAAGCCCCGTTCATTTTTTAATCATGTTACGGGTAATTATGCGTCTCGATAACTCCCAAGCAGACGTAAATATTTGGCTTTCAGGCAGGCCCGGTGTTTATCTTTGCGCTTGTTCAAACAGATTTCGGTAAACTGAAATGAATTTATTAAGGTTTAAATACCACGCCGATCCCAATATATACATTATTTTATATATATACTCAACATTAGTTGTACAATCCTTCTGTAATTACAGCAATTTCAATTAATGTATGTACTAGCCACCCACACAGACACGACATTCCCAGTAAACTGACGTCTCTTAATGACTCTGTAAGTAAATAAAATAAAGTTTGAAGAGGCGAATTCTGGACTATACAAAAAATAGATTAGTACGTTAAAAATCAAATTTCAATAGAGTTTTAACAGTTTAAACAGTAGTGCAAAGACAAATAATATTACCCAAAATCAAAATGAAATCGGTAATAGTCAATGCGAACAATTTAATGGCAATGTTTTTCATTTACCCTCTTTCCTAATAATATACAGAATTGTCTGTGTGCATCTGGAACTTCTGAAGACCCTACTCCCCTATTAGGCCATTCAAGAGGAAGTCCTTGCATAATCAACAGGTGATTACACAATAATGACACAAGAATACTACACTACAAAAATATATCGGATACTTATCGCTTTGCACTGGAAATTAATTCAAAGTCCGAAACAATCACCGGTCAACTAACTACTGCGGACAACCTAACATACAAAAAAAAAATGATTCGTGCCACCGCAAATTAAAAAAGATCGATTGAAATCGTAGACGGTGCTTGAATAACCTGACAAAACAAATGAACATGGTAAAATCTACAGTTAATCTAACAGTTCGCAAGAACCTGCACTGTCTTGAGAAATCCCCAACTGTTAACCATCAAGAACAAGACCCAGATAAAAATAAGGCCCAGGCACTGCTAAACAATGTCAAGTATGATACTACCGGATTTTCTTGGATGGGGAAAATTTAACCACGAAAATAACTATTGGATGTATAAGATGGGCTGAGACTTGCGAGCAGCAAAAGGAAAACCCAAGAAGGCCATGGTCCAAGTTTGGTAACTTTCGACGTTTCGTCGGACATCTTCAGAAGAACATCTAAAAATTTTAGAATATGTCCGTTGTAGTCCTAAACTCCGACCACAGTCGAACAACTCGAGAACCAACCACACTATGCGCCACAACTCTGGCCGTGAAAGACTTCGCTTTTATTTAAAAATCCAAGTACCACCCCACTTTTCGAAAAGGACCTAAAAGTGATGATCGCCAAAAACAGCAGCAATGCGCTAGAGACAAGTATGAAGCCCAGAACAAATAAGATTACAATCGAATTGCGCGACAACTTACAAAACAAAGAAAACCGGGACGCGGCTTTACAATAACTTATAGTACCATTAATTCCTCTACTTGCGTCTCCTTTCGGCCTTGAAGAGCTTTTTATGGCGTAATTAATTTTCACTTTTTTTTCCTTTGGATGTTTAGTGACCAATAATTATTGGGGTCAAGGTGTTGTCATTTGTATATTTAACATTACAAAGAAGTACTATGGTTATAAATAAGCCAAAAAGGTGTATAATTTATATGAGAAGCATAAAAAATACCATGTTGCATTTTAATAGAACAAAGCACTCAACGGTGACCCAGAATGCAATTACGAATGCAAGCGGGCCAGCGATAAGATAACCTGCCTTGTTCCCCGCATTTCCTAATAAATCGGCAATTTAAACATTTGCAAATCGCTTAAAGTTCAACCTGTCGGCCGAATATGCAAAGATGAAACGCGCTCTGATGTAATTTACGTAGTTTTTGTTGAGACAGCGGAACGGAACTGAACAGGACTTGGGAAGTAAATCAGAAGCGGGAGAAAGATTCATAACTTCCAAACAAAAAGTTTGGCCGATCTTGTCGGAGAGCCTTTGTTTCGATCCGAGTGCTCGCAAATAGCTGCAAAACAACAAAAATGCGAGTGGAAGACGCACCGAGCTTTTATAACGACCGCAATAAACAGCCTAGTAGATTTACTTATGAACTTTTAAAGTTTGTTAAAGGAACACAAATGTATAGAATTTCAATTTCAAAGTAGAATTATACGTCAAGTAACTGCTTAAAGGAAAATACATTCAGACACGATTGAATATAGTTTTAAACTCTTTTTGAAGAAAAAGCGATCAACAACAAGCATTACGAGTTCATTAATTGTTTTTTTAAGATGTGAAGTCAAATTATAAATTATAGGTGTATTATAGGTAAGTATAGGTAAATTATAGGTAATCACGAAGGCTGCGGGAATACTATAAAACTCTAAAGATATAAAGTAACGATCCTATTTTTTGCACATCGTAATTTTTCCGACTTTCTATATTCCAAGAAGTGATCTTTATTAATATTGGATGCCTCAAAAGTAATTTGTTCTTTTAATTTCAAGTCCGGTGAATATGGAGGGCCTGAGAATACTGTCCTTACTGGACTTAAGGAGTTTCAGCGTTTTTCACACTGAATGTGAGCGTGCGTTCTCGTGGATAAGGAAATCGTTTTCGTTTTATTTGAAAACGCCTGCTCATTTTCAACGAACAGCAGCTCAGAATATTTGACAGTACGTGTCCGAACTGATCGTTGCACCTTTCGGTATGTAACAATTCAAAAGAATACCGGGACAATGCCGAAATGTGGTTACCATGGTTTTGTCAATCGAAAATGGTTTTTCAGAGCCAGTTCACGCGGTAAACGTCACACCATTGTTTTTGTTTTTCTTTTGAGACCCATTTGACCAAATCTATCTCCGGTAGCTCCAGTGCTTATTTCATTTTATTTACAGTACTTTTTCTCGCATCCTCGTCCCGTGCACCAGTCTGTACAAGTCCCTTATTGGAGAGTTGTTATATTCTTCTGGATCTTCTGGATCTATTATTAAATGCAGGTACTCGATTACTTTTAATTAGATAGTAGGCCACCCCTTAGGCATCAGAGACCCAGGACCTGGGTCCGTCTACACCGCAGCCACGCCTTTCAACCGCCCGGCCACACTTGCGCTAACATCAGACCAAACTCAAGTCTTACCTTCGAGTACAATCGTTTCGATTAAAGCGGGCCTTAAAAAGTCAAGAGCTATCTATGCCAGAACCAAGTAGATCTTAAATCTTTCAACAGACTATTTTTCTGAAATTTACAGTCACTATGCTGTCAGACCGTTTCGCTCTTCATCCTTAACATTTATTTATCCCTCTATAAACATCACATATCACTATCACTATCACTGGCGTTATATGTTCGTAAAGGTAGCTCCATGTTTACCACGCTGCTTAATGTGCTCTGTTTATAATAAAATTTGTACTGTTACTCAAAATTGTATGCGTTCTGCAATTTTTTGTCATTATGAGAACTGTACCAAAAATATCGAAGTAAAGTTAATATAATGACTGTAATGGGCATGCGTGAATGAAGATGATTTCACCGGTCCGCTCAGTTTGGAGTTCGATACCGATGTAATGTATGATCATCGCAACTGCAATGCCTGAACGAGTAGAACATCAAATCAGCATCAAATTTAATTAGAAATAAAATATCACAAAAACGACCGCAACCGTAGACAAATGATGACCGATAGCTTTATCATTCATCATATCTCGTGGAGCATCCTACAGATATTCTAAATCTTCAACGAGATTGAGACCAATAAAGGGGGCAACCAACAGTGAGAACGACACTGGGAAAAATATGCGATATCCCAAAGTGCTTAATTTCTTGTATCTTATAACAGTTTTTTCTAAGTATACAGATTTTTGTTATTGCAATTGTAATTTTTGCGTTCTCTAAATAAGTGAACTTAATTTTGAGGACATTTTTGTACCTTAAGCATTACAAATTACTCTAAATTAATACAAAAGAAGTACAGTCACACTAATTGTTTATAAAATAATCCACATTATTTCGCAAAAGCTACTAAAACAACGAAAGTGGAAATGATATCTCAAAATCTTTATCCCATTCGACTTACAATAAAGAATTTTTTGATGGTCATGGAGTTCGGAATTCTGCTAATCATAACATATACCAGAGCAATATATTTCTTACGCTGTAAAGAACTTCTCGAAAATCCGTTCGATAAAATAACTTCTATATGAAACTCGATATAAAGATTTGATCTGAGCAGAAAAGTTGCAAAACTTAAAACTCGACGAGTACTAACAAATTCTTCGTTAGTCAAGTCGGATGCCAACTTGGAGATTTCAAAACAGTAGATCAGAAAACGATCACGATGTTATCAAAACTGATATAGCCAAAGGTTCTTAATAGCGAACATAACCTACCATCAATTATTTAGTGTTCACAAAAAGCAAACTGCAATCTGCTCTAATTATCGAGAACCAATAATCTAGAAAAGTTTTGCAGAATTTAGATCGGCAACGAAGGTTTTGACAGATCTATACCATAAAATTTCTCAATCTCCAGATGAAGCTCGAAGTTGGTAGACTGAAACGTATCGATCATCAATGACCAACTTCAAAGAACTTTTATACCGGTTGACGCACGCTCCTAGCGTTGGAATTGTTTTGCTGTAAAACTACAAATCGATATTGCAACCAACAGTGCGTACCTATGTAGACATAGAATTGTTAAATTTAAAGAATAGTTGTAGATAGTTATGGTTAGTGATTTACATAACATTTCAAAGGGGAAGTCCTAAAGTTTCGAATATTCGAGCTTAGCGCATGGTCATGCAACAAAATTAATAATGATCGTCAGTTGTAGAGAGACGGAACGACACGAGACGAGGCTTTTTGCATTTCCGAGTTCAGTAAAAAAAAGTCGGTGACTAAGCCTCTACATGCATTTCGTTGTCATTACAACATTGAATCATTAATTTGTGTAAAAGTAAAAGCATGGGCCGATTGTGCATATCAGAATAGAATGCGGGGCGAATTTGAAAGAGTTTAGAGCGTAGCTCAATAAAGTCAACCCGTTAGAGTGAACAAAAAAATTAAACTGTCAGAAATTACCGGTTGGTGTGTGTCGAGACGCCGTTTAATGTTCAAACCATACCGCCCACAACTAGTATAGGCTCTTGGCCCAGACGACAAGCTCAAATGCGTAGAACTTTTGTATCAGGTTTAATCTTTAATGACGAGGCAATGTTTCACCCAAGTCAAAAGGAACCGACACAATGTTCGGATATGGTAACTACAAAATCAGCCGGTGGGTGGGGAGGTGAGGGGGGGAAGGAGACACATCGTAGATTTATAAACTTAAATGTGTGTATAATCAAATGTAATTTACATCATTTGTCACTGGTCCTATTTTCGAATTGTAGATTTTAAGAAAAATTAATTATTCTTCGATACCGACATTTTTAACAAAAAATTGCTAGATAATTTAAACTTTAGTTTTTTTTAAATATAGTAACGTCACAATCAACGCGTTATTTTTATTTTTCGCATGATCTAATTACTCATCACAATCTATTATTTATAAAAATTCCTTCAGGTTAATTACGAATTAACCTACGAACATAAACTGAAATTTACGACTTCACCTATTTCCTGCAACTATGTAACCACTGCACTGTTACATATTGAGTTACTTTAAACAGTAAATTTACCTAAGCGAATTCGCGTATTATTTATTGCACGTACAAAATTCAAGTGGCCATTATCAGTGGAAATTCGGAAAGTCTCGTACGGTGAGACAGAAACTTGATACGCAGCTAAAGTAACCCGTTCTTAAATATAAAACTGGCGATTTAACACTTTTTGCAAAATAATAAATTGCTAGTACGTTGATAGAAATAAGAGTGAAGATTTTATTAAATTTGACTCTTGGTCGGCCCAGAGTTTTCCCAAATGGCCTTCTTGCATCCATTAGTTTACAACAAATTCGGAAACTTTCCGTCCTCGCAGCTTCTGATAAAAAATAATGGCAGTTCACAATTTGAGGATTCAAAGGCGTTTTCAAAAAGATTGATTCCACTGATGAAATTTAGCCAAAAAACCTAAAAGAAGAACTAGTGGCGCTGTAAGTCAAAATGAAGGAATCAACCACAAGTAGGCGATTAAAAATCACAATAATTTCTGGAATTTTTATTTTCCTTTATCATCCGCATGTAATGTACCGGAATTTATAACTTTTTACTGCATTATTGTTAAAGCTTATTTTATAACACTAATTATTAATTTTGTTGTAAATACGTTATGTAAGGCTATAAATTTTAATTATTCAGGGTCATAAAGGCCCAAAAGCTTAGCAAAGCTATAAATGGTAATAAAAAATCATAAAATTCTTGGGAATTATCTTTTTAATTTAATAAATATTACGAAACTAAATATGAAATACATAAAACAATAAGACAAACGAGAACGAACGAGGCAGACATCTAGTTGTTTAAATTAATTAAACATAACACCAAAATAACTGATACTGTACTTTAATCATCATCTGCGTCTTTTGTTTATCAGTCTATTTAAAGTATATAACATCGAAATTTAATTATAAAGTCAAGGTCGTCTCCCTTACTATATAGTTATATCAAAGATTCCCAACATGGTTGATTCTATAAATCGATGAAATTTTGAAAAAGATCGATGAAACTGTATTTGAGGTTATACAATCATTTAAAAAAAAACAAAAATACAAATGACGGAAATTTCTTGACATTGAACAAGCTTTTTTAATTTTTTCATATATTGTCGCTTGAAAGCAAAACTCAATATTTTGTAAACAAAATCCATAAATACCACCTCCCTCCACCTCCACCTCTATAAAATATTTTCCACTTTAGAGCTTTTATATGGTACTTACCAAGTAACTTTTAAAAAGCATCCAGGAAGTTCCATATAATTTCTTTTTACTCGAACAATTGAAGCACCATCTCAATTAAAGCAGAAAAATTCCACAACTCCAAAAAAATAAAATTCAATTCAATTCTCACAATTTTATACTTCCTGTTTATATATGAAAATTGGTTCTGTTTTGCATTTATTTCAATTGTTTACCATTATCATTCTAGTGTTATCAGCATTATGGCTTTCGAAACTCCACGAACAGCACATAAAATTAATTTTATAGCTTTGCCTGCATATATTCTTTTATGTGTCTTTGAGAGTGTATATGTAAGTCTATATTGTAATAATGACTAAGAATTCCATCCATGCCCCTTCCCCTGGTTGCTGCACCTATTAAATATCGCACCAATATCACCACATCTTCTATGGTTTCAGTATTCGAACACAAGGAGGATTCGTTCAAAGTGCGCTTAAAATCCGTATTATAATTTTTCACAGAAGTACAAGTAAGTTTAAGATTTTTATTTGTATATATCTAATGTAAACCTAATTAAGCAAAACAATAACCACTAATACATGTTGTAGCAAATCACGTTTAAGACGTTAAATTGCCTTTGGAGATCCTACGCTGCGCAGTGGCAACCCTTTGTATCTTTTCCACTGTTACGTATTGTGCTGCTTTAAACAGGTAAGCTTCTTTGAAATTAAAATCTATGGTTTCGCATATTTATTTATCTGCGAGGACAAAATACGAAAGCTTCTTCTAACAAATTTTAAGTTTCCTGAAACTTCTCAAATGATCTTGTAAGCTAGGAAACTGTTTGTTGTGTGTTCCTCCCTGCAGAACTTTCAGGTGAGATAAAAACTTGATAAGCAATTGAGCGCTGGTAATAGCAATATAAACAAGGCAGCAAGGTTTTACGGCATCAGTTTTTGTGGAAGATCCCGCCAACAAAGAAGGTGAGCAAAAACTTGGCCGTTGCATGCATTAATTTACAAGCGACCGCGGATGTATCGTTCGGCGTAATTGTTTTTCTTTGTAAGTTCGCCGGCTCCTAGGGCTTGCAAATATAAGCGGGAAATGCCCTCGCGGCTTCTCATTAAAACCAAAGATTTTCCGTTTAAGGATAAAATTCGTTTGTTAATTATGACAAATTCATAACTGTTGCAGTAAATCGGGATGAAGGTGGCCATTGCGCTCGTCGTCGCCGTCGCCCTTGCTTGCTTTGCAGTTTCGGAAGCTGTCGTCGGCTTGGTGTCCGAAATTCAACCAGGCAACCCACGAGAACTCTTACTGAAACGATCGGTCGCGTCAAGAAACTCAAAACCCTGCAAGTGCAAGAGTCGTCAGGCATGCGAAGGGGAGGTTAACAATGAGTAAGCAATGAGAGAGCACGTGTAAAGCAGAATTTTGATTTTCCTTCATTTTCAGAGTGCAATGTCCTGGAAATTATATGTTTGTCTGCTGCGTTAATGTTAATCCTTAAGTAATAACATGAATCTATATAAATAAGTTTCTGAAATTAAAATAATGTAGTATTTCAACACAATACCTCAATTTTGAGTCCAGGTGTATTAAATGAAGCTCTATAAAGACGATCGTTTTTTCTTTTTTTTTTTAATTTAAAAAACTAAATACTAAAATATCAGAATACTATAAAATTCTTTTATAACAGTACTATTCAATACATATAAATGTAAATTAGAAAAAAGCACACAAAACATTGCCCTTTTCGTCTTATTAAAAGGAGTTCATAAAATAGTATTTTATCGAGAAATCACATAAATGTACCCAATAAGACACTTTAAATTACTTTTTGTTCCTAAAATGCATACAGTACATGCTTTGTAAAATTACAAGATTGGAACACACGAGAATAGGAAGAACAAATTATAATTTATAATGCAAACTAAAGCACATACTTTTCTGTCGGCAAATAACCTTCAAACTGGTTTCTGCAAGACTATCTATGAAAAAAATCAGAACTATATACAACCTTTTTAGAAAACCACTCCGAATATGTCCTTAGTATCAAAACATTTTCCTCAAAACGTCTATTTTACATTTAGACCACAGAACTACAACAGAGAAAAACTAAGATATTTCAGATTTCTCACTGCCACTGACCTAAAAGATTTTAATATCCGTTGGGTGTATTATCATACAGAATTGCGAGGTTATTAAGAATGTTTCAGCTAAACTATATGATGTAGTCCTACAGAGATCGTTTATAACATATGTTTCTCATCCAATGTGTGCCTCCTTTGAAATAAATAAAGGAAGATAATCTACAGATCAACAGTTGATACTCTTTCGCTATTCATTTTACCATTGTTTGGTAAAACAAAGCTTGATCGTCCAAAACTTTTCATGATTCTACGCAGTACTCTTTTGTATGTTTGCAATTGAAAATACTTATTAGAAACAAAACTTTAATTTTATTAAATTGCAATTTTGAACGATGCCGCAATCGTAGCGGTACAACTATCGAATAGCAAATCAAGTTAGATAGCAAAAACTTCTGTAGAACTTTAGTTGTACAATGCAACATCTTCGACGATAATTTTCAAAAATTAAGACTGCGATGAAGTCATCGACACTAAAAACCAAAATCATCATCTGACTCTACTCAAAAGAAAAACAACAAAAATGACGATTTTGTTCCGAATTTGTTTTTCCAGTCATAGGAGTTTGATTTAAATATTTATAAACATGTTCAGCTTATAATATACAATATCTTGATTCATATTTCGTAAGACAAAGTTACCAGATTATGAAGAAAGTTGCTTAACACTAGTGACTGGGACATGTTTTAAAGTCTTTAAGCAAAAGTGATCAACCTAAAACGAGCTCGTCTTCAACAACGGCACAGACGAAATTGCTGAACTGGATGGAATTGAGGTCTTACCTTATTTAGCTTACAGCCCCTATCTCGTACCTTCTGGTTCGATTTATAGTGCACTTTTTATACAATCGCATGCCCGGAACAGTTTGTTTTGAAATCGACAGATTACGGAACGTTAGCAAATTAATAGTATTGATAATGATGGGCTGTATTTTGAAAAATATTTAATTCACGCATAAAATCAAATTTTTCGAAAGTGAATTTTTACAAATGTAATAAACTAGATTTTTTTTACCATACCAAAGCGATGAAATTAGGAAACGCGCAGGGGTGGAGGGTCGGTGGGAGGAGGCAATAACCAAAAACCAAAACTTCAAGCAATGTAAGGTCAACGTTTTTCTTCTTATTATGACTACTTTTAAAAGGCAATATAAGCCTTCCCTTAAATGGTTATTTTGTTTTATTTCTTTAGCCTTTTCAATATTTCTTTAGGTGTAAAATTAAAAAAAATGTTACGTCATATTCTAAATAAATTAAAAATAATTCTTATTTTATTCGAATAATTCCTTGTTATTTTTTTGGTGCTAATGGTACTATTTTACTCTTTAAATGCTTTGCTATAATCAATTTTACCCTTAAACAAAACTTCACGTTATCATATATAAAAGTAAACAACAAAATCAAAAAAGATGTTTACCATCCTAACTGGGCTAACAAAATATTAATAAATACGCATTAACTATTGATAATCGTTAACAGACAACCCATATCAGCACCTGTCTTTAAATATTGTGTCAAAAATCCTATTTCATTTAAGCACCCTCCCATGGATAATACCACGTTAACATGAACTAATTAATTACCAATTCATGTGCAACCAGATCATGTCAAGAACACTATACTGCTATTGTAATCGCCACTTACTCGATGACAAACTTATCTCTCTTCTATTATTGGCGTAATGTTCTCATTTCCAATATAAGTCCCTGGTAAAGATCATAAAGTAATGTCAAACTCCCTAAAACACTTGTGAACGCGTACAATACTCAAATGCTTCGATTTAAAAAAGGAAAATTTCCTGAAACACGCGGTATTCCCACAACAAAATTCAAGTGGCGCTATATCTGGAAATTCCGGAAATTTCACCACTACCCACACTAAATACTAGCAGATAAGCTAAAAAGCAGTCGCGTGCTGGTATTAATCATATAAATAATGCAAACTAAAAGTGTACGAATCAGTTGTAGCGTAAATCCTGTCAACAGCAAAGGTGAGTAAATACTCGACAATTTAGTACATTAACTTACTTTTTTACAGATAAAAGAAATTTAAAAAATAACAAAGTTGAAATTAGTCAATTTGATGTTTGTTACAGTTAATCAACATGAAGTTCGCTGTTGTGTTCGCCCTTGCTGTCATATTTGCTTCTATGGCACTCTTAGAAGCCGCCGTCGTTCCAGCGCCCGAAATTCAAGCACATAATACAGAAGAGCTGCTAATCGAAGAATCAATCGCGCCGAAAAACTCGAAACCCTGCAAGTGTATGAGCAGATTGGCATGCCAAGGAGAAATTAACCACGAGTAAGCAATTATCAAAGAAGAGCCCGCAGAGTTTAATTTTCCCTTACTTTCAGCGTGCAATGTCCCGGAAATTACATCTTTGCCTGCTGTGTCACCGCTAATCCTTAAGTTATGACTTAAATTATGTATAAATAATGAATTAATTGTATTACAAATAAATTATTTAGTAATCAAATTTAACTTTTTTTTCTTACCTTCGAACGCATCGAGCAAAACGTTATTCTTGATATGTTTGTTATTTTTTCATTAAAACAAATGCGACATAATGCGAAGAGTGCGATAAGATGTCGCAAACAATTATATTTCATTTGGATAAGACAAAAATTATTTGCAATAAATTGTACCATTTCTCGTTTATTCAGTAAGAAAAAAAAATTGTCAAATAATAGGGTCACTTACCAAAGTAAGTCAGAAAATATATGAGAATTATTCAACATACTGCTACAATGTTTCCTTTGGCTACCAAAGGAGGTTTTCCACGCATAATCATCTTCACCATAATTACGAGGGTATTTTTAAAACTTTTATCTCTTTATCGGTAGGTCTGGTAATTATTTACAATCGAGATATCTAGTAGCCTTTCCCTGCAACATCAGTTGGTCGTATTGTAATGATCAAGATGGGAAGTAATATAGATATTTGTGCAACGTGCTGTTACTGGGTCCTTAACAGATGGGGAGTTGTGCGCAAATTGACATTCATTGACGAATGGGTGCTGTCTAGAGCAACCTCTGTGTGGATGTCAGTACTATTAAGAGGTGGGCAAGAAGTGAAAAAGAAAAATTCCACAACAAAACTGCATAATCAGTCTCGATGTAGCCAACCCTTGACGGCTACATAAACAGCATCAACAGCTTGTAAACAATCTGATTGACCCTGGTCTAAGCGTGGTCTTGGACTGCATAAACCTCAAGACAAAAGGCCATCATGGGAAAAAATGTGCTGAACCATGTCACTTATCATTTTGGTTACTACAGTAGGATCACCTAATATTAAAAGGAAACACCATTCGGTACCTTAAGAGTCATAGAATTAGAAGAAGACCTATTTTATGTGCAATATTACCGGAGCTATCGGCTACACCCTTGTAATTAAACTGCACTACAGAATTGGTGAAAAGTAATTGGCACTAAAAAATATTGCTGGAGTCATAATAAAAAAAGTTTCTAAATAGACGATAGTAAACAGGATTTCATATTTCCTGCGTCGATGATACAGGCATCGGCCGTGTTAGCATGAATATTGGTTTGAATTATTTAAGAACATCATCTGGAGTAACGAGGCCGTATTCCAAGCCGGCAGTTTCGTCAATCGTCATAACTGAGCATCACGTGATGACAATCCCGAAATGACAGTTGAAAGGATGCAAACCCGACCAAAAGTAAGTTTTTGGTGTAAAAGGCTCATCGGCCTGTATCTTGTGCGAACATGTGGTCCACAGGATCTGGCTGGGATAATACTGAGGAATTTTGCAAGATGGTGCACCGGCCCATTTTATTTATACTGTGCGTGCAAGGTTATACCAGGATTTTCCAGAACATTGGTTAGGGATGAGACAAATCTCATGAATGGCATCCAGTAAATTCAGATCTCACTCCATCTGATTCTTACCTGTAAAGCTATGCAAAGGAGAAGATAAATAGGACAAAGCCTTGCATACTGGAGGGTACAGATTCAGGAGGTTCTCAGAAATATTCTACACAATTTCTTTTGGCCGACTGTACATTCCGAATCCGATCGTTTAAGAAAATTGGTTGACTGTAATAATCAAAATTGCAAGCTGTTATTCTGCTCATAACAGTTGAAAGTTGTGTGCCCTTGACATTCATCGATAAATAAGTGCTTTCTGTAGCAACACCTGTGTAGATGTCAGTACTGTTAGGCGGTAGGTAAAAAAATTCAGACAACAAATCTTCAGTGTATCATGCTCCATAAGGCTAGCTGTTTACGGCTACAGATAAACCACATCAAGCACATATTGACAAAATGGTATTTCGTTGGAATGAGCAGAAACCTGATTTATTCTTAAACAGAATGAAGGAATTTGTTCAGCGTTGATGTGCATGTGTGTGGACAGTGATGACGATGTAGAAAAGTGATGACATTCCAAACTTTTAGACAACTGTTAATTTTTACATGCCCAAAGCATCTAGCAGATTTTAATATTGCAACATTTTCTATATAAACGAAATAATTATGAAAATAATCCATGTATTACCTGAACTCAATAAGAATATGGATTCTTAAAGTCAAAATTTTCAGCTCTATTATTTTTTCTCTTTGTGTTACTACGGTTGATACTTTTCTTTTCCGTTTCTTTTATAACAATTTACTCGATAACTGATTTTATGTTCACTAAAAGCATCATTTTGATTCTGCATTTCGAATTATTTGATTTAATTGATTTACATGTTTTTTAATTTTTGTTGGTTTTACTTTTCCCATCGAGAACTACTGTTTTGTTTTGCAGAATATCAAGGATTAAGATTATTAAATAATTAACACGACCACCGATGTATCTTACTACAAGAGCATTTAGAACTATTTAAGCCGTCAACTAGATGATGTCAAAATTTTAGTGCTCTTCCGACGCAGGATTGCTTTTGGGTTTTTTTTCTAATTAGATGTTTTGAAAAGATCATAAAAGTCTAAAGTTCAAAATTCAACAGCTTCGCCTAAGACCGGGATTTCCTGAAATAAGCAATAATCCAAATCAAAGTTCAAGTATCTTTAGGAATTCAGACGGACCCACGCCCTTACCCGTACTAGTTACTGACAAAACTTCCAAGCGAGATAAAAATTTGATAAGTAGCCGCGTGCAGGTATTAACAGCATATATAAGGCAACAGGAGGTGGTTTACGACTCAGTTCTAATAGAAGCCTCCACAACAAAAAAGGTAAGCAAAAATCAGTAATCAATCAATCGCTTCAATCATTTGACAAAAAGGTGCCAATGTTAACCATTTAACATTTGTTGCAGCTAATCACCATGAAGGTCGCTATTGGATTTGCCGTCGTCGTCATTCTTGCTTCCGTGGTATTTTCAGAAGCTGGCGTTGTTTCTGCGTCCGAATTTCGACCAGAGAACCTAGAGGAACCGCTAATTAAAGAATCAGTCGCACCGAAAGACTCAAAACCCTGCAAGTGTGTGAGCAGATGGGCATGTCAAGGAGAAATTAACCACGAGTAATGAATTACAAAGCATACAAAACGCAGAATTGTAATTTTCCATTATTTTCAGCATACAATGTCCCGGAAACTACATCTTCGTCTGCTGCGTTATTGTTAAACCCTGAGTTATAACATTTTTTAACAAATAATTAGTTTGCTGTTATGCAAGTAAAACAATTAATACTTAAAGTTAATCCTAATTATTTTTCCACTTTCGAGCGCTTTAAGTAGAGTTTTATGTTTACTAGAAATGATTGTCGCCTGATTAAAGACACGCACTAAAATAATGTCAAGTATGCGATAAAATCTTGCACAACAATGATTTTTATATACGGAACAACACCTTTAAACTAGTTTAGAATATACTAGATCGCAATTATGTTAATGTAGGCTTAAAAACAGTGAAATAAATTTTATTTAAAAAATACAAATTCCTTATTAAACCATAAAAATTTTCAATATTGAGTGAACTAGAATTTAGTGAAAATTTATTACGCCGAAATCAATAACTGTCGGGTCCTCTTATAAGCAATACCTGAAATAAAAACAGTTGTAATATTAAAATTCTTCATTTTATCTACCGATACGTAAAAGAAACATGTAAACAATATTTCTATGTATTACGTATTTCGGCTCGGAAATTTTAACTGAATTTACTAATCAGATGCGTGTTCTATATTTTGATTGCGGAGATACTTAGCTTCATAATCGCAAGCTAGTTTTACAGCGTCTTCAGTGAAGTTTGTCCTGTACATCTGATTGTTATGCGACTTCAAATTGGGACTAAATGCAACAGAATCAGTCGTTGCATTAATGCATCATTTAGCGGAAATACGAAGACAAGGCACAACTTATCTTCAGTCGTCAAGACAACCCCCCTCAACCATCAATCGAGTTCATTTGCAAGAGTTAAAACAAGAGAATTCGTATCTAATTAAACATGAAATTGCAAACACTCAAGCAACAAACAGATACAGGTAAGCGCTAGGCTATATATCGACGTTATATCTATTAAAGACCACCGATATCGTTCTGAAGCTCCAGTACTGCTTGGTTCCAATGTGAAGTGAAAGAAAACGTGATGTTTCCATACCACTAATACAAGTAAAATGGTCTGCGTTTAATGGATTCATTAGGCACTATCGATTTCGAAGTGCGGCAACAGCGTTGCGACTGAAGTATATCGTGTGAAACTTAATGCATCAATAAAAAATATATAAAAACCCGTCATATGCGAACTCAACTTCTTTTTCCAAGCAACAGTGTGCAACCTCACATTACTCCAGCGACTCGGCTCCGACCCCTGATCCCCAACTCATTAGTTTACCACTAAACAGTGCCCTACAAGAACAGGAATGTAACAATAAAGCGGATACAAATTTTACGCGAAGAAGCCTGCGAAGTTTTATGTAGTCGAAGATCGATGAGTTACCTAAACGTTGGTTGATCATTCGTGTCAATAGGGCGGATTTCATTGAAAGTTGTTCAATATCATCAAGTAAAAAGAAGTGGTAAACGACTTGCAGCAACGCAATATTACACCATAAGGTATAATACAATAGTTAACCAAAAACAAACTTATTTCGTTTAAAGTTAGATCTATGGTTCAGCCATATTTATTCCAATATATTTAAAACCATTTCTAGTGTATTCTTTTTTAGCAGAAACAAAATTTCATCATGTACCATAACTAATCATACAAAAAGTAACTATACGATTTATTTTTGTGATCCTTAAAAACTTATTTTTTTTCACGAACTGCAACGGATATTTTTTAATGCATTGATATTCCAGGAAACGTTTCAACATGAACATATCTCTTAAAATCTTCTGACACCTCTATTCTACTCCAAAGGAAGTGATCCTTACACATATAACAGCCTACCAATGACTATTTCAGAACAATCCCGCGTATACAAAGTACTCACAATAATAATATGCTAATAGACTCATTTCCTTCTAATTAAATGCAAACTTCTTTTATTCAATTCTACGATTCAAAAAAACATATATTTTACATCTAAGAGTGCAAATTCTACAAAGAATTTCGGTTTAGTGCCGTTTCGTGCGTCGATTAAAATGTCCCCGTTTCGTGCGTCGTTCAAAACCCCTACCTGGTTCGAGTGCCGTTTCGTGCGCTGACCTGCAGGAAACCATTAATCCGGTCCTACGCACTCACCAGCAATTAGATTGTTTAGTTCCGAGTTTCCTTACTAAAGGCATTGCAAATTTTTAATCTGCTCATGCTTATTTGTTATTATAAACGTTAACGTAACAGAAATACTTCTAAATCAACAAGTTTTAGAGCAGAAAATAATTTCATAGACAATAATAATTTATTGACATATTATTTGCACAAACATTACAAAAACACTTAACTGTAATAGAAAACATAAATATTACAATTTGACAATATATGCAAGATGATTGAAATACTGACCTATAGAGTTCCTTTTCTCTTCATAATCCACTACAGTTTGTTCAGTACGGTGGTCTAAGTCTTGGTACTTCTTAGCTCTTTTGTGTGAAGCAATATGAAGTTCCACAATCTCATCATTTTTCAGTCAGTGTTCCACGAAATAATCATTAAAACCTTGCACCAAGATGTGTTGGGGAGAAGACTCCACAATATGTAGCCAGCCTTTATCTTTTGCTTTTGAAGGCGCTGATGAAGCACATTTTCGCACGTGTTTGCGAATCTCTTCGTCGTCCCGGTATAAACAGGCCATACCCAATTGCTGAATTTTCCGCCATAAACATTGGTTGAAGTGTAAATTGCACCCTTTCAGTGTCGCATTTGGAAATATATTCCGAATACCTTGTATAGCTGCAGTTTCAAAATTAATTTTCAACAAGCTGACACTACTTAAGCAAGATGCAAAATCTCGGCCCTCGAAATGGCACTAAAATAGGTAAAAACCCAAAACGCACGAAACGGGAAGATACCAGAATTTCAGCACACAGAACTCACAAATATTTAAAAAACAGTTTCTGACCCTCAAACAAAAAAACGGTTACAAAATGCAAGGATGACATTAGCATATTTAATATGTTATAATAGTACGTAATATAACATAAAGATGATCAGTAATGATTTTAAGGCTCGGAAAAAAATTAAAAACAATAGCACATATTCACAGCATAATTCTATAACAGAGTACCTACTGTGAATACTAATTTAATAGAAGTAATATGAAATTTACTATTTATAATAATAAATACATTTCTTAGTTTTACAGTAATATTAAAAATTCGTCATGTAGGTGTTTCTTCAAATTTTTCCAATTATTGTCACAGTAGTGCCATTAAATTGAATGTTGTAACAAGCTTTAAATTCTAACAGCCCAATTAATGCATAGTTCACTATTTTTAGCTTATAGATAAAATCTAATTCCACCCAAAATATAAAATTTAACTCGGTGCTGTTAACAAATCTAAATCACATTTTCATTAGCGACGTAACGTAAGATTTTTCAGTGGAACAACAATAAGAGTTTGCATAAAGTAGGCTACAATTTGAATAACCTCAAGACACTATTGTTAAGATAGCAGACTCTAGTATGTTAAGTAAACATGATTTTGAACACAAGTTTTGGTAATTGTTCATTTCTATATGACTCCAAAATTTTGGAACCTCAAAGGGTCTCATCACCCCATTAGTCTGTTTCCACCAGTGTCAAAAATATTTAAAAAATCCCTGCTCAAGAGACTAAAACCTCTGATTAAAGAATAACAATTAATTCCACATCATCAATTCAGCTTTCAAGACATGCTACAATCGAATAAGTTATCGAACAAATCTTCCAGGTATTTAAACCAAAACAATACTATCCAGTAGCTTTTCTCAATTCCGGCGCCCGAGGCTACTCCTGAAGATTAAACATATTATCAGCCGTTCAAATCTTATCCATTAAACAGATATTTCCAAATAAAGTTCCAGGGCGAGTTAACAAATTTAGCTGTTATTAATTCTGAAGTTCCCCAAGGAAGGGTGGTGCGCCTTATTCTGTATCTGTTACATATCTCACACACTACACAAGAAAACACGATAGCCGTATTCGCATATAACACCGCTATATTAATCCCATGCGAAAATGCAGCGACCGCATCTGATAATATTCAAGCTACTTTAAATTTATTAGAAGAATTTGCTAAAAAGATGACGCATCAAGACCAACGAAACAAAATCCGCCCATCTTACCTTTACTATCAGGACAAGCTGTAACCTTGAACAACGTGCGGCTTTTTGGCTGAAAGGCCAACATAGAAGAAACACACTTTCAATAAGTGCAAACAATTGGGTTTAAAATTTACAAAACTTCAGCGGGTAAATGTAAGGAAGTCAGAACTCACCATAGAGAGCAAATTCTTAATCTATAAAGCAATACTGCATTCCGTATGCACGTACGGTATTAGACATTGAGGTACACCGAGCACTTAAAATCAGTCAAAAACTCTACGGTCTATTACCAACGCTCCGTGGTACGTGAATGATGACACGTTACATCGTAATCTCCACATTAAATCTGTGAAAGAAGAAATGAAGTGCATCTCGCATTGAATTTCATCCAAACACGTTGGCAGTAAATCTCCTGGACTACAATGATGCACTACACGGACTTAAAAGAAATTCACCCTCCAGAATTATCTACATGATTTTAGTTCCTACTAGCTGCTACGCCGGGTTATAAATTTTATTAAATATCTTCTCTTTGATTTAATGTGTGTAATTTTCCTTGAGATACAAAAATAAAATGGTCATATAGTCAGTTTCTATATCAATTAGATCACAAATTCTATAATTGTTCAATTCCAACAGTTTCAAGGGTTTGACCTTGCGCGTAGTTATTTTCAATGTAACAATAGAAAATAACTCTACGGGCTTGCGAGTTCCCAATAATGAATTACATATTCCAATTGCAATTCAATGAACACTTTAATCAGTTGCTCAGCACACAGATAATCGATTATAAAGTAAAATGGTATAAACCTTTTGAGTAGGCCAAGGCCAGTAATCAAGCAAAAAATTATTTGAATCTGTTCAGCGATTTTTCAGTCAACCGATTTCGAATAAAACGTTACATTGTTAAAATCTATTGCCCTTATCGCTTGCAAAACGCAATTCTCTACAATGCAAGCAGAGAAAGGATCCTTATCATTCAGTTCATTCTTAATTACCAATCAGTCTTGTCCCATGTTTATAAATCTCGGGATAAAAATCTACCAATTGACGATACGTTTTATAAATTTCTGCCCCGAACAGGATGCCGTGTTAACAAATTTTCAACACTAAATATCTACAATACATTGCCCCACTCCAAGTTCATATTTTAAGTAGTTCATGTGATGGGTGTTAAAAGCGAAGACCCATACAACTACCCAGGTGAGTACAGTTTCTTTAAAAGCTTACTTCACCACCTTCGGAACTGTAATGAAGAGAGTAAAAGTACGATGTCAATTTACCTCTTATGTGACTGTGAGAAGAACGATTAATTTATCTGTATATAAAAAAGCCATCAGCGTCCACAGACTCGATCAACAAATACACAGACCAACCTTTAATTTGGCAGCAACTTATAAAAAATATAATACATTCTTTTAGAAATATTAACTCTAAACCTTGTCAATTCTTTTGCATTTTTAATTAACCAAAAGAACACTAAGAATAATTATGATTGTCACAAGCAAAGAATAAAGACCTCCCTATACTCTATCTGTATTATTGAATATGACACAACGGTCCAAACCAATTTTTCTGCCTATTATAAAAGAATACGTCTTCAAACAGTGATATTTAAAATATTTTCCCACATGATGTTCATTTGAAACTTAAAGTGCCATTTCAAAACTTTAAAATTGAATTTCGCATCGCTCAAGCATAGCCACTATTTTTTCTAATGTTCTAGCTAAAAGATATATAACCTTTCTCCGCAGTATGCGCTCCTAACTGGAATAAGTATAGTCAAATCACATAGATATAATGTGAATAAGTAGATATGCAGCGCCGAAAATAACCACAATTTTGACACAGCTTATGTTTTTCCATTGCTTCAATAAGATATTGCCTTTTTTGTCGACAGTCATTTTCTGACTCACAGGATCGATTTCATTTTCTTGTCTTATCAACTACAACCATTGGGAAATGAGCTAAATTCCAAAATACCCTATTCTGACAGAAAAAAAACAGAAAAAAACAATCTGCATATTGTAATTCTATCAACTGAACATACCCTTACAATTTTGTCTTTTTTTGCTTAACAATCATTATTATCAATTTTTACTCGCAAAGATTCTTTGCCAAATTCAAGAACTAATAATGGTTCGTTGCCATATTGTCTATGGGGTAAATGATTTGACTCCTTAAAACCGCAATCATCATTCTCAGCATTAGTTTCCTTATGGAAAGCAGCACTATCATACAATAACAATACTCCTCAATGCAATTTGTCGAAATAAAGGTTGTACACGTAACACCAAAGAAAAGTTGTAGAACAGAGCAGACTCTTTCAGAACCTGTTAAATTTAATGATGCAACTATTAGGTCTAGTTGATTAATTGTTTAAAGATTTTAATGACTTTTCTTCACATAAGCTTCCACATGAATTTAATAACATCAAACTCTATATCAAAACATGTCCCGGAAGAATAAAACCCTTATATGTAATGTTATTTATCCGAATCAAATAAAGAAGGACAAGACATTTGAAGAAACACATTAACACCATTTTTAGTTCATCCCCTTCATATATACAAAAGTAATGCATAACAAGCCTTATTTAAGATTCTGTTACCATTTTTAAGATCCATCATCATGAACACTGATGCGTTAAGGAACGCAAAAATCATGCAGGCAGTCTTCTGATTAAATTGACACATTCTTGGAAGTACCCCTCCCTAGAATAGCCACTCCACCGATTTGCATCACAATACAGCAACTTGTTCCTATTTTTGAATGTCTGACAAAAATACAAAGAATGACACTAATCTTGCAGTGACTGTACGTATATATATCGTGCAAGGTACAGTGAAACGCTGCTCCAGCATTGCGGTTAGTCATCAGTTTGAAGTAAATTTTTCAGTCGGCTGACCACTATATCCTCATCTTGCAATTAGGCAGTTCACGATGAAATCAAAACTCTTTCAGGCAAATCATTACTATAGTTAAGCTCCTGAAATTTTTAACGGGTAGGTAGGTTTTTAGGAGAAATTTAATCATATTTCCATATTCAACATTATTTAACAAAAAAAGGTGAAGGTATTGAATCACTAAACGTTATCTTTCTTATACGTAGTATGGGATAAAACACGTCACGATAAAACGCACGCTTTAGGGACGTAGTATTACTTAGTACATCTATGCAACCAAATTAGCACAACATATAATTATTTTAATTTACAAATAATTATTATATTAGTCCGTACTTTTCACTACATTGAATTTTTAATTTTTTAAATTAATAGTTTTTGGTTAAAAATGTTTTCCTACATTTCACCGAATATTCAATACTATCCAATTACTTTCATTCAAATGGAATTTTTGTACCTCTTCAGCAGAGCACAAGTATCTATTCCACCACTCCTATTAAAATTTCAAGTTTGTTATTTAGAGGTAATCATAAATAAATTTGCTGCACAAAATGAAACAGCACGATATAGATCTATTCAAAACGAATTTAGTTAGCAGACAAAATAAGCATGATATCGCAAACATTTGCTGAAAGGAAACAAAACGCGTTTTTGTACAAAATTGCTCATGCAAAAGTCGGCCACTTGAATCCCGTCAGAATTATTTCCCGTTGCATACGGCTCCATTTTGCATACCTGACGTTTTATCGCATTTTTAAGGCAGCTTTCCTTAGCTATAATAAAATCTGAAAATTTATATTTCAGTAGGGACGAACAATTTAGGTTTGATAATCAAATGGTCCTTAAAATAATAATAAATGAAAAAACTAAAAATTTTCGGTATCACAATAACTAACAATCTTCGGTAGTGCCACTTGGAGGCAGATAAAATTCTTAAGATAAAAAATGCACAACAGCTTTCGATGCGACGAAACAACGTCGCCCGGTTGTTAGAACAGGAAACGCACGCGAGAGTAAATAAACCCCTCCCACAATTTAAAAGTTAGAGAAGTCCGTGAGCTTTCTCCCGCAATGTTACCAATATATCACTTTTGCAGCCTGATTGCGATCGGGACCCTTGAAGGCATTCGAAAAAACGATAATAGAAATGGAACCTCTCTATTTGTTACACGACTGCCTAAACCGTAATTTGAACAAGAACCATAATCGTCGATTCAGTGCTGCTTGAAAAACCGGCAAACATCCCCTTTTGCCGGGATTCTCCAAATGTAGGTTGAAAAAGCAAGTTACGGTTATGTAATTCAGAGCGGACGCTTAGTAAGGAGTTAAATGTTAAAAAAACACGTAGATTAATTTCTGTAAAGCAAAATTTTCGATTTAATAATCTTATTTTTAAGTGTTTTGAGACAAAAAGGTTCCAATTGTTTAAATATTGTTGACATAATCTTGGTGTCGCCATTAGATGTAAGTAAATAGCAGAAAAATTAATTCTACGTCACTCCAATCTCTTCGTCAGAGTGGTATATTATGATCACCTAGTTTTTTTTTCAATGGGAATTAAACGTGCCAGAAGTCAACTTCCTTCATTGTCATAACGATTTAGACAGTTCAGAATAATTTTCTAACATTTTTCCTTCCGCATCCGTTAGCTCAAATGAAACAGCCAGCACAAATTGAACGAGTCGTAGACAGGCGAAAATACATGGCCAATTCTTAATTCAGCTGCAATTATCCTAAATCCTGCGTTAAACTTTCTCGATGTTGGTCTGCCCTCACAGTGAAGCTTCACCTGAATGCTCTTCATATCAAATTGAAATCTGACTTTTTTTTTAATCATCTATCTGTTCATAAATCTTGAGTCTGCTTAAACTACTCTCACTATATGGCTGCCACACTTTGCAAGTTATTTTTGCACGTTTCACTTTTTCGAATCGAAGAAAATAGCATTACTACTGCCTACAGTAAAGATGATGTAATGACGACACACTTTCAGGTTATTATTTACGACACACAGTGTTACCAATCAATTGTTATGAAAAATAAAGTCGCTAAATTTAACTCGTACAAAATTATGCGGGAACTTAAAATTTTTTCCCGTTAATTATGAGCTTAATATCGAACGATTGCAGTCTGCGATCAAAAATGAAAATATTTATTGTAAATCAATAGTATGAAGGGGGGGACCCCAATTCATGACATGCGCTGCCGCGGTATGTCAATCGCAATGGAGCGTTGGAACGTGTAACACCGTGTTAACTGTATTCGTAGTTATTACAAAACAAATTCTACGAAAATGCAGCGTGTCTATCGACGACAGTTCAATATTGGTCGATATGGTCACGTATCGTTTCGGAACACCATATTGGTTTGGGTGAAGAAATTTGGAGAAACTGGTAGCGTGTTAGACGTGAAGCATGGAGCTCCACGAACAGTGCGGTCGCCAGAGAACCTGCAGATAGTGAGGGAAACTGTTGAACGCAGTCCTCGCCGTTCGGTGCGCCAGAAATTTCGCATTTTAGGCATCAGTAGAAGACGTTTAAATCGAATGCTAAAAGAGATAAAATTTCACCCTTACAAACTGCAAGTTGTGCAGCAAATTAACAAAAAAAAGAAGGAGACAAGACTTGCTTTCTGCACCACAACGAGTGGTTTGTTACGGGATAACCCAGACATTCTGAATAATTTGCTAATGACCGACGAAGCACATTTTCATGTTTCTGGGCTGGGTAAACATGAGAAACTGGTCATCAGTGAACCATAAGGAACTACATGAAAAGCTCTTGCACTTTCCGAAAGTGACGGTTTGGTGTGGTCGGTGGTTTCGGAATTGTAGGCCCGTATTTCTTTGAAAATGACAACGAACAAACAGTGACTGTTGATTCAGAACGTTGGCAGGCTTTGTTGAACAAAAGTTACGACAGCTTGGCATTAACTATAAAAACCCATATTTCCAGCAGAATGGAGCAACAGGCCACACCGCGCGAAACAGTATGGCTGTAGTTCGTAAAATGTTCCGAACTGTTCTCTCGTTTCGGCGAAATCGCTTGACCAGCTAGGTCGCCCGACCTCAGTGTACCAGACTTTTTCCCGTGGGAGTTCCTGAAAGATCGTGTGTTCCAGATGTATATCATGAGTGTTCAAAAACTCAAGCAAGCCATTGGTGACGAAATTGCGGCCATTGATGAGGACCTACGGAGGCGGGTGTACGACAACTTCAAGAAACGTTTACAACAATGCATTGATGTAAACGGAGGCCATCTGTCTGATGTAGTTTTCAAAAAATAACCTTGTAATCGGTGGTAAATAAATGGCATACTTGGTCGTATTTATAGACACTCTTACTTATTTTTCTCCTGCTTCCGTATATAATATATGACTAGTTGAACAACGTCAGTTGACTCCGCGCCACCCTATACATAAAAACAAGAAATAACCTTTGTTGAAAATTGTCGTTATGTAACACGATTCTTCAGAATAATTTGATGCTAGAAGGCTTCGTGTAAGATAAATTTCACCTAATTTAATTAATATAAAAATATAAAAGCTATTAATTAGAACTAAAACGCTCCATAAATGTATGCCAGTCACAAGCGACTACAAATTTGATTATCTAATATTAAAAGATTTCAGAACTATGCATATTTTCGAGATAAAGTAAAGGCCTATTTACACCTACCTGTGATGCGGCGTTGTTTTATTATTACGTCATCGACACCTGTTTCTTCATATCCTTACGGTTTAGCAATTGTTTTCAAAGTAGTTAAGTTTAGGGGTACAGAATTAGCAGTTATCCCCTAATTGTATTAAGGCATTAAACAAAGAAGCTAAAGCAAAATACTTTCTTGCAAGTAGATCGTTGCTTCCAAATTCTTATAAGCTCACAAAGATATATAGTTCTACAAAAGCTAAAGGAAAAGTATTTAACTGATATATCCGAACCGAATTGAGCAGTCTACTCAAATATTCAAATATGTAGTATCGCTAAGCTATAGTACACAGAACTGCGTCGGGCATATGAAAATATGTCTAGTCAAATTGAAAAAAGAAGTTTCAATTGACAAGATAAAAATTAAAGACTGAAGAGAAGTAAACAAGCGTGTGAATCTACCTTAATCCTGCATCACGCCTCTTCAACAATATTATTAGTCAATTTAGGCGTCACTAATCTTACAAAATTGGATTTTTTTCTTTGCCACGGTTAAGAATAAATTACGTAGAATACGATCTAAAGGTCGCAAAGGAATCGCCGCATTAATCAGTATTACGATTTGTAGACTTCAAAAGGGCAATTTAGTAGATTAAGCATTTTGAAAAGCACTAAAAAAAGTTACCCACGATTGCTTGTCTTATGCAACTTACACATACACGAACCACGAAGAAACAAAACACCTCACAGGCACTCACTAGACAATAGCAACAAGCAAAGCTGCCTTTTAATAATCAGCAACGGAGGCAGAAGCCCTTCAGGCGTTTAAAATTTAATAATAAAGTGCGCCTTATTGTTACACCGAAAGCAGGAACAATATCGCTTTATCCTTCGTGTAACAAGAAGTCACGATCCACGTTATGGCGGCGGACGCCGCTCCGAGCAGTTAATTTAATAAACGGGGGATTTAATAAATGCGTTTTGAAACTAATTTTAAGAATTTTAATCACACCCTTTGCGGCACGGCCTCGGCTTAATCCGCAGTACGGCCTGTCGACCCAGCGGATTGTGCATTGTAATGCGTTTTCCTAATTTTCGTTGAAGGGAATGGTTATTTTATTATTGTAAACGGGCGCATAGTGAGCAAAAATAAAAAAAATTTCAATTTCATCGAAGGACTGCAGAAGAAGGAAGGAACGGTGGTATTTCAGGGTAACATTTTTGTTTCTATATGCTTGTAAGTAAAAAGACAAGCTACGTGGTCTGTCCCAAAAGTATCAAGTCATATAACACAAAAAAATAACAATCATAATAACAAACAAATACAAGATCTCCGAAACATTGAACGTAGACCCGCTTTAACTATTTAAAACATGTTATGAGGTCCTGCGTTGAAATCGCAAATAACTTCCTCGTCGTATTGATTTTAATGTCATCAACGGTCTGGAATTTCTTCCCTTTCATGATGCTCTTCTGCACAGGTAACACTAGTTGCAGAACTAATTCTGCCAAGACACGTTTCATGCCAATATCTTCCGTCAAATTTTTAGACTTTAATTTTTGGAATCCCTAACACATTTTATGGTTGTCGATTACTTTCAATAGACTCCTGACCATCGTGCGCTACATGCCCCATTATACTACCTGGTCACTACATGTTTACGTTTAGTCACTTTAATTTGATTTTTATTTGTTTTCGGCCATTTAAGTTCCCTTATTCACTTTATTTTGTCGCAACCGGAAATGTGAAAATGTTCTTCGTTATAGATCATCTAATACTGAAAATTGTTATCATTAGTTATAATCTAGATAACGTTTCCGATTGATTACATCAACTAGCAATCACCTTAGTGATTTAAAGTAACAGTTGGGCTGAAAAGTTCGTAGGCTGACACATAAGCGGCGCTAGTAGTATTAAATCCATGTGCTTTTTAGTTAACCCTAACCTTCAAAAGACTCGTGTATAACTTTGACAACTGTCGGACTATTAGTTTAGGAGATATCGTATTTTGAGTGAAGCAACTATTGTTAATTTTAAAAAAATGGATAAAAAGGAATTTCGAGTATTAATAAAACACTGCTTTTTGGCAAAAAAAAATACCGTTGAAACCAAGGCTTGGCTTGATAAGCATTATTTAGACTGTGCACCAGGAAAATCAACCGTTGAGAAGTGGTTTTCCAAGTTTAAACGAGGCGAGATGAGCACTGATGACGATGCACGCAGTGGACGCCCGAAAGAGGCTGTAACGGACGAAAACATAAAAAAGTTTACAAAATGATTATGAATGACCGTAAATTGAAGTTAAGCGAGATAGCTGAGACTCTGAAGATATCAAAATACAGTGTTGGACATATCTTGCATGAATATTTGGACATGCAAAAACTGTGTGCAAAGTGAGTGCCGCGCGAGCTCACAATCCAGCAAAAGTTTCAACGTGTCGTTGACTCGAAGCAATGTTTAGCGATATTCAACGGTAATAATAACGAATTTTTCGTTGATATGTGACAACGGATGAAACATGGCTTCATCACTACACTCCAGAGTCAAATCGACAGTCAGCCGAGTGGACTGCACGCGATGAACCGAATCCAAAGAGTGGAAAGACGCAATAATCGGCTAGCAAGGTTTATGGCATCAGTATTTATTGATCACCTTGAAAAGGGCCAGACCATCAATAGCGATTATTACAAAGCGTTGTTGGAGCGTTTGAAGGACGAAATCACGAAAAAACGGCCCCATTTGAAGAAGAAAAAGTGCTGTTTCATCAAGACAATGCAACGTGCCACAAGTCAATGAAAATGATGGCAAAATTGCATGAATTAGGCTACGAATTGCTTCCGCATCCACCGTATTCTCCAGATCTGGCCACCAGCGACTTTTTCCTGTTCTCAGACCTCAAGAGAATGCTCGCTGGAAAGAAATTTAGCGCCGATGAAGAGGTAATTGCCGAAACAGAAGCTTATTTTGAGGCTAAAGACAAAATATATTTTAAAAATGGTATAGAAAAATTGTATGATCGCTATAATCGGTGTATCGCCCTCGAAGGCAATTATATTGAATAATAAAATCCAATTTTATCAAAAAAAATTTTTTTTCTATGTTAGCCTACGAACTTTTCAGCCCAACTGTTACTGTAGCATTATTGAATAACACTCTTAGGGCTTTCCTAGTTGGAATTATAAAAAGCTGCGGTTTAAATTAGAAAAATAAATGTACTTAGACTAGCCTCAAACTTCGAAATAATATTGGTGCTACAGTATAAAACACAACATATAATGCTCAATCATAACAACTTGTATATCCTCTTTTTGCTGAATTATCTATCACACTGGATACGCGTACACTCTTACGCCTAACTTATTAGTTCATAAGTCTATTCTAATTTTAGATAAAGCCCGATAAAAATCACCACTCATTGTGCTTCTATTATATTACCATTTCCAAAAGTGTCGCAACATGCAGAGGTTAAAGCAACAATAACAAAAAACTTGTCGATTTAAGAAAAACGTTTTACGTATAAAAATAAAAGCAACAGTGGGGCATAATGGAGCAATGGAAATATTGAATTAAAAAAATAAAAAACCTTGCCGCAAGCCTCACTAGAGGGCCTAATGTAGAGCTATGATGTAAATCTAATCAGAATTTATAGTCATTTTTAAACTACAACTAAGTATATACGTACGGAATATATGTGCTTGATTTGATCGAAATCCAGCGAGAACTGCAAACGTTACAAAAAATTCAAAAACATTTGAAGGTCGTTTCCCCCACATCTTTAACCGATCTTGTAGTTTGCCGAGATAAAAAATTACAAAAATAGTTATCGTGTCTATAATAACCGTTATATCCCATACATATACGAACACAAATATATTATCTACCTAAAAGGCACAATTCACTTAATTCTATAAATTTTCGAACACTTCATATTATGCATTGATTTTCTATTCCAAATTGCGTCATAAAAATATTAAGCAACAGAATTTTTCATAACCTTATCTACAAAAACCTTCCAAGTGCTGACACGTCGTTGGTAATAGAAAAGTTATCGCTAAGTACTTTATCAAACACAATTCAAATTCTCATCGATAATAACCGGGACAAGCGCGAGCGATATAAAAATGACGGCTCAGATGCACGCCAGTTCGTTAAAGAGGTTTCAACCCAATAGACCGGTAAGTACCCTTCGCTAATTATGAACATCAAATCTTCCAAGTTAAATAATTTTACTCTCACAGTTACACAACAAAATGAAATTGGTCACGATTATCCTGATTGTCGCGTTGGCCTTCCTGGCGTACACGGAAGCGGGGATTATGAAGGGCGAAGAGGGAAAGACCTGTAAGTGCATCCCGTGGAGGCAATGCAGAGGAGAATCTGACCCACGTACGTATCAGCAGTTTGCAATTTTTACCGTTAGAACAATTAAGAAATTTCTTCCAGCGTATACTGCCAACCGTGGTACGGCATGACATGCTGCATATTTGCACAACCTTAAAGTGAGCGGGAGAAGGCACCGTTGTATCAGTTTTATTTGAGACTTATCAAGCCAAACTGCTTTCCATTACAGCTTTGTTTTGAAATGTAAATAAAGGAATTATTAAAACAATTTGTTTCAAGCGTTTATATTTGACATAACCACCTATTCAAGTAAAAATATGTAAATCATTTTCGCACTTTAAGCGTAATCTTCATCTAAAAGAAAGAAATTAGCTCAATTGGCTATTATTAAATAAATCCTCTTAATTTGATCTTTTCGTGATAACAACTGCGTTAACATTCAACTTGATCTTCGGTTGTTCCATAATAGTGGTAAAGTTAATAAAGATCCATTTTAGTCATTTCAGCTAAATAAAAAGAAATATTTATTGTCTAATACTAAACATAATTTGTTTTCTCATTTAAAGAGTTCATTATGCAATAAGCCGACGTTAGCGCCACCTATAGCCATTCTCTTCAACTTCAAGAAGTTAATGTGTTAACCTTTTAAAATTATACGACGATCACCAAAACAAGAGAACATTTTGCAATAACTACGTACTTTCTAACGTTTAATGGCGTTATTGAAATTCCACTTTTAGGGTCTTCCCAATTGGATCTAAATTATATAATTTGTGATCTAAATTAGAAAAACAAATGTACATAAACTATCCCCTACTCGGAAATAATTTTGGTGCTACAGTATATAATCCAACGTATAAATAAAATCTTCATTGCACTCATAGAAAAAGAGCATAGAAAATGAAACTAAGAGTGGAAAATCTGTCCACAAACTACATTCAACGATACCTCTCTGCCGATGAAAAGAGATATAAAATACCTTGGAATGCACCTTGAGTGCCCACGTCAAAGCGAAAAGGAAACAGCTCGACATAAAAACCAAAAAAAAATGTTCTGACTGCTTGGACCTCGCTCACAACTCTCCCGTATCCAATAAGTTACTCCTATATAAAGTAATGCTAAAACCCATATAGACATATAGAATTTAACTGCGGGGTTGCGCCAAAGCCTCTTACACAAAAATATTGCTGAGGTTCCAGTCCAAGACCCTTCGAATGTTAGCTAATGCACCATGGTTCATCATAAATAACACACTATATACCTGAAAATCCCACATGTTGTCAGTGAAATACAGAGATGCAAGCGATAAGCTAGCAGGGCATGGAAATAACCTTATAGAGCAGCTATCCAACCAGTTGCAAGCAGACTTCAACGGAGTTGACCACAGGACCTTTCCATTAGCACAATCAACATTAATCTAAAATTATCCCGGAAAATAACGGTAGCTATACCTCCCCACATGTCATGTAAATCATTATAAAATTTGCGTATTAGTCATTTACACTTTCAAGCGAAGAATAAAAGAGCTGAGCAAGCAAACCGGAAGTTAATAAATCCCTTTTATATATACTTAAACGTTAATACTATTATGCTGAAAATGAATGAAAAGCATTCTTAATCCAATATTAGACAATCCTTCCATCATATAAACGCAATTAAAAAAACATCAATTAAATTGATAATCAACTAATATATGACAAAATAAGTATGTGATATACTGCAACGTTTTTTCTAAGGTTTACACAAATTTAACTACTTTTATTTTAAAACAATTTTCAAAATTAAATCTCCCTCCATTCTTTTTAAACATTTCTCCATTTTTCTTCTATTTTTATCCTAATTATCTTTAATTGTTATTGGAGTTCTTGAAATTAAAAAAAATCAATTCAGAGATTTATTCGATATTCACATACTGGTAAATTTAAATTTAGATTAGTTTTATTCTTGGAACACGTTGAGATTATGTTAACATTTATTTTTAACATAGTTGTAGCTTCTAAAGTTTTAAATTATGAAGTGACCGAAGCAACTTTTTTGTTTTGTTATTTACCATAAAGAGTCAGTCTATTGTCGATATCCTATATCTAATAGAAATCGTAACTTCATTGTTGAAATTAATTATTATCTTTTCTTTCTCTCACTTTTGCCAAACCTTTTCCAATTTTTTCTATCGCTAGCCATCTCTTTAGTTTCCCTTATAGTCAATACTTTTTCTTTAAATGCATTTGCCATTTTTTGTTAAGTTTGGTCGTCCTTTCGATTTTTCTTCTTGTTTAACTTTCCAAATTTTCTTTGGTTGTCCTGCAATATTCATTCTGGGCAAGTACCCAAGGAAGAATAATTCACTAACCAAAACCTTCTCCTCCAATGCTATAAACATTAACTTTTGTTCTTGATTTGTGTATTCCTTAGTAGATCTTATTGTTGCCCCCCTTTCCCAGTTTCCCAGTTTCTTAAAAAAATTATTTTATAGACTTAGTCTTTGTTTAAACATTGGGTTTAATACCCACTACTCTTTGCTGTAAATTAAGCTTGGCATGAATAATAAATAGTTTGCAGCATACGAAGATATACGACGGGAGAGAATACTAAACCTGTTCCTGTACAAGTATCTGAATATTTGTTTGCAAAGAATTTAATATTATCCATCACAGAACAGAAAACCTACACAGAGAAAAACAGATAAAAAACATGTCTTTACTAAAAGAACCTCCTGTCTGTGGTAATTGCCATATCGAGGAAACCCCAAATCACGCATATGAACGGGAAATAAATAATAGAATAAAAATAGTAAACTGTTTTTACAAATAAGTAAGTTGTTGGAACTGGGTAGTGTGATTTGCATTTACAAAATCCAACTAGACCATCTTCTTATTCATTTTAAACGTGCCTACAAAATAAATAATATATTCAAATAAAAAATTAAAATAAAATAAAAGGCACGAAGGAAGTACGCGATTTGGAATATCTAAAAAACACCCAAAAATACTTCTAAAGAAGAGATGGATTTAGAAAAGTCTAATCTATTAAGTGATTCTATACAATTTTAATTTCGTTAATAATTTTTGCAAACATAACAATTTCCTTTTTTCTTCATTTTTGCTTAGCAACAGATTTTTACTATCGAATATTAAATAAGACATCTTTTAATTAATATTTTGCAGTGCCAAAAACTTTCGTGTAAAATACTTTATAAAAGAACAAAATAAAAAATAAAAATAAATTATTGTAATTCTTCCCAAAAATTTGACCTTCTGATATTTTCATCATAGCTTAAAAAACTACGTCAATTTATTATTTGTACAACAGAGCGCTTTCAAACAGACACATTCAGTGCTATTGGCTGCCATTCGTCTGTGAAGCTTGCCAGGTTCCACCTTTGTATCACCATCAATAGTGACAAATAGACGTCGACCCCCATTGCCAGCAATTGCCACAATATCAACCAGCGCTTGGTTTGCAGCACTCGTGTGGGTGCATGTATCGGAGAAATTGCTACGAACCAACGCCAAATAAGAGTTCTCTCAAATTTCAAGTTAATTTATTCCAAAACCAAAGCACGTAGGTAGATTTAATGTCCCATTTAACAAATTGAAATTAATTGTAATCGCAAATTTTAAAGTGATCAAATTGCAATTGTTTTAATGGAGATAAAATACATGTAAACATACCTACGCATTGGGAATTTTGAAATAATGCTCAAAGTGACACTTTTATATCCTCTTTAGAGAGTTATCTATCACGTCAGATGTGCATGCTCCACTGATGACTAATTATTGGTGCATTAACTTTAGATAACAACAATTTTTTGGAAAAAAGATATAATTAGATGCGTCACATACAGTCTATCATAAAGTAGTGACGTATAAAGATCATATTCATTATGAGGAGCTAGAATTATTTTTTGTCGAGGAAGATTAATACGGGATGGGATTAATCAGAGTATAGCAGGTAGAAAGATTATTCCTAAAAAGTTATTAAGCAATCATAATATGTTAATGGATCAAACGTAGAAAATAGGTTTATTATAATTTACATATACAGGGTGTCCAAAAATCAACGTAAAGCAACGGGTGATAGATCAGGTGGTGACAGTTATCAGAAAAATTTAAAAAAAATCCTAGTCGTGTACTTTTAAAATTATAGGCATTCAAAAAAAATCGAGAATACGCACATCCTATAATTATCTTTCAAATAATGTGATTACAAAGTTTTATTGTTCTTCATTGTTTTGTGTGTGATGTAACCCTGAATAACCCTTCTGTTATTTACAGTCTAAAATTAAAACACAACTGCCTCAGGTTTAAAGAAAATATCACTTTTTTACCCAAGCGTGTTCTCAAAATTATTACATCGCCCAACGAACAGACTGTACTGAAAAAAAATGTACAACGCTATTTTGGCAAGTGACTTTAAAAGATAGCGTATTTAGTCCGGGTTCCAAAATGGCATGACACTTGCCAAGTTAATTCTTAAATATGGAAAAAATATTTTTTTTCTAAAGAAACCCGATCTAAAGCTAATTCTTTTTACTTAGATCTAATTCACGCTAAGCTTTCTCTAAGTCCCTAGTTTTAAGGTACAAATTCTAAACAATAAAAAAAAACTTGGCCGTCCTCGTATCCCTCATTCGAATGAAATTATAGTCGGTGTAAGTGAAAGTGTTGAAGAAAATCCTTCTCTACGTCAATCCGCCATCGAAGTCAACAATTAAACATTTTCAGGAGCTCTTTCAACGAATTTTGACGAGACACATCTACTTCAATGAGATTAATTAAAAAGACCACAATAAACTATTCTGCTATTTTGATCAATTTTTTATCTCATTTTATTTTAATACTGTTTCTTCTGTCTATTAACAGATTTTTTTCTTTTTCTATCTTGAACTGGTATTCGATTTTGAAAATCAAGTCGATAAATTCTATTACATCAGAACTTTTGTAGGCTAGCTTGTTCTTAATTGGCCTTTTAATGTAAATAATTATTTCTCTTAGTTTTGTATAAACCTTAAACTATTTTTCTATTTAACCTCCGCCAACAGTGAGACACTTGTCGTAGGCCTTCGATCGGGTTCTCTATACGCTCTGAATAAAATAACGCCGCCTGTAAAGCCAATGCTGCACAATTTCGTAAAGAACGGTTCTCGATATTTGCGGAAGTTTATTTGATAGAAATGAAATTTGTAAACCATCTAATTTCGTTAGCAAATCATTGGTAATGACAGATGGCCGCCGACTCTGTTCCTCATCATGTACATTTTCCCGGCCTTCATTAAGTTGTCTAACCCATCTTCTCGCCATTCCATCACTCAATGCATTTTCACCGTACACTTCACTAATTTATCAATGATTATCTGTCGGTTTCACGTCACTTGCATTCAAAAAACGGATAACAGAACGTATTTCACAGTCGACGTGCCGTTCAAAGGGCTTTAACATTTTAACTTCTTAACAAAAACCGTAAACAGTAACTGCTCTTAATTAAATAGCATCTATGGTCAGTTAATACATAAATGCGACTTTCTACGGAAACAGAACTTACTTTCCAAGCACGTTACGTATGTTCATTGACTATTTAAGCGCCATTCTGGTATTTTCACTCAACTATATAATTTAGCTTGTTAATTTTAACTCCTAGAAACCGCTTTATCTTACGATGTTTTTATATTAAATTTACAAAACACTTTTTGCTATCTGAAGAAATATGTTGATTCATACCGTCCCCTTTTAATACACTTACTAGTTCAAATAAGCCGACTCCGAAACATAATAACGCACTCCTATTTAATAGAGTGTGTACCACAATTAGTAATGATTAAGTGATGTTTCAGAGGACTAAGCACAAGACAAGATTAAAGTCAATACAAATATTTGAAATATAATATCGCACAACTCCCGATTATTATTTATAAAGGTTTAAATGCATTTTTCAAACGAAGATATGCAAAGCGCGTTAAATATCAAAGGGCACTTTGCATACAAGTGCTTGTATGTAAAAACTCTTACCAATTGCCATTTGTTCCTTCTCCAATTCTGCAATATCGGCCGATCCTTCCGTTGTGCTAACAGTAACACCTATATCACTTTCCGTACTGTTAGTGGGTTCTTTCACATCCGCGTCCCATTTTGCTAATCGACCCCAAGTCCATTCGGCGTCGACTGTTATCCACGTGATGAGGTCTTCCAGTCGAAGCACCACCTTTTCCGATATCGCGAGCACCTCGTCCTGCAACCAATTTTTGATTTACCGTTAGAACGTGGCGACAAACACTAGCTTTTATTACTACAATCGCAACAATTACCATAAAATCTAATTATCGCGCAAATTAGACCTAATAAATGAAAGACGCCCGACCTCCCAAATTCCTCGGTTTACAAAACGCTCGAGCCAAGTGGGAGCTTTGTGTCGGCGCAGCGTTTTCATATTCCAGCATTTTAACGTGTGTTCCTGACTGTAATTTAATAAAGTTAGACGAATGCCAGGAAAATCTGAAGAGAGAGGAACCCTTGTAATGAAGGAACGAAATTACTGCGCAAATATTTCCGCTTGGAGAAACAGATTTCTGCAGTGCCTTTTATTATACATTACATAAAGCTTACAACTTAAAACAATCGTGAAATTCATGTCGAAATAATTCCAGATTTCCCACAAATGAAAGCCGGCACGCAGGCTTCAGGATGTTGCCATAGCAGCGCGCTTTTCTACGTTCGCTTACCTACCCCTTAGATTCCGCTGCCTTTGTGAAAGATATTTACTTATAGGTTCGTCATTAGGTTGATTACCTGACTTCCGTCGAAACGATTAATTATGATGTAGCTCATTAAATGGAACTTAGGGGATGCAAAAGGAATACGGAATTTTATTAGCTTAAGTGTAATATCACTTGAATTGGAAACATATGAACTAGCAGAAGAGTATTGATTCTGTTTGCAAAGTAGATTGAAAACGCCTAGAATATGCAAGCACAATGTTACCCTCCTTCCTTGAAAAGGAGCCGCACGGAAGTCCTACATCGGACAAAAAATTGATCGAAGCGAGAAAATGAATGTATGTGCAATAAAACGCACATTATAAATGAAGAACAACGCTTCTCTGCTGCTTCCGCTTAGAACTCGGGTGTTTAGCAACGAAGAGCCCCGTGTTCCGTGCAATCGATTCCGCGACGAGTGAATGCCGTAAAAAGAAACAATTTCGCTGAAAATGGCAGCCGCTTCATTAAATCATGCAAACTTGGCAATTTCATCGCGGATCAAACTGTTCGATTTGCATTAAAGTTAGTTTTAGGGGAGCACAAATAGACGGAGGTAATTTCGCAATAATTCGTATCGAGCGGCAACAAACATGCTCGTTATTTCAATTGTATTCGGGATTTATTTAATTCGCCTAGATTTCAACAAATCTCAACTTCAAGAAAGAATAAATTATCTATCATAAATACGAAATTGTTCAAATATCCAAATCTCTGCAACAAAAAACAAAAAATGCTTATTATTGTACACAAGTCGTTTGTGTTAAGAGTAAAGTTAATAAAAAGTTCTCTATTAAACACTCAATTAAGCATAATCAAACTCCAGATACGTTGACAGATCAAAAAGTAAGTTATACCCGAACGGCGTGCCTGCAATAAAATGCCTCTGCATTAACAACAGGGCAATAGTCACGAGTAGTACGCGATTAGTCACTATATATGTAACGTTGCATAGAAATGTCCAATTTTTGTAGATAAAAACTAGAATCGAAAGGAATTTATTTCAAAATTGTAAACGAGAATGCACCGTTACACTGCATGATCATAAAATAGTGCTGGATGTTCGAAGAAGGAAGATACGGAAGATACTATCGACAACGCACAGCAAATTAATGAAATCATTCTTGCCTCTGAAACAAGTCGTAGAGAACAAATATTTTTTTAGTAAAAGATAAAATGCAAGAAGCAGTCTCGAAGTAGTTTAAAGAAATTGAGTGATTTTTTACGCAGATAAAATCGGCAACCTGTTTACACAATAAAAGAACAGTGTTCGGGTCTATATGGGAAAATAGTTGTGTTCGTACTTTTTTGTTCAATAAAATATTATAACATAATTAATCATAAGCAACAATAACGATCGACTATTTTAATTAGCTTCATAAGCCTAAATAGATTACCTATAACAATAGGAAATCGAATTAAGAATCAAATATATAATACTCCTTTCGGAGCCTTTGGGTGCTGCCTGTTTTGCAACATACTTTAGCAGACGGTAAGTTGGTCTGTCCAAATAAGATGCAAAATGCGCTGAGTGGAAAAAGGGGCTAAAGGAGCTTTAAGTGCATTATTGAGGTGCATAGTTTATTAGCGTAAGTAGGAGAACGTCGCCTCAAAATTATTCCTATAAAACAATTTACAAGCTTACTAAGGATGTTCAAAAATACCGAACTTCATAGGGTTGTAACAAGAGATGTACAGGTTGCACATGAGGTGTGGGGGATGAAATGCGTTTCCTGAGTGATAAGCATTTTCGCATAACTTCCATGAAATAACTGCTTCAAATACATCAAGATACTAAGACATAAATTAACATGGTAAAAGAAAAGGTAATACGAAACAATGATGATATATATAATCATCAGCAAATTCTAGTCAGATATTTTAGCACATGGTAATCCAATAGATAAAAAAAATTGAAAATAAGAAACGAGCCCATTCATCAGTAATGAGAAATTATACCGAAATAAGTTGACCACGAGAATACAATACTACTGAATCAATAGCTTTTGTCTGACACTGTATTTTGTTGTAAATTACTTGATGTAAAAAAAAAACTAGTCATCACTATGTATTTGAAGAATTAATTGTTAAAAAATTCAATAACCAAGGATCTCCCACATACCAATGATGAAAGATCAACTAGTAAAAAAAGCTTGTTTTAGAGCTAAAAACTACAATTTTTGAAAAAAATTGAATATACAGTACTTATGCTACGATCTACAGTCGAAACATATTAACTTACTATCATATTAAAACTGAAAACAGTCATTTAAACATTTTCGATATTTGAATAAATGAAATGATTAAAAAGAATATTCCTGTATTCAAAAACAGTATTCTATTTTAAATAGATGTATCTTGCATTAAAAATACGGACAGCAAGATTTGAAAAGTTACATTTTTTAACGTCCTTCATGTTTGCACTGTTCCAAAATTCGAATTATTTGAATTAGACATGTCAAATATTCTAATTATTCAAATACGATTCCCACCATGCTGTCATTTGGCAACTTAATAATAATTAGACTGAAACAAAAACTATAAATAACGCTCGCCAGTTAGAAAATGTAAGAAAGGCTTTGCAGATTTCTTCGGGTGCTACTTATAAATTACAAATTCTATCCAATTTCAATGAGGAAGCCGCAACACCTGTCGGGGGAGATGCGAGTGAGTGGGTTTGATATTCGATGCAGACTGCGACACTGACACGCCTAATAAACAATGCAGCGCTGGAAGCTTTCCCATTTTTAATAATCGCTTAAAAGCACAGAAGACTCAAATTTGAGAAACAACGCACGTGGGAATATTAATGGATCGCGTCCAGATAGCCGACGATATTAATGGAAGCTGCGCCGAAACCCAATTTTTAAATTGAATTGGAAGAATCGCGTCCTTCCTGCAACACGGCTAATTATGGTAAAACACGGAGCGAAACTGCTGTCTAGTTAATTAATTTTAAAGCCTAGCCTAAGCAATTGCGGAGTAATTGAATTCGTTTTCTGCAATAGACTCTTTCGCTCCAATGTTTTACTGCAAGTAAGCGTATTTATTCCGTTCACTAGAGCACAGGCGAGTAGATTGAATTCTTGCTGTATGAGGTAATACGACAAAAATAAAATCAAACGAAAAAGCGACATGCAAGAATCGTGAGTTGTGCCATTAAAAGAGTAAAGCTTCATATACCTGAACAGTTAATTGATCATTAATCAAACTACAAAAACTGCCCTAAAATATGTAGATTCAACTTACTTTAATAACGGGGTCATAAATATGGTAAATTTTCAAAATTTAGAACATTACGAAGATACGTCGATTATTACCTTCTTCCATAAAAAAATTAAATATTCAAAATTCCAAATAATACATACAACACTATTAGAAAATAAACAAAATGGAGGTTACCGAGTAAAAATTTAAGTGCAATAGAATATTTAGAATAATTTTAAAACTGGTGAAAGCACCGAAACAGAAGAACTAGAGAAACATAAATGACAAAAAAAAAAGGAAAAACAACACAATTCCATCAACAATAGCAAAGCAAAAACACAAAACTGGAGTAAAGCAGTAAACCGGGCTTTCTAGCCCGATAGGGCTAAATTTTTATATTGGGTCGAATAAAAAATTAAAATAAATTAAATTATAATAAACAATAAACAATAAACAAAATAAAAAATTAAAGCTGTAAGTAGAGCTAGAAATAACCACAGTAGAATAATGTATTTTAATCATATATAATCTTTACATGAATATTAAACATTTTCACGTACAAGAAATTTCTCAAATAACTACTAACAGTTTATGAATATCTCTGCAATCCTGTCTCCGTTGATGACTCTGTATAGATCCACAATAAGCACAAAAATGTAAAATGGATTTGACATCCCACAAACTATGGGCTTCTGAAAAAATCTTAATCCAAAACAAACATCTTGGAAACGGCTGATCTACCGCATGGGTTCCACTTGGACCAATAAAATCAAGCAAAACAACATTACATGGAAGACAGTAGACCTAATTTAGGTAACTTTCGAATTCTAATACTCAGATTGGGCATGTAACCAAAGCCTCTTTCTACTTTTAATATATGGAACAATGCTGACGCATTGGAAACAACAAACATGTTAGGCGTTTATCTTAGAATTGAAACACTAGACAAACGAAACACTGAAGAACAAAAATAGTAGAAAACTGTATACTGTGGGCTTTACCATAACAAAAATGTTCATTCCAACGTGTAAGCTTTACGATATTATTTTGCACAAATTTAAATAGAATTTGATCTAAAACGAGGATTCCCTACAGCAATCGCATTAATATGAAAATATGCATAAAATCCTAGAAGCAACTTTCCAATCAACATATTCGGTAAAATATTCTTCAAAATCCACAGCCGCCCCGCGCCGCGGGCCAGGCCTTATCAATTCCGGAAACATTCACTAGCGTTAAAACAATGGCGCGCCGAGAATTATGTTAGGGTGGAAACTCGCAAGTTAAAATCCATTTAGCGGGATAAAAACGGCCGCGAATGCTCGAAAGTAACAAGAGAGTTGAAAATGGAAACGCTCCCATTGTGAACTCGAATCGATCAGTCGCTCTGAATTTAATAAAGAGGCCAAGAATCCTAAACAATCGGAAAGCCATTAAAAAAGTGCTCCTGGAAAACAGCAAGATACAAGTTTGGCGGACGTCATTTGGAAAGAGGAAGGGTGGCGTGCATATTTATTCGGCAACTTTTGGCAAAAAGCGCGCTCTCTAAATGAAGCACGCTTTTTATGGTGTCCATTGTGGGCAAATAATAGCTCTGATGCGTTTCTTGGCTGCTCATTCAGGCTGCGCGGACGGAACGATACCGAATTCGTTCTCGATTGTGCTGTTTTTATTAAGGAATTATTAATTTTGCCATTGTATTTGAGATGCTTCGTAACATTGTGTAAATTAAATTGATTCAGGCAAATAGAAATTAGACAACAACTACATTTTAATTACAATTCCCCCTAATTAAATGAAATTCATAAACAAGATATCTCTGGGAAACATTTAAAGTAGACAGTTGCATAACTAGAACTAAGAAAGGATAAAATTCATTGGGGTATAATTAGAAGCAGAATTAAAGAGGTCGGATAAAATACAAAAGAACCCTAAGTAAAAACTGCACTAAAAACTTTTATTTAAAAAGTAGCTAAAATTTTTATTATAAAAAATACAGGTAATGAAAAATTTTAATACATTAACGTCATTAGCATTCTTCCTGAACAAACTAAAATTGTAATACATAAACCCTAATGTCCTAAATGGTGACTCAACATCTTCTAAACTAAAGGACAGAATGCTGAAATATCAGATGAGGAGTGAAAAGGTGTGAAAACTTTGAAACCCTAAATGTTGTATGTAAAATTTGTGGCATTCGGTGTTTTTCCAATTTCAACCCCAACAAGGGTAAAACATAAAAAAAAACATTGCAAAAGCTAAAATTTATTTTTTTAACTATGCCCCATAAAGCCTAGAATATTATTTTTTTAATTTGAACTGTTCTTAGATATGGAGATGATTTGAATTCTTATAACAAATTCCTCAAAAAAGAAAAATCCAGAAACACCCTGTATGCGTCACATTATTGAATGCGATGTATTTCAGTTCAGCGCCATATCATTGGGCACGAAATAGAACAATGGTTGTTTTCGTTATTCAAACGTCCCTCGCATACCTCATCCTATAAAAATTGAAGTGGGAGTAAAATATAAATATAGCTCACAAAACTCAAGGCACATAACACATCGTTGTTTAGGGAATGAAACGTAACGTCTTTCTATGTTTGGTAATCCATTGTTAGAGTGGTTCAGATGAGCGCATGGTATGAAATCCCTTAATCGTATGAAAACTGAAAATCTTAGCAACCAGTATATTACTGGATTGAAAATTGATCAATCTTGACCTTGGTAGTATCCAATCTCCACTTGCAAATTAAGTGAGCAAGGAAAATCAGTGTGAAGTATTGAAATTCAGATACATAAAATATGCGACATTTTTTCATGTAATGATAAAATGACCAACCTTTTCAAAAAAGAGCATAGCAGTGAATGAGATAGTGGAAAGGAAGGAGGTGAAAAGAAAGGGAAAGACAGATGGAAATTATAAAGCAGTAAGCAGGAAGAATGGGAGGAGAGAGAACTGAGTAGAAGGGGAGGGAGTTGTAAAGGAGAGAAAAAGGAGAGATATAAAATAGGAAACCGAAAGATAGGAACGCAAAGAGGGATAGAAAAGAAGACAGAAAAAAGAAGAAAAGGAAGAAATTAAGAAAAATATTTCGATGGATGATAAGGTAGTTAACCAAAATATAATGAAGAAGAAGAAAATGCATGGAATTAAAGTTCGCAGAAAAGATGCATGAACTTATTAAAACTCTTAGATATAGAGTGCGATTGTAAGTATAAAGCGGAGTTTATGACTTGCACAAGTAAAGTTTTATCTGTTGTAGCATATTAAAAATAAGGTAGCAATAAAATGGATACCGAATATATGAAAATACAATTTAAGAATTAGATAAGACGTAAAATATATTAATAATGCAAAAATTGCCGTAAATGTCCCAAATTAAAATAAAATGTTGGAACGGGTTAATGTTAATTTGTAATGATAAAATAGTAGTTTTTGTGTCCAAAGGCTTCTTAAAGACAAAGCAACAAGAGAAAATAAACACATTGAGGAGAAAAGATATTGATAATCTTTTGCGCAGACCCTTGTAATCTGTAGGCTGCATTGGTTTTTAATTTTTTTTAATGACAAACCGGGAATACTAATAATTTTTGAATTTGTTTTGAGATACCATCATACATTTATTTATTTGTCCCAATTACTAAATTTATACAAACAGGGGCCTTAGGGGGTATAACATAATGGCGTTTACACATTCTCAAGCATCAAATTGTCTCAACAAAAGTAAACAAACATCTGAAATTGTTTAGTTAAAAATGTCCTCGTATAATTGCTCTTCATTAATTAATGTGATATAACCTGTAGGTAATATAAATTTCTCTTTTAATATACTTTGACATTAATAATTTTTTACTTTATTCCAATTTCTTTTTTGGGTTTGATTTCGACCGATATGGCAGGTTTACCAAATAACGATTCAGAGGTCAGGTGAACCACACATTAACATTTAACAAGAGCCAAAAACAATTTGAAGGTAAATAAAGTAAAAATACAAAAGCGATATACAATATTTTTTAACTTTTACCCAAAAATACTGGAAGGTGGTTTAGTTTAAAAATTGGAAATGAAGCATTCAATAAATTGCCAATAATTTCTTCAAAATATTAGCGTAACATGTAACCAAAAATATTTGAAAGAATAATAATCACTATGACCTATTTGAAGAACCATTAGGTCAGTCTACTGAGCGAAATACCACAGAAAATTACTCGAATTTATAGCTCAGAAATGATAGGAAAGTTTAACTTGAAGAAAAAAAAGTACTGACAAGTATTAAAAACGAAGGCCTCTTCAAAACATTTACCAAGACTATCTCAACAACCTAGCAGTAAGCATGCCGTTAATAAATCTGTTAAAAAAACTAAATATTGAACAAATAAAATTTTTAGATGTGCCTATCATTAAAATTACTATTAATTCACTAAATCGCCTAACAACTCCTAACGTTACTCAAAATCAAATAATCATAAAACTATTTCGTCAAATAACTGTAAAAATCGCTTAACAAAGAACAAAATCCACACACTGCCATAGTATAGATGAAGGATTATATACAAACATCCACTTACCACATAGCCATATAATAATTACAAGAAATTTTTAGATCAAGCCTTGTATTGCCAACATATTCATTCGATACACTTCGTTTATATACATATACTTTATTTAAATTTTCCACAAAAAATGTGAATCGAAATAAGGCCAAAAAATTCACCCGACTTATTTTTCGATATGTTTTTGAATAGTAAATTACATTTTAAACAGCTACGTACATTTATTTATGCAGTGAAAAGCAGATACTTTCCTATACCAAGCATAAATTCGCTTGCGTTTTACGATTCCATTCGGCTATGTTTAACAGAGGCTTCGAATTTAATGTTAATTAATTACTATAAAGCTATTGCAAGGGCTTCTGAGACTCCGCTTTAATGCAAGCAGAATTAATTAGAGAAATGTTTTATCACAAAAAATTTATTTGCGAACGTCTTATAAAATGAAAAAAGACAATTCAAAAGTTATAACAAACCGTAGATGAAAGTAGTATTACGTAGTTCCACAAAAAATTCGGATTTTTAAAGTGATTGAGATCTAACAAGAAGACGTTTTCATTTGTATTGAAGTTTTAATTGTTGTTTTTAATTGTGCATGTATTCGTAATTTTTGCCGGCCTTCGGCTGCCCGCAGTGTTACTATAATCTATTACAGAAATGCCTTCAACGAGGAATTTTGAGTACCGTTTCCCTTTTATAATTCAAAAAATAATTAAATGGATTGACAATGATAAAAAAGTGTTGGGCGGGATACCTGTAACGAACAGTAGAATGTTAGTATTAAAATTTCAGACAAGACGAATTATGACCAAAAGATAAACTACCTCACAGTTTCAACACAGTTTCCAAAGCCATCATTAAGTCGTCACCTTCACAATATTAGTAAAGTTGCCAATTGACTTTCATGTAAGTTGGCAATACAACGAGATGCATAAACTAGAGTTGACTTCTTCCTTACTTCTCAAGTATAACAAGGAACTTTTTTGAACTAGATTATGACCTCGGAGAAAAATTGATTCTGAACAATAAAGGATAAAGAAAGTTTATAGTGGTCGTAAACAGCATATACGAATGAGTCTTCGTCCTAAGAAGGTCATGGTGACTGTATGTTGATCTAGCGAAGGTATCCTTTCCCGTTCCTTCTTACAAGCTTACATGCTTATACGTGAGCCATTGGATCTAGTCAATATACCTGAACTGATACTTCATAACAATGAGTGACTCTGCGAAAATTAATGAAGCTAGACTACAAAGTTTTCCCCAGCCCATTTCATCCATATAACGTTTTACCAACAGATTTTTATCTTATCTCAAACATGGGCAACCATACGCAAAACAAGCACGATGTTAATTGTGAGACTGTCATTTCATCCTTTGAAAACATCATTAATAATAAAAAATCATTTTTTTTCGAAAATGTAATTTTTGCACTACTTGAACATTGTTAACAAACAATCTATGCGAATAATGATTATTTTGAAGAATAAATGTTTTTCGTTTTTTTTTTTAAGAATTACAGAATCTTTAGTTTCATCTTACAAAATCTTACAATTATCGAATAATGACACATATTACTTTAAAATAATCAAATGAAATATAATATGTGCTTTCCATCAAGTACCCAATTAATGCCCTCCAGATTGCTAAAAGTAGGTAACAAAATTATATTTATTGCGTCGTTCTAATTAGTGATATCAAAATTTAACAATACCAAAACATAAGATTACTATTTAAATCTTTTTAGAAGGTCCACAAGTATTACCATTAAATAAATGCCAATGTGTATAATACGTTTAAATAACATCCTACGAAAAACCTACAAAAACGACCAAAAGCATTCTTCCTTTTTCAATTTCGCTGCGCGATAAAACTCGGATAAACTCGTTAAAACGAATGTTGCACATTAGTAAATACGTCTACATTTTATGTCTGGAGTTCCATCGATTTACTAGATTGTGTTGGGAGCGAAACGCAAGCTTCGTTATTTAATTGAGGTTATTGTTCTCCAGCTATTACAAGGGCTTCGGTGACCCAGAATTGATATCGTAAACATGTATTCATTACAAATGTAATAATTTACCGCTAGTGTCTCAAGTTTGAGCTACTTGCAAAGCCTAAGGCAATTGAATTAATCTGCATTTATATAAGATTCGGGAATTAAGAAAACATGGCTAATATCTTCCGGTCCGCCCAATGACATAATCGAGCTATTTTTAGTCAGCACAGAGGCAGAACACAACACAGGGCCCATTAAAATTGCAAATAGCTCGCATTTCATTACAAGGAGCCGATGGAATATACAAACAGTAGACCACACGTACTAAGTGACAAAACCAATCAGTTTAATGAACAATGTACGCTCAACGGTGAATGTATATTTTAATTATGTTAAAAGGTAACAAAAAACTTATGAAGTAATTATTTTTAGTGCTCTTCTAGCGAATAACTCCGGACTGATTAATTACTAACGGCTGAAGCTTTCATCCTTGAGAGCGTCAAATGCTCGCGGTAATGTTTACGTTCGCTTTAAGGGGTCATTATTACAGTTTTTAAGTTTAATTAACTATACAAGGCTGACTTAGAATATAAGATAGAGTTTATAACTTTTACCATTTGTACACATACATAGAAACCCAGGATATAAAAAATTCACCCATATATTCATAACTTGGTGATTTATTTATTTATTAGAGGGAGACGGGACGAAAATGACTAATTTATTTCCAAAACATCAGCAGAATTAGAGTCTACTCATGTAATACAGCCTGGGGTATAGTGAATTTTCTATCTTTAATAAGCCTCGACTGGATTTAAATTAACAGTTATTTTTCAAGAGCTTGTCTTGGGTTGTTTATACAAGGTAAATCAAAAATTTCTTTAAATTAAAAGGAAGGTTATGAAGTGAAGAGTGGGAGAAGTAATTTCATTAGACGCAGCTAGTAGGGAAGTTTTACGTAGAGGAGCCCTTAGTAACCAACATGTCGTGGACGAATTTATAGAAAACTTACTCTCCAAGTGTATTCAGAACAATGACTCTATTATGACCATATAAAGTACTTTTCGGGTGCATGTAAATGTATAAAAACATATTAGAAAGCCAATTACACAACGCAATTGTTTTCTTTATTGGCGACTCTCATTTCCATTTGTCAGAAAGCTTAATAAATAAAATTAATGGGGTGATAACCCACGAAATATTTATGAAAAACATCATCACAGCCAACTTGCCATTGTTTGGTGTGCGGCGAGTAAAGTTAGAGTAATTGACCTTCACTTTTCGTAGCCAGTCTAAATGCACTCCAACTGGAAAACGTTTGGTTCTAACAAGATGGATTCACAAGTCAAGCAGCATGAGCTTCGCTCCAAATGACGAATAAGAAGTTTCCTGAAAGCCTAATCTCTCAACAGGGTGACGTCGCTTGGCTAGCCCGCTCATCGGATCTCGCCCCATGCGACTTCTTCCCATGAAGATATCTCTATGGTAAAATTTAGAAACGTCGCCCTACGAGCCTCCAAGCTCTACATAACACAATAAAAAAAAATCAGGCGCATTCTTCAACATATATTGGAAAAAATAAACAAGAATCTCAGATTATTTCAACAGCGCATCGAAAACGAGGGACGCTACATGGCCGATATCCTCTTAAAACACGTTAAAATAAAAATTCAAATTCTTTAGTTTTACCCCGTAAAAATAATGTTGTATACATCTTATTATTGGGAATTGGAATTAATTCGTAGCGTTTCTTTAATGAAAAAATATTATTTATTTTAAATGAAAATCAAAAAATACATTAAAGTATCTTTCGGGCAGGGAACGAATACCGTGTCGGAAGAACGCTTCGTCTTTAGATGCAATCCACGAATCGACCCATTTTTTACAAACTTTGTAAGAAGTGAACTTCTGCTCAGACAGGCTATGAGCCATCGAACGAAACAAATGGTAATCAGAAGGAGCAACATCTGGAGAAGACGGCGAGTGGGGTAGGACTTCCCATTTAAGTGTTTCCAGGTAAGTTTGTACAGGTTTTGCGACGTGCGGACGAGCAGTGTCGTGCAGCAAAATGACTTGTCGTGTCTTTAGGAATATTTCGACTGTTTTTCTTTCAATGCACGGCTCGAGCTCATCAATTGTAGTCGGTAGCGATCCCCAATTATGGTTTCATTCGGTTTCACCAGTTCATAATAAATCACACCCCTCTGATCCCACCAAATACAGAGCAGGAGCTTAGACTCATGGATATTCGGCTTGTCACTGATGTTGATGGTTGGCCGGGCTTAACCCACGAATTTCTGCGCTTGGGATTGTCGTAATGGATCCATTTTTTCATCTCCGGTGACAATCCGATGCAAAAAAACCTTTTCTTTTCTCCCGTTGAAGCAGTGATTTGCACGTTAAAAAACGTCCCTCGGTGTCCCTTGGTTTCAATTCGTATGGGATCCAATATCCTTCCTTCTGGATCATGCCCCAACTTTTAAGACGTTTTCGTACCGTTGATAAGTCAACTCCCAATGATGTAGACAATTCTCGAAGTATTTGACATGAGTCTTGGTGTGGCGGCCTTTTCGCCCTTGAACCGCTTTATATCGCGGCGGCATGCGAGCCTTTGATATCAGCTACGTTTTGCCGTCGCACAAATGGCATGGGCTTTTGCCCGCAAACATTCATGCCGCAGCGCACTACGTCGTGTCTCAGTCGCATAAATTCGCATTTCGCATCCCCGCAAAATATTCACGCATCGCAGCTCGCCAATTACGGTCTGTCTCAACATCCCGCAGATACCAGATCCGCAACGCAGAGGTGGCACCTTGAATCGCCGACGAAGCCGAAGCCGATTCAGGTGAGCGATTTGGCAATTCATTGGTCGATATCGGTAGCCGCCCCATCCTTACGCGACGGCCGTTTAAGGACGATTTTGGCCTTATCGGCTGACCTTCCACTACGCCGTACTACGTTTTCACACCGCACCACGAGCGGCTATTTCACGCCTGCCTCTCCATTTTTTGGTCCTTACGAGCCGCATCGGTATCGTATCCCAAACCGCATCCACGAGAGCGGCTATTTACACGCCTGCCTCTCCAAGTCTTCATTGAGCAATGCCTCCAAATCATTATCTGGAAATTTTTTCGGCTAGCCAGGTCGCTCCTCGTCATCCAAGTCGAAATCACCACCTTTAAAACGTGCAAACCACTTCCGACACGTTTTCTCAGCTAGAGCATGTTCACCATACACTTCCACTAATATACGATGAGCTTCAGCAGCACTTTTGTTCATATTAAAGTAATGAAGTAAAACTCCCCGCAAAAACACTTTATTCGGCACGAATTTTGACATATTCAATAAATTATAGAGTGCTGTTATTTACGATTCAAAAAAAGGTTATGAAAAGGAAATGACGTCTAATTCAGCTATTTCACGATGAATACATTACTGTAGGTAACAACGAAATACTGCACTACCTACACCATCTCTTGTAAAACGCTAGGGATTAATTCCAACACATAATATTTTTTCTTTATTCAACCTGGAAGAGGAGGAGAGAGTTTTACCTAAACCAAAGATTTTTATTTAAAACTGGCCAAAAAAATTAAGAACCATTACATACTACATTTCATAGGAATTACGGGACTCTTTTTAGCAATATGCAGAAAGAATTGGGAAGAATAATAAAAAGGATTGCAGATATTGTAGAGAAAGTGTCACGGTATTAAATGGAATAGATTTCGAGAAGAAACAGTTGTCAAGTTGTAGTTGGATACGTTAGTAGTTTGATGAAGAACATGGAGCATATAGAACGAAACATTAATAATGTAGAATAGGACAAATTGAACTAAAAAGGATTAATTGAAAAACAATGTGTGGAAGAGTGTTTGCATTTCTAATGTTCGTGAGGAAGTGTGAATTAAGAGTACTCTAATTTTTTAAACAGATATTAGCATAGCGAGATATGTCATTGAGCAGTGGAGACCTTTGTTTAGGACACCGTTAAGGTATCTATAAAACAAAATAATTAAGTTGCAGATTTATTTATAAGAACTACAATGTGAATTTAAAAGTACAGTGATTAAATAAAAATAGGAAGCTACAAGGAGGGGAGAAAGCTAACCAAGTCTAAAAGTTCTAAAACTAACACATTAATGACGATGTATCCGTTACTACTTGGTGTAAGTAATGAAAAACGAGGAAGCTAAAGAACAAATGTGACAAATAAAGAAGCCGCATTCACCCCGCTTCGCAGGAGTCACATTTTTGGGAGAAATTTCTTTTTTGAAATAAATAATTTCACCTATTTGTCTGGTGGTTGTTACTCCATATCTGGATGCTTAACAATGGGTAGCTTAGGTGGCGCAAGCTCGCAACAATGTAGACAGCTACTTCCAATGCAATTAAATGGACATCTTGATGTTCAATTATCTAATTACATAGATATTTGACAATCAAGGTGAAATGAAATATAAATTTAACATATTGTATGCTCGATTAATTAATATTCTTTGAAAATAATTCTTACCAATTAAAGTACTTTTGTTTGTTATTGTAAAAACAATTAAAAACCGTGATATTATTTGCATAATTGTTGAAATTTTGGCAACAAGCACAGATATTTATAGATGTCTAAATAACAACAAAGACAATAATTTATAATACATATTCAAAACTTTCACATAGTTACTTATATAGCAGTTTTTCCAATTCTTCTTGTCTTGGGCTATATATTTGGCTTGTCTCCATGACAGCTTCTGAAGCCGCAGGTCTTTTAAAACATTAGTTTTCCACGGGCCCCTTCATCTTCCTATCTTACGCTTCCCTTACATGTATTGAAGTCGTAAAGCTTGTTTTATAATGTTGTCGTTTGGTTTTCTCATTGTATATGTTCGTTCCCATACTTTTTTTCTAATTGTGATTTAAATTCTTTCCTCGTTTGTGATTTTCCATAACTGATTATTATATTTAATTGGAATAAAATGAATGACGTTATATATACTGATGATTGCTTAAGATTATTAAAAAAACTTTGTAACAAACTTTGGCAAAAACGATTTCATTTTGTCAATTTCTTATTATTTCTTTTCCGTGAAGACGCCAAACAATATTGAACAAAATATGCCCCATCGTCATTAATCAACTTCTGCTAGTGTTCAGACAATTCGATCAATGCTTGGAATAAATTAACTGTCCATTGGTGAAACTCCTGTCGTTGTTGATTAAAGAAAGAGTGAAAATAAAGAGCGAGCGAAGATTTCCCAGGCAACCTCCACTAATTTTTGCTAACTCAATCGAATACGGTGTAATGGCACATTAACGAACAAAACCAAACTTGATTTCACTAAGAGCGAGTTTCCGAAATTTTTATTTGGCATTTAATTGCATTTACTCGCCGTATATTTAATAATAATACCCAATGAATTACGCCAAACGCTGAACATGAGCTTCTGAAGGTGGATCTCTTATTTTGCTTGAAGCTATGGTTGTCCAGCTTGTTTTGACCACACTTTCTGCGCTTAACAGTGCTTTGAAGACACTGATTTTCATCTACTCTCACAATACATTTCCCGAAAGACACTGGTAATCATTAATCTACAGAGCATAGGGTATATATTGACTTAAAAATGATCTAATGTATACATACATCTTCTGTACACATACATTGTTACCTATCTGCGATGTCATCCTCAATCTGGCATGAATTCGTCATAATTAACGGTTGAAAGTCGTTCTAAGAACAGCTGCACGATGAAACCTTTGACAAATATGACATTATAATGTGTCGACGTCATTCTGCTACTTTCAGTCCTGATTTGAAGTCATACAATAAACATCTATATGAAAGGAGCTTGATTGAAAACGCTGGCACATCTCTTGGTCACCGATTGAACACGACGCTGGCATGTATTTGTGAAGCAAACAAAAACCAAAGTATCCCCACTACCAATATCATCTTGTGCGTATAATAGTTCGAATCTATTAATTTTACATAAAATGACATATACCGCTATTGTAAATTCCAAAAATGATATCACTAATTTAATAACTGACTACTCGTTTAATACATTCAGAGACCCGCTTTTGATTATTTAAACTACTATTTATGAAAATTACAGTACCAAGACAAATGCAAATAAGAACTAAAACTTTATAGATTAATAAAACTTTATAAATTAATAGTATAAGACAAACAAGTAACTTGACCATAAACATTCCATTTATTCAATGCTTTTTGCTGCACCTCGGGCTCATGAGACCGTCTTCACACGCTGACATTCTCAATACACTCAGATTTTTTAGAGGTAGTAGGATCTCACTATAATCTTTACGTAGTGATATTCCAGACATTTTCAGGAGGTGATAGATCAGGTGATCGGGTCGGTCATAGAAGAGTTTTGTTGGAGGCATTTTAATGTATTTTATTATCTTATTGAAAGATTACTTGGGACACTCTCTGAAAACAAGAAAATACTACGGACTGTAACACTATGTCGACTGGTACTCTGTAGAAATGACCTGTTATCTTAACAAATAGCACCCCATACCCCATTACCTATAGTTGGCGTTGTAAGCCTTGGGTGAATGTGATTTTGTTTCCTTTCTTCGCGTCGATGGCGTATTAATATCCGATCATCCTTTCGATTTAAACAAAATTTGGATGGATCAAAAAAGATGATTCTATGCTTTTCGACGTCGCGTTGTTAATGCCATTGCGAGTAATCGACATCGAACACAGGGAGTAGACAATCGATACCCCGAGTAATAGTTCACTATTGTTATACTAGGGCATTTGAAGTTGCGCCACGGTTTATAATCAAAAGCCTCCGAAGATGACGATCCTTCTGGTCGATTGTTCTGCGTACTGCTTCAGACCCTGATCTTCGCGCATGAATACTTCCTTCGAGACACTGATTCCATATTCGCGCCATAATACTGCCATAACGTAAAGAAAGACCCCCTACAACAATATGTTGTCTTTCAAATTCGCTAACTCGTTGATAATATAGCCTTTATCAACAACGAGACATTCTGATATCATATATGTTGCAAGTGGAAAATCTAAATGGCCGAAAACACTTCTATGCTCATTTTGCACAGATATTATCACTATTTATCCAGTACTTCTTATCTAAGAAATGATATAACCAAATCTAGAACAAACATAGACATATGATTTGCTTAATTTAATACAAAAATGTCATTGCAACATAACTGGTTGTAATGGCGCTGAAATTTCAATTTACAGTAATGTATGTACATAGCATTTAATTTTTTAAACAAATCAGAAAATGAACTCATTTGTTATTGATTTGGAGTAAAATTATAATTGCTTTACAGAATTACTGTCGATTGTTTTAAGTTTGTTATAGAGGCGCGTAAAATAACAAAAAAATAATTGGTAAAGCGCATCCTGTCACACTAAATCATATAAAGAAGTCCAGCTGGATAGAAAAGAAACATTTGTAACAGTTAAAGAAAACAAAGCTCAACTAGAAAACATGCGATGTATTATAATAGATACAAAAGAATAAAACAGTTTTTCTTTATTCTTCCACCTCTCATCTATCTTTCTACTACGTATGACTAATTTATCAATTTGACCTGACTTTTTTAAATCACTAAATGCTTCATAAAACAACAAAAAAAAACAATGGCTAAATAAATCATACTGCGATGACTATCTACATATCAAATAAAAATTTTAATTTTGATTAAAGAATGCAGCCAACTGTATCGGGATCTGATTCGTATTCGGTCCTTCAACCCCTTCAATTCTTCATCACTACAAGTTCATCAATTGTATTATCATATCTTGTTTTTCATTAAAAAGTAAAATAATAATCCGAATAACGAATCATTGGAACTACATTCAAATTTGTACTCGTAACAAAACGAAATATATACTCGTCATTATCTTTTTAATAAAAAAATATTTTCTTTATTTTTTTGAATGATATAATAATAATAACAATGGTAAGGCTCTACGCCCCGCGTGGGAGCACGGCCTGCAAACTGAGACGTTAAGGCTCTCATACGTTCGCTCTCTCTGCCCGGTCATCGCTCACCATCTCTGATGCGGGGCGATGTGGCAAGCACCGCGCCTAAGACGACCGCCATTATTACCCCTTGTTCGGGTGAACACAGGTACTCAATTATTTTTAGTGACTGAGTAGGCCACCCGCCAGGCATCAGCGAGCACGGAGAATTGAACCCGGGTCCGTCAGCATCGCAGCCCGTCCCTCAACCACGGGACTACGCTGGCACTTTTTGAATAATATACAATTTATAAATAATTAGAAGTATTGTTTTACACTGCTACATCACATCGACACACAATAAATTTAATAAAAAGATCTCAGTGGAACTGTATTCACTTAAAAGTACTTATATATCACATTACAATTATATACAAATTTCAGCAAAACCAAAATATCACAAAACAAAATTAAAATAATTTCAATCAAATCAGCAAGACAGAACGGAACGCCCTAGTTTTTTAGATCATCAGATGATATATTTGAACGTATGATAACATTAAAACTACGCCCTACAATAAAAGCAGGATTTTAAAAGGTAACGAACGCAAACAACATTTTTAATCCGGAATAAAAATTCATGAACGTCCCAGTAAAAATGCATCGGTTTTCGATACAGGAAGCTGCCGAACGAAACAGCACAACGCTGATAAATGGAAACGGAGCGCGGTTTAAAGACACATAAAAGGCAGGGAGGTGTGCTGCACACAAACAATGTTATTGATTTTAGGGGCTTGTATCTAATGGAATACTTAAAATTATCTAGCGGGGCGGTGCGCCCGCATTCTAGGCGGCGGATTTGCATAATGGAGGCGGCCGATTTAGTGCAAGCCGCCGCGCAAGATTTGCCGTCTAATTACGGGCGGCCAATGAATTTTTACAGGTGGACTGAAGAGGGATGAGCAGTTGATCTCCCCTATACTACCGTTGTCATGGCGGAACGCACAATACGAACTATGCATCCAGGATTGCGGCTATATCAGGCTATCAGTTTCCAATTAAATTATGGCGGAGACAAATTAATCGTGGACGAATAATTTAATCAAAACGTATAATCTCCCCGAGCGGAACGTGCGCTATCGGCCCAGTCGGCGTCTGTTCTTCGGGGCACAAACATCTGAATCTGCCCTCCCCCAGCTGGCGCTCGCTCGTTTCAACCACTTTCAGGAACACTAAGTTAACTTCCACAAAGTTACAAGTTAGAGTAGTTGCTAAACCAAAGCACCGGGAATGTTGGTAATTGTTAACAATTTCTAATTACATACCTAAATCCTATTTCTGCACACTCGCAGGCATTAATGTTTTCGAAATTAATTATTGCTAATGCCGTTTGTTGTTGGGCGCCCTATTCAATCTGATTCCATCGCACACGTGTTTGGAGTGCTAATTAACTGATTATTGCCCTGCCGAACCCACATACGCTAGTAAGAGGAACTTGCATGTTTATTACCAATTGGGTAGTACATACAATCGAAAATAAGCTAAGGGATGTTACAAGAATATTATCTCTAATCGTATTGCGCCAAATCAAAATATCTAATTGTTTTTCAATCCATTTATATCTTGTATTTTGCATTTTTTTCAAAAACTTTATTGGACAGTCTATTAAAGGCAACTATGAGGTGGATTTGTTTTAGGTCTTTAAAAATTTCATTTCATTGGACCAGCCAATCACAGACTACTTGCTTCAGTTCTTAATACAAGATAAATCGGTGGTCTAATAATAGCCTGAAGGTGCGAGATCGAATGATGCAATCAATATACTTGCTTATGGCAGACAAATGGAAAGAAGAAAGAATGCCAGCCGAATGGAGTAAAAGCATAATTTGCCTAATATATAAAGAAGGCGACAAATTACAATGCAAGAACTACAGAGGTATTTCACTATTATGCACAACATATAAAGCATTCACGTACATACTAAGTAAAAAGCTGCAACCGATCACTGAGAATATCATAGGAGAATACCAATCTGGATTCAGATCTGGAAGATCGACCACTGATCAACTGTTCACCGTCAAACAAATTCTAAGCAAAAGTTGGGAATATGACATCGACATATACCAAATATTCGTAGACTTCCGCCAAGCATACGATAATATCAACAGAGACAGACTATATCAGATCATGTTGGATTTTAACATACCTGTAAAACTAATCAGACTTGTCAGAATGACAATGACAAACACCGAAGCACACATAAGAATACAAAACCAATTGACAGACTCATTAACAATAACGCAAGGATTAAAGCAGGGGGACGGCCTAGCGCCGATGCTATTTAACATAGTCTTAGAGTATGCAGTAAGAAAGATGTCAGTTAACAGAAACAATCTACTATTCAATAAGTCCACTCAATTGGCAGGATATGCGGATGACATTAACATAATGTGAAGATCAATTGCTGGAGCAAAAGAAGCATACATAGAATTAGAAAATGGAGCAAAGGAGGTTGGATTGTCCATAAACGTGGAAAAAACAAAGATGCTGAAGCAGACAAGGTCAAATAAAATTCGACAAAATATAACAATAGGGGACGACAACATAGAAGTAGTGCAACATTTCACATATCTAGGTGCTACAATCACAAGCGACGGAAATGAAGATGCAGAAATTCGCAGAAGGATAACTCTAGCAAACAAAACATATTTCACCCTGTTGCCAATTTTTAAATCCAGAGACTTACACAGACACACAAAGATCAGAATGTACAAAACAATAATAAAACCCGTGCTATGTTATGGCAGCGAAACATGGACTCTCAATCAGAAAGCAATAGAAACGGTGAACAGGTTTGAGAGGAAAATACTACGACGAATACTTGGACCAGTATGTGAGGATGGCATTTGGAGAATACGCTATAACCATGAGCTATACCAACATCTTAAAAAACCAACAATTGAGACATACATACGAATAAACAGACACGTCATCAGGATGGAAGAAGCAAGAATACCCAAGAGAGCCCTTGTGGGGAAAATGGAAGGGAGAAGACCTGTAGGAAGACCCAAGAAAAGATGGAAGACAACGTTGCGGAAGATGCTGCAAACCTCCTGAAAATACGGAATTGGAAAGCCTATGCAGCAGACAGAAGAAGATGGGGGGAAAAACTGAAGGAGGCCATGGCCCGATTTGGGCTGTAGCGCCATAGGAGGAGGAGGGAGGTGCGAGATCGACAAGATAGAATTGATTCTTGATAGTCTTGATAATCAATAACATATGTCTTGAAATAATAATCCTCCACGTTTCTCTGAAATTCCAGTTCATTCATCATGAAAAATATTCTTATATATTTTACAAGAGTAAAGATATAAAAATAACAACCCGTTGGGTTAGAACCACATCATTCTCAATAAATACACACTTGATTATAGATTTGAACATACCAATGTATTTTTATAGTTCACTCGTTGAACTACCTTCTATAAAGATATCATTTTTACTTATTATTTCATGATATATGATCCTATAACAAAAAATCAATGGATTTGTTTTCACTTTCTTTTTCAACATAAAAAAACATTATCCAACATTTTGCTATAAAAAACATTCAACAAAAATATTCCTCTTCAAAAGTGTACAAGACAGCAAAACGGCGCACCGTTCTATTTCAAGTTCCTCACATCAAGAAATTCGTTAGCTTCAGAATTTACTTAACTCTTTAACTCTCTATAACTTTCTTTAACGACACAAAATAAATTGGTACTCGGAATTGTAAATGTCAGATCAATTTTACTAAAAACAGACTCAGTTGAAGGTAAAGATAAGTCCGGAAATACACAGCATTTATCTCTCTGATACGTATCCCGTGTGCCAAAACATCCGCTAGCCTCGCAACTTCGCCGTTCAAATTTACATTCTCGTAAGAAAATGCAATCTATATATTCGGCAAATTACGGTTGTAGCCGGCCAGGGACCTGCAGGAGAAAAGTTATCTGTCCCCGGCGCATTTATATTATTAAAATAGAAATAGCGAACTTGCCGAATACAAATTCGTCGGAAAGCATTTTTTAGTATTCGGCGTGCAGCGCGAAGCCTGCAAAACAGTTTCGCTCCCCGCAATCCTGGGAATTGTTATTGTATATACTGCCGATTTTCCTTTTAGTCGCGAAATTGTGCTAACGAAACGATTATTTGCATCTTATCTGAATCGCCACGGACTGTATGTGTAAATCTTAAAAACAACTTTGTTTATTAATGAATTACTGATATTTTTCACACCATATAATTTGTTTTTGAAATGACCTTATGCATTATGCTAATATAAATAAGTAAATCAATTGATTTATAAGCAAATAAAATAAAACATTTAAAATTCTTTAGAAATTTATCAAATGATGGCATAAAAGCGTTTACTTATAGGAATACTAAAGTTTTTTTTCTATTGCAAACATAAAATTATCAAAAATAAACAAATACAGAAATCACAATAAAATTTCAGTTCGCCAAGCATTCATCTGCGAAGTATAATCAATAATTTCAGGTCAGATATAATAAAGTACAAGAAGTGAAGACGAAGCACAGTAGTATTATATAAATGGAAATATCAATTCTAGAGGATCACATTACATAATAAAAGGGCTGAAAATACCCCACTTTCAAGATCACTTCACTTCAAACGCAATTAATCCTTCTTGTGTCACTTTCCACTTCTCACACCTGTCAACGACAACTCAAGAATAAACAACGGCTCAATTCTAATTTGTGGCAGCTGTCTAGGAAACGCTCCTTGCAAGATAATTAAATTTTGCTTTCGTTTCCTGCGCAATATTTGAATCACTTTAATTGTATGGTTAGTAGTGTGTGGGTTGCCGTGCCCGCCGGTGTATTAATTAGGAACGCAGCGCCATTTCGTTAATTATGGATGCAAAGATAATAATACATTCGTCCTTTGTGTTCAAGCTGTCATCAGCGCTTAATGAGCTGTTTTATGAATAAGCGCTACTTCTTCCGAAGCACTCGGGGCTGAAACAAATGCGAAGCAACACTCGTAATCGTAATTCATTCCTTTTTTGACAAATAGAAACTATATTGCTTATTTACAAACTGCACGAAAATGGTAACTTTTCCTTGACCTTACCAAAATACTTTAAACCAATTTACAAAAACATGTTTTATCGTGAGGAAATTAAAAAACAAATTACTTATTGCTTTAGAGCTAACCTCTTTTTTTAAATATGGTTACAAGTCACGACTAAAACCAAATAAACTAAATAATAAAACCAAATGAGGATGGAATATTTATCTTACCAGGAGGCAATGGTCAAATTTGAATATTTTCGCAAAAACCATAAGTGACGCACACTAAGTGTTAAGTGAATCGGCGGCACCGTTCAGCTAGATCCGCCTTAAAGCTTCGGTCGCGTTGCTTTATCTTGCATAGTTTCTAAGTTTTAAATAACAATTAAGTTTTTTCAACGCCATTTTGAGTGGAAATAGAATCGATTCCCTATCTACTTTTTGCAAAACTATCAAACGGATAATGCAGTAGTTTTTCCCCAAAAAATTCCCGAAATAGTGAATCGGTTTCTGTTATAGTAGTAGAGCTAAGATGGCAGTTCTTAACAAATATTTCTAAATTAATCTAATCAAAATAATAAGCCCCAAACAATACAGTTATAGTAGGCACAGTCATAACTGTAAAAGAATAATCAGTTATTGCTAAAATAAATGTATATGAGCTATACAAGGAGCATTCTGAAGAAGCTGAAACGAAAAAAAGATACAATCAACTTTTAACACACTACAAGAATTATGGGAAGAAATGTCTTTGGGGAGATGAAAGCTAGCATCACTATTTTAAACCGGGAACGAAAAACAACAGTCATGTTAGATTATCTAAGAAAATTATACCTGCGGTTTCCGAGGGACACAGGAATTTGGGACATTTACTCTTTATTAATGGCATGAGTCAAAGGGGTCACTATTAGTAATTGAGGAATGTAGAACAAAAAATATTAAGCAATCATATTGGATCACATCTAAACTAAAGTGTTGGTTACCATACCATAAGGATCATAACACGCAAAACTTCTACTTTCACCTTAAAGTTTTGGTTTAAGACAGTCGTATTACCACTTCTAATTCAGGTACTAATTCAAGTTGTTCGTTTTCGGCTCACTCACAACTGTGGCGACATTTTCAGAAATTAAGTTACTGTCTCGCTTTTATACTCGTACGTGTGTGGTGGTGATGGTGTTGGGAGACAATTGTTGACGTCACCGGGTTACTTACTAACATCAGTTGGCTCCTTGTTTCAGGTAACATCTCCTCATTTGCTAATCTTATTCGACTTTTCACTGCATAACAGTCTATTCGTGCCCCTTAAGAGCGGTAAACCAAGATAAAATAAAATCCATCGTCCCTGTTAAAATTATTTTTCTAATTATCATTTTCCACGGCCACTCGGTTTAATCTCGGCTAGTAGTTCCTACAATTAGACAAAACTTGTGTTTGCCCAAACTTTACCTCGTGGTTAGAATTTTCCAAAGCATGATCAGGTAACAGCTGATTTTTCGCGTAGGTGTCATTGGTGTTCTTTTATTCTTGCCGTAATAATATGCTCCGTAGTCCTAATTTAAAACAGCTCACATAAATATGAATATTGTATATGACTGGCTGGCTGAAGCAAGTCCCGCATTTTGTAGCAGTAGTGTAGATGATTTCTACCATGTGTTTGCTCAGAATTTGGCCCGTAACTCTGTTAATATAAGGAAAAAACTTTTTCTAGCGCGATCGATTTTGTTTGTGTTTTGGATACGCATCTGTTAGATTTCATTGATCTTTTTATCCCCATCCTCATGTAGCCATTCCCTTGTGAGGTTTGTTTGAGATGTTTTAGTTCTTTATGTAAGAACTACCAATGTTTTTATAACAATTCTTTTTTAACGTGGATGGTGGGTTTTCTCTCAATATGTTATAGATGTCCATTTTTCGATCTCAACACTCTGTAGGTCTAGGCAAGCAATCCTATTGTACGATTCTCCAGTTCCATCGTAAACTGCATACTCGGGTTTATTGAATTAAAGTATTTAAAAACTGTGGTCCTGTCTCCATATCACAAACGTGTCATTGACGTATCTGACAAGAAAAACGCGGACGCCGATTTTGTTGAAATTTTGCAGCAACAAAGTATTGGTCTAGAAGTACCACATGCTTATTCAGAGACAATGCACCTCTCAAGCTTTTAAATTTTTATTTACAATAGCAACAGAAAAAAATATACAAAGGGTCGAGTAAAATTCAAACAAGCAATATCTCCATAGGTAGTAGTATCTCTACTCTACTTCGTTAATGGGACTCGTTGATCGATAATAATAATAGTTGCCCATAACAGGCCTTGAAGGCCCTTTTGGGTCGTAACAGGATAGGTCTGCTACAATCTAGAGCCTACGGTACCACACGGATAGTAACGTGGCTAGCGCTACGTACCGACCGCCTATTATTACCCCAGAGTTTGACCTCCAGGTACTCATTTATTGCGTCGAGCTGGGCCGTAAAAATGCCAGCCATTGAACTGGCGAGAGAGGGATTCGAACCCGCAACTCTTGGTTTCGTAGTCTAGCGACCTATCCACTAAGTCACCACGGCTCAATAAATGCTACTACGGGCATTTATAATTTTAACTCACGATTTTTCGACAAAGCTTAAGTGCATCGTCTCTGAATAACATTTGGTACTTATATACCAAAACATTGGACACGAAAAGTTCGTGCTCCCCTTGTTAGCCATATGGCGGGTTTTAATGATATATTGATAGCAATCTCTACGAATTTTCCTATCGCTTCTTCGTCTTATCAAACAAAGTAGCGGTTCATAAGGCACTGCCGAAAGAGCTGCAAGATGTCATTAGGAAAACTTACTTCAGGTGGTCCAAGACATCTTGGATCGAAACTTTTATAAATAGGAACGTTATATCAAAACTGACCATTAAGTCTACCTTTTGTAACTGGATGTCTTGAAGGTGACTGACAACGTGCGGAAAGTGTCTTTCATGTAACCGCTGCTACACCCAATGTGTGGTTGTGACTAGACTAGACTAGACAAGTATTTCTCCAGCTTATAAGTAGGGCGAACGATGACACTGACGGGTCGCAGTGGTAAACCATCTTTATGGATTTTAGAAAAGCCGTATGTTCTTGGAGCAACGCCTTTCTTTAATGGCATCATCTAGAGAGGAAATTTTTCATCAGATTGCTCGTGTGACGTAGTATTGGTGTTGTGGAATCGCGTTTGAGAACAGTATAGTCCTCCTGTGACATTATAACTAGAGTATTACCTTTATCCGCTGATACAATAGTGACGTTATTCTTGATCTCACGAAGAACATTTAATTCCGCCCTTGGTAGGTTCTTCTTAGACGGCTTAGCACAGCGCAAGATACGCGAAGTCTCGACTCAAAATTCCTCTGTTTTATCCGTTGGAGGTTTCGTATAACTTCTTCTACGATAACTACAATGTCCCCAACTAAGATGCATTTAGGTGCTACCACAAACTTCCCTTGCTAAGGGCACTGGTGATGTCCTAGCTACGTTTATGTGATGCAGTCTAGGGTATTCCAGCCGTCTTTGTAAATTATGCTAGTCAGGCTGAAATGCATTTGCATCAGTTCTACTGAGCACAGAGCGAGGGTCCTCCTTGTAGTATGCACTTGTTTTCTGACAAAGACAGTTTTTGTTTCTCGATAGATTCGTTGGGCTTGAAGGGTGCACAGGCGACGCTTGACTTACAGATAATTCGAAACTATGTTCTACTCTTGACAAGGCGGCAATAAGAAGCAAAACTGGAGAGCAGGTGGAATTGCTTTTTACATTAGTTTTGAATTGTCTTACCAACTTGTAAATCTTCTCCCCATGCAGGTGTATCAAATAAATTCAAAGGATTTACGACCGGTGTTTTGATGCACCGTGTTGTTCGTTAGGTCGTGGTCATGGTTTGAAAACTTTCTCACGTCTGTCTTAGTCCTGCCTGAAAACTTTGGCGAAAGATGATGTAAAGTTATTAAACATAACGATATTTATATTTGTGACTAGTGCATACACCCGCATGTTACACAAATCCAAAGACTTACAGAACTGTTGCACAAAATTAAATAATTAAATTATTGTTTAACATTTCGCAAATTTCACTAATAACGAATAACAGGTAAATACAAATTATGCTTCGGCTAACATCCTGAAAGAACCTTCTTCTTCTTCTTCTTTTCCTTGAACCCCTTCAGGGTGTCGGATATGAGGTCCAGTCCTTCCACTCCTTCCGGTTCTTTGCCATTCTTTTCATATCTGCCAATGTTTTGCCCCTCTCGATACCGATTTCTTCGATCCTTTGTGTCCACCTCTTTCTGGGTCTACCCATTTTCCTCTTTCGTTCTCCTGTTGACTTTGTGATCTTTTTTAGTAGCGATTGTTCATCTTTTCTTATTATGTGGCCATACCATCTTAATTGCTTTCTTTCTATAAAGTCCATTATTCCTTCTTGTTTTAGAGTGTGTCTGATTCTTTCGTTCGTCTCTCTATCCCATTTGGTTTTCCCCTCGATTTTTCTTAGGAACTGCATTTCACCAGCATTGATCTTGCTTTCGTGCTTTTTGTTTATGGTCCATGCCTCACTACCATATGTTAATGTTGGTCTTGCTGTTGTATTGTAAACTTTCAATTTCACTTGCTTGTCTATTTATTGTTTTTGTAATATTGGTTTGTTTATTGCGTAGTATATGTTCCTCGTCTTTTTCATTCTATTTGCTATGTCGACTTCTATTCTTCCGTCATCTGTTATTACGGAGCCAAGATATTCTACTGCTGTGACTACTTCTATTGTATTCCCGTTTATTTCTATTCTTCTTATCATCTCTGATTTTTGTTATTTATAATCATCATTTTTGTTTTGTTAGTGTTTACTTCCATACCCATGTTCTCTATTTCTTCGCTCCATATTTTAACCAGTCCCTTCAATTTTTGTGGGTGTCTGCTATGAGTATTATGTCATCTGCGTACATTAAATTGTCTACTTTGATTGGCCTTAGTTGGTAATGTCCTATTTGTGTTTGCAGATGCTGTGTTTTTGTCCTTGTGTTTAATAAGATTTTGTCCATCAGTGTTATAAATAGCAGTGGACTAAGGCTATCTCCTTGTTTTATTCCTTTTGTCATGAGGAACGTGTCTGAAGATTCTCCGTTCATCTGCACTTTTCCTTTGACATTCTGGTACATGTTCCTGATATTTCTGATGAGTTTTCTTGGTGTTTATAATTCTGCCAAATACCTCCATATGTGACTTCTCTTTATATTGTCAAACGCTGCTTTTAAATCTATGAGTGTCACAAACAGCTCTCCTCCTCTTTCTATTGTTCTCTCCGTTATATTTCTTATTATGTGTATGTTGTCTGTTGTTTGTTTTCCTTGTCTATATGCTGCTTGTTCATCGGCTAGCTTGTGTCCTATGTAGTGTACGAGCTTCTTTTGCAGAATCTTCGTGTACATTTTGAATACTGTAGAGGAAAGGCAGATGGCTCTATAATTTTCACATTTTCCTGTTTCTCCTTTTTTGTAGATTGGTATAATTATGTTGTTTTCCCAATCCTCCGGTATCCGTTCTTCTTTCCATGCTTTATTAAATATTTCATGTATCCATATCTTTCCTTCAGGGCCCATGACTTTTATCGTCTCTGCCTCGACACCATCTGCTCCCCCTGCCTTGCCAAGTTTAAGTGTATTAATTGCCTCTTCTACATCCTTCATTTCGATTTCTATTGCGTTTTCTTGTTGTTCTTCATCCATATCTTCGTATTCATCTTGTTCTTCCTGTTGGTTTCGGTTTTCCTCAAATTTTTCCTCGTAGTATTCCTTCCATACATGTAGTATTTCTGTTGTTTCCGTTTTAATTCATTGTTTTGTTTCTTATTCCTCTTACTTCTTTTCCTTTATTACCTCTTAACTTTTTACTATTCCCCAAAAATGTTTGTTGTTTTTAGTGTATAGTTCATCTAGTTCCGTCCAAATTCTTCCCAGCATTGAGTCTTTGCTTTTCTTATGTCTATTTTGGCTTTGTTTCTTTTTCTTATATAATCTTCTTTGTCCTCTTGACTTTTGGTATCTATATATTTTTTCCATGCTTTTTTCTTCTCTCTAATTGCTCTCTTTACTTCTTCGTTCCACCATCTGGTCCTCTTAGTGTCCCGTTTAAATTTCTTTACTCCGCAGATCTGTCTGGCGTTCTTTATCAATGTTTCTTTGAATACTTTCCATACTTCTTCCACTGTCCCTTCCTTTCTTTTTAGTTCAAATTTTTTGAGTTCGGCATCTATGCTTTTCTTGTATTTTTGTGCCCTATCGGTATCTTTTAGTTTATATACTGGTATTCTCTCGTATTCTTTTCTCTTCTTCTGTAATATTTATGTCATTTAGTAATGCTCTCACCAATCTGTGTTGGGTGGAGAGTTCCGCTTCTACTATTATTTTCACTTCATCTATTTTTGTTCTAGTTCCTAGTGTATACCACGTAATCTATGAGGCTTCTTGCTCCTCGTTCTTCTGCTACATAAGTGTACTTTTCTTCTAGTGGTTGGTACCAAAAGTATTACAGACTATTAGGTCATTTGCTATGCAGAATTCAATCATTTTCTCCCGTTTCTGTTCTGTGTCGTTTCTCCGTATTGTCCCAAGCTGCCTAATCCTGTATTTATGTTGCTGCCTACCCTAGCATTCCAGTCTCCTATTATCAGTATTTTGTTACTCTTTTCTTTCGACTATCTATTGTCCTCTGTAGTTGTTCATAAAATTCTTCCCTCTTATTTACTTCTGCTCCCTCTACCGGAGCATATATTTGTATTATGTAGAAAATTTGACCCAGGTCCACTTCTACTGCCATTATTCTTGAATTAATTGTTTCTGCTTTTATTACTCTTCTATTTAATCTATCGGCGATAATTATTCCTACTCCTTCTTTACTTCTTTGTCCCGGATCTGTTCCTGAGTAATATAACGTATACTCATTCGTTAGCTTTATATTTCCTTTTCCTTGTTTCTTCGTTTCGCTTATTCCTAAAATATCTATTTTGAACTTGCTCATTTCTTCCGTTATGTCTATCTCCTTTCCGTTTAAAGCCGTTATATTCCATGTCCCTATGTTTACTTTAACTACCTCTCCATTTATTACCAGTTTGTTATATCTTAGGATGGCATGGTAACCATTTTGCCTATATTGTTTCATATATGTTATTAATTCCCTCCATTGTTCCTGGATTTCTTTTGAGTATTCTTCCTCTAGGTAGATTTTGGTGCCCTTTAGTTTTTTTGTTGATTTTAGAATCTCTATCTTTTTATTCCAGCTTCTTCACTCTAAACTTATTGGTCTTCTTCCTCCCTTCTGTTCACTTCCTAATCTTCTTATCTCTGTTATTTCCTCTTCCATATTCATAACTATGTCCATATCGCATTACAGAACTGTTGCACAAAATTAAATAATTAAATTATTGTTTAACATTTCCCAAATTTCACTAATAACGAATAACAGGTAAATACAAATTATGCTTCGGCTAACATCCTGAAAGAACCTGTGATCTTTAAATATCCAATTAGAAATATTACAATGTTCTTAAAATTAAAGATAAGTTTTAATCCTTTCTACTTAGAATATGTTGGAGTAGCAATTTTCAACGAACTTAAAAAGTTCTCAACGAACTTAAAAAGTTCGTTACTGAATTCTATATGTCTGTCGGTCTGTCTGTCGCTGTCACAAAATTATGGATTTTTTAAAATTTTAAAATGGATTCTTATAGGAAATTTTACGCTGATTTCAATAATGAAATCGAAAAAATTCTATGTCGAATAGTTTTCGAGATATTCGACTTCGAATTTCGTGAAAATTTTCGACATTACGATTTTAAATGTGATTCTTATAGGAAATTTTGCGCTGAATTCGAAAATGAAGAAAAAATTCTATGTCGAATAATTTTCCAGATATTCGATTTCGAATTTTTAAGTTCGTTCTGGGATTGCTTACAGAGCAATCTCTTCGCCGGCCCCATGTTTTTTTGTTGACATCAATCTCAAGTTTTTTTCCACGGTAAATTTAATCAGCTTTTCATAATTCTCGTTGATTGTCAAATGTTTCCTATGGTTTCCTTTAGTTGGCTTGTACATGTTTTCGGGAAAATTCGAAATCGAAATCGAAAGGTTTTTTTAAGTTCGTTCTGGGATTGCTTGCAGAGCAATCTCTTCGCCGGCCCCATGTTTCATCTTGAATTTTTGAAACACTAACAACTACACCGTATACGTTTATAAAATATATATTGGTCAATCTTACTATCCCTTCTTATTCACTTTTTACTAATTTTCCAAGAAAAAGTATATTTAACTGGAAATAGTTTCGCCATATCCAGTTCAACAATTCAAATATTATTTTTTGACTTACCAAAACTATCGTCAAATGTATATTTGAGGAAGTTCTTACAAACAATAAGAAAACTAAGGCTGGTTCTCGATTCGACAATTGAATGCAATGTAAATAAATGGAGGTTTGCACACGGCCGGCTAATTTATACTTCCTATGATGCTCGGTAGTGACGCTGCCGGTTTTCCTGGCGTGAATGTAGACGGCTTCACAATCCTACCACTACTTTATTGGATTGCATAAAAATAAAGCATAGCAAAAACGTGGAGCCTGCTAATTTCAGCAAACGTAATAATAACGCCGCTACTCCAATTTCATTTCTGTTCATTGTACAAATACTGTCAGCAACAAATTGCGCCGGTAATTTATTTAGGACATTTAGAACTGCGTAAATAAATGAAAACAGTTGTGTCATCGGAGAAATATAGGTAGCGGCGGCGCTAAAAGCGCAATAAATATTTAAGGAGGCGTCCTTTCTATGTTTTTACACTTGTCACAACTAACGTTTGCTTGCGGATGAGAGATAGCAGCTCAACTTATTTCGAGCAAAGCTCCCGCGCAAAACGAGCAAAACTGTGTTTAATTAAAACGGCGGTGACATAAAGGCCGTTTTGATTAGTTCCACAAAACAAGCTGCTGCAGCGCGGTTTGACAGATTTAACATTAAGCCCGACGGAAGTAATGAATGCGTGGCGCGGGTTCATAAATTCGTCTATTCTCCTAGCTGGCACCGCGGCGCGGAGCGCCTTCCCTCGACCGGGTTTTTCGTTTTGCCGAACAAGACGTTATTTTTCTATTCTTCCTTCGGGCACGCGCCGCCAGATTTCCCAGGAATTCCTGAGCGACGTGCCCGCGAAGGCGCTAATGACGCTTTCCCGGCGAGGATGCGTCGCGACGACGCCAATTACTCTCGAGCGTAAGCATGCAAATTCAAAAAAGCGCGAGTGCGCTTCTCGCGGGCGGAAGTGAACAACGGATTATCGAGATTCGGCGGAGCGATTAAGAGAGTCGGCAAAGTAAGATAAATGATACTTCCTGAAAGTAAGTCCACCCTCGGAGAAAATCGAAATGATTTCTAACTTCCATCGCGGCGAACACGGCATCCGAAATCTTTTAGCCTTGCTTCGATCATTTGACAATAGTGGCCTTTAGGAATGCTCGGCCTCGGCCGCATTGGAAGCGAATGCATTTCTCTTTTTCTGACAAGCTATTTATAAATCCGCAGAAGAATACGGAAACGATACACCAATTCCGATCGGTATTGAATGAAATGTAGACGCCGCCTTCGCCGCCGCGCAGCACTACGACTATTGAGTTATCAAGAAAGTTCGCCGCAAAAAAGGGTATAAAAAACGTAAACAACTTTGGAGGAAAAGATTACTATTTGATGTGTTTGGGTAAACACGCAGACATTTTATCATTCGAAAAGTAAGAGTTTTTCATTTTGAGAGGTCCTTGCAAAAACAACGCGTATTTGCGTTAGTGAAAAGTAAAAAATAAAAAATCATTTTTCATATTTAACTCAGAAATAACTGATATTGCTTGTCGACTTTAAAATCATTTTCCAGAATATTCTGGCACAGCATTTTGTATATCGCATTGAATATTTCATCGCTGCCGAAAATTAGAGCATGCCCACAGCAGTTGGCACAAGAACGAAAATGCATTGTTGCATATGTCAGTTCGTCCATTATTTTCCTTACTAAACCGACCGATAGAATTAAGATTGCCCATCGTTGCGCTTGCGAGGGGGAGCGGCGGATGACAAGGTTCGATTAAACTCGATGGGCTGATTATTTTTCAGAGCCTACGTGATACTTTCAAATTAAGCTGCGCAAAAGCCGGACGGAATTTCCGCAAAATAATGCCGAGTTTCATTTGTGAATAATGTATAAAAGCTTGTACTGAACTCCGTGACAATATTTATGACAGGAGTTAGCGAGCGGGCAAAGAAAACAAGACCGAGAGCCAGATCAATATAGCAAACATGGAGTCTGCAAATTAAAACTTTTCAGTCGCCGTGCAGCGGGCACGCGGCGCTAACGGCGGCGCTTTGACCGAGTGGGCTAATTTTGCCAAATATTTGCGGCGATTAGAGCGTAAACAAGCACCGCGGCGAGTATTTGTTCCGATTTTGTTTCGACGCCGCCCGCCGCGCACAATCGAATGATGGAACAAAACTCCAACTTCCAAGTCGCTTAAGTAGGCCATTCATATTCTTTTCGGGTAAACCCCAACCCCTCGCCGATAATGGGAGAGTCGAGATATTATGTAACGCAAGAGGGCGGATGATTAAAAGGGTGCAAGTTTGTTTCGTGATTAAAAATCGCCGCAATTGTAAGCACAGTCAACAGCTTTCTTTTCAACGCAAATATAAGCGTAAGGTACAAGGTGATCGAAGCGAGTAAAAGTAAGAATTCGGAAGAAAAGCAAGAGGATTTGAAAAACGATTTACAATGTGTCAATCAATCATTATGTGATGCAAAATGGTCTTTTTTATCGTACAACGTAGAGGTTATCGATTCTATCAATTTCTAAACAAATTTCAACAATTCAGGGTTGTATTATTCAACAATTCGATAATCAAAAAATAAAAAAAAACGGAATTTTGAGTTCGTTTAAATATAAAAATATATTTTTTTAAATACTGAGTGCCCCAAAGAATGTATGCGTTCTATAAATAATCATAAATACACATTACTATGGAAACTTATCAAGGGTTTACAGTGTAGTATAGGGTATCAACGTTGTGCACGTTTAAATACACAATAATTTGTATCAATACAATAACAATTTAAATTTACACAATACAAATTTCTATAAAGCACTGACATACCACTTATTTGATACCTGAAATGATCAAAATAATAATTACAAAAGTTATGTTAGAATAATTGATACAAATAACAAATGTTCAATTTAACAATTTCAGATAGTTTATATATTTACATACAATGACACAATAATAAATGTCTATGTAACTTTTCTGTCAATATTCGTATACATAGTTTTGGGTTAGGTTTACAGTTCTTATAGGAATGTTTGAGAATGCGCCAAGAAAATGTCAATAGTTGTCTGTACATGCACATGATGTTACATATTCAAGATACACATAATCATTTCGATATTGTATTTCGTGTATTTTTAGTACCACAAGTTATATTTTCCTTTAAATAAGCATATTTTGAAAAAGAAAATTAAAAAGCTGTAGGCATGGGAGATAAAAAAAATACCCCCAAAACCAGCACATACTATTATTGTACCCTTATTAAATGTAAATGATGTTTACAAAAATAGACATTTTATATGAAAAATTATCATTTAAAAGAAACCTTAAAATCAATATTATCGCCTTCAAAGTAGCTCTCCTTGATGATTATATATCGCTAGACATTGTATATCAGTGTCGTCTATTATAAGTTGTCAGGTTTTTGAAAATTATCTGCAGTTTCATAATACATGGCTTCAACAAAAAAGACAATTCCACCAGCACCGGAATGAAATAATTAAGTAAATTATGAGGTACACATTCCTGATCATATGTATATTCCTTGTAACGCTAAAAGTCCCCCCCCAAAAAAAAATAGTTGCGGCAGAAAAAAAATACGGCGCATTACTTTACGGACACACCTTGTATGAAATGCATAGGACTCGTACATTAGTTAATACTCCACGATTCATGTTGATCCAATATTAATCCAAAAATTTTAAAAAACTTCATCAACTATGCTAAAGGTCAGATTATTGTTTCCAATTGTCAAACAAAAAACAATGTTTTTAACATTTACTCATTCTAATCTTGAAAAAGTTTTACTCTCAAATTTTAATCATCAGCTCTTATGGTTTCGAGAAAACTTTTTTTAATTAAAAAGAAAAGGCGCAATATACACATAACATATCCTTTCCCATCCATATCAACGATTATATATAAGCAATAATGTTTACTTGTAATATTATTATCATACATAAAAATACCAATTTTTTTCGAACAAAAATTAATAATATCCTTGATCCTTGAAAGAGTTGATCCTATTAAAATCTTTAAGCTATAAAACATAAAATCATTAGATCATAATATCATTAGCACTCTGTCGATGCATTAAACGAACTGCTCGATATCTTAATAGATAAATCCAGCACCTTGACTAACTGACTAACTAACTTAACATGGCCCAGCCCAAACCCTTGATACCAGAAACAAATTCGAGGGCATATTGTTTATATCACATAGACCTTAGTAAGGTAAATCATTTTGCAATTCCACCCCCAAGAGGATGAAACTTAGAAAAAAAAGTTGTAAAGGCAATGCCCCTAAAAAAAGCTAAAGCATTCTTAAATAATGAAAGATATGATTCCCAAAATTCGCCCCGTAAGAAAGGGTACGATATTAAAACCCAATTATAGTAAGTATGTGGCACATCATTGGATGTAATAGAGAATGAGCGTACTGTTTGACGGTTGTTAAGGTAGTTTTGCAAGAGTATGAGAACGAAAAACCTCCTGATCGTAAAACCGCAGAAACCTAGCGTACAGCATATCACTAGATAGAAAATGAAACAATCTGGTATCTGAGCTTAGCGATCGGTTATTAGGTAATTGAAGTGAGTATGAGTTATGAAAACTTCATTAATCGAATGAAAACTAAAAAGTCCAGCGTGTTATATATCGTGGATTAAAAATTGAATAATTATTTCGTTTTTAATTTCAGTTTACCCTTCAAAATCAAATACATTCCCGAAAAGAAGAAACTCGGGGTAAAGTATTGGAATGGAGATACAAGCATGTAAAACATAATTTTCCATACGATGAAAATATAAAAGAAAATTCAAAGACATCGGACAACAAAGAGGAAGGACCAATCTCCAAAGAAGACGAAGAAAGTTTACAGGACAGATGCAGAAAGGCCATTAGAACAATTTTTCGATTGTTGTTAGAGCATCCATAGACCGTCTCGAATTCACTTGTATAGTATAAAAAAAGTGATTGACGAAAAATAAAATATATAAAAGTTTGTTTCAATCTATTTTTTATACTCTAATAGAGAACACAATCAAAAATTTTATTTCTATTACTCTGGCGTGCAAAACCAAAATATTTAATTTAGTCTAATGATAATAAACTTGCAAAGCTTGCAACGTATAGCGAAGTGGCGAAGCAGTCTCCCACGTAGTATTTCAAAGTTTTACGTTTAAATTAATCAGTGTTCAAAGACGAGTTGAATGATGTGCTACATGTCCTATGTTGCTATTTTGAAAATTTGAAACTGTAAAGGTCACTAACGCTGACCTTTGACCAATCAGTTTCAAAATCACTAGCAAACAAGCCTTTTGGTCGGTCGGACGGACGGACGGACAACATGAAGTTAGTAAGTGACTCCGCTTCGCTTCGCCACTTAATAATCAAGTTTAATCTAAAAAATATAGAAACAGAACTGAACTAAACAGAACTCAAAAAATCAGATATCGAGACTTTGAATCTGATAGGGAAGTCCACGAGGAGTAAGTTATGTCAAAAACGAACATTTTTTAATGGCACAAGATGTGAGGGAAGAAAAGTTTGGTGAAAGTGAAACAATTTTTAAACTCTGGTCGGCGTTTAATCTTTCTGTTCTCAAAACTCAAATCCAGCTTGACAGGAACCCGTTTTGGGTCGGTGGATAGGGTCTAAACCTCCGTGACCAAAGCTTTAAACAGAATTTCAGTTTCCGCATACCAGGAATCCTTCAAAGCGCGACAGGCACGCTGGAAACGCTGTGTAGATGGAGGAGAAAACTATTTTTAAGAATTTTAAAGAAATAAATGATTACCTGCAATACTTTTGTTTTTATTGAATTATTCCCGATGCTTTCAGAACAAACCCTATACATACATGGCATATTGCTGATGTACATGGTTTGTTCTGAAAACATTGAGCACCGTCTTCACTATTTAAAACATTCTGTAAAATCCTATATTAGTGTCGCACATAGCTGCGCATCGTCCTTTTGGCCTAAATCTCGTCGATGATGTGGAACCTTTTCCTTTTTAAATGTGATTTGATAGTTTTTTAGAACGCAAATTTGTGAATTGTTTGTACGCCTTGCTGGACTAATTGTATCGTTCTCAAAAACCGTCTAAATGATCCAAATAGTTTCTAAATATGAATATTACAGTTTCAACAAAATTAATGCAGAATCATTTAATTCGACGATCAGATACTACATGTGCTCACTCATCGGCGTCTTACTTCTAAATGACCAGGCCAATGATATGGTTCTCATTTATGCACATGAATTACACTCCAGTATTATCAGATGCCAGGTTACGACTTTTTGACATTTTTGACGGCATATCTACTCGGAACGTTTTGTTTTCATTAAGTTGCTCCCGACCAAAAGATGGAAATAACTCGTGAACATTTTTATGCGATTATCGCAACAACAGTGTGTCGATCAATTCACTTCGACTTTTAATGATGATGGCCTACAGAGCGACTGATTGTTGATTCCATGAATTTAATCGTGGTCTAGTTCGTTGGTGCATTAATTAAAAGAAGGCCGTCCAAACTCGGCTGTGGTGCCAGCAAACATCGATGCCGTCTGCGAACTGATAAAGCAAGATCGTCATATGACTTATCGTGAAATCCATCCTTAATTATTAGTATGGCTAGTATACATTCGATTTTCAACGAACATTTAACCGTGAAAAAGTGTGTGCGTTAGATCCCAGATAGTTAATGATCACTGAAGCGAAGGCTTGTATCGATCGGTTGATCAAAATGCTCAAGAATTACGATCGTGATAGTTCAAAAACTGTTTAAACATTGTCACAGATGACTAACCTTGGATTTACGCATCTGCGAAAGAAAACAGCAATCGACTGCATGAGTCTTGTAAGATGAGCCAAACCCAACAAAAGTTGTTCGCGCTTGAAACACGTATAAGTGAGAAGGCTACATATTACGCATCGCTTAGACCAAAAAAATTATAATAATGTAGTAAAATCTGGGAAATCGCACAATACAAAAACATACAAAAAGCCAATAATACGCAAGCGACATAGGTGCATTGTCTATCGTGACCACATATAAATAATGGTAAGGCCCTACACCCCGCGTGGGTGCACGGCCTGCGAACTGAGAGGTTAAGGCTCTCATACGTTCGCTCTTTCTGCCCGGTCGTCGCGCACCATCTCTGATGCGGGGAGATGTGGCAAGCACCGCGCCTAAGACGACCGCCATTATTACCCCTTGTTCGAATGAACGAAGGTACTCAATTATTTTTAGTGACTGAGTAGGCCACCCGCCAGGCATCAGAGAGCACCGGGAATTGAACCCGGGTCCGTCAGCATCGCAGCCCGCCCCTCAACCACGGGACCACACTGGCTTCTACATATAAATAGGAAACAAAAATAACCTAAACAGACGAGCCCAAACTTAGCCCAAAACCAACCATTCAACCAAAACTGCTTCTTAAGTCTTATCTATGTCCAAATAACAAGAAAGAATAATAGAACAAACGCCACACCACCAAATCCATCAAAATCAAGAGAAAGAAAACAAACACTAACGGATTTTGTCAGTAAATTTAAATACGCGTTTTACACAATCAAAACAGCATGATTTTAACCACAATCATAAGAAGAACTAGCTCAATAATAGATTCGACACTAAGAATTGCTGCTTGAAATACCAACGGGCGAAAAAGCCGCATACAAGAAATTACACTATTTATAAATTACAACAGGACAGATAATGACCTAATCTCGGAAAACCAGATACCATTGGGAACTTCTTCGGACCACTCCTCTATGTAATCTTTATAGCCGATATCCTACTATAAGATTACCAAGCCTCACAGAGCCTCAGAAAAGATGCAAAATCGTTTAGATTTGCTACAAAACTGTGGTAGCGGAAAATTAGTAAAGTAAATGATAAAAAAAAAATTGGCACAAATCTGGTTCACGAGATGATGTAGTTGTCCCAACCAAATTTTAAAGTAAAACAAAGTCATCCTTAAACCTATTTGAACATACAGAATTGAGATTTCAACCTTTCAATCCAAAACGCTCTGAATTATTAAAAGTGCACCCTGGTATATGTCTAACCGAACCCTTCATACCATCTCCGAATTCCCTTTATTATTTTAAATAAGAAGTACTGATCGCAACAATCCGCTATCAAGTGAATTCTATAATAAAGCTCTAGCAGGAAGACTACTAAAAAAGACGTGGCTAGAAGATCTGTCGATGGATGGTACCTAACTTATCTCACCCACCCCCCCCCCCAAACACACACACACACACACGCAACATTTACTTAATACTCTGTACAATATAATTTTAGATAAGATTGTAAATTTGCAGTAACAATATAAAACTTAGCTTTAATTTACACTGTAGTTTTTCTTCCAATTGAAGAACAACTAATAACTGTCTAAATTTCGAGTATTGGGCTACAATTAATAACGCACCAAATTGTTTCATTTAAATATTTTCCAGAAACAAACTATATAATGAATTAATTTAATACCCAACCCAACCATGTAAAAATATTTGAAGAAACACGCAACCCCCTAGTGATGATTCTGAAAACTTTTCAATCAGTCCTTGTAGGAGAATACTCTATTATTAACAAGACAATTATAGAACTCATTAACAGAAGATAATTTTGTCAGTCGAGACGAATTTAGAGGCTGACACAATGCATTTATATATTTGCCAATTGGAAAACACGAGTTATAGTCGTAAAGAGCCCAATTCTGTATCTTTGAAAAAAACTGTGTACTCAAAACGACAATTAGAACAAACGATGTTTGATTAGCATTTCCTCTGATCGGAGAAATCGCGGGGTTATCGATCGCGCTGCACACTTAAAATCAAATATTAACGCTGCAAACATAAAACCGAGAACTTTTAAAATGATATTTCTTGGCGGAATGGATGGAGGAGCGAAAAGGACTTACAAAACATTTTCTTTCAAACTAGTTTGCCGAGTTCAAAAGTACTCGGGAATATTTTATAGGCAGGTTGAGAGACAGGGCTGGATTTAGGGGCGCTGTAAAATCAATAAACGGTTCGGCGGCAATTTCCAGCTTACTGTTGCATTCAAAGTTAATTTACTGAATCATTTACGATTTGATAGCTTCTTTATGCCGCCGGGGAGCACTGCGAAAAGAACGCGCCGCGGCCGGCCGCCTAGACGGGCGTCTCGCGCTTTAATTCGTAATGTGCCGACGGAGGCTCGGTGCACGCAGGTAAACAGGTGAGCCTAACTCAATTTGTCGTTTTTAGCGGGTTAAGCGGCGGCTAATCGCCGGGCCTGCCCTCGCCGATCGGCGCCCGTCGCAATCCGCGCGCTTAAATTGGACGCGATATAATCCCGATGTTGCCTTTTAATTTAAAATAAAGCACCTTCCACTTACACAAACATGCACGGCCAGGGAGGGCTTCAGTATAGAACGCATGCGGCGGCACGCGAACGAGCGAGCGAGCGCTCGAAGCCAAAACTTTCTTCCTCTCCTCTCCGAGCCGGGATCTAATGAATGCAGTTACACCGTACATTTATAGCGTCATGTCAGCATTCAAACGGAGCTGTTAAACCGTAATCAACCAAACAGGCAACAACACCCTTCAACCTATCGGCGCCGCGATGGATCCGTTTCCGCAAATTAAAGAACGGCCAACGGGTTGCTTCAACGGCACTTTAACGGGAGAGGTGACCCTCTCATGCAGTCCACATGCATTAAATGCAATTCAGATTTTTTTGCAAAAAATGTTAATTTTTATGATGATAAAAAATTTAAACAAATTAACTAAAGGGTGTCCCAAAAGCAACGCAGGTTTTAAATTGTGCGCCACTTTTTCTGGAAGATTGGCAGCGTCTTGATTGGTAACATCTTGCAGTAAACAAATTGGGGTTAGTCAATACTCGACGGAGAAGCGAGTGACGACTACACGGAGAAGCACGGAGAATGTTTCGCCGAGACACCTTAGTGGATACGTTGATAAGCAATTTAGGGCACATAAACTCTTCGGATCATTCAAGAACGGTTTATGCATACCCAAAGAGTAACAAGCAATAATTTTATGCTGGTGGCATAATTTTGAAAATGAAGGCGGAAGCGCAGCAACTATCAATGGTAAAGGTTATCGTGAGATGATGGTGAATTTTTTGAGGTCTCTTTTGTACGGCATGGATTTGGATGACTTGTGGTTCCAGCAAGACGGCGCCACCTGTCATACGACAATCCAATGGTTAGGGCAAAAATTTAATAGGCGACTTATCTCCCTTATCACACCGTGCGATATTTTCCTTTGAGGATTTGTGAAGACCAAAGTTTGTTACGAAAATAACTTTCTGGATAAAAGCAAACATTCGAAGGTTTTTCAAAGAAATTGATTCAAATTTATGCGCAAAAGTAATCGAAAACTTCATCAGAAGAATTCGAGAGTGTCAAACGAGCCGTGGAGGGTATTCATCAAATATACTATTACATATTTAATGGCAGTGTTTACCCTTTAAAATATCAACTTTGTGAACTAATAAATAATTTTATTTTAATTAAATCCTCCGTTTTCTTAGGCACACCCTAAATTAAACCTTCAGTTCCTACATTCCTCCTTTCATATCGATTGGACCTACTCTTCCATTTCGTGCTGTGAGGCTTGAAAAAACTTCCTAATATTTACGAATCATTTAACAAGTTTGCATTTTTGCTGTTTTTCGTGTTGTGGTGTGATAGCAATCTTTATCTTTGGATTCTAGATAGCAATAACACAACAGAACTTCGAGTTATAATTCGCTATTACTGGAAACTGGAACTATCAACAAGAGATACTACAAAGGAAATCAGTAAGGTCAAACCGTGAGCCGTGTGACTGTTTCGAATTATTACTCTTTATTTCAAAGTCTTCATATTGGTATCTTGGACAGATTCGACAACTTGCAGAGCGTCAAAAGAAAGACATTGATAATGGTGGACTGTATTTTGAAAACATTTTCGACATTAGTTTGCACATGTTTAAAAAATTTTCTATAATCTTTTTTTGTATAGACTATAATCACAAATAACAATATCAAATTACTGCGCTCTACCTGCATTCTTTATAGAAAACCATAGAATAGATAAGCTTTTTGTGTTTAATTTGGCAAAACCCAATCATAATCGCCTGTAAAATTTTGGCTTGAGTTCATCAACTTATCACTCAGTTATCTATCTTGAAATACCACATCAGATTTAACAATAAAACTATAAATTCAAGCATTTAAAATTACAGTTCAAAAGAACTACATCTCAAGAGGGTAACCTTTATTGTAGATAAAGCTCCATATATATAGCTTCTAGCACATTCTATTCAAAACTTTTTTTTAGAAAATGCAACTAAATCAGCTGTTCAAATAAACCCGTCACATTTTCCTCAAAAAATACATAGTCCTATTTTAGTAACTTTTCAGCTTAAAATTTTGTGAATATCAGTTAAGATGTTTTGGCATTTACCATATGGTAATCGAATATAGAAATTTTAAAGTTCTAAAAATAATTTCATATACAGAACTTGTTTTGAAGACTGTGAGAAAGTTTAACACAATTGATTATCGCTTTTAACCTTACAGCAATAGTATTAACGACGTTGTTGCAACACGATGTTCAATTTTGCAGGCACCCCCCTCCCCCCAACTAGGTAAAAACAAGCTTCACACATGGCGAGAATAAAAAAGTCTACTAACAAATTATTATCTTATCAACCAATTTTTGCGTTAACTTTGCAACAATTCGTGTTTTTCAACAAAACTATGACGTTACTTAGATTCCAAAAAGTTTAATATTTTTTTCTTAAATTCGCCACATCATGCAACGTGAATCAGTTGGAGCATTTGTTTGGTACCGAAGCCAACACAAAAATAACAGCAAGTAATTTCGTTTTGGCAGAGTTGCAATAAATTTTATTCTGCAAAATAGAGGATGACACAGAAGTCAAAATAAGAGATAAACGTTTCGTTCAGCAACATTTATAGTATTACAAATTAGAAATGCAATATTTCTTCTGCGGTGCTTTTCATAATTCCTTTAATCAATAGATTAAGTACACAATACGGAACGCAAAGTAGTAACTGAAGAGGCTTGTGGGATGACGGCATTATTTATAGATATTGGTGGACAGTGGCTTTTTCTTAAAGCTTCACTTGCGTTAATTTGCAGTCACTAATTTTAATTTTCCACTAGTAGTCCAGTCATGTAGAACATTCAGATGATCTTGTAGGTATGACTAGCAAGAATCGCTGTATCGTCGCCGAAGGTTACGATTAGGGTAGTTGGTATAATAGGCATATTAGCGGTGCACAAGAAATAAAATATGAGGTCCAATAGACTTCCTTCTGGTACTTGATTTTATTTGGAAAAATCTAAGACTTCATCATTGACTTTGATTCGAAACTGACGAGTGCTTAAATAGGACTTGAACAAACTGAAATGTGTTGGTAAAAAAAGCTTGATCTTATAAAGTAGGCCAGTGTGCCATACTTTGTCGAAAGCTTGACCTACATCCAGAAACACTGAGACACATTATTTTTTTGTTTTCCAGTGAAGAGTTTATTTCGTGGACGATACGGTGTTGAGTTGTAGATTGGTGGTGGCGGAATCCGAACTGGTGATCAGGAATTTCATCCGGGGGTGGTCTCATTCTGTAGAGAGAAAGCATTTCTAGTAATTTGAAGATGGTTGATAGTACACTTATGGGTTGATGATACGATGAGACGTCATTTGGATTTTGACCGGGCTTGGGAACCGTAATTATCTTCGCCAACTTTAACTGTTGAGGTCAATGCTGTAGTTGAAAAGCGGCGTTAAAGATGAATATGATCATCACAATACTTTTTCTTGGGAGTTATTTCAACATTTTTGGCGTAATATTATCGGGACCAGGTGATTTTCTGTCATTTAAGCGAATGATTTCATGTTTGAGTTCTTTGGGGGTAAATGAGCTGATAGGATCTGTTTGAGGTAAAGGATTGTCGAAGAGAACATATGATATCTATACTTTATATTTTAAAAAATATGTTTTACATGTAATATAAAACCATAAATTGCACTTAATTGTAAATTAGTTACTGAAATTAGATAATTAGCTAAGATACATCACAAGAATTCCTTCAAACGCATATTCAACATGATCCAAACATTTGAGGTGGGTTCTTCATATGACGATATGGTCATTTCTGATCTGACCAAAAATAACCACGTATCATCAAGAGCAATTTTCGATAAAGAAAATCTTAGTATAACAATGAAGGATTGGCTTAGAACGCTTGCCGCTCTTTTATTCTTTTGTTGGGTTCTTTATTAGTAACACTTTTGTTAATAATGCTGCTCCCTGTGGGATATCCACAGAAGTTTGATTGTCAATTTTATCATCAAATTAATTTTTAGATAAACAATCAAAAGAAGAGCATGTTTTCTAGTCGATGCAAATTTGAAAATTCTAACTCGGCAACTAACTCACGCAGATATTTTTAGTCTTAGTCCAGGCTGCTATTGCATATTCTTAGGTTTTCATTTATTATCCTTTCCTTGTTAGTGATCAGCATCAAATCATCTGCATATATATATATATATCAGTTCCGTAACTTCCATATCTTTCATTTTCCAGTCTCCTACTTTGTATTGTTCTGCGGTTCTTTTTGCTTCTTTGATTCTCTTGTCTTCTTAGTCTTTTGGGAACAAAAATGAATGATATCAATATAATGATATTTAAATGACTTGTTCACATTTGAAATAACAAACAAATTAATTTCCAGCAGCTTCTATTTACATACCCAGCATCACCTACTATTTCCTTTACGATGTACCTACCCACTATTTTCAAATTTGCCCCTGTCACTTTACATGCATGATTTATAATGGACAATTGGAATTTTCTACGCAAGGGATGTATTTAGCCAGTACAACTTTTTAATAATATATATATATATATATATATATACCACTTCATAAAAATCCATATTGATATTATATTAACATGTAAACATAACAGCAACGATTAAAATTTGTTTATACTATTTCATTGGTTTCACAGAAAGTATAAAGGATATGCAATTGTTCAAGAGTATTACCTTGCCAAAATAATAGAAATCAAACTGAAACATTTCTACAAAAAAAATAATGGCAATATTAAATTTTTGGATCGAACGTCTTAAGGGGGGAGGGGGAGTTATCAAAAAGACTAGAGATGCTATCTACAGTTGGGTTATATTTTATATTTTCGTATCAAACATTTTTCCTTAACAAATACTATCACAAATTTTAAATAATTCTTTAAGAAATTAATTTTCATTTTAAAAATAAGTTCCCTAATACTGGCTGCTTAAATTATATAATGTTGAGATGAGAGATTTTGTGAATATACAAATATTTGGTTTAAAATTCAGTTAGCAGTAATATGGGGTGATTTTATTATTAAATTTTAGAAGTGAACGACAACAGGGAGGGCGACCACATGAGAGCCTTAACCTCCCAGTTCGCAGGCCGTACTCCTATGCGGGGCATTAGAGCCTTATCATTATTACCATTATTATTATTATTATTATTATTATTATTATTATTACTACAGTATAATCGTATGTCTTTTTTAATTATTACCAACCGTATTACCTTCTCGAGGAAGAATTATTATTTTTAAATACAACTAAGAACAGGTAAATCAAAAAATAAACAAATATTTGACAGTCTTAAGATAATCTTAACCTAAAGTCGCATATTATTTAAAAAAGCATTTGAATAATTTTTAGCTTACTTATTATTTACATGAAAATTGGCAAGTAAAAATTTAAAATCCAAGTAAAAGCAATCTGCCATTTCTCTAAATTAACTCTATTTAATTTAAGGTTTTTCAGGCAGCCCACTAACAGTTGTAACAAGTAATTATTAATCAAGTTCACTCGCCGATTCGGAGCTGGAGGAGCAAATGAAAAGGCAATTTACTTTTTCATCCGACGCTCGAAGCTTTACGGCCATGCGGCTGCAGAACGAGCCGTGTTCCGCTTTCTTCCGATGAAGTTTCGAACCTGACTACAATCTCCAAACTCGGAGAGCTATAGATTTATGTCCCTCTGCTTATATAGTGCGAAGTTTGCACAAATGAAACCTTCGCCAATATAACAAATGCACCCGCTGCCCTGGCCGTCGAAAAATCGCAGCGGCACAATGCAATTAAAACAAGGTGCGCACGGGGGCGGTGGGGCGCAATTCAGTTAACTGCTGAATTCGAAACAGCGGCTTCTGAAAACTGAAAGGCATCCGAACGCGGCGCTTCAATACGCCTGAATTAACATCAAAACGAGTTAGCGGTGCGCGAATCGCCGAATTTCGGATTTCGGCCGCGTCCCGTTCGGCGGATGAATTAATAATGGTGCGTCGCGCGCCAAGCGCAGAAAAACGCTGCCCTTGCGATTCGCTGCAAATATTAAAACGCGAAAGAAAGAGCCGGGGGCGGCTGCATGCAACCTACAATCGATAAAGGCGAACTCGGACAAATTTCCATGTCTTGTCTATTTTCGTTGATTGACAAATACATCTGTTTTTCAAGGAAGACTACATTAGTCAACGATATTGTGGATGTTTTCCGCGCCTGTCGGCAATGATCGCGCATTTCATTCGCTCTATAAATAAATATGTAGTTGCAAAGGCAATCGATTAGATGAGAACATTGTTTTTATTGGGGATTTATGACTGCTATATTTAAATTACATGTTAAGATTGTTACACGCAAAAAAACTAATCGTATGGTAGCGTACTATTATGCAACCAGTTATACGCTCGCTACTATTTGTTGCAGTAATTTCCCTAATAAGAATGCAGAACGAACACGAGTATAATGAATATGACTTTCAGCTTATTGTAAAGTGGCAGCATAAAATGCAAATTGAATTGTATGAGTAACTGACGGATGACAAATTAATTTTAATATTTAAAATTAATTTAGAAGGCAGAGAAGGAATGGCTGCATTAAAAAATATTTCAAAGCAGTAACGCTAATTATTTCTAATTACATTAAAAATAAACAAAAATTTTTTGTATTTTATTAGTTCTTATATATAGATAATACTAGGATCAGATACATTTTTGTCATCCATTATATGAAAAAAAATTAAAATACTTCCATTTCAACAACAGCACTTGAAAAGAATTTCACAATACCGTTATACATATAAATAATAATTTCTTTTTATAAAAGGCTGCAACTATTTCTGAAATTTCTAGAAAGGAATTAAATAATGGAAATACATTTTGATTTGTATGATGAAAATTTGCTATACTTTATATTTTAAAATTCCTAAAAAGAAATAAAAGATGCAAAATTTGCTGGTCACGTCTTCGCTGTGTCAACAGTAGCACTATCTTGTTGAAACTATAAATACACGAGCAAAAAATTGAGGTCACATTGAAATTGTAATATATTTTAGAATATTCAGTTAAACGCTTTCATTTGTAAATTGTAAATCATTGCACCTATTTCGTAGGCTAAATTCAATATTTAATATCAATTAGAAAGCGTATTTTTTGGTTTTAAGATTTATTTTCAAAAACCAACAAATTTACATTTTAAACGAAGCTCGACTTTTTGTTATTAGGTCCCATATAAAAGTAAAAAAAATGAAAACATCAATAATAACGTGTAATCCCTTCTCTTGCTTTAATGACTACTTGAAGTCAATGAGACACACTTCAATTTAGTTGAGGATCACATTCTGATCAATGTTACTCCACTCCTCAAACAGCAACTCTTTCAGCTCCTGGGCAGATCTTAGAGCTGGTACGTGCCTTCGGATAGGTCGGACACGTCATCCCAGACATGTGCAATGGGATTCCTGTCTGGACTAAGTGCCTAGCTTCTTGAACCGTCTAATTCCTACATCATCAAGATACTCTTTGACAACTCTGGCTACGTGAGGTCTAGCATCATCTTGCATGAAAATGCTATGCCAAAAACATAACATGATCTTGTAAAACCTCCGTAATGTACTTCTGAGCTGTCAAGGAGCTATTTTGTATGCAAATCAACTCTGTGGGTGCTTGTGAGGAGATTTCCGCCCAAACCACAACCGGCCCACCGCCAAATGGAAGTCGCTCATCAATACTGTAGGGCATCTTTCTCCAGGTCTTCTCCATACTTGCCGACGTCCGTCTAATCCAATGAGGTAAAAATGCGACTCATCTCATCTCGTCATTATTCCATGCCAGGTAATTTCGAGCAAAAGCCAGTCTTGCAATTCGATGCCGGCGTTGCAATAGTGGACCCGTACTCATCCTCCTACAAGACAATCCCGCAACACCAAGTCTTCTAGTGGTCAGTCCACTAACATTTACATCTCTAACTTCATAGGGTTGATTTCGCAACGATCATCTTTTTGAGTGGTGACTCTTTTTCGACCTGGTCTTCTCGTTATCAGGCCAGATCCCTCAAAATTCTGGTGCACCTTTTCTACAATACCTAAAGTCATTATGACCTGTTAAATAAACCCTACAAACACACCACCGTGCAATTAAAAGGTTTTATGCAAAGAAATCAACGTTAAACATCGACACACAGACTGAAATGGTAATCTTCAAATAGAACGAGTGCACGCTATTTAATAAAATTCGTAACTGCAGTGACAATACATGGTAGATAACAATATGGCGGATAAGTTATTTCTCGGAAAACAAATGATTAGTGCAAATATAAGCATTTTAGTGAAAATTCTAAAAATATATCACAATTTCTATGTGACCTCAATTTTTTACTCTCCATTACAGTTTTGTTTCATTTAATTCACCCATTCAACCATAGGTATTTATGTGACACCATACTAACAATGTTTCTACAGTAATCAATTCTGCTGGTGAATCCTGTAAAATAATGAATATCAAAACTTAATTTTAGTTATGTCAAAATTGTGCATAAAATTTTCGCCTTCTGTTCCTCTTCAACTATGTAATACAAACTTTGAAATTTTTATTTTACATTTCCACCTCCCTCAATATTTTAATAGATTTCTTATTGGTAATTATAGGGTAATCATCAACGTCAAATGATGATTGTTACAAAGGGTGTCGTATAAATTTCTCATCCTTTTCATTTCTGGTTTTGCTTCCTTTTTTTAATAAAGTAATCAATACTTCGCATGCCTATGACGCTTGAAGATGTATTTATCATTTATTTAAAATAATTTGACTGTTGCTAATCAACTTTAACATATCTATTAATTTTAAGTTGGTTACAAATAGATACAAATAGAAAAAATATTTTATTGCTAAAAGGGCACATGCTGCATATTATGGTTTCAAAAAAACCAGGCGACACGATAACCAATTCAAAAAGATTGATGAAAAATGGTAGATTCAAAAATCATACTTCAAACTGTTCAAATCAATTTGATCACAAATACACACAAATTATTAGATAAAGTTGGGGTTTCCAAATCATATGTAGCCTTGGAAAGATGGACAGTTGCAGATGTGTACAGCATAATGAGACCCAAGCACAGCAAAGACCTAAGCTTGCCTTCAAATCTTATAAATCCTTATAATTATCTCTTCAACAAACACATTAAGGCATTATTGAGACAAAGGTGAGCAATAATTAAGTCCATGCTAAAAATTCCCAAACGTCGTAGTCACGGATTACCATCCTGAACCTGTTCCTATTTTATTTTTATTTTTTTAATCTTTTCATCAGTCTCACTACATTTATTTCTCCACGTGGATTTATACTTTATAACTTTTATTTTGGAATCCTTTTCCCTGTATTCTATAACTTTATCTGTGAGGGACTACATATTTAGGTTTTCTTCATTTGCTCGTTTCGCATTATATATTCCTTGTAAGCCCTGGTATGTATCGGAGGAATTTCGTTTCGGTTATTTGAGTATCTTCTTGTTTCTGTTAGGACCAAATCTTCGCTGGTTTTGTATAATTTAACTTGTTTCCGTTCTTGGTTTGTTTTTTAGTATGCTTTGTATTGTTCCACAAATAACTTGAAGTTTGTTTATTTATTTTTTGTCTTGTTCTTCGTTATAAAAAATTCCACAGCTTAGATAATTGAAGTGGGATACTTGTTCTAATATTTTATCATTATTGTAACGTTTTTGGATCTTATCACTTCAGTTTCTGATATGGACATTCCATGTTATATTGTTCAAATACTGTGGTTTAATGCATATATTTCTCTTTGTAGGTTATTTTCTGTTTCAGTTGTAAGTACCTGATTGTCAGCAAACAATAGCCTGTTTATCCACTGTTTTTGTCCTATCCGGGACCTCCTGATTTGTTGTCATACAGTTTGTTCAACCAGCTATTTTTATCTTGGTATTTTATATAGACTTTTTGTGATATCTACTAATTGCTTGGAAATTCCTTTTTTCTGACTACGTAGTCAAATGTCTTTTAATGGTCTATGAATTGTAATTAAATATCCAAGTTGTATGCTCTTCTTTTCTCTATAATCTGCTATAGAGTAAAATTTCTGTATACAGGAGGTGTCCTTTCAAAACACATTTTGCTCTGGTTTAGATTAGTTTCTGCACGACTTGCTTTTCTGGTTCTTCTTTCTCTTTCTTCATTTTGCTAATTACTATTGCAACATAGTTTTGTTGGAATATTCTAGTCTTTCTTTTCTTCAATATTGTTGACTCTTGTTTCTTTTTTCCTATTGTTCAGTTTTTTACAGCTTTATAAGCGAAAAGCTGCGTCAATTTTTCCAGCTTTCTCTGTGAGCTTGTGTTTTTGTTTTGTCTATATTTCTTTTCATTGTATACTAATAATAAGTTTCTCTTTAATTTTGGAAATATTTTTAGTACGCAACCCTTTTAGCATCATTAATTTTAGGTTCCTTTTTTATTCATTGAAGCTTCGTCCGCTGCCTGTTGTACTGAATTTACTATAGTGTTCCATTCCTCATTAATGCCGTCTGTTGGCATTTTAATAAATATTGATTTAATCTATTCTGATGTGGGTACGTATGGTCTTGTTTTCAAGAAGACTTATTTTGTAGTATACTAGTTTGTTGTGTTTGTGGACTGAACTTTCTTTAATCTTTCGCCATAACTAGGCAATTGTCTGTGTCCGTGCTTAGTTCACATCTTCTATGGGCTCTGTGTTTACAACTAATTTAGCACATTTTTCGCTTGTTATCACTTAATCTAAACTTTTTCTTCCTCTTGCTTCTCACGTATACATGTGAATGTCATTTTCTTTAATAAATTATTAATTCTTAATTTGTTATGTGAATAAAAAATGATTAGTGATGTTCCATTATTATTCAATAATTTCTTAATAAATTCCTGTGCCTAACACGGCTCTATCCCTCACCCTCGCATTTAAGTCTCTTGTTATTATATTCCTAAATGTGACACTTATAAATATGAATTTGATGGATCTTCGGAGGTCTTGTATATTTTAAATGTCTTCCAGATGATTAGAGTGCGACTACAAAACTTTGCTCAACTGAAACATATGTATGTCATTTTGGTCTAGTATTCCCCATGTAGGCTGAAGAAAAAACGACTCTAAAATTTCATCATTAGATTATTACTCATTCGTTAACTTTCTTAATGCACGCGGTTTAAAAACAAAAATAGAGTACGAAAATTTCTAATTTTTAAGCGGGAGATAAAAGAATTTTTTTTTTCCGACTAATAAAATTGCCAACCTATAGGTTCCGCAATATTTGGAACACCCTTTGTAAATTTGCAGTTTATTTGATCTAGTATTTAACTTTATCGTCAAGGCAAATTTTAATGCAAAGAAAAACAGACATTTATTATCTATTACAACAAGGTCGATTTTATTTAGATTTTAATTAAAATAATTCCACTTCACGGCCAGGCCGCTGTAACACCTTAATCAAAATGTCTAACATTTTAGTTCACGTTGGAACACACAAAACAGCAAATCCTAATAAAACTTCCTCGCCGGCCATTCTAATTGGGTCAGCGCAGCAGCTCCAAGGTGAGGCTAATTTATTCCCATTAATAATCCATTTTTCGATTAAACTTCTAAGCATCGCCGAAATTTATCATCGGGCATCTGTGTAGCAATTAATTTGTAACGAAGCTGCAGACATTTACATATAAAGCTTCCTACTTTTCGCTCCCAAACGCTGCCGAGTAACTGAAATTTATGAATGGCTGTCGGCATTAATATCAGCAAATACCTACTGAGCTGCTCAAGTTCGGTTAATTGTATAATAAATTAATGGCAATAATCATTTACCTTGCAGTCTTAGGCATTGGAACAGTTACGCGAGTAACCAATCAAAACAGGCTGTAATTCGCATTGTGGTGATGTAAATTAATGATACGTAAGTTTAGATTTCAAAAAAAAGAAGTAAAGGTAAAACTACAAATTTGTATATAAAAATGTTCCAAGCAACAAAATGAATCCAATAAAATGTGACAATAATACATTACAACAAAAACAACGCAATAAATAATTTCGTACAATTAGGTTTAAAATTTATTTTTTTTTTGTTGGGGAAAAGGCAAATAACGAATTACCCCTTAGATTATAATTTAGTTAAGGCTAAAATTAAAATGCAAAGGGCAATGAATCACTCGTTTTAAACGTATTAGCAGAGAACAAAATTAAAAATAGTCTAGGGCATTTACGCCGCTTCTTACGCTTCATCATATAAAGTTAAGCATATACAGAAATTGTTAGTTAGAATCGTTCCATACTTCTTTAATTATATAGTTTTTTAGTTGTACTCATTTTTTATAGATATTTAAATAGCTAGATATTAACAAAATGTATAAGAAACACGGTTATGAATGGTTCGAGTAAAATATACAGAAAATGTGTAGTTGACATGTAATTTTATCTTCAATAAGAACATTGTCTGGAAAAATATTATAGCTTTAATAGCAATGCAGATTTCACATTTTTTAATTACCAAAATGAGAGTATAAAGAATCAACTTTGGTTTTACAACAGCATTTTAACATATAATGGCAAAAGTTTAAATGTAATCCCATCATTATCTATTCTTTGATATCGTTTGAGCAAGAATTACGAATAATAAACTTTTCCATAGAATTAAAGTCATCGCTCTGGATAAATTGAAGGAAAATATAGATATGTTTATTTGAGAAACTTTAAGAAAAGAATAGAACTCTTTTTTTAGTGAGTTGTTGGAAAAGTTTGTGCCCATCGGCTATAACTTAACATTTTTGTTGACTATTTATTACGTTTTTAATATCACTCGATAGCTCGCGATTTTATAAACATTTTGATATATAATGATACTTCCTTTGCTGCTCAAATTTTCAATACAAACTCCGACTAAATGCTTCGGAGGCTGCTAAAAAGATTTGAGAAGAGTGCGATGGCAATTCGAACAACGCAGAAATGGTTGAAGGTAATCAAAGAAGAAAGTGACTGACTGACTTGACAATCCGAGATCTGAATGTCCATGACAAATTCATTGTACCTTTAAAAAAGTATGACCATTTCCATTTACTCACCCGGAAGTTTTTAATGGTAGCGAGCAATTTCTCTTGCCCTAGATAACAATGCTTTCCTCGAAAATTTATTATTATATAGTATCACAGCCAAAATATTTCAACTCAAACGCCAACCGTTAGAACACGTAACTAAACTCAATTGCAAAATAAAAATCCCATTATAACAGGCATAATTTCCAAAAACTTTTCTTTTATGCTAATTTCCCTTGTTACCAATGTGTGAAATAAAAATTCGAATTCATGACTACAGGAAAAACTGAGGTCAATATTACAAGGGTTCAAAAATATGCTTTTCTGTACAATTTATATTAATTAAACGTATTAGTCAACAATTGAATTTAGCGACGCTCAATACGCACACCATATTAAAATACAATATTAGTTTCTCCCCATACTGGATCAATATCAAAACAATCTGGTGTGAACATCACACGACTTTCCTTATCCTATTATTATATATTATAGCGGGTCCATCGTCTCGGCCCTGCGCTGCTCTCGTCCCGGAACTTGTTATTTTAAAAAAGGACGAGGCGTGAGTCCAACAATCGAAAGCTGATTAAAATAAACAGTACAAGACAACAATTGACTCGTACTTACAATTTTGCTACGTCACTGAAAGTAACCGTGCGAGCTCGGCCGCACAGCCTTCCCCATTATCGCCTGCGTGCTCCCTCCTAGCAGCCAAACGCTCCCCCTGTCCTCCCGCAGTCGGCCAAGAATCTCTCCGAGAGCGCTGTGATTGGTCCGTTTAATTAATTTTTAATCGGCTATAACTTATTTATTTGACCTCGGATCAAAAAATTTCATTGTAATTTTTTTGTTCTCTCGGTCTGATTTAACCGGTAATATAAATTTCCCAAAACATTTTATAAACACCCGGTATATTAAAAATCCTGAGCTTCAATTTTTTTCGGGTTTTACCAACTTTTATTTTAAATTCATATTTATCTCGTGATAACAAATCATTTTTATTCTCATGAATTTTTTGTATCTTCAACCGTTTAGATTCGCGATCGATTTTGCGACCTTGCGACCAAACGACTCGGCCGATTTTTTTGCACTGCGTCCCCTACCTACAAGTAACTTGCATACCAAATTTCAAGTCTCTAGCTCTTACGGTTCTCGAGATATCCTGTTTACTGACAGACCGACAGACAGACACACACACACACACACGAACCAACTTTTTTGGTATCCTGGGGCTACAATTCGTCCAGAAATGTGAAAAACTGGGTAGGTCAAATTTCCACCGATTACATTACTTTCCTTATTATAGGATAAGGAAAGTAAAAAGGTCCACTGATCACCACTACACTCACAAAACATTAGTTCGTAATATATTACAAATGGTCACCCAACGTGAGTTCTTATGTTATTAAACAAAAATGTTTCTATCAAATATTTCAACTAAAGATTTATATCCGCCGTACTTAATGTAAATGTAAAATTAATTTAGAATTGGCTTAGTTCAAAATATTGACATAAATTTCTTCTTATAGGCCTTATCTGCAACATCAAAGAAACCCAATAAACTATTGTTAAAACAGCGAGTGCGAATATAAATACGTGATTTGCAGAAAACTTGTGATTATTGCATCCGACAAAGTTAGGCAGTATAAATCAATTGAACTGTTAGAAAATAAAACAAACATGGGAAACATTGTGTGGCAACAAAGAGCATCAACAGTTACGGTGGTAGGAAATAACATTATTTCAAGTAACACTTAATACCTTAGATACCTTAATAACACTATTTCCAGTTTTTGCAAATACTTATGTAAGATACGAACTAATCAATTACAGATGTGGTCTCAGAGTTCACAAAATTCGTGGTAATGATAAAACACTATATGAGATCCCTGATGATCATGTGGAAGGTTGCTAAATAGTAAAATACTATCTGATCACGACTATTCTATACAATATGTTATAATAATTTTCAATTAAGATAATCATAACTATTAGAAAATACCATGAGTGAACAAAACGACAGTGATAGATTATATAAAACATATAGGAAGTTGTTCAACTACTGTTCAACATTAAAAAAAGAAAATTGAATTTACATCACGTAATAAGAGAAACAAACACCAATATGTAAAGAAAAAAAGAACATCATGGTTCATAAACGTTCGTTTACAATAAAAACAACACCGATGATTCTATGTATTTTTAAATGGTGTTATAACCAGATTTTTTTGTGGAATAGTCTATTCCATCACGTGCATACGAATGTAATAGATTTTGAGTTATAAAAATAAACAAAGATTTGATTCTGGACTTTTTAAAGCAAAGTTTTTAAAATTCCAAACATACACATGATGCAACAGCGATTTTCCCCAGTTTACAACATATTTTATTACAGGAATGGAATTCACTTCGTAGATAAAGCAAACGTGCTGCTTCAGCTATCAAATAACAGATAGCGCTTACACAAGCAAGAGAAAACAACCAATCTCGGAATTTTTCAGACATACTGGGTATTATTAATAATACCAACCATTTTAAAAATGTCATCCTTTGCAAATTAAATTTGAACATGAAAACTATTTTTGAGTTTGACACTTCCAAATTGTTTTGACAGTCGGAGAGCCTGGGTTGAAGTTATACATCGACTTCATTCTTAAACATTATTTTTGTTATTTGGCCAGCCTCCGTTATTATTAGAAACATCTTGAATTTAAACGCGACATTATTTTAATATTTCCAGCACAAATAACCGGAGACAGAACTAGAAAAAGACCGTCATAATTCAAGGCGATTTTAGGTTTATAAATAAGGCAACAGCGGCCATAATTCAGACTATGTAGGTTACCGCGGCAGCCAGTCTTCGAACAAAAATACCAATTGCGGTTATAAATGCAAATGAGATGCAGCTAAGAGAATTTATTTGTAGATAAAACTTTTGTATGCAGACCCGCGTTATATCAAAGAGGGCAGGTAATAACTCGGGAATTATTCGCATTTAATGCCCGACAGGCACATCCCTCCTTATCGTAAATTTGTATGCATTTTACGACGTACTTTTACAAAATAACAAAGCCACATTTCGCTGTCGGCTATGAATAATTGTGACGCTAGCAAACGGTTCGCGACTGCAAGAAGGTAAAATGGCCGAACGAGTAATTCATCACGTTTTCCTCGATGCACCCCGTTGTGTAATAAACGCGCTTCCTTCGTTTGCGCGCAGTCCTGGCCCCCGTCAATTAAAGATCGCTCCCCCCTGCACAAATGTTGACCACTTTCTGCCCTAAACCGTAATAATTCCCTCTTACATGCTATTAATGGATTGTTTCCTGTTTTAATGATACGCATGCCTAATTATGCCCGAATTCTCTTACCCATCGACATGCTCGATTAAGCTTATCATAACCAATGTTCAGGAAAAACTACAAAACATCAATTTTAATTCTACGGTTCATCAAAGAAGAAAATGTAATTATCCAGAAAAAATTAAGAACAGTTTTTTGATTTTTGCATAACAATTTTTGATTCCAAGTTCCACTTAGATTCCCACTAAGTTTGAGTTTTAGTCAGACTAAATCCCGCAATTAATCCAAATTCATAAATCAGGTTCGTCCCTCCACCAGCATGAAAATAAATTGAAGTGTGAATTTTTTCCCTAAGTCCATGTTAATTTGGGTGATCCGCTCCACCCCTTTAATTTATTTTTTGTTTTTGGTACTTTTTGTCGTTTTTCTTCCTTCCGATTCAATTTTTTGATAATACTGTAATAATATAATAATTATTTGTACATTTCATAAAATTTAATTTTCCCAGGTCCAATAAATGTTTCCTTCTGTACTCATTTAGCATTCTTCCATTAAAGGGTAATAAGTTACATAGTTTTGTTTTTATTTTAATGATATACATACAACCTTTATATTACACTATAAAGAAAATCTAAAAACACCATAGAAAAATGGACAGAGGAAATGAAGAAGTAGGATCGTAGTATAAATATGGGAAAAATGGAAATTATGAAAATAACCAGTGAGAAAGAAGAAATCGATACGAAAGAGAAGACCCTTAGGAAAGTAAAAAAATAAAATAAAAAGTTAGTACTGGCACCAATGCTTATTTACGGTAGCAAATCATGCGTGCTGACTGATTATCTAAGGAACAAATTGTGAAATGAAAGTATCATATTAAGGAAAATAACGGGAGTGACTAAATCAGTAAAATAAGAAGTTATACAATACGAAAAAATCTAAAAATAAAAAGTATAACAGAAAAATTAAAATGCAACAATTGAGGTGGTTCAAATATATGCAAATCGATGACAATAAAATAGTGAAAATCATATGGGAGACGGAAACTGGGGAAAAAAGAAAAGCGGAAATCCGAGAAGAAAGTGGAACCAAGAAATAACTGATGCACTAAAAAAGAGGGATGAAGTGAGCTCGGGCAAAGAAATAGAACAGGGCTAGGGAAAAATTGAGAAACATTATCACCTCAATACCTACGGCAGAAGAGGAAGCGGATAAGTGTTTTTTTTTTAATTTTAATGATATACGTACAACCTTCACATAACACTGTAATTATATACCACGTATATATTAGAATGACGCAAAAGTTTCCTCATTTTTTGAATAATAAGATTCAATTCTAAATAAACTGTTGAAATAATCCAACTATTTGACAAAATACAAGACATATTAAAGAATGTAGTTTTTAGTTCCACCATCTAAATGTTGAAATTTTGCCCGTTTTCTGATATTACTGAAAGATGTGGTATCAGATCTAACGGTCCAAAATCGGTTCAAAATATTCTTAGCAGCGACACCAGCATTCAAATGTAATAAATCGAGAAGCTTTTCTTCAAACTGTCTAAATTACCCAAGCTTCAAGCATTCAACGATATTTATAACAAAAGCTTATCACTCGTATAAGCAAAATTAATAATAGACAATACCGAGAAGTGCCTCGCGTTTTATCGCAAGAACACGCTGAACATCGGGTAGGCAATTAATTGTTTATCTATAGTTAGAATATTCGGATTTTTTGCTGAATTATTACGAATGACAAAAGTGGATCTATCGCCTTAATTCAAATAGATCAAACCAATGGGTAAGTAAAAAAAAAGCGGCAGAAATTCTTGTAAAGCGTAAAGAGTTTTTGGATCAAATTTATGCCTTATCGGGTATTTTAGTTAAGTTGGTTCCTGAAGTTTGAGCCATAACCGCAAACTTTATTGTCAACAACTTGATTTCCTATTTTAAAACAACGATACCCTAGTATTGTCAATTGAAGACGAGTATATATCAAGCTACATATAGCCCAAAGAACCGGGAAGAACTCGATGAAATCGAACTATCCCACTCCCCCCATAGTCCTCATTGATGTATTGATGAATAGTACGGTTCTTGGTCGGACCCCGCTTTGTCAGTTCCTTGATTCCAAACAAAAAAAAAGATGGTACCAATGAGGTATCAAAAAGGTTAGTTACATGTAACTTTATTCCTAATTTTGTACCTACTTTAAAATATTAAATAAATCTACCATACATTTGAATAAAAAGTACACAAAAACAGCTGACATAAAATGTGGCGTGGCTGAGCTCTGAGCGTACGCTTGGTTGCCTATCTTCAGGATCGTTTTGCATATCGTACTTTCGTAAGGACCTACCCCACTGTTGTCATTTGTAAATAAATTGTTCCTTTCCAACACTCTGCAAAAGGCATAAAGATCAGGAAGAAGAAGAAATAAATTATTCCATATTTCCATCTTGCAAAAATTTGAGGAAAGTCGGGTGAAAAATTGACAGCGTAGGACACCAAAAATATCTTTTTGCGAACGACTCCTCGTAATTTTTATATTAAAAAACAAAAAGACTTTTATACTATCCTATTAGTTCTATGTCTCAATGTTTATATGGAATGTCTCGAAAATACACGATATATTATTATAATAAAAAAAAACAGGCTCACCATTCTCGATCCTTTTTGTTAAGAAAAAAGCAGTGGTAAAAGCAGAATTGGCTAGCGCTTTGTTTTCGAGTTATCCAAAAAACTTCCATATCTGACTTAGAAGAAAAAAAATTGTAATTAATTGATAGGAATGCAGTGGGATGTTAGTTTTTTAACATTTCTCCATAATTCCAGTTATAAGAACGTTCTATTTATTTAAATGAAAGTCATAAAGGTCCATCCCAAAAGAAATGAGCCTTATTTTTTCGGACGCGATGTACATTCCGGCGTGCTCTGACGCTTGGGGCAGGTGGTGGGGTCTTAGCTTCCATACGCGGTCGGTGCAAGTCGGCTCTGAGCTCCAAAGCGAGGACTGTTTCCGTGAATGTCTATTTTCAATTTTCGACACGGCGCGATGGATTCAAAATCGATCAACGCTACGCAATTAAATTCTGCTTCAAACTCGGCAAGAATGCTACCGAAACGTTTGGAATGCTTCAGGAGGCCTTCAAGGATGATTGTTTATCGTACTCGCAAGTTAAAAGTGGCACAAAGCATTTAAGGAGGGCCAAGAGGTGGCCGACGAACCTCGGTCTGGACGACCGTCAACCTCCGAACCGACGAGAACGTGCAGCGAGTGCGCGATTTTTGAACGCCGATCGTCGGTTCAGTGTTTATCAAGTAGCAGATGCTAAACATTCCGAAATCGACAGTACATCGAGTCATTTCCGATTTATCGATGCGGAAGTGTTACCACTACAGCCGGACTTTCTCCCGGACTTTTTTTTTCCGCGGTTGAAAAGAGTGCTAAAGGGCAAGCACTGGGACTCGGTTGAGGACATCAAGAGAATGTCACAGCACCTCAAGGACATCCCTAAGGAGGCCTACCAGAAGCCTTCCGGACTTGGAAGACCCGTCTCCAAAAGTGCATTGATGCAGGAGGATCCTATTTTGAAGAATTTTGAGGTGTTGTAGCGATCTGCTCAATAAAACTATTTTTTGTTGAAAAAGGCTCATTTCTTTTGGGATGGACCCTGTAGTTGGCTGTTACACGATGAGAAAGACGATTTTTTTCATTCCAATGATATTTATCATTTTTTCTGATTTTAATCATAGAGCTACAAATAAAACATAAAAGTCGCTTAACAAATCGATTTTCTGACAATTAAAAGAGAAGTTCTTTAATACTAACGAAATGTTAACTAACACAAAGTACGAAACATTTTTAATCTATCGTCCATTATTTGCAATATTCCATTCACGTTGCCTGAAAACATTCCTAACCGCGTTAAAAATATGAATATTATTATGAATTATACTATTATATAACTTTATATAAATCTTCTGTCGTGTCTCCACAAAAAAAACCTATTAGCACCAAATCTAGTGGTCGTGCTGGCCATGCTACTGGACCATTTGCCTAAAAATTTGGCTAACAACCAATTTTGGATTTCACCATTTCTTTTCTCTCAAAAAAAGAGATCAACGATGGCGAATTAATCTTTTATATCTCTTGTAGCTGAGATACCTACAAAAACATCAAAATTATCCTTTTTTGAAGGCAGAGAAAGTTTTACTAAGAAGAAAATATATTATTACTTTAAAGTGTAATCCTATTATTATAATTTAAAAAAGTTATTCTAACAGGGAGGAAACGGGCTGATCCCCCGCAAAGGATCTCGAAAGCTTCCTTAGAAGCGGCGAAACCCCTCCAAGGGGTGTTAAGCCATTCATTCATTCGTTCGTTCATTCAAACAGGGAGGAAATGTAAAAATCATTTGTTACCCTTACTAATTTTCAACGAATTTAAAAAGTTCGTTACTGAATTCTATATGTATGTCTGTCTGTCGGTCGGTGTGTCGGTCCGTCACAAAATTTGAGTTTTTTAAAATTTGAAAATGGATTCTTATAGGAAATTTTACGCTGATTTCGAATTCGAAATTAAAAACTTATCTCGAATAATTTTCGAGATATTGAACTTCAAATTTCGGGAAAATTTTCGACATTACGATTTTAAATGTGATTCTTATAGCAAATTTTATGCTGAATTCGAACATGAAGTCGAAAAAATTCTATGTCGAATAATTTTCGTGATATTCGATTTCGAAATCGAAAGGTTTCTTTAAGTTCGTTCTGGGATTGCTTACAGAGCAATCTCTTCGCCGACCCCATGTTTTTTAACTGAATTATACTTTTGCTTAAAATTACACCAACTAATCAAAACTAATCAAATATGTTGACATAAACCAATAATAAGATCGGATACACAAACATTCAAGCGACTTATTTTGAAAAGATATGAAAATCGCCTACAATAGCGTAGTCATGTTTGAGAATGACAAACTGAAAACCGAGAGCTTTCTGAAAGCCGAAAGCCGGCGCGTTGCATCAATAGGGTTTTGAAGCAATCCAAGTCAATAAATGGGCAGCGATAACCCCCAGCAAGCTCAATGCACCTCTCTGGATCGGGGAAAATTTGCTTTCCTTTCAGTCGCCGCTCGCAGCATACACGAGATTAATTGCGGCGAACAGCAGTTGCTGCACGAGATCTGGATACGTCGCATTTGCCAGGAGATTACCTGGGCCCGTGAAAAACGCTTGACTGGAATTTCATTTGTTTGAGATCTCGAGAGTGAAACTCAACAAGCGCCGGAAAACATCTCGGCGAGAAGATTTTCAAACGGCATGCCTCCTCTGAGCGATTTCATCTTGATCATCCGGTTATGTCAACATTTCTTTTTATTTCAGATTCCGACAATGCCTGGAAGTAAATATATTTATTAAAGGGCCTGTGATCGCTGACGCAGCCCCCAGCCAAGGCGGTCGATAGGGGGAAGATTTTGCTCGCCGAACATGGTCGTGGTAGACTAATCAATTTTCGACCCTCACCACTAGATGAATGTTACTACAGGTGTTGCTGCCGTCTCTCGCGCCGTAACAATCCCCGATTTGTTGGGGAGTTTTAAGAATTCCGCCAAGTCGCTTGATTTAATATTGGATTTGGGAAAATGACGGCGACAGGCCGAGCGCCGATTATCCGAATCGAATAATCGGCCTGCAATTGAAGGCAAATCCCGCGGAACAGAAGCGCCCGACATAAATTATCGAACATTGCAACGCTTTTGATGGGATTAAAATGTTTCCATACATACTGCGGAAACATTAATTAATGTAATTGCATTTCGCAAACTGATGTTTTGCAGCTCTGATGCATCGCTAGAGTTAATGCATGGGCGCGATTGAATGCGGCCGCCTATAAATATCATCGGCGAATTTGAAAAGCGAACAGAACGGTCGGAACGAGCGGCGCGCAAAAAGTCATCAATGAGATAAAATATGGCGGTAATTTGCAAAATGGCTCGCACGACAAGATACGACGCCGATATTTCTAAACCCCGGTAAAATACCGCCTTAGTTTTCTGAAATGATGCGCCTCTGATACAGATCGCCATTTTTCAGGGAACTTCGGAGCCTACTCGATGGCGAATCCCAAAAAGTATCAGCATAAACAATAAGTCATCTGCAACAGGTAGTTTATCAGGAGTAAATACTCAATAAAAAAGAAACTCTGAACAGAGACAAATATCAACACAATTTATACTGGAATACAAGAGATAATCAAGTAAAACTAAAAATAAAGAAGCAATTTTAAAATCACTGGAAGAATAAGGAAATAATGCAATATGATTACAAAAATGCGTGTCAATTTTTTCTAAATGGTTCTAAAATACTGAGTACTGAATAACAAAACTGAACCAATCATATAGGTATGAATAAAGAGAAATGGAAAGCTTATTCTAAAGACTTACTAATATGACACAAAGAATTTCTAATAAACATAATTAGATCAAATTTGTTAATAGGGAATAATATAAAAAATACATACGTCAAAAACAAATAAAAACTGTTATAAAACAAAATAAAAATTTATTGCAGAAGAAATAAAAAACTTGCCTTGCTTTGATAACCCATAGACCTAAATTTTTAAGTAGAGAAGTATAGAAAGAATCAAGTGAAATGTAATTCTACCTCTAATTACAATTTCTATTTGATATTAGCTCGTTGTTTAGATTCCTAATTACACCCTCTATAAGATCGGTAAGATAAAAGCCTTTTTTCCCAGGACATTTATAACAAGATTTATGTAGAAACCAACATAGAGCTATCTGCAAGCAAACTAAAGAAAGCATAAGAAAAAATAATGACTGCAACAAGCGCAGAAAATTAAAACAAAGTAGAAAAACAAATAAGTTATTGCAGACAGTAAAAAGTAAGTCATTAATAAGAATAGGAAACATTTTCAATAACTACCAATCACATTACTGAAAAAGACTAATATTTGATACTACGTGTATAAATAAGGTTTCAGCTTTAGATTTCACAGGACGCAAATCACCGTTTACATGTAAGGTATTAGTCCGCCCTCTTGCGGATTTAAAGCAATGACATTTGGTCTTTCGAAGCATCATGCGATTTGGCGTTTGATGCACATAACTTCAATAATCAGCTGTGTTCACGATGGCAATCACAAAAGAGCATATTCGATTTTCTATCCACTTCGCGTTTCATCTTAAGAAAAACGCTGCTGAAGCCACCGAAATGATTTGTGCTGCATATGGTGAGAATGCTGTAAGTCATGCGACGTGCAAAAAGTGGTACCAAAGATTTCGCGGAGGAGAGTTTAGTCTTAAAGATCAACCACGCGCTGGGCGCCCTCAAACATTTGACACGGATGAGCTTCAGACATTGCTGGATCAGAACAATGCGCAAACTGAAGAAGAGCTTGCAGAACAGCTTGGCGCCACTCAGCAAGCCATTTCCATACGTTTGCATGCAATGGGTAAGATACAAAAGGAAGGCAGATGGGTTCCGCATAAACTGTCCGAAGCAAAAATCGACGGCGTGACACCGCACTCCATTTGTTTTCAAGGAACCGAAAAGAGGATTTTCTGCATAAAATTATTACGGGCGATAAAAAATGGATCTTGTACGACAATCCCACGCGCAAAAAATCATGGGTAGACCCTGGCAAACCTTCGACATCGACTCCAAAGCCCAATATCCACGCCAAAAAGAATTTGCTCTGTATCTGGTGGGATTGGAAAGGTGTGCTGTACTATGAACTCTTGAATCCAGGTGAAACAGTTACGGCAGATCGCTACCAACAGCAACTCATCAATTTCAGCGACGCAATCGAAGAAAAGAGGCCATTTATTGGACGAAGAAGTCGCAAAGTCATCCTGCTCCATGATAATGCCCGACCACATGTTGCGAAGGCGACGCACGAACACATCTTCACGTTAGGCTGGGAACTTCTCCCACATGCGGCGTATAGCCCAGACATGGCCTCTTCCGATTATCATTTATTCCGGTCGTTACAGCATCACTTGGCTGATACGCACTTCAAAACAGAAGAAGTCCGAAAATGCATCGATAAGTTTATCGTCTCGAAGCCGGTGAGCTTCTATCACCAGGAAATTCGCAAGCTGCCCGAAAGATGGCAAAAGGTCATCGATGCCAACGGAGAATACTTTGATACTTCAACTTTTTGTTTGTTTTTAAATAAAACTTTAATTTTGCAGAAAAAAGCTGAGAACTTAATTATACACATAATACACATATTTAAAAAACTCAAATTGTATGTGTAGGGGAAGATTATCAAAAACAAAATAAAGGACGGAAAATCGTTAATCATTTGAAGGCATTTTCCACAAGCATACTAAGTTTTTTTTTACATTTATTTACTATTTGCAATCTGTAAAAACCTTACAATAAGCAAATGTTATGTGTACATAGTATTGATGTGGGTTTACATGAGAGCAAGGTACTAAAGCCTTAACCCTAAGTTTTCTTAAAAGCTACGCACAACTTAACTATTTCCTAAATAATACATGTTACAACTATTTTAAAACCTGTCAAGCAAATCCAGAGGTTTATATCTATTTAAACGTTTAATGTTCGTACTATTATCAAGGAGGTTAATGGCTAAGGTGTTACTGTGCTGTTCCAACTTGTTCAAATATTTTTTACTGCACTTTTTAACTGTCCGTTGCACTGAGTCCCTTCTCAAATCACTAAGAATGTCAACATTTCTAATGAAATAAGGGGCGTCACACATAGCTCGTAGTACTTTTGCTTGAAATCTTCCTATAATTGTGATTAGAGTTCGCTGCTGTACCCCACAGCTGAATTCCATAAGACCAAATTGATTTAAACGCAACGTTGTATACTAATAGTTTGTTTTGTAGGGTTAACTTAGATTTTCTGCCAAGCAGGCAGTAGTGTTTACTGAATTTAATACCGAGTTGTTTTCGCTTACTCGTTATGTGCTTTTTCCATGTTAGACCTTTATCTAGGTGCATGCCCAGATATTTGACCTCTGTAACTTGTGGTAGTGGTGTATTATTTATGAATACATTCGGTGAAGTTACTCTACATTTGGTAAAGGTGATATGAAGAGATTTTGCTTCATTTATCTTTATTTTCCACTTTTTACTCCATTTGTTAATAAGATTTAAATGAGTTTGGAGCATACTAGCGGCTATTGTTGGATCTTTATGTTTGAACATGATTGCTTTATCATCTGCAAAAGTGGCTGTAAGTACTTGTTCATTGGTAGGCATATCAGCTATATAAAGGCTATATAGAAGAGGTCCCAATACACTGCCTTGAGGTACGCCTCATTCTATACGATAAAGTTCTGTAAGATGTTGACCATACTTCACTTGGAAAAACCTTTCTTCTAAATATGCTTTTAGTGTAACATAATATGCGCGTAGAAGTGTACTTTTTAATTTAAAGAGGAGTCCATTATGCCATACCTTGTCAAATGCCTGTGTATTGTCGAGGAAGGCTGCTGTGCAATAAGATTTTTCTTCGAAGGCTTGGTTGACATAATCAACTACTCTATGTACCTGTTGTATTGCAGAATGTTCTTTTCTAAATCCAAACTGGTGCTCAGGTATTAATTTAGAATCTTCAATGACTGTCGTAAGTCTTCTAGCGATAAGTTTCTCAAGAAGTTTACCTAATACAGATAGCAAACTAATTGGTCTGTAAGAACCTACTTCGTTTGGCGGTTTGCCTGGTTTTGGTATCAGGATTAACTGAGCCACCTTCCACTGCACCGGATAATATCCCAGTCGCAGAACTGCATTGTATAGCATGGTAAGCATTACCATGCCTTTTCGAGGCACTTCTTTGAGTACCGCTCTTGTTATTAAGTCGAAGCCGGGAGACTTCTTTGGATTGATGTCAGTTTTAATCGCCTCTATGACTTCCTTGACGGTAACTAGCTTTGGCAATGTGGACATTTGATATGGGGCTTCCAAAAATTTTTGTATGTCGGACTCTTCTTCAGGAGTTATGTCCGATGGTAAAGGTTTAAAACATTTTCTAAGTGTTGAGCGAACACTGTTACTTTTTCTTTATCCGTTATTGCCCAAGAGTTATTTGCTGTTCGTATGGGAGGAATTGGTTGAGTTTATCGCTTAATTCTTTATGTTGCCGTCCATTGTGCATTCGTATCATCATTAGGACTTAAATTTTCAAGATATTCCCTAAAGCTCTTATTTTTTAAATCTCTAATTGATCTTTTGAGATCAATGCATGCCTGATTATATCGTGTTTTGTCAGGCGGGTATTTAGTGTTTTGCCAAATTCTCCTCAATCGTCTTTTTTTAGCAATTTTCTTTTTAATTGTTACTGGACAGCTAAAAGTAGCATTTAAATCAATTCATAAATATGATCGTATCAAATAATTTGTTATTTTTTAATTACTTTCAGAAGCAATTATTAGTGGCAAGAGTTAAAAAGATAATTTTTACGGAAAAATAAGCAACGAAATCAAAACTGTTGTAAGATTTATGAGTTAATAGAATCGTAGTCTTAAAACTCTGCAAGTAACAATGCTATGTTATTATAAGTTTGTTACGAATCTTCATTCATTACTTAATTAGAAAAAATTAGTAAGCACAAGATTATTATCTTCTTGTTATTAAATCACGTACTAATTTGTTATAATTAAAAGAAACGTTCAAAAATCACTAGATGAGAACTCGAGTTCCTAACGTGTTTTATATTATATCTGTCTTTATAACATCCGTGTCTAACCTGGAACACTTTAAAAAACAAGGAATAATAATCGCCATGTCCCAAATCTCAATACGTGCTTTAAACAGCTCTGAATATTAAGTTATAAGTCACTTATATTCACTAAAAATCAATATATTTTTTTGGAACTTTAAAAATTAAAATTTGTTATTCCCTTTGTCACTTTTAATGATGTATCAATAATAAATTAAAAATTTAAATTTAAAATATTTGTGTCCGATTGCAATTCTTTAAAATATAATTTTACCTGTACGTCATAAAAATGATAAGTACTTTATATGGACTGAACTATTAGCCAAATTATATAACAATCGTCGTTACCCTCACTTATACAGTTTCAATTATCCGAACGCCGATTACGCCGATGAACAGGGATCCTGATTAAGTTTGTCAGCACTAGCCACAAAATACCTCGTTATAGGTTTTATTTTGAGAATTCAATTTGTAAATCATATGAGAAACGCTCTTAGGAGCTCATATTACTTATATTTTTAACTAAGTGGATGATCTGGTAGATAAGTTACACATCCAAATTATGTCAATACATTGTTCTACAAATTCCAAAATATACCATATACTACTGTTTATTATCTTTTTTCCCTTATAAATTTCCCTTTATAGTACACTTTTCCTTCATAGTACTTCAAAAAAGCGGTTTCCACTTCGTTTTGGTTTCTGAATCTCCTTCTAGATAAAAAGTTTTTAAATGAACTAAAAAATTAAAAATCTGATTAAAGCAAACTTCGATTATTCAGTGGATATTAAGATATGTCCCAAAGACTCTCTTCAGTCAAGATTTTGTATGGTTGAACATCATATCGCATTTTCGCGCCAGCACTTAACCACCCCCTGGCTTCATTTTATTTCCTTTGAGACATTTTCTGAATATTAATAATTATATTTATCTGGAAAAAACCGTAACTGTTATCATTGTCAAAGCTTCAACAATCGTTAGCACTCTGTAACGTGTCCTTGATCTACCTCAGTTTTTTTCTTGATCGTAATGAGTTTTGTTCGGGTGATATGGAAATCATTGCACCACACAAACATCTTAGCCACAAATAATTTCAAACCTACGATGAATTTTACTCTTCTTCTTTTTAACACACCGCCCATTTTGTTCCCGTGGACTAACGGATAAACACCGACAACGCTTATGTGATAATGACTCCCCAATTCGACCTATTGATTGTCACGTTTCATTTATGTACATCAGTATCTTAAATACAGGACTACCCTCATATTATTTAATCAATGTTTTATGATCATTTTTTAAATAAGATACGCTTCTTTTAAATGACACAAACATAAATTGTCGATACAAAAAAATTTAACAAAAATATTTATCACCAGTAAAAACAAATGGTGCACATAAAAGCGAGAAAATGAGAGCAGAGGGACATGACAGCAAACAACTTTTGCAAAAAGATGAACATTGTTTTGTAAATGAAAAACAGTAATATATAAAAAAGAAAAAAACAATGCGCAAAACGCCAAATTAAATTAAACATCACAAACTTTTTGAATGAAAAATTACTTATTCGTTACCTTTATATACTCTCTGCCTCCCGTTAAATTTTTTAAATTCTTTATATTACAATTTCACTAACGCATTTTAAGTAACTTGTTATATTAAAACATTTTTTAATATTAACAACTACAACCATTATTACAAGCAGAGAAATTAAATTTCGAATATATTTATTATAAGCGGCCTTAAAGTCGGGCATAAATAAGGCGAACGCTAACTTCATAGTACACACGGGCAAAATAAGATTGCTCAATAATGCAGAACTTTGCGAACGATAATAAACAAAATTCCCTTCGAATACAGCGCGGCAGAGGCACGACAGATAAATTACGAAAAGCTCGCGTATTAGCTTCGAAACTTTAAATATACTTCAACTTTTTATCCCAACTTTTAAAGAAATTAAAACTTTTTGCAATTTTAAATTACGGCGAAGCTCGCTCGGCAGAGAATAACGTTTTTTAGCACTAATAGACGTGCTACTAAAACGCTTTATGATTACAATTATTGCGTTCGTTTTGCAGAATTTAAATTGAATGGAATAATGTTCTGTTTGTCGTAAATAAACGCTCGGTTGAAACGTTATTCGTTAACGAGCTTATAAACTTGTAATTAGTGAGCATAAACGATTATAAATCATTAACATTCAGGTGGCAGGTATATTTCAACAAATTATAATATTATACGCGATAATTATAAAGTCACAAATTAACGCGGCAAAAACTAGGTCAACTATAGTATTCATTGGGCGATTAATGTAGGGAAAAATAAAAAAACAATGGAGAGAATAAATATTCCGAACTATTCATTTCTGTCAAAGTAGAGGAAGAGATATAGAGAAATTACAAACATCAATAATTTTATCCATAGGGCTCACACGCTAAATACAAGAGTAATGTAATTAGATAATTGTTTGAAAAAAATATTGCATTTAGTCTGTCAATCTGAAGCCAAAATAAATAAATAAAAATATTAGAGTGTCCTTAAACACGAGGCACGAATTCGACCTTCCAAACAGTGGAGCCTTTAAAAAACTTTTGTTGTCAGAAAAGCACGCTGAAAAGTGATTGCCGTAGGCAGAACGGACGTATTGCTTACGGATGAAGCTTCATTCTAGCTAAGAACAACTAAAAGACAAAAATAGATTAAAAAAAGGACCAAATTTTATAGCAAGAACAATAAAACATGCAGCAAGAATATATGTGTATGTATTTTCCTCCTACCAAGTTTGGTATAACAAAAGTCTTTACTCAAGTACTCAACAGCCAAACCATAACCCATATCTTCCAAACAGTGAAAAGGGCTTAATCGAGAATGTCTGGGCCTATATGAAGCAGCAATTAACAGTAAAAAAATAAAATCATTGAAACAGCTATCAGCAACTCTAAACGTATCCGGTCCAACTTACCCAAAGAATCTGCTGAAAAATTGACTGATAATTACCCTTGAAGATGTCAAGCCATGGAGACCATACGCCTTACTAATAATCTTGAATATGATTTATTTTTACATTTATACAACCTTTCATAGAAAGTTCTTGGACTAATTTTTTAATTATTTACCTGTGATATTCAAACACAAGAAACGAGTATTGTTCACTCACCTAATATATATTCTAAATAGACATGATCTTGGAAATGTTGCCTTGTAAAGTAGATGGCGGGGCTTGTTTAAAAACCCATTGTACGGCCTAATGGTGTATTGGAAGTTACACGAGTAACGTGATGACTGTCAACTCCGAGCAGAGAGTTAACGCGTTAAGCTAGGGAAAACTCCTAGTGAAACATTGAATATGATACAGCAAACATATGGTGAAAAGGCATTATCGAGAAGTCGTGTTTTTGAATGGTACAAAAAGATTCAGAACAGAAATTCAGTGCAAGACTATCCTAGAGCCGGTCGCCTCTCTACATGTGAACTGTATGAGGCAGTTATTGCAAGAAATTCGTTGTGTTGTAGGCATATCAGAAGAGTCGAAATTGAATAGAGATGTGTGTCGCCAAATTTTGTACCACGATTTTGAAAAATGGAAACTTAGTGCACAAATAGTTGCTAATAAAGAAAGAAAAAGATAGACGAACAACTGGTGCCGAGTTGATTCCACATAAGGAAAGCTGGTACTACCAGTATGACCCTCAAACAAAGCACCAAAATGCCGAATGGCAAGGTCATGGTTCACCACCCTCCAAAAAAGTAAGTAACAACTTTCGAAAACAAAGACAATGTAAACTTTTATACTTTACTAATTTGATCATATGCTTACCATTAAACAGTAAAAATTTGGTTCGGACAAAGACAAAACAAACAAACTCGTCTTCAGAAGAAAAAACAATTAGTAAAATAAAATAAAATACCCATATCTAAAATACTCGTCTCTCGTGAATGTCGCTTTTCCAAAAAAGCAAGAAGTAGCCATTGAAATGTTGCGCAATAAATCTGTTATAAGATATTTAACCTCCCGCAGTATTAATATTTGCAATGCAAAAACACCAAATTTACAAACTTCCGCAATACAGAGCTCAAAACTGAAGGGATACTTTGCATACTTAATCACATTTCCCGCGAACGCGCTGCCCGAATCAATTATGAAACTAGATCAAGCGCTCTCGCCGGCGTCGGATGCAGATGCAAATATGCAGACGTCCAGAACAACGCAGAAATGAACCGGGCGCGCAATGAGGGCGCCTCGAAGCAAAACGCCGCGAAGTCTGGAATCCGTATAGCAAACCATGTAATATGAAGTAGAATAGTGTTAGCATAATGTGACAGTAGGATCCTGCTCGTCAGAGTCCTGAAACAGCATCAAAACGTAGATAATATCGTGAAACTAAATTAATTCTTTTAGAAACAGAAAAATGAATGATTGGCTATTGTTTGACTTGCAAAATGAACGAAACCGTACTTTAGACTATGTGAATTGAAATTAAATATTTCAGATTGTTCTAACCAAAAGCTTACCCGAAGTAATCATTAAGACAAAATCTCTAGCAGGGTGAACATGCCAAAAATGTAAAAGATGCAGATTATAGCAGAGCTTCAACTAAAACTCAAAATCTCAGTTAAAGCCAAACTATAGAACTGTCAAAGACTTTTTCCTAGAAGGACCAAATGAATCATATGCTCATAATCACAGCTTGCCTACGTAGCAGTTACGAATCAATATGTCTAAAAAGGCTAAATCATAAAGCAATTGTAAATTATGAAGTGTGTTCGGAAAGTAACGACAATTTATTTATTCAATGAAAGAATAAACCTAGACTATTTTTCTTCATAGCTTTGCCCAATACTCTCTGTAGGTTCACTATACCCTATAAATAAAAGCTAAAGCTACACAATTCCATAAAGACCAATTCTCGAAATTTATATAAATGCATTCGATATAGACGAAATTGTAAATCGTCTGTTGTCACGAATTTTTTCATTCACAAAATGTACCAAATCATTAGTAATGACATATGGCCACCTACTCCGTTTGTCACCATCCAAATTTTCTCGCCCTTCACTAAAAGGTCTAACTCATCTTCTCACCATTCCATCAGTCATTGCATTTTCAATGTAATCTTCACTAATTTATCAATGAATATCCACTGGTTTCACATTTCTTGTGCCACAGACTGCGTGTCTTACAAAGGACTTGAACATTTTAACTTTGTAACAAACACAGCAAAGAATAACTGTTATTAATGAAGTGGTGTCTGTAGAAGATCATAAAGCAGGAGCTCAATGAGTAAGCGCGATCAAACCACCGATGCCCTCTAGTAGCCTTCTATGGAAACGGAACTTACTTGACGAACACACTACGTACAACTTAATAGAAGGAACATATACATCCTATTTTAGATTGTGTTACCAATTACCACCCAATTATAGGATTTCACAAAATAATTTCCCATTTCTACAATTTTAATTTAAAAAACGCAAGTAGAACTTATTAAAAATATCTATTTTATTACAGAAAATATTAGCTGTTTTGTTTTGTTATTAATTTGTTTTACCGTTATTAAACTGCTGTAGCCTACGACTGTTTTCTCTCATTTTGATGTAATTCAAATCAAATAACTTCTTTCCATTTAATGATTGTCAGCGATGTACGTTCAAAGCAAACCTTCAAGCATTCTCACAAGAAGAAATCATAAGAAAATAAATCTGGAGGATAATCCGGCTATACCTGTAATAATAATTCGAAACTATCAGTGACAATGCCTTGGAACTATAAAAGCATTAAACTTATCGAAAAAATTGCATATCTTAGCGGGTTTTCTCAAATAAAAATCAACTTCGTCACCAAAAAACTTGTAAAATCAGTGTCAACTTTCTCTTACACTTTGATTAAAAATTTCAAAAGTTGAAACATATTTAACGTCCTACTTCATCGTTACTATGTAATTTGGTTTTAGAGGTAAACCTTTCTGAAATTTCCAGCTTCCCACAACAAGGTACATAACTGCATGTGAAATAAGATTGCGTTGTAATGTTTTATAAGATTCGATCAAAAATAGTATTAGATACCATTTACTTTCACGTTTGTTCCTTCAATAACACTCGGACAGAAGTAACTAGAGTGATGCAAAACCCCAGAGATTATGTGAACTAAATCACAAGAGTGAGATGTAAAATCGCGCTGTAAGCCAATAAAATTTGAACAGTACAGTCACCTTCGAAATCGTGGACATTATTTTTGTAGTGTTTTGTCGTTGATGATGGTTGTATTTTTTCTTCGTTTGCTCTATATTGGACATTAGTTTCGCGTTCATATTATCAGAAATCGTTTTTTTCAAGACTTTGCTATTGCAGCACAAGAGGTGGGTAACTTTCTTCTAAAACTATCGGTTAAGTTTATTTTGAGGTCATGATTACCACTATTTAAGGTCGTATGTAATTAATTTCATGTTTTAGAGTTATTTTTGTGTACGCAAAAAACTAAATACACTATTTTGTTTAAGAAATCTTTGTAATGAAAGCTCGGTTAAGAGCAAGTGTGGTTGACTTTTTGGATAAGCAAAAGTCAGGTGGTCAGTGGATGCTTCCCTTAGAGAAAGACGACAAATTAGCTGCCGCAGGAACGGGAAAGTTATTCTTATTAAAAAGATACGAAGAGAATCGACATAATCAGCAATAACTGGTTCAGCAAGTAAAACTTAAATTCCAGTACCTGTTAACAAAATTGAGTTGGATGATTTTGACTGGGGAGTTTGAAGGAGAACAGTGCGTCACGGTTGTAATGTAGATTGTTAAACCGTAGTTGGAGTTTAGAGACTCTTGACAACTACAGGGGACATCTTCAAAAGGAAACTCCTAAAAATTAAGTTACTATAAAGTTCGCGTGTGACAGGGAGGGCTATAGTTAACGTCACCAGATTAGTTGATGACGTAACCGGGCTAACTGCTGATGTAATTCGGGTTGTTGTATCGCTGGCTCTATCACACTCAAGAGCGCTGAACCAAGATTTAGACAAGCAAAATCCGTCATCCCTGTTAAATTTCTTTTTGTATTAGTAAATTTGCACCGTCTAGATTCTATTTGTCTAAATCTTGTCTCACCCCTCTCAAGGAGCAAAAAATAAACCACCTTGCGCATTGATAATACGAGCAAGAAAAGCTTTTTTTTAAATCTTAAAAATATGTTCTGTAAAAAATTTTACTATAAATAAAATGTATCTAATAAATATCTGCCTTCTTACATATTTTAATATTTTATTACATTTTTGTAAATATAAGACTTTTTCACAGTCTAAACAAGAACAGTGTAATACCGTAAAGGAAACTTTCTACAGCGGTGCGAAATCGTAACGGTCACTTCCGGTTGCCGCTAACAGATTTGGCTGAAAATCAATCCAATGAAAGGTACTGACCTAACATGTGTGGATGCCAAGTTTGAAGTGAATCCGTTGGATATATCGGAAGTTATAGTGTCTTCAGACACACAGACAGACAGACAGACAGACAGAATGATAATCTCATTAACTTTCTACTATAAGCTCCGCTGTAGAAAATTAATAACTAATTGTGGAATAATTCCATAAAAGTAATTTGTAATGTTTTTAAATTTACCACCAAAATGCTTTTGATCCTGAGTGTATTACATAAACTTGTGACGCTACTATAAATGCCTACCCAAAAGGCTTCAAAACGCTTGATCGTCCTGCACGATCTCGCCCCGAATGTCTTTCTATCAGTCTAAATTTAAGCAAATTTTAAAATTATTTTTCTTAAATAATTCCTCACCACTAATATACGAGGAGGTATCAGAAAGAACAATTTTGAAATTCCGCCGTAAAACAAGAAAGTGGCGCTGATGCTAATTATCACGTGCTCACGGAATAACGGGTAGCTAACAATGTGCAGTAGAAGATAGAAGTCTAACCGCTCCTCTATGATTACACAATCGAGGAACAATGAGCTGTAGTGCATTTTCTGTGGGCTAAATCTACGGATATCCATCGTCGGATGTTAGCACAGGATGGAGTACGCACCACATATCAACAAAATATCTACGATATCTGGATAAAACGCTCTAAGGAAAGATCAGCGAGTGTAACAATTAAAAGCCAACCTGATCGCCCATCGACATCATACGCAGTCCAACATATCCAGAGAGTGGATGCCTTGATCTAACACCGTCCGATTACATCTTCAGTTACACCACGCGGTTACATGCATGATGCAAGTGTCGTCATAACATACCCCTAGGAAACTGAAAATACGCTCTACTGTAATTCGCAGACGTGTGTAGGAATCCTCCTTTACAGGTACGGCAACGATACGCCGAATTGTTTGGGAATCCTCCTTTATTCATTCAATAATAGCACCGGTTTATTTTCCTATTATCTCAAATGCTTTTGGTCGTCTTTGTTACAGTTGCCCAAATTAAAAAAAAATGTAAATTGCACTCAGGTAAGTATTTAAAAGTCGTATTTAAAAGTTTAGTTCCATGCCACATACTTTATGTTACCTGATAACGAAAGTGTAGACAAAAAGTAATAATTTGTAGGGCACGGCAGTAAACAAACCGTTCGACGCGAATTGGCTGCTCTTTCAGCTCTGCATAACTTTGAGGAGGCTCGCCAAACGACTATAAATTCGCTAATACAACGTTACGGCCGAAGCGCTCGAGATTAATGTTTATAACGTTATGTGGGGCCTCGGGAAGCTAATATTCCGTGCGAAACTTCGCGAATTTTCATCATTAAACGCCTGCCTTATTTGTGCATTGTAATTACGCGCTAGTGCCCGACAAAAACGCCGATGATTAATTGCCGCGCGACGACAGATTAATTCCGAAAGTAACTATAAAAAATGTTTACGGCTACAATGCGAACAGGCCGAAAGCAGATTAAAAAGAACGGCCCCGTGGCGCGGCGGCACGCTGCCTCCAGCCCTACGGAATGCCGCTTGCCTGAAATATTGATCAAAGTCTGCACTGCCAGCAACTTCGCCCAATAAGATTAAATAAACTTGTGCTTTAATGTAAGAAGTTACAGCAGCATAATCTCATACAAAATGTTTTTGCAAAATTGCATAATAAATTGCTGCGGCGCGCGCGGAGGGGCATTCGTCGAAAAGCGCGCCTACGAATTAGCTCCGCGGAGAAACCTGAGCTTTAAGTAATCACAATGTGTACTTTCCTCAATCGATAGCTCGAAATAGAATTTCACACGCGCAAACGTAATTATCCATTAAACCGTTTTAGCGCTGCTACTTTGTAGAGAGCGTCACGGTCTAAAAATTTCAACGGCAATTTGCACGCACAAATTAGACGGGCGGCAGCAACAATTCCGGCGCTTTCGCGTTTTCGCAGGCCGCCGCAAAAACACAAACAAACGTTCCAACCAATAAATTAATTTCGGGTTGGGGTCGAATCCAATAGCGCGTAATTTAAAATCGATAACCGAACGATAACATTTCGCAGAACAGCTGCCGGTGAGGGGGCATTATTCAGCGACACTCAAGCAAATTCGGAAGTGGACTAAAATTTATATTAAAAAAGTTCACCGAAGGAAAGCACTTACAATTATAATGGCAGTTCTAAAAATAACGCTGTTGGTTGCTTTGATGCCTACATTCGCCATTGAAAATTGCTTTTCACAACATAATATGCCTCATTGTCACCTCGCCTTCAGAAAATGGTTATAATACACAATCTCGCTTATAAATGACAAAACTTTATACTACTTTTTGCAGAAGTGAGATCAATTCAGAAAAAATTCTTTAAAAAGAAATCCGAATAGACCATTTTCCTTCAAAAACAAAATATTTTTCTGTAAAATTATGAACTCCCGACAAGCCTTACAAAACAATAATTGTGAAATACATTATTTTTTAAAAAATTTAATAACATTTTTTAAAAATTTATTAATACATTGATTTTCTTAAAATTCAGAGAAACAAAGACCAATAGAATTAATAAATCATTACTTAAACGATGGATGTACTAATTATACAGGTAATTTATGTATACACGACGTTAGATTAAAAAAAAATACCACTAACAATAAGCAACAAAATTTAAATCCAGGATGAATGTTGCTCTAAAGAATTTATTTTCTTTATTTTTCACCAAACGTTTTTGGGTAATGAACCACATTTAAGAAGCTCAAAAATAACATAAAAACTATATATAGTAGATGTTCACCGTATGGTTTTGGCAGATTGCAGAATAAAGGTGCACAAAAAAGAAAAAAAACGTGGACGCCTCTTATGAACGAATAATTCGTAGCTGAAGTAATGAAGTGAGTCTAAAAAAATTCTACAAGATAGATGTTGCATCTGCCCTAAATTCTTGCGAACCTTGATCTGTTCCCAACGCTCCAATATATTCCGGGATCAAACTACACTTCGGACAAACGAGAAAGTGACTAGTAAATGATACAAGTTGTCTATAATACAGCTATGGCCCTGAATATACTGTTGAAAAACTAATTATGAGGATGATTCTATCTAACAGGGTAAATAAAGCAAGAACACGCGTAAGTGAATCAGAAAATAAAGGCAATTTTAAAATTACGCCGTAAAAACCACAGAGTGGCGCTAACGCGCAACAACTTATATTTGCATGGGATGACGGGTAGCTAGCCACGCGCATCATTCCATCGTTAAACCATGTGGCAGAGAACGAGGATCCAAGTTACGGACAGCTACTCTATTTAGTGATTGCACCATTGAGAATCAATGCCCCGCATTGCGTTTTCTGTGGGCAAACGGTGTTAAATCTGTAGATTTATCCTATCTATCGCCAAATGTTGGCATATTATGTACACGTACATGACATCAAGGAAATATCGAGCTTTATGAAGGGAAGAACATGTGTAAGAGGCGAAGGCCGATCTGGTCGCTCACTCATGAACCAATGCATTCAGAAGATGCATGCCTTGATCAGGGAAAACCAACTCACGTTAACATGTGTAACAGCCATCACGGGCATTAGTTATGGATCTGCATAAATCATGTTGCATAATGACTTAGGGTATCTTTAAATTTGCGTGCGTGCAACAGCACGAAGATGTTATGACCCGGTTTCTCCAATGCTATGAAGAAGAGACATGGGTCCACCACTAACAAGGAGAACATGGAGCACGGACCCTTCGGGTCATCGATTTTACTAAAATTTTGCAGAAACAAAATTTCATTTGGCAAGTACCAAATGTTATTCGAAAACAATCCACTTCTCAAACGTTTTCGAGAAATAATGTTGCACAGAAAAACAACTAATAACTTTGTTGCTATCTATATATACTTTTTTGTGTATTTCAAAACACACAAAATAGTAAAATACCCCTTAAATGGATAATATTATATTTACAATATAAATTTTATTCATTATAAATGAAAAAGGAGTTCAATAATAACCCAAATTAATTTATGTACCGTTATACATTTTACAAGTTTTTGTTTATAACAACAGAAAAAAAGAAAAAACAAAGAAAGGGTCAAGTAACATTCGAACAAGCAACGTATCCGTTGGTAGCGTTGCTCGCTACACAGCTTGGTTACAGGGACTCGCTGCTGAATATCTTAATGTAATAGTATTAATGCAGTATTCATAACTTTGATTTGCAATTTTTCAAAAACGCTTGTGAGGTGCATCGTTTCCGAATGGCATTCGATACTTCCATTCTAATACTTTCAGCAAAATAGGTGACCCGAAAAGTCCGTGCTTTCCTTCTAAGAATCGGAGAGCAAAAAGGAAAGCATAAAGTGGAAACATCCGTCGTCCCGTGTTTGCAGAAAATTTAAGCAACAACCGCCATGCAAGAAACTGATGTTGGCGACTTATTCTGGCGAAGTTCCCGACACATGGTAAAACTGAATAATACAATATATTATGCTTTGCTACAAGACAAGGGCGCTATTTTTATGTTTGTCTTTGAATTGCTTTTGCATATTCCTTACAGTTGGTTGATTATCACATCTTTGGCTCCTTAAAGGAAACCCTGTACGGTTACAAGTTCAGGTCGGATAGTGAGGTTCAACAAGGGGTGAAGACACGGCTTCGTAAGCAGCCAAAAGGTTTTTTTTAAAGGATGAAGAACCTCGTTAATCCTTACCAGAAGTGTATCACTATACAGGCGGCTATGTAGAAAAGTGACATGTGCATTTGTTCTACATCAGTGGAAATAAAGTTGTTACATAGAAATTGCATTTACTTTCCGATTCTTCCTCGTATTATAAGAACTTTTATAACTTCTTTAAAAGTAGACTAAAGTTATAGATACTTTTCAGTTTTAAATATAACTTTGCACATCAGTTTATCTTATTGGCCTGTTAACTAGTTACGTTTTTGTAGTTTTCTCTTCCTAAATGGCAAACGCTACGTCCCTATTAATTATATTACCCACATATCCAATTTTTTTTCCATTAACCTGAATGAAACATTTGTATGTAGTATCAATTGTAGGTTTTGACCTGAAAGTATTGGTATATTAAGCGCACCTGCTCCTTTATAGCGCTATCGCTTCATAAATGTTTTTCGGTTCTTTTCTGAACTATAAATATTTACGGTTTGTTTCGGTGTCCCCCAAGATAAATTTTGAAACGCAGATGTAATCAAAGCCCACACATCCAAAGTTTCTGGTCTAGAGTAGTGGAACAAACGTGTGGTGCCCAATCATTTTGCTGTATCAGGAAGTTTTTAGCGTATTTGCTCATTCTAATTCACCCTATCACGTTGACAAAAAAACGGTGACTAGGATCCCTTACCGTGGCATATTCAACCTAATTTATTGCATGTGGACCATTATCTCGTTATGCCTTGATTTTTACAGTTGCATTATACTTAAGTGTTTATGTAATTTTGAATGACCTTGCAGCTACCAACAGGCTCAAAAATTATGTACACACATAAAGTGCCATCTTGATACTATGCAAAATATGCAAAATATTAGTGAACCAAATCTTTTCAGGAAGATTAACAAAAAATAAAAAAATATCAAAATTTTACCAAACGGATGCTCAAAAAGAACCTTCAACAGTTTACTTTTAGACGAGAGAGCTACTAAATCCTCAATCTCCTTGGATGTTAAAGGATGAATATGCATTTGGATGAAGTAAATAACAGTGCTAATTTACACCAAATTATGACAAGTAAAATGCATAGTGTCATAGTGGTGGAATTACATTATATACTATTCGGTGATAGGTAAAGATTTCCCATTAACATCAATGATAACAATTTTTTGCTCATTTGATTGTCAAATTCTGGAATAATACCAAACGGTTATCTTTTGTATATTATAACAAATTCGACCCCCCTTCACAAAAAAACAAACAAGTAAACAGAATTAAATTTTAAACAAATATTAAACTTCTGTTGGCATTTGGATTGACAACCCAGGTGCTTTTTCAAGTCTATAAGCTTTTTAGTTAATCTATGTTCTAATGATACCATAAGTGCAAACATCAAAATCGATTCTATTCTGACATGGCCATTCTAAATACACATACGTTAAGATTATTTTTGTATAAAAGTCATGAACATGTTAGCAACTATCTCTTACTGATGCCTTTTAGTTAACTAATTCTTTCATTCGTACTAAACTTACTGTTTGTCATAATATTTTATAATAAATTAGAACAATAAGTTCTCATTGTTTGTGTTCAATTTTTACTTTTTTTGTCTTCCAATTGCGCACCAAAAATATTATGAGGTAGATAGGTATTGTTTCCTTCAAAAGTTTTTTCCTTTCTGTTTCGTCTTTATCTAAAAATCTAAAGAGGTTCCTTCGCGTAGCCTCTAAAACAACTTACTGTCCGCTTTACTTTCTCTATTCATTCACTCATAAAATTAAAGTATTCTAACAAAACAACAGCAAAACTATAGTCCAAAACAGCAAAAAATATAGGAAGTTGGTCGAATGAGTCTAGTAGCCTTTATCGTTTAACCTTTAGCTAGTCGCGTGGGGTCCATCAAATCCCAAGCAACTTTGATTTTGTCATAATCCAGCAAATACCCGGCGTAAGCGACCGTACCTTCCAGTAGTTTCCTAGTTCACCCGCACTTTCCTCCTCAGTGCTCCGCTAGTCAAGGCTTCAATCACACGCGTCTCGCGTAGGTGCTTGGGGTCCAACAAATCCCTTGCGAGTAAGAGTGTAGTAAATTATTGTTGAGCATATTTTTTTTGTAATTTCTTTATTTTCGTTTTATTATTTTATTGATTTTTACAGGTAAAACATCACAATGGGTAGCCGTAATCACTTGACTTAAGAGGAAATAAATTCTATTTTCAACGAAGATCAAGTGGATCCTTTCGATTAAAGTGACAACGAATTGGGCATGGAAGATCATGATTCTGATACTCAACAGAGTGGAGAAGAATCAGAAGATGAATCGGTGTCACTAACTTCAGAATACTATTTACGTTAGGACAAGAAAACAAAATGGTCCAAAAATGCCTCAAGCCAAAGAATAAGACAAAAAGCTCACAATATTGTTTTACATTTACCTGGGTCAAAAGGAGAAGCTCAAAGAGCTAAGAATAAGACTGAATGTTTTCAGTTATTTTGATTTTGATCAATAGATTTTATTCTAAGATATACAAACCAATATATTCAGGATATACGCGTACGTTTCCAGAGTGAGCGTGACACAAAGATTGACCGTTGAAGAATTACAAGCAATTTTCGGTTTACTAATTATGGCCGGTGTCTTTAGATCTTCACATTTGAACTTTCTTGACTTACAGGCGACAGACGGAACTGGAATAGAATTTTTTTTTGTGATGTCTTCCCGCCGTTTTCTCTTTATTCTTTGTTGTCTGCGATTCGATGATGCACCGTCTAGATAACATAGATTACAGCTTGATAAATTGGCACCTATTCGGGAATTTTGTAATCTGATTGGTAATTCCTTCAAAAAACATTACACAGAGTTGGAATATGTAACTATAGATGAACAGCTTCCAGTATTTAGAGGCAGATTCTCTGGTTTAGTTACATGCTAAGCAAACCGAATAAATATGGGATTAAACTCACGTCAAAACAGCTTATCTACAAACATTTAAAATATACGTAGATTCTCAACCAGATGGTCCATATAAAAAACCAAACGACACAATAAGCATTGTGAAACGACTTGCAAATTCAATCAAAGGTACGGGGCGTAAAATTACGCTTGACAAGTGTCCCTCTAGCTAAACACTTGTTGGACCAAAGCTTACTTTGGTCGGTACTCTGCAAAGGCGTTGACATCAATGACAAAGTGTGTGAAAGTTATAACGTTGATCGTCGACCAAGAGATGGCCTATAGTAAGTTTTTTCCATATTTTCAATGTGGCGACAATAAACCCTTATGTCATTTGTAACATGAATAACAGTACGAAAATCACTCGAACTCAGAAAGTTATAAAAACAAAAGAGCTAAATTTCCCACATTTCTCTGAAACGAAGACTCACAAATAACCTCGAGCCTACGACTTCTGAAACTGAACCAAGTGCTTCAAAAGGCCGTTGTCGCCTACATCCAAGATCTGCAAGATCTGCAAATTTATATGCCTGTTAATTACTAAGTATTTTTGAGAGACTAATTTCCAAGTTTATGTTCAGTTATTTTCTAGAAGTTTTATATTTTTGTTAAGATAAGATGTTGTACTTTAAGTTCCTAATAAATATAAACATTTGTCTTTATTATGCGTTTCATTTTTACCAATCAAATGTGGGGTTTATGTGGACCCCACACGACTAATACTGTAATTATTTTGACGCGACTAGCTAAAGGTTAAGAATCAACACAAACTACAACGGTCAGTCATTAGCTTCGACGTAAAAGAGTTGATGTGAATATGCTAGAAACATACGAAGCAATCACACCAACGTTAAAAAATTATAACTTTAAAATGGTCTGGATTTACTATATCCGCACACGACTAACGGAGGATTAAGTGAACACGGCTGGCAGTAGTGTGACACACTGTTAAAAGAGTCATGGTCATTCAAAAAAAATAGCCACAATTTCCTTGTAAATAATAGCTTTACTGTGAGAAAGTCTGATTTCCCTTCATAGTAAATAAAGATATATGGGAGACATACTCACATAGTAAACAAGTTTAAAAATAAGAGCAGGAAAAATAGCACCATCTGCTGACCTTTCACAGCAGCTATGTGCCTCCTGTCACATAATCTAAAGGATTAAAAAAATATCACTAAATGGAGAAATATTTGTTAAATATAACCAACGAATATCATATATTTACTATTATTATTATTTTTATTATACAACATGTTGGTATACTTATGTAATGATTTAAAAAAAAGACGGGGATGTAAGTAGAATATATTATGTATTTTGCAAATTTAATTTATTTCTAATAAATAAGAATTTAAAAAATTATACGAAAATCAAATTAAAATAGCTCCAAGGAGATGTTAATATAAATCGTGCAGAGTTCTATGTTCAATGCTACGTATTACGTAAGCAGTTTGGCCCCTTCAGAAGTGATTATGTGTGAACACTAATAAATAATGGCAAGTGGAATTTATTTTTATTATAATTTTTTGTAATGCAAGCCAAAGGTTGCATGCATTTTCGCTATACAGATAGCAAAGCATCATCGCACCACATCATCCAATTTTATAACTGGCGTTAATCGCCGGTTTCCTCGTTAAAACCCGTACACGCCGAGCCCGATCGCTTCCCGATAAACACATGTACCTCATGAACAATCGGTTTGCTTCCGGTTGCGCGCCATAAATCAAGGCCATCGCTTCTGCCGAGCATAACAATGCTCAAAACATCGAGACGCTGCTCAAGAGGATATGCTAATTTGCCGCAGAATTAAACTTAATTCCGAACACGAGGCAACTAGCGTTCTCGGAAAATGTTCCACCTACAACACTCTTATTTGTCCGTATGAATTTTAATTAGAGCCGCTCGGAATTATTCTTGCGTAATGAGCCGCGCTCGCGAATGGCTCCGAATTGTTTTGTCAGTAGAAACGCAATTACATGAATGTTGGGGGAGAGAAAACGTCAGCTTCATATTAGGTAATTGATTCGCCATTACTCAATCTGTCGGCTGCATAACAACTATCAGTGTGTTGACAACCTTTTTTGCATGTACGAGGTGCAGCTATAAAACGAACCGGTTAATTTTTACTTTTAATGCAATTTTTATCTTAAAAAATACTCATTAAGACAGGTGTCCCGACGAAGAGGTCCGGCATTTCACCAAAAATTATTAGGCAATTTGTAAAACCTCTGTTATTAATGTACACAATTAAACCCCAAATAGTTGAAACACAAGGTTTAAAATTATTACGATGTATAATTATTCTAATTAAATGATAACCCGCTGACCTTTAACTATAGAGATTGGGCCAGATAAATGATGTATCTTTATATAATTTGAATAGCACTGGTTAATAAAGCTCTAGTCATCCTAATTGTTTTTGTAATGAGCCTAACAAGCCACATCTACTAATATGGAAGTGTAGTCCAAGAACAGATAACGTATAATATGACACAATAACATGCAAAAACAGGTTGTTGAATCTTGTTGTATCCGGCTCAATGTTTTTGCTCAATTTATAAAAAATTAAAACAAACCAAATTGTAGAGAATAAAAATTGAATTCGCAAATCATTATCTAAATCACGAACCTCCAGTTATATAATCAGTAAACATCTTTTAATTGTTTTTTTACTGTGTTAAATTTGTTCTAGCAAATTTAATATATGTGGTCATGGCGTAATACACATCAGTATTCATAGAGGCATGGCTTATTAACAACGACGTTTCTTGCTTTCGTTCATTTTAATATTTATTACGAATTTGTCACGTTGTGAAAATTAAAGTATAACCTGAAGGTGACAGGAATAAAAATTATAATGATAGTGCACTCCCTATTTCGATCAATTTTCTTTCCTATTGAAGAAACTGGAGACGTATCTAAAAAGGAATGCGACTGAATATTCACTCCTAAATATACGAGTTATTCTACAAGTAAAGAAAATCAACAAGGAAAACAAAGGCTTCAATCCATAGATAAAAAATTCTGAATTCTTTTTCGTTTTCTTATCAGATACCGCACGAGACTAACGGGGCAACTAAAAGATCCTAAGATGGAATCCATATTTCATTATGAGCCAATCAGGAAATTAGACTACGTTTACTGTTTTTCTTTTCCTAAATTAAATTTTGTTTTTTGATAACAAATATTATATTAGAAAAACTGTCATCATTTATTTGATGTCAATATCTAAATAAAAGAAAAAATCAGTTTACCAATTTTCAGTTCTCCTGGACGGATATAATAAGACATTGAATAAGAAAATGTTACGATTATTTCGAAGCTCGCCAGAGTTGCAGCCATAACGGGCATGTAAAAGGGTAGCATCAACTTGTTTAAGATCAAACATCATTCCCTCAACTGTGGTAACTCTGCCGGGAAGTAGAGGCTATTACAACCCTACAGGTTGGATAAAAGTAGACAGTTTCAATAAATTTGGATTATTTAACAATTGCAAATCCTGAATAGAAACGGCTACGAGTTTATTGAAAAATACGTCCGCACAATGCGATAGCTGGCTAAGAAGCCGCCTTTATCCCACAATGCCAATCTACAACAGCACAGGTACTGTAATACAGATTTCCTACTAGTCCTAACATCTTGCATAAACGTTAGATAATCTATGGTATCGATAAACCTGACGTAATTGTCAAGCTGCACTATATATACAAAAAGATCGTAGCACGACCATTAAAATCACAATCATTTACAGTTGGTATCGCAAAAGTTCCCATATGAGGAACAAAACCCTTAAAATTTCATTTCACATTTTACCGTCATCTGTATTAACGGCGACAATGGATGGCAACACCAGTTGCAATTATAATATATAGTATAATTTATAAAAAATATGTGTGTGTATTATACGTAAATGCAAATAGTTTAAATAAAATAGCTAATCGCGGTTCAACCCACTGGGGCAAGACTTAATGCAACATTACCTTTGTTTTTGGTGCTAACAATGGGTAAGTTTATCGTGCTATAATGGAGGAAAATAAACGTACCCTAATTTTACTTAAATAAATACGCACTGAAAAACCGATTATGGGACTAATTCAAAAAAGACAATGATGTATGGAAGATTACCGATGAATTTAATGCACACATGCACATGTACAATAGACGCTATTTTGAAGAACAAATACCAAACATGATAAAATAAAAACTAAAATATGCCGACGAAAGCAACATCTTATGGGTGCTTGTGAAGGTCCCTCGCACTAATGATTTCAATCGCGCAAACTGATGTAGCCATTAAATAATTGCTAAGAAACTAGATTTGTGGTAATAATCGTTAATTTGATGGTAATTCTTCCAACTACTAATATAATTAGGATGTTTCTAAAATCCTTTAAGGAAACTGAGGTCCTTGCAAATAGATAAAGCGACGGCTTTTTAAGCAATAATAGAATGCGGTTTGGTATAATCAAAAACAATTTTTGTTACCTACTGACTGGAGGCCTCGGCGACTTTCCTCCGAATAGAATTAATATATACTAATAAAATTTGAACAATTTCGAATCTTTGACGCTAAGAAGCCGTGACAGAAATTACACGTAATTTTTCTGCTTGGGCAGAAGATAATTACCACACACAAAAGAAAACCCTTTGGTAAAACGCCACTAGAAAAAAAGCTTAACGACAAGAAACAAAGATAAACACAAAAAAAATATAAAACTTGCTGAAACATCAGAAAAATTGTAGCAGAAAAGCTAAATGTACAATTAGAGTATTTAAGAGAAAAACAATATAAATACAAAACTATTATAGTTTATTAATAATAAACTGTGTTTAAAGGGTTTCATGTTTTATTTCCAATTATTTCATAATCCTCTCATAATTTTGCAAATTGACCACCAAGGTGCGGCTTACATAATTATTATTTAGAACTGCATTAGCATTTCTTGGTCGTTGGGACAATATTGGAGTTATTCATGTCCCATGTTCTAGATCCCAATTTTTACAATGTTATGCTAGTTTATATCTCTAGATACTATGACCGTTCCATGTTTTATTACATTACTGAAAGAATATCCTTTTCTATTATTACAATATACTCTTGTACAATATTTTCACCTCCAAGAGACTGAATTTTAATAAGAGTGTAATCTATAGCACCATTACATTGTGGAGTTCGTTTTTCTATAAAACTAATACCGGACACTTGCTCTATCTACCTTTTAATTGTGCTATTGACCCAGAAACATACACAAGTCTAGCTACTATAAATTTGTGTATGCCAGAAAAATTACCAAAAACTATTAGCATATAGCGAAGTAACGTATAATCAGTGACAGTATTCCAATGGCAAACTGCATACTTTCTGAAATAAAAGCCGTTATAATAGTTTACTGAATATCATACTTGGTGTTTATTCTTCTGAACAGAACACTATTAAATTCAATTTGTTGTAGCACTTCTCGTACTATAGTTTTCAATATTCGAAATCAATCAAAAATATTTTTCGGGCCGTTTTTCAGAACAATTTATTCTTTTACAAAAAGTTTTCTGTTTTTTTCATTAGTTCTTATTTTGCAACAACCATGGGGTCCATGAAATCTTCATTGTCCGTTAGCAGTTCCATGTAAAATATTAATGCGTATCTTACTACACAAAAATCGTAAACTTATAGGTTACAAACTTTAAACTGGTAGTTAAACCACAAAAATTACAAATTAGCGCTGATTTGAGATTAACTAGGGTTCAACATCTCAATGCGTCCTTGTGTTATGTAAAGTTGCCGCTTGGATTCGGTTTAACACTGATTTAACACTGACCAGGCTTTAAGTACGAATATCAGCGGTAGATTTTGGTGTTTAGTATCTATTCTTTCAACTGAAACACCCTTGCAGATCAATTTATATCACTTTGTAGCATTGATAAACGTAAAGGAACCGTACTAGCTTTTGGACTGTCAGCAATCACAGGCTACTTAAACCTACTGAAAACTCAGAGAGACATGTTCAAACCAGAGATATATTACATTTCTATAGAAATTGTAATTGTTTAAAAACTCAAAATCCTATTAACGAAGATTAGCTAACATATTTTCTTTGTTTCTTACAACTTATCTCATTTCATTGCTTACTATCAATATTTAGTTTACTTGATCCGTTCTTTTTGTCTTCAGTCTCCTTCTCTGTCTTGATTCTTTTAAAGGCCATTCCATTAAAAATCTGCCTTGGTTGTCCTTTTCTCTTTTCATTAGATGTCCATAGCATCTGATCATTTGTAAACTAGATATAGCCATCATTTTATGAATACTCCTAAACGCACGGCCCATGAGTTGGGGGAGAATAGCCACTAAAACACTTTTCTCTCTCTCAGAAACTGGCGAAGAAAAAAAAATCAAATTCAAGACAATGAACACTGCGGTCCTGATAAACATTCCAGAAATGAGCCGAGAACTAACAATAGTAACTGAAGTTAGAAATAACTCAGTAATTTTTAATGTGTAAACTGCAGTTTACTCTCTTAACCATGAAAATGATGTGAAAATTATTAAACCTCGGATTATACAATATTATCTTGTCAAATTTGCAAAAATATCACCACTTGTTGACCAGAAGCATCCCATTCCCACATTATAAAACTGTGAAACAACTCCATACCTGCATAATTAAACGCGATAGCACCATAAAACTACCGCAACAGTGCAAAGTCTTAGCAAACACACAGATGTAAAACTAATGGAATCCATTTATGCCGGAATAATAAAAATCGCTGAGGCATGTTTGTTCATAACGCCTACGTAACGAATGCCGCTGAAACCTTGAATAAAAGATCATTAAATGATCATTAACGAATTAATTAAATTCGGCTTGCTGCACTGTAATTTTAATTGCACCAAGCCTGCAGACGCGAATCCGCCGAAGTTGCATTTCTATTTGCATTAATATTTGCGGAAAGCGCGCTTAATAAATTATCATGAGTAATTCTATTAACAAAAAAAAATAATTCCAGCAGCGGCCATAAACGGGCGTAGATTTCTGATTAACAACAAACCGTCCCGTGTTCCCTTCCGGCTTGCGTTATTTATTTACGAAGCTATGAAACGCGCAGTCTAATATTATGGAGAGCCTACACGCTTTAAATGCAAACATTAATTAAAGTTTGACAGATAATGTTGAACGCTATTAAACTGCAGAGGCCTAAGTAAACAATGTTTCATTAAAACTCAATTGCAGTACGGCATTATTGTCATCGAAATATATATAGAGCCTTAAACAGGTTTAGACTTCAGTAATTGAATGTCTTAGTTTTTACATCAACGACATTGGAATAAAAATAACTTAAAATACACAACATAAAAATTAACTTTTTATTTCATTAAATGTATAGGCAACCAGCTTCACAGCTTAGTAATACATCTGGCCTGCTTTAGGCGCAGCTATAATAAACAGATCGTTACCTTGAATTATCAAGTATTCATTATTAGATTACGCCAATAAAAGTTAGCAATATCTAATATTTCAATCTACCAATTAATTTTTATCACAAACCAAATAGAATATTAACATAAAAAAAACGTTATAACTAAAGGTGAGCACATAAAAATTATCTTTTCGCCAGCAGTCATGCCTAATAACAAAATAATTACACAGTTCCTGAACCTAATCGTCGGCAGAACCTTCAAGTCGTTGCGTAACGCGCCGCCATGTGGCGAATACAACAAACGGAATAACGGCAAAAACTGCGAACGGGAGGAAATCAAAACGGGGCCCTGCGGCGCGAAATGCGCCCCATTGTTGTTGTAACCGAAGATGAGCACCTGCCCGATGCCGTCTCATTGTATTAAATTAGTTATCTGACCGCCAAGGTTTGGCGAGAGCCGAATCAATTATACCATTAAACAATCTGAAGCGGGAGGAGGCCATCCGGCGTGTTTACACGAACGGGGCCGTGAGCTCTCAAATTTAATTAATTTCAAATCGCGTTTTTAAACCGAGACGCTACACAGCCGGCAAAGTAGTTTCGCCGGCTAAAAATAGCGTCTTCAATCAAACTCACGCCACGATTCTACAATAGGAGTTCACACGAATAAACAATTAATTCTCGGCTTAAAATGTTTCGGCAACTTGAGCAGCTCTCGAGCTGGTTATCATAACTTCGCCAACTTAAACATAATGACGGCCGAAATTCTATTGGCCTAGTTACGCAAACTTGTTTTTAGATCCTCGTGAAATTTTAATGCATCGCCATAACTCGCGTCATTCTAAATGAGCTAATTAAAGTACAGGGGGCGCTCAAAATTTAATTAAATGTTTTTATACTAACAGCTAACCGTACATAAATCGGAAAATTCAAGTCACTGAAAGATCAATTTCTTTCTAATGTTATGATAATACAGGATTTTAATCAAAGATGGCCGTATTTACTTAAAGCCATTATAACAAATCTCATTTAATTACTGTTTGTAGTCTGTAATTACATACACTATTTATACACATAGACAAAACTAGCCACATTCATTTATACGACTGTATTTTTAAAAGTAAAATAAACAAAATTGCAAACTCGCTCATCATCTTGATAAACTCTGAGCCTAGACACGTGGTTCCCAACGTGAAGAATACGGTTCATAGGAAGGTAATTTGATTTTTTAGATGAGATGGTAATTTTAAAATGAGTTATTAACACTTAATGAGCTTTTGGGCTACCCAGGGGGATAAGAGTTCACTTTATAATAAGAATTATAAGTCAGTGATTAAGGGTGTATCAGGATTTTAGATAAGATTCGGTTAGCACGGCCAAAATAAGGTTAAGAACCACTACTCTAAATGAAATGAGACTAATAGAAAAATCAGAAAAGCTAAAACTCAATTAATGCTCTTACAAAAAAAGTAGATAAAGTAATTAAATCATTGAAAACGGATTTCGACAGTGGTTTAAAACTGAGGATGTGAACAATAGATTGTTTTACTCAAGAAATAATTTTTTCATTGAATAAGTATCTAAAAAATTTAAAAATGAAGAGCGGTTTCCCCGCCTAAAATCACGTAATATGATTAAAAACTATAAGTCACAAAACTGAAAAAAGGAAAACAACGGTAACACAAAGATAGGTAAATTCCTGCTACCAATAATATGGATCCTCATTCTATTACGTCACTAGCAAAATTTAAATTATAAACTTAAATTAGATAAATAAAACAGATTTTTTTGCTTGATTTGTACAAATTGCATGTTTACGCATGTTTAAAAATTCTTATTTTCAGAAAGTTTGATGCAAGATAGTTCATAAGTAACAACATAATATGTATTACGTAACGGTTCTTTGTTTAATAATTGTTTCAATAATCATAAGGACTCTTATAAAAAGTTTTCACACTGCAAAAATTAAATGTAAGCACTATGCAATGTCAAACATTTATAATTTAATTTGTGTACGTATGGAAAAGGTGGTCTGGACTATAATCGAAGATACATAACTTTTAAAAATCTGAGAAAACTACACAATATAACAATTCTACTATATTTACTGAAAAATTGCGTTTAACTCCCCAAACAAGTATGATGAGGATAGATTAGCCAATAACGCAAATGATTTAAATAAGGTCGGGTCAAGCAATGTTGCATCAATGATAATTTTGCTTTATTTGTTAACAGATATCTCCAATAGTTCACTGAAGAAAATTACCTAGAAACTGAAACAAATTGCTAGACGGAGAAACCATAATTTTTCAGCTATATTTTGTTCATCATGTGATGGCAGTTAATAACAATATATATATATATAATGGTAAGATCCTACCCCCGCGTAGGAACAAGGCCTACAAACTGAGATTATTTTTAGGGACTGAGTAGACCACCCTCCAGACATCTGAAGCCGGGATTGAACCCGGACCGCTCACACAGCAACTAAAAACCTCAACCGCAAAGCCTCACTTTTTTCCCAAGCACAATTACATTACATAGCAAATTAAAAACAAAAAAATAATTTAATTTGCATTTGGTCCAATAAAAATATAGTCAATAAATGTGTTCAACATAAGACAAATGAAATGAGACCTTCAGGCTTACCAAAGAAAAATGTTTGTTCTTCTGGGACAAGTGTTTCGCGTTAAAATCGGTAGCTTCCTAGAACATACATCTACTCAATCATCTATACATTTGAACAGAAAGTAAACAAAAACAGCTAATATAAAATGTGGCGCGGCTGAGCTCTGAGTGGACATTTGGTTGCCTATCTTCAGGTTCGTTTTGCATATTTAACTTTGGTAAGGTCACCGCACCGACTTATCCTAGTGTTATCATTTGCACATAAATTATTCCACTTTCCCACCTTCATTTCAAAAATTGTCCAAAAGAAATTTCATGGTGCTTATAACACTACATAATAAAACCTCGACAAACAATTTGGGCATGATCCGACTACCAAACAGAAAATACAGAACACAAAAATTAGAGCGATAATATTTCGCAATATTATTAGAGTAAAATAGGAGATTTGAGACATAAAAATTTTCAAAATTAATTTGAATCCAAGGGATTACATAATAACGTGCAAAAACCTTAAACTATATGTGATTGAACTCTCTGCCTTTTACATGCCCATCGATGTAGCTTAAGGGGGACGTCTGGTTTTTTTGTTGAAAATTGATCAATTTTCATAATTTTTTTATAGAAATCTATTTTATTTAGAATATGAGATTTTGTACATTTGAAAAGATATATTAAGAGGCATCAAAAACAATTTTTTTGTTGAATTACATTATTTATTTCAACTCCACCAGAGGTCGCCAAAGTCGTCCCCTGAAAACCGTGCGTTGTGCGGTGGACAGGATATCTTTGCACCAGTATTGCCGAAACAAAAAAAATCAAACGGCATCTTAAAGTAGACATATATATCTTGTCTGTATTCTACAACCAAATTGTTAAGATCAGTAGAAAAAAATACCAGTCTGCGACAAAATTTAGGTCGATCTGATTAATGGTTTCCGAGTAATCGTGTCCACCGCGCGAAAAATCTCCATTTTGAGAAAAACGCATTTAGTATTTTTCTACTTCGCGTTCAACTATTTACAATTATAATAGACAAACTGCTTATCAATCATCAGTCTGCTATTCCTGCGCCATAAAGTAATCCTTGGGCCTCTTGAAAAAGTTCTTCTTTCTCATCAAGCTCCTTTTTTCTCTCGATTCTCGCATCTTTTGAGAATTTCTGAGATTTTTATCAGCACGTGATACTTTTATTTTTTATTCCTACCACACTTTGTTTTATTTGGATCTTTACGAGATCCTCTGTTTTGCGAACATTCAGACATAATGATATCAAATTCAACACTCGTTCAAAGGTCACGACGTAACTGGCGAGAAAACTCGTTGAAACTTGCACCGCGAAAAAACTGGTGCGGCGAGCATGCATGTATAGGTATAAAGATAAGTATAAATTAATAAAAACATTGCGATCCTGAGGTCGTTAGCCTTTCGAAAACATAAAAACCTGAAATTAATTTTTTTATCCAAAAAAACACGACGTTTCTTCCAAAGAAACAAGGCACAACTTGCAGGGCAGAAAAAATGGTTTAGCGAGCGTGGAAATATATAGGTATATATGTATACATGTACATCTTTGCGGTAAATTGCGATATAGAAAAAATAGAAAAGGCATTATAATCCTAGGATTTTCAGCTTTCTGAAAAAATAAAAATCTCAAAATCGATTTTTTGGCAAAAAAACCAGACGGCCCCCTTAAAAGTGTTGTCTTCAAATATATGAAAACTTTTAAAATTAAAAAGTCTAAAAATATAAAGCACGACTCAGTTTATGTGTAAAAAAACGCACGCAGATCAATATCACATATATTATCAATATATCCATTTACCAGTTGCTGTATGGTGACCTTGAATTAGAAAATAGTAATATACAGATCAGTTTATAGTAAAATATGCTATTATAATGTTTTTCTAAGAATTTTTTTTACAAATATGCACTAGAATTCTTTAAGAATTTGATTCCATTTCACGTTCATGATAAATAAAGTTTGTAACGTTATAAAGGTGTTCAATACAGTTGACATTAGAACTTCGGGCTGACCAAACAAATTTATTTACTCCCATTTTCTTATATCACTTAATTACAGTATTTGCTTTATTGACAGATTGTTATCTAAAAGTAATATAAAGCATTTTCCAATTATTGCTATAGTGTATATAGACCTGAATTTTATAAAATTGTTTTACAGACCTTTGCTTTCAATAAACCGGATACTAAATTAAGTAAACAAGACCATATCATTATTTCATCTTATCTACTAGTCAGGCATTCGTTACATTGAGGTACATATATCGATTAAGTCACTACTATCGGAGTGATATGTTACTCCACGGAATGCTCCTCTATTTCTCGAGAGTATAATGGCAACATGCTTTGTACAACGGACAATTTGACCATTAACATCAAGCCTAACTATTTTAAATAAAAATTATGTTGTAACAATGGCAATTGAAATATGCGCTATAACTTCATCATGTTCCAATTTCACCACTACACTATGCACTGTTGCATAACCTGTATAAAACTCTCCTGATGTTTAGAATGACAAAACCTGTAGGCACCAATAGCTGTATTTTATATATCACTTTTCGTGATATTCATTTACAAGTCAACATGACGTTCGAAGTTTTCTTATTAGAGTTTGTAGGGACAATCATAGTTACTTTCCAGTGATTAATAACGTGGTTGTGTACCACTAATAAATTATTATAATTTATACCTATAATGAATGAACTAATATAAACTGAAAGGCACATCAGTCAAGAGTTACCAAGTGCACTGAAAATATCTACCTCAACTCAATTAATAGTGCCCTTAAATTAAATTTAAATAGGCAATTCGAATGTTGATATTTTAACAGTTCTTCGGGAATACTGGAACTTAGGGTGAAACACTGTTCATGAAAACCAAAATCGAACATTTCATGAGGAGTGACACCAGTATTCACTTGTGGCTTTCTGTGGTAAAACTGTCCCCATCTATATGCACCCGCCAATTATGAACTTGAACCATTCACATGAACAATAATATCACGTGCATGAGTTAAGAAAATAAAAAATTATGCAAAAAACTGACCCACGCTTTAACACAAGAGCAATCTAAATACCGGGTTAACGTTTGCAAACAACAGCTTGGATATCCTGAGAATTTTCAATTCTTTCGCACAATTATTACTAGTGACACAAAGTGGTTCCATCTTCGTAATTCAAATAAATTAAACGAATGGTTAAGTAAAGGTCAAACTAAAAAACTGGTTGTAAATGTGAGAATCAATAGCTGGACGCAACGTTTGTTATCTTGGTACAACGAGACCCTGATATAGTTAATTGAAAACGGGTGATGTTGCAGACAGACAACGCCAGACCACATACGACCAAAATAACGTTAGATAAACTCCGTGAATTGTATCATACAGTCCTGATTTGCACCATGATTATCATTTGATCACGAGGTCGGATGCCCTTTGCATTCAAATTATTGAGCTAATATGTCCATTATGGGTAGTATTAATACATATAATAAGACCAAAATAACAACGTTAGCGAGAAATTAACATTTGCATTTCTTTACATGAGCCTTTAAGTTAAATTTCTTTCCCCAAAATTACTTCGATTTAGGAGATACTTATCTATGCTTCGAACCAACGTACATTTTTTTCCCCAAAATAAACTTCGATTTTGAATTTTTGTTTCATTACGAAATGGAAAAACCAAAGGGATAAATATTACAATCTTCAAAAATCTAATATAAAATAATTTGTAACACACAAATTTCGTTTGCAAATCCTTAACACTTACTGAAAAATTAAAAATTTAGATTAGGTTAGTAAAATATAAAATAAAAACTATCTATCACGGATTAAAAATATAAAATTAAAAAAAACAAATAAGCAAAACCCAACACACGAAAGACTAAAAAGGTATAATTCAACAGATTTATAAAGAAAAAGTGAAAGAAACTATACCACAACAAATTAAATCAATTCCGCACGAAAAAATTACCCCCATAAACTACTAAGAAAATATTGCGGTTGTTTGCAACGCATTTGTGACTGAAATTTTTTGGATGGCAAAATAAAAACAAACAAAATTTAAACTTCGTACCTGGGGTATACAAAGTTTTTAATGGAGTCTGTAGATCTTTAGAGATCAACAAGGGGTCGTTGAAGTGAAGGGGGGTCGAGTTCCATTAGGTCCTCTTTATACTCTACATTTCGAAACCATCGAGATACCCCAAGTGACCGTTGAACAAAATTTTTTAAGAAACCACTAGATAAATTATAAAAAAAATCATGTAAAATAACAAGGATTCAAAGGGATCGACAGGAAAAAATTAATAAAAGTTTTATTAAAACACACACAATAAATATTTAAATCAAATAAGATAGAAACATTTAAAATGCGGTACGATATATAAGAAATAAATCTGTTCTCTAAGTATCAAAATGAACTTAGATTTCTGGGTACAGGCGGCATTGGTCTCTAACCATCTAGTCAGGTGTATTACAAATAATAATATCAGCAATGGTTGTTTAATATTCAATAAGCTTGTTAAAATCGAGGGAAATCAAAAGTATACCTAAAACAGATTATATGCAAAAGAATAAGTAGCATTCATAAACGCAAAACAGACAAACCAATTTAAATCTGAAGTCCAAAAGTAAAGCTTATATAATAAACTTACCAAATGCGACGCATAAATTGTTTAAAGGGTAACTCACCTAAAACAAATAAAAACATTAGATATATAATATACTAGCAATCACCTAATAATATAAAAATATAAGGAGAGTTTAAATATGGAAAATTAGATATGCAATATTAAAATAAAATTAAAAATGTGACACAAAAATAGAATAATGAAGATGCTTTTACTGAAAGCAGTTTCATTATACATTCAAAATGTATATAAACAAATGAGATAAGGTAATACTACTACTAATACTGATATGCAATTTATACTGTAAAATATCAGAAGTTGATATTAACTGTCTTTAGTAAGTACGATCTTGATAGGTTAACCGCCCTTGGATCACAGTGTATACGGAGAGATAGATGGATTTATAGATAGCCAAGGTGTCGCGTAAAGTGATTTCTATTATAACAACAATAACAAAACGGTCGGAATCTCTGGTGATTATTCATCTAGTAGTAAAGACACAGACCAGCGATTATACCGGCAAACCGCAGCGTGTGACGCGATTGCGTTTTCGCGATGATGTAAACGCGAGTGAACAGCCCACGCGCCCGCAAGGTTACCAAATCCATGATCTCGCGATCAAGGCCGGTGCGAGCCCCGGCACGATTTAATTGTTTCGCAAGGCACGCATCAACATCAATTCTAGCAATCCGCGGAACAAAAACGCGCCCGTCGCGAGCATGCAAATGCCCATAAGGATAATTTAACGCAAATCGCCGCTTCCGGTCTTCCAGTGCTGGAGTTTTTCCAAACGGTTCTGAAGCGTCGGCGCGATGTAGTAGAAGTTATGATTTTATTGCTCAGGTCGGTAGTTCCCAAACTTTTATTATTATTTAGACCCGTGTTGATGATGCTATTGAAGCATCATTGTCTAAATGGTTCAGATAAAAATTCTTAAACTTTCTGTAAATAATATGCACAAATTTTAATATCACATCGACAAACTTGGGTAGGCAGAAGTGCGCGTTACAACGGCTAACTGCAATCTGCCCATTTTTTGTCATTCTTAACTCGGTCGAAGGTACAAATCAACACTTGACAATCTTGACTGCAATGTAGGAGAAGGAAAATATTTCATATAATTTTGCCAGGTAAAAAAACAATGCTCAAATATTTTGGCACGGGATAATTACGGTCTGCCCTAAAACGATTAAGAATATGACCGTTATACAAAATTTTTCAAATTTTCTTCAATCCCCTGTCCCTTGTTAACATTACAAATACTAATTAATATGTAACATGGCTGTTGACATAAGCTGCCATGAACCGCATTCAATTTTAAAAGAATTCTTATACAACAAGTATACAAATTATACAGAGTGGTCGAGATTAACCGGAAACTTTTTTAGGTTGCATATTTCAAAAAAGCCGAAAGACTCTATTATGCACATGCACAATATCTTACTAGATAACACAACATAATCATTCGTTCTGAGGAATCGCCAACTGTTGATTGAAAAATATAAAATGGACGGGAAACTACAGGCCCAAACACTGCTGAACAATACCAAGCATGACACAACACTGGTTTCCAAAGATTCGTTACGGGCAAAAAGAACTTCATCCAGGACAGAAAGGTGAATCGCCAAGATGACTCTGAATGGGTAATCCATACAACAGTTTCTCGTCTCTGTAATGTTTCTGGGGGTTGAAACCAACGAAGAGAATGTCACGACGTCCACTTTTTTGAGAAAGACCTAAAGGTGACCGCCGACAGCTAGATCAACGTGCTGGAGACAGTTGTCAACCAAATGGACGGAAGTACGTGTTCCAGCAAGACTCCGCTCCAGTTCACAAGGCGAAGAAGACCCAGACAGGACTATAAAACAATTTATATTACCACTGGTCCTCTGAATTTTCGGTACCCTCCCGACCCGACTGCAATCTTTTTTTCCACTACAGGTGGGACAGACATGGTTCAGGTAGAGGTCAATAAAAGGGATCATAAAACGTCAAGGACAGCTCAATAGTCTCCATCATAGAGATAATGACACTGCATGCAGCAGGTTTAAGATGGGGGTACATTGAATAATATGATTTTCATTTCCATTTAGTTCAATTGTGGTAAATTTCATCTAAATATATTTAATTTTTCACTTATTTTAATATTATTTTCATTGATTATTCACTTGCCTCGACGACCCTTAGTAACTAAAGAATCGCCATTACCCCATTAAAAATGATAATATAAATAAAAATTGAAATATCATATCCTCTCCGTCAGCAAAATATTTAAATGAACAATAATCTATTTCAAACAAGTATTAAGGCTTATTTGTACAGCTATGACTGTTTGTTTTAAATAAATGTAACATGCCGCTTGAAATAGCGCGTTTAGAATTTCGCTGAAACATAAACTCGACATTTGCCCACCTCAAACAAGTAAAACTATCTACATTTTTCCAAGCCGTGTACAGGACTACAAATTTAACAGCCCTAGCCGTTTGTTAAAGCTAATAGATTCTTAAAAGACTAGCATAAAAAAACTGACAGAAAATCTATCAAGCGAGAAAAAATTCTCGAGGAGGCCCATAAAAAAGTTGGCACACGAACAAACAACGTACAGTACAGAGATCGATAAAAATATTTGTAATTTTTCAAACGGCGATGTTAAGATGAATCGATAAATCTACAAGGTGCTTCAAAAATGTATTTACTCTTTAAATGACTTACCATGAATAGTTTTTAAAAAATATTATATTTTCAAACACAACCGATAACAGGGATAACTGATTAGGCGGCGTTACGCAACATGTCAGTACTAATTGTAAAGGTAATATGTCTTTCAATTTCACCTTTCATCTCATCAATTGTTGCTAGTTTATGGAGTAACCTTATTTTTGGGGTATTCCCCTGTTGAGCGAGTTCTGGGGGACTTGTAGACCGACAGATTCCTGCCAAGACAACCATCTGGCAAACTATAGAGAATACATAATAGCTAAAGAAATAGAGAAAAGGAAATGTCCATCATTGCGCCCAAAACAATCGGATCCTAATTCACAACTAGGCTAACCAGAAATCTCATATGCTCAGAAAACAGCGACACGTGACCCAGATCAAATTACAGCAGTTAATCCACATCAACAGCTACAAGCGAACATATTTCAACAACAACCGAGCAGCAACCTGGAAGCATTAGTAACAAAACTCATGGAACGAATGGATACAATGCTCCATCTAGTAACATTAGTGATCAACAAATTAACTTATAATGCTTAACATCTTAAAATCGTAGCTCAACATAGCCAGGAAGCTAAAATGTCATGCTTATACCAAAAGCTCACATCAAAAACAACACTTATCTAAAAATACTCAGATACACTATATATGCTACATCTCATCTTGACGGCACTGCACAATTTGTAATTTTCTTTGACTCCTTGGACCAGGCTTTATAGCTTATGGTAATTATAACGCTAAAAACATATATGGGGTTCGAGAATAACGCTCAGTCGTGACAGAGTACTAACTAAGGCAATAGAAGAATAAAATCTCCATTATTTATCCACATATGAAACCCACATACTGGCTCTCCAACCCTAATTAGATCCCAGACCTGTTAGACTTTTGCGTCACCAAAGGAATTTCGTGAAACTACTCCAATACTTCTTACATACAGTATTCAAGTACTACAAGTAAAAAAAAACCTCAAACATCTACTACAAGACACACGAATTGAAACAACTTTCCAGAATAAGTCACGGAAAGAATGCAACTGATCTCTTTAACGTCATCGAACACCTAAATCAATCTATCCAACAATCGGCATGGAATACCACGTCAAATTATAAAATCCAGCAAGTAGTGGACTTCTGCCCTCTGATCATCAAACAAAAAATTGGTGAAAAACGAAGATTAAGAAGAATATAACAAACTTTTAGAATCCCTAAGAAAAAAGTTCAATCAAGCTGCTAAACTAAAAAAAAGCCTTCTAATCAATATTCGGAAACAAGGCGTTCAAGAATACCTATCTAGTCTAAGACCCACTGAAGCTACAGACTTTTCTCTATGGAAAGTAACAAGAAAATTAAAGAAAAAAAATCGATCGTTTCGACAGTTTGAAAACCTGATACAACATGGGCAAGAACTAACCAAGACAAAGCAGACATTTTTGCAGAGCATTTAATCTTAATATCTCAACCACACGACAGAACGTGTACCACAGAAAAAGAATCATCAAAAAAATGAAGAAAACACCCAACCCATAAAATCAGTTAAGATTACTCAAGTTATTGCTGACATTAAGAATCTTAATTCAAAGAAAGCTCCCGTTTACGACTTAATAATGGCAAGGGTTCTTAAAGAATTATCGGAAAAAGCAATAGAATTAATAACCTACATTATCAACGCAGTTTTCAGCTACGAACATTTTCGGAACAATGGAAGGCAGCGCAAATAGTCATGGTACCAGAACCCGAGAAGACAACTTCATACCGACCTATTAACTTGTTGCCTATAATATCCAAAGTTTATGAAAATATGTTGCTGAACAAAATAAAACCAATTCTTGAACAAGAAAATATTATACCATCTCACCAACAGAACAAGTACAAAAGGTAACGATAACCACGACCGACATTCAAAAAGATATTAGTCGTCTGTATTCCGTGATATATCCAGGCTTTTTACAAAGTATAGCACACAAGCCTGCTATATAAGATCAAGACAGCTTTACCACCAGAATATTATAAATTGCTTAAGACACACTGGAGTTTCCAAGGCAGCATACTGGGACCTGCTTTATACGGCGAACCACAACCATCAATAGCTAGCGTCGACAATCCTACAATAAAAGGAAAACAAAATCGGTTCAAATAACTTTCACTTTAAGAAATGAAACTTTCCCACTAGTGTCGCTAAACAATACACAAATGTCACAACAGGGCAACGCTAAATATCTAGGGATTCACCCAAGTAGACGACAATGAAAAAAGTAATGCAGCTTGAATTGCAATTTAGTCAAATCTACTAGTTGGTAGACAGGAAGTCCCAATTAACCCTAGAAAACGAAGTGCTGCTCTACAAATCCATCATAAAACCAGTATGGACTTATGGAATTCAGCTGTGCAAGCAATTCAAACCTGGAAATCTAGCAAAGATACTACAACAAGGTCTTAGATTGATAGCGGGTGTTCCAAGGAACGTTCCAAATTGGGTCTTTCACCAAGATATCCCCCTACCTACAATCAAGAAGAGATTGCTAGTGTAAGTGCAAAGTACAAGGTTGGTGGAAAAGTTCGTGCCGATTTGTTCATAAAAATTTTTACTCTTTATCATTATTGGTGATTTTGATATCATTTGAAACTGCCTTTACTTGCAGTTATTTTGATGTAAACTTGCCCATATCTGTTTCACGATGGAGCTATTGAACAAGAAAATCTGTTTGCTGTTGCATTTTCAATAAAAGCTGAGCTTGAAAGATTTGCGAGGCTTACGGCGGCGGCACAATTGAAGATCGTGTGGCGCGCAAGTAGTTCAGTCGATTTCGCAAAGGAGATGAAGACTTGGCTGACAAGCCGAGGTCTGGGCGTCCATGAAAATCTAACATCACGCGATTATTGAAGCAATTAAAGCCAATCCGTCCATGACGACTCGAATGTTGGCTGAGGATTTCGATTGCCATCACTCAACCATCAGACCGGAAAAGTCTGGAAGACGACTTGAAGTGGCGACTGCATTGTTGGAGCGCAACAAGCGGGGCCTTTCTTGGAGAACATCGTCACCAGCGACGAGAAGTGGGTTCCAATGGATCATCACAACCAATGGCTGTCACAAGGTCAAGCTTCAAATTTGTCAAAAAGAACTTTCGTCAAGAAAAGCGACTGCTTTGTGGCTTTTAGGGCCGTCGACGTGTGATTGGTTAGGAGCTGTTGGAGAAGGGTCGGATTGTGAACGCTGTACTGTGAGCAACTGGGCCGATTTTGCCGAAAGATGCGGAATCGTCAAGAGCCAATTATTCTGCTTCATGGCAACGCAAACTCTTACATTGCTCAATTGACAAAAAACACGGTTACCAAGGTCGAACGATTATCATCTTTTTCGAGCTCTGGAGCACTTTATGCATTAAAAATCGGTTCGAAAACGTTGCGGATATGGAGGAGTCGCTCACTAAATTCTTCAATTGAAAGACTCAGAAGTTTTACCGCCGTGGCATCTATTTATAGAGAATATTTTGATTAAGTTGTTCGTCTTTGGATCGGTATTTCACGTACTCAATGAGAAAGTTGGTCTTATGTACAAAATCGTCACGAACTTTTCCGCCGACCTTTATCAAGGAAAACTTAATGCTCACACCAATAAACCTAGCAGTACCGTTATTAGACAAACAATACGTTAAAAGACCTAAGATTTAGTTTAGTTCCATTACTTAGATATTGTTAATTTTAGGTTTATATCAGACGTTTTGTCTCATCATTACACATATATAAGGCTAATGAGTATTATTTCTTCACCCCATGTATTACATCTACCAACTAATTTACTGAATATTACTGTACAATAATAGAATTTAAATAATTCAAAGAAATATACAGATGAAAAGAACTACATTTTTTTTATTCTAGCAGTAGAATATGTAACAGTTTGAGAGACACTGGCCTCGCAAATATTTACCGTGCAGCAAGAAAAACATATTAATATAAATAACACGCAAGCATGCCAGAAATCAATGATCACAAACAGGTTCGTTTCTAGTTAGTTGCACAATAACAAGAAACTGCTGCAATTTACGAAATGTCAAATCCGAAAAGAAACGTCAATCCGGGCACTTGGAAAACAGTTTGGAGACGGCCTCAACGGGCGGCTTCTCGGCGGTTCTTGAGGAAGGCGCAGAACAGGTGTGCTTCCTGCGTAACCATTACGGCTTATTTCCTGCGCACTTTGCAACATCGCGATCGTTACAAATTGCAAGAACGATCATTCGCTGCAGCTAAAAATTAATTATTCCGGCTCGCGGGGCACGCAAGCGAGTGACACGGGCGCGTATCCACAGAGCCAGAGTTGTCGTCCTGCAACTTTGAATGCGAATTGCAAAAACACAGAATGTATTCTTCGCATCGCAGACGGCAGAATCGCATTAGCGAGGAAAGGTCGGTGGACGCTTTCAACCCAGATATGACAGCGAATTGATAAATTCGGACCAAATCTGCGCTACTCTGTTGCTGTACAACACACTCAATAATAAATAATCAGGCCCAGAGGGCTGCTTATCGCGATGTTTTAACGGGTCCCGTTCTGCCTAAACGTGCTGTGTATTCATCAACACCTCGATGTAGGAGCGCGTTTCTATTGAATATGCCGTGCAAAGTACAGAAAAACAAATTAAGACGCGGGACCGGCTAACAGCTTGCCTACATATTTAATTCAAGCAACTCGATTTTCCATTTATTTTTACGCGGCGGGAATGTTGTTTTAACCTTTACGCTATTTAAATTCCTATTATTAGATATGGCTCATTATAGCTCATATTGTTCGTTTTATCGGTAATAAGTGTCACACAATTCAATAAGCAACAGCACCATTATTTACTTTACGTTCCAAAACACAAAACGTCATAACGACGTAGACAATAATTTAGGAAAATTCGGTGGATTGTGGCCGACACTTCTCAATCAGAACTTTTTGTTTATAAAATCTCATAATTTTAATATAGTTTTTCCTTCAATTGCTACCGTACAAAGACCTCTTGCAGGCAGTTTTGTAAAAATGGATTCTAAGTGTAAAAAAAATTAAATGAATGTCGATGGTTGGGCCAGAACGCAATTCAAAACATACAACTTCAAAAATTAGTTCTTTGAACCGGATGAGTTAACGCACGGAATATCAGAAGAATGTATCCATACTTTAATATTACTTACAAAATTTTGTTTTGTTTTAGATTTAACCGTGGAGAAATAATGGCTGAAACCAGACTAAATTTTGAACAAAGATAGTTTAATTTGAAGTGCTACTGGAAGTACAAACGCAGTAGAAGTGCAAAGACGATTTAGGAGACTTACTATCAGATAAGTTTTGAAGCCGATAGTTCAGAATATTCAAAATGTCCATAAACAACGTTCCGGAAAACCAAGAGTATCGACGAACGATGTCATGGAAGAAGGAGTATTGAAAACATATCTTCAAAATTGAAGAACATGCGTTCAGCAGGCTTCTCATAAATTAGGGTTACCATCCATTCTGCAGCGCTTCCGGTGGAAAAGTTGCATACCCAAATTAGTACATATTCTCAATGAAAATGATCCAGATAGCAGGATGGAATTTTGTGAATTGTACTTGGCGAAATGTAAATAAGACCAATATTTTCCAAGACGATTAGTTTAGAGTAATAAAGCTACATTCAAATTAAATAAGACAATTAACCGCCACAATTGTACTTACTGGGTATCTGAAAATCCGCACATATGTAAGAATATCATATCAATTTACCAGAGTGACAGATACTGTAGCTGGTATTGCTTACTTGAATTTGCTGTAAGAATCGGCTATTTTAATAAGGATTATTATTTTCAATAAAATGGAACACCTCCATATTACCATCGAAATGTAAGGGGCTTGCGTTTAATGCCAAACAAATCGATCAAGGAAAAAGGTCTTGCAGATCACCCTGGGCGTTTACCAGACCTCACACTACTAGACTTCATTTTGGGGATATTTCAATAGTAAAGTTTACACTTAAAACCCAAAACCAAGGATATATTATGAGTAAACGTTGAAAGAGAATGTGCCCAAATACCAAATGAAATGATCTAAACCAAAATGGTTATGAGTTTGAAAATAGGCGCTGAATATAAAAAAATACTTTTTTGTAATTTGTATGCTAAAAAGTACACACTGCAGATATGCCCAAAGAAGATATTTCTAGGAGCAGAAGTTATATTTTCTAAAAAAAGGGAGCAGACCAAATAAAGTTATGAACTTGGCAACTGCAGTATATAAAAGATTTAACTAAATTTAAAATATCAAACTACTGTTATGAAGTGATCAAGGTTTATATTATAGGAGTATATAATTCAATGTAATCTAACCATCAACAAATTAAATTAATTTATGCAAGAAAATTATATTTATCAAAAAATAAATACAATTTCTATGTTTCTAGGTTTAATTAAGATTTTCGTTACATTTCATTACTTCCGATTCTCTTCTGCATTACGTATTAAATATATAATATTCTAAAATTTAATATATGTAATTCATGAACCTGCTTTTTGGATCAATTTTACATCTCTTTTTACCTCATTTATTCAGGTGCTTCTAAATATAATGCCAATACTGCTCTTCACCTGTAATCAATCTACTAACAATTTTTCTTTGTATTCTTCTTTGTTTCACGGATAATGTTTATATTTTTTGAAAATTTTTCTTCATTTGGCTTGATATTCTCCAATTTTTAATGTAGAGAACACGTTCACTTAGACGTTACTTATTATCTTCACTTTTTACGAAGAGCTGTCGCGTTTCAGAACAATCGCGATGTTTGCACATAAAAAGTATCTTGTAAGCCAATTTTCCTAAAAGGATACACTAACCTCAGTTTAACTGTGAAACCATGAAAACATCCATTCATCCGAATATTTTACTTGGAAAATGTAGTTAGCGCTATAATCCTAGACAGAATCACAAGACAACGCTCTAAGGCTTTTTGATAAATAAAATTTTACCATCGAGACAATTTTTAAATATTTAAAGTGTTTTAGAACAATAACAGGCGTCCGTCGAACGGATCGGGGTTCAATCCTGTACTCAGATGTTTGGCGGATGGCCTACTTAATTACCAAATATAATTGAGTAATAATACGACCGCATCAGAGATGGTACGCGACGACCGGGCAGTGGATGCGAACGTTATGAACCTGAACTTCTCAATCCGCAGATTAGCTCCACGTAAAGCGTAAAATCTCTGCATTATTTTAGAGCAATAAAACGTATCTATAGTTCTCGTGAAAACTATCCGAGTTCACCAAAAAAATTTTGTAATAAATAATTTCACCGGGTTGGCTGGTGGTTGTTACTCCATATCTAGATGCTTAACAATGGGTAGCTTGGCTGGCGCGAGCTCGCAACAATGTAGATGGCCGGCTGCTCCCATTGCAATTCAATGGACACTTCGATGGTCTCAGCACACAGATAATCATCAAAGTAAAATGATATAAACCTTGAGCAGGCCAAAGCCAGTAATCATGCCAAAAATCATTTGAATCTGTTCAGCAATTTTTCAGTCAACCGAGTTCGAATAAAACGTTACATTGATTTTTACATACCTATGTAGATTGTAGTTCTCTACACAAACACTACTTCAATTTAATTTCTCTCATTAAAAAAAGCAACTACAGTCTGTTTATCCTAACAAGGGCAATAATACATTACCACAGCAGATTTCAATTAAGGTATTCTCCTAGTTTTAACTATAATAGGAGATGTTTTAAAAATGATTGTGCACTAAAACTAATACAAGCGAATCTTGCCCACATGATGTGCAAATATGCTAATAGACGCTTTTCCATACTGACAGACTTTTTACGGAAATGTATTGAATGTATTTGTGTAGACTTTCCCCTTTTTTATTTGTCCCTTCTCCAGAAAAATAAAATGATGTTAAATGGGGGATTATGCTGTTTTGTATTGAGTAGCACTCTCATATTCAATGTTTTTCAAATGATACACAAAAGACACTACACTTGGATGGAAACAAAACTTTTCAGAATACCCTATTCTATGTTCATTGGAATCGCTATTGTCCTATTATAAACATCTCAAACAATTGCATCTTCTATGAGTAGTTTACCAATAGAAAATAATTTTCCCAAACATTATTGCGAGACTGCATACCGCATTATGATAAAACAGCTCAGTTTCAATAAATTTCCTAATAAGCTTTGCTGTTTGTATCAAAATACATGGCTATTATAACATATAGTTCCAACAACTAAGGGCTCATAAGTAACTTTTCAGAATGGCAAACTTTGAGACGATTACGAAACATTAGAACACTTCTGTGAAATGCGTTAATTCAAATCTCATAATTTTTTGCATTATTGTCATTAGTGTTTTTAGTGTACAGGCACTTTTCGAACACCCTATACTTCTAACGTTTGAGAATGACTAATGTTTCACCCGTCTTTGTGGAACATGGTCTATCTCAAAGGTATCAAGCCAATTAATACAAATATTAAAATTACAATAACAACAAAATATATGTACTCAATCCCCTTCAAAATAAGCACTTTGAAATATTACACACTTAGGTCTTGTTATGACTTTTACGTTCTATAAACGTGGCGAACCCGGAGACTTCCAATGGAACTACGGAGCCTTTATTTCCGGATCGTAGCCATAGAGCCACCAATTATGAGCTTTTTGAAGAAATTTAATTCATTGGTAGCAGTCTGAAACAAGTCATTAGCAATTACAGCATAGTTCCCCTTTGCCCACATAACAGAAACGAAATTTGGCATGACAAGTTTAATGACAATCCCCCAGCTCATTTTTTAGTTCCCAAAATGTTAGTCGTTGATCTTTACTGACTAAAGCCCGTGCATGTTTCAGTTTCGCACAAAATTTGTTGTTCTGTTCGCTCAGTGATTATAAATACGACCAGCACACACTACATATGCCCACCCTCCGGCGTTTAACTCAAATTGTTATTGTTATATTACTACGACAACCGAAAAACTAACAGAACAGCAAAGCAATACACGCCGGCGGATCAAGCAGAACGAGAACAACCGATTTGTTTTCATAAACTTTGATCAATTCAACCTTTTGAGTATGATATCAACAGCGGGCTGCTCCCGTTCTGATGAATGGACTACGAGGCATTTCGCGGGGCAGAATGCTACTCGCCAAATTCGGGCGTGGTACCAATTTTTTATTAGAATTGATATTATGGATTCTATTAGGCCATTAACGACGCAATGATTGATGATCTATTTCGATGCATGAGAGCTCGTAACCGCGGCCACATCCTGTTTATATGGATCGCGACAACTTCCAAGCAGTTGCAGATAGTGTCCGGCTAATGGGGGCTTAACTGGCATCAGCCATTGGAAGAGCATGAAGTCGTTAATCTTGCTGCATACATTTGTGTATGCGGTTTTGCTACACTTTAATATTTATACAAAATTACATAATAATATTATCCAAAAACTTTATAAAACACGCAATATAATCAGCTTTAATTAGAAACGTTCATATGTTCCATACTTCTATTAGATACTTCACAAAATTATTATTTTGCTTGAACTCTAACAACTACCTCGAAATAATTTGTGCCAAGTCACTTTCTTTAATGCTCTAGCCACTAACGACAGGCAAATGTGGGTCCATTTTTTCTATACAAATTTTGGGCTCCCTGATCCGTTTTGTGGAACAAGGCGGGCCTGGTATAGTTTTCTTCGGCTCCATGTCACAGCATGACAAATGGAGCAAGCAAAGCCTAACATCATTAACGTCATAATTTAAAATGCAGGTGTGACATACTAGGGAGGCAATAGCCTATTTTAAAGCCACTCTAAATCAAAAGGACAAATGATAGACTGTAGTTCCGTCAAACAAGTGGTGCTGAATAGCTTCAAGGTTTTATTATCCGCACCTTGACGTTTACAATCACATTAGTAATATAACAGGGAAAACGGATAAATTAAAGCTTTCTCTTTAATGAAACTATTTTGTTTACACATACTGGAAGGTATTATTTAATGCTTAATATTAGCATCAATTTGTAAAAGTTGAACGTTGAAAAACCATAAATAAAATTAAATAGCACAAATAAAAAAGAATCCAAAACTTAGTAACATGTGGTAAGTGTTAAATTGTTTATACAAATGACGCTGGGTTTCAATAACCCACAGGAATGGCTTTAACTTCATTTTGCTCTTCCTAATTGCATCATAAATTAGTGAACAGAAGGGGACTCGATGCACACAACCCTCTTGCCTTACATCTCGTTTTCAATGCGTTAAATTCGTTGCGGCAAATTCGGAAAGAGGATTTCACAATCCCCAATGAATAACATCTAAATGAAAATGGCAAGGTATAAACAATTCCTAGTTCTTTGAACGTATTTATCTATAACAATAGGTAAAACGATTTATTAAAAAACATACATTTATACATGTATTGTTTAAATGGAGGATATAGTATTGAAAATTATACAGGTAATGTAAGGGCGTATTGAAAAAATAACAGAATATGGACAAACGATGAAAATATCTGGCGCTATAATATTAATAAAAGTAAAAAGTACATATAAAACTAGGACTATTGTCCGCAAATCAAATACGCATTAGATTATGATAAAAATATGAAACAATAATGGCAAACCAAAAAACTATAAAAAAGAAACAAGAAATTAGAAGTTTCATATAATAAAATTAACCAGTTATTCTAAGAAAAATAATATAAATACCATGCTCAAAATCCATAATAACAAATTAAAAAAAATTGAATTGTAAATGTTTCAGTAACCAAAAGAACATTTTATGATAAAAATATAGGGTATCGAAAAAAATGAAAAGATGAGAAACAAACTAAGCATTAAATATTACAAAAAGAAAAGCAATTTAAAAAATGAACTTCAAATTACATAAAGGTATAACTTCATATACATAAAGATATAATCAAGCAAGCAACAAATAAAAAATAAAAATAAATTGTGAAGGAAACACTGAAAGGCGAGCAAATTGGAATGATACTCAAAAAAAAACACATAAAAAAAGACAATTTACATTCAATTAACAGTAAGTTCTTCATCCTACAAAAAATAAGAACAAAAAACAAACAAGATAATAAATACAATTATGGTTTGTAAATTCAGCAAAAAAAGAAATTGGAATTACCATAATATAAAAAATAGAGACTGATAAATGAATTACTTTAGGGTCATTGATATCATATTAGATCCGTGTTTGAAAATCCCCCATATACTTCGAGTTCATTCTTAGTAGGGAATTTTGACTTTACTATTCCAATTTTGAAAAGTTAGAATTTTGTGAGCACTAATAAGATGAAAGTTCGATTATTGAATTTCTTCTAATTTCCCAGATAGACAAGAAGACAATCGAACAGACGAATAGACAAAAAGTGGAGCACACCCAAGATAATTGGTGCAAATTTTCGTCCTTTATTCCACCTTTTAGTGATCGTTTTTCACTTTGTAAAACAAATAATTTTGATAGTTAAGTTTCATCGTGTACTAATTATGTCCTCTTTCTTTATTTGAATCAAAGAAATTTTCGAGATCCATCGAAACACAATAAGTTGTGCAATCAAGCTACTTGGGGAAACAGGAAACAATAAGGATTCAAACAGATCAGGACGACTGAGAATAACAATAAAGATTATTAACAAACCGTAGTTATTAAGATCACTCTGAATCCGTCAACGAAGTTATTAAATTCAGAAAGAAAGAACCACCAAAGGGGAGGTGTGGAAAAATTGTTTGCATCAAAGCTTTTAGTCTAACCCTCTATCTGGACATTTAATTCGTTAATACGAAGAATACAAAAGACTCCCAGCAAAACACCAGTTAATTCAAAATCGCCAGAAGTTTGGAACAAGAACGTAAACCGTCTGTATCCTAGAGTGCTTTTAAATTTAAAACAAAATGTAAAAACTCCAAGAAGTAATGTAAATCAAATATGTCAAAAATAATATTGACAATAAAACAAAATATACATGTATACAAGGAAATACTGAAAAATATATATGATAATCAATCATGAGAAGACTAAAACGTATAATACACATAGGGAAATAAAAATTACGGCAAAATCTAAGTAGAAGATAGGAGATAAATCAGAAAATAAAAGAATACCTAGCTGTAAGAAGACTATATAAAAAAATTACTTCGTAAAAAATTAACTTTAACAAATACTTAGGGATCGAAGACATGAGCTATAATTACGATAAGAAGATAATAAAAGTCCCAGTCAAAAATCTTTAGCAAATAGAAAAAACCTGTAATGGGTAGAATGATATATAATGAAGACAAGACCAACATATTCAAACAAGAAAAATAAACGTAAACACAATCAAATATATAACCAGTTTTTAGTTGTGTCACATTTGTATGAGTAAAAAAGATTATCTACGTATTACCTAGTATTAAAGGGAATCACATAAATGGTGGGGTTCAACAAACTATTTAGAACGACGCAATTCACAATTCACAACTATAAACCATGTTCCTGGTAAGACACCAAAGAAAGAGGTTTACAGAGTGGGTCAACTGATGTTTTTGATCTTTCACCTGATTTTCCTTTTCCACTGTATCAGTCTTCCGGAACTGTTTGAATGAGAGGCAATACTGAAATCGAAATTTCCAATGCACTTAAATAACGGATGTGTGTTTCGCGAGTCACAAATCGTTTTATTTCTAAATTACACGGTCGTGGCGCTACCTGCATACCAAGGGTCCAACCGGTTTGCGTATTGTTTCTTCTCTAATACAACTGCTCAGCCATGTTCACTTGGTTTTTATATTATTGTACATCATAAGTAGATTTCCTTGCCGAACTCCATTCGATCTCGAATACCCTGTATATTAATTAAAAGTTTTAACCGATATTTCTTTCTTCGTCAAAATTATAAAATAAAACCTATATAAATGCAAATGCATTATAAAAAACTGAAGCATAAAATAACTAGGGTCATTAAGGAGCATAAACCATCTTGCTGCTATATTAGATAGAGTTAAATTAAAATGCTTTTAGTACCTCCTTCGTTAAAACACTCCGGGAAATATAAACACATTCCACAGTTATAAACATCTTTTTATACTCAAAATAACTATATACTATGATCAGCAACGCAATAAATTTAAAAATAGGGCTAAAGTAGGTCAAAACTGTTTCATCGTAAATTTTAGCACACGAGCAATCTTTAATTCGAGCCTAAAAACGCAAAGCTTAAATGAAAAAGAGATTTATCTCATTTTAGTTATTCTTCTTAACAAGCTTACTACAATTAAGTTCTATAAAAACGTCACTATTAATATCAGGATAACCAACAAGCCTCGGGTTAGAGCTGTAGAATTACAGATATAGTAGAAATTAAACAACTGAACGTCAAGATTAGTACTTTAACAGATTATTCCCATCTTACACAACTAACACAATTTAAGACTTCAATTAAATAAAGTTATTTCTAAAGGATTACATCGCCTTCGGCTTTAGTTACGCCGTTATCCAACCAAATAATAACCAATGCCTCCTCTTACGAATACTCTGAATAGCAGAGAAATACGCGGGAATGAGAAAATTGCCGTGTATATGTTATGTAAGTAACCAAAGCAAGTTTTCGGTTGGAAATTTTTTCTTTTGCACAAACATATATTGACCAATACGATAAATTAATTCCTGTAATGTCAGGAGAACTTCAAGTTTAAATTGCTTTTTTCTAAATTGTGTACGTGGTTTAACCTAAAAGTATTAAGTCAGTATAAAAATTACAATTACAATAACAAAAAATGTTTACAATTTCTTCATCACAAAAAATTATATAACAAATTACGTCTTCGAAATGTAAAACTCAGGCCATCACAAAATTTAAAATTAATAGTAAATTCCATTTTTGACAAGAGAGAGCCAAAAAAAATCAAATTCAAGAGATTTAAAAAAATTTAAAAAAAAACTACCAAATTAGTAAAAATAAAAACTTACTCAACAACTTGTACCACGTCGAAGAGCAGAGCTAAAATATAAATTATGATACCAAATTGGAGATTGAAATCGTAATTAATAAAAATTTAATAAGTTATATATATATATATATAACGGGTGTTTTTTATAGAGGTATAAAACTTTAAGTTGGCAACACTTTTTTAACTGGCGGCCATTTTGTCAGCTGTCAAGTGATATATGTTTAGTTTGGTTTGGCATTTCAACATGAATAGACTGACGCCTGAACAATGCTTCCAAATTGTGCAAATTTATTTTGAAAATCATGGTTCTGTTCGAAATACGTATCGCGCACTACGTCCATTTTACGGTCAACATAATCGTCCATCGGAGCAATTAATTCGATTAACTATGGAACATTTTCGCATCACGTTTACTCTAAATAATAATACGCATTCACAGAGACGTCGTACAGTGCGTAGAGAAGAAGTCATTGCTGCTGTAGAGCGTAGCGTAGAAGACCCGAATCAGTCTATCCGCCATCGTGCACAGAAATTGAGTATAAGTCCATCCACCTTATGGAAGATTTTGCGGAAATATCTTGGTTTGCCTGCTTACAAAATCCAACTGGTGCAAGAATTGAAGCCACACTATCACCTAGCAAGACGTAGATTCGGTGAATGGGTCAAAACAAGATTTCCGTTGATCTCGATTTTTATAAGCGAATTTTGTTTAGCGATGAAGCTCACTTTTGTTTGAATGGATACGTCCATAAACAAAAATGCCGTATTTGGAGTGATGGTAATCCTCAAGTATGTTGAGACACCGTTACATCCAGAAAAACTGACTGTTTGGTGTGCTTTATGGGCTGGTGGAATCATTGGTCCGTACTTCTTTACAAACGATGCTGGTCAGAACGTTACAGTCAATGATAACCGCTATAGAGCCATGATTACTGACTTTTTAGTTCATTAATTGAACAACCATGATGTGGAGGAGCTGTGGTTTCAACAAGACGGCGCAACATGTCACACAGCTCGTGCCACAATTGATTTATTGAAGGAAACGTTGGTAACCGCATAGTTTCACGTTTCGGACCCGTGAATTGGCCTCCAAGATCGTGCGATTTAATGCCGCTGGAAATATGTAAAGTCGCTAGTCTACGCCAATTAGCCCGAAACGATTGACCACTTGGAGGACAACAGTCGCCGCGTTATTGCCGATATACGGCCACAAATGTTGGAAAAAGTCATCGAAAATTGGACCTCCAGATTAGCCTACGTCCGAGCCAGCCGTGGCGGTCATATGTCAGAAGTCATATTTAAATTATAATGCCAGAAGATTATCTTTCGAATAAAGTAAATTTCATGTCAATTTAAAAAATTCATCTTTGTTTTATTCCATTTCAAAGTTCTATACCTCTATAAAAACACACGATTATATATATATATATATATATATATATATATATATATATATATATATATATATATATATATATATATATATAATATAAATCTAGAAACCTTTATCCTAAGGTGTAAGGTGAATGTAATAAGTTAATAAATAAAATTCAAAAACAATTGCTACAATAACCTGTTATTTGGAATTATTTTAAGTTATACAAACAAAATACTTAAAACAAAAGCCTACCTTAAAATAGTGAACACGATTTTTTATAACTGAGGATTTAGTTCTATCGACCATCGAAAGATATTCATCGATTCGTTCTAATAGTCTATAATAATATACAAAATTCAAAATTACGGTTTTTACCACAAATTGAATTCTTAAAAGAAAGATGATCTTTTTCTAAAGCATTTCTGCATCTTTTGTCAGAATAATTAGTTGTTTAGTTTCTCTATTGCAATTTTTGAGAACACATTTCATGTTACAAAGTAAACGCCAAAAGTTTTCAGCCCGAGTATGTTCCAATAATAATAATAGAAACAAATAACTATAGTGTCAGATTAGCAAGCACCATTTTTTGTTGAACGTTCAAAACATTTTTAACAACCGATTTGTCTTAGTACTTTCTGTGTCCCGTCATTTTGCAAAATGTTGAAAATCGTGTACCAAGCTAAAAAGGTCTTATTCCCAGTGTTATTAAACAACGTTTGGATGGTGTATACGAAGAGTATTCATTTGCTGCTGTAAGAGAATAGGCAGAACAATTTCGATGAAACCAAGAAAGCATCGAAGACAAACCATGTGCAAGTCAGCCAGCTAAACTGCATTCGGAAGAAAACGTTGCCCTCGCTGAATGTGAGGAGCTACAACATAGGCGTTTAAAAGTAACATAATTAACGGGAAGGTTAGGGGTTTCGTCGTGCGCCGCATTCTCCATGAGCACCTTCACATGAATTGGATTTGTGCCAGACCGGTATCCCAAACTCTTCCAATGGTTCAAAAACAGCAATGTGTGACCTGTTGTGAATAATTTTTAAACCTCTGTCGCACAACAACGAAGAAGAAGTTCTTCAATCCATTGTTATGGAGGGTGAAATCGTAATAGTGCACTATAATCCTCTAGCAAAAAGAGATTCAATGAGACGGCGCGGACTGGACGAAAAACGACCAAGGAAGGCAAAAGTAACCCAATCAACAAAAAAAATCATGGCAACGATCTTTTGGGATGCAAAGACAATTCTGCTAATTGATTTTAAGAAATGGAATAAGATGGTTAACGGAGAATATCCGCCAGCTTACCAGAAAGCGAAAAAGAGAAGTGGCTTGTTGGGTCAAACTGTCCGTCTTTTGCACTGTAACACTCCTATATATAAAGCTGCAATTGCTCAGGTTGCCGTGAGCAAATATGGTTCTGAGAAGCTTTGGCACTCACGCATCAGCCCAAGCTTAACCCCCAGCAGTACTATCTATTTTTAAAACTGAAGAAATACATTCGAGGTAAAAAATTAACGAGGAAGAATTGCAGGAGATTGCTTTGAAGGATTAATTGTGTCATTAATGACACCTGGATTTACTGCTAGAATCTAAAATGCAATTAAAATCGTGGGACATAATCGGTTTCGAAAAAAACAAAATCCATTCAATCAGCTGGAAAGGTAGTAGTATTAGTACTTTGAGAACTGTGAGCACTTTCGCTAATAGTTTTGAAAAAGAAAAATTGCTACTGGATAAAATTACATGACGCTTTTGAGGAAACTGAAAGAAGCAACTCAAGAAGAACAACCTGAACGGAGAGACAAAGGTTTTGTTCTACTGCAACAACGTGTAGGCCCAATCAGCAAAAGTTGGTAAAATTAAAATTTGAAATCAGTGCTCATCTATTGTATTAGCCTGATTCGGCCCCCTCGCTAAACTCAAAGTAATCCTGACTTAAAAGAGATGTCAGTTAATCAGATGGTTCGGACTATAAGAATTAATTCTGACAATTTTAAAAAAGTCCTGCACGGAAAGGAATTAAAAAGTTACAGCGAGTTTTGAGAAAATTTTGTTAAACAATGAAGTACAACATGAACCATTTTGTTTTCGTCGTCATTCTGAAAACTTTTCGATCATCCTCAATCTGTCCCAAGTTCTATTGAAATTATTTTTACTCCTAAAGCAAATTACAAATTACATATTACGTTTTTAGTTTTGTTTGTTATTCCAAATATATATATTCGCAATATCCACAGAGTGCTACTCATTTAATAGTGGTCGTAATTCGCTGGAGGATGAATCGATACTGTGTGCGAACTAACAAAGCAAGATCGTCATGTAACTTATCGTGAAATTCAGGCATACTTAGGCATTAGTATGACTAGCATGCATTCGATATTGCATGAACATTTAACCGTGAAAAGGTTCTGTGCGCGTTGAATCACGCATTAACGATCGTACAAAAAATACTCAATACGATCGCGGTGCTTCAAAACTATTTACAACATCATCATAGGTGACGGATAGGTGATGGATTACGGAGTACGAGCCCGAAAGTAAACAGCAGTTAATTGTATGGGTGTTCCAAGATGAACCAAACCCAACAAAAGTCATTTATGCTTGAAGCACTCCGAAGCAAACCATGGTTTTAGAGCATCGTAAAACGGTGAATTTTGAATGGTACACAATAATTTGTTTGCCAAAAAACTTCGGAGAAATAAAAAAAACAATGTACCACGAACATTCCCATGCTGGTAATACGAGCTCACACATATCGACGCAAACTCAAAATGTCGAATAGATGGGTCATCTGCCGTATAGTCCTGATTTGTTATTTTACGATTTTTTTGTTCTCACACGTGAACAAATTGTGTGAACGATTTTCGAAGACGGAAGAGGCAGTTGGTGTGTTCAAAACCCATGTTTCGAAAGTATCTAATTCGCTATGAAAATTGGTTCCATCGTATGCAACAATGTATTGACCGTCAGGGAGAATATTTTGAAAAACAATAAAAAGGTCTCCAACACTAACATTTGTTTTTGTTAGTTTTTCGTAATAGATATCATGCAGCTCACGTATTACACTTATTGACATTTGGTCAGTGACTGAACGGTTTTAAATGTTGCTTAGTCTTCCTCTATTTCCTTCTCTATATAAATTTGTATTTTATAAGTGTAATAAATATTTTGTAGCCCCTATAATTATTGTAGTCTTCTTGTGGATAGGAATTATTACAGCTTCTATCCATTCTTTCGGAATCTCTTCTTGTTGGTAGATTTTGGTGATCAACTTGTTTATCTTTACAGTTGGTTGGTGGTCTCCTCCGTATTTGGTTAGTTCGTTCTTTATTCCACTTTTTCCTAGAACTATTTGTTTTTAGCTTTTTTATTATATTACTTATCTCGTATGTCGTTGGAAATCCTGTGTTCTCTACTCTTTCATGATCTTCTTCTAAATGTGGTTTCTCATTTTCTGGTTGTCTCGCTTTCTAATTTCTTTGGATTGTTACCTCCAGTCCTTAATTATTTGTTCTTCTCCCTTCTCGCTATTGGTGTTATTCTTTTCGAATGGGTTTTATTTCTTGATGGGTTTTTTACCTCTCTTTTGATCTGTCCCGTCCGTTTCTGTAAGAATTTTTTCTTTGCCTCCCTATCTTCGAAATAGATATTATTATTATCTAAAGCTTGAACTTATAATAACTGAATTGACAAGAAACAAAAAATATTAATTTTAGTTCCATTAAAATATTACAGAATTAGAAATTAACCCAGTAACAAGCTTCATTGAACAAAGACAATTAGCGTGGTGGGGCCATTTACAGCGGATGGATCAAGATAGACAAGTCAAACGAATATGGGAAACGAAGAAAGTAGGCAAAGAAGAAGACCACAGAAACATGGGATAACACTATAGGAAAAATACTAATAAGGAAAGGAAAAACAGTGGAGGAGGCGAAAGCAATGACAAACAACAGAAAAGAATGGAATAAATTTGTTCATAACACAGACAATCCAGTTTAATTCAGTTTAATTAAGTTAAGAATGTAGATAAGTATTGTATAATGTACATACAAGCCAACACCAACAAGGTAAATGGCTTTTGATTATATATATATATATATATATATATATATATATATATATATATATATATATAAAATATTACTTTCCACAATTTATACATCAGTAACTTTCATTGTCAATTTATAAATTGACCCTTAAAAGCAACTACAACATATTTTATTGTATTTGTGTAATGTTAGTTAATAAATATGAACACTCAGTATTTTTACTCGCATTTAACTTGATTAAAACTTAAAAAAATCCAATTAAATTAATTTACATACATTGCTATTTATAATATTGATGTTATCTTAATACAAACATCGGTACAATTTACTTTATGTATTTTTTATTGCACTGAGCAATTACTTTTTGAAAGTGGAGGTCGAAATATTGAATTATAAGGAAAACAAATCCAAAATCAAATTAAGAAACAGCCAATTGGTTTAAAAATAAAGCAAACGCGGAGATTTCCTCTCTAGCTTTCCGCTTTCAGTCGATAAAATGTAAAATTCAATTGCAGCCACGCAATTAAATGCGCGCATATAATCCTCGAGCAATAAAGGTGAAGCTACCAGAAGCCAGGCTAATACGTTGCAGTGTGCGCAGGGCAGCCCGAGCAAAAAAGAGCTCAACTCTAGATGATAAAATCGCAAAACTAATAATACACTTCTTAAAACGGGCCCCGAACCGCTCTAAACTTCGTTCCGCAACCGTTCCCGTTGTCATGTATTACTCTCAATATATTCTTATCAAGCTACACACAATGTTGCTGCAGTCCACTTCGAGTCTGCAGCGCCGTACAATGGGACGCTTACGCGGCCGTAATTACCGAATTGTGTGAATTTACTCCGATTCGCCGGGGCCCTGAAGCCACTAGGGCAAAGGCCGAGGTGACGAACGAGCCGAAACTCATTATCATTTATAAAATTTTAATTTTTCATTCGGTGTAATTGAATTTATTTTAAGCGGCCCACAAGCGGGCGATTTGTTTACGACACGTTGGCCACTTCCGACGAATTTTATCGGGCGCCGTTTACAACAAAGACGCTTTGTTGGCGGAGCTGCATTAATTATCGACCAGCGAGCGCACGGCGAGCTTCTCGGATGCAGCCGCAATAAAATCGGAAAATATTAACGGCGACATCTTCGAGCCGAAAGTGCAGTCGCGTGGGAAATGCGCAACCAGCGACTCGCTTCGCATTCATCTGCCAAAAATAATAACGGAGGAACTCGGATTCTGAATATCCTAATCTACGGCGAATTATCGCATGCACGTTAGCAGAATTAAATTTCACAAAGCAATACAACAGTCTGACATTCCTTGAAAACGGGGCGCGCTGGGGAAAGCTGCGACGTACGTCCCCGTACCTAGGAGCACCCGCGAACGGAACGGCTGCCGACGCGCGTCGCAGCTAAGCGCGCTTCATATCGCATTCCCATAAAAGCATAAAAGAAAATCCGGAATAACAAACTGCCGAGCGGCGCAAAACATGGCCTATTTTGGATTCTACGTGGCCCTCGAAAGCGTCCCCAATTATCCGCGATCGCCTGATCACACAGTGGAATCTTCGATTCGCGCGAAAGTATTCCTAGGATATAATATGCCTCCCCGGGGAGGGGATTAGCATGGAAAGCAATAGGGGCTGCAGCGGGGGCGGCGTGCATTTCCCATTTGAATAACTCGTTTCTGCTGGAACAGCCGCACGTTGCACGACCTGCGTGAAAGCGAATTATGAACCCGAATCGCTAATTAGGAAGCGGAGTGTGCTGAAGAAAATGGTCGGAAAGCAGCCGGAATAGTTAAAATTGCAAATTAACATGCAACGAATCATAAAAAGCGCGCCCGGTCTGCAAGCCACTGCAGCCGCAGGTCAGCAGTCTAGTATATACGCCCCCGGTTACTAAATATTCATTCACACGTATCTGCCTTAGATGCATATATATTAACGTAAAAGAGGTATTAAGGCTTTTTGCTTTTATCCGCTTCACACTTGTCTCTGATTGGCTGACAAGATATTTACGCCATTGGTTGGCTACAACACTTGTTTCTTTGTAATAAACAAAATCATAGCAATAATAATAAAAATAACACAAAGAGTGCTCGTTGTTGGGAAAAAATTATAGTTTAACATTTTTTTAAAGCCAGCTTTTTGAACATTTAATGTGTTATAAATTAATTTTACTGCTATAAATAAAAGTCAGAACATAACTATAATAAATGAATCTTTATGTCTGATTAGGAAATCCGGAGCCATTTTAGTGAACATAACTAAATAGTAATAATCTGATTTATGGGAATAAACATATCTTTCAAACTTACAAATTTTATAGAGTAGCCCGTCCAGCTCCTTTGTACTTCCAAATCGTGTATTTATATATTTGGATTTGTCTTATTTTAGTTTCCAGTCCAAAGGTTTGATTGGTAAGGTGCTAATATGCTGAGTGTAACAACTATTCCAATATATGAGGCCATTACGAAAGAAACATGCGCTTATTACATCTGCTGGGTGCGAGATACAAATTTTTATTCTTGACTATTATGATAAAGTGATAATTGACATCTTTACTAGCAACCACGTGCTGCAGCCGAGTTTTTAAGGCCATCATAGTCTTAAGCCGAACATGGTCTGGGATGCCTTGGATTTCACACGTGATACAATTTTTGAGTTCATCGATGCTTTTGATGGAGATTTGATACACACGATCTTATAGATAGACCCCAGAACAAAAATACAGACATTGAATTCAGGTGAATTACTGACCTAATCAATGGCACCTAGTGTCTTCATAGGAGCATCCAACCCGGGAATCTTCAAATACACTGGAAATAAATTGGAAAATGTTCGCAATGCGATGGGGCGTGGCTTCGTCTTGATGAAACTAATAGTCCGCAATCATTTTCTGGCGTCGAATTTCTGGGAAGAATTCCTTCTCGATAAACTATTCCATCCGCATATTTCGAAAGGAAAAATGGTCCAATAATGCCTCTGTAGGTGATTGAGCACACCACAGGCTGGCTTTTCGTGGCTGGAGTTCTCTAACCTCAGTCAGATGAAGACTCTCTTTACCCCAATAGCTATAGTTCTGCTTACTTATGTGTCCATCCAACTGGAAATACCACCCATCACTGACCACAAATCGATTGCCTACTTTCGGAATTTCTCCAACATTTCATTAGCGAAAGTCAATCTTTGGTCGAAAATGACCTGTAAACATTTCTAAATAAAACGAGTTGCTCCTTTCCTTGAGGGAGTAGACCTCTTACACTACCGCAACCGCCTCGAGAGTGGTCATAGTAACCGGTCGTCCTGTATTCAACTCATAATCATCAACCATTGTTCCAGTACGATAAACACACGTTCTCCGATGGCGTGGAATATCTTAGAGGATGCCATTTTGATTCATAAAAGGCAACGAAAAACAGAATTCCTATATTTGTTAATCAAAACATTTTTTTATTATTACAATAATACTAACAGTCGTAGTCGACTAACCGATAGCTTAATTCTGGCCTTATCACCCTAATTATTTATTTACTAAGAAGTCCCATGGTTAGTTAGTTTCTAAGACGTTGACATTATTTTCATGTATCACAATACTTTGCTTTTTACTATACTAATTTATAACGCTTAATCCATTCAAGCCTTCGATCCATAATTTGTAGAATTTCAGGGTTGATGTGACCACGAAGTCTATCCTTATGTCATGTTGCAAATGTCTTTATTTCCTCTATTACTGTCGGGATCTTCAGATCTCTATGTATTTTATCATTTCGTACATACAATGAGGCATCCACAATATTTCTTAGAACCTAGTTTTGAAATGTCTGAATTATATTTACATTGATCTTACTAGCACATCCGCATAGTTGGATCCCGTATGTCCAGATGGGTTTCAATATTTGTTTGTATACTACTATTTTGTTGTGCATAGACAACTGAAATTTTCATCCAATAGGACAGTACATTTGCTTATATTTAATGTCCAATTCTTTCCGCTTCTTTTTTATATGCTCGTTCCATTTGAGCATGGCGTCAAGATTCATCCACAAATACTTTGTTGTATTGCTATATGGAGTGTTATTATTAATTGTCATTACATTGCGCTCAAGCTTATTAGTAAAGTCGACATGAGCCGATTTGCTTTCATTTATTCTAATCCACCTTCTAGTCCGTGCGTTTATGTTGTCACTTTGCTATTTGTAGTTTTCTGGCTGCTTCCTCGCTGCTATCTCCAACTGACAGGATTACCGTATCATTCATAAATGTTGCTAAATACTGGCTCTTCGGTTCTTTGAATCATAAGTGTATATTAGATAAAGAATTGGCCCTAATGCACTACCCTATGGTATGCCCCCTTTGTCTCTTTCAAATCTTGATAAATTTTTTTTGTTTTACCATAAACATTCATTCAGTTATTTTAATGTATCTACATATTTTTTTAGAAAGCATTCTGTAATTTATGTATTAGTTCCTCATGCCAAACTTTATCAAAGGATTGGGCTACGTTTAAAAATAGCATTGAGCAAATGTTTTTTTCCGTCGTATCCTTTTCTGTGGTGTTTGTAATTCTGTGGATTTGCTCTATCCTTGAATTTTACCGAACTGGTGTAAATGTACAAACAAAAGAAAATTTTAACTACAGATTAAATTTTGCGTTTATTTTCTCACACCCAGTACTCTGAGTGATCACAGGTTTTATGTAATTTTTTATAATAAAATTATTTTATATTCCCCAATATATCATGTTTAAAATTGCAATAAAATCTCTCGTACAATAGTTTGAGCAACAAAAAATAAACTAATTTGGAAAAATAAAATGAGTCAGTTATTCTTTTGTTTGGTTACATTTGTATATTACAAATGAGTTTCTTCTCCTTACACGAAGTTTATCTCGGATAACTGTACCACAATTATAATTTTTGTATGACTCTGTTTCGAGAAAAGGCAGGATTGCGAACATGCAATGAAAAATAGATATTAAACTATCGCGATTATACAGTGCACTTTACAAAAATCTACTGAAGTGGAGTCAAAAATTTATCCACACGAGACTAACTAAAAAGTATTCGCATCATCCACTAAGACGGTTAAGTCACTTGAGAGTTGAAAAAAATGACTCACGAAATATGGTGACATATACAGAAAAATTTATTCATTATCAAGACAATTGTTCAGTTTCAGATTTCGCTATTACGAATGCTATCGACATGCTTATCGGACTTGTTTATAAACCAGAACCATCTAAGTGCTTTTTGCGAAAGCTATATCGTAGTCATGTCTATATAAATATATTACAATAAATAGGAACATATATATCTCCATGATACACTATTAAAGTAGTGATTGAAGGTTTATAAAAATGGGAAAAAAACGCCATCGAGAAATCTCAAGGACAGTATTTCTGGTTTTTTATGTAAGTTATGGAAATCATCCTAAAATGGTTTCTTAATATTAAGATAATATTTACCTGTTCTACGAAAACACGGTGTTAAAAATCGGCGAATTATAAAAAAACTACAAACACTCGGACAAAAGGAAGAAATGGTTTCATCGTTTTCTAATGATTCTTAATAATGCAGCAGCTAACGAAAGATCTCGTCTTGGTTGCCCCAAAAACTAAATGAAAGTTTATGAATCGAATACAATTACAAAGAAATTCTTTCAAAGATTAATGAAACTATATGGCTGGGTATTAAAAACATAAAATTTCAGGGCTGTCCACAACAGAAAAGAAATATTGAATTCATATGCCTTAATTATTAATAACATTCATTATTTCGCAACACTCTTGGAAGTCAAATCTTTCACTGCTTTTTTTTAATGCTACTAAAGTATTAAAAACTTTCAGCTCTGAATTCACCCGACACATTATTCGATAACTATGAATTCACGACGTTTAAAGTTAAATCATTGTAAAACGGTAATTTCAAATAAAGTTAAAGACCTTCGATGGTTCTCTTGGTTACAAAATCGACCTTTAATATTTGGATCACCTCTTTTAAATAATGTGAACTCGCCTGGTACAGACACAACACTCATTCACCTGGCGAATAATTCTCTCTAATTTAAGGCAAATGCATTTCTGCGTTGAGCACAAACTCAGATCTACAGATAAATAGTCGATTCAGGCTTTTGGGGCCCGTAGCTAGCCTAATGAGTTTGTTAAATTTCTTTTTCCTGAAATACTTCACATTAACAAAAATATAGTCGATGGCACTTATGTAGAAACCATCGTTTTCCTCAACGTGTGACTGAAAAATCTTGGAATTAATATTTCGTTTTTGCAATGGCAAAATTTGATCAACGATTTTAATTAGCATCTCTTGTTTATTTCTATAATAGCCAGCTTTAAAAAATTCCAAATTTGAATACCTCAAATTTAAAATTATTGTCTTAGCTATTTATTTCTTTGTTATGAGAATTGTTGCCGAACAACCAAATTCCTAAGTATCTTGTACAAACTTGATTTGATACTCTTTTCCTGAAAATGCTTAAATGATTTTCCCAATTCATGTTAACTTTTCTAGAAGTTATTTCACTAGACACTATCGTGAGCAATTACCAGAAACAACAAAATACTAGACAGCGTGTAGTTTAACAAGTACGAAATCGTTGTACACTTTGTACCAAACGCCTTTTATATCAGTACCCCTGGCAACTTCACTTTTAGTGGATTAATAAAATTGGATGATTCGCTTATTTAGGACTTTACGAAAACTTTTCATTATCTGAACACTTAGTTCTATTGTTTTTCTTCAGTATACTTCTTTCTCTTTTTTACTTTTAAATTTGAATTTGATGTTTATACTCTATAACAACTACCTATAGTTAGAGTAAATTACGGCTAGTAAATTTTCTCTTCATTTTTGCGATGGATACTTCTAAAAACTCACATTTTGATTATAACATCAACACAACTATGTAGTCAGAAATAATATCAATAGTAATTTAATTTTTAGGGAGAGTTATCTGCATTCAGACTTATAATCGTTTTACAATTAATTGTAACAATAAAACACGTATGGATTTAGTGAGGCTCAAACCTATCGTACATGGCGCAAACGTCAAAATCTTATAAAAAAGAAATTTTGCACTGATCAATACATATATTTTAATTGTATTTAAGTACTTTAATAATCACTACAGTTTATTTCCAACTCGAGCATTAAGACATTTCCTTTTAAATAATAATATCATTTAATCAATTCTAACTACAATAATAGAGCAGCCTAACAAAGCGCATATTTCGAATTATCTTGCAGTTGCAAAAAGCTGAACCATCATATTAAATGACGCTTTTATCTGTAATTATTCTCTGTTAAACGCGCTGCGCAACATAATTATAACAAAACGGGTTACGTTGGAGGCAGCTAATTCCCTGGTTATTGTTTATTCCTATTTCAATTCGACAATAGTTTCCGAGCACAATAAAATAACCAAATTTGCAGCAACACGTACGTGTGAGTAATGCTCGTTTGATATAATTGGAATTATTAAATAAAAAACAAACTGAGCGATAAGAGAAATTTATGGCGCTGCTCGGCATTTCTAAACAATAACACATTTCCTTGATAAGATAAGGTTTGATGGTTGTTTAGTTCAATCATCTCAAATTGGCTGACTAAAAGCAAATAAAAATAAGGCGTTTATATTACTAATCGATTATGCAAGATGAACAAAAATTATTTTTATTTCTTTTGTTTTACAAAATTTTAAATGATTTTTCAAATCATTCTACTATAAAGTAGTTCAAATACACATCTAATTAGCGACACACACTATTGAAATCTGAAATATTTTATGGCGTCCACATTACTACAACTGAACAGATTTTACATCTATAGACTTTCTCCTAAGATACAACATAAAACGACTATAAAAATAGGTGCAATCATAAATCTTAACCAATAGCATATTCCGTTATTTAGTGATGTCAAATCATATTGCAGTACGCATTCAACAACAATAAAAATTTTTAACGATTTTCGCTGTTCGAAATTGAAAGTGATAACGTGTGCAAGAATGACTACCTATCACATGGTGTTTACGTTTTGCACATTTACCTATAACGTACTCTTTCAGTAAACACAAATGGAAGAAGAATAAGTAAATAGTACATGGAGGTAACCAATGATCTTTACTGCTAGTTTTAAATTATGTAATAGTCAACGAGAGGAAACTGACTGAAAACGGGATATTTATAATTAATATACAATACCTGTTATAAGTTTTGTTATCACTTTTTGTCGCCTCATTGGTAGACCATTTCATTAAACTCTTCAATATACACATATTTTGTTGACATACAGTTTTCGAAAGATATCTTCACCGAACCAACAATATTCGATTAGCAAAAGAATATAATGATTAAATTTTGGTACTGGAACACCACACAAAGACCTTAGAAACCATAAAATGGTAGAAAAAAGTGTGAGCTGGAAGTCAGTATTGAATGGATGAATAATAATTCGGTAAAATTCGATATTTTTTGTTTTATCAAAAATTTCAAAATTTGACAATTTCAATTTTTACTTAAAAAAGGTCATTTAAAATTTTATAGTTTGACCAAGAAATGGCTGAATAGCAAAAGTGTTCATAATGATGACCCAGGCATAACTGGGAGAGCAGGAACAGCGACAATTCAAGAGAACATCGAAACAGTCCAAAAATTCCATCAGTAAGAAGTGTATTAAAAGAGAACGAAATTAAGAAAAAATCATTTTACCGGATCGTCAGCCAAGAACTGGAACTTTTCACTTACAAGACTAAAATTTATCAGCCAGTGAGTGACAGAGCAATAAAAAATCGATATCAATTAGTCTATATTTTGGTACAGTGCACCCTCTACACGCAAAATGGATTACAGTTTAGCATTGTTGGACCATATTTTCTGTAGAGAAAAATTTTTGAACAAGTTCTTCGGCCGTATAACTCAAAATTCGATGAAAGATGGCAATAGATTAAATCGAATTCAAGAAATATGGGCGCCATTTTAAGAGACAAATATTAGAGTTCTGGACGTAATGGGGCAAAGACAGAAAGAGGCATTTATTGTAAGCTTAATTACTCGATTTGCATCCCTGTGATTATTCACTATGTGGTCTAACCAAAGACACTATGTACCACCCGAAAAATCATCGAGACGGTAAATTATATTTTTGAAGAATTTAGACACAAAATTATTGAACATTTTTTGAAGAGATTGGCTGCGTCACCAAGAATAAAGGGCAACATTTTGATAATACTTTTATCCAGTCCCATTAGTTGCAACGGAAATGTTTTAATATGTATTGTAGCCGATACATCGTGTCGTTCGTTCTAAAGTTGTTAGGCGCGGTAAGAGCTTGAAAGCTCTTGACGATTCGTCCATTTAAAAATTTCCTTCTGAAGATGTTACGAACGAAACATCAAAAGTTTCAAAACTCAAACCACGGCCTAACAACTTCAGAACGAACAATATGCTACATCAAAACACCATTCGTATAAGCCTTATCATTTATTTGATCTTTGTAGTTTTTTTTTTTTGATAAATTTTTCCTCGATGATATAGACTTTGGGACGCACTGTATTAATTAGGATACATAGATGATTTTTGTATTACAATTAAAACTGTAAAAACCTACTTTACCTATTGCAACTTGAATCTAATTATACTCCATGAACAAGAGTATATTTGGTTGAAGTTAAATTCGTGTAAAGTTTATTAACTTTTTACAACAAATCCTATTGACAAAGAAATTCTATATAGGCACAAACAATACAATATTAAAAATGCTGAGTAAACTAACCCATAAAGATGAATTCCTTAGAAGTAAAATTGCAAAACTAACTTAATCCACCGGTTGAGAACTTTTATATATTAACCTATCAGCAGAATAAAATGAACAAACTAAGCAAAATTCATTCCATACCGTTTCCTGAACCAGCACAAACACTAACACCCATAAACAACCGTTCTATTACGAATACACACATCAAGCAGTGGACTTTATTACTAATTTCTACGTTTTTACGGCACACCTGCACCGTGCTAACAAAAGCACTCGCCGGCATTATCACCTAATTTGCAATACAATAACATAACTCGGCAAATAACTTCATCGATTTGCATTTCTTATAACCGCTCCAAAACGAGCATGCAGCCCGTCTGCAAAAAAGTCGTTTGAATTTTGATGAAACGTCGGATGCAACATAATAAAAACACTTTATGATCCGCATGCGAGCCATTTAATAAAAGAGTAGAATTAAAACACGCCGGGGTTAACAGAAGCATTAATCCGAGAAATTTTCGCATTCTTTTTTTTTAATGTTTCCTGTAATGACAAAAAAATTAATACAGCAACGAAATTTTTTCGTACGGTTTTTGCTTAACATTGCTCAAGTTGTTACGTGACATTTATCGAGTATTTTGTAGGCTAAAAGAGAATAGTAAAAAAAAGATAATCAGTTTTTGTGCACAATTACTTTATTAAAAGAATGGTTTAGCTTCTCTACTGCATAGTGTAACAGATATGAAATACTTCATAGTATTGCTACGTGGTTCTCAGTGCAGTCACTAAATGGTATAGTTGATCAGTTGTAAATTACTTATAGAAAGAAGTCAGCTGTTGCAATAACAACAGAACCAGTAGATAATTCTGAGTGAAAATCAGTGAATGTTTGTGAAATACAAAGCTTGAGGTTCTCATATGTTCGCCCAATATGCCCGATCGTCACGCATCATCTCCGAGGCGGGGTGATGTGGCAAGCACCTCATGCAATCACATTATTACCCCTTGTTCGAAATGAATGCAGGTACTCAATTATTGACTGAATAGGCCACCCGCCAGGCATCAGAGACTACCGAGAAATAAACCCGAGTTCGTTCACACTGCAGACCGCGCTTCAACCGTGCGACCACGCAGGCACTCATAATGACAAATACAATTGCAAAATGGGTACAATTTTATTCACTATGTCTACATTTTTATCCACAGTTGTGTCATTTATCCTTTATTCAAATCTCATGACATCAACAAGCAGTGGAAGCAAAGGTACAAAGGACAAAATAACTGAAAATAAATTATTTGTAGCCAGCCATGCAGAAAATAGAAACACGCAAAATAACATTTAGAAGACACCGTCTATGAACAAGAAATAAAAAAGAGCCCAAGAAACATTGTGTGGAAAAGTAAAAATTTAATGGTATGAGACCGTCAATCTAAATTTTTAGCTTTAAAAATATACTTTTGATCTTAAAACACCATATCAGTTTTTCACCAAGCTTTTTGGAGAAAACTAAATTTATCATATTATTCACGAAACAATCCGGTGATGTCAATTGAATCCAAGTAAATAACAAGAAATTATCAAGGATGATATCAGAAAGTACATCTATCTATGTATGTAAAACAAATTGTAACGATGTAAGTCGGCACATCACGCCAAGACGGCGGAATTGAATCAAATGATTTTTGGTATAATTACTGGCCTTGGTACTCTCAATGTTTTTTTCATTTCACCTTGATGATCAAATATCTGTGTGATGAGATAATTAATTATCAAGATATCGATTTAATTGTAATGAAAGCGGCCATCTCCATTGTTGAGAGCTCGTGTCAGCCAAGCGACCCATTGTTATCCAGATATGGAGTAACAACCACCAGGCAAACAGGTAAAATTATTTATTTCAAAAAAGAAATTTCTCCCAAAAATCTGACCCCTGCGAAGCGGGGTGCACGCGGCTAGTTGGAATATGTATTGTAAAGTCATACATTCTTGTTTCTAAGTTAAAAGGACTACTGGAAATCATTATTTGGAAATAAATTGGTCTAAGAAATAATGTCGGTCAACCATTTTGAAAAAATCAGGAAATACATACATTTTGCAAATAATGAAAATACAAATACATATGTAATGGTGCATCGTGCGGTTGCTTCTCGAGAATCATCACAGATCTGCACAGATCAAAAAGAAGATGTCGGATGAACCAGACCTGGAAGCTTCTGATAATGTGGTTAGAAAAATAGACGAACAAGAAAAAATCTGGTATGAACATCACACGACTTTCCTTATCCTATTTTATATATATATATATATATATATATATCGGCCCTGCGCTGGTCTCGTCCCAGAACTTATTTTAAAAAAGGACGAGGCGCGAGTTCAACACTTACAATTTTGCTATGTCACTGAAGGTAACCGTGCGAGCTCGGTCGCACAGCCTGCGCGCTCCCTCCTAGCGGCCAAGCGCTCCCCCCCCCCCCCGTTCTCCCGAAGTCGGCCCGGTAGCTTTCCGAGCGCGCTGTGATTGGTCCGTTTAATTAATTTTTAATCGGCTACAACTTATTTATTTGACCTCGGATCAAAAAATTTCATTTTAATTTTTTGTTCGTCTCGGTTTGATCTATCCGGTAATATATATTTCCCGAAATATTTTATGAACACCCGGTATGTTAAAAATCATGAGTTTCAATTTTTTTTCGAGTTCCTATTTTACCAACTTTTATTTTAAATTCATGTTTATCTCATGATAACAAATCATTTTTATTCTCATAAATTTTTTGTATCTTCAACCGTTTAGATACGCGACCGCTTTGAGACCTATTTTGCGACCTTGTGACCAAACGGCACTGCCGATTTTTACCAAAAGCTTCGCACTGCGTCCCCTACCTACAAATAACTTGCATACCAAATTTCAAGTCTCTAGCTCTTACGGTTCTCGAGATATCTTGTTTACTGACAGACAGACACACACACACACACGAACCAATGGCTAAAAACAACTTTTTTGGTGTCCTGAGGCTATATTGGGTAACTGGGTAGGTCAAATTTCCGCCGATTACATTACTTTCCTTATTATAGGATAAGGAAAGTAAAAAGAAGTACATCTGTTGAAATGGTCGCAAACTGTTGGAGAAATTGACGTTTCATGTGTGGCATGGAAAAATAATAAAATAGTTTTGCTTCTTCAAGTATCTTCAGACAGATTTGGTAACGAAGTGCGGAATAATGTGTCAATAAAATACCCTAAGCACTAGAAGAAAGACATGGGCGGTGTTAACCTGCTTGATACTTTTGAATGCAGATACAAAAACACAATGTGTTCAACTTCTTTTACCACCTGTTTGATCTGACCGCTGTAAATACATGGTTGCTGTATAGGAGAGTCCTTGACTACAAAATAAAATGGAAAATTTTAAAGAAATGGTTAAGGGTCTGTAAAATGGGAAACAGACATGTTGCTAAGAGAGGAAGAACTTCTAACAACACTGAACAGCATATACAAATGAGACAAAAACGAGATTTTGATTCACATGTGCTAGTCAAAAATATTAGCCTGGATAATATTGGTCTTTGGTCAAATTAGAAATTAACGCGACAATACTGCAAAATGCCTAAGTAGCATTATGTCTCTACAAAAACAAAAAATGTTTTATGTAGCAGTGCGAAAACTCGAAAAAAGATTTCCTACAAACGGTCACAAAATATTTGCACATTCGGTTTCTTTTGCGTGGGAAGATTATAGAAAATATTTTCCCTCTCCTACATTCACCTTCGATCGATTTAAGAAGCCAAAAATGGTCAGGTTGCACCATCCAAGTTTGTCGATATATGCCGCTAGATAGTTTTGCTTGTTTGCCACGGATATCGCGTACAATAAAATATATATCAGTACAACGATTGTGTCATCACCCTAATACCTACAGTTGGATTCCTTATAACATAGAGGTCGCATGGGTGCTCATAAGGAGCGGTAGAGGAAGGTTCGAGGCCCCTAACCATTGGTTATATTATAATACTAAAACAGAAAATGAAACTTTTTTATAAGGTAATTATTAATTGTCAAATATTGACTTATTTTGTAGTATTTCAGTATCCCGTATATATACTAAAATATGTGACATCTTTGAAAGAGGTAAGAATTTTTCTAAGAGTACCTCCTTTCCACCCCACACCCTCCCAAGTAATCGTATGGGCGCCACTGAGAGGTTATCAATAACCATTATATATCATATATGATACATATACAAATTTTCATTAAAATTCAGAAAATCGTCAATAAAGGTACTTTAGCGCAATACTCCTTATATTTCTGGACGTATTTAATCCAGCGAATTTTTTTGTGGTGTCTTTAAAAATTCACGCAGTGAAGCAATTAACATGTACTTATTTCAACAATACACATTTCTTAGTTTCATAAAACATTAAGAGAATATATCTGTATCTTAGAGGTAAAGAACCGTATCTCCAATTTTTTGTTAAATGGATTTAATACTTTTTTCAATATACCAGGAGCCCAAACGTTATTATGGGAAACGATCGAATGTCCATTATTACTAGTTCCTAAGATACGATGTTTAGATAATTTAATAAGTATGCGCAGTTGAATCTTCATCAAAACCAAATTGATAAACAATGGTAACTCCATCTATGTGTTACTGTTCGTGAAATACAGTTCCACAAAATTATATCAAGGGGTAGAAAATTAGTATATCTTGTATTAAATAATACGTACTACCGGTAATCCTGCAAGACAAGGTAAGTTGAAAATCCCTGACATAATAACAAAAAATAGTTACATTAGGTTAACAATTCGAACTTAAGTGAATTAAGTATAGCTCAAATTGTTTATTTAGTGACAGGATATAATTGTTTACCACCAAGACATTAAATAATTTTCAGAAATATCCTAATCACTTTTACCCATTTTCAATCACTATTATTATGTTTAAGATTGGTATCTAATAGTTATCGTATTAATAAGGCTTTGTCTAATCTAAAGTTTATTATAAATTATTCACAAAAGTTTGGGTGCCGATTAGCACTTTATCAATGTATGAAAAATTAAATTAAATTAATAAAAATTCATAGATTGATAAAGATGTCAATCGGCACCGAAACGTTTGTGAATAATCTATATAAATATAAATATAAATGTTCGTTTGTTCAAAATCTTAAATCTCCGAAAGATCTTCACCGATTGCTTTGAAATTTTGACACAACGTTACATTCCTCTATTATATAGATATCACAACCTGTAACAGGTAAGAACATGGTTTTTTTTGAAAAACAGCGCCAGCTGTTGAACATAAAAGCAGAGCCACAGCAACGCGTAGCCGAATACAGCTAATGTATAATAAACTTTTGATTGGGAATTCTTATTAATTAAAGATAACTATTTACCCCATTTGCTTTTCCGGGGATGCAAGACGGTGGAATTAATAATGAGTTTAATCAAATAATAAACCAGGAAGGAAAGTTTAAAAATGAAGCAAACTATGACATTGATAGTGAACCTGAACCATTTTTTGATATAATAGTGATGAAGATCCTTATTTTATTCCCTCAGATGAGGAGAGAAATAAAAACATTATCGAAAACAGAAGAGGAAAACGACATAGAAAATCGACAGGAACGAGGACAAGAAAAACGCATGAGAAATAATGCAGATTGGAAAGTAACGAAAAGAAAAAGAGCAACTTTGACTGGAAAAGAACATGTTTCAAATTGGGAAAGACTATTGGTGCAACGAGGATTAAACTCCGTTGCGGTCCCTACAGAAAGAAATCCACTGATAAAATTAATGAGTTAAAACGAGTAAAAACATTCGACAATTATTCAAATGAAAATAAGACCTTGACCTCAAACGGCAATTTGTACTTTTTAGAGTAAAAAGTACGCCAAAAAAGATCGGGAAATGGCGCTAAAAACGACCAGGGAAAATAAACAATACGTTACAACTTTGAGATCGATAATAAGATTCATGAGGTGTGTAGAGTATTTTTTTAAACACATTAGGTATATCTGAAACCCTTGTTAGAAACACATTAAAAAAATCAGAATGTGAAGGCTTCGCATCACAAGTCAATCGAAGGAAACACGTGCCAAAAAATAAGTTACTAGAAAATATGAAAGAAGAAGTTCGCGCCCATATTCAGTCTTTTCCTGTTTATGACAGGCACTACAGTCGCAACAAAACAAAAAGAGGTTACCTAGGAAGTGAACTTAACGTAGACAAGATCTACAATCTTTACAAAGTTAAATGTGAAGAAGAAAATCGTGAAAAGGGTGAGATAGCTAAATCATGGCTGTATCGTCATGTTTTCAAAATCAAGTTTAATTTAGCGTTTAAACTGCCATCTAATGACACTTGCAATATGTGCGATAATTTGAAAATGACGTTAAAAAAACTCAGAAAAAAGTTAGAAGAAGAACGAGCAGTCGTTCAAGAGACAATTGACTGTTATTTGAGAGATGCTGAAACTCGCTACAGTAACAAGAAAAATGATAAACTCTCCAGAAAAAACCAAAGTAATTAGGTTAGACTTATAAAACTGCTTACCCACTACATTTATCTAATAACAAAAAAAAAATTATTCGTTGAAGCTCTGGACCTTGAATTTAACCTTATAAGGCTTATTTGCATGGTCTGGAATGAATCTGTTGCCGGTAGAGACAGGACATGAAATAGCACCAGCCTTACTGAAATGGGCAAATAAAGTTTTGGGAAACTCTGATACAGAGACATTAATAATTTGGTCTGATAACTGCCCAAGCCAAAATCTAAACATTATGATGGCAGGAAACTATTTCTACCTTTTGAATGTGTGCTCCCCATTGAAATCATAAGTTCCTTCTAAGAAGTCATACCCATATGGAGCTTATTACGCCCACTGTAAAGAAACAACCTACAATGGCAATAGCTACACCTTGAGCTTGGTTACAATTAATTTGGTCAACAGGAGCTACAGTTTGGAATATGGAAGTGAATAACTTCAAAAACTTCAATATGCTGTATGCAGTTTCAAATTTATTATCCAATCAGGAAGCAACAGGGTCCGATTCAGAATAAAATCTGCAAGTCATAATCTCTTTTTTCTTTGTTATAGTTGTTTTTTTAATATTCAAAGTGGATTTGGAGTTACGATTTGTTTTTTTGTTCTTTACCTAATATTTTATTTAATGATACACAATCGCAAGTCCCTTAATTTTAGTCAGGTACAGTGTATTATTAATATTATAATATAAACGAGGGGAATCCCCTTTAGATACCTCTATCTAGAATGCTTAGAAGCCGCAATCTTCTCGGTTTACCACATGGTGCGTAATCAACAAATTTCGGATTATATATGATGTGTCTTTATAGGCAGAATAATTTTTTTTAGTATTAATGACTCATTTGTTTATTTTATTAGCCCTTTCCTCAAATCACTACATCATTGACAGCAATAGTATAGTTAGAGTTGAACTTTGACCTGTGTGACAGCAACAGCAGCAGCACTCATAATTTTTTTTATATATATAATTATTTAAGTTAAAATACTTAAAAATTTAATAAGTTAAATTTGCAGATTTTTTCTCATATTATAAAAAACACACCATTTCCATATTTTGAAACTTTAAACCTTGCTCTCTCTCTAAATCTATAATAATGGACAGACGATTTTTTACCTCTAAGGTATAGATATGTATCACTTCCAAAATGAAAAATTTAACGAGCTTTTGAGAATGCATGTTCCTTTATATGGAATATTTTGCGACACCCTGTAGTATCTCCACAATTTTCAACATTGGTTGACGTTTGTACTAATCTAATCGGCTGTATGAATAAAACACGGGTTTAGACAGATGTCAATAAAGCGCATCGTTGTCCCTCCTATTTGATTTATCTGTGATAGTAACAGACAACACTCGAACGAAATCAATTCGCGTTTACCTGGTGGCTCAAAAACGCCGTTATAATTATACACCTGTCCAGATAACGACCCCAAATTGGGTTCAGGTGGGCCGGGACGCGACTTCCCCAAAAGCGTGAGAGTCGGACCGCCCCGCCTGCGCCGCCCAAAGGTATCATGCACCGCGAGCGTTTCAGCCCGAGCAACAAGACACTTCTCGTAACTAGCCCTTTATGAATTCCGTCGGCGACACGTAGACATAACACAAAGGCCAATAAAATAAAGTGCAGCAGCTACAAAAATGGTTACGGGCAAATCGGGCGCTCGCCGGCGCAGGCCGGCTAAACAGACGCGGCGGCAGCCGCCGCAGCCGAAGTTAATTCAACGATAGAATATGCGCCGCGCCGGGCGCAGTACCGGGCTGGCCGACTGGCTCGGAATCTGAAACTCGATAGCTTATAGAAAGGGACGTTTTATTCCATTTCTCCTCTTTGTATTCGCTCTTTAACCTTATCGCGCATTCGGAACAACAACTCGACTAAACGAGACAGGTTAAGTTAACTTATTAATTCCTCGCCAGATTCGTTAATTACGCCGCGTTCGCCTCCGGAGCGGAGAAAAAAACTAGACGGAGATAGATTCGTTCAATTAATAAGTCAGCCGGCTGCGTTGCCCTCCGGTTGTTGTAAATGTACATTAATTGCCATAAATAAATTAGCTGATAATCGTGTTTTCGTTTACATGGCCTATCGCGATGTAATAGCCGTTTTATGCAAATCCGAAATGGCTGCATACTGTCCATGCTCGTTCCGACATTTTGGTCCACTTACTTAACATAGTAATGGTATGCTTCTATCCGGTCAATCGTTAGATCTGTTATAACAGCAATATATTCGCTTTTGATGAGTCACAGCCACATCAACTGTTAATTAGTACAATTGATCTAGTTCTATGGCAACCGCATGCAGAATCCCCGTCTGGTATGTTCCTAAAGGTTAATAAAACAAAGGATAGCTGTTTCGCCATCACAGAGGCGTCACGCGGGATATTTATATCCGTCGTTTGAAACTCAACAGAACACAATATCGATAAAAACATGATGTAATAAGCAAAAAGAACAGTAAATTGAAGTGGAACGTCAAAAAGAGAAAACTAAGACTATTCTATAGACGTTCAAAAGATGTTAGTGGTTTTGAAAAAAATATATTGCCCTTAATAAATGATTGAATAAAACGTTCAAAACGTTATACAAAATTTGATCACAATTTGTAATCTATTTCACTCTATGCATCCTTTTATCGGTCGGGTGATCGTCACCGACTTCCCAGGACAATGTTTATAAGTGGGTAAAATAAAATTACAAAAATACTCCATAGAAGGCTTGAAAAATATTGGCCGACCTCCAGTCTTGCATTATTTCGGTTAGTCTACGTAATTGAATGGAAAAATTTATTTCATTCAAATAGTGAAAATATCAGCCAGCAGGTATTTAAAATCAGTGGGCGTTCAATTATTAAATAGTTTGCCATAAAACTGTCTATGCCAACCATCTGTTAACTGTTGCAATTTTATATTAGGGATGTTTGTGACGTTAAAATAGTTAACTTAAATTATTAAATTCTTAAATTATTAATTCTAACATTAATATAATTAGTTATTCTTAATGATTACAGTTATTTCAGTTAAAAGGCAGGGAAAATTATAAAGACAACAAATTGCTTCTTTCAAGCCCTTTAAGTTCGTTAAATGTAGTCTATACAATATTGTACAATAAACAAATTAATTGAGAAGAATATTGTTCACAAAGAGAGAAGTATTACTTGTTTATTAAAACTGTGCAAATCGCAATTCTTCTTTTTGTAGTCCAAATCTGACAGCATTCGATTATTAGTTCATAAACATGAAAAGCAGATTCGAGGAAAGTAATTCAGACGAAAAGATGAAATTAAATTTCTTTTGAATGATGGCAAAAGGTAATTAAAAGAACTTCTAATAATTATAGGAAGCCAATGACCAATGGCACGTTTGATCTAGTACTTCATGAAATAGCAGACTTTTGAGAACATCCGGTCAACGGACGTTTTATCTATCAATTTGCATTGTATGTCATTTAGAACACATTTTTTTAACTCAAATAATGTAAGTACTAATATAAATAATCTACAGCGACTTAGAAGCAGAATACGAAAAAACACCGAAACAGGACATACTGATAATACTAGGGGATATGAATGCACAAATCGGGAAAGAAAACTACATAAAAGAAGTAGCAGGAAAATACACCATCCATGAAAGAACAAACGACAACGGAAGCAAAATCTGTAATTTCATGGCAAAACAAATATGGTTATTAGTAGTACTAAGTACAAACATAAAAGAATACATAAAGAAACATGGATGCCACCAGGAGCAACAAAAGGAACGCAGATAGACCATGTCCTAATAAAGAAGAAACAAAGTAGCATAATATCAGATGTTAGAACATATAGGGGTGCGAATGCAGACACCGATCATTACCTAGTTATTGCAAAAGTAAAACAGGAATATCGAAATAACCAAAGGAGCAAAGTATGTAAGAGATGGAACATAGAGAAGTTATATACCGAAAACGGAAGAAAGGAATATATAAAGGAAACAAACAAAGAGGTAGAAAACCTCAAAGGAATACGGATATAGAAAATGAATGGAAACAAATTAAGGATATAATCTTAAAACGTGTAACAAAACTATCGGTACAAGGAAAACAAGATAAAAAAGTGGTATGACGATGAGTGTCAAGAAAAGATAAATGAGAAAAATAAAGCCAGGAATAAGTGGATAAGAACTAAAAAGAAGAAGACATGGATCATTATAAAGAATGTAAAAGGAAGCACAGATGACATGTAGACAAAAAGAAATGAATGGGCGCAGAAAAAGATGGAATAAATAGAGGGTAATTACAAAAATAACAATACAAAAGAGTTTTATAAACAAATGAAGAGGTAAAACAAGAGGAACACATGTAAAAACAGAGGACTCGGGAATGAAGCAGGTAAAATTGAATATGATATAAACAAGATAAAAGATATATGGAGGGAGCATTTCCAAAAATTGCTATATGAAGTAAAAGAAGAAAGTTACCAGGACGAACAGGAAAAAGAAGGAGGACAGACAGTTGAAGAAGAAGAAGAAACAGTAGAAGAACCAACCCTAGAGGAAACTATGGAAGCGATAAAAAAAATCAAAAACGGAAAGACGCCAGGAAGCGATGAAATAAATGGAGAGCTGCTGAAATATGGTGGTGAAAAACTACAAGGAAAAATAAGGGAGATATGGAGAAAGGAAAAGATGCCGACGGAATGGGAAATGGGGATAATTATAACTATACCAAAAAAAGGAGACCTCCAACAGTGCAACAACCACAGAGGAATAACTCTATTAAACACGACTTACAAAGTATTCACCTCAATAATACAGGGTAAGCTGAAGAGTTATGCAGAAAAAGAACTAGGGGACTATCAAATGGGATTTAGGCCAGGGAGATCTACCATCGATGCACTACACGTAATGTTCCAAATACTGGAGAAATGTTACGAATACGATATAGAAATCCATATGGTATTTATCGATTACAGACAGGCCTTTGATAATATCAAGAGAGGGAAATTAATACAAGTATTAAGGAATATGGGGATACCGAGAAAACTGAGAAGCTGCATAAAAATGACAATGAGAAATTCCAAAGCTAAAGTGAAAACAGAAGATGGACATACGGAAACATTCAAAATCAATAAAGGAGTGAGACAAGGAGATGCACTGTCGGCAACTTTGTTTAACCTGATGATTGAAGAGGCAATAAGAAAAGTAAACGTACAAGGGTGCATAAAAAACAAGGAAGCACAAATTTTAGCATATGCTGATGACGTAGTTATTATCTCAAGAACACCAAAGAAGCTAAAGGAAATAGTGAAGAAGCTATGCAAAGAATCAAAGGAGATAGGGCTTGAAATAAATGAAAGCAAAACGAAATACATGCAATGCAAGAGAGGAAAAAATGATACAAGCGCAACAGTCAAGTTTGAAAACTATCAAATTGAAAAAGTAAAGGCATTCAACTATCTGGGAACTCAAATAACACAAAACAACGAGAGAAAAGAAGAAATACAGGAAAGAATACAAAAAGGATACAGAGCTTTCTATGCTAATCGGAAATGCTAAAATCTAAAAAGCTAAAGTTGCAAACGAAAATAACAATCTATAAAACACTCATTAGGCCAATAGTGTTGTATGCTGCAGAAGTAATGTGTCCTACACAGACAGAAAAAGAAAAGTTAAGAATCTTCGAGAGGAAAGTGTTAAGGTCGATAACAGGACTCAAAAACATAGAAGACGGGATAAAACGACAATATATGAATCACGAACTTAGGGAAATATTGAAAGGAGAGGATATAGTGAAAGTGATGGCAGCACAGAGGATTAGATGGATGGGACACATAATGAGAAAAAGAGATCAAAGCATAGTTAAAGAAATAACAACATGGAAACCTGAGACAAATAGACCAAGGGGGAGACCAAAGATGAGGTGGTGCGATGAAGTTACTGAAGACTTAAAAAAGATGGATGTCAAGGACTGGAAGAAGAAAACAAGTAATAGAGTAGAATGGAGAAGAATAGTAGAAAAAGCGAAAACACACCAGAAACTATAAGAAGTTAAGCGTACGAAGCAAAAAGGGGACTAATCCACCCCACGAAATGGATTAGTAAACTTCGGAAAGAAGTGGCTATATTCTTATAGAATGGAAAGCCTTATTATTATATTATTATAATATAAATAATAATAATAGTTCCCCGTAACAGGCCTTGAAGGCCCTTGATTAGTTATTTCAGTTAAAAGGCAAGGAAAATTATGAAGACAACAAATCGCTTCTTTCAAGCTCTTGAAGTTCGTTAAATGTAGTCTATATAAATCATACAATATTGTACAATAAACAAATTAATTGAGAAGAACATTGTTCACAAAGAGAGAAGTATTACTTGTTTATTAAAACAGGATAGATCTGCTACAATCTAGAGCCTACGATACACAAGGGTAGCAACGTGGCTAGCGCTACGTACCGACCGCCTATTATTACCTCAGAGTTTGACCTCCCTCATTTATTGCAGCCTGAGTCAAGCTGGGCCGTAAAAATGCCAGCGATCGAATTGGCGAGAGCGGGATTCGAACCCGCAAGTCTTGGTTTTGTAGCCTAGCGACCTATCCACTAAACCACCACGGCTCTAAGTACTAATATAGTTTCACATATTTATGTAGCTGTAGTGTGGTCTAATATATATGAAAATGTGATACTTTAACATCAATCTGTGGGCTTGATTATAGATAGCGCATGCATGACTTTTCTAATTTCATGTTAAGATCCTATACAAGGAATACTATCAAAGTCTCTATCTCCGATTTCAATAACACTTAGATATATTGTAGAAGGCAAAAAAATAAGAGGCATGTATTTTTTCAGCTGCTCATAAGTACGTACGTTAAAAGGGTAAAATCCATCTCTGAAAGTTTTCCTCTAAAAACAGTTTTTAGCGAAAAAATAGCTAAACATAGTTATATATTAGAAAAGTCAAAAAACTGCTGTTCTCTCATTAATTACTTTTATAGAAAAATATAATGATTTTTAAAACAATCGTTATTGGTAGAAATAAAAAAATATATCATACAACAATGAGTAAACCAATGTTAATGCATTTCAGATTAAAAAAAAGAGTACATTAAAAATACTACAGAGGTTTATCCATAAAATTATTACATATAATTTGTATACACATGTTTGTATGAACAGTAGAAATTTCTTAATGCTACAAATAACTGTAAAAAGAAAATCATTCCTAGAGAATATTTTGCAATATATGTTAAAGCCTTATCGATTGTAAGCAGAACAATAACGGTAATCTTCAAAAAACTGTTTCAAAATTAACAATTTTTTGCACCAAGAAGATTGAATCATAACATCATGATTACAACCATTGTTTTCCCTATATTGCACATGAATCAACGAAACTGAAATGTAGAAGATTTTCGAAATCTCGTGGTCTATCGACAAGGTACTCATTTTTGTACCATGAATATTTGAAAAGATTTTGATAATGAGGAGATGAGAATCGGTTACGAATTAGTGATTGCAATATAGTTATATTATTTCTCATATGTAAATTCAGGTACTTTATCCATGACCATCACATTGTCTGAAAAATGTTTAACGAAATTTTTCCATATCATCATCAGCAGCATCTTATTCAGTCCATCGTCGACGTGAGCCTCCCTCAAGTTGTTCCATTCTTCTTTATTATGTGCTTTCCTCATACCACCGTACCCTTCCACACTTTTTATGTTGTATACCCCCCACATAGTCTGTGGTCTTCCCCTACTTCTATTTTATCGAGGTCTCCATTGTACGACCTCACGCGTCCTTCTGTTATCTTGGATTCTTCCTATATGCCCAGCCCAGTTTCATTTTACAGTACGCAGTCTTTATATTACATACGATCACGTAGCTTAACGTCCAGCATCTTTCTCTCCATGGACCTTTGCTTTACTCGGAGCTTGTGCACGATATTTTTATTGAGGGCCCAATGGTTGGATATTTTCAATCGTTCCTGTAGGTATTCGTTTTAGATGTACTATCTTATCAAGTGGTACAGCTCCTTGAACAGCTGTGAAACAGTGACCACTCCACAAATCAACCAACAACGTACTCATCGGTTCAACATTTGAAAAATAAATTTCTTTCGGAAGACTTTTAAAGTGATCTATAAATTTTATTTTAAATATAGCTTTTATTAAAATTTTATATTTTTCGAGAGTGAATAAAACATGATTTTACCTGAAATCAGTTTTCCAGATTTTGAGGATGAAATATTATTCCTTCAAAACCAAAAATACAAATGATAATAATTTACCTTCAGCTGAAATTGTTGATTGCATTGTGTAGCTGTGGCTAGTTGAGGAGATTGTACAAGACATTGCATTTGGTTCTCTGCTTCGACAGCTCCTGTCCGACCAGAATGCATCTCTAGTTGGAAACCACTTTGATCAGAATTAAATGTATTTTCAGCACCTACTTCAATAATTAACTGTTTCACTTTTGATACAAATTTTTCTGTTTTCCATGAAAATCTTTTCTATTTTATACAGTTCACTTTGTGATATTTATTCATTTTTGGGGAATTATTTTATTGAGTTATTTAAATTTAAAAAACTAATAATTGCAAGCTTTAATCTTATATACTCGTTTCCAATTAGATAAAATGTTCAAAAATATAATCACAAATTCTTGCGATTTTCTCTCTGTATGTACCGCCGTGATTAATTTGATATGCCCAACGTCCTAACTGTTGAAAGAGATATATTTTTTTCTTTTTTCCAGATCCTCCAATATTCTACCGCCTTCTTTTGTATTCAAAACTTACTGGTTGGTTTCTCATTGCTCATGCATTGATCTGTAGGTGGCTCAGCATCAACAGGAAGTGAATGTAAATCAATGTCCTCCACAATACAAGCATTAGGTTCTTTCAATTCTTCTTCAAGATCTAAGGAAGTTTTCGCTTTATCTCTGCATTATTAGATTATTCCATCAAATTCAAAAGTATCATTTGGACTTTGTAGTAACTAAATTAATAACATTTCAATCAACTCTCATCTTAAGCATTAAAAAATATAAACCACTTATAAAAATAACTATATATACGCCAACATAAAACGTTAAAACAATATATACGTTTCAACTATTTAAAAATATCTATAAAATATTTTTTAAATGTATCAAAACATAATTGAAATCTTATAAAACGCTTTTTGGTAGTTTAAAAAAATTGTTTGAAGATATTTGAAAACATTTTTTCAGCAAATAATTTTGGGCAAATACTTTTTTAATCGTTTCAAAAAATATTTAAATATCTCTAAATTGGCTTATACACAAATTCCTTTATATGTATTTACCTGCAACTGATACTTCTTTAAATCAATACAATTTTTATCAGGTGTTAAAGCGTAACTCTTACCAAACTGTTTACTTAAATGAAAAATACGCAATCTAAAAACGAATACTCACACATTTTATTGGGCTGTTACGTGATGCAATTTTAATGTTAATTTCATGGTTTATTGACAAATAATTTGTTTGCTATTGTTTGTCCCTATTATGATCTTTTTCCAATATTAACTATTTAAAATAGTACATCGTTAACTTTCAGATTTAATTTTCATTTTAGTTCATTTGCAAGCTGATGGATGACAAAATTATTAGCGGCAAGATTATTTGTGGAGATCAGCAAACTTCCTGAATTATCCCAACAGAAATGAACTTTGTATGTGGTTATTTTAAGACGATAATTTACTACATAAATATTCAACAATAATGGATATCGATATATATTTTTTAAAGAATTTCATTTGTAGAAATTACCACCGAATCCCGATTGAACGTATCAGCAACACAAAGTACACCCAATCATAAAACCCAGCAACTACCACAAAAACATACTTTAATTAAATATTAATAACAGGGGTTTCGTTTGCAACCGATTGTTTTAAATTTAATGCGTGCAGGGAATGAAATTTTCAAAAGTGGCTGAATGGCGATTTTAATTACAGATCCAATTCTATTGAACTGAATTGCAGCGCGCAACGTTACGGTAATTACATAAATAACAATGGCGAGCAATGCCTTTACATTATGCCGATAAATCAACATACACAAATATATCGCTGCAAAATCACACGAGAACGTTCAATAACATCAACATTATTGTTCATGCAATGCTGCAATATTAAGAGTTGAATTAAAACGCGCGCGTATAATGCCGGCTGAATTAAATAATGCAGCGCCGATTAAGACAGATATTTTACATAACAGGGAAAAACCGACTAACCTTGCGTATGGCGAACCATTGCGAAACAGTCGAGAGGCTATTTAACATTTTTAATAAATGTTTGTCGTAGGAACTAATGTAATGCGAATTTTTTCTACGAATGATCACAGACTAAAACGGATGATTGTGCAATATTGCGGTTATTAGTAAGTTCGCTTGACTTATTATAATTTTAATTTAATCGCACTATTTGTTTATATATCTTCAAAAAATTAATAATTTAATCATATAAAAATAAGTAATAAATAATCGTTGTCAAAATGTCCATCTCGTTCTAAAAATTAAGAAAAATAACTTAAATATCTAATGATTGCAAATATTCACGTGTGATTTGTATAGATGGGGGAAATATTGGCATAGTGGTCGTATTGATATTTGTTTAATGAGTATAAGCTATATTCCGAATGACAGGCGGTACCATACCGATCGGTAGCAGTAAGTTCATTTTTACGAGAAATTTTTCAAAATGGAGAACAACAAGTTGCATGCTACACGTGTTCCAAAGAGAGCAAGTGTGTGAATCGCAACAATAAACATTCCGGATGTTTATTTAGATCATGGTTCTACTCCTCAAATTGCGAAAATTTCAAAATGACGATTGAAAGCTTGACGATTAAATTCGCTTTGGATGGCCTTCCGCTGTTGGAAAATAAAAATAGTGTAAATTTTGACGGTATATCTATATTTCGCCTTTAAAAAACCTTAGATTAATTTTTAAGCTGAACAGATGGATAGTACACTATTTGACGAAGAAAATTAAATTACACCATGAAAAGAATATTTTTTAATCAAGCTATAACAGGCAATAAAAAGTGATTCTATGCAACAATGTACAAACATGAAGGCACGGCCAAATTGTACATGAAGTTGTAGACATCGTGGCAACATTTATATACAACAAAGGTGTTGTATATTTTTTTTCTAGCTTCTCCCCACCTGGAAAAACAGTTATGAACCGAAGTAAAATTACCTAATGTCTAAATCGTTACTTACATCCTTAAAAATATATACACAATTGCAAAATAATAAAACAAAGAATAGATCAGCGGTAAAGAAAATGAAAAAACAGAAATTTTATCGAATATTTTGCAAGCCGAAATAAACAATTGACCGATTTTTGTATAGAAAAATAATAATAGTAAGAATATAACCCCCCCCCCACGTGGGAGCATGCCCTGCGAACTGAGAGGTTAAGCCTCTCATATTTCGTCACTGTGCCCGTGTGTATAGAAAAAATAACTATTAAAAAAACACAAAAATTACGTACTGTTAAGTGACAACAAACAACAAAGGAAAAATGTATTGCCACTAGAAAAAATATGATAAAACGTAACAAAACGTAACTGCTAACAGAAAATTAAAATAATTAATAAGGTAAGCTTATCAAAAATTTAAAAAACTACTAAATAGTATAAAATAATATTTTTAAAAAGGGGTTATAAAAAGTTTGAATTTAAAATGATGCTAAATGCAAGCTTATACCAAGTATGGAGAAATAAATTATATAAAGTGATTAGAACTATACATTAAACTAAAAAGACGTTTGAGAAAAAAATACTACGAAAGGTGTCATTATTTCAGAAAATAGTTTTAATAATAATAATGGTAAGGCTCTAACGCCCCACGTGGGAGCACGTCCTGCGAACTGAGAGGTTGAGGCTCTCATATGTTCACCCACTGCGCACGGTCGTCGCGCACCATCTCTCACGCGAAGCGATGTGACAAATTGTACCTTACGATTTTATGTGGTACGGGTAGGTAAGATGAGTCAAATTGATACGGTTCATATTAAATGTGCTAGAAGTAGACTAAATAATGTTCAATTCAGAAATCAAAATGGAAAATGATAAGAGTAGCTAATAACTACTCCCAACAAACACGTACTAGTAATTAACTACTGATTTAATAATGTAAGAAAAAACACAATGACAAGCAAGTCTAATCGGAGACCAGATGCTTCATAATGAAATAAAAAATTCAGTAAGAAAAATGGAAATTAATTGAAAAGCTTCATGGAAAAGTTATTAACATTTTTATATTAAAACAAACAAATTTTAAGTAAACATTTTAGCTTAAAGCAAAAACTTGAAAGAAAACGATATAGCATATTAAAGAATGAATGCATATTAAAACAAATCTGATGCCGAAGAGAAACATATTCACCGCAACAAGAGAAACACATAAATAGCCATAGAAATCGGGAAAGAAATAATGGTGAACAAAGAATACAGGAAATGCTATTACATAAAAATTAATCCAAAGAAAAAAATAAAGTATAAAAAAGTAGACAAAGATAGATAAACAAAGATAAAGAAATAGAGAAAAAAATACTAAAAGCCTCGCAAAAAGTTATTTCACTCTATTGCAAACAAAGGCAGAATGATTTTAATTAGTACACTCGCCTTAAAAACTTGGGCTTCCTCAGAATACAGCCAAAAGCCTAACGGTTTCTCAAGGTTTTGCAAGAGCGTCCAAATTTACTAAATATTCTAAAATTTATTTTTTTTTTTAACTTTGCATACTCTGCTCTGTATTACTTCAAACATATTATGCATTGCGTAAGATGTCTTCGAAGACCTTAGTAGTTACAAAGTCCATACATTAGATTTGTAGTTTATCTCAAAATTCAATAGCTTATTTTAATTAAATTGCTAAAGTCCCTTTGCGTGTCATATATTTTATAATAATAAATACCATTTTTTGGAGAAGTAAAAACTAGACAGCATTAAAGTTTTGGATTAGATAAATCTAAGAGAACTCATATGACACATTATTTAAGGAAAATACGATAAGAAGTCTAATAATTATCTAATAAAAGCAATAAAAGCAATAGGGACAAATCGTTATAAGTTGATTGGTGAAGTTTATTCGATTGGCTCACCTTCACCAACCAACTCACAGTAATCTATTGCATAAGCTAAAACACTTCAATTGTTTGTATTGTCTACCACTGACTAGATATGTAGAGAGATGTCTATTATTAAGCAGCCTAGCGTGTTTTTCTAGAATACATAAATTTGTTATCAATATAAAACTTAGTCACATAGGAAGTACAAAATACTTGTAATGAAATATTTTCAATTAAATTATTTTAATTTTAGTTCTTTAACATGGATTGTTCTTTGCGCTTACATTACTATTTTTTAATGATAATCAAATTATATCTTACTATACTGTATCATACAATAATTTAATTAAGGTTTTGGAATTTAAACTATACAATTCTTTGGCTTTATCAATAGTTTTTTTATTCGGGTATCGTTATTGCAGTTTAATAATTTCCATTCAGCTGAACAAATATATTCTTTAACCCAATCAGCCTGCAGAATTGATAAATAGAACGATTTAAATTATATTATCCCATAAATGCAGGTCTATTTCAGCAGTTACATGTTAGTTGTTCTCTTTTAGCCCTGGAATCGTAGCAGCTTTATTGACTTAAACCCTTTCGTACAAACAGCCTCAGAAATACAAGTCTAATGGGGTAGATCGCAAAACTGCGGTGTCTAATTGATGTCACCCATCTGCCAGATGACACGACCAAGTAAGTGAGTGTTTCACGTGCCATGTGGCGTAGCTCCATCTTGTTGAAACCAAATGTCATTCATCTTTAAATTGTTGGTTTCACCAAAAAAAAAAGTTTTAGCATTTCCCGATAGCGTACACCAAATACTAAAAACTAAAGTATACAATGAATGTGTTTTGCCCGTAATGACATATGCTTCAGAAACGTGGTCACTAACAAAAGCACTACTTCACAAGCTGCAAGTAACCCAAAAGTCCATGGAAAGGGCAATGTTAGGTATAACTCTCAAAGATAGAAAGAGAAACGATTATATAAGAAGCCGAACGAAAGTACAAGATGTTATGCATAAGATCCTAAAACTAAAGTGGCAATGGGCGGGACATGTAATGCGAAGGCAAGACAACCGATGGACCAAGAAGTTAATAGAATGGAGACCCCGCACAGGACGCAGGAGTGTTGGAAGACCCAAAACTAGATGGAAGGACGACATTGTAAAAGTAGCGGGCAGAAACTGGATACAACAAACATATGACAGAGAAAATTGGAAAACATTGGGAGAGGCCTATATCCAACAATGGAGTATACAAATGGGCTGAAGAAGAGAGAGAGAGAGTACACCATTGACCGCAACAATGTTGCCAGCTTTAGTTCAAAAAAATGATTCCAGCATCCCACAATATACAATAAACAATGAATTTTGCGGATGGGTTGGTTTTTTATGAATAGTACTACTCCAGATGCGACAATTTTGACGATTCACAAAGCCATTTAAAGAAAACCAATATCATCGTTCAATACGAGTTTTTTACAAAACTGTTGTGTTTTTTAAAATCCAGTTTACAATTGTACCACGTTTCTACTGGATTTTGCCATGTGTTTAGATACCAACTGTACAAATACAAACTTCCAACGTTCACAGAACGCGAATGGCGAGCAATTTAATTTGGGTCACCGTATATAAATTGGTAATTGGTACGACGACTAAAAGTGTATTTGTGTACTATAAGTACTAACCTTTACGTGGTAATTAAACAGGTTCACACGTTCACAGCTACATATTACAACTAGTCACGGCTACTATAAAAAGTGTCACGTTATCCGGATAACCAGACCACACAAGTTACACTATTTATACTGATAGCAAGGCACACAAAATAATTATAAATACGAATATTTTACGAATGCGTGTGACTAAAAATCCCAATTCAGAACAAGACTGGTAATTTACTAATGCACTCATTTACACGGCAAACTCTAAAAAGCTTGTCTGTTGTAATCCGGCAATTAGCACCATTCAATATGGCCTAATTAATGCAAATAATCGTCTGCTAATCTCACCTGGCGTCCGGGCTGCTGCTGCAGCGCGACGCTGAACTGCGATTTACTCACCTGCAACAAAAAGATTTGTAAGTTAAGTTTAAAGGCAATCAAGATAGCAATAAATTAGTTGACCAAGCTGCACATAATAGCTTCGCCATAAAAGAGCCGAGCTGCGAGTCGGATTATAAGCTGTGCGACTAAACGCTCAGAATGCATGCATAATCATCGCTCAGTTCTTCTTCGGGATGTTTTTTCTTCGTTCAACGAGCAAACAACCTGATTAACAAGATGCACTTCATTTAGTAGCCCATGGTCCTGCTAAGAATACGAAAACAGCGTTTCCTATAGCGCTACGATCGGCTCGATTCGCTTCTAAAATTAGCAATCGCTGAAATGGAAAAACAAGGTGAGCAAGTCCGGCACGCACTGTAGTAAAATAGTAAGCGTCAAAGGTGTGCTGGAACACAAAGCGTTAAGCGTTGACTAAATTTTACTAACGAACTTGAATGAGAACAGGTTCGATGTTGCAACGGACGGTAATTTTTTGAGGAATCAAGAGTTTCGGTACCTCAGGGCGCTTGAACAACAAAAACATGCACAACTCCTAGAAAATAGACAAGACCGTTACAGAGCCTAAATGGACACATTTCGTTTTCCCTCACTGAATCGAAACGAGATCATACGCATTTTACTGCACTCCATTGTTGCTGTTATTTGCTACCGTTAGTAGCAGAAATTTTATGCATTTGGTTTCGCGTGGTTCTGGGTATTAAGCAATGTTACTGTTATTTTCTATTTATGAATGTCACCTCCTTGCCTAAAGCGCAAAATAAATTGAAACCAGTTACTGTATTTCATTTGAAGCGTTTCAAGCACAAAAAGGTGCAAGGTTGTATTATTTTCATTTATTATCGAAATGAATTCGTGTGTAAGTGTTTTCTGTTGTTTTAGAGATAACAATGCTATTAATATAATAAGCGATATGACGTACGAGTAATTATAAGTGCAACATAATAACGAATTGTGAAACGTGTACGTGTAGGAAAGCAACGCAAGGCCTCCAGCAAATATAAGTAATAAAATTACTGTACCAATTAAAACGTTAATATAACTAACAACTAAAACAAGTTAGAAATTTCATTTAGAGTTCAATTTAATACAAAATCATTTCGTGTTATGCGCGATTGTAATTGCGGCGATGTGCAAAGTTCGCCTTCAAACAGCAACGCGATAAGAACAATAAACAAACAGATCAAATTAATTTACATTGATGGAGTAGCTGTTCATCACTTATGCGCTCGTATAAATAAACATTGTTTTACTTATAATTGTCCAGTCAAGTGTGTTGCGTCAGTTTGAAAATAATTTATGGCAATTTTATACGCAATTTGATTGGTTAATCATCCTGCGCGATCGTAAAACGAGTAATGGCAACATTCTATGCAATATCTTATTAAGTTCAATTTATTATTAACATCAACACAGCAAAACAGTGAAGTATAAAAACATAGAAACCAAAATCACAAAATTGTAAGAGTATAGACCAAAATAATGCAAATAAACAGGAAATCAACAGAATGAAAACTATCATATGGAGTAAATAATATAATAAAATTTAACATTAGCAGAGTAATAAGTTTCTTGGGTGGACTAACGAATCTTAAATGTTAAATGCAAATAGATACACTATCTGATAAAAAATATCCAGACACCTACTCGAAACTGTTATCAGACTTACATTATGTTGCAAGTTCCAGAAGTTAATGGAGTGGGTCCATCATTTGCTTCGATAACAACGCTAACTCTGTGGATAAATCTTCAATCACGTGTCAAAGCACATACGCAGAAATGATAGCCCATTGTTTGCTAACAATTATAGTTAGAGGATTTGCGAATTTGCGATGCGACTGGTTAAAGTCTAGTGCAAAGTCGGGCAACCAACCCATTTTTGTAATAATATCACGTTCTATTTTATAGGACAGAACGCCAGATCTTCGAAATTCTCTTGTTATCACTATACATTCAAGCATTTGACATATCAAAATGGTACTTAGTATAGTTATTAGTCAGTCCAAAACCTAAGTTTCCATTAATCTACAGTGGTTTTTGTGCCCCTGCAACAAACGCTTAGCATTTGCAAAAAAAATTTACCCCGAGAAGACAAATGGAGCCCCATTTGTCTCATCTTTTGACGTAGGTATGGTGCTTAATCAGACAATCAATAGAACTGCAGAACTTGTGCGATTTTTTCAAAAGATGACTTGCAATGTATCTGTCGATTTTCGAGAACAACATTCTCAAGCATACGATGGTAGATATCTTCTCGTCATTGTACTAATCTATCCGATCGTACCTTTGTTGTGGTCTCTTCACGTTCCTACTTTACATTCACGTCACTAACAGCTGATTTAGGCAAATTGAGAATAGCGAAAATGCCCCATATCTATTTTTTCGCTTATGCAGTAATCGATAAACTAAATCACTACAAAGTAATTCTTTTAAAAAAATTAAAAAAAATTAATCAATATGGTAAACTTGAAAAACTAAACTTGCTGGCATGTATAATAAAAGAAGACATTTATCTTCTTCTTCTTCTACTCTTATATAGGCTATTAGCCTGTTTCTAACTACACATTTCGTGTAGTACTATGAGCCATGTTGGGCGTACCCCGGGCAGGTGGCTAGTCTGACCCGTTAGAAGAAGGAGAATGTACTTTACGGCCGCCATAGGTGTTTGTATGATGGCCGGAGAGCACTCGATGTTTGCCGTTATTTTTGACCTGGGAGTCGAACCCAGGGCCCGCCGCGCGTTAGTCTGGCAGGCCGAAGCCTTTACGTCGCGGTTGTCGTGCTCTCAAGAAGACATTTATAATAGATGAATTTTTAAAAAATCAGACAATAAAATGATAAAACATATACAAACATTTACAACAAACATGAAACTTTCAAAATGATAAAACAATTGTAGATGTTTTAAACGTAAAACAAAGCTGTGAGGAAAACGTACAATACATAAAAAAGCAAAAACCTAAATTTCAAATATCTATAGTCAGAAATAGCAGTCCATAAATGTTGAATAGAATACACAAGCAGAAACATGTAGCAGTAAAAAATACATATTTAAAATGCATTATTAAAACAAAATAAATGAAAATCGAACACCACTAGAAAATAATTTATAAGAAGATTAAACTAAACGAAATTTAACAAATATAATATAATATATAATCAACAACCTTAGGTACTAACGTAAATTACAATATTGCATATATAGAGGTATTACCTATTTAATATTACATATTAACTAAAATTATATCTACATATCATTATACATCTTCTTGGTACATTATTTTTTGTGCTTTGCCAACATGAAGTTTTCTTCTACTTCCGTGTTGTATGTTCTTATTAGTCTGCCTCGTCCTCTTTGTTGCTGTAATTTTGCCTTTTTTTTATCGATATGTCTAGTTTCCCTTTAGCCTTCTGTACATTTATCTTTAAGTTCATTGCAGATAGTGCTTTCTTCCATATCTCCAAGCAGCGTTGTAGATCTTCCTTAGCATATATCAATAACTCATCGGCAATACATTTTTTGATACTTATATTAGTTCCATGTTCATGTTTACTCCCTTTATGATGTAGTCCATTACTAAGTTAAATAAGACTCCCTCCTTCTTGTTTTAGTCCCTCCACTGTTATGAATTCTTCAGAGTGAAGTTTGCGGTTCTCACGTAGGTTCTTGCTCTTTCGCATAAACTCTTTATGCATTTGACTAGTTTGTCATTCATCTTCCTCCGTTTTAGGCCGTTCCACACTAGCTTTCAGTTTATTTTAATTTTTTATTTTAGGATCTATTAAAATAGTACTTTTGTTAATAGACTGTTTTACTTTTTAGTGTCTTATGACAATGGTAAAGCAAACTGAAAGGTCAAGGCTCCCATATGTTCTCCTTCGCTGTCCGGTCGTTTCGTACCATCTCTGATACGGAGTGATGTGGAAGCACAGTACTTTAGATGACCCTTAGTTGAATTGAACGCAGGTACTCAATTATTTTTAGTGACTGGATAGGCCACCCAGCAGGTATCTGAGGCCGAGGATCGAACCTGGATCCGCCCGCACCAAAACCAAGCCACAAACTGGGTTAGTTGGTGTGTTATAAGAATTATATCAACGTATGTCAAACACATTTTCTTCCAAAGCATCATCGGTTGGGAAATCCAAATTTTTTATACTTTCAATTAAAGCGGAGCAGCCAATCAAAGTGAAGGTAGCAGAATATGTTCAAGTATACAAACATACTATACCAAAATACGTCACCAAAATAAATAATGTAAATGTAATAATTAAGTAAGTCATATAAGATGATCGTAGCTGCATAGAAAAGATATAGAACGAATTTAAAAAATGCTAAGCATAAATCAAATTAATCTAGCCGATTACTAATTAGAAACGAAAACAGATCAATAGCACCAATTTTAATATTAAAATTTTTTTACCGATAACCAATTAAAAAAACTGTACAGAAAACTGTACCGAATATTATCCGTGATTTAAAAGCCTCTTCTACAAAATAAAGTTCGATTTTGTCGGGAAAGACCAACATTTGTGATACATATCTGAAGAAGCCTACATGGGTCAAACCAGTTGGCACGCCTTGTTAAGGCCGGGACTTGATAAACGGCAATATTTAAAATAAACGGGCTAATATTTTAGAGCGCCCGATTTCTTTTCAATCCTTCGGTGATGTCAACTGGCCGCGTTTTGAAAATACTAATTTTGGGCCCCAATTTGCAACAAATGACGCTGCAGACGTAGAAACATCAAATGACCGTTTGTTGGCGATATTTTCAAGGACCTCCAAATTCCCGGCCTTATACACTGATTTGTAAACATTTGATTGGCAGAGTTTATCTCAAAAATATATTTTAGTTGATGTTTTAATGGATAAGAACATATATAAGATATCGTAAGCAAATAGCACGACTAATCGTGCGATTTTTAAAAACAAAAAGACTTAAATCTATTTTCGGATAAAAATTTTTATTTTAGCGGGGCTTTAGTGCCGATATTTAATATAGGCACCTTGTAGTAAGCTCTAGCTGACACAAAGGTATGTTAGAGGGGAGCGGCCTGTCAAAAGAAAGTGACTTGAATAGAAAGCCTGAAGGAACACTTGATATTGCATATTGAGATTTATACTGTGAGGGTTACGAGGGGACTGCACCGGCATCATTTAACCCGCAATTGATGGGCATTGAATTGTAGAAAACCAACCCATACAATGTTTCAATTTACATATCTAAGTAGTATACATATATCTAAAAAAGTGTCAATTTCAACTTTCTAGACTCGATTCGATTACCTTAGCATAGTATCAAAAACTATAATGTAACTAACTAATGCAGGCATTCGATTGACGTAAGATCCTTGAGTAATTCCTGATAAATTTCGATATTCAAATGGCTCATTTGCATGGCTTCCGTAATTCGTGTGCAAGGAAATAGTTTATATTTAGCATTTAACGCAGCAGCAGGCTGTTCGCTCTCATGCTCTCGCTCCGGAGGTCTTTATTTAAATATGTGTCAGCGAAACGTTAAAACCGCAGTCTACGTGCTCAAATGAGTTTTGTAATCCAATCCGAACAGCAATAGAGCCGTGGCCGACGATCAAGGCAGAAAGCAACGCGCGCATTTGCATAACCCAAACAAGCAGCAGTTTCAGCCTGTAATTCGATGAAATTACGATGTCCGATGCCAGCAAAATATTTCAAGAGCGGAAACTTTCACGAAACAATTTTGAGCAGCGAGTTGTTTATGGCGGCTCCGTTTCCTGCATTTTCAACGAGCTGGCCGTTCGGCATTACGGCCTGCAGTTCCGCCCCGATTGACGTGATGCAAGGGCTTATCTCGTGAGAACGACCGGCCGATTTAACTGCGGGCGCTGCTCCAGGCCCTCCATATCAATTAGTCCGACAAAAACGGAATCAAAACAGAAGTTTGCACGACGATGCGACGATGCCAACTTCCACGGCGCGAGTTTGAAAGAAGGAAATCTGTTCATTTTGCGAAATTAGGGTTTCATCGATTAAAGCAAATGGAATTATCTAACTTTCCGGGCTGCCTAGGCCGATTTGTATAATTTTCCACGCTATTGGTCATGAAGTAGGCCACACGTCAGGGAACAAACTGCAGTACTTTTGCTCATGGGGATCGAATTATTGAAATTGGTATTATCAATCGCAAATGTAATGCGATTAAAAGTTTCTGCACGATTACATCAACTTGCAGTAAATTAAAAGAAAAATATTTTACTTTCAAAATACTGGATGTGGCCATTAATTATTGAACTCCTAAAGACGTCATTATAAAAGCCTGAAATATTTTTAAGAATCAATGGCACTTGTGCAATCAAGTCGGATAAATCGCAAGGTAAATTTTGGATGAATAGGAACGTTATGCATCACTATAAGCCGTTATTTATTAAAAAAAAATAAATATGGACAAAAACAAAAAGGGCCAAAATGACCTGAAAACAGAAAGCAAAAAAACAGACAAAAGGTACGATAGAAAGGGTAGCTATCAAGATATTAACCCAATTCCAGTTGTTTTTTTTTTAACAAAAGATAATTACTAGCTATCTAATAAATGAAGATAATTAAATGTTTTATATGGCTTCGCAAAGAGATTGCTAAAATCCCACTTGAATAGATCAGTCCATTGTTTATACCTCGTTCTCTAAAGGAATGCAAATTTTTGGTTTCTGTTTTTACAAAAAATACCTTTTTCCGTTATTATATTTCAGATGTCACCTGACAATAATACATAACAAACATTGTAATTATTCAAGTTAATTATGTGGTTATATAAAGCAGGTGGCTACGTCAATCACAGAGGTGGTAGCAGAAACTTAAAATTTTTATATTTCTAAATGTAAATAAATTTTGTGTTATATCTTAGCCTTAATATGCCATCAAATTCGTGATAAATAGAATAAAAAAGGTTTCTCATTCCAGGGCCAATCATTCTGATAAAATTTATAGGCAGGCATCATATAAAATTCTAAGAAAATGATAGCATGCAGTGGTCCGCCGAGGATTATATTTCTGAAATTTTGGCATTACAAGGTGTCCCATAAGTCGCGCTATCTATAGACTGCTTGATCAAACCTTTCAATACTCACATTTTGGTGAACATAACACATGTTTCAGATTTCGTACAATGTTTTCGCCGAACGATAAACATTCAATTTCTGAAAGGATACAAATGATCGTATTTAGTACGGATATGGCAAAAACCTCGTCAAAACCGTCTAATTGTGAAACAGAGGAAGAAGAACCGCAATTATTGGATCGACGAACAATTATGAATCATTACATGAATTATTTATCAAAATATTTCAAAAATTTAAGAATTAAATTTTATTTAAAAACATTATTTTGGAATGTTATAGTTTGACTGAAAATTGGTTAAGTAATCTAAAGACATTTTTTCATCGAATCGTCAGATAACGGTTGAGTAACAGAAAAATTAAAAGTGACATGAGTTTATCATCACTTCGACACAAATGAATAAATCATAGAAAATCGATTACAACACTCAGACGAGTGTCGCTATGATTTTAAAGGATTTATGAATACTCACAACTACCATAGATGAGGGTCGCAAAAACCGGAAGTCATAAAAGTGCATCCTCTACACTCGAAAAACATTACAGTTCGGTGTGCCATCAGTTACTTTGGCATTGTTGGGCCACAATTTCTAAATGGCACAATTACTGGTCATATATGTAAAGAGAAAATGTTGGGTCAATTCTTCGATCATATATGAGGATAGAGAGAAAAGTCAGATATTTGCTATAAGATGGCGGTGCCATATAAAATTTAGAAACAATAATAGAAGAAAACGGGAAAGTGGACAAGGAAATAAATGAAACATTGGGAAAAGCGGGAAATATATTTAATACAATGAAGACGACATTCTTGGATAAAACAGAAGTACCGAAAAAGATAAAAACAGAAGCCGTTAAAAAAGTAGTTAGGCCAATATTATATACAGTAGTGAGACATGGACATTAACAGAAAGACAAAAATCGAGAATCAATGCAGTGAAAGTGCGATTCTTCAGAAGAATAGAAAATAAAAACAGAAGAGACAAAATAAAAAACCAAACGTTCAAACAAAACCTACAATAAAAAGGTTATAGAAGGACAGCTCAGGTGGTTTGGAGATGTGTGTCGAATTCCAGATGAAAGATTTACAAAAAGAATGTTTAAAACGCGAGGAAAAAACAAGAAAGGACGCCCAAGAACAAGATGGTTAGACAGAATCAGAGAAGAAGCACAGAAAAAGGAAATAAAATGGGAAAGTATACGAAACCAAACATAAGATAGAAAAAAATGAGGCAACAATACGGAGCTAACCCCATTAGCCTTACATCTAAAGGTAGGAAGCCTTAGGACTGAGTAAGTAAATAAGATGGGAGTGCAATCGTAAAGACGATTATATTTATGAATAGTAGCATCCTTTCTAATACTGCTCTATAAATTTCACGCCGGTCTGACAGTTAGTTGTGTTTTGACAGCCTTCGAAAGTGAATATTTTAAACATTTTTGCAATCATGGAAAAAAGTGAATTCCGAATGTTAATTAAACTTTACTTCTTGCGTGGAAAACCATCACGCAAACCGATAAGAAGTTGAAAAAGTATCACAAAGACTGCTCCTTCATGGAGTTTCGATGTGATCGAACCAGCTCCGCGCTCAGAACGCCCCATTGAAGTGACTACGGAGAAAATGATCAATAAAATCCATGACATCGTGTTGACCAATCGCAAAGTAAAGGTTAGAGAGATTGTTGAGATAGTTAACATCATTTTATCCAAAAAGTATCTGACTTTCCACACCACCCTAGTAAGTTGAAGTTAGATAAAGCATGGATTTTGGTTTAATGCAAGTGGCGCCAGAGTCCATCAAAGAGAGAAAATATAGACGCCATCTCAATAGTCTTCGGACCAAGTATCATAGCTGTAGACACAATGGCAAAAAGAATAGCAGCCGGCCTATTCATTCGATTTGAACTCTGTGATTATTCATTATTGTGCTTAACTGAAGATATTGTGTACTACCCCAGTCACGATATCTGAAGAATCTGGAAATTTTAAAATAAATCAGCTAGACACGATTTCCGAAGAAACCTGGCACAAAATTCTCGATCAACTTAGTAAAGAGATTGGCTGCGGTCATCAATAACAAGAGCGACACTTTGATAATAGTCCTGTCTAGTTCCATATTTTGTCAATTAGTTGTAATTTGAACAGTTTCAATATCTATTGTAGTTTTCTTAAATATTTTTTTCCCGTTGACATATACCTTTGTGATATACTGTAACTTTCAACATAAGTGATCTTTTAGAAAGCGTATTGGTAAGCTTGAATATTATAGAACAACTATACGTTATACTACTTACACAAATAAATGTATGATGTTATCCATTCACAAATCTGACTAGTTTTACATGTTTGCAAACAATAAATAGTCAATTATCCGAAAAATTGATTATCCGATTTAACTTTGTACCATATAGTTGAAATAAGCATCGCTTTATCATACCATAGAGTCTAAATGCTGTGACATCCAATTACACATTTTTCCTTTATTTCTTCTCCCTTTCTCCTTCCAATGCTCTCATTTTTCCATCTTTTAATAGATCTAGACTAATTAACACCTAAACCAAAATTTTGGATTTGAGAGTCAATAAAATTACGTGTTAGCATCAAGATATTTTATCTGAAGCTTCTTCCTGGCATTCCTAGACAAATTACGCCAGTGTAGGGACGACTCGCTGCCGCAGTGATGTTGAGATCGACTGTTGTCAAACTTAGTAATTATATTGGTCGTTTACTTGTTTAATTTGTATTAAAAAACACGATTAATGATGGTGTTTCCCGTCATTAATTGTAATTTACATATACTATTGTTGTGATGACACAACTTACCCGGTATTGTAACTTGTTTGGATACAAATTGCCTCAAAAATATTTAAACTAAATTTAAAGCAATTAATTATAATAATTCATTTTTGTCGACTAATTATGGTTATGACCCGCCTCAGCGTTAAAGTGGTTTAGAGGCGTAGTAAGAATATGGGAACAACGATCAACAAATATGATATGGCAGGCAAGGTCGCACTAAAGAAAATCGATAGGAAGGTGAAACAAAACATGAGGCACACAAATAACAGATAAATTAAGAGAAAATAAATTAATATGGAAAAAGAGGAAAATATTGGCGAGGAACAAGCAATAATGAGTCAAAACAATTTATACCAGTTGGAAGTTATAGTGTGCACATTGCAGGAGATACTTATTTTATATTATACACTGTAATTATTGTATGTTATGTATCTATAACTTAACACCTTAATTAGGTAAAATAAGGTTGAGATATTATTATGATTATGGACCTTTACGCAAGACTATGAAGCAGCGTTTTGAGACCCTTCCTCCTCTTCTAAATAGTTCAAATTGCACTTTATATCTATCACTTTACGCCAATTGTTTGAGTCGACACTCGAACAGAGTATTTATATACTGAGCAAAAATGCAACAGATTTCCTTATATCCCTGGAAATGCTACATTCGTTACTTTTGTTGAACTGTATTGTCCTCAATTATTATAGAATTAACAAAGAGATTTTAATATTTGATTTCAGATGGTTTCTGTTATGTCTACCCGTAACAGTTTTACTGCTACTAATACAAGAACTGGTCAGTTCGTGTTTGAGCGCTTAAAACACTTAGTTTTAGTACGGATAAATTAGAGTTTTTAATTAATGCTAGTAGTGATAATAGTGTGGTCGTCTACGGCGCGGTGCTTGCCACATCACCCCGTATCAGAGATGGTGCGCAACGATTAAACATGACAGTGAACATATGGAAGCCTTAACAACCTTTTGCCACTTGGTGGAATGTAAGGTTCCAAATAATTTTTTTTTCAAATTTGAGATTCTGTAACTATAATTAAACAGCTGTTATAAATTACATTAATATTTACATTATTTTCATTCATATAATTTGTCATTTCACCAAGTGCGACCATAAAAATACGGACGACATAGCTTCAGCTCGGCTCGCTGCAATTTCAATAATTGCCCTTTTTTCAGAAAAACAATGTAACGCACGGCTTGGCGCTGGACAAATCGATCTAATAATGCGAAACAATCAGAGCGTAGGAATGACATTTAATGAAAAAGACAATGCACTCGTTGCGTTGAGTAACCGATTGTTTACCTTTCCCGCGATCGTTAATATTCCCATTTTAATTCCTCTTCGCAAAATAGATTAGCATGCGCAGGCGGCATTTGAAATAATAAAATAATTGCTGGGAGACCACGAACTCCTTGCTAATAATTTTCGTTAATTAAAATAACAAGCGCCGAAACCTACGCTTCTCGCAGCGGAGGCGAGTCGCTGCGCCATAAACTTTGAAGTTCTAAAATAAATTCTTCAAAAGCGTCCTTTATGTAGCTTTACGCTTTGGAGAAAGTACGCGCACAAACAAATTGCTGCTTAAACGAAGGCGTAATTTACAAGCCTCGTTTGGTCAACTTTCGTGGCATGGCCTTCCCGGCGAGTGCTGTCGCGCCACGTGCGGTTAGTCTTGAATCTATTATTTAGATTAAGAAGTTACACCAGTTGCTGCCAATTATTGTTCGGCAGGCCCAGCTGCTGGAACTGCAGCATGACGTCGACCTATTTGCAACTTAGTTGCTCCTTGATTAACCTTGCAGGAAACTGCGATGCCACGACGGCTCATCGATTAGGTTTAAAGGCATCGTTCCTAGTGTGGTAATGCACTTTGATTTTAATAAAATTTTGCTTTTATTGAAAAACAAATTATTTATTTGTGCCAATAAATACTTCAAGCAGACGTAATATATTCGTCTATCCTTGTATAACTTGAAAAAGGGTTGACGTGCAACGATAAAATAGTTCTTCATTTGAATACAATAAAAAAAACGAATGAATTTTTTTTGTGTGAGGATTATGTTCAAATCTTCAAATTATGTAGTAGCCAACACTTTTTTTCCATAAATTCATAATAAATTAATTTTTGTATGAGGTTAATCATACTCTTGACTTTTATGCTACGTTACAATACTTTTTAATTTGCCAAATGACCAATAGTGTCGGTTAGTTCCTAATCACCTAAGCAACTTCCTAAAAAACAGGATACAATTAATTGCACATCACAAGTTTCCGCGGTCTAAAAACTAAACAAGCAATTCAGCGGGTTTTTAACTGCGAAAATTACGGGAGGGGCAAGAATTTCGAAATAAGCTACGCCACGGTTGTAGTAAAGAACATTTCCTGGGAATAAATCTTCATTCCGAAAGTTGGAAATCGCGTTAATTAATAACTTTAAACTTCCAAGTTTTACAATTTACAAGACGCGGCGTCGTCAACAATATTAAATTCTTAAGAGCGGCGGCATAATCTAAGGGCGCGGTGCGGCGCTTTTGATGTGTTGTGATTTCCAAAGTGCCATGCCGGAAAGCCGGCGGCAAGGCGCTTTTCTTTTCTGTGGCTGCCCCAGCAAAAAGTGGGTTTCCAAAATGCCAAAATCCGCAAAAGTTAATAACCATAAATGTATTTGGAGAATATCGAGTTTTCCATGCGAAAACAACTTGGCGTGTCTCGTCTAATATGAAAAGCAAAATGCTCCGCTGTCGGATTATACGTAATTCAGGCATATTAAGCATATAAATTACCATGGAAACGTAATTTTGAATTTTAAATTAAGAACTTGGAACATTATAAAAATCTTATTCGATAAAAATTCCTTTTTAAATTTGTTATTTTAATTAATATTAGCGTATTTAAAAACATGCTTAACAGAGCAAAATATTTGTCTGGTAGAATTAAATGCGATGATTTTTAAAACAATTTTCCACTGTTCATTTCGTATATAATGACACAAGGCGATTAAAAATGAAAAAAGTGTTGTATAACCAGCAGGGGCGTTTTGTTACTTCCAGAGAATCCCCTCGAAGCCATGACCTTTACGTATTGATATCACAAATTGGATGTTTCTAGATTAATAAAAATGCAAAAACAAGGACTGATTTTAAACGCAATACATTTTTTCCACTATATTTTTTTAGTAATTTGTAAATTTTTTATCTCAACAATAAAAACCAATTTTATGCACAATAAAAACGGCATATTCCATAGAGCACATCTTTTTATTTAAAAGTGATATATGACAAACAAAATATTCCCAATTACCTACATCCGCTTTGTCTCACTTTGTTTTAACAACAAAGCAAACTATTTATGTCAGTCTATCTCGCTCTAAATCAGGACCAGTTCATAGTCCTATCGCGGCCGAAGTACTTAAAGCGCTTACTTTCATTTTAAGTACCGTAACGAACGTCCAGATAACGCTATCAGAACAGATACCGAGCCTGAACAACCCAAATTTGAATGCGGCAATTACACATGAAGGTTCCCACTCTGAAAAATACTAGTGTTCGAATTTAGACCAACGAAAATAAAATACTCAAAACACATGATGCTCTCGTTTGGAATTAAGCTGCAGGCAAATTCAATATTTAAACAGTTCCGTAACAATGTTTATCGCGTTTACAGCGCTGTTTATTTCGTGCTCGCTGCTGGCTGTTATTAATAGTAAGAACGGCCACTAAGCTTTTATTTGAATTTCTGGAAACGGCTCGGCGCGGGCTGCCGTTATTAACTGGAGCGGCAAAGAAAAGCGCTCATGAGGCACTTACAAAGGCCGTTATCTAATCGGGAATTAATTGCAACAATAGCTGTTGTGAGGGCAGCGCGCCGGAGGCCGTAGTACTATAAATTCCACTATCTCATTCAAATAATCAAAGAATCTGCAGAGCCGGCCAGTTCCGTCCGGGAAATTCGGGCCGGCGGATTTTCTCCGGCAGGAACTAATTTATGCGAGTTGCGACGGCGCGGTCGCTTTCTTTCGGTTACGTTAACGCTAATTGGATTAATATTTCTAAACATGGACGGGAAAAACGAACGCTCATTCACGCTCCACCGAAGAACGGCTTTCCCTCGTTCGGAAATTTGATCGAATTGTCGCTCGCCCTCGCTCCCGCTGGCTTTGCGTTTCCGGCCAGAACGGCTTATTAAATTTTACTCTGCAAGTTTGTCTCTATTTGTACACGATCTTTTGCGAGTTTATCTTTTGGATGAATTACACAGGAACATCTCTTATCATATCTTAAATTATACCAGCATTTGATTTTAATAATTTTTGTTTGGTTTGTCCACGTCTGTTACAGAATAAGCAGTTACATATACAACATTTCTGGATTGCCATATTTTATTTGTTTAAATTTTCACGAAGTTGAAAAAACGATATCATAAATACCACAGCATTTCAAAAATTATCAGTGAAATATAAGTGAAATATTTGGTTATAATGTCAAACTGTCGTTTTATTCGTTCTCTTTACTTCTTTTCTAACAATAGGTACAATGACGCATATTTCTTGAAAAAACTCAATATTTCATTGGCAATGAAGGCAGAACCAGCTGTATAACATTTATGGATCTACTAACTATGTCTCTAATAAGAGCATTTGCGTCATTAATTAATTTCAAATCATAAAGTACGAAACTAATGCTCAAATTAATCCTATCGTATCTTCTGTATTCTGCGATTAGCAAAGCTGTTGACGTGTGATGCCTTTTCGTGCTTCTAATTAACAATTTGGCGAAGTCAACCATGAAGATATAGAAAGTAAGTAGAAGACTCCTGCTATCAACAGTAGGACTCGGTCTACCTTTGCCTGACGCGAAGTTTTTACCCTTGATTAGGATAAGGGAACTGTATCAATGTTCTTAGATAACTTTTTTGGCAAAGCCCTCAGTTGTGGTCTTCTTCTTCTTGTCGTTAACTCCTTTTGCCTTTTAGTGTGTCGGAGTTCAGCTATTCACCCAATTCTTCCATCTCTTCCGGTCCCTCGCCATTTTTTTCATTTCTTTCATCGTCCTTCACTTCTCATTTCCTATCTCTTCTACTTGTTCTAGCCACCGATTTTTGGGTTTTCGTTTCCTCCTCTTATATCCTCGTTTTGCTTCTATTGTTTTTTTTACTAGTCTGTTCTGCTCCATTCTAGCTATGTCCTCAAACCAGTTAAGCCTTCTTTTATTTACTTTAGATAATATGGGTTCCTGTTCCAAAAAGTCCCTGATTTCCCCATTTTTTACTCTGCCTATCGTGTTGTACCCGTTATTTTCCTAAGTTGTTGCATTTCAGTCGCGGTTATTGTGATTTCGTGTTTTATTTGCATAGGTTATCGTATTTAGATAGCTAGCATGTTTTACTCTGTTCTCTATTTACTTCTTTTCAAAATGGTTTTTTAGAGCACGTAATATGGTTTGGTTTCTTTTTTGGTTCTATCTACTACTTCTAGATCTATTTTTCCATATTGTATACACATGGTGCCAAGATATTCAAAAATTTGGTTTACTATCATGTACTTGCATTTATTTGTGTTCATTTCCATTTTCATTTTTTCAATCTCTTCCCTCATATGTCTAGTAATTCAAGTAATTTTGTATGAGTGTCTGCTACTAGAAGCTTACTGTCTCTGAACACAGAAGTGCATTTATTTTAAAGGTGTTAAGTTTCTATTTCCTATTGTTCTCTACAAGTGCCTTCTCCGGTGTCTTGTATTCTTTATTATTTTGTTCATCAATGGTCTTATCTCCTCTTCTTGTTCTCATATCTTATTGCCTTTCAGCGCCAGACTGCGGTCTTATAAAATCTGCAAATTAATAGAAACTGATCGTTTTCGATGTTACAAATCTTAACAATCTTTTAAAGCCTCTAAGCTCTTTATTGATTTTTTGAAACGATAATTCTATGATTTCTATGAATTACCAAAGGGTAAACTGCATCTACTGAGTATCTAAAAAAATTGTTGAAGTCTATGGATATACTCGTAATTTTTTACGTCAGGATAAGTTGACGTTGCCTGTGCATAAATGAGGCTATTCAGAATATCACTTAATCACCCATGATACTTAATGTAGCGGCATCGCTGGTATTAGCAAAATCTTTTCTAAATTTCTTCTTCTGGAAAGCCAGATGTTAATCTGAACAGTTTGGTTTCTGGTAAGAAAATTTGAACGTGTGTGACGGAGTCTCCTTTAATCTGGAGGGGAATTTTGCAATCATTCACGAAAACGAAAATAATAATTTCCAAGAAGTTCCTGCATAATCGTGTTGTAGTATAAATGTGGAAGAATGAAACGTGAGAATAGATCATCAAAAGCAACCTGTACAGAAATACATTATATCATTCAGAACTTTTGGCAAAGTTCAGGGTAAACATCGGACATACGGAAAGGAGTAATATTTCTCTCTTCTCTCCACATCCCCCCTCCTCTCTCTCAACCAAAAGTCATTATAAAGAATATGTGCTTAACCCAGGAATACAATTTTCTCATTTAAAATGTTTTTAAGGATAAATTGAAGTGGCAACCGTGTATTTCGTGGAAAATCTAAGAACTGTTCCACAATCAGACAAAAAGAAGATGGACAATGTTTTACAGACAAGTTGAATTCTGCAGTCATACTGTCCTACAATGTCTCAACATTAACATACGGAGGGCTGTGCTAAGGCTCGTCTACTTAACAAAATTTGCGAGACCCATCCCCTTCATTACAGCCCTACTTTGATTTCAATTTTCCATGTTCAGGGCAGATCTGAGTTTTTGCTCGAAGTATATATAACATTTTGAGGTAGCACCATACAAACATAGTGGAAGATCATAAGCCGAGAGGGATGTCAACTAAAAAATTTATCAAGCGTCGGTCGTGTTCATTTTCTGGATTTTTTATAGGAATGAAGCCGAAATATTTCCGAATATGATCAGCACAGAATTTTTTACGGGACTTTTTATTGCACGGTGATTGTTGTAGTTGTGAAACAAACCTTTCTACTAGGTGTATAAATAAGTTCTCAGCTTTAGATTTCACAGGACGCAAATCACCGTTTACATGTAACGTATTAGTCCGCCCTCTTTTTTTTAAAAGCAATGCGGTTTTAAAGCAATAACATTTGGTCTTTCGAAACATCATGCGATTTTAGCGTTTGATGGACATAACCTCAATAATCAGCTGTGTTCACGATGCCAATCACAAAAGAGCATATTAGATTTTCTATCCACTTCGCGTTTCATCTTAAGAAAAACGCTGCCGAAGCCACCGAAATGATTTGTGCTGCATATGGTGAGAATGCTGTAAGTCATGCGACGTTCAAAAAGTGGTACCAAAGATTTCGCGGAGGAGAGTTTAGTCTTGAAAATCAACCACGCGCTGGACGCCCTCAAACATTTGACACGGATGAGCTGCAGACGCGTTAGGCTGGGAACTTCTCCCACATGCGGCGTATAGCCCAGACATGGCCCCTTCCGATTATCATTTATTCTGGTCGTTACAGCATCACTTGGCTGATACGCACTTCAAAACAGAAAAAGAAGTCCGAAAATGCATCGATAACTTTATCGTCTCGAAGCCAGCGAGCTTCTATCACCAGGGAATTCGCAAGCTAGCCGAAAGATGGCAAAAGGTCATCGATGCCAACGGAGAATACTTTGATACTTAAGCTTTTTTTGTTTGTTTTTAAATAAAACTTTAATTTTGCAGAAAAAGCTGAGAATTTATTTATACACCTATTAGTATTCAAAACGTACTATGAGGGATCGCCCATGCCTCTTCGTTCTCACTTTCTGTCATATTGTTATCATCTTCACTTCTATTGGCGTTGTCGCAAATCAATGAGTAACTGATCTCATTTTTCCTGATGTCTATATATATACAAAATTGACACGCATCCAAATATTGAAAGCCTCATTAGTACATCTGTACTTAACTTATGACACCAACCGTACAAATTACAATATGGGTAAAGGTTTATGACGGTTTCTTTCTATATTAAACTTGAATGAATTTTAAATTACTATAAATCATTTTATAGGCAAAATAAATGCCAAATATCCAGCGATTTGGCGTTTTTATTAAATAACCGAAAATTCACATTGAAATAAAAGTTGCTAAACAAATGTACGGAGTTATTGCAAGCTGCCCTCGGGCATTTTTCCAACAAATCCGGGTTTGCATCCTCTTCTACGCTTAGCCGGGCTAGTAAATACCTTTGTTACAGGTAAGCGGTTGCTGACTGGCAATGCACAGCCCAAGTACCTGGATTCCAAAGCGGTGCTCTGCTCAGCGCAATAAAAACGCTATCGCGCTTAATATGGGGCAAATTTGGCAATTAATTGGTCAAGTTTTGATAGGGTCGTCTGCGGTTGTTTGTTAAACGGCCCAACTTCGGCATCGCTCTTTCATCTCCGTCTGGCCACTTCGTTTTACCAGAGTCTTTCATCAATTTCGCTTCAAAGCAAATCGAATGTTTTGAGTATAAGGCGAAGCTGCAAAAACACGAGAAATTGGGCGCAAACGTGGAGAGAGTCATTTTTGCTGGACGTGATGCGAGGAAATCAACGAAATGTCATGTTTGCAAAATATTGCCGTGGAACACGTGCGTTTTGTATTCACTTCAGCAGTTGAGTATTTCAACCGGGCCGTAATCGCGCTTTGATTTTTAAACTAAAATTATGTAACGCGATATTTGAAGAAAAAATAATAAAGTAATTAAATTTATGTCATAGAAGATGTTTTCATTATGCTCGAATTAATCCATTGTTTTTTTAAGAAAATTTTCACTGGATAGCTAGAAAGAGTGACCTAAAAATCATTAATCAATATTTCATTCAAAAATAAAACAAATATTATATTTCAATATAATAATTCAATAGTTTCAACATTCATGTGATCACATAACGTAGCTCCATATTTCAGTTAAACCAAAGTTGATATCCGTAGCTCAACGATTCCCACAAATTTCGATACTTTTGTCTTGCATCCATATTACGCAATATATATTTATAATTATTTAGGGAAAATGTCCGTGTATGGCTTTTAAATATTGTTTACGTATCGCAAATAGGTAATATGCGATATATTAGATTGTCACTATATAAATCTACTACTCATAGTTTCTAATCCATATTCTCCTAAGAAACTACTGGCGGTAAAAAATACTACTTCGTTATGCCATATAAATGGTTAATTGTCTTTCGTTTGAATATGGTTTCAACCACATTAACCAAGCCGTGGATAAAAAAACATAATTTCCTTGGTAACTAATTTGAAATAGCAGTCCTTCTCAAACAAATCGCAAAGCAAACTCGCACAAAGTTGGTGACTGCATTGGCAGGTATATCTTATCCTTAAAACCGATTCATCGGTCAAATTGAAAAGGTACCTCGATGACAAAAAAAAAAATGCGGAAAACTGGATTCGATACAATTTGAAGGAAATAAGAGTTCATATTTAAATGTGAGTTAGGCTTTTACTTAGCATCCAATTGTGATCAACAGAAATTTTTATTAGAAGCTAAAAAACAAAGCAATGCTGCTTTTTACAATTGTCTTTAACGACGTTGCTTCATGGCATCTGTGTGATAAAGGGCCTACTGTATCTGGTTAAATTTATCAATAAATTTAGCAAGACTACACTTTTCCACAACAATGCTACAACTAGCTTTGGACAATATTGAAATGTGTAGATGGGTACATCTCTGTAATTTTGATTTTTTATATCTCTTTCAACATACGCCAAGCGGTTGAGGGGCGGGTTGCGATGCGGACGGACCCGGGTTCCATTCCCGGAGGTCTCTGATGCCTGGCGGGTGGCCTACTAAATAACTAAAAATAATAAAGTACCTGCGTTCACTTCGAACAAGGGGTGATAATGGCGGTGCTTGTCACATCGCCCCGCATTAGAAATAGTGCGCGACGACCGGGCAGAGAAAGAACATATGAGAGCCTTAACCTATCAGTTTGCAAGCCATGTTCCCACGCGGGGCGTTCGAGCCGTACCATATCTCTTTCAATATTAACTTATGCCCAAGAGGTATTATAATTCTGAAGAACTCAAAGAAGCAAATTTTACCGTCGTTAGATGACTTTGCCCTAAAATGAACACCTTAAGCGAGTGATAGCAAACTGTTGATGTCAAAAAGAATCACTATAATTGTATCAAAATTCATTTTTCTAACTTCTGTGTTTATTGAACAAAATTAATTTTTGTAACGATTATTTATTACTTGTGAGGAAATACTCTAATAGTATTTTAGTTGAATGAAAATTAATTTTTATCGTTCCTTCTCCACGAAAGTTTGTAGTTTCTGTCTGATATCTATTTTGTTGCCTCGTTTGTAAAAATTAATCAATGTGGTTTTTTCTGTAGTTTATGTATTATTATAGTTGCTTGATTCTGTTTTTTTGTTAATTTTTCTGTTTAAGATACATACAAAAATACAGATTCATGCTTTTCCTTTTTATCTAAAGTTTTTCTATTATCTTGGCTAGTTGATGGACTTGTGAATTAAGAAATGAACAAATATTATTTACGACATTTTTTGCGTATATAACCTTATGTATAATTTATTTACTTTCTATATTAAGTAACTGTACCTTGCATTTTCTATGCAGTAATATATACCAAGTTAAATTAATTTTTGAAATTAAAAAAAAATTAATTTATCAAATTTCAAAGACTGTGTACTTTCGTTGGCTATGACCATTTTTCAATAAGACAGCACTTCACAATAGTGTGAAGTAGTGTTGGCCTAGAGTTAATTATGGCTTATTTTTTGCTCTTCCGTTCCTTTCAGATGATTTAATCACGATTTTAACCTTCACTTTCAAGAAACGTGTCGGCTGCACACTCTATGATAGCAAAACACACTAGCGCCGCAATTTCTTTTTTATCGGGCGCTCATCGGCGACTGCACCACACTTTCATTTAAACAGCTGTAAAAGATGGCATTAACGGAGTGGTTTACTTTCATTAGCCATCTAAGGATTAAATAACAGGCCGTTGGGAGCGGAATGTCTAGGAATGTAAATATTCAATGCAAACATAATGCGCCGCATGGCCTACGCGTGTACTTCCGGAATTCATAGCCGAAATTCGTTGCAACGGAATAAATCGGAACATTAAGCATTTATTCGCTGTAGCATGCTGATGGCAGTAAATATTTTTAGGTGCAGTGAATTAGGTCGGCTCGTTTAGCTCGAATTTTTATTTGGCGTAATAAATGCTTTGTTCCGTGTTCCAGATCGATTGCTCCGCCCGAATGCCCCGTTTTCGTTTGAAACATCCGTGTTTTGCATATTCCAGTTTGTACAAAGCAGCTGCTGCAGTTTGCCGTGTTTACGAAAAATATGGGCGACATCAACATCAACATCATATTTGCATAATGCGTAGTTGAGAAATAAATTCGAATCGTTATTTTTCTCGGCCCTTCTCTTTATTGCCGAGCAGCATGAAAGCATTTTCCACCTAGATAACGTAAATCAACTGATTTGAGAAATTAACGGATTGTCTTTGATCAGCGCGTACTCTACACTTGACAGTTACGCTATTTATAGAAATCTAACCAAATCTGCAGCAAACGGCCCAAGAAACTTATCTAAATTTCTATGACAAATTAATAAAATACAAATATTAGGGCAAATCACACGATACTGTTTCATTTCATCAAGATTTCTAACATAAATATATTAAAATAACAATAATAAATGAAATTAATCAAATTCTATAGCATGAACATATCTCTTTTGGTGGTAGTTCGATTCCCGTGTAGAAATATGATCTACGAATGGGAAGGTCCAGGCTTGTATATGGTTACCCCTTTACTGCTCAATCGACACGTAAGTAAAGAAATATTTCTTAACAATTTTATTAAATGTTGTCAATATTCGATGTTATTTTAATTCTGGCATCAATGGGTTGTCATGGTATACTGTTTTTTTAGTTAGATGGCTTGAGAGATTTTGATAGACGTTCTCGAAGCCTTCTAAATTGAATTATTTTATATAGCCTTGTAATTTATAGTTATCCTTACATCTGTCGAATATTACGATTTGTATTTTTTGGCATTCTACTTTATACAGCTCTCATTTCATTTTTTTACATTCTTAAAGTATCTTAATTATAGTTACTTGCATTACTTTAACGTTTAATTTCTTTTTAGTTATTTTCAGTTCTATCTTAGTGAAGATCCCATCCTACATTAGCTGCTTGTATTATTTTACTTGTCAGTCCTGTTCCTCAATTTCACAATTCTCTATGGGCTGTTTCACATCACATTTCTGTTTTTCGTTTCATATCCCTTCTTTTTCTATTAATAGGGACGTAGTCCACGATTTTCATTTTCCATCTTGCGCTCGACATCTGCATGACATATCCATACCATGTGAGCTAATGGAATTCAATGCTATCTGTTATGTTTCGCTTAATATTAAGGTTCTCTCGCATACGACATCGTTTTTCATGGTATCCAATCTTGAGATTCTGTCTTAAAAAATCAATTGCTAGGGCATTCGGTTGTTCGTAGTTCTTACTTGTAAACTACCAATATTCTGTTCCATACGTAGATATAATTCCACGATTGCATGATATACGTCTTCAACTGAATGTTGAACTTCTGTACGCCCCTGAGTTATTCTGCAATGCATTTCTCCATCGGTAGTACTGTTGCTTCTCAACAAGCTGCCTAAATAATTGTATTTATTGCAACATTTTATTACTCCGTTTTTCAGTTTTATTTTCATCTACTAGATATCAGTTTTATTTATATTTACTTTTACATCCCATTTATTGTGTTCTTCCATTAGTTTTTTTGTCATAAAGAAAAGATATATTCTTTATCGTTTGCAACCAGGATCTGGTCGTTAGCACCCATCGCCTTCTCCGACACATTCGGCAATACTTTCGCATCCATTGTGTGAGGACTTTCTGAATGTATGTATTAAATAACATAAGAGACATAGAGCATCCTTGTTTAAAACCTTTAGATGTTCTAAAGAGATATATTACCCATCCCTATCATAACAATAGGATTTTCTTGGGCTTTCTACTGCTCTTATGTAATAATTATTCAGGTGGGACTCCCTTAAAGCTTTAAATAGTTTATTTATTGGGATATTTATCAAATATCTTTTCTAAGTCGACAAACATCAAGTGAATTATTATGTTTTCTCTTCCTTGTTCACTTGATGGGGGGTAAAATATTGCAGGAACGGCTAGCACAAAAACCACTCAGTTCTTCTTTATTTTGGAAGTGGCGTTTTATTTTTGCTTTTAAGACCCTACTATGTAACCTTCCTATAGACCTAGTAAGTTTGTTCCTTTACAATTGGCGCATACTTTTTTACATTATCTCTTGTGTACAGATCGAATATAAGCCAATATCCAGTCTTTCAGAGTGTTGTCGCTATCTATGAAAGAATTATTAAATAATATTAGAATTGTTTCATGTAGCAATTACGGTTCATATTTGACTAACTGTACAGGAATTCCTCCTGGTCCAAATTCATTTTTTGATGCTGAGTTATTCTTCTAAATTTCAAATTGACAGAACTACGACCTTCCCTCTGTAAATAAAGCTTGATAATGGTTTTCGCAATCGTTCATTGTTATAGGTAATCATGTTTGTATATTTTCTAATTCTCCGTTAATTTTGTGAGGTCATTTTTACTATTTGCGACCAACCTCTTTACGTTCCTATTAAAGCGTTTCCGATCTTAACCATCTTTTATAGAAAAACCAATTGTTAGTTATTTTTAAAGTTCGATCGATGTTTTTATTTTGAGGACTACCGTCTGAATACTGCCCAATTAAACTCTCCTTAGTTGCGTCGTGGATATATTTTCTCAACTGCCTTTAGTTAGTCCTTCTGCAATCATTTGCTGTGTATCAGTTAATTTAAAACCGCACAGCAGTAGGACTGATTCCTCTTAAGATATTCTGCAGTTTCTTTTTGAGTACTCATATTATTTAGCGATCCCCATGTTCTTTCCCTTCTTTACAAGATGGTCACTTTTGCACTCACTAGAAAGTGATTCGATTCAAATACTGGCTCTCTACATACCTCTATTCATCTTCAACTAGCTCTGTTGATGTAGGATAACATAATTCATATTTTCTTAGTATTCAGGTCGGCTGTGTTGAATTATATTGAAAAACCCGTTCATTCATTTTAGACAGAAATTTTTACACACCAATCAATTATTGACTGCTCTCATTTCTGATGTCTTTGAAAAACCTACCTTCTATATTTCCGCTCTTCCTACGCGAGCATTAAAATCACCCATTAATTTTTTTCTGATTCAACAAGACAAATAACTGCATCCATTTCCACAGTCATAAGAATACAAATGAAAAAGTGAAGAAAGAAGTCTAAACAGATGGTACATGATCAATTTAAGATATATCGAATGTAATAATAATATAATAGTTATTTTCTCCTCCTACATTTTTATTTTTGCAATTATAACTGCTTATGTTAATTTTATAACACTTTCTTTTATGTGTTTTAACTTTCTCCTCGAGATTTTTGTCACAACTTAAAAACAGTTATAAAAGCCTCAGTATACACAAGACCTCGTTTTTGTAGTTATTTAAAATAAATTACCGTTTTATATTATTTTTCTCCTCATATAATTTTATTTGTTTTTATTATAACGTTTTTTTTTAATTATCTCTACTAATTGCAGGAGCGAGCGAAGCGAGCGACTGCTCTTATACATTAGCATACAGTGGGTGAATGCGACAATCTCCGTCAGTTTGTTGCATCTGTAGCGCTTTTCCTACGAAATCGATCACACTATGAAATTTTTCACAATGACAGAACTCCAAGCGAGTGAGGTAACCTGATAAATTGTTTCGAAATCGGACAACAACAATACGTTAGCAATTTTAACAATTAGCTCCTGCAACTTCTCAAACAGCGCGAGAACATTACTAGTTGTATGAAAATTAGTTTTGTCTATGTTGTACCAAAAATAAATGAAAAGCTATTTATGTCCAAGGGTACTTATAAAAATTTAACATTAATTATGTATTTATTTAGTAAATAAATAACTATCCATATTTTTGCGCGTTAGAATTCTAAAGTAACAATAACAACATATGCACAGGTTAAGAAATAATTAGTTTGATTATTAATAGTCCGTACAAACACGTAATTCCTTTGTGATTACGCAACAGAATACATATGCACAAATCTGTCGAATGTTAAGTTGTATCAGTGTCGCACATTAATAACAAATTACGCAATTCCTGCTTGTTTGGCTTTCATTATTTTACATGGCTTATATTTATTTATTATAACCATAACATTTTTAGGAGAATTAAACAAACGGCTGCAAGCGTTTTGCAACTATTTTTATGGTTAAAACTTTACATTTGGGATTACGTAACTGCTGGCTTGTGAAAGTTGTTTGCAATATTTCATATAAATTCTTTATACATAGCCAGTTAATCTCGTGTGTTTACTCAAGTTTTTTATAGCCTAATCTGCTGAAGGTTGTAGCCACATCCAACGTTGTTTTACTCTGGCCTTTTTAAAATTTCAACTTCGTCAGACTCAATTTAAATCAACGCGGAGCAATAAATAATTTTTAATTAAATACTTAATTAGCGATTTCCAGAGAACATTTTATTATGTAAATGTAGTCCACAAAAGCGGCGTTATTAAAATCATATAGTAAAGCTTTGTTGCTGTTTGCGTAAAAATTCATATTATTCAACGTTCAGTGTTATAAATTCTATTTGCTATCAAGCTTAGTATTGAATAATGTGCCCTATATAATCAATATTTTTTTATTAGTTTTATAGTAGAATTATATAACGGTTACAGCGGTATAGCGTTGCAGATAAAAATAGAAACTAATTCCACATATAATTTAAGACATTCATTTAATTTTGTGGCTCGACGAAAACACAAAAAAAGAATAATTCAGCACGAAAGCTGATTCAAAGTAGCAAATGCAGCGGTATGGAGAAATGCTTTGAAATTAGGTCATTATGTGAATTTAAAGATAATTTTGTAATAATGTAAATTTATTAAGGTTTTAGGACATTTAACAAACTTTAAAAAATATTTTTTGTGTAATTTGTATGGTGAAATTGAAAACATAATGTAATAAAGAATTTGCAAACAATAGGACGGCTGAGTTTATTGGTAATTTTTGTTAATTGCAAATACATTAATACTTTTGAAACATTTTTTAGTTAATAGTGTTTTTTTCCCTAAACATATAATTTTATGTAGAATAACTCTTAGGATCAGAGACGAGCACGGATAATTCTGTTGATTTTATCGGTTTGGTTTGTTCTTTAAATAAGCGGCTGCTCCGAATAACCAGAATCTGCTGTATTTATAGAAATGGCGATTTAAAAACCATCTTTCGTTTATAAACTCGAGGGTCGCGCGTAAGCGCACTCAAAGTTCCGCACTCGTCACCATTGCACGGAAGCGGCGAAATAATTTACGAGCCAATTTCGAGTTTTTGTCTAGATACAAATCGCAATTAATTTCAGAAACTGCTTCAAAGGTCAGCGGCGGGCGCAATTAATATTTGACGTATCGCGCAAACGGCACTATTGTGGAAGCATTGTGCGCGAATGCGGTGCGCTTGCAGGCGGTTCCAATTTGTTGAAATCCTTGACTATTATCCTTGCTAATTTGCGCAGGAAAGTGCCTGTTCAGCAGTTGCTAGTTCAAGTTTATCGAATCAGGGCCTTAGAAAGTGCGGGGATTTGATTTCAGCGGCCGTTTCCATCGATACTCGTTTCTCAGTTAATGTGTGAGTTACGAGGTGCAGTAAAAAATATTTTGTAACCATTAAATAAAAGCCACAGCATGGGAAAAATATAAAAATGCCCCACAGTTATGGTCCCTCTAATATCTCTTTCTCCCAACGTTTTTCTTCTTGTAAGTCAATGAAAAATGGTTCCATTTCCCAAGATGTATGTCATTTTTCTTTGAACTGTTAATAATTTCCCATTTTGCTGACATTCTGGACCTGGTCATAGTAGCATTTTAAATCTTAAATAATTCTAATTTTTTTACTTGCTTTCTCTGTCAAGGTCACTGGCATAAAGAAAAATAAAGAATATATAGCGGCGCAATGAAATTAATAGTAATATTTTTTACAAGTTATGGATATTCTTATATCTTGACCTATCAGTCGTCATTTATAGGCGTACTCAGGATATGTCATATTTAAATATGTGAATATGTTTATTATCCTACTTCATGAATCAAATAATATAGGTGCCAAAGGTTCATCCTTTAGCACTTATTAAATATGTTTATAAAACAGAGATAACAAAACGTTTTTTATTTTGTCAACTACTTGCAGAAACACAAAAGGCTACTGTACTTTTGATGTTATTGATAATTTACACATTCATAAAACAGTTTGGAATAATATACCGTATTTAAACAATAATACGAATTGTGCCAATTATCCCAAAGAAATACAATATTTGGCGAAAGAAAAAGAAAAGGCGAAAAATAATGACAAAGTTCCATAACAAGAGTAAACAAAAATTAATTGAATAACTTGATCCAATAATTAAAAAGAGAAATCCAAGAAATCAAAAGTGAACCCAAACAAGTAGCTAAAAAGCTAAAAGAAAATATCAACCACAAAAAAGCTCCATGATTTGATCTAATTATAGGAAAAATACTAAAACAACTGCCAAAAAGGCATAGCTAAACTTACGCTTTTGTTAAATAAGATGATTAGATTACTAAACCATGTTTCTGTTTTATGGAAAATAGCGGAAATGATTCCAAAATCAGGAAAATTAATAACTATACAGTTCCCATCATTATTGCCAATGATATCAAAATTATTTGAAAAACAATTTTGAAGAAGGCTGAAAAGAACAATCGAAGAGCAACAGCATGTTTTCGAACTTTAGTTTGGAAACATGCCATGGTCGATTGATACTAGTAAAGAACATCAAATTAGCCATATGTGCTGATGACATTGCAGCAGTTTAGGAAATAGAAAACATCATAGAAGAAAAAACAGTTAATCTCCAAAGCGCAATAGATAACATAAATGCATGGACCAAGAAATGGCGTAAAGAAATAAATGAACCCAAATCTGTTCATGTCAACCTTACAAACATAAAAATAAATTATCATCGAGTAGAATTCAATAACAACAATGAAATAGTTAAGTCTTAATCTGGATACCAAGCTTAATTGGAAAGAATTGAGAAATTAAAAAGCAAATAGGAAAACATATATTAGCTGTTGGAAAAAACTAACAGTTGTCCATAAAAAACAAAATACTGCTACCAACAAGTTCTTAAACCAGTATGGATATATGCCAAAGAAAGCAACTATGACTGCCTCCAAATATTCCAAAACCGAGTGCTAAGGAATGTAAATGTACTCCTTGGTATGTTCGGAATAAAGATCTTCACCAGGAAATCCAGGTGAGGATAGTTCAATGTTGAAGCATTTCAACTTCTAGACGGCCTAAGAAGAGCAAATATATAATAGTGTAGTGAATAGAGCAATATAACTACATAGGCATATTGGTGCAGCGAACAAGATATGTTACCAGGATATGAACCAGGATGAACCCATGGGAAAATTCAGACACAAATAACGTAATAACTTAGGTCAAATCAAAAATTTTTATAGGTGCATTAAAAAAAAATTGATAATTATTTCAAATATCATAACTTGACTTGAGAATTCTGTAGCAGTGTTTGTACGAATGCTGCTTGCTCTATGTCAGGAAATGTAAAAAGATTATTTTTACTTACTGTCTATACAGGTACAAGAGTTGAAAAAATTAAAGCAACTAAATGTTTAAAAGTGGGGCCTTACAATGAAGGTAATTTGAAATAGTGTGTTCTTCAATAGAATTTTTCGCACTCCATTTTTATTATATATAGTAAATAGGTGATTATCGTTTTATGGACGAAATCTATCATTTTATAAACTTGAACAAAAACTTCTTACCTATTACCTATTTTAATTGGCCGATTTTCCAGTTATGAATTTAGGTGGTGCAATAAGGTTATTCTCTTTGATGATTTGTTTCATTGTTTGAATCCGCTTAATAAAGACTTGTAGAAAAAATATGAAAATATCCTTACCTGTACCTACTAAATTAAAATTTTCAAAGGAAAACAAAAATCAAAGAGAAAATGTTTGAGTTAACAAGGATATGCAAACTAGATTATATTTTAAATGATCAAGTTTTACAAAGATTAGTTTTAGTATAAATAGTTAAAGGTATTTTTGGTTAAATTAGATAGGGTATTCATTTGTCTTGAATTAGTGCAAATTGGCAAATTTAAGTAGTACAAAAGAAAACGAGTTAACAGGGAAATGGCAGAGCTAAAAGTTAGACATTTAATAGCAGATAGCATTTTATTTTGTTTATATTTTCAAAGTGAATTTCTCATTATCACAACTATAGCAATGGAAGTACTTCTTCCTTTCTCTGCTTCATATTTGTTTTTCTGCAATAAATAGTTTAAAGAACAAGAACAGCTTGCAGTTTGAAACTTTGAAAGAAGATGTGATAGTTTGCACATACACATGGTTATTCAAAGACATTTGGAAACGCATCACCTAGCATGGGGCACATATGAGCTAAATTAGCTGTGGACAATCGAATATAATCAGTATGAGAGACAAAACCATCGTGCAATGGAGCAATGAGTGAACATCAAGTTCTACTACAAATCGGAGACAGTGGTAACGGAAATGCATAAAATGTTGATACAAATGTACGGGACGGAAACCGTGAGCAGAAAATGCATTTGCGACTTCAATGTTTTTACGACGAGAAGGACACCACTGGGGATTAGTGATTGATTTTACAATCGATGGCGAACGAATCTGGTATTAACAAAGACACAGTGTGCACCATCTTCCGCTATGATTTGAGTGGGCGAGAGATCTTTTCCCGGTTTGTACAATCAAAAAACGTGTGACAACGGTTCTTGGGATTTCGCTAGATGCCTTGCCGATCTCATTTCTGTTTTATCATTCGTTTGAAATATCATTTAATTTGATAAACCACATAATCATACGTTGATTTTCCTATCTTTTATGGTTATTCCAACTTTTTTACGCTCCACATACTGTTGATCTGTTTGGTTATTGATATGCCCAAGGCCTAATTTTCTGTTCCATACAACAAACCAGAAAGTATGGGAAGCAAGCTTTTGATCTATAATTACCTAATTTTAACGTATTTTATCTTTTGTATAAGAGAATGACTATGGCTTCATTCCAACTATCTAGAATCGCTCCTATATGAAGACAAAGGTTGTACAGACGATATTACTCCTTTAGTATATATTTCGCTGTGCGTTTTATAGTCTTTACAAGTAATCCGCCACTTTCCGATGGTTTCAATCTTTTCATGTTTTTAAAGGTCAACTCTGTCTGTATTTTACTTTGACTATTACAAAGATCTCGTCAGAGTTCACATTCATTGTTGTATGAGTTTGTTCGAATTTGAATGTTTCGTTTGATAAAGTACTTTGTAATAAGTCTTTGTGATTTGAAACAATTTGTTTTTATTAGTAGTTTCAGTAACAGCATTCTGATTCTTGAACTTACTTGTTTACGTAAAACCTTTAAACCTTTGTTTTCTTTTAGAACACCTAGTACTGCTGTTTTATATTTAGGGACATCGTGTTTTGCCATTCTTCGAACTTTTTAATTTAATTATATGGATTCTGTTGATTTTCGTTTTCCTCATTTATCAGAAAATGTCTTTTATCTTCACTTGAGTTTTCTTCTTTTCTTTCTTTTTAAAGATATTTGTGTTATTTAATGTTTCCTTTATGATGAGCCGTGGTGGTTTAGTGGATAGATCGCTATAGACTACGAAACTAAGAATTGCCTGTTCGAATCCCGCTCTCCCCAATTCTATCGCTGTCATTTTTACGGCCCAACTCGACTCATGCAGCAGTAAATGAGTACCAGGAGGTCATCAAACTCTGGGGTAATAATAGGCGGTCGGTACGTAGCGCTAGCCACGTTACTACCCTTGTGTACCGTAGGCTCTCTAGATTGTAGCAGATCTATCCTGTTACGACCCCAAAGGGCCTTCAAGGCCTGTTACGGGGAACTATTATTAATGTTTCCTTTATGACCAGAAATTTTATCATCTATACTGTTCACAGTATTTAGTCCATATTTTCCTTTATACATTTTTTTTAAATATGTCATAGAATTTAAAGAATTACTTTATGTGTGGTGCGATCAAAGAAAGCTAAAAATAATTGCTCTACAATTTTATCAAAAACTTGTTATTCATATAAAAAAAATATTATATGTTCGCACGTTATGACAAATTCAAACATAGTGCAACAGTCTGAAATTTGCAGTGTAACAGACAAGTCGGCTTCTCGACATTTGTTGATCCTAATCTACGATGGTGAAAACAGATCGCAATGTTCTGCAACTCTGCATACGATTTTAGTATTCATCAGTGTTTGTATATAATTGTCCTTATCGTACGACCATATTCAAGCAGTATCAAAGGTTTCAGATAAGAAATTTCAGTCTGCAAGTCGCTTTGATGCATCTTCACCTGTTGCTGTGAAGAACAACGCTGCTGTTAATAAGATGCTCATATCAGGCAGGCCAAATAAAAGAAAGTTTGTTTGGACATTCCATTCTGCATAGCTACCTTCAAGTGAAGGGTTTGTTCCTTTTGGGTATCTTATGTCTGAATGGACGAATGGATAGTACGTCGCGTTTAGTAGTATTCTGAGTTTCTCAATAAGTTTGAAAATAAAACGTATTATAATGGTATGGAATGGCAAATGTATCCAAATCTCTGAGTAAATGCAGAAAAGTTAGTTCCACGACTGATACATCAAGTTACTGCGAGTGGCAATATACTTAGCTTTATCATGAATGCAGTCAACATTTCACAATAAAAACTCACCAACAGAAGATATTGATAGATACTTCAATATCTAATAGATATTATACAAATATGTGATGAATAAAAACACTTATTGTTCAAAACGACCAACGTTATAATTCATTCATATATCGTATGTTTTATTCAGTGGAAAGTTCCACTAAATAGCCTTGCATTAAAACACCAATTGTAAAGCCTAGAGTTGACGTTGAGGCTATTAAATAACAAATAATCAAAAAAGAAAGCGACTCGAGATGAATATGCTAGTCATCAAATCCATTGCTGGATTTGTATGTTCCGAGTCTTGTAATGACAACCTGTCAGACACTCAAGACTTCATCGACATAAAAAGTGTGGTCAAAATGCACGACTACTTCCACGATTACTACTAATACATTCTTGCTGAAGTTGGTTTTCTTTTATTGGAATCAATACAACCACATAATCTGTCATCCGTTACAAAATTATTGAAGTCTTTAACAAAATTCGCAGCAATTATTTTGAGAATTGCAAACTCTACACTAAATAGCTTTCTACCGCTGAATAAAATTCGTTTTAACGGCAAATTCTTCACTTTTATTATTTTGTGTGGTAAAAAATAATCTTAGATTCAATATTCAGCTCAGTATTTTTTTAATTGCAAGTCACAAATAAACTTTAATTGAGGTTGACCAAACTACCGTCGCTATCTTGGATTGAGTTAATACTTTTGGCATAAGAACAAACAAAATTGGGGTTTACAGCAAGTATTACTAATTACGGAACAATTATTTGAATCTGTAAAGAAAGCCAAGTATTGTATGAAAAATACAATGAGAAATAATTAGTTTATAAAGAGCCTATAAAACATAACTCGAATGTTGTTATAAGAAAGAATACTTTTAAACCTCTTCGGAAGCAGCGGCACTTACTACAACACTTTAATGGCCTGATTTAAACTTCTTGGCGTTTTGATGATGACAGTTTGATGATGCTGATCTAGATGTAGCGTTCGTTGCTGAGTTAATCATTGCTCTTGCATTTATTACGGATCGTAAATGAAATTGGCGACTTTCGCCGTTGCGTATGAATCCGAGGTATGTGTCGGATTACACGTGAACTTTGATTTTATGATCGCATATGCAACTTGTGCAGGTGCAGATTCAAATTGTATTCCGTTTACTGCCGTCGTTCGACCAAACACCAAATACCAGCCGTCTCGTGCACACGGACCCGGAGTCGACAACGGCCAGCTGCAGGTTTTTGTTTATCGAAAGCGTGATTATATGTAATTCATTATTCTCCATGTACGATAATCCGACCGTTAATACGCTTCCGAACTGCGAGCGATACCGCGGGCTGCAAAGTGGAATATCACCGTATTTGCTAATTCTTAAATAATTACGCTAATTCGATGTCTGCAGAATGCTTCCAGTGATTAAAATAAAGGTTCAGACTATAATAAAATACATTTGATGCGGCGGCTCTCCCCAGCACGTCGTTTGATATTCTGCGATGTCCCCAGCAAGTGCAACGAGGAGAGCCATAGACGGCGTGGCGAACGCCCCGTTTAACCCCGGACGGTCTGTTTATTGCAGTTGCCAATTACAGGAGAGCTACTCGGCAAATCCACCCGGAACGCCGGAATTTGCAGCGCTCAGCCGCTCCAGCAGCACGTTGGCCGGGGCTACTAACTGAACTACCCTGTAAATCGCTATTTGCCGGCTTTCAGAAATCCCCATCCCGCTCCAAAATTACTTTTTGTTGCTGTATGATTAGAATGTCACATAAAATCCTTTATATAACTACCCTTTTAAAATACAACCGGCCTCCTGCAAGGATTTTCTGCAAATAATCGCGTCGCGTAATTAAATTCGAATGCCCTTCGTGTCTGCAGTGCACGTTGGAGTGCATAATTGCGGCTACTGTGTAAGCACTTTGTTTTATTCGGCGTGCGCGCGGGATGAATGCACCCGGGCGGTGTTTGCTGTTGAGCGAAATTTGATGCGACGTAATGACCGCCTTATGGCGTTCTTCCCCTTTTATTTCAGTTCTCTTTTAATGATCTGTACTGATGTTACACCGAAAAAGTTTAGATTCTATTAAAATGAGGGGTAATTTTACAACGATGTTTTGTGAATTATTCATTTTTTCAAAACCTATTTGCACTTGTTCATTTTTAATATATCTGAAGCATGTCTGTTTTGAATGTTAGATAAGGAATTAGATTTTATGCTTTTTATCAATTGGCCTTCTATTTCATTACATATACGTCTATAATGCAAAATTAAAAGTTTTGCACTTGCATTCACTTTTTCATAGCCTATTTTCAGTCTTTGAAGAGGTGGGGCTTGCAGCTTGTTTTTTTCTTCTTTTTTGTGTGAAAAGAAACCCCCAGAAAATAAAAGTAGGGACAAATTCAATAAACTGAAAAAGGAAGTTTTATTACATATGGAGGTATGCCATAAAGAGAACCAATTTTTGTATGACAAATTTCGTCAAGTTCGGGAACTAAATAATACTCACGTTTATTTTTTGATTTAGGTTCACTGAGACCACTTACTTACATCATCCTATGAATACTCTTCCGAGCTTTTAACGAACTTTGTATGGAACTAATAATCACTTTCTTAGCGTTAAAAGATTTATTTGTTCAGGGAATAGAGGCCCCTCATATTTGAATATAACAAATGCACCAGTTTTTCCACTTTCTTTTTAAAAACATCTTTTGAATTAGGATCGTTATTCTCGGTATTAAGCGAGTCACTACATCGGGCGAATCAAATCTTTCTGATTCAGCCCCTGAATGAGATGAAGAGGAATTATTGATGATGTAATGGGCACAGCACTTTCCCTGGTGACACAATCTTTCACTTTAATAGAGTGCTGCCTACAATTTCAGGCGTTTTCTTCAAGAAATCGATGAAGTATTTTCCATCTCACTTGAATCATGATGTTTTTCTGAAAGGTGTTGGAAAACTTCATTAGTTTTCTCTTGGGTTTGGCAATATTGTATCCATGATGGCATTGAGAAGTCTGGGAAAATGACTGTATTTTGAACTCCAGTTTCACTTTCCTAGTAGGAATTTTACGTCTTCATTAGTCTAAAGAGGGCTGAGTAAGATGAGTACTATTTGGAGGCAGACAGACAAAATAAATATTGTTTTCTCTGTACGTTGATAGAACTTTATCAGTTGTGTCCATAATCCATCATCTCCAATGGTTACTTTTTTCATTCTAACCTTCCAAGACTTGGAAACATCATAGATTCAAACCAATCAGTGAAAATTTCTGCTTGAATCATCCACTTGGACTTTTATTGTACCGGCATATCTTTGGACCTCCTTCAGTCCAATTTGCCCATATCTGTCCTGATCGATAAACTACGTATGGATCTTTTATAAAAATATATGGCAATAATGTCACGGTGCTATTTGCAATTTGATCTATGTAAGGATTAGATCATTAAAACGACGTGTTATATTAATTCATTTCTTCCTTTTTTCGTTTTACGAGCGATGGTTATAGCTCGGAAGAAGCAAACGAAAACGATAACAATTTTTCGAGACGTGTTGGACCACTGTAAAAAATTCAAATTACACCAACTTTGTCTCAAGGAAGAAGTAAAAAAGAAAACAACCGGATGGATTTCTGCACATTTATAGATCTGAACTTTCACGACATGGTATTTTATTATTTGCACAAAACTTTTAGTAACTTCATAAAAAAAGAAGGTTATATGCATATTGAAAAAGCTTAATTTCTATGACAAATAAAAATAAAAATTTTAGAACTGAAGAAAAGAAAGAATACATCATTACTACATACGTAGGTTAAAAAGTCTTTCTTAAATTCCCTAAATATGAATTCTGTAAAACGTATAGATGCCACAGGTCAAACAGTAGTTGGCTTTTTAAAGTATTAGAATTTCCCATAAACCTAATCAATATTTAAAATGCTGACTAAAAATGTTTTATTTTATTGATAACATTGATATATGGAAGAAAAACTTACTCAATTTATCCCCGTTATAAGCCCAATTTTTACTAGCTATACTTCTTATAGTGGTGATGATCAAAAGCCACGTGGGAGCAGCACGGTCTACGAATTGAAAGCCGAAGGTTCTTATATGTTCAACCTCACTGCCTAGTCATCGCACAACATGTTTGATTCAGGGTGATAGTTACACTAATCAAATAAAAAAATCTAAAAATGTAGGGTGTGGGTAGCAAAAAAATAAAAATGTAACATTATAAAATTATAATTTACTCTAATCGTCAATTTTGCTGAATTGTTGCAGACTTTTTACTTCTACATTAAATTATTATTCAAGTCTAAGCCTTCAATTTAAAATTTGCTGCCCTAAGGTGGATTCCTAAATATTAATTTAAAATTGGAATATTTTGCTACTTTGAATACCTGGACACGTATGTTACGTAACGATGAATCCAGGTTAGTTAAGAAGGAAGGGGAAGAGGAGGTAGAATTTCTTGGGGTTCGTGGCTCCTAGCAACCCGAACATACTATTATTTTTCAATGTTTTGGGAGTCGCCAATTCGATTCTGTGCAAATTCAAAAGTTGGTTAGCTTTAGTACAGAGATTCATCGTTTTTTCCAACATTTGCACAGAAGTCAAAACCTTTTGAAACGACATATGAATCCAATTACGTAGTATGTCGCGATAATAAGCACCTATTATATCACACGCTTCTTCGGACGTGGTGAATCAAGAGACTTCCATTGGGCAACTGAACTTTTGTTTCCGGATTGTCGCGTAGACTCACGTTTTATCTCTGCTTATGGCGTTTTTGCAGAAAGTTTATTTCTAGATAGCAGACTGGAGGAAGTCATAAACACGATATTGCTTCTGCTCTGGTAACTCTAGCCATGGGACGAATTTTTTCGCCATCTGTTTTGTTTCAAAATTTTACATACTTAAGTTTTACAATTCCCAGCTCATCTAATTAATAGAATCTAGTCACTGATCCTTATTGATTGTAACCCTTACAGGTTTAACTTTTTACTGATGTTCTCCTCCTTGCGAATTTCAAAAAAATATATGGCAGATTTCCGCCCATATTTAAATTATTTGTGCTATGACGTCATTACTGCTGTACCTAATTGCATCGTTTTGCAAATGAATGTTCCAATTTTGTAAAAAATTTGCTGATTTAAGTTGTTCTCATCTACGTATGCGCATAACAGTTCATTATCACCAGCTGCTAGGTTACATCGAGGTGGTAAAAACTGTTTTCATTATATTAACGTTAGTTCGTTATTTTCGAGGTAGATTTCGCATTTTCATTATCTCTGCGTTCACATGCAGCATAGCTTAACGCAGTAACAATTTAAAATTGTTTATTATATAAAGTGCGATTTTGCAAAAATGACTATGATTTCTAATATAGTATTATTCAACAATTGTTTTGATATTAGTAGTAACAGATAAATATCCAAAAAATTGAAGGCCCAGTAAAATATTTTCACCGGGACAAGTGTTAGCTTTCCACACTTCTGTATATACCTACCTTATCTTATCAGCCTAAACCGATATATAAATGTTACGTTACGGGCGATTATTACTTAATGAGGATTTACTTGATTCTGTCTGCTACCATTTCTTTGGGAAACAAAAACCTATTTAAATTATGAATTCAAACGCAACGTCTCTAAAAGAGACATTCGACTGAATATGAACACTAAAATACTCATCCTAATAATTTATATGCTGAAAACACTATATTTCGCAGCGTGTCTGATCGGATAATATAAATGTGTTTCGATTTTCACTTAAGAAATCTCAGTAAACGGCAAATAAAGTTCCACCAGTTACACCAAATCATTTTTAAACTCTCACATATTCTTGGTTTTCACTGATAATTATAAAGGGTAATCAAAATTGAACTTTAGGATGTTTTTCCCAAATAAAACAAAATATTGGAACGATCCCAATGTTATTGCTATCAGTGTAAAACATAGATTTGACCTTACAATTTCGCTAATAAGTGTTCCATACTGTTTTCCTATAAATGCGGTTCTATTTCAGTAATTATACGTATGAAGTTCTCTTTTAGCCCTAGAATTGTAGCGGGTTTATTGACATAAACACTTTCTTTAAAATAACCCCAGAAGAAGAAGTCTAATGGAGTTAGATCACAAGACTGATGAGTGTTTCACGTACTGTATGACCCGTGGTTCCATTTTGTTGAAACCACATACCATTCAAGTTCAAATTGATGGTTTAATAAAAAAAAAAGTTGGCTAGCATCTCTCGATAGATTAAGCAGTTGATAATAACGGTGTTGCTATCTTTACTAGAATAGCATTTCTGCAAACGATAGATGAATGCTAGTTCCTGTGATATGTAATTAATATTAATTTTTTAAAAATAAATTTTGCGAGTTTGTACATATGTAGTAAAAAACAACAAATATTTTTGACTATTTTTATTTACAGTTACAATTGTTTTCTTTTAAGCCTGATTTGCCCTTTCTAATCACTACGTATTTAATTGGCCTACTTGTTCCCATTAGTTCCAGTTTTAGTTCAACGCTTTTTTTCAAAATAAAACATGTTTGTGCACAATTTATCAACTTCTAAATAAATTTAAAGGCTTGATTTAAACTGCAACAGAAATAACGTAGTCATGCAAAAACCGACGACACATTTAGATAAATTAATGCGAAACTTCTTCATGCGTGGACTGGAAGTACCGTTTCAAAGTGGAAAGCAAAACGACTTGTGCGTCTCACAATGCCACGCTACCCCGTGAGAATCCAACGAAACAGGTTTCTGTAAAACTAACGCTGTTCCACGCATGCATATTTAAACATTCGTTAAGCACATCCGCTCGAGATCGAATCGCGAGCGAAAAGGTTACAATTTTCACGAGTTTTCGACGCTGTCAGTGACAGGATCATAAACAGCACCTTTGTTGAATTAGCGGATGCGCTCGGCCGCACTAATTGCAACTTATTCGAAAAATGCATTAATCATTCATAGCGGCCCCGGGCAGCGCTGCTAATAGCACGACGATTGCAGTGGCAATTAGCCGACAATATAGCATTTGAGCAGATAAACAGGACGTCAGTGGCCGGCAAAATCGGAGTTAGCACCTGACCTAATAACATAAAAACTATGCACACTAATCACCGCTCGAAGTGCCTGCTCTAACCTTCACAATAGAGCCGGAGTAAAGTTTAAATCAACACGGTTTGGAATAATCAATGTTGCTTCATGCAAAGAACGGCGTTTTACAATCGTTTGCTATGAAGCAATTTGCGGCCGCTCGGAAATTATCATTCAGGAAAGACTAGCCGAGACCTTGGGCAGGTGAGATACTTCCAAAAGGTGCAGTTATCTGCTGCTTCGAGGCAACTCGTGCCGCTACAAGGCGGTTTAGATAATTGGTAATAAAACTGGGACACTTGTTAATTTGCCATTTGAATTTTTGCACAGATACTTTCTCTAGCTATTAAAAAATCGTGACAATTTTTACAAACATTACGACGCATTTGCCTGTTTTTGTTGACAAATACCTCGATACATTCGATGGAGAATTTGTTGTCTGTGTCGGCCGAACTTATGATTTATGTAACTTGATTTGAGGTGAAGGTTTTTAAAACAATATTTCACAAATTGACAGAGTAAATAGTACCTACCTCTCACCGAACATTCAATTCTTTTATTATACATTGGAAACAATATTTGAAATGAGTTAATCTATAAGGTGACATCACCTCCATTAGCAGAACATATATTATTATTTGTAATGAGCTTTTTTATTTGTTACATTACATTTTAAATTAAAAGTCGTTTTGGAGTTTTTAACAACGTTAACTAAACACTTAAAATTAATTAAAGTATAGATATTTTCTATTTGGATGTCTTGGACTTCAAGGGAATCTCACAGAACTAATATGAATTATTTGCAATACTAAAATTTGATAATTCCTTATGTAACATAGAGGATCATATACTGCTACTTCGGAACACCAATGGATCAAAATAGATCGATTCAACGCCAAAAGTTTTATCTAACTCCAAGTAATAAAAATTCTAAGAACTAAAAACCATTTGTCATTTTAGTGAATATGTATAAAAACTATTATCATCGTTTCACCTTTGCATAGTTTAGTAAAAAAACTTAATTGTAGAACGATTGAATATGATAGAATATAGTTGTATTCAATTTATTTTATAAACATGTTTGTCAATAAACCATCAAGTGAGATGTAGTAATATTTCAATTATACAGTGAGCAAAAAATTCTACCCAAAGTCTGAAAATGTACCAATCAATTTTATTGCATAGGAGCAAGTCCAAGGTGCGTTCAAGTCTAAGGTCTCCAACTTTTATTTCTGAAATCAAAGTTGACACTTCTGTTACTTCTCAACCTAATCCCCGTACATATTTTTCACAACGTTGTCGTCATGTTCCATGCCTGCTAAAAACACTTCTTTAGGGTGCTGGAAAACAGCAGCTCTATAGGAAAATGAAAGGTCGAAATTCATGTCAACATATCCTGAGATACTGCCAGTCGCGTAGCCTTGTGTTCATCGATCAGCATTCGTGGGATCCATCTTGAAGAAGCTTTCCGCATTTCCAGGTCATCATCAAGCAAAATGGACTCTATAGATCCTGCGGAAATGCCAAGTTTAGAGAAAAGATCACGCACACCTAATCGATGGTCTTCTATAACAACTAGCTCCACTCGCACAATCATGGTTCCGGTCCGACTGGTTCGTGGCCGAACTTTTTAAACTTTTGCACCCACGAAGGCACATTTTTAATATTCATAACGCCTTCACCGCATGTCTCACTCAATTGGCGATAAATTTCGATGGCCATTTCACCGTGCTAGAGGAGAAAACAAATGATTATACGTTATTCTTGAACACTAAACGTCGCCATTTTAAGCCGATACTCACTGCAATGGCGAATTACGAAATATTAAGCAGAACTTGCAAATGTACCGAGTTTCACTTCTTTTTTTGTGGGCAGTACAAACATGGCACCTTCTAGTGGGATATTTTTTTTACTCCGTTCACTTCCAACAATTTTCTATAGCACGTTTGCGTATATCACCCAAAAGTCTTCATGGCAAAAAGGGAGTAGGTTGATATTCCTGGGCATGCTGTGTCTGTGCTTGAGTCTGTCTTCCCACCTTATCCGTAAGCCCGGTCTTTTGTAGCAGAAATTCTTTGTATTTTATTTTTGGGTTTAGTTGACAGAATTGAAAAAAATTAGAGTCGCCTTATTTTTTGAACAAATCAGTATTATAATGAAAAAACAAACAGTGTTTTCTTTACTTTTTCGTTTCTCCGTGGAACATCAATCATTGTTAAATCGTGAAATGTAAAAATTAAGTTGACAACACGAGTATCCCTCCATGATTAAGAACGGACTTCACAATTTCTCCTGAATATGGTTCCTCACGTTCTAGAGACTACGATTCGTTTTTTCATTTCTGGTGAAAAACTCCTGTTCACCCTGATTGTTCCTTATGTTTTAACTTGTCTTAAAAGAAGAAGTTTTGGCAATTGTCACGTGCTTGTAATTATTGTCTTGATATACACAATAATTTTAATCAAGATAAATTTAAGATATAGCCTGGGTGGTTTAAGTTATCATAAGTGCAAGTATGCCGTACTTGATAAATTTCTCTGGGTGATATGTTCGTATACGAACGCCTATCCCTCCATGAAATTATTGCATCACCTAAGAAAAGTTGTTTTTTGGCTTATAATAGTCTGAAATCTTTCAAGGAAAAATCTAATAATTGTTGTTAGTTGATTGCTCTATAAATAATTATTCACGTGTCCATTCGGTATTCCGTGTATAGTACGTAGAAACCAATTAAAAATGCAGGTTTGCATCATTCGTTTTGCACAGTTATAATGTATAGACGCAAATCTGTCACCAGCCCATAATGTGTTACACTATTGCTGCTCTCAAACCATGTAATTTTTGATAATATGTATATTAGTACCGAATATTACTTCAGATTCAATTTATTTCTCACCACAAGTAATTTTCTACTTGATGATAGGGCAAAAACGTGCAAATTTTGATAAAGACTTTTGAGGATCAGAAAATCTGTTCAGCGACTAGATACCATTTTTCCAAATAATATACAAAATGGTAATTTTTTCATATGAATATACCATTTGTTTTTCAAGTTTTTTAATGGTAAAATTTAAATAATTGCAATGAGTCACAATTGTTTCTAGTCTTCAACTTATAAAGATCGAACAGGTTTCTGTGAGTTTTCATGAACAAACTTCTAACAGCAACGTCGTATTTTTAAGAATATGTAGTGTTAGAGCAACTTGCATACATGCACCGGCGAAATATGCACCGGCCGCCCCTTCGCGACACTTAATCCGCGAAAGTGGCAAAAACGCCCGATAAAAGTTTCAAGGCAGAAAATAATGTTACCTAACAGACTGACAAGATAAAGCGGATTAGAACTTCAGCAGAGCGGAATTCGCCCGCGAGAGCCGAACAATGGTTCCTGAATTGTTCGGGAATATTAAATGTTTGCGAAGTAATTTCAGAATCGTTATTGCACAAAATGTTTATCTGGTCGCAGTTCGCGCAGCTTTTTGCGCTCTGCGAGGAACATTACCTGCTGAAACTTCCTCCGCGAAATAACAACGCCGCAGCGTGATTTGCAACTTCGAGCCGAATTCCGGGCGCTGTGCCTCCTTTTAATGTAACATGGCGTGCAAAAAGTTACATGCATGCAGAACGCGGAAAAATGCAAAAAGCGGAAGAGAAAATTGTAGAACAGCCTCAGAACAACACGCCGCGTCGTTATTTTTTATAAATTCCGTTATTGGATGTAGACAATTCTACAATAATTAAACATTTAATAATTCTATGCACGCCTGTTATTTTTTTCTGGCACTGGAAATTAACATTCTGAGCGAAGATATGTACATTATGGTGCTTGTCATACTGACGTTAGAAATAAAAGGTTAAATGTTAATACCGCGATTACGAAGTGAGATTAAGCAAGCCCGAGACCTTTTATATAAAACAATTATCAGCATTAATAATTCTGATAATTGCAGTTGTTTTGTAAAATAAAATGCGAACATCAATATTAATTATAGCAGATAAATAAAAAGTAATTAAAATAAAAAGTAATTAATAGATACATTAAACGAAATCGGAGGAAAAATGTATACTATAGCCAAAATATTAAGATGAAAGAGATAACTAGACCACAGAAATCGGTGCAATATGGTAACATATAACTTGTAAGTAATAAACATAAAGGAAAAGAGGTCAGAAAATAGATAAAAGCAAACAACATTTACAGAAACAAAGAAATAAGCATTTAATAAATTACGAACACCCGAAGAAAATGTGATCAACTACAGTCCTCAATTATATGAAGGGTAACATATATTATTAGAATGTAGACTAATAACAAGAAGGTATGCCAGAAAAATGTTATCGAGATAAAAAAAGTGAAAAAATTGGCGCTACAAAAAATTGAAAATAAAATATTAGCCTTACGTAATAATAAGTCAAATGACTTTTTCTATATACACTAAATGCTGCATTGCGAACTGAAATCAAAATTAATATACGGATGCACCAAATTTCAAAAGGGCGGATTTCAAAATCTTAAGCCTACATTGACTCAAATTGTCAACACTAAGAGTTATTAGCAGTACCTAACGTGAACATTCAAATGTATTAAATTTTGTTTAATAAATATACACTATATATATATATATATATATATATATATATATATATATATATATATATTATTCTTTACAATAATATATACAAGGTGCGTTAAAAGGTTCCCAAGATTATTTTTTTAGTTGAGCCTGAATCTGAAGTATTGTTACGTTACAAAAATGCAATATTTCAGCCTTAACAAATAGCAATAAGAATACCACAGAACAGTGTTACATAATCAAATTTTACAAAGAATATGGGGGACTGCCTTCACAAACGTCAAAATATTGAAGATAGCGTCACACGAATGGAAATTATTAAAAATGAAAAGCAATAAAAATGTGGCCACTATTGAGGATCCTCTAAATCCAATCAGATGTTAAATGCTGGACTAATCACAAACGCGGCAGCAATTCTCAACTTGAAGAAAAAAAATTATTTTCTTGATGAATACCTGTTGAAGTGTGACCAGTAAGTGCGACTTTCGGTTTTGTGACACTTTAAAGAAAAAAAGAACGTTCAAAACAGCACCTTCTTCATTCACCTAGCTTGAAGAAATCTGACAAGGGCAAATCGGTAATCAAATCATTGCTAATTGTTTTTTGTGATTGTTAAAAGCTTATTCAAACAACTTTTACATAAAAGTCATAAAGCGTTTAATAAAAAAATTACAAGTATGATCTAACATTCCCCAATAATAATTGCAATTGTGGTTACGCATTATTTGCTGCCAGAAATTTTTCAGCACAAAAATCATCTGGAATATTTTTTAAGGTTGGTAATTATAACTCTAAAATCACAACGAGTATGATAAAAATATTGGCAGATGGCAGATAAGAAGATTCGACACAAACAAAAAGTTTATGTGATAGGAGATAAAAGTGACACAGTTGAAGGCCCCAATAATGCTGAAGTATTTTTAAGTTACTAAATAACTTTAATACTATGCTGTATAACAAATACGACAGTCATGAACTATCCACATTTTTGCTTCCAAACTTCGTTTTAGTTTACAATGAAAGAATCATTGAAAAAGAATGCTTAAAGGTAATATAAGTTATTCATTGTTGTTATTAATAATATTTAGGATTATAATAAGATATTAGATTAAATTAGAATTTGTATCCAAACGGAATTTTTTAAAAATAAACTACATTTTCCCTTCAAACTTCATACGTGGGGCGAATCAAATATAAATCGAAATTGTTTTTAATTTCTAACTTATAAAATACATTTTTCTCCAACGGATATAGTTTTTGACCCCCCTATCATAAAAACAACATTGTCGTCAAATCTCTGTCCTCAAAGTGCTTCTTCTATGGTCCTAACAAAAGAAGATTAATTCCGGACTATAGAGGGTATTTTAATGTGAACCAAATCTTTAAAATTTTGTCTACTTTGAGTAGCTGTATGTGGCCAGACGTTATCGTAAAACAGGATAACGTCTCGGATTTAAAATTCGCGTTTTCCGACAATTGACAGTTTTATTTAATTCAAAAGTTGACAGAGCGAACTTCAGCAACCCTTAATCGGAAATCATTTTTAATAACAGTAAATTACGGTGGTTCTTAGCCATTATCAACTGATTCTGGTCCTTCCAAAAATTGTTTATGCCACACGAGTTTCCTTAAGGATGCTGCCTCTAAACTGTACCTTCTTAAATTACCGAACGGTTTGATGCCATCTGTCATGAAATTCGATACTAATCCAGTACGTAACGGACAAGGACCACTTTTACTTTAACGTCGTGTTACTGAATAAAGAAGCGCCAATACAAAGTACTTTTTGGGGGGAAATCCTTCAGACACCCCCAACTATAACGTTTAGAAGCCGCGCCCCTCTTAATTCATGTCACGGCGTTTAAAAAAGAAATTCCGTTTTGTATCTCATTTTGACAGCTGGTATTCGGGATTTTTTCACAATTAAATTAAAGTTTCTACTAATCTCTACCGATCAAACCACATAGTTACACAGTTTCTTTTATTATTAGAAAGTAAACAAACGTTTTTTGTGCTGTTCACATCAGAAACGTTGTTTTCTGTGCTTGACTTAGTTAATATGGAGTAAGTTTCAAGTCTTGTGGTGAGACAATATCTTCAATGAATCAAATTGCAAAACATTTCCGGTATGGAACTTAGGAGACCAACTTTTATTTTCAGTCTTTTATTTCATTCTTAAATGTTCTTTGTCAGAATGTTGCCTTTTCGTCTTTTCTGGTACACCAAATTTTCTGACAGTTTCTGTAGTTTTTTTTTTGTAAGGTGAAACTTTTCTATCCTTTGAAGTTTGTTAAGTTTTAAATAAAAATGATTAATAGCTCTGCAATTTGAAGATTTATAATTTTTTCCTTAACATATAAAGATGATATAATAAATTTCCGAATGTTCCCCAAAATGGTAACGCTGACGTTATTGTCGAGCGACCGACATAACGCCTTCCAGAAAAGCATCTGCGCACGTACAAGGACTCGAACAATGGGAAATTGACAGATGTTTACTAGAAATTTCGCGTAACTCTGGGACGACATCTAAGTTTCTTAAATATCACGCAGCCAGGCAGCATAAGTGAAGTGAAGTGACGGAAGCGAAAGATCTGCATGCGTGCAACATAAATAGTGTTACAGATAGTGTAATTTTACGTTAGTAATATTTTGTGTTGTATATTTGAATATTATTAAGTAATTTTGATTTCTTGTAAGTAAAATAAAACCTCACACCCCTAAGGGTACCAAGAATTAGTGAAAGAAAGAAAAAAGTAAGTAAAATAAATAAATAGTTAAGTAAATTTACGCGTGTTATTCACCATTGCTGAGAGCAAAAACGTTATATTATTTTAGGAACGCTTCACTTCAAATATTTCTATTCAAGTATTCAAAACAGTCATGGAAACATAAATATACAGGGCAATCAAAAGATAAAAAAAAATTCGTTACATTATACGTGGCAAAGGTATTAAAATGGGTAATCGCGTAACTGATTATCTCTAATGACAATAATAATATTGGAAGATGTCTCATGATCTTTTATTAAACCATCTGAATAATACGTATATGATAATCCGTAATTCAATTAACAATTGTTCAGTTTATTTACCAATAACCCTGTATATACTCACACTTAAAGGATGACACAATGAATAAAAGTGAACGTAAACATTTTCTCATCTGATAACGTAAACAGATTCACCTTTCGCGTCGTTTGAACTTTAAAATGGTAATGAACAATTATTATTCCTTTATTAAAGAACTTCCCACTCACGCATGACTCACAATAAACAAATAACTCATTTAAATCTCCTCCAGCGAGGCGATGAGTAACAGCGAGCTTTCGATGGCGTGCACTACGTTTCTCGCTGCTATTTAGGGCGAGCCACTACAATGCAGCTTTTTTAGCTTAATTGAAACCATTCGCTTTAATTTAAAAGAACGGCTACTTGCAAAACCGGTGAGATCTGCTGAACGCGATGGAAGCAGCAAAAGCTGGTTTGTACTATTTGTTACTGTGTCTAGTCGACCAAAACGCCCGAACAAGCTACTCGTTCTTGTGCAACGGCGAATATTTAATCTGTCCGATTAAATAATTCGCACCTCAATTACCAAACTTACTTTTTAGTGTAACTGGGGACTCGAAATAAAATGTAATTGAAGCAACTTTGAAAGAGTTGTTGAAATGCTCAGTATCCCAGCATGTGTGAAAACTGCTCCGACCGAATGGCCATGAAAATAACGCCGTTTATGTAACTGCGTTTTCATTTCCATGCGAATTCGACAAACCGGCAGCCACCGCATAGCTGCCGGGAAAACAAATTGGGATTAATTAATAACTCTGCAATTTCAATTATTTGCCAAGGCTTGCAGCAATCCGGCCGATTTGTTTACTGAAAAACCTGTTCTGCAACGCCGGCCAGGCTGTACATAACGCAATATCCTACACTGTTTGTGGTTTTTGCTGGAGGACGGAAAGTGGAACTCGATTAATTCGCACCTAATACGGCCCTGAAAATCTCCGGTGCCCGCGGCTCTGCGTTTCCCCTTTCTACGGGCCGGCCACCTACGCTCTTGTTTCCATTCGGGCGTACAACGGGGCGCACATAAATATCACTACGCATCCATTAGAGTCGTTTCGCCATTATCTGATTGAAACATCATTTGAGCGGAAATATCCGCGATCGCAGATTTATTCCTAATACCATGCCGCGGCGCGCGCCAGCCTAAAATCGCTCGCGATTTGAACAGATAACAATGCCAGAACTTTTGCAGCAGGAAGCTTTCCATTTCAGACCCCGCTTGCGTCACGTTCATTTTTTCTAAATTTTTTTATGCCATTTTGGAAAGCTACCCGATTACCAACTTTCACTTTAAAATCTTTAATGCACACAGATTAGAATAAAACGTTTCTTTCTCGTTCTATATTTGCAATTTATTGGCTGAATCTAATTGCTATTTATAAACGTTCCGTTTTTAATCGTGAGCGTATAATTACGTATAAATTAAACGGATATGCATTGTACATGTGTAGATTACATATCACAAAATGAAAAGGCAACTGTTAATACATTGTGTGCATAAACGTATCATATGACACACCTGCATATTTGTACAGCTGTTTGTAATACACCTCACCTCCGAACGGTTTGTATTTAGCGCGTTGCCTGAACCGCATGTAACGATCAATAATCAGGGTTCCTTAGAATTAAATTGTAACAATTCAATGTTGTCGCAATTAAATTTCAAGCAACACAGTCGGAGTAGCTTCTTTTTTAAGCTCGAAAGAAAACTAATAACTCATAAAACTCGATATCGCTTCGAGGTCAGAGCATTATAAAGAAGTTTACGCATGGAATGGCAGCAACAAAACTTCAGAAACTTAGAAATTGTTTCCCATAATGTTTGGAAATATCTGAACAGTATAAGAAAACTCTTAAAAAACTTACGCAACACATTTGATTGGTGATAGTACTCGCATTATAAGAAAGCAAGTGGCTGGCTCGCTTTTTAAACCCAATTCAATTTGTTTACATGCAACATTTTATTTTTTATAAAAACTCTAAATTTAGTAACATCTAAGAAGAACGGACACAATAAAAAATGACGAGCTAACTAAATATAACAAAGCTAATCTAAAAAGCAATAAAAATGCATGGATAAGGGAATATTAGCAAACAAAACGTCTTTCCGTATAATTCGCAGAAAGTTAAAGGGAAAAACAAAATGGTTTATTTAAAACGCCCACCGTGAATAGAAAATGTTACATAAAAAACTATAACAAAAAACTGAAAAAGACAGTTAAACTAGAAATCTGAAATATAAAGACAACAAAATTGCATGAAATTTATATCTTCTTCTTCTTCTTCTCCATTCCGTGTACCCTGTTCAGGTGACGGGTTAGCGGTTGTACATAACAGAAATAAATAAATAATTAAGAAATCGATTATAATAAAAAAGAGAAAAATAAAAATCGATAGATCAAAATCTCAAACAACAAATCGATAATAATGCACTACGCATATCTTTTCAGAACTAATGGAATAAATAAAATCGTCACAGAAATAGAAATTATAATAAAAAGATGTTGTTTTAATCACGAAAAGAAATACAAATAAACGAAGAAAAAAAAGTAAAAGTAGAAACCAAGAACGCCAAATATTCTGATCGGTACCTATGTTAAAAAAGCAACTTGAGGTTAATGGAAATGGATCAATGAATTAATTAAAATCCGTATTTTGCAGATTTTCACCGAGACATTTTGCTCTTCTTTATATCTCCTTTATTTCTTTATTGTTTTTTACTTTTAGTTTACTCAATTTCATATAAACATGATATCTTTGGTCTTTCTTTGTTCCCCTTTTTTGTATTTTGACGAACATCACCCTTATTGTTTAACTCTCTCTTGGTTTATTATTGTGACGTGCCCGAACCAGTTTAATTCTATTGTCATTTATTCTTGGTTTACTAAAGTTTTTATGTTCTCATTACTTTTCTATTTCTAAAACCATTTTTAATTTTTTCATTGCTGCGCAGCAGTTTCGTATTCTGTTATTGTATAACAACATTAGCACTGTTAAAATATTATATATATTTCAAACTAATTCTATTTTTGATTTTGTTTTCTTAATTCTCTACTTCCATTTAGAATTATTTACAATAATTTCAAATGTTCTAGCGCTGTTACCAATTCGAGTTACTGACCTTTTCATCTTAAGGCGCGTTCTGATGTAAGGGAGAACCAGAACGCGAACTGCTAATCAATCCATCGTTATACATAAATCCAGCTAGTCAGTATGTCGCTCGTAATAATATTGTACTCTGATTTAACAGGACGACCAAGATAAATTTAAGTGTGATGCTCCAAGCAAGAATGCCGCGCGAAATACGATATCAGTTACATCTGGACCATAAAAAATTCACTACAGATGTATGCGTTAATATTTGTTCTTTTAAGTTTGAGTCATTATTTGCATGCAACTTTTGAAATACTCAATATTTGTATATCTGAATAATATTCTATTTTTAGAAATACTACTAAAATGTACGACAACAATGTAGGTATGACCGGTTTTCATTTGAATGGTTCCTATTCTGGTTTCTGCGGCTTTATATCACATAGTGTTCTTTCTTCTTTTTCAGTCCTTCATCATCTACGTCTTTCCATAGATCTCTCCTAAGCTATCCAAAATGAGCAGCCTATTTCAAATCAGCATTTCATCTCATATTGAGATCTACTCCGACTTTTTCCGCTCATATGTGGCCGCCTTCAGCTTATTGAGATCAATCTGTCGCCATTTTTTCTCGCATCGTATAGTCTTGCTACAGCTTTTTTGCTAAATCCAGGTTTTAGTCTTTCTGTTTTTAAACTGATACCCAACGTGGGTCTGTTAGGAAAAACCCGTAACCTCTAAAAAGTGCATCTCCGGGTAGCAGCTCGGTCAATGCTCAATGCTGAGGACCAACAGGTAGCATGGCTGTAACGGTTAACGCAGTTAAATGTGGGGCAAATTATCAAGGCGCAGGCCTAGCGTGGTAAGTCAATTTACTTTACAATGAATAATAAAATGCCCAGATTGATTATACGAGGTATTATTGGATAGTTGTTTTTATTTTTATATTTTCGATACCTCTTATCTAGATGCACAATAAATTTCGCATATTTGTTTTCAAGGTTGCTACTAATACTAAATAGGCACTTCATCAGTTGGTTCCATATTTTTCGTCCTGATACTGGCATTGTTGCTCTGATACATATTTGGTAAACAGTGCCTGATAACCTCAAAATATCTTAATCTTTGTAAGTCTGTGCAAACAACATTAGATAATGCTAAGTTAATTGCGAGCGAACTTAAAAATATCACATTTATAAATATTGGAAAACGTGTTGTTCTTATTTTACAATTTTTTAATGAAAAAATTGGATATGTTGCTTCCGAATATCTTAGTGTTAGGTTATGTTTTGTAAAAACAGCGAAAATAAAGATTAGCGTATTATAAGCAATTTGAGATGACCTTTCTACTTGCATCATGAAACTGCAGCTGATGAAAAGGAATAACATCATCATGTAGTTTCGTAATGAAGGATGTCCTGGATAACACAATAAATTTCAATGCGAAATGAACTCCAGAAATTTAAAAACTAGTTTTTAACCAAATTTTCATTTATTCATAAAAAAAATCCACGAGTTTTGAAAAGGTTTATTTGTTAGCTATAAAACGAATGCGCTAGTAAGTGGCAATCGTTTTATGTTCATTTTATCTTACTTTGATTTCAAAAAACAGCAACAAGAATGAAACATTTTCTAATAAAAAAAATACTTATTCCGAACCGCCAGCCAGTTTGTATATTCAGTATACAACCATTTTATGTCATGTTATAGATTTATAAACTATATACAAGAAAAGGAAAAATAATGCATTTTGATTTGATTTCGTACGTTTTTATATGGTCAAAGAATACGAAAGCACAAATTAGCTAACTAATATTCATTAGTACAGCTGACTGTCTATAGCACTACGTAAAAGATATGCAGGTGATTATCCTAAATACAAAACATCAAAAATATGTCAAATAAAAAACGCAAGATAATTACAGAAATGTACAGGATATTAAAAAAAACCTTTATAAATTATCAATAGAACAAATGCAGTAAATAAAAACCAAAATTGTGATAATATAAAATAAAGTAGGAAAGTTAAAATGGGTTCCTTCAGGAATACGTTGATTCAGTTCAATTTTCAAGAGTTTATAAACAAAGCCATTTAGTAAACATTCCAGTTCAAAACTAATGCTATATTATTGGATTATGCAGACAAAAATAAATAATACCATTAAGTTAACGGCGAAAATGGAGATACGTATACATGCTTTTGACGTTTAACAATCAATAGAACAAAAGGGAAAAAACTATGTCAGATAATAATTAGTGTAACAGTTTCGCAAGCAGATTATTAAAAAAATACTACGGTTAGCGTAGTGTTTTAAATTAATTTAATTAATGACAAACTGAACCATTACATTCAAAAAACAACTTGAGTAATGTAGAGAAAACGTGCCAGCGGGAATTGTGAAAGAAAATTTACTGTAGAATTATGCGGATTTCAAAAGAAAGAAAAAACATATAAATAAATGGGCAGATAAATATAAAAAAGGTTTCACAAATATACATATGTAAATTGAAGGAGAAAAACGATCAATAGAAATTAGTTTCTCCTCCGTTCTTTTTATTCTGCTACTACTAATTCCCTCTTATTTGCTTTTTTAGAATGTTTTTATCACTCTAATCTTTTTCTTTCCTTCGAAAATTCAGCAAATTGTTGTCGCTATTTTTCACTAAAATGTTCCTCTATTTCTTCACTACATACAAATAACTTTTTTTACATTTGTCTTTATATGTCATCATTCTTTATTTTCTATATCTTCATATTAGTAATTTTTCGATTCTACTTTTTATCCCTTTATTATTCTTGGGTTTTGTAAATATCACAACTAATTTACTTGTTCTACCTTTCTTAAAAGAAAATTGGACAACGCCACGTTAAAAACTACTAAATACAATTCTAACATCTGCATTCATTCATTGCGAGGTCTTCTTAGTTGCGTATTAAATTCGCATGGGGGATTTAAAAAGAAATATTAACATCAAACGATAATAATTCCTCCCCACACGACGATCAAACATCGCACCCTTGCGCGGCGGCCTGATAAAGCAGTATATGGGGCGCATACCACGTGGCCGAGTGTTACTGTTCCACCGACATGTGATAACGCTTTTAATAGATTGCTGCAAGTACCACGCGAACGCCGTGTCACTTGCATGTACGTGAAGAAATTACGGTGACACCGTTTAGCAACTGGGCATGCACATTTCTACTTACTTATTAGCCGCGTATTGACTGAATTACCCTTTCATTACTTGTTCTGATTGTAGCCGTGCTTATTAGCCGGCGGCAGCGCCAATTGACATAGCTGAGATAGCAGCGCCGAGCAATTTTTGGACGGCTTGATGTACAGCACATGCCTTAATGAATTCCTTGCACTTATTTGCAATTCCATCATAAAGATAAATAGTAGCTGCTCGGAAATGGCAGTTACATTTAATATTATTGGCAGTAAAAACACGGTTGTTCGGGCCTTGAAGGACGAGGCACGAGCTCGGAAATTTAATAAAATATTACTGCAAAGAGTTGATTGTTCTAGGCGCACGCTACCTTGCGTACCAAGGTTGTCCTGAAACTTTCTACGTGAAGCGTTAGTATTGTGTCTAATATGATTGGTTTCCAAGTTACTTTATTATAGGAATTTCGTAACCATAGATTCTTCTCGCGTGCTTTTTCACGCATCACGTGTAGAAAGGACAAACTATAGTAATTGGAGTTTGTTTTTATAATCTGCTTTTCGGTATGGTCAATTATATCTCGCAGTAGATTATCTGTCTAAGAAGTTTTAAAATTATCAGCCTTTATCAAGGCAGTGTAGAGTGTTTCAGTAGTTTCCATTTCGGATGGCCAAAAAAATACTTCATGTTCCATACATCTGTTGTTAATAAGAGAGATTAGAATTCACTTTTTACAATAGCGTGTAACCTTCATACTTTTCTACTAAAATACAGCATGGTTGAATATAACGCTATCAAAGTCATTAGTCAAATCATTATCATTTTCACAGGACCGTGTTTAGGTTTTATATTCTATTTCCTCTTTGTGCAAAAAATTGTTGCTCTATTTTTCTTCATTATTCTTGTACTTTACTCGATTATACACCACACTTATTAACTCATCTCAGAGGAATTATGGATAAAATTAAGTAAAGGTAGTGCATGGATAGATGAATAACAAAGCAGATGAATGCTTGAAGACGAACAAACCGTTAACGTTATGAAAAATAAACAAAATATGATGAATCGTTATTCTGCTGAATACCCTCATGCAGTTAAAAGCCCCTTCGTATATTGTGATTTGCAAAAGTACACAGCTAAAGCGATACACGCAAACGAACTTAAATGCAAGGGGGTTTAAAAGCATATTGACATTTGCCGCGTGGCGCCCGACCACGAAAATGCAGAGTTGCAGCGCTAATGCAATATGCACATGTCCGAGTGTGGTTTGTTAACAAAACCGTAACCGGACAAGCTGCGCGATTTTCTCCGGCTAAAATTCAGTTCGGTTTTTCAGACGGAAAACTTGCAGTAAGCTCGGCGCAATAATATTCAATATTACATGAAGCAGCAATGTAGCCGCCGCACAAAGCAGCAAAGCCTTTTGATCTCGTCTATATAAGTCTACTATTAGCCTCAGTTCTATCTGCTTGGGGTTGACAGAAACAACTCAAAGGGCACGAAAATTCGAAATGTAAACCCTTGTACGTAACTGTTGGATTTTAGTTTGGAATTGAAAGCTCGATTTAACTAATGACGTCAAAGCTTTGCGACGCGTTTGCTCGCCCGATTATTCCGACCATTTATTTCGCCAACAAATCTCATATTAATAATTTGGAATTTCCCGTGGAAACGAATGGCACGACTGAATAGAAGTCTGCACAAATTGGATTCTTAATAGCACACACTTTCTACCTAACATTAATAAATGATGCAAAACGAATTAAAAATCGGAACACAATTTCCTGAATGTAAGGAATCGAAGCCTATAAAGCGACCCAAATTCATTCGGCCGCTCTAAAAATATTCCGACCGAAACCGCCTCTTATCGTGCCGCAGCAGAACCAAATATTCCCATTTGATCATAGCAGTTCCGTTAAAATCATTTTAAGTGACGACATAAACGTGTCACCGACAGAGAAACACTGAAATACAGCAGGACGGCCGCTGCCGCCCTTTGCCGTCGCGAGAGTCTTTGGACCCAGAATTTTAATAAACAACCGGCAAAAACATCCCACAAACCTCTCTCTTTATTCTTTGTCGTGTCGGATTCAACTGCAGCGTGTGTCCTGCCGGTTATTTGATGTTAATTAAGCCGCTCTTTGATGGAATCCAAATTGCCCCTGAACGTAATTTGCCCGAATTCCGAACGCTGTTTGCGCCAGATTGTATTTTATGCGCTCTCATCTAACAAAACAGAGTGGAGCTCGGCAAACTTTGATTTCAAGGAAACCCTAAAGACCCGCAAAAGTTTGGCCGGAGTTGGGGGCGGCAACTATTTCATACCTACTATAAGTTAGAATAAACCGTAATTCATGGCAAGTCAACAATTACGATGCTCGAACGCGATTGAAAGTTGACGTGAGCCGCTGAAGCAATTAATTTACATTCCAAAATAAACAAACGAAAGTAACATGGGCGTACAGGTATTTATTCAGGATAACTCGAAAAACAACTAGACCTCGATGTTGTAATGTTGATACTATTTATAAGCTTGTCATTCAGTAAAACAGAAATGTAGGTGGTGTATATGAAAACACGTCAACAGAAAAACGTTTATCTATATAACATTTGACAGAATATAATAATGAAGTTAGAGAAGAAGACGAGGACCGAGTTCTACTGACAGTTTTAAATAAAACTAAATTTGAAGAAATTTACCGCAGGAAAAATTGGGGGGAAACATGTGATTTAGGAAAGAAAATTATAACATAAAATTTAAGAACCACAGACCAAATGTTGAACCAAGAGTTCATGGCTTTTATATACTTATTTAGTAATCTTTTTAAGTTAACTTATATGTAAGTCTACTTACACGTAAAATATGCCACTTTTATAGCTCTTTCGTGTTACATTCATGGAGTTATTAAAAATAAAACTTCACCCATAAGCGAGATAAAAAAAAAGCAAAGTGGACGTTTTAATTCACATCATGCAGATGTGGCTTATAAAAAATTCAATCAAAGAATAATTATAGCGGGGGAATCGTCAGGTCCTAGTCTCCCAATCATGGTAGATTGTAAAACCATGTGAGATGCAGTTAAAACAAATTCATCAATGGGTTTTCAAAGGTTATCTGTCAAATTGGAACATTTAGACGCCAGTTATTCAGCAGCTTTGTCGTAGAGTAGCACATGTACAGTGAATAATACGGACGCAAAAAAAAACGCCAAAGCCTGCCCCGAACCAGATTGCAAAAGAATTAGGATAAGAAGTAATATCTTGAAAAGGAGGGTTCAGCTCACCCGATTGACAGCACCCCGTAAGGCTCCCTATTTAGGGTTACAGCAAAAAAATAAGGTTCATAAGAACAAATAAATTCCAACGATAATAAGAAGTAGAAACTCCTTGATCCTCCAGATTAACCGATGGGGCAAGATAAGCCTACAATCTGTAAAAATAACCCAAAATGCAAAACCCACAGACTAGTCTCGAAACTTGGATGAAACGATGCAACGACGAAAAGGGCCTTAGAAGAAATAGACGACTCTATATTTCTGTATTAAAGAGGGAACGTGCAAAAAGAAGTGTGGCACTACTAATTAAAAAGAAATATTTCTAACTTTAAAAGCATCGACTATCGAATACTAAAGGGGCATATCAACCATAATGGGAAGCCAAGTAATAATGTTTGGCGTAGATATTCTTTTAGATACAAGTCGCATCAGAGAGAATCGGAGACAGCAGAGACATAATTATAATAAGCGATTTTAATGAATGAGTAGTAAGGAGTAAAATAAAGGATCTGGGTACAAATATTATTTTTGTAAACTTATACCCATCCATAGACACCTAATGATAAAAAAAAATAAGTAAGAGAATAGTGGGTTGCATACACATATCAGCGATGTATAGTACAGTTAATATAGCAAATTATTAAAAATTCATTTGGTTTTTCGTCTCAAGACCAGTTCAACAGTTAAAAGATTTTTGACCACAAAATCAACAGTACTCAAGATGTTTAATCACATGAGATTGGTCTTAATTTCAAGAACCGAAGGGTTAAAAATTAAATAAACAATTTTGCATGTTAAGTCATTAGGAAAGCGAGTAAAGGTCTCAATTCGTAAAATGAACATGTCTACCACCACTTCGAGGCCAACTTGTCTAAATCAAGTCAAATTAAGCTATAAGATGGGTTAGATTAGGTTAAATTATAAGATTCTTCTTACACCGACACCACGAGAAAGCTTACATAGTTGAACGTAGTTCCATTCAATTTAGCTTGAGAAATGCTGTAGATTAAGATCTACTTGTCCCCAAAATGTGTGCTCTTTCGAACACTTGGTTTGCTAAAAAAATTTTGGACATCATATCTAGCAGAGGTATTAGTATATTATCGGTTACCATGTTTTAGATAGAGAAACTTTAATAAAACAAAGACCAAAAAAAAGTGACTTGTTTAAATTTAACTATAAATAAAAGAAGATAAGATATGAAGAAAACTAATGAGTGCAAGATACAAAATAAAGAAAACAAAGACAAGTTCAAAGACAAAGAAAAATTACAAAACGTAACAAATACGTAAACAAAGCAATTAGAAGTTTTTACGTTAAAGCCAAAACTCAATCGAATTTAATAACAAAGATATAAAAGAAGTTTCGAGTTATAATGAAATATTGTGACATAATTTTAACAATGAAGATCACGACAAAGAAGATGACATACAAAAGGACGTCAGATTTGTTGGCAAGTTGGAAAAGCGTTACCATCTTAAAAAGAAAATAATATCGAGATAACTTTCGAAGAATCAAGCCGTCACTAACCACACTACTACTGTTTAATAAAATAATTACTAGTCGTATATATTTTTATTTCAAAGTAAAAACCGAGGAGAATTATTTAAAGGCAAATAAATCTATAAATACCACAAGGTTGGCGTCGTAGAGATCAAAATCAGAATTTTAAGGAAAAAACTTTATTCAGTCTGATATATAAAAAACAAGCGCTTACAACCAGAGCAATATTAACTAAAAATACGTATTTCGACAATTTAAGAATAATAACAAAATCAACATTGGATGTGAAACAAATAGCATCAGATGCGTGACATTTAAATAATGCAGCAAATAACAATCAATTTAGTAAGTGAAGATGAAATGGAACCAGTATTTCAAGTTTCATCGATAGCGGTTCTTATCTCGCATACTTCACAACCTAATTTAGGTTCACCAGACTTTGATTTGTTAGCCAAGTTGAAAGGAACCGCAATTTAGAAACCTATCGCACGATCACTTATTAAATCAACGTGTCGGACATTCCTTCGTATAAAATAAAGACGCCTGATTAATTTATAACGTTCAGCAACAGAACGCTTTATTTTGCTGCAAACTGTTCCATGCTTTGCTGGAATACAACACAAAATAAATATGACTAACATAAAGAGCGGATTTATCACGGCGCGAGCAAACTTACGTTGTTTACTCTGCTTATCGCAGTGTTGCTAGAAAATAAAATTATGATAAATTATGAACCAATAAAATTAATCCACACTCTAAAAATATGTTATCAGCAAAAGTAGAGGCAATTAAAAATGTAAATAATTTTTTAAGAGATTTTTTTAAGGTTCAGAAGGAAAATTATTTTAATTAAAAATATATTTGTGGGCCAAATCAACATATCGTTCTATATATAACGTGTCAATTATTTAGCAATTATTTGAATTGTCAATGTACTGCCTGCAAATCATTGTATGAAAGCGGCAAAATTAACATTTCAAGTAAACAATTTAAAAATCAACTTTCACCACATAATGTAGCCGATTAAAGTTCGAAAATGTGGTATACAAAAAGCACTTAAGTTTAAATGATATCGTTGATAATTGTAGAAATGAGATTGTAGTGATCAGCCAATCAGAAAGCTTCCTTTTCTAATATTTCGAAACCCCTTATCCCTCAGATTGACGTTTCTACAAAAGTAGCAAATAAAAACAGAAATATATAAGATAGTCAAAATTAGACATTTCATGTGTAGAATATAGATAATGTAATAATGTGTAGATATATATAATAATACCCGAATAAATTGAAACAGAAATACATCAGATTAAATTTAATCGAAATTATGCAGTGACCTCATATATATTATTTTGGTAGAAATTTGATATTATTTACAATGTTTATGCAACGAGGCATTTTTGTTACCATTCTAATTAACGAAATAATTTCACATTGTTGTTCTTTGTACCAATTAAAGCTACAAAAATAACAATGCCTAGTTATTCGACGAAATCGTTTAATTTCGCCAACAATTAAAACTTTGATGGCGGCGATAAATATTATATTTCCAATTTATTAACACAAAATAAAATTGCCCAAGGCGACAGAAAACGGCCGATAACAACAACAATAAACTAATTAAGCGGACGCGCTGTTGCCACATCCGGACGACTACACATGCATTATGTGTTTGCCAGCTGAGAAGACGATTGGGAAACCGCGCTTATAAAATGTGATTACATTAGATATTTAAACCTTGGTTCGGAATTACACAAGCCCACGCCAGCAGCGCCGTTTTGTTCGTTCCCAACAAAAGATTTTGTCCCAATTCCAAGGATTTCATATAACTGTAGATGCATGTATCATTAAAACTTTCACATCGAATTAAGCATCATTGTGTAAGCAATATTTAACCTCGTTTTTAACGGCCGCGCTTAGAATTATATTTCAATTTACATTTTAAATTTGACACGCATTCGGGTGCGCCTTTTATGGGCTTTAAACTGAACGGCTTCGGTATTGTGCGCGAACTGTTTATCCACTTCTACGACTGCGCTATCAATACTACCTATTCAATAGATTACTCTTTCATAAATTTAATGTTGCCTATAATGTAGCTGTAAGTGGTTAATTCCCCAACACGATTTTTAAATCTAATTATTGTCGATTATTGTGAGAAATGTTTCGCCGATAAGGGAACCATAAAGGCGACCTTTCCGAACGCTCGCTCTGGAGAAACACGACAGCAACAGTTTCTTTGTAATTTCTGTATTACGGAAACAACGCGAATTAGTTGTGGGATATAAATAGAATGTGCAGGCTGGCCTGGAAAGCCGCGTCGATTCAGATTACGTAGAACACATTGAAGACATATGTTTTGTATACAAAAACTGCGCGAACACAAAATTTCGATAACATGATCCTTTAAAAATACCAATAAAACCAGCAAACGATCTTCGAATGCTGATAAACACAAATTAATTGAAATCAATTTAGTGAGTCATAAAGTCACCAGTTTAACCATACGAAGCAAGGAAAATACGTCATTTGATGTGAATAATAACAGATAATAGCAACAGAATGCTTAATAATAATGGTGATAAGATGGTTGACTTAACGTAGACAACTGCATTATCCATCTTAAAGCTAAATTTTAATAACGCAACTAATGGAAAAGAAGCAGCAAATTTTTTATGATGCTATCAAATCTCACCAATAAAAAGGTATCACGTGTTCCACTCCTAATGAACGTTGGTATATTTATCGCCAAGATCGTCATAACCCAATTGTATTATGTCAGAAAGCACGCCAGTTTATTCCTTATCCGCGGTTTAACGCATAAAAGTTATTTGTTTTCAGCATTTCCACTGTTTAAAAAAATGTATTTTCAGATGAGAGCTGCTAACGATTTGTGTATCTTTTACATGAAACAGATAAAATCTAATCTAAGCTGTTAACTGACTAAGTGGCGAAACTGAAAAAAAAACAACTTACCAGCAAGTTTATTAATGTCCAAAAAATCTACTCGCTCTTTAAATGACTGTAAATGTATTTTGACTTGGAAAAAATTTATGGCCTAGAATTAGGAGCTTACTTTTAAGTTTTAAATGGTTGAATTAATTCACACCTGCTAAAACAAATATTTGTTTTTGCATGCTGGTGGTAAAAATTCGTATAAAATCCAAACCTCTTATTTCCATTAAACTAAAAGAAACAAGGCTACAATGCAAAACTGTTAGCAGTTGAAAAATAAAATTTTAGTATGAAGGAATCTAACAAAATCCTAGCAGATAAACAATAAATCAACTATTTTAAAAATTATAAAATATATTGGTTGAGGAAAAATAAAATTCCATTTAATGATCACCTAGCAAAAAATGAATTATTAATTATTGCAAAAAGTAATAAAAAAATAAATAGTATACTGTGGATGAAATAGTCCCAGAGTTTGGCCCTGGAGTGTTAAGTACACCACTATACCAATACCAATATTAACTCAACACGACTGAGTAAATCTGAGCTAACACTAAGAAAATATTATGATGCTCATCTTGGTACGACTGGATATCGAGATGTTTGTGCAGACATAAGCTTTGGTACAAGTCACACCACAATTACGGATATTAATAAAGAAACTGGTCACAGTAGAAATGAATCCAATAACTATTACTTTAAATGGTGTTTCAGATTCGCAGTGATTGTGAATCATTTAAATAAAATAAAACACTCGTTTAATTGCCAATTATTTTTTTTATTTTACAATAATATGAAGTGTTGCAAACCAAAGCAAATGTTCCAAATCAATTTAATAATTTTTGCTTAATATTATATTTTGTATTTCTGACAAGTAATCCATTTTTTCCAAGTTAACGTTAGAATTTCTTTTTCACTCCAATACCGCAAGTTAATCACGAAAATCAACTTAATTGTTCTGTTTAGGATTAAGAATGCAACTAATAACAACCTACGGTTCAAAACAATTATTTGAAGTTTTGTACAGAAATGGGAAGGAATACACAGCTTACAGACAAAATAATTCGAATAAATCTATCGTTAGAACAACCACCTTGTAGTCCTGACTTAGCTTTGAGTCTGTTAGAAAATTCGCTTCGGTGACGAACGCTTTGTAAATAATAAAGATCATCATCATTATCATCAGCCTCTTATTATCCACTGTTGAATAAAGGCCTCTTCGAGTTTGTTCCATGCGTCTCTGTCTCTTGCGGTTTGAATCCAGTTTTTACCCGCCGTTTGTTTGATGTCATCCGTCCATCTTTTCTGTGGTCTTCCCCTGCTCCGCGTTGTAAGTCTTGGTCTCCATTGGATTATCTTTGTGTCCCATCGGTTTGGCTCCTGCCGTGCCACGTGTCCAGCCCATTTCCATTTCATTTTTAGTATTCTTGATATTATATCCGTCACCTTGGTTCTCCTTCTGATCTCTTCGTGATTGATTCTTTCTCTGAGACTGACGCCGATCATAGCTCTCTCCATAGCTCTTTGAGTAGTTCTAAGTCTTACCATACTTTTTCTCGTCAATGTCATTGTCTCCAGGCCATATGTTGCAACTGGAAGCACACAGGTGTCGTAAACCTTTCTCTTCAGGTTAGTTGGTATATCGGTGTTTTCATTATATGACTGAGTTTTCCAAAGGCAGCCCAACTCTGGCTTATCCGGCGTGAGATTTCTGCGGTCTGATTTTCTTTCCCGATCCTGAATTTGTGCCCCAAGTATATGTATTCCTTGACTACCTCAAGATTGTTGTTGCCTACATTGATACTCTCTTCGACTGGGCCCATTACTTTCGTTTTTTGGACATTCATTTTCAGGCCTACGTGTTCTGATGTTTTGAGGAGCTCATTTAGCATGTCTTTGAGTTGTTCTAGGTCATCGCTAATTAGGACAAGATCGTCCGCAAATCGAAGATTGCTTAGGTATGTTCCATCTACATTTAGTCCCTTTCGCTTCCATTCAAGGTTTTTGAATATATCCTCCAAGACGAGAGTAAACAGTTTTGGCGAAATAGTATCACCCTGGCGCACGCCTCTCTTGACTTTAATTTGATTGGTTAATTTTTACTTTTATGGTGGAATTCTCGTATATATATTTCAGTAGGTCTGAATACCTTGTGTCTATTCGGGCGTTGTCCAGTGATTTTAAGATTGCCGGAATTTCAATGGAATCAAATGCCTTATGGAAGTCTATAAATGCAAGATAGATGGGCATGTTGTATTCTGTGGTTTTTTCGATGAGGGATCTGAGCGTTTGTAGGTGGTTATTAGTGCCATAGTTTCTTCGGAAGCCCGCCTGCTCTACCGGCTGGTAAAAATCCAATTTAGTTGTTAGGCGGTTTGTAACGATCTTGGTCAGCAGTTTGTAGAGATGTGAAAGGAGGCTAATGGGGCGGTAGTTCTCCAAGTCTCCGCTATCGCCCTTCTTAAATAGTAAGATGACTAATAGTAGATGAATAATAAAGAGGTTGAACGTAAAACATGTAATAAATAGGCAAAGGAGCAGGCGAACGCGTATGTACAAGTACTGATAAAGCGATGGAATATCAACACTAAAAAATAAAAATTATTTTTAAGTGAATATTAAAGTAAATATTTTTAAAACACATATCTAACGTATTTGCTGACTTTCTCTCTACTTTTTACCTTGGACTCGTTTTATGGTGGTCGTTTTATGAATTTTAAGTAAACTTAGATATTTGTAAGATGACGTGATTGAGTTCTTTGGTGAATTCTACTATGTATAAATGTACTTAAATTACTTCGTAGTTGTATCAAGATGTTGAACAGAAAATCTGGTGTCGATTAACAGCAAGTATGTGAGTTAAAGATGAAAAATGAAATATTTACACAGCAAACTGTTTAGTAATATCCTCCTCTTCCTTTTACTTCAACATACCATGTTGAGTGTTCAAATTTGCATTAGAGATTTTGTTTAACCCCTTTAATAGAAGTGAAACTTCAAATATAACACCAGTATGTTTAATACAAAATAACTTCCAACCTCAAATCATATTAGAAGTGATCAACATTTCTGATAAGATTTGAATAAACTGGCCACTTTAAAGTTATCAAATAAATGTAGCTTTCGTTCTATTGAAGTGTAGCTTTTGACATCGCTCAAGCACCTATACAACAGGTAATTGTAGTTCATTTAGACGGTTTAGTTGTTAAATAACATGATTAATATCTTATAAAACACTTTAAATAGTATTTTTTGTCAATGACAATTTCATAGTTTTATCGATATTCATTTAAAAAAAATGAAAAAATAGAAAGAATAATTTTAAAATATTTCATATAATTAGTAGCTGACATAATGAAACGTTACTAATGTTAAAGGAATTTAAGAAAAAAAAATGTTTGCCTCATGTATTGACGATAAAAATCGCTGATTTTTTAAATTAATATTACGATATTTGCACGATATCTTGAACACGAAATAACCTTTTGAATATCTTTTATATTACACACACATAATATTCCTACGTAATTGTTATTGATTTTAAATTACTCCGTGCTAGAGGCGAAGGGGGAGGGGGAGATGCAAGTTAATTCAATTCTTAACATTATAGGAGAATACCGGCAGAGTTAGCAAAAAAGTTCACAAACTATTTTCAATTGTAACTTTTAAGTAATTTCGTTATCTTGATTTACTGACCTTCTCTGTTACCTTAAGATTTTCGCTGTTTAAATGATGAATACCATGCTTATTGACTACTGCAAACAGTAGTTTAACTAAAATTATATTTAGAACTGCCTCTTTCCAAATACAATCAATAACCAATTGATTCGACGTCACTAACCATTTTATTTGGAGCTACAAAATAGTCTTTCAATTTCCTCTTTTAACTCGTCGATTGTTGGTTTTATGCATAAAAAGTTCAGTGTAGTGAAGCCAACCCAGCCAACCTGAAACCAAGATTGGGTCCAGGCTCTGCCTGTCACAAGCTAGAATAAATTGGGGAGTGATGCAGGAGGTAACACCTCCTAAAAATAATGGGTTCAGCTGACCCGGCTGACAGTATCCTGTAAGGACTCCTGCCAGGATACGGCCCAGTTGCCCCAAGGTAACGGGGCCTCTGTCGTTAGGCTAATCACCCAGAGTACATAGATTCAGAGTAATCAAACGACCCTTGAAACAGGATGGATTAATAGAAAACGACTGTCGAGAAATAGGATAAGATTCGGAACATGGATTAAAGATTCTAGCTAATAATAAACAAGAATACAGAAAATGGCTCGATTCCCCAACACCACGAGAAGATAAAGTAAAAGTAAAAAAGTAGTGAGACCTGGAGAACCCACAAGGGGTTTATAGACATCGAGATAGACCCTTATACCGCAATACTTATGAAGAGGTACTCCTATCTTTCCCAAAGCGAATCTCTCCGTCATTAAACCAATTTTTCGACGCGTGGACTGGCGAATTCTTGCGGCATGTTTAGGTGAACATCGTCAGTGACAGTTTGGTCAAAAAATAATGGCCCTAGGATGCTCAATACTAATATTTAAAATCAAACTATAGCTCTTAGTAAGTTCAAATGGTATTCCATTGTAACATACAGATTTTGAACAGTCCAGTAGGTGCAGGTGCGATTTGATCGATTAATTGAGTCATTTAATTTAAGAATAGTCTTATGTCTCCAAACAATTTGGAGGGAAATGCTGCATTCTCTAGGTAGTCACCCAGATGGTATTATTCTCAAAATTGTTTTGAAGCCAATAAACTTGTCGACATTTAAAAAGTGAGTAACTTTTTTTGAAAAATGTACACTATTTTCTCAATGTTTAATAAAACATTTAAAATAAAAAATATTTTTAACATGGCAAAATAACTGTTTAAGTTCTCTTTGTCACTATTTAGTAAAGCATTTTATTATTTTTTAGATTTTTTTATTATACCATTAACAACACATTAATTGAAAAGGTTAGTATATTTTGTATATTTGTGTAATTTACAATTTTGGTTCACATAATTTTTATAATTGTTCATTGTTTTTCTCACCTGAAAACTTAAATTTGGTGTTAACAACCACATATATTGGTTTTGTGAAGCCATAGTGACACCTCCCGCCTCTGTTTTGGTCTGTAAATTTATTTAATTTTCCAGCTCAAAACTAGTTGGACCAAAAAAATCAAAAACTACAAGTACGGGAAAGAACTGGAAATCCCCATTTTCAAAATAAATGGGTTCACATATTTTGCCTTCAATGTGGCAAGAGGCAAGAAAGAAATGAAGTGAAACCTGTCGAAAACTAACAGAAGGGTTGGCGATAATAAAAAATACCACACAATAGTAACGCATACAAATTTTTTTATATTTGTGTATCTTTTATATTATGTATGTTTTATTATTTATGCAATGTTAAAAATTCTTGTCATAAATTAATTGACAACGCTGTACGTAGTATCTATGTTAAAAACCATAAAAAAATTTAAAAAATAGATTTCAGTGCTTTCAACTTTTTCATTAAACAACGCGTACTAAGAATTTTTCAACAATTTATAATTAAAAATGCACATAAAATATTAGACTTAAAAAATCATAGCAACACCTAGTCACTTTAGAAAAATTGTATTTAACGATTTTCAAATTGCCTAACTTAACTTTAGTGTTATCACAACCTTATTTTCCATCGTTTCAGTTCATTATTATTTTGCTTTTCTGTTTACTGATTTAACATTTATTTTTTTGACGCGTTTTCAGTAAGCATATATTAAATTTTCTATATTAGTAATTATTTTATTATATAGATAAAATATAGTTACAAAAGAGTATGCCAAGAATTTTTAGCAAAGTGTTTTATTTCATTTCGGTTCCTAGCATTGTGTTCTTTATTTTATCACTAACCAATTTAAAGTCATTAAATGACATTATCTACAGGTTAAGCTTGTTTTATAAATTAAAGAACAGCAAGAGTGATCAATTTTTATATTCTGAAGGAGTATCACCATATAAAATTAATTGAGCCTTTTAGGATACTATAAGTCTAAATTCTTTTGTACCAGAATTATATATATAAAAAAAATTATGAGTGCTGCTACTGCTGTCACATAGGTCAAAGGTCAAATCGTTCGTGCCTTTCTGTGCCGACCCGAGCGCCTCCGAAGGACAAATTTCGGCCCGAGGACAGGCGCGACCGAGGTAATATATTTCCGGAACCGCAAGCGATCGAAAATTTTCGTTTGAAAGGGGGTAATATAGCACTTATATATATAAAAAATTATTATATATAAAAAAAATGATGAGTGCTGCACACAGGTCAAAGGTCAAAGTTCAACTCTAACTGGGTATACGTAAATGCGTTGTCATGGCAACGGCGTACGTCGATTATGTCAAACAGAACTTTTTAATCGTGTTTTTATTTATTTTTAAAAACTACTATGCAGAGGGGCTCAAGCATGTCGGAGTTGGACAAGCTCTCCGGGGGTCCGTTGCCAGTACTAAAAAAAAATATTCTGCATATAAAGACACATCATATATAATGCGAAATTTGTTGATTGTGCACCATGTGGTAAACCGAGAAGATTGCGGCTTCTAAGCTTTGTAGGTAGAGATATCTAAAGGGGATTGCCCTTACTAATTATATATATAAAAAAAATTATGAGTGCTGCTGCTGCTGTCACACAGGTCAAAGGTCAAATCGTTCGTGCCTTTCCGTGCCGACCCGAGCGCCTCCGAAGGACAAATTTCGGCCCGGCGACAGGCGCGACCGAGGTAATATATTTCCGGAATCGCAAGCGATTGAAAATTTTCGTTTGAGAGCGGGTAATAAAGCACTTATACATAAAAAAAATTATGAGTGCTGTCACACAGGTCAAAGGTCAAAGTTCAATTCTAACTGGGTATACGTAAATGCGTTGTCATGGCAACGTCAATTATGTCAAACAGAGCTTTTTAATCGTGTTTTTATTTTTAAAAACTACCATGCGAAGGGGCTCAAGCATGTCGGAGTTGGACAAGCTCTCCGGGGGGCCGCTGCCAGACCTCGTAATTATTAAAAACATTTCAAATGTATCTTAGAAGGTGCAATTCGAAACTCTCGAGTTGGAAGGGACAGTAAATATTAAAAACACACAAATTATTACTTTTTCATTTACCCCCTTTTAATTTATTTTATTTATCATAACTTTATTAAACAAATATTTTGTTTTCTGCAAATTTTTTCACACACTTAAACATTGTTTTCTGAAATAACTATTTCGTACCATTTTGCCTTTAAAGTTGCAATCGACATTCCTTCCAAGATGCTAATCGTAGTTCACTCAAGTTTGTATTCCGTATATGAAGCACATCAGTAGCATTCTTTTATTTCTCTTATTAATAGTTTTAATTTATTTAACATGTTTAAAGTTCATAGTTCTGTATAATTTTAATTAATGTTTCTTTTCGACCAAAACTGCGCACATTTTTTTTTAATTTAACATTATAATAGCAGAGGCGTTTCATCTATTATTCATATAATGTCCCGTTATTACACAACCAACATTAATTTGAAAAGCACCTAAACATTTCCAACCATCACCGAATGATTTAGCAGCGTTATCCGGCTCCTAATATATATTTAGCCTTCTCACTTGAGATTCCAATTGCCACTATACTGCGTTTCGTATTTATAAACGCAAGTTTTGTCAATGCAGACTTCGGGGTTAAACAGCGAGCAGTAACAAAGCAGCTATTTGGGTGATTTAAAGGCATTTTCCAAGCATATACATAATGCATCAGATTGCTTCTGCATAATTCAATAAGCCGAGAGGTTATTGTCATTCTTGCGCACTGACGTAACATAAAGTAAGCCGGAAATTCAATTATGTTTATAAATATGGGACCCGAAATTTAACTAGCAGCGCGCTGTAAACATCTCGGCGACTATTTCAGGGGCTCCTTATCTCTCGGACACATTACGTATGCATCTTACGGACTCCTAATGCCTCCAGCCGTCCATCTGTCATTTTACATGGTTTTCCAGCGGATAAGGCGCGCTTCGACGACCGAAAGATCTATTTTTGTTTCATTCGTCCGTTTACCAACGAAATCGGCCCGATGTGCGCTCCATGCCGAAGAGGACGGCCCGCTGGCGTTATTGCCGGAAATGCGATTGCGTAAGTCATCTGCACCGTCTTCATCCTCGACCTTATTAACGGGCGGCAGGTTGATTAGATCATTTGCGACGTAAACTCGGTGTCGGGAGAAATCGGCGATTGACATTCCAGGCGCGGCGCGCCGTGACAAAAATAGACACCCGTAGCACACAATATCGAATCAAAACTATTCATGGCAGATTACAGCTGGTGGGTTGTTATTAAAATTTCTTTGCAGAAGCGGCCGATTCCGATTCGGCATGGACAATTACAGAGGCCACAAGTCAAGGACGCGATCGGCGGCCCGCAGCACTCCTTCAGCCCACGGGGCATTGTATCGGGCATATTTCGGTAACAAGGAAAGAGACTTGCTGGGCCGCGACTCGTCGGGGTGGAATCGTAACCCAGCTTTGACAAGGACCAATTTGATTTAACGGAAACCTTGCTGCGCATAAAAGGACAACCCGGCCGCGAGGTTCTCTGTAACGGATTCTTCACCTGCATCTACTTGTGCCATTACATCGCTGGCTTACTTGGTACTGAGCAAACGGGTCGTGGCCGTTTACGCAATACTTTTACTAAAAACTTGCTTTCACTCGAGCGATCAGCAAGAAAGTGATGAAGGCTGCTTTTCGACCACAGATTCCGAGCAATTAAATTCCTTGGCAGGATCTTCTCTTTTAAAAAATGCAATTAACATTTATAACTTCTTGAACATTATTTTAAAGTATTAGACATCTAAATGTGTTGTATTAATAATTTTTCAATTTTTAATTCAATTGTGTAATAGTCTTATCGTTCTATTAAAATTGAGAATGTTAATAATAAAAATTTCTAATAGAGGACCTAGAACTAGGTGCACTATAGGTTAGCCTACAATAAATTTACTATTAATCTTTTCTAATTTTTAATTTACTTTTTGGTATGTTGAAAAGCACTAAAATAAATAAAATAGTATCAATTTAAGTAATGTTGACACTTTTTAAGGTTAATCATTTTATTTTTTAATGACTCCTTTTTAGCGTGGTCCCGTGGTTAAGACGCGTACTGCGATGCGGACGGACCCGGGTTCCATTCCCGGAACTCTCTGATGCCTGGCGGGTGGCCTACTTAGTCACTAAAAACAATTGAGTACAATGGGTAATAATGGCGGTCGACTAAGTGTTTGCCACATCGGTCCGCATCAGAGATTGTGCGTGACACAATGGCGAACATATGAGAGCCTTAACCTCTCAGTTCGCAGGTCGTGCTCCTACGCGGGACGTTAGAGCCTTACCATTACATTATTGTGACTCCTTTTTAATTTTATCGGGGATATTTGGTAATTGTAATCGACAAACTTTTAAAGAAATGGTTTTAGTACGAAAATATTCATTAAAACTTAGAAAACGCATTTCTTCCTCCGTAGTTCGTTCATCTGCAACTTCTGCATCCCTCTTTTTTCAGTATTTTTCAATGCACTTAGCAACCTCGCAAATGGTCCTTTAGGAATGCTTTTGGGGTTCTCCTACTTACTCTAATCACCTTACGCAGCCCGCCTACAACGCTTTAAACAAATTTTTAGCTAAATTTTTATACACTCTGGAGCTTCGAAATTTGCAGCTTATTTTGGGGGCCGTGAAAATGTCCGCTTGCGCAACTCAGTCGCCTGCCAAAGAATCGTCCGTCAAAATCCGGTGCAACTTCAAAAGTTATAAAAGGAGCGAGTATTGTAAACAACTTAAGAAGCGTTAATCAAATTTACACAAGAACCATTGGTATAAAATAATATACAAATTTCTAATTTGTATAAAATAACTGTGATAAAGAATTAATAATTACAGGTTATTTTATAAACATTGTAGAATATAAAAATCATATTTTTGTGCCTGCTTCGCTATTAAAAAAAAAAAATAGAATCTTAAATACACAGATGCACTGTCGGAAGCAGGCTCGTAAAATTCAAGTTATCTTTTTTTATCTAACGTACATATTATTGCATTTGAGCAAATTTCGTTAAATAATACTTATTTATACCTCATGTTACAATGTGTCAAAAATGTATACAACAACCCCCCCAAGCAATTAAAAACTAAAATGCATACATATAGACACTTTTTTATTAAACAGAGTAGTGAATCAACTAATCTTAACTCTATACACTTAAGCATTCCTAGAAAAGGTCGTCGGATAATTTTAATTCAGCGTTGTCTTCTAGAAATATGCGGATTAATTTCAATATATTTCAATCCTGGCTAGAGAAATGGAGCATCAAGAACAATGAAATTTACCTCTACCCATAAATTCCACAAACTGAAGAACTTGAATACCGCATTATGCGCCTGGATTGACGACTAACGTGAAGGAACACATTCAGCCAAATGACAATACATTCTGAAGCTCTTTTAGATTTATTGAATTCAGTTATAAGACACAGCAAGCAACTCCAGCATTGCCGTCCTGTAGAGATTCTAAAACAAGATCATTGTCGATGCACCGGACTTTTATTTGAACAAGGATATCCACCATATCCATCTGTCAAGGAAGTCACTAATTGATTTAGCGTTAAGTACAGTAAAACAGTGATACATCCAATTAAATTTAAATGGAAAAAATAACATGACAATAAGACATGGTAGAAAGACCCCAACAACATCGAAAAGCAAGTCAACATAAAAAAGGAATCGAGTAAATGAAAAATGTAAAAGAAACGGTTGTTTGAGTAATGCTATGTTTTTATTTGTACCATCATTTTTGTTTTAAACTTCTACTAATTATTTATTTATTTAATCGTACATGCCATTTCAGATAACACTTTAAGACAAGGAATATTATCATCGAGGTTAAAAGCAATAAGATTAAGAAAATACTCGATCATAGAGCTTAAAATCTTTAAAATAAAGGAATGAACATTTATCTGTATTAGATTAATTGTACAAAAATTATTTACGATCGCACATTCTTTATAAACTTTTCATGGTCTTTTCTTAATAGTACTGTAAATATATTAAAAGGTACTGGATCTATTTTTAAAATTAAACACTTTTATTGTGCATTAGTATTGCAAATTTATTTGAAAATCCACTTGCCATGTTTGTTCTTCTGCTTTTTTATTTTTTAAATAGTTCCACTTCTCCGATTTTCATTTTTATTCCAATATTCGAATGTTCTACGTTTTTGGATTTGAATTTATAATACACAGGACTGTAAAATTATCTGGCAAGTTATAATGTACATTATATATTTGTTCTAATTCTTTATTATTTTGGTGACTCATTTTTATTTTCTTCTTTATTATAATCACAATCATCGCTATTTTCCAAATTGTTTTTTGTTTTAGATGCATATCCGAACATAAATTAAACTGTTGTTTTATTAACTCTCTCCACCAGCTATTCTAGTTCAACTTTTCATTTCCACGCGTTTGTTGTTTTCCGTTTTATACCGTACATAAATCTATGAAACATTAAGAATAAACCAAATAAATTTAGGACATACTCGAACAATGCCAAGTCAAAATAATAAAACGTAAAGGGTTGTAGTTTAGAAAAGAACGAATATTTCTAATTGTTGCGTATGTATCAAAAATTTAAGGTAGCATGTGAACTTCCAAGAAGCAGTACAAGAGACTAGTAAGAATATTAAATTTGCATTCAATAAGTTCTCTCTTTAAAAATCCAGCGATAAATGAGTTTACGATTACATTTTATATAACATTACACACCTGAGTGAACTGAAAAGCCAATGAATAAATCAACAGGCGATAGAATAGGCAGGTCATCGGTATGCGATCATCACTGGTGTCTCTATCGAGCTCCCAAATTCGAACAGACTTACATTTTTGCCATTACTTTCATAAAAAGAGAAATGAACAATACATAAACGCGGATTCGATGTGTACAGTCTTTTAGCAATTTTTTTGCTTACGATCTTGCATCTAAACTTTTTATTACACTTATTATCTCAAATACTGCACTATGATCAGATGTTTTGGATAATTATTCTTAAATCTACAACTCTAAACGTTCGAATGCTCACCAGATACAACCAAAATTTTGGTCACTATGCTGTGTATTATTTGAACCATTGATCTGAATTTTTGATTCGTCTTTATCGAACGTTGTGTTTGCATCTACCTCAAAAAAGCACTTATTTACTCAAGCAGAGAGATATAATTGCAGGTATTAAATTTCAATAGAATTTTTAGTAATTACTCTCATGGCTAAACATGGAGTAAATATTCTTGTATCCTTTAATGATACAGTAAATAGTAGCCTCTTCCAAAAGATTTCCAATATGGAACATACTGGAAGATTTTGTTTGTTGTGATGTTTAATTTTAAAAATCTAAAAAGCCTTGTTTAAACAAACGTCTAAAAATAAGTGTTAATTTTAATCAATCTCTTAATTTTAGCCGTACTATTTCAAAAGCATATTAATAAATATTAAAAAAATTATATACCGCCTAAGATAAATACTCAAGATTCATGCGAGACATAAAAGAAATTCTTCTCATTCAGCAATCTATGGAATCTATAGGTCTATATAATAAAGTAAGCTCAAAATATAATTTAAATGTCAAACTTATAATTTTAAAAACATGTGATTAGATCTTTCTAAATATAATACTACAAACACTAATTCATATCTTAGGCTGGTATAAATAATCGAATCGCATAGTGTGAAGTATGGAAAATGATTTATTAATCCCGTCCAGTACAATTAAAAATGTAACACTTTCCTAAAAATTAGCAAAAAAAGTTGATTCTAGCAGATAACGTTATCGCCAAACAAAAAAATATGTTCTCCGAACGGTAATAACTAGAAGTCCGATAATATTTACAATTTCCAATAATTTACTTGTTTATACAGGCAATTTTAAGCATTCATAAAATAGTATTCGATCTGGAGTTAAAATAGCCCCAAGCGAAGTTTACGAGGTCATCGGCTCTAAATTTGTTTTGCCGAATCACATTTAGGATTAAGGATAGAACTACCGCGAAGTTAAATCTGGCGGTAAGTGGGATGGCGCAATTTTTTAATTGAATTGTAGGGGCGACGTGCTTTACGCCCGTTACAACTTAGTGCCATTACAACTAAAAATAAGTCCGATTAAGCGTGTTATTGCCCTTATGAGCCAGGTGGGCTAAAATTGCAAAAGAAAGTAGCTCGGTGGCGATTAAATCTTCGCCCACGACCACCGAAAGAAAAGTTTTATTGCGGAGCCAAATGAAACGTCACTTGAAAACAAACAGCTCTTCGCCGGCAGCGTTCCCTGGGTTGTTGTACTACGGCGTACTATTTTTGAAGGCGTTTATTCCGAAAAACTAAAAATAGGCACCCATGAATGCGAGGCGAATGAAATAATGCCTATAAATTGCGTTCGAGTTATTGTTCGCAGGTACCGACGAGAGAACGTTCGCGGCAACCTATTTTTCTCGTGCAGGTAACTAGTCCGTAATTTTATTACTTCCATTGATCCAGGCTGCATGTAATTAAAGCGCCGCCTTACCACAATGCCTCCTCCACGCGGACGGCGGTTCGGAAATTAATTTTAATGTATACTCAAAACTGCGTGGATATTCGATTTATTTGCCTTGGCATTTGAATGGAGATGTACCCATGAAATCGTTTGCTATTATAATCGAAAATATAATTACATGGTTGCGTGCAAATTTCTAATTAAAATTTCGTTTGTGCAGGGTTGCCGTATGCCATAATTAAAAGTAATATTTTGCTCAATTGTCTTTTCAAATTTGAATAGGATATACAGTTTTTTTATAATTTGCGTATTTTGCCATTGTACTGCAAGCATATTAAGAATTATATTAAAGAATATCTTAATAAAGATAGATCATTCAGAAATACTTTGTCGGTAGACCATCAGCTACAAAATATTAGTCAATGTATTTACTTAGAATGGTTAATATAAAAAATAATAATAATGCGCAATAAGCTGATTGCTAAATGTTTATTAGCATTAATCAAATGCAAGTTTCAGATTTGTTGATTGAGGTGGTACGGACGACATCATTCTTCCTGTTTACAGCTAACATCGACGGTGCACTAGGTGTGGCGTGCGCTGTATGCTTAGACCTAGACGGTCTCGACTTTGGCAATCAGTTACTTGCGTTTCTTACTGATCACCGAGCCACTCCTGAACTAACTCTCTTAGAAAGTCTCTCCTTCTTCCAAACGAACGTGGAAATTATAAGCCTCCTACCAAATGTTTGCCAAAGCGAATGATGAAAATACGTCTCATGGATTTCCTTTGCATAGGCTTCTAACTGATGATCACCCGCGAACCTAACAGATTATGGATCGATATATCATCAGAACGAGGCAAGTTTTTTTAAAAACCCAGTTAATCTTTAAAGACGTGAGGATTATTCCTAGCATTTGGCACGGAGAAATTAGTGATACTCATGAACTAAGAAACTTTTTCTAACCAAGTAATCACCGTTAGTGGAAGCTTTTTTGAGAGTAACGGGTAGAAAAATTCTATACCTTTAGAAAATCAACGAAAGTAGACATTTATGACGTACACGAGATGCTTTGTTCGTGTAGTTGAGCTACCTCTCTCTAAAATTCAGAATTAGTTTTAACAAGTGCCGCATGATTCTGGGGATTGTACAATACAACCTTCTACTTTTTTCTCTGTAAAATGTTTGTGCAGGAGAACTCTTAGTGTCAGAGTTCTTCAACGACCATAAGACTGTTTTCGTTGGAGGTGCATACATAAACAAAAATTTGCAATCGCATCCAAAACAATGTCACAGTTCTTTTCATAATAAGACTTTCCAGAAGAAAAGAATCTGTTCATAGTGACGATGTTTTTTATCGTAACTATTAAAGAGTTAAGTATTCTCTAAAGTGACATTATTTTCTTAAAAAAATGATAACTATTGTGCCATTGCGGTATGTAGATATATTCATTGCTCTTACAAAGAAGTACACAATAGTAAAGTCTAACGCCTCTCAGTACAAAAATTGTAAAACGTAAGATGAAGACAACCGCATTATTACGCTATATGCAATGGAACCATTAGGAAAAATTTTCACAGTTTCTGTAATTCGGTAATATATTATTATATTCAATTCTAGCAGCACCGACTTCTTGAAAGTCAAACACAAAAATTTTACAGGCAATTTAAATATAACTGTAAAACATTTAATGCACCAAACTTTGCGAGATATGACAGCACAAATTGAATATTATTTTGTAGCTATCATAATTGATGTCATCAACTGCAACTTATTTACGAACTTCCCTTCAAATATTAATAAGATAAATTTCCAACAAGTGCCCAAGAAACGCCTCGTTTCTCCATGAACACATCGGGCTTCCTGCCAAACTCATATTTTTATTATACAGTCAGCATAAACTTCGGTCGTAAAGTTATTCTTTATTAAGGGTTATTATTGTTAAACAAAAATGTTTTCCTCGCGATAGAAATTACCCCATGGAAATGTTTAAGTAGAACTTAAAAATTTAAATGACGGGTTAACATATCAACATTTATTTTAACACACAAAGACACAATGCAAGCCTACTACTTAAATAATATACTTACCGGATTGAAAAAATTAGGCATTAATCTAATAAACATAAAAATGAAAATAAAAAAAATGCTTATACATAATTTGAGTAAATAATGGTAAGAATAGAAAATAAACAATTACTAAGTACTGTTTAACAAAAATATGTCAATTGATTAACTATTTAATATTATTTTCGAGTTGTATAATGTGGGAAGGATAACATAGGAAAATAGAACAACAGAACGTGAATATAAATAAAAGGCGACTACTACATTGAGTGCAAAAAGGCCCTTAAAAAACAAACATTTCAAAGCGCCGAGTATTCGCGCGAGTCGCAAAAACGTTCGAAAAGTAATCGGAAAATAAATTTGCGCTGAAAAACCCCATGCGGAGCAAACAGAAAAACCTTCCGATAAAAATTTGATTAGCCGACGTTGCTTTAGAAAAACTTAATAGCCCTTGAAATTGTGTTTAAATAGTAGGCAGGCGGCGTTTTCGCAGAAAATGCGTTATAGCAGAATAACCGATTTAAAACAGCACAAAGGTGTACAAGGAAAACGATTAGAACGGAAAAATACAGGTAATATTGGAATTGAATGAGCTAACTCCGTTATTTTTTGAAATCAAAACTGCCGACAATCCTAAATGAGTCAATTGCTTATTTGCATGGAAAAATCTAATAAACAACAAGTACTAAATTAAAAAATAGATGCTATGTTACATAATCAAATGGAGAAAAACATAAAAACTTTATTTCAAAACAAAACGGACATTTTTAAAATTAATAATGTTTGTTCTTGCCCGTCTATGAATAGGTTGCTTTTTTGCACTTGCACTACAATGGATCTACCAGAGCACATATAACAGTATGGTGAGTAGAATGATAACGTTAAGGCTCTAATGCTCCGTGTGAGAACAAGGCCGGCGAATTGAGAGCTTAAGGCAGAATACACGACTTAAATGCTGTTTGCCTGTGGTATACATGTAATAGCATTTATGCTAACAGCTAAGTACAATTTATATGGTTAGTGTAAGTTGCAATGGATTAGATTATGTTAGGTATCCAGGTAAACTATAATATAAGCAAATCTGATAAATCTAAGAAACATTTTTTTTTAAATTTAAAAAGTTATGAGGCGTTAAACAAATGCTATATTTTATATATATATATACAAAAGGATCTTCACAGCTGACGCTGTCTTCCTTCACTCAACCGTTTCTTCCACTCCTTCTTGTCTTCCCAATCTCCGTCTGCTAGCCCTCTTCTTTCCATGGTTACCACTCATCTCTGAAAGATCTTCGTCTTCTCTTTCGTTTTCCTGAGGACTCCACTCTGTTATTTTCTTTATCCATCGATTAAATCGTCTCTATAACATGGCCGTACCATATTAATTTCTTTTCCTCGATGTAAGTAGTGTCTATTACCATTCATTCCTCTCTATAGATTCTATTTTATATTAAATAAATTGCACCTCACTATTTTCCTTCAAAAACTCAAAAGCGTTAGAAATTAAACATTTTAAAAATGACCAAGAGCAAACTTTGATCGCCTAAAAGTGGCCTTTAAAATAACGCATTTGAAAAAGTCTTCTTTAGAGTGTATGTCTTCGAACTGTGTTTTAAACCTTTTTAAAATTCCGGGCAGTCTTATACCTTCTATCGTAAAAAATTTCATAATAATCTGTGGCGCACAAATGAGGGTAGTTCTTGCTCTAACATCATGATACTGTCTAAAAAAGCGCTAGTACGAGGTACTCTACATGAAGCATAACTTTCAAACACCCCTACCTACAATGTTCAGAAGTCGCGCCCTCTCCGTTCCGGGTTATATTTGATTCGGTAGCGTACATTTCGGCATCTTTTTGCGGTGTCTACATCAGAACGGATTATTGCAGCAGAACTATGTTCAAGACGTTATCGGGACTTAATTTGTAAATGATCTTTCAAAACTCTTTTGGTGAATTTTTGGGAACTTAGGAGACCAATTTTTTGGTTCAGTCTTTTTATTTTATTAAATGTCTTTCGTCAGAATATTACCCTCTCTTCTGGTATACCAAACTTTCTGACAGTTTGTGTGGCTAATTATATAGGCTGCGACTCTTCTGGGCCGATATATGCTTCAGATGTATCCACATGTTACGATAGCATTAAAATTGATGTTCCTCTTATAATAGTTAAAATTACTTATTTTGTTTTAAAAGTAGCGGTCTGAAAATTCCTTTCTAAAACTAGAAACTCAATTAATTACTTGCAACATTAATATTCACTTTACATTACCCGCATTTAAAATTATGAGTTGTAATAACGCGCTTTTAAAACCCACGCAGAATTTTAAATTTACAAGTGAATTGCAACTTTTTATTGAAGTAAAGTAAAGAACTAAAACCAATTACTTATGTCAGTAAATTTAATTTGGAGCGAGCACCGAGAGCTGGCGCGCGAGAGAGAGCAGCCTCGTCGAGCCGTAAACAAAACGTCCAAAAGCGAACTACAATATTTACAGAGCCTATACAAAATTTATATTTATGGCCGCTGTTTTGTTAAATTGCACTGTTTGGTGTTTGCGTTGTCAGATAAACGATCGTTACACAAACAGCGCCGAAAGAACGCTTGCATATTTTCACCCTGCCCTCCGCGCTTCTCAGCCAGATAAAGCCCGCGAATTAGAGAGGTCTCTCCAATTTTGAAAACAAAACATGGTTTTCGCAGAACTTCCAATCTTGCTACAACTCCACTAATCCCCGCAGGCCGCCGTACCTTAATAACCCCCGCTCGGAATGAATCATTTCCACCCTGTTAGACATCTGCTAGTTCCTAATTTTATGTATTTGGGCAATGTACAATAACGAGGCGGAATTGAGAAAACGGAAAACTGAAGATGGCGTTATTTACGGCGCGGGCTCGCAGTAAATCGAGTTCCCAAATCTGCTACATGTTTACGGCGAGCGCCCGACGCCTTACGCATTCAAATACGGGACGTTTCATGCGTGTCTCTTTAGCATAATAATGCCCCCGCGGACGTTAAGACGCCAGTTACTCGCCCGAGGAGAAATTCGGCAGATAAAAACAATGAGATCGTAAATTAGCTCTATCTGAGACGACGAATATGAAGAGCTTAAGAATCTGGGACAGAAAGCGAGCGACGCAAAAAAAATTTCAGCGAGGCGATGCTACCGCACATCTGAACAAACGAAACGTTACTTCTTACCGACAATGTAGTATGAATAAATTGTATTCCTTAAATAAATTATTTTATCACTTCAAAACCTTCAAAACATATAAAAACAATATTCTACAAGTTATCGATTCGATCCCCACCCAGATGCCAATTTCCTTTAAAGACATATGCTTTTCGTCAATCAAAATCATTCTCGTGGACCCTATATAAAATATAATACTTGAAAGGGTAGCTACGCCCTTTATCATTGAATGAAGAGGCTAATAAGATATTTATGTTTACACTAGAATATACATATGGTTAGAATTGTCCAAAAAACTAAAATTTAAAATACATTTTATGTTAATCGATATGACTAGCAGAATGTAATTTGACATCATCCTCTTTTTTTAAATAAATTATAGTACTTTATTAGGTATAAAGTTACAGAAATAACCGCCATGATAAAACTTCAAACAATACATTCTCATTAAAACAATGGCAATTGTTGACCTTCTCTAGAAAATTATAATTACAGCTCGTTTTTATTGTGCTATAATCAGAATGATTCACTTTAACATTTTTAATTCTACGAGTGCATAAATTTTATATTACTACGAGGAAAGTTCGAACTGAAATCCGCATTGCTTTCACATTTCTCCAAAAAATGTGGAAACTCGCAGAAAGTTAAAAAAAAACTTTCAGCAACTGAGGGACTCCATCGTCATCCGATGCAAGCCTTAGGAATAAATTGTATGTATGCATTGTATGCATTATTTTATTTATCTCTCTAAATCAAAAGCATTTAATTTTCAAATTATTTTTCACAAAGGAAACAATAAAACTGAATTCATTCTACAGTCACTAGCGCGTTGCCAGCCTACATTAAAACAAACAATTAACTCTGCCTCCTCAGCAATATCAAATAAATTACGTTATCTGCCCGTATTCGTACTTGCGTTAGAGATATGTCCTCAGGCCAGTGCAGCACAAGGTTAATTTTACACAAAGAGTGAGTCATTTGATATTAGCGTGTCATAGGCGCGTACGTCACCAGCTCAGCTATAAATTAATTGAGCGACTATTTCCTGTGGTGTAATCGCATGTGAAGAATGCCAAGCATGTTTTGTTGGCCCTTTTTATTTTGAAATACTTTACAGCCCTTACACCCAAAGGTAGAAAGGGCTAAGTAAAAAGTAAGTAAATACTTCACGAATAATTTTGAACAAATATTAACAAATTGATTTCTGTTTTAACAATAACTCAATATGGCTGTACTAATTAAGTTCCAAAACAGACCATAGTTATTTAACAAAATAAATACTGCGTTTTGATTAAATATCGTTGTACGTATTTCTATTTGCGATATTTGTGACTTTTATTTTGTCCTCGGTTTCAAGAGAAACCATCCATAAATTTAATGCACAGTAAGAAAGCAATTTGTTTCAGAAAAATTGCGCATAAATCTAACCTTGCAAACGAAACCATACAAAGTTGTTTGAAATGGAGACTTTCAAATATGTACACGTACGCTAAGTTCATTTTCTTTAATAAATCTGAATTATAATGATTGAAATTTGGGGAGTTAAATTCCAAAAATTTTCAATAGCGTTGAGGGGAACGTGCAAATGAAAGGATTGCCGTGTTTAAAAAAGGTTTAGCATTGACCCCTTAATTTGAATTTCAAAGCCATAACATTAGGCATTAGAAATGTGAATTTGTATCGGCGAGAGGCAGATTTACGTCACTTTCTGTTATTGTGTTGTAAAGCAAGCCTTTCTTAAAGGAAAAATCTGGATGGAAACTTAATTGAAGGGCCTCGACAAGTAACAAGAGCACACTGCAACCGCAGGTGTTCAAAAGAAGCGGCGCAAACTCCGATTGCTCTTCTCGAGTTTTGAAATGAAGTGCAAAAAGGCTTCGTCGCCTATTTAAGATACATCATTAATATAAGGCAATTTTTCTCAACAATTGATGTTTCGTGAATTCCTCGAAAAAGTTTATAAAGGCAATTTTCTTCTAACAACTTTATTTCCAGTGATGAAGAACAAATGCGCATGTGACTTTTTGGCCTAGTTCCCCTGCTCTCCGAAAATTAAGCTTTTCGGTTGCTCACAAAGCCACATTTGCACTGCTTGCTGAACTTGAGACTTTAAGGGGGCCAATTAATGTACTCGAACAGCGCTAGATCAAGAATACGTTTTAATATTGTTTTTTTTTCTGACTCGCCCCCATATTTAACCCATATGTAAAAGGATTTTAAGTATTTACGCGACGCGATATTTTCTTTATTTTGGCGTAAAGGAGATACAATAAATAATGTCTAGATGAACCGTTTTAAATATGAATATAGAAGGGTTATAAAAGAAAATCAAAGAACACCGGTCTTTGTTATCAAAACCGTTTATTATATTCAATTTCTAACATAATACTTGAACTCAAAAAAATAGAATCTGTACATAATCTGAAATTAAATATTTAGCTTTAATATATAACTGTTTTACATGTACGAATTAACTATTAATATTTAAAAAACAACACTAGTACATGTGTGTACCAGGAGACTCCAAAGCTTTAGATAGGCTATTTACATTCATAATTATCTATAGTGTATAGTACTCATATGTAAATGATTGTAAAATAACAGACTATGTGTTATTGTTTTCATCTGTTATGTTGTGTATTTGCATTGTACAGGTCTCAAACTTTTTAACATTTTAACATTTAAAAATTTGGTGAAGAACAAATCCAATCGTTCTATTTCAAAGTTGAAAATTAGGAGACCAGAAATTAAATTAAAATTTTTTCTATTAAAACGAGTGCTTTATTACCCCCTCTCAAACGAAAATTTTCTATCGCTTGCGGTTCCGGAAATATATTACCTCGGTCGCGCCTGCCGCCAAGCCAGAATTTGTCCTTCGGAGACGCTCGGGTCGGCACGGAAAGGCACGAACAATGTGTGACAGCAGTAGCACTCATAATTTTTTTTATATATATAACGAAATCTGGCAGCGGCCCCCCGGAGAGCTTGTCCAACTCCGACATCCTTGAGCCCCTTCGCATAGTAGTTTTTAAAAATAAATAAAAACACGATTAAAAAGCTCTGTTTGACATAATTGGCGTACGCCGTTGCCATGACAACGCATTTACGTATACCCAGTTAGAGTTGGACTTTGACCTTTGACTTGTGTGACAGCACTCATAATTTTTTTTATGTATAAGTGCTTTATTACCCGCTCTCAAACGAAAATTTTCTATCGCTTGCGGTTCCGGAAATATATTACCTCGGTCGCGTCTGCCGCCAGGCCGAAATTTGTCCTTCGGAGGCGCTCGGGTCGGCACGGAAAGGCACGAACGATTTGACCTTTGACCTGTGTGACAGCAGCAGCACTCATAATTTTTTTTATATATATAATTAAGTTTTCAGGAAAAAGAGAGAGAGAAAGAGGGGGGGTAAGTTAATTGAGCAAAAAATTTAAATTGGGCAAAAACTCTCTTAGCGTAGTCCAAATTTGAAATAAATGTTGAAATCTCCAATTTGCAATTTCAGCAGTATTACGATTTTAGGAAAAAAAAGTTCTGATATGAATGTGGAAAAATATATTAATCTACACAATTTTTTCGTACTGATTCATTTATATAATTGTCAGCTTGTACCTTTTTGCGGAAAATTCTTATCTTGAATCCCCAAAAGTTCCTATGTTCTGTTCTGGATAGAACAAAATAAAATAAAGCTGCTTAATTTCTTACACACAACGGATTAATAAATCACAATAAGGCATAGTAATTACGACTATTCACTCTTAAAGAATAAGACATATCTTTGCGTAAAGAACTAAAACTTTTAGGATATTTCCGCACCTTAAATAGACTTGAAAACGAATGACAACGGACAAATGTTAGCAATTAGCAGCTAGGGGCCAAAAATTTATGCGTAAACGAGAACATAAAATTACATGGATTCACCCACATGGAAAAGATTGCAATCAAACCGATCACGTGTTGGTGAAAAGAAATCAGGGGAAATCTATTAACGATGTAAGAACGTACAGAGGGGCAAACATAGATTCAGATCACTTTCTAGTCATAACTGAAGAAAAAAAAGAAAACCCAAGAAAGAAAAGAAACGAAGAGGAAAAGATGGAATGTGGAAAAATTAAAAGAAGAAGCGATAACAAAAATATATAAAGAGGAAACAGAGAAAAAAGTAAAAAATAAAAAAGATATAGAAGAAGACTGGAATCAAATCAAGAATACAATAGTTGAGGCGGTAGATAATACAAGTGGCCTTAACAGAAAAGCAATGAAAAACTACTGGTTCGATACAGAATGCGAAAATAGTATAACAGAAAAAAAGGAAGAAATGGCTCGATACAAAAGAAGAAAAAAAACAAGCTAAACTATCAGCGAAAAAAAGAGACAAATAAAATATATAAAGAAGAAAAAATGTAGATATATAAAATACTGGAAGAAACAGAAAAGGAAAATGGAAAAATAACCTAACGACATCGTATCGATCCATAAAAAAACGAAACAAGAAAAATAATGAAACACTGGACGAAATCGGATTAGTAAAACCTACACCAAAAAAAGGAGACAAGTCCAAATGTGCAAACTACAGAGCAATCACATTATTAAACATCAGGTACAAGATTGTAACAATGATAATAAAGAGCAAACTTGCAAAACATGCAGAAACGTTCCTAGGAGATTACCAACTACAATACAGAAACAATAAATCAACAACAAACGCCATCCACACAATCAGACAAATAACTGAGAAAGCCTACGAGTATGATATAGATTTACATATCTTATTCCTTGATTATAAACAAGCCTTCGACAACTTAATATTAATGAAAATTATAGAAGAACTAAAAACAAAGCAAACGCCAGAAAAACTAATACGACTAATTAACATGACAATGAAGGAATCACAAGCTTCAGTAATACTCAGTCAAGGAACAACAAGGGACTTCTAAGTAAACAGAGGTGTGAGACAAGGCGATGCCCTATCAGCGCTGCTCTTTATCATAACTTTGGATGGCATCATTAAACAAACAAAGCAGAATGGTACAATCAACAACAAATCAGTACAAATATTAGCCTACGCAGACGACATCGCAATAATATCAAGAAAGAAAGAGGAACTAGTAAATACATTCAACACAATAGAAAAAGCATCAAAAGAAAAAGGCCTTGAAATTAACGAAAATAAAATACAATACTTGCATTGCAACAGGAAACAAAAAATATCAAGAGAAATAAAAATTGGTAAGTACCAGTTTGAAGAAGTAGAAACATATAAATGCCTTGGGTTCCTGATACATAAAAGAAATGAAAGAGTGAACACAAAATATAGAATTCAGCAGGGGTACAAAATACTATATTCACAAAAGCTTGCTGAAGAATAACAGACTTAGTAGAAGGACGAGAATACAAGTATACAAGGCAATGATACGACTAGTTGTGATGTACGCAGCAGAAATGCCAAGTTTGACAAGAAATGAAGAAGAACAATTAAAAATTTTCGAAAGGAAAATTATCAGAACAATCATGGGACCAAGAGAGAACAGGAAGATGAGATAAGACAAGATTGAAAAAATACTAAATGGAGAAAACAAAGTAAGAGCACACAAGGCAAGAACAATTAGATGGTATGGACACTTATGCAGAAAACAAGAAACATCTCCACAGAAAATAATCATGGAATGGACATCACTACATACAAGACCGAGAGGAGGACTCAAATTGAGATGGAAAAACAAGTATCAGCAGACATCAAAAATGAAAATAACGAATTGAAAAAAAGTGATAGAAAACAGGAAAGAATGGAGGAAAGTCGAATTAAATGCGTAAACGCACCCAGATCTATAACAGAAAGCAAAAGTAAAAGACAACGTAGATTAATCTTCCACAATAAAAAGATTCGAGAGTTCGCAAGAACAGCTTAAATTTCTCCGGAAATGTATAGCTCATTATTAAACGGACTTGACAATTGTTTCTAACACCATAAAAAAGTATAGATGCGATACTTCGCACGCAGCTATTGTTAGTGTTCTCTTACATGACATAAAACACCTACGTTAGGTTCCAATGCCACGTTAATGACGGCTAAATGAAAAAGACAGTGTGTTATTAAAGGGCAAACAGGCTAACTTAAGAGAATTTATCTTTCAATATCGTCCTTCAGATTTGTTTTGAATTCTTCTTAAAGATATTATCACTACTAATTCCGTAATCGATAACTGTAGGATTTTCTCCTGAAAGTGAGTTCGGCAAAAATAACCTCCACTTTTAAGAATTACGATATAAAAAGACGTGTAGTACGAGCAACTAACTATTAGTAAACTTGTATTCCAGGTTCAATAAAAGTGAAAGTAAAAACAGCGAGGCTGTACTATTAAAATCGATGCAATGGAACCGTTTGTTACGCGAAGAATTTGCGATCTACGCAGAATTGCAATGTTATAAGTTTGAGGTAACTGATAATTTGCATGATGTTAAAAAAACAGGAAAATCAATTTCTGAGACAACATCTGTAGTCTTTTCAGGCTACACATGGGGAACGGGAATGGAGCATTGCCGTGACGAAACTTTTCCACTAAGATATAGTGGAACATTGACCGCATCAACAGTCATAACTGTGTGTATCGGAACGATAAATACCCACATACATTATGTTACAAAAAAAATATATATAAACCTACCAAGGACAACCGTTGGAATACAACTAATTTTTTATGGGGTGTTCTTAAATATTTCGTGTATAGAAATAAAAACTAACAAAGTAAAACTTGAGAACAATCCGCTGATATTATCATCTAATCACAAAGGCTTGTTTGAGTTTGAAGATAGGGGGGTAACGAGATGATTTTTGTCCTTAATTTCAGTTACTATTCTTGAACGCCACAGTAGGTTTGAGAATCACATGCTTATGATTTTGCAATAAGGGATTCGGTATAGATTCATAAAAAAGAGCCAAACTCTAGTACACAAATATACTTACGCAAACATTCATACAAAACAAAATTTAACAATAAACAATGATTTAGTTTTTTAAAAAACTGTTTCGGTTATTCTCAAAAATAACTAAATTAGAGACAGAGTTGCTAGTGCACTTTTCATTCACTTTGACTATTAATTTGTTTTTTGTTTGAAATAAATTGTTGTGGAAGTAAACAAAAAATAAATAATATTGTGGAAAGTTTTTGAGCAACCCTTTACATATTCATTAAGAACATTGTGACGGGTTTGGCACACTCCGACATGCTATGGATATTGTTGTTTTGAGAGATGATTCCAATAACTTTGTAATTTGCTAAAGATGACCTGGTGCTGATTAAATTGCCTTCTAAGTAGCTCGACCTTATATTGTGCGTTTAGGGAAGGGGGGTGTTTCCCAAAAAACATTAGATGAGTTAAAGTATGTTGCATTGTTAACGGAGAAAAATTACTGACGTAGCACAAACTCTACTATCGGTTTGACGTATGTCGTCTGACAAGAGAAGCAGACATTCAACTACTAAATCAAATTTGCAAAATTTCTCTCTTTTCAATGTAAACTTTATTATGTTATACGCAATATTACGTGAAATGCAGCTCCTTTAAATCCCGGTGAATCATTTATAATATCCACGTTTCCAATCCAAAGTGCTCCGCATGATGGTTGACGCACCGTGGTATGTGTGGTATGCAACAATTACACACGATCTGCAGATCCTAACGGTCATGGAAGAAATTCGCAATTATAGCACAAAATATAAATCTGGACTCAGTGTGCACCCAAACGATTTGGTAACAAATCTCATAAATCAGCCATTAAACCACAGAAGGCTTAGAAGGTTTACGCCCAATGATTTACCAAATAGATTTTAATTGCATTTAAGTAAGTTAGTTTTTAGTTTAGATGTAAGTTTAGCTTCTAAGTTATTTTCCCATCAGTCGCACTAGTTCTAAAAACCTTTTATATATGGAAGAGTGCTACTGAGCACTCTTTTGCATGTCATAGCTGTAATTGTCAACTAATTTGCTAAATGTATTCTTACAGTTTGCAAATAAAATGGAACTTATATATATATATATATATATATATATATATATATATATATATATATATATATATATATGGCGAAAAAATTACATATAAACAAATCTGGTCTCGTTAAAATTGTTTCAAGTCATTTAATGTCAGCAATTGTTACAGAAAGCCGAAGTAATTAAAAAAAGGCTTGGTTAACACATTGAAAACAGACCTTTAAACAGACAGTAATCCCAAAGATGGCAAACAGACTAATCCAACTACATAAATCTCAAATTTTGTATTGTTTGGGGTTTAACTTGCGACTGACAAAACTTTTTAAATCATAAAATAACAATAATAAATAATAAATAAAATAATACACAAAAATATTTTTTCCTCTTCCTGCGTAATGTACATTGCCACTGTGTGATTACTTTCATTATTATAGTCACCAAAGTTATGATATTAATTCTATTTTTTAATCACTGGATAATTAATTAAGAATTATTTCGACTGTTTTGTCAAGTACAAAAGAATGCGCAGTAATGGGCGGTTAGAATAACTCCTCCATTTTCGAGTTCTCCCGTTGGAGACGGCGTTTCATCTCATTCCAAGAGCGCAACTTCATACGAGCCTCTCACTTCATTACCCGAGCACACACGGTTCGCAGCAATTCCTTAAAAGTATTTAATTTTTTATCATCCATTTAGCTAATAAACCGTGCAGGTTGTCGGAGGAATAACCACTTTGTTAAATTAATAATTCTGAAAAGCAGAGAGATTTTGTATTGATTTTCTCTTCACCGGAGTAGGTAGGAAGTTGGGCAAGAGCATTTCAGAGAGGTGGAGCGACTGCGACCGACGCCGCCGGCGGCGCAGCGCGCTGGGGCTGCAAGTGCATCGGACGCGCCGAAAATGCCCCGGAATGCGCCCGGGGTGCGCGTGCAATCCGGCAGGTATTTCGCAATTAATTCGGCGCGCGCCGCAAAAGGCCGACCTTCGCGTAAGCGCCTTGACTCTTTATATACAGATAACCGGATCCCTGAATAATTTGGTTATAAATATTTAAACAGTATTTACCATTTAAAGCAATCAAATTTGGTTTTATTTTTTGCGACGGCCGCTCGCTGCATTCTAACGACACGGCGAGCCCCCGGCGCAGCCCCTGCAATTATAAAACGAATAAACGCTCGTGCATTTCGCAAGATCTCGTAACTCTTATCCGACCTCTAGACAACTTAATGAACTTACTTTTAAGTAATTAGCGCGGACAAAGCGCATTTGCATTTCCATAAGAGAGCGAGCGCGGCGTGCTGCATCCTCGGCGCGCAAAGTCATAAACAAGTTAATTGTGTACTAATGCAACGCGCAAACTCTATCATTCAACAATTTGGTTTGGTAATCGATTGAAACAGCATCGTGGAAAAGTCGGGGCTTGTAAAACAACGTCGGCATTGAAAAGGTCGTTACTTCGGCCGCGCAACTATGAAAAATGTACTTCGGCGCTCCCGCGGGAGGTGAAATATACGCAGAACATTATGTAAGAAATAAAAACATTCATGTCAAAAAACAAATAATGTAAGCTGGCTATCACAAAGTAAACACAGGCGAATTTTGCAAATTTACAAAATAATATAAAGCATTCCAGAGGGGATTTTAAATGTATTTTCAAAAATTAATAAGCAGGGATTTTGGTTGAACTTTTTAGTTGTTTAACTAAAAGCAGATAAATAATATGACGATTATTTAAATCGCGCATTTTCTTTGCAGTCCCGCTTCTAGGCATGATTATTGTTTCATTTTTATTTTATTTGATTTTTTATAATATTTATTACGGTTATTGAAGAATTTGTGTACAAAGTACTACCACTTTTTTGCACTTAATTGTTTTAGTTTACAATATTTTTGATATATAAATTTTGTTATAATAAAAAATTATTAAAAAGTAATAAATCCTCTATTTAATAATTTTCAACTAATGAATGCGTGAGTTTTCTGTGCACGGTGTGTTGTAAATTTCCATTCACTGATCTCAACACCTGTACGTCCAGGTAAGCAATCTATTGTTCGATTCGAATCGAGAACTACAGAATGAACATTTACAACAAACCGTGTAAAGAAAACCCACGCACACGGACCGATACCGCCATAAGCACCCAAGTCAAAAAAGAACGGTTGTGAAAACTGGTAGAGCGGGCACAGTAAATATGTCAACCTCGGATCTTTTTTTAATCTCTCTCTCTCTCTCTCTCTCTCTCTCTCTCTCTCTCTCTCTCTCTCTCTCTCTCTCTCTCTCTCTCTCTCTCTCTCTCTCTCTCTCTCTCTCTCTCTCTCTGCTAGTTAGGGTAGTTACTTTATTTTAACAGAGCAGAGTCTGGTAACTTAAGTAAATTTAGTTGACAGGTCTGATGTTTTAAATCTTTTCAGTCTCCTATTTCCCTTTTCTAATAAAGTGGATGTTAGTTCACTAGGATGAGTTTGCAGTGCGTCACTATATTTTACACTAAATTTTGTGATCGCATCATGCACTGTTGTAATATTTGGGTCCTTAATTATAGTCGAGATTGTTTATCGAGTAGCCAGTACATCTATCAACATTTTAGGCTCTGTTGTGAATACATATTTCTGCCAAGTAAGTTTCCTACTTAGAAGCAAACCTTAGTTACCGGAAGACAGATGTTTCTTCATAGTGAAAGTAACGTTCGTTGATTTCGCCTCGTTTACTTTAAGTTTCCATCTTCTGAACCAATACTAAAGTTGCAGTTGCAAGTACGGTTGTATAAGTGGTCATTTCCGTTGTTCTGGTTGTCTGGATGTCCGACGTATATGTAAAGTATAGTGCTAACCCCAGTACACTTCCTTGAGATACGCGTGAGTGTATTAGATACAATTTAGTATGTACCTCTTGTTTGATCAAAATGTCTATCAGAGAGTAAAAGCTTAGAATGGAGTACACATTGTGTGGTAGATACAGTTTGCGTTTGTAGCAAAGTCGCTCATGCCAAACTTTATCGAAAGCCTAGGAAAGATCTAAAAAAACTGCTGCATAATAGCATTTTCCTTCCAAGCCTCGGTTAGTTTTGCTGGCTAGTCTGTGGACTTGTTCTGTCATGCAATGTCTCAATCTAAATTGGTAATTCAGTATTACACTGTACTCATCTAGCAATGGTTGGGTTCGCTGGGTCTTTTCCTGGTTTATTGATCATGATGATCTGCATAACCTTCACTATCTGGGGAAGTATTACATTTTCAGTATGGCGTTACATATCAGTTCTTAAATATTGAAGTAAAATATCTGGAACAAGGCTGATAAGCGAATGGCACTCGGAGATAAAAAAAACAACAAAGAAACCTAAAATATGCGTCCACAAAATACAACCAACATCGGTCGTCGTAGTAAAAGCTTTTTTACGTTATATCGACGAACGGGATAAGGGAGAATTCTAAACAAATACGAGGTAGAAATCATCTACATTACTACCACCACAATACGGGATTTGCTTTGACCAGCCAAGGACACAAGGGATGTACTACATACCGTGTTCGTGTAAGCAGGTCTACACTGAAAAATCCTGGCCATGAGATAGAGTTTAGGCAAACACGTTTTGTGTAATTGTATAAACTATTACCCAAGATAATATAAACAGACTGTGGAAATTTATAAATATAAAAATAATATTAAAAGGGACGATGAATTTTATTTGCCTAGATCTTGATTCACCGCTCTTAAGTGGGAAAAATAGACCGCTAAGCAGTGAAAAGCAAGGGAAGTCAGCAAACGCCGAGATGTTACTTGTAACGAGTCGATTTATGTCAGCAACTAATCTAGTGACGTCAACAACGGTCCCCCACCACCATATCATTGCTACACTCGTTTGAGTATAAAAATGAACAGTAACTTCACCAGCCAACCAGCTTCCGATGATGCCTCGAATTCTCGAAACCAGCACTCTACCAGTAAATTACCGCTCCTGGGCACAGCTACGCCGCGGCGACAAAAGAAAAGTTCCCGTTGCTCTACAACTACGCCCACAAAACAATAACCTACCGCACCCAGAATACCGAAGTTGGGCAACCATGAGGCTCCTATCGAGAACGCTGATCCTCTGCATTTTTGGGATTTATAAACAATATCGTGGCGGCTATCCAAAACACCACATACGTCGTTGAGGTGGTAGCAGGGATGGTGTCCTGCAAATTCGATATAATTGGCATGTTTGGCAAACTTTAAACGCCTGGGTCACCAACGAGCTTGCGCCAATTAGGAAACGCCTTAAGAGCTCACCAACTTCTAACCCCATGGCTTCCTAGAACAGAAAGGTTGGAGGCTTGGACCCAGATATCTTGACAACCAAACGTGTCATATCACAATGACTTCACTAGTCCTGAGATCCATTTTTAGCACTTGGCAGTTCCTCCACCATGTCATCGACGTGCCGGCTATCCAGGAGTATATCGCCCAGTGCACTACCCAGCTGTTCTCCAACGTTAAAGGTCAGAGTAATTCCATCATCGTAGCCTTTACGATTACGAGTTGGACATGGGCGCCTGAAGGTTCCCTCCGTAAGGTGGTATACGGGGGCGACCTAATGTAGACCCACCAATATCCACACCAGGTCACCGAAGAAGAAAACAGTTAGGCGTTAAACTCGGAGAACCCCAATTTCGCCAACGAAGTCAACAGTAATTTAATTTTTTGAAGATTTTCTTCTGAAGATGTTCGCGTCAGTTGTGAACGAAACGTTTCCAAACTTCGACCACAGTGCAACAACCCAAGAACGAACAATGCGATGCATCATAATTTAGACCTACTTACTACAGTAAACATATTTTCCAGTAGCAAATATACACAAATCATTGGATAATATGTGTGGGTATAGTGATTATTGATTAAAATAAATTTAAAACCACAAATTATTTCTCATTTCAGATTGACTTGAAATTAATCCTATTCACTGCTCTTTATTAGTTGTAATTTTACTTTCCATGATTTTTGCAACAAAAGTTTTTCGATTGCTTCCAGCTTACCACTTTCATATCCCGCGAGGGGCATGAAGAAAAACCCATCCTAATAATACTGCAGATTATTATACATATTTTGTCTTTAATCCCACAATAACCATCCTTTAAAGGATTAAAGAACCAAGTAATTACATTTAGTAACAGTGGCATTATAAAAAAAGATCAAATAAGCTCTGTTGAGAGCCCTTTTTATTTTTTTGAGAAAATATTACAATCTAAACTCTTGAGGCAAAATCGTCTTGGCAATATGAAGGACAGGGGTACTGCACTCTTTCCTATCTAAGTAGATAGAGACATGTTTCTATTTCTTTATTCTCTCAAATCTAACCATTTCGTTTATTGGTCGCGATCAGCTTTATTTGCAAACTTTCGTTACTTTTCTTACGATTTGTTTCCATCTTTCTCTATTTCTAATATAGATGTGTGACCATCTGATGTGTTGAGGTGTTAGATTATTTCTTTATTCGTTCAATCCATCGCTTGGGCGTACTTCTTCTTGCTCTGGTACCTTTCATATTGCCCTGGACTATCAGTTTTCTAGATTGTCCCTTCTTGATGAAGTATTTGAGGATGCGGCTGTATACCATTTGGGATCTCATTACTAGTAAATAAAGAGTAGTATCAGAAATACCTTTTTGTTGTATTAAAATATTTTACCATACACTTAAGAGCTATATCATAGAATACGTCTATATTTAAAGAATGTAACAAAAAATAATTAGAGCAATCGAAAATAAAAAATACAAATTAATAAAAAAAAATTAGGAGTAAGCAAAAACCAAATTAGAAAAAAGTATAGATTTGAAAAAGCAGACAAGGAAATCGATAACCATAATTAATTACTAAAAAGTAAAATACCTAAAAAACATGGAGCTAAAGAAAATGACACTAATCGTGTTTGCTATCAGAAATTTTCCAAGAAATACTGTGGTGACAATAAAAACGACGATATTTGGGAAAGAATAATACATTGTGAACTAAATAAACTTTAGAAACTTAAGTAATAAAGAGCTGTCATAGAAAAAAATAGGAGTGAATCTGCAGTATTGATAAAAAACCAACGAAGAAGTAAAATTAGAGCAGTTTTCTCAGTCGGGACGTTTTCAAAGAAAAAACAAAGAATAAAGATCGCTTAAAAGCCAGATAATTCCAGGAACTTTTGACGACTCCTTATATGCACACTACATTAATACAACTGTACATAATCAGTTATACTGTTTAAAATGCAGCATGAGCACATGAAGCTTGTTACGAGCGATAACACTTAGAAATTCAAGCTAGTCCGCTTAATACTTTTTATTGTCAACGAGCTTCTGCTTGGCTTGCAGGGCCACATAATTTTGTAATTTATTTCAATGGTTGCCGACCAGTGGTTGGATCGGGGGCTTTGTAATTAACCTTTAATTAATAATATAGTGACATCAAATAGCTTTAACTTTCGCAAACGTTTCGTGTATTATAAAAACAGACACAATAACTAGGTGTCATTTGCACAAATAAGAAAATTACAGCCATTCTGGAAAACGCAACGTATTGTTTCTTAAAATTGGTTTTTAAATTATTTTTAACGGCCTTCATAACCTTTTAGTGGAGTAATTAAAAATGATTCATAGCGTTCTCGAAAGCACGCAAAGCGATGTTTGGGATAAATAAAAAAGTAGTAGCAACTGGGTTTGTAATGTTTATTCCAATGTTAAATTTATTATAAAATTCTTTCGGAAAAAGCTACACAAAGATAAATAACTGTTTTTGTGATGTGGAAAAACATGCCGGCAGTTGTATCTAAATAATTTACTAAATATATTTCAAACAAAATTTACAAAAATAATGCTGTGGGGTTTTATTAACATTGTTGGAGTATGATTACATTATTAAGGGACCAACAATTTAAATGGCTAAATTATACGAAATTATTTAAATTGCACCTAAAATAATATTTTAAAAATGTTGAATTATGTTGTGTAAGATGTAAATTTTTACGTAATGGACTATTTTTATTTATTCGTAGTTAACAGCTATGAATATTATTTTTAAATTTCTAAAATAAAAAGTAACTGCTAATAAAAAGTAGAGTTGTATTTATTATTCATTAAATCTCCAGCTGCATAAATCAAATCCAATATTTCTTCGTCGTTTACGTCAACAAATTTATAAAATATCGCCTTTACGTAACTCTAATAACGTACACAGACAATTTAGTAAAAATTAAAAATTCATTACAACTACGCCCATCTACAAATATTTAATTTGATTACGAAATCCACTTTACCTGTAATCAAATTATCTGTGTCATTTTTATTGGGATATAACGAAACATAATTATTTTATTTTAACAAAAAAAAAACTAATTTAAATTGTGCTAACGTGTGATTGCGGCTTGCGCAAATCCCATTTGAACATTATTTTCAACCTGGCAATCCCAGCTAAATTATAAGCGTCTAAAAATAAACGGAATTTACCTTTCGTCCTTTGCGTTTTGCCGACATAGTTGCGTGATTTTTACATACCTGGAACAAATAAGCACACTTATACAAATTCAGCTGGCAATAGCCTGCAATACAAAGTAATTGGCACGTTTCTGTCAATTACTTTGCATAACTAGCAATGTTTGTTCGGACATAATAAGACATTAGCGTAACTGTTTTTTACTTATATAAACTAAAGCACACACTAGCAATATTAAGCAGTTAATCGTGTGATGTTTTTGAAACTCTTTCGCATTCAGCTATACAAGGTCAAAAAATAAAATAAAAAGCTAAAAATATTTCTAAGACGCAATTGAGAAATTCGTTACAAGGTTTTAAATGAAATTATAGCCACCTTCAATTTGGGGGATTTCGGACTTAGACATCATCCCTCAAACATTTTTGTGATAGTCTGGACTTGGTAAACTTTTTGAAAAATAAAACATATCTTTCGATAAATTATAAAAAATTTCTAAGCTCTGTAATCTTTTTTTTTATTTACATCATTTCCTGTTGGCTGTATTGGAAGTGTTTCATAATAACATTCATTAACAAGGCTTAACTGGTGCCAATATGTAGTTCTGGTATTAGATTAAACCCTTTTCTCTAGAGTCGTAATTAAGAAGTTTTTAAAAAATGTTTTACCCAAATTTGGCCTAAACCACCTGTACCCTACACTTGAATGTTGTTGAGTAAAACAGAATTATTTTGTCTACTCTCATTATAGGTGACGGAGCTATTACTGAAAAATTACAATAGCCTATTCTATGGTAAAGTTAGTTATTAATTGTAATAACAATGTTCTTTAGGTCAAACTAAGAAAATATAAAATATACCGAACCCCTGACTAGTACTATATACGAGAATGAATCAAATATAAATCACTATTACATTTACGTGTCATATGGTAAACGGAGAGTGGTGCAGCTTCTAGGTGTTGTAGGTAATGATGGCTGAAACGGACCGTAGGGTACCTTACACTACCGCTTCTTTAGTCAATAATACAACGTCAGAGCAAGAGGTACCATCACTCTCATCCACTGCTTTGATTTTCACCAAGTTTCTCACAACCGAGTGCGTAGAACTGTCTCAAATTTTAAGAAGATTTAAGATGCAGTAAAACGTGATTGAATAAAGTACGGCAATATTTAGTTAATCCAAAACATTACCCGCTTTACGACAACATCGTAGAACCGCGCAAACTCATCAAAAAATTGAAAGTGTGTTTTGAACTACACTGAAACATTTTCCTTACGGGCCAGACTTATTGTTCCGCAATTATCATTTGTTTGGGCCACTAAAAGAAGCACTTGAGGGACAAATATTATATAACGACTAACTGAAAGCTTGAACGGCTTAGACAATTTTTCGGTAAACTACGTAAACTGCAGAAAAGCTCGGATGTCAAACAGCTTCTTTGAAGAATAGCAGCTAGTATTTTCTTTGACAAAATGTATCACACATCTACGTGTGTCCTGATTGCAGAACGTCGTTTTGGCATATCCAAATCCAGTGCTATGTCTTAAATATTACCATAGATAATCAAAAACGTAGAGACGCGTGTATATATCACACAAGAAATTAATTACAAATTAAAGCTGGGATTCATATTCGAATAATTCGAATTGTTGAATAGAATAGGAATACATGTAATTGAAATAGTTGTAATTCGTAATTGACTCAAGTTATTCGACTATTCATATTGCAAAACTTAAAAATCCCAGGTTTACTGTAAGTTACAAATAATAACTTAAAAGTGACCCTGTTTGTATATGTCTACTTGATGATAAAACTTGAACAGATATATGTAATTCAAATATTCCTTCACAACAGTTAAAATTAAAACAAAACGCAGCTTGCCGAATACCAAGAAAACTTGATCATTTTCTGATTTACCGACGAACTTTTTGAAAAACATATTTTTATTTGAAATATTTCAATTGTTTGAGTACCATTATGAGTATTCAAATAAATATTTAAATGACTATTCAAAGTCCATTTTTCCAAATAGTTGACTGGGCAATAAATTGACAACTTTCTGGTTTGAGTGCTAGCAAACGTCTAGCTTATGTCATCAAAATCCAAACTGCGGATACGATTTTGGCATATATTATAATCTTAATACGTTTTAACTCTTGACAATAGACTAGAAATCTTCACTGTGAACTACAGTTAGCGGCACTTTAGTAGAGCAACCCAAATGTTTCAGAGTTGTTTCAACATGTAACTCTTTAATTGTAGGATAAAAGTGGGAGAAATAACGCATGAGGCCAGATGCTGTAGGTCACTTGGTTAAGCAAGAAACGTTACATAGTGCTTATACTATATAGGGTACCTAATCGATTGTTAAACGATTAAATGGTGACAGTGCTGCGCAATTGTTTTACGTTGAAAAACATCATCAAAATAAAAGTAATTATTATTATAAGTACATAATTTCGGAATATACTTTTGTTTACTTAAATCAATAGTTAATTTTGAATGCTACGGTTCAAAAGGGCTAGTAATTTAAGTTATGAGAAAGATGTTGCCTTATTGGCAATTTTGTTAAAAAATGGTTGCTACATTGTTTACGCCACATTTTAACGTTAATTTTGAAAAATGTGATAAACCTTCTGCAAACATTGTTAACCATTGAGAAAGTGTAAATTAACACATTTCGTGGTTTTTAAAGGAGTTAAATAGAAAATGACTCTCGTCGATGTTGCTTTTCATTAAGAACTATCAAAATGACAGTTAGCAGGCTTATTTTTAGCTGATAGTAAGAATCTCGATCATGCAAGGCGTTATTTGAGCTACTGTAGTCTTCAAATCTATTCAGCATGGATGGTATGGGCATTCAAATGTTAAATAGGCCTAATAACATGATCACTAAAAAAGTTTAAAAGATATCCAAGTTGTAACTTCCAAAGAACAAGATAAACACATCACAGTAACAGGCTGTCTTAATATGTAAGAATCTGTCTTAATTCTGAAATGTGTAAACAGAAAACCTGAGTTTTCGGACATCTTACCATCATGTTTTTTGGCTGCGTATATGAATAAGATATTACCATTTATCAGTTTTAACCTGTTCAAGAATAGTTAAGAAAGTATTTTTGTATCCAAAAAAATACTAGAAAAATTCTTCTAATTGTAGATGAGCATACAGCTCATTGGAAATATTTGAAAATCCTAGAATACTATATCAAATACACATAATCTTATCTTTATCCAGCCAAAACACATATGCACTGCAACTACAATGTTTTGACATTTCGAACGTTTTTTATACTCAAACCGTTCAAACATGAATGATTAATCATCCAAACAGAAACTATTTTAAGTACTAAGCAGGTGAATGCGTGCTATTTAATTATCAAATGCTATTTCAGGTTTTAGAGTATCCAGGTTTATCTACTAAAACATGTGATATCTGTTTATTATAAGCAGATAAGCAATAATTGGAGTAGGAATTGATCTAAAAATTGTGAGAACTTTGGTCCATAGAGACGATTAGCTTACTAAACTTCCGCCGTCTTTTTTGCGTCTTGAGAGGTCCATAATCAAAAATATCAAAATTCTTCACTCACAACAGAGAAACAAATACATTAAATTAAGTTTTGTAGAGCACGGTCCAATTCTGTAAATTCTTAAGGTGTTGTCAGTTAAAATAGTGAATTTTATTTGAAAATATAGCAAAAAGTAAAACAATGAATGAACCGAAGATAAGACGACTAAATATATCAAAATAATGAGAGGAAGTAATAATCCAAAACACAAAAGGACAAAGAAAACACAACAAGAACAATAAAACATCTTCCTAACAAAAAAATCTGATGGCGAGAAGATTTTGAGAGATTCAACAAAATCGTGGAAGTCGACTACATCGAATGCATTTAACGGTCATTAATGATTGAACGAATCATTTACCATGTATAAAACACCCAAGCTGTAACAAATAAATTGGAACTTCAGTTAAGGTGCGCATGCATCTCTCTCCCTTATTCTACGCATCTTTGAATAATAATAAATAAATGTCGGATAATTTGAATTGAAATAACTTTTTGGAGACATTTTTTGTTATATTTGTAATAGTGTTTAGGATTATGTAAAATAATTTTAACTTTATTTTTTCCTTAAACGCAATGCAAGACATCCTTTTATTTTTATCCTATTTACATACATTAATAGATAATTGAGCGGGACAAGAATTAAAATGCACATTTTAAATGATTTTGGGAAGATAGCCTAATTGGTAATATTGCTAAGGTACTTTTATCTTCTCTTTTTCTCATTTTAACTCCTTGTTTAAATGACGTGGTGTTCTCAGTTCATTTTGGCTAACTCTGTTCGAAGCCATTCTCTTTAGTTCTCTGGTGTCCTTTATTCTTTGCCATTCTTCTTATGCCCTCTTCCCAATGTATTCTTTGTCTCCCCTGTTTTCTTTTACTTCGAGACCTGATTTGTTTCTAACTTTTTTTTTGGTATTCTAAATATATGGCCTTTCATTTCTTCTATCTTTTTCTCTATAAACTAGTAGTGGGCGTACTTCTAATTCTTCTCTTATTACATAGTTTCTCACTTTAGTTACTTCATATCCACAGTAGGTAGTTTGTTCTTGTTCTTTCCCCGCTTAGTTTACACTTTTTTATTCAGCCTAATATTTAAATGAAGTGCACGTTCAACATATATTTTTTAAATATTCCATCTATGACGGTTTGAGATTTTTTTAGCGTATACGCTACAAAGATTAAGTTTATGCATGATAAGCATATAGAAAATATAATTCAATAAATTGTTTCGTAATTGCTTGATGTACTTTGAAGTAGTTATTTTATAGAAATAGTTGTAATATGAAAATGCTCTCTCAGGGTACCCATTTAATCCCCTGTAGCTCATCTGCAACTCCAGGACTCCTTGTTACGGCCTTTTAAAGGGTGATTTTGTTGGATGTTTTTCTAAGCTCGCAAATTACTTTATAGCGATGATTCAGGTATAATTTTTGCAACACCATCGAATTTGTTTCATCTACGACCTTTTGCAGCCTTTCGTTATTAAATGTTTTGCAAGATAATTATCTGGCAGCCGTCTGTTACCCTGTTGTTTGGAAAAATAAGCTACAAAATGCTTGGCTTCAAATTGTGTAAAAAGGAGGGTAAGTAAACACTTTATTATAAATATTACAAACGTAACTAGTATTCTCACACAAAGTCAACGATGACGAATGATGCAAACGTAGTTTCCTTTTCAAGTTCTTATGTATTGATACCTGTGATTGAGGAGTGAAAAGTCGTTGCGTTTTATTTTGCACGAAAATATTTTTCAAGATGCAAAAGCGACATGCAATTCTGAAGTTACATACGTGTGGAAAGAAGCCTTAGAAATCTTTCGGTTGCTTAAGAACAGAGGCGTTGGATGACTCTAAGCATATCGGCTGATGTAAGCGGACATCGCAAGCATCTAAAGCACCATGAGAGAGAATTCGTAGAAATCCGCGTCGTAGTCGGAAAAAGTTGGCATTCAGATAAAGAAGTCTTGAAGTACCGTTCAAAAGGCACTCAAGGACTAAAAGCTTCAAAACGTGGTACACAGGACTTACTAGACCTATAGCAAAACGAGAATCGCGCGACGAGGTGACGAGGAACTAGAGAAGCATTTGAAGAACTTCTTTTTGACGAAAAGGGACATGTACGATCGTGTAAATAATATCTAGAAAATTTAGAAAGTTATGATTATGCTATGGTGTAATGTGATGCCAGATGAACGGATAAAACCAAGCTTGTTTTCGTTCGTTAAGGAGTTAGAAAGCACATAGGTGATATTTTATAAATCGCTGTCAAGCCTTTTTCCAATATCCTCCTCGAACACATCAGGATTGGAACTTCCAGCAGGACTCCGAGCCGTTGCACAACAGGAAAGTTGTGGTTAAAGAACAATGTGCCCGTTTCCTTTTAGAAGAGTGGTCTTATGTGTCATCAGACCTAAACCCCTTGGATTATTCCATATGGCATGAACTTCAGATGAAAGTGTGATATCCTCCTCATGCAAATGCGAGCGCTTTAAAGAAATCCGTCGAGAAAGAATACTCAATGTAATTTCTCAATGGGGACAATATAATGTATTTGCACAGTTTACTAATTTTCAGTCCAATTACAAAAAAACTACTATACAATCTGTTTGTGCTCGAAGTTCTCAGCTCACTCGGCATTATAAAATGTGAAATATTGAACTAGGATGTTCGTTTTCACCATAACATTTCTAGATCCTCTTAACATCAATCCATTGCGTTAATAAATAATTGCTGCAAACAGGGCTAAAATGTCTTAAATATAGTTAGTTCAGGGTGTTTTCATTTTTTCTTTTCTGATTATGCATGTGTTTATTTAGTACTTCTACTTATAAAATTGTTTATGAAACACACAAAGGGACGAGACCATTTAATGAAATAATCTTAGAAGGAAATAATTTTGACCTGATGGTACATAATTATTGTGACGGTTAAAGAAATATGTGTTAGTGGTTGATACGAGACACGTTATTTATTTATTATTCTGCTGATGCTGATGATATCTCTGTTTCAGCTCTGTTTTAGAACACGAAAAAAAAAGAAGTTGATATATTTTCTTAATACTAAAAAATTCAAGTTATGTACGTAATTATTTGTTTATCCATGTTATAAACTACGAGAAACACAAAACTATTTATGCGATATACTGAACTTAGGAAAGCGAGCAAACCAATACATGCTATTCCTCAAAATTCCCAAGTATTCCCTAGCAAATAATATTATTGAAGTAATTTATCTCCTTAAAATAAATGTTATTGTAGAAGCTTTAAAATATACGAAATAAATACTAAAATGAATTTATATGATAAACACAAAATCGCAAAATATAACAATAAAACTTCAACATTAATGAATGAATGAATAAAAACAACAGCAACATCTCACTGAACACGTCAGCCCCAATTTAACATGATACGTTATGGTCGACTTGGACCAATTAAAAATTGGAAAGTTTCTGTTATCTTACGTTTAGAGATAGAAAGGAAAAATAATTAAATTCGGCTAAAAACAAAACAGTATGTACCACTTTTTATTATTTATTATTATATGATGATATTAAATGCATCAATTTAAAGAACAAACTCAATAGAATTTTATTTGCCCGCGTACGTTTTCGACATGATATTAAGCATGATTTTGTGTTTTTCACCCTTGCAATAAAATGGATCGGAACAGCCCCTTTGTGCGGAGTGACAGACAGAATTATGCTTGATAAATGCTCCCCTTTGGAGCGGCGAATCTGTATTACAACACCTCCGCGCTTAATATTTCGAAAAGAAAACCGAGCACAGAGAAGTGAAAGGTGCAGAAATTGAGTAATTTCTAATGTCGTCCCGAGACAATCGTCGCCGCACAAATCGACCTGCACCATGGTTAGTTTTTAAATGGGAACGAAAAGACGATTACTACATGAACGGCTCCATAAGTACAAGGCTAGAGTTCATCCTGACCGGTCAAAAGTGGATGATCGTTTAAGATGAAGCGGCCGCTGCTTAAGATTCCTCGCCAATTAATTAAAGCGAAACTTCGGCCGACTATAAAGATTCGCGTCGGTCATTCTAATTGAAGAACGGATCACGTCGAGTCTATCCACTTGGTGTACGAAGTTGCGTTCGTGATGGGAACGACGTTCGTTTTGTGCTTCCGCAATAGCAGTAATAACATGGAATTACACACATCTTGACAACTAAACAACTTGTTTAGAGCGAACCTCGGCCGTGCCGTTGGTACAGGCACGACATTAATAGTCTATTTAAGGAAAACTGCAAAAATAGAAAGCGCCGAGGTGCTGCAGCTGATCAAACGCTCCGAGTTCTATTTATCCTTGCCACTCTTCGTGATATATTGTTATTGGGCGCCACCAATCTATACGACGCCGTGAACAAGTATTAAATTTTAAATTATTAGCCCGCTCCTGTGCGAAACAGAAAGAAAATCGACGAGGAGCGCATAATGCCCGTCTCCCATAAATTTTGCCGACGAGTCTTGCTTAAATTACTACGTCTCATTGTTGTTCGGCCAGATCCTCGGCATTAAATGCTACTAAGCCGAAGAAAGTGCACGCGGTGTTGCTGAAACGCACCTCGAAGAACACTTCGTTGGGCGGCGGGAGTCGCAGCATATACGTATCTAATACATTTTCGTTAACTTCTGGGACTTCTGCTCCAGTTTGCCACGTACAACTGGCACAGTTCCACTTTATCGACTACGTTATAAATCGTAGCGAAACATTTCACTTTTATTATTTACTTTCCCATTTAAGCGACTACAGAATGATTACACCGGTTTGATGATTAATAGGCTTTCAGCTATAGATAGAAGTTTCGATTAAACCTTCAAAAGTAGTGGTTTGTTGCACCATCTCACATTTGTTGTGGTAAACAATGCGTAGATATTTGTGATTGGCACCTTTTTAATTTTACAGCCCCTAAATGCAGATTAAATTAAAACCTATGTTACAATAAAATAATCTATCGAGAAACTATAGCATTCGAATTATAAAAATTTAATTATTACTTTATGTCTACGCCCATATTTGGTATAGAAAAGAACAATAAATAAAAAAGTAAATACTTACGCTGTTGGAAAAAACATTGAGTTTTAATCTTTTACATTTAGAAATTACAAAGATTTCTAAAGGACGTCAGTTTGGTACAGGTGTATAAAAAGTAAATGCATGTTAATCTTACTATGTTATTCAATAAACGTATGATGTAAAAATAGTAATATCTAATATATTAACTTGAAATTCTAAAAAGCAATTTAATAAAAAAAAGATTAATATACCGACGATAAAAAGATGCTTTCGCAACAAAATTCCGTATTAGAAAGCCAAATAAATCAAAGCAACTGCTCTCGAAACGTTACCACACACGACTTAAAAATAAAATTCAATAAAAAGGCATAGCTGTATTGAACACATGCCAAAGATCGGCTGGCGCATTCTACGTGGTAACGTCTAAACATTTGCGGCCCTACAATCAGCTGCCATTGTATAATTTTTGTTCAAATGTGTAGTTCTTTTTTGCATAAAATAATAGATTTTTCTTCGTCATACTCCATAGTGATAATAATTAACAAAATTAATTCAATAAATTAACTTTTTAATTTGCATTTAGTCAGTCAGAATGCTAATTTTATTACATGTTGTTACATTTATTTGGCTACCTCGTCTTTGTATTTCTGTGTAAAAATGTAACGACTGCTCGGGGACTTCAAACCAACCCTAAGTTGTAAGCCTGGCGCTTTTACCCCTAGGTGATACAGCTTCTGAAATGATTTATTTTTAGTGTTATATGTGTAATAATACATTAGTTTTAGCAAAAGAATAGTGTAACTCTTAAACCTCGATTGGGACGAATTGGTGATAAATCGACTAGGTAACTAAACTTAAAAAAACCGAGATAAAGGGTGAAAGTTAGGTTCATAAATACTAGGACATCTGGGTACTTTATAAGAAAACAACTATGGTGATGGCAGTTTATTTGATAATTAGCATATTGCCCTAGTAACCTATGCAGATTTCTAGTGTGTTAATTTCTTTCTTCTTCACATTTTAAGTGATTTATTAAAAGTAATTTTTTATGATTTCTAAAGTGCTTTTGAAAATACAAATCCAACCGAAGTAAACATTAACGTATCTACTTTAATTTTCTCTGATACATCAATTCTAATTCCGATAGGACAGTTGTTTGTTTGTGTTTCTGAATGTAAATTATAGTTCTTTTTATAACTATGAACTATAGAAGAATTTCGTATATTCTGCCATGTTACTAGTTCAGTAATTCATCCCATTACAACCATAAGTCGGTACAGATACTTGAATCCGAGTGAAATTCTTGTAATGTGTGTATTATTTGGATGGATATTTCTTTGTTGTGGAGTCGTAATTAAAAAAAAACTATAATAGTCACATTGTAATTTTTTAGCCAATTTGGCTTTCAAACATATTGCAAGCCGTCTTTATATATTTTTTTCGTCATTTCATAGTGATTCGATTCGATTTTACTTACGATGAAAAAAGTTTTAAAGATCTTTGTTTTTTACTGATTGGATACTAAAGGATGATCTTTCCTTCGGAATTAAAGTTTTTGTACTTTAATATTAATTATTTAGAGGCTTATAAACGTCATCAATGCGATGCTGCATATGTGTAACTTCTTGTCGGAAAAAAACTTTGGCAAAAGCTCTTTATACTTAATAAGCCTAATTTAACTAATTTATAAAATGCAACTAAATAACATAAAAACATTTTGTAAGTTAATTAACTTCCAAACAATACCAAGAATAATAAACCACATAATGGATTTTTAATAGAATTTTGACATTTTCTTGGGAAACCTCCCGAACAAACTTTGTTATTTATGTTATTTAAGTTTCGGTTTGGTGTGCAAAAGTCCTGCTACATCACCTTTGCATAATCAAGTTTTTAATTATAATATATATATTTCAAATGTTTTTCCTAACCATGAATTATTCGTCAATGATATGATCATTAATTTCTAAAAAAAGTTGTGGATAAACCGTGGCTTAGAATAACTTCAGCTTGAGATGATACTGCCATAAGGAACAACTTTGGCCGATAGAACCCTTCATTTCACTAAATTAACCAAATTATATTACCAATGTTAACTCTCAAAATTAGTGTCCAAATATGCACTATAAGGGGAAAATTGATTTTGTATTAAGATGTGAACCCGAAAAGAAATCACTCATTTCTGAGACGCAAGGATACTTTCGTTCGCAATGGGCTAAAAATTATAGAAACTGTATCAGAGAGTAGTTGTAGAATGTGATATTTAGTGACAAATAGTACGTTAGAAGAGAGGTTTCTTAAAATCAAATATTCACTAAATTCTACAATTAAATATCGAATTCTTGGTATAAGTTTACCCGACTACTCAGGAAGTTTGTTAAGAATAATGAATTCCACGAAATAGTATAAATTATTTCAGAATGACATATTGCCCATTGGAAAAGACTTGTTTGGAGATGAACATTGTATTCTCTACGATAATAATTTATCTTGATTCGAACCTGGGTACCTACTAACAAAATTAACAGCCCGCTGAATCTCTATGTCTTTCTTACTCTTAAAATAATTATGACAGAGAATAGCAAATATGATATTAAAAAAACAATAAAAACAAAATTAATCAAATATCTAATTACATGGTTTCTCCAAACTTGGGGCATTCTTATTTTATTTGGGGGAGAGGGGGTTAGTTAATTCGACAATGAGTTGTTAATAAGAATTTTTTGCATTTTTATAATTCTAGAGGTCTTATATACATTATAGAGATATACATTGCGACATACACATTTTTAAAATTAAAATCAGAACGAGAGAAAGAAAGACCGCCAAAAAAGAAGAACAGTGAGAGCATATAGTTGATTAGGGAGTGCATGAATTCAGAAAAGTGAAGCAACTTTCTTCCAAACTCCTCCACCCCTTTCAGTGTTTTTTAACATTAACAACTATACGAAATATATTAAAATGTCGTTTTGTTCTGCGTATAGCAAGAAATTTGTATACAAATTAAAAGAACACTTGTTACTTTCATACCTAAGTCAATATTTTTGTATGAAAAAAATAAAAAAAATATCTGCCACGAGAAAATTAACGTCAGGTAACACGATATTTTACGTATTCGAGCTTCACTTCCAATGAGTTCGATCAAATCGTCTGTGCTTTGAATATTACTATTGCCCACGTAATAGTTGTCTTATTTCGTTACTTTTATCAAGCGCGAAGTATTTTCATTCGCGAAAACCGGTATTCGTCACTTTCGAGCATCGAAATCTTACATTTTCCATTCTCGCAAATTTTTCTATCTTGCTGGCCACTTTCGTTCTTTTTTTATTTCATGGACGACATGTTCTTTGAAAGTTTGTTCAGAATAAGTTAATGGCCTCCACGTAAATAAAAGTTCACTTTTTCAATAATCATAATTATTATATATCACGGAAATTCAGATTTAAGGATACTTAGGTGGAACATGGTCAAAAAAAGATTGGAAACCATTGATCTAATTCAAGCTTATATTTTGAAGGGTCGAGTTTCAGAGCCTTGTGAATTTCATGCAAAAGGCTGACCAGTTAAACATTAATATTTAGTTTAGATTTAAGTAACATTTTTCGTAAGTTTGAGATTTCTCCTCTACTTTACAATCTAGGCTATATAATGTGGTAATTATACTTTTTTTGATTAAAATTATAAAAATATTCTGTCTGCGTAATATAAAGAACTGGCCAAAAAATATTTAGTAGTGTACTATACGTTCAATTTTCCTTAATTTTTGAAATGCAAGACTTTTTTCACACCACTGTTAAGTTTGGGAATAAATTAGTCAAATTAGTGTTTTTCTCATTTTTAAATTAGTGCATTAAATAAGGATTCTAGATTGCAACAAACTTCCATTAGGACATTTTAAATTATGGATATTCGAAATCCACTTGCCAATACGTTGGCAAATTTATGTAACAGCTGCAACATATAGGTAGTAGTATTCGACATGTTTATCTATTATTCATTCGAATACATGATAACTCGGCAATAACTTGACCTATCAAAACGGACGACGTAGACAGTCGAATTAGAGCCCTTCATTTTGTTATAAATATAGACACCGCATTTTAAATTTAGAATGTAACGTACAATTAAAATAAAATTATTTATGGTACAAATATATAGACGGTTTTCACATTATCGACGTGATGTCAAAATTGCAGGAAAAAAGCAAAAAGCAATAAATTGGTTACAAAGGTACGAATTTATTTCCCAGCCGAGCGTGTTTTCAGAAATATGTTAATTCGAGTCGTTAAATATTAATGCAGCCTAACAAATACGAGCCAATTTGCGGCATATCAAGCAAATAAAAAACACTCTACGTCAAACATTTCAGGTAATTGACCAAAACTTTATTACACATTAATATTTTGTGAGAACACCCAATTTCGGGCGACGCCAAGAAGCAGAGTTTACGAATTGATAGTCCAGCCCGACCGCTTTAATTCGTGTCGGGTATTCCGATGGCCGAATTAAAATTCCCGCGCTTGTTATTTTAATTCGGCTGTAGTATTTCAACATTTCCCCAAAAACGTCTTTTAGCCAAGGAGGCAAGGAACTCGTTTCTGTTCGCTGGTAAATTTATGCTGCCGCCGAGGATCCCGAAATACAGCCAACATTTGCAGTGCTATAGGCGCTTCGGATATCGCGAAATTTGGAAGTGCGGCGCGGGCGCTAGTTTTAATTAGCCGCGGCCGCCGGACTAATTTTTATCGCTGCCGAAACAAGTCCAACTTGGCGGCTCCGATTTTTGAATTAGCAGTGCAAGTTTGCTGGAAGTGCAAAAAGCACATCGCGCGTTTTAATTAATGCAAAGTTATGCACGGCAGCGAGTAGAACGGCTTTTTTGTCCAGCGCGATTCTGTAGAACAATGGCTACGACTACGGCTAGGACACGGCCGCTTTTTCGCCAAATGCGCTAAACAGTTTGCCATGAATACGTAACATTCCGGGAGGTAGCCCACTTATCTTAAAATAAGTCGTGGAGAACGCGCCTTTCAAATGTCAAATTAAAATACGCATTGGACAGTGGACCTTGAGGAATAATATGATTTGTTTGTTTATCGTGCCGCAAAGACAAATAATGGATTAAAAATAAATACCGTCGACACAAGATTACAAATGATTTCATTTTGTTATTTTTTTACTAGGACGTCAAGTGGAAATAACAAAGGTGTTAAGTGCGCATCTTCGTAAGTTCATTTGTTTTTAGAACGTCACCATTATCAGAATCTTATAAGACGGACAAAGTATAAACCACATTGCTTCAAGGTAATATTAATTATAATAGTTAACATATCTAAACTTTTATTTAATAAAATTCAATTTATCGACCTTGACAATACATTTTAATTATTAATTAAAATATCACAGATAATGTATTATCTGCCTTTATTAAAATTGCAACCTTTAGCTATAGAAAAAAATTGAGGTGTAATAATAGAAACTCAATAAAGGTTAACCATTAAAATTGGTTTTAGAAAAAAAAACGCAAAATTATTTTCAATTATTTTTTTTTCTAACCTTACTCCAATTTTGATTATAGGTCTCCTTCATTTTCTTTCATCTATCTCTGTTTTGTACTACTTTAAATCACTGTAGACTAGCGACTCATTTGATGTAACCTCCTCATCTTGCTACTGATCTTCTTTTGCGTCTGCTCTCCAAGTATGGTCTCTATTGTATTATCTTGACATATGTTGTCTCATTTCAACTATGCCACTTTTGTTTTATTGCGGATCCAATCGTTTTTCTTTTTGATTCTTATTGTAATCCATAACACTGATCGTTCCATGGCTCCTCGTAAAACTTATTTTTTGTCCTTATTTTAGCACCGTAAGTCATAACAGGAAGGCCACACATATCAAATACCCGTGTGCTAAGATGCTACGGGGTCTTTTTTTAAATAATTGTTTTAATTTTGTGAACGCTGCCCAAGCCAATCTTCTTTTCTCTATTTCTATTTTTTTGTCTATTAATATAATTTGTCCTAGGTATATATATATATATATATATATATATATATATATATATATATATATATATATATATATATATATATATAATTTCTATGCTATATCCTCTTATCGTTATTTCTGATCCTTCAAGGCATATTATCTTTGCTTCGGTTGCCTTTTAGACCTATCGTTCTCGATGCTGATTCCAGTTCTGTTAACATTATTTTTAAATCTTTTTCCGAGACAGCAAATATGATATCATCTGCGAACTTTAAATGGTTTAGACGTTCTCTATTTATGTTAATTCCTTTTTTTTTGTCCAATCTAGTTGCTTAAAGGGTCTTTCTAAGAGCAGTATAAATAATCTCGGAAATATTATATCCCCTTGTCTTATACCTCTTTCGATCGAAAATTGTTGTGTTTTTTCGCATACTTCTATCACTAATGTCGCTTGCTTGTATACATTCTTTAACATTATAGTGTAGCGATAGTCTATGTGGGCGTTATCAAGTTCTTTCATTATGGCCCAACATTTTATAAGTCGAACGCCATTTCATAATCAACAAAAGCCATGTGTAGCTCCAGGTTTTACTCTTTTGCTTTTTCTAACACTATTTTCCACGGTTAATAGATGGACACGAGTGCTAAACTCTCTTCTGAAAGTTGGCTATTCGACTGATTGATACTGTTCCAATTTGTGTGTTAATTTATATGTAACAATTTTTGTAGGGAACTTATATCAATGACAATAAATTGATTGATCCGTAAGGCAGTGGGATTCTGAGTCTGAGTCTCAGTCTCTACCAGCTGGGGTAGTTTGCTTTTGGAACCTGGCATATACAAGAAAGGTTTATTGACTTTAAAATGCCGCACCTGCCAGTGCGTGTCAGCAGGTGGGAAAAATATAGAAGGGATGCGAATTCATGTGCTACAGAACAAATGTAGGTTGCGACCTGATCTCCACTCTAGTATTAGGAGGTGAGATGGAAATCGAAGCTTGCGTGGGCAGGATCGCGACTCTGAAGTAGACCTATCTTCAATAGGGATCATAGAAGAGTGTCTACCTGCTACTATTATGTACTATATTAATTACTAATTAATTATGTTTAATTTGTAAACATTAACTCAAAAAAATAATATAAAAGTAGATAAAATGTTAATTAGGAATACAAAGTTCCACGCTTTTGATCCATAATTTCTTCGCGAAAGTGGGATTCCTCAAAGCCCTTGAAATAGTTGTTTATGCCACCTCAGCGTTCGACTCAATTTTTTTTTCAAACAGAAAAGTTATGTTTCAGAACCATAATATAATCTGAAGAAGTTATAACAGGCCAAAAAATTTCAAACCCGTGTTGAATTAGAATAAAATTTTTTGGCCATTCCAGAGCGTTTTTCTCCATTACCATCTTCTATCACTGCATACATACCTGTAACGAGTTTTCCCTTCTTAAGATAATCAGTTCCTTTTGTTCTAGAAAGGAGGAAAAGTTTTGTCTATGTAATTCAATATGCAAAATGAAATGCACTCGCTGGTTTGATATGCTCGAGCATTGTCATACACATATTGTTCAAAATCAAATAATGGGCTTTGCCAACAATGTTTAGTGTATTACGAGGGCGAATCAATTATAAACCGAATTTTTCGTAATTTATCGAACCATCATAAATACACAAACATATAATTTTTTTGACTATCGTAAAAAAGTGGTTCTAACAGCAGTAGTAACATCGTCCTCCAAGCGTTTCCTTTAGTATTCTAAACAGATGATTATCACAGGGTGTTAAGTCTGAACTGTACAGTTTATGCAACTATAATGGAACCGACCTTGTAATAAAACAGAATAACATCCTTGTTTGAAAATTCGCATCTTTTTTGACGATATGCGAATTTAATGTTGTTCAAAAGTTGATAGAAGCAATTTCAGTAAGCCTGAATTGGTGGAAATCTATTCGCTGGTCCTTGGGGGATGTCGCGAGAAACTTAATAATAATCTGTTACGCAACGAACAGGGGTATCTTTTCCTCTAACATCGTGATACCGACTTAAGATACAGAGAATTCCCTCTTGATACCCCCTCTTCCCCGTTCACCTCACGACGCACAAAAAACAAGTTGTGGTTTAGATTTAATTTCCCTTGCAGCTGTTTTTGGACCTTCGGGATGCTTTGCGTCTTCTATGTTTGTTTTGTCGCACTTGAATTCGTTTATCCACAATCTAACGGATTCATAGAAAAGACACAAGTCAATCAGTGCTTGTGAAAGATTTCCTTTGTCATTTCCAAAAACAAATTTTACCCATTTACACTGTCACATGACAGGCTTCTGATTAAGCAATTGCTAGAACAATTTGTAACCACATTCGTCTATAAGGAGACTTTACGATTACAGGTTATTTCCATTGCCCTCTACAACTATGCAAATCAAGTTATTCATTAAACCATATACGTAATACATTCGCGTACTTTAAACTAACTCAATGGCATGCCCGCCTAGTTTCCCATGGATTTGAGCTTATTAGTTGGCTACTCACAATTTCTATTTATACGCTGTAGTATTCAAGTATTTTATATCTGTACCATAAGAAGGAGCATCTCATAATCCATTATTTTTTGCCGGGCTCCGGGGCACACGTAACGGTCGCCGGCATCAGGCAATTTCAGTCAGATGCGCAACAAATTTGCGTTTCTTCATCGCCTTATTGCAGCGAGATTAATCAATCAACTGCCCGCTAAGACCTTATTATTAAACAAACATCATTAATTTTCGGGCCTTTTAAAAACTTCGCCGAGATAGCGTTTGAGTTATTGGAGTTCATTTTTCCCGTACGAGCACTTTTAAAAAACCGCCATAAATCCCCAATCTTATTGGATGAAGAGGGAACAACTTGCGGAGATAAAAGTGGCGCCGTTTGTGCTTGCGTTCTACGAGACTTTTTAGATATTCTAATGTGATCGATCGCATACGTTTACCGAAACGTAGGTTTCATCAAAATTGATTTGTTAGCTCTTCATCGGGGTATAATGAAGAATTTGTTACTATTGAGTGAATAATATATCGAATTAAGAGTAACATAAATTTGTTTTAATGACAGGCTAGTATGTATATTCTAAAATATTAATTTTATATTTAGCTTTTATCTTTCCTATCGGTTTTCTTTGGCATCACTCTTATTTTTTTACAATTAAAACAAACATTCAAAATTTATTTTTGTTATATTCAGTTACTTTATTATTCATTTAAAATACTGGAGTAATTAAAATTATTATTGTTTATTATTTTCTTTTACATAGACTTTATAGGGTACTTCATTTATAAATCTAAACAATATTTTGTGACTTATACAATATTTATGAACTAGCATGAATTCATCATGATTTTATATTATATAGGTAGTTTTTCAATTATAAGGAAATCCATATGAATAACCATTTCCAGTTTTATGTTATTTATTGTTACTGCTGGTCATGTGGGTCTTTTTATTGACTATAACAAATAAAAATTTTTATTCGTTGACTTGAATTGTAAACTTCTAATTAGTTTCATATATTTTATAAATTATCAAATGCGATAGATTGAAATATAAATACAACTGTGGTATAGTATGATATCGTCAGTAGCTATACTATATTAAAATTTAATGCCGATAAATCTGAAAATACCACTAAACAGTACAGGTCTGATACAATATCACTTGTTTTTAGAATTTGGGATCATAATCATATAAACCCATAGCCACAACCAATGGTGTTTTGAACTAATTTTGTTTTCTTTGTAAAAGTTCATTTGAAAAAGTGCTTTTAGAAAACTCATCTGTGATCCAAATAATTTGAACATATTGATGGAGTAATTAGCAAAATAGAAGTTTTTCTTCTTTGTTTTGAATAGATGGAAGTATATATATTTAACAAATGCAGTCAGTTCGTGGTTGAGAGGTTAAGGCACTTGAATCTAGGTTCAATCGTGGGCTTCAGAGCCCTGGTGAATAAATTAAAAATTAATGAGTATCTGCATTCGCTTCGAACAAGGGGCAACAATGCGGTCGCCTCGTATCAAAAACAATGCGCGATAACCAGGAAGTAGCGATAATATATATATGGAAACCTTCACCTTCCAAATGGCAACTTATACTCCAATGTGAGGTGCAAACCCTCGAAATTGTTATGTTACAGTAAGTAAAATTAATCACACATTTATGAAGAATTTGATTTTTAATATTTTCTTCTGTTCGAACTTTCTTTTTGTAATTGGTCAGCGTAATCATGTTTCCATTTTTAAAATATTTTTCTTTGGATATTGTCAAACATATTTCTTTAATCTACGTTGAGTTAGTCAAGAGATTATTTGCTTTAGATAAATAATGCATTGGGGATATGTTCCGCAATGCATTATGTAGTTATTTGTGGCTTGATGATGGTCATAATAATCCTTGACAGTTTATCAGTACTTTCAAACCCTGTAGTGTAATAAATGCAATAATTTAATATAAATTTTATAGTAAATTGTACTTTGGAAATCAATATTACATTGATTTTATTTCAGGGTAGAAAATATGTAGTATTTTTATGAATGTCAGTAAGTCATTGGTATCCAATCGGGTATTCTATGTATTTCACGATAATGATAAGTTCACTTACATTATCTAAAATGCTAACCCAACATCCTTCCGTTGAATAGTCTCTTGTTTTTTTCCATATATTTGCATTTAGACGGTTAGTAGCAAAAACTCGTAACGTAGCATATCGTAAACTTACTCTCACCACATATGATAAAATCACGTCAATTTTTGGCTTCATACAACTGTCTGATATATATTTGTTTAGTTTGTGGGTCAATAATAAACATAAATAAGCAAGTCTTTAGCGACGTCTTGTTTGATATTTCATACGTTGACCATAACAGAGCCAAGTATTTTTTTAATGTGAACTTGCTTATAAAGATTTTCAGTGCTAACCAAAAATTTCATTTTCTTCGGAAATTTATTCGGAACGTGTACAGCATTTGTTAATATAATGAAAACCGTCGTGGTACAACAATATAATCTGGCAGCCAATGAGGGTGAACGGAAAAGCGCATGCGTGAATAATGACCTAAGCAAGCAAGAGTACTGTCCAACCGTCGTATTCAAAAGGACTGAACGAGTAGAGCAACGAATTTGCAGGAAATGTCGCTATTCGTGTGATTCATAACGTTTTTGGGGACGACGCAATGAGTACAGCACAAATAGAAGGGTAGCACAAACTCTTTAATGGTAGACAAGATCTTGTAAAGTGTAGGGTCCTAAGTGTCTACTTTAAAAAAGCCTGAAGCATATTCTATTCACAATGTTTCTTCTACCTTATTTATTATTCAATAAATTTCTATCATTTTTGGAATCAGACCTTGTATGTGTAAAATTCGACGTTTTATTATTTTGAAATGATTTGCAACTGTGCAGGGTGTTTTGATTTCCATATTTTCTCAAATTAATAAGTTGGTTTCAATCCTTGTATTTATTTATATTGCCCACTGGTTTTCTAGTCAGTGAAATTCTTTCAAATAGATGGTGTTGCACTTAATACAACAGGATTTAGAGTTTGCTCAATTAGAAAAATTATAACTTCAATATGCGTAATGTAAAACGATTTCACAAAAGAGAAATTTTCACTAATAAAACATGATGAATTCAATGATCATGAAGAAATTATTAATTTTTAAAGGAAAAGCAACAACATCACTTTTAAAGACTAAAAGACAGCTTGCATATACAGCCTTTTTTGAAAATTTGCGTCGACTAAATGTCCTAGTTTAATTTTATTTTCCCTTTCCCTTCGTTTTACATTTTTCACTAATTTCTCCTATACATATGTTTCCAATTTCTTATTACAATTTTATTTAATTCCCAAGATTTGGGATATATTAAAAAAACATATCATGTTGGTTTTTCTAGCAAAGCTTGACAAGTGCGGTTCAAGTAGTACTCAATAACTCTATAATACGCAACATTAAACAAAAAAGAGCTGTTTATATAACTAAATTTTACTTATCATCTTCTTATCGCCAATAACATTGTTTAAAGTACATTACCAATCTTTAATTACAACCGTCCAATTTTTACTTTCCTTATCTTATAATAAGGAAAGTAATGTAATCGGCGGAAATTTGACCTACCCAGTTTTTCACATTTCTGGACGAAATATAGCCTCAGGACACCAAAAAAGTTGGTTTGAGCCATTAGTTCGTGTGTGTGTGTCTGTCGGTCTGTCAGTAAACAGGATATCTCGAGAACCGTAAGAGCTAGAGACTTGAAATTTGGTATGCAAGTTACTTGTAGGTAGGGGACGCAGTGTGAAGCTTTTGGTAAAAATCGGCTGAGCCGTTTGGTCGCATGGTTGAAAAATCGGTTGCAAAGCGGTCGCGAATCTAAGCAGTTGAAGATGCAAAAAATTTATGACAATAAAAATGATTTGTTATCGTGAGATAAACATGAATTTAAAATAAAAGTTCGTAAAATAGGAACTCGACAAAAAATTGAAGCTCAGGATTTTTAATATACCGGGTGTTTATAAAATGTTTCGGGAAATTTATATTACCGTATAGATCAGACCGAGACGAACAAAAAATTACAATGAAATTATTTGATACGAGGTCAAATAAATAAGTTATAGCCGATTAAAAATTAATTAAACGGACCAATCACAGCGCGCTCGGAGAGCTACCGGGCCGACTGCGGGAGGACGAGGGGGGGAGCGCTTGGCTGCTAGGAGGGAGCACGTAGGCGATAATGGCAAAGGCTGTGCGGCCGAGCTCGCACGGTTACCTTCAGTGACGTAGCAAAATTGTAAGTGCGAGTCAATTATTGTCTTTTACTGTTTATTTTAATCAGCTTTCAAGTGTTGGACTCGCGCCTCGTCCTTTTTTAAAATAACAAGTTCCGGGACGAGAGCAGCGCAGGGCCGAGACGATGGAGCCGGTATAATATATAATAATAAGATAAGGAAAATCGTGTGATGTTCACACCAGATTTTTTTTAAATATAATTGATGTTGACATATACATATACCAGTAAGTACTTTAGCATAATGTAAAATTATAATTTTATAGTAATGAATATTAAAGCTATTTAATGGAAATAGCCCCACCCATTTATCTGTACAACCGTCTATAATGGGAATTTCTATATTATGCAATTTATGGCATGTCAGACCTTAATGTTGGGAAATAACCCACCAAAATGATCAAAGCAAGCATTTAAATTCGTTACAAAATTTAGAGATGTTTATCTTTATCATTTGGATTTGTTTATTTCAAAAATAAACGAACGTGCATTCGGGATTGTTAAATTAGAAAGTGTCTCTAAACTGGATGACTCATTTCTTATTAAATCCCGATGCTATGAAATAAAATAAGCTCGTAAAGCAAAATGAGATAAAATGCACCATTAGAATGACAGCGTAACCGCGAAATGGTAGACACTAACTACTTTATAACGATATAAATAACGCTGCTGCCATCTTTTCCCGCGTCTTATGGAATGCGTGATTAGACGAAGTGCGTTTTTGCAATAATAATTATAATTAATAAATTTGTAGAAGCAGGCGGCGAAATAACATAACGGGACCCCGATCGTGCCGCAATAACTCACACGCGTAACAGCGTTGCTGCACAAGAACCCTCGTCCTGCTGAGCATCGGAAGATTCATCAGACTAAAACGGCTTTTAATTTTTCGTCGCTGCGTTTCCATTAGACGATAAACTACAGTTTTATTTGGGGCAGATTTTATTGTCTCATAACGAATGTAATTAAAGTGACAATCGGAATCTGCGCCGGGAATAATTTAGAAGGCGTCCGTGCAAGCTCGGCACAATGGAGTCTTGCAAAGGTACAGCGACTGCGTCTCTTCTAGATTAATTAAGTTTCGCTAGAAAATTGGCCAATAAAATTTTATCTGGTGACCCAATTGGAATACAACGGATACAAAGTGAGCAGCAACTTTCGTGCTGCAGAGCGAGACTGGATCTCAAAATTAATTTGCTCGTGACACTACTTTCTTGGACGCGAAATTATTTATTGCAGCGATTTGCGGCCAACGGCGCCGTCTGCAGATGAACGCTTAAAATGAAATTGGACGCACATATACCCTCATGTTGTTTGAAGGTGGGAAAAGTGACACGACTATCGTCGCTCTTAATCTGGAATGTTTTATCGCCAATATTGGTTAGTAATAAAAGCAAGCGCGCTTTGAATAGTGCGATTATTTGTTTAATTAATATGGGGCGCGTGGGCAGAACTCGCCGGAATAAACGACGCTGTAGGAAGACAAAGAGAAGTTTTTTGAATTCGATCAGGAAGCGCGATCGAGAGTGGGCATTCGGATCGAACGTTTAACGGGGCCCACGTGCTTTGAAGAAGTGTATTTTCGTTCTGTTTATTGTTCTTTATGTTCATGAACTGTATCACGCTCGACGCGGTGGGTAAATTCCTCGCACTCCTAATACTCGAGGAGTTACTCATTCGACACCTTTACGCTTTGCTGTAGGCCGCATTCCTCCTCGTAATTTACGAAAACGTACGAATATTAATCATTGAAGATGACGATAATGAAACATCAATTAACGTGCTTTATGCAAACGTCGATCTCATTAACGACGTTCAAAATGATGTCGTGCAGAAGAGATTACGAATCACCTACCTCACGATTTGAAAGTTGGAGCGATCTATTAGCCAAATCCCCAATCTGCAAGATCAAGAATTCAAATCGACAATTACCCAATAGGCGGAGATGTAATGCAATTTGTCTTAGAGTAAAGATAGAAGAAACGATTTAAAATTAATTATCCTAGTCAATTAAATTTTATGCAAGTTAGCTTGATTTTCTTATTATAGAAAGAATCATCACAATTTTATGAATGCATGAACAAATGAATGGTAATAGAGAAATAAATAAAGATTCCGAGATTCTTCTTTGTTAGTGTTTTTCTCGTGAATGTCCTTTTTAATTAAGATTTTTAGATATATTTTTGTTAGTTTTTAACATAAAGTACGTGTAGTGGTTGTCCACTTCTCTGCAGTATTAAGAATTATAACGAATTAAATTCAAAGAACAACAACGTCAACAGTTTTTAGCGAATTATGGTTCTCAATCTGTTTTAAAGCGGAATCACCTTTTGATAAAAATTTTGTTGTTTATCCTCTTGTGGCCTCCCCCGTTCCTTAATTCGACCCCGCGATCCACATTGTGAGAACTACTAGAATAGGCTATTATATCGGACGTTTTTTAAAATATCTTTTACTGCAAAAATATGAACCGAAAATATAATTTTAGAAAACTTAAGCTGCAGAATCAAATACTCGGTGCAATTTTTTTTAGTTATATAACAAATATTGTACAATGGTTCCATACTGCAAAATGTGGTCGATAATTTTTTTTTTAATTTGAATCATTCTTTGTTATATAAGATGTAATAACCCAAAAATAGTCACATTAACATTTCAATTGTTTGAACATTTTAGATACTTAATCAATTAATTTCAAAATAAAGGTGCATTTTAAGTTGCCCCAAATTCATTTAGACCGATAAACTTTAAATCTAGATACCTCATTAACTTTTTTAAATATCACCTTTATTGTTGACCAGCACTGCTTTTAGTAACTTTAACGTTTAAACGAGATTGCATTCTTTTGGAACCACAACATCATTGCTCTGGAATAGTGTCTGAGCTTTAGTAAAAGTCGCTTCTGCAGATACTTACTACTGTGTACAAATATAACCCGGAATTTTGTTATAATTTTTGAAATTCTTATTTATTCTTAAAAATCTATTTCATCGCCTTCGAAGTAATCCCCCTCGGCTGCAATGCACTTATGCCAGCGAATTTTCCACTCATCAAAACACTTTGAAAAGTCCTGTTTCGGTATGGCCTTCAGCGCCTTCTTCGATTCGGCTTGAATCTCTTCTATCGTGTCAAAACGGTGCCCCGGAGCGGTCTTTTCATTTTGCTGAATAGCCAGAAGTCACATGGAGCTAAATCAGGCGAATACGGCGGTTGCGGAACGATATGGGTGGAATCTTTAGCGAAATGGTCACGAATAAATTGAGGGTTTTTGGAACCAAACGAGATTTGACTTTTTTGAGGCACAAAACTTCCTTCAAAATGGTGTTGACTGATTCATTTGAAATGCCAACGATGTCAGCAAGCTCTCTAGTTGTCAATCGACGATTTTGGAGCACCAATTCCTTAATTTTCGCGACGTGCTGTTCGTCAGTTGATGTTCTTGGACGTCTTTGATGTGGTTCGTCTTCAACGCCTTCACGACCCTCTTTGAACATTTTATGCCATTCGTATACTTGTGTTTTAGACATAGCCTGTTCACCGAAGGCTTTTTGTAACATTCTGAGCGTTTCCGCAGCAGACATATCATTTCTAACACAAAATTTAATCGAACTTCTTTGTTGATTATTTTCTGACATGGTAAAAATCGAAAAAGTTAATTTTGGTTGTTTACGTCACTCTTCAACTAATTAAGATAACCTAAAATTTGACACAGATGTCAGTAGCAGTCCTACCAACTTAAAACTAAAAAGGTTTGTGCCCAACGAAATGCCCGCGCAGTTTAAATTAAAAATTCCGGTTTATATTTGTACACAGTAGTAATTCGATAAATTTCTTGGTGATGCCCCAATGTAATGAAATATTTTGCTATTTTGCTATTGTGCTTACAACTGTAATCCGCTTGCCAAACAAACAGTTTTTCGCGGACTTGGACCTCTTTTTTATTTAACAATTCGTTAGAGCTTTTTATTGGTTAGGTGTAGTACAAAACATCATGACAAGCAATTTCTGCAAAATTAATTTTATAATGGACTTCGTCCAATATGACTATAAAAACCCAGTAAAAAACTTTTTGTAGAACCTTACAACTTTTTTTTTCTTATACCCTGCTTTTCTTCACTCACTGGCATTTATTTGATATATTAAGACTTTTTAAAAATATGTATACCGCGGACTAAGAAAAATTTAAATGTTTAGTTAGTTCTATTTAGTAATTTTTAATGTATTTATGCAAAATTAATTCTCCCATTTTTCTCGAAGACGACATTATGACAATATAAATGAATAACACAAGCCGTTAGTAGAACGGGATTCATAGATTGAATTATATGAAAAGTAAAGAAGGGTCGCAAGACACTCAACTAAGTTGCTAAATCATTAATAAAAGCCCTCACTTCTGCACATGTTTCCTCCATACTTAAACCAATTGCCCTTTTGACTAAAATGAAACAAAATGATCAATAAATTTAAAAAAAAATACTAATAGGAGCAAGTACAATGAGTGGAAAAGCAATTTGACTTTTATTTCTACATTTTGATTTTTTCGCAAATGATAGTTTTGCAACTGACACTGAATAATAACAAATATATCAATTATATTTTCACTCTTCTTATCACGTTAGCATAAATACTTATCCATATTAGAGGTAGTTGCATTTTTCGTTATTTGTGAAGTAAATCTTAACACTGCACTACTGATAGACTGTTCTCTTTATCTTTCTTTTAAGAGGATATTAAATAGCATTGAAAAGAAAATGGGCTTTATTAATTTGCTCTTTTTATTTCCTCTTTTGTTAATTTTTCCTCTTTTTTAGTCTTACGTGATTTATAAGTTATTTTTTTAAATTTTTCCGAAATTATGTTAATTCCACAACAGTTTCTCTGGATTTACTACTTATTTTTAAAAAATAACCAAGTATTAAGAACACGAATAAGAAGTTATCTCGAAAAACAAGAAAGATGGTGACAAGTAAGAAAATGTCTTATTAATAAGCTAGTATGTGTTAAGGCATCAATCCTTCAGAGTTCCTCAGTGGAACCACATTTTTACGAAGTTTTTTTTGTAAATCCTAATATCCATGGCGACATCCACTAGTCTGTCACATAAATTTCAACCTGCTTTCATGTTCATATTTTTCAAATCGTGTTTATTTGGTTTTTTGAAAAAATGTCAAGCAATTTCTTGTATATGTACATATATATCTAATGTACGCACGTAATGTAGATATACGTTTCCCTTAAAATTTATAGAGTAGAATTTTTTGTAGTTTCCTATCTCCGAGGATTTACAACACGAATTTACATTTGCCTTCATTTTTTATAGGGTGCAGTAGTAATACATTCATAGATATCGAAAATCTGCGGTCAGATGCAACGTTTTTACTAGTCAGTAAAATGCCAGGACATCATGAGTCAGTTACATCGGGAGCTCCATCAGAAGACGATCTCGACGCAGATTTCTTGGACAATTTGCAAATTGTTATTTTTATGTCTATTGGCGATAAAGTTTTATTTAATTTTTATAACGAGAATCGACAGTATGTAATTGTTGATAAATATATACTCTAATCAAACCAAAGGGATCGAAATTCTTACATTGAAGCACTTTTATCTACCAAGAAGGGGGTAAAAATCAAAGAGTAGGAAAAACGAGCTTCAAAATCGACGTTCTAGAAAAAATATTTTCCACTTGCATATCTATTATGTTTAATTAGTCATCTACCTGTTGAAGTTCCGAATATTAAGAAAAAAACAATTTAGGGCTTAAAGAATTGAAATAAGTTTAAATAATACGAGAGCCATTTATGGAGGATGCAATTATTGGCTATTTTCAGAACATTAGATGAAATTTGATAGTAAAAAATCAGAGGGTTGTACGTCCCTCTCATCTTTTAAATTCAGATATGGCAGTTCAATTGTAGCTGACGTTAGTTCGCCACGCATTTACCATAATATTGTAAACACGTCAAATTCTATTTCTATACACTGTCTTTTTTTAATTATATCTAACCACTATACAAATATACGACATTATTTATGGAAATTTAATACATCAGCATCCATACATACGCACGTACATTTTTCTCCCAAGCTTCAAAACAAAGTTTGCGTAAATAACAATTAATTAACATTAATCGCTTTAGTTGCATTTTTTTGTTCGATAATATTATGATAACATTTCTATATAAATATATGCATGAACCATAAACAAATGTTTTAAAAATAGAGGCAATAAATTACAATTAACGCAATTGATACAATTGTGCGGCTTATCGGACTTAGCAAGCAGCTTCTGATTTGGCCTTTCTTAATTGCGATCAATCGATCGGCGCTTTCTGCTTTGTTTCGGCTAGAAATTGCGTTACTATTCGCAAGCAGCAGAGGATGCTTCAAATTATCTGCGGCCGACGACGGCGGTGTAATATTTGGAAACCTGGTAAAAGTCCATTTATCTGCCGTCTGACACCATTAACGCAGATATAAAACCGCTATCTCCATTTTCGCAATGTTAGTCACTTTTGATGCCGAACCCGAAGCAGCCTGCAGCCTCAATATAATATTTCTTGTTTTTATGAGTTACAGAAAGCACTTTAATTATTAGATTAATTAAATTACGGCGATGTGAAACGATGCAACGATTACAGCGAGTCTTCTAGTTATGAGGCAATTTTAATCGCATAAATTCTTTTTAACGATCTTCTATACTAATATTTCGATGAAACACATATTCAACGAAAATTTTATGGCCTAAAACATTAATAGAATGGATTCAACAAATTATATTTTTTGAGGATTAGATAACTAATCTTAAATATAGTGTAATATAAGTTTACGTAATATATTTTTTTCAACTTTAATTATATTTAACTATCAATTTCAGTAAATTATAGTTATTATCTAATGGCAATTTTTCAAACGACTAATATTTTGGAGACAATTATCGATTATGATATTCCATAGTGAGCATGCAACTAAAACGCCACTACAACAGCTTTCAAATTCAATTTTAAGAAAACTTTAAATTCACTTTCATAATGGCGCTAGATTAGGAATATTGGAAAGATATTTTTCGTGAAAATTAATTTACTCTCCATTTACCACCGAATAAGATGTATAATAATGGTAAGACTCTACGCCCCGCGTGAGCACGGCCTGCGAACTGAGAGGTTAAGGCTCTCATATGTTCGCTCTCTCTGCCCAGTCGTCGCGCACCATCTCTGATGCGGGGCGATGTGGCAAGCACCGGGCCAAGACGACCGCCATTATTACCCCTTGTTCGAATGAACGCAGGTAATCAATTATTTTTAGTGACTGAGTAGGCCACCCGCCAGGCATCAGAGAGCACCGGGAATTGAACCAGGGCCCGTCAGCATCGCAGCCCGCCCCTCAACCAATTCCTCATTCGTGTTAAACTAATTTTTAAAAAATATGTTTGAAGGCCTTCTTTGTGATAATTTGCTTACTTACTTTATCTTCTTTCATTTACCTCACGGTGTTGGGGAGTGATAATTTGCAAGACATTAAGTACCCTTTTCAGAAAATTTACAAACGGCCTTTCGTACAAGAGCTTTTCCAAATAAATTTTTCAAATCCCATTGTACAAAAATAGCAATGATCATGATGATCCCTGAACCATTTTCAGAGAAAAATTGAAAGAATTTTGGCATATTGTGCGTTAATCTATATTTTTGAAATAACATAATTATTTCCTTTGTATGTTACAGTACACTTACGAGAATTTTGTTAACTTAGAGATTCAGTTGTTATTTAAAGATTTTTAAGATTTTAAAGCAGTACACGTTCGGACATAATTTAAGTGCATAATTCTTAGCATCACCTTTTTAAATTCAAACGACGAAACAGAAACAATTGGAATGTTTATCAAAAACAGGTTTTTGAATATAAAGGAGGATGCAGCAACGCAGAACGTGTAACATAAAATGATGGGAATGCTGCAAGTGTTCCGACTTTATTTGCATGAAATTCCGAGGAGGCGAAATCAGGTTTGAGTGCAGCCTTATGCTAATACTTCAAAAGAACTAATAGCGCCGAATCAAAACACAAACTTCGCGGAAACACCGTTTCCAGCGGCCGGAGCCGGCGAAATAATTAAAATTTATTTTTCGTTCAAGCGCCCAACTTCTGACGCAGAAAATTACGGCCCCTTCCCGGCATAAATCGCGCAGTTTTTCAGGGTGTATTTGCGATGCGCCCCGCGATCTGCCCGGCCGCTTTCCTGCACAAATGCCAGTTCTCGAAACACAATCCGCCATTAGTGAATTTTTGGGATTGCTGGGGCTCGCACGCATTCCTGAAAAGGCGCTTGCTTGCAGTGCATGTAAATGTGAAAGATGGAGGTAAAAAAATTAAATGCTCGTTGCCGGCTGCAGATTGAAGAAGCTTATAAAATATTAATAAGGCAAATAAAAACGCGGCCGTCTTAAACCGCAATTTAAAAGTGAAATCGCAGTCAATTTTAAAAACATGAAGCAAGGGATGCATCGGAACTAAATTTGAAGTCTCAATGGGACTTTGCTAATTAATTACTGTGCATTACAATTTAACAATAAAAAATATTAAGCAACAGTCTCATTATTTATTCGATCTATAGAGAGTAACTTATTTTTTACATTAAATTCCAAATTTATTACCTGTTATTTAAAGCTATAAGTAAATGTGATCTATGTACTAATACACATGAGGGGTGAAGTTAGCAAGTGATAACTCCCCTAGTTCATAAAATAACAGTTTACTGATGTAAAACATCCATAGGTCACTGTTTTTTAACCCTTTTCTGATTTCAGGATGAATGTAGAGTTGCTTTGCTTCCTCATTGGAATATTTAAAAAGGAGCTGTTCGAGATAGTTTCTTGTTAGTCTACTGATTTCTTCTTCAACAAGCGGTATACCAGGATCTTATTACTAATGTAGCATGGTAAATTAATAATCATTTGTATCTTCGATTGGAGTCTATATTATTTGTATTGCATGTGAGTTTTCTTTGCTGTGATGTGTGCTTTGCATGTGGTGAAGCCTTTTCGCCCTTGAACCTTAATATGCGGCGATGCTGACTTTGATATCGCAGTTTTGCCGTCACAAAACGGCATGGGCTTTAGCCAAATTTCATGCAAGCAGCTCATTATTTCGTCTAGTCCGATAAATTCGCATTTCGCATTCCCGCAAATATTCACGTATCGCAGCTCGGCCAATTTGGTCGTGTCTCAACATCCGCAGATACCAGATCGCAACGCAGTGTCCACTTGGAATCGCCGACGAAGCCGAAGCCGAAGCCGATTCAGGTGAGCGTCTGTAATTCATTGGTTGATATCGGTAGCCGCCCCATGCTAACGCGCCTCGTTTAAGGGACGATTTGGCCTTATCGGCTGACCTTCCATTTAGCTACTACGTTTCTCACCACCGGACCAGGCTATTTACATGCCTCCATTATGTCTCGAGCCGCATCGGTATCGTATCTACACGCATCCAGATGCGGTTTTTTGCGTCTTCCAGCATGTGAGTTTTGATCAATTATTAGTACCAGGTATTTTACTGCCTGTTGTTTAATATGAATGTGATTTGTCTGGTTAACTGTAACTCTCCATCTATCCAGCCAAACTTATATTTGGTTGAGATGAATAGAAAAAGGAACCTAAGACGCTTCCTTAAGGAACACCAGATTTTACAGGGTAAAAATTGGAGGTTTCAGTATTGAATCTTATTTGAAAGTATCGGTTTATGAGATATGATTTTAGGATCAGATAGTGTGGGAATGGATAATTTAAGTTTATACAGAAGACATTCGTGCCATACTTGTTGAACGCCTAAGAAGGCTTTGTTGTACAGTTGAGTCCCTAAAGCCGAATTGGTGGGTTGGTATTACCTACTGTGTTTATTTCGGTGTCTAAGAGATTATTTTGAGTAAAATCTTTTCCAAGGTTTTAGACATCATCAGTGGTAAGCTTATTGACCGCTACGAGGAAGCAGAGTAGTTCATGAAGTATGACATATATTGCAGATGACAGGTCCATGCCTACACTTTACATGGTGGGTCAAAGTTGCATAGTTTTCATAAATATAACTTGAGAACCGCAGGCAATAAAAAGTGTTTTAGCGAATTAAATGTTATCACTAGCAAAAATTGCTAATTAACGCAGAAACAACAAAAAGGCGTTTATAATTATTATTTATTTTGTCTAATTCGACATAATTAGGACAGCGCTGATTTGTGAGAGGCTATAGACAGAATAGTTTTTTGATTGGTCTTTCCGAGGTCCGTATTTTAATGCGAATGGACTGATTGACAACAACCGCTGATGTGACCCTCTCGTTCTTATAATTTGAATCCGTGCGATTTTTTCTTCTGAGTCACATGAACCAATTGGTGTGTTGTTCTCTCATCAATAATATTATTTAAGAGGTGTGTGTTGGGGTGACAAATGCTGTCTTAAGACATACCGGAAGTGTCTGCCAGAGTGCAAATGTCACATTTTTGTAGCTCGGATATGTATAAGATATTGGTTACTGTATTTAATGAAATCAAACATGTAATCTAGTTTTTATTTTAGTTTTCATTATCGACCATAATTTTCTTAATCTTCATTAGACTAACATTTGGGGCCTCGATCCTTCATAAATCAATTTATATTATTTTAATTAAATTATAGTTAAAAAACAGTCGCTGGTGTTCCCTATAAATTTACCTTAAAACACTTCGTAAATGCCATTTTGCCATTGATATTTTATTTAGAGTACCGGTCAAAAGTACAAATTTATCTATAATTATTGTTTGACTATATCGATGGACCTAAATGTTTTATGTGTTTAGTGTGGAACCTTCTCGGATGCTACCGTTGTTTGAAAGACGAATCTCAATTCCCGCCTGGGTTATCGATTTTTTTCCGAAAATCGTCAAATTGATGATTTTTTCTTTGTGTTTTAGATTTCTTTTTTATTGTTTTGTAATTTGCAAAACCATATTATTTATATAGTATAGTATGAGACGACCATTCGTATCCAAGAATTTGACTTGGACGGATCGTGAGGCGATCGCTAGAGGCCGCTCTTTGGGATTGAACATTGGGGCGGAACATTGACCGGATAAAATCAACTGGAAGGCCTTCCAAGACATCTCCAAACAGCGATCGAGTGATTACAAGCAGCAGCAAGAACAACGCCACCAACAGAGAGCTCAAGCAGCACCACGGAGTTCAGATCTGTTGTATTTAAATTTCGAGATTGTTTTGGATCGATTCGTGTTATAGATCTCTGCCGAGACGGTGAAATGTTGCCTTCGTGTTGCTGCAATTATTGCAATTATTGGTGATTATTTAGAGCTCTTTCCATGCCTCTGTTGTCGGACCACTGCATAGAGTAGAGGGCATCATGAATAAGGACATTTTGGCTGACTATATGCTACCGTATGTGCGAGCAAACATGATTCTAGGTTGGATATTACGGTATGATAACGACATCAAGCATTCGTCTCGCTTGGTCGAGGACTGGTTCGGTCAGCGCCGAGCGACTCTCATGGATTGGATTGGCCGAGACAGTCCCCCGACTTAAAGCCCAATGAACACTTGTGGGAAGATTTGGAAAGGGCCCTCCAGGACAAAACCGCCAAGAATTGTGCCGAAAAGTTCGTGCAACTTCAGCAGGCCTGGAAGGCCCTTCCTGCCTTGTGGCCTCTATGTCTCGAAGGTGTCAGGCAGTGACCGATGCAATGGGCATGGGAACCAATTACTAGGATAGTAATATTAGAGAAGACCAGCCATATACTGTTTCTGAACTTTGTTTGTTTGTTATAGCTTTTCAAATGCCCATGACCGTTTTGGTGATCTTTGCATTTTTTACTATTGAATTAATAACTCCGGTTATTAAAATCGTTATTGTTCAAGGGTCTGGTACAAAGTTTGTGTTATCTATGAGAAAGAGTAACAAACAATTCAAAACATTACCACAACGCTGAACAGAGTTATGAAGCAAAGTACAGTTTTTCGTATACTTTTGAGCGGTACTGCATGTACCTTTGTATTTTTTCTAACTTTCGTCGTTATCCAATTAGATAATTCATATGTAAAAGAACGTTATAATGGCGATTTTATTCAAGAATTCCCAATTTGTACTAAATAAGCAGTGGTGACATCATAAAGTGTTCTGATAAAAATAAAATTTCAACAGTAGGTAATATGTTATGGATTTTTTACTACAACATAGATAATAGTTTACTACTGACCAACACATACGCAGCTGTTGCAATTCTCATTGAAAATTGTGGGGCGAGGAACAGTTAGGCTAACATACCTTTAAAGCTTAAAGGAACGTTTTCCCAATAATATCAAATATTATAATCAAGATTTTCACTAAAATAAACTAACAATTTTGTAAAAAGCTGATTTAGTTAAGTATATTTTACATAAATAATATTCAAATATAATTACGAAAAGTTTATTAGTAAGAAAGGGTAAAGATAAGCTCTTTCGTTTACTCGTTTGTATGTATGTATTCAAGGAGAAATGTAATAATATGTGGCATTGTAATTCTAATTGTTATTCTAACACGGAACACGCAGTTCCCTGTTAATCATTCGATGTTATTAAGAATCACCCTCATCAAGGTTTTTTAAGCAGAATTATCTTACCGATTCAATCTGAAAGGATAGTTGCATTTTAAACGACAAGAAAAAATTCTATTGTAAAATTTTAATAGCATTTTCTTGGTAGATGTTATCGTTTAAAAGCAAGACTTTCCATTGTAGAGCTGATAGAACAATTCAGCAATTATTTGCAAATAGTTTATAATCACAAGCAGGATAAAGTAAAACCTGCTGGTATTACACTTGGGGTAGATAATAGTCTATTTAGTTTTATTTATACATAAAACTTTCATTATTGATTATCTCTTACGTGACCGTGGAAGTTAGATCACTAAACTTGCTTTGATAAAATTATAACTAATAAGTTAAGAACCACTCGTTTAAATTCACTTATTCGTTAGCTGCATTAATCAACCATTAATGACTAACAATCCAGATTTGTTTTTAAATTACAAAACACATAATCAAAAACTAACCGAGAAGCTTTCTGATATACTCATTACTGTAAAGTTTTGTTATCGCACACGTTTTTATTTCTAGATTTCGAAATACTAAATTTGTCAAAATTGTCTTCCTTATCAAAAATCTTGCATAAACACAAGATTAAATGATATATGTGCCTAAAAGAAATTAACTTTAGCTGATTTATTGAATAATTAGCCAGCTAAATACTCTCTATTAGATAGGGACCATGGGAAAAAATTGAAACGTTCACACTTATGGTTAAAACGCAGATAAGGCGGCTGCCGGAGAATATTAGAGGCACACAATTGGAGGTTGGTCGGTTTTAGGAACCAGAAATGCAATAAAAGAGACCCAAATTAAAAGCGCCTTAAATACAATTGGGATGCGTGGTCTTGCGTTAAGGGATAACTCTTAGTGCAAATATATCTTTTAAATGAGAATGGGGGGAATTTCCGTTACTAAATCTAAAAATTATACCACATACATTAAATAAGAAAACTTCTAAGTTACATTCTAAAAAGCCAATTTTTATCCTTTAACGTTCGCATGTTCGGTGTATTGCAAGCGGCGCATCCATGAAAATTACCCGTCTTGCATCAGTAATGTAAAACAAATTTACTTAATACGATTAGATTAAGCGAAAACCAACATATTTGTAGAGAAAATATCAGGTAGTAGATAACGATGTTTTTAACATAGAAAAACGTACTTCGCCGTCATCTAGATCATTCGCGGGCGATTTATTATTTCGTTCAAGCAGAGCTCGCTCGAAAGGAAAAACAGCTGCGAGCCGACTGAAGGAAAGCATCCCAATTTTCATGACCTTTTCTCCGTACTCTGTCGAGTTCGCTTTGAACTGTGCGCACAGCCACATTAGAAACAAATAAATGTAACTAAATTTAGAAAGCGCCGAACGCAAACTAGAATGCCTCAGAATGAGCAGCGTTGCCCTCTCCGCACTATTATTAAAAATGCTTTCAGAGTAATAAACCCGCTGATCATGTGCCAAAAATTCGTTTGCGTTCGCTTTCGACTTTCTGGGAATTAACAAAGACGCCTCTTATTTTTATTCGATCGCGCTTACGTGCGCCGTAGTTGTCACAAATCCCGTAGTAGATTTTAATGAAATGCGTGCGACCGCTGATAACACGTAATCACCGCACAGATAACAAAATCAAACATTATAGCAAATACGCCGACGTTTGGACCAGCCGCGTAAAATAAACCGTGCAGCCATTAAATTTATTTGCATTTGCGTAAACACCGGGTTAATTTTCGAATAAATCCGCGCGCGCCGCGCCGAGCCCTCAAATTATTTTAATCATAAACTAGGCGCATCTGCAAATAGCACGCCGGACGAAACGAATCTGGCGAAAATAATTAATCGCGGCCTTGCTAATTTAGATATGCGGATTCCCTGGTGCTCAGAACGTGCTCGGCTCCTTCGACATGGCAAAACTATTTACAGTTGTGGCTGGATAAACCGGGAGATTAGTGTTAGTAATCGCGTTAAAAATACGCGCTCCAAGGTTCAAAATTCTGTTATTTAGGCGCGCGATACGGGGGCACTTAAAAACATTCGGTGACCCAATTGACGCGTCGCTTCGCGCCGGGGGGCAAAAATCGACAGCGTGCTATTATCTCAGTTTGTGGGCTAACTGCGGCTAAAAATAAATCCCCACGTTTAATGACTCGTTTGGGTTGAATCCACTCTCCACTGTGGACCGGCTTCGACTATTTTGATACATCATTACGGTGCAAAAGCGAGAGCGGCAGTTCTTCGGGAGAAAGGAATTCTTGTGGGCCACGGAGAAAACGAAATGAATTGTACTTGATTTACAAATACTTCTAAATGAGGCTATACGAATATATAAAAATTAATAATAACTGATCCCGTCTTTAGACCTCTAAATGAGCGTAGAACGCTTTTAGGATGTGAGTAAACATAAAATTGATTGTCAGTGAATTTAAAACACCAACAAATTCAGGTAGATATTTCCAACTACATCAGAAATAGAAATTTTATTTGCAGTTTACAATCCAAACAAAAAATATACTTATTTAATTTTGATTTCGTTGCCCTAACATCGACCACAAAACATCGAACTGTGAGAAATAAAGAACAAGACTTTAAACAATGTAAAAAGATAAACAAGCATATGTATATGTATGGGAAATATACATCCTCTATTGACGCAAAAAAGTAAAAAGCAAAAATTGCAAAAGAAATTATAATTATGATAAAGTTGCAATAAATAAAAAAATAAAAAATAAAGATTGATGATACGTATACAACAAAAGATTATATTCTATAAAATTCTCCAAGAAGAAATTAATAAATACAAGAGAATTTTGAAATAAGTTGAGCAAATAAAATGGAATTTATCAGAAAATAAGGGTGATGCCATATAGCAATAATAGAACATTATAAAATTCAAAATAATATTAAAAGAAATAATCAGCAACAACTCAAACAACTAATAACAGCAGCCATGAAACTAGCTAAGAATAAAATAAAAGAAAAGAAGTCCAGGAACAAAAAAAAAAACTGATGTAGAACGAACAACTCTACAGGTGGGAAAAAGAACAATGCAATATACAGAAATAAACTATATATTAAAAAAGAAGATTTCAAAATAGAAAATATCGTGGTTTAAAATGCCTTTATTTATCTTGAGGTAGACCAAAGATAGTTTCCATAAAAAAAATAAAATTGAAAAGAACAAAACAATATAGACAAAATAATACTAGTGAAAATGTTTTATAACAATCTGCATATCATAAAAATAAAACCTAATGCCGACACAATGGAAAACACACAAGAAAAAATAATGAAAGTAAACTCATAAAATTGATCAGATATTGAAATTTATGACTGAAGCATCACTATTACAATTAAAAACTAATAAAAGGAGAAAAGAGAGAACGTAAAATAGAAAAACTAAAAGAACTGCATTGATAAAGCATGGTCATACCATTTTTAAAAAGGAAACAGAGACAACAACATACAGATAATTTTTCATGAAAATAATAATCAACTGTGTAACATCCAAAATGGATGCTTACTAAACTATAGAACAAACCGGGTTCCAAAACAATATAATAAATCCGATCACCTACTAACCATGAGGACATAATCGGGAAGGCAAAATGAATATCATTTTACCTTCATCTATTATGAAACAGCTTTCGCTAGTATGAAACTGTGGACGGTGGAAAGAGCCACGAACAATTGTCGAATCAATTCGTGCTTCAGACAATTTATGTAATATAAACAAAGCGATGATGCCACAAAACCTATATCGTTAAGAAGAGACGTTTGGCAAAGCGATGTCATCTGCCCAAAGCTTTTTACATCAGCAATAACGTTCTGATCACACAGTAAAGACATAAATAAAAATGGAAAAACACAAAATGACCTAAGAATAAAAAGCCTCAACAATGGCAACTTAAAAACAGTAAATTAATACATACATCTTGGACAACAATTTAGAATAAATAAAGAAAATACTAAACACAAGAAAAGTTAGATTAACCTGGGCAGATTTTGCGAAATTAAAAAGTGTGTTAACAAAAAGGAAAATACCTCAACATCTTAGAACTTCTTCCAATTCTGATACACGGCTTACAAACTTGAACAAAAACACGAAGATAAATGTAAAACTTGCAGATAAGAAAACAAGTATCTGGATCGGAAGAATAATAAAAGTAAAAGATGCAAGGGAAATGGTAGCAAGCTTGCAGTTGGACTTCGCAGGACATAATACCAGACAATCGGACAATATATGGATACAATAATGGAAGCCATAGTTCGAAAAAGATCAAGAGGCCAACCACAGATGAGATGGGCGATGATCTAAAAAGGGTAGGAAGCTTACATTGGAAAAGACTTTAGGGAGACTAATGTCCAAATTTGGATGACGTAAGACAAAAAAAAAGACGACGCCAATATAACAATCAGCACGATTAAGCTAGACATTAAAAAAACAATTTTTGCACATCTTAATCATTACTAACAATAAGACAATCGATCCGAAATCATCATCACAATGTTTCGATAAAGAGAAAGATATAGATAACAATATTTCCAAATAATTAAATATATATGAAATTTTTTTATTCCAATAATCATTTTTCCCCTCCCCTTATTTTTTCATTATTTCAAGCAAAGGCCGATGGCAAATGATTTTTCTTTTCTACCCAGATCTTTTCATCAGATAAAGCCGACATTCCTCTGCTTAAACCGACATTGCAACCTGTCAAAATCAAGCTACCTTACAAATGCTGCGGCCGATTGTGCAGCCTTCCAAAAATAAAAGAAACGGGGGAATTATGCAAATCGCCCCTAGGAATCCCGAGAACGCTTAGAAACAGGTACTACCTCAAACATAATTGGGCGAGGGATTAAACAGGCCCCTTCCGAAGAAATTGCTGGCCGGCCGGTCATAAACGGCAATTGTCTCCGCGGCATGTTCTGTTCGCCAGATGTAGCACTGGCTGCGGAGGGCTGCGTGCAGTAACCCACCCCGGCGGCCTGTTGAATGCGGCCTTTAAAGTTGTTTTGCCGGGCCCGAAAATGTTGATTTATGATTGGCAGTAAAAAACGTTTTATGAAAAGTGGCTGAGCGTGCTGCAGCCGAACCATTTCGCATTTGATTAGTTGAAAGTAAAAACAACCTGGATAAGGAACGGGGTGCTCCAATCAATTGTACTCATGATTAGGTTCGAAAGGCGCTGCACTAATCTCAAACGCATTAGAACCGTTCAGCTCGGCTATGGTCATTGTTTTCCTTTCTAAATAAACCAAGAGAATGTTGGTTGATCCGACGAGACGCTTCCACGTAGTTTGTTGGGCCAGAGAATCTTGATTACGGAGTAGCGAATCGCAGTACACTACTAATTCAGACAGCGCTACAATTACCACATTTGCTATGTTCGAATTAAAGCTGCAATTTAAAGTAATAAAATGTTTATTTTTCCAAGATAAAGAAAACGTGCGTATACGAACTGTCTATTATCAACTATTATATGATAAATTATAAATTACTAAATAGTCACGCGTTCATGTTATGATAAAGTGGTAGATAGTTTCGACTATTTGTAGGTAAAATGTTATCCAAATAGGCGAGACTCTTTTGGAATTATCGTGTATACGGATAGAAAGGCAGGTAGACAAATTAACAAATAGAAATAAGGAAATAATTTTTAATAGCAAATGAATAATTCCGAATCACTATTACAATATTTTTCAAAAATTATCTTCGAAAATAAAAATCTGTTTCTAAGTACAGTCAAACTTCTATACATCGAACTTCCGTATGTCGAATTGCTCCATGAGACGAATTTTTTTGGTGGATGTTGAAAGTTCCACGGTATATTATATATCAACATTTATTAGCAGAATAATAAAAAAACAAAAATATTTAGTTAATCTGGTTTACAACCTTCCTTGCTTAGTTTATCTATTGCCATAAGTGATAACAACTACTCATAATTAAACTTATCAATTATGTTAGTTTCAAGTGAACAACTGTAATGTGTAGATATTGTGTCATCTTTTCGATAATATTTCAGAACATACATAGTTCAATTATATTATTTGTATTCTAGTTATAGTAACATTTGTAATATTGTAAATATTATGTTGTATGTATTTTTAGTTTCTACTCCACGTAAAAGCAAAATGAATGTACTATACTAGATAAAGATAATTCCCATAATTCGCACTGCTTTACCAGAGGGTAGACTTAAAATTCATTTTAACCAGCTATATTGGTCTTTTTTCCATCATCACCACTAATTGAAAAATTATACTTGGTCTCTACTGCTCACTAAACATGTTATTGAAGTTTCTAATATGCTTTTGACCGAAAGACGGAGAAAATCATAATAATAGATGAATTTGCTCTTAGCCCGAAATCAAACCTTTATTTTGAATATGCCGTATAAAGCAGGGAGAATGTTTTCATTAGTTGCCAAGTTTTCATTTTACCGTGAAATTTCCTCAAATAAAAAAAACCCTTGCATATCCTGAGGATGCGAATTTGATTAAAACAGAATTTCAAAATTCGTAGAGCTGTTGAAGAAAGGAACACACAGTTGGACTGAACGATAAACAGACATTTAGAGGTGTTTTGATGAATAGACTTTCGATTCATTAATGAAAATCAGCCCAAATTTTGGATTTTTCATCTACTTGTATGTTGTTGTTTTTTTAAACCCAAATTTAATACGTGGCATACGATAAACTCAAAGCTTCGAAAAATTACTATGGTATGCACACTTAATAGTCCTTCTTGGCATTTAGTCAGTTAACATTTAGCATGCATCTAAATGGGAGGAGCTTTAATTTAGTTGCCATGCACCACACACCCCATCTATCCGTCTGAACAAATTTAAAAAATCCATTGCAAAAATAATTGAATTGGGTTGTTTCAATATCCAAGGCAATAAAAGTTTACTGTTGTTCATCTTATCAATCTTCACGCTATCTTACAAAATGGAATAGTATCAGACTCATAGAATCATATATAAATTATGATTGTTTGATTATGAAAAAGACTACAATAATGCAAATATAGGTAGAGGAGGACGGTGTGAAGTAGACGAGGAATACAACTAGAGAAACGACAAAGAAGAAAATTCTGTTTAAAGTGGTATTTTGGTGAAAACGATATTAAATAGAGAAGGAAGTCCTGTTTTATAGAAATACTTTCTATTTAATAAAGGAATGATGATAAATGCATCATAATACACACAAACAAAATTGATTAACGTCAAGGTGCACACTCAAGCACAGTAAATCTGTTCAATATAAGCAATAGTTTCAAAGGCGTTTAAAGGCTTTCAACAATAAATAAAAACATCACCCCATAAAAAATGTTTTCTTGTCAAGTGGCTGGCAGAGAATAATTTCAAAAATATCTAATATGTTCTTTTTAGGCGAAAAAGTAGATGATTCATAAAAAAAAGTTCCTAAAATACGAGCATATATCGCGAACCAATCACCACCTGCATACAATAATTATGATATAATAATTAATTGTCTGTAACTGTATTTTCTCCTTAATAATGCCAATATAAATTCCAAAATTATACACAGGGAAAACCTAATGGATAAGATATAACAAGAAGTCATCACCTAATCCAACAAGATTCCAATAGATAAGTAATTTTAAAAGATGATAATGGAAAATGAAGAGTACCTTGTGAAGTGCGAGTGTCATTTACAGAGCAAAAAACGAAAAATAAAAATCCCTACCAAAAAATAAGAATCAGAGAGATGTTAATACTATACCCCTAGCCCTACCCACAATAATTGATAACAAAAAATAACTGACTTTTTGTTATAAAAAAAACATTTTATAATCTTCAGTAATTGAGCATTGTTAATAAAGTGATCATTGTACATTTATGCATTAGAACGTACTGGAATTCAAGTACTCTTTCAACATCTAAAGAAATTTGCAAAATTGAGCAAAGACTTTCAACACTAGACATAAACCAAAAGGATATTTCTCAGCATTTAGCATTAAGCCTCACCTTACAGAGTTTGCATTTGGATTCTACTTATTTAAAATCCCAATAATGCACAAATTGCGTTCTTAAGGTTTTAGTTAAGGGGTTTAGGTAAATTATTTAAAACCAACCAAAAATCAATATCCTCCTAAATGGTTTATGAGCAGAAGGAAAAAAAACAAGTACAAGAAATATAATAGTAGGGAGACACGTGTTCGAAGGAGTAGAGAATTCAAATATTTAGGAGTAAGAATTAACGAAAACAGCGACAGCAGCAAAGCTATCGTATATAAGCAGGAAATCGAGCCCATTGCATCTTTAAAAACATGTCACACAACAGAAACTTGAGAAAAACATTGAAGGTTAAGGTGTATAAGTCAACAATCCAATCGGTGGTAACTTACGCTATTGAAACAATGAATCCGACAAAGAAAGATGAGGAAAACTTCAGAGCTTTCGGACATAAAATCATTAGAAAAACAATAGACCAAAAGAAAAAACAGAAGAAGAAAAATACAAACGGATGATGAATTTTGAAATAAGAAACATACAAGAAGACATAGTAAACTTTATAAAACCACAACGTATATGGTATGGGCACGTCTATTGGGGAGACCACGAAACAACAATAAAAAAGATATACAAATAGAAACCAGACCTAAAGGCAAACCAAGAGGAAGGTGGCAAGACCAGATAGAATACGGCCTGCATATTATGAGAAACCAGAGCTGGAGAGCAGACATACAGGATAGGAAAAAATGGAGCAAGATTGTAAATTTGGCGAAAACAGATAGAAAATTAAGAAAATATGGACTGACTTACCAGAGCCCTGCCAAGTCGCTAAGGCTCCATGAAGCAGCAGTTTCAATACCGAAAGGGATGCATGACCTTATGGATGGAAATGGTTATATGAATAAATACAATTGCAAACTGAGTATTGCATCAATTTCCTCCCCATAAAGACGGGCTGCGATGCTGACGGACCCGGGTTCAATTCCCGGTGCTCTCTGATGCCTGGCGGGTGGCCTACTCAATTACTAAAAAATAATTGAGTACCCGCGTTCACTCGAACAAGGCGTAATAATGGCGGTTGCCTAAGGCGCGGTGCTTGCTACATCGCCCCGCTTCAATGATGCGCGACGACCGGCCAAAGAGAGCGAATATGTGAGAGCTTTAACTTCACAGTTTGCAGACCGTGCTCTACGCGGGGGTTAGAGCCTTACCATTATTATTATTTTAACAATAAATGCTGCTGCTGATCTTCCAACTGTTATGATTAGCTTCTAAATGTGACACCGACATCAACTCTGTATTAAAAAATTTGTTACAGTCAAAAACTAAAGTTTACAACAATAAAGTGAGACAGTTCGTTACTGATCTATAACTAGAGTATTTGCTATTTTCGACATTATTGTTGACAAACATCAAGGTTATGCTGTTACAAGCCAAACAAATTTTGGACTTTCTTTTAAAACCGATTAATGCCCATTGGAATGTTCCTATCGAATTCTTTCCAATTAAAGAATTACAGGGTGCGGAGAAGAAAGACTTGATCACTGAAGCATTGCGGCTTTGATGGAATGTGAAATTAAAATTATTACAATTACATGTGATGGATTGCCATCAAACTTGAGTGTTTTTTATTATTTTGACCGGTAATGAAAGTTGCTTTTAGGGTAACTGTAAAACAGTAACTAATTGTTCAGAACACTTATTACATATACTATTACTTTCACTGAAATTGGAAAGCGATAACTGGGAACTGATAACAGTTATGATTGACGGTAATAATAAGAAAGTTAATTGAACTTCAATTCTAAATTAATTAATTTACATTGAATATGGGGTTAAGGATTGCAAATAAATTACGCAAACACGATGGATATTTGAAGATTATGACGGTACAATTTGCAATTCAAACATTCTATTTTATGAACGTTGAAGTGACAGTAAACTTTCTCCGTATTATGAATACATTATTTGTCATTTTTAATTCCCCCCACAACGCACAAATGGGTGACGAGAAGCCACTTGGCTTAAGCAACGTAATTGTTATAACGAAATTTTTAAAATTATATTTAAAAGAAAAACTGGGTTAAAATGCTGGATCACTAACATTCATAATCTGAAACAAATAATACAAAACTTAGTATTTCTAATCGAATTGATTTTATTTTCACATATAATTTAAGTCACGATCATTTTGAACTTTTTTTTTTGGGAACATTCGAATACATGAAGGATATATTAATAAACCCAGTTTTTGCAGTTAAAGCTGCTTACAAAGAAAATTTAGTTCACACATATCTTAAGCCCATATAAAAATACCAATTGTGTGCTTTTTGATTAAATTAAATTTCTTAATCCTTTTAGTATCGATTATAGAAATTCCATTAATTATATTAATAGTTACATAGACCGATCAGTTTTAGTTGAGTCAGAATTTATTTCGGAACGAGATGAACACTATAGATCATGATTACATTTTTAACGACCAAAAAGTATGTATATTAAAGAAAATGATAGTTCACCAGATATGTGGATATGTACGTAAATTTTTAATAAAAAGAATTACATTGATTTTGAGCACAGCAACTACATCTTTACATTAGTTAAAAAAGGTCTTCGTTATCCATCCATTGAAGCACATTCACATAGCAAATATCTGCAAAAATATTGGACAAATAATTGTTAGTGATCTTCAGGCCAACAAATTTGCTAAAAATAAAATAAAGCAGTTCATTTAACATATTTAATTATCACTAAATATGGAAAATAATATTTATTTTCAATAAATTAGTCTTATTTCAGAGATTTTAATTTTATTTTCCATAATAAATAGATTTCGTAAACCTGAAATCTCTTGTTTCATTTATTTACTCTAAGAAGAATATTGATGTGTGTGAACACCTTACACCGTGTTGTCCTCACTATTTAATCTATGGGATATTCAAGTATTTTGTAGTCTTCAATATTCAATCTTCATTCCTCATTAGAACGAACTTGTTAACTGTTCCTACAGTTTTGTTACGCTTTTTTAAATCTTAATCAACGATTAAAAACCAGTTTATATTTGAGTGTAATAATTTAATCTAAATATTCCAAAGCATTTTCTTACACTCACCAACGTCAATTTGCATTTTTGAAAAATTCTGAATATATCCACGATTATAAATATTACATGATTAGGGGGGAACAGAAGATGGGCTCCAATTATTTCCTTTACCGTTGGCAATATAAACAGGTCGAGTTGTTCCGCCCACCCCTGCGGCAGCTACTCGAAAAGGCGATTCGGAAGCGAGAGCTCATTTCCCAAATTAACCCAAAAACGCAGGGTTATTGACACAGCTGACGGCACAAAGCAGTAAATGTAATTAATTAATAAACCGCATCGGTGAAGCAGCTTAATTGCCCACACGTACGCGAAGGTGGCAACGACTCGATACGCCCAGCTCAATCGTCTCGAGCCATTATTATAATGAGATAACAATGACTGCATCCATCCGTCGGGAGACGCCGCGCGCTCCGGCGAGAGCGGGAAGTTAATTGGATGTCGCGTGCTCTGGTGAAATAGTCAGCGGGGCAGTCGAAAAACTTATGCATCACCAAGCGTCAGTTTCGATATCGTGTTTCGGGCGCAGTAGGGTTTAAGGTCGCCCAAAATGAACATCCAGTCACCCAAGCATTGGGTCGGCACGGCGTGTGGGAAACTGAGAATGCAGCGGCGGTGTTACTACCAGTGTGTGAGCTCCGGGCTGCCGCCAGAGATAGTGGTTATTGGAACCAATGGCCCAAATGGTGCTTTATTTAATTATATGTACCGGATAATTGACAAATCTGCGAGGGTCTTCGCTTCTGGGCAGGCCGCAGCCAAACACCCCGAGAAACTTATTCGGGTAAACATAAACACGGCAGTTTTTGGCCCCGAATTGCTGTAAGATGCAACGCGCCACGTGGCACCCGCCTCAACCCCGGCGCTCCGCCGAGCTCGTCGACTGCACACTTTTGTATCAAAATTCAGCGATGTCGCCGTTGGTGAAATAGCGCCGCGACGTGCCCGAATTCTCTTAACGACTGTTTCGACACGATAGATAGATCATCGTTTACATTTTAAAATAGAAGGGCGACCGCGATTCCCCTTTAGTTTTACGAAAACCAAGTACGTCTTATGATGAATATTGATTTTCAATTTCATTCTGTAGTTTTGGATTTGATTGTCATTTAATTATTCACACGGGTTTTCAACAGTCTTGGCGGGACTAGGAAGGACCAACAGACGATATTAATGAACTTCATGAAGGTTGGAAAGGCTGCAAAAGTGAAATATCTATCAGAATATTATTGGTAAATTAGTCAAATCTGCAAGACTTAAATATATTACAATGATTTTCATGATAATCAATATGGTAGGAGGCTCTTAAACATAAACAAAGTTAGAACTCAATCTATAATGAGAGTTCAAAGTTACAAATATGCAATATTAGCGCAATGAATTTTGGAACAAACTTTCAAAAATCTAAAAAAAATGACAAACAAAATGAGGCAAAAATAATTAAAATATAGATATCTAATATCATTTTATAAAATGTAATAATAAAGTTTTGGCAATTTTGAAATGAAGGCTTTGCTCATTATTGTTAGAGAAATAAAGAACTATTTCCTAGTATGTAGTTGTTTAAATAGATAAGAGTTCACACCTGCATGCTGATTAATCAGGCGTTAGTCAACTAACACATTTCAACAGGAAATGCTTAATTAAACTTATCTACGTGAGTTCAGAAGTTGCCGAGTTACGAATGGCACCCACGTAATCTCTTGGGTTTCGCTAAAATAATGATAAAAATAGAGAAGGTTTTGTCACTATTTAAAATCAACATTTCTATCATTAAAAGAAGCAAAAATGTTCTAAATGAGATATTACTAGCAGTACAAAAAATTGAAATGTATCACAATTGCAGATAAATTCTTATTTGGACTTAGCATAGAGGTGAGTGAGCAAGCGCTTGTAGCGCTAGATAAGCCGATATCCAAAACACCTATCCAGAAAAATTCCAATTGGGTCTCATCAGCGACGCTCTTGGGATTGCACGAAATCTCGATTAGGCTACAATGCGCTATCAGCGTGCTATATTTAACCGTGCTAATCAAGTGGAAAATTACAATGCGAAAAATAGTGTTGTTGCAGCGAATCCTTAAAAAGGCGAATCGGCGCAAGTGAATTGCAGAACCGCTGTGAATATCGGCCTTGTCCGCCACTTGCGTGGATTACGGTACTTATTAACGCATTGTTGTTTGAGAGATAATTGAAACCGAAACTGTCGCGATAAACGTTGTTGCTTGATTATCTTACGGCTTTAATCGCAAACTGTTTACAAACCGAATGAAATCTTCTTTTCATAGCTATTTTATTGTTAAATTGACTAGTTAATCTTACTATCATTATCTTATAATTCAATCGATCCAACTAACTCATCAAAGATTTTTAGATAAAAGACTAAAAAATTCAGGCATGCTTCGTATGTTTTGAAACGTACAAATTTACATTCACTTTCATTAGTTGGGAACGAACAACAAGGACAAAATGGACAAATACTGGAAGCGGAAAATAGAACAGAAAAGAAAGAAATAAAATTGGTTATTCCACAAGAAGCAACAAAGAACACCAAGAAATCACCGGGATTTCATCTAATTACATTGAAACAAGATTAAAGGATTAGTAAAACCAACAAACATAATAAATGCAGCATTTTGACTGAAAGGCGTATCAAGTTTTTGGAAAACGAAACATCATATCGACCCTTACCGATAATCTCAAAACTATTTGAAAAATTGTTTCTTAAAAGGCCAAAACAAATAATAGAAAGAAACGAGCTGATTCCAACACACCAGTTCGGTTTCATAAAATCAACATTCTATCGCAGAACAAGTTCACAGGCTAAGAAGTATCGAAAAATCTCGAAGAGAAAAACGTCTGTTCAGCAATCTTCTTAGATGTTGCACAGGGTTTTGATGAAGTTTGGCATCAAGGATTGAACCATAAACTTAGAAAAAAAATACTGCCTAGAGAATTTTTCCAACTACTAAAGCCTTACTATTCAAGATTAAAAAGGAAAACTCCAACTTGTACAAAACTAAGGCAGGCGTACCACAGAGCCGTGTACTAGGACTAGTGTTTCACTTCTTCTAAACCAGTGATATCCTTACAACCATGGCCATTTTCGTAGACGACACTGCAAACTTAGCAATAAGGAAAAGTACTATAGCAACAACAAAAGTGCTACTGCAAGTCTTGAATGAGAATCATGGACAAAAATATGGCGAATCAAATTAAATGTCAGCAAATCGGTGCATATCAATTTCATGAACAAGAAGGATGAATACTTACCAGTAGCACTAATCAACATCATCTTATCACATGCTAATAGAGCAAAGTATCTGGGAATAAACTTGGATGCTGAATTAGAAGAAAAAGGAGTTAATTATAAAATATAGAAAAGTGGTTGCTAGAAAGAAAGTCTCAGCTGTCAATCCATAACAAAATACTTCTGTATGATCAGAAAATAATACCAGTATGGACATACAGTTGTCAACTATTTACTGCGTAAGATTAAAAAAATCCAAATATCTCAAAACAAAGTACTAAGGAGCATCATAAGTGAACTCTGGTAGGTCAGAAACAGGCTCTACAACTCCTAGATAGACGTAGAATTAGACGGAAAACTCAAGAGAATAGACCATTTGAGTTACTGTAAAAGCAGAGTGAAAGTGTTAACTCGTGAAAAATGAGTACCAGAATACCAGAACTGATAAGACAACCGACAGGTGAAATCTCATATAAACATTAGCTAAGAATTGCTGGTTAGTCCTAGACTAGTTGCGTTAAATAAATTTAAAAAAAAACTTAATTATTTGTAAACGAAAGCAAATGTATGGTTAGTAAAGGTTCAGAATAACAAAATGAGCATTTTTAACAAAGACTTTGTATTTGGGCTCCACTAATTTATTTTTGAAAAATAAAACTAAGGCTTTCAAAGGACTATTAATCCGCCACACAATAAACTATTAACAAAGAGCCAGTATAATAAAAGGAGCCTTCAGGTACTAAGAGAGCCCGTTTTCGAGAAATTCTGTAGACAAATAACAAAAATGAAATGAAGTAAAGTAAAAATTTTATTTTCCCCTAAAGTGCAACAAAATAGTAATTTTGTAATAATCATCTCGTTGCTGTGCAGGTAATTATATCACCAACAGCTAAAGGTAATTTAAGACGATGTTTGGAGAACCACAAGCGAAGCTTAAACCTTGAAGATGTAGGAAATTTGCTTCACATATTTTGTAAAACAAATTAGTTAAATAACAATTTCTAATATTTTGTCAAATTAAACGCTCATAATTTTTTAACTATCAGGTCGAGCTACATCAGTAACAGTGAATCTAACCTAGTAAATAAGCCAAATTTGTGGAACAAATTTTACAAAAATTATTAATGCTGAGTTTGGGATGGTTTTCATACTTTTCCCTCGCAAGTCAGCGTTTGGGTTCTTTTTGCTAGATGCCGCCAATTGCTAAGGCAGGTAATTAGTAAGCGTGCCGCTTTGATGTCCCTACAAGGTTCTACGAATTGCCCTAAGCCGGATTATTTTATTACTCAGAACCAGCGGAAACTAGGATCTTGCAAGGGTCAGTTTTATTACTTAACACAGGCATCTTCCAAGATTTTTGGCTACCCTACCCCTCCAACCCTGGCCGAAGTACAAATTTATTTTCTTTTTTCATAGCTCAGGCGGATTGCAGTAAATTTGTTTGTAATTATATTGCGCTAAAACACTTTACAGATCCGTCTATCTATGACGTCGTATACTTTTAGTGTTGTATAGAAGCGAGCAAATAGTCGTTGTCTTTTGTATTTCTTAATTTTCCGATATTTCTGGACGTATTTTTTGTGTGAGTAGTTAGTCTTATTTCAATCTCAGCCGCATTGTTACCAATCAGATAGTAGTGTTTGCTTTTCTATTCTACTCTATCTTCCACGATTAATTAATTTTTTATAAATGCTCATTAAGAAAACAGTTGGTTATAGAGAGAAGCAATTCTAAGATGCTCTTTTGTTGAGAAAATTACATAATTGTAAAATTTGCAATTTACATATCACTGTTTTAAATTAGTACGATAAATATGTATGGTACAAATCACAGAAAAATATTTTTGAGGGTTACTTACGAGAAAACAATTTTCAAAAGCAATATGTGTTTAGTGTTTTAGTAAAGCAACTGAAATTGTGATATCATTTGGTTAGGAGCAATATATTCCGATCTTTTCAATCAAGGTTTCTTGTTAAGGGAAAGTGTTTAAAGAAATATTTTTACTAAAAAATACAGTTACTGAAAAAGCAATCGAAAGAGCAACTAAATTCGAGGTATGTACAAATTTTCAATTCTTTGCAATTGGAAAAACGTGATACAAGTTTGGCTCTTCTATCACACAGCGCTGAAAATGTAAAAGCAATGAAATAATCTTTTTAATGAATTCTTAAGCTCTCTTTTAAAACACGTACCAATGTTATTCTACAAGTGAGAGCTTAAATCAACTGAACGCAAATCAAAGTTCGCGGTTTACTTCCGTTTGACATCCCCGATAGAGAACCACATAACATAGTAAGTGACATTTAAATTAAATGACTCTTTCACACATAGCCCGGTGAGGTGTGTGCCCCATGTTGAGAATCACAAGTCTACAATATTCCTGCCACTAATTCAATTGAAAGTACATCATTTAAATTACTCAACATATTCTCAATAATCTAGCAGTTCGATTTATAAAGTAATCATTAAATGCAATTGCACAAAAGCTGTTTAGAAATCTACGTTAGAGAACCTCAACACTGAGTATTTAAATTCCTGTAAAATGTTTTTTGTGAGGTTTGGATAGAAGCAGAAGCCGCCCATAAGAAATACGTATAATGCACGTAAGCCATATGCAAACATTGGAAAGTTGCGCATGTTCAATTAAAGTAGCGGCAGCAATGTCCTTCCAGGCATTTTGCATAATTATGTTACCCTTGCACCTGTTATCCATTTTATGGTGTAGGAACAGATGTATATTTACTAACTTAATTAATAATTCCCTATCCGTTGTAAAAACGAAGCCAAAATGTGGACAATACTAAAGTTAGGTTATGCAATTTCAGAATCAACACAATCATTCTGTTACTGCTGCCAACATTAATCTAGGGAAAAATTAAAAATTACTGCAAATGAACGTAATAATAAAGTTAAACCGATGTTACGTATTTCTTACGTTTGAACGTATAACGTAAAAAATACGGGAGTGCATTATGAACGAGCGTTCATAAGCTTTGCATTGATTCAATTTTAACTATTATGTATTTCTTATGCTTATGTCCATTATGAATGGGCGCTAAGTTAAATTGTTCCACTTTTCCGATTCAATTAAAAAAATGCGAGACCGGAAAAATCTTTTCCCCAAACCCGACTTTAGCTCTCGACACCCCTGGTCATCAAACTGGAACTGTTTCTTGATAGCAACCGGTTGTTTGAATTTGCATAAAATCGAATCAAAGACGACTACCATAGCATTATTTAAAAAATTAAAAAAATTAATGCAGAGAAAAATACCTTAAAGCGTGCCCTAAGAATTACGAACCCCCTTCTCTCCACCCTTCTCGGCGAAACTGGATGCATGTTGAACATAAAAAAAAACGTAATATTTCAACAGAAAAACGGTATCAAGAAAATCACGTTGCATACGACCATTTGAAGATGGTCGTGTGCAGTCTGCAATCCTATTTTTGAATGATACCACAAAAATCAATTTTTGTGATCTGATTTGATAGCAATAGTAGCAGCGTTGATATAAATGGTGCCTTAGCTAACAGCATCGACTTGTTTGTTAGATAATCTAATGAAAGTAAATCGTTATGCAAAAAAGTGTGCTAAGCTGAACACCTAGATATGTCGTCGCATTTGCAAAGCTTTTATCAGCCCCAGCATCTATAAAGTTCGCCTATGGAATAATAAATCACACACCAATAAAGTGGATTTTCTATTAATGCTGTCTAATTAAACAGCAGCGATTATGAGTGCTCGTTTGCGTTTACATTTGAATAGCATAGCAGAATTTGACATGGCTCGTTCGTTAGTAAACTTGCTAGCAAAAAATGTTTGCGATTTCGTGATAAAGCGCAATTTACATGTATCAGATTTGGTTCCCTCACACTCCGCGACTGTAAATATGTCAGCGGATGTGAGCTACAACGTTTCGTCAGAAGGATTCGCAGGAAGGAAATATGTTGCAGTTCAGCTTCTTAGTTGCAATTGTAATTAGCATTCTTCACTTAACCTTTAATGCGCACGATTGTTTAATTGTCGGCAGCCGGCGGAAGTCCATCTACGAGGACCAGCTTTGCCGCCCGCGTTTGGATATTTTGTTCGGATAGATAATTATAGCGCGGAAAACGCTTGCTCTATTTTTGCCGGCAATAAGCCGCGAGCACGAGTGGGTGCCATAATGCCGAAGCGATTCAAAACGCTCGCGGCACGCAAAAAGCCAATGCACCGCTTCACAGTTTCGCCAACTGCACCGTTAACTCCTCATAATTAGTCATTTTACATTTCTAAAAATAAAATGCCCATGCCGGAACCTTTGACCCCAAACAGTTGTGCAACAATTTATTGGATGTCTCGTGACAAAGCGCAGAATACACGGTTGATTAATTTACGAGTATAGTGGCCACCAAAAATTAGTTAAATTAGTTTATTCATTATTGCAACAGTTGCAATCAGCATAACTTTTTGTACTTCGAGTGTAGCTGTTCTTTTTAACTGTATCTAGGCAACTGTTGCAGACCAGGCAGTTTTTCATCAGTCAAAAGACGCTTTAAACAATTATAATTAACATTTTCGATTAAATAATTTGAATATCATGGGCCACTCTGTATATTCCGAATGACACGGGACAACAAATAAACACTTACATGACAGTGCAATAAATTGTTATAATTATTATAACAATTTCATGTTATACTGTAGTTATTTAATTTAAAAAATATATTTTTTACCTTCTGAGCTATGTACAGGGCAGTGTCCTAGATTTGATGGGATTTGGGGGTTACACTTATTTCTCGGAAAATAGAAAAAAAATCGCATTCATGCGATTGCAAAAATGTATGGTTTGTTACTTATTTATAGACATTTTCATAATATTCTCAAATAATTTACGGATTTTCTCTGTCGTTTAGCAAGTTTCAATGACAACGAATAAAAACAAGATAAAAAAATTCTCAAACTATTTCTGTTTTTATAAAAAAATTGAAACATTGATAACAAAGAAATATACGAGTATTTTGAAAACTACACATGGTAAAACGCTATCTAGAAGTAGAAACTCTGGAAAGAATGCAAATTTATATTTAACCAAAGATAACATTACAATAAGTCTAACAAAGAAGGAATAGAAATATATGAGTGCGCATAGAATATTTGAAAAAATATATAAGAACTCGAGAACTGTAATTTTTACAAAAAATTAATATCAATGTATCAAGGGTTACAAGTGCAAATATAATTTATTATTATTATTATAATTTTACTCAAATAAAATTGAACAGGTAATGCAAGAAAGGAATGTTCAAGACCGATTTGGCTTTAATATTGGTGGAAGATTAGGTCCACATTTTTTCGATGAAAATATAAATCAAGATCTGTGTTAGACTATATACGATTCAATATTCTCTAACAAATATATTTTTAGCAGAATGGGGCACCAGCTCGTGATTCAAAATTTAGTAAAACGTCTTGGAAATAAATTTTATAGCAACTCACTGGGTCTCTAGATGTACGTAGAAATACACAGGTGTTACCCCAAAACCTCACCGAATCTTGGACACGCTATATAATCCAGTCTTCTTTTCTGTGTATCTTGTCAAATTACATTCTACCTGATTTTCTACGTTTCTAACAATTGTTTCTAATATCTCACTAAAAATATACAATTTCCAAATGGGTGATGTCAGCAATATCTTATTCTAGCTGCTAACTATGAAAGGCCGGAAAAGGTCATCATTTTTCAGCTGGATTCGGTTAAGAGATAATTGAACAATACCTTTTTGCAACAAAAAGATACTTATAAATGTGCTCGTCGGGTTAAAGTCTGCATATTAATTGGCTTGACATCTGCAAACGCCAACCTTGCAAACAATGTACTAAATTGCCAGATTGCGATGCAGCCCGAAACCGCGCCGCCGAGACCTTGCATTAATGAATTCTGATCCTCGAAATACTTCCTATCGAATCTGTAGGGCCGGCAATACAGAAATTGCGATAAGCGAACCGCAATCGAGTCCTGCGCCAAATAGACGAGCCAGCGAACGAGCAACGTTTCCCTGCAGTTAATTCCCATAAATATTAATTGGCGAAACAACAAACAAGTTATCCTTGCGTGATACATTAGAATCGGTTTCTACAGTTTCAATCACAATACGCGAACTGGATTTTAAATCATTCCTTTGCTAGAAAATTAAAGGCATCACCACTTCGCCACTGCGGCGGCGGACCTTTACTTTCTAAAAATTAACGATTAAGCAAGCCCATATCTTCCTTTGGAAATTACGCAAGGATGCCGCTTCCTTTTCCGTTTCTGTTTCCTTTATTTTGGCCAACTTTCATAGATTTCAAATTCACAAGTGCCGCGGCGCGGCCGTCGCACGATAATTATCTGTCATTTTTGAACAGACACACTTTCTCGCGAGCGTTGCATAAGCTCTTATCAGAGGTAAGCCACAAATAAGCGACTCGGCGAAAATGCAGCGAGGAAAACGAATCCAGTTATGGCTGATTAGCAGGCGCCCTTCAAAGCCGCCATCTATAAAATGCGAACACTTAATTAAAAAGAAAAACTACAGCCAGCATTCCCGGCACGTCGCGCTAATTTACATGAAATACAAATTGTTATTTTGCGCAGTACGTGACAATGAAGCAAATAAAACCCGCTTTATTTCCACTTGTGCTTCCTAAGCATGGAGAGTTCACAGAAATGTCATCTTCGCGAAAAATATTTCTGCGATCTGCACATAGAAGTGCAAACACGTTAGCAGATAGATTTTACACTGTTATTATTGATTATATAGCCTGATATGGCCCCAATATAGAAAATTATTTATCATAATATGAACAACTTATGTATTCATGCATCAGCTTTACAGCTGAATAACTCCTGCTTGATAACACGTTGAAATAAAATAACTAGAGAACTATTTTATTAAAAAACAATGAAGTTGTTTGCGACATGATACAAGCTGAGTAAATGAAAAGTAAAATGTGAATAATTTATTTATCGTTTACATAATTAAATCACAAATGTTAACAACGGGTATTAAACATAATATAAATAGTAAAAACAATTGTGTTCCGTTTAAAAATATGAAAAATAATAATACTAATAAAGTGCTTACTTTTGTACAATAATTAATAAGTAAACTTTAATGTGTCTATTGTTTTCAAGAAATATTAAATAATAATAAAACGGTATAAAATAATTACATAAATTAAAAAATACAACAACAAAAGGAATACACCGAATAAATATGTATTTTTATTTTCCTTATCCTATAATAAGGAAAGTAATATAATCGGCGGAAATTTGACCTACCCAGTTTTTCACATTACGAAATATAGCCGCAGGACACCAAAAAAGTTGTTTTGAACCATTTGTGTGTGTATGTGCGTGTGTGGTGTGTGTGTGTGTGTGTGTGTGTGTGTGTGTGTGTGTGTGTGGGTGTGCGCGTGTGCGTGCGTGCGTGTCGGTCTGTCAGTAAACAAGATATCTTGAGAATCGTAAGAGCTAGAGACTTGAAATTTGGTATGCAAGTTACTTGTAGGTAGGGGACGCAGTGCGAAGCTTTTAGTAAAAATCGGCAGAGCCGATACAAAAAATTTATGAGAATAAAAATGATTTGTTATCATGAGATAAACATGAATTTAAAATAAAAGTTGGTAAAATAGGAACTCGAAAAAAAATTGAAGCTCAGGATTTTTAATATACCGGGTGTATATAAAATGATTCGGGAAATTTATATTACCGGATAGATCAAACCGAGATGAACAAAAAATTACAATGAAATTTTTTGATCCGAGGTCAAATAAATAAGTTATAGCCGATTAAAAATTAATTAAACGTACCAATCACAGCGCGCTCGGAGAGCTACCGGGTCGACTGCGGGAGGACGAGGGGGGGGGGGGGGGGGGAGCGCTTAGCCGCTAGGAGGGAGCACGTAGGCGATAATGGCGAAGGCTGAGCGACCGAGCTCGCGTGGTTACCTTCAGTGACGTAGCAAAATTTTAAGTACGAGTCAATTATTATCTTGTACTGTTTATTTTAATCAGCTTTCGAGTGTTGGACTATATATATATATATATATATATATATATATGTAATAATAATAATAATAATAATAGGATAAAGAAAGTCGTGTGATGTTCACACCAGATTTTTTTAATATGTATATATGAATAATATAAATTTGTACAAAAAGAAAACATTTGTTAGGTTGAATTAAACTAATGTTAAAGTGGGTGGCCTTACAATTCCCTATAAATAAGTGGAAGTCAAAAAAGACTGTTTTCTGAAACGGGCGGTTGGCAACACTGCATAATATCTTAAAACCTCTTTTGTTTAGTGTTCTTATTTTTACCCTGATTTTAAGTCATTTTAATCTAATCACTTAAATGGACTAAGAGAAAAATTCGTACAGCGATACATTTTCTATACCCAGAGAGAGCAAACGATACAGGCCTAGATGCGCCCGGCTCACTTGCGCCTCAGAAAAATGCCAACAAAAATAATGGTCTCATTTGCGCCCAACGTTGTAGCTCATTAGTCATTAATCGTTAATCAAGTTTTTGTACATAAAATAAAGTGCGAAACGAAAACAAGTCAACATTTTTATTATACTGGTAAATGTGTAAATAATACAAATAATACAAGGAAGTACAATTTTAAAGAAATTAGTCTTAATAAAAATTATTAGCGATCCTTAAAACCATCAAAGGATTGTCCACTTTCACCATTTCTCGTTTCTATTGAATATTCCACTACAAAAAAGGGAGGACTTCATAATATATAGTCGCATATTTCAAAATAATTTTTAATTGCTCTTAAACAGCTAAAGAGATCACTTATACAAACTTAGTTTATTCGTCATTTCGATAGTGTCATGAGTATGGAAAATTTAAATGTGGAGATTACGGAAACAACAAAAGGGAAACCATTGGTAATATTGAACGGCTTCGAGTGTTGCGTCAAAAGGAAAAAGGACAGCGTTGTAACTTGGTTGTGTACGAAAGAGAAGACAGAAAATTGTAGAGGCACTTTGGTGACTAAAGAAAAGTTTGTGTTACGAGTCACAGAACACGTGTATAAACCCGACGGTGTTGCCGGTGAAGTTAAAAAATGCATCGTCAACGCTAAGGAGAGAGCCAGGGAAAAAGATTTTTTGCTAATGTCCAAGATTTACAAGAAATAAACTGTTTATTCAATCGCGGCTTAGATCTTGTGACTGAGATTCCCGCATTTTCCTCGGTAAAATCAACTTTAAATAGAATACGGAACAACGCACGAGGCGTGATACTAAACCCTGTAACAGCTCAGGATATTCATTTTTCCGAAGACATACTGAAGATGGGAGATGGGTCAATCTTTCTTTTCGCCAATGATACGAAACACAGAGTTCTTATTTTTGCAAGTCAAAAAGGTAAAGAGACATTGTCAAAAGGATAGACTTTTTTCATGGACGGAACATTCGAAAGCTGCAGTAAGCAATTTTACCAGATTTATGCCATTCATGTAGACCTTGGGAGTACTTCTGGGGAAACCAACACAATTCCAGTTATATACGTTTTGCTTCCAAATAAAACACAGGGTACATACACCAGATTATTTTCCATATTAAAAATTGAAGCTTCAATGAATCTAATCGTTGCGAAGATTGATTTCGAACAAGCTTCCATCTCCGCCTCCAAGCGTGTGTCTTCTGATGTTGAAATTTGTATTACAATTAAGCCTTGTGGCAAAAAGTTCAAAATCTGGGACTTGCAACAGAATACATAGAAAATGATGATATACGATTGCACATTAAATTATATTGACTTCGTAGATCACTGGTTGAAAAGTAACACCATAGCGAGACAAATGTGGAACTGCCACGGGCACAGAGATAGAAGCAATAGTGCCCTTGATAGATGGAACAACAGGTTGAATCAACTCTTGAAACCAAATCCAGATATTTTTGAACTCGTAAAGATTTTAAAGAAGGAAGCAAAATATACGGACTATGTTTACGTTAGGCAATACTTAAACTTGGAAGGTAAACGAAGAAAAGAAGTACGTAAGATTGGACGAAAGAATAGAAAAGATACAGGCGACTTAGAAAAATGTTTGCGCACTTTATTCTATATACAAAACTTTGACACACACACGCAAACGCATACGCACGCACGCACACACACACACACACATGTATATATGTAAATAGTATTATAAAATATAAAAAAATATGACAAGAATCAGTTTTGGTGTTTCGCAACTTTTTCGAAAATTTACCATTATAAAACACAAAAATCAAACCTCAATGAATACGAAAATCAAAGTACTTATAATAACACATTGAAGATAGGGTAACAGCGAAAATTATAAAATTTTTAGTAATTAGTTGTAATGACTAAGAAGCTGCAAGGTTGGGCGCAAATGAGACCATTATTTTTGTTAACATTTTTCTAAGGCAAGTGAGTCGAAAATGGGCCGGGCAAAATAGGCCGACACCAGAGCAAACAAGCATAAAAAATGCAAAATATCGGAGCAATATGGTAGTGGTTGTTACGCAGAAGCAAACATGAACGGATAGATCTGCTAAAAAAGACGAATTTTGGATTGCGATGGAAAAATTAATTTAATTAGTTTAATCGCCGGGTTTGGAAATTTCTCAGAAGCATCTGCAAAGATGTGAGTAGGAAGAAAATTCATTTTTGGTATGTTTTATCAACATTATTGAAGTGTAAAGTAATGCAGAATTATGAGTACCGAGATTGCGATTTTTACTACATTTATGACAATTATTACTCTTAAGAATATTTTTATAACTAATTAATTTATTATTCAGCATAATCATGAGTAAAAAAAGTTTTTAACGCTAAGAATATTGGAACAATGAACTTGATTTGACAGATGATGAAGGCTTTGATGGTATTATTGATATAGTCGAACTACCATCTGATGCAGTTTAATTTAAATTTAAATTCAGGAAATTTCAATTATAAAGAAATCCACAAGCTCTTTAAAATATCAGAATATGAATTTTTAAATACTCAGCTGAATTTTGTTTTAAAATTAAAAAAAACATGAAAATTTTTAAAATTAATCTTGCACGTTTTTTAAAAAACAATGTAAAGGATGTCACTCCCTTTAAATTAATAGTTGTACCTCGTTTAAAATGCAATTATTTATATAACAGTAGCCAAAGGGTAGAGATAGGCACATCTGAAAGTTCTGCGAGATTAAAAATGCAATTAAGTTACCTTTAAAATCAAATTTTGTTAGACGGTCTGAAAGCCGATATTATAAAGCCTTTAAGATATTCGAAACGCATGGCGTTAAAGGATTAAAAAATTCACTATTCATAATTTAATGCGAATACATATGGCACACACTTTCCGCCTGAAACATTCCATCGGCAAGAAGACGCAACCAGCTAAAAGGCACGATCGAAAAACCAAAACGGATTGATGTCGCAACAAGAAAAGCGGGGATTTAAAAGCCTTCTAGAGAATGCTCGATTATTCTATTCAATAAAAATAAAAGCAATCGACAGAATGCCGAATGTTGCTGAACTGGAAAATATAAGCAATAACAGACGTAAAATAATAAATATAGACATGCAACGCTTCGGAGAATTCTGCTTCCTCTACACAAAGTCTACGGTTACGGTTACGTTTGCAGATACTTTCATTTCCTTGCAACTTCAAACGAGCGCGTAAAAAAGTGGGCGACGTAATGTTAATTTGTTTTAATGAATAAGACGGCATTTAGGATACGAGCGTAAGCTATGATAAATGCAACGGTAATAACAACAGTCACTTTCTGAACCATTTTATCGGGTTTCATAAGAACGCGCATTCATATAGGTTATAACCCCAGCAAAAAAAGTGGATGATACGCTTTGACCTTTTTCAAAGCCACTTCACTCTATTTGGAATGTTTGACGCTATTTAGCCACACTTCCGAAAAATGATATGATAGTCATTCTGGGTGAAATCCACCCGAGCACCTTTCCACTGCAATAAATAAGTCTAGTGTTGAAAAAAAGAAACTCCTAGAACTCCTAGACGTTGCATCATTAAATTACTGCTTGTTTAGATTTGTTTAACAATATTATTCCTAATACAAATTTTTTTATATTCTTCAAAATAATTGCCCAAATTTTATTTTAAGTATTCTATTTGTAAAAGGGGACATTTAATTAAAAGATATTGACAAACTAAAAAATTCTGCAAGAAATTGTCTAAAATTAACTTGAATCGTGAAATGTTACCGAGTTTACGATATAGCTACGAGTATCTTTAAATAAAACACCTATACTACTGTGTACAAATATAATCCGGAATTTTTAATTTAAACTGCGCGGGCATTTCGTTGGGCACAAACCTTTTTAGTTTTAAGTTGGTAGGACTGCTACTGACATCTGTGTCAAATTTTAGGTTTTTAGTTGAAGAGTGACGCTCGTTTTCGTAAACAACCAAAATTAACTTTTTCGATTTTTACCATGTCAGAAAATATTCAACAAAGAAGTTCGATTAAATTTTGTGTTAGAAATGATATTTCTGCTGCGGAAACGCTCAGAATGTTACAAAAAGCCTTCGGTGAACAGGCTATGTCTAAAACACAAGTATACGAATGGCATAAAATGTTCAAAGAGGGTCGTGAAGGCGTTGAAGACGGACCACATCAAAGACGTCCAAGAACATCAACTGACGAACAGCACGTCGCGAAAATTAAGGAATTGGTGCTCCAAAATCGTCGATTGACAACTAGAGAGCTTGCTGACATCGTTGGCATTTCAAATGGATCAGTCAACACCATTTTGAAGGAAGTTTTGTGCCTCAAAAAAGTCAAATCTCATTTGGTTCCAAAAACCTCAATTTATTCGCGACCATTTCGCTAAAAATTCCACCCATATTGTTCCGCAACCGCCGTATTCGCCTGATTTAGCTCCATGTGACTTCTGGCTATTCAGCAAAATGAAAAGATCGCTCCGGGGACACCGTTTTGACACGATAGAAGAGATTCAAGCCGAATCGAAGAAGGTGCTGAAGGCCATACCGAAACAGGACTTTTCAAAGTGTTTTGACGAGTGGAAAATTCGCTGGCATAAGTGCATTGCAGCCGAGGGGGATTACTTCGAAAGCGATGAAATATATTTGTAAGAATAAATAAGGATTTTAAAAATTATAACACAATTCCGGGTTATATTTGTAGACAGTAGTAAAACCGTTTTATTTGATGAAATTGGATAAGATAGGAGTGCCAACAGTGATATACTAGTTATAAGCGCAATTTAATGGAAAATCTTTATTATGGAATTCTTAATTTATGTACTTATCGTTTTAATTTTATATATTTGGTATTACGTATGTAATGATATTAAGTTTTCTCGAAGGGAAGGTTGATCTTGAAATTATTAACCGTAAAATGAGAATTTTTGATGTTTTATTTTGTAATGAAGTACACAACTTCCAAGGTAATTGATAAGGTAGTTTTAGGAAAGTTTAAAGAAAATTTCAAAAATTATGCCCTCATGCAGGTCGCTGCAAATTGTTTAATGATCAGTGGAAAGATTTGGGTCAATAATTAAGTAAAAATCAGGTTTCACGTTCGCTTTTATTACAAATAGTAAACAGACTTTAGCTACCACACACTTGAACGTCGATGTGGTAAAATGGTTTGAGCAGTAGCATACATAAGTTATTTCTTGTAGCTCTAAAACTTTTCTAATGTAAAAAAAATTAAAGGGCACAACACCGACCCTCGTCGACCAATCCATCCGCACGAAGATATAAGCCGACCAAAAACTGTTGCGTGTGCAGCTTTTATGATCTGACAACATTGCAATGAATTTCTCCAAAGAAAAGTACTGCCGTATTAAATTGGACTGCAGACAAAACTAACGACGATGATAAACACAAGCTTGTTAAATAAAACAACAAACTTGTGTGTACGTGTATCAATAACAGTTTAGTTCAATAAAATAGTACTATTTTTTGTTATTGATAATATTTATTACGCCAAATCGTTCTTCTGAGTTTCTGAAACTACTTTATAAAAATATGTGACGCGAAGCCTATTACAGGTTTCAATATATGGAATTTTTATTTTCTGTTAAACCGTCATGCAACACATAGCGTATTATATTCTATGAATTTGCGGGCAATTAAGTATGCTATGAAAGGGAGACTTTCTAAAGATGACAACCGCAATTAAGTGGTGTGAAATATTTTATATGAAGAAACAAACGCTGAGCACTTTCAGCTCCTACATTATAATAAATTAACTAAGGCTTAACATTTATGCGCGTTAAAATAAAATAAAGTGAATTCTTTTGTGTGCAATATATTAACGCGAGTTTTTTGATACAAACACCAATAAAAATAAGTAACATATATGTTGCGTGCAGCAGTTTCCATATTAAATTATTTAACACTACACAGAGTAAAATTTAAAAGAATCAAAGTTAAAAAGCAAATACAGTTTGGAAAGCACACAGGAGAAAGTTAAATCAATTGTGTAAAACTTTTTTTGTTACTGCTAACTTAATTCTGTTGAACTTAACAGGAGAATAAACTAGAAGAATGAAATGAAAAACTGATACTAATTTTAAAATAACAAAAAATCTGAAGACTTAAAAAATTATCAATTGAAAAATAGGATAAAAAATGAGATACTTTAATCATAGATATCAGTTTTATGAACAAAAGAAATGTTTTATATTCTACGTTTTTTTGTATTAGAAACGAAACATAGAACTGATCATTTTGACATAATCAGACCTTGTGATTGATAATATATTGGGCGGAAAGATATAAAAATAAGTTGTCTTGCGCTTTTATACCTACATGAATATAAGGATCTTGGTGGATGACTGTTAACAAGATCGTTCGGTTTACTACATATGATGTTCTATCGTAATTTGGTGCTTGCCTTTGGTTTTGTTTAGTTACAAACCAAGAGTTGGATAGATAAAGAAGAACTCTAATAAAAAGCACCAGAAAAAAACTTTATTTGAGGCTCATTTCTGTACAATTGTTCAAATATTCTAAATTTGGCGTTAAACATTTTAATAAAAGTAAAACGCACTAATTTATTTTGTAATCTACTAAAAGATATCACGATAGAACAAATTTAATAGCATTGTAGTTTTATTTGAAATATGGTAAAATAAGTGACCTGCGATAATGAGGAATAACGGTAATAAAAAGTTAATTATGAATAAATATTAAGAGGGCTTGGCTTGTGAATTTTGGCTAATATAAAAGTGATACAAAAATGTATGAATTATATATATTTTATTTATACACATTATACAATCTCTGTTTCATTTCATTATTAAAAACTGAGAAAAGTAGCAGTAGATAACAATTACAAAAGGTGAAAAATCTTTAAAATGGTCGCTTCATCAAACGAATTGTTTCATAACGAAACGAATGGATTTTCTTCCGTAATCTAAACATAGTTAAGCAACATAACCCATTTTCAAACGCAACAGATCTGAATACAAATTAATCTTATGCATGATGGAACTTCGAAAATCCTGCACGCTTTGATTTTTTTTCGTATTGTCCTGTTGTGGCCACTCAATTTTGGCCCAATACTATTTAGTCCTTGTAGAAAGAAAGCTGGTACTGCTACAAGAAAAAAATAATGTATCTTTCCATATGACCCAAAAGAATTTTTTTAGATTTATTTATTAAAAAACAATGTATCGAGCAACTAATAATTTTATTTAAAGGAATTCCCGCAAAAAGTCCAAAGTGTGTTTTTGGTGATATTGGCGCTTCCTTCTCTACTAGCACCGAAAACTAAGTTTCACTATTCAATTGTTTTCTTTGTGATTCTAATGAAGGCAAAATCAGACACCACCCTATTTTTGATTTAAAAGAAGAATGAGACAACTTTGTGTTGGAGTGCAAAAAATATTTCTGTTTGGGTTACATCAAGGAGACAACTTAATACTCAGCCTTTTTCACTGGGCAACGACTAAACTACTTTCTTAATCCCTCCCCTCTTTCCATGTACTTGCCTCATACTTCTGGAAACTGTCAAATTCCACTTTGGAAAAGATGGTGGTTTGGAGTTAATAAACTAGGTGATGTCGCAGGAATCTGAAGAGGTGATAATTTGAGGGGGTGAATTCTGGCAACTAGTCCGGGTGTGATAAAATCTTCCAATCCAGATCGGCGGTCGTTAGCAAGATCATAGCGTCTACTTTTGTTTTTAACCGTGAGATGGTGGAGAATACAACGGCCTTCCTTGTAATTGTTTCTTTTAGTTTGTGGTGTTAGTTAAGAGTTCCTTTACGAGCTCCGACTGGGTGCGACAGAAATTCGCTCCCAAAGTTGTTCAAGTTTCTTATTTTCGATTTCTTTGCAAGTAAAAATTACCACCGTTGGAAACGCTACTTGTAGATACTGTAGGAGCCGCACAAATCATTTACCAAGTTTTACTGATGCTTTTTAGATTGAAAAGCGAAAAGAGGCCATGACGCAAACACGTTGCTTGCCGCACGACACTGTTTCACCACGGATGTTTAGATTATGACAATAAAACCGACATCTCTTGCAGTGTGATCTCTTGTGAAGCTGACAGACAACGCTTTACTATGACTATGCAGCAAGTACGATATATAATTTGAATCAGTGCATATTATCAATGATTAAAATTGGGAGATCGAAAAATTAAGCAAACCTTTTGAAATTGAAGCAATTCTAAGTTCAGATGAATTACAGAACACTAAACAATAAACTTCTTTTAACGAATTTCAGGTTTATTTTCTTTAACTTGATTAATGAGTATGTTGTGGATCTAATTAGTTTTCGTAAGCGTGTTCTTGTACATGACGAGTAAGAAATAGAACAATTCAACATGAGTGTATTATTTTATGTCTTAATAATCTCCTAAAGCTATTGTTTCTGTATAATGTATTATAAAAAGTGTATTTCATTACTGTATATTCATTAACAAATAATTTTACATGTAATAAACATAGTAAAATTATTCCGTATATTGATAATGAGAAAAGTTAAGTCATACAGATAAATTTGTGTGATATAAAGAATTCTGCATTTAATGATTTAGTTACATTTTATACCATAGTTTTGAATGATTGAAATAAATGCATGAGTGTCGTTATATCATCGTAAAACTTCCGGCTAAGTACAATTTAATTACACAACCATTTCTTAGGCTCTTTTAAGCTTAAACGTACTCAAATTATGACTTCGTTTCTTTGTGCCAGCAATTCCTTCCATTAAATTGCAGTCATTGTATATTACAATAGTTAGTACGTTCCAAAAATATATTAGTGAGAGATAAAAAAGCACGACTCATTTAAGTACTCAGTAATCATGCAATTAATGCAAACAATAGAGCAATTAAGGAAACCAACCAGCGGTATATATCCTAGAGACCGATTTCGTCATTGTTTTTTGAATAATTTAATAGATTCGTTCTAATCAATGAAACACTTAAATTGTGCATTATTGTAATTTTAGTTTAGTCACCATATTGAATTTCGAATACGCGTTATCTTGGTTATTAATTTTAGGAATATATTGTTTCCAATTTATTTCGCCGAGATGCGGAGTCCGTTTTTAGCGGCTGACCTGCCACTAAATTAGAATGTGGCGAATCGTCTGTCGATGACCTTGAAATGTAATTTTTCTAATCCATTATTACATCAAAACTAAACATTCTGAGATTATCTGTGGTTTTATTCGGTAGCAGCGATTTTTATTTTAAACTTCTTTTACTAAGTAATTTGTTGTCAAAAGTGTGTTTAATTTCTGTAAGTTGCACAACGTGGTAAACTACTTAAAGTTAGTGTTACGAATTTAAAAATGATCTCAATGAAAAGGAGTGTCCAGAGAGGTTTACAAGCATTTAAGAATTTTGCTCCTTTCTCTAGTATTAAGAATTTAGGTGTAAAGGATAATATTTTCCAGATGGATTTCGGAACTTTATTAAAGCGACTTTGAAGATGAATAGCTTGGCGTCAAAAATTCTTCTAGTCATTGATTGCCCGCAAAACAGAAAAGTCCATAGCGTTTATTTTGTAAATCCTCGCTCTATGCAATTTATCATCGAGTGCTAGATATAATTTTGAACAGACCTCGTAAAATATACAATTTTGTTCGATTATTTATGCTATTTGAAGAGTGCCAAACAAACTACTACCGGTACAAAAACAAATACCAGTTATTGTTTACTAGTCTATGTTGTTGCAACTTGTGGGATATAAATGAATTTCCAATTCAAATTTAAATTTGCAATAAACAGATGCCTTTTTCCGAAATGGCCCAATACTTACATTTTCACCGCGATTGCTAGTAGATCCAAATTAGACCACTTGTTTAACAAAGCATAAAGTTTCTTAAGAAATCACCCTTTGTTTTTTTTATATAAATGTTCAAGATAACAAACTTTGTCTATATGTTTCTTTTAATTACTATACGTTCTTGTTTACATTTTGATCTAATAGAAATTAATTTTTAAGTTTAAATTTTTAAACAAAGGATAACGTTTTTAAATTTAAAATTTAGCTAATCGCGTGTAGTGTGTATTTTGATAACCTTTTTTTATAAAAGAATTGAAATAAGTTGACAAAAAGAATGTTTCAAGTGTACTCACATTTAATCTTGAAATCCTTGAAAGTTTCATATGTAGTTGAACTCTTCTGAATAATTAAACTCCTTCTTTCCTATTCATGATGATCAAAAAAGACCAAAAATAGCTTTGTTATTGCTATATCATAAAACTTGTAATTTTACTCTTCCTTAATTCGAAAGTTCCTTTTAGGCAGCCATTACGTTATTGAATCATAATTACTTATTGCGTGTTGCATTTTATACCTACTTTGTTTCTAATTTACGTTTCCTCCTTGGAATCTGCACCTCAATTAAATATTTATTTAATAATAAACAGGTCTGAAAATGCGACAATAATTTATTGTACAGGATTTGGAATATATAGCTAACTGATTTGAATTTCCCGCCATTTTAAATGTACGTAGTCAGATGTAATTTGGAGGTTATGTAGAGAATACACATGTGACTGAGAACGTTTTATCAAAATAATTAATCAATTATTGTTAATTTACAAAAATTAAGGTGAGCTTCTAGTAGTAATTATATGCTAAGTGTTAATACAGTTCATCATCTGGCGAAAATGTGGTGGTGTTTAAGACAAATTAAGCTCTAGCCGTGCTCATGCGGTTCATGTGATAGAACATATTGAAAAAGTTCGATAAAATCGCTCTCCAAAACTCTTGGGGACCATATTTAACAAACACTTGCATCTAATGTCGTAAAACATCGACTTATCTCAAAAGTGTCGTGATTACAGAGTAATGTAACACTGGAACTTATTGTCCAAGTAATGGGTTTCCTTTTAATAGTATGTTAAGAGCGTATTTGCAAGGAAGAGCAGACAAGAAAACGTCATGCGAGGTCACAGTTTGGTGTAAGATTTCTTTTGTTATCGATACCAGGAAGTGTTATCGTAATACGATGGAGAATTGTTTGGTCCCTCAAAATAAAAAACACGTGCTTTTAACAAGATTGTGTGACATGTCGCTTAGTAATAGAATAATATTTCTAGAACGTTTTTTTTTCTTATTTTGTTAATGTGATTTGATTAACTTTGCCCCCTAAAACAATTTAACTGATTTCGACTTTTATTGTGGTGGTAGCTTTAGGAAGGACAAGGTTTATGCTACCAAACCAAACAAATTGAAAATGTCATTTAAAGAGCTCCAGTTTGTGCGGTCTCAAAAGGTGGGCATTTATCAGGTGTTATATTGGAAATATAATGCACACTTTCAGTAAAGGGTTAAGAATAAAACATTTAAAAAAAGAAGTCAGTGGTAACTGTCTAGTACTTTGATGCTTTTAAAGCAGTAATTTTATATTATCACTCAGTGAACGCATTCTATCGGCAACGTCTGCACTTCCTGTTTTGGTGTTTTTATAGGAATTATTTTGAGTAAGTTTTTCTACTCACTCTAATAACGGACGAACCTTTCTTCCAACACTTTTACAACCTGCTATAATACGTTGGAAAACGTGCAGCATCATGACAAGGTCTAGGTAGGTAATAGAGAACTGTTAGGAGCAAATTACGGCACATTGCACAAATTGAGACCAGAATCATCACTATCAAATAATTCGCGAGCGTACCAAAGCATCCAAGGAAGTCGCATTTCAAATGGTTGTAACAAGAGGTGCAGACAAGCTGCAGAAGGTGTAATCCGTTTTCTGAATAATAACGAACATTGTAATATCACAATCATTTCTATAAAACACCAGCTCCAAAAGCGTCAACGAACTACACAATTAGCCGGTCATTTATATATATTGTTCACCCTATATAAGGAAACTGGAGCTTTAGTAGTTTTTTCTTCTTTTCGTTTTGAACAAGTAACACTAGTAACAAATTTCACACATTTTTTAACGAATTAAGTACGTTTTTCCTACACAAATCAAATTAATTCATCTTTTTTCGTCTTGTAATGATGAGCTTTCATAGTCATTATTGTTTATATCGGCTCGGACTCACAATCGCAATCTTTATCTCTAACTCGCTGGAAGACAGCCGCTTGAAAATATTTTATAGTTAGGTAAATACCGGTCTTATCGTCCACCCTCACTTTTCTCTATCTATGAGTTCTATCTCTATTCAAGTCCTAGGGTCGTCACTGATTATAGTGCTATACACCAACTGTCTTTACATCAATAGTAATTCTTTCACATCTCCCTTAATTATCGGGTTCATTTTCAATAATAATACAATCTTAATTAGATTCCGTAATGAATGGTGTTGATATGGTGATCTTTGACACCAAACATCTATAAACATTCACAAGGTCTAGAAATAGACGAGTGAGCTGAAATTCGGTAATGTTAACGTAATTTTCCCAAGCACAAATGAAGTGGGCTTTCTTCAGCTTTTCAGAGAAGCAATTCCTCGTTCTCTTTGCCCGTCCTCAAAATTCATTATTATTAGCAATGGCCAGGCATTATTATTCTTAGGAATTAGTAAACCCTTTTAAGGCCAAGTTAAATGGTGAACTTGCTCTGCTCACAATTGCAATTTTACTGATTATCATGATATAAACAACACAATTTTCTGACGGACGACCAGACTTGGGAAGACTCATTTTCTCATAGTTTTGATTAATTTTTATAAAAAAGTTAGCCAAAAGCTCCTAGTTTGTTCTTTTCCCGTTTGTAAGGAAAAGCCACATAACGATTCCAAGCTTATTCTTCCGAGTGATTCTGAAATGTCCACTGACAGCGGTTTTTACTACATTCATATCCTCATTTTATTTCTTAGATTTTCGATCAGTCTTTATAGTGAAGTACAACGAAGGCCTTTATTTCAAATGCAATTTCTGCAAATTTCTGCTAATTTTCAGGGTATGGGAATACGTAATTGAACTTATCTTTATCGGCGGCAATTCAGATATAGCTGTTTTCCCCCATTTGTGGAAATCTTTCATTGAAGGTGTGTCAGCAACTTTCAGATTACTCTTCCAAATGACTTTGCAGTCAGGGCTGGGGCTTGGTAATTTTTCTAGTCCGATAAACGCTGTTTTGTCACCAACATTAGTATTATCTTTCAATTTTTATTAAGTTCGTTAAGACAACCAGAGGTGATTGTCTTGTCGTTTAGGTTCTAGTCTAGTACGGGAATCGACACCTCGTCAACATTCTGCAAATTCTGGAGATCTCATCGGATGCCTTTCAAAGTTCGGATTTGATTTAATTGGTGGTTTATATTTTTTTAAGATTTACAATACCTAACATTGCAAAAAATAAAAGAATAACTTGTATGATCACGACCAATTGTAGTCAACAATTGGATACGTGCTATAAACCAAAAATAATTTCGAAAGTTGTCCTTGCAGCCGAACACGAGGAAAAAAGATGAATACAAATGAGCGCCGGATCTTTAGGCCCGCGCCGACTGATTGTATTTAACGGGAAATTAGTATTAATGTTGTATGTTGCACGGCAGCACGAGCGAGCGAAGGTTAATAGTGAGCTGCGTAGCGCCGTATCTACTTCATGTACAAAGCAATCCTGCCCAAGAAAATGTTTAAGGCCAGCCAGTACAAAAGCTCGACAAATTCATTAATGAAACTAAAAAACGAGTAAAAATATTGCAACGTAAAATTACAATAACGGATTTTTTTGCTATGAAAGTATCAAGCTGCAATTGATTCAACTTCAGTGTACCCAGTAAGACTTTTAATGGTTTAAAGAACGGCCGGTATACCGACGTATCAAAATAGCAGTAGCGACACCAGCTTTTTGCTTCCTCACATGTGTTAGTTGACTATGAAATTCTGAAACGGCTCTGATCAAACCAAGCATATCAGAGTGTCTATTGCGGTAGTTGAAATCAGTCGACAAAGAGGCGCAACAAGTGGCACATGAAGGGCTTCTGCGCACGCAACTTCTCTTGAAGAAGAGATGACAGTGTACCGTTTTTGATATTTCACACATCTCAAGGCTAAAATTATGACTACACAAAAGCGAAATCAAGCGCTTAAAATGTTTCAATCCCTCCGTACTTTTATAAGTTGGTAAAAAAACAACATTTAACTAACGCCAAAGCAATCAATTTAGTGAATTATAAAAAAATTCGAGATATACAACTAACGTTATGTGATGCACCTCAATGGGATAATTAAATTTTGATTCAACAGAAGTGAAATCCAAAAGATTCAAGTGGATGATACATTCTTTGAAGGTCAACGATAACATAATTTTAATTAAATATTAAAATAATGTAACACTATAAAAAAACTTAAATTTGAGTTTACTAATTAATTGGTGCAATTTTGCAAAATTAAAAATGTCTACTTCAATTTTATATCATTTCTCTTAGAAAAGTTCAAGGTCAAGCTAATTGCCCGTCGAATTGGATGATTTAAAAGGTTTCTTTGAAAAAATAGGTCAAATCAAAACACTACAAATAAAAACATTTTTAAATTTTCTCTATTGGTCAAATGGAACGTTGCCATGTAATTTCACTATTCGCGACTCGTTCATTATTCATGACTTCCCCCGAAGTTAAAGTTTAAGTTATTATTAAAATTGGAGCAGAAGGAACAATTTGTCTGGAAATTGTCGTCGGGCAACTTATTGCCCTTTACAAATTAAAAACTCAATTAAAACCCTAAATTATCCGGCGCGTGACGTGGCGTCGTAGCAGCAGACTTATGTTGAACAAGCTTTCGGTTCGACTCTATTATGCCAGTAAACTGTTCGGTACAGAACATGGCGAGATAAGGCATTTGTGAATTTACCCCACTCGATATGTTGAAGTTGGGAAAAGTTATTAGAATAAATATTAGCACGCGTTTATTTTTTAATCAACTAAAAAATTAATTTGAGCCACTATTATAGTTGGCTTGCTAATTAACAACATGAATAAGATTACGAAATTATTTGCAATTTGAAATAAATAAAAAAGGTTGCAAATTTGACAGCAGGTACGAGCCACAAAATTTCACTTGTGTGTACAAACGCGAGTTTTCCGAAATCGGCCGTTACGGGCCTCCAGCGCTCGCTTACGCAACAATCGAGAGACGCCGCAACAATGAGCGCGCTCTAAGCAATCCGGCCTTGGCTTCGGCAATCAATTAATTTGGGCCCAAGAAGGGCGGAAGGGCCGAGCGCGCCGCAGCCGCCGCTAAAAACAGCGGAGCGATTCGCGACAATAGAAACAAACGCTATTACGTGCATATTTGGATTCCGCCGGCCGGGCGGAAGCCAGTTTTGATGGCTTCGGCGCGAGATGCGCCCAGATAAGGCAAATTAAATTTAACCGCCGTAATGCATTTGTTTTCGCGTCACGGGGGCCGTGCGGCGGCGGCACGCGCGCCGCAACGCGGAAGACGATCGCTATCGGATCGCGACAAATCGCGAATCGGAAGCGATAATTGGGCGGCTAATTCGCCCTGCGAATTAGCGGCAGCGCCGCTCCGCGCCGCCGCAATAAATTGGCTTTTTAACTACGACGATAAGTTTCATACGTACAGAAATAATAACGTCAAATATAAAGTAGAAAGAGAAACATAAACTAGAGTGGGATAATCTTTGTAAACCGGCTCAAGTGTGCTGCTCGAATGGAGGGAGCGCGGGCCACCATGGCTAGAGAGCGGCATGCGGCATCGATGACCGCCGGTACGGAGATTTAGGCGCGCAAATGCGCGCCCGCCGCTCTTTTCGCACGGCGGGCCGGTCCCGAGTTCCAAGGCTTCATTTACATTAAAAATAGTTAAAAGAAAAGCTTATTTATAATTAAATGAGGCTCGTAATTGCAAATCCTTATAGAACCGAACTGCGCGTCGCTTATCGGCTATCGGAAGGGTTTGGCGACCGAGGGCTTACCTCGCCGTGGTCCATCCGGCCCTCCGGGGTGTTCTCCGGCAAGAAGTAGAGCCGCAAACTCGACAGCACTTGCTCACTATTTTTATCCACCCATAACAACTGCAACTCACCGATGCACACCAGGTCCGAATCACTCCACAACTTCACGAAGAAAAACTCACTCAACTTCACCACCCGCTTCAGGCCGTTCTTCACGTACTTGAACGCCCTGTAGAACGTGTACGGCCCGTGCTGGCCGCAGGGGCTGCCGACCAACTGAAATCGCAACAATTGCATAAACAATCGGCTAATTGGCGCTAATCGGGGGCGAGTTGGGCGCCGAGCCGGCAACGCCGCCGAAATGTTTAAATTCACTTGTTTTTCCGTTGCGTTCGGCCGGGCTATTTTCGCGCGTGCATTCTCCTCCTTAATGCGTGCTATTTTTGCGGGCATTGACAAAAGTGGGCGCCCGGCCGCTCTTGCACCTCGACAGGTCCCCGAGCGCGCAATTTATCGCTTCCCGTTTATTTATTTGCCAATCGGCCGAAGCGATAGCGACAACGCAATAATTAATTATTACAAACGGCCTGCCGTTCAGAATCGCACGCTCTCGCTCCCTTACGCAACGGACTGGCCGCCGACGGAATTCAACAAACAATGCAATTACGCCGTATCAAACTTTTAATTGAGTAACATTTCATACAAAACCCGATTTACAAGCAAACGGGAGAAAGCACGGCGAATAGACGCTGCGCTGGCGACGATCGCGCGTCAAACGACGAATAAAATGTTAACAACAAATTAGCATTCAATAACATTTTCAACTTTTCCGAAGCAATTTTCGGTGTTTTCGGGCAATGCCGCTCGCACGGAAAGGTGCCGGCACGAAAAAAGCGTGGGCGCAATTTTTTACCTGAACTGCACTGTTATCCATTTCAAAAATCACAATTATCACACCGCATTACAAACAGCACGCCTCTGGCACCATCGTCTACTTTGTATTTACTCTAATTATGTGACGTCACGATACAGAGCTACACTCGTAAACGGCCGGGCCGGTCCGGCGGCGCTCGGGCCGCTGGCGCTCGCCGCGCCGGAGTGGGGACGTAACGGAAGAAAATCACGACAGCGCGCGGCGTCCGCAATGGGTATCTGTGCATTGAAAAGTGAAATTGCTGCAGTCGCAGCGCCCGTTCCGTTCAGGTGTGAAAATGTGTCACTCTGCCGCCCTGGCGTGCGCGCGTGCGGCCGTGGGCGCCCCGGCAGCGGCGCCCGGCGCCGCGTCCGCCGGCCGCGGCAGGCCGTCTGGTGGTTGTTTGTTTGGTGGCATGGCTTTCCTCGTACGTTTTGTATTCCGAATGTTTTCAGGGCTTTCCAGCGGCGAGCGCTTCCGCCCCGAGGGTCGATGGAAGGGCGGTGAAAATTGGCGCGCGTGCGATTGGTTGCCTATACTCGATGGGCAGTTGAACGGAAAAGCGCTCTCCCCTGCACACGAGAATGGAGTTTACGTACAATTCTATCATTAGTTTTTTTTTAATTATTTTTAGTGCTCTCTAATGTTGCAGCCGCAACTGAAAGGTGATTTTGAAAAAGAGAATTTATAAATGTTTAATAGCATGTTAGCTGTGGGCTTTTTACTTTAATTTAACATATTAATAAGTCTGTTGTAATTGCAATCATTTACTTCTGCAATGTATTATTTTATTGAATTATTTTTTTATATTTGTAAGATTTGTAAACGAGTCCTAGTCAATATATTAGGTTAAAGGCACCTTTTCAGGCTGAGGATTTGGTAATTTTTTTTTATATATATGAAAAGTACTTGATAAGCTGGATACAATGATACCATTATTATGTTGGGCAGACGATAAATAAAAAAGTTATAAATAATTATTTTTTTGAATTTCGCGCCATTATTTCACATCGTCGCCAAGGCAACCGTTTAAAATTTGAATATTGCGCAACTATTTCGCGTCGTCACCTAAGACTCTTAGGCTAAGAGACCGTTAAAATTTGAATTTATTCGCATGTAGTGCCATTCATTCACATCACCCACGCAGTGAACATTACTTTGAAGAGCGTCAATCTTGTTTTACGTATATTCTTTGGGTTTTTGGTAAGTATTAATTTATTTAATTATGTTCATTGTATTTATTGATATTGTTTAAGCAGATAATGACTGCAAGGCCGGTCTGGAACGTCAGGCGGCTGCCGAGAAACTCCGCTGAAGGGCGTCAATGGGCATACGACGAGGCTCGTGCCGATGCAGAGGATTTGGAAAAGAAAAACCACAGACCCGTGTGTCTTCTACGAGCAAGACACGTTTGGTCGTTTACGGTGCTTGCGATGCCGGAAAGAAGGGTCGCACTCACCAGTGGGCTGCTACAGCCGGCACGTGGTTCTAGGTCGTTAAGCTGCCCCGATCAAATCGCATTTATTATGTATGGCTTTTCGGAGAACTGGCTAAATGATCAGCAATTTAGGTTAAGCACAGTAATGTTTTGTCTGAAAATGTAATTGTTTGTCTGAAATTCTAATTTTTTTTGTCTGAAAATGTAATTTTTAGGAAATTTTGAAATAAAAATCATGCATTTAATGTAAATATTTTCATTCTCTACCATTTGTAAATGCTATCACAGCAATCTCAAGTTATTGTCATAAAATAACATACTTTTACAGCAACAAGCGAATAGATAAACAACGAAATTTTGTGAACAAATACCAGATACTGATAACCTGTGGCAAATTATTAATTCGGCAATTAAAAATTAATAGATGTAGAAAAACCAAAGCAAATGTTCACAGTCGACGAGAAAAAGGGCACTCGCCATAGGACCCATATGAAACAATGGTGCTACATGCGAATAAATTCAAATTTTAACTGTCGCTTAGGTGACGACGCGAAATAGTTGCGCCACATTTAAATTTTAAACGGTTGCCTTGGTGACGATATGAAATAATGGCGCGAAATTCAAAAAAAATAATTATTTATAACTTTTTTATTTATCGTTTGCCCAAAATAATAATGTATCATTGTATCCAGCTTATTAAGTACTTTTCACATATATAAAAAAAAATTACCAAATCGTGTTGATAATAAGTAAATGACAGCCATATATTATTTTAGTTGATTTACGTAATTTTTTTTGTTTGTTTTATGTTACCTTTAATGTTCATTCATTATTTAATTGAAAAGTAAATGAGCACTAGTTCACCATTAGGCTGATTGTTTATTCTTTGCTATACAATGTGATTCAACAGTTTGCATATCTTTTACAAGGGATGTTTTTTTAGGTTCTAGGATTTATTTTGTTCTTTCCGTTTTCCATCTAATTTATTTAGCATACACAAAAGGTGCATTTTGAGGCTCTGAGTAAAGTTTTCTAAAGGTGTATAGTTTGAGGGTTAATTTTGCCAACTAAGATATTAAATCATTTAAACTATATGACATGGGTGTAATAATTAATAACTTTATTGTCCAACAAGTTTATTTACCTTTAGGTATAAGAAAATATACAGCATAAAAATTTATGTAAATTGTTTGCCTTTCTGCTTAGCTCATTTTAATGCATGATCCGTTACAAATGTAAAAGTCTTGGGCTATAGTCTTCCATTTTCTACATGGATGTTTGCTCTCTATTCTGTGTGAGTTTGAGGCTCATTTATATGGACTTCGTCTTTCAAAACATCCCTATAAAAAGGAAGGCTGGGTGGTTAAATCAGGCGACCATTGCAGGCAATTAATTTCGGCTCTTTGTGAAATGAATCTGTTTCCAGAATTATTAAGAATTTGATGAGAAGGTTCTCCGTCTTTGTATTACTGGCGTCATCGTTGAAGAAGTAAGTTTCACATATGTACTGCGAAGAAACACTATATTACAATATGCACTTAAGTGCGTGAAGTTCGTGTTGGTGAACTACTCTTCGGTTTTTCTCCGCCCAAAACTTGCACTTTATTTTGGTTTTTGGCTAGTTTGTGTATATACACTATCCTATGCTATAAAACGTACAACTAAATGATGATTTGTTGATTTATTAGAAACATTTCTGGCATTAATATATCAGCGGTAACCTTGTATGGCAGTGATTAAATGCTGATTTTCAAAATAAAATTTAACAACTTTAATGGGCTGCAAAGTGATGTATTTTTCTATGCTAAATTTTTTAAATCGTAGCCACTATTCCTTAAAATAAAGAATATTGTAGGCAATTATTGAAACAGTTAGGCTTTTCCATCTCGCTTTTCTTTTTCTATCCCTAGCCTGTGCTTCTTCATTAGCAATTTTTAGCCTTCGTCCATATACTTTCTCCATGCTGCCTTGAGTCTTCTTTTTCTTATTTTTCGTGCATCTTTTCGAATGTGGCGTTTCTTGGTATTCTGCTGTTCTCCATTTGTAATACATGGACTAGGAATTTACTTCATAAATCATTAGTATTTTCCTCTTGCAAATTCCAATTTTTTTAATATCTTTTACTCTCGAAACTCATGTTTTACTTGCATATGACGGTACTGGTCGTACTACCGTTTTATATAACAGAATATTCGCCGCAGTATTGGGTAACTATTTGCTCTCAAAATTTTTAATATTCGACCTGCTTTTAATATTAACTTTCTTTTTATTTATTTTTTTATATCCTTTCTACCCTCAGATGTATAAATTTTATCACTCTTTCATTTTAACTTCTCAGTTATCCCAGCTTTGTATATTTCCTGTTTCAGACACTATTTTGTTTAATATTTACTTTGCTTTACTTGTTTCCCTTTGAAACATTTAGAGAAATCTTTTAATTTTCTGGTTATCTGCAAAAGCCAGGTATTTTTAAAAATTTGCATAAAAATATTTAGAAGCATTTGAATTTTTATCCACTTGATATCTCAGTTTGCCTAGTAGTATGATGTTTCTTTTGCAGTATTAAAAGTTTGCTACACAGCTTCCTAGGTTGTTTTAGATGAAGAATGGTACAGAAAAACAAGAATAATGTGCTACGCAGATTGTGGCTCTTTGTGGTAAGTAATTTACAAGAATTTTGTTTCTGATTTGCAGTATAGGTTTATCTTTTGTTCATTTCTTGTCCCTAAATAATTGTGCATTGTGTCACAAACTTGCTATATATCTATTACCTATACAAATAGTGAATTTAGGAATGGATTATTCATTTGTTTTCTTTCAACAGCTTTTATATCATAGTGATGTCGGTATCGCTTATAGCGAAGTTTTGCTAGCTTTAAATTGATCAACTTAACAATAAGCAGCACTTGAATTCTACAGAATTGGCATATGCTTTGTTCAGTTGTTGAATTTCAGATGTTTTAAAATTATAATGAAAATAACTTGTGAGAACATGGTCTTATAATTAACACTTGGAAATCATCCCCACATTTGCTAAGTGGTTAGGTCCTTTTTCGCTGGTATACTGTAACAAGATTCAAAAAAGCTGGCATTGTTCGACCGAATCACAATTCCCATGGAAATATTCCGCTTATATTTTAAAAGTTTTTTAAAAAATTAATGAATTTTTGCGAGATTTCCAAAAGCTGAAAATACACATGGCCTAAAGACCTTGTAACTAATTAGGATATTTTTATTTTTGTAATATTGTCTGGATTCTTGCCAGTGTTTGTAATAAAAGGGAATTACTGCGACAAAACTTTTTTTAATTTATGGTTAGTTTGATGGTTTAATTAATGTTTATTAAATGTGACATTGTGAATTTAACTTAGATCGTTGCATACTCTTAGTCTGGATTTTTTCGTTGGATTTATCGTAGTTTTTGTCACTAAAGTGCCTTCGTGTAATGTGCTACGACTAAAACTGGTAAATTGACCATTTATATGAGCTTAGAAAATTTAGTCTTCTCGAGTCTTCTACATACTGGATCTTGTTTGTTTAAAAGTTAGAGTACCTGAACGTTTGAATATCTGTGGAGTTTCCCTTGTGACCTTTGAGCTATGTCTTGGTTATCCTCGTATTCTGAACACACTGTAATATTTTTGCTCAACAGTGGTGACTAACACACATAATTAAAACTACTAATTTACTTTACTTACAGACTTTTAAAATTACTTAATAACATTTATGTGCACTACACAAAGAATTACTAACTTAAAACTGTGTTTATCACTAGCACTGTCCTTTGCTTCCGATACTCGACTACTTTTTCCTGGGCCTCTATGTCCTTTTTGTACGATCAATACCCGTTCTGGAGCCTACAGGAACAATATGGTAAACATCTGGAAATTTCCAGTTCTGGAAATTGTTCGAGTCATTGAAGGCTTTATTTCCTCCGCTCGACCGTGACGGCTTGGCGGACATTTGACGCGACAGGGCGGCTATGGGAGGTGGAGGGCGTTCGAAAATTCGTTATAATATCAACGAACGTTTGTTATGTAAGATTTCAGGGCTCATTGGATGAGTATTTTTTGAAATAGCAAACCTTTGTCAAGTGGTTCACTAATATTTAAAAAGATGGCCAATGATATTGTATTCTATGAAAGTGATTTTGTAAGATGTTCATTACGTAGTAAACTTTTTTCTTTTACTCACATTCTCCGTTCTACTTAAGATTGTTTTTGCACATAACTTAAATGCTCTAGGCAGCAGTAAATTAATTTATAATTTATTTGGTCTGATAGATTTTTTTAATTTTGGTGTTTTTAATGTTTTTGCGTCAAATTGGTATATGCTTTAATTTGAAGGCTGGATTTGTCAAAGTACCCGATTCACAATATCTTTTCTTGACAATTGTTTTATTTTTCCTGTATTAAAGTCAAATCTGAGACCTTTTTAGGGATGGAGAGGGCTTTGCGATGTTTGTTTAGCGACTTCTACTAACTGTATTTTTCATTTCATATGCCCAGCTGATTCGTTTTATTTTGCAATTTCGATATATTAAAAGATGTTTTATGGGAGTAAAACAAGGATATCTGCCTTTTGCTTGTCGTTTTTTGTACAGTATGCGTGAGATTTATTTAATTTTGTATGATTAATTTATGTTTTGATTATCAGTCCATTTGGATAGCTTCTGATTTTTTCTTTTTCCCTTTTGTTTTTGTTTTCTTTCTGACTTTAGCACCAAATTTCTTACTTTTCTGATACTTGTACTAGATGCTCTTTTGCTTTGATAGGTGTATTAAGTTCAATACCTTTATTGAATTTCGACTTTAAAATTAGTTGATTTTCTAGCTTTTTTGTTTTCACTTTTTTATTTGCATACTGTTTATTACTTTTTTAGAGATGAGAAAATCTGGAATGGTTAAAATTATAAGATCAATATCGTTTATATATAAATTTCTCAAGACAAATCAAATGACAACATTAAATATATTTGTTTTTTTAAGTTCCAAAAATATGTTTTAAAATTATAAAAAATATAATTAGCAGTAGTAGTGATAATAGTGGTAGTACATTAATAGCAGCAGTAGTGATACTAGTAGTAATGGGAAAAGGTTATATCCCTTTCGTTAACGCATTAGAAAAAATTTTATTTAAAGAGACTTCAAGGACAAACAACATTGATGTTAAAGATTAACAAGAAAAGTAAATGGCATTCATTTTGAAAATCGCTCTTGCTTGGGCTCTTTATTTTTTCTTCACCCCGCTCCAGCAATGTATTATGCCCTTTATACTTTTTTGTTTTATTGGTTACTACTATAACCAGCTTCAATCGTTTAAATTCTGCCACCACTTGTCTATCCTTGGTGTTACATCCCTGAATTTTATGTTTCCATTACAATTTATCTTGTTTTGTTATTCTTCTTCCAATTGAGATTTAAACTTGGTTTCTGAGAATTCCTTGCAGAGCTGCCTCCCTTCTTCGTATCCGTTGGGGCTTCCTCGATTTGAGGTGTGGGTGACCACGCGGGGAAATTTTTTTTCTGTTTTTCTTCTTTTTTATTGTGCTATTCTCCCTTCTTGCATTAGGTTTTCCATGTGGTAGGTTGTTCAGCTTAACGCCATAATCCTCTCCTGGGAGAACCTATTACTTCATCCGCCCATTCTGGGTCGGTCGCTGTTTGTGACCGTCCATTATGGGACAGACGCCACTTGCCTCAGTTGATCCGGAGGGTCTTATTTGGACTAGCTTTATTCGCATTTGTTCTATATATTTATAGGAACGCCATTGGGACGCGCAATATTGGGTTGAGGCCTCCCCTCCCTGGCAGAGTTATGATTGACTCTACTTAATTCAGAGCCAATCCGTCATTGGGATTACGTCGGGCGTGGGCCAAAAATTAAATTTATAAAATAATTTTATTATTGTGACATTTCACTGAAGAAAAATGTAATATGTTGAAAGATATTTGTTCCTGCAGAAACGGAATTTTCATATGCATTGGGAAATTTGTGAATATAAAACATTAAGCAAGTTCTGCTTACATAAGCGGTTAATTTTTGTGATTATCCTATACGAGGTGCGTTTAAGTTCTAAGGTTTCCAAATTTTTTTCTCAGCAGTGAGAGTAAGTAGAAAGATGTAGGTAATTTTAAAAGGCGCGGAAAATATTTCTGAATTTGTAATATAGAGGGTAGCACCATATAATGTACACAGGCCGAATTACCACTCTTACAGTGAATGTTCTTTCGTATACTTCAAATAGCGATAATGTGTAATCATTCGTTTTTTCCTCTTGCGTAATGAAACGTCCAAATCAAAATACATCGCTAATTGAGTGAGAGTTATGGATGTTAAGAATGTGCGTTTGTGGCTGCGAAAGTTTAAAGAAGGTCGAGAATGTGTGACAATGAATCGTAGTAAGCTGGGTCTCGAACCAGCCGGATCGAAACCATGATTGCGCGAGTGGAGCAAATTGTTATGGAAGACCGTCGATTAGGTGTGTGTGATATCGCTTCTAAACTTGGAATTTCGGTAGGATCTGTGGAGTTGATTATGCTGATGACCTGAAAATGCAGAAAGTTTCTTCAAGGTGGGTCCCACGAATGCTGATCGACGAACACAACGCTGCGAGTGTGGTAATGTCTCGGGACATGTTGACATGTGATGCCACCATGAATTACCTTCTATGAAGAACACTCTCCGTAGCCTCTCATTTTCTAACCGAGCCGTTGGTGATTCAGCGATTTTCCAATTTGCAACACACCCCTAAAGAAGTGTTATCAGCAGCTATGGAATCATGACGACGACATTGTGGAAAATGTGTACGTCTAGACGGAGATAATGTTTCAACTTTCTTGGGTAAGTACTATCCCAGAAAAAAAATTGGAGATTTTAGAACTTCAACGCACCTTGTATTTGCATCTTCAGAGAAAGGTATCTTTGCTGTTTTTTCTCTAGCAATAGTAGTGTTTCTCTTTGTAGGTATATGTATAAATATAGAAAGACAAATTAAGTTTGACTCATTAATCTTATAAATCGACAGTTGCTTCAGCTTTGTGAGCTATTATTAAATTTTATTGAAGCTTTATCTTGAACGAAGATATTGCGGTTATCTTCAACCACAGTCTTGTGGTACATTCTGGCTAATTTGTTTTCTGGAAGGTATGGTTTAGTGATGGTAACCTAACTCGCTTTTTGCTACATCATAAGAGAAGTAGGATTATGCTTTGAAGCGTTGAGCTTTTTAGCAACTTTTCACGAACGTGTTCCTTACACTTGGTCATTTTAAGAGTTGAAAATAATTTTTTGTTTGTGATCACATCTACTCCGAGTCGAATTCTAAATTTGCCACACATTAGTAATCTCCTTTGCTCCTATTCTGTGTTATTTTAACTTTGTTACTTTATGCCTTTTTTTAATATGCAAAATATTAAAATTTTGCTTATATTTATTTTATGGGCCATTATTAATTAGTAGTATCCGCTATTTTCATCAGTGGTGTAACTTTGACGGAAGCCATGAAGGATGGGATAAGTTGAACACCGAATTTAAACTTGACCCTTTTCTTGATTTGTGCTTGGTAGTGCTGATACTTTGACAGATGTCATCTTCGACTCTTCCGATTACCAAATATCGCAAATATCGAACGAATAGCTAGTTATTGTTTGTAAAAATGGGTTGCAAAATCGGTGAAAACATTCCGGAAACGACACGAGACCTTAGTGTTGAAATAGTGCACCAAATACCTGAGAATTTGTTAGAAAATTTGATGAAACTAAATCACCAATAGATGTGTATAATGCACATTTACAGACGCTCCCTTCAGCGAACACTCAAACTGAAGCACGCAGTCGATAATGGAGAAGGCCGTGCGGCCGAGCTCGCACGGTTACCTTCAGTGGCGTAGCAAAATTTTAAGTACGAGTCAATTATTGTCTTGTACTGTTTATTTTAATCAGTTTTCGAGTGTTGGACTCGCGCCTCGTCCTTTTTTAAAATAACAAGTTTCGGGACGAGAGCAGCGCAGGGCCGAGACGATGGACCCGGTATAATATATAATAATAGGATAAGGAAAGTCGTGTGATGTTCACACCAGATTTTTTATTTTGCATATATCAATGTTCTAACGATGTTAACTTTCAAGATTGGATCTACTTCTTTTTAATTATATTGGCACACCGTTATTATTTCTAGTTTGTTCTTAGCCCAACTTTGTACTTGATTCAAAATAAATAATACTTGTTAGCGATACATTGCATGTTACTCAAATTTATTTATAGTCGATAGTACGGTTATGTTATATTCATGACATTTCCGTGTGATCTCTGGCATTTTAGATTACCTATTTCCATGCGCTCGATATTCATAGCGTTTTTTCTACAGCGGTATTTTCTTCACTCGGTTTTTTGAATATGATTATTCTGATATTTTTATTTTTGGACTGCAGCTACTATTTCCGGTTAATTACATCGTATGCAAGAAAGTAAATTGAATTTGACTAAAGAAAAGTGTTCATTAGCATGTTGATCGCGCAATTACTTCGTGTACAATGTTATTAGCGCACTTATTAATTAGCTACATATAATTATCTTTGTTTTAATTTGCTAATACATTATTTGCTTGGTAAACAAAGGAGCTGAGTTTATTATAAATTATGCATTTATTTGAGTCTTAAAAAAACTATTATTTTAATTTTGTTGGTTTGAGAACGAATGGTGTTATGATTATTTTGTGTATTTAAATGAATGAATAAATAAAAACAGTATATATACGTCGACTTGGAAGCATGACCGGGAATCCCCCATGATTTTCTGCGCTTGGGGTTATCGTAATGAACCCATTTTTCGTCCCCAGTCACAATGCGATGCAGAAATCTCTTCCGTCTTTGCCTTTTAAGCAAACAAACGCCGTTCAACATCTTTCGGCTTCAATTCATGTGACACCCAATTTCCTTGTTTCTGAATAATTCCCATGGCTTTGAGGCGTTTATAAATGCCAATTGTTGTTGTGTTTGACACGAGTCTTTACGAAGTAATGCTTCCAATTCTGCATCTTTGAAAACCCTCTTCCACCTCCATGTCGGTCTTCGATGTCAAAATCACCGTTCTTGAAGCCTTTAAACCACTTACGTCACGTTCTTTCATTAATAGCGGTCTCGCTATAAGTATTTTAGAGCATTCGATGAGCCTCTGTCGCAGATTTCTTCATATTGAAGCATAAAATTAAAACCTCCCGCAATGATGAGAATTTGGCTCGTAAACTGACATTTTCAATCGAGAATAACTTTACGATGCGGACTACAAATCTACTAATATTTCGATGAGGTTATGTTGACAAATGCCCAAGCTTATTGTATGACTTCTGCATCTGTTTATTTCCACCGCCACTTACCGCCTAAAGCTATCTATTGAAAAACGGCGGAAGCAAAGTTGTACACCTTTTGGTGCAAGGTGTTTTACATATCTACTATAATCGTTAGCTCCTACTTATCAATGTTCAGTTATAACTAAGTTGCTGTATTAAATCAATATACACTCTAATAAGATTTCAACTTAAATTAACATCGTTTTTGTGTACCTTAGGGTACAATCTATACGTAACCGTTTAACCATTTACACTAATCTTACATTTTCTAATTATATCTTATGCTAATATTCTCACATGCATAATCCATAATCACTATGTACTCGTCTATATTAAGTTTTAATTATTGTAGTTATGTACAAACTTTGCCCATTCTCATCTATTTTGTGTTAGTGTTTTAGCTTACTGCCAGCTTCGGCTTCTCTTCTCAGGATCTCCGTTATTGCCTCATCTCATCTTCTCCTTGATACGCCTCTTGGTCTTTTTATATTTGCTTTAGTTTGACGTATTGTTTTAGTTTGTCTCTGGTTTTCCAATGTACTTATATGGCCGAACCATCTCAGTTATTGTCTTTCTATGTATAATGATCTGCATTGACTCTACCTCTAATGTTTTCCGTATTTCTTCGTTTCTTAATCTGTCTGTTTTCGTTTCTCTAATGACTTCTCTCAGGAACTTTATTTCAATAGCTTGTATTTTGCTCTATTATTTGGTAAGCGTCTAACTTTCACACGCGTACGTTAATATTGGTTTAATCTTGCTATGTACTATTAGTTTTGTCTTTTTATTTACTTTTTTTCTTGGCGAGGTTATTACCTAGGGCGTAGTACAGTTTGGTGGCACTCTCTATTCTGTTGTTTATCAGTTTTATTTTTCCATCTTTCTGTATTATGAGTCCCAGGTATTTGTAAATGTCTGTTTCTTTAACATTAATTTGTATCTTAGTTTGTTTATCATTCTTTCCTATTACCATTATTTTTGTCTTATCTGTAACAATCTTTAAATTTCATATTTTGAGTGTCCTGTTCCATATTTCTAAGTTTTCTTGTAATTTCTTTGCATTTTTGGAGTATATCATCAAGTCGTCTGCAAGCTCACATTCCGTTAGATATATTGGTTCCAAGTATCTATATCCCACAAGTACCTTCTTGATGTGTCCTTTAACTCTTTCGCAACGTCATCTAGTATAATGTTGAAGAGTGTTGGGCTCAATACTCTTCCCTGTCGCATTACTTCTTTAGTCACAAATTCTTCCGAGTCTGAGTTATTTGTTCTGACATAATTCTTGTACAAGCTGGCTATATTTTTCCTCAGTTTGTTTCCAATTTCTCTTCTCTTCAGGTTATCCCAGAATTCTGCGGTATACCGTCGAAGGCCTTCTCCAGGTCAATAAATGTATATAAAAAAAGTACCGGGAATTTATAATCTAAACAGCCCCGGGTAATGATTAAAAAGAACTTTTTTTGCGTAAGTCGGTAGCACTGTCCTTAATTACAGTGCCTAAAATGAGCACGATCTGTCAACCAGTTTATTTACAGCAGCTAGTTGAATCAGTACACCTCTCAACTTATGCGTTTTTATTTTCAATTTCTTCGGTATGTCCGTTTCTGTTGTATTTTTGTTAACATTTGGCTCCTTTTTTATTTTTATTTATTTTTTTCTATTTACAATAATGTTAATTTACAATCTCTTTAACAAAAGTATTCAGTAAATGTGATGCTAGGGGAGGCAGTGAAAGGAGAAGTCATCCATTGATGACACTCCCTAGGAGCACCATTTACGGGAGGTTGGTGACGTCTTCAGGCCATGTTTTCTTCAGTCTTCGTATTGGTGGATGATAAGTGGAAAGCTGGTGAATTAGCGGATTGCTGTGTCCATCTAACTTCTGGTGGTAATTCATCGCATATCTTTTGATTTCATCGACAACGAATTGGACGTCTAGGTCTTGGTGGATTGTTTGGTTGGTTACAAACTAGGGCGCATCAACAATTGCGTGGAAGGTTTTTGACTGAAATTGTTGCAGTGTTTTTATTCTGGTCGGTTTAGCACATCCCTAAAGTTGTATACCAAATGTCCAAATTGGTTTCAGCATCGTTTTGTAGAGTAGCAGCTTATTTCAGATCGATAGCTTTGAATGTCTACCAAGGAGCCAGTACATTTCACGGTATTTGAGGTTTAATTGTTTGCGTTTAGTTTGCATGTGTTTGTTCCACGTGAGCTGTTGATCAAGATGTAGTCCCAAGTATTTTACGTCGGTTTTTACCGGTACTGGAGCATTGTTAATGCTGACAGGCGGGCAAATATTGGTTTTCATAGTAAATGTTATTTGGGCTGACTTTGATTGATTAACTTTTATGCGCCACTTATCTAACCATGTGCTGATTATATTGAGGTGTTGTTGGAGGTTGGAAGTTGCACTATCCGCATTTTCATGGGTGGAAAGTATTGCCGTGTCGTTAGCGAAGGTAGCAGTCACAGTGCTGTCAGTTTCTGGCAGGTCAGCAGTATAGACAAGGTAAGGAGGGGCCCAGCACGCTTCCCTGCGGGACACCGGATTTGATGGGGTAATATGGGGATAGTTCGTTATCGCAATTGACAGAGTAATAGCGGTCTGTTAGGTGTGAATTAAGGAGCAAGTAATAGTAGCTCGGTAATGACTCTTTTAGTTTATATAGCAGCCCTGTGTGCCAAACCTTGTCGAAGGCCTGGGACACGTCCAGGAACACAGCGGCGCAATACTTCTTTTCTTCTAGAGAGTATGAGATTTTATTTACTGTTCTGTGCGTTTGATGTGTGGTTGAATGACTCTCTCGAAAACCGAACTGGTGTTGTGGTAGGTGTTGAAATATGTCTGTATCTTGGCGAAGTCGTGTAAGAAACAGTTTTTCAATTATTTAACTCATTATAGGCAAAAGGCTTATTGGCCGATACGAAGTCACACTTTCTGGTTCCTTGCCGGGTTTGGGTATCATTAACATATATGCGTACTTTCAGGTGATTGGGTAATATGAGAAACTTAACATCCGGTTGAAAATCGTAGTTAGGAGTACGACAGTTTTCTTGGGCAGCATTTTTAGAATTTTTCCAGTCATTAAATCATGACCTGGCGCCTTAAATTGCTTCAGCGGGAGCAAACGGGTTTATTGGGAGTGACATTAGACACGGGATGTCTAGAGATGCTTCGATTGCGTTGTCTCCAGGAGTTGCCGTTGCTTCAAAGGGAGCGAAGACGTCGGATAAATGCCATCTGCTCTCCTGATAGGTCTTTTGGGTACTTGAGGCCTCTTAAGGTTCTTAGTGGCTCTCCAGATTGAGTGATCCTCTTGTTTCAAGTTCGTTAGGTACTCAGTGAAGTTATCATTTTGTATCTCTCTTAATAGTTTATGAAGTTTACGCGTTAAACGATTGTAGATAGTTTTATCAGCAGGATTATGTGTCCTCCACCACGTTCCCCTGGCTCTCCTCTTTTCTGCGATCAGTTCTTTAACCTTTAGAAGTATGGAAGCAGTAGGTTTTTCATGATTAGTTTCGATAGGGGTTGACTCCCAGGCAGCCTTTTGGATTACATTAGTGAGATGATTAGTCGCTTCGTCTAGTTCGTTGGGGGTCTTTATTCGTAGTTTAAGATTTGTGTTGTCTTCCAAGTATTGTTGAAAAAGTTCCCATTTTGTTTGTCAAGACACTAGTTTGTGGTTGAGTGATTTTTTGATAGTAGAGATAAGTTTAGTATGACTGGCGAGTGATCTGACTACAGGTCATTACTTGCTTCTACCATTACGTAATTGGTAGCTATACCATGGGAGATATAAAAATTCAATAAGTCGGGAAGTTTATTGTAGTCTGACGGCCAGTAAGTGTGATTGATTGTAAGAGATTACGACCTTTTGTTAGTATAATTCTAGAACCTCAGTGGGTGTGTTTAGCATTCTAATCGCCACCCGCAATAAATTTACTGCCCAGAGCATAGAAGAAGCTATTATATTGGTGAGTAGAGATGTTATGTCTGGGGGGATTGTAGATAGCTGAGACAACGAAAGACCAACAAAAGGAGTTGATTTTAACATTTGTAGCCTGTATGAATTCTGTTTGATAGTTTTCCACTTCAAAATGTGATATGGAATTTTTAACGATAGAATAATTGGGTATTCGAAACATGATTCTTACAGTAAAATGGGTTTCACTCACTAAGATAATGTCACTTTTATTCATTTGTAAGAAAGCTATTAATTCTTGTTTATGGTTTATTAACCCGTTTGCGTTCCACATCCCAATTCTTAGTATATTGGCCATTAAGAAGTTATTTTGTTTATGACAGTTGTTAACAAGTTGAGCATTGTATTATTTTGATGCATTAATTGAGCAAACATATTTTTAAATTCGGCTAGAAAGGTGGTTAGTTGTTCTCCTAGGTTGACTTGCTCGTTAGGACTTCCTTTGACGACTTGACTGTAAGATTGCATATGGTTTATATGTGGCATCATGTTGGGTTGCAGTGGAGTGGCTGGGACAGGGTTAGATGGTTGTGAAGGTATCACTCTTCTGTTAGGTGTTATTTGATTATTTGCTTTGTAACGCATATTTATTAAGTTTTTGTATGTTAAACATCCTTTATAGTTTGCAGGATGGCACCTTGTGCATTGTATGATATCTCGTATTTTATGTGGGGCTTCTACAGTTACAGAGGAATTTTACATCATAAATTTTTTTATTGTTTGGGTTAGGTTCCAAATCGACATAGAAAAGTGGAAGCAGATCTTTGCTAACCCTGTGCCTTATGTTTGTTATATTTCGGACTTTATGGTTAAGTTGTTGGAGTTCTTCTTTAATCGTGTCAGTCGGGATGGTGTGTTGGAGATGTCGGATCACTATTCTGTATGCCCGCTCTTATTTGGGCTGATAGGTGTGATGGACAATGTTTTCTTCTCTTAAGTGCCTGATAATATTTCTGTATGTTTCGGAAGTGAGTGGATTGAGTTTAACTGTATTGTTAGCAAGTGTTTTGCTGTAATATTGCTCATTCTCAGCAACTTTAGCAATATTCTCAATCATTCCATTGTAGTTTGTGACCCCATATATAAATATGGGAGCAGGCTTAATAGCTTTGGTTGTATTTTCATTTCTTCCAGAACTCTGAGGGGTGGTTGGTTCTATATTATGGCCAGATAGTAGTTGGAATCGATTTTGAGTTATGGTTTGCGGTTACATCATAGGAATATGTTCGGCAGGTTTGTTCGCCCGTTTTCTTTTTTTCGCCACTTGCCAAGAGTGGGCATTGGTTTCTCCATCTACTTCGATGTCATCGCTATCGTTAGTTTGCATTGTCGATGGGTCATCAGAGTGAGCTGCTGTACTTAAATAAAAATCTGGGGTTGGAAGTTGTAGGGGAGGAAATGATTGGTTATGCGAATGATGGGTAGGGTTAAATTGTGTCTGAAAATTCTGCTGACCGCCATAAGGTGTCTGTTGGTAGGTTTGTTGCAGTTGGGGCTGGTTATAACTCAAATTAGTTACATACCCGTAAGTGGCGTTAAGATTGCCAGTATTAATTGGATACATATTACTCCATTAGTTGAAAATCGAAAACTTTAGTCCGATAATTCAAGTATTTAATCGGTGCGCTTGACCTAAGGTCAGCAGCGAGGCGCGCGATTGTGATTATCGCGTAAAGCAATTCACCGCACGTCGTTCACTTATCAAGCGTGTAACACTGCACTTTCAAAGATAGTAGAGCACGTCGAGCGTATGTTTACTCTTTGAAAGCCAAAATGAAACTCTATTTTTATTTTTGAAGCAACTAAATAATGATCGGTGTACAGTTCAGTTATTCTTCTTGTTCTTGTTTCTTGTATTTTATTTCTATATGTTTTATTTATTATTACGTAATTATTTATTGATTTCTCCTTTCTATTTAGTACTTCCCTCTGGTGTATTTGTGTATGTCTTTGTGTTCGAAGAATGAATTTGTTACAAGTAAGTTGTTAATTAGGAATAATAGATTGGTCTTCTTCCGTTATTGTTTCTTGTTTCCTCCCTCTCATCTACCATGCAGAGAAGTTCCTGTTGTCTCCTGTTTCTTCGTTCTTTTTTCGATTCGTCCGTTTAGATCGATTAATCTTCCATTTATATTTTCTACTATTTCTGATATTTTTCCCAAAACTGGTTTTTAAATTGTGTTCTTTCATCTTTTCTCGGGCCGTAAGCTACTGCAATAGTTGTTTTGGTTAGTTTTTCTATTTGTAGTTCTGTCTTAAAGTATACTTTCTGTAATAATGCTATCCAGTGTTTAAGGTATCGATGTATTTCTTGTTTTACTATGCAACCCACTCTGATTTTGTTCTACTCCCGGGTATGTTAGTATATTTTTCTCTGTGTAGTATTTTCTCTCATTTTCGTTTTATTTTGTTCTTCGTTATTTCGAGTATATTTAATTTTGCCTTTTTAAAATTGTCTTACAGTTCATGTTCATTTCCTGTTATACTTCTTACGTTCCATATCCTGCCTTTTCGTCTAATTTGCTTGCTTTGTTTAACAATTCCGATCCTTAAACTTTTCCAGGGTCGTCTTTATTGATGTTTTTTGTTGTACGTTAAGGGAAATGCCTTAACTGCTCCTCCAACTCATTATTAGGTAATCTCTCACTCACAGTTCTTTTCTTTTGTTACTGGTGCTTGTCCCCATCTGCACACTTTCTCTTTCTTTTTCTAATTTGTCTTCTCCTAAATTTTTTGTTTCGTATACCTTGTTGTCTATAACTAACTTGCTATGTTTTAGGTAGGCTCTATGTCCTTTTTTTCTGGCTCTTCTCATTGTTGGTATCAGCATTTTCTTTCTTCCATAGTTTCTTTGGTGTAATCTTCGTTCAGCCAAATGTTTGTTTCCTTCTGCTTTCTGACGTTATTAAGTATTTCCACATTTTTGTCCCCAGTAGTTAGTTTTACTAATATAGGTCTTTGTGTGTCAATTTTGTACACCGCGATTTATTTTCACTCCATCAATGTCCTCATTGTCCTAATTGTTAAACTGAACTCTTAATTTTTGTATTACTTTTATCGTCGCGTCCTTTGGTTCTTTCCATTTCTCGGATTACAATGTTTTTCCTTCTAATTTCGCGTTCAAGCGATCCAATTTTACGTTCTTGTGTCGTTACTTGCTTCTTTAACTTAGTGTTTTCTTGTTTAATACCTTCATTTTCTTTTAATATGCGTTTCAATTTTTTATTCATCGTTAGTAGTTTTTCGCTTATAGTCTCGAACACATTTTCTATTTTTCTCATCTTCCTGTTCTCTGCATTTTCTGTTCTCATTTTTAACTTTTGTCTCGTACAGCTCTATGCAGCGATAGGAGTCTACCCATATTCAACACCTCGGAGGCGTGACCCATCTTTTAGTATTTCGAACTACTCTTTAAGCTCTTGATGGCAGATCACTTGTAAACTGCTGTGTATAGTGTTTTACCTATCCTCAGAATTTTGGCATGGCTCTAGTTGTGTGGTTAGTGTCTATTATCTGTTAGTTTCATGCACCTTTCCGCCTTATTTCTGTTCTTCTAATTTAAAACTACTTTTATATAAAGCACTGTTACTCACTGTTTCATTGGTTGTCCTACTTTTCCTCGAAGGCAATTAAAAAAATTAATTAACGAATTTCATGAAAGTGAATAAAGGACACTAATGTATCAGTTACAAACGCAATTTTATATCTTTTGTAAATCTTTCTTTTTAATTATTAGTAGTAATTAAAGGTGTTTGCCTTTTTTGCAAAAGTAAGCTGTCATTTAACAAGTAAAATGGAAAAGTACATCAATATAAGTATAGACTATTCTTAGCTATGACTTTCTCTCATTTTTTGGCAATTTTCGAAAGAACGACAGGTTTTTTGAAGCGTTCCATTAAGATACTAAATTTTGGACATCTCCAATGTTTGGTGAATTCTAGATGTTTGGCGTTTAATGCTTCACTCAAATTGATTTATTGTTGTTTGTAGAGGTTGCTGGTAATTTCTTGATTTGGTTTTAAGAACTCGAAGTATAGCGCACCTTTCTGGCCGTACCCAAGCATTTTTTTCATTAATATTTCGTTATGACCTCAATGATGTGTGTGTGTGTCGGTCTGTCGATCTGTCAGTAAACAGGATATCTCGAAAACCGTAAGAGCTAGAGACTTGAAATTTGGTATGCAAGTTGCAACTTTTGGTAAAAATCCGCCGAGCCGTTTGGTCGCAAGGTCGCAAAATCGGTCGCAAAATTGGTCGCAAAGCGGTCGCGAATCTAAACGGTTGAAGATACAAAAAATTCATGAGAATAAAAATGATTTGTTATCACGAGATAAACATGAATTTAAAGTAAAAGTTGGTAAAGTGGGAATTCGAAAAAAAATTGGAGCTCAGGATTTTTGTCAGAATTACCCAAATAATAGGATAAGGAAAGTCGTGTGATGTTCACACCAGATTTTTTTTTAATTGAAATAAGGCTGAATAGATTCGCTAAAAAATGTGTACATACAGCCAAGATTAAAGAAATGGGCCGAATCCGTAATCTTTAACAGCAAAATACCTGGCTATAATTTAGGATTTTCCGGAAAGAGTAACAAAAGGGATCCGCAATAAATTATTTTCAAATCCCTTCTTTGAAACCCGTGTATTTTGGGTGGCTATTGCGCGTCCTAAATGACAAGAACACGTACCTGGAAACTTTTGGATTTTCTAAGAATTCGTTAAGTATGGTTTAGGGTCTGAGAAAAAGGAGCGCGCGGTAGTTGAAAAATAAATATTTTACAATTTCTCAGAACACTTTATGTCATAATATCAATTATCAGCATTCGAATAATAAACATTTAACTATCTATAGCTATTCATGCATTTCTGTTCTGTTGGCGCCATTTCATTTTTAATTTTTGTAGCTGTGCAGCGTATTTAGCAACTGTCATTTGATTTGAAATCTGCAAATTTAAACAGATTCATCTTCTTATGTAATAATTTTATAACGCCACTTGTTGATATGCAGTATGTTATTTGCATTCTAGTAACAGTTGGGTTCTAAGAAATATTAATTATTATTAATTAATTGGTAACAGTTCACAGAATGTTTCGAAGAATACAGAAAAGTATAAAAAAGAACTAGCTGATATGAACTTTGTATGAAGATCTTGAATTCATAATTAATTTTGAATTGAAACCTTCATTACTTTAGTAAACTCTGTTGAGTTAACATTTTTTGCTTGCTATCGATAAAAGTTTTATTACCGAATCCAAAAAATCCTAGCCTTTTTCTGTCAATAAATAAATGGATGTATTTTTAAGATTATGGTAATAATTTTGTGTTTGTAACTTTTTTCAAGTCTTTATATTAGCAGTATATTTTGCATCTTTCTGGTTGAAAGTATCAGACACTAAAACGATCCAAGCTTTGAGACAGGAAAAATTCTATTACTTCGAATTAAAAAAAATGATGTGTGAGTTGATTTTATGATTAGATTTAGAGTACTTTAGTATTTTAATACAAAATCTCTAAAATATAGAAAATTATGTCGGTCAGAGAACCACCTCACTGTCGCAAATCTTAGTTTTGTCACATCATTTTCCAACAATTTTGCACACATTTTAATCAATTTCATTGATGACACGTCGGAGTTCGTCCTTGGGCTCGTCAACTGTTTGTAGATTGCGGAGGCTTTAGATTTTAAGTAATCCAACAAAAAATGTAGCGTAGTATTAAATCATAAAATCTTATTGTTCAGTTGATGTTAGCATTTCGAGAAGTATGCTACCAGGAAATTGTTGATGCAAAATATCGACTATTACTCGAGCTGTATGGCAACCGGCGCCATCTTGCTAGAACCATATTTTTTTCTGTGTTGGCCAGTTTGTGCAAAAAAAAACTCTTATTCTTATAACAGGAATTGTAACATCAAACAGTGACTTATTGGGGATGCATTTCCTTTTATAAGTTACGTGCAGATTTTCCCAATCACAAATGCGACAATTTTGTTTATGAACCTATCGAGTTGAAAATACCTGATTGACTAAACTGAGAATCCACTTCATGGTGCTCTAAAAACCAACTGATGAATTGTCGACGCTGAAAATGGTCGGCAAGCTCAAGTCCTTGCGTTAGTTGAATCTTGTGCGCATTAAGGTGAGTGTTCGCTGAACTGACTTTTTTAAAATGCCCATGATGTCGAGTTTTAGATACACGATCGATTCAGCTACATCAAATTTTTTTATCAATCTTCGGACAGGATGATTAAATTGGCGCGCTATTTTGATGAAAAGTTCCACGGAACTTTGTACCATTTCTGCAAAATTGTCACCAAATACATTTTAACAATAACTGGGTCTTCTTTCGTATAGCGATCCATATTTACCAATTAGAGAAATCATAGACGATATCTTTCAAAGCATTAGAGTTGTAGAACGCAAAATAAAAATGGCACAAAGTTTAAGTCCGACATTTAATTTGAACAACCTTCTACACATATAATCAAACTCGTACATAAAAGCTTGCCTTCTTCTTGCGATATTTTGATTACGCAACTGACGATTGAAAACCGGAATTGCAGTTTTTAATGATAACGATTTTGCCGTAATTGCACTGGTGGGGGATGACTTTTAATTTGAGAGCTTTTTGTCAGTAAACCAAATACAAATAATTTCTTTTCGTCAGTAATAACGTGCATCTTAACTGTTTTTATACAATTTTTCCTCTTCCTTTTTTGCGTCATTCGGATGATTTAATCGATTTTATCTTTATCTTCGCGTTCTATTGTCAATTAGCGGCAAAGAAATCTGTTGGTTTGCTATCGACGATTCAATTACTTGTTCAATTGTTTGCACCTGCTATATTTTAACAATTTTTTGTATTTTGTCCTTTAATTTTTTTGGGTTATTAACATTGTGAAAAAATATTTAATCACTAGATTAAACATACTTAGATAATACTAATGTATCGTTTTAAGTTAACTTGCACGGGAAATAATGTCTTAAAAGGGGTAACTTCAAAAGAGTACGTGTGAAGGATGGAAAAATGAAACCGATGAAAATGTTGCAGAAAAAATAAAAAAAATACATTTTAGACGTATTTGTACTTACGAAAATAATGAGTATTATAGGGAAGAAAATTATTGTAATATTAAGTAAAACATAAGAGGGTAAGGTGAAAAGTTCTCGGCCTGACAATGAAAGACTGCGACTTTCAGATAAAAAAAGATTTTATTTTTCTACAAAATCTCCCTTGACTTCAACACACTTGATCCAGCGCTTTTCCAACATCAGTATTCCTTCCCGGAAGTGAGAATCTGGAAGAATGTGAAAATATTCATCAATTTCTTCATTGGATGCGAAACGCTTCCCAGAAACAAATTTTTTTAATTTTGGGAACAGATGGAAGTCTGAGGGTGCCAAATCAGGAGAATAGGGGAGATGGCCGAGCAAATGATACCTCAAATCCCGCAGTTTTCCCATCTCCAACGCAGATGCGTTGTCCTGATGAAAGATGATTTTTTTCTTCTTCAAGCCAGGCCTCTTCTCGTGAATTTTGGCATCCAGCTGCTCAAGAAGGTTGGAGTAATATTCGCCTGTAATTGTTCTGCCTTTTGCAAGATAATCAATTAACAGGATTCCTTTCACATCCCAAAACACGCTGGCCACCTTTCCGGCAGATGTGATCGACTTCGCTTTCTTTGGCGCTGAACCACCGGCTTCCACCCACTGCTTGGACTGCTGTTTCGTTTCTGGCGTGTAGTGGTGGACCAATGTCTCATACATGGTGACAAATCGCCGCACAAAATCAATCGGATCCCTGTTGAATCGGTCCAAAGATTGATGCGAAAATTGTTTGCGCATTTGCTTTTGATCGGCATTCAGCAAATGCGGCACCCATCTTGCGCAGAGCTTTTATATCCCTAATTCTTCGTGCAAGATGTTTCGTACCCTTTCTTCCGATATCCCCACAGCCTCAGCTATCTCACTCGCCTATCGTTCAACGTGATATCATGCACTTTTTCGATGGTTTCCGGTGTGGTTGCGGTTTCTGGCCGTCCTTCACGTGGGTCACTTTCGAGGGATGTGCGACCACGTTTAAATTCAGCTGCCCACTTTTTAACAGTTGACATGGAAGAAGCAGAGTCCCCGTAAGTTTTTGTCAACTTCGAATGAGTTTCCTTAGGGGTTAATTCATCCAAAACGAAGACTTTTATAACCGCGCGATGTTCAAGTTTATCCATTTTAACAAAAAACATGCAAACATGTCTACTGAAAAAATTCTTGTAAACAAACTACTTGAGCGAACAAGTTGAAACTAGTCATACGAACTAATGACACATGCACCCAAGCAGGAAGCATAATTGTTTGCTGATTGCAGCACCATCTCTGTCAGACCGAGAACTTTTCACCTTACGCTCGTATATAAACGATAAAGTTGTTTTATAGAAAAAATTGCGTTTTTTGATGATGTATGTAATATTTCTGTTTTAATTTCTCTTTTGGGTTTCTTGTTGCCTTTAAATTTTGATGTCCTATCTTAAGGATATTAAATATGTAGTTTATTCTTCTGCACTGCGTTTCTGTTTTGTGGTAATCAACATAACGAGAAAGGTGTATAAAATGCAACTGCTGCTCTTTGCTAGGTCATAAGGTAAGATATACAAATACAACGAAATCTAACTTAAAGCTTCTCAGTGGTTGGTAGTGTGCAAATTATTACTGTCGATCTTTTGCTTCAGCATTCTAGGTTCTTATACGTGGTGTGCACGATATCTATTGCGAATTGGCAACCCTGCGTAGGTACGATCTCCCGTTTGCATTGTACAGTTTGACGGCATACGTACTCAGAACGTTTGGAAAAATGGAATTAGCTCATGAACATTTTTGTGCGATGACTTTACGACTTTCCACGATCGCTTAAAAAAGGTCTATGTCGATTGGTCGAAAGAAATGTTTAAGAAATACGATCGCGATTCTTCAAATACCGTTTTCAACATCATCACAGGTGACGAATCTTGGATTTATGCGTTTGAGCCCGAAAGTAAACAACAGTCCACTGTATGGGTCTTCTAAAATGAGTCAAACCCAACAGAAGTTGTTCGTGCTCGAAGAAAATGGTTGCCTGTTTTTTTTTTTGGAAAAACTGGATATGTAGCAACCGTGGTTTTAGAGAATCGTAAATGGCCAATATTTAATGGTACACAACATTTTTTGTCAGAAGTATTCGGAAAAATAAGAAAAACCAGCGCGCGAGGCCGGATCATTCTCCACCATGTGAATGCGAGCTCACACATCGACGCTAATAATTGGCTTTTTGAGTACTCTAATTGATAGGTCATCAGCCGCACTATCATGATTTCCCGTCTAATGATTTCTTTTTGTTCCCACTGCGTAGCCAACGATTTTCGACATCGAAGGAGGCGGGTGAGGCGTTCAAAACCCACGTTTCGGAGATACTTGATTCATTATGGAAAGAATACTATGAAAATGTATTGACCATGAGGGAGAGTACTTTTAAAAACAAGAAAAAATTTCAATATTAAACACTTGTTTTTGTTATTTTTTCCAATAGTAGTTATGATTTGCATTAGATCATTTCATTTAGGGCGACGTTTTCGTACACAATTTTCATTTCAACTGGAGAAAATTGCCTTTCTTTATTACCATCAATGATCTCGTTTGTAGTTTAGAAACATACTTATTTAGCCTTTACGCCTATCTGTATTATCTCATCGGGTTTCATTACACCAGGTGATGGTTGACGAAATTAAAAAATGCCCGAGTATGAAGGAGTAGCGTTATTTTGGGGCATTGCTTAAAGGATATAGAGGTCTGTAATTAAAGGAAAATTCGATCGCATTTAAAATAGTTGCAAACTCTGCAAATGTTGATTTAGCGTATCGCATAATATAATTCAAACGAGTCTTGAAACTCTTGACTCTTTGTTTTCTAAATTCCCACCAAAATGTGGAGTTCGGTATTTTATTTAAAGATGCGTTTATAAATTTTGCAACTAGTAAGTTTTATCTTTAGCACTATGAATTTTGTGTCCTCGTCAGTGTAAAAGTTTAAACAATTGCCTCATTGCAAACTATAAAAGTGTGCGTTGTTAATTTACTGGCAAGTTCTATGTGAACTGCCATGGTAACCAATCAAAAACTGAAGGGCGAGTCTTTGTAACATCCGAACTTTCATATTGTAACGTTCGTATGTGGTGAATAATAGGCTTAAATTTATTTACAACTACTTATTTAATTTACTTATAATATTTACTTATTACTTATTATATTTATGTACACTAACATAGATATTTAACTGATATCAAGAGTTGTGTAGTATTTATACGTTCAGCACCTGTTTTGAAGCTTTCTCATAGCGCCGGAACCGTCGGGAGTATGCCGCCCTGTTTTGGACTTTGTAACGTATACGAACTTCGCAAGGTGGTTGTGCCTTTATGGCGGGGTTGAAATATCTTTTACGTATTTTAGATTTAAATCTGCCGGCACGACCTGCTGGCCATACACTGCCATCCATAAGTTTTAGGACACTCATGAAATGCTACACATCTCTCGGCCGTCCTTTCACCAGGAAATCTTCTAACGAAGGTCCGCCGTTTATAGGAGAATATTTCAAACGTTAATTCGTCCGTAAATAGGACTGCTTTCAAATCTGTAAGACCCCCAATTTTGATGTTTACGTGGCCACTGCAGCCTCTTCTTGTTTTGTAAACTTATAAGGGGTTTCTTTGCCTTTAGACCTGCTTCTAACAAGCGACGTTTCACAGTAGTGTGTGAAATTGGATTAAGCCGAATTAGATTTAGATCTTGTTGAATATTTCTTGTGGTTTTGGCCTGCGCCCGCTTGCTTAACAAAATCACCAAGTGATCTTTGCTTTCAGAAGTTTTTCTTGGCCTTCCCCATCTATTGCGGTCACGATTTTGACTAGTTTCTGCGAACCGCCATATGGCATATGCTACTGGTGACTGACAATTGCAGTTTTTGGTCGATTTCTCTGATTGTGACGTTTTTTTTAATGAAAAGCCCACGTCCGTGCTCTCTTTTTAGTGGAATATTGAGCTCCAATCTCATAATGTTCAATTATGAGTCAAAGAAGCCATAATTTACGACTGATCAGAAATCCTGCAAATTTTAATGTCAAAAATAAACAAAACAATAATTAAACGACGCAGGTTAATTAACAAGGATTTATTAATACTTTGTGTCTATTGTTTGGTGCTTTTTTGCTAGAAATTGTCAATTTATCAACGAATAGAGCTGCAAAATGGCAACTTTGTTGACAGCGACGTTGACCCAGGTTACTAGTTTCTTGCATGTTTTTTATTAAGTTGTTCATCATAATTTTATAATAGAAATGCTACTGAAGTGTCCTTTGTTAGTTATGCAATGACATATTAAGTTAATATTACTAGTTACACCAAATGTCCTAAAATTTATGGTCGGTAGTATAGTTTCGTTCTAAAATACAGCACAAATTATTCTTGCAAAATTTCTCATAGCTATTTTTCCACATCCACTTACCTAAGTACGGTAAAATGGCTTGTCGCTTTGGATGCAACATATTATATGTTAATTTTTCACTAATAATGTTGACATTTTTTACAGAATTTGTATTTTGTATGTTTTAATCAATTTTATATCTTTATCAGTACATCTGTACCCAAAAATTACCAAAAATGCTAAAGTTTTGCTAGTATTTTCAATTGTTTTGCAAATTCTCCAGTAAAGGCTTCTCGTTTAGCGTTTTGGATTAAAGAAGTCGTTGCTGCCATTACTTCTTATATGACCACAGTATTCGTTTGATATTCTTCTTTTTTGAAGGTGCGTTCTTATAAAATAGTAAGCAGTAAGCTCATATCCGTTGTAGCATTTTGCAAGTCAAAAGTTTGCAGCGTCTTGTATCTTGTTCTTATTCGTCTTTTTTTTAAACGATTTCATTTCTTTTGCGCACCGTAGTTTAATCTTGCTGGCAAGCTGCCAGTTTTCTTGCTCTATGACCATATACCTGGTTGTTATACACTGTGACAATTTTTCGGTTCTACTTATTTAAAAATTTGGATTGGCAGTTTAGGGCCTGTTTTATATAGTGATTTGAAACCTATGACGTATTCTACTTTGTTCAAAAATCGATAATCTTCGACGGTTACGAATTTAAAATGTCCGTTAATTTTCAGCACTTGAAACAGTCGTTGGTATTCATGATGTGCATTTTGAGCATCGTTAGGAAGTCTACCGTTTTATAATTTCTTATAAATATCCAAGTTTTTTGGGTCAATTTTTATATTTTGTTTCTTTTAAAGAGTATCTCTGGTTCAAATCAGTTTTGAAATTAAATAATGTTTTTCTGATTTGGTGACATATAGGAAATATTTAATTTGTTGCTATTTTAGGTACTTAACTACTTGAGACCGTAGGTTATTCTGAGACATCTTTTACAAGAGCGCAACAAGTCAATTCAGTAGTATAAGAGTGATTTTGTATTTAGCAATTCATTCAGTCGTCCTCGCTGTAGGTAAGTTTCTAATTCAACCGTTTCATAAATTTTTAGAGCTCCAAGAAGTATTGGTAAATTGTCTGTGAAGACATCGTAGGATTAATTGTTATTAATTTTTTATTTAAAAGGACATGTTCAAAAGTTATGTTGTCTAATCGCAATCGATGGTTTGTTTGCGCCAATGAAATTCTATCTTTATGGATAGAAACACTTTTTTCACCGTGTTTAATGTGTATATTACGTATATTCGATTATTTCAACGTATTTTTCACACTCTTTGGTGCGATGTTGCACGACTATTGTGTAATAATAGTTCAAGGATTCTCTTACATGTAGTATCGATTTCCTATTTTTGTTAATCGTTTTTTTCGCATAACCACATTCCGACAGGCCTTTTTTGATTATTTATTTTGGAAGCAATATGTTTGTCTTTTGGGTGTTTATTTTCTTCGTTAGAGCCCATATACATCCATGGATTAAGGCGAGATTTGAACTCGCCCGCGCGTTGTGTTCCCGGACAGCAGAGCATTCGCTCGTGACCACTCGATCACGGCAGCGATCCTGGATGGTTAATTAGAAATTCACGTTTTGCGTAGGTTGTTGCACTTGTTACTAAATGTCCTCATAACGGGGACGGCTTTTCTAACTGCATTTCGTTTAGTGGTTATTTTTGCCCGATACACTCTTATGTTTCAATTAAGATAGACAATGGGGAATCGGGCAGATAAAATAATAAATATTTGCTTTTTTAATAGTTCTGTTTGGCAAACATGTCTTTTAAAACTCTTTCTCATAAGTAAGGGAATATTATCAAAATGTTTCGTATAATCGGGAGAAGAATTCACCAATAGTTTTTAAAAAGACTTTAATAAAATTTATATTATTGTACAGCTGCATCTAGTTATTGGAACTAAGGTTTTGCATTTCGAATAGTCATTTGAATATTTATTGGAATGTTTGAAATTTATATTCAATTATTCAAATATTTAAAATTGATGTTCAGATAAATTGGACTATTTGAAATTGGTATTTGAATAATTCGAATATTGGAAACAGGTGTTGGAGTAGTGTAAATGTAAATCTTGCTTTTTCAATTTGCGCTTACTTTTTAAGTGTTTTGACTAATTCATTACGAATTTAGACTATTTTAATTATTGAAATACCAATTTTGGCTACCCAAACTTTAGTCCTAAATTATTCTAAAACTCCTATTATTTGAATTAAACGCATCCAAATTACTTTAATACGAATCCTGGGCCTAACTGAAAAATTTTCTGCGCACTTGCGTTATCCAAATTGAAGAAGTTTTAATTCTTCCTATATTAGACAGTTTTTTATCAATGAGATCTGGACCATCTAAACATAGTAATGTGACTGTAATTAAAAAAGTATATTGAAGTATTCCCCCCAATTAAATGTTTGATTTGTTAAAATTATTTGAATGTTTGTTCTTATAGTATATTTATTAATAAGCAATTTTTATATTTGTATTTTATAACCCCCCCCCTTTAGTAGTAACATTCATAGAATTATAATAGATATTGCTAAAAAGCAAAACTAAAACAAATCTTCGTTATCGGTAACACAACTCTTGCCAAAGAGACTTCATTAAATGTATGAAGTTAACGCAAAGAAAAACTAGAACTGAATTTGTCTGGATTGAAGGAACATGACATAACCTAAAGAGGCCAAACAAAAAATAATTTAAATATAGAAAATAGACGAAGAGATTCGCACAAAACAAAATTACAGTCTGCGATATTAAAGCACTTCGCGATTTTTTCACTTTACTCATCTGAAAACCAAATAGGAGCAAGTGTTTCATTTCTATGAAGCTTTTTTGTGCTTCAATTGTTAGAATATATAGAAAAGTTTAAGTGAATGGTTTGATATTTCAACGGTATCATAGGCTAGGCGCACAAGGTTATCCAGAGACACCTTCAAAAGCGCCACCTGGCGTAAATTACTGGTGACTCATGATTTAGTATGAGAAGTAGGCTCACAATATAGTGGTCCAAGGAATAAACATGAGGTCCTGCTACAAATTTAGGAAAAGGGCGATGGACATGTATGAAATATTAGTGTGGCAGGACGGAAAATGTGTTTATGACTGGTTCAAATGCTTTCCTAAGTTGGTTGTTGACAAGCAGTACCTGGACACGGTCGAACGAATACGACAAATGCTGGTACGAGATCTGCGACTAACTCTACTTTAATGGTCGAGGAATGGGACATTAGCAAAAACACGATGCGCACCATCGTTCGTGAAGATTTAGTTTAGGCGCAATATATATTTCCGGTGTGTACCGCACAGGCTGACAATGTATTGTAAAAATGTGTAAACGATCTAGATTAATTATCACAATTTTGGGTTGGTGATCCCTTTTACCATACTACACCAGCTCTACCGAATTTACATTTTTTTGCGCTTAATCTGATTATTATAATGTTTAATTTCTTAAAAACCAAGTGACCACAGATTTATCTGCTTTGATATTCGCCTTAGTACAGGATTCTGGAAAACCAAGAAAATCCAAATCGAAACCGGCGACTCCAAGCATTTACAATTCTCAAAGAAACATACTACTCTATCTTAACTTACGGCGCAGTTTCTGTATGTTTAGTGTTTAAAAGCCTCAAGGTTCGCATTGCATACCCGCACTAATTTACGTAACACACATACGCCTCTTGCAAATTTGTGTCTATCCATAATTTCTTGCACCTTCCTATAAATGTCGAGCTGCCTCCCTTCCCCCTCCCACTCGTATGCTCCTGAAAGTCTCCGTCTGCTCATGACTAGGGCTGTCTCCGCTCTGGCCCTGGTCTTCTCGTTCGATTTCTAGGTTAGGAGGTCGTGCAAAGTATTGTCTGCTTTCCGATTTTTCTAAGATAAGACTAGAAGTTGTCATAGTCAGTGATAACTGATAAGATAAGACTGAATTATTGATTAGGGTACTTTTTTAAAAAAAATTATTTTTACTGTAAAATTAATTAAGTGTATCGTATTTTTTATTGTAATAATCTTCAAACTTTTTTGAATTATCTTTCTTTTATTTGAAATTCAGTAACCGTATCGTTTGGGGGTCGAGCACTGCCAGCTGAACAGATCGACTATGAAAGCTGTGAAGTTTCATGCCAAGGTAGTGCAGCCGAGTTGTTTAGGCCTTGCACTCACTGCCTAACAACGAGGAAAACCGTTGGGTATCACCGACTTGAACAGTGATATGCGATCCTAGATCCTTCTCGTAGTGGTCCTGTTGTAACTGAACCTAGCGGATTTAGACTGGAAAGTCGATAAACATTCCCCAACCCAGCTGTCGTGTCGTGGCTAAGGGTCTGCACTTGGGTTAACGATGTCGGAAAAAGGGCGAACCTTAGGTCACGCCATTGCCGATACACCATACATGGGTATCTCTGCTGTAGTCATGTATTACGGGGGATATCTGTGCGGGGGATCTTGGATCGAGAGGAGACAACCTCGATAAAAATCCTAAATATTACGGTATTGAGACCAGGCTAATGGGATGTGTGGCTGTCTAGATGATCAGTCCCTACTGGACCCTTCCTTGGGCACCGGGTGCCCCCCATTGTATATGGCCATTAATTTTTATTATGTTTTAGACTCGTGGGAACAAATATGGACACAGATAACACAATCAACATAAAACCCTTACTTATATCAGAGGAGGACTCTATTAGCAACTCCCTGACAAAGCATATTGAACCCGTGGAGGCGGAACTAATTCAGGAGACAGTGTCATCTGCCAGACTTGAGGCGAAACCGTCAGACAAGGGTCAGGAGGTTGCAGGAAAGAAGACTGAGGGACTGCAACCCAAGAGACTTTTTGGGGCTAAGATCAGGGAAGGCACGTGGACGAAAGAGAAGACTAGATCTGTGAAAACTGTGAAAGAGGAGGATAAGAAGGAAAGTGAGGGTACGAAGAGACTCCGCTCAGACTCCCCAACCCCGAAATCCAAGCAAACGGCAAAGAAGCCCAGGAGCGATGAGCAGACTGGTCAATACAGTGCCGGAATTAAAGGGCAAAGGATGGCGGTGCTAGACAAATGCTATCCAGACATTCTACTGAATCAAGGGCAATCGGACTTGATTCAGGAAAAACTTATTATTGCTCTGGACCAGATTCCTTTGGGAAGCACTATTCCACCGCAGTTCGAAAGCTCGAGGTACACGGGAGGTGTTCTATGGATCACGTGTGCCAATGAGCATACTAGACAATGGCTGCGCAGAACCACCTTACACTGGGGAGTGCTGATTGATGGATCTACCCAAGCGCCCCAAAGTTCTCGTTTGGCTGCCTGGGCTAGTCGACGAAAAAATTGCTAGGACCCGACTTGGGCTTCAAAACCCAGGGTTAACAACGGAAGACTGGCGACTTTTTAGCCAAAAGGTGTACAAGGAAGGAGCCATCCTGCCCTACTCTATCGATGTTGCCTCTTTCAAGGTCCTAGAGAGCAAACAGTTCAAGGCCTACTATGGACTGAGAGCGGTTACATTCAGAACCATCCAAAATGCCCAAGATGCGGAGGGTATTTCAGATAAACCTCCAACACACTAGGGCTGCTCCGGCGGCTCCATGTAAGCTGATGGAGGACTACGATATTTTTCTCATCCAAGAACCTTGGACCCATCAAGGTAAGGTAAAAGGTCTGATGGGAATTGGAGGAAAACTAATATACAGCAGATTTTCAAATAGATCCAGAACCTGTATTTTAGTTAAAAAAATACATTAAATGTCTGTCGCTATTGCAATTTTGTTCTCATGATACTGCAGCAGTGATGCTAACAACAAGTGGAGGAGGACCGAGGAAGCTCATACTAGTTGATGGACCAGATCCTCCACCGCCTAGGGCAGTGGACGAGCTTGAGACACTACAGAAACATTGGTGTGTAGATGCTTATTGGCTGCAACGCCAATGCACACCACCTCTCATCAGCACCGACACCAACATCAGAGGTGAGTTAATTTTACAATTCACTGTGGCAAATAATTTAGACATATTGAATATTGGGTAACAAATCAACCTTTGTAACCAGACGAAGAAGGGAAGTAATTGATATAACAATTGGTACTTATTTTGTAAGTAGCTTTGTTAGAAATTGGCAAGTATCTGATGAGGAGAGTTGTTTAGACCACAGATTCATTAAGTTTGAAATCACTAGGATTCAGTGAGTGATAGAAAACTATCGTAACCCTTGTAAAACGAACTGGGAAGCCTAGAAGGTGGACTTAGACCAAAACTTGGCGAGTACGATAAGGAAGGTTCATAATAACCTTGAGCTTGAAATGGCTGTGTATCAGTTAACTGAGGCAGTCATATCAGCGTATAATGAAAACTGCCCTCTGGTTGTAAAGATCTCTGCAACCATTAGAAGACAACTTAGAAAACTATTTAACAGGGCTAAAACAGCTAAAGAAACATTGACCGAATTCACTCGGATACACTTTCCAAAATCTGTAATTATACAACTGTCACCCTCAGACTGGAGAAACCAGGTATCCCTTGATCTTGGTAACACAGCATCAAGGGAAGACTGGGAGGTTGCAAGAAGAGTGGTAACTTTCAACAAAATCAAATGGCCTATAAACTCATTTGGAGTCTATAAATTTCCGAGCCTGAACGGAGTCGTTCCTGCCATGCTTCAGATAAAAAACTGCATGCTGCTTAGAGCCAGTTTGCCCTAAACTACTTTATATTTATACCAAAGCCAAGTCGGGTCCACTATTTGCAGGCAAAGAGCTACAGACCAATTAGTCTTATGTCTTTTCTGCTTAAGACGTTGGAAAAACTGCTTGATAAGCATATTAGGGGAGGTATACTGGTTCACCAACTACTATGTGAGAATCAATTTACCTATCAAGCTGGTCGTTCGACTGAAATAGCACTTCACTACCTCACCTGGAGAGTATAGAAAACGCTGGACAACAAAGAGATCCTTCTATGTGCCCTCTATGTTCAAAAAGGCACATAAAAGGGGCCTTTGACAATATATCTTTCAACTCTATAATCTCGACCGTGAGAGAGCATGGCCTGGAGGAAACCTGCTGCAGGTGCATAGACTGCATGCTCAAAAGAAGGATGGTTTATTTGTCTGTGTATGATGAAACCATAATGGTCCTGGTAGCGGGGGGGGGGGAGTTCTCTCCCCCTAGCTATGGAACCTGGTAATGGATGGACTTTTAAAGAACTCAAAAGATGGAGGATTCTGTTCTGTAGGGTATACCAATGACCTAGTACTCTTGGTGGAAGGGAAATTTGTTGTCACGATCAGGGAACGGATGCAGAGGGCTCTGAAAGGGGTAACTGAATGGACTGAACAGGAAGGCCTCAAGGTCAACCTCGGAAAAATCACAATTATACCCTTCACGAGAAAGAAAAAATTAGAGGGGTTTACACCTTTTTTCCTTGGCGAAAAAAAATCACCATATCGGGAGAAGTAAAGTATCTAGGAATCGTTTTCGATTCTAAACTTACTTGAACCGTCATATTGAGAAAGTGGTCGGCAAATCGGTGACAACTGTGGCAGTTGTCAGACGGATGTACAAGAAGTCGTGGGGGCTAAAACTAGGAATGATGCACTCGTTGTACACTAGAGTGGTTACATACTCAGCTTTGGTCTGGTGCCCCAAAGTTACACAAGAAACCATCAAACTAAAACTAGGCAAGGTACAAAGACTTGTCTGTTTGGGCATTACAGGGATTATGAGAACTACGCCTATTGCAGCAATGGAGACTTTCTAGACCTCCCACCTTTGCACATAGTAATTCAGGGGGAGGCAAGACTGGGTCACTACATGCTGCATCATTTGCTGTAAAAGACACATACGGATACAGGCCATTCAAGAATGATTGATAGTCTGGGGACCCTCTGCTTGAAATGAGGACGTACCACATGACCTCAAAAATATGTGACGACTCTCTATTCGAGGTGATCATGTAGGATCGAGGTAGGAGTGAGACATTTAGACAGGTAATTGCACCTGGGTGCCTAATCTGGTACATAGATGGATCTAAAACCGAGGTGGGTACCGAAGCAGGACTATATGCTGAGGTTTTCAGGGTAGAGCTAAGCTTTTTCCTGGGTCGGTACGCCTCTATCTTTCAGACAGAAATATGCGCCATACTACAGTGTGTGCGTGAAAGGTAAGAGGGCTTACAGGAACAAGCGGATCCTTATTATATCAGACAGCCAGGCAGCTTTAAAGGCTTTATCAAGCACTAAAGCATCACCTAGACTGGTATGGGAATATATCAACGAAATCAATGCACTGACAGAACATAATACGGTGAAACTGGTAATGGTCACCTGGGTATTGCGGCCGATGAATTGGCTAGGCAGGGATCTAGTGAGGCTTCTATTGGCCCAGAACCTGCTTTAGCAATTTCACGAAGTGCTGCCCGAAGCTTTATTAAGAAGAGGACACGCAATCAGGGTATAATTTCAGCAAAACTTAAGACTTTGGCAAAAGAGAGCTGCAGAACTCTTTAATTTAAGTAGACCACAGCTAAAAATAACCATAGGGTTTCTTAAAAGACATGTGACTGTTAAAGAACACCTTTGGCAAATTGGTAAATTCAATGGTGACCTTACATGCAGACTCTGTAACAAGGAACCAGAAACAGCCTTACATATCTTATGCAAGTGCGCTGTGCAGGAAAAGGCAACATACATTCGGGAGACCAATCCTGGAACCGGAAGATTTTCAGACACACCCACTAAAGGACCTGTATCTGTTGATTCAGGGGACAGCAATTACATATTGGTTGTGAATTTACTTTATTAGGGTAATCACATTAAGCCATAGTCTACAATGAACATGGGACATACCCTAAGCAGGAAAAAACCGTATGATACCATGTCTATCATTTTTATAAATACTAAATGGTTTTGGCTTCTACTACACCTACTGATGCTATAGCTATAATTGATTCATCTTGTCTTCAAAGTAAAGATATAATCGTATTGTAGATATAGGTTTTTCAAGTGTATTCGATTAGTCCAAATCATTTAACGGAGATCTTACATAAAAAAATAAATTAAATTATTTGAAAAAATATTTTATGATCCCTTGACTTGTTCAGGGAACACCACACTAATGTAACGGGATTACTGGGAACGGAATAAAAAGATTTATAGATATATTTTAGCAATAATATGCTTACTGCTTTTGTTTTGTTTTAGTTTTGCCTAATTAATGGATTAAGTTTATATGAGATGGTGCTCACGTGCTCACTCTTTTGTTTTTTTAAGGTTCAGAGCATAGTAAATTATTTTTAAATTTTAAAGCGGACATCCTGGCGTTGAGCTGCTTATTTTGATATATGATGTTGCCATGCACACTTTACAGTTTCGGTGTATAATTAATCGCCGCAGAATTTTAATATATAAATGGATGCGTTGGTTTTCTAATGCTGCAGGATCTCTTTTAATTTCCTGTTATGCTTTGTGCCGACCTCAAAAATTTAATTGTTTTTTTTAATGGTAAGATTTAAATCTTTGCAAATCTCAATTTTATTATTTGCAACCTAATGTTTATTAATTAATTGTTGAAAATATTCAGCAACCGCCATTTCTCATGTACGTTTAACACTATTAAAGAATTAATCAGATATTACTTTCTAGGATTTTATTTTGTTTGCGAGGTGGCATTTGAATAACTGTTACAAACGTCTTTAAATATTTATAAGTGACTGCAAGTTTCTAATGCAGAATAACATGAATATTTACAATAAATTAATATTTATTTTACTTCTACTGAAATTTTTAATTCTATAAGGCACTTTAGATTTGTATCGCACAACATTAATGCATTTTGCTAGTATTCTGCTTGCATAATGGTTAATAATTATTTATATTTCTTGTTTTATATGTGAGTGCAACATATATAGTCTATTTAGATCGGTGCTGTGCCTTTAGGTGTTTTAAAAATTTCATCTATGTTGAGAACATTAACATGATTATGCATAAATGCGGAAATGATAATTCTGCAATGTTAATTTTCACTGCCCCTTTATGCCGAAATAAAAACTACATAACCGCAATGACATATGCGCGTGCCTGTTTATGCGCAAAACATGTGATTTGTGTATAATGTTGGTATAATGTTGTTTTTACATTTACATTATGGTAATAGGGTGGACCAGAACAAACTGTGGTTTTTTGATTATTATACAATGAAAGTGTGATAGGTGGGGGTATTTTTTAAATTCATAAGTAATATTACAGTCCGTTTCAATTAAAATATTGAGCAACTGATGTATTATGTAACTTGACATGCATCGTAAGCTTTACTAATTAAATAGAAAGTAGTTTTGAGTGATTATATGTACAACACATATTTATGATTGCATTAGTACTAGCAATGGCACTGTGATGACTTTAAAGTTAGTTGGTAAACTTATAAGGTATATCTAGTGGGGTAGTTTGGAATTTTGTTAAGTTGCTGTTGTTCGCTAGGTTTAGATGATTCCCAACATTTTTGGGGTACTTTGCACTGGTAGAGCTGATTAGTTTCTTGACAGAATCCTTTGGATGATGGAATTACGAACATACCACTGGCACCTTTTCAGGATATTCACGTTTGAGGTACTGTGCCCAATAACTGAATATCGTACGTCAATGTTGATTTTATCACCTCTTTGTACACAAGTAATTTGTTTTTAAACTATTTCGAATTTTTACCCACGAGCTCAATTTAAAGTTTAATCGCTTCCTTTTGTTTCAAATGTAAGATGGCTGGCTATGAGCGTATCGAAATATTTAACTGACTTAATTTGCAGTAGGTGATTATTGTTTAGTACAATGTGAGCATGTTTTTGGGAAATGGGTTTAAAATTTGTCTTTTTGCAAGAGATTTTTTTTTGTTTATTTTTGTAAAATTTGCTTTTTAAATATTTTGATTTTATATGTTTTTTTGTCCATTCTTTTTTGTTTCTTGTCCTTCTTGTTCCTTCATTCCATGTTTCTCCTCTTTTGTTTAGATTTTTCACTATCACACCGTTCCACGGTCTTTCTCTGTGTTTTTTCTGTGTTTTTTTTTGCTAACTATACCGTTTTTTTCTGCTTTTCTTCCTCCAGGCGTACTACGTGTGCAAACTATCTTAACTGTTGTTTCTTAATATTTTAGAAGGTATGCTGTACGTTTAGTTCTCGTCTTATCATTTCATTTCTTACTTTGTCTCTTTGTCTCAGATATTTTATTTCGATGGCTTGTATTTTGCTCTTCGTCTGATTATTTAGAGTCCAACTTTCGCATCCGTAAGTTAATTATTGGTTTGTATACTGTATTAAACACTGTAATTTTTGTTTTCTTTGTTATTTTCTTTCATCTTATGTATGTGTTATTTAATGTATAATACAACTTATTTGTATTCTACTGTTTATTTCCATGTCTTCTTTTCCATCTTTGTGTGTGTTTACTCCTAAATACTTGAATGTCTTTATTTATTTTGTGTTTCTTGGTTCTATTTAAATTTTTACTTTTTTTCCTATTGCCACCACTTTTGTCTTGTCGGTGCTTATTTTCAATTTTCTCTTTTTTAGTGCTTTATTTCAAATATTTATATTTATTCGTAAGTTTTTTCGTTCTTTGCATTTATTATATAGTCATTAGCGAAGGCAATCTCTACTATTTCCGTCATTTTCATGTTTCTGTATCTACTTGCAGTTTCTTTGTTAATACTTTAATTTCTTTTAAGACATCGTGAGTATTATATGGAAAAGTATTGGGCTGAGTATTCCTCTTTACCTTAATCTTTCTTTGGTTAGAAACTCGCCTGACTTAATGTTTCTGTTCTCACGTAGTCTCTAGTTTTCTGGTATATAGCTGTTGTGTTTTTTTTTCAGTTATTCACTTATCTTTCTTTTTCTAAGGCTACACCACACTTTTGCTCTCAGTATGCTACCGAGGGCTTTTCCTAAATCTATAAAAGCTGCATATGTATTATCGTTCCTGTTCTTTTCTATTAATTGCTCTGTGGATCTGCTAGTTATTGTTCAGTTGTTATTTTTACCGTTTTTTTTCAGAATTATTTTATACATTTTTAACGTAATGCCCTAATAGTTCCTATACTTTTTGCAGTTTCCTTTTATATATGTGTAACAATATTCCAAGCTCCCAGTCTTTTGGTATTTTTGTTCATTCCAGATCTTATTAAATATTTTTTTTTAAAATTTCTATCCTGATTTTATCCATGTTTTTTATCATTTTCGTTGTTACGCCGTCGTGTTCTTCCGCCTTCCCTTGTTGCAACATCTTAATGGCTTCTATTATTTTTTCTTTTCCGATCTCTTCATTTACTATATTCTCTGTGTTTTCTATGGCTTCCTCAATTTCTTCTGTCGCTTCCGCTGCTTCTGTGTACAGAATTTCTTTAAAAAGCTCTTTACATCTCTTAATTATATAATCTTTTTCTAAAATTCAATGATTTTATGTATCTATTTGTGTTTTGCTTACTTTTTTGTAGAGTTTTTAATATTCTATAGAATAACTTTTGGTTACCTCTTCTATATCGTTCCATGTTTTCTTCAAACTCCTCCCGGGCTTGTTGTGTATTTGTTATAATTTGCGTTGTGCTTTTCATTAAGATTTTTTTATTATTCTTTCTTTAACTCTATTTCTTTTAATTTCCTCATTTCATCATCTTGTTTGTTTTTTGGTTTTGTTTGTTTTGATATATCTGCATGTTTCTTTTGCTGTTTCTATTATTTAATCTTTAATTGTTCTCCACATTTCTTCTACTATCATGTTATTTAAGTTTTCTCTAATTTTCTTTATTTTTGTCTCTGTTTTCTCTTGTGTATATTGGTTATCTCTTCGTCTCCGATCTTATATGTTCTGATTGCTTCTTCTACTAGCTTACTTTTATATTTACCTAATATTTTCTTTTTGTATCTAGTTTTTTGTTTCAATTTTTGTTAATGCTAGGTAATGATTGGAATCTTCTTCTTACTATTGTGTAATATATTTCTCTGTTATAATTCTTGTTAACTATAACATAATCATTCTTTTAGTTTTTTTAATTTCTACTTATTAAGTGGCGAAGCGAAGCGGAGTCACTTACTAACTTCATGTTGTCCGTCCGTCCGTCCGAGCAAAAACTCGAGAACGCCTGGGAATTTCCAAATTCTGTTTTCACCGATCGACAGGTGACCAAAAAGGCTTGTTTGCTAGTGATTTTGAAACTGATTGATCAAAGGTCAACTATAGGGTTCTTAAATTTGGGAGACTTCTTCGCCTCTTCGCTATGCGTTGCAAGCTTTGCAGGTTTATTACTTCTACAAATTTTGTTACTATTAAATTGTTTAGTGTGAAAAAGTCTATTACTTTTTGCCCATTATTGTTTCTGGTTTTTTCTCCATGAATGTCTAATTACATTTCCTGTTTTATCATATTTTCTGCCTACTCTTTCGTTTAGATCCCACAGTATTTTAATTTTCCTTCACTTTTTCTACTACTTCTGTAAGTTGTTTCCAAAACTCAACTTTTATGTTGGCTTTTTCATCCTCGCTTGGTCCATATACCACTATGATTGTTGTTTTTGTTCTTTATCTTCAATTTCTGTCTTTTACTCCATTTTATATCAATAAGCATTCTTCCTTTAATAGTTTTTCATTTTTACCTTTCTTTTTCGTTTCGGTGATGCCAACAATATCTGCATTTATTTTTTCCAATTCCTTTGTTTTTCTTCCTGACTTGTTAAACTTCCGACATTCCATGTTTTCCGTAATTATTTATTTTGTTTTCTTCTAATATGCATTTTTCTTTATTTTTTGCACTGTCTTCAGGTTCTTTTTCAATATTACTAACGCTGCCTAGTTTTTTAACGTTTTCTGTTGATCCGATCTTTCCTAATTTTATGTATTTGCTTTCTTTCTGTCTCTTTGCGCTTTAACTTCTTTCCAGACTCATATCCATTTTATTGCCAATGTCACTTTCCGTTTTTCCATCCTGTTTAGTTTTCCTTAGTTTTCCTTAGTTTTTGCTAGCTATTTTTCCATTGTTTTGGTTGTTTTATTCCATTTGCATTTTTTTCCATTTGCCATCACTTTGTTGTAACCAATTTTTATTATTTTTTCTTTTTTTTTCTGTTTTGGTAAATAATCTCACTCGGGATTACTTCTCTATTTCTTTCGGTGTTATATCATTTGTAAGTACCAGCTCTCCTCTACTATTTTTTAATTTTTATTTGGTTTTTATGATTCCGTTTTTCCATTTCGCTGCTCAATTCTATAACGCACGTCCTTTTAGTTCCTACTTTCTTTACTGCTTTTGGGCTAATGTCTATTTCCAGCTTCTTTTAGTTCTAAGGTATCATTTTTTTTTGTAATTTGTCTCGTATTTCTTATTTTCTTTTCTTATCTCTTGGTTTATTTCTATAAGTACTCGTTTTCCATTTTTAGTTTTAGGAGTTAAATTTTCTTTCTTGCATTTTTACATCTTTAGCTTATTTTTAATTTTATATCCTTTTGGTCTTTGCACATCTCATCCACCATCTCTAGTGTTTTGTCCAATTTTCCTTTGGTTACCTCTTTTGTTTTTTTTTGTGGGTGGCCTTGTTTTCGTAGATCTTCCAAACACCACCTCAATATTTCCCACACTTTTTTATTTTATTCTTGTCCGTTGTATACTGATTGCTATCTAGTTCTGGCATTACAGTTTACTAATTAGCTTTTAATAATTCTATTCCGGTTCTGTTCGGTTGCCAGTATTATTAAAGGCAAGCTTACCTGTCTATTTTTGTTTTATCACAATACGTAAGAAGTCACCACCAGTCAACTCTTCGGATTCTTCATTCTATCTGGGTATAATTTCTTCTAAATTTAATTAATTAATTAATTCATTCTTTTGTGTTTTCTTATTTATTTGGTTTTAATTTTGTATTAAATTTTCTAAATAGTTACTTTCGCATTGTTTATATCAGGCTGATATTATACCTTACTTTCCTTTGAGTTGTAGAGTGTGTTGCCTATCCATAAATAGCAAATGTTTCTTGCGCTTGGTCGATTTTTACTCATCGTTCTTAGCAAGTTAGCTTTCATGCAGTTTTCATCCTTATTTTTAGCACCTCATAATTTCTTATTTTGCTAATAATTAAAATATTCACCATTTATTGCACCGATTTTCATTTCTTTTTTTTAACTATCCTTATTTCTCGTTTATTCTGCTTTCTTTCATACACTTTCTTCGTGTATTTATTTGCTTGACACTGTTCAGAAGGATTTCAAAATACTAATTTGTACGAAATATGGCTATATTTTGAACAATGTAAATATCGATTTTAGAAGAATTTAACAACAAATAATACACGATTGAAAGTGATTTTGATCTTTTTGGAATAAGCTATTGGGAGACTTTATGACGTAACTATCTCATCAGCTTTTACGTGGCGAATTTGTTACTCTTCTAAGACACTTATTTCGGAATTTATTGATGGTTATGGTTGTTTCGGCAGTCTTTCTAAAAATATTTTGTAGTAGGTTAGTATTTTTCAAAGAATACCCTAAATACAAAGTCGACGTTTTATAAAGTGTTATTGAATCGTGTACAATCAATGGTACGGTGATAGGTCTGGTTAATAGAGTGCATTAGTAACTTGTTTCCTTGGGAATAGTAATTTCAAGATTTATAGTTCTAGTTCTTCAGACTCATTGACACCTTGACTGATAGACAAGGAATTTTTATGTAAATTTTGCCTTTAACTCACATTTGTAGTCTGTAGGACCATGCTGACTACTCGGTGTCGTATAAAAATCCTGAATCAGTAGGTTTCAACATTCATAATGACGCAGTTAAATGACGTCACTTTGTTTTCTTAAAGCTTTTTGTTATTAAAGTTTACTTTGTACCCCTCTTTTGATTATCAAGAATAACAAATATCCCGTGTGCCAAAACGGTCAAGAGGAAAATTTATTTTATTTTTATATTCATCAAACTAGAATTCAACATTTTTTTAGAAGTTATCCCATGAGAGAGTCTGTAATAGGAAGTATTTCTTCCTATGAGAACCCTATTGTTAAGAACATGGACATGGTCATTCCTGTTGGTACATTTCTGTTAAAATTACAAGTTTATTCGTTTTCTGGCTCCAAGTCTATCATAAATTTATCATGAAGGTTACATTATAAAAAAATCTTAAAATATTTTTTTTTTATTCACTTAGAGATTGTTGGCTCATCCTGTATTTCTCTTTATCAAGACATGCATTAATAATGGTTACATGCTATTAAACATAATACATTTTTTTATAAATACAATTTTTTGTGCCTTAAATAAAAATGAAGTAAACTTTGCATTTGTCTAAAATAATGGAAAATATGCAATATGAAAATTAGCATAAAGCTGATTCGTAAAGGAATCATCTTGACTTTTTCAACAAGGTTTTACGGAAAATCGACACATTTTTAATATAAAGTGTAAGAACGCCTTCCGTTTTCACGCAGCTCTGCTTGATGTAGCATATTTCGTGAAAGCTCCGACTGTCTGTTGAGATAAGGATCAGATATCAGTTAGGATGTTGTCTTGCAACTGCTCGAGGGTTTGAAGTTTACTTAAGTACCTCTTTTCTTGCAAACAACGCTAATGCGTTATTAGTTTAGCAGACTACTGGCAAATTAATTTTGCATTAAACTGTTCACAAATTGTTGTTTTTATTAATAAAATCACTTATATTAAACCACGCCGATTTTAATTAAACGATTATGAAAGCATCTTATATATATATTACGAAATCAATTAATGCGATTTTGTAGTTGTAGCTTTTAAAAAGTTGGATTTTATGCGGAAAACGGTTAAGTGCGTTAAAATAATCCTCAAACATTTACAAGAGTTCCAATTTGGTAGTTTGGGATCTTTTTCTACATAGGTATTAAATACTTAAATTGGTAAAGTAAGAACGTGGTCCACCAAAATATGAGGCACTTTTGCTGGTGCGTTTCTGACATAAAAATTTCTAGTTTTAGTTATTAATCAATTTAAATTCTCTATTTTTGATTTAGAGTAAGCCTCTCTCTTCGCGCTGGTGCTCCGATATCTACTTCTCTTTTTTCTTTCTCCTCTCTTCTTCCTTCCTTTTCCTCTTTTCAGACTTTTCGGCTTTTTCCTCTTTGTTTTTCCCACTTTCATTTTATCTCTCCATTTTTCTCTCCCTTCCCACTCTCCATGTTTCTGTGACCATTTTAGTTTTTTTTTAAATTAAATGTTTTAAATTATTTAGAAGCCTTTGTGTTTCTCCATTTGTCTGTTATTACTTCGAATGAAAAATACTCGTGTGGAAGAGATGTGCATTTTTGTTATAAATTCATGGTAAACTAATTTTTGTTAAGTATCGAACAAAAATTAAATAAATGTTATTTATCCAATATGTACATAAAAATAAGATTTTCCTCTAAATGTGACAAATTATAAGATAAAATTCGATGAAAAATTTAAGATTGTTTGATTCGTATACGTACCAAATCAAACCATTCAAATATTAATATAATAAAAATATGCATTTGTAGATTTGAGCTTTATGTATCAAATATCATGTTAGTGTTCTTATCTGGCTTTTTTATTAGGAGATTATGACCATAGTAAACTTAGTTTATTATAATAATATTGTAATGTGAGCTGGAAACTTTTTGAAAGATCATAAGAAACCCCTGATAGTTTGGTACAAACTGTGAGGGGAAGTGATAGTAAGCATTTTAATTATTAATTCTCTTACGGTTGTAAAGCCTTACTTGTTGCCAAGATGCCGAAATGTTTGTCGTCAAAGTATTTTCATAGTGTTTAATTCATTTTTAGTATGTTCATCTGAAAATTTTTAATGTTTTATTCTTCTCATGTTACGTTAAAAGTGCAAGTATATGCATTTTTATATTTTGATTCCACATTTTTCTGCTTTATTATTATTCCCATTGTCTTTCATTTTGTGCTTTTCTTTATTGTTGTGTGAGAGGAAAATCTCTTTACATGTCTTTTGCTAGTTTTGTGACGCCAAATTAAGGTTACTAGAAGTGTAACGTTTGAATTTCAGTGAAATCAATGATGCGAAAAGAAAGCTAGCTAAATAGACGATGCAGAAGAAATTGGTGAGTGTTTTTAAAGAAAAATACAGATATTTTCTAAAATATTAAGAGTTAATTCAATGATAAGGTTTATGTTTCTAGTTTATCAAATTTGGAGTACGGTATTGGTAACATTTATTTCAGGACCCGGCAAGGAGACGTTATATTTGAAAACACTCTAATACAGATGTGAACAAATTTAAATTTGTTTTTTCCAAAAATTACATATATAATGCCGTTTATAAAACCAAAAGCACAAACAAAAAGAATGTAATTCAGGTGTGAAAAATGACGCCATCCAAGTGGCAACCATTCTTGTTTAGGCATTGTTACAGACGGGTGGAAAAATTGCCCATTGAGTATAGCGCGTGGAATTGTTCGAATTTTTTGAGTTATGGCTTCCGAAAGAGCTTTAAGACTCGGTGGTTATGAAATATAAACCTGAGCTTTCAGGTAGTCCCATCAGAAATAATCACGGGGTAAAAGATCCTGTGATCGAGGGGGTCACTCTACATTCTCGCGCAATGAAATAAGGCGCCCTGGAAAGTGTTCCTTTGAAAAAGCCATTGACTCTCTTGAGGTATAGGGAGTAACCCCATTCCGTTGGAATCAAATCCTATTGTGGCAATCTGATATCTTCTCAATTGAAGCATGAAAAATTCTCCCAGCATCGTAAGGTAATGCCGATATTTCCGTTTTCTCGGAAAAAGGCCAAATATGACAAATCGGGCTATTCCGCATCACACAGTTCTCTTTTACTATATATGGCCCTTTGATGAACATCCCGTGGATTATTTTTCGACCAGTACCGACAATTTTGTAAGGATAAAAGTGGAGGTCGTGCAGTCTACTGTACCTATTATTGTTTTATTTCCGGTGCATTCTAAAATGTCATAAAGAATCCGTTAAATTTTTTTAAACAATTAGCTGATGCTTGCCTATAAATTTTCCTTTGCTCTCGAAGAGCAGCACCCATCTTGCTCACAATTTTTTCATATATAGTGCATCAAGTAAAACGAAGCGAATAAAAACTAAACTATGACGCATTTACTGTAATTAAAATTAATCTCTAACACCGGGCGTTTGTTGGATTTTTTAGCATTCATTGGGGTTACTAACATAAATTAGTAAAAGCAACAGCGGAAGCTTTTTCGTTTCAAATAGAACAAAAATATCGATAAGGCGGTGGAAGAATTTCATAAATCAAAGCTCAACAGAAGCATACCACTACTTGGTATCAGTTTAAAAAGAAATACTACTAAAGACGCTAAAAGTCGAGGTTATGGAACTAATGGTAAATTACTAGTTGTTTTAATGATGATGGATGACGGAAGTTAAAATTAGTGTTTTATATTAAAAATTTACGATGAAGGGTTTTGATAATCGTTATATATAAAGGTGTAACTTTTAGTTAAATTTATTAGTGAGCTAAACCCTTCCATTCCACCAAGACAAAGGGTTGAAGAATTAAAATCACAAAACATTAATTTTACTCATGCCAAATTATCAGATTCAGCAATATATCTATGTATTATTAGTAGTGATCTTTATGAATTATTTATGTGGAGTGGGAGGTATGAGCTCGGGAATGAGTTAGTGGCACGGCAGATTCAATTTCAACCAGTTATGCAAATTCTTTCAACATTACGATTATTGTAAATGAAATTTGGTTCTTACGGTAAATGTGGAGTTTAGAAGCCAGTGTTATTACGGATCCAGTGGAATAGGTTCCAGCCAAAAAGCGAGAAATCATATATGTTGAAATTGGAATTCCAAAATTCAGTTGTTCGTTTATACGATTTAAGACAAGAATTTATCGAAACAGCACTAATATGGAACCTACAAGAGCATATTTAAGCAATGGGTAGAGGAAGGCATAAGCAAAAAAGTAAATTATGATTATTAAGTTCATGGACCTGAATGATAATTCCGGAAATTTTTCTCCAACATTCTTGGTTCTTGGGATAAAAGATGGGATGAAAGCAAGAATAACAAATTCCAAAATTGGCACAAAGAAATTGAATGGTTGTCCCAGATTTACATCCCAAAATGATATTATCTTCAACTGATAGAGATGGAAATTCGGCATTTTTGTCATGTCAAGAAGAAAGCAGTTGCTGCAGCAATTTTTACCAAAGTCAAACGTGATCAAGAATTAGAAGTAAATCTTGTAACATTGAAATCAAGGCTGGCTCCAATGATCAAATCTAAATTTAAAAATGTAAGAATTCCTTGTTTGGAGTTAATGGGCTGTGCCACTGAGCTTAGGTTGATTCAGTTCTTAAGGCTAGTGAAAGAAAAAAGTTTGTTTATCATCCATGGACTGATTTCTTCATTGCTTTTGCTTGAATGAAGAAACTAAGAACTAGGAACTTTTGTGGGGAACTGTGTGTACGAAATTAAAAGAAAAGTAATACGAAGCAATGGCGTTATGTTCTAGGGTTGCATAATCCAGCAGATTTCTTCTCCCACGGTTATTCACTGAAGAAACTGCTGGAGTCAAAATTGTGGAAGAGATCTGCACAGCTGCTAAAACGAAACGAGAAATTTTAAAGTTATCGATAACGAAGAAAAACATCAAAAGAGCATAAGAAAACCGAAGTTTCAGCAGCTACTGCTGCAGAAGTATTTCAACTCAGATTCTTTACTTTGAAGTTAATTTTTGTGTTAATGGGTGGATTTGGATGTTTATTAATATTACAAGATTAATCGACACCAGTTTTCTAATAAGAGATGAACTAAACGAAGATGGCGTCATCTACATCCTAACACAGATAATGGAGAATTGCTATGAACACAATATAGACCTACATATGATATTCGCATACTTTAAACAAGCATTTAATAGCCTTAGCCTACATAAACTCTTAGAAGAAATGCGGTACTTAAATGTACCTGGAAAGCTTATTAACTTTACAGAAATGGCAATGATAGGCTCAGAGGCAAACGTGTCAATACATGGAGGTACAACAAACGCGTTGAGCATAGAAACAGAGGGATTCCCTGTCTACAACGCTCTTTAACATTGCATTGAAATGGGCCACCAGGAAACTAAACGTTAAAGGAATTATCGCCAACAAACTGATTAATTGCATACGCCGACGACATAGTGATCGTAGCAAGAAGTAAGGAGAGCTTGATTGCCTAATACTGAAGCTGGAAGAAAAAGCAAAATAAAAAGGTTTAATAATAAACGAGAATAAAAGAAAATCCGTGGTATGCAGCAGACAAAAAAATAAGTGCGGAGGCACGTGTTCGAAATAGTAGAGAAATTCAAATCTTTAGGAGCAAGAATTAACGAAAATAGCGACAGAAGCGAAGAAATCCAAGAACGCATACAATCAGGAAATCGAGCCTATTACATCTTTAAAAATCTGCTATACAACAGAAACTTCAGTAAAAGGTGTATAAGTCAATAAATTAGATGATATGGCCTCGGAAACGGGAGAGACCCCAAAACAACAATAAAAAAGATATACAAATAGAAACCCGAAGTAAACAGTCTAAACAGCTGACCAAGAGGATAGGAACAAATGGAACAAGATTGTAAACATGGCGAAAACAGATGAAAATGTGGACTGACTTACCAGATCCCTACCGCGTAGCTAAGGCTCCATAGAGAAGCGATTTCAATCCCGAAAGGGATATCTGACCTTATGGATGGATGTTCTTAAAGAAATTTTGCAATTCTAACAGTTTAAGTTTTTAGTATTAAAAGCTTTCACAATAAACTTATACGTTAGTAAGTTAGGGGATTGTCAAGTTTTCTTATTTAAAACTACAGTATTAGTAATTATTGCAAAGACTAATATATATATTTGACTTTCTTCTTTACCTATCTGAACTTTTACTTTTCTCTGGATTTTCTACACTCTGTAAAAAATTATGCTGGTTACTTTTAGAGCAGTTTGCGTAAGTCAACAATTAATTAATAAGCATAAACAATCCAATATTGTAGATTCACAACAGAAGGGAGGATTATTATGTAAAAAAATATCTAAAGTTCCTTTAAATATTTTGTCCAGATCGAAGAACTCTTATGAATGTTTTTTGGAGTGTATATAAATGTTATTTTTATTGATCTTTCTTTCATGCGGTGGTTGATGCTTGTCAAATTGTTGTGTCAACTTTTGTGTAGATGTCATTTGACATGTTATTTAAAAACGGTTGTTTACTTTGTTCAGCAAAATTCTAGATTCTACACACTATGATTTTTTAAATTAATGTTAATTGTCAATTGCTTGACAATGTACATAATAGAAAATTGTCTTGTAAACTTTGATATATAAGAAATTAAGTAATCCAGTGGAAATTTTGTTCTTCCGATTTGGGTAAAATTATGAAATAATAAGTCATTGAAAAGTTCCCGGCTTTCAAAATTATAGTTTGAAATTTTTCGCTTTTCAACCATTTTTTATTTTTTTGGTACCGTTGGAGCGCCTGTTTTCTCCCGATTATTTTGATATATAATTTGCCTGTACTTGTTTTAAGGTGGAGCTGACCAGAGAGTAAAAACGCTGGCTACTGCATATCCAATGGAAATTGGGCTATAACGTTTCGGAGGCCGCTGGAAACATTTGCTCACAGACAAGATCCGGACACCCGCGTGAAGTTGATTGAGGTGCGGTCATTGAGCGAATTGAAGAGGATCCGTTGATGAGTTTTTTTAGACGAGTTTACCTGGAAAATTCTTGAGCGGCCGTCGTATTCACCGGACTTTGCACAGAACCATTTCCATCTCTTCCGTTCCCTAGATCATTTGCGCAACAAGAAGTTCTGAGAATCGAAATGGAAAACTTGGTTATTTATTTCTTTAACTCCATAGACTCTGAGTTCTACCATCGCGGCATTCACCTGTTACCTGAAATGTGGTCGAATTGTATTGACTGGGACGGCGACTACTTTGACTATTAAATTTTGAAAGGCCGGGAACATTTTTGTTAACCTATTAAGCCTAGAAGGTTATGTACGTTAATATTTTTTTTTTAGCTACGGGTTTTGGTAATAATTTTGAAGGATTCACAACAGATGGAGCTACTAGTATTTTTTTGCCGTCAGTATATATTGCAACCAACTTCATGGTAAAGCAAGATCAACTGAAAAAGTTTGAAGATGCAGAACTCGATTTATGTCAAATGATTAAAAAATTGGCAGATATTTTTAATGTGGATTTATCAAGCGTCGGTAAACGTTTGAAGGCAATGGAAATAATTCAAGAGCAATGAAACTAGGTGCCACATAAATTGAAGCCGAGAGACATCGAAAGACTTTTTCCACCTGCGAACAGCTGGTTCAAAGGCACTAACGGAAGGTTTCTTTGCATCGTATCATGACTGGTGATGAAAAATGGATTTATTACAAGAACCCTAAGTGCAGAAAAGTCAAATGTGTGCCCGGCCAAGCATTATCATTGACCTCAACATCGACGCCAAAGAGAAACATCCGTGGTTCGAAGGCAAATTTTCTGTATTTGGTGAAATGAGAAGGGCGTAGTGTTTTATGAGCTGCTGAACAAGGCAAAACTATCACTGGGGATTGCTACCGACAACAACTGATCAAATTGAACAGAACGTCGAAAGAAAGACGACCGCAATGCGCCGAAAGACACGATAAAGTAATTTTTTGCGTAGCACCGCTCGGCCACGTGTTGCAAAATAAATCAAAAACTATCTGAAAACAATTTGCTAGGATGTCTTACCCCACCCGCTCTATTCATCGGACATTGGCCCTTTTGATTACCATTTGTTTCGATTGATAACGCATAGCTTGTCCGAGCAGCGCTTCAACTTTTTGAAGATACCAAAAATGGGTCGATTTACGGATTGCATTGAAGAACAAGGAATTATTTTGCCTGGAAATCTGCTCGTTGGCAGATAGGAAAAAGTTGTAGCTAATGATGGACTCTAAATAACTCTCTAAATAACTTGTACTTTATATAATTTTTTCGAAATAAACATTTAATTTCACAAAAAAATCTTTCAATTAAATCCAGCCCCAATAGAAATAGTATTTTTGTTATAAAATCAAATTTGAGTATCCTCATTATAAAAGGAAGTATTTAAATGTGTAACTAGAGAAGGTGGGGTAAGGGTAAGTTCTAATCCAATAACAATAAACTTGCTGGATAATGGCGAACAAGTGTGTAAACTTGAAGGGGTCAGTCCCCTAGATCTACCCTTCTACGTCTAATTACCATAAACAATCATGTAATTACTTAGCCAGTCAATAATTCTGTACAGTTCTCGTCGACGATTGTTGACGAGCTATTACTTCCACTTGGAGTTGATTGTGTCCCATTCGCTCCAAAATAACACCTTATTTTATAGCCGGATAACATTAAGCGATTTAATGTATTGATTGTAATTGCTGTAATTTTATATATCTTCTATAAAACATAGTTAAACTAAAGAAGAGGTAGATTAACAATATTTTGTTGTTATACTTGAGTTTATTGTACTAGATTCTTATAAATAGACTAGGAGGGCTTATCTATTATTCTGTTATTATTTTATCACCTTAAAAAAATTATAAATGGTACCAATTTTAAAACAAACACTGTGCTGTTTTTTGTCTTGTATACAAAGTACTCAGTAATTCGTAACATTTATATTGATCATTATTTTTGCTAAGGAGTTATCTGTATTTCTAAATTAACGCGATTTGAAAATTTGCGGAAACTAAAAGTAAAGTAAGAAAACTCAGTAAGTCAAATGCTATAGCAAATCGAAAGAACTATATAGATTACTTAAATGTAAATAACAAGGCACGAAGAAGAGATTAATGAAGAAGATACTCCAAAAAATGTACATTATCATTCAAAATTGCAGAACCAAGACAAAATGCAAATTTATTTAATAGCACAAAACAAATAAATAATTAAATTTACAAAATATTTTTTTATAGATATTTACATTTATCCAATGATGTATAGCCCTACTTCGAGCTTTTGTGATCGCCTCTATTCTCATTGTTAAACGAATGGTGTCTTGTCATACTGCATTACTCTCATTATTGACACGCTGCCACAATTCAGCCAGATTCCTTTGAGGCCATATATTTTTGTATGGTAAAAGGTCATGTGGGTGGGTCGGCCACGAGAGTTTCCACATAGTTCTGTTAAAATAAGCTTAATGTGTTACGTATTACATGTGATCGAGCGTTACCTTGTTGAAAGATTGCTTGGAGCACCCTGTGCAGGAAAAAAGTATTACGTAGGTCTGATTGGTAATGTCTATTTCTGGGTAGAGATGACCTGCTATCATAACTGTAGCTCTTCATACCATATTTGACGTTGTACGCCTTGTACGCCTTGTACGAATGCAGTGTCCTTGCTTCCTTTCTCCGCGTCTACGGATTAATATCTGTTTCAGTTTAAACAAAAACTAGGTTCCTCAGAAAATACGATTCTATGCCGCTTATGCATCTGTAGACGATTTTACGTTGCCTATTATAATATTAGTTGCTTGTGCACAGAAGTTAGTGATAGTCGTAAGAAAGGGGGCGCGTTGTTAGTCTCATAACGTGTAACCGATATCGAATAGACGAAGCAGGTACATGGTATGTCAGGTACATGTTGTCATTACGGTAGTATACAAGCGCTACCTCAATTATACTCATTCGTCTTAGTGTAGGACTCGGAAAAACCACGAAAACTTAAGTCGGGACAAGCAACCGAAATCGCTAATGCTCTCAAGTTCTTTCAACGTTTAACAGTTCCAAGCAAAGAAACAGACTAATGTACCATAATCTAGGCTGCAGTCTCTGCCTATTTAATCTTTAATGTCCAAGAGTTCGTATCTTGCACCAGCATAATTTTGTGTAACACGTAATCTTGCGCACTGTTTCTCAAATACCGCAAGAGCCTCCTACTCTAAAGATTTGTAGCCATGTCAACCTGCTCACGATAAGAGTATTCTCCGCTCTGGCTCTGATTTCTTCTGCGTTGTAGATCAGCATGACGTGCATGGAGTCATCAACTATCCAACACGCGTATCTCTTTTGCATTTTGGCAGTTTCCGGATTCTCACGAGGTAGGGCCAGACGTTGTCATGTTCAATGATAAGCTGTGCCAGTTAAAGCATTTCGCAGCTTGTCGCCCATGTCGCCACGTCTCCGCCGCTTGCCATCTCTGTTTCAATCTTGCTCTCATCCTAATTTACGAGTGCTGTGTGGTCCAGAGTGGTCCAATGGAATCGGATCTTGATTTTGGCGGACAGCGTCTTTGCAAATTTAACGGCGTCTTTATGCTTCCGAGAGCAAATAGCGCCGACTTGCTATTATATACTCTAGTGCATCGTAGGATGACTGCTTTGTATCTGTGGATGTATCATAGGCACTCTCGGATGGCTATTTGTTCGTCTTGGAAAATGGTTTCTTAGTCTGCGAGCTTGACTCGTTTTTGGTGAATTTTTTCTTCTCGTATGACAACAAACGCGACTGCTGCTTTTCTGTCGTCCGCTCGCGACACGTCTACGTAGCAACACAATTGTTGCGCCTCAACTTCCTTCTCGCTGAATAGGATGCCACCTTCCTCGGCCGGGTGTCCCGCTTGCTCCATGGACTTTCTCATTTGATCTTGCCTGGCGCGGCCCCATCTCTTCTCGAAGTTGCTGCTCCGGTTCGGTCGTCAGCCACCTCCAGTCTGCCGCGTCCTAGAAAGGCGATAACGGTTTGGAGGCGGTAAACGCGGTATGTGTAATGGCTAACCATTGCTCCACTGGGGGACTTTAAATTGCGCTACGTTTTGTAATCGCAAGACTCTTAGGATAACTGGTCTCCCAGTTGATTATCTTGTGTACTGCTTCAGACACCAGTTTTTGTGACCTATTTCTCCCGCATTCGTGCTATAGTAATTCTATGGCTACTAATTCTTCCGCCTATTTCTCATAAAGAAACATGATAGATTCCCTAAATTTTGCCAACTTTTTAATAATGTTGTTGACGAGGCCTTCTCGCAACGTACAAAAAATACCAAATCTGAATGATTGAGAACCCTTTTTGCCTATTTTACACGTAGTGCCAGTACTGCTACACCAGACTTCATATATGAGAAACGATATAATCAAATCTCGGGCAAAAAAATGTATGGTTTTCAAACTTTTTTTTGTTTATAGTATGCTTATTTTAACATAAAATTTTCAATATACTATAATTTGTTTTTAATGGTGTTGCAATTTAAATAAACATTAGTGTATTTATTTTTTAAAGACTGCAAAATACAAAAGTACGACCAAATAACCAAATGACTAACAATACTAAATTGGTCACTCATAGATTTGCAAGACTAAAGACTAAAAGTAAGACCTTAAGTAATAATTATAAATAGAGACACGATGACATAAGACAAATATATTAAACTTATTTAGAATGAGATGAAATTATATATGCATCATTGGTGATGAAGAAGGTTTCAGTCTTCTCATCAAATTTTGTATGCTTGTTAGATCTCGTTAAGCAGTAAATCATGAATTATACTGAAGGTGAGTTAGAATAATCATTGCTATTTTATAGTCATTAGCCAGTTTTTGATTGAGTAGTTAAGGCGGTTGGCTGCGGTAAGGTTTGACTACGGTTCGATCCTGGTCTTGAAATGTCTTGCGGGTGGCCTAATCAGCTATCAAAAAAAATTACTTGTTATACTTCCCCAAAGGGTGTTATTATTATAGTTGTTAGTCAAACGATTTTATATAATGTAGACGTTAACTATAGGGTTAACTTTGGGAGGCAATTCTTTATAGGAAAAGGAATAATAATGGTAAGGCTCTGGGAGCACAGTCTTCAAACTAAGAAGTTAGGGCTCGACTTTACTGCTCAGTTGTTCCGCACCATCTCTGATGCGGGTCAATGTGGCAAGTACCGCGCCTTGGAAAACCGTCATTGTTACCCCTTGTTCGAAGTGAACGCAGGTACTCAATTATTTTCAATTATTTTTCCGCGCCTCAACCGCTTGGACCTCTCTGGTAGGAAAAATAAAAATAAAAAAAGTTTATATGAATATATGTTTTGAAAATTCAAGCGTTTTATGATGGATAATAATACTGTTTCTTCTAATACTGTCATTTGCCATGTGTTTATGCATTTCTGTTCACTTTCAGATCTGTTTTCAAGTGGACATCTGTTAAAAAGTGTTGTTGAAATGGCCTGTAATTTATATCAGAAATAAAGAAAGACGATTTATGTGTATAAACAAGAGAATGGAATGTATATTTACAAGGAAACCTACCTTTGCAGACAGCAACTTTTACAATGTTTCGTCGTTTGTGTGAGATGAGGAATCTTGAGGACGGGTGCGTCATGCTCATAACCTTATTACAATCTCTAGGCAAGTAGCCCGTCAGCGTGGAGTACGTTGAGCGACTGTGTTGAATATTCCCTTTACTTGCAACATGTACAGGGACTATTGCAAGCAGATTTTCTCCTAAGAGAATTTTGTCGCTGGTTTTCAATGGCTCGCTCTCATTGTGGATTATTTTGTCGATCCTCTTCACGTATGAAATAATTTGTGATAGGAATGGCATCATTATTAACTTACACTACATTGGACTGTGAGCTAGACATAATCTCCATGGAATAGTGAAAGTTTATAATCAGTAATGGTTAAGCATTAATTTTTATCGGTAACCGTCTATTTTTGAGCAGTAATTCTTTTATACATCTCAATAGTCCAATGTATTTGTGATTCCTGAGGGACACTGCTTTTATTGCTTGAATATGTACCATTGTCAATATGACAGGTTTGATACATGAAGGAACTGTAGCTTAGTTCAATATTAATATCGTTTTTATTTTAAGTTATTTTATCTATGTGCAGACACTTGAATGGCGTATTAAGGCAGCCTGTAAAGATTTGAACTAGTGGGTCAATCTATGAGACGCATTTTATTTTGCATTGAGGCACTGCAAACATCTACCTTGCAGTTAGAAATATATAGTATAATGTCTTGTAATGTAATGATTCAGTATTTTAGACTCGTTGTGCATTAAAGATATATGCTTATTTGAACTTTTTGTTTATTTTATTATAGTTTACAGTTAACATTTACTCTGTGTTTATGTCAATGATGAATATTCCATATAGGTATTTATCTTACAGATAAGATCTAATTATTACATTAGCTATATGATAAGAAGGCCAGATCCTCTATGTTATAGTTTTGGTATGAGAATGTTTTAGTAAATTCTGTAAACTGTGAAGACATCAATCATCCTATCAAGGAACTGTATTTAATAATTTTTTAAAATAAATATTTTTTAAATCAAAATGTTGTATTTAAACTCTTTTCTTGGACCTCTATTTTTTTGGTATTTTTCTATTAAAATTTTGTTTAAAACTGCCATTCTGCTATTATAACTAAAGTGATAATTATGATTTGCTAAAGCTATCAGGGATAGGAAGATTTTGATAACTATGGAATGATTGGCCAGCCTAATTACCATACCTCTAAACAGGTTAATCTTCAGTTTATCTTTAGTTTAACATAGCTAAGGATGTTAAAGGTTGATATTACTATTGCTAGAAAGTACTTGCGGCTGTATGTGACTGTACAATAAAATTGGAAATTTCAAGGTACAACTCTGTTTGAATCGTTACCGGAAATCCAAATATTTAGCTACATATCATCAATATGGTTCATTTGGCGTATAAAAAATTATTTGCAATTTTTTAAATTTGTCAAACTTTCGTTTTTCGAAAAATTATCTTTTTTGTTTGTCTAAAAGTCATTTAGTCAGGCAGAGTCATGTCAACTTAAGAGAGTTGACATTGCTTTTCAGATTCCATCTGTACCTCTTTCTACAAGTGTGTTATTTATGGGCAATCTTTCCAATTTTAGATGTTTTAATACAGTTGTTAATTCAATTGAGATATTCTTTCTATTAAGCTATTTCCAGACTTCTGTATTGTTTCATAATAATTTGACTGAAAAGCATTTAAATAATTTCTGTATAGTTGGTACCGAGTATCAGTGACTATATTTTTTCATCAACCCTTGGATGTAATTTATGTTTAGTCTGGAAGCCTCTGCAGTGGTATACCATCTTCCAACGCCAGGGCTTCTCAGAGAAGAAAGGTTAGGGACTTAGACCAGGTACCTTGTCAGCTGTGGATATCCATGTCACGTCGGTTGTAATTAGTCGTTATTGTGTTATCCTGAAAAAAATTAGATGACTTGTTATATATGAGTTTGTGATTTTTTAAAATTTGTATTACCCACTAAGTGGATCTATAAATATAGCTTTAGGACAGACATTTTATTTTTATTTTGATATGCTCTAATTGTAGGTTATGGTTAATTGAACATGAAAACCAAGAGCTCACTTACAGCATGGAACGAAAACATTTTGAGAAATCAAGGAATAACTAATTGAGTAGCAAATCAAATATATCCAAGTATTCCACTGCACTGAATATAAATTAGATTAAAAATTCTGGATTTTAAGAGAATACAAATATAGTAAGTGTATTTATTTTAGTATTATTTGTTAATCGAAGAACATTTTAAAGTACACTTTTCTTTTCCAGCTGTCTCAGGAACCTTCAGTTTGATATGATCCAGTAAGAAACGAAGTTCACTTTTATGCTGTGATGCAAGAGCCTATGAATTTTGATGCTAATTGCCAGAAATAAATTTTTAATAGAAGTAATAAAGTATTCGGATGTGTAGTGCATTATAAGATCATAGTTTCATGTGTTAGTCTGTATGTAGAATTCTTAAAGTATTTTAAAAAAATATATGAAAAAACGTTTTTATCATCATTTAAATATTTGGAAACTATTATTTTTCAGAAACTCACCTATAACTACTACAAACAAAATTGTTAAATTTATAATGTATAATGTCAAACAGGACGTAAACTATCAAAAATAACCAATTTTGTCTGTTTATGGATTACCATGCTTTTACTCCTGTGTATAAAGAGTAGAGAATCTGGATGGACCAATTGAATCTGTAACTTATTCGCTAGAAAATGCAACATTGACTACCGCGTAAGTGATTACTAATGATTATGTGATTATGAAACAAAGAAACCAGATGTTTCATGAAGATACAATGTCATTGATTTCTTAAGTTGATGTGTAATTGTGCAATGGATCGTTAATAATTAAACTATTCAAGAAGCTAGAATATCTAAGAGCTGATTAGCAACTTCAATTGAGAAGAGGTTACAGCTGTTTGTGTTGGTACAATCCCAAGGTATCTATGAAATACCTTGTGTTGACTATGATAGAAACTCCGTCGGCCAATCGAACAGACAAATATCTAATCGTATATACGAACATTCTTTAACTGTGCGAAAGGACGATTTTTATTCTGCTTTGGCCAAACATAACATAACTCCAAACCAGTCGCCCCTCTTTCCATTACAATTATTCGCGAGTCTATTGAAACAAAAAAAAGTCCTCAGTGCCCAATACTCGAGATGATGGTTACCCATTTCCCGCTATTTGCAAATCGTTAGTTACCACACGTCATTGTTTACGTAACCCGTTGCAACAAATAACTTTCCTCAACCCAATAAATAGTAAAGCAAAGCACACGAAAAGTTACTCTTCTACTTTGACTCATAGTTCTCGTTGGGAGTAGGCAGATTGAGACCCCGAGTAAAGAACTAAAACCCCTTGAAAACGGCATCAAAGTGTTTGCCGAAACGTTGGAAATTTGCCAATAATCGATATACACACACGCACGCACGCGCACACACATGGTGCAGTAGGGTTTTGAGCTGTTTCGTATATCTTCTGTGATTTAGATGTGTTTGAATCATATATATGCAATACATGAAATTTATTTTAGTTGAGCAGTTGTTGTTAAATAAAACAGGGCTTGTTATAATTCTTATCATTAGGCGGGGTTAGAGGTCGTTTTCTATTTTTGGTTATTTTCGCGGTTCAAATACCTTCATTATCAATTACATTCGGATTTACAATAACATTATCTTCTTCGCAGATAATTTTTGATGGCTTTAATTGGAATTTTTTAGCATCAGGGCCATTTTTAACATTTGTTTATGAGTGATAATAAATATCAGCTGTTTATATGTGAAATTAATGCGGTTATCGGCGAAATTTCTGGGGTTACCGTAATTAGTGGATTGCACGACTTATTTTATAAGTTATTACAATATGTTGGGTCACGCATTATCTGAAAACAACACTTAATTATCTACTTAAAACAATTTTTTGGATCAATTTGTATCACGTCTATAATAAACTTGTATCATATCGAACTTCACTGGCTCCTTTAAGTAAACACAAATTAAATTTTTTCCTTAACAGTTTGTAATAAAAGATACATTAATGGAAAACTACACTCTTTTAAAGCAGTTCTTATTGCTAGATGAATGATAGTTAGGAAAAATTGCCCATCGTTGATCGCCAACAGTTGGCAAATAATAATGGCATATTATAAAGAAGAGGATATATGACTGATCCAAATAAAACGTTTAAAAACATTTTTGAAAACAAATACATTAACGTACGACTGCTGGATAGATGCAGTTACCAAAATACGTTGACTAGAACTAAATTTAATTTTGAGAAAATGTTATGTGGAAAGAGTGGATTTATATGCCAACAATTTTGGTAAAATATACGCATATATGCAGTAAAAAAATCACGAAATATGCACAAGATATGCGAAAAAATTCAAATAATACACATTTTGTAAAACTATAATTTTTTGTTCTGATCTAGTGTGTTTTTATGGGTACTCTCATTCGAATAAAATCCATATTATTTTTTATACAATTTATTTACATTTATTTATAAAAGACGATATAAATGGGAAAGTATGTATAATATAACGAGACTAAATATATATTCGATTATAATTTATGAGGAATTGTCTTTTATCTGAGAAAATATTTTTATAACATAAAAAGCTCTTTCCAACATCCACCGAAGTAATTGGGGCATATTTAAAATAACTTCTTAAAGGTACATTCGGCAATTTTTCCTTGTAAAACTGAACCCGTAAAGATTTCTTGACAAATACTTTTTACGCTACTAATTAGTTCATTTACATCAGGAAATTTACATCTACTTTGTTACATCCATGAGCTAAACAAGACACATGAACTAAATTGTGATACATTATTTTAAGTTTTTCCCAGCTTTAACCATATAAGGGGCGACGTCTGATAGCATAAGTAAAATTTTTTCAGTAGGAACTGCATGAGGTGCAAAAAATTCATAAAACTTTCGTTAACAAATCTTAAAATACTTAAATGATTATTTCTGTCTAACTGTAGGCATGCAATAAAGTAAGATTCACTAGTTTCATCTTAGCGCATAGATTCTATTAAAAAATTTACGTGTAACGCCCACAAGAATCGGTAGTTTCATCCACAATAAAATAAATGTATCGATTGGGTAGCGAATAGGTACTTCTTTGCGATCCCGGTAAAGGACAGACCTATTTCAGGGTGTGGCGACCCTGCCTACGTGAGCTCTTGATTATCCTCCGCCTCCTATAACAGGAGGAAATCAAGTCCCTACCTAAAGTCCTATCATACCTAACAAAATTTACCGTACCTTATCCTAAACCAACTCACCAACCCGCATGGCAAGCGTGGTGTTTTAATGCCAAAATACCTTTCATGATGATATTAGAAACATGAAAGAGGCCTATGTTCAGAAATGGAGCGAAGATGGCTAATGATGATGATGATGATCGATTTTCTACTATCTTATTGACTTTTTTTTTAGAGTATCGTTGTAGATGTGAAGCATGTAGTTTTTTTTAACCCACTCTCATCGGGAGCATTTTTCTTCGAATATTTTTCCAAAAAACTTTTAAAAATAGGATTTTGCAGTTTTTTCGAAGGTATGTTTGCACAAATCATCGCTCATCTTCTTGTATTTTAACTTATGTAGTTCTGTCTCGATATGTTGTGTCACAGATAATTTTTGCTGGGATGGTATCTATGGCAAGAACATGCATTTTTTTAAACTGTCTGTACTTTAAATACTCGAAAACCTACCAAATATTTATCAAAGAAGGAAGAAAACTAAATTTTACAAACATCAACCCCCCACTGCATTTGTTGAGAAATTAGTTGAAAATCCCCTAATTGCTAATTTACCACCTGGAATATTCTGCCTGTTTAGCAAACTTGTAATTACAATTACAATCACAAAAGTATAATAGTATAACAGTAACATTTACTTTCAGTCGGCTTTATGAAAGAGTTTTAACACAGCTGATAGAACAGCAAGATAAGAATCAAGAAGCTGAAGAACAAAGTGGGTTCCAAGCTGGACGTTCATGTAACGACAACTTGTTTTGTTTTAAATAAATAATGGCGAAGAGAATCATCTCTTATTCATAGTTTTAACAAAAGCATATGACAATGTCCCTGTAGCAAAATTATAGCAGGCTTTAGAAGAACCGGACATTAGCAATGTACTTATTAAAGCTGTCCAGGAGATCTATTGACATACATACATATATATATATATATATATATATATATATATATATATATATATATATATATATATATATATATATATATATATATATATATATATATATATTCTTATTCGCTCAGCAAAGGATCACTGCCCCAATGAATCCCAAGGAGTGTATAAAATACCTTGTGGAGACTGCCAACGGACCTACATAGGTCAAACAAATCAGCAAATATCTAGCCCATTCTCTGGCCGTACGGAAAGGCGATAATGGTTCGGCACTTGCCAAACACAACAAAGAAACAGGCCACAAAATTAATTTTTCTGGGGCTAAAAGCATTGCCCCATTTCCCATTTTACAATAGAAAAACTCCCACAGTTCCTCAACACAAGAGATGACAGCCAGCGTTTGCCTGTCATGTGGAAGTCCCTTATTACCGCAAATTACGCAATAATCCTACAAACTTTCCCCAACCCAACGCATCTCCAGCCAAACAAACTTTCACTTCCAGCCCTATAAAATATCAAGCAGGTCACACGAAAGGTCAGTCTTATTCAAAGACTCATAGCTCCCCTTGGGGAGTATGCCGATTGAGACTCCGAGTGAAGAGCTAACCTCTTGAAAATAGCATCAAAGCCGATGCCGAAACGTCGAGAATTTTTCCAAAATAGACGCGGTTCACCCCGTGAACTAAGTTGATATGTGTGCGCGTGTGTGTGCGTGTGTGCTTGCGCGTGCCTGCGTGCGTGCGTCTGTGCGTGATTGCGTGCGTAATTGCAGGCGTGATTGCGTGTGTGTGTGCGCGTGTGTATGCGTGGGAGTGCGTGCGTGCGAGCGCGTGCGCGTGTGCGTGGGCGCGTGCGTGTACGTGTGCGTGCGTGCGTGCGTGTGTGTGTGTGTGTGTGTATTTATTAATTAATTTATTTATTTATTTATTTATTTATTTCAGTTACAGGCCTTGTAGGCTTTTGGCTTGGTTTACGATTTTTTGCCATTCCTTTCTCTGTCTTGCTTTTCCTTTCCATCTTGTGACTTTCAGTTGTGTTAGGTCTCTTTCAATTTCATTCACCTATGTTGATCTTGGTCTTCCTCTTCTTCTGAATCCACCTAATTCTTCAGACCTCCTTGTCACATGTTCTAACCATCTCAGTCTCTTGGCATTTATTTCTCCTATTAGGTCCGGTGCGGTATACAATTTTCTTATTTCTTGATTTGTTCTTCTTTCCCATTTGTCTTTTACTTTCTTTCCTCCATAGATTTTTCTTTCCCACACTCCTAGTCTCTGTTGATTTGCTTTTGACAGTGTCCACACTTCACTCCCGTATAAAACTATTGGTCTTATTATGGTTCTATAAATTCGTACTTTTAACCTTCTTGACACTATTTTACTTTTAAGCACTTCATTTAGCGCAAACATACACTTGTTTCCAGTCATTATTCTTACTTCTATCTTTAATTCAAACCACTTGTTTGTTTCAAAATCGTCGTTACTTCATCTGATGTATTTTGTCCTCCGTTCATTTATTCTCAGACCCATTCTTTGAGCTGCTTTCTCCAAGCGCCTTACCACCCCCTCCAGTTCTGCTCTACTTCTTGTTAGCAGAGCAATGTCGTCTGCAAATGTTAAACATTGATGTCTTTTATGACATACTAAGTCTGATCGATGTATGCCGCTTTCTTTAATAGCCCTTTCTAGTGCTATATTAAATAGAACAGCCGAAAATGGGTCTCCTTGCCTTAGTCCCATTTTAATTTCGAATCTCCTTGTTAAATCTTTTTCCACTTTTACTCTGTTTTCCGTTTTCGTTAATTTTATTTTCACTAGTCTAATTATTTTCTCTGGTATGCCTGTTTTAGTCATTGCCTGCCACACTTGACTTCGGTTAATGCTGTCATATGCTTGTTGGAAGTCTATAAATAACACATGTGTGCTTAATTTATGCTCGTAACTTTCTCAGTATAAAGAGTTGGTCTGTTACTGATCTTCCTTTTCGAAATCCGCATTCGTACTCTCTCAAGATTTGTTCTACTTTATTTACTATTCTGCTCTTGATGCATGTGGCCAGAATTTTGTAGGCAATGTTTAAAAGTGCCATTGATCTGTAGTTTTCGCATTCGGTCTTTGCTCCCTTTTTAAATATTGGGAAAATTATTGCTTCTGCCCAAGATTTCGGAATTTTTTCTTCCTTCCATATTTGTTCTATTAAGTTGTGTATTATTCGATGTAATTCTTCTCCTCCATATTTTATTAATTTAGCCTATATGTCATCACCTCCTGGACTTTTATTGTTTTTCAATTCCTTTATTACAGTTATTATTTTGTCTAGTTTTGGGTCGTTTCTATTTCAAGTTATTCTCTTGATTTACATCTGAGAATTCTTTATTGTTCTTTATATCAGTATTGTCTTCTGAACTTTTGTTTAGTAATTAGTCAAAAAAATGGGCCCATCTTTCCATTCTACCTTCATGTGATCCTATTAGATTCCTTATCTCTACAGAAGTTTGTCTTTGTCTGCCATCCTCCTTTAACTCTTTTTATACCTTGATATAAACTTTTCATTTATTTATTTCTATAGTCCTTTTCTATTTCTTCGATCATTTCTGCTTTGTATTTCCTCTTTTTTCTTTGGCATAGTCTTTCACATTTTTTCTGTAAGCCATTGTACTTCCTTATATCTTCTTCAGATTTAGAAGCTAACATTCTTAGTTTTGCTTTCGTCCTTTCTGCTAACTTTCCCTGGCATTCTTCATCGTACCATATTTTCATCTTCTTCTTTGTTTTCTCTTGTAGTTCCTTTTTTCGCCTCTATAATTACTTTGTTTATTGATCCTCATAGATTCTCTATATTTTGCTCTGTATTGATATTTTCTATTCCTATTTGTATTTTTTCTACATATTTGTTTCTTTCCTTTTCTTGCTGAAAGCTTGTGATTTTATTACTCTTTTTCCTGCGCTTGGATCCGTTTGTGCTAATTGGTATAATTTGTTTTAATTTTATTCCAACCATAAAATGGTCGGAATCTGCATCCGGGCCTCTGTAACTTCTTATCTTTTGGATGCACCTTTCTCCCTTACTTTCTATCAACACATGATCGATTTGATTTGTATATCTATGGTCTGGTGATACCCATGTTTCCTTATATATTTCTTTCACGTCGTAATACGTGCTTTTTATTTTCATGTTGCTTCCTCTAGCAAAATCAATTAATAATTTCCCATTTTCGTTGGATTGCGTATGTTTGCTAAATTTTCTAATTGTGGGTCTATATATTTTGTCCCTCCCTATTTGGCCGTTTACATCCCCCAATACTAGTTTAAGATCATATTTTGGTATTTCGTTGTACTCCGTTTTTAACATTTCGTAGAATTCCTCCTTATCATCTATTTGGGTCGTTTCTGTTGGTGCGTGCACATTTACAAGGGTTATATTTTAGTACCTTCCTTTAAGTCTTAAGATGCAGATACTGATAGTGGTTTAAAGTTGAAAAATGTTTGTTTAAATTTATTGCATATTAAAAAACCTGTACGCAGCATTCTATTGTCTCCACCGTTGTTCAGAAATATGTATCTGTCTACCTCCGTTATTTCTTTATAATTTGTTTAGTTTCTTGGATTGGCAAAACATCCACTTTTTGTTTCTTTTATTAACTTTAATAATGCGCCTTTTTCGTATGTTCTTCTCACATTCCACGTTGTCATAAATCATTTATGGTTTGTATTATCTCGCTTTACCGTTTTTTCGATATTTCCATATTTATTTGCCTTATTAGATGCCATGTTCGTTATAATTACATCCTGTCCCTTATTCAATATTGTTAGTTTTTTGTACTTTCTTGTTCATTAGCTTTTATTAATTTCTCTTTTACTGCATCCCAGTTCCATTGTTCTTTGTTCAAGAAAATTTTCTTGTACACCACCTTTGCTTCCTTTCCTTTAGCTCTTTCCATTTTTGCTATGTTTCTCAGATGTGCTTGTATTTTTTTTTTCTGTAGTTAGGTCATGTATCTGTTTGTACCTTTTAATGCATTTTTGTCTTCATTACTTCCATTTTTTCCCAGTTTTTGAGTTTGGCTATTACAAAGGGTTGAGAATCTTTTGGACGTACTAATTCTGCTTCTTTTATTTTTGTGTTGACCTTGAGTTCCGCTTTTAGGAATTCTTCTACTTCTTTAATTTAGTTTTCATGCAATGGCACTCTTTTCATACTACGTTATTTTTATTTTCTTTCTTTTCTATACTTTGCAGCATTTCCTCTAAGTTATTAATTTTTTCTCGTAATCTTTCGTTTTCCTTCTTTAATTGTTTAATTTTCTCTACATATACCTGTTGATTTTGTCTTATTCCCTTTACTTCCGTCATTAACTCTCTCATCATTTCTTTAATTTCTTCCATTTCATTGCCTTTTTTTTTATCAGGAGTTCTTATAATCTTTTTACTACGATTAAAAATTTCTACTTCCGCTGCTCTCTTTCTTTTGGGGTCGTCAGTTGACGATCCTTCGCTGTCAGAAATCATTTTTGCGCTACCACGGGTTTATTTTGATTCCAGCTGCAATTATTTGTGGCGTTTGACCTTTGATAGCCGCGTATCGGAATGCGCTTGCTTTGCGTTTTAGTAATATTATTCTATGCTTCAAAATTCGCTTTTATGCCTTAATTTAGAGATTTACCCTATTCTCTTTATTTCGATTCCAATCTGCTTACTGCTCTAACCACTTTTAGTTCGCTCGCGTGTTTTCATGCGATACACCACAAATTTGTTGAGAAATTATATCGGCACTTCACACACGCGTGCGTTCGCCTTCCCGTACCGTATCGGACTCCGATCCATCGAGATACAGTTATAAAAATTTAGATCGTTGGCAGTACTACAGCAATATTTGTATCAAGCAAAGAACTTAAACAAGCTTGTTTCCTATCGTCAACCCTGTTTAAGATTTATATAGAATGTGCCTTAAGACAGTGAAAACGTAAGTGTACGGGCATAGTCATACCACTAGACAATACTCTTATCTATATACAGTTCGCGAATGACCAAGTTATAGTAGCAAATAACAAAGAAGATCTTGAGTATATGATACGAAAAACAAAAGAAGAGCATGGGAAGGCGGATTAAGAATTTAAATAAAAATAAATACATGTGTATAGGAACAATCGGCACAATAGGAAGAGAACATTATTTCGATCGTTGTCTTTGTTAAATCAAAAACCAATATTGCGGAAACCGAGCTGCTTTTGCTCGATAGTTTAGTGTTCGGCAGAATGATCTTTCCTTTTCGAAGCAACAATAAAAAAAAACATAGATTTAGTTTAACGTTTTATTGTACTATCAAACAACGATATTTGTCATTTATATAGACATCAAACATTGTTGAAGATGATATCATCCAAATGTTTGCCGGCACGAGCAATACACTGTAGTCTCACCTTAAAGTTCCCCGTTTCTTGTCGAGTCAATTTTAGTGGTATTGCTGCGATCACGTTGTGAATAGCATTCTTTAATTCCCCAATAACCCACAGTCTGCATTGAAGGACTTTGGACTTCAGGGGTCCCCACTGGAAGCAATCGGAAGGGGACAGATCTCGTCCATGTAATGAGATGAGGCGGCCTGGAAACATTTGCCCCGAAACTCCTCGAGAAATTATCGCCGTGTGTGCGGTAGTGCCATCCTGTTGGAACCGCAGTGGTGCATTTGAGTCTGAGCTCCAGGAAATTGCAAAATAATGCAACATAGCGGTTAAATGTAACGGTCACCACGCGGTTTGATTAATGGATATTTGCAAAATATTATAACGTTTACAAATTACAATAGACATACTTTTATGTAAATGTCAGGACACAATTATATATCAATAAACAAAAAGCGTTAGCAAAAAAAGAACAAGAGACCACTTGTATTAGACTTCAACCAGTGTTTAGAGAAACCGAAAGCTTTATTTATATTTGGTTAAATGATTGGATAGGTAAATATCGCTAAAATAAGTGGAATGGGGTAGAAAGACTAAAATATTAAACAGATAATTTAAGCTAGTGATTGTATGTATGTGTACATAATAGACATTTAAAAGGAAGAATTTTTTAAAACTCTGCAATAAAAGAAATGAAACGGCTTTACAATATTATATTTGATTTGGAAAATTGTCCAATAAAGGAATTTACTTTTGGGGGTGTCGGCTCTTGAGATGATCTCAATGGAAAAGGCGATGAGAAGAATCTATTTATACCTATAAAGATGCCAAACCATTGTAATGAGTAGATGAGTAACACTATAAGCTGCAACTCTTGAGGTTATTAATTCCTCTTCATCATTTATATTAAAAATGTTTTTAAAAAGTAGGTTTTACTATGTTTTATTTAGGCTTTCATTTGCAAAAAAAAATAAGTTTAAACTAAAACAACATTTTTAGTAAACTGTAACTAACATTTTTAAATTGTAATAGTTTTTACACTTTGTAATTCCTGTTTGTATTAGTAAAATTTTAAAATATCTATTTCTTATTATTTGTTGTGCAGGATATATATGAATATTTTGTAAATTTTTTTATAGAGTAATATTTAATATTCAAGGGTGCTATATGAGAACATATTCCATTTATGTTGATAATCATTTATATTCTTAGATATAGTGTTTGATATTTGTTTTCTTTTACTTTTATTTTTATTTGGACCGCCATTTTCTGTTATATTTGTATGTAGATTCACAGTATAGACAATCACATTTTTTGTCATTATCTTCATCAGTGAAGTACATTTTAGTACTACTTTTATTGTTAGACTCTTTACCTGCTTTAATTTGCAATTTGTATAACTAAAAACTCTTATGTATTTTTTGCTTTTCCTACCTTCTTACTTATCTTTTCCCTTCTTCACATTTTATGTCTATTTTGAACATTCTTTGCATTTATTAGTTTTAATTTTTTTCAACGATGCTACTAACTCCACAGTTTTTTTATACATACGATTTTTTTGAAAACTAAAGAAGAACTTGGACATCAATTCTCATCTCTGTTTCTTCCTACACGACATAGAAAAAAATGAAGATCGGAGCATAAGTGATGAAAACTTTTTTTAAAGGTAAAGGACGGTATTACAAAATGTGGTATATCTTAAAGAAGGCGTGCATTTACAGTGTGTCCATAACAAAAGATGGCTCTGTGATGTTCAGTTATCAGTCGACGGCCGTGCAGGATGGTTGTGACCCAAGTAAAACAGGGTTTGCATATCAAATTGGCCGTTATCTGTGATAAAAATGTCATAGAATGCCACAAAAGAGTTGGTAGAAGCTGTCGAGAATAATTCTGTTTCATACAATCGTAAGGTGGGTAGCAGAGTTTCAACTAAGACGCAAAGCAACCAACGACCGGCAACTGGCAGAATGATTCCCTAATACAAAACCTATAATGTTAAGTCATCTAACTTAATTAGTATAAGGAGCACAATCCAAGCGTGTTGTTAAATGCCAGTACATTTCGTACATTCCTTGCTTTTCATTTGTATATTTCAAATATTTCGCTCGGCGGTTGACTGACAACTGATTTAAAATTGCTTGCTATGCAATTACGGAATATCACAGAGACGTCTTGTATTGTGGACATACATTGTAAATACATTGTTGCATACGCTGGAATCAATTTTCTTGGCTTTTTTCAGGTATCTCCGAAACATGGGTTTTTAACGCATCAACCTCCGCTTTCGCCATCGAAAATCGTTGCCCGCGCAGTTTATTTTTTACGTGTGGAAATAAAAAGAAATTGTTAGAGGCTAAATCAGGACCATACGGCGAATTACCCATCAATTCGACGTTTTGAGCCAGTTGACTGTATAAAAGCTCGCATTGCAATAGGGGAGAATTATCCGGCGACGCGCGTTGGTTTTTCTTATTCCTCCGAAGACTTCTGGCAAACAAATTGTTGTATGCAATTTATAACTGAATGTTTTATGATCCTCTAAAAACAAAAACAGGCAACCATTTGCTTAGAAATGCTTCGAGAGCAAACGACTTTTGTTGGGCTTGGGTCATCTTGTAAGATTAAGTTTACTTTTGAGCTCATACGCATAAATACAAGATTTAACACCTGTGATGATATTGTAGACGATGTTTGAAGCACACGTGATCGTATTTCTTGAGCATTTTTTTCGTGCAATCTACACAAGTTTGTTTTTGAGCGATCGTTAACTTATGCGTGATCCAACATGCACCTAGCTTTTCCACGGTTGAATGTTTAGGCAAAAAAAATGTATGCTAGTCATACTAATACATAACGATCTTGTTTGCCAACACCATAGCCGATTTCGGATAGCTTTAATTAAAATCATCCGCTAGTAAACTACGATCACGAACCAACGCTCTGTATGGAATTACACAAAAATGTTCACGAGTTAATTCCATTTTTCGCCGATAGGAAATGTTCAACTTAATGAAAACGAAACAAATAGCGTCCGTATGACAAAACGTTTCCAGTATGTATGCCGTCAAAAATGTCAAACTGTATAATGTAAATCTCAAATCCACCTAGCACAAACAGGAATGCCAATTTGTAATAGATATCGAGTAGCCCATGTAGCGATTCTTAGGATACCCGAGATCAGACCCGGACTGATTTGTGCGTAAACAAGCTACACTGAGCAGCAGCTGTGCGATCTTGAGAGTGTAGAGCCACAGCCTACATCCGCCCTCCTACTCAGGTTAGAACTTGTTCAGTCCTGTTTGGGAATTGCTAGAGTGATGAGTGAACAGAAGGTACCGAGGGGCGTAGAATTATGCATTGTGATCAAATTCCTCGTTGGAGAACACGTCCCGTCCGCTGAAATTCACCATAGACTCCAACAAGTGGTCTAATTGCTTCAGAGAGGGCAGAGAGCTCGTGAAGAATAAACCGCATGGTAGTTGGCCGCGAAAATCCGTCACCGACCAAATATTGATCGTGCAGACGTCCTTATTCGTGAGAATAGGCACAGCACTATCAAGGAACTTGGAGCAATGCTGTCTACCAGTGTTGGTAGTGTAAAAGACATCGTGAAAAAACACCTGCATTTTTGCAAGATGAATGCACGGTGGGTACCACGCATTTTGACGAACGTGGACGAAGTGGTGTGCATGTAAGCTGCCAATCGTCTCCTACAAAATTTGAAAGGCGAAATTTGAAGGCGAAGGCGATGAATTTTTAAAGTCTGTAATGACGTGGGTGTACTACTTAATTCTTGAGTCCCAGCAGTCACCACGCGAGTGGCAGCATGTCAGTTTTCCCAAACCTAAGAAAACATGGAGGAGCCGTTCGATAGGAAAAGTGATGACAACGTTCTTCTGGGACTGGCATGTACACTTTTTGACGTATGCCAAAACAGTCAATGAAGCTTATTACTCAAACCTCCTGGCAACAGACGTGATGAAAATATCCGATCCAAGCGAAAGCCAGGTGGAAAACGGGTAGCTTTTCTTCAAGACAGTGCAGGCCCCCATACGGCCAAAACAACAATGGAACCTTCTGCCACATCTGCTGTACAGTTCCGATTTGGCCCAAAATAATTTCTACTAGCTCGAAAAGCTCAAACCAGACTTGCAAGGCATGCGATTTGCGGACGACGTCATCCAGACTGTTTGGGAGTGGATAAGCCGCCAACCAAAAGCCTTTTTTGAAAAGGGCACTAAGATGCTTCTAGAACGTTGGAAAAAATGTGTTTACTTCGAAGGGGAGTACGTTGAACACTGATGTATGGAAATGTGTTTGGCAATTTTTTTTGTAAAAAATTAGTCTCAGCCATATTTAAATCACGTTGTACATTGTTGCTAAAGAGTTATTTGAGAGAACGCGTGACATAAAATCCTAAAATACTAGAAAGGGCTCAGGAAACTGTTACGAAAAGTTTACATCTTTCCCAATGCGTGTGTAATGTTGGTTTAATTTTTTATGTACGTTGTAGTAATCGTGTTTCTTTAATAGTAACTCCATTTCGTCACATTGAGATTTCATTCATTTTTCCTTAGCTTTCCAATTTTTCTTCGTTTTTGTCTATGCACTCCGTTATATTTATTCTGATCTGTATTTTCCATATCCTTCTTTGATTCATCAGATCTAAATTATCGTTTGTTATCCAGCACATTTTTTTTCGTTATCTATTAGGCTTTAGCGATTGTTTTTCTATTTTCAGGATACTGTTTTTTATATACTTACAACTTTAATTATTACTCAAGTAATTTGAAAGTTCAGAAGCGAGTTTTTCTTTTAGTTTTAATTGTGTTTTTTGGTCTTCTAGTTTTTCTTCTAAACTTAATGCAGAATAAAAATCAGAACTATTTTCTGACTGATAGTCCCCACCGCTAACGGAGGGAGTCCCAACGGATACGAGGGATGCAGTTCTATGAAGGGTAACTGAAACACAAAAAAACATGAGAAAGATGTTATAACAGCGATGAAGTGTAAAATCAAAGAAAATGATAAAGGAATCTTATAATATTAACGTTGATCTACTTTTTTCAGTGAAACAGAAAAGAAATGAGTTGGATCTAAACAGATGAAATCCTTTACTACTGGAGTGGCGGTCTTTGGAGTCTTGGTAAAAAAGAAATTGTTAATAATAATATAAAGTTAGGAAGTAATTAATGAGAGAAGTCTTATAATAAATATGGATGTTTGTGACTGACGCATTGTACATATTGAGGTATATCCACCAAATAAAGATAGCCATTTCCTGAAAAAAGAGCAATTTATAGAAACCATATAGCAAAAAGTATGTAGGATCAAGAATTAATTATTGCTGGACATGTGAACGGAAGAGATCGTAAATGGAAATATGGAAACTTTAATAAAATCTGTGAACTGAACTTCCATATCGCTAATGGATTTTACATCTTTCACGGTTCCTTCTGTCCTTTCAGGCGTCGAATTGTGTGTCTCGTCTTTCTTTCATTCAGTTCTTCCATGCTTTTCTGTCCCCTGCTATAATATTTATCTCTGATAATGATTCCTCTTTAATGTCCTCTATCTTGTATAACCATCTTCTTCGTGATTTACCTCTCCTGCCTCTTATCGTTTAGTCCATTTCCATAATTCCTTTTGGTAATCCTTCACTGTCCATTCTTGCGATATGCCCGTACCGTTTTATTTTATTTCATCCAATGCTGGTGGTTGTTAGGTAATTTCAGTTATGTGCTCGTTCCTTACATGATTCAATTTGGTTATCCCCATGATCTTCCTCAGATATTTTATTTCCGTATCGTTTATTTTTCTCTTGCGTTTTTTCTGCAAGGTCCCATTCTCTGCTGCATAGGTAGAGAACTGATCCTTGCAAAAATCATTGTATTGTGGATTTTTAGTTTAACATCTATTTCAATTACCTTGTGGTCTAAAACCGTTTTGTTCAGCGTTGATTTGTTTGCTTTATTGGTCTGTTCTGCATAGATTTTACCATCACTTGTTAGTATTGTCTCTATATATTTAAAGGTTGTCACTCTTTCTAGTGGTGCGTTTTTGCATATAATGTTTCTGTTCCTGTTCATTTATTGGATTTCATCGATTATCATTACTTTTGTTTTGTTTGTGTAAATTTCCATCTTCATGTTTTCTATTTCATTGGTTCGGTTATCTAGTATTGACTACTAATGCCATATCGTCTGCTTACACCAAGCTGCTTATTGATATAGGTTTTAGGTTCTTGTATTAATAAAACATATAAATTATTTATAGACATAGCCTACAAAGAAACTGAAATCCATAATAGACTACTTCGTTGTGGAAAACAATGCAACCTATTAATAAAATATGTACGAATAAAACGAGAAATGGAATGTAGCAGCGACCATAGAGTTTTAATTACAAATGTAGATTTTCCGTAGAGAGAGTTAATAGTTAATAATACTGCAATAAAGGCGGGAAAATACATAAAAGAAAAAAAATTTAATTGTACCTACTTTTCAGATAAATCAATCAAATAATTGTGTCAAAAAAGACTCGACCAGAAACTAGTTTCTAATTTGAGCACACAACACAAACAGCATGGGAAGTTCTAGAGAAAATAGAAACAGGTATTGAAGAATATTTAAAGAATATTAATTAAAATTAAGCTGTACATGTTGTGAAAAATTATACAAAAAAGGTCTCACTACAGGTAAACCGGAGGATCTGAAGAATTACATAAAAAATAGAGAAATTAAGATTGGTCACTAGAGAGAAGAACCCAAAAGTGGGAATATATATGCCAAAATATAGAACAAAATTAAGAAAGAGCTAAGGGCACAGAAACTTGGCTAATATAAAATCTTTAGGAAAAAATGACAAAAAACAAACAAATAAATTATATCTTAGATTGGCCACATTATTATCAAAGTCTGTCCACGGAACACTTCCCAATTTTTATGAAAACAAATGAGTACATTAATGTAGAACAACAAAAGACGTGAAAATTCTGAAAAAGTAGATCCTCTGGGCCACGAAACTTATAATGCGGACTCGAAAAATTATTCCGTGCGATTCAAATAATGTTTGAGAGGGCTGTCAAAGGAGAAACATTACTGCAGCAATGGATAGAAGCATACATAACATCAGTATTTAAAAAAGATAATAATAACGGGAAGACTCTGTGGAACATTAATCAGGAAAAACCAGTAGGGGAAATAACAAGTAAAATAGGAGATTGTATTGCTAAAGATAGTTTAGTGCAGCCTGAATTCATTGTTTTTAAAAAGGCATACAACTGAATACCACGAAAAAGCTTGAACCTAACATTCGAAACAAACCGCCAGTAACAGTAACAACAAAAAACATACTGAGAAAACAGCCTGTATTAAATGAAAAATTCGATCTGACGCTTTTAAGACATGAAAGGGGTTACTACAGGATTGTTCAACATCCTCTACACTTTTTTGAATTTTTCTCAAAGTAATGCTAATGCGTCGGAGACAAACATGGGAAGATTTGGGAGTCATAATTAGAAATTCACACATCTATAGAGATAAAGGGGGCCTTAGCTTCATAAACTCACTGAAAAATATTTAAAATTGGATTGAACGTTAAATTCAATAAAACAGAATACTTGTATATAGGAACAAATTATGTCATAGATATAGAAGATGATAAAACAAGTGGGAAAAACATTTTTATTGACCAGGTTTTACAATTTTAAACTAAGGGATAATCACACAACAGACTTAGATAAAAGGATGATTTTTGCCACCATAATTAGAATTATCATGATATAAGGCGTAGATAATTGGATTATAAAAAAAGGACCAGAATAGAATGAACGCTACAAATATGGAATATTAAAAATGTTACAAAGTAACAAGACTGGCAAGAATTTCTAATTAATAAATACGGAGGAGAATGTCAGTTAAGTATACCATCGAACAAAAGCACCTAGGTTTGTATGACTACGTTGGAGTATCACCATATCGATAGATAACAAATGTAACAGAATGAAGTCCGATATGAAGAAGAAAGCGGGGAAGGTCGAGAAGATATCTTAGAGATTATGTAAACGAGGCAATTGAACAAAGATGAGATATAACAAAATTTTATGAACAAGAAAACCAAAATTGTTCAAAAGTGTATTGGTAAACGACCTTCAAATGTCTTAATTTTCTTGTAACCTTCACAGTTAGACACAGGTTTAGTTAAATTTTGAATATATATTCCTAGATATGTACCTAGGTAAGGTCCAAAAGTGGAGGAAACCTATCTGGCTCATGATGGCTTTTTCACAATGAATTTTTTATGTATTCTATTTGATAAATTTAATTTTTGTCCTTAGAATGATGACGATGACAATCAAAATATTAATGCAATAAACTTTTAAATGTACATCTTAAAATGGAGAAGACTAATAATATTAACCATGCAGACTATGTGAAGATGCCAAAATACTTAAGTAACAATCTAACGCTTATGAAGTTATCTCTCTTGCTTCATGTATTTCCTCATCTTGAATCAGTTTTCACAAAGAAAAACGATTATAAAAGTTATTGGAGCGTTTTATGATTTTGTTGTTAAATGAGCACCAAATTTTTCAACTCATTACACGTCTTTCGCTTAGAACTACATATAATGGTAACTGTGTTGACCTCATGAAAATTTTAGACCTCATGGAAGAGAAAAAGTATATAAACCAAAATACACAGAAATACAACGAACTCAATAAGGAAATAAGGAATCAGATAAGAAAAGCAAAGATGGATTGGTATACTAACTAATGCATAGAGGTTGAAGAATGTGAAAGAAGACGTGACACATTCCATCTATGCAAACAAGATAAAACACCACGGGCAAACTTACAGACCGAAATGGAAACCTAACTTTAGGTATTGAAGATAAAATTATTCAATTCAATTATGAAACAGGAATAATTCCATCAGAGTGGTTGAGGTCAACATTTATTACCATACCGAGAAAATATAAGGCGAAGGAATGTAATGACCACCCACAATTAACCTGATGACTTATGTACTAAAAGTCTTCCTACGAGTAATACATGAAAGAAAAAAATAGAAGCGAATATTGGAAATACACAATTTGGATTTCGAAGGGTCTGGAAATGCGAGGGGTTTTGTTTGCTAACAAGTTTTAGTGCAAAGATTTAGAAACGTAAATACCGATATGTTTTTGGGATTTATTGACTTCAAAAAGCTTTCGGCAAGGTTCGGCATTAAAAAATAGTAGATATCTTAAGAAACACAGGGACACCAGGGAATCATAGCTAATTTATATTGGCATTAAAAGGCGTGTGTTAGAGTGGAGAATAGAACAACATATGATATTTTTACACAAAGAGCAGTCAAACACTAGATGAAATTGAAAGAATAAAAATAAATGAATCTAGTAATGCAGACGACACTGCATTCATGACAAATACTCTGGAAGGATTACAGATACTTTTCGACAGAATTATTGAAACTGCTGAACAATATGATCTCCAACTTAACACTAAGAAAACAAAGTACATGATTATTATCAAAATAAAACAAACAGATGAACATGGTATTTGTATTAGTGGAACATCAATACAAAGAACCGACAAAATCACGTATCTTGGAACAGTTGTCAACAGTGATTGGAATCTTACAGTTGATTTTTCGGACATATTATAAGACAGCCAGAGACATACAACATCTTGCACCTAATTATACAAGGAAATGATCGAAGGCAAGCGGGGATCTGGCAAAAAAAGAACCTCTTGGTTGAAAAACCTGTGGCAATGGTTTGGACAGACAACAGAGTCACTTTTCAGAGGAGCAGTCGACAAAGTGATCAAGTCAACATGATCGCCCGACAATTGTTAACAGATATGGCATCTTAAGAAGAAGTGTGGAGAAAGTGACAAAAAGTAAATAGAAAAGGAAGGTAAATCGATGAGGGGCAATTCTAGACACACTAATATTTAGAAAATAAAATGCATACTGCTTTGTGTTGTTAATGTCTATAGTTCAAACTTCTCTGAGAACGAAAATAGTGGTGTTCCAACACAATACATGCAAAAGGTATAGTCATACACATCAATTCTCATACTTTAACAGTATGTCCTGCTAAGATTCTGCAAAATTATATCTGCAACTTTCATCAAAAAGATGTAGGGTTTTTATAATAGTCAATGGATATTTTTTACTTTCTGTTTTGTTCTTAAATTGCTTTTTTATTTCTACTTAAAATTAAAAAATACACTTAGGTGGGGAGGGGGGGTGCGATTATATTGAATTAACCTGGTGGAATATTTAAAGAAATGGTCATATTCAAAGCCTTAGGTCCACTAAATTAAATGAAGAGTCCTTGAGGACATTGAACACTCAGGAAAAATTGCAATAAGTAATAAGCAGGAGAAAGAGAAAATAAAATTTGAGAGAAATAAAAATACTGTTGTCAATTCCAGTAGTTAATCAAATTTTACTTACGTTATAACATTGACATTTTATTTCACAGTGTTTTCGCATCAAATGAAGGCTTCTTGTCTATATTTAAAAACTAGTGGTTGTAACTTTTATTTGTTTATTTTCCTTAGTCATTTCATGTTTTACTTGAAGATCTAAGCATACGTAATAACGACTATTATAATTTGTTTTAATTGTATTATGATCAAAGTAATAAAAATATAAACATGAAATCTACAAGAGCAAGTAAAGAGAGTAAAAAGAGCTCTTAAATAGGTGGATGTTCGTTAACCCTTGGAATTCGTTAATGTCATGGCGTTGTACATATTCCTGCTATCAGTTAAATTTTGAAGCGTTAAACGGTGTAAGGACTCGAAGAGATGCTCAGTCTTGCCAGCTGCTGGTCGACCCAGGAACGGAAATGGGCAACATCAACGTATACTCCAGGCACGTTTGATTCGCCGCAGCCGATGCCCCAGGCCACGATCCCAGCCTGCAAGTACCGGCCGGGCTTGCTTGGGTCGGGACAAACCAGTGGGCTCCCTCCATCACCCTAGAATAGCGCCGATTATTTCCTGCTGACCAGTACGAATCCGGTGCACTTACAGTACAAGTGTCCTTTCCGGACTCTCCCCCAGCGCATATGAAGGACTCGTGCAGCTTGAACTTCTTGCCCAAGCGGGTTTTGCGCAAGTCCTCCTGGCACTGATGGCGTTGGACGATGGGCAGTTGGAGCTTTTTCAAGATCACCTGGTACTTTCCTTTACGACCTACAACCGAAAAGATTTCTGAATGTTGACTTTTTTGAAAGCCTTTAATTAAACAAATAATTTTAACACTTTTTAATTAATAATAATTTGTAAAAAGATTCCACGGAAAGATAAGGGGCGCATCTGTGTTGAAAATCAACGTGTTAAGTTTCCCTGAGCACTTCAAATCTGTTAAAATGTGTTGAAAGAGTTTGAGGTTTTGGTGAAATAAGATTTTGTTCTAGAAGTAAAAGTTCGATTAAAATTGGTGGATGGACAGACGAACACATAAAGGTACATACTTTTAGAACATTCTTATTAAAAATTCAAAATAATATAATTAAAACACATGAATTTTAAACCTTATGGCACAAAATGTATTCAATCTTAACTTTGGAAAACTATTGATAGATAATGGTGTTCTATTTAATAACAAAGTGTTAGTAGACGTCTACATGGACATTAATTACCAAAGTAACAATATCCTATGATCTAGTTGTTGATATTGTTGAGCCCTTTTTCTTGTCATTGTAAGTTAGTCTATTTCCAAAAATCAAAATAATCTCAGTTCTGCATATAAGAATCTTAATGCATTTTTTGCATTACACATACTTCCATTAAGGGTAAGTCAAATGTAAGTTCTTTTTTATGTGTCATAAAGGGTAAAGGGAGAACGGGGCGGCCTCTGAGCATTGTAGGTAAATATGAGTGGAGAAGTACCCTTGTCTGTTACGTAACTGATTATTTTCAAATTTCACACGATAAAGGGCATAAAACCGTCCAAAATTTGGAGAAGATTTAAGGTGCAGTTCAGTGATATCATCCTTAAGAAGATTCAGGTGTACGCGTGGTATAGACAACAAACATTTGAAAATAAAGGTCACTGACGTCATTTAAGGACCAATGTGTTTAAGAGAAATATTCATATTGTTCGCTACATTTTCGAGAATTGCTGATCATTAATTGTTGCTGAAATTGCGTCTGAGTTTGGTAGTGCTCAGGCGATCCAGAATGCTATTCTGCTTCACGACAACGTTCGACCCAAAAATTAAAAATTTGTTATGGACTATACTAAAATATTCTCCCCACAGTCTGGTCTTATCGCAATTATTATTTACTTAGACCACTAACAGAAAAACCATAACATCTATGCGCGAGTAACTGTTGTCACAACCACCTTTATTTTAGGCTGGTGAGATCATAAATCTACCTATCCGTTGGAAAAACGTGTTTCTAAGTCAGGAAATTATTTATTCTTTTTTCCAGCTTCCTTTTATCCTTGAGGGTGTCGGAGTATTTTTCTTCTAGTTTGTTAATCCATTTTTCGATCCCATTCGGTCCAGTGCAAATATTCTCATTTCTACTTTCGTCTTTCCTCTCCTGTTTTCTATTTCTTCTGTTCTTTGGATCTAGCCCTTGCTAGGTTTTCCTATTCTGCCCATTTCCACTATCTTCTTCACTAATCTACTCTGGTCCATCCTTATTATATGGCAATACCAATTTAGTTTACTTTCTATTTTTGTTATAATTGCTTCTTGTTGTGGCATTTGTCTTAATACTTTATTTCGTTTTCTAACCATCTTTGTTTTTCCAATATCTTTCTAAGAAACTTTACTTCCGCCGCATTAATTTTCACTTCTTAATTATTTTGTAATGTCCATGTTTTATTCACGTTTGTTAGTACTGGCAGTACCTCTGTGTTATACACTCTTACTTTAGTTTTTTGTCTATTTCTCTTTTTCAAAAATTGTCTTATTTAAGGCGTAATAAATTTTAATACTTGTATTTATTTTGTTATTGATCTTCTCTTATTACATTTGTATGTTGTTACTATTTCTAGTTCTTCCTTTTCTTTAATGTAATTTTCTGTTTCCCTCTTTTCTCTTGTTCTTGATAATTATTAATTTACATTTATTTATAATCATTTCCATCCCTAGCTTTTCTATTTCTTCGTTCTTAAAAGATGTATATTATTGTGTGTTTGTCTTCGTGACCCAAAAGCTGTCTATTCTTCTAATTTATTTTCGATATATTTTTTAATCTTTTTTTTATTATTTTAGTATATAATTTAAAGGTGGTGGAGGATAGGAATATAGTTTTATAGTTCTCACAGTGTGTGTAATCCCCTTTCCTATAGATTGGAATTATTATATTGGTTTGTCACTCTTCTGGAATTCCTTCTGCCTGCCATGTTTTTCTGAGTACATTCAGTAACCATTCATAACCTTCCTCTCCTAGAAATTTTATCATCTCCGGTTCTGTTCCGCCTTGTTCGCTTGCCTTTCCTGTTTTGATATCTTTTATTACTTCGTCTAGTCCTTCTATGTCTGTATCTTCTAGGGTTTCTTCTTCCTCATTTAATCTTTTTCTCCCACTTCATTTCCCGTGATTTCCTTTTCGTTTCTTCCATTCTGAATTTCTTTGAGAAGAACTCTGCTCATATTCCTAGTATGCTTTTTATATATGATTTTGCTTAATTATTTTAGTTTTTATTTCTTTTATTATTGTCTTTTTATTTTCCTTTATGTCTCTTACGACATTCCAGAACTTCCTGCTATTTTATTAGCATATCCACTCAAGTTCTTTACCGAAGTCTTCCCAGCTTTTCCTCTTTGCTTTTCTTACCACTTCTTTTGCTATATTTCTCTTACTTATGTATTTTGTCTGTCTACTTGTTTTGTCGTTCTATGTTTTTCCTATCTCATTTTTTATTTTTAATAATTTTTCTTACTTCTTTATTCCACCATACTGTTTTTTTGTTTTTATTTTTCATTTTATATGTTTTGTTTGGTTTATTCTACGTATTATTTCACTAAAAGGCTTCCACCTCTTTTTTAGTGTCTAATTTTCCTCTTGTTCCAGTTTAATTAATTCAAAGTCCACTTCTTCTTGGTATTCTCTTCTTACTTCCTTATTTCTTAGCCTTTGTATTTGGATTCTTTTGCTTTTCCCAGCACTATCTCTATGTCTTTAATTATTGTTGAAATTAATCTTTGTTGGGTGTCCATTTCCGCCTCTGGTAATGTTTTAATCTGTTTTGTTCTACTTGTGTATATACTATGTAATCAACTATACTTGTAGTGTTTTTCTCTTCCGCTACAAATATGTATCTATCCTCTAGTGGTTGTTCCCAGTAAGTATTTCTATTTTTAAATGATTTAGTTGGCAGAACTCTATGATTTTTTGTCATTTTTATTTATCGTATCTTCTTCACATTTTCCCATGCAGTACATACCTTTATTTTCGTCATTTCCAATTCTTGCATTTCCTTCTCTAATTTTATCTAATACTATTTTGCAGTTCGGAGTAGAAGTCTAGTATTTCTTGTTCTTCTGCTCCTTTTATTGGTGCATATATTTGCATCAAATTTATTTTTCCTTGCGATTCTATTTCCGATGTCATAATTTTCGGATTTATTCCTTCAAAATTTCTTACTGTATTATCTACTTCTTCAGATACAATTAATCTTACTCCCTCTTTTGCTGTTTGTTCTTTACATCTTCCTGAGGAGTATAGAATATAATTATCCTTTAGTAGTTTACTTCCTGATGCTTTTTTTTTCACTTATTCCCATAATTGTTATGTCGTAGTGTTTTATTTTTTTACTACTTCACATATTTTCCTGTTAAAGATATTATATTTTACGTCTCTATTTTTATTTGTTCTTTTGTTTCATCTTTCTTTCTTCCTTGTATCTGCTTCGCCTTGTTTTTGTTTCGTTTCCAATATTTCTTCTCTGGTTCTAACATCATATCGATAGTCTCCTTAGTGGCAATTCCATTTGGTTCGCTTAGTTTTTGCCCTCCGTTCATCATTGATTTTTAGCTTAGGAAACTTTAACTAGGAAATCATTTAGAAGGATAAATTTGTGAGTTTGTATTTTTATGATACTTTAATAAACTAAAAAAGTAATTCTGATCTAAAATGCGTTAAATATAATAACTAAATCTTTTTCATAACATTCTATTAATTTTACTTTAGATTCCTCAAATCTTTAGTTACCATATGCAATAATTAGATGTGCAATCATACGATGTTGAAATTAATTAATTTAACGGTAAGAAACTTTTGATTTTGATCAAGTTTTCGGCTATAATCGGTACTGTATAACAAAGTTTGAATTTGATATCCTTTTTAATAGTAATGCAGTCTGATCTTACATTTTTACAATTTGATAATTCCTTTTTATTTTATTAGTGAAATTCTTTATCTCTGTATCATTTGTGGTTGCAGATATATAAAAGACAACAGACGTAGATTTTTAAGCATTCCACTGACATAAAGGCTATTTGAAGCCATATAATTTCTCTATAAGTAATTTTCTGCGCGCTCCTTCGTGGAGTGTCTATGCAAAGCAGCTTTGGCACTAACAATAAGTTATGGACGTAATTTCCCCAATGTTTCTATAACCAGTAGTAATCGAACATTATTGGTGTTGAAAAGTCCTATACATTTTCTGTGTAAATGACTAAGTGTCTTTCCTTACTTCTTCAGTTCGCGCAAGACAAAATGAATGATGTAGTAGATGGATTTAATGGTTACATTTTTAACTTTTTGGATTTTCTAACATTCAACTTATTTTAGATTTTTACTTTTCTAGTTTTTTGTGTTGCTCGAAAATCTACTGCAATAGGACATGAATTCTTCCATAAATATTACATATTAGCTCTTCGAGCAGGACACCTTACATGAGGCTGAATTTTGATTTCCTATCTCATCTGATTCGACCTTGTTTTAAAGAATACACAAAACAGTTTGATCGTAAGGCGCAGCGTTGGTCAATTTTGATCTGGCTACTTCCATAATTTGTTTGGAATCACAGATAAGTGCTATCGCCAAGTGTGCCTGTCCTTGACGAGACATTACATCATTTATCCACACGCAATACATTATGCATGAAATAACCAACTTCTTGAGGTTCTCCGCCAGGTGTTTTGCATTCAAACTTGTTTTTAAACCGCCTACCAAAGACGCAGATCTTGCAGTCTGCGCTATCTTTAATTACCGACTTTTCATGCGATTTTTGTTCTGATGATGCGCTTTCTATTAGACAGTAAGTCTTAGTGGACCCTTTAGATTGAAAGGCTGTACTTAATTTGCAGTCTTTTTTGTGACAATCAATAATAAAGGCATCATTAGATAAATGATTACATTTGTATGTTTACCCTATAAACTCTGCGACATCGCTCCATTATGTGCTATAAATTAGTAAAATTTTCAATCCAGTAGTTAATGACTGTTATTAAGAAACAAACACTTTATGTTTCCATATTTTTATTGTTTTGCTAAGTCTGGGTACGTTGTAGTAATAGTTCTTTGAAACATATCCAAGCTGCTTGTATTTTAAATACTTAAATGAAGACTTTCTGTTACGATATCCTCATCTACTTTATTTTGTCATTATTATCCCAGTTTAACAATAAGCATAAGTAATCATTAATCATAAGTTTACCTTTTCCTCTCAAAGAGATTCGAAGTCTATATTACCTAGACACATACGAGCGTTGAATGCTGTATTGAAAAAATTTGAAACTGAAGTTTTAAAGTTGCACTAACTGAATTTATTGATTAATTAGCGAAAAAGACGCAATAAATGCGTATTATTGCAATGTTTTCTATCGTAATTATATTGATTTCAGTAAACAACTCATTTTTCAACCCACAAATGGTAAAGTACTCTTTAAACAAGATTAATGATCTTTTCATAGTTTTAATTAAAACAGCAATCATTGATAATACTTGTTTTTGCACTCATTTAACATGCTGGCATCAATCATAAAAACAACCTAGTCTGTGTTTGTTCTGCTTAATAAAAAATTTATAGATGACAAGACAAAGAATTCCCACGATTGCAGTCTGAATTAAAATATGAGCTATTCTAAATATTATTTCAATAACATCAAAAAAAATCAAGATGTATTTCTTACGCAGAATAAATGGGTATATTTGAGGAATAGCATTTTATAAAAGCTATGAGTTAAAAAAGGAAAGAACTATGGAAAGCCAAAAGGTGTAGGTAATTTCTTTTTAAGTACCTTGGTGCCCAATATGGAAGGGTAAAAATAATTTTCTTAGTAGCAAATATAAGTTAAAGTCTCCTTGTAATTGCGGAATCCTCATTTTTACGTTAGCAACAACGGAATAATCTTTCGATGACCTTTACGTTATTGCTGTGAGAGGTTAAATGTAATAGGACACCGATTAGAAAGGTCAGAAAATAACTTTCAGTAAGCAATTCTGCGTATTAAAGTAATACACATATTTTGCATGATATTTACTACAATCACAATCTTATAGAATTACATACCAAAGACATTTTTGCCCCAGCCGCTAGCAAAACATTCCTTTGAGTTGAAAACCAGCCCTGGCGAGGGCAAGCATATGGTGCCGATATGGGGCGCCTTGTCGAATGCCCTGTCGAGGACCAATAAGGCTACGTCGTTGAACAGATTGTTAGAGGTGAAGTGTTCGTGGGCAATAATTTGCTTAACGTCCCTTTCTTGGTAGGCGTACCTCTCCCGTTGGGTCTGAGTATCCCATTCTCCAGCTCGCACCTTCACATCGCCTGCCTTCAAGCTGCAAAGCAAGTGCCGTTATTGAGTTCAGGAGAAAGCTCCGCCAGACTCACTTCAGCACGCAGTGAGCCCCGGTCAAGACCACGTTGGGCGCGATCAGAGAAGCCCCGCAAATCGCCAGGGGCAGGTTGGAGGAGGCGTTGAAGTTCTTCCTCAGCAGGGCCAGCATCCAGGGGAACTCTCCGTACTCGGCTTCTCCGTCTTTGTTGCCTGTTATTTTGAAGTCGACGCCGTTGGGGTTGCGGATGCCGCAGAAGGCAGGTTTGTCGTCTATCGGCGGTTGAGGCGTTACGTCGGGCTCCTTGGGGGTTACGTTGCCGCCATCAGGAGGCGTGGGGGTCACATCTGGAGGCAGGACGCCGCCCTCGGGAATCTTGCAGCACACTTGTAGGTAGTTTTCGCACTGGTTGTTGCCAAATCTGCAAAACCACGACAATACAAGAGTCTTAAAGGAAGTGACAATGCATGACGTTTTAACTCATGTTCTTTAAAGAGCACAATATTTGAAATAACGCAAACTATATAAGTACTGGTATGTTTTTTTATTAATCTGTATCTGATTAATCATAAAAAAATAAATAAAGCCAAAACAAGCAAAAATAAGTAAGATTTTTATACCATAAAAAAGATAAAAACAAGTAAACTTATCAAATTTATGTTACGAATAACCCAATTAATATGTAAATACGTCTGGATGGAATCTTGGAACTTTGCCCTTTGTTTAAGATATCAAAATGTATATATCAAATGCATATATCAAAATGTGTATATATATATATATATATATATATATATATATAATATATATAATTTTATACAAAAATATAATTATGCTCTTAAAAAAATAAGACAGAAATTTTTTCTTGTCATAAAGTTAACAACTTCACGGTACAATAAAATAACGATAGCTAATGAAACTTCCAAGACAAAAAAAAACTAAAAGTGTTTTACTAATGGCAGCAAAACTGTCAATGATTACTCATGAAAAGAAAAGACGTTTACTATGAGGAATACTTTTAAAACAGAAAAAGGCAAAAACTACATATTAAGTTTACAATAAGATATTGATAGATCTTTAAGGATTTAACATCCTGTTATACTGTTTTTACTGTCAAATGGTGAGGAATGATTACTCCTATCTTACGTTTAATATTCGGCACTAATTTACAAGCTTTAAAAGAACAAATATTCTAATAGTTATGTTCTGATTTGGCAAGTACGGACACAAAAATATTTTTTTAAATATTCGTGATGTACAAAAGGATGAACATTATTCAAATTATATAAAATATTAAGCTTTTCATCTATTGATTACGAGAAAAAGCCAAACGTTTACTAAATAAGTATCATTGTGCCACATGTAGATTCTTAAAGAGCTATAGATGCTGAATTATTTAGTGATACTTGAAGAACTTGGTATTTTCATTACATAAAAAATAAATACACAAAAATGTATGGCATCAATGTCGAGAATTGAAGTCTTCTTAAGTTTAGTGGAGAAATTTATAGATTCTGACTTTCGATGGAGAAGAAAGTTTGGATAGCATCAAAGACTGACAAATGACAGGTTTGTGTCTGACACAATTTGTACTTCAATTAGAGAATGGCGAATTTTGCTTAAAAATCTAGGTGTGACTAACAGACTTGCAACAGACATATATCATGATCATCGTCTGTTATATATGACACAAAAATAATTGTTATTGGTGGGAGTTGAGTGATTTAATATTGGGAGCTTGAAATACTAAACGAATAGTTCCATGAGGCAAGTGGATACCGATAGTTGCCATAAATATAGTATGATAATACATCTGCGCGCTGAGAGACATACCGTCATCTTTGAGATAAAAAAAATTTCCTGGAGCTCTACTTACCCAATTAGATTTTTATTCGTCAAAAATAGAGCAATCGATTAAAAACCCAAAATTGTGGGTTAAGGAAGAAAGAACCAATATTTTAGAAGAAAAGAGTCATTGTTAAAGTAGTTAGACAAAAAAGAAACTGCTTTGAGGTAATATATAGGGGATACTGCTAGAAAATAATATTAAATGATATGGCAAAATCAAATGATAAAGAAAGAAAACACAATTTACAAAATAACCTTATAACAGTGATTCAGTACGATCCGCATATGAGATATTAGATGGATAACTAAGATTATGAGGTATAATTAAAATTCAGTAATTCCAAAATATGTTTTTATTGTAATTTGCTTCAGTGGGACAAATAGAAACAATGAGAAAAAATAACAATAAAATCTTTTACGCCGGGTAAGTTCTGATGTATTTTTTTAACTGTTAGATTTTCTTTCTACTGTAAAATTGTAAGATAGTTTAACTTTATTTCTACTTTAGTTTAGGCTTTCTTTTGGTTCATAAGTTACGCCGAAATGAGTTGAATGTAGTCGAGATATTATGTATAATTTATAAAATTCATTTTTGCATGTCGTTTCCCAATTACAATTATTATAGTATGGAATGCCTGCGAAATGAGAGGTTAAGGCTGTCCTATGTTCGCCACTGTGCTAGGTCGTCGCGCACCATCTCTGATGCGGGGCGATGTGGCAAGCACCGCGCCTTAGGCGATCGCCATTGTTGGCCCTTGGACGAGTGAACGCAGGTACTCAATTATTTTTAGTGACTGAGTAGGCCACCCGTCAGGCATCACAGAGCTCCGGAAATAAACCCAGGTCCGTCCGCATCGCAACCCGCTCCTCAACCGCGGGACCTCCCTGGCATATATGACTCTTTCGTTCTTTGTTTTTTAATGCTTTTGTCTCATATATTTTGACCGTTAAAAATTGACTTGTTTATGCACTTTTATTTTTGTTAGTTTCAGAAATTTGTTGGTATATTTTATTTTACAAAGCACCGTCTTTTTAACGGTTATTGGGACTATAGTTACAATAATCTCAGTTATTACGTACAAAATGAGTGATAAACAATGCACCAACGACTCGGTCAGTGCATCCAAGAACTTAATTAATAGATTCACAAATAAAGTGACCAAACTATAACAATTCCAAAAGTTTGAATTAATAATTTATGTATAATTTTTTTTTAACCACAAAATATTGTTTTTTTTGAAATCATAAAATAAATTCGACAATAGCCGTTACTTACTCAAGGAGCATTAATGCATTTTTAAAGTACGAATGTGAACGGATCAATTTTGAGAGCCAAAATTGAGCAGCTACAGAACAGCAAGTACCATTAGATACCTGAGCGAAGTATGGAATAAACGTTATTTTGGAAACCATTTGCAGTTTCGTCCTTATTCGCTTTGAAGAATAAAATTACCTATTGCTAAGGAAATGACTCTATGAGAATAATATTTTAGCCAATGTTGAAACTTTCTTCTTTTTACTGATACAGCTGTTGAGATTGTAGATTAAGAGATCATAGGAGTAGTATTGCCAACACTTGGTAAGTCAAGAGAACAACACAACGAACCAAATCTCCAATTCAAACTTTTCAGTTGGACCTTTATAGTTTTTTCAACATCTTTTCATTCTTATCAGGAAACCAAAATATTCTATTTGATTATTCAAAGCAATTAGTCATTTCGTCAATAAAAAATAAATGATTTAATACACTAGGATATAATTGAAGTTAAATGTAAAACTGTAAAAGTCCACAAGACTTTACTGTAAACGCATTTTAGACCGTTATGTTTAGTATACCAATTTAAGAGATTGTACTAGCATTCGCTCCCGAACGAGCATCTATTATAAATGGTGACAGGGTAGAAAAATCTGATAGCATTTAGCATCGACTTAATCTCACTTTGTTTTTGAGAGATATTTCACTTGTTTTTCTCCTTTCCAATTTTTACATATTGATGTTTTTTCCAAAATAATGTAACTATGAGAACAATAACCAAATCACAATTAGATATAGCTCTGAGAAAAACAAATATGGCTAATGTTGAAAAATTATAAAATAAATGATGTTTAAGCTTACATGAACAAAATCATTAAGGGCGTAATTACAGTAGAGCCGAACCATAAGTGATGTGTTGTTAATATTAAATTGTAATAACCAACGTAGAGAGAAGCAAAATAAACTTAGAAGTAATAAGTAGGAACGGTTCAGAAAATTAAAGAGGCATAAATTAAAATAAATCAACATATTGTCTCATACTTAATGTTTTGGTCAGTAAAGGAGATTAAATAGAAGACAAAAAAATACTAACCACAGATACAAGTGGAATAAACCAACAGAAAACTAATAATAAAAGGAATGAAAAATAAAATTTGTTTGGCGCAATAGCTTCAACCTTCAGCAATTATTCTTAATTTGCATTTGAAGATCAGGAAGAGGCGTAATAGCATTAATTCTTCACAACAGAATTCAATTAAATTATCTGTACTCTTTGATTACATCCGAGACAGCTGACATATACAAATGAATAAACGAAAGAACGAATAAACAACAGTAGTCTCTGTTTGATAGACAAAACCAGTCATGTGACCTTTTTACTAAAATGTAAAGGAGATTTATGGTTACGTGTAGCTGTGCAAGTGAAAAGAATGATCATGTACAATCTAGTAACATTGAACATACATGCAGACAGCTCCTCTAAACAAATCATACAATATGAATGGCTGAAAAAGTGTTTTTATTGAATATATAGAAGGTTCTTTCAAAATGATCGCGCCTTTTAGATTTAAATTTGTTGGTAGTCGAATGTTATTTAGCGTGTCCTATAAGCAGTCAGCCTTTCAACCACCACGGATAAAAAAGCCACCATTTTTCCCTGATTTCAAACAATGTTCCTTTATTAAAATCAACGTTCTTCCCAAACGAGATGCAAACACATAAGCAGTTGGTGACTGCCACATTCCTTTTTATTGTTTTTGTATTGTTTTGTATTTATTTACATGTAGTGTTTTCCTAGATATTTTTTATCAACTTAGTATCTGGAATTCTCTCTCCTGTTTTGTAGAAATTTTATTATAACCTAGTGTTTTACCGAGTCAAATGCCTTTTTATAATGAATGAAGGCAAGACATAAGCATAAGATATATTTCCTGGATTTTTTCTATTAGGTTCCGTACTACTTGCAAATGATCTTAAGTACTGTAACAACTACAAAAACTTGCCTGACTTGGTGATTGTTAAAGGTCCAATTGGTTGGTCGAGCTATTGGTTATAATCGTTATGACCAGTTTGCATATTTATGATCTATAATTTTCCAATCTGGTTTTGTCACCTTTCTTCAACGATATTATGCGCTGTGCCAGTATTTTGCCTTCTTCTAGACATTGATTAAACAATATTTTTAGTTGTTATATTAGTTGTTAGTCCTCCATCGGGCGCCTTCCCAGGTGGCGGATAGGAAAAAACCCAATGTGGTGGATATCAAAGAAAAAAAATACCCGGGGCGGACTAAAACTAGTACCATGTGCACTGTCTGACTCGGAATGAGTGGGTATAGCGGCCGTACTCCAATAGAACGGTTGAATTTAACCCTGAGAGAAATCATAAAATGCGTATACCAAGACATTTGGTCTAATACACCACGTTAGCCAGACGTCTTGGTGGATGTATTTTACACCTTCTGCCAGAATTAAATTCAGTTGCTCCACTAGAGTACCGTGGATCTCTAAGCACAATATACGTGTTGCTAGTTTTGGTCTGCCGCAGGTATTTTATTTCCCCGGTACCGGCCATCATCATTAAATTCGTTCAAGAAGTCGTCGTTATCTTTTTCCGTGCATATCGGCAAAATCAGCAACAACTAATTAGTCGAAAATCTAACAGTGTTCTGATATGTCAAACGTTCAAATTAATGTAAGTAACCACGCAAAAATATTAATTTTTTACATTAGCATGTGTTGATGTTTAATCTTGTTGAGCTTCGCTCGCTCAGTTCCTTAGGATCCGCTCCGTTGGGCCATGCAAAAACAGTTAATGCGGATGATGCAAAATTCAGATAACCGATCGCAGCTGCCTTGGAGCAGGTTTATAGTAATAGATACGAAAATTAATGGTGCTGTTGGTAAATTTTAAATGTAGCGTAGCTTCCAACTCACAGTTCACATTGAATTTACAATGAATCCTTATCTAATGTATTATCAAAAAGCTTCAACGTGGATGAACCGTTGAGGCGCTTGGCTACAACGCAGATGGATCTTGAGCTCATCAGACGATCCTTACTTAGACATTAAAAATATTGTCACATTCCAATCTCTCACAGATTCACAAACATTTTAATAATTCCTCAACTATAAATATTACATTGATGACTCTTGGTGACAATAAAATATAGTCTCCTTCTATTGCAACCACAGTTTCCCACCGCTCAGGTTGCATGGTAACCCCTTAAACGGACCACATTGCGAATTTTTCCTATAACACCTTATTTATTCAATGACTAAATCCCAGTTTTTGTAGCGAATTCAAAATACGCGAGCTTTCAAAGGCGCAAATCAGTTGAAGTCACGGGAATGCACCTCTTTAGTGACGGTAGTCTTCTCTTCGCAGAAATACCAAAAAGCAATTCTATCGAAATTTATTGCCAACATCCTCTTCTTCTCTTCTAACGCCTTTCCAGCTATAGAGCCAAGTTGTTTTTCGTAGCCAACTTTCCTCTATGGCGAGGGCCCGCTTCAATAGCTTATCTGTACAACATGGTAAGAAGATGGATCCAGCCAATGACCAGCCGAATCACAAAAATTAAAACAGTTAACGATTTCGTCAATATTTCAAAAGCAAAAAGATTTGATAAAAGGATTGAAATGGAATAATTTGAGTGAAGAACAAAGAGAAATAAGATTTGGTTCTGCTATAGTAATGCTCTTCGGTGTAAGTGTCACAATTGGATATTAAAGCGAACATTGGACATAGATAAAACTTGGATCGGGCTTTACCAACCATTCAATGGTGACCAATAGAAGTTTTAGTTAGCAAATAGAGAACAAGCATCAAACACCTGAGTTGAGCTGAGAGCGCTGCTTTCACAAACTAAATGTGGTCGTGTTACTGCAAGTTTTTGAAGATTTACATTCAGAATTGGATGGTACAGAAACAACAATGTTAGACCTTATGAAACTGTTTAGGTTTGTGAACATTAGGGCAATGTTAGTTATTTATATGTCAATTTAAGTGCAATAGATCAAAGAAGAAACTTTTATTCCCGTTTTGGAACTTTCCCAAAATGGACACTCTATTGTTAATTACAAAAAAAGTTATGTTTCTAATTTTCACACTTGTTGATTAAATTCACTTTTTGCGACGATCATTTTGATTGTACCGTTTAGTTATTAATAGTACAGTAAAACATAAGTAAAGAATTTTATTTTTTCAATCCAAACACAATAACGAAAAAAATTTTCATGTTATAAACTCGGGGACTAGATAAATTGTGGTTAATACAAAGAATTGCTTTTATGAATTGCGTTTATCTCTCTATATGCATGAACAAATTTAAAATATTGGCATTTTTTTTCAAAAAAATAGAACAATCCCAATAACGGAAATCTTCGTTCTACATTAAGGTCGAGAACCACATATTGAAAGTCTAAAAATATTAATTATTATAAAAGATGAAAATAAGAAAAGAATTGTACTTCATTTCGTGAACTTGGGGAAAAATTTAAAATTTATTTATATAAATAATTAACAAATAATAAACAACAATCTAAACTTCATGCATTTTGTTTATTTCAGCGTACACTCTATTGTATCAAGGAACACGAGAACAATTAACGAATTAAAAGCCCAAAACCTGTATAGACGATTATCGCCGGTGCTAACAATTCTCAGAAGACATTCTAAGGTCACGGAGCCCGCTGTGGACGACCATTTTGATTTTATCTTATTAGCGTCATTAATTTCCCGGGCCGCAAAACGACGTTGTAAGTCGTCTGGTTCGTAGTAGACCGCAGCATGAAACTATAATAAATTGTTAAAACTTCCAAGGCAGGCTGGGTTCGAAGAATTGCAGATTTAAAATTATGCATGTGTCAAAGATGGATGTCCTTCGTTTCATAATATTTAATTGGAGACAAGCAAAAACATGGTTGATGCCTTTGTAGAGTTTACGACGCAAAATATTGGAATGGAAATATGCTTGCGAAGAACCGGTACTATATATAGCTCTAAACAAATGATAGTCATATGGCTGCGATGTCCGAGTGGTTAAGGAGTTTGACTCGAAATCAAATGGGCTTTGCCCGCACAGGTTCGAATCCTGTTCGCAGCGTGCTTTTTTTTTAGTCGCCTAAATTGTCAGATTATATATAGCTATAATTATATTGCGTATTTTAGTGGAATTGAAATGATTTTTCTAAATTGTAATACGTGATACAGTTTGTTAACATAGTAACAGAAATAATAATTTCTATTTTTATCTAATTAGCAAGCCCGAAAAATATTTAGACATTCTAAAAAGAAAACTTGCATGCAGATTTTGTGTATCTTCGAGCCAGCGGCCAAAAATGTTTTGGTGAGATGATAATGTGCTTACCAACGAGACATGTTTATTACCTGTTTTCGGGCAATAAATTTCCTGATGAATATTAATTTTTTAAGGATGACGTGGATTGTAAATCTTTAAGAGACGTAAAACGCTGTGTTCATAAAATCTTCGCAGCCGAATGCAGCATGATAGAGGAAGATCATCTTGCGATTAACAGAGAAGCATAACACCGTTTTGCATAAACATTTGAATTTATGGAAATTATGTTCGTCGAAGAACGAACATTTTAATATCAATAGGAATGGCAGAGAGCCGTGGTGGCTTAGTGGATAGACTACGAAACCAAGAGTTGCGGGTTCGAATCCCGCTCTCGCCAATTCGATCACTGGCATTTTTACGGCCCAGCTCGACTCAGGCTGCAATAAATGAGTACCTGGAGGGGTCAAACTCTGGGGTAATAATAGCGCTAGCCACGTTACTACCCTTGTATACCGTAGACTCTAGATTGTAGCAGATCTATCCTGTTACGACCCCTATAGGCCTTCGGGCCTGCTACGGGGAACTATTATTATTATTATAGGAATGGCAGATTGTATCGGATGATGATAACTGTCGCGGAAGAAAAGCAACAATCAGCAATTTGGTTGCGTTCAAATGAAATGAAAGAAACAGTAACAAGCAAATGGGTGTCACTTTTTTTAAACTAATGAACACTTCCGTTAAGTTAAAGTTCAAAAATAACGAAATTATCTTAAAATTAACAAATAATTGCAATTTATGTATCAATTTCGGTAAATAAAAGCAACGAAGTCGCAATCATACATAAGTTGTCTGAAAAGATATAGAAATGTTGCACTAGAAAAACAAAATGTTCGTTTATTTAAATTAGCTTCCCCGCGTCAGAAAGAATGAAAAACATCTCAAAAGATCTTTCCAATTCCTGTTTTGGTATCTCGTTCAATACTGCGTTCACGACGGACTCAATATCAAGAATGTCCTGGCAACGTATCCCTTCGTGGAAATTTTTAGTTTGGAGAGCAGAAAATGGCCGCAAGGAGCCAGATGAGGTGTTTACGAAACAAAAATTGATTCATGATGGTGTTATTAAACGAAAGTGCATTGTTATGCGGCAACTTCCAATTTTCTTGACAGCGATACTGCGACCGTGCCCGCGAAATTCCGTTCCAATGACTTTCAAAGTATCCACATAATATTCTATTAGGATATTGTGCACAATACCTTTGAAGTTGTAAAAACAGGCGAGTATGGTCCTGGCGCGCAAAAGTTTTTCATTAAGGCTTGGTTAGATGACTTCCACATGGAATTTGATTCGAATTGATACTACCACGTCTCGTCACCTGTGACAACGTTTTTGGTCCTGAGCAAAGCGAAAACAGTTTGTGCACATGTCCAAAAGATCGCGTAAAGTTATGCGGATAAAGTCCTTGAACATTCCCAACTACTTTGTCAACATTCTACAGGTCACATTTAAATGCAATTTCTTTTAAATTCAAATTTGAATCGAGTAAAACAGTCGTGCAGGAGAAGCAATCATCTCTGTGTACTTGTTTGAATAACTTGATGTTTCGATGAAAGTTTTTAGATTAGTGCAGAACTTAATATCAGTGTTTCGAGGAGAATCACTAAATATCTGTCATTTTTTTCGCCACGCAACCGGCTGTTATAAACAGATTAAAATGCTATTGTAGACAATCTATAATAGCGTCCAAGCTACCAAATTTGCCCCGCTACATTTAGATGATGCGACTAGTACCATTTTTGAGGAAAAAAATGGCAGAGGCTCCATCCATAAGCGTTTGAAGATTCGATTCCCCAGTAAGGCGATACTATCAACGGCAGATAATCGAAGAAGACAGGGTTTAGGGGTTAGACTCGAGAATCTTCAATAAACCCTAGCCGTCAGCGTTCATAACATTAATTGAAACAGAAATCTTTGCTATATGACTTACATAAGAAGACGGTCCCATGAAAATTTAATTAAATATTTTGTCTCGCTAACAATTTTAAAACAATGGAAAGGATACGTCTATTTGCTCAGTTGTTGTATTGAAACAAATGTTATGAACACAATAAGACATTGTGGTTATTGACTCATTAAAAATCTCATCAAATAATAAGTCTTGGAGATCATCCGCGTTTGTATTTACAAATAAAGTAAAAAATAAAGGCCAACACTAAAGCTGTATATTCTTAAATAATGTGTCGACCATGAGAAAGCGTTTGGTATAATACAGCATTCAATGCTTTTGAATACAAACCAAGCACCACATATAAGGTATCACCAAGTCCTCTAGTTAGTGTAGTAACGCTAAAAGACAAGACTTTTAGTTATTAGGAAGCAATAGAAAAAGAAAGATAAGTAATGTAAAGACTTAAATTGTGAAACAATAGCATGACAATGTACCGCACTGAAAAACTCTGGTTTAAATTTTGATACTAAGCTGCAACATTACTCTGCTATATGGTATGGTGTGACAGGATCATTATTTTCAAAATTACAATGGCAATATAGCAACTGTTCCTGGATGTGATACTGATAAATTATCCACTATTTTTGGCGTCACGTGACTCAAAATAGACCAGAGATGTCGTTTCAGCAAAATGGAGGCACAACTCACACAAGAGGACCAACAATGTAATTGTTGAGACTACTATTTGTGAACTATTAATTGCAAAGCGGAATTGAATATTTAATTTATTGAATAATTAATTCTCTGGATCTCACAGAGCCAGATTTTTTCCTATGAGGTAACTTAAAGAGAAAGTGCACTTTTTCTTTAACTCTCTAACCCTACAGCAAGGGATAAATAATAATCAAGATGAAACTCGGGCATACTATAGGTAAACCCATCAATTGAGCTACATTTCAGTAAAAATAAAATAAAAAAAGCTGATAAATAAAAAATAATATTTCAAATTATCTTTTTTGGGCCGCGCTGTATTCTAAATTGTTAGCATTTCTTGCTTTGTATCAAATTGATTTGTTTTATTTTCTTGTAATATTTTGTCAGTTTTCCAATAGTTTTTTCTTGTTCCAAAATCGTTCTTGTATGTTTTTGCTTCCAATTTTTTTGGAATTATATTACTTTTACAGTTGCATTACCTTGGGTTTTGTTTATTTTTCATTTTCAGTTCTTATGGTTCTTTAATACCGCACTCTGCTTAATTTTTTATGTTAACTTTCTTTTCAATGGGTTTCTTTTGTTTAGCCCATCTTTTATTTAATATTGAATTTTTTTAATTTTCTTTCTATATTTTTTATAAATTTTTTCAATTCGCTTGTCCCCGATTTACTCTTTATATTTCTTCTAAAGCGTTATATTTGTATTTTGTTGCTGCTGCATATACTTTTTTGATATTTGCTGTCTTATTGATAATTGGAATTTTACATAACGGAACACCTGTGCTTTTTCTTGCTCGTTTCTTTGGTTATTCCTTTTGATATATATTCCTTTTTAAACTGACTGTTCTTTAGTTCATAAATTACGCTTACTTTACGTTTTTACTTGTATTTTATGTCATGCTGATATTTTTTGTCTTTGTTCTTCTCAGTATTTTTTTGTAATTTTCTGCTGTATTTCCTCTTATCATTGTTGTATACGTTATTATCAATAACAATTTTTACTGTAACAGCTTTTTCGTGTTTTACTTTTGTTTGTATTTATTTTACGTTTCTGCTGTTTTACTTGATCCTTTATTCTTCTTCCTACCTTTTCTGCTTCTATTTTGTTTAAATTCTTTTTATAATTATGAATGTTTGAATAATATTTTAACTGTTTTCTATGTTGTGTTCTCTTTTAATATTCAATAATAATCACGTTCCTTTCTATGTCATTGACAATAAACTAACATAATTACTGGGTTAGAAGAATACATGTTTAGAAACGATGGCAACTATGCCATATTCTTTATATCTAAAAACACCAAATCAATGAGCTTAGAAAGTTCTTGTACAAGAAAGTAGAACATTGCAAATTTTAATTTGAAGAACTCTCTAGTAGCTCCCCAGTATCGAATTTATATATAATAGTCAATAAAGTTATAGAGGATTAATTTTTACCTGCTCTTCCACCAGTAAAGGTGAAGTGTAATATATTTCTGTTATTTTGAGTCGAGTGAAACAGTTCATTGTAAATATTTGTAAGAGGCTCAGTTCAACGTCGTAACAAGGGCAAATAAAGTCTTAGTCTGTTAAGTATCGTGTCGCTCCCCCCCCCCCCATGAAACTACCACTTCTTTAATATATTAAAAATTGAACATACATACTCTGCTGTAGTTTTGCCATCGAATTTTATTCCACTATTCTAGCTTTCAAAATTATTAAACTTTTAGAATGTTCATTTAGCAAGCGTTCCCTAGCATCAAATAAGCAAACTCCAATCTAGTTAATGGTAAGCCGAAATGCTTGTTGACCTTCTGCAAATAGAAGTGAGGCGTAAATAAGTCGTTAATGATTTTGGTGCTTGCTACATGATACATGAAACACAAGAAGCTTTCCTAATAACACTAAGCGATATATAATTTAGGTGTACCTAGGAGCTAATAACAGCGGTATGTACATAATGACCTTCAAGATTCCAGCAATTTTGTGTAGATGAAATTCGGGGCACAAATAAATTTAGCATCTAAGCAAAGATGTTTATAATATTTGTCGCCGTAGTTCGCAGCAGTTACTGCAAATGAGTTATTTTGCTATAATGTTCAATGCATTTTTTGCATGTGCAGCTGTGGATAAATATAACAAGCCCCTCTCCCATTATTATGTGGTATTTATATGATTTTATGATTAATTTATTTATTGACTATGAGGCACTTTCTTTAACTCTTAATACCAAAAGTTTTGCTAAGCCAAGCTCTTTTTGATAAACAAGTTTGGTGGTCCATTTATTTATTCCTCCTTAAATTACTTTTAATTTTTTTGGTGCAAAAATATATCCAGAGGTATTGCAGTTACCAAAAGTATAAATAAGGACCATTTGAACTTAGAAGAAAACATGTTAGCAAGTGACATAACATGGATCCGAAGCACCCGAGCAAAACATTGAAGAGATAAATTTATCCAAAGCTAGTAAATTAACGCGATTGATCAAGCAAAACATCAGAAGGGTACTGTTAAATCTTTAGTCGAGGTTTAAATATAATTTTTAATTATATTGAATCATCAAATCTTGTAAAAATCAAAGACCAGCCATAGCTTAGAGACGTTGATTAAAGAGAACACGTAATTTGAAATGTTGCTCTATCCAATATTTACTTCTGTGTGTACTAACATTTAAAAAAAAGACCATTGATTAGTACACAAAATTGATTAGAAACAAAAAAAAACGATTGGTCATTACGTTGCTCTATCGCTTCTACATCATCGAAGACTAACAACGTATACTTTAAATCTAAAAATTTGTTTTTTGTAAAAATAAACAACAACGTGAGCAGTAAATAAAACATCTGCCGAATTCCTGCTACAGTACCAACTACTCTGGAGTCGGTTCATTATATATGCCAGGACACATACACAACTAAACCTTTTTTTGCTGAAGAGAATATGACTAACAATTGGATCCTACAACACAACAACTACTTAAAATATAGCGTCAAAAGTGCAAAGCTTTGATCTGGCGAGAAAAAATCGCAAGCTTTAGAGTAAAGCGATCTCAATCACCCTCAAAACTATTTAGTATAAGACATTTGATCAGTCGTGTAAGGTACTAGAAGAATCGTGATGTGACACGCTGGAAGCCTATCGAAAGAATGTAATTGCGCCAATGCCCTGTCTCCTGGTTTAACTTATTTTAGGATGATAATAATTTCGGGAACATACAAATGCAAATAAGATCATGTCTACTGATCTAGAAAAAATTCATTGAAGACACCACAGAAGACTATCAAATTTTAAATTATAGAAGGATACAAAGGTAATGGGTATTCGCAAAAGATGTTGAATAAAATTCGTGGAAAATTTGAGTCTAAAAATTGTTTAATTATTTTTTTAGATATTCGAATTTTAAATTAAGTCATAAACAGCTTCTTAAAATGTTTTTAATGTATTAGACACAAAGTTGTTTTGCATAGAGAGCAGATTTTTATAATGGTAGTTGTAAGTAATGGGCCTGGTTATTCATCAAACTGACATACATGCAGAGGATGTATTCGACTTTTTTATTTATACTTGACCTGAGTATTTTTTACTACCCACTTTGGTTTTGCTACTTTTCAAGGACCAGTCCAACCCAAACAAAAAATGTTTTTGCTCGCCCCGAATTCCTTTATTTTTCGATTAATAAAGCCAGTGAGGCAACGTCGAATACAATCCAGCCTGCCGAGCTGTGCCAATAAAACGACCCATTATGTATTGGTTTGATGCACCGCCTTGATGTCTGGGTTGCCTGTGGCTACTAACAAAGAGCGCCATGTAAAATGCAAATCGCGATGCTCCGAGAACCTGGCGTCAAATGTGAGCATTAATCTTCGACACTTTTAACTTTTGCTTCGGGGAGTACACAGTCAAGGCTGTTCGGCGCGCTCATTTCAGAACCACTTTCTCACGGCGCTGCTTTGCAAATAATTAGCGGCTTAAACGAATTCATCTATGCGCATTTTGTTTTTGAACAGTTCCTCTTATTTGCCAGAACAAAGTTGAGATCGGTCTTGACTGTTATGTAACCAATTATAAAATGTATAATACGAAATAACATGATATCTACATACAGGTATAACATAAAGAGGTATAAGTTCGAATTTGAATGCGATGATGAGTAATACAAACTATTTGTGACAATGCGATGAGAAGTACAAGATCTACAACAATGGAAGGCATTCAGCTGAACGCGACAAAGACAGAGTAACTCGAAGTTTGCTAGCAGGGGCCTGATACTATCAAGACCGATGGCGATGACAAATCCGATCTAACGAGACAAGCAAAAAGTCAGTACATCGCGACAGAATGGCATTTCTTATGCAGCTTTAGAGGCAATAAAAGGTCAGATCTGTTCGTAAGATAATAGTCCAATCCAGTCGCATTGTTCACCTGTGAGACTACACCAACATCAATTAAAAATAAGCGACAACTCGTCATGGAGGCTAATTGCTTCCTTCATTCAAAGTGAGAACATGCGATTTTACAACAGAAAAATATTACAATTTTTATAATAAAAAGAACAATAACATGATATTGCTGGAATAAGGCTAAGAATAAAGAAGCATGAAAAACCGAAATCATTTAGGTCTGTTGTGTTAGTTATAAATGAGTTTACAGAATTTATTAATAAAATCCAACTATTTCAGACGTACTATCAAAATAAAGTGCATAAGTTGGATCCGAAAGTATCATTATGAGATAGGGGTGAAAGGTAAATGTCCAAGATATCCTTACTTTCTTTTATTTAAACAAAACTATTGATGAGATTACATCCATATAATCAATAATAAATTTTAAACACAAACGGAATTTGTAATAGCAAAAAATAATTAGCAAAAGAAAGTTACCGTGCATCATACGACTGTAAATTTAATAATAGACACAAAATGGAAGAAACTAATACTAGATGAAGCAAACAAATGTTAGCTTAGTGCAAATTATCTTTTTACCACAATACATTAACAAACATTCTCATACTTTTTGAGATTTAAAAAAAATTTGGAGCAAAAATTTGTAGACTTGAATGCGACAGACAAGAAATTAAAGATTGAACAATAATCAAATAGTAGAATTATAACAATGTACAGGCATTATTTATATCTATAGTGAGTTACCAATTAATTAACTAGCTCACTAATACTAATTATTTATTTTTATTAGCTAATCTGTACCCCGACGCTTCCCAATTAGAGAGACACAGCTCCCAGAGGTCGACCGTTATGTTGTTCTTTCCTTAAAGCCATTTTGTTTCAGAACTGCGATGACTTTTGAAGAAAAGACTGCAAAGTAATTATCATACTGTCCCATGTGTTCCGATGGTACAAGCAGTAATAAGCCGTGGATTATTCTCGGTTTCGTAACGTGTACTCTTCAAACCCATTAATAAAATAACCTGCAGCGATAAGGGTATCTATATTACAGTTGTCCGTCTCTGGGGATGAACTAGAAATATCAAATATTCTCCTTTTCCTGAGCTTTCTATATTGTTTTGCCTAACCGATCCTTCTTTATAAGCACACTATCTCTTGATGCACAAAAATCGCATTTTTGAAATCATTACTATACGTTTTTTTTATTGCTCACCCATAGAAAACCGATTTTGGATCTTCTGCAACATCTTATTAATTTCTAAGTGTCCTTTTGACTCCCTACTATGCAGATAAGGTAGGACTTTTGACACTAGACCTAGATTCAACGACATCGACATTCTCCAAGAATCTCTCCCAAAAACCATCTTCTAACTTCAAGAAATTTTACTGTGCCTTTATCGTTAGGTTCTAGTGCGACAATTTCTTTCCATTGCGGCCTTCCCTTTGGCGTTTCCATATCAGTACCATTCCAAATTCTATTGTTCTTGCTTTCGCTTCAGATCCTAACACATCACTCAATAAGTTTGTAAGATGACTGTTAGATGGCGCCACTACTGACAAATCCATATAATTTTTAGAAAGCACTAACCTTCATATGATACATGTCAAAATTTCATGACAATCTGACGTTTAGTTCACAAATTGCAGTGGTTTTAGTGTAATTGTGTAATTTTTAAAATAATGGAAGCATCTGAATTTCGTGTGTTGATAAAGCATTGCTTTTTAATGGGAAAAAATACCGTTCAAGCAAAGCAATGGCTTGACAAGTGTTATTCGGACTTTGCTCCATGGTAGAGAAGTGGTTTGCTGATTTTAAACGCAACCGTACAGATACTACGATGCTGAACGCTCTGATCGCCCAAACTCGGCAATTGTTCCAGAAAACATAAAAAGTCCACAAAATAGCTTTGACTGATCGTAAATTAAAGTTACGTGAGATAACTGACACCTTAAAGATATCAGAAGGTAGTGTATTCACAATTTTGCATGAACATTTGTCCATGAGAGAGCTCTATTCAAAGTGGGTACCGCGTTTGCTCATAGTGGATCAAAAACAACAAGGCGTTGACGATTCATATCGCTATTTAGAGCTGTTTCAGCGCAATAAAAAGAATTTTTTCATGCGGTATGTGACAATGGATGAAACATGGATCCATCACTATACTCCAGAGTCGAATCGGTAGTCAATTAAGCGGATAGTAAAGGGCGAAAGCCATCCAAAGCAATCAAAAACACAAATGTCAGCTGGTAAGATTTTGGCCTCCGTATTTTAGGAAGCGCACGGTATTTTATTCATCGATTACCTTGAGAAAGGAAGAACCATCAATAGCGAATATTATATGGCGTTATTGGTGCGTTTGAAAGAAGAAATTTAAAAAACGACCTAAATAAAGAAGAAAAAAGTGCTCTTTCACCAAGTCAACGCACACGTATCACAAGTTGATCGTAACAATTGCAAAATCGCACGAATCGCAGCGACAACTACCTGTTTATAAACCTAAAAAGAATGCTCCAGGAAAGAGATTTGTCTCCATTGAAGAAGTGATTGCCGAAACTGAATCCTATTTTGAGGCCAAAGATAAATCGGTCTACAAAAAAGGCATCGAAATGTTAGAGAAGCGTTGGAATGAATGTATCACTCTTAGAGGAAACGATCTTAATTAATAAAGTTAAATTTTGCCTAACAGTTCTTGTTCTATTAGTCATCCTACGAAATTATTGAGTGATGTGTTATAACAACTCTTTTCTTTTTACAAATAAATTTTGCATGATTTTATCAATAAAACATATATTTTTCGACCGAGAGAAAATTTTGAACTTATTGACAACAAAACAAACAGCTTCCGTATGGCCAAACGATACCATCACGATGCAGGACAGTTTATCATGTACCAAGCAGCGTCAAAGATTTTGGAATACCCGGAGCTTTTGCACATGGGATCTCGCCTGATAAAAAGAAAATGCAAAATCAAATTAACCACTAAACACTTTTACTAACGTGCCAAAAAAAAGATCAGTAGATGTAGAAGCGACCATCAATTGCTAAATGGAAAAATTAAATTTAAAATTAATGCAAATAACGTAACGTTCAAAGATTAAAGAACACAAAGTACATAACAAATGGAGCACCCTACTAGAACAAGCTAAACAACAAACTAAAAAAGAGCTTAGTGTAGATGAACAATGCGAAATAATTAAGGAGACAATCCATAAAGTTGCACAAAATGTTCTAAGCCATAAAGAGTAAAAAATGGATAAGTGATTCAATGTAGCTACTCATTGAGGAGATTGTTATAGAACCACAATAAGAAAACAAGACACGCCAGGCAACGTAAATGAGAAAAATCATTCAATCCTACCCGATAAGCCAATTTTATTTAAATTAAATTTTTAAATATTTCCATAGATATATATGGATGACGAAATCATTTCAAAGACATCAACATTTAAAAAAATCCATAAAAAACGAGTAACTTTTCTAAAAATGGACTTCTAGCTCTTATTTGTCTAATTTCCTTTTCAAACTTTCTAAATATTCTTCTGTAATCTTTTATTTTTAATTTTGCTTTTTGTCTTAAACTTTGGAAGTGTTCTTTTACTTTTACTTTTGTTTCTTGCAATTTTTCCGATGTTCTGTTCACATTTCTGCCCCTTTACTTTTCCATTCAAACTTCTGAAATATTCTTCCTGTAATTACTCTTTTGAGCTTTCAAGTTTAAGTAATAACTGAAGTACTCTTCTACGCTTGTTTCATCTTTCTTCTAGAACACTCATCAAATTCTTCTACTAAGTTTCTGATGTACTACTCCAAGTATATCTACAATTCTTGCAATTTCGCTCTTAATTTTTACTTATTTTCAATTTTTTCAAGTTTTTGAACTCTTCCCTTAAATCATCTTTCAAGATTCTGTAGTTATCTTAGGCGTTAATTGTTAATTAAAAAATTAGGATTTGGCATGTTCCTCTAATTTTCTTTTACGTTCTGCTTGAACAGAATCGAATCTGAGCTGTCGCCTTTGTCTATTAAGGCCTGCAGCTTAGTTTTCTTTGCCACGGTCTCTAAATCTCAAAGTTCCTTGTTCACTTTTTAGCTTCGCTAGGTTTAGTTAGTGCAATTTGACTTGTATCGGTATAGAAATTAATTTAAATAGTCCCAATTCTGACCGCATTTTATTTTTATTTATTATTTATTACTTAACTTTTTATTTCTGAATTGCATTACTAGTCAATTAAAGCCAGTGTGGTTGCGGCAGACCCGGGTTCCATTCCCGGACCCTGGCGGGTGGCCTACTAGGTCACTAAAAATAATTGAATACCTGTGTTCACTCGAACAAGGGGCAACAATGGCGGTCATCTAAGGCGCAGTGCTTGATGAGATGGTGCGCGACGACCGAGCAGAGAGAGCAAACATATGAGCGTTAACCTCTCAGTTCGCGGGCCGTGCCTCCACGTGGGGCGTTAGAGGGTCACCTACTTACTAGTCAATTAACTAATTATTGATCAAATTTATTGACCGACTCGTTCCTCCGCGCGTCTAAATCATAAGCACTTTGTGTCTAACCGCAACTGTTCTTTTGGCCGTCTCCCGTACACGCTTGGGTATCGGATTCTAGGATTCTCTAGCCTTTCCATCAGGCCTCAAGCAAATTAACAAAATTCTCCGTCATCGTTCTTGCCTGCAGGACTTATTATAATAAAATAAGTAATCAAGAAAATGACAATAAATCAACGAAATAAATTAAAAAATTAAATAAATAAAAATTTAAAATACAAACCAAACACCAAATCACAAAATTTAAGCGAATAGAAGTAACATAGTATAAAATTAAGGATAAAATATAAAAAGTTGGGAAATAAACGTATACAGGTTTACATAAAATCTTGAAAATGCAAAAAAATTGAAAGTGTTAAGACTTGTACAGAGAGTAAAGAAATACCAGTTAAACGATACCTGAATTTTTGTGTGCCAGATTTGCATATGGCAAGTTCAGGTCTCTCTAATTGTGGTTGTACTTTTAGTTTGGCAGAAAAATATTTGTACTATATGTCAAATACCTTAAAGAGATAAGTAAATAAGCAAAAGGATGAATGAACGTGCGACAATAAGTAGTATAAGGTATAGCGTGGACAGTTATGAGAGTTCTACCATGAATGTGCGATAAACAAATTTTGTAAGTAATAAAATTTTCATTTGCAATAACTCAACCACTGATAAGATACATCGCTTTGTAATGGCTATTGGAAGGTAAGGTCACGAACTCGCGTTAAACTACTAGAGAAAGTATTTGCTAGGCAATTCGATTGGACAATAATATCAGATTTATTGGTAACTCCATTGGAAAACATTTGTTTGTCAGTTTTATCTGCTGGGATTACCATTTACAACAGCTTTACGGCTTTCCATGAAATTGGAGATGGAAGACACAAGGTTATTAAAATGCCACATATAGCAGTCGGTGCACTTTGTGACCAAAATAGTTTTCTGTGAAAAGGTTATCGATCAAAAATATTGAAGGGCAAAGGGGCATTCAGATAAGTTTTTAATATACAAAAGTGCATTAAGAATATAAAGAACAGATTAAGAAAAAATAGGGTATTTGGAATGAATTAGTGGGACTCAAACCTGTGCAGCCTGACGTATTGCTTTGAGCCATCGGCTCTAACGACTTCACCGCATAGTGTTATTGTGCACAATCAACTTATTCGAGCCGGTTTGTTGCCAAACCTCGCATAAAAGTTTTAGATTTTCTAGTTAAGTCACGGTTGACCTGTTATGGGTCAAAACATGAAGCAATTAGACAGTTTGCATCACCCATCGGTGTTTCATGCACTACATGGCCAATTCTTGGCGTTAGTAGGCGCATACGGCACAACTTTGATTTATAGAAACCGAATATAGCTATACGAATGTCATCATGCTTGGATATGGCCGATAAAACGATTATTGGCTTATTTTCTTTTTAGTTGTCGACGAAACTCGACCAAATATTTAGCTTGGTGGCACATAAAAATTCCATGAATAATATAAAGATAAGTATTATTGAAAATCCGTTAGCTGTAATTTTTTTTTATATAAACAATTACAATGTTGAAATAAATAAAAAAGACATAAAGAACACAAGAAGTTTTTGCGAGTTAATATGGTTCTTGCAAAATATTTTTGTTCTTGTTTTCATAGTTGTCGCTCCTTTTTGATTTGTTGATCTATTAATTATTTTTAAACTCCACCCTTGTTCATCGTTCATTGTTGATAAGCAAAATTAGTTTGGCATGGTAAAACCCGAAACGTAATACGCCATTTCCACGAAGCTGTGCTAATGTGGGAACGTTGACATTTCTAAAGCGAAACGCGTGCTCTCTCATTAATACATTTAAAAGTAAATATTTGTCGGGCTTTCCAAAATTGGGTCAAAGCCGCCCGGTCTTGCTACGTAAACGAATTCCTGGTTGCATTAATCAACGAATAATTTACCGCCAGTTACTTAATTTGAAAGCAGCTTCCGGCAACGCCGCTTTGAGTATCGTCTTGATTGTATTGTGGCTCGGAACACTCTCACGAAGTTAGGTCATGCGCGTTGGAAGAGTAAACAAGTACATGATCTTCAAAATTGCATTTGCCAAGCTTTTTGAACAAAAAAAAAGAAACCGAGTAGTATATCAAAATTCATTTAAATACTTAGTTTGTCTATTTTGGCTGGAACAACGAAAAAATCTCTCAAAGCAAAATTTCCTAAGTTTCTAATCTGAGAAAGCGATGGGGAGTTCAAAATATAAGGAACCATTTAATGTAGTTCTCTAATTTTTCCGTTGTAATATTTTTAGATGAAGATTCTAAACAAACATTTTTGGCAGAAGTCAACTTGTAGTGCGTCCACAGAAGTTTCCCTAGAAAATTTTATGAAATGAAAGAGGGAAATTGGTAACTTTTAAGTATCGACCACAGCAGTATTTTTTGGTACCAGTTTATCCTAGGATAACAGATCAATTTCTAAACTTCTTAAAATATTTACGATTTTTAGTGCACTAGAAGCTTTCTTTTCGAAAAACATGACAACCTTAGAGGTAATCTATTTCATCTTGTATTTTATAGCGGTACTTTTATTTCAAAAATCTATAGGGGAACACTTGATAAATTGATCTCAAGTATTCATTTCTCTGGTTTACTTACCCATGATTACCACAAAGTTGACTAAATTGAGCTTCTTTGAACTATTCAAAAATGATCATAATGTCGTTGAAAATTCATTATCTCTTATCGGATACATTTAGAAAGAAAGCCCATTAGATAAGATCGTGAACAGTTCAATATAATGTTGAAAATTAATATTTTATGGCTGCACTTTTCAAAAAAAAATTATGGTGGAAGATCTAAAATACTCCCAACGTTTTCAGAGATTTTCTTTTATGGTTTTTAAGTTTAAGCAAACTTTATCACGATATATTTTGAAATATCAAAATATTTTTGACAAACCGCCATTAGAATGCTGAAAAAAATTTTATTTTCAGGACAATATTGCGTAACAACAACCTAAACTGTAAAAAATGTCGGTCAAGATATAAAAAATTTCTAAATCGCGACAACTAAAATTTTTAAAAATTAATTAATACCAAAGATTCAAATTACAAAAGAGTGATTGACAAAAACGGTTGCCGTATTTTATCGGCATTAAATATACAGATGAGAATGCAAAGAACGTAAATTGAGTTCATTGCAATCGAGTACTGGACCTTGTACGATTAATTTATGCAAATACCAAAACCAATCATTCAAGTCCTTGTCAAGAACATTGAACTGAAACGGCGTTTGTTTGAATTCCCATTTATTGTAAATGACAATTTAATTGCCCGTTCAGCACCTGAACTAAAAGTAGCCTGTACGTGCAGTCATTTGCTAAGGTTAATACGAAGATATAAAGATTCCAAGAAAATTTGGTAGCAACCACAATCCTACCTGATGTCTATGATGCCGGTGCCATCGTAGTCTGCGCTGGATATGATAGTCCTGGTCTCGGCATCGCAATTGTAATAGTCGACACACATGTGTACTCCTGCATCCTTTCCTTCGCCGCATTTTGTCAGAGCCCCAAATGAGCCGTTGCTCGCCGCAGTGGTGACTTCTTCCCACATGTCGAAGAAGTTCGTGCTAGGGGTCGTGAAGATAGCGGCGATGGCCTTCTCGTACTCATCGTCGGCTTGTGCGAACGCCTGCGCCACCATCAGCAGGCCAACAACCAGCAGCGAGAATTCGCGCATCCTGAAAGTAAAATGTCGAATGGAAGCAATCAAGCACGACTGAAGTACTCCTAGAGCCACAAAAAGTGGCTGCTTATTAACCTTGACTTACGTGCTTGCAAGCGAAATCCGTGTGTACTTGACCAGAAAGAGCGTGCTACTAAGTTATGAGGCGACCCACAAGGATACCTCGTGGTTATGTTCGAGCAGAGTGGAAGGCACTGGACGCTTGCTTTAAGGAGTGCAAAGGTAATCTTGGCTCCCCCCTCTCCTTATTGACGTGCTATGGCCTGCTGCGTTTATCTGGAAAACCCGTTTTCAAAACAATCTGGACATCCCGTTTATCTTCAGAGGATGACCTTAGCAACAACACTATCGCAACTCAAACAGAAGACTATGCTCCAAAAATAGCCATTATGAAAAAGTACGAGCTTAGAAAGTAATACAACATTTAGAATAACGTAATGTTTATTGTTACTTATTACAGGCATACATTTTAAAAGTAAAAAAACTGAGTCTACATCAAATGTTTATTGGAAACTAGTACGTATAATAAGATTTTTCGGCGATATTTTGGGCGGCCAGTTGCTGGTCAATCCAGTTGGCGAATTGCGCAACGTTCGCGTAGACGCCGGGGATTTGGTTTTCCCCACAGCCGATGCCCCACGCAACAATACCGGCCTGGAAGTATCTGCCCGGCTGGCCCGCAATGGGGCACACCAGCGGGCTGCCCCCGTCGCCTTTGCAGGTGTCCTTTCCTTCTTCTCCGCCCGCGCAAATGAAGCTGCTGTGAAGTTGGAAGTGCTTTCCGAGGCGAGTCGTGCGAAGCCGCTCTTGGCACGTGTCCCTCTTCACTATCGGCAATTCGATTTTCTTCAAAATGACCTGGTATTTGCCCTGTTTGCCGAACACATCTTTGCCCCAGCCGCTAGCAAAGCATCTAGTGTTTTCTACAACTTGGCCGTGCTTAGGCAGGCAGACCGTGTCGACGTTCTCCGCTATTTCCAATGGCGTGTTGAGAATTAGAAGGGCAATGTCGTTGAAGAGGGCTCCGGAGTAATATTCGGGATGTATAATGATCGTTTTCACGTCGCGGTCTTGGTGCGCAAAAAGTTCGTTTTTGGTTTGGGTATCCCACTCTCCAGCTCTGATCTTATATAATTTGTCTTTGCCAGAAACGCAATGGGCCGATGTGAGTACAACGCTAGGACTAATCAGGGATGCGCCGCATTGGTATATTAAAAGGTTTTGCGGGTTGCCTTCGACGGTTTCTTCACGGAGGACCGCTACCATCCAAGGGAACTCGCCGAATTGAGCTTCGTTATCTTTATCGCCCTTAATGCGGAAACCAATGCCATCTGGATTGCGGACTCCACACCCTTTAGGCTTGTTGACGTCGGGTTTTGGGGTTTGAGGATTAACCGTTATATTATCCGGGTTGCAACACACCGAGAGGTAGTCACAAGGACCTTCGTCAATCCTACAAGGAATAATTTTTGAATTGTTGCAAAGTAATTAGAATTTAAAATTGCATAACAGCCTTGATAAAGACTCGTTAAAATTAAAAAAATACCTAATGTCTATGATTCCGCTGCCGTCTGTAACAATTTTTCCATCCTTACAGAGATAATAGGGAACGCATTCGCAATTGCTATCGCCCGAGGAGGTGCTCGGAGTATTCGGCTGCAAACTTGTGCCTCCTGCGCCCGACTTGCTCTCTGTGACGGTCTCTGGTGGTTTCGTGAAGATTTGGCCAATGATATCGTCTATGTTGACGGTGGTTTGTGCGGCGGCCAGACTAAGCCAGTAAAACAACAGCAAAGCTACCCCTGACCTCATTTTCTGACTTCTGCAGCAAACAAACGGAGATTTCACGCACCTACCAGCTTGGTGTCGTAGCGAATCGCGCCTTTTATTGCAGAGTCGCTAGGTGATGCGCGCAGAACTTCGAAGTGCGACGCCGCACGGTGGAAGCCTCGGACTAGAGCACCTTGACTAAGCCAGCAGTTGGCCGTGACGTCAATAAAAAGTCGGTGAATTACGACTGCGGCGCGGAGTCGGCACGGACTTCTACGACAGCTCGGCGCTAACTGAAGAACTTATCAAATTGGCGTTAAGAAGGCAGCAGTCGCATTAATACCGCATTATAGTGGGGCTAATATATGTACGGTGTCGAACTATACTTGACCTAAAAGTCCACCGCTGCAGATAAAGTTGGAAAATATTGGGGTTTTTGCCAGGAAACGCACGGCAGAGTCCCTTCTGGAACTGTTGCAACTTGAACAAATTTAATCTTGCAGATTAGCAATTGGATACGCTGAGTCGGTCAATAATAGGAAAATTGATTCCGAATTCTCCGTCTATTTTGGTCCGTTTCGGGAGGCGAGCACTTCCATACTAAAATTCATTTCCTTTCATGTTCTCAAGGCCAATCAACGAAACCTTTTTGGGCTTCCCATTTCTTTGTATACGGACAAGTGCTTGTTTATTAAAATTCTACACGATAAGGTTCTTCGAAACAACTCTGCGTAATAGAGCCTTCTGAAAGTTTCCCGTCTTGATCTCTAATGTGTATTTACATGTATGATGGGTCTTCAGCCTTTCTATAACTAAAGCTAACGCTAATTTCAATTAAAAAAAATAAGTACGGTGCGATGATATTCTCAAAGTAAATGTCTAGTATTTTCAGTGACTTGCGTTTAATCGTTACGTGCACAAGTTAACCTAAAAAATAGTAAAATTCTAGGTGATCGACCAATCACGGCCTAGCCAAATTGGGATGGATATAAGCGGTACGTGTTTTGAGACCTCTGCTGCTTTGGTTACTTTAAATTGAGCGACACACATTTGCAAGAAACTGTACATGGCCATTCTGTGTATGTAAAAGATTGATTTTAGTTACGCTTCTTATTTAAAGAAATGGAGGCAATGACCCCTACAAAAACAAACTGCAAAAATCTCCAAGATATTGTTTAATCACTGTTTTATACTGAAGGAATTGTCACTTAAATTTATTAGGTGAAATGTGTTAATTGACAATAGCATTTTATTTACAGAAATTTTTCCAGTTCAGTAGTGACCAAATCTACTATAACTCTCTGAAAGACTATTACTGAAAAGGCCTAGTCTCAACCTAGAAGATGCTATCCTATACCCCATCACTCATTTGGATTTTGGAGCAACAGTTTACCATAGAACAGATACACAGTATAGTAGACAACATCAACATTACTTTCAAAGACAAAATACACCGTTCTGCTGTCTTTCTTGATAAGGTCCAGTGAAGACTTATTATTTGACTTAAAACGGGTTGTTGTCCTACTATATCATTAAATCATACCCCGAAGAAAGGTATTTTCAAGTTAAACTTGGAGTATAAAATGTACGTTTTATTAAATTCGTTTTGAGACCAGTCATGTAGCTTTTATATACAGTAGATATACCATACCATTTTTGCAACATATATAATGATAATACGTTACAACAGAATGTGAACGAAGTGTATTGATGGTTCAGAAATTAACGTTGTAAAATCAACCGTCACAAGTCAGTTCAAATTATTTTACTAAATGTAAAGGAACCGATCCAAAAGTTAGCATGGACGTTCAAGCACTACCTGGACCAGGCCGCGTACTTCGGTATGTATCTTTATAAAGTCTTAACTCATATATAACAGGTCACTTATCCCCATAGCTTAAAAATTCTCTTGCGCGCTCTGCTATCCTTTGCTTTTCTTCTCCAGTTTTGTATGCCTTTTTCTTTTAGATCGCTTTCTATAGTTTTTATTTTTTTTCTTCTTTCTCTATGTACTAGCCACCCGAAACGTTGCATCTTTATGAATTGCGTAATTGTAACTTCACCACAGGTCAATTTCAATTCCTCTTTTGTTTTCAATTTTCCATGTATTATTTTTTTGTTTCTTCCAAATATCTTTCTTAACTCCTTTCCCATAACTCTAATTTTTCTAAGTGTTCATATTCATAAACCATGTTTTGCATCCATAAGTAACTGACGGTCGTAAAACAATTGTAATTTTGCTTATTGAGATATATCCTTTGGCTTCATAAGTTTATTTAATGTATCTCCATAGCGGTTTACTTTTACTATTCTCCATTTTCAGTTAATCGTACTCCTAACATAAATACACAAAACTTTGAACTTTTCTATTTTAAATTTTCTGCCATGTTCTAATTCTATTTCCAATTATTTTTGTACGATGTTCTTTTTAATTAATTCTCCCATATACATGCATTTTGTTTTTTCCACATTTATTCTTAGGCCCACTTTTATTGCCTTTGACTAATTTTTTCCATTTACTGGTTTGTATGCTTTCCACCGCCTGTGTATTCAATCCTGAATTTTTGTTTTGTCTTCTTTTGTAATAGTTTTTCTACGTTAAAAGTCTTTGGTATTGTCTGTATTATTTTCTTTTTTATAAAAAATATTTATATCTGAACGAAAAACAACCCAATCTTAAATTAAAGAATTATCATTGGTTGTTGAGTTGGAACACTAAGATTTCTATTTCCAACAAACTGCTGGTATATGAAAGGTTTATAAAACCGATATGGAGCTACGGAATCCAGTTGTAGGGTATCTCTTCACATTCAAACATTGAAATACTAGAACGCGAAGATTCTTTGTATCATCGTTGATACACCTTAATAAAGAAATTTAAGAGAAATGTGAAGACGACAAAAGACGAGATAGTGAATTGTGAATAATTAGCATTGACACTACTTGACGATAGTGATCAGTTGTCTAGACTCTAATGTTTCAAAGCGCTGGATCTTTTTATTGACTACTAAATATCTAATACCAAGTATCTATGGTATAAAACTGCGTCGGTTTATAATAAGGGATTAAATCCGATTTACTTATTTTTTATTATTAGAACAGTTTACAAATAAATCTCTTACATATAAAATAATTTTAGTTTATTTCAACTAATTTAGAAGCAATTGTTTTATCTTCTATTATCTATATTTTACTGTACAAACAAAGAATAATCTGGGTCTGTATGGATGTGAATATTAAAAATAAATTATTATTGTAAATAAAACAAACAAAAGCAACCAGCATTAGTTTATAAAGGGTGTCACAAATTAAATTCCTTATTTATATTTTAAAAAATACTTTTGAGTTGCTTTTATGTTTGGATTTTTATTGAATATTAAGGTACACAATCTCGATTAAATATAATGTTTAACAAATAGCCGCTCCGGCTTTGTCTACAAATTGTGTTTTTTTTTACAAAATTTTCGATTACAATTTTGCACATATTCTGATCAATTTTATAGATAATCTCAACAGATTTTGCCCTTGAGGTTCTCAAATGTCCTTTTATTTCAGGTAAATTCACACAAAGACGGAATAAGATATTAAATCACAAAATCTTGGCGCCTAAATTGATGTGGGAATTTCGTGAAATTGCCGGACCAGAAAAGCATAATAAATCGACTGTTGATCAAGATGTATGGCAGGTGGCACCCTCATGCTAAAACCATATTTGTTCCAGATCCATGTTGCTCAGTCAGTGCCAAGAAACTGAACGATTTCGAGTATCATTTTCGGAAAAGTATGGGCCGACTGTGACACTTGTCCAAAATCCACATCAAACAATGTCTCATTGGAGATGTATTCGTTTTCATGAATTACGCGAGGCTTTTCTGAATCTCAACAATTTTATTTGTCTAAGAACTTCATGATTGTCAACGGGGAAAATAACCAACAAGCTTAAACTCTTTTATACGTTGAATTTGATCTTCAGTGAATTCTTTAGCTGAAAGGAGTTTCTGGAAATATCCAGTTTTGTGCACGATGCCGAGTCGATGTTTTCGGATTTGCAGCGACTTTGACCAACTATGGCAATACTGTACTTCACGCTGATATTCACAAGGTCTTTCATGAATTATCGACCCAGCTTTATAAAATTTATTCTATAGTTTTCTTTGCAAAATTTTCCTTGAATTTTCAATGCTGAATAATAATAGTTCATTGTTTTTTAGTGTGGCATTCCTTATTTACCAACTGAAAGAATTGTAAATGACATTTGTTAAAATATCGAAAGTGCTAATCATAAAAGAAAAAAAGAGTTCTATTTGGACCGCCCGATACAAGCTTTGTTTTGCTGTGCCAAAAGTGTTTTCTATAAAAATCTATTTTTGCAATATCTTTACAGGTAAGTCTACTAAACAGTTTTATATTTATATGAGGCAAAAACCAGATTTTTATTGTCATCCATATTTTCATATGAATCTCACTCTGTGATGAATAAACATATTTTATGATTTTAATGTAATTTTTTATAAATAAAGAATCGATTACACATCTTCAATACCTTAAGATCTTAGTAAAACTGAAGTTTTTCAAATTTAAAAATTAACTTGTACTATGTAAGCATCAAGTTTAGATACATGGTTCTCTTTCATATCTTTTCGTGTATGCCTATTTTCTTTAGCGTTGTGGATTTTAAATACATTGTGTAATGTTTGCAAAGTGTGTTTAAGGTATCTCCTAATTTAAAATGTGATGGATTTTGTCACAGACAATTTAGGGAGACATCTAGTTCTAGATGTCATGTTCAATATCTCTCTTAGAGGAAAGGAAACCTCGGGTTTATGTTTAGATCTTTAGTTTGATTTTGTATTGCACCAAATAATTTTGGACTTATTTTATTTTGCTTCTAAGTAGTCGTTCCAATGTTACTAAACAAATGCACACCGTTGCTTGCCCAACTGTTTTTTTCTAAGGAAAGATTTCTATTGTTCCCGGTGATGATCCTCATTTTATTTGTTTCTGAGACATTCGCCCTTAGTATAGCGTTCCTTCTTTGGTTTACCAAAGTTCCAAATTTTATTTTGTCACAAAGTCTCTTGACGTTACATTAGTTGTCCCCCTTTTTAGTATTGTGGTCACTATTTTGGATGGTGTGAAATATCATGTTAATAAACTTTAAAACTTTTTTTATTTTTGAAACTACCGAACGCAAGTTTTAACTTGGTGAATGGAAAGCTTTGCCATATACTCAATATAAAATGATTCATTTTGTAACAAGAACAGCTGTAACATGGCTTCGCATACCTTACCAGATAATACTCAGTCTTTAATTCCAGCAAAGATAGATCCATAACTTTAACGTAGTTCAATTACGGAAAGCAGAAGAAAAATTAAAACAAGGATGAAAAGCAAAAACTCAAAAACAAGGTTGACGAGAAAGAATAATTTCTAAAACCTAATTCAGATTCTTACTTTTAAACTCTCTTTAAGTAAAACTTTCTTTCTTTCTTTCTTTGGTATCCTATATACACTCATAGGTTGGAAAGACTAAAACTAAAAACCAAAAAATGAATGGATACGAGGAAGATTCGGTAAATTATTTGGTTTGATAATAAAAATAACAATTTGATTTTTATAATGCATTATATTTTTGACATGATTCCTGGAAGTTTGTTTCTAGATCGAGTTTCTTTGGGGCCCCCAAAATACTTGTTTTTCATTCTACATTTTACTTTGTTTGAACCATGTTTTTTCTAATAAGAAGTTTTCGGAACATTCGGAATCTGAGGGGGCTAGAGCTAGTGAATAGAATGGAATTTCAAACCTTAGTTCAGTAAACTGTTGCTCAGTGACACGGCGTCAATGTGCCGATGCATTGTGTGGAACAATGCCTTTTTTGGCCATTTCAGGACATTTTTTTTATAATCGCTGCCTTAAATATCTTCAAAAGTGCTGTTTAGTATTTGCCAGTACTGTTTTTTCCTTTTGAAGAGAATTTTTATCGTGTATCAAATAATCGACCACAAGACCTTTCCAATGGCCAGCTTTTCTCCTCATTCACTATTTTGTTTACTTTATATAATACTAAATCTAACTATTGTTCACAGTCATACAGCATCGCAAAATTTTGTGAAACTTTTGTAAAAATACTTTGAAACTGCGAGCTTAATGCTCGTATACGAATTCGCTTACGTTCAAAAGTGAGCAGACCTTGTAAAACTTTTTCATATAAAATTATTTATGCAAAATGAAGTGAAACCTCTCAGTTGAGTACTCGTGGCCTCTGTTAACTCGCGCGCTTTCACTTCTCTGGCGGTCAAAATCATATCAAAGGCTTTGTCAATAACTTTTGCCGTACCAGTTGTTTTCATATGATCATCTGTCAGTATCAGAGGAAGAAAATTAGTCACTCAATATACTTATATTATATATATATATATATATATATATATATATATATATATATATATATATATATATATATATATATATATATATATATATTAATTATAATCTTTCTGCATTGTTACTTGAAACGCTTGCGTATAAAAAAACTGTCAAACACCGAATTAGTGTGACTATGGAATTTTCATTTGTAAGAATTAAATTATGACCCATCAAACAATTACAAAATTAAGAAATTACTTTTTTATAATGCTATCATAATATTACATAATAATTTTTAACTAAACCCTCGTACACCTACGAAAAGTAATTACCGCATCAAATTGTCGGACTGAGGTGTTTCTGCGGCTTACCTTGTAATACTTAACAGTCAGTCCATTGTGTAAAAATCGGTTAAAAAATTAATGTCGACTTTTTCCTGAATAGCGGTTCTCATTTAAATGCAAATAGAATTAAAACAACACAGCATTCCTAGAACAAAATTAGCATAAGAAATTTGTTGTGTAAAACTATTTGGAATAAACAGTGTGGCTGTTTACAATGAAACCATGCGTAGCAGCGGAAGTGTTACGGTACATCGAAAAATATGTTGAATTGTTTGTTCTTCTCCAGTCTCATTATTCGGCGGCACGTTGCGTCATGTATCGCGTAGGAGTTATTTTTCGAGTATGAAATTGCCTTTATTGTTGAGTATAATTACAATTGTATATTAATATACTGGCTATTATTAGCGTGTTTATTAGGTTTTACACAAATATGGACGCTCGATTTTCGCTATTACCTAATTAAAAAAAGGAGTTTAATTCTATTCTAAAAATTCTATACTGACGCTGCACGTCTGTGGTCAAAATTATCTGTATGAATGTTGAAATAGAGTAGCAAATGGACATTCATCTACAATCCAGAGAAGCATCTCTGCTTACGTAAGCTTACGTCTGCTACCTCCTTTACTGAGTTTTACTTTCAAATCCATAATTATAATATTTTTTTCTTACTTTACCAGTACTCACCAAGAGACCTAGAAGGCGTCGAATAGTCAAGCCCCTCAAATACAAATTCAAAATAAACAAAATGATCCAGGTGGGTAGGACGCAATATTAACAATCCCACGCCAAACCCTCGATCACCTTCAAATATTGAGTAGGAAGCGAAAAGGCGACGATCGTTACAAACAACAAGAAACAAAATTAAGTAAATTACATCTAGCAACATATAATATTAAATCCAAGAAAAAAATGCATTAACTTGAAGGTCAAATAGAATATTTTAGGATTTTCAAAGTAAAAGAATAGGAGAGCAATGTATAGAACTAGAATTAGAAAACCAATTGAATAGTGAATAAATAGGAAAAAACTTTAAACAAGAAATAAAAATATTTAAAGGTATTTTAAACAGATTAGGATTTATGATAATTGAAGTGAGCAAGAAAAGAAAAGCAAAACGCACGCTCTAACTTAAACACACAAAGATAAATATCAAGGTTTTCTATATTGATATAATGAGAGCGATGAGATAAAATGTTAGAAAACCCACGATCATGGGCAACTATAGCGCAAAAGTAGGGAGAAAAGTGGACAAATAGAGAAGAAATTTGTTAACTATAAAGTGACTAAGACAAAGTGAATAAGAAATTGAACAAACAAAATTTATATACGATAAATACATTTCTTAAAAAGAAAGGCGATCAAAACGAACATGGATATTACTAGAAACCAGAAACCAATTAGTTTTTGTTTCTTTGTAGCAACAAACATATTTAACCTACGAGAAGTAACCATCGATTTTAAGAGCTAGACAACATCTAACAAACAAATTGAGTAGTCCACACTCCAGGCATCAGAGAGGTCTGGAAATAGAACTCGGGTCCGTTCGCACCGCTGGGGATAATATTAATGATAAAATAAAGAAATAAAAAGAGTACAAATAAGTCTCCGCCGTTTGTTATCAAACATTGGGCATTTATTGTGAAAGAACGGAACCTTATGTTTTATTCAAAGTATTGTCTATCGCTAGCCACTACTTTTTCCCATCTTTCTGGCAGCATGCATATATCGCGTCGGAAGAGCCGCTTCACCTTTTGAGGCTATTCACGAATCGACCCAATTTTTGGTATCTTCATATGATGTGAAGTGCTGCTCAGACAGGCCATGTGCCATCGATCGGAGTAAGTGATAATCGGAAGGGCAATGTCTGGTGAATACGGCTGGTGGGGTAGAACTTCCCAACTGAGTGTTTCCAAGTAGGTTTTGATCGGCGCCGCAACATGTGGACGAGCATTATCATGCAGGAGAATAATTTTGTCGTGTCTGGAGTAGTAGTGGCGCGTTTTTCCTTGAGTGCTCGGTCAATCTCGTCAATTGTGTTCGGTAGAGAGCCCCAGTAATGGTTTCGTTCGGTTTCAGCAACTCATACTACACGACACCAAACTGATCCCACCAAATATACAACATGATTTTTTTCCCATAAACATTCTACTTGGCTGTCGATGTTGTAGCATAGCCACGTGGTCTCCATGATTTCCTCTTCTTTGGCTTATCGTAGTGGATCCATTTTTCATCGTCAGTAACTATACGATGCAAAAAATCATTTCGTTTATGCTTGGCAAGCAGTATTTCACATGCGCAAAATCGGCGTTTAACGTTTCTCGATTTCAGTTTATATGGAACCCAATTTTCTTGCTTCTGAATGATTCCCAACGATTTTAAGTTATGTGAAATTGCTTGTTGAGTCACTCCTAATGTAAGCGCAAGTTCTTCTTGCGTTTGGCAGAAATCTTCCTCCAATAATTCTTCCAATTCTGCGTCTTCGTACACTTTCGGCCTACCGCTACGTTGTTTGTCTTCGACGTCAAACTCACCGTTTTTAAACTTATGAAGCCACTCACGATAACTTCTCTCACTTAAAGCAGCCTCACCGTATGCTTCTACAAGCAATCGATGCGCCTCAGCTGCAGATTTCTTCAAATTAAAGAAGTAAATCAAAAGTGCCCGCAAATGACGCTTATTCAGTTCAAAACTCGACATTTTCGCACAAAAAAATTATGTGATGCTGATACAAAATCACTGATGTTTTAAGGTTATGGTGTTGCCAGATCTGACAATTTGAACTATAACTTATTGGTGGGGCTTTTGTCTTTTGTTTAACGGCGGAGAGTTTTTGTACTCCCTTTAATTTTAATGTAGTTGAAAAGGTTGCAAAGAGAGTGAAATTAAAGAAGATAAAATAAGCTCAAAAACAAAAAGGGTTGGTAAAAGAAGGGAAATAGAATACTGTGGGGTATAAAGAATTGAATATTATGACAAAACAAATAAAGAATATTTAAACAAATATAACAAATCGTGAAGTCATCGAGAGATGTCTCCGAGCCGGCGTCCCCCAAGGCTCGATACTGTCCCCCACGCTCTTCAGTCTCTACGTGAGGGACATTCCGACGACGCTCTCCACGAAGATGGCCCAATTTGCAGACGACATTGCGGTGATGTCAAGCTCGCTGAGGTCCTCCCTAGCAGTAAGGCATGTTCAAGAGGAGCTCGACCAAATCGAAGAATGGTGCGACCGGTGGAGATCAGGATCTACCCCGAGAAGAGCGTAGCGGTACTGTTTTCCACCAAAAAAAAGACCAGATGGCGCGGTGACCTGGGAAATATCAAGATCTTCGGAAGAGATATACCTCGGAAAGAAGAGGCACGGTACCTCGGAGTAACTCTGGACAAGAAGCTCACCTGGAGAGTTCACGTGGAGAACATGGTGACACGAACCAAGACAGCCTAGTTCACCCAAATAGCAAAATGTCACAAGCGAACAAGATGCTACTATACAAGACCATAATCAGGCCCACGATGATGTACGCATGTGCTGTTTGAGGATGTGCGGCGAAAACCCACGTGAAAAAACTCCAGGTGGTCCAGAACCGGGAATTAGGACCATTTTTCAGCGCTCCGTGGTACTTCAAAAATACCACTCTTCACAGAGAGCCAACGTGCTAACCATTGACGAGTATATTTCCCAGTGGGCTCTACAATTCCGTGCGAATTGGTCCAAGGCCACGGAAATCCAGCAATCCGAGGCCAATACAGCTACGAAGTTGACAGAGGCGCCCGTCACAAGCGCCGAAGATCTTGATTCTCCCGTAAAGCGGTGCGGGGGTAGCCTGAGAATCAGGTCAACCAACATCCAAGCCAGGTTACCGAAGAGATGGGGGTTAGGGGCTAGAAACCCAGGAACCCACAAATACGCGAAGAAGATGTGTGTGTGTGTGTGTCTCAGGCATATAACCAAAACAAAAGATATAATAGAGGACGTAGCAATTAAAATGAAGTTTTGCAGGTTGCAACGCTAGAAATAGTACGCTAAAAGAGTTAAGACACCGCCCAGATGAAATGGAAAGACGATTTAAAGAAAATTAAAGATAATGTGAACTAAAATATAAATGAGTAGATTTTTAAGAGGCCTATGTCCAAATCAGAAAATTTAAAGAGGAAAAAGAAGAATAATGTTGAATCATTGACGCAATCTGTAGATGATCAAGCTGTAGGAGCGCATCATTATTTATGCTTTATGCCCACTCCCTGTGAATTGAGTTTAATTATTTGTGTCTTGAGTATAAGAAATGCAAAACCAGTTTTCGTTTACCATCATCATTTTTAGAAGGTCTCTGGAGAGTAAATCATAAGTGTGGCCGGCGACGAGAAGGGGTTAGGAAATTTGACAAAGATGAAAATTTACACAATTACAGGAGCAGCTAATGTGTGTCTATGTTATGTTTAGACCAAATAACAATTTTTTTATTTAAATATACAAATCAAAGCATTGTAAGTGATCAAGCTAATAACCTCTTGAGTCAGGTCAAGTCATGAGTAGCATCTAACTCCTCAAATAAAATATAAAATCATGAAGGAGACTTGAGAGTTACAAGATCACATGAAAAGATATTCTGAAGACAGTTTGACTACCAAATTTTTATTTACAGGTACAATAGTTAACATAGATGTCTGTTGGAAGAGAAGCTAAGAAAAAAGAAAAATATGAATATTGGTAAGGGAGGCTGAATTTTTTAATCCCTCCTTCTTCAAATATATACAAAATTACCTTTGCATTCATTTTCTATTCTTTTTGAAATTAATAACTTTATTACGAAACGTAGCATATAATGTAAACATATGGGGAAAACAATAATTTTTTATTTAAAAAAAAACGTGTCATGAACAGAGAAAACTTTAAAAAACTCCCCAATAATTTTTGGTTTGATCGGTCTTATCGATCCATTTTTATTTGACTTTTTTAGTAGTTAGATGTCTAATTTCTTCAAATTATCTATGCAATAAGACGACGATAAGGAATCATTGTCACCAACAGAAGAAAAATTTTCGATATGTATGTAGGTGACAAGATTTTTAGATAATCATATATTTTTTTGAAATTTTCTGGTGGTAAAATAATCCCCCAATTGTATTTCTTAGCGAGAACAACTAATGAAGACAGAATAGAATCAAACTAAAGTGACTAAAAATATGAAAATTGAGTATTCTGTTCAAATATAATGAATTAGAAAATAAAATTATAAATGGAATAGAATAGATCAGGACTGAGTGAAGTAAGATACGAGAAGAGAAAACTTTAGAATTATCAAGAAGGAGTAGCCGCAGTGTTCACAGTTACGGAAAAGAAATATACACTACACAATAAGAGAATAATAATCGTAAAAATAGCTAATCTTTAACATTTATAGTTTAAGTGTAAATTCCTACATTTAAACACAGCGATGAAGACGTAAAACAAGTTTTGGGCAATAAAATATGTAATAGAAAATAATCTTACCATTATAGAAGACTAAAATTCTACCATACGACAAAAAAGGAAAATGTAAGCAGATACAGTCTAGGTAAAAGAAACATAATATAAGAACGACTGGTTGGGTTTTGAGCATAGTACGACTTACTTGTTGCAAATATAATATTCCAAGATCATGTGCGTAAAATATTTTTACACGGATAACGTCAGGTAGTAGAATGGAGAGAAATTCAAGAACAAGTCAGAAAAGCGAAAAAACCGCCTTAAAGAAAAAACCACATAATTAACAAAAAATTAAGAATGGTCATAAAACAGTACGTACAGAACAAAAAAATTTAGAAAAGTATATTAAAGCACACAAAATTTTCAAAATCTTTTTCAAAACCCAAAAAAGCACGCTAATAAGTTGAAGAGTAAAAATTAGGAAATTTTAACAGAAACTGACAAAATCGCAGAAGGACGGAAGCTAAAATAAATACATGGCGATGAAATAAAATTATGGAATTTTGTGGCGAAGAAAAATCTTGCAGAAAATACTTGTGCAATACAGACTGAGTAAGACAGAAATAAAGAAAGAAGCAGTCACAGACAAATTTCTGGTAGAAATAGTTAAAAACACTACGTAATCAATTTACAAAAAACAACTAATAAGCCAAACATAAAAAATAAAAATAATACCTGAAGATTTCGGCAATAAAGCAATAATACCAATTCCCTGTCAAAAACAAAAGAAAACAGATACATGCGGGCACCATAGAACAATTAATCTAATCTAAAATGCTAACAAAAGAATGAAAGTAACAAGAAAATACCACCTTACAGAAGACCAGTTTGGTTTCAAAAGAAACATTCACCTAAGAATGAAAAATAAACCGGCATATACAGATTTCGCCGACATGGAGAAAGGTAAAATGACCCACACTGTTTGAAATCGGAAGGCGCAAAAAGAAAATTGTACAAATGCTAATACAGTTTCTCAAGGAAAAACCCACCGTTGACGCTTATTAACATCACCATAGACAAGAGAATTCAATTAGTATGCACATTTGTATGGAGTGTTGCCCTATGTGGGCAAGAAACTTGGATAATACTGAAAAGTGAAGAGAGGCAAATACAAGCTATTAGATATGGTGCTATACAAATATGTTAAGAGTTAGATGAATTGACCAGATATGTAAAATGATAATGATAAATACAAGTGAGATACAACCCTCCTCCTAAATAATTTCAAGGAAATGTTTTGAAGCGAAGGATGATCCGAAGATGGGGGAAGTGAATTTATTAAACACAGGCAATCGGACAGTTTTGTCTAGAGAAACTTTTGGTAGCCAACATGTAGACGAACAAAGAGAGTACAATCAAAAATCGATTTTGTTGCGAGTAGAGTACTTCAAAAGCACCAGTTCTGCACTGAGAACGGAAAAGGGAAGGCCTCGGAGAACGCAAACACCGGAAAATGTCAATGCAGTGAAATATTCGATTTTGTAGTCACTGAGGCGATCTGAGTGCAAACAAAATCGGGACTTGTCTAGTTGTACTGTAATGCATTTTTATCCATACAACGTGGTTGTATAGGAAATTTTCGAACGTGATTGAGAAAATCACCTCGAAATGTATGGAAATATCTTAGAAAGTATCAAATAACGCAGTTGTTTTCTTCACCATCAAAGCGCATTTACATTTGTTGAGGTGCGTTAATAAACAAAACTTTTGTTATTGGAGTGATAGTAACCCTCTTTACAACGTATCACTCTCTCGGGTTCAAGTTGGAGTCGCTGGCTCTTACTCCTTTAAAGAGTTTTTAGTTAGAGCTACGGTCCACAACAAAAACTTCTCTCCAAGTGCTGCGTGAGATGTTTCTTGGCCACGATGATCTCGCTCTTTTTGACTTTTTTCAACGAGGAAGTCTCAAAGCTCAGGTTTACAAATATAATCCTAAAATCCTCTAAGCCTTATCAAGTGCAATATGTCAAGAAGTCAACACATGTTAAAAAATGTAAGGAAGAACTCTAATTTTACCCTGCAAAATAATTTTGTATATATTTTATCCTTTTGTCACACCATGCATTAGAGATAATAGAACAAAAATAAGGTTAATAAAAGAAATAAGAAAAAAAGCGTTAGTAGAACATATCCTAAGACAATTCGGTCTAAAAAAAGTGATAATACAAGACATTATAAAAACCACAGTTTAACAGAAAGTCTAGCAAGCTCCATCTACAAAAAAATAAAAAGATTGGCAAAAGAAGAAAAACAGGTAGAGAAAAACAGTACTGCGATAAAATAATTTACGAAAATGATCATCTTGGAAGAAGAAGAAGATTGCTAAGATCCCAATCGTCTTATGGAAATATGCAGTTGATTGGAAATTAAGAGTTTAGAGATTTGTATGTTCATTTAAAACTGTTTTGTATCTTCTTTTCTTCCTATTATTATTTAAAAATGTGTCGGCGGCTTCAAATTAAAAAAATCTTTGATAAGCGTTCGTATTTCGTATTGTTGGGCTATTAAGTCTTTTTATTTTTTTGCTCGAATATTAACTTTAAAATAGCAAAAACTTTATGTACTTCTCTCCTATTCAAAAACATCGATAAATTAGAAGATAAAGTTGAAGTTATAGATCAATAGTAGGGTAGAACGGCTAAGATGGTCGGCATGTTAGTAAATCACTCGATTTAAAATTTGTCCACGACGTATTTTCATAGCCGCACCTGTAGCACTGCTGTTATGCGTACCTGTGCGACAACGGTATTTTGAGCAAATACCTGGAAATTCCATAATTGCTTATTTATTCAGGTAAAAGTATTTTTGTGGCTTTTCACATTGCCCGCTTCTGTTTTAATAAAATGTAATTTACAAAATTTTCAGTAATATTTTAGTTTTCATTAGTTAATAGAAATGTTTAATCAATAATTTGAGTCGGTGTTTGTGGTTGGGGCTACACTGTCCCTTTAATAGCTTTAGTCGTTCTATAATTCATAACGGTGTTTCAACCTTCTCGAAAAAATCAAGTATAAATTATTTGTTTATAAGTTTCCTAGACAATAAAACCACATTGATACTAAAACTAAAAAAAAAGCAATACTAAACATTCGATTACGGTAAAATGACCTGTGACCGCTTGTTGTCCGGATTCCGTTTGTAATTTATTTATAGTGGAAGACGAAAGGTTATTGACTTCTACGAAAAAAAGAAGATTTATTGTGACTTAATACTATACGCCGTTTGACATGCAAGAGTAAACATAACTATAGATGTTTTATGTATGAAAATATTGCGAAATCCTTTTATTGGTTTGAAATTTCAAATAAATGCCACAAAAAAATGGTAATGTACAAGAATGAATCATAAAGTAAAGGCAATTTTGAAGTTGTCCAATGAAAACAAGAGTAGCGTTGCGCATAATACCACATGTATATAAGAGTCGACGGGTAACTAGCCACGCCCAACATTCCATCATTCAGCCACATGGTAAAGAGAAACGAAGATAGAAGTATGGCCGCCCCACTCAGTAGTTGAACTACTGAGGAACACAGCGCCATAGTGAGTTTTCTAGGAACAGAAGCGATTAAATCTGCGGAAGTTTATTGCCCGATGTTGGCACGGTATGGAGTACGCCCCATCCATGAACAAAAGATCCACAAATAGATAAAACACTTTAAGGTGTGAAGAACAAGTCTAACGGATGAAAGCCAACCTAGTGGCCCATCAACATCATGCAGAGGATGGATGCTTTGATCTAGGAGCTTTGACACCTTAAACGAAATACTGCGCGGATGGTGAGGAACAGTATGCTGAATTGTTATAAATCTCACATAATTTTCAAAGTTCTGGACTAAAATAGAATGGAATCGTTTTTACAATATTCTTCTTCTTTTTCTTCTTCTTCCTGTGGCTCCTAAGAAGCGAAGGGCGTCCAAGGCGTTTCTAAAGCAGAGTAATTGTCAGGGTTGCTAGACCTGCGCATCGTTTGTTGAGTCTGCTATTGATATTTTTTGCACCAGATGCCTTTATTTATTTTTTTCTTGTGCTATATGTTTAGCTTGTCCCCATGGTATGTTTTGTAGTTTTAAATTCTTTAAAACAGTTCTTTTTCGTGTGTCCTTCAATCTACCCCTATTTTGTTTTCCTTGCGTATTAAAATCCAGGGCTTGTTTCATAATGTTACTGTTTGGTTTTCTCAGTGTATGCCCTATCCATTCCCACCTTTTTTAAATTATTGTTTCAAACTTTTCTTCTTCTGAGATTGTTCATAGTTTTGGTTTGGTTTTCGACCAGAATATGTGCCCAAGGCATTTGTTTATAAACACTTGTAGTTTATTCAGCATTTGTTTATTAATCGACCACGTTTTGGCACCTTATAACAGCATACTTTTAACATTTGCATTAAAAAGACGTAGTTTAGTCGTTCTAATATTTTTCGTATTCTAGATTTTCTTTAACAAATTGAATGCAAATTGACCAAGGTTATTCTTCTATTAATTCATTAATGGCTTTCTATGTACCCCCGTTAGCGTCCAGTATGCTGCTTAGATAACAGAATTTTCAATTCCAAGTTTACCAAGTGTGATATTTGTTTCATCTTGGTTCCTTGGTTGTAAGTATTTTGGTTTTATTCCCATTTATTTTCACTCCGGCCTTTTCTGCTCTAGATTTTAATTTGATGCGTTTTTTGATTTTTTTCATTTTGTGAATAAGCAGATGTCATTTGCGACTTCTAGGTCTTCCATTGTAGTAAACCTGTCCCAGTCCACTATAATAAGGAAAAAAGTTGAGGATAATATGTATCCTTGTTGGACTCCTGTTTTTATACTGGTTTTTCTGACAGTCTGTCATTGTGTTCCTCTCTTGAGAAGAAATTAGTATACAGGAATTGGATTACTCTTATGAATTTATCCGGTATCCCTAGTAGCTCAATATTTTCCACATCATCTCCCTTAAAACTAAATCGAAAGTTTTTTCAAAGTTGATAAAATTTACCTATATGTTTTGGCCATCTTCAGTTGTTTGTTCTAAAATAATCTTCAATGTACAGCAGATGTGGTCGAATGCAAGAACGCCTCTCCCTGAATCTCATTTGGTTTTCTCTAAGTTTAGTATCTATAGTTGATTTCATACGTTTTGATAACATCTTATTGTTAGCTATTATTTTGTTTGTTGTTGATAGTAGCATTATGGGTCTGAAGTTTTCGTGGAGAGTGAGGTCATCCTTCGTCAATTCACTATCGCCTTGCTTCGTTCTCTGCAGCTATTTCTTCCGGTGTTGTTTGAGAACGTCGCAGTCGTCTTGTTTGGTTTTCTACGTCGCCTCGCTTCATTTATTTTTGCCTTTCATCCGCAGTCTGCTCGCTTCTTCGTTTTCTCATATAATTTCTGTGGTGCTCAGCTGTTTGTACCCGTTCCATACTACCAAAGAATGCTTATTTGCAAAAAAGAACAGAAAAACTAAAACAATAGGATAAATAATTTAATTTTAATTTAAGTTTTTAAAATTGCAGTGTGCTTTAAAGATACGACAGTCGTTCGTGTATTTCCGCGAGGCCCCGAACGGGTTACTCTGGCAATCAATGCTTTTGCACACGGCCGCGCAAGAATGACAAACAAACACATCGCCTTTATATATAAGTATGGATGATAATGATTTCTGATAAAAGAAAATATTCTGAATAAATAAAATGATTTATGACAAGATTCTTAACTATTTTTTTAGGCATTTTTGTTATTTTTGGGACAGAATATATAATTTTGAAAAATTTTGCCTAGTTCAGCTGTGATTGAAACAATGTCAATTTAGGGTCTTCGGCCATACTGCCAGACAGATTTGAAAGTTAATTCTTTTTTATGTATTATTGCTTTACTTCTCCAATCTACCTGGTAACAGTCATTTTCAGTCATTTTGGTACTTTAAAGTAAATGTTCTTTGTATACGAAATAATCTTGTTAATTCAATTACGTACTTTAACCCACAAATAAAACGGATAGCATATCATTTTAGGATAATAATTATGTAGATATTTGCTACTGCTTATATGTAAGAACGCTTTTAGTGAAGAATAGGAAACACCAGTAATTCTAGCAACACCTAACTACAGAATTGTAAAGCATTACAACATTTCAACTACCCCGAAGCTAATAAAGCAATAAATAAATTACTTAAATTGGAAAAAAAAAACATTAGAACTGATATATAAATAACACTACACAGAATGCTGCTTAATTATCTATTTTAAATATTCTGAAATCTAATTTATCACTAAAGAGTTTATTGCCGCTTAAATCTTTTGTTATGTAAGGTGATCGAAACTGAATTTTAGGATATTTTTCCTAAATAAAACAAAATATTAAAAAAATTTGAATTGTATTGCTATCAGTTTAAAGTACCAACTTAAAAGTTACGTATAAAATATGATGTTGGCCAAATGCCTCCATGACTCTTCCGATATGTAATGAACACATATTTTTCACTAGGTTTTCGTAATTATTTATCATAAATGCGCTTCTATTTCAGTTATTGCACGTCTGATTCTTTTTTTGCTCTGCAATTTAGAGCAGGTTTACCAACATAAAGTCTTTCCTTCAAACACCCTGAGAGAAAAAAATCTAATGGGGTTATATAGCAAGATCGCGGTAGCTATGTTATGTTTTTAGATACTAACTGTACCGTTCTCGGAACACAAACGGCGCGCAATTCAAATCTTAATTTTCAATTTGGATAATCCTATACTTGTTATTTTCTAGTAAACTTAATTTAAAAACATTAGTGCAAAAATCCATGAAATATCTTTTACAATTTTTTACTCTCTTTACTTGCTCTTGGAATTTACCGTATATTTATACATTATTTATGTCATATCGAGCACTGGTGACCATCTAAAATAGTTCTGACTAGAACCTTTTTATTACTATTAATGATGCGACTCCTAATAATTGAATCTCGCATCCCATTCCGATTTAAAAATTGGTTCATATAGACTTAAATATAACTATAAGAACTAACTCTAGAATGTGATTTCTGATAGGAAAAGGGATACAAAATAGTATACGAATATATGTCGAGAAATTTACAGTGAGTCGGTAATACTAGACCATTACATAATATTAAATTACTGTACCATTTCCTGTCTCTTGATGCAAGTTTGGAGCGTCATATCATTACTTAATACACCTCTTTAAATATTTCGGGTTGTACCGAATAGTGCCATATATTGTAGTGACATGTGGTTCAAATATTTGCCGATCAAAAAATGGTTTAGCATACAGAATATTTTTCCAAGGCACTCTACCAGTAAAATTATCAAAGGCGTTAAAGTTTAGTGATTAAGTAAGCTGTACAACAAGAAGAATAGTATTGCCATCTATCATAACATACATTTGGTTTACTTTCATAAGTAGATAGAGGCGCAACTTAATTCTTAACCTTTTTCTCTAAATTATGATAGTAATTTATGAAGAGCCAACCACTTACTTAATGTTTAAAATAATCTTTCTGGATTTTTATGTATTCGGAAAAAGGAGGGTGGCCTAGAGTTGATAAACTCAACTAAACTTCTACGTTTTTGACTTGGTGAAGCGACCATTCATCTAAATTATATTGCAGGAATCTGAAGAGATAATAATCTGAAGGTCTCCCAATACAGGTTGGTAACCGTTTTCAAAGTCGTTCAACAGCACTTTTTTAAATAAAAATGACTTTTGTCATCGTATCAGTTGCTGTAAGTAATACGTACTGGTTTCAATTCAACGGGTAGATAGATTACTATGCTCCGTTGTTTTCACTATATATAACACATCACTGAATAAGTCCTGGGCCTGACCACTAATGGAACCTCTAACAAAATATCGGTATGATATTTCAATAGTGCCAACCTTCAAAAGTACAGTCAAAATTGTATGACATTTGGTCAATTTGTTATCGAATTACAGTGTCACTTTTGTTATTTTCAAAACAATGGATACAAAGCAATTTAGTGTGTTGATTTATCATTGCTTTTTAATGAAAAAAAATACCGTTTAAGCAGAGCAATGGTTTGACAAATGTTACCCGGACTCTGCTTCGCCCGAAACAAAGGTTAAATGTTGGTTGGTTAACATCTAACGCGGTCGTTCAGGCACAAATAATGCTGAACGCCCTGGATGTCCAAATGAGGCAGTTATTCCAGAAAACATCGAAAAAACCCTAAAAATCACTATGGGCAACCGCAAAGAGAAGTTGAGAGAGATAGCTGACACTCTGAAGATATCAGAAGGTAGTACTTTCACTATTATACACGAACATTTGGGTATGAGAAAGCTGTTTTCAAAATGGGTGTCGCGTTTGCTTACACCGGAACAACAACAACAACAAATTGATGATTCTGAGCGCTATTTGGGCATATTTATGCGCAATAAGTCGGAGTTTTTGCGTCAATATGTAATAATGGATACAACATGAATCCACCATTTCACTCCGGAATCAAATCGACAGTCTACAGAGTGGAGAGTAGCTGGTGAAAGCCGTCCGAAGCGATCAAAGACGTAGCAGTCAGCTGGCATGGTTATGGCCTCTGTATTTTGGGAAGCACACGGTATAATATTCATCGACTATATGGAACATGAAGAAAAATTAACAGCGACTATTATATCGAGTTGTTAGAGGGTTTTAAGGCCAAAATTGCAAAAAAAACACATTTGGCGAAGAAAAAAATTTGTTCTACCAAGTCAACGTACCATGTCACAAGTCGCTCAAAACAAAAGCAAAAATGCACTAATTGCTTCCGTATCTACCGTATAGTCCAGATCTGCCCCCACCAATTACCACCTCTTTGCCGAACTCAAAAAGATGCTCCGTGGCAAGAGATTTGGCTCGGATAAGGAACTCATCGCCGAAACTGAAGCCTATATTGAAAGCAAAGATAAATCGTTCTACAAGGGCGGCATCAAAAAGTTAGAGAAGCATTGACATGATTCGATCGCCGCCAAAGGAGGCTATTTTGATGAATAAAGAAGAATTTTTGCAAAAAATTGTTGTTTTATTACTTGGGCCCGGGGCTTATTGAGTGATGTGTTACATAGCACTATCTTTCTGATATGAATTTTCAGTCTGCGATACTGGTCAAAGTGATATATCCAACGATTTTTGCATTTTTTATTAAGTGGCGAAACGAAGCGGAGTCACTTACTAACTTCATGTTGTCCGTCCGTCCGAACAATAACTCGAGAACAGCTGGGAATTTCCAAATTCTGTTTTCACCAATCGACAGGTGTCCAAAAAGGCTTGTTTGCTAGTTATTTGGAAACTAATTGGTTAAAGGTCAGCGTTAGTGGCCTTTACGATTTCAAATTACATATCATTCAACTCGTCTTTGAACACTGATTAATTTAAACATAAACCTACAAACTAGAGGGTTCTCAAATTTGGGAGCCTGCTTCGCCACTTCGCCACTTCGCTATGCGTTGCAAGCTTTGCAGGTTTATTTATATAAATAATCTACTTTCGTCGCATGCTCCAACCTGGAACCTTTTTTCTTGAATTTAGGGAGAAATTGCATAGTAGTATCATATCATCTACCCTTAAGATGTAAGTTTGTCAAAAGACCAAAGGCATTTCTTGTAAATCTCATTTAGTTTGTGTGAAAGCTTAGGAATGGCTTGCCATGTTATTCTTGGTACTTTCGCGAGCTCTGGCAGCGACATTCTTTTAAAAGTTCTTCCAGTTTTCAGCTTTATTGTTCTTTGACTAATCTATTTGACACCATACAAATGAAGATTTTAACACTTATATCCTCAGGTCACTTTAATAAGTAGCTTAAAAACATAATTTTTCTCTAAATTTGCGCAAATCATTTCTCGGACTTTCCTGAAACTTTTTGTAATCTAAACATAAAAAGGAGGCAGTGTCGCAAATATTTCTTGTCGCATGATACTGTTTTCGCTACTCATTTTTAAATTAATTAAGAGGGCTTTCGCTATATTAGCTTTAAATATCTAGTCCTCTCTGGACTGATTGTATAATTTGCTATGGAGTCAAATAAAAAAAATTAGATTATGTTTATAGAGTAGAACCTTCTGAAGTGCATTGTAAAAATTTGAATAGATTTTGCTATCTATTGAAGCTAGGCGCTGTGAATTAAGTTAGATACCTAATCATTTGCTTCGATTTAGCTATAAAAGAAAGCTTCGACTTTCGTTGCATGATGATCGTTTTATGATGCCTAACATAAAAGGAAAAAATCAAAGCTTGCCATCAGCAGTAAAAAATTTATTATGTGTGACAAACTATTATTTTCATATTTATAAATGGTTATAACGGTTGTTGGTGATTAATTAAGCGACTGTTCGTGGTCTGCATTTTAGCAATTTAAAATCTATTCAAAAGCTATTTTTACATTTATATTTTAAATTACAAAGCACAAGGAAGCTGTTCAGTTTTCAAACATATAATTAAATGAATTTTTTGAGAGAAAGTTTGCAATCTGTCTTACATTATATCAAGAATTAGTAAATGTTTTAATTACTAAAGTAATAAATTATATAGGGGCACCATCGTCTTAGACGTTTATGAATAATATCGAGGTTGCCGTCACGGTCGAACGGAGGACGTAATTTCTTCAATGCAGATAGCCGCCGGAACAGGGGCTAGGACAATGTGAAAAATTTTAAATTTGTACTAAATGGTTTTAGGTGCTAGAGGTATAAATAGCAAGCATCAAAGCAGTCAGGGAAAGTCAACTGCTGGAAGTAAAGTAAACTATGCTAAGGCGACATAAATTATGTTATAGATAAATACAGCATAATTTTGCGTTATTAATTCAGTGCGTTGGGTATATAAATAGTATTAAGTAATTTATTTTCCTGTAAGGAAAGTTAATGGTGGTGAAGTATCATACCCTAGACAACTGCATTATTACTTTTCGTTCAAATAAACGCAGGTACTTGATTATTTTTAGTGACTGAGTAGGCCACCCTACAGGCATCAGAGAGTTCCAGAAGTAAACCCGGATCTGTACGCACCTCAGTCACGTACCTCAATCACGCGACAGCATTGGTTGTAGGAAAGTGAATAAGTAGTTTAAACGAATTTAAGTCTGTTATTCAATAAAATAATAATCACACATAAATTAACTTTTACGGTGATATCAAGCAGCACAGCCTGATGCATTAACATAGAGGCTCCGACAGGAATGTAAGGTGTTTTTGAAGAGACTGTCATATGCGTTAGGGTGGACCGAATGTTTTCGGAATGGTTCATATCTACTCATTTACAGATGCCATTTTAGTAGAACAGTAGAACACAATATTATGGTTGTTTAAGAACTGAGGCAAAACGACTTCGTGAGGCGACATAGGTTCACAGAAACGATGTTGGACTTGCTGTCAGATGATATCGTTTTGATCATGAGTGACGAGACCAACTTTAGTTTATCGGGGACGGCAAACAAACATAATTTTTATTAATAGACACCCGAAATCCCGCACAAATTGTATCAACACTGTTTGGTGTGGCGTATCTCGAATCTGCATTATTGGGCCTTACTTTTTTCGTGAAAATGGACGAACAGTGTCTGTTAATACAGATCGCTACCTTGCCATGTTGCGTGATTATTTCTTGCCAAAATGAAGAAGACGACCCATTAACCTCAACACAGTTTTGTTTCAGCAAGATGGGGCGACTTGCCATACATCAAAAGCAACAATGGCTTTTTTAAGACAACATTTGGATGTAGATGTGGAGTGGCCTGCTCGGCCACGAGACCTGCTAGCTTGTGACTATTTTTTATGGAGCTACCCAAAAACTAAAGTTCACATAGACCACCCTTATAATCTTGAAGCCCTTTCCTAAACCATAACGCAAAAAATTCAATACGTTTTGCGTAATGTGCTTCAAAGGAGTATGGACAATTTCGCCACCCAATGATAATGTATGAAAACAATACATTGAAATTCGTTTGAAAATAAGTGTGTGACAGTCTTTTCAAAAACACCATAGGTTACCAGCAGAATGGAAAAAGATTTGATTAAATTGACTCTATATGATAGGTCCATTATTTTGAATATCTTGAGCCTGCGAATTTCTTCTTCATCATCTAGGAAGTTTACTAGTAGACTATTTAGGTGATTTTGTAGCCTAACGTATAATTGGCGCTGAATTTCTTAATTTCTTACATTATGGTAGACATGTGTAAATCTTTATGAATAATTTTATTTGGTATATACAATGATGCACGTAGAACTTTTGATTAGAATCTCGTTGCATAGTCACTACTGACCCCCACAATTGCAGTCCATATGATCAGACCGATTTTTGTATTGCTATGTGCAGTAGGAATTTGCTCTTTACTAATAATTGAGAGCGTCCACCCACGTCGGTACATTTTTCTAAATTTAATATCTAATTAATTCTTTTTGGTCCAGATATATCTTCTTCGTGTGAGGCGACGATCAAGGTAGATCTAAAATTTTACATTTTCTGGTGACGGTATCTGTTAATGGTTTAGGAAGATTGGAGGACATGTTTCATTGCATACAATAAAATTCATGTGCCTTAATTTCATCTCATTCGCTCGGATACGCCATTTTGAGCCAACTTTGGATTTTATTAAGATAATTTTGTTATGTTATTTTCGGATTGTAGCAAAACATCATTAGAGCTGTAGTATCGGCAAAGATCTCTATCTCTGTTAGGTTGTGGTTGGAAGATCTGTAGTGTGTAGTAAATTCGGTGTAGGCGCAGCATGCCAGAACTGGTGAGTAGAGTGAAATGTCTAAATTCTGAAATTGGATTAGGTACTAGAAACTAAAAATGAAATTATCCGATCGTCGCAACTGCGTAGGACAATTTTTTTTGCTGCTTTTTGAACACTGAATTGTTTTTGTATGACCTTGTAAAATAAATGTAAAAACTTTAAAGAGTTACAATTGCTATTATATAAAAAAAAATGATTAGTTTGAATACTTTTGGAATTCACCACGTATTAGAATGCGGATTAAATCAGTTTACATTTTACTCTACTTATTTTATTGTCCGCTTCAATCATAGCGGGTTTTTTGTCGAGTGATAATTCCAAAAATCGTTTAAATTGATGACGTTTACAACGCACGGAGTTTCCTCTTGGAAAATACTTAACGGCTGAACGCCAAATTGGTTGTTAACTCGCTGGGATTTTATTACGAGGAAGTTGAACTATCAAATGGGATTCTTACCGCGCGCAAATTGCAATGTATATGAAACACTAGTGGAAATTTCCGTAGTTATATGTAAATTTTATGGTTTGCAACAAGTTTATTACAACAAATTGATTTTTTTCTATAAACTTTGTTATTGTTATTACTCTCGCTCTAACGTTGGCAGTTAGATAACAGCAGGATTCACTTTAATTAGCATCCTTACACAAAATTTGTATATAATAGTTGCCTTTAAATTTTTAATTGGGATAAACAAGTATGTAAATATTAAATTAATAATAATTTCCGGAAAATTTGTTTTTACACTAATACTTGGATTCTTATCTTTAAAGCTATGGTTATTTATTTATTGATTTATAGTTAGTTACTTTAGTTTCATGCATATACAGGGTGGATGAAAAATAATTAGGGATTAAAATTGATAATAAATTCCATTCTTTTAATACAAATTTATTTAAACATATTGTGCGTGTACGTTATCAAATAAGAAAGTGAAAGCAGCTAGTCAACAAGTTTCTCAAACGGTTGGGGATGGACTACACAGTCCATCCAATTCTGAAGGAAGTCGTTTGGGTTATTTTTGAAAAATTCCTAAAACCTCCAAGTCTTCCAATGTGCGAGGCCTTGTCCTATACATACCCTCTTTTGTGCATTCCCAATTTTAATGCCTATTTACTTTTCATCCAGTTTGTACTACTAAACATACAAGTTTTACAATTTAATGGTTTAACATGCATCGCAGGTAAATGTTTGGTATTTTATCTTACGCTACTACACTAGCGGGGGATAAGAAGTAGCAACACACAAACGTCAATCTTGTTTGCACGCGGTATCCTCTGTTAGATAACTAACGAGGTTCTGACGACCGAGTAATGGCGGAATAACCGTACTACATGTTGTACCTGAACATGTCTGTTTGGTAAGCATTTATGATGGCAGCTCCATTATTAAGTGGCGAAGCGAAGCGGAGTCATTTACTAACTTCATGTTGTCCGTCCGTCCGTCTGGGCAATAACTCGAAACGGCTGGGAATTTCCAAATTCTGTATTCACCAATCGGTGACCAAAAAGGCTTGTTTGCTAGTAATTATGAAACTGATTGGTCAAAGGTCAACTAGAGGGTTCTCAAGTTTAGAAGACTGCTTCGCCACTTCGCTATGCATTGCAAGGTTTGCAGGTTTATTAAAATCGGGCGCGGAAGGTTAACCACCGACTCGTCCTAAATTTAATATTAGCGAAACCTCAATAGAAGGTAGCTCGACTGTCTCACCGTTAATGACCTTTAGCATAAAATCAAGGACACGATTTGGTACACGGAACATTTTCTAGAACCTACCCGACTAGCTCAGCTGTTGCGAGAAATGGATTTGTCGAGAGTACAAGTCATTGGTTTAAGTAAAGTCAGGTGTCTGAGTATGTGAATTCACAACTGCAGATTGCAAAACCTTTATATACTCAGGTCCAGCAGAAAACGATAACAGAATAAATGGAGTAGGACAAAAGAAGATCAAAAAAGCTTAATAACATGGCATCCGATTTCGGATAGAATTATTGTAGCAAAATTCAAATCCAAAGCCCGCAACGTAGCATTAATCCAGTGCTATACACCAACCTGACGCTCCAAATAAAAAGAAAAAGAGAGTTTTTACGAGTTATGAAATAAAAATGTAAGACAATACAAGAAAGGTAATATACTATTACTAATGGGAGATTGCAATACAAAGTAGGCAAAGACAATTAAGACGTAGAACCGCAACGAAAATGGAGAACTGCTCATAGAATGTTGTCTCACAAACGATCTAGTTATAGGCGGAACAATATTTCTGCATAAAACCATACATAAGAGCACTTTATTGTCGCCGGACTACAAAACATATAATAAAATCGACCATACCACTATCAGCAGGAAATGGAGACATTCGCTTCTTGATGTCAGCAACGAGGTGCGACATAGCAAGTGATCACTATCTGCTAGTTGGTATTTTTCAAATTAAACTCCAAGTGGGAAAACGAGCAAACACCAAATGCTCCCCTGTAAAATATAACTTGGAAAAACTTAAAAATTCCTTCGTAGCTCGTGAATTTGTGGGTAAAATTAGACATAACAATTATGATAAGCAAGAGTATGGAGGAAAAATAATTAAACCAACAGTCATAACATAAGTTGGACTAAATACAAAGAGAAACTGCACGAAACTGAAACACAACTAAACAAAAAGTAAGATAAAAATAGATTACAGCCAAATCTTGAAGCTAATTAACGAAAGAAAGTAAATAAAGAACAGAATCAATTCTGCAGTCACGCCAAATGAAAAACTAACTTTGGCAACTCAACTTCACTAAATAAATCATAGAATCAAAAGTGTGGCTAAGTCTTCAGATCCAGCATTTCGTAACATTTCGATTGACAATTTCTTTACATTACTTGAATAGTTTTTGTTGCGTATTTAGTGTAAATCATTGTAGAACCATTATTTTTAGCATTTCTTTTCCATCTCTAATTTTTTTCTTTTTATAATTTATAAAAAAAGTCTTTTCTTCTTCGGAAACATGGGATTTTATATATATTTTTTTCCATATTGTCGTTAATTTATACCCTTTTTAATATCTCTTCTAATCTCTTCGTTCAAATAAATGTATTGCTTTGTGTCCTTTCTATTTTATTTTAGTTTTCTATGTTAGTTTATCAGGTTTTGTGTATGTATATCTATTTTGGTCATCTTCGACTGGTGTTCTTTTGTTTTTTGTAAGATTTTCTTTAACATCAATAAGAAAAGAATAATAGAAGTATGTTTTGAAAACAATCTCTTGATAGCAAACACAAAATTTAAACATAAAGACATACACAAATACACGATAGTATCCGAAAGCAGGAATGAGAAATCAACGATCGACTATTTTTTGGTGAGTAAGAACGTATGGAAAAGAGTAAAAGATGTAAAAGAGAAGCAAAGATAGGAAGTGATCATTACCTGAAAATAATCTTCTTCTTAAAGTGCTTTATTCATTATTGAATGTTGGCAACAATCGAGGCAAAATTTTGTCTATCTTTAGTGTCTCTTATCAACTCAAGTGTACTCATGTGGGTCCAATCTCTAATGTTCTTAAGCCAGGAGCATCTCCTGCGACCTCGCCCTCTTTTGCCTTCAACTTTTCCTTCCATAATGAGCTGCAAAGTATTGTATTTGTCATTCCGATATAAATGTCCAAGATAAGCTGTTTTTCTTTTTTTAATAGTTAATAGGAGTTCATTTCTTCTATTCATTCGTCTCAGGACCTCTTCGTTTGTGATATGCTCTGTCCAAGGTATACGTAGCATTCTTCTAAACACCCAGTACTCAAAAGCTTGTATTCTCTTTTCTGTATTAGCCTTGAGGGTCAATGCTTCAGCACCATATAATAGTATTGAGTATATATAGCATTGTACAAATCTGTATCTGGTTGTAAGACGAAGACTGCGGTTGGTAAGTAGTTTTTTGAGTTTTTGGAATGCTGATCTTGCTGTTTCTATTCTTATTTTTATTTCCGTTTCTGGGTCTCCATTTTCTGTCAGCCAGCTTCCCAGGTATTTGAATTTTTGTACTTTCTCTATTTGTCGATTATATATTATAAGTTGTGTTTGTGCTATTGGTGTTTTGCTGAAAATCATGTATTTTGTCTTTTTAGTATTTATCTTTAACCCTATTGCGTCTCCTTCACGGCTTACTGCATCCATCAGCCGTTGTAGTCCTTCTAGGCTATCCGAGATTATTGCGGTGTCGTCAGCGTACCTTATATTATTAAAAAGTTTACCGTTTATTTTTATTCCGTCTTCGGAGTTTTCTAGGGCTTTGACAAAACTGTCTCTGAATAAATATTAAATAATAGTGGTGAGAGGATGCAACCTTGCCTCACTCCTCTTTTAATTGAGATAGCTTCCGTATTTTCATTATCTGTTCTCACTGTGGCGTTTTGGTTCCAGTATAGGTTTCTAATAGCTATTATGTCTTCTTGATCAAGTCCTTTCTCAGTCAGTACTGTCAATAGTTCGTCGTGCTTTACACGGTCGAAGGCTTTTTCATAGTCGATGAAGCACACGTAGATATCTTTTTGTTGGTCACGGCATTTTTGTAGCAGAACTGACAGGCTAAATAACGCTTCTCTGGTACCAAACCTTTTTCTAAATCCAAATTGGGAGTCGCTCAGATCTATTTCACATTTCTGATATATCCTACGGTGTAAAATTTTTAGAAATAACTTGAGAACGTGGCTCATCAAGCTTATGAGTCGAAAATCATCGCATTTATTTACGTTGGGTTTTTTGGGTATAGTGAGAAACTCCGATGTCATCCAATCAGAAGGCATTTTCCCAGTTTTATAGTTTGCATTAAAAAGATTAGTAAGTAATGTTATGTTTTCTTCATTTAGCAGTTTCAAAAATTCGTTATGAATCTGGTCTGGTCCAGCTGCTTTGCCGTTTTTAGAATTTCGTATTACGCTTGTTGTTTCACTTTGTAATATATTTGGTGCATGCTCCGTTGTTCTTATATGTTGTTCAGTTCTCACATCTTCAAAGGTCTGTTTTATATATTCTTCCCATACTTGTTTTAGATCTTCTTGGTTTGTGATTAGTTGGTTGTCGTTATTTAACATTTTGTTGTAGTTATATTTCTTAGTCCCTCCTATAGTTTCTTTGATCTTTTTGTGTAGGTTAAAAGTCTCGTGTCTCTTTTCTAATTCTTCTATTTCATTGCATTTCTCATTTAGCCATAGTTCCTTCGCTTGTCTTATCTTCTTTTGTATTAGTTTATTTAGTTGTTTATATTGTTGTTGATTTTTGTTCTTGTATGTTTTTCTGTTGTCCATTAACGTTAATATTTCTGATGTCATCCATGGTTTCTTATTTTTGTTACGATTTTGTCCGATTATGGTATTTTGTGTGTTTGTGATGGCTAGTTTTATTTTGTTCCAGATAGATTCGATAATCTCTGTGCGGTCTGTATCGTCTACATCAGTAATTACATTATTTATTAACTCGTGTATTCCACTGCATGCAGTGGAATGATTCTTACAGTTTCTGTGAACCTATTTTCTTGTCATATCGCTTTCGTAGTTTTTTGAGACGTATGTTAATGTATCCTACAACAGGATTATGGTCTGAGCCCACATCACTTCCGGGATATGTTTTAACGCCTGTTAGTCCATTTCTATATCTCTTGTTAATTAAGAAGATAATCTATTTGATTTCGTATAATGTGTTCCGGGGTGTGTTGTGGAGACGTCCATGTATAGAGGCGCCTAGGTGGTAACTTGAACCACGTGTTCATGATGACCATGTTTTCTTCTTGGCAAAATTGTATTAATCGTTCTCCTCTATCGTTTTGTTCGCCCAAGCCAAAATTTCCCACAATGTCTTCTACTTTGCCTTGGCCTGAAAATAATAAAACTAAAAAAAATCAATGAAGAAAATAATTGAGAAAAAAGAAGGAAAATAAATGAAAAAATAAAAATTTTCAAACTAAGAGAGGAAAACTATCGAAAAGAATACCAAGAGATACAAGATGCCAAACTAAAAGGTAAAGAATAAAACACAAGCATAGAGGAAAAATCGGAACACCCTAAAAACAGCATTTCAGCTGCGAGCTGTGGAAAAACAAAAATATCAAACAATAACGATATGCGAACAAAAATAAAGAATAATAAAAAACAAACGGGAAAATACTCAGCTACGAAAATGTCAAATACTACAAAAAATATGAAAATAAGTTAGAATAGCAATTAAACACTCTAAGAAGGAATTGTGAGACACAAAATTACAGAAAACGATAGAGATAATGGAAAAATATTCTATAGTACATTAAAACAAGTATAATATGCTAAATATTAAAGATAATAAAGGTAATATAATAACCAAAAAGATAAAATGAGAAATAGATGGGAAAGTATTTCAAAAAGCTACACACGGACATACAAAACCAAGAGGAAGGATAAGATGAAAAGTATGGAAATTAAGAGACAAGAATAGAAACTATAAGAGAAGAAGAAATAGAAAAGGCAATAAAGACGTTAAAAAAAGGTAAAACACCTGGTAAAAACACCATCATTACAAAAATGATAAAAAACATGGAACGAGAAGGAATAAACAAACTAATAGAAATAATAAATGATGTATTAAAAAGCGCAAGAGTGCCGAAGATTTGGAAACAAATATAATTTTACCCATATATAAAAAGGGGGACAAAGAAAATACAATAATTACAGAAGAATTACGCTATTAAGTGTCCCTGGAAGACACGCAATGCAGATTCAGGAAAAATAAAAGTATCCAGGACAAGAGGAATACAGGACATGTATAAAGGAAATACGAGCATAGTAAAAACAAATACCAAAGTCTCCAAAAATTTGAAACTAGACAAGGACTTAAACAAATGTGTGTATTAAGTCTCCTTTTATTTTCAGTGGTACTAGATGATGCACTGAAAAAAGCCAAGGAAAATATGAAAAACTAACATTGGGATATTGGCAAATGAGACAAACATAGCTGACAGAATTAATGTTCGCATATGACATGAAAGATAATTTACAATGCAAGTTTAAAGTATTCGACAAAGGACTAAAGAAGATAAACACAAAAATTAATAAAATATCAAACAAAAACGATGATAATTTTGAATACAAAGAAACTCCATGAAATCAGACTAGACGGAAAACAAATCAAACAAGTAGAACACTTTAAATAATAAGGAGCAATAATAGAAGAAAACGAGAAGTTGGACAAAGAAATAAATGAAAATTGGGAAAAGTGAAAAACATATTCAATACAATGAAGACAACATGATTTTAAATAGAGAAGTGCTTAAAAAGATAAAACCGAGGTTGTAAAAAAGTGGTTAGGCCATCAATCATATACAGTGGTGAAACAAAAATCAAGAATGAACGCAATGGAAATGCGATTTCTGAGAAAATAAAAAACATAAAGGACAAAATAAGAAATAAAACGTTTAGACAAAACCTACAAATAAAACCAATTAATGGAAAGGTTATAGAAGGACAACTCAGATGGTTTGGGCATGTGTGCAAATGCGGGACAAGAGACTTACTAAAAAAGTGTTTGAAACACGAGTGCTGGAAAAAAAAAAGACGACCAAGAACAAGATGGATCGACAGAATTAGAGAAAAAGCAGAAAAAGGAAAATAAAATGGGATAAAATACGAAACCTAACGGAAGATAGAAAACGGTGGAGACAGCAATATAGGACTCAATTCCACCAACTTTACATCTAAACGTAGAAAGGCCTAGGACTAAGTAAGTAAGTAAGCTTTTCTATAGCATTTTGGTAACATTCGAAATCTTTTTTATATGGTGATCTAGAATTTAATTTATTATCCAACAATGTTCGAAAAGATGTTCTATAATTAAATAAAATCGAATCTCAACTCGGTCGACGTCTTTGTAAGACTTCAAACTTTAACTTGCAAATCCGTCGACACCTTCATTCTGCTGAAAACAAACAGCTTTGACTTTACAACACGGGATGTTTAGTCTGTGTCTAGCGATGCATTTCACTTTCTCCCGGATGGCTATCAGATCCAATCTGCAAGTTTGTCTCGTCTATAGTAAAGATAGTCTTTTCCTCGCTCTACCATTGTTCACCCGCGACCTGTCCGAATACAATTGTCGCCCTTCAGGCTTCTCCTCACTAAATGGGATGCTATCTCGCTCGTTTCTTTCATAAACCGCTTTCACTTGATTTCGCTTGATCCAAAATTATTGCTCCGATCCAGTTGTAAGTCTGTTCTGGTCTGCTCCCTGCAAAATAAAATTAAAGGCGATTACTAGCTCCGACAAACTTTACTGTTGTTATCAATTATAACTGAAATATCAGTCATTTTTTGGGAAATTCGGCACGCTAAATATATTTCAACTGGCTGTTTAAACAAAAATTGCTATGATGCATATAGAGCAATAATTATCCAACGTACTATAATACCAGGATTACAGTTATATTGATATATAACATACTTTTATCACATTCCAGTGCGCAATACTTGTAAAGAGTAAATACAATACCGGTTAAAAATATATCAACTTTTGGTATTCCCCTCATATCTTTTTTGTGTTTACATTTTTTTTTAAATTTTGACACTTCTTTCACAATTATGCGGTTATAAATTTTGATCGTTTCAAACGCCTGTTCATAAAGTTGTTAAAATAATTGTAACCAGTGAAAATCACCGTTTTATTTACTTTTTTAAGAATTTCATATTTAGTTTCGTTTGTTCTTGATTTTTTGCATTTCTTAAATAATAATAGTTGTGCCAGGTATCTCCAGATATCCAGAAGGCTACTGGCATTGGTTGTGCCTAAGGTCGAACTCTCCGTAAGTTGCTGGCACAGTTCAACCTTGACGAAAGCATAATTTTCCATTTTCTGAAGCACTGTATAATACAAGGTGGTATTGTGAAAAAGTCCAAGTCTGGTTGTTCTAAGATTACCTCGAGACTTTTCGACAGGAACGTCATCCTGCGACAACCCCAGCCTTATGGCAGCCGATATTTCTCGACAATTGTGTGACCCGAAACCATCTGTTCGTACTATCAGACGTTCTTTGTAGCAAACTGGACTTGATGAACGTCATCCGGTCAAGAAACCGATGATTTTGAAAAAGAATAAGAAAATGCGCATGGAGTGGGCGCAGGCATGTTGTATAGAATGAACGGGACTCAGAAGATTCGTCGTTGCCAAGGTACTGGTTTCGAACCCAAGTATCAGATTCCCACGATGAAGCACGGAGACGGAATGTCATGGTAGAAGGGTGGTGTCTCCGGACATAGCCCCTCGGGAGAATACGCGACATTATGGATCGATATCTGTATGAGGACGTCCTCGTGAACACGAATCATCTATATACCATGCAGAACATGGGTAAAAGCTTCATTTTCCAAACCTCGTTCAAAGTATGTCTTGGACTGGTTCATTCAGCATTGCATGACTCCTCCAACTCAAATATCACTTTTGGATAGAGCTGAAGTGTCGTCTGGTTGGCAAAAATGCCAAGAATACAGATGAAAAGTATGCCGAACTCAAGAAGACAAATTTTCTCCATCCATACTCTTCTAGACTCCATGTCTCGCGGGTTCCAGGCCGTCATTGATGTCAAGGGTTATGGTATTAGACTGTTGTTGTTCACTTTTAGTTGATTCTTGGACATTGAGAGTTTTTTCCGTGTTTTTATTTAATGTTTGTTCCGTTGCTGTATTTTGATCATTTTTGGTGTGCTAATAAAGTTTTTTCCAGTCGAGTTGTTTTGTCTTTTTCAAAAAATTTGAGCAACCGTGTAAGATAACTTAAAAAGGATTTCCTAAAATTTCAGTAGAATGTGCAAAGAAATAAAAAAGTTATGGCAAAAATACTAAATTGAAATATATTTTTGACCGGTACTGTATTACGGCGTTTAAAAATGATCGACATTTCCCGAAAGTCCAGTTGTGCCGTAAATAAAATGCGTACCTAGTACGTATGTAAAAATATAATTACTGTGCTACGTGATGCCATCAAATGACGTAATTGGAACACGCAGAAGAACAGATAGTGAGTTATTTGTACAGTTCTGCAAGTCCAGTTGTGGACAAAGCGGAAAACCATCGTAGCAAACATTTGTGGGCGGTATGATTTGGTTGTTTGGAGGGAGTGATCGTTTCGGACATCCAAGTCGCAGTACTATGTTTTGCTGAATACAGGAATTCAAAAATGGTGAGGACTGTGCTGAGAAAGATCATTTACCAAATGCACCAAAACCAAACATTACATAATGTATGTCTGATTTAATAATGGCAAATAAACTAATGAGGTACTGTGTACTGGCGGATACAACAGGTGTGTTCACAATGAGTTCCTCATACTCTTATCAATTAATAAAAGCATGTAGAGGTATGCCAATATTTGATGCAACTGTACAGCGTGGATTCGAAGGCGTTTTTAAGTGTCTAATCACAGCAAACGCCGATTTATGAAAAGACAACACATTAAAAGTTCTCACCTCAAGGAGACACGGAAAACATTATTTATTCCAAAAGAAATAACGATTTCTTTTAGAATCACAAGTCTTCCACCTCGTAAGAGAATGACTAGCCATTATGGGAAAATAAATGTTAGTCTTCACACCGTTGCTACCTTACAGACTCTCGGGTACACCTCGTTGCCTCACGCTTTGTTTAACATAGCGAAATTTTCCTCCAATAATGAGCTTCAGTTGGCTGTCCACAAGTTGCGGCTTGTAATACCTAAAAAATAATTTTCTTATAATATTATTTCTTATAACTGGCAATTCACATTTAGAAAATCAAAGTCCACAAACTTTTCTTTTCAATAAGACACCTATTCTGTACAAAAGTAACAATTTATTAAAACTTATGTTGTTTGTATATAGTGTATCGACGTCTATATTCTAGATATAATCAATGTTTTTCGACTAATGGTAGAAATAAAGATGTCAACATTCCAAACACTTCGTTAATTTTAGAATTCTTATATAAAATGGTATATTCACAGTTGAGCGTGGATTTAGAGATACCTGAACTATTAGGACGAAGATGTTAGCGCAAAACTAAAAGGGTGAATTATAGGATATCCCAAAGAAATGCACTCATTCTTTAAATGACAATAAATTCAGTGTTTGTTGACCAGAAACAGTTTTGTTAATAGTATCTGGTGAACTGTATAAAAAATGTAGCATTTCAATGCAAAATTGTCGAGAGTGATAAAGTTACCTTTAGGTTAATGGCGTAATTAATCGACATAATTGCATCTACCGAGCTTTTCAAAGCATGTTACCAAAGATAATACTGTGATGTAGAATATCAGCATTGGGTATTATAAGGTCATTGCTTTTGAGCAGACTGGTGACCATTTACCGAAACATTCTGCAAGAATCTGTCGGTCTACGCATTGCAAAGTTCTTTGATGACGAATAAATTTAAATTTAGCAAAATGGAGCAACTATTCATTAACATAGTAATATAAAGACCTATCTCAATGCGACCAAAAGAAAAAAACAAATTAGGTGGATAACTAGTGTTAAATTTCTTGCGTGTTCTCCAGACTTCACTTCAAAGAATTTATTTTAATGAGAGTACCTTTACTGCACAAAATTAGCAAGGATCGGTGAGCTGAAAGAGAAAAATTTATTGTGAGAATGTTGCGCAGTTCCAATAAATTCAAATATTTGTATACACGCATTTAGTTTACTTTAATATTTATTAATTTAAACCATTCAACAATTATTACTAAACCAACACGCATTGCATTTATTATCATTCAAAAAGTGAATACAATTTTGGGTCGCCCTGAATTCTAGATGCATGACAAAGATTTGTTTTTCATTAAGCGCACTAATAGAAGAGTCTTGATAGATCTTTAAAATTATTGACAAATAACTTGCGCAACATTAAATAAATATTCTGTATGATTTTGTGTATGAAATGATGATAACAATCAAATAGCTCAAACAGATTATAAAACATGCGACAAGCTATGATTTTATGTCAGACAAAATATTATATAACGTTAAACAAACTGTTTGGTAGCGGTAATACGTAAATATGTGTTGGGAATTCCCACGCTTACCATGGATAAAAATAAGTAGATGAGAAATGAACCGTACTTCCTAGAAAAAGCTCTTATCTTCATCATGTTGTTCGTTACATATGCAGTAATCGTAACGATCAAGTTTTTTTGTTAGCACCAGCAAAAAGGTAACCTTTTTGGGTCAAAATACTCCACTAAGTATCCTTACATACAAGGTACGCCCAGAAAGTAATGTATGTATGTATATATGCACTTAAGATCCTTCTAAACTAACATTCTTTAATAATACATCTTTACTAAGCGTCATAGCTCTCCTGGAAGTCTTGAAATGAAATCTCTTTCAGATAATTTGTCCCAGAAGCCTACAGGTTTATAAGAGTCCCAAAAGTGTGTTCTTTCAAGTTAAATTGACACACAGTTATTCTTCTCCAGAATCAATTTATCACAAACTTTTAGCATCTGCAATTTTGTTGAGAAGATTTTATGAACAATGGATTTTGGAAGTCATACTTCATCTGCTGTTAATCTAACACTCAGACATCGCTCAGAGTCCAAAATGGCGTTTACCTTAGCCACCTTATTTATTTTCCGAACAGCTTATATTACTTAAACACTTATGCTTTTGATAAAACATCCTTTCTGTAATCTTACTGTATTATAGTATGTATTTTGGCACTGCGTTGCATTTTAATCTGTAATGCGACGTTCAAACAGATGCCCGTTTTACAAGCAAGCCGCATTCTGTAAAAACAAACGAATTGGGTCGGGTGGTTTTCCATCAAGTCTGAAGACCCCCCCCCCCCGTCTTTTCAGTTTGGACTAAAAAAATAAGTTTCATTGCTTTCCGAGCGTAACTTATAGATAACTGAAACTAGTATTGTAGGATCAGATGTCGAAATACAGTCAACGATATAATTGTCCAATTTTGCATATGTTTGGAGCTGAAACGAAAATAATCTGTACATACATCGTAGAAGCTCTTTGATACTTCGATATTGGGACAAATATTCTAAGTTCTTAGGATTCTTTACCCAATACAGTTGATTAAGACCTGGCCTCTGGCAGTATTTTAAAAAGTGTTCTAAACTCCACTAAAAAAGTATGGGGTAATGATGAGGAGAAATAGTTAACGATTTTGAACCTAAAATGGAAGGTAAAAACGATAGACATGTCAGTAGAATCAGGTACCTTGATGCCATTTTTCAAATTAATATGAATAATGTTTATCTTTTTTAAGACTCAGGTATCCTCTATTGGACACTTGAAAGGAGAGTGTCAGTTGCTTTATTGTTTGCAACGTTTGCATATTCTAGATTCTGAATGTAAAGTGGAGGGTAACCAAAGTCATGCGCACTTTAGCTTTAATTGGGCCCATTGTACTACCTCCTTTGTCGCCTCTCTCCTCACACCCATTAGTCAAGCCAACTAAGTCTTGGCACGTAAAAAAGAAATTCTAATTTATATTTTATTTACCCACCTGAGATTCGAAAACAAAACAAAAGAAATTATTTTAAATAAATATCATAACAGTGTTTAAAGCTAAAGTAGGGTGATATACTATATTATAAAAAAAGCAATAAAGAATGAATGAAAAAAGAGTAGATTTTTTTATAAACAAGATGCAAGTACAGTAACACAGCATTATGTATATAACTGCATATATGTCGACATATTAAAAGTAATAAAAAATTATGCAACCACCAGTACTTATACAGAAGAAACATACCGAACAATGTTATAAAGAAAAATAAATGTTGTACAGAAAACCCTATAAAATACCTATTAATCGTAGAATATTTTAATGCAAATATTAGAGAAAAGCAAAAAAAAAATAAGAAAATGAATGAACAAGGTGCAGAAGATATGGTGATAAATTTTATAGGACTACGACTTGAGGCTATGAACCTTTGTTAAGAAGAAATAGAACAAACAGACGTGGTGAAACTCAAACTGGCAAACCAAAAACAATATAAGCTTTATCAGGTCTTCTCACAAACAATAAAAAGTGATCATATGTTGGCGAACGATAAAAATAAGTGTTAACATTAGAAATGGAAGAGCCAGATCTATATAGTAATAAAAATAAAGTTACAGAACGAAATTTAAAAAAAATAATTGCGCTAAATATAACTGTAAAAAATAGAAAAAGGAAAGAGGAAAAGAACCGACAAAGAAGTAAAAAGAAAATCGGGAAGCTCCAGAAAAGGTGCAAGGAATAAAGCAATGACACGAATCATAAACGCCAACTATGAAATAAAATAAACACTAAAATAAACTAAAAGAAACAATGCGTTAGAAGACAGAATATTTTCATAAATGATAATGGGCGGTTACTACCAAAACAACTTAAATATTATTCATTCAATGTTTGGAAAGAAAAAATTGAAATATTGAAACAATATTTCTCAAAAAGGTGACAAAATTTACTTAGAAGCCTTATACTAGGTGCGGTAGAGAAATCTGGTGTTTATAGAATGGATAATTCTCAAAAATAGTGGAGATCTAAGATTTCTACCTACTTGCAATACCTTCATAACGATATGTCGTTTTAGTTGCAATGGAGAGCTGGGGGCTTATCGTATTTTATAATAATACAATTGATTAGAAAGAACGATTTAGTGATATAGGTTCGATAGCTTTTTAGTCGGAAGATTCCCTAAGCGAGATACGATATTAAGTTGGATCCATGCATTCGTACAATTAGTTTTATAATAAAACAAACATTTCCTGACCTTCCTTAATGTGTACACACCCCAGAAAATGTAAGGAGTAGTTGCAGTGTTTCAGATTTCGTATCGGTCTGTTTGTCGTATTTTATACCAGGGGTTAAAATTTTACCGCTACAAGCTAATGGTGGTTCAACAATTTCAAGCACAAAATTACCCTCATAGGCTAACGTTTGCTGAAAGAATGCTTATGAAGGGCGGTGAAGCTTATTTTTACATGTACAGGCAAAATTATCGATATTGGGCTGTTGAGAACCCACAGAAAATCTACGAACATCCACTTTATAGTCCTAAGCCGACCCCTTAGTGTGAATCTTATTTTGTTGAAATGGCAAGAAACACAGTTACAGTAAATTTGAGGATACCGCATAATATTCAATGGTTTATTGCATGTTGCCCCAACACGTCATATGTCGCTTTGGAGGTGTTTCTTGACTATTTCGTTACCCAACCTTAACTTTTGCAATTACTTTATTTAGGACTATTTACAAAGAAAGGTATAGAGTAAACCCCGCGCACTGGAAGAATTGAAGGATGCTATTCGCAAAGAAATTACTGTGATCAACAACGATTTACTGCGAAGAGTAGAGCGGCTGCAAGAATGTCTGAGACAGAATTGACACTATCTACCTGATGTTATATTCTAAACATAACATTTTTTATTTTATATGGTAACATATTACCTTTATTTTGGTCTAATAAAATGTGTTTCAGATTTTTAATTGTTAATTGAAAAAAAACTTATTTTTCTGCTGCATTTCAGTTATATAAAATAGTCACAAAAATAATTACCACTTCACCAAGAAATTGGATGAATACTAGTTTTTTGTGTGCCTACAACATTGGTCGTCATAGAGTTTGAGAAGTCGTTTGACTCAGTTAAATGTTACTTAGGTTATTATTCTTACAATCCTTATAATAAAGGGTGTCCCAGAATTAACGCAAGATTTAAATTTGCCGCCATTTATGCAGTAAAGTGTTGACAACCCTAAAACAAAAACATATCGACAGCTGACAGTTTAGGGTTAGTAAAAATGGAGCGTTACACGATAGAACAACGTGTCTTCATTATTGAACAATATTTCAAAAATAATGAAAGCTTGGCGGCCGCTGTTCGAAAATTTCATACAAAATATGGTCGGAATAGTGTTTTGATTTCGTCAACTGTGAAGAGATTAATTGAAAACTTCCGAGAGACAGGATCCGTTGGAGACGCCAAACACACTGGTCGTCCAAAAACAAGCCGTTCAAATGTCAACATCGAAGCAGTGCGTGAGAGTGTCGGTGACAATCCAGGAACCTCAATTCGGCGTTGTGGACAAGAATTGCAAATTTCAAGAAGCTCTCTACAGCGCATACTCACTAAAGATCTGTGTCTCCTTGCTTACAAAATTCAATTAACACAACAACTGAAGCCTAATGACCATGCACAACGAAGAGAGTTTGTTGAATGGATTATTGAGCATCAACAAATGGATGCTGATTTTTCGAGCAAAATCATCCTAAGCGACGAAGCACATTTTCACCTTGATGGGTTTGTTAATCGCCAAAATTGCAGCTTTTGGGGTTCTGAGAACCCACATTTGATTGTCGAAAAACAAGTGCATCCACAACGTGTCACTGTTTGGTGTGGATTTTGGGCTGGAGGCATAATTGGAGCATACCTTTTTGAAAATGAGGCTGGTCAAGCAGTGACTGTTACTGGTGCTCGATATCGCGACATGATAACACAGTTCTTTTTGCCGAAATTGGATGATATTGATGTGGCCAATATGTGGTTTCAACAAGACGGTGCCACATGCCATACAGCCCGTGAAACACTTCAATTACTGCATGAGACATTTCCAGGTCGTGTACTCTCTCGTTTCGGTGATCAGAATTGGCCCCCTACATCGTGTGATTTAACACCGTTAGATTTCTTTTTATGGGGTTATTTAAAATTACAGGTCTATGTCAACAAGCCCACAACCACGCGTGCATTAAAGTAGGAGATCAACGTTGCATCAACGAAATTCAGCCACATTTATGCAGAATGGTCATGGAAAATTTCGACAAACTAGTGCGTATGTGTATGCGAAGCCGTGGAGGCCATTTGCCCGATGTGTTATTCCATAAATAACCCTATCCTATGTACTTTATGATTCAATAAAAAAAATTACAATCAAAAGACTAAAAACTGTGTTTTCTATTTAATTCAAATCTTGCGTTAATTTTGGGACACCTTTTACTACTAAATTAACTATAAATATGCGGAACCAATAAAATATATTAATAAAAATACTACCTGTAAAATCATACTGCAATTGGAATAAGGCATAATTTGCATAGGTTATTCACCACTTTAAAGAATAAAAACATTACTAGATATTAAAAAATTATTAGTGGGAGTACAAAAGACAATTAGATTGGTAATAAAAGTGTTAAAAATATCCTTAAGTAACCTATCTTCACCTCTACCTACTACTCTTCGCCAATTTCACATGGAAGCTGATATAGTCTCAAATATTGTGATGTAAGATAAGTCATTGGCACTAAGCTGGAGCTGTTCAGCAAAGACTTCTGGTTTGTTTATAGACCACAGAATTTACTCTGACAGAGGTGACATTTTCTAAAGGCCTTTTTTAAGGTTACTCAGTGAACTTGCATAATACTCATAAAATTTATAACACGTTTTGGGTTTGTGGAGTTCAAATGTCTTTCCCTAAATCTCACTAGAAGTTCTGGAGGGTATAATGTGTTGCGGAGAATAATGGAGAAGACTTTTGTAAATATAGCTTTTGATGACCCATTTACACATCATAATCTTTTAATTTCATAGTTTCCAAGCGGTTGTCTAAAAGGACTTTGAGTCCGAACTTCACGCTCGTTTGGATTTACTTACTTGTTAGGAGTCGTACTCGAACCTTAAGGTTTCTCTAAGAAGTCGACTTATCGATGGATATGTATGCGACTATATTCTTAGTCTCGTTAATTGAAAAATATGTTTGTACACCATCTTATCTGTTTTATTCCTCACAGTGCATTTAGTTTTGAGATAATTTAAATTTTTATGGTTATTTACAAAAATTAAGCAATACGACAAAGTGTATTTTGGTGAAAGTAAAAGTTGAAATACAAGAACACGTCTAAACTCACTCATTATCTCTGTTGTATTTTGAAGGTATAACCAGCCGACATTTTTTCTATATAATTATCACCCTACCATCTTTTTGCAAATAATTAGAAAAATCTTCGAAGGTAATGTGATTCAGAGCCATTAGGAAGTATATTCGCATTATTTACAAGAAGCAGTTTTCATTTATTTTTAAGTTTTGTGTTTGGTGAGCAGTTCAAACCAATACTAAAAGCTTCAACAAAAAATTGTGCAAAACCAGTGCCTTTCTGGATGTTTGGTGCTCATCTCTAAACCCGTGTCCCATCTCTACGGTAACCTTTGCTGTCCGCCGGCCGACCCTCGCCGCAACAAAACGAGTTTTACCGCCGCCCGGCATTCCGAGTTGAATCATCGTGAGCGACGGAGCAGAGCCAGCCCAAGATTGAAGCCGGCAGCCAGCCGACCCAGGTGCTCTATTGCTCTGTGCTGTCGTTGCCTACTGTACGTTCCGCCCCGTCCGTGGTGCCCCAAGATTGAAGCCGCCAACGAAGAGCACACCGAAATCTGCCGTCCATGTTACGAAAGACCATTACTTGCGTCGGGAGAGCGCCCAAATAACCTGCCGCCCACCATATATGCAGTTATTCAAGTATAGTTGTATTGTTCGTTTTTTCTTTGTTTTTCTCAGTTACGTTGTTTGCTTAATTGTTACTTTAGGATTAATTTTAATTTTGTCCAATATATAGTTTACACAGCTCCGCTTTGTTTTATTTCCTGTTTTGCTCATCAAGTCACCCTATTGCGCTTAACTATCAAACAGTGGTACTGACGTATTTTTCTTTAAAGATAGATACTTTTGCTTGAAACAAAGACAACAGGACTCTGCTATCATTTTTTATTTCCTCCATAAGCGGCGTTGCCAAAGTAATATTAAAAGTGCGAAGAGAACGTCATACTCCGACAACTTTTAACATGATAATTGGTTGGAATGTTATAATCAATATGAACAGTAATGTATATGCACAAGAATGTGGATCTTTTCAATCGAGGGCGATCGAAATCGTCACATATAGTAGCGGCAAAATCCATTTACCTATTCTAACACCAATTTTAAATTAAGACTCACGACGCACTAAAATGCTGTTTACTAAAATGAGTTTACAAAAAAAATTCCAACGAATATCGTAATAACCCGCTTATTTGACTTACATCTACATATTCTAATCTTTTTAACTTTTTGGTATATAAAGTACTTCAATCAGACGGTGTTGTACAGTATATGGCTAAAATCATTTTCACGCCCTTTGTTGTAAAATCAGAGACTAATGCGGCATGTGGTAATAGAATGTCGGTTCGCTTTTAATATTACCTGCATTGGTTTGAGAACACTTTTTACCAACTTTTGATGTATATTCGTAGGAATTGCCTTCATAATAGCAGAATAACAAAATAATAATTATTCTATTGATACAGGAGAGGTGTTTTCCCAAACTATTGCCAGAGAGATGAAAGAAGAGAATATTAAAATGCATCTTAACGTCCATCCTTCCAGCTACAAATAACTAAGAGCCCTAACTACAAAAAACACCCCAAACTGTGATGCCTCCGCCACAAAACTTGACTATTGGTACAATACACTTGGACAAGAAGTGTTCTTCTGGCATTTGCCAAACCAGACGCGTCCATCGGAATTACTAGATTGCGTAGCGAAATTTATTACTCCACGAAATTGTTTTCATTGTTCCACAATTCAATAACGGTAAGCTTTTCACCATTGCAAGCGACGTTTGGCGTTGAACGTGCTTCTGTCGAGCTTATGAGGCCGCACGACCTCGAAAATCCCTGTTTTTCAGCTCACAATGAACAGTTCTGGTACTAGAAATGACACCAAAAGTACTTTGAAAATCACAAGTGATTGTCATCACCGAAGACACCCAATTTTTTATCATTACCCTCTTTGGAAATTGACAAATACCATGATTAAGTTCTACGGTTGTTTGACATTCTAAATATTTTAATTTTAATACATCATTTACAATTAATTTAGGCATTTGTAGCAATGCCCATATTTTACCAACCAATGATCAGACCATATTCGAAATCGCTCAACTCTGCCGATTACATATTTTAGTATCCGTAATATCCAGATGCACTTTTCAGATGGATATCCAGATACTTTTGGCCTTATAGTGCATTATCCATATATAGTATAACAATTATTCACCTTTTTACTCATTAACTTTGGTAATAAACATAAAACGAGTCTTATTTTATCTCTCAAATCGTTTTCCGAATAAAGCACCATTAATTTTATACCATCTATAAATAATCTTTCTATAATTAGAATCTAGCTCAAAATTATAAAAAAAATAATTGGAACTTTTGCAGATTTGAACCAAGGACTTATGAAACGTAATTTGACACTTTTGCATCTGCATCGCATGGCTCCCTATTTTACCCACATTCCCACATATCTAATAAATAATTATGTTGCTTATCAAAAACCATTTTATCATAATTTTTAGTTCATTTCTAATCTAGCATATAAAGAGGCCATTATTGCACTTGTGTTATATAAAACACCTTCTGTATAATTTCAGTTGTATTATTTGATGTTATTTCCTCTGTACATATGATGCAATAAATCTAGGACTTTCTTTAAACGACCAGTTTACTGCTCCTACTCCATCGAAACCATTTATTTGCTATGTAATATGATGTACTTTATCCATAAAATCTTTCTTATGCAGATATTTCACATAATCAAGAAGTTTTCTATAATAACTAAATCTCTATCAAAACTGTATTTAGAAACTTTTAATTTATTTAACAATTTACAATTTGTTACATAACAATCGGTGAGTAGTATGATCGCCTGATAAATTCTTATAGGACGTGGACGACTCGATTTTTAGTGGTTTTTATTTGAGTTCATTTTATGACCTTTTTAATTCACTATAATCAGCAAGAAATTTTTGAATCACAAGTTCGGGCAAACTTTCCATCCCGTACAAATCTCAGAATGTTACTGATAAAACCCGTTAACCTTATATCAATGTTTACATCTACCTAACGGGATTTTACAGCCACAATAGACCGCGTGTTCAAGCTGGCACGTCCCAACAATTTATCTACGAATTTACTGAAAACCATGCATTTTAAAATTTGTAGGGGTAATAAAATGAAAATTAGATAATCATTTTTAATAACTAATGTTTTAATGTACTTTACATCTATAAAAAAAGTTTATTCTATGGTTAGTCTATTGAAAATATTATAGAAGGTGCATAATCTAAACTAACAAACGTATGATCCTATCTATATTATCCATTTATACGGATTTTTGAATCCCACTGCATTTAAAAAGTAAAGAAAAGCTAAAGAAAGACATTATTAACTGTACGTCTAATAAAGGAACTGAAAATTAATAAAAATTATAGAAAGTTTAATTAACTTTCGCAAACAATTTCAAGTCTGTAATTCCCAATAGACAGCTAATTTTTTTTTTTTTTGTTACTCAATTGAGATTTTTGGTGCTATAGATTGTTGACATCTGTATTAGCAACGTTCTATTATAATATCAAAATGCAGGTATAAATCTCTGAACTAACGATAGCAAATCTATCATTAACACATAATTTTTACAAATAATTAATTTAGTTTTTGATAATTTGTGTGTCTCGTTAATTAAATATAACAAACAATTTCTGTTAAACCTCTCTTTTCTCCTTTTTTGCTGTCGGAAACTCTAATACTTTTACAGATTTTTTTTAATTACTTTATTACCAGATCAATAACATAAGTGTTATACATGGTAGGGTTGAACTATGTACAAATAATGGAGTAAACTGACCTTTGAGATATGTTGACATCCCGAATTATATTGTGATCAGTCGGTAGTCTTCGGTTAGTAGGTCCTGCGGTAGCTTACGCTTCAGTCGGGTGTGAATATTTCGACTACCGAGATGATATTGCGCAGATGCCTCGCAGGAGCTTATGTTGGTATAAAATTTCTTTGCTCTGGCACTGATGTATTCTTGTATTTTTGAGATGCCCAGTTCATTGTGTAATTGTTCATTTCTTATGTACCGTGGTGCATTTACGGCAAACCAAAGCACTTTGTTTTGGAACCTTTGGAGTTTAGTTACATTCATTTTTGCAGTGTTGCTTCAGATGGGTGATGCGTACAGTGCCAGTGGTCTGATTAGGGATTTGTACATTAGAGTTGTGGATTGGATTTTTAGTGACGACTTTCTATTAATTAATGGATACAGTTGTGCCAGTCGCGCGTAATTCTGATTGGGTTTTTGGTTGACGTGTACTTTCCATGTCAGTCGCGTGTCTAAAAGCACTCCCAGGTATTTGACTGCTTTATCAGCTGGGTTCCATTCGATGCTGTTATTACTGATGTGGATGTTAGGGAAGTTAGGAATGCGTTTTAGGATAAACACTTTAGTTTGACATTTTCGCTGAGTTGATTCGTATGTTCCACTTTTTGAACCATGAGTAGATTTGATCATTTGCTCGTTGTAATTTGGAAATGGCTTGCGAGAGATCGGTACTTTGTGTTAAAATGACGGTGTCAGCAAAAGTTGTTAAAGTAGCGTTAATTGTTGGTATATCTGAAGTGTATATGTTGAATAGTTGCGGTCCCAATATACTACCTTGTGGGACTCTTGCTTGTATGTTTTTTGGTTGAGAGAGGACAAGATTAATTTTTACGGCAAACGTTCCGTCTTCGAGGAAGGAAAACACTATTGCTTTGAGGTAAGTCGATATGTTTAGCTTGAGTATTTTGCTTTTCAGGCCTTCAGTCCAAACCTTGTCGAAGGCCTGAGCTACGTCAAGGAATAGTGCTGTTGTGTAGTATTTGTATTCGTAGCCAGTTTCTATGACTTCAGTCAGCTGATGATTAGTGGAGTACGTTCTTCGGAAGCCGAACTGGTGCGGTGGGATGACATTAAGGGAGGTCACTTCGGTGTTTAATCGGGAATAGATGACCTTTCCAATAGTTTTGACATTGTCGTTAATAGACTGATAGGTCTGTAGTTTTTAACCTGTTTTTTATCTTTTCCTGGTTTTGCAAACATAAGGATTTGGGCATGCTTCCAATTGCTAGGAAAGTATCCTATTCGAAGGCATGCATTAAAGGTTGTGGAGAGATAGGCTAGAGTATTCATGGTTAGTTGTGTTAAAACTGCGTTTGTTATTAAGTCTTTCGTTTGGGACGTTTCTTTATTATGGATTTTAGTTCAGTGGGTGATGTAGGCTGAATAGGCTGTGTGATGCGTGGTAGGTTTCTTTCTATGTGGTTTGTTATGTTCATTCTATGGGTGGGGCTGCAAGTAATTTCAGGTGTAAAGACAAGTTCAAGATCTTCAGCGAACGCTGTGGCTTTTTCTGCATCTGTGCTATAGTTATTTGCTTCTGAGGTTAAAGTTGGTATTTCCTCCTTTGATTTTATGATTCTCCTTGTGGCCCTCCACATGTTAGGGGCGCCGGGTTCTAATTCTTCGATGTGTTTTTGATATGTGGTTATCCTTAATGTTTTGAGTTCGTTTTTAATTCGATGAGTTAGATTATTTAAAGATCTCTTAAGTTCTGCTGTTCTTGTTCTCTGCCATTCCTGTCGTACTCGATTCTTCATTTTTATCAGGTCAATTAAGTAGTTTGGAGTATTATAATTCTTTGGGTATTGAGTTGATTTTGTTTGTAGTATCGCTTGTTGTGCGCTATCTGCAATTGCCGTTGTTAATTTAGTTACAGCGTTATCTATGTCTTCTGTTGACTTCAGATTTGTGGGACATTGTAGGTTTTGGTCTAAGCTGGCTTGGAATTTATCCCATTGAATTGGGCCAGTGATTAGTCGAGGGATGGGTTATCTTGCTGTGTGGTGCTAATGAATGATATGAGAACAGGAAGATGGTCAGAGTCGAGTTTATTAATTACTTCTTGATGAATTTGTTTTGAAAAGTTCTTCTGTAGCACTATGTCCAGTATGTCTGGTTTATGGTCATATCTGTAGGGGTAATAGATGTACTCTGTGGGTGCTATAATTTGAAAGCCATTTTCAATTGCTAGATTTTCCAGCTTGATTCCATTTGGGTTGGGCACTCTACATCCCCATATTGTATTTTTGCAGTTTGGATCACCTATTACCAGTATTGGTTCCGTTGTATTAAATACTGCTTGAATATCTGCTTCACTTAGTTTTTCATTCGGTTGTTTATATATACGTGTTATTGTGTGACGCTGATTGTTTAATATCACCTGTATACTTGTAGTTTCGATACTGAGTAATGATAAGTTAGGTATGCTATGGTGAAGAATCTGCCTTTTGATGATTATTGCCACGCCGCCTGCAGCTTTATCTGAGTTTCGGTCGTTGCGGTATACTTGGTAGCCAGGTATCTTGAAGATATTGACGTCAGACAGGTGTGTCTCTGATATGCAGGCGATGTCCACGTTATATCTCGCCATGAAGGAGATGAATAAGGATCGTTGGGTTTTGATTCCAATAGAATTCCGATTTAGGATTATTAATTTTTCTAGGGTTCTTGGCTGATTATGGGCCATCGAGAAACAGAAGAAGGAGGGTAGTTGTGATGAAGGTTTTGATTTGTGGGAGAAAGGGGGTTATAAAGTCGAGTAATAGTTTGATTAGGAATATTTGTCAGGGGTGATTCTGCTATAGTGGTGGTTGATTGTTGTTGGCTAGTGGGATTAAGATTAGGAGACAGGATGCTGGTGTTATTGTCTGGTACTTGTGATATGTTTGGTTTCTTATTCCGTGTGATTCCCGCATAGGTTTGGCCTCGGTAGTTTGGTTGGTTTTTTAGGAGTCTTTGTGCTAGTTCGATGTGGTGACTGCATCCTCGGTAATTTGCGGTGTGATCTCCGTCACAATTTATGCATTTTGGTGGTTCTTTAGGAGTTTTTGGGCATTGTTCGTGGGAGTGGTTCCCGGCGCATTTGACACATCGGAGATCCAGCGTGCAGTAATTCCTCGTGTGCCCGTATCTCTGGCAGCGGTAGCATTGAGGTATATTTGTTGGTTTCTTCCTTAATTCGACGGTAACGATGGAATGATATAATTTGTCCAGTGAGAAAATTTTTTTTGCAGCATTGCTATCTGTTAACTCTACAATGCATGTTGTTAGTGGTTGTTTATTTTTGTTTAGGAAGCGCGTTATCTTAATGATTGGTAGGTCTTTGAGCTCTTGTTCTATTTCCTTTTCTGTTAGTGAGATTGGGACGTTCTTAATTACTACATAGAGTGGCTTATTGTTTGGGTTCTGAAATGTGTGGAATGTTATGCTGTTTTCTTTAAAATGTTTTGTTATTGTTCTGTAATCCTCTTCTTTAATTAAATTTAATCTTAATGTGTTATTATTATAGAGCGTGGTTAACTCGCCAGATATCATATTTTTAATGTCTGTTGTTAGCGATGTGTGATTGATAGCATTGTGGAGATAAACAGGTGGAATTTTTGATTTCGTTGCTGCTATGTTTGGTGCATTGGTTGACGTGTTAGTTTGATTAAGTTTATTTTCTAGTTGAGATGGTAAATAATATTTATTTTCCTTTAACAAGTTTGGGGGTGACCACATGTATCGCTTTTGCACCTCGTTGGCGGGTGGTGATAAGAAGTCAAATATACGCTTATTCAGGGTTTGAATTTCCATTGGGGTTTCATCATTTGCATTATTGTTATTTATTATGAGTAGTTATTACTTACAGTTTATTAAAAGTATTCTTGTAATCGAAGTTTTTGCCGAAGGCTAACTCACGATAAGTAACTGAATTTTAACTTTCTGCACTCGGAGCTCAAAGTCGGAGTCAAACGACAACTCACTTTTACAGATGTCATCTATGATTGTTTCGAATACAGAAAACGCGTTGCAAGTTTGATAAAAAAAATTTATAAAAATAGTGCATCAAATGAATTAGTTGTCCGAAGGCTGATTACAAAATTTGATGAAAGTGGATCGGTAATGGATGCAAAGCCACAGTTAGTAAAAATATCGTTGAGAATCCGCAAACATCGACTCGGCATCGTGCATAACGATCTGGCATTTTGAGAAGCTCCCTTCAGACAGTACTCACTAAAGGCCTGCACCTTCATACGTACAAAAGCAATAACTTAACTTTGGTGACTATTCTTACCGTCAGTTTGGTTTTAGATCATCATGAAGCGGATTGTCGAATTTGGGGTTCAGAAAATGCTCGCATAATACATAAAAAGCTAATACATTCCTAACAAGTTACTGTTTGGTGTAGATTTTGGGCAATTTTTGGGATAAGCCCACACTGTCTTGAAGATGATGCTAGAATTTATGTAACCTATGAATGGTGATCGTTGCCGTTATGTGAGAACCCAGTTCTTTGGCATGAAATGGTTCTGGAACAAATGTGGTTTCAGTAGGGGTAATAGTCAATTTACTGCACCAACAATATCCTGGTTGCACAATTTCATAAAATATCGACATCAACTGGTTGGCAAGATCTTGTAATTTAACACTATGCGACTTCTATTCGTGCCGTTACCTGAAATTCAACATTTATGCCAGCAATCCACAAATAGTTGACGATTTCAAAAACAAAATTTTACTTTTTATAGTTGATATTGATTAAAACATACGCAAAATTAAATCGAAAATTTTGAAAAAATCAAGATTTGTAACCAAAACCGTGGTGGCCATTTTTCAGACATAATTTTCTATATTCAATTCGAGATTGATAATAATAATCAAATCAATTCAAAAGTTGTTTTATTTAAAATTTAAATTTGTCTTACAATTTGGGCAACCCTTGTGTCTTTTTCGATCGTTTTATAGCATCTCATTTAAGCAATTTATGTACATATTTGTAATTGTCACTTAAATATCATTTATATTTGAAAAGTTGATATTATTTCATTGCCTTTGCTTTCTTGGCTTAACAATTGAAAAAATCTGGTGTGAACATCACACGACTTTCCTTATCCCATTATTATATATTACACCGAGTCCATCGTCTCGGCCCTGTGCTACTCTCGTCCCGGAACTTTATTATTTTTATTTTAAAAAGGACGAGGTGCGAGTCAACACTCGAAAGCGGATTAAAATAAACAGTACAAGACAATAATTGACTCGTACTTAAAATTTTGCTAAGTCACTGAAGGTAACCGTACGAGCTCGGTCGCACGGCCTTCCCCATTATCGCCTGCAAGCTCCCTCCTAGCAGCCAAGCGCTCCCCCCCCCCCGTCCTCCCGCAGTCGGCTAGGTAGCTTTCCGAGCGCGCTGTGATTGGTCCGTTTAATTAATTCTTAATCGGCTATAACTTATTTATTTGACCTTGGATCAAAAAATTCCATTGTAATTTTTTGTTCGTCTCGGTTTGATCTATCCGGCAATATAAATTTCCCGAAACATTTTATGAACACCCGTTATATTATAAACAATTTTTTTCGAGTTCCTATTTTACCAACTTTTATTTTAAATTCATGTTTATCTCATGCTAACAAATCATTTTTATTCTCATAAATTTTTTGTATCTTCAACCGTTTAGATTAGCGACCGCTTTGTGACCGATTTTGGGACCTTGCGACCAAACAGCTAGGCCGATTTTTACCAAAAGCTTCGCACTGCGTCCCCTACGTACAAGTAACTTGCATACCAAATTTCAAGTCTCTAGCTCTTACGGTTCTTGAGATATCCTGTTTACTGACAGACCGACAGACACACACACACACACACACGAATCAATAGCCCAAACTAACTTTTTTGGTGTCCTGAGGCTATAATTCGTCTAGAAATGTGAAACACTGGGTAGGTCAAATTTCCGCCGATTACATTACTTTCCTTATTATAGGATGAGGAAAGTAAAAAGTATATAAATGAAAACTTGTAAAACCAGTTTCTATCGCAAACTTCATTGGTCTAAGACTTTCTTTTTAATCAATTTTTCTCGTGGCGTATATCCCAAGTAAATTCACTCAAGGCAAACGAAATATACTATTGTTTATTGAAAATATAGCACCATTAAAAGCAAATTACAAGGTGGTTTAAATAGGACTGGGACTGATTTGTATGTAAACAAATTACAATGCGCAGCAGTTGTGCGAATTTAAGAGAGTAGAGTCACAACTTTCATTCTCCCTCCTGCTTAGATTAAAACCTGTTTAATCCTGTTTGGCAGTTGCTAGACTGTTAAGTAAACGGAAGGTATCGCGAAGCTTGGAATAACGCATTATAATCAAATTCTTCGTAGGTGAAAATGTCCCGTTCGCTGAAATTCACCACTGACAGAAACAGTATCGGGAAGAGTATATCGGGCCCGTGTGTTTGAATGGTGTAAGTGCTTCGGTTAGTGCAGAAAGCGCGTGAAGAATAAACCACATGATCTTCGGCCATGAACATACGTCACCGAATCAAACATTCGCCGTGCAGACGCGGTTATTTGTGAGAATAGGCATATCACTATCAAGAAATTTGGAGCAATGCTGTCCCATCAGTGTTGATAGTGTAGAAGATACCGTGAAAAAACCCTTGCACTATCCCAAGGTGAATGAACAGTGGGCATGCAAGCTGCCAGTCGTCTCCTACAGCAGTTTGAAGACAAATGTGATGCATTTTTAAAGTGACCACCATGGGTGCACTACTTTATCCCCGAGTCCTAGCAGTCATCATGCGAGTGGCGGCACACCAGTTCTCCCAAACCCAAGAGAGAACGGAGGAGCCGTTCGGCAGGAAAAGTAGTGGCAACGTTTTTCTGGGACTGGTAAGGGGCTATCCATGTACATTTTCTAACGGATGCCAGAACAGTCAATGCAGCTTATTACTCAGATCTTCTAGCAACAGACGGGAAGGAAAAAATCAGATCCAAGCGAAAAACAGGTGAAAAGTGGTTAGCATTTCTTCAAGACAATGCACGTCTCTATGCGGTCAAAACAACAATGGAAACTCTCCGAAAATTTAAATGAAACCTTCTGCCACATCCGCCGTACCGTCTCGATTTGATCCCAAATGATTTCTACCTGTTCAAAAGGCTCAAATCAGATTTGCAAGACACGCGGTTTGCGGACAACGACGCCGTCATCCAGACTGTTCGGGAGTGGATACGCCGTCAACCAAAAGCCTTTTTTGAAAAGGGCATTAGGATGCTTTCAGAACATTGGAAAAAATGTGTTGACTCTATAGGGGAGTACATTGAAGTCTGACTTGTGCAAGTGTTTGGCCATTTTTTTTGTTGTTTTTTTTGTAAAAAAATCAGTCCCTGCCATATTTGAACACGCTTGTATATTGCACTCAAATTGTTATATTAAATTAAGCATACTATAATCAGAAAAAGATTAAATTTTGAGTTCTATATGTTTATTTTTGTTAGAGATTGGGTTACATTGCTACTTATTGTTAGTTATTAAGACAAAGATAAATAGTGGTATCATGTGTAAAATAAGCATAAAGGTGTCCTTAGTAAGTTAGCAAATTTGAAGGAGAACGTACTGTTGGCCTACTCAAAATATGATTTTTATGAGAAATGGGCCGAAGTAGTGGTCGTAATAGCAGCACAATGTGGCATATATGAAACCAGTGGGTCAAGGAAGGTAGTCATTCGCGAAGACCAGGCTCTCGAGCAGTATGCAGGATAACCAACCAGGAGTATCATCATTATTAAAGGTTGGATTTGTAGGCAAAATAAAATATGAAATTAGGCAAAAAATTAAAAACAGACTCTTCTTAGACAAAAACAATCTGATTAATATCCTGAAGCAAAGAAATAAAAATCGCACCTACGGGTTTCTCTAAATTATTTTCTTTAAAATTCGTTCTTCTATCAGTCAAAATATATTTGTGTTGTGAAAATGAACGTTCCACATCATAAGGAGTGATTTAAAACTGGATACTTCTTTAGGGGACAAGCTATCCACTATTCCTTCAACCGCTCCCTCAAGGGCATTTTAGATGTTGTTGGAAAAAATGTTTACTTTATGAAAGCAATTTATATTATTATATATATATATATATATATATATATATATATATATATATATATATATATATATTTATTATCTAAACTTACAGACAAAATACACTTTCCCCATTCCTCTTCCTACTAAACATACTATATAATACCAAGTTTACAATGGAAGTAGAACAAAACGATTTCCCCCTCCAATCTCATAATAAGATATCATTAAAGAAAACCCTATCCAAATCTATTCAGTTACAAAATTCTTTATTACCAGATCCCACAAACATTCCGAGACAATTAGCGACGGTCTAACACAAAATGGACATTCCAAGAAAATTCTGACATATTATTGTTATATTAACAAAAACATAAATTTAAAAACTCACGATCTTTCCAACTAAGTAAAAAGAATTTTTGCCTTATAGAATTGGTTGCATACCAAACGATCAAAATATACAAATGGTTTTTACGAGTAATAATAAAATAGTTAATGTTATCCGCTTAGCCAAAGACGAATACTTCCACGAACCCCAAGGAGTTTACAAAATACCTTTTGAACTTATATACCAAACCAACAAGTAAATATTAAATCGCATATGCGAACATTCTTTGACCGTACAGAATACTGATAATTTTTCTTTTAACTGTTGAGAGGCCATTCATGGAGCTGTCAAGGATTTTATGCAGTCCAATATCAAAAATTCTGCTTATTGGCGCAGCCCGATAAATGAAAATAAGTTTGGTCACTACTAATTATAAGTACAACAGAATCAGCTAGAATATTTGTAAACATATCCTCGCAAGCAGCCTGTCGAGCATATCAGGCATATTCTTTAAGTTCCTGGACCATCATTAGTTTGTATGGATAGAACACAAGATTGATCGCAGTGTAGAATTCTCCGTGCGTTCCGGATCATATTTTCAAGATGAGAGCATACTTAGCGACGGAACGTTGTGGCAATGTGGCAGCCTACCTCACTGCTTCGATGTTCTCGAATGTCCAAACGCTACGAGGTCTACTGAGTGATTTTCGAATGAATGCTGAACCAGTCTGTCAGAAAAACCCACAACACTAGTTTTCTTTGTCGGAACCCTTCCATGACGACCTACTCCGAAATACCTACGAAACAGTCACTGCGTCATAATCACAGAATCACCATTTTGAAATAAGTCTTCAACACAATCGCACGGTGTTCACCGTTCTACGTCATGATGGATATTAAAATGGCATCCCATTGATTAAAAATCTGGTGTGAACATCACACGACTTTCCTTATCCTATTATATATATCCTATATTATATTATCCTATATATATATATATATATATATATATATATATATATATATATATATATATATATATATATCGGCCCTGCGCTGCTCTCGTCCCGGAATTTGCTATTTTAAAAAAGGACGAGGCTCGAGTCCAACACTCGAAAGCTGATTAAAATAAACAGTACAAGACAATAATTGTCTCGTACTTAAAATTTTGCTACGTCACTGAGGGTAACCGTGCGAGCTCTGCCGCACAGCCTTCGCCATTATCGCCTGCGTGTTCCCTCCTAGCGGCCAAGCGCTCCCCCCCGTCCTCCCGGAGTCGGCCCGGTAGCTCACCGAGCGCGCTGTGATTGGTCCGTTTAATTAATTTTTAATCGGTTAGAACATATTTATTTGACCTCGGATGAAAAAATTTCATTGTAATTTTTTGTTCGTCTCGGTTAGATCTATCCGGTAATATAAATTTCCCGAAACATTTTCTGAACACCCGGTATATTAAAAATCCTGTTTCAATTTTTTTTTGAGTTCCTAATTTACCAACTTTTATTTTAAATTCATGTTTATCTCATTGTAATAAATCATTTTTATTCTCATAAATTTTTTGAATCTTCAACCGTTTAGATTCGCGACCGCTTTGCGACCGATTTTGCGACCTTGTGACCAAACGGCTCGGCCGATTTTGACCAAAAGCTTCGCACTGCGTCCCCTACCTACAAGTAACTTGCATACCAAATTTCAAGTCTCTAGCTCTTACGGTTCTCGAGATATATTGTTTACTGACAGACCGACACACACACACACACACACACACACACACACACACACACACACACACACACACACACACACACACACACACACACACACACACACACACACACACACACACACACACACACACACACACACACACACACACACACACACACACACACACACACACACACACACACACACACACACACACACACACACACACACACCAACAAACCAATTTTGGTGTCCTGAGACTATATTTCGTCCAGAAATGTGAAAAACTGGGTAGGTAAAATTTCCGCCGATTACATTACTTTCCTTACTATAGGATAAGGAAAGTAAAGGGGGAAAGGGGAGATTATTCTTCCGAACTCTATAAATTTGATGTTGTTCTAGTGCTATAATTTTTACTTTCCTTATCCTATAATAAGGATAGTAATGTAATCGGCGGAAATTTGACCTACCCAGTTTTTCACATTTCTGGACGAAATATAGCTCCAGGACACTAAAAAAGTTGGTTTTAGCCATTGGTTCATGTGTGTGTGTGTGTGTGTGTGTGTCTGTCAGTAAACAGGATATCTCGAGAACCGTAAGAGCTAGAGACCTGAAATTTGGTATGCAAGTTACTTGTAGATAGGGCACGCAGTGCGAAGCTTTTGGTAAAAATCGGCCGAGCTGTTTGGTCGCAAGGTCCCAAAATCGGTCGCAAAGCGGTCGCGAATCTAAACGGTTGAAGATGAAAAAAATTTATGAGAATAAAAATGATTTATTATCATGAGATAAACATGAATTTAAAATAAAAGTTGGTAAAATAAGAACTCGAAAAAAAATTGAAACTCAGGATTTTTAATATACCGGGTGTTCATAAAATGTTTCGGGCAATTTATATTACTGGATAGATCAAACCGAGACGAACAAAAAATTAAAATGAAATTTTTTGATCCGAGGTCAAATAAATAAGTTATAGCCGATTAAAAATTAATTAAACGGACCAATCACAGCGCGCTCAGAGAGCTTCCGTGCCGACTGCGAGAGGACGGGGAGCGTTTGGCCGCTAGGAGGGAGCACGCAGGCTGTGCGACCGAGCCCGCACGGTTACCTTCAGTGACGTAGCAAAATTGTAAGTACGAGTCAATTATTGTCTTGTACTGTTTATTTTAATCAGCTTTCTAGTGTTGGACTCGCCTCGTCCTTTTATATATATATATATATATATATATATATATATATATATATATATATATATATATATATATACATATACTATATATATATATATATATATATATATATATATATATACATATACATATATATATATATATATATATATATATATAATATATATATATATATAGGATAAGGAAAGTCGTGTGATGTTCACACCAGATTTTTATCCCTTATTACAAGCTTATTATTGCAATAACTGTAAATAATTAGGTGATGAGTAAAAAATATAAAATCATAAATTTACCACATAATAAGTGTTTAAAAACTTTTTGACTGCTTTAACAGATCGAAAATACGGCTTACAGCTTTACTTTATCATGCAAGGTAATTGCAGAATTATGATTTCCCGGACCATGACATATTGAAGGTTGTAAAGACAAAGCGAGCACATCGCAAAGCGTCATAATTAAATTTGTAGAATGCTTTGTTTGCTTAATAGACGTGAAGTTCCAAGTTCACACCAACTTGTATGCTTAAGTTTATGCAGCTTTTCTACAATTTCGTAGATAACAGTTGTTTTGAATTAAAATTTTAAAATTAAGTTATTTTCCATATCTATGTGTTATTGTGAGCACTATTGTGGTGATGCAGCAATATAAATAGATGTGTGACTGCATCACTGCACAACAGTTAATTCGAATATTTTTCATTTAAAATAAAAAGTACGGATTTGCAAACTGTCGGGGTCAAGGATCCTTATATAGTAACCAGTATAAGAGAATTCATCTACGTCTCACTAAATTTATTAGCTGGAACTTAACGGCCTCGACATTCTTATCATGTTTTCAAAGAATTTATTTCAAATTCAAATGCAAAAAAATAACGATATACTGTTTTTTTATTATTATACAAAAGTGATTTGATAATTAGAGTAAAAAGTAAGTAAAATACCGTTTTTTGGAGATAATTTTATTTTTAAATATAATCCGAGTTGGGGGGGTTTATTATATTATATATTATACATTTAATCAAGAAGTTTACAATTTTTTAAGCCACCGGAAAAATATTTTCTTTTAGAGATTGCAAGTCAAGTTTTTAAATTTTGAAGCAGAAAAAAGTCACTCTGAGCTAAATCTGAACAAGACGACGATGAGAAATTAGTTCATATTTAACTCGCTTTTAGCACTGCGATCATAACTTATGCCGGAGCAGGTTGTATTGGTCGCCGTTGTTGATCCAGTTCTCCTTTCAAACGGTCCTATTATCGTCCTTCAAGTAGTTGGTGAGGATGTCCATCACTATTCCAGCCGATAAAACGATCTTTGCCTTCTTTTTCATGTTTCCGCCTCTTATTTTTCATTGTTTTGACTGTTGCTTCGTTTTTAGTATGGGATTAAACATCAACAAAGACTGCGTTTTTAGTCAATAGTAAACAATCGCAACATCTGTCTTCTATATAAAGGGAGTACAAATAAGTCTCCGCCGTTTGACAAAAAATGGCCCCACCATTGAAATTGTCAGATGTAAAACGTCATATCGTAGGGTTGGACATTTGGCAACACCATAAACTTAAAATATTAGCGATTTTATATCGGCGTCACATAGGCTGCTTTAAGTGATAGAAGTTGTCGTAAGTGGTTTCATAAGTTTCAGAACGGTGAGTTTGACGTCAAAGACAAAAAACCTAGCGGAAGGCTGAAAGTGTACGAAGACGCAGAATTGGAAGAATTATTGGATGAAGATTTCTGCCAAACGCAAGATTAACTTGCACTTACATTAGAAGTGATTCAAAAAACAATTTCACATCGTTTAAAATCGTTGGGAATAATTCAAAAGCAAGGAAATTGGATTCCATATGAACTAAAGACGAGAAACGTTGAACACCGATTTTGCACATGTGAAATTCTGCTTACCAAGTATAAACGAAAGGGTTTTTTGCATCGCACAGTCACTGGTGATAAAAAATGGATCCACTACGATAACCCAAATAAGAGAAAATCGCGGGGACCACATGGCCATGCTTCAACATCGACAGCAAAGCCGAATATTCATGGGAAACAAACTCAGGTTGTGTATTTGGTGGGATCAGCTTGGTGTCGTGTATTATGAATTGCTCAAACCGAACAAAACCATTACTGGGGATCTCTGCTAAACACAATTGATGAAATTGAGTAGAGCAGTCAAGGAAAAACGCGCCCATTACTACTCCAGACACGACAAAATTATTCTCCTGCATGACAATGCTCGTCCACATGTTGCGACGCCGTTCAAAACCTACTTGGAAACACTCAATTGGGAAGTCCTACCCCACCCGCCGTATTCACCAGACATTGCCCCTTCCGATTATCACTTATTTCGATCGATGGCACACGGCCTGTCTGAGCAGCACTTCACATCATAAGCCTCAAAAGATGAAGCGTTCCTCCGATGCGATATCCGTATGCTGTCAGAAAGATGGGAAAAAATAGTGGCTAGCGATGGACAACACTTTGAATAAAACATAAGGTTCCGTTCTTTCACAATAAATGCCCAATTTTTGATAGAAAACGGCGGAGACTTATTTGTACTCCCTTTAGTTTTTATCATATGCAGCTTTTTAGTTAATATATTATAGTCCAGACGCCTAGTAGTTTTAGCTGTGAAATTCTGAAAGAGAGATAATTTTTTGTACCTTTATGTTCTTTAGAGTGATAAACACGAATCTTAGGTTTTCCAACAAAATTTTGACTGGAAACCCATATTTTGACGAAATTAACGAAATTTTTTTAATACAACTATTTTTTGGTAGAAGTTACAGAATGAATGAATGAATGACTTAACACCCCTGGAGGGGTTTCTCCGCTTCTAAGGAAGCTTTCGAGATCCTTTGCGGGGGATCAGCCCATAGCGATTGAAAATTTGAAAATTATAGAAATTTTTTTACAAAATTGACTGTATTGAGTTTTTTGTAGAACAAATGGGTCAAGAAATAAAATTGCATTTCTACATTTTCATCGATGTGTGAGCGGCTACTATAATATTAAAATAGTTAAAGATCCATTTTATTTTTTTTTTAATTTTTGAAATAAATTAAATAGATAAGGTTGAAAATGAGGAAGATTATTCGTTGAGAAGAAATTTAATTAAAAATTTTAAAACTTGCAAAAATGAATACAGAAGAAATAATTATGTATGTGTACAACATTAATGTATTTTATTAACGCAATCGTCGACGCTTTGAAGTAGTGCGAGTCTTTTGTGTTCCCCAGGCCCTTTTCTTCATCATTTGGTTCGTCTTCTTCAGTTGAAAGCGCCTCTATTTCAGGTTCTTCTTTAGTAATCATAAGAAGGTAATAGCCCGGCTCCTGTGAGTTATCGACGAGTTCCATTATTGTTGCTAGATAGTTCAAGCCCTTATCTACCATCTACTGAAAAATATCATTTTGCCAAAAGCCTTATCTTCATCATGATAATCTTGCAGGCTACCATTATCACAGGCGCCACTGCAGTTTGTACAAATTATGGAACAAACCAAACCAGCCTTACGGTAATCACAGGCTCCTCGGCAAACTTTTTACATTTGCAAAAATTAATCTTATAACCGAGCCTGGTGCTGGTGTTTGAAGCTTGGTGATTGTAACGAGTCCTTAAGGTACTCTTTGCCATTTCTATTCGTGAGCTTCTTTCATTATTTCAAGCCACTGCTGTATTTGATAGTATGATTGGTAAGAATTTTGCTTTGCAGCTTCTGTGGAGGGAGACAAAGAAGCAATGGTCTATTTCCTTGTTAATGCAGATTTTATAAAGAATTTGTACCTCTACTTATTCAGCGTGCTTGTGGTTGTATCTTCACAACCATACAGTGCCAACCAAAACTGCTCTCCAGCAGCATCAACCATCTGAAGAATAGCATCTGGACTTTTTAAAACCTGCACCACATCAACCAAGAGCAAGTTTTTGGTAAACGTTGAAATAAATTTTATCTTTCCGAGTCCAAAAGGAGCCGAAATCCTATTGCAGCCACTAAAAGCATGAATTAAAGAGAATATTTTCTACAAATTATGCTATCAGTGAGGGCACTACTAGCTACACGTATATAACTGAAGGGAGGCTTTTCCCTTTTCTGGTTTAAAGAAATGAAGTTTTGAGGAGAAAGACAAGGCCGTTATCAGTACCACCAAATCGATGTTTTCGCCCACTACTACAACAGGATTATGTTGTGTTGTCAAAGCTACTGCAGTTTGAACTATCAGTGTATCTGCATCTTCTTTAGCTTATTTGCAGCTGACAAGGGCAGACCCATATTTGGCCATGCGTATTTCAATTAGTTTTGTTTATTGGATTTGCCAAGAAGTTTTCTTGAGAAATAGTTGGTACTAAATCTTCACTGATTAATAAATTTGTTGAAGCGTGCTTCCGAGATCTTCTACTACGTTCAGCTTGCACCTTCACCTCCGGATAACCATCTAACAAAACTATTTCGGTAGAGTTGTACTTCAAAACCACATAAGTAAAATACTTATTGCATATAGAGGAAAAAGTCTTTTACCCAAATAACTCGGTGTAACAGGTAATCACCATCTACAACAACAACAAAGCCTTTCAAATCCACAGGTTGCTCAAATGCATGAAATGACTTATATAATACAGATTTGGTACCTTAGCGCATTCCACACTCATTGAAGAGGGATAACGGATATGGTGCAAGCTCATTTTCCAAGAAATTTTCTAGTTCTTCACCAGACTGTTTTACGATGCTTATACTCTGAGCTGCAAATATTTGAGATAATTGCGGTAAGAGGCTAAACCCTCTCTTGTGTTCTTCAGCATTGTGATGGTTGGTTTTATCGTCTCCAGCTATTCCTGTGCCAAAACCATGTTATTACTTTATTTGTATCCGGTTATCATGATTTATTCTTGGAGTTCGCATCTCTACATGCTGCTTAAACATTGTGAAAAAAACGTTACCACACCGTTCAACTTCTTTGCAAATATTTTGTGTGGCAACCGCCCCAAGTGTCTCAATTGCTAGCACACGCCCTGACACTTCTCTACTAGGCGTGAGATCATCTTTGACCTTCATTAAGTTCATCAAGGATATTCCATTGCCATATCTGTCCATGTGTCGCTCCAAAATTTGTCAGTGCGACAAATAGTAAATAACCCTTTATTTGTGAATTTTTAGTGCTTCTCAGGCAAAATTCTCTCTTCACAAGGTAGTTATATCCTACAAATAAGTATGGTAGACTTTGGCATAGAGAAAGTGTCCACTTGTATGGAAAATGGCAACATTTTTCTCACTGTGGCAAAGTGGAACTCCCAATCTCTTACTCTCTCTGCTTATATGAAAGTCCTTATAGTGCTCATATCAAAATAGTGCATCCACAATTTTGCAGTTGGCCACGTTTCTCAAATTGCTTAAGCTGATCTCCTCCTGATCTGAAATCAACACATGTAGACTGTGAATGTTGGGGAATAACATTTCTTCCAAACTAGTCATGAGTCCAGTTGTAAGACCTATTGATTTAAAAATTAGAGTTGTAATCGAAAATTAAGTCAGGAAGTGTGGCCTTCATACTCTGGCACATGTATGTCTAGCGATAATCTTATCGAGTAAATTATTAGCAAAAATGGTACCAAAGAGTTTCTTAACCCACCAAGGCGATCTCCTTGCCTTCATGTAAAGAGGCTAATGAAAAGTGACGAAGCAAGCCACTTGCGCTTTTCAGAAGCATATGATAGAACTGTAAAAATAGTGTCGTAACCAGACGTTTATAAATGGTAAACAGGCAACGTGAGTTTGCTTAAAAGGAAAGTGAGACGTTACGTGCTCCATAAAACCACTCCATTTAGGTAAGTCAGGTGACTTCTATTTATCATACATCCAAAGCAACAGGGAGGGGGAGAGGGTTACGTTGGTAGAAAGAATGAGTGTAGCTTCAAGACCCTGCACTTCAATACATGATGAACCTTTGCTATCCTCCTGTCATATGTCTTCAACTGCGTCAGTTATTGTTATACGCTCAATTTTTTTGACTGCTGCTACAGTACTTGATGGAGTAATACACTGAATACCTTTTATGTCGTAGAAAGTACGATATGCATCCAATGTTAGACTATTAAAATCTGTCAAAGGAAAACTGAAAAACCCATCACGTTTCAATTCCAGTGAGGGATGCTGTATGGCTGATATTTCAAAGTGAATAGCTTCCGAATAAGGGGCACAATTTCCAAAAGAATACAACACGTTGATCAGCCCCCCAGATGCATATTTCCTACACTCATCTGAGTTTTCCTCAATACATTCATAAATGTACTGCACAGCTTTATAAATTTCATCTGCATTGAGACCAGTCTTACTAGTATTGTTCCGTACTTCATGCACATGTTGTGGTTCTGTGCATCTGTTGCAACTAGATCTGAAATATTGGAGATACGAGTGATGACAATAGCAGCACCCCACTTATCACTTCATTTACGAATTGATTTCCTGGTTTCCACCTGACGGATGCAGTACACTTTATCTGTTTTATCATTAGGATATTTGGTAGGAAATTCCAATTTTACTTCTTGAGAACAGAGTAAACAATAAGTTTTAAAATTAAAAACATTTTCTTTTGATCTTGTTGTTTGTGTCTGTGAAGCAATTGCCTCAAGCCTGCGTAGGTAAGCTGCTGTCATCATTTCATTGGTATAACTTTTTCTACATGCATTATGAACTTTAACACAGGTCGTCCTTTCTCTTCAAACTTGAGTGGGGTAAACTTTGTAGCCTTTTCTCTTTGACCACTGTCGTACTATCATCATCTTCTTCCAAAGTTGCATTTCATATAAAATACTTTGACATGATGGCGATTGATAACTACTATTATAGGTACAAGATACTCTTTTAAAACTGTACTATACTTTAATTTTATAATGGATAAAAACTTATTTTGATTACATAACTGACGCAACTCTCCAGGAATGTATATCACCCCCTCGCGAGAAGAACTGAAAAGGTCAAGAGACTCTCCACATAATCTGTTGCTACGTAAATGTAACGGAAAGGGGTTGGGGAAGAAAGACGGGAGATGGAGAAAAATCCCCAAAAGAAAGGGAGTGTGAGTGGAGAAGAGAAGGGCTAGTTGAAGGAAAAGAACGCGACGACAATGGGATGAGAGAGGGAAGGGTCAAGGCCTTTCATTTCAGCAAAAAAATTAAGAAATATAAAAAAGAAAAGATATAATTTTTTTACTTTCTATAGACAATCGAACGGACTTGATCATATAAAAATTCTGAAGTAGACTCAACTAAGCAAACCAACCTGACTCAAAACAAACTCTTTAAATTAATATAACAGACTTTCTGAAATTCAAAAAGCAAAGAATCTACTAAGGACTAACTTCAAAGTATACTAGATGGTTTGGCTAGTATGAATTATTTATCTTTGATTGTCTAAGACTTTAATCGACATGCGCAAGCGGCCATATTATTTTTCAAAAGTTGTGACAACAAAACTATACGATTGTTCTCTCTACAGTTTATTTACTCTAAAATAACATCTGTCAAGGTATCATAGATGTTGACAACAAAACAAAAAATAGGCGCGAAGTTTAATTTAGCCATCCTCTAGTTTACAATTTTTTTAACTTATACAACCTACAGATTACCGTTTCAGTTAATATGTTACTGTTGTTTTATGGAATGGTCTCTATTGATGATTTTTTCTATCACTTTTAGAAATAACAAGAGAACCCCGCAGGCTTCGTCGACGAAGCCTGATCTAGACGGCAGGCAGTCGTGTAGAACATTCCACATGTTTTGCGTACATTTAACACTACAAACAATTGAAACATTGGGAGGAATTTCCCTTGTAATCAAAATATTTAAATAATTCAAAAACTGTTAAAGTTAGAAGGCTGATTTTTGCGCCGAATTAGCAAATATAGTTGTGAATGTGGTGTTCAAGTTTCAAGGAAATCGGTTGAAGCGTCTAGGAGGAGATAGAATTATAAGTTTAGAAAGTTAGGGAGATAAGACAAATATTACTTAAATATTGTAGCTCTATTGTTGGTGCCAAATTTACTTGGTAAAATATACCAATTGCTGGAAGCAAGTTTTGAATCAATTTTCAACGGCAGCCATGGGTATCCGCAGCGCTTTTCGGTCGATCATTACACTGCTCTCTCCTTAAGGCCGTTCTGTCCCAGAATTACGATGACCTATGCCACTTGTTGAAACATCTGTGGAGGAATCGGCATACTACCCCAAAGTTGCACATGTTTTGATGATAGAAATACTAGTGCGCCGTAGATGAGTTCTAACCCATTAATGAAGTGACTCATAGTTGTTGCCATCATCCTTGGCCTTTCTACATTGGATTGCCGCGTAGGTAATTTTCTCTGTTCAAGGGGCTATTTCACGAAACAAGATTTGCATTTCCTCTGCTCTTTTTTGTAGTTCCTCCAATAGAACTTTTTGTAACGTTTTTTAATTCCAAAGTATCCTTCTGACACTTCGTCATGATGATGACGCACCACTGTTAATATTCGGTTTCTCGGTACTAACATTTTCTTTAATCTTTTAACTTCACAATTCCATTGTGCCCAGCAAGACCTTATCATTAAATTATCTGCGTTAATTTTTTCCAATTATAGTCTCGCTGCTTTGTCGCTTCCATTCCAAGGACCACTCTTAATTTTGAGACAAATCGCTACTCTCGCTGCAGCTTCTGTGAACCGATCGTTCCCACCAACTTGCAGTCGTTTTTCTCTGGTTGCAAATGATTGATACGCGATCAAATTTTCTCCCGGGTTCTCTTCCATCTCCTTCTTAAAACCTCTTTCTGCGATTATCTTTTTTTTATCTTCTAGAATTTTCTTCCTCACTCTTCTCTAATTCTTTCATAAAACAACCAGAGTAGTTTTTCAAATTTATTTTTAATAATAACAATGTTGAGGCTCCAAAATCGCGAGGGGAAGCATGGCCTGCGAACTGAGAAATCAAGACACTCATATATGTTCGCCCTCATTGCCCGGTCATCACTATCTCTGATGCGGGACGATGTGGCAAGCACTGCCTTAAACGACCACCATATTTTACCCCTTGTTCGAAGTGAACAGGGTGCTCAATTATTTTTAGGCCACCCGCCAGGCATCAAAGAGCTCCAAGAATGAACTCGAGCCTGCTCGCACGGTAGCCCAGCACCTCAACCACGCGGCCACGCTGGCTAAAAATATTTTTACGTCTTTTAAATTTCGAATGTTTGCTAAAACTTCTCAATTGTTCTTCTGCAGCTATTTTTTGTTCTTGTAATATCTCTGTTATTTCACTCTCAAGTTTCAAAAATTTTCCGTTCAGATACTTAGAGTACTCTTCTATGCTTCTTTATTTAAGGTTCTAAAACGCTGTTCTACTTTTTTATTAAGCTTTTGATCTGTTCTTCTAAGTATTCTCTCAATTCTTATAATTGCTTTCTCAAATTATTGAATTGTTCTTACGTACTCGTTTTAAATTCTATTTAGCCTTCCTTTAGTTTTTTCTCTAAAGAGTCTGGACTACATTTTGCTGTTTATTTGTAATTATTTGAAAATTATGGACGGTTCTGTTAATTTTCTCTTAAAGCATTTAAATTTCTGGGCTCTCGCCTTCGTCAATTAGGACTTTCTTTTCTATTGTCTCCAAATTTTGCTCTTACAATTTGTTCTTTGGCTCCGTTATTTTTAATTTATGCAACGTACTTTTAAGGCATTTAAATAATTTTTTGAGTTACTGCATAATACATATTCTGCTTTTGACGCCAGTTGTAACAAATTTGAGTTTTGTGTTTCAATTTTTACTTAACATTAAGTTAAGAACTGATTAGCTACCTATTTATTTCCACTAGCCGATCTTAAATCACTACGCAAACTGCATGTAACCGCAACTGACTTCATAACCATTGTTTTTATGCTTAAATACCCGCAGCCCTTTCAGAGAAGGCCGCCTTCGGGAGATCAACACAACAGATGCGGTTAAAAATTTTTCTTCTTCTTTCACTCCCTTTTTGTACGCAGTCATATGTCGGATTTAGGTCAGATTCTTCCTATCCATCCACCCATTTCTTCTAATGCTTTCTATTGCTTTGCCCCTTTTCTTTCTCACATGTTGTAGTAATGTTTTCCTTGGCCTTCCTCTTCTCCTTTTCTTGTGATTTTGGTCCTCAAATCCTTCTGGTCAATCTGTTTGAGTTTATTGTAGTCATGTAATAATTCTATTCCATTTTGTTGCGGTTAAACATTAAAACCTAAATTTGATGACAATGTATCTCCGGTTTCTCTTGTGTTCAGACAACATTCCTATCAAAATCACAAATAATAGAACATAATTTTTGAAAGGACCATACATGCTGCCAGTTTGTAAGGAAAGAAAGCAGATGCGTAGCTGTAGCCTCCCTTAATGAAAATTATCTATGCATTTATATTGGATTCCATATCGACTTGAATATTTACCACAGAGAAGAAGTAAATAAAAAGCAGCTAAATCTACTAAGTTATCTTAGGGTCCAAAGAATATTTTCAGACTCTAAAAGCTCGACTGTAATATAAAATCTTCTTCAACCTTTAGCTTAAAAAATAGTAAAAGGTGGAACAACAATCACCTTAAGTGTTAAAGTCACATAACTCATATGTTATGTGACTTGTATGTACTTGGGCACCTTCTCAACTTTTACCCATAATACATAAACTTAAGGCACGGCAGAATCGGGATGTAAAAGGAAGCATTCTAACTACAGCATTCTCAGAGCCTTTTTTCGTTTTATTGTCTTTATGATAAACATAGGGTCCTTGGCGGTTATCTAAGTTTAAAACTTAAAGATCTTTCATCCATATTGTATACATTTGAACACGTGTAAATTTGGCTGTTTATAAAACCGAACAGGCATATTTTACTTAATGTGCAATAATTTACAGGAGTTAAAACCAAGGAGCAGAATTTTTTTTGGTATATTGTATAATACTGATCTCGATTTCCAGTAGGGAATCCATCTGATTTGGGGTGGGTTGTGGCTCTTTTTCTGTTTTTATTAGATCATTAGCCTTTCCATGTTATCAAGTATATTCCCCATTATCTGCTCCGAGTATCGAAAGGTTATCAAGCGTGTTTGATTTAAAAGGTGCCATATAATGTTGAGTTCCTGGAGGACTGATACATTTTAAAATTTTTCCAAGGTAGGACGTCATCGCGCTTAATAATATTCAAAGTTTACTGGTATATATTAAAACAAAGATAATTAGCCATTGTAGCATTTTGTTTATTCACTCGTTCTAATCTTCATTAGTTTTTTGAACGATTCGATTTTTTTTTTTTTGATATCAATAACTTTATATTTGTTGCAGATTAGATCTCTTGCATTTTATATTTAATAAAAATTGGAGAGGAAGTAAAAAGGCTCTCACCGTGACAATGTTTGCACATTGCCGTGACCAGGATTCGAACCTGGGTTACTACGGCCACAACGTAGGGTCCTAACCACTAGACGATCACGGCTACCGAGAGCATGAAATATGGAGTTCCAAATAAGCTATATTACGATCCTTTCTTTCTTCTATTAATAATTATATTATATAAATTTAACTTATTTTTAATAATTACAGTTTAGATATCAATAATATGTTAATATCTAATGTAGAATTTTCATTGAAAAATAAGAATTACAATAAAAACAACTATGATATTGCGCTTTAGACTATGCAACCAACGTAACTTTGCAATAAAAGTAACTTTATTAATTTTATTTTTAAAAACAGCTGTACTGATGTTAAAATAAACATAACTACATGTTCCATGGTGCTCACATTTTTTCCATCTATTATTTATGTTCTAAATTTTGAATTTGTCTATTTTCTAAACTCCACTATCGACATTCTCACTTATTTTATATTCGACTGTTCTCAAACTCAAAAATAATTTTTTGTTTATTGAAAATTTCAAGCTTTGCTAACAACATACCATACATGGAAAGTCTTACTTCATAATTCGATTTTAAAGAAAACCGTTGGTAAGAGTTATCAATTACTTGTAGAAGCTTATGGTGAATAAATTATATCTAAGAGAACAAATAGAGAATGGTTTCAACATTTCTTAATTGAAAATCATCGAAAAAATTTATTGGTGAGAAATTGGAGGCATTATTGGTTAAAAAAAACTCGTTGAAGCATTGGGTGTTACATAACAAAGTATTTCTGATTGTTGAGGTGTAATGAAAAATATTTAAAGGAAAAAAAACGGATGTCATATAGATTGAAAAAAAGTATTGAAAGGAGAAACCACCTTAAAATGTTGAAAAGAAAATTGTTCTTGCACTGAAATGGATCATGAATAGATCCGAGCCAAACGTCAACATCGACTGCAAAACAAAATATTCATGGAGAAAAAATTATTGCCTATTTTGTAGTGTTATAAACCAATGAAAGCTAGTGAAACAGTTGATCAATTTGAATTGTATATGGAAAGAAAAACGACCACAATAGGCCAATAGATAGAGCAAAGTTATTTTGTTACACGATAATGCTATAGTACGTCTTACAAAACCAGTGAAAGATAATTACAAACGGTTTGTTAGAAAATCTTATCTCATTCACTATATTCCACAGATATTGTACTTTCTGATAATTATTTGTTTTGATCGATAGCGTACTCACTTTCAAATCAGCACTTTAGTTCTTTTGAAGAAAGAAAATTGACTAGCTGATTGGATGTCATCAAGACAATTTATAAAGACTGGGAAAACATTGTAGCCAAGCTGTAAAATAAGTATATAAAATAAAAATTCTGAAATAAAAGTAAATGAAATAAAGGAATTATATTGCACATCTATTAATCTTTAAATGTTAGTGTCAATTACATTAATCTGTTCATGTAACTCTTCATTTTTTGGGAGCTAATAGGCACTACTCTGCGGTCCAGGCATAGGATAGACCTACTTCAGGGAGACGGCCTTGCCCACGTGAGTTTTAATTTTCTCCACCTCCTACTTCCGGAGAGAATCATGTCCTAATCCTAATTTTATCCGCAATCCACATCCCAAAAAACACTCGCTGAGTCTCCTGGCAAATACATAATTTCAATACTAACTCATCCCCACCCCCAAAGAATAAAGACATAAAATAAACGAATTTTAAAACTCAAATACCCCAGATGGGTAGGACCAAATGTCCAGAATTCCATACCGAGGAAACGGTCACCTCAAGGATTCTGGGGAAGGCAAAAATTCGAAAAGAGACAGAAAACAAAAGTGTCAAACGTAAATGAACATAGCCACCTACAATGCAAGATCGCGAACGCCACAAGAACAACTGGAGAAGCTAGAATATGAGATAAACAAAACAAATTTGAACACCTTGGCCTAAGCGAAGTGAGACGAAGAGGGGAAAAATTTAGACAACTAGCCTCAGGTCATACTATTTATTAGAAAGGAAATACAGAACAAAGTATAGAGGATGTCGAATTTTTAATAAACGAAAATTACTATAAGTAATATAACGGATATAGGAAGCGTATCGGATAGGGTAGCCTACTTAAATATTAAGATCTCACAAAAATATAAAGTAACGATAAACAAAGGTAATACAAGGAGGTCGAAGAATTCTACGACGATATTAGTAAATGCCTAAAGAGAAAAAATCCAGGTGCCACATGTTAATAAGAGATTTGAACGCCAAACTTGCCATACAAAAAGATGCACAAGAACAAAATGTGGGCAGCGTAACCTAGAAAAGAGGAACGACCGTGGAGACATGTTGATGAACTTTCTCGAGAGCAACAATTTATATACAATGAACACTTTCTTCTATAAAAAGTCTAAGATACAATGAAGCTGGATAAGTCCAAATAGAAAGACCCGAAATGAAATAGATTATATTATATCCTGACATAAAACATAATCAAAGATGTGACAGTGTTAAGTAAATTCATCACTAATAGGAATCATAGATTAACTCGAGGTAAGATGGTAATAAATTCAAAATTATAAAGACAAAAACTTACAAGACAAGAGAGAAAGGCAATAAACACCTGCAAGCTAAAACAAAATAAGGAGCAATACCAACTACAAATAAAACAAAAGCTCCCTACCAACTTACATTAAAAGCTTATGAATGAAATAAGCAAACTTATAACAAAAACAATCAAAAAAGCAGATACTCAAGTGGCTAGAGAAGAGGACAAAAGAAAAGAAACAAAAAAGCCAATAGAAGAAAGAAGACAGTTAGCAACAAACAGATAAAGGAACGCAGACAAGTATAGTGACCTAAATAAGAAAATTAAACAAAATTTGAAAAGAGACACCAGAACATATAAATAAGAAGTAATTAAAACAACAATAGAAAATAAAGCAAGCCTCAAAGTACTAAAAAGAAATCTCTCGTATGGAAAGAAAAAGATGATAAAATTAAAAGACCACGAAAGAAAAATAACCACAAATATAGATGAAATTACGTAAATAGCTGAATCGTTTTATGGAAATCTATATAAATCAGAGAATTCAGAAAGATAAAACTCGGAAAATGGAAGACCAAGAATAATGAATGACAAAAGAAGGAGAAGCGCTTTAGAAACAAATTTGTATATTATTCAACAAATGCATAGAAGAAGGAAATATATCTGAAGAATGAAGAAATGCAGTAATGGTTCTTATAAACAAAAAAGGAGACGCAACAAAATTAACAAATTACAAACCAATAATATTATTATCACAAATATATAAACTACTGTCGAAAGTAATAACAAAGAGGTTAACTAATAAGCTTGACTTCTATCAGCCATCTGGATAAGCTGGATTTCGTAAAAACTATGGAACGCTAGACAACTTACTAACGCTCAGAGTCCCAATAAAGAAAACCGCAGAATATAACCTACTTATATATCTAGCGTTTCTTAATTATGAAAAGGCGTTCAATAGTGTAGAACACTGGACTATAATTGACGCTCTTCAAAACGGAAGAATAGACTCCAGATACTCACACCACCTTCATCCAGGACATACAAAGAATGCAACATTTACTGTTAAATTACAAAAAAACTTCAAAGCACGTAAAAATAAAAAAGAAATAAGACAGGGAGACAATAGTTGTATCCCCTAAACTGTTCACAGCTGCATTGGAGGATGTGAAAAAAAGAGGAATAGACAGAAACTGAGAAACATTAAATAATCTGAGATTTGAGACAACGTAGTGCTAATCACAGGCAAAATTGAGAAGTTGGAAGAGATGCTGGTAGAATTAAATAAAGAATTAAAAAGAATAGGATTACGAATGAATAAAGAAAGGAAATACATGTCAAGTATAATGAAAGAAAACGAAGAAAGGATAACAATAGACAACGAGAAAATAGGACAGGTAGAACATTACATCTGCTTAGGACAAAGAATAACCAAAGGAAAGCTAAACCAGACGGCAGAACTAAAGAAAAGAATAAAATAATGATAAAGTGCTTTCAGAAAGTTAAGCTATCTGTTTAGAGAAAGTTCGAAAACTACCAAAAAGGTAGTGAATTATACCTGTAATGACGTATGGCACAGCGACGTGAGCATTGACAAGAATAGTAGTAAACAAAATTAAAATAGCCCAAATGTGTAGAAAACGTAATAAGTAAGATGGCAAAACAGAAGTGGAAATGGACGGGACATATTGCTAGAATGAGCGAAGAAAAGTGGACAAAAAAATGTACAATGGAGTTCTTGGAAGGAAAAGAGAAATAGGGGAGACCAAACATGAGGGGGATTGATGAGATCAAGAAAATTACAGGCCCAAAACGAGTAGAGCTGGCACAGGAAAGAGAACGGCTCCCCCATTCCCCTCCACCATTCTCTATCACATATTGATGACTAATTTATCTTCTGGTTTCTCTTATATTTTGACATGGTAAATCTCTTCCATAATTTTATTTGTTGTATTATTCCCACAATTATGTTTAACTTTTTTCTTGTTGTAAGTTAGATAGTCTATGCCATAAGGTTTTAAACTTTTTTAAATTTTTTTAATCTGTTTCTAGTACTTTCATTTCTAGGTTTCTCTTTTCTGTAGAGTCCAAGTTTTTTTTTATTAAGTGAAATCTTGCAAACATCTGTTTTTTTTTTTAATATCTACACTGCCTTTATATGTGCTATTTTTGTTAGTAAATTTGTGTTGGTACATATTTGATATAAGCACACTAATCTATTTATTAATTATTGAAGTAGGCTATGATATAACATAGGTATTACGAAAAGGCTGCTTACTGTTATAGCAATTTCTATATTTTAAATAACCATTCTCACCAATTTGTAATAGATTTTTGCAAACATTTGATATAATTTTTTCTTCAACACGATGAACATATTTGGTCGGGTTCTCAACCAGTGGGTGTTTCAATTCATTCTAAGTGTTTACTAGCTTCGATATCAATGCTTTTGGTTCGTTACTGTGGCTTTATAGACTGCAAATAATTTCCATGTACTGAATTATTAGTTATTTTATGAACAATAGTTTTCATGGATCCAAATATTAAAATTGGCATGTCAAGACTATATAAAAAACGGAATCATATCGTACGCATTGTTCATAAAATTTCTACAAGTGGTAGTGTGATTTTGTTACTGGATTGAATATTTTTTTAATGTTCTAGAGTTAAATCAGCTTAATCATTGAATCCAAGTACCACTTCCCCACAGATGATACAATCAGTTTTTTAATGCCAACATTTGGTGAGGTTATGGTTCAACAGCACCACTCATCAGCAACTTCAGCAATCTTAGTCTTCAGCTTACTGGATCTGAGTTGGTCTACTCTTAAGATTTCTTTTTCATTGCTACATCACGCATTATTGCACATTATATTACAAAAATAAAATAATGAAATTTATAAAAACTGACAGTCATGTCCAATTCAACAGTACCAAGCTGACTGTAGTTATTTATACAATTTTGAAATGTATAGATAACCTTTCTCAATTTTCAAAGTCCCCGGTGATTAATGATCAGATAATATACTACAATTAAAACCCCTAACAAACACACTAGGGTTAGATACTGTACTGAAGTTAGTCACTAACTTCTAATCTTCCTTCCTTTATTACATGTCTTACATTTGCCCTCACTATTTTACAGTAAGAGTTGAAACAAAACATCAAAGACTAAGCTTTCATAAAGTTTTGCTCAATATTACATCCTAATAACAACAATGTTTTGTAATAAATCTGTAATTACCGCAATACTTTTAGTGGTAGGTGTTCTAGTTTAGTATTTTATCTTCCTAGAGATTTTGTTTATTACCTTTTTTTATTCTGCTCCAACAGTGCAATTCATCGTCTGTTAGTTGTCTCAGAACTAGTTATTCCTGTTTTATTGCCTATTAAAATATTATATTATAATATTTGTGTCATCTCTTGTGTTGTTCGGTATTAAGCAGTCGACGTTTCTTTTTAGTTCGCTGTTTGTTGTAGAGCCGTTGGCAGATGTTTATCTTGGATCAGACTTTACCGATGTGCTATAGGTTAATCCATTAAATGTGATGTCTAAAGTTAAATAAAAGAATCTTTTCCTAAGAATATTAGGACAGCAAATATTATGTGTACTACATTATTTTTTAAAGGTTTACGTTCAACCCACATTAACTTTATAACTCAAAAATTATTAGTAAATTCTATTTTATTTCATCAAATTTACGTACTTCAGGGGTAAACGTGGTGAGACGCAGTAACTGTAGTAATAATTTCGCTTCGAAAATAAATCTAAATTGGGTCTTTTCGAGGGAATAAAAATCACCAAAAGTAAACCTAAGAGAAAGAAGCCAGGAGAAGAGTGCTATCAAAACAAAACAAGACCGGAGTAACCAGTGTAGACTAGATAATAACCGAATAGATGCGAAGGCTTTCACGGCCGCTGTTAAGAGTTTCTGAACTCCGACCGGCCTTATAACCCGAGAGCCAACCACACGATGCACCGTAGATAATAACCGATTTAAATAATAACCTATAAATAAGAAATAAACAAAAGTAACTTCCACTAGCGGGGCACGCACGTATATCCGGATAGGCAACACATCGTGCAAAGAACTGTTTAGCGAGAGGTATAAACATACAAATGAGGCTACGAAAACACAAGTTGAAATGAGCAGCAGTATGGAGGGAATGATCAAACGAATAGAAGAGATCATGAAAAATATGAATGAGAAACTAGATTCAATAATGTTAGAGTTGAAAGAGAAATCAGAAAGAAGAATGGCATAATAAAAGGAGAGACGAAATAAAAATAGCTACAATAATTCAGAAAATAGACGCGAACGTAGCTATGGCAGAGGACATTGACCAAGAAAGAAGAATGGGGAGATTAGCAGAGGGCAAGATAAAACCTATATTTATGCACCTAAACAAAGAGTCTACGAAATGTGTAATGCTACAAAACTCAAAAAAACTCAAAAGTACGGATATATGGATAGACGAAGACTACAGCAAGGAAGTCCAAGAGGACGGGAAAACGTTAATACCACACATGAAAGAAGCGCGTTAATAGTCGAGGATGTAGCATATAAGGTAAGCGATATAAAAAGAGTGGAAGAACCAGGAAAGAAGAACAGCAGTGGCAGTAACTTACAAAAAAGAACAATAGCATATAGGTCACCTGGTGGAGGCAGCTTCGAAGAACACATACGGCACGAAAAATTAATAAGAAAAGATAGGCGGTGTGATAATGATGACGGAACTGACAATTAAAATGGACAAGATTTAAAAAATAGAGAACAAAGGGCAAGAGACATACACAAACACCGAAACAACAAAATATGAAAACTAGAAACATGGAATACGAAAAGTATAAGAGGAAAAGCACAAGAGATAAACGACGAATTCAATCGGGCGAAAATAGATAGACTACTCCTACCGGAGACTAAGCAAAAAGGGAAAGGAGAAATGAAACTCCAGGACGGCAATGTGATAATCTACAGGGGAGTACCAGAACACGAAAGAGCAGCAGCAGGGATAGGATGCATGCTCAAAAAAGAACTAGCAAATAAAATAGATAACTGGAAGGGATGGTCCGAAAGAATACTCACGATAGACATGGCGCTTGGTAAAGAAGGACAAAATAACCATAATAGGATTGTACGGACCCAACGACGACAATACTAAAGCAGAAAAGATAAATTCTGGGAAGATTTAGGAAGGGCAACAGACAGCAGTAAAGGAGAAATGATTAAAGAAATGGGTGAAAAGGGAAGAAATGGCTGCTGGAAATATATAACAAACCCTGGAGAGAGGAAAAAATATCGCAAGACTGGGAAATATGTCAAATAGTGCCCATACACAAACAAGGTGATAACAGTGTGACAACTACAGGGGCATAACAATGCTTAGTACTCCAATCAAAGTGTACGATCGAATATTGGAATTAAAACTTAGAAGAATAACAGAACAGACACTGGAAGAAACACAGAGAGGCTTTCGCAAAGGAACAAGCACATAAGATCATATATTTACCATCAAAGAAATAAGTGCAAAAAGATTCTTCTTCTTCTTCTTCTTAGCCCTCTTTACATCCAGTGTCGGATATAGGCCTCCCCTCACATTTTCCATTATTTCTTGGGGGGGAGGGGGCATTAAAACGCCACACTTGCCAGGCGTGTTGGCGAGTCTATTTATGCTAAGCATTTTCTCAGAGCATGTTTTTACAGTTATACCGCTGTTACTCGGTCGCCAGAGCCTCGTTTGTTATCTAGCAGGGTGTACCGGATGGCCTAAGCCACCACTCTTGCAGGTGAGGTTGACGTTTGGGCTGGTTTGACCTATTACCTCGCCCCTTACACCCCGCAAAAAGATTAAAAAGACATTATTAGCATTCCTTGATCTTAAAAAGGCGTTTGAAAAAATCCCCAGAAAGGAAGTATGGAAAAGCTTAAAGAACAAAGGGGTAGAGCCGAAGCTGTGTAGAGTAATCAAAAGCTTATATAACAATACTAGAAATATAGTCATAAGTAATAACAGCAGCTCCACAGAATTTAAAACGAGGAAAGGGCTGAGACAGGGAAGAGCTCAACACTGTTTAATCTCTTCATGGATGAAATTATAAAGAAATGCCAACTAGAATCAAAGAGAATACTAGTGGGATATAGAAAACTTATATAAAATACGGATAAAACAAAAATACTAGTGATAAGCAAAGAAAGGCAAAACACAGAAATAAAGATTAATGACAGACAAATACAACAAATATAGAAATTTAACTATCTGGGAATGATTATAGACGAACAAGGCAAACAAGAAGTAGAAATAACAGAAAGAATGGAGAAAACAATCAAGCTATTCAAATGTTGAACAAGTCGTTTATAAGTAAGAGGGAAGTGTCGCGAGAAACAAAAGTGAGAGTGTTCAAAACAATATTCAGACCAATATTGAATAATAGGAGTGACACTTACAGATAGGGTAAGGAGTACGCAAATTAGAGAAGAGCTGAAAATAAACCTGGTGACAGAATTTACAGACTGGTGGAGATACATGCAGAGAATGGATGAAAAGAGGAAGCTGACACAAATATAGAAGGCAAAGATCATTGGGAGAAGAACTAGGGGTAGGCCACAAGAGAAGTGGGATAGAACTGATAGAGAAGATACTGGAAAAAAGAGGCAAAACATGGACGGAAGCAAAAGTGTTAGCCCAAGAGAGAAAAGAGTGGCGGAAATTTGTATATCGTGAACATACGCGAGTGAGGTAACTGATAGAGATCGATGAAAACATACAAGTTAGTGATTAAGATAAGAGTTCTGATTATTTAAATATTAGTAAACAGTCAGACAAAGTAGTTAGTTCAGTAAACACTGTAACACCCTACATCAATTGGTAGAAGGGTTCTTGATTAAATAGTAAAAAAAATTACGTACTTCGTTAACTCGAAAAAAAACAGAAATTCCTGATTGATCTCACTAAAATCATTACTTTTTCAAATTCGCAGTTTGTCAATTGTTTAAATATATTAACGTTTCGTTAAATGTACACAGCATTGTAACATCTAATACAAAAATTTCAGAAGATTGGCCAAAATATGTTATAATACTTCTATATAAAAAAAACTAGAGATATTAGATTACGAGATCCCATATATAAAATATCAGCTGAATGTATAAGAATCAACCTAAAATCATATACAGAACGAGTAATTGGCGAGTCTCAATGCAGTTTCCGAAGTGGAAGATCAGTGAATGATCCGATATTCTCTTTAAAGCAGAACCAAAACAACTGTTGTGAGGATAAAGTAGTATTTTACACTATATGTTATTTATTTTTAAACAGACATAATTCTGTTATACAGAAAGAGTTATATAAAGCTATAGGAGAATTGGGAATACTTAATAATACACTAATAAGACTGGTACACATAACAATGACTCAGACACAATGCAAGGTAATAGATTTTCGATAGTTTTGATTAATTTGGCTATAAGAAATAGTAAAAGAAAATGAATGAATAGACAAGGGTCAATATACTATAATGCACGCCAATGTTTTGGCATATGTTGTTGATTTGGTATTAGTAGCTAAATCCAAGACCTGCTTAAAGGAGGTAGTAAAAGACAGAGAAAGAGCCAAAAACATTGAGATTAACATAAATGAAGAAAAATCAAAGTTCATGATTATGGCAAATATAAAAAATGAACATGAGGAGCTTAAAATAATGCATAACAGAAGTGAAATGAAGTAAGTTAGCAGTTTTACTTACTTAAGAGTGTTATTAGAAAGACCAGTAATAACAGTAAATAGACACAAGCAAGACTAGCAAAAGATAATAAGGTGATTGGAGCAATGAGTGGGTTGTTAAAATCAAAGTACTTATGTAGAAAAGAAGTATACAAAACGGCAATTAGATCAACAGTGACATATGCTGGTAAAACAAGACCCTAATCAAAAGTGAACAACAGTTTGAGAGATGAAAGAAAAACGTATCGAGGAAAATTTATGAAGGTAAGACTGGGGATATGTGGGTAAGAATGAATGCGGAAATATATAATTTGTATGAGGAAACTAGTGCAACAGTTGTAGTGGTTAAATCACTTGGAGCGGTTACCGGGTAATAGCGTCCAAAATTGTATTAAGAGGGTTAATGGAAATTAAATGAATAGAAAGAAGAAGAAAAAGATGGATGGAAATGTTAGAGGAAGACATTAGACAGTTAGGTATAACAAACTGGAGGGCAGTTGCTAAGAATAGAATTAAGTGGAGAAAGGCAATAAAACAAGCCCTAGGGCTTTAAGGTCTGTAGTGTCAATATTCAGGCATTTAAGGTCACAACTCTTTCCAGAATTGCTTAGCTGTTATTACATTATCTTAGCCCTTAGTCAATAAAAGTTTTAATTTCACTAGGTAGTCATAAATTAACTGGATGACACAGAATAAAGAAATTTTTTCTGCAGTGTAAGTAAAGAGAAAAGAAGAGATGCCATTAAGTAGCTTTAATGATAATATTTAGTAAACATGACGTTTAATGCAATCATTAATATTACACTTCAATAGATATTTTAGGAAAAGTACTCCTTCATATTTTTTTTAATTTCTTGAAACAGTCATATGCCAGATTGTTTATAATATTCAAAACTACAACATTTTACTCTTTTTTGATAAGTTTTAAATTAAAGCAGAGACGATTAATAGTGGCTCTCTTGATATTTACAATATGAAAATTGGCTGAATCAGACGAAATTATGTGGTGAATATGTGCTCGCAACCTTCTTACTAAGTTAATAGAGATGTGTAGCTCTCTAGGAAGACTCCGTTGTTTTCGAGAATAAGGAATAGCTAGCTATAACTCAGTTGAACAAATATTGAGGAAATCGAAACGTTTCTCTAAAAATTTAACACGACTGATAGTCTATAATGGTGGTGTATAGGCGGTATCTTACCTTATTGTTATCTTCACTAAACAAGCAATAACAATTGAACACAATTGTTTTGGCTGAAGAAATTTCCTTAATCTTATTCTAATAATTCATACATTTATGCAGCAAAATTTCTATTTTGTCCATTGCTTCATAAATACTGCAATAAACACAAAAAATTAAAATCTTTAATAAATATCAAAAATAACAAAAATTATGGATGGTAAACTTTAAATATACTGTGCTACCATTTATATTGGTTTAAAAATAATATAACTGGATGACTTATTTCACAACAGCACAGATCTTTAATGCCTCGAAGGCAGGATTTAGAACTCCTCAAACCAATTTATCAAATGACTCTATACGACTGCAAATTTGCCTGAAAAAATCACTATTGCGATGTTAAAGATAAATATTCAACTTGCAGCAAGTGACATAAATGTCCTGTCAGTTATTAAGGTGTCAATGTACATGTATTTACTGGTGCTATGGATAGCACCTTACCAAGAAACCTGGTTTTTTTGCAAACAGCTTGTCCGATTTTCTTATAAAAATACTCGAGTATTAAAGAACTGTCTGGGGTGATAGAATATCTGTTATTCACAAAGAAACAGTACTAGCATTTCATCAATTGTCTACTAATAGTAATAACCCCTAACACGCATCTTGTGATTGAAAAAGTGCATGTAACACTGGAGACCTATTGTAATCTTCCAAACACAACTTCACAAAACTCAACATACCACAAACTCTTATGGCTACAAGCTGATCACCGACATGTGATTAATACTAATGTTAATAAACAATTTTCTTTCTTTTTGCTTTTTGTGCCCCAATTAGAAAAAAATTTAATTGAAACGTTATACAGACATTGATACATATTTCATCTGTGTTCAGTATTATACACTTAAGAATTATAAAATAATTGCTTTTAAAATTCTGAACGCTCGTAATTTTTTTAAAGTCCAACTGGCACTCGCGGCATCGAAATGATAGACATGTGTTTATTAAAAATTTAATAAATAAAAAACTACATAAAAACTAGCTTAATACAATACAATTTTAGTGATACATGATACAAATAGCACAAAAAATGCTACAAATTTATTTACCGATGTATATGGACACATGCATTGAATGTCAATTGAAAAGAACCGTATTGTACACAATTAAATACTTCAACGTGAGATATATGATTTACTTTACAGATCATTCTACATTTTGCCGGCCCCCTCTCACGGGAGGCGGGCTTTTGATTGTTCGGTACTATACCTAGATGCACCATGTAGCACTAACTACTAACCCTAGATGTAAGTTATTATATATTTATTTATATATATATGTATATTTTAGAATGCAGTCCTAGAACCGAAAGAATTATGCAATAAAAACCAGATCGACAGAAGTAAAACAAAGTCTACCTTCAATACAATACATATAAAACGTAGTAATAGGCACTCAACGAATAATTTTAAAATAGCCAAATTTCTGCAGTTGTGTCTGTGAGTTTGTGTCTTTGATGTATTATGTGTGAGACGATAATAAAACATGAACCCTTAAACTTCATACGCATGTTTGATATAAATATATGATAATGCTAATTTCTACGAACAATACATAGGTACATTAAATAATATGTACTAAAAATATAGGCTTACGTTCCTAAAGGGTTTAATACTTACCCATACAAATAATAATGCACACAAAATACAAATACTGAGAGGAGAGCAGATACTTTGCCAAATGACCTACATACTTGTTAAAGCACTAAATATAGGATTGCAATGTTGAATCAGTGCGACAGACCGTCCACGAGGACTCTGTGATATGTACCTAATACTATAGACTACGACTGCCAATATTGCATGAATGTAATATACAGTGTTATTTCATAACAGACGTTTTGGTATTTTCGATATCACTACTTCCTTTTGAAACTTATTATCTTTAACTAAAGAGTACAATACAACAAAACAGTACAAAATTTACTTTGGTCTGTATAAAATACTAAAATTGGAAATGTTTAGAAGGATACGGTTATTTCTGAGCTTGCTCAGAATTGTTGGACTGTGAGTTGGAATGGTCCGAATTGTTGTTGACTTTCCCCAGCAGCCCTTCCAGCTTCTCCTTCTTGATCACCGTCACGTCAGGGCAGTTCGGCAGCATCGAGGTGGTCGCATTGCTGCTCGAAGTGGTGGGTGTGTTGTTGGATGACTTGACGTTTTTGAATACGCTAGTGTTTGGAAGATCCGGGAGTATGGTGTCACCTTCCTCGTCCGACTCGCCTTCATCATACTTGTCTGCGGCACTGGTGTGGGGAGTCACATCATTCTCCAGCTGAGACATAGATATTAAGTAGTTGGAGAGCGTCTGCGGCGTCACATTCAACTGCTCCGCTGCCCGAAACAAGGTTACTTCTTTCCTCTTCAGCTTCAGCAGAATGTCTGTGGGGCCTTGCTCGCTCCAAAAGTCTCTTACTCTGCATAAAATTGAATAATTAGTTGCAATGTTTGCATTAAAACAGTATAAACGTAGAAAAAATTATAGAGATAAATTTACACTCTGATGTTTGAAACTATTGCTGCATAAATTTGAAAGTATATTTAAATATTAGTTTATCACAGTAAAATTGCACTTTATAAAATGATAAAAAGCACAGCTGCAACAGTAATATAACCGTTTAATAATATGAAATAGAATTCCTACATCAGGCAAAAGTGCCCTTTTTTATATCTAAAGGGCTGATTCAATCAAAAACAAATCGGTGCCAAAAATGTGTTGAAAAACAGCTATACAATTTAAACCCACATATTTACAGCATCCAATCAGTTATGGTGGTTTGTCAGAGAAATAGAAAAAAATGGTTTATTGATCTGCAGTGCATAAAATTGTTTGGGACTGTACATCAGAGTAACGAGGACCATTATAAAAGTATGTAATACAATTACATGTCAGTTCTTTTTTTAATATCTTGAGATCAAAAACAGAAAATATTAAAAAATGTTTTATCTCCTTAGTTGGTAGCTATCCTGAGATTCCCCTTATTATTATTATTATTATATATATATATATATAAGCACAGCACTTCAGGCCTGAAGGCCTATGGCTTGTATTATTTTCTTCCATCTTTTCCTGTTCCTTGCACACATTTCTCAGTCCCTAATATTGAGTTCTTTTATATCTTTTTCCACGTCTTCCCACCATGTCCTTCTGGGTCTTCCCCTTCTGTTCTCCCCTTCCAACTGTTGGTGGAATAGACGTCTTGTTACGTGATTTTCTTCCAACCTTATAATGTGTCCCAACCATCTTAGCCTGTTTTATTTAACTACCCTTGCTATCCTAGGTTCATTAAACAACTCTTGTAACTCTGCATTAGTTCGTCTTCTCCAACCATTTTGCTCCTTAACACCCCCGTATATGCTCCTCAAAACTTTCCTTTCCCAGACTTCTAGCTTTTGCTGATTCTCTTGGGTCATCACACACAGCTCACTACCAAAAAGAACAACTGGCCTAATCACTGATTTATATATCTTTAGTTTGACCGTTCGCGACATGTTCTTTGACTGGAGTATCTTTTTATAACTTCCCGCACATCTCGACCCTGCCCCGATACGTCTTTCAATCACAGTGTTATAGCTACCGTCTCCAGTAATATCCACCCCCAGATACACTACACTTTTAACCTCTTTAAAAACGAAGCGCTTGCCCGATTTAACACTTTTAACTTTTAATTCATCCTCATCTTGATGTCTCTTCTTGCCCAAAATTACATACTCGGATTTTGACTCACTGATCTCTAGGCCAAAATCACTTGCCTTATTTTCTAACTGTTTAAATAGTTCTTTCAGCTCTTCCTTTGTTTTTGCTACCAGTACGAGATCATCGGCATATGCTAAACATTGGTATGAGTTTCTTAACACGCTATATTCCGTTTTAATTTTGCTCTTCCTTATAATAGTTTCCAAGACTGCATTGAATAGGATAGTTGATAGAGGATCCCCCTGTTTTAATCCTCTATTACTTCCAAACTCCTTGGACATTTGACCGTTGAACTTTACCTTATTTGTAGTCCTCATTAGTGTCATTTGGACTAAGGAAATTAAATCATTTGAGAATTCTAGGTAAGCCAGTGCCTTATAAATTTCTGATCTGTAGATTGTATCGTAGGCTTTTTTGAAGTCTATAAAAAGAGCATAGACAATTTTTCCTTTCTTTTCTATCTTCTCTTGTATTTGCTTCATTATAAACACCTGATCTATAATCGATTTCCCTTTTCTGAAACCAGCTTGATATTGCCCTATTTTCTCCTCTGCTTCTTTTTCCATCCTAACTTTAATTAAACTTGCTAGCACTTTGTAAATTACACTTAGCAGGGATGTGGGTCTGTAATTTTCGGGTAACTGTTTATTTCCTTTTTTATGGATTGGGTATATCACTGCCGTTGTCTATTCCTCTGGCATCTACTTTTCTCGCCATATTTTCACTATAAGTTCAAAAACCTTCTGGTGTATCCCATTACCACCATATTTAAAAAGTTCTATTGGTAAATCGTCCGCTCCTGGGCTCCTGTTGTTCTTCATTTTAGTCAATATGTCTTTCACCTCTTCAAAAGTAGGCACTCTTAAGCAAGTGTTATTATTACTCCTGCATAGCTCAGCTCCTTTCTCCCTCTCACCATTCTTATTTCCTAAAATTCTTTCAAAATGGTTCACCCACATATCTTGTATCTCTTCTCCTCTTGTAATTAAATTCCCCTCCTCATTCCTGAAAAACATTGGTTCATTTTTGTAGCCTTCTTTTTCTGCTTTCAGACCTCTGTAGAACTCTCTTATATTTTTCCTCTGGTGATTCTCTTCTAGTTTTTCAATTTTTTGCAGTATGGCCTCTCTTTTCTTATCTCGACATACCGTTTTTGCTTTTCTTATGGCTTCTTTGTATTTTTTTTTTCGGCCTCAACTGTATTATCTTTTAGCATAGTAAGCCTCGCTTTTTTTCGCTCATTTACAGCCTCTTTACAGTTCTCATCAAACCATTCATGCCCTTTACCTTTTTTGACATTTGCTAACTTCTGAGCTGATGGTAATACCAAAAAAAAATTATTATAAGAAAAACACTTGCACAATAAAGTTAGTTGGTCACAGTTAAGCTGAATTACAGTTTTTGACACTATTTGAATCTCAAAATATTAATTTTACAATATCGCCATAATTTTTGGAATATTTTGAGGATTTCTTTTATTAGTTTCATATTATCTACAGAATCTGATCTAATAATGTCAGTAACAGACATTTTTTAAGTTTAGATGTTTGTGAACCAAAATAATATAAAAGTGAAAAAATTTGACAACACAACTAAATGCCTTTGAACAAAGTGATAATGAGACAGATGTAAAACCCGGAAAGGCAACTTTTGAAAATGAAGCAAGTCATGCATGTGACCTTGTGATCCCATATCTCAGGTAAAATGAGAGCTACACCGGTCTGACATTCAATACTGAGGTATCTATGGATCAAATATGAAGTGAATCGGTCAAGTAGTTCCGTAGATATTGTGTCGACAGACACACACATAAACAGACAGATAGAATCATAATCGCATTAACTTTTGCCTACAACTTACATGCTTTAGAAAGTTACAAGTCAGCAAGCATAGCTTGGCAGATGAATCGGCGCAGATGAAGTGAGAGTCTCTGTTCGACAAGGATATCACTACCGGTTCAGTTGGGAAAGAGCTAGTGACATAAATATTATAATCAAAAAGCTCGGTGCAAAAACCGGTCAACTCCACTTCTTAAATAGTGGGTTTTTAGTGCATAAAGAATTTAGATTTTAGCAATTTTATAACGCAAAACTCCATTTCTTTTACTCTTAAGCTTCATTAGGCAACTTTTGATTTGAAAGACATTATTATGTTTTTCTGCGATCTGGAATTAAACTTGTTTCTTAGAATTCTAGAAATAATTATGTTACTATGACTTACAATAAAAAACCAAAACCGAGCTTGTAGCTCTGATAAGAGCTGATTTTAACTGTGTTTAATAACGCAATTATTTTCACCGGACTGTACAAGTTCTGAACACAACGAGAAACAGACAGCAAGTGATTTCCGACAGTAGGAGGGATGCTCGTCTACTGCGCATCCAACCGCCATGTGCCAACCTGTTCTTGCTGCACTGTAATAACAGTACAGATAAAATCTTACAGTCAAAAGTAGGAAACGCAAAAGGTTATGGCAGAGTTTTAAAATTTATTGTAACAACTGTCGAATAATTGTTCTTTGTCTAAACGAAGAGTTAAAACAAAAGCTAATTTTTACAGAAAGATTTAGTAGGTGACTGTTTTTCTGACCAAAATTAAATCAAATAGTTAAATCAACCGTAACAATCTTAATTTTATATTTTTATTTCTTATTGGTATACTTTTTTAATAAACTATGGCCTATGTTAAATTTTATTGCAACGATACATGCAATTTGAAAGAAATGTTGCAATAAAATGCACATTTCGTTTTTACTTCACTAATTTTAATTACCATATTAAATTTCGTAGTGATGTGATATGTATGATTTGAAAAATGTCACAATTTATCTTAACAAGAAGACATAAGCTTCGGAAGGGCGGGTGAGCAAATTGAAACAATTCCCTGGCATTAATTATAAAAAGATTACAAAGGTAGCCAGAGATTGGCAAGTATTTGATCAATGTATGTATGGTCTAAGCTTAAGAAAAAATCCACCCCAGGCGATATTTTCAACATCAATGAAAGGCAAAATCTTCTAAAAGATGCAACTACCTAAAAAGATGTTCAAATACAATGACTATTAGAGTTAAGTTTTTAATTTTAACCGTTTAATTTTATTCCATGAAATCTCTTTCTAAATAAGATTTTCAATTATTGTAGGTGTACAAGCCCCCGAGTAGTTTAGGCATTTCTTGGGAGAAAAATGTAAAACAGATTTCGGTTACAGTCCGTTATGATTCTGTGTACGTTGGTCCATAAAACGGCTCATTAATAGCCTAATAACTCGGAACGCTGACTCCGGAATACGCGGAAATCGGATATTCCGACGGCCAGTAACGTTTGGTACCGAACTTTTCCTTCTAGAAATAGTAGATTTGTAACGAACTTCTTGCCGTAGGTCAGGTTATAAAAAACCAAATTCACTCCGAACTTTGTCATTCTGCCACTCTGCTTCAATTAATTGGGCTTGGGTGTGCTTCAAGCCAGCTAGTATAAAGTTAATTCGTAATCAGTCCATCTTCGTTTTTGGTGTAACTTGTTATCAAATATACAAGTGTTTTGAATTTGCTAGTTTTTTCTTGAAAGCAAGGAAAAGCGCGCGGATAGGAGGAGATGGAAGCCTAAAGAACATAAATGTAACAAATGCAGAGAGATTTGAAATTTACATTTGGTTAATTCTTGGTAAATATCAATTCTTTTAACATTGTTTTTGGCTTTTCTCAAGCGACAAACAAGTGGCATATTTTTTCTTAAAAATAAAAGCTATCCTAATCCAAGGAAAAAAATGTAAAACCTCTATTACTACATCAACAGATTGCGAAAAGTGCTGCCATAACCCCTAACTTCAAAGACTAAGACCAACTTGCTGCATTAGAAAAAAAAAAGATTGTTTTTAATATCGCGTCAAATTGCCACTATGAGATGTTCTGACTAGTGGCAGCGACTAGCGGTAAATTTTAGCAACACAACAGCCTTGGGGGCATCACAGCACTGCCACTATAGTAAACTTGATATATCATCTGATCAAATTAGACCTGGACTGGTCCATTTAAACCGCGCGCGTAAACTGAATCGGTAATTTTTTTTTCTAGGTTGGTATACCCTTCTTTGACATTCGTGTGAAGTTTGAGCGGGATACGTCAATTAGTGTGTGTTTGGCACCCATTTGTTTACGACGCAAAAAGTTTCTCTGGCGGTTTTTACTACGGAAACAAACGAGTTTGCTTGAAATTTTGTGTTTCCAATGGAATTACGACTACGGAATCATTGAAAATGTTGCAGAAGCGTTTTGGGGAATCTACTCTATCGAGAACGCAAGTATTTGAGTGGTATAAAGTATGCAGTGAGGGTCGTGGGGTCGTAGAAAACTTGTCTCATGCGAGTCGTCCATTCACCTCTGTTAACGACGATAACATCGAAAAGTGAAGAAAATTGTGCTCGAAATCGTCGTGTTGGCATTAGAGAGATAGCACAGGCTCTCAACATCTCTTATGGATCAACTCAACACATTTTGGTTGATGGTTTGGGTGTGAAGCGCATTGCCGCCAGACTCGTACCGAAAAACCTGAATTTTTTGCAAAAAGAACGTCGAGTAGAGGTCGCAAAGAGATGCTTGCCAACGTAGCTGATGACCCTACATTCATCAAATGCATCATTACTGGAGAGGAGGCGTAGGTTTATGAATATGACATCCTAACAATCTAGCAAAGGGCGCCCTAAAAATGAGCTGAAACCGAAAAAACCACGTCAAAGTCGGTCGAAAATCATGGTGATGCTCATCGTTTCCTTCGATTACCGTGCCTTGATTCACCATGAATTTGTTCCAGAGGGTCAAACGGTCAATAAGAAATAGTACTTGGCCGTTTTGAAGTACGAATTGTATCAGCAGTTAAAGGGGTTTGTTTTTAAGATGACAATGATTAATAAAGTCTTTAAAGAAATAATTCGTTCTTTATACGAAGAATGTGTCTGATTATTTAGTTTTCAACTTTATTAATGTAAGATCTAATCCTTTGAATTTCATTTGCATTTTCAATGTGGTAGTAAATATATTTTCCTAACACATATTCTAATAAGTTATGCCTTACGCACAAAGGACAAGTCTGAATTTATACATGACTCGGTGAACTTCAGATACATAATATGATGATGATTGACAAATGAGGTTCCTCAGAAATAAATACATATGAAATAATAAATAGTTTCAGTATAGTTTTACATTGAGGCTATCAAAAGAGCACATTAGCACAATAAATACTATGGCACAGTTGTGCATATATTGGTCAAATTCATCTGCTGTAACTTGAAGAAGAATTTGTGCAAAAAAACTGCTCAGTTAAAATTAGAAGCAATGTGTAGATAAAAAACAGAACACAATGAAAAAATTTTATTATAAATGTGACGGCCCAAGATTTCTTCAGTATTCATATGAAATATCTGTCAATAATTGTCCCACCAATAAGTCCTATATTAATTCTGCAACTAAATTTGAAAAACAAAAAGTGTTTGATACATCATGTTAAAGCTGGTCCCAAAAATTAAAGCATATTCTTTAAAATTAAAAAATAAATTTGAAATTATCATAGTTATAAACATAAAGAAACTGTTTATTAACGACTAAATAATCTGACTTAACTTTACACGTCATATTTTGCACAATTCTTTCCGTGACATTTTTTTGTCTTTGTGGTTCCATATTTAGTGAATATTTTTCTTTCTTTTGTTTTTATAAAATTCCACTATTTTTGTATCGGTTAAAGCTCTGAAGTATAAAATTTGTCTATATGCTGAAGATAAGATTAACCTACTATGTAATTAAATTCTAACAAATTAAAATTTTTCCAGTGTTAACTGGATATTTTAAAATGTATATAAAGTATGTGCATTACTTTCTGGAACAAACCTTATTTATTATGTAACTTTAGTAATAAAGGTGACATCATCACGGCAATATGTTTTTTTTTTAATTTAGGGACGCATATTTGATAGATAGTTGTTTCTTAAAATTCCCCATTCCTACTTATAACCAGTTACAATGAGATTGAAGTATGATGGATGATAAGTTATTAAAAATTATTTAAAAATGAAAACAACAAAATATTTGTTATTTTTCTCGTGTGCAAGATAGTGCAGCGGTATAGGAATCGTGGCTGTTTGGCATTTCATAGTGTGTGATCACTTTATAAATTCACGTTAGGTGTTTGAACTTTACTGATATTCCAAATTGACATATGCTTATGAATGATTAGTCCGTGTTTTTTTAAGTGTGCTTTTGTAAAGTGGTATTGATAGTTTTATAAGTGAAAAGTTAAGTGGAGAATTCTAAACAGTCGATTCAAATGTAGTTTTCGTTTTCTTGATTCTTCTTATATCCTTTGCGTTTTGAACATTCAAGATGATTTTGCTTAACTAATTCTTTTCTACAAATTGAGTTTGGTAGGTAGTGCAAGAAGCGTGCACTTTCTAGCCGTTCTTCTTCTTCTTCTTCCTTGTGTGGTTCTATAAATTACAGATAAATTTAAATATAACTAGTAATTTATTGCATTTACTGAACAAAAAATAAATTTCACAAGGGACAAATTTAATGTAGGAACGTGGGTGTTCAAAAAATTGCAGAAAATTAAGCAATAACTATATAACATAGCATACTAAAAATTAGGTTGAAATGGTAAGGTACTCGTTAAATAAATTAAATTTTTTCCATAAGAAATATGACAAATACAACCTTCATTCGAAAACAAAATTAATCAAATTATCAGTAAAGTGTAAGTATTGTAAAATTATATAATAATAAAAATTTAGTGTTTTTTGAACTACGCCACATTTGGATCATAGACTCACAATACATGCTCATTTGAAAATACATGTGACAATAGTGAATCAGAATATTATCCAATTTAAAAAAGTGATAAACGATCAGCACTGCTAATACTCAGCTTTCTAAGACCACAGGAAACGAGCAGTGATAAGAGAAGCTGTTAAGCATCTTCAAAAAACTGTAACCGAAATGGTGTAAATCTTAAAAAAATTAAGAGCACTATTCAACGCTATTTGCGTAAAGTGAGGCTGTACAAACGGGTTGCCAAGAATAAACTCTTGCTGACGCCTTTCTCGAAAAAATGTCAACAGAATTGAGCAACAGAAATGCATTTTCGACCTGAAGATTTTTCTGATAAAACGTCGATGCTGCTAATTTGTAATAGTGATAAAACTTGGATATGAAGGCGTTTGTCCACTCAACTGGATGATAAATTCCTTTAGACTGTAAAATATTTTTTTTTATTTTATTTATTTTTTTTTATATAAATGTACAGCAATCAGAATCTGTATTCTATAAGCTATAGTGCTGGCGTAGAGACTGGTAATAAGAGTCTTAGCGTATCCTGATGAGGCTTCCCCATTGAGAAGGCCTCTTGGTCACCTCACAGAAGGTCAGTCGGCCATTTTCGTTTCAGTCTTCGATGATATGGTGCGTTTTGCACGAGCGGCTGTAGAACGATATTGGGGTGTACTTCAAGTTTATGATGATGTTGCTGGCTTCGTTGTTGAATTGTGTCTTGGACTGTTGGTATACGAAGGTCATGATGTAGCATGTGATTTGAGATGTACCAAGGTGCATCGGCGATCACTCGAAAGATCTTGGATTGTGCTCTTTGTAGGATAGCAATGCTAGATTTGCTGGCACAGCCCCAGAGCTCGATACCGTATGTCCATATTGGGATAATTACGGCTTTTTATATTAGAATTTTTGACTCTAATGACAATTTTGAATTTCTACCGAGCAGCCAACGCATTTCTCGCATTTTATGATCGATCTGTTTTCGCTTTTTAGAAATGTGGTCTCTCCAGTGAAGTTTTGCATCAAGATGGATACCCAAATACTTGACAGTGGTTGCTGGTGGTATTTCGGTGCTATTTATATACACTGGGGGGGCAGGTGCCCTTTTTTAATGTGAAGGTTATGTGTTGTGATTTGCCTTCATTAATTTTTATTTTCCATCGTTGAAGCCATTCCTCGATTTGAAAGAGATGGTCTTGGAGGTTAGGGGAAGCTATTATCGGGTCTTCATGGACGGCTAAGAGAACAGTATCATCTGCAAACGTACCGATTGTGGTGGAATCAGAGGTAGGGAGGTCTGATGTGTAGATTAGGTACAAGAGAGGTCCAAGGACGCTACCTTGAGGAACTCCAGATTTGATGGGTTGGAACTGGGAAATTTCATCATTAACTTTTGTACGAAAGAATCTATCACTGAGGTAGGATTTCAGGAGGTAGGAGAAAGGAGCTGGCAATGATTGTCTGATTTTGAATAAGAGGCCTTCATGCCAGACCTTGTCAAAGGCCTGGCTCACGTCTAAAAATGCCGCTGAGCAGTATTTTTTCTCTTCGATGGCTTCGTTGATGACATGAACTATTCTGTGGCATTGTTGAATCGTAGAATGTTCAGGGCGAAACCCAAACTGGTGGTCGGGAAGTATGTTAAAAAGAGGCCGGATGCGTTGCAGAAGAAGTCTCTCAAATAATTTTGATATGGAGGATAACAGACTGATCGGTCTGTAAGAAGAAACATCAGTTAGTGGCTTTCCAGGCTTAGGGATGAGAAGGGTTTCAGATGTTTTAAGGCACTTGGGCCAGTAACGGGTTCGTAGAATGGCGTTAAAGAGGTATGTTAACATTACGATCCCTTTCTTTGGTAGTTCCTTCAGCATCTTGGAAGTTATCTGGTCAATTCCCGGTGCTTTTCGATTATTTAGTAGAGAGATTTTGAATTTGAGCTCACGAGGACTACCCAGGTGTAGATTTGTTATTCTCACCATGTCATCATTATCGTCATCACGTGTAGGTGGCGTTATGAAGTGTGAGGTATCGCCAAAAGGAGTGAATACCTTGGCTAAATGTTGCGCAAAAAGGTCTGCCTTTTCGCAATGGAGTAGATGTCACTACAGGTTTTCGAAGTGATTTGATTGGACGCCAAATGGAGTTGTCGTAGCGGTTAAGAGAGGTAATGTATTGCGAAAAGTTGTTGTCTCTCATTTCTTTCAGCTTTGTTTTTAGTAGATTGCAGAGTTGATTAAAGGCTGTTTTATCACTAGGAGTGTGCGATCGATGCCACTTCACTCGCGCTTTTCGTTTCTTCGCTATTAGCAACTTTATTTCTACTGGGATGTTGTACTGTTCTTCATGGGCTGGTAGGTGTGGTATAGCTTGTTTGGCAGCATCCTGCATGCTAGTGATTAGTGAGGTTGTTGCTGCTTCTATTTCTTCAGTTGCTTTGAGGCTAATATTAAGGTGTACATGACTATTAATTTCATTTCTGAAGATATCCCAGTTCGTTTTTGAGTTATGGAGTTTAGTGGGCTTCTTAAAATTAATCGCAGAGGTGCTGATGGTGACAATAATTGGTGAATGATCAGAAGACAGGTCGTAGCTGGGCGCTATATCCGTATAAGTTGATGCTATGCCATGAACCACAAAGAAATCCAAAAGATCAGGGAATTTATTTTAATATATAATATATAATAATAATATAATATATAATAATTCTTTTCGTGTAGGAGGTTTGCTAGCTCTCTACCTTTCGTTGTGGTGATACGGGAGCCCCACAGAGTGTGTTTGCTGTTAAAATCTCCCCCTACCAGAAATTTCGGTCCAAGTGTTTGGAAGAAATCTTCAAAATTGTCTTTTTTTAAGTTGTAGCGTGGTGGGCAGTACACTGCTGAGATTGTTAGTTCATAAGGCATGGATTTAACTTTGATCGAGGTAGCTTGAAGATGATTTTTTTCATACTTTGGTAGTGCGAAGTGATTGATTGTTGATTTTATTAAGATAGCAGTTCCAGCATGAGCAGTATCATCTGGGTGGTTAGTATGGTACAGGGTGTAGTAGGGTATCTTAAAGTATGATCTGCTTGTAAAATGAGATTCACTAATTAAGAAGATGTGAATTTGATTTTGATGGACAAATACTTGTATTTCATCTTTGTGTTGAAGCATTCCGTTGGCATTCCAATGTGCTATTCGGAGGAACTTAGCCATTACTTTAATTTAGATATTAGCATGGTTAGCATGTTTAAGACCATGCTATTTTGTTGTATGATCTGTTAGAACATGCCTATGAATTCTTCAAGGAATTTATTCAGCGCTGTGCTTATGTGTTCTCCATTTTGTGTGGATTGGTTTCCAGAGTTTTTTAATGCATTTGCATAACTGTATGAAGGAAGCGTAGTTTGATTTGGTTGGCTAAATTGTTGTGTATGTTGTATTAGTTGTGGTTGTCGCAGAGGAGTATTCGTTCTGTTGCTTTTGTAATATTTGTGATAATACTCACAGCCTCTATAATTGGCAGGGTGAGGTCCGCCACATAAAGCACATGTTGCTGGCGTTTCCCTGCTTTTTTTGCAGATTTTAGTGTCATGGGAACCGCCACATTTCACACACAAAAAGGGACGGTTGCAGTATGATTTGGTGTGACCGTACATTTGACAACGCATACACTGCGATATTTTATTGTCTTTTCTGGGTGGTTCCTTTAATTTGATACACTTCTTTGTTGTTCGTTGCTGGCTCAAGATCCGCAAAGAACATGTTTAGTGGTTCTTTGGATTTCCCATGCTTTATGTTGACTACATTTCTGACTTGATGTCCCTTAGATTGTAGTTCATCTTTGATGTCTTGCTTATCAGTAGTATGGTGTAAGTTCTTGATGACTATTCTATAGGCCCTTTCCTCTTTGGGCTGGTAGGTATGGTGGACAATATTCTTCTCTTTCATAAACTTGGCAAGTGTTCTATACGCCTCGGGAGTAGTGGTGTTTATTCTGATACTATTATCTGCTAAAGATTTGGTAGAGTAATGTTCTGCTTGTAGTACTTCACTTATTTTGAGGATCATGTTAGGATAATCTGCCACTCCGTGCACAAATATTGGTGGGGGTTTTATAGTTTTTGCTTCGCCTGGGCCTTTGTTGACTGGGATTTCTGGTTCAAGACTTGACAATACACTATACTGGTTGCTTGTCGTTACAGTCTTCTCAAATGTTGGTTTTTTCCGTTTTACACTTCTTGCTACTACCTGCCAGGGATTTTCGTTATTAGTGTCATCAGGCTCGTCATCAGTACTAGATAACATCCTTACAATTTTTGGCGATTCTGGTGTTGTTGGATCTGCTTGTATTGTTCTTGGTTTGGTGGGATAAAGTCTTGTTGGTTGTGAAAGGTAGGCGTCTGCATAATTTGATTGGGTGGCATTTGCGTTTAAAACATTTGCGTATTTAGTGATGAGTAATATTGTAAATAATTCGGTTGCGATTGTGGCATATTCACTTGAGAAAGTTGGCTGTTCATTGTTGGGACAACCTGTATAATATTAGTTTGTTGCTGCATGGGTTGGCCATTATTATCATAACCGATTAGATTCCCCGAAGGGAACATATTTATTTTATTTTCACTATTATCAGTCCGCGCTTAATTTATAGAGTAAGAATAAAACAAAATAAAAAGTTATTCAATCAATTGTAGCACTAGATATAAATTTTAATGTTTAAAAATTGTTTGTATCAGTTTGTAATTGTCGACACTTATCACAATAAACTTGGCCTGCAGGCTTTGTTTATGCATATCACGTTACACTAGATATCTTATCAGAGCACGAATAGCACATCCTTACTCTTCAAGAGTCAAATGGGTACTGATTACTGTAAAATATGAGGAAGTTTGCAGAAAGATGTGGTGCCATTTAGTATGGTGGCATATCACAGATTTTGAGTGATGCGCCCCTATTTGTATTCACCAACATTCTTACTAAGAAAATTGCCTAGTTAAAGTTATTTAAATCTGAAATCACATTTGGAATTGGTGAAAATGGAATGCATATGAAATTTGTAATTACATGCAAAGCTGTGCAGATATGTTATACTATCCGTATTCTCTATTGAATGTATAGCAATAGTTCTTCATAAACAATTAAAGATCTCTGGAGAAAAATATAAGACCTTAACATGTAAGCTACCAATAAGTATTGATCAATGAAGCAAGAAATTTTTCTCTTGAACTGATATGGTTCTAAAATCATAAAATGCAAATAAAAAATTAAGTTTAAATCAAACATGATTAACTCACATTAACAGAAAAATTTCAGTATGTCATTTTTAGTGTACTGACAATGTTAAGAAATTCGCAGATATAGACTGGATGCAAAAGGCTCGAGATCAGTGGAAAATGTAAGGCATGGCTTACATCCAACGATGAATGATAATAGCTGTGATGATGATTTTTAGTTATCTATTTCGTTTAGTGGAACTGTTATAGTAGATTATTCCACTGAAAAATAAAATTTCTGAATTAGATAGGTTTTTGAAAAATAAGACACATATTCGGAATTTTTCTAAAAGAATTATCATTTTCAAGAAAAAAGTGAAAAACGGTTTCCCCCTTAAAGTAGTGTAATAGGATAAAGAACTATACACCATATAAATGGAAAAAGAAAACAGTATTAATAATAAAGGCAAACGGCTGCAACCAATAATACATGCTCTTATCCTATTATGTCACAAACAAAATTCGAATTATAAACTTGAATTAAATAAATAACACAGACTTTTTTTCAGTTTGATTTATGCTAATTTACTTAATTACATATGCATTTTTAAAAGTTATTTCCAGAAACATTTTATTCTTGTGGAGTAATCTATTATGTTAGGCAAGAAGTTTTATTTCACTAAATTATTTGTTTTAATAAGAATTACCTAATAAAATTTTGTTTTTATAATATTTTTATTGAAAACTCGTAACGCAATTATATTATAATTTAAATAATCTTACTGTATTATAAAGTATTTTGTAAACCAATTTATCAATTTCAATTTATAAGCATTTCAGAAACTCTATAAGGTTCGTGTTGTTTTTTAAAATAACTATAGCATGCAAAATTCAAATTCTAATATCTCAGTAACAAAAAGAAATCTAACATTGAGCAAGTTGCACATCAATTCCTAGTATACTGGTTTTTAATAAAGTAAAAAAGCGTGTTCTGGATTTCCTGCTATGTCAAAAAAAAACTCATGAACCAAAACATCAAATTATCTATCGTATGCCAACCCGTGTCTCACTATAACTGACATTGCCTGAGAAGTAACGATTCTGTTCAAGCTCACCAATGACTGTCAAATGAACTGTAAGAACTAAAAATCCTAAGCACAAAAATGTATGCCAGTCAAGGCTGGACACAACAGCAATACAGGAATATCATGTGAAGTGACTTGTCCAATTCTATTTCTCCAAAACAAACAGGACGTCCCACATAAAACACCATGATAGAAATTGTATACCATGAAATTGTTTCAGTGTTTGTAAAGATTTGTTTTATCATATCCTTTCATCTACCAGTAAGAAGACTAAAAAGTATTGATGCAGGTTATGGTAAATTAGAGAATAGTCAAGTCAATATATATAATTTAACATTTTGGAATAAACTTGACCATCTTTTGACAATAACTTAAGAAAGAATAGGTAAACTTCTCTCCAAATAAAAATAAAGTTCCTTATCATATGCATATTAATATATTCATCAATATATAAAAGTTCACATTAAAAATGACAATCAAGCCAATATGATTATAGTTAAAAAACAATCTAATAATCCAAAGATTCAAAGTAAACTTTAAAAAGATCTAAAAAATTCAATAACAATATGGTATCTACAGCTCTGATATTTTAGCATACTGTAACCGATTTCGGTCTTATTATAAATTTTTTTAAATCTTGAAGACGCTATATTATTATATTCAATATGCATTTCTTTGAACAGGTTTATCCAATTAAAAACATTAGGAATACCAGATGGCATGGCATGTTAGTAAAGGAGGAGTTACCATAGGAAGCACATGTGTACTTCAAAATTGCCATATAATTTATGTGAAAAAGTTGTAAAATTTTTTTTTTTAATAAAAACTAGAGTAGTTAGTAATTTCAAAAATTTCTATAACAATAGTATCTAAAAGTTATAAAATTTAAAATTAAATATCCAGATATAACACCAGCATAAGTTCCATTTAACAATGGACAATTAATGTGTAAACAGTCTCTTATGTATTACAGGCCGCACAAAAAGAGCTATGCATATATTAGAATTAACTACTTATCATTTTCAAATTATCTATTACTTACAATCAGGACTATTCAAAAACTTTACTAGTAATAATATTGTAAACTCTGTTGTTAAGTATAATTACCCAAATAGCTAACTCTTTCGGTAAAAATTATCACTAGTAGTCATTAGAATATCTTTCTTTTTAAAACGAAAAATTTTTATATTTTGAAGACTGTAGTGTAGCTAAGAGTGAGAGAAGCTTTGTTCCAGTAAGACAACTTATTGCACATAACAATAACGTGAAAAATTTTCGTTGAAGTTTTCGAAAAACTTCATGCCTTCCATGATACTCCTCTATCCAAATCTAGTGGACGTTACCTCTTATTGGGCTATATTAAAGATGAGATATACAACAATATTCTAATAGCTAATTTGAAAAGCAAGCATTGAAAATTATGTGTTTCCTCTCATAATCAAAAATACTAAAAAAATTACATGTGTAATCCACAATGATGGATCAATTTGAACACTTTTTAAACCTCTGGTATTAATAATCTTATACCACTGTTCTCAATTTACGAGGTATAGCTGGTTGTCTAACCATTAAAAACATGAGAAAATGAATTATGTAAGTTGAAATTTCTAGAATTGCAGCAATAATATATAATTAAGCATAAAACATTTTGGTACATGATTATGACACAAAACAAACCACCATAAAATAAACAAGTAAAATGTTATAATTAGTATAGTTTAGGTCGGAAAATTTTAAGGAACCCCAAGGGAAGATTTAAAAAATTAAAAAAGGCCTCTCCAGAGCTCTGGTTTGTTAGGAAATCTTGATTTTCAGTGTTTAGAAAAATATTCCACAGCCTTATCTACTTTAATGATGTGGTCTTGTGTATTTAGTGCAAAATTAATAATAACCAATCTTGCAATTCTGCAGGAATAATATAAAAATTGGCAATGATAACTTAATTTAGTAAACATCTGACATTTGTCCACTCCCTACATTCATATGACAAAATGGTAAGCAAATGTAAATGTTACATTTCATTTAAAATTTAAAAAACATATGTAACGCCAATGTTACAGAGTGCAAATTACAAAATCTATTAAGATGTTTCCCTAGACGTGGCTTATTTAACAGTAAAATATTGTATTTGAGTTTAATATAAAATCGCAGAGCAAATACATGACTAAATAAAACAAGGAATATTATTCAGAGACATTAAAATTCATTCTACATAATTAACTTTTAGCTTGTCCATTATTAGATAGTATGTTAATAGTATACAAAATTAATGAACTAAATGACCTACCTCACTACTTTCATCTCAGGTTACGCCAACTGATTGAGACAACAAACTCTTAAAGTATTTAATAGTACCCATAAATGGAAACTGCTTTACGACAAGCTAGAATAAAAAATCTTAACACATAGATTTCCTAAGAAAAATTTAGAATTGTCTTTATTAGTTCAGATATAATCATGATTTCTATTATCACTTGATATTTAATATAAGCATCATTACAAAGTTTCTCACAAGTTCACATGACATAGTGTACCTTATAACCTTATAAATATAGAAAAAATAAATTCATTTGTTTATTAATGAACCAAAAGTCAATTTGTGGGTAACATTAAAATGTCTATCTACTTAATCATTCATTACTCCCTCCCTTTCCTTATCTAAAAAAGTCTAAAAATTTCACAAGCTTAGGTGTTGTAATATTTTTGTTTAATTGAAAATAAATATTTATATTTACCACATGCAATTTTTCAACTGATGAAAACAGTCAATCTTCTGTTATTATTTTTGTTCCATCTTTTAGTTGACTTCTTCAACACTTTATTTTTCATCTATAAGAGACTTTTAATTTTTTGAGTTTAAAACAAGATTTAGTTTGTGATCATATTAATACAAACATAAAATAATGCAATTTGTAAGAGACATCAAGTATGATATGTTGGAAACATTTTTTAACTGCAGTGAAACATTTAAATGGTGGCTAAGATACATCATAATCAACTGCTTTATTACACGAACAAATAGAATACCCTATTCTTAAAATCAATAGATAACTTGTTACTAAAATGCAGAAAAGATGTATTTTTTTAATCACTATCATACATCACAAAGACCTGCATTTTTAGTAGGTTAGTGCACATTAAATATTATAAATTGTTCAGTAAACAAGGATAAAGCAAAAACCAAGATTATTTTTGTCTCGCTTACGAATTAAAAATTTTAATATTTTGCAGGGCGTCTCTTCAATTTTATTATTGTCTTAATCCCCTAGAGTCCAACAAACGTTTAAAATCTATGAGTTTGGCGGTTTGGGCATTCACACTATGATGATATTTATAGAGTGATTTGATGTTATTGTAGATCTTTGACTAGCTGATGATAATACACTTTACTCCTGAAAATGCTAATGTAGGTTTCATTATTTCGGATTGTGTTTCGCCTAGGTGCCTCAAATTTAGTTCTTGTATAGTGTAGTAAAATTAAGTCACTTTTGCCTCTGGCTTTTCTGGAGATGTTTTTTTTCTGAGTACTCTTGCTTGTAGTATCTGTTGTCACAAAGCTTTTGTTAAACTGTTTAGTTAACAATTAACTATTTTTAAAAAATGTTATTGAAGTTTAAAAATAGTCTTATACAGCAAAAAAACAAATGTTTCTCTCATCTTTTCTTGATCACCTTTAGTTCTGTCATATATATCTTTTATAAACTTTATAACTATTCTATCCAAGCTTTTTAAGATTTTTTTCATATGCATAACCTTTTTGCCACGAGTTATCATTTTATTATTTTTAGCTGGTAATTAATCAACATACAAGGAGAAGAATGTTTAAATGAGAAAGATAGTAAAAGAAACCTTTTTATTGAAGTTAGTGGAAATAGACAATAATAATAATATAAATAAATATGAAGGCTATCATGATCAATATTTTAATATATCATGTTGTCTACTCTTAGGTTGTTAGGCCATGTTTAGAAAAAATCCTCTAAAATAAGCTACTATTTCGGCCACTTTAACTTTTATAGTCACGCACATGCAGCAAGGATGGTGGTGAACAAATGCTACTGACATAAATTAGCTTGCTGTAAGTAAATGTCTCCTTAGCATTTATTGACATCATTAGTTGTTCTAGTATGTTTATTCCATAGTGGTCTGTTTTTATCCCATTCAAAATTGCAAACAAAAATCTTGGTTAAATAATATTCTTTATCTTGTAGTAGTGTTGAACTGGATAGTATTTTAATTTTGAAGAAAATTTCTTCTGAAGATGTCCACAATCTAGAGTTTGGAAACTGAACATGCCTAACAATCTGAGTACAGAAAAACATGATATATCAAAAAACCATCATGTTTTATTAATAAACATTCATTACCTATAATAACAATAAACATTATCAACTTAAGCAACTGTTCAAAGAATGTTAAAAAAAATCTTGCGGTTAACTTTAACAATGGCTCTCAGCATATCTACCTGCCAAGAATGTTGATCTCAAAAAATCTAAAAAAGAAACCAGAAAAAACCTAAAACTGCGCTCACAAAAATGTATCATGTTTTATGTGGAAAAAGTTTTCTGTAATCTGAAATTTTTTTCCATTGTGTTTAACTGATGTTATTTGCGAGTGTCCATTTTCCCTTCTTAGGCATTTTATACCTTTGTTACACTCTATAAATTTTATAATTTTTTCTTCGGTTTTCTTGACAGAGCTGAAATTATCTCAGCAACTGAAGAATTCTATACAATTTTATATAGATTAACAAAACATCCAACAACAGAAATAAAGCAACAATTAAAAAAGAAAATTATGAATTTTAATTCAGAAGAACTACCAGATTTTCAAGAAGATGAAATTGAAGAAGCAATAAGAAGAGGCAAAAATAACAAGGCACCAGAGAAAGATAACATATTAATCGAAATGCTAAAAACAGGAGGAAAAACATTAACAACATATCTCAAGATACTGTTTAATAAATGCCTACATGAAGCACAGATACCATCAGAATGGGACACAGCAAAGATTATACTACTTTTCAAAAGAGGCGACCGAAAACTATTAGAAAATTATCGCCCAATGACCCTTTTATCACAGCTAAATAAACTTCTGACAAAAATAATAACAAACAGGTTGGAGAACAAACTAGACCAATACCAACCAATAGAACAGGCGGGATTTCGCAGTGGGTATTCAACTAACGACCATCTATTAACCATTAGAACATTAATTGAAAAAGCTAATGAGTACAATTTACCACTCTATCTCATAGACGTCATAGCTTTTGACACAGTAGAAAGATGGGCAATTAAAAGCCTACAAAACGACCGCATCGACTCTAGATATATACAGCTACTACACAATATATATGAAAAGGCCGGCTGTATAATAGAGCTCCATAAAGACACAAACCCAATCCCTGTAGAACGAGGAGTCAGACAAGGGGATACGATCAGCCCAAAACTATTCATTACGGCGCTAGAAGACATTGTTAAGAAAATGAACTGGGAAAACAGAGGAATCAACATCAACGGTGAAAAACTGAATAACTTGAGATTCGCAGACGACATACTGTTAATATCAGATAACCTCCAAGACATAAGAGAAATGTTCATAGACCTATATAAAGAAGTAGCAAAAGATAGGACTAAAAATGAATATGAATATGAATATATATATATATATATATATATATATATATATATATATCTTGGACAGGTAATAAAAATAAAGAAAGAAGACCAGACGGAAGAAATAAATAGAAGGGTTAGATTAGGATGAGCTGCGTTTGGAAAAACATTGCATGTACTGAAGAACCACAAAATACCAATTAAATTACGAAGTCAATGTGTTCTCCCGGTAATGACATACGGCGCCCAGACATGGACATTAACAAAGTCAAACATGGACAAAATGATAAAAGCACAGAGAGCAATGGAACGCCAGATGCTGAATATAAAATTGACAGACAGGAAAAGGAAACAATGGATTAGACAAAAAACGAGAGTAATAGATGTAGCAGCACACATAGCCTCACTTAAATGGATATTTTACGGTCACACTATGAGACAGAACGATGAAAGATGGAACAAGAAAATACAGCTGTGGAGGCCATGGGAAGCTATAAGAAGCAGAGTACGACCACAACTTAGATGGGTAGATGACATTAAGAAATCAGCAGGACTAGGATGGAGAAGAAGCACATAGAACCGAGAAAATTAGCAATAAATGAGGGAGGCCTTCGTCCAACAATGGACGAACGAGGGCTAGAAAGAAGAAGAATCTAAAATAAAATTTTACACTTATTGCATATCTGTTCTATAATGTCAATTCGTCAAATTAACATCATCTGCTAATTCTACTGCAAAATATAAAATACAAAGAGATTGATTTCACTGTACTGATTCCATCTGCATTTATAAGCTGCAAACGGGCAGCATATAAACACATCTGCTTTTGTTTCATTTATTGGCGTTTGGGAAAATGTGCTTAATAAAATTCCCAGAACTAAAACAAACTTCTATTTCGTAAACAGGCGTTACACACAAAATGATATGTTGTAAACCATTGATAAACTTTATCTAGTTGTTGGCCTATATATCATCCAATTTATAAACGTTTATTGCCTTTTGTTAGGTACATTTTTGAGCAATAACAATTTTTTTTTATTGGATAATAGTAATTTCCATACCAAGAACATGATGATATCAGACATAAATAAGCCTACAAGAATGATGTGCTATCAGCATATTTAAATACATTCTTAGGAAATGGCATTCAGCAGCAGCAAATGATAAATCAGAATGTTATACTCGGTAAAATTTCCCTTTTTCATATTCTATTTCTTTAAAAATAGTTATAAAATTAATTGCAATATTTACCTGTAGGGATGTTTGAGACATCCATATGCGTCTCGGTATCTGCCATAAAGAGTGCCATAAGAAACGCCCAAGAGCTCAGCAGCAATTTTCATTTCCAGATTCTTAGTCTTAATCGCATCCATAACCCTTTTGGTGAATGGTTCCTCCCAGAACTGTTGACGCCGACCAGTGCTCAAGTAATCATTCATTTTGATGACATCTGGCCACTCCTTTTCTATCGCTGCTGTAAGGGATGAAGTGGTAGTCGAATTGGACACGTTAGCCGATTGCTTCGGAGTGTTTCCTCCTTTGCTTTGACTACCTGATGGCACGTCATACTTGTGATCTGACCCAGAATCCACGTCGTCCACCACAAGATCGTCATCTTGCTGCTGAAACAAAGTAACAAGTTACAATAAGATCAAAGTGCTTAACTAACACTATTCTTACTATTTCTGATTTAACTTTGACTGGCAACTCGTCAGAGATCTCTATGTGTTCCTTGTCATTGCCTGCAGATTCTTCCTCCCAAATGGACAGATCGTGGTCGCTGTTGGACATCGCGTCATTCGAATAGCCTTCTTCTACGTTCCCGGAGACGCTCGCAATTTTCGGCGTAGTGAACGTTTGCTCGTAGTCGTCGATAGGAGGTCGCCCTCTTTTCCGTTTGTTTGGTGGCTCATTCTTGGGGCTATCCATGACTGTCGACACGTGCGGCAACACCGACTGCACGCCGTTCATGTTTGTATCATTGGTGCTCTCGTCATCTCGCCATGATACCTCTGCCAGGCCTTTGATGCGGAGCTCCTCTGCAGTCTTTAGTAACGTTGCCAGGTGGCACTGCAAGAAACAAGCAATTTCTGAACATTTAAGATCATAATGACCACTCTGTTTTCATATTTAGTTATTTAAGTGCACCTAGTGTTAATGTGTTTCATATTTATAATTCTAGTTATAGTGTAAGATATAAACAAAATCTACAAATTGCAAAATCTTTTATGTAATCAGGCTCCATTCTGGAAATTTTAACGAAAAGCCCAAGTATCAGAAGCATTTTGCGATTATTCCGAACGAACGCGATCTTCTGCGAACACGTTTCCATTGGAAATTTCCTGTCGCTAAAGTTGAACTGTGAAATGTTTTTTGTTTACCAATTTAATGTAGCGTTAAGGCGCAGCAGTTCCCAATATTTTGACGTAACTTCAAAACTCGCTAAGTTTAATTTCGTAGAAGATTGTGCAGCTGATTTTTTATTTTGATGTAATCTTACACGACATGCCGATTCGAAAAAAAGAAAGGAGTTTAGTTATCATAACGCCCAACATACATCCCTTAACTTGATCGACTTTTTAAAATGCATGATGCGGTTAAATCACTCTCTAGATGTACACTTACAATAGAATGAATGCAGCTAGCTATACTTAATAGATGATCAATAAACAAACCACGTTTTCAATTGGTATTTTTGAATTTTGTTATAACTGCATTTATGTTACTTATTCTTCTTATTTATACACTGTTTCGCCGCAGTAACTAAAGAAAGTCTTAAACAGATTATTTCTGTTTGATCTATTGCTGTACCGTCAACTCGTTCAAGGTAGCTTCAATAACCACCACTTGATAAGTGATCTAATAGTAGCCTATAATTTATTTGCTAACTAAATGGTTAACTCGACGTACATTAGGCCTTTTTTATAAATTACCCTTAGTCTACGATAATTATAAGGTAAAACATACATAAGACTTTAAGGGGGAATCGGTTTTTATTCAGCAATTATAGACTAGGTGTTTAATGGAAGATACACGATATACATAATACTTTTTGTGCTAAATCTTAGGAACAATTTGGGAAGTTAGATATTCTCTAATTCCAACAATTCAAAATCATTCAACGGCAAAATAATAACACACCCCAGTAAGTATTTATCCACAGTAGTGTGCGTGAAGTTAAAGCAGTAAAACTACGATTAAAATGTGCGAGAAAGATGAATAATAAGTAAAATCACGCACAACTCTAACAAAACCAATTACGAAGATCATCCCTTTATAAGTTGGTGTTTGCATAAACCTCTCTTTTGAATTGGAATTGTGGTCAGTGCTAAAAGAGCAGGCAAGTCCCATAATTTGAATTTATTAAAAGATTCTCCGCATGTGTAGCTAAGCTATAACTGGGTGTCCATGGAAATGTATTATAAAAATAAATATATAAGTGAATGTTCCGCTCGACTTAAAAAAAATGCCAGATCTGAGCGGCAACACCCGGTCCAGCAAAAATTCAATGAACATGTTCAGAGTCAGTCCTCAAAAAAGTAGATTATAAAAAATACGAATTATTGCCATTAGATGGAAATGGAAGAGAGTCAAGGCCGACCGCAAAAAAAACTTATAAAACACGTTCCTTTTAAACTGCTTATATATTTAAATCGGCTATTACTCTCGGGATCGTTCGCTTTTTAACTAGCACACCCGGTGGACATCTGCCTTTTAAACAATTAACCGCGGGTGATAAAAATGGTTTTTGATAAAAAAATTTCCTACCGTTATTTAGCTAATACCGGCCCGGCTTCTCGAGGCTTCGGGGCGTGCGCTTCGCAGCCAAAGACGACGCCTTCGTTTTTTCCAATATTTTCGGAAATAAGTTAGCGCAAAGGTTCGGGCGAACGCTTAAAATAGTCTGCGGTGTGGTCGGGGATTTACTACAACCGCCTTATCGCCGAAGCCTGCATATTTAGGAGGTTCGCGGGTTTGCAGGAGTGGCAATTTGGAAAATTTTGCCGAATTTTATTCGAAAAAAGTACCACATAAAAAACACTATCTTGTCACGGGTCCGACCAAAATTTTTTTTTCACAATAAAAAAAGGCATTTTAATGCGGGATCTATGATAATGCTGTCCAGATTAACATAAAATATGTATTGCGTTCCGTATTTACAAGATTTCATGTGAATAACAAGCAAAAAATGTCGGGGTTTTTTATCAAATTTCAAACGTCCGCCTGAAAAAATCATACAGCCATATTTAAATATAATTTAACAATTTTTTTGTGCCATATAACTTGTTTCAGAAATCCGCGGATAAACAACAAACATTAAGTAAAGAGCGCTGGTTAAATATGCAAATATTTTCGTGTCAAGATGCCTTCAACCGTTTAATTTGTCGGAATATTTTTTTGTTTCAACGGGTCCCATTTCCTCGTTTCGGTTGGCGTTTCAACTGACAGTCTGTTTATTTCCTCATGCCATTTCTTTTTCTTCCTTGACAGCGCTCCTCTAGTAGCTAATTTTTGAGAAATCCACATGTTTTTGACAAGCTCATTGTCAATTTCTCTATATATAAATGAAAACTTCTTTACAGTTTAGAAATTTTTGTACACGTGCTAACCAACTGGGTTAATAACCTCTACAAGATTTAAAATCGAACAATTTTCCACTTTGAGCTCATATGCTCGGGAAATATCCATACAAAAACATTTTTATATTAAATGTATGAAGCATTCGCCAATTAAAAATTGTCTAAAGATAAGTGTGTCGTACGCAAATTTGGCGTATCTTCCATTATAACCGGTTTACTCATCCATCTAACTGCAATAATTCGGCGGAGAAGGTAGCGAGTATTTAAACATTATTATCATTCAAAGATAATAGTTTTAAAGATTCCAACACGCAAATCATTTGTTTTCTGCATTTCTTCGATATATGCCGTCTAGATTAACGAGAGATATTCTCAGATATATTGTTGAACGGTTGATCAATATGTTGTGAAGGATTTGGTATACAATACTCTAAATATCTTCACAAGAAGTTAAATGGCAATAGATCTGGGGGTTCATAGATAACTTAACGTTGTCCCCTATTTTGTATAATAAAAGATGAAAAAATTTGGCATTGTAAATAGTAATTCCATCTCGTTAAAATCGAGCATACCCTTAATTGGTTACAAACATTTCAGTTATGTACCAGTATCTGGCTGATGTTCCTCATCTCCGAAAAAGAATAGGCCAAATATCTAATAGCACACTGTATATCAACCAAACAGCTATTTACTTTGTGAAAATATTTCTCAATTAAACTTACAAAAAAAAGATATTAAAAACAAAATTAAGAACAGACTGGGAAAACAAGATTTTGCATTACACAACTACACGTAATAATGTAGAAGAGACAAATTATAGTGAAGAGAAAATTCTGCCATACTTGCGAAATATTCAAATTCCGTGCAATTTTGTTATTGTTTTGTGTTTATAATATCCCAGTTAGCTTCTTTTTTGATTCTAGACGGACAAAGCTGAACTTCGAATCTTGATACGTTATTGCTGGAAGCAACAACTTTCATCAAGAGCGGCCGAAGGAACAGTGAGTTACAGAATCGTGGCAAGATGATACAAAAAGTTTGATTTTGGCGACCTCTGCCTTGAAGATCAGTCATGTTCTAGCTGACTATCTGTTCTGGATAATGGAGAGTTGGAAGCCGCTTTGGATTATTGCGGTACGGATGTGTGAGATTAGATAACAATATGTGGCTTAATAAGAGAAAGAAGAAAGCTGAGGCAGTGAAGATCGTGGGGGGATAAAGCGAAAGGTACGATGTAGAAGAGAATACTGGGAAAAAATGACTTAACAACAAGAAGAGAGAACCTGGTTAAACAAAAGGACATATCAATGTTAGTTCTTCACTAAATCATCTATCTAAAATTATTCTTCTTTATATATTTACATAATTTAGATGCAATGCTTATCTTCATCCATGCCACTTATTATTCTGCGTTAAACATCTTTCGAGTGAAAAGATTTCAAGTTTCATTCGTGCACCACCTGATTTTTGTAAATGTTACTTTATCCACTTGTATGCATGCCCCTTTTCTTAAACGTCAAATCAGTTTCTTAGAAATCATGAGCAGATGAGAGATAGTATCACATGTTAAATTGAAATTATTATTTCGTAATAGATTTTGACAGTAAATTTATTTTTCCAATAACATTATTTCGCAATGGATCGTTTTCCCGACGAAAGTAATATAAATATATAGAAACATGGATATGAAACCATAGCAGATAAAATACAATCAAGAGTCTAAAGAAGAATTTTGAAAAGAAGACTGTGCCCAGTTAGAAATGGAAAAAATCGAACTAGATGAATAATTATAAAAAATTAGGTGAAGCTTCAAAAGTTGTAATGGTCAAGGTATATAAACCAAAAACAGATTTGCGAACAATTATAACATCTTAATATTGCAATCTTTGTTATCTAATAATAATCTATAAGTAACCGTCTCGAATTTTATTCGATCATGAGTTGAGGTTTCGATTTTTGATATTTTTGCTTTGTTTTAAGCCTTTGCATTTTTTGAATGCATGTCGCAATGACTTAGTAGTTTCCTTTCTAACTTGAACTGAGAATACAGCAGAAAGAATACTTGGTAATATCGACATATTTAAAAAAAAACATTGAACGAAACTTCAGTTATGGGGGTCAATGGAGTCACGAATTATGTGTTGTCGTCAACAAGCTCTGCTTGAGATTTCATCCTGCCATTCGTGAATGACCTAAAACGTTGTCGTGCGACGACCTCAACAAAATTCTAGTTTAAATTGCGATTTATGTTTAAGTTAGTTGCTAGATGAATGTTTTTGAAGATTACCCACCCGGAAGTTTCTATTTCATTCCAAATAGCTCTCTCAAGGTCTAGAGATTAGCAAGGCAATCAGTTAGTAAACACAAGAACAGGAAACAGACAAAATGTAATTTGGTGTTTTTCGGTCTTGCAAATCTACAAACTTTTGTTATAATAAAAGCAATGTTAATGTATTTCTTCTTCGATGACTAGTTATTATGAATATATTTGTTTGACTATGATTTTAGTTTTGGAGTTTTAACAAATTACCTTGAATAATAAAAATTTGGCGAGTTCATTAGGTTAATTTGCATAACTCGATTATTCTTCCTCTATATTCAAGCAACTATCACGGCCAACACTAGTAACATTTTTAGTTGGTTTTCAATTTCTTCCTAAACTTTTCCCATAACATTCTTCTAAATGATATTATTACGGGGGAGTAATAAAAAGATAACGTTAATGATGTTTTCACCAATTTATCTCCTCTTTTATCTTAAAGTATGCAAGGTGTAATTTAAAAAAATCTAATCTAATAACCATTATATTTAAATTTTTAAAATTTCTTTTTAATATTCATGTTGCAGCTTTAACATTTTTTTTTGATAGGAACATATCTAGGTAGATCACTGCCACAAAACCATGATAGATAACGAATGATAAGCTTATATAAGTGAACTCATCATTTTCAGCACTGTTTCATGTGTATACCTCGTCATTGTATTGTTTCGATATTCTTCTATACCCATTATTGCCGTATATTGAAAAACCAACTTACAACTTTCTCATTTTCTTTACTTTTCTGTAGAGTAAGAATTTAGTACAAACCTTTTCAAAAATCCCATCGACAAATTAATCTGCAGAATCATTAATTTCTATTTTCGAACAATGTTTTTTATTTGAACCATTAATTTTCTTTTGCTTTTAACAATTGTTTTGAAAGCTTTTTCGATTCGACTTTCCTGTGCGATATCTAAATACCCATTTTTTTGTTTGAGAGCCAAGGTCAAAAACTTCGAAATTTTAGAACGCAGATCACGTTTCCTCCAATATTTCTAAACAAGCGCGCCGGTTTTTCCGCGGCATAATCCACACCTGGCTCGCTCGTGAATTCCGCAAAGCGAGAGATTATTTGGCCGAAAAAAAGAGTTCTATTTTTGGCCAGTTCGGGAAAGTCTTTTGCGTCACTTATTATTAATCGGATGCAAAACGAAAAGTATTATAGCGCAAAAATTAATTACGGTTCGTAACTACCAGAACATCTAAAGCGTTGTTCTAATTAGGAACTTATGCGGCAACCGCCTTAATCAGAATTTATAATGTGCAGGGGGCTCTATGGCAAAAATTCCGACTGGCTGTTCGGCGAAGCGCTTGCTGCAATCGCGAGGATTTTCTTAAAAACACAAAACGCGGTCGATATTTGGAACGGGAGCAGCGGAATTCATCTTTGTCATGCTTGTGCTATATATATGCAAGAAACAAACTTGAAATACCACTAATTCGAATTAATTAGAAACTGCAGATTAAATTTCATAAAAATCTGTTCCCGCAGATAGAACAACGTTAAAAACAATCAAGAATGCGAGTTTTTGTCTACGCTTTACTGTTATACTAAACAAACAAATCTCGTGATAAATCTGGCTTCCCGTTCGCGTCGGATTTCATAGAAAGCTGAAAAACATTGGTATATCAATAAAACCTGTAAAATCCGAAGCAACTTTCTATGTTTGGGTATAAAAATTAATTGTAATTCTACTGCAGCGCGCAAGCTGGATTCCACTTCGAAATTGCTGCATTTAGCGACAAGCTTAGTACCCAATAGGAGCAAATATCGAACAGAACGCCCGAGCCTAGGCTGACGGGAATTAATAATTAATACCCGATATCTACAAAGTCCTTGTCAGTTTTTGATGACGTCATTGCAAGCAATTTTGTGTTTAAAACATAAAAATGGTTGTTAGAGACCATTTGATTGGGTTATAATTATCGGAAACGAAATTGATTTTGAAAGTAACCTTCGGACCTCGTGTACTTTTGTTACTCTTTGTTTGTCCATTTTAATCAACAAGTAATAAAGCTTTACATTAATTATACATGCATTATATATAGAATAACAACCCTTTAAGAAATGGAAATTCCACTTTTACATTACGAAAACGACTATAATTGTAAAGAGACTAAAAGAAATAATATGTATAAACAACGAAAACAATCAAGACGGCGAGAAAATATACAAAAAAAAATGTGGTGTGAACATCACACGACTTTCCTTATCCTATTATTTGGGTAATTCTGGCAAAAATCATGGGCTTCAATTTTTTTTCGAGATCCTATTTTACCAACTTTTACTTTAAATTCATGTTTATCTCGTGATAACAAATCATTTTTATTCTCATGAATTTTTTGTATCTTCAACCGTTTAGATTTGCCACCGTTTTGTGACGGATTTTGCGAACTTGCGACCAAAAGTTTCGCACTGCGTCCCCTATCTGCAAGTAACTTGCATACCAAATTTCAAGTTTCTAGCTCTTACGATTCTCGAGATATCCTGTTTACTGACAGACCGACAGACAGATAGACACACACACACACACAACCAATGGCTACGCACTTGTTTGACCGCACGCATACACCCAAAAGTAAAACGGCGTACGCAATCGCGATTACATTACTTTCCTTATTAAGAAGAAGTAATACAAATCAAACCAAAAGCGAATATAAATAATAAATACAAAACTAAACACATTATATACTATATATTTATATATATATATATATCCACTATATATATATATATATATATATTCATATATATAACTATATATATATTATATATATATATATATACATATATATTATATATATATATATATATATATATATATCATATATATATATATATATATATATATATATATATATATACGATATATATATATATATATATATATATATATATATATATATATATATATATATATCATATATATATATATATATATATATACATAATATAGAAATATATATATATAAATATATATATATAATATATATATATAAAATATATAAATATATATATACTAATATATATATATATATATATATATATATATATATATATATATATATATATATATATATTTAATATATATATATATATTATATAACATATATATATATATATATATATATTATATATATATATATATACTTGAAATATATACTTCATATAAAGAAAAACATAAACACTCATCGTTTGCTTAAAAATAGTACAATATACAATATATAACAATAAACCTTTACAATACATAAACAACAACTTACTACATACTAATGTACACACACACAACACACACACACACACACACACACACACACACACACACACACACACAGCCAAACAACAATTTGTTGAACAATTTTGTATCCTGAGGCTATAATTCGTCCAGAAATGTGAAAAACTGGGTAGGTCAAATTTCCGTTGATTGCATTACTTTCCTTATTATAGGATAAGGAAAGTAATTAAAAAAATCAAACCAAAAAGCGAATATAAGATGAATAAATACAAAAAGCTAAAGCACAATTCATCTTCTTGAGGTTTTCTTCTATCCAATAGACCAGCTTTAGACATAAACTTCATCTGTTTGCCACCGTCCAATTTAATCTCATCTCCTCTGCATTATCTTTTCTCATAGGAACACTAACTTTGATCTAGTTACTCAATCTTCCATCTTGTACCTCCCGTTGCATCCAACCCACTTTCAATTACTTATTATAATTATTTTTACGAAAAAAAATGAGACAATCTAGTTAAAGATAAGAAACAAAAAGTGATATAATATACGTACTCCATGAAAACGACAGCAGAATAAACAAAACATGAATCTAGAAAGAACTGTACATAGTAACAGAGAGGCAATAGAAGTACAAAATTCAAACAAGTTGACAAGTGGAACTTAGAGACCCGTACTTCACAACACATACAAAGTACTTTGACTACCACAAAGCAATCCTAGAACGTCTAATAATATTTACATACGTCTATGCAGAATATTCTGTAACATTATAGATGTTCTTGTATATTTTATATATTCTGCAAATATACGGCCTTGAAGATTGTCCTTCCATTAAACGGCAAGAAACGCATAATAACACTGCATCGTTTGCGTTAGAAAAATGGGTATGCAATTTAAGCAATGAGTTATAGATGCCAAAATTTAGAACCTTTTCCAAAATATCTAGAATGATAAAATTTTCTTAATAGCGAGTTAATGGTAGTATCACTGATCAAAGATGCGGGAGTAACAACAACTGCAACAAAGTATTAAGAAGAGTGTCATGTCACTATAAGCATGCTAATAGATTTGACTACTACCAATTGTTACATGATTGTCCTTTACATTAGTGTATAAAAATAATAAAATCTTAGGAACAGCATTATTGTTGAAAAGTAAAATAAAAAAGAGGACGTCATAAAAACACCTTAGGGGTGTTTTTATGACGTCCTCTTTTTAGTCAACCGTTGCAAAACTAAAATAATCAGAACCTTTCTTTCGAAATCCTTGAGAAAAGTTGATTGCAATGTATTCACTGAGAGGGTCGACAGCAGACCAAATATTTTATTATTTTCAAACATCTCCAAGAGAAATGGCGCAGAAAGTTGAAATTATGGAAGCCTGAACTCTAAGAAATCGTCTGGTTTTAGTCTAATAACAAGCAATACATTAAAGAAATTTTTACCCATGGCTTATAAGATGATCAAACATATCTTTAACGCTATTTTATATCGCCTCACTAATCTCCTCCTTACACTATCATAAGTGTTTGAGAAACTCTTTCTAGCTCTGGTAAATTCAGTCATTGAGCTGATAAAGCTAACACTCACATACCAATTTAGTTTTCGACACCACACTACCATTTAATAAACCCACTAGAGGCTGGATAATAAAAAATGATCTTCAAAACAAGACATGTTCCACAGCTGCTTCAATAATGTTTGATACGATGGTTAATAAAATCAAATTGAACCTACCCTACTCATATTATAAAGTGCTAATAGCACACCTAAAGAACGGAATAAACATTCAATTTGGCGCAGCGCAAGACAGTATTCTCGGTCCGTTGTATACTCTGCATATAGCAGATGTAGCAGTAACATCAAATTCACAAACGATTGCATTTGATGATTACATTGCAATTATAGCTTCTTCTCTAAATCTCAATCAACCCTTACATTTCCTTCAACACCACCCTAATAAAATTGAAATTTGGCTCAAACAGTAGTGCACAAACGCAAGCCTGTCTAAATCAGCAGGTTCACCCTCCAAAACGTATAACTGAAATACTGCTATACCTAAGATTTTATCTCAACAAAAAACTAAACATCCACCAGCTCCGACGACAATATCGCAAGATGTATTGGTTAATGGGTCAAATTCACATTTATCTATGGAAAAGGAAGCTCTTACTTTATAAGGTGATTTTAAAACCAATATAGAACTACAAAATTTAACTATGGAAAATGCAAATTGTATTAATATGCAAAAGCTTCAATGGTTCCGGTCTAAAACATTGAGAGCAATAGACAGAACGCCACCGAGGAAGTTCTATATCAAGATCTAGGAATTCTCTAGATAAAGGCTGCCTTCAGCATCCTAATGCCCTAGCTAGCTAAGGAACTACTTATCACTCCCAGGGTGAAAGTACTCAAACTGGACTTTACCCAAAGAAACTGAACCTGAAGCTTTATTATTATGCATTAATAATAGTTAATCTACAACATGTTTTGTTGCAAACTTATTTAAGAAGCAAGCTTCCGTTATGTCCTATTCACTCATCTTTGCCCCATCAGCATAGTCTTGCTTTTATACTTTAATTATTCACATAACATCTACTTATTGTCTTTAGAAACACTGTAATATTCTGCAAATACAAAAATTAAAAAAGGAAAAGAAAAATATTAAATATAAATTAAAGAAAACACCTTAAACAGCAGATAAAAATAAAGAACAAAAAAAAGAATACTTTACAATAGTTTAAGCAGAGACAAGGCAAAAGAAGAAACAAATCAAAAATAGACCCAAAAAGAGAAACAACATTAAATAACCCAAAAAAGGCATTGGAACAATAAAAACGATAAATGTGATGTAGCAACAGTATCGATCTAAAAAAAGAGTATAGTAAAGAATAGTTGAACACCATAAAGAAAAATATAATTTTTTATGAATAATAAAATCTTGGAGTAAAGTTGATAATCTCTTAGACGACAATGTCATTAGAAAATAATAATAATAATGAAATATGCACGATCACCAAAAATCGCAAGATACAATCTTCAATTATCATATTCTCCATATCTCTACAATTAAGCTTTCGATTCATTAGAAATTTCTTTCCACACCTATCTTCCTAACTCGTTGTCATCATTTAACATTAATATTAGCGCATTATACATTGGATTAAACTGCAATATAAGTTATACCTTAAGCATATCCAAGAAAAAAAGCTGAATATATTTTTCTACTTCCTGAGACTGTATTTCATATTGACATAGTTTTGGACACTTTCTTAAATTTTTTAAACACTCTAGTTGTTTTATTTCATTTATTTGCACTAAAGGATGTAATGACGGACCAAATTCTCATCACACGCCTGTATCTGGTGGAAAAACTCATGTCCTTTCTTTCCATAATGAGCGATGAGCCTCCGAGACATCTCGATTTTGTGTAGATACGTATGTTCAACACGTTTTTGATTAGCTGAGTACTACTTAATACCTTACTTCGGTATATTTCATTATCAACTGCCGATTTCGGCCGATAAGCTCGCGAATTCAAGCAGTGTTCGTATCAGTATTGAAGTGGAAACACGACACACGTGCGTTACATATTCGACTTCGTTTAGCTCGCCATCTGAACACATGGTTTGTCATTTCTTCCGAAGTGTCGATATAATTTGAATAGAACATCGTTTGCTTTAACGTTTTAATTTTAATTTTAAAAACTTTATTGTAATAACATTAGGTACCAAATGTTCAGTCACCGTGATAGTTATTGAAGAAATTATGCAAGAAGGCGACCGCCTATGTCAAACTAGTCTACATACAGACGTTAACAGGCTCCAATCAGTAAGAGAAAAGTATTATTAAAATTTGATTAATCGTTTTTTATGACAAAGAGGGATTATTCTTTTCAGTCCACAATTATTTTACAATAACACATGCACGATGTAATAAATAAAGTAGGCAAAATGATAATTTCTGCTAACACCAATTAAACTTGCTTAGTGGCATACTTGTAAGTATATTATAAATGGATAAGTACTAAAATAAAAGCAATTAAAAACGTAGACATTAAATAGGTGATAGCAAACGCAAAACTGAGTAGAAATCGGCATAGCCATAAAAAATAACAAAAACAATATTTAGAATATGCCAGCGTGGTCCCGTGGTTGAGGGGCGGGCTGCGATTCTGACGGACCCGGGTTCAATTCTCGATGTTCTCTGATGGCTGGCGGGTGGCCTACTCGGTCACTAAAAATAATTGAGTATCTACGTTCACTCAAACAACGGGTAATAATTGCGGTCGTCTTAGGCGCGGTGCTTGCCGCATCAGAGTTGGTGCGCAACGACCGGGCAGAACCTCTCAGTTCGCAGGCCGTGTTTCCACGCGAGGCTTATCATTATTATATTTAGAATATCATACTAAAGCAAATGCAGAGGAGACGATACATTCTGTTTTATAACTGCGATATAAACCACCCCACTCCTTTAATTCCGGTAAATGTGAACGAGATTCGGCTCGAGACGTATTTGTAAAAGCAGTCCATTTTTCCCAACATCACTACTTTTGCATCATACATTTCTGGTCGTTCGAGCCGAATTTTTCGAATATATGCAAACATTATTAAGAAGGTATCAGAGAAAGCTAAAATTTCCAGAAACTCATTCGGCTAGGTTTCGAGTAATCGCATTATTGACGATGTTTTCATTTACCAAAAATATAAGTAGCTGGCCAGAAGATTTAAAGTCTTGAGGGAATATAAAATTATTAATGTAGAAAGTCAAAACACAAGTGCAACAGATAAATTTAAATTATCCAATGAAGATCGCAACTTTACTAGAGAACAAGAAAGTATCTGAATGAGATGGCTAAAAAAACTCCATAGAACCAGAAATAAAAAAACAAACGAAAAGGATGCCCGAAAAATTAAGAAAATGGAAAATGCATCAAGGCAAAATATGAAACAATTGTACTTGATAGTTTCAATACTTCGGACAACAACAAACGGAAAAGTTATTTTGAAGCACAAACTCGAAAAGAACATAAAATCGGTTTGAAATCATCAAATAATGCAACTCTAGAACAATGCAGCACTACTAAAATACAACTTATGTTTAATGAATAAAAGAAAAGGGTAAAAAGCAAGGATGGTTTAAAAAATCGCCATACAATTACGATTCTAAAACAAACAACCGTTCCTCCGGGACACTTCCGAAAATTTATGTTAATTCAACGATCCCAGTCAAGAAACTGGATGGCCTTGAAATAGTACGACAGCGAATACTACAAAACCACTCCGATATACGTGCATTGCATAAAAATAGCAAGTTGACAGCAAGTTCATTCTGAAGACCAAGTTTTTAGAAAACCATCGCATTAGAATAGCACCATGTAAAATTAAGATAAACAAGAAATTTTAAATTACGATTTTTGGCTGTTTAGACGGCGTCGAAATTCGTAAACGCCTATTGGTGATTTGAAACAACAGAACTACTTTTTATCTGACTGATATGAAACTACTGGAGATAACAAAAACCAAACTATCCTTGAAATCTTACAGAGTTGGATATTTTCATAGATGTATACCATATCTTGAAATACGAGGGTGAATTAGATATAAACCAGAAGGAAGAGGGACGCGGCTTCTGAAGATTGTAGATAGGGAAACCCAAAAAGGATTCTCCTCATAGGGTACATCGCACTAGTTTTTCTTTAGATGGTAGCACGATATCAGAGCAAGACGTATCCTCGTTTGTTGAGCAACGCATTGTTAGCAAGTTTCCTATGATAAAGAGAATTTAAGTTACACAACACCTTTAAAAAGGTTTAAGTATACCCATGGTATATACAAATTTTGAGAGAACTAGAAGTGAGGTCTCCCAATAACCAGCGCGAGCAAGAATATTCGCATTGTTTGCGATCTTCTCGATAATGATCGCCGATTAATGGTTGTTGAAACTGCTTCAACAAAACAAAATTCGTATAGTGTTCCTAAAATTCGAATTTATCGACCTGCAATTATTGTTTGTTTGGGGCACTTGCATAATAGAAAATTGACGACGACCACCTTTCGTTTTATGATAGCGGGACCAAAAAGCTACTTATCCGTTGAGAAAAACGTGTCCCTAAATCAGGAAGTTATGTAAAATAATACTTTTGTATGTTTATATTACTATATCTCAATTAATAAAAAAAATTATTCCAACTTATATTTGATTCTCCCAAGTATCATAAAAAAACCTTGATAAAGAAATAAATCTTCCAAAATTTGTAACTGCACTATTGTGCGAAACACTTTTATTTAAACAATAATTTAAATAAAACCTATTGTAGCTGACAAAGTAGGTACTAATTAACGCACGAATTATGAACTTTGATACACCGGACAACGATTCTCTATTTCTTTACATGTAATTAGAACCGCGCCGTGGTTACACCACATTGCATCACACATGCATATGATGCGCTCTGCACGTAGCTATAAAAAATCCGCTTTACAAGTTCATTCACATTTCCCGTCCTGTATCATTTTATATTGTGGTCTACGCCCAAGTAACAGTCTCGAGGGCCAAAAGTTTATTCAAAGTTTATCATAGCAAACAATTACTCCAGTAAATTTGATATCTAATCTGCCACGTTTACCAATGTTTTAACCGAGCACGGGCGGTTTCACCGGATATTTCGAAACTGTAGCTGAAAAATCGGCACGGGCAAAGCAAAAGGAGAAATACAAAGGTTGGATAAAATTGCGAGAACATTTATTCGCTGACGCGATGTTTTAATAGAACCCAAAATGCTTTAGGGGTACTGATCTGCTACAGGATAGATCCAGAATTTTCTCTCATCCTTAAAGCTAAGGAAGCGATCCAATGATGTTCCAATGTAGTGTAAATAAAATATCCGGCCGCTTTGCATCTTTAAAATTTTCAAAAAGCCATTTTGTGCCGCATCAAATACTTTTAACTCTCTCTTAATAATCGACCACATTCTGATGAATATTTTGAGTTTAAAACAAATGAACGCATACATTTCTAGATAAAAAGCAGTGCGTAAGCACAAACAGAATTTGCGGCGTATTTTCGTATCATGCAAAGTCACTTCCTATCCTTATATCAACCAGGAAAAATTCAGAAGGAAGGTCGAGAAATCCTCACGGACCGAAAAAAAAGCATATTTGAACTCCAGCAGGAAGGATGATAAAAAATTAACCATCCACAACCTTAAGTATAAAAAAAATCTTACATAAACCCAGGAAAGCCCATGATACCGCCTACAACATCCAGTTTCAGATTTTTCTACGCATCTGGCGCGACCATAAATATTGTGCGTTATCAACTGCTAAAACTAGACGAAACAGTCACGGCGTACCGCTGTGAACAGCTCAATATAATTATTGCTACATAACAATATGTCCGACTACGTGTGTAGGTCTAAGAACTCTCTATTTGCCAGACATAACTTCTATTCCAAAGCCTGTAGTATCATTTAGCCGACACATAAAAAACATCATTGATTGCAATTTGGATAGCCACGGAACATATTTCTACACAAAAATTTAAACTTTGACAAAATTGCACAATATTAATTTTCAGACTATTAAATACATTTTAGAAAACAAAACCAAACGTTTAGAGAGAGTAGCAAATAAAAGATGCATATAATGATGTTACTGAAATGGCTGACAAATAATTCAACAGTGAATTGTAAAATAGCTGAGTAATAGTAATAATTGTAAATTTCTTCTTTTTTCTTATCCCATTTTCGTTATCCTAGTTCCTGTTGCTCACACTAAATTATTTATTCGTCATGTAATCTTCGTTAACTATTCACCTATAACGCCGTCATTTTGGATTTACCCAACCTAAAACAATTAACGATTCATAACCATAATTTAAGTTTTCAAATTTTCAATTTTCTATTTTAAAGTTTCTTTCATCCATTTTTCTTCTTCTGTATTATCTGTTCAATATAAGTTAATAACAAGATAGGACTGGTAACTATTTTTGTTATTCTCCCATTCTTTTACGCATTTTGTTATGAATTAGGTGAATAGTTTTCAACATAACCTCAAACAGATCGCACTTAGTCCAAGATCCTTCCAATTTCTCTAAAACTTTTCGATTCCTTTCTAAAATTGACCTTAAATGGTATCACCATTTCATTAAAATCTTTCAGCTAAATGCGTTTTTAATTCGAGGACGATATTGAAGTATGGGGGTGATAAATTTTAAACTTCAATTCAATGAAGAAATGCAGTGATTTGGCAAAACACATGTTTGACTGTTCTCAGATGTTTTCTTGGATTGTAGCCCTAAAATCGTTAATTATAATGTGACTAGGCCAAATTACTTTGCCATTGTTCCGACTGATCGACGAATTTTTCCTGCTCAACGCACGTGGCCCAACAATTCTCCAACTTTCTGATTCACTCTTGAAACTGACCTTCAATGTTACCATTCCATCGAAATCTTCTAAATAAAAGCGTTTTTGATTCAGACAAAAAAATTAAAGTTTAGAAGAGTCAAATCAAGCAAACACATTGTAAATTTCAATTCAACAAAGAGATGCGCGGTATTGGCAAAAATGATTTTGACTATTTTTGGATGTTTTCTGGTATTGTGGCATTAGAGTTTATAAGCATAATGTGAATAAGAGTTTTCCCTTCTACATAATCGATCGGCCAAATTACTTTGATGCCAACATCTTTCCGACCCATCTGTAGCTTTCTCTGAAGTATGTTCAACTTCTTGATTCCCTTCTGGAATTGACTTTAAATGTTATCATCATTTGGTCAAAGTTTTCTAGCTAAGAACGTTTTTAATAATCTAAGAAAAATATTACAGTATGAGAGACAAATTTTAAATTTCAATTCAATGTGGCTATTCCTATGTCTGACCAGACCAGTAAGAGTTTTCACTTCTTTTGGATAATTGCTCGATCAAATTCCTTCGACGCCAACACCTTTTCGACTGATCGAATAACTTCCTCTGAAGTTTATCCAATTCAGGTCAACGCAGGTGGTCCAACATTTCTCTAACTTTTTTGTTCCCTCCTGGAATTGGCCTTAAATGTTATCATTTGGTTTAAATCTTCTTCCAGCTAAAAGCGTTTTAATTCAGTAAAAATTAAAGTGTGGGGAAGCCAAATTAAGCAGAAAAATATTAAACTCCAATTCGATGAAGGACTAAACTGTCTTGGTCAAAACGCTTTTGGCTGTTCCTAGATTTTTTCTTGAGTCGTAGCCTTGAATTTCACAAACACAATGTGGGCTACACCAATAACATTACTTTAATGGCAACATCTTTCTGACTCGACGAATAGCTTTTTCTTAAGTATTTTTAATTCAGCTCAACACACGTGCCCAACAGTTCTTCAACTTCTTGATTCGCTCTCGTCATCATTTGATCAAAATCTAGTTCCCGAAAAAAGTGTTTTTGATTCGAAAAAAAGTTGAAGTTTGGGAAAGTCAAATCAAGGAAACAAATTTTAAACTTTAATTCAATAAAAAAATAATGTTTTTTACTATTCTCAGTTATTTTCTGAAATTGTGGCATTAAAGTTTATAAGTAACATGTAACCAGAATGTTAAGAGCTTTCCCTTCTCTTCTAATCGATCGGTTAACGTTTTTCCAACTGATTGAATAGGTTCTTCCAATTCAATGAGCATGGATACGTTGGCCTGATAAAACAAAACGTGTTTGTTCTATTCCCAAATAATTTCTTAAATTGTGGCCTTGAATCTCACAGACTAAATATTTACCAGACTTATAAGAGTTTTTCCATCTTTTGAATACTTAATTGACTGACCAAGTTATTTCAACATCCTTCTGACTGATCTCATCGCTCCTCCTGAAGTGTGTTCAACTTTTTGATTCCTTCCTGGAATTGACTTTAAATTATATCACCATTTGATCAATGTTTTCCAGTTAAAAGTTAAAACTATAAGGAAGACAATTTTAAAGTTCAATTCAATGAAGAAGTGCACAGATTTGATAACAAACATTTTTGGTCATTCTCAGATGTTTCCATGAATTATAGCTTTCAACTTTATAGACGCAATCTGGTCAGACCAGTAAGAATTTCCGATTGATCGAATAGGTTCTTCCAATGAACATAGATGCATTGTTGTAACAAAATAAAAAAATAGCTATTTTCAATGTTTTCTCAAATTTCATAGACTCAATGTTGACCAGACTAATAGGAGTTTTTCCCTCGTCTGTATAATAGATCAGCTAAATTAGTTCCACGCCATCTTTCCAACTGATCGAAAGCTTCTGTAGTTTGTTCAATTCAGCTCAATGCACGTACCTCAACAGGCAAAAGTATTCCTGGCTATTCCCAGATGTATTTATTAACTGATCAGACCAATACGAGTTTTTCCCTTTTCTAAATAATTAATTTATCAAATAACTTTGACAGCACCATCTTTCCAATCTTTTTCAAAAACAATTCAGCGAGTCAAATTTAGTTCAACTTAACACTTCTTCAACTTTAAAGTTTCCACAATTTGATCGAGATCTTTTCCAGAAAATTTTTAGTTTCAGGGAAAATGAAAAGTACTGGTAAATTCATTTTTGAAAATTCGCAAATGTTTTCTTGAATTGTTACCTTCATCTTTTTGAAACATTGTCTGACCAAACCAATAGGAATGTTTCCTTTTACCAGACTGTATTCAATGCACTATTGTAAATTTTCAGTTTTGGTCTCCAGGACCACGATTAGAGTTTGTGTTGTCTAGGACAATCCTTTTCCTATGAATGGGTGACAAGAGGTGTGAGAAGTTTTAATAATAAATAGTTCTTTGTTGCCATTACCCCTACTTCCGGACATAATCCTACTAGTGTTGCAAACCATAATTTGAACTTGAAATCTAATTTTTTGTGTAGAACATACGTTTTTCGTTCAACATGGCGGACTTCTAATTGACAACCTACCAACCAAAACCATATAAAACGTTTGGTAGTTCTTGGATGTGACTCATCATCTCATACTGAGAAACAAATCCAATTTGGATTCGATCTCCTCTTCAAGTAAAACAATTTAACGGTTCTTGGAATTGTGATTTTATCATGTAGTAGAAACAGATAACTGCTCATATTGATTGCTTGCCAAAACTACGATATGTGACAAATTGAATTGGAATTATTTTGTCAATTCGTATGCAAAAGTTGCTTACACAGACGAATACAAAGATTTGTAAGAATTTAAAAAATTCAAAAGAAACCTTCAACACCGCTATCATAATGTTCATTATAGTCTCAATTATTTTATAGAATCCCGGTAGAAAGCAACACAAATTAACAGACATCAAATAGTGCAATAATGTCGAAAAACACTCATTATCGGTTGTTCGATAAAACTTTTGGGCGAAGCATGTGAAAACAATTAATTGCCAGTTTTGGCTTTAATTAACACACGGCACCGTGGCGGCGAACTGCAAAAGGCGACTGCGCCTGCTCCCCAAATAGATTCATGGGAAAAGCAATTACTTAAAGCCTTACCGAAGACGGCAATAAGGAGACTAATTCATCGCGCAATTCGCCGTTGTTTACTTAACTGCATTTTTTAAGTCGGCCGCAGAAGCGGGGCGGTATTTTTAACGCGCAAATCTCATGGAATGGAACTATCGGCGCGGCCGCATGCCAGAGCGTTCTCGAATCATTGCGGTAAAAGTGTGGCTGCTGTAAATTAGAAAACCGACGGCAAAACAATTGGGCAATCCCCGGCTGCAGCGCAGTTTCTCCCTTCGAAGCGGAAGAAGATGCGCGGCGGCCCGCCGTGTTATGGGAACTAGCGCTATTATTAACCGCCATGTTTTCGACTCTTTAAAAAATAATTTGGCGTGCAAATATAGCCGAACCTCGTATCCATCGAGGCATTTTGAAGGCGCAGTAGTTATTTCCAAGCCGCTTTCGAAACTAAGGCTCTCCCATTTTAGAAAAAAAAATGGGTAAAAAGCTCGGCCGTGTGAAACCTTCCTGATACGTTTTATCGCGTTCAAACAATACTCCATGCGAAAAGGGAGTAGGTCAAGCTGTTATCATCAAATATTAGTTAGTCCTTCGAGCCGGATTGAACCTTTGACACGGACATCGGTCGTAAAATCAGTCATGAAATGATTTTTTAGCTCGGAACAATTCTATAATTTAAACGGGTAGTTTCTGCATTAAAGCAGAATAGCAGCAGTATGGCGTTATGTTGGGAGTAAATTATAAAGGTTGACCCAAACTGAACTTAAATTCGAAATAAAACGATTTTTAAATTACTTTTATAATTGGATTTTACTAAATCTCTGGTTAAATATGGAAAATTATGTTGGGCCAAAGGCCACCTCGGCTTTAGTTGGTTGCAAATCTTGACCGTTTTCACAAAATTTACGATTACAATTTCGTACATGTTATGATCAATTTTATTGATAAGACGTAGGATTTTGTTCCCCAAGTTGCAACCTTGGATTTCAGGTAACATCACAAAATGACAATAGTACGGTGTTAAATTACAAAATCTTGCCGGTTACTTGACGTCAGAACTCTGAAATTATCGATGGAGTAAATCGATTTTGTTCGAGCTGTATTGCAGGTGACACCGTCCTGCTGGAACTACATTTGTTCCAGACGCATGCCAAAAAACTGTATTACCATATAACGGTAACGATGGCAATTCACAGTTACAGAGTTTCTAGCATCATCCTCAAAGACGTCACCCGGCCAAAATCCACACCAAACACTGATTCACTCATTGGAGGTGCATTTGCGTTCCATGTGTTATGCGATAATTTAGTTTGTTTGCAAACCCGTCAAATTGTCAGCAGGTTACCCCACGAGGTCTTGCATCCATTATCGATCCAGTTTCACCAAATTTGATAATCAACCTTTGGATAGTTGATTCATTCGGTGTACTATTTTGACCAAAATTTCACGAAATTTTTGTAGCGTCTCTGCAAAAATTTCTCCGAATTCGCAATAATCTTAACAATGATAACTCACTGTTCTTCCTATAACGCCCACATTTACTAATTGGAAGAATCAAAGTATTAGCGTTGCCGACTGTAAAACAAAAAAAGCGCGAAGCTTAAATACGGCATTCAATTTGGGCCACCCTTTATAGTTAAAAGAGACATGTCAACATTACATTGCACAAGAAAAAACAAAAGAGGGTTTTATAAAATTTTAAGTAGCTTGCAAGTGTCTTGGGCGAAACAATTTAGATGATCAATTACTGGTCATCACTTTACAAGATTCTAACCAAAGACAAAATTCAGATTCCCACACTAAATATGGAATTAGCAAGCTATTTAATCATGTAGATAAAAAACTATGAAAACTTAAATATTTCTCTGGAATCCCAACCGAATGGTCAAGTTTGTCATATATTTGAAAGATACAATAAACATTACGAAAATCTAACGCAAAATATCTAAATAATAAAAAGGTTACATTTTGCAACACAATGAGAAACTTCACAGCTGGGAATTAAAAGCTCATCACACAACCACACTTAAATTTAAAAAGCGACACAGATGTCCCCTTTTAGAAACGAATGTGAATTTTCACATTTTCCCTGGTCAGCACAATCGCCACTTTTGAGAAAGGGGCGATGCTCTCTGAATAACCTGCCAGTGTTCATTGTAGAGCTACACCTACTATTCTTTTATTTTGTTCAACCCCCGTAAAAAATAATTAACATTGCTATATTTGTGAGCTCTCATTAAAATAATTCGATTAATTAACATGCTTTTTAATGAATAATAAATTCTGCTCCTTCCTATGGCCATCATTAATTTCTGCGGGCAGGGGCCAAGCGGACAGTGTACAGCCAGTGCTAGGCTCAAACAAAACTAATTCGGCGTGGGTGTGCTAATTGGTATTACTTAATTATTCGTCGTTGGTTTAATTCTAATGGTACCTATTGCACCATTAGTATGCCATAATATAATCGTTGCCTAAATGTAATATGCTGCTATAGAGACATTAAACAATTTGTAGCGACTGCAAATTGTAATCTGCAAGTTAATTATGCTAAGGTGTGTTGCATCAGGCCCATAAAAAGCAATCGAATGACTCTTTAGTCGGACTAGGCACAATTTGGATGCAACTGGCTTAATTAGCCGAGCTTGTTGTGATGAGACAGATGGATGGAAGCCGAATGTGCTACGATTATGGTTTTGGAATTAAGGTGTGGTTGAGTTTGTTGTCGAATGGATCAGATCTAAAACAGGGCTATGCTAGTCTAGTAGGGTGTGTGATTGTTTGCTTGTTTTATTTTTTTTTTGAGTTGCAACTGTTTCCGACATGTGCAGTATCGGACAAGCTAGTGAGTTGGTATACGTACATGGTCTACGTTGATTTCTCCTTTGTACATGAATTCGACTAAGCATTTAATATCTACATATTTAACGTCCTTCATGATGAGTATGGGGTCCTTCTCCTCGTACTGCGACAGTATGGTGTCGAAGTAGGTGCTGCAGGCCGACAGGACGATCTTGTGGGCCTTCAGCGTTTTGCCCTCGCAGGCAAGCGTCACATCACAAAAGGCTTCCCGTTCGAGCAGCTGCGAGAACATTGTTTGTAAATTAGAGTGGTGGTATCGCCAACGTAAACAATACTGTTGAGGTAGCATCTTGTGTTTGCGTTCTCTTGGTTAAACGGAAAACTCGAACAACAAACGCGCACACGAGCTCGGCCGCGGCCCGACTCGGGCGAAACACGCCTTATCTGTTTACAAAAAAACGTGAGTCACCTCTTACAACTCCAAAATACTCGAAATAATCAATACTCGCGCATTTCACATCTTTCGAAGTTCGGCGTTTCACAGACGGCACAGGCAACGGGAACGGGGGGCACAGGCGCTGCCCAACAGCCCACCAGCCCGAGAGCACTTTCACAGTTAGATTTCACGGTCCTCGGCGCGATTTCGCACTGCCTCTTCCGAAAATTTGGAGACGCGCACGTACTGTGCAGTCATTTGGAAATTTCCGACAAAAAGTGTGTCCCTAATAGTTTTTTATGAATCAGTGAGCCAATAGAAACCGCGTAAGACCCCTATAAACCATGTATAGTCCGTAAAATTCGCCGGGCCAAGCCTTAAAGGCCAAATCAATATCCTCACGTCTACGTCTTGAAATTCGACGGACGCGGAGTCTTCAGCTTTGTGCGTTCCCGAGGCTCCGTCGCACACTTGCTAAAACGCAAACGCGGAAGGAGCGCGGAAAACGGCCGACCTATTAGGCTAAGCTAACGGCATCGGGGAGCGAGAAGCGCGCGTCAAAAGGGGGTCAAAATCGAGTTGACTGCACTAAGGCCTTTCATATATTTATTTTTATAAACTTGGGAATCCTCGCGGCCGGGAAAGAGCGGAAAGCGCCCGGTTCAACGCTCTCTCGCCGATTTAGAAAACCGCCCGCTATTCTCGGCCGGATCACGCCCGCACGCCCGCTGTGCCCGTTCGGCCGGACATTTAAAATTTCAGAGCGAATTTCTCAGTACAGTCAGCATCAAGAATTCTCGGAATGTCTACGTTTCGGCCTGACCTTGCGTTCTCGCGGCTAGCGATTTCCAGCGCGCCCGGCCCTCGACGGCGCCCGCTCGCTGCTCGACGTCGGCCCGGCGCGGCCGATTTCCCAAAACATAGACCCCGTGCGCGGCTGGAGGAAACGGGAGCCGGAAAACATTCGGTGACTCAGTTATCGGGAAAACAACAGAAGAAATGCCGCCGCCTGGTGACTTTCAATTCGCTGTTATGGCTGCAATTAGGGAAAAAACGCCTCCCCTCCGCCCTCTCATTCATATCCTATCACCGTCTCCGTCTGCCGCGCCGCCGTCTCGCTCGCCGTGTTTGTTTTGAGGTTATGCCCGGTGTTTATGTCAACGCACCGCCTCATACCATCTTCCACCCCGTACGCAACGCCAACAAAAACATAAACAATAGCGTAGAGTAAAAATGTCCGACGACGACGAGGTAAGCTACGTGAAAAAGCCGCGCACGATACACTACGGCTCACTGGAGGATGCGGAGAAGGCGCGATTGGAAGCTGGGGGCGAGGACGGCGCCGACGATGGGGCCCAGCCGGACTCTGCCCAAAATCCGCCGCAAGTGCACATATCTAACGGTAAGAAATTTTGCATCCCATACCCCGGCCTAATTTTTTCCCGATTGTTTAGAGTATATGGAACTGGAGGAAACGATCTCCAAAGAGAAGCAAGCTCTACTCGAGGAGTTTGAGCGACGAAAGAAGGCTCGTTCCATAAATGTTTCTACCGATGATGCCGAAGTGAAAAGAAATTTGAGACAATTGGGGGAGCCGATTTGTCTGTTTGGGGAAGGACCTGCAGATAGACGAAATCGATTACGAGACATTTTATCTTGGTAATTACTTTTTTATATGTTTGATAATGTAGTTTTTGAGAGCATTGAAGCATACAGTTATATTTTAGGCAACTTATACTACTCTCAGGTTTTGCATTAACTACAACTTTGACTATATATTACTTAGGAGTTAGAGTCTACAAGCCTCTCACTAAAAGTTAAATCATAATTAACATTTACTCCCAAATTATAAAAATGTCGGTGATTTACAATAGAGCAGCATAATTTAAAAAAATGGATATTAAGGTCCAAAATTTTAAGTAGTTTTTTCTATCGCCAATTAAATTATGGAATGAAACTAAGATGTAAGCAGCAGTTTATGCCATATCATGGATAATGAATCCTATCTACATAATGTAGCTTTAAAGACAGATTTTTAAGGCATTTTCAAGAGTGTTGAAATATGATTCTGTACCTATGGCTTAATCAGTAAGTGAGTAACTTGTTATATCTATTTAGAAAATATTGACGACACTGATGAAGATAACATTTTAGAAAAAGAAATCTAACGTTCTATTTTGCGCATTTTTTTTTAAATAAATTTGTCAATAGTGTCATAAAACTTCATTCTTTTACCATTCTAATTTTTTGAATTGTTTGAAATTTTCATTTTTCATTTCTAATAAGGCCACATTTATCTTCAAAAACATACTTGTTACTCTCTAAGGAGTAAATTTCTTTTTTATTTCTTCCATTTCTCCACTTTCATTTTACTCAAATTCTGCTATGCTTTCAACTCTATTAAATCTTCCTTTGTTAATTTTTGTCAAATTTTATTAATGGTTGATTGATTCTTTGCAAGTTGTACAATAAAATATTGTTTGTTATCGTTATGCTTGTTCAAGCTAATTCAACATATAAAATAAAATATTGTATGATTTTTAAAAATTGTGGAGTACTACTTTGCTGTTTTCTGTAGCTGCAAGTGTTTTGGAGGGGTGTAGAAATAATGCCCTTTAAATGTTGTCATAGTCACTTGGTCTGTATGTTGTAAAATAGCCCTTGTTTTTTTAAGTAAATACAGTACTTTGACATCTGGATGCAGATTAAGATGCTGTAAGTTGTTTTGGGGCGTATCAAACAGGAGGATAATTTTCTAGATAATAATCTTCAACTGAAAGTATGAGACCGTTGAGCCACTCTTCCAAAAAATTAATTTTATATTATCAGTCTTGGCATTTACAAGGTAGCAAACTGAAAATATATCTTTATATATTTACTGATGTGTTTAAATACATAGAGTAATAAATTACAAAATTAAATCCAGTGCCCCCCCCCCCCCAACAATAACGTTGCTTTGGCTTCTTTATGTATGTACAATCTTTCAGATATTTCTTCCAAGAAAAGTGGGTTTCATCTACATTAAATAATTGTTCTAGAAGATAGTTGCCTTTTACAATAATTTCATCGAATTAATCTAGAAATTTTTGTGCTTTTATTTTATGTTTGTCGATTCACCATTGATGTTACAGTTGCGTCTACAATGACCAAAAATGAACAAAACCAATAGCAATTCAAGAAAACGGACGGAAAATTAAAGACGACACTAGCAAATAACAAGACGAACAATGAACTAGACTACAAACAACAAGAAATTATAATAGGAACATAGAATGTTAAAACAATCAATGGAAAAGAAGAATTAATAGAAGAAATGAAAAGCGGGAAAATCCATATGCTGGGCATTAGTAAAACAGAGAAAAAAAGTATTAAAGGATAGATACATATTGCACTACTAAGACAATGAAGAAAGACAACAAAGAAGAAGTTGGACTAATAATAACAAAAGAGTACCAAATTGGAATTCAATATCCCCAAGAATCATAGAGATGGAAGTAGACACACAAGGTAGAAAAATAATAATAATTCAAATATATGCACTGGTACAAGGAGCAAAGGCAAAAGAAATGAATCTCCAGACTGCCGTAGGTAAGCATAGAGAAAGGACTGAAAACATTATAATACATGGAGATTTGAATGCAAAAATAGGTATATATGAAGACATAGGACTAGGGCAGTATGGCGAGAAATATGAACATATAAAATAACCTACAAATAGGCAACTTATTTTATGAAATAAAACTATACTACACATTTGATGCACCAGAAAGGAAAATATGATCTTTAATTGATTACATACCATATAGCAAAGAAAATACAAGAAAGTAATTGACAAATATATAGAATTAATAGATCATAAACTAGTAATAGTAAAAACATTAATGATTGACAAAATAACAGAAAATGGAATATAATAATTAGAATAATAAAGCTGTAACTCACAAAATGGGACAATAAAAACAAGAACTTTACATTAAATAACAAATGGAATTATTTTAAAAGAATATTACAAGAAGAATCCAAAAAAAAGTAACATGTAATGACAAGAGAGTCAGACGGTGGAAAGAAGTGGAATAACAAAAAATAAAATTAATTATGTCAGAAAAATATATAGGTGTATAAATAAGATCTCAGCTTTTTTCTGCAAAATTAAAGTTTTATTTAAAAACAAACAAAAAAAGCTTAAGTATCAAAGTATTCTCTGTTGGTATCGATGACCTCTTGCCATCTTTCGGGTAGCTTGAGAATTCCCTGGTGATAGACGCTCACCGGCTTCGAGACGATAAAGTTATCGATGCATTTTCGGACTTCTTCTTCTGTTTTGAAGTGCGTAGCCAAGTGATGCTGTAACGATCGGAATAAATGATAATCGGAAGGGGCCATATCTGAGCTATACGCCGCATGTGGGAGAAGTTCCAGCATTCTCACCATGTGCAGCATAAATCATTTCGGTGGCTTCAGCAGCGTTTTTCTGAAGATGAAACGCGAAGTGGATAGAAAATCGAATATGCTCTTTTGTGATTGCCATCGTGAACACAGCTGATTATTGAAGTTATGTGCATCAAACGCCAAATCGCATGATGTTTCGAAAGACCAAATGTCATTGCTTTAAAACCGCAAGAAGGCAGTCTAATTACATTACATGTAAACGGTGATTTGCGTACTGTGAAATCTAAAGCTGAGAACTTATTTATACACCTATAGCTACAAAAAGACAAGATGACAAAAAGGAATACTTAAGAAAAAATGAAGTCGCGAGGCAAAGAGGAAAAGCTATAAAACAAGAAAATAATAAAATCACTAAGAATCAAAAGAAATAAAAGTATAAGAAATTTTATAGATCAAAATGGTATGCTATGTACAAAAATGGAAAAGATTTAAACTATGAAAGGCATACTATAAGAAAAGATTCCTCAATATCGAAATCAATGAAACAAAGATAGAAGAGATTGAAGAAACTACCAACCAAGAAGAAGAAAAATCCAGAATAGATGAGTGGAAAAAATAATTAAGGATTTAAAAATAGGATAAAAGATATATGTAATGACTTTAAAAAAGAGTTAAGAAGAATGGGAAGTGAACACAATCTTGTGAATACATAAAATAGTGGAACATACTAATTGTGAAAACTATAGAGTAATAAGAAAAAAGACTACAGCAACAAAAAGAACAAGGAGTATTCAAACGCAACAGACAGACCACCGACCATATTAGCGTATTAAGAAAGTTCCTAGAACTAAAGCAAGTAAGCAACTTGGAATTATACCTCACATTAATATCTTTAAAAATGCCTTTCAACAACAGATAGAACGACAATTTAGAACTCTTTCTAGCAATTACAAGTTCCATAAAAATTAATAGTGGAAATAAAATCAATGGAAAAAATCAAAGAAATTCGCAATAAACAAGGGGATTTATTAAGTACATTACTATTTATCATTTACGTGGATAGAACAATAAGCAACACCAAAAATAACAGTGGGATACAAAGACTTGAGACCTATACAAATGGATTTATTTGTTGAGGTAGACAATATAATCCTAGTGGCAAATAAACCTAATGAAACCCAGAAACTAATAGATAAGTGGTCAAAAGAAATTGATAAAATGAGAATGGTCAGAAACACACAAAAAACCAAAATAATGAAAGTAAATCGGAACAAAAAACAACAAAACATTCACATGCATTAGACAAACACTACAAAAAGTCACCGCATATATTTAGAAACAATAGCTACGAATGGTAGAAATATCAAAACAGAAATAGCATAAATAAAACAATTCTAAACGAAAACAAAACAATAAGCATATAAGGAAATAGTGATACCAACAATATTATACTCGGTAAAAGTGTTGCCAACACAATCAACACATATAAAGAAACTTACCCCTATTGAAATGAAATATATAAGGAAGGTATAAGACATTATGAAATATATGCTAACATACACAAAAAACCAATATCATAAAAAAAGAAAAAAGAAGAATTTTCAATGAAACCGTTACACCATTCCTAACTAACTACAACTGTTGCATTCCTTTAAACTCTCAAAACTACGACGTTCTTTGATTTGATTTATTAAAGGGCTTACTGGCTTCTTTATTGCGTTTTTTTTATTTTCTTCAAGATTGTTGATACAGTTGAATGTGCTAATTGAAAATCACCTGCAGTCTATTTGGCTCTTTTACCAGGTTTATAATCTTTTACAATTTTCGTTTTTAATCCAAAACCAATAGCTTTTCTTTGATTTTTGGCGGCAGGCGAAGTCGTCCTATTCCTCTTTGACATCTTTATTAATTTAAAAGAAAAATTATTATACATATACAAACAAAATTATAAAATGTGGTGTAAAAGAAAGTAAGACTTGTGTGAACAGTTGAAAATATCAAATATAGCACAGCTTGTCCCTATACAACACACACTAATAAGTATTTTATACATCTAAATGTATAAATATGTGTACATGTAATATGTAAGTTTGTTACCGGCACCAATTTAACAACTGTGGGAAATTACCTGCGATAGAAGTCATATGGAGGAAAACTAAATTTTCCTTTAAAAAAGTTGAATATAAGTCCGAGTCGTTGAACAGGTAAGTCATTAATTACTGGTTTTCAGTTTGACCCCATAGCTGAACTTTAGAATTTTACCTTAATAACAGTGCTTTGTGCTATTGTTGGAAGACTTCAAGTTTTATTCTTCGTAAGTCCTGTTGGTTTAAAAATCAATTGTGAGTAACTGTAAGCTGCGTTTTTGCGATAAAAATCAAAAATTCCAAATGTGTGTTAAAAAGAAGCACCTAGAAACTTATCAACTTGAACTTTTAGGGGCTTCCTTGTTTAAGGAATTTTTTCTGTATAGTAACTTTTTATTAACTACTTTTAGTTGAAGATTATCTTGATGCTTTAGGAGTTAACTTGAAAATAGTCACCTTTGGAAAATATCCTAAACATATAACTTGATGTTATGTGAATCAAAACTATCCTATTGGTAGAAAACATGAGGATATCTGTCTTCCAGTATTTTTGGCTTCTTCATGTGAGATCAAACAGCTTTACTCTAACCGTTATCCAGGACTATCAGCTTCATTTAACCTCCTTGAATAAAACCCTAAACGTTTGGGGGCAAATAACGCAGATACCATTTTGCCATGATCAGTATATCGATAAGGTATGTATCAAAAATAGTGGCACAAATACAAATCAACTTTTATTTAATATAAATTACATGATATTTAGTAACAATGGAAATTTAACTACTAGAGATCCATTATTTTCGATTTTTCGTAACTTGTGAACGCTTTCTGTCATATGTTGGATTAAAATGTCAGTCTTTTTGGAACGAGAAATCATTCGCCGATTTAATCGTTCAGCTAATATTACCTTTCATGCATTATCATAAACCATTCAAAATGCAATTGCGCAAAAATTATCAATTGGACAAACTTGAAGCGTGCTGCACAATCGATGTTTCTATCTTTTGAGCATAATGGTCAGAAAAGAATTTTGTTATTGTTGTGTGAATTATATATATCCGTGTTAACTGCTTTTTTAAGAGTTTAAATACCTTGTAAAGATATCGCGCACCATGCCAAAACTTTTGCCTCGATCGTAGATTTATAAGCAAATAGTGTTATCAGATGCAGTTGATTTGTCTTTTGTATAAATTTCCTGAAAATAGAAAATATTATCGTCATCTATAGTCATAACAACATTATCTTTTAGAAAAATTTGACGTAATGTTCTACACTTTTTAAGAATCATTATATCAAGCTAATATCCTATTGCAGCTGATTATATTTTTAGAAAGCGTGCAACTGTTCAAATTTCCATTCCAATTAAAATAATAATAACACAAGCGACTACATTACAAAAATTAGAACTCAATAATTTGTTTCATGACGATCTTATGGGGTAAAGGTCTAGCTCTCGTGTGTTATAACACATCACTCAATAAGTTCGTAGGATGAATGTTAGATGACGCTACTATTGACAAATCCATATGATTTTTAGATGTGTCAAAATTTCATAACAATATGACATTTAGTTGACAAGTTACAGTGGTTTTAGTGATGCTACTTTTGTAAGTTTCAAAACAATGGAAAAATCTGAATTTCGTGGGTTGATAAAGCATTGCTTTTTAATGGGAAAAAATACCGTTCAAGCAAAGCAGTGGCTTGACAAGTGTTATTCGGACTTTTCTCCACCAAGGCAAATGATAGAGAAGTGGTTTGCTAATTTTAAACGGGACGTTACAAACGCTCTGGTCGCCCAAATTCGGCAGTTGTTCCAGAAAACATAAAAAAGTCCACAAAATAATTTTGGTCGATCGTAAATTGAAGTTATGTGAGATAGTTGACACCTTAAAGATATCAGAAGGCAATGTATTCACCATTTTGCATGAACATTTGTCCGTGAGAAAGCTCTGTTCGAAGTGGGTACCGCGTTTGCACAGAGTCGATCAAAAACAACAACGTGTTGACGATTCAGAGCGCTGTTTGGAGTTGTTTCAGCGCAATAAAAAGGATTTTTTCATGCGGTATGTAACAATGAATGAAACATGGATCCATCACTGTACTCAAATTGGCAGTCAGCTGAGTGGAGGCAAAGGGCGAAAGCCGCCCAAAGCGACCAAAAACGCAAATGTCAGCTGGTAAGGTTTTAACCTCCGTATTTTGGGATGCGCACGGTATTTTATTCATCGATTACCTTGAGAAAGAAAGAACCATCAACAGAGAATATTATATGGCATTATTGGTGCGATTAAAGGAAGAAATTGTGGAAAAACGACCCCAAATGAAGAAGAAAAAAGTGCTCTTTCATCGAGCCAACGCACCGTGTCACAAGTCGATCGCAACAATGGCAAAATTGCACTGAATCAAACTTTGAATTACTTTCCGATCCACTGTATTCTCCGGATCTGGCTCCCAGCGATTACTAGCCTTTTGCAAACCTAAAAAGAATGCTCCAGGGAAAAAGATTTGTCTCCAATGAAGAAGTGATTGCCGAAACTGAAGCCTATTTTGAGGCCAAAGATAAATTGTTCTACAAAAAAGGCATCGAAATCTTAGATAGAGAAGTATTGAAATGAATGTATTACTCTTGAAGGAGATCACCTTAATGAATAAAGTCGAATTTTCCCTAATAGTTATTGTTTTATTAGTCACCTAACGAACTTATTAAGTTATGTGTTATAATAGTAAATTTTTTATTTACCCAATGAAAGATTTACAAACTCATTACTCTTATCAGCTTGTAGCAAAGTTGAACAATTTTTTATGGACTACTTCGACGTGGAAATTATCTTGATGCTCAATTGACGCAAAATAACCTATTGATAGAAAACTTGGAAGTTTGCAAGTTGAAACAAGTCTGCCTTCAAGCATTTCTAGCTTAAAAAACTAATATAATCGTTAAACAGAACTACGAGCTTGATTTACCCTTATGAATGAGACCTGAAACAATGGGAGGGGGAGGGGGTAATAACTCAAATACTATCTTGCTATGACCAGAATGTTGATATAACGAATTAGCATAAACTGAATAATGTTTAAAATGACGTTTTCTTTACACATCTAGAGCTGAGATTCAAATTTTTCCAAATAATTTTCTGCAATTTAGCCGGAAGCTGTGCCTAGACCTTTAAACATTCATACCTTAATTTTTACTAGTTTACCATCTATTGCTTTGCAGTTCTTTTTGTTTCTTTGATTCTTTCATCTAAAATTACTGCAAACAGTAACGGTCTCAAAACTTCTTTTAGCTTACTCTAGGTATACTTTATCTATTAGGCCTAATAACGTAATTCCTCGGTAGTTATCGCAGCTCTTTACGTCTCCTTTTTTTATAATTTGGCATGATTATTTTGATTTACTTCTTATGTATTCAGTACTTTATGCATTATTATCTTTACTATCTCTACCATTTTTCATTTTCTGCAATTAGCAAGCATATCCGCCGGTATTTGATGATATCCGATTTTTAATTGTTGCTTCTTGTATTTTTTCTATAGTTATATCATCTGGTAGTTGTTGATGTTCACTAAGCTTCTAGGACTTTTCTTTTCAATCTTCCCTACATGGTATAATTTATTCTTTCTTTTCTTATTGTTCCAAGGAACAGTTTCTGGTTTTCTTTTCTTTACGAAATCAGCTTAAGTCGTTTGTTTTCTTGACTTTAATTCTTTCAGATTTATATTCATCATAATCGCTTTAGTTTTTCAAATTTGGATATTTTTTCCATGTTTGCTTCTATTACCTTGTATATTTGTAACTTTTAATGTTCCACGTTTCTCCTGCTACTCGATAGGTATTATCTCTTTCAATTTATTCCATATTTTCTCATTTCTTGTATGTTTATCTCCATCAATTTTCAGTTCAGATCATTCTTATTTATTATCTTTCTCTTTCTTTGTTCTATGTATATAGTATTGTTATTATACTATTTCATTTTAAATTTTCGCCCTTCTCATAACTTTTATTTTATTATGGCTCATGGCTGCCCTTTACCTTTATTGTAATCTTGTGAATTTTTTAAGTTGAAAACGAGAGTTTAACACAATATATTTTTTACGTAGAAGTTCAGGATTCTTTCTCCTTTTGTGTTTTCTGTTTATATTCCATATTTTTCTTTTTTCTTCGCGTCCTTGTTTGACTCGTATGTCACTAACATTAAGTATTCATCTTTATTTCTCCATTTTTATATTTACCATTGAAATTTATTCACTTACAAATTTTTCATTTTTAAGAAACTTTATTTCTTTTTATTATCATTGCTACACTGGCTTTTGCAAAATTTTCTTTTTTAAAAAACCGGACAAATCATTCGGTATCCGTTGGGTAATTTTCACGGCATCAATTAATTTTTTTCTGTTATTCCGAAGTATTCAATGTTTACCATATCTATTTCACTAGTTAATTCTTCCTTTTTTCTGCCTATTTTTTATGTTCCATGTTCCTACTTTACTATATTTTTTTCTCTTCCTTATCTTCTGCCTTAGTCATTCTTGAACCGTTTTTATTCCACACTACTTCATTTCCTTTACTTCTTGTCGTTGTTCGCGTCAGGGTTTTTATCTTATCTTTGATTTTTGTTGTTAGTTTTTTTATTGTTCTGTAAGTACTCTTTCTGCTACTTTCTGTATACTTTTTTCTTATTTCTTAGCGATTTTTCTGATGAGACATGTATTTCTTTCTTTGTGAGCCGTTCGTTGTCAATGGAAATTTTGGATTGTTCTAACTTATCTGATATTACCTCTTGTTTCTTTTCCCAGTCTCCATCTTGAGAGTATTTATGGTCATCTAGTTTTTATCTGTCGCCCATTTTTCTTCCTCCTTTATTATATTACGTTCTTACTTTTCTTGAATGCATCCACTTTCCCACTATTGTCCAAATCCCCATCTCTCTTATTTCTGTACGCTAAGATTTCCAAACGCATATTATTTTTAAAATATTTTGAATCCTAAGCTAGTTTTTTTTTGCCAGTGCGCTTATCACAACGACCGTCGTATCACGTCTTGCTCCACTTTAGTTTCGTGATTTTCTCACCCATTACATTTACCCGCACCACTTTGCACTGCAGTATCGAAGTTTGCCGGATGAAAATCAGTTAAATAGAGCCTGTGAAATGGGTGATTTATTGCCTCTGAAGATATTCACGTCCGCTCAATACGACCATATTAAAAAAAAATTATTGACTGTTGATCGATACTTGATTTCGGTTATGCTTCATATTGACCATTACATCCTTGATTTCTCTACAGGTTGGAGTTTTTATCTTGATGTTGTTTTTGGTTTTTTATGACGAGCTTCAATCTCCCTTCTTTTGTTCTTATTCTTTAAAATGAATCACCCACATATTTTGGACCTGTTCATCTATTTTTTGCTTAATGCAAATACAGAAAGATTAGTTTATAAGACGAAGAAGAAACAACGAAAATAGATCTTAAGGAAAGTAAATATTAAATACAACTCCACGTTTTGATGTAAAATTTTTCTAAACGATGTGAATACTAGGAGATGAGAGAAAAAATAGGCATATAGTGGGCAGAGTCTGCCTGCAAACAGACGAAATATGAAAGTTCTAAATTAAGAATAATTCCAAAATATATGACAGCAGTTCTATAGAGCCTATGTTCAAAAAGGAAGGGTAGCAGAGAAAGGTAAGACAAGCAGCGAAAAAGCTAAGAAAATATAAAATACACAGAGAGAGAGAGAGAGAGAGAGATTTAAGTTAATAATTAAAATTCTTTCACTAACAATTTTTTATTTCTAAGAAATTTTTATTTTCTTTCTCTCATTTCACTAATTTTCTCACCTCTAAATTTTGTTATTTGTAGACTTCTACCTGTTTTTGCAGTATTATAGAGTTTTAGTTACTCTTGCCTTTTCTTCTCGAATTCTCCGAGACCTTACAGCTATCTTTTTCTGTTTTATGAATTCTTGTGCATTAGGGACACTTTTAGTTTTCGATGTTCTTGGCATTTTAACTTTTTACGGATTTCTACTACAAAACCAATTTTATGCGACCAAATTTTCCTTCTTGTCATTCCTCTAATTTACCAAAATATCTTGACTTTTCATTAAATGTCCCTTAAACCTTTACACGCGTGATCCCACGGTTTGAAGCACTCGCTTTTAAAATGCTTCAATGCGACGAGTTTATTTTGAGCTTGCGTATTTGCGAAAGCTACTTTCCCCCATATGTTATTTCTGTTTTGCACCAGAATTTTTCGAACTTTACCATACTTCATGTTTATGGCTAAGTGTTTTAATTTTGTTAATATTGTTTTGTTACTATTTTATTTCCATGACTGCAGAAATTCAAAATAATTTTTTTATTTATTAAATGAAATTGAAAAATAAACCCTACTGTGTGGCACGCCTGTATATCAATTAATTAATGTTAAATAGTTTTTAATACTGTTATGATCATATCAGTAGTTATCAAGGTAATGACTACCAAATACTGTTGTACAGTGACTTTTTGAATAAAGGATATTTTTTTGGCAAAAAATCGTTTTATTTCTCAACATAGTTTCCTTTTAGCTCGATACATTTAGCCCAGCGTTTTTCCAATTATTTTAACCCTTCCAAATAATAGGCTTTCTCAAGGTCCTCAAAATAAGCATTTATTTCAGTGATTTCTCATTCGACCCAAATCTCTTACCGCCGAGTCATTTTTTCAGGCTTGGAAACAGGAAATAGTCGCAAGAGGCTAAATTTGGAGAGTATGCTGGATGGGATAGCAGTTTGTAGCCCAATTTATGGATTTTTGAAATGGTCACATGGTTGCGCTTATGGTCGAGTGTCAGCAATCGCGGCACCAAGAGCAGATTCAGCTTTCAAGTCGGGGGGGGGGGGGGGAATCATATAGTCGAGGTCTAGTCAGGACAGGCTCCAATTCGATTACAATAATAAATCTAATTAAAAAGAAATAGTATTTTATTGTTGTACGTCAAAATAATTAAAGTATTTATTATATTGTTATAAATATTTTATTAAATCTATCAATGAGATTAGAAAAATTATCACTAGTCGACCTAGACCCAGCCGGGGAGGGGGGTGTCATGACCCCAATGACCCCCTCCCTCTGGATCGCCCTTGCGCGCGGCACCCATTGCGCGAATAGCTTTTTCATGTAAAATGTGATGCACCCGCTCAGTTGAGATGCCCACAGCTTCAGCCACCTCACGCACTTTCATTCTCCGATCGTCCAATATCATTCCATGGATTTTATCGACGATTTCCGGCGTGACGACGTCTTTTGGGCGACCTGAACGTCCGGCGTCACTTATGCTGGTACGACCACGACGGAATTTAGTAAACTACTTCTTAACCATTTAAATTGATGGTGCAGAGTCCTCATAGTATTTATCAAGCCATTCCTTGGTTTCGGTGATACTTTTTTTCCATTTTCGTCGAAATTCACGAGGTTGTCTGCTTTCAATGTCTGTCAAATACAAATTAAATGACGCAGCTTGCTCAAAATTTGACAGTAGTCTATTAACAGATGGTATTTGACAGAAGCAGCGTTGCATTTAAAGTTACTACGCGGAAAATTCAAAAAATCACTGACTTATCAAACTGCCTTCGTATGTCCACCACACAGAGCTTCAGATTTTAATTTATCAAATGATAGTTTCAGCTGTGTTCATTTTCTTTTGGTTACATTCTGCACCGTAAGGTGATTAGGACTTATGATGAGGAAGATGTTCATTCCAAGTCATAAAAAAGAGTATATTCAGAACTTTATTGTTTTTGAACATAGTAGCTCATGAGCTCCTAGAATATGAGTTTATAAACTCAAGTAGAAAGTTCATGTTATTAAATTTTCCTCTTACTCCCAATTTTGATGCTTGCTACAGAAAAATTATTGATTCTTGTAGATGTTCTTTTACTTGAGAAATGTACTAAACTAAAACAAATCATATGGCTCAAAAACTTGAAAACAACTTCAATGTAGCACTTGAAGAAATTTTGACATTTACAGGAGCGTTACTGATATCTCCCTACCTTCCTTGTAGAAGGCTTTACTGAAAATTGGATTTAGATAGTTATAGATACAATCCATCGCAATTACTTTGATGAAATTATGAGTTTTCTTCATCTTGCTAATAGATATACTGTGGCTTAAATTGAACTATACTACTTGACAGGATCCCATTTTAATTTTTTGTTCAGTTCATATTTAATGAGCATGTAGTTAAGACACTCAACAACATGTAATTATTTTAAAAACATTTTAGGAAAATCAGCTATTTATTACAATGACACTGAGGAAATTATGTCATTTATTGGGCCGAAATAATGTGCCTACAAGAACTACTACTTACAATATCATTAGTTTTGGAACGTATGGTTCACTTGTAAATATTGTTACAATATGTGATAGTAAGCTGAAAACCCGTCCACTAACTGCAAATGTTTAGTCATGATGTGCAGATCATACTGCATAACACTTACATTTTACATCCATACAAAATGTACTTGATGCAAGAACTTCAGCTCAAAAATTATTTATACTATTGGGAATGGAGTGAAAGTGTTTCAGACCACAGTAAAAAATTGGTGATGAGCAATAAGTGTCATTAGATTTAAGCAACTTTGTTAAAAAAAAATTGCCGCATTTGGAAACAAGAATATCCTCAGGCAGTTTATAAACGACCTCTAAACTCTTTTAGAGTAACTAAAGTTTTGACCAGAGTTGTCATTTGGACATATATGTGAAACGCTGCTGGGAATGGTGTTATGGTGACTGGGAATTGGAATAGAAACATTAAACAAAATGAGTTAGGGTTAGAAGATATTTGGTTTCTACATGACGGTGTTACATTGCAAATTAGACATGCTACATGGGAACTTTTGCAACAAATGCTTTCTGAACGAGTAATGTCAAAAGACTTAACCATTGCTAACTTCTTTTGTGAGAATATTTGAAAGAAGGTTGCGCCAATAAGCCTGATGCATTTGAACAACATTTGTAATGAAATTGATAAGATTACTTTTGAAATGTGTGAAAATGTGAAAGATAACTTGTATTTATAATACGGGAATTTAACTGATACTGTATATCATAGATAATTACCAACTCTGAATAAACGATTGTGAATAACCAATCACTAATTTTTTTAAATTACTTTAAAAAATTAGTACAGTTCGTTTTAAGACATCCTGTATAAGATACGTCTGTTATTTGTTTGGTATGTTAAATTAATTGAATAAAATACATTGCAAAATACATGGAATAGGACTATTCATATAGGAAAAAGCAATATGCGTTAGGTGTAAACTGTAGATCATTACTGATCCTTTAGGGTATATTTACGAGGGTAAGGTGAAAAGTTCTCGGCCTGACACAGAGATGGTGCTGCAATCAGCAAACAATTATGCTTCCTGCTTGGGTGCATGTGTCATTAGTTCGTATGACTAGTTTCAACTTGTTCGCTTAAGTAGATTGTTTACACGATTTTTTTCAGTAGACATGTTGCATGTTTTTTGTTAAAATGGATAAACTTGAATATCGTGCGGTTATAAAATTCTTCGTTTTGAATGGATTAATCCCTAAAGAAATTCATCCGAAGTTGACAAAAGTTTACGGGGACTCTGCTCCTTCCATGTCAACTGTTACAAAGTGGGCAGCTGAATTTAAACGTGCTCGCATATCCCTCGAAGATGACCCACGTGAAGGATAGCCAAAAACCGCAACCACACCGGAAACCATCGAAAAAGTGCATGATATCGTGTTGGACGATAGGCGAGTGAAGGTGAGTGAGATAGCTGAGGTTGTGGGGATATCGGAAGAAAGGGTGCGAAACATCTTGCACGAAGAATTAGGGATGCGAAAGCTCTGCACAAGATGGGTGCCGCATTTGCTGAATGCCGATCAAAAGCAAATGCGCAAACGATTTTCGCAGCAATCTTTGGACCGATTCAACAGGGATCCGACCGATTTTGTGCGGCGATTTGTCACCATGGATGAGACATGGGTCCACCACTACACGCCAGAAACGAAACAGCAGTCCAAGCAGTGAGTGGAAGCCGGTGGTTCAGCGTCGAAGAAAGCGAAGTTGATCACATCTGCCGGAAAGGTGGCCAGCGTGTTTTGGGATGCGAAAGGGATCCTGTTAATTGATTATCTTGTAAAAGGCAGAACAATTACAGGCGAATATTACTCCAACCTTCTTGAGCAGCTGGATGCCAAAATTTGCGAGAAGAGGCCTGGTTTGAAGAAGAAAAAAATCATCTTTCACCAGGACAACTCACTGCGTTGGCGATGGGAAAACTGAGGGATTTGGGGTATGATTCTCACTTCCGAGAAGGAATACTGATGTTGGAAAGGCGCTGGATCAAGTGTGTTGAAGTCAAGGGAGATTATGTAAAAAAATAAAATCATTTTTTAATTGAAAGTCGCAATCTTTCATTGTCAGGCCGAGAACTTTTCACCTTACCTTTCGTATCACATGGAGCTAATGTTGAGACAGTTTCTAGGTATAGGTGTAGATCAAGGAAATAACATAACAAGACTGCTAGAACTGATAAAGGATACTAAACTGTATTTTGCCAATATTTATAAATCTATTAGTTTGTTGTAAGAATTGTATTTTAGAGGATTATATGGTACTGAAACTCTGTAAGGAAATCAATCATAATATTATTACTAAATTACCAGAATAGGAAATATGAAAAAAGAAGAGGCGACATTGGTATTTCTTTGACTATTGATTGGAACGATGGTAGTTTTGTGATAGTTCTAATAATCTGTTATAAATATGAAGCCTATGATACAATCTAATCTCTAATCTTGTTGTGAAAATTGTAAAAAGAAGGTGTAGATGAATATTATAGGCTTTATTGTTCACTAACAACAATAGGGGAAGGAATGCAGAATCAGTCATAGTTTATGATAGTACTACCAGATACTCCACATAACGGTCTTTGTTTTATGACCTTTTCTTTTTCTCCTACTTTTATATAGGCCACCAGACTTGTAGTACTTTTTTTGCCGCACTTACAGGCATTGCACCTCAAGGGCTTATTGTGTCCACTAAGATGCACTTATTCTAGGACATTCATACACACCCATGAGTTGAGCGAGACTCGAACTCGCGCGCGCCGGCTAGTGCACAGAGGCAACTGCTTGAACCATCTGAGCCACCGCGTCCCCATTTGTAGTACTGTGAGCTTCATATGTTGAAATCGTCAGATTCATTATGGAGTTAGAACAAGAACACAGGCTATATATTATCACCTGTGATTTATTACATTCCTCTTTTATGTAACTGGCGTTCATAGGTCACAAATGATAGAAATACTTTCTAGAAATCAGCTTATTGTCTTAAATATCACAGACAAAAAATTAATGTTTTTCTAGATTTTTTTGTCGATGCTTCTATAAATGACTGTTCAGACATTTATTATACAATACATAAAATCTCTATGGAATTTTGAAGATTTAAGTTCAACAATCTTCTATTCAATTGATCATATAAATCTCACCACATAAATTCTGTTTTTTGTTTAATTTAACGTTTTATTGCAGTATTGGTGAAGATGTCATAATAAAGAGGGAGGTGGAAGAAGAGAAAAAGTTGCTTGAAAAAGATCAGGAAAGTACTTGGTACCATGAGGGGCCAGAAACTTTGCGGATATCTCGGCTGTGGATAGCTGAATATTCGCTGCCCAGAGCTAAAGCTCGTTTGGAGGAAGCTAGAAGGATGCGCGACCTGCCTACTGCCTCTAGGACAGCCAAGACACAAGAGCTGCAGAAGCGTTTACAAATACTCTCCATCCACAGCAGCCAGATTGGCGACACTCGTCCTATTTCTTACTGTGAATTTAGTCCCAATTCGCAACTTTTGGCAACTGGAGCTTGGTAAGACATAAGAACTTTCGGTAACTGATATATGATATAAAAAAAATAAGACATCTTTTGATTATATCTTTTTTTGAAAGTTGAATAACAAATTATGTGATTAATATAAAATTTTTCGTCCAAATGAGATTTCATTAAAAAGAATTGAAAGCATATTTTTCTGTGTGTAGGAGTGGCATATGTAAGATATGGTCGATACCGGGATGTGAATTAAAACAAACATTGAGGGGGCACAACTGTAACATAGGTGCTGTAATTTTCCATCCAAAGGCTACTATTAGTCAAGATGAAGGCATCTGCAATATGGTAACGTGCGCTTTCGATGGTTCGGTAAAATTATGGGATTTTAAAAGGTAGAACGGTGATTCAATACCATCTTAAATATTTAGTCCGTTTTATTCTATTTCAGTGAAGAGCCCATTGCAGATATTGAAGGCCACATGCCACACCGAGTGTCAAAGATGGCTTTCCATCCATCTGGTCGGTTTCTTGGCACTTGCTGCTACGATTGTTCCTGGCGGTTGTGGGATCTGCATCAGTGTACTGAAGTGCTTCATCAAGAAGGACATGGGAAACCTGTACACTGCATAAGTTTTCAAATAGATGGCTCTGTTTGTGCAACCGGGTAGGTTTATCTGTTAGGAGTGTGACAAATTTAAAATGTTTATCCGTTCTAGTGGTTTGGATGCTTTTGGGCGGGTGTGGGATCTAAGAACTGGGCGCTGCATCATGTTCATGGAGGGCCACCTGAAGTCAATTTTTGGAATAGACTTCTCTCCAAATGGCTACCAGATTGCAACGGCCAGCGAAGACAACACTTGTAAAATTTGGGACCTAAGGAAACGAGCTGTGGTTTATACGATTCCTGCTCACACTAGTTTGATATCAGAAGTGAAGTACCAAAAGGACGGTGCATATTTTCTTCGTAACAGCATCTTATGATGCTACAGTTAAGCTATGGACAAACCGCACATGGCAGCCGCTAAAAACTCTCTCAGGACATGATGGAAAAGTGATGTGTGTCGATATATCACCAGATAGTCAGTATATTGCTACCAGCTCTTATGATCGCACATTTAAATTGTGGACACCGGAAGGGTGTTGATAAATTATAACTACTGTAACAATTTTTTAAGTTGTTTATAAATGTTTTATTATTAGAAATAAACAAAACTACAAACTGTTTTTATGTTTGGGGCAAAAATATTACAATAATCCCAAACGAAACTAGACCTGATTGTAGATAGCATTAATGATTATGTTAACATCTGTATAAGGAAGACAATTTATATGGATATAATTACTTTAGGATTCATGCACAATTTGAGAAAATCTATATTGAATGCAATATATGGAAATCAAAAATGGAGGCTGTAATAGTAGTAACAGAAACATGAAATATTAACAGTACTTCATGCACCCTCTGTACAAAAAAAGTAAACAATTCATAAGTGCTAGAGTACCATAAATAGTATTGGAAAATATTTGTAAGAATTAAGGAAATAACTAACGCACTGTTTCACAAATTTAATTTCATATTTTAAACAAGTATATATTAGGGAAAGGGGAAATGGACGTGAAAGTGTGTAGTGGCGATAAATGTACTCGTTTTACGGGCTCTATCCCACATATAAATATTTTTCACGAAGCAGTGACAAGTGCAAGCAGTGTAATTACTAGTAGAAAAATAGGGAACCAAAGTGCGTGGATATCTAAGGCAAAAAACTAACAAATAATATAGTAATTTCCTCGAGTATACTAGGTGCTAACAAATTGAGCGGCTTGAAACGATGCATCGCGCGGCTAATCGCGGGTAAGCGGTCGAGGTCAGGCGCCGAGGCTGAACTCCGTGATAAACTGGTGAACGATAAGATCTGTATACACAACAAATAAAAATAAACAAAAGTATCGCGTTATCACACGGCCAGTATAAAGTAATCACGGCGGTGTGTAGGATCAGAGAGTGTAGAAAAACGCAAATACATGAATAATAAGAAAGAAGTTAGAAAGCAGGAAAGAGTAAGGGGTACAAACACAAATTTAGAGTGTAATAACCGGGAAAGTAGTCTGGAAGATCCAGAGGAGTTCGATAAGTGGGTAGCAGATCAGATAGCATTCCAAAAGAGTGTAAAAATACAAAGATCGCCAAAAAAAGAAGACACAATACAGAAGAGGTATCATAAAGAAGAAAAACTTACAACAGAAATACAAGTTACAGATATGGAGGCAATAATACAGAAGTTAGATGAATTAAAGACCGAGATAAAAGCAGAATTCAATGAGAAACAGTGAATTGAAGGCGGAGCTTACGAAAATAAACAAAGAGTTCAAAAAGGTCAAAATGGAATGGGAGAAGAAAGCTGAAGAGTGGAAAGCAGAAAAGAAGATTTTGGAAATAGAATTAAGAAATTAGAAGCAACGATTGAGAAACAGGAGAGAAAAAGAAGGAATAATGTGGTCATAAAAGGTGTGACAGTAGATAATAACTTGATTAAAGAGGAAGTAGAAAATTTAATACAGAACAAGCTAAACATTGAACTCAAAGTCAAGAAAGGATATAATATTGCAGTAGGAGAAAATAAAAAATAGTGATTGTGGAATTGAACTCGTGGGAGGATAAAAGAGAACTCATGTCAAAAAGAAGATGCTGAAGGAACAAGTATTTACATCGAAAACGACCTAACATATGAAGAGAGAAAATGCAGGCCCAAATAAGTAAAATTATGAGAGAAGAAAGAAAAAGGAAAAGAAGTTAAAATGGGATACGGAAAAATAACTATAGATGGAGAAAGATATAACTGGAGTTCCAACACAAAATTGTATAAAACGTATCGAAAAATACAACAAGCAGGACAACAGAAGATATAGAAAGTTCACAAAGGGGATGGGATACAGAAGGGGAGTACTCGAAGAAAGGGAGAACTCTAAGCCAAAGATCACCGGAAAACAATTCGGATGAACTGCTAAGAGAAAAGATGCTGAAGATAACTAAAACTGCAAGGAATACAAAAACTAATAGTACTTAATAAAGGACGGATAAAGGAAACAACTCAAGCTATGGATAAGGAAAATGAACATAATGGAAAAGCAAAATATATAATATAAAAGAGGCAAAGGTACAACAAAAGAAAGGTATAATAAATTTTGGTACATGGAATGTGAGGAGTATGACAGGAAAGGAAGACGAAATAATTGAAGAAATGAAAATGCAAAATGTGGACTATCTAGGAGTAACAGAGACAAAAAGAAAAGGACGAGGAATGAAAGAATTGAGAGAAGGATACTGGCTGTTTTGGTCAGGAGTAGAACAAAAGGAAAGAGGAGCGGAAGGAGTGGGATTGGTAGTCAAACCAGACAAAGTGAAAACGATTATTGAGGAAAGATTTATAAACGAAAGATTAATGGCCGTAAAATAAAGATGGATGGAAGTAATACATGGTCAATACTAGTGGCATATGCGCCAAATGAAAATGCAAGAAAAGAAGAAAAGATACGTTCTACGAAACATTGCAGTCCGAAATTGATAGAGGAAAGAAATATAATAATAATGGGCGACATAAATGGGAGAGTAGGAAGAGACAATAGGGGAATTGAAAGATATATGGGGAAAAACGGCGAGGTAACAAGAAATGACAACGGAAATAGATTAATAGGACTGTGTATAGAAAATGACTTTGTTATAAGAAACACAAAGTTTACACACAAAGAGATACATAAGTATACCAGAGAAATAAAATCCAGAAATGAAAGATCAATTATTGATTACTTTATAGTAAATACTGAAAATTTGGAAAAGGTGAAAGATGTCAAAGTAAAAAGACATGCAGAAATAGGCAGCGACCATTACCTACTGAAAATGGAACTTAAGATAAATATAACAAGTAACCAACCAGAAAAAAGACAAAAGATAACAAAAGAGAAAATTAAATGCTATAGGTTGAAAGAAATAGACATTAGGCAAAAGTACCAAGAAAGTGTGGGCAAAAAACTTGCGCAAACTTTAACTACTACCGGCATAGAACGTAAATGGAAAATATTCAAGGAGACCTTACTGGACGCATCAAAAACTAGCTGTGGTGTAACCAAGTGTACAAATACATCTATTAAAAAGCAGGTGGTGGACAACAAATATTCAACAAAAAGTAAAGGATAAAAAGATAAAATGGAAGAAATTCATGCAAAGTGGATCAGAAGAAGATCATAACATATACAAGGTAGCAAGAATAGAAGTAAATAAACTGGTCAAAGATGCACAAAAAGATGCATGGGAAGAATTCGGACAAAAAATGAATGAAAACTATACAGAAAACCAGAAACTCTTCTATAGTACGTTAAAGCACCTGAGAAAACAAAAAACTTCAAGACTAAAGAATATAAAAGACAAAAACGGAAATGTATTGACGGAAGCAAAAGAAATATTACAAAGATGGAAAGAGTATTTTGAACAGCTGATGGAGATAAAAGAAGAAGAATAAAGAATAGTGGAAACAGAAGAGGACATAATAATAGAAGAAGAGGAAGAAAATAAGGAGCAACCAGTTACAAAAGAGGAAATCGCTGAAGCTATAAAGAAATTAAAAAATGGCAAAGCACCGGGTCAGGACCAAATTACATCAGAAATGCTAAAGCATATGGGAGAGAGAGCAAAAGAAGAGTTCCGTAACCTGCTAAATGAAATTATGAAGAAAAAGGAAATGCCAAAGGACTGGAATATGAGTGTAATTCTACCATTGTACAAGAAAGGTGAGATGAAAGAATGCTCAAACTATAGAGGTATTTCATTGACAAGCACACCTGCGAAAGTATTTACAAGAATACTAGAGAGAAGACTGAGAGAAACGCTAGAACCAACATTAGAAGATCAACAACATGGTTTCAGAAAGGAAGGAGCACTCAAGACTTAATATTTGTTGTTCGACAATTGGGAGAAAAATTACTAAAAAGAACCAGGAAATGCATATCTGTTTCATAGACCTTCAAAAGCTTTTGACAGAGTGAGACGAAAAGATATATGGAAAAGTTTAAAAGAGCGAGGGTAAGCAGTGATATGATTGAGGTGCTAAAATGTTATATAGTAACAGTATAAATATAGTTAGGACACACAATGATGAATCAACTGAGTTCGAAACAAAAATCGGTCTAAAACAAGGATGTGTTCTCAGCCCCTATTGTTTTCTATACTAGTTGATGATGTGGTAAAAATATGTAAACAAAAATGTGTAAAGATGAAAATAGGAAACTGGAAAATGAAACAAGTAACTCTCCAAGATTACTATTTGCGATGACATGATACTGTTGGCAGACTCAGAGAAAACCTACAAAAGAACCTGAACTGTTATCAAGAAGAACTTAAGAAGATAAATATGAAAATAAACATAAACAAAACAAAAACCATGGTAGCGCCGGCTAGTGCACAGAGGCAACTGCTTGAACCATCTGAGCCACCGCGTCCCCATTTGTAGTACTGTGAGCTTATATGTTGAAATCGTCAGATTCATTATGGAGTTAGAACAAGAACACAGGGCTATATATTATCACCTGTGATTTATTACATTCCTCTTTTATGTAACTGGCGTTCATAAGTCACAAATGATAGAAATACTTTCTAGAAACCAGCTTATTGTCTTAAATATCACAGACAAAAAATTAATGTTTTTCTAGATTTTTTTGTCGATGCTTCTATAAATGACTGTCCAGACATTTATTATACAATACATAAAATCTCTATGGAATTTTGAAGATTTAAGTTCAACAATCTTCTATTCAATTGATCATATAAATCTCACCACATAAATTCTGTTTTTGTTTAATTTAACGTTTTATTGCAGTATTGGTGAAGATGTCATAATAAAGAGGGAGGTGGAAGAAGAGAAAAAGTTGCTTGAAAAAGATCAGGAAAGTACTTGGTATCATGAGGGACCAGAAACTTTGCGGATATCTCGGCTGTGGATAGCTGAATATTCGCTGCCCAGAGCTAAAGCTCGTTTGGAGGAAGCTAGAAGGATGCGCGACCTGCCTACTGCCTCTAGGACAGCCAAGACACAAGAGCTGCAGAAGCGTTTACAAATACTCTCCATCCACAGCAGCCAGATTGGCGACACTCGTCCTATTTCTTACTGTGAATTTAGTCCCAATTCGCAACTTTTGGCAACTGGAGCTTGGTAAGACATAAGAACTTTCGGTAACTGATATATGAATAATGGAAAAATAATACTATAAAAAATAAGACATCTTTTGATTATATCTTTTTTTGAAAGTTGAATAACAAATTATGTGATTAATATAAAATTTTTCGTCCAAATGAGATTTCATTAAAAAGAATTGAAAGCATATTTTTCTGTGTGTAGGAGTGGCATATGTAAGATATGGTCGATACCGGGATGTGAATTAAAACAAACATTGAGGGGGCACAACTGTAACATAGGTGCTGTAATTTTCCATCCAAAGGCTACTATTAGTCAAGATGAAGGCATCTGCAATATGGTAACGTGCGCTTTCGATGGTTCGGTAAAATTATGGGATTTTAAAAAGGTAGAATCGAAGTGATTCAATACCATCTTAAATATTTAGTCCAGTTTTATTCTATAATGTCAAGTGAAAAGAGCCCATTGCAAGATATTCGGACAAAATGAATGCCAACTATACAGAAAACCAGAAACTCTTCTATAGTACGTTAAAGCACTGAGAACAAAAACTTCCATCCTAAAGAATCTAAAAGTCAAACGGAAATGTATTGACGGAAGCAAAAGAAATATTACAAAGATGGAAAGAGTATTTTGAACAGCTGATGGTTGATAAGAAGAAGAATAAAGCATCAGTGGTAAACAGAAGTGGACATAATCATAGAAGAAGAGGAAGAAAATAAGGAGCAACCTGTTACAAAAGAAATCGCTGAAGCTATAAAGAAATTAAAAATGGCAAAGCACGGGCTCTGGACCAAATTACATCAGAAATGCTAAAGCATATGGGTAGAGAGCAAAAGAAGAGTTCCGTAACCTGCTAAATGAAATTATGAAGAAAGTGAAATGCCAAAGGACTGGAATATGAGTGTAATTCTACCGTTGTACAAGAAAGGTGAGATGAAAGAATGCTCAAACTATAGAGGTATTTCATTGACAAGCACACCTGTGAAAGTATTTACAAGAATACTAGAGAAGACTGAGAGAAACGCTAGAACCAACATTAGAAGATCAACAACATGGTTTCATGAAAGGAAGGAGCCACCTGAAGTCTTAATTTGTTGTTCGACAATTGGGAGACAAATTACTAAAGAACCAGGAAATGGCATATCTGTTTCATAGACCTTGCAAAAGCTTTTGACAGAGTGAGACGAAACAGATATGTGGAAAAGTTTAAGAGCGAGGGTAAGCAGTGATATGATTGAGGTGCTAAATGTTATATAGTAACAGTATAAATCCTAGTTAGGACACACTAGTGATGATATCAACTGAGTTCGAAACAAAAATCGGTCTAAAACAAGGATGTGTTCTCAGCCCCTATTGTTCTTGTATACTAGTTGATTGTGGTAAAAATGATGCTAAACAAATGTGTAAAGCTATGGACAAACCGCACATGGCAAGCACTAAGTAACTCTCTCAGTACTATGATGGATAACAGTGATACTGTTGGTCAGACTCATAAAACCTACAAAAGAACCTGAACTGTTATCAAGAAGAACTTAAGAAGATAAATATGAAAATAAACATAAACAAAACAAAAACTCATGGTAATGATCGACACATGAAATAAAACACAGAATGGATCTACGGAAGGGAAGAGCTAGATACAAGTTAGTAACTACAACTATTTAGGTACAACAATTTTGACAGTTGTTTATAAATAGTTTTAGATAACGGAGAGGTTAGGAAAGGTTGGAAGATCTTATAATATGCTCAACAAACTCATTCTTTGGTAAGGATTTGGGGCAAAACGAGTAAAAACTGAAATATATACCAAACGTAACTAAGACCGTGATTGATTTATGGCAGCGAATCCTGGACAATGATTAAGTAGTAATAGACATCTAGGTATTACGGCAATGGACAATGAGATTCCTCATGGAATAATTGAAGGAATTACTAGAATAGACAGATTCAGAAATGCACAAATATTAGAACAAAGGAATCTAAAATCAATAGGAACTATTATAGAAGAAAGACAACTGAGATGGTTAGGACACCTGTAATGGATGTAAACAGAATATCAATGACAAGTCTACGAAGCTAGAACCCAGGAAAAACAAAGTAGGAGACCTAGGATTAGATGGGAAGAACAAGTAAGACAAGCAGTTAAACGGAATCCAGTGGTGTGACATTCATGGAAGTAGCCCATAGACAGGAGGTATATGGAAAGATAAAATTCATGTAAGAATGTAAATGTGATATATATATTTACAATCCGACACCTAACGGTACAAGGATTTTAGTTTAAATAAAAAAAAATAAAATTTTAAACAATTTTCTGATATATCTCCGATATACACTTTGGGAAAAGAATGAGCTTTACTAAGTTTACTGAGTTTGGTGAAGTTGTGTATTTTCCTTCATGATTTATTACTTCTAATGATTAGGCAATTTCTTTTAATTCTACAGGGGTGAAAAGCCAAATCAATTTTGGGCTGCTTCCCATAGCCATGAACACCAACCCACTTTTTATTTTCTGGCACAATGTAGGCAACAAAATAATATTTAATTAACAAAGAAGTAGGAAACAAAATTACATACAACAATGGCTGCCATGCGACTAAAACGATGAAAAGACCATCTTATGTAATTAATTCTTATTAAATTTTGCTTCAACTATAGGTAGGAAAAAAGCTAAATGGATAGGGTTAAAAATGAATTATTTAAATGTGGTAATTTATTTTAGTAATATTTATGTAATATTACAACAAATGCTAATATATTATTAAAATTGAAGCACTCAATGCAGCAGAATTATCTTTGTTGGGCTTTCTCAGTACTGTGTTTATCCAACGAAGTGATGTTTCGCATTTGGCGAACAGCAGCTACATACCTGGCAGGATAACCGGAGCTCTGGCTTTGGTATTGATCAGCTGGTAGTTTCAGCAGCGCCATCAATTGCTGTAAATTTTCAGTTAACGATAACCCCAGGTCTTCCAGTACATTTCCCAAGTACCCTGAAATGAAAAGTTGTTTAGACATCATTATTAGCATTATGGCGAACATGACATTTAAATAGGCATGCGAGACAGAAAGTTATTCATTCTAACTCTAAAAGTAGATTTTCGTTTAAGTTTGGTATAATGTGTACCATTTGGACCCTTTACATACTTTTTAATGGTTCCCTAAGACACACATCAAATGGTGACCTTTAAATATTGCAGTTCTTTTTAACGTATAATTCACATAGTTTTCTTCATGATTTCTTTTTGTCTTTTTTTATTGTCATATCCTTTTTAGGAAAAAGTCCTGCTTGCTGCAGTGAATGACTCTTATTGTTACACAATCGGAAATATTTATTTGTTTGTTTATTTCTTGTATCTATACGATTTTTGTTAAATGTCCTTATTTTTATCTTGTTATTTTGTTACTGTATATAAGGTGTAGTAAGTATTGCAAAGATGTCTTTCAATGCAACTTACAATTTTATGTTGTTATTAGTGACACTTTCATTATTAAACTGAAATGTACTAATTTTCCTTACAAACCTTGACTTTTGTTTTGATTATGAATTACTAAGGATTGTTCTGAAATCCAGTCGTAATGATCTCTCTCTTATTTGTTCCATATATACTTTATAATTATGTTTAGTATTAACATTTTCAGCTATGAATGTGTTTTTTTCGGAATTCATATGGTAAAGTACCACGTAAATCCCCGTTCGTGCGCTCTTACTATTGGTATTTCTTTTTATTAATCTCTTATAAGATTCTATAACTATGACTACATTTATTTTGCATCTTATGAAAGTAGATATATGTCTTAAAGTGTCCTCTAAAATTTTAAATCATTTGTCTGGTTCACTTGGTCTGAAATTCTCAACAGTAACAAGACCTCATTTAACTTTCTCTTTGTTGGTTTTACACCTTTGTTTTACTTTTTTGTTTCTAAACTGCTCTTTTGAGGTATATTTTTAAACAAATGACACTTCCTGCATCTGAGTGCAAGTTTGTTCTTTTGGTTCTTATGCATTTACATTTTTGTTTGGAAACTTACCATATCTATTGTGATATCTTGTCTTCTGCAGTTTTTTCTGCTTCATAATTATACATCATTAAATAATTATTTGGCTACTTTTTGCATATGCTCTGTGTGGCTTTAATTTGCTTAACTTCTATATTCTGTCTTTTAGTCTACAAATTGTATTTTTTAGGTTTCTAGACGTCCTTTTCTCCATCACTGCGTTAAGACCCTTACTTTAAAGGCTGTTCGACTATGAAAGAAGTTTTTATTGATCGATTTTTCTGGGTTAAATACCTATATTATTTATGAATACCCATTATAATTGCTCCATATTTATAACAGAAACAGTCCTTTATAACAAGATCCCAGTGGTAGCCTTATAGACATTATAAAAGAGTAAGACAGAGACAAATCCTTTTCATCACTTGAAGCAGCTTCATGCTGCAAATAATGTGGTTTTAGAGAATAAAATAAAATTTTAAAAAATCGCATTGTCGATCTGTAATTTAAGCCCAATCATATTAAAACCTGAGGTTTTGCAGGAAAACTGAAAGGCCATCTTATACAAATATGTAATCTCCTATTAGGTAACAAGTTAGCTTAAATTAATCAACAATTTATGACCGTTAACAAAATGAGCCGAGAATACAACTGCAGAACTGATATACTCGAATCCCTTTGATGGAAAATTGCTGACAGAAATTATTGCATGGTTTGATTATAAAAAGACCCAAGTAGTACAGAGGATCTAACCAACAGGAGGAAGTAATTGTTAACAGGATAATTCACAAGAAGCGATCTGCTTGTAAGAGAAGTGATGAATTGGTCCGCGAATTGAAAGAAAAATTGATCAGAATCCTGGTTGGAATATGACTGATGGCTAAAGAAATGTTCGTGGCAAGACCTGCACTATAAGTCTTTCATCCTGAGAAAAATAAGATGGACAGGAAATTAAAAGCCCCGGTACTGCAGAGCGACAGTGCCGACTTCCTGAGATTTTTTCAAACAAAAAAAACTTCATCCAGTACAGGAAGGTGAATCGTCAAAATGAGGATTGGATCTGCCAAGATCTCTCTGAAGTAAGTATTGTCATGGATACAAAGTGTTTGGCCTCTGTGATGGTGTTAGGGCTTATGAGAAATGAAGAGGAAGTCATGTCTCACTTCTTTGAGAAAGGCTTGAAGGTGACTACCAACAGCTATGTCAATATGCCGGAAATAGTTGTCAACCCTCGCGAGAGAGAGATGGACTCTGAGCGGAACTGTTCCAGTAAGAATCTACTGTAGCACACAAAGCAAGGAAGACCTAAGCATGGCTGTATAGGAATTTGTATTGCTACTGATCCCTCGATTTGTAGCCACCCTCCAAACCTGAGTATAATCCCCTCAACTACTATGTGTCGGGCGTCGTTGAGGTGAAGGTCAATGAGAGGTATTATAATAACACAAATGGTCAAGGAGGAAGTTGTGTTGGTTTAGGCATCAGTATTAGGTCATAGCTGCTGATTGGGGCTAATAAAAATTGGGACACTAAAATAATTCACAGTACTATTTACTTTAACTGTGTTAAGTTTCATGTAAATAAATTTTATTTTTTTTGCATTCAATGTTATTTTCGTTAATTATTCATTTTGCCATTTTACCTTGGCGACCCTATACTTATGAAACAGCATCTACAATAATCATATTAATCTAACAATTTTATCAAAGTAAGAAACATCTATTACAGTTCTAACATGCAGGAACAAAAAGGTTAGCATCCTATATTCCCGTATTTATCATTTCTTATTAGAGACATTAAAATGAAGATGGTGGGTCATAATATAAAAAATGGTTCAACAACTTTGTTATAAACAAGCTCCAAAATGTTATATTGATACACTTACTGATATCATGTGCTAATTGCCTATTTGCGGGATGTTTTAGTTCACAAATGCTTAAAATGTGATCACAATATGCCTGGCAAGTTCCTCTGGCGATAATTCCCAGCAGAACATCTGCTAAAGCCCCCTCAACGTCATCTGCATTATTATACTCTTGATCAACTGCTCTTAGTGCACATGCCAACGAAGGGTTCTCTCTGAAAAGGAATGGCTCTAAGTGCTGCGGAAGCGTCATTAAATACTGTCCAATCTGTAAAAAAAGGGCTTAATAGATGGGTTTGGAAGAATAGCTTGTTTTACCTGTGTAATGTACTCTTGTGGAGAAAAACTGTAATCTGGCAAATCTGCATTACCCATGAGAGACTCGTTAACCTGCGCCCACATTTTTGTGTTCTGTATGAGGGCCAACTGGGCAGAAACAGGCGCGAATACAACTTGATACATAGTGTGATGTATATCTGAGCATAATTTGCTAAACTCTACTGTGACATGGTCTAAAAGTGATAGCTGTGTTCCTTCTGTCACGCATTTTATGAGTGATTCATACTCTTTTTTTTCTGCTGGACTCAACAACAAATGTTTGTATTCAACTACAGTGTCAGTTTTGTTCAGCTCCAAAACGGTGGCAGTGAGGTCTTTTTCTAGCTGCTGAAGGTTTAATAATACTTCACCAGTATTTTGTAGTAATGACAAGCATAATTGGAATAGTGTCCAATCTTCCTCGCTGCCCGTGCTCTATCAATTTGCCTTAAAGCACCTTTATACTGGTCTGCATAACTTAAGAAAAATGCTCTCAAAGCAATCAAAAGACCACAGTAACCGCAGTTTTCAGTTATTTCACGGCAACGTCTTTTGGCTTCTCGTGCTGTATCAATGATTGAAGGGATCGATAAACCTAAAGCTTGGATGGTATCTGGAAGTTCATCTTTAATACATTTAATTGTTGATAAATGTTGGATAAGGTTTGCTTGCTCATATGCTGCATATTTGGTGACATATACCACTAAAGGTTTGTAGATCGCTTGAAGTAATGACAGATATCTTTCTTTGCCAACTTTTCCTGTTAATGTAAGTTAAAATAAATTGTTGCTTTATATTAATTTGATAATTTTTACGCACCTGAAGCTGAATCAACAATGCTTATTAAATTTGTAGCAAACTGCTTGGTTGTTTGCTTGATATCAAGCAGCAGTCCCAATTTGTCACTGACTTGCTTTAAGGCGGCGTCGATGCATTCGGGTAGACTTGGATTGAGGCTTGCTAATGCATCCACGTAAATATCAATTAGCGTATCGGTGGTAGGTTGATTAGAGAACACCTGATTGAACCATTTCGACTGTGTGTGCCAATTGGATATCAAAATGTCATAGTAATTGTGTATCCACTGCACAACAGATTCATCTTGCTCAATTTCCAGCTGGTTCCTCCACTTCTTTAGCAGCACGTCTTTTTGACACTTGTGGTAGTATTTTACAAGCTGTGGCAACCGACCGATAGACGTAAATATTCTTACATAAACAGCTGATTCTTCTGTAAAAGAAAGCACAAGTGATTTAGAAATTAGAGAAGCTTAATAATTGACATTGTTTTTTTTTACAAGCATTATCACTAATTGTGGACAAGTTAAAAAATCCTATTGAAACAATGTTTACGAAAGTGTATTTAGTTCAATTGAAATTTTTCTGCAACCTTTCTAAAGTATGAAACCATGCACGTATTTTGCATTTTGTTAATAAAACAAATAAAATATGGTAGTTATTTTTTATCAATTTTTTTTATATATACAGCTTGCAATAGTCAGAATAGATAGTCCTCTGTGCCAGTGTTGCTTAAAATGTCTGTTTGTCTGGCTATGTATAAACTAAACGTGTTGTAATCAATCTCTAATTAAAAAATTTATTTTAATCTATGCTCGCGATTTATTTATAACTACTTAGTAACAGAAGAGCCGTGGTGGCTTAGTGAAACCAAGAGTTGCGGGTTCGAATCCCGCTCTCGCCAATTCAATCGCTGGCATTTTTACGGCCCAGCTCGACTCAGGCTGCAATAAATGAGTACCTAGAGGTCAAACTCTGGGGTAATAATAGGCGGTCGGTACGTAGCGCTAGCCACGTTACTACCCTTGTGTACCGTAGGCTCTAGATTGTAGCAGACCTATCCTGTTATGACCTCAAAGGGCCTTCAAGACCTGTTATGGAGAACTATTATTACTTAGTAACAGAGCGTGGTTCATAAGTATAATGACAACAGGATAAGTAAAGACCATCAGTAAGGTATAGCAACATTAAATGCATCAAAAATTAATGAGCATTTGGCTGAGCAAACAAGGAAGAAAGTAACTGATAAAAAGGACAAGAAAGCCCCAACCAAGGGTCTGATGGGATGCAAAAGTACCGGTAATGTTTAATCATGATTAATGGCCACTCATAAGCAACAGTCATTTGCGAGCAAAACAATATTGCTTATGAAGTTTAAATCACTTGAGTATATGCTGGGCACACTACTTGGTACAAGAACAACTGATTCTCACAGTCCAAGCTAAAATTGAAGAATTTGAAGTTGTCTCTAAAAAAGCCAAAAAAAGCACTGTAACTATGATATAGTACATTAGGGCCAAATGCCAAATGCCATAGAAGAAACTTGTTAGTGGTAAGAAATTGGAATTGAGATAACAAACTCTGGCACTAGTGTACACATGACTGGCAATGAGAAGGCTGCATTAAAATTTTTGAGCCTATTATTGCTGGCACACAGCCTCAGTGAATAATTATTTAAACTGCTGGCGTTATAAAATTCATATTGTTGTATACATCACATTCCTAGGTGAACAAAAATGTATCTTCTGTCAGTAGCACCCAACTGATTTGTAACACAATGTGATGGTAAATTAAAATTGCGATCACTAGGAAGAAAAAACCTCTGTGTAAATTAATGTTAAGCAGAAGTCACTTATCCCTGAATACATGCCTGCGGTTTATTAAGAGCTTTGTACAGAAAAGATAAACCATGCCATCTACACATAGAATAGAGTTCCAGAAAGGAATAGGAAAAAACAAAAATAGTCTTGTATCTGTTTGACAAAGACGACCTTTTTGCATAGTGAACTCACAGAGCAACCGCAGAAATTTAGGAAGATCACTGTGTTTGCCATTCGCAATGGTTTTAAATAACTATTAAATTCCATGACTATCTACTATTTTGTGGAGACTCACACAAGTGAATGTGTAACATTGGGAAAAAGTAGCGAAGTGCTTCTTCTTTGTCTGTACGTTGATGATGAACTAATGAATAGCTTTGAAAGTAATTGTCATTTTATGATGAAAAATTTTTTGAAGTGTACTATGGACCAGTGGATTATTACAATGGACCTCTACAAAACAAGCGAACACAAGCGATTCGGAAAAGACGCCTGCGCTTCAGTTATGGTACGCAAAGAAAACTCGTGATTACGAAGGAAAAAGAGAAGATGAAATCCGCATTTGTAGGCATTTTCAATTGCTATCTAAACAATCTAGGAAACGTAATTTTATCATAATGATGTAATATATGTTAACAAAAGATCAGTTAATAGATCCTCTGACAGGATTGCCTTGAAATTCAGTGATTCGCCTGCGGCTCAATCTTAGATATTTGACAATGATAGAAAAAGTAGCCCAGACTACTCTTTACTTGGGACCATTGAAAATATCTTCATTCGTTAATTGTAATTTACATTTGTATTCCCATTTTTCATCACTGTGAATATGTGTCATGTAGCACTTAATTTGAAATATCTTTTCAAATTTTGTAAAAGTTGTAGGCTATTATGTCTTGGTAGAAAAATTTCAAATATTTGAAATTAGTATTCAAATTATTATCACAAATCCGCATATGGTTGAAAAGAACGATTCATTTCGTTTCTTTTAAACGCTGTGTATATTTTAACTATTTCCATTTGTTGTTTGTATTGCAACTATTCCAATGATACTTCAGTTCTTGGTCTTCTATAGGAAAATTCGAGTCAATGGCTTATTCAAATTAATCCAATTAGATCTATTCAAATTATCATTCATGAGGTATTTGAATACGAATTCCAGCCTTGATTTAACGTTTGCTTAGATCTAGCAGAATAGGAATTTGCAGTCTTGAATACTACAAAATTTATTGTTACCAAATAACTCCAAGGTACTTAAATACATTTTATAACCTTTATATAATTGCTTTTTAAAGGCTGGAACAGTCCCCCATGCTCCACAAGAGCACACCAAACCGTTACAGAAGACGTGTTTTGGTATAATCTGAAAGCCTTTTGATTTCATGGCATGTCACCTAAAATGCTTCATCTTAAAGTTCATTTATGCTTAGTATAACCATGGTTTTTAAAAAGAGGAGAAATCGTAAGAATATGTTAGGTGATAATGGTATTTCTAAATTGTCAGAATATTCCTTGCTATTAAAAACTCAGTAAATATAAAAGAAAAGTAAATGTTCTAATGAGAACTTTTAAAGGTACCTGTCCAACTACAACACTTGCCTGCTTCATGAGAAAAATCAAGCATTTTTTTATTTTGACTTGTCTCTGAGCCGTTATTTAGAGAAAAGGAACCACTAATAAATAAGATTAGTTTGAAAATCAATCCATCACAATACAAACTATTATTTCCTTCAAGAGTATACAATTGAAAAGAAATTTCAGAAGACTTTACTGAGATCACTGACTTTCAAGGAATGCTGCCCCAAGGCTGTTTCAGAATGCTTCAAGTTAAAACTAATCCTGGATGGACTTTTACTTTTGAAGGGGAGGTTCTCATCAAGCTCGACCAAAAATCACTGTCATTTTTTGATAAAAAGTTATTTGCATTATACAGGACCCAATTTTTTACACGAAAATAAAATTTGCGTTGTAGTGGGTATCATTAAGTCAATCTTTAAATGCGTTTCCTGAAAATCATGTTTTTCAAATTAGCCATCACGGTAACTCAAAAACTACTTTAAGAATCCCATTTTTTTAAATTTTAAATTAGATTAAATTTATTGGAAGTTATACCTACGCGCAGATTTTTATATCACTTCAAAGAAAGAAAAAAAAACTGAAAAATCGGTACCGAACATTCATAAGTCCGCCATTTTTAAATTTTCGACTTTTTATTGATATTGTTAGTATAACCACCAACAAATATGTATTTTATAAAAAAATTTGAATTTTTGATTTTAGATCAATTTCTGAAAGCACTAGAGTGACGGTCGATTGGACACCTTTTTATTGGACGATCACGTTACGACACGTGTAATTAATTTTCATGGCATAATTTTTATGTACTTTAAAACTTATTAAACATGTATCAAAAATTTGAGTAGTTCATTTTCTTCCTTCTATGAAAAAAAAAATTCAAGAAAATCACCTTATTTTCGGGTCGCTTGATGAGAATTCCCCCTTAAATGCACATATAGCTTATTTTCTAATTTAAAGCTGTCTAGGAGTTTCTCAGCTTACATATATTCTACAAGTCTTACAGATTCCTTGGAATCAATTTTAATACAACAACTAAATGAGAAATGATTTTAAGCATTATTGCCCATTTGTTATGGCAGTTTAAGGATTTGCAAAGTCTTGAATATTTGCCTCTCTGTTTCTTTCTCTTTTGGCAAAAGAAATTAACATTTGTCATCTGTCAGAAGTCATCAAGATATAGAAATCCTACCACTCAGAAAATATTAAAATCACGATATTAAAAATACAGTATGAAAAAGAAATTAGTTTTTAACAATAATATGGACAATCCAATATTTAAAACTCTATAACTCTGTTAAAGCTTGGCTACTTACAGTCGCATCTAAGAACATTGGAATTCTCTTGAAAAACGATATTTTTCAATATCACATTTTCCAATGCTATTGTGAAGAAACTGTTGACGAGTTCATGACCTTTTGAGTGATATTATTGTGGGTGTACTAATTTATCCAGAAACGACCAAAAACGCATAGATGGAGTTATTGATTCCTTGGTCAATGGATCAATATATGACATTGGATGTAACTAACGTCAACACACTTATTACTGTGGATAGTTTGTGGATAGATAATTTGGAGTTAAGTACCAAAATGTTTGAGGCGTGAAAGTGGACGTTTATTAGCTCAACAGGCAGAAGATTCAACATCTTCTCAAGAAAACCTTTTGTATCAAAGAAGAATCAAAATGTTAGAGTCGCGTTTGCAAAAGAGAATGTTTGCTGAACTACATCAGAACAATGTTCTATTTTCTAACAAAAATCTTATTTAGAAGTGATGAAATATGCTGTAGTACTATTTTCAAATTCAAAATTATTGTAAAACATGGGAAATGCAGTGTGAGACTACATCAAGTATATATGCATATACTAGAGACGGTACTGCTAGCCTCTGTACTCATGAAAATTAGGAGGGGTTTAATCTTCCAACAAAATAACAACCCTAATCATACTTCGAAGGAGTTAAAAAATAGTTTAACAATCATACAGTGATTCTTCTTAAGTGGCTGAATCAATCCCTAGAGGTCAATCCAATTGTGCATCTGTGAGAAAACGCTAGTGTCAATTGAGAAATAGGAAAAAATAATGTAGACATGCCTCGTAGTTGTTAAGCATTAATCAATAGTAAGAGATTTTCTATAAAATATTAAGTCTATTAATATGAACTAATTGTACTATATCTACAATCATTACATAGTAAAAAAAAATCTGGTGTGAACATCACACGACTTTCCTTATCCTATTATATATATATATATATATATATATATATATATATATATATATATATATATCGGCCTGCGCTGCTCTCGTCCCAGAACTTGTTATTTTAAAAGGACGTGGCGCAGGTCCAACACACAGCTGATTAAAATAAACAGTACAAGACAATAATTGACTCGTACTTACAATTTTGCTACGTCACTGAAGGTAACCGTGCGAGCTCGGTCGCACAGCCTGCGTGCTCCCTCCTAGCGGCCAAGCGCTCCCCCCCCCCCGTCCTCCCGCAGTCGGCCCGGTAGCTCTCCGAGCGCGCTGCGATTGGTCCGTTTAATTAATTTTTAATCGGCTACAACTTATTTATTTGACCTCGGATCAAAAAATTTCATTTTAATTTTTTGTTCGTCTCGGTTTGATCTATCCAGTAATATAAATTTCCCGAAATATTTTATGAACACCCGGTATGTTAAAAATTAATTTTTTTCCGAGTTCCTATTTTACCAAGTTTTTACCAAGAATTGGTCAATGTATATTGACTAACATGAGTATGTGTTATCACTAAGAAATTTAAGTCAATTTTTGGAGCGTTTCTGGTGGTATTAATTGTTGAAGTGTGTAAAATTTAAAAAGTGTTACCTGAAGAGAAAGTGGACAAATAAAAATAATTAGCGAATATTAAAAGGTCAGAAAATAAAAGTTTGTGTTCGTTTTTAACCTATTTGTAAATATTGATAAGAGAGATAAGTAGTTTCTGCCATTCAAGGGAAACCCAAATTTACCTGAAATTTAGACAACACACCATACAGTCGATAGAAGCGTGATTGCAGACAACAGAGAAAGGAATTATAAATTGCATAGATATAATTATGACAGTGATGGATCATCGACCTAGGGCGGCTTAAGGATAAGGCAAGATACAGAAGCTTTTGGGAGGAGTAAGAAAACAGCCAGATCACCTACTAAAGAAGACAAACTTGAGAATAAAGACAATGACAAGAGCACTGAGGAATGGAAGGAGCTGAAAGAGATGATGTGTGAAATGATGAGAGACATGAAAGAATTTCGCCATGAGCAAAAAGTACAAGGAAGAGAAATGCAGAAAAAAGGGAAGATTTAAGAAATTTAAAAGAAGAGCAACAAGCGTATGGCAACCAAGTAGCCTCGTTACAAAAAGAGAATCAAGATCTTAGAAAGAAAATGGACGAGCAGAGTACGAAATGCGAAAGAATCGAAGGAATAGAAAGAAGTCATGAGATCATGGAACGAGTTAATCGAAAGAAAAATCTTATAATAAGTGGACTAGAAATCAGCACAAAAGGTGAAGATGAGCTGAAAGGAATTTCATTAAAACAAAAATGGCTCTAGAAATCAAGATAGAAACAGCGCACAAAATAGATAAGAGCCGCTGCCTATTTAAAGTAGAAAACATGAAACAAAAAATTGGAATCCTGAAAAAGAAAAATACCCTAAAGCAAATAGAAGATTTAAAAAATGTGTATATAAATTGTGACTTAACATACAAAGAAAGGGAAATACAAAAGATAATTAAAAAGCACGTGGAGGAGGAAAGAAAAGCTGGAAAAACTGCAATCATGGGATATCAAAAACTAATAACAAACGGCCAAGTATGGATGTGGAACGAAGAGTTAGGAAAACTCATAAGCCCGATTAGTCCAAAAAACTAGCAATAAACGGGAAAACGGCAACACAAGATACGATAGATACGGCAAAGTGTAAGGACATGATTAAGGATACAGAAATAAAAAAAAGACAAGAAAATACAAATACAGAAATAGGAGAAGGAACACGAAATTTAAAAAGCATTAAGAAGAAAAGTAAGAAAAGAAAAGCAAAAAAATATAAAACAAAAATAGCAACATGGAATATTAAAACACTCTTGCAACCTGGAAAAATGAATGATATTATGCAAACGATGGAAAATTATGATATAGATATTATTGCATTACAAGAGCTAAGATGGGCAGGACATGGAGAAACAAAAAAAAAACAAGTATACACTGTTCTGGAGCGGCAGAGAAAAGCAAGGTAGAAATGGCACAGGATTCATTGTAGCGAAAAGACAGGTACCTAACATAATGAAATTTGAACCTATAAGTGAGAGAATCTCTAAACTAAGAATTAGAGGAAAAATGTTTAATACTACCCTTATTTGTATATATGCCCCAACTGAAAAAGAAGGACAGTTTTTATGAAAAACTGCAAAAAGAATGTGATGCAACACCAAAATATGACACATTAATATTATTAGGAGATATGAATGCACAGATAGGAAAAGAAGAACATATAAGAGCAGTGGCAGGTAAACACACAATACACGAAGAATCGAATGATAATGGGAATAGATTATGCAATATAGCAGCGGCAACGAATTTATTTATTGCCAGCACAAAATTCCCTCACCCAAAAAGACATAAGATAACATGGATCCACCCAAACCAAACATCAACTAGTCAAATAGACCACATACTTGCAACAAAAAACAGAATTAGTAATATACAAGATGTAAGATCCTACAGAGGAGCCAACGCAAACACAGATCATATATTGGTAATCTCAACGATTAAAGAGAGAAAAAATGCAGAATTGGAAAAAACAAGAAGCATAAAGAATAACAAGTGGGATGTAAGACAAATAAAAGACCCAAAAGTAAAACAAGCACTAGAAAAAGGTATAACACGAGAACTCCAACAACAACAAACCCACACAGAACTGACACATAGTATTGAAAACCAATGGAATAACATAAAAAATAGTATCTTAACAACTGCAGAAATACACATAGGACGTAAGAAACAAGAGAGAAGTAAAGAATGGTACAATTTAGATTGTAAGAGAGCAAGTGAAGAAAAAAATCGATCGTGGATAAAATGTTTGAACTCAAAAATGGGAGAATGTAAACAAGTATATAAAGCTACAAATACCTTGACAAGAAACATATGTAAACAGAAAAGAGGGAGGGGAATGAAACGAAAATAAAAGACATACAGGAAGAATTCAACCACAACAACACAAGAATGTTTTATCAGAAAGTAAGACAAGAAAAGAAAAACTTTAGAATAAAAACTAGAGGAAGCAAAGATACAGAATGCGAGACAAAATATGAAACAACAGAAATACACCAAATATGGACGAACTATTATGAACAACTATACAGAAATGAATGCAGAGGCACAAAAAGAAATAATGACGAACAATGCAACAATACAAGAACCAACAGTAGAAGAAATAAAAGGGGCAATACAGCATTTAAAAAAACAATAAGGCTCCAGGTAGAGATGACATACCGGAATATATAAAATATAGAGGAGACGCATTACACGAAAAATTGTACGAACTTATATGCTTAATTTGGAGGGAAGAAAGAATGCCAGAAGAATGGAAAAAAGGCGTAATATTTACGATTCATAAGAAAGGAGATCCTGAAGATTGCTCAAATTACAGAGGAATCACGCTACTAAATGTAGTTTACAAAGTGTTATCAAAAATAATTAAAGATAAACTACAAGTATACACAGAAAAGAGACTACCAACAAGGCTTTAGAAAAGGAAGACCGACCACAGACGCAATATATATTATGCAACAGATATTAGGGAAAGCAAAAGAATATGATATAACTTTATACATCCTGTTCATAGACTTCACACAAGCTTTTGATAGGGTATTAAGAGAAAAAATAATAGAAGAAATGAGTAACATGAAGATCCCACAGAAAATAATAAACCTCGTCAAAATGACTCTAAGAGACTCAACTGCAGTGGTTAAAATTGGAAACGATACAATAGACAGCTTTAATGTACATCAGGGTGTGAGACAGGGAGATATGCTATTAGCTACTCTGTTCAATATTGCCTTGGAAGGAGCAATTAGAAGATCTGAGTTGCAAGGGACGATAAACATAAAAAACACGCAAATTGTTGCTTATGCAGACGACGTTACAATTGTCAGTAGAACAAAGGAAGGGTTAATTAAAAGTTTTCTAAAGTTAGAGGAAGAAATAACAGAAATGGGTTTAAATATTAGTGAAAATAAAACAAAGTATCTAAAATATAGTTTCAATAAAAATGAAGAAATTTTAAAATTAAGAACTATAAATTTGAATCCGTCCAAAATTTTAATATTTAGGTGTAACAATTTATAATAAAGAATACCGTGGAAGTGAAAAAACCAAACAAAAAATACAATTAGGGTATAAAATATATTACATGAACAAAACCTACCTAAGTTCCAAATATCTAAGTAAAAAGCAAAATACAATTATATAAGAGTTTAATCAGACCAACAGTAACATACGGAACAGAAATATGGACCTTAACTAAAAAGGAAGAGGAAGATTTAAGAGTTTTCGAAAGAAAAATATTACAACGAATACTTGGACCAGTACAAACAGAAGAAAACGAACTGAGACCAAGAATGAATTTTGAACTAACAAAGGAAATGAATGGAGAAGACATTGTCACATACATAAAAGCGCAGAGAATAAAATGGCTAGGACACATAATGAGAGCAGATAGAGAAAGAACAATAAGAATAATCACTGAATGGACACCAACAGAAAATAGAAGAAGAGGCAGACCCAGTTTGAGGTCTATGATGTAGAGGAAGACCTGAAGAAGTTAGGAATAAAGAACTGGAAAAATAAATGTAAAAATAGGAAGGAATGGGCAAATATAGCAAAGGAAGCTAAAACAAGTAAAGAATTAACAGAATAGAAGGAAATGAAATGGGAACTAATCTCTCCCAAAAAAAGGATTAGGAAAACTTATTTAAATAAGTAGCCATAACTGCTTGCGGTTAACGAGCTGAATATATATATATATATATATATATATATATATATATATATATATATATATATATATATATATTTTACCAACTTTTATTTTAAATTCATGTTTATCTCATGATAACAAATCATTTTTATTCTCATAAATTTTTTGTATCTTCAAGCTTTTAGATACGCGACCGCTTTGAGACCGATTTTGCGACCTTGTGACCAAACGGCTCTGCCGATTTTTACCAAAAGCTTCGCACTGCGTCCCCTACCTACAAGTAATTTGCATACCAAATTTCAAGTCTCTAGCTCTTACGGTTCTCGAGATATCTTGTTTACTGACAGACACACACACACACACACACACACACACACACACACACACACACGAACCAATGGCTAAAAACAACTTTTTTGGTGTCCTGAGGCTATATTTCGTCCAGAAATGTGAAAAACTGGGTAGGTCAAATTTCCGCCGATTACATTACTTTCCTTATAGGATAAGGAAAGTAAAAAACGAATAGCAAATCACTTTAAAATAATCTTTCTGAGTTCTACTGTATATTTGTATGTTACAAAAAAGGTCCTTTTCAGCAAAATTTCGATTACCTGTGTTGTTTGTAGTAAAAGCTTGCACCACAGAAGGACTGGCAATAGCTTCTAGACGATTTTTTAAACCTTCCAGCTGTAGCTTCCGGTCTTCATAATCAGCAACATTGACCAACAGTTTCAGTGATTGTTGCATGCCTAATAGTTTGGCTGCTATAGTGTCGACATTTTTGGAATCAAAAACTTCTTCCAAATCATTGGCTGTAACAAATGTAAAGAGAAATATTGTATATATCGCTAATACAATTTGTTTCAAATTTTCAGATAAACTGTACAAACATGTACCAAAAAAGTTTATCAAATCATTTCTAACAATTAGTAAATTACAAAAAAGATACCTAACAATGTCCAATTGTCACTTTCGTGCAAACCCTGTTTGGCTTCGGTAAGTTGAGCCTTGATTTTATCTAATTTCTCGATAGACTTCAATGATTCCCCAGTGTCCCTTTCAATCTTATTTATCTCCTCCTTAACCACTGCCAGTTCATCTTTCAGTAGCAAAGCATCTTGCTGCAGGTTCTGGGTGTCCCTCAGAATCTTCGGCAAGGAAACCAGAATCTGCTGGCTGGTTTGCTCTAGAGCAGCATTTACTTGTTGCACGTAGAGTTGTAACTTCATCACCAGCGACATCGTGTAATTCTGAAATTGTAATTTTACAGAAGTAAATTATTGGACCTCTCTTGGATCATTGTGCATGTCAAACTTGTACATCTATAGCCAACCAACAAATTCAAGCTGCAAGATTAGTGGTGTGAAATAGGGTATGATTATGTCTACAATTTTTTGGACATGTTTAATAATATCCCATATAGCAGTGGATAATGTGGTAGTAAAATGAAAACCTGAATGAGTTATAACACATCAACTCGGATTTGATGAGTCAAAAACATCAATAGATAGAAATCATCAAAACCCATAATGTTTCAATGTAAATGGTAGTCAAAGCCTTCTGATGATGTAATTGTATCATTATTTAAAGCTTGTGATAATTCAGTGCTACTCACACCATGGCAACAATATAGAATAGGTCACTTTTATTTTCAGAAACTATTAACATGTACAAACACTGTTGATATAACTTACAAAGTCAGTTTAGTAAGACCAAATTGTCCACAAAACATCACAGAGCTGTTCATTATGTTAATATAGATAGTAAACTATATTTATGAAGAAACTTATTAGAAAGCGTAAAGGTTGTGATAGCAGCAAAAGAGGCCTTATATCATAGTGACACCATACCAAAATCTGTCTACATTACTAGGATGCTCCTAGTAATGTAGATGTAGATAAATGTAGACAGAACATAAATAAAACCTTCAAATAGGTATCCAAACAAGATTGAATCGCCATTACCTCCTTTTTGTCTTGCTGTTCCAAAGACTTTAAAATGTTGTTTATCCATTCCTTAGTATTAAAATTATCATCTGAAAAGGAACTGATATCCTGAAAATTAGTTGCTATTAGTTAAAGCCACAAAAAGTTAATTCAATACAGAAAATACCATTTTACTCTTGTGTACGTCACATTTAAGGTTATGTACATATAACTTAACCTTAAATTTTTTTTTAATTCAAATTCAAATGCACCACACAATTTCGCCCCTATTTTTTATTCACACACTTTAAAATACATGTATAGAAGGAATTTATTACATCATCAATTTTATACAACTGTAATCATCTACTCCATGCACTACCTTTGTCTTGAGCTATCTCCTTTATTAAATTAACAACTTTCTGATACAAGAAGGATTGTCTGAAAAAAATCATTACCTTATAAAATAGTAGCTTTAATTATTTCAGGTCACTTCTCACCTGTTAGCAGGTTTACAAATTCCTAAATGATCCTGCGGAATCTCAAAATATTCTCCTACGGTAGGATTGGCAGAGTGAGGGTCAACGAGCAGCAAGCTGATCTTCATTGCTGTCACCAAAGTATTCTTTGTCTCAACAAAACTAATAATTTTCATGGGATTGTTCTGCACCATGTTCAGAAACTTATTATGTATTTGCAAAAGACCTGGAGATTCTAGAAGAAAACTATTTTAATAGTATATACAACCAATCTGAATAATATGCTACCTTCACGTAATTCCTGTATCTCAACGGATGGCCATAAAACAAGTGCCGTTGGCTGGCTCAAGTTTGCCAGCCGAGAGCCTATATGAGGCGTGCTGTAAAACACAATAGCTTTGGAATTTGAGCACAGCTTTCGCAGCTCTTCAGACTCGCTCTCCCATGCTGCAAGAAATGGGTGAAAAAACTTTGCATTTTTGATAATATTATATTTTTGATAATAATACCTTTGCAAAGAATATTTTTCACGAGCAAGCCTCCCATTGAGTGCGTTACCCACACTACTGGGCGCTGACCAACACCTGCCTTCAAAAGCTTTGCTAAGAATTCATTGCTGCGTTCATCCAATGTGGTTTTCATTTGCTCGGATGGGCACAGAGGCGCCCATAGTGATAAACTGGTATCATAATTTATCCCTAACACTCTCAGATTCTTACAATCTTCAGATAGCCAATCCTTTGGCCAGCATTGGGTGTACTTGGCAGAATCCTTTAGATTTTGCCGTATGCACTGGTGATCCCTGGAAAGAATGTTTTAATATTTATAAAACTTATCTGACATTAAATCAAGTACCCAGGACATGTATACGGCCCTGCTGCTTCTTCATTTGTAGCGACAGGTACATCACTTAGGACAAACTCAAAGTCCCTACCAAGTTGGTCCCATTCCAACTCCTCTTGCAGCTTCAAGTCCTCTATGTAATCTTGAATGGCAGGATCGCTGCTTCGCATAAATTTTACGCTGGCTGATAAACTCTCTGAATACAAATAATAACATCAATTTTAAATCAAGAAAAAATAAAACGGCATGATTAGATTAATATTTTTCAATATCATACACAGTGATGAAGGATGAATAAATAGAACACATGCATTAAGAAAATTGCCATCCGTAAGGCTGCATGCAATGCTTAAAACTAAAATTAATTTTTATTAAGCGACTGTAAACTAAAGAAGACCAAATAATAATGAGATTATTTACTTCATCTGGTTTTTGAAAATATTAATTTCTCAAACGACCCCCCAACCTAAGTAGATATACCAGTTAAAGCATTTTAAATAGGCGGATAACATAATAGCTATAATATTTGAATATGACACCCCTGCATGAGAAGAGATTAAGCACAGCAATAATTAGATAGTATACAATTATATATTTGATATTCAGAAAAACAACCAACAGGTATCAAACTTTTGGAAAAACTGAAAACAAAAGAATGATACAGCTATTCAAACATCTTAGGAAATTTCGAAATCTTGAGTAGTTTTAGAATGGAACTATATACTATCAACAATTAGTGTTCAAAAACTGAGTGCACCTCCAATTAATTAGATACTTCATACCATATTAATATGTAGATTCTCTTGGTTATGATTGTAGCGCTGTTTTAAAGGCACCAATATATCATTTTATGATGTCCATGTCTATTAGAATTATGAATTGTACTTTGTATAAGTATTTTGTTTCTCTCAGACCTAAACTAATCTGGAGTAAGTTTTTTCTTCTTATTCTTTATTTAAAGGACCTAAAGTGTCAATACATGTGTGGCGTCCAACACCAATGGGTGACTATTATTTCAAGAGACTAAGTCATGTCATCAACACTCTTTGAGTTAGCGCAGGTTAGACCAATGCATTTAAGACGGCATTGGAAGTTAATTGAATTTGGAGATCTAAAAATGTGCCTCGAAAAACAAAAGGAACGGAGCAGAAACCATGAATGCCATTTTTATGGACTTCTTTACAGTAACTGTATCAGTGTTATTGTCAAAGGACCTACTAATAATATTATAAGTATTTGACTTGAGAAAAACAAATTGTTTCGCTTTTTTCATCATTATCGAAATTCAATTGTTTCATTATCCTTTTCACATTGATTGAGCCCCTATTACATACAGAAATAGCAATTGGAGGCACAATGTCCAAATTATTCTCTTCCCACTTTTTTAATCCTTCCTCGTTAAATGAAATTACAGTCACATTTGTATTTGAAATTGTTAATAATAAATAGACCAACTGTGAGACAGAATTTACAGACGCTACAAAAAGTAGGTGGCGAATATCTACAGCCTGGTGAATCCTTAAACCTGCACATCTTATTGGCATTAAAGCTACTGTCCATATTCTCAATTCCAACTTAGTGTTTATTACTTTCCTCAAGCAGTTTTTGATTACACTATTCGACGATGTCAAGTATTCTTCAAACAATCAGTTCGGACGAATTATTAGCAGATATCTAAATTTGGGGGTTGCAAAACAATTTCAGTGTAGAGAATATGTAGAGTGATGATTCTTCAATTCTTTAATTTTAAAGTAATTAATTGTTTTAGTAAATTGTTTTCCCTCATTTGGTTGTAATAATAAACCTAGGAACCTTTAATCCCTTGATTACTTGGCTTATATAATGGCTAGGGCATAAGTCATGGCAACTATTGTTGTGGTATTACCAAATGTCGTAGGTCTCAAGGAAGTCGAATTTCTAGTGTGCATCCACAACACAAAATGTTCTCTAATTGCACAAAGAGCAATGTTAAATCAGTTAGTCAACTGTTGTGCCTTCTTGGTGATCCTACATGTCACCACTCTACAGACTGACGTTTGAGCTCTGGTTCATATGTCCAAAATTCATCAATAGCAATGATTCTTGAAAGGAAGTAGTCTTGTTCCTGCTGCCAGCGTGCTAAGTAGTCGCAGTATGTTGCATATCGCATCCAGTTTTGAACTTCCGTGAGTGCATGTGATATCCACTATGATGCAATTTCACACAGGTGAAGATTATTCCGCAAAATCTTGTGGATGGTGCACCGTTCATCGTCTGTCAGTCTCCATCAGGCAATCGATTACTGCGTGTGGCACATTGGTCTCAGTGCCGGTCGCTTGACGGCTTAGCTAAAACTTTCCTACCCACCTCACGACTGTTCAGTATGGAAGAGCGTTATTCCTACAACTTTTATCAACTTTCTGTGATATTATATGGCATTTCTGCCATGAAGAACAGCCATTTCGATATACGAACGCTGTTTTACTCGAGTCACATCCATCCTGCATGGCAGTTCACTGACAACTGATTTAACATTGCTCTCTGTGCAATTCCAGAACATCATAGAGCCATTTTATGCTATGGACACATACTGCACAGCTTTCTTGAGACGTACAACATTTTGTAATAACATCCCTTACTTATACTCCAACCCTTGTAGATGTTATATGCTAAAGCGGACTTTACTTATTTGTCATATTTGGAGGTAAAGTAAAAGTATTAATATGTATTTAATGCAATTGCCTTATAATTCTCTATTAAATGACCAAAATGCACAATACTACATTAGCCTGTCCTATTAATTATCAAAATAAAATAGGTTTAGTTCTTAAAGTAGTTGATTAATTAAAGACTAAATACCTAAACAAAACAGCATTGGTTTGCAGAGGTTTCCTTGTTGAAAACATTTTGAGGCGTTGTTTTGAATCTAAAAAATAGTTTTGATTAGTAGTACATCCGCCACGAAAAGAGATAAAATTGAAGAGTCTATGATTTCATTTCCAATACTTACAATATAAATAATTGCTTCATAGCCCCCTTTTATTGCAAATCTTAATTGATATGGTTGTGATTTCACTGTATAAACAATGTAGCCAGTTTAGCAGTTAATTGGCGAAACCAGTTACCCACAGAAATTGATCAAATGCTACTATGTTTATTGTAAAAGATATGTAAAGAAGCTTCATATAAAAGGTAACTTTTTTGACTAACAGAATTATAGTTTTTTGACCAAAGTAAAAAGTCCATTCTTGGATTCTCCATAAGCTATAGGAATCAGATCTTTGGAAGACAAATTCCAAATATTCCAAACACGGATTCTCTAGAAAACCTTTTAATAATATGCTAAACATCCTTCTGAGTCAATGTGATAGGTAACAAATCATCTGGTGCGAGAGGAAAGATATGGGAGGACGGAGGGTGGAGGTACTGTACAGCCAGTTCAACGTAAACGGCGTTAATGTAAGATACAAACATGTCTTCAAATGATATGATTTTAATGATAATGATCATTACCAAAAACCTTTGATTCCATTCGCCAAGAAATTGAGCTTAATTTTACTTTCATTGTGTTATTTGATTTTGTTTAAGGCTTCTTAAAATCCTATCAAAATTTTTCTTTAAATTCACAAGTCAGATTTCTGTTTGGCCAGTTTTTTCAAATTTTTTTACCATTTGTTAGATATTTGCATTCATTTTGATGCAACTATTCCAATCTCGCTGACTTTTCTAACTATTATTGATATTATTGAGAAAACGATAATGATACGTAAGTTTGTTGTATGTAATCATCTTACCTAATGCTGAAGTTAAGTTTATGAGAATGCTAGTGCTTTGCGTCTGTTAGATAGCGTCTATGATATTGCTGTCTAGCATTTCAGCTTCCTTATCAGTTAACTATGCACAACTTAAGTAAAATCGTTTTTGACAATGCTTGCTTTTGCAGAAAAACATTTCAATACAATGCTCTTAATATATCTTATCTTATCATATTCACTCCCCCATTCACCGCTAGGTGTCGGGGTATGCTCTTAATATAATGTACACTTATTTTCTGCCTATTCCTATATATATAAGTTGTAAGAGGATGAATGTGATAATAGGCAGCAAGATCATCAGGAGCATGAGATATTAAAGATTGTTATTAACATGTTTTTATTAGCTTCATTAATGGGCTGAACTGTAAATTGTAAAAAGTATGTTATCTCTTATCATAAGAGAGAGCTGCCCCGCTGGGGCGCAGCAGTCCTGGGTTCAACTCCCGGGTCAATAACACTGGTAAACATCATTAATAGCTTTCCAGCCTTTATATGAACGCCTTTGGCGGTCGTGAAGTACATTCTTTTCTATATTAACCAGTTAGGCTAGCCACTTGACCCGGATACATTCAACATGGCTCATAGTATATACCATACGACTGTGTGGTTAGAAACAGGCTTGTAGCTTTGCACAAAAGAAGGCAGAAGTAAGAGATTAATAAAAAAAGAAATGGAGGTTGTATAGTTCTGAAGGAGGAAATTAAATTTGATGGATGAGAAGGACAAGTCAAAATAACTGATTCCTCATGGTTAATGTAATTTTTAAGAATGATTCGTTTAATTGAATGGTTTTCCCCATTTATATTAGACAGGGTGTATATTAGTGCTTGAGGAAATCATAGTTATAATACAATTTAAAGCTGAGTATGATGCTCCTCCAAATGTTATTTGGAAAATCCAGAAGCTTTAATGAACATGACTTTAATAAATTAGTAAAGTTCATTGCTTTTATTTTCATACTAGTTAGTATATTTCATCTTGTTAATCTGTTCAATTATCTACGCTTTTTTCCATATTTTCAATTCTAATACTCACTCTTCTTCTAGGTGGTCAATCTTTAGGATTGGTTTGTTTCAACACTGTTTTTCTCCATTATTTTCTGTCTTGGGCAAGCCTTTTTGTTTGATGGTAACTGGAGAAATCCAGGTCTTTTATCTGAGGCATATACTGCAATCTGGGTCTGCCTTGTGTGTTTCTCCCATCCGTTGCACCATATTATTTGTAGTGGACATGGATACTGTAATGTATGTTCCATCTATCTATCTATATATATATTTTTTTCATTATGTTTTTAATTAATCTTCTATCTTTTACTATTCTTTCTAATATCTAGTTATTTGATATTCTGCCAACCAATCTTGTTTTTAACATTTTTCTCTAGCACCATAACACAAATGCATGTATTCTTCTTTCTTCACTCTCTCTCTCTCTCTACTGCCCACATGATTATCAATATTAAGTAATTGGAATAATTCAATAGACAATAGAAAAAAATCATATGGATAGACATAGGGAACACAATAATGCAAAAATAAAGATTCATATAAAAAGATTTTATTTTTTCTTAGAAAATATTGCTTGAAAAAGATTCACCACTTGTGATTACGGCTCTTATTCTATCAGGAGGCTAACAACAATTTTTCAAATGTGACGGTTGTTTCACCATATGTAATAGCAACACCTAGTTTACTCGCAATATTTCAATACACTATAGAAATTCCAATCTTAAGAACCAGGTTTTGCACAGACCAGTTTAAATACTCAACACATATATAACACAAGATTAAAAATGGGTCCTTCATTAACTAGTGCCATAACGTGGGCCGTTTAACAAAAAATGGTAATTAAATCAAGCTTGTTTCTCATATTATAGCTTCATTTATGGCGTAATAGTCTCATTGCTGTTTGTATTTTGTTATTTATTTCTTGTTGTCTTCTCCGTTACTACTTACTGTTGCCCTAGATATTAAAGGATTCTACTGTTACAATTTTTCATTGTTTAACATTATGTAGACGCTTTTATGTCTGTTTAACACATACATTACCATAGTATTATCTATGCATATTTTCACATTTCTTTTTGCAGCTTTTTTAGACTTTTGGCTCATATTAAGTTGTCTTCGTTTTTTAATACGAAAATTATGTTTAAAATTTTAAAGAAAATATGAGGCTTAAAATCAAAATATATGCCATTGTGTTGTATAGCATCCATTCATATATGAGCTAAGTTGGTACTACTCTTGTGATTTGGGCTCAAAGAACTGATGACACCTTTCTTCAACTTCCTGAAAATTAATAAAGTAGGATCTTGCCAAGAAGTATGTCATTGATTAGAACAAATGGTAATTCGGTAGTGCCAAATTAGGACTACAATATTATTAATCTGCAGTAAAGTTCTTCTTTGATTAACCATGCCATAATAGTATTGTTCCAAGATAGGAATTTTTAAACAGCTTAAAGTAAAGCTTCTCGATTTAGTATAGAAGATTGAATCAAGATTAACTCTTGTGTTTCTTCTTCCTCTAGAATCAATGTGAGAGTCTGCCATTTTTATGTTAGTAAGATTTCTGTCTCTGTTCATATATTTCCTTGATACATAGAGTAGCAAGGTTCTATAATTTTCACATCTCCTACTGTCCCCTTTTTATACATTGGTTGCATAATCGATACTTCTCGTTTTTTTTTAATATTCATTTTCTCTCCATACTCGTTGAACTATTTCATCTACTTGATGTAGTCCTGCTTCTTTATTTTATCGCATTCTGCTGTTCTTGTAAGTCAATCTCTTCTTGGTCTTCTTTGACTTTTGGCATCTCCTTTGTTTCTTATATTGTATATTGATTGTATCTCTCCATTTTTGCCTTTTACATAGCATAATTTTTTTTTTAAATTTTGCTCACATCATTAAATTAGTTTATGGTATCATTTTTATTTTTATTTAAAACTAGCTTTAGTATTTAGTCCATTTTTTTTATTCCAGTATTTTTACTTATGTGATTTGTTTTTTACACATTTCATATTTTATTATTATTCAAGCATTTTTTCATCGTTTTTAATATAGTTATTCTACCAGTTGGTTTCTATTTTTCCTAACTTTTACTTTGTAAACACATTCCAGTCCCAAATGCTAGGTAACTTTTTACTAACTAGTACCTTGAAGTTTGTTTTTCAAAAATTCTAAATATTTTTGACCTTAAATGGATGCAAATAAATTTCACAGCTTGTGCGGCTTCTTACAAGAAGCCACTCAAGGTCTGAAACATTGAATTGTTGTGAGAAAAGTATTCTAGTTGTGTTACCTCTCCTACAAAGGATACCCATTGGATGCCCAGATCATATATCCCGTTATCTTTAGTCTTTTTCATTTAGGGTTATGTAAAGGTAAAAGTATATTCCAATAATTCCTAAACAACCCAAATATATCAGAAACGAAGCCACAATTATGTAAAAACATGATGGAAAATTGTCTCATGCAGCCTTTCTACTCAACAAAGCTATAGTGCATAGTTTCAGTTTAATATATCTGAAATGGAATAATAAACAATGAAACAATTGCTTACCATGGTCTCTTTTTTTACCGCGAAAGCCCACAGAGGTTTCGCTTCTGTCCCTCTGTCGCCACGTAAAGAAAACGCCTCCTAGCAAGCCATGCACAAACACTACGTCCACATCCGCATTCTGTTCAGAACGCAGCATAGGATACAAAACGTAAATTCTGTTGGAGTATACTGCACTGAAAGTGTCGTCGCTGTCTAAATTAGCCAAGGTTTTTGCAGCTGGCGTCGAAAGGCGAATATCTTCATGTTTAACCCATTCTGCCAACACCCCAATCCAGCCTAAAAATAACATGCAGCAATTTTACATAATGGAGCAGTAATTGATTTACCAGAACGGAAAATCTCATCCAACAACTCGGGATATGTAGAAATGTTAGAAAGTATGTTACACAACTTGATGTTTACGTCCAAATTATTTTTGAAACGGTTGTGGATTTCCATGAGAAGTGGCAGGCCATTCAGCAGAACAATATCTTTAGCATAGTCTTTAACAGTAGAGTGATGCAGCAAAGACTCCAGACACAGTGGTAAAATATCTTTGGCAGACTGTATTAGCTTTCTTAATTCAGTTGTTATAGATTCGTTATCAAGAAATCTTTCTACATCCTAAACAGCCCAAGTCTATATTTACACTTATGAATTTGTTACTTTTTATGCTATGTACCTGTTCATAAAACGCTCTATTAATGAAATAGGTCATACAAGAATGCTTCGATCGTTTATTGAGGGCAATCAAGAGCTCCTTCATGGTGTTAACAATCATGTCGTGATCATATGTGAGGTATCTGTATGGTGGATACATGAAAAATCGCGGATCTGTACTCTCAGTTCTAGCAAGCCCTACTGCTGTTCTAGCGTCGACTATGTGTGCCAGGAGAGAATAATGCCAGTTGTCCAAATTAGTTATGTTGGCCAAATGTTTCACAGCTCTCCGCCTAACTGAGCTGCTTTCACTGTTGCTCATGTTTAAAAGTCTCCGAGCGTATGCAAACTTTAAGGAGTTCCAACCTCTTCTGGCTGCTTGCTCATTGTTGCCGCTGTAAGTTTTAATCCACTTGATCAGCACGTAGTTTTCGTTAGCCTCGCTGTTGGTATCTGGATGTTTCATGGGTTCCATGAAGTGAATTACCGACGTATCTAACATGTTGTTCAGTATGTGGTAGGTCTTGTTTATTTGTGAAATGATCCAACCAACACTAAAAAATGAGTAATTATTAGTAGAAATACATTTAATATAATACACTAAATTATCTGTAGCTGTGCATTAATACTGATCATAATTTATCAGTGAAGCACAATAAAGACAAAGAGGATGAATACGATTAAATCTGAAGTGCAACATGCTATCATCTGTGTTAAATTTGTATATTACTTTAAGGGTATGTACAAACAAAGAAAGAACTAAAAATGGGGTAAATTGAAATTTCAAATAACGTATCTCGCACTTTACTAAATATTGTAAATGATCTTCACATTACTTCATATAATTATTGTATATGTAAATGTTTGTATTGGTAAAGAAAAATAAACTTTCATGTGACATCAAAGGTAAAGCCAATCTCATCTAATGATATACAGTAACATTTTCCTGAAATGTCAGTATTCTCATAAATATAATATTTCAGTACAGTTCAATTTGGAAATAAACTAAACTTGACTGCTTCTAAGTTACAAAATTACATTAAAATCTGGCAATTTATTTCTTGATAAAAGCATATCTTCTATTCCAACTTTTCAATATGGTGTCACAATCAGGACAATTTCTCATATCAGTAGACTGTCGATTTTTGAAAAATTCTCAACGTATTGGTATCCCTTTTGAGGCCATTATGAAGAGATGGGAATTAGTTCTTTATTTGGGGTCTCAATCTCTCAATCTATCATTTTGTCACAGAAATCTACACTTTCCCTATGTTCATTGTGAGCATAAATAAGAATAATTAACTATGATGTAATGTTTTATTTTTGTACACTAGCCTTAACATGGTTTTATTGGTTTAATATCGTTCATAAATGATGTTAAGGACCACAAACTTGTAATCATATTATTTTAATATTACAATTCTTCCGTCATGCTGCACCGACATATTGGGACTGCCTCTTCTGTTCCTTTTCAGAGCCGCATCAGATATAAATTAATCTGTAGGTATCTTATTCTTTTGGCTCATATTTGGTTATTGCAATTTATATCACGTATGAAGGAGACCAAAAAGATATATAGAGTTGTAATAGCAGTCCATGTATACAGCAAAACAGAAATACTCCTTAACAATCATAGTACTTTGTTAATTATATACAAATGCTAGTACTTTTCCCCTTCTAAAATTGTGCTTTATCTGCCTTTGTATAGGAAGAAAGCAATAAGTAAGCCACCAGAGGTCGTGCATACAAAATTTTTCAGTCCCTTTTACAATACTAGCTCATTATCACACAATCCCAAGAAGGTACCATCTGTCCATTGATAGAATGCTCACTGCTATATACATAGGTTTTAGTCAGGTTTGGTAAAGATTTCAAAGGTGCTTCCACCAACATTTTGAAGAAATTTTCCACAACACTACGTTTAATACATTTCCATTTCTCTTCTAAGCTTCCTAATCTTGAAGATAAAGGTAAGGAGAATTTTGCCAAATCTCCTTCTGTTTGTATACTTTTGCACTATTTCGTTCTCTTCGCCTTCAACTTATTTTTCTAACCGTTTTTGTTTCCTCATAACTACAAGCCAATGAATGAATGGTTCAACCTCACTATGTGATAAACAAAGTATCTCCTAATCTAGTAAATTTGCTGTATCTGGTAAAATTAAATCTAAAAACACATGAAATTAGAATAAAATATCAAAAATGGTTGATTTTATATGATGTAACCTACTTGAAGGTTTATTTTCAATTTTGAAAAAAGTTATATAGGATTCGGCAGGGAAGTACGGTTTTTGAAAAGACTCATGCGCGCTGGGGTGGAACAAATGTTTTCGGAATGGTTGATATCTACTCATTAACAGATATGTGTTTGTTTACAACGCCTTCGTTGAAACGGGTCGTTCTGTGGTGCTCACATAGCGACGATTTAGAAACCATTTTAATGTTGGTCGTCATGGTCGTGTTCCAAAACGGGATACCATTATGAAGTGTATGAATAGTTTTTAAACAACAAAATCTTTGAGACCGAGGACTGTACGGACCCCAGAAAACATTGAAAGGGTGCAAAGGATGGAAGCCTGTCCTCGTCGTTTGGCGGTACGTCACACTCGCACTCTTCGGACGTTAAGACAGATCAATTCGGAGAATCTTACATTTGGACCTCCAATTCCATCCCTACAAGATTATGGTTGTTGAAGAACTGCGGCGAAACGACTTCGTGAGGCGACATAGATGACATAGAAACGATGTTGGAATTGCTGACAAACGATAAAGATTTTGATCATGAGTGACGAGACCCACTTTCATTTATCAGGAAGGACAAACAAATAGAATTTTCGGTACTGGGCACCCAAAACCAGCAAAAACAGTGTCTGTTAACACATATCGCTACCTTGCCATGTTGCGTGATTATGTCCTGCCAGAATTAAGAAAACGACGCATTAACTTCAATACAGTTTGGTTTCAGCAAGATGGGGCGACTTGCCATACATCGAGAGCAACAATGGCATTTTTAAGGTATTTTTCTGGACGCCTGATTTAAATGCGTGAGGATGTGGAGTGGCCTGCTCGGTCACCAGACCTGTCAACTACTTTTTATGGGGCTACCTAAAAGCTAAAGTTTACATAGACAAACCTCGTAATCTTAAAAACCTTTCCAAAACCAGGCAGGTTCAGAAACTTCTAGTAATGGGTTGTTTTTACAAATGGTTTGAGAAGGTTAAAACTTCTTTTATAAAATATTTTGAAAAGAAGCATAAAGGTGACATAAAACTGTGGGCCCTTGTAGTTCTTATTACAAATATATGAAATATATTAATAGCTCAAAAATCGCAAGAACTCTACATAGTAACTTATCATTAGATTGCAAGTATAAAAAATTACATGGATGCATATTATCACGTACCCCCCCTCCCAATACCCTTAGGACCATCCTCTGATCTCTTCAGCGTCCCCAATATTTTAGATCAAATTTAGTGAGCTTAAATAAACCTCCAATAATTTAAACATCCCCCACGTTTTGATGATATGGTATACCAAAAAACTTCATTAAGTATTTAAGCTTTTTAAAGTGTTATCTAGAGATAATTAAAAGCTTGGGTAATATTTAAATAGAGCGAAGATCATTTCTTTGATATAACAACCAAAAAGTGAGATCAAATAAATATTAGTTATTAGCAACTAAACTCAACAGACTAAGGAGTACTCTTCAACAAGATCAAGGGGCGAAACAGTAATATATACAAATGTTGAAACTCATAAACACCTTGGAAACTCAAACTTAGACCAACCAATCAACTATGAAGGTCTCAGCACTCTATATATTATCGTTCATGAGATATGTCACTTTAAAATAAATAAAGCGGGAAAACCCCCCTTAGGGGTGTTGCAATTGGTCGGGTTTATGAGACATTCCTATTCTACTTTTTAATGAGGAGTTCAAAAAAGGTGGTCAGAAGTTTCGACCTAACTGTACAATTGATCACTATACTTAATTGTATATATTACCTCTAATTAAGTTTTCTACATCAATAGGACTCTCCTGACAATGTAATTAATTTTTTCAAAATCTGTACTAGTAATCCCACTAGTAGAGGTTTAGCTGCATCTAAAATAATCTGTTATTGCACAGCATCTGAAGTTTTGATCCCTTTTTCACAAAAAGAAATATCGGCCACTCCCCCTTATAATACTCCCCATCAAACCATGACAGATACTGGATGATAGCTTCTGTAAATCTTTAGTATCGAGGCGCTTTTTTGTATAATATAGTTTATATCTCGTCATTTTGCATGATGGAGGATTTCTCTAGTGTAAAATTTTTTTTTATCTGTCAACAATATCTATGATTTTCCTTTTCTATTTTTATTTAAATATTCGTCAGCAAATGTCCCAAATGTTTTTTTAGGAATCATTATAGTTTTAGTAATTCGTATCTCTTGAGGCATAATTGTTTGCTAAGAGGATTTCGTTTGACCGAGTCTGAGCAGTCCAAACTGAACGTGATCTTCCAGATTTTTGAGAAACCTTGACATTTCCAGTGTCCATAAATATTTTATAGTTAGATACAGAGATGGGTAATGCTGTGAAGTTGTAGTCTTAAAAAATGAGACTTGTGGTATTTCGCACTCATGTAATGCTAAGAAAGTGACACCATTCCCTTCATCATTGTTAAACTAAATATTTTGACAGAATACAACTTTCCACCTCAACAACTAACAATCGTATCATACGTGCAAAGCAAGAGTAGGTTTGATGTTGTAACAGTATTTATAGAAGTACTTGGTATATTTCATAACTTCTTCAATTACTTTTGGAAATAGAAAAAATAAAAAACCTTTTCCTTTCTTCTTATTTAAGAAGAAATTTTACACATTCTGTAACAGTGATTACCTGAGCTGCAAAAATCATATTTTATGTCTTTTACGGTAATTAATTAGATTGTCTTTAAGCGCATAAAAATCTTCATCTCCAGAAAAATCCTCAAGTTTCGTTAGTCTTCATCAGTGGATTGCGGCGTCAGCATTTTTTTATGAATTTCGCTTCAAAAATATTTTATTCGTTTTGGATTGTTGGCAGTATTTTCCTTAGTGGTTTCTGCTGTAGCAAAATGAGGATCGAGTATTTTAATGAGGGGATTAAAAGATTCCCTTTCACAACTTCTAACTGCTTTACTGTATTGCCCACAATAGTAAATTTGGCTTATGTTGTCGTAAGAAGTACACCTATCCTTTTTTCTTTAGTATTTTGTCCCGAATTATTAACTATAAAATTATTAAACATGTAAATAAACTTTTAACGGACTACAAAAACTTATATTTAATGGTTGAAAATGATAAATGTGATGTTTTTTACAATATATGTGACTGCTTCCAATGTCATCAGAGACAAATGCTTCTTTATAAACTAGGTTACTGAAGCATCCTCAGTAGACTGTATATGAGCTATATAATCTAATTTCAAGTATTGTAACGTCAAGATCAATCAGCCCCTTTTACAAATCGCAATCACTGTTCTGCAGACACGTCATTGAGGAAATTTAAAGGAATTGAGAAGAGCTGGCATAAATGAACTAGTAATTACTTTTATTAAAATCACCTTCAATAATGCCAGAACTGCCAATAGATGTTTTCTGATTTCAAATTTTTTGTTAACTTTAATACTTTCCATGTTACAAAAAAATCTATCCCCTTTGGTTTTGTTAAAATCCAATAGCTTGCTACCGTCAAGTCGTTTTAAACTGAATAGTTAACTTTTTTTTTGTTAAACAGATGGGAGAATTTTGTCAGAACCATACGACGAACTTCATAACTAAAAGGATATTAGTCCAAACGTACATCTATCAATTTTAGTAAGTAGCTTTTAGAATCTTCGCTTATGAAATTAAATAAAAATAAGTGAAGCGCCCACAATGCTGAGACAAACTCTTTTCTTTTTAGATTTTTTGTAACAGACGAGTAGTTTCAAGAACTGATATTCGGGAGCTGCAGAGTTAACAGGCTACTGCTTTAATAATTTCCTGTCTTTGAGTACCACAATCAGTCTTCTTTACATCTGTCGAGCACAGCCGTACCATCCTTTTCTCGAAGCCACTCAGGGCACTTTCGAACCCTCTGTAACTTCGTTGTGGATAAAGCTAGAAGCCTGAATTTTCAATGAACATAATAAAACTATCTATAATAAAATATTATTTAATATTTACACCTATAGTTTATGAACTATTGCGAGTCAAAAGACACACTCACCGATCATCAAAATTCTAAGGTACTTCTAGCAGACACATAAACTTCAAATTTTGAATTCAGTTAGTGTTTAGCCTATAAAGGAAGGCAAAACTGAAACATCCCGAAATTTCAGTCCTGTTTTCTTTGAGGTTGGAATTAAAAAATCAGACAAACCTACAAGTCCACACGTTTTATTAACTTATATATAACACCATTCTCTTTGCGTTGGGGGTTAAAAATGAAATATTATTCATTAAATTAATAATAATGATTAATGATAAATTACGTTTTTCAAATAATACACCGTGCTCATGCTAATGCTTGCCGCTGTATGGTTGGAGTGGACGGCGCTTGGCGTTGCAGGGAGGGTAGAGCTGAGCGCGTGAGGAGGGAGTCGAAGTATCAAAGCAAACGGCAACCACGCTCATTTCCGCGAGCGCCCACATGCCGTTCGGATGTGCCCCGAAACGCTACCTTTTTTTTTTATTTTTTCGTTTTATAATTTCGATTACTATTATTTTATTGATTTGAAATGTTTACTTATTTGCTAGCGATTTGGATATTGTTTGGATAATTTTAGGGCATATATACCTACTCGTACTTATCTACGTTGTGCTTGAACTGCAAAAACTCATTTTAGGTACCTACTCTTACCTATCGTGTTTCTGCACTAAAAACAAGTACCAAGATACCTTTCCTACCTAACTTAATCTACCATTTGTAGTAAGTACTTACTAATAATAATACACAAACAATATAAACCATTTACCGTAAAAATGAATGTTTTAATGGACCCTGAAATATTGTACGTAAATGACGATCCTTTTCCACACCGAATTGTCCCTATACCTGGAGATGGTTTGTGTTTGTTCCATTCTTTGTCATTCTCTGTGTGTGGGAATATTGAGTCGTCGTATGACATTAGGCGTGCTATAGGCGAGTATGTGGTAGCGCATTGAGACGAGATGCAACTTTATTCGTGTGACGAGCGTGGAGACACTTACATCAACGCTGACCTGTACTCGACGGCAATGCTGAAAACTACCACCTACTGTTCCGTATTCGAACTTATAGCGGCCGCCGCTTTGTATCCGTTTACTTTCGAGGTTTACGAAAATGGCCGTTTGACAGGATCGTTCGGTGGTGATCCTAAGAAGCCAGTGAAACGTTTACGATTTTTGGTAGTTTCTTAGGAGGTCATTATAAAGTGCTCCTTCCTAATACTAGTTCCTCTAGTGTATCTCCTAATGATCAGTTAAATGAATATACTTTTAATTTGAACTCGCCAATTGTTGAAAAAAAGGTAGGAAGACCTAAAAAGATTAATAGAAGAAGGCCTAAAATTTCGGAACTGTCCCGTTCTCAACAACTTAAAGAAGTAGCTGCCCGTTATCGCCAGAACAACCCCGAAAAACGCAAAGGAACATTAGCACGTTACAGTTCTTCATATCCGGAGGTAAACAGAGCAGCTGTAGCGCGTTACACTGCTTCCCATCCGAAAGTTAACCGAGCAGCAGTAGCACGTTACACTGTTTCTCACCCGGAAAAGTATCGAGAAGCTGTAGCACGTTACAAAGATTTACATTCCGAGATAAATCTTGAATCTGTCCGAAAGAAAAAATCGAAAGATAAATTACGATTGCAACTGAAAATTTTGGAAAAAATTATTTAAGCACTAAACTAATAAAATTAAGGACAGCTTAGAAGCAAAGAAACTGATTAAGTGGAGAGTTCGCAGTAGACAACATGCTCTAGGAAGCTTTAGTAAAACAATTGATAAATTGAAAGAAAAATTCAAAATATTGTTAGAAAAATTGAGCGCATGCTTTCCAGATAGTACTTTACATTTACGAAAATCTTCGGAAACTTTGTTTAAAAAAACCGCAGACTAGTATTACGCATTAATTGAGTAAAAAAAACTACTTGAATCTTTAACTTAATTCGATAATTTAAAATCCCATTTTCCCCACCTAAGAACAATTTCACATACAGAGCATTTGTAAACTTTTGAAAGATATAGATGAGTCGTTAGAAAAATCGGATGTAGAAAGAATAAAGGAATATGAAAAACAACAAGAAGTTGGCAGTATGAAATCTTAAAAGATGAGATCATAGATAAACATAAGGCTGTGTTCAAATACCTGAAACTGAAATATCTTGATACTCCAAAGCTTGAGTGCATGTCATGTATCAAATTTTGTTATTCAAGAGATATTTCATCTGTAAACTGTTTAAGAAAACCTATTAATACTAGTGTTTGGAGTAATCTACTCGATTATTACAAAAAAAATCTAAGTCATACCCCACACATTTGTCACTCTGTCGACCTGTGTTCTAAATGATCTATACGTTAGTACTATTTCACCACAGATAAGTGAGTTACATGACTATGAAAAAATATTAATTTAAGGCGCCAAAGCATTTCAGGTGGTAATGTTAATGAAACCCGTCGCAAACAAATATTTACCTAATCAGCATATGGTGAAAAATGTGAAAGGCAGAACTTTCCACCTTCCGTTGCCACTTGAAGAAACAAGAACCAGAACAACCAATTACTAACCCTGAACTCTATATCATGGTACGAGGTATGCCGACAAAGTCAAAAATAGTGTGGGAGGATATTGTAGATGTCAACAAGGTTTACCAAGCGTTACTATATCTAAAAGGTGTAAATGCTCTTTACTATCAAATACAACTTCCACATTCACCTCACCAGTTAATTAGCTGTATAAATGATGATAAAAATTTGCAAGATATTTTGGACCGATCAGAATCTCAGGTAGAAGGAAACGGAGCACTCTAGCCCAAGTTACCTCTGAAAAAGAGACTGACTATGAATAATACACCATTTATCCTTTTCAGAACTATACCAAATGCTTAAAGTCAACGCTGCTCCGAATGATTCAAGAGATAAAGATTTAGATGTAAAGTGTTTCCCTGATCTTTAAGTAGAAGATAAATATGACCAGTTTCATGTTCACCAGCAAAAATTAACATCTAGGGAAATTATTAAAGCCAGATTAATGTGAAAGCACTCTGTTTCGCTTAAATCAACAATACCTATTCTTTTTACTAAGTGATGCTAATTTGCGTCAAATAAATTCAAGCATATTCTATAAAATAAACTGTGTTAATCAAAAGCAAAAATCACAGTATGGTTTCGCTCAAAATTACGACATCGTTAAATCACGCCTAGTCTCTACCAAAGTTGAGTGGTGTGAGTTACATGACGGTAAAAAGTTCCTGAAAAAATGGAACAAGCCATATCTTATCAACCACTAGAACGTAGAACAGGTACCAGAGAAGTACTTAATTCTCTTTACTTCTTTTGTTCAAACCATGGTTCTCCTGAATGAACTAAAAATGGGTGCGATACTTACACAGAGACCTTTAATTTAGCGAAAGAGGATCTAAAAGAAGGAGTCGATTATGGTAATTCAAGGATAGAGTCAAGATACAAAAAGCATTTGAAATGATAGAAACGAAAGTTGCGGAGATAAACGAAGAGAGAAAACGCTGATGACGTCCCGAAAACCCTTTAGGTTTTGAAGCTTTGGAGGCTTCAAACGCAATAGACGACTTTCAAAGAATCAATCTGTTTGAAGATGAGCAGCCTGATGTATATCTCCAAAGTGTGATCGCAAAGCTTAATGTCGATCAAAAGAGAGTATTTGATATGATCACAAAAAAAATGGACAACACTGATAATAACGTTGACGTAATACGTTGTTTTGTGAGTGGAACTGATGGCACTGGAAAGAGTTTTTTAATAAAAACGCTGAAAGTCTGGATTCAAACGAATTTAAATAAAGAAGTAGCCATTAGTGTTCTGACAGGAATAGCTGCATTCAATGTGAATGGCTTGACAATACATAGACTCTTGCAGCTGCCCATGGAACATAAGCAATCATCTAAGTACAATCCACTTTCTGGTGAAGTCCTCCAAGTGCTGAGATCAGAGTTGATCATCATAGATGAAGTGTCGATGGTATCCAATGTTACACTGACATATATTCACTTACGTTTGTTCGAGATATTCGATATCGGTGAAGATCAAAATAGGTGGTTTGGAAAAAACACATTGCAGTTTTCGGGGAGCTCTTACAGCTTCCTCCAGTAAGGGAAAAGTCACCTTTTGAAAAACTTTCGACCGCTGAAACTAGCAAGCTATCAGGCTCTCTTAGTATGCCTAATCTCTGGGCTGAATTGTTTATCTATGATGAACTTACCATAAACATGAGACAATTCAATGACTCTGACTTTGTTGAAATGCTAAATAAAATAAGATTAGGTGTGACTATACAAAAAGACCGCGATTTACTCTTGACTAGATTAATAACTCTTTAATTCGAATTCCAATGAAAGCAATTATTCGAAATTACTGAATACTTCTGTAAACTTTCTGACGACACAGTTTGCATATTACCTACAAAAAACATGTGCCAACAGTGCTATGCTTAAATCTCTTCCTTATCCAGAAATAAAACTTACAGCCATAGATAGCATAGATTGCCTCAGATACCTCTTAAGAAAGGCTAGTGAATGTATAAAAAAGTATGAAGATGGTGCTTCCATGACAACAGGGCTAGAAGAGAATAGTGTTATTAAAATAGGAGTTTAAGTCATGTTAAGAGGAAATATTGGCTTAGTCAACAGTTCTATCGGTATAATACAAGGAGTAAAGGTTGATACTTAAAATACAAAAAAACAACACATATTACACTTAATAATGAACATCTTTACGAACTTGGTCCAGTCAAAACTAAATTTTAAATTATTAATAGAGTTTATGTTCATCGCAAATAGTTCCCGATGTATTGCCATATACAAAAATCAGGAGCCAAGTCTAAACAGTGTACTAATGGACATTGGTTCTTCAGTGTTCACATGCAGTCAAATGTACGTGGTACTTTCGAGGGTGACAAGTCTGGGCAGATTACATATAATTAATGTCGACTTCGGTAGTATCAAAGCTCAGGAGTCTGCAATCGCTGAATATAATCGACTTACAAGCACTTACCGTCCAAACTTGTCAAAAATTGTTACATCAAAGCCTCCGAGAAAAACTTATAGAGACAGGGAGTGGGCTTTAAGAAAATCCGTAGCTGATGTACAAGAAATATTACCTGAAAAGAAAAAAAGGAGAACTACCTACAAAAAGAAATGAGATCCCACCAAAAATATAAAATGTACAAAAATGCAAGTCTCGCAACGCAGTCCTTCTACCACAAAAAAGTTGTGAGATCTCAGGTGAAACCAAGTCATTTTAGTTAGCAATTATGGAAGCACCTATTTAACAACTTTGTCATAAATTGTTTCCTAATTAGTTACCTACCAACATTTATAGTGACCGTATCAATATTAGACATGTTTATTTCTATAATAAATATAATAATGACTTGGCAATCGCACGGCAACACAATATATCTACCTAATATTAGCGATCTGAGCACTTTTTTTGTGCTTGTTTACATATTGCACAAATTAGGCCTGCTAGCGCTATGTTCAATTAGGGATATTTTAAATAGTAGATTATTCTTGTTATTATGTTGCCGTGTGATTCCCAAGTCATTATTATATTTATTATAAAAATAAACATGACTAATATTGATATGGTTGGTAAGTCACTTCCAATTGATATGTGGCAATGATTCAGCAACTTTTTACACCGATTCAATGCATTCCAACTAGATAACATTTATTTTCAACAAGACAGAACTACAACCCTTATATCACGAGCTTTGCTCCAAGTACTGTATGAGATGTTTCACAAGCGTCTAATTTCTAAACACTTTACTTGACCAGCCTACTCAATGAGTCATCCTGTTGGACTCCTTCTATGAAGATATCAAGGTCAAGGTTTATAAACATCACCCTACAAAATGCACTAAATCAAGAAATCGAGCATATTTTCTTCAACATTTGTAAAAAGGGGCAACAAAGAATTTCAAAATATAACATTAACAGTGCATCAAAAATGAGAGCCACCGCTTGGCTGATATCCTCTTTAAAATACATTGAAATAAAACTTCCAGTTCTGCAGTTTTACCTGTGAAAATAAATTTTGTATACTTTCTATTCATTTTTCTTTAATCAACCTAAAGAGAAAAAGTATTCCTCCACCCTATATTTACTTCTTTACATGTTTCTACTTATTTATGAAATATAAATAATCGTTAATCCTAAACATTAAAATCTTAGCAAATATTTTTTAAATGCAAAGCAATGCAAGTTCAACTTCTTTCATATGAAAAGACCAAAGCTCGTAATAAGAATAAAAAATTACTCCTAATTAATTAAGACTTTCTGTAAAAATCACACAAGCAAATAAACACAATTAATGTACCAGTGTAAGCAGCTTGACTCATATCTGCATTTTAGGCAAGTTTATCACTACTTGGTAGAACCGTAGCAGCTCGCATCTTAACATTAAACCTGGCGCTACAGCTTAAAAACAGTTTTGTTTGCTTTACTACAAAACGGTAAAGCAAGGCAGAAGCTAATAAAATAGTGCAATTTGTATCAATTATTTACCTTATGCTAGCTCAACCTACAAACATTAAAAATAAATCACATAACGAATTATATGGAAAAATTGAACGGATTTACAAGTGAACAATAATGTTGCAATTTCCATTTTCTTTAAATAGACTGGAAAGGCGTAGATTTTGGCGATAATTCAAACGTCATTTATACTCACCCCGAAGTGACAATTAATATTCCTGAAATTTTAATAAATCTCCTGTGCTTCATGTAAAAGTCCATCTCCCTATCGGTTTTCAGAGCTCCTCAGTTTTCAGAATCGAATATTTCTTTCTTAATTTGACAGCTAACCACAAAACGCAGGTTACACGTCCCCAGACTGACAACGTGGTCCAATGAAAGTCCCTGCCCTGGGAGCGGCAACATTGAAACGCAACATGAATTTTTGATTGGACTTCCGGAAAATTTCCATTCAAATTTCGTCGAGCGGAGAAAACGGCACTTATCTGGGAAATTAGTCCCAGGCGAACGGAAGCGCGGAAGGGAGAACGGGGGTGTGGGCTGAAAGGGCTTCTGTCACTCTGTCTCGCAGCGACTGGTTATAACTGGTTAAGGTGGTTAGGTTAGTTACCTGCAGAACAAAAGTGAGTCAAATTGAGACATTCGTACGCGCCATTTTGCGCACGTTAGACACGTTTCTCGGTTCCGTTTAGGTTTAGTAGCGTAATTTAATAGTTTTAGTGATGTCTAACGAGGAGACGTCGGCCGATCGCAACGTAGAGATATGGAAAATCAAGAAACTTATAAAGAGCCTGGAGCTGGCGAGAGGGTTAGTGAGTTTACCAGTGCATGCTTTCAGCTTTCCATACGGTCATTCACGTCATCTTAATTTCGCTCATTCTAACTTAACCAGCGGCTCTTGTGGCCACATGCTCATTCTACGTTCTTTTCAGCAATGGCACCAGCATGATATCCCTAATCATTCCTCCGAAGGATCAAATATCACGGGTGAGCAAGATGTTGGCCGATGAGTTCGGCACAGCCTCAAACATCAAGTCCCGAGTGAACAGGCTGTCCGTGCTTGGTGCAATCACCTCGGTACAGCACCGACTGAAATTGTACACAAAAGTGCCACCCAATGGTCTTGTGATATACTGCGGTACTATCGTCACAGACGAGGGTAAAGAAAAGAAGGTGAACATTGACTTTGAGCCGTTTAAGCCCATAAACACCTCTCTGTACTTATGCGACAATAAGTTCCACACGGAGGCTCTGACGGCGCTCTTAGCAGACGATAACAAATTTGGCTTTATTGTAATGGATGGTAATGGTGCGCTGTTTGGCACGCTGCAGGGCAACACTCGGGAAGTGCTGCATAAGTTTACGGTAGACCTGCCGAAAAAGCACGGGAGGGGTGGACAATCAGCTTTGCGTTTTGCACGTCTCCGCATGGAAAAGCGGCACAACTACGTTAGAAAGGTGGCCGAGGTGGCCACGCAACTGTTCATCACAAACGACAAACCAAATATTGCTGGTCTCATTCTGGCGGGTAGTGCAGACTTTAAGACTGAACTTAGCCAATCTGATATGTTCGATCCTGTAAGTTGCTACTTTAAATTGTAGATAAGTGCCCAGCATGAATTAGTTTTTTAATTTTATTTGGAATTTGAAAATTGTAATCGCTTTATTTTTTTTTTTTATTATTTAATTCCTAAGAACTTGTATAATTGGTGGCCTACATGTAGAAAAATGTCTATTAAGCAATTTACTAATAATTAAATGTTATTCTACACTCATAAATTTAGAAATTGTACAATTAGTAACAATGCAGTTAATGAAATAATTTAATTTTAATATATTGGAAGTATGTCAACTAGGACTCGTTCACAAACAGAAGAAAAGTTATTTCATAGTTGTATTATGATTTGGATTAGAAAGTATTGAATTTGTTTGAGCTCACAATATCACAAAAGATAGTACTATTTGATAGTTCAGTCTCTTTAAAATAATTTATCATTATATTCTATAAATATTATTTTTAATGTGAATCAGATAAAATTATCTTTTATAATTGGAGATAAACATTTGTTTGTGCTTTTAATGGTGTTTTGACAAATAATGCTTAACATTTTTATGCAGTCTAGGGAAGATTTACAGCAATAGCGGAAACATTGAACTTCAAAGAATTTTTAAACAAATTCTTCAAACTTACAGTAGCTTTGCATGTGTAAATTTTTCCCCTCCAATAATAATTAAATGTAAGCTAATTTAAGACTTCTTCGTTTATAGAGATTGCAGTCAAAGGTAATTAAACTAGTGGACGTTTCCTATGGTGGCGAGAATGGGTTCAATCAGGCGATAGAGTTAGCAGCTGAGTCGTTGCAGAATGTCAAGTTCATTCAGGAAAAGAAGCTGATCGGGAGATACTTTGACGAGATCAGCCAAGACACGGGGAAATACTGCTTTGGAGTTGAGGACACCCTGAAGGGCTTAGAGCTGGGCTCGGTTGAAACATTAATTTGCTGGGAAAACCTCGACATCCAGCGGTACGTCCTGAAGAACCACGCGACAGGAACCGAGACTGTACTGCATCTAACGCCGGAGCAGGAGAAGGACAAATCACACTTTACTGATAAAGAAGTAATGGCAATGGCTTGTGCTTGATTTAGTGCTAAAAGGACCATTTGTTTCAGAGCGGGGTTGAATTAGAATTAGTAGAATGTCAACCACTGTTAGAATGGTTAGCGAACAATTACAAGAACTTTGGCGCCACGCTGGAAATCATCACCGACAAATCGCAGGAGGGTTCCCAGTTTGTCCGAGGGTTTGGCGGTATTGGAGGTGAGCGACTGATCTTTTTTGTCTTACTCCAATTTCTGCATTCTAGTTTCATGAAGTTTTTGTTTGGTAATGTTACAACCATTACGCAGTTCTGTATGATGGCTTTTAGATTTAGAACCACTTTCAGTTGATTTCAACCATCACTCACGTTTATTCTGGGTTTATTCGTTGCATGCAGTTATGGATTGCTTTTGCTTTGCATTCTCACTATCATTACTACCTTGGTTTTCAATGTGTTTTAACAGATAGTACATTTATTAACTTTGCAAACTAATTGGGTTGTTTGTTGTGCTGCCTGGATGCAGGCATTCTCCGCTACAAAGTGGACTTTCAGTCGCTACAAGCTGATGAGCCGCTGGACGATGTTGACCTTGATGATTATTAAAGGTCACATGTGCCAGTGCTCCACCTACCAGCAGGTATACTAGTAGCTAGCCTTTTGTGAATGTTGCTTCTGTTGCGTTCTTGAATTTTATGACAATTATGCTTATGCTCAGATTTTGTTTGTTGGAGCGAAATTATGCAGCTAAATAAGAAATAAGTAATAATGATATTGAACATTCTACATTCATTAAAAACAAATGGTGTGTTATTTTACTTTGACAATTTTTAATTTTTTCTTAATGATTTCAATAATTTACATAAACAATTCATATAGATAAAAATGTTATATTTTTTTTAAAAAACTTACATATTAGGGTTGATGTTACATCATGAGCATTGGTGGAAATTAGAATTGTAGACATTTTTATGTTAATTTTCATCCTTTTCAAACAAAACTGATTTTGTTTCGAACTTTTATTGAGCAGAGATAGTTTTTTAAAGGAAGGGTGTGTTCCAATCTAAATGTGATTTATGGTTGGCTGACTTTGTCTCGATCTTTCCTTTTTTTATTGTAGAAATTTCTAGTGAAATCTGAATTGGGTGCCAATATTTTTATTGAAGTATAAGTTGGGATCTGTTGAAAGAATAGGCTTAGTTAATAATTGTTACAGTAGATATTGCCTATTGTAGGGGAATTGTAAGACTTTTAATAAGGCAAAATTTGTTAAAGCTGCGAATCAAAACCCAAAAGTTAATAAGGCAATAATTAGGTTTGTAATTATCAGCTTATCATTTTTGAAGTGGTGAGATTTAAATTTATAAAGATTTTTTCTCATGCTGTTTTCCAATTGAACGTTTTTTGTTTCCCAAGCATTTTTGTATACTCTTGCCTTAAGTTTAGACTAAAACCTTTCAGTGGGTTGCATTATGGCATATTTGTAATTTTTTAAAATACAATACAATACAGCGAATTAGAATTTTTTCATAAATATAGTACTTGGGGTCAGAAACTATGTTGTCCCCTATTGTGATATCTTTTAATGAGATATCAGTTCTTCTTGAAATAATTTTTTTTAATCGATACAAAGCCTAGATGCAGTAAAGGCAAAGGATTTGCCCCTTTCACCGATAACTAACTACATAAGAAGTTTTCTCTCTGAAACTGTGTATGCTTTTTAAATTTTACTTTAGAATGGGTCGTTCCATGCACAATTAGTTTTATCAACATTTGCTTTGAAGGTTCCAAGGCACTACCTTTCTTTTCATGGCAGTGATTTTTGATTTTTCAATTTTTGGAATAACCTAGGAGCAGATTTAAAAGCAATGTTAATGGTTAGATTTCAGGTTTTAACATTAAGACAGACAGCAAAGTGTTAATTAAATCAACTGATCAAATATAACAAGTACGGACGTGGAACTCCTTTTCCACCAATGTCCGAAACTTCTATACATAGACAAAAATTTGCAGCCACTTCCGGTCAAACCAGTTTTCGAGATTTTCTGATTGGGTTGATTTTTGGCGTGTGGACTTGACTTATGGTCCTTAGTTGAATACTGAAAACGTTATTTCTCTATCTATTACAGATCAAAAATTATAAAGCCTGACAGATGTCAAAATAGACAGAAATAAAAGCTGGTCTTCAGCTTGGAAGTTGCCTTGATCAAAAGTTATAAGGAATGACATATTGGAAGCTGGGTCTGCTAAAAACTCTTATAGCATTGTTGTAGGACATCTCACATATGCCAGCTCGCAGATGTGAACCCTGTAGGCCATAGCTTTCGAACAATATCCCCTCCCTATATTTTTAGGTTTAGTAGTTCTCGAGTTGAAAGTTGTGACGGACATACAGACGTCTGTACCGATTTCATTAGGCTTCCCTTTCAGGTATACAAGCCTAAAAAGTAAAGTGAAAAAGTGTAATACATAAACAAAACGATTTTAAAAGTAAAAGTAATAGCTAATTTCAGTCAACATACATTTTAAAAATAAGGTGTAAGTGTAGTGTGATGTTATAAAAGAGCGAAAAAAGACAGGGAAGCCATGTATAGGTACACAAATGCAGAAGGTAGAATTACAGCAGGTTAAAGCAGAGAAAATGTTTGTTGGCTTGCAAATGATTGGGGGTTTGTAGCAGCAAAGGTGAATGGCTGAGTACTTTGCGCATTCTGCTTCGTCTATTGTGCAATTTTATTTTTGTTACATAAACGAGGTCTGGCAGCCCCCCCCCCCGAGAGGTTGTCCAACTCCGACATCGCATAGTAGTTTTTAAAAATAAATAAAAACACGATTAAAAAGCTTTGTTTGACATAATTGGCGTACGCCGTTGCCATGACAACGCGTTTACGTATACCCAGTTAGAGTTGAACTTTGACCTTTGACCTGTGTGACAGCAGCAGCAGCACTCATAATTTTTTTTTATATATATAATTAAAATAATTTTTTGCTCTTCCCCTCCTCTATGTATATTTTTTTGTTTTTACAGATCTTGCAACAATTTTTCTGGGAATCTTGAATTTTAGAAATATAACAATTTTTTTGTTTTCTTCTAATCTAATGTGAATCACTTGAACAGTTGTGATATTTTGAGCCAAAATACAGGGCTTAGAATTGTACAAATATTTGATGTAACGTATGTTAGTATGTAGCAGTAACTGCAGCTTAAATGCATATTGATGATTTTCTTGATTCAAAAATGTTTAAAATTTGCTCCTAACGGTGGTGAATATTTTCAATGCTTGAGCAAAACCTTAAGTCCACTGTTGGACATGTCTTTCATAATTTTCTGAAGTTTTCATGATCCTATGTGGTATATGCATTTTCTTCTATATGCTTTACATGGGTGATTTGATGAGTAATCTAGTTCATATACTTATTGAGGTGATAGGAAGAAGAACTGCATAGAATAGGTAAATTTCGATATTTTCATAGGGAATCTCAATAATTACAAAATATATGAAAAAATGGACTCACCATTTGTCATCTCTTTTTGTTGAGAAAAATGCAAACATAAAAATGACTATTATCGTTTGTTTGCGAGTTATTTACAAAATTCGATTTTTTGACTTTTAGTTTCAGGAGTATCTATCTATCTATGAATTTATGATAATAGGGAAAAATAACTTTTTGGAACACTACAATAGCATAGTTTTTTTAAATTTATTTCTGCAATTCTGTGGTTGTGGTATCACGAAAAAAGTTTTTTTCCTCATTTTTCATTTTCAGTGTTATAGAAAAATAAATTTTTAAGGTAATATTTCATTTTTCTCTAATAGTAAGATTATTATTTAATTGTTAATTTTTTTATTGTTTAAAATATTTCACCTTGCAAATACGAAATGGTTATGAAAACTGCAAAAGGTTTAGTTTGCAAGCATGTTTTTTTTAATAATTATAATACTAATAAAACATATTTGTTTGTAAAAAAGACCATTTAATAAATTATTTATCTACTTCATTCTCAAGAAATGTTAACAGCTACAAAGCAGAAGTCGTTTTAAAGGAAATTAAAACGTTTCACACACATTATTTGTGGTATACAATTCATAATGCCTTAAAACATTCTAAATTAAGTTATAAATGTGAATATTACTAATGAAATTAAAATACCAAATAATATTTTGCCTTAATAATAATAATAATAAATGGCTTAATATTCCCCAAGGAATTTAGCCTTTTATCTGAGTTTCTCTTGTCTAATTTTTCAGATAGATTATTATTATTCTCCTTGTTCATTAAACTTCCACAAATTCGCAAAATTATTTTATTTTTAATTTTAACTATATAACTTTTTGTGTGTCTTTGCTGGTGTAGCTATCCCTTTCACTTTTAAAAAACATCATTTTCCACTGTTTTTCGTCCTTTAATTCTGTCCTTATTCCTGCATTAAGGAGAGGTTCTCATCAAGCAACCCGAAAATGACCCGTTTTTCTTTATTTATTTTTTTTTTCATAGAAGGAAGTAAATAAGGTACTGGAACTTTTTCACACATATGTATGTATTCTTTGAGTGTACAAAAAAAATATTTTTTTATTAAAAAACAATCGTTATATAATTAGTTAAACACTCGTTTATGGGACCGCCTCGAAAAAAGTTTCCGCATGGTGGGAATTCTAGAGCCTCCAATTTTTATCTGAAATCAAAAAACAAAAAAAGTTTTAGAAAATATATCATATTCCTGGGAGTTTTTTTGCTCTTAAAATCGATATATAAAAAAAATAACAAAATTAATGGTTTTATAAGTATAAGCTCCCAGGAATTTCCTTTAAAATAAAAAAAAAATCAAGTCGATCCCTCAATTAGTTTTTGAGCTAGGATTCCCACCAGTTTAACGCGTTTAAAGATTCGGTTAATGATTTTTGGTCTTTAAAAATTTATTAATTTACCTTGCGGCTAATCAGCAATTCCAGGACCATGCAATAAACCTTCCTCGACCTCAAACTGTTGGATTTTACTTAATTGCTCTGATTTTTTTGCTAGCTCTTGCACCATCTGTCATATTTACTTCGCTTTTATTAATTAATAATAATAGGTTCCATTGTTATGCTATAACTTTTTTAAAAAAATTATTTCGGTCATACCCTTTATGGGGCATTCTACACATCATAAGGTATCAAAAAAAGCAACAAAAATCGATTTTTTGGTCGATCTTGATGAGAACCTCCCCTTAATTGGTTTTTTAAATTATGATTCCACACTTGTTATCATCTTCATTCGTTTCCTCTTTTTTTATTTTCCATATTTTTTGGCGATTTTTTACTGGTTATTATTACCTTCTCATTATTACTATCTTCCTTATTTCTTAGTTTATTTGCTCTTTCTATCTTTTCTCGTTCAATTCTTTTTCATCTACTACTAATTTGTTATATCTTATTTGTGCCTTGCAGCCTTCTTCTCTTGCCTGGTTCAAGTAGTAACTTACTATTTTCTTTTGTTCACTGACTTTTTTTTGGATAATATAACCATTTTCTCTAGATGTTTTATAGCCTTTAGGATTCCCAGTTTTTCTATGCTGCTAATCTCACCCTTATCAGCTTTTTCTTCTCTTCCTAAAGTCTTCAAAATCTTATTATTTTACTATGTTGAAGAACTTTATTTTAACACATTCCTATTTATCCCTCTTATCTCACTTTCCAGTTTCTCCATTTTTGTTGCTTGTCCTACTTGCTTTCACTGTATTCCTGTTCTCATGTAGTTTTATGTTTATTTTCTTCAATTCTGTTTCTACTCCTTTTAATTACTGCTTGGTTTCATTTAACATTTTTAGAATGTTTCTTGCATTTTCTAATATATTATTATTTACTTCTCTAATATGGTGCACTTTTCTATACATTTTGCAATATGTGTTGCCTATCTTACTGTAATTTAAGGGGATCTGTTAACTTTGTATTCCTATTTTTATCTCTATGCGACTTTAATCTTTATTGTATCATAGGTAATTTATTATTTTTTAGCTCTAAGCGCACTCCACCATCTTCTTCCCTCATTTCTGTATATATTGAGTCGATTTAAATATTTCTGCCTGTTTAAACAACTTTTTAACTTAGTTCTTTCATATTATAGCAACCCTTTTATATAAATTGTTTTTGATGTGCCCTAAAAAAAGATCCAATAGCACAGTGGTGGTTGTGGTAGCAACTGTACTATTAGTCTGTAGCCAATTGATCCCAAAACGAATGATCAATTCTGAGATGATTCTAGCATTGTGAGATGTTAGAAATATATATTTCGTTTCTCATTTAAGGCTAATTGTTTAAAAAAATTGTTAATTATGTGCTGATTTAAAGTTTTACAATGATATTAATCATTCAGCATATCTTAAAACATTTAGTGAACTAAAACGTGATTTCCAAATAAGACACACCAAACCCTAAAACTGAAGTTTTCTTGACTTGGGACATTCTTCAGTATTGTGGTGATTAACGTCGAATCATCCTCCTCTTATTGGTTAAAAAATTTTTAACAACGAATTATTCTTCCAGATGATATACATAATTGCTTTTGCCGAATTAATAAAAGAAAATTGCAAAATCTAGAAGTTATTTGAAATCTTTTTGCTAGTATTGTCGTTTCCTTGTTTTATATGATGTAAATTTACATTTCTCGAAATCTGGCGATGCCTATTTATCATCATGATGTACGTACCAGATTCGACTACATTGTGATAACTTGAAATTGTAGGATTTGCAAGTATCACTCCAATAATATTGGTAATATTTTCCTCAGTGCTTTTAATATAATAATTTTCATTTGCAGACATGATCATTAAATAAGAAATTAATTAAAATAAGGACCAAGTTAAAATGTAACGATCTGTACTATATTTATGGTTAATTGATAAAGTGCTTATGGAAGAAATAAAAAGTGAAACAGGAATGAAAGAACATTGTAAAAAATAAAGCGTGTTAAAGTTAATGCATAGTCTATACTATATATAATAGCAGTTGTTTGTCCGTTCTCTTTTCTGAACATTCAAATTTGATCATATGAGAGTATACTCCATTGAAAATCAGTCAACACGACTTTCTTAAAAAAATTTAATTGCATAGTGGGCTCCTCCAAACAGGGTCGAAGTTTAAAAATATAAAGTTTTGTAAAGTTATGTATTCGAAACGAGTTAGCTATCTCAGACTACAACCAATTGCATTTTTTAATTCTCCCACAAGGGGGCGTTTCCTGTTATCATGAAGTAATTAGATATGTGCTGTCAAGCTAATTTTTAAGACGTCAAAATGACGTTTGCTTCGTTACATCGTGTTTTAGTTGGAAAATATGTCAAAACAAATTACAGCAAATTTGTAATATACAGGTTGTAATAAAATTAAACGAAAAAAAATAATTCAAAATTTTAATTAGTAATTTTTTAAGGCATAATTATGTGTGGCGTGGTTCTTCTGTAGGATGGGCCATTTTACTATCCCACCAAGGGGCGTTTTCTAGTTGGAATAGAAGGAAAAAGGCCCGAGCTCAATTTTGGGATTTATAGGTTTAAATACCGTATTTACTCGAAAATAAGACCCCTTTTTTCATCACATTTTTGTCTTTAAAATTGGAAGGGTCTTATATTCGCGTCGGGTCTTAAAATTGAGCATGAAAATGCAATTTGAGGAATTAGCTAGGTTGTAACTAAGTAAAGATTATTGTATTGTACTTAACAAGGTCTGTATTTAATAAAGCAAATCACAGGTTCATGATTACATTGTAAATAAGTTAATCAAAATCATTTAAATTATTGGTAGACCTAAAAGTAGAACATATCAGTCTGATTCACAGGTGCGCCTGTTTTTCTATAAAAAATACGTTAAAAATTAGGAGGGTCTTACAATAGAAGGGGTCTTATTTTCGAGTAAATACGGTAATAATAACAAAAATAATATATTTAATTCACTTTTAATCTTTTAAAAATATATTTATTGGGTTATCATTTTTGTGGGTAATGATCGAAATACGTTTTATTTACGGCATCAGAGCTATTTTTTATAACTCGTTTTTCAGTTCTAAGATAAAATATTTTAAATAATAAAAAAATCCTCAGTTAAACGATTTGCATTGTAAATATTTGTATTGCAATAACAAATACTTATATTATCAATTATATTCTAAATTATGTTTCCACTACTAGAAAAGAATGAAAACTTTTCTTGCTATAATACTGAAAATGAAAGAAATTGACCCAGCATGGTCATTGGAATGAGGGAAAAATCTTTCTCATGATACCACCATATCCAAAGACGTCATTTAAAAAATACAACTTTGTTATAATTTGAATTCTGAAAAAAGTTGAAAAACTAACTAGGCCATTTCATTCCTATTGAAAGAGTTCATGAATAATGTAAAAAGGGGAAAAAATGAGAAATTAATTTCCAAGAATAATTTAAATATAAGAGATGGTAACCATCTTATTCAAAGAAAACGAGATTGAAGATACTGGGTATTAAAATACCCTATAAAAAATATCGAAATTTATATATGTGGTCAATGTTACCTTCTTAAAAAATAAATGATTGTAAATCATTGACGCTAATTTGTTTTTGGAGAATTGCTGAAACAAGCGTTTCGAGTTACAGTACAAAATGGAAATACTTGGAATTTATGATGTGATCCAATTTTTTTTAGAGAGAAACAAAAAATGCATAAAAAATTTTCACTACATTAGTCGACTCACGTACTTCGTATAAAATCATTAGACATTGAGGAAATGAATTGAGGTAGTCCCAAGTATCAAAGGCATACTGTAACTTGAAGATCCTAAAATAACTGTTATTCTGGAAATCATCGATAAACTCTATTGCAAACCAAGTAAAAGCGTGATTTAGTTTAGTAATGGTCTGCCGTCACAAATTATTTTACTTAATCAGAAGGTTATTCCAGATTAAAAACGAATTTGTATGCGAACATTAGCCAGCGTTTCTAAATTTTTATAAAGAATCTAACGAATTTTTTGCTGTGTTTTGGGATCTTGTAAAAACGTTGGATTTACCACTATACAAAGGAAATGAAACAGCAATCCAAACTGTGTGGGATGAACTGTCCATGAAAAAGGTAAAAAGCATACCACTTAGTGAAAAGATCGTGCATTAATTCTTTGGTGCGTAAAAGAAATTCTTGTCAGACTACCTTAAAATAGCCAAAAGAAGTGCCGACTTACATTAATGTATTAGCACATTTAAGCAAAAATTGACAAACAAAATTTGAAGTGTTTTGCATCCAACCTCCTGATCTAGCTCCTTCAGATTACATGACTTTTTTAAACTAAAAATATTCCTAAATAGATAAAATTCCTGAGAAGTAAATGGTATAACTGAATATGTTTTAAGACTTTTTGATATTGTCTTCCTGAAGACAGATCTACATGTATCATTTTGAACTTTTGTAATAAAATTGCTCAAATGAAATGGTTAAAGATGATGGTCTGCTAGATGAATTAATTTTTTTTCTTTACTAAAATTTGTAAATATAACAATAAACAGAAATTATTCTTTAAAATAAAAATCAACGGATTTAATAATTAAAACACATCTTTGACAAGTTTTAGTTGATTTCCCAACAACACCATATTTCACTTTAAAAGGAAAAACGTTGGGAAATACCTCAATGTCTTCTAAGAATTCATTGTCCAAAAAAGATAAAAATGTTTTAAAAGTTTAATGCCTTTCTGTTGTAGCTTTTATTTCAGTGTCCATATATCTCATGCTGAATGTTTAGTTGCTAATTTAAAATTGATTATATATTTACACACCCTACGTAAACATGGGATATTGCCGTTCTAGAGAATCTCTTATTGGGCACAGATGTTTTGACACTTGTAGGATGTAAATGATTACATACTAGGGTTGTCCGTCAAAAGATATTTTTGGCATCCTAGGCTGACAACTCTTCACTCGCCCTCCTTTAAATGTTTGGAAGGTAGGAATGGCATACATTTTAATTGGATCTACTTTTTCTCTGAATCGGGAATGTGGAACAATTTAACTTACAATCGAAGCCCCGTTGCGTTTGGCAATACAGTGGCCGCCTGGCCATTCGGCAAAGAGCGAGAGCGACCCCGACGTGCGTACATAAACGCATGGACCTCGTGTAAATTAAGCGCTCAGAGCATGGCAAGCCAAATTTCATGCCTTTGCTTACTTTCCGTTCAAATGTATAGATATAGATTTTTTACCAGGGTTAAAAAAATAAATACAATTCTCACCATAAAGTTACAAATTGGCGAATTTTAAGCAAATTTTGATAGCTGTCTGCACGTTTCGAATTTGGACAGTTGTCAAATTACATCACATGCCAACCTTTTTTTTTTAGCTTGTAGCAAAGAGTAGCTAATATTTAGAGAGGACACCCCGTGTCGGCATCTTTGATCTTTCGGCTGCAGTTTCTATGACCTTGAAACAGTTGTTCCTTTAAATTGGCTTAGCCACATATGCGGCAAATTTGAACGTAAGAAGCAAAATTACATTTTGCGTGGCATAATGAGTATTTTTGCATCCAGTATATGCACATACACTTCCACCTCTTTGCTTTTTCTCCGACGATTCCATTTTAACACAAAAAACCACTTTACAAACTATAACACTAAATAATAAAGTCACAAAAGGCAAGCAACGCCTGGTACAATTAAACCATAACCCTAATACTACACGTACAGAGATCATTTTCAAGGGCTTTCAACTTTGACGCGAGCGTTTCTACCAATCAGGGGTCTCGAGTGGATGCTTTACAAATGATCTTATCCGAAAAGCTTCGACGGGGATTTAAATCGGCGTAAATCTTTCATCTTTATTTGACTTGTGCTTCTTGTTCGAGTGTCTTTTCTTTATAAGTTGACTACTTATGCTTATAATATGAGAATGCTGAATTGATGCATATGAAAGGCTGAGTTTAACAAACAATCTGCGAATTGGTTGATGGTTTCACTTCTTTACATAGAGATTTAAAATCCATCATGAGCAATTGGAAATCTGATTTTTTCAAGGCTACTCTTCTGCTTATTGAATTTTTTGAACGACTTCTCCAATATACTGGTGAAGTTTATTGATATATTTACAAGAGATTATTTGTATGAAAGTTTAGCATTTTTAACAGAAATTTACAATTATGAGAACATATATCTAATGTTTCATTTAATAATATGAAAACATATTTCGATTCATTTTATTTTTATAACTAACAGGTACTTCTGCTTAATTATCTTAATTTATTATGTAATAGAACTGACAAAGCTATGGCTACATACAATGCTAATTAAATTACTAATCCATTTCACACTGATGTGTTATGTGTACTGTAATATATAAATTTTAGTTATTACATTAAGTGTGTGCAAGAGTTTGTCTTTTTGTTAGTACGTTTTTATTGGAAAAACTGGTAGATTAGATTTACTATTTTAAGTGATATTCTATTCCACTTGTTTATCTTTTTGTGTGTTAGATGGTATAACAAAGATAACAATTAATTTAAACAATACAAAACATTAGGTCGTTACAATCAACTTGCGTAAAACATGCAGTGAGTAAGTAGTCAATCTCTGTAACTAGGGGCACTTAGGTTGGTTTACATACAATGCAAACTGTTAACCATTAACACGATGATTTTTATTTAAAATGCGTTAAATATGAATCTGTAAGTTCTGAAATTTGAGATTGAGTAGCCAATGGGACGTCCATTGAAAAGGAGTGCAAAGGATCAAGAATAATTCATTCAGAAATCAAACAAAGTGGCCACTGTTCAAGAAAAGCTATAAAACCATAAAGGCTGAAGTCTGTGTAAATTTGTACGGGATATTAAATTGTTTTCATCAGTCATCAAGATTAATGAGTGCTTTCTTATTCTTCAAATTATTGATAATGTACTCTTTGGAACCTACTACAATGATGGGGAGTTATAATCGATAACTACCTTTATGTTAAATTTTTATTAATTTAATTAAAAATAAAGATTGTGGGAGTTCGATTACAACAACCTGTTATAATCCTTCATTAGGTACCTTGTACTTCAAAGTAAGGTTGAACAGAGCAATGATCTTAAGATCAATAAATGATCAGGGTGAATTGATGAACCTATCGATTTACTATGATGAAAAGGACGCTATTCTGATAGTCGACAGAACCAATTAACTTATCAAAAGTCATAAAAATCAAAATCACATTTTTTAGTATTTTTTGTTAAAATATTTTTCATAAAATTATCTAGTTTACTTTGATTTTATTTTTTGCACAAACACATTTTTCTGTGTTAGGGGGGTTGATAACAATTTTTTGCTAGAACCCTATGTGGTGATTGTTGAAAAGATTGCTGAGTAGTTGAATTTCATGGAATGCTAATATCTAGTGAAGGAATTGAATTTTTTTTGGTCACTTCATTTTCCAGTAGCTATTATGACAATTTGGTAAAATTGTAAAAGTGATATGTTACTTCTTGGGTTATTTTGATACTATATAACTTATAAACATTGTGCATGGCATAAAATAGAAAACATTTTTGTCTGTTGTATGGGTTGTTTGGTTTTATTTGTATATTACTGAATTGACTTTGAATTTCCATCATTTTAGCAGAATGTATGACATCATATTCAAAAGTCTTATCTTTGACAAAAAGAGCATATTTTGCTCGTTATAAAGGAATATCATTTTTGTTCTCTGTAAATTCTGATTTTTTAACAGATTAGGGAAACCTCTGTTGATTTTCAGTATACCACACATTGCTTCTTTTTAAGAAGTTTGTGAGATAAGCCTGTAATGTTGCATCATGTGGTTGGTTCTCGGGTTATAAGGCCGTGGTCGGATGATGCACCATAACATCGGCTGTGAAAGTCTTCGCATCTATTTGATAAACCTGCAATGTTATAATAGTTGTTCATGTAAACCCCCAAAGTATTTGTCGAAATAGAATTCAAGTAATGTGAAAGCACAGTGTTTCAAAATCATGCCTAATCTGTTGTATATTTGAAATTTGCATATGTTACAGAAGAGCTCGTTGCTGCCATGGTATATAAAACAAGAAAAAATAATCACCCAAGCAATGCAAAACTGGGCTTATTTCACATCTTGATTCAAACTATTCTTACTAAAACGTGAAAATGTCTTACAATCAATTTTGCGACATAATTTGACAAAATCCGAGGTTTTCTTGATACAACTTAGCGTTGGGTGTTGGTGAGTCATAAAGGCGCCTTTCGTGCCGTCTCACGGGGGAATTAGGATGTTCTGGCGGACCTTTTTGATTAATTTCACATCAGTGGTAGAGGCTACTGACAGTCCTAAACGTTCTCTTATAGATCTTGAGAGCTTTGGGAGAATTTTAGACAGCATAGAAAATTCAAACATGTTTTCTATTGTCCAGTATATTTTCTTCATTGTACTAGTAATTAAAATCAGTTTTAAACATTTTCTTATTTTTCAGAAATTTGTTTCCTTGTATTAAATATTTTAGTAAAAGGACGCAAAGTTTCACTAATTACCTGATTCGCTTGATAATTTAGGAATAACCTCAACTAAGATTAATAACCTTCTTATTATCAATTAGTATCTGACCCAAAATTTTTAGTGAATTTGAGAGAAAGCCATCGATAGTGTATGTTTGAAGACTTCACGTTTTCAATCTCAACTTTATCTTCACTAATGTCACCATTAGTATTATGACTTGCAATCAAATTTTTCCAGAAATAATTATCAAGTCTGATTTCTTTATAATCCTCATTTTGAAAGCCCCAAGTATTTTTTTTTTTTTTGAATATGTACGTTGAGGCAGTGTGCCATTATAAAAATATTTTAAACGTAGTATATGATGTGTTTTGCAAAACGTAAAAGGAAATTGATCTACAAGTGATCAACTAATCTCCAAACAATATTAACTGAACTGTAATATTTATTTTTAAATGTTTATTTTTACCTGAAAAGGTTGATTTATGTGTACATATGAAAGATTGTATGTACTGTTCAGAGCTATCTTACCTAAAATAATTAAAAACACGATTACTATGGTTTTAACAAAATAATAAGGATCAAATCACCGAAAGTTTCCTAAATGACTAACGTCGTCTGTAGTGGGCAAGACAAAAATGGATTAAATGACTAAGGTCGTCTACAGTAGCAACTATTTTAAAAGGCTATTGTTTGATTATAGATTTCTACATAATTTAACAAGTAATAATTAGAACGTGCCTGTTAACTAAATAATTAGACTTTCACTGTCTTTTTTGTTTGCCCCAAGTATTAAACATAACTTCTTTTGATAATTCATGATTTAATTGAATGAGCGTCTGAAACGCTTTATGATCTATAAATACCATCAAATGCATAGAAAGAATTTTAATATAGATGTGTTCAGGTTAATTTTTACAAAAAAGAAATACAAATCTCACTTTCCAAATTGTTAATTTTCCTTCATCTTATTCAATAAAAAATATCGCTCGATCATATTTCTTTAGATGCAAATGATTTGTCTTCAATTTATTTAAATAATTTTAAGTTTCCTATTTATAAATAATTACGATCTCTTGAACCAAAGAGCTATGTTCATCTTCCATAAGAGATTCTGTACGACCTTGTTTCTAGTTTATTCAATATAAGCTACATATTTTCTGAAAATATTCTTAACGCTGAATTGAATGGTTGTAACCATTTTTAAGTGTGTCAATTTTTGGAGTTGAAAGTAACATTGCGTTATATGGGAAATTTTTTTTCAATTTTTAAAACGTTGAGATCCGGTGATATTGATTCATTCTGCTTTTCAAATATTGCTAATTAAGCTATAAGTTCTAAAAGACACAAGAACATTTTAAAACTTAAGCTCAAAAACTTCGAAAACTTTTTCTTCAAGGTAGAAATCCTAATGTAACAAAATAATTATCTAGTTATGTAATTGTTAAACAAATTGAGTTCTACTAGATGTTTCTAAAGATAATTAGAATTTTTATTTTTCTGATACATTACTTTTTATTTATGACACATAATGCATTACATCATATACTGAATATAGTATATTATATTAATTTTCTATTTAAAGCTATCCATATTTTTGACTTGAAGTTGCTTCATCGCCTTCTTTATATGGCTGGGAAGTGTTCCTGAAGGAATTCCCAGGATGTCTGATTACTGGCTATTATCTATCAGTCGTAAGAGAGGAATCAGATGAGAAAGACATTAATTGCATTAATAGCATAATGTTGTTCACAACCCATTATGGCACTAATAGTATGTATAGACCAAGTGGTCAACGCCCTCCTTATCAAGATCCACGAGACTGTACAGTATACACTTTACTGTTGCTGCTTTGTGATTCCATTTTGGCTTTGACAAATATCTACCTGTTAACATCAATACCGTGTTGTACAGTCAGATTTGACTGTTTTTTGCTAACATAGAAACTGTACATGCCATTATAGGCGTGGTTGTAGGAAGTAATATGACTTTGCTTAACCTAATTAACTTTTAGTGGCTAAATTGTGGGAATTCTTTAAGTACATTGACGTTTTTACATTGAGCCTTTCTGAAACGACTAATAGCTGTAGACAATTAGTGGTCTCTAACCGGCCTCTGCTGTTGCATCTTCATCATAATTTCTGTATCTTCGGGCAACGTATGTTGCCTTGTTGGAATGGTCTGTTCTAAGTGTGAATGGCATTTGATGTCTCTGTTTTGGTTATTAACTATGTATCAAACTGCTGTACGCCAATGAGACGAATTTGCGTCTAGATTCTTAAGTTGCTTTTGTGTTCCTTTGAGGAAGAGGAAGGCTGTCATTTCAACGAGCCCACGCGACTCCAGTTCAGCTTAAATTCCTATGAAAACCTCTCTCTAACACAAACACGTCTCCAGCTTTGAAAATGGCTGTGAACTGCAGTTGCTTTATGACATTTTGCATAATGTTGGTGTCTGAGACATACATCACCCTTGTTGAACATTTCACTTGTTTGCAATACAAAGCAGTTAATCAGTAACCCATTTGTTGAAGTGACTATCATGAGTTTCTTGAAATTTCCGTGCTTGTACGAATTTACGAGTCATACGATGGAAACGAATATTCCATTTTCTTATTTAGGTAGAGGTATGTTCCATTTCATAAGATAACATTCGCATCATTTGTCAATTAGTAAAGAATTTGAGCAAAGTCATGTTCGCAAGAAATTCTTGTTGTGTAATGACGCTTGGGCCAAGGGAACAAGACACCAGACTTGGTCAGCGCTCATGTAACGTTTTACACTATTCAGTGGTATGTTCACAAAAATCATCTGCGCAGTATGGAGTGAGTCACCAATATGCAGTTTTTTCAAGTACATACCCTGAGGATGCCTATTGGCTAGTGTTAACTTCGTACTCGCAAACTAATTCGTCAAACTGCTATTTAAGCGCAATTTCTCAGTTATTTTGCCGTCACTAATTTCATCAAATAATACTTTGCATAAAAAAGACTATTACTTTCATAATATTTACCAGCAGTTTGTGCTATTGATTCATTATATGCTACTGTTAGCACTGCGTCATAGAGCCCTCGGTACACTTCGTTCTTATCCAGATGCTCACTGAAAATGGCCATCTTCTGTAGTACGTACATCCACATATAACGAAGCATTTGTATTCTCACCTGGTCAGGTACCAATAGGAGATTGCAATTGACACATTTAGCATTATGCATCAGACAATTTCAGTATAACTGTGGTGTGCTATGAACGGGTAGAATTATCATTGGCTCAGTTTCAATCGAAGCAGTTGCCAAAGTCAGATCACGACTCGTCAGTGCTACTTGAAAGGTGTTACAAAACTTCCTATAGCACTTTGTAAGATAATACGTACCTATCAATTTTTAAATCAATACCCTTGTTATGTACGAGAGGGAAAAAGATGAAATAATGAATATTCACTAATTTTGATTTTTGTCTTTGTACTAGTAATTTGTCTTTTCAATCGTTGGATTTTGATGAAATTTTCAGTTGAATGATTTCTGACATAAATATTTTCTTATATTTTTGACATCTTCAAAAAAAAATTGAAAAATTTGAACTTTATTTTGAAGTTGCTCTCGCGTCTTTTAAAACTTGTTTTATAGCTCATTAAATAGATTTGAATTAATAATATTTGAAAAGTATGATGAAAATACTATTACTGGCTATTCCCTTTTAAAAAAACGCAAAAAAACTTTTCTCGTAGACGTAATGTTAATTTCAAGTCCAATAAAAGTATCTTCCCGTTGACGCATTTAAAAATACTTGTCATTATTGAATTTGGTGTTCAAAATACTTATGGCTAATTCAATGGAATTGCGTGTTATTGACTGATAATTTAAAGATTTGACTTTACATCGAAAGAGATTCTAACAACCAGTTTTTCAGTGTTTTATTTTTTTATACAATGTGAGCATTGAAAAAGGCCAAAACTTTTGTACGCGTATATACTTAAATATACTAAGATAAAAAAAAAAAACGTAACCACTCAAAATGTTATTTACCAATGTGGTTTGTTCGTAGGCCTTTTACGATACAAGGTGGACTTCCAGAGTATGCAACTAGATGACTATGCGAATGGAGAAGAGTTCGATCTGGACGACTATTAAATTCCTGTCAAATATCATAGGCTCCAGCTATGATAAATACTTAATAAAGCCAGCATTTGTAGGAGTAGTGCCGGCACGGGCGGTGCGGCATCCGTTGCTCATTTCGGACATAGTTGAGAACAACCGGTGATAGCACAATTTACGGTATTAACATTAATTTACTGATAACCGGAACATGATATATTCAGTTTGGTTTGTAATAGAAGGATCTAGGAATAAGTTAATTGTTACATTGCAATAATACGGAAATTTCTACATTGATGATTTATGTAGTGAAAGTTATTTATATATATATTGATGATGTTTATAGTCATTTTATTTCTTTAAACCTTGTTATTTTTTAAGTAAGCGGAAATCAATGAATGTAATTTTACATCAAATATAGCAAACCTGTAATAGTAGTTAATATCTTTTGAGTGTTGGAACAGGTTGAGTGCCTTATAATTTGTTTTTCGTCTGGGCCTAGCAGTTAGGATTTTGCAGTAGAAAAGGTGGCTAATTCTACTCATAACAGGCGGAACCGTGTCTTAGAATTGGCCATTTTTGTGTTGAAGCAATTAAGGCGTAATTATTTGCTTCGGTGAACTGTTCAAAATTAGTCGTAGTATTTAGTTATGAATTGTATGCATTGTGGTAATTGATCGTAAATAAAAAAGCTATGCTTGTAATTTTATGTTAATTTTAATATATTAGAAAGCATAGTTGCTCAACCTGTTGGGTCGATTCTTTTATGCTGATTATGCCATTAAATATATTTAAGTGTGGGAATAGCAAGCAAAATTAGACTTTGTTTTTTTCTTTTAATTTATGTTGATATTTGAAGGAAATAACTGTTTGGCGATTTTTTCAATAATAAAATTTGCTATTGGGGTGGTATAGCTACTGCTAGTATTGTTGGAACAATCCTCAACATTCCTGTAAGACGAAGCAAAAAGCGTTTGTCGACATAACTAGGCGACTGCTTCTACGATTGCTCAATACTTGAACCTTGTATAATTTAACATGCCTTAAATGATCTAAACATATTCAGTAGTCACTTTGAGGGAGTCGTGCATATTAACTTGATGTTCGAGCGCAATTTGGTTTACGAGAGTTACTATTTTCCGACGATAGCCATTAGTTCAACTAATTGTTCATACTTTCTTGTGCTTGTTCTCATTTATATGAATAGTGTGTACATTGACTCGTTAATAGGTGAACCAGTGTTAAGTAATTGTTGTATGGAACCAGGATATTAATAAATATCTACATTTGTATTGTTAACTCATAGTTGCATATTATGTTTGGTAAAATGTTTGCATTTTGTATGCACATTGTACATAAAACTGGGAAGTATTAAAAACTACCTAGAGCAAGAGCACATTCTGTTTGTCAAACCTCTTGAATTGTATCCCTTTGTCTTTGTTTTTCATTCATTTTCATTGTTACCACTCATTTTCCCCACCTAACAATCACCGGACTTAAAATTTTAAATATCTATTTATCTTTAGTTAACAGTGTATAAGCTTAGATATGCTAATTGGTAACATTACTAGTACACCTCAGACCTATTAAGTCAAAAATATTAACAAATCCAGATAGGTGGTGGTCAAAAACTTTTGATTGGCATTAGGAAGCAATATAAATGATCATATCATGACTACTGTGAGGTGCACATTTTGTTGCAATGCTCTTAAATTACTGAAATGATGCCATGTATCTTTTACATTAATATAGAGTATATTATCATTCAACTCTAGAATGATACAATTTAGTGTGAAGAGGCAAATCATACTATTAGCTATAATAATTTGATGAACATATATAGATGTGACAAATGCTTAGCAAGCATTATTTGCAGGACTATATTGTTTTCATTAGTATCTGTGTGGATGTATGTTGAGACACACAGTGCAGATGGACTCAGACTTATTCCTGGGGCTTGGAAGCCTCTGGCAGGTCGCCTACTCAGTGATTAAAAATAATTGAGTATTTGTGCTCATTTCGAACAAAGGGTAATGTGGTAATCTAAGCCATGGTGCTTGCCACATTGCCCCATAGCAAAGATGGTGCATGACGCCTGGGCAGAGAGCAAACATTTGGGAGCTTTAACCACTTAGTTTGCAGACTGGGCGTTAGAGCTTCACCATTATTAACTTTCAAACGCGAATACGATCCTGTCTATCCGTCTATCGACACAATATCTCCAGAACTACTTGACCGATTTACTTCATATTTGTTTAGTAGATACCGTAACTTGGTGTCTACATCAATATTGAATTTCTTATCTGTAGCTCTAATTTGACCTGAGATACGGAAGGGTTACAAGGTCACATGGATGACTTGCTTTGCTTTCAAAGTTGCCTTTCTGGGTTTTGCATCCGGCTTATTGTTTCCATTGTGAAGATCAAAAGAGATGGGATTATAAAGAGAGGCAAAATAGAACACTCTTATTTTCTAATTTGTTGAAATATTTTGCCCTACAAATTTAAATTAAGACGTTTCAAATCAAAATTGACACAAAAATATTTTATTGCCATATTAACAACCTGTTGTATTCTAATAATATTTTGATATTTACATATCTTGTGAATGAAAAGTAATTTAATAATTTATTGATATATTATTTTGTACTTGTGCCATTTTTAAAAAAGTAGTTTTATTTAATTACCAAAACACGTAAAAAAAAGTTTTTCTACATTTTTCTGTGATAAATTACTAAAAACATTGAGGTGAGAATGGGCAACATCAATTCTGCACCAATCTTTTTGAAGCAAACGTTTTGCAATAGCAGGGCTAACTCAAACATTTTTAATAACTTTGAATAAACTGAACTTTTTCAAAAGAGTAAGCATTACCTCGAAGTTTGCATAACTATAGTTCTCAATTTAAATTTAGTCAACAAGATGTTCAATTGGTCTGTGGTGATGTTATCTATTCTTCCTCGCAAGCTTTAGCTTTTTGATACGTCTATTTACAGTTCTTTTAATTAGCAGTTGACCAATATCAAAAGCAATACCCAGGTAGATACACTTGTCAATATAAGTAGTTTTGTGGGACACATTATATGGTTTTTCAGCTAGAAATTTTCAATGATAAAGATTTTACAAGAGCTCAAGCGTATTATGGGGCTTCTAGCAAACAGGGCAAAATGCGCATTCTTTAATCAAAGCACATATGGGGACACAAGATGTTTAAAATTCGATAACTGATGAATATGAGCTTGTCCAAATTTTTGCAACGCCTGGTTCTTTAAAAAAATTAGAATTGGTAAAGCAAGAGGCAAAAGATAAAAATAAAGAATTTAGGTTTTAAGAAAAATCCTTGAAGAAAAGTCGCATCAGGAAAGAAGAGAAAAAACTTAGAAGCACCGAAGATGTTGGAACCTAAAATTGATTACCTACTCTGCTCAAACACATTTTCAAGCAGTTGATCTCAAGTAAAGTGACTACAGTGCAATATTTGCCAAAATGGGCCTATGGACTTTTTCCAAACGACTATCTATATTTGTAATCCATATAATCTTTCTTCCAAGCAATGAACGACTGTATTTTTAATTGATATTTTTTGTATCCCCTCGTGAAGCTGAATAAATAACGTTGCATATAATCACAAAAATAATGAACTGTAGAATTTCAAGGTGATTACATACTCGTCGGAGATTCATAAAATTATTTGAAAAGGGGATTTTAAAACAGAAACAAAGAGCCATCTTCTATAGAAAATATAAGCGCCCAAAGCCAGACTAGAAAATTATATGCGATTAAAAAGAGTTTTGATGCTGTTTACGAACATGTAATATTTATTTTGATGTGATATCGGGAAGTTACTCTCTTCAAGACTTGAATTATAATGGGCGCCTTTCGATGTTTAGGGCTGAATGAGTCAGGATGCTAGGAGGAGTTGTACTATGAACGGAAGAGCAACTAGAGGCATGTCCGATGAAACTATGGAAGCTTTAATGAAGTAACTGGTCAAAATTTGATCCGAAAAATTAACTTTTTAAGTCGAATCTAAATTCTCCATAGATAGTTGTGTGAACATGCGTTATGATAATGTAATTGCCTTTCTTCACATATATTGCCAATAGTGTTTTTTATATGTCAATTTGGAACATTTTTCACATATCTGAAGAAATTCCTTTTGGTTTAAATATTTTTTGTTTTCAAGAAGGATTTTTATCCAGTTCAACTATATATATTCTTCACTCTAGAAGCAAGGCTATTGGTATTCATCCTTTGCTAATGGCATATATAACCTCCAAGACGCCGAAAAGTATCCAAAGAAGCAATTCGAAAATAGTCAATTTCTTTAGATCGAATTTTCACAATTGTCTTTCACTTTATTGGAACATTTCTAGTGTCAGTAGTTAGTTGTATTTATAATTACTATTTTATTCATGGTTTAACTTGCCCTCATATCCTGTCGAGTTCGGCTGTAAACAGCGAAAAACGCATGTTCTCCATGGACACCAACCCCGAAAAAACTAGCTTCTCAACATGCACCAAAATACATATTATTAAAGCGCCAATGAAAAACACATGCTGTGAATTGAAGAAGCAACTGGTTTGGGGTTTTTTAGATTTGCCTTGAAGAGATGGGGTGCGAGTTAGTTTTGAATGCGATCTGAATTAACAACCATGGTCAGATAGTAGCAGAAAAAGGGTAATCTTTTGACTGAAAATGGTATTGTGAGGGAAGCGCGCGCAAAATGGCTCCAAGCACAAGTTAATAAATTGTTTGACTTTCAATAGGGCGCAATTTGCGTCATACCGTGTTCCTTGTAGTTTGTTATTAGCAGTAAAAGTTCTCTTAGTTGCATATATTTTTTTGTCCCACCTTCAGGAGGAATTTTCTGAGAGTTGTTAAAACTAGTTTCATTAGTATGATCTTGATTTGCCTGTTTTAGTATTTTATTTAGTGAACGGCATCTCTTATGGAATAATTTTGGACAATACTCATAAGTAATTTTGGTGGCGTTAATATTGAGAGCGACAATTTGAAATTCTATTTTACTTTTAATATAATAATGTACTTGCCTGCAAAACAAAGCCAAAGTAGTTGGAAGACGTGAACAGTTAGCTCAATATTTGGAATGGCTTTTAAAGTTGGTTAAGAACCAAACCATCTATTATACAGATTTCGTAATTGGTCAATATATTATAATGTATTTAGTAAGGTTATATATTTATAGACTCAACCCAGAAATGTAAAAACAAGATAAAAAGTAATATCATGCGATACAAATTTAAGTGATAAACTGTTAACTTATTGGGATTTTAAGCAATGATTAGACGTATGTTTACAATTCAAAAACTTTCTAAAAGTGCTATGTATTATAATACTAGACTTAGAGCGGTTATTTAGCCACTACCATAGTGACTACATAACCACTCCAAATACGGTAGTGGCACTACCTTACATCAGCTGATTTCACTAAAAATAGGTTATAAGAAATGTCAAAAATTAAATTTACTAATAACTCGCATACAAGCCAATTCATCCATTTCGCCTTAGTACTATTTAATAATGCACGATGGCTAACGAACACTTATCGTTGTCATTGCCGCAAGATTTTCCAGAATGTTGGACCGACGAAGCCAGAATGAATGTACTGTTTGCCCCCTTTCGCAGCCGCAATGTTAATCCGCAGGACTGGGATTCCAAGTTGACATTCTGGAAAAACTTGATATTGCAATGTTGTGTCCACAGCCAGGTGTACACTTTTAAAGCAGAAGATCTGCAAAAAGTACTTACGGTAAATGGCAGGTATCCCAAGTGCTTAAATATCGTAATCGATGAAATGTACAAGAGTGGAGACATAAAGCCAGTCGAAGAATTTTTAGAAAAGCCGGCACAGTCGTGGGGTAGATGGGCTAGCGATATTTTTATCAAGAAGCCGATTATATGGTCGTACAGTAAAATTAAAAATTCGCTCGTTACACCTGCTTGGAGACCACACCTTCGTTTATATTTCTGCAGTTCAGAAAGAAGCAGAAAACTTGGTGGCAAAGCTACCAGAAGAGTTCAGAAACAATGTTTTAAATTTGCAGATGTTACTGGATGCTATGAAAATTGATGCAACTAAAGCAGACAGCATCAAATTGCTGCTTCATTATTTGGTATGCAGTGGCAAAGCCGATGTTAGAGAGCTGGAATCGGAAGCAGCTAAGAAGGTACCTTTGCATAATTTATTAATAAAGTTTGGAGATATTAAAACAGTCAAAGGTATTTCCGATTTGGATGTGAGTTTACATATTTTGGAGCAAAATGAAAAGATTCTAACTAAAAATTTGGAGAAATTGGAAAATGAAGCTTCTGTTATTTTAGCAGATGCAAAATCGCATTTAGTGAAAGGTCACCGGCAAATGGTAGGTTGCATGGTACAATATATATTTTTCTGTGAGTTCACCTTGTCTGTTCTAGGCCAAGAATTGCTTAAGGAAGAAACACGAAGTAGAAAGTAGAATAGCCAAACGGGTCAATGCTCTACAAAACATCCAGGTACTTTTGCTGAAAACGAGAGATGCAGATGCAGATGCACAGGTTTTGGACTCTTACAAGCTTGCCCTTTCAACGTTGAGGAGTACTTTTAAGGAGACCGGCTTATCTGAAGATGCCGTTGCAGACACCATGTCAGAACTAGGGGAGGTCTTGGACATGCATGCGGACATACAAACTTCACTTTCGCAGTCATTTTCTGAGAACGATGCTGAGCTGGAAGAAGAGCTAGCCGAATTGATTGCTGGAGACAACAAACCGACACCTCCAAAGCCGCCATCTCCTACAAAACCAACTGAGGAGGATGATTCGGATGATTTGGAAAAACGGCTGCAAAATCTGAGGATGCCCGCAGTGCCATCAACAAGTCCTGTAATAAAAAGCAAAGTGTCCTTATAAATTGCTTTTGTACAAAAATACTCTGTTCTCTAAAATGCATGTAATTTAAGACTAATAAAAATATGTTACAATGATTACCTTCTCATTATTGGTGTTTACAGATTTTTTAAGTTAAATATTAAGTTTTGTAGTGTGTCAAAGTGACGTTTAAATGTCTCGACTGTGTCATAACGACAATGAAAGCAAATTGAAAAATTTGTTCTAAGATTGAAAAAACAAAATTTGTTTTGGGTTCTATTATTTATTTTTAATTTAAATGAAGTGTTAATTTAATTATAACAATTATAATGGCCTCTTAGGTCTTTTTAAGGGCAAATGCCTAAAGGATTCAATTTTTTCTTATATTTTCTCTTAAAAACGCAATCTTTCCCAGCTATTTTCTTTATTTTATCTTCCCAGTGTTTTTTTAGGTCTTCTTGTTTACCTACTTCTCAGTGTTAGGGTCTACAATATTTCTAGTTTGGAGTACCATTTTAATTTTTTACACTCTGACACTACGTTTATTGTTTTAAGTTTAGGTTTAAATCTATTAATTTCATTTTATCACTTGTTTTTAATCATTGCATCACCAATCTCTTCAATTAGTTTTTGGTTAGAGCTCAAGTTTGTGTGCCACAAAACTTTCTTTAGGCTTGTTTTATTCGTTTGTTTTCTTCTTTGAATCCTTTTTGTCCAAGAGAAATTGTTTGGATTAAATAAGTTATTTCGCAATTTTCGAGTGTTACCTTGAAATTTCCACAATTTGTAATGATTTTTGTTTTAATATTCATCTTCAATCTTCTTTTTTCGATGTTTCATTTAGTTTTAGTGATAGCTGCAGTTCAACATAATGGGTAAAGCTAGGGGAGAGGGAGTTTTCTTGTCTTCTCTAAATGCACGTGCGCTGAATTGTTATTCCAGATTTGTGATAATAAATAGCGTTTACAGGCCATTGGTGCAACATTTTCTTTCATAACTTCTTATTTTTCGTCTTTTCCCTCCAATTCTGTACCTTTTTTTTCTAGATCCTTTAATAACTTTTGTATCCAACTTAAACATGGCCTACCTCTCCGTTTGTTTTCCCATAACATTTTTTCCTTAGAAACGCTTTTAATATTCCTCCTTTTAGTAACCGTTTTAAGTGCCCCAGCCATTTTACTTTTACGTAGCTGCTGATCGGTGCTTCTCCATGTAAGTCTGTATTGGTTTACTCTATTTATCGTCTACGTTTCACATCGGTAAGTCACTATTAATCTTAATACTCTCTTGTATACTTGCACTATTGCTCGCCACGACACTTATTTGGCCTTAAGGAGAGTATTGAATGCTCCAGTTACTCTGTTTCCTTTGCTTCTATTTCCTTGGGAACTGTTGGACACACACACACACACACACGTCTTCGATAATTCTTAATACTGCTTTCCTTGCTGTTATTTCCAAACTTCCTCTCAACTTCTCTAATTGCCTTTTATTCCCTGCCGGCAACAGTGTTCAGTGTTCCTATTCTATTTATGCCGCCTTTCTCATTTTGCCTTATGGCATTGGGTTTTGTAGCTATCTCTTGAATTCTGGTCGATTGTTAGCCAGTCTTTTTAGTTCTTGTTCTGATTTTCCTCTCTTCCTTCCAATTTTGTATATGTAGTCCAGCCATTGCATCCGTGGTCGTCCTCTGCCTTTCTTTCTCTCCGATCTTGTCTCCATTATTTGTTTTGCTAGTCTCATGTCATTCATATGGAATAAGTGTTCAATCTATTTAAGTTGTTTTTGTTCTAGCAGTGTTACCTCTATTGATTCTCTTATCCTATTTCTAATCCTATCGAGTCTAGTTTTACCTACTATCTTCCTGAGGTAACGCATTTCTACTGCTTGCATTTTACTTTTGCTTTTCTCGTTAAGTACAGATCTGTATTTTAGTATTGGTAGATATACTTGTTTATATATTTGTAATTTAGTTATCGTTCCCACTTCTCTTTTCTCGATTAGAGTTTCCTTTAGTTGTTAGTGTACGTGGTTCGTCTTTGTTATTCTATTGTTTATTTCATTGTCCATCTTTCCATCTTTACTAATTATTACACCTAGATTTTCTTTATTATCTGGTTTATAACTATTATAAATAATAGTGGACTCAGACTGTTCCCTTGCTTTATACCTCGCTCTAGGTTAAACGTTTCAGAAGTTTGTCCATTTAAACGTACTTGTGCCTTAACATTTTCGAATACTAGCTATATATAGTCCTCTCGGAATTTCCATTTCTTGTAGCGCCTTCCATGTGGTACTTCTGGTGAAATCTATCGAATGCTGCAGTTAAATCTAAAAATGCTAGATATACGGGCTTATTTACTTCTAGTAGTTTGTCTATTATAGTTCTTATTACATATATATGGTCCCGTGTTTCGTCTGAAAGATGCTCGTTTTTCGTTTATTAATTTGTTTTCTAGAATTTTTGTGTATATTTTTAGAGCCACTGATGAAAGACATACTGCTCTGTAGTTATTAGGGTTTGTGATTTTTCCTTTTTATGAATCTCAATTATTATATTAAATTGCCATTCTTCTAGTATAGTTTGCTCTGTCCGTGCCTGTTGATATATATAGTTTATTTAGCCAATTAGCTAATTTTTCTTTTCCATATTTTATTAATTCGGGAGTGATTTCATCTTTTCCAGCCGCCTTTTCTAACTTTAATTTTTTAATTGCGTTCTTTACTTCTTTTATTGTTATCGAATTAGTTTCGTCTTCTTCTTCTACTCTCTCATTTATATCTCTTATGGGATCTTCCTCTTCTTACTGTTCTATCTTAAACTTTGTTTCATAGAATACTTTCCACGTCTTCAGGATTTTATTATCTTTAGTTTGTATTTCGTTATTTTTATCCTTGATATTTCGGATTGCCTTTCTATATTTTCATCTTAGTCCTTTCATAGTTTGCCAGAATTTTCTAATACTGTTTAAAATTGTTTTCTAGTTCTTTTCTGAATTCCTGCCATGTAGTACGTTTGGCTTCTTGTACATATTGTTTTGTTTGGTCTCTTTCCCTTATATACTCTCTTCTATCTTCCTCTGTTTTCGTTCTTATGTAGTTACTCTAGGCTGTTTACTCTTCTTTCACTTTCTTTTTGGTTTTGTCATTCCATCATCTTATTCGTTTCTTACTATCTTTTGAATTGACTGCCTTCATTCCACATACTTTTTGCTGCACTAGAAGTGCTTTTTTAGAATTTCCCATCTTCTATTTAGGTCCCATTCTTGTCCCAATTGTTCTTCTTATTTCTTGTTATTAATTTTTGTATAACCATATCTTCGTATTGTTGTCTCATTTCAGGGTTTTTCAGTTATTTAAAATGGATCCGTTTATATATCTTATTCTTCGTCCTTTTATATGGTTTCCATCTCCAGTCCGATATTAGTAGTCTATGATCCGTGTTTAATTCAGCTCCTCTAATGAGCTTCACATCTATTACGTTAGATCTTATATCTCTAGAATATACTTTGTAGTCAATTATGCTCTTACATTTCTTGTTTTTGCTTCAAAGGTAATTTGGTGGATTTTCTTATGTTTGAATAAAGTATTTCCTAGAATTAATTGATTATCACTACAAAATTTATCATGCGATCTCCGTTGTCGTTTTTCGTCATTTCCGTACCAAATTGTTCCTAGTCCTTAAATGCTTCCTTATCTTCCACATGTGTATCTTCTGTAGGTGCGTGTATCTGAATAATTCTGACCTTTCCCTCTATTTCCGTTATTACATACATTAATTTGGAGCTGATACTTTTCCACTGTGTGACTATGGTTTATTCCTGGTGGCGTTATAATTTCCACACCCACTTTCGCTCTTTCATTTGATGCTACTCCTGAGTATCTTAAAGAATAGTTGTTATGTAGGGTTTTCTCCTCATTTCCTTTCTTTTTAACTTTTCTAACGCCGATTATGTCGACCTTGAATTTCTCCATTTCTTCTATGATCTCTACTTCCTTTCTATTTAGTGTTTTGACGTTTCACGTTGCCATTAGTGTCCGTTTTCGTTTGCCTCTTTTATTCCAGTCCTTTCCGAGGCTATTATATTTACTTTGAATTTATGTACCTTACGCGGGTGATTAGCCCAACCGCAAGGGCTCGTTACCTCGGGACAACGGGGGTCCGGTTATCTAGCAGAGGGTACCGCGTACAAGTGAGATTGGCATTTGCTTTACCCTCCCAGGACGATGTTAAAAAACGTAATTGAGAGTGTATCCCCCTACCTTAAACCTCTCTTTAACTTTGTTAACTTATCTAGTAGCTCTAGTTCCCTAATAATATTATATAGCTATTCCTGCTTTATTGCATCATAGGCTTGTCTAAAATCTATGAAACACGCATGGATGTCAATATCTTGTTCATAGCAAGTGTAAAAATTTGATTTGTTACTTATCAATTTCTCCTAAAACCCCCTTGAAACCCCAATAGAAAAACGCCTCTGTAATTTTTATACTCGTTTATGTTTTCTTTTTTATGTAGTGTATAATAATTTCTTTCTCCCAGGTTTAAGGCGTCTTTTTTTCTTGTCATACATACTAGATCAACAGCGTCAGTACGTTCGATAGTCCTTCGCCTCTATACTTCTATAACTACGCATTTATTCTGTCTTATTTAATTCTATTCCTTCATCTACTCTTACCTTCATTCCCGCTTTATTTCTCATTTAGTGTTTCTTGAAAGAATTCCTTTCACCTTTCTACTATTATTTTTTTTTATCTTTTTATTTTTCGGTATACTCTTTTTATTTCTTGACAAAAGTGGCGTATTTTCTTTTATATCATTCTTCTACCTCCTGCAGCTTTGCTTCTTTATACTCTCTTTTAGCTTGACGCAGGACAATGTGCGTTATTTTTTACTTTAAATAATCTTCATTTAAACCTGTCTATAGCATTTCTCTTGCTGTCTGCTTTCTTTTTGATTCCACTCTACATTCTGCACTAAACCAAATGCTGTTTATTTTTATGCTGTTCCTTTCTAGCATACCCTTTGTTGATTTTATCATGATTTTCTCGATATATTTCCAAACTTCCCCCACTGTTTCTTTGTTACACTATTCTTTTATTTTTCTTTTGTATGTCGTTCTCTTTTGTAAATCCTCTGTATTCCATGTTGTTCTCATTTCTTTCTTTTCATATTCTGTCTTTTTATATTTACATGAATTCGTATTCCTATTAGATAATGATCTGACTCCAAGCCTGCCCCTTTGTTACTTCTTGTATTTTTAATATACTTAACAAAACGTTTCTACGGTATATTAGTATATGGTCGATCTGATTGGTTCTAGTATGACCCACGTTCTCTTATGAATTTCTTTGTGTTCTAAAGATGTGCTCATAATTTTCATATATTTTCTTCTAGCAAAACCTATTAGCTTTTGGCCATTTACATTACTTCCCTCATACTTGTTATACGTTCCTATTGTCATGGCAAATATCGCCTGCTTCCCTATTTTGACATTACATTCTTCTATTATTATACTAAAGGGAGTACAAATAAATCTCCGCCCTTTTCTTCAAAAATTGGGCATTTATTGTGAAAGAAGGGAACCTTATGTTTTATTTAAAGTATTGTTCATCCCTAGCTCCCATACTTAAACTTTCTTCTTCATCTTCTTTTCTTGTTACACTTATATCTCTGCTGCATATGTTACTGCTGGTTTTAATAGTGTTTTATATATTCTAAGTTTTGTTTCCTTGCCTACCTTCTTATTTGTCTTTTAACACATATTTACGTAGTATGCTTTATTGCCTGTTTGCATTCTTATTTTAATATACATTTTCTGTTGTTTATTAGTACTCTTAAGTGCTTAAAGGTGTTTATTTATACAAAGATGTATTTCCTACTTTTATATTTTTCATTTTCCTTTTATTCCTTATATTTAGTTTTAGATTCGGTTGTAACCAATATTTTTTACGTGCTCCCTTTTAATACTTAAAAACTTGACTTCTTGCTATTATAACGATATCATCAATACACGCTATTGTATGTTTTTATTTGTTTATTATTGTTCTATCTATATTTATTTTTATTTCTATGTTTTCTAGCATGATATTATGTTGATAAAACATATTCTTGTCACATTCCTGTATTTGTTTTGATTGTAGGTTTTGATGTAGGTTACACATTTTTAATTTTAGTTTTATTTGTTGTTTTTAAGCTCTAGTAGCTTTTTGTTATCTAAAGATCTCTCATGTTCTCCATTAAGTATTTTCTCATTATTTATCTTAGGCAGGTTTGATGCCAGGATACAATATATGCAAGGTATGTCCGGAAAGCAATTAGACTGATTTTAGAAAATTAGTTAAATTGAAGGTTTGTTTATATGCATTTAACATTCTTTTGAACATCACCACACTGTTGTCAGGGGTTGTGTTACGCGTTGTAGTTTGTCTGGAAGTCTTGACATGGAATCCTTTTCAAAGCCCTTGTTAAAGCAGACTGTACATTTTAATAGTCCCAAAATGGTAACCTTTTAAGCTTTAACACGGTTATTCTTTAACTCATCGGTCAAAACCTAAGGAACCAATTTTGCACAAACTTTCAGTATTTGGAATTCTGCCGTGAGGATTTCGTGCACAATCGATTTTGGGACTTGGGCTTTATCTACTAGCAACTCCTAAACAGTTTTTACCTTAGCCCCGTGCGTTGCTTATCTTCGGCATTCTCCCTTCTTTCTCTGAACCCATCGTTCCATCTGAATATTTGTGCTTTCGATAAAACATCCTTTCTGTATCACAAGAGCAAGAATTTCGGTTATGAATTTTTTGAGTTTAATGCAAAATTTTACCGTGCATCGCTGATCGATACTGCGCTGCATTTTGACTCGTAGCGCGACGCTCAAACAGTTGCCCACTTTGCAAACGATCCATACTTTGTGTTCGCGCCAATCTCCAATTACTTTTATTTGGATTTTAAATTAGGGCCGGCCGTCTTTTGACTCCCTCTGTATACGCGCTTTAGTTTTTATTTGAGATAGCGGCGGCGAATTTTCCCGACCACGCGGAGCGCTGATATATAAAGCAGCGGCTTTGCCTGGCTCTTCGTTTCCACAGCGACGCCAACGTGCCAACCATCCAGGAGTATGTCTTCCAGTGCGCCCAACAACTTTATGCCAGCGTCCAAGATCACGGCAACCTAGCAGTCCGTGGCCTTTAGAACTATGACGTTGACAGGGGCGCCCGCCACAAGCGCCCGAAGATCTTGATTTTCTCGTAACGGGGTGCGGGGGCCGCCTGGGAAGCAGGCCAACCATTACCCATCAAATTTCACCGATGTGTTGAGGGTTAGGGGCTGGGAAACCCAGGGACCACCAATCACGTTAGAAGATAGAGTAATAGTGGCTCTTCGCTTTTTCGCTCGCTTCGTTTTGAATTTGAATTGTGATGGTTTAGAAAGCGGGCGATCGGCTTTAAATTTTCCCTGGTCCGAGTGACCGAGAGTTCGCCGGCGTGTTTCGTTTGGCGACAGGAGTTTCCAAATCCCGGTGGCCGTTTTGTTGAGGGCTTAACCTCTTCCCGAAGGTCGTTTTGTTGCCCGATTGCATTCGGGAGTTGAAATTTTCTGTGAGAAAACTCGGTTCGATTTCCCTTGTATCTGACTCGGCGAGGAATCAAGAAGGAACCTTTGCACCAGGAAAGACGCTTCCGATCGGCTCCGCTGTAACTTGTCCTATCTTTTCACCCACATCCTTATTTCCTTTTCCTGGACCCCCAGAATTACATCCCAGGTAACCGATTTATGCAGAACAGCGTCGCTTCCAAAAAAGGTTAGTGTTTCAGCTTTGGCTTTTGTTTGAAGTTCCGTTGTTTAAATTTAAAATTACGATACAGTCCAGTTCTGGTCGTAACACGTTGTAAATATTCAAAGACAAATGAGCTGGGTTGGACTGTTTACCGACATCTCCTACTAACCGTCAGGCTCAAAGACTCCCCTCCCCCCGCACCTTCTGCTCGGGCCAAGAAAATTAACCTCATTACTTTTCGGACTTTGTAAATTATTATATTGAATTTATAACTTTTTTGTATTACCGCCTCCATCATGTGAATTCCATCGACGGTTGACGTTTCTGGTCTAAGCCCTTTTTGGTAGTCCCCTATCTTCAATGTTGTGTATGTTATTAGTCGAAAATTTATTATTTATGTTAAAAGCTTATACGTTATGTTCAGAATAGTAATATCTTGATAGTTGTTGCACTCTTCTGTTTCTGAAATACCAGCTCTTTCCTCTATATTTCTAGATTAAGCTGACATACTTTTCTTTACAGTTTTCCTCTCCCCCTTTGCCTTAACTCTTATACAGTATCTTCGAATTATCTCAATTTTTCTTTTCTTTTACTTAACGGTTTTGTTTCTCATTTATTTTGTTATAATCCTGCCTTTTTCTTTCCGTTTTCAACAATAATCTCGAAAAACCCTGTATCTATATTTCTTTAAACCTTCTTAGGGCGTATTTAATAGTTCCTTCTGTATTATTTACTACTTTTTAGTCTATTTTCTCTTTTTTGTTTTTTTAATTTTTTGTTTTGGGTATTGTTTTGTTTGCTGTCGTTCTCAATTACTTTTATTATTTATTCAATATATTCTTTTTACAGTTTTCGTTTTCCTTTTCTTACATATTTGCTTGTCTTTCTTTTTTTACAGTTCTTAACTAATTTTCCATGTTTCTTTATTCTGTTTTATTACGGTTTTGCATTCCTTTCTCTTCGATGCTACCTTTTCTTACAATTCCTCCTATGTTTAATTCATGCACGTAATTATTCTTAACAGTATTGTTATTTCAATTTTCCCATCTTCTATACATTTTTTCTTTTCTAGTTATACGTTTTACTTTTGCCGCTACCAAGTAATGATTTGTGGCAGAATATAATGCACATTTTCCGGTTACTTTTCAATAGCATTCTTCTTTTCTGATTTGTACTTTACAATGATTTAGTAATATTGGGATGTCATGCTTTAGTATTAATTTACAAACTTTTACTAACTCGTTTAGTTCATTCTCTGCTTTGCACTTCCACCTAATTTCTTGTAGTGTTACTTATTCGTATGCTGTACCTGTTTGCCTTTTTTGTTACTTCTGTTATTTTACCGAGCACTAATTATTTTTTTATGTTCCATTTGTTTACCTAATTTGCATTTCTTGTTTTATTTATTTCCATTCCTCCCTTTCTATGCTCATTTTTATTTTCATTGTATCGTTACCCCATCCTCCTTTACTGTCTTCAGTAGTTTTTTTACTTCATTTCTGTCCAGAGGCTTAGTATAGATCACGTGCTGTTTGCTATTATTTCTTTGTTGTCAATGGTTATCGTTTGATATCAAATTCTTACTTTACTCCCTGTCGTGGCCGATTCTTTGTTGGTTTCAATATCTCGTTACATTTTGGTCATATCATTCTGAATCGATGTTGTTTCTTTTAAATTTTTTTTATTTGTTATTATTTTCTTTTTGGGCTTCCAATTCTTTTTTTCGCTCCGATGCTTTTGCGACATTTTCCCTATCTCTTGAAGGAGTTTGTTGTTTGAGATTTTTCCAGCTTGGCTGAATTCTTTTAATCACTATGTTGTTTTCTTTTTTAGGCGCTCACTTCTGTTTATTATTATATAGTTTCTAATTTTTCAATTGTTGTACATACGGTGTTTTTTGTCTTTCCATTTCCAACATTATAATTATGCGAGTTTAGTTTTTCTATTTAACTGTAACTGCCATAAAAATCAGAGATCAACACGAATGTGAAGTTAGTTCTTTAACGCGACCTCTAGAGCGGGGGGGGGGGGGGAGTAGTTTCAAACCACACTTTGAAGACTAGTGATCCAAAGGTTTATTCTTAGTTTACCACAAGCTTCCTCTATTATGGCACAAATTTTAAATGTGAAAATCGGTTAATACTAACATTATCATGATTGTGACAGGACAGTAAGGTTTATGATTATTTTTGTTAGTGATAACTGCGTGTAAAAGTTGTCATACTTTTTCTCAGCAACCACACATGCATAAACATGAAATTTGTTTTGAAGAACGATGTAGTCTCTCAAATGTGACCAAATTTCAAGCTTGCACATTGCGTGCTTGAGGCGATATTAAAAATACACTTGATAATGTATTTTAATGGGAAGTTGGATATTTTTTTTAATTTTCGGATGACAGAAACCCATTAAACAGTGAGATAACGGACATGTAATCAAATTAATTTACTGTTGGTTGAATGCTCTTTCTTATGCGCTCACCTTGGATGCTTTTGAAGGAAATGCTTAGATTTAATAAACTTCTGCAACTACATTTTTTGAAATAATTTTTAACCACGTTTTGCAGTTCTTAACAAAACTGGTGAATAAATAGCAAATAGTTAAAATTTGGAATTCTATTAATTACATTGTCCTTTGCCTTGAAATTAGTCTATGGTATGTGGTGCTCTACAATAACCTAATTGGATTTATATATTCATCAATGAATGTGAAAAATATTTGCAACAACATTCCTTACACATTTAACTGCCCTAAGATAAAATTATAAATATAGCCTCGTTAAAAAAAAAACTACGCATAACACACAGTCGGAAAGGTTATTATACTGATTGATAGCACGCCACTGAATTGACCCAACGATTGGAATTCCCACTAACATAACGTACTCATCCTGCGTAACTAGTTTTTATACGGAATTGGTACTTGGTGCAGCTGAGGTTAAACAAAATCGCACGAACTTCAGTTATGTTTGTTAGCTGAGTGAGATAGGTACGTTACTTTGTTAGGTTTTGAAGTTATGTATTGCCGAGCGCGAAGATACTGCATAGAGATTTTCGTTTTGGTTGGAGGTAAGTGAAGCAAATTATTTTAAGTCAACTTTTTTGTTCTAGTGGTTTTTACACAGAAATTATACGATTGTTTTTCTGTCTGCGTAAATGTTATTAATATCAACAGATACATGGGTTTTGTGATAAGTTATCTAAAAGACGTCTATCAAGTGGTGGTTATTTTTCTATATGCATTTCTTTAGAGGATTTCAGGATTTTACTATAGCACACGGCACTGTATTACACGGGACAGTTGCAATCGCTTGATGAGTGAATCCAAACAGACGTATCATGGAAATTCAATACAGGGTGTGGAATTCGCTACCCGAAATTTCGTAATAATTGTAAAATCAGTAAAGATATTGCAACAAAATTTGAAGCAGAGCTCATTTTGTGAGAAATGTGATGACATGACATGTGCTGGAAGTGGCCACTTCTTGAATTCAAATGGTATTGACCTAGGCACGTCATATTTTGGAAAGCCCTTACTAGAACGTATGCTATTATTGTCTGAATTTCTTAGGTGATGTTTGTTAATTTGTTGTGGTAAACTATCTCCCACAGAAAACAATTATTCGAAATTACTGGGTCACTAAAAAATCAGCAATTTGAAATAGGCACGTAATCAGAAAAATCCGGGAATTTCAGATTACGCGTTCTTCTAGAACGAGCCGTAATTTTAAATGCCATGGTACGTTCTCTGTATTTGGATAACTGAAAATCCCAACAAAGTACAAAGATCGGTGATCGGTGTTTGGTATGGGATTATCCATTAATCTCATCTTATTTAGCTTCACTTTAAAGCAGCTTTGGTCACAAGCTTGTTACAACTGGCTCCATTTCATTATTTTTTGTGGGGATTTTTGAAAGAGAGAAACTATCATAGCAAACAATAAACTATGGACATCTTGAAAACAAACGTTGCCGAAGAAATTCAGGCAATGATTTCAAACTACGTATCTTTAGTATTGTTAAATGTTAGTATCTTTAATGTTGTCAAAATTATTAAAGAAGTACTGACTTCAGTAGCTAGTGAGCCTGTATTTTTCTGTTGTTTTTAATTCAAGCAGATATTTAAACTTGGATTTTTGTTTTTAAATTTTACGTTGATGTTGCTTAAGATTTCCAAACACGCTTTTATTTGTTTCCCCATAAATTAGTACTTTATTCTTTCTAGCTCTGTTTGCAGTGCTACCACACCAATTTTCTATGAATTTACAAAACACTAATTGGGAAAGACATAAAATAAAAAATATTTTGATATAAATTACAATCTCTCCTATACCCTTGGATAGAGTAGGAACATCAAACATATTAATATCTGCTGTCGTTTGTTTTCCGGTGGTTTATTAGTTTTCAATCTCATCTGACACGGTTATCAATACGAATTTTTGATAAATCACCAATCCTTTGCGAAGAAACATCACTTCGTTCAGATGCACTAAATGTAAATATTTCACTTATATTCTTTATCGTTTGAAAAATTTTGAAACAACAGTTTTTTTTTCATTTTTTTCTTTGTCAGGATCTTAGCAATTTCCAATTTTGTCGCTGAATTAATAACTACCGTAGGTTTTCTGTTTTATTTCTATTTTTTGATCTTATTGGCTCTGTGTTTGGGAAATTTCATACCTTCTGGTATTAAATAGATTTTATTAGAAGGATGCTTGGTGATTAGGTGTTTTCAGGATGAGTAAGCTACATTTATTCAATTTTTAGACATGTAGAATTAGGTTCAGTGTGATCTAGTTCAAACCTCCTTAATGCGAAGCTGCATAAAAAATTCTGTAGAATGATGCTTTTTTTGAATCAGCTATTATACCATATTTACTGGTGTTGAGGTAGTGACATTGAAGAAACTTATTTACAAAAAGAAAAGCGGAAGACTTAGAAGATAAAATAAATCAATGAAAGCAGATATAAAATCAGAAAACTAAGAACGTAAAGAACAAGAAGATATGGAAAAAAGTAATCAAGCTTTGGGCCAAAGATCTGCTTCCACTGATTTCTTTCATCTTATTCTACGTCTTTCTCTTTCCTTTTTGTAGGTGGCTTTCTTCATGTTACCACCTCAACTGTTGTTTTCCATTCTTTCTGTATAGCCTAGCCGTTGTAATTTTCTTGTTAATATTTTATTCAGCTTATGTTCTTTATAAATCTCAGACACCTTTTGTTATTTCTTTTTATATAACCTTCGTACTTCATTTCTATGGGCTGTCATTATTTTCTAATTGATTTCTTTTTCTTCTTCCAGTTTGTTTATGATTTATGTTTTCAAGTACTCTAACTCTTCTACTTCTTCAAATGCCATGCACTCCTGCCCAGTCACAAACCTCTAAATTTCTTCCCAATCTTGTAGATGCTATGTTTATCATTTTGTATTTGTAGTATGTTAACAGTTTTTAGTGCTGAATATTTGATTGATTCTCGCTCTGCATTTTCTAAACCCAGCTTGGTACTCATTTAGCTACATTTCTGTGATTCATTCTTTTCTTTAAATTTCCGTTGCCATTATTTATAAACCACATTTAATATTTTAAATGTTTAGATAATTGTTATAATTTGTACCATCATATTTCTTTAAAACCCTACACCAATTGGTAGAAGGGCTCTTGATTAAATAAATAAAAAAACAAATATTTCTTTAAAATTGTTACTATCTCACCTTTTCCCAAATTTTTGCATTTTTTTTAGATCTTCAAAATAAATTCATATATTATTTGTTTTAAATCTTCTTCTGTGCATTTTGTGTTTTCCATTGTTATCCTGTTTGCCCCTGGGCTTTTATTATATTTCAACTGTTGTATTATTTCATCTATTTCTTGTCTTGTAGGTTCTTCAATTTTATTCCTTTCTTTCATTTCCACTGCCTGACCCATCTGCCTGTGTCCATCTCTTCTTCTCTTCATTAATTACTTCTCGATAATATTCTTTGCATATTCCTCTTATTTTATTAAGTTTTTACTTTTATCCTTGAGGATTGTTGTTTTTTTATCTTTTTAAAAAAAATTTTAATTCCGTATATCTTTCTTCTAATAGCAATTTTATATTTTTTCATTTTTTGTTCATGCGTACTCTCGTTTTTATATAGATATTTGCTTTTATTCTGTGTTATCTATATGCATCATCGTCTTTTTTTGTTTAGTTTTCAAAGCTTTTTTTATCTATTTATTTATTATTTATGTTTCTTTCGTAGATTCTTCAATTCACCATTTTTTGAATATTTGGATAATTTTTCTGCTTCCCATTCTTTATTATAGCTATAATAAGTTGTCCCTGGTCTGTTTTTTTGTTTATTATTTTTTCTCACATTGTTTTTGTACTTTTAGTTTTTATAGTTCGCTCATATTATATTGTACTCTGGGAGTTTTTTTAGTATTTTTTCGTTTATTTTAGCATGATCAATTTGATTTCTATACGAGTTATCTAGCGAAGCCCCTTTATAAATATCTACTGTGTACTTATTATCGCTATTTGCTTTTCTCTGTAACTTTTCTGTTAGCCCTTTCCTTTTACCACTACTTTCTGATATTTATTTTCGATTCCTATTATATGCTTGTAAATGGGTTACCTGTCTAATTTTGCATTTACGTTCTCCGTTATTATTTTATTGTATTCCTTCGTAATTTGTTGTAGGTGTTTTTTAATTTTTATAAAAATCGTCTTTTTCATTCTAGGTCTTGTCCTCTGTTGGAAGGAACATGTTTAGCATGGTTATGTCTATTTCATCTCCTATTTCTATGTAACATAGTTTGTCTGATACTCCAACAAACTTCTTAACTTTTTATTTTGATTTATTTGATTTCTTCCTATACGTAAATCCTGAATATTGCATATTTGTCTAATGCCGTAGTTAGTTTCTTTTATACTTGTTTCTTCCTCTTATTTGATTTTTGTTTCTTTGTTATTTGTATCTTATTGGTAACTGTGTTCTGTTTTTTGCCTGGTTTGTCTTTCCTTTTGGCTTCCTTGTTTTCTTCATTCAGTTTTTTATTTTTCTTCTTTACGCTTTTATTTGATTTTATTCCATCTCCACTGCACCACATCTGTTATTATTTTATCTATATTTCATCTTAATGGTTTTTCGTTTTCTCTTTTCGCTCTTTGCCATCACTTTGCGTTGTCCTTGTTTTTGCCTCTACATTACCGTATTTTGTCCTCTTCATTGTGTAGTTCAATTGGTCATGTTATTTTATTTAGATTCATTGTTGTTTTTATCTTGACATCTATTTTTAAACGCTCTTTGTTGTAGTTTGCATTTGTGCTAAATTCTTTTTATGCGCGTTTCACTACAATATTGTTTTTCTTTTTTTCTTTTCTTAAAATGTCATACTATTTTTGATCTTCTTATATTCTTTTTTATTTCTTGGTACTCCTTTTCTAGAATCTCATTTTATTCCTGTAATATATTTATTTGCGCATTGAATCCTCTTTGTTCTTCTTTGATGCTTTGAATCTCCTAATTATTTCTTATAGTTATTATTATGTTAAATAGATAATCTAATTTATTGTGGTTCTTTAGGTTTTTTATTTCTTTCAAAACAGCATTCCATTTCATTTGAACGTGTTCTCCTTTTTATATCTTTATCTGTTAAACAGTTGTTCCTTTTTCTATAATCCGCCATTTTATTTTCTACATTACTTTTACTTCACTCTCTATTTAGCTTCTTGATGTCCCCCATAGTATCTGTCAAAGGCTACCCTAGCAGATAAATTATCTTTAATAGTTTAAACTTTGTATTGTAAGAATTAACTTTGTGCTATTAATCCTATATTGTTATAAAACTCGCCATCGTCCAATTAGCCGACACTACGAGGAGCGTTTACCACTTATCAGTTCTGATGCACGTAGTTAAATTTTCATTTGTAAGTTATAACTTAGATTCATAGTTCGTTAGCTAGTCTCATTATTTATACTTTTTAAGCTTTCTTTTAACTAAGGAATCACTTTTAACTTATTTCTAATCACTCACTATGGGCTTATTTGTCGTAGAAGTAAATATAACATAAGTATCTCGCACGGAAGCCCAAATCTCCCAAAAGAATTATAATTTGTCTGTAAGAATTTTAATAGTCCTACATGAAGAGGTAACTTGTTTGAGCAATGTGGTGATATAGTATGCATAGTCATGTCAGTACCTTTATACAAGTTTATACGCTGCATAGAAAGTTGTCATATTACATATTTTAAGAAAGGCAGAATTGTCCTTGGAATAAAGAGTAGGTTTACTGAAATGTTTAATAACTTGAACATTCTAGCATATATGCGCCCTTTTTTTAAGCTAATCTGATTATTCTGTTTATCAATTCCTTGATCCGCAGACGTGTATTCTTTTCTCTATGAAAACTGTTTGGGATTTTTTTATTGTAACCCGTTTCATTGTGCTTATCAAAACTATGGCTCTAGAGAATCTACAATCTTCTCGAGATGGCAATGACGGAGTTGTCAGTTTTTCTAAAATTCTCTTATCCTGTCAATAAAAACTCGTTCTTGGTTTGGGGAATCTTAAAATTGTTATTCATATTCAATTCATAAGCTCTTTTGAATTTAGTCTTTAACACTAGATCCACTTGTTATAATGTAATGGTGCAGACTACTTTGGTTGAAAACATTCTGTTAACTTTGTAATTTGAGCACATTTTAGCTTCAAGATTATTTCTGTATTTCGCTTGGAAAGCTGCTCTTTTTACTTTTACAGCAGATCTTTTTTGATTTTGAGAATCGCCTCATTTCCTTTCTAGTTATGTCTACAATTTAAAATAAATTATTAAGAACAATTTAGATGTCGTTACTGAGAAAACCCAATTCCCTGTGGCACTTTTCCACTGTTCCCACTTTTTTCCTACTTACCTATGCGACTTCGGGTTTATGATCTAATAAATAGTTTATTTTTAATGACATCGAAAAGATTTCTTATTTTCTTCATCATACGAGGATAAGGTGAAAAGTTCTCGGCCTGACACAGAGATGGTGCTGCAATCGGCAAACAATTATGTTTCCTGCTTGGGTGCATGTGCCATTAGTTCGTATGACTAGTTTCAACTTGTTCGCTCAAGTAGTTTGTTTACACGAATTTTTTCAGTAGACATGTGTTTTTTGTTAAAATGGATAAACTTGAATATCGTGCGGTTACAAAATTCTTCGTTTTGGATGGATAAATCCCTAAAGAAATTCATCCGAAGTTGACAAAAGTTTACGGGGACTCTGCTCTTTCCATGTCAACTGTTAAAAAGTGGGCAGCTGAATTTAAACGTGGTCGCACATCCCTCGAAGATGACCCACGTGAAGGACGGCCAAAAACCGCAGCCACACCGGAAACCATCGAAAAAGTGCATGATATCGTGTTGGACGATAGGCGAGTGAAGGTGAATGAGATAGCTGAGGCTGTGGGGATATCGGAAGAAAGGGTGCGAAACATCTTGAACGAAGAATTAGGGATGCGAAAGCTCTGCGCACGATGGGTGCCGCATTTGCTGAATGCCGATCAAAAGCAAATGCGCAAACGATTTTCGCAGCAATCTTTGGAGCGATTCAACAGGGATTCGACCGATTTTGTGCAGCGATTTGTCACCATGGGTGAGACATGGGTCCACCACTACACGCCAGAAACGAAACAGCAGTCCAAGCAGTGGGTGGAAGCCGGTGGTTCAGCGCCAAAGAAAGCGAAGTCGATCACATCTGTCGGAAAGGTGGCCAGCGTGTTTTGGGATGCAAAAGGGATCCTGTTAATTGATTATCTTGCAGAACAATTACAGGCCAATAGTACTCCAACCTTCTTGACCAGCTGGATGCCAAAATTCGCGAGAAGAGGCCTGGCTTGAAGAAGAAAAAAATCATTTTTTACCAGGACAACGCACCTGCGTTGGCGATGGGAAAACTGCGGGATTTGGGATATGATTTGCTCGGCCATCCCCCCTATTTTCCTGATTTTCCATTTGTTCCCAAACTTAAAAAAATTGTTTCTGGGAAGCGCTTCGCATCCAATGAAGAAGTTGATGAATATTTTCACAATCTTCCAGATTCTCACTTCCGAGAAGGAATACTGATGTTGGAAAGGCGCTGGATCAAGTGTGTTGAAGTCAAGGGAGATTATGTAGAAAAATAAAATCATTTTTTAACTTAAATTTCGCTGTCTTTCATTGTCAGGCCGAGAACTTTTCATCTTACCCTCGTATTAATCTTGCTTTCTGTTATTTCGATGTCATATCGACCCTTTCAGTAAGACGATTTATTATTTGTGGAGGTAGTAGAACTTCGGTTTCATTATGCACAAATCATGGGGATTGTGTAATAATTCAAAGTGTCTTAAACAGAAATATTTGGAGGATTTTGATGTTTGAGGTATTTGGGGAACCTCATATCCAGATTCTATACCTCCACACCGGTTTAAGAATTACTTTGTACATTGACAATTTGTTGATTATTGTGAGCTTTGAGTTTTCACCAAGTAGCCAGTAGATTTTTGAGAATCTAAGCCTCCGTTGCTTCTGCTTACAATAAGTGAAGATATGATGTCTTCAGTTTAATCGGCGATGAAAAACATTCTTGGGTACTTTTTCTTTACAATTTAAGATAGTATGCTTTGATGTGCCATTTTTTAACTACATTCGTGGATTGTTCGAGGCAGTTTGTAATTTCTCTGACTCAAACTCTGGTTTACTGCTTAAAGTTAGGGTAGCTTTATCATCATGAAAAGTGGTTATGATGATATTTTAAGTAAGAGGTGTACATTAAATATAGTATTGGTCCCAGGATACGACCCTGCGGTACTCCTAATTTAATGAGGTCTACTTTTGTTATTTCTTCTTGATATTTGACCATCCTTATATAGTCAGATATGATTGTAGTACCCGATAGATTTGAGTATTTAAGTTTGTATAGCAGTCCTTGATGTTATCTCCTAGCTAATATCTAGGAAGGAAGCCACGCGATATTCCTTTCTTTTGAATGTGTTCTGTATTGTTTCGACAACTTTGGTGTATTTGCTTAATGAGTTCACCGAGTATTGGCTCAAGTTTTTTTTAAAAATATCTTCTCGAATATCTTGGATAAAATAGGTAATGGACTTATTGGTTTATAAGATTCCATTTTCTTTGTTAATATATTTTGTGGGTGTCTGTTATATCATATCGTAACGGGATGTTTTTTTAGGGTTTAAATTATTTTTAACTACTGTGAAAGCGTTATTTGCTGCGGAGCATCTAGAAAAGCTTTTTCTTCATTATTTTGAGGATGTTCTCATACGTAGTTTGGTACTTATTTTTCAAATAATCAGGGAATGCTTCTGCTTTTTATGTATCAGTTTATACTCAGGATTTTATATATACTCCTGATTTTTTAATTTTTGATGTAGCTTTCCACAAGAAATATTCCGTAGCTTTTGTTGAAGAGAGTGTTGTAAGTATTCCTGAATTGTTTTTTTCCTTCAGTAGCAGTTCTTTCAATTTGTGCATAACACTATTTTGGGCATTCTTAATGAGTAGTTAAGTTTTTATTGGTTTTTTTTCTTTTGAAATGTAGTTTACTTTATCGTTATAGAGCAGTTTATTGACTTGATATTTGTTTCAGGCATTGAGGCTTACGTGGTATTTTAAATTATTTGCATAAAATTATTCACAGCTTCATCTATTTCGTTTAAGTTTATAAAGAGGCCTTAGTGTTGATCCTTTTCTAAATACATTTCCTAAATAATTCGTAATCGGCATTCTTGTCGGTAAGAGCGGCTTATGTACTTTGTTTAATTGCATGTTTGGAAGAGTGTTAAAATGCTTAGTCTAGATTTTCTTCTACTATAAACTTCCAAAAAAAAAACACAAAAATCGATAGTATGAAGAAGCTTATCACTGTCACTATGTCAGTAAGTAGGCTTTCTAGTAGCCAGTACATTTAGATTATTCTTGTCAATAGACTTTAAAAGCTTTAAACTTATATGGATTATTCGTCTTGAGCTCCGTATGGAGTTCTTGGATTTGTAGTCACTGCTCTCCAAGGATCTGTTTCCGGAGATTTTTAAAAATTGTGTACTATCGTCTTCTTTAATTGACTGTCTCAGTGGACAATTTAATTGCAATAAATTAGCACGAGTATATATTTGATAAAGATATTAGATGCCTATAAATATTTCGTTATGAGGATCTTAATGATAATGGCATTGCCGCCACAGGACATACTGTCAGGGTGTTCTGCATCGTAAATATTTTATTATGTATTTTCAAATGACCACAGTTTGTGTTTTCAACATTAAAATAATATTGATATTGTTTAGTTTCAAGACGATGTTACCTTTAGTCCATAAGTGATAAGGCCGTAGGCATTCCATATAGCTATATTTAAAATTGAACCCGTTATTTAAGTTTACCGAGTAGCTTTGTTACGATTGTGCCCAATCAACTAATTCTTCATGTTATTGGTGTTGGATGTTGGAGTTCTACCGTCAATCACTGTTTCTTTGTTTCTAGAGGATAAGATAATTGGAGCATTTTCAGTGTTTGTTCTTGGAGCGGACATTTGAGATTCGTTCTTCAAGGAGAAAACTTTCTTCCTATAACATTGTGTGTTGAATTACCATGAAAGCTAGTGCTTTCACCACATTGCATTTGTCTCATACAAATGTTCTTGGTCTACCCTAACCTAAGATAATTAGATTACTGGGGTGTCTGTTTAGTTTGTCTAACTGATTTTAGAGGGTTATGACTATTTAATCTCATAGATGGTTTTTCATTTTTTATATTATTTTGTAACAAAACATATGCTTTGGAAACGATAGCATTAACCAAAAAGGAAGAAGACCTGAAAATTATAGAACAAAGATAATGAGAATAATACTAGGACCTAACAAAGCACAAGAGGGAGAAATAAGATTAAGAATAAATAAAGAAATAGAAGAACTTGGGGGGGGGGGGTAATATTGTCAGATTTATAAAAACACAACGACTACGATGGGCTGGACACATCATGAAAAAGGAAACCAATGGAAATGATAAGGAAGATCACACAGTGGACACCCTTCGGTCCCGGGAAACAAGGAAGACCAAGAAAAAGATGGGAAGACGCCCTCGAAGAAGACATAAAAGTAATGGGAATACAGGATTGGAGATCGAAATGCAGGGATAGAAAGGAATGGAAGAAAATAACTGAGACCGCCAGGATCAACAACAAACTATGAAAGATCCAGGAATAAGAATAGGATTGGCGTGAGTCATAATTCTAAGAATTGGACGGCTTAATGATGATGATAAAATGGTTTTATTATTTTTTTATGGTTCTAAGTTTAGGAGAAAGATCGAAAGTGGTTTCTTGTCGCGCTTGTTTATCGCGATATGTACGTTACATACCATATGACATTTATCAGCGATTACCGCTTTCAGTTCATCTAAGTCCACAGTAAGAGGAAATATCACGGGAGTGTTTTTCTTTTATTGCGCTGTTTTATTTAGTATTTCTGTTAGACATTCATAACATTTATTTGTAAAATTAATTTGTAATAATTAGCAAATTCAAACATGTTTATCTGTCAATTACAACAAAAGAACAACTAAATAATTGTATTTTCAGTTATCTCGTATTTGCTCGTTTTCGTAGTAGCAGCTGAAGATGATCAAGAGAGTATTAGGAGCTCTCGTCAAGCAAATAAATGCAGGTTAATAAATAACCAAATTAAAACTGCAGCAAAAAGTAAATTTTTATATTCTTAAATAGTATAGGACAGTTTACATGCAGTTCGGGTAAATGCATTGGCGAGGAACTCCTGTGCGACGGAAAAGCAGACTGCCAGGGAGACAACTCAGATGAAACGAGCGAACTTTGCGAAAACAATGGTTGTCTTAAAATTTTTTATCGGTGCCAGTATGGCGCATGCGTATCTCACACTGCTAGATGCAATGGCATTGCTGAATGTGTGGATAATTCCGATGAGGAATCTTGTTTCGAGCCAGTAGTTACTGAAAAGGTAACATTGCCTCCTGCGATAATGTAAGTGAAATACAGCTTATGCCATAATGAAACTAATATAAATGAATGTTTAAAATAGTGAGAGTGGTGGTTGCTTATTACCTAATAATCCTGTGAACGGTAAATTCTCCATAGTGGGCGGTACAACAGATGCCTACAAAAACGGTACCCGCGTCGCACCATACACGGTTATAACATTAACATGCAAAAGTGGCACTAGGTTATTTCCAGACAACTCCTTTTCTCTGTGCGTTGACGGCGTCTGGACTCAACCTCCATCTGAATGCATGAGTAAAACACTCACTAAAATAATCTTAATGTCAATTATATACATAATTTTTTAGCTATCTGTCCAACAATTACTGACTCAGAATCATTGGAAGTTAAATGTACCAGAAATGGTCAAAATTCGCCTTGCACCAATCCTGTAGAAAACACCGTGGCCATATTATCGTGCAAACCAAAATATGAAGACCTAGAACTACAGAAAAATCCTGTGCGTTTTTGTTATAATGGCAACTGGAATGGTGTTATTAGACAATGCTCTCCAGGTACGTACCAAATTAATATAATTTCTGTGTTTGGTTTGCTAACCAAAAATTATCTATAGTGTGTGGTCTCGTACAAGGCAATGACGTAACAGCACCATATCCATGGCACGTTTTTGTGTACAACGAAAATAAAAGCTACTTATGTGGTGGAACCATCATTTCCGAACGCATTGTCGTAACAGGTTCGCTGCAGAAGCACAATTACTTCAGTAAAATGCTAAGAGCGTTACAATGTGTTCTAGCTGCTCACTGCGTTGGGTCAGTACACGGTGATACTTTAGACCCATCCAAGGACTTCTTTGTAGCGGCTAATAAACGTTTCCGAGATTACAACGATTCCAGGGACGAAAATGCTCAGTACTCCCTTGTAAGAACAATTTAATGCTACTAATTTAATACATCGTTTAAACAGCGAGAGTGGTGGCCTTTCTTCGCAGGAGTCACATTTTTGGGAGAATTTCTTTTTCGAAATGAATAATTTCACCGGATTGCCTGGTTGTTACTCCATGTATGGATGCTTACCGACGGGTAGCTTGGTTGGCGCGAGCTAGCAACAATGTAGATGGCCACCCTCATTGCAATGAAATGGACATATTGATGGTTAATTATCTGATCACACAGATATTCGACTATTAAGGTGAAATAAAAAAAACCCTTGAGAAGACCAAGGCTAGTTATCATACCAAAAATCCTATGATTTTGTTTGGCCGTTATGGAGTGATCTGCGGACATCATTATACTTTATTTTATATATACAAACTCAAGCAGACTTTTCTCAACAATGTCAACAGAGTTGAAAAGAATGTGGGCCAGATGATGTTGCAGGGATCTGAAGAGATGGCAGGGGCAGAGCTGGGTGTGATAAAATCTCCCAACCCAAATCCATGATCATTTCAACTCGTTTTGGCGGTGTGCTCTTGTACAGGTTCTTAAAACAAAATAGTTTTCTTTTTCCTTTATCGGTATAAGGTCTTTTGCGTTTAGCAGGTCACTGGAAGCAACTTGTAGTATATGATGTCCCACTGATCTCCCCCAGGTATTTGATCGTGCGGTACTGGTCGACAATCAGCTCGCGATTTTTTTTTTTTGAACTATTGTATTCCATTTTTTGTCGTAGACCATAATTTAGCCCAAGAAATGTTTCTTTTAAATTTAGGGAGCAACTAAATAGCAATATTATAGCGCTTACTAATGTTTCCTGCCATGAGTTTGTAGGAAATATAACGGCCTTTCTTGTAAATCTTTCTTAGCTTGTCTAAACGATTGATGCGTTACTTGAAGTTGCTGTGCAAGCTCTGGATGTATGCGACAGCAGTCCTCTCTCAAAAGTTATTTTTGTTTGTTATCTTCGACCTTACTTAACTGTACAGAATGGTCGCTATTATGCAGATAAAAATTTTCACCTTCAGCTATTGGAATCACTTTTTGCAGGTACCGCAGAGAACAGCATCCTCCCCTAAAACTGCACAAATCATTTCTCGGACTTTAGTGGCACATTTTTAATTGAAGTGCTATTTATTGTACGACACTGTTTTAACAATTGAGTTTTAGGTTATGTTGGTAGAATAGCCATTTCCTGCAATGCGTTGTAATAGATGGCGCTTTACTATTACTTTATGAAGCGTACGATGTGAATGTAAAGTATTGTTGATTTAGTGTTTGATTGATTAATTGAGTTTAATATAAACTACATATATTTTGTTTTTTTTTGTATAGTATTTGTTTGGTTTAGGAATAATCTTGTAACAGATGGTTTTAGTGTTATTCTTTCCGGTACAACCACTTTTTTCTGAGATCGTTGTTCTGCTAAGTTTCGACGACTTTCTATACGTTCTGTCATTTCAGGAAAATCATTTTTGAATTCAGCATTTCATCATTTTGTTAACTTGTGATTGCCTTTTTTGTTCATAGTTAATTTAAAGTTCATTCTTACTAGCAGGAGTGATCAGCTTTTTATTTTTTTACATTTAAATGTTTATTCTATTGTTCGTCAATATCGTTCTCCAACGCATAATATTTATTCCATATATTAACTCGTTGTCGCATTAAATGTAATTTATTAAAATTGGAAACATTACCGTCTCTCATCACTCTTTGCAAACTTCTGTTCCCTTTTCGTGAGCAATACTCAATAAGGTATTTTGTTTTCTGATTCCTTAAATATGGCAAAAAGAAACTTTTTAATTATAACCAATAATTTAGCAACTGCTGTAGAACATTATTTGAGCTACTAGAGAATGTTGTTAAAAATTTAATTTATCGTTAAATTGGTGTGGTACATTTACAATCGTTGTACAATTTAAGTTTTATAATTCTTATACGTAGTTTGTTTTGAAGTCACATTTCTTCAGGTTTTCAATACACTCAAAACCCTCGTTCACGCTCCGTATCACATCTTCGTTTGATTCAAATTTTTATTTGGTCAGGATGATGAGTTTCTGGAATAGATAATAATGTTAAGCAGCTATATCTGGCAAATAATGTGGATGAGGTAGAATTTTAAACATTACTTTACTCATTTTTTGTTCAATCACACTGCTTAAACGAGTCAGTATATTGTTGTAGTAGAATAATAATAGTTTTTGGCAATTTTCGTGATTACTGCCTAAAATATTTTTAAAACGCCGTCTAGTATTTACCAGTAATGTTTTTTCCTTTCTCAAGTTAAACAATCAGGAAAATATAATATAAATCGTGTCTCGTAAAAATGAGGTTCTCCCCAAAGTCGTTTCATCTCGTAGAGTTCACTGTTTTGGATGATGTTTTGTTTTTGGTGTATAGTGGTATATCCTTTTGACCGTAATCACAAAACGCAGCAAAACATTTTTCATAAGTACTTCCAAAATATCGGCTGATGTTTGCATACAATTAATTGGTTTTTGTTCTGAATGATTAGTCTCTACTTTCTTCGTTAAATTTTTTCATACATAATGCCTTGGCCTTTACTAGCTTGCTCACTTTCAATCGTTGTCAGCCAAAACCATATCATGGACTTCATCGTTGATTTATGGCATGGCAACTGGACTTCTGGGATGTGGCGCATTTTCGATGCCTGTTCTGCCGCGCTTGAATTCGTTTACCCGAAGTCGAACAGCAAAACATGCAAGCAAAATTTGCTGTTTACCCTTAAAAAATTGAAAGACAGCACAAATTGCAATTATTGTGAGAATAATTAGTAACTATAGAATGTTCATCTAAAGCAAATTCTATGACCACCGCACATTTGTTGTTATCGCCGTCTATGAGAATGTAATTCAAGTTCTTTATCAAGTTATGTTCATAATAAATCAGAAATTTCTATTCACGTTAATTTACAGTGAAAAATAATTAACACAAACCGAAAATTTCACCACATTTAAATGCTACACCCATTGACAGAAGTTTAAGCTTATAGATTAGATGAGGAAAAACGCAATTAAAATTTTGGACCTCACAGAAAAGAAAAACGTGGTTATCAGAAATTAACAGAGAGAAAAGATTAAAAATGAAAAAAAAAACATCAGAGAGTGGGCATAAGTAATATATTTATTTAACGCACAGACAGCAAATGTTTTTATTAACTTCTAATAGCCCTAATCGATCTTTTTTGGTATTAACATAGCAAATTAAAACCTATATTAACCTGCTATCAGATTATCTAATGAAAATTTTTATTGAAAATATAATATAATTATTTTGTTATTATGATTTTGGTGTTAATGCTGTTGTATTTTCAGGTGAAAAGCATTCATATACCCGCGCAATACAGAGGAAGGTTAAATAATTTTCAAGCGGACATTGCTGTAGCAATATTGGCAAACAAATTAGTTTTTACTGGACCTGTGGGACCTGCATGTGTGGATTGGGATTCCTCCAAGACAGATGACAGTATAGGTAAAACGGCCACTGTGAGTAACATTTTAATGTACATATGGTATCCATAAGGATTAAACAGAAAAGAAATGTAAAACATTCTTGTTATTTTTTTTGAAGCATTGAGTTTGTTACCGAACATTGGGGAACGATATACCTATTAACATACTTAATTAAGGACTGACTGCGTCTCTCTTGGAAAACGTATAAATGGTTTCATAGTAGTTCTTTATTGCTTTCTATAAAATCGAGCTTGGCAAACGCTGGCAAGCATTTATGCCCTTAGTGATCTCGCCACCTAGAATAGTATAGGATATAATCCTAATATTTTATCCTAACTGACTCATGCTCATAATATTGATTTTCAATACAGAATTCATAAATCAGAATAAGTGGTAACATGATAGCGATAGCTAAGTTGAATAAAGTAAGAATTTGAGTGCTAAAATTTTTGGATTTTCAACGAACTTAAAAAGTTCGTTACTGAATTCTATATGTCTGTCGGTCTGTCGGTTTGTCTGTCTGTCTGTCGCTGTCACAAAATTATGGATTTTTTAAAATTTTAAAATGGATTCTTATAGGAAATTTTACGCTGATTTCAAATCGAAATCAAGTTTCTATCTCGAATAGTTTTCGAGATATTCGACTAATTTCGAAAATTACGACATTGCGATTTTATGAGTAATTCTTAAAGAATTTTGCTGATTTCAATAATGAAATCGAAATTCTATGTCGAATAATTTCGATATTCGATTTGAATTTTTGAAATTGAAATCGAAATCGAAAGGTTTAGTTCGTTCTGGATGTAAGAAATTCTTTGATGTTTGATTCTGTTGACTATATAAAGAGGAGCGTGATCATGTTGAGAAAATACCTATATAGGCCTTTTGAAGCTCTTCCAAATATGTCACGTTAGGAAATGAGTTTTGGTGTTAGCCTTGGATTTAACCGTTGCTTACATATGTCTGGATTACATATCTATTTTTTCACACATGTCATAATTCTCTAATTTATCTTTCCAACTGCAATGAGGTACCTTGTATGCTTTATCTGATTACTTACGTGTATTGTGATTAGCTTAGCTTGAAGATAAAGCTTCCGAATATACCGCACTAGATCTTTTTGAACGAGACTAATTTGACAGATTGTAACTGACAGCGTGGTCTCCTTTAGCGATGTAAATATTTCTTTGAGTTTTTGTTGTTTTGTGGTCGAGCTAGAATTCATGTATCAAATATTTCATATTCTTCTTTATTTCTACAAGTATTGCTTCAGAAAAATTTGGTTTATTTTTTTCTTATACATTGTATTCTTCAAACGGTTTGGATGAGATGTTGCACATCTGCTAATTATATATTATTTTTGTTTTATGGGTAACAACCCATTTAGTACCAGAAAATTCAGTTTTTTAAGTATATAAAAAAGTGTCAGTAATTTTATCTCAATATTCAAAATATCTTGCTGATGCACTCTTTTATCAGTTTCCACATTTTTGTTATCACTCGATAAAATATTTCCTATTAAGTAATCACTAGTGAAGACCAATTACCAGTCTGTGTGAGTTCAAAGCGTCAACTCCATTAAAATAAATGTTTGCTCGTACACGAATAGGTAGATTTGGCTAAAACACATTGGGATTTTTTTTAATTTGAAACAAAAATCTTTTAAGGAAGAATTTTAAAGTTGTCGGAAGTTTAGCTTGAAGTTATACCAATTGAGAGAAAGCTTATCTTATATTAAAACCTTAGATATATCTAAAAAATTAAACAAATCTCGTCAATGCTTGCAATCCATTGCAGAACTAAATATATTTTGAATTTGTAAAACGAGCGCTAAGTTGTATTAATGACATTATGTTGCAGATTTATGGGTTTGCTGGAAAACCGAACACCACGGATCTACCCGACAACTTGCAAAATCTAAATTTCAATTTGTTGCCCTTTGGACAATGCTTTGAGAAAGTTCCCAGCAGTTTCAAGGTGTACTTAACGGTCGACAAAGTGTGCGGATCGCTTGCAGATGACAGTAAGATGATTATTAGTTAGCTGGTGTTCTAAGCACAAAATAATGTTTTGTAGATCAAGCAATTTGCGCCGGTAGCTCTGGTGCAGGACTAATGCTCATGAAAAACGGTAGATTCTATCTGCATGCGGTTACCAGCGTATTTCCCTTGGGCACCAGCGTATGCACAATTGGAACCACTGGTAGTTTTACTTTAATGTCTAGTTACATCAATTTTGTGAAAAAATACGCAATGACCTCTTCCTAATTAAATTATCACTGAGTAGCTTAATGTACTTATTTATTTTATTTTTCCAGTTTCGTTTTGGTTTAGAATTGGTACAATAAATTTCTGCATGAACTTGCGGGTTTTAAAAACAATAATTATTAAACTTGTCTGAAATGTTCTGTGCTGAATGGATACCGTACAACTTACCATACTTATTGCTTTGCACGATATGTAACATGTAACAGGTAATAAAATATTTGTGAGAGAAAAAGCAAGACTGAGTTCTGAAAAAAGTTTAGTTGAAGATATATTTATATACAATTAATATTCAGCCTGTACATTTTTAAAGTTTCAAAATAATGTCCTTTCAAGCTGGATTTGGACCGGAAAAACAAAAAAGTCGAACAGGGCCAAGTCTGGGCTGTTTCGGCAGAAACTCGCTCACTAGCAGCAACGCATGGATCGGCGCACTATCCAGTTGGTGATTTTAGTGCGGACGCACACTGCTATTTTCTTTGGCTGTTTAAGCTCTTTCTTCCACGTAAAATGCAGTGTTGTCCGCCTATCGGGTGGCACAAACTCTTTATGGGCAACAGCTTCAGAATAAGACAAAGATAATGAGCATCGCTTTCATCTCTGATTTTCTCATTCGAACTTTCATAGGTCGAGAAGATTTGGTGGTGTACTACTCAGATCTTTGTAATGTTTGGGTTTTTTTTGTCTTCTAATAACAATAATTTTTGAGCAGATCTAGCAAACATTTCTCACATCTATTTTTGTCTGGAATTAACCTTTTTGTGAAGAGGTGTAATGTTTAAAATTTCCATTCACTAAAGCAATTCTAAATGTGTAGCGTAACGGGGTGTTTAACAGGGCGCTGAAGTAGTTTCTTTTCACACGCAGACCAGAACCACTTCAAGGGAGATCAAGTCCAAAAGGACACCCCGTTAGTAAATATGACATTACTCCAATCCTTCTGTTTACGAATCTCGTTTTTCCAATTGCTTTTCGGTATGGAACAGTTTCAAGGTCACAGCTCACTATGTCGTGTAGATTTTTCAACGTCGTATTATTAATACTCTTTTTGACAAGTTTGAATTTTTCTCAAATAAGTGTACTATCGCTTGATTGTCATTTGTCGAGCGTGCTTGTTTCATTCCCCGATTGGACAATTCGTAATCACTTTCTCTACTTTCGAATAAAATCACGTGACTGGCCCATGTAAGACACTGTCATTGTAATAGTTACATCCGGGTCTTTAAGGATGGTGACACGGAGGCATCGCTTTAAATATCTTTGCAAAAACAGTACTCGAATTTCTTTTAATGTGTTCAAAAATAAGGGAGCAGGCTTATGTATCTTTGAAAAATAAATAAATCGGTTCAAAATCGGAAAGTTCGCAAAAACAAAAGCTTGTGTTTTAGTGAAACAAGAAAGAAAAGTAGCAAATGATGTGCTAACGAGAATTCGAGAAACTCGAGGAATTTATTTTGAAATAACCGAAAAAAGAACGGAACTCTACGTAAGATATCAAAAAAAATAGCAACTTGTGTTTCTTTGTATTTACCAATTACGATCAAATATTTCTGATAAATTAATGTTGACCATTGTCAATATGTGTTGAATTTAACTCATTTTGTATGATAAACGCAACTTATTTTTTTTTCATGTTCGCGCCAATCTCAAACTACTTTTTATTTTAATTTTTAAATTAGGACCGGCCGTCTTTTGGTTCCCTCTTGTATATTTCGAATTTGAGATATCGCCGCGAATTTGTCCGATCACGCGGAACGCTGATATATAGGCCGCGGTATCGGCCGCGGGCCGCGCTTCGCCTTTCGTGCTTCGCCTTTGGTTTCGCCTTTTGTTCGCGCTTTTGGCCGTTCGGGCTTGGCCTTTTGTTATGTTCTCGCAGGCGTCGTTCTTTTTGAATATAGTTTGTGATAGTTTAAATTTTTCATAAGACGAAAGCATTTTTAACCGAGAGTTCACCGGCGTATTTAATTGGCAGCAGATGTTTTAATTTCTGCGAGGCTTTGTCAAAAGCTAATTTTGTGGCGAAATTCAATATTTTGCCGACCAGATTAACCTCTTTCCGGAGGTCTTTTTGTTTCCCGGTTGCATTTCGGGATTGAAATTTTTGCCGGTCAAACTCGGTCCATTTCTTTGCTCTGACTCGGCAAGGAACGATGAAGGAACCTTTGCACCAGGAAAGACGCTACCGTTCGGCTCCGCCGTGAAGATTGGGGTAACCCATCTTTTACCCACGCCCTTACTTCCTCTTGCTGCATCCCCCAGGATCAACAGCAGGGAACCGATTTCTGCGGGAAAGCGCCGTTTCCACAGGTTAGTGTTTTTAGCTTTAGCTTCGTTTCAAGTTCTCTTTATTCAAATTTAAAATTACCTATACAGTCCACTTTTCCGGCCGCACCAAAGCATATATTTTTTGTATTTTGTTGTATTTATTTTTCAAATCCAAATAGATGAGGTTAACTCAAGGAAAAGTGAGAACAACTTATTAATTATTTGTAGTTCTTTGGAAGTTGTAGAAATATATAATATATACATACATACATATATACATATATATATATATATATATATATATATATATATATATATATATATATATATTATAATATATATATTATATATATATATATATATATAGTAATAAAGGTACTTTACAATGATGACGTTAAAATACATTCTAAAACGTCTGAGAAATACACGATTATAACTAAAGCACTAGCAGAGAAAAAAATACAGTTTCATACTTATCAAAAAAAAAAACAAACAAGAACGTACTTTTACAGTAGTCGTTAAAAATCTACACCCAATTATTAACACAGGCGAAATAAAAAAAGAACTAATGCCACATGGGCACTAGGCCAGTATTATCTGGAGTATCAATCAGAGCATTACTAAGAAACAATTGCCACAATTCTTCGTTGAAGTAGTACGAGCAGTTAACAACAAAGATATTTGCAAGATTGATAGATACACTCAGTGGTGGCAAGTGAATCACCTCACGTAAAATGACAAATACCCCATTGTGTTAAATGTCAACGATCTGGTCATATTAAAAACTTCTGCAATAGAAGCTCATGCTGTGTTAAATGTACCGAAAATCACATGACATCTGAATGCTCACGGAAAGACAGAAGAGATGACGTAAGATGCGTCAACTGCAACGAAAATCACCCAGCCAACTATAGAGAGTGTTCCGTGTACAAAGAGCTGCAACAAAGAATGTTCTCTTTAATAAGAAAGAATCTATAGCAGCATCTTCACCCACAACACACATATGCCTAGGCAGTGAGAGGTAATTTCCCCATGACTTCCAACAACCCATTTCAACCACAACAAAATTGATCAACCCATATGACGACGTAAGTGAACTGAAAAGAATGATGAAAGGGCTAATAGAACAAATAGGAACAATGTTGAATCTATTAACGATATTTGTTGCAAAAACTAGCAATGGCTCAACATCTTAGAGTACCCGAATGGAACGCCAACGGCCTGTCGCACACATAGACAAAATAATATCTTTTCTCACAAACCAAAACATTGATTTCATGCTCATATCCGAAGCACACTTCACGGACAGAAGCTATTTAAGAATCTCAGGGTATACAGTTTATGTCGCGCAACATCTTGATGGTGGTGCACATGCCGTTATGGCTATAATTGTTAAAATCTCGATAAATCACTAAAAACTTCTTGAATACAAATACGAACACCTTCAAGTAACTACAATTGTGAACGAAGACTGGATAGCATAACAATATCAGCAGTATATTGTCCTCCGAGGCACAACAACAAACAGGATCAATATAAGCATTACTTACGTTTTCTAAGAACCATATTTATATCAGGAGGAAATTTTAATGCTAAAAACGTTCAATGGGAGTCCTGATTAACAACAACTAAAGGTAGACAACTAATGAAAGCAATAATCAATCTTGGTTTACATCATCTATCGATAGGCGAACCAAAATACTGGCCAACAGATCTTGCGAAAATGCCAGACCTTCTTGATTTTTATGTATTTAAGGGGTTCAACCGGAATTATCTATAGATCCAGGCCTGTCTAGACTCGCCAGCAGATGATTCGCTTATTATAGTAACAGTGGGAACATACGTGTTATTTACTGAAAAAACACCGACCCTGTGGAATAAGCACACTAATTGGGATTTATATACACAATTAATAGACGAATCTCTACCACTGAATATTTTCTTAAAAACTAAATATGAACTAATTAAAGCAGTAGAACTTTTCACTCAAATGGTACAACAAGCCTCTTGGCAAACAACTCCGCAAAACCAGCAGCACATCAGAAGCCCAGAGGGTCCTATAATAGTGAAACAAGAAATTGCCGAAAAGGCAGAATACGACGGAGATGCAAACAACAAGACCCCCGGCAGATAATCACAGTATGAATCAAGCAACTGCTGAACTCAAAAAACTCCTGTTTAGCATTTAAGGATCAGTCCATACAAAACTATCTGAAATTCCTATCTTCAACAAAAGCCACTGATTACTCGTTCTGGAAAGCGACCAAGAAGCCGAAAAGGACACAGCAACATAAAACACCACTTCGTACTAATAAACTAATAAACTGACTAAGAAAAAGCACAGACCTTTTGCAAACCACCTAACTCAGGTATTCCGGCCATTCTCATCGAAAATCTCAAATCACGAAGAAAAAGATATATAGCTGCTCCTAGACGTCCCTTTTCAATTGTGCCTACCTTTTAAAAATATTAGTTTCACTTATGAAACAATGAGTCCAATTCAAAAGCTGAACCCATAGAAAGTACCCGGATACGATCTCATCACAGGAAAGGTCCTGAAAGAACTTTCGGATAAAAGCAATACATTTTTTTACATATCTATTCAATCCAGTGTTACGATTATGTTTCAGACCCTCTCCCGAATAGTGGAAAATTGCCACGATTATTTTAATCATCAAATCGGAAAACCTAAAGAAAATGTGTCATCGTACGGACCATTAGTCTGCTTCCGATATTATCTATCTTTGAAAAATTGCTGTTAAATAGAATTACACTTATGTTAATGGACAATCACCTAATTCCGGACCAGGATTTAGGAAACATCATACCATCATTAAACAAATACACAAAATCGTTAACAAAATAAACAAAGACTTTGATGCACAAAGGTACTGTGCAGCTGTATTTATAGACGTGTCACAAACTTTTGACAAAATTTGACATAATGGCCTACTTTCCAAAATCAAGAACAAACTATCTCCAGGCAGTTATCGACTCATCAAATCATATATATGACAGACACTTTTTAATCAAATTTGGAGGCTGTCAAACATTATTCCCCATCAATTCAGGAGTCCCTTGATGCATGGCACTGGGACCTACACTGTATCTCCTATATACAGTAGATCTATCCTCACCAACAACAACTGCATCATTTTCCGATGATACGGCAGTACTCGCATCGCATTTGGACATGAATATGGCATCCCACAATCTCTAAGTTCACCTGACTCTATTACAACTATGGTTTAGAAATTGGTGCATCAAAATCAATACAAGTGCCACAAAGAGGCACCTGTCCACCGGTTACGTTGAATAACCAACCATCTAGTCTCACAAACCGAGAGCATTAAATATTTAGGAATCTACCTAGACAGAAGACTAACTTGGAGGAAACACATATGGATGAAACGGAAACATCTGCGAGAAATATATCGAAAAATGTATTGGCTGTTAGAGCAAAAACCTCAACTATCGCTGGAAAGCAAAATACTGTTATACAAAGTCATACTCAAACCGGTCTGGTTCTACGGTATTTAGCTGGGAGGAACAGTAAGCAACTCTAATATAGAGATTTTGAGACGCTTTCAAGCTAAGACGCTGAGATTCATAGTTGATGCCCCATGGTATGTACCAAACGAAATCATACATCGGGATCTTAATATCCTTACAATCAACGAAAAGATAAGAAAATACAGCGTACATTACCAAGATCGGCTTGATGCCTACCCAAATTTTCTGGTTGAGCATCTACTAGAAAAAAAGGAAGAAGAGCCCAGACTCAAAAAATTTAAGATATCGAACCTACCAAATAGATTTGCGTGACTGTGTGAGTGTTATATTAGCTCTAAGCCAAAGTAATTTATTTTTTATTTAAGGAATTTGTTAATGGACAATTTTTGTCATGTTTTGCATGTGAAATATTATACCACTTACTAAATGTCAGAGATAGATTATAAAACTTCCAATAAATAAAATAAGTTTTTGTCACTCAATTTATTCTTATGCTCCATTATTTACATTTTGGCATATCACTCACTTTTTGAAAAATGTTATAGATGCGCGATACTTTAGATCTAAAACGACACGTTCCTACGTTAAAATCCACTACACATTTAACGATTTTATTTCTTATCAGTTTATCATCGTTCCTTTCTATTGTTGTAGGTATCTTCTGCTCTTTTGGGTTTTTGAAAAATTTTAGTTATTATTTCTGTCAGCTTTGTTTTGTTGTTACTTGGTTATGCCAACTTACTATTATTCCTACTTTATTTTAGTGCCTTTATCATATTTTATGGTCTTTCTTTTTTCATTTTTATTTTACTACTATGTGTATATACTACACTCTTATTTAGTTGCTTTTCTAATGTGTTTTGATACAAATAGAAGAAAATATGTATTAAACGAAATACAAAAGAAAAGTAAAGCCAGCATCGACGTTTGAAAATAATATAATGTCTAATGTGCTAAGAATTTGGTTATTTCCGTTGGGCGTTCAAAAAAGCGGGGTAAGTTCTAGGGATCATAGGTATAAAATAAAATACTCTAAAATTTTGTCTGCAAAACAATATCCTGCAACTCTTCATTGTTGTTAAATTTTCTACATCAGAAGTTTTTCTTCAGCTTTAAAAATAGATAGTAATTACCGAGGGAAAGTTTCTCAAAGCTACAATCCTTTGAAGTAACATGGAAAATTGCAGGCTTATGGATGCAGGGCCGACAGTTCAACTTAGTATTCCACTCATCTTTTCTTTGATAACTTTGTGCAATTTATGCAGTAAATGTAATACTCTCCGTTTGCAACTATGTTCCTTTCCTTAAAATCAATTATCAAAGTTTCCCTTGTATCCCAGAAGATCGTTGCTATGATCTTTTTCGTCGATTGAGTCATCTTTGCTTTCCTTGGCCGGTCTACGCAGTTCCATTCACTCTCTTTTCGCTAGGGGATTATAGTGTAGGATCATAGTTTCATCTATAGAAAAACTTCTTTGTTATTGCATCAGTGGTTTAAAAATTGTTTACAACAGGTCACACGTTGCTGTTTTTGAAGTGCTGATAAAAGTCGTGGTGCTTATTTGGTACTAACCTTATTTACATCAAGGTGCTCATGCAGAAAGCCATAACCTTGCTGATCATTCTTCTTCATTTAAATACTATCTTGCAACACCTCACTTTCGCAAGGGCGGCGTTTTCTTTCGAAAGCATTTCAACTGGCCGACTTGCACTTTGATACGTTCTTCGCCCAAATGAAATTGTTTCGCCCACTTCTTTGTGGTAAAATATGAAGACAAAAGATTGACCATACACAACATCCAAACATTATTTAATATCGGTGAGACTAAACCTTCTTTAGTGAGAAATTTAGCTATGGCTCGGTACTCGGTTTTCAACATTATTTGAACTGAGGCGATACTGCCAACTCAAATGACTGTTGTTACGCGACTGAGACGAATCGACTGCTGAATTTTTACGAACGTGGAGTCAAAGAATACTACTGCTATTCCGTCCCTTATTACTGGAACACAGTTATCTCCTTATAAATCTTTTGTTAGAAAGAGGTTAGAACATATTTTATTAGAGGTATTTCTTTTCTGTTACGCAATTCTGCTATCATTTTGTTAATTTCCACAAAGCTGCTACAATTCAGAAACTCATTGTGCGCAAACCTTTGCCATTCTCAAGTCTTCACGGGTGGTGATATGTTATTGTATCCGTTAGTGCATATAATGGTATTTGCCTATTTTCCATCATCAAGTTGAATAGGTGCCAGCGTGGTCCCGTGGTTGAGGGACGGGCTGCGATGCTGACGGACCCGGGTTCAATTCCCGGTGCTCTCTGATGCCTGGCGGGTGGCCTACTTAGTCACTAAAAATAATTGAGTACCTGCGTTCATTCGAACAAGGGGTAATAATGGCGGTCGTCTTAGGCGCGGTGCTTGCCACATCGCCCCGCATCAGAGATGGTGCGCGACGACCGGGCAGAGAGAGCGAAGTATGAGAGCCTTAATCTCTCAGCTCGCAGGCCGTACTCTCACGCGAGGCGTAGAGTCTTACCATTATTATTATTATTATTATTATTATTATTAAGTTGGATAGAGATTGGATAATGTATACCGCCTTAGAATGTTTATGTCTAGCAAAACACAGTGCTGTGACTACAAATTTCATATGGACGTCCAAATCCAATGTCCTATCCTCCCCTCTCTAAAAAGGACTTGTCCATTGCTGCTTATGATTGTTTTTATCTTTTTTCCACAATTACAAACACACTATTGCATTTGCAGCACGACATTATCTTTTTTCTATGCGTTCCAGCAACACAATATTTTCAAACACGCAGTGGGTACACATTTTCATCTGCGACACAATCTTTTTAAACGTTCTATACAAAATATATTGTATGAATCATTACAACAATAGCGATAAATGTTAAAAATCACACGACACAATAACAGATCAAAAAGCAAAAATAAACCACCCAATAAACTGCAATTACTGGAATTATGATTAGAATGCCTCGGCTAATGTAGTTAGACATTCAAGCTGTATGTGCTTATCCGATAATATCTTTTTAATTGATATTTTAATTTGAATACCGCTTTAAAAAGGCCAATATCATTCCGGTTGTGCTTTAGCCTTTAAGGCCAGAGCGACTAGCTTTGTAGCATCGACCGCTTCGTAGATCGCTTTCCGGGAACCCCACGATCACCTGCGAAAAAGTCCTTCAGCTCGTCTGATCACTCAACATGCCCAAGACACGCAGTTCGGATAGTGTTCCAAATCGCGCGTTGGGCGTTCTCCTGAAGCGATTATGTGTGTTAAAGATTTCATCAATGTTGTTCTCTACTTCCGTCAGTTTTTGAACCCTTGAAAGATATTGCACATCGTTATATTCCCGAAGTCTGAAAAATCGGAGAGTTTCTCTAGGACTATCGACCAATAACTAGCTATGCAAAACCTCTTACTAAATCCAAAGGAGCAAATCATCCATGTAGTTCTACAAGGTGTGCCGGTAGTTCATTTTATCTGATCTTCTTCTCTTTCTGGGGTCCTCGTCAAATTCAATGGCGTGAGGTTATTGGAGTTGGCGTTTCCCAAAGGTTTATTCCAGATGCTTTACTGCCTTCACTATTGTGATATATAGACGACGTCTTCCACGGCCTAGTACGCAGACAACACGGTGGTGTTGTCCAGCTCGTTGAGACCATCCTTCATGACTCAAAGGTTGCAATATTAACTGGACTTTTTGCAGTGCTGTTGGAGAGTGGGGCACAATTCACTGGTAAGAAATTTTATGTGTTTTGGAAGAGAGAAAAATTATCTACTTCAGAGTGATTCTAAACTCTTACATTACCAGACTTAAACCTACCAGTTTGTCTTATCAGCCCTACCATGACGTATGTGCCTCTATTTTGAGACTGGCCCACAAAGACACGCGGATGTTTCAGGCACTTAGAGGTACATTTCTCAAAGCGTTTAAGAACTATATGAAAGTGTTTAGGGACAGTAATTTTATTATTTGTAGTCTCTACATATCTGTTGGTTGTTAAAAATGCCTGTTATTATCGACGAAAGATCTTGGTTTCGCTCTGAATCAACACAGAACCAAAATTTATAGTCCACTAACATTCAAAGCTAGGTCGCACCAACAGTTCAGAGGTTGGACCTAGGGTTTCCTAATTTTTCCAATGAAGTCAATATCAACAATGTTTATGCTCGCGTTTATGTGCCTATATCTGCATTCTAAGATTTTGTTTTTGATAAAAAAGAAACAACTAAACAACACGCCGCGCGTGCCTACATTTTCTATTGAATTTATGATATATTGTGATATTTTTGCTAGCAATTGATACTGCTTTTGTCTACCGTTGCTTAAAATTATTTTGTCTGTCAAATTTATTTTTATTTTTCAGCATAGTCTTCTTTTAAGTAGATACACTTTTCCAGAAATGTTTAAACCTCTTTAACCCATCCAAATAGTAGTTGGCGTCTTGCTCTGCAAAATAAGCGTCTACGGTTGCGATGTCCTCCTTTTTTGATGAAAATCTCTGTTCTCCAAGCCAAACTTTGAGCTTAACAAACAGGGAATAGTCGTTGGGGGCAGATCTGGTAAATATGGTAAGTGGTCAATTAATTCAAATTGCAATTCGTGAATTTTGGCCATGGTGACCGCCGAACTATCAGCCGGTGCGTTGTCTTGATGCACCTCTTCCGTTCCAAATGGGGCCGTTTTTCAGCAATTGCTGCCTTTAACGATGCGTAGTACCACTGCGTTATCGTTTTCCTTTTTTCTAAGCAGTCGATAAACAAAATTTCCTAACTATCCCAAAAACAGTCGCCGTCACCTTCCCGGTCGATAAGCACGTTCACTCTTTGCATTCCACTGTTTTGACTATTTTTTTGTATCAGGAATGTAATAGTGGGCCTAAGTATCATGGACAGTGATAAATTGATAATGCCCAATTCTTCAGTCAACATTTGATAAACGCGTTCTTTTGGATATGTCCACAGCCTCTGCTATCTTTCTAATTTTAATTTGATGGTCGTACAGTACCATTTGGTAAACTTTTTCGATGTTATCGGGGTGGTGCAGTTGTTGGTCGTTCCGAACGCTCATCATCAGCCAAGCTGGTACGACCACGTTTGAATTCAGCCACCCATCTTTTTGTGGTGGTAAATGTCTCCATAAACGGTGTATAACTTTCAAATACAAATACTTAATTATGGCACGGTATTCGATTTTTCCATTTTTACAAAAACACTGACATCGACTGATACAAACGACTGCTAAACAACAACTAAGCGTCTAAGTTCTCTGCTCACTCTACAGGTTAACTTCGTTAGGCTACGTTCTAAACTCTCTCGAATTTGTCCCACATTCCTCTCCATTACCCGCGGTTGGCCCGTGCTTCTACCTTTACACAAGCCAGTTTGACAGAACTGATGATTTCAATGACAACTGTTTTTCTTCACTTGAGTTTCAGATTGTTGTAATAATTTTTGATCTGTAATAAATAGAGAAATAACGTTTTCAGTATTCAACTAACGACCATAAGTCAAGTCCAGACGCCAAAAATCAACCTGATCGGAAAATCTAAAGACCGATTTGACCGGAAGTGACTGCAAATTTTTGTTTATGTATAGAAGCCCCGGACATCTGTGGAACCGGAATTCCATGTCCGTACTTGTTTCTTCTGTTCTGATTGGTTTGTATATACTTTTTAATATCTTGTGTTCCCATATTCTTAAACTTTTTTCTACTTTTCTTGTTACACCTATATCTCTGATTTATATGTTACTGCCGGTTTTCTTAGTATTTTATATACTTATTCTAAGTTTTGTTTATTTGCTTACTTACTTGTCTTTCAGCACATATTTGCGTAGTATGCTTTATTGCCAGTTTGTATTCTTACTGTAATATCCATTTTGAAGTTGTTCTTGTCGTTTATTAGTACTCTTAAGTGTTTAAAGGTATCTATCTCTACAAACATGTATTTTCTTTTTTTATATTTTTATCTTTTTCACGTGCTCCCTTCCTAACACTTCAAAAACCTGAAGCGTTTGTTGACTTCTTGTTGTTATAACTATATAATCAACACATGCTATTGTTTGTTTTCCTTTGTTTGTTATTGTTACGTCTATATCTATTTTTCTTATTATGTTATCTAGTACAATATTAAGGCGTGTCGTTGATAAAACATTCACATTTCTGTATTTGTTTTGATTTTGTAGATCATACCTTTTTCAATTTAACTTGTTGTTTCTTTTAAAGTCATTTATGTCAAACCTAGTAGCTTCTTTGTTATCCACAGATTTCTCATGTCCTGTATTAAATGTTTTTTCATTATCTTGCTTAAGCAGGTTTGATGGAGATATGTAATATATACAAAGAAGTTCTGGAAAGTAATGCGACTGATTCCAGAAAATTCATTTAATTAGAGATATGTTTGTATACACTTAATATTCTTCAAAATATCATCTTTGCGCATCAGTACAACGTACAGCAGTTCTACCACGCGTTGTAGTTTGCCTCGAAGTCTTGACATGCAATCTTTTTCGAAGTATTTGTTACAGCAGCTTGTACATTTTTAACCTTTTTAACCTTTTAAGCTGTATTTGAGCTCACGAGAAATCAATACACAATTATTTTTTAGCTCATTGGTCAAAACATAAGGAATCAATTTAGTACAAACTTTTTATATTTGCAATTTTGTAGTGAGGATTTCGTGCACAATCAATTTTGGATGTTGGACTCCATCTATTAGCAACTTCAAATCAGCTTTTACCTTAGTCCTGTGCGTTGCTTATTTTCGACATCATTCCTTCTTTATCTGAGCCCATTGTGCCACATAAACATTTATGCTTTCGATAAAGCATTCTTAGCGTAGGCTTTTTTTATCATAGCAAGTGTCTCGGTTATAGATTTTTCGGGTTTAACCCAAAATTTTATCATGTAACGCTGATCGATTCTGCACTGCATTTTGACGCGACGTCCAAACAGTTGCCCACTTTGCAAACGATTCACACTCTGTAAATGTTCAAAGGCAAATGAGCTGGGTGGGACCGTTTATCGATATCTCTCACTAACCGTCAGGCCCAAAAACTCCCCCCTCCCTAAACCGTCTGTTCGAACCAACAAAATTAATATTATTACTTTCCGAACCTACTTTGTAAATGACTATATTGTATGTATAACTTTTTTGTATTACCGCTTTCATCATGTGAATTGCATCGACGGTTGACCTTTCTGGTCTAAGCCCATTTTGGTAGTCTCCTATCTTCAATGTTGTGTATTTTATTAGTTCAAAATTTATTATTTATGTTAAAAGCTTATACGTTATGTTTAGGATAGTAATACCTTGACAGTTGTTGCAGTCATTCGTTCCTGAACTACTAACTCTTTCCTCCATATTTCTAGATTAAGCTGACATACTTTTCTTTGTATTTTTTCCCTCCATGTTTTATTAATTTAACTTGTATATGGCGACTAACTGTTTCTTTCCCTTGCCTTAACTCTTTTACAGTTTCTTCGAATTATCTCCATTTCTTTTTTTTTACTTGACGGTTTTCTTTCTCATTTATTATCTTATTATCGTACCTTTTTTTCTGTTTTAAACAATAATTTTAAACAACGCTATATCCATATTTCTTTAAATCTTCTTAGGTCGTATTTAATAGTTTCTTTTATATTGTTTACCCTTCTACTTTTTAATCTATTTTCTTTTTGTTGTTTTAATTTTTTGTATAAACATTGGTAATTGTTTTGTTTGCTGTCGCCCTCAATTTCCTTTATTATTTATTCACTCTATTTTTTATAGTTTCTGTGTTTAGTTCCTTGTATATTTCGTTGTATTTTTTTCCAGTTCTTCTACTTTTTCTATATTTTTTGCTGTTATTTTTATTATGGTTTTGGATTCTTTTCTCTTCGATGTTATCTTTTTTCACAATTTCTCTTATGATTTGTTATTCATCTTTGTTGTTTCCTTGGTAATTTCTATTTTTAATTCATGTATGTAATTATTCTTAACAGGATTGTTATTTTATTTTTTCCATCTTATATACATTTTTTCTTTGCCAATGATCTGTTTTTCTTTCACCGCTACCAAGGAGTGATTCGTATCGGAATATAGTACATGCTTCCCGGCAACTTCTGAATAGCAATCTTCTTTTCCGATTGATACGTTGAAATCATCTAATAATACCAGGATGTTGTGCTTTGGTATTGCTTTACTTACTTTTTTTAACTCTTTATAAAATGATTGTTTAGTTCATTCTTTACTTTGCATTCCTACCTAATTTCTTGTAGTGTTACTTCTTTGTATTCTGTAGCTGTTTGCCTTTTTTGTTACTTCTATCATTTTACCGAGTACTAACAATGTTTTTATGTTTCAAGTGTTTATTTTATTTGCATTTCTTGTTTTATTTCTTTCCGTTCCTCCTTTTCTATGCTCATTTTTATTTTCAGAGCTTCCTTACTATCTTCAGTAGTTTTTTGCTTCATTTCTGTCCAGAGGCTTAGTATAGATCACGTGATTTTTGCTATTATTTTTTTTTGTTGTTGCCAATGGTTATCGTTTAATATCAAATTTTTACTTTATTTCCTGTCGTGGCAGCTTCTTCGCTGTTTTCAATATCTCGTTCCATTTTTGTCATATCGTTCTGAATCAGTGTTTTTTTCTTTCAAAATTCTTTAAAATCTTATTTTACTTTTGGACCCCCAATTTTATTTTTGCAATGATGCTTTTGTGGAATCTTGAAAATTTTTTTTATCTCTACTTCTAGGAATTTTTTTGTTTTTCATTTGAGATTTTTCTGACAGGTGAATTCTTTTAATCACTATGTTGTTTTTTTTTCTTTAAGCGCTCACTTTCCTTCATCATATTTTCAAATCTTTTAATTCTTATACATACGGTGTTTTTTGTCATTCCATTTGCAACATTATACTTATGCCAGTTTAGTTTTTTCGTTTTTCTATAACTGCCATTAAAATCATAAATCAACACGAATGTAAAGTCAGTTCTTCAACTCGATCCCTTAGGATGGAGGGAGGGGGTTAGTCACAAATCATACTTTGAAGACTAGTGATCCAAACGTTTATTCTTAATTAATACTAACATTATCATGATTGTGACAGTAAGGTTTATGATTACTTTTGTTAGTGATCGCTCTGCGTGTAAAACTTGTCAGACTTTTTCTCAGCAACCACATAATGCATAAACATGAAGTTTGTTATGAAGAACGATGTAGTCTCTCAAATATGACTAAATTTTAATCTTGTAAATTGCGTGCTTGAGATGGTATTAAAAATATATTTGTTAATGTATTTTTAATGGGAAGTTGGACATTTTTCTTATTTTTGTATGACAGCAACATATTAAACAGTGAGGTAACAAACATACAATCAAATTCGTATGCTATTGATTTGACGCTCCTTTTTATGTGCTCACCTTGGATGCTTTTGAAGGAAATGCTTAGATTTAATAAACTTCTGCAACTACATTTTTTGAAATAATTTTAACCATGTGTTGTAGTTCTTAGTAAAACTGGTGAATAAATATCAAATAGTTAAAAATTGGAATTATATTAATTACACTGTACTTTGGTCTGAAATTAGTCAAAGTGGTGCTCTACACTATAATTTATTTGTATATTCATCAATGAATGTGAAAAATATTTGCAACAAAATTGCTTACATATTTAACCGCACTGTGATAAAATTATAAATATAACCTCGTTCACAAAAAACGACGAATAACAAACAGTTCAAAAGGTTATTATACTGCTTGATAGCACGCCACTGAATTGCTCCAAGCGATTGGAATTTCCACTAACATAATGTGCTCATCGTATTTAACTGGTTTTTATACCGAATTGGTACTTGGTGCAACTGAGGTTAAACAAAATCGCACGAACTTCAGTTATGTTTGTTAGCTGAGTGAAATAGGTACGTTACTTTGTTAGGTTTTGAAGTTATGTATTGCCGAGCGCGAAGATACTACATAGCGATTTTCGTTTTAGTTGGAGGTAAGCGAAACAAATTATTTTAAGTCAATTTTTTTGTTCTAGCGATTTTTACGCAGAAATTATACACTTGTTTTTTGATCTGCTAAAGTATTATTAATATCAATAGATACATGGGTTTTGTGATAAGTTATCTAAAAGTCGTCTATCAAGTGGTGGTTACTTTTCTACATTCATTTTTCTAGGGGATTTCAGGAATTTACTATTGCACACTGCACTGTACTACACGGGACAGTTGCAATCGCTTGATGAGTGAATCCAAACAGACATATCATGAAGATTCAATACAGTGTGTGGAATTCGCTATTGAACCCGGATTTTCCTAATAATTGTAAAATCACTGAAGATATTGCAACAAAATTTCAAGCATTTTGTGAGAAATATGATGACATAACAGCATGTGCTGTAAGTGGCCATTTATTGTATTCAAATGGTATTGACCTAGGCACATCATATTATGATAGCCCTTGATAGTACGTATGCTATTACTCTCTGAATTTCTTAGGTGACGTTTGTTACTTTATTGTGGTAAACTATCCTTTCCAGATATCTCAACAGAAAATAATTATTCGAAATTACTGAGTCACTGAAAAATCAGCTTATTTGGAGATGGATTCAGGCACATAATCAGAAAAATCCTAAAATTTCATATTACGCATTCTATAAGGAGCCGTAGCTTTATCTGTCAGGATACGTTCCCAGAATTTCCGTATTTGGATAAGAAAAACTCCTCACGAAATACAAAGAAGATCGATGTTTGGAATGGGATTAATCCCATCTTATTTAGCTTAATTTTAAAGGAACTTTGGTCACATGCTCGTTCCATCTGGCGTCATTTGATTGTTTTCTGTGGAGATTTTTGAAAGAGAGAAACTACCATAACAAACAATAAATTATGGACATCTTGAAAACAAACGTTATCGAAAAATTCAGGCAATGCTTTTAAACTACGTTGCAGTATCTTGAGTGTTGTCAAAATTATTAAAAAAGTGCTGTCTTCGGTAGCTAGTGAGACATTCTGTATTTTTTTTGTAATTTTTAACTCGAGCAAATATTTAAACTTTGATTTTTGTTTTTGAATTTCACGTTCATATAGCTTAAGATTTGCAAACGCTTTTTGTTTGTTTTTCTCATAAATTAATAATTTACTCTTTCTGGTTTTGGTTGCAGTGCCAAAATTGATTTGATGTTATTAAAACAACAATAACTGAAAAGATACCATAAAAATCTTTTATGAATTTAGGAAACAAAAATTGGGAAAAACATAAAATAAAACAAAAACTTTTTTTAATAGTGGAAATCTGACTAGAAAATAAAAAATATTTTTGAGATAAATTATAATTTCTCCTGTACCCATGGGTAAAGTAGAAACATCAAATATATTAATATTTGCTATCATTTGTTTTCTGGTGGTTTATTAGTTTTAAAACAACACATCTGACACGGCTATCAATACAAATTTTTGATAAATCACCAATCCTTTGCCAAGAAACATCACTTTGTTCAGATGCACCAAATGTAAATATTTCAATTATATTTTGTCGTTTGAGAAATTTTGAAACGATTTTGCCGCTGTATTAATAACTAAAGTAGGTTTTACTATTATCTTTCTATTTTTTGAACTTATTGGTTCTGTGTTTGAGAAATCCCATATTTTTTCGTATTAGGTAGGTTTTCTTAGAAGAGGTGCTTGGTGAGTAGATGTTTCAGTAGCGAGTAGCTACATTTCTTTAATTTTCAAGGATGTAAAATTAGGCTCGGTGCATTCTAGTTCAAACCTACCCAATGCAAACTTGCATAAAAATGTTTGTAGAATGAAGTTTGTTTCCTTGAATTGGCTATTATATTTACTTGTGTTTGAGATAGTAACATAGAAAAAACTTGCTTACAAAAAGAGAAGGGGAAGACTTAGAAGAAGATAAAAGAAATCAATGATAGCAGATCTAAGATCAGAAACATAAGGAAGTAAAGAACAAGAAGATATGGAAAAAGCTGTATCGAAGATCTGCTTCCATCCATTTCTTTCATATTCTTCTACGTCTTTCTCTTTTCTTTTTGTAGATGGGTTTCTTTCATGTCACCACCTTAACTGTTGTTTTCCATTCTTGCGATATAGCCTAGCCGTTGCAATTTTCTTGCTAATATTACTTATCTTATGTTCTTTATAAATCTCAGACACCTCTTTGTTATTTCTTTTTATATAACCTTCATATGTCAACGTTTCTTCTATTCTTCTTCTTATCATCTTTCGTTCTTATTTCACTGATCTTTTTTTACGGTTTTTTTGAGCACTCATATTTCACAGCCATAAAGTACTGTTAGGATTAGTATAGTTTTGTAAATTTTTTATTTTGCGCTCTGATAAATTTTTTGATCTCATCAAGTTACTAATTAATTCTCCATTTCTGTTGGCTTTTATTATTTTCGAATTTATTTCCTTTCCTTCTTCAAGTTTTTTTATGGTTAATGTTTTCATGTATTTGATTTTTCTACCCTTTAAATTCCACGCACCTCTAAAGTTTCCTCCAATCTTGTAGATCCTATGCTTACCACCTTGCTTTTACTTTGATTTATTTTTAAAACCATTTGATGCGCTATCTCTACTATGTTTTTATGACTTCTTCTAGCTCTTTTCTGTTACTTACTATGAGTATAATATGGTCAGCATAACTTATTTACTAGTGATTTTTGTATGTTATATCGCTTTTTCTGTTTAAATGTCTGCTTTTCATTATTTTCTTTAATTCTTTTAGTATCTAGTCTATTTTGTATGTACTATAAATTGTATCATTACCTTTCTTATTTAGAGTGTATTAATTTATAGAAAGGATTTGGTGTTTGTAGTATGTTAACAGATCTTTTGTGCTGAGAATTTGATCGATTCTTGCTCTGTATTTTCTAAACCCAGCTAGGTATTAGTCTATCTGAAGTTCTGTGATTTATTCTTTTTTTAAATTACCGTTGCCATTATTTATAAATCACATCTAATTTTATTCCTGGACTATTATTTCTATAAATCTATCTATTTCTTGTCTCACTTTCATCTCATTGCTCCTGCCCGATCTGTCCACTTCTTCTTCTTATTCATTAAATACTTCTTGGAAATATTCTCCTTGTTTTCCTCTAATTTTTCTTGTTTTATTATTTTGATCTTTGAAGAACGTTGTTTGATGTTGTTTCTGTTTTTATTTTTATCTGTAAAAATTTTGTAGTTTTATTTTTCTATAATTTTTTTTAATCTTTGTATTCTAAGCATCCTTGTCTCTTTTTATTGTGCTTTAGTGTCTTTATTTTGAATTTATTTCTTGTTTCTGTTTCTTTCCTACATTTATTTTTCTTTGTTATTTCCCGGATTTTTTATTTTGTTTTATTTTTTCAGTTTTCGGTTCTTTGTTAATGTTTATTATAATCTGTTTTTGAACTTCTAGCTTCTGTAATTCACTTACGTTGTGTTGTTCTCTATATTTGGGTTTTCTTTCGTTTTGCTTAACTTTCTTAATCTTCAAGTCCACTCTTACTTAGAAATGGTCAGATTTAATATCTGCAGCTCTATAAGATTTTACATATTTTATTTTTTTAAATGTATTTTCTATCAACCTATTTGATTTCTGTACGAGTCACTTGATAAAGCTTAAAAAAAATTTTCTTTACAAATTGTGTACTCAGATAGTCTATTTACCTTTTTCGTTTTCATTTCTGACCTGTAGCTCTCGTTCGACCAGAGAAATGGGGGTCACAAGGTCACATGTATGACTTGTTTCGCTTTCGAAAGTTGCCTTTTCGAATTTTACATCCGTCTTATTGTGTTATTTCTTAATTTATCGTAGACCAACGTTTCATCGAAGTCGTCTTTTATATTATCTTCCTGTTCCTAAGTTGAAGTGTGTATGTGTGGCCCATTTAATATTTTATTTTTACGTTGCGTAGTTTATCTGATACTAGAACAAATTTTTTTGCTTTTCTTTAATTTCCTTTTTTTAAATTGAAATACCTGCTTTATGTCATTTTCACTTGCATGTAATACATATTATTCTAATTCTAAAATGATGTTTTTTTTACATTTGTTTCTCTATCAGATCTATCTTGCAAGTACTTTTATGCTTCATACTCTTAAGTATTCATTATTTAACCCTCTTTCATTCCATATTTTTCTTCTCATTTACTTATTTTTTGTTTTTTTATTTTTACGCATTTATTTTTTATTTTTATCTTATTTATAATCGTGTCTCTTTTCTTTAGCTGGATCATTTCAATTTTTCCACAGTTTTCTTCATTCAGTTTTCAATTTTAGTTTTTCAGCTCTACTCCTCTCTATTGGAATTTTATTATTTCTAATATTCACGAGTTATTCTGTTTTTACCAACACTCTCAATTGGCTTGTCTAAGCCTTTTATTATAATCTGTACTGTAATCTGTACTATTTCTTTAGCCCTGAAATGCCTCATGTATGTTTCAATTTCCTTTTTTATTTATTCACGCTCCTTTTTTAGGTCCTCATTTTCTTTCTGAAGTATCTTTACCTGTTCATTAAAACCTCTTTGTTCTACTTTAATATTTTGAACTTCCTTCTGATCATGCCTTATATATGTCACCAAGTTAAGTATGGAATCCAATCTATCTTTTGGTTTAGGTTCTTAAGGCTTTTTATTTATTTTATTTATATTCTTATTTATTTAAGTCGCCCCACCATTTACAATTTAAAATAAATTACTAAGAACATATTAGATGTCGCTACTAGAATACCAAATTGCCTTGTGATACTCGTTCACTGTTCCCATTTTTTTATATTTACCGGCCTGCCGTCGGATTTATGATCTCATAAATAGCTTATTTTAATAACACCAAAATATTCTTTGTTTTCTTCGTCATATTAATGTTTCTTTCTGTTATTTTAATGTTATCTCGATCTTTTCACTAAGATGATTTAAAGATTTATTGTTTGTCGAGGTAGTAGAACTTTTATGCACAAATCATGGCAATTGTGTAATAATTCAAAGTGTCTTCAACTGAAATCTTCTCAGGATTTCGATGTTTGAGGTATTTGGAGAACTTCACATCCAGATCCTATACCTCAACATCGGTTTGAGAATGACTTTGTACCCTAACAATTTGTTGATTAATGTGAGCTTTGAGTTATTATCAAGTATCCAGTAGATTTTTTAGATATTAAACCTCAGTTGCTTCTACTTAATGAAGATATGATGTTTTCAGTTCAGCCGGCGGTGAAAATGCATGCCTAGCTATTTTCTCTTATCGATTTAAGAGAGTATGCTTTGATGTGCCATTTTTTAACTACATTCATGGATTGTTCAAGGCAGTTCGTAATTGCTTCGAAACAAATTCTGGTTTACTGCTCGTAGTTAGGATAGCTGTATCACCATCAAAAGTGGTTAAGATGACGTTTTAAGCTTTTGTAATGTAAGCAGTGTATATTAAATACATAATTGGTCCCAGGATACGATTCTGGTACTCCTCATCAATTGAGGCCTACTTGTGTCATTTCTTCTTGATATTTGACTATATCTATTAGTCAGATATGATTGAGGTACCCGATGGATATAGTATTTAAGTTTATATAGCAGTCCTTAATGTTAAATCTTAGCAAATGCTTAGCTGATATCTAGGAAAGCAGCCGCAATATTCCTTTCTCTTGAATGTGTTGTTTATTATTTCGACAACTTTGTGTATTCGCTTAACGGGTTCATCGAGTATTGGCTCAAATATTTTTAAAAATATCTTCGGCCTTATTGGTTTACAGGAACTTTCAGGGTAAAGATCGGAAGTGTTTTTTGTCGCGCTTGTTTATCGCGTTATGTATGTTACATATCACATGATTACCGCTTTTAGTTCATTTAAGTCCATAGCAAGAGAAAATTTCACTGGAGTGTTTTTCTTTCCTTTTTGGGGCTTTTCTTTAGTTATTCTGTTAGACCTTTATATCACTTATTTGGGAGAGTAGGTCTAGTTGTACTATCTGCAAAATAAACTTTAAGCAAATTCAAACGTATTTATTTTTCAATTACAATAAAATAACAACTAAATATTTGCATTTTCAGTTGTCTCGTATTTGCTCGTTTTCGTTGCAGCAACTGAAGATGATCAAGAGAACATCAGGAGCTCTCGACAAGCAAATAAATGCAGGTTAATAAATAACTGAATTAAAATTGCAGCAAAAAATAAATTTTTATATTCTTAAATAGTATAGGACAGTTTCAATGTAGTTCGGGCAAATGTATTGTCGAGGAACTCCTGTGCGATGGAAAAGCAGACTGCGAAGGAGACAACTCAGACGAAACAAGCGAACTTTGCGAAAACAATGGTTGTTCTAAAATTTTTTACCGGTGTCAGTATGGAGCATGCGTATCTCACACTGCTAGATGCAATGGCATTGCTGAATGTGTGGATAATTCCGATGAGGAATCTTGTTTCGAGCCATTATCAGTAGTTACTGAAAAGGTAACAATGCCTCCTGCGACGATGTAAGTGAAATGCAGCATATGCCATAATAAAAGTAATATAAATGAATGTTTTAAACAGTGAGAGCGGTGGTTGCTTATTACCTAACAATCCTGTGAACGGTAAATTCTCCATAGTGGGCGATACAACAGATGCCTACAAAAACGGTACCCGCATCGCACCATACACGGTTATAACTTTAACATGCAAAAGTGGCACTAGGTTATTTCCAGATAACTTTTTTTCTTTGTGCGTTAACGGTGTCTGGACTCAACCTCCATCTGAATGCATGAGTAAAGCACCTATTAAAAAATCTTTATGACAATTATATACATAAATAATTTTTTAGTTACTTGTCCAACCATTACTGACTCAGAATCATTGGAAGTTAAATGTACCAGGAATGGTCAAAATGCGTCTTGCACCAATCCTGTAGAAAACACCGTGGCAATATTATCGTGCAAACCAAAATATGAAGACCTAGAACTACAGAGAAATCCCGCGCGTTTTTGTTATAATGGAAACTGGAATGGTATTATTAGACAATGTTCTCCAGGTACGTATCAAATTCATATAATTTCTGTTTTGTGTGCTAACCAAAAGTTATCTATAGTGTGTGGTCTTGTACGAAGCAATGACGTAACAGCACCATATCCATGGCACGCTTTTGTGTACAACGAAAATAAAAGCTACTTATGTGGCGGAACCATCATTTCCGAACGCATTGTCATATCAGGTTTGCTGCGGAAGCACAATTACTTAATTCAGTGAAATGCTTAGAGCGTTATAATGTGTTCTAGCTGCCCACTGCTTTGTGCAAGAATACAGTAATACTTTAGATCCACCCAAGGACTTCTTTGTAGCGGCTAATAAGCGTTTCCGAGATTACAACGATTCCAGAGACGAAAATCCTCAGTACTCCCTTGTAAGAAAAATTTAATGCTACTAATTTAATTCATCGTTTAAACAGTGAGAGTGGTTGTTGCTTATTACCTAACTAGCCGTGTTTACCTCGCTTTGCAGAGGTCAAATTTTTGGGAGAGATTTCTTTTTTGAAATAAATAATTTCACCGGTTTGCCTGGTGGTTTTTATTTCATGTCTAGATCGTTACACTTTGTTTTATATATAGATATATAGATAGAAGATAAATAATCCTGTAAACGGTAAATTCTTTATAGTAGGCAGTACAACAGATGCTTATAAAAACGGTACCCATGTGGCATCGATATATATATATATATATATATATATATATATATATATATATATATATATATATATATATATATATATATATATATATATATATATATATATATATATATATATATATATATATATATATATATATATATAGAGGCATAGTAAGCCCATGGCTTGTTTCAAAGTTTTTCTCTATTGGTTCCTATCTCTAGCTGTCTTCCCATTCTGTAATATTCAAGCTGCGTAGGTTACCTTGTAATTCTTTTTTCCATTGTCTTCGAGGTCTCCCCCTTCTTCTTTTTCCTCTTATTTCAGCCCTGTATATTTTATTGGGTGTTCTTTGGTCACTCATTCTCATAACATGACCTAACCAGCTGATCCTTTGCGTCTTCACTACAGTAACTATGTTTGGTTCCCCGTATAGCTCGTACATCTCTTCGTTTTTACGTCTTTCCTATTGTCCTTCAATACATTTTCCACTTACATTATTAATTCTTCACTCTTCTTTAATGTCCACACCTCACATCCGTAGGTCACGGTTGATCACACAATTTTTTATACACTCATATTTTTGTTGATCGCAAAAACATTTTATTTTTCAAGAAGTTTTTTAATGTTGCTGCGCTTTTGGTACCCGTTGCGCTTCTTGCTTTGATTTCTGCGCTGTTTCCTGGTTCCCTAGTTATCAGCATACCTAGATATGTGAACGATTCCACCTGTTTAAAGTTGTACTGCCTAGCATCGTCTACTTTAATTAACAAACTTTGATGTTGTTGGTAAGGTTTCTAGTTCCATGTCATATGCGTTGTTTCTATTTCGTTAATTTCTAACCCCATATTACGTGCATTGAACACTAACCTTTTAACCACCTCTTGTAATTCTTCCTTTGATCTTGTTATAATGGTTAAATCATCGGCAGATGCCAGACATTGATGATGTCGCTGATAATTGTTCCATCTCTATTTAATTTTGTTTTGCGTATTGTATATTTAAGTGCGATATTGAACAAGATAGCTGATAGCGGGTCGCCCTGTCTCAGCCCCTTTTTGACTTTAAACGATCTTGTCAGCGATCCATTCACTCTGAGCTTATTTTCTGTTGTTCTTGGCGTCATTGCTATTAGATTAACTAATTTCTCCAGTAATCCAAGAAGTTGAAGTGCAGCGAGTTTCTTTGTATGCTATCATATGCTTGTTTAAAGTCTATAAAGTCTATAAGAGATACGTATTTAATTTAAATTCATATCCTGTGGTCTGTATTTCCCGTAGCGTAAATATGTGGTCTGTTACTGATCTACCTTTACGAAAGCCACTCTGGTATTCGCCTATGATGTTTTCTGTATAAATCTTCAACCTATTTTTTTTAAGGTTACATTTATTGCTAGATCAACAAATACAATTTTGTTATACATAGCAGTGATGTTGTGTAAATTATATACATGACTTTGATTACATAACATAAGGAGACTTTTAGCTGTCTCAGCAAACATTTCAGAGACTGTTTCAGTAATTTTCACGATCGGTTAATATAATGTCCTGAGGTAGTTGACGTTTGAGTCTTGTGTGTATCTTTGTTCGAAAGAGTTCATAATGAACCGCACCACTACACGCACTTGAGTTGATTATAAACTTTTTTGCACTTTTTTTAATGTAGTCTTCAATGGGCATGATTCCTAATTCTTGGTGTAGCTGTGTGTTCCGAATGTACCAGGGCGCGTTGACTGCAATTCGTAGCACTTTGTTTTGGAACCTCTGTATTTTGCGTAAGTTGGTTTGAGACGTGTTGCACCATATCGGTGATCCATATAGTATTAGTGGTCGTAGCAGGGTTTTGTATAACAGCATAGTGCATTCAATTTTTAGGGAAGATTTACGGTTAATTAGTGGGTACAGCTGTTTGAGTCTGGCATATCCCTGGATTAATTTCTGGTTAATGTGAAAGCCCCAACTCAGCCGTGTGTCCAGGTAAATACCGAGGTATTTGACTGCTGAATCGTTGATTTCCACGGTATTGGTTTATTATTAATGTGAACTAGGTTGGGATTCGTGATTCGTCTAAGAGTAAATATTTTTACTTGGCATTTATCTGGGTTTATTTGGGTATTCCACTGTTGAAACCAGCGAGAAAGCTGGTTTGTGGCTTGTTGGAGAGCTTGTACTGCTTCGTCCAATGACGATGCTTGAGTGAAGATGGCTGTGTCATCCGCAAAGGTGGCGAGAGTTGCCTTAGTTTCAGGCAGGTCAGAGGTGTAAATGGAGAATAGGACTGGACCCAGGACGCTGCCCTGCGGAACACCTGCATGGATATTTTTGGTTTGTGATAGCGTGAAGTTCACTCCTACAGCAAAGGTTCTGATTTCGACAAATTTTTTTTTTTTTTTTTAAATAGCACTTTTGTGCCTGCAATTAAAACTAGTCTATGAGACCAACCATTAATTTTGTTCTGATAAATCTTAAACTAGGTACTTATCTACTAGAGTCCATCCAATGATGTCTTCTAATCTTTTTCTGATTTATAGTTTCGACAAATGAGAATAAAATGGCTTTTAGGTAGGGAGGCATGTCAATATTTAGGATTTTTAGCTTTAAACCTTCAAGCCACACTCTGTCAAAGGCCTGTGAGATGTCTAGAAATAAGGCCGCAGTGTAGACTTTGTTTTCATAGCCACGCTCGATAAGTTCGCTTATACGTTGTATTTGATGATATGTAGAGTGGCCTTTTCTAAATCCGAATTGAAAGGTAGGGATTGTGTTTTGGTTTCAATAACGGCATTTAGTCTAACTTGAATTATTCTTTCCAGCAGTTTGGATAGGGTGGTGAGAAGACTTATTGGCCTATAACTACTTATTTTTGTTTTGTTTTTGCCCGGTTTTGGAAACATTAGAATTTGGGCATGTTTCCATGCTAGGGAAAGTAGCCAGCCTTAGGCAGGCATTAACGATTGTGCTTAGGCTGGCTAGGGCTTTCTTGGGAAGGTGCTGGAGAATGGAATTTGTGAGTAGATCATGTCCGGGAGACTTTTTAGTTGAGAGTGTGTCTATGTGAGTTTTAAGTTCCTTGGGGGAGGTGGGCTTAATTCTATCGGGGTGCGGCACGTTTGTTTCAATGCAGGTTATCGTGTGGTTAAGGTGTGTTGGAGTGCAAGTGATGATAGGAGTGAAGGTCCTTTCAAGGTGTAGGGCAAAGCGGAAGCTTTATCTTCATCTGTTATGTAGTTGTCAGTGCCTGTGTCGTTTGTTAGTGTAGGCATTTCATCTCTTTGGTTTAGGATCTTTTGGTTGTTTTCCATAACCCCTGTCCCCTGGGCTAAAGTTGGCTATGTGTTGTTGATAGGTGTTGACTCTGAATAGATCGAGTTCTCTTTAATCCTATGGGCAAAGGTTGTTTAGTCGGTTTTGATTGAAGGACTTCTAGTTCGTTGCCATTCACGCCTGAGTTGACTTTTCTCGTTGATTAGGTTAATTAGATGCCTCGGAGGGTAATTGTACTCTGGTAGGGCTGTTACACGCGCTGGTGTGCATGCTTGTCGTGCACTATCGCTAATCAATGTGGTGAGATTGGCAATCGTTGCGTCAATATCTTCTTGGTTATGGATATTTGTGGGGCATGATATTTTGTTTTCTAGTATTTTTCAAATTGATCCCAGTTCATTTTGCCGTTTATTAGCTTCGGTACTGGTTGTTTCGGTACTGGGTTATTTGTAAAGGACACTAAGACAGGAATGTGGTCTGAGTTGAGTTCGGTTATGACTTGTTGGTACAGCGGCTTGTTAAAATTCTTCTGCAGAACTATGTCAAGTATGTCTGGCTCGTGGTCTCTTCGATACGGGTAATAAGTGTACTCGTCCGGTGCTAATATCTGAAAGGAATTTGCTGTTGCCAAATTCTCTAACTTTTTACCCTCAGGGTTGGATGCTCTGCAGCCCCATAAGGTATGTTTGGCATTTATATCACCAATGACCAATAGCGGCTGATTTGTATTAAATATTGTTTGTATGTCTTCGGGTACTAGTTTTTATTGGCTGCCTGTAGGCGCTTGCTACTGTTACTGTACTATTGTCATCAAGTGTAACTTGGACGGAGGTCATTTCAATATTTAAATTAGGGATGTCGGGCAGTCGCGTATGCTTAAACCTTCTTTTTATTAGAATTGCTACCCCTCCTGACGCAATCGGGCGTTCCGGTCCTTTCGATAGACGTGGTAACCTGGGATATTAAAGCTGGTTGTGTCGTCTAGGTGCGTCTCAGTAATGCAAGCGATGTCTACTTTGTGTCTAGCTAGGAAGGCAATGATTAGGGATCGTTGGTTTTGGAGCCCATTAGCATTCCAGTTGAGGATTGTTAAGCACTGAATTGGTTTTGGTTGGTTATGGTCCATTAAAGAGCATGGGTAGGAGAGTATTTGTGATAAACGATTTAATTTGATCGAGGTGAGGTGTGAGTAGTTCAAGGAGGAGCTGTATAATGTTGTTGGCTGGGTCTGATTTGATGGTGTTGTGATTAAGTCCACTTTGGGTTCTGCTTGCATAGGTCTGTTCGTTGTTAACTTCCGAATTTCGGAAGTAGTTGGGTTTTGGGGTGGGGATCGAGGTTTTGGTACGTTGCCGCAGTAATTTAATATGGTGGGGACAACCGCGATAATTTGCACTGTGGCCTCCTCCACAGTTTGCACATTTTGGTGGGTCATTGGGTCGTTTTTTACATTCTGTATGTTGATGGTCGCCTGCGCATTTGACGCAGGTATATTTTTGAGTGCAGTAGTTTTTGGTATGTCCATACTGCTGACATCTATAGCATTGGGGGATGATCTTGGATTTTCTTCTTTCTTCGACTGTTACTATAGAGTAGAATATTGCTTTTAACGTGAATATACGTTTTGCTTCTTCGTTTTTGGTGAGGTCAACTGCGCAGACTGGCAGCGGTTTTTTTTCTTTTGTGTACAGTCGTGCTACTTTTAGAACTGGAATTTTATTGGTTATGAGTTCGTTTTGATTTCCGGGTCTGTTAAGGAAAGTGGTACATTTTTGATGACTACTGATAAGGGTTTATCGTTGGGATTTTGGTAAGTGTGGTACTGTATTTGGTTATCACTGTAGAATTTAGTTAATTTCCGATAATCTTCGTCTTTTGTTAAGTTTATTCGTAGTGTGGATACGTTGTAGGTAGTTGTGAACGCACCAGTTGCGTGTTTTTTGATGTCTTCTACAAGAGCTTGGTGATTAACTGCATTGGGCAGATAGATTGGTGGAATTTTAATTTTGTCGTATCGGGTTGGTTATTTTCTGTTTCTTCTTCAGAAGATTGTTTATCGGTTAGGGAAGTTTCCAGGTGTGGCGGAAGATAGTATTTATTGTTTTCTAGGAGGTTTTGAGCTGTCCATGCATAACGTTTTTGAACTTCATTTATAGGTGGTGATAGATCGCCGAATTTGCGCTTTTGTTGCGCTGTTTGATCCATTTTAATTGCATGGGTTGCAATTTTTATTGAAATATATTAAAATAAAATCAATTTTAAACTTACTGCGTTTGTAAAGAGTTGATATAGCTAAGGTCAAGCGTATCGCACTGTTATCGGACGGCGTACGTGACATCCGAACCGGTTCACTGCTCGTACTCGACTCTCAACCTATTTTTGAGACACGTAGAAAATATTTTTACATGACATTTAATAATGAGATTTCTCGGTAATTTGCACATATACTTTTATCGCTTTTTTTGTGAATGGGGCATATAATCGCTAGATTTCATGATTCGGGCATCCGTTTTCCATATTTCAGTGATCATCTTGTGTATCTCGTTGTGCAGCTGATCTCCTCCATATTTTATTGCTTCTGCTTGTAGGCCGCCAGGGCCTGCGCTTCTGTTGTTTTTTAGCGTATGTATCTTTACTATTTCTTCTAAACCTTGTGACTCTTCAATTTTGTTTGAGACTTGTCCAGTTTTCTGTGGAGTTTCGACAATTATAGGAGCTTCTTGCTTATTCAGTAGGTCCTCAAAGTATTCAGCCCATCTTTCATTTATTTCCTCTTGTGTGCCTAGCAGTCTTTCATTCTTATCTTTGTGGAATATTGTGTATTTTTTCCAGATTGTATGTTATGTTTACGTTTCTTCTCTCTACATAATCTCTTGCACTCTCCGTACTATGTATCAACATTTTTTTCTTGCCATCTCTCTATCTTTAACTGCTTGTTCATATTCTGAATCAAACAACTGTTTCTTTTTCGTCTGTTTACCGCTGTTCTGTTCATTTACTATCTTCTTTATGCATTTATCTATCCTTATACTACGTTCTACGTTCTATTGGTCCATTCTTCTTTCTTCTTCTTCCGTTATTCTTTTTTTGTAACGCCCTTGATCTATTTTGTTGTGTAAATATAGTCTATTGTATGTGATTCTTAGTTTTCTTTCCCCGCGCTTATTAATCGGGATCACTTGTTTCATTTTTGCTCCTACCATAAAATGATCAGAGTCAGCATCAGCTCCTCTGTATGATCTTACATCTGTAACGGTTTTTTCGTTTTTTGTTTTAATCAGGACATGATTAATTTGGTTTGTGGTCTTACCATCTGGACTCCTCCAGGTCCCCTTATGTATATTTTTGTGTTGAAAAGCGGTGCTCATTATTTTCATGTTCGTCTCTTGTCGTACTTTAGCATTACAATCTTTTATTACTATTTTTAGATCATATTTTGGTATTTTGTCATACTCTTTATCTATGCTATTATAATATTGTTTCTTGACTGTTATTTCTTTCTTCTCACTTGACATATGTACATTTAGAAGATTTATTTTCTGATATTTGCCTCTTAATCTTAACCAACACATTCCATCTGACACTGGGGTAAAGCTTATTACTGATGATCTTAGCCTTTCACATATTATAAATCCGGTGCCGAGTCTTCTATTGTAACTGCTGCTTTTGAAAAATGTGTACCTTTGTTTATCTATTATTTTATTGTAATTATGCTTCCTGTAATGCTAATATATCAATTTTGTAATTTTTCATTATGTTAATGAGTTGTTTTATTATTTATTTTTCGTGGATCCCTCTTATATTCCATGTTGCAATAAATATTTTGGTAGCTTCCTTGTGCATATCCTTTTCCTTGCCATGTTCGTGTCCTTTAATACCATCCCCTCTAGTTACTAGTAATTTTTTGGTAGGGATCTAATGGTTTTCATTGCCTGTTCTCCCATTTCCATTAGGTTTTCCATTTCAGAGATACCTGATTTACTATGGAAGAAATGCTACAACGTTGTCAGTGCTTTTGCCACGCCTCATGGTTCGTCTAGAAGTCTTACAATGGAATCTTTCAGAATACTCGTCACAACAGCCTGGACGTTTAGTAGTTCCAAGAATTTGTCCTTTGAAACTGGATTTGAGCTGATAAAAAAGCGACATAACTTTTTTCTGGTTAGCGATCAAAATCTTTGAAACCAATTCCAAGTTCAAAACGGCTTTCACCTTAATCTCATTGTCCGAAGTGTAAGATGTCCTTCCTTCCTTTTTTGAACGCTTTGTGCTACCTAAACACGATAAATCATTTTTCACTTAGACTTTCAATCGATAAGTGCAAGTGTTTATTTTTTCAATTCATTTATTAGAAGTTATGACTACTATTTTTCTTAATATGAGTGTTTACAACTAACGTTGTGTACCCCCTCAACCATTTTCTCAATTCCTCCTTATAGTTTCCCGAGACTTCTCCGTTCATCTACTTTCTTCTTGATTCTTTTGTCTGAACTCCATTTCGTTACTTTTGTCATCTACCGGTCTAACGGAGCTTTTTTAACGTCACGGTGTCACCGTAGATGTTTTTCTTCAATGTAGATATGTATGTCTTCCTTCACTAACATTCTCTTCGCCCACTCTGGATCAGATACTATAATTTATTTTATACCCTAAAATCAAGGTTGCCATTTCTGCCTTCGTTTTTATTGCCGTTGTCGTCTTTATCCAAAACACTAGACAAGGGGTCTTACTAGTCCAGTCAAATGAGGTGAAAATGTAAAAATATCTATAAATAGAAAAAATATATATAAATGTGTGGGTTTTGACGTATACATATAATAACAGGTTCATAACGCGCATGCATGCCGAAGTCCTTGGCTTTGATACAAAATCATTATCATTAAAATATTTTCTTGTTGTTGACATCCTTATGAATGTGAAAAGTCATTATTTTCCTAGTTTTTAAGTCTCGACGACTTTGTATACGTTCTGTCATTTCAGGAAAATCATTTTTAAATTCAGCATTTTATCATTCATTGTATTGAGCTCACAACTTGCTATTCTTCCATATGATGGCTCTGCCTCATCGTTGTCAGAGAAGCCCACGCCTATAGTCCCTATGAATATATATTTTATTACTTTGTTATTGTTTTTTTTTTTGTTTGTAGTTAATTTAAAGTTCATTCTTACTGGCAGTAGTGATCAGCTTTTTATTCTTTTTACATTTAAATGTTTATTCTATTGTTCGTCAATATCGTTCCCAAAAGCATAATATTTATTTTATATATTAACTCGTTGTCGCATTAAATGTAATTTATTAAATTGGAAACATTAATATCTTCTCATCACTTTTTGCAAACTTCTGTTCTCTTTTTGTGAGCGATACTAAATGGTATTTTATTGATTTCTGATTCCTTAAATATGGCACAAAAAGAAACTTTTTAACTATAACCAATAATTTAGCAACTGCTGTAGGACATTATTTGAGCTACTAAAAGAATGTTAAAAAATTTAATTTATCGTTGAATTGCTGTGACACAATTACAATCGTCGTACAATTTGAGTTTTATAATTCTTATACGTAGTTTTTTTTGAAGTCACATTTTTTCAGGTTTTCAATACATCAAAACACTCGTTCACGCCCCGTATGACCTCTTTCTTTGATTCAAACTTTCATTTGGTCAGGAAGACGAGTTTATGGAATAGATGATAATGTGAAGCAGCTATATCGGGCAAGTAATGTGGATGAGGAAGAATTTTAAACACATTTTGTTCAATGACACTGTTTAAATGAGCAAGTATATTGTTGCAGTGGAATAATAATAGTTTTTGACAATTTACGTGCGATTATTGCCTAAAATATTTCTAAAAGCGCCGTCTAATATTTACCAGTAATGTTTTTCCTTACTGAAGTTAAACAATCAGAAAAATAATATTCGTGGCTCGTAAAAATGACGTCATTATGTTTGCAGCGGATGATAGACTATTTGCTCTCCTCAAAGTTGTTTCATTTCGTACAGTTCATTGTTTGGGTTAAAGATTCGTTTCTGGTGTATAGTGGTATAACCAACTTTTGACCGTAGTAACAAAACGCAGCAAAAAATTCTTGCAAACAATACATTGGTGTTTGCATACAATTAGCTTTTGTTTTGAATTATCATATTCCCCTTTCTTCGTAAAGTTTTTTTATGCATAATACATTATGCATAACTTCAATCGTCGTCGGCCAAAACCATATCATGGACTTCATCGTTTACCCGAAGTCGAACGGCAAAACATGTTGGCAAAATTTGCTGTTTACCCTTAAAAAATTGAAATATGTGTTGTAGTTTTTTTTAATTATTTGCAATTATTGTGAGAATAATTATTAATAATGTTCATCTAAAGCAAATTCTATGACCAACGTACATTTGTTGTTGTCGCCGTCTATGAGAATGTAATTCAAGTTGTTTATCAAGTTGTGTTCATGATAGATAAGAAATTTCTATTCACATTAATTTACAGTGAAAAGTAATTAACACAAACCGAAAATTTCACCATAATTAAATGCTATACCCACTGACAGAAGCTTAAGCTTATAGATTAGATGAGGATAAACCCAATTAAAATTTTGGATCTAACAGAAAAGAAAAACGTGGTTGACAGAAATTAACAGGGAGAAAAGATTTAAAATGACAATAAAAAATGAAAGAAAAACATCAGAGAGTGAGCATAAGTAATATATTTATTTAACGCATAGATAGCAAATTTTTTTATTAACTTCTAATAGCCCTAATCGATCTTTTTTAGTATTAAAATAGCAAATTAAAACCTATATTAAACTGCTATTGAATTACCTAATAAAATTTTTGATTATTATGCTTTAGGTGTTAATGCTATTGTATATTTTTAGGTGAAGAGTTTTCATATGCCAGCGCAATACAGAGGAAGCTTAAATAATTATCAAGCGGACATTGTTGTAGCAATATTGGCAAACAAATTAGTTTTTACTGGACCTGTGGGACCTGCATGTGTGGATTGGGATTCCTCCAAGACAGATGACAGTATAGGTAAAACGGGCACTGTGAGTAACATTTTAATGTACATATGGTATCCATAAATAAGTTAATAACATTCTTGTTCTTCTTCTCAAAGCAGTGACTTTGTTACCGAACATTGGGGAACGGTATACTTATTAAAATACTTAACTAAGAACTGACTGCGTTTCTCTTGGAAAACGTATAAATGGTTTCTTTACTGCTTTCTATAAAATTAAGCTTGGAAAACGATAGAAAGTATTTATGCCCTCAGTGATGTATCAGAAATTTAAACCTTATTACCTAGAATATTATAGGACATAAATATAATGCTTTATCTAACTGCACTATACTGACTCATTCCCATAACATTAATTTTCAGTATAGAATCCATTAACCAGAGTAAGTGGTAGCCTGATAGCGAAAGCTTAAGATTTCAAGTTGAATAAAGTAAGAATGTAAGTGCTAAAATTTTTGGATTTTTGGTTCTATTGACTATATAAAGAGGAGCGTGATCGTGTTGAGAAAATATATAGGCCTTTTAAAGTTCTTCCAAATATGCCACGTTGGGGAATGAGTTTTGGTGTTAGCCTTGGATTTAACCATTGCTTACATATGTCAGGATTACAGATCTATTTTTTCTCATATGTCATAATTTACTTTTTTATATTTCCAAGTGCAATGAGGTGCCTTGCAGACTTTATCTGATAACTTACGTGTATCGTGATTGGCTTAGCTTGAAGATATAGCTTCCGAATATACCGTACTAGATCTTTTTGAACGAGACTAATTTGATAGATTGGAACTGACAATGTGGTCTCCTTTAGTAATGTAAATATTTCTTTGATCTTTTGTTGTTTTGTGGTCGAGCTAGAATTCATGTAGCAAACATTTCGAATAATTTTTATTCCTTTTTATAATTAAGACCTTTGAAAAGAATTAGCAACAATTTATGAGATCAAAATTTTAAATGATGATAAACAAAAGTGTTTTCTTAAGTATCTAGAACAAAACGCGTTAAATTATTGCTTGCTTTATTTTAAAAAGTAGCAAAGCTGAGAATAATGAGACATTTATCAAGAATCCTATATACATAATCCTATCATAAAGAAATTAAGCCATTTCCGCAAACTGTCTATTTTATACTTTCCAATGTTAGTATAGACTGCTTTTGAACATTTCTTCTTCTATTTCTACAAGTGTTGCCTCAGGAAAATTTGGTTTTATTTTTTTTTTATACATTATATCCTTCAAACGGTTAGGATGAGATGTTGCACATTTGCTAATTATACATTATTTTTGTTTTCTAGGTAACAACCAGTTGTTACAAGAACATTCAGTTTTTTTTAGAAAAGTACCAAGTAATTTTATTTCAATATTAAAAATATTTTGCTGATGCACTCTTTTATCAATTTTCATATTTTTGTTATCAGTGGATAAAATACTTTTTATTAAATAATCATTAGTGAAAATCAAATACTAGTCTGTGAGAGTTTTTGTTTTGTTTTTCACTTCTCGATAATCTAATGGTTAATGTGGTTAAGTTCTTAGCAGAATGTTATTTTTTATCGTGTGATGTGAAAGCCGATAAAGTGAAAATTAAGTTATTGTTTCTCCCTTATCTTTGATTACAATATTACTGGCGTATGTGTTGTGTGAAATTCCGGAGCTTGTGGCACTTTTTTATTAGTTATCTAAATGTTTAATTGGCTACAGTTTAATTGGTACAGTGCGGTTTAAACCAATATGACGTCAATATTATGTTCTCTGAGGAAAGTTCTTGTACAATTCACTTTCAACTCGAATGAAACATCATAATTTTATCAGCAAACCGTAAGTTGTTAAGCCTTATTTACTTAATTGGTTTTCTGTCGTATTGTACTTTTTTCTGAAACTTGTGAACTTCTATAATTGATATACCCCTGTTGTTCTTTCTAAATTACTTGTTGGGGAAATAATTGGAGAAGTAATTACGGTTATCCAACTTCCATGTCTATAGTTCGGCCATGTGGAAGAAAATAAACTCAGTGAATGATATAGCCACCCCGATTCCTTCGTGGTTAAAGGAATGGTCAAGATGGAAAAAAATTGAAATCTTGAAAACGGCAACAGATAGCGAGATGAGGTTTTCAGCACTATTTAGATCGATTCAATTCTACTAAAACGGTATAATCGATACGGCCGTAGAAAAATACGGTATTCGCCAAAAACGTGTTCCAAAAACACCCAAAAACTCTTTTGCTCGGCTCACAGATGGGGAATGCTCTGGTAATTTTCTTGAATTTGTAGATTCCCTAGTAGTTTCTTACTGCAAAGTTTAATTAAAACGGATGTGGGTTCTAAGGCAAACCTATTTTGGCAGATAGCAACTTCTAGTAAAGCTCAAATTGTAGAACTATAAAATCAGGTCAAAAAGAGCTTAATTATCCATGTCTTCTGGTCCAAAAAGGGCTTAAAATTAAAAAAAATTTGTTATTTGTTTATATTTTCAAAACGGTAAGAGATAGAAAAACGGCCCCCTTTCTTTATTATTATTGGCGCACTTACCGGCACTGCAGCCACAGTGGCTTATTGTGCCTACTAACATGCACACTTAAAAGATAAGACTTTCACACACACACACCCATGGGTCGAGCGAGACTCTAACTCGCCTGCGCCGACTCAGGACTGAGGAACGATGATCTTGAGCCATTACAGCCCTAAACGACTCTCTTACCAAGTTATATGGACTAAAATGGGGCACTTTTTTAAATAAATTTTTGTGTGTATTATACAGGGTGGTCGAAAAAAGTGCATTGCCGAAATCGGAAGCGATAAAAAATTTCGTTTGCTCCATAATGGCAACGAACTCTAAAACCGCATATGTTCAAAAAATAACATTTCTACGACTGTTCCTACAATTAGTTTTTGCAATTTAAATGTTAAAAATTTGGTCCCTGGCGGGAATCCGTTTGGGCGGCAGTGAATTTCGTGCGATAATGCTGTTTGCCTGTTACGAATTTCGTCTCACTCTGGTGCATCGTTGTAATGGGCGTTAACGTTAATCCTATCTTCAGAATGATTTAAATTTGTAGCTGCAAGATCCATTAGTCTCTGAAGCAAATCTTTTACAATTTTTTTTGTTAAAAAGGAGATATCATTTTCTTGTATCTTAAGCCTTAAAGGGAGAAATTTTTTTGTTAAAGTTCTCTATAAATCTTTGCGTCGCAAGATGCACAGCGAATATTTTTGTTTTACTTATTGCACAGTTTTTGCTAATATGCAGTTGTGTTGTCGGATGCAATGGTTTTGAGTATGTCCCTATTTTAAGCATCTCACATACTTTAATATTTGTCTCTGTTATCTTGTTGCTTATTTTATTGTAACTATTACTTTATAATGTTAAAATTGCGTTATTGGATATATATTTTTATTATTATTATTTGGTATCAGTTGCATGAAGAATATGTTTAAAGATTTTTTGTTCTCGACACTATTTGCGTTATATGAATTTATAATTTTGTGGTTGAAGTTTTAAGGAGGGCGATACATGTAAAATCGAAAAAATGTTAAAATTTTTTTTGCATAATATATTGATCGAAATGTTAAAAATATGCCTTCAATTTTTTAGAAAGAAATGTCAAATATCAAGCGAGATACGGCATTTAAACCGAGCAGTTGTCCAAGTAGCAGGGGCGTGTCTTTCTAATTGAGATTGCGACCCAAAAAATCTATTAACCCAAAATTTTAAGAGCACGTGTTTTTTTATCCAATTACTAATGTTTTTTTGCATCTCTGAGAGGTTTTACTTAATTAATTTTTTTACTTTAAACGATTTTTTATAAAATATGAGGAGTCATCCAAAACAAAATAAAAGTGAATGGGTTCGATCAACTAGACCTCGTAAAAGAAAGTTTAAAGGCAATCAGTTCTGGGATAAAAATAATGAAAGTGAAGAAACTAGTAGTGCTAGTGCAAGAAAAATCTCCAACAGCAATAGTGAAGATGTATCATGGAATCCTCTACATGGTTATCGTTTTAATGCATTCTTGACTGTTTTTACAGCATTATATAATAACTTAATTATTTGTCAAAAATGCAAACAAAATATAAAGTTTGCAGAAATTTGAAACACAGGTCTTAGTTTTAAACTAGTTTTGCTATGTCGATTTAGTCTTCGTAATATCGATTCTGGACCTTTTATTAAAAATGGATACGAAGTTAATCGTCGAATTGTGTTTTTCGCTTATCTCTTAGGTTTAGGTCAAGAAGACATTAAGTTATTTGGTAATCTAATGGACATCTGTAACGAAATAAGCGAGAGCGCATAAAACAGCATCATTGAGCATCTATATTTAGCGGCAAAAAAAGTTTTTGATCGTCTTTGTATAAAAGCTGTGGAAGAATGAAGATCATGGAAAACCCATCTCGAAACTCAAAGTGTCTGGTGATGAGTCTTGGAAAAGCGTGGATTTAAATTGCGATATGGAGTCATTACAATCATTGGCTATTACTCGGATAAAGTCATTGATTCAGTAGTAAAAAGCAGTTGGCGTTAAGCATGTGCATTCTCGAAAAAAAGAAAATACTCCATAGAACCTAACTTATTATGAAGGTGACTACAAAGAATGATCTATTAATCACGAAGGGTCTTCAAACAAAATGGAAGTATTTACGACCACAGAAATGTTTTTAAGATCAGGGGAAAAGTATGGTGTTAGATACGCGTTTTACAATGGAGACCGGGACTCAAAAACTTTTAAGGCCAATCTAGACACTAATCCTTATGAAGATTTACAAATTGTAAAAAGTGAGTGCATTGGACACGTTGCGAAGCGAATGGACACTCGGCTTTGGAATTTGAAAAGAAAAAGAAAAAGAGTAGAGAAAACTGACAGAATCGTTAATAAAAAATTAACAACTACTATGGTTTAGCTATTAGAAGAAATGTAAATAGTGTTGAAGAAATGAGAAGAAGTATCATGGCCACCTACTATCATTTATGTTCTGCTAATGAAAATCCACAGCATTATTACTGCCCACCAAACAAATACAACTGGTGTGCTTGGCAAAAAAATTTGGCTAATGAGGAAAAAATAGAGCATTTTCAACATCCTGTGCCACTTGATCCAGTCGTTCAAAAATATATTTTCCCCATTTACCAAGACTTATCAAACGAAGAATTATTGCAACGATGTTTTAGAACTCCTACGCAAAATTTGAATGAAAGTTTTAATTCAACGATCTGGAGACTAGCCCCAAAGCACCTGAATTCTGACTTAAAAACCGTTGAAATATCAACTTAGATTGCTACTGCACTCTTCAACGAAGGATATTCTTCAATACTGCAGATTATGCAAAAGCTAGAAATAGTTATTGGGCACTAGAGTATGAAATACGCCAATGATTATGATGAGCGGCGGCTGGTCTGAAAGGAGCGACGCAGCTTTTTATCTTCCAAACAGGCTCGTACCCCTCAGAGAACAAATGGAAGAAAATAATGTCTTTAAAGAGGCTGAAGGATTATTATCTGTCTCTGGAATCGTTGTTAAACATATCATTTTCTAAATTTTTATTTTTTTTCAATTTTTTTAGGTTCTCATATAAACTACAAGTATTAAGCATTATATAATTTATTTTAGTTTTTTTTAAATGAATGTTGCAGCTGCTGCAATGCACGACAATTAACAACTGAATAGACGCGCTAAAAAGAAATCATAACCAAGAAAATTTTAATTACTTAAAAAAAAACAAAATTGTTTTTGTAAAGATAAAACTATATTTTAATAAATAACGAAATTTGAAAAATGGCAATTTATTTTTTGACTTCAAAAAAATTCATGAAATTTCTGCTTTTTTGAGCCTTTTATATGTATTGCCCCCCAAGTTACTTAATAACTAAAATGTGGCTGCGTCTCCATTTCCCGTGACGGCGTTGCTGAATACGTTGATTACGTCAGTCAGTGATTCATTGGCAATACTCTTACGAAGGAACAGTAATCCATCAAGAGAATCCCATTCTGATCCCAAAAATATCATTGTTTGTCTTGGAACAGACGAGACAATATGCTGCCATTCCATAGATTGGCGTTTTTCCCGACGTTTCGTGCCAGAATCATGATTCATCTGCTTAAAGAACATATTTAGAGCCGCGCTATATAGACAGCTACAGTAACTATTGTCATACCTCAACCCTCTTTGTACACTCGTTGTACACAGATATTTGTCATTTTCACTTATGAATGATGGTATTTAAAATTTTGATAATCATAGCTACTTGTTACGTCCCCCAGTGTATCAAATGTCGTTTGCTTGTTTACACTGTCTAATGTGAGCCTTGTGTGCGTTTTACCTTTCTCACTACAATTTTTCAGTCCGCTCAGCACTCTCTGTCCCCAAAAAATATTTTTTCGGTATTCGGTCTTACTCCAGAACCGCATAAATAATTAAATGCTTTTCCTTCTGTGCGTCCCAGTAACGCCATCTGATCGGAATACATGAAACTATAGTCTGTTTTCAAAGACACACTGGTACGCATTTGAATCTGTAACACAACAGGAGGTTTAAGGAAAAGAAAATTAATAACATACATCATGTTTCTCATTCACACCTTAGTTTACAACTCGTGACTTTATAACGTAAATAGTCGAAGACTATTTTGAGGGCCTTAAACCGCTTTTTTTTCTTTAGATTGGTCTATTATCAGATTTCAAAATAAATTGTGTCTAATACATACAGGAATACAATCGAACGCATTCCAGTGCGCAGTCGTGTGACATGTTGCACTACTCGGATCAGTAATCGGGCCAGTTTATTTGATAAGCTCAAATAGTAAGATAGCTTTACAATTTTTATTATTACAACGAACAAGAAAGCGACCAGAGAACACATCCGACACATTGTCCTTTAAAACTTCAAAAAAAAGAAGTAACGCAAGTAAAACCACTAGAAATATTTAAAGTAATGTTATAATTGAAACGATGTGTCAGAGATGGTTTAAGAAGTTTAGAAACAATAACTAACTTAAAAAAAGCGAGCACTTCGACCCACTTCTGGTTTCGATTGATACTTTAAACTATATCCGTTAGAAAATAATCCTCTACCATAGTTCGCAAATTTGCTAAAGATTTAGGTGTAAATTATATGACTACTTAAAGACAGTTGAACCAACTGGGAAAAGTGGTAAAGTTGAGAAAATGGGTGCTGCATGACCTATCGCTACCACAACTTTAGCACCATGTTGATTTTCATATTATCCGTGTTCCTTTCCTGGAATTAATTTTTTTTAAATTTCATTAAAGTAAACGTTTGCCCATATATGAATAAATTTGCTTGAAAGAAAATGCCTCATATATTTTTCTCACCAGATCTTTTTTCAAGCAAAATTATCTTAATCACAAAAGTTTTATACTCAAAAAGATGTTGGAAACTACTTATTTTTTAATTAAAAAAAATTTTTTTAAGGGAGAATTCTAAAGTTGTCTGAAGTTTAGCTTAAAGTTATACCAATTGAAGGAAATCTTACATTTCAAAACCTTGTAATCTACTTCAAATCTAAATATATTGTGAATTTGTAAAACGAGTACTAAGTTGTACTAATGACATCATGTTACAGGTTTATTGGTTCGCTGGAAAACCGAACGTCACGAAACTACCCGAAAACTTGCAAAAACTAAGTTTCAATTTGTTGTCCTTCGAACAATGCTTTGAGAAAGTTCCCAACGATTTTAAACAGTTTTTAACGCTTGACAAAGTGTGCGGATCGCTTGAAGGCAACTGTAAGATTATTATTAGTTAACTGGTGTTCTAAACACAAAATAATGTTTTGCAGATCACACAATTCGCGCTGGTAGCTCTGGTGCAGGACTAATGCTCATCAAAAACGGTAGATTCTATCTGCATGCAGTTGTTAGCGTATTTCCCCAGGGCACCGATGTATTCGATATTAAAACCACTGGTGGTTTTACTTCAATGTCTAGTTATATCAGTTTTGTGAAAAAATATGCAATGACCTCTTCCTAATTAAATTATCACTGAGTAGCTTAATGTACTTATTTGTTTCATTTTGCCAGTTTTGTCTTGGTATAGAATTGGTACAATAAATTTCTGCATGGCCTGCATATTTAAAAACAAATAATTCTTAAAGTCGCCCAAAATGTTCTGTGCTGGATAGATACCGCACAATTTACAATACTTTTCGCTTTGCACGATATGTAACATGTAACAGGTAATAAAATATTTGTGAGAGAAAAAGCAAGACTGAGTCTAGAAAAATATTATTTAGTATCAATAGTAGCGGTTCTGCCACATATTGTAGTTCTCTTAGAAGTATCTTGACCTAGAATTTCTTTCAGAGCACACTTCACAACAGCCTGGATATTTTTAACAATTTTTTTCAAGCTGGATTTGAACCGGGAAAACAAAACGAAGTCGGACGGGTCCAGGTCTGTGCTCTTTTTCCAGATACTACCTCACTAGCAGCAAGGGCAAGCATTATGGGGTTGGAGATTTCAGAGCGGACGCGCGCTGCTCTTTTCTTTGGCCGTTTAAGCTCTTTCTTCTACGTAAAATGATGCGTTGACCCCCTGCTGGTTGGCACGAACTCTTTATGGGCAACAACTTTCGAATAAGAAAAGACAATGACCATCGCTTTCATCTCTGATTTTCTCATTAGTCGAGCAGATCGATAGTATACTATTCAAATCTCTGTCTTTTCGTCTTCGGATCGTACAAGGTGCGTTCGGAAAATAATGATTTTGTTGGTCCAGCAAAAGTCAAAAGTTTTTGGACCAAGTAATTTGTCTTTATATCAATTATTTCTCATATTCGCGATTGGTTTTAAAGTGTAAGTAGCGAGAAGCGAGTGCTATACCTTCCAAATCGGTAGAATAATTTTCTCGTATTAATAGGCGCTTAAACCTTGATCTGTGTTTGAAATAGGAACAGATATTTTCTTTATGGGCAACAGCTCTGATTTTCTCATCCGAACCTTCATTGGTCGAGAAGATTCGGTAGTATACTACTCAATCTATTTTTTTCGTCTTCGGATCGTAAACGGTGCCTTCGGAAAATAATGATTTTGTTGGTCCAGCAAAAGTCAAAAGATTTTGGACCAAGTCATTTGTCTTTGTATCAATTATTTCTCATATTCGCGATTAGTTTTAAAGTGTAAGTAGCGAGAAGCGAGTGCTAACCTCCCAAATCGGTAGAATAATTTTCTCGTATTAATACTGGATTAGAATTGGGAGATTGTGACGGCCAATCAAACCTACTCATGCCATTTTGCTCTTCCTAAATCGAACACAGCTGGCTGTAACGTCTGGGGTCGTTATCTCCTCATAAAAATAATTTTTGAGTAGATTCTAGTAAACACTTCTCATATTTATTTTTTTCTGGAATTAACTTCTTTGTGAAGAGGTGTAATTTTTCAAATTTTCATTTATTGAAGCAATTCTAAATGTCCAGCTTAACGGGGTGTTTAATATAGCGCTGGAGTAGTTTCTTTCCACACGCAGATCAGGACCACTTCAAGGGAGATCAAGTCCAAAAGGACGCCTTGACATTAAATACCACATTACTCCAGTTTTGTTCAAAAATCTTGTTTTTCTAACTGCTTTTCGGTATGGAATAGTTTTAAGGCCACACCTCATCATGTAGTATATATTATTCGTCGTATGGTTAATACACTTTTTAGAAGTTTGAATTTTTCTCAAATAATTGTACTATGGCTTGATCGTCATTTGTCGAGCGCGATTGTTTTATTTCCCGATTGGAGAATTCATAATCATTTTCTCCATTTTCGAACAAAATCAAGTGACTGGCGTATGTAACACACTATCGTTGTAATACTCATACGCTGGTATTTCGAGATGGTGGCACAAAAGCACCGCTTTAAATATTTTTCCAAAAACAGCACTCATTGTAAAATAATACGACTGCAACTGGAACAGAACAACTAACTAAAGTGCATTTTGTAAAACACATTAGAGCGCATTTCGAGGAATTTATTGATTTACGACACATCCCATCCGTGTGAAATATCAACCACACATTTGTGGGATTAACTGAAAATGAGGAAAATATTTATATGATGGGTCATTCATCATAAAGTGAAAATTTGGTACCCATGGAGTTCTTTTGTATTTCCATAAGTTAAAGGTTAGTTGCTAGGGGTGAGTTATGCTGTAGTTGAAGAAATTGTTGGCATTCAAAGTCATAGAAGTATTTTTTGAAATGTGGAAAAATGTTTTGAAAAGTTGCATATTTATGTGCAAAAATGCGTTTCCACTCATGGAAAATATTTGGTATTTTAAAAATTTCTTTTATTGTGTTAAGTTCAAAAATAAGGGAGCAGGCTTCATAACATATGTATCTTTAAAAAATAAATTAATTGGGTTCGAAATCACTCTTAGGAAAAACAAAAGCTCGTGTTTTAGTGAAACACAAGAGAAAAATAACAAGTTATATGCTAGCGAGAATTTGAGAAGCTTCTTTTAAAACAACCGAAGAAAGGAAACGGAACTTTACGTGAGATATCAAAAAAAAAACTCGTATTCTTTAGTATTTACCAATTGCGATAAAATATTTCTGATAGATTAATGTTGATCATTGTGAAGATGTATCGAATGTAACTCATGTTGACTGCGAACAGATAGATCATTGAACATCATTTTGTATGATAAACCCAACTTACTTTTTTTTATTTTTAAGCTTGTTTTTTGTGTTTTGTTGTGTTTATTTTTCAAATCCAAATACATGAGGTTGACTCAAGGAAATGTGAGAATAGCTTATTTGTAGTTTTAGGCTTCTATACATTAAAATGGGAAGCCTTATGTAGAGAGTAATGTCGTCTGTCTGACTGTGATATAAAAATGAAGTAAACAGTTATAAATTAGTTTTTTGTGCTTCTGACTATATTGCAGTCGTCCTTATTATTTATTCTCGAGATAAAGGGTTATACTAAGTGCGCAACTAAGTTTCCGGGTTTTACAAGTGGCGCTAACGACACATGTAGTCGACATACATATCGCAACGCAAACATATTTTTTCTAACAACGAATATGACGAGTTTTGTGCCAAATAAACAGCATTTGCGGAAAGCTTTGCTTTTCTATTTTAACTTAAAAAATAAGCCTAAGCACGTCGTTTGCTTGAGGAGGCGTACGGCGAACATGCACCATCGAAAACTATCTGTGAAGTTTGATGTAAACGCTTAAGAAGTGGCGATTTCGATACTGCGGATAAGGACGCTCCGGAAGACCAAAAACAATTGATGACGCCGATATGCAAGCGTTATTGGATAAAGATGATACACAAACACAAGATCAACTTGCGGAGGCATTAAACATGACTCGCCAAGGTATTTCCAAACGTTTACATGTCATGGAAAAAATTCTCAAAAGAAGGAAAATAGGTGCCGCATGAATTGACGGAGAGACAGATGAAAAATCGAAGAGCCACTTCAAAATTTTGCTTTTTGGCATGAAAGTAAGAGTTTTTGCATCGAATTGTTACTGGCGATGAAAAGTGGATATATTTCAAGAATCCCAAACGCAAAAAATCGTGGCTTTCACAAGACAATGGTCTGCGTTTGGTGGGACCAAAAGGAATCGTGTACTATGAGCTGCTAAAACCGGGGGAAACTACAAAGGGCATCGCTACCGACAACAACTGATAAATTTAAACCATGAATGGATCGAAAACGGCCAGAATGAAACACGAGACACGAACGAGTGATATTGGAACACGACAACGTACCGTGCCATCGCATTTCTATCGTCCAGGACACCACCAAACGCTGAAATGGGATCTGCTGCCGCACCCGCCGTATTTGCTAGACCTGACCCCTTCCGATTATTACTTATTCCGGTCGATGGCGCATGGTTTGGCTGGTCTACACTTGGCCAATTTCGAAGAAGTGCACATTTGGCTGGATGAATGGTTTTGGTCCAAAGATGCGTCGTTTTATCATTGCGGTATTTAAATATTGCCACATAGATGGCAAAAATGTGTAGCTAGCGAGGGACCATACTTTTAATAAACCATTTTTAGTATTTCTCTTGAAATTTTCATTTTTCATTTATCAAAAAACCCGGAAACTTAGTTGTGCATCTAGTATTTATTAAAATCCAGTGTCTCTTTTTAAAAACGCACTCATCCACGTTACGGGTTAACTCGGTATTTTTTTTTTTATTAATCAATTAAAATTACTTACGTTTGTTTATAATGTTTATTTGTATAAACTGATTATAATTAGTAGTAGATAATGTTAGGGCACTAAGTAACTTAGTAACGTAGGAAGAGTAACTAACTAACAGAAGAAAAAGTCTGCCCAATGCTTTTGTAGTTATTGATGACTTTGCGAATGTTTTTTTAAAAGCTAACTAGTCTACCAGAAATCCGTCGCACATAGAATTCAATGGCACCTTTATTTATGTGGGACAATTATCCAAAAACAGTTCCGTAGTTCAAGCATTTTCTTAAATAATTTATTAGTCTAGTGTTTTTTAGTTTTTTAGATTACTGTTCACAGATCATACCTTCTTACCAGTTTCAATTTTTTTCATATAATCTAAGGGTGTGACTTACGATTTTTCAAGACTTAAGACCGAATTCAGAAACAGCACTCGAGCTTTTCGCATTCTCACTTCAAATTTGAGTAATCTCTCGCTCATGTTAGTAGTAGTTTGACTCTCACTAAATTTTTAAATTCAAGAACACAAGGTAATGAATGACTAACCTGAAGGGTCATTATAAAATATTGTAAGATGCAATCAGATGTTGCGTGACGTCATGGGTGACGTTTTAGCGCGGGAAATAAATTAGACCAATCACAAGAAAGTAAATTACGAATTGTAAAGTTAGAAATGCATATTAAAAATGCAAATAATTAAATATATATTTATTATTTTTATTAATACACTTTTTAAAGTAAATGTATTTTACTAAAACCATTGAATAAGTAATTGAGTGTAAAAAATGTTAAAAGTATAGAATTTATCAAAAGTAATATTTTCCATAAAAGAGAAAATAGTAAATCAAAAAACCTATCAGCAAAATGTCTCTCTATCAATGCAGTTCTTATAATATTTCCTCGAATATTTTTAACAGCCAGTGGTTATGGAACTAACCTAGCGTTAAGTTCTCTATTATGTTGAACAATATATTCATGTATCTGCGTAGAAATGTACAAATCTGCGGTTGCTGCAATAATTCTAATGATGTTTTGAATTTTATAACTAAGTTGCAAACTAATGCAACGAAATCTAGATTTCCATGTTCCCATTCTCGTTTCTACTGCATTTCGAGAACAAATATGAGCAGAGTTGTATCTATGTTTTGCTCTTGTTTGGGGATTAGGAATTGATGTGTTGAGTTTGTTGATAAGCGCTGTCTCCCAAAAGAATGCTTGGAAGCGTACCTTGTTCAAATTTTAATCCAATTCCACTACTCTCAAGAATTATATTATCATGAGCTGAACCTGACCAACAAATGACAATATCAAACATTTCATAGAAAGGTCCTGCAACTGCTTGTACATTTAAGGACATCCAAACTTTTCTATTACAATACACTTAAGTATTTAAACTACTAGGACTTTTTATTTCAATGTGTGTGCCATCTATCCATGAATCCAGGAAATTCATGAATTTCAAAAAAATTGTCTATTAGTTGCCAATTTTACATTTCCATTTGCAAAATAAACATATCTTGCAAAGATTTCTTGCTAAAATGTTTGACTCTTTTACAATTCAACAACTTAAAGCTTCACTTATTTCTAATAATTCTTCACATACTCTCTGTAAAAAAGAAAATGATTATACTTTTTGCTTAAAACCCTTAATTATAATATTATTTATTTTGTGACTTCCATTGGCACAGAAACATAAAGCGACAGACACTTTTACAAGAGGTGGAATCGGGAGGCCTCGGTTAGTAGCTGGCAAGTTTAGAAGCAAGAGTTTGAAGCAATACATTTCGTATTGTATTTTTTGAGTGATTCAGACTTGGAGGAAGGTGAAGAGGTATGGTCATCAGCAGATAATCCACCAGCCCTAAAAAAGTTTTTAGGTCGCCCAGGTATAAATACCGATAATGTTACGAATGGTATAAAGGAAGCAATAAATTTATTCATAGGAAAGGATTTTTTTACATTCCTTGTTAAAAAATCTAACAGATATTATTATCAAAATATACAAGAAATCTCTCAAATGAAAAGACACTACAAGAGATGAAGAAATTTTGGGGACTTATTCTTCTTAAGGGACAAGTCCGTAAGCACAGAAGAGACGACTACTGGAACTCAGATGCGTCCACGGAAACACCATTTCTCGCAAAAACGATGACCAGAGACAAATTTCGTCAGATATTGAGAGCTTGGCAAAATATTGAAGATGGGTCAGATAAGCTCTGTAAAGTCAGGACCGGTATTAGATTATTTCCTTCCAATGTTTAAAATGTTTACAAACCTAAACAGCAACTACTGAATATCATAATTGTTTATCCAAAAATATAAAAATTTGTGACAATATCACAAAAAATATTTCATTTAAGATAAGATGCTAAAAATTTTATTTAAATACGATCGACAGTTCTGATGTTATAACTATTTTACGTAAAACGTAACTTCGCGTACGAATCTGAAAAATTAACTTAATGCTAGGACGTCACATACACCCATGGGTTGAGCGAGACTCGAACTCGCCTTGCGGCGGCTCACGGATAGAGAAAGAATCATCTTGATGATGACGGCAGCCTGGTAACATGGTTACCAAAATTTTGAATAAGCCATGAAAAATTCAGTTCTTTTCAATTCCCTTTTATTTGCAATGCATACAGAATGCAGCAAATCGTATAGCGATTAAGAGGAGAGTGCTCACAATCAGTAGTAATTTTCTGTAACAAATAAGATTTTATCCGTTTTATAAATTAGGACAACGATAGTTGTTTTATACAAAGCCTTAAAACTAACATAAACTAATCATATCAACATCTGGTAGGCAAATAATTAAGCAGGTTTTGAAAATTGACTGCTAAATCGTTCAGATGAAAATTAGGTGCAGTACTATTGCTATAGACTAAAATGTTGATTTTCTTCTTTGATCATTAGGATTTGGAGGTCCTTTCGAATAACCAAACAAGGTGCGTTTAACTTTTATGCGTAACACTTTCGTTGAGAAACGCTCAAGATTTTTAATATTAAAGATAGATACTGTGTTCAGAGTTGAACACTATAGGATTGGATTGATTTAACTATCCCTTTGTAGATTCAGGAGTTTGTATCTATACATTCTGTAAAGAATCAGTTCCAACTGTTTGCGCTTAATATACTAGGTAAGTTTCCTGTAGCAAAATATAGCCTAAAATATTTAACTATTTCTTGCTGAGCAGCTGTTGATCATTTATGTGGCCCAAAGGAAGAGTTTCTTCTTTAGTCTAGTAAACATCACATAGGATAGACTTTGTTTCGTTTGTTTCAATAATTCTAAATTTCTTTGTCATACTTGGTTCTCAGTTTTGTCGGGTTGTAATATTTGTAAAGTAATTGTTGAATCACTATCAGAAACCAAGATTGTGATTATAATATTTGGTATAGCGGCAAGTTCTGCAGTGTATAACAGAAACTGCAGTGGTTTGAGAACGCTGCCTAGAGGGACTTCAGCGTTTATAAGGCAGAGTCCTGTATATTAAGTTTCAAGTTTAATTAGGATGTGTATGTTATGAAGATAAAATGGAAGATGCGTACCCAACGTGAAGAATAACGTTAATAACGAAATGGTGGAAAGAAATGGCTATTAGGAATTTTAAGAATGGCATGAAAAACTGGGAGAATACTAAAAGACTGGGAAAGAAATATTTCAAAAAAGGGGATGATACTATATGCGATAATTATAGAGCAACCTGTCTCGCAACAACAACATTTAAAATTTACACAAGAATATTAGAAGCAAAACTAAGAGCACCGATAGAACCAACATTAAAAGAATAACAGGCCGCATATAGAAAAGACAGGCAAACAACGGACATCTTTATTCTGTCGAGAGAATGATTAAATCAAATAAAGAACTTTGGTTACGCTTTATACATATAAAAGCAGCCTTTGATTCTATAGATAGGAATAAAATATGGAAAGGCCTAAGAATACTGCAGATATCAGAAATTCTATAAAAAAAAATGAGACTGTATATAAGACCGTTATCGTACACATACGGATATACGGCACTACTTCAAAAAAAAATCAAACTTTAAAGAGGGTCATAGCCTCAGTCCATTGCTTTTCAATAATGGATGGAATAGTTAAAAACACTAATAAAAAAACACAGAATGAGAAGACACAGCTAGGATATAAGAACCTACCACCGATAAACATAGATAATCTTATATATGCCGATTATAATTCTAATGGCAGAAACACCGAGTAAACTTAACAGAAAAATAGAAATATGGAATAAAGAGATAGAAGAAAACAGTATGAAGGTAAATCTTGAGGGAACGAAAATGTTGGTCATCAATAAAAAACAGGGAAGAAGAGTATGCAAAAGAATACATCTGGAAGAGGTAACGATTTATAGATACACTATGCGTTGATGAAAACAATACTTGAAAAAAAATCAGTAGGAAAACAAATATAAAGGTCTATAAATCTATAAATTGTAGTTCCGACATTAACATATTCTAGCAAAGCATAGACGAGAATCAAAAAGAATAATAACACAGCAATGGAAATGAAAACAGCGGAGTGACAAAATTAGATAGGAGGATAAAAAAAGAAATGAGGAAAACTTTACAAATTGAAGCTTAATAGACAAGAACTAAATTGGTTTGGTCATGTCTGGAGGGTGAAAGAAGAGAGACTCCCCAGAAGAGTAATGGAAGTAAGAAATATAGTCAAAAAGAAAAAGGAGAGACCGAGGAAGACATGGATCCAGCAGATAGTGGAAATCGGAAAAAACAAATAGAAGACATTGACAGAAATGAAGCAAATGACCCAAGACCGTAAAGCATGGAAGAAGTGGACGAGTAGTTAAACCACAGTTCTTTCCTGTAAAGGGCATAACAATCATGAAGAAGAAGAAGAAGAAGAGCATATATAATATAAATTGTTTTTGCTATAGCTGTTTGTAAATCGTAGAACCCTTATAATTTGCGAGGTACTTTTCTCAGCATAAAACAGCAAACTAGAGAGCTAGTTTTTCTTGAACACTTATCAGTAGTGTGGTTTTCTAGCAAAGTTTTGCTGTGTCCGTGTCTTTGACACTTTTCACATTATATAATTTCTCTTTGTACTTCAGTGGTTCAAATTTTATTTTGCAATGTTGCAAATACTCCACATTAATAAATTTCTTTATTGTTAGATGCTGGTTTTAAATCAACAAAGAACATAGAGTAGTAATTTTGTTCTCCATTATTTGATATCCTAGTTGATTGTAACCGTGTGACCTAATTTTTAAATTTATGCTTTAATTTCCTTACGACCTTTCGGTACAACTTTATAACTTGTTTTTTCTCTTCAATTTAATGTGTGAAATTCAGTGTATTTATCATTCACAGCTTTTTTGATAATTTCATAAAACTCAACTGTTTTAGATTGAATCTTTACCTGGTTATTTGTATTTCTTATTGCTGTTTAACTATTTCATCGAATAGCTGCACGGGAGGTGTAATACTTCTAATCCTAGTTACAAATATTAGGGGCGGTGTTACAGATTATTTTTTAGAATTAGCGTCTGGTTGAACGCCATGAATCTGGTTTTCTAGGACTGAAAAACAATTAGAGAAGGATAGTGAATCGAGCCAGTATTCACTTACTTTGCTGTATTATGTGTGTTATAATGATCCAGTTGTTAGAGTTTGTTTTATAAGGAAAGCATAGTGAATTTGGTATTTGGGTTGAAAGTATTGAACATTTGAGTTTTATTAGTTTAGCAGAACTATTTGCGGTAATATGTGAGAGGTTGCATCCCTCCAAGAGGTTGTAGAACATACAGAGAGTCCTAACTGCAACATTTAGTTAAAAGTAAAAATATATCTCGATATTACGAGGCCACAAGTCGAACGTCTATCATCGTTAAAAATCAAACAAGGCCCAAGAATTTAGTGAATTTTGTTTTAACCCCAATTTTTAAGTTTATGGGATACGAGTCTGAAGTTTCAGCCCGTCTCCCCGAGGTTAAAGAAATGTAAATTAAGATGTATGGTTTGAACTAGGATGTAAATGGGGTGCGGTATGATATATATGTATATATATATATATATATATATATATATATATATATATATATATATATATATATATAATTTTGTATACATTGTCTAAGTTTTATATGGAAATTCTCACGTCGTAGTACCGCCGGTGTTATTGCACAAACTTTTTCTTCAGTCCGCACTTTTAAGTTCAATATAGTTGCTCGGCGATTCTCAAAAACCTTCGACTTGAGATATCCCCATAAAAAATAATCACAGGAGCTCAGGTCTGGCGATCTTGGAGGCCACCGGACATCCCCATTCCTACTGATTAGGCGGTTTGGGAAAAGGTCTTTCAGAAAGTTCACTGACACCCTGGCTGTATGACTATTTGCTCCATCTTGTTGGGAATGAGGGTTCTAATTTACAGTAAATCGTTGAAGTTCTGGAATAAGGAGGTTTCCATAGCGCGCTGATATTGCAGTAACTGCATGGCTATCATCATCCTCAAAAAAATACGAGTTAATTATTCCATTTGAAGAAATTGCACACCAGACTAACTGTGGCCGTATAGAAAGGCCGTTCGTGAAGTTGTTGAGGGTTGGCTAAGCCCAATAGCAAAAATTGTGTTTATTGAGATATTCGCTAAGGAGCTTCATCGTTCATCCATAAATTATTAATGAGCTGTGGGTCGCCTTCAAACAGCTGTAACATGTGCTCACACATAATCTCCGGGATTCAAAGCGTGGACTATTTGCATTTTACACGGGTGTAGGCGTAAGTTATCATGCAAAATTCTCCTTACTGTTCGAGTTGAAAGCGGGAGCAACGCTGTAGTACCTAGCAGATTTTCGAGGACTTCTTCCACATTTTCGGGAATTCAAACAGTTTTTGCACTATCACTTTTCTTTTTATTGTTTGACCCGTTGTACGTAAGTTTTTAGTCCAAACAGAAATAACTTTCCTACTTAGAACAAGAGCATGAGGCGGAAGATAAAAATGTCGTGCTTGTACGTAACTTTTACCATTTTCTAAATGCGCTGTAACAGCAAACCTCGTTTTTCACCGGCCCAACACTGCATGGTTACTAAATTTCCAACTGTGTGGAATGTGAAGTTCACTGCCTACTTCCACTCCCCCCCGCCCTCACATACACCCAAAGTTTCTTAGAAACGTGCAATTTGTCTGCGCCACCTGTTATATGAGTTACTAGTTGTGCGTATGTATGCTCTTTGCCCAGATCGCTTTAATAATAGCCTTGTATAACAGAATTTTACTTTCTGTAAATAACTGCAACTTTCTTCCTAGGATCCAGTACATTTTTTTGTATTTCGAGACCAAACTGCTCTGTTTTTATCGAGATATGCTTCTTCCATGTCATTCATCGGTCCAAATACACTCCTAAATACTTAACATTTGTTTATTATTGAGCAATGCAGATGGACAGGTACATCTTCTCAAAGTAAAAGTCACATGCACCGATTTAGCTTCGTCTACTTTTATGCGTCATTTGTTAGTCCAGGTTTTTAATTATTGTAAACAGGCTTGGAGATTTTAAGAAGCTGTATTGGAGTCGGCGTACGACGAGAGTATTGCGGTATCATCGATGAAAGTGGCAATCGTAGTTTTTGTTGTGGTGGGATTTTATATTTAAGACTTTTCTCATTTTGATACATAAAATTGTTTAAATAATATTCAGATAAGTTCTTTTGTTACCGACAGAGTTAGCCACTAGAAATGCTACCCAAGTACAGAAAAAACATACCAAGCTTCTTATTTTTTAAAAGCCTTTAATTCCGCACGGGATAGGTTCTTTATGGCATCTTAATGTAGCGTGAAAGTCATGAAGTACCGACCCAAATTTCTTATCTTGTATTTTGTCCGTTGGAAGATTTCGTATGAGTGTTTCTATGTTACGTATGATGTCCTTGGCGGCTTTCTGACTAAGATTACGTTTCAAATGGTTTATTACAGTTTGTTTACAATTCAATTATGAAGGTATGCCCTTTTTCTACAAACTGAAACTTAGATGCTTGTCTAAACAGCAACGACTACATGTTTTCTCGCAAAGTGGAATGTAATGTGGTCTATAGTATTCTAGTCACATTTGTGAATCATGTCAAATAAACGACTATATTATTTCCAATAAATACAGATTATCCTTCATAAAACTCTTCCTTGTGGTTGTTTTTCTTTCGCGTTGGCGTTTGACTTGTACACATTTCAGAATAGTTTTTTGATCTCGGAAACATTAAATAATAGTCGAATTTTTCTAGAGCAAGTTCTCAAACTGTTTTACCGACTTAAATTAAAATCCCTTTCCCGTAAAGGTGTTTCAAACAAATTCAAGGGTTCATAGTCTTGTTGCTTTTTTAATTTCTCGCCCATAGCTGGGACAGACCTCTTAAACAAAATATTCTTTAAAATCGGGAGATTTTCTGTTTTAAATCGATATTTAATGTATGTAGGTAAATTGCCTTGTTGGCTGAGCGTATTATTTTTTCATAATAATTTGCATCTAAAATCATTTCAATATAAATTATCAAATTTTCAAATATATTATCAATTGGCATTATTTTTACTTATATTTTGGTCTTATTGGAATTGATTTTTGCATTGGTTTCATTTTTCATAATTTTCTTCCATTTCTTTTTGGATTTGCTTTAAAATATCCTTGAAACTACTTGAGTGAAGCAATTTTTAGTTTCTGGTTATTAGTATGTTTTGTAGGCTATTTTTTGTTGTTAATTTGTAAATCATTCTCTATAATAAACCTAGAAGAAGCAATATTACCATAAAGTGATAATAAATATCCGAATTGTTGGCATATTGTTATTAAGTTTTATGGTGTTTAGAAGTGCAGGAATAAAATTTGATGTTAAACATATATGTACATATAAGATGCAGCAAATATAGTGAAATATAAATTACAAATGTTTTTAAGCATGTTAGTATAATATTTAAGAAAACCTTTACATCTTATGCCCGTTAAATATTCTGGAATGTTTTCTTCTTGGATTTTAATATTTAACCCATTGTCGATAAATATAATAGATTCCAACAACTTTGATAAATTTATGCTGAGAGTATGATAAACTGCATTTTGTGTTTATAGTTCAGTAGCGTAGACTAGTACATTCGTCAAATTTCGTATGTATTCTTGAAATTTTTGTTTTATTGCCTTTTTGCATTATCCTCAGCTTTTCTGAGTGACAGTAAAATACTGCACATTAATTTACTTATGTCAACTCAGATATATCTAACACAAACATATATATGTAAACACCGTCGAAGGTCTATATTGGTGCGTCATAGCTTTGAGCAAACTGCATTGTACGAGGGCGGTTTGATAAGTAACTTGGTTTAATAATAATTTTATAAAGCACTTTATTTTTCATCATAATCCTGTCGAAGTTACTTAACCTAACGTTTCTACAGGTTAGCGATTTCAAAACAATCATTTACGCTCTGTATAATTTTTTAATTTGATTCAAATTTTTATCTAACTGAAAAGGTTGAGAATGTAGGCCAGAATGTAATTTGAATATGACGAACAATGTCAATGCGGAAAGATTTCAAGTAATTGTTTAATACTCATGTATTTGAAACTCGTTTGCAGGCCTTGCACCCCTTACTACAACTCTTTAAAGAGTGCCTTGCCTGACTGTTTTTGTACGGCGCAAAAATGACCGCACGGACACCCCAGCCGCTTGCCAGATTGTCGTCTGTCAAATTAAACTGCAAAATGTGTGGCTTAAAATGTGGAGCAAAAAGCCATAAAGGTTTTAAATGCATTATAGACGAGCTGCATAGATGATTAGATTAAATAGGAGAACCTAACTTCAAAATCATTCATATAAAACAATTTGCGAACTTGTTAATGTCGAACTTATTAAACGTCGAATTTCATTTGTGACTTGTAGTGGAGCAATACTTTTTTTTGTTCATTCCTGATTGTTTTTCCGCGAGTCTATTTAAAAATGCTGCGTAGTATTTGCAATTAATAGTAATTATACTCATACAGTCCATTGTTTAAATTTCCGTTTCGTTTCCAGTGTATAGTAGTTAATCTGATTGTCGTTAATGGTCTCAAAACGCCACAAGAAATTCATTGAATTTTTCTTAAATAATTGCGAACGGTCGGCTGATATTAGCATATGAAGTTGCTTTTACAATGGAGTGAGCAAACGCGCCACTTACCATGCGCAAAGTGTTTTTATATGTGAACTTGCTTAGTAAGATGCTCGTAACTATTAATTTCAGTATTTTTACTTGTCTTTAGATCAATTACCGATGATCCCCAAGACGTGGTACATCTTTGAGGCTTGTACTACTGTACATTAGACATCTAATATAGGCACGAATTGCAATTTTATCCTTTTTGTTCTCTTATTTGAAATCCTTGTGTTTAATCAACTGTCAAACAACAAATTATTATCAAAATTATTTGTAACCATAGAATACTCATACATAATAAGCAAACTTTATGGACAAATGTATAGATGTTGCTATTATCCGTTATAAGTACGTGAATCAAGTTATTCATCAAACGATCTGTGTGCACTAATAATAAGAGTGTTCAGTTCACATTGTATATAAATTTCTCAATTTTTAAAGGTAAACATAAACCGTTGATATAATCATCATAATTAATTTCAAGAAATGGGTGTCAAATAATGCAAATCGATTTTTTTAAAACGAGAACGCTCTACTGCAATTTCTGAGTTGCTGTTACTATTTTTCTCATTGTTGTCATCTAATCGTAATATTATTGTTTTGATGTTCCGGAAATATTGGAAAATGGTACCGGTAGATGTTTTTGCTCTAGATCAGTTGCATTTGTGTTGATTTACTTAAGGAGTATTGCTTAATTTAAATGCATTTTTCAATAATTTAGGTTACCCTATTCCTGCCATTTTATTGTATTTAATAACTAATGAAGACTCTACTCATGAGGGTGTCTGATACTGTAGTAATATTTAGTATACCATTAAAACCATTTCCAGATATATACATAATAATATGTATCAAAAATCACCAAATTTCTGATCAGCATGATTTGTTGAGAAGTTTCTTCATATCAAATTTATTGTGACAAATTAGAGATATCGTCTTCCGCGGCTGTTTTTGTTACACCCCGACACGCTACAGCTTTCTAGGAATCCAGCTGTTGCTGAAACACGTGTGCGGATTCAAACAAGGTGAACCTTCCAGATGATTTCAATTTGGCACTTCCAGCTGTTCTGCGACCCTTCTAGTAAATTACAAATAGGCATAAATATTGCGCAACGGGGCAGCCACGGAGAATTCCAAGTGGGTGTAATTTAAGTAGTGTATAATTTTACGTAATTAATTGTATATGTTGTGTGCATAAATTGTTTTAAATAATTTCAATAGTTTGTAAGTAAAATAAATAAGTAATAAGTAAATTTGTACATTTGATTCACCACTGGAAAGAGCAAAAACATTAAATTATGTTTTTGCTTTTTTAAAATCACCGGCTTCTTCTTTGGTCGTTTTAAAGAGTTTTATCATTTTAATAATTTCATTTTATTTTTATTTCCGTTGCCAAAGACTTGTTTGAAACATGTCAATACTTTTTAAACACTGTGTCTTTTATTAACTATATCCTTATTTAACATCCCGTTTGTTGTACGATCGTTAAATTAATTGGTTTTTGCTTGTAGATATTAACAGCACCTTGTGATTACTTTATTTGTTTGCTTTTAATTACTTGGAATATTTAAAAAAGTTTGGCATTGCAACTGTTCTCTCTCCACTGTTTGTTTTATTAGTAAAAAGCGAGTACACATTAGAAGTATTTATCTTCAATCTCTACCCACTTTTAGCATTCTTCCAGCAGTTTTGATTGTAGCACAAAACCTCTTGTAAGCAATCGATTGAATTACAGCAACATTTAAGTCGCCCTGCCTTTTTCATAGCATCCAGCCAATATGAAGCATGCGGCAGCAGGTGTAGTCAAGAGCCTACAAGGAGGCAACGATATAGAGACTGACATATGGCCGCTTCAGTGATTCGCAGTAACGCTCACTGATAACGCTTTCAGATAATCCATCAGCAGAATCCTCTCCTGGTCGCAAAAGACAAGCATCATTCATTTTGAAATAGACAATCCTTGTTGTGGAACGAAAATTTCTTTTCAGCGTCTTGTATCAGAACACTCAAAGAACGGCTCTGGATTTAGGATATACAGGTGCAGCATAACTCTTTGTTGAGTGGTGACAGTATGGAGAACCTAATGTGCACAAACCTTTATTTTTTCTTTTTCCACAACTTGTCGCACTACAAAAATAACTCATCACCTTTCCTTCGCCGCCTTAAAGCATCGCATGGCACTAGTCTGTTTTTGCACATTAGCCAAGTACCAATCATATTTAACGCCCTAAATAAAAAGAAAGGTGCAGAATATATTCACCACAATGTTTCAGATCAGTGATCTTTTGATTTATTAAAATCTGTAAATAATTATTGAATTGTTTTCAAGAGCCGCTCTTGAAATAATTTAGGAAATGCCAACAATGCTGCGTCATTGATGACGATATTTAGTGACTTGCTTTTTCACCAAGAGTATACGTAACAGCTAGTTGAGATTGTTCATAATCAAGTAAGTGAAGTGTCTAGACTTCTAACAGTTGTGAATGTATCTACCTTGCAAATTTTCACATTCTCTTTCAGTTTAACGTAAAAAAACTAATATGACAAGGAATGCGTTATTAGCATAAACGCTCTGATCGTATAAATATTTTAATGCTTGCATTAAATTAGGTCGAACATTAATGGCTTTTGTTCAAAAACAATAACAACTAGTTTTCAAAATAAAGGCCACAATCCTCCACGATGTTTGCCACCATTCCACAAGTTATCGTAACTGGCCATTCTGGTTTCTTCAAATCAGAAAATTCTTGACACGCTTCTTTAACTTCCTCGCAAGGCTCAAATCAGAGACCACGCAAGAAGTGCTGTGTTGATCTGAAGAGAGCGTGGTGAGATGGAGCAGTGTTTGGACTATAGAATGGATGCGGAAGAACCTCGACGGAGTCCAGCTTCTCAAACTTCTCCTTAGTTGAGTAATTTATGACAGATCTCAAATCGTTCCGTAAAATAGCGCGGATTCTGCCGGGACTTCCTGTGAACAAAGTCAAAATAATGCAAGCGGTTGAATACAATTCGATAGAACTAAACTCCAAGAACCGATATTATGCCTGAGCTTCCAACGTTGTCAACAAGTCCTTGTTTAGATTTGACGTCCAACCAGAACAAGATTAAAATTCTTCTTGAACCATTTAGTCATTGTCCATTGAGTAACTCTTCGTTCGTTTTCAAGTTCACAAATTGCCTCGGCAGCATCTCTTGTGGTCAGACCTTTCTTCCAATAATGTCCTAACAAATCCAATGCTTATTTTTTGTAACCTCATAACCAGTGCCAACCATCCTAAAAAGTAATTGAAATATGTTGATTACAGTGGAAAACACGAAATAACATCGAAAAATATTGATGTCACTTTTGGTCTTGAGCAGGTACTTTTTGACCAATCTTATAATTTGACTTTTATGATATGAAGATCACTTGTGCTGAGAAAAAGTGGAAGTAATTATTTGAACTTTTTAGTTGGATACATTTCACATATGCTTGAATCTCTTCCGTTGATATTTTTGAAACTTGTTGTAAAAACCATAAGCATACAAAACACACATATCTCAATCAATCAAATAAGTGATATTAAATTTTTTTGCAATACCTTTGATATTCTTAGAATTTGTTCGAGATACAGCTGTGACTTGTTGATTTAATTTTCATGATTTAGATTGCGTCTGTTTGCATCTCTTTTATGCATTCTCGGTTTCATTCTTTTTTTGCAAACCTTGGATCATTTTATGATTTTTTTAAATTGTCATTGTCTTCATCTATTTACATATTTTTATTCTTTGGCAATTTTTTTATCTTCAATATTGCAAAAATGTTTGGCTTTTTATTGTATTTTTTCTTAATCCATTGGCTTCTTGTCTATGGTTTAATCTCGAAAAACAAACCTTGAGCTGGTTTCCTAAAATCACCTCCATCCCCAGAATTATGCCCCCCAAGTGCATCTGGGCACTTTCTAAGCATCATATTTGCGATCAGCAAACCCAAAAACCTGCGAGTAATGAGAATGAGCTTATTTTGGCCAATATTAAGCGAGAAATAAAATATCCTTTGGGTCTGCAAAAAGCTCATCAAATAAATGCATTTTTTTCGTGCACAAATGCACTTTCGCATTATAACAAAAAAATATGTGGTAACATTTTTTTCTGAGGCTCTGACGAATCGAATATGCTTTGGAACGTCTCGATACGTGTACCAACTAAAAATTTCGAGCTTTTTTACTAATTTGCCTCGACTATCGGAGCTACTCTCGTTCCTTGCTGAATGGGCTGACGATTGCGGCGTTATCGGGTCGCTGCATTGCCGTAAGCAAAAAGCGCGTCTGCGACGGTCATTTGATTTGCTTCCGCTGAGCGGAGGTTTGACTGTAAGCCCTCATTCTAATGGATCTAAACGTAAGCTGCCCATAAGAAATACGTATAATGCAAGTGAGCTTTATGTAAACATTTGAAATATGCGCATGTTCAAACACAGTAGCGGCAGCAATGTCCTTCCAGACACTTTGCATAATTATGTTGCCTTTGTATTGTTATCCCTTTTATGGTGTAAGAACAGATGAATATTTACTAACTTAATTAATAGTTCCCTATCCGTTGTAAAAATGAAATCAAAATGTCGGCAATACTAATGTTTGGTTATGCAGTTTCAGAATTAAAATAAGCATTATGTTACTGCTGCCAACATTAAGATGGAAAAAATTAAAAATTACTGCAAATGAACGTAAACTCAAAAATTACAGGAGTGCATTATGAACCAGCGCATAAGCTTTGTTTTGATTCAGTTTTACGTATTACGTACTTCTTATGAGAGGCTTATGCTTACCTCCATTATGTATGAACGCTAAGTTAAATTGCTCCATGTTTCCGATCCAAATAAAAATGTATACGTTCGCACCTTGCAAAAATTTGAGGAAAGGCGGGTGAAAAATTGTCAGCCTAGGAAGCCAGAAATATTTTTTGGCGGGCAATATATACATATACGTGGATATATATATTATATATATATATATATATATATATATATATATATATATATATATGTTCCTATGAACATATTAATCTAAAAATTTGAGTAACTTTTGTAACTATGTTTTTTAAAAATTGCAAAGAAACATCAACAGCAGAGTTAAAATTGGCTGCCTACAAAAACCACAAATAAAATATTCTGCCGTTTCTGCACCACTACACTCTGAATGCATCCAACCAGAACAGAAACGACACCTGAACCAGAGTTCTTTGTTCTTACCGAATTCACCACACATAAGAGTTTGAGTTAGACCCCCTCTTGAATTGCCAGAAGATCCTATGAAGGTTATTAGATGGATGTTGTCTAACTCGTCGTTGTCACATAACGGTTCACCAATATTATCTTCATCTTCAAAAGATATGTTTCTTCTGCAGTTTTTCTTTTAAAGTCGAATTGGGGGTTTGATTTGTTTTTGTATTTTTGTTTTCTTCTGATTCGGTCTTCTTAACCTTTAAATTAGTCTTATTAAATTTGCCTTTTCCTTTTATTCCAATATTCTCTAGTGGTTAAAAGCATCGGTTGGAGGGGGTTTTGCTCAAAGTCCTATTGCTACAGCTTTGGAGAACAACATTTTGCCGGAAGGAGGATTTATTGTTGATTTCTACTAAAATCCTATTTACTCAAACCATTTTCGCGCATTCAGTTGTCAACTGAACAAAAAATATTTGACTATAGATTATCCCGCGCTAGAAGGATAGTTGAAACGTCTTCGGGATACTATCCAGCAGATTTAGAGTCTTCGAGAAACCAATAGGTTGTGAACTTACAACAGTTGACAAGATTGTTCGTTCTTGCTGCGTTTTATACAACTGGTTAAGATGTATGATCGCAAATGTTTGTTTACTTAGAGTATCAATAGATGAAGAAGATATTGAGCATGGTTCAATTATTCCGGGAGCATGGAGAGAGGAAATAAATAGTTTGCAGTCGATTGAACGCATAGGAAGTAACCAGTCATCTCAGATCGCAAGACAATTAAGAGACAATTACATGCAGTACTTCATGAATGAAGGGTCAGTTTCTTGGCAAAATCGAATGATTTATTAAAGTATTACGTTAATTGGGAACCAAATTATAAAGTAAAATTCAAAAAAGAAATATATTACTTATGGAGATGTAGGCGTGTAAATAGCCGTGCCCTCGTGAAGCAGTATTGGGAACAAATTACGGCCCGTAGCGAATGGGGACGGCTACCGATATCAAAACCAACGAGTAAATTACTGAATCGCTCACCTGTAATTGGTTTCGGACTGCTGTTTTCTGCGTTTACTTCCTGGTGATCACTGTATGTCCTGGTGGCTTCGCGCCTGGCTTTGCGGGAAATTATTTGCGGGAAAATTATGATGCGACCGGACTTGTCGGAATGCGTTTCAAAAGTGTGGCCGATGGCGTATGCAGGCTCGCAGGCTGAGCGAAAAAAGCCCATATGCCGTTTTTAATTTGCGATAGCAAAACGCCTGCCGGCAGACATCACAGGCCACCCACACCACAGACAAACACATACGGTTCAAGGCGAAAGATCGCCACACCAACTTACCATGTTATTGTAGCTTTTTGTCAACGATTTTCATAAATGAGTACACCACGAACCACGTAATTTTTGGCTTGTAAAGTTCTTGGGTGCCCATTCCAGAGTGTTCGGATTTCTTAATTTTAACAATATCTTGATACTAAATCTTAATTTTATTTTTTGCCTAGGCAACAGCAAAATCAGATATATTAATTTCTTTTACAATTCTTAATAAAGCTGATTCATGGACCAATTTGTTCTTATAGTTATTTAGGCTCGTATTCCATAAACATTTTTCGTCTCTATACAGTTCCACAAATTTTAAAGTGGTATCTTCACCCATTTTAAAAGCTACACGCAACGATCAACTATTACAAGACGCGTGGTACGCACTATCAACGACTTCAGCAGCACTAAACTAACCAATCGTATGTGTTACTCAAATCGTGTAATAGGTCTCCAACGGAGCTAGTACGTCATACAGTCGAGTATTATGTGGTGGAACCAACTCGTTCCAGTAAATAGGATTGCTTTCTACTCACTCGACTGGCATGGACACTCGCAGCGAATACTCTACTGGAATACAGAACACCAATTTACACAAGGAGAGTACTAAAAGTGAGTACTGGGTTTTAGTGAGTACGCGTCGTGTAAAACCGCCTTTAATCAAACCGCTCTGGATTCAAACAGTGACCGAGAACAAGGATCTTCGAAATTCCCCGGTGTTCGCATTACCTCGCTTTCCTTTGCCCGACCAAAAATGATTTAGCAAAATTTTTGGAGTATTTCGAATTTTTTGTTGGTTGAACTCCTGACGTAGTCCTGCTACATTCATCTCGAGATACGTGACCGCAAAACCTCATTTCTTTATGTCACAGTCTTCGAAATTTTAAAGTTCAATTTTGGAACGTAATTTTGGTCATAAAGATGTGGGGATTGGACATCATAAAGATGTTGGTCCATTAGATGTTCGTCCTATTTTATGTGAATTACTAAACAATGATGTTTTTATACAAAAGTTTATTACCGATTAGTTCTAAGTATTTCTATAATTTGCTTTTTAATAAATAATTATAGTGACGCAATAATCATTACAACTATATACATGTGAAGACACGAAAGCTTTTTTTTATAATCGCAACTAGTTGTAATCTGTCAATAAGTATTACTGCAGATTGACACACGGAGATGCATAAAAACATTATCTAATTAAAGGTTGATTTGTTCAAACATGCCAATAAAAATTAACATGATAGTAGCACATTAATTAGTTGATTAGTTGCTAAATAATGTCAATAGTGTATGTAGTTGAAAAATATGGTTACCATAATCTACCTGGTACAATTTTTTTATTCCTCAGTCTCTATCCTGTAGCCGATGCTCTGTCTGGTTTGGTCTTTCCTTTCCGGCCCGAAGATAATGATCAAGTTCAGCAAAGTCATTAGAACAGCATCTACAAGCTGACATCCTTCAAGGATTCGTGCTGTCTCCGACGTTATTCAACATCTACGTTCAGGATATTCCGACGACAGCTCTCCACGACGATGGCCCAATATCCAGATGATATTTCGATGCTATCAAACTTGCGACAACTGTCATTGGCAATAAAGGAAGGCTAGGAGGGTTTGAACTTGTTAGAAGATTGGATTGAAGAATAGGAGTCAACGCTGGGAAGAATATAACCGGTCCATTATGCACAAAAACTCGACTTCGATGGCGACTAAACTTTGAGAGACTCAATCTTCGAACGGGAGATACTCTGGAGAGAGCAAGCACGTTATATCGTAGCGACGCTTGATGAAAAACTTATCTGGAAATCTCACGTAGATCGGGCAATTTCCCGTCAGGCCTTTGGTTCCCCCTTCGCAACAAACTCACGATTTATTAAACCACAATTCGCCCAATCATGTTGTACACATGCCGCATCTAGAAATAGTGCGTAAAGATACACGTGGGCAAGCTCTAGATGATTCAAAGTTGGCCCTTCACAGTCAGTTTTAACGCTCTATGATTCATTAGAAAAAACACTGTCTATCACACGCCGCCTTGTCAATGGTCCCGGAATATATTTTCCAGTACGCTCAACAATTTTTCTCCAGTTTTGTAAACTACAACAACCCCATCATCTATGGCCTCTATGAGTTAGACAGGGTGTCTGCCAGAAACCCCCAAAGATTTTGACTCCTCCATAGGGAAGGCTTAAGCAAAGCCCATCCACCATCTATACCAGTTTATCAAGGAAGAAGGGGATTAAGGGTTGATGTCACCTTTATTCAAATTTTAGTGCAATTTAATTGATGCGTATGAAAGATGTTCTACTGAAAACAAACATATAATGCCCCCCCCCCCTCCACCCCTCAAGCATTGGGAAATTAAACTTTCTTTTTCGTTTAACCAGATTGAGCTACGGTAACACATAGTGTTTTGTTAAGTAAGAAGTAAACTGAAGCACATTGGTCAACTGGAGTCTATTTGAATGTAAAATGTGGACACGCATATACGCACGCATACATTTTCGTACAAAATTTAGAGAGAACATTTGTTCGTTGAAAATAGTAAAGTATAAAAAGACAAATCAAAATAAATAGGTGGGAAAAAATTATATGAGAAGTTGTTAACACAATTTACCAAAAACTTTTTAAGAATAATTCACAAAACCATTATTTGTGCAGCATCCTGTAGTTAAGTGCAGAGGCAATTACGGCGCTACGTCATGTCACGCCACACACCATAGAAAAAGTTGATGTTCTCTCCTTATCTAAGTGCAGTACTTTGCGATAACTTGGGAAGGGACCGCTGCCGTTGTATTTATCCGATGCTTGTTGGGATGTAGCTCGTGTGTGCGACTCTTCTGCGGATTTATATGATTTCCGCCCCGTTTTGCCGAGTTAAAGGTCGATAAGGACCATTTGCTACGCGTGGCTTTGCAGGACGGCGTTACAATGAGCGCAGGTAATTCTCCACTTGGCGCTCCTTTAAGGTTAGGTCCAAAGTTTTTTGAATTACGTAATTGGGACCGCTTGACTCCTCTGACGGACACGCGGCGCTTTGGCGGTCAAGGCCGGCCCCTCTGCGTCCTGAAATAACAGGCCAAAGGTTGCTCTAGCTGCACACTTGCAGTAAACGTCTCCGTGATAGCCAGCCACTGCCAAGTGTGGTGTACTCGCGAATACTCAGTTCAGTCTTGTACTTGCAGGTTTATCCGCACTGTGTAATGGCACCCCACGGTCTTAAAGATCCAGCGAGCGCCAAGCAGAAAATGGCAGAGTGCAAAGGGGACGGTACACCACCAGGTGCTGTCGTGAATGGAATCGAAGAAAATGGCCTGTCTGTGGATGGAACTCGTAAGTTTAAGTCTTATAAAGTTGAATGATTTGGCGTTATGAGTCACTAAAATCATTGATTGTGTTGTATCGTGTTGTGTAATGTGTTCAAATCTTTGTGTTTAGTAAACTCAAAAAGATTTGTAATCAAATATGAGCCCAATTTTTCTTTTTGCTGTCTTTGAATCAAGCGGAGGTGTAGTTTATAGGTCAGAATTAGGTTTGTTGGTGGGATTTCTTGTTTTTATGATGTAACTCTGCTGCAGATGTCAATGGGAGACATACATTCTCAAGTTTGGTGCTTTTTATCTATATAGTTCTATGAAATATTCTTATATTTGTGTTACCACTATTGAAAAACTGTTCTAATTAATTATTCTTTTGAGGGGTTGATAATATTTTTAAGTCAGAATTATTTTGGTTGAATTTTTTTTTGTAGTTTTTGGATGTCAATGACCTAGTTTCTGTAAGAACATCTGAAATTCTAGAAGCTCGTAATGGTGAATATTTCCATTATATGAGAATAAAAAATAAAGCACAGCTATAGTAGAAATACTTTATCATAATCATGCAGTTCATTCTATCAGTATTTTTCATATGACTTTGGAGTAAGTATTTTCTAGGTTGTGTTTTTATTAACTTTTGCGTCATATGCTTGCTTTCAAAGAAGTGGGGATAAGTTTTTTTTTCTGAAAATGAGTCTGAGGTAGTCAAATATTCTGTAATATGGGAACTGTGAATAGTATGAGAGAAGTAAATTCTGCTTTGTGTGTTGGCACTACTGTGGTCTGCTCTGTCTACTCAGTATGTTTTATAGTTATACATGTTAACTAGATCAGGTTTGCCTAGTTTTAATTTTTTTTTGTTTTGCTGACATTTTTCAAGAGGAAAATCTCATCACACTTGGAGATCACAAACGACATGGTGGCCATTTCATTTTACAACCACAATTTTTTTCCTTTGTGATAGCTCATCTTCATTCTGTTTTACTCGGCAAAAGGCAACCAGACACTTTTGTTTTAATAGTTCCTAATGTATCATCTCGAAAGTTTGTGTAGTACCGTGGAAGAAAGTTGTTACAGAATATAAAGAATGGATGTTTTCTAAAACCCAGAAGCCTGTTACAATATTTAAGTATCACAGAGGACTCTGATTCGAGTCTTTTGTAGTTTTTTTCGATTATTCTTATGACTTTTTTATGGTTCCATCCACAAGATACATCCAAAGCTTGTAGTAATTATTCAGATTTTGTAGCCATAATACCAAGATTGGTTACATCTATGTATTTCAAAGTTTTATTATTGTAAACGCAAAGCTGTTGTGGGAAAAAACTTTGCTGGTGTCAATATGGTTCTCCCAATACGTTTTGTTACATGAACGTGGTCACTTAGGAGTAAAGCAGTCAAGTATACAAACATCACATAGGTTGAAACATTCTTTAGTTTCTCCTTTGTTTGCTCTACAAGATTCTTGGTGTGATCTGTAAAAGGAATCTGTTAAAGAACAAATTAAACGGTTCAGCTGATGATATGTTGCTGGAACAGCTCTGAGTTTCTATAGTCTGTATGATTTGATTGATATTGCCAAATTTTTATTTGAAAAAATTTTGTTTCTATATACTCTAGTAGTTTCTCTGGTGTATTTTTGTGCTGTTGATTTACCAACAGTCAAGATCCAGGTTATTATTCTCTTGACTAATGGGGTTTCGAATTACTTTATCCTGACAAATGGTTCATTATTATGTTTTCTTTATTATTCGAGTTTTTATTAGTTGTATAACATAACAGATATGATTATTTACATTATTTGCTTCTGTCAATCTCAAAAATTTATCTAAGAAAGTTTTTGATAAAATTAGTGCAATGTCACCAACTGGCCTTTTTAGAGTGTTTATCTATTTCAGATGTTGATTAGCATGTGTAATTATTTACTAACGGCTGCTTAGAAGAATGAGGTTATAGTCAAGAAAAAGCATCTGTAAATTGTTGTTTATCTGGAATATTCAACGAACTTAAAAAGTTCGTTACTGAATTCTATATGTCTGTCGGTCTGTCGGTCTGTCTGTCGCTGTCACAAAATTATGAATTTTTTAAAATTTTAAAATGGATTCTTATAGGAAATTTTACGCTGATTTCAAAATCGAAATCAAAAAGTTTCTATCTCGAATAGTTTTCGAGATATTCGACTTCGAATTTCGGGAAAATTTCGACATTGCGATTTTATGAGTAATTCTTAAAAAAAATTTTACGCTGATTTCAATAATGAAATCGAAAAAATTCTATGTCGAATAGTTTTCGAGATATTCGACTTCGAATTTCGGGAAATTTTTCGACATTACGATTTTAAATGTGATTCTTATAGGAAATTTTAAGCTGAATTCGAAAATGAAGTCGAAAAAATTCTATGTCGAATAATTTTCGAGATATTCGATTTCGAATTTGAAAGGTTTTTTTAAGTTCGTTCTGGGATTGCTTACAGAGCAATCTCTTCACCGGCCCCATGTTTTTTTATGGGTTATTTATCTTGACTTCATTGTTGGTAATGTGATCCACCCAGTAGCACCATATTTTGAAAGATTTAAGTGTTTTTAAAGACACTGTTAACATCCAAGATTCTATTACATTTGGTTACTCGTGTGGTTGACTGTTGGTTGATCATCAATTGTCTAGGTGGTACGGGGTCTTTGCTAATCACCATTTATTGAGTTTTTTACATTTCATACAAGAGTTTGTAGGCTATTGAAATTGTCTGCAAAGGTAATAGTATCATCTGCATATTGTATATTATTATTAAGATATTCCTTCTCCGTTTACAGATAGTTCTTCTTCCATGACTTTCAGTGATTCATTTACAATTTGCTCTGAGTAAACATTGAAAAGGAAGGGTGTTAATATGCAACCCCAACTCTGTCTCACAATTTGATACCTTTAATTTCAGGCATTTGATTGAAGTACGGATAATTTTAAGATCTTTGGCATTCATTATTTTTAAGACTGCGATGAGTTTATGTTTGACTTCATCAAACGCTTTCTGATAATCTCTAAAATACATATATATTACAGTTAATATCCGCACATCATCAAAAAAGAACATGAGTTGCAAAAAGCGCCTCCCTTGTCCTAGCTTTTAAACCAAACTGCATGTGAGTAAGGCATGCCTCTTTTTTTGTATGTTCTTTTAGGATTGATGTTCAAGGTTTTCAGCAAGTGATTCATGAGGTTTGTAATTTTATGATCTACACATTTTTTGATCTAGCTTTCTTGAGCAGGATTATTGTTGCTGTATGGTAGATGATGAATATTTATGTAAGTTAGTTCATCTTTCTTGTCCATCATTATTAAAATTTTTGAATGAACATTTTCTGGCCCCACTGCCTTACCACCCTTGATTTTCTTGGCAAAGCATTTCACTGTGTTACTTATAATTGGAGATTCCATGTTAAAAATCTTATTTAGAGCTATCGTCTGCAAACAGCTCTTCCACATATTTCTTCCGTTCTTCATCTACCAAACGTTCAGAACTTTTGAGTCCTGCTGCATCTTGCATTTTTAATAAGGATTAAGCCAATTACGTTTGTGTTATAAGGCTTCTATTTCATCACACTCACCTTTTAACAAATTTGTTTTTGATCTTTCTGATCATCCTTTTTATTTGTTTGTTTATCAATTTATTTATATTTTTTCATCCATATTCTATATCATTCATTACTCCATTATGTCCAAGATTTCGTCAGTCATCCAAGATTTGTGCCCTATAGATTGGATTGGGGATTTCTTTTTTCTCCTACACTAATCTTATTTTTCGTGTGTTTCTGTGCATTATGCAACGTCCTAGATTGCAACCCTACTATGTTTAATTTTTTTTTCATTATTTCTACTTAATACTTATGGTACCAACGATCCTATGTCACACTCAGAGTCAGAGTATGTCTTCATTGTAGTTATTGAATTACGATATCCTTTATTAATCATAACATAGCCAATTAGTCTGAAGACATGGGTTGAGGTTTATTATGGGTATTTTCATGTATATAAAGGTCTGGGTGGTAATTTGAAGATGGTAATGGTGATTACTGATTGTTCCTCTATTGTAAAAGCGTTCAGCTGATCACCATGGTCATTGGAAAGAACGGACGACTTCCATGCTTTTCCATTAGCCAGTTTTTGTATTAAAGTCACCCATAATCAGTATTATCTTATTTTTATGAACTCCTTTCAGTTTTCTTGTCACTTAGAATGTTTCTATTTCATCTTCAGAGTTATCCAGTGTTAGAACATAAACTTGCACGTTCTTAATAGGGGATGTGTCAAGTTGTATATGCAGTAACCTATCAGATACTAGAACAAAGATGAAAACTGTGTGCCAATAAATCTATTCAATATAATTCCCGCTCTGTGTATATGTTCGCCTTTGGTATTCCTAGAATAGTAAACGCGATAGTTTCCAACAAGGCAGTGTCCAGAATATGTCTAACGCATTTCATTTATATCGATAGATAGCCTTTCTTTTATTTTAATGTTATTGTGGATTTTTCAGCTACATATAAAGCTTTAACATTTCAAGTGCAAATTCTAATTGGTTGCTTGTGGAGCAGTTTCTGGGCATTTAATGTCTTCTGGGGACTGAGGTTCAAACTTTCAATCAATTTAGTCGTGTTAGATTGAACTAAGAAAAATGCCTGTGCATTTTCTAGGCATGAGCTTCTTATGCCATTTATCTTCAGCCTTATTTCGGTATTGATACTGCTGTTGCCCTGTACCAGAGGGAACATGTGCACCCTGCTGAAGTCTTGATTTGCCCTAAGTATTTTATTGTTTTAGTACCACCCGCATCTGGGAGGCATTCCTCAATCCACCACCTGAGATGGTGTCTGATGGGGGAGTAGCAATCTTGACTGGTCTGGTATACTCATTTGTCAAAAAATAATTTAGAAACCAACAATGAAAAATGTTTGGCTGTGCCTCTCACTAAAAGTGTTGCTTGTTTCACGTAGAAAGTAAAACTCCTTTGTTAAAAATAACAGAGAATACTTATTGAGCAAGCCTTATTGCCAAAAAACTTTCGTATTGGACATCCAGTTCGAAAATACTTTGATAACACAATAGCCGATAACACATGGGCGATACGAATAGCATTTTCAACAGTATGATGGAGTGTATCGAATTATGCATATCTAAATGAAAATTTATAAAGAACTCGTGAATGGTGTGTTGAGTAATTTGGTTTGCTTACTCATAAAGGCTGAAACAATAACTGCGGATATCATAAAATTTCCTTCTTATAGATATTCTATGGTTACGAATAATTTAGATACCAATTCGTTGACACTTGCTGAAATATAAGCATTTCAAGTAACGGCAAAATGGGCAACATTTGAATTCGAGATCTGATTCATTTCTTTTAAAAATCGAAATTAAGCAAATCCGCGAACAGAATTTTATTCGTATTAAATAACGTATGACCTTGTGAAACAGTTTGTCCTGTAAACGAATTCAAGTGCGGAAAAACAAGTATAAAAGACGGAGTTCCGAAAACAGCTGTCACGCTAAAAATCATTAACAAAGTCCATGTATAGTTTTGGCCGATAAACGAGTGAAAGTAGGCAACTTAGCAGAGGCCATCTCAATTAAACGAGGTTCTTTCATTTTGCATAGCAAATTACATATGAATAAAGCATTGTACAAGATCGGTCTAACCGAACATCAGCCAGCTGCTTGGAAGTGCTTATAAAGAATTTAACGAATTTTCTACGGCGTTTTCTTTTTGTGGAAGAAAATTTGATATACAATTTACACCCGAAACTAACCAGCCAACCAACTAGCTCCGAAAAAAGGTGAAAAATCTGCGATCTACTGGAAAGTTGATTATCTTGATAAAAGGAAAACCTTTACTGGCGAATGTTATTGAACTAAAGTTTACAATTTTTTCATATCTACCCTATTTACTCAATCTAGGGTTTTCAGATTTACTACCTGCTCTCAAAACTAAAAAACTTTTCCGACTAGACAAAAGTTTTGGCCAAAGCAAGAGGTGGTATAGAAGGTAAAGCGTATTGAACATTGAGAGGACCATGTCGAAATGTAAAATACTTTGTAAAACCCTTATTGTTATCTTCAATATCAAACCAACCTACTTTCATATAGCGGTAAACGAGTTTTCAAGAATCGTTCTAAATGTGTTCGATTACTTAAATTATGTCATGAACACACAAGCGTTAATGATGTCGAGTGGCCTTGTGGTTAGTGTTATTTTTCAGTTTAGCTGATTAAGTTTGTTTTTTGTACATAATTGTTTTGATGTTTCTGCCCGATTAAATTTTGAGCTTGTAATCGGTCTATGCAAATTTCGGGTATATGTATGAGATTTATAATTCGCATCATGTAAGTTTGTGATCGGGTAATGAAGGTGTTCTATTTTAATGACAGGGGATAATAATGTTGTCTAAAGCATAATGCTTGTCACATTGCCTCAACTACCCAACTGTGTAGTGAATATGGGGAAGCTGTGATCTTTCAATTTGTATCCGATACTCTCTGGCACTGTTTAGAATATTCACCATTATCACATTATCAGAACAAGATCACAGCAATATAATTTATATTTCAGTCTACTCATTAGTTAGTTAAATAGGACGAGTTTGCTTACGTTATGAGCAGATAGATGATTGTTGTTTTTTAATCTAATTAATAATATAAATATTTACATATTTTTTTTGTAATTACATCATTACTAATAACACAATTAATGGAGCATAGCTTTAATATGTATACTTTGCTGTTTGAACTGGAAGTTTTTTCAATGTTTTAAAGTACGATTTCTCTGTTTATACAGAAAACAGTATGCGTATTTGCCTTTATTGCATATTATTGTCTTTTTTACTGCGTAACAATAGTCTTAATATAATTTTAACTTGGATACATTTATTCTTGCTTATTTGATCGAATCCTCTTATAACTAACTGCCCTATTTTATATTTAAGCGACCTATTTTTTTGTTAGACGACTGTACATACTGTGATGCCTTTTTGACATTCTTCTTCTGCCTTCTTTGATTCTTTTTCATGCAGAATTTTTATCAGGTGTTTCTCTAACTGTTCTTATTCTGTTATCGCATATTTGAATGATGCTTTTCAATTTTTCCTCTGCAAATATAAGATTTAATTTTTTTATGGTTTTGTTTCTGCATCTATAGAGTCTTACTTTCTTTTATTTTATTTTCAGACTGTATTTAGGTGTGCTGGAATCTATTACTTCTCTTGTTTGTCTATATCTATCATTCTACATGTGCCAATGTAGACATAAGGACATTATTATGCAAGTTACAAAACTAAAACCTTTGTTAAAAAAGTTCTATGATTGATTCTTTAATTCTTTATGTGTGATATTTAAATATAGGAAATGAGTATTAATTCAGTCATGTGTTCTGAATAGATATGGACTTGCAGGTACACTCACTAGGTGGCGGGGTAGTGTTTAGTAACTCACTGTTCGGCTTGTTAGAACATTTAGTTGGAAGTTATACGAATGACCTGACGGTCACTCTGTATCTAGGGCAGAGAGTTTAACATTAAGTTTGGCGTTAAGCCAAGGAAAACTTTGAGCGAATAATGAATGAATAATAATAAAGATCTAGAGAAACGATGGCAGTTGTGCGCAGATAACCGATGGGGCTACTTTGACAAGACTCAGGACCATTAGTTTGGAACTTTTTTAATAAAAGTTATACTTTATTTTTTTCTAATGCAATAGAGTACATACAATACTGGTATTTAATACAACATATTCTCAGCTTTAAAAATTCTAATTTTCAGTATAAGTAGTTATTATTCTTAAAAATTTGCACCTACTTACTATTTCTAATTGATATCGTAGCATCATTTCTAAAAAAATATTTCTCACACACGCCATTTTTTTATCATTTCAATAGATGAAATATAGAAGGTACTAAATTCTCCTACTTTTTGAAAAACGGAGTTCCGTGTTTATTTTTGTGTTTCTTTGGAGTGTATTACTTTCGTTCGCTTGGAATGCTTTGTTACCTGTTTCATGTTTCAAAGGAAATATTGTCTTTTTTGGCCTTGTGTGAAAATCGAGCCTTCAGGTTAATTATCGTTTTGATATAGTGGTTAGATATGGCTTATTTGGATTTTAGGGAGTTCAGAAGGATCATCCATTTGCTATCCCAAAAGACAGTGCACATCACTTAACCTCCTGAATGTTTTTATCATTGAAGAACTTAGGTGTTACCACGTCTCATGAAAAGCTACAGATAACGCTTGCTAATGGGGACGCTGAAAACGTTCGACAAGCCTCGATTTTTGTTAATTATAATTCTTTTCGCCTATAGTGGAAAAAATAGAAAAAGGACAATTAAGGTGGTTTGGTCATGTGTGTCGTATGCCAAAAAACAGATTAGTGAAAAGAGTGTATGAATCGCGAGTGCCGGGTAAAAATCAAAGAGGAGGCCAAGAAAAACCTGGGAAGAAGGAATAAGAGAGGCAGCAGCAAACAAGGGAATAAACTGGGAAGGTATAAAACAAGTAGCCCAGGACAGAAAACTATAGAAAGAAAAATATATAGCAACATATCAAACTCTTCTCCCACCTGCCTTACACCTAATGGTAAAAAGGGCATAAGGATTAAGTAAAGTAAAGTAAGTATAATTCTTTTCGCATGGGGAAATTCAACTATATTCTTTTGCTTTATATGCACTTTCATGTCCATACTGGCTCTTGCCAAAAATTGATTGCTATATTGCTAGCATATGCCTTTGACGCCATTGATCAATATAATAGAGGAGGCGAAATTAAATTTGGAATGTCAATCTTTTTTCTTAACACAAAATAATTTTGTGGTATTTCAAATGTTTTCTTTTCTTATTCGATTGTATTCCTCTTATTTATTGTTCTATTTGTCAGCATTAGTCATTCTAAAATTACTTACTTTTATATTTTGTAATTATTATTGTTTTTGCGAATTACTGTTGTTTTTATTTTGTTTTTCTTTGTAATCCATTATATAATTCTAGATTATGCCCTAATTACTTAATTGGATTACTAGTAGATCATCTGCGAACGGGTAAAGTTTGTCGCATTTTTTAACTTTCCATATAACAATAATTCCAGATCAGCCTTTCTTTTAAATTTCCTCTAAGTGTTGTATCTTGTCTTTACAGTTATCGTGTTTCGTATAGACTTTTATTTGCTGCACTAATTTTTCAAAGTGCCAGTGTGGCTAAGCGCTTGAGGTGTTTGATTGTATAATAATAGTGGTCGTCTAAGACGCGGTGCTTGTAACATCACCCTGTATTAGATATGGTGCGCGACGACCGCACAGTGAGGGCGGATATGTGAGAGCCTCAACTTCTCAATTAGCAGCTCAAGCTCCCACGCGGGGTATTAGAGCAGTTTCACTATTATTATTTTATAATCCTTCTAGATCTTGTTTATTTAAATTAATAAAACTTTCCACCGTGTGAAGTTTTTTTTTATGTTTACAAAGACGTGATGGATTTGCTTGCGTTTCTTAGCTTTTACCCTTATTCATCAAACAGTAAAGATGAGATCTCGAGTGCTTTGGCTCGAAATTTATACCGTCTCTTATCAAGCACTAATTGAACATGCCTAAGAAATATATTCTTGTGGTGTTTTTCATCCACCTAATCTACTATTGGGGTCTTTAATTTTCTTTTTAAGGTGTTTTTTTATAGTTCTTTTTTTATTTTGTGTGATTCGGTTTCTTGCTTTTCTGTTCTTTTTTATTTTGTATTGTTTGCTACGGGTCTGATAGTAATTCTTTTTCTTCTCATTTTGTGTCGGTACTTAATGTTGATTGTATTTGGCATAAGAATAGGAACGTTCTTAGCACTTTTTTGTTTGATTTATCATCTTTATTATGTCCATTGTCTGTAGTTTTTTAGTCGTGGTCAGTTTTTGAATGCAAGTCGGCACCTTTTCGTTGTTTTATTAGTTTCCTATTCTCATTTCACAGTTAATTTCTGATATTCTGTGAATTTTATTACTTTTTATTCCTGTGTTTAGTAAAATGCTTTAACTTTTTCTGCAAAGACGTCTATTTTTTATAGCCATCTCTGATTATTAACAAAAACGCCTTAAAAGCACTTCTCTCATTTTGTCTCTCATTCTACTTGGAATATATACTATAAATTGACGTGTGTTTGGGTATTGAAGGTTTACTTTTAGGGCTCCTAAAATTCTGGCTGGCCAAAATTTTTTTCACTTTACGCTACATCATTGATGCTAAAGTGTAGTTAGTATACAAAAGAAACTTTATGTCCGCCCATCAATTTTATTCTCAGATATCGCTAGCCGAAGGTAATAAAATAATTAATTTTAAGTGCAAGGCAGACTGAACATTATGTAACCAATTTGCGAACGCCACTGTAACGTACCGTCATCATGCGAATTACGTGACTAATTCAGTCGTTGACGCCTACGGTGTTTTATCTTATGCTGTAGTAGAACAATGCGGACTATTCTAGAAAGAATGTGAAGCTTCTAGCACTTCGAGAAGACTTAAGAACATATGCTGGTTGTATAAATAGCTCACAGCGGAGTAGTAACATAAATTAAATAAGTAGCTTAAATAAATAAAATAATAAAACTGTTTTATTCACCACAGTTAAAAGCAAAAACGTTACAATCCTTGCTTCTATTACTCTTTCTTCTACCTTTCAGTTCATTTTCCAACATCTACAATGAAATAAAAATATAGCAAGTCGGACTTTTTTTATATGAAAACTTAACTAACATTTTCCGCTCGGCATTGCTGTAGGTAATTAATTTCTTACTATTTGTTATTATTTTATTGAGTGAATAGCATTTGTGTAAGATCCATTAAACTTTTTGAATTGATGAGTTATGTGCAACTGAAAAATTTTGATTATTAAATGACCATGGACTACTGTACCTCTGCTAATTCATGTATTACGTAATATGTGTTTACTTATTTTTAGTATTTTAATTAGGCGGCACATAAAAAGTGTTTTATTAAATTTATTGAAATGTCGCAAATTTTTAGTACCCATAAGCATTATTTTATTCTGTTTATTGGTTTTTTGTTTCATATGAGATAAGATCAAAAATTATACATAAAAGATGTGGAAAGTAAAATATGAACCATTATACTGTAACTTTTCCAAGCGATTTAAAAATGTATTAACGTAATTCATCCTTAATCGTCCTGGTTTTATGAATCTTGCTAATTGGAACACACGTACGCGACGGCTGTGATCGGCCTACCGTATATTTGCAATCCGGTAATTCATCTGTTATTTATACGAAGTTAATGTAAGTGACGATAGTGCTTGAGTGATTCGCAAGAAAATGGATACCATAGCCGCCGAAGCAGCCCAGGCAGTTGCATTGTTGAGAGAGGTTTTCAGTCAGAGAGCCGTGGCAAATCGACTAAATCTGAGGTAATCAGTTGTGTCAAAAGTGTGGCGTTGGTACCGGGAAACCGGTGGCTACGTCTGCCGGCAAGGAGTCGGCCATAGGCACGTAACAAAGGAGAGAGGCGATCGATTTATCGTCTTAATATCCCTCAGAAATCGACATCTGACTGGGGTTTACTTCAAGTAAGAGCTGAATGCGGTCAGAGGTGTGGTCGCAAGCATTTAAACAGTGAGAAGACTGAAGGCAGCCAACCCGATCCCAATACTAGTCCTAAGCTGGCTATAGTTCAAAATCAAAGGCGACTGAAATGTGCTCAAGAAGATCTCGATTGGGACCTCGACCATTGGTGTCGGGATGTTATTCACCGACGAGTCCAGGATGTGCCTATATGGCAACGACATGAGACGTCGGGTTTATAGAAGGCCAGATGAACAATTTGCTCATTGCTGTATTCTAGAAACTGTCGCATATGGAGATGTCTCTTACATGTTCTGGGCGGGAATTTTCATGCACGGAAAAACTGAGTTGGTTTTTGTACATAGCGAAGGACGCAGATGAGGTTTAAAAGCGGACCGCTACGTCAGGACATTCTGGAAAAAATGCGCGATTCCACACTGCGTGAGTGGCCGCTACCTATCTGGCTAACATCGGTATACCGAAAATGGACTGAGCTTCGTGTAGCCCAGACTTGAATGCAATTGAGCTTGTTTAGGATGAGCTTAAGCGAAGAGTCCTAACCGGAAATCTTGCACAAAGGAGTGATGGAAATGATAGGGGCGTTGATTGAAGAGTAGCAAGCAATCCCTCAACAGCATAGGAAAAGTCATCCGATCCATGCGTAATCGTTTGGAAAGTGCAATTAGGAATAGAGGTGGCAACACCATGTATTGAAAAATCATTAAATTGATTTCAACTGAGGATTTCATTATTTTTTTATTTTATAATTACCTTTCCCTTTCAACTCTTTTGTATTATACGTATTCTTAGGCCCATAAGTTTGTCAGAACAGGTCGGATTCCAATCGAAACCAATTAGAAACCACAGTTTTCAAGCTTTCAAACAGTAGACTGCACTTTACTTTGAATGCTATGGGAATGGATACACATTCTCTCAAAACTCGAGCATGTTGCTGAGTCGATTGATTTGCTCATAAGTGCAGCATAATGTTCTATTTAAGTTCTTTCTTCTGACGCGGTGGCTCAGATGGTTCAAGCAGTTGCCTGTGTTCGCTAGCCGACGCGCGCGAGTTCGAGTCTCGCTCAACCCATGGGTGTGGGTGAATGTCCTAAAATTTCAGTTATGTTATGTTAGTGGGCATAATAAGCCCTTGAGGCTGCAGTGATTGTAAGTGCACAAAAAAAGTTCTCTCTTATTATAGGCCGGCGTTATTTTAAGGAAACATTTTTTCCTGTAGCCTATTTCTTTAGATATTCCTCATGAAACATTGTGGGTGGTCATAGAAGATATTAGACATTCTAGAAATTGATATCCAATGATTTGTGCGGAAAAATGTTTTCAGTTTAGTGGTAATGGATCATATGAAGATAACCAATTACAAGACCTCGTGTGATTTGAATACACGATCCAATTTTTATGACATCAAAGTTTAATCAAAATGTTTTTGACCAAGCACGATTACAAGAACAAATTCTAAGTTGTTGCATTTTGTTCTTTATCATAAAGTATGTGGTACTATTTGCTTAATCTTTTTCTCAACTAATGCAGATATGATTTTATAACTTTTTTACTTGAATTTAATAAATTAGCAAGTAATCGTCAGATTATTTTCGAATTTATTTTTACTGCATTTAAAAAAAAGTAGTCTTCTAGATTAATATGCATTGAAGTGTCTTATCGCGCGAATCCTTCGGTAGGTCTCCAATGTATTAGAGTTGAGTGTGAATTGTTGCAATAAATACAAACGAATGGTTTTTGGTGAGATGTATTAATTAAATAGCTCAGAATTAGTATATAGTTATTAATATAATGACGAATTATTTTTTTGTATGCCTCGATGCAAGCAAAATATTTCGTTTCAGTAATCGAGAATAGTTAGATTCAAGCCTACGTTACGAAAGTAAACACCTTTTGGATTACTTTTTTACACAGGATGTGTTTTATGCATATTCAAATGTTTGTCTATTGCGAGCTGTCGTTAACTTCCTATGTAAGTACGCTTTTTATTCGTGTTTTAATAAAGTAACTTGAAGCTTTTTCATTGTCTTCAATGTTATTGATTGGATATCCACTCGAGATTTTTATTTAAAGTTATTTTTGGGTCTACTAAATTAACTACTGATAATGCAGTGCAACCTTCATAATATTCGGAACCTTAATATTGCCTCCGTTTGTCTGGTCGTCATTTTGCTGTGGAATATTTTAACATAATTTAATTACGTATTCTCGCATTCTTTAATTATTTAGGCGTAAGGGGCAAAGAACTCGAAGAAAATTAAATGGATGTATAAAAAAGATGGAATGACAGTATTGTAGAGGATTTCTGGGAAATAATGAGTGAAAAAAGAGACAAACATAGTTTCTAGTTTTTATTGAAATAATATCTCTGTTCCTTTAAAATTATCCATCAGTTTATGCATATGTATAAAGGAACACACTTCTGCTGTCCAAACCGGAGGAGAAACTGTCAGAATTCTTGAGGAAACTTGATTAAGAAAGTCGACCTTATAGATTGAATCCAAACGAAATATTCATCGTAGATCGAACAAAATTTAATTGAGTAGAAATATGTATTATCGGAAATAATGAAACGGTAAACGAATTTACAGATTTTGAGGTACAAATAAATAATACTGGGGATTGGAGACAAGTAAAATTAGACGAAGAATAAAAATAAAGTTTGGATAACCAAGCCATAAAGAATACGGTAAGCCAAAGAAAATAGAAGGAACTGGTGATTAAATCAATAAATACGGTTAATATCTAGAAAACCCGAGTCTACAATTTTTCTGGAAAGAAGGAATCTGACCGAAGAAAAAGAAAAAAATATTGCTTAACAGCGGTCGCCAAGCGTCGATTGTTTTGTTACTTCTTTTTTGTAAATTTAGAGCTCAATAATAATATCGCAATCTTTCCCCTTTACTCTCTTTATTGTGACTGAAATATGATTCGTGCGGATTTTTTGTTTTTTGGCATCCCAAAAAAGCCACTATATGTTTTTTCTTACCTTTCTATTTTTTGTTTAGTACGTAATGGTGAATTCGCTTTTCCAAGCAGTAAACTAAGATTAGGACATAAATGTGTTTCTAACCGGGGTTGAGCAGATGCGGTACCATCTCGGAGAAGTCTTTTCGTATCCAATTTATTGCGTCAAATATGAAGTATTTATTTATTTATAAGCAAAATTTAAAATCTCCTCAAACTCACGCACTTCATGTGTTTATCAAAAAATTATTAAAATCATCGATTAAAGGCATGTGGTATATTTTTCAAAGCATTCGTTATGTGGCAATCATTTTTGCATTTTCTAGACACGGTTGTCATTTGTTAGTGTATGACCGTATTTGAATTCTTGCCACCTACAAATTTTATTATTAACCCCTTTATAGTTCACTGGTAATAATTTTTACCACGAAGGATCAGAGGTTTCATTGGTTCGAATATATCCCGTCAGGCGAAGACAAGAAAAATAAAAAAGCTTATACAACCTTCGCTAGATGACGCGAGAATGTCGAAATGCCTTAGTGGTGCCTGTCCCTAGCAGCGAGCGTTTCGCTCAATGGAATGCACAAATTACGTATCCTATAGATAGGAAACTACCATGTTAGCATGTATGTAGAATCCGGCAGCGGTCCCAACGACTACAGGGGCAAGTTTTAGCAAAAAATTCCAGTCGATCCGATTAAACAGAAAACTGCCATTCTAACACCGATAACAGCGTCCTCGGTGACGTCAAATAATTATTTTCAAATATTTGAATATTTATTACTTTAAACAAAAAATGATTACAAAAATAAACAATATGTAAAAAAAATAAATATTTTATTATAATAATTATTAGGCATTATTTGCAATAAATCAGTTATTGATAAATTAACAAATAATACATAAAGACCATGGTAATTCACTTAACGAGTAACAATTATAATGAATAATTCCTGAACTGCAAATGTGGAAAACGCTAAAATAGTTATTCTAAATAGGACTTATTTAAATGCATTTTACAAATAAACATACTCATATGAATATAACAAAAGTTTGGTACAAATTAGTACTTCTGGAAAAAACGATAAATATCTTTATATATTTATATGCATCTCTTGTGTTGAAACTTTTCTTAGCAAATTCACAATCACAGATTCAGAAGCAACTTCGGTTCCAAGATGTAAATTCTCGTAATCTGCCACCGGGATGTTGCTAAGTAGCCGCAACAAAACAAATTTGAAGATGTCAGATATTGGGACCCTACATCATGCTATAGGTCTATATCGTTCAATCCAACGTTCATAGAAGCATGTTATCCAAATGAGTTGTTACATGATGGAAGATCCACTTCTGTGACATGTCCAGATATGCATTGTTCAGATATATAAAAGATGCACATATCAACAAGAACCACATTGTAATCATTTGCTCTTAATAGTATACTAGTAGTAAACGTGTATCACAGAGGGATGTCAAAATTCTGTTTGCACTCATGGCATATTTTATACAGAACAATTTTAAACCCTTAAAAACATCATAGATGGTCCTGTGCTCTTGCCTCTGTAACAGAAATGTTAGTTATTGAAACCTCTCTGTTATTATATATCTCGTAGTGGTTATTAGTATTAGGTTCGAAATGTTTTGTACAAAGTAGAAGCACCATACAACTTTATTGTGCATTGTACAAGACATTTTGACTATCAGTTGTCTACAAATGTAAGGAGTTCCTTCGATATTTACTGCAAGCAATACTAATACATATATGGTAGTTTATACGACAGTGTAGCCAAGTGGTTAAGACTTTTGGCTGCGGTACAAATGGACATGGGTCAATCCTGGGCTCAGATATTGGCGGGCAGCCTACTCACAAAGAACCCTTCCCAAACGATACACTCCGATTTAAATAAAATGTTTATCATTGAAAGAGCTTTTAAAATGATGAAAAATGATACTAGTTTTGTGGGCCATTGTTGAGATTAAGTAGGTCAAAATTAAATTTGGATGTAAATGTTCCTCATCGTAATTATTATTATTATTACAATCAAAACCTTATTTACCTTTCGGTGTTACGGTGTTACATTTAGCCAATTTTAATACATTTCATTTAAACTTATTATAGTATTCATACATTTTGTACTACAAATTAAAAAAATCTGGTGTGAACATAACACGACTTTCCTTATCTTATTATTATATATTATACCGTGTCCATCGTCTCGGCCCTGCGCTGCTCTCGTCCCGGAACTTGTTATTTTAAAAAAGGACGAGGCGCGAGTCCATCGTCTCGGCCCTGCGCTGCTCTCGTCTAAAAATTTGTTAATTTAAAAAAGGACGAGGCGCGAGTCCAACACCTGAAATCTGATTAAAATAAACAGTAAAAGACAATAATTGACTCGTACTTAAAATTTTGCTACGTCACTGAAGGTAACCGTGCGAGATCGGTCGCACAGCCTTCACCATTATCCCCTGCGTGCTCCCTCCTAGCGACCAAGCGCTCCCTCCTCCCCCGTCCTCCCCCAGTCGGCCAGGAAGCTCTCCAAGCGCGCTGTGATTGGTCCGTTTAATTAATTTTTATTCGGCTATAACTTATTTATTTGACCTGGGATCAAAAAATTTCATTGTAATTTTTTTGTTCTTCTCGGTCTGATCTATCCGGTAATATAAATTTCCCGAAACATTTTATGAACACCCGGTATATTAAAAATCCTGAGCTTCAATTTTTTTTCGAGTTCTTATTTTACCAACTTTTATTTTAAATTCATGTTTATCTCATGAGAACGAATTATTTTTATTCTCATAAATTTTTTGTATCTTCAACCGTTTAGATTCGCGACCGACTTTTGTGACCTTGCAACCAAACGGCTCTGCCGATTTTTACCAAAAGCTTCGCACTGCGTCCCGTACCTACAAGTAACTTCTATACCAAATTTCAAGTCTCTAGCTCTTACGGTTCTCGAGATATCCTGTTTACTGACAGACCGACACACACACACACACGCGCGCGCGCGCGCGCGCACACACGCACACACATTTCTTTTTATTCCTTGACTTTCTTTTCCCTTCATTCCACGTCAGTCCTATTTGATTCAAGTTCTCTGCTACGTCTTTATCCCAGGTTTTCCTTGGTCTACCTTTGCCGCTTTTCTGTTGTACTCTTGTCTCCCATATTCTTCTTGTTGTTCTTTTCTCGTCCATCCTTACTATGTGTCCGAACCATCTTAATTGCTGTTTTTTAATACTTTTTGTCACTGGTTCTACTCGTAATTCTTCCCTAACTACCTCATTTCTAATTCTATCTCGTCTTGTTAGCCCTTTTATTCCTCGTAAGTATTTCATCTCTACCGCTTTTATATTACTCGCATATATTAATATAGGTTTAAAGATTGTTTTGTATACTGTAATTTTCGTGTGATTTGATATTTCCTTTTTCCTTATAAAAGTGTTGTTTAGTGCGTGGTATACCTTCATCGCATTTTCTATTTCATTTCTTTCGGCCCTGATGCTTCCACTGGACTGAATTGTCACTCCCAAGTATTTAAATGCTCGTACTTGCTCAATTTCTTTCTCGTCTATTTTAATTTCTATTGGTATGTCTATACCCTTATTACTTAAAACCATAACCTTGGTCTTCTCCGCATTTATTTTTAGATTTCTATTTTCGAAGGCATTCTTTTATACTTCCAAGTTGTGTTGTAGGTCTTGTTTATTTTTGGCGTATATCACTAAATCGCCTGCAAATACACTTTCTGATATTTCTACCCTTGTCATGTTTCTATATCCCACTTGTAGATTTTCACTTTTCCTTTCACTTCTTTCACCATATCGTCTTATTACTAAATTAAACAGCGCTGGGCTTAATAGTCCGCCTTTCTTTTGTTGTGAATTCTTTTGTTTGTATGTTTCCTGTTCTCACTATATTTCGTGTATTTTTGTACACACTTCTGATACAATTTATCAATTTTTCATTTATTTTTCTCTGTTTTAGACTATTCCATACTATTGTCCTGAACACGCTATCGAATGCTTTTCTAGGTCTATGAAGGCTACAAATATTTTGTCTGTAGTGAATTTTTCTATTTATTATTTTAATAAAAATATGTGGTCTTGGACCCCTCTATCTTTCCTGAATCCACACTGTGAATCTTCTAATTGGCTTTCAATTTGTGGCTTCAATTTCATTTCTAATACGCTCTCATACAGTTTTGCTATTATCGGTAGCAAGGTAATTTCTCTATAATTGGAACAACCTCTTCTATTTCCATTTTGGATTTCGCTAGAAATACTATTTTCCACTCTTTGGGGATCTTTTCTTCTTGCCATGCTTTATTAAACAGTTTAGTGATCCCTTCTGTGCCTTTTACTCCCAAATTTTTAACCATTTCTGGTGCTATATCGTAACCTGCTGCTTTTCCCCTTTTCAGTTTTTTCACCGCCTCTAATACTTCTTCTACTTGTATTTGCTCTTGTTCTCTATATTGTTCGTTATTATCTGTTCTATTTGCTTTTCTCGCTTTCTCGAATTCTAGTTCAAGTGTTCTGTAGCTAGAATGATTTCATCTTCACTCTTCCCTCTTTATTCTTTATATGGCCAACTTTGTGTCGTTTTCCTTTGCGAAGCGATCTAAGTATCTTTTAGAATAGTTTTTGATTTCCGTGTCTGTCCTGTTCCATCTTCCCTCCAAACTCTTCCCAGGCTTGTTGTTTCGCCTTTTTTATCATTTCTTTTACTTTCCTTCTCTGATCCTTATATCTGTTATACTTTTCCTCTGTTCTGCTACCTGGGTAATCATTCCATTTTTTTTTCTTATCCTTTACTTCTCCCTTTATTTGTTCATTCCACCAGCTCGTTCCTTTTTTACTCTTTACAATTTTAGTCTTTCCACACGCTATTCTTGCTGTTGTTATTAGTATTTCTTTTATGCCTTTCTTCAAGCGATAATGCTTCTATATTGTTATTGAATTTACTCATCTCCTCTTCGACTCTTTCATTATAAATTCTTGTCGTCTCTTTTTCTCTCAATTTATATATTTTAATTTTTTTTTCTAATTTTGTTTTTATTTTCTCCTGTTTTTTGTTACCTTGAGGTTTTCCTGTCGTATCTTTATTTTTGCTAGCACTAAATAATGGTCGGAGTATACTTCTGGCCCTCTTTTTACTCTTATATGCTGCATTTCCTTTCTGTAACTTCTGCTTTTAATTATGTACTCTATTATGGTTTTCTCTCCCCTATTCACAACCTCTCTTGTATATTTATGTATATCTTTATGCATGAAGAATGAGTTCGTTAATATCAGATCATTTATTATACAGAAATCTATCAGTATTTTACCATTGTGGTTTCTGGTATCTTCGCCGTGTATTTCTATTACATCACCTGATTCTTCGTCCTTTCTACCTACCCGTCCATTCAGGTCACCTATTATTAATATCTTTCCATTGTTTTCTTCTACTGTCGTTGTGAATTGTTCCCAGAATTCATCTTTACTTCTTGACACTTCGTCCTCATCGGGTCCATACGCCACTATTATATTTATTTTTGTCCATCTATTTCCATTTCAATCTTTAGTATTCCCGGACCATTTGCTTATGTATTTGGCTTTTTATTTTTTAATTATACAGCCTACTCCTTCTTTTGCTCGAAGTTGTTTATCTATCCTGCTGTATACTAAAATACTTCTTCCATTTCTGCTTTTCACATTCCTTTCTTTTTAGTTTCGGTTATACCCAGTATATCTGATCCTGCTTTCCTGAATTCATCTTCTAACTCATTTTCTTAACTTGTCATGCTCCCAATGTTCCATGTAGCTATTTCCCATGTCTCTACTATTTTTTTGTCTTGTTTATTGTTTTCTTTCTTCTTCCTTGCATTTTACCCTTTTTGTAATTCTTTTTCATTTCCCTGTCCTTTGCCTTTGTCTTTACCTTTTTCCTGTCCGTTTCTTTCGTAATTAGTTTTTTGTTCTCATTCTCCTTGTTATTTTTCTCAACTTTTCTTCTATCGTATCCCCCTTCGGTGACCTTTGGCTAACTGTTCTTTTCTTGGGATTTCTTGTCTCCTCCTCTTTCTGTCATTGTTGTTGTATTTCCGTGTCTCTTTCATCAGTACCGTATACTTTGGTGTTTGTTATTAATTTGTTCTATTTTATTACCATTTTCTATCCTCTTTGTCTTGCCTCCTTCATAATTGGTATTAATTTTCTTCGTTCTTCTTGTATCTCTTTAGTGAAGTCTTCGTTTATCCATATATTTGTGCCCTTTAATTCCTTTGCCTTCTTTAATATTTCTATTTTCTTGCTAACTTTCCTCAGTTTAATTAGTATTGGTCTCGTTTCCACTGCTTTGTATTTCCCTAGCCTCGTATAATCTAAGTCCTTTTCTTCCAGTTCTACGCCTATCTTGTTCGATATTATTTGTATTTTTTTCAGTGTTTCTCTCTCCCCTTCTCCTTCATCGTCTTTCACTCATATTACCACCAGATTTTTTTTCCCACTTCTTTTCTAAGTATTCTATTCTTATTTCTTACTTTTAAATTTTATCTTTAAGTTTTTTCTTGTTTATTGCATTAGCATCCTTAGCGATTTGGTCTAATTTCGTATCTAGACCATCCAGTCTACTACTTATTTGCTGTAATAGCTCCTCTATATTTGCCATTTTTTGGGGATTTGTCTGTTTTAGCTGCACACTTCGATATACGGTGTGTTGCCTGTTTTCTAAATTTTGGCATGACTCTGGTTAGTGTGTTGTTATTTTCTTATCCATGCAATTTTCCACCTTATTGCTTATCTTCTAACTTCCACCCGTTTTATTATGTCTAATTACTCACTTATTTGGGACTTTCTGTTGAATTTTTATCTTCCCAGGTTTTAATAATTTCACTCTTCTTTTATTTTTGCGTGTTTTGAGTTACTCAGTATGGCCCTATTTGGACTTTATTACTGGAGCTTCAAAACACCTGTTTTCACTCGAATAATTTATTGTATATCTCATCAACGTAATTATATCATCAAACTACAGTCTCTCGTACATAATCAGTTCTCATCCCCACGATTTGCGGATATGTTTAAGTATGCTCGGTTTAAGTGCGGATATCTAGAAGAAATGCCACCCAGATTTCATAGTCCAACTGAATTTTGTTTTGCAAGTAATGGATCCGAATGTCATGAAAGTGATGAAGTTCAATGTTATAATTTGTAGTTGATGTAAAAAATCGTTGTGCTTCACACATTTCTATGCTGATTATCATTACTGCGATAATTACATCGCATAAAACAAATAAACATTATTTAAAATAAAATTTATTCAGGTTTTCATGTTACCGTAAAAAAATTTAAAAATATCTTTCCGTTATTCCATGTTCACCAGTTCTTCATCATTTTTAAAGTACTTTCAATGATAAAACTTTTATTTAAATCGGAGTGCATCATTTGGGAAATGTTCCTTGTCTTCTTCTTCTTCTTTAATGCCTTCTCTAATTAGAGGTTGGCGACCACCTGGTGAAATTGTTGACGATCCATGGCAGCTCGGAACAGTTGCTCAACGCTCATGTTAGTCCACGCTCTGATGTTTCTCATCCACGATAATCGTTTTCGACCGACACCTTTCTTTCCCTCAATTTTTCCTTTGATTATAAGCTGCGGTATATTGTATTTATTATTTCTTAGAATATGCCCAAAATATGACGTTTTTCTCATTTTAATTGTAGACAGTAATTCTCTTTCTCTACCAATTCTGCGTAATACTTCGATATTGCTTACTCTTTCTACCCACGGTATCTTCAGCATTCTTCTGAATATCCACATCTCAAATGCTTCGATTTTCTTCATTATAGCTTTCTTTAGGGTCCATACTTCAACGCCATACAATAAAATAGACCACACATAACACTTTACAAATTTTATACGGATTGATAGATTTAGGCCTTTATTACACAGCATACTTCTGAATTTTATGAATGCGTTTCTTGCAATTTCGATTCTTACTTTTATTTCATCATCCGGATCTAATTCTGTATTTATCCAACAGCCTAGATATTTGTATTTGAAGACTCTTTCAATTGACCTATTATTTACTGCAAGTCGAACTCGACCAACAGGCTCTTTGCTAATGACCATAAACTTGGTTTTCTTAATATTCATACTCAGTCCTGCTTCCTCACATTCCTCATTTATTCTTGTCAAGAGATTTTGTAGATCTTCCATATTTTCAGCCAACACCGCAGTATCATCAGCGTATCGGATGTTGTTGATGATCTCACCATTTATTTTTATTTCTTCTGTTGCTTTCCAAACTGCATTTTGAAAAATTTGTTCTGAGTATACATTAAACAGGAGTGGCGATAGAACACACCCTTGTCTCATTCCGCGTTTAATTTTAATCTCATTCGTTTCGCCATCTTCTGTTCGTACTACCGCGGTCTGATTCCAGTATAAGTTTTTAATTAATCTTACGTCTTTGTCGTCAAGTCCTATTTTAGCCAACGATTGTATAAGTTTATTGTGCTGAACTCGGTCAAAGGCCTTCTCAAAATCTATAAAGCAGACGAAGGTTGTTTTTTGGTATTCTCTGCACTTCTGCAGTAAGGTGTTCATACTGAATAGTGCTTCTCGAGTCCCTAGACCGCTTCTAAATCCAAACTGAGAATTGGCCACCATCATGTCACATTTTCTGTATATTCTATTTTGTATGATTCTTAGTAATAGCTTTAGTGCGTGACTCATTAGGCTAATTAGTCTGAAATCGTTACATGATGTTGGGTTATTTTTCTTCGGGATCGAAATAAATGTAGATTTGAGCCAATCTGCGGGTATATTTCCAGTGTTATATATTTGATTAAACATCTTCGTTAGCATACGTGAATTTTCTTCATCAAATAACTTGAGGATTTCTGACGGGATTTCATCTGGACCAGCAGCTTTATTAGTTTTAGCCATTCGCAAAACATAGTCGACCTCTGACTGTGATATTTCTGGGCCTTCCATATTTGCTTCTGTATCTTTTCCTATATCTATATCGGCCCTATTATCATCAAATAAGGTTTTAATATAGGTTTCCCACATTTTACTCTGTCTGCCGGATCTAATACCAATTTATTATCTGCGGTTTTAAGTATGCAGGGTATCTTACGTTTTACATTACCAGTTACTTCCTTCAATCTTTTATGTAAATTAAATTCATCATGTTTGGTTTGTAATTCTTCTATTTCTTTACATCTGTCCTGCATCCAGTTCTCCTTAGCTTCCTTAATTTTCCTTCGTAATTTTAGCTTTATCTCTTGGTATCTCATTTCGTCCGTATTTTTAAGCCGTCGCCGCTCTTCTAATAAATCTATTATTTCCTTTGTCATCCATTCTTTTTTCGCTTCTTTTCGATGTGGTACTAAGACTTCCTTAGAGATTTGATCTATAGTTTTCTTATTTTACCCCAGTTTTCCTCTGCCGTGTCTTCATTCATGTTTATTTTCTTTAGCTCCTTATTTAATTTACACTGTAGTTTTTCTTTCACTTCAGAGTTTTTGATGTCATTTATATTAATGTTGGTAGTATGACTAGATTTTCGTAGCGCTCTTAGTTTTATTCTTATATTTGCTATTAAGAGATTATGGTCGGAGTCAGCATCAGCTCCAGGGTAGGTCTTTGCACTTTTAACGCTATTTCTAAAACGTTTATTAATTAGAATAAAATCTATTTGATTTCTCACTATCCTTTCGTTATTATCTTGAGGCGATCTCCATGTATAGAGCCTTCTTGGTGGTAACTGGAACCAGGTATTTGTGACGATCATGTTTTCCTCTTCACAAAATTGAATTAGCCTTTCACCTCGTTCGTTTCTCTGACCCAGTCCATATTCTCCTACTATATCGTTTATTCTTCCTTTACCTATCTTGGCGTTATAATCGCCCATAAAAACATTAACTTCGTGTTTCTTGAGATATTGTGTCAAGTCTTTTATCTGTGTATAAAATTCTTCAACTTCCTCATCATTTGCATCCGCTGTAGGCGCGTATACTTGTATAAGATTTATATTTATTGGTTCGCCTCTCATTTGTATCATTATCACACGATCAGAGTAAGGAACAAAATTTATGACTGCTTCACTGATTTTTCTATCAATTAATATAGCTACTCCTTTTTGATGAACATTATCATTTCTGCCAGAGTAATATATAACGGTTTCGTTTGATTGTAACCTTCCGCTTCCTGTCCATCTAGCTTCGCTAATGCCTAGTATATCAATTTTATTTCTCTTCATTTCGTTACTTATATTCCTTAATTTCCCTGCCTCGTACATAGTCCGGACATTCCATGTCCCTATTCTTTGAATTGTCACTTTTTGGGTCCGCCCGGGGATTCTTCGCACCCCTGTCCCATCCAAGGGACGCCGGGCACTCGGGGCCATTACTTCATGCTGATTCTCCATGGTGGTTTTCTTGGGAATCTTAGGGATCTATAATGCAATGGTTTCCCCTTGCCTTTTGCATCCTTATGCCATTGACCATATCTAGTTCATCTGCCTTCAAGGCCAATTTCTCGACCTCAGGACAAAAGGGTGTCCTACTTCCATGGTTCTTCCACCCGAAGCTGTTGACCAGTAAGGAGGGAACTACTTATACCGGCAGTCATTCGGTTGTTGCTGGTTTTGGTTCACCGCGGGTATTTTATTTCCCCGGTACCCGTCATATCTAACGGGCATCCCCCTATCCGCCACTTGGGGAGGCGCCCGATGGGGGGCCAGCAACCCCACACGGGGTCCTTGTCACTCTCTAAAAATAATTGAGTACCTGTGTTCGCTTCGAACAAGGAATAATAATGGCGATCATTTAAGTCGCGGTGTTTTGCCATATCATCTTGTATAGTTTTACAAAGATACTACAAAATTATTGCTTAAAAATGCACTAATGATATGGTATTTGTAACTTGACTAACAAAATGTTTATTTTATATTAATGGTTTAATTAGTTATGCATTAATAACAGTAACTCATTTTGAGTCACATATAAGTAAATGGCACGAAGGTTAGCAATGATCACACAATTACTCTATAGCATCACATAAAAAGTCTACAAAATCAATTGAGGAATTTAGAAAAGCTTACAATGTGCAAATCACTTAATAAACCTATGGACTCTGTCAATATAACCACTTATGAATGGCAAATGTTTATATGGAAGATAATAAAAATACCATATATATATAAAGGGTTGTTGGAAAAGTTATGACAGATTTTTCAATAGATGGCGTTACACGTATTTTTAGGTCAAAAGCGTCATCACAATCGGCACAAATGTTATATATTTTGACAGATGATAGTTTAAACTTCATTTGAAACAAATAAGTATTTGATTTGCTCGCGTCCTTCAGTATTTATATTAAATTGAAAATGGAAGACCAAACTGTATTTCCGGCATATTTTGCTTTTTTATTTTCACGCAGGAAACTTACGGGGACAATGCCATACAAGAGTGTTGGTATCAAAGATGGTTCGCTAAATTTCGTGCTGGTGATTTTGAGGCTTGGATTCATCAGCAAGCTCGATATATGGATTCCACATGAACTTAAGAAGTCTTCTCACCAAACCGCATCAATATCGCCGATACTTATCTCAATCCTAACAAAATCGACCCGTTTTTGAAGCGCCTCGTGACCGGCGATGAAAAATGGATTGTTTACAACAATATTCAACGTCAACGATCGTGGTGCAGAGGAAAAGAGCGAGCCAGAATAACATCCAAAGCCGATTTTTACAAAAAAAAGTTATGCTCTCAATATGGTGGGACTACAAGACTGTGATATTTTTTGAGCTTCTACCGCGAAACCAAACGATCGATTCTGTTTTGTACTGTCGTCAACTGGATAATTTGAATACATCTCTCACGGAAAAACGGCCAGAACTCGTCAATCGCAAAGGCATGATGTTCCATCCTGACAATATGAGACCACACACAAGTTTGGTGACCCGCCAGAAGTTGCTGCACGTTGGATTGGAAGTTTTGGCTTACCCTCCTTACTCACCTGACATTGCCTCATCAGATTACAATTTGTTTCGTTCTTTGCAAAATAACTTGAATGGTAGGTCTTTTGATGATGCCGTCAAAGAGCATCTCGCCCAATTCTTTGTTGATAAAGAGCAGTCCTACAAGCGTGGAATATCATGCAACTCCCAGATAGATGGCAAAAGTGGCCAATAATTATTGATTGAACTTTGTTATATTATTAATAAATAAGTCTTGAAAATTATCCAAAAATAAGTCATGACTTTCCTGACAACCCAATATTATGTATATAAGCCTGTTCAAATATAGAATGCAAGTTATTATATTCATATGCAGTATTGGTCGATTTAAAATTACTAGTTATCATTTGTAATTCTTAGGGCATAGCAAAAAAAATCCAAATTGCAGGGATATATATGTCCAACAAATCTCAGGAAATGTCACAATCCGCACGTATTGATGAAAAAACATGAAAAACAAACGACAAGTGTTACATTATCAGGTGGGATATATTCTTTTTGAAACGGTATATTAATAAAAAAAATAATTTACAATATTCTATTAAAGATCTACTATTAAATTCCTTGCGCATTGTTACCTTTTTTGCATTCCTCAGTCGATCTCTGAGATTTTTAACAGAATGTTGTAAAGTAGCTGCACGTCGGCCCTATTTACCAACAATCTTGTAAAACTTTTTACACCGTAACGGAAGGTCACATTGATATCTTACTTCCATTTGTTGTAAAATATCATGTTTTTTTTGTTTTTCCTACAAAACAAAACATTACGAATACAATATTGGCAACTAATTACACAATACATAACTAATTACAATATATTATTTCAGTAGTTATGACACACATTGTAATTATTGATGTGCTATTTAAAAAAGAATATATTCCACCTGATCGTCGTATAGACACGCTCTTTTCTTTTGGTTTACTCCTTTTCTTGTCAACACATTTCAGTTCTAACGTTCTTCGTGGTGTACTTGGAATAGGATCTCTTACATCTGTTTGCGGTTCATTGGCTTTCATTTCTAATATATCATATTTAATGTATAACTGTAATGTACAATAACGTGATAAGCATTACAAATTAATAATAAATTTTAAAACAACCAACAATGCATATTAATATAGCTGAAATATTTATCTTTAGACATGCTTGTATAAATAATACATATGGCATTACTGATATTTTCTGCATAAACATTTGCCACACGCTTAATGTCTCTCCCATGAAGTTTAAAATTCATTCTTAAACCATAACACTTATTCGCATAACAACACATTTATTCTTTTAACATATCCTATGCAATCTTATTGAGCACTATCTCTTACAAATAACATTAAATAAACTACCAAATGTTACCAATCACAAGTTAACTTGCAGAGAATAATTTTATCTTTAAAGAAAGGAACAATTTATGGTATTATATGAACAACTTAGTATGACTGTTGTTATTACTTTTACCTTTAATTTGGCTGGCATCTTTACCTTCTACTTTTTCAGTGATATCTTTATCATCTTCAACATTTTCAGTTAATACTAAACACTAATATAACACATCACCTTATTCATCATAATAATTCAATCGTCTTATAGCTAACACCCCAAATGCAACATAAGAACAGCATCCCTCTTGTTTTTTCAAGGTATCTGCCACATTATATTTGCGGTCAAAATGAACATAATACTCATAAAGTAACCTGAAAATCTGAATCAATGTTAGACTTTCGAAAAGTATAGGCTTAATAATTACAACCCAACATTTACACAAATTTAGATCTTTTGGAAAGCGATGTCTTTTGCTTTACTCGTCATTACAACTAGGAACACAACAATTATTATTATATTTTACTTCCATTTTCATCACTTTTATAAATAAACAGATAGACACAAAAGCAAACGCATAAGTAATCACACAAGCAATCAAGTATAGGAACAATAAATCGAAGCAATCAAACACAGATACACACAAAGCGATCTGTAAACGACACTACTATAATACAACTTATCTACGAATTCTATATATTATACTATTTAACCTATACTATACCAAAACATTGAACTTCCACGCACAAAAGGAGTTGACACAAAATTATAATCACAATGCCAAACAGTTAACGCTGTAATAATTATGCTCACATTAGGTAAGAATATATCTTTCCTTGTTTAAGCAAGTATGTTAGTATACTTGGTAAAGTCAACATTCAATGAATTTTTCAAGTACAGCGCCCTACAAATTCTGCAGGGGAAAAGTTTCTCACTAAATGGTTTACTGCTAATCCTCCCATTTAAGTGAAATATCTATTTATATGTGATCTGTGCTCGAATGCTACTTTCTTTACGGATAACCTCGTGATTTTGTGTTCTTGCGGGTGATTTTTCAACTTTTTTCTCTGTAAATACTCTTCTAAACTGTCCAATGATTTAATTTATGTATTGTTATTTCAATTAAATATTCTCGCTTAATTGTTATTTGTTACATTTTTACAGGTGGTCGTATTCCAAGGCGAATAAATACATCTTGGTGAATGTGGTGAATAAAAATCGATAGGATTGTAGATTTGATGCCCTTGAAAAGATTTTTAAGAATGCTTAGGTGTTTTCACGTTGCTGCAACTTTGTCATCCCTAAGCCTGTGATAAAATATAGGAGTATAAAATAAGATTAGTAGTGACCTTATTACATATAAAATTCCAAATATTTTATCATCCTTCAAGATGGTTGTCCATTGACGAGGGTATGGTAAAATTCAGTGGTAGATCATCCCTAAAGCAATATGTCTCTCAAACCTATAAAGAGGGGCTTGAAGGTTTGGAGCATTCTAAAGGAAAGGATGGTGATGGATTTATCTGAATCATATGATAATCGTGGATTTGGAATTTATTTTGACAACTTCTTTTCCAGTGTAAACGTGGTAGAAAAGTACCTAGGAAAAAATACATTTTCATGTGGCACAATTCGGCCCAATCGCCGTGGGCGTCCTGACTTACGAACTGGCAAAGATATGAGCAAAAGTCATACAGATTATGCTCAAAGCGGTATCATGTCAGTGGTGAAGTGGAAACATAGGGATTCGAAGGCAGTTTCCGTAATTTCGTCAATGTATAATGGGGAAACTATTGTCAAAGTAAAACGAACCCAGCCAGACGGACAAAGGAAACTGGTTTATCGTCCATATAATAGGCATATGGGCGAAGTGGATATTTTTGACAAATTGCTTTCAACTTATTCCAGCATATGGAAAAGCCGCAATGATGGTTAAATCTATTCTGTTATTATATGGATGCGGCTATTGTAAACCCTTATATTTTATACAAATCCATATATTTTCTATAGATATCCGAACAAAGAGCTAATGACGCACTTGTCATTCAGGTCGTTGCTCGCCACGGAGTTAAACGGGTCATTTTGTGTGAGGTTGAAAGCTGGACCCTCACCAACTTTATTTGGGCGTTATAAAAAAAAAACAGGAGGAGAAATGTTGAAGATCATCTATCAGTGAAAGAAGCCACTAGACGTTGCGCAAGGTGTGTAAACCAAAAAAGAACGACCATGATGTGCGCAAAATCAATGTCGGTTTTTGCCTTGAATGTTTATATATATATATATATATATATATATATATATATATATATATATATATTTCTATATATATATCTTCGCATTGCAGTTTGTCACTCTGCAGTGCCTTCTCGCTTTGCTTCCTATAGGTTGATGTGTTGTTTTTCCATTCTTTCCAATCTTGAATCTTTTCTTTCACTCCAGTTATCTTCATCTTTTTTATGTCATTTGTGACCTAATCTTCCCGACGGAGCTTAGGTCTTTCTCGCTGTCCGATGTTCGGTGGGTTCCATTTCATGATTTTCTTTATTATCACTTTATTTGCTTTTGTTTGTATGTGTCCGGACCATTTCATTCTATATTTGGCTTTTATTATTACGATCTCATTTCCTAATATTTCGTTTACTTCAGAATTCATGAGTCTTCTGTATTCTTCTTTATTTTCTTTAGTCCCATTGTCCTTCTGATTATTCCTCTTTCGAATATCTTCATTTTCTCTTCCTCTTTATTTGTTAGGTAGATTGTTTCTCCTGTATCCGTTACTACGGGTCTTATAGCTGATTTGTATAGTATGAGTTTTGTCTTCTTACTTATCTTTTTACTTTTCATTATTTCTTTGCACCTATGAATTGCGTTATGTCCTGCTTTTATTCTTTGCGTGACTTTTATACCTCTATTATTTTTTTATTGTTTATCATTGCCCCTAAGTATCTGAAGTTTTCTACCTTGTATTTATTTTTATTTTTCTTGTTTTAATGTCTTTTTCTTCTTCTACTTGTTCTCTTTTTCTTGTTATTATCATATATTTTATCTTTTTGTGATTTATTTCGAGCCTTCTTTTCTTTGCTGCTTTGTCAATTTTATATATAATCTCTTCTAATCTTCTTTTATCTCTGGCTACTATCGCTAGATTGTCAGCATATGCGATTATTTGCACCATTTTTTGTCTAATCGTTCCCGATATTTTATATTCATTTATTATTTCTTCTACTGCTATATTATATAAAGTTCCAGAGAGTCCGTCTTCCTATCTCACCCCACGTTTTATATCTATTTCTTTTGTTATTCCTTCACTGGTTTATTAGACTGCTTTATATTTTTCCATTATATAATTATATATATATATATATATATATATATATAGTTATTTAAATAAATTTCTTAGTTTTTTGCGGATACCATGGTTCTTTGCATTTTTAGTGTTTTCCTTTTTATGCTGTCGAAAGCTTGTTTGAAGTCTATTAAAACTATGTAATTCGTTACTTTTTTCGTATGTTTTTTTGATTATTTGGTTAAGTATATGATTAGCATCTATTGTTGATTTTCCTGGTCGAATTGTGTATTATTTTAGTATTGTTTGTATAATTGTTGCGAGTATCTGTACATTGTGTTATTTTCCTATAATTGTCGCATATCGTTAAATCTCCTTTTTTGGGTATTGGTACTGTAATTCCTACTTTGCATTCTTCCGGTATTGTCTCCTTTTCCCATACTTCACTTATTACTTCGTATATTCTTTCTCAGTTATTTTAACATTTTATTGCATATATTATCTGTTCCTGCCGTTTTTCGATTTTTTAATATGTTTATTTCTTTTTCTTGTTTTTGTGGTTTTCTTGAGTTAGTATTATCTTTCTCATTTTCTTCTTGTGATTTTTTATTATATTCTTCTTCTTTTCTTGCTTCGTCTAATAAATGCTCCTTCCAGGTTTTCTTATCTATATTTGCAGTTATGTTCTTTCTTCTTTTTTGTCTCCTTATATGTTAGTATAATTCGATATTATTCTTGTTGTCTTTCTCTAAATCTTCTATTACTTTTAGTACTATTAGTTTGACTCTTTCTTTTCTTATTTTCTTATAATTCTCGTGATGTCCTTGCTTGTTGGTTCCTATCCACATTATTCTTGCTTCCCTCTTTCTTTTTATTAGCTCTTATGTATTATAGTTAGTTTTATTGCTTCTATAATTATTCTAAACTTAGTTACAGTTTCAAGTTAGTATACATCTTACATCTAAGTTGTAAATTAAGGTTTTTACATTTTCATGAATCTGTGCCTCGTCATTTTATTTGTTTGTTATTTCTAAGCTTGCACTTCATTTTGAGTTCAACTGACAACCTAAGTACTGCAGTTGTCTGTGTTTTCTAAAGTAACGTCGTGTATTTTAAATTAATTCTTGGATTCCTGCTTACTTATATTTTTTTAAATTTCGATATTAAACTAATTAATACGCTTTCCTTGTGGACTTTAGTAATTAATTAATGTAACGTTGTAGCATTGTTTGTCAGTAATACCCTGTCGTCCGTGAATCTAATGTAATTTATTGTAACTCTTACATGCATTACATTCAATTAAAGCACTTTAGAATATACATTAAACAACATTTGAGATAACATACAGCTTTGACGTACATTTCGTTTAATCTCTGTTATGTGTTCCGCTATCTTCCACTCTTAGCTTAATGGTTCTAGAAAAGATTTTTAATTCATTTTCCGACATTTGTCGTACAACGTTGCCCAAATATTATTTTTCAATGTTTTTTCTATTAGGATTTCGACATTATGGCTAAACCGTAAAAAATGTAAGCTCGTCATTTAGCTTGCCAGTTAATAATTTATTTTTTCCGCCAAGAACTTTTGTTTTTATTAATTGCCTAGATGTGTACCTATCCATTTATGCAGGTGGTCTGTACATTCCTTTTTTTATACAAGTTATTGTAAGGTTATGCATCTATAATGCCTTTAAATGGCTTACTATCACTACCGCCAATATAATAGCATTATGTTATCACTTCGTTAAAAAAATTTGATGTGAAACCAATTTAAAATTATTATTAAAATATTAAACTATCATTTAAGCCAAAATAATTGGAAGATAGCAGAACGGATAACAGAAACTGAAGGAGCTGCACTTTAAGGCTATATATTATCTCAAATGTCGTTTAATGTATCTGCTAAAGTGCTTTATTTGATTGAAATATATGTAAAAGTTAAAATAAATAACATTAGATTCACCGACGACAGGGTATTACTGACAGACGGTGCTACAACGTTACATCAATTAATTACTAAAGTCTGTAAAGAAAGCACACTAATTGGTCTAACACTTAACTTAAGGCAGCAATTGCGGAAAACGGCCCCATTAGGAACGAAAGAAAGTGCTCTTCCATCAAGACAACGCACCGGCTCACACTTCGGCTGTGACCATGGCTAAAATTCACGAATTGCAGTTTGAATTGGTTGACTACCCAGCATATTCTTCAGATCTGATCCCCAGCGAGTATTTCCTGTTTTCTAAGCTTAAAGTTTGGCGTGGAGGAGAGATTTTCATCAAACGAGGAGGTCATCGCAACCGTAGATGCCTATCTTGCAGAGCAAGACGCTAACTACTACTTGGACGGGTTAAAGAGGTTGGAGCATCGCTGGAAAAAGTGTATCGACTTAAAAGGAGACTATGTTGAAAAATAAAATTGAATTTGACCGAAAAAAATACTTGTTTCTATGTCAGGCTTAAAACGTTTCAGACTTTCCACGTATATGAACCGGAACATTTATTTTAGAAAAGTAAAGTGAAATAAACTTATGCTTCGTGGTAATATAACGCTAGAGCTTAGTGTTTGTAGAATTAGACGTGCTTTGCAATTTTCGAAAACAATAGTTGTGTTACCTAAGTATAATTAGTTGAACTTCAAATCAACTGAAACGAGTTATCATATGCTTGCGACATTTTTTATGGCAGTATTATCTTCGCTAAACATTACTTATTTTTTTAAGCGACCATAAAACGTCTAAATGTTCTTTGTTTGATGGTTTTAATTTCGTTTATTTGGCTACAGCTTACTTTAACCTTCGGAATAATTTTTTTACGTCAATATATGATATTTTATTAACATTAATTAGCATCTTGCAAGTTTAAACTAACTCGAGGATTAAATGTTCATTTCTACTAATGCGCTATTAAAAATGTTTTCCGATATCAATAGTTAGCACATGTGCAAATTGTTTAAAAAAATCGTTTTCCACGTTCTACAAGACAAATTCAACCAATTTTATATAGATACTTTTTTATTTTCATTTTTTTAATGTCAAGTTTTAGAGACGTACATCAAACAATACCACTTAAGGTTCATGAAATTGTAATTAGTAACGTGAATTCGTTTAATTTGTTTATTGGGTAAAAGGATCGCATTATTATAATCATATAATCATCTGTCTTGTTCAATATATTTTCGGATTTAGATTAGAGTACAATAAAGATAATATAACTTGACATATTTGTTATCATTTTTGATAACTTTTAACAAAATGAAATTGGCATATCATAGAGTTTTTGTGCAAGGTAGGCGAAAGGAAACATGGCCACGTGACCTCTTTTCTACCGTGCTTTTCGTAGTGACGTCAAAAATATTTGTGAGTACAAATACGGCAGTATGTTGAGATGGTATATATTCAGGAAACATTGAAATAGTTGCAGTACGTGTTGTTACTTGCTGAACTATGAAAGAGATGTTGAGTAAGTCAAGTTTTTATTAATAATTATGTTATTGGTGCTTGTTTATAATTTTTTACTATAGAAGATGATTATTTACTCGTTGGGTCGGAATCTGCTTCAAAACGGGAGGTCAAACCAGTCATTGCTGTGAGCTTTTTTTTATGTTGGGGGCTATTTATGCCTATGAAAAATAAATAATACAAAAACTGGGGTGAACCATAAGTTCGTTCGGCAAGTATAAGATATGAAATTAATTTTTGAATTAATGATCCTTGAGTTTTATTACTCATGTACAACTTTTGTTCATTCTTGGAAGCAAGAAATTGCGATATTCCACGTCAACATCTGAATGATTTAAATTTGCGTTCAGACAAAAACTGCATCATAATTGTAATAATATGAAAATCAGATGGTATAAAAAGTCTAAACTAAGCTACACTAGTGGCGTGCAAAGACGTGTCTTGTTAAAATTGGTCATTACTGGCCCACCTCTTTGTATATTCACCCGAGTTGGACTTAGTACAGGTTGGTGTTAATTCGTTGTAATTAGAATTGAGTTTCAGTTTCTTCAGATATGCAGGGGAGCTGCCTTGTTTAGCTTCAGACTCCACTTCTCTAAGATTCGTTGGTTTTCTTTGTTACTGTCAGAAAAACAATGCTACTTCGATAGATGAAACGCTAAGAGGTTTTGAAATAGTTTTTGACAGGTTCTTGAATCTTCATAATGGTAATTCTTATGGTACTTTATGATAGTGCTTAATGACTATCAAAATACAGTATCGGTCAAAGTTTTTGAAATTTTATATCCATGACCATAACTCACTTCAAAGACGAGCTACTTTTGATTTTTGGATATCTATTGTATGTTAGTGTACTGATATGACATTTGAGCGCTTAAAGAGAATTTTTCATCGCCAACCTTATAGGAAGACCTAATTTCAGCGCGCTTTATGTTTTTTCCTGGAAGAAATTCCGAGAAAAAATGCGGAAAAATGTATGTTAGAATACTGACGATGCATTCGAACTATTTGATATATTTGATACATGTGCAGGTGTTCTGGTAAGGTTCTGATCATTTTCCAATGGTGGCTAGCTATTTGCCCTGTCTGTTAGCTCTTTGTATCTAACTTCTAGAACACTATTCATTATGGCTATTCAAAGCCGGTCGATTTTTTTTCTAAAATACTTAGTTTTCAAGAATAGTTAGTAGTAGATAGTCATTATGAGTTTCGCCGTCCACTTTGCATTTTTTGTTCAGAATTTTTTTCTAAATCGGGATATAACAAATTAAATTAAGTGTACACTATTTTAAGAACTACACAATGATTTATTGTACATACGAATTATAAAAAATAGTATTTAGTGAACATAAAAAGGCTCATTCCAATAAGGAGTAGATTTAGGAAGTAAAAATTAACTCTGATTAAATTTGTACCGATCATGCATAGCCCGAACAAGTTTGATATTTCTGCTTAAATATCATGTAGACCAATAACGTTGCTTCGTTTGAAATTTCAATTCTCTAGACCATTGATTCCCACAGTGGTCCAGGTGGACCCCCAGGGGTCCACGGGAGACTCGACGGGGGTCTACGTTGGCGTGACAAAAAAATGGGGATTCACAATTCGTAAGCGGGGATCCACGAAAATTTATCTGGTTTCGATAATGAAGAATTAAAATGTTGGCTTGAGTTCACCTATCAATGTAGGCAGATAATATTTTAAGAAGTTCAGTGACTGTTACTTGCAAAAACTTGCATATTCCATATTCAGTACAACGTGTCGAGACTTGCAAAGCGCTGCCGCTGCCGCCGTCCGCAATGCTTGTTCAGACGTGCAAAGGGACGAAGTACGACTTGTGGTGTGTGTGCTTGCAATTTTGCATGAATTTGTTTGATTCTTCACCAATATAAATACGATTGCCACGGATAAACGTTATTCATTTATATCCCGAATTTCGAAAAGAAAAGTAAAGTAAAGTGAATTGATGTTAGTGTTTGCCACTGTCGGAAAAGTAAGTACTTAACTGCCTACTTTTATTTTATTTATTATTTACCTATTTATTTTACAATTTATTGTACACGTAAGTAAACAAAAAATGGACAAATTACAAAAAAATACGTAGGTACAAAAGGTGAGGCTTATTCCTAAAAGAAATCTCTTCCAACTTACCTGCGATAGGAGATATATTTATGTTGTAATAAGTATATTTGTAATGTTTTCGTGTAATAGGTACGTATTAAAAATTAAATACTGAATAGAGCCATTATTAGATACTTCCATAAAAGAACAGAAAGCCGAGAAAGGTTGAACTTCTTGTCCCTACTTTATTAGTAATTTTTTTATTACCCGACTGTGTGGTGGTTCACTAATAATAAATATATTTTCATAAATTGTACGTGTCTTCATATACTACATACTCGTAACGTGCATCAAAGTAATAAATAGATAATTAAAATCGCAAAGTTTTGATATCAAAATATTATTTACAAGTATTTTCTATCGAATTTACAGAAATATATCAAAATATAATTAATGAAAAAATGTTTTACATTACATTAAAATCGGTTCAGCCGTTTTCATAAAACTCAATCTTAAGCAATTTATTGCTTTTAATAATTAGAATTAGTTTGCCGCCGGTACTTTGTTTATTTCATTGCAATAATCAATTAATCCTGTTAAAATAGCAATATCCTGTTAAGTAAGACCGTCTTAAGATTACTACAACAAAGTTGTTTTTTTATTTACAAGTAAGTAACTGATACGAAACATGGCTGAATCTAAGAAGAAATGTCGACAGTACAGTGTTGATTATTTAAAATTTGGTTTTCTTCCATCAAAGGCAGACAAGCGATTGCCCATATGCCTTTTATGCAACAAATTTTTGAGCAATAACTCTATGAAACCATCGAAGCTCGAGATCATCTAAGAAGGTGTCATCCTGATAAAATAGGTAAAGATTTGAAATATTTTCAAACATTGAAGGAAAACTATGAAAAGAGACCCACCATCCACAGTATGTTCTCTTCAATGTCGGAAAGTAACGATGATGGCTTGCGGGCATCTTACAATATCTCATTACTTATAGCAAAATCTGGAAAATCGCACACCATTGGAGAACAGTTTTAAAAACTGTTCTGCACAAATCTCCATTTGACATACTCAAAAGAATTCCTTTGAGTAACAACACTGTACAAAGACGTATAGATGAAATGAGCTCTAATATTGAAAGTTTCTTGTGTAATTATCTGTAAACAAGTCATTTTTCTATTCAACTGGACGAGTCAACTTTACCTGGTAATGAAGCATTATTATTGGCATATGTTCGATTTGTTATGGACGAAGAAATTCATGAAGAGCTACTATTCGCGAAAACTTTGGAGACGGACACTAAAGGTGAATCAATATTTAATGTCCTGAGTGATTTTTTTAAGGAAAAATCGATTCCATTTACAAACGTTATTTCGGTGGCAACAGATGGAGCTCCTGCCATGGCCGGGCGATGTCGTGAGTTTATAAGCCATCTTAAAAGAATTATACCAGAGGTAACTTCAATTCACTGTGTCATCCACCGACAACACCTAGTAGCGAAAAATTTGAGTGCTAAATTGCACCAATCGCTTCAATTTGTGATTAATGCAGTTAACAAAATAAGAAGCAATGCATTGAATACGCGTTTATTTGCACAATTGTGCGATGAAAATGATGAAGACTTCCAACGATTGCTCTTACATACTGAAGTACGCTGGTTGTCGAAAGGTGCATGTTTAACAAGATGTTTCTCACTTTATGAATCAGTTTTAGAGTTTCTGGAAAGTAAAGATCTAGATTTAAAAGAAAATCTGATCAATTTGAAAGCAGACATCGCGTATTTGACAGATTTGTTAAAAAAATTTAATGACATTAACTGACAATTACAAGGGGACAGCCTCAATTTAATAAAAACAATGGGTGTAATTTCAGCTTTTCTTGGAAAATCGAAATTTATGAAGCAAAATATTAGTTGGCGCGAATTTTCCCCGTTTTCAAACTTGTCACAGGTAGAATGCCTTGATGAGGATATTCACACATACGTTCAACATTTAATTGCCCTGCATGATGACTTTAAAATCAGATTTGAAGATATTCTGACGATGGAAATACCACCATAGATCATAAATCCACTTGATGAAATGGAAGTGGAGAATGTGATATTACAAAAGGAGCTACTCGAGCTTAGCACTAATGAGGAACTGAAGGTGAAATTTAAAAGAGGGTATCAAACATTTTGGCTGCAGGCAGAAATACCCGAAAAATATCCTGGACTGTGGAGAATTGCGAGAAAGCTTTTGATAGCGTTTCCCTCGTCATAACTTGTCGAGAAAAGTTTTAGTGTCGTTACAAACCTTTTAACAAAAAAAAAAAGGAGCAGATTGAATTTCACAGAACGGGGAGATTTGCGGTTATTCCTAACAAAACTGAAGCCAAATATTGATAATTTGCTGTCACTTTATCAAGTACATCCCTCCCACTAAAATTATGACTATTTTGTGATTGTCATTGTAGAAGTTACGTTACGTTATTAATATTTTATTTTAATTATACGAGGTCTGCCAGCAGCCCCCCGAAGAGCTTGTCCAACTCCGACATGCTTGAGCCCCTTCGCATAGTTTTTAAAAATAAAAACACGATTAAAAAGCTCTGACATAATTGGCGTACGCCGTTGCCATGACAACGCATTTACGTATACCCAGTTAGAGTTGAACTTTGATCTTTGACCTTTGACCTGTGTGACAGCAGCACTCATAATTTTTTATATATATATAATTACGACTGTTAACACAAGGAAATATACTATATTTCTTTTTATGTTTACCACTCCGAATGGGGAGTTTTCTAAATAAAATATGTGAGAATTGATTGGTTTCTTGTGTTGTGGGTAGATGTCAAAGGATGGAATGCCTTTTTTGATTGGCTAACTTTACTTTTTTGACATCCACTCACAGCACAATCAATTAATTAATTAACCAATAACTCAGCCGCAACACAAATTTCCATAGTTAGATCTAATCTTCACATTTTTTTCAAGTTTTGGGAATATGGTAGAAGTGTAGCTGCAGGGAGTCCACCAGAACCAGCAAAACTTTCAAAGTGGTCTATGAGAAAAAAAAGTTTGGGAGCCTCTGCTCTAGACGTTATGACAACGTTCTGCTCCATGAAAAAAGACCACAAATTAGGTTAGGAGTTTGCGATGTAACAACTAATGATAATTTTATGATGTGCATTGTAAAATTCTTGGACTTGGCTTTAAGAAAAATGCAGTTTACATTATTTTAATCGCCACTGCTTCCGAAATATACTTGATGACACTTTTGCCATGCGTCAGAAGCATAGTGCAAATATTCTTGAAGACCATTCACCGTTTGTGGTTAATTTATTATTAAATGTTTAGTTTTAATTGTGAGAAACGATTCGCAGATACAGGGGTGGGGGTAACACTCTCATGTAATTTGTAACAAACGACTGGTGATGAGTTCGTATATTACTGACCTTTTTACTAGTTTTAGCACTTTTATTGTGTGATGCGAATACAATCATCTAAAAAAGATGTACTATAAGATTTCTTGGTTTATTATTGAAAAAGTAATTCATAATTTCGTCTTTCGATTTTTAAGTACAACGTCTGCTTTTTGGTCGGTTGCTACTGATTTGATTGCACTATGTAGAGTTAAAATTTATCTCCAAAAATGTGTTTACAGTATACATTTTAGTAGGGGTATTCAATGCACGTGCACTTGTCATTGTTTTGGTAGTTTTTATAAAGCTCTTGCAAATCATCGTCCCTGTGTAAGATTCGTCGAATATAGGACGTGAGGCAGTACGGTGTTCTAAAGATCTTGGGTGTTGGCAAAGGTATGACTACTGACATGTGGTCACGTATTGGGATGTTGAAGCAACGCACTGCCTTTCTATTTCCAATAGGGGAGTTGCTGATTATATCAATGGAGTCGCTCGTTCTAGTAGCTTGCAGTACAACTCACTGACGATGCCTTTCACGAAGAGGCAGCTAATCCAAAAGCAGAATCTTCTGATTCCAAAAGTCACCATTTGTTTTGGAATAAACAAACTCAGTTGCGTTTTTCGGGATGGGGGCTGTCATTTTATATTCTTGTCTAATGTCTTGTGTTAAAACCATGATTTATCAGCTGTGACCAAACACTCAAACATTCACTCTTCATTCTGTACAGCTGCAATAACTGTCGGCATATCTCCACACGGCTCTGCCATTTACTAGTCGGGCAAGCGTTGAATATGTGTGGTGTACGTGCAGTTTTTATCTTTCTTGGTACGGTCTTTGCTGCTTTTGAATTCCGATATACAGCGATACATAGTTCTGAGATTTTGTATTACGTTTTCACACATGGCTACTAGCACTATACGAATGACTTGCTACCTTGTCTTTTGTTCCTTCCAGCCGCGCCACCTAATGGTATAACGTGGCACTACTAAATTAAACTTTTGTATCTTTCAGTATTTTATGTACAAAATCCTAAAGTCTCAGGCGATTTTCAACGAAATTTGACAGGAGGGTTTGATAAGATTTTGTGATGTTATGTCCACTAAATGACAAATCACTGTAATGAAATCTTTTATTATTGTCATATGTTAAATTTATTATAAAGAATATCTATACCTATGTATATTAACATTTCCTTTATAATGTTATACATTTGATCATTTTGTGTTTATTAAATTTTATTGTTTCGTTCATTTACCTTTTAATTTGCCTGCATGTTTCTTTGCGTTCTGTTTCTTAAGTAATTGCAGTTCTATTTTTTAAATTATTTTTCCAATATGATAATGCAGTTACATTTATTAATCGAATTAATAGAGGAAAAACAGCTTACATTTTTTATTGTTTTTCTTAAGTAACATTTAGTAAATGTGATTTTCTAGAGAATCACTTTTATGCTAAGTGACTGTATTTCGATGATCAGTTCTGGAAAATGACACGACAATGTAACTAACGTTGACCAGAACATTGATAAGAAGTTTATCAAATAGTCAGAAATGTGGCGTCGCCAAACTTCTCATTTAGGAGGTGTTGATTATGTTACAATTTACCCCATGTTACCACCTAGGCAAGTTAAAAATATTTTTTTATTATTCCTTTGTTATATCCGAAAGGCCTTATGGCCATACATTGAATTTGTTGTGAAACGTCCACATTTAGTTTAGGTACGACTGTGTTAACTACTTTTTTTTATAAGATGTTATTGATTTCTAAATTTCTGGAAAGGCTTTTCATATATAATTTTTATATTTTTAGATAATATTTAGAAAAATCGTGTGTACATTACATTCTACTATTTTATTAAGTATATAAGGTTTACTGTTAACTGTATTGTTTGATTTAAACGTAAAACTTTAAAATGATGAATTTTAAACCATTTCAATGAGTACAGTTCACATATATTTCTATTTGCGCTTTTTTTTTGCTATTAAATGTTTTCATTGAACATACGAGGGTATTTGAAAACTCTTGCCTCTTAGCCAATAGGAACGTCTTATAATAATACTGAGGCATACGAAATATATTTACTAATATTCCCTCACTCGTTACATTATCAAGACCTGGTAGTGTTTTCTTGCATTAACAGATGGTCTTGTTATAGTGACAAAAATGACAAATAACATGTATATTTGAGTTTCTAACGACTGAGGATTGTATGACCATTGACATTAATTAACGAATGGGTGCTGTCTATGGCAACGCCTGTGTGGATGTCAGTACTCTTAAGCGGTAGGCAAGAAGTGTGAAAGGAAAGGTCTAACCAAAACAGATTTTCATTATTAGCCTTGACATGACCGACCCTTCACAGCCACAGATGTACAGTAGACCAATTGATTCACGTTAATAGTTGCGTCATTCCAAGCTTATAAGAAATATGTAACTTAATTTGTGTATCTTATCTATTAATAAAGTTATTGCGAACGAGGCGACAAGCTTTGTAAAAGTACATCCATATTTTTACTACGACACATTTTATTTAACTTAATTTTGTACTTTTAATTTAGATTTTCAGTAACGTATTTCTTTCTATAAAATTTGCAAACCTTTGCATGATTTCGTTACAAATAAAATAAATTATTTGCGCTGTTCTAGAAATTAGAGCATATTAATAACAATAATCCCGTGCTGTCAGCATCAATCCAGACTTTATAAGTAATGTTTCGCTGTGCTGTAGAGTCAATTTAATGTTATGCGACGATAATACTTGGGACGTTCAAAAATGATTGGCTGTACAATTGTTTTCTCTTCATTGAGTTTGTTACACATTTCATTAGAGATATGTCTCTTCAATGTCTATTTGCTTTTGCCCTCACTTGGCAGTTTTCTTAAAGTTGTAAGCCATTCTTTCAGTATAGCACGGCATCACTTGTGAACAATCAGTTTTATTACCGCGCACTGCCTTTTTCATTGGATTGAACAGAGCGTAGTCAGTTGGTCCAAGATCTGGTAAATATGCAGCCTCCGGCACCGCGACTAATATATGACCGTGCATTGTTTTGTTGAAACAACGAGCCGCGTCTTATTTTTTTGGTGGCGTTGTTGAATAAGCCATTTGTTTTGGAATAAGCCATCTCTAATGTGAGTACTTGGTACAACGGTTTACAATATGCTACCATTCCATAGGTTGGCATTTCTTTTCCGACGCAGAAGAGAATTATGGTTCTAGTTCGATGTGTGCGTGTGTGGTGTGTGCGCGTGTGGGCATGCGTGTGTGGATGTGGGTGTGTGTATGTGTGTGTTTTAGTTGCTGATTTGTTGAACTGATTGATAGTTTAGCATTTTAGTAAATATACCCTTCCCCTTCTACCGGGAACAAGTAGGGTGTCAATCGACAGTATTTTTCAAATAATCCAAAGTTTGATGTTACGAAATAAAAGTTGTTACTTTTGTTTTCCATGTCGAGTGAATGAGAGAAAAAAGTTAAATAAAAACTGCAGCTCCTATTTTAACCTAACGAGAAAAAGGAATTTAAATGCAACGATTTGTTTATAAGCAAGTAAATTGAAAATAGGAGCCGCGGTGGCTCGGTGGTCATGATCATCGTTCCTCTGTCATCAAGCCGGCGCGGGCGAGTTCGAGTCTCGCTCAACCCATGGATGTGTGTGATGTCCTAATATTAAAGTGCATATTAGTGCCAGTAAGTGTAAAAATAAAAAAAAAAATTGAAAATGATAGTTGCTTTTTTGTCATCTGTTTAGGGAAGGACAGGAAAGTCAATTTTGGACTTAGAGGGATGATCAATGAGTCTGTTACATTTTTTGTATGTGAAATTGGCTTTCCAATTGATTTAACGTGGAAATGTTTTAACTGTTTGCTTTTTACAGTTGGTCTTTATGAACTTAACTTATCAACTACGAAAGACACTCTTTGTGATCAAATTTTGTTTTGCCTACTATTGAAATTGGATTACTCAAAATTTAATTAATGTACATTGCTCGAATTTGTCAACCAACGATAATTCTAAAACAGTTTTAATCTAAAGTTAAATAACCAACAGCGTAAAGAATATGCTGCTCGAAAACTGATAGGTTTAGAAGAAACTTAGAAGCCTTCTAAAGTGGCACACGCTTACATGTTTCGTTAATACATTCGTAGTAGATAAAATTTGCAACACTTTCGAATCGTACGAGGGGTTCAAGTTCCAAATTTTTTTCTGAAATAGAACTTGCCCAAGAAAGTTGAAACTTCTATTACTTCTCAACAGAATGGCCACAGAGAGTGTCGTTTATGATCGGAAATTCGTGGCAGCATCAAGTGTAACATGTAACTTTCCGCATTTTCAGGTCATCATGTAAAATGGGTTCCACAGATCCTATGGAAATGTCAAGTTTAGAGGCGATATCACGCACACCTAATCGACGGTCTTTCATAACAACTTGCTCCATTTGCGCAATAAAGGTTTCTGTCCGGCTGATTCATTGTCACACAACTCTCGACCTTCTTTAAACGAACGCAAATTTTTAACATCCATAACGCCTTCACCATATGTATGTCTTACTTAATTGACTATTAATTTCGATGGGCATTTTACCACGCAAGAGGAGAAAACTGATGATTACACGTTGTTATTGAACACTAAGCGTCGCCATTTGAAGTATGCAAAACAACACTCATTGCAATGGCGATAATGTGACCTATGTACATTGTATGGTGCTACCATCTATATTACAAATTTAGAAATATTTCTCGCGTCTTCTAAAATTAACCAAATTTTTCTGCTTACTTTCACTGTTGAGAAAAAAATTTAGAGACCTTAGAACTTGAACGGACCTCATAGTTGCATAAAAAGTTCGTCCAGAACATTTTATGGTACATCACATTGGCATTCCAGGGTGTTGTTATTATATAATATAAAGTATGTCCTTAATTGTGAGTCTCACCAGCAGTATATATTGTATTTAACTTATTTTAATTGAATCATCTGGTAATTCGCGTACACTGCATCTGTTTAGGGTCTCTTAAAGTTTACTTCTTTTTATTGTGATTACGGAAGGATGGACTAAAAATTTTGGTGGATTTTTTTTACTTACCACTTTTGTGACTGTTCTTTTCCTTTGAGATAGTTTAAATTGTGTTGTGCAAGATTTACCGCACATTAACGATTTACAAATAAACGAGAAAGAACTCCACCCGGTCTTTGTTTATTTGAAATAGGGTAAGATCAAGGAAATTGAAGAATTCTTCGGAGTCCACCGAAACACAATAAGTTATACAATCAAGTGATTTGAAGAAACGAGGACAGGACGGTAGAAAACAACTGACGAAGCTTATCAACTTACTGTGTGCTAGTGCAAGTGAAATAATCAATAAATGCAGCATTTTCCATTAAATGAGTTGTAAATGTTCTTACTCTTAGAGAGAAGGAAATTTATGAAACTTTGTGTATGATGAGTTTTGCTTCTGTTCAACCTAGAGTAATAGCTAATTTATATGGAATTGTCAGTCTACTGTTTATATGTGGTTTTAAAGAATTCAATGGAGGATTTGCGGCGTTTTATGACCATGAACTAAAGATAAATTTACTATTATACAGCAGAAAAAAATAGCTATCCAAACAGTGGACTGTACAAGATGAACTGATTTTAAAAGAGCCAAGAAACATGATCACTGAAAAATGATGATATCAGTTCTTTGGGACACAATTCTTATTGACCTTAAAAAGGAAAAAGATTGAAGGTAACCATCGCAGAAAACCTTCTGGAGTAATTGTTTTGCTGCAACAACGTATTGGCGTATTCAAGCCGCGTCCCTACGAAAAATTAACCGAACTAAGGTTTGGAGTGCCCGTTTGACTTTCGGATCGTAAGGCCGTTCCGCGGTCGTCTTCTCCGCATTATCAAACAACGAGTGCGAGCTGACCTGAGGTCAAGTGCTTATCGATAGTTGTAGTTATCACTTCGAATAAACTAATTAACCGCAACCCGCAAACATCTCAGCACAAGAGACAAACCCCCACCGGGGGGGTGGGGGGGTCCTCATTACAACAAAATGGGTAAGAGGAATAATAACGAACTTTCACCACTTGCCACACTAAATAAAAAGTAATACTTCGATCCCGCCACACTAATCGCAGCTAACAAATATTACTTATCAAATGACAACATTCAGAGCGAACAAATGCATATCGACGAGCAAAATATTTCTTCTACCTCAACGCAAGAAACTAAAATAAAAATTCCACCGGTATTCTTACACTACGCTTCACATATAAAACACCAAGAAATTATAAAAGATCTTAAGGAAAACGTTACATGAGAATTTGATACAGCCCAAAAGGGGATAAACTCAGAATTAACTTAAGTACTATTGAGGATTACAGAAAAATCACAAAACTTTATAATGATAACAAATTAAATTACCACACATTTAAAGACCCCGAAAATAACAATTTTTTAGTTATTATCCGAAACCTTCCGGTTTCAATTACTGATAAGGAAGTATTAGAAGAGTTGATAAACCTGAAATACCCTGTAACTAAAGTTACTCGTCTTTGTGACAAGGACAGAAAGCCCATACCGCTATGCGCGGTGGACCTGGAAGACACCGCAATGGTAAAAGAAATTATAAACTTAAAGAAAATCCATTATAGTATCATTGAAGTGGAAGTAAGAAGAAAATCAAAAGAAATTCCCCAATGTAAGAAATGTCAACTGTACGGACATACAGGGAATTATTGCCAAATGGAGCCACGGTGCGTCAAGTGCACAAATAATCATGAATATAATAAATGCTCAAAAAAACTTACTGATCCCCCTCAATGCGTGAATTGCAAAGAACTGCATCCCGCGAACTTCAAAGGATGCAATTATTACCAGAAAATTAGCCGTCAATACAACCCTTCAAATCTAAGTCAAACTAGAGCACGAGCGTGGATTTCACCAGCCACAACAAAAGTAGCTGTAAGTCAAAATATCCAACAATCGAATTCCTATCAACAACAAGACTACAACAGATCTTTTCCCAAACTACCAACAAAACCTAGCGGAAATCACGAAACCAAACATGAAGAACAGGACCTTCTAACCAGTATTGTATCAAAAGTAATTGAGCTATTAATACCACACCTGGATAAAATTATGCCTTATCTAACAACACTAATACCATTACTTTCCTCTTATGGATCCAAATAAAAAATTCACAATTAGTAATATAACAGTCGTAAATTGGAACGTTGATGGCATAAAAAGACAGCGCAGTATATTTACCGAGTTCTTGTTTAGACATAACGTTGACGTGGCTTGCATCACCGAGACACATCTTATAAATACAGAAATTTTCAAGTTACCAGGGTACAATGTATATAGGAGGGATAGAGAAACGCAGACAGCATCGGGAGGAGTGGCAATTGCAATCAAACAAAAATTAGCTCACTACCAGTTACCGGATCTAAACCTTGAAAACCTAGAAACAGCAGCTGTTAACCTGATATTTAAAAATAAAACTGAAATCATACTTCATGCAGCTTATAAACAACCCAATAAACGGATTCTAGAAGAAGACATTTCAAAAATTTTCTGCACAAATAAACCAACATTGCTAATTGGGGATCTAAATTGCAAACAAAAATTCTGGGGATGTAGAGCTGATAACCCGAATGGTGCCAGGCTAAATCAAATACTGACGAACCACAACATACAAATATCAGCCCCTAAAAAATATACTTACTACCCCTACAGAACAGATTATAAACCGGATATCTTGGATGTCGTTTTATTTAAAAACTTTCAAACACCTGTCTACCAAACAGTTTTGGATGAACTTGATTCAGATCACCTACCGGTAACACTCTCCTTCTTATAGCGAACTACTGCAAACACCTTTGTTACCAAAATTAATTAAAGGCAAAATAAACTGGAATATGTTTCAACGAGAGCTTGACAAAAATATCAAAAACTTTGGACCAATTCATTCCACTAGCGATATTGATGAGGCAGTCAACCAATATACTCAAACAGTGAAAATAAGTACAACCTGCACTAACACCTTGGAAACAAAAAAAAATGCAATGGTATCCATACTCCAATCGAAATAGCCAACTTAATTAAACTAAAGAACAGAACCAGACGTGAATGGCAACGGACGAGACGACGACATCTTAAAACGTTTTATAATCAGCTCACTCACCAAGTCAGGATTAAATTAGACAACTACAGATGTAATTTATATAACAAATATATTGAAGAGCTCCAGCCAAGAGACGCAACGATGTGGCAGGCTACCAAAAAATTATTAATGCAACCTAAAATCATTCCCCCACTAACAGCCAACGGCAACACATATCCAAATGACGAAGACAAAGCTAATCTTCTAGCATCACACTTTTAAGAAGTATTTACACCCAATGACGCAAACACCGTACAAAACAAGCAACAAGAAGTAATTGAAACAAACAATAGTTTCAATAGTTAACACCCCATAGAGATAGAAGCAACTTCGCCAGCAGAAATTGTGAAATTTATTTTAAAACTACCTAACAAAAAATCGCCAGGTCCAGATCAAATAATAAATAGTATATTAAAACAGCTCACCAAAAAATCATTGGCCATCCTAACAAATATATTTAACTCCTGCCTTCGAATAGGATACCTTCCTAATGAATGGAAACATTCTCACGTATTACCATTCCATGAAAGTGGTAAAGAAAAACACAGCCCGGAAAGTTACAGGCCCATAAGTTTACTTTCAACACTCTCTAAACTATTGGAAAAAGTTGTACATGAGAGGATCCAAAAGATAGAGAATGAACGTAATATCATTCCTCATCATCAAATGGGATTTTAAAGAAAGCACTCGACAACACACCAATTAATGAGAATTACCGAATTAATAGAGACGGGCTTTGAGAATAAGAAATACACTGTAGCAGCATTTATCGACCTACAAAATGCCTTCGACAATGTCTGGCACCTAGGACTAAGGTACAAAATAATAAGACTGGGATTCTCAGACTATCTGATCAACGTAATTTCGTTCTTCTTAAAAGACAGAACATTCTCGGTGAGAGTGAATACTGTCGTATCAAATAAAAGACCAATATTAGCGGGAGTACCGCAAGGTAGTATACTGGGACCACTCTTGTTCAATATTTACATGCACGACTTGCAAAAAACTGACAATACTACCTTGGTTATGATCGCGGATGACACTGCTATCTTAACACAAAGTGAAAACCTCCAAGTAGCAGTGAAAAATCTGCAAAGTGCCCTAGATGACATGCACAACTGGTTTAACACGTTCGCTGCCGACCACGAGATAACTCGTGATGGGAGTCTGGCCGTTGGCGCCAACCACGAGTTATCTCGTTCTTAGAGATTCTATTTTTCGGTGCCAAGTACGACTTATCTCGTTGTAAATACGTGTTTATTCTGTTTGATTGGCGTGTGTGAAAGGTTGAAAAATAAGAAAAACACTGTCGAACAAATTTTTTTAAATTTTTTTTCCAATAACATCAAAATAAGAACGAGTGATACAAACAAGATCAAAATAAAAAAGAGTGATACAAACAAGGTCAAGATAAGAAACAGTGATACAAACAAGGTAATAAGAACAAATTTCACTCATGATATCCTTTGAAACACTTATCTACGCATAATGCAGGTTTTTCTGGACATACTGGGCAATAATATCGTGTTTCCGACGTCGTTTCTGGCTGGTGCAAACACGGCAGGCTTTTGTTGGTCGCATTTTTTTCTGTGGGTGGTATGATCTCTAAGTAATGAAAGTCATTTTTTCTGCCTTTTGCATGTCTCTGGCATTTTATCTCCAATTAGTGTTCTGATCACTTGTTCTCTAAATTTTAAAGTTGTAATGTTAGATTTGTTTGCTTTACGAAACAGTAAACATGCATTGTGTATGTATATTTCAATGATATGCAAACCAAGTTTTTTGGCCACCTTATGGTTTTCTCAAGCCGCTGTAGTAGCTTAGCATTTGATCTGATAGGTCAATACCTGACATTCCAGCATTGTAATCTTTGATTATATTTGGTTTTTTTGCAATTTCTCCATTTCTGTTACTGACATCGACCATTTCCACCTTATGCATGTTTGATATTGAGAGGACATCGCGCTTGTCTTTCCACTTACACACAACCGCAGATTTATTTCTTTGCCATATATACTCTCCCTTTTTAGTTTTTTGTCACTACTTTTGTGGATTTCCTTTGCGGTTACTGCGCAGAGTGCCACAAATATAGGTTTTTCTAGCTGTCATAATATTCGTAAGTGCAAGTGAATTGTAAAAATTGTCTGTGTATAACTTATACCCCTGATCTAAATAATCCTCCATCAAGTGCAAGACTACTTCGACAGCGTGTCCATCTTTGTGAACAACAGTTTCTGTTTTTCCGCAATATATTTTAATTTTCAAAACCATTCCATTAGATTCGCATAATTCGTACAGTTTTATTCCATATTTGTGTTTTTTGTTTTTGATATACTGCCTAAAGAATAGCCTTCCACGCCACAATAACATGGATTAATCAATGCATAGGTTACGATCGGGTACATAGTTGTAACGCATTAGGTTGTTGAAGTGATCGAGAATTGGTCTGATTTTATATAACCGATCTTCTGTTTGTATGGTATTATCGGAAAAATGGAATAAGCGCATTAGTAATTGGAATCTATTTCGGCTCATCACAGATGAGTAGAAGGGCATTTTATACAAAGTATTTTTACTCCAATAATGCTCAATGGATGGTAATACACATGGTCCCATGCTCAAAATTATCCCAAGGAAAACACGCATCTCATCTATATTAGTATCTACCCATTTATTCAATCTAGACGATCTTGTAACAGCATTTTTTGAAATTTCTTGCTGGGCATAAAGATTTGTCTGATCAACTAAAAGCTTCAAAAATTCTTCAGAAAAGAACAAATTTGTCAGGTACTCTACTGATAAGGAATCTTCACCATTATAATTTAGTCCAATATTTCTAACCTCAAATCCAAAGTCTGATGGTTCCTCTTCTATGTCGCACCAACCATCAACATCCGTTGTTGAATTTAGCTCCGTGGGGCTTTCATCTTCACTTTCGTCACGTTTGGAAGACTCGGATTCACTTGATAATTCGTTCTCTGCACTGTTGTCACTGTTATTTCCAAGAAATTCATCCCAATCCGACTCATCCATTTCGGCGTATTGCGCAAGTTCAGCATCAGTCAACTTTCTTTTCGGTCCATTTTTTACAAAACGATCGTCTAGTATCACTGAACGGTGGTAAAACAATTCACTAACGCATATGCGCTCACATGTACTCCAGTGAGCGCTTGCAGTCGAGCGCTAGACAGCCAATAACGTGCCGGGAACAGGAATAAACACGATCACACCACCACGAGAATACTCGTGGCTTGGCGCTAAAGGTACCAACATGTTTAGACATGCCCGACCACGAGATAACTCGGGAAATTTTTTCAATTTTTGACAAAAACAATAGAAATAATTCTCCTAATATAAAAAAAATATTTATTTTTATATTTCTATAGAATAAAGTGAGAATTTTTTTTGGCGTGTGGGAACAGTTCATCGAAATCGGCTTGGCAGCGAACGTGTTAAGAACTGGATAATTAAAATCAATGTAACAAAGACACAGACAAAAATCTTTACCCTAAAACAAATAAAGAACTTACCAATCATAAAAGTAAACCAAAATAAGATTGAGTGGAACAACAAGGATTCAGCAATCAAATATTTGGGCGTCTACTTAGACACCAGACTAGGATGGGGCTTCCATGTGAACAAAAAACTAAGTGAGTACTATGCCAGACTGGGTATCCTATACCCGCTTATAAATCGAAAATCACATTTGCGTGTAGAGTGCATTATGTTAATATATAAAACAATATTAAGACCCATTTTAACATATCTGTGTCCTGTATGGAGAAATTCATCTAATACACACCACAGAAAATTACCAGTTCTGCAAAACAAAGTTGCTCGAATTTCAGTGAATGCGCCATGGTTTGTGCGGAATGACCAAATTCACAAAGAACTAAATTTACCGCCTCTACTGGATCACATAAATAAACGGTGCAACAAATTCTTTGATAATATAAGTGAATGCGACAGTGCAGTGACGTATAACCTTAGACAAAAGGTAAAATAAAAGACTAAAAAGAAGACTCCCACAGGACTTATGTCAATAAATACATAACATTCATAAACAAGCAATATATGTATTAAATCGAATAAATATACAATGTAATATATGAGGAATATAACCCTCACAATGTTAGTATAAGTTAAGAATAAACACAACCGAATCATGTATAGCAAAATCAATGCTGAGCTGATTAAACTATAATAAAAAAAGCTGAATTTTTTCTATATTTACCTTGCTTGCCCGATCTAGTTCATTCGCACTGCCTTATGTTTCCGAAACTCGAAACATCCCAATGCAAAATTTTGATCAAATGAATATAGGTGATACAGAGCGTAAAGGAATATTTTGAAGGTATTGAATAAGCCTACTTCCGTAAAGAAGTGTGTTGAACTTGGAGCATGGGGAGACTATGTCGAAAAATAAAGGATTTTATAAAAAATATATAAACTCGTCAATCAAAATCACTGTATATTATTTTGTATGCCTTTCAACTTCTCTTCGTAATTTTTTTCTTAGCTCAAATATATATTTCTTATTTGATTTAACGAATTATAAATTATTTTAATTTTCATTATTGTGAACATACTGCTTTACTGTTGGTTAGTAATATTATTTTTGTTTCAATATTTTTTTTTCTTTTTTACTCTGATACCTAGTGTCTTACGTTTTAGGGTAGGAATTTGGTCCATTTTCTATGGAAATCATTTTTTCCACATCAATTTAAATTTTTTTGGGAAATGGGTGTGCCCAATTCAAAATATTGTTTATATTTTAAATTTGGGGAGGTCTTTATTTTATTTCTGAGTAGTTTCTGTAGGAAGATATCGATAGCATTGGTATTGATCCCGCAATGTTGGAGAAAATTGTAACACTGCATTGTTAGTTAAACATGTACAACAATTGGTTCTTTATTTTATTCTATTATACCAGAAAATTTTATTATAATAATTAGTTACTTTATATGTATACAGAATTATTTTATACAAAATCTTGGGAAAGCCACGGAAAAACCCCAATAAAATAATTCAACAATTCTACTTTTAATATAAAATGTTCTAATCTTACAAACAATTATCTGCCGATTAATACCGTAGAGTATTATTTATCGTAATTGTCAGTGCTTGCTGTACAGGTATTACACTATCTCAACGCTAAAGAAGATATTAAGAGGATGTTATTGGAACATTTCATATTCTCTTGTATGATTACTGTCTAATTAGTCGCTTATAATTAAGAAAGTTATAGTTACTTTATTTATACATGAAGTTATAAAACGTACACCATTTATATCTAGAAAATGACGTCTTACAACTGGCGGTTATTTCGTTTTAAATATCCATCACATCACATTGCAGTTTAGGTCATGCATGGCATGACGGGACATATCTTTGCGATAATTTTAATATTGTTAATTGCGTCTGTTATAGTTATATTAAGATCTACCTCATTTCTCTACAGAGAAATAAACTTAATTGTTGAGGCTCCCATAAAAATTGTATGGTGCGGCCGTCTATATTACAAATTCGGAAATATTTCCGCGTCTTCTAAAATTAACCGAATCTTTCTACTTAAAAAACTGGAGACCTTAGAACTTGAACGGATCTCATAATTGCATAAATAGTTCGTCCAGAGAATTTGAATTGGTATTCCAGGGTGTTCTCATTATATAATATGAAGAATGTCCTTAATTATGAGTCTCGCCAGTAGTATATTTTGTATTTGACTCCGATAGATATTGAGTAAGTCAAGTAGTCGCAGCCCGTGACAATATGGCAATTCTTACCTGTCTTGTCTTTTCTATTGGTCCTACAACCTAGGGCGAATTTTGGTCTTCAAAGTCATCTCCCTCCATTGTTTTGATCTAGTTACTGACCCTATTACATGACTTGTCCAAATCAGCATACCTAGCTTTAGTTTCAAAAAGACCTAATATCCAAATATTGTTGTCGAAGATCGTAGATCATACCAAATATTTTGTTTGACATCATTTTTCGGAAACTTTCACGAGGTTGTCATTCTGTTTGCTTATTGTTTATGACACAAGCCAAGCATTTGAGGTGTTTTAAATTGTAATAGCACTTGTTTGCTCTACTAATCTTTAGTCTTCAGATATTCATTTTGCTGATACCATACACTTGATTTTATATCCGTACTTAATTGTTTTAGAATATCTCGTAAAATTATTTCTTGTCTAATTTTTCTTAATGGTAGTATTCAAACGTTTCGCATTTTTTTGTAAAAATAACCTTTTATTAAACAAGTAAAATGAAAAAGCAAATCAAAGTATTGTCCATCATTAGCTATGATTATCTGCCATTTTTCTTGGTAATTTACGGATTCTGCTTTGAAGAATGACTCGTCTTTTCAGCTGATTTATTGAAAGACTCATTTTTGGAATGGAAGTGGTGCTCTGTAACATATATGTATGCATGTATGCATGTAACATATCCCAACATGTATTGAGCTGTTTCCCAACATATAAAAGACCAGACATTTGGCCTTTAATGCTTGATTCAAATTCATTAATTGTCGTTGGTAGAGGTTACAACATGCTTTTCTATTTTCACCAAATATAGATTTATTTCTTTCCATGAGTATTCCATTTGGGCGTCGATGTCGATGGTTGGTACGAGTTGTAAATTAATTTTTTTAATTTGAGCGTATGCCCACTTTTCATCCTCATTAACAAAACCCTCTTTATTTTTGTCTATCAAGCAAAATTTTGTTCTTGATTTTTCTCTTTTCTGGATACTTTTTTCCTTTAAGTCATATGGCACCCATTTTCATCGCTTGTAAACTCCCATGGCATTCAAACGTTCGGAAATCTGAGATTAAGTAACATTTAATGCTTGTAATTGTTTTTGTGTCTGACACGAATGCTCATCCAATAACACTTGCAATTCTTCATCTTCAAATTTCTTTGGGTGTTCTAAACATTTCTATTCATACAAGGCGCAAATTCTGCAGGAACTCTAAACTCAGATAAAAGACAATAAACTAAAAATCGAATTTGTTAGTTGATGAAAACTCTTTTTTCCTAATAAATATGTTTTCGACGAGCTGCTTTAGCGTCTCAACCTCAGTACCAAATCATAACGTTGGATTTTGGGGGTCAAAGAATCCATATTCTATTATCAAACACATGCGATACAATTGGTGCATTTTGGTAAAGATACCCTGTAGTATTAGATAGCTAATCTGGATTTTTAGCGAATCAGAGTAGACTAATAGGTATGAGACGTTTTGGTTTTTCATAACATTGCGAAGAGAACTGGCCTGATTTGACCTTTGATGTAGTTGAGGACCTGGCAAAATCTCTAACTTTTTAGAAATCTTAAGTTTCGTTTTTCATATACGCAGGTTTTGCCATATTTTTATTACTTTAATGTTGTTATGTGATTTTGCAACTGGAAGTCGTTGCTGTAGCAAGTTTTCTGTGCAAACCACCCAGCAAACGAAAACATCAAGGTCTCGCAGTTTTTTTTTGCAGTTCTATTAGCTCGGTGTGACGTACTTTATTTTTAAGCAGTAAGCAAACATTTTCTAATTGCTATTGAAACATTGTCGGTGTTCGTTATAATTGTCAAAGTAAACATAGCTGTCAAATTAACTATTTGCGATTGGAAGTTATTTAATGAATGCATTACGTATGTGTTTGAAAAGGGGCTTCAGTTATCTCCGGCCGTCCTGCAACTTGGCCAAAACTCGTAAGTTTCGATCGTGCGCCCGGTCGGACTTTAAATTTAAGGTCCAGATTCGAATTAATTGACTATGCATATTACGTAAAACACGAATAATTGGACATGACCTTGTTGCGAAATTTAATGCTCGGGGAGTATCAACGTGCGGCTAGATAAATCAGCATTTAACGTCTGCGGACTGGGATGTAGTTTTAATGCATAGAAGTGTCGAGCAGCACTTCCATGGAACGTGTCACTTTAATTTAACCTTGGCTTCTAAACGACTGAAACTCACTCGCAAAAGAAGTCCGCTCAACATTGCTCCTTTTAGCGTAAGTGCGTTCGTTAAACAAGCCGTTCTTGCAGCTATGCCTTGGTTCGGGATGGACATCGGGGGGACTCTGTGCAAGTTAGTCTACTTCGAACCGAAAGACATCACGCGCGACGAGCTCGATTCGGAAATAGAGATTCTGAAAAAAATCCGGAGGTACCTCACGAAGAACTCCGCTTATGGGAAGACTGGGCACCGGGACACACACTTGCAGGTAAGTTACCATTTTTGCATGATGCTATTATAGGGTGCGCAAAATTGCAACTATTTTATGGAGTTTTGTTTGTTGTAAACGAGTTATTTATGTTTATTATCTAATTGCTATTTCATGTCTGTCTAGAAAACCGATAAATGTGATAAAAGCTTTCCCCTTTTTGCTTCTCGCATAATAGAACTAATAATCAGGCGCACGCTGTAGAAACTGTCGGGAGGTGCTTTTTAATTTAAATCAACTATTCTTGCAAGGAAGTAGAATGAAACGTTAAATTATTCAAGACTATGGAAATGTACGGTGCAATAACCTTTCGTTTGTAAATAATATATCTAAGAATAATGTGGATAATCATAAAGTAAGGCTTTTGCCTGATAAAACTACAGACTGTTTGGATTATTTTTATGTTGCTGTTTTTCGACTGTATTGTGACTGCAGAATAATTGTGTCGACATACATGTATTTTGGAACCTATCATTTGTTTCTTCTCGTATTTTTGGGGGGAAATTGTGCAAACATCGCTTATTAAAAAGCGTAACACAAACCTCTTTCGCTTTGTTGCGTCTCGCAGTATTGTTAATGTTTATGAACTTTAAAATATATTAGTACTATTTGAAGTTTAACATGTTTGCACATACGGGGAAAGTTTCAAAAATAGAGAACCTGCTGTGAAGCATTTTTTAAGATTTCTTTAAGTGTAGCCTAGCTTGAGTATTTTGTACTTCTTTTAATGGTCCCATGATTTATGCACAGTTCAATTATATTTTGGATTAACTGCAAAAAGGCATAAGTAGTACTGCATTGTCCCGGAGGAAGATTACGTTATATTCAAGTTCTTTGATAGGTTTCTCAACAATAGAGGCCCCCAATTTGTTTTTATCAGATTAATTCTCGTTTTTTACTTCACTTGTTATAACTGAAACATACAAGAATACAATAAAGTTATTGTCATTGACCGTAATTTTTTAATACTTGTGAAGAATATCAAAAAATGGAGTTGTCGATATTAATTAGAGTATCAAGGGACGTCTAGGACACGTTGGTTGGACATGGTTGAAAATGACTTGATAACTATAGACGTTAGCAATTGGAGGACTTTAACAAAAAAAAAAAAACGAAAGGAACTGAAAAGTGTTAGAGAAAAAATAAAGTGGAAAACCAAACGCAAATCTAAGTAATCTGGCTTGGCCAAAAGTTAAGAAGCTCACAAGAAAGCCTGCGGCCCTTAATAGACTAATAAAGGCCATGAGGTAAGTTAAATAAGACATTTTGGTTCTGTTAAATTATTGTTAATATTTATCTAGCCATTTTAACTGAAATGAATATGATATATAGGTTGAACAGCGGCGTGTGGATTTTTGTCTGCTTAGAATGATTTGAAAATTAAAAATTATTTTCTTTTAAAATTGTTAATAATCAGATTATTTATTCTCTTTGAAGTTTGGGCGCTTAGCAAATTTATAAAAAATATTGAACAGCAGTCGTACGCTATAATCGAGAGATTAGCAGTTGCACTTGCTTAATATGGTATGAGTATAACAATTGTTCATGGATAACTTTGTTGTCAATAGTGAATTGCGTTATTACTCAAAAGTGATAAACAATCAGTACTGACAAGACTCGGTTTGCGACAAACAAAACTGGTAAGAGAAGTTGTTAAGGACCACTGAAAATCAGCGGCTGAACTGGTGCAGGTGTCAGAAAACAGCAGGAGCACCATTTAACTTTATTGTCGGATTGTACAAATGTGTTGTCAAGAAGAAAACCTTCATTTTTCCACATCTTTCCAGAAAAATTGTCGACAAAGGTGCGTTCTTGACCGCCTGACTTACTGTTAATTTAGTGACAGTTAGATATAGAGGAGTTCGTTCAATTAAATGGATTATAAATTTCTTTAACTGGAGAGTTAGTACAATATATGAAGGCATGTAACTTTTAACTTTGTGTGACGGCACTATAAATACCACTAAATACATTGAAATGTTGAGTGATGGAATTTAAGTTATAAAGGATGGGGTCTCCTGTCCCCGAGCACATAAAACTATTGTATGGAGAGAAGCAATAAATTCAACTTTTGTTATGAGCAGGGAAATTCCAGAAATGAACCCGATTGAAAACCTGTAGCATATTATCTAACAAAAAAGAACATGGCCAAGAAAGCAGAAAAAATGTCCAAAGGTTAAAAGCATTGTTAATATTTGAATAAGTGTTTTATTGTTTAAATATTGTATTTATCTATTTTATTTTGACTAAGGTGTGTATGTTTGACAAATATTATATTTGTTCTTTAGCATAGGATGGTCAATTACGTACGTAGTCTGAAATAGTTAATTTATTTTTATTAGTGATAATTCTTTGGGTTTATATGATAATTAATAAATGTTTTGATCAATAAACATCAATCTGGATATATGCTTATCCATTTAATAAATTCTAGAAATACATACTGTTTGTGCGTGCTCGTTATGTAAACATGCTTTAAATTAGGCTCCAATGCATCACAGACTTATTGAAATATTTTTATTGTATTTGAACACGATGCAGTAAAGAGCCAAACAGCTTGTAATTGATCCCAAACAGTGATTCCAGATCTCAAAGATTATTCTCTTTAAATAAGGACTTGCTACTATATTAATGTAAATGAAAAAATAAAATATCTTCAGCTGGGAAAGAGATAGAAGTTGAGCAAGTACATGCCCACGTACGTGAGTGACTTAATGAGTAAATTTGTTTGCATACTTATACTGAGTGACGCAAAAAGAACGCATGCTTCTAAAATGAGTAGTAGTTGCGAAGGAGAGGTCGACAACTATCGTACACCGCCTGTGAACAGTTCAGATGGTTTCGTTTTAGTAGCTCTGGCGCAGTAGAACATTGGAGTATTGCGTATTTTGTCGCCGAAGAGTTTGTTTGTTTTTTTTTTTAGAATCAACGATTCCCTTATTGTTTAACGTCTTTTCTCTAATCGCAGCACAATACTCTGATGGGTTGAATCTTTTCGCACAATTGAATCACTTATGTAGAGGAAATCAACTGGATGTCCCTGTACGAATCGGACTCCAGAAAATGTGGAGGGAGACCTCTGTGCCTCACTAAGCGTCGTGTTCTAATTTTGGGTTTGTCTCTTCTCTCGTTTGAAATTCCATCCATATAAAATCATGACTGTTCAAAAGCTACTTCAAGTTAATTGGAGTTATTGCTTGTGATGTAATTATGATGAGTAATGATAGACCAGTCGCTGTGTCGTGAAAAATGATCAAAAATGTTTTTTTTGGGGGGGGGGTGTATTTTAAAGTGGATTCCTATGTTTTGGGGGGGGGGGGTGTATTTTAAAGTGGATTCCTATGTTTTTTGGGGCACTGATCACGAATCTGAGCCGCTGCGCTCCAAAATATGGGCTCGTATGTATGTTAATTTAACGAATTTACAAAAAAAAAGTTTAAATTGGATTCACATATGGCACGCTATTATGGACCTTAAAGTCGTTTTTTCCAAAGTAAAATTAACACTTTTTATTTGTTTAAATTGTTGCCAAATTTTTTCAAAATGAGCTAGGAATACGCATTTTTAGCTTTCTATAGGTTCATGTATCTAGTTTGCAAAAATTCAAAGTTTTCCCCGAAAGACTCAAAATTGGACCCAGGAGAGGCCCAAACACGTTTACATTAATATCTCAACCAAAATAGGTCTGCTTAGGCTCAAAATTTTCGTCATAAAAAATTCTACTAGCTCTGATAATTTCTTTTTTTTTACCTAAAAAATTTTCAACTTTTTCAAGGTTAGAAAATTTCAACATGGTGCCAAATTGCTTGAGTTTGGAAACCAAGGTGGAAAATATCAAAATCTGTCGGAATGCTTTTGATTTTGGGTCAAAAATTCAAAATTAGGCTTGTAATCGCAATTTTATGGTTTTTTAAAAATGGCCGATTGTAGCGCCCTTTATGAGATATCTCAAACATTCAAAAAGGACATAAAAATAGATAGAATTTTTTGCCATTTACAATTTTTCAAACTTAATACTCAGGTCACAATAATTTTTTAAATTTTTTTTTAAACGTAAAAAATCGACGCGTTTTAATAATACCTACAATTTTTATAATGGGTACTTACTTCATATAAGCCATAGTTTTCCTGTAAAACCCGAAAAACCGAAAAAAGCGGCTTTTTGGGCCTTTAAAAAATGCCCATATTTTGGAGCACAGCGGCTCAAGACAAATTTGACTATCAGATTCGTGATCAGCGCCCTGAAAAACAGAGGAATTCACTTTAAAATACCACACCACCCCCTCCCCAAAAAAACCATCTAAAATTACACAGCGACTGGCCTATGAGACACATTTCCATTTGAATGGTCATGTCAATAAGCAATACCATCTATTTTCAGTGGCAGAGAACCTACAAGAATTACACCAGGCATCTTTCCATAGTGCTAAGGTTGCAGTTTAGTGCGGCATTTTGACAGTAGGGATCGTTTGACAGTACTTATGGTTCGAACAAGATTCAGCCACAGCTCACACAGCAAGAAGGTTTCAATGTCAGTTGTTCGACAATTTCTTCAACACGTAATCTTAGGTTTCGGTGATGTCTCTTAGTCTCCATGCTCACCAGATTTGTTTGCTTTGCGATTTCTTTCTTTTGGGTTACCTCAAATTCTATATTTGAAATCTTTGTACATTAGGCGAACTGAAAGTTGCCACTCGCGAAAAAATTGCAACTGCCAGAAATGTTTGTAAGTGCGATGCAGACCCTTGAAGAGAGGCTCCGGATGTGCACATAGCAAGAGGGATGTCATTTGTCTAATATAATCTTTCTTGATTAGACAATAAATGTGTATCTATGAAAACTACATTTATTGTGGATTGTTTTAGTGTTAATGAAAAAATTCAAGTTACACTTAATTGAAAAATATGCGTTCTTTCTGCGTCACCCTGTAGATGCCAACACCTGCATATATGTACTTGTGGTCTTAGTTTCTTTTAGATGAATGTTCTGCAAATCATTCTGACATTAATTCATTATTTGAAGTTGTTTAAACAGACGAATTTTGAGTGGCAGTGCAAAATGAATAAAATTGGGATTTGTGGTGTGATTCTATAAATAAATATCCTTTTTGCTTTATGACATGGTGACCGAGAAAAACTGATGGTCGGGGATGGAAATTAAGTTGATTGTTTGATTGGTTGCTTATTATTATCTGTTTCTCTTTGCTGCGCGTAAACTGAGTGGTATTGTTTTATAATGAGTACTATTTTTGCACGATTTGAAGCAATGTTTCTGTGTCACCACCTTAAAGGCCTGCATTGGCAACGGGGATAAAGTGATACCAGGAAACAAAAGCTGTGAATGAATTGTCTAATCGACAAAAGGGACAGGGAACTTCGGCAAAATATGATCAAGCGATTGTACGATTATTTGAAACATTTTGTCAAGCTTGTCTAAAACTTGCTTTTTTTGGGTGTTGAAATAAGGCTTATGACATGCAAATGACGTTAGAAGCCCATAAAATTACACAAATACAATCGTGAAATTGTTTATTACCAAAAAAGCACCTGGAAAAACAACGTTTGTGAACAGCAAACATTTAGAGAGAAACTCAAGCATTTGTCATATTACTGATGAGGTGTCCTTTTATACATATTTGGTTTTACTTGAAACTATTTTGGTTTGTACATAGGAAGAGACTATCATTCCATTAAATATCCTGTTAAGCTGAATATTTGGGGTTATTTTAGTTTAGGGTTTAGGACATTATACCTTTTTATGGAGAGAAGATGTACACTTGGAAAGAAGAAAATGGAATCAATGGAATCAATAAATTGAACTGATCATCATAGTCTCTCGACACCAATCAAATCGAAAGTGTCTGTTTCTTACATCAAACACAAAATGGCATTTAAAAAAGGGATTCTTCTACTTTTTCTTTATCATATGCTTTTTTTAAAAAAAGGATTCAGAAGAAATTCTTACACTATAAATCTAGTTATCAGTATTCAAAATTGTTGCCATATGATACCAGAGATAATGTTAATTTTTACTAAGTTGTACTAAGTAATAATGTTTTATACGTACTTCACAAATTATTTTTATTTCACAAATAAAAATATTTATTAAAATTGACCAGATTCTTTTGTGGGATTAATCGGACCACCAAGTACCTCACCCAATTTAATGCCATATTCTTCAACCTTAAATAATCCAAAATACATACCTCTCATTAATCTTGTATAACATTGACTTTGGAAATGCTTTACTGTTTAAATTTTTGTATGTTTCTAGCACCCATTAAAACGCATGAATAAATATATTTACTTTCTTGTTTACCATTCAGTTATATAAATTGGTAATCAATTATTGGTTGAAATAGATCAGACTTAACATGGCCAAAATATATTGTTTTCCATTTATTGTGATCCTAAGTTATAGAGTCTTTTTGAAAAGCTTTTAAGAGTAATAAGCATTGAAAACTAAAAGAGGTAATACGCAACCTTGCTAAATACCATTGTAGGTATGAAATTTTTTTGATCGTGCAATGTTTGTACGAAATTACCAAATTATTGATTTCATATTAAAGCTAAACTTGTTGCTTTTGCAGATGGACAATGTTCCATTGCGAGGCAGACGCGGAACGCTGCATTTCATCAGGTTCCCCACCAGTGAAATGGGAAACTTCCTCATCTTGGCACGATCAAAGGAATAGCAACCCTTGTTACAACTGTTTGTGCAACAGGTGGAGGGGCGTACAAATTTGAAGAGAATTTTAGAAAGGTTGATAATGGGTTTGTTAAATCTATTGAGTCAGTACAATCTATTTCTCTTTTCCTAGGAAGTGAACATGAAGTTGGCAAAGTACGACGAATTTGATTCCCTCATCAAAGGAATGCAGTACATCGATGCGCACAACCCGACTGAATGTTATTACTGGGCGAACCCTACAGACGACTCCAAATGTGCTAAAGTAAACTACGACTTTTCGAATCCCTATCCCTTTATAGTTGTAAATATCGGATCTGGTGTTAGTGTGCTAGCCGTTTATGGACCAAATAACTACAAACGAATTTCGGGCACAAGGTAAGTCTTCTTTGGTTTAGTTTTTAGAGAGTGTATGAAGATATGTATTTTTATTTCAGTATAGGTGGTGGCACGTTTCTGGGCCTGTGCTGTTTACTGACTGGTTGTAATACCTTTGAGGAAGCCATTGAGCTTGCTGCAGGTGGTGATAACACACACGTCGATAAATTGGTACGTGACATCTATGGAGGCGATTATGACAGATTTGGATTACCGGGAGATCTTGTTGCTAGCAGGTGTGTATTGTGCTCATTGCCACAGTAATAAACTAATCCGTTTTTGTTAGTTTGCTATGTGCACTTGTTTTACTTTACTTTAATTTTCGTTATCTAAATGTACTTGAAGCTACTTCACCATTTAGAAGCCTGAGCTTTATCAGCACTATTTTAGTTATGTAAATAAATTGGAGTTTTGACCTTACATGTTACCAGTATATAGGACGGGCCTTAATTATAGTCACTTATGGTGCTTACATCAGGTTCTATTAATTATAATTGGTTGTTTTATATTATTTTCTAGTCGAGTATTTAATTTTTACTTTCCAACATTTTTTATTATTGGTTTTATTAATTATTATATGTTGACCGTGTCTGTAAGTTAATCAGTGGAGGCACTTTATCAAACTTTACTAAAAAGTGTGACAAAACTATAGTTTATCAGTATATTTGTTTTTAAAAGTTATTGTTTGCTTAAACAAGGCTTGTTTTTTTATGTCTTTAGTATTGTCTAGTAGGTAACTAGTGCGTACAACTTGTATCACACGATAGATAGCATCCATATTATTAAAACTATATATTCTGCTTTAATTTATTTCTTTTGTATTTCATTGTTTAGTTTATCTTCATATATATTCAATTCATGTTTTGTCTTATTATCTGTATTATATACACATAAAAGTATAATAACTTCATATTGTGTTCCTCTTGTGAAGTGACCAAGTTAGTAGTTGCCAAAGTTACTTCTAATCTACATATATTTTCATCATATATAAACTAAAAAACCTCAAAAAACAAAATCAGAAACCATTTCGAGTGTAAACAAAACTGACGATTCGGGAATAAATTTTTGCTTTCTTCATGCGATAAAAATTATTTAAAGACTTCTCGATGCTCTTAGTTTATTTAGCATGGTTTTCAATAATCTGGGGAATAAACTTGGTTGAAGTTGATATCGTTTTTGTTATCACGCTCACCAATTTGAAAAATGATACTTCAAGAAAATTCGCTTTAGGATTTTCGGAAAAAATATCAGTTATTAGTAACTTAAGCAATTAATGCTAATTGGCAATGCCTAGTGCATACAATAGTTCTCTTGTTTTGTTACATCACTCAGATTGGTGAACATCTTGTACTAATATTCAATTCCAGTAACCCCAATATCATTAAAATTGCTCTATAGTCTTCATTAAACATAAGTATCTACGTACTTTTGAGTGTGGCACGATTACGAACATAAAGCATTTAAAATTCCCTTGTATCTTCTCTAAGCGTTATAATTCAAATGAAGAGCCAGGAGCCTCCTTATAGCCGAGCGTTTATATACCTGCTTGACATATCTGTTTTTGGAATACAAAATATTTTAAATTGACCTACAGAATTTCGGAAATATATTCTTGAATAGTTTTGACTGTTGATTTAAGCAAAAAAGAAAAAATCAACTTTTTGGATCCTGTAAACCAGGACACTGTCTCAATTTTTTTTATTGTACTTTCGGTCGCCCATTATTTTAACCTGAGAGTCAATTTTCATATCCACAACCTCCCCACAATTGTGAACAAAGGAATGTCATTTATTGAAAAACCGGGAAGACTGATTTTGATCATCTTTACAAAGAAAAAAGTTCTTGTTATTGTTTTGCATATGGTCACCTAACTATATCTCTGCAAAATCTTTATCTCCACTTGACAGTTAAGGAATAATTTTGCAAGGGGTTGGATATTTATGATCAAATATAGCTCTTATTGTGTTTTGCTCATCACTAGAGTTGGAATGTTTTCTTATAGTCCATAGTTAATAAGTTAGCATATTTTAAAACATTCAATCCAGTTAGTTCTAGTTAAATTTCACCTAAACTTTGGATGTCTCTTCTTCATAGTTTGGAGTCTTGAACGCTTCCTGCCTTAAGCAATTTTTTTATTACGGAAACTTGTATCATGCTGATTTTGTGCTACAAATATTTGAATGTATTTGTATGTTATATGAAGACGTACAATCATTTTTTTGTTAGGTTTTTATGAAGCTATATTTTTGCACATATTTTTCATGTGAGAACATGCACATTCTATGTGTTTTTCACAAAAACATAATTTGACAATTGTGTCCAGAATTTTGCTAGTGTTTTTCTGTAGAAGCAACTATTTCAAATAATAATAATTTTGCTGCCAGACACTTTGGTAAATTTACTTCTCTTGAGTGACACTTCAACAGTGCTTTCTGATTTTTTACTTGTGCCTTATCCAAGTCAATGTCTTGTAAATTCACCTATTTTTATGAATATTAACTCTTAAAGTTACATTCCAATAATTTACACTTCAAAAAATTCTAAAAATAAAAATTCGATTTTTGAACATCATCAAGTGGAAACTTTCCTTAACTTCATATCCAAAATACATTCTGAAAATTGGTTCTTTTTTTATTTTTGCTATATGCACTGTCTACCTCAAATAAGTTTTTATTACTTGCTTTTTAACGCTTTTACAACCAAATTTTTTTCGACATTAACATTCTACACTTGATATCACAGGATATCCATGATTTGCGCAAGTTATCTTATAAGAGATTTTATAATTTTTTCATGTGGCAGACGTTTAACTAAGATTCATATCCATCATAGATACACATAGTAGAGTAAATATAATCATTTTAGTTTTCAAATTTAAATCACGATTATGAAATACTTACCCATTTATTATCTAAATAACTTTTAAGACTTGGTTTATTCTTCTGAATTTTCTGATTTGACCTTTCTTTATTTGCCTTCCATTAAAAGTGCTACAAAAATATTCAAAGTTGTCTATCTACTATTTGGTATATATATTTTAATGATTGTGCTTTAATGATGTCATAAGTTTTTTAGTTCTAAAAACATTTAGCTGTATGCCAAGAGCACATGTGTCTAAAATAATAATTTGTCGGGAGAATAATTTATTCGAAGGTACCACCAATTGTGAAGATTGAACAAAATATTTTTAATCTATAGCACATATAAAGTTTTTACTATTTTGGTTTTTTATTTATTATGAAGATAATGATTTTCAGGTTTTGAATCAATTTTGATAGTTTTTTGAAATAACTTGCATTTTTTTTAAAGCGCCATTCAATGATTTTTTACTTCATTTTGGATCTTTCTTATTTTCATAGTTAATAATTTCCTTATAACCTCCCTTGTTGTTTAGTTTTTAATCATTTAAATTTTAAATCTACTACTATAATAACTTGTAATTTGTTTTTCATTACTTTAATTTCTTTTATTTATTTATTTTTAAATGGTAATCTGAGCCTCTACACTTATAGCTTGTAACCTCTAATGTGCTCCCCTTTCATCTAGTTCACCTTATTAATTCAGTATTTGTCTTCAAAGAAATCCAAGATTTGAATACATGTAACTTTTCTGATGTCTTGAAGGTCTAAATATAACCTTCCAAAAAATTCTTTTCTTTGTTTCAAACAGAAATATTCTGCCAACTGGTGGAGTGGACTTTTCTCTTTTTCCTTGCACAGTCTGCAGAGAGAATCATTTTTTAACTTTATCAGATAGAACTGTTTATTTTAAAAGATTCCGAAAAAGTGTTGGTCTCCCATAGACCCAATGTGTAAGAAATCCAGTTTTTCTCAAATAACTTTAATACTTTAATTGTACAAAAATTCAGGCTTGTGAGGGTTAGTAATCACTATCAAACTATTTTATTAGTTTTTATTTCTGCCGACCTTTCCGGGACTTTTATCTCCTCCTTTGATGGTTTAAAATCTCCAAAAAGTAAATTATAAATAGAAAAATGAAAACAGTTTGTTTTGAATTCGAAATTCACTCTTTTGTCTTATCAAATTTTGAATATGTGGCTTTGAAAATGTTCTTTTCTACACATTCAACTACTTTTAGTTTAAAACTGGTAATTGAATTTTATATTTGTAGATTATTGTCTTTGCTCGCCTTCAGAATAACTCTACATATTAAAAAAAAAAAAACGAAGACTAAAGCATGATACATTTTATAATATAATAGTAGTGCACAATTATAGTACATAAACTTTTAATCATAGTTTATCTTGTTGACTATAAAATGTGTTATTAAATGGAGTAAACAAAAACTCAAATAATTTTTTTTACGAAGTATGTAGTGATATCAATCTTACGAATGTACTTTTTAGTTGAACATGCTGCCTAACGATTTCTACAATTAACAAGCTTACTTTATCTGACTGATTCTTTTTATTTCTTTGTATTTAATTTTGCCTGCTGCATGATGTAGTTCTTATTGTTGCTTTTTTTCGCTCTCTATGTGCCACCCCTTGTGGGCTATTGAAGTTTTTCGGCTGTCTGTAGTTTTGGGCAAATGAACTCACGCGAGCGGCGCACAAAGGTGAGTCGCGAAGATTTAGCCAAAGCTACACTCGTTACCATCACAAACAATATCGGATCAATCGCACGGATGTGCGCTCTACAGGAAAAAATTGAAAGGGTGAGTCACGGGCGTCCATTGCTTTGTGAATGCTCTAATTTACCTTTGTTATCAGGTGGTATTTATCGGCAACTTCTTACGGGTTAATCCCATCTCTATGAAGCTGTTGGCGTATGCCATGGATTATTGGTCAAATGGAACAATGAAGGCTCTGTTCTTGGAGCATGAGGGCTACTTTGGGGCAGTCGGCTGCCTTCTGCAGTTCAATGGTCACAGTTGATTCTCCGGAATTGTTAGCCCCGAAGTGTATGCCTTAAATAGCAAGGAACATTCCAAACGACATGGTGAAGGAATTTAGTGGACGTTGGACATGCAATTCCACAATCTTATTCTTAAGTTACAGGAGCCTTGTATTATTGGGATATATGGTTTGGTGATGTTTAATTGTTCTTAGGCTTTTAAGTTGTAGGGCGTGATAAAAACTAGTTGGAAATATTTTTGTAAGTTTTTCATATGGAATACATTAGTAGGAAATTTATTCCGAATGCACACACCACATGGTTAGGCATTGGTTTTTATGACATTGTTGCCCACAAATTTTACAAGTTTCTAGTTTAAATCTGCGAATTTTTATAACAAACACATTAATATGTGGCTAAGTACATAGGAATTGTAAATAATGTTGCAGTTATTCTTTACTCAGTAAGTACAAAATATTTATCCGGGCGGCGTTAAATGCAAACTATTTTTATGTCGTGTTATGTATTAATACTATGGTCATGTAACTTCTTATATTGTAAATTAAAAATCACGATATTTATTTTTTAATGATGCATTTCAACAGTTGAGCTTGCCTGTTGCATTAAAAAGCGAGTAGAACGACTTGAGCAAGCAATATTTGTCACCGGCTGCACTGTGAGATTAATACATAATTTGTATTAAAGCAGGATGAAAGGCAGTCTATTGTTTAACACTTAGTGAATTATATGTATTTATACTTCTGGGTGCATTTATTTATAGGGACCGAAATAAATGTTTTCAAGTTATTCCTGCTGAATTATTTTCTGGATTCTCGTCAGAACATCGATTAATTTGATGCAACATTTAATTATTTAATGGTATAGTTATATATACATTGCGCTATTGAAAATAGTTTTATTGAATTATTTTATAAATCAACATACATTGCAATGTGTGATATTTGCGAATGGATGTTAAATTGTTTTAGCTTACGGAAGTATAGAGCTAATGTGGGGCTAAACTGGATATGGAAGAATGAGATTGGTTTTATAAGTAAAGTGTGATTGTGTGCTTTGCAATCAAGAATCCGAAAAGTTACAATCTCATTTCGCACATGTATGATCCTTTGCCTTAAACAGTTAAAAACTATCAGATTCCACTTTAGGCAGATTATACATGTTGTGGTTTGACCGCACGGTATACCTGTTCAGCCAAACTGCACAGGCAACGAGCTCACACACGTTACGGTAAAAGGTAATGTTTTTTCATCAGTTGGCCTCATGGCATCCAGGGAACAAAATGACGTGAACGCTCTGGTCGGTCTATTATTTGTTATTAATTGTAAAAAACAAAGAAAACAACGTAAAAAATGGCATAAAGATTGCTTATTCAAAAGAAATTGTACACTCACATTAACTTTTTACAAGAATCGACTCTAAAACAAGCAGATTACCGTAATTACTTTGCATATGTATGAAACTGTACCAAAAATTATTTTTACTGGTGTCTCCTTTAATTCAAAAGAATGATACAGTTATGAGAACTGCTATTTGTTTGAATGAAAGGTATGGCTACCTTGCGATTTTTTGCAACAGGACAATCATACGAATGCCTCAAAGATTCAACTATAACATCACCTTAAGCTCTTGGGGAAAAAAGATAAATTTTGTATTAAATTGAAAAGGATTATGCATATTTCCCTGCCAGGTCTACTCGTATTTAGATTAATTGGATGGCTTCTCATTACTTTTTCAACACTTTAGTAATAATATGTGTGTGTTTCAGTTTCCTGGTTCCGTGGAAAAATAAAAAGAACTTGCAAATCTGTTTGAGGAGCGATAGAATTTCCCCACTGTATGGGCGCCATGGATGGGAAACCCAAAGACATAGCCCCCCCCCAGCAGATTCTGTTTTTTTACTATAATTACAAACTCAGACATAGCATTGTACTTCTAGCAATAGTGGATGCAAGGTACTGATTTCTTTTACTAGGTTTTGGAGTTAACGGACGAGTTCTGGTGGAGGTGTTCTCCAGAATACTAAATTTTTCAAAAAACTGCAGAGAAGTAGAATTATATATTCCACAGTCCAGCAGTGCTACAGAAAACTTCAAAAATGCTCGTTATATGTTTGTTACTGACGATGTGTTTCCTCTCAGATCAGATATATTGAAACCATTTCGACAAGCACATTTAGATTCACCTGAAAGGGAAATTTTTAATTACTGATTGTCTCGAGCAAGAGACGTCATGGAAAATGGTTTTGGAATACTTGCTTCCCGATTTTGTATCTACTGTACACAAATTAATTTAGAATTAGGGAACATGGTAAAGCACGTGTTTCACATAATTTTCTGATGGTACACCAACCCACTTCTTAAGCACCTGCTCACTGTTTGTATACCGAGAATACTGAAAATGGAACTATTGTTTGTAAAGGCTGCAACACCTCGCAATTGAACATGATTGACAGGGATTGTTAACACCAGGGGAATATAAGCCATCGTGCTAAACAAATCTAATATGATTTCAATAACTATTTTATGAATGAGAGTAGAGTGTCATGGTAACTTAAACATGTTCTTAAAAACATTTAAGTACTGGTTAACAGTGTTTCGTTAACATAAATATAAAATTACTTTTCAGCACTGTAAACTGTACCTAAATGAGGTTGGAATAACACTGTTACAACTATGTACCTACTTGCAGTGCAAATAAATATAAACGCATATATAATCATCTCTTTATTTACTTACCTCATCACTCCTGCTTCTTTCCTCATCATCCAAGTTTAAAATCAATGTACTCCGAATGTCTTGATCCCCAAGAAATCAAATAAATCATAGTAGAGCGTTGGCTTGTAAATCTCTTTACGTATGTCGCTCCGCAGATTATTAATTTTATTTACGACTGTATCCTTTATAGCATTGGGCTCCAACTTCTTTAACTTTGTCAATAATTTCTCATAAGCAGCATATCTTTTTGCACGATCATGATAACTCTTTGATTACTTGATTGCGCTTCGGATGTGACGACATGTACAAAAACCAAAAATCAAAACACAACTTTAATAGAGGCAGTCAATTATTAGCATATGTAGATGATGTAGACAATAAGTAGGAGAGAAGATCTGGAAGAAATATATAGTTTTTAAAAAAGCAACAGAAGGCATGGGACTAAGAATAAACTCCGAAAGAACAAAGTACATGGTAATATCAAGAAATTCCGCAAGAATAGGAGGAAAGCGAGAAGTCCTAAATAAATAAGAATAATTTGAACAAGTAGATAGTTTTAAATACCTAGGCTCAATAATCACGGCAAAAAAAAAAGAAACATTCAGATGTAAATGCTTTTATGCATTACGAGAAATGTTGAGAGCATAAAAGCTCTAAGAAACTCTAAAATAAAGATTTATATAACTGTAATAAGACAGATAGTGACGTAGGCCTCTGAGACATGAAACTTAAAGAAAAAAGATGATGTATTAGGAGTATGGGAATGGAAAATTATAAGAAGGCTGTATGGTCCTGTGTGAGAAAATAATATACGGAAAATAAGGACAAATGCAGAGTTAATTACATTGATATGCCAAGCATAGTGAAAGAAATAAAAAGTAGGAGGATAAGTTTGCTGGGACATACACAACGTATGGAAGATGAAGCAAATATAAAATATGAGCTTTACACTAGAAGAGCGAAAGGACGACCGAGGAAAAGATGGATGGACCTAGTAGAAGAGGACTTAAGAGAAATTGAGTTAAAAAATTGAAAATAAGAAACTAAAAGCAGGAAAGAATGGTCACAGATAGTAAAGAAAGTAAAAGAAATGTAATAGATGAGCTCCTCTTGCATATTGCTTCAAGGGGTTGAACGTGCGCTAGCCACCGCATTCAGTAAAACATTGGTGTGGTTACTGAAAGGAGGCGATGGTTCTCACTGGACTGCGAAGCTACAGTTTATTATTATTATTACATCCCAATTAACTCTTCAATTACTTGATTGAAAACCAAAAATTAAAACACTACTTTGATTTGAACTGAACTGAAACTTGTGTAGCTGAAACTTTCGGTGAGCTACACACACGCTCCAATATGCACAACTGTGCAGGTAGGAAGAATTATTTTTCTATTCTTCCTGAGTCACCTGTATAGTTTCACAGAAAGTAGTTGGCGTTCACGCTCTGGCGCTCTTGGCAAGAAAATGTATAAACTAGTGATTTACAAAAACAGGTGAATCCGGTCTGATAGTGAAGAGGGTTAAATGTCGGATGTTTGGGGACAGGTATATAAGTTGCTGATAACATACCATACCAAGGTATGTCTGAAAATAATGAGATTGATTTTCTAGGTTCAAACACAAGGAATGGGGGGTGGGGGGTGGGGGGGTAGAGTCTTCAGACTTGACGCTTAGTGGGAGATGTTGGGTAAGCGATCCAACCTAGCTCATTTGCCTTTGAGCCTTTACAGAATGCGGATTGGACAGCTGATTGTGTTACATCATGAGCTAAAATGTATTGGAGTATTGATCACTTATACATAATAAAACTCTAAAACTCGGAAAATGCGCAACCAAGACGGTTGTTATGATACGACTCAAAAATTTTGTGGGAAGGATGTTTTATTGAAAGTACAAGTATTTAGGTAGCATAAAGCGTTTAGAGAAGGAAGAGAGAACGTCAAGGATGAGTAATGCACACGGCGTCCATTAATGTCTCGCACTTTAAACAATACAATATAATTTGACAATCAAGACGCTTTCTATGATACGGAAAGCCGATGGGAAAAATGATTTAACAAAAGTTAAAGTGTCTGGGTGGCATAAGGTGTTCAGAGAAGAAAGAGAAAAAGTTTAGGATGAGCACATTGGAAACGAGGGTATTGAACCGTTCCTTAGAAATGGTGGTCTTTAGTAACAATGCTCTAGGTCACTTTAGAAATAAAAGAAGAATTTCGTCTTAAAGTGTGTTTGCTGAACATATCTTGAACGTATTTAAGAGGTTTTAGATTGGAAAACTGGCCTTGATAACCAGTTTTTTTCCCTCATAATCTTCCATGGATATGATAGTAGATTCTATTGCTTTCCTAAAGAGATGGATGTATTTTGAATAATCACATCTTAGTATATCTATCAAAAATATGGAAATGTATATAAGAGAGCAGAACATCATAATAGCAACCCCAATAAGATTCCAGTACGACTAAAATAATGTTGCTTACGCTTGTTCTCTTATTTATATTAACATCTATGTGTTACTGTGCAAAGGGAACCTGGACTTATTTGTGAACATTACAAAAATTTAGCACGTTTTCTACACCATGCTCGGTACGATACATCTCGTACGCTTGCAGGCGTAAGCACCACGTTCCCTTAGAAGTTGATCGATAGTTTGTTTGAAATTTGTACTTTGGTAGCTGCTACAAGATCTTTGCTAAGATGTATTATGCAATAGTATTGCACATGTATTGTATTTTATGGCCGTCTACCACTGTATTATTGGATAATATATTTAGTTTATTAAAAGCTGTTAGGCAGTTGCTTGCTAGGTGACTCCAAGTATAAGTTCACAGATAATCTAACCTTATAGAAAATCAAGGTAATTGTTTAGTACCTTGATGCACTTAAAACAATGAATTTATAGAAATGGTTGTGGTATTACAAAGGCTCGTTCCATTTATCTCTGGTAGTTCATCTACAACCTTTGCACTCTTTATTATAACTCTTTGAAGTGCGATTTTGTTGGATGTTTTCATACGCTCACGAGTTACTTTATAACAATGATTCTAATGTAAGTTCCATCCACATCCCAGCCACTTGCCAGATTGTCATTTGTTAAAACAAGCTACAAAATGAACGGCTTCAATGGGTATAAAAAGGTTGCTAGAAGGCTTTTAAATACATTGTAAATAGGTTATTAAAGTAAGTGAAAGAAGCCCACTCCAAAATCATTTTTATAAAACAATTCCAAGCTACAAAAGATTATAACAAAAAGTTCAAAGGTTGCATATAAGTTACGGTGTAATGGGGAGGTGAAATGCGTTTTTTGGGTAATAAACAGTTCTATGTTATAAATATTACTATAAAATAAATTCAAGTGCGTCAAGTGTGGCCGACTCCCACATAAGTGTGACAGAATCGCTTTTAGACAAGACACACACAGGTCTGATAATTGCCTTTGGCCCTTAATTTATAGACATGAGTGTTTAGTAGTTTTGAAGCAGAAAAACACCAGCGCCAGATGAAAAGGACTTTAATCCAATATTAAAATATTTAGGTAATATTCCAAATGTATCATTTGTTTCTACTAAAACATGTCTTTTAATTATTAATATTTTATTTCAGTATATGTATAACTGTGTTCACAATACTTGCTGCGTCATATACTTTTCTTACAGTTGAGATTGAAACTAATTTTGCTGCTGTGGTGCTTAAGTGCGAGTAACAAAGAAAAGACGAAATTATTTTTATAACTTTAGTAGCACCAGATCTAACTTTTTTTACTAGTATTGCATAAAAATAATTGTAGAAATGTATAATTAAATAAAAATATGAATTAAGAGAATAACATGTATAGAGATATAATTAAGACTTTAAATTGTCATTTCACAATTATTTTCAATCACCCTATATAAAGTTGTTTTGCTTTAAGGTTAGAGCACGACATTGGCAAGGTTATATGAAAATACAGTGGTTTTTTATAAATTCGCATACACATTTTCTCTAGTAAGAAAAAAATTCTTTAAACTTAGTATCTAGTTTAGAAGAGCAATGGTGTGCCTTGAAGACCTGTCCCCGGAGTTGCTAATAAAAATTTTTGAGTACATCAACATCCGGGACTTGTATCAGCTGCAGAAGACGTGCCGCTACTTCTTTAACATAATAAGGAATGCCACCAGCCTAGGCAACACCGTCCCACTAGTTGTCACAAACCAGCTGCGGCAGGAAATGAGGAACAGGTGTTGGGTTGCTAGAATTGTGTTGTTTCTATAATGATCAGCTGCTTTGCAGATCTGTTAAGTTGCTGACCTTGCGGGAAAAGTGCCACATTTCATACAACTGGCGGAATGGGGTGTACAGAGAGCAGCACATGCTGAAAACGAAGGAGCGCTACATCCCTTGGCTTGTTCTGACGAAAGACCACTTATGGCTGAGTAGAGGGAACAAAATTAATGCATACAGGAGGAAAAAGAGAGGAGGTGTAAACATCGATCATGCAAGCTATACTGTCGAGGGACCGACAGCTGCTGACATCTGCAAATTTGTTTACAAGTATAATTGTCTCATTAGCGGTAATCAGTAAGTATTTGTTAAATGAAAGCCATGCAGTTTATTTAATTTTTTAAATAACGAGGTGAAATTATAAAAATAACATTAACAGAGGCATTTCTTTTTTTTGGCCATGTTATTACAGAGAAGCTGGTGAATACAGTGAATACAGTGACACTATACTTTAATGCTGTTTGTTTTTCCTATCAATTGTTTTCTTCAAATCCAATATTAAAACAATTTGTGACCAATGAGAGTGTATTGTAATGCTCAAGACAACTTTATTGGGTAAGCCAATTGGGAGTTAGATACTGGTTAATGTGCTCCTTGTGATATGTGGTTGTCGTAATTATAATGACTAAGCGAGTACAATAGCTAATTTGGAATGGATGTAATGACTGCAATATAAAAACTTTCAACATGATAACGTGTTGGCACATTTATCACATCCTGCACAGAATTTTTTGTTGAAACATCAAAACATGCGGATTATTCAGTCGTCCTACAGTTCTGATTGTTTCTAAAACCACATTTGAAATGAGATAAGCAGTTTGCAAAACATTTTAAAGAGTGGATACGACACTGAAAGAAGTGTATAAGATCTCAAGGTGTTTACTTTGAAGGGGACTAAGACTACGAACAATGTTATTTTTATCTGTATCATTTTTACTAAGTACATAGTTTTTTGTTTTATTTAACGTGGAGTTTTAATTATTTTTTTAGAGTGATAACAGGCACAAAACAGTGGAAAATAGACATGCAGAAAGTTAAAGAGAGTATGGTACAGTGGAGTAATAAACAAAGATGAATGAAGTAGTGCTTAAAGTTGTAAATTGTAATTAGAACCGACGTGTTTTCAGGCGAATGACAACATACAGGCAAAAGTTTGTTGCAGGTGGTGTTTTCTGAAACACGCAGCTGAATGTGATTGGTTCATCCAAAGTGCAGTATTTAGCTGTGTTTGGTCTAAAACCGTGTACTAGGAATGTATCATAGAGAAGACACGAACTTTAGTAAAATTTATAGAAATAGAAATAAGCAATAAAATATGCAGAAATTACTAGAAGCTATCAATAATAAATTGGACAGAATGTAGAAAAGAGATGAAATAAATTGATAATAAAATTGATATGGTTTAAAGAGAATTAACTAAAATTAGTGATGTAATTAAAAAATTAAGAATGAAAACCAACAATTTACAAATAGGATAACAAAGCAGAAGAAGAAAATTGAAGAGATGGAAAGTAAAGGGAAATAAAAAGAAAATAATTATACATGGAGCAGCAGAATAAGATGAGAAAGATCTTCAAATAAAAGAAAAAGTAAAACTATCTTAAGGGATATAGATATAACAATAGTAATAAAACAGGAAAGTATTAGAGATGCAAGAATTGGAAAACGGAACAATGGGAAATGCGGACCAATTTTGGTAGAACTAAGAAAATGGTGAAGGCAAATGGAGATATTAAAAGCAACTGAAAACCAAAAGGGACAAAAATTTGTACAGGAGATTTCACAAAGGAAATGAAAGAATAAAGGAAGGATAAAATATAGGAACAAAATCAGAAAAAAGGGACAATCATCTAATACAATAAGTTTATAGTAAACGGGAGATACTTATTCAATAGATCAATTAAAGGTAATAGAACTGTCAGAGTAAGAAAATGAAAAGTAGAACAGATAAAGGAAAGTTTAACAGAAATAAACAAAGACTCACGAAAAAAAGTATAGTGGAATTGTGTCACTCACTAGAGATAAATATACCATAGATAATAAAGAAAATACAAATAGATAAAGGAGAAGGATAATGAAAGGAAGAACGATGAGTTAAAGGTCATTGGGAAACAGCAATGAAGAAAAATTGAGAGGGAAGTTACTGAAGATCATCAAAATCGAAAATGCACCAAAAAACTAATATACAACAAAACTAGGAAAATAGTGATGACACAGGCTACAAGAAATAATAAAAATGTTATAAATGCTGAAAACAAAAATAGTAGAAAATACAAAGCTGTGAAGAACGAAGGGGACACAATAGGAAATAGAAGTAAAAAGAAAAATTCAGAAAATAATGAGAATATAATGAAGGGATTTAAAATACAGGGGAAAAAGAAGGAAAACAGAAAATTTAAATCTAAAGAAATGGAATATTTAGATGAAATAGAAAAATGGAATGTACAGATTATGGAAATAAACGAAACGAAGGAAAATGGAAATTATAGTTTAGATTATGTAGAAGAATGAACGCCAAAAGACGACAGACAAGCTACTTAGGACATATATACAGAAGCAGAAGATACGAGCTTCTAAGACTGATAGTGGAGGGCAAGATTGAGGGTAGAAGAGGACCGGGCAGAAGACGATGATGTTCATGGTTGAGAAATGTGAGAGACTGGACTGGTCTAAATTCACAGTTGCTGCTAAGAATAGTGCAAGATAGAGAACGATTTGCTGAAGTTGCTGCTAACCTTCTATAAGAAGACAGCACTTTAAGAAGAAGATTACTCAGAAGTCCAACATGGATCTGGAGCAAAAGAAGGAGTAGGAATAGTAGTAAGAAAAGAAATAGACAAATATACGTGACAGGATATGAACTAAAGTAATTTATGAATGATAGTAATGAAAATTCAGATAAAGAAAACATTGAGTGTAATACAAATATATTCTCCAATTGAAGGAAGAAAGAAAAAATATTACATAAATTTTACATATATTTATAAGTATAAAACAAAAAAGAAAAATGATAGAATACTCGTAATAGGCGATTGCAACATTAGAGTAGGAAATGATATAAATACAGGAATGGCAACAATAGGTAAACAGTGAAACAGAATGAAATAGAAATGGAAAGAAAATGCTGGAATTTTGCCAGATTAACGAAGTAAAAATTGGAAACACCATTATTACAAACGAAAAGCCCGAAGTATCATAGATTATATAGTGTATACAAGAGAAACAGAAGAAGAAATAGAGCAGATAAAGACATGGAAGGAAGCAAAATTAGGTACACACCATAGACAGAAGAAATAGTTCAAAGAAGACGAATCCTAAATTCAGATGTTCATAAGGGCAAAAGAATCGGGGAAAGAAGATAAAGAAGGTACATTCGAGGAGATCACGTAAAATTGAAATAATGTGAATTTGTATTAATTTTCAGATTCTGTTTCTTTTTTCTATTTTGGGAATTTATATAGATATGATAAATTTTCGATTATTCTAAAGATGGCAATAAAACACATGTACTGATTACGTCTTATAATTTTAAGGAGTGGTGACATACACATTTGGCGATCAAAGGAAGACAGCACTCATCTCCCGGATTGCCACAAAGCCGATGTGCACTCAGTCGACTTAGAGGGTAGTGTGTTTTCATCGGGGTCCAAAGACGGTAGGGTAAATCTCTGGTCTCTTGACACCAAGCCAGATCAGTCTTGTGAACCTCTCTTCAGTTACGATCTCAGGGATCGCATCTGGTCGACAGCTCTTGTAGGGAAAGGTGAACACTTAGCTGTGGGAACTGCAGGACTTAATTCTGTGCCCCCTTTGCACATATTTGACACAACACGGTAAAGGCAGAAACCTTAACAGACACAAATCTTTATGGTTTCTTGTAGCTGCTGTGTTCTTCTCGAGTTGGGGAAGAACTTCCGCAAGGGATCGGGCATTCTTCAAATAAAGTGGGAGAGCCCAAGTATACTGCTTTCTGGAGGCTATGACAAGAATATCCGAATGTGGGATATAAGGGCTGGTGCATGCGTGCAAGCTTGGGAAGATCCGTTTTATTCGACTGTTTACTGCTTTAGCACGGACAACCACTGCACAGTATTAACAGGAACTGAAAGTCATGGGCGGGCCGTGCTGTGGGACATACGAACAAAGCATTATGTGAATGTAAAAGAATAGCTTATAAATGATTTATCACCAAATTACAGCAGTCATTTTTTCAGATGTACTTTATGGAGACGTGCAAAAGAGCTGTGTTTAGTTCACCTGTATATGGTATCTCTTTTGATGCTGGAAATTTATTTGCTGCCACCGATGGTGTTCTTAATATAATGGATTTTTCAGTCGAGAAGGGCAGAATCAAAAACTACAGCAGTATCTTCAGTTTCACAACGGGATTTTTTATGTAAACATATTGTTATGTACTCAAGTTGCACCATAACTTTGTTCCAAAAAAATATTGATTTATACCACCATGTACCACCCACCTTTATGAAATGATCTTGATTGCATTTTTTTAAACTTATTTGGATCAGACTTTTGGAAATGAATTTTTTTTAACTGCTTGGATGAACAGGTATGATGGCATTATAACTCTAGAGACAATCTATTTAACTCCCCATGAAAGGACAGATTGTACTGCAATGTTATATTTTCCCTTATTAAGTTTGGTAAGACACCCTTTGATGAAGTCCATCATTTTGGTGGAAATGATAAAAAAAATTAATTTCAGTAATTTCTGTGATTTTTATATTTACGTTGAAAATATACTTTTATTCTGCAAAGAGTAATTTGTTGGCAGCTTTGTGATTTTAAATTTGTGCTGTATTTGGCTACATTTTTGACCTTGGGTCCAATTTGCCACCTTTTTAATTTTTTGGGTTGTTAATGGAATTATGTTTTTTGTCGACTAATATTTCAACAATTTTACAAATATATGCTTTCATTGGTTGTTATATACCATAGTATTTAGGTTTATCAGTACTATAATTTACTTGTGTCTGTGCTTGCTTAGAGTTGGTTAAAAATTTTCTCAAAAACTTTGACCATAACATTTTAGTTCTATACAAATATAACCTGATCGCCTATCATGCAGGGAAGTATTGTCTTTTCTATTAATCATTGATTTGACTTGCTTGTCATTCTGTGGCATTGTCAAATACTGTATCATATGTAAGATATAACTTGTTTACATTTACTTGGAGAAAGTATGTGATTGTGACTTCATTTTCTCATTTTCACGCTCCTTATAAATTTTTTGTTCTGAGGGCCTACTGTCTGTCAACCTGGTGATCTTTAGTGTTTTAAACAGCTTTATGGCCTATTGGTGCACTTTTTGGTAGTACACTTTTTTTTATATTCTCTAGTACAGTATTTTTCAACCTTCTTGAATATGCGATTTTTAAGTTAAAAAATTCTGGCGACTCCAGGGCTGTAATAAAACTATGTTAGTGATTTTAAATACTACATATAATTAAGTCGAACACTTTAGAGAATTTCTTAAAATAAATTTTATTTAGAAATTACAAAGTGTTGATGTTTTACATTTAATGTTATTACTAAAGACAGTTGTTACTTACTGACTACTATTCTAAATGTTGGCCGCATTTATACATAAATTGTCAGCACACCGGTATCTCACGGCACCGGAATCCCACGGTAATGATTAGAACGTAGATAAGATATGAGTACTAAGAAGCAAATACAAAAAAGGTGCTTATATGAGATAAACGCTGCAAGCTTCTAAATGCTGATCTAATTATTTAACTATGCTGATTTAACTTCCCACGGCAATAGCTGATTTAACTATATTTAATTTTCTTTTTGTTGGGACCTATAGACACTTGTCTTTTTATTTTACCCGCGACTGCTTGAGTCAGGCTTTGCGACCCCGTAGGAGTCGTGACCCACAGGATGAAAAACACTGCTCTAGTAAAAACATTGAATATTTTAATTGGATTTATGTGCTCTTTAATCATTTATGTTGACCATCTTATCCTTATTCTTTCTTTATTCACAATAGTCCTTAGTATCTGATATAGAAACAATTATATACTTGACTTTCTTTGAGTGTTTTTGCTTTTTAATATGAATTTTGATATTCCTTTTCATTACATTCTTTTAAATGAAACTTTAATGAAATTCTATTATTTTCTTTTTCATAGGATTTTATTTCATTATAGTCTTTTCTAATGTGTTTCCTCATCTCTGCTATCCCGATCTTAATGCAGTTGCCTTTGATTGTTTTAAATTTTTATTTTAATTCTAACTTGTTTTGTTGGTGTGTTTGATTTTATTTAACCTTGCGGAATAGTTTTACGATGCTTTTTCCTTTGTTTTCTCATTTTTATGATGATGTTTTCTAAATTGTTGCCCCAATGCATGCCTTTTTTGATTTGCCTTGCCTATTTGTGATTTTTATTTCGTATGCTTGTGAACATTGTAGTTTTCATTTATAAATATGAACTATTTTATCTTTATGATTTTATTTGTTGATCATCACATTTCTCTTACCAAATGGAATAAACTGACTTCTTTCATAATTTGTGAGTAGTTGATCTGTATCTTTAACTTTTTAGTAATTGATTGTTAGAAAAAATTACCTTTAATACATTTCAAACTCCAACAAAATTGTTTATTGGTATAGAGCATTTGTTATTAAAAACGATATGGTCAAGATGATTGGCAATGTAGAGTCCCAAGTTTGCGTTTTAATTCATAATTTATAGAAATGACTTTGTAACAGCTTCGTAGCAGCTGTAACTAAATTATACTTTTAACAATGTTTATGATTTATATATGGTTTTACTCTTAAACTTAGATTATGGAATATTTTTTGCAACAATTTTTGGTATTTGAGTGAATTCTTTATGTCTCTATAAATAAATTTTGTCATCGGCTATTCATAAATGTATCAACAACGATTTGTAGATCTTTTTGAGGGAACACAACTTGTGGTGCAGTTGGGAACTATTTTTGCAGTGCCTGAAGACAAAACGAGTAACACATTTATTAACATGGGAAGCTGCAGTGTAACTTACCAGGATCGGCCAACTGGGCTTCCATGATAGCGTTTGTGGTTTGAGCAGATTTATGTAATTACATAAAGTGCAGTTATTGGTATATGAGCAACTTAATTTATTTTGCTACTGCAGCAGCTGTAGTTGTAGTGATATCACCAAATTTAACATAAACAGATACATTGTATTTACAACAAACATCTAACAAAATTGTGTGTAATTTATATTTTGTATAAACAATACATTATTAAAACTTTGAATTGTGCATATTTGTATCTAAGTCCATGGCTTGTTTGTGTAATGACCTAGTGCAACACAAAATAGGGTTTAAGTGCAGCAATATTCGCGAATTTAAAAAATCCAAAGCTTATTTCATAAGAACCTTAAAATAAACAGGCTTTTCAGAATAAAAAAAAATTAAAAGGGTTTTCATCCTTTAGGCTACATGCCCATATTTTTGATTTTCAGACATATAAGGAAATGATAACAGTAAAAGATTGGAAGAAACTTTCTTCTTTGAAGATTTAACAAACTGGAAAAAAGTTATCACATTTGTTTTGACAATTTTTTTTAAAATTAGAACCAGATGAAGAGGCGAAGGAACATCTTGCGCATCTCGCTCTTATTAGTTTGCATAAAGTTTTTTATTTATAGACATTTTTATAATCGTAAATATAATCATGCTATTACCTAATAAATATAAAAAATGGATGCGATTCTATGGACCACACCTCCTTGACACTAAGCGTTAGTTTGAAATTTAATATCTTTAAAACGCGATACGGAGGTCTCTGATCTCCGATCCTCCAGCCATGTGAAAAGCATTGGTTGCTAGAGTAACGCGTTCGGGGCCACGTGGAAATGCACGGATGATCGTCGTATCTTTAAAGCACACTGCAATTTTAAAAACTTAAATTAAAATTAAATTATTTATTCTATTGTTTTAGTTTTTTTGTTCTTTTTTTGGCAAATAAGCTGAGTACCACAGAAATTACATGAGAAAAGGAAGAAGTGAGCAGACTGTGGATGAAAGGGCAGCAATAAATGAAGCGAGGCGACGTATATGTGCCGGAAGAACTCCGGAGGAAGTTGAAGTAGAAAACCAAGTAAGACGACAGCGACGTTCTCAAAGAACACCCGGAAGAAATAACTGCAGAGAATGAAGCAAGGCGACAGCGAAGTTTACGAAGAACTCCTGAAGAAATAGCAGCAAGAAACCAAGCAAGGCGATTGCGACGTTCTCAAAGATCATCGGAAGAAATAACTGCAGCAGTAGTAACGATTGCTACAGAAAGTTCGTAACACTTGCATTCTCTGTAGTAGCCAAGCGTAGCTGGCTGGATTTTCTAGTATTGCTGTTATTGTACTTTTTATGATGGCGTTTTTTTATAAAAGCACTATACAATATGTATTGTAAATGTGAATACGAAGAGGGAAGGTGAATGCATATCTCATGTGACTGCTGAGTTTAGTATGCATCCTTGCACTCAGTATTACGTACATTGCATAAAAATAGGCATCATCTAAATATACTTTAAGACTGGTGTATTCAAATCATGTGATACAATAGATTGAAGAAGTAAGAAATAGTATTATAAGCTATTGCGGTTTTCTTTGGTATATTGATTATAAATATTTTAAAACTCTGTAAAATGAAGATGTTAAATAATATAGAACTTAGAGAATTTGATCTTGTTGTAGTAGTAAGTTTAGTAAGGGTCAATGTATTGAAATGCAGCAAGGAAGATCAGAATCTTTGAACAGTCTCAGAATTCAGAAAACAAGTACATGGCTCTTCAAAGCGTTGGTTATATTGTAGTAGACAAAGGAAGGATGCAGTGTATGTAAGGCGATTTATGCAAAACAGCAATTAAAAATTGTGATGTAGTTTATCATAAGGTGTAAAATATTTGTTTTAAAACTGCCGAATTTAATTGTATTTTAAAGTTATTTGAAAAGGCAAGATAATCAAAAACAAATAGTTCTTATCATTTTCACTGCGTGCACCGCCGTGTCATGAATATCACAAGCAAATTTCTCCAAACGTGCACAATTTCAATCACCAAATTACTGTAATCAGAATTAAATTCAAATATCTTAGCAATCAGGAACATATTCACAACCAGTGCAGTCAATGAACATTTAAAATGCTTATTATCTTTACCCAACCCACCAACATGAACAGTATCAGTTAATTTCAAATACTCAATTTCCACCTCTATCCATAAAAAAGCAATACCAATGACAAATAGTAAGAAAAGAATACTCAGCCTTGAACAACAGGTGGTTATCTTAAACAATCCAAAGCAAGTTATTGGCTTAGTGATCCTACAGGCCTTTGAGGCCCATGACATAGATTCTAACGGCTATTCTTTAATATTTTTAACAATCATTTTCCATTGGGGTCTATTCTGTGTCAGTGTCCTTCACTTTGTTACTCAGATACTTCTCATGTCTGATGTCAACGCATCTAACCATTTTTCCTCTTTCTCTTCTCTTTTTCCCCTTCTCCTACCTCTAATACTCTGTTGCTATATATGTGCTCTAACATTCTGTTAACATGCCCTAACCATCTTAACCGTTGTACTTTAACGTGTTGAACTATGCTATCATATCCGTATAATTCTTTTATCTCTTGATTTGTTTTTCGTCTCCATATACCATTTTTGGTTTTTGTTTCTTCTAATATTCTCTTTAATACCTTTCTCTCCCATACTTCTAATTTCATTTCATTCTTCTTTGTTAAAACCCATGCCTCGCATCCGTGCTGGTATCACTGCTGTTCTGTATATCCTCATTTTTGCTGCTCTAGAGACTTCTTTCGACTTTAGTATTCTGTTTGATTAGCCCATCACTTTGCTTCCCTTATTTATTCTTTTTTCTAATTCTTCGTGAAGTAACTGTTACTTCTAAATACTCAAAATGGTTCACTCTCAACATTATAAATTGCCGAGTACGTCTGAAACCTATTGTATAATTTCTTGTTTGTTGTTCCTTGTATAATTATTAAGTATTTTGTTTTACCTTCATTTATTTTTAATCGCTAACTTTGTGCAGCCTTTTCTATTTTGCTAAGGACATTTTCTAGTGCTTCCTTCGATCTGGTTACTAATGCTACGTCATCTGCATAGAAAATTACTTGTTGTTTTTGTTGGCATATTATTCCTTTACTATCTTTAAAAACTACTTTTAGAACTAAATTAAATAAACCTGCAAAGCTTGCAACGCATAGCGAAATGGCGAAACAGTCTCCCAAATTTTTGAAATCACGGTTCCGGCTTAAAGGTCACGTAGTTTTATGTTTAAATTTATCAGTGTTTAAAGACGAGTTGAACGATATGCTACATATCCTATGTTGCTATTTTGAAAATTTGAAATCGCAGAGGTCACTAACGCTGACCTTTGACCAATCAGTTTCAAAATCACTAGCAAACAAGCCTTTTTGGTCACCTATCGGTTGGTGAAAACAGAATTTGGAAATTTCCAGCCGTTCTCGACGACAATGAATCCCCCTGTGCGACTCCGGTCGCTACTCTGAAACTGTTTGATATTCTTCTTTTTGCTGCTACTTTGTTCTGCATGTCCGTTAGGTCATCTTTGTTAAACCGAACAACTTTTTTGATCTTTAACATTTTTATAGAATGATATAGTTTTTTTCTTTCTATTGAGTCGTAAGCCTTTACAAAATCAATAACAAGATTTATAAATCTAGTTTTGCTCGTAGTTTTGATTTTGAATTATTTTCAGCGTAAATATTTGATCCGTCGTTGATCTTTCTTCTCCAAACCTTCCTTGAAATTCTCCTACTAGGTTGTCATAACAGTGGCTTAATCTCTTTCTAATAATTCTTGTTAATACTTTATAAGCAACGTCCAGCAGTGAAATTCCCTTATAATTTCCTCAGTCAGTTCTGTCTCCATTTTTTTTTAGAAACGGTCATCTCGGAGCATTTCTCCATTGTTGAGGCATTCGTTCTTAATACCGTATTCTCTATTATATTATATTTTAGTACTTCTGGGATGCCGTTTTCTCCTGCACTTTTATTACTCTTTAATTTTCCGCATTCATCTTCTATCTCTTGATTTGTTGGTTCTTCAGCTTCATCTTATTTGTTATTGTCTGGTACTTCTTTCTCCTTATTTTGTTCCTTGTATCTTCCCATATTAAAAATTTCCTTAAAATACTTCACCCACCTATTTAATTTTGCTTCCACATTTCCTATCAACTCTCCGCCTCTATTTTTCAGGTATGGCAATACATTTTGTAAAGTGTTTTTGGAACCACTTCTTTTCTTTGAGTTTCCTAGGTCTCACGTATTGTTGTAAACTCTCTTGCATAGGTTCTATCTGGTCTCAATAGTTCTGATGTCCTGTTCCTGAGAATTTATTTCCGATTTCTTGTTTAACTCTTCCTCTGTTCTCTGTATTGTATCCTCTGAGCAATTCGTCAATGTTGTACTATTTGTCTTTGTCCTTGTCGGTAGTTGTTATTTCATGGTCGCAGTTTGCATCTGCTCCTCTAAAGCTTCGCACGTCTTTAATATCTTGGTGATGTTTTTTATTAAGAGATGGTCAGTCTGATTCGTTGTTTTTCCATACGGCGAAATCCACTTTTTTTGTGAATTTCTTTGTGATTGAAAGTTGTGCTTCTGATTTTTAGGTTATTTTCTTCTGAAAATTGAATTATTACTTTTTCATTTTTATTACTATATTCATGTTTACTTTTAACCCCCGTTACATTTTTATATTCGTCCTCACTCCCAATTTTCGCATTTATATCTCTAATTAAAATTTTTACGCTATAATTTGGTATTCTTTCCAGTACAGCTCCTATTTCTTCATAATATTTATTTTTCATATTTGATATCTGGGTCTTTATCTTCTGTGGGCGAGTGGACATTAATTATGGTTATTTTTCTATACCTCCATTTGAAACTGAATTTACATATTCTGTCTGAAATGGCCTTAAAATTCAGTACAATAGTTTTCAGTTCTTTATTAACGATGAAACCCCTAAATAATAGGTGTATAAATAAGTTCTCAGCTTTAGATTTCACAAGACGCAAATCACCGTTTACATGTAACGTATTAGTCCGCCCTCTTCCGGTTTTAAAGCAATGACATTTGGTCATCATGCGATTTGGCGTTTGATGCACATAACTTCAACAATCAGCTGTGTTCACGATGGCAATCACAAAAGAGCGCATATTCGATTTTCTATCCACTTCGCGTTTCATCTTAAGAAAAACGCTGCTGAAGCTACCGAAATGATTTGTGCTGCATGTGGTGAGAATGCTGTAAGTCATGCAACGTGCAAAAAGTGGTACCAAAGATTTCGCGGAGGAGAGTTTAGTCTTGAAGATTAACCACGCGCTGGACGCCCTCAAACATTTGACACGGATGAGCTGCAGACGCGTTAGGCTGGGAACTTCTCCCACATGCGGAATATAGCCCAGATATGGCCCCTTCCGATTATCATTTATTTCGGTCGTTACAGCATCACTTGGCTGATACGCATTTCAAAACAGAAGAAGAAGTCCGAAAATGCATCGATAACTTTATCGTCACCAGGCAATTCGCAAGCTACCCGAAAGATGGCAAAAGGTCATCGATACCAACGGAGAATACTTTGATACTTAAGCTTTTTTTGTTTGTTTTTAAATAAAACTTTAATTTTGCAGAAAAAAGCTGAGAACTTATTTATACACCTATTATCTGTTTTCTTCACCTCTATTGAAAAAAATTGTAACCTTGTATCGTGTTTATTCCAGATTCTTTGTTCCTTGTAGTGCGAGTATGTGTATTGTGTGTCTATCCATTATTCCAACAAGATTTATAATTGTCCCTTTTTTGTTTGTTCCCCTTACGTTCCAAGTTCGTATTCTGATCACTTCTTTCTTTGTTCTGTTATATGTTTGACCTGGTTGTTTTACTTTAACTTCCAAGACGTTATTCTTTTTAGTTGCCAAGTTTATCGTTCTTTCTTTTCTTATCTGTTTGCTTGTTTCTCTCTTGTCCATTTTCATAGCCCGTGTCCGACACAGGCTTACCTTTAAGGTCTGTTTTTTTTTTTTTGGCTAATTTGTTTCTTGAATATTTCTTTTCTTTGGTTTTATATTTATCCTTTATCGTTAATTATTATCTTTTGGAAGCCTATTTTTCTTTTATTTCCGACTGTTAACTCTTTCTTGGCCTTTTTTCTTAATTTTCCCTGTATTTCAATTTTTTTTACTAATATCATCATTTATAAACATTTTAAATCCTTTAGTCCGCTTAGTTTTTTCTTGTTCTTCATTATTTTCTTTTTGCCTGTAGTGTTGTTCAGTTCTATTAGGTATACTTTACTACTTAGCTTTCTTGTTCCTTTTGTTTTTATCTCTATTTGCTTAGTCGTAGTTATGTGGTTTTCTATTTTTTCCTTAATTAAATTTTGATAGTGTTTTCTAATCACCTGATTTTTTCCTTTTTATGCTATCTACTGCTTTCTCCGTTTCTTGGATTTTTGCCTCGACGCTCTGTTCACTTGATTTATTTATTTATTTTCCTCCCTAAATTCCCTTACCTCTTTCCTATATTCTTTTTGCGTCGCTCTTAATTCTTTAATTTCTGTTGATACATAAAGCCAAAAACAAAACAAAAATTTTAGAGTAGTTCTAAAAAATCTCTATGCATCGTTCGATATCGAATCATTACCTAAAGGTAGAGTTAGAAACACTTGGCCATACGAGAGATAATATATGGAATATCAAACATCGTGGTTCTTCCTATGTTTTTTATTGATCTGCTCAGCAAGGAAAATAACAAAGACTAATATAATATTAAATTACTACAAAAGTTGGAAGAAAGAAATCCCACAATGTGCTAAGTGCCAGAAGTATGGATACACAAATAGTTACTGTTATAAATCGCCTAAATGCGTAAAATGCCCAAGAAAATCACCTAACAAAAGACTGCGAAGGAAAAGAAAGAAACAACGTAGTCAGGTGTGCAAACTGCAAATTATAGAAGATGTTGGGTCTATAAACAGCTTGAACAAAGGTTTTACCCGGCATTAAGACAAAAAATTAATAAAATATCCACAAGAATGGTTTAATCTGGAGTATTACACAGATAAAAGAAAATCTTTAAGAGATATAGTACTTAAAGAACACAAATCAATCAAATTCAGTTGCTCAATAACAAACAATCTAAGATGCCTAGCAACGAGAGAACCCACGTACTGGCCGACCGACCTTCACAAGATTCCTGATCTCATTGACTTCGGTATTACAAAAGGAAAAAACGTTAAAACACTGTAAAACTGCATCATCACTGGATGCAACTTTTTTCTTCATTTTGGATTATTTAGCTGTACTTATAACAATATACACGGATGTTATACACAAGCAAAGGCGGCCAACGTTATTTAGCAAATATACCTACTGGAACCATAATGATTTTACTATATAAAAAGGGAGACAAACAAGATTTAAAAAATTACAGGCCCATAACACTACTTTCACAAGTATATAAGCTTTTCTCAAGAATCATAATGAAAAGATTAAATAACAAAATAGAAATTTATTATTTATCCGAAGAACAGGCTGGCTTTCGCCAAGGGTTTAGTACAACGGACCATCTATTAACCCTCAAGATACTAATAGAGAAAGCAAATGAATATCATCTCCCATTATACATAGCACTAATAGATTATGAAAAAGCGTTCGATAGCATCGAAACGTGGGCAATAAAGAAGAGTTTATGGAACAGCAGGATAGACCACAGATATATGACAATAATCCAAGATATATATAAGAATACTACAATAACAGTCAACTGGTCAGAAGAAACCGATCCAATCCCAATACAGAGAGGAGTCTGTCAAGGAGACCCATTATCACGTAAGCTATTTATATTAGCCCTTGAGGATGTCTTCTGCCTAAACTGGGAGGGAAAAGGTATCAATATAAACGGCAAATTTTTAAATAATCTAAAATACGCAGACGACGTCATAATATTTGCAACAAATGGAGACCAACTAAACTCAATGCTCCAAGAACTAAATGAAGCTTCTAAAAAAGTGGGTTTAAAGATAAACACCAAAAAAACAAAAATCATGACAAATTCCGAAGAGGAAGTGAATATCGAACTAGAACAAAACACTATAGAACAAATAGAAGAATACACATACTTAGGGCAAAGGTTTACACTTAATAAAGAAAATCAAGAAATAGAAATCGCAAGAAGAACGAAACTAGGATGGGCTGCCTTTGGCAGATTAAGTTACATATTAAAAAACCGAAAGATACCTCAATACCTGAGAACAAAAGTGTTTGACAGCTGTATACTGCCCGTCATTACTTACGGGGCCCAGACCTGGACTTTGACAAAGAGAAATGTAGACAAACTTATGAAGACCCAAAGAGCCATGGAGCGCCAAATGTTACAAATAACCCTAAAAGACAGAAAACGAAACACTTGGATAAGGGAGAAGACAAAAGTCACAGATGTGGGAAAAGAATAGCTAGCCTGAAGTGGCAATTGTAGGGACACAATGCCCGCCAAACGGACAACAGGTGGAACGCACGAATCCAGGACTGGCGACCCTGGCTAGGCAAAAGAACAAGGGATAGACCACAGATGCGATGGATAGATGATGTAAAACTACACGCCGGTCTTGCATGGAAAAGAATTGCACAAGAAAGGACACGATGGAAGGAACTAGGGGAGGCCTACATCCGCAAATGGATTGAAGACTGCTAAAGAAAAAAGAAAAAAATACCTACTGGAACATGTTTAGACTATATTTGGATGAATTTATCGACCTGTATATATTTTTAAAATCTGAAGAAGAACTAAATTAAGTTGTCGATAAGGTTACAAAAAGCATACAACAAGTAAAGCAACACCTAACTATAACACAATAAAAATTACAAATGCATACTCCGTGTTAATTAATAAAAAAATTGCAGAAAAACGATGGCAAGTAACAAGATCAGAAATGGGCAGAAGAAAACTAAATAATGTAACCCGAAATCTTAACGAATAATTTTAAAAATCAAAATATACAGGAACACATCAATAACCTTAGATAGTGAACTGGCGTAGTGGACTAGTAGAAAGAAGAAAAATAGAAACTCGAGTTTTGGTGAAGGCAGTTTAGAAAGACGAAACCATTTGGAACGAGTTAAGTAAATAAAAAAGAAAACAAAAAAAAATGAAAAGAGGATGAAGATAAGATAAACATTCATAAAAACTTTAATTATGCATGGGGTGCTAATGTAAAAAAACAACTAAAGTTTAATTTTACCATACTTTAATTTTGGTTAATATAGTTAATAATCAAGAGTATAAAACGTAAACTACAGTAAAGCACAATTAAAGCAACACACATACGACAGTCAATGATAAAAGTCAAAATTTCGTTGATGCTTGGTCCATCATCGCGTCCCCACGTTGTTTGGAATCGGCGAGCAGTAAGGAGTGGGCTGCACGAAGCTGGTGTTGAGGAAGTCGCTTCCGCTCGAAAACACGGGAATCGGTGACGGGCTGAGGAATTGGCTGGGGAAAAGTTGGGCGGGAAAAGACCTGCTGGTAGAAGTTGCCGGGGACGGGGCTCAAGTTTACAGAAAAACACGGCGACATGAGGTCGGAGCACCGCCTGGGCATTTGCATAATGGGCGTTATGTTTACGAATCCGGGATGTGGGCTGAATGGGGGTTGACTGACTATTACTAGAGGGGGAGGCACTATGGGCTTCTGCTGCACGACGTTGCCTAAGTGTTGCGCCCCATTGGATTGGTCTTTGGCGCCTGCCGCTATTAACATGTTGATCACATCTAGATTCCCTATTGCGGTGGCAAACATCATTGGCGAAAGCCCTGAAAATCGAGAAAGTTGAGTTTATTAAGAAACCACCAGCTTCCACTTACCTATCGTGGACTCTGTGTTCACGCAGAACCTTTGCTGAATTAAGTATTGAACCATATTGGCGTTGTTGAACAGAATTGCAAGTGAAATGGGAGAAAACACTTTCTGCATATTTTGCAACGAGACGCCACCCTGCAGAAGGTACTTCAGCACTAAATGCAACACATCCAAGTTGCCAGAAGCGACCGCCAGTAACAGGACGTTGAAGCCTAAGATGCACGCCGCATGGGTCACACGTCTGCTGTACAATAACTAAAGAACGTACCGAACTTATTTTCGCGGGTGGAGCTGGCTCGCTTGTTGAATAACAGCCGCACGGCCTCGAAGTGGCCATGCCTGGTCGCCATCATTAGGGGAGTCCAACCCATGTAGTTCACCGGATCTACGTCCGACCCTTCCTCTATCTCCTTGTTTATTCCTTCTACGGACCCGGCCGCGGCGGCATAGTGGAGGTTCGTGTTCTTCTCTTCGTCGACATAGACGGTTACTTTGGGGACCAGGGCCGGGGATGCCGTATTCTCCGTCATATTTTTGATGTAAAGCGTCACAACTAACATTCAAACGCACACTGCATATGACGGTCTATATCGACGATGCGGTACAACTGTTAAGTTTTTGCGGGTGTGGGTTGACCGCGAAAGTAAACCGAATGGTGGAAATTGTAACTAAAGTTTGTAAACGGAAAACTTTCTGAGTGTTCGTTTGTGTTGGGGAAGGAGGATGGAGAATGGTTCTTACAATATTTTTAAATATGTCTTACTAATATAAATAACACTTAATAAAAAAATATTAAAAAATCAATAATGATACTATGTCACCAAGAACTGATAATCTTTGGTGTCTGAATTGATCATCCAAACATTGTGGGGGTTTTTTGCAAGCGAAAAATGTAAATAAACTTGTGTTTATATTTTTTCTGAATCTCGCTTAAAACATTTTTAAGCTATTCAGTTTTTTATCTAAGATGATATTAGGTAAAAAAAATGTACCACAATTATTCAGAATTGGCCATAGTCACCGAGGAAATACTTTGCTTCCCCCCAATGACTGACCAATTAATTATATGTTGACTGATTTTACAATGTCTAGACAGGATATTTATATATAAGGATGATTTTTTACAGTTTGAGTGTAGTAGACTTATTTTAAAATTATTTGTTTTTAGAAATTGCTTTTACCAGAAAGTGAGTAATTGATCGAAACATTCGCTTTTATTGAGAAACTTGGACGATCTTTCTTTGAAAATGAAAAAAGAACTGCTTTCTAAGAGGTTACGCCTTTTGGGTCGAATGGAAAATAAATACAATTTTTGTTAAAAAAATCCCAGGTCTGAGTTAATCGCTATATGCTTGCTGTATCATATTTCCTGTTTTACCAAGTGTTTTTTAGCGTAGTGCAGAATTTAACGTTAACTCTCTGCTCGGAATTCGCGTCTAACTTCTAGCTAAATGCGCCAACAAACCGAACTAACCACAGTCCTGACACCTAGTGAGTTTACACAGAAACACCTTCAAGGTCATGTCTATTTAGAACACATATCAGATCACCGAATAACACTCATTTCTTGTGTTTGAACTTTATGGTTAAAGAATTGAAATGAGCCTTAGAACTTTTCTAACAAAGATTCTTGTAACGTAGGGAGTTGTTTTTTCTAGATTCTTTTTATTTTTGCATTTTCATGGTAGAGGAAAGCATTCAACTGTTTTGATTAGCCACTTTAAGGATTAGATGGCCTTTGCATGTGATTCTAAGGAACTAACTTCAGTATTTTCTGTTTTGCCTGGGATTTTGCCTGACGTTAGTGTATTACAGGTTGAAACTAACTAACAGGTGAGGCTCAGAGAAACAGCTACAACATACCCGAGTTATATTCTTATGTAAAAATGATTGAAAGCAACTGTAATAAATGTTTAAAAAACTGTTTATATTAATATATTTTTTTCTTTGTCTTGTAATATGAAGAGTATCTAAAATCTATACTTAATTTATAATGGAGAACCAAATTTTTATATGAACTCATTGATTTTTATCATATTTTTGGTCGTTATATTTTTACTTGTTTATTTTATCTTATTGTTTATTGTTTGTTGTCTTTTACCAACATTCTCTTATTATATAAACCATTATTTTGGTTTCACTTTGTTTTCTGAATGTTACCATATTATTCATATAAGACAATATGTGCCGTAGGTCTCTTAGTGTGCAATACAAATAATTTTTTTTAATAGTGTCTTTTAGTCTGTGCAAATAACTATTAGATGATAGGTCAGAAATTTTGTTAGGTGTCACCTTAATGCTTATCTTGTTTGGTTTTACTTCTTGGATCAATACGATCTAAAGACAATAACCTTACAACTATTATTTTAATCGCTATTTTTGCTTAAATCACATGCAATAGTTATTTTGAATTTTTTCATTTTTTAAATTTGGTTTTTAATACTTGGCTGATGTAAGCGGATGCAATTTAGAAAGAAACTTTTGTTTGGTTATTAAACAGATTATAAACTTACAACAGTACATTATTTCACATAATAAAAATAATAATCAAAAATCCCCCGCATGGATCCATAACGCTTCAACTGACTGTCATTTATATCGCCAAATTCTTCATGACGGTATTGACTTGAAAGTTAGTTTAAAAACCCCTCTCGAAATCTATACAGCAGTTACCAAATTCAATTCTCTGCTAACAACTACAGCACTGCAAACTACCCCGCCTAAGGTACAGAGAAAAGTCAACTCATACACACATGTTTCTCTAGAATTTAAACTTCTAGTTGCCCAATAGAGGAAAGCCAGAGCCAAATGACAAAAGAGCCATTATCCAGCAGACAACCTACCTCTCAACCATAAACCGATATGACAACTCAATATGGAGGCCAGTCAAATCATCTTTAAAACCCCAAACCACATTCCCACCAATACGAAAACTACCTCCAGCTCTAGGATGGGCCAAGAGGGACAAAGAAAAGGCGGATTTGTTCGTTATTCACCTATCTGGAGTATTCCAACCACATGATGAACCACCCAACGTTAACCTCCCAGACCAACCAGCACCTGAACCGAATATACCTCCTACACCACTAATAACACCGAAGATTGTAAAATCTGAGATTCAGAGATTAAATCTCAAGAAAGCACCGGGACCGGACAAAATTACACCGAAAATGCTCCGTGAGCTTCCACGAAAAGGAATAGTTCTGCTGACGTACATATTTAATGCTATACTCCGACTTCAATATTGGCCGAAAGAATTTAAGATCGCAGAGATAATACTCATCCTTAAACCAGGTAAAGATCCCAGCTCTGCGTCATCAAAGCGTCCCATAAACCTGCTACCAGTTTGCTCCAAACTCCTTGAAAAGGATGTCTTACAAACCTTAGACCCAGAATTCACGGCTTTCGCCGACACCATTCTACCATACAACATCGCAGCCATCGCATCACGCAAGAAATTAACACAGCATTCGAACAGTCAGCCTACTGTATAGCTGTTCTTTTGGACATTCGCCAGGCGTTTGATAAAGTCTGGCACAAAGGACTCAAACTCAAAATACATCAAATCTTACCTCCTCAATTTCATAAACTTTTGGACTCCTATCTAACAGACAGAAAATTTCGAACACGAGTTAACGACGAAGTCTCTCCAGTGTACCCAATCCAATCTGGGGTCCCACAGGTTAGCGTTCTGGGTCCCTTTCTTTATACGTTATATACCTCAGACCTTCCAACCTCCCTTACCACTACTATAGGAGCATATGCTGATGACACAATTATACTTGCGAGACACACGGACATAAACCTCGCTGTGGAATATGTCCAAAATAACCTCAGCTTACTTGAAGACTGGCTCCAGCGCTGGAACATTAAGGTAAACGAGTCCAAATCTACTCATGTAACCTTCACTCTTCGCAAAGGGATATGTCCTCCACTACATCTTAATAACATCGAGATACCACAATCCCCATCAATGAAGTACTTGAGTCTACACCTGGACAGCAAGCTCACCTGGAAGGAGCACATTACTAAGAAAAAAAAACATATAGAGCTCAGATTTAAAACCCTTTACTGGCTACTAGGCCGACACTCCCCATTATCCCTCTCTAACAAAATCCTTATCTACAAAACCATCATTATACCAATCTGGTCCTATGGAATAGAACTTTGGGGTTGTGCTAGCAAGACTAACCTCGCAATCATGCAACGAAGACAATCTAAAATCTTAAGATCTCTCGTTGATGCTTCCTGATACATCACCAATCAGATGATACACGACGACCTCGGCATCCCGATGCTCAATACGGTAATACAGGTCAGAACCAGGAAACATCTTGAAAAACTTACCGCCCATGACAACCTTCTTCTCCAAGAACTTCCACACCATCAAATCATCAGATGCCTCAAGCGCCCTGGCCTACAGACCTCCACTGAAGAGGACCCCACATGGGCCCAACACCTTAGCACTATTTTCTAGGACGAGGACCGGTCACTGGACGGGCCCTCATCATGTCAATTTATAAACCAAAATATTAACTTATAGAAATACAATGTATTCTGATTGCTAAAGTAAAATTTAAAAAAAACATAATTGCTATGCAAATTGAGACACTTGTCAAATTTCTTCTACAAAAGGTTCGCCTAGGAATGAACATACAGCACCTTGAAGCGCAGTGTCATCGTTAAGGCGATGGGATGCAAGCCCCGTTTCATGCGCCTGAAGAGGTGGTAGCCACTAGATGCCAAATTTGCGATATAGGGGGATGATTAAAAACATCTCAAATGAATTTTTTCGAAAAGTTTTGGGTGAATCTAGCAGTGAGCAGACGAAGATTATCGTGAACAAACGCCACACCGGAAGTCAGCATGCCCCAACACTTGGTCTGGGTGGCTCATCTATTTTAGGTAGCGTTTTACAGTACTAAGAACGTTACTATCAGTATTCCTTTGGCATTATAAAATACTGTTGCGTAACCTTTTTGGCAGACAACGTTTGTCGAGTTTTTGTGGGTATAACATAGGACACCCAGGTTTCATGTGTTCAGAATTTGTTTTCCTTCATCGGCATGACGGGAGAGAAAGTCCAAAATAGAACCCATTCGGTGCGTTTTGTGCTCCTCAGACAGGAGTTTTGGTACCCAGCGGTCATAGGACGTGCAGTATCCCAAATTTTCTGTCACTGCCTCGTGCAAAACAGTTTGAGAAAGTTGGGGAAAGTGTACAGAAAGGTCAGATATCGTGAACCGACTGATTTCAAGGATCTTTTTGTCAATTTCCAAGATAAATTCATCGCTTATTACAGATGGTCGACCACTTCGTGCCTTATAGTACCTTAGTTCGTCCATCTGTAAACATGCGCATTACTGATGTACGACACCTTCACTCATCACATTTTGTGCCAAAAGCTTTTTGCATACAATTACATACATTACTGCACGTACTTCATATTTGGCGGGATTTTCTATGGCAACGTTTCTTTTCAATTTATCTATCGGATGAGTAAATTGCAACACAACCTTTTTCTTTCACTCTGCAGTGTTTACTAAACTATAGCCTACAGTGTCACAGGTCCGAACTTCGCTATTTCTGCCTATTTCTTGTGCGTGCGTAAATGACGGTTTCTTTTCGAATTTTTCTTCTAGTAGTTTTTTCCCTATTTTTCGAGTTACTCTTCTTACTGTCCATTCTCTTTTTTGTTTTTTACTGTTTTCGTTTTCTCGAAATCTTTTCGAATCTACTCATAGTATCAATTTGTCGCTATAGATCGAAATGGGCCGTAATTAGAAGGTGCAAGGTTAGGACTATAAGGTGGATGCAGCAAGAGCCAAATTCCATCCAGTTCAGTAGTTTTATTTCTGTTTTTTTTTGGTATAACAAATTGCCTTGTTGAAGAAATCGTTTGCAGATGATGAAAGTCGGATACTTTTGTTTTAAGACTGTAACGTCCAAGTTGTACAGCTCAGCATTTGCGTTTTTGCCATTTGGGACCAATACTGTACACCAAACAGAGATTATAACTTCTTGCCAAAACGATCCTGTTGAGCAAAATGGCGGCGAATTTTGGTCCCCAAGCACTCAACGCTTGAAAAGATTACGATTAACAAGTGTTTATTTAGTCAATCGCCATCTAAATTTCAAAGATAAAAATTGTTACTACACCATAAATACAAATAATTAAAAAAATGCATAGCAATCAAAGTGTTAATGAACTTTTTTTATAACGTATAATTTCAACCCTTGAAGTATAGCTAAATAAATACACTTTTATAAATTAGACTAAAAAATGTATTTTTATTTGTTTTCCTAGCATTTCTGGTATTTGTTATACTCTTTTTGTCTTCCAGGAGACTATTCTTATGTTGAAGTTACATTTAAGGTATAAGGGTTTCAATCTCTTGGTGTCATCAAAGCCGGTGTTCTTCTGCAATTACTTCAAGAGGTAAACTGTGCTTTTTGACTATTTCTGTTTTAATTTTTTATTTTATTCTTTTTCCAATCTGTGATGCTTTGAATAATATCAAAGTGGAAAAAAGGAATAGTAGTTTCATTGCATAATGTGTGAAGAATATGCGACATTGAAAATACATATTTTTATCAATAGTATAGAAGACAAAGCTTTTATAATTTCAAAAGAAGGTTAGGAAAGTGATTTCATTCGATACAGTTGGTAGGAAGAGTGGGATCATGTTGTTATCCTTAGATAACATATGTAAAGGGTTTGGTTTCCGTGATCATTGTAAGCAACTCCATCAGTGTTAAACTTACCTTTCCTAAAACTAGTTTTAGAACAAATTTTACCATTTATATTAAGCACTTTCGAAATCCTCTTCGCCACATACCAGATACAGGGTTGAATTACCACTTAATTGGTTTACGTTTTTACGTTCAAGCAGAAGCTTCTACTTTATGTTCTTGAACATATTGTACGTTCCATTAAATTTAGTATCGTTGTTGGGGTAGACAATACGTGGTTGTCGTCCTCACCTTCCACAAAATCATCTGGAGGCTTTTATAAATACATAGTTGAGAGGGTCTCAATTCCAAATGTACAAGCAAGGTAAAGGGTACATGTATAAAGCACTATCTAAATTTTTTATCCGTCTTTGTTAATAATAGTCTTGCAAATCTACTTTTACCAATTTAAACGGTCGATATTGTTTAATTCTGTCCTTGAACCCGCTTGCCAAAAGATCATATCCGATTATTAGGATCATCATCATCAGCCTCTTATTATCCACTGCTGAATAAAGGCCTCTTCAAGTTTGTTCCATGCGTCTCTGTCTCTTGCGGTTTGAATCCAGTTTTTACCCGCCGTTTGTTTGATGTCATCCGTCCATCTTTTCTGTGGTCTTCCCCTGCTCCGCGTTGTAAGTCTTGGTCTCCATTGGATTATCTTTGTGTCCCATTGGTTTGGCTCCTGCCGTGCCACGTGTCCAGCCCATTTCCATTTCATTTTTAGTATTCTTGAGATTATATCCGTCACCTTGGTTCTCCTTCTGATCTCTTCGTGATTGATTCTTTCTCTGAGACTGACGTCGATCATAGCTCTCTCCATAGCCCTTTGAGTAGTTCTAAGTCTTACCATACTTTTTCTCGTCAATGTCATTGTCTCCAGGCCATATGTTGCAACTGGAAGCACACAGGTGTCGTAAATCTTTCTCTTCAGGTTAGTTGGTATATCGGTGTTTTTCATTATATGACTGAGTTTTCCAAAGGCAGCCCAACTCTGGCTTATCCGGCGTGAGATTTCTGCGGTCTGATTTTCTTTCCCGATCCTGAATTTGTGCCCCAAGTATATGTATTCCTTGACTACCTCAAGATTGTTGTTGCCTACGTTGATACTCTCTTCGACTGGGCCCATTACTTTCGTTTTTTGGACATTCATTTTCAGGCCTACGTGTTCTGATGTTTTGAGGAGCTCATTTAGCATGTCTTTGAGTTGTTCTAGGTCATCGCTAATTAGGACAAGATCGTCCGCAAATCGAAGATTGCTTAGGTATGTTCCATCTACATTTAGTCCCTTTCGCTTTCATTCAAGGTTTTTGAATATATCCTCCAAGACGAGAGTAAACAGTTTTGGCGAATTAGTATCGCCCTGGCGCACGCCTCTCTTGACTTTAATTTGATTGGTTGTTAGTTCATCATTAATTTTTACTTTTATGGTGGAATTCTCGTACATATATTTCAGTAGGTCTGAATACCTTGTGTCTATTCGGGAGTTGTCCAGTGATTTTAAGATTGCCTGAATTTCAATGGAATCAAATGCCTTATGGAAGTCTATAAATGCAAGATAGATGGGCATGTTGTATTCTGTGGTTTTTTCGATGAGGGATCTGAGCGTTTGTAGGTGGTTATTAGTGCCATAGTTTCTTCGGAAGCCCGCCTGCTCTACCGGCTGGTAAAAATCCAATTTAGTTGTTAGGCGGTTTGTAACGATCTTGGTCAGCAGTTTGTAGAGATGTGAAAGGAGGCTAATGGGGCGGTAGTTCTCCAAGTCTCCGCTATCGCCCTTCTTAAATAGTAAGATGACTTCCGCACATTGCCAAGCAGTTGGAATCTTCGCTTCATAGAGACATTTGTTTAACAGAGTGCGGACTGATTGTAGTAAAGGCTCGCCGCCCATTTTCAGCATTTCGATGGTAATGCGGTCTTCCCCTGGTGATTTCCTATTTTTCATTTGCCGCAAGGCTGCTTTGAGTTCCCCGTTGTTAATTTCGGGAATTTCTTCAGATCCTACATTCATAATATGTTGTTGTTGGTATTTTTCTTGTGAATAAGTGTTGTATAAGGATTTGTAGATGTTTTCGACGGACTCGATTATATCTTGTTTATTTCTCACCACTGTTCCTTCGGACTTTTTCATTTTATATATTTTCGCTCTTCCTCTGGCCATTTTCGATCTCAGGACTTTCATGTTTGCATTATCTTCAATCAATGATTGAATCATTTTTGTATTGTATGCTCTTAGGTCTTTACGTATATGTTTGTTTATGTCCTTATTTAGTTGCTTATATTCTTCAGTTTCTCGATTTAACTCCTTTCTGTGTTTTATCATTTGCAGTGTTTCTTCTTTGAGTTTACTTGTTTTTGTCTTTTGTGTGCATATCTTTTTGCCGCTGTTTGAACAGTAGATGTGATTGTTTTGTTAATTCGTTTATTTCTAAATTGTTTAGTTCTTGGGTGGGCGGCAATTTGTATTTGATAAGCTCTGCATATTCATGTTGATGTTTGTCTAGATGTTGTGTTGTAGAAATAGGTATGGTTTTGAGTTAGTTTTTCCTTTCGACTTTGATATCGATTTTAAGGGTTCCCCTCACCATCCTGTGGTCACTTCCCGTGTCAAACTTGTTCAGAACGGAAACATCGGTGCAGATATCTCTACGGTTTGATAGTATATAATCGATCTCATTTTTCGTATGTCCATCAGCGCTTTTCCAGGTCCACTTTCTTTGGGGTGGTTTTGTAAAATGTATTGAGACAGAATAATTTTTCTTGCTGTAAAAGTTTAGAAGCATCTCTCCTTTCATTTCTGGATCCCAGTCCGTATTTTCCGATGTTTTGAAGATTGTCATCCTCATTTTCCCTACTTTAGAGTTGAAATCACCCAATACTATTACATATTGGGTTTTTTTCGTGGTGGATTGCACTTGTAATGTCTTCATAGAATTGTTCAGCTTCGCTTTCTTCAGATCTACTGGTTGGTGCATATACTTGGATTATTTGTAAGGAATATCTTTTACTAAGTTCAAGGGTTATATAGATAACACGGTCAGATATGGCTTGCATTTTTGTTACGAGATGTTTTATACGTTTATTTATTATAATTGCCACTCCCCCTAGGTGTCATTGTTCTTCCTTATTATACTGATATAGCACATGGCCTGTTTTGAGTGTCGTTGCTTTTTCACCCTTTAGTCTGGTTTCAGATAGACTGAGGATATCCCACTTGATGGCATCCAACTCTTGTTCTAATCTGGTTTGATGTTCGTCCAATCTCATTGTACGCACATTGTATGTTGTTACTCGAAATGTCTTGTTTCATGTATTTCTTGTCGATTTTCTGCCTCCCCCAGAATCCAAAATGAGGCGGTCTGATACTTGATCAGAGTGGGAGTCTGAGTTACACACTTTACCCATCTGGGGTTTATATTTTTTGAATTTCGACATTTATCATAGAATAAAATATGAATGGATAGGATATATGTAGGAGGGATGCATTTGGTTTTGGGTAAGGATTGGGATTTTAGGACTTAGCTCTCTCTCGGTATTTAGGAGGTGTAGAGAGAGTAGAGGCTCGCGTGGGCAGGATCGCTCTCCTGAAGCAGACCTATCCTATACCGGGATCGTATAGGAGTGTCTACCCGCTACCCTAATTTTTAATTATTAGGATCGCCATTTTAAATGGATAATTGCGGATAATATGTATGTCGTCTTAAATAATCTTTTGATTTTGAGCTTTAGGATGTTTACCGTAGTCCTAATTAGTCGATTTTATTTAAGAATGATTGCACCGAGGTTATTTCCTTGTATTGAATCCCTACAAATGTCTTCTGATGTACATGAGCAATAAATAACTTTTAGCTTTGTCTATGTCGTCTGCATGTAAAGAGCTACGTTGAAAGGATGTCAAATGATTGTACGCTGCAAAACTACGTATCCATGCCGTTGCTCGTAGAATTTTTCCAAAATTAGACTGTTAAAGTAATTTGGCAATAACATCTGCTTTGGAGTTAAGTAACATGGTTTTCATCTTTCTAAATTTATATCATTCTTATCTATTTCCTGTTTTATGTGGATGTTAGCTGGGTTGAGTTTTTTTAGAGACGTGTCTCCAGTTCTCAACTCGTAGAAAATTTCTGTCCTTTGGAGTTACGGTTATCTGGAGTAAGACCCTCCTCAGTCTAAATTTTATCACAATATTGGATCATCTCGAGCATATTCGGTCTTCTTCAAGCATTTGTTGAGAGAGACAAAAAGAAAGGAGAGAGAGGGAGAGAGATTTTCTTTTTTCTTAGTTGATGTATTAAAAAATAGTTTGATTGGGGTCCTGGTGATGCTAGGTTGCGCATATTTTCTTTAGGTACCAGCACAATTCTTTGTTCTTCCTAACCAATAAAAATCTGATGATATGCTTCTAATGTTCAATCAGCTTTTAACTTTTGCGTTGCAATTTTCAATCTGCTTAAAACCATGTTTTTGTTGCTTGTTACTCTTGGATGGCAATCTATTCAGGGTATTTTATCTACCATTCTCTTGTTGAGCAACAGTGTCTTCAAAATGTTTGAGTGCGGCGTTTTCTATTGCTTTTCTTGATTTGCTTTCTGCTGCATTATATATTTAACTGCATCTAGAGATATCAATTCATGGATGGAGGAGTCGCTGATTTGAAGAGTGATAACCATCAGCAAGCTAAATCAGATGTCACAAAATTATCCATATATATATCTTGAAGGACATAATTTTCAACTGTCGGAAACTCGCCAACTGACGAATTGTTCGAAGAATCAAATACGGAGAAGATGCTACAACGAAAACCACTGAATTATATTCGAATATCTCAATCGGTCTATCTAGAAAACCGCCACAAAAATTTCTGATACTATACGACTGATCCACCCGTACTTGATGGTACATCTGTTTTATACATGTAGTCAGTGCTACCGGAAATAAGCTGAACTTCAACAACGAAAAACACTGATCTCTGAAGTTTGGGTCCCGCATGCAGGATATCGTTTAACGACTTACCCAAACTTGTTCTCGCACTGGCATCAAAAACTGCACGCAACAGCGTTGACATACTTTAGAGTTTGTAAACACAATGATGGCGAATGTAAAAATAAAATCGCAAATCTGATTTTACAACTTTCGATAGACGTTCTTCTAAAACTAAATCTTTGAATATCTTCATCACAACTGTTCTTTACTGCAGAACATCGATAAAGGCGGTTTTCGATCAACAAAAAACGCATTTTTGCCATCTCGGAAGACTTAACGGATCTTTCCGAAAAGAGAGGAACACTGCAAATCGTTCATCCTTGTAATAGTGGTGTATTATGCTTTGCATTTTTACTTATCGGGCTAAATCTCAATTTTGAATGTATCAGATGACGAATGTCTTTGGCGACCACACTCATTCTCTATGCTAGAGAACTTTGGGACCCCACCCATGAAAACATACCCAAGAGGGCCATAAATAGCAACAGGATGTTGAGGGGAATTAGTAACTTTAGATTTAAAATATAAATATGAAGAGTTTAGCCTCAATGATTTCATCAGCGTCGCGTGGGATATGAAATTCTTCATCTGCCAACTTTTAGCTACGAATGTAGGTCAATTCAGCCATACTGATTTTTATCGAAGGCATTTTCTCTGCTATTTTATCGACTACGAAAGCTTTAACCGCAAACGACTGTTGAATTTAGACGTAAACAAAATGTGAACTGGATTAAATTTAACTTAAGCTGTAATACAGACGAGTGTAACTTTTCTATCTGAAACTATAACCTTAGCTGACAAAAAATAAGTGATTTGCAGAATTTAGTAAGAGAATTAGTTTGTTCCTTTTCTACGGAATCTTTGACATTGACATCAGGGGTAGACAATAATAGAATAGATTGTTTTGGCTTTGACGGGTCGAAAACTTTTAAACTTTAGTATAAAAATATGTGATTACCGACATCAATTAGATTTAACTGTTTAATAGCTGCAAATCAACATGTGATTGTCCTACCCAGATTGCGAACGGGTGCGCTTTCGAATTTATTTCGAAATATGAGATTTCCTATCTATGTTCGCCAGGAAAACGTCTAAACATCTCAGTGTTAGGGTAAACAACTTAGTCTCTTGTTTTACATTAATTTGACGTTTGAAATCCTAATCGTGGCTATACCGCTGTAAATCAGATGTCTCTTTAGACTAGGATGGCTCCCCAAAATCGCAAGCGCTATAAAAAGGCAAGTGTACCTAGAAGGAAGGTGCCGAGTCCCCATGCAGTCACACCGCAAAGCAAAGACGACTGCGCGTCTGACAAATCGCACTCGACGATTTCCAGGCAAATTTCCGAAACCAAACAGCCGATTATCATCGAGAACAAGATTCTTTATTACTTAAGAAGCTGAAAAACGTGCTTCGTCCTAGTTCGTCCGCAGTTTCGGTGGCCGATAAAGCTCCAGGCGATATGAAGGAAAAATCAAAGAGCAGGTATAATGTTGACGGAAACAGGTTCAGCAAAAAGCCAAGTGGCAAGCAAATCGGGGCTCCGCCCGAAGAGAAGAGCGTCGCAGACCACGGCGTGTCCTTTAAGGAACTGTGCACGAAGTCCTGCAAAGCTCAGGACATCGTGTCGGCCGCCATCGACTACGGGCTTGCGCACGGGATTGTTTGCAAGAACGGAAAATACTTCTGGTTTTCGAACGGAAAGGTTACCAGGAGATCAATGACTCCGGGAACAGCTCTAAAGGGGAGTTGCAAAAGCGGCAGTCGGCTAAGAGGCGAGAGTCAAAAGAATCGCTCATCACCGATCTCTAATGAAAGCTTTGGGAATTCTCCTGAAAAAATTGACTTGGATGTCTCGTCGCCTGCGGCCGGACCATCGACGAAAAAAACTACTTCATTGAATAGCGTTAACAAGAAAAAAATAAAATCAGAATTCCAGAAGAAGTTTCGGCGCGCTCCACTCTACAAGAGGAAACGCAAACGTGTAGGCTACAGAAGAAAGACTGATGATTTATCAGATTCTGAGTCAAGCTTGGATTCCATATTTTCAAGACCACCAGTGATCAAAAGAAGGCGCAAGTTGCCCAAGAAAAATACTTTCTTTGGTTAACTTTTTTTATATAATCCATTATTTAATTGCTATACAAAAAATTGTGCTTTACTTCAGCATTTTGTCAAAAACATCAATAGTTATTCATTTTGTTATAATAAAGTGGTTTGTAATTTATTTGGCGTTAGAATTTGTTTTCCAGGTAATAACGAAGTAATACGCTTCTACTTTTGCAAGGGTAGACAGATCGGCTTGAACTTTAGTAAAAACTAGCAACAGGAAGGAGATTATGAAAATAAGAATTGGAAAAAACTATATGACCTTCCAGTGTTTTCTGTATGGAGAATTTTACCTCTTGAGATTAGAAACTGAACCAAAACTTAGGAATGTGCTAGGCGAGCATATTTCTCTTTGTACAATCTGGAATGATCATCAAGACTATCTAATTTGATCAGAGAGTTTAAGCGTATTGGGATGGGTTTAAAGCTACATTGGAGTCTATAAAACGGCTTCTATCTGTTGGTGTAACGGTGAAAAAGACTTGACTAAAAACGGACTAATGATCAGTTTTGGGTGACAACTTTGTTGATTAATGTTTGGGGAAAATGATTCATGCACTGGAAGATGATTGTTCTCATATACAGTTGGTATCGGAAGTTTTAAAGAGGAAATTTCCGTTTGGAATACGCTTCAAAGTTCGGATGCCTATCCTGGTTTGATACAAAGAACACGCTGTTGTGAGAGAGATATTTGAGTCTCCAGACAAGTGGTCTATCGCCAGATAGAAGAGTGAATATTGCTGCACCGATATGTTCTTGTACAACTACCTTCAAAGAGGGAAAGTTTGTTTACTTTGGGCATTCCACACCTTAGCCGACAAGCAAATGACATGGCTCGTTTTGTGGTGCTGTTAGATATTTAATAAGTTCAAAAATGAGACATCTCACTATGTCAGTAGCATCGTAAGAGCTAACGAAACTTTATTTAAAGAACAGGCCAAAAATTGTTTTTCAACGACGATGACCTTTTAATGACGTAGAATAACGAGTATGACCAAATAACCAAGGAAATGTGCAAAAGTTGATTAAAAAACTGTGTGGGTTGTCCATAGAGTGAGGTAGAAAGGACTTTAAAAATTATGAAAAGTAAAGGTGTATTTCTAGTTCTCTGATTATATGTCTCATTTTACTTGATTGGGAGTTTAAAAGGAATCATATAATAGCACTAGCGAGGGTCTAGTGCTTTCGTGGGAGTATGACTTACAAATTGAGAGGTTAAGGCTCTTCACTATTAGGTCACCGCGTACCATTTCTGATACAAGGCAAGCACCTTACCTGCATTATTATCCTTTGTTACCAGGTACTTAATTATTTTTAGTAACTGAGTAGGCCACTTGCCGAGCACCTCAACTGCCTGGTTACTCTATCGGAAAGGAAATAAATAATCAAGTTAATATAGAAAATCAACTACAGAGTAATAAGAGTCTATTTTAATAGTAAAGCTGCAAATTTGTAAATTCCTGTAGCTCTTATTTCATTTCCGATTAATGGTTATGTGCAGAAACTTTTCAATCATCAGCAGGCATTTCTTTTGTTGGAAGATTGGAACGCCAGGTAGCTTTGAGAAACAACATGGTAATCAATATAAACAACTGAACGCTGTCTGATTATATTGAGCCCTGCAACTATGTGGTACTAAGCAGTGAGTATTAAAGACGTCATTATTATGTGGTTTTTGCCATCGCCACTCTTAAAGACATTTTTACATAAACCTTCAGTGAGCTTGACACATCAAGAGCTTTATCTTTTTGCAGGTGCTTGGGGAAATGGGTAACATTTTATTTGCTCCACGCTGTTTATTATTTATTTAGAGAGTAGAATTGATATTTTAAATTTTCTTTTGAAAAACCCAAATGCCTTACTGTTTCTAAACAGAAAAGTCTATTGTAAAAGACTTTGCTGATAGTTTTAAACGCCAGTGATCTATGAACTGTTGACTGTTGCTTGTTGTTTTTCTTTCACTTTTTTCTGATACTCTTGCACGCTAAGCAGTCCATGCTTTGGTTTTCTTAAGTGAAAGTCTTTAATGAATTTTCAAGCAATTTGATGTCGTCTAGCGTTACAGTTTTGTAGCTCAGTCTGATTTTAGATTATCATTTTTCTAAACAGATACCATCAGTTAAATCGTGTTGAGAAGAACCTTATCTAGAAGGAACGTGTGTATCAACTGAAAAGGTGATCGTCATTATGATTTCTTTAGATAAAAATTTGGTAAGATGGTTTTACAAATTTGGTATATTGTTGCTGCTATAAAATTTCGATTTATCTGAATAACTATCTTTAAATATTTAAGTATATAGGGCGCCTCAAATTAAACCCGGATTTAAATTTTAAAAAATTATTTTTGCATTGCTTTTATAATTGGATTTTTATTAAGCATTAGAGTACACAGCCAGCGTGGCCTCGGGCTTGAGGTGCGTAACTGGGGTTCAGATGCTTGGTAGGTGTCCTACTTAGTTACTAAAACTAATTTAGTGTCTGAGTTCACTTGAAACAAAGGGTAATAATGCAATTGGCAGAGGCGTTTGAGCCTCACCAATATTGGTAATCCTCGACCACCTCGGCTTTGACTGCAAATTTTGGTTTTTCTTAAATTTTGTTGATAACACGTCGGATTTCGTTCTTAATGTTGTAAACTTTTGTGGATACTGGTATAAATCTTTGATTTCAGGCAACCGCACAAAAAAGTCGCACGGTGTTAAATGAAAAGATTAGTTGATGTCGACATGTTAAGAAATTACGCGACAAGGAAATTGTTGGTGCAGGAGATCGACTGTTGCTCGAGATGTATAGTAGGTGGCACCGTCTTGCTGTAACCACATTTGTTTCAGATCTATGTTGTCCAGTTGGTGTCGAAAAATGTGTTTTTATGTAACAACAACTAAGTCACCATTTACATTTTCAATTATTTTTGAAGAAGTGTGGACCGATCACGCCATCTGCCTAAAACTCGCACCAAACGGTGACTGACTGGGGATGCATTTGTCTTCTACAAGTTGGGTGAGGATTAGCCGAATTCTAAATGCGACAATTTTGTTTGTTTACTTCATAATACTCTAAAAACTAATTACTGAATTGTCGATGGTGGGAATAGTCAGCAAGCTCTTGCGTCAGTTGGATTTTATTATCATGAACGTGCAGGTTTTAGTGAGTATTTACTAAAGGGAGCTTATTGAAATGTCCAATTGCTGCGCATTGTGCAATGTTAGTATTTTTGAATTTGTGATGATTTGGCTAATTACGTTAATATACTCATGGGAGCTTACCCCATATTAATGATCAAGAGCTCTTGTGTCCATTACCAACCCAGTTTATTCTAATATTTTAATTTTTAGACAGTTTTTCATTTGGTATAGTATGTCGATCAAAAATTTCACAGAGTTTTTGTGTCGTCTCCGCAAAATTTGCTGAATTCGCTATATTTAACAATAATACTGTTATCTAGCGATCCACATTCACCAATCGGGAGGTTATAAAAACATCAGAGTTGTTGACCGTAAAAATGGCGCGAAGTATAAATACAGCGTTCAGTTTGGGTCACCATTTAGTTACGCTTGACGGTTGAAAAAGGGAGTTTTACGAAAAGAAAATGTTACTCTGCCAAACAAAACGAATGAGTAAAGTATGAGTATTTAGTACATACATTTTTAAAATTAAAAGTACAATTTCTCATTCATTACTTTGATGTGTTAAATATCGCAATCAATTATTTTGGATAAAATGCTCAAGATAGAGCAACTTTTTTTGCAGATACTTTTTTTATTGAACATTAAAACATTTTAGACATGAAAAATAAACAATAAGCTTTTTTATTATGGCGAGACTCTACGTTCCGCGTTTGCAAACTAAGAGAGGTTAAGATTCCCACATATTCGCTCGATTGTCTCGCACCATTTCGGATACAGGGGATGCGACAAGCACCGTGCCTAGATCGCATTATTACCTTTTGTTTTGAAGGCAACAATATAGGCTAGATGCCAGGCATCTTGAGTCTATAATTGAATCCAGGCTCGTTCGCATAGCAGCCAAACGTTTCATCCACTTGACTACAAAGGTGCTACAAGAAGCTTTTAGAAAATACTTTTTGGGAGCGATTCTGCTAAAGGAAAGGCTTTAATGATTAAAGTAATTAGCATTTCTTTTATGTGTGCCAATACTGAAATAAAGAAAAGAACAATGACTAGCTAATAATACTTCCTAATTAGTTTACGAAACTGATGAATTATCTCTTTAAGGTTTCACACTTTCAACAGCAAAAAGAACGAAAATACAATTGTTTTCTGAAATTTTTGTGCAACGTCTTCATGCGAGATGGCGTAGAAATGTTTGTACAAGCTCCATCACAAACAAGGTACTTTTTTTTAATATTATTCGTAATATAATCGTTTGGATCGGTTGAAAGTTGCGAAATTGGAATTTAAAAATTTCATTTTTGAATAACTTCTACGTATAATCCCATCTGTAGATTTTTATTGTCCTCAACATTTTAAAATAGTATTTACTAAAGTAAGCATTGAGAATATCGAAGCCAGGTCGTATATATTTCGAATGCTTATGCTTATGTTTAATAGAAAAACAAATTCTGGTGTGTACATCTTTATAAGGTAGCGGATAGACACTCTCTACGACCCCGGTAAAGATAGGTCTGTCTCAGGGAAGCGACCCTGCCTACGCGAGCCTTGGTTCTCCCTCAACTCCCAATACCGAGGGAAATCATGTCCTAACCTTGTAATCATAACCACACCACATTCAATCCTGCCCAACTCGCCAAAACGCCTGGCAAGCGTGGCGTTTCACTGCCAATTACTCCCTAATGATAATGATAATGTCGAACTCCAGAACGAAATTACCCCAGGTTAGTAGAGCGAACAGCTCACAATCTAACCCTGATGCGTCAGGCTACCCCAAGGATTCTGGGGGGGGGGGCAAGATTTCGACTTTGAAATGTAACCACAAATCAATACACATAAGCAAACTATGGATTGCAACGTACAATGCTCGTACACTCAGAACGGATGATATGATTATAGAGATGGAAGAGGAACTAACAAAAATCAATTGGGATATTGTTGGAATAAGTGAAATCCGAAGAAAAGGAGAAGAATGGATTAAGCTCAAGTCAGGAAACACGCTAATACACAAAGGCGGAATAGATGGAACCACGGCAGGAATCGGACTGTTCGTTAACAAAAAATGGACACCATATATAAAAACCTTTAAATCAGTATCAGAAAGAGTTGCTTATATAATTCCAAAATTACGGCAACAATAAAGATCAAAGTTATACAGGTATACCCCCTACTTCCTCCCACACGGACGAAGAGATGGAATTGTTCTACGAACATCTAAAAATAGCTATGCAAACGGATCCCTCAGGTTGGACCATCGTTATGGGGGACTTTAATGCCAAATTAGGCAAAAAACAAGAACCCGATGAAGAATACATGGGTAATTTTGGAATAGACCAAAGAAATGAAAGAGGAGACATGCTAATGAATTTCATGAACGAGCATAAACTATATGCTATGAATTCTTCTTTAAAAAAGACCCAGTCGAAAATGGACCTGGATATCACCATCCGGAAATACAAAAAACGAAATAGATTATATTTTGACAAACAAAAAACAAAAAATAAATGACGTTACCGTACTAAACCTATTTAATACGGGGAGTGACCACAGACTGGTAAGAGCTGTACTGACTATTAATAAAAGAACAGAAAGAAAACAATTAATCGGGAAAAATTCAATTAAACTGACAGCAGAAGAAATAAAAAGAAAGGGAGAGGCGTATAGAGAAATAATAAACAAACAGTTAGCTAATGATGATATTGATGACAAAATACTCACAATAGATGAAGTAAATAATAAAATAACTACAATAATTAACACTTCGATAAAAGAACTACGGAGAATTATACCACGCAAAAGAACAGAGATATTATTAATGCAGATATCAAGAGTCTAATGGAAAACGCAGACGACTAGCAAAGGAAAATAAAAGAATAACAGAAGAATTTAAGCAAGTGAATAAACAAATAAGAAAACAGATAAGAGTACATAGAAGACAAATACAAGAACAACAAATTAATGAAGTAATAAAGAAAAACCAAGGAATGAAAATACTTCAACAAAAAATGAGAAAGAAAGAAACGTACGCATTACGTAACAAAGATGGTATAATAATCCACAACAGAGATGAAATTCAAAAAATTATAGAAGAGTTTTACGCCGAATTATATGAATCCAAAGTACATCAAGAAATAGAAGACAATGCCATTAGAACTAGAAAGATTCAAAACGTGGGATCCGAAGAACAACCCGATATAACCATAGAAGAAGTGAAGAGAATTCAAATTTAATAAAGCTACAGGAGATGACGAAATATCAATAGATATGATCAGAGAGGCTGGGGATAATTTAATATCAAAAATAGCAAAACTATTAAACACATGCTTAAAAACAACTCAAATACCCAAAACCTGGAAAAACTCAAACGTCATATTATTATACAAAAAAGGAGAAAACACAAAACTTGAAAATTATAGACCCATCAGTTTATTGTCACATTTGTACAAACTGCTAACAAAGATTATTACTAACAGACTAGGAAGAAAGCTGGATGAGTATCAACACCGGGATTCAGGAAGGAGTACAACACTAGAGACCACCTATTAACAATAAAAATAATCATCGAAAAATCAAACGAATATGGATTCCCCGTATGCATGGCCTTTGTAGATTATGAAAAGGCGTTTGATACCATTGAAAACTGGGCAATATATAGAGCATTAGCAAACAGTCGAATAGATCAAAGATACATACAACAACTAAACGAGGGAGTCACAGCAACATATACATTACACGCGAAAACTAACCCAGTACCACTTGCAAGAGGAGTGCGACAGGGTGATACACTGTCGCCGAAACTCTTTACCCTAACACTGGAGGACGTGTTCAAGAAGATAGAATGGCCAGATAAAGGAATAAATGTAAACGGAGAGCGGCTTAGTAACCTACGCTGTGCTGATGATATCATACTACTCGCGGAAAATTTAGAAGACTTGAAAGAAATGATCATTGATCTAAATAGAGAGTCAAACAAAATAAGATTAAAAATGAATTTAAGAAAAACAAAAGTAATGCACCCTGTTCCAGATGTAGAAATTAGAATTGACGATTCTCAAATTGAACGAGTAGAAGAATATATATACCTAGGCCAAAGAATAGAACTAGGACGAAGCAGTGAAAAGAAGGAAATAAAAGGACGAATAAAAAGTGGATTGATCGCATTTGGAAGACTATCCTTCATTTTGAAAAACACAAAAATAGATCAACGCCTGAAAACAAAAGTATTCGAACAATGTATTTTACCGGCCATGACATATGGAGTAGAGAATTGGGCAACAACAAAAAGCAACATAGAATCAATGAGAATAGCACAAAGGGGAATGGAGAGAGCAATGTTAAATATAACAAGGAGAGATAAAGTTAGGAATGACAGAATAAGATCAATTACAAAAGTGACAGACATTGGTATTAAGATTGCCCAATTAAAATGGAGTTACGCAGGACACGTGGCGAGAAGTGACAAAAATAGATGGAACCGTAAATTAATTGAATGGAGACCGTACGAGCATAAGAGAGGAAGAGGACGACCACCTATGCGTTGGTATGATGATTTTAAACGTACAGCTGGACTAAATTGGATCCAAATCGCACAAAATCGTGAGGTGGAAGGAGTTAGGGAAGGCCTACATCCAAAAATGGATTTAATTAATTACATAATTAATTGGACTTAGGAGAAGAGAAGAAGAGAAGAGACATCTTTATCCAAGACTGGGTAATCAAAATTTTGTTTTTGGTAATTAGTGCGTCGAAATTTACCAGGATGTTTTTAATATTTCACAATAAAGTGGTCTGTTATGAATAAAGTGATTTTAAAGCTACCAGACAACTTTATAAACGATAGTAAGCAATATAATTACGTTTCATTTCTTTTAAATTTGTAAAAAGCTAAACAGATCCTTCCAATTTAATTGTGAGAGCTTTCTCGAAAGCACGAAACGGAATCGAGGTTCCAAAGAGTAACAGATCATTTATTATTTTTAGTTTTGGAAAAGACTTGAAATTTACGAAAAATGTTTCCATATTTCTATATTTTCCATTTTGAGCAATTCACTTTCAGTCCAATTTTTTTATTTTTATTGAGAAACCCCCCAATGTTATTTTGGTTTACTGCTAGAGTTTTATTGTCCAAATAAAACTAGACAAGTCAATTACCAAGTCAAAGATTAAAGACGCATGTTGGATTTCCTTGATGGACTTAACACGACTGTTATGAGAAAGAAAATAATTTTAGATCGCGTTATTTCGCTTTAGGAAGGATCATGTTACGGCGTATTGAGTTGAAAGCGTTTGAAAATCAATTTTCAGCAATACCGTTTCAGAGTTCTGGTTGTTGTTCAAAAGTGTGCTCGTTGATTGAATAATAACTTCACATTCTATTTTGATTGCAAAGCACAATTGTGCCCTGATTGGTTTCGGACACATTTGCAAATCGACTTTGCCACAAAACTCCGTAACACAAAGTGTAGTATTGCAAATAATAAGTTAACTCTTTATAGACATTTTTAGAGAGAAGTGAGTTGCAGAACTTTATCAATGCCTTTTAGAAACGATTAGCATCTTCTCCATTTTCCACACCAATGTTTTGGTTTGATACTATCACAACCAAAGGAGAATCTATTTGGAAAATTGGATACTATGTGGCGTTTATCATTTTTGGAAATATTTTTTGTAGGTAGATCTGGAAGGTGTGTTTGATGGAGAAAGGCTTGATGCTATTTCAGGTTTTTTAGATCTAACGTTTTGTTGGACAGTATTTTTAATATTTACTTTGGCTACTTTAGATTCAACTTCTTTTTAAGGCGAAACGTTATCTTTTTTTATTTGATTGTGATTAAACTTCCCTCTTGTGATATTCCATTTGACAAGTGCCTTTAGTGACTTATTAGCGATATTAGGCGTGAAAACGTAAATAAATGTCCAAAAGGCAACATCTGCTTACATTATTGCTGCCGCAGGTTTTACCTTTGCTGGTAAGTTTATCTTTTGATAATAATTCTTAAAAAATTGTATTAATATTTTAATAAATTTTAGCTTTCTATAAGCATTCTTCTTTTTACTTTTTGCGAGAAAACTTTGTTGGATAATGTAGGTAAAATAGGAGACTTGTAGAATTTTTTTGACTGTAGTTGTGCACTTCATTGCTTACAGTACCATCTGAAGTTTTGTTGTCCTAAGATGCGTTCTAGATTATCATCCGAGTAAAACCAAATAGAGCATAAGTCACAAAGTATCTTCCTCGCATAGAGTATCGTTGTGTTCACATAGGCGTAGGCTGTACTTTTTATTTATCATGACTAGGGAGAAACAGAAAGAATTGATTCCAATATCTTACGACTTCTTTTGTTAGTAATCAAAGAATTCCATACACTTAGAGAAAATAAATTTAAATTTTAAGGAACTTTGCGGAATTAGTGGATAAGTGATCGGAATTTAGATCCGACTAGAAATGAAAGACACGAGTTTCTGTGGAGTAGCAGTTAGAAAGAAATATGTTTTGATTCAAATTTGTGAAGTTGAAAACTTGAAAATTTTGAAAGTATCTTTAAACAATTTTTAAAGTTTTTACTTCCAATTTTTACACGAATTTTAGATACCTGTAGAAAACGTCAACTAGTAAAGGTTTAGAATATCTTTTTGTTGGAAATTAAAAATTCATTAGATCTATATTTAATAAAAGATGTAGTTGATTCTTAAATATAGCTCTAATTGGCAGAAGCGTTGTAGAATTTTGATAACTTCAAGCCAAGTTTCAAGTGAAAAGATAAATTTTCTTTGCCACAATTATTAGCATCTCAAAAATGTACTGCCACCTATGTTTGACAAGGCAAACCATCGTCTGGTAAAAGCTGATCTAAATTTTGACATTTAAAAACTTTGTCTACGAATACCTACGATCATGGGCAAATACAACCAAGAGTACAGCTTTAAAAGCTACCCAGCAAAAACGCAACCGCCAACGAAATCGACCAGCTTCATTTACAAAGTCCTGTTGAGTTTGCATTCGTTACACGGAATTCCCGGTTTTCATCCGGGCGCAACGGCCGAGGATGTGACGAAAGATGTGAAAAGAAAATACCGAACGGACGGAGACGTGCTCAGCCAAGTAAGGACGGCTCTGGAGCACAGCGCAAGCTTAGGGTATGTCGAAAAGGCTTGCGACAAATACCACCTCGTGGTCGGGTCCAGTAGAATACTATGCGAACCAAACGGTACTAAACGGGCTGAACAGGTGGAACAATCGAGGAAGATATTTCTAACAAACTGGAATAGGAGCGACAGCTGTAAGAGGAATTTGAGGCCTAGTCAACCCCGCAATTCTTGCGCTGGTGATGGCTGCGGAAGTAGTCCTTGCGTTCTGCCTCGAAAAAGTGTTAGCAAATCCAGTGCTGACACAACTCCGAAACTTTTAAATATTTTGACATCGTTATATAAAGGCACGCGGAACAAGAAGAGGCGCAGAAGGCGATCTCGCTCGAAATCGTCATCACAGTTGTGCAGACGATCTCCAAGGAGAAGGAGAAGATACAGTAGAAAGGGATCTAACAGGAAGTCAAAATTGAAAAGATTGATTTCTTGGTACAATAATTGCAGTCCTTGCGAAAGGCCGTCGATGACAAAAAGCTGAAAATATGAATATGGTGTTTTTGTGGGATGTTTAATAATTAAACAATAAAAATATCACCTTAATCTGGTCCAATTCACTAAATCATCTAAATGTTCTAAAATTAAAACATTAAAGCGTTGTTTAGTCATTTTAGGATCTATTTGACCAGTAATACGGAAACAGTTTTGACGTCTTCAATTTGTGACTTGCCACAGCGTTTTGTTGAAAGCTTCTTAGTTTCAGTTCTTAACTACCGGGGATGGGTTTTTTTTGGAGCTCTTGACATGATGTAGTGTTTTTATTCTTCCGGTCAGCTTGCAAATAACGGTTTCATTGTTTTTCGATGTAACCTTAGTTCGAAAAGTTTTTATTGAATAGGGCATATACGCCGTGTTTAAAAAGAATCGATGAATGCTTTAATATCTCAGCGGTAACTTGGACCGCCTAGCATGAAGTATATGCAACCGTCAAGATAAAAAGGTCTATGCTGACAGTTTCCAAAAGTGGTTTCATAAATTTTAATTATTCCGAAGGCGAATTAAAGTAAATTTTGTGCATTTTCTGATTTATTTATTTTTTGATACCATTAACTGTATCATATCGTGTAGTATTACCTTTTGTTTTTGAGGGTGTGCTTGTTCACTATTTTGAGAGCTGCTAGACTTTCAATAGAAGAAGTTATGGACAGTACAAAGTCACTTCATTAAGTAGTTAAATTCAATTTAATTAAGCACCCTATCCTACTTTTCGAATATATAAGTGACCGATGAGTCAAAGGTGAATCCAACGTAAAATTGATACCAAAATATTACAATTGTAAGGTTTCTGCTATAGACTAAAATTAGGAATTAGCTGTAAGTTTTTTAGAAGTGAGGATAGGACCACTTTGTACCTGACTCACTCTCAAAAGAAAAATCTCAAAGCGTTAGATTAGGTGACCTGAGGCTCCAAAACGTCAGTATTTCTTGCGCCTATACTATGCGTAATTTGTAAGGCCTCAGCTGCAAACTCTTGGGTAACACGCACCATGCTGTTGTTTACGACGCCTTAAGTTGTGTAGTAGCAGTTTTATCTTATTTACTACATAAAAATACTGCGGGATTACCCACACTCCTTGGAACAATGACTACTACAGCCATGTTAAACATAGTTCATATTCAAATCGATATCTACTGGGGAAACACAGCACCTCAGCTAGTATTCTACCAGGAATATATTACATTAATAAAAATTGTTTTTATATTATCTTTACCAAGTATGTGGTTTGTATGGTATTTTTACCACAACTAATTTTTACTCCTCTTCTGTTGAAAATCTTTGAACGGAATCGTAGTTGTTTTGAATATTGAGTTTTCTGTTGCAATATAACGGATATTTAATTTTATTGCTATTTTTTAACCTTCTCGTTTTTTAAAAATATTTTCATCTTTACTCTCAGTTATGCTTTATTTTTATGTTTATTTTACTCTTAGCTGGTTTCTATTTTTATTATTTTCTTTTCGCATCTTTTTTGTATTTCCTTAATTTTTTAAATTTTTAATTTCTATTAATTTTACTTTTCTGGTTTTTTTTACAACGCCGAACTTTCTTTGTACTTAACGATAAAGAAATAGGTGAATAGATGTTGTGTTAAAATCTGAAAACAAATTAGGAATTTGTGCAAGTTGATAGAAATTTGTTTTTAATGGAGAAAATCTCTGTGCAAGGGCGTAAACTTTTAAGATACCGAAACCCTAAAACGTGCTTTTTAGAGTAAGAAAAACAGACAAAATATTAATTTTTATTGAAGGTTGTCCCAAAAGTTCTACAACTCCCGCGAAAAATTTGATTTTGTGGATTTTTGTGTTTATAGTGTAATACAAGTTGCATCTTTGGATTTCAGATAGTTTTTTTGAACTCCGGGTTTTCATGCGCTACTGCTGGAAAGAGGGACTTTCGTCAAGAGATATTGCAAAGAAAATCTGCGACGCTGAAGGGGAAGAAAGTGTACTACTTTAATATTTCCAGATGGTACAAATGCTTCGATTACTACAACACGAGTCTTAAAGATCAATCTCATTCCGGTCGCTCGTTAAAGTTGAAGACTTACTTGAAACATTGGAAAATGAGCTTTCGTCCTGTACTTGAGATTTGGGATTAGTTTTCGGAGTTGGCAAATCAACGGTTTATCGGAAGCTACAACAACTTAACTTGATGTCCAAGAGACCTCGACAAGATCTGCATGAAGTCACCGGACTACAAGCCACCAAAAGAGTCAAAATTTGCCGTTCTTTGATTCAAAGTCGTCCAAGTGGTACTTTGACTGCATCCGAAAACTTACGGATCGATGGAAAAAGATCGTAGCAAATGGTGTCCTCTATTTCAAAAATTTTTGTTGCTGTTTTTAAATAAGTTTATGCATAAAAATTGGTCTTTTGTAAGTGTTGCAAAACTTTTGGAATAACGGTATATTATTGGATTTCCAAGAGAAGTGCAGATTAAAATTTAATTTAACTGTTTTTCTAAATGGTAAATGTGGAATAATTTATAGGAAGTGGTTAAAAGTAATAACAACCGGTAACTTCACGTATAATATTTAAGAAAAGATGTAAATGTTGCAGATGAACTTGAAACTTTTAGACCAACTACATAACAATGTTTGAAATTGCTACTATAAATAGATTAGAAGATATTGGCTTAATCATCTAAACTGCAGGGACAAAGATATTATGTGTTGTACATCTTGAGTTATTTCTTTTACAATATTAGATGTTTTGTAACTTTTTTCTTGTAAGATCGGTATGGATAGTACTAATATTAATAAAAAGACCCATTTAAAAGGCAGATGTGGGCTTTTCACAACTAAAAACTTTATTAAACTAGATATAAAAAGTTCTGCAAGATATCAGCACCAAAACCAAATGATTGGGCGTGAATTCACAAATAGGTTGAGTACAATAAGTTTCTCCAGAACTTTGTATCTATAAACAACATTCTGAATAATGTTATCTTGATCTTTAGACACACTATAAATTTGCTCCATCTATGCTTGATAAGCCAAACAATCGTCTGGAAAAATGTTCTAAATTTTGACAGACGTAAAAGTTCTGTCGGCTAATACCTATAATCATGGGCTACTACCAAGAATGCAGTTCCAAAAATTGTCAAACTAGAACCGAGCCACTAACAAAATCTACTAGTTTTATCTACAAGGTCTTGTTAAGTTTGCATTCCTTGCAGGGGGTTTGTGTTTTCCATTCCGGCGTAACCGCCGAAGATGTGGCGAAAGATGTCAGAAGAAAATATGCGGTCGACGGAGATGTGCTTAGCCAAGTGAGGACGGCTCTTGAGCACTGCGCAGATGTAGGATACGTGGAAAAAGTTTGTGAGAAATACCATCTTATAGCCAGTTCTAGCAGAGTATGGTGCCTGCCAAACGGTAGCAAACGGACTGAAGAGGTGAGACGATTACGGAATATATTTTTGACGAACTGGAAATGGAGTGATTTGCGTAAAAAGGGTGTTGGGCGTCGCCGACGGTCCAAGTCGTCTGCCGGCGATGATCGTAGAGTTAGTCTTTGTACTGTGCGCCGAAAAAGTGCCAGCAAAACCAAGCTCGACACAGGCCTAAAACTTTTGAATATTTTAAAAGCGATATATAAAAGTATACAGCCCAAAAGGAAATATAGAAGACGGCGTCGTTCTAAAACTTCGCCTAAAAGAAAGTCCCGAACCACAAGTCGAAAGTCAAAAAGGAGGAAGAGATGTAAAAGAGGAAAGTCGTAGGGGGAATAAAAATTAAAAGTGCTTATTCTTTATATAAACTAATGAATGTTCATTATGCAATTAATAAAGGCGTAAGCTCAACGTGCCCTACTTTATTGCAATTAGAATAATCAATTCTTATCTTAAATATTTTTAAGTTTTATTGTAGTAATGGAACACGCTGATAGATAATTTAATGTACATAATGTGCACAGTAAAATTATCGTTTCAAATAATTACTTTTGTCTTATATGCATTCCTCAATTACATTTTATACATAGTTCTTGACAAATTTTAAAAATGTTTTGATGCACGTTTTAAACTGACAATATTAGAAACATTTTTTTGATGTGCTATAAAATGCAAGCCATAGTTTGAAGTCTAGATTTGTGGTAGATCTACAAGAAGACTAATAAGAAAGGAAAGTAATGTTTATGTCAAACCATTACGGACTGCCGATTTCTAATCATAAATAAAAGTGTTGTTGGAATGTTTAACCAATATTTCCTCATTTTTTCAATCTGATGTTTTTGCCACTTCTTCGCAGAAAGGGAATTTAAAAGTGTCGCTTTATTTATTGATCACCAAGAATTCATTAGCCTTTTTCTGCTATGTTAGGTACTGTAGTACCCAAAATAACTAAGGACATGGACATTCGGTTGAAGCAACGTGCTGTTATTGAGTTCCTAACGGATGACAGTTGCGCGCATTTTGATATTCATCGACGAGTAAGTGCTATCTACAGCTTATATGGATGTAATTAGTGTTAGGCGATAGACAGAAAGTGTGAAAAAACGAATTCACCACATCACTCATGTTTTGGTTGGCTACAGGAAAGTGTGTGCAAAATGAGTCCCATACATGGTGACTCCTCAAGTGAAATAAAATCGAAAAGCGATTTGTCAGTGATTTTTGGCTCGCTACTAAAAGTAAAGTGACGCCTTTCTCTCCCGGATTATCACCGGTGATCAATCCTCGGCACACATAAGTTTGCTGCATGTGGTGCATTTCATGAGTGTTGGTTATTTCCCTATCTGTTTTGTGAAAAGCAGTTTGTTAACAATCTAACATGGCAACGACTGCAATAGTGTCAATCTGTCTATAAGAAGAAAGACTTGGTAAAAATGATTGATTCTTTGTTTTTTGGTGTATGATACATACTTTGAAATGCATTTAAAAAGGCAAGTAGACATTTATGTATGCTGACGTTGGCTTTGTCAATCATACAGATTTTACTAGGTCCAATGTTTGTTAATGTAAGTTGTGTTAGAACTACAAATTTTAAAAGTAGACTCAACTCCAGTTTGGAAAAAACAATTAGAGATAGTAATATTGCATTTGGGATGATATAAAGCTAAATCACGAATGGTTTGAGGTTGCTCATGTGAAAGATGTTCTCACCTCCATCTCCATCTGAGAAATCAAGAAGAAGACAATGTTACTGTGAACATAGTATAAGTTAGAGCTTGTGTCATACCTTAGAAGAAAGTCTCCGTACCAAGACTGTATGCTTGATTGAAGACCGATTGTCAGATTTTGTCCATTGATATTCCTGTTTGGTGTTGGACAGACTTGATGGTGATACTAGGATAAAGCGCGAGGAATAATGGAATGTTTTTGTTAGCAATCGAGTTCAAAATATAAGGAGACTTACTGGCATGTCCTTGGAGAAGTCAACCCAGCTGATGTCTTTTCCAGAAGAGTGTCTGTGCAGAAGCCGCGTGGTGGGAAGGACCTGGATGTTTGAAATTAGCCCTAGAAGAATGGTTTTACATGACAAAGGAAGTAAATGAGGATGCTGCGAGTTTAGAGAGAAACAAGACCATAACAGTATTTATGTTAGATATTGCAAAATTATAAGTTGTAGTTTGTAAGATTTTTCCGTTTGTCACACAAAGCCTATAAGCTTATCTGTTATAGAAGTATTCTGTTGAGCATGCTTCTACATGTCTATTTAATTATCAAATGACTTTGCTAAATGTACTTGTACAGTTGCAAATAAATGGGATGTTATATAAAAAAAAAAATATTGCAAAATTCCTTTGTTACTCTGATTTTGAGAAAATGCTGCAAACGGTAGCATTTATACATTGTTTTGCAGCATACAAGTATTTGAGATTCTTTCAATGCGGCTCTTTACATGCAGACGATATATATGAAGCAGAAAAGTTATTGATTCGCCTTGCACAGCAAGAGACATTTTAAGAGACAAGAAAATAACTTCATTGCAGAAATTGTTAGATGAAGATTGCCTAATTAGAAAGAAGACAAAAATCCTCGAGCTCGAAGGCGAATAATTATTTAAGACGTCATACATATTACCCACTAACTTTGAAATGGTAACCCGTATGATAAGACATTACCATGTGAAGCAGGAACATGTTGGAGTTTAAATATTACAGATGATATCTCGCGAAATATATCGCCATGAGTAAAGTTCCTACGTCGTTCAGTCAAGAAGTGGTAGGAGTGGACTTGGAGGACCATTATTTACAAAAACGGGCCAAAAAGCTTTTGGGCAATGCTTTGTAAATGTGTTGTTTACCATGCCACAGTTGACCGAGACCCTCTCAACTGATGGATTCCTACAAGCCTCCAAAAGACTTTGTGGAAAAAGAGGACGGCACGTGGTCTGCTCGGACAACTTTAGGGGAACTTAACCATCATATTTAAAAAAGTGGAATCTTGTTTAAACAGATTAAGTTGCGATTCAACCCTGTAACTGTTGCAGGGTGTAGTAAATTTTGGGGGCGCATGGTAAGAGTGATAAGAGTTTTTGGAGAGACGAGTTTAACATTGATGGAGTTGCTTACGGTGATCACGGAAGTCAAAGACACTTCCTTACATATTTATCTAAGAATAACGATGACATAGTCTACTTAGCCCCGACATGTTTTTGAGCGAATAATCCTGTATAAAACTTCCAGAAGTAGATGTAAGGGAACACATGTATGTTTCAAAACGGCGCAAATACCGTTAAACTGTTCGACAGCAATTGAAGAACTATATCTCAACTGGTTGACACTGCAGATGTGAAGAAAAAAAGGGGGATTAAAGTTATATATATCGTGCTCGTCGGAAATGACAATCTGAAACTTTAGATTGGGGAGAGTCATGGACATATTTTCTAAACGATATGGAAACTTATGAACTGTGAAAGTCAAAATCAGAGAATTATCGTGCGAGCGATTCAACGTTCACCTGAAGATTGGAGATGCGGACATATTTGGAGTTGCAAAAGAAAGAGGTGAAAAAGCGAAAACTGAGGTATCATTAAATTCAAATGTGTTTTCTTATTTTAAGTTTTAGGACGATTTTAAAGAAGTAAGTTAATTGTAGTAATAGACAATTTCTTCTTTTAATTAAACTCCAAAAGCAGGAGATATTAAAACAAACCCGTAAATAAGTAAGATTCAGGTTACGATTTAGTCAAGTTGCCTTACGGTAGCTGATAAAAAGCATATTAGGCGCGATTACATGAAACTTAACTGAATAATTGCTAAGGAACACTGCATGCTGTTGCCCTCCTTTGATAAACATGGCATTTGAAAGTAAAAAAGAGTCTATGCGAAAATAAACTTTTATATTTTAGCTTTCCGTTGGAATTAATGTCGATAATGTTGCTTTTCAAAGTAATGTTGAGTCTATTTTCGGAAAACATACATGCTTATGTATGAAGCTTTAAATTTTTAATTGTTGCTCAACGAATCTTGAGGCAACTAAACATTCGACCCTCACAAAACTTTGTTGTGTCGGCTTTTTGATCTCTATAAATCGTTCCGCTATTTATTTTTACAAGTGTAACATTAAACTGTTGTAGTTTCTTTTATTTGTTTTTGATGGCAGCATTAAATCGGAAAAGACTTCTGAACAATATATCTGAATATAACGAGTAATTGGTAGCTGGTTGAGATGATCTAAAACACTTTTTCAGAAACCATTCCCATCATTCTACAGCACAATATCCCCCTGAACAAAATAAAACCAATTACAATTTATTAAAATGTATCCGTCATAAAACCATCAGTAAGTCAACAGTGCTCTATAATCAGTCAAACTTACAATAACCAACGTAATAAATTAAGAATCAATTAACAGTAAAATTACAGCCTGTTCACATAATTCAAGAACTTCTTTACGTCTTGCTGGTACTGTTCCGAACTCGACGAACCATAACAGGGGTTTAATATGTGCATATAAACTAAACCGCTTTTGGTAACCAGAACCTGCGGAAGAAACATTGCTATGTAAGTCCATAAACAACAATTTGATTTTTTACCATGTATGAAGCTCCATCATTTCTTAATGATCTAGGAGAAAGTTTCATACAAACGATGTTTTCGCTAAAGGGAACCGAATGCACAGGGTACAGATCGCTGACGGCAAGGTCCCACACATGGATGGTGTTGGTGCGGTCTTTCGCATAAAAGACGCACGGCTTATGGTTGGACCACTGCAACAGGTCAATGCTGCTCTGATGGACGTCGTCTTTGTTGGACATCAGCATGAGCGGCCTCTCTATTGATCGAGAGAACAGCGCAATGGCCCCGTTTTCATGCCCAGTGAAGAAATACAGTGGCGAAAATGAACTGACCTCTACGAAGTTTGCCTGAGATGTTGCTCCTGAAAAGGGAGTTACGTTAAATTTTTGCATTAAAGATTTGTTGAAATCACCAGGTAAAAATAACATAAGCTATATGAAGTTGATTAAAGACAAACCATCTTAGTTCATTTCGTGTAAGAAAAATTGAGTGGATCATTTTTAGAGCAGCATATATTGTTATAGTTTCTTGAAAATCATTGAAAATATTTCTGTAGTTTGGAAGTTTTGTTATTATATTTCAGATTAAAGGGGTTCGATGGGATAGTGTACGTGCAATGCATGACGCCACATCCAGATAGCGTCATTAAGCCTCTCCTATCCAATTCCGAGTCTAACTTCCAGGCGGCTTCTATATTGAGATAGGGGTGGTGAACTCTGAAAACTCGAGAAATCCCCTTGGAGATCGAGTAACCAACCTCGGTGAAAGAAGGGGTCGAGCCTAACGAGAGCGACAGAAATGGTTCTCCGAAAAGGGGGTTGGGAAAGGGGCTAGCTACCCCAGGGTGTGAAAACCTATAGCCCGAAATACGGAAGCTCAAAGATCAGAAAGCCCGACTGATCAATGGAAAAAAGCAGCTATGGAAAAGGAAAAGAAAAAACGACATAATATTAACAATATGGAATGTGCTAAGCTTGTATAGAGTTAGAACTACGGAAGAACTCAAAAATGAACTAATAAGATATAAAACACACATGGCAGCACTACAAGAAATACGATGGAAACAAAACGAGATAACAGACCTCAAAGAGTTTGCACTGTTCAATAGTGGCAATAAAAACAACACGCTAGGTACAGAATTTCTAGTTAACAAGAAGATAATGCACTTGATAACAAATTTCAAAGCAATACACGAACGAATTAGTAAGCTACGAATGAAAGGCACCATGTACATAAGCTGCTAGAAACACACTAGAAATAATATCCGAATCAACACCAAAGCAACACGCCAAAATAATCCTGGGAGATATAAATGCACAAAAAGTAGGCAAGGGAATAGCGTACAGCTTAACAATAAAACAACACAGCCAGCATGATATCAGCAATGAAAATGGGCTGAGGCTCATAGACATTGCAAAAAAAATATGTAAATTTCCAGTACGCTATTCCCACCCCAAAAACATACACAAAAAAACTTGCTACACCCTAATGGAGGAACTCGCAACCAGCCAGATCACTTCCTCATAGACAGAAGAAATACTTCAAGTATTATCGATGTGAGAAACTATCGGGCCACATTCTAGTACAAAGAAGATATAGACAAAGAATAACAAGTCGGAAAAGGAAAAAATATAAAAACGACAGAGTGAAATTACAGTAAGAAGAAGAAAGTTAAGTAAAATATTAAAAAAGAATAGCATCACTGCTGGGAAAAACATCAATTACTAACAAAAGCACCCAAGAGAAATGAGAAAGTATTTTGACAACACTATATACCGCGGCAAACAAAACCATAGGAGAAAAAACTAAATCAAAACGAAACAAATAGTACTATGAAGAATGTAGGGCAGCACACAAAAAAAGAAATGAAGCTAGAATGAGAATGATCCAAAGAAAAACAAGGGTCAATATTGAAGAATACCAAACCGAGAGAAGATATCGCCAAAACTTATGTAGAAACAAAAAGAGAAGATACGAGAAAGAAGAAATAGAAAAAGTCAAAAAACAAAAACAAAAAGAGGGCTACCAAGCCAGAAGAAACATATGCAAAATCAGAGAAGACAAGTTAATAACAAATGACGAATAAATAACAGATAGATGGAAGGTATGTATTTAGCAACTACTCAGCTGCAATGATAACGAAGAAAAAGAGCAGGAGAACAAAGATATTCAGTACTACGGTTCACACATAAACATACCACCGCCAATGAGAGAAAAGGTGAAACAAGTGAAGACACTCTAGAGGCACAAATCTCTGGGAGAAGATGCGATAACAACCGAATTAATACAAAACTGAGAAGAAAAACCAATCAGCAAACTACAAGAACTAATGCAAAGTATATGGATCGGAGAGCGAATGCCGAGAGAATAGACACAAGCAATAATCTAATCTAATATATGGTCCAATAAAAGAACGAGACCAAGAATGAGTTATGATTTAAGATCCAGGCATAGTAGCGACAATTAAGAAGCAAAGACTAAAATGGGTAGGCCACCTAATAAGAATAGGAAGTGGAAGAGCGCCCAAAAAGGCATACGAAAAAAATTCTGAGGATAGGAAGAAACGAGGACAACCAAGGAAAAATTGGAGCGAAGACGTAGAAAACGATTTAAAGAAATTAAGAATAAGAACTTGGAGAAGAAAGGCACTAGACAGAGAGGAAAGGAAGAAGATTCTACAATGACCGTTGAGCCAAAAGATAGATAGATTCAAGATTAAATCACCTATCGTTTTTAGGGCATTTTCTGCCATTCTTCTGTTGCTACCATCATTAACTTAACTTTTGTTGGATAATGGGCTAGAGGCTTTCATTTGCATTCGTGTCTAGAGACTGTTCCGTCCATGACGAGTTTGATGACACGGATGACCATTTTCTATGAAAACAGCATTTTCCTCAACGAAAATGTTATCTATTGTTGAAGACAGGTGGAAGTCTATCATTCAAAATATCACTGTATTTAATGGAATTTACATCATCATATAAACTAAACGTAATTTATCACCATACCACGTGCCACTTATTCCATTATGCTAACTCCCCCATATTCTACAGTACTATAACTAAATTTACAGTATTGACCTTTGCTAGAAAAATTACGAATGCCATTTAGTCGGAAATATTTTTGTTGCCTAATTTCTTTTTCTTCTTGTTGGCGTTTGAGTTAGTTAGCATTGAGTGGTGGTTCTGTTTTTCCATAACACCTGCGCCAGTCCGGCTACTGTTTTTCAGGGGCCTTTAACTATTTTCGTTACCACTGCCCATTTTGTCAGTTTCGACAGCTGATCATTTATTGCTCCTTTTAAATCAAGTAATATCCCTATTCACTGTTGATGAGGATATTTTCATAGATGCCCTTATTTCTTCTTACAAAACAGCACAATCAACCTTGTCTATGGTAAGCCCGTAACTGAAATCTAGATCTTTGCGTGATTTAAACAAAACTAAACTGCGTATATATTTTTAACAATGTTTTTTAGCTGCAGGTAGTTTTCCATTTCTCATACTTAATTTTTATTATATTTATTCTGACACTTTAGTCTATTTTAAAAATCAAATATTTAGACCAAATAAATTCTAGAATAGTAAGTACACAAAAAAATCATACCTGAGTTATATTTGCTCGGATAAGATTTTGCTCCAGTTGTTAAATGATGAACTACGCAGCCGTAGTTTGTGGATATAAACAAATGGTGTGGCTCTAATAAGTTCGTTTTCATGTCAGTACATAGTAAATTGCCTAAATCTGGATATAAATCCTTCAAGGACACTTTTGAATTTTGTACTATTGATATGTAGTTCCAAGGCACTAAATTTTTACCGTTTAGGCTGTTCTTTGCAATTACGCTCCAAAATATTAGCATCCCACTGTCATCTAGTGAGCATATCTGAAAAAGAAGGTCATTTAGAAGTGAAATCTACTTTCGCCCTGAGTGAGGACATTACCTGATTATTATGAAATTCCGAATCAAAACTGTTATGTAATAATCCATTGCTAGTAATTAATGGTTCGATTGCGACTACTCTACAAGTGTGCCCACAATTGATTTCTGTTGTATAACTTGGAGTTTGAAGTCTTTCTTTCTTTGAAGCGTGATTACCTTCATGCATATTCCATACCGCTATTGATCTATACAAATTAATGATTAAAATTATACTTCATTAAGTGCACCTGCACCTACCCATCACATAATCCACCAAGTAATAAATTCTTCATTTCCTCAATATAGTAGCAGGAAGATAATTCTCCAGTAGCAGCTAGTATGTTTTCAGGCTCATCGAGTTTTAATATACCCCAAATGCATACGATACTTTTCAGTGACAGATCCTCTATGTTTTCTCCATGGAATTCCTTGTTTCTTCCATGGATCGTTAAAATCTTTATGGTAGTTGTGGAATAAGACGATGCATAAGTAACACACCTGTGCTTTAAAAGTTCGTTAGAGTTTGTATCAAATTTAATGTAGCCGCTACTGAATGGTACGTCTTTATTTTGATGAACGCCTTCTGAAGAGTTTTGTGAGGTTTCGTCTAGTATGGTCAACACCACACGACCAACAGAAGAAATAAATTTGTTTAGTTTCTTATAATTGATATAGTGACTCGTTATTGTTGTTTCGCTGCTAGTATCATCTCCTACTCCTACAAAATCCTTTTTATACGTATCTAAGTAGTGCGGATCAGCACTGTCAATTTTAGAAAACGTGACTGGACATTGAGTCCACTTATTCGCAGTTTCGATAACATCCGTCTGGATTTCCTCGCTAATGTCGTCATCTCCGGTTTGGGTAGGAACTTGCACGGTATTCGTTTTTCCGTAATTTCTAATAAAATCGTCATATGGTATAGCGGGCATGTTAATTAAGGTAAAATAGTAATGGTCCAGCCGAATCATGCTTAGGATTTCCTCTCCCCTTTTCTTTCTTTTCTCCAGGCTTTTGTTTTGCTTCCACTTTTTCCGCGCATTCACGAAATTTATGCACTGCGCGTTCCCTTGTAGCGACGACTTTCCGTCTTCAAAACCCTCATCCGATAACGACGCCATGTTGCTGCGATTATAATTTTCTAATTCGTTTGATTCTTTGATGTTATCCAATAGCTGCTTGTGCTTAGTTTCTTGCATATCGAAGTTCCCCGAATCTAACATTCGCTCCTCGTCGGTCCCCATTAACGCCTTTTGCTTTTGAATGTTATCGTGCACAGATATATCGCTACTGCTGGTTTCTTCTTCACCTTCGAGAATGTCCTCGCTGGATGAAGAGGATCCAGAGGAACGGTACTCCTCAAAATCAGACTCGTAAGAATCGAAGTCATCCTCGTAGTCGCATTCGTTTTCATCTTTGTCTTTTGGTAGTTCTTGCTCGTAGCTTAAGTCTGAGGATGTGAGGGAGGGCGTTTCGCTTATTGGTATATCAGGCCCAGCAATATTCGAGTTGACAATGCTTCCCCTTTTTAATGTTGCAGTTCTGGGTCGCTCCATTGTTTCGTCATCTAATTTAGAATTTTCAAACGAGCTAGAATTGTTGCTCGGTATCTTTTTTGCAATTTTCTTTTCGCTTTGTTCCTTAATCGAAACTTTGTCGACCATATTAGTTGGTTTTGTACTCACTTGTTCTTTAAGGGCATTGGCGTACATGTTTTTGCTAGGAAAAAATTGGGTTTTCGTAACTCTGTTACTAGGCGGCGTTTCAGGCGCATTTTTTCTAGATTTAGTTGGAACACTTTTACTTGTTGATGATGCTGCTTTGCTGGCAGTGGCAGTTTTATTCACAGTCCTGTTTACTTTAGGCGAATTAGATGTAGTCGATACCCCTCTACGGCTATCTACTTTAGATTTTGCAGCTTCTGTTTTAGTTAGACTTTTTAAAGTCTTAGTAGCGCCCCCGGTACCGGACGATGGTCCTATTGGCTTGAGTGATAACCTCGATTTGGTTGTGGTTCCGGCTCCTGAAGAGGAGCTTGTTTTTTGGAGGCCGTTTCTTTCTCTACTCGGGTCCCGTTGTTTTGATTCTGCAAGTTTAGAACTACCGCTCGTGCTCTTTCTTAAGGGTTTCGACATCTTTTTTGTTCTGGGAAATACAGAAATGTTTAATTTTGCACGAATGGTGCTTTTGTCAGCATTAAATTTACCTGTGTGAGCAGTTTTATTTTAAACAATTGCCCGAAGTGAAGTACATAACTACAGCACTTTTGACAGTACTAAACTTGACACAAATATGCGATGACTAAACACAACACGTGCCCCTTCGTAGCGGAGCCTCGAAATAATCAATGGCGATGTCGGTTAATTTATGCATGGGTAGTTGCGAAGGGATCAATAGCAGATGCATGCGAAACAAACAGCCGGTAAAAATATCGAATTTAATGCTGGTAATACAATAAATATCACAGAGTTGGTTGTTACAGTACTAAGCGAAGTTCAACAGTCTCATAGTGACGTGTGTTACCAACTGAGCCGTATGTACATAATTCCTACGATTGCTACACGTAGTTTTTAACGAATCACACAATTAAACCAACTAAAAACGGGAACTCAGCAGCAGGGCCGCGCACGCGAGGTAAACAAACACAGTGAGTGTTGGTAAAATCGCAGAACTCGACGACGGGATGCACTGCTGAAGGTTGTTCAGGATGGTTTCGTATTGGCGGACCATCTTGTCCGTGTTCTTGGACGTGGGGATGTCGCGGAAGCGCACGGTGTTATCCTTGAAGAGTATGTTCGGCTTGCCGTCGAACAGGCCGAACAAGGTGAAGGCGGGCGTCACGGACTTGAAGGTCCTGCCGAAGAGATCATCCATCTGGAGGAACACGTCCAGGGAGTCCTTCTTCCACATGTCGCTCTTGTTGGCTCTGATCATGGCGTAGCCGAGCGGCGCCCAACTCAAGTGGCACATGTTTCCTTCACATAGCAGTTTGTAGTCCTGCGAGTTCTGCTGCACGTTGCCCTTTTGGCGCAAGTCTGCAAGTAATGTAAGTTGAAAGTAAGCCCTTTTAATTTAAATCAAATCTTTATTTATTTGGAGAAGTTTAAGACATTGTAGTTACTAGAAAAGGACATGAATAAAGCGTTGTTATTCATCGTGCAATGAAAATCTGAACGTTTAAAACTCTTCCAAAAATTTCGCCTTTCTTCACTTCCGTTATGTAACTCTTAGTTCTACTAGAAAACTTTTTTTTCTTCAAAAATTAACGCATTGTCGAAAAACAAAGATTAATCCAAAACTTTTTAAATTCAGAAAAAATATTTGAAACAATGGAATTATGCGGTGTATAATGAGTCTCATTTCAGTTCTTTGTTTAACAGTTAATCCTTCTCTGGGGGTGAATGTGAAACCATGTGAATTCTCCTATTTAATTTACTCGCTGAACACTTGTGAGCTCTAATTATTTTGCCTTTAAAGGACGAGTTGTGTTAGAATTTTTATTTCCCGATTTTCTTTTACAAAGTATTTTTACTAAGAGGCTAAGACTAAATTGCAGTAATACTGTTCTGTGGGTTACGGTGATGGCTTTAACCGCAACTATTCAGTAGTGTGTTCTTCATGACTACCGTGAAAAAAGCTAAGATCATGTTCTTTCTAAAAATGCAGCAATTTCAAACTATGCCAATTTCATTTTTTATTTGGGCAGATTTCCTCTCTTGTGTTAACAGTTTTTGTTGCCCTTACAATAACAAAAACTTTTCCCCTCTTAAATAATTTTTTGTCAACGAACTGTATTTCCAATGGATGAACATGCAGTGCTCTGATTTGCAGCTTTAATTTTTCTTCTCTTATTTCTCTCTTTTATCTAAAAATTCTTCTTTCTTTCTTAAGAAGAAAATCCACAAATCGTGCTCTTCATAGTTTATTACTTTTATGAATCGGCTAAGGTCTTTTTTATTGTGAAATGACCTTTTCAACTGTAAAGGTATTTTTGTGTTTTAGTAAGCGCAAGAATTACAGCTGTATATTTAGAATATTTTGTCTTTTCTCTTTATAGTTGGATAACTTGCTGCTTTGGTTGACTTCGTTCTGGTAGAAAACTAGATATGTCAGAAGTTTCTGTAGCGCAGTATCACAATGTGACTATAATAAACTGTTTGCAAAAGTGCTATTAGAATGATTTTTAGTCCACTAGATGGACTCTTTTGGTGATATTTATAAATTCGTTAATTAGTATGATTACAGTTATATAGAGTGTGTTCTTGATTTCCTCTTGCTGGTATAGCAAGACGTAAAGTGCGTAAGTTTCGATTTATTCAATGAGACTCATCCATATGTTTTTTGAACTCTATGTTCTTCCTCTGCTCAGTAGAATTAATAACCAATCTTCCAGATTAAATTACCGAATGTGGAGTATTTTGAATCGCTGCAATTCTTTCTAATCTTTTTATTAGAGGTAATTAGAGGTAATATATACAATTGAGTATAGTGATCAATTGTACAATTAGGTCGAATCTTCTGACCACCTTTTTTGAACTCCTCATTGAAAAGTAGAATAGGAATGTCTGATAAACCCGACCCATTGAAACACCCCTAAGGGGGGTTTTCCCGCTTTTTTTATTTTAAAGTGACATATCTCATGAATGATAATATATAGAGTGCTGAGACCTTCATAGTTGATTGGTTGGTCTAAGTTTGAGTTTCCAAGGTGTTTATGAGTTTCAAAATTTGTATATATTACCGTTTCGTCCCCTGATCTTGTTATAATTATAACTTTGTGATAATATGAGTCTGCCCAACCATTGGTCATGGTTGAATTTTCTGTCACAATATTTTTAAAGCAACCTGTGCCCAAAGTAGTTCAATAAGCTTAGAAAGGTTATAAATATCCCTCTGTGGTATCTCTAAAGTCTTTCTTTCTCCAGAAAATGAGAAGAAATGAGATATTTTGTTTAAAAGGTAGTATGAATTACATTTTCATACCCTTATATTTTAATCTATATTTTTTCTGTCAATTTCATTTTTTGTTATTATTTATTCTAGAGCAGTTCTTTTTCAAATCGATTTAAATTTCCCATTTTCCGTTTTTCCAAGAGTAAAATTTATTTTTTGAAATTAAATTTGAATTCGACTACCAGATCACTTTTAAGTGCAAGTACAACTTCAAGTATACTGCACAAAAGTGAATATATTTGCAACATTTAAATTTTGAAACAGATGTAATCAATCATACGTTGTATTTTTTACGCTCAATTAAACTCAGTTTGTCCGAGACTAAACATAGGAAATTAAATTGTTTGTGCTTTTCAAAATGAACAAAAAGTATATAATCTTTCTGAAAATGTTGCAGGTGCAAATTCTAAGAATGTGACCGGAATCGAAAAATCTACAGGGGCGGTACAATATTTGATGACGCAGGGTAAGTTCCCACTTAACGTTTTGATGGGATTCAAATGTTTTATCTCCTAATGTTAATTATAGAAACAAATTTCAGGACGTAACTTATGATATGAAAAGTAACAAAAAGGTCATATGAGGTCCATCACAGAGGGAAATCCTGTTTTTATGTCGTTAGCTTTCCGTAAGAATACCTCTCTCAGTTAAAGTGTGCTATATTTCATTTTTGCTTGCAGGTCTCTTTCTAAGTGGGCGTGTTTTGCAAAGTGCTGTTAAAATGACCCGTTATTGAGATCGGGCATAAGCAGAGATGATTCACACGCGTGGACCAGCCAATGGAAACGGTTAGGAGAGCTCGCAAGTTCACCAGGAAACCAACTGAATTACAACATTTTTGCAGCAGTGTTTCGTCATTTTTGTGAGACGGGATCGTTTGGTGGCAGGGGTGAATACGGAGTTCAAGAAGAATTCAAGAACGCGTTCTACAAGCGACTGCGTTGAGTATCAAACACGAAAACCGCTACTATTACCATCATTTGCAAGCCAGTGTTGCAAGCGAATTTTCTTCTAAAAGAAAAGTTTTGTCGTTGTTTTTGTCACTATCATTATAGATTTTCTGTCGACAATCATCTTTACAGTCGAAGGTACCTTTGATAGAAGTAAAGTTCTAATCATCAGCGACAATTTACTATCAATGTTAAGCTGGGATTAATGGTGACCATTTAGTTGGACCAGTCGTTCATAATAGTCCAGTGTAAGTGTAATTTCTGTCTTTATTGCTTAAAGATATAACCCTGGCAGTGTGAGTTGGCTGATGCATGATGAAACTCCACCTCGCTTTAGGATTCAAGTTTCCTCAATAGATGAGATATGGCGAGTTTTTGATATGCAGATATTTAAACGTGTCATTACAGTTTGCGACGGTATTCGGATAAAGCCTGGAATATTTGGACAATCCACGATGTCAGATATAAACGACATAGCGTCGTGCAATGTTTTGTGATGTAATGAACTAGTATTATAATCTCACTGCGCATTTTAAAGCAGAGGTTTATATGAACTTTCTTTTAGTTCCCTTTCCTATTAGGAATCACTTCCGTGTAGTTAACACTCATCCTGAATTTAGACAAATTACTTTCATTTTGTTATTAACTCTAATTTGTTCCACCCTTAGGGAGTAATCTGAGGCAGTAAAATGTTTTTGTGAGTAAGCTTTATTAAACTTTATGGTGTAATTTAATTAGCTTAAATATTTTTTATTTGTTGCTGTAATATTTTAGAATCATCCCATATTGGTTCGTCTTTATTTGGAAAATTTTTTATAGTTAAATATTTAATTTTCTTTAGTTATTTATCTGTGTGTATTGGTCTTTCGTATACTTAATGTAGCTGTATATTTAAAAAATTTAGGTTTATTACCTTACTTACTAAGTCCTAAGCCTTTCTACCTTTAGATGTAAGGCTAGTGGGGTTGAGCCTCGTATCGTTGCTTCCGTTGTTTTCTATCTTGAGTTTGGTTTCATATACTCTGCCATTTTATTCCCCTTTTCACTGCTTCTTCTTTTATTCTGTTTAACCATCTTGTTCTTGGACGTCCTTTCTTGTTTTCCCCCTGCACTCGACTCACACACTTTTTGTAAATCTTTCATCCGGCATTCGACACACATGTCCAAATCATCTGAGTGGTCCTTCTGTAATATTTTCATTAATTGGCTCTATTTGTAGGTTTTGTCTGAACGTTTGGTTTCTTATTTTGTCTCTCCTGTTCTTATTTTCTATTCTACTCAAGAATCGCATTTTCATTGCGTTGATTCTCGATTTTTGCTTTTCTGTTAATGTGCAAGTCTCATTGCTGTATGTAATTATTGGCCTAACCGTTTTTTTAACAATTTCTGCTTTTATCTTTTTAGGTTTATCACCTTTTGTCCATTGTTGAATATTTTTATCTGTAATTTTCTATATTTTTTAGTATTTGAAAGACTTATTAAGTGCTATTACAGTGAAACACAAAATAAACAAATAACAAAAAAATCGTCAACTCACCAGGTTCGATAATTTGCATGTTACTCTTCTTTTCCCTTACTTTATTATTAAAGTATTTATAATAAATATCCTCTTCGACTAAATAGTGTGCTGATCTTAAATTTTTGGGGAAATATTTTGTGCTTGTTGATCTTTAGTCTTGAAGAAAATTGATTTATATTTTTATTATTGCTTTAATTCTCTTTCTTTTTGTTTCTGCATTTTGTGATTTTTTATGATGACGGAATCCATTTTTCTTATGCGTTCAGTGTTTCAGGAGTTAGAAGGATTATTCAGTTCTTTCAATTTGTGTGTGCATCTTAAAAAAGAAGAAACCATTGCATATAGTACTATTTATCAAATTTAGTACTGCTGTGTTCATCTTCTAAAGCTTTTCTGTTATCTGTTCTATTTTACCGGTCTGTTTCTAGTTTCATTTGTGATTAATCGATTTTGGCAGTTGCTCATTTCAGACAATGTTTAGTTGTTCGAAATGTGAAAAGCAGTTGAAATTTGTTATCGTTTTGGTAAACAAAAATAATTTGTTTAGCTGAGTGTGCATTAGAAATAATTATCCACTTCGTTTGCATTTTAATACACCTGGTGCCTTATAAAAACATATACGGAGCGAAACATGAATTAAACATGAAGGTAACACGTGTGAACGTTTTTGGACGTGGTAAACATAAAACCAAACTCAATTACAAAAAGCTACAGGATTGCGCAAGAGTAACATTTTTAACCTTTAATTAACATTGTTCATAAATTAGGTATGTAATAGTTTATTGTCTCCAAGTCCAAGTCCAACTCTCAATATTCCATCATTTTATGTTAGTTCTTTTACCTGTTCCAGGGCACTTAAAATAATATAAGCATAAGAACCGTGCAATTTAAAATTTACTTTAAGGGCATAATAAAAATTTAAATAAATGACTACGTTCAAAATAATAAAGCCATAAAAAATAGACATAAATCAAAGCTAAATTAACATCAATTAACTTTGAAAGCTAATAAATCATATATTTGTTATGGACTTCATTGTAAAAATTTCCGAGTGTAATAATTAAATTTAATATTTATCATAGCATGAGAAATAATTTTGTAATCAGTCAAAATTATAGTATAGCAAAAATAAGTTTCAGGACGTACCCTTGAAGAAGTTTTCAAAAGCATTCTGCGACAAAAACGCTACGTCAGCGTTCTCATGAGTGAGGCATCGCATGGCTCCATAATCTCCCTCGTACAGATCGCCCTTGCAGAGCCCCTTCAAACTAGCAGGCTCGCCGCCAGGCAAGTTCGGAACACAACTAGTGCTGAAGAAATTAGCCATGCCTTTTTTAGAAAGACAATCCCTCAACAGGTGCTTGCTCTGCAAAGAATGCACCACCGAGTTCCAAGCTATCCCATCGTACACCGGGAAGCAAGCCTTCTTTCCTTTGAGATCGCTCAGCGAACTTATCCCCGAATCCTTCTTGACCACGGCGACCGTTACGTACTTGTCCTCGTCTTTCGCGGTTTCGTAGAACAGCGTCGACAGGTTGTAGTTTCTGTAAAAACAATCGTTAGAAAACTGGCATTGGGTTGACGGTCGTCACGTACGTTTTGGCGAGATTGACCAGATCTGGCGGCACCATGACGAGATCGACCAGGTTGTCCGTGATGCCCTGCATGCAGTGCGTCTTGTTGTCAGCCTTGAGGCAATCGATGTCAGGTTCAATCCCGTACACAGTGGCAGCCTCGCGCAGCCAGCTGCACTTAGTATTCTCCAGGTTGGACGTCGTGCAAATCCGCACTGTTCGCGGCGGGTGGCACCCCGGGAAGCTATTGGCGCTAAGGAAACCGGTCGACTTCGCCAGGTAGCTTTCTATGGCCTCTATGGGCTCTACAGCTTTAACGATGTAGTGATATGTTTCAATCAGATTCAGCAGAGCTGACTTCCATGAGTTCGGGTCGTCGTGCGATAACGAAGACATCAGCTGCTGGATATCTTGGGCCGACGTTCTGTGGAAGAACAAATTTGTATTTACATTTCTAGCAAATGCATTAGCTGTTACCTTTTAGTAGCAACAACAGGCCACGGATTAGCTACCCAGACGCATGGCTTCGATGTCGAATTTACGGGAACGATCGTGTCATTTGGACATAGGAAACTGAACCCGGTTGGGCTTGCTATTGAGTGGGATGTGTTCAAACCAAAGTGACCGTTGACATCATCTAGACGCGCCCAGGATACATCGCCAGCCCCGTCCGTCAGGCAAAGTAGGGGGCCGCTTCGTCCCCAATACTTATCATCTTTCGAACACGATCTGCGAGTGTCGCATAATTCGCATAGATTAGGGTATTTTTGTTCTGAAAACAATATATCAAATGTAGCTTTCATGTTTTTAAGGAAATGAGGTATTTATTATGCTTTTACAATTCAGAGTTAGATGATTAAAATAGAAATTGTTATCTATGCGAGCAATAATTTGAATAAGTTCTTTTGATTAGAGTAATTGGTTAAAAAGCTTATTAATGTAATAATCCAATTGTAAAATATGTATTACACTACTTACTGAGCTGTCGATCAAGATTAGGCTCGTTGACCCAAGGCCCAGCCTTGCAGCACGATTTAAAGTATTTCGAAGAGGCTTTAATTTTATTCTCCGTAAGAGTTAGGTAAGGGCTGCAGCTTTGGGGGACCACCGAAACTTCCAGGTACTAAAAAAGTAGCGTTAATGTGTGCACAACAGACTACTCTATGTTTTTACATTGGACAGAATCCGAGTCCACCAGTCAAACTGGTGCCCGTACCCGGGATGGCAGAACTTTTTGTCCCTGAGGTCGTACCTGTTCCTTATATCCGCCGCGTCATTAACCACGGCAACAACCTCGTACTCGAAGGCTTCTGCAAATAAAAATCAGGGAACTTCAGCGAATTTGAAAAGCCCGGCTACTAACCGTCGACGTATCGCATTTCGTTGGTGATCAAGACCTCCACCCGAAGGCTGGAGGCCGCTACGAGGTCTTCTGGCGTGAACACGGCAAAGTCTGCGTTTCCCTTGGAGATTCTTCTCAAACAGTCTAATCTGCAAAGATGTACGTTATTTTCGGATGGTAAACATAGAATGAGATGATGAGCATAAATGAATAATTATGTAGTCTACCTTGACTTTTATTCGAAATCTACGGAAGCTTACCTATCTAATCCAATGACACATTCGACTTTGCTGTCTGGCCCATCCAGAACAGGGCAGTACCTTGCAGCTTTTCTAAAGCTGCCTCGGCCATCGACGACACATACTTGATCTAAAAAAAATGCAACAGTAAAGTTAATAATAGAGTACTCGTGCACGGAGTGGTGTGCCTGACATACGGCACATTAACCAGAGGGAACAACCTTGGCAGTGTTTGCAACAATTCAGGTGGGACTTTGACCAGCATCTTTCGCGCGAAGAACAAGTTGATTGCCTCGAGGCGCGCTTTACCTGGCCAGCGCCAATTTGTGGAACAGCGGCCGAGTGGACTTACCACTCTCCGAGGAATTCCCCTAAACGAGTGGCAGCCCGGGGCTTTACTCAACTGCGAAACGGTAGCAGTTAAGTAACTAACGAGCAAAATTCCAGGTGTAACGGTTTTACCACGAGTTATTTACCTATAATGACTCTATTAGGAGCTGACTCACAAGCACCACTTTTTACGTTTTCATTGTAGCAAGACCAGCCGCGACTTATTTGAATATGCAAGCCGCTTGCAACCTTGAATTAGATCGCAAGTTCATTAACGTAGTGGGAAAAAATCGGGGCTGCCATTTAAGCGCGGATGTTTGTCTCGTTTTATAGGATTGTAAATGTCATCGGCGGAGAGGTGAATTGGGTGAAGGATCTTGGGAGTTGTGCAAGACAATCGTTCTGCATTCTTCTGCGCAATTCAAGCTGCACAAAATTTTCTCTCTTCCTACTACGCAATTGCTGAAGTGCCAACACCTTACAAGCATACGTAAGTGGTAAGCGAGCAGTAAAGTGCAACTATTTTTTCAACTGATTCATTGCAACAATGTGAATGTTAAAGTGTTATCAGTTGCAGCAACTCGGGTTATCTGAGGAAAATAACTTGGCGACTACGCAGATGCGCTGCATCAAATATTAATTTATTCGTATGTATATAAAATTAGCAAGCACATTTTTTGTCGTGGTACTACACTGGAAATGGATAATTCTATGGGCGCTTTGTTACATTCATTATACTGTAATACACAAACCTCGTGATGACACAATAAAAAATCAAATTTATGCAATACATGCTTGTCTTGAAAATATTATAAATTAAATAAATAGAAAATTTTGTTCTAAACCAGTTATCAGTACGCTTTTGTATAATTCGAAGGATCGCATCAGTTGCTCACAATTGGGGAAAATTTTTAATTGAAGAAAATCAGAAAAACTTTAGAAAGTCTGGATTCCGGACTAGATGTTTCAGATAGAAAGAAGAATAAACTTATATGAAGATTACTTATAGTTTAAACATAATCGTCAGTACACTTCCTGTAATCTTAAAATGCACTCTAGTAGACTGAAAGTGGCAGCACCGTTTAATTTAGACAATGTCGTTGAAGTAACATTTTTCCACACAGAAACTATAAGACAAAGTTTGAATATTGAGTACTGGAAGGAAACAAGCAGTTCACATAAAACTCCATAGTCTACAGAAAATTATTTTATTAGTCCTGAACCATAATGTCAGTACATTTTAAATTGATGGTGTGCTTGTAGTAAAGCGTTAAAACGATTGTTTCCGACAGAAACTATAAGACTAACTTTGAATAATTGAGTACTAGCAATTTCAACAGTTCGACTTTTTGAAACTCCACTAGATCATAGAAAAAGTTATTTATTAGTCCTGAACCATCGTCGTATTTTAAATTGATGGTGTAGCATGTACTGTAGATGTTCGACAAAATAGATGGCTGACTTTTCTTCGCTGGGCAATTGTCACATCGACTTTTTGAGACTTTACTGATCATAGGAAAAAAGTTATTTTTGTTTGAAACCCCGAACCGAACTGAGATACATTACTTAGGTCAAGATAGATGGCTGACCCGATCGCTGGGCTAAGGTGGGAGCTGGCTCTTTATGTTGTCACGAGAGTGTCTGCGGTTATCAGAAAGTATACTCCTAGGTAAAAACATTATTTATTTGGTCCTGCTTCTAAATAAAGCTTACTCTTAGTTGTCACGAATGTCTGCTTTATCAGACAGTATACTCCTAGGTAAAAACATTATTTTTTGGTTTTCTAAGTTTATCTTGGTTGAGGGTTTAGACTTAGTAAAAAGTCTTGAAAGCAACAAAAGCGATGATTATCACACTAACAACATTATCTTTGCACAAGGACGATGTTTTCTCATCAGAAGATATCTCAGCACAAAAAAATATCAAAATTCCAAAAGTGGCCGAAGTGCTTAGCTATGAAGTACCTTAGGATTATATGTCGAAAGCAACTTTACTTGCACTTTAGAACTGCAAGCCTTTGCTAGAATATTTTCTATTATTTTATTTTGAAACAACCTATCATATAAGCGGGTTAAAAAACACGACGGATTAAGCTCATATAGATGAATTGTTAGTATTTTGAGTTTGTTGCTTTCTAGGTATGCTAGGTGCTCTAAAATTATTGGACGCAAAACGATTATGTTTGACAACTTGTTCGTGGAATTCATTTTATGACAATTCACAGATAGATAAAGTAATATCTTAAACAAGACTCGTTATAATTCGAATTTAAAGTTGCACGGAGACCTTGACGAGCATCTTGAAAAAACACACGCAAAGCTTGTAATAGGCAAGTCGAATAGGGAAGTATGTTCTACAAAAGGGCAATTATTAGCCTTTGAACTTTATTCGAGAATGAACTCATCTGAGAAAGGAATATAGTTAAGGATATAAAATCCAATTACTATATACCATCAATCTGCTGCAGAATTTGATGGAAAATAGGTATGAAGTAGCAGTCACTTTAATATCTGAAGGACAAAAGCAAAAGTAGTTCAAGAAAGTTTTAATTTTAGAGTAATAGAAGAATCAGATGTGTCCATAGAGAGGTGGAGGGACAATAAATTGATCAACAAAAAAAGGAAGAATACGAGCTTTTAGTCGAAACTGTATGTAAATTATAATAGATATAAATTTAATAAATTTGATAAAGAAAGTGTATCGTGAATGCTTGGGTAATAATGAAAAATAACAATTCAAAGACAACCGATACAGTTCTCCATTGAAATTTAAGAGAAAAATACTTACAACCTTGCAGTACACCAAGAAGAACCCATTCTATTTTCATCGCAGGCGGAAAATTCGATGGGACGGGCTACTGGCCTGAGTTTATTAAAATAGAAGAAAGGCACGGGGATTGGGGAAAAATCAAAATTCACTTGCAGCATCCAAAAAATGCTCTAAACTCTTTCATTCCGTAATTTTACCTTTTGGTACAGTTTCATAACCACACTTAATTTCGACAAGACATTTTTGAGGGTTTTTGATACAACGATAGTTTTAAGCTCCGTTTTTAGGTTCAAGTTTAAAAAAAAATGTTTAAAATGTTATGTATTGATCAGGATTCACATTAGCTAGAGGAATGTTTGATATTAAGTTAACCTTTTATTTCGTTCTTCTGTAAAACGTCTAAAGAGGGGTAGTTTAGGTACGGAAGCTATCAATAACTATGTCAAGATTCATACCCAACTATTCCACTAGGAACAGGAACTCTTTTGTTACTTAGGTGAACCTTCATACAACAATAACCTTCTCCTAACAATAAAATTGCAAAAAAATGTAATAACAAAATTAACAAACATGTTACGGTGCAAATAGGACAGAGGAAAAATAAAGATAATTGGCTGATTTTTATTAATTTTTGTAAGGACTTTTAAGGGGGTTTATGTATTAAGAACATTGTTGCTGTATAGAGAACATTGTTTTAATTTATTTATTAGACAAATCTTTAAATTCGTAAACAGTACAAGAAGCACACGAGAATTGAAAAATATATCGTTTATCTGTCAGATTCCGCAAGATCTATGTATTTTGCAACACAATCTAGAATCAAACCCAAATTCTAAATTCCCTTCTGCTGATTGAAAGCTTATTAAAAAAAATCATTATTTGTTATTACTTGACCTTTAAAAAATATGTGTAGTGGGAAACGTGGAAAGTTTCAAAAATGCAGTTCCTATTATTTTGCTTTTATAGTGTTAGAAGACCTTAGTTTTTTTTAATTTGCCCACTTCAAATTAATTTTCATTAGTTCATTGGTTCCACACAACCTTTGTATTTCAAACTCATTGCTCTAACAGTAGGAAATAAAACTGACACAACAGTAAATGCTGGACTAATTAAAAAAGTTTGCAGCAGCTTAGTGGGCTTTCCATTTATTAACTCGAGATAAAGGTTTACATGGAATTGTTTGTTACATATTTATATCTCCTATTTCGTCAACAGCTGGGGGCACAATCTCGCAAGGAGCGCGTCACACCCCAAATTGATTGAAGAGTTGTGGGCCTTAAATTAAATTAAATCTTGATTATATATGGCACGAATAAAATTTTTATCCAATTATTTGTTTCAGTCGACCTTTACATTTCGGGTATGCGAGCACTCCATGGGCATAAAATATCAAAAGAGGCAAAAAGCTTGAACACCTTCAATATCACGTACGATTGTGCCCGTTTGGTTTGTATGGTTCAAAATGGCCTTTCGATTGAATGATCATGTGCGCAGTACTGCACTTATAATTTCCGATTTTTCTTGCTTTATTTTGATATTTTTCTGAATTAATGGAGTATTCAGGAATTTGCTGAAAGGAATTTGTTTACGCAACATAGAAACTAATGATTTATACATTCGCACACTCGGATGGACAAGAAATTATACGCCTTAAAGCACCAAGGACGAGAAAAACATAAGGAAAATTAATCGACCGACAATTAATTATAATCCGGTTTTCTTAAAAAATAACATTATTTTTCTGTGGAATTGAAGAGATAATTTCGGGCACGAAATCGAAAGGGGAGGACTTACATTTGCGCTGGCACCGGACGGCTGATAAGAGCGTCAGAGCTGCGATAAGGCGCACGACTAATCGGCTGGCGATGGCCATGGCGCGACGCTGCCTCGACCGCGGTCTTCACAACACTGAGACAGCCTGAAGTCCCAAATTCAACGGCCACCAGCTCTTGTTCCTCACCATAAGTTGCCTGCTCTGCTCTTGCTCAACGACGTGCAAGGCCGCCGCTCGGTTCACACCATTTTCCCGGGTTTCCCGCCGTCCTTGCAGCTTTCCCGCTGGATTTCGCCGACCTGGCGTGCGTCGCTTTCGCAGAACGCGAAATACCTGGATAACGGGCCTAAATTTGCTCGACCACCTTGTAAGAGAGCCCATGAATATGTATTTGGTGGTCATTTGACTATTTACAATTCTAGCGTCATATAATTTGATACACTTTGTATCATGTATCTAAGGACGTGTGGTAAGTGGGCCGAAGTATCATGTGGTTATGTATGGTCTCTAAATACCGGTTGCTATTGGTGTAAATCTGCCAGTAACAGAGCTATTGTAGATAATGAGTGCGCATTAGTGTAACACCTAAAATTAAATTAAAAAATTAGAATACTAAGATTACTCTACATGTAAAACATAAATAGATACTTTATAGTACTTATTCTTTTAATACTACGATTTAATTTTGGATTAAGAAATTTTAATATGCACAATAAAAATATCTACAAAAAGAATTTCTTGAAAATAATTCATTTTTATTAGAACAAATCAAATTAAAAACATATTTTTGGCACGCATTGAAAGGCGAATTTGTTTATTTAAGGTTCTTATCAAGAAGGCTGAGAAAAGAAACAGAAGGACAGCTAGAGGAAGAGCGAGCAGCAATTAGAGAGGGACGACAGACACAGGACCATATTTTCACATTAAGAATGACTACGGAAAAGATGATAGACAGAGGAAGGAATTTATACTTGGCCTTCAGATGCGGAAAGTACTAGAACAGCTAAAAGTAAATGAGAATCTCGGAAGAGTAATAGAGAGTGTATATAAGTAATGGTGAGATTAGGAGAAGAACCGACGGAAGAATTCAGTATGGAGGAAGAGATCAAGCAAGGCGATAGTCTCAGTCTACTGTTATTCATTCTAGTTATGAACACGATGATTCAAAACAGCAAGCAGACAACCAGAAAGCTAAAGATAGGTAATTGGAAAATGGAGTCGGTGGAAATCCGAAACATGATATTGTGGTCTTAGCAGGAAGTAAAAAAAATAAAAGCAGTTGGAATAAAAATCAACATCAGCGAAACAGAAACAATGCACATATCGAAGCAAGAACACAAACCAGCACAAAGAATTAAAATAGACAACATAGACATGGAAGAAAAGTATCTAGGAATAATAATCTCAAATGATGGAAGAATAGACAGCGAAATATTAAATAGACTTCGATTCTAGTTGATCTACCATTTTCTGACTTTAATTTGTTTCTTTTCAGACGTAGCTAAATCGTTTATAAATTTTAAAGGGGAAGGAAGGGGGAGAAATAGAAACTACATTTGGAATTTTTTTATATTAAGAGTAGCATCGTAGCAGAGATCGACTCCCAACATCAATAGAATTTATTTAAATTTATGTATAGTCATAGTAAAGCGCTATATCTCAGTCATACAACACATTGTAAGAGGTGCCGGTTTTAATAACATAACCTGAAGATCAGTGATGAGATGCGAAAAGCAACATTTGTAATACTGACTTCTTTTCTCTTTTTCACTAAAAAATGCCAGTGCAGCTTAGAAAGTGGTTTGTGTTGCTTTTAGAGGGGATGTTAAGTTGAAGATGAGGAACCGAACCAGTTTTGGATGTGTACCACATGGTAAAGAGGATTTATTTTATTTTACTTTTTTATTTTAAATGCAAAATTACAATGTACTCTTATCATTTATGAGTATTTAGTAATTGTGATAGCAATGAAAATGTTACGAAAGGAGCATTAGCCAGCGAGGTTCTTCGGTCCTGATTGGGTTATTGCACTAGGCCCAGTGACCATTGTCGTTTTCGTCGTCATGTGACTTCTCGTTGACGGGTAAGTTGGTTTATATGATCGTTTGAGTGATTGTGTAGGTTGCTATTGTATGTAGTAGAAAGCCTCTTGATTTCACTTGTTACATAAGGTACTCCTAAGTCAGTGTGGAGGGTTTCGTTGGTAACGTACCATGGAGCGTTTACTAGCATCCGGAATGTCTTCGACTGGAAGCGCCGAAGAATTTTTGTGAGTGACGCTTTCGCGCAGCCCCACAGCTGGACTCCATATGTCCACATTGGTTTCAGGATGGCCTTGTAGATTAACGCTTTGTTTGCCAAGGGCAGTTGCGAATGTTTTCCTAGTAACCAGGTTATTTGTTCGATCTTGAGGTCTAGCCACTTCTTTTGTTTTTAACATGTGATTTTTAAGTAAGCTTTTGATCTAAATGCATACCGAGGTATTTTACCTCTGTTTTAAGCGGGATGGGTACGTTGCCGATTCTGGTTTGCGACCGTCTTGTAGTAAAGTTTACTTGCGCGGATTTTTTTGGGTTGATTGTAATTTTCCATTTGTGGAACCGGTTATGTAGTGTAGTTAGATGAATTTGAAGATCTTCTACGGCCGTTTCAGGTGAGTGATCGACTGGCAGGATAGCAGTGTCATCTGCAAATGTAGCAAGGACTGTGTTGTCTACGGTTGGTGCGTTCGTAGTGTACAGCAGGTATAGTAGTGGTCCTAATACGCTTCTCTGTGTAACTCCAGCGGTAATTTGTCGCAGGTCAGACTCTGGCCTATTTACTTTAATTTGGTATGTTCTGTCTGTTAGATATGATTTGAATAATAGATACAATTCACTGGATATATAGTTTAAGTTTGTATATTAACCCTATATGTCAGTTTTATATCTAGGAACACTGTTGCACATGTTCTTTGTTTCTAGGTTTTTTATTATATGGTTGACTATTCTATAGCTTTGGTGTATGGTTGTATTGGATTTCTGAAATCCAAACTGGTACGGAGGAAGCAGATGATCGAGGTCTACAATGGTTTTAATTCAGTTAAGTAGCAGTCTTTCGAAGACTTTGGAAAGTAGGAGTAATAGGCTTATTGGTAGGTATGATTGTGGTTGGGTAGGAGCTTTTCCAGGCTTAGGGATCATTATAATCTGGGCATGTTTCCATAGTAGGAGAAAGTAACAGAGTCGCAGTATGCTATTATAGATTATTGTAAGTTATAACTTTTTTAGGAAGATTTCCTAGTAAATCGTCTACTATGAAGTCGTATCCAAGGACTTCAGCGGATCAGAATGCCTTAATTTTTGGTGACAGTTAACATGGTACATCTAGGAAAGCTTATATTTCTCTATCATTATTGTTGTCCTGAGGTTGTGCGTGTACTGAAGACTGTTCGTTTGATAGAAGGAATTATTACGATTGGTCTCTTGAATTTTTTTATTGCCTTTCATATCGAGTTGTCGTCAAGTGTAAGTTTAGTTATATACTGTCTAAAGGTTTCGTTGCGGGCTTCTGTTAGTAACAGTTTTTTATGTCTTCGCTTCTCTGTCATTGTTTTTTCACTCTCTATTTTGCGGCGATGAAGTCTCGTATATATAGAGGAATATTATTTGTTGTAGACTGAATATCTGATGGATTAGGGGTAGCGTGCCAAACAGCTTCTTGAATATTTGTAATCAAATACTGAACTTATTCGTCTAGGTCCTGGATATCTTTTAATCTAATGTTAAGATTGACCTCTTCGTTTAGATGTTTTCTGAGATATTCCCAATCCGTATTATTGGTGCATAGTTTTAAAGGGGGTTCTTTCCTTATGATTGTAGTGCTAATTGTTAGAATAACTGGTGTATGATCAGTAGACAGATCATGGTTGGATTCTGCCTGATCTGCGTGATCGAGTAGATCTGGTAATTTGTTTGGGTCGCTAGACCAGTACGTTGGTTACCCTGTTGAAAGGTATTTATTATAATTATGGTGTTAGATTACTTTTAGGAGATTACGTCTTTTTAGTGTGCTGACTCTTGAACCCCAGGCAGTATATTTGGAGTTCCAATTTCCTCCGCCAATGAATTTTCACCTAGTGTTTGATAGAAGTTTTCATATTCCCCAGGAGAGATAAAATGTCTGGGTGGGCTATAAACTGCTGCGATTACAAGTGGGTATGGCAATACTTAATTAATTTTAGCTGTACCATATGGGTGGTTAACAAAGTATGTAGTGTACTAGGGTATTTTAATTGTTGTTCTTGTGATTGCATGTGTTTTTGAGATTACTAAGATGTCGATATTTTGAAGTTAAAGAAATGTTATAATTTCTGGAATATGGTTGGTAACCCCGTTGACGCTCGAGGGGCGGAAACGTGCCGCGCGGTGGGGGAAGTCCCTCTCTCGCCCGGAGTTCGAGCGCTTGTAAATGCTCGCGCGCCCCAACTACGCGGCATGTTTCTGCCCTTCGAGTGCCCGAACACCCGAAATCCAGAAATAGCCCGATTTTTAAATGCGTTGTTAAGGTACTAAACTAAACCTTACGTAAATTTAAAAATAATGGGATTGTAGAGCAACTCCTCAGAAATAAATAGCTTTTTGTAAAATCTCTCTATGACCATTTTTGATCGTTTCCACGCCGTTTTTCGGAAAGACCTTTTTTTACATTTTCGCTATTTCCGCAAAAAATTACTATTTTTGCATGGAATTTTTATAGTGGGTAGGTACCAACAAAAGCCACAATTCAAGCCCCGAAAGAGGTACCTAGATAATTACAATATCTCTAATTAAATGGTAAAAAATAGCCATATTTAGCGATTTCTAATTTTTTGTGCAAAAAGTTGTTGACCTATTTTAATGATCCGGAGCTCATTTTTTGTCTTTTTTAGCACTACAACGTAATATTTTTTGGTTTTATGTAAAATTTTTTTTCACACTTGAAAATTAAAAAAGAATCTGTTTTAGGCACTTTCATGAATTTTTTTCACCAAGTTGCACATAAAATTTGTTTCCAAAATATATACATATGATTTCTACTATTTTCTTCTAATTATTACATTAAGAAAATGGACAGAGAACTTTTTCGAAAAAATGCATACTTCTTTGCTATCTGACCTGGACTATGATGAGTCTGTCTAATGTTTTTTATTATGAACAAGCAGTCTTCTCTATCAACAACTGAATGATAACTGAGAGTTCTGATAGTCGTTCTCCACGGAAGAACCTACAAAATTGAAATTTATACGATTTCCTCTTCTTCATTTTATTTTGACTAGCTCTCTTCTAATGGATTTTAGGATATAGAAAACTCAAAGATCGCAATAATTTTATTTAGCCGCTAATTGCTCGCATAGTGTCAATTAGCAACAGACATTTAACCAGACTAGTGAGTAATACTCAGCAGCTAAACATAATAGGATACATTCTGATATTTGGGCAGTGATTCTCAGGTTGACCGTATAATTTTTGGATTAAGTCACTTATTGTGTTTGTTTTGGTTACTGTATTTTCTAGACATTTTTTAATTGTTAATTTCTTGTCTAGGTATCTCCTAAGTGATGTTACATAGACAAATTTTATCTAGAAGAAATTAAGCTCTTGATGTGCTTAACTAATATTTAAGTAAAGCTTATTACTTCTGTTTTGAAGAGATTTGGAGTAAGTCTCTGATTAAAAAGTGATAACTTTTTTATTGATTTGATTCCATTACTGATGCTAGAGTGTCAGTGCATCCGAATTTCCTTGCATTTATTCTAGGCATGTCGAGAATGTAAAAAAGACTAAAATGACTAAAAGTAGTAATTATTGAGGTAATTTAATGCTCAATTTGTGAACCGGTTTGTTGCCATTTTTTATTTATTTAAAATGTTACAGCTTAGCATGTTCTTAATTAGAGTTATAATATAGTTACTTTGCTAGCTAGTACAAGAAACCTTTTCTTTATACTACAGTAGCACTCAGAGAGATTTCACCGGTACGTTTTTTTTGTCATAACTATTTTCAAACTCAACAACTTTTCTTTAAATTTGGAACACGCATTTCATTATGTAAATGTTCTTAGTTCAAGATGTTCAAAAATTTCAACAAAATTAGCATATTTATCGAAATCAACAAAACCACAACAAAACGAATCTTAACATCACAACATTCGGATAAAACTATCGAAAATCAATTATAATAATTCAATTCTAATAATTTTTTGTAAAGTTTTTTGAATCAATAATAGCCTATCAACGACGGGATACGGAGTCGAGAAGTGTGTCGATGATAGACTGCAGAATCTTCTGCCATTCCTCCGTTAATTGTACGAATTTCTCAGCCAAATTTTTCGCATTTTTTGGAAATGTTTTCTCCGGTTCTTCCCATAAGTTCAGGCTCTGGCTCTGGCTTGATCTATTACAATAATCCTGTTCCTACTGAACCAATCCCTTGACATCCTTAGAGGCATGTTTCGGATCATTGCCTTGTTGAAAAATAAATCTGCGCCTAAGATTAGACCTCGCATATGAAAGCATGACCTTCCTGAGGATATCCAGATAGATTTTTCGTCTATCTTGTGCGAGGAACCGAACCATTTCGCGTTAAATTCTCTCCACGCCATACTGACCCGCCACCTTGCTTTACAGTAGGGATTTGGTAACGAGGATGAAATCTTTTGCTGATTGAGCTACTACTTCACATACAGAGTCTTTTCGACTCAGAGAGTTGTCCGAACTCGAGACTCGTCATTCGGCTGTTCTCACTGATGAGTGGCCTGAAAACTGGACGATATCCATAGTCCAGCATCATTCAGACAACGTCTGACAATCTGGGGAGAAATATGAGCTACGCAGTACAGCAAGAATCTTCATGGGACATCATTATGATCTTCCTATAGACAGCACGACGGGTTTCTTGGGTCGTCCGGACAGTTTTACAAGAAACCACTCCAGTAATCATTAATGCTCTTCAACAGTTTTGTAACAGTAGACTTTTTTGGCTTTTATTTTTTATTTATAATAAAATACTTTTTCTAATTTGTTCTTTTCTAAAGCTTTGTCAACTTCTATAATGATTTGTTTTAATTTTAGTGGGCTTTAGTTGATTAATACAAGATTATACATTTTTTTAGATTTACTAATTAGAAGATTAGAATTACCTATCTTCAAGAGACCCATAGGCTTTATACTTGATTTCTTAAAAATTAAATTTCTTGTGGAGTGGAATATATAATTGAAATTGAAAATCAATCCAAATCAGCCAAAAATGATAAAGAGATACTATCTGCTTGGGAACATTTCCAAAGTCTTTTTTGAAATTAAAATAGGATAACTTTGAATATATACTGAGGAAAAAGTATGGGTTTGTTTCCATATCCTACGCTCCAAATTGAAATATTATTACTTTTTGCATCAGATGCTAAGGCTCATTTTAAACCTTATTTGCTATTAGTATAAATTAGTTAGTATTTCTCAGCACTGTGACAACTGGAGTATATTAATTGAAACGTCTGGACGTTTAGACCGGTTTGAAGTTAGTAGATTTAACGAAGGTTTATAGATGAATAATGCAAAGGTATTTTGCTTTTACTCATCTGTCTACATTATCAACAAAACATTTGTGGAGTAGTGAAAACCCACAATAATTTACGGAAGTGCTATTATTAGCTTAAAAATCTCCATAAACATATAAAAGAGATGCAGAGATGCCAAAGAATTGGCGTGACTTAAATATTACTCTTAATACAGTTATTTTTCGAACATTCTGCATCTTAGCATTTTGGAAACTTTACCTGGAGGATATTTTTAAATAAATTTTGAAAGTGTTACACAAGTACGTACAAAATTTAAATATTCAAATTATTTTGTTTGCTACAATGTGCTAATTAATTCACTTTACATGTTGATAATTGCCTGAGTAATCATTCTTTTTTAATTCTAATTAGCACAAATCACTTTCGTATCCTTTGGAGTTATTTTTGTCTCCTTTGACTTTTTTGTTTGTTTTGTACGTTTGATTTTAAGGAAAAGAAACTGCAAGAGACATAATTTTCTTTGTATATAATTCTAGTCTGTTTTTTGTTCATCTTTCCAGATCCCTTAGTATTTATTTTAATCTTTAAACTTTTTCAAACATTCGGCTGTTGTTTCTTAACAAATCATAAATTACATCTGATTAATACCCTGATAACTTTTACTTATTATCTTTTATTTTTAACTTTTTTCTGTTTTATGGCGTCGACTAGTGTTTGCATGGTTCGTTTTACCTTGGTCCGTTTCTGGATCACCAGAATATCGCAACAAATGTCACTCTGTCATATTCTAGGCATGTTAAGAGATAAATCTGGAAATTGGATGCATCATGGAAGAACTAATATGTCCCTTCTTCAAAGAAGGCTAACACAAGATAAGAGTTATGTGGACAGGCGTTGCTATGCAAAAATGTTTTGCTAGGAACCTTCTGTACAAAGAAATGACTGTTCCCAAAATTACAATCCTACAGCTTGCTTACTTAAATGAATGCGAATGTGGTACTAAAATTAGAAACGGAATTCGTGAGAAAATACCATAAAATGCCATTTGTGGTCAGAATGGGCGGTTACTACATTTTGCTAGATGCACTTGATCGTATTGTCGTTCCAAAAGTAAACAAATCAAGAGCTAGCATGTTATAATCTCAAATTGCTTTAGCATATGGCGAAAAATACTCCAGAACATTATTATAATATTGTCTGTCGAAATTTTTGGACAAGAACCTGTATAGTAGCAGATTGGTTCTAAAGAGCTGTTTGCAAAAAGGTAATCTGTCAAAGTTAGTAAGTTGAGATCGATCAGAAGTTAGATGTCGCACAACCAATAGTGCTTAGATTTTGTCTTAATTCATGCAGAATTTTGCGAATCCTTCTACTTCTCTTACGTCATAATCTTTTATGTCTGCAAAACATCATAATATATTTTTACAATATCAGACAAGTGAACGTTTCATTAAGGCATCCGACTTTTACTTTCTTCTTTTATGACTTTTCTTAAAATAAGATTATTATAATCTTTTAGGTAGTTTTTTTTTATCTATACGCTGTTTTAATTTGAACAGCACCTTGACACCTAACGGTTTATCAAGGTTTTCAATTAATAAATAAATAAATAATTTGAACAGATTTGATATAATTTTTTTTTATATATATAACTTGAAACACTAATTTTTGCGCTTCTGTCCTTGGGAAGATATTCAAGAGATGTTTTTGGACAACCGTTTACAATAATGCGGGGTTCAGAATGGGGTAGTGAAGCGCAATACATGGCATCAGATCCAGATTATGCCACATAGCCTCTCCTACTCAATTCCTACTCTCACCTTCACGCGGTGAACCCTGTCAACCTGAGCAACCCTACTGGAGATCTGGTATCCAACCCGGGTGGAAGGTAGGATCGAACGAGAGAGGGAGAAATGGTCCTCCGAAAAGGGGGTTGGGCAGGGGTTAACTACCCCTGGGGAGAAATCCCTTCCCGGAAAAAAGCCCTAGTTTCAACATGAGCCTCGGACTGGACGGACTAATGGCAAACGACAAAAGCAACGAAAGGACATTCTACTAGGAACATGGAACGTACTAAGTCTATACAGGCCAGGAGCACTACAACAACTGGCAAAGAAAATAACTAAGTACAAATTAGACATCACGGCATTTCAAGAAACAAGATGGCCCAATACTGGAGATATTATACATGGGAAATACACGTTACTGTACAGCGGAAAAGAAGATTGACGCCATGAAAGTGGAACAGGCTTTGTGAGTAGTAATAGAATCAAACAGGAACTTCATCAATTTAAGGCAATAACACACAGATTATGCGCAATTAGAATTAAAGAGAAACTGTATAATATAACTATAATAAACGCATACGCGCCAACAGAAGCGGCAGAAGAAGAAGAAAAACAGGAATTCTACGAAGCCCTGGAAGAAAGCATCGATAGCACCCCAAAGAAAGACATCCTCATAGTACTGGGCGACTTCAATGCACAAATAGGAAGAGAAGAAACATATAAACCAACAGTTGGGAACCATAGCCTACACCGAGAAAGTAACGATAATGGATTAAAACTGATTGAACTAGCGGCAAGCAGGGGTTTAATAATAAGCAGTACCACCTTCCCGAATAAAACTGTACATAAGGGAACCTGGAAATCAAACGATGGAGTAACGGTGAACCAAATCGATCACGTACTAATCAACCTTACAAACCGCACTAATATCGTGTGTTTTTTATAGAGGTATAGAACTTTGAAATGGAATAAAACAAAGATGAATTTTTTAAATTGACATGAAATTTACTTTATTCGAAAGATAATCTTCTGGCATTATAATTTAAATATGACTTCTGGCATATGACTGCCACGGCTGGCTAGGACGTAGTCTAATCTGGATATCCAATTTTCGATGACTTTTTCCAACATTTGTGGCCGTATATCGGCAATAACGCGGCGAATATTGTCCTCCAAGCTTATCGGCGTAGACTAGCGACTTCACATATCCTCACAGAAAATAGTCTAGCGGCGTTAAATTGCACGATCTTGGAGGCCAATTCACGAGTCCGAAACGTGAAACTTTACGGTTACCAAACGTTTCCTTCAATAAATCAGTTGTGGCACGAGCTGTGCGACATGTTGCGCCGTCTTGTTGAAACCACAGCTCCTGCACATCATGGTTGTTCAATTGATGAACGAAAAAGTCAGTAATCATGGCTCTATAGCGGTCACCACTGACTGTAACGTTCTGACCAGCATCGTTTTTAAAGAAGTACGGACCAATTATTCCACCAGCCCATAAAGCACACCAAACAGTCAGTTTTTCTGGATGTAACGGTGTCTCAACATACACCTGAGGATTACCATCACTCCAAATACGGCAGTTTTGTTTATGGACGTATCCATTCAAACAAAAGTGAGCTTCATCGCTAAACAAAATTCGCTTATGAAAATCGGGATCAACGACAATCTTGTTTTGGGCCCATTCACCGAATCTACCCCTTGCTAGGTGATCGTGTGGCTTCAATTCTTGCACGAGTTGGATTTTGTAAGCACGGAAACCAAGATCTTTCCGCAAAATCTTCCATAAAGTGGATGGACACATATCTAATTCCTGTGCACGATGGCGGATAGACTGATTCGGGTCTTCCTCTACGCTACGCTCTATAGCAGCAATGACTTCTTCTGTACGCACTGTACGACGTCTCTGTGGATGCGTATTATCATTTAGAGTAAACGTGGTGCGAAAACGTTCCATAGTTAATCGAATTAATTGTTCTGATGGACAATTATGTTGACCGTAAAATGGACGTAGTGCGCGATACGTATTTTCGAACAGAACCATGATTTTCAAAATAAATTTCCACAATTTGGAAGCGTTGTTTAGGCGTCAGTCTATTCATGTTGAAATGCCAAACCAAACTAAACGTAAATCACTTGACAGCTGACAAAATGGCTGCCAGTTAAAAAAGTGTTGCCAACTTAAAGTTTTATACCTCTATAAAAAACACCCGTTATAATAGACGTGAGAACAATGAGATGCGCCGATTGTGACAGCGCCCACTTCCTAGTACAAGCAAGATTACGACAAAAGATATCAAATATCAAACGTCAAAACACAACAATCAAAACAAAGAGATACAATTTAGATAGGCTGAGGGACCCAGAAACCAAAGAAATATACCAAAGAACACTAACGGGGAGAATAGAAGAAGAACTGGCAAGCGAAACGGAAACAGAAGAAGAAAACAGCGACAAACAATGGGATGTAAAAAAGGAAAGGATTAACAAAACGGCTGAAGAAATCGTGGGTACAAAACAATTACAAACACTATCCGCAAAATGAAGATGCATAAAGCACCAGGGGAAGACAACATACCAACAGAACTACTGAAATCCGGAGGTCAGGAGTTATGGAGAAAGATACATGAGCTAATACGAATAATATGGAAAAACGAGAAGATGCCGGGTGCGTGAAATATAGGAATCATATGTCCCATACATAAGAAAGGGGACAAGACTGTATGCTCCAACTACAGAGGAATCTGCCTCCTCAACACAACATACAAAATCCTGTCACACATACTACTGGATAGACTGAACATGTGGAGAGAAAACTGGGAAATTATCAAGCCGGCTTCAGAAAGGCGAAGTCAACAACAGACCACATCTTCATACTGAGACAAATAATGGAAAAAGCAAGAGAGTTCGGAATCGACATACACAGCATCTTTGTAGATTACAAACAAGCGTATGACAGGGTGAGACATAGAGCAGTAAAACAAGCCATAGAGTCCTTTGGCATACCAGAGAAACTAAAAAGCCTAATAATAATGACTATTAAGGATACACAATATAAGATAAAGGTAGGAGGACAGAAAACACAGGCCATCAGTAGCAATGTCGGATTGAGACAAGGAGACGCACTGTCCCCCATAATATTTAACATGGTGCTAGATATAGCAGTACAAAAAACCCCTACATGGAATGATCATCTATTTAGGAATCAGAATCAGATATTGGCCTATGCTGATGATATAGCCATAATCAGCACTAACGAAAGGGACGTAACCAAAACGTATAGAACTCTAAAAGACAACTCGGAAGAGATTTAACTCACAATAAATACAGAAAAAACAAAGTACTTACGAATATCAAGACAAATTGAACAGCCAGAACAAGTAACTACAACTACAGAAATAGACAGTCACTAAATTTAAATACCTGGGTACAGTGATCAATGAAACAAATGATATAACTGACGAGATAAAAACCCGAATCTTGACAACTAACAGGGCCTATTTCGCAATGAATGATATTTTCAAGACAAAATTAATATCCAAAAAAACAAAAGTACGACTATACAAGGCAACAATAAGACCAATACTAATATATGGATGCGAGTCGTAGACGTTAGTTAAAAAAGAGGAGCAGCGGTTAAGGATATTCGAGAGGAAAATACTGAGAAGAATTTTTGGACCAGTTAACGAAGGGGGAGAATGGCGGCGACGACACAGTGAAGAAATTAGGATGCTATATAACGAACCAGACATAGTTAATGTCATTAAACGTGTGGAATACAATGGATAGGGCATGTGGCGCGAATGGCACCCAACACCCCAATACAGAGGATATTTAATAGCACGCCAACAACAACACGACCCAAAGGAAGGCCGCGCAGTAGGTGGATTGACAATGTGTTTCAAGACCTCCAAAAGCTCAATGTAAATAACTGGAGGAAAACTGCCAAAAATAGAACAGACTGGAGGAAAATTGTTGAGTCGGTGAAGACCTTTGATGGATGGTAAAAATCGAGAGAAAGAGAGAGAGTTTACAATAATGCCCTTTCTTACAGGAATATCTATGTTGGTGATTAAATTTTCTCAGCCTTGGAAAGGGAGCTACAAGCGCAATCAAGATTTTCAAGGATGCCAAGGCTACGTCGAAAAGATGAGGGTGAGTTAAGAGTTAAATGGTGTACGTAAAAGATATTTTTTACAGTACACGCCCTTGTTTTTTGAGAATTTGCAATTTTATTTTATTTGCTCTATTTCAAAAATGTTTCAGGTTTATATTCATAGCAATAATGTTAATTTTCCAAAATTAATGCTAAATGAGAATGTTGTTCCATAATAACACCTGGTGTGAGTGTACAACATACCTTGGTCACATTCTTAGAGGAGAAAAATACCAACTACTCTACTTTGCAATTAAAGGCAAAATAGAATGTCTTCTAGGAGCCGGACGAAGATAGTAATCCATGAATGGATTGGTTTATAATCTGTGGAGAACTAATACGTACAGCAGATCGACGTCAGAGAGACCGGACGTGGCACATGAAAGAAGAAGATTGTAGAGTTCTTATAATCAATTTAGTTAAATGTACTTTTTGACTTTGAGTTGCGCATTAAAGTTGGGACAGATGATGAGTTTAAATAAAATTGATGAGCAAGGAAAATTTTGCCTTTAATTTTTCTCGGTATTTTATGGTAAAAATGTTTGGTAATTTACTTTATAATAATTTATTATGGCTCTATTTCGCCAGCTAATTCTTTGTAATCGACTATATACCCACGCCTCAATGCATTTATTCTTTTTAACATTCTTTCAGTGAGTGTCCATCCCTCCATGTCATAAAGCACTGATGGTAGGACGTAACAATGGACTGCTCGCATTCTTAGTTTTAAGGATAAAACATGTCTAAATAAGGCTTTTTTTCATCTTAATAAAGGTTGCTTTGAGTTTTTTATTTGGATCTTTATTTAGACCGTTAGATCCCGTTGGTCATTGATGTTGATGCTGAATTAAGTCTTCTCCAGCCTTATGCTGTTGATAGTGATACTGTTGTTTATTAATGTTGATTTGCTTACTAATTATCATTCTTCGTCTTGTTGATATTAAACTTAATATCTTCTTCTTTTAAGTAGGCTACTAACCTATTTCTAACGTACAGTCGTATGGTACCGTGAGCCATGTTGGACGTATCCCGGACAGGTGGATAGTCTAACCCGTTAATTTAGAAGAAGGAGAATGTACTTCACGACCGTTAAAAACTGAGAGCACTTGATGTTATTGACCCGGGGAGTCGAACCCGGGACCGCCGCGCCGTTGTGAGAGCCTTTCTCTTGCGGCTATCGTGCTTTCTTCACATGTATTCTTTACTTTAGTCATTCAGTTTTGTAGATCTTTTTCTTTGCTGGTTAAGATGAGTGCGTCATTTGCGTATCCAATATTGTGTATCCATTAATGATTATTTCTCTATTGCATTAATAAGTGCGTGATTGTAGTACAGGTTAAAAATTAAGGATGGAGGAGGGCAAAATTCATCTCTGACGAATTCTTCTTTAATGCTAATTTCGTATGATGTTTGATGTTCGATTCTTTGATGCCAGTACAATTTACTTACAATACGTACAGCCTTATCGTCTAGTCTAACTGTTTTTAGTATCTATATCATTTTATCCTGACGTACCTTATCGAATCCTTTTCGAAATCTATCGAGCACAAGTAAACATCATAGTTAACATCTTGACATCTCTAAATCAGCACTTGGGTGCTAAACAAAGCTCTCTAGTCCCAGCCCATTTCGGAAACCAAATTGATTCTCGCTAACTTTTTCTTCAATTTTTTGATATACTCTCGTGTATCATCATCAGAAATACCTTTAATATATGAGTCATCAAGCTGCTAGATCGAAAGTTACTGTATTTTGTTTATTTGGATTTTTTGGTATCATAATTTGAGCTAATTAGTTGGCATAGAGTTACGGTGTTAAAAATATTTATCACTATATCTATACCATTTCATTTTAATAACATTAGTATTTAGCTGCTCACTTGGTTGGGTCTAGTCGTTTTCGTGTTTTTTTTTCTCAATCAATTGTGTTAATTACCTATTCTATATTCTATATTCTGAGATATTATCTCTTGGGTTATAATCAGAACTACCGCCCTCGAATAATTTTGAGATGTATTCTGTCCATCTATTATTATATTTTGTTTACGGTCTTTTGGTTTATTTAGTGTTTGTGTTTATTTAATATCGTTCACTTCTTTTAATTTTTTATGGCGATGAAATAGGCTATGTTTTGTATCGTATTGTTCGACTTCTGTGCATTTTTTAGCATGCCAAATTGCTTTTGCTCTTTTAATATCTCTACAAACTTCGTCATTGATCCTCTTATATTCCATATCATATTTATTTGTCTTTCATTTACCTAAATCTATTCCCTTTCTTCTTTTTTTCTTTAAGTTGTTGTTTTGTATGTCTATCGGTGTATCTTTGAGTCTATTCTGTTTGTTTTATGTTGTTCTTATTTTGGGTGTTTTTTATTCTTTTAATATTTTCATCATTTAGTTTTTCTTTATCTAATTGTAATTTTCTGTTTGCACTCTTAACTCTTTTTAAACGTAATCTTATTTTCCCAACTAAGAGATTATGATTTGTTGATACATCTGTCGCGGGATATGTTTCTGCTAACAATGTAGCATTCCTAAAATACATATAAAATTACTTTGATTTTCGACTTATCATAATCAGCCAGAAATTTTCAAGTATACAAACGTCGTTTTGGTGGTCTGAATAATGTATTGGCTATCATCATTGTTGTTCCAAACAAAAAGTCACTAATATGTCGCATCTTTTGTTTCTTATGCCTCCATAGTCTTATATATGGTAGTTTTGTAGATATAATTAACACAATACCATTACATGTATAATTAAAAATAAGTGTAGAAGAATTATAATGCTCTGACTTTTGTCGTTATTTATTTTATGATAATATAGTTAGCCATAACTATGTCCTTGATACTTCGAGGTAGTGCGTAAAATTGCTACATATTAATTTTTAATATTAGTGTGTGTATATAAGTCAAATTGCGAAAATCGCACCTAAGTGTTAGATGTTAAATAGATAATTCTTTGGAAGCGTTCGTTTTTGGTATTCCTGTTTCTACAAGTTTTCGTTTTGCGTTGTTTATTACTTGATTGATATTTAGACTTAAAAAATTATTTTTAATAATTGCTAAGGTGGCAATGTAATTCACTTACTACGCTGTAAAAAAGTTCCTTAACACTTTTAAAAAATTTTATTTTTTATGCATTTTTTGTTGTGAAAATGAACAAAATTGAACTTTGTTATTGTTGAAAACTGTTAACAAGAGATGCTTTGAAGCAAATTTGCTTTTTGTGCACAAAAAACAAGACAAGATTCTCACAACGTAACTGAAGTGCAACCGACCAATAAGGCAAGATTTGTTGCAAACTACTTAAAAATTTACTAGATGATTGATTTTGGAAAAACTTGCTTATTGTGCTTTAAAGACCACAAATAAAATTGCTGAACTGGATGCATCTACGTATAGCTCTGTCTTGCATCTTTGTCTTAGAACCTGTTCCTATTGATGATGCGAGTGCTGGTTTGACTTTTGGAGAATAAAGTAGCGTAGCGGTCCGATTCTCTGATATCTCAAATTATCTGAACACGCTGACCCCGAGTGGTCAAGTGCATATTCACGCTTAACTGTGTAGTGTAAGTTTATTTTTAATAAGTATTTTACATGGTTTAAACTAAGTTATCCCTATTACAACGGGTAATCTAAATACTATAGTGGCAACACCACTGTAACGGCCTAAAAGAAAGCGTTCTTTCGACAATTTTTTTTGGCGGAAGCAAAGGTGATAGAGAAATAATACTTGGGGTAATTATTGAGCATATATTTAAGTATATCAAAAAAAAATTTCATAAAAAAATATTACAAAATGGCGACACTGCAGCAATTCTCACGAGACATGTTGAATCTGAGGCGCTTTGCGGCACGCAGTATAATTGGTACCAATCTGAATCTGGAAAAAATTAATCTACATGCGTGTAGCTAGTGAACCACGTAGGGGATTTTAGATTTTAGAAATATTGATTTTTGTGTAATTTGATATTTCAAAATTGTAGTTAAATTTTCTAATAGTAAGATTGGAAATTGTTGGACTTATGCCACGTGCCGTTTTGAATAATCATGTTTCGAGAAAAACGCGTTTGTAGTTTTGAAATATGAAAGACATGAACAAATGAAAAATTCTACTCTTAGAAAATCCTTACCAGGACCATAAAGTTGCCCTTCCAAGTTGCTCGTCCAACGTGGTGGAGGAAACTACACGAGTGGGGCTGCGTAGACTCCACGACGCAGGCTCATAAAGGTGCTCTTAGGTATCCTATCTCACAATTGTGGATAATGGGTGCGAAAAGTGTCAGAGGAGAAACTCAGGCAAGTGATCTCGACGGCTGCTCGTCCAACGTGGTAAAGGAAACTTTAACGACACGAGTGGGTAGAGCGCCTTACTTCGTGGCGCAAGAAACCCATAAAACTGCTAGTGCAGTTACCCAATCTCACATCTGTGGGTAACGGGTGCCGCTAGATAGTAATAGAGAGGTAGAGGTATCACGCGAGTGACCTCGACGGTTACTCGTCTAATGTGGCAAGAGGAACCTTCCTGACACGAGGACTAATGGGAGGGGGAAATCCAACCGGGGGGGGGGCGGTTTCCCCTCTATGGTGTTGGACTCTTAGGGGTGGTGGCACCGCTTTAGGAACAGGAAGGCCTCGTTTCTCTTGTGTGAGCGTATGCTCTTAAGCGGGGGGCTTCGGCCCGCCCCCACCACTCGTCAAAGCCTATCCGGCTCATGTCGAATATTGGCGGGTAGAGCTGTGATACCTCCGGCACTCAGATCGGTGAAATAAAGTAGTCTAGTTCGGTACCTGAGCTTTCCAGCACATGTATTAGATACATACCGACGACTTATCAAACACTTAATAAACGAAAACATAATATATCACACATATCAACCTAGGGATGAACGCGCGTCTAGAGTAGTTCTCAGATACATTCGTCATTCAATACCTACCGAGAATATTAAGAAGAAATTTGAACAAACAATACATAAAATACGAGACCTAATGAACATGTCACAAGATAACTAAAGATCCACTTCCATTTTTTAGTTGATCTTAAACCTAGCGAAACTAATAAAAAAATATTTGACAAAGAATTTCTCTGCAACAGTAAAATCAAAGTGGAACTACCACATAAAAAACTGGAATTATTAAATGTATAAGATGTCAAAATTATGGCCACTCTAAAACCTACTGTACCAGACAATATATGTGTGTTAAATATATGAAACAGTATGACTCAAAATCGTGGGCAAAACCAAAACCACACCAGTTAAGTGTGCTCTGTGTAAATGGAATCACCTCGAAAATTACTGAGGCTGCTCTGTTTGCTAACATAAAATAAATGCAAGAAATAAAACATTCAATAATCCGACCCAAAACTAAAATATTATCCAACCGCTAAACTTACTTCATACCCCATCAATCCGTCAGAATAATGAGAATCTCCAAAACTGCATTCCTACTTATGCAGTATGTCGCTCAATTTTGTACTGCCACGAACAATAGTAACGATCACCAAATTGATACCGGAAGAAAATTAACAGGTTTGAAAATATGTTTGCACAACTTACATATGAAACAAAATAACATCATGCTCTCTTGCCAGTCTTATTTACAAAACTAATTAAATAATGACTAATATAATACAAACAGCTACTTGGAACGCAAATGGTGTTCTCAATCATAAACAAGAAATAATTATGTTTCTACATCTGAATAAATTTGATGTATTATTAATATCCGAAACACACTTCACCGATAGAACAGTAATGCGTATTCCAAATTACTCCATTTACAACACAACAAGAGCAAGAGCTATAGTAATAATCAAAAACTGTAATCACATTATCAACTTGATCCATTCCAAATTGAAATCAAAGTTAAAATAGTCATTTACAGCATCTGTAATTTACTCTCCTCCCAGACATACACTCTCTAGAGAGGAGTATACTCAATTTTTTTTATGAAACAGATTTATTGTTGGAGGAGACTGGAATTCTAAACACATTCATTGGGGTTCTAGATTTATAACAACAAATGATTGAGATCTCTTCAGATCAATTATGACAAATAACTCAAACTGTTATAGCTCAGACATATTGGCCCACATAGCAAAATAAGCTCCTTGATCTGTTAGATTTGTATATTTCACATAGTGTGGAATAGCCACAAGTTCAATGCTGATTGAACAAACTAATGATTTTTTTACAGATCATGTGCCAGTCATTTTAAACTTAAAAATTAGATCTCTCAATATCAAACCAAATCTCAGACTGGTATCAAAATAAACTGATTGGTTCATATTTTAGCAACTTATCTATAACAGGATTGATGTTAAATGGCGCCTAAAACAAACTGAAAACATAGATCAAACAGTATAGTAGCTTATTACTCTCAGCTAAGAAGTTGCCTGGGAAGCTATGTTTACTGAAAACAAACACGTATATCATACAAACAACATACCTCTTTACATAAAAGAGTTAATTGCGGAAAAAAGACGAGCTCGGACTAAATGACAAAGAACTCGTAAATCTGTTGACAAGCTGAATTATAACATATTATCTCGACGACTACATGCGATCCTATTGGATTTTCAAAATAACTCCTTTACTCATTATCTCACACGTCCTGACCCTGAAGATCACATCACCTGGAGAGCAACAAAAAAATTGAAAGGCTTCATGTCAATATACTACCTATAAGAAAATTGATGGAAGTTGGGCTTTTTGCTAAACACTTATCCACTGTATTCCAACCCCATCACTCAAACGCCGAAGATTACGTTATCAAAGGATATTTAGACACTTTATGTCAGATGTTATTATCCAACAAACCTTTTTCGTCTACGAAGTCCAGTTTGAGATAAATAAAACAAATAGCTATAAAGCACCAGGTTACAATCTCATTAGAGCTCATGTGCTAAAGATGCTTTCAAGAAAGGCCATAGTACTCTTGACAACTGTATTTTAACGTTTCTGATCTTGGTAGCGGTGAATAAAACGTACTAATTTAGTTAAAACTGCTTATATGTTGTACTTACAATTATACACATTTATAACACTGTTTATGTACATGCACATTGCATACAATTAAGTGCACTTTATTTATATAAACACAGCTTCCAGCTGGATTCCCCGCTTGTTTCACTTAAAATCTGAATCGGCGTCTGAATTCGGAATCTTTTCTGCAATCCACCGCGTGCTTTTTACTTCTATTTCTCCGAATAGCAGAGAAAACTTCGAGAACATCAGGGAAGGTTCGCAAACCCGGGATCACCAGCTGCATTCCTAGGAGGGCCGGGGAAACCAAGCGTGACTCCTGTGAACGATAGCTGCAAACTAGGACGTCAATTCCAGAACTTCGGAACAACTCTTCTATCATGTCTCCGATTTCTGAGCGTGGTTTTCTTAATTCTTCCACCGAATTAAATTTCGCTTGAAATACACTAGCGATTCCTCTGGAGATTTTCAGCTCACGCTCCACACAATGCGCCAGTGCATATTTTGCCGGTACATGGAATAGATCTTGTTGTAGTTTTCTGATAACATCATAACGTAGGAGGTGAGTCTCACACGGAACTCATGAAGTCTTCGAACCCTGGTTTACACTTCAAAGACATTAGATCCGAGAGCAGGACACAGTCGATTGAAATGAACGATCCTAGGCTTGTCACTGGGTAGCTTGCGGATTCGGTACACGATATCGTTTATCTTTTTCAGCACTTCGTATAGACCTTCGTAGGAACATTGAAGTTTTAGAGACCATCCGCGTCGTCGCTTTGGGTTATATAACCATACTTGGTTGCCTTTTTTATAACCTGCCCTCGATGCGTTGACATCATAGTGATTTTTTATCCGGTCACTCGCGATGTTGATGTTATATCGTAGCCTTCCCCGGGTGTTTTATTTAGAATTACTTTCAAATAGTAAGTCACAATATAGCTTCAGTTGTCGACCAAAGAGAACATTGAACAGTGTTTGACCAGTTGGCTCATAAATAGACGAACGGTATTCCAACAGGAACAGATGGAGATATTAATTCCAGTTGATGGTCAGAGATGACTTTTGAAAAGTATTTTTCCATTGTCCTGTTCATGTGCTCGACTATTCTATCTGACTGGGATGTTACGGAATCGTCCTGGTTTTCCTGATGCTCAGTAGTTTGCATACTTTCGTGAACACCATTGACTCGAAATTTCGACCTTGGTCGGTATGTAGTTCTAGTGGCAATTCAAATCTGCTGTTCAGTTCTTTCACTAACACGTCTGCGATGGTTGTGGCTTTTTGATTTGGTAACGCGTAGTTTTCCAAGGCAAGGTAATAGGTCGAACCAGCCCAAACGTCAACTTCACCTGCAAGAGTGGCGGCTTAGGCCACCGGTACACCCTGCTAGATAACAGACGAGGCTCTGGCGACCGAGTAACAGCGGTATAACTGTAAAAACATGCTCTGAGAAAATGCTTAGCATAAATAGATCACTCGCTAACACGCCTGGCAAGCGTCGCGTTTAATACCCCAAAGAAATGATGAACAGACACAAAGAGAAAAGGCCCTCAGTCCGCAGCAGTCCTGGAAAGGACAGATGGTGCTAAGAATACCTGCGTTAGGAAAGGCTGTCACAGAAAGACGAATCTGGCAATAATGACTTACAATATAAGAACAATGAGCACAGACGATAAAGTAGAAGAACTGACGCAGATGAGATGGGACATAGTGGGGCTGTGCGAGATCAGAAGAAAAGGCGAACAATGCATAACATTAAGGTCAAACAATGTACTATTCTACAAAGGAATAAATGAGGAGGGACAAGAAAACATCGGAGGTGTTGGCTTTATAATAAATACAAAGATAACTAATAATATCCTAACATATAATGCAAAATCAAATAGAGTGGCATATATTATTGTAAAATAACAAGACACTGTAAACTAAAAATTATTCAAGTTTATGCCCCAACATCCACATACGAACAAGAAGCAATAGACACCTTCTACAAGAGGTAACTGACGAATAAATGAAACCCATTCATTATACTATAGTCATGGGAGACTTTAATGCCAAAATAGGAAGCCAATAGACCCCAACGAAAATAAGACAGGAAAATTTGGACTAGGTACAAGAAATGAAAGAGTAACACATTAGTAAATTATCTAGAACAAAAGCAATTATATGCATGGACACTTTCTTCTACAAGAAACCTCATAGAAAATGGACATGGGTTGCCAATGGTGAAATAAAGAATGAAATAATTTATACTATCCAAAAAAATTGTAAAAGATGTAACAGTCATAAATAACATCAACACAGGAAGTGACCATAGAATAGTGAGGGCGAGAATAGAAATAAACAAGAAAATGGAAAGAAAAGATTTACGACAAACGACGAGAAAAAATAGACACGCAATCCTACGAGAAAATAAAACAAAATATCAAAATGAAACAAACAAAGCAATAAAAAGCCACAGATTTAAATCACAAAACCATAGATGAAATCAATGATATATTGATAAAACCATAGAGGCGGACAAATAGAAAAAAAAACAAGAAAAAATTTGGAAAAGAACAACTATTCGAAGAAGAAAATTACTCAGAGAGATAAAGAAACACGATTCAGTACATAGAAACTAATAAAACGCTGAGACAATCAATCAAACAAACAATTGAAACAACAGATAGAACAAATAATGAAGAAAACAAAAATAAACAATCAAAAAAAGCCTAGGAAAAGTAACAATTAACAATCTAAAAGATGAAAGTGGGCAAGAAATAAAGGATTGAGACAGAATACTAAGAGTAATAGAAAACTACTATCAAAACTGTACAAATCAAAAAATGGTATACCAGAAGAGGTGAAAGAAAATGTAAAGAGAAAGTTCTCAACGTCAACTCTGAGGAAATACCAGAAATAACGGAAGAAGAAATTATATCAACTCTGAAAAACATGAAAAATAACAAAGCTCCAAGCGCAGATGAAGTGCTAGTTGAATTAATAAAGGAAGGAGATGAAACAGTTATACAAATTTTAAAATTACTGCTAAATAAGTGCTTAGATGAAGTACAAATACCAACCAGTTGGAATAATTCCGTAACAATACTGTTGTTCAAAAAAGGCGACAAGAAAATGCTAGATAACTATCGGCCAATATCACTATTGTCGCAGATATATAAGCTATTTACTAGAATAATAATCAACAGACTAGAAAACAAACTGGAAGCTAACCAACCGATAGAACAAGCAGGTTACAGGAAAAACTTTAGTACAAGTGACCATCTGCTAACGATTAGAACGCTTATTGGGAAAGCCACAGAATATAATCTAACGCTTTATTTAATATTCATAGACTATCAGAAGGCATTTGATAGCATTGAAAGCTGGGCGGTAGAAAAAGCTCTGAACAACAATAGAATAGACTATAGATATACACGGCTAATAAGATCGATCTATAATAATACGAAAATGACAATAGAAGCGCATGAAATAACGAAACTCATACCTATAAAACGAGGAGTACGCCAAGGCGATCTAATGAGTCCTAAACTATTTAATGCCGCATTGGAAGAGATTTTTAAAGAGCTGGATTGGGATAAGACAGGAATAAACATAAACGGAGAAAGACTATATCACTTAAGATACGCCGACGATGTTCTTTTAATAGACAATATAGAAGACATCCAAAAAATGTTAAACGATCTCAAGGAAAAATCCGAAAGAGTGGGACTACAACTAAATGAAAAGAAAATAAAAGCCATGACAAATGACCATAACCCACTTGACATAAGGATAGGAAAAAACTACTTGATATATATATATATATATATATATATATATATATACTATATATAATATATATATATACTATATATATATGATATATATATATATATATAATATTAACTAGGCAGGATACAATGCGGAAAACTAATCAAACTGCAGAAATAGAAAGAAGAATTAGCTGGCATGGCATTTGGAAAACAACAAACATCTAACTAACAAAAAAATTCCTCTAAGGCTAAGAAGAAATGTATATAATCAATGCGTATTACCCGTTCTTACATACGCAGCACAAACCTGGACATTGACAAAGGGCATAATGGATAAATTAGCCAAAACGCAGAGGGCAATGGAGCGTCAGATGTTACATATAAAGATAAAGGATAAGATACGGAATGAATACATTAGAGAAAAAACAAAAGTAATTGATGTAAAAGAACATATAGCAAGCCTAAAATGGAGATGGGCCGGACATACTATGCGGCAATCTGACGACCGATGGAATAAGAAGATACAAGAATGGAGACCCTGGCTGGGAAAAAGATCAAGAGGTAGACCTCAGACCAGGTGGAAAGATGACCTAAAACGTACAGCCGGGCTCACATGGGCAAGAGAGACACAAAACCGAGAAGAATGGAAAATGAGAGGGGAGGCCTATATCCGACACTGGATGTAAAGAGGACTAAGAAGAAGAAGAAAAAAATTTATTTCTACTGTCACTTGTAATGAACGGACCAGTTACGTCAATGACAATTCTTTTAAAGGGATTTCTGACGTCATGTTGTTTCATTAGTGCCTTCGGCTTTTTCTGTGGGCTGTTACTCGTTGCACATACCATACATTTTCGACACCAATCTTTAACATCTTTACAATTCACCCAGTAAAACCGCTCGCTAATCTTCTCTCAAGTCTTTGCAATTCCCGTATGACTACCAGACATACTATCATGAAGTTGTTCAACACTTCTTCTTTGGGGAGAGCTGGAGTTTTTTCTGAGACCCAACACGCGCTGTAAAACATTGTCTTCTACGGTGATGTAATGTCATTGTGCCTAATAAAATTTTACTGCTGGCAAACACCGAGTCACTTTTGTCCATTTGGGTTTCTTCCATTTTTAGATATACTTCAAAGTTGGGTCTTCTTTCTGATCACGTTTTAACTTTCTGGGCTGCCACAAGTCATTAGTCACTGTCGTCCGCAATGTAGGAACTATTTTCTCTTCTGCACGACTACAGTGGCTGTATTCTTCTGGACACGGCCTCCTCGACAAGGCGTCGGCATTACGGCGACTATTCCCAGCTCTATGCTCCACCTCAAAGTCGTATTGTTGCAGTCTTTCGATCTAATTTACTACTTCCAAATATTTTAAAGTTTAAGGGCCACTTTAGTGCAGCATGATCAGACCTCAAATAATTATGAAAGTGCTCCACCGATTTGACGGCAGCAAGGAGCTCTCTCCTAGTTAGGCAATAGTTGAGTTCAGGCTTTGACAACGATTTACTGAAGTAACCGATGACTGTTTCTTAACCATTTTGTAACTGGGACAACACGCTTTCAATTCCCACATTACTTGCGTCTATATCCAAAATAAACTTTTCTTCTGGCTGTGAATATCTCAGTATTGGTGCATTTACCAAGGCACGCTTAGGGTTCTCGAAAGCGTCTTGACACTTTTCGCTTCATTCAAAACTTTGACCTTCTTCCGTTAATCATGTCAAAGGCTTTGCGATCTTGGCAAATCTAAACACATACCCTCGGTAATAAGCGAACAGTGCCAGGAAACTTCTAACCTCGTGCTTGCTCTTGGCACTGGTTATTCTTTCACGCTCCTAACTTTCCCTGGATCAGCCGCTATACCTTTACCACTCACTACGTGCCCAAGAGTATACCTTCTTCCTGAAGAGAGAACACTTAACTTTAGATTGGCGCTTCTCAATTCTTGAAATAGTTGCTCTGAGTTATTTTTAGCTCTTCGAACGTTTTTCCAGTCACGATGACGTCATTCAGATACACCAAACATGTTTTCCAGAATAGCCCATTAAGTATAGTTTCCATTAACCTTTCAAAGGTCGAAGAGGCGTTGTAAAGTCCAAATGGCATCACCGTAAACTGCTATAGTCTTTTCTTTGTCTTTGGGGTATATTTAGACTTGCCAATATTATATCTTTAGAGTTTGAGAACCATTTGGATCCATTAGATAACTATCTTTCTTTGTGACATCGTTGAACTGACGATAGTCAACATAGAATGTGGTGGATACGTTCTTCTTCTTGACTAACCCCACGGACAAAGACTACGAGCTTGTCGAAGATTCAATAACGCCATTATTTTCCATTTATGAAATTATCTTTTTATTTTCCTCTTTTTTAGAGCCGTGGTGGTTTAGTGGATAGATCGCTAGACTCGAAACCAAAGTTACGGTATTATTTGTCGCCAATTCGATCACTGGCATTTTGACCACTGACTCAGGCTGTAATATGAACCTGAGGTCAAACTCTGGGGAATTTGGTGCAGCACGTATCCTTGTAACTCTAGATTGTGGATCTATGTTACGACCAAAGGGCCTTCAAGGCCTGTTACAATTTATATTATTATTATTTTCCTCTTTGGCTAGTGGCAATCGTCTAGCACTCTGTTGTAAAAATAGTAACACCACCGGTATTTATTTTGTGACGCACAATATTTGTCCTGCTTTTTGAACCCTTGTCGTATTGCAACATATCATGATTTTGGTGCAACAGATCCTTAACTTTTGTTTGTTGGTTAGGACTCAAGCCATCGAAGGTTCCTGCTCTCAATTCTTCAGAAATCTTGCTAACCTTGGCTGGATGTTATCGATTTGAAAAACCACGAAGAGACTGAAATACAATGACCAAGAATTGTATCTTTCTTCAACGTCCGGGATACGCATTCACATTCATTATGCGGACCGGTATCATGCTGCCAGTTTGAATCAGTGTGGACCCAACCAGTATTCCCTTTTCGGTCTTCTTTTCATCACTACTTGGTTTAATATTTATTTCTATTTTCTCGATGTACACGAATAACCGAGAAAACTTTGAGAACGTCCGGGAAGGTTTGCGAACCCGGGCGCATTAGCGGGGTTCCTAGAACGACCGGAGGAACCGAGCGTGACGCAATGCAGATGTTAATCAAAAGCGCTACGGAGGGCGTTTGAAAATTCGTTACAATATATAATCAGATGTCAAGCCTATCGTACTAATAATAAAGGCCCCTAAGACTAAAAAAACCTGAACCAGTAACTTCATATAGCGCAATTAGTTTTTTGCCCATCTTAGGCAACATTTTCGAGAAACTATTTCATAAACGTCTCTTGAATGACACATATATTTTGTCGCATCTACCTCAACATCAGCGCGGATTTTGTGAAGGACACTCCCCAATTTAGCAAGTACATAGGATAGTTAATAAAATGTCAAAAAGCCTTGAAGAAAGAAATACTGTGGAGTTGTATTCTTGAACAGGCGTTTGATAATGTCAGGCACATCGGATTACTTTACAAATTACAAAGGTTTCTCCTTAGTTACTACTACCTTCTCCTCAAGTCTTATCTTTCTGACAGATACTTCACAGTTAAATACAACAGTGAACTTTCCAACTATTATCCCGTCAAATTTGCCGTTCCGCAAGGTAGCATACTCGGACTATTAGAATAGGTCAGATAGCAAAAAAGTGTTTTTTTTTTTAAAAAAGTTCTCAGTCCATTTTCTCAACGTGATAATTAGAAGAAAGATAGTAGAAATCCTATGTATATGTTTTGGAAAGCAAATTTTATGTGCAACTTGGTGAAAAAAATTCATGAAAGTGCCGAAAAATGGGGTTTTTGGATTTTTAAATGTCAAATTTTTTTTAAGAAAAAAAATACTACGTTATTGTGCTAAAAAAGACGAAAAAAATGAGATCTGAATAATTAAAATCGGTCAACAACTTTTTGCACAAAAAATTAGAAACCTCTAAATATGGCCATTTTTTGACATTTAATTACAGGGATTGAAATTATGTAGGGAACCTATTTGGGACTTAAATTGTGGCTTTTGTTGATGCCTACCTACTGTAAAAATTTCATATAATAATAATAATAAATTTTTGCGGAAATAGCGAAAATATAAAAAAGGTGTTTCTGAAAAACGGCGTGGAAATGGTCAAAATGGTCGTAGAGAGATTTTATAAAAAGCTGTTTATTCCTAAGGAGCTGCTCTACAACTTCATTATCTTTACATTTACGTTAGGTTTAGTTTAGTATCTTAAACACGCATTTGAAAATCGAGCTATTTCTGGATTTCAGGTGTTCGGACGCTCGAGGAGAGGAAACGTGCCGCGTAGTGGGGGAAATCCCGCTCTCTCGCCCGGACTTCGAGCGCTCGTAAATGTTCGCGCGCCTTCAAATCGGCCTTCCCCATCACGCGGCACGTTTCCTCTCCTCAAGCGTCCGAACACCTTCGAAATTTGTTGATTTTAATTATTCAGAGCTCATTTTTTTCGTCTTGTTTTAGCACTATAACGTAGTATTTTTGTTTTCTTGAAAAAAAAATTTGGCATTTAAAAATTCAAAAAACCTGTTTTCGGCACATTCATGAATTTTTTTCACCAAGTTGCACATAAAATTTGCTTTCCAAAACATATACATATGATTTGTACTATTTTTTTCCTAATTATCATATTGAGAAAATAAACTGAGAACTTTTTCGAAAAAATAAACTATTTGACCTGGACAGCTGACTTACCAGAATATGCAAGCACAGTTATCGCCACTTTTGCTGATGATATTGCCATCCTGTCGATACACGAAGTCCCTCAACTAGCAGCCGCAAACTTCAGCATTATCTGAACATCTTAAATGAATGGCTTACTAAATAGCGCATTAAAGTCGATTCGACTAAATCAATGCAACGACGTTGACTACTCGATATAACTCGTACACAAAGATCCGGGAATTTTCTTTGGTACTGAATAAATTCGATTAACCCAAAATTATTAAGATAGACTTTGTGGTGACCCCAACGATTTAGTTCATTAATTGTCCACCGACGTTCTCCTCGTGGGAAGATTAAATAGAACCTGGCTCTAAAGTGAAAAAACTGCTACAAGAGTGCCACTGTTGAGTGGTTTCTCTTAACTCCGCTTATTTGTTGCCATCATATTTATTTAATGCTCTATGTAGAGTAGATTGTAAATTCACAATTGCAATAAAAAATTTATGATGCGCTTTTTTAAGAAAAGATGCCACAAAAATAGACAGGTAAAAAATAAAAGAAATGACGTAGCAAAACATTTCTTTAACATATTGCCAATCAGCTTTATAGAAAAAATTATTTGAAATAGCTTACGTAACTTGTAGAACTAGCGAACGGTCAGTAAACAGAATTATACACCTATCAGATATGTAAATCTTACTATTTAATTACATGTTGTGTAGTTAGATTTATTACTACTCTTGATTCTTAAATCATAAAATATTATGAAGGTATCCTCTAAATTGGCAATTCGTCACAATGTCAAAATCTTCTCTGTTTAAATCTTTTATTAAATGGGATATGTATGACACATGATTGATTTTGACTCAATATATTTTTTCTAATTACTTATATTAATGTTAAATTTGAAATCGCCAAGTTTATTCAACACCAAGTTTTGGAGTATGATTTAATAACAGAGGAATTTCAGAAAATTCTACTTGGTAAAACTGTCAACTTCATCACAACTATCTATAACTGAATATCAAGTCTTTTGAAGTCTCACTATGATTGTTACATTTGCTAACGATGTTGGTATACTAGCTACATCTTTTGAAAACGTAAAAACCTAACTGAAGCAGCTTAACTAATCATACAATAAATGACAAATTAAAATATATAAATCGGTCTGTTAAATTAATATTTACTATGCATACTAAAATAAGTCCTCCCGAAGCTTCTGTGTCTGTGGATACAATCAGACGCTGAATATCCAGCATTACATCTAGATATCCTAAGTATGTGGGTCAAAAATCAAAATTATCCATTAAGAATAAAATTGTACTATACAAAACTATACTGAAGCCCACCTGGTCATATGAAAACAAAATAATCCATGTAATTATCAGTGCACCACGGTACGCTAGCAATTTAATGTTGCATCAAGACCTATAAATCTGAAAGAAATAAAACCGCCTCCACTAGTACCAGCACAGATTTATAGTGCATTAAAATAGACCTACATATATTTCACCAGAAGGCTAAACAAATCCTGGCTAAAAAATAAGCCCAACAGAATAAAGGGTAGTGATATGTAAGGTGAAATATCGGGACTATTAACACTTAATGCTCATAGCAAAGTTGATTGTAAATTTTCAATAAATGTTTAAAAAGATATTTTATGGCGTGTCCACTAAAGACTAAAATAAAAATTTCTAACAAGAAAAAATGTAGAGAAGTTGGTGCAACGACTAGATTCGAAGAATACAGAAGTGTATAAAATGGTCATAAAAAATAAAAGTGTATTGCAATATTGTTCTAGTATTAACTACCTCTTTAAATTGTACGTGGAACGTACACTGCGGTCGCGGACAAAATAAAAAACCATGAAAGCATAAACCGTCATGTGCACTTATAGACGGCATTATTTCTTTGGGTGACTATTTTAGACATACATACGAATATATGCTAGATGTCGTAGTTCAAAAGTAGCAAGGATTTGTATTGAGATAGGTAAAAACAACAGTCATGTTTTAACCAGAGTGATAATTAACCCGATTTGACAATGGCAAACAAAACAAATCACATTCGATGCATAATAAGTTTTCCGTACTTGTGCTGCTTAGCAGAAGCATGTAGAGCTATGCCGCCATTTTTGCAGATGTACAGGATGGGTTTGGAGAGTTATATGAGTGTCTGGTTACACCAGAAGAATCAAGGGTCTGTTACAAGAGGTTGGTAAGGAAACGCTAATCTATGGAATGGCAACACATTGAAAGCTCTCGTTCTAAGAAAAAATGGTTGCAATTGTTTAACAAATGACAATTATCCTTTAAGATCAAGAGGAAAGTTTTATGATGGATTGGTTGCCTGGTTACTGAAGCCACCACAAAAACAGATGTGCTGCATTCCTTCAACATGTTAATCGCAACATCATTGCCACCCTACAAGTTTTCGCGTGACTCATGCTCTATGTTTGCCGGGTTTTATAACAAGTAACTACGTTCTGTTCGACTCTAACAACAAGCTTCGGTTGGCTGTCCACAAATTGTATCGTGCTACACTCTAATAATGATTTTCAGCACTTTTACGAAAATTGCCAGAGCAAGTGTGTACTCACATTTTTTAATAAAAGATTAGTTCGGAAAAGCAATTATAGTGACAACTAATTTTCAAAACCCCCAACTACAAATAATAAATCGTGTCTAAACGAACATTAAACTCTTTAAAGCAATATACCTACCATTTTTAATTTAAAACCATTTGAAAATGATCATCTACACAAAAAAGAGTGAAATATTTTAAGCAAAAACACAAATTTGATATATTAGTATTTTTATTAAAATATTTTACTGTAAGTCACGATGTTGAAAGTATTTTATTATTTTAGTTTTATTGCACAACAAAATTCACTAGTTTACTGTTTTATTTGGCATCCTTGTTGCAAACAAACTACTATGCACTTTTATGGCGTCAAATGTTATTAAATAATAAAATAATTTTACTTACTACGGTGGTACTTTATGTTTAGTATTAGTGAAAAGAAAAAACCAAAACGTTTTTAATGTGCAACTAAGACTTTTGTTTTGCAATTGCGTAATCTTTATTTTGTTAACTATTTTCAAAAGAATACACAGTTTATGTTTCTTACCACTACTAGTGCTTATAATTTTATTAAATTATAAGCGTTTGATAATAATTAATTACCAGTAAAGTACTAAGAGTCGTACGAAACAGAGTACGTGTATTGTTTTAAACTAGTTGTAGAAAGCACTGCTGAAAATGAAATATAAAAAATAAACATACTGCAGACATATTAAATAGAATTCTAAAAAGAAACCCATATTTTACACTAAATATTAGTAAATAACGAAACTAAACAGAAAATAAAGGGTGTCCCAAATTGAAAGCCGATTTTAAATTTTCAATAAAACAATTTTGAAATTAATTTTTTTATTAGAATTTTATTGAGTGTATTAAGGCATACAGTCTCCGTTTACATATGGAAAATTAAGTCTGACAAATAGCCACGTAGACTTCGATTGTTTTTTTTTAATTTTTAATTGCTTTTTTTGTGCACATTTTAATTAATTCTATCGATATTACGTCGGATTATGTTCTTGATATTGTCAATTGTTTGTGGATAGGGCAGGCTTTGGATTTCGACCAACTCCAAAAAAAAGTCACGCGATGTTCAATTCAAAGGCCTTGTTGGACAGTTAATAACATTTTGTAAAATTACGCAACCAGTAAATTGCTGATATAGTAAATCGAATGTTGCTCGACAACCTACTGGAACCATATTTGTTTCCAGACTTGTGTTGGACAATTGGTCCCAAAAAAGCACCATATTCGAAGATATATGTCATCTGCTCAAAGTCCATACCAAATAGTGACTTGCATTCTTATTTCATAAATTATGCGAGGATTTTCCGAACCTCAAACACGTAATGAACAGGATAAGTTGGAAAATGATCCTCATTGTTAAAAACTAAACTGAAAATCCACTACACAATTTTCTAAAAACCAAACGATGGGTATCAGCGAGCTTAAGTCTTGCGTCAGTCCAATTTTGTAGATATGAGATTGGAAATCTTTAGTAAGTGTTCGCCAAAAGAAGTTTTTTAAAATGTCCAATTGTTGTGCACGATGTCGAATCGATGTTTTTAAATTTGCACCGACATTTTGACTAACTAGAGCAATTTTCTCATCAAATCTTGCTGCAGTGTTTTGATCACAAATTTGGGTATTCTTTGCACATAATTTTGATCAAATTTACAATGCGTTTTTACAATGATAACTCACTGATTCTTCATATAGCATTCTGTATTTACTAATTGGAAGAATCACAGATGACATCTGTCAATCTTGTTGAGACAGCATTACCAAAAAAGATGCGAAGTTTAAATCTGAGGTTCAATTTGGGCCACACATAAGAAGGTAATCTAGGGAATAAAGATGTACATTATAAAGTTTTCTTTTGGCCTTTCCGTTATATTTTGCGCGATAGTAAAGTAAGATGCAATAAATAGCTTCTGAGATATTGTGAACCTTTTATAAGCACCACGCTAATGCAAATACTGGATTGGTGGTGACTCGATTTGGAGGGACAACAAAATTTGCTTATTGTAACTTGAAATTTGCTTAATTTTTAGCTGGAATCTAGCTGTCACTTGTATTGATTTTTCGTGCTACAGATTACACTGATGTCAGTGTGTTTACCAATATTAGATATTTAGTTATGTGAGAATCTAATTTCAAGTTTTGTCTTAGTTTCTTCACTTTGCTTTAATCTTACTATGTGAATAGGCAATTCTCATCTTTTCGTCCCAATAAAAAATTTGTTTTTTAGTCGTGAATAAGAAAACGCTAATACAACAAAAAAAAACCTTAAATTCGTTAATTTTCCAAGAATAAATTTTATTAATGTAGAGATAGAGGTTTTTCTTGAATCATTTAAGGGGAGGTGGTACACCCTATCTTCCCAACGTTAAATTTGCTATCTTTGTATGATATTTTTATGAAAATATCAACTCTGTAGTATTGAAATTAGGTACAGAAATAGATTGATAATTTCTGTACAAATTGACATTTTTTTAAATGTTTTAGGCTACAAATACATTTTTTTTCTTGGCGTGAATAAAAAAACATTCATTTTAGACAAGAATATATTTAAATATTTTGAAAGTTTTTGAGTTAGAAACTTAAAAAATATCACAGAACAACTGGTAAAAATTTTATGCTATCTTACGGAAAAAGTGAGATGAAGATATGTGATATGTTAGCGCATCCCTGGTCCATATTACGGGTCATCTGGATCATTATCTTCATCGTCCTGTGCTTTCCTTTTGTTCCTGGTTAGTACCCTAGAATTTTTGTTGGTCACATAAGCTTGGAGATCTACTGCACCAGCTACCTCCATTCCACCACTGACCTCAGTGTAATTACTTTTGCACTCACCACTGTCTTTATGTTGTTTCAATTTTTGTTCACAATTCTTTACATTCTTACACTTTTGACAGTATTTACTCAAGGGTTCAACATCTATGACCTTTCCTGTATTAATACTTGTTACAGAAACTATACCATTGGCACTTGTATGTCCTCGCTTCTGCAAGAACCATCCATAGCAATAGTCAAATCAATAGAACCTTTTTGCACTGTACAAAATTATTCAATACACTTGCCAGTATTTGAATATTAATTATATGATTTACTTGCTTCAATTGTTCATTGTCACACAATTTTCGTACAATACATAGTACCGCGGAATTTAAATCCAATTTGTAATAAATTGCTATTAAACTGAAAACAAAAAAGGGGGGGTCACCCCAACTGTTACAATGACATTTAAATTACATTTAAGGCATTTAGAGATGATTTTTACAAAAATAAGTAAAGGTATACTATAAAATAGACTACGCAGAACTATAATATATAAAAAACAAAAAAAATTTTTTACCACAAATGGTGTACCACCTCCCTTTAACGAAGATTCTAATGAACCTACCTGTTCAGAGGGGTGACTAAAGGCGCGTTCAAACTAAGTGAAAAGGATAGCAATAACTCTTTCTCGGATCGGAGAGAAATATGACTGATAGAACTCGAACTGCCAATTTTTTGAACTGAACTTAATACTACACCGAGTATGTTAAGGGTTCTTATTATGTCAAAGGCGGCATTTATTGAGAAGCATCACTTACTAAATATCACATACTAAGTTGAAATATCAATCGTTTTAATCGTGGAACTGCAAATTTTTTAAGTGACACAACGAATGCACTAACTCAGAGAGGCAGCACATTGCTCTTTACAAGGAAAATTATTTATTGGCATTCTCTTGCTTTTGAACGTTAAAAAGCAATCAAACGCATCTTAACTGTTGTGCCACTGTCTTACAAAATACATATCTGATTAATAAAAACGATAAGTTGATCAAAAGCAGGGCAAGATGGCCCTATTAAGTTTTATTTTCTACGAATTTATAAGAAATGTAGTCATATTCCAACATCAAGCTTACGAATGATAAACGGCCGTTTCTTTTAGGCGTAATTGTCTGTTCATTCAATGGACATACTAAGCAAGTCAGGAAAACATGGCATACACATTTTTTGGATGTGTGATTTTAAATCGGCACACGCACTCGATGGGACGGCATATCGTGGGTATCACTCAAGTGAAAAAATTTTAAAGGAACTTTGGAATCTCAATTGTATTGGAGTTGTCTACAATCATTGCTCAAAATGGCAGGAATATTACAATGGAAAACTTTTTTAAACATTTAATTGAAAGAAAATCTTTAGAAGAAACACCTTACGATTGTTGGTACCATTTTTTCATCTTATTAGAGTAATGCGCAATAAATACTCACTAATGAGCAAAAGAAGAAAAAGCCCGAGATAGTAACATATTACAATTCAACAAAAGCAAATGTATTCATTGGCTAATCAAATTTATGTAGAAAAGTCACGTAGTGGTATGGGATTACGGCTCATGCGGCCCCATCCCAAGAAAATAAAAGAAAACCTGCTCATTTTATCTAATCAGCAAGGATAGAAAAACTTATGGTGTGTTTAACTTGGGATGCTTACAAATTATTTCACTGCAATTATTTTTTTGCTAATTTTTTGTTAGGAATAAGTGAGTACATATTTCATTAGGGGTATTCCTCCCTTTAATGCCTATGCGTTTCTTCTATTACCCCGCCAATTTCCATAAAACTGCTGCAAATTTTCCTTTAGATGTGGACGGTAGGCAACCGATTAAAGCTAATTGTCGAAAGAGAACTTCTTACTGCACATTTTTTCAAACAAAATGTTGTCGCTCGTCGTAAGATCTGGCAAACATGGAGTGTGAGGTACCACGGTGTATTCGAGAGTCTACAAAATGGCGACTGATATATAGCCGTGCGTTGTCGTGTTATTGGATACGTCGCTTCACTGGTAATGCTTTTACGAGACGGCAGCCAGTTTCCCAACAGAAAAAGACATTCGCCACTTGTTTTGGAATAAACAATTCCGCTCGTGGCTTCTTGAGATGAGGGTTTTCAGTGTGGTGGCACTTCACAGATTGGCATTTCTTTTTCGGTGTCTTATACTAAAGCCACAATTTATTTGTTGTCGACAGACACTTAAAGAAAGTCTTCGAATGCATGCCTCTACGTAATTCTTTTTCTATTGAACGGTGAAAATATAGGAAACTCATTGTTACAAATTATTGTTATTTTTAAGTTCTTATGGATATTGGCCTGCAAAGTTTTACGAGTCAGATCTGTTACATCCGCCAGACTTGGATATTAAATAAATTTAGCAAACCACATAAAAGAAGAGTTTCTCTTACGAAGACTGAAAGTGAGTCGAAGTATTACCGCCTTAACTGTATTCAAGCGTATTTATTATACACTCTAATAGAGTATTTATGATTTATTAAAAAAATAGACGTAGTTGCAATTCGTTTTTATTATGAAAAATTAAGGAAGCATTGCAAATATCACATAAAGAGAAACTTAGTGCCACAAATCACTGGTCTGGAACAGCTACTATTGAAATGAAGGAACTCATTTTGCGTTAAAATTGTTCTGGCCTTACAAAATTTTTTATGAAATTAAATATTAAATTAAGAATCAATTATTATAGTGTTATGTAAAGCTTTTTAGTTCAACTAAAAAAAAATTATTTTGTTTTGAGTTATATTGAAATGCTCTGCCTTTGATAGAACGACCGTTATGTATATGGTCATTAAGTGCTAGTTTACACTGAGAAGGTGGGTGAAAGTAATTAGACATTAAAAATTGGCTATGGAATTTGTATTATAACTGGAGTCGTGATGAAAACAGATTCTAAATAGACGGTAGTAAATAAGATTTTATTTTTGACAGAATTGTGTAGGCTGACGAGGCTGTATTCCATGTTGGTAGTTTTATCAATCGTCATAACTGTCATTACTGGGCGTTATGTGAGCACAACTGTGTAGTACGAAATGACGAGGACAAAACTCATAAGGCTATATCTTGTGTGCAACACTATGAATGCAGACCACTACATTAAGATGTTTAGAAGATTACGCGTGGCTAACGGTATCTAACTGAAATAACATTGGCGACCTTATTTTCATTTAGGATGGTGGGCCGCTCCATTTTGATCTTACTGTGCGTGCTGGTTAAACCAACTTTTTTTGGGACGTTGGCTGACACAACGCGGACCTCATGAATGATCTACAAAAAATTCAAATCTCACTCTATGTGATTTTTATCTGTGGGGCTATGTAAAGAAGGAGGTGTGCAAATCAAAGCCATGTACAATGGAGGACTTGGAGGCACGTATCCAAAAAGGTTCTCGGCAATATTCTTTCTTTAGAAGACCGTGCAGTCCATTTCCGGTAGCTTAAGGAAACTGGTTGAGGCCATCGGTACCTACGTTAAAATTAAAATATTTGCTTTCATTTTTTCATGTAATAAAGTATATATATATATATATATATATATATATAATTTGTTCCAATAAATTTGTGTTAAAAACATGGACTTTATTACCAATTTTTAATGATTACTTACTTTCTACACGCCCTGAAGAATATTAGAAGGGATTGTTCATCAAAAATGTTCAAAAATGATACGAAACTTGAGAATTTTAAATTAAAAGTTGGCTGCTGAGGAATCTGAAGGCTATGATCTTTTTAGCTCTCAAGTGTCTAGTGAAGAACAACGTTGTATTATATTATAGCTGCTCGTTAGAGGGTGCGACGGGATAATCAAGTTGTTGCGTGAATGCATAACAACCACATGTTACAACTATGACAGATATGGATAAATAAGGTCTACACACACAAAAAAAATTAAATACCTCGTGCAGTTTAGAATTTTGGGAAACCGAAAGACACGATTTTTCAATATTTAAGAAGAATTCAATTACAAAAAATTAACTTCATAGGCCTTTTGGGGACACAGATAAAAAATTTAATTTAGCTCTCATGATGTCTCCTTTCTTGGGGGTTAAAAATCAAAAAACGAGAAAAAACTTCTATAAATATTAATGAAGAATCAAAATCGGTTTAAAACGTTTCACCTTTTTCGTAGTGAATTTCTACGTAATATGAGCATGAACAAACCAAAATTTTGATATTTCTGAATTTAGTGGTTTAGGCTGAGTGATGTTGAATAGATCAGGTACTGAAGTCACTGAGTCAGAATACTAGGTTGTGAAAAACCAAATTTTCATGCCGGGCGATTTATGGATTTATATATATATATATATATATATATATTCGACCTGGCGATAGCACACGGTGAAGATGCGATTCCATTTCTTGCTCAGCCGTCCTCCTGTTTCCGCGCGAGCCTGGGAATTAGCTCGCGAACCCCTCTAATTCCCATATATAGCTGAATTGGTTCTTTTTATTGGCCCAAAAGATTAAACAACAATAAGGTCTTCAAACCTGTAATACTGGACATACATAGGAGCGAGAAAGCTGTACGACAATTTGATGAGGAATTTTCAATTTGTTTTGCTGACTTTAGTAAGAAATCTGTACATGTGGCTCCAAGACCAATTTTTTTTGTAGCAAAATTTATGATCAATCAAAAACATTTAACAAAGAAAGTGACCAGAAATAAGTATTAAACATTTTATGGAATTTTATAACAATTGTTTGGATTATAGCAAAGAAGATAAAATAGATAAGCGACAACAATTGACATTTTGTCCAGAAAGATTTTTCATTTGCCCTGAATTGAAGCCAATACAGGGCAATAACAAAACTAAAATTTCCGAACACACATGGAAAAGCCGATTACATTGTATAATCTAAGAGGAAGTAAGGGATAATATCAGACGAAAAAGCTAGACTTTTGTGCCGTGTCTTACAAAGGATATTAATTTGAAATTACTTCATTTCTTCGATATGATTTAAATTAAGTATTGAATTTGTTTTTTAAGTTTTACAGAATAAAGTCTGTTTTTTAGCCTCTTTAAACTGTGTTAACTAACTTGGTGTCCAATTTTTTTCATGTGCAGTTTTATTAGCTAGTTAAGACTAATAATTATAATTTCAATTGTGGTACAAAGAAATAAATGGTTAAAGTAGCACAAAATGAAATAAATACAACAGATACATGCTATGGTAATAATAATTCATTGTAAAAAATGCCAAGTAGTATTACTATTTGAATAAATTTTAAATATTCATAATCAGACATGAAACTAGAAAACCTCTTAAGTTCTTACTTTGCGTGCCAAAGGATACGAGGTCAAGGGAATCTCGGCCGTCAGTGACTAACTGGACGTACCCTGCTGTAAAAGTTAGGTAATGCTTGTGAAGTACTCGTAAAATTGACATTAATATCGCGAAGACAATTTTTCATAATCTAAAAAAGGAAGCCCCCAAAGGCTAAAATTATTTTGCAACGACCAGTTCAATTATGGCGTGAATGTTTACAACAGCGTATGGGATATTAATTTATTATTCGGGATACTAAACAATTATCTTACGTTCTCATTAAATACAGCTGAAGGTTTCATTATAATTATGCTACAATTAAGAAATTCACGGATGGTTGACTTTAAGAACCGAAAAAAGTCAAGTGTGAGAAAATTACGTTTTATTGTAATTAGCACTTCAAGCACAGATATTAGATGACGAATGCATTAACTTGAATCACTTCTCTTTTCATTAGTCGCCAATAGTTTAGTCTGGTACGCATTTGCATAATCATGTAATTACTCTGCAAAGCCTAATTAAAATAATGGGCTCTCACCCGCGTTGAATGGTCCTCTATAATCAAATGAGTAGAATCATTCCTCAGCCTGTGGGTGCGTTAAAAGCAAAACGAACTTCAATAATGGCGACTTTCACAAAACTGACGTCATGTTTAGATTAAAATTGATACTAATTCATTAGGTTTAAATATAAAAAAGATGAACGGCGTGCATATTGGTCTTGGCTGTTAAAAAGGAAAAAATGGCACCGGGTGACATCACCACCTCTTACTAAAAGTAAGGTCATAGCAATAACAAAAACTTAGTGGCCCAAAGATTACATTTTTGCATTTCACTTGCTAACAAGAGTTATATCATTCGTTTTTCTTTAATTACGCGTAAAATTGTGTATTAAATACGTACATTGTAAAATTTAAAAATATAAGTCTTATAGGTCAAAATTTCCTGTAAATGTTTGGTAATTAAAATTTGCTTTTAGTAATTTCTTCCGTTTTATATACAGCTATAGCTGCAATATCGTAAATTTGTTAATAAATTTCCACTATTTTAGATGAAGGTAAATTTAAATAAATACATTGTGCCTTATAAAGTGGAAAAAATCAATGCAAACTCTATACTCACTCTGTGAAAGCGGCAAATAGTCTAAAATGGCTTCTTGGAAGAGGTGATTTAATTGTGTCTGAAGCTACAAAGATGTAATTACTTTATATAACCAAAGAGGAAGCCACTCTTACCGTTAACGTAGTTAGCGGACTAGTTGTATGGTAATTGCTTCAATAGGCGGCTGGCAATTGAAATCACAGAGGCTATAAGAACACAGAATAATGAAGGTTGAAGTAGGAAATACACAGCATAAATTAAACCTGCTAATAGTGACTGAAAATAGATCTATGAACACACATGCACTCAATAAACATGGGTGGCATGTTTCTAGCTTATTTTGAAACTTTAAGGATGACGTAAACAACTAAAATTGCATAAATCAAAATTTATGTGAAAATTTTAATTTTTAAAAATGATGACAATGCAAAAAATGTGTGCGCATTAAAAGCACTTTAGAACAATCGATCATTTTTGCTGACTTTGTCGATAATAGCTAATTTATGAGATGAAACAGCCAACATGTAGATGCTGCGTGGCAAGCAATGCAAAAAATAAAATAAAGTGAACATACATCACCCATAAATAAGCAAAGCTAAAAGAAATGGCTCAAACTTTAAGCATATAGAAAACGTGTTCGAAACACTTCCAAAAGCTGAAGAGATATAAGTAAAGAAATTAAACAGTTTTTGACCGAAACAGAACAAGTAGCAAAAAAAGTAAAATATTTTAAAACACACCTAGCTATTAACTGGTGAAAAAGGACGTAATAAAGTAACTGCTTTACATATACATAGTAACGTAACATATAAATGAAATTTTGGAATAAAGTAAAATTAGAAATATTTTATTTATGAGCGATTCAAATCGTTGAAAAACTTTTAGCGAAATGAATAAATGAAATAGTCATAGAAAAGCATACTATTAATTTAGACTTACGCTCCACAAGAAAATAAGTGTATTGAATCATTGATACTGTCAATAGATGAGGAAATGTCTATTATATTGCAGTATGCTCTGGTATTAGCGAAACTTTTAGCAAGGTATAACACTGCGGTTATCATACAAATTCAAAAGCTGTTGATGTAGTCTATGACATATATAGATAAATTAGGCCAGTAAATTAGACTATCCATTGAGAAATATGTATAATTATTATAGGTTATGAGTTCATTAAATTTTCTGCCTTTTGTAATTATTAGTCTACTGCACTATAGGGTTTGGTTTGCCTTAAAGCATCTACCAACTATAAATCCTACCGTAACAAATAAAAGAATAGTTGTACCATCGATTTTGTTATGTTATCTCAAGGAGTACAGGGTGTTTCAAAAAGAATAATCCAATTTAAAAAATCATAACTATTCTGATCCGTTTTGATCAAACAATGTACTGTTAGAAATGAGGAATTCTCGAGTTTCACGGGGTTGCCGATAGGTACCACCAACGTGCTTCGTTCATCTGCCATTTCAATGTTTGTCTAGATGGCTACTGGACAACAGAAATCATTTTGTGTTTTACGCTTCGCGAAGTCTGAGTCCGTAACAACTGTTCAGCGTAATTTTCGGCGGCAATATGGTGTTGAATCTCCTACCGCTCAGAACATTAGGCGATGATATACACAATTGTGACACGGGTTGTCTGTGTAAAGGGAAAATTAGTGGTCGTCCCCGTGTGTTAGACGAAGATGTGGAACGCATTCGGCTGAGTTTCGCACGTAACCCCCAAAAATCTACTCGTCGTACCGGTAGAGAATTAAACATTTCCTTCCACACCTGTCTAGTGTGTTTTGCGGCGATGTTTGAGCATGAAAGCCGTACAGTAAACCTCTATAATGTTAGAATACGGGGTACGACGCAGCCACATCAAATTGTATAGCATGAGAGAGACCTTCCTAAATTTAATATTGTTTGTGCAATTTTTCGAAAAAGGTGTACGATCCCTTTTTCGTCTTAGAGAACACTGTTAAGGGAATTACATATTATTAGTAAAACTAGCTTTTCTCACGGTTAGAGACCGATTCGGACCACCACACTGGAGTCTAAAATTCGAGAATGTATGGGACCTAACGATTCAGCTTTACATCACTGGCCTCCAAGGTCGCCGGACCTCACTGTGTGCGATGTTTTCTTGTGAGGGTTTATAAAAGACTGCGTTTATGTGCCTCCTTTTTTAGCTACGGTGGTCGAGCTGCGGAGCCGCATAACAGCAGCCGTGGTAGCAGTATATCCAGATAGGTTTGCAAAAGTTTGGGACGAATTTGGCTACTGTATGGACGTATGCCGTGCATCCCAAAGGAAGCATATTGAGCACCTATGATTTGGTATGCAAAACAATTCAAGAATAGTTCTAAAATATAAAATTAATCTTAAATGTTTATGTTTATTATTTTTCATAATATAAACATTTTAAACCAAATAATTCTTTTCGAAACACCCTGTATAATAGGATACCGCTATTGTAATTGAGTTTGGTAGCTTGTTTAGTTCTAACCTAGAACAAATTGCCAAACCTATATCCGATGGGGTCGTAGAGTGATAAACACAAAAGGCAGATAATTTAATAAACTTATAATCGATAATAATTTTTTATATTTCTTAACAGGCAGGCAGTCTGACTTACTGACCAACATATTCTAACAAAATCCCGGATTTTTTAGATTTCTTCTTTGCTAAATGAATTTTATCAAGCTGCTTAGACATTACATCCAATTATGATCTATCATCCGATCACACACCAATCATACTTATTAGTAGTGTTACAGTAATTAGAAAAGAAGGCAAATCAATGCCATGTAACAAACGGACAGATTGAGATGACTTCAAAGGTTATATAAACCAACATCTCGATACTGATATAAGTCTAAAGACAAAGAGTTGGACATTGGAATTAATACATTCATATCTATTATATAAAAGACAGCATGCTATACACTATACCTCTAATAAAAATTAGAGTATATAAAAAGCTGTAAAGGGGTTCAAGAGGCTATAAATGTATATACCTCCATTATGTAACCTATATGGGAAATGGATTAGGTTAGAACAAGAAAAAGCTGATCATCTAATCAAAGTGCTTAATGCATCGTTAGATTTGTTCTCGGATTGTTAGGACGTGGTCGGAGTTCGGAAACTCTTGATGTTTCGCCCGCAACTGTGGCGGACACCATCAGAAGAAAATTGTCTAAAATATTTTAGAAAAGTTTCCAAATTCCGACTACGGACGAAAATATTTCAACATCTAATAGCGCCCCTGTATGATTAGCATATTTCAGAATTATCTTGAAAGCAAGAAGTACTGCACGATGATCTTTTTCTACCTCCGTTAACCATTCGACAAGGTGTGGCACAAAGGTTGCTGGCTGAAATGAAAGGAATATTTCCACCCATTATTATCTCCTTATTCCATCTTTCTAACCATCATTTCAAAATCAAGTTCGGAAACAGAACTGCAACGCTACAATCAATTAGAGTAAGGGCGTCCTAAGGCAGCGTTTTAGGCCAATTCTTATACTTACTTTTTATTGCTGATATACCAAGCAGATTGTAGTCAGAAATTGGAATATATTTAGATGTTATCTTTCCTGTGTGCAATGAAGACCTAAGGGCTGGAAGATTACTATAAGAACGCATAGGTATACTAAAGGAATAATTGGAATATGAACAATTAAGATGAATGAAATAATCAGTACATATAATTTTTATAACGTTAAGGAGAATTTGCCCATTTATTATTACAAACTACTTGTATACAAAAACGTCTTACGCCTTATCTGGACATATATTATTATAGTTTAATATAAACATTTACAGGTTCCAGTTGAAAACATTGAGAACTCTTATGTATGCTCCATGGTGCATGACGAACCTCACCTTACATACAGACTCCAATACCACATATGTGCATAATGTAATTATTGAAAGAGCAACCAAACACTATGGTAGACTAATAAACCATCCAAACGACATTGTAGAAACACTAACACATTTGAAGGATAAGCGGAAACGGCCTTGGAAGCTAAACGTCATTACTATGCCTCATTCTAAAGAAGTGGCCTACTTGGGATTAAATTATGACAAAAAGTTATCTGGAAAGCAAATTGAATTGTGTTTATAAAGTTCAGTAGTAATTTCCTGCTAATAACGTTAAATAACAAAATTATTTGTAGCCATGAGGTATTGTGTCTATCTAAGAAAGAATTATTTTGGAACGCACAGCTCTGGAAAATATAAACAAATTGCTAATAGTGTCAAAATCACTACTGCCTACAATACATTACTCGTTAAGTCGGTATGGCCATATTGCACAACTATTATTTACAAAAAAGGGTTTAGGATAATAAATGATGATAATATTGAGTGCGTATATGATACAGTTCAAGTAGACAAACAATTGTAAATCGTATGTAAATTAGTAATTATTTTGTGAATAATCAGATGCAATAGGTTTAGTTTTCTCAAAGTATCAAAATTTAGATCGCTATGCTCATAAAGCCAGAGAGTACGTGATTTGTCTCAAAATACAGAGCTATTTGTACCCTTTCTCAGAAAATTTCTAATTCTTTGCTGTGATGTTCAAACACAAGAAATGTGTATTATTCAGTCGCCTGATTCGTGTACTGAATAAACATGTCCTTTGAAGTGTTTACATGTAAACTCACTAGGTGATAGGGCCGTGCTTAGTAACCTCGCATTTCGTTTGAAGTTAACATTAACTTCTGCGTTAAGCTAGGAAAAATCCCATATGATGACGAGGTGTTATCAAGAAGCCGCGTCTTTAAATGTCATAGACGGTTTCGAGAGGGCAGAAATTTCGTGCAAGACGATCTCAGATCATCAAATCAGCGATTTAGACAATGAAAAGCCGCACACGCTATATCAGTCTAGGAACATCTGGTTAAATATCTTATTTCTTCTCTAAGACATTTTTTATATTTGTTAGATTTATCACCCTGTGTACCGCAATCCAAGTGACTGACGGATGTACTGAGAAGTATCCCGGATGAAGCTTTCTCTGCTTGTTACCATGGTCTTCAGAAACGGCAGCAGCTGCGTGTAGATAGCCGAGGAGAGCACTTTGACAAGACCTTGGATCATTAGTTGATATGTTGCATAAATTACTTTTTACGAGTGTAGTTTCAAAAAGCCTCCTAAATCATCCAAATAGTGTTTGCGCACAAATGTTTCAGATTCAGCCACTGCAAGTACGACAATCATACACTACATGTGCTCACTCACCGCCACTTTCAATTAATCCGGCCAATAAAATTGTCCTCATTCACGCATGCGCGCTACAATTCTCCACTGAAGGCGCGCAATGTTAAAATAATGAAAACTCATTATATTAAAATTGGACATTTTGGGTCAAAATATTACATAAGACACGTCACTTTTGAGAAATGTAGGCCTAATTTTAGAAAAGGACATTAACGAAAAGCTTGGTCTTCATTTTTAGTTCAACTTTTGGTATGTAACTTATAAGACTATTGTTTGTCTACAGAAATGATTACTAATATGTTATATTTTCCATGACACTGCTAGAAAGAATGCCATTTGACAACTGAAGTTCTCTCTACAGTAATTGTTTTTACGCCAATAAATTTTCTTAGTATTGTCTTTTGGCGCGTTTACCACGTTTTTATAAGTTTTTAGTTCCAATAGTCCGGGCGAATTAGACTTTGAATCTGAAATCTTTTAAACGTCACAGTTTTTTGCTTAAAAATAGGAAAATAATCATAAATGATAACCCTTGAGTCTCTATACACTTGAAGGTACGGAACATGGTTTTTTATTGCAAAATAGAAAGTTTTTCTGAAATATCTCATGAAATAAGCGTCTAATAGACCAATGATAGTTTTTTGTGTACAAAACTTTTCGTTTATTTTAAAACAGTGTGTGACTGTACTATCTGAGTATTTGATTATCTGTGGTAATCTTTAACATTTCGTTGACCTAGCCATCAATTTTTAAAGCTGGAAGTACTATAATAATTTTAATTCACTAAAGAAGCTTAACACAAACGTTTTCTTGCTTTTTCAATGTGAGTAACAATGACATTTATTTCTATTTGACATAAAAAAATCTGTTGACCTTAACTATAGAATATGTAAACCACAACGTTTATTGGATTTTTATTGGTTATTAGAATCTTTTTCATTGCTTATGTTTTTTGACTTTTTAGTTTGGTTTATATTCTTTCTCTATAACTATTATAACTTGCATTAAAATTATTGTTTATCTAGATTTGCCAACTAGGTCGAATTGAATCTAATTTTGTTTTATTTTTCAAATTTTTCTATTTCTATACTTTGTATTGTTCTTTAAAAAGCTTTATTTTTTTGTTTATTGAAGGTAATGTCTGTTTTAATTTTTTAAACTTCATTATAGTAAAATATTTTTATTGAATTTCTCATATATTATAGATTTATCCTTACAATTCGAACGTAGCAGAACAATTTCTTTTTATGTTCTTTTACTGTCAACATTTGTGTGACTTAGGCGAGTGCTGAGAACTCTTTTACTGGGAAAATAAGTGACAATGTTTTTATAACAAACCGTAAAATAACCACATAATGATATTAATGCATAATGATAAATAATGCATTATTTCAATAAAGTTATTAACGTGTGTAAAATAAACAGCAACTTTATAACCGTTGTAAATTACCAGAGGACTTGATCTGTAGATCTAACTAAATAAAATGCATTAAAGTGTACAAAGAATTGAACAAAAAATATTCAGATAGAAAATAAACTGTCTAATAACATCGGAAAAAACAGCTAAATACCACACTGATAAAAAGGAACTGGCTCGTAAGATTTATTAAAAAAGAAATACTTTACTTACTTCTCCACCGCAATTATAAAATTAAACTATAAAAATAATGCAGAAATACCTAAAAAAGACAGGCCACTTACTATGGATAGATTTAAAAATTTTAATGAACCTCGTGTTATGGTGACTCAATTCCCTAAGGTGGAGATTAGTCATTAACAACAAAAATATTAAATTTAACGCAGAGGATGAGAAAGATTTTAAAAGCTAAAGAAAACAAAGAGTTAAACAAAGAATTAGCAGGATAAGTCAATTGATGGCCAATAGACTGCATCATTCAACAAAATTAGAACGCACTGCCCAGGAGATAAGAAATTCTGGCTACAAATTAATTGAAGTTACTTCTAAAATAAAATATAAGACCAAATAACCGTTAAATATGTTCTTGGATTTATTCAGATATGATGAAATTGTTAATGAAATTTTAGACATCATCTACAGTCAGTTAAATAAGAGCATGTTCGGCATAACTAGCAGTTTGTGAAAGGTATCGCCTTCATTCTTTCGTGAGTCGATAGAGAAAACTGTTGTCCTCGATATTTTATCACAAGAGATTCAGTTGGCATTGAATTCTTACTAGAGAAACGCGTAAAGCACCACGAAAGCCTCGTACGTGTTGTGCTACGAGGCTGTGTTCCTCTGTACCCACACTAAAGGTCCGAAAATATCTCATGCAACGCCTGATAAGTAGGTACATTAACAAATCGAAAACATTTGTCAGCAAGACGATGGTCGATGACTTGCCGGAACTTGGCACGATAGGTCCGTCAAAGTCGAAAAACATTGCGTCAGAGGGCAGTAAAGTTGAAACAGAAAGGTGTAGACATATCGTACGTAGTTATCCGAACCCATCTCTATGCACATGCTATCGAAAGCCGTAGTTCGGTGAAGAAACCTTAGTTGGGTGAAAATCATAAGACAAAGCGACTCGCTTGGGCAAAGGACAATATCGACCGAGGTTAGAGCAATGTAATTTTTACGGACGGAGCTTCTTATCGTCCCATAAGTCTAGTTAACCTCAGCGAACATCCAGTAAAAGTGCATCTTTGGGGCTGCTTCTCAAAACCGGGTTTCTGAGCGTTGCATCTGTTTACGTACAACCTCAATGTTCCGAAAATACTCGAGATTTATAAGAAATATTTGTTACCGACTGCCGGACGTTGGTTCATCAAGAAAATGAAGGCTTTATCTCGCAGGAGGACGACGCCAAATACCGCAACAATCTTTGCATAGAGTGGAAAGAGCAGTGTGGCATCGTTATATTTTATTGGCTGTCGCAGTCGCTCGATGCAAATCTGATTGAGAATCTGTGGGCATACATCAAACACAGTCTTTGTGGAAGAAAATTGTTCACGTTAAAGAAGTTAACACGAGAAATTTGTCGTTTTGAGACCCTTGCTTGATGAATACGCCACCAATTTGGCTGAAAGCATGTTTCAAAGGTACCAGGCAACTATCGACACCGGTGGTGATTGAATACATTATTGATACAATAGCATCTTTGTTCTGATGGAGTACAACGTACCCATGTATTTCAAAATGTTTTTAAATATATTTTTCTCTACATTAAAGCAAACACGCTCTTATTTAACTGACTGTTAAACATCATAGACTTGTGACCCAATATAAAAAGAGAAAAACATATGACAAAATACATACACAAAAATGTTGGTGCAAAAGAACACGCTGCATTAGATATACTGGTAGAAATTGGATTAGCCAAAGATTGCACAGTCAAAATTAGTCCATTGTGGAGAGTAAACCAAAAAGGATGCATGATAACAAAACCACTAGCCAAAACAAATGTAGCAAAAGACTTATATCCAAGCTATTTCTGGTAAGACTAACGAAAATAAACAAGGGTATAATAAGATTAGACTATAGTACCAAAGAAGCTATTTTTAAAAACTATAATATTAAATTGTTAAAGAATTATGGAGTCAAATGCCTATGGACTATTACTAACATGCATAAAAATTAAAAGCAGTCTTAGATATAGAAACATTAATTTCTGTCGCATCTCCGAGATACATTTTACTAGCGAATCCTTCGTTAGATTTAAAGGATATGAAGTGTGTCATACTGAAAACGCAACCAAAGAAGGCGGTGCAATTATAATAAAAAAAATAATTTAGCATCAATCAAAAGATCGAATAAAAAGAAAAGGAATTTCAAAACTAGCGCTGTTCATGTTAAAACGAGAATATATGAAATCATTCAGAAAATATCAGTCGTGGTAAAATATTTATTATTGAAGATGATTACAATGCCAGGTTAACAACCATCAAGAGAATAAAACTCTTGGAAGCAGCCAAACAGCTATCAACTGGGAAGACTTTATATTGATCTACAGATCCAGAAAAAGTTCCAAACCCGACTGGTTCTTTTACAACTTTTTTCTGCAAACTGGATGCATGTTGATCAAACACACGACATGAAGTTCGATCATTCATTTTTATAGCGCTCAACGACAGTATCATAAAAAAATAACTCGCAGATTAGGCAATAAACTACCCCTCTAGTGCAGCTTGGATTTATTATTTAAAAAAATATAATTTGTTAGTTAACTACTGCTAAGAACATCCAACTCTTTTCTAAAAAAAGGAGATTTAGATGAACCTGACATCAATTTCGAGCTCCAACAGGCAAACCTAAAATAAAAAACGCCACTTAACAGTTTAAAAAATAAATTAAAATATCTAATAAAGAAGTGGAGGTAGAGGTTGGCTCACAAAGGTTTTTATTTTACTTTTCCCAAAATATTAATCTATGGCACTGCGGAATAACGCGGTTCAAAGAAAATTGTTAAAAGGAAGGTGTTACACATTTGTACATTGCTTCTAATACAAATGAATCGCTTAGTGACTAAATGAATTATCAAATAACACCAAAATTAACATATGTGGTTCAAACGATGACAGGAATAATGTAATAAAACCTGCATGGTACGCAAGTAGTCGGAAAAAGGACCACGCGAGAACAATCGCGCACTCAACGTACATTTTTAAATAATATGACAATACATAAATAATTATGCTAATATCTTGCCAACAAATCGAGAAATAGAAAATCTGACTTCGGAATCGTGATCAGCGACCTCGAAAACCCCCGAGTGGTAATTTCTAGCCATTTTTGGCAAGATTTAAACGTTTTGGAAATTTTCCAATTCTTTGGCCATGCCAATTGGCCAATTTCCTATGTAACAATTGAAAAATGGAAAAGCACATATTGATCAAATTTCAGGTTTTTTCTAAATACGTTCAGGAACGATTTGCACAAAACCGCAAATCAATCGGTGCTATTCGCCTACATCAAGACCTTTTTTGCTAATTTGACCCGACTAAAACCTCAGTCACTTCAGTGAGGAAAGCATCAAAAAACATGTTCTTTTCATGGGATTGCCAGACAGGAATTAGAACTTTTTGTTTACAAAGTTCAAATTTATTAGTCGTTGAGCGACATCAATTAAAAATCGATATCAATTTGTCATTACATTGACACAAAAAATTAATTATAATTGAATTTTTTATTTTCGGGGACTTAGAAGTGTCTTAGGTTGTGTTGTATACAAATTTCAGAGAATAGAAAATTACATACTGAAAAATTAGCACAAAAACTTAAATTCACTAAAGATTTACGTCGATCAGGTCTTCTTTTGTCACACCACACTCTTTACTGATGGTCCTCCTCTTTTCTGCATTTTAAAATGCAAAAATTTATTTTTCTGGCGAGTGAGCTTTTCTAATAAGGATATGAACTGTGTGGAGTTCAGAAGGTAAATATCCTTAACAGATGAAAAAAATTTGTTTGTAACTAACATAAAAAACAATAAAAATTCTATTCTTCATAAAATAGCTCATAATTATCATATGTTTTTTCTTAGTGCTCTATAAATGTTTGAATATGTTTACGGTACCAATCTGTCGACTTTGGAATAGAGAGTTCTTAACATGCTTCTTTAAGTTGATCAAAGAATTCGAAACAAGGACCGTGCAAAAAGTGCTGTATCCTAGATGTCGCAATACCTCAATTCCATCCAGTTCTGCAAATTTATTTGTGGTGTTCGTGGCACGATAAACGGATGTGTTGCCTAATTGAAGAAAAGCTCGTTTACAGTTGATAAAAGTTAGATTTTTTTGCTTTAAAGCTTCGTAAACAACTCATTGTTACTTATTATAAGCTCAAAATTTACCGTCAATATTCTACCAAACCAAGATCACAACTTGCTAAAACGATTCTGTTGAGCAGCTAGCTGGGGATTTTGGCACCGAGAAACCCAACACAAGGAAACACAACATATATATATATATATATATATATATATATATATATATATATATATATATATATATATATATATATAGTATATAACAAGTAACAACGCGCTTTTTAGCTTCTCTTATTAACAGATCTTATTTGAAGCAATAGCGGATCCAAATTCAAAGTATAATTTTGCCCATTGCCATTTGAAATACAGTGACAAAGATTGTTGCTGCAACATAAACAACAAAAAATACATAAAATATTTTTTTGCAGGGGTAATAGTTGTTAATAAAATTTAATCTTGTCTTTTTTTAAGAAAAGAAAAGAGAAAGCCCTACCTGACTGATTCATCGAAGCCCAGCCTAAAGTGCCGAACCTAGAACCTTGAAACTTTAGGGTTTTATTCTCTGTATGACGTAGGGATGTACTAAGAAAGGATTTTTCGAAGTTCGCCTCCTAAGGGGGTCTAATGGGGTCCAAAGTATTAGGCTTTTTCGAAAACGACTCTAGTTAGAAACGTGAAACTTGGCAGGAATGATCTTCGGTCAAATTGAACATCTTATTTCTGTACATGATCTCGTAGATAAAGTGATTTATTAGACAATATTGTGTCTCTATAGTTTGTTGTTTCTAAGAGTGTCGTAAGAACTTATAATCTTGGCTACTGCAGTCTAAAACAACACCTTAGCAATATATCTGTATCCATTATGATATCCATCTGAATAGTCGGATCACAATCTTGAGGTAATGTAACGGTGAAATATGTGGAAAAGAGATGCGTTATCACATTCAATATATTGGACTATATACGTACAATTATTGATAACTTAATGGTTATGGTTTATCATTCATTTTTGTTATCATAGATTTTCTCAAATTTTCTCCTTTGTATTTTTTCTTGGGTTATTATTTTTTATATAGATAGGCTTGTATTGTAATATTGTTTGATGCGATGGCACCTGAGAATGTTCTCACTGTTTTTCTACTTACCGAAGGCACCAGGGTGACACTTGTAAAATTCGCGTAGTGATCGCTTTGTCATAAGTACATTGCCCTTTTAAACGTGCACCTTATTCTGTTATACTTTTAATCTCAGTTTTGAAGTGAAAACTTCTTTAAGTTCGATACGAAAACTGGGGTCATTCCAAAATTGTGAGAAACACCACAACGGCCGAGTTTAAAACGACTAATACTCGAAGAATACTGGAAATAGGACAACAGGGAGGGCAGAGTTTGACAGAGAAAGGTTGAAAGCAATATGCAAACCAGCCAAAGTTTTCCCTGCCCTCCCCGGACGTCGCAAGGAAAATGGGACTTAGTCGGGTGACGAAACGGCAACTCAGTGTGATCTTCGAGAGCGCGTGTCATTGTTTTAGTGTGTTTTGAGAAAATAACTGTTTTGTGTAGAATCAAGTACTGTGGACAATTTTAGGCTTTTCAGTGCTATGTACTATTAAATTTGGGGAAACTGTGACGCACTGAAGTTGAAAACGTCGCAATACATGAAAAGAAAGTGGAATCAGAATCAGCGTAACGCAGGTCGAATTAAAGCGGACCTTTTTGCTGAAAACATTGAAGTGAGGAACTCTTCTTTATTTGTCAGGACTTATTTTATTTGATAATCCTGTATTTTAAGGTTTTTTGGTTGTTGTTCGTTAGTACACATCGTAATTCTATTAGTATAATGAACAGAGATAGCTGATAGTTATTTTCTTTCTCGACTAGCACCTTATCAAAAGTTTTTTTAGAAACTCGCTTGTTCGCATATATACTTTTAATTTATTGTCAATTAGCTTTCCGATTATTCTTGTAAAAATATGAGTGTTAGAAGAGTAGAGAGTCTGCAATTTCCTCAACATTTATTGAATAAAATTTTTATTATCTTTCACATTTTCTCTCTACCTTTCTTTATTATTGCGTTTTTGAAAGACTATAATTTGTTATTATGTTATAATACTAATCATTTCTTTTTTTTTGTAATTTTCTGATATATCAGCTAAGTTTATATTTAACTTTCTTCTTTATCATGAACGCAGGTACTCATTTATTTTTAGTGACTGAGTAGGCTACCCACCAGGCGTCAGAGATCCAGGAATGAACCTGGGGCCATTCGCATCGTAGCTACGCGCCTTAACCACGTGGCCATACTGGCACTGTAATCTATTTTAAGTGTACAACTAGTTAATGCTTATTTTTTCATTACGTTACTAGTTTAATATTTTGTTTTAATGAATAAAATAAAGAACATGCGTCCAATATTGCTTATTGTCCATTGTTACCGAAATGGGTTTTATAGTGGCTAATCTCAAGAATTCCGTTCTTAAAAAAAGATAAATAATACTTTTAATTAAGCATTACATTCAATGCGACAATGTAGAATATAATAACCTCAACATTTTTATTTTAAAACAAAACTAGCCATAAAAGGTTAAACGTATTTTTGATATATCGTAATTTCGTAGTTGTTGGAGCTTTGTAGTTCCAACTGATATATACGATAGATGATAATACCTGTGCAAAAGTGCCAGGTGTTAGTTGTCCAAGTAGAGGTGATGGTGGAATGCTCGATATCTGTTGTGCTAAAAGGTTTGAAAAAACAATGTGACGGGCTGTTTAGTATTCTGATTATTTAAACTTTTCGCATTGGATATTTTGTCTGAAGAAAATTATAAGGAGGTTTCTATGTTCCTTGATGGAATAATTGATAGCAGCTGCTCAAAAATTAAGTTTATGATTTTGTCCATTTTGTAAGAGGTGGTTTCTAGCTTGTACGTGACCGGAGTGGTATAGTTACAAATTCAAAATGGTGGACTAGGTCACTGTAATTCAGTCATCCGTACCATCCCGTCCCAAATATTTGTGTATTGTATATTTCTTGTTGGCGTTCGTTTCTTAGAGGTACCAGGAGTTTTCGCTGCCATGCGTATCGCAAATCGCAATCAAATAGATAGCGCTCCAAAATGCCTAATTTACAAGAAAAGGAATCAAAGTCATATTAAATCATTTTTTATTAAAAAATGAATGTCAGATTGTGTACGAAAATAAACAAATCGTCCAAGAACACTCATTACAGAGAAAGTTGTGCATACACGATCACCGAAGTTTTTAACTAAAACTTCTATACATCTTTTGCTCTTAATTTTTACATTATTGTTAGATACACAATTGTAATTATATTCTAGATTTTTTAAAAGTGTATAATATTAATGAATTACAATTTAAACTTTAAAAAAACTAATATTTCTATTTTTGTTGCATGTCTACTATATAGGATATGATGAAACAATAAGTCATTTCTTCCAGTATTATTTTTTGTACTTATTGTTATGCAGAGTGCTACCTAACTAAAGGTTTATTACATTTTCTATTTTATTAATCTATTTAGTTTTTCTCTTCCAATTCCTCCATTCTCCCTGTAATGCTCAAGGTTCTAATATATAATGTCGTGTTCACTCTTTTAACAATTTTTTTCTAATAAATTTTGTACTCTATCCTTTCCCTGAAAGTCTGAGAGACAGCTTAATGAAGCATTGAATGATTCTATAATTAGCTTTTTAGTGGTACACATTTAATGAGAAACTCAATGGGAGTTTTGTAAATTTAAAATGCTACGTTGGCTAGACTGATGGGAGAATCCGATAAAGCTAAGAAAGGAATATAATAGAATGGGATGGTGCTATGGTCAGAAAGTTATTTTTTCCGCATTTATGGGTAGGGCCGCTTTCTGAAAATAGATCAGCAACCTTGAAAATATTTAAGTCGCTTATGAAACATAATTAGAAGAAATGCGGCTTTAAAATAACATTAAAGGTACTTCTTAAGCATCATTGTGCAGGGTGTTTTTAATCCGTTTTGATCGAACAATGTACTGTTAGAAAGAGCTAATCCTCGAGCTTCACGTGGTTATTGATAGCTAGCACCAACGCACTTCATATATCTGCCACGCCAGTGTTAGTCAATATAGCGACTGGATAACAGAAATCATTTTGTGTTCTACGCTTTGCGAAGTGTTGAACTTCCTACCGCTCAGAACATTAGGCGGTGCTATAGACAATTCCAAGACACGGGTTGCCTGTGTAAAAGGAAATCCAGCGGCCATTCCCGTGTGTCAAACGAAGATGTGGCGCGCATCCGGCTGAGTTTCGCACGTAGCCCCTAAAATCCACTCGTCGTGCCGGTAGAGAACTAAACATTTTCTCAACGCCTATCTGTGGTGTTTTGCGGTGACGTTTTATCATGAAACCATAAAGGATTCAATTAATGCAAGCTCTTCATGTAGATGACAAACAACGATGTGTAGAGTTGTATGAATTCATCCTCGACAAGGTGGTAGAAAATAATAATTTTGTGACAAGTTTAGTGGTAAGATAAACCTCCGTAATGTTAGAATATGGGGTACGAAGCAGCCACGTCAAATTGTACAACATGAAAGAGACTCCCTACACTTTTTTTGTGTAATTTCTCGGGTTTTTTTCTGAGAGAACACTGTTACGGGAATCATATATTTAGACATGCTTGAAAACCGGCTTTTCATTTTCTAGCAGATGAAGCACTACCCCAGTGGAGCCTGAAAGTTCAAGATTTATTGGACCTAACGATTTAGCTTTACATCACTGGCCTTCAAGGTCGTCGGACCTTACCGCGTGGAATTTTTTCTTGTGGAGATTATAAAAGAGTGCGTTTATGTATCTATGTTTGTTATTTTTCATAATATAAACATTTAAAATCGGATGATTTTTTTTGAAACACACTATATATATATCTTTCCCAGAGGTACAAAGATACGTCATTTCACTTAAATTAATATCGACATTTACTATGCTTGAGATATGACTGCTCTTACATATTACATTTGTCATTGTGAATAATTTGTTGTTTTTGTATTTTTAACTTTAAACTTATTAATAGAAACACCAATTATAAAAGTCACCAAAATAGTATTACAGAGACGCTACAGGTTTTTTATTATTCAAGTTAAAAATATTTGATGTAGAATTAATGAGCGGAGTTTCCATAAATACGTTACATAAAATAGCAAACATATAGTTCTTAGAACTAGCATATAAGTGTAAAAATTCCCAAAAGTTATTTGGAAAGAAAACCCAAACAAGTAAAATTATTACGTAATTTGTGGATTTATTGCGCGTTTTTTTTTTACGGAATTGCTGTATTTCCTGTAAGATGCCGTTTTTATAGACTGTTACAACGTTTTGAAAATTATCGTTTTAACCGGATATACTCCTAAGCGCCTTATATTTAATTTGGAAGGTCGATTATTACAGCTTACTCAACTGAGTTTGTACAGCTCAAGCATTTTATAATTGCACTTTTTGCGCTTATGATTAAATAAATATTCAATAGACGAAATAAAGGAAGTTGCGCTAGAGTGTTTGCTGGTTAATTGAAATGAGTAAGTTTTTGTATGGTTTTATAAAAAATTAATTTGCAGATGATTGCGCAATGTTAAATCATATAGGTCAATAACTGCAAGCAATCCTGTTAAATGAGAATCAATTAAAGTTTTTGTCGCTCAAGGTGAACACCGTTTGATCATATCTTTAGTGCTTACTGAAATATAGGGGACATATTGCTGCTTTTGTTAATATTTTTTATTGATTAAAGAAAATGCGATTTTTAAATTGATCACTGATTTAAAAAAATTAAAACGTTGCAGGAAACAAAAGGGCGTAAAAAATGATGTCGATGCATAGGAAGGGAATAATAACGGTATAACTCATAGTAGAGTTTGTCAGAGAAAACCTCATTAATTATGTTCTTAAGTATTTTAGAGTTCAAGGTCAAACTAATTTATGAATTTAAATTCGGATGCGGCTGTTTCTAAACTTGTTTAGATAATTGTGCAACCTTCGGGTTAACGCTTGGGTTATCAACTCACTATGCCGGATTTTAAACAACTAGTTGATACTGAGAGTATATCACCAGATGCCAAACATATAAACTTATCGGAATTCATAACAAGAATTGTCAACCATTTTATATCCAAGACAAAAAAATTAAAACATATATTACAATAGCCTAATAGATTAATAACTTTAAACATTTTTCCACAAAATTATATAAACTTCCATCAAGCCCAATTACTCCAACCTTTCCAAGATTGAAAATGACATCTAGAAGAGAGCAAAAATCAGAGCGTAAAGACGGCAACAATAATCCACAGTCCGAATTAAAACTACAAGTCACTCGATAAATCCAATAAAATCCAATAAAATCAATTAAACTGCTACTTCTGAAATAAAGTAACTTAAAGTCCAAAAATATTAAACAACGACGAAGTTAAAGTACTGCCAAGAACTTTAAAAAAGTGCTCTGAAATAGTAATAGCCTTATCAGGCAAAAGGAGCGTCGTACCTATCAAAGGAAAGAAAAGTGAAGTTTTAGGGAAAAAGCATGGTTATATTATTACTAATGTAGAAGTTAAAATACTACTTTTACTATTTTATGTCGAATTAGTGACAACAAAAAATAATAATAATGTGAAAGCTTACATTATTGATAAATTGACTCCTAATGCGTAAATTGTAAGAAATTTAGCCAAATCAAAAATGTTTGCCATAGAAATCCAAGATAAGTCAAGGATACTGAAACTTAATGTCAAAATGTCAGTGCAAATAAAGAACAAAGAAGGGGCGAGCGCAAACACTAAAGCCTGCTATACCAAAACTTGTCTGATTTATAAGAAACTGTAAAGAAAAGTGTTTCTATCATTAAAAAATAAACAACTATAATCAATACAGCAGTATTTAATGCAAAACTTGTAACAAAATAACATTATTCATGCCCAAATAGATGGTATTAACTAAAACCACCCTTCCAACAAGTCTCACTTATAAACAAATCAAACGACGTAAGTGAACTAAAGAAGGTGCTTAAAACATTAATGGGGCAAAGAAGTACAAAACGAATATTAATTTAGTATCTTAAGTTAGCTGTTTGGAACAATTCATAAAAAAACACAACAAAAAAACGAGTTAGCAGTTTTGCTATTCAACCAGAATATCAATTTAATGCTAATATCTCACTCACACTGTACGGATAAGATGCTAAAACTGTTATATTAGTAAGAAGTACAATGAAACATAACGAGCTTCCTAAGTATAGACTGCAACATCTTATCAGCTTTTTGCCCCTCAAAGTACAATAATCACTATTTTACAAACAAAATAGAAACTTTTGTTTGAAACAAAAGTTTCTATTCTGCATAATAAAAATACAATCTTTTAAGAATTAATCGATAAGTTTTTCAAATTAGAAACGTTCTTGAAGAGAGAACAAAACTTCATATATATCGCCAGTGCAACTTTCAATTTCCAGCTGTATGGTAAGCTATGCCTATCAAAGAGAGTAACACCGCGAACCACAACTACTATATTATAGTAAAGAGAAAAATTGCAGAAAGTGTACATTACACAGAAAGTGGTAAATTGAAAGACACCCTGTTACTTAATTCTACCAAAAACTGATTAATTATATTGAGCATGCAAGAAGACTTCCAACTACTCACTTTCGTAAGCCACTAAGAGGCTAAAGCGACCACAACAGCATATTATACCTCTTTGACTAAAAAATAATATTTAAACAAGAAGTGATCTAGAAAAAGCGTTAGTATTTATTAACTACTTACCTGAACTATTTACACCATTTGTGGCTGGGAAAAAAGAAAAATTTATATTTTTAATGACAGCTGTTTGAACCATTTAAGATAAGGAAAATGAAAAGTATAATACTAAAAATCTTGAACCATTAGAAAGCATCTAACTATAACAAACTGGAAAAAATTTTAAAAAAATTTCGAAAAGAGTCTATAAATACATTACTTACCTGCACAATGTTCTTAAAACTAACGGATTTTCTTGAGCAAATGGAAAGTTATACTTCTACCTACACCTAAAAAGCCCCTAAAGAATCTTGTCAAAAGTGTTTGCAAAAATTATATCAATACCTACAAACAACAATCTAAAGCCTAAACATCAATTTGGCTTTCGAAGACAACATCCTACAACATGCAAGTTTATAGAGTAAAAGACTTAATAGTCAAAGATTTTGAAGATAAATATTATACTCAGCTGTTTTCCTCGATGTCAAGTAAGTTTCTGACAAGGTTTGGCATGATGGTTTATCATATAAAATTCAAAGTACATTACAACCTGACTTTTACAAGCTATTTGAATCGGATTTCTCGAGTCGGCATTCTTTTTGTTAAACACGGAGAATTTCAAACGTCTGTATGTCCCGTCAATGCTGGTTTGCCTTAAAGAAATGTGTTAGGCTTACTACTGTACTTTCCATATGCATCAGATCTGTCTATGTTACAAATGACTATTTTGCAGACATTAGCAGATAACACGGCTCTATTGTCCTACTTCAGCACCAAAAATTGCTTATTAAAAATAAGTAAAGCAAAGTAAACCACGTAATCTTCACAACAACAAAAAGAATACTTGTTTATCAGTTTACCTAAACAATCAACTAAATCAACTAAAGTGTGTTAAATATTTGAGAATATACAAAATTCAAAAAAAGTATTGGATTTTAGGTAGTAAATCTTAGTTGTCACTTTCCAGCAAAGTCTTATCATATAAAACGAATTTGATGCAAGTATCTTCAATATAGTTATCCTGGATGCTTCCAGTCCAAAGTGCTGAGATCCATGATAGTTACGCCTTGGTATATACCCAACGAAATCATAACATAAAGGCTCAGTATTCCAACTGACAATAAGAAAATACACAAATTTAATATTTGACATCGAAATAAGTTAAGTGCCTTCCCCAACTCACTCTTGGAACATCTGTTAAATGTAGATAATAGGGAGCTAAGCTAAAGGGTTAAGTTTTGCAACCTACCAACGCGTTTTGTGTAATGTGTATAATAAAGTTTTAGCCTTAGATTGGATAAGATAATAAATTAAATTAGTAATCAAACCATTATTTCTGTTTACTACTGAGACATCTAATGGCATGTCACACTAATTAATGCAAATCATTTACCAAATACCACCAAACAGTAAATTGTAGTGATTTAATAAAAAAATAATAAAAAACCGTTTAGTCGTAAAATCCTTTTACCAGTTGTAAAACTTTTTTTCAAAATCCACGAATGCTTTTTGGATATTATTTCGTAAAAATATTCTTTATTACAGATGCCCTCCTGTTACGACGTTCAAAGCTTTCATTAAAGTCTTTTGTTTTGTGCCCCCAAATCTCAAAACAAACCCCTATTCAAAACAGGGAGTCAGTCATATTATTTATGGAAAATTAAAACGAAAACGTTTTCGAAAGACGATAAGTGCACTTATTCATCACAATTCATCAAAATGCAAATTTATCGAGAGTTTGGATTGTTTTAAGAAGAGTAAGCTGATCGTTTATACATAACAATTAATGAGGTTTGGGTTTATTAATATACCTCAAAGGCGACAGAAGCCTGTTGTTCTCCAAGGCCGTGACGTCAGTTTCCTAACTGTGTAAAAGAAATTTTGATGATTGATTTTCTCGAAAAAAGTAAATGAAGCGTTCTGTCGGACAACAGAAGAAAAGCATGGTACAAAAGCGGCTATATCAACGCCAGAATAATAAAAAGAGCCAGTTAAATACAAAAATAGAAATTTTCATAAATGGGTACAAAATAAAATACAACAGAGTAACTCAAATGGTGAAGATTCTGAACTGACAAGCAAATAAAGTGGATGGGATATCTTTATATCAAAAATAAAGAATGATAGCCATGGACGGAAAAACATGGTCTTTAAAATTATAATGCATTTAGACAACGAAGAACAGGATACAACATAGGTGAATATAACCCCTTCTAGAAAATGGCTAAACTATTACAAAAATCTTTGGTTTTTAAAACTACTATTAGATGTAGATAACGAACGAGTATCCATAAGAACAAAACTAAAAAAAAATTAAAATAAGGAAAATTGATATATTTTCTTCTATTGAGTTCTTGCTAGAATACCCAAAAATGGGAAATAGCTATGATTAAACTTATTTAAAAAAGGAGCTGCTCCGTAAGCGACAGTTACCAAGGAATAAGTCTCTTAAACACTTCATACAATATATATGCAAACATCCTAGCTGAAAAATATAACTAATAGTGCTATAGCGTGAGAACAAACAGGATTTAAAAAGGTTAATATACTTATTGAAAAACAAATACTAGAAGAACATTGTAAATTTAACAAAGAAACTCATGTTGTTCGTGGACTATCTGAAAGCTTTTGATAAAGTACTTAGTGAAATACTATATATATATATATATATATATATATATATATATATATATATATATATATATATATATATATATATATATATATATATATCGAAAAATCTGGAACATACAAATCTTGGGATAAGCCAGCGATGTATCCTGTCTACAATTTTATTTAATCTTTATATAGATGACGCTATAAGATAGTGGACTACTAACTGAATCATATATGCTTATCATCAAACAAAGAAAAACATTTTTTAGCTGATCGTAGCAGATTCAAAAGATTTACTCCAGTGACCTACATTTAAATTTAAGAAAATAATGAAAAATTACAATTTACAAATATCCACCAACAAAACAAAAGTAATCGCTTTCTGTGGCAATGAATTCACCAATTTAAAAATTGTCCTAAATGGAGAAACAATAGAGCAAGTAAAATATTTTAAATTTTTGGGTAGCTCAATATTATATCTCAAAAAACATATATCCATAAAAATAAATGCAACTATAATATTTTAATATAAATATTTAAAAACAAGTATTTTTAAGAACAATGATGAAATGTTATAAAGTCGCAGCGGTCCCAAGCTTTATATGTGATAGAGAATGCTAGATCACTACTAAAGACTCCAAATGTAGAAATGAACACCAGAGATAAACTTTTAATCTGCTGGATACAGTCGAAGAGATATTAAGAGAAATCGAAATATAAGAAAAAATCTCAATATTTTCTATATTATGTGCAAAATAGTGTGCCAGCGTGGTCCCGTGGTTGAGGGACGGGCTGCGATGCTGACGGACCCGGGTTCAATTCCCGGTGCTCTCTGATGCCTGGCGGGTGGCCTACTCAGTCACTAAAAATAATTGAGTACCTGCGTTCATTCGAACAAGGGGTAAAAATGGCGGTCGTCTTAGGCGCGGTGCTTGCCACATCGCCCCGCATCAGAGATGGTGCGCGACAACCGGGCAGAGAGAGAGCGAACGTATGAGGACCTTAACCTCTCAGTTCTCAGGCCGTGCTCCCACGGGGGGCGTAGAGCCTTACCATTATTATTATTATGTGCAAAATAAAAAGATCCAGAAAAGTACAATCGAAAAAGCATCTATAACAAATGGATGATACGAAGATACCTAAGACCTACTACCGACATAGAGCAAAGGAGACATGAAGCATTGGAAGACCAAGAAAGGAGGAGAAGAAAAGCTGCAATACATATTTGGATGATGTCTGTTAAACTAAGCTTAAGAGGATAAATTTCCAAATAAATCATTTACCAACTACGTCAAATGTATCTTAAAAACCCATTTTCATGAACTCAAGATCTGGAATTTGAATTGGAACATGGATAAATAGATCAATAAGTTTTGCCAGGTTAGTCCAAATTCAATTAAAAATAAAATCCGTTGTGATGATCTAGAAAGTACAGAAAACTCGCTATAATTACAGAAATACATATTATAAGGCCAATTCTGAAGTGCCAGAGTGGCGGTATTGATATAATCATGTTCGGTATTTCCGGAGTTGACCATCTTTATTATAATATTCAAATGTGTAAAGTTACTGGAATCGTACATTAAACTTTACAGATGGGACGGAAATTTATATTCTATGAAAAATAACGAACATTGACCCTTAACAAAATTGGTGTTTATAAGAAAAGGTAGCGTGTAAACAAAATGACCAATAAGGTCTCTGGGAGCAAATTTATACGTTACTTATTGAAATTGCAGCACTATTATAAACAAAGATTGCATTAAAATTTTTACATTAAATTAAGCATACTATAATTAGAAATCGATTGAAGTTTGAGAACCATATGTTTGTCTGTCCGAAATTCGGTAACCTCGTTTTTTAAATAGGTCTAGTGATATCACGTGTAAAATATGCATAAATGCAGTTATTTAGATTTGGCATGTATAAGTTATACGGTGTAATAATGCCTCGTCTTCGACAAAGACAAGTTAGCGAATTTAAAAGAGGATCTATTGTTGGACTACGTAAAAGGGGTATTTATTTACAAGAAATAAATCAAATAACTAGTCGATAAAGCAGTACTGTGGGGCGAATATGAAATCAGTGGGTCGAACAATGTACTCGTGCGCGAAGACTGGAGCAGTACGCTACAACTAGGAGGTTAGTTATCTTCAGAATAACACAACTGTAAGTTCCCTAACGCAATGGTAGTGGACTACTACATGATGTAGATTGTCTACTCCGCTTTTCGACGTCTCTATGGGACGTCTTTTCTTGTAACTACCATGGATTTCTCTACACTGACAACGAATGTTACAATGGGCAACGAAAAGGTGTTTATGGACACACGAGTGGCTAGAATTGACTTCTTAAATAAATCCAAAGCGTGTTCAAACTAAAATAATGGCCGGATATTAATATGTCGTAGCTTCAGAGAAAGGGAACAAGAAGACTTCATTTATACGAGGCATACATCGTCAACTATGGGTATTATGGTAAGGAGAGTTATCAGTTATGATAGGTCACCTTTAGTCAGAGTTAGACCAGTCAGACCTGGTGGTATGTTCTTTCCTTTAAAGAATGTCCCTTTTAACAATCGTTTAACAAGATAACACTCGACTGTGTGGCGCACATGACACATTAAACTTCCTTTAACAAAACAGAGTGGAAACTCTCCTTTGGTCAGCTTATTCAATCGACCATTAACTGGAATATCGTTACGTGAGGGGTATCTACGACCCCCACGGAATTATGAGAACGTGGCAATCATGAATAAAATGCAGTATACCAGAACACGATGTGTTCATTGTTTGATTCATAAGAGCCAGCGTTGGAAACGTATATTAATGAATAAATATAAATTTTACAGATAAATATTTTGCAAATTTAATCATTTATTAAATAAATCTGTAAATTTTTAGTTGTTAATTGGTATTTTGCCTTGGTGCTGAAATTTCAACTAATAAGAGTGCACGAAGAATACTTTGGATAGGCAAATTATATTAAATTGGCCATTACCAAGGCAATTTTACATTTCTCTGATTATATAAGAACTGGGATTTGTTGCAAGTACAGAGCATCAAACTCTGTATTAATTATTTTAAGTTAATATTTTATATTCGGAATATAAGATCTATTTTTGCTAATTGCTGTATATATTTCTGCATCTTCATTGTAATAAAGAGCATGTATCTAGAATTTTTTGTTTCCTGTTATATAATGTGATCGTTTGTGGCGCATGGTTACCAAAATTGATGATATGTTGACAGGTGCTATATAACAAACTCATAACTGAATAGGTTGTGCTAAGCTTTTCACAACATATTATAATTTTTGTCAGATAATTATAAGCACAGGACATTAAAGTGCTAGTAGTAAATCTAAGAAGGTTAAGTTCAGGGTAAATATTAACTCTAGGAATAAACTTCATTAGAAAAAAATAGACCTGTTATAGATGGTAATAATAATAATTCATAATATTGGTTCCTGTAACACTTATTTCAGTTACTATGTGTCATACCTTTTTTACTTGCAAATTTGCTTCTACCTTAGAATAGCCTGTTAATTGAATCACAACCAATCAGATATTACTTATACGTATAGACAAGCGTATGGATATCAAAATCGCACAGATTTATCAGGAATCAATCCTTAGAAACAACAGTCGAAACACAAAACTTTTGCCAGTGCGTCTCGTTTTTTGTTTGAGGCGGAGCCGTTTGATGTTAAGGCGAATACATCATGTTCATACACCTAAGTTGGAAGAATGTGTTCGGTGTATAAGACATTGAAGATAACCTCAGTGCAAGATCCAGGCAAATGCCCCATCAGTATGATGTGCAAGACGACTATGTTGAATACAAAAACCCAATCACGTGCAACGTGTGCTGAGACTGTTGCGAACAGATTTTCTTCCAAAAAGAAGTTTATTTTTGCTAGTTCTTGCAAAAAGCTAGTACCACTATTGAATTTTTGTCATTTTCTTCGCAGTTAAAGCAACCTTTGGTAGGGATGGCGTCATCAACTTACCATACAATCGTCTGTGAGCTAAGCAGATTTCCTATGAAATGATTGAAGTTCATTCTCAGCAGCTATTTATCATTAACGTTTGAGATGAGACCTAGTTAAACCTGTTGTTCTTTTACGATGTCTCCATGGCCCAGTGTATCTGCCTTAATTGTTTAAAGATCTGCCATTGGCAGTATGGCAGGTCATGTGACTGATGTATAATGAAGCTCCAGCTTATTTTAGAGTTAAGATTTGTAGTTACCCTTTTCAACAGATGATTTGGACAAATGTTGTTACCAGATTTAAATCTTCTTGAGTTTAACCTTTGGGGCCACTTAAAAATCGTCATGTCTCCTGAACCAGAGATGCCATTGCAGTGTGTGTATCCATGGCGCAATGCGCTTATGCTTCGATTGATGAGCATGGAGGCACTTCACACACCTAATTTAAAGTGTCAGAAGTAAATACTATAGTGGCATGTACTGTATTGCGATGCAATGGATTTACTATGCATTTTTGTACCTTTCCTATCAAGAATCACCTCTAGATAGTTAACGTGTATCCTGTAAGTTACCCCTTTATACTTATTTCACATTTAGGTATTTTTCTCTTTTACATTGTCATTAAATAATAAAATTCTTATTGTATTTTTTGTTTGGTGGTAAAATAAATCACACTCAAAATTAAAAATTCTTTTCTTATTCGGTGGATGGATTGCATATCACATTTTAATATTTTGTTAGCAAGCACTTCACATTCCCTCGGACTACTGATGTAGGTGTATCACTATAAATGCAGCACTTTTGTCATGACCTCGTTTCTGCTAAATACGTACATGAAGATTGTTGCAACAGACTGAAATTCGGTCGCACAACACGTGCAACGAGAACTTCGTAATACACAACTGCTAGTAGCATATCTTTTTTTCCAAATTGCTCGAATGTAGTTTAAAATTTCAGCTGAACGGGCACGAATTACATAACCGCGTTCTACTTTTGAGCGTTTAATCATAAATTCCGTCTTTTTGCTTAACGTAGTACTTGTGCGGTCAGCCTAGGGCTAATTAATGAATACGGCCGCTAAACGGTTTGTCATTGAGCGGCCAGTTTTGTGGGCGCATCGCGCTTACTTATTTGAAGGTTTTGTGGAAAGCAACGGTGAACGGCGTTAGTATAAGCGTTTTCTGGTTCCCTGGGCTTTCCAACGCACTTTAGTGCAGAAGCAGCGTCATCAAGGAGTGCATTTTACCTAGCCAGGGTTCTTCAGAACCAGTCTGCGTCAATAGCCAACTAATAAATATCTCGGCTCTTGGTTTATTTGGCGCAAATAAAAGCAGCAATGTGGTCAAGTGAGACTGCGAACAGCGATTTTTGTTTTGGCTATAAACAAAGATTGCAACTCTCTAGAGCCTTGAATGTTTAATGTAATGTCAAGCTGCACATGTACATTATTTTAAAGCTTTTTTAATTTGAAAATACGTTAATGTCAGGTAACGACAAGCAGATTTTTATAAAATATGTAAGTGTATATAGGGTGTAACAATTAAGTAATTGAAAGTTATCATCTTTTTGATACAATAAAAATATACCCACGTATTTGTTTTAAATTTTACACCTTAACCAGGGTGTATCAAATATAATATATAACAAACATATTCTCTTTTGGTATCTATTTATTTTTTTACTGTACCCATAGTTTTATGCTCTTCAATAGCTTATGAGAAACGTAGCATCATTAATTATATAAAACCAGTAACTGCAGAATTCTAGTAACAAAATATTTATTAAGGGAGATGCATTATATATTCCATAAAAAGCAGCCATTTATAGAATATTAATGTTATTAATGACTTATACTAAATACTATTAAAATAATTTCAGACTTAGTTTTCTAATTTTTTTTTAAATTTTAGAATGGATGGAATTTTGAATTGACGTGGAAGTACTACGTTTCTGATGAGAGTGTATTAGTTGTTTCAGTTGCAAAACTAAAGGCGTGGTCAGATGAACAAAGCATTTTCACTACAATGACGAGTACACAAAAATGTTTTGCAAAATTTGTATTATTTTGGGCCTTTTTTGTATTAATGGACTTTTTGTGATAGATAAAAACTACAACGTCCATATCAAATACGTAAACTGGTTATTACAGCAAGCTGTTATCCCAAAAATTATAGTACAAGTTGTTTTGAAAAAATTTGTGTTTCTATTCTTAGTCTGTTGTGTATTATCTAAGCCAGTATTTGATACTTTAAATAGGGAAAGGGAAATTTTGACTGGTTAAAACATTCTGAGCATGTTATCAATTAAGTACATACATGTTTATGAATTTAAGCAATGCTTCTCTATAATGAGAAAGTCAGTGCCTAATTTTCAGTTATTCGTATATGTATTACTAGTCAAAAATATTAATTCAATTTTATTTTACAGAATATAAAATGCAAATTCCGCTATTGCCTGTCTCAAGCCAGGATGAAAGGGGATGAGGAATCAGGGAGTAGACAAGGTTTAGCTGGCTCGACTAACAGCACTCTGTAAGGGCCCTCTCTAGGGTTACAAATGAAAACCGGTTAACTGTTCCAACGGCGGAAAAGAATAACAAAATAGAATGCAACGGCAGAGGAGACAGGAGAACCAATAACAGAAAAGGCGAATTTCTATAGTTATGCGACAATAACTGATCTAGTCTTCCAAGTTGGGGCTTGGATCAATGGCTTGTTCCTCAGCATCCATAAAAAGAAAGCTGACGAATGTAACGGATTTAGAAGTAGGCGACGAAAGAGGACTATGAATTTTGCTACTTGAAATGTTCAAGGAATTGGCATAAATATAATTGAAATAACAAGAGAAGCACGCAAACTAAATATAGACATACTGGCATTGATATAAACAAAAAGTAGTCCAGAGGAAATAAGGAAATTGAAGAATATATATTTATACATGGAGATATACCAAAAGCAGAAAGTGTCCAAAAAGGAGTTACTACTTAAAAATAAATACAAGAGTAATATTACCAGCATAAAAATAATAAATCAAATTCTCATAAAAGTAAATATGGACCTAAAAGGTAGACAAACAACTAGTCTAGTTGTTTATGCATCAATAGACGAACAGTTAAAAACAATTTGTTTTCAAATTATCTCTGAGCACCAGTATTCTGTTAGAAAGAAAAACAAATGATGACATTGTCGAATTGCACGGAGAAAACAAGTAGATGACAATGAGATTAAACGAACGGGCCGATGTGCATAATACCAACTACGAATAATGAATGATTTCTATAAATCCAAAGAAATCTACACATATACATACATACCGTTAACAAGAAGGCTAAAATCAATAATCGACTATATCGTAATAGACCAAAAATTATCAATAAAAACTTTAGACATAAGAGTATTCAGGGGAGTTGAATGTTTGTCAGATCATTACCTGCTAATGACAAAATTATATTTTCTATAGATTAAAACATGGATAGAAAAAAATAAAAATGAAGATAAAATGGGAGATATCCTAATGACGAAATATAACATATCAAGTCTTAAAAAAGATAACATAAAACTGTGTACCAAAAATGGTTAAATCAAAAACTACTGGAAGAGAAATTATATGACCATATTGGCGCAGCAAAGGAAGTACAAAATCAAAAAGAGATACTTAAGAATATGTAAAAACAAGAAACATAGTCAACAAATTAATAGCAACAGAAAAAAGAAAAACGTTTGATAGAAAATATAAGAAAATTCACCTACCTAGGGGTACACGCAGAGGCAAGAATGTTTATTAACAGGATGAAAAGAGACAATAATAACAGGAAACAAGGGGAAGAATATTACAGGGATCTATTATAGGAAAACCGTATATAATACGAAGATATCAGAGTATTAAATAATATAGAAGTATTAGAAAAACGGGTAAAAATTTCAACGGATAATATATATAGCCATTAGGAAGTTAAAATATAATAGAACTAACTGTCCAGGAAATTTAACCCTGGAAATGACTTTAAACAGATATAAAATAATGATAACACACTTACTTAAAAAACACCAGACTAATGTAAAATTGGATACTTAACTTTTATATATAAAAAAGGAGTTGCTTTTACAACAACCTGTTACCTGACCCCGATTTCGCCAGGGCTGATGTTACCTGACATGGAATTTTTCGGCCCGTGCGCAACACAAAGGACATTCTTTGGAATCTATAATCCCAACGGAATGTTACCTGAGGCCTACTTTGTGGCGCCGTGTGCAACACCGGGATTCTTGACCTACCACGCCGCGTCGCGCCAAGCAATCCCGAATCGGCCCGAACGTCACCGACCACAGCCGCCACGGCGTTTACCAACAGGATAAGGGCGCCGGCGCATTTTCCAATCATCGCAAAGGCGCCCCCGGCGTCCACCAATCCTGGGCAAGCCCTGCATTCCCCAGCGGGCTCAGCGTGCTTCCACCCTGAAATTCTGCACTCCACCAGCAGAGTGGGGCACGGCTGAGCCCTTAAAACCCGAACCACCAACGAATTTGCGCTCAGTCGTCAGCCCCTTAAGAAGAAACCATCAAGTGTCATCAGGTGAGCCCCTTTTGGCTTCTTTTGCTGTTCGCTGCCCGGATTTGCTGCTCGCTGCCTAGACCTGCTGCTCGCTTCCCGGCCCCGCGGCCCGGACCTGCTGCCGCCTTCGCTGCTCGCTGTCCGGCTCCACCATCGGCTCTGCTGCACGCTCCCTCAGCTGCGCTACCGCCCCTGCTGCCTGGTTCCGCCACCGGCCCCGCTGCTTGCGCTGCTGCCCTAGCTCGCGACCCGGCTTCGCTGGCCGTTTCAGCGCATACATTAAGTCGTAGGTTAAGTTCGCGTAAGGTAGGTTAAATTTGTAAGATTGTAAATATAATTCTAATTCGTAAGTTGGAGCCGACGCTTTGTTTTTTTAGCCTTCCGTACCCCACACGTTGCCGGTCGTAGCGTCCCGACGCCAAATTTATCACCGCCCTGGCCCGATCTGGTAACAAACCTTTATATTATATGACTATACGGCAAATCGCTAAACGAATTAATCAAAAGAGAGAGGAGGGGAGAAAGAAGGAGAGGGGGAGGGGAAAGAGGATAGAGGAGAGGGAGATAAAGAGAGAGAGAGCACAATGATTAAAAAGCAGAAAAACAACTCATGAATTAGAACAGCATGATAATGAATTTGCTAAACGCGCTAATTAACAAATAAAAATAATTGATATCTTACGAATTGGTTTAAGAACGCAAACAATAAAAAAATCGAAACTCATTTCATAGAATACAGTTACTTTAATATACATGATTATACAATATATTTTAGTAAGTAAATTTTAGTAAGTAAATACAGTAATGGAAGAGTTCTCCAGTGAATTTATACAAAGCACACTTATGATGGTCATAAGTGTTAAGCTCCAATAGTTCTCTAGTGATAACAGCTATATACAGCCCTGCCAGACACACAGTCCGACAACAGCAATATAAAATATTTTTTAAAAACTAGGGAATAAATTTATTGCTGGCAGGGATTACAATGCAAAAAATTCGTTACCACTGAAGGCGATGCAGCCAAACAACTACAATCACTTAGCTAGTAGTAAACCCATATACTGGCCATCAAACTTAAATCAAATACCAGATGCTGTGGATTTCTTTATTACCAAAGGAAAAAGTGGACACTTGTTGCAATCTTGTCTTTGACAATTTATTCATAATTGTTACAATGAGCACATCAGTCATCGCCAAGCAAAAGATACCCTCATTTTATAATAGACAGACAAATTGGGAAATGTTCAGAGAGTACCTAACTGGGAACACAGTAATTCAAATCTTTCTAAAGACAGAGTAGAAAGTCGACTTTAGGACTGAAAAATTCACAAATGCCATACACCATTCAGCCCCTTATTCAACACCACCTAGTCTCGAAAAACCCGTTCTTATTGAAAATTATCCACTACATATTAAAATAAGTTTGCAGAAAAAAAGAAGCCAGAAGTACTTGGCATGGCAACGAACTAAGCGCCCAACAGAAAAAAAACAGACTAAATGGGTTAACAAGGGAGTTAAAACAGACAGTAATTGAATGGCAAAGCAAAATATTTAATGGACAAGTCAAAATCTTTCTCCCTTCGAAGATGATGAGTAAACGTTATGGAGAGCCACTAGTAGATTCAAACCGCTCAAAATCCAATTCCGCTAATTCGTAAACAATGATACATGGTCAAGAATAGATCATGAAAAAACAAAGCTGTTCGGGTATCACTTATCAACCATATTCCAATCTCATTTTTGGATGCTACACTTACAAAAGAAAATGAAATAATTAATTAGCTACCGGCTCCTTCTCAACTAAGCCTGTCCGTTCAACACTTTATACTGTAGAAATAATAAACGTGATTAAGAATCTAAATAAGACTAAAGCGTTAGGGTATGACTGTATAACTGCCAAAGTTCTGAAAGAATTGCGTCACAAAACTACATAATTTTCCCATACAATGAAAGTTTGGTCATTTATTTTGAAACCGGGTAAATCTGCTCATGAAGCTTTATCATACCGACCAATGACCTTATTACTTCTCCTGCCTAAGTTTTTGGAAATATTACTACTGGAAGGAATGGTTCCCATAATAGAAGACCGAGAACTAATTCCTCAACAAAATTTAAGTTCACAGCAACAGTCCATTATAGAGCAGCTACATAGAGTAGCTAATGTAATAGAACAGGACTTTGAAGAAAACAGATACTGTGTTGTACTATTCCTAGATGTCAATCAAGCATTTTCAGAGTTTGGTATTCTGATTTATTATATAATATTAAACAAAAACTGACCTACCAATACTATCTCTTTATTAGATCCTACCTAAGTGAAAGATACTATCAGATTAAAAATAAAGAAAACCCATTTAGTCTCCACCTAATTAAAGCTGGCATTCCTACATTTATCTTTACAACTGATCTTCCTTACCACAAACAAGTAGTTACTATCACATATGTGAATGATATCGCCTTATTAGTGTTTTACGACTATCCAAAATAAATACAAATAAATGTACAGCCGTAACTTTTACGACAAAACACAGCACCGCTTCTACGATTTCTATGAATAGCACCCAAATGCCAGTCAAGGACGAAGTAAGATATCTAGGCATGCATATGGAGAGTCTACTCACATGGAAAGTCCCATCACCAGAAGAGAAAGGAATTGGACCTCAAAATGAAGAAAATGCACTGGCTAATGCGACGTAGATTTAAATTATCATTAAACAACAAAGTGTTAGTGTACAAAACAATGATAATTGTAGTGTGGGCCTATGGGATTCAACTGTCGGGCTGCGCGAAACCTTCAAATATTGTAGTTCTACAAATATTTCAAAATAAAACTTCCCGGTTCATCTCAAACCAAACTTTCCACAACAACCTCAAGATCCTATGGATCTATTAGACAATACAAATATCACTAGACGATTAAATACATAGATTTAAAATTTTAGACCATACTAACGAGTATTAACTAATATGCGGGGTCTTCTATTTGACGTTTTTTCTCCCCTCATGCCAATGTATTATATAAGATTACATTTGGTTGTTAGCTACTCGGCTAATTGTAAATCTGTAATTGTCAAATAAAAAAAATGTATTAAGAACTGTAGCGCTCCAAAAATTTTTTAGCTAATTCTGCTCCACTATATATATATTCTAATCTTTTAGAAATGATCTGTGGAATTTACAATAGTTCTAGCAACATTTGAAACTACAACTTGGCAACCGGGGTTGATGTTTTTCGCCTTGTATGGAGACACATTGTCCTAGTAGAATTTACATTTGTTGCCCTTTGAATTTTAGTTCATGGTAATGAAGCCTCGTTTTGTCGCCTATTGTAAGCTTGTCCGTGACGTCTATTGGATACCTGTCGTGAAATGTTAGATTACTGAACGCGTCCACATGTTGACGAACTTGTTTCTGTTGCAGTGTTGATATGTGACGTATTGTGAGATGTTTCTGATATTCATTTCCGAAAACATGACGTTCTAGTTCTTTGAGATGACTTACTTTTTTTTAGTTTTTGTATCTAATTGGGTGTATATACTCATTGCATATATTGCTTCACGTAATTTATTTTCAAAGCAATTAAACCATTTAGAATAGCTATTTATCTATTTTTGTCGGATTCATATGTATGTACAAGGTCTGTCTCGAAAGTATGGTGCCCTGTAATACAAAAATTATCTCTCAACGTCATTTCTACTGTTTTAAAACATTCTGCAATGTCCTGAGTTAAAATTGTGAACGACTCTCTCCTATTGACTTGGATTTTGGCGACCATATGGAATATCATTTCATTATTAAGGTGATATAAGTTTTAGTAATTTTGTCGCGATATGTTTTATACCACGATATTTTATCAAAATTTCATGGATTTAGTTTTTAGAATCCTCAATTCAGTCGTCGATTCTTATAGACTGTGGCCCGTACACTTTCAACACTTTTCAGAGTTCTTCTCGTCTTAGTCTTCTAAAACAAGAAATTATTTTCAAAAGATTACTAGCTGTCTCTGAATCATTTGTATCATGTCTACAATCGTGGTTTTCACATCTGAAATTGTTCTCGTTCATGCATAAGCATTATAGTCTACTCTTATCGAGTGTCAAGCTGCATCATGTACACGCAAATTGTGTTTATTATCTTAATTAATTAGCTGTTTTCGAGACACACCTTGTATACTGTTCCTGTCTGATCAGTACTGACATTCAAGATATTGTTACTTAAATTGAGCTGATAATAGTCATGGTCTCTCAAATGCGTGTAACATATAGAATACTATTTTGGATTTTAATATATGTGAATCAGACTACAAAAAGTAAGAAACTGCGCAAACCAAATATTAAAAGAAATATTTTAATCGCATAACTTTTTTAATGCTCCTGAGTTATAACCAACACTCAGCTCGAGGCCATTATTAAAAAATTATACAACAGACCTATTAGAACAGACTTTAAGAAAACAAAATCTAAAATCTGAAATATACGTGAACAGTCTAAAAAGTTTTGAGTCTAACATAGAAGCAAGTGGTTTTTCTGTCAAATTTAATTTTATCTTTCAACATACTCTCCTTTTAAGTCGATACTTTTTTCAGCGATGTTCCTACCTCTTTAACCCGTCCAAATAGTAGTTGGCGTCTTGCTTAGCAAAAATAGGCGTCTGGGATTACAATCACCTCATCGTTTGATAAAAATCTCAGCTATGTTTTTGATGTTTCTCAAGATAATGATGTTATTTCCTTTGTATATTTACAAGGGTAACATTACTAAAATAGTGTAATTCATTTAATTAATGTAGTTAACTTTCAAATTTGTCTACAATTCACACTAATATAGTCAAATCGACTGATAGATCTTCCTTTCAAGGTATAAATTTCAAACGGTTGCCTTATTGGATTAATAATAATAACAAAATAATCCTACAAAAATTATTCTCTTGTTAATTAATAATCCTCTATAAAGGATTATTAGATAATTAGTTATTATTTTATAACTGTTGAATTAAAAGCTTACAAATAACATTCATATTATAACTAAATGAACAACTTTGAATTATGTAATCGTTGGTTAAATTTTATTTTAAAAAATCAATGTGTAACACGTGAGACTATAATACAAAAATTCAATATAAGAGTTAGGTGAAAAGCAACAGGTGTTGCATATTATATAAGTGTTGTATATTATTTAAATAACAGGTAAACATTGAGAAAGTTAAAATTGGGAATATTCATAACAGTCACTATTATAGACCGTATTGAGAAAGAAAAAAGACATGTATATTTATTATAAGCATGCCATTTTGTAAAAACAGTTTTTTCCTGTTTTTAAGACACTGAGCAACCTTTATAGGCGCTTCTGTATAAAAATTTGAGCATTTTTCTTTTTTGCGATTTATTGTTATCCTTTTTAAATTGAACACAGCTGTATTTACAGAATTTTAATGTTTTGTAAAATGGGTCAATGTTATCAATATCCAACATTTTAAGAAACACTTGTTCCTTAAATTAGATGATTTAAAGTTTTCTACGGTGGAAATCGTCGATAATTGGAAGCGAGTTGATTACAATGATGTTCATTAAACTTTTAATAGCTACTTTGCGAAATCAAATGGTATTGTGCGTAAAATTATTGATATACCAAAACAGACATGAATTGCGACTGTTTTTACGCTGGTTAACACGTGAATTGATTGAACATTTTAGGAAAAAGTCTTAAGCACTTTTTTGTCTCCAAATACTGATAATATAGTTTATTACAATTTTTTTTCTAAATTATGTTTGTCTAACTTTATTCGAAACATAGAGAGCACTATACAGGGTAATGTTAAATCCATTTGAAAATATTTTAATTCAATGAGGTCTGGCAGCGGCCACCCGGAGAGCTTGTCCAACTCTGACATGCTTGAGCCCCTTCGCATAGTAGTTTTTAAAAATAAAAACACGATAAAAAGCTCTGTTTGACATAATTGGCGTACGCCGTTGCCACGACAACGCATTTACGTATACCCAGTTAGAGTTGACCTTTGACCTTTGACCTTTGACCTGTGTGACAGCACTCATAATTTTATACTTTATATATTACTTTATAAATTACTTTATTACCCCCTCTCAAACGAAAATTTTCCATCGCTTGCGGTTCCCGAAATATATTACCTCGGTCGCGCCTGTCGCCGGGCCGAAATTTGTCCTTCGGAGGCGCTCGGGTCGGCACGGAAAGGCACGAACCATTTGACCTTTGACCTGTGTGACAGCAGCAGCAGCAGCAGCACTCATAATTTTTTTTATATATATAACGAGTGCTTTATTACCCCCTCTCGATCGAAAATTTTCTATCGCTTGCGGTTCCGAAAATATATTACCTCGGTCGCGCCTGCCGCCGAGCCGAAATTTGTCCTTCGGAGGTGCTCGGGTCGGCACGGAAAGGCACGAACGATTTGACCTTTGACCTGTGTGACAGCAGCAGTAGCAGCAGCAGCACTCATAATTTTTATATATATATATATATATATATATATATATATATATATATATATATATATATAATTCGGAAGACAAATGAATTACCAAACATGACGGATTTAGATGATCTGGTATATGGGCAGTCTGAAAAGTTTTAAGCCTAACATAGAAACAATTATTTATCTGTCAAATTTAATTTTATTTTTTATCGTAATTTCCTTTTAAGTCGATACACTTTTTCCAGCAATGCTCTAGTCCCTTTAACCCGCCCAAATAGTAGTTGGCGTCTTGCTCTGCAAAATAGGCGTCTACGGTTACAATGACCTTCTCGTTTGATGAACATCTCTTTCCTACGAGCCAAATATTGAGCTTAGTAAACAGGAAATAGTCGCTGGGAACCAGATCTGGTGAATAAGCTGGGTGGTCAATCGATTCAAACTGCAATTCGTGAATTTTGGTTATGATGTTATTTCTTTTTTTTCTAAGTAGTCGATGAACAGAATTCTCCGACTATCCCAAAAAACAGTCGCCATCACCTTCCCAGCCGATAAATTATATTTGTCTTTTTTGGAGCAGGTTTACCCTTTGCAGTTCACTGTTTTGACTGTTTCTTTATCTCAGGCGTGTAATAGTGTACCCAAGTTTTATCAGTAGTGATAAATAGATGCAAAAAGTCCGATTGGTTTTGCTTAAACCGTTTAAACAGGACCATGGAAATGTTCATTCAAATGAATTTTTTGTTCAAAGTAAGTAAGTAAGAGACCCAACGTGCGGATAGCTTTTTCGTGCCCAATTCTTCACTCAATATATGACAAACGCGTTGTTTTGATATGCCCACAGATATCCTCTAACCTTGATTCGACGGTCGTCCAGTACCATTTGGTGAACTTTTTCGATGTTATCGGTGGAAGTCGCAGTTGTTGGCCTCCCCAACGCTCATCATTAGCCAGGCTGGCACGGCCACGTTTAAATTCAGCTGCCCATCTTTATACGGTGGAAAATGATGGGGCACAGTTCCTGTAAACAATTTTAATTTGCCTTTCAAATGCAAGTACTTAATTGAGGCACAGTATTCGATTTTCAATTTTTACAAAAGCATTGACATCGACTGATACAAAATGTTGCCAAACAATGGTTGAAATTTGTACAAAAGTCTTTCAAAGCATACGATTGTAGTAGTAGAATTGTTTTGACGAGTAGGACCATCTTCATGTTAAGACTCAAAATTTTTCAGACTGCCCACGTAGAATGAATGTATTAAAATTAACATAAATGGTGATGAGAAACATTTAATTATACTCAAAAAATTATCTTTAAAACTCATTTAGTGCATTTCTTTATTAATTTAAAACTATTTTCTATAAATTAAATTTTAAAAAGTCATGCAGTAGTTTGTATCATATAATCCATAATAACAAAATAACATAATACCATAAGACGAAGTGATTATAAAAACGATTAGCCTTCAGGATGGATATTATATCTGTTTTGACAATTAGATGCCATTTAAAGTTTTATTACTCAACATTCTAAATATAGAAACGATTGTGCCCGGGAATTAGAATTTTAATTTACTTTCTTAAATGTTACACAAATATTACGTCACTTTTTTTAGAAATTAATACTTAATTATAAGAATCTGTTATGATGTTGATTTATAAAGTAAACTATTTCTATTATAAATTAGTAAGACGGTGAATAAACCTAATTTTTAAAAATAAAATTTTATGATATTGTATATTTACATTATGTAATGGACATCCTCAAACATAATAAACTGAGGTATTGAGGTTTAGAGACCTTGGAGGACAAGCTGTTGGACTAAAACGTGCAATTTAGCGCAACTTATAATTTAGGTCTAACTGCTAACACGTAGTTTAAAATGAAACGTGGGATTTTATAGTATAAATGCTAAGTCTGTAAGCAAAAAGCATTTGTTCTGCAAACAACGATTGCTTATTGCACATAATGTTTATAAAATTCATGTTTGGAAAAATTTAAATTTTTATTAAAGAAATTTTTTTCGGTATATAAACTCTGTTGATCAATACTCCGTTGAATAAAATAGTTGCCCAACTCCATTAACTTTCGCAATGTCGCTCATACTGTATGAAGTCTTTCATTTACGTGAAGAAGTATCTACATGTACATGTATCTACATGACCAGAGATTACTGTTTTAACGTAATTTCTCAAACATAATACCAAGTTTTATGCTGTACGACTCTACGGTGATTGCTTTACCGGTTTCTAAGAAGAAATAGATGATGCCTTCTTTATACCATCATACGGTCACCATGATGTTTACAAGGTGCCAACTTGCTATTGCATCTTGTCTTCTTTGGTGTGAATCTACCGTCCATTTCATTTACGAATATTGAATAGATCGTAAGTTACAATCCAGATTAAAAAAATATTTTTTATGCCTGATCAGCTAGGAAAAGGCTACCTCTAGTCTTTGCACCTTGCTACAATCTTTTAACTCATGTGAAATCCATCTGTAAAGTTTTTTAACTTACTATACCCTGTCTTAAAAGTACTGCCATAAACGGTGTTCATTACCGTATTCCTCATGTTTAGTTACATTATATACGGTCATTTCTCCGGAAGTTGAGGCCGCTATAGTTGCACAATCATAAGCCAATAAAAATGCGCGGTGCTCAACTTGTCTCAAAATTATAACAACAAAGCAATTTTAATTAAAAAAATCAAGTTTCATACACAATTAATAATTACAATTTTTTTCATCACGTTTGATTACGTCGAAGCTACTTTTTTCATACTATACATACAGTCGGGATCAAACGTCAAGAATCACTTCCTCCAAATCGGTGCTTGCATCATATTGTCAACTACCGGCGTAAACGTTTTGAACGATGATATTCCAGAGGTTCTTCATTTGGTTCCAATCTGGTGAGAAAACTGGTTAAGGGATAATTTTGATTTTTTTTTTATCAACAACCAGTCTTATGAATAAAGACGTTGAAACTGATAGGACTCTTATCATCATACATTAAAGAAGCGTTTGCAAAATTTGTGGAAGTTGAACACCAGCTTCAATGTTCCGTCCTTAACAAATGACCCCCCAAACCATCACTAAATCTCCACCAAAGTTGCAGCTCTTAAAATACTTTAAATTAGCGCATAGATCCATCCAGTAACACGCATAGCCGATTGAGCCGTTCAAATTAATTTTTTTTCATCCCTGAACATAACCTGTAATAAAAAAAATACAAAGACATAACGCTAAACAAAGTTGACTTACAAATTCTTGAAACTAGTCCTTTCGTTTTTCCTTGTGGTCCTCAGTGAGTCCTGGCACCTTTTTCTGCAAACTGATGTTCAATGTCTGGGTTAGTTTTCAAGGCACGGTGTACTGTAGATTGATGACAATATCGCGTAAGTTGCTGGACTTTGAAGAAACTTTGCGATAGTATTGTAGGATAAGCCAAGCTTCTGTCTCTTTTTCCAAGTTGTCATTCCACTGTTACAGTAGACAAAATTTTAACTCAATTCAAAATCTGAAAATGCGGCACAATCAAGAAACATAAAAAAGAAAAACAACAAAAAACAGTATGCAGTTTAAATTTTGGTAAAACTGTCTTGTTGCTAAAATTTTAGAATAGGTATTTTTTATGAGATGATTGCGCCAAAATTTGCGAAAAATGGCCAGCGAAAACCGTTTTTCAAAATTGTTATTATGAAAATAGTTGTGCAAGGGACAAAGTGTATTATTAAGATGGCGACTTATGATCACTATGGATACAATGAAACTCTTTATGAAACACTGAACAATAGCTAATGAATTTAAACTTATGTCCGTAATTTGTCTTCAATATTAAGAGTAGATCATCTCCAAGTATTGTTTTTTAATTATTTTGCAAATAGTTGATTAATTTTTTTTGTCGTCGATGCAAAAAGAAAAAGTACTCAGATATTTTTTGTTAAAAGTAAGAAAAAAAGAAGCAAGAGAGAAAAATACAGCAGAAGGTCAAGAAAAATGTCGGATACTTACCTGCTCACGAAATAATAGTAAACATTTCAATGCAATATCTTTTTGCAATATCAAAAATACGACTGATCAAAAGTACATGATGCATGAAAATGTACAAATATCGCTTTATGACATTTAAATCATTGGCAAGATTTGAGGTTCCTGGGTTCAGTCTCTAATCCCTGTCACCTTAATTAGCTCTGGTGTGGATAGTAGATGAGGAATCAAGATCTTCGGGCGCTTATGGTGGAAAAGGTACAGACGATAAAGTTGTCGTGGCCCTTGATGCTATTGTAAAGGTCTTGAGTACTGAGGGAGATAAACTTTCGAATGATCGGGACTTCCGCATTATTGTGAAGGTTTATGGCTTCGCACAAACCATGAGATGTTAAAAGTCCGATTCTGGACGATCTGGAACTTGTTAATATGCGTCTTCGCGGCATACATCATAATAGGGTGGATGGACGTTTTATAAGTGCGGATTTACAATCAGCTCCGTGGATGGATTAGAAAGCCGAGAGCTGATCTCACCGACTCTACTTATGTGCGATTTTCAAGTCAACTTGCAGTTCAGATTCACTTTGAGATAGTTAGTCTATTCTCTTTAGGGTACTCCCTTCAGAAGATATTGAGGTTCGCAAGGTTGTTGTTGGTAGCGTTGTTTTTTTTTTTTGGTGGAGAACAAGATCACCAAGGTCTTTAAGTTCATTCTCATTTTCCATCTGTCCCACCAGTCTTCCAGCAGCTTTAGCTTTTTTTAAAGCTGACGGGTCGCAAAGGAGGTTTTGTGTTTTGGGTCAGTGTAATAGAGGGCGTCGTTAGCATGCTCCGGACGTAGATCTTGTATAATGTCGGGGACAGAAAGGAACCTTAGAAAACACCGGCTCAAAGTCACCTCTTTGATGACCCCATGCCGCCAAATTTGACCCGAAACCTACTTCCAGCGTGCAGTTCAAGATGCCATCCGGGTCGCGTGCCTTGAATGACTGGAGGGCTCGGATGAACTTCGTCGGTTGTCGGATCTAGGTGTTCCTGAGGCTCCTCCACCCGAAGACACAAAGCGGTCGACGTGGTCATAACTAAGGTCGCACTGACGCTTGAGGTTCTTAGCGAAGGCCTCAAATTTGTCCTGACTGAGTTGCTTCAATTTAAATTTACTTGTAATGCTTAAAAAACAAAAATTATCATTCGTATAAGCATTTACCTAAAATGAATTGCTCTGTAAACGTCTGAAGAACGAACAAACATTTGTCCAGAATCATTTAACTTGCAAACAAGCGTTTGACTATTTGGTGGACTAGATTTGATCGTAATTATTCCGAAATAACTGTTTAATATTTTACAAGAATAATTTCTTCATTATATTAACATTTAAACAGAATCATTTGATGGATAAATTTCCACTTACCTAGAATTATCTGTTTAGCGTGAAAATTTGATTTAAATTTCTCAGGCAAACATTTGTTCAAAGGCTATTGGACCCAAAATTCGAATTTTTGCCGATACACCATTTTGACATGTTACCCAAATAAAATATCAAATCTTCCGAACTACAAGCCCTTAAAGACTTACAATAAGACAAAAACGTGATTATCTTACCAGCAGACAAAGGTAATGCTACTATTGTTCTCAACAACACACACTACATTGCTAAAATAAACGACTTGCTAAAATCACAAGACTATCGCCAAGTACCCAACAATTTAAGGACCTACCTTGAAAAAAAACTAAAACCCTATTAACAACTCGAACCTGTCCTTTAATACTAAAAGACTCTTTATATATCAATAGAAATCCTCAAAAATGCCCAAACTGGACAACTTTCTAAAAATGCCCAAGGAAAATACGCCCTTACTACCCAGTGTGAGTGCCTTTGGTCCACCCACCCATAAATTAGCCAAATTCCTGGCCAAAATTCTTCAGCCCCTTATAGAACAAGCCTCATCATACTTCCGAAACTCTTAGTATTTCTTAGAAATCCATCTGTAAAGTTTTTTAACTTACTATACTTAAAAGTACTGCCATAAACGGTGTTCATTACCGTATTCCTCATGTTTAATTACATTATATACGGTCATTTCTCCGGAAGTTGAGGCCGCTACAGTTGCACAATCATAAGCCAATAAAAATGCGCGGTGCTCAACTTGTCTCAAAATTATATCAACAACGCAATTTTTATTAAAAAAATCAAATTTCATACACAATTAATAATTACAATTTTTTTCATCACGTTTGATTACGTCGAAACTACTTTTTTCATACTATACATACAGTCGGGATCAAACGTCAAGAATCACTTCCTCCAAATCGGTGCTTGCATCATACTGTCAACTACCGGCGTAAACGTTTTGAACGATGATATTCCAGAGGTTCTTCATTTGGTTCAAATCTGGCGAGAAAACTGGTTAAGGGATGATTTTGATTTTTTTAATAATAAATAATAAAGACGTTGAAACTGATAGGACTCTTATCATCATACATTAAAGAAGCGTTTGCAAGATTTGTGGAAGTTGAACACCAGCTTCAATATTCCGTCCTTAACAAATTACCCCCCAAACCATTAAAAACCACCAAAAACACTAAATCTCCACCAAAGTTACAGCTCTTAAAATACTTTAAATTAGCGCATAGATCCATCCAGTAACACGCATAGCCGATTGAGCCGTTCAAATTAATTTTTTTTCATCCCTGAACATAACATGTAATAAAAAAAATACAAAGACATAACGCTAAACAAAGTTGACTTACAAATTCTTGGAACTAGTTCTTTCGTTTTTCCTTGTGGTCCTCAGTGAGTCGTGGCACCTTTTACTGCAAACTGATGTTCAATGTCTGGGTTAGTTTTCAAGGCACGGTGTACTGTAGATTGATGACAATATCGCGTAAGTTGCTGGACTTTGAAGAAACTTTGCGATAGTATTGTAGGATAAGCCAAGCTTCTGTCTCTTTTTCCAAGTTGTCATTCCACTGTTACAGTAGACAAAAATTTAACTCAGTTCCAAATCTGAAAACGCGACACAATCAAGAAACATAAAAAAGAAAAAACAACAAAAAACAGTATGCAGTTTAAATTTCGGTAAAACTGTCTTGTTGCTAAAATTTTAGAATAGGTATTTTTTATGAGATGATTGCGCCAAAATTTGCGAAAAATGACCAGCGAAAACCGTTTTTCAAAATTGTTATTATGAAAATAGTTGTGCAAAGGACAAAGTGTATTATTAAGATGGCGACTTATGATTACTATGGATACAATGAAACTATTTATGAAACACTGAACAATAGCTAATGAATTTAAACTTATGTCCGTAATTTGTCTTCAATATTAAGAGTAGATCATCTACAAGTATTGTTTTTTAATTATTTTGCCAAATAGTTGATTAATTTTTTTTGTCGTTGTCGATGCAAAAAGAAAAAGTACTCAGATATTTTTTTGTTAAAAGTAAGAGAAAAAAAGAAGCAAGAGAGAAAAATACAGTAGAAGGTCCAGAAAAATGTCGAATACTTACTTGCTCACGAAATAATAGTAAACATTTCAATGCAATAATCTTTTTGCGATATCAAAAATACGACTGATCAAAAGTACATGATGCATGAAAATGTACAAATATCGCTTTATGACATTTAATTCATTGGCAAGATTTGAGGTTCCTGGGTTCAGTCTCTAATCCCTGTCACCTTAATTAGCTCTGGTGTGGATAGTAGATGAGGAATCAAGATCTTCGGGCGCTTATGGTGGAAAAGGTACAAACGATAAAGTTGTCGTGGCCCTTGATGCTATTGTAAAGGTCTTGAGTACTGAGGGAGATAAACTTTTGAATGATCGAGACTTCCGCATTATTGTGAAGGTTTATGGCTTCGCACAAACCATGAGATGTTAAAAGTCCGATTCTGGACGATCTGGAACTTGTTAATATGCGTCTTCGCGGCATACATCATAATAGGGTGGATGAACGTTTTATAAGTGCGGATTTACAATCAGCTCCGTGGATGGATTAGAGAGCCGAGAGCTGATCTCACCGACTCTACTTATGTGCGATTTTCAAGTCAACTTGCAGTTCAGATTCACTTTGAGATAGTTAGTCTATTCTCTTTAGGGTACTCCCTTCCGAAGATATTGACGTTCGCTAGGTTGTTGTTTGTAGCGTTTTTTTTTTGTGGAGAACAAGACCACCAAGCTCTTTAGGTTGATTCTCATTTTCCATCTGTCCCACCAGTCTTCCAGCAGGTTTAGCTTTTCTAAAGCTGACGGGTCGGAAAGTAGGTTTTGTGTTTTGGGACAGTGCAATAGAGGGCGTCGTTAGCATGTCCCGGGCGTAGAGGTTGTATAATATCGGGAACAGAACGGAACCTTACAAAACACCTGTTCAAAGTCACCTCTCTGATGACTCCATGCCGCCAATTTGACCCGAAACCTACTTACAAAAGTGAAGGACTAGATGCAATCTGGACACTGTGCACTGAACTGACTGTGAAGGCTCATTTTGCACACTAGGCCGTTGTGCTATCAGTTTGTTAAATGCCTTAGGCTCCTCACGTCAAGACAAAGCGGTCGACGTGGTCATAACTAAGGTCGCACTGACGCTTGAGGTTCTTAGCGAAGGCCTCAAATTTGTCCTGACTGAGTTGCTTCAATTTAAATTTACTTGTAATGCTTAAAAACAAATTATCATTCGTATAAGCATTTACCTAAAATGAATTGCTCTGTAAACGTCTGAAGAACGAACAAACATTTGTCCAGAATCATTTAACTTGCAAACAAGCGTTTGACTATTTGGTGGACTAGATTTGATCGTAATTTTCCGAAATAACTGTTTAATATTTTACAAGAATAATTTCTTCATTATATTAACATTTAAACAGAATCATTTGATGGATAAATTTCCACTTACCTAGAATTATCTGTTTAGCGTGAAAATTTGATTTAAATTTCTCAGGCAAACATTTGTTCAAAGGCTATTGGACCCAAAATTCGAATTTTTGCCGATACACCATTTTGACATGTTACCCAAATAAAATATCAAATCTTCCGAACTACAAGCCCTTAAAGACTTACAATAAGACAAAAACGTGATTATCTTACCAGCAGACAAAGGTAATGCTACTATTGTTCTCAACAACACACACTACATTGCTAAAATAAACGACTTGCTAAAATCACAAGACTATCAGTACCCAACAATTTAAGGACCTACCTTGAAAAAACTAAAACCCTATTAACAACTCGAACCTGTCCTTTAATACTAAAAGACTCTTTATATATCAATAGAAATCCTCAAATGCCCAAACTGGACAACTTTCTAAATCCCAAGGAAAATACGCTTACTCCCAGTGTGAGTGCCTTTGGTCCACACCCATAAATTACCCAAATTCCTGGCCAAAATTCTTCAGCCCCTTATAGAACAAGCCTCATCATACTTCCGAAACTCTTAGTATTTCTTAGAAATCCTCAAGTCCTTTCTCATGTATAAAAATGACATAAAGGTCAGTTTTAATGTTGTCTCTCTTTCTTTGCTAATGTACCCGTTTCAGAGACCTTGCAGTTTCTAAAAACTAATCACAATCTGGAAGATGACATCCTCAAATTAATTAATGATTGCTTATCCAATAGATATTTTACCTTTCAAAACAGGTTCTACCAGTAAACCTTTGTCAAATTAACAAAAAAAGACTAAGGAGGAAAGTTAAACCGATGTTATCTCAAGAACAGAGTAGATTCAGGAAGGGAAGAAGTACACAGGATTACGTATTTACAATTAAGAAAATTATCAACAGAACTAGCGCAAGGACGAAAACAGCTGATTTAGCATTTATAGATATAGAGGAAATCTTAGATTGTGTACCAAGAACTAAAATATGGGAGTGTCTAAATAAAAAATATATATAAATAAGAAGGTAGTTAGAGTGATCAAATGTTTGTGCAGAGTGACTAGAGACAGGGTAATAAGTAAGAACGCGAAGTCTGAAATATTTCACACAAAAGAGGGAGTTAGATTGGGAAGAAATAGAAATGCAAAACAAAAAACAAAATCATCATACATTGGTACAGAAATCTTAAAAAGATTAATATTTTCTAATGTACATTCATAAACTTAGTATAATATAATAATAATATTATTATTAATATAGTAATAGTTTTAATAAAGAGGAGCGAAAATGATTTAAAAGAAAATCTAAAAGTGTGAAACAAAATTTTGATAGAAAATAAAGGGGACCTAAAGAATAGAAGTGAACAACAGATTAGAGAGTTAAAAAAGTGTATCATGCTCTAAATGAAGATTTTATTAACAATATAGAAATCATAAAAAAACAAAAATGAAGATCTACAAAACAATATATAGACCACTCTTCGAGAGTCAAAGGAATATCAAAACAAACGTAGGGTGGAGTAATTGGGAAAATCCTAAACAAGAAAGGAAAAACTTGGACAGAGGCGAAAAAGCTAGCAGAAAATAGAAAGAGTTGGAAAACGATTATAGTAAATTTTTATTTACACTTGCATTAATGACACTCCTTACATATAGGTTATAACTAAGCGACTGATAACAAAATTACAGGGACATGAGATTAAAGCATTAAGAATAATCGAAAAAGTGATTAGAAGAGATTAGATAAAAAACAAGAAAATTGGGAAAATGCTGGTATTTTATTGGGTGTTCCAAATAATAGAAAGTAACTAGTTGAATTTATTTGGGCATTTGTAACGGACGACAGATAACAAAATAATAGAGTATGGAGCTGAACGTTTACAAAGAAAGGAACAGACTTAAGAAGACCTGAAATGATAATGCAGCAAATAAGAATGTTAAGTATAGGACAGTTAAATAAATAGTAAGAAAAAAAAATGGAGAAAATTGCCCAATCTCTACATCTCTAAACCCAAAATGAAGGTTAAATATGTAAGAATATTACATATCAAACAATATTTGCAAATCAATCATTTAATAAATATCTATTTAATCAAAATCACTCGTTTGGTAGACAAATATTTGAGTGAAATTCTTCTTTCGGTGTATCATCACTCGGACAAATAATCTACCAAATATGTAAATAATACTGACCAACAATGGAAATGCTTCGGGCTCAAAAATAGGTGGTTCCACCTGCTGAATTCAAAAATCATTATATAAATTACCGATTAGCTCTTGTTTTAAAGATTTTATATTCTCTATAGTCTGCATTTTCATTTTGGGGAAATTTTGTTTTTGGATGTTGGCACACCTGTCAACTGTCAAAATACAACAGTAATCTAGCTGTGGGTAGGTTATAAACGTAAAATTAATGCTGTGACGTGTATAATTTTTTGTTTAAAAAATTTAACGAATAATAATTTTTTTGGAATTTAATTTTGAAGGGCAATGGCTATCTTTTTAAAAAAAATTATTTCTTGATTTAGTCTTCGGTGATATGTTCCGTTGGAGGTCTTTTCTTGTGCTTGTTTATATTAAGAGTAGATCATCTACAAGTATTGTTTTTAATTATTTTGCCAAATAGTTGATTAATTTTTTTGTCGTTGTCGATGCAAAAGAAAAAGTACTCAGATATTTTTTGTTAAAAGTAAGAGAAAAAAAGAAGCAAGAGAGAAAAATACAGTAGAAGGTCCAGAAAAATGTCGAATACTTACTTGCTCACGAAATAATAGTAAACATTTCAATGCAATAATCTTTTTGCGATATCAAAAATACGACTGATCAAAAGTACATGATGCATGAAAATGTACAAATATCGCTTTATGACATTTAATTCATTGGCAAGATTTGAGGTTCCTGGGTTCAGTCTCTAATCCCTGTCACCTTAATTAGCTCTGGTGTGGATAGTAGATGAGGAATCAAGATCTTCGGGCGCTTATGGTGGAAAAGGTACAAACGATAAAGTTGTCGTGGCCCTTGATGCTATTGTAAAGGTCTTGAGTACTGAGGGAGATAAACTTTTGAATGATCGAGACTTCCGCATTATTGTGAAGGTTTATGGCTTCGCACAAACCATGAGATGTTAAAAGTCCGATTCTGGACGATCTGGAACTTGTTAATATGCGTCTTCGCGGCATACATCATAATAGGGTGGATGAACGTTTTATAAGTGCGGATTTACAATCAGCTCCGTGGATGGATTAGAGAGCCGAGAGCTGATCTCACCGACTCTACTTATGTGCGATTTTCAAGTCAACTTGCAGTTCAGATTCACTTTGAGATAGTTAGTCTATTCTCTTTAGGGTACTCCCTTCCGAAGATATTGACGTTCGCTAGGTTGTTGTTTGTAGCGTTTTTTTTTTGTGGAGAACAAGACCACCAAGCTCTTTAGGTTGATTCTCATTTTCCATCTGTCCCACCAGTCTTCCAGCAGGTTTAGCTTTTTCTAAAGCTGACGGGTCGGAAAGTAGGTTTTGTGTTTTGGGACAGTGCAATAGAGGGCGTCGTTAGCATGTCCCGGGCGTAGAGGTTGTATAATATCGGGAACAGAACGGAACCTTACAAAACACCTGTTCAAAGTCACCTCTCTGATGACTCCATGCCGCCGAATTTGACCCGAAACCTACTTACAAAAAGGAAGGACTAGACAATCTGGACCACTGGCACAGAACTGCGGTTGAAGCCATTTTGCACACTAGGCCGTTGTGCTACAGTTTGTTAAATGCCTTGGTTACGTCAAGAAAGACTGCACCAGTGGTTTATTTCTTGATTTAGTCTTCGGTGATATGTTCCGTTGGAGGTCTTTTCTTGTGCTTGTTTATATTATGATTTTCATGTGATAGTGCTTGAGATGATTTAGGAAAGATAAAAGCTAGTCCATAAAGGACTCTAGAAATGAAACAATTTTAAAGTACCTTTTCCTTAGGACGGTAGTCAAAGAAGAGAATGGATGAAAGACCGCTAGTATTGTAGCTTTAGGGTTTATTATATTAATAATCTGTTTATTCATTCAATGAAAATATTCAATGTATATTTATTGGGCTGAATACTCCTATTACCACACCTTCTCTATTTGGAGCTTCTTGAAAACTAATATGTGAGAGTTTTCATTATGAGGTCTAAGAATTAGTTTTTCTTCTAAACACAGAGGTGCATACATTTATATGGGTTACAATGACCGGAAATCAATGTAGTTATTGATCTAACTTGTTGTTTTTACAATATACCACCTGTTATTTTTTATATAAAGTTTTAAGCATTTATTTAGTGCGCTTAGCTTTTCCATCCGGTCTCGAATTTTAGTGATATTTCCATATCCAATAATTTAATGATCTGCAAACTACGGCTTCAGTTACGCCAAACACTGTTTGTAATCTTTTTTTTCTTATACATCTGAAAGTATAGGGCCTTTATTATGTGACGCAAACGATAAAAAGTTCATTATAAAAAAACTAAGCAAAATATAATTCCAATTTATTTTTTATTGTGATGAATAAATTAGGTTCAGTGCATTATGTTTTTAAAATGACTGCCTTTACTAGAGATGGTCATTTCAACCGTTTTCCCAAAACTTTCAATTGCGGCTTTCCGAAGAAATGGTTAGAACTTCTTCTGTGATGCGATTGTTGAGTTCGTTGTTTGTTCCGATAATCCCCCTCCTTAAGATAACTCCATAAGAAGAAATCGCATGAGTTTAAATCGGGGGAATTTAGCAGCTGCTCGATGACACCTTACGGGGGCGTCCAGACCTATAATCCTCTTTCTAAAGATTTCTGTGAAGATATCAAAGATGCTTTGAGTCCGATGGACGATGGCTCCATCTTGCTGAAACCAGACTTTGACTTGTCTTTTGTATCCTACAATTGGAATAAATTTCTGTGCCGTAAACTTTATCATTTACATATTTTGTAAGAAATAGTGTGCCGACAATTCCACAGTGGGAGATTGCACACCGTATACTAACTTTTTCTGGGTGCAATCGACGGACTTCGGTTAAATGTGGGTTTTCGGTACACCAATCTCGGTAATTTCGTTTGTTAACATAGCCATCTAATTAAAAATAGGCCTCATCCGTGAAATGGGCGTGCTTTATGCTCAATTTTTGGCCTGAATCATCTTTACGATCACTTGTGAATCTTTTGCTAATATTGACTCCGGTTAGTGGCGTTTGCAATTGAATCTTATACGGAAATAGATTCAATTTCTTGTTGAGGATGGTGTGCATAGAGCCCACACTTACATCGTGTTGAGCTGCGCCTTTAGAGGCCGAAGTTGTGGGCTCTTGTTCATAAAGCCCCCGGACTTGTTCTATATAGTCACAATAACTTGTCTGTCCGTTCTTGACTAATTGTTATCCAGTATATTTTCTGTCTTCTCAAACTTTCCAATCTGCCTATTATAACATGGTAAAATAGGCAATTTAATTATAGAGCAAATTTTATCATGGTATTGTTTACCTTACTATTGTAGATACAGACAAGGTAATGTGCAACTAATGTGTCAAACTTGACCTTGAAGGCAGTTAACGCTCCACTAGCAATTTGGTCTCTCTCGTAAAAGAAGGTCACAATGAAGAACCTTTCTTCGGTTAAATAGCTGATCTTAGCTGACGTCAGTATTGACCTAAAGTGTAGACAAAACTTCAAACATTGAGCTAGCTATAACTAATATCAAACATAAAATTGGCTGAAAAGTTTGACCATGATAATAAAAAAAATCTTTTGCGTGACATAATGAAGGCCCTGTATTATAGTGAGATGATCTAGAGAAATCTCGATATTGAAACCAATTCTGTAAGTCACTAATTGGAATTTGATAAACAGTTAAAGGATATTCTATTCTAAGTTATTATCAACTGATTAAAAGGTATAAAAATAGTGACAATTGTTTTAAAAATCAAATATTTTAATACAATGTATTTGTGATGAATTAACTAGATGGCTCAACAACGCATAGTTAAGATCATGGTGTTTTTTAATAGATAAATTTGTTAATTTCTTGTGCTGAAAAACTTAACGTAGTAAAAATGCAAAATCACCCTGTTAATAATTCTAATATTAGAATATAAGGTTTTTTGGGCAGTTACTCCTCAAAATAATTAATAATAATTTTTTGGTATCAATTTTTATTACACAAAGTGTAAGATATACAACCTCAACATTCAAAGCATATATGTACCAAATAAAGTATTCAACCGCATCAAAGTAATATTAGTCAGAAATAGCAATCTTTAAATGCAACTAGAAAATTAATTATAAATAAAAAACTGCCCTATATGATATTGTATAACTAAACATTGTTAAACCGAAAACATATAAAAAAGGCTTAATGCCAAGAACTGAAGCTTACGGCCATTAATTATTACGTCACTATTATTTTGTCAATGCGCAAGAACAACGCCCATGACTCCGGTGCAAACCTTCTGAGAACCACGAAATCTAGTTGATAAATTATTAATATGCTTAGCTCTAGGCACTTGAACTCGAGTAATCTGCTGGAGCGAAAAAGGTCGTCTGAAAGACGGGGAAATTGATTGATAGCGATGCTGACCGAGACCCGCGCATTAATTAGCATAAAGACTAGGTGAGTAAAGAAGTCCAGAAGCAATCGACAGTTATTTTTTAAATTGCAACAAAACGACGGCATTGCTCAGTAAACGCACAAGCAAAAACAAGCTGGCACATTAATGGTAATCTAATAAAAGTTCAACTTTGTCATCCTTGTATCCCTGAGCTCAGTGATATTAGATCTAAAACATAAACGAAATATTGTTAAAATAATGTGTATAATAATAAAACATCAAGTTCAAGATAAATGTAACAAAGTCTAAAGAAATATTGATGACAAGAGTGTTTTGAAAATGATAACCTCTAAATGCCTCCATTCAAATCTCCAATGAAAAAGCAGGCGCTAAAAATCGATGTCGATATTACACTCTTAAAACTAAAATAACGAATTGCATCTACGACAACAAAATTATCCATGTAATAAGGTATACGTAAGGTAATATTGCTATTATCCTGTTCTACATCCGCGAAATCAGACCGTTAGTGACTTACCATAAAAGTCAGACTTCTTTGCCTAAAATCGCCCTTTTCACAGTTTTTCAAGACAAGAAAAATATATATTTTCTAAAAAAAAACTTTACTGGCGAGATTTGAGGTCCCTGGATCCAGCTCCTAATCTTAATTCTCTTAATGTAATCTAACGTGCATGGTCGATGGCCGTATAGACCCCCTTACAGAAAAATTAATATATTCGGACACTTGTGTCATTGCGATTGTTATGTTCTAGTATGTATCGATAAAGGTCCTACGTACTAAGGAAGATAAACTCCTAGACTGAAGAAATGTCAGCGTCACGCTGGAGATCGTGTTGCTATTCCGATGGGATATTATATATGAATCTTAAGGTTTAATTTTGGATAACCTGGATTCTTTTGCAGATAATTTTTTACAAATAGTCAGCTTGTTTTAGATAGATATTCGGTTCTCTCTCCAAATCAACTTTCTGTTTAGAACCATTGTGAACTAGTTGGTCTTCTTCTTTTAGTATATATTTCTTCTGAAGATCTTGAGGTTTTTCAGTGTAGTGATTTTTTTTTTTTTTTGGTAGAGAACAGGCCTGGCGAGCTCTTCTCAGGGTTGATTCTATTCTCTAACTTTCGCGCTAGTCTTTCAGGAGGTTTGGTTTTTTTTCGTATATAACTTGTTGTCATGGTTGGTCTCGGTGAGCCGGATACCACCGCCGTGATATCTGTGTACCAGCCCAGTGCAGTGTAGGGTATTGTAGAGCATGTCCTGGACGTAAAGGTTGTGAAGTGTCTGGGACAGAACAGAGCCTTGGGGGACGTCAACTTTAAGTTACATCTCTAAGGAGCTCACGTCACCGTACATAAAGTAAAACTTCTTTTAGGAGAAAAAGAACTGGATAAAATAAACCATTGACAGCGAAATTGTGATGGAAGTCACTTTGTACATGAGATCGTTGTGCCTCAAGTTGTCAAAGATCTTGGCCATGTGAACGGGGGCTAAACGGATGATTTGCCAGGTTGTCAATAAAGCTTTTAGCTTTGTTCTGTAAGATATAAACAACTTTATGCTTTTGGTAGATGAAAGATGACAGCAAAGAGCAATTAGGTAGGTACCTTTACTAAATTTTAGATAATGTCGACCATATCAAGTGCTTTGAGTTTGCTTTCCAAGTTGCAGTACTTCGCAATGATGGTCTTCATCTCTGCAACAAGTCTGTTGTATTTCTGTTGGTCCACAATATCTACGCTGCTCGCACCGTCGCGTCCTGGTTTTCTCTCTGGTTAGCTAGTATACCGCTTTTTCAGGTCTCCACCAAAGCGGATGATGGAAATGAATCCTATGCTTTGTCTCAGTGGACGGTGAAAGCTGGTCATAAGACTAAAAAGTGAAAGGAGACGTGAAAGAATTTCCAAGGTAATAATAATCGGTTTGCAGTTGCTGTCCAGTTCGCTAACGCACTCTGTTTTTGAAAATGGCGATATCAAAAACATCCGAAAACAAATCGAGAAAATATTAAAACTTTTAACTTAAGCTCCAATAATATTTTCGTTGTTGCATATTTGATTAGACATTGCTGTTGCAAGCAATAATCATTTTTCGTCTATAACAGTTTTTTAAAATAATTTTGTCATGTAATCCTTTATACAATTATAGTGTACTGCTTTCCCGATATACAACTAAATAAAATTCTTATTTTTCTTAACATAAATTTTGTGTTTGGTGATTTTCCAAAATAATTCCTAGAAATAGAAATTTATTGATATCGCATGTTTAACCCTGCTATGGGCACGGTATCTCACAGATACGTTCCAGGTACATTTCTTGGCGCCACCACTCCGAAAGCAAGGGGATGGGCGAACCCGTTCCTTTTCCCGTCTTCCTCCTCTATAACTCAGTGCTTGTTTGATTACAGAACATCCCTTGCACAATTCATCATTGTATCACTCAGATACTTGCCTGACGTAAGTATTTTAATTTTCATTTTTTGTGTTATTTACCATTTTTTACTTTACTTTATATTAGTAATCTTGTTTATTTACCAATAATTTTTTCAAATAATATAAATAACTTAAAAACCCATTTGTATCTGTCAGATACCCGGCCCCACTTTTAAAATACATTTTTTGTTTTCAGTAAAATGGCAGAAAAGATTTTTTTGACTTCAGTGACTATTTCACGGCAACAAAGAAGAAAGGTAATTAAATGATTAATTTTTGGAGGTGGAAAGAAACCGCCATTATAAGAAGGAACAAAAAACAGCCCCCATTCACAGCATTTGTCAAACATGGTCATGTTTGTTTGATGACAAGATCAATGATATAGTGAAATACACTAATTAATATATGTCCAAAATTAGGCCGAATTTCCAAAGAGCACACGATGCTAAATCGATAAATGACATCGAAATCCGGGTCTTCATTGGTCTCCTTTATCTTGCTGGGGTTTACAAGGCTAACAGATTGAACCTTGAGGAACTTTGGACTTCCATTGACAAATTTACATTGACAATGAGTTTAAAGAGATTTAAATTTATAATCCGTTGTCTTAGATTCGACAATCGAGATGACCGAATAGAAAGAAGGAGCCAAGACCGACTAGCAACGACCAGGGACATAATCAATATTTTTATAAACAACTGTAAGGAGTGCTATTGCTTAGGTGATAACATCACCACTGATAAAATGTTAATAGAATTCAGGGGAAACTTTGCCTTTTGCCAGTACATACCGTCTAATCCTATAAAATACGGTATTCAAATTTATAAACTATTTTATACGTACAGCTTAGAAATTTGTGCAGAAAAACAAGAAGTTGGCGCATATGAACTAAGCAACTCAACATTAGATGTTGTAAAGAGATTATCTGAGCCAATTGATAATACTGGGCGTAATATAACATTGGACAATTGGTTCCATAGTTGTGAATTAATGGAATACTGAAACCTGAAATAATAAAATACTACAACTCCACCAAAGGTGGTGCAGATATTGTTGACCAAATGATCGAAACATACAGTGTCAGTAGAAACTCAAAGCTTTAGACAATGGCAGTGTTTTTTGCTTTACTGAATAGAGCTGGCGTAAATTCAATGACCCTGTATGCAAGAAATCGCAACTTTTATAAAAACAGACAAACTTTTTTGAAGAAACTTGCTAAGGAACTAATATTGAGGATCATATTGTGCAAAGAACTGATGATCTAGACGGGTTTCATACCGATTTAAGAAAAAAATTGCTGCTCATAAAGAGTTGCTGGGTCAGAGTTCTAGCCAAGATCAGCACGAAACGGAATATCATGGGGAGCCAACATCAGCACGAAAGAGAAACGATGCAAGCCCTGCCAATTGGGGAAAAGAACAAGGCTTACTAAATACCACTGTACGATATGTCAAAACATATTTGTTTAGAACATTCTTTCAGTTTATGTGATAATTGCAGTGAATTATTAATGCTTTGTTTCAATTTTATTCATTACATGTATTGAAGTAAATCTTTTTCTATATACATGTGTATTACTACTTTTGCACTGCAAATTCGACTTTTTAGTTTCATATTATTTTTTCAGCATTTGTATATGTCTAAAAATTTGTTTTCCTGTTCTTTTTGTAATGTTCTTTTATAGATAATTTTTAATTGTGCAATAAAATTTATTTTAGAAATAATCGTGATCTTATGATTATTATCCAATCTTTTTTCTCCCTAAATACTCCAACATTCTGATAATAAATTTAGAGCTTTCAAAATATATCAAAAACATATTATATTTTAATTAAACTATGCAATGACAGCATTGTATCATTCTAGTTTATTAAATATAAACCTGTATTGGTATCATCTCTAGCATTAAGTAATAAAGAATTTGTAACCTCAAGGCACTCTTATTGTAGAAAGTAATCTTATTATTACTATAAATAGCTGTTACATTTTTCTGGACAAATAGGTCACAGTTATTGTAAGGTTAACCCATGAAACACAGTGTCATTACACCTGTATCTCAGAATACACCCCATATACCTAACAATTTGAGCGCAAATTAAGAATTAAGAATTTTTTAGATGTTTGTGCCTAATTTGTATCCAATAATGCTTACAATTCTGCATCATGAACTATTGGCGGCTAACGAGGACGTTCTTTGTCATCAATAATAAAATCGCCCGTTTTAAATTGTTACAATATTTTCTATATGTCCTTTTACAGCCGTTTTAAAGCATACTATTGAATTTATGACAGCTGACTCTACACACTTGTAATACGTTTAATATTTACTACTTTTACACAAAAGTGCTATTATGATTTAATCTCTTGCTACTTTATAAGAGATAAATAAAATATAAGCCAGTTTTTCTAATTTGCTTGACTGCATTATATTTGATAAACAAACATCTACAGAACTGACTAATACGTTTCAATTTTACTACTTAAACAATAGATAGGTAGTATTTGATTATGACGCCAAGCTACTGCTTTAGACAATAAAACATAAGCCAGTTTTTCTAAGTCTATCCTGACGCATTATAGATAACCACAGGGCGATCCAATGTCTATTTTTCTACGGAGGATGTTTCTGCACTCCAGAACAAATAGATAGGTAGTATTTGTTATGACGCCAAGCAACTGCTTTGACAGTAACATGGTCGTCAAGTCTATCCTCCAAATGATAACCACAGGGCGATAAGTCTGATATGTACGGAGGATGTTCCACCGCAGTCCAGAACAAATCCATTATTTTTTATCGAGTTTTGGTAATAGCTTATTCCGACCCCAAAAGTAATTTCAGCAGCCGTTGATCGGCGGCAATCAACCTCGCAAAAATGGCGGCGAACAACTCGAATGTTCTTTTTAGTCACGCTGGCTTTTGGGAAGGTTAGTGACCATTATGAACTGCTTCTCGTACTCTAAAAATAGTTTATGCTGTAAGTACATTTAAGTTTACTTAATAATGTTCCTAAACTGGGTCTTAAGTCGTCTTGAAATCTTGAATAATTTTACTTTCTCCGTTGCGAGAAACTTTATAATAATGCTTTGTGCAACATATACTTATTACTTTGATATTGTAATACAGAATCAAGGAAGAAGTAGTGTAAAATACCCTATGAGAGAAATACTCTTCAGACATTCCTAACTACAACATTCGAATGTGTCGGATAGAATAGGCGGGCTTTTGACTAAGTTTATCAAAACCACAGAGCTCGGTGTTCTAGTTCGGCAAACATTAGTTTTGACTGATGCGGTCTCAGAGCGTTGCACCTTGAGACAATCGCCTGGTTGCCTAGGCGTTAACTTTATTTCAGTAGCAATTTTTTATATTTTTGTTGATTATCAGTATCCAAAGATTGGCTTTTGAGTTTAACTTATTTTGCTTTTTGATTAATTCTCTATTAAATCAGTGTACATAGAAAAATCGTACTGACTATATTAATTTTACTTTTCTGAATGATGTTATAATATCCCACAAATGTCATCTTTACCTCAATAGTGATCAATTTTCTTTAAGCATATTAATCGTAAAGCCTAAAAATAGAACTCTAGAAAGCTATTTGCTTTTTGGGGTCGTGGTAGGAAGTGTCCTTAGAATTCTAATTTGCTTCTTTACGTTGTGATGAATTGCGATAGCAAATTTTACCTCAGTGTCGATTGCTTCCTAGCCTTGGCCATTTTTATTGTATGGTTTTGCCGACGTATTGAGGATATTATTATTCTTCTCGTAGGTATACTATTTTAGAGAATGATAACTCCTTAATCATTTGGACAACTTTATATAAAAGGTACATAAAGAACCTATAACTTATATTTTTCAGACGACGTTAAAATAATGTATAACAGTAGTTTATATAGAGAGACCACATCGATGAATTCTCGCCCTTCAAGTGCGCAAAGGGCCAATTTGATTCCAATTTGTTTAACCAGACGTACAGTAAAATTGGGGGAATTTATGGGTAGGAATGAAGTGATTTCTACCTATACGTAAACATTATATTTCTTTAACAAATTCCGTTAGTATACCCATGACAATCTTTAAAAGGTCGCAAAGTTAAAAAAATTTTAATTTTATTTATGATTTTCTGTTATATAGCATTTTTGTTTCGGATAAAAATAGATGAGGTAACTCGTTTCTCTAAAGACTGGTTACCTAATTCATATCTGTTGATTCTCGGAATTGATTTTTCTTCCCACAATCAATTCGGCTAGTTATATAATTGCAGCTGTGTTTCAAAATGTTATCGTATCGTCTCACATGTTTAAGTTGTAAAAATAATTCTTGTGAAGATGACAGATGTGTCCAAGCTCCTAATAAATTAATTTGGTTTAAATAAATATTTGTAACCTAGTGGGTACACCCATCGTATTTTAATTGTAAAATAAACCCTACCTTAACAAATGAAGACATAGTTTTTATGTATCATAGAGTTTAAATTACTCAATAAATTTATATGCAGTTTCTGTCCAAAATAATAAGAATATTTTTTACTTTATATGTGGAGGCTAATAAGTCGAATAATATATTAGATAAATAATTGCAGCAAATGACTGCGTTTAATGCAGTGTTGTACCTGTGTGTAGGTTTTGAAGTTGTAAAGTTTTGTCATTCAACTTTGCGTTAAACTATTGTAAAGATGCTTGAATTTTTAAGAAAAACCTATGCAGGTACTGATCTGTTTTCAGTACCAGTTTCTAGATGGCACAAGGTGTTGAGGACGAATACCGCTCTGGTCGGTTATTGTTAATAAAAATTGGTAAAATCGTGTTCGAGGTGTATTTGTTAGAGCAAAAAAAAAATGCCAATAATAAAGATAACTGCTGATAAAGTAAGAATGATTCAGACTTCTAGACATCATATTTTGTTACACCTCGATATTTATTAGAGATTTTAGCTACAACGAAAGCTTCTTGTTATTATTATTGTTTGTTTTTAGAAGTTAAATAACAGTTAAAGGATCACCAGTACAGCGCAACAAAGGATATATATATATATATATATATATATATATATATATATATATATATATATATATATATATATATTATCAAGACCTTTCCTACCATACAATGTAAAGGTATGTATTTACAAAATAAAACTAAACTAATTCTTGACATAATATTTAAAACTAAAATTATTCTTGATTTCTACTCGTATGTACTAATCTGGTCCACTCCTTTTGTTCTGTGCCATTACCTTCGCTTCTTGCCATGTTATTCCTTTCTGAAGAAGTTTTTCTTCTATTGTTCTTGTCCATGTTTTCGTGGTCTTCCTCTTGCTCTACTAGTATCTACTTTCGATTCCCATATTTTCTTAACCTGTCTATCTTTGTCCATTCTAAGTAGATGTCCTAACCATTGTAGCTGTCGTGTTTCTATTTTTTTCCAGTGGTTCTACTTTAAGTTCTTCTCGAATTATTTGATTTCGTATTTTATCTCTTCTGGTTACTCCTAGTACTTTCCTCAGATATTTCATTTCCATACTTTGTAGTTTACTTTCCTGTCTCTTCGTTGTTACCCACGATTCCCCCCCAAATGTCAATGTCGGTAGATAAATTGTTTTATATATGGTGAGTTTTGTTTTCCTAGAAATCTCTTTGTTGTTCAAGAATGTCTTTCCTAGTGCGTAGTACAACTTGGCAGTGTTTTCTATTCGTTTGTTTAGTTCAGCTTCGTGTCCTCCTTTGCTGTCTATAGTAACTCCTAAATATGTGAAACTTTTGACTTGTTCTAATTTACTGTTGTTGATTTTATGTTTGTCTGCTCTTCTTGTTTACCAATTGCCATGACCTTAGTTTTGCCTATGTTAATTTTCATGTTGTAGTCCTCTAACGTTTCTTTCCATATTTCCAGATTGTATTGTAGGTCCCTCTCCTTTGGTGCGAATATCACAACGTCATCAGCAAACGCACATTCCGAGATGTTTATTCGTTGCATGTTTCTGTATCCTACACATAATTTCGCTACTTTTGACCTACATGCGTTAATAATGTCGTCCATGAGTAGTATGAACAGCAGAGGGCTTAGTACACCACCTTGTCTTAGGCCATTGCTTGTTATGAACTCTTCCGATTGTGAGTATCTAGTTCTTACATAGTTCCTGCAGTTTTGGTACATGCTTTTGGTGGCATTAAGCAATTGTTTTCCTACACCCTTCTAATTAGGCTCTTCCAGATCTTTTTTCTTGGTGCGCGGTCAAAAGCTTTTTCTAAATCAATGAAGGCTAGGTAAACTTTTCTGTCTTGTTTTAGTGTTCTTTCTATTACTTCTTTTAAGCTATATATGTGGTCTTGTATACTATGTCCCTTTCTGAATCCGCTTTGAGAGTCTATTAGTTGTCTTGCTATGACTTTTCTTAGTTTCTGTTCTAAAATTCTTTCATAAACCTTGCATGCTATGCTCAACAGTTTTATTCCTCGGTAGTTATAACAACTAAGTCTATCTCCTTTTTTGTACAGTGGTAATATGATTCCCACTTCTCACTCTTTTGGTATTCTACCGGTTCTCCAAGCCTCTTTGCAAATGTCTAAGAATATTTGTGCTCCATATTTTCCCATAGTTTTCAGCATTTCTGCCTCTACTCCGTCGTGTCCAGGTGTTTTCCCATTATTAACGTTTTTTATTGCTTCACATAGTTCCTTCATTGTGGGTTCTTCATCCGTTATTACTTCCATTCTTTCTGCTCTTTGTTCTCCTTCTTTATCTTCTCTTGAATTTTGTGTTACCGTTTCATCTACTGTTAGGATTTCTTGGAAGTGTTCTTTCCATATCTTTATCACTTCATTTTCTTCGGTTATGAGTTTACCTCTTTTATTCTTGACTTGGTTTAGTATTGTTTTCTTCTCTGTTCTACAATTTTTGAGCACCCTATAAAATAGCTTCTGGTTTTCTTTGCTGTTATGTTCCATTCTGTGTCCGAACTTCTCCCATGACTTTTCTTTAGCTGTCTTTATTATTTCTTTAACTTTCTTCCTTTGTTCCTTGTATTCTTGGTATGCTTCTTCAGTTTTCTTATTTAAATAATTTTTCCATTTCCGTTTCTTTGTTTTAATTTCGTTTTTAATATCTTCATTCCACCAATCTGTTTGTTTATTTTGGTTATTTATTTTGGCTCCCCACATACTGCCTTTGCCGCAGATTTCAAAATTCTTTTAAATATTTCCCATTTATTGTCTATGTCTTCGTGTAGAAATCTTTCGTCCAGTTTTTCGACTTCTTTCTGTATTAGTTCTTGGTATTTTGTCTGATATTGTTCTTCCTTGAGCATGTAAGTCTTAATCTTTTCATAAACTTTTTTCTTTTGCAAGTTTTCCTTCTCTTTTGTTTGTTTTCTGTCCATGTGTCTTATTTTTCCTACTAACAGGTAGTGATCGCTGAAATTTCGGGACCTCTTCTTACCCTAACGTCTTGAATCATATTCCTTTTGGCCTTTTCTATTAGGATGTAGTCGATTATTGATTTTTCGTCTCTACTTTTAACTTCCCTGGTGTACTGATGTATTTTCTTATGTTCGTAAAACGTATTTGTGACGATGAATTGGTTCTCTCTGCAAAAGTCGAGTATTCTTTTTCCATTATTGTTTCTTTCTTGTTCTCCAAATTTGCCTAGTGATTCTTCCGTTGACTTATTTTTACTCCTACTCTTCCGTTAAAATCACCTACTGTGATTACTGTCCCTTTACTTTCTTCTGTGAGTGATGTTAGTTCGTTCCAAAATTGGTCCTTATTGTTTACATTATCGTCTTCGTTTGGGCCGTAGACTGCTATTATTGTTATTTTGTGTTGGTCTTCCCTATTTCTACTGACATTAATCTTTCATTTATGCATGTCCAATTACAAATTCTTTTTGCCCATTTCTGATTGACAATGCATGCTACACCTCCTTTTGCTCTCTGATTTTCTTGGGCTCCGCTGTATATCATAATATAATTATCTTCTAATTGAATCATTCCTTGGCCTTTCTTTTTGTCTCAGTTGCTACTATTATTTCTATCTCAATTTGTCTCAGTTCATTTACTAGCTCCTTCTCTTTCCCACTAATTCCTCTTACATTCCATGTTGCTAAATTCCATGTTTCATGCTTCTTTTCAAATTTCTTTTAGGTTCTCTTGTTTTTGTGTCTTTTTGGTGTTTGGGTTGTTTCCTATTCAAATGCCATTTCATTGCCTGGTCGTCGTCTTTATATTTGTCGTGCAATCCAAAATCTGTAATCAGTTTTTTGAGTCGCCGTTGGTTATTTCTCTTGCTTTTCTTAACTCTTTCTTTGTCTCTTCCCATCTCCACTCTATTCCATCTATATACAGCTTTCTAAATCCTATTTTAGCGGTTTTTCCATGTGTTCTCTCCTCCTGGGCCCTTTTCCTGATTATGCCTTGTATTTCTCTGTCTTTCTTGGATAAATCATCGTTGATAAATATCTTGACCTCTTTATTCCCTTTTAGTTTGCTTTTGTTCATCATAACTACTTTCTTATCATTGGAATTTTCTAGCTCGATTAGACAGGTTTTTGGCCTAGTTTCTTAGCTGATTTAATTGGTACTTCTATTCCCAGTTTCTCTTTGAATACATTCAATATGCCTTCTTTCAAAACCTTAGGGTCATCGTTATCAATTTCTAAGCCTTGTATCACTAAATTATTTCTCCTTTTTCGTTTTCTAATCTCTCAACTTTTCCTTTTATTTCTTTTAGTTCCCTTGCCATATGTTCATTTTCACGTTTGATGCTTTCGTTTTGTTCTTGTAATTTTTGATCTCGTCTTTATATTCCTGTTGGTTCTTACGAATTTCTTTGACTTCTGTAGTGAGGTTCTGCATCATAACAAACATTTTTGTAATGTATCGTCTTGATTTCCTTTTTTCTGGCGATCTCTTTGTTAATTTACTTCTACTGAATACGTCTATTTGTCCCGATGGTTTCCTTTTCTTTGTTCCATCTTCCGATGTATTAAACTCATTCTCAGAACTATCCATATTTTAGGTTTGGTTTTAGGAATTCTGAGTGCGGCTCTGTTCCGTATTTACTATTTACAATATTGTATGTACAGCTGTGCTCAGCGATAAGAGCCTTGCCCGAATCTACTTCTCGGAGGTCAAGTCTCCTCTGATGCACGTACTTAAATATTAAACTGAGAAATTAGCAGTTTTCTCTTACTTTAATTGGCACACTTATTTTTATTATTTTCACCTTCACCGTTATGCTTTAAATAGTATTATTATTTGCTCGAAACCTCCCAAAATGGGTAAATTGCTTCGGAGCGATTTATAAACGTCAATGAGATTTAAAACAATTTAGAAAAGCAAGGCTTTAAGAACTGTTAGGGACGCTGTGTACATCAACAAGAAATATTTTAATTAATGAATATTATGAGATTCCAAATTTTTTACTGTTTTTTTGGCTTCCAAATCATATTTAAAGTAAAATGTATTTGGCTAGCTTGTTTATTGTTAATGAATAAAAAAAGTGATTGAAATTTTTTTTAGCTTATTTATGTTTAGCTTAGATATGAGAAGTTTGATAATTAACTTGGTTTACCATACATACTAAGAGAAGGTGACTGTACATACGCTCATAAGGGATTATTCTTAAATATTTTATAATTACAAATCATTTTCAGAATTCGTTCTTTAACAAATGCTGCAACAAAGAGTTTCTAGTGACAGAACAACACAAATAAAGTTAAAAATCTCTATGTAATTTAAATTTATTTTCTGATAAGAAAAACAGCAAAGAAAATGTAGATAAGCTTTGCTTACATTGGGAACTGATGTTTTTACTTATGAAATGATAAAAGATCCGAAAACAGCTGACGCATCATAATTTATCAATGAAGTTCATAATGCTGTTTTCGTCGATAGTGCACAAAATTTGTATTTCGAAGGTAGGAGGCGTGTGTTTGTGCGCTTCGAGATATTGGTGTCCGAGGCGTTTGACGCTGCACGTGCTATTTAAGATAAAAGGTCAGCTATAAATTTTATTTACATTTAATAATATTTCACGGAAATAAGACCGCCATGCTAGGCGTGCCGAATTACGGGTATCAGTACCCGCAAAATCAACAACCTGTGACGTACGCTAACAAATTAATCAAGGCACATTTCAACAATATTTACCGATACAGCAATTACAAACAGCCATACTTAGCCTCACAATCGCAACCGCAGCCACAAGTTCAAGTAACGCCACATTATTTGCCAAACTATTCGCCGCAAAACACAAAGCAACATTCAGCAATCACACCAATGCAAACAAATAATGACGATTCCTGGCAAACTCCAAATCAAAAAAAGACAAAACGCTCTGATAATGACACATCGCCATTCGAAACAAACAAAAACAGACACTTGCTGGTTAAAGGTTACAGAAACCTCAAACCGATATCAGCCTCTTGCAGAAGAGCAGATCGAAAATATCAGCACGGAAGAAGTACAACCACCACCAATATTTGTTTGCGAGGTTCATAATACCAAACCCCTTATCGACATGTTAAAAGAAAGAGTAAAAGATAAATACACACTCAAACTGATAGGAAACACGCAAATCAAAATTCAGCTCCACAAAGCCAAACATTACAACACCATTGTTAAAATATTAAAAGCCAAACATACAGAGTTTCACTCGTTTCAAAATAAAACCGAGAGAAAATAAAAAGTGGTACTGCGAGATATGCAGCCCTCAACTGACCTCAAAGAACTAGCGGCAGAAATTACAAGTTACGGACATCAAGTATTGAACATTCACCCCTCTTCTTTGTAGAACTCTAGCAACAAGATAATAACAAAGACATCTACAAAATTGATTTATTAATGCACTCTAAAATACGATTTGAACCCCCACACATCAAACGAAGGGTTATTCAATGCCAAAAATGTCAAAAATACGGACATTAAAAAAATTACTGCCACAGGACAGCCCGATGCGTGAAATGCGCCGGCGAACACTTAACCGTAAGCGTAAAACTAAAAGGACAGACATAAAATGCGTTCATTGCCAGGGCAACCACCCAGCTAATTATAGAGGATGTACGGTAGCTAAGGAAATATAAAAACGAAAATTTCTTCCCTTACGCTTCAGGCAAACCGAAACTACAGCTCCATCAAATTCATTAGTACAACAGGGATTGACGTATTCACAAAAAAAGCAAAGAATCTTCCCAGAACCGCCTACTACCACACCATAACTATCCAACAAAAATTTACCTACATCAGATAACAATATAGAAAAAATGATGGCCAAACTAATGGAAAGAATGGGCACTATGCTCAATTTTTTAATAGTCCTGGTCAGCAAATTTCAATCATAATGGACAACACCTTAAAAATCGTAATCTAGAACGCCAACGGATTAGCACAACACAATTTAGAAGTCAAGCAATTTCTCATAAACAACAACATTGATATTATGATGATATCGGAAACACATTTCACACACAAGACATACATGAAAATACCTAAATATACAATCTATGCAACCAATCATCCAGACAACACTGCAGAAACTGCACTCATAGTTAAAAATACTTTAAAGCACTATCAACTTCCCAAATATCACTAGGAACACTTAAAAGGCACCACCATAGTTGTACAAGAACAGAACAAGGAAATGGTATTCTCTGCAATTACTGCCCGCCCAAGCACAACTTAACCAAACAGCAGTTCACCGACTTCTTCCAAATGCTTGGACCCCGCTTTATAGCAGAAGAAGACTACAACGCAAAACACCAAATTTGGGAATCTAGGGTTACGGTCACTAGAGGCAGAGAGCTATTGAAATCCATTCAAGTTAACAATCTTCAATACCTATCAACAGGCCAGCTTACCTACTGGCCTACCGATTGACAAAAACTTCCTGATTTCCTGGATTTTTGTGTAATCAAAGGAATATCTAATAGGTACATCAAAGCTGAATCCAATCTAGACTTTTCATTTGACCACTTCCCGATAATTGTAACATACAGCGCAAAAATACTAACAAGAACTACCCCTCCCACTTTGTATAGTAAGCGAACAAACTGGGAGTATTTTCCAGAGATCATCCAAGAAAAGATGAAATTAAACATTTCTTTGAAAACGGGACATAGATCTATTCAATGCAGTGGAACATCTCAACCAAACCTTACAGGAACTAAGTTCCATTAAAATCGCCGACAATTATTATATTATCTGCTGTACTATTCATCTCATCCTGTATCTGTTCCCAAAATATATCTTTCCACATATTTAGCCTCATTTTCCGATGGTCCATAAGCTACTAATATTGTCCTTACCTCATTCTCTTCCTTCTCTACATCAATTCTTAACAATCTTTCAGATATAATTTTCCAATTTTTAACATGATGGAACCAGTTTTTATGCATTAGAGCTGCCACCCCCGCTTTAGCTCGTTCAATCTCATCGACTCCTCCATAGATTAAATAATGCCCATTTTTAAGGTAATACATCCCTTCCCTTTTTCTTAGTTTCTGTTCCCAATACAGCCATATTTGCCCTTTCAAACTCACCAACAAGTTCCTCCTCCTTCCCATTTATACTTTGTACATTCCTTAGCCCATATTCGATTTTCCTTCCTTTTCTACATCATTCCTTATCCTTAAATCATTACCTTTTTCATTGCCATGTTCGTCATCCTTATAACCTTCTGTCCATCTATTAACTAGTTTTTTCTCCAGCTCGTTCGGGTTATTTTTCGTAACTGTTCTTCAAGGGAGTCCCCGTAAGGTGATCTCTCCAGAACTGTACGCTTCACACTGTTAGATTCTCCTCTTTGTCACTCTTATCTATTATGAGTTTTTTGTACCTAATAAACGCCCGTAATCCGTATCGCTTGGCCTCTTTCATTTTGCTTACCAGTATTTTCCTTTCTTCTTGCACCTTCTTGGGTAGATCCTCCTCAATCCATATGTCCGTTCTTTTCAGCAATTTCATGTTCATAAATATCTTCGTTCTGGTTTCCTCTTTTATACCTTTAATAAGAATTGGTCTGGTACCCATCTCGTTCTGCTTTCCGATCCTTATAACCTCTCCCACATCTTCCTTAGCACTTATTTCAACTCCAATTTTTTGAATTATTAATTCAAATTTATTGATTGTTTGCTCCTCTTTTTCATTCTCAACTTCTTTCACCCCTTTTATTACAAGGTTCCTCTTTCTTATCTCCCTCTCTAATAGCTCCAATCTTTTTTCTTGCTTTGTTACCTGCTTTTTCAGCATAGTATTTTCGGTTTTAATTTTTTCAATCTCTTGTAATATTTGATCCATTTTATTTATTTTTTATTCATATTTTCCTGACTCTTTTGTATTTTTTCAAACATTTCTTCCACTCTCGTCATCTGCATCGTCGTTTTACGCACCTGCAACACCTTATGCTCAAATGTATAACTGGTTGCCTATACCACTTCAAATTGAAATTTGGCTGAATATTATTTACTTCTTTCTTTATCTTTAACCTCACTTTCATAAGCTGCACACTTTAATTATATCAGGCTTATACTACTCAGTATCTTACGCCCTAAATTTTATTCATCGACAGCTACACCGCGATTAACTTCACTTCTAGCACCTTACTGCTTTTTAATTTCTCACAGCACCGCCCGAATCCGAGTTTAGATGTTGGTGAAAAATCAAACGCACCATTAACCTTCGGTGTTCCATATATTTTTTCTTTTCTAAATTAATTACATATATAATGCTCTAAGACTTAAAATATTTCCCGAACCGTGGAAAGTTGGGCAAATACTAAAGATTCCAAAGCCCGGAAAAAACCCAGAGGACATTACCTCTTACTGACCAGTTAGCCTGCTACCTATAGTCTCTAAACTATTTGAAAAACTGTTTCTACAAAAAATACAAACTATGCTTGCAGACAGAAATATACTCCCGCAACATTTTGGTTTCATGGAAGGACACGGTCCAATAGAACAAGTTCATCGAATAGTGACAAAAATAAACCACGACTTGAATCTTAAAAGATAGTGCACTGCTGTATTCCTCGACATTAGACAAGCCTTCGATAAGGTTTAGCACACGGGACTAATATATAAAATTAGAAGGGATCTTCCACAAATGTATGAACTTATCCGGTCATACCTAGAAAGACGAATTTTTCAAATCAAACTAAGGGAAGTATTGACTGACTTCTATCCAATATACTCAGGAGTGCCACAGGGAAGCATATTAGGACCAGTTCTCTACCTTATATATATATATATATATATATATATATATATATATATATATATATATATATATATATATATATATATATATATATATATATATATATATATATATATATACAGCAGATCTGCCCACAATCCCTCAAACACTCGCAGCCACCTACGCCGATGATAAAATACCTGGTTACAACTATGGCGTATACAGGTTAACGAAACAAAATTCATACAAACAACCTTCACAGAAACCTGCCCAATAGTGACACTTAATGGAGAACCTATTCCTCAACAGGATAACGTCAAATACTTGAGAGAATTCATCTGGACAAACGCCTCACATGGAAAACACACGTAATGAAGAAACGAATGCAATTAGGGCTCAAATTCCGACAAATGTATTGGTTAATTGGAAAAACATCTTTCTTATCCCTAGAAAATAAGTTGCTACTGTATAAAACGATCATGAAACCGATATGGACATACGGATTCCAACTCTGGGGATCGGCCAGCAATTCAAACTAGGAAATCCTCCAACGCTTTCAAAATAAAGTCGTAAGGACGATAACTAACGCTCCATGTTATGTCCCCAATTGGGTTCTTCAACAGGATCTTCCTCTCCCAACCGTACACGAGGAAATTCGCAGAGTTAGTGCAACGTATCTAACAAAACTTAGTATTCACCCCAACACCCTAACAACAAATTTGCTTGAAAGACAATGTATTCAAGTTTAAAAAGATACGATCCATTAGACTTAGAAACACGATTTCAGTGAACAGTGTAATGAGCGTAAATGAGCATTTTAAAGGCTTTCCTATATGTTAATCTTGAATAAAACTACACTTGAGAGCAAAACAATCAACTCAGCAACAGGCTCGAGTTTTGGGAGAATGTGTATCCACTCCGATAGCATTCTAAGTAATGTTGAGTGTACTGTTTGAAAGCTTAAAAACTGTGGTTTCAAGTGATACCACTTTTATTGGAATCAGACCTGTTTTGACAAAGTTATAGGTCTAAAAATATGTGTAACACAAAAGAGATAAAAGGGAAAAGGTAATTATGAAATTCTTCTTCTTCTTGTCGTGCCTTCTCTTAATAGAGGTTGGCGATTACATTGGCAAATGTTTCTCTTTCGGCAGCTGCTCTAAATATTTGTTGAACATTCATGCCTGTCCACTGCCTTATATTCTTAAGCCAACAAGTTTTCCTTCTACCCCTTCCGCGTTTGTCTTCAACCTTATCCTGTATGATAAGTTGGGGTAGGTTATATTTTTTATTTTTTAGTAGGTGTCCCAAGTAGGCGGTTTTTCTTCTTTTTATGGTAGTTATAATTTCTCTATTACAGTTCATTCTTTGTAATACCTCTTGGTTTGTAATCCTGGCTGTCCATGGGATTTTAAGTATTCGTCTCATCAACCACATTTCAAAGGCTTGCAGTTTGTCTATCTCGTGTTTATTTAGTGTCCAGACTTCCGTTCCATATAACAATATTGACCATATATAACTCTTTACCATTCTCCATCTGATTTGTAAATTTAGATTTTTATTTGTCAGGAGTGTTTTCATTTTTATAAATCCTTGCCTAGCTATTTCTATTCTACTTTATTTTCTATATTTGAGTTTAGATCTGAGTTTAACCAGCAACCTAAATATTTGAATTTTCCAACTTCTTCTAAAGCGTTGCCATCAATTGTAAAATTTATACCCCTAGGATTTTTACTCACTTGCATGATTTTTGTTTTCTTAGTATTGATTGTTAGGCCCATTTGTAAACTTGTTTCGTGTACTTTGTCAATTAGCTGTTGTAATGCTCTAGGGTTGTCTGCAATTAGTACGCTGTCATCCGCGTATCTTATGTTATTTATCGTTTCCCCGTTTATTTTTATTCCTAAATTGCAGTTGTGTAAGGCGTTCTGAAAAACTACTTCCGAATAGAGATTAAATAACATTGGGGACAGTATGCAGCCTTGACGTACCCCGCGTATAATTTCTACTTTGTTTTTTTCAGTGTCTTCTACCATTACTTTAGCACGTTGGTTCCAATAGAGATTTTTGATTAGTTTTATGTCTCTTTCGTCTAAGCCAATGTTTTCCAAACATTCTATGAGTTTGATGTGTCTTACTTTATCAAATGCTTTCTCATAATCGAGAAAGCACAGATACACATCTTTTTTCTGATCTCTACATTTCTGCATCATTACTTGTATGCAGAAGAGAGCTAATTATGAAATTAAAAAAAAATAAAATCCTCAGTTGAAATTCATCTAATGATTTTTTTCAATACATGGTGTTGCCACCTCTACTCCTAATTGCGCTTTCCAAGCGATTACGCGTGGATCGGATGACTTTTCCTATGCTGCCTTGAGGGATTGCTTTCCACTCTTCAATCAACGCTGCTCTCAGTTCCATCACACTCCCTGATGCAAGATTTCTGGCCCAGACTCTTCGCTTAAGTTTGGGCTACGCAGAAGCCAGTCCATTTTTGGTATACCGATGTCAGCCAGGTAGGTAATGGTCACTCGTGCGGTGTGGCATTGCGCATTGTCATGCATTAGCATGAAGTCCTCACCAACAAATCCAGTTTGCTGTTAAACCTCCTCGCGTCCTCCACTAGGCACAAAAACCAACTCAGTTTTTCCGTGTATGTAAATGCCCGCACAAAACATACAAAAGCCACCTCCATATGCGACAGTTTCTTGAATACAACAATGAGTAAATCGCTCCCTGACCTGCTATAAACCCGACATTTCCTGTCGTTGCCATATAGGCACATCCTGGACTCGCCGGTGAATAATATCCGACACCAATGGTCGAGGTCCCAACCGAAATGTTCTCGAGCAAATTACAGTCGCCTTTGATTTTGGGCTGTAGTCAGCTTGGGACTTGTAGCTGTCTTTTTTTGGGTTCGGTTGGTTGGCTTTAGTTTTCACTGCCCAAGCGCTAGCGACTGCACCTCTGACCGCAGTTAGCTCTTGCTTGAGGTCAACGCCAATCATATGTCGATTTCTGAGGGATATTGAGACGAGAAATTTACTGTATTTCTCCGTTGTTCACGGGCTACGGCCACCTCCTTACCGGCGGACGTAGCCACCGGTTTCCCGATACCGACGCCACTACTCTCGACACAGTTGATTAAATCAAATTTTGTCGATTTGCCACGACCCTTGGACTGAAACCATCTCTCAACAATGCAACTACCTGGGCTGCTTCGGCCATTTTCTTGCAAATCACTTGATCACTTACTTATGTCACCTTCGGATAAGTGACTGAGATGAATTACCGGATTACAAGCATACTGTCTGAATTTAAAAAATAATAGAAAAGTGAATTAAAATTGTATGCATACTGCGTCGTACAAACATTGTGGGTCAATTAGAGCCCACAATATACAATTATTGTTATCAAAGAACTTTTTTTCATATCATAGACAAGTAGAATATTTGTTTCTTACTTTTTCTTGACCAGGAGGAAAGTGCAAATTACTCAAGTTGTTATAAACAAGAGAGATGTTATCTTGAGATTATTTAAAAACCGAACTCGGTCTATTTTGTTTTGCTAAGTTTTTCTTCTCAGTTTTAGTTGCATTTTGTTTTATTAGTTTTCCCATTATTTTTTTTTCTTTTTAAAAATGCTATCTTTATCAAATATTACCTTTTCTATTAACTTTTTTGCTTTAAAGATTTGAACGATTTATTTTTGTAAAAGGTTTTAGAAATGAAACAGAAGAATGTAGCTTTATGAACTTCTGACAATGTGCAACTATTGCTTGCACCATATTTTTCTTTTTTTTCCTTACTCACTTTCTTTCTTATTATTACTGAAATTAGTAATTAATAAAGGACGAATGTATATTTCGTTATTTCCCTATCGGCTGTCGATGCCCAATATAGTAATGCAAGAGTAAGCTGGCTGCAGCCGTAGCTCAGTTGTCAAGATCATAGTTGCGCTATTCGTAAGACGGCGCCGGCAAGTTCAAGACTCGCTCAACCCATGGGGGTTTGTAATATATTATTAAGTGCATGTCAGTAGACACAATAAGCCCCCGAGGGTCTAGTGCCGGTTAGTGCATCTCAACAAAACAAAAGTTGACCTACGATCAGTGGAAAAACCCAATCAAAATTTTATTCTCCGTTGGTATACAAAGTCACGCGAAAGTACATGAATGATCATTGTAGTTCCTGAGCACTGCTTCTAATCCCACACCCGAAGAAAGAAGGTCAGGTTAATACACTACCCTCCGTAAAACAAAGCTTTAAAAAATACTTTAAAAATTTGTTTCTCTGTTACGTAATTTATTTGTAGTAATTTTTAAATGTTTACGGATTTTTGAATAAATATTTATAATACAAACTATTAAAAAAACAACTTATGCCATAGAACACTAACAAAACTTCTTGAATGAACTCTGTAATTTATATGATAATAAATTGTAATTTTTTCCTTTTCATTATAAATTTAAATGATCGGAACAAAGAGTCACCTTTGATAGTAATTATAAACAGAATTATTTATTCATTGTAGCAATTTGCAACAGTATAGTTAACAAGATAAACGTAAACAACACTGGCGAGGAACGTATAACCCACTAATTTTATTTTGTAAATTTTTTGTCTAAAATAAAACGCATTGACATTTTTATAAGTTCTGGTCACTTCTTTTTTTTAATTTTAAATACTGCACGTTTATAATCTGTTGAACATCAACAACAAGTAAATAGTTTGGCTAATAGACATGCAATATTCTGTAAGAATAAAATCCACCGACTTCATTCTTGCTTAGTAAAATGGAACTGCGTCGGTACTGAAGAGGTCACAAATTACAGTGATCATTGAAATCGTGTCTCTAAGTCTAATGGATCGTATCTTTTTAAACGTTGAATGCATCGGCTTTTAAGCAAATTTGTTGTTAGTGTGTTGGGGTGAACACTAAGTTTTGTTAGATACGTTGCACTAAGCTCTGCGAATTTCCTCGTGTAGGGTTGGGAGAGGAAGATCCTGTTGAAGAACCCAGTTTGGGACATAACGTAGAGCATTAGCTATCGTCCTTACGACCTTATTTTGAAAGCGTTGGAGGATTTCCAAGTTTCAATTGCTGGGCGATCCCCAGAGTTGGAATCCGTACGTCCATATCGGTTTCATGATCGTTTTATTCAGTAGCAACTTATTTTCTATGGATAAGGAAGATGTTTTTCCAATTAACCAATACATTTGTCGGAATTTGAGCCCTAATTGCATTCGTTTCTTCATTATATGTGTTTTTCATGGAGGCGTCTGTCCAGATGAATTCCCAAGTATTTGACGTTATCCTGTTGAGGAATAGGTTCACCATTAACTGTCACTGATGGGCAGGTTCCTCTTCGTAGTGTGAAGGTAGTTTGTACGGATTTTGTTTCGTTAACCTGTATACGCCATAGTTGTAACCAGGTATGTATTTTATTAAGGATGATTTGGATGTAGTTAGAAGCTACACGAGGGTTTGAGTGTGATGCTGGCACTGCTGTATCATCGGCGTAGGTGGCTGTGAGTATTTGAGGAATTATGAGCAAATCTGCTGTATATATAAGGTAGAAGACTGGTCCTAATATACTTCCCTGCGGCATTCCTGTCACTTCTAGAGGCCTCAGAAACTCGTGTTTTTTGAACCATATTTTCCATTACTTTTCTAGGAACGCCGGGGACATACTTTGAATAGTTTTCGATACATTTTATTGAAATTGTGTTTTAGTCATTAATGTAAACCTTATTCCTAAGATATCACTACGGGAAAAAAATTAGAAACCGTTAAATTTGGTGATTTGGGAGGTTAAATCACATTACCAAAATCGGAAACTGAATGTCCTGGAAATATTATTAGCAAGCCTATCGTTTCTCTTGCACACTGTCTTGTTGAAAGGGTGTTAGGTGAGGGGCTTAAAAGTTCTCTATCTGTACGGTAACATTTCTCAGTAAAGGTAAAAAATTCTTGTTTTGTCCTAAAATAGAGCTTTAATTACACCCCCTCCCCCCCCAAAAAAAATCCCACAACAAACATGACCTGACATGAATATAACGGTCGATCGTGGATAACACTAGGGTAGTCACTATGGGCTCTATCGGCCTAAACCATATTATGGACTTCGTTGATGATTTTTGATGTGGCAGCTGTTTTCATATCTTTAATTATGTTCACTAATGCGTCTTTCGTAGGAAAAGCATCAGTTCTCCAATGTTGACAAAATCTTACTTAAATTATCTTTGCTGTTTTCACTCTCCAGAAAAACAGATTTAAATTACACAAGTGCTATGTCACTTAAAACTCTTGCGTTTCAGCAATTGTTAAAAAACAAATTAGTCTGAAGATGATTTGTAATCATAAGATATTTATCTTTAAGAATAATCTTCTATGAATAGTTACTTGTCAAACTTATCAAACTTTCCATATATAAAGCAAATTAAAAGATACAAAGCCATATCCTAAATTTGAACTATTTTCCTAATATTATTAATAATAAACATGTTAGCCAAATATTTTGAATATGATTTGGCAATGAAAAAAATAGTAAAGATTTATTCGAAATAATAAGATCCTAAAAATTTTAGAGTCTCACATAATATTCATTAATTAAAAGCATTTAGTGTGAATATACACATTGTCCCAACAGTTCATAAAGCCTTGCTTCTCTAAATTGCTTGAAACCTTAGTCGCAAGTTTTTGGAGTTCTCTGTTATGCTGTACTAATGACCCTTTAACTGTGAGTTAACATCTAAAAACAAACAAAACTAATAACAATAAGCTCTCTTTGTGGCTAAAATATGTAATAAATAATGAGGTGTAACAAAATGTGATGTCTGGAAGCCTTAATCACTCCTACCTTATCTGCAGTTATCCTCACCATTAGCAATTTGTTTTTTTTGTTAATACTAAATACACCTTGGACATCAATTTTATGTATTTTTAATATCAATGGCATTTCCCCTTAATGCCGTCTTGCATTATATGGAAACTAATGCTGAAAACAGATCAGTACATACTATATATGGGTTTTAAGATTAACTCAAAGTTGGATTATATAACTTTAAATGTTTAAAAATCTACACAGGAACAACACTACACTAAACGGAGTCGACTCATTAGCCCCCAGCATTTTAGACACAAACTTTACATAAATTTATTGAGTAATTTAAACTGTGTGATACATAAAAACTACGTCTCCATTTGTTAGGGTGGAGTTCAATTTACAATTAACGTACCATTTAATGTACCCACTAGGTTACAAAGATTAATTTAAACCGAATTAAACTATTACGACTAACATCCCAGATGATACGTACAATGTAGTTTTTATCAAATGTCCTCAAAGAAGTATCCTGGATTCCTTTAGTGTACTTCATCTGCACTATGGATTTGACATTAACAGAAAACATGCTACATTTGCAATAAGGACCCTACAATAACAACCTAACATCTCCAGCACCATCTTAATCTCGTTGAACCGTAGTAAAATTGAGAATAAAAGCAAATCATGCTAAATTTACACAAGACACCTTTACTACAAAACGCATCGTTTACCAATAATTTACTGCTCACAAAACCCTAGTTCAAACCGAAGGTAAATAAATACCTTGATCTACAGCTAGATCAGAGACTAAACACCAACAGCTTAATTTCCAATTTTAAGCTCCAATAACTGCACTGGTTGTTGAGGAGAAATTTTCAACTATTACTAGAAAATACAAATGCTCCATTAAAGCGATATAGACCCACGATACACAACTATAAAAATGTATCAACTGATGAACTACAAAATCATTTAGCAGTTCCACTCGAAGATATTACTAATAATAATTGCACTCTGATATGTTTAGATTTTTATGCTCTACACAGACTTAAGGATTCCTCTTGTATTATAAAAATCCAGAGCTTTTCAACAGTATACCGCTAAAAACTACTAAGTTATGAGATACGCCACTGAACTAGTCCAAATGTAGTACGAAGATTGAACAAACAGTCGCCTATCGATTTACCACAATTAGGCAATGACAACTGAAACTCTCATCATCACAAGATGCAAATTAGCAGAATTTCTCTACAAATGTATTAGCTGCATTACATTTATCTATTGTTCTGTACAAATGAGTAAATTACAAATTGATATAAAAGTAAATTAAAAAAAAACATTAACGAAACATAAATTTTCTAGTGCCATCTATTAACATAGACACTTGATGCAGTAGAAAAATATAGATAGTAAGAAAACAACAATTCTGTTGAATATTTTCCTTGATGTCGCTAGGGTAATAAAAATAGTTAAGTGGGTACTACGAGGACAAACAGTTGATCAACGAGCTTTGGGTAAGAGAGTGAGTAAAATACAAAAAGCCATCACGATAATGCTCGTGTTACGAAGATTATAGTATTTATGTTTTTCCTAGTGTAAAATCCAAATTGAAAGGTACTAATTCTTGAATTTTAAAAAATGCCAAGTCTGCTGTAGACGTTAACATATAGCATGCGACACTGTTTCCAACAATGAAAATGTTATATGCAATAATGTATACATAGATAAATGGGCCTGTTCAATCGTAAGATTATAACGATAAAACCCTCTTTTTATTTTAAGTTGTACTTCTTACATCTATTGTTATTAAAACCACTGTTATTTAATATGTATTTAAAGAAACGAGTAACTCTCTCTTAAGGCACAGTTGGGGATAACACCCTTCAAAAGAGTCAAGTGCACGACATACTGGATTGTAATAAAAGTCCGTATTGTTTTTCATATTTAATTATCGATGTAATATAATTGTGGTAACATACAAAAGCCGTTTTTTGCAAACATTTGCGGTACAAATGATATACGAGGTGCATTCAAGTTACAACACCTCCGATTTTTTTCTCACAAACTAATCACACGAAAACTGTGAAACTTGTGTGTTGTTGTGCCTTCTTTGAACTTTCGCACCTACAAACGCACATTAGACACATCCATAACACCATCACTACATGTCTCACTCAACACATAATTACACTCTGTTCTTGATTTGAAAACGTCGCCATTTTAAGTATCAAAAACAATTTACATTATCGGAGCTGCCGCTAGTTTTGTGTGCCGTGCAGTGCTGCCATTTCTGTCGCGCATTTACAAAGAGCGCGCACGTATTTTGATACAAACCGCATGTTTCTATCTGTTACCAGTCCTTAGAAAAAAATTCGGAGGTGTTGTAACTTGAATGTACCTCGTATTTATTTATTGAAATACAATTCACCAATCACAACAACTTTTAAACAATGTTCCGCCAATCATTCACTTCCGTAACAATACCAACTGTGATCTTCTGAATCGAAAAATTCTTGGATACTCTTTTCCAGCTTGTTCACATCGTTTAAATGCCAACCTTTCAAAAAATGAGCCATCGAGCATAAACAAATGCTTGGAATCAAGTCTCTTCTGTACGTAAGATAAATAAGCGTGTCTATTCCATCAAGTTTTTCGATCTTTCGTTTGGAAACTTTAGAAATCTAGGGCCAGAGCATTGTCTTGCTGTAAAAGAACCGGGTCTCTAGGGATCATGAATGGTTTACGATGTTTCAAGGCATGATACACTCAGTTTAATTGTTCTGTATAGTTGGCCGTCTGGAACAAGTTTACAATGTACAACTACCTCAAAGTTTTACCAAACATAAAACATTACGTTCTTCTTAAAACGGTCTTTTCAAAAAGTTTTTTGCTGATTAGTCATTGACAACTTCTCCCTGGATAGTTATAAAATATCGTTAAAGTTGTTAAGGTTGGTGTATTGTATTTCGATGAGTAAATATCATTTATATGCCATAAAATTAATTCTCAATCAAATATAAAAAACGATATGGATTTTTGTTACAATCTAATAAATAATTTTTGAAAGCACGAGAAATAGTTGAAAGTGAAGATCATTGGTGTCGTTCAAGAACCAGCAATGGCTGACAAATTCATATTTTTTACCTCCTTATCTAGAATTCCCGCCAATTAGCAGTTGCTCGAATTGCTTTTATCAATTTTTAGATCTAAGAAATTCAGAAATCATTAAATAAACGCAAATTTTTGTTGAGACCAAATTTTTTTACTTATATATGTTTATTTGTATTATTGTTTTAATTTTTTCAAAGCCTCTTTATAGCTGTTATTACTGTTTATTTTTAAATGAGTTCTATTGCAAATGTGTATTTAATCCATCTGTTACTATGTTCTTATTTTGCATTTCTTCTTATTTAGTTTATGTTATGACACGTAAAATTTCTTTTTTTGCAATTTATATTTTATTACATCTGTATTAACAGATCACTAAATAAGTTCGTAGAATGATTCTTAGATGGCGTCACTATTGACAAATCCATACGATTTTTAGAAACTTCTAATCTTTAAAATTTCATGGCAATCTGACATTTAGTTCATAAGTTACAGTGGTTATAGTGGCGCTACTCGTGTAGTTTTCAAAACAATTTAAAAATCTGAATTTCGTGTGTTGATAAAGCATTGCTTTTTATTGAGGAAAAATACGGTTCATCCAAAGTAATGGCGTAACAAGTTTAATTTGAATTTTGTTCTATTAATACAAATGGTAGAGAAGTGGTTTGGTGATTTTAAACGCGATGATGCTGAACACTTTGGTCGCCCACATTCGTAAGTTGTTCCAGAAACCATAAAACTAGTCTACAATATAGTTTTGGGCGATCTTAAATTTAAGTTGCGTGAGTTAACGGACACCTTAAGCATATCAGAAGACAGTGTATTCACCATTTTTCATGAACAGTTGTCCATGAGAAAGCTCTATTTGAAGTGGTTAGCGCGTTTGCTCACAGTCGATAAAAAAACAACCAACGACGATTCAGAGCGCTGTTTGGAGCTGTTTCAGCGTAATAACAAGGATTTTGTCATGCGGTATGTGACAGTGGATAAAACATGGATTCATCGCTACACTCCAGAGTCAAATCGGCAATCAGCCGAGTAGACAGCAAAAGGCGAAAGCCGCCTAATGCGACTAAAAACTGTTAAGCTTGTAAGGTTTTGGTCTCCGAATTTGGGGATGCGCTCGGTATTTTATTCATCGATTACCTTAAGAAAGAAAGAATCATCAATAGTGAATATCGTGTAGCGTTTGAAGGAAAAAACTGTGAAGAAACGACCCAAAATGAAGAAAAAAAAGTGATCTTTCACCATGACAACGCACCGTGTCACAAGTCGACCGCAACAATGGCAAAATTACACGAGTCGCACTTTACATTGCTTTCCGATCCACTGTATTCTTTGGATCTGACTCCCATCGACTACTACCTGTCTGCAAACCTAAAAATAAGGCTCCAGGGAAAGAGATTTGTGTTCAATGAAAAAGTGATTACCGAAACTAAAGCCTATTTTGAGGCCAAAGATAGATCGTTCTACAAAAAAGGCATTGAAATGCGAAATGAGAAGCGTTGGAATGAATCCTACGAATTTATTGAGTGATGTGTTATGATAATTGTGTGTATGAGTACTTGGACACCTTCTACTGTATTGTACTACCTAGCTTTTTAATCTTCTAAGCTTTAAGCACTGGTATTTGGCCTTTTTTCTAAATTATTTCATATCTTCAAGCTATTTTTTTCTTATCATTTGTTCTCTACTGCATTTTAATTGCTTAACATAATTGTCTCTTTTCTTTATATTTTACATTAGTTTTCTAGTTTTTATCTTCTTTATCTTAATTGATAATCACTGGCATATGAATCTGTATAATTAGTAAACCATTTTCATCTATTTCGATAAGTTGTTTTGTACGCTCTATCTCTCTTTCCATTTCGTTTTCAAAGCAGATTACTCTATAACTATCCTTCCAAAACTTTTCACTTTATGTCACTTGATCTGAAAATTAATACCACATATTGCTAATGATTTTAAGTTTCAAACTGCAATTTTGCTAATTTTATTATTTTTACTTACTTATTACAGACGTGTTATTTGTTGATGTTTCTGTTTAAGACTGACGCAGCTCAAAATTACTTTAAAACTATTTTGACAGTCGTTTGTATCAGTCGATGCCAGTGCTTTTATAAAAATGTAAAAAATGGAATACCGTGCTGTAACTAAGTACTGCATTTGAAAGACAATGCGTCTACATAACTTAAAGTTGAGTTAGACTCCATTTACGGGGAATCTACCCCATCAGTTGCCACAGTAAGAAGATGGGCAGCTGAATTTAAACGTGGTCATATCAGTTTGGTCGATGATGAGCGTTCGAGATAGCCAACAACTGCGACCTCCGCCGATAATACAAAATGGTGCTGGACGACCGTCGAATTAAGATTAGAGAGGTAGCAGAGGTCGTGGGCATATCGAAAGAACGCATTTGTCAGACCTATATTGACTGAAGAATTGGGCATGAGAAAACTGACCCGCTCTTGTTCATTTTAAACCAATTCATTCGAATGAACATTTTCAAGGCACTACCTAAAGCGATTTCAGCGAAACGAGTCAAACTTTTTGTGTCAATTTATCACTAACGATTAAACTTGGGTTCACCATTACAATCCAGAGACGAAGGAATAGTCAAAACAGTGGACTGAGAAGGGTAAAGCTCCTCTAAAAAATTCGAAGACAGTTTCATCGACTGGGAATTTGGTATAGTCAGGTATTTCTATTTATTGACTATTAAAAAAAAAGGAAAAACAACAACGGAGTCGTACTACGCATTCTTGTTGGGCCGTTGAAGGCAGCAATTGCTGCAGAACGGCCTCATTTGAAACTGAAGAAAGTGTCGCCATGGCCAAACTTCACGAATTGCAATTTGAATTGATTGATCACCCAGCATATTCACCAGATCTGGCGACAATTTCCTACGGTCAAAGTTTGGCTCGGAGGGCAATGATTTTCTTCAAATGAGGAGGTCATTATAACCGTAAACGCCTGTTTTGGACAGCAAACTATTATTTGGATGGGTTAAATAAGTTTTACTTGAAAAGAGACTAAAATTGAATTTTACAGAAAAAACTCAAAACTTTTCAGACTGTCCACGTACGTCATTCCCATCTGTAATAATTTTTTTCAATGCTGCTACTTACTTTAATTACCTATTTCAGCCTACCAACTGATTACCTCTGATAGCCTAGTTAGTTTTTTTGGTTTTCTTTCGGTATTTTATTTCTCCAATGCTCCCTATATCTGCAAAGCATTTCTCTATTCGCTAGCTAGTGACGTATCAGGGAATAACTGATCTCATTTTGGAGCTTCACAATTACATTTTTAACATTCCAATAAAAAAATTATAATTAAATATAATTCTTGCATTATTTTCCCATTGTTTAGAAGCTGAATATTATTTAGGCCATTTCATGTAAAAGCACCCACAAAGAAATGAAACTACATAATATATTTGTAAGCAAATAAAGTTGCATAACCGTTAGGCGTAATTTGTTTAAATAATTATATTTTTATACTTTAAAATTTAGAAAGTCAGATACATGAGCAAACCGCTTTCAGCTCAGTAGGAGGTCGAAGAATGCGGTTGCGATTCAAATTCAGTCGCTTTACCAATGTCCACATGTGAGAGTAGTAGGGAACGCACTAGCTGTCCGTGTAATCAGTACGCTGATAACAACCTTGCCATATGCCGGGTTCGCTAGGAACAACTGAAATTACGAGCTAACGCGACGGGCGTCACTTCAGCTAATGAGATGCGCTTTAAAGGTGGAAAATCGTAAAGAAAATTCAGTTCCGAGAGGCGCGCGAGTGAGATGCAAGTATTGCTGCTGCAGGTGCGTATATTATCTAAGCGGCTATTTTAGCGGACCATTTCTGCGCCGTTCGCTGGGATTTTCGGGAGCAGCACAAACAAAAAATTCGAATTTATTTTAAGGAAGCGGACGTGTCGAGTAGTCTTGTAGTGTCAACATAATGCGCGATCTAACAATTGTAACATGGCAGCGTGCTATTAGCATTGAAGAGTGTATTAATAGCGTTTTTAGGGTTGACTGCACATAAAAACATATTTGTTTAGTGAACTCTTTATCGGTATAAAACAGAATTTAAGACATGACTTTAGATAAAATAGAAAGTAAAAAGCGACACGTGAACGTGACGTGAACTTCAAACTCTATGAAGAATAACTTAAAAAATCGCACGAGGCTTTGCTGCATCGTATTTTTAATGCAGTATCTGATGCAGTTAATCAGCGATCGTAAAACTTTTTTGCATGTTTATTGCTCTGAATATTTACAATCTGTTAATATTAACATTCAGTAAATTATTTGAGTTAGTATGTGACATGAGGAATTAATACCCTTTAGCAGCTAATCTTAGTTAATTTTTGGAGCGGGCACTGAGTTTGGTTTGGTAATTGATGCTGGCACGTCGAGTTTTTTCCTTGATCCAAAGGTATGTCTTCGAGTAACCAGTGAGGAACGCACTTATTGTTAGAAGCATCGACTATTATTAAGTGGCGAACCGAAGCAAAGTCACTTACTAATTTCATGTTGTCTGTCCGTCCGTCCGAGCAATAACTTGAGAACGGCTGGGAATTTCCAAATTCTGTTTTCACCAATCGACAGGCGAACAAAAGGCTTGTTTGCTAGTGATTTTGAAACTGATTGGTCAAAGGTCGGCGTTAGTGACCTTTACGATTACAAATTTTCAAAATAGCAACATAGGACATGTAGCATATCATTCAACTCGTCTTTGAACACTGATTAATTTAAACATAAAACTACGTGACCTTTAACCCGGAAACGTGATTTCAAAAATTTGGGAGACTGCTTCGCCACTTCGCTATGCGTTGCAAGCTTTGCAGGTTTATTCTTATTGCTTTATTTTTGAATCGTCACAACGTTTCCAGGTCGGAGTTGCTAGCAGATCCCCAAATCTGGATACCATATAATTATTTTGGTTTATAGTAATTGAGATTTTTCCTATCACTCAAGTTGGAATTTTTTTTACTAAGTGAGCTTTTCAAGTTAGACGCCTATCTAGGTGAATCCCTAAGTACTTTATTCTGTCTTGTTAAGGCATCGGGGTGTTGTTCAGTATAACTAATGAAAAAGTTTCCTTCTAAAAGTTACTTGAACCTATTTTGTTCCGTTCACATATATCCACTATAGTTTAAGCCATTCGTTGATTTTTTAAGACTCACTGGAATATCAGTGATGCTGTTTGTGCATCGCTATCTGCATTGGTAGTGTTCTTGGTAAATGCGCTGTGTGCAGAAGGTATAGGACAGAACCTATGATATTACCTTGGGGTACACCTGTTTGGATTGTCCGAGGATCATAAAACTAAAATAATGGACAATTTAGTGATGGATTGATATACGTATATAATAATGATTTGTCCGGAAAGTTTGTGCCTATCACTAAGCAAACTTTAAGGGCAAGCTTTTTATGAGTCTATGTTTGTTTATTCAGTTATGCATTCAAAATTTTATTCAACAATCTTTTTACATCCTTCATACAACTTGAAGATTCCATCCTATTAGAACTCCTCGGATTTCTTAGTGAAAAACTTTTCAATGTGTGTTTTTATGATTTTTTAAAAGTTGAAGTTCTTGTCGTTAAGAGAATCTTTTTCAATCCCACCAGATGCAGTGACTCTCTTTGGATAGAGACCAGCTCTGATGGTAGCTAATGGTGGTTCATTTCGCTTACCCCAGGATCTTTTTCGTTCAACATTGTTGTAAACGATTCATTTTTCATGGCCCATCGCTGGAATATTAAATTTTATTATCGTAGCGACTTGTGTAATCAAGCTTCACTAAATGCTCTTGCGCTGGTTTTCGATATTTTTAGTATCTCCGCTAAATGTCGTGTCGTGTACCGCTGGTTATCTCGATCAGTGTTTTGATTTGCTCATAGCCAGTGATAGGTCTACCCCGTGATTACACAGCCTTTAAGGTCGAAATCAGCTCTAAATTTAGCGAACCACTATCGAACAGTTCTTTCGTCCAAAGAATTTTTTTAGTAAACAGCACATATCTTTTTTATTGGTTGTGTGGCATTATGCCTTTTCTATAATAGAGAAGCATTGAATGTCTAAAATGCACTTTATTTTCTCCTATCTTCAAAAGGACACAAGAATGACACAAATCACCTTGTTAGAACGAACTTTCTTTCTAAAAATGTGTTGAAATGTTAGCTTTCAGAATCATACATTTCCAATGCTAGTGAAGATCGTTATGAATTTTCTGGACAATCCAGTATTATCAGCACCGTTTTATTCATAGAGCCTTCATTTTTTTACAGTCCTCATTCGGTCCAATTTTGGACATAGGTCTTATTGTTTCTATCTGTCTCTGTTCCTTGCTTTTCTCATTCATGATAAACCCGCTGTTTTACGTCGTTTGTCTAGCACTTGGGTGGTCGTCCTCTGGATCTTTTTTCTTGGCATGTTCTCCAATGTAGTACTATTTTTGTCCATCTTTCATCCTGGAATGTGGCCACAGGGCCTGCAAAGTTCCACTTGAGTTCCGCTATTGTTTCGCTCACATCCTTTATTTTGGTTATGCCTCTTATGTATTCGTTCCTTTTCCGTTGTATTAGAGAAATTCCAATCATTCGCCTTTCCATAGCTGTCTGCGTTGTTTGGAGAATAACCATTGATTTTTTGGTAATTGTCCAGGTTTGAGCGCCATACGTCAGGACTGGCATTACACATTGTTCGCAGAAACGAGTTTGGAGATACATTTAGATGTTCCTGTTCATTAGGGTACTACTTAGTTTCCTAAAAGCTGCCTATGCTATCCTTTTTCGGCAGTTTATTTCCGCTGTCTGATTTTTTTCTCCCCAGTGATGTGACCTAGGTAGACATAGTTTGATACATTTTCTATTCTTTGATTTCTGATGGTGATATGAGGGTCTTCATTGCACATGTCCGGTTTTGGATGCTTGTTCTTCCAATTCTGTTAGCATTTGTTCCAGCTTTACTTTCTGCTATTAAGTTAACATCATCTGCGTATCGCAAGTGATTTAGTGGTTTACCGTTTATTAGTACTCCTTTATTTAGCCAATCTAGTTGTCACCTTGTTTTATGCCTTTTCCTATTTTAATAGGTTTTGTGTTACTGTTGAGTTGTATAATGGAATCGGCGTTTTTGTATATATATATATATATATATATATATATATATATATATATATATATATATATATATATTTAATGATTTGAATATACCGACTATCTATTTTTGTATTTGCTTAGGATTTTATTATTGCCCAGTGTTCCAGAGTATCAAATACCTTCTGAAAATCGACAAATGCTATATAAATGTTCAAATTATATTCTACTGCTTTTTCTGTTAGGACTCTCGTTGTCAAAAGGTGGTCACATGTGCTATATGTTTTTCTAAATCCCGCTTGTTCTACTGGCTGATATTGATCCAGTTTTGCTGTAATTCTATTTGTAAGTATTTTCGTGAATAGCTTGTATATCTGTGATAAAAGAGAGATCGACCGGTAATTTTCCAAGTTTGTCGTGTCACTTTTTATGTAGTACTATTACAATAGCGTTATTCCAGTTTTTGGGAATTTTACCTTATGTCAAACATTCATTTAGTAGTTCACATATCTTCTTCAGTAGTAAATTTCCCCCGTGTTTTAGCATTTCTATCAGAATTCTATCGTCTCCTAGTGCAGTGTATGCTTTTCATCAAGTTCAGTGCTTCTTCTGTAATTTGTGGGGGTCTTCAGAACTTTATTATTTTTCTTTTATTTTCTTGATTTTCATCTTCTACTTTTGAACTATACAGGTTTTTTTAAAATTGTTTTGTTATATGTAATATTGTATTTTGCTCCCTTATTTTATTTCCATGTTAATCTTTTAATGCTATTATCTGTCTTCGATGTTTGTTTTTTCTAGAACCTTTTAAATTTTTATTCTTTTCTAACGGCTTCATGACTTTCAGTTCATAGTATTTGTCGAGGTCTTTTCTCATCATTTTTCTTGTTTCTTTGGTTAGGCTTCTAAATTCCTCGTATTTTCTTTCTTTAAATAACTGCTTCTTTTGTTAATGTTTCTTCTTGTTTCCTCACATATTCTCTCTCTTTTAGTTGATTTTCTTTTGGCTACACTTTTTGCGGCATTGTTTAACGCTGTTGACAATGAGGTACTCATTCTGTCTAAATTTTCTCCATCCTGGGTTTTGTTTATTATTTCTATCTCTCCCCTTAATCTTTCTTGATACTTAGGGACATTTGCTTTCAATAGCTCTATGTTTATAGCATGTTTTTTCGGTTTGCATAATTTAGTTCTTTGTAGTTTAGTATTTATAGTTATTTTAGTTTGCAATATTCGGTGGTCACTATTTATGTTACAACAATTTATTGTTGTCACGTCTGTAATTATGTATCTGTCCGGGCTTAATCATGTCCATTTTCTTTATTCTTTTTCGTTAAAGAAGGAATTCAAATCTAGAAGCATGTTGCCTCTATCACTTCTAGTATCAAAACTATATTTCCCAACGTATTCTTTATTTTTTCTTGTTTCTTTCCTAGTTTTGCATTGAAATCGCCTATGACAAAAGTATACGGTGTGGCGGCCTTTTCGCCCTTGAACCGCTTTATATCGCGGCGGCATGCGGGCCTTTGATATCTGCACGTTTTGCCATCGCACACAGAACGGCATGGGCTTTTGCTCGGCCGACATATTCACGCCCCGCAGCGCGGCCAGTTCGGTCGTGTCTTAACCCGCATAAATTCACGCATCGCAGCGCGACCAGTCCGGTCGTGTCTTCACCCGCAAGAAACGTTCGCACCCCGCAGCGCGACCAATTCGGTCGCGTCTTATCATCCCGCAGATACCAGATCCGCAACGCAGAGGTGGCCACCTTGGAATCGCCGACGAAGCCGAAGCCGAAGCCGATTCAGGTGAGCGATTTGGCAATTCATTGGTTGATATCGGTAGCCGCCCCCATCCGCTTACGCGAAGGCCGTTTAAGGGACGATTTTGGCCTTATCGGCTGACCTTCCACTACGGGCCGTACTACGTTTCCACACCGCACCACGAGAGCGGCTATTTACACGCCTGCCTCTCCAGTATATGTGAATGTTTCTCTATTAATTGCTTCTCTAAAGTTGTTGTAAAATGTTTCTACTTCCTCGTTGGCGCATAACATTGTATAATTTTGATTTTATATTGTTTAGAGATTTTCAGCAGGACATATGCTACTCTGTCTGAAATATCAAATTTTATTAGGTTTGGAGCTAGAGCTTTATTTATAATAAATCCTACACATGGTTGGCTTTCGTTGTCCGAGCTTTTTAAGTAAAATGTGTGTCCTGATTTTAATATGACACACTCTCTCCTTTTCTTTTTATTTTACAAAGACCAATAACATCCCATTTTATGTGCTTCATCTCGTCTTCTGGTCAGTATAATTGGGAGTCGTTTATTAAAGTCCTTACATTTAAAGTGCCGACCGTTAGCTTTGCTTTTCCTTGTTCTGATTTGCGTGATTTAGTTCTAGTTGATATTACAAATTTTTGCCTCTCCCAGAATCCTTGAGACAGACTCTTTTAGGGGTGTGGAATTTTACTGTTCCGTCTGTTTTCAAATTCATATGAGGAGTTTTTGGCCATAAATCGCCACGCTGGCCAGGCGGCTTGGCGAGTGGTTAGGGATATAGGTAGGCTTAACTGTGGGATGAGTGGGGATTCAAAGGTTAGGGCATGGTTCCTCTATATATAGGGGAGGTGAAAGAAACTGAAACTCCGTGGGCAGGGTCGTATACCTGAAGTAGATCTATCTTCGTCGAGATTACGAAGATTATCTACCCGTTACCAATAGAGCCTTAATGTTCGTTCTGAATACTTGTAATTTGATTTCCATTAGCCTGGAAAGCGTTTAACAACTTTTCATAAAATTGGAAACTTTTGAATATTTTTACCAAAATGCATTGATATTTGTGCTAATCTAAAAATCAAGGTACTATAACACCCATGACTAAAAACTCAAACCCACTGTAAACACTTAGTTTAGTAAACCATACCGCTAAATCTTTCACAGACCACATAAAAAACAAATTAAGTTGCGTGCAATTAGTTACCGGTTCGATATTTTAAAATTCATTCGGGATGTGGAAATTTTGTTGTTAACCTTGTGTGGACGATAAATGTTTCTTTAACAAAACTGGGGTACGTTGCGCATATCTCGACAAAACTGTTAATTACTCTGCTTATCTGATTATGAACAGATTAGGCCTTGCAGTATTACTAAGTACGTAGTACTGTCCTCCATAAAACAAGTAAAATACTTTAATCCTAGTTGATTCCATTTGTATATACTTATGATATGAACAAAATTAAATGGTGTAAAAAGCCGAATGTGGTGAGATGGTTACATCATTGCAATGGCACATTTTTGATGTCAGAAATAAAAGCACATCGAATTAACATTGCCTAACTATAAAGGCCTTCTGTTTAATTTTAGATATCTGTTGAAATATCGTTATAATTTGCTGTACGTATTTTCCTCTAATAGGTAAAGTCATCGATAACACTTTCGTTACGTTTCTAAAGAAACAAAATTTGTTATAGATTAAAATACTCGAACTGCCGACTGATTTTTCATGTTTTTGATCTTCTTTGACTAACTCTTTACAAAGAAATACTTTATTAGAACTTCAATTATATTTCTGATTTCTTTAATAAATATCTTTATGTTTGAGTTTCTCGCAAATCTGCGCCCAAATTTAAGTTTTAAATAATGTAAGATGTAAGAGAAAAGGCAAATTTTGTACTGTGTAAATCTTAACGGGTGTTATTTTTTTAGTTTTTAGTATTTATGTTAAAATTAGATAATAAAAAACTAGGCGCGTTATTCATTGCATCTAAGGTGAGCATTTGTTATGGAAGGATTATAGCTAGTCTTCTGAACTAACTGGTTATATTTTTGAAGAACAAAAACAACTCAAGAATTTAAAATGCGTATGTTTTGAAAGTGGAATATATAACTTGATCGAGCTATTAAGCCTGTGTGTCTTATATTAAAGAAACGAAAAATAGAAAAACTATGCCTTTCTTTCCATAAATGTGTATGACTTTTAAACTTAGATATAAATAACAATTGTCGATGATGAAAAGAATTTTTTTTATGATTTGAATTAAAAAAAAACTGTATTATCATACTTCACTACCAAGTCATTGCATACTATACCTAATACGGGGCGACATGTTGGTTACAGAGCTCTTCTTTAGTCACTATTATTTTATTTTTTATAAATTACCGTAGCTGATCTCAGAATTATTCATTTGTGATGTATTTTGCATAAAAATCCTTAAAACTAAATCTGGGACCTAAATCATTTGCACTTAATTTTCATCGGCTAAAGAAAACATTCGTCCTATACCAGCAATGCTAATTTTGGACAATATCATTTTTCCCGCCTATAGCTTTTGTACGTGTATAAATCAAATATAAATTGAAATTATTTTTTAATTTATTCACACATCATAAAAATACAAACTTACAAGTTATTTTTCTACATAGTCTCCTGACTTAGAAACACATTAATTGTAACAACAACCAATCTTCGTCCCTTTGCCTTCCAAGTGTTTGGCTTAGTAATCTAAACAAATGATAATCGCGAGGAGATAAGCCCAGACTTTAAAGGGGTGTTACAGAATAATCCAGAAGAAAATCCTTATTTTTGTCTTATTAATTGGCGTTCATCCTTAAAAAGGCTATTAATATTCTTGGGTGACATCGATAACTTTCATTTTGAACTGCTACTAGTCCTCCCAAAATTTTCTTATTTTACGTGTACAGTTGAGTCTAGTTAAGAGTATGGTCCTCGAATTATGGGTTGACTTTTCAAACTTTTGAATGATTTTATGCCAACGAGAAACTTGATGATAATCAGTTGCACAAGTAACCAAGGTGCCTCTGGCTCTGTCATCCCAATCCTGACTAATGAAGCGGTAGTACTAGATGCCATATGGGGAGTCTTCTTCAGGCACCGTTATCTATAACGCCGAAAAACAACCTCCTCTCCGTTTACCTCACGGCATATAAAGTAGGAATTTTGGGCTATATATTCTTTAATTGATTTTCTCAATGGTCTTATTTATATATAAGGTTCAAAGTTTGGGGCATTTAGAGCAATTTGAATTTCGAAAATTAGTTTTAGATTTCTAAACAAAACAAAACATATATTACATCTTCTTGAACGTGGGAAAAGTAAGAAACCAATCCGCTTTAATAGTACATGTAAAAGATTGTTATTTTTTAAAATGTAAATAATTTTAAAATTAAGAGGTAACCGTATATTTGATTTTGAGATTTTTGTGTACTGATGGTTGTATTAATCAAAATCTTTATATACATTGTTAACAACATAAATTACAACATTTTTTTATCTGTGATATTCGAACACATAAAATTGATGTCATTCAGTCATGACATGTGTGTTCTTAATAAAAATGATCTTAGAAATGTTTTCATTTAAATTCAATAGGTGGCTGAGCTGTGGTTAGAAATCCACGGTTTGGTTTGTTGGCGCATTTAGTTAGAAGTTGTACGAATGACACGGATTTCAAGCAGAGAATTAACATTAAGTTAGAGGAAAATCCCAGTGAAACACGAAATATGATTCAGTTAAGTATACGGTTTTTATTATCGAGAATGACAAAACAGTGCAAGGTGATCCCATAGTCGGTCGCCCGTCAACATCACATACCATTTTCATGCTTTTGACAATGTTTTCTTTATAATCATTTGACAAAGATTACCATATCTTCTTAATTTGAAATGACAGCTACTTTATCGTGAATGCTGACTTTCCATTGGGCTTCATTTTTATGTGTGATCACACATTTTCAGTAAGATTAACATCTAAAGACATTGCCGGCTGTTCCATCGTAGTAACGTTATTATGTTGTTTACACGAACTGCACAGTTTGCTCTAATATTTAAGGCCATTGTCTTCTTGCAGCACTCAGCTTATTCTGTCAGAATTAAAAAATATTCAGCAGACTTCAGCAAGCACTTTTGATAGATGGTCGAATTGTCTATAAACAGAAAGAGGCAAACAAAACCACGTTTACAGAAGCATTTCCATACATACACTTTTACAGAGTGTTTTACGGTGCAGAATTCTATTGCTTTTCGCTGACTACGCTTTCGATAAGGGAGACCATGTCCAGAAAGAAGATTTGCCCGTGGGATAACATTTTCCCAATCTTGATCCAAATTTTCCTTTGACTACGCCGGCCGTTTTTCCAAGTACTTGTCTGATGATAAAGTTGATCGAAAAGAAACATTTTATTCACGCAGGCGACTTTCGAATCGAATTTAGAGAGACCTGAATTTCTTTCTTACAGTGCAGCAAAGGTTCTAGCTTGTCTTCTTCATTGTTATGACGCAGGCTATTTCCCTTCCAAAAAATCGTCCACTTTTCCAACCATCTAATATCGCTTTATCTAATTCTTAACAAATGTCTCCGACTTTCGCATATATTTTATAGTCAGTTTTAATACTTTTGCACGATTTACTAAAAACACTGCCTCATAAGCTTCAGGAATTTTACACTCATTGTAAAGATAACGAATCCACTGACATGATCCGGTAAATTATATATTGCCCAAAAGAGCACGAAATTAACATAGATGGCGCTTCGGTGCCTTTCTTGTTATACAGACTATAAGGGATTTGTCAAACATAATTAAAAATACCACTTTATTTACTTTTGTATCACTTACATCTAAGCATAAAATTTCTATGACTAAAAGCTTTAATAATTGTTGATATTGTATTGTTAAGATAGTCGAAGTTTTGAAAAGCTTAAAATTTGCTTACAACACAAGAGAATTTTTCAGTTTACAATTTAACAATCTAAGGGTCGCTAAAGCAATGTTTTATATTAGTTTGAAACTTAAAAAAATAATTGAATTTGTTTTTCTCCTACTTATTATGAAGGCACACAACTTCTTGCCACTTCTGGTAAAATTAGATCAGGCATTAATGAACACCGAGTCATTTTAAAGAAGTTTTGATTTTTTGTTCATTAGCAGTTATCGACCGTAAAGCTTATCGAAATTTTTACGATTTTATAAAATAGTTTTCCTGAAAATACCTTTGCCAAAAGAAAATATTTTCTAATTTTCTTTGGGAAAGGATTTAAACCCGCGAGCAGATACACTGATGTTAATATTATTTTTTTATTTAGAGCTTTCTAAATTCGAAACAGTTTCATCGTTATTTTTACAGAAATAATTTTTGAATTTTCCAAATGTTTTAAATATTTTAATAGGCAAAAGGAAAACTAATCAACTATTTCTCATAATCTCTTAGATGAAGTATGGAAATAGAGAAAATACAGGAGATAGTTAATACAAAGGATATTAGAATAGTTTGTTAATTATGTTACTTCAATATCATGTTTTCATCTTCAAATGCTCATATTTTGTTTTGAATTTTAATAGGAACGCCATAAAATAGGGTCAGCTTTTGCCAACTGTTACTGTAATGTCGGCATAGTAAGATATTCAATTTTAAATCTTATTAAGCATCCTGCATCATTTTTTCGTCGTTAAAAGCATGTACTATTTAAAGGGTACTTTTATTTTTGCAGGCGGCATCATGAAACGTGTCGTGCTATTTAATTTTCGGTCAAGGCATGGAAACCTAAAGGAATAAACTTTTCTTACCTGAAGGTGGTTCTGCAGAATGATATGAACATTTAGTGCTGTTCCTTCTCGTAACAAACAAAAAACGTTGAAGCAACTTTCAGAACAAAATTTTCTCTTTGGAAGTTGCAATACCACTTGAATATGGTTGTACGATGAGAATAATCATCTGTCAAAACATTAAACATTTTTTACAAGCATTGATTAATGCTCAAACTGCGCGCAAAGCTGTAGTAAAAATTGCTTGGTATTCTGTTTTTAACTAAGATGACAGACATTACGAGTTGCTTTACTAAAACACTTCAAGAGCATCTAATACTCTGGGATTGCCCTCTCGACTGCAATACAAGTTTAAATCTGTATCAACACACTTGAACTTATCATAAGTAAGCTACATCTGCTCTCTTCTGAAATTTTGACTTCGCCTCGTTGTTCTGGTTAGCAATCACAACAATAGTATTAATTGATAGATTAATTAATTTAATGTGGCTACATTTATTCTAGTATTTATATTTTGCTATAAATCGCACGTCTTGCCAGTTTTTATTGCGTTACGATAGAAAGTCAACTTTAAATCAAATACACGATATGTTTTTTGACAGCATATTTCCATAATTGAGTTATCATTGTCAGAAACAGCCTTGCCTTACATTTAAAAAGTCCTTCACTATGTTTTGAATATTAATGTAGGAAAACATTACATAAATGAAAAGGTCGTTAGTTAAAACAAGTTTAAAATGATTAAATCTATGTAGTACATAATTAAAATAAATTATATCATCATTTAAAATAATGACTGCATTGTGGATATGCAAAACCTGATCAACATTAACAATTTTTAAATAAATATTTACAATAACAATATTTTTACATAATACAGATGAATTTGTTTGTTTAAACGCATTATTTGTGTAATTATCGTCTTATTTCATAATGTTTTCCATTTAAGCATGTTGTTAAGAAAATCTGACAATGTTTAAATATCAACTGAACCGTCTTACAGCCAAACTGCTTTTACTATTAATGCAACTAAATCTTATGCACCGAGTGGCACATTATCTAGTCTGTTTTCGGCTGGATAATGGCAAGCAGGCAAATCATGTTCAACTTTAATAATTCTGTCCCCCAAAACTTTGCATATAATTATCTATCATCCACAAGGTCTGTGCATAACAAGTTCTGCATATGCTCACCGCTCAGCAGAAGCATAAGTACGCGGAGGTATGTCAATGATTACTGCAACTCTACAGGGTAAATCCGGAAACGTTCTTTGGGTGTCGAGACGCCCGAAAAGAAATACCAATCATAGAACGGCAGCATATTAAAAACTTTTGTTTTAAGAAGCCATAACCGAAAGTCTACATTCTAAAACAAATGGTGATTGTGTTTTGTGATTGGGAGAGGGTTCTCTTAGTAGTTTAATTGTACTCTTGTAAAAGAGCCAAATGACTCTCTACTGGCGTATTTTGCAATACTACTACGATAAATTGAGATGGACTCTAGAAATACTATGCTACCTCGTGCCCCGTATTCATCAAATTATTGGATTGAGAGGCTACGTTCTACGTGATGCAATGAAAGAGGCAGCACACTTTAAGTTCTTCACTGTAAAGCTACAGTAGACTGTTCACAAGTGATGTCGTGCTACACCTAAAGGATGGTTTGTAGTAACTTTAGAACTGCCCAAGAGATGATCGCGCCGTGTCATTCTTGAAAAAACTTCATATAAAAAACGCAAATACCTATGAGATGATGATAATGGTCTATGAGTAAATAATTTATAGTATACAACTGCAAAATAAAATTTTTAAAATTATTAAAATTACCACATGCGTTATTGCTAGTAGAATCATAGAGTCAGCGCTTGGAAATTCTTCTAGTTGGACAAACATGTATGTTGAAAGCTACTTTAAAAATTTCCGTCTTTTCTCTCAGATTACCTCAACGGTGCTCTTTTTCGTCAGTCAGTTTATTGCACTATGCATTAAAGTGAAAAGACCACTGAATACGCCATTACACTCTCTTTCAACTCGGAGATAAAAGATCTTCTTCATTATTAACGAGATTAGTGGCAAAACGGATGACGTCTTTAGTACTTCTTCATCAACACAGATGATGGTGATGAGCCACACGGATTTTTAGCGTAATCTCCTAATTGGTGATAATTTATGCAAGGATCACTACAAAATAGCTCTAATAGGAGTGACACGGTTTGACAATCTTCTTTTGGTGAGGTGCATATTGAGAATCTTTATATTTCTTCTTTATCAACTTAGCTTATCTCCAGAAATATGAGGGTTATTTCGTACATATTGTTTGTGGGAATTATTGACATTTTTCAATTAAGCAGATTTATTTAACCAAATTATTAATAAGTCAATATTACCTCTCAACGTAGCCTCCACTTTTGTGTCTGAGCAGATAGTGTGTAGAAAAGCTCTTCGTATGCTTGCTAAGATGTTTTTAATTGAGGCTAAATCTAAACACCCTGTTTAACATTAATATCCCTTTGGAAATTAAGGCCTTTCAAAGAAAAAAATTTTTATTAACAACAACGCTCTTACTTTGAGTAGTAAGGGTGTTTATGGCCTGAGTGGTATGTCCAGACAGTGCAATGGCGACTATTTAGAGATGTATTTATTAATCTTTTCTATTGAAAGTATTGCTGAAAGTTATGCTTTTTGATTGCACATAGTGCATTTACCTCATCTTGTCTCGTTATCCCTAGCATTTAAGGTATATGGGTCAAAGCCTCTAACATTTCTTCTTTGGGAAGCTCCAGTATTGGAAGTTATTTCTGAATATACCAAGTATGGCGACCACCTCAAGGAAGTTTGCGGCTTTTTGGGTGGCTGCCACGATGTTGATGAATGCTTCCAGGAGCGCGGAGGGGTCCACGTTCTGAAAGAGTCCCGCGATGATGGCCCAGACATAGTATTTCGGCTTTGTTAGTGCATTTATCTTTGTGGAAATCCAAATATACAGGTATTCTTGTACGACACGACTACGTTAATTTACTGTGTTCATTATAGTGCTAAGATTAAATTAATCAGTATCCTTTCTTTTAAAATGACCGTACCACTAGTCTCCTGCTTTGCAATAAAAAATTGCTAACAATAATGCGTTTAAGTCACTACAGATTTTGTGACTAATGGAGGCAATTACCAAAAATTTGAACAAAATGTCGAGAAGACCAGTATTCCTTTAACACTAACACATTTTTTTAAAATTTTTGAATTACGTATAGACAGACTAAATTCAAGAAAAGACTACTGTTAGTTAGAGTCACCTAAACGAAATTGGCAATGTAAATCGTAAATCTATTGTAGGAAGCAATGTATTATATTTAGGATTGATTTTACACATAAAAATTTGAAATTAGCTGGAATAATTTATACTGACCAGGGGTTGTTGTCGGTTAGACAATTATGACTAACTCATTCCGTATATGATACAAGCGAAATACTTTGGAGCAAATGTATATTGCACCGGAAAAGCGCATGTGCTATCTTCCACCAATTTTCAATTAAAGCTAATAATGCGTCAAAGCACCACGACTTGAGGCGACTACCTTCTCTAGACAGTAATGTTAGCAAACGACCCAAACAATGCAATTACCAATACTCAATATTAATAAAATATTAACAACAAAAAGATCGCAGTGTAAAAAGTAAGATTATTTTATTTTTCTGCTCTATAGCATATCTTCAAAGCTTCTCGCAAAGAAAGTTACACGTAGACAATTCTATAGCTGAGTTTAATAATTGTACTTCTATCGCTTACTTTACCCATCTTTAATTGACGTCTTCCCTTTTTTGCTTAGCGTTTTTTATTTTTCTTTTTTTCCATCTATTATTTTATTCTTTATTTTAATATTATTATTTTTATCGTTTTGTATGTAAAACAGCAATTTACAAATTTTAAAACAAACTTCCTGTTGATTCCAATAAAACAGACGTCCATGGAAGGCAAATCTTCCGCTCCAGTAGGGCTCTACAGTTAATATTGTTGTTATAATAAGAAAGTCACTGAATACATGTAGTCCGGTGTTAGTTTTAATTTAATTTTTGTGCTTGTTCATCCTTATTTGTTATTCTCTGACTGCAATTCACACGCTTGTTTTTTTAATTATTGTCTCAAAGGTTTATTGTACATAAAAGCATATTTGCCTACTTTATTTGTTTTATAATTGAAAGAAGTAAATATAACTGGTGGTTTTTAAACTTGTTTGGTTTTTCTTGAAGATTCTTTTAATTTCCAAAATTATTTGGTAATTACTTTAATTTAAAATAACTGGTAGGCAGAAAAGAGCGAATTAGCTGAACTTATATTGAAACTAGTCCGTTGTACCATACCTTGTGGAAAGCTTTGGCTACATTTAATATGGCATCTTTCTGTAACTTTTGGTGATGCATTTCATCATCTGTATGAGTGAAAAAGTGGTAAAGTTGTCTGGGTAAAAGATAAATCTATCCTTGAGAATCAGTAGCAGGGTAATGAATTGGTAAACATAGAAGGAAGCGTACATTTTTGGCATCTAAAACGTTAGAGAATCCAGTAATTTTCACTAGCGAGCGAAATAACTTTAAAGATGTGTTAGCGATGGTCGCTACGCAGAATGCTTTCTTGAGAGAATTTTAATGGCAAAGTTGGGCATATTATCTCTTTGAGACTTCAACACTCGTATCGTCTAAAAAATCTTTTCATAGTTGGGGACATTTGTGTGACAATGATCTTTTCATAAGAAGCGCATTTTTTGGACATCGGCGAAGGTTTTATTGATGACTAAACGGATGTAGCCCATATCAATACTTTAAACTGCCCCCTTCAAGTCGGTTTTAATTTTTGTATCGGCAATTCATGACTACTACATATCATTGAGTGTTTCCTAAAATATATAAACGATATATACTGGTAGCGTGTTCGATAAAATAATCAAGTAATTCGTGTTTACTGGTTATTTGTAAACTTTATAGACTTTTCTATTATCATACCTGATAATGTGCTGGTAATAAATATTTTAAAGTGTCTAAGTCATTTTTGAGTTTCTTTATCAACACCAAGTTTATTTTCGTCATATGGTAAGGTTCTAACGCCCCGCATGAGAGCACGGCCTGCGAACTAAGAGGTTAAAACTATTATATATTCGCTCTCTTTGCCTGGTCGTCACGCACCATTTCTGATGCGGGGCGATGTGACAAGCATCGCGCCTTAGACGAACGCCATTATTTTCCCTTGTTCGAGTGAACGCAGGTACTCAATTATTTTTAGTGCCCGAGTAGGCCATCCGCCAGGCATCAGAGAGCACCGGGAATTAAACCCGGGTCCGTCAGCATCGCAGCCCGCCTCTCAACCATGGGACCACGCTGGCTGTATTTTTGTCATATATACACGCTAATTGTCTACAAATGCACTAATGAAACTGTACAGTTTAGCTGCACCTCTTGGAGCAATCATAATTTTTAATATCCTGTTATCCATTGTTTAGATTGAGAAAAACGTATTTGAACTGAAATCAAGTTTTATAAAATAAAATTCAGTAGTAGTTTTCTTAGTTAAGTGGTTCTTTTCGATTTAAATATTCTTGTGCTTCAATGAGTGTTTAACATCATTTTTAAGGAAATGAAACATCTCGTTCTTTATTTATTTTAGTATTGTTTTTAAGTAAATTTGTCTTGTTTTGGTTCTTTTTGTGCTTTCCTGTATAGTTTATTCAAAAAATAATTTTGATTTGTTTTTGTTGCTTCTATTATTTAGTTTCTTTATACTTTTCTAATAAGTTCTTTGCTTGTTTCTCTTTTTTACGGTCATAATTTTAAAAGTTGGTTTGACTCAATATGCACGATATTCCTTTAGCGGTCAACTATCTAACTACTAGCAGATGCATTTTGCCTAAATAAGGTGGCTTTATAATAGTTCTTTATTGCCTCCTACGAATGAGGCTAAAAGTGATTTATGTTTTCACAGAAATGATAACTTTTCCACCTAAAGTAGTACAGGATGGCAACCTGCGCAATTTTTTAGTTAATACTAGTCAAGCATTCTGGCTGCTGCAATAATAAAACCATATTTATTTTATTTTATCTCCACACTATTCGACAGACATATAACGCGACCTATCATATCACCATATTAGCTGAATAAAACTATAACACAAGTAAATCGATTATGAATTTTAAGTTACTTAAGCTTTATTTAAATATGACGGGGTTTGTGATGAACATTATAAATAACATGCAAATACAAATGCCAGAACAGAATTACACTTTTATAAAAGTTGTTTGTTTCTAACATTGACAGCATCGTTTAAAATATAGAACTTATTTAAGTGTTAATTTTTAATGACATTTATTTGTGTCACATAATTTAAGAGTATAAAAGTCTATTAAATAAAATACTTATTAAAGCATTCAATGTTTAAATTTAAACTTGTTATTATGTAAAATAGCCAAAAACAACTTTAAGTTTACAGTTGCAAATATGAACAGCAAACGTACGTCATAAAAGATGCACTTTAAAAACCTAAAATCTACTAAATAGCATTTGCACTGAATTTGAAATAAAATTGTTAAATTATTGAGTAGGAATGACGTAATAACCACCCTTTAACAGATAGTGGAGATATGCGTTTTACTTCTTTCTACTTAATTTGATTTATATAAACACAAATGCTGAATTTTTAATTGGCATATGAGGTTTTTTGTTTGCTGGTTTGTAATTCAAATATTAAACTTTAAAGTTTTTTTTTCTTCTAGGAGACTAGAATGTCGAAGTAAAGCGTCAGTAGTAATTGAATATAGCAGATCTGGATCAGAAAAAAAAACTATAAACTTGTTTTTGTGTTTGAAATATAACGTTAATTGGCACTTACATAAACTAGAATAATACTTGTAAAATTCTCTAAACACATACATCTTTCGAAAACTCTTTCATGTTTTCTCGGGAATATGGGGACATTTGTTATTGTAAGGTTTTCGTTTTTGACTGTTCTTCACATCATAAAAATAAAGTTAAGTTCTGTCACTTATTACGGTGCTAGTGATATAGTAAAATCTTCCATTTTCAAGTTATTGAGCATAATTACGAAAGGCATGTGCAGCTAAAAAGAACACACATATTCATTTGAAGGTGGTTGTGCAGAATGGTATAAATTACCGATACAAGGATGACTAAACATTCTATATGGCGATAGATGGCATGCCTGCCATACTTGAGTATCTTCCTGATAGTGGCGTTATTCTTCTCTGTGATAAACTGATCTTGCAACTTTCGATATCACTCGTAGTACGATAAGAATAATTATCTTTCATTGCAGGAGTCATTTCCTTCAAATACTAATAACATTTAAAGCACGTACAAAATTGCAGCATAAATTTTCCTTGTACTGTACTACTTAGCGCGAGGTGACATTGCGAGCTCTGTTCATCACCACAGTTTAAGAGCTACTAACACTCAAATATTATTTTGCCCATTGTAGTGTTGGTTTAAACCTGTCTCAACAGATTCGTGCTTGAGAACATCGCTTTCCCCATATTGCAAAACTTTTCCAGTATCCCATATCTATACATTAAATTAATTCTTACAAAATAATTTTTTGACTTTTAGAAATAAATAAAACATTTGTGAGTGAGGTCTGGACAATTTGACGGATGTCAATTGCAGCATAGATCCAACATGGGTCATTCTTTACCATTTATTCTATAGTACCTCTGTTTTTCAGAGGAACACCAGAATTAGCGCATCATTCTAAAAGAAATTGTCTTTTACGCTGAAATTGTTGAAACCATCTTAAAACTATTATCTTAGAAGGGGCAAAGTTCCCAAATATTGTAATTTGTTTCAGATTACTCTTTTTCATTTAGTCGGCTCTTAAAATTATAAATTCCTATTGCACAAAAATGGCCCCTTGTTATTTTTTTTGTAACACTAACTTTAATTTTTTTCGTGAAACATGTTACAGAATTAAATCAAACTTTTAATAAACTCAAAAAGCTATTATTATCGTTAGTAATACCGGCTAGAAACATAGAATCTCAAAGCTATTATTTTTAGTACCATATAAATGCTTTGAGTAATACTAAAACCAATGATCTAAATATATATCTAAGGTTAAGTTTTTTAGGGAATTGTGAGATAATATTATAAATACACATTATTTGTTGAGAAGCGATAAGTACTTATTGCTCTAATTTTTTTAGTTAAAAACCTTTACATCGACATCATGCTTCCTTTTTTTGGCTTATACGCTTAATATGCAAATGATATCTTTCGCAAATTTATTGCTCACAGTATTAGTTCTATAACTTCCTCTCTATGTATAGGGGTGCAAACATATCCTAGGCTAATAAAAATGTAAACAAAAATATCGGAATGGAAATTTTTTAAAAAATTTTGAGAATGATATTCGGGAATGATATCTGGATATGATTTATGCACAATTTGAGAAAATTTTCATTTAATCAGCAATGTTGAAAGTATCAGTAAAGTTTCAAAAGCATCTGAGCGCTTAGTTGTATATAAGGACCCTTATACTTTAACTTATGTTTGCATATTCATTGGCTTATGCTATTGTGCTCCTGCTCATTGCTACTAAGCCTATAAATTTGGTTTGCGAAAATTTATTTTTATGTGCGTATTTTAGATTATTATAACACGAGGGGTTGCCCGCAAAAAGGTATTTTTGGCGTCCTAGGCTGACAATTTTTCACCCGCTTTCCCTCAAATTTTTGCAAGGTGCGTACGTAGAACAATTTATTTACCAATGTTAACAGTGGGATAAGTCGATGTGGTGATCTTACGAAAGTGAGATATGCAAAACGATCCTGAAGATAGGCAACCAAACGTACGCCAAATTCTATATCACTGTATTTGTTTACTTTCTGTTGAAATGTACAGTAGATTTGAATTGAGAGATATTTTAAATAAAGTGTCATTATTTACTTTATCAAATATTTCAAGTATTGGTAATGGCTTTATATATGGGATTAGAAAACTATAATCTTGATAAAGCTTTTTAAAATGTTGCTGAAAAACGCAAAAATTTATGACTATTATTATCATATATTTTGCTAATTTTGCTAAGGAGAATATCTTGGAAATAGTCTTGAATCCTCGAATAGAAACTCAAAAATAAATAGAAAAGGGACGTTGTGCGCCCTAATCTGCGCAAAATTCCTGACTCCAAAGTATTTTCAGGTAGAGTAATAATTCATATAGCAGTATTAAACCTGCAAAGCTTGCAACGCATAGCGAAGTGGCGAAGCAGTCTCCCAAATTTGAGAACCCTCTAGTTAGGTCACTAATGCTGACCTTTGACCAATCAGTTTCAAAATCACTAGCAAACAAGCCTTTTTGGTCACCTGTCGATTGGTGAAAACAGAATTTGGAAATTCTCAGTCGTTCTCGAGTTATTGCTCGGACGGGCGGGCGGACGGACAGACAACATGAAGTTAGTAAGTGACTCCGCTTCTCTTCGCCACTTAATAACTCAAACTCTATTATTTGCTGCGGACTGTTTCATAAAAATAATTCCTGAGACAATTATAAACGTGATTGTATGTCAGAGATCATTACAATTCATCAAAAAATTTTCAAAGATACGAAAGTGAACCTAATATAAACAGAAATTCCTTTTTTACGCGTCGTGGGGCGTGGTTTATGTAAATTGTAGGTAAGGGTGCTTAAAGAGGATATCTTGCGCAGCGAGTATTAGGATGTTATAGTAAGAGGTACTCTCATCCATTTCTCAAGACTAATAGCGTAAAATCGTTTGAAATTTTGAGAAAACTTAAAGCACAATTTTAGGAGAACTCCTTTAAAAATTTTGAAAAACACTTTTTTAGATGACAAGAAGCAGTTGAAAATAAAAGTCGTCTTTAACGTCATCTAAGACTATCGTTACTGAGGAGAATATTCGGATTGTTTCGGATTAATGATCTAGAAGTCGGAAAAAATTAGGCTAGTGCTTAGTTATCTTGCTTTACGACAACACCCAGCTCCATGCAACTCGATAAAAACTTTATCACCTGTTTGTTTAATCGTTTCTGCGCGATTGGCTGGTATCACAACCACCTTCATTTTACAACAGCAAACTAAAAATATTATATTCGGTAGAAAACGCGTTAGAAGAAGATTTTATATCAAAATAACTTTGTATGTTTGTATTTTCATAATGCTTAAATATATTTAAAAATAATTTTGGTTGGACCCAGAAATTTATAAAGTTTTTTTTAACTCTGTGTACATTTGTACTAATTTCGTACATTTATATTGCAACTATTCTAATGACAATACTCCAAATCTTGGCTTTCTCTTTAAATAAAAAGTATATTGAAACTATTTCCGTTATTCATATATTTGAAAATTCAAATTATTCCGGTTACATACACTGTTAGTCATGATGAATTTGAATATTATCATATATAGCCCAGGCTTAATATGTACCAGAATGCGAAAAATCAGAATGGGCGGTTAGACGTGCTCTGAAAGAACGATAGCTGTCTATTTTGCAGAGCTCTCATATTATCTATATCATTTACCAGCTTTTTTGTAATTGCTGCGATGTAACAGTCATCGTACTAGTAAGAAACGATTGAAAAATGATAAACTGGTAACCTTTAGAAACATTTAGAATATGTGTCTAAAATAGCTTGTATGCCATCGGAAGATATGAGTGTTGACGAAAAAGTAGTATCAACTTGCAATTTTTTTAAAGTTAGAAAAATATGGATTACAACTGTCTAGAAATGCAATTTAAAAAACTCATTTTTATAGAAGAGAACCAACTGCATTTTATCTTTGGTGGATGTTTAACTTAGCCATATATCAACAAAGGTATAATAATTACAATGGGCAGACTACCTGATCAGGTATTGACAAAAATACTATTCCTTGGAACAATAAGCTAGATTTGACAGTTAAGTTTATATTAAAAAGTAAAATAACAAACAAGATTTTCTTACACTGATAATTTATGTCTGACAATGGCATAACAGTTTGTCTGCGTTACACAATAACGCTGATATCGGTCAAGAAACATGGAATTTTGAATTACAATGCTAAACAGGGTGGTGTAGACACTTTAGATAAATTGGTAAAATATAAACGAAAGACTGCATGTTGGTCAATGGTTCTATTTTCACTATGATTGATGTGGCCGGAGTAGTATGAATGTAAGTAAGCTATATACATGTAGAGCAAAGATTTACAGAACAAGAGGAATTAAAACAAAATCCATGAATTTGTTGATAATGTTGTAAGAAGATTGCAATACAACAAATTGGTTACAACGCGCCTAAATTTCAACCTGAATCAAGGGCTGAACTTAATACTAATGAGACAAGAAGTTTCAACGTAGATATTATCTGTGCCTACCACCTACTGATATGATAAAACTAGCTTAAGTAATGATATTTTACAAAAAGCAGGGTGTAAACATCATTGTAAAGATATTTGCGATACATGCATGAACACCAAATTCATACCGATTTTAAATTTTTATTTGTCCAAAAATTTTATATGTAGTTTTTAAATTTTTAGTTTTTAATAATTACTAAAATTTTAGAATTACTTGCACAACAAATGTTATTACATTGTACAGAAAATGCATAGATTATAAATGCACCCATTACTCAGTCGCCGTTAGAATATTTGAACAAAGAAAAGGTTAATATCTGTTTTTAAAGTTGACTAAAAAAGTTATCTTTAAAATAACTTTTGCTCTTTTATAAATCTTTAAATCTAATATAAATTTTTATTAGTAAAAAATATCACATTTTCTAAATGACAGAATAGTAAACAATAAAGAGTATTAATTTTACATAAATTGTAATACATAAAATATTTTGTTTACTTTGCTCTATACTGGAAGTGTACTCTTAATAGAAGTGTTATATCGCCATGCTAATTCTTTGAAAGTGTCCTGATTTTTTACTCTGAATAAAACGAAGTCTCAAAATATCTTTAACGAATTTGCTCTTTCCAAAAAGGGACTTGGTTTTTTACAGTGAAAGCCATAAATACTTAATTGTGCTCGAGTATTCAGAAATATTTAGGAAGTTAAAAAATGATTGGGATTTTCTTCGAAACTTTGGTTGTATTTCAGAGTAAATTTACATTCAGTGTGAATGTAACAATAAATTCAGAGTAAAGTTACATCTAGCAAATGACAAACTTGGGCAGTAATGGACGTCGTGGATTCTTTGAAGAAACAAAGTGATTGCTTTGGATATATCCATGCGAGATTAATAGCCGTGCGTGAAAACGCAGCACCGAATTGCAGAAGTGCAAAAACAGCGAGCATCCAATAGAAGTGCTCAAGCCGACATTATTCGATTTGATAATAACAAACAAGCAAATCACGGATGCAACAACTTTGCATACCATTATCTATTCGAATTTAAAGACATCAGTGATCTATATACTCTCATCTGTTCATACTCTCGCCGCTCAACAGATGCAAAAGCGTATAAAGGTTAATTTATCATTTGCCATACTTTTTAGCGAATTAATCCAGGATTATATTTGGCTTCTACGTTTCTTGATCGATATCAGCGTTGTTGTGTAACGCAGACAAAACTTTTTTAATCTATAGTCAGACATAAATAGTATAAATTCAACTATCAAATCTAGTTTATAGTTCTCGATTGTTTTAAGGAATGGTATTTTTGTCAATACCTGATCAGGCAGTCTGTCCGTTGCAATTATTATACCTTTGTTGATATGTGGCCAACTGTTACTTCTTTGAGTTCTGGCACAAAGTACCGAAAAAAATGCAGTTTATGGAACGGCAGCACATTTAAAACCCTAGCTCTAGAAACCCAGAGTTAGAATTGCTTATTCCCAAAACTAGTTGCAACTGGATTTTAAATCAGAAGAAAAGTCTGCTGATCGATTGGCTACCTTCTCAAGAGAGCATTATCAAAAAGCGGTACTACGAGTCGCCGCGGGATATATGACAATTTCACATCTTCGTCGCTATGCTGCACTGCTTCACACCCCATATTTGCCGAATCTTGGGCCAAATAATCACCATTTGTTTGGAACGAGCAATGAAAGAACCCTGAGCTCTAGAAACCCAGAGTTAGAATTGCTTATTCCCAACGACTAGCTTGCAGTCAGCTACAATCCAAAGAATGGTCTGCTGATGATTGAGCTCAGCCTTGCTCAAGAGCGCATTATCAAAAGCGGTACATACGAGTTTGCCGCGGGCTCTGACAATTTCACATCTTCGTCGCTATGCTTTATCCTCGCTTCACAAAACAAAAGTATTTGCCGAATTATTGGGCCAAATAACGCACTCAAGTGTTGCTTTGACTAAATGAAATAATGAGTTCCGTGAAGATTTTTCTAACGACGAGCTTCAGTCAGCTACATCCAAAGAATGGTCTGCAGTAACTAGAGCCAGCCTTGCCTGAGCGAAGACAAAAGTACATAGACTTTGAAGGGGGCTGCCTCCAATTAAATGTGTGCTTACTTTATCCTCGTAAAAAAACAAAAGTAGTGCCAATTATTTTCTAACGCCTCAAGTGTTTGCTTTTCCTTAAAGAAATAATCTTTTCCGGAAGTTTTTTTAAGGATAGATAGTTACAAAACAGCTAAAGTGTCGGTGATAATGGTATTCTACACAATAGTACTGCTTAATTAACAGTCATGCCATCAATTTTGTGAGTTATCAACGTAGTTATTTCAGTAAATAAAAGGTGACTATAAAGGAAAATTGTTAATCGAGTTCAGACATAGCTAATGAATGTTAATTAGAGTTGGATTCGGTGCCTTGTTGATAAATACATAAGGTTAGGCAGTTTTGAATTTTTAAATATCTGCTTATTACAGCCGTATTAGTAGCTACAAGTATTATTTCTAAATAAAAGGACTATAAAGGAAAATTGTTATTGATTAAGAGTGTGCTAATGAATTTAAAAGAGTTGGATTGGGGCCTTGCTTGTTCTTTGTTGGGCAGTTTTGAATTTTCCTATCCTATTATCTCAAATGTTCTAAATGTTCTTTGAGCACTTTTTCAGATAAGATGATGAAATTGTAAGTTTGGGATTGCAAAACTGTTTTTTTATATAGTTGTGAGTGAAGAACCAAGAAATTTCAATTCTCGAATTATTTAAAACCGGCCTTTTACTACCTGTTTATAAAAGTGAAATTTAAAGACCTTATCCGTTTAAATGATTAAACTGGACAACACTACATTTGTGTACCTATTAATTTTTATTATAAAGGGAAAAATAGGTTTAGTTTCGAAAGTTGTTCATTAATACTGAACTAAATAGCTAAATAAAATAGCATTGGTCCACAGAGGTCTTTTTGTTGACAACTATTTTGAGAATGTGTTGTCTTGGATAAAAAATAGTGTTGACTGAAAGTAATATGTTTGTTGAAGAATTTTATTTTATCAAAATGGTGGCAATTCAAAATAGGTTTGCGAAATTAATAGTGTAGCATCACTTTTACGGATTCAGCATTGATTTGAAGGAAGATTCTTACGGTGTGTACAATGGTTTCTTGCAAATCCCAGTTAATGAGATTGAAGTTATGATTTCAATGTATAACTTATTGAAGGGTAGACCAGTTAAGAAGTGAGTAGGCTCAAGCAATTGTCTACATTAATTAGTTTAATGTTACCAATTTCTTATGCATAGCATATTTAAAAAAGCATTATATAGAGTGAGGGATGTATATGAATGTGACTCATCCGTTTCTCTGATTTTGTTAATCTTCGAGCGAATTTGGTTTCTTCTTCATGAAATTCCATTAGAAAAATCATAAATAATCCCGAAGATTTATTTTAATGTGAATTGAAACAAAAATAGTGATATGATATACACAAAGAATATCTTGTTTTGTCTTTTTACTCAAATGAATTTTAAAAATATTAGCAAAACTTAAAATAAAAGTTTAATTGCATATTTATTAGCCGAGCAGATTTTTAATTTTTGTAAATATAATCGCGGTACCTTGTAAATCAGTTTGACATTAAATATTTAAATTATGTGTCATGTTTTTTACTTATTGTTAGTAGCCCAAATTCGTAGGTACTAAATAGAAGAAAAATTGGGAATTCCCGTGGGTGCTTCTGAAATTTTCGAAAACCAAATAGCCATCGCAGCAAATTAAATGAGTAGTTAAAGAAGCTGGGGAACATATTAGCCCTGCACTCGTCCGCTATTTCAGCAGCCGATAGACCTCTTGGCGAAATGAAGGACAACCCGAAAGACAAATTCGCGAAGCGCAGCGTAGACAGGGTCAAGTTCAGCAGAAAGCCGAACAGAGCGCCGCCCGAGAAAAGTGACTCCGAAGGCCGCAACAAAAACTCAAAATCTCCAATCAGGGAATTGTGCACGAAAACGTGCAAAGCCCAGGATATCGTGTCGGCTGCTATCGACTACGGACTTGCGCACGGGATCGTCTGTAAGAACGGAAAATATTTCTGGTTTTCTGATGGAAAGCTTACCAAGAGATCAATGACACCGGGCGTAGCCCTGAAGAAAGGATATCGCATTAGCAGTAGCCGTACTCAACGGATTTCATCGTCGGCGAGCTCTAACGAAAGCCTTTTGAATTATTCCAAACAAATGGAATTAGATAGGTCTGTGGCTAGACCGCCGACGAAAAGAACTGTCTCCATGAAAAGCGTCAACAAAAGGAAGTTAAGATCAAAACTGCAGAAGAATATTAGACGAGTTCCGATGTATAAGAGAAAACTGAATCGCGTTGGCTACAGAAACAAGACTGATGTCTTATCAGAATCGGCTTCGAGTTTGAGCTCTTCATTTTCTAGACAACCATTGCGCAAAATAAGGCCAAAATGTCGCAAAAGGAATAACCTTCTTTGTTAATTTTGGTATATTTTAAAAAATTGATTTGTTCTGTGAGTATTTTTTTATTTGAGTTTAGTTATTTGAAAATATACGTTTGTCTATATTTACATATACATTTTGCACTGTAAATGTTAACAAGGCTGTTTATATAATGTACTATAGTATAAAATTATAATAAATGTATAGAGATTAAATTGAACAATGTTATCTAAATTTGTTGGTGTAATACAATGGATTTGAATACAAACCTGTCGAGAAAAAACAGAAAGTATACAACTTACAATTTTTACTATGGTTTTATCTTGTCTCTATTAATTGTTATCATTATCCCAGATTTTTAGATTAAACTATGGGTACTAGATCATAAAAATAGAAAATAGGAACTATTACTTTGCTGGTAATGAGTGTATACTGAGGAAAAATAAAAAATATAAAGGCAATTAAAAAAACATTTTACTGATAGAGAATGGACCTCTTTTAAAGGCATTGACAAAAATCACAATTGACATTTTTATAGCTTGCACTGGCACGAAACACATAATGCAATAGCATCGCAGTTTTTTTCTAAAATATTATCTGCAAACATAGTAAAATGTACAATAGTTTATTAGAAATATCACGCTCGGTTGCCTTTTCTTTAGAGCCAAACCGCATTTTAATATCAAAGTCTGAAAAAGTTTATTTATATGATATTTGTTATCTTTTTATCTTTATTCTACGTTGTAGATGTTTTGCTCTTTTTCTTTATGGTTCTCTTTTGTTTTCCATTATACCTTCTTTATTCCAAGTTTTGTTAAAAGAATAAACAAAGGTTACATTTATAGGTAGGTAGTCCATAACAATATCACAACTCAATTTTGATAAGAAAAAGACTTTTCCTTCAAGGAAAGTGTCGATGCAGGGGTTACCAAAAATGAAAAAAATTATTATTTTTTGAGCATTTCGAGTATTCAACAAATAAGTATGAACAGCACAATGATTTCTGAAAGATCTTAATTCATTTGTTTTTTATGCACCTTTCTAAAAAAATAAATTTTAATAAGGCAATATTTTGTAAAACAATGATTGGTGAATGTTTTTTTAAACAGAGTTATCACCTCTCATGGATATTGTAATTTGAGAGGGATCGAAGTTTTTCTTTTCAATGATGTTTGAAGTATTCTACAAAGTTTTTAACTTCAAATGTTTTAAACCCACACGCTCTACTAAAACTAGTAACTTTAGATTTTTGGCACACGCCACTTCTTCAAAAACAACTTATCAAAATCATATCTTTTTTTTGAACACATCCATTTGTATAGAATTTATAAGAAACCAATGTAAATTACGTTTGTTCGACATCGTTTTTAAAATAAACGTAATACTTCATCTCTAAAAGATAAGGAACATTACAGAAATGAAAAATAAAATAAAGAATTATGTATAACATAAACAATTGCCGATTTTTATGTGACAGAATCACCACAAAAAAATAAAAACTTAAATTTTTTATGATTAGGTTTTAAACTGGCGCCAATTTTTACCATCCCCGACCAACATTTTTAAATGAACACTTGGTACGTTATGTAGGTAAGCGTGGAAATAATTTTAGAAAAACTTGCTTAAGTGGCCAAAAGTAGTTTAGACGGTAGGGGGAATCAAAAAAAAAATTTAAAACAAAATTTGATACTCTCGGGTGACAGTGCTCATTATGTTGTGGGCACAGAAAACAAATGGTTAATCAACTTGCCGTTGACGGTGGCAAAAAATGTTTTAACAATTAGAGGAATCGACGGCCACTGATCACTGGTGATGATAACATTTTAGATGCAATATTTCAACACAGAAGAATTGTTTGGCCAATTTTCACTCTTTATAATCTACTATTTACCGAGCAGAGCCACTGAAGTAGGTTAACAAAAAATTGACATTACCGTTTGTTTGAATTTTTTTTTGGCCACAACCATTCAAGCCACACTAATAAAGCTTGGCACAATTAAAATTACTTATTCTATGACTCTGTAGTTAAGTACAAAGTACGTGAAAATATACTACAAAAATGATTCTGACCGACCACTTCTAACCATGTAAAATTGCTGAGTATTTTAGTAATTTCTGGTGGCTTCTCTATCTTTTTCTCCCCCTTTCTTTCTCTACTCCCTCTCTCTTTCCTGTACCTCTCCTTCTCTATCTCTATCTCTCTCCCTCTTTCTCCCTTACTCTCTATCTCTCTTTTCCCCCTCTCTCAACAAATGTCAAAGACCGAGAGGAAGTGGCCACTAAGTATCGATGCAAAGATCTTGCCATGCCAACAAACGTAAGCCTATCGATTTTTTATTCTACCCACTCGAAATAGAGGAGCCTGAGATGGCGTTTACATCGTATGAGAGCAAGTACACGTTTTGCGCATGTTTCCGACTTTATGCCGCGTATCAGAGAGCACAGCATTCACACAGCATTAGCCACTGAAAGCAGGCATCAAGTGTAAATCAGTTTGGGTGGCGGCCGTTAGCTATGAGTGTGGTATAAGTTTGAGTATTGACAGTGGATTTTCTAATGTAAAAACAAGCTCACCTTGTAATTAGGCAGAGTATAGCATTTATTTAAAACTGAAATAATTCTTTCTCAACACTAAATTTTTGGTACGTTTTAATTAGTCATAGATGTAGTAAAACACCCGCACATTGGACAAATTAATAGTCTGCAAAAGTACCATCTCAGCACCGTGATTCATAAATTTTAAATACAGTGTCAGATTAAATAGTAAACAGCAAACCGGTGTGGGAACGTAATTTATTGTTTGCATTAAGTAAGCACTGCAATGCTAGTGATGTAATTCTCATTAGTCTAATCTTGTTATATCAGTTTCAATAGCTATGACACAACTACACCTACTCTAAAATATTTTTATTAATCCACTTTGTTTTCATGCAAGAAGATTAATATCTGCTTGGACTACAAGAGCAGACTTTGTCTAACTCCATCAAAATATAAAACTTTAACTGAGCAATCGTAAGGTAGTTGACAGTTCTAGTGGGTTTAATTTATTAAGAATGCAATATTTTTAAAACTTGTATTTGATGGATTCGTTGAAACTTTTTGCTCGTTCTTCTACCCCCATATAAAGTGGAAGCAATTCTGCCTGAGAGATAAACACTAATGTATTGGAAGATACTGATATTGTCAACCGATTTATTTCAAGAAGTTTAAACTTTACTAAGTCCAAAATTATAGGTGGCAGATTTGATTCAGTTTACAAGCAATTAAATTAACTTTTTTTTGATGAAGTATCTCAGTGCACAGTTTACTACACTAATCCAGTTAATTCCTTTGTCTGCTTTATTGATTTAATAGTCTAACACGCAGAGCTTTTCAAATATCTTATAATAACCTTTAAACTTTTAATCTTTCCCATTTTGTTTACTGAAGATGTTTTGTAGTACATAATACATAACTTTGTTTCAGCCGTTCTCAGTTATGTCTTTTTTCACAATTTTTCCCTAACTTTATAATGTAAATTATTCTAGGGAGATCCTAAATGTTATTACAGAAACTGTACATAGATAAGATAAAAGAAAGGCAATACTCAATGCTTAAAATTGTTTTTATTAACTCCATATTTTTTCTACTATGGTAATAAATTCTGAAATATTAACTATTAGTGGTTTATTACACATTAAAATTGGTATGTTTCTAAAATCAATATTAATCACGACAGCATAAATCGTGTACTATGTACATAGCTTACTTAGGACGTTTAAAACTCCGACTGTGCTACATATTACAATACTTGATCAATGCGTGTCTAAATATAGACTGTAGTGCCATGTCATAGCACACCATATGGTGTGTTTTAACGCACAGAAATGCAGTACTACCAGCGAAATTGCGAAAACCATAAAAGCAGACAATTATGGGCAGCAATGGACAATATGGTTTCTTTAAATTAAAGATGTGATTGTCAAATGTCTATACGAAGTTAGTAGCCATGTATATAGATCCTAAAAATGTGCTTTGCTGAATATGGAAGTTCAAAAGCAGTAAAAACTATGCTGATAATAGCAAACAAGCGACCTACATTTGATGCACTGGCAGAGGCAACAGATTTATCTCATAGAATTTTGAATACTGTTATCCATGAGCAGAAACACTAGATGCAATTCTACGATGTGAATTTATAGACTTTATTTGCGTGTTTAGTTACAGCATATAAATAATGATTCTAGCAGGAGACAACTGAAAAGAAGATGCTCCGAAATGGCAGCACGTTAGAAGCCCTCGTCTTATGAGGTCATGAACGGGACTATTTATTCTAAAAAAATCGTGATTATCTTTTGAGTCCAGAGGAAGGATTTTTCTATCGGATTGATTTCCTCTACATAAAACTATTAATAGTTTAATAATGGAGACGCGGAGCCATTATTGGTTTTCCATAAATAGCTAGCTTCATGTGAGTTAAATCTCACACTCGCACAAAATGTGGACAGCTGTCTCCGTTTTCACATTATCTGTAACTCAGGTTTCCATTGTGTATTCGTACTTTGTTGAGAAAACAATGTTTTGTAAGGAGATCTATAATAGTTAGCAACTGATTAGCAGTTTTTCAGTTTGTTTACGAGATGGTTCTTTTATAAAGTTTCTGACATATTTTTGTCCCGGTATTTTTTTAAGTTAATAGCGCCAAAAATTTAGCGGCCGGAACCGAAAACTTTGCGGCCACTTCCGATCAAACCGGTCCCAGGATTTTCCAATAAGGCTGATTTTTCTGGACTTTACTTGTGGTCCTTAGTTGAATACTGAAAACTTTATTTCTCTATCTATTACAGATCAATAATTATAAGGCGTGACAAATGAATGGCAGAAATAGAAGCTTAACTTTTGACCCTCAGTTTACCCCTGTTGGGGGTCGGATTAAAAATTCCCGAAACGCGGGTCCTTTCAATTTGGCCGAAGACCATTCCTGCCAACTTGCACGTTTCTAACTCCAACCGTTTTCGAAAAGCCTAGAACTTTGGACCCCCATTAGGCCCCCTTGGGGAGCGAATTTCACAAAATTCTTTCTTAGTACGTCCCTACGTCACACAGAGAGTTTCAAGGTTCTAGGTTCGGCGGTTTAGGGTGGGCGTTAATGAAACAGTGAGGGCTTTCTCTTTTATACGTATAGATATGTCTGCTCCCTTTCCAGACCCGGCCTTTAATCCGTCTGTATACCACATCAATCTTTCGATGTTTATATTGATTGCTTATTTTACTCCATAATATGTTGAATGCAAATTTTAGCGTCGTATCGTCTGTTCTCGTAACTAGTATGCCTTCACTCTTATGTCCAGTTGTCAGATGGCCCGCCTTCATATAATCTTGCGCAGGCTATTAAGAGGCATTCCTGCCTCTTTCATGATTTTAAAATAAATAGGCGGAAGGTCTAGCAATAGCCTTATTGACCCTACTGGTGTTGTTCTTATGTTGCCCGTGATTCCCAGACAAGCAAGTTTTTGTCTTACTTAGTAGGATTATTGCGATTCTTTACGTAATAAATGTTGACCATACCAAAGCTGCAATAATATCATGTTTTTGACCACCATGGTGTATATCCAATATATCACTTTTGGTTTTGGATCTGTTTTTCCACGAAGTGGAAGTAAGTTTTGAGTCTAAAATAACTCCAAGATTCTTTACTTCACCTGATAACTATTTCTTCATCTAGGAGCCTAACAGGTCCCAGTCCCTGTAGATTTCACTTTCTTGTGAATTTTAATATGGTAGATTTTGAGGGAATTATGTTTAGTTCCTTTGCATCTATCCAATTTATAACCAGGTTTAGGGCCATTAACTCTATTGTTAAATACTTGGGGTAATACGACTAAGTTCTTTGTATATCCCAGTGCTCTATATTTGTTCCCTTTTAACAGTTCGTCTGTTACAAGGTTCTACAGATGATGAAACAGAACTCCTCCATGCTGTCATCCTCTTACAATCCAAGCCATTATTATTTCAGCCACCAGGATAGACACACTAAACTTTCTTTGCCATATGGTCTATCCACCTGCAATTTAATGTTATAGTTTGTGCGCAAAACATTTGTTTTAATAAGTTTTATTACTTTCTTTGATATCAAAAGAATTTATGTTTTGTTTTTTCCATTTTTTTTTCGTTTGAGTTCAATTACTAACACTGCAGCCTCATGGACTTATTATGCCTACTAACATGCAACCTTACATACTATTTACGAATTAGAACATCACATGCATCTAGAAGTTTCCAGCGTGACTCCAACTTTCGTTACTTAGTGTATATCAAATATATTTCTTTCTTGCACGTCTACCATTAGCTATATTGTCAATAGATTTGTTGTACACTTGTTCTTTTATTACTATTCTTTGTTTAAATTTTTGTTGCTTGGTTATTACCTAGATATTTTGGTAATAACATTTAGATTATTATATTTTTACTCGACATTCTTTGTCTGTCTCGTTTATTTGTATTACTAATAATTTTAATTTTTTCCATTCAACTCGTTAATGTCTTATGTTTTTGTTTTGAATGTACTAAGTTATAAAACAAAAAAAAATGCTTTATAATTACAATTTTGTTACTCCAATTCATGGGTATAATTTTGAACGATTTTGTTTGCGTTTAAATTTTACTTTCCTTACAATGTTTAATGTAATTTAGAGCTTACTCTTAGCGGTTATTATTTTTTGATACTTATTTTTTATATCTTTTTGATTCACTACATTTTATATACAAAAGTCGGTTTGTGAGAAAATATTGAGACCCCGCTTAAAATGCAAGTCTAAACTTATTTACCCAACACTCAGAATGATAAAATATGAGGTTGATAATATTATTTCGCAATGTAGATTGTCGCCAACATTAGTATTATTTTATAACAAACGTTGGCAGTGAAGTTGACTACGCGATAACAAAATAAATGTTTTACAGCGTTACTTTAATTTTTAGGGAAGGTGTCAGCGGTGAACGATGGGCAGAGTGAACAGAAAGCTTTTGCCCATAAAGGCGCATTTCTTCTTTTTCATGGCAGGTGAGTTTCCAACTTTTTATGCGTATTGTAATGTATTCTTCATTAAAATTCTAGCGAATCAAAAAAAGTCTGTAGAAGTTGCTTATGTAAAAGTTTTAGTCTCTAGTGAATGTAATTGCGGTTTTGGTTTTATCAGGAGGAAAATATGCTTGAAAGAATTATCGGTCATTTAGCTGATAAATTTGCGATTGATTAGATTCGACTCTGTTGCCTACTGTTTTAGTTAACTCACTTTTAATTCACAAATATAGGAAAACTAATATCAATTTACAATTATAATTAACTTTTAAAATTGGACACAAAAAATTTGAGCACACCAAAAACTGCATTCAATAAAAAACATAAAAATTAAATTGCACCTGTAATTATTTTTTCCTTGTAGATGCTATAAATATTTAAACACTCAGCATAATTTTAAATTTTTGTAGCTAATTTTCAATTGAGTCTCGCAGTACAAAGTTTCGTTGGCCGCACTGGTTAAATTCTCAAGTACAGCTGATAAGCTCTGTAGATCGTAGAACAGCTGACATCCAGATAAGTGGCAATTATTTTTATTTATCGCGTTAATGGTAAAAATCAATCATTTTAAAAAGGGGCTTGATACTGATTAACATGCAGAATACTAGTCTCGGGCTCAATCTCTATCCCAGCCCCAGAGCTACCAGTGAACATCAAGGCATAAGATTGATCTTTACCTTTAATCTAAAGTCTATCTTAATTTCCTGTAATTGAACTATTTCAATTATTTTTAACATTTACAATTTCTAACAATTTTCATTTATTATAAAATATATCAACAGCAATACTCATACCCAGACCTAGAAATTTCTTAAAGTTTAAAATATACCGACGTGCAAGTAGTTGCCGATTTCAATATTAAAACTTTAAATAAAAAAAAATTTCGGCAAGAAATCTATATAATTAATATTACTACAATCTAAAAAATAACATGGAAATTTAAAACACCAACTAATTTATCAACTAGCAATTCAGTACCACATACAAATTATTTTAGTAATGGTAAAATAAATAAAACTTCTCAAAATATTCAAAAACCCTGTCCATAATTTATTCAAGAAATTATAAATTATTTTGATATTTTTATTCCACATTTCCCTCAATAGAATACAAATTAAAAATGAAGAGTAGAAGTAAAGTTAAATTTAAAAGGAATTACACGTTACAGTTTCATGCCTAGGAATACTCATAATACTGTGTACAAATATAACCCGGAATTTTTAATTTATAATGCGCGGGCATTTCGTTGGGCACAAACCTTTTTTAGTTTTAAATTGTTAGGACTGACATCTGTGTCAAAGTTTAGGTTAATATCTTAATTAGTCGAAGAGTGACGCTCGTTTTCGTAAACAACCAAAATTAACTTTTTCGATTTTTACCATGTCAGAAAATATTCAACAAAGAAGTTCGATTAAATTTTGTGTTAGAAATGATATTTCTGCTGCGGAAACGCTCAGAATGTTACAAAAAGCCTTCGGTGAACAGGCTATGTCTAAAACACAAGTATACGAATGGCATAAAATGTTCAAAGAGGGTCGTGAAGGCGTTGAAGACGAACCACATCAAAGACGTCCAAGAACATCAACTGACGAACAGCACGTCGCGAAAATTAAGGAATTGGTGCTCCAAAATCGTCGATTGACAACTAGAGAGCTTGCTGACATCGTTGGCATTTCAAATGGATCAGTCAACACCATTTTGAAGGAAGTTTTGTGCCTCAAAAAAGTCAAATCTCGTTTGGTTCCAAAAACCCTCAATTTATTCGTGACCATTTCGCTAAAAATTCTACCCATGTCGTTCCGCAACCGCCGTATTCGCCTGATTTAGCTCCCTGTGGCTTCTGGCTATTCAGCAAAATGAAAAGACCGCTCCGGGTAAAAGAGATTCAAGCCGAATCGAAGAAGGTGCTGAAGGCCATACCGAAACAGGACTTCTCAAAGTGTTTTTATGAGTGGAAAATTCGCTGGCATAAGTGCATCGCAGCCGAGGGGGATTACTTCAAAGGCGATGAAATAGATTTTTAAGAATAAGTAAGGATTTCAAAAATTATAACAAAATTCCGGGTTATATTTGAACACAGTAGTATATGAAATAGACCGAATAAAATCCTTGTCATTATTTTCTATAGATCAAGAGTTAAAGTCCATGTCGGGTTACAAGATTATCCGTTAGGGGTTTCCTAGGATAACGGATAAGAGAATGTCTTTAAGATATGGGTAGTATTGAGTAAATCAAATGCTCGAGGTAGATCAAAACTTGATTGAAGAAAAGTTTTACTTGGAAGAAATGATTTCAAAGTAGTAACGCACTGAGAAGCATAACAGCAACAGCAAAAATTGTTGTACTACGATATAGAAAAAACAGGAAATTATATTGTTATAATTTAAAAAAATAGTACATCAAAATTAAGGAATGGCGTATACACGATGGCCCTGAAAGGCCTTTAAATCAACCGGATTTGCATTCAATTAGATTCATTAAAATAAGTTGAAATCCAAGTTCATAGCAAAAACGGTAGAGCCATTTTCTCAAAAATCAAAATTTAAAATAAAAAATCATAAAATCAATAATTTCAGTTTCTAGGCAGTTTATAAATGAAAATTATATCATTATTTATATAGTGTAGTATTCTCTATGTCTTAACATTGTTCGATAGACATTTTCATATATATCATTCACACATATTACAGTACAAATATAACCAAGGTTGTGTACTATAATAATGTACTAACTAGTACAGAAATATGATTTTGTTTTGAGTTTTTCATGTTGGCAATAGTGTTATAATGTCTCTCCATACTTTGGCATCTCTGAGTTATCCATCTGGAGCACTTCATCTATTTTCTCGTCAAGTGGCGGAAGATCGATTATGGTTCGCGTTCCGTTTCCAGATTGTCATCTATTCAAAGAGACCGCAGTCAGTGATTTTTATTATTTTCCGAATGTTGCTTGTTTTCTGGTATTGTTGATGAACTGCGGATTGAGCTTATACGCTGCAGAATCGTTCTTTGGCAAATACTAAACCTTGTCAATAAAATGTCTCTGAAAATCCGTGCCGGAACCCATGATGAAAACAACGAAAAAGTGTGTTATTTGTGTTTCAAAAAGAAGACGAATATGCGGAAGATCACTGGAGCTCTTCAACAGGCGGTTCAGGAAAATTTCCCTTATAACCCTGAAGATGGTTTTTTTCCACGGGTCATATGCAGTACGTGCAAAATTCTTATTTACCGAGCAAAAAAAGGATCCGAATGTATCTGCTGTTCAGATACCCGATTGTTCGACCTTTTCCACCTTTGCCGAAAAACAAATGCACAAGGAAGCAAGAGAAAACAAAATATCTGTGCAAATTGTGTGAACTTGTAAGAGCACCAGGACATCAGAACTTTGTGCAGCGAAACATCGGTGATAAGAAAAATGCTTCGAAGACATGCGATGCACGAGATACAGAAAATCGTTAGAAAAAGGACAGCACATTTTTTCTGCAACAAACAATTATGCAAATATAGTCCAATCGATTCAATTAAATTATCTCCAAAATGCAGAATATGAGTCATACTCTGGACAGCTATTTCACTTCCAAGGAGTGTAATGCAAGTCGAACCGAGAAGAAAACTAAGAAGTTCAAAACTACGGAAACATTAGCATATTGTTGTGATACTGATGAGCTGTTGGAAATCATTAGAAAAACGAGAGATGTGAAGGAAACCCATTTGAAGTTTGGAATTGATGGCACAAAAACTGACTACCACTGATGAACCTCCATTCAAGATCTTGATCGACCTTGTCTTTCTATTTGCGGACGAATTTATCACTTCTCATGTTAGCAGTTGCCTCTTTCTGGTGATCAGATTTCCTGTGTGGATGTCAACACTATTAGTGAGTGGACGAGAAATGTGAAAGGAAAATTCCAGCTACAACAAAATTGCATCGATAAATATCATCAAGGGCGTGTAAATGAAGCAGAAATATATCATTATAAATGTTGGGATTTCTTTTAGATGAGTAGTCCAATTTCTGCTTCAAAGGAATAAAGAAACATTTTTAGTGTTGGCATGCCTGTATGAATAAAGATAGTAATTTTAAAGAAATGTAAGCGACACCCCCTATGCATCTATTAATAAAGTTGTTGCGAATGAAGCTAAACTTTTCAAGATACCCTCGTATTTGAAAAAATATTAAGAATCCTGTACATGTTTAATAATTTTTTAAATAATAATTCTGTTTTTATATACCTAAATATAGAAAATTATAGAAATTTGTGACTATTTTCAAGTAGAGCCTCTTCGTCGGCTTTACGACACAAATTAAAGTTTGCCGGATTTCACTCATTTTATCCTATTGAAGCTACTCTGAGATGTATCATATTGTCTAGCAAGAATGAGTTGTTCCGGTTGTTAGTTGATGTATTAACTGTCTTTATAGGAATGGAAAATTACAAAATTAAGCATTTTTTCCAACGCTTTCAACAATATAGCTAAATAAACTGATTTTAAATTATTCTACTTTAAATATTTTAAAACATTGTTTCTTTTGTTTTCAACTTTTAAAAATATCGGGAGTACAAATTAATTCGGTCCGTTTTTTTGGTATAAAAAATATATTTATTTCAAAACAATATAAATAAACAGATTAATAGAAGTATTGTCCATTGCTGGCTACTACATTTTCTCACCTCTCAGGCAATTTTCGAATTTCATCTCGAAAAAATGTCTCCTCTTTTGAGGCGATCCACATTTGGAGCCAATTTTCGATTTCTTCGAAAGAAGTGAACCGGTGATCCGCCAAATCGCGCTGCATCCGTCGGAACAACCAGTAATCAGAAGGAGCAATGTCCGGCGAATACGGCGGGTGCAGTAAAATATCCCACTTGAGCGTTTCTAAATAATTTTTCACGACTTGTGCAACATGAGGCCGAGCGTTATCATTCAAAAGAATAACTTTGTAGTGTCTTTCCTCGTATTCTGGCCTTTTTTCTCGTAATTCCCGACTTACACGAATCACCAGGTTTTAACAGCTCATAATATACAACACCTCTTTGGTCCCACCAGATACAGAATAAGACCTTCGAACCATGAATGTTTAGCTGTGGTGTTGATGTTGAGTTCGATGGCAACGATTGACCGGGCTTAGCGTAGTATTTTTTTTTCTTGATATCATCATAAAATATCGACTTCTTATCCTTAGTCACAATCCGACGCAAAAAACTCTTTCTTTTTTACCTTTGAAGCAGCTGCTCGCAAGTGAAAAATCGCCTTTTAGCGTCTCTTGGTTTCAGTTCATCAGGCACCCAATTGCCTTGCTTGTGAATCATTCCCATGAATTTTAATAGTACTGAAACTGCTTGTTGTGCCACTTCCAATAATTATGCAAGCTTCTCTTGCGTTTGACTCGGATATTCATTGAGTAATGCCTTCAATTCTTTGTCTTCGGATTTTTTTGGCTGTCCAGGGCGAGGCTTGTCTTCAACATTAAAATCACCATCCTTGAAACGTCGAAACCATTCCCGACATGATTTATCAGGTGGTGCATTGTCACCGTAAACTTCTCACAAACATTCTATGCGTTTCAGCTGCACTTTTGTTCCAATTAAAACAGAAAAGTAAAACTTCCCGCAAATGTTGCTTAATTACCACAAATTTTGACATTTTTAACACAATAAAAAATAGGTGTTTTGTATAAAACTCAAAGCAATATGAACTGTATATTATTCACAGATGTATAACCTCTCTGAAACCACCGCAATCAGCTGTCACTATGAAACATTCATAACAACCAGAGCCATCTTTTCAAAACGGGCCGAATTAATTTGTTCTCCCATTATAAACTCAACCGATTTATGATTATTTTTAACATATTTTAGTTATTAATTTGTTTATACTATTTTGGTACATATGCAAACTAAAAACCCAATATATTAAAATTTTAGCTTTATTCAAAAATAATTTAATAACACCCCCAGAAAGACAAAAAAGCAAACATTTTAAACATTTAAATTAGTTTATCTCGGGCTTTATAAAACACGTGTTATATAAAATTATTTTATAAATAATTGCATAATCTTTTTGTTCAAAAACGATCTGGCAAATGAGTTCTCTTTAAACTATTCTATACTACACTACTGTTACATTGAAATTACAGCACCGTTAAATGCAAATTATGCTACTTTGATATTTTTATCTTAAGTTAAACTTACTATAATGAGAAAATATGTTCACACCACTGCACATGTAAACACAGTGTTTGGAGTGTTTCATTGTTAAATCCTATTTTTAGGATCATAGCAAGCTTATAAAAGCACTGAAAATACTCTGAGGGGGGCAGCAAGCTGTAAGCTGATAGAGAATGTGTTAGCAAATGAGACAATGAACGGTAGGAACAATACTTACGAAAATAAACATTAGCACAGGACACCAGCTGGTAGGTAGAATACGTCCAAAAAGTTGAGTTGCGGGCTTTACCTAGCGCTGATTGGTAAGCAATAAAATTCTCAAGCTGAAACAGTGACTACAAATTTTGAAGAAAAAGGTGTGAAATTATTAAAGTAAAAATGTCAGGAGATAAATATTCGACGGATGAGGGAAGAAGGAAAAGACTCAGAGAGGATCAGATATTCGGTAATAGCCCGAAAACATAAACGCCTACAAAGGTAACCAAAAGGAGCTATGAAAAATTGGACCTACTAATCAACATGGTTAGGGGTTCACAAGTAGATCAGAAGCAAACAAGAGACGAACAAGAGCTAATCAAAAAATAAATTAAAAAGATAAGAAAAACAAATTATTGAGAAGAGAAAATCAAGAATTAAAAACAGAAAATGAACAAGTTAACGAAAAACTAAAAAAAGGTGCGCGGAGGAGTCTAATAGCATGAAAAATAAAAAACAAAAAATAATGTATTAGTATCAGGACTAAAATTTTATTCTAATGATCCTAATGTACTAAAAACCGTTATGAAAAACGTGAGAAGAGAAGAATTGCAAGTGAACACTAAAGTTAAAACTGCATTTAATCAGGAGATAAAATATGCCTCATAGAGACTGAGAAGGAGGAGGATAAGCCAAAAGTCATTCAAAGCAAACACAAATTGAAACGAATACACAAGCCAAGATTTATATTAATGGGAATATGACGAAGAAGGAAAGTGAAAATAGAAAACAAATAAAACTGGCGAAAGAAGAAAGAGACAAAGAAAAATATGTCAAATTTGGATATAATAAAGTAATCGTGAAAGACCAAGTGTGAAAATAGAATAACTACACAGAGAAGCTGAAGAGATTCTCAAAAATCTAGTGAGAAAATATGGTGTTGGGAAATTAATGGTAACGAACATGGCGATGGAAAAGTACAATAAAATGACAAAAAAGTAAACTGGCAAGTGTATATCAGCAGAGAAGAAACATAATGCAGAGATACAAGTCGGCAAAAAAGTGAAAATGGCAAAAAAAAAAACATTAAAATTGGGACGTGGAATATGCGAGGGGCTTTAAGAAACATAGCACAATTTATGCAGTGTTACTCGCTAGACATATTGGCTATGCAAGAGACAAAACAAACATTTATAATAGACGGTTATATATTTCTGAACGGCGGACGTGGCAATAGATATTTTGATATCCTGAGATATCCTGAGACATTGCTAGCTGCGCAGCCATATGTCCGTCGGTCCGTATTCGTGGGACCCACCTTGAAAAAACTTTTCGTATTTTTAGGTCAACATGCAAAATGAACTCCATAGTTTCTACGAAAATGCCAAGTTTAGAGACGATATCACGTACACTTAATCGACATAACAACTTGCTACACTCGCTCAATTATGGTTTCGGTCGGGCTAGTTTGTAGCCGAGGCTGCTTCGATTCATTGTCACACAATTCTCGACCTTCTTTAAACTATTGCAGTCCTGAACGCACATTTTTAACATCCATTACACCTTCATCTCATGATTCACTTAATTGGCGATTAATTTTAATGGACGTTTCATCACGCAACAGGAGAAAACGGATAGTTACATGTTGTTCTTTAACACTAAACGTCGCTATTTAAAGTATACCAAACAACACTCACTGCAATGGCGATAATTCGACCTATGCACATTGTATGGTACTGCCATCTATATCACAAATTCAGAAGTACTTTTCGCATCTTTTCAAATTAACGGCATCTTTCTACTTACTCTCACTGCTGAAAGAAAAATCGGAGACCTTAAAACTTGAACACATCACGTATAGTATTGATATACAGAATGCGAATAAGAGAAAAATGGATAATGGTCATCCTAACTCACTGTTATCTTAAGTGTATAAATTTCCTAGTAAAATTATTATCAACAGAATTAACAACTAAAATTCTCGCAGCCTTTTGAGCAAGATGGACTTCTTAAGGGATACAACAATCATTTACTCTAAAAACCTTAATAGAAAGAACCTAATAACTAATGAAATAAAGAGTAGTGGACTGGAAAGTAAAGTAAAGGATATTCTCAAACAAAATGGGCGGATGACCCTAACGGATGGCTGGCTTGGGATCGAGTGCCTACAGTCCTGATCCAGGGAGGAAGAGGTGGCTTACATCCGGAACTAAACAGAAAGGGTTGGATAATGGTGATGACTAATCTAAATGTTACCTCTTTATATAAAAGAAACATTGTGGAGGTGCACAACAAATGTAATGTTTAAAACTAAAATCCGACGTTTTACTACTAAATTCATTTATTTCTATTTTCATTTCTTAAATAATTAATTTTGTTGAAATTTTAATTTTTTAGTTCTGTCCATCGTGTTCATAGCAGAAATAAAAAATAACTTGTAAATAATATGTATAAAAATAAAAAAATGGATGTTTTTATTTAAGAAAACGGCGCAAAAACGCATTTGTTAGGTATTAACATACATAACAAGGATGTCTCATAATCGCGGTTAATGTCGCGGTTGGAGTCCATAAATGGATACTACCTGTAAGTAAAAAAACATGTTGTTTATGTTGAAATGCATTTATCTTTTCATATTTGTCGTGTACCTAGTTCAATAAGTATCTTTTATATGCATAGTTCGATTCTAAAACACACATTTCTAGGTAGAGGTGACATCGATGTTCTCAGTATCTATTATATATTATGCATAAAACGCTTATGTTTGGCAATACCTTTCAATTCTCAAATACATCCTTACGTAACAAGTAAGTAACTATAGAACCATTAATCATCATCTTCTCTACAATAGGAGATAATGCAAAGACCAAAAACGAATTTTAAAATCTTGCGCTATTGATGGGACAAGATATGCAGTTAACTTTTGATTCCAAATATTATCAACAATAACCACATATTTGTGAGGAAGTTAAGACTGCTATAACTTAATATCAAATATTTTCAAAGTAACTAACATCCCATTATGAGTAATAGTTAAGTTAACAGATCTTAAAAATCAGTCTTTTAAAGAATATCCACACAAAATATTACATTTTTTGAAATTTAAAGATCTTATCACTGTGTAAATACTTGTAAAAACGTATACGGGCCGTTTCAATAGTGAAAGTGTGTGCAACAAAGGACTCTACAGTACGCATTTGACTTTCGCGGCGAGAGGGCGTACAAACAGTAGTCGCCCCGAGAGCAAGAAGGTTCAAGTGCTGACATGTCGCGCGCCCGCATGAGCGGCAACAAAGCCGAATTTGTTTGAAAATTACCTACAACTGTAAAATAACAAGGAAATCGTACATTGCAGAAGCCGTACTAGTTTTACTAACTGAGTTCGCGCTTTACTTTCGAACCGCAAGGACGTGCGAGCGTTCACTCCGCGACCCGAAAGTGCGAGTACGACATTTGGTGCCTGCGATAACCAGCAATCGTTTATCTATTTCTGGTAACAAACTTTATTTATATTTAGCAGTAAATTCGTCAGCTTTTAACTATCACCCCCTACGGGGGTGAATTGAGTGTGCTATCATGTCTGTTCACAAAAGAAATTCCGATCACCTTTCTCCGCCTATCACCGATTTACAAAAGAAATACCAATGGAATCCTGAATCATTACTCGAAAGAAATAAATATTACTTACCCGAACATATCGAGCCGTCTGCCTCAAAAGAAGCAGAGGTCAATGTATCACCTCAAATTAAAATACCACCTATCTTTCTTCACGGCCCAGTCAACCATAAAGAAGTTGTAAATGATATCAAAACTATTATCGAGGGTGAGTTTTCGACGGCTCTCAATTCATCATCACTGAAAATCACATTATCAAGCGACAGCGATTATAGAAAATTAGCGAAACATTACTTAACAAATAAGATCGAATTTCATACTTACCAAAATCCCAACAACAAACCCCTATCGGTAGTTATAAAGAATGTTCCTCCTTCGCTAACTGAAGAAGACATTCATGCTGAGCTAGCGCCTCTCAACCTCCTATAACACGAATTACAAGGCTTTTAAATAAAGATAAAACGCCTATGCCCGTTTGTGCAGTACTCCTCACCGCAAATGCAAAGGCAAACGAAATTTTCAACGTCAAAAATCTATATCACACCGTAGTAACTGTAGAGCCACGAACAATTAATCGTAAAACACCCCAGTGTCACAGATGTCAACGCATAGGGCACACCAAAACTACTGTAGATTAGAACCACGATGTGTACGATGCCAAGGAAATCACTTGTACACTAACTGTGATAAACCTCGAAGTGATACCCCAATATGCATTAATTGCGGAGAAAACCACCCGCTAATTTCAGGGATGCAAATACTTCCATGAATCAATAAATCACCAAGGCAAACGACCTCAGAACGCAACTCCTACAACAAGAAAACTAGATAACAAGCCAGCACCTGCTAACGATATGAGAAACTTTCCTCCCTTTCAAACAATACAAACAACACATCCTTACCTAACCCATCCTGGTTACCAAAAATAATTCTGCATCACGAAACTTCCCCAATAATCAACACTATTCTATCAACCCTCCTAAATCTCATCCAGCCCTACATAGAACAAATCAAACAATTCATATTATCAAATCTCCTTCCTTCCCTTTTCAATGGACAACAAAATTAAAACTCTCTCTCAATTAAAACTCCTTAACTGGAATGCCAATGGCATTACAAAACAAATAACCTTATTTAAGTCATTCCTTATGAGACATTCCATTGACATAGCGTGCGTTTCAGAAACTCATCTAACTAATTTAGACAAACTCAAAATTTCTGGATATCTGATCTACCGAGCTGAAAAAAAAACTTTTCATAAGAACCTTACCAACTGCAGCGGTGCCACCTCTTACAAAGTAGGTCAAAGAAATATCCATACACGTCTAAAACGCAAGCTACCGCAAGACATATATGAAAGTGATAGTGGTGAAAACTAAGTGCCAAACAACAATCAAACCGAAGTGACTGTGAACTTTTTCTATTTCAAGTGGATATTAATTTCCATTCAAATTATTTCATTCTGTTAAGTATTATTTGTTAGAAATACCTTGTATAACAATGTATATTGTTGAGCAGGTACAAGTTCTATTAAAAAAAAAAAAAAAAGAATATCTGGAAAATATAACACCAACGGTTTCTTCCGATTTTGTGGTATGGAAAACTACTAAATGGCTCAAACAACCACGTGAATATATTCCACCTATAAGAATGCCAAATGGTGAATGTGCCAAAACTGATCGGAAAGAATCTTTGAGCCAAATGGACGAAGAAATTAATGAGTATCTAGAGAATCTACAGCAACCAAGCGAACCAGAAACAACCAAAGAGTTGAAGAACATCATTAAAAAAGAACTAAATCCAAGAAAAGCACCTGGCTATGATCTATTTACTGGCCAAGTAATAAAAAAGCTGCCTTACAAAGGAATAGTCATGATGGCTCAACTCTTTAACGCAGTACTGAGATTAAAATACTTCCCTATTCAATGGAAGGTAGCGAAGGTGATGCTCATTCAGAAGCCAGGTAAACTACCCGACGACCCGACCTCGTAGCGACCAATTAGTCTTTTGCCAATAATGTCAAAAATATTGGAAAAACTAGCGTCACTGAAAAAAATCTTATACTAGAGCACCAATTCGAATTCCATAGGCAACACTCCACGATAGAACAAGTGCACCGGGTTGTTGATGCAATAAATAAAACTGATGAAGCAAGAGGCTACTGCGCAGCTGTATTCCTTGATGTCACTCAAGCTTTCGACAAGGATTATTGTACAAACTAAAGCAGAAATTACCAAAACCTATGTATAACATCTTCAAATCCTACCTGCAAGGAAGACTTTTTCGGGTAAGATACGAAAATGAATTAACAACTCTGTACCCAATAACAGCGGGGGTACAACAAGGTAGTGTCTTAGAGCCAATTCTCTACCTTTTATATACCCCAGATCTTCCAATAGATATAAGTGTAACTACTTCAACATTTGCGGATGACACTACAATATTAGCAACTAGCCCTGATCCTGTAGAAGCACATGGGCTACTTCAAAATGGACAAAAAAATGGCACATTAAAATTAACAAATTAAGTCAGCGCATATGGTCTTTACGAAATGTCAGGGACAAGCAATACCGGTAACGATATGCAATCAAATCGTGTCCACAGCAAACGATGTCAAATATTTAGGTATGCATGTAGATAAGGATTTGACGTGGTAAACTCATATATGGAAAAAACGAAAACAGCTAGACACAAAATTTCGTAAGCATTACTGGCTTCTTGGACGAAAATCGCAACTGTCTCTACGCAATAAAATATTACAGTATAACACTATCTTCAAACCAATATGGACCTACGGGCTACAGCTTTGCGGAACAGCCTCGAATTCCAACATAGCTATCCTGGAGAGATTTCAATCGAAAGTCCTTCGTGCCATAGTCGATGCGCCTTGGTTTATGACCAACAAAAACATTTATCAAGATTTAGAAGCACCTTCTGTGAGTGATGTGATTCTAGAATGTAGTGTAAGATACTTACAACGCATTAGCGATAAGTCTATTAGATAACAGTCAGCAGGCTAGAAGGTACACGGACAGTGAAATCATCCTCAAGTGTTTTAAGACTTATATAAATAGGTACTATGGTACTATTGTACCCATCGTCATTGTAAAACCTTAGTTAACTAAGGTAACATTTCATAATTCCATTTAAATTTTATTAGGAGATGCGTAAATTTAAGTATAATGAATATATAGATTTTGCGATAATTGGAACACATCTCTACCATGTTGCAGTGTCGGTCATCGTGCATACTTATTGTTTGTATACTAACAGATTGCACAATAAACGTAAAAAAATTATCATACAAAAACATAGAAATTGCTCAATCCCAAAGTCTACAAAAATGTTTCAGATCTAAACTACTAAACAAGCCCGGCCATATATTTGAAGTTCTTCTAGTAGAACTTAATGCCTTTCCAATGTTCCAATACTTAACACTATCTTACAATTATAAAAATTTTCCCGACAATTAAATATGGTAGATATCATATTTTTTTAAAGCCCGGAACTGGATATCAAAGAACTTACTTCCTCTTTTAATCTGTCATATACCATCATCTGAAAACATTAATTGAAAGTTCAAAAAAGTGTGATACAACGGAATAGCGCACAAGATGGTTTTAGCGAGCCCAGCGTTCTTTTGACGACAGTGGGATGATAAGAACTAAGTCATTATTGACTCTGACAAATAACACTCGCTTTATCCAGCTTTATCCAGTTACGCGATGACTTTAAAGTAATCAAATATTCTTAAAGACTATTAACACTAGCTTAGGTAGAATTTGAACTTGACACAAAAAATCTAAAGGTCGTTTAAAATCCTTATAAGAATCTTATATGGTAAGGAACGACCTCAAAAATAATGCAAAGAAAAGCACCGTCTGATTAATTATATCATATGCGATTCCAAAAATTTCGAATGACGTCGAGATGATCTAATATAGTTTAGTTTAATTTTTCAAATCCTGTTATGCAAAATTGATAATACACTCAATGAGATGTGATCGTATACTAGGTATATAAAATATAACTAGTCTTTGTATATTAGAAAGTATAAGGTTCTAACGCTTCGTGTGGGAGCGAGTCCTGTGAACTGAGAGGTTAAAGCTCTCATATGTTCGCTTTCTCTGCCCGGTCACTGCGCACTATCTTTGATGCGGGTCGATGTATCAAGCATCGCGCCTTAGACGACCGCCTTTATTACCCCTTGTTCGAGTGAACGCAGGTACTCAATTATTTATAGTGACCGAATAGGCCACCCGCCAGGCATCATATAGCCCTGGGAATAGAACCCGGGTCCGTCCGCACCTCAGCCCGCCCTTCAACGACGAACCCACGCTGGTATATTTGAAAGTAAAATAGTATAATTAGCACATTATCTAAGTATGAAATACAGTAAAGTGAGCGAAAGCATTTGCTGCATTAATCTCCATTCATTATTGGGCTCATTGATATATTCAGGGTCGTGCCCTTGTTTACTGTAAATTTTTAATTGTTTGGCTTGTTGCAATCAAAAGAAAAAAGTTATAAAACATATATTTTCCTTGCAGCTATGGGTCCAATATTACCACAGCTAACGGTGTACGGAAAGGAACTGGGAATTTCCTCGGTGGTAATGGGAAGCGTCACTGGAATACTTCCCATACTCTTCCTTCTCGCAAAACCTGCATTTGGAATGCTGGTAGATGTATTCAGAAGCTACAGGAAGGCAATCTTTATGAGTCTAATAATTGTGACCAGCTTATTCTACGCTAGTCTATACTTCATCCCCGCCAGGTTCATCACGACCTACCATTTCAAGAATGTATCCTGCCTTCAACTGGACACATGTAATGTCGCAGTCAGTAATACACTTATGGCTAAAGCTAAATAGAAAGCGTTCGTGACGTTTGTGTGTAAAGTAATGAATAGGTCATTTAAACACGTTTTCAATGTTGCAGGCATTTAAGTTATATAAGAAGCATTTCATTTTACTTTGAAACCTATAAAATGATGAAGTATCTAATATTTATATTCATATATGGAAAAACATAAATAATGTTACCTTTTTTTATGATAATGTTGCTACTTACTGTTTTAGGATTATTCGGAAATAACTGCATGCAACACTACAGTGCGTGTCCTCTGCGACTGGTCGTGTGGCGATTATTCTGGGAATGCCTCGCTATATGGGTTGGTACATACAAACTACCACGAAAACGAGCAAGTAAATCCCGCAAGATTGTGCATTGCAAACTCCACATTTGCCTGCAACTCTACATGCCACTTTAAATGCGAAGAAGATGTAGAAACGAACACCGGCTGTCTGTACCAGTCGTTTACTTTCTGGAGCTTCATCATATTGATGTCTTTGGGAACCGTCGGTTTTAACGTATTAAATTCGATAAGTGACGCTATATGTTGTGATATAATAGGTCAGTGTAGTTTTAATAATATTAAGCTAACAGTAAGAACATTTATTACAGAAGACAGCCATGATTATGGCAAGCAGAGGGTATGGGGGACTTTTGGTTTTGGCATATCAGCGATGATATCGGGATTTGCAGTCGATTACTTCTCTGGCAGCAGCCTGACGTATACGCCTGCTTTTGTAGTCATGCTGATATGTACTGCTATAGATTTCACTGCATGTACTAAGCTAAAAGTAATTACTTTTATTATTTAGTAAGAATAAAACACATCTATCAAAAAGTGCAAAACCTATAAATTGAATTAATTGAACGTTCTTAATTTTTAATTTTAGCTTCCAATCATGCAACCCCCAACCAACATATTTAAAGATTTGAAGGAGCTGTTGCGCAACAGACACACTGTGATTTTCATAATATTTGCTGCTTTGGCTGGCATTATGGACAGTTTCATCATATATTTCCTATTCTGGTATTTGGAAGATTTGGCCCTGGAAACCAATACAACAAATATTAAACTACTGGAGGGGTTGACCGTAGCTGCCGAAACTCTTGGAGCGGAAGTGATATTTTTTTACTTATCAGGTATGACTCTATCTCCCATCATTAAGTTATTTTTATATTTTCGCCGTTACACAATTTTCTTAAATACTAATTATTACTTCTTTTTCACCTATTTATTTTTCCCAAATATCTTTCTCTTTCATATTACCAAGTTTCTATTTTTTAATACAGTATGTGACAATTAGCCGGTCATATTTCAGCTTTCTTAGTATGTTTCTCCTATAGATTTTTGCTATTATCTTTTCTTACGATCCTTTTCTACTCCTGGTTTTAATTTGTCAAGAGTAAGTTGGGCTTTTCTGATTAATATTAGCTTTCTATTCTTTTCAAATTTTTGTTGTTATATTGATTTGGAGAATCTGACTATACTAGTAATTTTAAATTGCTTTTTTCGTTTCTTTTTCTTTATTTGTTAAAAAAAACTATACAACTATACGGTAGTTCAAGAGTGTTATATCTTTGTAATCTACTCGTTGTGTTGTTGTTATCTAATAGTTTTACAAAGAGGGTGTTGCGGTGATTTTTGATATGTATAAGATATTTTTCACTCACACACTTCACTACTTCTTTCACAGTTTGCACTTTATGGTCACGATGGATGACTTCGTTTTTTAAGTACCAAGGTGCGTTGACCAATCGCCTTTAACGTTTTTGATTGAAGTTTTAAATTATCTTTAGATTTGAATTGCTTGAGGTTCCCCACAGTTGAATGCCATAGGTTCATATTGGTCTTAATACGCTTTTGTATACTAGGACTTTGGAGGTCAGGGTCAGTTTGGATTTGCGTCCTAATAACCAGTTTAGCTTGGAAAGCTTTAAGCCCAGCTGCTTACGCTTATTCATTGACATGTTTCTCTTCGAAGTGTAAATGTCACATGAGTGAACTCAGTTTTATTAACTTTGATACGCCAGTTCTTGCACATGGTTGAGAGAAATTTATAAGTTACTTGATGCAATTTCAGGGTTTTTGTCAGACGCTAGTATTACAGTATCATTTGCAAACGTAGCAATTTTACAATTTGTGATAGGAATATCCGCTATAAATAACAGATGGAGAGAAGGTCTTAATAAGCTTCTTTGCGGGATTTCGGAGTTTAGTGAACGTAGGTCCGTCTTGAAATTTTACCTAGAACTGTCTGTCACTTAGGTAGGACCAGGAGTTGCCAATAGATGTATTTGAAAGCTTTTCTTTATTTTGAATAATAATCCTCAAATGCCTGAGATATGTCCAAAAACGAAACAGAACAATATTTTGCTTATTAGTTTATGGATTTGTTCGATGGTGTCGTTCTTCTCTGAACCCAAATGGATATTCTGGTATAAGATTTTTTCCTCGAGAATATGTTTAATTCTTTTAAGGAACACAGTTGAGTTAGTAGTGATAATAAGCTAATTGGACGGTAGGAAGTTACGTCTTTTGGTGGCTTCCCTGGTTTCGGTACGAGTATAATTTGAGCCACCTTCCATTGGGCCAGGAAATAACTCAATCTTAAATAGTGTTAAATATGGCGGTTATTAGTGTTATTTCTTTTTTTTGTGGATCATAGCATCGTGCTTTTTTTGGGTTTTATTTTGGATCTAATTATGGGTAGGACTTCCGCTACTTTAATATTTTTAATTGGTCAGGTGCGTCCAGGTATCGTAATATTTCGATTTCTTCTTCTGCAGTTAATTCAAAAAAGTGTAGTTCAAAAACATTTGTTAAATGGGTTGCAAATGTATTAGTTTTTTCCTGCAACTTTTAGTTCGTTAGATTTCTGCTTTGGGGATTTACCTGGTCGCGGTTGCTTCAATTTCTGTGTGGCTTTGCATAGTTCGATGTTTCTGTAGCAGATAGAGCAGAAAGATAATCTTATATAGTATGGTTTTTGTAATCGTGAAGAAGTACTTTTAAACTTTGTGTTGCATTGTTTAATATGTTTTTGTCGTTTGGAAATCTAGTATCCTGCCAGATTCTGCGAAGTCTTCTTTTGAAGCTTTGGCCGTTTTTATTACCACAGGTAGCATTTTTTTTGAATCGCAAATTAAAAAAATATCGCCCAAATTCATAATCATAAGACTTGCTAAACAACTAGTTATTTATTTTCTTAGAGACGATTTTTATTTCTCGGTTAGGTAAATCCTGGCCCTGCAGTTAGTTGGTTATTTGTACTCACTAATTCTTTTTTTAGCTTAACTAATTCAATATTTTTGATACAGTTAAAGTAAATCACCTGTCTCATGTTAGCCGTCTGCAGGATTATTAAATAACTTGTGATTTATTCTCAATTGGACTGTGATCTCGAATATAAAAGAGTGATAATCTTCATTAATTTTTTAGATTAAAATATTAATTGTGACTGTGTGGTTTGAGTTTTCTCTCTCATTAACTTTCTTCTTCTTTTGTCGTCTTTCCTCTGCTTATTTTTTTTTATTACCGTAACCAATTTCACTTAATCTTGTTTTCTTGAACTTTATAAAAGTGAATTGTAACACGGTGAAACGAAAATACAATATCTCAAATACTTAAAGCATTAGGTCTTACATCTCCCAAAGTGAAACCATAAGGGTAAGTACAATTACGTTCCGTTCATTTTTCATCATATTTACATCAGTTCGGTCAGACTACAATCCTAATTTACTTAAAATTGAACGTAAATCATGCGTACAAAAATATTTCCTTTGGAGTTGATTGTAGCTTTATGAATAAATGACTGTAGAATCAGTTAGTTTGTAAGAATGCAAGTATTCTAGGTGGCAATATTTCAATTTATTAGGCTCTAACTTCTGTTAACTGATGAAATTGAAGAGAATATTTGACTCATCCGATGTTACTTGAATGATTAACGATATTGGCAGTATTTGACTCATCCGATGTTACTTGAGTGATTCGATGGCAGTCACTATTTTAAAAATGTTTTTACTATTCATCCTAAAAGACAAATTTAGGAAACATTTTTCATTGCGTGCATGAACGGGTAAATTTATTAACAAACTGAAACTGCAGCTTGAACGAACTGATGTGAACACGTCACAAAAATAACGAAGCGATAGTTGAACGTGACTAGAGCGTAATGTGTATCGAACGTTAGACCCAACACGTATTGCGCCACGCTCATGCTCCACTCAAACTCCAATCTATGTACAGCAATGGTCGTCGAAAGCTCACTGGAATTAAGTACTTTACTTTTAACTGTGGTATACACTTGGTTCTTTTTTAAATAGAAATTAAATTTAACCAGAACACTTAACCTAGAACTTATGCAGGGCTGCTTCTATAATTTTTAAAATTCTTTATTTTTATATTCTTACAAAATTACTTGTAACTTACTTTTATCCTATTGGCCCTACAAATTTCGGTGTTATTATGTGTAATTATTAATTTTCTACATTATTAAGAGAATCGAAATTTTAAGATTTTAAACTTCTTATATGTAACAAATTACAATAAAATAACAGATAAAATTAAATTGAAAACTAAGGTATAAGTATCTTCTATAGTATCAGATTTTGGAAGGGTTCCTAAAATACCAGCTGCATTGTCTCTTTGAAATGCAAACAATGTGCAATCTGTGTTTCATTAGACTATATGGTCATAAGTTAAAGAAACATAGGGATCATAGTCATATTATTCGGTCTTTTCTCATCGTCTCAAAAAAGTCGCTTGATTTGAGTGTAGCGAACATGTGCAAAATCCAAAACTCTGTGAATTATTTGGTTTAGTTCTAAGTGTTTAGCAAATCTTCCTTTACTATTCATACAATGCAATCCATAAACTTCGTCTTCATCAACCATATTACTGCAAATACACGTGTTTCTTTTATAAACTGGCAATCTAATCGTAGTGCTACGCAAAGTTTAAAATCCCAGTTTTATAATTTTGTACTATGTACCGCATAGTCTTCCTGCTGAGCCAGTCACACTTATTTCTTTATAGTTATATCGCCATTCATTAAACATTTATTAAATAGCCTTTAAATTATTTTATGCAGCAGTGTCGGTCAATATTCAAATAACTCCAGTGAAATGTGTCTTCGCAATTTCTTTCAGATTTTCCATTCCTCTAATAGCCGTGGGCCCTCTAGGTGTAAATATTCTTTCCAAAACGTCGCTTTTGCGTTTTTAACTAACTTTTTATGTCCTTATTCAAGCATCCATATAGTTTTCGATCTTAAATATCCTTTGTAGACAGTCAATTGTTATCAATGTTTCTGTTTTGAAGAATCACCAATCTGATGTGTTCTGTTGGAGCTCTCTTCGATTTGTAAACTCTCCTTAGCTACATTGTAACACTATTATCGTACACTTCTTCAGCTGATCCCCCTTTAAGTCTTTACAGTTTATTAGTCAATATCCATCTGTATACTAAAAGAATTGATTCTTGTGTAAAGCTATTCATGGTTGTACTTTGGATATTCTATTGTTCCTTTTAGAATATTTCTATTACTTAGCGATCCCTGCGTTTCTTCCATTCTATACGAAATGAACACATTTGCTCTCACTATAAAGTGATTTTATCCACATTCCGACTTTCTACATACCTTTACGCCGTTTATTTCCGAGTGGTTCTTTGCAGTTAAAATAACACAATAAATTCTAATTTTGAGATTTCTTCTCGGTTGTATTAGGTCCGGGACACAAAAAGGTGGAACAAAATATGCCAGCAGATAGGATGAAAACCGGACGGGCTGATCCCCTGCAAAGAATCTCGAAAGCTTCCTTAGAAGCGGCGAAACCCCTCCAAGGGGTGTTAAGCCATTCATTCGTTTATTCATTCTCGGTTGTATTATTTATGTTGAAGAAAACTCATTCATTATTCTTAGCCACGTTACTACCCTTGTGTAGCGTAGGCTCTAGATTGTAGCAGATCTATCCTGTTACGAACCCAAAGGGCCTTCAAGGCCTGTTACGGGGAACTGTTTTACTTTCAAATAGTCGATTGAAGCGTGCATACACTTATAATAACAATCTGGCTTAAGTTCTTCTTTAGTTCTGCGATAATTAACCTGTCATTTATTTCTTACCAAAGTTTTATATTCTTCTTAAATTATGAACAGCTATAGAGACTAGTCTCTTTGTTATTTCGTAATTATTCTCAGTACTGTAGAAATAGATGTAGTCCTTCACTCCTTCCTCTTCTCTTTTTCTTAGTTTCTCTAAAGACTGTTAATATGATTTTATTTTCTGAAATTTTCTTTAATTACTTCTCGTTGCAAGAAGTAGTTTTTTTGTACATTCCAGATAACCAAAATCACAATCCATTTCTATTGCAATTATCTTTATCGATTAGTACTGCAAGGCCTGTGGTTGTAATTTTTAACTTCTAAGAATTTTTTTCCGGGTTTAACCCCCTAACTTAGAGGATTAAAATTATTTTTTATTTGAAGTGGCTTTTCTCCTCCCACGTCTGCTGCATAATACACACTTAGAGTGAGCCTTACTTCGCCCAAAGGTTACGATGTACATAGATGTGTGAGTGAGATTTATTGGCAGAATTGATCTAAAATTAATGGACATTTCACAGGGTTTTGTACTACATAAGCAACCCCTAGACCTATTCTAACTTTTAACCTTAAGAGAATGTAGTATACCAATACCAAGGGTTTATTGTGCATGTTAAACTTAAAACCAAACTTACTTTTAAGATACCACAATGCTCCTATATATATTGAGATTCAAACTATTCATCATGTACTGAAATTTTATAAAAATTTAATCTGATCTTTGATGTGTTTAATGGAAACTCTTTATCGAAAATTTTGTGCATTATTATAATATCGCTAGACACAAGTTATTATCAGTTATCGTTATCTTTAATCGGTGGGTTAATGTTGCTATTTGCAACCGACCTCACTATATTTTAATAAAACCTATTAATAACATAAGTATTAGTATAAGACAAGAGCTAAAAGCATGTTCTGCTCCAAAAATAATAATTTTAATATAATAAAAACGGTTTATACAGCACAATATAACCTAGGAGCCAAAGAGAATAAATTAAAATGCGCATGGTGAAGAAGACGATTTTATTAACCGGGTCAGTTGGAAGTTAGACGCCAGTGAATGAGCACATGTGGTGTATGCTTGACACATTTATAATGACTGAGCTAGTAGAACAGTAAATATACATGCAAAGCTGGAACATTCGTTCGCAGAAGCTATTTGAATAATTCAGAGGGCTTTTGGAAATGATATGGCACAAACATTTCAAAAATGGTCATAAATTTGTTGGAAGTAATCTACTCTCTGGAAGGCTACCAACAACAAAAAAAAACGTAATTTTGCAACTCCAAAACCATATTAAGTAATTCAATAATAATTATTTTCCTTAAAATTCCCCCTTTTTTCTCAAAAATTAATAATAAGTAAAATTAAAAAGTACGTCCATCAAAATGATGACCATCATTAGCTATGACTTTCTCTTATCTTTTCGACAATTTACAAATTCCGTTTCAAGAGAACGACTCACATTTTGAGGCGATCCATTATGAGATCCAATATCAGACATATGAGCAAAAGTGCTGAGCTACAAGCTCGCTTTCCATCGATCTAAACAAATGGAAATCGGACAGAGCAATGTTTTATGAATTCGTCTAGGGAGGTAAGATATTTCAGCCAAACGCTTCTAACTTGTTATTGACTTGTTTTCCAACATGTAGCCGAGGGTTATCCTGTTAAAAGACCACTTATTATACTTTTTGACGTATGTCATGCTAGATTTAAATTTATTAATTGTTGGTAGAGGTCATTAGTAACCATTTGACTCGGTTTTAATATCTCAAAGTACAGTAAGTCTTCGATTTTACCAATTAAAGAGCGTGGCCTTCTTTTCAGGAAAATTCCATTTTGGCGTCGATATTGATGATTGGCCTGAGTCACAATTAATTTTTTGCGTTTTGAAACGATCAAAATATATCTAGTTTTTGTCCTTAGTAACAATACAATGTAAGAACACGATTTCTTTGACATACAAAACAACCTTCGATATTTCTTTCTTTAATTGGCACAGCACCCATTTTTCTTTCTTGTAAACTCTCCTCGTGGCTTTCAAAAGTTTACAAATATTAGATCGAGTAACATTTAATTCTTCTACAAGTTGTTTTTGCAACTGACAAATGTTATTTACTAATTCGTGCAACTCTTTTTCAATTTTTTTTCAATCGTCCTGAACGCTCTTTGTCTTTCTCGTCAAAATCATCACAACTAAAGTGTCTAAATCAGCTTCTATAAGTATTCGATAAGACTAAATAACATTTTTCTTTATATTGAGGCAATAAAACAATACTTCACCAAATTATGCACCTTTGACTGAAATTCCAACATTTTTGATGCAGTAAAAAATGATATTATTACAAAAGGGAAACCTTTATGTATTGACTATTAGCGGCAGATGTCGAAACTAAAAATATATTAGGCAAATCTATTATAATTTATATCTGCTCAAGCTATGTTAATTATTTATGTTATATTTGTTACTGTAATTGTATTTTTTTTTTCTATTACATGGTTTGATACTTTTGAGTTAGACCCTGCATATTTTATTGTCTTTATTAACTTTCTATTTATCAAATAAATAATACATTTAGAATCCTTCATGTCCAGTCTTATCTACAGTTAGCTTTACAAAATATTTTATTTGGCAGTTTGGATTTAAAACTTTAATCCAATAGATCCAATAGGTCGAGTAATTTTAGTCGCTTTACAGTTGAGCTGTTATAAGTTTAACCATTAAGAATTATGTTGATATTTGTTACTGTATTTTATAAACTTATCAACATATCCTGTATTGTTTCAATTTAATACGACTACATTGTTCGTTTTCGACGCTCTTCAATCTGAAATCGAAGACTGTAATGACAAAATTTGTTCTTATAAAAGCTGAAATTACGTCAAATTACCTAACATTATTTTCTAAATATATAGTCAATTAAATGAATACCAAGCTGCAATAAAGTGCCCATTAAGTCAAACAAAAGGTTATGGCTCTTTTTGAATCTGACCTGATATATCAACTCGCAAGAGTCATCATTTTATTTATCTTTCTGTCACATATGGATGATCGTATAACTATTGCAAATTACATTAGGACTGAATGGCATTATCACCAAATGTTGAAGAATATTAGGAAAACTCGCTTATTTATGGTTGGCGTAATATTAAAATTAAGAAACCTTTGTAACTATTTCTAATGGCCAAACATGATTTTAGGTAAAATTCTGGAACGATTTGGACATGCCCATTCGTTCAGCATGTGCTTCATCAACTACGGTCTCAGATTTGGACTAATATCGGTGATATCGTCGCCTTGGTGGGTGATTCCCATCGAGTTCATCATGCAAGGGCCCACTTACGCTCTAACCTACAGTACCATAGTGGCGTACGCAAACGCCATTTCTCCTCCAGGAATGTCCGCCACGATGCAGGGCCTTGCTGCGGGCGTGGATGACGGATTTGGTAACCACACAAATACTTTATAGCAATTCTGGGCACCTTAAAAGTTTTAGGTTACGCCGTCGGAAGCATTATAGGAGGATTATTATACAAATACATAGGTGGAAAGGGTGCTCTTCAAGTTTTTAGTGGTTTCAGCGTGATGTGCGGAGTCGCGCACTTAATCTTATACAAAACCGTGCTTCGACACCAGGAAGATCCTACAAGATCGAACAAGGCCAAATATTTATCTCCAGAAAACGCAGCGCTGGCCGCCTCCGATGAATATGAAAAGAAAGACATCAAATGAGTAACTTGACGAAACGAAGTATTTATTCTACAATAAACATGGACTTTACGCGCGATTTATGTTGTTTGGTAATAAAAGAGTGCCACATTTTCTTATCGTTTCTTAATGTTAGATGTTCCTGCTTATAATTGCACTCCGGAAACATTATCTTGGAAGGGTAATTTGCTCCCCAAAATTGGTTTAAATATCCTGCCGACGACTGGCCGGGTATCAAATTAGTTCCAGCCCAAACTGACATAAATTAAGGCGGAATGAGAGTTTCGTGTCGCGATTGCAGCAGGATGGAATTTAACACCGCCGATTATACGTTCGGAGTCAGAAGTTGTGTAAAGATGGCCAGGTTGAAAGTTTGTTATCGTGGGCAATTCGAGCCGTACTCGGCGGAGGGTGGGAATGCCCAGGTGCTCGGGCTCTAACTTTGTTATGGAAACAGAATTACCACTAAAATAGTCATTATTATGAGGGTCATTAGGTATGACCTGGCTATCTCAGCGACAGGGCAGTACTCGTAAAATTCGATCATCGATCGCGACGGTCTTCTCGCCTGCGAAGCAGCAAAGACAACACAAGCTACTGAAATAGGAATTAATAGAGTTCAGTTACACGCAAATCTTTGTGTTATTTAAGAGTTTCCAATATGAAACACGCGTTTCGCACGTTTATATATTGCAATATTTAAAGTATTTGTGATGTTCTTGTGTCTTTTAAATTACTAAATATATCCATAAACTTAAAATGAATAATATGGACAAAATATTAACAGTATAATAATAACCTGAAGTCGCTACACCAGTCATGAGTTTAAGAAAGTGTTTGCCAGCATTTTTGTCTTTGCAGAAATAAGTAGAACGAGAATCGCCTAATATAAAGATTAAGACAACGGTCTAATTTAAAATAGCAGCTCTTAAATTGCTTCCACGTAGATATGAGCACTGCATAATCGTAAAAATATGGTAAAATTTCAGTGCCATTGCAAGAGTTAGTTATTTTACTATAATGTTCCGAGATTTCATAATGCCCACATACACTGTATGACCAAAATTACTCGTACACTCGTTGTAGAATCAAAGACTTGTGTGGCATGCATTCATAAGATGCCGATCCACCTTTAGGATCAATTACAACCTGAACTTGTCTGGTAAGAATCTTTACCAGCTTTTGATATATCTCCATAGTATTTTCTTTCCATTTCTCCATAATAGCTGCAATGAGTCCAGCCACTGAAAATATACGATTTGGCTTGGCGCGTAATCTACGTTCCAATTTTTTCCAAAGGTGTTCACTGTGACTGAGATCGGGGTTCTGTGAAGGCCAGTCCAGTTCTTCAACACAGATATCCTATCGATACAGGGAAGGTCCTTTTCAGAATTGTCAAAGTAGTCAAAAATATCAAGATACCACCATACATCTAAGCATTTATCTTTTCGGCTACAGGAACTAAGGGACCCAGGCCAAACCACAAAAGCTCCAATACATGAAGCTTTCGCTATTAAACTTGGTTGTTGGTAAAATACACTCAGATAAAAAGCGTTCTGCTGGCATATGCCGAACCCAGATAGTCCACTGAATTGCCAGTGTCACTCTACAGAAATTGTTTACATTATTCTACGGTCCAATTGCAAGGAACGTTTGACATTGGGATTATGGTGAGCTTGCGAATGTCCGCACGACCGCCAATAAACACTCGTGGTACTAACGGTGACATCAGAAGCATTTTGAAAATTATGGATGATCCAGAAAATCCTATTTTGGAATTCGACAACTATAATCATCGAGTTTATGCAGCCTACCACTTTGTTTCTCGACTGTTTCACATTGCAGACGTTTCCATTTTACAATAACATAATAATAATTCACAAAATGATTTGTTGCAATGATAGCGCCTAATGATCTGCCACGTTCAAAATTAGCCAACATTGTCTAACGCACGCGTATGACTTACATATGCTACTACCTACACTTTTATCTCGTTCTATGATGTTTCAATAAGCGAAACAGCCAACTGTCATTATTATCAATACCGTTTAACCGTGTTTCGTGAAGCTCTACGCTTTCAGAGAACCCAAATTGAGAAACGCCGGCTAAAAAAAAACTAATGAAGAATGTCGATATATAATAATGAACAAATACAGCTAAACTTTGTACTTCAAATTATAATTTAGTTGACTATCCTAAATTTGTATTTTTATTTTTTATATATGCACTTATATAAACTTAAGAAATGTAGTTTATTACATTTTTATTATTTAAAAGTATAATTAAACATTTTCTAGCTGTTTTAAACTTTATAAAATTTATTTATTGGGTTTTCGTAAGCAAATATTTAGAATAATTTTATGTATTTAACAAGTTCTATAAGAAATACAAAAACTATTCAACGTAAGGTAGGCACTATGAGAGAACCTAAAAACGTTTATTTCAGTAAGACTATAATTTTAACCTACAATTATTAGAACAATTTTTTTTAATTTTAATTTTAATTTTATTTTATAACGTGTGTTTAAATAATATCGAACCTGTCTGTAAAAAGAGCATAAAGCGGATATAGTGCAATTGATTTTTGTTCTATATTTCTCTAGATGATGAGCTTTAAGTCTATCAATAGCTTTTTACTATTTCTGGAGCTTGACTTTAGTATAAAAGTTTTGAATTTATAGATAGCTACTGTAGAATAATCTACATTTTGCTTCCAAGAATAACGTTAACCGTGTTGAAGTGTTGGAGATCTCCAAGTCTAACTTTTAACTTTTGTCCTTCTGGGTCATCTGACGTGTATGTATACAATATCGATTTTAATTAATATTAAAATTATTTCAATTTTTTTGTCAGTTTCTTTTTGTTAACGTAGAGCAGTCAAATTTAAACAAGATTATTTATTAATTAATACTAAGGTAAATCAAATCGAAACTTAAATTCCCTTTTTATGAGTTGTATGGTAAATGAAGAACGATGCAATGTCTGAGGGTTGTGGGTAAAGATGGACCCCCTCCCCCGTAGAGTACCTCTTCTTACTGCTTGTTTTAGTCGATATATAAGTCAATATCAAAGCTAGAAGTATCCTCCACCTTTGCTAAACAAGTTATTATCAAACTTTTCTTGATAGGAAGCGTAAAATAATCAAACATTTTTATAAAACAAAAATTACAATTTGCTTAAGATAATTGAAAACTAGGTGCGTTCAAGTCCTAAGGTCTCCAATTTTTTTCTGAAAAAGTACTTGCCAAAGGAAAATGAAACTTCTATTACTTCTCAACTTAATCTCCGTCTAGACGTACACATTTTTCATGACATCGTCGTCATGATGCGATGGTTGCTGAGAACACTTTTTTAGGAATGGGTTTTACCCACTGGAAAATCGCTGATGCAACAGCGGGTCGATTGGAAAATGAGCGGTCACTGAAAGTGTCTCTTATAGTCGGAAATTTATCGTGGCATCACGTGTTAACATGTCCTAAGACATTGCCACCCACGCAGCCTTGTGTGCGAATACTTTCAGGTTATCATATAAAATCGATTCTACAAATCCCACGGAAATACAAAGTTCAAAGGCGATATCACACACACCTAATCGATGGTCTTCCATAACAACTTGTTCCATTCGCGCAATTATGATTTCGGTCCGGCTAAACGACCAAAGCTGCTTCGGTTGTCACACTTCTTTAAACTTTCGCACCCACGAACGCACGTTTTTATTATCCACAACGCCTTCACCGCATGTCTCACTCAATTGGCGATGAATTTCGTGGACGTTTCACCACACAAGAGGAGAAAACGGATTATTACACTTTGTTCTTGAACACTAAACGTCGCTATTTGAAGTACACTGTAATGGCTGCAATTCGACCTGTGTGCTGCCAAACATATTACAAATACAGAAACATTTCCCGTGTTTTTTAAAATTAACCGCATTTTTCTACTTACTCTCACGCTAGAAAAAAATTTTAAGACTTTATAACTTGAACGCACCTCGTATACACGTAAAGTAAAATTTTGTAGGAGGATGAGCAGCATTAAAAATAAAGATCACATAGGTTTTCCAAAAATCAACATAAATGAGAATATTCGGATTGTTTGCCGCTTACTCAAAGATGGCCGCCAATTAACGATTATTGAAATTGGTTTTGGGATCGGAATAAGCTACGAGTGTGTTCAGACAATCTAAGGCATAATTTTGCTTCACTACAACGTCCATCCCAATCTAAATTTAACAATTCAGGATTTGTTCCAGACTACACTGAAACACTTTCCCTACAGTTCGGACTTATAACCATGTGATTATCATTTGTTTGTAAAACTAAAACAAGCACTCAGAGGACAAAATTTGCAGACAATGTTGCTATCGCAACGATCGTGTGATTAGCTGGTGTCATAATCATTTTACCTACAAGTTGGAAAATTTTCTGAGACAGCAAATTATGTAAAAAAATAACTTAATATTTTTTATTTTTATGGTGCTTTAATATAATTTTTACAAAGTTAGAACTGCAGGATAGTCTATTATCTTCTAATGCATTTGCTTTATATTGATTTGTAACATGGTGGCGATAATAGAACAGGCATTATATTTAAGAAAAAGTGAAGAAGTGAAGAAATCAGTGAAAGCTGTTCTTTTGTGATTACAAAACATTTTTGCAAAGTTTTTCTCTTTCTTTTTTAGTTTTGGTGGGTACATATTTATTTTTATAACCACTCCATACTTGTTTATTTAGATTCTGGTATGTATGATGGATCCCAAGCCTTATCACACGTTAGCATCCGAGGCAAAATCTAGCTCTTCTTCTCACAATAAGCTATGCATCTCTTTTAAGTATTGAAAAGGCAAAGAAGCTATCTTACAGACAACTATCACGTTTTTGATTATTATTTGGGTACTAACATGATTAATATACACTTGACGCATACTTTATCAATTGTCAGCTGCTGATTATTTTTTTATAAAATTTCTAATTTTCGCAGCGGTGATCTCGTTATTACTGAGCATCTAGCTTTTTGATCATTTGTATCAATCATACTGTCGATGTAATTTGAGCAAAATATCAGAGGCTTTAAGATTTTCCCTCGATAAAAAAACGTTTATTCTTTACTTTTTACCTTTTGCCCTTTGTTCTATGCTACTCGCTATTTGTTTTTCTCTCCACTATTCGCTCTCCGCTCTTCACTACATAGAAGAACTAACTAAATAAATAAAAAACATTGAATGTATTACAAACATATAAATAAGCTTTCAGCCTCAATAACAGAAATATCATTTAAATTCTCAAAAAATAGGTACATAATTGAGACTCGAAAAGTAATCAACAGGAATTAAACGGAAAATAAAATAAGAAATAAGGCTATGCAAAAAAAGCACAAAAGAATATAGAAGAATAGATATATATATATACAAGAAACTGAGAAGACTAATAGAAGAAACAGTTAAAAATAAAAGAAGATGAAATGCCTCCTGCGAAAGCACTATGGGAAATTCAAAATATTAATTATTAAAAATAACAACAGAGAAATTAGTTATGAGACAAAACGCTTCTAAATATTAACAAGTTTTATAGAACTCTACAGAAAAACCCCACAAATTCAGAAGATAAAAATAATAAATACCTGTTCGGAAAACGTACCCCAAATAAGCAATGGTTAAATAATATACGCTCTTTTATAAAAAGTAGCAGAGCATGGTATCTATTGGTATAAATGATAAAAGAGAAAAGATATAATAATACCTAAGTTAAGACTCCATTAATACATGTCTAGAAAAAAAAGAAATTACTAAATTATGAAATACCGCCGTAATGAGCATCCTATACAAAAAGGAAACCCATCATCCTTACAAAATTATCGGTTAATTAGTTTATTATAATTATCTTTATAAACTACGAGTGCTTTATTACCCGCTCTCAAACAAAAATTTTCTATCGCTTGTGGTTTCGGAAATATAATACCTCGGCCGCGCCTGCCGCCAAGCCAGAATTTGTCATTCGGAGGCGTTCGGGTCGGCACGGAAAGATACGAACAATTTTTGCTATATGTTGAACTTTGACCTGTGTGACAGCAGCAGCAGCAGCAACACTCATAATTTTTTTTTATATATAAGTGCTTTATTACCCGCTCTCAAACGAAAATTTTCTACCGCTTGCGGTTCCGGAAATATAATACCTCGGTCGCGCCTGCCGCCAAGCCAGAATTTGTCATTCGGAGGCGTTCGGGTCGGCTCGTAAAGGTACGAACAATTTTTGCTATATATTGAACTTTGACCTGTGTGACAGCAGCAGCACAGCAACTCATAATTTTTATATATAAGTGCTTATTACCCGCTCTCAAACGAAAATTTTCTATCGCTTGTGGTTTCGGAAATATAATACCTCGCCGCCGCCAAGCCAAATTTGTCATTCGAGGCGTTCGGTCGGCACGGAAGATACGAACAATTTTGCTATATGTTGAACTTTGACCTGTGTGACAGCAGCACGCAGCAACACTCATAATTTTTTATATATAAGTGCTTTATTACCCGCTCTCAAACGAAAATTTTCTACCGCTTGCGGTTCCGGAAATATAATACCTCGGCCGCGCCTGCCGCCAAGCCAGAATTTGTCATTCGGAGGCGTTCGGGTCGGCTCGTAAAGGTACGAACAATTTTTGCTATATATTGAACTTTGACCTGTGTGACAGCAGCAGCAGCAGCAACACTCATAATTTTTTTTTATATATAAGTGCTTTATTACCCGCTCTCAAACGAAAATTTTCTACCGCTTGCGGTTCCGGAAATATAATACCTCGGTCGCGCCTGCCGCCAAGCCAGAATTTGTCATTCGGAGGCGTTCGGGTCGGCACGGAAGGGCATGAATAACCTGTGTGACAGCAGCAGCAGCAGCACTCATAATTTTTTTTTATATATATAATTTACAAAATTGTCACAAATAGAATAACAAATAAATTAGATCATTATCAACCAGTAGAAGAAGCAGCCTTACTCAAATACTATAGTATCACCAACCATCTGATGTTGACTTCACTGGCAAAATCAGAGGTCCTTGGGTTCAGCCCCAAATCTCGGTCCTCTTAATATGACGTGGCGTGAGATTTTGGATAGCCATTTAAGCCACCTCCGTCCCACCTCACGGAGGAATTAATAGCTTTGGGCGCTTATCTTATTGGTAGAAGTTATTGATAATAGAATTACTGTAACCATGTACGCTCTCGTGTAGATATTAAACGTTATGAGAGATATATTTCTGGGTTGTTTCGATGTTTGTGTTTTTGTGAAGGTCACAGTTTCTAACAAACCACGGAGAGCCAAAGATTGAGCCCGGTTCTGTATGACCTGGAGTTTGTGGATGTTTTTATAGCTTATATCTCTAAACTGGAATAATCGCATGCATAATTATAGGAAATTGTCGGCTTTTTAGAGCTGGATAGTTGGCTCCTTGAATAAGTTGCCTTTGTGCTGATTACCGCCCTCTCGACGTGAACTTTCCAGGTTAATTTCCGGTCCAAGATAATTATAATATATCTCCCTTCCAAAATTCTTAAAGTTTGCTAGGTTGTCTCATCAGTGAAGTAGCCTTCTGATAGGCCAAACTCTTTTTCGCGTTGATGCCCATCGTTCACCGGTTACACCAGTCTTCCAAGAAGTCCAGTTCCTCTTACAGTCGTCTTGTAACTTAAAGATATCCTCGATATCCAGCGAACTAGATACACTGCCGTGTGGTCTGCGTATTGGGCCAATGTCGTGGAAAGCGTCATCGACATGTCCCGGACATAGATATTAAAGAAATTTGAGGAGCCTTGGGGAGCACCGATTCAAAGTCGTCCCTCTGATGACCTCACGCTACCGAATTTAATTTGAAGCCTCCTTCCGGAGGGAAGGACCGAACGAGCGGAATTGCGGTTGAGGATATCTTGTACACTAAGTCGTTGCGCCACACTTTGTCGAAGGCTTTGGCTACATCAAGAAAGACTACACCAGTAATTTGCTTCTTGGTGTAGCTCTCTGTGATACATCCCACTACCCGAAGAAGCTGAAGGATAGTGGCCGAATATGAAGCCAAATTGACAAATTGACAAAGAAGTACCAAAGAACATAGAAGTCTTCATTCCACAAAAATTAATACATAAAACAAGGTAAAACTACCAATAAATATTTCGACAAAAATAACAAAAAAAAAACTGAAAACATAAACGAACAAATTAAATAACATAATCCAAAGAACGAAAAAGAAAAACCAATTAGATATAAAAATAAATGTAAATTCCTATACAGGGTGTCCCATAACTTTGTGTACAAACGTGGAAGGAGGTAGAGAACATCGTTGGGAACTATAATTACATAAGAAAGCATGGGCGGAGATTGATAGGTGGCGCTGTACGCGAGCTCTCAAGGTTGGCATGTGTGACTTCCTCATTGTAGACGCCGACTGCGTGCGATCAACATGAATTGTTTCACAAACACCGAGTTGACGGATATCCACTTCATATACGGCCTAGCCGATGAAATGGACACGCTGCTGTTCGGTTGGATCGAGAAAGATATCCAACGAGGCGCCAACCAAATCATCAAAAGTTCGCTCGAGTACATTAAAACCTTGCGGAACGTGGACCCTTCACAGCCACGATGCAGGATACTGGGCGGCAGCGAACAGCACGAACACCCATATTCCGTTAAATGCTGTGGACCGAAATCCTGGTACCAGTGTACGGGCGCTTGCCGCTGCCACCGGAACTTCTCAATCAACTGTCCATTTTGGCTTCGTGTTAAGCTTCTATACATTAAAATGAGAAGCCTCATGTAGAGAGTAATGTCGTCTGTCTGTCCGTCCTTTTATTTTTCAACTTTTGTTTAAGGCAGCTTTCAAGCTGGAGAAAGTTTTTATTTCTGTCATTTCTGACATCTGTAAAGCCTTATAATTTTTGATCTGTGATAGATAAAGATATAACGTTTTCAGTATACAACTAAGGACCATAAGTCAAGTCTAGACGCCAAAAATCAGCCTGATCGGAAAATCTCGAGACCGGTTTGACCGGAAGTGGCCGCACATTTTTGTTTATGTATAGAAGCCCTGAACATCTGTGAAACCGGAGTTCCACGTCCGTACTTATTTACAACGCATAGGGAACTATTAATTAAGTTAGTAAATATGCATCTGTTCCTACAGCATAAAAGGGATATGCAGCGGTCCAATAGCCGCGGCCGCCCGGCTAGTCGACAAAGAGCGAGGGCGGCCCCGACGTGCGTGCACGAACGCTCGTTTAAATTAAGCGCTCAGAGCGCGGCACGCCAAATTTTAGATCGGCCGTCTTTGTTTACTTTCCATTCAAATGTTTAGGCTGTCTTTTTACTACACACGGATCTTCTCATGCAAATCAAGGGCGTAGAACAACGCTACATTACGTTTGTTTATTTTTGTTCAAATGTATAGATAGATGAGTAGTATATGTGTATATTTAAAATTCGTCGGAAATTTTGTGCGAAAAATCAAATGAACATTTTTCCCAGACTTCCTACGTCCCCGATCTAACACCAGTTACACTTTTTGAGACGTTTGATGAAATTAAAGCAAATTGGGGACAGGCTCTGAAAGACATAAAAAAACCGATTTACGAGGTAAACCAAAAAATAATTTTATGAATAGGTCTCATATGTAGTTTTTTTTTTATAAACTTATTTATTTTTTATATTCTGCTTTCTTTGTTCTATCTCTTACTATTACATGAGTATCATAATTTTTACTCGATATTTTGATTTTCAGTCTCATATTTCACATACATATTTCTATACTTTTCGCATAATTTTTAATTTATGTTAAATGCATTTTCAAGTGAGTAAAAAATTTCAGAAATAGCTAAAAAACATATTTTGTCAAAAGCTTACCCATAAATATTGCAGGTGTTATGTCGCACTATCAAAGCTATATGGTACGGAAAGAACAATAGAAGAAAAAGACAAATAAATATTGTAAATTTCATTGTTTAAGGATATAAATTTACATAAGCTTAAAATTTATTTCAATTAGTTTAAGCATTACAAAATGCAAAAAACAAAAAAACAGTATTGCAATATATGGCATAGTTTTACGTAGAGCATCGAAGCTGATGCGTTTTCTCTATTATTATTAAGTAATTTTTCATTTATTTCAAAATAAATTTTTATTTTCTTTTATTGCATTTCTTATTTCTAAGCAGTTTCTTTTTTAATATTTCAATAACCGCTCTTTTATCTTTAAATTTCCTTGTTTAGGTTTTATATAAAAAATCGGTATGGCCAACATGTTTTAAAAATAATTTGATGTGATTTAAGTTATTGTTTTTATTTGTGCAAAAACTGATGATTATCTGTCATATTTCTGGGATTTTTAGTCGTATGGTTAGAAGTCGAAAAAAAAACTATCAGAAAGATTATTTTTATACAGTGACTAAATACTTGTTACTTTAAACGCACTTGTTGCATTTTTCACTGATTCAGATAGTTTTGCGCACTTACAGCACTGCAGCCTTAAGGGCTTATTGTGACCAATAACTGCACTTATAGGGACGCGGTGTTGAGTAGTGTTGACATAGTGGAAAGTAGACTACAGGGTTGTATCCAGAAGTAGTAGGACTGTTTCTTTTTGCGCGCGCGGAGCGATGGAGGGGGGTCTGCAAGGCCGGATGTTATGGAGGGGAGCCTTGGGAACAGGTTTCGACCTGCGGCAGTCGCCTGCGTGCGTTAGTTGAGTGTGGAGCATTGTTTTAGTGACCTCCTGTTGTGACGCCTCGTCGTCAGTTGCGATGGAGCAAAATTTGGAGCAGCGGTACGCCATCAAGTTTCGCTACAAACTTCGAAAATCAGCGACCGAAACCAAGGACATGCTTACGCAGGCCTACAAGAAGGATACCATGAGCCGTTCCTCGATATTTGAGTGGCACACGTTGTTTGTGGAGGGGAGGGCGACCAACGCGCCTGGCGTCCGTCAACCTCGCGAACGGACAACAATGTGCTGAAAGTTAAGCAACTTTTGAACTCTGACCGACGGTTGGGCATTAAATTAATTAGTGATGACCTGTCTTTCGTACGGGACAGTCCAACGCATCATCACAGAGGATTTGCCGATGAGAAAAATGTGCGCGAAAATGGTACTGTGCCACGACGCGTGGATTGTGAGGAATCTCCTGGCCAAATTCGGCGTTTCTACGTTGCCTCACCCCCACCCCCCCCTACAGCCCTGATGTGGCACCGCCGGACTTCTTCCTGTTCCCCCGGATCAAGAGGATCAAGGGGCATCGTTTCGACTCGGTGGAAGCAGTCCAAGCAGAAACGACGAGGGCACTGAACAGCATCCCGGAGGACGACTTCCAGAAGGCCTTCGCAACCTGGAAGGCTCGCTACCAGAAGTGTGTGGATGCCAAAGGGGCCTATTTTGAATAGTATTAAGTCGATGTACCAAAATGTTCAATAATTTTTTTTTGGCTGTTTATCAGGTTTAAAAATTAGTTTTATTTTTTGCAGTTTCAATTTTTTATGTTTTGATAGCACTAAAGATATACTAAACCTCTTAATATCCCCTTTAACATTTTTGCTGTCAGATTATCTGTACCTGGAACTTTAAGAGCTTTTAATAAACTTATTTTTCTTTTGATCTCTTTTGAAATGAATAATATAATATCTCGTATATTATTTGGAGTGTTGTATAGTTATCTTTCTGTATCTAGCTCATTGTGGATGTAGTGGAAAGTATTGGTGCATTACGATTTTTAGACCTTTTATAAAGTTCCATATTGAATTAATATCTCTTAGTGATATAATCATAAAATGTCATTTATTTTGTTTAGTATTTTAAATGTTTACTTAATTTTTTCAATAAAGTTTCACCAGCAGGTGCTAGAGTGAAATAGCATTTTAATCTAAATTTTCTTTTTTCTGATAAATTTCTTAATTTCCTTGGGTTTCAAATTAATTTTAAAGGACTTTCGTAAAATTAAATTTTATGTTGAAAAGAATTATAAAGCACAAGTTATTGAAAGTACTATTCATAGTTAGCTACAACTGTAACAGCCGGATTCCCTGGCGAAAGAATTCATTGTCCTTTGATGTAATCCATGAATCAGCCAATTTTTTGAGATCTTCAAGAGAGAAGCGCTGTTCAAACAAGCAATGCGTTATCTGTGCCTTTCTGACCCTACCATATACTGAGCATTTGTTTCAAATCATAGATTTTTCACATTGACATCGATGAATCCATTTTTTATCACCAGTGATAATACAGTGCAAAAACCTCTTTTTTGTGCCTCTGCAGCAGCTGTTCGCAGGTGAAAAAACGTCTTTCGACGTGTCTTAGCTTCAATTTACGTGGCACACCATTTCCTTGCGTTTGAATCATTCCCGTTGTCTTTAAACTTTTACTGACGGTCGATAAATAAACATTCAAGGAATCTGCCAATTCTTCAAGTGTTTGACATGGATCTTATCAAGTAATGCCTCCAATTCTGCATCTTCAAACTTTTTCGGCTGCCCGGGCGCTCCTTGTCTTCTATGTCAAAATCGACAATTTTGAGTTGTCGAAACTAATGCTCACAAGTTGAAATCGACGGAGCATATTTACCATAAGCTTTAGACAACAACCGAAGATATTTAGCTGCCTATTTCTTCAAATGGAAACAAAAAAGTGACACTTCCTGTAAATTACGTTTTGTTGTCGCGTAACTCGACACATTCAAAGTTCAAAAAAGGTATATAGTTTAAACTTGAGAATTTGCCATAAAATTGATTGCAGTACGTACTGATGACAAAAAGATACTACTAATGGCATCTGTTTTGAATCCTTTAAAATTAATTCCAAGCTACAATATGTTTGTTAAGTGCGGCACATATTTTTTAAGGTGGTGATTAACAAGGTTAGTGCAATGTTAATTTTTCCTGTATTTTCAAGACTTACTGTTAGATTTACTTCTTTTTGTATTTTGTTCTTATATTGTTCCTAAGTTGTATATTTGTTGGGTGATCTAAGCGTTAGCTTTTTATGGTAAGAAGATAAGTCATAACTTGGGATAAGATTTATGTACTCTAAAGAAATTGCATTAGTAATATACGGATCTAAAAGGTCTGGAATTTTATTGGAATTGGCCAGCCAATAAGTTGGGGTACCCGTTAACATAAGGTATGGTTACCATTATAATCCCCGCTTGTAGCAAATTTAGGCTTCAATGCCCGAAAAAAGTTCTTGAAGGTTTTCAATAAACAGCTGTGACAGTTAATTTGTTTGAAACCATTTTTTTTATAATTGTCTAAATGTGAATTAAAAAATTATTACTCGAATAAGATTTTCCTGCATTTACTAATCCAGAATCATAAAAAATCTAATATTAAACGACTGGCTAATGATAGAGAGAAACAAAACTGGAACATCTGTAGTAACAGTATCAGAGATAATATTTAAGAATTTAACAATGAAATTAAAAGATTTTGTCAAGGGTTATATTGAAGCTTGAAGCCTCAAAAGACTTCAAAAAGCTTTATCAATTTATGACAATTAAGAGCGTGGTGGAAAGGAGAAAGAGATGCTATAACATAACTTTTTGCCACAGTAACTTAACACAGCGTTGCAAATTTTTCAAACAAATTATCTACAATAGATAAAAAAATTTTGACAATTCCTTTTGTAGTTTAATTTGAAGATACCAATATAATAATAATAGAGAACAACCATAAATTACCTAGAGGAGTTTTCATTAATTTTAATTATTTATGTCCACATTAATTTATTATCCTTTACAACGTATAGTATCTAGTATATCGATGCTGAAAAGAAGAAGTGCTCGGACGATTTTGCGGCTATCGTCGATGGGAAATAACGCGAGTCCTGCACTGCGAACGCTTATTTCACGGGAAATAAATGATTTTTATGAACACCAACTAGTAGACATGAAGTCATAAGCCGTGAGAGAGTATCGAGCCAGTGCAGGTGCTGCGGCGACACGTAAGGCTATTGCGTTGCGCTTACTTATTATAAAATCACTCACCCCTAACAAAACCCGACAACGATCAAACGATTCCATGTCATCTCCGCGTTGTGGCGGCTTTATTTGTGAAATTGATTATTTTCGTAATAGCGCCCCGCGGCCCGTCCTGCACCTGATTCTGCATAATCGCCGTTATTCAGCTCAGCCCTGAAATTAGCCCTTTGTGGAGGCGATGATTGAGCTTCGCGCTGGCACAAAGGTCAAATTTATGATTTTGCACAAGAGTTGAATTACAAAGCGATAAAAATGGGTGTTTTTAGACATCGGGTTTGAACTTAACGAACGACCTATTCAATGATGGTTAGCTTCAAGCTTCACCGTAACGCGGTTCTTTTTATCTTGCTTAAGGTGACTGAAATTATGATTTTTATCTTATTCTTTTTAACACCATATAATCTGTTTCGACTAGCAATAAACATATTTGTTGAATAATCAACTTGAATACTAAACAACACTCTTTATAACAACAATACTTTTGTTAACAAAATACAAACTCTTAGTACTTATAAGTATATTACTAATTTTGGGTACTTTAAGGTCATTGTATATGTCATTACTTGTGAAGAACCAGGGAACATCAGTCATACCACGTAAAACTTCTACTTGAAATCTTTTGACGATTGAAATATTCCCCAAAACTGTAATCCGTATTCACAAATTAGCTTCAAGACATCATAGTTTATAAAAATATTCCAAAGAGAAAGTGACAATTTTTAAAATGTAACATCTAATTATTTTCGTTTTTCAGATGTGTGCACCACGTTAGCTCCTCATCCAGGTGCATGCCTAAATACTAAAAGGTGTCAGTAGCAGAAACTATTTGATCATTTATTATAACTATCACTGAATTACCTCAACATTTGGCAAACCCCATTTCCCCATATCATTAATGTTGCATTAGTTAATTTTTTGCCAAGATAATGTTTTGATGTACAGCTAGAATAGCAGTATCATCATAAATTTTTTGTGGTGACATTAATATTTGTCAGCATGTCGGCCACATATATAGACTAAAGTTTCTGTTCCAGTACGCTTTCTTGCGAAGCACCTGGCCATTGAATACCAGTCTGTTGCCTTAATGTCATTTTACTCGAAAAAACTTCTTTTTAAGTAAGACTTAAGAATAGTAAGTATACAGTGCTTTTAATAGATCTTCTTTATTTTATGAAATAACCATTGGTGCTAAACATTATCACAAACTTATTTAACCGACTCTTTTTGGGAGGTTAATTAGTCATAGTTATTTTCTTTTACACGTCGTAGCACTGAATAATCCAATGGAACTGCATTTGTGCCATTCCTCATATTTTTCTCCTCGCATCGCGCACGCCAGATGCTGAAGCTTTTTTATTTTACTTGTGTTTAATACTTCTTTCCCTTTCCTCATTCTAAGTACTTCGCCATTTATTATTCTGTCTATTCAGCTTTCAATATTTTCCGAGAAGTTGACACCAAACGCACTGATATTTTTTTCATCATCTAAACTTCCATTCTATCATATGCCACTGAAAACACATAACATATTTCGATTCTAACCTTTAAGATGAAGTATGCAGAATACATTTTAAATTTTATTAAACCTAACTTGGCTAATTCTTAATATAATTTCTCCTAAATATTTTATGATTTCGAAAAAAATTGTTTTCAGGAATTGATATTTTTGAATTATTTGCAGTTGTTCACTTATAATCCATATATTTTGTATATTCCATATTTTGCAATAGTTATGAATTTGATCTTTTCCATATTCGATGATAAGCTCTTTTTCTCACTGCTTTCGATTACTTGCTTTAATATTCTCTATAATGACTTTCCAGTAAGTATAGTGTCATCTGCGTATCTGATAATTTTTATATATTTTCGATTAACATATACACTAATTCATTCTAATGCTTTCATAATTACCTTTTCTGAATATAAATTAGAGTGATAGTGAAGGTATACATCTCTGCTTTACTCCTCTCTGCATCTTTTCTGATAGGTAAATCATTATTCACTTTTACATTCCCAGTTTGGTTAAAATATAGATGAATGATTATTTTAATAACTTTCTTATTTATATTTTTTGTGGGTAGTCTAATGCGGTAGTTATGGCAAACTTGGTCAAACGCTTTGTTGTAATCGAGGAAGCAAACATATAGGTTGAATGATTTCTATATGTTTTTGAGTCAATACAGTGAAAAAAACAGGGTCTCTCTTGTAGCCATTGCCTTCTAAAACCGAACTAGGTTTTATTAAGATCTTGTTTTAATTCCCAAAAAAAATTTTGAAATAATATGTTTAGGAATAACTTTAGAATAAGTTAATGCATTATTTTGCGTTCGTTTTTTTGGTAACATTAAAAAAAAATTTAAGTTATTATTTGGATATTATTTTTGTGTTATATACTGTATTGTATAAATCCACCAGTACATCTATTTATTCTTCTATAATTAATTTTATTACAAGGTACGTCCAAGTCTTAAGGTCTGCAAATTATTTTCTCGGCAGTAAGAGTAAGTAGAAACGTAGTTAATTTTAAAAGACGCGGGAAATATTTCTGAATGTGTAATATAGATGGCAGCATTATAAAATGTACACAGATAGATCACCAATACAATGTGTGTTCTTTTGTGTACTTCACATGGTGATGTTTAGTGTTCAAGAACAACGTGCAATCATCCGTTTTTTCCATCGAAATTTATTGAGTAAGGCCTGTGGTGAAGACGTTATGGATATCAAAAACGTGCGTTCGTGGGTGTGAAAGTTTAAAAATCTGGTGTGAACACCACACGACTTTCCTTATCCTATTATTATATATTATACCGGGTCCATCGTCTCGGCCCTGCGCTGCTCTCGTCCCGGAACTTATTATTTTAAAAAAGGACGAGGCGCGAGTCAACACTCGAAAGCTGATTATAATAAACAGTACCAGACAATAATTGTCTCGTACTTAAAATTTTGCTACGTCACTGAAGGTAACCGTGCGAGCTCGGTCGCACGGCCTTCCCCATTATCGCTTGCGTGCTCCCTCCTAGCGGCCAAGCGTCCCCCCCCCCCCAGTCCTGCTGCAGTCGGCCCAGTAGCTCCCCGAGCGCGCTGAGATTGGTCCGGTTAATTAATTTTTAATCGGCTATAACTTATTTATTTGACCTCGGATCAAAAAATTTCATTGTAATTTTTTGTTCGTCTCGGTCTGATCCATCCGTTAATATAAATTTCCTGAAACATTTTATGAACACCTGGTATATTAAAAATCCTGAGCTTCAATTTTTTTTCGAGTTCCTGTTTTACTAACTTTTATTTTAAATTCCTTATCTTATAACAAGGAAAGTAATGTAATCGGCGGAAATTTGACCTACCCAGTTATTCACATTTGTGGACGAAATATAGCTTCAGGACACCAAAAAAGTTGGTTTTAGCCATTGGTTTGTGTGTGTGTGTGTCTGCGCGTGCGTGCATACGTGTGCGTGTGCGTGTGCGTGTGTGTGTCTGTCGGTCTGTCAGTAAACAGGATATCTCGAGAACCGTAAGAGCTAGAGACTTGAAATTTGGTATGCAAGTTACTTGTAGGTAGGGGACGCAGTGCGAAGCTTTTAGTAAAAATCGGCAGAGTCGTTTGGTCGCAAGGTCGCAAAATCGGTTGCAAAGCGGTCGCGAATCTAAACTGTTGAAGATACAAAAAATTTATGAGAATAAAAATGATTTGTTATCATGAGATAAACATGAATTTAAAATAAAAGTTGGTAAAATAGGAACTCGAAAAAAAATTGAAGCTCAGGATTTTTAATATACCGGGTGTTTATAAAATGTTTCGGAAAATTTATATTACTGGATAGATCAAACCGAGACGAACAAAAAATTACAATGAAGTTTTTTGATCCCAGGTCAAATAAATAAGTTATAGCCGATTAAAAATTAATTAAACGGACCAATCACAGCGCGCTCGTAGAGCTACCGGGCCGACTGCGGAAGAAGGGGGGGGGAGCGCTTGGCCGCTAGGAGGGAGCACGCAGGCGATAATGGCGAAGGCCGCGCGGCCGAGCTCGCACGGTTACCTTCAGTGACGTAGCAAAACTTTAAGTACGAGTCAATTATTGTCTTGTACTGTTTATTATAATCAGCTTACGAGTGTTGGACTCGCGTCTCGTCCTTTTTTAAAATAATAAGTTCCGGGACGAGAGCAGCGCAGGGCCGAGACGATGGACCCGGTATAATATATAATAATAGGATAAGGAAAGTCGTGTGGTGTTCACACCAGATTTTTAAAGTTATGTATTTATGGCAGTATATTGCAAATTTTTTTCTACTCTATGCATAGATTTAACATTCCATGTATCTATCTATATCTCTTCTTTTTCCTCTTAGCTTTATTTAAATGCAATGATTTATCATTGCTGTTTGCATTTTTAAGCTGTTAACCACATGATTCTTTGGCCTTTAGGAACAATTTTTCTTCCCAAGAACAAAAGTTACCTTAATTCTTACCAGATCATCCACCCGAAGTAGGCAATCACTTATATGTGTAAGAGTCAATAGAAATTCGTCATTTGATAGCTGCCCTCTGTGATAGTTTTGGGCTACACTGGATATCAAGGAATATTACCGCTCGATAGCTTTTCCCCTTGAATGTTTTATTGGTGGTATGGGTTACTCGGTGTACTTACGCAATAGTTAAGTAATGGATTCTAAGACCAAACTGGGGACCAGGAATCAGATTTTGTTTAGAAACTTCTTGTAATGCACTTTCTAACAGTTTTTCTAACATTATTATCCTTATCGGCAAAAGATTGATTTTAAGTCGTTTGGTTTTCTGGCTTGTCTTACTATTACTTCCTCATTTTACATTTAAATAGGAAGTCTAAACGAAGCATTGACGAATTGGGTCGGCACAATAATTTCTTGTCGGGTTAAGTTTATTTAGCGCGGCAGATTGGATCAGTTCTCTTAGTTGTTCTATATTTCTATTTTGTCATTATGGTCAATGGCCCCTAATAGGGGATAAACGCTTCTCGTAAGTAATCAACAAAAGCTTTTTTTTATTTTGTCTTATATATTATTTATCTTTCTAATAGAAATCGGGACAAAAAGTGGCACGGAATAGGGATACCGATAGGAAATTACATCTTGTATACATTACTATTTGCAGATGATCAGATTATTACTGGGGATAAAGAAAACAGTGAATATACAATATGCAAATTGGCAGATGAGTATAACAAATGGGGATTACTCATTATCCTGGATAAAACTATAAATATATGGTAGTAGGCAGCCAAAGCAGAAATATCCATACAGACAAAGGTACATAGTGTCACTTGGTGTCACTATAACGAATTAATGCATAAAGGACAAGGATATCTTAAATAAAGTAGGTTAGAAAACTCGAAATTCAGTTACTTAACCCAATTCTATGCAATAAGAAGATAACAAGAAAAACAAAGAAAATTATATACAAAACAATTGTACAGAGCATATCCACGTATGGTTCGGAAGCATAGACGATAAATAATAAATGTGTAAAAGACTAGTATGGACACCTTAAAGGATGCCTGGCGCAAGGTGGCCTTAAAGGATGTGGAGTAAGACATAAGAGATAGGCAACCCAACGTACGCTCAGAGCTCGGCCACGACACGTTTTATATCAGCTATCTTGTTTATTTTCTCTTCAAATGTATAGTAGATGGGGCAAATGATTATAACTATATGTTCAATTCGTGGTTTATATTAAAACAAAATTTATTTACCTCTGGGTGGTCCTGTCAAAATGGATATTTTTAATTAATATAAGCTTTTATAAGTTAAACTGTACCTAACTTACTTGCCAGCTGAAATTTTTACACCCTTGTATTTAGCTCATCGAGTTTTGCTGGAGTATGGTGTCATTTAATCTGTAAGTTGCAGCTTATTTTATTATTTATTATGTAATTATATATAAACAAAAAGTTTTTATTTGTTTGAATATCAGCCATCTTTCAATTGTTCTAGATCTGTTCGCTTAATCCTATATGCGTTATACTATTTTAAATAGTTTATTTGAAGAGAACACACATGAACGGGAATCTAAGAGAGACAATTTTGAGATTGGTTTCCTCAGTAATATGACAGAGAGAAAAGTAATTTTGCATTGTTTGTGAGCTTTTCCAATAAGAATGATATGATTTTGAAAGGAAATGTCAACTATGATTAAAATGTTATAACTGCCCCTAGTTGTCATTTGTGTTTAGTCTATTCTGGCAATTCATTATTGCTAAATCCACGCTTTAAGAACGTTTGGTTATTGTCCAAAATTTTTATGAAAATAGACGTTCTTCTGTGAACATTCTACGCGCTCTTCGCGAAACCTACGGTCCACATAATTGCCCTTTTGTGCTTTCTGTTCGTAGAACTGATAAATTTGAAAGGAATTTTACTCTTCACAATGCGAAAATACCAACAAGACGTCGAAATGCAAACAATGCAGAGAACATTGATGCTGTAAGAGATAACGTTGCAGAGGCTCAAAATTTTCGATTCCTCGTCGTGTTCAAGAATTAGAGTTTAGAATAACGACAACTTGGCATATTTTGAATTTACACTTGTATAAGATTGTGTTGACCCAAGAACTAAATTCACTGAATTATCGTAATCGCTGTGACTTTGCTGCTTGGGCTTTAGAGCAATTGAAGCGAATCATAATTATGGTTAAAAAATCTTCTCAGATAAGACTCATTTCTAGTTACGTGGATGTGTAAACAAGCAAAATTGTCGTTTTTGGTGTGAAAACAAGCCACAAGAAATTAACGAGAAGCTCTTCCATTCATAAAGGGTCACTGTATGGTGTGGTTTATGGCATAATGACATCATCAGACCATTTTTTTCCAAAACAAGGTAAGAAGTGCAGTTACAGTGATTAGTGAGCGGTACTAATTGATGTTAACAGATGTTAACAGAAACTGAATCGACTCGTCCCAAAAGTTATCAGTATTGTACTTAGTATGTTCTACTTTATGCCCTTGTTTCAATATTGCTTTGGTTGGGTCATTGTTTCTGTTCTTAAGGTACATTTTACCTCTTACCAGGAAATAGTTGGAACTGCATTCAGTACCTCGCTGCACATGAATGTTAAATGCTCTCATGATTGACTGTTGTTTGATGATGATGATGTAGTCGATTATCGATTCTGATCCTGTACTTACCCTCCTCCACGTTATGTTGTGTATCATTTTGCATTTACATAATCCGTTTAATACAGATAGCTAGAATTGTTCACATATTTATATTATTCTTCGACCATTGTCTTTTAATTTTGTTTCTGTTTCTCTATATCTTCCCACAACTGGATCGTGCAAATTAGATCATGTTCTGCGTTAAAATCACTCATCAGTTCTATTTCGTGTTGGGGATTTACTTCACTTAATATATTGGTAAGCTGGTTTGTGTACTCTTCTTTTACCTCTACTATTGCGTCATTTGACGGAACATATACTCCTATTATTTTGACTTTGTGACTGAACTATGACAAAGCGCTCGTTGAGTTATTCTCGGTTTTCTATATAGTTCTTCAAGCTTTTGTGTACAACGATCGAAACTCCACATTTTGCTCTTATTTTTGTTTACACCACTATAAACATGTACATGATATACTTTTTCTTCCACACCCTTACGTTATTTTTTAGTTTCGATAAGTACTCCTATAACTATTTTTTGTTTCTTAATCTCCTCAAAGACTCCTGTATTTTTGGTTATAATTTCTTGTACGTTCCAAGTGGCAAAATTCAAAATCTCTTTTCTTGTGCATAGTCGTCTTCTATTAGGTCCATCTAGTTGTTTCCGAGGTGTATACCTAAGATTTTTTGTGATTTACAATTTTTTTCGGCCATGGAGGTGCAGGCCCAAAAACAACCTCCAACCTGGACTATAGAGATTAGCCTTCTCTATTTAAGTCGATGTTCTGTGTTGGAAGTCCGGAATCTGTATTTCATCCGGTAACCCTAGACAGGTAGCATGACACCCCCTCTTTTTGCAAGTGGGCTTGGGACTGCCTGTGGCAGAGTTCTAATAATAATTACGACAGTACGTTGCCCATATATAGGTATTTATTACACACATACGAGCACACGCATTCATCTACCCAAAAATGTTGTTTGTTGGTTGTTATGTCGGAAAGCATAATGGATCTGGTAATAAAAGTTTTTGACGGGGATTTGGCATTTAGATAGCATTTTAATATAAATATTTTCTCTACAGACAATGTATGAAAACTATTGTTTGAAGAATTTTTTGTTGCGATTGTCTAGGGAGGAGAGGAAATTGTTTTATTTTATTTCAATTGGTGTAAATTTTGGTTTAGATGGGACAGATATTTAGGGAGTCTATGAAACCAGATAACAAAGTATGATCGACATATCACATCCAACAAATTGGTTTAAAGTGAAAGTAGAGCCGGTATCTATTGTTTCAAAGTTAATCATGAAAATGTTTACTACAACAGTGAAAATGAAGAATTCATTTGGCGATAAAATGTATTTAAAAAGTTAAAATAGCTATTGGATAGACGTTAGAAGTTAATTAAGAAGGCGGTTACGTTTTTGTCTAAATATAAGATCTCAGGCATATTGGTGAACAAGGAAACATCGAAGTTGACCATGATGTGGCCTTTACGTATAGGAAAACTTTTGAGTATATCTAAAAAATGATAGAAGTAGGGTCGAGGTACTTGGCTAACTCATATTCAAAGCTTAAAGCAAAAATCAAATTATTAAATATATTCGTGGCGTGCGTGTGTAGGCAACAATTATTGTATCATATCAATGGAAGCATTAACGAATATTCAAGGGAGGCTTGCGTAATAACTAATTTACTATTCCCATATTTTGAATGTTTGGTTCTTAGTGTTTGAGCATTAAAGGGAAGTGTTTTGCAGTAATCCCTATGCAAACAGTCATTACATGAAAACAAACATTTCTCGAAGTATAATGTTACATTTACAAGATCGTATCGGCTATGTCCACATGTAGCTTCTACAGTATTACTGTCAACAAACAACCATGGCATCATCTTAATGACCGCGGAAATATGGGCGTAATGCTCCGAATTGCTATAAAAACTGGCAGACGGTAGATTTTGGAAGCTCTAGCTAAGGACAGGCGGCTCGCACGCACATGTGGAATCTCACGGCCGCGGGGGCAGAATAATTATCTGCGTTAGTGGTCGAACTAAACCCGGTGGATTATATGCATTATCGGTGTTATTATTATTCTATTACCTCTGTGAATTTTAAATGGCGATTGATAATGGACTCCGGTGCGTCACGAACGGCGAATTTCGAAGCGGTGTATTATTCCCTTTGTTACGGATTCTCTTTAAGGCTGCAAAAATTTTGTTAGCTAATTGCAATGCAATAAATAATTACGGCTCTGGGTGCAGTGCTCTGTAATTGTGCCGTGCACCTGCCGGGAGCTCTGCGGGATTTCTTACCAAAGACAGCGACCGTTTCTTGTGAACGACGAATTGCAAGGTAGTAATACCGAGTTTACTTGATTTTTTCTTATTAGTTTGTCTGCGGTTACAATGTTTACTTGAATTGCAAAATCGCGCAATTTTTTGTACAAAATAGAGTTTCATTTTGAAATATGTCTTCCGTAAAATCGTTAAATATATTGAATATAATTTATGTCTACTTTAATTATCTTTTTTCTTTTGTTGTTTTACAATATAATTTTATCAAAATTTTATTCTTTCAAAAACCGACAAAACTTCTGTAATGGAAATATTCCCGCACTTACCTTTCCACTCTTAAGCAAGCCCATATCGTCTTATAAATTTTATAAAAAACAAATTATTATACCAGAAGCTTTCTGTTAGAAGAAGAGGTTTACTATAGCAAATCACCTCTTCCCGTAGAGAGAATAAAGTACTTAAAGTGGATGTGCGCATAATTTTAAAAATATTTTTTTTTAAAACAAAGACATTTATTACAACTATTTAATAAAATAGACCGGGCCGAAAGGGCGAACATATGACAGTCTTCACCTCTCAGTTTGCAGGCCGTGCTCCCACACGGGGTGTTACAACTTCACTAGTATTGTTATACTTAAAAAATTTGAAGTTTTCTAAGTCATTTGAAAGTAACTGCATTATTCTATGGTCTCTTATTTAGTCTCAAACAGATGTACATTTAACTGCTATCAAACTCTTCCTATACAAATCCCAAGTGCCAATAAAAATTTAGTCACCATAAAAAACTTCGTTTTTCAAAATCCTATTATGAAAAAGAATTTGAAAAGGTAGAAAATATAATAACCAGAAAGTAAGTAGAAAGTTATATAAAATGGCAAATACATAAGAAAAAAATTTAAACCCTTAACCAGAATGTGCATGGATATAGAGGGCAACATCATAAATGAAAAGAACAAAACATTAAAATGCTGACATTATAAAGAGACACTAAGTCAGAATGAAAACATTTAAAGAAATCATTGGAAACGGATGAACAAATATTAAAATAAGACATAAAAGAAGAAAATTTTCAGGTACCATCAAGGAGTGAAGTTAGAAAAAAACCCAAAAACAGAAGAGCAACAAATTGCTGGGATCAAACAACCTCCCAACTTAGCTACTCAAAAAAGAGGGAAATGCTATAGAAGAACAAATATATCATACAATAAAAGAAATATGGGAACAACCTAAAATGTCTAATTAATGAAACCTTGATATCATTTGCCCACTACATAAAAAAGCAGCCAATTGAAATGCAGCAAGTACAGACCAAAAAGTTTCCTTAATATAGCATATAAAATATTTACAAACATCTTCGTAAGCAGAATACAACTACAAGTAGAGACAGAAATCGAAAACTATCAAGTAGCTTTCGCAAGGGAAGATCAACGACAGACAAATTGCTCAAAACCTGGAAAATTAACATTAAAACCCACAATCTCTTTATTAATTTTAAGGGTGCATATAATAGTATAATTAGACAAGAACTGTACACAGCAATGAAAAAACTCAGAATAAGTATATGCTAACAAAAGACAGGGTAGAAAACAAAGTGAGAATTCAAAGCGACCTCACGAACATGATCAGCACAAAACACAAGACTTCGACAAGGTGATGCACTATCATGCTCGTTATTTAACATAGCTCCAGAGAAACTAGTTCGAAAAACAGGAATCAAGACTACACGAACGATTTTCAATAAGTCAACCCAAATCGACATTGATGAAATTCAGAAGATCAACAAAGAACCTTAAAGTAGCCTCTTCACATCTTGAGAGTGCAGCAAAAGAAATGAGATTAATAGTAAATGTGTCTAAAACTAAATATATGTGCATCAACAGACATAACAGTAAAAATAGCGTGGAAGTGTTTGCGATAAATAAATATCGTTTTGAAAAAGTGCAATAATTTGTTTACCTTGGTGCGCTAATTACAAGCAATAACAATAATAATGCTAAAATACAAATAAGATAACGTTAGTCAACAAAATTTACTTTTGACTGACAACGCAACTACAAAACGGGCCGGATATCCAGAAAAATAAGTTCAAAATGTATAAAACCCTCATTAGACCGGTGTTAATATATGGGGCCGAAACATGGACGATGATCACCAAAGATGAAAAAGCATAGGAACATTTGAAAGGAAAGTACTTAAGAAGAATCATAGGACCTATATAGGAAAATGGAGATTGGAGATCCCGATACTATCATGAACTATATAATACATAAAACAAACAAAATTAACACTATCAAATCAGTCTGATTACAATGTGTAGATCATATAATTCAACTAAATGGAGGACTATTACTTCAGAAAATATTTAGCAATAACCCAGAAAGAAAACGAACTGTTGGACATCAAAAAATAGATATATAGACAAAGTAACACATGACCTGAAAACATTAGATAAACAACTGGAACGAAAAAGCAAAGAATAAGAAGGCATGTAAAAGAATAGTCGAGCAGGCCAAGGCACACGAGAGACTGTAGTGCAAAGGATGATGCTGATGATATTTTTTTTTTTTTATTTGGAAACTTTTACAATCTGCCTCACAGTTACTTTATTAAATGTATAACAGTGAACAAGTGCAACTTAAAGGAAAGGGTTCAATAACAAATTTATTATCTACTATACATCTGAACAGAAAGTAAACAAAGACAACTGATATGAAATATGGAGTAGCTGTACTCTGAGCGTACGTTTGGTTGCCTATGTTCAGTGTCGTTTTGCATATCTTACTTTCGTAAGGTCACTGTATCGACTTATACCACAGTTATCATTTGTAAATAAATTGTTCTCCGTTTTCTGCGGGCAGCCTCTCTTATTATAATGAATGATTACACCGATTTCGAGAGAAATTTAAGTTAACACTCATAGAATCAGACAAAACAGTTTGAAAAATTCGATGACCTGAATCTCATGAGCCTAGGCTCTTTATCACTTTCCAGAAGGCCCTCAATAAGCGAAATAAGGTAGAGAGTAATGATAACGTACACCGTGTTTTTGTACTTTTTTACTAATTGTGGGTATATCGAGATCACGTCAGTATATTCAGTACATTCCAATCTGTAGCACTCAACGCCTTAACTTGGAAATGTTTTAGGGTGTTAATGTTAGAGTTATCTTGCTGTTCCCCACAGTTGTGTACTATAAATTAACACTGGTTTGAAAATGGTTTTGTAAAAGTAAAACGTTGCGTCTAATCAGCCAATATATTTTATAATACAGTTCTTTTAGTTGCTTAGGTTTGGACCTGATATATTTGTTCCAAATTAATCTTGGGTCAAAATTAAGTCCAACATATCGTGCACTACCAACTAATGGGTCTTGCTGTTATAATAACGGGAAGACAAGTACCTTTGCGGTAGTAAAGTTACATAAATTAATTTAGCACCATTTTTTTAAAGCTTCCTCAAAGAATATTCAAGTGATGCTGTTTGCCAATTAGAATAGGATACTAAAATTGTTGTATCCTTAGTATAGGTTGCAATGATTGTAATTTTAAAGATAAGTAGATCTGATTGCCTTGAGGGTACCTTGAGGACACCAGAGCTGTTAGGAAATAGAGTAGCTCAGTATTCACCGAATTTAACTAGAAAATGTCTGCCAGCAAAATATGATTTGATATGATTTTTAAACATAATACGGTTACCTAAAAATAAAAACTTAAAATCACTGTAACCTCACCCAAAGGGCCTCCACTATAGCGTAGTAGTCACGGATGACTGAGGACCCAACGAACGGGCGAGTTCGAGTCTTACTAGAAACCCATGCGTGTATGTGACGTCCTAGTATGTAAGTAGGCATAATAAGATTTTGAGACTATAGTGCCAATGAGTGCGCCGTAATGAAAAAAAACTTCACCTAAAAAAAGAGCAAAAGTTTTCCGCATTTTTTTATATAAATTTTAGTTTTTGAAACTATAAATTAAATAGACAAATGTTTAATGCAGTTTTAAAAAACATCAACAATTTCTTTCAGGTACAAGGTGCATTCAAGTTATAACACTTTCGATTTTTTTTCTCACAAACTAATCACACGAAAACTGTGAAACTTTTATTACTTCTCGACGTAATCTTCCTGCAGCCGTACACATTTTTCACAATGTCGACTCCATGGTTTTATGGTTGCTGCAAACGCTTCTGTGAGAGTCTTCTTTGACCACTGGAAAATCGCTGATGCAATAGCAGCACGACTAGTGAATTTGCGACCGCGGACAGTGGAAACAACCAAAAGTCGCTATGAGGCTGGTCAGGTGAGTAGAGAGCATGAGAAATCACTTTAAAGTTGTTGTCACGAAGAAATTCATGTGTCATCCATTGTCGCAATCAATGAAAAGAAAATTCCATTCATGGCGTATCACGCGTCAACATTGCCTGCCAACATACCACGCGTGCAACCTTGTGGCCGTCCGTCCGTCAGTATTTGTTGCACTCATCTGGAGTACGCTCTTCGGATTTTCAGGTCTTTATGCAGGATTGTGTGCACAGATCGCACGGAAATGTCAACTTTGGAGGCGATGTGTTCCAAACTCATTCGCCGATCCCCCAAAACAAATTTCTCCACTCGCTTGATCATGTCGTCAGACTGGCTGATGCAAAGCCGAGATCGTTTTGTTTTGTTGCACACGATGTTCTGCCTTCTTCGAACTGTCGCACCCACAAAAGCACATTAGATACATCCATAACACCATCACCACATGTCTCAGTCAACTGCAGATGAATTTCAATCGTTGTCACACCACGCAAATGGTTACACGCTATTCTTGTAATAAAAACGTCAACATTTTAAGTACCAAAAAAAGCCGTCACTCTTGCCGCTGCCGCTAGAGTCCTGTGCGCGCGTATTTTGAAATAAACTGCATGTTTCTATCTGTTCCCAGTCCTGAGAAAAAATTTAGAGGTGTTATAATGCATGCACGTCATATTGTACGTACGTGAGTAAACCAAAAATATTTTTTTACTACTTGAAGCATCATAAAAATACAAATATACAACGTTATTCTGACATAATATCCTGAAAAAACATTTTTTTGAATAAATAGGTAGTTCTTTATTCCGCTATCAGAAGATGAAAGTAGATGTGACACCAACTAATCGCGCACGAACGTTTTGACAGAGCATTACCGTCTAATCTCCGTTCTCCAAGTGTTCAAATGATAGTTCGGGTGCAAGGAGTTCTGAATGTAAGAAGATGTTTCAGTGTAATCCAGAACAAATCCCCAATGTTTTTGTCTTGTTTTGGCAGTTATATGAAATCAGGCATTTTCGTGTTGATTGGAAATTTGTCTTCATCGATGACATACAAATTTGTTTTGTTTAAAGAAACAATTATAGCGATTGCTAATCAGAGGTTTTCTAGAAGGCAGCGGACAATTCAAATATTCTCCTCGATCGCGCTAGTCCTCCTATGGCATCGGTGGCGTGCATTTTCAGATATTTCTCCCTAAAAGTTATTTATATCACGCCTACTTTCAAGTTTTCTTAAGGAAGTTGCCCCGACCTGTGTTTTAAAATCTTTTTAAAATTTAAGACAAGTTTACGCCCTATGTATTACTAAGTTCTTATCAAAAACTTAGAAAACAATGTAATTCTAACAAAGAAGCTTGTGAAAAACTACGTCGTTACACATAAAAAGTAATTTTGTGCTTATCCCAAGACAAAAATGGTCTTACTAAGGTTCATTCCTCTTTATATTGGTACTTAATATAAACAAACGTTTTACAACTTCAATCCATATAAAACAATATATTAGAATATATTTAGTAAAAACTGCAGAAAAAGCCGAAAAATTGAAAATTGCGTATTGTTCCATTGTAAAAATTTTCTTATAGTAAGACATTTACAGAGTAGAAGTTTTATTTGACGGAAATTGTATGGTCCATGAAATACCGACAAAAACAGATAATTTTATCTGCCACTAACTCGCTGAGTTGGAGGAGTTGAAAAGCATAAAAGAAGAATTACCGATAGAAAAAATATAAAGTCAAGGCAAGGCGAAGTAATTAAATTATCAATTCTTTCTGTTGCTTACTATTCGTTTACCTTTAACAAATTGAACAATTTGTCGATACGATCTAATTGTGCTGGTAATGATTAAAAAAAATTGCAAATCTCAGCTTACAAAAAAAAAGCATTTGTCACCCTACCAAAGTAAGAAGTTAGAAAAGTCATAGAAAAGAAGAAATTATAAGTTAAAATAAATTAAAAAAATGTAAAAATATAAAAAAAGTGATTTTCAACTATTAATCTTGAATTTTATTTGAACCCTTACAATCTTGAAAATGTATATATACTTTTAGTAAAAACTTAAAATTGAATATGTAAAGTAACTAGGACTGCAAATCTCTGTTCTTTTCACAAAATTTTCGATTATACTTTGATTAATTAAACTGCAAACGGATTTCGTTCTTGAAGTCGACAACTTTATTTGGATGGCGGGCGTAGAGCTTAGATTTCAGGTAACTCCACAAAAAGAAGTCACACGGGGTTGTCATAAGATCTTGTTAACCAGTTGATGTCGGCAATTCGTGAAAATAAGCGACCAAAAATTATTGGTACAATAAATCGACTGTTGCTCGAACTGTGTGCCAAGTGGCTCCAGCTTGCTGAAACGAAATTTGTCCCTAATCCACGTTACCCAGTTGATGACAAAAACTGGGTTGTTATGTAAGGGCAACGATTTCCATTCGCAGTTATAGCATTTCCAACATCTCAGAAAAAGCATGAGCCTATCACGTCACTTTCCTGCAAATCACACTAAAAAATATTTCATTGAGAGGACATTAGCTTTTTGTAAGTTACACAAGGATTTTCTGAATTTCAAATTTTGTTTGCTTACGAACCGTCAAGATAAAAATGCTTTAGTTAACGAATTGTCAATAAACTTAAGCTCTTGCGTAGTTGAATTTTGAACGCTGAAGGCGACTTCTCAAAATGTCCAATTGTTGCGGACAATATTTAGTCGATGTTTTCGGATTTGCAATGGCACTTTGTAACAATATTTTTGTCAACTTTTGTAATTAATATTGGGATAGTTGATTTATTTGGTGCCTTATTCGAACAAAAATCCTGTGCAAAATTATCATCAAATTTGTAACGAATTTTAACAATAATAACTCACTATTATTTTATATAGCATTCTACAGTTACTAAGCAGAAGAATCAAAGATGACATTTGTTGATGTATCGTAATTGACAATCTTAAAATTAAAAAATCACAAAGTTTAAATTTGAATCACCTTTTAGCTTGTAGAGATTGCCATAGCATTTATAAATGTCAAACAAACGGACAAACATTAATTCTAATATATTTTCTAGCCGTAGAAAAAGGCGATAATTGATCAGCGCTTACCAGCCATGATAAAGAAAATCACAAAATTTATTTTTTCTATTTTCCATCCCATCAGCAGAATTATTTGTGAGGTATCCTTAATACTTGAATACAAAAGGCAATACTCATCATTTAGAAATCTCTTACTATCCAGAGCCATCCATCAGTTACGCAACACCCTCAACAAGCTTTTTCAACTCAGTGTATCTTACAATAAACATTTTTGCCAAATTTTACTTTCACAGATTGAGGCTTTTAGTGAAGACCTAAATTCTCTTAAAGATGACATCAAAATCAATGCTAAAATTTTATTTTTATAACTTTCTTGGCTTATTATATCTTACATTTTTCTAAGACACTACTAAACAACCCGGCGTCTTAAGTGCACTTCAGTTAGTCTAGGTTTATGAAACCTGCGACTGCCTAAATATTTTTTAATTGTGGGAATAAGTGGAAATCGATCGGTGGTAAATCCAGCGATTATGGGGACCGCGGGAATACAACCAATTTGAGATGCTTACTGAAGGACTTTTTGCGTTTTTTGAACTGAATGTGGGTGTGCGTTGTCCTAAACAGGAAAAACATAGTTGCTATGATCGAAAAAGTCTAGTCGTTTCCATCGATTAACAACAAATAGTAACAAATCAAACGAATACTGAGATAGTCCCAAAAACAATTTCCATGTTTTTACTTTTTAAAAAGAAGTTTTTCATGTCAGAGTCCTTCCTTTAATTTCAGGGTTTAAAGTAATGTAGCCAGGTCTCATATCCGTCCACAATCCTTTATTTTCGTAGCGCGTTAAAGTCAAGAATGTTGCGTTTTGTGATCATTGGTGAGAAGTGATATGTAACGACTACCCCCCTTACAAAAACACTAAGTTAAACGTCTAAAGTCAACGAGTGGCAAAAAACATTACTAAAGTTACCAATGTTAGTTTTGGATACTCTGCTCGACTTCTTTCGAATTTGCTCGGTAATGAGCGAATCTGGCATTCATTGCAATGAAATATATAAGTATATAATACTAAAGAAAAATAAAATATATTTTTTTGAATCAACTCAATTATATTTAAAAACAATTATAATTGTACTTACGCTTATTACTTATAGCACTAAAATAAATATGAATAAGAAATAGGCGCAAAAAGCACGCGTAGAAGCATTATCATGGCTTTTGAATGAATAAGACGAGAATACTCAGAACGAACATGTAACTTTTGCTAATTTGCAATGTCACAATCAAAGAGATTTGTTAAACAAGCGACTTAAAAGGCTTGGCTTACCGCTCGGATACATTCATCGACTACAGAATGTTTGCAATATATTACGTTACGTTTTATTATTGCCTTAAGAACGCATGTGTTAATCTCATACGTTATGTTGTTAAATAGTCAACCTTTTCACCCTTTATTCATATTTGTCTATTTTTCTACAAAAATTTTGCTCCAATGTCACAACATTTGTGCTAATATGCGTAGTTAGTCCCAAAAGCATAGTCATAATAAAAAAAATTACAATTATAATAACACAAAACTATATATTTACTGAAAAATTGTACAAAATATACAAGAAATATTCTACGTAGTCTCAGTCTCATCCAAAATAAGTACTTTTGCATTTTATACATTTCTCCAAACATTATTTCCACACATCCAGCAAAGTTCTGTATTTCAATTGCGAATACCTGCTTTGTCGTATTGGTTTGAACCTCATCGACGGTCTAGAATCTCTTTATTTCTTAAGGTGATATAAATTTGTTGTTTTATTTGCTAAAACATTGTAAATGCTACGATCACATACTACAAGTGCTCACGCACCGGCGTCTAATTCACAACTAACCCGACCACTCAAGTCGTATTTATGCCTACACTCTACTCTTATCGTCTGCCTGATTATATTGTGAGCTCGCTAAATGTTTTCATAATATTAACATTAGCTCGATTAGTTTGGGATAGATCTCATATGCGAGCATTATCTCTAAAATCTTAAGCAGTATATATTAAGATTGTACTCAAATGTTCAAATTAACAAAAGTTTTGGCATAAATATGCTAGTGTAAAATGAACTACAATGCCATCATTATTTTGGCAAAGTATTGAATCATTAATAAGATAAAAATATTAAAACATGATAAATTACACTTAGTATATATACTTACTACATATTTCGTTGCAAAAGTATTTATGCTGTCGCCTGAACCCAATCTCGAGACTTGTTTTAAAAGTATTTGGAGCATTATAACAATAATAAAAAAATTACAACACAAAATAGTAAGCGATAATTTCTTGTAGTACCACTAACACTTTGAGAAAATAAAAAAAATACTACCAATATATTTTTAGAACGAAAAGAGCATGCTTCTGGCCATATGTATCAATAGCAGTAAACACTAAACTGATTACGCCTATTACATCCTGAAGAACTAATTTAAGCAATAAACACCAGATTTGATCACCGATTTTATCTTAAAGAGCTTCCGATCACAAAACAACAGATTATAGGAAGAAGTAGTTGAAGAAATAATTTATTTATAAATCTTTTTTATTACTTTGTATAAAACGATTTTTGTTTTTAAAATGACCTTTTTAAATGTTATGTTGATTCTAATAATTCTATAACCGGATTTCACTTAAAAAACAACTTCATATAGTTGTTACAAAGTACTTTGTCAACTATCACAACCGGGCTCCTGTTTGAAATTTTTATTTTAGCATTAGAATGATTTTCGATATCATGTATTTGTGTTACAAAACACATGAAAACATTACTGGGGATGAGCAGCCGATCTCGTGCAAAGATTGCTGCAGCTTCATACAATACAAACAAACCAGACCAGCTTGAAATATAATTTTGGGTAGGCGGTTTTCCTTACCTTGATATATATATAAAAAAAACATCCGGCACATGAACCGCCAATAGAGCATTATGTGATGTGTCTAGCCAAGCTCTATATTTTTGAGAAAGGAAAATTTCTCTACGTTAAATGTTTTACGATAACTAGAAGTACAAAAAGACAATTTTATACTTCACAAATCACATGACGTGACCCTAAAGCTTACCAGGATAAAAATAACAAGAATATCCTATTGAGTACCCTGCACAATACAATTATCATCAATGGGCAATACTCTAAAAACTATCTGAGATAATGGTGTTCTAAGAATCCTCAAAAGTGGTATTGATGTCGTAGGCCAAGTGACTCGATTATACACTGTAAAAGTACAAATGGCGTAGATGCTTCATACATACTTTTTAATGTATTAGCAGCAGTTAATGCACGCATATTCTACAAGGAAGTAGCATATGACAAAGTATTTTTTATCCAGTTTATATTACATTTATACAGCTATGAAAACATAAGTTTCTTCTTTTTTAATCGATAATAAGGCAAAGAAAAACAAAGCCAAAAACATATGTGCAAAGTGCATATGTGGCTCATCTTTGCAAGCACTCTGTGTATATGTGTAATGTTTTAAATGTAAAAGTATTTTTTTTTATTTTATTATAAATAGATTAGAATAGTAAATTATAATTTTTAAGTTTTCAAAACAAATACCCGTCAGAATGGTGGGTTTGGTGCTTGTAAGTAGATAATTAGCCCTAGTCCTTCTAGTGTTAGCTTGTTAAATGGACTTGTTTACTTGTTCTTGTCGAAATATATTTTTTTACTACTAAAATTTGATGCTATCCCCTGAGCTTTCGTGAATACGTGCTTAAGTACCAAAGCACCATGGAGCGTAGTCGAATCGACAACGACGCAAGCTGAATAAGTAATGCCGCAAATGAGCGTATGCATGTTCACCACATCAATGCGGGCGATTATTACCGGCCACTTGTAACATATTCGGTCATATTATCGTTGACCTGGCTGAATAATTCACGACGCCCTCCGTGCGTCGCGCAAGTCGGCGCGGCGGGTGGAGTCCCCGACGCAAAGCTCAGGCATTTTGATCTGATAAGCAGCCCCCGAAGGCACTGGCGGTAATCACTGTTGACCAATAGGTTCCATTGTTTGCAGCGCATGTCGCCGAAGGCGGGGTGTAATCACACCGGCGCTTTTAGCGCCTATAGCGTCGCGACGCTTACATGGCAACATTACCGTGTTGGCGCAACGTCTCATTAGGCGCCGCTGCATTGCCATGCGTCACAGCCGTTGGCAGTGCTTCAGAACTTGTTGAAGGCGCCCGGTTGCCCTCTATGTTTGATTTTTATGTAAGAAGAGGGTGACATGCTCGATCTGTGCTAATATGAATCCCCATGAGGCACACTTTCACTGCGGTTCAGCTAGTGGAGGCTTCCCGACCGCACCGTTATCTGCGTTTCAGTTCTTAAGGAACTATAACTATCTGCTACCGCCGGATGCTACAGGTACAATTATCTTTTAAAGTCTTTGTAAGTCTTTTTTTTCTTTTAAATTTATTTTTACTTTCATTATCCTATAATAAGGAAAGTAATGTAATCGGCGGAAATTTGACTTGCCCAGTTTTTCACATTTCTGGACGAATTATAGCAGCCTCAGGACACCAAAAAAGTTGGTTTGAGCCATTGGTTCGTGTGTGTGTGTGTGTGTGTCTGTCGGTCTGTCAGTAAACAAGATATCTCAAGAACCGTAAGAGCTAGCCACTTGAAATTTGGTATTCAAGTTACTTGTAGGTAGGGGACGCAGTGCGAAGCTTTTGGTAAAAATCGGCCGAGTCGTTTGGTCACAAGGTCGCAAAGCGGTCGCGAATCTAAACGGTTGAAGATACAAAAAATTCATGAGAATAAAAATGATTTGTTATCACGAGATAAACATGAATTTAAAATAAAAGTTGGTAAAATAGGAACTCGAAAAAAAATTGAAGCTCAGGATTTTTAATATACCGGGTGTTCATAAAATGTTTCGGGAAATTTATATTACTGGATAGATCAGACCGAGACGAACAAAAAAATTACAATTTACAAAAATTTTTCATCTGGTTCTATCCAGCATCCAAGATATTTGTATTTCAGGGCTCTTTTAATAGTTATGGTATTTAGTGTAAGATGTATTTATTTTACCGGTGTTTAAATTCGTCTTTCTTCTTTATCAATTCTTCTATTTCCGCGCATAGATCCTGCATACATTTTTTTTGGCACTTTTTATTTCACTTCGAATGAAGATTTGTAAGTCTTTATATATGCTTTTATCTTTATTTTGGACATTTTTGCGCTCTTGCATTAGATTCAGAATTTCCTTCGTTATCCATTCTTTCGTTGCTTCTTTCTTATGCACGCCTAGTACTTCCAGTGAAACTTCCATAGTGATTTTTTTAATATTTTTTTATTTATTTTCTATTTTCGTGTTACAGTTATTTTCTTTTAATTTTCCATTGAGTTTGTTTTTAAAGTTTAATTCTTGTGTTTGATGTTTCTTCGGGTTTTATTGTTTTTAGTTTTACATCTATGTTGGCTATTAATAAGTTGTGGTCAGTGTCGGCAACAGAACTTATTAATCTCTTATTAATCATTATAAAATCAGTTTGGTTTCTTACAATTGTGTTTGCGTTATCTTCTAGGTGGGAATTAAACCACGTATTTGTGGCAATCATATTTTCTTCACTACAAAATTGGATTAATCTATCCCTACGGTCATTTCTGTTACCTAATCCGTGATTGCCCACTATATCATTAACTTTACCTTTCCCTATTTTCGCATTAAAATCTCTCATGATAATGTTTATTTGGTGTTTTCTAAGATATTTTGTAATGTCTTTTATTGGTCTGTAGAACTCTTCTATTTTCTCTTCTCTGCTGTTAATATGCTGGTGCATATGTCTGTATGATATTAATATTTATTGGTTTTGCCTTTATTTGTAGCAGCAAAACACTATTAGAGTACGGAATAAAGTTTAACACATATTTATTAATTCTGTTCTCAATCAATATGACTACGCCGTTTTGATAGATGTAACCATTTTTACCAGAATAATATATAACGATGTCTTCTAACTCAAATTTTTCTAAGCCTGTCAATGTGGATTCGCTAATGCTTAGTATTTCGATCTGATTTATTTTTATCTTATTAGTTATATTTTTTAACTTTCCTATCTGGTATATGCTCCAGACATTCCGTGTCCCTATCCTTTTAATGCTGTTTTTTTGGATCCGCTGGGGATTCTTAGCACCCCGATCCTATCCAAGGGACGCCGGGAACTTGGGGCCATATCTTCAGTTTAACTTTCCATTTTGGGATGATAGTGTAGTAGTTTTCCTTGCTTTCTACACCCCAGCATTTTAGCCTGTCTGCTAATTTAGCTTCGCCTGAAGCAATCTGTCAACGCGCCTTGCCGATGCCTTCATCTCCGCCATCGTTGCAGTTTTTATAGCTACTGATGCCCTCTACCAATTAATACAACGTCCGCTCTCTACGCTACAAAAGCTGTTGCTCTAGGTTACTCTGGGAGCTATTAAATACATTACTTGAAAGATGCCTCCCTTAGCTTTTCATTTAGTTTGGCCTGTGTGCCGATACAGTTTCCGGGATGTGGCCGCTTATAAAGCTTCTAGAAGCCATAAATGAGAGTGAGAATCCGTCCGCAGACCAATATCCCAGGATGACAATCCTGAGTATAGAGGTACTACTCCTGGGTGAGACTCCATACATCCCATTCTTCATTTTGTTTTTTAGAATTATCTCTGAAAGAGATTTGCTTATCCTGATCTGTTTTTTTTTTTAATTATTTGACTATATTTTCTTTGATATGCTATTTTCATAATCAAAATTACCTTAGTATGCTTTATTATTTTTAAAAAATTTTTAAAACCTAGTGATAATTTTACCAATTATTCAATATATACCTACCTTTTTAAATATCTAATGTACTATACCAAATAACCATTTGAAATTTGGCCTATGGCAATATATCAAGTGTTTTGATGTAACATATTTAGAAAAACATAAAACTGTTAAGCTTTTTCACATAACAGTTAATTAATGTACCATTAAAAATCTTAAGGTTATTCTCCTTCAACGAAGTTGATACTTCCTTTCGACAAAACAAAAACGGGTTTTCACGGTTTTTTTACAGTTCAATAAATATTGTTAAAAAATGAAGTTAACTAACTAGATTATAAAAAAACTATATATAATTTTTATTATCAAACAATTATAGTCTAAAGCTAGCAACATTTACAAATTTTTTAAAATCTCTACGAAGTGCGACTTCTTTAAGGCAGGCTAAAGGGAGGCCGCCAAGAGAGTAGGAGAGTGGGAATAAAACTTCCCAGGCCCGTTGTTCTTAAAGGCACGCTTCAACGTATTATTCTTTATATTAATAAAATTTCTATTTCTTAAAGAATGCTACAGAAGTCGATTTCATGGAAATTCAAAGAACTGGTTGGATTCAACAGACAGTTATGTCTTTTCGTTACTTTTTCGCGAAAGAAAAGGATCTCAAATGATAATCGGGGTAAAATACTTGGCTCACGCCAAAAATATTGAGACATATAACACAAAAATTGCAATTATAATAAAAAAATAAATAATTAGTAAAAATGGTACAAAAAACATTGTACGTAGCTTTAGCCCCTTAAAGTAAGCATCTTGAATCACACATGCCTTTCCACTATGTTGAAATCGCAAATGTTTTTGAGGAAATCTGGTTTATTGGTAACAGTTCGAAGTAAGTTACAGGAAACTACAGCACGGTGTTCCTTTTGCTCTAACAGTAGACAGGGACAAATTTTGCCGCCACACGTTTCATGTTAAGATCTTCCTTCACACACTTTAATTTTAGCAGACACCAGTTCATTTTCTGCTTCTCGAACTGTCAGTTGCCGATACTTGTTGATTATTGTCCATACACGTTTAACATTTTTCAGTGTTCTCTGAAACGTGGCTAATTTTCAATATAATTCCGGTCATCTCTAAATTGTTTGTACCGTGCTCTCGTTCATGCTGCATTATTGCATCGTTTTTCAAGAATTTATAAATGGTTTTCCAATAAGAACGATATGATTTTAAAATGAAATAAAACAATAACTGTTTCAAATACAACCAAATTTTTATATTGTTTTGAAGCATTATGTTTTGAATAACACATTATTTAAGTGTCTACTTCGACTTCGTGCACACGAGCAAATTTGAGGAACCCAATTTTCGATGACTATGCAATAACTGTGCTATAATATCCGCATGTTTGATCTAAATGCATCAAGGGTTCGTGGTTTGTTTGCATTGACTATAGATTTAAAATAACCCCACAAAAAGTGACCTAAAAGAGTTAAACCACGACTTTTTGAAGACTAACTAACAGTTGCAGTTCTTAAAATTATCCTTTTTCAAAACTTTTCTTACAATATGTCAATAGTGGCATGAGCAATATGACATGTGGCACCATCTTGTTGGAACTACATGTCCGCGAAATCAATTTTATCTAAATTTGGCCACAAAAAATCTGTTAACATCAATCGATACCGGTCACTCGTTACTGTAACAGTAGCTCTTACCTCATTTTGGCAAAAGAATGGCCTGATGATGCCACCATGCCATAAACCACACCATACAGTGACCTTTTACAGATGCAAGAATTGCTCGTGAATCTCTTGTGGATTGTTTTCACACCAAAAACGACAATTTAACTAGAACTGAGCTTTATCTGAGAATATTTTTTAACCAAAATTATGATTTGTTTCAAGTTGCTCTAAAGCCTATGCAGCAAATTTTTAAACCCTAATTCTTGAACACGACGAGCAATAGAAAATTTGCAGCCATTGCAACGCTATCTCATACAGCAGCAATGTTCTCTGCATTTCTTGCATTTCGACGTCTACTTGGAATTTTTTCATCATAAAGAGTAAAATTTCTTTTAAATTTATTAACGATTCAACAAACAGCAAGCACAGAAGAACGTATATTTTTATAAAATATACAATAACCAAACGTTCTTGAAGCGCACATTTAGCGATAATGAATTGCCAGAATGTATTAAACACAAAGACAACTAGTAGCAGTATTAACATTTTAAACATTGTTGATATTTCATTTTAAAATCGTATTATTCGTATTGGAAAACCTTTTATAAACGAATGTTGCAGCTTTGCTTACAAAATTTAATGTACTCTTTCAATCACTGCAAATGCGACAACCATGCACTACATGTGCTCAGTCATCGGCGTCCAACTCAATTAACACGGCCTTTATTTACGCATGTGCATTATAGCCCATTTTTACCGGCTGACAGGTTACATCGTAGCCGTGAAAACCGTTTTCACTATATTAATATTAGCTGGCTGGATATAGTTGATTTGATATATAAGCTATAAAACCTGAAAAAAGTGACTGATTTCCAGTTCAATTATATTTAGTACTCAAAAAGATATAAAAAACAGAATTTTGAGAACCCGATAAAAAACTTTTCCCTTGACCAAGCATTGGCTCTCGATGATCCTTGCTAATAGACTCTTACCATATATATATAATTACAATTATATATATTTATATACTATAAACAAAAGATTATAAAATATGAGATAAGATTATTTCAATTAAAAAAATTTAAAAAAATGTTATGTTTTCTGTACGAGAAGAAAATTGAAAACTAGACTTGCAATAAAATACTTGCCTTGATGGTTTCTCCGGCTGAATTAATTATTAATAATATTAAGTTATTTATTTTTTCTGGTTTAATCTATAAATTTAAAAAACTTTTACCATTACAGTATTTGACAATGCCACGGTTGTAATCATGTCTCAAAAAGATCTTTAGATGTCATACAGCAAAATGCAAGATATTGCAAGATTTGTAGTGAAACTGTTAAAACTGTTTAATTTTGTAATAATATTCGTTAAAGATATGAACTTATAGGTGTATAAATAAGTTCTCAGCTTTAGATTTCACAGGACGCAAATCACCGTTTACATGTAATGTATTAGTCCGCCCTCTTGCGGTTTTAAAGCAATGACATTTGGTCTTTCGAAACATCATGCGATTTGGCGTTTGATGCACATAACTTCAATAAGCAGCTGTGTTCACGATGGCGATCACAAAAGAGCACATTCGATTTTCTATCCACTTCGCGTTTCAATCTTAAGAAAAACCTTGCTGAAGCCACCGAAATGATTTGTGCTGCATATAGTGAGAATGCTGTAAGTCATGCAACGTGCAAAAAGTGGTATCAAAGATTTCGCGGAGAAGAGTTTAGTCTTGAAGATCAACCACGCGCTGGACGCCCTCAAACATTTGACACGGATGAGCTGCAGACATTGCTGGATCAAAACAATGCGCAAACTGAAAAAGAGCTTGCAGAACAGCTGGGCGTCACTCAGCCAGCCATTTCCATACGTTTGCAAGCAATGGGTAAGATACAAAAGGAAGGCAGATGGGTTCCGCATAAACTGTCCGAAGACAACAAAAATCGACGGCGTGACACCGCGCTCCATTTGCTTTCAAGGAACCGAAAAAGGCATTTTCAACATAAAATTATTACGGGCTATGAAAAATGAATCTTGTACGACAATCCCAAGCGCAAAAAAATCATGGGTAGATCTTGGCAAACCTTAGATATCGACTTTAAAGCCCAATATCCACGCCAAAAAGAATTTGCTCTGTATCTGGTCTGATTGGAAAGGTATGCTGTACTATGAACTGTTGAAACCAGGTGAAACAGTTACGGCGGATCGCTACCAACAGCAACTCATCAATTTCAGCGACGCAATCGAAGAAAAGAGGCCATTTACTAGACAAGGAAGTCGCAAACTCATCCTGTTCCATGATAATGCCCGACCACATGTTGCGAAGGCGACGCAAGAACACATCTTCGTGTTAGGCAGGGAACTTCTCCCACATGCGGCGTATAGCCCAGACATGGCCCCTTCCGATTATCATTTATTCCGGTCGTTACAGCATCACTTGGCTGATACGCACTTCAATACAAAAGAATAAGTCCGAAAATGCATCGATAACTTTATCGTCTCGAAGCCGGTGAGCTTCTATCACCAGGGAATTCGCAAGCTACCCGAAAGATGACAAAAGGTCATCGATGCCAACGGAGAATACTTTGATACTTAAGCTTTTTTTGTTTGTTTCTAATAAAACTTTAATTTTGCAAAAAAAAAGCTGAGAAGATACAGTGACAAGTACTTTAAAGACACTATCTCAAAAAATAGGCGATAATAATTTTTAGAACGGATTTCTCTTCATTTAACTTATTAATTTTTCTTTAATGCTATATTGAGTACGCGACCATTTGCATCGAATCAAATGTCAGATATAAAGCGGCGTCTTTAAATTTGAAAGTAAATTAGAAGTTATATATAAAGCGCCAAATTATCCACTGCAGGATAAATTAGTAGAGAAATACAAAATAGTAAAAAACAAACTGCATTATCGACGACAAATTTTTGGCACACACAGATTTAAATTAAATAAAAATTAAGAAAATAAACCGGCAACTTTTGCCCCGGAAAAATTAAAATCAATAAAATTCCATGGTATCAAAATAGAGAAAATGAGGAAACTCAGTGGTTCCCAGACTCTTCTAAAGTACAATTTTTTCCGCTTCTTGTCGCTCTCAACTTTGTTTATATTAAAATAGCAACTGTATGACTAAATAAGATTATCTGTCACCAAACTGTGTAATTTATTTCTTCATCTTTCCAGAACCATATTCGAGAGACTGTTAAAAGGAGCTGAATCCTTCTGGAAATTTCAGCGACAAAACGTAGTTGAGCATTATTTTAAAATTGTCCACTGTGCTGTTGACTACTGTATTCAATATCAAATATTTAAGGTTAAATTACAAATTACACTCAATACTTTGTCAAAATAGATGAACTTTCAAAACATCATTAAAACTATCTACATCTGAAAATAACATTATAAAAAAAATGGATTATGCAGCAATGAATACCTTGAATATTATATAGTTGTTATTTCCCTACTTCTCATAGATTTATTTTTTTACTTAAAGCTATATGACCTAATTTCTCAATTGATGTTTGCATAATCGAACATAGTTTATTTTTATTTTTTCATTTTTATATCTTCTTCTATTTTAAGCGAATTTATTTTAATTATTATTAATACCTCTTTTTAAATGTCAACGTTATTTAAAGTAATTTTCTTGACACTATTTTATACACTGTATTTCTATTTCTGCTAGCCTGTATATCCGTATATTCTTCAATTTTCCTCGTCTTTAGTTTTTGCCTCTAACAGCTCTCATTACTCAAGTCTGTTCTTCTTTATTCTAGTTACATGTTTCGGTCATTCTAATTGATTTTTGTAATTTCTTCTATTATCGGTTCTTGTTGTATTTCTATTTCTAACTTCCTCTTTTGTTATTTAGTTTATACATTTTCTTAAATATTGCATTTCTTTGGCGTGCTGCCTCATCTATTTTATTTATAATTTTACTATAAATTTTTCCATTACTTCTTAATATACTCCATAAATATCTGTATACTGTCACCACTTCTAAATTTCAATTTCTGCAAGTTACTTTTGTATTCTTAGCTCACTTCCTTAATTCATGTTCAATATCATTAGTTTCCTTTGATTTATAATTATTTTTGATTTTAGTTCTTCAAATTTATTATTCTTATATTCAATAACATTTGCATTACTACTAAGAAGATATTACCTGTATACAATATACCTTTTAGTTTCATTATTCAATTTTACTACTTATATTCGTCTTGTTTTTCTTTTGAATTTTTATTTATATGAATCAATAATAACATAAATAACAAAGGATTTAAGTTATCCCTTTTTGTCCAAATTTCTATATATGCATTTTATTACTTCCATCTATCTATATCTATCTTTACCTCTACCTCTATCTCTCGGCAGTTCTTGTGTACACTTTAAAGCCTGTTAAACATAAGCATATTGATCTATAACTTTTAAAGTTTCTGTGTTTTCCGGTTTCGTATATAGATTGATATTTTTGAATTATTTTCCCAATCTTCCGATGTTGCATATGTGTCTGAAGTTTTATTGCATATTTTCCAAAACCATGTTTTCTCTCTTCCCCCGTTGACTTCATTATTATGATTATAATATGATTATATATGATTATATATGATTATATATGATTATATATATGAATATAATATGATTATAATCTAGATTACTTTATCTACTTGTCTTCCCTGTTTTAGTTTTTGCAACTGCTTGTTCTACTTGCTTTTTTATTTTTTATGTCATCTGTATGTTTTTAGTTCCTGATGACGCATGCTTTTTAACATATTTTATAATAGCCCTTTCGTGTATCTAAAATTTCGTATGATATTGTTTTTAGTTATTTATTTTTATTTCAATCTCCCTCACTGATAGTCAACCGAGGAGAATTGCTCATCTGGTTTGTTAAGTATTAGTTTTTATTTGAGCGTCGAAGTACTCAACTTTATATTAACCATTACAAGTAGCTTTTGTAAGTATTATAACAGCCTCTATGAGATTTATAATCTTATCCAACTAAAGCTCACAGTAAACATCTTTGAGCAGTGCAAAAGACAGTATCAGACATTGCTTATAAATTTTTCAAATGAAATTTGAGTGACATACAGTAAAATACAGAAAGAGGAATTTGGTCACTAGTACAATGAGTAGTGTTAATTACTTACAGTATTTACTAATATTTCAGAACCTTAACTTTGTATCCTTATAGTTTCATTTGTAATGAAATTTTACCTAATCATTCAAGATCTTTTAAGTTGTTTTTGATTTTTGGAACATTACAATAAGCATCAAAAAGCGCTGAAAAAGACTAAAGATTATTCCATTTTTTCACGGTGAAGCCATCAATTCTTTGCAAGAGGTACTCAACTAGATATTTGTTGCACTAATCACTTTACAATTGCTTACCACCGCTCTAAAGGTAGCGTATTGCTTGAAACATTTTGGCAATTTTTAATAGCCTTTGACAAATCTTAATGTAGTCATGATTAACTAATTAGAGTGCCGTACTAATTTCAATGCAGGTTTTCATCTGTTTATTTATAAAACACAGGAAAATTTATATATCCATATGGATGTATATCTCTTTTATGATTAACATTATTTCATTCATAAGGTCCAATCAACTCAGAAATCTCTTTTATAAATAAAACATTTTTGGTAGATAGTACTTAGAGTTAATCTAAATACATTTACTTATCTTTAAAAAGTTTTTAAAAGGCTGAGTATGCAACTTTGGATGTTATACGAAAATTTATATTAGAAAACAAATTTCCCTACTTGTTTCACGATTATGTAAGAAAACGCTAAAATTAATTGAAGCATTCAAACGCTAAGATTTTTCTTCACTTTGCCTAATAAGGAATAAATTTTTAACGTAAGACACACGCGTTGCAGTACTTCGATGCACCTAGCAGTTTTGGCTTCCAATTTAACTTGCAGAACACAATTTTCATTAATTTTGTTGTAATAGTTTTATGGTTTTGGAATTCACCTTTAACTGTAGGTGCTGTGTCGTCAGTAAATAATACTTTTTTCATGACACTCATGACCTAATTTAAATGTCTATATCTTGCATATGTTATTGTTTTTTTAGTACGAAGTGCAAGTGCAAAGTTGGAGACCATAGCACTGGTCTCCAAATTTTTTTCTGAAAAAGTGCTCATTCAAAAAAGTCGAAATCTCTGTTACTTCTCGACATAATCTCCGTCTAGACATACACATTTTTCATAACGTTGCGTCATGATTTCGTGGCTGCTAAGAATACTTCTTTAAAAGAGTGTTCGTTATGGTAGGAAATGCATGCAGCATCACGTGACAACATATCCTGAAACATGACCACTCACGCAGCCTTGTGTTCGTCGGTTAGCATTTGTGGAATCCTCCTTGAAAAGACTCTCCGCATTTTTAAGTCATCATGCAAAATGGACTCTACAGATTCCACGAAAATGCCAAGTTTAGAAGCGATATCACGCATACCTAATCGACGGTCTTCCGTAACAACTTGCTCCACTCGCGCAATTATGGTTTCGGTCAGACTTTTTTAAACTTTGGCACCTACGAACGCACATTTTTAACGTCCATAAGGCATGTCTCACTCAATTGGCGATGTATTTTTATGTGCGTTTCATCACGCAAGAAAAGAAAACAGATGATTACACGCTTTTTTGAACACTAAACGTCGCCATTTGAAGCAGACGAAAAACAACACTCTCTGCAATGGCGGTAACTCAATCTGTGTACATTGCATGTTGTTGCCATCTCTATTATAAATTCAGAAATTTTCTGCGTTTTTTAAAATTAACCGCATCTCTCTACTTATTATCACTGCTAAAAAAAATTGAAAACCTTTTAATTTGAAAACATTTCGTATTTTGCACAGTTAGTAGATTTGACCAGTAGTGGACTCTAAAGTAGCACTTTGAAACTTTTCCTAATAAGCTAAACCATTGACTAATCTTATTCTAGTAGAAAATTTAAATTACATTATTCTATTGTGTATCTAAATATTTAAGACTCGACGACATATAAATTTATCTAATGAAATGCTTAAATGAAAATTGTATAAAATTACAAATAACCATTTATTTAATAACAAACAAAAATGCTTTACTGCGTTCGAGTGTTGCTAGAAAATATAGATAATGATCTTTCTTAAAATGCTAAGAATTTTGCAACAGTCTAATAATCTTTAAACAATCAAAAGTAAAACAACTTGCTTTACTTCTTCCAGTCTTTATCTCACCGTTTTTTAATTAAATAATATAACAAGGTTTAGTTATAGAAACTATTTTACACGTCTTTGCTAACAGGTTCTTTCTCGTCGTTTTCTTTTGTCATTTGAAATTGGGATTTATTTAAAATGTAAAAAAATTCTTTTATATTTAGTTGACTAAATTCCTATTAAAAGCCATATTCACATTTGTCAAATTATGCCTTATTGCTTTGTAAAGCGATGGAAAACTGATTAGTCATTTAACAATTGTGAAACTCAATGTATGAGTTGTTTTGTCACTTTAAATATGTTGATATAAGTTCGGAAGGGTTCAGTAATCGAATTTTGATAATTAACCTCACTCTGACCGCTGTGGAAGAGAACAAAAGTTTGACTAGTAGGATGCTGACTAAAGATCAGTCCATGATTGTCCACAGCTTTCGAACACTCTGCAAGCACATAGGTAGTAGTAATTAAAACCGATAGTGATACAGTCAGTTAAGTAAGAGCGGGTTTTGGTTGCTGTAGAGAAAAAATTATTTAAAAACATTTTCAAATACATGAGTACATTGTACTCTATCAGAACAATAGATACTATTGCATCAATAATGTGCCCAGTCACCACCGGAGTCAATAATCGCCTGAAATCTTCGAGGCATGCTTTCGATTAAATTGATGGGGTATTCGCCCGGCAAGGACCTCCAAATGCGACAAATTTCTCGGGTTAACTGCTTCAAAGTGAGCACTTTTCTACCACGAAGCTTGTACTTGATGTATGCCCACACATTCTACATCGGATTTGCATCAGGCAACTGCGACGTTATCAAGTGCAACAATGCCAGACTGCTCTTTTCACTCGATGCAAAGCTTGCTGCGATGTTTGTGGTCGTTGTCCTCTTGCAGGATCCAGTCCTCGTTTTTCTTATAAATCTCGAACATTTTTGGAACATCTAGGTTGTACATAGACAAATGCAAATTTTTGAAATCCATTTTTGAGAACCAGCCCTAAAGATACACTTTTACTGGGTATTTAACGGTCCGCTGTACTAACTTGTTAGTTGAAATGACCAGGCTCGTGGGACAATAACATATCTCCAAACAGAAGCTTTGTCCGTAAAAGTCATATTGCGCCAATCTCGGTCGATATTGTCCTTTGTCCAAGCGAATCATTTCGTCACATGATTTTTACCTAACAAAGGTTTCTTTACTGAACTACGGCACTTGATATTATGCGCACAGAGATGGCTTTGGATAGCTACGTACGATATTCTTGACGCAATGTTAAGCCCGGGTTCCGCAAAAACAAGTTTACGATCTGTTTTCGACATTAAGGGACTCTACGCCTTTCGCGCCACGTTCGGCAAGTCATCGACCGTTTGTATCTCTTTATGTCGCTGCACCCACTTGCTGATAAATGTTTTCGACTTGCTCATGCACTTTGGACCTTTCGTGTGGATACAGAGGAACACAGCCTTATAACGTGACACGCATGCGGCACTTCTTGTAGTTTACAAGTTTCTCTAGCAAGAATTTAATGTCAACTGATTATTTTGTAACAAAGTATCAAGAACAAAGGTTTCTGTTAACTTCAAAAGAATTAGGGCGATACCTTTTACCAACTGCTAATTATGCTGGACAGCCTTTTGCTTAATTGACTGTACTTGATAATTGTATCGTGTTTTCTTTTTAATAAAATTTTTAAAAACTCTGGACAATTATAGAGCAAAAATATGCGGTTATTAATTTTCGGAAATCAATATATGCCTTTATTTTAAGCTTAATGTACAAATATATTATTTGAAAAATTAGTAACGTGAATTAATGTCTTCTTAGATAAAGAACGATTTTGTACGTCCTTGTGTGACTGCAATATTGGGATGATTTCCCCGGAAATATAAAGTCAATGTTTATCTAATTAAAATGATTGCACAATCGCGATGTAATCTAGCAGTCGATAAGAATAAACCGTAACGCGCATGGACAATTAAAGACAATTTTACTGATCGAGTTAGTTGAAAGTTAGACACATGTAGTGGATGATCGTCCGATTTCTAATAATTGAGCGCATAGAGCAACAAATTTGTATTGATTTTATATCAAGTTAGAATGTTTATTGGTAAACACTATTGGGATGATTCGAGAAGGTTTTGGAAACCAAAGATAAAGGCATGATGCAAAGCAATATAGGTTCTAGAAAACTAGAAGATACCGGAAAATGTTGACTATGTACAGGATACAATCAACAATGAGCTGGGAATTTCAAAAACATAGTGTGTAAAATTATGCTGGTTAATTTTAGCATAAAAATTTGTTCCACAGTTGCTATCGTGCTGCAGTTCCTTGCTTTAGATGTTTGTCAATAAACTGGCTCTGAAAGAGATTTTAGACTGTCAAAGAGATTCAAGCGATTACGACAAGACAATTATTTTAAATTCCAACACAAGACTTTACAGAATGTTTTGAACAGTGAAAGTAACGTTGGGAAAAAGGTGCGAGATTTCAAGGTATTTTTTGGGGGGCAGTAAAGTTAGGTAGAATACATAATAACATTTTTATTAAATATATGGATTTTGTTATTATTATATGACTCCATAATTTCGAAACGGACCTTATACAACGCGCTTATTTTTGTCAAAAAAAAAACAAGAACGGTGTAATACCGTAAAAACTTTTACGGTGCGAAATTAGGTCACTTCCGGTTGCCGTTAACCGATTTGGCTGAAAATCAATCCCATGAAAGGTATTGACCTAAGATGTAAGTATGCCAAGTTTCAAGTGAATCCGTTGAACAGAACGGAAGTTATCTTGTCTCCAGACACACAGACAGACAGGCAGGATGATAATCTCATTAACTTTCTACTATAAGCCCCGCTGTAGAAAGTTAATAAAACAAACATACAAGTGAATAGTGTACAAAATAATAAAATTGGGGCATTGTCTTGGTGCCATTAATTATCAAAATTAAAAAAATAAATGTATTGTAGAGTGTTAATTATATCATATTTTATTGATTACTTGATCAAACACAATAAAAATTTACTTGAAACCTTTATATATATTTAACTATCATACAATATTTTACAGTTTGTTGTGACTAAAATTATGTAGGTATAAAACAACATACACCATCTAGTTCAGAACAGCAACTTATGTTTAAATTACGAAACCATAAATAATGTAAACTCAGTTAGGCTCACAAATTGTTTCCGTCATGTTTAATTCGACCGCAGGGGTTTATGTGGAACAGCAATTCGGTCTTCATTAATTGTAGCTGAAACGTACAAACGCGAATCACGCCTGCTGCGAGCACGCGAAATTTAAAACTTCCGTGGCAACACGAACGGCATTTTCCGTGTTCGTTTATACGGTTAGCGGGAAGGAAATTATTTAATTCAATAATCGTTTATTTTTCAGATATCTCGGCGAAGTGCTTGCTTTCAGCATCCCGCATGTTCTCCGACTGCTCGTTGCAGTCTCCTGATCCCGAAAAAGCCTTGCCGGTGCTGCGGTCGGACGCGGACAGGTACATCACGCTGCACCAGAAGCCGTTCGGCTACTGGCAGCAGGGGCCGATTTTGCAAAACGACTTTTCCAGTAAATTTTAGATTTCGCTCTTGACCTAATAATTCTGCTTTATTTATTATGCAGATTTTACTCAAAGGAGCAGCATGATCTCGCCTTGCGGCAGTTTGTTTCAAAGTAACTTTAAGAGGCAGCGGGGAGAAAAGAAGCCAATCCCGGAAGAGCAGAAAGACGATAAATACTTTGAGAGGAGGAAAAGGAACAATCAAGCAGCAAAGAAATCCCGAGACGCGAGAAAATTCAGAGAAGACCAGGTTGGCAAAAATGTTTTAGAGTTGCTCTCGAATTTAAATTGTTTTTCTTTAAATTTGAAAATAAAAATTATCACATTCTAAAAACAAAAATAGTTTTCAACTAAAACGCAGCTGTCTTTAAGAAGTTGAAATTATTTATTACTTTCATTTGTATTCATATTTTTTATAATATATTATTTCTATTACTTTTGGTGACAAAATTGAAGAACAAGTAACAAATTTATCCTGAAATAGAACTGTTAGGGGTGGAAGAAAATATAACAAGAAAATCAGGTGATATTAAAAATTGAAAAGAAACACAAAGAAACAGGCAGTGGAATAAATACATAGAACTGGACGAAAAACAATATGAGTGTATTACAATTGTTTATTCCTTAGATAGCTCAAAAAATACCTTAGGCCTTTTAAATTTCAGAATAAGTTATGGCCTATTAGACTTATACATATTAGTAGTATGATACATAAGGTGGTAATTGTAATGTTTTTCACTAAATGAATGGTCTATTTCTAAACAAATCAGCTTATTTTTACACTTCTCTGTGCAATTTTTGGATGAAATTGTAAAAATAATTTGCTAATACACTTGTTCCGTACAGAACTATGTCATGATAATGACTTGCATGTTACTTCGGTTAAGACTGACTATATGACTCGGATATTGTTAACTTTCAATGTCCAATCTTTGATTAAGTACATGGATGAATCAACGTAAACCGCAATTACTGTTTTATGTGCAGCGCGGTAACCGGAGAGAAGCGCGACTTTTCTAAACATTGTAGTACGGATGCTTGATGGGGAAACCCTTCCGCCCTGCCAGTTTTTCTTCTGAGGTCAGAATAAGCTATGATAATGCTCAAGCAATATAACTATTTGTTATGGACTACATTAGAATATGTTCAACACAATTCCAGTTTATCTACCTGTGATTATCAATTGCTTGGAGCACTAAAAGATTCACTTGGAGCATATAAATTTGACGACAATATTACTGTCGAACTGTTCGTGCATCACCTTTATTATGCAATAATGGAAAAAGTCCTTTGTAAAGTCAGAAGATTGATATTTTTTATGGGCGCGTTTTTGAAGATCTAACATAAAAGTCCAATGGGCCATATCGAGTTATTTAAAAACACAAGAAGGTAGTTGAGTAGAAGAAGCATGGTGTTTTTGAAATCTGAAAGGATTGAAGACCCAGGTAAAGCCACCAGATCAGTGAGCAACTTTGTTATAAATAAAACTGATTGAGGTTGAAAATAGTAAATAAGACAGAAAGTTGCATACAGCATAACAGATAAGAAAAGTAGCAATGCACAAACTAGAATTGCGCCAAAATTTTTGAGGATAGGCAACACACTGTACGTGGTAGTTCGCAAGTGGCTTTCCTCGAGGGACTAAAAAATAAATTAAAATACACAAGTGTCGGCTTTCTGAGGAATAGAATCGGGATCAACACTTATCGCTGTGTGGAAGGAATGTAAACAATGTGGAGAATGTGGAGGAGTTATTAAAGCAAATACAGAGCAGGGTAGAGGGAATGAACGAGAAGCTGCGACAAATAATTAATGATATCAATGCAATAAAACTAGAAAATAAACAACTGAATGAGAAAGTCGAAAAATAGTGTAAAAGAATAGACATCTTAGAAAAAGTGGTTAGAAAAAAAATCTAGCGATAATTGGAGTGAAAATAGGGGTAGAGATTGACAAAGATAAAGATCTGGAAGACTGCAGAAGATTAGGAAATATAAGGAAACAAGAGCAAGACTTACTAATTAAACTTAAAAACTATAAAACAAGTTAGAAATACTAAAGCAAGCCTAGAATTTAAAGACACCTAAAATGGATAAACGAAGATTACCCCAAAGAAGTACAGGAAGAACAATAAAACTAATTTCACTCATGAGGGAGGCGAGAGAAAAAGGACAAAAAGTGGAGTTAAAATACAATAAGCTAATAACAGACAACGAAGTATATGATATAGAGGAAAGTAAACCTGTAGAAGATCAACAGATGCAAAAAAGGGAGGAACAAGCATTAATAAGAAAAAATTAGTCAGTGAAATATCACCTACATAAGACCCAATAGCAGTATTATTATATATAATTATATATTAATATATATTAATATATATACATATTAATATATAATTACAAAATCCACTAAAGGAAAAAACTATGCAAGAAAGATATGGACGAGAAAAAGGTAACGACAAAAGCAATGATTAAGGAAATGACTTAAAAGAAGGATAAGAAAAATAAAGGGAAAAGCAGTATAATAAAAATTGGAACATCAGATGTTCAAAAAACAAATCAAGAGGATAAACTTAAACAACTAAGCGAATAGTTAAAACAAAGGAATATAGATTTTTAGCAGTACAGGAAATGAAACAAAAAGATAGTAGCATTATAGGAATAGGCGATTATATTTTGTTTGTGAATGGACGCAAGAAATTTATTTTTGGGTACGATTTTATGATTCACAAGAAATGAAAAATCAGATAAAGAAATTTGAGATAGTCTTGAACACTGTATTACATAAAAATAAAAACTAGGTATCGAAAATGAATTTGGAAAATGCTCACGCACCTACAAAGGTCAAAGATAAAGGAGAAAAAACTGCATTTTACAAGGAATTAGAAAATTTATTTTACAAAATTCCTAAGTGCGATTTAAAAATAGCATTAGAAGATTTTAACGCAAAAATAGGAAGAGAATGTAATGATATGGGAAATATTTGGTAAGATTTGACGTGGAATACAAGCTATGAATTATGGGGACTTTTTATGAGCATAAAGATATACATAAAAGTACATGAAGATCGTTATATGGCAGAAATACTAACCAGATAGGTCACTTTTTAGTGGAAGAGCAATAAAAAAAAATAGAGCCATGGATGTAAGAACCTTTAGAAAGACAAATATTGACGCAGACCATTTTTAGCAGTACTAAAAATAAATAAGAAGACGTCAATGAAAACGGAAAAACAAAGTTACGATGTATAATATGGGCTTGCTTAAGAATGAGGAGATACTGAAAAAAGTGGCTGAGATAAATAAGAGAAACAATTTAAATAACAAATGGAAAAAAGTAGAAGAAGCCGTTCTATTCGGGACAGAAATATTGGAAGCAAAAAAAGCAGAAAACAAATAAGAGTTCTAAAAGAAAGAGCAGAATTAAAATTGAAAACATTAAGAGATAACTTGGGAAAAAATAAAAGAAAGTATCAGACAATAAGGAAGGAGACTAAGCAAACATGTAGACAAAAGAAAAGAGAATGTATGAAATTAAGACTGAAATAATCTGAAAAATAAGGATATTAGGAAATACTATAAGAAAGTCGGAAACAAGAGAAAAGAAAACCGTGTGAGGGTAATTTTTATCAAAAAAGAACGCGGAAATTTAATAGGTAAAAATAGAATTTGCGCGGAAATATTTAAACAAGGGAAAAGCAGAAATCTGTTATTATTATTATTATTATAATAATAAAATAAGTATAGAAAGAAGAGAAAATGCCGAACCAATAGACAGAAGCAATTATCCAACCACTGTTGAAAAAAAGGAAAAAAATGTGACAATTACAGAGGAATTAGCCTGCTAGATGTCGTTTATAAGATAATAGCTGTATTAATTAAATTATTAAATTAAAGATTAAAAGGAAGTATGGAAAATATAGTTGGGAATTGGGTTTTAGAAAAAAAATTAGGTCAATGGTAAATCAAATACATATCATAAGACAAATTCAGGAGACCAGTAAAGAGCACCGGATGACAATTATGGTTGTCTTTATAGACTTTAAAAAATCTTACGATTTTATAAAAAGTCCTGCAAGAATTTAGAATAGAGAATAAGCTATGTAGATTAGTAAGCATGACTTTGAATAATACAAAATACAAGGTAAGAGTAGAGAGCTCATTAACGGATTTTGAACGGGTTTTGAAATGATGAGAAGATTAAGATAAGAACACCCACTCTCGACAGTTTTATTCAATTTGGTATTGGAAGCTATTATAAGTAAAAGTGAACCGCAAACAAAGAAAAACATATACTCCAAAAGCATTCAATGTACGATGTATGCGGATGATGTGGCGATTCTGGCTAGAAAAGTGTGTTAAAAAATTTAAAATAGAAGCGAAAAGTTTGGGACTGCAAATAAATTACAATAAGACGAAATTTATCGATTTAGAAATACAGAATAAAAAGCGAAGAAGAGAAAACCTGATTCTAGAAGAAGAACAAGGATTGAAACAGCCTGAAATAGAAAGAGTAGAAAGTTTTAAATATCTGGGAGTTGCCTTCCATAAAAAGGGGGAAATAGAGAAGAAATCAAACAGTGATTAAAAAAAGGTTAACAGTGCTGGAGCTCTCATGAGTTCTAACGTCAAAAACAGTATTAAGCACAAAACTCAGAATTTAAAAGACAGTTACCTGGCCAACAATGACGTTTCATATAAAACATAGTCAATTACTAAAAGCGTATTACAACAAATAAATATATGGGAAAGATGGATATTTCGGAGAATATTTGGAGGAACAAAATGCAAGAGGTGTGGAAGAGAAGAAACAATCAAGAGTTGACCTTTATAATGAACCAAAACTATCAAAAGTGGCCAAAGCCTAGAAAATTCGATAGATTGGACATATTTTACGGGCAAAAGAAGGAAATATTATTAAGTAAATTCTAAATACCCAAGATATAAATAACAGGGGGAGAGGAAGACCTAGGCTTAGCTAGAAGCGACAAGTTGAATAGAACTTGGGAGCAGTGAGAGTTAAAAGATGAAGAAAAGTGTCAGAAGACAGGAAAAATGGAGAAAAGTACTTAGTGCAAAAGACTCTTCAACAATAGTTTTACAAGTCGTAGACAATTTTTCACTCGCCTTCCCTCAAATTTTTGCAAGGTGGGAACGTGTAAATTTTTAATTGGATCGACTTTTCCCTGGATCGGAAACGGCGCTTTTTGCATTTGGCAATGTAGCAGCCCGATAGCTTGACTCCAGAGGTCCATTCGGCAAGAAGCGAGAGCAGCCCCGACATGTGTGCTCGAATGCACGGACCTCTTCGTGTAAATCAAAGGCCGAGAACCACGCCACATTTCTTTTGTTTACTTTCTGTTCAAATGTAATATTTCTAAGGCGCTTCAAATAATTAAAAGAATCTAGTTTTTATTTTATTCATTCACGTAATATTATATTAACGCATTTTTCTTTTTTTTGTCAATTTATTGGTCAAAATACAAAAAAAGTTAAAATTGAAATCTTGGTAGCTAGTGATATATTTTTACGCATGAATCTGTAATCTTCTTTAAGGCAGTCCCACACAAACTATATATTTCTTATAACCACTGAATGTTTTCAGCCCCCCTGACATTGGAATATTTCTGTCGACATGTTTTTTACGGAAATTAGTAGTCATGCTAACTACTAATTAGAAAATTAAAAATAGAAAATTCGCTACAGTTTTAGTTATGATCTTTAATACTCACAATACTCGCCTGCAGATTTTACTTTAATATTCTTCAATTTAAATAGGCTAAACTAACGAAATAACGTGCTGTTTTTAAGTCTCCAAAAGCAACTATCGTTGCTTTTACTGGATTTTGCTATCCACCCGATATTGTTGTTGACTTGTTACCATAATTTAGAAATACTTCTAGTGCGTCGAAAGCATTTTGAGGTGTTAACAAATTCATAACCACAACTTTTTCCAAAGTACAACAAATCATTGACAATAGCTTTTGCCAGCGCTCTGCAAATTGTCGAATCTGTCTATGATGTCAATCTATCGACTTTGCAATAAAGAATTTTTGACATGCATCTGCAACCAGATCAAAGTGGCAATCGCGCAATAGATCGAAACAGGAGGTACTCAGGCGTTAGGTCAGGCCTGTAAGCTGGATACGATAAGACTTAAGTTTCATCCAGTTCAGTAATTTTGTCTATCTTTGTTGCACGATGAGCAAACGCGTTTCCTTGTTAAAAAAGTTCGTTCGCGGTTGACCAAAGTTAGGCACCTTTCCTTTAAGTCAGTTGCTCCTGTACAGTCGGCTTTTACGGCCTTAACTATTTAGAACTAATTTAAAGCATACAATAACGCCAAGATCACCGAGTTCATAAATTTATTGCCGTTGCGATCCTGTCAAACAAATTTAGGCCCCGAAAAACTCATTCTCTGTTATTGACAGTTTCCGTTTTCAAGCACTAGCGGATCAAAACTCGAAGTTTAATTTTGTGGATTTACATCTGGAATCTAAAGATTAAGATTATTACAACACCATAAACACGAAGAAGAACAAAAAATCATGTTTTGCATTTTTTTTTTTTATTGATCAGATACATAACTATTTATAATCTGCTGCAAAGCAATAAGTAAATAATTTATGTAAGTGTGGGTTTAGGTGGAAGTTGACGTTCATTAACGTCACTTCTGCTGTAACTTAATGTAAGAATACTAGTACTAAATCCGGAAGGGTAAGTCCAAGGTGTAGTGTCTTTTAAGTCTGCGGTTGTGTTCACTGCTATCTAGTAGGTTTAAAGCTAAATGATTGGGGTGCAATTCTAGTTTATTGATATATCTTTCACTATTTTTAACTATTTCACTTTTTAGTAAACTTATTTTAGGTCACTGTAAATGTCCGCATTGGTTATGTAGTATGGTGCATTAGTGATGGTTCTGAGTGTTTTTGACTGGAATCTTTCAATTATCGAGATATTGGAAGATGAAGCAGTTCCCCATATCTGGATACCATACATCCACACGGCTTGAATATGACCTTATATATTAACAGCTTGTTGTCGAGAGAAAGTTTCGAGTTTCTACCCAGTAGCCAGTAATGCTTGCTGAATTTTAAATTTAATTGTAGTCTTTTCTTCCACAAGTGTGTTTTCCACGTAAGGCCCTTATCGAGATGTATTCTCAGATATTTAGCCGAATCGGCCTGCGGAATTTGCTGTCCATTGAGCGTTATTGGCGGGCATATACCACGTCGTTTAGTGAATGTGACGTGCACAGATTTCGCTTCGTTTATTTTAATGCGCCACTTTTTAAACCAATCGTGAACAGTATTGAGCCTGTTCTGCAGTTTTGCTGATGCTCTAATTGGGTCACAGTCGGTAGGTAGCAGCGCAGTATCATCCGCGAACGTGGCGGTTGTGGTAGTTTCACAAGTCGGTAAGTCAGCCGTGTAGAGGAGGTATAAGAGCGGTCCCAGAACACTACCCTGTGGCACACCAGAATTTATGGGCATAAGATTAGTGAGTTCATTTTCGTATTTAACTTGGAATAGTCTATCGTGTAAATACGATTTTAGAATGCGATAGTAGTTATCCGGTAGCCATTTCTTTAGTTTATAGTGCAGCCCCTTATGCCAGACTTTGTCGAACGCTTGACTGACGTCGATAAATACTGCACTACAGTACCTTTTTGCTTCGAAGGATGCATTTATAATATCTACCACACGATGGACCTGCTCTACGGTTGAATGTTCAGTCCTAAACCCGAACTGGTGATCCGGTATAAGGTGTTCATCTTCTACAATGGGCATTAATCTTTTGAGTAGTAGTCTTTCAAACAGTTTAGAGGTAACAGGTAACAGACTTATAGGCCTATAGGATTCTGCAATGTTTGGGGTTTACCGGGTTTTGAATTAAGATGATTTTGCAACTTTCCACTGTGCAGGAAAGTGTCCAGTTCGTAGTATGGCATTAAATATAAGTGTTAACAACTTAAGTCCTTTAATCAGTAATTCTTTTAGTATACGCCCTGTTATAAGTTCGTATCCCGGTGATTTTTACTGGCAATTTAGCGATGGCTGTTTTACTTCCTTCATTTTGAAGTTTTTAATTGGTGGCGTTAATTGTAACGGTAGCGTTTTTTCGTCTTCGTCTAGGGATAGCGGTTCTAGGTTTTGTCTTCAGCTTTCTCGGCATCACTTTTTAGCCCATGCCCGTCTACTTTACGGAGTGGGGTATGACTTCTGAGGCTGTTTAAGCCTTTTCGTGGCTTTCCATAAGGAGTAGTCGCTTTGTTCTGTTGCAGATAGTTCCTTCAGATACTCTTGAAGGAGTCGTTCCTAAGTCTTGCAGTAGCTTTTAAGTTCTCTGGTACAATTGTTTAATCTTCGCTTTTCTTCAGGATATCGTCTAGTGTGCCACTCTCTTCTCAGCCTTCTTTTCTCCCTTATCTTATTAGTAATTTCGCCAGGATATCCTCGTTTGATTGGGTAGGGCGGGTTAGAGAGAGTGGACTCCCAGGTAGCATTCTGCACTAAGGTCTGAAAATTCTCTACTGCCTGTTCAATGTCTTCAGCCGTTTTCAGCGGAACGCTATCAGTTATGTTTCTATCCACTATCTCTCTGAAATAGTTCCAGTCCGTTCTGCAATTGTGTAGTTGTGGCGGTCTATGTTTGGCAGTTATATTTGCACTTAGGGTTAGAAGTACAGGGGAGTGATCAGATGAGAGGTCTTGCAGGTCTTCAACTTTTACGTGTGCTTGACTAATTCCTTTGGTGACGAAGAAATCTAGGCAATCAGGGATTTTTGTCAAGTCAGTCGGCCAATAGGTTGGTTTGCCGGTAGATGCAAAATCTAAGTTATTCGTTTGGATACTGGTTTCTAGGGCACTGCCTCTTGGGGTATATAATCTCGATCCCCATAGTGGACTTTTGGCATTGTAATCTCCGCCAGTAATAAATCTTGCACCTAATGCGTGGAAGTAGTCATCGAAACCTTCTTTATTCGCTCTATAGCGTGGGGAACAGTATGCTGCTGAAATTGCTATTGGTCCATGCCAGTCTTCCACTATTACGGTTGTGGCTTGTAGAAAATCTCTGCTAAATTTATCTAGCTTGTAGTGCTTTATTTCTTACTTAATAATTAATGGAGTTCCTCCTCTGGCTCTTCCGTTTGGATCTTTTGTGTCATATGTTATATAACCAGAAATTTTAAAGTATGTTCTCTCAGTAAAATGAGCCTCTGAGATAAGTAATACGTCTATTTGGTTAGTTTTAATAAAGGCTTCTACTTGACGATGATTTGTCAAGCCATTTGCGTTCCAAGTTACATGTTTTGCATTTTAATGAGCTTTTCTACAACCTAGTCTATTTGAGCAATGACTAACCACAACTTTCAATTTTTATATTCAATTGCCTTCTATCGTCTCATTCGTTAACGTATTAATGTATTTTACTTGACGCTTTACGTATTTTAACTAACCAGGTTCTTCAAGAGTAACATTTTTTCTTTCTTTATTTAGAGCTCGAATTACGTGTGTTCTTTAATAGACATATTCAATATATTTGTTTGACATGACCACACCAGGTCAGCTTATTTTATATTATTATATCTAAGATAGTATTTTTTGTACATTCATAACTTTTGAAAATGTTTGTTGTACTGTCAACTCCATAAATTCTCGCCGATTTCCTGGGCGAATCTATTTCCATTGCGTGTATTCTTTGTTTATCGTTTTTCACCAGGTTTTTAGACCACAAGTCAAATTCACTTTTTAATTTAGGGCACCACTTCCCGTATATGTCTTTTATTAACATTTGCAATTGTATCGCTTGGTTGTAAATGTTCTTAGTATCTTTTCTGTCATTAGTAAATATTGATCCCAAATATTTATATTCTGAGCAACTGATTGTTATCTACATATAAGTATTATTCATCGATTTTCAAAGGCATATACTGTACTTAATTTATGTTCAGTGTAAGTCTCTATTATCTATATATTTTTTATAATTTTCGCCACATGTACGCTAGGTTTTTGCTTTGTGCCACATAATCATCTGCAAATTATAAAGTGTAATATTGCATTATGTATATTATGTCCCATATTAGTACATTTTCTTTTCCAAATGCTTCAAACTTTTCCAATATATATTTTAAACAAATGTGTAGGTTAGCATCAACTCTACGTATATCTTTTTGTTAGAGGTAATATATACAATTGAGTATAGTGATCAATTGTACAATTAGGTCGAAACTTCTGACCACCTTTTTTGAACTCCTCATTAAAAAGTAGAATAGGAATGTCTCATAAACCTGACCCATTGAAACACCCCTAAGGGGGGTTTTCCCGCTTTATTTATTTTAAAGTGACATATCTCATGAACGATAATATATAGAGTGCTGAGACCTTCATAGTTGATTGGTTGGTCTAAGTTTGAGTTTCCAAGGTGTTTATGAGTTTCAACATTTGTATATATTACCGTTTCGCCCCCCTGATCTTGTTAATCATTCAATTTTATCTAATAAGGTACTGTCAATCTTAAAGTACGATTTCCTTTCGTTATGTAATTTCTTTTTCATTGAAATTAGCTTGTAGTTTGCTTTTGTTTCGTCAAGTGCTCTCCATAATTTAGTTTAGTGAATGTTATAAGACTTTTTAAGATCAACAATCAAAAGATCTATTTCTCCTCTTAATTATTTTCTTATAAGCTATTTAGGTACAAACATGTTGTCATTAGACGGCTTTCTGGCTCTGAATCCTGCCTGATGTTCTGCTTCTTTTTCTAAGTATTCTTTGTTTATTAAATCTTTTAGTAAATATTCTTCTAAATAATCTGAAGATACTTCGTACCGAAATGGTTTATAGTTTTTTCTATGTATCGCAATGGATGTGATATATGCTTTTCACACTTCTGAAAATTGTTCGTAAAAAATTGCGCTACCCCCTTAAAGGAAAACTTTATAACAGTTGCTGCAATGTTTTTCCGTCCTGTTGATATTCCAAACTCTAATTTAATTATAGTATTCGCACATAAGAATTCTCTATATTTAACAAATAATTCACTAAAATAGATTACCCATTCTTTAGCTGCTATAACTTGTACTCAAGATCGATCCTTAAGTGATGATTTTACTTTTTGCAGAAATTTTTATATTTCTGTGCATTTTCTACTTTCGATATACCAGATGTCAATTTCTGTACATTTTTGGCCTCACATATAACTGTTTTCTTTTAGAACTAACCATATAGGTTCTCATCTATTCCGTATATATTTTCCTCAGTCCTCATCTTTTTTAAATTGAAATATGACAATTTCTATTTAACCCTTTGGCGGTGGATTTTTATTTAATTTGAAATATGATACATTCAGTTTTTATTAACAGTTTGGAGATAAAATAAACTTAGTGGACACGATAATAATTTGATTTTGTTGTAGACTATAAAAATTTCAAATTCGGGCTAATATGTTTTTATCAGACTTTTCTACAGGGATTTTATGTCCTAGTTTTTACTATTTTTACTTAATGAATTTATTAAATAAGTTTCATAAAAAGTTATTGCATATTAACATAGTATATCACGCTACTTATGATATGGTGTACAACAATTATTACAAATCTTGCACGCCTTTTTCTCTACTTTTTAATAATTGGCATATATCCCATGTTGATGAGAGAACGCTGTTTTTCAATGATCTTCTAGCTATTGATCGTCTCTAAAATCAATTGAGTATTATTTGCCATGCCTAAACAGTTATTTTGCTAACACCATCACAAATTCAAAAAATAATGTTTTTCTGTCTCAATACACTGTAGATGATCATTCAGTTTATAAAAAAAATTCCATCATTTGGTCAATTTTCTACCAATTCTACCACTTCGCCCACGTATTTATTGTAAAACGATGTTATTTTTTGGACAGCTTATTCTTTTCACCATTTGTTAGACCTAAGTTATTTCGGCTCTAGAATAATTGTTCAAATCCAACTTGTTTATTATCTTCTCATTTACGGAAATTGATTACATTATTTGTACATAGAAATTTAGTTCTATTACGATTTAGCTTTTAGCTAAAATTAAACGGTTTTACAAGAAGAATACGAATCACCTTACGTAGGCAAAAGCCTTTTCTTTATCGTTTCGCCCCAAAAAGAAGAATTGAACCATATTACATTTTGCACTTTCACTCGAAATGCTTGTGTTTAAGCAACTGGCATACAACAAATTAGTGTAGAATGATCTGTAACCATATAACAATCATCTAAAGGGTATTTCATAAAGGGCGCAAAATTTGAATCGGGCGACATTTTTTTGTTTTGAAGTTGACAGGTCTGCTCTTATCATTTTTGTTATCTATTATCACCCCGATGAATTTAGCTTTAATTATTTTTTTAGTGCAACACTTTGTTTTGGTTTATTTTTGTCATACAACAGTTTACAACGAAGCAACGTGTTCTTATTGTTAGAACATTTAACAAAGTCAGGTGAAAGTGCCACGCAGACAGTGCAAAAACTTCGTGCGATTCTAGGGAGAAATGAAGCACCCAACGAATTTACAGCTAGAATACTAATGAGGAAGTTTAGACGACTAGTTCAGTGAAAACGATGAAATCGCCTTAACGAAATCGATCTTGTTGGATAGAGCAACAAATCGCTATTTTTCAAAACAGTGTTAGTGTGAGTCCTGAAAAATCGATTAACCGACATTTGCAGCTGTTGGACGTTCCGACAACTTCGTTGCACAGAAAAATCTCCATATTCACGAGTATAAATCCAACAGACGCAACAATTTAAACCTGCTGATCATAGGAAACGGAGGCGATTTACTAAATGGGTTGTGAAAAGCCTGACACCAAAAAAATAATTTTCAGTGACTAAGCTCACTTCCCCTTGAGTGGGTTCATCAACAAACAGAATTGCCGGATTTGGAGAAACGAAAATCCTTGAATGACCTAGGAGTGTAAAATGCATCTACTAAATATGACTATTTGGTGTGGTTTTTGGGCAAGTAGTGCGGTAGGTCCGTTTTTTGCAGATGCAGGAACTGAAGTTATCTTCAATAGAGAAGAAAGTTACCGTAACATGATATTCAATCGGTTGTGGCTTACTTTTGAAGATATGGAGATTGATAATCTTTAATTTCACCAGAATGGAGCGCCCTGCCATATTTCGCACAATTTTGGAACTGAAGGCGAAAATCATATGCGTGATTAGAAGCATCGGACTAAATAAATTGTCAGTAAGTTTGAGGAACGCATAAATGCATACAGACTCAGTGCGGGTGAACATATGCCTGACATCGTGTTTCATGCATAAATGGGAGATTTTACTTCTTACAAGTGTGTTAAGTATAGCAACTTTAATGAAATATGAGCGATTTATTAAATTTCCAATTTTGACGTCTTTTATAATAATAAAATTTAGCGTCTTCACTCTATGAATATGCAAACCAAGTTACTTATGAACCACCCACCTACAAACAAATATTTTTTATTTATTCTAGAGATTAAAAGAACTATGCTTTAAACCAATTAGTTTCTTCAAAACAGTTACTATAATTACTATATATAAGCAAAAAGCTCTCTAGCTAAAAACGGTACTTTTTAATTGTTTTACAAATTGTGAAGCATTTTATGACTAAAATTTGGTAGAAGAAAACCATAATTTGTAGTTAATTTACATGTATTCTATTGTACAATTTTATTTGATTACAAAATTTGAATTCAAGAGTTTCTTTAATTAAATGAAACCAAGATTATTGAATGTACAGGTATAATAATTTTCTGATTTCAGATTGCCTTAAAAGCTGCCTTACTAGAACACGAGAACGCTTTATTAAGAGCGCAACTTTTAACACTAAGGGATGAGACGGCCATGTTAAGACAGCTGCTAATGGAGAAGAAAGTGTCTGAGCTTTAGTGGCAACGCCGTTTTATACAATGAGAAACACTTCTGCCTTCAGATCTCTTGAGAAAAGCCATATGTGCATTAAATATATACGTCTTATTGATACTGACAGCTATATTCAACATAATTTACGAAACGATCAATCAAGTTAATCCATCCTGATTGTATTAAAAGAAAAAAAATGCCAGGAAGTGGGTTTCAAACCCTTTCAGGTTAAAATAAATAAGTAAAAGAGACGCAATACTATAAGAAACTTATATATGTTAACTGACGATTTACTCACATTAATACTGTTTTAAAATGGCATGAATTACATTGACACCATATTGAATTAGAGAAACAAATAAACACTCTACTCATGTTTTAACTTGAGTGTTGTCTTTAATTTTAAATTCTAATTGCTTTATTCAATATATTTTATTAGGTTTTGTTTATAACGTAATCTAAATGTAATAACAAAGAAAGGTATATTTAACAGACTTGGAAGTTTTTTAAAGATTTATCTTTAGTGATAAGGCGATTCGGTAATATAATTTTACATGGAATGGTAAAAAAATAATAACAAAGCACATACACAAAACCTAAGACAACTAAACCATTCATTACGTTAATTCCATGCATTGCGTTAATAAAAAAAAGTTTTGTAATCTTCTGATTATTTCTGTCTGAATTGCCTATTAGAGCTGATCAACATTCTTAGTGTATTCTTATTGTTTGGGTATACTTCTCAGACAATAACTATATTTATTGTGACTCATGAAAGTAAATGTCATTACTGAGGCTTAAACCTATCTACTATTGAAATACCAAATATAATACTCGTACACAAAGGACAAAGTAACTAATTAAGTTTTACAATTAGAAAATTATTACTTAATAACTAATATTACGAAACAGTATCTGATTGTGCACGATAATATAAAGTAAATCAGTAAATTGAGGAATTGACTAAGTGACCTAATACCACAAAAGTTCGTCGTACTTTCTTTATTCAAAAGAAATCGTAATTAAAAATTTATTAAGTTCTGAAAGTATTGCGAACTAACCATACCACCTTTGAGTACTTGTGGGCGTGAACGCTCTTCTTGTTATATATCATATATCTTGTCAATTACTTTCTTAAGACTTCTGGTTGGATGATAATTTTTATCTTCGTGGGGGAAACTTCTCATGAACCATAGAACGTTGAAGAGCATTCTCAAAGCCTCTTTCTAATCTATCTAAAGATTCTGTGCATACACTTTGGCCACACATCTCCAGATAGTTTTTATATAAGTTTCCAATTAAAGTGTTTTGCTTCAATTATTCATAATATCAACCGATGCTGTTCTTTATAAACATGACAGTTCTCTTTTCTGAATTGATCATGATTCTCCAGGTTTGAAATAAATTATCGAGTGGACTTTCGCATGTACAATTGATGGATAATTATTAAGTGCACAACGTAATTCTCGGCTTTTTTCACTAACTTCTTAGTTAATAATAATTTCCTTCGCTTTCTATGCATTTGTGTCATATATTAAAATCTACCAAATTTTACTTAAAAAACAGGTGGTTAAAGATTAATCAACCTTTCTTCGACAGAATAGGTAATAACCTGAAGGGCAAAATTGGGTGGGTACGCTAGGGATGATTAAATCGCATAATTCTAATTGGTAAACTTTTTGAAAGTAGTCGTGGTGGTGTACGGTACAGCAAAATTACTATCTCTCTTTTCTTACCACCATAAAACTTTTTACATCCAGTGCGTGACTAACACGTATCAGTTGCCGGTAATAATGAGCAGAGGTTACGTTTCACTAGCTAGATTTTCAAAAAATAAGAGACACCTATCTTTTCAATCTTCTGAAAGAATTATCATTTTGAAACAAATTAAAAAGCAGTTTCCTGCCTAAAGTGACATAATAGGATAAAGAGCTATACACCTTGTTAGCGGAAAAAGGAAAGCAATACCAATAAAAAGCCGTAACCAATAATACACGCTCTTATTCTATTACGTCACTAGCAAAATTCGAATTATAAACTTAAATTAAATTAATAATACTAAGTTTTCCTGTTTAACTTAAGCCAATTTACATGTATGTATTTTTAAAAGCTGTTATTTCCAAACTTTCATAAATTTTTTTGTAGTCCCTTCTTTCCCTGGGCTTCCTCGGCACTTTTTTGAGTTAAAATAGAAGTGGTGGTAAATATCGCTTGTCGTACGACATTGCTTTTGCGCTAACTTTTAGACTTTTTGTAGTGCGCTATAAAGCTGGCAGATGGAGCTTTAAATAGATTATACGGTGAGCACGATATATAAATATGAACCGGTATCATCATAATTTAAAATTAGAGGTGGAGAATTAAGTTGTGCGCATGATATATAAGATCGCCAAATAGCAATGTCGTCAAAGTACAAAACTAGCCTCGCATTCCTAACCATATTTTACCTAAGACGCACACAAAAGAATAGGTAAAAATTAAATTCTAAAAATTCTTGTGTCAGTTCCGTTACTGTAGTAGAATTGTCAGCTTCCACAATCTAATAAAGCAGTTCTTGATATTACTTTTGTCAAAAACTTTGGACACATCTAGGAATAAAGTTTCTTTTGATTGCTTTTTGTAAATATCTCGGTGATGTTTTTTACTACCCCTAGAATCTATAAATTAGTTAAGTACGCAGGTCAAAATTCAAATTGCTCTTTTTTATAGAATTGCTCTTTCTTAATGGATTCCTGGTACCTTTTTAGCATGATAATTGTGTGAAAAGGTGAAGTGGTCTGGTCAATTTCTTTTGTTAATCCAACGGATCGAATTCTTGCTCATCTTTTTGTGTGAGATGATCGGTTCTAGGAGTTAATCGCTTACTTGATCTAACTGGCGCTTTATGTTGACGCAATCGACCCATTTTTGATTCGTGTTGACAAAGCTTCTCATAAAAGCTTACACCATTGAAGTAAATGGTCCTGGTAATTTTTGATTAGACGGAATCATCAAAGCTCGTTAGTTTAAAATGATTTTGACTATTTTTCATAGAAAACACCTTATTGTACTTAACCCAGATTAACGCACCAGGCATTCTCTATAGATTTGATACTGCTGTTGTTTCGGATGGTCCATCAAATGCTTGGTTAGACGGCTTACACTGCTATAAATTTTTTGTTTCCCAAAATGATCACTGGGTTATAATTAGATTCTAACGTAGTTTGCCCCAAAAGACATTTGCAGAAGAGTTTAATTTTCCTGTTTGTCTTTTGGGTGTTACAAGAGAAATGTTTAGTCCCTCCAGAGCAACGGGCTTCCAGATTTTGCAAGAAGTGTTTTCGAACGAATTCTGGATGTTCTAAACCTCTCGACTTGTATTGAAGAGTTATGAGGCGGATTACTCGGTTTTGGAAACTCTCACTGGATTATGTATGCAGGCAATTTTGCACAATTACCGAGGCTCGGTAGATCTGATCGATAAAGAGTTAACCTTTTGCTTGGATATAAAATTTTAATATTTTATTTTTTTATAACTTTAAGTCTTATATGTTTTAGTATACAAATTTTTTGTCCATTACTCTAAAACTTAAGAAACATATTGGATTATTGCTGGTCAAAGACTTCTTGATATGATCTGCTAAAAACACGTTGTCGTTACAATATAACCTTAATCGATTTTCACATTTCTCGTTATCTTCAGCATTTTGAACTGATGTAATATGTGTTGAAATTGTCCTCTACTAATACATATAACTCATCACTCAAACATGTCTACAGATTTAAACAACTTACTGGAGTATTTAAAGTAAAGCAAATGTACACTGGAAAGACTTACGCACTAAATATGTATTTTTTACACAAATCCCATTACCTAGAGAATAAACTAAAGTGATATTAGGGAAACATGAAGGTAATTTTAAGTTCCTTGACCGCTGTGCATCAAATAAGTTCACGATTTTTGTACTATAGACGTGTGAAGTTTAGAGAAAGACGGCAAATGCACGCAAACAGGTTTTAATGTGAAACGTATATTATTTTGTAAAAATCAAATATTAGCACGATAAACTTACAATAAGTATAGTATTACATGTGATTAAGGTACGTTGTTCAATATTGTAAATAGTATTAATTCTTAATATAATTTTTTATAGAAATGTTTGTGTATTATACTGTGTATAATAAACAAATTAGATTATTTTTTTCATTCTTGTAATTTATCTCAAAATACGGTTCAAATAATCTTGAGGGCAAATAAAAATTATCATAAAGTTTACAACGTAACTTGCGTATTGCTGAACAAAAAATGTAATTTGGAAGTTTTTTTAAATCCATACCATTTAAATGTATTTCTTATGTCAGAAACGAAAATGACAACTCAATCTGTCTTAAAATAAGAGGCTACAAAATTTATTATACGATCCATCCTGATTATCAAGTGAAGGGTGGTAGTGCATTATTATTAATCACTTTGAAGAACGTATAGATATAAAACTTACCATAGAGGGAATTAAGTTCACCAAACAAAATTGGTAGTTGGGCAATTTAATATTCACCTTAAGGAAATCGAATAAAAAATCGTGCTACCACATCCTGGTGAAAAATTTAGAATCAGTGGCGACTTTAATGGCAAGCATGTTGTCAAGACTAACCACGACTAAAGTAGAAAACTATCCCTTAAATTAGTTGCAACTATCATTATACAGGTAAGCCTATTTACTAGTTTACTGACATCAGTACAATTCCTGATTTGCTAAACTTTTACATTTCAAGAAAAGTATCACATCATCTTATTAAGGTTGAAGAAAATTTTGCTTTGGATTCTAATCACTCAAATATTGTTTTGACGTTAAGCAAGAACATAATTAAAAAACATAGTTGACCAAATATTGCTAAACAATTGATCGGGGAACTTTTAGTCTCGGTTTTCAGGAGAGCATCAACGGAGCAATTAGAACTAGAAACTGAAAAATTTACCAGACTCATCCAGGCAACAACACAAAGGAAATTACCCATATAACCAGAGCGGTGGTAAATTACCCATTAGGAAAAAACTTGCCCAAGAAAAAAGAGAAGATGGCAATAGTCAAGGGACCATCTGAAATAATAAAACACTACTTAAAAGAAACATACAAAAACTTAAGGAAAAATAAATCAATACATACCTGCTAAATTTAACGGCAAATGAAGCGACTAATTGCTATTTTGGAAAGTAACTACGAAGATCAAGAGGCTTATAACTTCAAATCCTCCAATCAAAAGGGCAGTAGTCTGTGGGCTAGAGATAATAAACAAAATCTTGACCTATTTGCTGAACATTTGGCTGGTATCTTTATAGTTAATCAAATTCAAGCGGATAATACGTTCACTATTTTTAGTAACCCAAGAATTTTTTTATTGACACATACTGTAAATTTATAATCTACTTAGCTAAGAGTATTGAGTAAATGTGATATGTCTTTGTCTTGAAAGGGAAATGTCCACTGACGTTTCTCCTTATATTTCACTATTACTTAGTGTTGTTGGGGTAGGTCTGCAGGCCATGTTTTTTAAGTCTTCTGTTGAGCGGAATGTCTGTGTATAGGTTCTCTATGAGATCGTTTGGATTTCCTGTAAGGCGGTCTCGATAATTGGTGGCAGCAGTATCAATTACTTCAGTGATGTATGGGATTTGCAGGTCTTGGTGCAACATTAGGTTGCTAATATACCACGGTGCGTTCACAAATGTTTTGCTTTGAAATGTTTGTATGGTTTTTAATCGGGTAGGTCTGGCACAGCCCCAGAGATGTACACCGTAAGATCAAATAGGTTTTAGCGTCGTTTTGTAAAAAAGAATTTTATTCTTGGTGGAAAGTTTAGATTTACGGCCAATGAGCCAATACATTTGTTTGAGTTTGAGGTCCAGCAGTTTTCGCTTCGTCTGTATGTGTTTCTGCCATGTCAAGCGTTGATTTAAATGTAACCCTAGATATTTAACATCTGGTTTTGCTGGTACAAGGACTCCATTTACTGTTACAGGAGGACAGGCTTTGGTACGGGTAGTGAATGTTACTTGGATAGATTTAGATTGGTTGATCTTGATTCGCCACTTGTTGTACCGTTCACTAAGCTGATTGATAAGTGAGTTTCATGTTTTGGAAAGATGTTACAGGATCATCTGAGGACAGGATAGCAACGTCATCCGCAAATGCCTCAATAATGGTGTGTTCCGTTTCAGGTAAGTCAGCAGTGCATATAAGTTAGAGGAACGGGCCAAGCACGCTTTCCTGCGGGACGCCAGACTGTATGGGGTAGTGGAGAGAGACTGCACCGTTGTGCTTCACGGAGAAATTCCTGTTGGTAAGGTAAGATTTTAGGAGGATATAGTAATTGTTATTAACCATATTTTTGAGCTTGTACAGGAGGCCCTTATACCACACTATCGAACGCTTGGGATACATCTAATACCCCATTGCAATATTTCTTGTCCTCGATGCTCTTGGATATCTGATTGACTATTCTGTGTGCTTGGTGAATCGTTGACATATTTTCGCGAAACCTAAACTGATAGTTAGGCAGCAAATGTGCTAGTTGGTAGTCTTCTTGTAGCCGTTTGAGTAATGGCCTTTCAAATATTTTAGAAGGAATAGGCAGTAAGCTTATAGGTCTATACGACGATGTTTCATGGGATGATTTACCATTTTTATGTATCATTATTTCTGCGTATTTCTATATAATAGGTAAATAGCAAAGGCTTAGCATTCGGTTGAAAATTGTTGTGAGAAGGGCAAGAGTTTTTCGAGGTAGCATTTTTAGTATTTGTCCGGTTATTAAATCATATCCCGGACTTTTGCGTTGGTTTAGCTTGGCTATTTCATTTCTAACTTCTGGTAGGGTAATGCTTTTTATTGGTGGTGACATTTGACAGGGTAAGTCAAGAAAGTCTTCAACATCATCGTTTGGAACTCCAAGTGATGCTTGGAAAACGTAGGATAAGTGGGTTGCAAAGGTGTAATCCTTTTCTTGGTCGGAACAGGCCCATTCGTTATTGAGTTTTCTTATCGAAGGCTTTGGTGGTGTGTGTTTTCTAAGTTTTTTAGTAGTCATCAGGTGATAAGTTTTGAATGAATGTTTCAAATGTTGAGTTTTGGTCTTTATTAAGTGCTGCAGTAAGTTTCCTGGATAGTCTTCTATAGCAATGTAGGTCGTTGCTATTGCATGATTGCTGCCATCTCCGTCTGGCTCGTCTTTTTTCACTGATAAGTTGTCGGATATGTAAGGGAGTGCTGGTGGGACTTACTGTTTGTTGTTCTGTTGTAGGAGTCGATTGCCATGCAGCTTGTTGTATTAAGTTAGTAAAATATTGGGCGGCGGCATCAAGCTCTGTTGAATCTTTAATGCGTATATTGAGATTTATATTTCCGTTTATGTATTCTACAAACTTTTCCCAATCCGTGTATCTCGTAGTCAGCCTTGGATGTGTAGGTTTATTTGTAATTGCGATGCAGTTTTGCGTTGGTATGCCTCTAGTTATAAAGAAATCTAAGAGATCCGGCAGTTTTCTTGGATCTGTCGGTCAGCATGTGGGTTCTCCGTTCGTCATATGTGTGCAGTTGTTGTCAGTAATAGCACGTAGGAGATTGCATCCTTTGGTGGTAATAAGTCTGGAACCCTAGTGGGTGTGTTTGGCATTCCAGTCTCCTCCTGCGATAAAACGATTACCCAAAATTTAAAAGAAATTTTTATATTCTTCAGAAGGAATGGTGTGGCGTGGCGGACAGTAGACAGCTGTTATAGTCACGTTCCATTTTTCAGTACTTACCAAGACGTTGGTAGCTTAGATCTCATTAGTTTGATATCTGACCAATTCATGGTGGGTTATAGAATCTTTGATTATAATTGCTGATCTGCCATGCGCTGTACCATCAGGGTGGATGCAATTGTAGATTTTGGTATAGGGAAAACGGTTCGATCAGTGAAGTGGGTTTCAGATACTAAGAGAATATCTATTTTGTTTAGATGAAGGAATGTTATTATCTCTTTTTCATGATTGAGGGGCCCATTGGCATTCCACGTTGCGATTCGGAGTGTTTTAGCCATTATGGATTTAGTTTATTGATGACTGTGGTAAGCAAGTTTAGAATCATGCTGTTTTGTTGAAACCCAAGAATTGAAAATATTATTCCTGTTATTCCAATAAAAGTAGCCGAGGAAATAAAAACAAATTAAAACCGGAAAAATGCACCAGGATATGACTTGATCACCGAGGAAATCTTGAAGCAATTGCCTAGAAAGGGTATAGTCGTGCTCATCTAACTTTTCAGCGCGGCTTTTAGACTGAAACATGTTCCTGCCGCCTAGAAAGTCATGAAAGTGATCATGCTGCCTAAACCAGAAAAGCCGTCTACTTTTCAAAATAAACAGGAAGATGAATATTCTGACCCGAGAAAATAAAAGCGGGTGCGCATCAGGGGAGTGTCCTTGGCTCTATGTACCAACATTGGAAGAGATCACTATAGCCCCATTCACAGACAGCATTGCACGTTTTGCAGTAAATAATAATCAAGATATATCTACTAAAAGACTACAAGCAACTAGTAACATGATAGTCGATTGAATCAAACAATGGAATATTAACTTAAACAAACTCAAATACATTTATGCTAACTTCACTAATAAAAAACTAGTTAACCTTTCTTTTTGGTTATCAGTAGTATGATCATACAGTATGAGATTAATGTTAAATGTTTAGACATGACCCTAGATTCCAAGCTCCAGTGGAAAGAGCATGTGAAGAAGAAAAGAGCCAAATTTGAGTTGAAATATAAACAGTATTATTGGCTTCTTGGACGAAACTCCAAGCTACCAATACACAATAAGATCTTAATATACAATCAGATCATAAAACAGGACCACATCTTGTCTAAAGACTAAAAAGGACCTAACCATTTGAGCTTATGTTGTGTTGTGTGTAAAATCAAAGCATAACGCGTGGATGAAAGTCTAGATATTATAAAAATCTAGAGGACATCGTTGGATGGACTTTACTTGTTAAGTATTTAGTTTTAAAAGGTATTAGTTAGTATATCACACCAGATCTAATAGTTCAAACTCCAGAGGCGTTTATTAAAAAATAAAGAATAATAAGTTTATTGCAAAGGTTATTATCATAAATTCTGATAAGTGATACAATACACTTCATAAATGATATACCAAGAATATAAGCAAACGCTTTGTTGGTGCAGGAAGGAGGTATATAACTTTCAAATATAGCTCTATATTTTCTTCTTCTTCTTCTTCTTTCTCTTTGTCCCCATTTATACCTCACGGTGTTGGGTCTTTTATCCATCTCTTGTAGGTGTTCCTTTCTCTTGCCATTCTCCGTATTTCAGTGATGTTTTTTCCTCTTTTCCTTGCCATTTCCTCTATTGATTCTTCCCACTGGATCCTTGGTCTTCCGCTTTTTCTTCTTCCTTCGGGTCTCATATTTAACATTTTCTTGGGCATCCTTTCCTCCCCCATACGAACCAGGTGTCCATACCAGCTTAGTTGTTTTTCCTCTATTTCTTCTACTAGAGGTTTTACTTCTAGTTCGTCCCTTACGCTTCTGTTACGTACCCTATCTCTTCTGGTTTTGCCTATTATCTTCCGGAGGTACCTCATTTCTGCAGCTGTTATTCTGGATTTATGCTTGTCCAGCATCGTCCACGTTTCTGATCCATAATTGAGTGTCGGTGTATAGATGGTTTTGTATAAGTGTAGCTTTGTTTTAGTGCTTAATTCCTTCTTTCCTACTAGAGTGTTGTTTATTTGGTAGTAGACTCTACTTGCTTTGGCTATTCTGTTTCGTATTTCTTGGTCGATCTTCCCGTCTTTATTTATCATTGTTCCTAAATATTCGTATGTTTCTACTATCTCTAGTTGTTGTCCATCTATTCTTACGTCTATGTGTAGAATCTTACTCTTGTTCTTGTTTATTTCCATTCCTTTTTCTTGCAGGCAGGCATTCCATATTTGGATGTTTTTTTGTAAGACATTTACCTTGTCGGATATTAGAACAATATCGTCTGCGTAAATCAGGTCTTGTGTGTAAACTGGAATTAGGTTGTGGTACCCTAATCTTGTCGGTCTAGTTTGATTCTTGGTTCTTTTTATTATTGTATCCATGTAGGCTACGAAAAGAAGTGGACTTAAGCTGTCGCCTTGTTTAACTCCCTTTTTTAATCTAAACTCTTCTGATGTCTTTCCGTTTAGTCTAACTGTTCCCGTCACATTATTGTATATGCTTCGAATTACTCTTTGTAATTTTGAATTTGTTCCTAGTTCCTCTAATGCGTTCCATATATGTTTTCTTGGTACTTGATCAAACGCTGCTTTTAGGTCCAGGAAAGCTAAGTATATGTTCTTGTTTCTGTCTAGTAATTTCTCTATTATAGATCTAAGAGTGTATATGTGATCTTGCGTTTGTTTATTTTCAATCTGAGCTCTTAGATGCTTTTCTAAAATTTTTGAGTATACTTTGAGCGCGACAGGTGCTAAGCAGATCGCCCTGTAGTTATCGCAGTTAGTTGTATCTCCTTTCTTATGAATTGGTATGATTACATTTCTTTCCCATTCTTGGGGTATTGATTCTGTTGTCCATGCTTGTTTGAATATTTTCTGTAGCCATCTTTCTACTACGAATCCCCCCTTTTTTAATAATTCCGGTGGTATGTTATCTTCACCTGCTGCCTTTCCATTTCGAGTTTCTCTCAGGGCTCTTCTTACTTCTTCTACACTTATTTCTTCCTCTGCATTTTCCCCGCTGTCTTCTCGGTTTGTTTGGTTTTCTAACGGTCTTTCTATATCTTCCTCATCTTCTCTCATTTTAAATTTTGCTGCATAGTGGTCCTTCCATGTTTTCAGGATGTTTTCACTGGTCGTTTGCAAATCTCCGTTTTGGTTCCTTATGTTTCGTACTTGTTTTGCACTGTTTCCTTTTAGCTTCTTGACTACATTCCAAAATTGTTTTTGGTTTTCCATATAATTCTCGTTTAACTTATTTCCGAATTCTTCCCAGGAGTCCTGTTTTGCTCTTTTACGGCTTCCTTTGCCTCTTGTCTTTTCCTTTGGTATGTTTCTTGATCGTCGGCACTATTTGTTCTTTTGAACCTGCACCAGGCTTCTTTTTCTGTTTGATCTTATTCTTAACCGTTTCGTTCCACCATTTGGTTCTTCTTTGGTTCTGGCCTGTTTTCACTCTTATTTTACCGCATATCTCGTTTGCTGTCAGGATTATTGTTTCTTTGAACTTTTCCATCTATCGTTGAGATTCCAATGTTCTTCTGTCTCTGCTTCTTGCTCTTCTAATCTATTTAATTTCCTGTTAAGTTCTCTTTCATATTCCTCCCTTTTTCTTGGTTTTCCAGTTCTTCTAGTTTTAATCTTTCGTATACTATTGGTGTTTCTTTGGGGTGTTTTCAGAATGGTGTCGGTTATCAGTAGTCGGTGGTCGGTGCTGAGTTCTGCTCCTCTTATTACTTTTACGTCTTGGATTGCATATCTCATAGTTCTAGAGTATGTTATATAGTCTATTATGCTTTTTTGTCCTCTTTCTTCTGCTTCGTACGTAATCTTGTGGATCGTTTTATGTTTAAACCACGTATTTCCTATTAGTAATTGATTGTTTATGCAGAAATCCAGCATTCTTTCTCCATTGTTGTTTAGAGTTTCTTCTCCTCCATGTTCTCCCATAGTTCCGTATCCTTGATCTTTGTCTTTTCCTATGCGGGCATTCCAATCACCGATTATCATTACGTGTCTGTTTTGTTTTGCATTTTCTCTAATACTCTTTGAAGATCTTCGTAGAATTGATCCTTGTCTCTTACATGCGCGTCTTCTGTTGGTGCATATATTTGTATTATACCGACCTTTTCTTCTAGCTCAAGGCTAACTGTTATGATCCTTGAGTTTATCGGCTCCCAATCAATTAATTTGGTTTCCAGTTGTTATGATCCCCACTCCTTCTTTCGCTCTTTCTCCGGGGGGCTTTCCTATATATCTCAGTGTGTATCCCTTGTCCAGTGTCTTGAGTCCTTGACCCTTCTTCTTCACTTCACTTATTCACAGTATCTGTAACTTATACTTTTCCATCTCCTCTACTACTTCTATCTCTTTCCCAGTTAGTGTTTTTATATTCCATGTCCCTATTCGTATCCGTTGTCTTGCCGGTCGTCTCATATTAAGCAGTCCTGTTCCGAGGCGCTCGTTTTTTCTCTGAATCGATTATACCTCGTGTGGGTGATTGGCCCAACGACGAGGGCCCCATTACCTCGGGACAACTGGGATCCAGTTATACCCCTGGATACTGGGTCGCCAGAGCCTCGTTAGTTATCCAGCGGAGGGTACCGCGTGCAGGTGAGGTTGACATTTGGGTGACTAGATGTTGGTGTCACCCCTTACCCTCCTCTATATTTTCTTTAGTTTACAATAATACATGGTTATCAAGATTTAAGGATTAGTTCACATTTTTACCATAATTTAACTTCAAATTGGAATCCGTCAAATCTAGAAAGTCCAGCAAAATATTTTGCTGGCCGTTTTAAATTTTGAAGAAAGAGGGAGATGATAAAGAAAAAACCGATACGTTGTCCTTCAAGAATTTGTTCTTCAACACTGATAAACGAGTTGATATGTGGAATTAAGATGTTCTTCAGTAAGCGGTAGAAAGACATTTTATTATTCTAAGTGACTGAATTTTTATTAAGTAGTATTTGCTTCTTAATAGAACGAGTAGAAATTAAAAAAGATCCGCAATAACAGTTGTTTTTCAACAAAGTTCCTCTGTGGCCAAAATTTTTCTTTGTACGAATCTCACAATGAAGAATGTTTAACTTTGAAATATATCTTCTCTTTAAAAATAATTTTCAAAAAAAAGTTGTTTTATGTAGCAGACCTTGTACTGTCATAACAGCAATCGAATTTAAAAGATTTACATCTAAATTTAACCAATTATTGTCCCACCCATTCATTTACGGTAAAATCTTAAGTCAATAGCTTTTTCGGTAGATTTTCTTTATTAAAGTTGTTTTTTTTTCCAGAAGCACTGTTATTTCTATTTTCTCTTTAAATAACTGGAATTTCCATTAGTACTGTTATAAAATCAAACCTACTCTTGCTTTACACGGCATAGAGATTTCCGTGACTTTAACATATGGTTGCAATTGTCAAATCTTAAAGTTGTAAGTTACATTGTGTTCCTTTTCAAGTCTGGTTATTTACTAATGGTGTGGGGTGGCAAAGAAAACTATACTACTGTAACAACATCACATAAATGTAGAATTGAAAAGAGAGCGACCTTTAAGACGTGTTGGCTATAAAATTGAGATTGGAGCTGTCGAGGATCGTCCAAGATCTGGAAGACGACATTCTGTTTGGAATGTTCGGGCAGTCAAAGCCGTAAGTATCCGAATTAAATAAAATCCTCTTTGTAAGCGGAAGTCTCGTATTATTAAGCAAGACTTAGGACTAGCCGTTTACAAAAGACATACGAAATATTTGCTGGCAGATACTAAAGAAAGGTAAGAGGGATAAAGCGAAGAGGTTGTTGACTAAGTACGCACATAATAGCCAAGAAAAATTTTGATTTATGGATGAAAAAAATTTTACAGTGGGGAAACCATTTAACAAATAAAATAAGAAGGTATACTCTAGGCCGATTAAAGAAGCATCTCACCTAATGCAAAAGGTTCCAAGAGGCCATCGTCCAGCAGCTGTAATGGTTTTATGGGGAATGTATTATGATGAAGTAACCAATATTCATTTTGGTGAAAAGAAAATCAAAACTTCGACCGCTGCGTACTAATAGAATGTTTTGGGAGGTGTAGTGAAACTTCTGATTCACTCGCTTTTTTTTTTATATTTCAACAGGACTTCCCCCCCCCCCAAAAAAAACACGCTCAACTCAAATTTGGCTGAGCAATAATGTGTCTCGTTTTCTAACAGTAGAGGATTGGCCTTTTGGTAGCCCAGATCTCAATTTATTAGATTATAAATTATTGGCAGTTTTAGAGGGCAGAGTTGGTTCAGAAATACATCTCCATGTTGATTCTTTGAAGCGAGGCCTAACGACTGCAATCAGTATTTTTCCAATAGATGTAGTGCGTGCTACCATAGATGAGTGGCCCGGACGTTTAAAGCTTTGTAGTGACTAAGGCTCGTCGTTTTGAATAAATTCATCAAAATTATACTCAACCATTTAATAAAACCTAAAAATATTGTGCAAAAACAAATAATCGTTTTATTTTGTCGGTTTAATCAGTGTGTAACAGTATTTATAGGCATACTATGTAAAGTTACAAATATATTCTTCAATAAGAACAATCATTGTGTGTACATGCTTGCAGTTTTGTCACGAACCTAATCCTTCGTCTGATTAGTTGCAATATTATTTATCAGTTTTATAAATAGATATTGTGTCTTAGTATTACTTCTCAATTCCAGTAATTTAGTGGATCAACTTATTCGTGCTTTCAACCAACTATAAACACGCTTTTTGGTGGTTTCAAGTACTCATTTAGGAATCCTAAAAACACCCACACAAGAATTGGTCTGTTGTAATTTATAATATATATAATGTTTATCGACATTTCTAAACTAATTTTGAATCAATCTGACAACAATCAAAGGTTGCTTTGTGTAATCTCTACATATATTTTCTTGCAAACAGACGTTTGTAGCCTGAGCTTCTGCTTAGAAAATGTGCTCTCAGCAACAAATTTCAAATTTTGAATTTGTGAGGAGTCTACTAATAAATCGAGTTAGACCCTAAAACAGCGGGCGAACTCCAGGCTGATCGAAGGTAAGAGCACAAAAGCGTTTCGCCAAAAAATGCATACCCTCTCTTTTTTTAAATGTCAATAACCAATAAGCAAAGAAATAGAAATCGCTAATTTTTGAAAGTTTTATTTATACTATATTTTATTTACACGTAAAAAGAATGCGCTACTATGTATTTCTCAAAATTATTTTCTGTAAAATCGTTTTTCTGTAAGTCAAAATGTGTTTATGTTGTGAAAATAAACGTTCCACATCACAAGAAGTGATGGAGGCGTATTTAAAACGGGATACTTCTTTAAACGACAAGCTATCCTTTATTCTACACCATCTCCCTCAAGGTCATTTTTGATGTTCATTTTTTTTCCAACCAGGGTTTTTTCCAGACCCATAACAATTTTTAGACGAATTTTTTCTTCCTTGATTCCAGGAAAGTTCAACTGAGCTTGACTCACTAACTTGCGCTCTCCGTGAGGGGTAGAGATGAATCTTCCAATTGCTTGATTAAACCTTGAAGATGGGTAAAAATTAGGCCTATGTCTTTGCTCCTCGCACAAGTGATCTACAACCTGTGAAGAAAATAAAAACAATTAAGGTTGCGAAATAGACAGATCTAAGATTTACTTAAAAAATAATTTGAATGTGCACCTTTTTAATCTCTCCAAAATTCTTGTTGTAATATAGAGCCGCCTCCGACCAAGTCCCCCAACAAATTATAACGGGAGTTGGAGGAAGGGAAGTCTGGGGAGGCATATTTTTAAATGTAGCGCACCTACTGGGGGCTTTTAGAAAAACTTTCTTGACTATTGAAATTAGAGCATTGACAACAGGAATAATATTTCTAATTTATTTAAGCGCTAAAGCTTTTTCTGCTGTTACTATGTAGAGCATTGCATCTGTTACCAGCAGCAAGAGGCGGTCGTCCCGGTCTTGAGAAGGGCACAAATTTTCTATTGAAATTAAACGGACAAATTAAATCTGTATAGTTAGTTCTTTTGAAATCTACTTACTTAATGCCTCTTTTACTGTACATCAAGAAATTTTGATAAAATAAGACGAGGCTTTGTCATTTGGAAAAAGGCCACCAACCATAGCATTTACACAACATATCGCCCAAGGGCGTCAGTGCTCTCATCAATCGAAAGCCAAATAGGATTTTCACCTACTTCCTCTCGGATAGATGTTATTACCTAAATTTTATTATAAAAAATTGTATTTAGCACCATCTTTTATCTTAAATAACGTTATTATGTACTTACTGTGTCGTACATATTTTCAAGGTGATTTTTCCGAAACGTCGATTCGTCCGGTTTTGTTTTGATGTATATTTTGCTAAAAATTGCGGAATACGGGATTTGATAGCTTGGACCATGGAATATTGGCAGCTACTCACGCCACGCAAAGATCTTTTGAAAATGTATGCTGATTTTTCTTGCATAGTAGACAAAAGCGTTTGTGTTGACTCGTTTCAGATGCTCGGCCGACCCTGAATGTTGATCTACGTGATATTTTTTTTTAATGCAACCTGAAATAATAAACAGAATAAATGATTACTTAACTAATTAATATGGTACTTTTATGCTTTAGAATATTCAGATACTGCACGTGAAATTCAGAATTTAAAAAATGCAAATGTACACTTACCTCTTTACTACAGACTTTACAAAAAATAATTTTTCCGTTATTTCCATTGCCTAAGATACGTACTACGGCTTTCTTCAAGTTTCGGCGTTATTTGACAAAAAAAAAATTCACAAAGAAATGCGAATAAAGCAAAACAGAAATTCTCAACAGTTACTTAAACAAACAGCACTGCTTGACACATAATTATACACACAAATACGTCAAAACGCAAAATGCAACTTTGGCACGCGGATTTCTGTTTATAAAAAATCGAGCACTTCTTGGAAAAAATGTTTACTTTATGAAAACAGTGACTTTCGGCTTATCGGTTTTCTCGTCATTAGTGACTCACGCCTAAGAAGGCAGTAGAAAAGCACATGCTCACTTGTGGACAATTTTGCGTCTTCAATTTTTTAAAAAATATCGTTACATACTAGAAAAAAGGCACATATTGTTATAAAATGTAAATTCAGGCAAATTTTAGGCAAAACCCTTCAAACAGGCAATTTTCAGCAAAATAAAATGTCTGTAGAAGCATCCCCACCTCTGAAAACGAATTTATAATTTATTAAAATATCAATATCTATTAGCAAAATAAACAGGCAAAATAGGCAAAATCTGGCCTTTAATTATTAATATTACTAATATTTCTTCTTCGTTTTTAGTGTTTCTCTGCAGATCAGGTTTTTCGTCCACAATCTTTACCTTTGCTAACTCGATAAAAAAATATTGTTTAATATTTCAATTTCTAGATTAATTTTTTAAATTAAAAATTACTTAGAGATCGCTTTTGACTTTCAACATGTAAGGAACTTTTGTTTTTTGTGAAGTGAAATCCCGAAAGACCAAATGATATAGCGCAGATATTGCGATCAAGTGTGCGTAGACTTATCAATAATTATAATATTACAAGTATTTAATGTATATATTAATACAAAATGAGTTTTCCTTATGATTCAAAATTGACATTTATTAGTCAATAAAACGGTCAGTTACAGGAAGCAAGACCTCCTCATTTTCCTTTATACCAACAAAAAATTCAGTCATCCCAAAGAGGATTCGTAAAACCCTGTTTGTGATGCATATTTTTTTGAATGCGTCATCTGATTAATGCAATAGCAACAGTTTTTTAAAGCTCAATAATAGATACTCCTTGCACATTAATGTTTTTATTTTAATGATCCTTAAAACACATTGCTCAATAAGTTCGTATGATGACTGTTATATGGCGCCACTATTGACAAATCATTATGATTTTTAGGAAGTACTAACCTTCAAATGATATGTGTCGAAATTTCAAGACAATATGACATTTAGTTCACAAGTTACAGTGGTTTTAGTGACGCCACTTTTGTAATTTTTAAAACAATGAAAAAATCTTAAGTTCGTGTGTTGATAAAGCATTGCTTTTTAATAGAAAAAATACCGCTCAAACAAAACAAAGCAATGGCTTGACAAGTGTTATTCGAACTCTGTTCCATCGAGGCAAATGGTAGAGAAGTAGTTTGCTGAATTTAATGCGACCGTACAAATACCGATGATGCTGAACGCTCTAGTCGCCCAAATTCGGCAATTATCCCAGAGAACATAAAAAGGTTCACAAAATAGTTTTGGCAGATCGTAAATTAAAGTTGCGTGAGATAGCCGACACCTTAAAGATATCAGAAGGCAGTGTTGCCATTTTGTATGAACATTTATCCATGAGAAAGCTCTGTCCGAAGTGGGTACCGCGTTTACTCACAGTCGATCAAAAACAACGCGTCGGCGATTCAGAGCGCTATTTAGAGCCGTTTCGGAGCAACAAAAAGGATTTTTTATGCGGTATGTAAGAATGGATGAAACATGGATTTATCACTAAAGACAAATTGGCAGTCAGCTGAGTGGACAGCAAAGGGCGAAAGCCTCTAAAAGCGACCAAAAACGCAAATGTCAGCTGGTAAGGTTTTGGCCACCGTATTTTGAAATGCACACGGTACTTTATTAATCGATTATCTTGAGAAAGGAAGAACCATCAATAGCGATTATTATATGAAGTTATTGGTGCATTTGAAGAAAGAAATTGTGAAAAAATGACTCCAAATGAAGAAGAAAAAAGTGCTCTTTCACCAAGCCAACGCACCGTATCACAAGCCAATTGCAACAATGGCAAAATTGCACAAATCACATTTTGAATTGCTTTCCCATCCACTGTATTCTTCGGATCTGGCTCCCAGCGACTATTACCTGTTTGCAAACCTAAAAAGAATACTCCAGGAAAAAAATTGTCTCCAATGAAGAAGTGGTTGCTGAAACTAAAGCCTATTTGAGGCCAAATGTTAGAGAAGCGTTGGAATGAATGTATCATTCTTGAAGGAGACGATCTTAATGGATAAAGTCGAATTTTGCCTAACAATTGTTGTTTTATTAATCAACCTATGAACTTAGTGATACTATTTTTTATTATCTATATTTATGTAAAAATGTCTGATCTTTCGATCTAGATGGTCTAAAAATTCAAAAAATTTAAGATGAAAAGATAACGTTTTTCAAACTTTCGCATTTTTTGAGGTTATAAAGTAAAAATTCGCACAAAATAATGATACCATTGAAAAGCTGAGAAAAAAATACATAAGACTTTATTCTCAAATAATTTTTTATTAATGTTTTAAAGTCAAAACGACGAGATGAATGCGTCGTGTTTGGCGCTCGCACGAACGGCTGCGGTAACGTTGGGGCAGTTGATGCATTTTGCCCCATGTATACATACATAACCGAAATTCTAATTATCCAGACCTAAGAGAAAAGTATTCCAGTACACAAAATATCAACGACTATCATAGAATGAACCAAAAACTTATGCATTAAAAGTCCATACTATGTAAAATGTGTAGATATTAATTTAACTACACTATGCCTACGTAAAACAAAAAACGCTAATGCTAAGTGTGTTCTTTGCAGTAGTAATTGTTCCGAAGATTACAAGGAGTTGCAATAGAAAACATTACTGTCGCTCAGAAAATGATAAACAAATAGAAGCCCATAGATGCTAGTTGAACCAGTCACTTATAAAGCTTACCAAGTACAAGAGACAAACAACATCCCGCAACAAAAATGAAAAGGGGCCGTTAACTAATGAAAGATATAACATCACATAACTAAACTTGATCTTTTGAACCCCTCAATTGTTAAAAATATGTCTAAATTTTCCTCAGTTCTAGTTACTCTTGGCACTCAAGTATCGCACATAGTAAAACTATCACTCTGTCCCAGTGGTATAATTGATCAGAATTATTTTAAAGCTAAAGTAGAAAAATCTATACTTCTATCTTGCTACAAACTAAAGAATGCTTACAAAACACGTTTGATCATTTTGATTAAATCTCGTGAAGCTGGTTAGGGTGCAACTCTACGGGAGACTAAAACTACACGCTTAAATATGTTAATTAAAAGACAAATTGCAGAAAAAGACGATTCCTTAAAATGACTAAAAAACAGGCGATTTCACATATTCTGGAAACGTTATCCCATACTTTTTGTAGAAAACTATAAGAAAACCGAAACAACCAATCCGACATATTCCACTTCTCCACAAAGAAGATAAAACCTGGGCAAGAAGTACTTCTGAAAAATCGACGGTATTGAGAGGAGATGGGTGAGAAAGAGAGAGATATTCTAACCATTTCAAAATCAAAGAAACAAGATCTATAATTTAAGAGACTAAAAAGTAACAAGTCCCCAAGCTACGATTTAATCACAAGTAAATCATTTAAAGAATTGCCCGAAAAAGATAATAAATATCTGACAAAATTATTTGACGCAGTACTTAGAATTGTATACTTCTCTGATCAATGGAATGTTATTACTGTAATACTCATTCTGAAACCTGGCAAACCACCCAAACATCGTAGTATTTCATCATTTATAAATTCATCTTAATAAAGTGCAAAACTAGCTAAGAAAATGGGGCGTTAAAAACAACGAAATAAAATCTACATAAGTAACATTTATTTGAGGCGAGGAAATTTTCTTCCATTACTCCTCGACAAGACATATTTAAATACCTAGGGGTTTATTTGAGGCATCGTCTCACCTGGAAATAATATATATGGACCAAAAAATGTAATACGAATTTAAATGCAAAAAAAATGTATTGATTGCTAGGTAAGGCATTTAAAAAAGTACAATATTTCTTATGTTTTTTAATTTCTTGATTCATATTGCAAAATAACTGAATTGCTCAAATTTAGTATCTAGTAAAACAATTCTTGTTTCCTAAACATCCTGTATATAGTAAATTAACTGATTTTTACTCAACTGTAGCTAAAAAGCTTAAGTTTAGTGGAGGTTTGGCAACGTCGCGTTAGTTGAAGATTTTGGCGGTTAAGTGAGGTAAACATTACAGCTCTAAGCGTATAGTACGAGTTTCAACATGACTAGCATTGAAAATAAAATACGCGAATACGGCCAAAAGCGGGATCAAGTCGCGCTTGAAAAATACGTAGAGAAACTGGACGTCACCGAAGTACGAGTAATATGAACACCGTTAATCTACTCTAACCTTACCTATTGTAGCTGACAAATTTGGTTCACAACAGACTCAATAACCCTAATTTTTCGCACGTATGGGACTATTTGATGAAGGCGTTTGGGGATTCTGGGGAATCTCACAAGAAGCGGTTTAGGGTAGCGTTCGCGTTGCTTCAAGAGTTGGAAAAAGGGGTGTTGTCGAGTACTCAAAGTAGTGCACTCATTACTCGGCTCTGTGTCGAGTTGCCCAAGTTCAGGCCCTCGCACTTGATTGAGTTGTGTAATTTTTGTATGGAATGTATTCAGAAAGGGAATGTTACGGAAATGTGGTAGGTGTGAGATTTAATTGATTAATTACATTTATAATTATAGTAAGGAGCCACTGTAAAAGTTGTGTTGCTTTTGTACTGTGTTTCAGTTCCATTATATCAAAATTTTGGTGCCTATATTGAGCATAATTGACTATGCATATACATGCAGCAAAACTTCCTGTTTTAAAAAATAGTGGAGATGCAAAATTCACATCTGAAACTTATAACATGGGAGGTTTGAGGCATGATTTTAAAAATAATATCGTCCATGTGGTGTGGATCATTGTCTATACATTACTGTAAGCTGAAGTTTTGCATAACTTTGAACATTTCTTGGAATTGTGTGTGAATGGCCTTCTCTAGGTTTTTGTAAATTCTTTGGATGATATTTATAAATCTCGGTTTTGAGATAACCCCACAGAAACTAGTCACATAGGGTCAAATTTGGTGAGCGCACGGACCATAAAATATTACCTCTTGTAAATCAAGCACCTGGGAAACGTTTTCCTTGAAACTTGCATTGATGCTTGCTCTATGTAGGCCATGACTTAATCCTACTGAAACTAGACATTCTCCAGGCGAAGTTTTTCAAGGGCAAAAAAATTCTGGAGCTAGCTCACAGCTTAAAATTGTTGATAGTTGTTTGATTTCGTTCTTCAAAATAATACCTGTTCATCCCCATTCATAACACTACACATCAAACTGTGATGTGATTACTATGCAGATGCTTTTGGAAGAACACTATTATGTTATTTTTACTCCAATATCGAAAAGTTTTGCTTATTTATACAGCTAGAAAGATGGAAATGTACCTTGTCACTGAAGAAAACAACTGTCATGGTAATGTTTCAATCATTTCTTCACACACCACAATTTGATTATGCCAATTATGTTCTGACAAATCTTGAATTAACGACCATTTTGTGCAGGGGAAGACAAAGGTCTTCATGAATAATTTGCTGCATAATGCAATCAGAGAGCTTGACGGTATCAATGTTTTCAGGTATTCAAACAGTCTGAAGTAGCCCACCCCTTTTGGACAACAAATTTTATTTTTCTAAAGTTTTTATCTGTGATGTACAATTTTTGGTTTGAAAGTACTTGGTGTGAGGGAATTTGGAACCGAGTATAGGACACGCTTTGGACTTTGACTACAGATCCGTTTTAACAGATGTAGGCTGCCATAATTACCATTCAACTATCAATAGTAAACTAATCCTAATATCAGTGTTAACTATGAATGCTACTATCTCAGCCAACAGTAATATTTTACAATTACTTCCTACTTCACTCATGCCACAATCTGTGGGACAAGACAACTACAGATTCAAACAAATTTGTAAATGTAAGGATTGCACTGTTGTGCAGGTTGTTTTGCCAAAAGATACAACACCATGAGGTAATATCAGCTGTAATTTAAAAATGGATTATTGGAGACTGAGATGGAGGTGGGTGGAAAAATTAATGTTTGCCTAGCAAGAAAAATTTTCAAGGACCAATTCTATTCACAAAGAGATGTTAAAAATAGAAACCACACTGGAGAAAAGACTAACTATCTGGATGAAAAGAATTTTACCAGCAATCCTTAATATGAATCCTGTCATGTTTAAATGTTACCCGTAGCTGATAGCATTAATTATGCAGCTGCATCTATGTTGCGATTTAGAGCATGATGAATGTGGCTTGTCAGTTAAAAAAGAATTTGAAAATAAACCAATAAGTACAACTGATGTTTATTGAATTTGGTAGTGATTTTTAATCTTGTTTCTTGTTCTTTCTCCATCTGATGTTAAACTGAGCAAATTTGCAAGGAGAGTAGATGTAGATATCAATTACTATGATTTTCAATTAACAAGCCATAGAAAAGATATCTACCCAATAAAGGTTCCTTTCCCCCGCATACTATTACAGAAGATTTTGATACTGCATGGAAATCTTTTCATCTATCAGAAACTTTCTAGCTTCGCTAGAGCCAGTATTCTGAAAATAAGTGGGATATCTCAATATTCTAATTAATCTTATTAAGGCTAGTACATTATACTTAGATGACTTCACACTCCCGATAATTGACAAATGATTATTGCAGTAGCCGACTCTGCTACTCTATTCATAAGATCATAATCACATAAAAGATACAAATAAGCTTCTACCAAAAAGTGTATGCTGATTTGTAAAGTGTAGCCTTACTGATGGCACACAAAGTCTTAGCAAAAGCTACTTCTTATTATAAATATTGATATTTTGACTAATAAATAGATATTTCTTATTCTCTGAACATACTCTGGTAATATTGACATAACGATAGTTGACAAAAAATTCTGTTTTTTGCAGTATTAAAGAGTTAGTTTGATATATTTTTCAGTGAATTTTCTAATTTTCATGTACTAGAAAAAAAATAAATTATTTTTTATAATATGGATAGCGATTATTTCATCCATAGGTTAAGTTAGCTATAAAACCATGGACATTGCAACGCTGCTATGCCTTAGTTTTATTGGCTATCCATTTGTTGATGGCCATTTTCATTTGGCACTTTGGGATAAGTATTCTGATTCATGAGTGTCTTTTCACATCTTTTGTTAGCTAACCCATCCGTCTGCATTATATATAGCTCTACACTATCTTTGACCAGCCTGTTTAAATAAATGGTGATTTGTCTACCATGTAGGCTTTACCTTTTTATTTCTTTAGCACAATATTTTATCTCAATTTCTGCTTAAAACACTATATCGTACTTATTTAAAAACTCTTACTCTTGCTTTCATGTCATATTGCTGTCAATAAACTAGATAGGGTTTACATTTGTTAATAGCTTTTTCTCCTTCCCGGTCTTGTCTTTTGGAATCTTGATTAAAAATTTTCAAACCTGTATTTGGAAGACTGCGCTCATTGGCATTATTGAGACTGATATTCAGTTATAATTACTTCCACAATTGCAGTTGTTCACTCCTGCCCAGAGTACTTCTTGAACTCATAGCTCTAGGCTCACTACGAATAAAGATATATAATGATAAAAGATTTAATAATACTTTAAGTGGGTGTTGTCCTCATTGTTCTGATTGCGACTAAAATGGTTCTTTGGTCTATATTTACAAAGTTATAGTCCACCTTTCTATAGATTCATGGGTTATCATAGGTCTTACAAATGTAATATATAACCACACAGTTATTTTTAGGTTTAAACTTCAGTTCTTCCAAAAAAGGCTGCATCTTTCCTAGACAATTATTGCTCTTTGTATTATTTTTTTTGTCTTGATTTTATATGTCTTTGGTATTTAGAGAATAGAATTGTCATCCCATTAGTTTACTTAGCGCTCCTTATTAGTAAATAGAACATTGCTTGGGGGGGGGGGGGATAAGCTAATGACAAAACCCTCCTTCTGACACCATTTGCCCATTACATTTAGGACAGACTAAACGCAAATTCTGGTAATTCCCTGAAAGAGATCAACATTACTGAGGCAACTAAAATTTTTTTGACAATTTTTTAAGGAGAATTATATATAGAAGTGATTGATAAAACCTTTTCTTACAGGCAAGTTACTTCAGCGAGAGTGACTATAATTTTTTTTTTGTTTGCTTTAATCCATTAGTATGCAAAGATTGATGCTCATCTTTCAAGATGTAGTTGAAATGTCTTCTATTTCCATAAACAGAACAACATACTTATTTTCTTATCTTTTACTGATTTAGCTAGCAGCTTATTCAGATTGCTGTTTTCTTGCCTGATATACATATTAATATTTGCTAAGAGGATTTACCTCATGTTTTCCTTTTTCATTTGTATATCAATTCATAAAAGGAGTGATACCAATTAACCTATAAGAATTTGACTATTTTATCTGACTACTTTTGGACGATAAACAACCATAACTTGGCACCATGTTTTGGATACATAACGTATGATAAGTAGACCATAAAAATCCTAATTAGTCATAGCATCAACATAAACACACGACGATTTGCAAAGAGGAAATTTGTCAAGTAACTTGATTTTTTCTGATTTCACGATGACTTTCCAGACTTGTTGAATTGATTTTTATAATCTACATGTGTCAACATATACTCTTAGAAGTCTTTCCCAAGTAGCATAGCCAAAATCTCCTCTGCTGTGTTTGTACAGCTTTTATCATTTTTATTAATAACTCTGTCTCAACCTTACCACCACCTCTGGAATCCGGCATATATATACAGGATCTCCAAAACTTCTCCATAAAACTCTTTCCATGTTTTTTTTTTGGTTTTATGGATTTTTATTGCGCTTTTTAAGGTGATTATTTCTTCAAAATGCTTGAGATTTTCTTTGATTTTTGGAGGGGAAGGGGCCTTTTTTTCTTACACAAAAGCATAATTACTTTGTTTACTTTCTGGTCAATTCAAGACAACCTGTTTTCCTAGTTTTTTATCCAGAGACATCCTGAGGGACGTCATATATTTTTCCCATTACCTTCCCTTGTATTCCTGAAAATTGATATAATTAACAAAGAAGAACGAGAGACATGTGAATTGTTAATACACTCACTATTTTGAAGGAAAAATACAGTTACTTCTAAAACTTTCCTTCTACAACAAGACATTAATGTAGGTTTGGAGCATTTATTAGCTGTTCCTAATTGTTCATCAGTGATAAATTCTAAAAGAGACTCATCTCTACTAATATTTGTGATGTTACATTCTATAGAGTGAGCATTTGCTCCCCATTATTAGGTCTTTGTTTTTACTCTGTACTCTATAATGTCATTCAGTCATTTTTGTGGGCAGAATAGACTATCTGGGTCCTAATTCCCTGCTAGAATTTAAAAAATAGAAAAGCAGAGCTCCAGAATTAATATACAGTTATCTCCTTTTCTATATACAATAGATAGATACAATCTTACCAAATTTTTTATTTATTACTATATTTATGTGCAGAACTCTTAGCTATCTTAATTGTTAGGTACTATAAGCCTCTTTTCACAATTTCTATTAAATCAGCCTGCAGTTTGGATGCAGACTTCTCCAGCAGGCTAGTCTTATATATCTTGTTTGCCTCTTCATAACTAGTGGGTGGTGATTTATCCCTCGCTTACCTTTTTTTTTGCTTTTGGACAGCCATATATTTCTAGGGCGGGCCCTGAGTGGCGCTCTTCCTTTACCTCCTTCAGATTTCACATCCATGAACAAGATTCATGTTTATCCCTTCTCTACAGGAGCTTTACTTCAAGTTTTCTAAAATTAAATTTTTGGCTATTTACCGTTTAGATGAATCAGGATTCTATGAATCCTGCAGGCTGCCGACTTTGAGACATAGTCTCTGTGAAGATGGATGACATCACTAACACTCATCTTGTCTACTTAAGGCTATGATGATGTATCTATCCTGCCCTTGTAAGTGTACTTGAAAAAATCATACTTGTGGTCCATCAAGCGATATTTTCTCATATGTTAATACTATAGAAATCTAGATAATTTTTAGCTTCCTGACTGTGTTTATAGTGCTGGGAAGCTTTCTTCTACCACTGCTAGGTTTCTAACTCAGGGTTTTAATGAAGAGTATTTTTTCAACCCAACTTTTGGCTTCTTTTAGGCCTTTTTCTGGATTTTGTGCGTTTTCTACCGTTATTGTTATCTTCATAAAGTTGTTTTTATGGCTCTTTTAGCCTAAATATAGTAAATTTCTTGCTTGAGAAGGATTTATAAATTTCTCCTTGAAGTTTCAGACAAATAGCTATTATTTATTTGTCTTTTCAATATACTCAAGGGAGGTTGCACTAATAACAGAATTATTCAGTAGAGTAGAACTATTTTTCAGAGGCTTTAAAGCCTTTGGTAATTTTATCTTTAAATTTTTGTTTATCCTTACAAGTCTCACAAGAAGCTAGAAAAATGAAATATTCGCCTCGCTAGAGCGAGTGTCAATTAGTTTTCTGATGGGTCATTATAAGACAATATTTATCCTTTAAGTTATGTAATGATTTTTGAAGACGAAAAATGTGTGTTGGTTTGATTACTTCAGATATTTAAGATATTTCATATATTTATCCACTATTGATAATGAATTTTGAGTCTTACTTTTTATAATATCTGGATTACTTTTCTTGTTTCTTCTTTTGAAGAAGAAAAATATACTTCTGACGTAGACTGTGAATGATGTTTTTTTTTATCACACAAGTCTTATTTACTCTATGGTTTTTTTATTGATTGACTTATTATTATAGTTTAATTGCTGTAATATTTCAGTTGGAAAGAAATTCTACCAGAGTTATTAAACGTTATAATGGAAATTGAAAGATTGGAATATAACGAAACAGAAATGACTGGTGTGGAATATAAAACGCAGTTCATCAATTCTCTTTGCATGTTGGTATGGTCTCCCAGCATAGTGACTTCCTTAACTTCTATGTTTATGTAAGTAGGAATGAAAATCTCATTCAGAATATAATCGCCCTCAATTTGATTCAGTGAAATGCCATTAATTAAAGAAGAGCATTTGCAAGTTGTAAACAAACTAGGCCAATACATGGAAAAATTGACTTGTCAAGAAATACCAGCGTTTGTATACCAATTATTGAAGTTATGTCGCTATCAGAATAGTCGATCGATATTCTTGCGCTTGCAGTACTATTTTGGGACAAGAGTTTACAGCAGAGCGCTTTTGAATACGGACAACAATTCAGATAGCATGGATGTGATAGGTGAGTAAAGACGAAAGAAATTATGAATTTCTAAACACATCTACTTTTTCCAGAGGAAGTAACAGACCAACAAGCTATAGAAACTGAAAGCACAGTACTTTTTCATATCTACCAGTGCGCTTCTGTAGGACATGAAAGCATTAAGGATTACCTTTTCTCTTTGAAAGTTACGGTTAAATCACCAGAATTTGTGCTACATCCCTTTCAGTTAACTGTGCTGCTCACTATATCTACTGTGTCAGCATTCCAGGAGCGTGTTATGGAAATTTTGCGCACGTGTATATCCAGAGCTGTACAAGAAGAACATAAAAAAGTAGAAGCCTGTTGGCTGAGAGAAATGGTTCCCAACACATGCAAAATTGAAGACATTATAATCCAAATTGTTGATTATTGCAGGTAAGTTAGCATTATTAAAAAATGAAGTTGTTCTAATACAGCATATTTTAGCATTGCAGATCGCCATTTAGTGGTTCAAGGCTTGGTGGAGTTGGCATATATTTTGCTTGGACTAAGTACGTTATTAAATCGAGATCACTTGATCGCTGAGAGGCAGTGGCACCTGGGAAAAATGATTCTTTTGAAGATCATAAAAAAAAAACGCCAGATTGCTCCTTGTATAATTACATCACTTAGCAATCGCATTGTTACTGGACAGAATGTATTTCAATATATTGGTGTGTAGTATGATATTTTAGTAATCTAATAATGATGACATTTTTTTTAATTGTAGATTGCATTCGTATTTTGAGCCATAAAATGTCTTTAATAATGTTGGAAAATCAGAGTTGCGTTATAGAACTTTTGGAGTATTTAATTCAAGTTCCTGGCCCAGTCGCTAACCAACTTTTTGATGCTATTTTGCCTTTAACCAAGATGTCTCCCACTATTCGTGACCATTTGATTTTACTGCTTCGGAAAGCTCTCTATTCACGGTATGTGTTAATTTTATTTTTGATTATGTTTTTTGTTAAGCAAAGGTGAAGCTATGGCTGAAAAGCTTGCTAATGATACATACATGTAACATTACTACTTTACATTATTCATTACCAAATTTCTAATCTGACATTATTGAAATCTATTTTGTTGCCAAAACAGTTGCTTCAGCAGAGTTGTATTATGTATTTTGCTGGGGTACTAATGTTGATACTGGCCATTTAAAAAAAAGATTAATTGGGATTAAACCAACGTCAGCTTCACAGAAAAGATATTTTCAAATCAACCAACATCAAGTTTGCTAAAAAATTAAGCTTTACCTTAAAAAATAAGTGTGTTGGAAAGGTATAAGTTTTTTTAAAAATACTTGTCATATAAGATATATTTTTGTTCATTAAAGAAAGTAAGAATTCTATATTAGAAATTGCAATTTTTCTTGTTTACTCTATTTAATAGATCAAGCTAATCAAAAAGGGTAACACACCGAGAATAATTACACTAAGTGTAATGAACCACTGATAACTTAAATATGTAACTGTGGTGTATTTTTTCCTTTGCCATTAAATATAACATGATCTAAAAAATGTACTCGCTCTTTAAATGATGAATGCATTGTTTATTAACTTACAAACAATATATTATGATTTAAATTAAAAAATAGTAAATGAAATAAATATTTGTCTACAAACAACCTAACCGATCACCACCTCTTGCCTCTTGTGGGTTTTGTGATGTAAACCTTACCTTTGAGGTATCCCCACTAAAGAAAGTCTATTGACGTGAGGTTTTTTGCCCAATCCATTTTTTTTTTAGAAAAGTAACATTGTGATAGGCCACTTACATCAAAATGGTAGTGGGGAGGTGCTTCATCTTGCTGAAAATAAATCTCTTTATCACCAAACAATTCTGTTTCCTATGGCATGTTTAGGTAAAGATCAGTGACGTGCTAATATAGTACACTATACTATAACACCTCATATCTTACATTTGTATTCTATGGTAACATGTGGGTTTTAAGTTGTAATTATTAATTAAGTCATTTAATTTAATGTTAGCGCCATTGCTCCAAACTATTTTGGTTGGAAATGCTGTATTTTCCAAGCAATTATCTAGGCACCATTCACAAAATTATATTTAACTTAATAAATACTACATTTATTGTTATTTAAAGAGGGAGTGCATTTTTGAGGCACTTTATTTTTAGATAGAGTACTTTTACTAAATAAAAAAAATTAGAACATAATTATTTAATTTTTTATATCTATATGTTTGGACACAAAGTAAACAAACACCTGATATGAAATGTGGTATAGCTGAGCTCTGAGCGTATGTTTGGTTGTCTATCTTTAGGATCGTTTTACATATCTTATTTTCATAATTATTTATCATTTGTAATTAAATTGTTCCACATTCCTTGCAAAAATTTGAAGGAAGGCAGCCTAGGACACTAAAAATACCTTTTTTCCGTGCAATCTCTCCTGCTTATAAATAGGGTCAAATTTTAAAAATGTAGACATATGTAAATTTGTGAAGTAAGCGAGTGTTTTGATATGAATAGTACTTATACTAAGGTGAATTAAATAAAGAGGGATGCAACTTTTGAGTGTTACAAATAGGAGATCCCCCATAGTTCAGGGACAACACCCATAAGTGTATGTATGGCATAAACAATTTTTGGGGGGGGACAAGAAATAGTTGAACATGAAACTTACTGATGTCCGAGGACCATCTTCTTGGAGATTAATCGTTGCTGACATTACTTCTGAGGTTGAAATAAGCTATCGCAGTATTCAGGCAATCTAAGACACGATCCTGCTTCACTACATCTGATCCTAAACAGTTGGCCAAATTTGTAAAAAAATTGAGTATTTGTTTTGGACTATATTGGAACATAACTTTCTCTGTAGTCCAGACTTGTTTTTCTGCAATTGTCATTTTTTTAGATCACTGAAGTATTTGGAAGGCAGAGATGTGATCACTATCCAAACTATCCAAATTGACTACCTGTCTGTTAGGAAAAATGTATTTCTAAGTCAAGAGACTATGTAAAAAAATATTATGGTTTAATTAATTTAAAAAAGTTATTTATATTTGATTTGCCTACATAGTAATGATAGTCTAAATCGTAACATTTAAAAACAAAACCCCCGACTGTTCTATGTGTTCTATAATTGACTCTTTCTCAAACTGGAACATGAATTGCATTTGGTGATAAAATTATGCTTTTCTTTAGTTTATTTATAATATACGGAAATGTTTGAAATTGTTTCCTGACCAGTAGATATGATATAATAGTTTATTTGATTTATTTTCTCGTTTTTTAAATCTTACATAATGTAACATCTTACAATAGGGTATCTGAAAGACCACACGTATTTATAGATTTATAGATAGGAAATTACGCCAAATATACCAAACAGAATATGATAGGAATTAGATCATCACCTAAGTATATTTCACATTGAACTTTTGTAATGCATATTGTGAAAAGTTTTTAATTCCATATAGTTCTTATAAATAACTAGTCTCTGTTTCTATTTATTTTGTTTACATGGTACTCCATATGACATTAAGATTTTGAATTTATATGGGTATGAATAATCTTTATTTGAATGTTTCCATATGTGAACAAAATGCCTTACTCTATCACTTGATTTGTCAATAAATATTATTTTACAATTTAAGAAGAGTTTAATAATGGACCTGGTTCTTCTAAGTATCTCTACAAAAAAATGAGTTGTAAAAACAGTAAAACGCTCTAACCAATCAAAATCAGATTGTCTGTAAGTTATTCTTTCTTTATTTTAATAACTTCATGGATTACACAGCATAAAGAACAAATGTTCCAACAATATCTATCTTATAATTGTTACTGTATTTTCCATTGTTATCTTGAAAAAGTATGAACCTAACATTTCTTTAGATGAAATCATACCCTAAAACGTAACTTCCAGAGATATTAAATCTCGTTGATGTCTGGCGTGTTTTTCATACCCCAAAACCGGATATGTCTCTTATTTACAGTGATTTAAATTAAAGTGAACTTTGGTTTCTATAATCAGTTTATTGACATCTTGTCTCAAATTTTTTTGAGTACAAATAGACTAGTTTGTGCCTGATCTGAATTGAACGTTATATTCTAAGCTTTTGAAAATATTAGGTTTTTTATCAACACATTTACTATAAGCATTGAGTATTTTTTTGAAATCCGTCAGACCACAGTAGAATCTTAACAGTCATTTGTTTGTGAAAGCCTCTAAACGAGACCAGTATCATAGTTTGAAAAAAAGAATGTCTTTAATGAGCATGACGCATGTATACTTTCAACAGCAATAGAATGCTGATATTTTAAGTGAAATTCAAGGAATTTTATTAGTTTTACTCATAAATTTTTATATATCAATTTTAAAGGGATGTTTGAAATTAACTGAGACATATTTCTATAGAGAAAATTGAAAATCTATAAATTTTTCAAAATATTTTGTGTACATCTAAGCACCATTGTCATTATTGACATCTTTCTGATTTCTTTGACACAGACAAAAATTGGACATTTGTTATATCTACTGCAGGAGATATTTTTGCACTTTTGATATTTGTTTTTGCAGAAATTCTTTTTAAGAAATCCAAACAAATGATAATTACTGGGGACTGAATTTGGTATAAGTAACATAAACCAACTCACTACAAGTGTCAGGGAATTTGTTTTGCGTAAAGTAAATGCTTGTGAATGATTGACTCAATACTGCCAACGCTCGTATTTACCTCAGCTGCACTGTTACTAGCTGGTTCTCAAGAATGACTTACTCAGTTCACGCAATTTATTACCAACTCTCTCATCAAATTGTTGATGCCATTTATAAGCTCTTATTCTATATCATTTATCTCCCATATTGCTCTGAAAAGTTATTCAAAATATCAGCTTGTTTAACTCCCTCCTTCATAAAAGAATTAGATTATCCATCATTGATTGTTCCACATATTGCTCATAGCGACAATCACTACATGTACACCAAATATGCTGTACTAAATGTATAATACTATGAATATTACATAACATGCTTTCAGTTTTATCTACTGGAGTTAGTCAATGATTTTGATGTACAAAAATTTTGGTCAGCCTTGATCTACTCTTCTGTATAATATTTATAGAGTAACTGATATTCGAAGAATGGCAGTTTCGGGATTCCTTAAACTGATCAAAAGCCTAAAAATTTCAAACTTGGCAGCACTGAGTCAGTCTAGCAGTTCTGGTTCATCTGGCCATTCCCTTTTAACTCAAGTATCTCTCAATTGTACCGGAAAAGCTGCTTCAAGTGCCTTCAACAATGAAGCCCTATGTTTGGAGGTCCTTGGCATTCTAAGGCGTTGCTTCATGCAACAAGCTGAAGTGAAAGCTCACTTATATGATGGTAAAACTTATAACGCTACTGTTTACAACTCAACCATGTTACAATTTGTTTTAGGATTGTATGACGCTGTTTGCATGAATCCAGAACTGGGCATTCCAGTTTTGGACATGTTGTGGATTCACTTCAGCGAACTGTATGTAGTTGATGAAGACAGCTTACCTCCGCTGAATTTTACCAAAATTACTGTCACTAAAGATCTAGATGTTCAACTCCAGGTAGGTTTTAGTATAAACAGTAATTCAGTAATAGAAAGATATAACTTTTAATTTAGGAACCATTAGGTAAACAAATTTACGCTATTGGGTTAATTACAACGAAAATTCAAGAAGAGGAAGCGGATAATCCTACAGTTATAAAATTTAAAAATGCTTTAGAGTCTATATGCAAAAGAATGATCAACTGTGAACTGATACATTTTGAATTGGTATAAAAGATATTTTTATTGTTGTTAATAATTTTATAACATAAAGAATTTTAGGATGACGGTACGGACCTTTTGGATATTGTGCCGGAAGCACAACAGAAGCTTCTTGTTCTAAAAGAAGCACTTGCGGTGTATGAAGCCTTAATTGGCTATAAAGTATGCTCTTGGGGGCCACAATCTGAGAATGTAGGACAACAAATAAATAGCCTCTTTCAAAGTTACTGCAGATTAACCGACTTTTCAAAGGTACACTGAGATATGAAGTTGTGTATTTTTAATTTAAATTAAATTTTAGAATTTGATAAAGCCTAAAAAGGCTGGTAAGAAAATGAAAATGGTTGACGGCAATAAAACATCACAATCTTCTCAAAGTTCAACGAAAACAGATGGTTCACAAAAAAGTAAGCCATTTATGCTTCCTAGGACTGTAATGGATTTTCAAAATATTGGGAAAATCTTGCATTTACTTCACGAGTAAGTTATTTTCTTTGCTAAAGTGTATTATAAGAGTTAACAGTATTTGTATTTTATAGTACAAAAGTGAATTGGGCCACCACAGATCAAACAAACATTATCAGAAAGAGGAAAGATTTTCATCGGCACATGATGAATGTAGCAGTACAACTGCTACAAAACCTGAATCGTAAATCAGCACAGCTGTCGTATACGAAAATGTATTACGATTACATCACAGAAATAGCCGGAATTCTATATGAACGTTGCATTAAACGGTTGAATGAATTTATTGACTTTGACTGTCCCACAGCTATTTTGGCTCTTGATTGCTTTCATATGATTCTCACTATAGTGAGCTTTCATTACAGGAGCAACTTGTCTTCATTCTTAAATGTAGTAGGTAAGTTATTACTTGATCATGTACGTTTTAGCATTTCTTATATCACAGTTTAGTTGGTGTTTTATTTCACTAAATGTCACATAGTTATTTTTAGAGGGCAAATGGCTAAAATGGCTGTATGTGCCATGTCTCTACTACTCTTATTACATATTTTTGTTCACCAAAATAACAATGATGTAAACAGTAATTTAATAGTTACAATTTAAAAATTTGATAAAACATGTATACATATTTTAACCTTTATTAACTTTCTGCAGCGGAGCTTATAGTAGAAAGTTAATGAGATTATCATTCTGTCTGTCTGTGTGTGTGTCTGGAGACACTATAACTTCCGTTCTGTTCAACGGATTCACTTCAAACTTGGCATACACACTTCTTAGGTCAGTACCTTTCATGGGATTGATTTTCAGCCAAATCGGTTAACGCAACGAAGTAACCGTTACGATTTCACACCGCTGTAGAAAGTTTCCTTTACAATATTACACCGTTCTTGTTATGATTGACTACCTCTGCATATAGTGTTGAATAATCTTTCTACTTCCATTCAGGTTTTAGAGTTAGTGGTCATGAAAATTATAGGTAAACGAATTTGACAGCCAATAAATTGCATATTTCTTTAATATGCATCATCTTTGCTAGTTTACGGTGAAGGGTTTAAGGCTCTTGGATTACCAGGTGTGCGGATTTGAAACAACAGATGGTGCGCCAATGCAGTGTGAAGTATAAAAAAAATTGACGTATATGCCAACATATATATGTATATACTAACAAGAGTCAGTGCGCACAAGTGATAAGTTGAAAAAGTGTTTGCATAGCATTAATTTTTTGTTTTCATTTGAAGAAAACTGCTGCTTAATCATACCGATTACTTTGAGAAGCTTATGGTGAACTTGCTCCATCCCAAGATACGTGTGAACGATGATTTCGGTGTTTCAAAAGTGGTGTTTTTGATGTTGAAGACAAGGAACACGGAAAACCGCCAAAAAAGTACAAATATGTGGAATTGCAAGCATTGTTGGACAAAGACGATTCACAAACACAAAAACAACTTGCAGAGCAATTGGATGTTAGTCAACAACCCGTTTCCAATCGCCTACGAGAGATGGGAACGATTCAGAAGGTCGGCAGATGGATACCACATAAGCTTAACGAGAGGTAGATGGAAAGGCGCAAAAACACATCTGAAAATTTGCTTGAATGATACAAAAGAAAGTCGTTTTTGCATCGTATCGTTACTAGGGATGAAAAGTGGATATATTTTGAGAATCCCAAGCGCAAAAAATCATAGGTAAACCGAGGCACACCATCCACATCAACCGCAAGACCGAATTGCTTTGGGAGGTAAACGATGCTCTGTGGTGGGTGGGACCAGAAAGGTGTGGTCTATTATGAGTTGTTAAAGCCTGATGAAACGGTTAACACCAAACGCTACCAACAACAATTGATCTATTTGAACCGTTTGCTACTCGCAAAACGACCAGAATATTGAAAAAAGCAACACAAGATCATTGTCCTCCATAACAATACTCTATCACATATGGCAAAACCGGTTCATAACACGTTGGAAGCACTCAATTGGGAAGTGCTACCCCATGTGGTTTACTCACCAGAATTAGCTCCTTCCGATTATCATTTGTTTGCATCGATGTGCCACGCACTTGCGGATCTGCGTTTTGGTTCGTTTGAAGATGTGAAAAAATGGATCGATGAATGGTTTGCGGCAAAAGAGGAAGATTTTTACTGGCATGATATCCATAAATTACCCGAAAGATGGGAAATGTGTAACTAACAATAGAACATATTTTGAATAAACCACTTTTTATTATTCTTCCTAATTTAACGTTTTTTTTTTTGAGAAAATCCGCCTACGTGTACTCCTTATAATTGTGAACAGACTTAGCTTGATTTTAGGCTCTAAATGCCTATCGGAGTGTCTACATGACCACTAAAAGTAATTGGGTTCTCGCTTTCAATTCATGCAAGCGATAATAATATGATTGTCTAGGATCCAATGGTCATCACATTTCCCCATATAAGAGATGATGTACAACTAGACTGTGAGAACAAATATATGGAAGCTGCGACCTTCTATTATAGACTGTAATCTTTTGCAAAGAAAAAAATTGTAGCTCACCAATTAAGAACCTTTTTAGCAAGAGAAAATTTAATAATGGACGAACGACATGGCATTATCCCGGGGCGGTCAACAGTGACCAATCTTCTCTCATATATGGATAAGTGGACTAAGGACTGGGACATCTGTCAACCAACTGATGTTATTTATTTAGATTATGAAAAGTCTTTTGATTGAGTACCTATATGAAGACTGATTGCCAAACTTGAGCACTTTGGAATACGTGGAAAACTCCTTAAATGATCCTTTTTGGTATCTTTTTGACCGATCTTAAGTTGTGTGAACAATTTCAACTATCACTTTTTGCAGATGACACTACAAGCACACAACATAATGCAGAAGGATCTGGAAAGCATTTACCAATGGACCCAAGTCTGGTTAATAACACTAAATGAAAACAAATAAAAATCCAAAACTTAACTATTACATCAATAATAAAAAAGTTGAAGTTGTAGAATGTCAAAAAAATCTTGGAGTATATATCACATCAAATCTTAAATGGGAAACTCACATAATCAATGTTACCAAGAAAACCAACTCTATATTATACACAATCAGGAAAGCTTTTTCTTACATAAATGAAGATCTATTTATTAAAATCTACAAAACATATATAAGGCCACTACTAGAATATGCATTCCAAATATGGAACCCTTACTTCAAGAATTGCTTGAAAAAGTACAACGGCAAGCCACTAAAATTATTCCATCCCTGAGAAACCTATCATACGAACTCCCTCTCACTAAACTGGGTCTAACTACACTAGAACAATGGAGACTACGAGGAGATCTCATTGAAACATATAAAATCCTTAATGTTCCAGGCTTCACCAACATATACACAAAAAACAACAACAAGCGATTAAGAGGACACTCATTTAAGCTACAAATACAGAGACAGCAAAACAAACCAAAAAAACATTTCTTGCCTAACCTTATTGTGAAAGAATGGAATAGACTACCAGAGAGTATGATTGTGGCCCCCTCAGTGAACTGTTTTAAGAACAGACTGGACACTTATTTGAAATCGAAAATGCATTAACGCATGCATTAGCTTATAGCTGCTAGTGCTAGAAATAATAATAATAATAATAATCATTAAAAATATGTATATTATTTTCAGCTTTTCCCATCTTCTGTTCTGTATCTAAATAGGATAGGTTAATTTCTAAATACTAAGTGTAAAGTAAATTTTTGACTTCTTAAGAAGATATTAAATAGAAGTGTTATGGTATGAAAATGGTTGTTATCGTTCAGGGAATAGTTCGACTACAACCTCTACACCTTTTTTTAGAGCCCTTTCAAATACGACGTTTCTGAGTGTTCTTAACAAGCTCATGAATTATTTTATAGGAATGATTGTGAAGTGAACTTGCTGTACTGACTTTAATAACATATACATTCTGTAGAAAGCCAGACGGACCCGGGTTCAATTCCCGGTGCTCTCTGGTGCCTGGCGGGTGGCCTACTCAGTCACTAAAAATAATTGAGTACCTGCGTTCACTCGAACAAGGGGTAATAATGGCGGTCGTCTTAGGCGCGGTGCTTGCCACATCGCCCCGCACCAAAGATGGTGCGAAACGACCGGGCAGAGAGAGCGAACGTGTGTGTGTGTGTGTGCGCGCGTGTGTGTGCGTGCGTGCGTGTGTTTGTGTGTGTGTGTGTGTGTGTGTACATATAGTACTGCTCAAAAAGATACGAAAAAGTGGTTTTTTGATCATAACTTTTTTCCTCATAGAGCAATCGTCCTAATTTTTGGATATGGTTCTGGAGCTTGTTTCAGATGTGGGCTACAGTAATTCGAATGATGATCGTCAACTGATTAGCGATTTATAGGTTTTTTTCGGTTCCGGCAAAATTGCCGTTTTTCGATTTTATTCTTTTCCATTTCATATTTCATTATCCTGTTTGCATTTTCATGTAATTTTTTTTACTCAAATGGGGAGACCTGACTCCGGAAATATATCAAGAGCAGACCAGGAGGCCATCATCAGAGGCAGAGCGCTGGGCTTGAAAATCTCTGATTTGGTTCTACAGTACAACACTAGCGTCTCTACAATTCACGCATCCCTCAAACGTCCTGTACGCTCCAAACCTACTGGAAGACCTCGCAAGACAACTACTGGGATCGAGTTATCGTCAGGATCAGTAAGAACAATCCTCGCCTGATAAGTACTGCTATCAATCGTCAAGTCAAGGAGGATTATGGTGTGGAGGTCAGTTTTCGGCAGTTTTCTTGCTTCAACTATTTTATTTTGGTTTCCAGGTCTCTGCAAACACTATCAAACGGCGTCTCTGTGTTCCGGCAACCTCACCCTCCATTGGTATTGGAGGCTGAGGTTGCCGGAATTAAATCATTTGTATCAACCATCTTGGCACAGTTGTGTGACTCACTGTTTCCTTACCTCCAGTGTCACAACTTTTCTTCACTGCATCTTGGTGGAAGTTCAAATTTTAGCAATGGCTTATCAGCACCTGAAGTTTCTGAAAATATCGTAAATGTGAAACACAAAACAAAATATTACACAAAAATTGGCAGATTCCTAGTGATAACAAAACTTTTTTCAAAGTTATAAATATTACATTTTTACCCTTCTCTTCTGAAAATTCAACAACATATGCTTTTTGTTGTGCACTTCAACTCTATACAATTATGTTTAGAAGAACTAGACAAATAAAATGCAATTTGCGACATACAGATTTCTGCAACAATCCATTTAGAATTGCGCCATGTGGATCTCCCTTACAATATCTTATAATTTATCAAAAACTAATTTAAGGTTATAAAGAGATGAGGGAAGATACAAACCACATTGTTATATAAAAGATTAGTTTCGTCAAAATTCAATGTACAACAACGTAGTTCTGATAGCTACCCATTTATTGTGATTTGACTGAATAAAATTATGTAAAAAGATTTAATAATTAAATTTCAATGTAATTTTAGCTGGAAAAAGTAAGGACGAGGAGCTTGTGACATCCTTAACAATTTTTGTTGAAACGTACGAAAAACTCTTAGAATCGGAAGAAAACGATTTAAGTGCAGACCCTGAAGTTAAAAAGTTACATCTGCTTGTAGTCAAGACTCTTCTACTACTGGTGTCTTACATTCCCACTACCACTAACACTTTATCAGCTCAGGTAAATTGTTCCAAGTCTCTTATTCTACCATTAATTTTTGGCTCAGGTTTTAGAGTGGTTGAAGAACTACCTCAACAGAAGTTCCACTGTTAACAAGCAGGTACTCTCCACTTTTATCAACCTGACGTTTTACTGCCACATGAAATTCAAAACTTCTACCAGCTTGTTTGAGACATTTGCTCTTCGTTTAAACGAAGTTTTGGGATCTATAAATGAAGTAAGTTTTGTCTCAGAATTTTTTCACTTTTATTTTGTACCTTGTTTTACACAGGAAAAACCTAATGTTGATGGGCCACAACTAATAGACAGCTTTACAGCACCAACTATATTTCCATTACTCTGCAACTTCATCAGGGTAATGCTAAATGATATTTATTGGATAATATTGAGGCTGCACTCAGAGTATGGAATGATCAAATATCCTGGGGAAGACAATCCCGAGAGAAGTAATTCATTTTGTTATTCTAGTTCTTTAATATGACAAAACTATTGAAATACATTTTGTAGGAAGGGAATATTTAAAAAGCAAGGAGAGAGGAATATGTTGCCAGTTATGTTCAATAATAACAATACTTGGTGCTATGTGTAACACCAGCGTCCCTACTGGCAGTTTATCAGAAGCTTTGTTGAATAACATCGCTCAGTTATATAATTCACTGAATTTACTGACTAGATATTTCATCTCACGATCTTCAAAGTTGAATTTAGTGTTTCAAGGAGCTCGGTAATGTATTGATTTACCTATTATTTGATATGATTATTTAGCTAGAAAGTGCAAACTTTTTTCAATAGTTTTTTAATATTCATTAAAATTATATCTTGAGATGCAACCGCTCTATAAGCATTCAACTTGATATAAAATAATAGCCCAAATATGTACTCACTTGTGCAGCATGTATTTATTGTTGTAATAGAGCTTATTGTTATTTAATTAAATACAGTGCAACCTCTATAATCCGAACACACGTTAATCTGAACGCACGCTAATCTGAACAGCAAAATTACAAAATGATAATCCAAGCGCTAAATAAGAAATAAAAACTTGTCGTTGTTTATACCGCCCACCACCACTTTAGGTGGTGGTGGTACTGCGTCAGTTTGAATTTTTAGTAGTAACAAGTCAGTTGAACTGTGTCGGCGCTTCTGTGAGGGTCCTTTACCTACGGTTTATTCAGTTTACTTTAGCAAACCAAAAAAATTTTTTACCACGCGAGGTTTATGCCAAACAGCTTGACAATAGTGATGAAAAAGATAATATCCCAGTGGCTAGGTTAGCCAGACAAATCGCTGAACCAAGAAAACTTGTTAAGAAAATGATCTTGGAGAAAAAGCTTGACCAAAGCTTAACGAATGAAGAGATCGAAGAGTGGGTGACACATGATAAATCAATCAGCTATGAACTACAAACTGAAACTGATATCATTCAAGAAATTATCTCTGACTGATTCAGATAGTAATCCGGTTCATGATGTTCCTAGAATTCCCTGTGCAGTAAAGGATGGTGATGCAGTATTATCCTTTAATACGTGTATCGAATGGGCAATCTAAAATAATGTTCCCGTATATAGAATTATATTTCTGCAAGAATTGTGAGTCCGATCCCAAGAAGCCTCAATTAAAAATAAAAAGCGTTGAACTGAACAATTTTTAGATATTTTAGTTGGGTTGGTTTGGAATGGCTTTATTTAAGATTGATTATAGTTACACCTAGTATATTGGAAACCTGATAATAATAGATAAGAGAAAAAGTTAGCTTGAAATGCAAGTAGACCCTAGAAGCTAGTAGTTTTTGACTTGACATTAAATTTTAGTTACTGATAAAAGAAAATAGAGACAAGGAAGTGTGTGTCAAGTTATCAAAGCTTGATGGAGAATCACTGAAATTTTGTGGGAAGAGATTATGAGAGTGGTGGATCCTCAATGGAGGGCGCCACAAGATAAACAACAGAAGAAAATATCTTTTCTATGAGTAAATAAACGGCTAGATTACCCGGAAAAGAGAAGACGCAGTACCCAACAATTAATCTGAAATTTAAACATGGAAGAACCTCAAAAACATATTGCTAGAAATGAAAGATATTAAAGAAGTACGCTGTAATCAAGAAAATATTACAAATTAAGGGAGAAGCCAGAAGAACTAAAAAGGGGACAGGAGACATAGTACAATGAAGTGATTGTACTACACAAAAGAACATAGAATTGAAATCAAAAATAGGGGAACTGGAATAAATAATGAAATAATTAATTTGATTCATGTATGGGGTGTTTCCATATATATCTCAAAACGTTTACGAGGCAAAAATATAATATTAACACCATCGAAATCCTCATAAAAACTGTGTAAAAAGATCCTTGCCGTTTTAAAAAATGTTCATAATAGAGTTATGACACCTTATAGACTTTTGACTTGTAAATAAATAAATAAGTAAATGGTTTAAGGAGTGCAAGCAAGAACTGCAAAAGAAACAAAAAACAAAAAAGAAAATACTAGGAGCGAAGGAAAAACGAAAAAAAACAGTAATGGAGACTAAAGGAATTATAAAGAAGGCGAATACAAAAAAAATTTGGTGTGAACATGACACGACTTTCCTTATCCTATTATTAGGGTAATTCTGACAAAAATCCTGGGCTTCAATTTTTTTTCGAGTTCCTATTTTACCAACTTTTACTTTAAATTCATGTTTATCCCGTGATAACAAATCATTTTTATTCTCATGAATTTTTTGTACCTTCAACCGTTTTTTTTCAGCCAATTTTTACCAAAAGTTTCGCACTGCGTCCCCTACCTACAAGTAACTTGCATACCAGATTTCAAGTCTCTAGCTCTTACGGTTCTCGAGTTATCCAATTTACTGACAGACCGACACACACATATGAACCAATGGGCCAAACCAACTTTTTTGGTGTCCTGAGGCTATAATTAGTCCAGAAATGTGAAAAACTGGGTAGGTCAAATTTCCGCTGACTACATTACTTTTCTTATAAGATAAGGAAAGTAAAAAGAAGTAAGAAATTTCTACCAGGAAATCAAAAATGTGCAGAAGAAAAATTAACGAACATTTAGGTTTCACAAAGATAAGGAGGGAATGTTGATTTAGAATGAATGGAAAGTAATAGAAAGATAAAAAGACAATTTTCAGGAAATGTTAAGCGTAGATGAGAAGAGAAATAAACAAGAAGAGTGGAGGAAATAAACAACCAAACAAAATAGAAGCAGAAATCCCAACAAACAAGAAATTACAGGATTTATGAAAGCTATGAAAAATGGGAAAAAGTCTCAGGAGAAATCGTATTTATGCTGAATTAATAAAGTATGTAGGATCCAAGTTAATAGATAAAGTGCATAAGCTAATTAGGAACATAAAGAGGAGATGCCAGATACTTAGAACATGGCAATTATGATCCTTTTACAACAAAAAAGGAGAAAGAACAAGATGTGAAAATTATAGAGCAATAGCAATCCTTGATACGACATAAAATACTGGTAACAATTATAAAGAATATAATTTAGTTTTATGCGGAAAAAGAAGTAGGAGTGAATTAAGGAGGTTTTAGGAAAAAGGTGAAATTTTTACATTTAGGGAAGTACAAAAACGTAAACAGATATTCGTGTCTTTTTTTATTGATGTTACACAGACATTCGGCAGTAGAAGCCAAAAAACTTTATCTGCAATAATGAGGGAATTGATATACCAGAGAAGTTAGTAAAGTTAATAGCCATGGCAATAACAGAATCAGCTAATAAAGTGAAAACCAATAGTCTTCTTTCAACGAAATTTTATGTTTAGGCTTACAATAAGAGGATACACTTTTTAATGTTGTGCTAGAAAGCATAATAAGAAAAGTAGAATTAATACAACAGGGACTTTAAGTACAAAAATCCAACAGTTGTTAACCTACACGAACAATATATTACCAGCAAGGTTAAAGAAATAATTGGGAGAGACGGTTAAGGAAATGAACAAAGTAGCAAGGAATGTTAGTTTACATATAAATAAAGAAAAAATTATATATATGGCCTGAAGAAGAAAAAAATAAGAGTTAAACACATACCCATATGTTCAATTTAAACTGGCAGCCGAAAAAACATTAAAAATTGAAGAAGTACAGAAGTCTACATGCTTGAATGATTTTTTAACAGCAGATGACAAGCGAAAATAATGCTAAGTTAAGCTAATCAAAAGAAACAGGGAATGGGTGGCTTATTGTACGAAATATTTATTTATAAAACTGGGTGAAAACCTATGCAAGTGAAACATGGATATTGAAAAAGGTTGAAGAAGACAGGAAAAAACGTAGGAATGAAAGATATTACAGAAGATCTATGAAGAAAAAAACCACAAAAAGAACGACATAGAAGTAGAAATAATGGGATGTTATTTAATGACGCATCATTAGTCAATTTATAAGTTAAAGAATAAGATTTCTAAGATATAAGAAAAAATCTGGTGTGAACATCACACGACTTTCCTTGTCCTATTTTTATATATTATACCGGGTCCATCGTCTCGGCCCTGCGCTGCTCTCGTCTAAAAATTTGTTAATTTAAAAAAGGATGAGGCGCGAGTCCAACACTCGTAAGCTGATTAAAATAAACAGTACAAGACAATAACTGACTCGTACTTAAAATTTTGCTACGCCACTGAAGGTAACCGTGCGAGCTCGGCTGCACGGCCTTCCCCATTATCGCCTGCTTGCTCACTCCTAGCGGCCAAGCACTCCCCCCCGTCCTCCCGCAGTCGGCCCGGTAGCTCTCCGAGCGCGCTGTGATTGGTCCGTTTAATTAATTTTTAATCGGCTATAACTTATTTATTTGACCTCGGATCAAAAAATTTCATGGTAATTTTTTGTTCGTCTCGGTCTGATCTATCTGATAATGTAAATTTCCCGAAACATTTTATGAACACCCGGTATATTAAAAATCCTGAGCTTCAATTTTTTTCGAGTTCCTATTTTACCAACTTTTATTTTAAATTCATGTTTATCTCATGATAACAAATCATTTTTATTCTAATAAATTTTTTGTATCTTCAACCGTTTAGATTCGCGACCGATTTTGCGACCTTGCGACCAAACGGCTCTGCCGATTTTTACCAAAAGCTTCGCACTGCGTCCCCTACCTACAAGTAACTTGCATACCAAATTTCAAGTCTCTAGCTCTTACGGTTCTCGAGATATCCTGTTTACTGACAGACCGACAGACACACACACACACACACGAACCAATGTCTACAACCAACCTTTTTGGTGTCCTGAGGCTATATTTCGTCCAGAAATGTGAAAAACTGGATAGGTCAAATTTCCGCCGATTACATTACTTTCCTTATTATAGGATAAGGAAAGTAAAAAGCACTTCAAGAAAGGGTAATAAAAACTTCTATAAAATCATTTTTTAATAGAAATGACTACATGTAAAGAAATATTTGGAAGAATCCATGATTGGAGTGCGTGCGTATCGGAAATTTTTTACGAATTCTAAATAAAAATGAATGTCTCTAGTTCATAGCAGTCTAGAGATTCCTTATTAACAAACATTCTTTCTTCATTAAAGGTTTTCAAGTTTCAGATTGGAGTTTCCACCTTACCTCTGATTCTTTGTAGCATAGCAAGGTTTTTAAATCTTTTGACTTCCCTTCTGCTTTCATATCCTACTTTGTTAGGTTTTATCCATTACATGGTTTACTTGTAAACTAAATTACTGATGTATCAGGCAAAAAACCTGGTTTGTAGCGATTCATTATCTGGACAGGAAAAAAGATTATTTTTTTTATTAGAGGTTTTACAATCTGTTTCTGACTTTCAGTAACTGTCATTTTTCACAAAACATGACAGAAATTGTCCATTAACAAAAGTAAATAAAAAACAAACTGATTTGGCTTAGAGCTAATATAACAACACTCGCACACAAATCTACTTGGTAGGTTTGATGTCTTGAATCTTTTGAGTCTAGGCTCTTTTTCCTCTTCTTCTAGTAGATGCTCGACCAAAGAGTTTGGATGGGCACCAAGCCGATCTTGGTAACGTACGCTGTAATTCCTTATCCATTTGTTGATTGTGGAGATACCAAGATTTTGATGTATGATTTCGTTTGGTACATACCATGGGGCATCAACTATAGATCTTAGCGTCTTAGCTTGAAAGCGTCTCAAAATATCTATATTAGAGTTGCTTGCTGTTCCCAACAGCTGAATGCCGTAGGACCAGACCGGTTTGACTATGGCTTTGTATAATAGTATTTTGCGTTCTAGCGATAGTTGAAATTTTCGCTCTAAGAGCCAATACATTTTTCGATGTATTTCTTTCAGATGTTTGCCTTTCATTTATATTGCTGGTTGTTTATTCAACGTTACCGCTGAGCAGGTGCCTCTTCATGTTGCAAATGTTACTTGTATTGATTTTGTTTCATTAATTTTGATGCGCCACTTTCTGAACCATAGTTGTAGTAGAATCAGGTAGGTTGGGAGGTTGTGAGATGCCATATTCATATCTGAATGTGATGCTAATACTGCTATATCATCAGCAAATGTTGCAGTCGTTTTTGTTGGTGAGGTGCTGGGTAGATCTGCTGTATAAAGGAGATATAGTATAGGTCCCAGTAATACAGTAAGCAATTTTTTAAAGAGAGATAATATTGGAAACAGACTAATTGTCTGTACGATGACACGTTTTCTTTAGGTTTTAGGTTTAAGGATTAAAACAATTGTGGCAACTTTCCACTGTGGGAGGATGAAATGTAATCATAACACTGCATTGAATAGATATATAAGAAATCTAATATGCCTTTATTCGAAAGTTCTTTCAGGACCTTTCCTGTGGTGAAATCGTAACCGGGTGCTTTCCGTGGGTTCAGCTTATGAATTGCACTTGTCGTTTCACTTATAGTAATATTTTTAAAAGGTAAGCACATTTGAAAAAGGGCGTCTAGGAGAAGCTGTATTTCTTTTTCTTCGTCATTTGAGATTTCGGTTGGAAATGGCTTGAACACCTGAATTAGGTGGTTTGTAAAGATCTATGCTTTTTCTTGGTCAGTTTATGCCCAGATTCCATCGTCAGTACGAAGTGCTATTTTATGTTACTGTAACCTTTTTAGCTTCTGGGTCGCTTTCTAGAGCGAGTAGTCGGTAGCTTCTCTTGGAGATAGGGATTTCAGATAGTTTTGTATGGACTGATTCTTAATGCTAGACAGGAGTCTTTTGAGTTCAGCGGTTGCTTGATGTAGACTGTGCTTATCTGCTGGGTGTCTTGTTATTTGCCATCTCCGTCGAAGTCTGCGTTTTTCCACAATTTTTTGTTTCACTGTTATAGGACATTCTGGGCTTCTGATATGCTGCTGGTTTTGCAGAGTTGCTTGCCAAGAGGCTTGTTGTACCACTTGAGTAAAAAGTTCTGTTGCTTCAGTTAGTTCATCTTTAGTTTTTAAGGAAAAATTCAGTGGCAGAGGTTTGTCTATTAATTCCATATATAAATCCCAGTTAGTGTGCTTTTTACACAGGTTCGGCGTTTTTTCAGTAATTAACATGTGTGTTCCCACTTACTACAATGAGTGAATGATTTTCCGACAGGCCTGGATCTTCAGATAATTCCAGTTGAACCCCTTAAATACACAAAAATCCAGAAGGTCTGACATTTTTGCAAGATCTATTGGCCAGTATGTTGGTTCGTCTGTTGATAGATGTTGTAAAGCAATATTGCTTTGTTCACAATTATAGTTGCTTGAAAATGTTTGTATTTGTATTCAGGAAGTTCATAGTAATTTATCGAGGTTTTAACAATTATAGCCGTACTGGCGTGTGCACCACCATCAGGATGTTGTGTAACATAAACTGTATACCCTGGGATTCTTGAATAGCTTCTGCCTGTGAAGTGTGCTTCGGATATGAGCATGACCTTGATATATTGGTTTGTGAGAAAAGATATTATTTCATCTCTGTATTGTGGCAGGCCGTTGGCGTTCCACTTGGCTATTCTGAGGTGTTGAGCCATTGTTAGTTTTTGTGATTAGTGTCGTTAGTAGATTTAACATTGTTCCTGTTTGTTCTATTAGCCCTTTTATCATTCTCTTCAGTTTACTTATGTCGTCATATGGGTTGTTTGATGAACTTTGTTGTGGTTGAAATGTGTTGTTGGAAGTCATGGGAAAATTACCTCTTACTGCCTGGGCATATGTTTGTTGCGGTTGCTGCGCTAGATTCTATGCTATAACTCCAAGTTGCTTCTTTCTTAGTGGAAGGAACATTCTTTGTTGTAGCTCTTTGTACAGGAAACACCCATAGTTGGCTGGGTGATTTCCTTTGCAGTTGACGCATGTTATATTATCTCTTCTGTCTTTGCATGAGCATTCAGATGTCATGTGATTTCCAGTACATTTAACACAGTGTGGGCTTCCATTGCAGAAATATTACGTGGGGTGGTTTAATTGTCACCACTGAGTGTACTAGCCTGTCAATCTGGTAAATATCTTTGTTGTTGTTTGCTGGTATTACTTCGCAAAGAATAGTGGCAATTCTTTCTTAGTAATTCTTTACTTGATGTTCCAGATATTAGTGGCCTGGTGCCCATGTGCCATCAGTTGTTTTTTATTTCGTCTGTATTATTAATTGGATGTAGATTGTAATACTCTAAAAGTATGCTCTTGTTTTCTTTGATAAGTATAAAGCTCTGTATTTTCTCTGCTATTGCTTTAGTTATAATTGTGTATTTCTCAGACATTTTAGGCTGTATTTTAACCTCATCATTGATTTCATATTCATTTTTGGCAATTGTTTCTATCAGTTTAATTAAAGATTCAATTGTTATGACGCCTGATACAAAAATCGGTGGGGACTTAGGATCTGCCTTTGCAGGTGTTGAGTTTTGAGTTTCGTCTTTGTCTGCATTGGTCCTGACTAATGGGGCATAGCAATTTGTAGGAACCAATGGTTTGTTTGCTTGGTCTAGGGAAGCATTTTATCCTAGCTTCTTTATGATTGCGTTTTCTACTATTTACTACTTGCCACTCAGGGTCTTGAGCCGGAGAGGGTACTAATAGATTAAACCATTTTAACCAGATGAATTTGAAATTGGATTATTTGGTGGTTGTATTATACGAAGGTTTTTTTTCAAGGTCCGATTGGTCGCTAAATGAAAATCACAGTCAGAATCAAGAAAATTTTATATGGAATAATGTGATACAACATTAAGCCACTTTTCGACGTAATCCCCGATTTCGATTCATACATTTGTCGTAGCGTGGTACCAATTTTCCAATACCTTTATCATAGAAAGCAGCCGCCTGTGTATTCAGCCAATTCTGTACACTGGTCTGCAGCTCGTCTGTGGCGAAAGTTTGTCTTCCTAGCCAGCGTTTCAAGTGGGCAAAGAGATGAAAATCTGAGGGAGTCAAGTCAGGACCGTATGGTGGGTGATCAAAAACTTCCCATCCAAAACGCTGCAGGAGGATTGTTATTGCAACTGCAGTGTGCGGCCACGCATTGTCATGAATAAGGACAATGCCTGACGACAACATTCCTCTTCTCTTGTTCTGAATTGCCCTTCGAAGACGTTGAAGAGTCTTGCTGTACGAAGCTGCAGTGATGATTGTGCCACGTGGCATGAATTCCACCAAGAGAACACCTTTACGGTCCCAAAATACTGTAGCCATACACTTTTTGGTGAAGAACGTGCGCTTGAACTTCACTGGTTTACGACTCGGGGAGTGTGAATGCATCCACTGTTTGGATTGCTCTTTCGTTTCTTCAGTTTCCAGACCCATGTCTCATCAACTGTGACATTTTTATCCAAAAACTCATCTCCGTCATAATGGTAGCGCTGGATGAAGGTTAATGCTGCACCCAATCGCTGAGTTTTGTGATGGTCAGACGGCATCTTGGGAACCCATCTCGTACAAAGTTTGCGGTACTCGAGTCTTTCATTCACAATGGTATAGAGAGCTGACCGTGAAATTTCCGGAAACAAATCACTCAACCCAGAAATTGTGAACCGATGATTTACGCGAATCGCCTGATCCACGCGCTGAACAAGATCATCGATTGACATTGGCTTCCTTCCCTGGCCGCCTGCATCATGAACAACTGTGCGTCCAGTATCAAAGTTCTTGCACCATTTCCGCACTTTGCTGTCACTCATGAACGTTTCTCCGTACACTTTACTCATTCGTCTATGAATTTCAGCAGAAATCGAATGACTGAATGCAATTCATATTTGGCGGGAGACTCTATTTTTCGAAGCATGTTTATGTGCTCCCTACGTACTCAGAAATGACAACCGCGAATCGACGCGTTCCCCAGGCCAACTACAGACACAGTGCAAAACGTCTGCGCACAGACCTAGCGGATTTTCCCCGAAGCTTTCCTTTAGCGACCAATCGGACCTTGAAAAAAAATAGCCCTCGTATATCATTTATAGAGGACTGCGTATACGAACCATTGCCAACAGACTGCTGCTGAGAGCACTGATATCTTTGTGAAAAATATGGTGGTTGGAAATTTTGGGCAACTTGCATAGGACAAAATTGCTGGTTTGGATTTACTGCCTTGGCGGGTGAATAATAGTAGGTCGTACTGACGTTTTAGTTGGAATTAGGAACTTGTTTGTGCAGATTATTAAGGCTCTTGACTCGAGAGTCACACTTTATTTTGTTGCTTGACGCCAGATGCACTTGGATACATCTTTACGCAGGTATACAGCTGGGACCGGTAACGTGGCGCGGTCACCAACACCGCGCAAAGAAAACCCAGAAAACATTCTGTTATCACACGTCCACACTGCTTGAGTCGCAACACTGGAATCAAGAAAAAGTCAGGGGACTTTATTTTAGTTTTCTTTATTTTTATCTAGACTCTAGCTGTGTTTACTTACTTCCTCTTTTCCCATCGTACCTCATGGTGTTGGGGATTTGCGCCATTGTTTGAAAGAATGTCTATCCCGTCAAAGGTTCGGATTTGTGTTAGGGTCTGTGCTCTTTCTCTAATTGATTCATAAATGTTGTCTTCCCACTTTTGTCTGGGTCTTCCTCTATCTCTTCTTCATCACACCTCATTTCGAAAATCTTTCCGGATAGCGTTCATTACTTATTCGGACCAGGTGTCCATACCATTGTAGTTGTTTTATTTTTATATCTTCCACTAGCAGTGTAAGTTCTAGTTCATCTCGTATACTTCTGTTGCGTACTCTATCTTTTCTTATTTTGCCCACTACTCGCCTTAAGTACCTTATCTCTGCAGTTATTATTTTGAATTTTTATTTATGTTATCGCCCATGTCTCGCATACATATAGAAGTGTAGGGGTATATATTGTCTTATATAAATATACTTTCTCTTTTATACTAATTTCTTTTTCCCTATAAATGTGCTATCTACTTGATAGTATATTCTATTTTCTAGCTGTCTTTGGTAGGTTTTATTTACAAGAATCCCTAGCCATTTTGATTAAATTGAAATTATGAAGAATGCACATGGTTTCCATAAGTAGTTAAAAATCTTATTTTGTACTCTTGGTAGAACCTCATGGGCTTCTGTAGAAACATATGGCACAACTGTGTTATGTATCTGTCCTGAACACTTCCTTTAAAGTAAAGGGGTACATAATATAACTTATTTTTTTATAATAATAGAAGTCAAAAGAAATGCTCTTACGCAGCTAATCAACATGATTACCACATTCAGCCATTTACAATGTTCAGCATACCCACTTTATATATAAATTGTATGACTATCTACAAAACGTTAATGAGCATATATTTAGTAGCTCGGTATAGCAGACAACAAAAATTTAAAAATAAGGTTGAATAATTTTCATTTTTTTTTCAACATGTGATTATACTTCATCTTATATCATTTAAATTTTTTGTTATATATACATAAGCATGTACATTACAGTAAATACTAAGCTTATGAGCAAAATCACCTCTGCTGTGGACATTACAGGCCGCATGTTGATGAAATCCACCTTCATCTTAAGGTGCTCTAATATGACTCTTGTCTAAGTCCTTTGATATGAAGTTTCTTGCAAAAAACTACAATGTGCTCTTTTTTTACATTATATTTATACTGAATTAATTTGTTTACAGCTTCGAACGTGTTGTGAAGTTGGCAGGCAAACAACTCTCAACGCTTGTCTATGACTTTATAGTCTACATAGAAGAGAGCCAGAAGCAAGAAACTCAAGGTACGCAGAGCAAGAAGAAATCTGTCGACGCCACCACACTCAAGAGCAAAGTCCTCCGAGATACACGCCGGATCCCCAAGGCAATTTATGAAATCGAGCAGTTTAGTAAGTCTGTTATTCAGCTTTCAAACAAGACAAAGGTGGACTTGGCCAAGTTTATTGGGCAAGGGACTGCAAGGGACTTCCGGATCAAAGGCCTGAAAGAAGTTTTGGAAAAGATTGGGAATGAGACTACTACTATGAATGAGTCATCAGAAGGGAATGACGTCAGCGGAGAGTTGGATTCAAACATGGAAGTGGATGATACCTCCACCAATAAGGACAATTCTAGCGATGAAGAGTCACCACCTCACAAAAAGGCAAAAAAATAGAAAGTTCAGTGCAAATGATATTTATAAAGAGTTTGTGTAGCTTGTTTACAGATGTTAAGTGCTTTTTATGAGATATTTTTGTAATAAACATTGTTACAATGCGTTTAAATTTTAATTTGTGTGTGTATGTATTTTGTTCCGATAGGTTTCCGGGGTTAACTATGTTTAAACAACTTAGTTCACGGGATGAACCACGTATATATATATATATATATATATATATATATATATATATATATATATATATATATATATTGTGCTAAATAAACGCTAAAACTTAGCGTGTGTTACTGTTACATTTCCGTTTCAATTGGACTTGTCGTTTATTTAGCACAATATTGTGAAGTTAATAATATTGAATTAATATGAAAATTGGAGACACTTTTAGCTTTAAGTTTATGGTAATATTACACGTGCGTGCTGCGTGGAAAGATTTTACTTTGAAAGTAATCTTTTTCACAAGCTTCCTAACTTGGAACAGTCATTTATAAAATAATCTTATTCACTTCGATTTGCGTAATATTCTAATTTTAAAGGTTTACAAAATTAATAACTTGGCAGCAAAAATTACACTGACACAAGCCGGATCAAACTGTATGTATCTGCATTACAGCAAAGATTATATTTGCATTGTGCGTAAACAAAAAGTTAACTTACATATGATAGAAATAGGTCTAATGCTATTTTAGTATCGTGCAATTTTCATGCAAGTTTATCGTAAAGAACGATACAAAAATTATTTATTTATAAAATTATTTACAAACACATTGCCTAATTCACATTAATACCTATGCATGTATGGTGAGTTTTCAACCATTCAATTCCAGATATTCTGTTTGAATGTACTTATAATAATTGTTTAAATAAGAAACATACAATAGATTCAACCTACAACTAAGCATATGTTAAGCAACAAAGTCCAAGGGCCTATTGAAGCCTCCTTTCCTGTTCATGTACTGCCTGTACTTGCGCTTCAAAATTACATGCACAGCCCCCACATCATTGCCTTCCACCTTCTTGTTTTTCGTGCTGTCGAAGTTGCAGAAGCCCATCATCCGCAGCATCTCCTGCTCATCGGGCGTCTTCCCTTCCAGGTCGCTGGCACTTATGGATGGCTTATCAGATATTCCTGACTTCTGCTTTCTGTCTCTCTCTAGCGACGGCGATCTGGAGTGAGAGAACCTCCTCCTGTCGTGCGAGTGCCTCCTTCTGTCTCTGTCTCTGGATTTGTCTCGGGACCTTTTCCTTCGACGGCGCTCTCTGTCACGGTCCCTTTCCCTGTCGCGTTCCCTATCTCTGTCCCTCCGCCTGGACGCGGGCGACTTCGATCTGGACCTGCTGCGGCCCATCCCCCGCAGATCTAGAAGACGCTATTTTTTGGCGTCTTTGATTGAAAATATAAAAATTGCTTACCGTTGAAATTCCCTTCTTCGCGTTTTTCGGAAAACTCTCGTTTTTGACACTTTAATTTGACAGTTACGTTACAAAAACGTCGATTTTATTGTTCTTTTTCTGCCCACCAAAGCGCTAGTGTTGCTATGTTTAAGCGCTTTCACAATTTTAGTCTTTATATTCCTAAGAGTTACGGATGAAAATGCTATGTGCATGTTGGAAGGCCGCTAATTGCTCATTACAGAGGTATTTCAACTAGAACGTTCACCATGACTTGTTGATGAAGGTTTTTATAATTTTCAATAAAAATTAGGAAAAATTAAAATGGAAAGTTTTAATAATTTTTTTGAGATATTTATATAAGGTTATAGTGCAATTTTTAATTATTTTTTTTATAATTATAGTGGTTTGATGACGTAACCGTAATGTTGTCACTGGTTGGGTACTGCTGAAATGGAGATGAGCGCCGGTACGCATGCGTGCCCCAGCTTCTGTCTGGGTCGGTGTGCAGAGAGGAGCTGTTGAGAGAACGCGAGCCGAATCCGAATAATCGACGTTTGTGTGTTTTAAGTTAGCCCGGCGAGGTAGTGCCTGTGCTTCGAATCGAGCGACCGCCAGTACTGCGAGCCGTGTCGCCGAAAGCCGCTGCCACCGCGCCTTTGTTGCAAGTAATCGATGGGGCGTATGCTCGGTTGTCGCTAGTGGAAGCATTCGTCCGGTACCGTGCAGTGCCTGCCAGCGTCGAACACCTATCTTGCGAAGCCGCCCAGCGCAGTGGACTAGACTAGATCGCCCAAGGTACTTTGCTTGCTTTTCTCCTTTGTTCAGACGCCCACGGGCCGCGAACCGCGCAGCGCTCGGGAAGGAGCCGCAGGGGTGTGTCACCGTGCGGCTCGGCAGTGCGGCCGCTTTTCGCAGCAAAGCGCGCGCGGCGCGGCCCCGTGATCTGCCGTTAAATTTTAAGTTTGCACTCTTGGCATTTAAAGGGCCAACAAAGAACGCCTAAAATGTCCCAAAGACATTTACGCGCCCATCTCTTAAAAATAATCCCATCGCAACCGCCGTTTGGATTTTTAACGGAGCCGCCGGTCCGAAGTTTTAAACCAAAAATCGAGTCAATGACGGCCAGAGGACAGATCCGGCTTCGCCCAGTTGCACCGCGCGTGCCCTTTTTAACGAAGTGAACTCGCGTATCTATGCCCGTTATTAGCTCGCCTCGATAGCGGCACACCGCAAACGGGAAGCTGCCGCTGAAAACCACCGAATTCCGCGGCGAAGACGTGAACCGACAGATGTTATCGATTGGCGTTTAACTTAATCTGAAGATGTGCTGTTCTGCGGTCGCACTTTGCCAAAACGGTCACGTCTGTGCAATTTAGAGTCAATTTAAGTTTCCGCCAGTGATTTGCTCATTTGTTTATGTACATGGTGGGTCAAAGTTGACCGCCGTTTGTTCTTTGCATGGTTGTCGGTACTGGGAATTTGGCGGCAGTTTGGCAACGTTGTAGTTTTTGATTTGCAATTTTTGCTTTTTTTGTCAAACCAAATTTTGTAGGAAAGTTATAGAGTTAAAAACATTAATCGTATATTTTTTACCTTTAATAACGATTAGTTCACTTAAATGGGTAAAAATTCCTTTTCTGGGAGTTGTCCAAAACATGATGACATATTTGGACACTACTCGACGAGTTGAGTCCATCGACACCACTTTCAGCGTCCCGAAACGTACAGGGAAAAGGTTACCCTTACTTCATTTTTTTTATGTTAAACCTATCTAGCCGTCCTAAGCAAAAATTTTAGTCGCCATGAGTCTGTGGGACGTCATGCAGGTAATTTTTTTTCGCTAGAACGCATTTAACCCAACAGAACCCAACCTAACCTAATATGACTGCTGAATGTGTAGCCGCTTACAGTGTTTCCAGGGAGCACCGCGTGGAGGCAGTCAGCTTACATTCCCCTGTCCCTTCAGTAAATCTTTGTTAGGGACAAGCTCTGAAAAGGGCTGTTTAGATACAATGTTGCAGCAACATTGTATCCAAACCGCCTTTGAAAATGGTGTCGATGGACTCAATTCGTCCAGTAGTGTCCAAATATGTCATCGGTTTCCATTTTGAACAACTTCCAGGAGAAGAATTTTTACCCTATAGTAATTGGATAAATGTACAATAGCCCATTATTTTCTTTAGAAAAACTTTGTCCGTTGTTGAGTTTGATGATTGTCGCCTTCCTGTTCTTTTGATTTCACCTTGGGTTGATTTGGGAAAAAGGTATGGGCTTTGTAGTTTGTAATATCTAAATGTATTGTCTATAATTTGAACCGAACTTAGTTTGCATGTAGACGTTGAACTATAATGGGTGTGTCGATTGAACAACTAAACTGATTTGTTACCTCTTTCATCTGTACCACATTACTGTTATTTTCTTGAATAACGACGGATTGTAAGTCTAAGTAATTTTAAAATTTGCGAATCGAAAGCAGTTTGATGAAATTTTCTTGTTTATGCTTGGACTTTATCTCCACTTATGAATAGACCAAGTTTCAAAACGTTGTCTGTCGGACAAATCGATTGATAATTAGTTTTCCGTATACCACGCAGACAAAGCCAAAACCATTTCACGTTTCTTGCTGAACATTTTCAAAAATATTTTTAGTTACGTCAAGTTGGTCCTATTGTAAAAAGTGGACACTAGAACCACTCACCAGTCCCACTGTCTGATAATGATCGAATTTTCCGCTTTTAGAGAAAAATTAATTACTTGGAAAATTCTGACGTCTACCCTCTCCATTCTTTATATTTATGGGTATGAGTCAAACAAATATTTAGTCGCAACTCGCATGTGTATGATGCATATGTTTTACTAGACGCTTTTAGCTGCAGGCAAGAAGGCGGAGACTAGGCAATTCATAAGACATAGCTTGGGTGACACCGGTAAACAAATTACTGAGCAGGCACCGTATAGCCAAGGAAACGGAGTAAGGTTTACCAACATGTCGAAAGTAAAGAGAAATAGTGCTAGCATTTTGAAGTAAAAATGAGGGTAGCCTTTTTTCCCAAATCATTCGTCTACGTCTTTTTCACTTTGACCAAATCATTTAAAAAACGTGCTTTATTTGTCATCACGAAATTCTACGGGGTTTCCTAAATATGCACCCACTCTTTAAATGGCAATAAATGCATGGTTCATTGATTTACCTAGATCTGGGTAAACGCTTAGGTGATTCAACATTTCTATTCAGGATTGTCTAAATGATGAAAGTACTTCCAAGTTAAATTGGTTCAACTAATCAATTGCACCTGCTGAAGTTTTAAAAATCCGTTTGAAATTACCAGATCTATAGTGTAATACGCTATATTAGTACTGGATATCCAAGAGCCATTCTTTTGTCTGTCCACCCGTCGAAGAGTTGCTTAGTGACGAAAGATATTTACCTTTAAAAAGATGAAGCGTCTTTCCCATACTATTATGATGCGATTTTTTTAAATAAATGCAATGGGCGAAGGGGTGGTTTCGAATTAATTGCTCTTTCCCCAGATTTCACTCCAATCGAGTTCTTTTTATGGTAATATCTCAAAGATAAGGTTCACTACTGAAATCCATCAACAATCGACGATTTAAATTGGGAAATTGAAAAACAATGTCTCGCTGTTCCACGTGAAATGCCATTATTATTCGTATTATCGGTTGTGCTTGGAGAGAGGTGGTCGTCAGTTTGAATATTTGTAAACGCGTTCTTAATCCCGTTTAAATTGAAATAATTAAATTATTCTCGTCAATATACGTTGCACTTGTTATTGCGACACCCTGTAAATTTCGCTAAGTGAAAAACCGATAATATTGAACCAGGCAAAGCTGTATGTGAAATGAAAGATTAATTTGTTTAAACGAAAGTTGTATTTCTCTACAGGGAACCGTAGTAACAAAGGAGTCATGGTTTTATATTGCGTCACCAAAGAAGATAAGTAAAAAGTAGAAAAGGAAAAAAGAACTCTCTCCCCTTCCATTTCTGCAATTGTTTGCCGCTCTTACTGCACTTGTTTTCCGTGCGTTTTTTAAAAAAAACAGGTATATTTCTTGACGTTTTCTTTATTTTATTTAGTAAAATTAGATTTGTCACATTATTGTCTACTCAACCTGAATATAGTGAACAAAGGTGATCCTTCATTACAACTTATAACAATAGAACGGAATACAAAGAAATCTTGTTTTTGATAATCAATCACAACGATCACAATAGTAGAGACGTACTTCAGTTATAATATAAATTATAAAAAATTAATAAAATCAATGTATCTCCTCATAGTCTGAGGGTAGAAGCAAGAAAAAGCTAAATCAAAAGAGACCATAGTCAGAAAACGGTTGAGAAATTTTGATCTAGAAAATTCGTCAATACAATTATAACTATATTTTAAGTCTTGTGGTCACGAGGTGTATGAAAAAACTAAAAAACCAAGGAAATAATTATTCATTTGTAATACTGTGTTAGTCACATTTTTTCGATCAGTTTACCGGAAATGCGGTCTACTAAATTAAATTTCAAGTTCAACTTGCTCAAGTTGTGTCATGTGATATTTTGGGAGTGTTAGGTTTTTCCTCTTAATCACCTCTTCCCCCAGTTATTTTATAGTGCCACTGTACGTGGTTCGGTTTTCCCTTGTACTTCTACAACTCTTTTAGAATTTTTGTTTTAACCTAATTTGACTACGCTTGGATTTTTTAAATTAATTCTTTAGACAAAAGTTGATTTTTTTCAGTAATACAAAAAGCACTCCAGAGCTGTTCAACACTATTTGCATTTCTCCAGATTTATAAATTTATTTGATATATGAAAAATTTTGTCGATGTTCTCAAAAATTGTGTATGGTGAACTTTCCCATACACAATATACAATAAAATTTACAAGAAAGCCGCATTTGTAGAGGCTACAAAAATAGTGCTGTATTAAACTGCACGCACTACTTTCTCTAATTTTAATACGTCAACCGCCATTGCGTTATTGGAGTGAACAAAATTTAGGGAAGCTTCTATGTACAAGGCCTGTTTAAAAATTAACCAAATTTTTAAAAATGTAACAGCGCAGTACTTGATATGTGCGTTTTTGAATTAAAAATAATCTGTGTTATTTGTCCGTTCTTACTCAGAGTTGAAACATTCTGATCTACCTCCAGCTGAATTTTTACTTTTCTCAAATTGAAGTCGATATTGAAAGGTAGCCGTTTCCACTAATTTTGAGAAAATTAAAACAAACGACACCAAAAAAAAAACGGTTTATAAGGACGGGTTCAAAAATGAATACTACACTGCTGGGTGAACTACATCAATGGAAGAGAGTACTTCAAACGTGACAAGTGGCACAATAGTCTGAAGATAGGTAAAAGTCTCCCCTCCCATTATAGAAATAAAGTTTGGTTGCTTTTTAGAAGGATCTTGTATAATTCCTGTTTTGCAAGTTTTTCAAAGTATGCGATGTCGGCGCCAAATTTTTTGCCTCAACAATATTTCAGAGGGGATTGGAAAAAAACAGTATTTTAACACCCTTATTACATTTTGAAATTAGCATATCAGTGCCCTTGGAACAATAGTTTTATCTGCAATGTGCTCCAAAACAACCTCCTGTAACTCTTCTACCTTGAAGGAGTTTTTCAGTTTCGAAAATAGATAGTAGCCATTGTGAGGCTAGGTTGTGTGAGGAAGCTTTTCGAAGCCACAATACTTCTTAGTAAACTTAACCAATTGTAGTCTTATGGAAACAGGTGTGGTGCAGAAGGTGGGCAATGCTTGATAACATAGTGCAACTTATACAGTAAGTTGGATAATACGCTCAGTAATCTATTGTGTTCATATTCCTTTCCTTAAAATTCAATTAGCAAAGTTGATTGAATCACTTTTAACTCTTGTCCGTTTTTCGGCTGCGTCATTTCATTGACTCTCTTTTTGTTAAGTGATCGTGCTTCCATCCCCTGTAACAATGGATTAAAGAATTACTTCTTTGTTGCGACAGCGATATAAAAATTGTTCCTACCAGGTTACATATTGCTGTTTTTGAACCCCCGACAAAAGTCGGGCACCCATCTAACTTTCTTCATATGAAGGTGCTCATAAAGAATGTGTCGCACACCTGCATCGAATAGCCTTAACTTTACTAATAATTTTTGCATTTTTAAGCTACTATTTAGCAGCACCTCACGCTCGACGAGGTTATTTTCTTCCGAAAACACTTCAACTGACCGTCCTGCATCTTATTCGTTTTGCTTCCTCGTCCCAAACGAAATTGTTTGGTCCATTCATTTACAGCGAAGTATGAAGGCAAAAAGTCACCAGACACACCATCTAATCTTTGTTTAATATTGTGCAAAATGGCGCGGTGTGCTACTCAGTCGGCTGTTGCTACGCGACTGAAACAAATCGGCTGCTGAAATTTTTACGGACCTTTTAGAAATAAACTTCAACAGTTTGAGCAGAAGAGGAATTCTTTCCAGATGTCCTTAAATAAACCGATACATTGTACAGAACACTGGAAAGCACATTGTAAACAACTTTTAGGTTACTTTATATTACTGGTATCAATTTTGGATATTTTAGCGATTTCTCAATTTGCCTTTACGTTTGTCAACGAACAAAGTAAAATTACTTTTGTTTATTTTTTTTTTGTATTTTCATTGTTATTACTACCTTATGCATTCGAATTTAAACAACTGTAGAAGGCGTGAGATTATCGTGTGCGCTATTCGGAAGCTGTAATAAATAAATACAGCATTTTTAATTTATTGACTAATAGAGTAAAATTCGCAGTTCAATGGTTCTGCTTTGAATTTTTAAGTTAAGACAAAAGTTGCTGATTGATCGCTAGGTAAAAGAAGTACTCTTAACTCTTCTATATCTCGCAAGTAAGTTTAGTGGAAGAGCTACAAAGGCGGGGCCGGGTACAGTTTGAATCGTTTAATCGAAAAAACTGCACCGCTAGATAAAGAAGAATTTAAATAACGTTAACATAATCTTGAAAACGGCGGAAGTGTAAATTGCTAACTAAATAGTTAAAAATATGTGAGTGAGAGTAATCTTCCCCTTAAAAAAACATTCACAAAACTATTACTACAAGAGACTATAGTCGTTTATAGAGTAGAAACGCTGGATTTAGGATCGGGAGCGGCAAAACTTAGATTTATATTTCCGAGGGTAATGACGTAAAGTTTATAGTCGTTCAGGTCAAGATCTATTATGGCAACAAAGCACTTCATGAGTGTTATGGTATAGGTTAACATATCACGACACGGCGTTGAGCACTTGAGAGTAGAAAGCAAAAAATATTAGCGGGGAGTTTTCGAATCCAAATTACTATCCACTGTCAAATTTATTTGAGAACGGCTTTCGGGGTGCATATTAAGTAGGATGGAGCATGGATACACACTGCTAGAATTATGAAATAGCTGAGTGATTATCACATCAACTTTTTGAATTGTCCAGGGAATAATTTTGTTGAAAATAGGCTTAGTAGTGCGGAAGACTATGGCGTAATAAAATATAAGAGATACTGTACAAAACTAAAAGTTAAAATTCTTTTCAAATTTGATTAATAAATGTCATATAACAATATTACACAAATGTCGACAGTTAATGCCACTAGTGTGCATTAGTTTGCCAATTAAGCAAAAAAGGGAAAGCAACAAGAAGAATTGTTTCTACAGGATAGGGCAAAATTCTCTTCTTAATCTCAAAGGAAGATGAAGAGAATGGTGGTACGATAATGAGAGAAGTGTTTCGTTAGACTTCGGTAATCGGGAAATTTTTTCTAGTTAGGTTCTTTACCAACGAGTACATTTCCGCATAGCCGGAACAAAACTTTTGTTATTGGAGTGATAACAACTCATGAAAGATCCCTCTCTTTTAGTAAATGTGTCACTGTTTGGTGTGCCGTGACTAAAATTGGCGTCATTGGCCCTTGCTTTTAAGGAGAGGGTTAATATTTCACTGTCACTTTCAATCGATACGCGGAAATGATTTCACAATTTTTCAAACTGCATCTTGATGCATATCAACTGGAAAGCTACAATTTCACTTCAAGTGCAAAGTGAGAAGTTTTTGGGCGGCTAATCTCTCAATACGGTGACGTTGTTTGGCCAGCCCACTCACTGGATCTTACTCCGTTGACGTCCTAAGGAGATATCGAAAGGCTGAGGTTTGTTAACATTCTCTATGACTCTCCAGGATCTACGAAATGCTATATTTCAAGAAATCATGCTTATTCCTTAACACATGTTGGAAAGAGTAATTGAGAACTTCAGAGTACGGCTTCAACAGTGCATCGAAAATGAACAACACTGCTTAATTATAATGTAAACATTCACAAGATAATAAATAATCCGAATGATTTCACAGTTTAGATCGCCTTAATCTGCGATCCCGGGACCATAAAGCCGCCCTTCCACATTCAAATAGTTCTCCTCGTCTCCTTTTCTCGATGATTTAATGTTGGAGCATGCATCTTTTGCCGCATCAGTCAAAGAATGTTTGGCGTATTTGATGCTTCCAAACAAAAATTGTATGACTGCACACTGCTATCTATCCCCAGAATTTTAATAATTTGTAAAATGTTCTTTATACCATTGTTGAAGTTGCATATAGCAATATTAACAGCAATAATATAACAATGGTAAGGCTCTACGCCCCGCGTGGGAGCACGGTCTGTGAACTGAGAGGTTAAGGCTCTCATACGTTCGCTTTCTCTACCCAGTCATTGCGCACCATCTTTGGTGCGGGGCGATGTGGCAAGCAACGCAGGTACTCAATTATTTTAGTGCCTGAGTGGGCCACTTGCCAGACATCAGAGAGCACAGGGAATGAACCCGGGTTCGTCAGCATCGCAGCCCGTCCTCAACCACGGGACCACGCTGGCTTATTAACAGCAATATCTAATATTTTTTTACCATTTGAATACAATTTTAGAGCTAATTTCCAAACAGTGGCGTTGAATCTTTGTTGTTATTTTGCCTATAGTCTCCCAAGCAACGATTCAGCAACTCGTCTCGGCTCAGTTCTTCGTATATGGGCTCTAAAAGGTAAGACCTTTCGAGCAGGTATGAGTAGCATTAGAGGTGTTCGACACGCTTTGGAAAAAGCGTGAAATTTCAAAGAAAAAATATTTTTTTATGTATAAAACTTTTTGCCTCATATTTTAAAAGGTTCAAAATATATTCTAAGTCAACAAAAAGAAAATCGATTTTTTGAAAATTCTACAGTGGTGTTACCCCTTAATGCATTTCAATGAGAATATTGGTTAAAATATATTCCTCAACTGTTCTAATTTAAGATAGTACATTTACCCCTTTAAAAAAAAAATGGTTATCTTAACTTGCTTAATTCCATGTTGATGTTTTTCAAAAGTATCTGATAGAATTATATTATTTTTCTGTTGGACCTTTACGTCATCTTCTGGATTACCTTTATCATCTTGATCGTTTTAAGCCTCCCTTTCAATTAATTTTACATTGCCGTCATTCTAATCGACAACTTTTCCAGAGTTTATTTTAGCAATTTGAGTATTGCAAAAAGTATTAATTTCTTCTACTGTTAAGTTAATTTTGCTTACAGTATCTAAGGGAACACTTTTGTGTCATACTTCTCTATTTGAATGCTTTTAGTTTTGGTTATCGTGGCGAATTTCCAATATTGTGGGTGGTATTTTTTCTCATATATTAAGCACTTCTATATTTTAAGGCTCTTTTCGTTATAGGGTAAAATTTAGAATAAAAGACTTTCCATGAAAAAAATTTGATAAACGAAATGAAGTTTTCATTCATATAAGTTAATACCATTAGAAACAGAAGTGTTATCATAATTTTGTCATTCTCGATGATTAGTCTGTTTATTGTAATTACTAAAAAGGCTTCTACCGGTACATTTTAACTTTTTAGGGGGCCTTTTTATTTGTACAACAAAAACATTTATTATACCGTTGTGCGATTTCATAAATTTGTTCGTTGTCTTAATATTGATTTTTAGTTTTTGTTGCCAAAAAACAAATGAACCTTGCCATTTTGATGATTGACGAGCCAAGAATGGAGTTGGGTGTTCGTTTTTTAATACCCTGCATATTCATTAAAGTTTTATTTTTCTCAGACTCAAAAACTGCTGGTGGTTTTGCAATTATTTTAAATAAAAAGACATTAGTCAAGCGATTTGATAAAATGTCATTTGTTTTCGTTTGTATGTTAAGTTTATATAGATAGATTTGGTAGAACAGAAACTCAATTTGGATGATTGGAAAATCCGGACTATCGCAGGTATGAATATTATCGCGAAGTTGGAATGAGCTATAGTTAAACATCGAGCAAACTATAACTCACGTATAGATAGCAGATACATTTTTATTGGTCTTTCCGTAGAAAATAAGCAGAATTAAAAAACTGCAAATGAGTATACGAAATTATCTTCAAATCGTTGATTCAAATTCTTAAGAACCAAAAAATTGGTATTGTTTTACTCTTTCTTTGTATTTTTTTCTTTTCTACAGTACAGTCGATTGCTAGAAAGGCAATATCAAAAAGCAAATGATAGAAAACAATTAAATCTTGTACTAATATTTTTATTAAGACGAAAAATTCTTAATGTTTTTGTCAACTTATGTAGTGTATAAAATTGTAATAACATTTATATAGGGGACTTTTAAAGTGTGAACTTTGAAATGGAATAAAACAAAGATGAATTTTTTAAATTGATATGAAATTTACTTTATTCGAAAGATAATCTTCTGGCATTATAATTTAAAAATGACTTCTGGCATATGACCGCCACGGCTGGCTCGGGCGTAGTCTAATCTGGAGGTCCAATTTTCCAACATTTGTGGCCATATATCGGCAATAACGCGGCGAATGTTGTCCTCCAAGTGGTCAATCGTTTCTAGCTTATCGGCGTAGACTAGCGACTTCACATATCCCCACAGAAAATAGTCTAGCGGCGTTAAATCGCACGTTCTTGGAGGCCAATTCACGGGTCCGAAACGTGAAACTATGCGGTTACAAAAGGTTTCCTTCAATAAATCAATTGTGGCACGAGCTGTGTGACATGTTACGCCGTCTTTTTGAAACCACAGCTCCTGCACATCATGGTTGTTCAATTGATGAACGAAAAAGTCAGTAATCATGGCTCTATAGCGGTCACCATTGACTGTAACGTTCTGACCAGCATCGTTTTTAAAGAAGTACGGACCAATGATTCCACCAGCCCATAAAGCACACCAAACAGTCAGTTTTTCTGGATGTAACGGTGTCTCAACATACACCTGAGGATTACCATCACTCCAATTACGGCAGTTTTGTTTATGGACGTATGAAAATCGGGATCAACGGCAATCTTTTTTTTTGGGCCCATTCACCGAATCTACGCCTTGCTAGATGATCGTGTGGCTTCAATTCTTTCACGAGTTGGATTTTGTAAGCACGCAAACTAAGATCTTTCCGCAAAATCTTCCATAAAGTGGATCGACACATATCCAATTCCTGTGCACGATGGCGGATAGACTGATTCGGGTCTTCCTCTACGCTACGCTCTACTGCAGCAATGACTTCTTCTGTACGCACTGTACGACGTCTCTGTGGATGCGTATTATCATTTAGAGTAAACGTGGTGCGAAAACGTTCCATAGTTAATCGAATTAATTGCTCTGATGGACGATTATGTTGACCGTAAAATAGACGTAGTGGGCGATACGTATTTCGAACAGAACCATGATTTTCAAAATAAATTTGCACAATTTGGAAGCGTTGTTCAGGTGTCAGTCTATTCATGTTGAAATGCCAAACCAAACTAAACATAAATCACATGACAGCTGACAAAATGTCCGCCAGTTAAAAAAGTGTTGCCAACTTAAAGTTTTATACCTCCATAAAAAAACACCCGTTATATACAGAGGATTTTAAAAAATGTACTTTCTCTTTAAATGCCATATCCATAGGCTTAGACACAATGGTTTAAATTAAAATATGAAACGGAATTAAATGTCTGTTTAGAAATATCCAATCCGACAACCACCCCATACTAAATAGCCAGTAATACGGACCAACGGATTCGACAACGTTACGAAGTATTTTGTTTCAGTTCATTGATTGTTGCGGGTTTTCTGCAGTAAACGTTATGTATGGGATCTTCTCTTAATAAAAGGTCCACTGGACTGAGGTTTTGGAACATGCCAACTCCGTCTTTTCGGAAACATTGTATTGAGATAGAATTTTTTTTGCTGAAAGTAAAATCTTTGTTATCAAACAATTCTTCGACGCGTGGACCCAATTTAGTAAAGAAAAAGAATGCCCCTAGGTTCCTTGTATGGATTTTAAAGAAAAATTTTTGTCCTTTTTTGAGGTTTTGAAATTATTATGATAGTTAAAAACAAATAAATATTAGCCTTCTGTTTCTTACAAGATTATAAACTTTAATACGTGTATGGTTTGGATGATAAGTTACTGAATTTTGATTTCTCAGGCAGAAGAATCCATTAACACTATTGTATAGGAATACAATATTGGATAAAGAGCAAATTTGTTATATCTTTTTGATGGGGATTTTTAACGAACTTGAAATAGACATTTGATTATTGAGGAATCTTATTAACTATCAGCATATAATAAAAATCGCAGTATCTTTTAAAATTCAAATCTTTTTCTAAATTTATAGGTACTTCCCAACTAGGAACAATGTTTTACTGTATGCATAATAAAATTAAATTTCGAGTGACTGTAGCGTATCTTTGTGGGTAAGAGTACCCTCCTCTAATAATTATGTACTTTTGCTGCTCTTATAATGTTGGATTTTGTGACAACTTTCTCTCCCGGGAAGAGCAATTGACACTAATAATAATCCAATAAAAAACTCACATTTTTTTAGGTGTTAGTGTACGAAAAATATAAGTGAAAAACGCACAACAAGAAATAGACAGGCAGATTTGGTATTGATTTCTCATAATATAATTCTAATAATAACTTGCTGGAATGACTTCAGAGCAGAACATTATTACAGTTATTTCAATAAAGCCTGAGAAATTGTTGGCAATATGACAGAAAAGATGTTGAATAGGAGGGAATGTATTGATTTTTTATTACATCATATGGAACGGGCGTGGCTATAAAATAGGAATTGTATACTTTGTCGCATTGAACAACAGAAACGATGAGGAGAGGTGCTACAATAAAATTTGTGATAGCTTTTACTGAATTTCAGGGTTACCATGTAATTAATTATTTGCATTACTTTTTTATATGTTTAGTTAGAATTAAATTGTTCAATAAGTTTCGATTTTTTATTTAACAAATCATCTTCTCATCAGTTTGGAATGCTTTGCTATATTAATTTCCTAATTGCGAGTTTGGCTGGTGATTGTATTTAATAACGCAAACGCTTTCTTTTTTTGGGTGGTAATTGTTTTAATTAATTAATTTTTTCAAGTAGTTCTAGCGCGGCTTATTTGAAGGAAAGCGAATGAGCTTCTATTGCGAGACTTTAAATCGTAGACATTTCTATTGTCCTGAACTCTAAATTATTTTTATGCTTGATTTATTTTACGGTCACTTATTTTTAATAATTTTGCTTGGATCCTGGTAATTTCGTGGTCTTTAGCGTTATTTTGGCAAAGATGTTCACCATTCACTTAGACGAATTTTACATAATAAAAGTAATTTTTTTGCATTAAGTGATATTCAGAGTTAATAGCAAAAATTAGAAGAAATGTTTGATCTCCCTAGAAATTGAGTGTTTAAGTTGAGTGTTAATTTTTTTAAATATTTGTATAAAAATCGAATGGTTAAGTAGGTTCGAAGTATCACTTGGCCGCTTTCTAGTTATAAAAACTCTCGACTTGTTCAACTTCATCAAATGTCTCGAACATCATTAGACATAAGTAGTGTTCTTCAGAATTTACGCATACTAATCCCCGTTCAAGTTACCATAAATAAATTAAGAACCAAACAAGAATGGCCATAAAAAAGGCATTATAAGAGGAACAAGGGCTACAGGAGAAAGAAAGATTTTCTAGTTATAAGGTACCTAAGAGATCGTTTCACTCCAGCACAGTAGAATTATTTAGAATGGTAACAAATAGTTAGAATTTCCCTGATAATCTTCAACTTCCATAAGGAGACAGGAATCAAAAGGAAAAAGAGGGGTCGTAGAAGCTATCCAACGGGACCATATCATATTCAGAAATTCTGAATCTGGCGACAAGCTATAAATAGAAAACGCATAACGGATGATATTCATCATCATATCATTAACCCATCCACTTTGCTCATTTCAATTGTTATTAGTTATTAGTAAATAAACGACCTAAGTAGTGACTATAAATGCGATACCTAAAACTTTACCTTTGTTTAGCATTTTTGTGATTGTCCTCCAATAAAGGTCTATTGCCATCCATTCATATTATTGAAAGTTTCAATTGGGTTCATGTTTGTATCTAATCTACTTCAGATTTGAATTGCTTAATGTAAGATCGAAAAATGAAAAATGCGACTAAAAGTCTAGTCGGCAGTCAGGTCGGCAAATGTGTATAAAATTTTTGGGTAATAATAAAGGGAGTACAAATAAGCCTCCGCCGTTTTTTTTTTATCGAAAATTAGGCATTTATTGTGAAAGAACGGAACCTTATGTTTTATTCAAAGTATTGTCCTTCGCTAGCCACTACTTTTTCCCTTCTTTCTGGCAGCATATGGATACCGCGTCGGAAGAATGTTTCATATTTTTTGAGGCTACCCACGAATCGACCCAATTTTTGGAATCTTCATTTGATGTGAAGTGCTGCTCAGACAGGCCATGTGCCATCGATCGGAACAAGTAAGAATCAGAAGGGGCAATGTCTGGTAAATACGGCGGATTGGGGTAGGACTTCCCAATTAAGTGTTTCCAAGTAGGTTTTGACCGGCGTCGCAACACGTGGACGAGCATTATCATGCACTGGTGTAGCCATTTTTTGTCAAACGGCGGAGACTTATTTGTACTCCCTTTAGTATATATTGTATTTGTGATTTTGATCTGAACTTTTAATCTAGTGGAAACGTAATGTTCAATGAATTTATTTTTTATATGTATATAATAAATTATTCAGATATTGCATTATAGAGATTAACCTTGTTTCCAATTGAAAGTAATCCTCAGATAGACTATTATCTAGGTGAGTTTAAAACCCTAGGTACTAATGGAGTTTTAGTATTAAGTTAGATCTAGGTGCAGTTTAGTAGTTTTAGGGTTCGGGATTGGTGGTGCAATTCATACTTATTCCAGTTTTTTTTACTGGTTCTGCTTTTTATAGCTTACTAAGGAGAAGTTTTATCAATAATGACGCCCAAAAATATTAGTAAAACGAGTACAAGGTATTTGCTTAGGTTATCAGAGTGAAGTGTTTATATCTATGTGCATTATTGATACGATAAAAGGATTAAGTTGCTTTAAAAAATATTCACTGGTATATAGAAATAATTGATAATCAAATTGTGAACGTAACTTTGCATTTATAATTCGAATATGATACTCATCAGCAAAAAGTTAATTCAAGTACTCCATGTCACACCAATTAGGTTACGCCGCAGAAAATTATCGACGATATCTCGTTTTCCATCTGCCATTGTGTGCGGCCGATCGAGCAAACCGCTGTTTGCTTTTACAACTATTCCTCCCTATTGTCTCTTGGAACGGACTCCGTTAAATTAAGGACTTTCACCTCAGTCCCACGATAACGGCGTGACTAATTCCGAGAGATTTAATAATTTACATTGCTCTTAATTAGTGAAATCGAGATTGGGGAATATTCATTCCTGTTGGTGAGCAAAGTACAAAATTGCCTGCTTTCACATGAGATGGCGTAAAGATAGATAGGCGTGCCCCTGAGAGGCGTTTACATAATATAAACATTTTTGAAATATCTGTGAAAAGGAATTTGGCCGCGTCCCTCGGCCTTGGTGAGCTATAGCTGAATGGCTAGGCGTTGCTGGTGGGTGGATAAAATGTCGTTCTCTTAAAAAATAAATAATTCGTTACGTGTAATTAATTGTACTTAATGAGTGTAGAATATTACTATTTTTCCTGAAATAATAAAGAAAATTGTTATTTTGTTAAAATAATAAAAAACGCGATAATTGATCGGAAGTTTAAAGTGGGAATATGTATGGACATTTTGTTATATCGATTTCAGGTATCTTTCCGTATTCTTGGATTTAATTATTTTTATGATAAGCTGATTTTGGCCTTTTTGCTCTTCGGACCTTCTTCCTTATTTAGAACATGAAAATGTTAGTTTTGACTGTTTCGTCAAATAGCTTATATTTTTCTGATCTTTGATCTAATGTTGTTTTATAAAACTCAATTTGATGATTATGGTGGTAGCAGCATCTTGCAACTTTCAGTTGATATACGCATCTAGAATTAGGTGTGTTTGACATTTTGGCTAAATAACCTGGAAATTTAATAAAATCGCACCAGAAACTAATGCGTTCCTATGTGAATAAACCAAGGCTTTTGTTCTTTAGCATGTGTTTTTAAAAATATCAGATCTCGGTACCCTATTGACCTGGATAGTTTTTGGAAAATAGATGAGTTTAATATGTTATTACCCTTATTTATTAAAATCAAATTTGTGGGTTGTTAGTACATAGGTATCGTATTTTTGTATATTGACTTTTTAATTCAATAATTAGCTGCTGAAATATTATGTTGAATATTTTCTCTCTTATTGTTTTTTTGTGGTAAACATCTCTCGCTTTCTCCCCCTCGTGTTCTCTTTCTATCTAGTACGATTTGCAACCGAATCGATTTAGTTTTCTGTAAGCAATGTGATAAAAACTGTCGTTTGATTTATTATTTTAAGAGGGTCTAGGAGGGCGAGGGAATTGTTTTATTCAGCTTGCATAAATTTGATGCTAATGTGGATTTGGTTTAGGTGGAAAAGAAATTTGGAGAGCGTATTTTGTCCAGTAGGCTATACAGTAAAATAACATTTTTGCTATAACGGGTGAAAGTAGAGAACCTATAGGAACATCGTTAGGTAGGCGGTTTACCATTCTTTATGTTGTAGGTTAACTTTATTAAGTGTAAGGTTTTAAAGAAGGGATATTGGTAAACAAAGAGACGACGTCAAAGCTAACCATGGTATCATCTTGGGTATAGAGAAAATTATGAGCATTTCTAGGAAATGGTAAAAGTGTCGGATGTAGGATGAGGTTTGCTTTGTAAGAGGTTGAAGAATTTTCGAAAGATATTTAGCTAGTTTTTGGACAGTTTTTTAATCTTTGAATTTACTCTCCACTTACATTGAAAAGCATATTGAAGCTAATTCAATATGCAAAACCATGTGAATATGATCATATATTTTTTAACTAGCGAAATCGAGAAACTTATGTGAAAATTCTAATTTGCAAAATTATACTTTTTCATCACAACTTAGTCGATTTTGCCAGCAAATTTAATCAGTATGGTTGAATACCTCCTTTGTCTTCCTTCGTCATACAAGTCTGTCCTATTGCTCAGAGCCCCTCACATTATTATCTTTAATGTTATCATTATGTATATGACAATCGTGTAGCTGTACCTTAGCTATATTACAATTTTTCTTAGAATAACCTATTATTGTGAATCTCATGAGTGGCGGGAGTAGTGATGACGCGGTTTATTGCATTTGATCGCTAACCGAAGTCACTTTCAGGCTGGCACCGTAATTTGTATGCTTTTACTAGCCAAACAAAAGTTTTTTTTCAAACCATCCTTGTAAATAAGTGCATTGAACTTTTTTAGTATTCCATTTTTATTAAGCTGAAACATGAATTAGTCTAATCAGGAGATGGGCGATTTTGAATCGCATCATTTTGTCGAAACGATAACATTTTATATTCTGCTGAGTCAATACAGAACTTGTAATAAAAAGTTGTATTGAATGTGTAGGTGTTCCGTAATGGCTGCCGAAATTGCACTGACATTTTTATTTGTATTATAGCGCTGCGTTTAATTTATTCCATACGTTACAGCAAATATATAGTTTATAATTATGCTCGTGCACTTTCGTATAAATTGGGGTTGCTTCGCCTATGGCCTGTTCCAGTTTTGTCTCTGCACGGACTATTAACCTCATTCGCATTTGCGTGAAGGCATATTGCTTTACGGTGTAATGGTAATTGTTCTCGTGTGTACATTTTGCGTAACACCGTGGAAAGGATGCGTATCGAAAGTTCCGACTGCTGCCGCTGCGATATATTTGCATTTAAAGGCCTATTTTTAGTTGCGTCTTTTGGATTATTAGTATTAATCCTATGAAACATAGTTTTAAATAAAATAATATTAATACCGATAAGAACATTAAGCTCGACAACATAAAGTTACATAATTTTTTACTGTAAGTAGCTGTTGTAACTACAATCACGCCGGTCTTGAATAATCTACATACGATGAACGTATTTGCATTGGACATTGTTCTCCGTGCATTTGCTTTATGATAAGGTAATGGCTAATTTTATGGATGAGTAATAAAAGTTGCGTTTCCATTCGGTACTGCTTTTAAACAAGAGCGTAGAAGCGATTCGAATGCTCTTGTTTTATTTACTCGAGTGTCGTTACTCATTATGATTGTATTACGAAGGTATGTGTGTGACTAATTGCCATTTTTCAAGGTAATTGGCGTTTTTAACCCGCATAATTACGAAATTCGAGTCTTGCATTTCGATGCTGTGCAACAATGTACTTAATCATTATGAGCGGAGTGTTTTAGTAATGCATTCCGAGAACCATAAAGCAGCGATATTATGAACACAATAGGGTAAACATTGCCTTGAATATTGACTTCTACCGACCTGACTAGAGGCGTTTTGTAGTTAGCAGATGCAAGGTGGTTGATCTTTGTATATCATTTTTTAAACAAAGGATAATAGAGTTAGCAGAAAATATAAATTCTTATGATTAAAATATTATAGAATTACATCATAAAATGATTTGTAATTAATTATTGACTGATAATCTGGGGGAAAAGCAACTCTGCTATCATGAATAGCGACCAGTTTAATGGTAATACCGGTTAAATGCTAGTACAGAGTTGCTTTAATATTTAAAAATATACAGAGTCGTTAGGGTAAATCGAGAATTTATAGACAATATTTCAAAGAAGTTGACCAACCGACTTCTGAGTATGCACAATCCTCTATTACAGTTAACTACTCTTAAGTAAACAATGAACCAAGGATATGAGCGCTTCGCGCTGAAATTTACTCGCGAAAGTTACAGTGTGGTTGGGCTATAAAAGGGTGAAAGTTTACGACTTATCCAGATCAGAAAGTTTGATGACCAGGAAGAAATTGTTTATTGACAGCGTCATATAATATACGATTAAATCGCAAGAGAAATGATGAATTCGTCCTCAAATTAAAGAGAAAATCGGTCAGGTTTTTTTGACTTAACATGGACGTAGCCAAATCGAGTCCATTTTAATAATGCACAAGTACCTGCATGGCGAGATTTTTATTCTAAGAAATTAGAGATTATTAATAGAAAAGAGAGCAATGGACAAGAAAATAAAAACCTGGCACTGTTAAATGACAACCAGCACGACAGATCAGGTTTTTTTAAGGTTCTTCTAAAACGAGAACTTTATGTAGAACAGAAACGTGAATTTTCAAAATAATGGTTAAATCTGTCAGGACCTTTCCAGTGTTGCTTATCGTCATGCATACCAGATTCTCCGTCTTTATAATGATGTCTCGTTTAAAAGTGATCGTCATTAACATTTTCTGAATAATTGTGAACTTATAAATCGAACAAGTGCCTTTTAAGGCTAAGTATGTGCTTCAATAGGGCGCCGTTCCGGTTTATAAGGCAAGTAAGATCTATGCGTGGCTTTATAACATGTACCTAGTATTGGTCTCTCAATTTTCTTAGTTACTATATTTGTAGTGTGGTCAAATCGAAGACGATTGGAAAACATAAAACCAAACATGGGCTAAGAATCTCGCATCGTGGGTGATAGCTCACATAGGCAAGGAAGTGATAAATTTCAATTATAATCGGTTCCGATCTAAATTTGCGAGTTGTTGCTTATATAATCCATACTTTATGCAAAATACACTGTTCTTATCTTGTATTCCAATTTTTCCGGATTTACCTCAATTATCTTGTGAATACGAGGAGCTGAATTAGCATACAAGGTATAAAATATACTCAATGTCCATAGTATAAGCGACAACATACGTCCTCACAATTGTTAAATGAGGTTCATGAAAACCAAAATAAAATGACCGCCGAGGACACTGTTGGGTTTGATAGCTGCTAAGTAATCGTGTTGTGGATTGTCAGCACTCCAATATCACTTTTTTCTTGCTTAAATACAAATTCACAACGTGAAAATGTAGAGACCCGTTCATCTTAATGGACCCTTTTGTTCTTTGTTTTATTAGAGTCTGTATTTCTTTTAGTCATTTTCAGAATATTAATGGAAATGTTAGTAAACTTTGTCACTTCAAGATGTTTATTTTCGTGCCTTTTCCGGTTGTTTTGTGAAAACGATCTAGAAACAAATGACTTATATTTGTTCTGCATTATATTACTTGAGTTATTTCTAAATTTTGTTGTTATTTTGCTAGCTTACCCTCTCGGATAATTGCGCTTTCAGCCCAGCGCGTTGTTTCACGGTGCGTGAAATTTCCCACCAACTAGGCATACAGCTAATCCAAATGCAAAGTCCTCATTTTGGCGTCGTTGGTTGGCGTCTTAACGGTGAATCACGTGCGAATTATCACACAACACTGTTGACGTAATCAGGCTCGGCCGGAAGTATGCAAATGCGGTATTTTGAGCGACCGACTTCCGAGCTTGCAGCATTCTAGCTTTTCTAGAATATTAATGATGCCGTTTGCGGAGGTAGAACCACCCATTGTTCACCCTGTTCGAGTGGATTTATGTCCCGATTTTCCCAGGCCGCATTAAATACTTCAGGTGACATAAATAGTGCATAACGCACGGGTGCTGTTGCCCTTATGTTTCGGATTCCTGGCTATTTTTGGGGCACACCAAGCCGTCCTAGACGTCTGTTGCTCTTTAGGATTCGCCGCGTCTTTCTGATCTGATAATTGGTCGTTGAACATTTGATGCTGTTCCTGTTGAGGTGATGCCTCTGGCCGTTTTCGCAACGTTAAGTAATGCTTTTGATCATGCATAATTCATTGGCGGCGAGTGAAAGGTAAATAAATTTAGAAATTTGAAGCGATGGGCGGTGATGGAAATACAATAACGCGTTTATCATTCATCATAAGCTGGTCTGGTCTGGTCAGCCAGGAAGTTAGGCAATAATGGTTTGTAAGTAGACGATTTATCTTGTTTGCGGTATTCTTCACGACTTGCGTCCGAGGAATAATTTTTGTTTATGTAGGAGCGTTTTAGGAAACGAATATATAAATTACAGTGTGTTACGTGGTTTACCGTAAATTATTAGAAATAAATTATGTATACTTAAATTAGCAAGAAAGGCGTATCATTGTATTCGTTAAATCAAATTTGAATTTGGGGGCTCATTTAATTTTTTTTTAAAATTTTAATGTTATTTGATAAATTAGATATGTTATGATTACTTTGAACAGCGTAGTAATTAGGTCGGCTATCAGCTCTGATATTTGAGATTTATGATTTTCATAGCGATTTCTATTTTATGTCTGTAAAGATATTTTACAATAATATTGAAACTTGTTATTATGAATCCGGTACTATTCAGTTAATCCATTTATTAGTTGGTCCTTTAAACACTTAATATCAACTGTGGGAGGAAAAATTGTGGGCAACACTTAAATATCTGAAATTAAAGTTGGATTCGATGTTTTTTAAATTAGTATTGATTAGAAACCGACCAAATCGAAATTGAAAAATGAAAACACCTCATCTAGATCTAAATCTGAAGTCTAGGCTAGAGCTGTAGAGCAAGTGAGAACAATATGTAAGAATAGTCTGAGAAGTTGAGTGTTCAGGAGAATAAGTGGAGATTTGGAAGTGGCAAGATATTTTGCTACTATTCTGTAATCCAGAGCTAAGATATCTGACTTAGGATTTAAATCTGGGAGAAACCTGCTCAGATGATCTGGTAGTGAATGATTAGAGCATAAATGTAGCTGACTATTAAATATTTTTAATTATTATAATAACAACTTTTTCACCTCGACACCGTAAGGTAGAAGAGGAAAGGATAGATTTGAAACAAACAGTAAAAACCTTCTATTTACTACTAACTGTTTGAAAATAAACACAAAATTTAATTTTGGCAGCATCCGTAGGATTTTTGATAAATGAATGGTTGCAGATTGTTGCTTTCAGTAAGACGGAACCGCACCCCATTTCTAGTGTATTTAAAGACGCGAATTATTTGAAAGATAGAGTGTATCAAACACTCATTAATAGCAGGAAATAAAAAATCCGATCACATAGGAAATCTAATTGTAAGACATTCAAGGCCATATTTGGCATAATGGTCTTTGAGGCTCGGTTACTAGTAAAAGTGCCGACTTCGAAAATCTTTATTAAATGTCAATTACCACTATCATATCTAAGAATACAATTTTTGTCGTAATAGTTTTTTATAATCAATTTTTTAAAATTGCGCTATTATCTCACACCCAATATTATATATGTATACGAACGCAAATCTAGAGATTAAGGATAATCTGATTTAAATATTCTAATTTGAAGACCTTTCTCAATGTAAGACACCCACAATATATGATAATAATCAACAAACTTAGTTTTGTTACTAAATTTTACATTCATCATTCAGTTGGTCTAGTTTTCTTTTTCCAGGGTTTCAAAATGCAGACTTTAGATTTTGATAGAAGATTGGGATGTTTGTTAAAACGGCGGTCAAAGGAGCTGTCTATAATTGAAGGTGCCATCTCTTTGCTAAAGGACAAATTTAACATCATTCAATAGAATGGTATACTAGGGGACTTCGTTCATACCATAAAAGTTGTAATCTGAATTATCGAGAAAATAGTAAAAAATGCTCATACTTTTAACTTGGGGTTCTACGGGAAAATGCGTTTATTTTTGCTCTACCTTAAAAACGATAAAGAGGGAATGGCTTAGTGACATCTCATATTAAAAGGCACTAAGACTTTCCTATACATGTATGACACATCCGTATATACTAACGGGAAAAAGGTCGTTTTACCAAAAGAAAAGGTTATTTTACAGTTTTTGGCCTCACAAAAGAATATATTTACAAAAATTATACTTTTCCTGAACCAGCATTTAATGTATTCTAGATCATAGTAGATATCTTTATTCGTTACGAACCAGGGATTATCTCTCATACTATGTAGTACTTTTGTCTAAAAATGCTGGATTATGTTGATATTTGATTTTGATGCAGTTTGGCAATGCGTCAACCTGTAGGTCTAAACTGGTCACTATTATATACTTATATGTAAGTAATTTATTGCGGAGTGAAATCTGGAACTACCTTTTTAGCAACCTATGATGTTTTTGGAACATAACTCTCAATTTCCGTTTTTCCGGGTGTGTTTGGGCTACGTCCCATGCATTTATCAAAATGCATATCCAAATACTTAACACTGTATATTATTGGTGCACGATATTTTGTAAAAATAATATCGTTTGATTCAGCCTCATTCATCTTGATGCGTCATTTCTTAGATATTTTGCCGTAGAAAATTTCTAGCTTCAGTTTGATCTCGGTGTGTAGCTAAAATGGCAGTATCATCTGCATATGTGGTTGTAGTTATATTTTAGTTTATGGGAAAATCGACTGAATAGTAGGTACCAAATCGGACCTAGCGCACTGTCCTATGGTAGGCCTGATGTTATTGAGTTTATTTGTGTTATCTCAGATTCGTATCTTACCCGAAAGTATGGATAATGTAGATTTCATACGGTAGGTTTTATTTTTGAGTTTGTACCTCGTCGTTTACGTCAAACGCCTGGTTGACATCTAGGAATTGTAGAAAACATGGATGGAGACCACTGTATTCAGATGCTTAAAGATTACGTATGGCCCACGGTATCTGGCTAACAGTGGTGACCTAATCATGCATGAATGGTCTCTAGGAAGTCCAGATCTTATGTGATTTTCACCTGTGGGCCTACACAAAGGAAGGGGTCTGCAAAACGAAGTTTCGCACACTGGAGAACTTTGAGGTACGAATTTATCAGGTTTTTAGCAATATCCCAAACGACTTCTTTGAGAATATTGTGCATGCCGTCTAAGGAAACTGGTTAACGTCAACAGTACCTACGTGAATTGAAATTTATAAAAATCTTTTATTTGTAAGTTGTGCATTAAACAAATTATGTGGTGGTAATTTGATGTATAAAAGAAAACTCAGCAGCAAATTTCTATAACAATTAAGTTTTAGTCTTGCGACTTAGGGACAAAAACTTACAAACTAAGGTTTACATCTAGAATTTCAGCTAAACTAACTACATAAATATTCAAAATTTCGATATCAATATATTGGTGAATTTCTTCCTTAACAGTTGGTATCTGGAGATCTCTTCTGATAGCAGCGTGGGGTACATGATTTATTATCCCAACTAAGTGTAGATTTCCGTTCTATCAATCAGTACGTCTTAGAAAATGTCATACTTAGATATTTTCACTTAGTAAATATGTGCTTGGGCCAAGTACTTTATTTCTTATTGTGATAACTGACCGTTGTTTAGATGGGTCAGGGGGTAGTTGTCTTTACGGGTGGTGAAGCTTATGTGGATGGATTTGGGGTTCATCGGTCTTTATTTTCCATTTCTTTAACCAATTTTCTATAGAGGTAAGTTTCTTTGAGGCAATGATGGGATCATTGTCATATCGTCTGCAAAGGTTGCTGTTAGGACTTCCGACGTAATGGACAAGTCTGAAATATATATCAACTACACTGTGTTGTGGTGCTCCCGCTTTTATTGGGAAAATTTCGGTGTATACAAATTCAACTTTTACAAAGAAGTGTCTCTCGCGGAGATAGGATCTTAGAATTATGACAGTTTATTGGAAGGAGAGAACATGATTTGTACAGGAAACCAGTAAACCACACATTGTCAAAAGCTTGATTGATATCAAGTAATACCGCTGAGCAAAAGTGTTTGACTTCAAAAGTAGCATTAATTTTTTCATTTTATGGTTTTTCTACTGCAGAATGCATTTACCTGAATTCCAACTGTTGACCAGGATACCTTATTGCTTTGGGAGATGATTCTTTCATGATTTTGGCGGTGATCTAGTCAACTTGGGGCTTTTTTGGAATTTAGGGAATTTGTGACTTCTTGCATTTCGCAGTCTTTAAGGCGCTCGGTTGGTGGTTCAAGTTGGTAAGGTGCTGCTAATGTTAGAATGTCTTTTGGTTCATTTTCTGAATAATGTGGCCTGAACACTTTCTTTAAATATTTTACGAAAGCACGGGCTTTGTCAGTGTTACTTAATACAAAAGTACTTAGTGGCCTGACAAACGGAAAATCTTTTTTGTTGCTCTGCATGGGGAATAATTTAACTTCTGTGGGGTTTTTAAGAAATATTTCAATAAATGCATTTTAGTTTTCATTGAGAAGTTGGGTTAGCACCAACATTGAGGAGTTGTTTATATTCGGGTGTTCTGGAGCTTTGCCATTGTCTTCGAAGTCTACGTTTTGCGTCTATTTTATGCTTGATATATGGGACAGTCATAGGTTACAGGACTACTAATTTTATGGGTAGCAGTCCAACCAGCTTAAATGATATTGAAATGTTTGGCTGTCCCTTTGACATTTTGGGTAGATTTGAGCGGAACTTGTACGTTTAAATTCTCATTTAATAGATGTTTGCTGAAACTTAGCGTTTCCATATATATTTTTGGTCGGTGATGCACTTAGCGTAACTAAAACTGGCGAATAATAAGTTGACAGTTTCAAACATGATTTTGTTGTAGCAGAGTCTGCAAGGTTGCATTTTGTGATGCAGTGATTAATAAGATCAGGCTGTTTGTTTATGTCGGTTGGCCAATACGTTGATTCATCGGTCGATAGTAATTTCAAATCATTCTTTTCAAGAATTTAAGGTAAATGCCGATCTGGGTATGATAAGTCTAGAACTTCATATGAATTTTAGCCGTGCAGTCACCACTCGCTAAGAACCGTTGTCCTAGAGTTCCGAATTTTTTTTATAGTTTCACGTGTTGGGGTGAATAGTAAACAGCTGATATCGTTAGAGAGTTTGTTGCATTCTCTATAGAAATGCTAACTGTGGTCCTGTGGTTAAGGTGTGGGCTGCTGTGTGATCGGGCTTGGGTTCATTTCCAGTCATCTGATGCCTGGCGGGTGGCTTATTCAGTCTAAAAAAATTGAGTACCTGCGTTCACTCGAACAAGGGGTAATAATGGCGATCGGTTTATATATATATATATATATATATATATATATATATATATATATATATTATTGCCACATCGCCCCGCATCAGTGATGGTGCGCGACGACCGGACAGAGAAGGCGAACATATGAGAGCCTCAACCTTTTAGTTTGCTGGTCGAGCTCCTATGCGATAGTTATTACCTTAATTCCATCATAAATTATGATATAACCAATTCAACTGATCAAAGCATTAATTTATAAATAAGTACCGGCCTTTATTGTATTACACGTTTTGAGTTGTTAAAGAACACCACATTGTTATAAAGGCTTTTTAATCCAAAAGTCAAACTTGAAAACAGCTGCTTTACAATAATGTTCATTATCATTCTATAAAGGATTAGAAGTTGTTGCCCCCGGGCTATTCGGAAGCCAGCAGCTTTTGAAATTACGGAACAAATTCCTCGGGATTCGCTTTAGAAATAAACAATGTGATGAATATGACTTGATTTCATTCGTTAAAATTGTTGGTAATTATTTCTGAATTATTTATTTATAGTGAATCATTACTAGTTTCTCTTAAATTAAAATTTTGAAACTGTTTCTATTACTGAATATCATATTTAAAGATAATGAGAAATAAAACGATTTCGTTTTGCTCATATCACTTCAGATAAATGTAGTAATATCACATTTTTTGTTGAAGTGGAGGCAGCTACTTTTTGCCACATTAATGACTTTCTACCGTTTCGCACTTCAGATCGTCAAAATTGCTTTCTTGTCCCCAAAAGAGTCACGCGTGTGCAATAAGAGTGAAATTGGATAATTATTAGCATTTATCTCCCGCACGTAATCCTTATCTGTTGGAATAACGGAACGTTGAAGTGCCCGAGCCAGCGACGGATGCGTCGATTAAAGCCAAGTCCATCATGTCAATCTGCGACCGCAAGTACTGCCGAACGACAAACCAACGGTGCTGTGCCTGCCTGCACGATTATCAAACCAGTATTATATAGGATGATGATCTCATCTTCCAATGAAAGTTGTTTATGGCGTACAGTTCGCGCACAAAGGTGCGCGCGTTTGCGCGCCATTATTCCATTAGTCGCCCGTATTGTCATTTGCCGAACAAGATTATGTACGTGGGTGAATGCTATTAATTAAACAACTAATTAGAGGCAAATTTATGCTCCGGCGAGCTGGGAAAATGAAGAAAGCCAGCGGGCAGCGTCTGCGGCGTGCGAAAAACCGGAGATAAGATATGTAATACCCCGTGACCTAAATCGCCTTCTCTGCTCGCCGCCATTGTTGCGAACTAATTGCGAACTGCACGTAAAAGGTTCCGCGGTGCGGTCTAAGGTTCAGGCAAAGTGAAAGGGAGAATATTAAAAGTATGCATGGGGAAGGAACTGCCTCAGCCTCAACTGGAGTGCTGAGTGCTGGTCTCGTCAAGGTAAAGTGGGCGTAGTAATTTACAGCCTACCGTAAAAGACTTCGAGGAAAATTAATAAGATTTTCTTTTCCTTCTATGGGAGGGTAGGAAGATTTCTAAAATTATAAACAAAGTAACGTTTGGCCTATGCAAATAATTTCATCGTGGTATCATCGTCTGGTAATGTCCGGGTACGTTCTTTGCTGTTGCAACAATTTCTTCAATTACCGCCACTAAAACTTCCGCATTTTTTAGGGTCTTTCAAGAAACAACTATTTCTCAGTATAATGTCGTGGGAAAAGCTAAGTCGTTAAACTGTAGTCACTTAATAAACATTATATTCTTCTTCGCTCCTATCTTTATGCCTTTCAGCGTCGGATTATAAACATTATATTAAAAATATTTAATTGTAATAGGCTTGAAAGGTTTTTTAAGAATTTTTTTAGCAAAAATATGTTTATACACTATTAATCTCTTAGTAAGTTCAGTAATCCATCCAAGGGCAATAAGCGTTTTATATAACAATGATAAATTATATAGTGGCCAACACTTTTGATTCTATCGATACTTTTCACTGTACTTAATATTAAACCGATAAATGACTTCTTTGAGAATCTCTAGGGAAATTCCCTACTGATGCAAAGTTAAAGGGGTGTCAATTAAAAATCGGAAATACCCTTATCACATGCTTACTACATGATCTCAGTACCTTTGAGAAAACAATTGCTGTTGTTTTTTACGTTTAATTTGCTAATGCCAACATTACGTTGTTACACCGTTAACATTTGTGTCAGTATAAAAATATGGAACACTCCCAGAAAGACCATTAGCGAGTTTTATGGGATACAAAAGAGCAAGGTAAAACGTACACCGACTCATTTTACCAAAATGGGAGTTCTACAACACTATACGACATAAAACGTAGAGTGGAAAACGTTGAAACGAATCGAAGGACATGAAAAGATTACAAAGAGAATACCTAAGAAGAAGAAAAAGCCGCTTATTTAGGAAGTAGTGGGAAAATTTAAAATAAGTGGCGAATGTATAAAAAATTATATCAGAAGAAGAAAACGTTGTTATAAAAACAGAATAACAGTTCTGAGATTTTTTTTTTATTGTGTTAAAAATATTTATTGCTTAAGCGGCCCGAAAGTTATCTGAAGTCGCCAAAGTAAACTTTGTTTATGGTGATGGTCAATGAGCCCTTCTTCAGATGACATGGAAAGTGTTACAATAAATTTAGAAGTAATTTATAAAAGTCTACTATGTTGTCCAAGAAGGTTTTGGTTTGGTTAACGATAAGTAGCTCCCTTTATTTCTCTTCAGATTTCAAATTCAGAGAAATACATCGATAAAAGATTTATACTGTTTATATGAAGTCATCTTTTGGCTAGACACAGAAATGTCGCTTTAGGCACACAATACTATAGTCATATATGAGAAGTACCATGTTAAACTTCCACGGCAAAAAAATGTTGCCAACGTTCTCCAATTAGGCTCAATTGAACGCTAAAAGTGTGTAAAGGCGTCTGAGTAACAAAACAATCGAGTAATAAAAACCACGAATTAAAAAAAAAGCTGAGAAATTGATGGTTCATGCGAGTACTAAAGTGCAGCAAACGGCGAATTATGGACTAGATTTTTACGATAAAAAGATTATTATATAAGCTAATAGCAGCAATGCTCTTATTAATTGGTAAAATATAGTAGAAAAAAGAATTTCCTTATTTTTATTACGGTGTGTTCATGTCACGTAGTAGTGACAGTCAAAAAAGGTTAAAAAAAACCTGATAATTTGTTAATTAATTTGCTTGCTTAATATAACCCAGATTTTTTGTGGCATCAAAAATTTCAATATTGTTTCTCCTTATGCTCATGCCTTCAATGGAGTGTATGGTGCAGCAAACATTTTTGCTAGATTTCACTAAATGGCTGCAACATAAAGAAAGCCACAAGAATAATAAAACTTCTATAGAAAAATAGTAGACATCGTGCCATAACCTTAAATGTAGAGAATTTTAGACAGCCACTGGCATGAATTATAAATGATAGACAAACAAGGTTATATGAGACGTTGTATAATTGAAGAGAAGTACGATCTAATCTAATTGGGCTAAATGATTGATAAGTTATTATACACACCAAGTAGGGGTTTGATTCAAATGAAAACTTGGGACACACGGTAAAATAGTCGTGTTAGATTCATCTTTTGATTAAGTAACTGTCTTATATGTCGTTCTGTTAATTGATTTTCTTTTTTCTTATTTTGAAACACTGCTGTTATTTTTGACATACCTGGTCTATCCCGATAAGAATATACTGTAATGCGTATAGGTGAATGAGGACTATTACTGCACTGGTCGGCTCAATTGGGAATTAAACGCCGGTGAGTGAGCATATGCAGTGTGTGATCGTCGCATTTTCAGTGACTTGTTCATTTAGCCACGTATTTTGTTAATATTATTTGGGTGACGTGCAACATATTACTGCCCCTCAGCAGCTTACTACCATCTTTTTAGTTTAACTTAAATTATGCTGTTTTTTTAACATTTTCCATCAACTATATGGGTGAATCAAATATAAATAGAAATTGTTTTTTTTTTGGTTTATTAAAGCATCATAAAATACAAAGTTATTTTCTGTGTAATATTATGTTTTCTGATCCCGCTATCGTAAAATCAAGGTGGTTTTGATGCGCGCCAATCGCGTACGAATGTTTCGACAGTAACGTCGTCTCAAATCTTTTAGGTATTTTTTTTATTGTAGTGGTGTAAACAAATGATTGTTGCAGAGCGATAAATCCGGATTATAGGGAGAATAGTTTAGAGTAGTCAAGAACAAATTCTCAGTTTTTTGTTGAATTTGGTAAACTGCATGGGGTTGGGAATTATGAAGCAGAATAACGTTTTGAATTGCCTGGGCACTGCCTTAGCTTATTTCAACCTCAAAAGAAATTTCAGCAACTGATAATAAATGTCATTCTCAAGAAAGCGGCGAACAATCTGAATATTCTTTTCAATAACTGTGATCCTCGTATGACGTGAATGACTTTCATTTTTAACTGCTTCTGATTCTCCCAAAAACTTTTTATGCCTGTGTATACTTGAGTCTTCTTTAGGGTCTTGTTTCTTGTTCTATTGTGCAAAACTTTGAACTGTAATGTGAGATCCTGGGGTGGGGTTCATTTCCTTGGTTTATTTAATGGTGTATAAATAAGAAAATCTAGTTTATATTTGATTTATCCATGTAGTTTTTTTAGGCATTTATAAGCATTAAAGTTATCTTTTACCAGTTTCAAGACTTTGGTATCCTCTTTGAGGGGATAGCTAATTGGCAAATGTGTTTAACGATGCTAGTTTTTCTATATTCGCACAATGTTTATCAGTGATGATTCTTACCTTCTGATAAAGTGAGATTTCAGTATTTCTTAATGATTATAGCATTAGATTAAGTCACATATCATATCTTTATGGTGCACGTTTTATAAATTCTGCATTAGCAGCAAACATCTATCTCTTTGTCCAAAAAGATTACTATTTGAAAAAAGGATTGTTGAAAATAACTGCGATTATTTCAATTAAATTATAAATAAATAAATTATGAAAATACCAAACGGAAACGAATTTCTTATAAAAACAGATGAGTTTGAAACTTATTTTAAAAGAAAAAAGAAGTATTCTAAATGCATAACTATTCCAGCTTGTGAAACTGAACAAGAAAAGGTCTGAAGATCTTAGATAGCGAGAGTGTTGCCGTAAATAGCCCCCGATCAATAACTGCCTACCTCTCTCAATTTTGCATGTGTTCCATCAAGTTTACTGCCTCTGTGCACCAGTAAAACTGTTTATCTCGATTATTAACAGTAATGGTGCTATATGCATGCGGCATTGCAGTTAATTTCACCATAAAACTTTTGTGTGCCATTTGACAATTTTATTATTAAAATAGTTTTGTATCACCATTTACTGATTCTATTTTTTATAGTTTTTTTTAACGGTGAATAAGGGAGTTTGATTTTAACTTTATTGTAAATATAGACGTACGTACAGTTTATCTAAAACTAATACACAGAAGACGGCAGCAAAATGTCTTTTTACTGTCATGAGTTATGTACTAAAGAAATACTGTAGAACGATGCCACCATGATAAAAAGATCGAAGTTTTTTGTTTTATTTTATAATAATTAGTCGCAGTTATTTTTGCAATTTAAGGCTTTACTGGTGTCTAAATTTGTTTGAAATTATGTTGACACTTTTGTGATTTCTCCAAAAAATATTTTTTTTGGTGAGACATGGTAGTTTCCGACAGTTTTGGACTACCTTGCAACACGCGGGCGCAACTACCAATATTATTGCCTTTTGAATTGGACTACCGTTTGGGATAATACTGCGCACACTACGATCGTTAAGATAGATAAAATAAGCTTTATAAAAAAATTTGGCAAATGTTGGAAATACTTCGTTAGACTTTCAACAAGCATTATTATAGCCTTTCGAGACTATTTAAAATGTAGGCGTCGCCTACATCTAGCTTTCTAACACGGTCATAAACGCAATGGTGATTTGTATTTCCTTCAAAGGGTTTCTAAAGAAATACATAATATTTTTTCAGGTCTTAATTATACTAACTTAACTGCCTATAACTTCGTCTTGTTTCTCAAACTGAAAATTGAAGAGTCTAAGATGAAGATTTCTGATATGTTTTTGGGGTTTGGTGGCCACGGCATTTAAATTTAAGTAAAGTGAAATTACAATTAAGTTTAGTTCTACCTAAATATTCTGTTATAATTCTGTTTTTGTTTAATATGTGTTTTGTTTTTATAACTGATCGCATTAAATAATTGCTAATTTTTTTATTAGGACACTTAATTATAATAAACAGTAAATTACCAAGAATGTGAAATTGGGAAATTTTAATACGACAAATAACTGCATTGTTAAAAACAATTTGTTTGTCTAATCTGTGTACCTTGAGCCATTTCTGTGTTGCTTCAATAATTTAAGTTTAATTTCAAAACAATAAACAATATTTTTGCAAATATATTTTTATCGCAATCCATTCGTTCTATTGGCATGCGCTATCTAGGAAGTTTAATGTATTTACAGAAACATAATGTATTGATATGTGCTTCAAGGATGTGCATACATTTCCAACATCGGTTGCGTAACTTTATCCATTCCAAGCTAATTTATCTTCAGAGTATTTTTCCCAATATAATCACAACAAATGGGTTACTGTCAGAGATAACAGAAATAAATATAGCTGTTATTTTAATATTCAAATTTTGAAATAAGCTGTATGTGCAGAGATAAAGCACAAATGGAGTGTAATAAAAATTTTCCAAACTATTTTTGAGATCACAGTTTCTTTTCTTTTTTTTTTATTAATACAGCTATCGTGATAAAAGCTGCTACTTTTTAATTAATAGTTTGTTTGTTTTTAGGGGTAGATTTAATAGCCTGTTTCCTGATTAAATTGTCTAAAATATGATTGCGACTTTCATTGCCCTTGTACAAGGAATTACTCATATTTAATGTTCAGGAAGGATGTTGTAAAACAAAAACAAAAAATAAAATAAAATGCATGTTTACACATAATTGGCAAACGATTCTTAAGATTTTAAAGTCACTCTATTTTTCACCTCTATGGAATAATATAAACGACACTACATTTCTAACACAGAACACGCCCAGTTTATAGTTATAATTCTTGCAATTCTTCATGGTCCCGATAAATTAATTACATAATATCCTTATTTGGGAGGCAGAAAACCCACATTTAATAAGGCAACATGAAAATGATTCACTGAAGGCCAACGTTTCCTACACATTTTTATAAATAGTTCCATGGGTCCTTTTATATAAATAAAACAAATCGACTCTTTTGTAAGATTGAGACCAAACCTCAAATTTGTATTTGGCTACAGGGCTGCATCTCGTATTTTTATGATGTGCAGGAATAAAAACTGTTAGGCCATTATTTCTAGTTTCCTATTGTTTGTACACTGTCCCGTTGCCTTGACTGCGCGTCTACAAACCATAGGATGTAGTGAAGGTCGACGATCGGTAACTGTCATTTTAGCGGAAGTTTATTTTAGGCGGAAGCGCCCGATTTTAACGTCGATTGATTTAAGGCCATGTTGTCGGTGCTTCGTGTGTCTGTTGAGGATGCATGTAAATCCTGAAGCTTATCTAGACAAGTTAAATGATGAGGTTTTAAAAAATTGGAGTTTTGTCTGTTTTTTCTTTAAAAATAATTGTGCTAAACGTTGAGAACTTTATATACTTCTATGTTTACTTGTGAAATGTAACACTAACTGCTAACAATGATGCTAACTGTTGGTGTAATGTTAGTTGCCATGCCAAATTATTAAAGTGTGAAAATTGCAAAACGTGTTACTGATTTCCAAATTTTAATGTCGTATGAAAATAATAGCCTTATATTTTTTCAGTTTTAGAAAATTCTTCTAATATTCGAATTTGTTTCGCACACTTTTAAATTATTGTAATTTTTTATTCCATTTTGTGCTGATATGGTCGGTGTTCTATAGGATGCATTAAAACCAATGACATTAAAAGGATATTGAAGTTTATCTTTGTTTGTTGGGCACTGAAAATGTGCAATATTGCAGTCAAAGGTTCTGAATCAAACTATTACATTATTTTAATCCACGAAAATCCGACACCATATGCATGCGTTTGTAGAAATATGAAAGACAAAACATTTATTGATACTAATTATGAGGTCTCGAGGTGCTAAAGGAACCAGAACGGGTAGCCAGGTATTTTTTTTTTTTGGTTTGCTGAAATGCCGGAACTAAAATGATAGTCATCTTTTCGGTTACTGCAGTTATGATAGAATACTCATTTTTGTTGTTTTATAGAGTCAAGAGTCAATTGCTACGGGTGCTGTAAGATGCGAACATTTAACTCGTCAATAGTAGCGGTTATAAAATATATAAAATTAAATAAGGATGTTGTTGTGGTTACGCTACAATGGTGCATAAAATAGACATTAAGCGACGTAAGCCTTGGGCACGGTTTAGTCGAGCACGTGTTACAGCTAATAATCAGAATTTACTAAAACCTCCATTCAATAATCGCTAATTTCTGGACAAACCGTGGCAAGCGGCTCAGCAGCAATATATTTGTGTTTCTACTTTGTATTTTTAACACGCTCTCAAGGTAGTTTTGCTTAAAATCTCATTAGGACCACCATCCGAACGTGGAAGTTGCAATGAAGCTATGTAAGTCAAGGACAGCTTTTGTGAGTGTTGATATAATTGTGCACTTTTAAGGTTACTGGATTGCTACAAGTGAAACTGTTGTTTTTTGGTATAATTACGAAGAGGACACATAAATGGACGTTTCTAATCTTGGAAGGACTTTATGATCGTTTTTGCATTGTGAACACAAAATGACTTAATGTCGGTGCTTCAAAGTTTAATTGCCGTACTGGCTGCAGAAGGCAGCCATGAATTAATTTTCGGAATCGCAGAATGAGGTTTAGCAAGCGGCTATTTTCATGCCGCCGAACTAAAATTAAGCTGCACGCGTGAATGTAAAAGCATACGCAGAACGAATGGAAAGCAGGCAGGATCGAGCGAGCAAAATTGGCTATAATGTCATTTGTAATCAACGGTTTAGTACTCCCACTTGCTCGAGCTGCCTTGTTGCTAACGCAGCAGGGCGTTTATCATTAATTACTTACGCCTTCGAAAGTAAAAATTTTCATACTCGCTGTGTTTTGCATTTGCATGTGCAAAAGCACAGTGAAGATTCCTAGCAAGTATGCTGCAAAAAATTTAAATTGCCAATTAAAGCCTGCATCGCTGAATAACAAGAATGAAAAATCTGTAAAAATAGTTCGTGACGAACCACGACTATTCGTACTACCTTGGATGCACAGTTTAACGCCTACTGCTATTTGCCCACAAATAGCCGTAACAGCAGTTGCTCCTGTCTGCATAATTTTAGTCTTTTTATTATTGCTGTATTTTTGTCCCGAACAGAAATGTCAAATTAGTTATGTCAAATACAAGGTTGTTACATTTAATTAACAACATGTCGGCTTCCATTATTTACTAATTGTCACTAATTGGCAGAAAAATGTCAGCTGTTTTCACATTGTTTTAATTTAAAATGTTTTTTGTACAAAATTCTTTTTAAATATGCAATGTTTAAAGCAGCAGTTTCCAACATGTTTGTCACTGTGAATGTGCTATGCAAAGAACTTTGGCATTAGGTCCAAATACAAAAGGCTTTGTTGTAGGTTTATATTGAAATTGAAGTTTTACTAAAGGTGTTTAATGGATAATATTTTCAAAAAACAATTTAATCAAAATTATAGATATGCACTACGCAACAATGTTGATGATGCCGCAAATGAGATTGTGTCGTTTATAGGAGTGATGCTAAAAGTGTTCAGATAGTTCGCACTTGGTTCAGGAGATTTGGAGCTGGTAATTTTAATTTGGTAAATGAAGACTGTAACAGCCGCCCATGTACAAATATGGACCTTATCAACGTCATGATCGACGAAAATCAGCGATGTTCTTATTGCGATTGGCGTATGCTTAAACATTCCTCGAACAGTGGTACTCTTTAACCCTGTTTTCATATGCGATTTTTTTCTTCATCGAAACGATCAAAAACTCTTTTGAACAGACTAGTTTGCGAAGACGAGACATAGATCTATAATGTTAACCCTGAACAATATTTGTCAAATAATAAGCCTTTAACAGTAGCAAAGTCAGGTAGGTCTTCAGCCAAAGAAAGTTTTAACGTCAATTTATTGTGAACTGCTTTTGTAAGGTAAAACTATTAATTTAACTAAATACCGTTTCCAACTGGACAAATTAAAGAAAATAATCAACACAAAGTGCCCAAAATCAACAAAACGGGCTAGGCGTCATTTTTTAGCATAACTAAACCCACGTGTATTTAGCTTTTTCAAACAAATTTTTAACAATTACTTTGATGTTCTACCTCACCTTCTGTATTTTTGGATATTGTCCCATGTGATTATAATAATAGTTCCCCATAATAGGCCTTGAAGGCCCTTTGGCGTCGTAACAGGATAGATGTGCTACAATCTAGAGCCTACGGTAAAGAAGGGTAGTAACGTGGCTAGCGCTACGTACCGACCGCCCATTATTACCCCAGAGTTTGACCTTCAGGTATTCATTTATTGCAGCCTGAGTCGAGCTGGGCCGTAAAAATGCCAGCGATTGAATTGGCGAGAGCGGGATTCGAACCCGCAACTCTTGGTTTCGTAGTCTAACGATCTATCCACAAAACCACCACGGTTCCCATGTGATTATGCCTTCATTAAAACAAAATTTACATTAGAAGATTTAGTTCACTACATAACATAAGATTCACTTGGCATTATCAATAGTAGATTTTATATATACATATATGAGATTTGTAAGATAAACTATGTTTCTAAAAGAATCTGGGCATCCACTTTTGAAGAATCATGTGGCATGTATTAATAGGATGTCGGTCCCCTTTAGCATCAGTTATAGACTACACTCATTTGGGACGTCTTTCCACCAGCTTTTAATGTAGAGCTGCAGTAAGTACTGATGATAGGCGCGTAATCTGTGTTCCAATTCTTCTGAGATGTATTCGACCGGATTGAAATCGGGACTAAACGTATCGACAGAACAGTTATCCTGTTGGTAGGGGAAAGGTGCTTCCCCCAACTATTGCCAGAGAATTGGAAGCACAGAGTTATTGTGAATATCAAAATACATCTCAACGCTTGTCTTTCTGGCTACAGGAGCTAATGGACCCAGACTAAACCACGAAAACCAGCTCCAAACCAGAATGATCTTCTACCAAACTTGACTTTTGGCACAATACGGTCAGTTCTATTGGCATTTGCCAAACCCAGACAAATCCATTGGATTACCTTTGTACCAATGTAAGCGAGGTTTGGCATCGGCCATCTTTATGTTGGGCTTATGAACTCCTAACAGTCCTCGTGCTGGCGACGACGTCAAAAGTACTTTAAAAACCACGAATGATCATTGCTACCGAGGACATCCGACTTTTCATCGGTGTCTTTAAAAATTAACAGCTGCGATTATTAAGTTTATGCGGTTTACTACTTCGTTTCGAAGTAGTTTCACATCTGAGACGTCGTCATTTTGTAAATGCCATCATTTACCAGTTGATTTAAGTACTTGCAGCAAGGGCGATTTCTCACGAATCGATCTGTTGCAACGACAGTACCCAACGGTCATGCTATGTTTAAAACGACTTATCTGTACCTACTTACTCATAATGTAATGTACGTGTATGACATACACATTCTCCTACCTGCACTTTTATCTTGTTTTCTGATTTTTCAGTATGCGTAATATCCAGATACATATGTAGCCAGTAACTTTGATAGGAAGTGGTTTTTTGAAGTGGAGATTTTTAGGTATTGTTGGGTAAAAATGCTAAAATACCATACACCAAAATGCCAACAGTTGCCTGATGTTTTACAAAAAAATAATAGTCACTTTATTTAAAATTGAACTTATCACTCCTGAAATATTTTTCTCAGTTAAATATTTTGAAATATCGTGTTGACTGTTAGGAAGAAACTTAAGTTTCAACGAGCATATTCGAAAAAGGAATAAAACTGCTATTTTATGCGCATTTGCTTTTAACACACGTACGTGTATGGCAGGGATTAAGGAGACTTGCTGCTGATGACGCTCACTCTGCTACAGGTAACAGCTCTTGACCATTGCTAACGTGAAAAGGTAGCTTTGCTTTACTTTTAAGTGAAGCTTCTTTTTTGGCCTTTAAAAGCGACAAATCAAGTTCTATTCTATTTATGAATTCTTACAGTTTCTTTGTGAAATCAAGGATGGTGTTTCTTATAACAAGGTAGAGTCATGTTTCCATGAAATTTACATCGTAATTGGGATTTTTCAGGTGGTTGAGGGGAAAATGTAATTTGTATTATTTTATTGTAATGGTAATTATTCGGTCTACAGTCCTAACTTAGATCATGGCTTAACATCTAAGAACATGTGCCACCGTGCATGGTGATCTCGCTAAAGTAAAAATCATTTCCTCATTAACCGCCTAACATAATTTGAGGTTGGTCTTGAATTTTATTTACAGTATTGAAGCGGCGTCTCATTAGCTGAGTTTTATTTTAGGAAACAAGTCGCACAGTGGGTTAGGTCAGTTTAGTGGTTTAGTGGGTTTTGATCGTTTTTCAACAGCGTGCTACATGTTAAGATTCTGCCAGTGATGTAGATTAAATTTTGATTGTTAGACGACACTATTGATCTGCCCATAAGCTTTGGCAACATTTTTCAACGTCTTGCTGATGATTCAACACTCGCTACTAAAAGCTTCACAAAACATTTTCAGTATTTCGGTTAAAGATTCGATGAGCTTCATATAAATTAAGATGGGATATTGCTAGTCATTGGCGATCGTATAGTGGCTCAAACATGTTCTTAAATAACCATGTACCATATGAGCAAGAAGTGATCAAGTTTTGCACTTTTACTAATCGCTTTATGGTAATTATAATTTGATAACCTTTTGTTATTATTAATAATATTAAAATAATAGCTTGAAATTTCTGTATAAGAAAAGATCATCATTTAAATCTTTATACGGGGTAGATTTGAGAGTAGTAGATATTTGTAGAAAAATTACGTACATTACAAACTAACTGATTTTATTTGGGTTCATCATTGTAAAGCAATGAAAGCAATGTATATCTTTACTAGATTTGAATGAAAAATAAGACACAAAGTTATACTGCATACATTTTACGTCTTGCCACACACTATCAGAGGAAATAAAATAGAAAACAATTTTTATTTTTATATTTACAAATACTTATTCTATACATACATACATACGTACGTACGTACATACATACATTACTATATATATATACATACGTACATACATACATATCCACGCGCGCACATACGCAATTTAGTTGGTTAATTTTTCCTAAAATCCAAGACTATTATTTAAAACTAGCAGAGCATTAATTTGTTGCTAGTAGCAATCTGCTACCCGAACAGTTGTAACCACACTGTGCCGGAAGTATACAAATACAAAGAACTGATTTATCATTACTCGTCACTTGTTATTGACGAAAATTCATAGAAATCGTGATAAATGACTGAGTTCTGTCGATTTTTTAGTTAATGAATATGCTATTGAATTACGACTGTTTTTTAAGTAATACGAATACGAATACCCGTGGTTGAGGACGGGTTGCGACGCTGACGGACCCGGATTCAATTCCCTGTGCTCTCTGATGTCAGGCGAGTGGCCCACTCAGACACTAAAAATAATTGAGTACCTGCGTTCACTCGAAAATAATGGCGATCGTCTAAGGCGCGGTGCTTGCCACATCGCCCCGCACCAAAGATGGTGTGCAATGACTGGGTAGAGAAAGCGAACATATGAGAGCTTTAACCTCTCAGTTCACAGACCGTGCTCCCACGCGGGGCGTAGGCCTTACTATTATTATATTATTGCTGTTAATATTGCTGTATGCAACTTCAACGATGGTATGAAGAGCATTTTACAAATTATTAAAATTATGGGGATGGATAGCGGTGTGCAGTCATACAATTTTTGTTTGGAAGCATCAAATACGCCAAACATTCTTTGACTGATGCGGCAAAAGAGGCATACTCCAACATTAAATCATCGAGAAAAGGAGACGAGGAGAACTATTTGAATGTGGAAGAGCAGCTTTATGGTACCGGGATCGCAGATTAACGGTAAACAAATTTAAAGTCAAATTTCTCATTATTTTTCTTTCTAAAACTCGTTTCAAAACTTTAAACGCGTTTTTCTCAAAACACAATTTTTTAAATTGGCACGCAACATAACTCGAACAATTTTCAATATTTTTGTTTGAAATTTTAACCACACATTGAAAATAACATTCTCCAGAGAAACACATAAGGCTTTTTCGATAAATTAATTTAAACAGTTTTTATAAACAAATAAAGGCCGTTTATTTGTTGAAATTTCAACTTTTTACTTCAAACACTTACCAAAAATTCAAAAATTAATATTTTGAAAATCCCGTGTGTTTTTCTAGCTATACTGATTAAGAAAATTTTTTTTTTGCAAATCAAAATTTACAGCACTTATGCTGCGTGCCTCGGAGCGCCTTTTTTAAGACGACGTCCGAAAACGATTGTATCGTCGCCATTTTTAATTATTTTTCAATGAAAAATTTTTTTTTTATATTTCAATATATAGCCAACAAGATACTTAAAAGATTTTTCTTATCACCTTTCCTTCCACCCCAAAAAAATTTGTGAAAAAATCAGTTTTTTTCGAGCGTTTACAGTGGTGTTACCCCTTAAGGCAGCAATATAAATAAACAAAGTATTGTGTCCGCTCAGCAATAAGTGGTTATTCAAATTTTCACCATAAATCGTATTATGCTAGTTTGTGCTGAAAATTGAAATTTTTCTGGTTAGAAGTGAAAAAGCGATTGTCGATTATTTTTAGGATAAAGTATTTTCTAAGCGACAAATCAGAAAACGGTGAAACGAATTTTTCCTACTTACCATCGATGGATGAGTTGTCATAATTTTCTAGTTGGTCCTCTATCTGTTTTCTTGACTTTTTCTTCTGTAGCAAAGTTCAAATCGAGGTCTTTCTAGTAAATCCGATTTCCCCGACTACGACATTTTTCCATAATTTGCTTTTGATATATTCGTTTATGAGAATTTCAGAAGTGATTAGGTCTTCTATATATTTTGTTCTCTTTAATTGCAGTTGGCTTCTTTGGTATTTCAATATATATAAATATAATTTGATTTTATTCATTAGCTGCACAATAGGTGTATGTTATACGCAAAGCATATAATTTTCGTAATATTTATCATACCTATATTATTCATTCTTTAATTTTATAACTTTTCGTTATGTACATCTGATCCACGTATTTTTAACTCTTCTTTTTTTAGTAATTCAAATGTTTTTATCATGAATCGCTGTTACTTATCGTATGAATTTTTCTTTAAATATTCGCATTTGAGTGTATGAGCATAATAACTTCAATAATTATTTAAAACAAAAAGTATAACATTTGCCCGCCGTACCGACCACAACCAGTTTTTGCCGCTAATGCAATTATTCTTTCTTTATTGAAAATTATGTTAAGACTAAGGAATTGTAAAAAGTCGAGCAGCTCGTTAGCGTCTAAAGTTTTTGCAATCCGCCAACCCAAGAAGTCGATTTCCAAACAGTGTCCTTCAAACTTTAAAACGAAAACCAAAACGTTCTGCAATAATTGCGCATTTTTATCTTCGCTGACAGCTGTAGAGCCTTATAATTACCCAACTGACATGCTATTAATTCTGGATACCAATTTTAAAGGTGGAATTATTTATTCTTGCATTGTTCTTCGCCGAGCACAGCAATTTAAGGATCCCTTAATACATAATTGCTGGCCATACAAAGTTTCATTTGTGGGATAATAATTTATAATAATCGTTTTTATTTCCGACTGCCGGTTATTTTGCTGTAACGATCGGGCAAAAAATAACGAAATGAGATACACCTCACATGTGTGCTGTACCTGACTTTTCTTGTTCACAACTCGAACGAGTCTTGGTTGGGCAAGTTCGACCTCTTTTTGTCCGAGCTGCATTGAAATTTCAGCCAATAACGCACTGAAATCGTCGGAGTTATCGGTAATCGTTTAAAATTGTAAATTAGCTGTCGATTAATGCGAGAACCTACCGACGTGTTGCTTAAGTAGAAAAAAAGTGTTCGCCGGGCGTATTTTCATTCGGCGCCGTAAGCGCGGCTTTCTTTAATTACCGGCCGGTGGAGGTTTCTTAATCCGTCTGCATTTTGGAGGCTTTATTTATCTTTAAGGAATTTCCGCGTACGCTTGAATCTTGCTTGAAATTACCAAAATAGTGGTCTATTTTCGGGCGAGGATGAACTTATTTTCGACGTGTTTATAGCTCACTTTTGTTAAGACATTTTTGCTGTTCATTTCATTTGCTTCGCGGTTTTATTGGGGATTGAAAGATATGTGAATATTAATAGGTGGTTTATGACTGAAAACAGTTAGATGGTTGTTCTACTTGTAAGCAGGTGAATGTGTAGGGTTTTCGAGTTGTTTGAAAATAATTGCCAATTGCTTTATTGGTGCTCAATTTTGTTCTATACTTTTTTTATCATCAAATGATTACTGTAAGCCTATTTTTCAACTCTTCAAATCATTTGGCAAAGTATTTAAGGTTAGAATTGATTAATTAATTATATTTCTAAACTTACACGTTACTGCTTTTGTGCCACTTATTATTTTATAGATGACTGTATATTTGATGATTTGGTCTGTTGAGTTATTGTTTTTGATTTTAGACGCATTCTGTGGTTTACCTGGAAATGCCAGGCACCGCTCTATTAAACATGGGATCGATTTGCAATTTACTTTTTTGATAATTGCACAGATCTTCAAATTGTGCCCTTATTTAGAGTCATGGCTTGGTTAAGTGAGCGTTAGTAATCTTATAACACGTTAATGGTTTAGATGAAGTTATAGTAATACTGTTAATTACTAGTATTTGATTTGAACTTTATTTGTTCTGTTAGGATATCGAAAATAAGAATATACGGTAATCAAAATAAAAATATTTCTAGCAGGCTACTACGGCTCAGTCTATAAAGGATTCATTGGAAAACGGGGAGGGTGCATAGTTGATGAGTTGTGAAATTGGAATTGTTGTGGGGCTTAAGCTTGTATAAGCGAAGAGAAAGGTAAAAATTAATTATTTTGTAAATTTTATATAGAGCGTTGCAAAGCTCTTAGTCGATTAGAAATAAAAATAGTTAAGCGATTATCGTTTCGGTACAATTAAATTTGTTGCTTCAATTAAATGTTAAAATGATCTAGTTCCATATGGCGTAATCTTTATAGTCTGTTCTGGTACAGGACCAACTGTTAAACCATATCTTACTATTAATTTACATAGTTGGGATGGTTTTACCTAATGTGTATTATAATTTGTATAGAGTTTGCAGGTAAGTATGTTTTTGCTGGATTTTTACGAACTACGAGAATATGTCATCAACCCCAATATCGTGAGATCCTGCAAGTCGGGGGTTTGTTTTTGGCTGTCGTAAACTCCAACCTTTAACCCTCGGTGCTAGCAAGTTTGATATCGATTAGCTGAAACAAAGGAAATTCCAGCTGAATCCCCTAAAGAATGGGTATTGCTTCACGTAGCGGCTAGTTGTCTTCTGCATTCGACCAACGTACCGTTTCATCGGTTTGTAAATAGCAGAATGGGAAATGACGTTCCTACATCGGACGGCAATTCTCATTTTATTTGTAATTTTGGTGCTTGAATTACATAATGAATTCATGAATTACATAAGAACGGAAACCCAACTGGATTACGGTGAAAGAACACGCAAGACTGGAGAATCCTGCAGATTTCGTTCTCTTAGCTGATTATGCGATTCAGTAATTTGCCCACGTAACCTACATACAGACATTAAGGATGTGATGTAATTGCCGAAAAGATTTCCTTCGCCTCGGGTCGAATACTCTATGGTGTCGGATCTTTAATGAAATATGACATCATACGCTTGGAGCCTCGTACATCGTTACGTCGACGAGCGATGGCGGGGGGTAGAGGGGGATTGTGGGTTGTTTTAAATTCGGATTGAAAATGAATCTAGCCTTGTGAATTTGGCGGCGCGCCAACGGGCCGCCTTACGCGGATTCAAAGTGCATTTAACATTTGCGTAATTGTTTATTTTGTCAGTTCCTTTGATTTACTATATCCTGGTCGGTTCTAAAAATGCAAGAAAGGAAACGGACCACGCCTTTATTAGAATGACAAGTGGTTTGATTAGACCTTAAAAAATGTCTAGTTTGTTTGCCTGATTGTTGGTAAATTGATTAGTGCATTTAGAGTGTTGAGCGAAATTGGTTTATCTTTTTAGTTCTACTGAAAAGTATTCTTGGTGACCTTGATGTATGACTAAATTAATGATTTTCTAGGTAGGATCGGATCACTCTTTATAAAACGACAAAATAATCATCGCTTTAATTTTGTCTTACTTATTTATTATTATTTTTTTGTTTTGGAAAACCAGCACTTACAAATGTATATTGTAAAGGGTGGTCTAAATTGAACTTTAAGAAGGTTTTTTTTGCATACGCAGTCCTAGTTAGCACGATTACCACCTACACACCAATTTGCAGAACTAGCACGGTGTGTTAAATGGTCAAATACCCCTTATGATGATTTATGTATATATGTCGAATTTAGAAACTAAATTACCCCAGGTGGGCAAGGAAAAAGTACCGAAATCTCACACTGCTACAAGCAGTCAGCCTCGAGGATTCTGGGGGAGGCAAAATAAAGAAACCCGAGTCACAAGAATCAATACGAAACAAATATAAATGTATATCGCTACCTATAATATAAAAACTTTGAGCAACGAAGAGAGAATGACGGAATTAGAAAAAGAATTAGATGGTATAAATTGAGATATTTTGGGATTAAGCGAAACACACTTAAAAGGAGAAAACTGCAGTACTCTGAAATCAGGACACATACTATTTCACAAAAACAGAACCATCCTCAATATGGAATAGCTCTGATAATATCCAGGAAATATACTAACAAGATCGATGAATTAAAAGCAATATCAGAAAGAGTTATGTATGTTACATTAAAATTAAGTAACAAATATAAACTAAAGATCATACAGACATATGCTCCTACAAAAGACCATCCGGATGAAGAAGTTGACATGTTCTACGACGACATTACAATGGTATTAAAAGAATCAAAATCACAGTGCACGGTAATAATAGGTAGTTGTAACGCAAAGACTGAAAGGAAGAATAAAGACGACGGTATATTTATCGGAAAATTTGGACTAGGAGACAGGAACGACAAAGGAAACAAATTAGTAAACTATCTTCACGAAAACCAGTTATATGCGATGAACACCTTTTTCGAAAAACTACAGCAAAGGAAATATACATGGATAAGTCGAAAGGAGTAATTAAAAATCAAATAGATTACATTATAATAGACAAAAAAAAAAAAACAAAAGATGTATCAGTGTTAAATAAATTTAATACAAGGAGTGACCATAGGCTAGTGTGAGCTAGACTAGAAATTAATATAAAGCGGAAAAGACACTACCTGATACAAAGGAGAGAGAAAATATATACCAAAGAGTATAAAACAAAATAAAGGAAGATACCAACTAGAAATAGCTAATAAATTAAAACACCTGGATGACCAAGAACATCTAAGTTTAGATCAACAAGTAGAAAAGGTAACAGAAGCAATTAAAACATCTTTAAAAATAGTTTCTACGAAGCAAAAATCCCCAGTAAAATCTAAAAAAATAAACAAAGAACCTGAAAAACTAATAATAAAAAGGAGAAATTTGTTAAGAGGTACGGTAGAATATGACGAATTAAACAAAAGAGTCAAAAAAGAGATTAGAAAGACATACGAAAATATAACACGGAGTTAATACAACAGACAATAGAAGACATGAACATGAAGGTCCTAAAAACAAAAAGATCTAAAGGCAAGACCAAAGTATACCAACTAAGAAACAAGAATGACGAACTACTTACTAGAAGGAAAGACATTAAAGAAAGAACAGAGAAATTCTATAAAGCCCTGTACAAAACCGAAGATAACAGATTACTCGAAGATATACCTCAATTACAGAGGATAATTCAGAATGTTAATTCAGAAAAGATTTTCCAAATAGAAACTGACGAAATAGAAATGCCACTGTCAAAAAGAAAGAAAAATAAACGAACTCCAGGAGAAGACAGTATTACTGTAGTCCTGATCAAAAAAGGAGGACCTCAACTTTTAAAAAGTAATAAAAAGCTTTTAAACTGGTGCCTCATGGAAGAGAAGATACCTGAAATATCACACAACGCACAAATTGTACTAATACATAAAAAGGGATAATACTAAACTTGAAAACTATTGCCCCAAAAGCTTGTTTCCGCATCTGTATAAGTTACCAAAATAATAGCCAACCGCCTTACAAACAAAGCTCGACTGTACCAAGCACCAGAACAAGCAGGCTTCAAAAAAGGAAGAGTTTAGTTACCACGGATCATATTTAAACTATACGTAGCCTCATCGAAAAGTGTACAGAATACAACGTCCCATTACACCTAGCCTTCATTGACTACGAGAAGGCGTTTGATTCTATAGAAATAACAACAATAATATACGCTATGAACAACGCCAGAATAGATTCCCGGTAAACCAATTTAATTAAAAATATTTAGAACATCGCTACCTTGACAATCAAAATAAGTGAAGATATCTCCACGGATAAAACGACAAGAGGAGTAAGGCAGGGAGATACGATCTCACCCAAGGTATTTAAAACCTTGCAATGAAAGATGTTTTTAAAAATCTACAATCGGATAATCGAGGAATTAATATAGACGGCAAAAGACTCGCCCATCTAAGATACGCGGACGATGTAGTTCTCATTGCAAATAATATAGAAGAACTGCAGAATATGATAGAGGAATTGGTGGTAGAGTAGGAGAAACTCGTACTAAAACTAAACGCATCGAAAACAAAGGTTATGAGCCCAGATCTAGAACAAATACTAATAAACGGAAAACAGATAGAAAAGGTTATTGAATATATATATATATATACCTAAGACACACAATTAAATTTGGAAAGGAAAATCAAGGTGAAGAAATAAACAGAAGAATAAAACTAGGATGGGCAGCTTTCGGACGACTTTCGTACGTACTCAAGTCAGATATCCCAAATGGTCTAAAACGTGAAGTATATAACAAATGTATCACACTGTATTGACATATGGATTATAAACCATGATATTGACAAAGTACTCGGCGAATAAATTGAGGGTAGCACAACGAGACATGGAGCGCGCAATACTGGAAGTAAGCCTCAGAGATAAAATTAGGAATGAAGAAATAAGAAGGAGAACTGGGGTCGAAGATGTAATAAAGATAATTAGTCACAACAAATGGAATTGGGCGGGGCATGTTGCCAGACAATCACATGACCACTAGATGAACAATATAATTAACTGAAGATCCAGGACTACGAAACGAAGTGTAGGAAGACCTCTAAAACAATGGGCGGACGATATAGTGGAAGTGGCTGGAAAAAAATAGCAGAGATTAGCAAAGCAAAAAGACAAATGGAAAATTAAAAGGGTGGCCTATACCCAAAAGTGGATTACATAAAAGGCTGAAGAAAAAGAAGAAACCCTTCACACTCTATAACAGTCAAGTTTGAAAGCAGAAATCTTTTGTCAGGGTCGGAACTGTTAAAAATCTTAGATAAAAGTATTCCTGACAATTCTGGTATCGAGTTTGATGATGAAAAGTGAAGATGAGTATTTACCTTGAGACAATGAAGATTTGATTTTCAGCGACAATGAGTATATGACTTTAGACATTGACGAACATGTGCTTTGTAATGTCGATGTGTTAGTTTTAATACCACTACAGCAACTGTGGTGGATAATGAGATAAAATTGGAAAACTCAATGAAAATGTGTTCGTTTACCCAAAATTAGGAATTACTGATTCCACTTTCCGGAAACGAGGCCATAAACCGTTTGAAACATATGATCACTGATTTTGTAAATGAAATCATTGAACAGACAAATCTTTATGCTGTATCAGTTCTCCTTGCACCACAAATTAAAGAAAAATTAAGGATTACTGTTTGGAAAGATGCAACTATCGATGAATTCTTAATTTTTGTGGAATTTGTGGCTTCATATGCATATCAGACAATAGAATAACGATTACTGGAAAACAGATTCATTATTTAGCATTAGAATTTTTGCTCAGAATGTTTTTGTTTATAATGCTTACTCTTCATTTTACGAAAAATTCCTGAAACTGGCGTTCCAAATGATCGACTGTATGAAGTAAGGGGAATTATAAAATTATTCATTCAGCGAATGACCCAAATATATTATCCTATTGGAAACTTAGTCTGGATGCATTGTCTTATGACGGTCGGCTTGCTTTTTGCCAATATTTTAAAAATAAACTCCATAAGTACGGAATTACATTGTATATGTGGACAACTCCTAACGGGCGTATTCTATTTTATAGTCTACATAGGGATGCTGAATGATTTTGGTGACAAGGGGATTTAGAAAAGTTGATATGAATTTGCTGGATGGAAAGTTAAATATGGGTTATCGCTTATTCATGGATAGTTATAACAGTTTCCATTTTGCATAGTGTCATCTTAACAAAAAGATTCATTGCACAGGAACTGTACAAATGGATCACAAGAAAAGTAAAAATAATGAGATTGAAAAAAGGAAATATAGTAGCGAAATTTACCGATGGCGTAATGGAGGAACAGAAGGGATGGAACAGTGGAAGTACAAAACAAGCGAAACCAAATTATTAATAAACTAATGTCAATAGTACACCAGGACCAAATGTTAATAGACTATCCGTGCGAACGGAATACAATTAGATAGCCTACTACAATTTTATTTACATTTTGGAGTTGATATTGATATATGCTTACCAATTATATAAATATTTTGAAAGTAGAATGACATTATATGATTTCCTCATGTCGGTGTTAAAAGCAATGTTAAATTTTGTTTACTCAAATCCCTTTGCAAAAAAGGCATGAAGAAGACGAACATGGTTTGACAGTGCTTTTTTTATTTTTGTTTTTATAATAGTTTAAACTTGTTACAATAATTTAGACATTTGTTTTAAATATAGTGTATGTCCAGGTATTTAATTTAGTAAATTAATACACACGCGCTGGCGCGTGGCATAATTACTAGAGTAAAGTTTGTCGGATAATGCCAATTATGCTCTTGTGTGTGAACATCTTGATGACCCAAAATTTATTTTGCATTTGAAGCAAAGAAAAAAGTGTATTGTTCTGGGCTGCAAAAATCGACATTTGGCACCTGGGTTAACTTTTGGGGTAACAGTTAACATGTTAAAGAAAAATTAGCTTTACGATTTTTTTTTTTTTTGGAAAATGATCTTTCGTTCTCTAAAATTCAGTTCACAAATGTACGACATTTCTGGGGGTTTTGGTGGACTTTGTCATCACTTGTATCAACTGTACAAATTGAAACTTCCAATATTCACAGAACACATTTAGATCCTAAAGTTCAATTTGATCACCCTATATATTAGCATAATTTTTGTGATAATAATGTCGCAAATGTTAGTTCATCTATTTTATATCTACGCCTGACACGTAATTAGATATCATTTTTTGTGGTGCTAAGTATATAGTTACGATATTAAGCGTAAAGGTATCATATTTATTTGGTATAATTGAAATATGCGGAAGCATAGATAAAATACTTAAAATAAAACCAATATGTAAATTATAAGTAATCTGATTTGATTTCTTATTAAACCAGTTGTTACTAGGTCGTGTTGTTTATAAATATATACTTTGTATAATATGAATGAACATCCTAATACTTGTATTTTTGTATGCGCTGTCGAGAAAAATAACATCACGGCTTGTATTCAAATACGTCCTATCTCAATAGAACCGCTTTTTTTGTTATTCAGCATACATAATAGGTTTCAATCTGTCAAATCAACATTAGAAGTCTAATCATCGTTAGTGCCCATTGTCGGACTAAGAAGATAAACGACTTGGTTCGTTTAGGTGTCAATTAGGCTGAAGCGAACTCGGTTGCAACCTTTCCAAACCCGAGCGTAGATTGATCGAGCTGAATATCTTGATTATGCGTTCAGTAGAAGCGAATGAAGCCTGATAACGTAATCAATCAGCGCTGGAATGCTCGGAATCACATTAAAACCATATAAAAGCAGACAACAGACGCACCGCCGATTTCCGTTACATGGTGACAACCAAGCGAGGGTGTTTTGCTCATTCGCAAGCGAATTGATTTTAGTGGATTGCCTAAGGCCCCGACTGTAACGAAGTCGTTCGAACATGTCTTAAATGACAGCCAGGTGAATATGACAGGCGTCATGCTGCTCTCTGACAACCTCACGCGCAGCTGTTTACCGTTAGGTGACCAGCTCAAATATTTGAGCACATGTGCACCTGCATATTAGTTGAAATTTTAATTTTATTTCGTGCTGGTAGTTTTAGTACCAGATCGTTTATTTGTGTAGGTATCTGCAGCTGACGCTATTCTTTGGTCTCTTCTATGTTTCCTTTTATTCTCTACCGTTTTAATTTTCTGTTCTTTTATTCTATTTTTATATTTATTGAATCGATTTGGGTAGCTGCGATTTTATTACTGTGGTTTTGTTCTTCGGCAGTGGTCATGAAAGATGAATTTATTATTAAATTTTGTTAACAATTGTCAGAATTGTTAATAAAGCATGGATGACATTAACAGCACTCAAAGAGTGGAAAACTTCGGTAATAATTGCAATCTTCAAAAAGGGAAATCAGATGGAATGCTCCAATTACCGTGGAGGGTATTTGCTTTGTTCAGCCTGTAAGTTGTATTAGATGATCTTGATGAAAAAAAGATGAAGGAAAGGTGTAGAAGATAAATTACATGGGACACACAGCGGATTTAGACCACATATTTAGAAATTAATAATAGAATCACGACAAAGATAAAAATGTTCCATGGTATCAATAGAGGATTTATTAACAAAAGAGAAATTAGCAATAAAACAAAAATGACAGTCTATAAAATCATATACTTACTGACATTACTATACGGATGCGAAACGTGAGTTTTAACCGAGATGTTACACAAAAAATTCAGGTCGTCCTAGAAATGAAATATCTGAGAAGAGTAGCAAAACTAACTATAATGGACCAAATAAGGAACAATGATATAAGAGAAAAATTGAAAATAGAGTACTAGGAAGTATATAGGGAAGGCCTCGTTACGGTGGTGGGGCATATGAAAAGAGTACCTGAAGAGAGGCAAGTTAGACAAGTATGAGAGCGCAGGGTACTAGCAGGAGAAAGAGAGGCAGGCCAAGTATGATGTGGGGTAAAGAAGTAGAAGACTTACTGAAGAGCAGAGGGTTACTTTGGAAAGAGGCTGAAAATCTAGAAAGAGACAGGAACATTTGGAGAATATTGGCGAAATAAAGATGGAAATAATGGAATGCACATGCTATTATATGATATTATTTAGTTATTAATTCTAAGAATGAATTACTTCGTTATGTATAAAAAGGTTATTACATCCTCTACACTTAATAGTAAAAGAGGGATAGATTATATAATGGGGGGACCGGAAAGTAATGTGGTTTCTGCGCATGTCGATATTCGTTTGTCATTTATCAGCTCATTGTGTACTTCAAAGTCGTGCCAAAGACATTTTAAGGTTAGACTTGTTTACTCGTAAATAATTAAATCTTAATTTTTTTGCAATATATGGTGAAATGGCCAGCCAAATAGCATAAGAGGTACATATTCGCCATTGTATGCTATTCGAGTTTCACAAGGGTGGTAACGCAACAGTTGCTACCAAAAACATTTGCGATGTTTATCCAAGTGCATTAGACGTTCGTAAATTCGGTAGTTTTGTAAGTTCAAATCCGGTAATATTGATCTTTCCGACTCGAATCGATCTGGAAGACTTTAGACAATGATATGTTAGGGGGGCGGAAGTGGAAGCAAATCCGTGTCAGACAATATAGGAACTGTCAAACACTTAACCAAGCTTGGACGACCATTCAAGAACATTTGCAGCAGATTGGTAAAGTAAATAGAGCAGGTGTTTGGGTCCCGCATAATCTGTCCGAAGAAAACAAAGCTAACCGGTCCACCGCATGCAACTTATTGCTTCAGCGGCACAATACAGAAGCTTTTTTTGATCACTGGAGATGAAAAATGGGTCTTCTATGATACGAAGTACAGCTAAGCCAGGTTTACATCTCAAAACGGCGCTTTTGTGTGTTTGGTGGAGTTCATTTTAAAGTGCTGAAACTTGGACAAACTGAATGCAGACCTTTACTGTGAACAATTGGATCGAGTAAATCAATCTTTAATTGAAATGTGCCCAGCGATAGTCAACAGAAAATGCGTTCTTCTGCAACACGATAATGCATGACCGCACTGCGAAAGACGATCCTGAAAAAAATTAATGAATTATAGTGGGAGGTATTACCTCACCCACCATACTCGCCCGATATTGCACAATAGGATTTCCATTTATTCCGATCGCTACAATATTTTCTAAGTGGCAAAAATCTAAAAATTTGGATCATATCCAAAATGCTATCTCCGGATATTTTGCTCAAAAACCCATTGATTTGCGTCGATCCGGCATTGCAAATTTGCACACTAGATGGCAAAAGGTTGTTGATAACTTAAATTTTATCTGTTTGAATTTAATGGAAAAAACGATATTACTTTCTGGTCCCTCTAAATATATAAATTTTGTTGGAAGATTTTGTAAGAATAGTCTTTTACACAAGCCTTTATTTCACGATTTTAAAAAATTTTAACGTATTTTTCGTTTCATGCAACCATGCAATAAGAGACTAATTGGTCTATAGCTTTTGAGCGTGATTTTTCTCCCTTTTTTTTTTGTAAAATCACTACAATCGCATTATTTCAATTTCAAAGTATCCTTTCGCTTGTAGATGTTCATTAAAAAGTATTTGCAGTTGTTTCAAATGAAATTTTACACTTTCTTTTAACATTTCCGGTGGCATTCTACCTTTTCCTGTTGCTTTGTTGTTTATGGCTTTTAATACATTTTCTATTTCTGGGGTTTCTTCTGAATTCACATTTATATTTTTTATATCATTGAACTTGTTCTGCTTTGTCAATTTTGAGTTATATAGTTGTTCGTAAAATTCTTCTTAGCTAAAGACGTTGTCACATTAATAAGAGATGCTAATGGGAATTTAATTACTGATTAGAATAAAACTTTATAAAGTATCTTTCTTTTTCTGTCACCATCGTTTAGTGTTTTGTCTATTTTATTTTTATGGCATGTTTTTTTAATTTTTTTTTATTGCTACTCTAATTTGTCGATTAAGTAATCTTGCTATATGCCTTACAGGAGTTTGAGCCATTTTTCGTCGATGGTTTCTTCACTTAGCTTGCTTTCATCCTCTTTACATATCTTATTGTACTAGCGGCATTATCCATTGCTTTTGTTGTTTTCACATTTTTTTCCTAGGTTATTGATTACTTCTCATCCTATATTGAGAAAAATCATGTCCCAACCTTAGTCCTATCCTTCCCTAATTTCACCCTTCCATTTTTCCCACATGCACGCCAAGTCGTTTAGCCCACGTGGTGCATTAGGCTGCAAACCTTCAATTAAATGATGTGATAAGAAGTACCTAGCAGTTTCTTTGATATAATAATTTAAAATAAAGAAAAATACTATAAAGGGCCTATAAGGGAAATTAATTGTGTAATAGTTGTATTTTTATGCAAGACAATTTTTTAATCATTTCAATAGTAATGCTTTGTCTTCGGGTAGGAAATTACAAGTTGTCTAGAACTATATGGCATCTTTTATTCCACGTCATCTTATCTTAAATATCATTTAAATCTTACAAATGTTCATCTTTGCAAAATAAAATGTTTTAGATGGAAATTGAATTTGTAATAATTTAGAGAAGATTTTTTGGGAATTATCTATGTAATCTAGTTCTATAGCCTAAACATCAGAAGTTGTAGAAACTTTGGAATTTGTGGATCATCTGTGATGCATTTGCTAAAAATTTTGCTACTTTAGTAGGACAACTTTTTTCTATTTATCTATTGTTAGGATTTTTAAGGCACTTCAATTTTTAAACGTTTTTGACGTCATTACTGACCCAATAAAAAGATATCATTTTGATTCCTTCAATACCATCACTACATGTAAGGTATAAGATTAAAAATTCGCTGGCATCATCATACCATAATTTGGATAATAAATGATAAGTATATATTTTATGTATAATCTAGAAAAGTAGCTGCATTGTATGAAAGAAGACGTTCTCCAATTTTTTTAGAAATGATAAATGAACAAGGAATTGTTCTACTTTATTATCCATTATGAAAATTCATTAAGATTCATTTATATTAAAATATCCACATTTGGAAGCGTTTGATAAAATTTTATTTTGTAAGCCATTTACTGTCTTGTTTCAAGGTATGACATTTTAAAATATCTAAATTAACACCAGAATATTTTTCTTGGTCTGCGTAAATATCACCAAGGTTGTCAGGTAGGCACCGCTTCCGCTGATATTTTTTTATTTCACCGCTAATAAGTTTTGTCACATTTGAGATCTGGTTCAGCTAATAGTCTTTTTTTCTTAAACAAGTTTTTAAGCTAACCAAACCTAATACAGCGATTTTTATGACTAGACTAATCCTTCTTACCATTTCTGTCAATATTTTTGTTCATAATGAAGCTTATACTTTCAGATGATATATTGCAACTTCTTCGTTCCTTAGAACAAATTAACAAAATACCTGAATTTATATGATGTGACAGTTATGAAAAAAAAAGAAGAAAACATTAAAAACCGGATAAGCCATAAAGATATTTTTTATTTTAGCCAGGTTTTGTCTTTTGGTGATTATTATAATTGAAAGTCAGAATTTATCTACCCTCATAATATGGAAAGCATAATCCAAATGCAATTGAAATTTGAAGTGAATTGGGTTTTTAGGATCTTAGGGACATCAATTCGGAAAAGTAATTTTGTAAAAATGATATATAAAAATTTTGTTTAGTTCTTTTTAATTATTGGATTCTGAATCGCAAATTAAATATTTCAATATATCTTTTTGTATTTACAGAGTTAGGCTTTGTAGAGTAAAGAAGCACTAATGAGTTTTAAGCATTACGAGTAGGTCAACTTTATACTTTAATCACATTTCATATTGGTTGCTGTAGTTAAAATCTTCAGTTTTCATATTCTTTATCTAATCTCTGTTTATTGAAAAAAATTGATAATAGTCACCGGTTAATGACGTTTAATTTAAATGGTGTTTGTTTATCAATAAATACATGTCAATGCAATACCTCTCTTTCAAGTTCTTACAATCGATGAGTCTGTTTTTGTGATTGAGAAATATCATAACTGTGTTGATAGCCGCTCTGTTCCACATTGTTACTTGTTTGTGTATGGTTCATCATATTTGTAACGTAATTATATATCTAAATGTATTGTTGCATTATTTTACTTGCGCTAAAGCAAAAAGAACTAAATATTGAAATATATAAAAATTACATTTTGTAAAATATCATATACTTTATTAGGTCTACTCAAAGTAGTTTTAACGTAACGCTGTATTCCTTCAAACCACTTTACGCCAGTTGTCTTTAGTAATCTATTTAAGCACTAAGATATATGCATGTAAAGCATTTGATAGTTTAAATTGATGCCCGCCCACACGATTGTTCTTTCGCTTTTGAAAAAAAAAATAAATCGCGCGAAACAAGGCTTAGATGATGATGACTAGTGAAGGATTCCAATGTGTAAAATTGCCCTAATTGTAGCGTAGTTCATTCTTAGTTACGTTTTTCGGAATAACACCAGAATTATTCTCGAAGAATCAACTGAAAATGACTTTTGAACAAAATGATTCCCTCCTGAGAAATCGCGAAAGATTTTCCAAAATGAAATAAAAATTCCGTAGTAAAACATTTATTTCCTCTTCTTAGTTTGTTTGGCCCCATTAGCGTTTCCGGTGTCAAGGCAACTTAAGTAAATACATAGAACAAGAATGATGCCTCAGCTTAACTCCTGAATATATGTCAGAAATTTAAGAACATAAGTATGGTCTATTCTTCCACATTGCAAAACATAAATAAAAAAAGAAATTATAAAGTAAAAAAATTCAATTACATGCTTGTTTCACAGAAATTTATTTTCAGAAGTTTCTTTAATCTGGGCTCTATTTCATTCACACAGAATATAATTTTCAAGTTCAAGGTACATAATTTCTGACTTTTGTGTCACAGATGACTAAAGTTAACTCGCATACATATGATGTTGCAATCAGAACCATACACTTGCCATATTGGTTTGTTAGCTTGAATGTTTTTTTCATTATTTTGGCTCCAAAACTAATTGGGTTTTGGGAAAAAAATCCATCTTTAACATTCCATCAGTGCATATTTTAATTTTCATAGTTTTTCTTTTGCGTTTGTTAGAATCTCAGTATTTTGAAAAGAAATTGTTCAAAACGGGTTCAGTACCCATCTGTAATTTACATAATTGTTTGATTTCTTTAAAAAAAAATAGCGTCAGAGCTGTTGTAAATTGGGTAAACTGACTTGTATATCTGGAAAAATGTGCTCAAAATTCATCAAGTACGTAGCTAAATTTTTTAAGAACTTTTAAACACACTGGAATGAATCACACTTCTATTTCCAATTGAAGTCGACTATAAATCAAGTTACTTTATGAATCCATTAATTTTATCCGCGACAATTATTATATTAACATCAGGACCTTGTAAACTACTAACTAAAAATACGAGGTGTGGCAGAAAAGTAATGAGACTGATTTTTTATTTACCAAAGTTTTATTTTTTCAAACATTAATGTTATCCCCTTCAAAGTAGTTCCCTTGGGCAGCTACACACCGATCGAGACGTTGTTCCCACTGTTGTAGCAGCGCTGGAAGTCTTCAACCGGTCTTCAGCACGTCCGTTACACTGTTTTGGGTGTTTTCTAAAGTCCCAAAATAACAAAAAGAAATCTTGCTCATTAACGATTCTGTCAAGAAAATCAAACACTTGTTTTTTCGAATTGTGAGGTTTTTTGGCATAGACCTTTCGCATGTGCAAATGTTCAGTCAAAATTTGTTGAACGGTAAATCTGTTCAAATTTAATTGTTTGCTCAACATTCTTAATGTTAAACGACGGTCTGATCTCACAAAAGTGTTCACACGTTCGATGTTTTGGTCGGTTTTCGAAGTTGAAGGCTCCCTGAACGGTGTTCATTTTCAACGTGTTCTCTGCCTTCCAAAAATGATTTGTGCCAGCGAAAAACTTGAGCTCGGGATAAAGAATGTTTCCCATAGGCATGTTTTAACTTTTTAAACGTCACCCTTGCCGATTCTGCAACCTTAACACACAATTTAATGGCACAATATTGCTCCAAATTCCGCTGTTCTATTTTGCGTGACGCACAACCAAAATATAATTTCACTAATAGCAGTCACAAAAATCACGTAGTTAACGGAACGAGTTGAAACTCGCACTGAGCTATGAGAGGGTATTTATACACGTGTTCTTTCAAGGACAACAGCGTAGCGTTGCCAGATCGCTTGCAGTGTTGCCAGTCTCATTGCTTTTCTGCCACACCTCGCATTTAAGTATTCGAAGCTATCAGTAATGCCGCCCTAAAAAACTAGGGAATTGAAAATAGGTTCTGATATTATCATTTCTCACTTTCAAGTACATGCTTTCAACATGGAAACTTTTTAAACCTTTACATTGCGTATTATTTTTGCGTGATAAAGAACTCCGGGGCATATTTCTAAAAATATGAGTCTGTGACGTTTATTTAATAAAATCGACAACATTAATGGCACTTTTCATTTTGATGCAAGAACTTCCCAATCTAAGAAAGAGTGCATGCGTGTAGAATTTAGCATTACTTCTTTTAATTTGACGATAAGACTAGATTGATGTCTTGTCATAACATTGGTGTCATTGGTACATATAGCAATGCATTTGGCCCAGTAGATATTGTACTTATTAGTACATAGTTTTTATAAGTACTAGTAGTAGCGTACAAAATAAAATGTTTTGTAGTATTTTTTGAATTATGTCTTACAAATTGGCCATAGTTGGAAATATTTATGTATTCGTCAATTTGCAATGAGAAGTACGTGCGTAGGTTATCATTGAAGAGAGATATTGTTAACTTTGCAGGTTTTATTTATTTATTATTTATTTCCCTTACTTAAAAAGCTACTGGTAAAATTTTCACCAATTGCATGTGGCTTACTGAATTTTATAATGCGAAATATAATTCGATAACTTGCGAGTAAGGTTTTTTTTAATTAGTATTGGTTATTGATGTGAAAGTGGCTTGCTTCTTGACGAGAGAGTAGCTTTCTTTCAAAAAATTCCACAGGCTTGCCTTTTTTATCTGTATGTTTGCTATTTCAGTGTTGAAGTGGCTTGGATGGCTTCATACTTTCTTTTGACAAACAACATACATTAGAAGTAACGATAAAGCCATATTTAAGATATTCATCTCCGTTCAGTTTATTTTTAGATGGTCCTAATATTTTTTAAGTTTATCTCTATTTAAAAAATAGTAAATTTAACTCTTAATAAAATAATAATAGTTATTATATTCGAAATTGCACTCAGTAGTTAACAACACTGTGTTAACATTAAGTTGGAAATTATGCGTGATCGAATTTGGCTAATTATATAAAGGCATGCCGTGGTAGCTTAGTGGATAGATCGCTAGACTACGAAACCAAGAGTTGCGGGTTCGAATCCCGCTCTCGCCAATTCGATCGCTGGCATTTTTACTGCCCAGCTCGACTCAGGCTGCAATAAATGAGTACCCGGAGGTCAAACTCTGGGGTAATAATAGGCGGTCGGTACGTAGCGCTGGCCACGTTACTACCTTTGTGTACCGTAGGCTCTAGATTGTAGCAGATCTATCCTGTTACGACCCCAAAGGGCCTTCGAGGCCTGTTACGGGGAACTATTATTATTATTATATACATAAAGCCAAACAAATTTTCAAAAGGCCCCAGTGCCATGTAGCACTTTTTTGAATATGGTGGAGAGTTCCGAAAATACGAAGAAGAAATTGTGTTATTTGTTAAGATCTGGCACAAGTAACAAAAAACAAATTGAGCTACTAATAACAGATGTCGCCAGTCATTTGGCCGTGCAGGTGCTGTTTTATTAAGAATGAAATTGTGTACGGTAAAAGAGGTAGGAGGACGACGCGCTTTAGAAAAATTTAGGAACCTAAACTCCTAAATGGTGTAGTAGCCGTTTTGATTAGGAAAACTTTTAAAATCTTAAAATATTTTTGCCTTGAGTGCTCTCTCGTATTTATTATAGCAACACTAACTTTAAAATTTTTTACTTTATGCCATAAATTACAGAAATTTTTTTGAGAGACAGTTACTTGATAAATAAACTGATCGATTAGAACCACATTCCAGAGAATCTCTAAACTCGTACTTTTACTCCCGACATTAAATCTCGATAACCGAGACTTTTAAATGTAATTCTATTTATAATTCTAGAATAAAAAATTGTAAGAAAAAGTTATAATTTGTGCTATACGAGGGTAAGGTGAAAAGTTCTCAGCCTGACAATGAAAGACTGCGACTTTCAGTTAAAAAATGATTCTATTTTTCTACATAATCTCCCTTGAGTTCAACACACTTGATCCAGCGTCTCTTCAACATCAGTATTCCTTCTCGGAACTGAGAATCTGGTAGATTGTGAAAATATTCATCAACTTATTCATTGGATGCGAAGCGCTTCCCAGAAACAAATTTTTAAGTTTGGGAACAGATGGAAGTCTGAGGGTGCCAAATCAAGAGAATATGGGGGATGGCCAAGCAAATCATACCCCAAATCCCGCAGTTTTCCCATCGCCAACACAGATGCGCTGTCCTGGTGAAAGATGATTTTTTTCTTCTTCAAGCCAGGCCTCTTCCCGTGAATTTTGGCATCCAGCTGGTCAAGAAGGTTGGAATAATATTAGCCTGTAATTGTTCTGCCTTTTGCAAGATAATCAATTAACAGGATTCGTTTCGCATTCCAAAACACGCTGGCCACCTTTCCGGTAGATGTGATCGACTTCGCTTTCTTTGGCGCTGAACCACCGGCTTCCACCCACTGCTTGGACTACTGTTTCGTTTCTGGCGTGTAGTGGTGGACCCATGTCTCATCCATGGTGACAAATCATCGCACAAAATCGGTCGGATCCCTGTTGAATCGGTCCAAAGATTGCTGCGAAAATCGTTTGAGCATTTGCTTTTGATCGGCATTCAGCAAATGTGGCACCCATCTTGCGCAGAGCTTTCGCATCTCTAATTCTTCGTGCAAGATGTTTCGCACCCTTTCTTCCGATATCCCCACAGACAGCTATCTCACTTACCTTCACTCGCCTATCGTCCAACACGATATCATGCACTTTTTCGATGGTTTCCAGTGTAGTTGCGGTTTTTGGCCGTCCTTCATGTGGGTCACTTTCGATGGATGTGCGACCACGTTTAAATTCAGCTGCCCACTTTTTAACAGTTGACATGGAAGGAGCAGAGTCCCCGTAAACTTTTGTCAACTTTGGATGAATTTTCTTAGGGGTAAATCCATCCAAAACGAAGAATTTTATAACCGCACGATATTCAAGTTTATCCATTTTAACAAAAAACATGAAACATGTCTACTGAAAAAATTCGTGTAAACAAACTACTTGAGCGAACAAGTTGAAACTAATCATACGAACTAATGATAAATGGACCCAAGCAGGAAACAATTGTTTGCCTATTGCAGCACCATCTCTGTGTCAGCCCGAGAACTTTTTACCTTGCCCTCGTAGATGGAGATTTTATATAACAAACCAGAAATAGGAGAAACAGATTTTTTACAATTTATTAATGTGCAAAAATTAATATTAACGAATAAGAGCATGAAATGCACTACTGGCTGGAAAAATATGGGTGATATAAAAATCGCTCAAATTCAAACTCGGCTAACCATATTTTCACGCTTTGTAGCCACTAATAAAACATTCTTCAGCAATGTACGGTTAGCAGTTTAAGGCAAGTTGCTTCAGATATTACGCGAAAACATTCTGCATTTTAAAGAAATTCTGCTTTTAATTTTATGCGCATATTTTACATGTTTCATTTTTTTCTTTTTTGGCTATTCACCCAGCAAAGTGCAAGGAACTCTTTAGTGCAGCATTTTAATTAGGCTTTGTGTAAATAGAACTATTTTTGGCTGGACGCTTTAAATGTTTTTTCCTTTTCTTAATTACACTAATATATTTTTTTAAATGCAAGTGTTGTGATACACTATCACCCGGTCTAAACAATTATTATTGTTTAGAATATTTGAAGAATGCTCTTCGTTAAGATTCCAGTCAAATTGGTTTTAATTTAGCATTATTAATTCGCTTAAGTGCTCTTTAAAAACCTTAAAAGCAAGGAATTCAACTTTAATTACCATGGCTTTTCAGCGAATTCGTGCTGTTTTGAAACACGAATCCTTAATTTTCTGGAACGTTAGTCAATCTAGTAGTACCACAATTTTTTTACTTTTAATTGACACCGTTTCCATCGAGAAGACCTTGTAGGTTTCGTTAGAGAAAGTTTGAGGTTTTGTTTTCACAGGATCTCAGCGAATCTGCAATCCTTGATGAAAAAAACAGTTTTCTAGCTAATATATTTTTAATTATTTGCATGTTGTCTTTGTTCTTTCTGGCAAATTATGCTTAATGCTTAATCAGTCTATTGTATGAAAGGTCCTTCTACTGTATGTAGGTGAGAAACGTAGGTAATGTGGGAACATGCCATCATTTAAATATAATTGGTAGCAGTGCACACATCCGCGTTGATACAGAACTGTTATAAACATGTTACGTTACGTTCAACGCGCGCAAGTGATTTGTAATTGGTTCTGATAACCTGGATTTGGTTTAATCTGCATTTATTTAAATAAGTAGTTATTACCCGCTATATAAATAAATTAATCATTTCTATTTGTAACGGTTGCTTTACAAATTGTGGAACTTTTAATCGCTCGATTTTTTGCTTTCTAATTTTTAGGGTTTGCTGGCATTTTAATTGAATTGTCCGCGTCAATTATAATTATTTGAATATTACATTTTTCATGCCTAGTTAACAGTGTCTTGCAATTGAATTAAGTTAAATTATGTTAAATAATGTACCGCAATACTATTTTTATTTGTTTAAATTAAAAGGCCGATGTTCTTGAACTAGTGAACTTTAGGTATGATAATCGGAAAGCTATTTTACCACTTCCGACCAAAACCATAACGTATTTTTTCCTTGCGAATCGCAATCTCGGTACCTTCCGGTGATATATTAATTTAATGATAATTGATTTACTAGATACGCAGAGTGCTCTATAATCCATTCAGCGAGTACATATAGTAATAAATCATCATGATAAGACTCCTGAACCGCCCCTGAAACGCAGAAAGATGTGCGCCGAAGCCAGGTTTACAATGTAGCATTTATAGTAATATTTTATATTTACTCCTTTGCGTTAAACAGATGAATCAGAATTTAAAAACTCGATTTTATAATACACACTATCATTAATAGTGGAATGCAAACGAAATCACCCATCCTAACCACTACAAGTTAGCCGCAGCACTAAATACGAGTGCCCAAAAATGAGTCAGTGTGTACCTGACTACTGAAATACCAGCACTTTTTCAAACCGGCCAATTACAGCGAATTGTTTAAAATAAGCGGGAATTTTTGACAGTTTTATTACTATACGTATTCGCTGAATGAATAATAGTGCAGAAAACTACAATAAAAGTAATTCGTTCTCAAGTTCCAAATTGCGTAATGAATGTTTCTCTCATAATGGTAAGAAAAAAATATTACTATATCTTTCACCTAGATTAAAAAAAGTAAATTGGATACATCGCATTTCAGAAGAATTATTAACCCTCCCTAAATATTTAATTTATAAGTACTAGTGAAGAGATTACCTATTTGATTCTTCGCAACTGAGCAATTATGTCAACTTGTCCTTTGAGTTAAGCTAGGGACAATACGGCAATTTGGACAAGGATTTTGTATTGTTGCGGACTGCTTTGTGTGACAGGTTAATTTTTAAATTTATTGTATATGTTCAGGATAAGTAACCCTTTTATGCTCACTTAATAATTTCATAGTTTTCTTTGATGCCAAGTTTGGCACCCTTGGTCTTGGGTGTGTCATTATTCACTTATGACACTGATAAAATAGCATCATTCGTGAATCATTAACTGTCGGAAGACAAATGAGATTGCTACTTAAAAATAATCATAGATTAATGTATTGTTGTGTGCTAAATATTAAATAAACAACTGTAATTTTTAAGCCATCTCAGCATTATTTAGAAATGTATTACAATATCATTGTACTTGACCAGAAGTCTCCAAATGATTTACAGCTATAATTCCGGTGTACTTTAGTAATTTTTTTCTTTTGTTTATTTTATCAAAGGAAATACTTTTTTTGTATTACTTTGGGTCACCCTGTACAATTTAGATGATGTTTAAAATCCAGACTACTATCGTCAGTTTACCTATTAATATGGGGTTTTCCTATAGAAGCTTCCATAGAAAAAGATTAGCAATTTGTTAAACAAACAATGATTTAATGGTCTTTTCTTTAAATATCTATAAAATGTATAAAAATATTGCCAGAATAATACATATTCCCAAACACATCACCAATGAACTGCATATCGTAGTATAGTTTTTTTTGTGCTCATCACTGTGCTCAATTCACAGAACACCGTCTCATCACTTAACTGCCATAACTCGTATGCTAGACTTGTCAGAAATAATTGCTGGATTACCCAGTTGCTGTCCATTTCACTTACTACAATTTATTCTTGATTCTTTGATACTACTTCTATAGTTGCCTGCAACTGAGTTGTAACACTTTTACAGATATAAGTGGTTAAGAGATTTGGTGGGCGTTAAATTTATTGCTGGAATCTGCTATAATGGCTGCAGTCTGAAATACATCCGTTGAACTCGTCATCAATTATTTCAGCGTTATCTACCTGCCCTCGCTCATGGGGAAAACAATTATACATTTTTTCTACATGTAGAACAGTAATACAACAAATGTTTTGGTGGAACTATTCTAAAATTTTGATCATAAATCATAAGTACAAAAATTATATGGATACTTCTCGAACCAAGTGTTTATAATATCAATAAGGGGCACATTATATATGTGGTGTCAAAGTTTTGATTGTATTTTTTGTACCAAAAAACGTATTTTCTATGTGTAGTGTATAGTTGTGCAAGTTAAGCATTTATTGGACATTTTAAGTGAATTTTGAGAAGGTCAAATTCCAAATTCCGCAGATATAAAAACTGCTGGAAGCATGTTTAGCTGTAACTTTGGCATTTGAAAATCAATATATTTTTGCTTGGTCTGAAAATTTTACTCCAAAATTTGGTGAAAAAACTGAATCAAAACAGGTAGGAAGGGCAGCCCTCCATGTCAGTGCGATAATCAGATTTATATATAATAATCAGCCCATGATATTTAATAAATTACTTATTTCCTTCATCATTTTGGTTATAATATTGAAAATTCACCATGTAATATTTTATTAATTGCTGATGCACTGTAATTTTGTTTATTCAGATTTATATGGTAGTTCCTTTTCGCAATTTGAAAAATGTAAGAGATTCATAAAGCTAAATTTTTTTTAAAACCCATCAGCAAGGGGTATGGTGATATATTTTCGAAAACAAGAGGAATTACTTAATCCGTATGGTGGGAAAACGAAAAAAACAGAGAAAAATGTTAACAAGAATATTTTTAATATTTATTTCTAAAAGTTTGTGTGAAAATAAGTATAAAAGCTTCTAAAATATTCGAAGCAATTATGAAGACGGAGTAAGATGCTGGAAGTTATTAATTAAAAAATTTGAAGACTAGATTAGATCTTTTTGTTCAAAGGTAAGTGCATTTCAATGTCTTTCCTCACACGGCTTTACCTCAGATAAAGTTTTCACTCGAATTTTTAGAAGTGATAATACAAAGTAATATGAAGTCTATAAATAAAGTTGATTAGTGTAATTGCTAAAAGTGAATTAAAGAAAGGAAATTGAAGCGATTAATTAAGGCTAATAGTGGAAACAACCCAGATTGCGGTTACAAAACATAAACAGATGTAATAACGCAATGGCAATAAAGTGGTAGTAGAGGATTGCACGATTCTAAAATTTTAGAGATTGGTGCTTTAGTTGCATAAATAAAATTCAAAATTGAACTTAATCATCAACCAAGCAATATAGAGCATTAATAAAAAAAAAACTAGGAAGATTACAGAAAAGTAAATAAACGACTAGAAACAATGTGTGGAAAAACTTCAGAGCACGGTTCAGAATAATATTCAACTGATGATGGGAAAAATGCGACACTAAACACACTGACGAAGAAGAGGAAGCCTTCAGTAGAAGAAAAAGAACATTTACAACATCTACTAAGACTATGGGAAGAATAAATGAAGAACAAATAGATAAAATGATAGTATTGTTACAAAATATAACAAAATCAACGCTTTATAAAGAAATTGAGAGGCAGCTAAAGGAAAATGAAACACTTAAAATGGTACCGCAAGCTAGAAATAAATAGTAAGGAATAAACCTGAAATACTGAATTTAAAAAAATAGAATTCCAGACTCACAAAATAGGGATACAAATCTAGAAAGAACAGGAAAGTGGGAATTACAATAAAAAACATGGCTTTGAAAAAGGAGAAAAGAAAGGAAATCAAAACGCACTAGAATGTGATAATGGTAGGATCATCAAATGTACAAGGTCTAAATAAAGAGGGTGCTTTAAAACAATTTACACGAACCCCAAATGAATACAAAGTGCATTTGCTTGCTACTCAAGAAACTAACTTGAAGGAAATTAAATCTAGTAAGATAGATAATTATGTTTTTTCAATTGAGATGGATAAATAAATAGATTATGAACTGGTCTTTTAATAAAAGAATCAATAAAAAAACGCTATAATATATTAGATTACAAAGATATAAATGACAGATTAGGTTGTGTAAGATTAAAAGGAGCTTCTAGAGAGATTTATATGATTAAAATTCATGCTCCAACTGAAGAAACATGACATTAAATTGAAATTTTATTAGGTTCTGCATGAATGATATTGTAACTCCAAGATTTGTCTTGAAAAAGAGAGAAATATAAAGATATCTAGTAAAGAAAGCCTGTATGAAGTTGCAAGCCGAAATGGACAACATATGAACTTAATAGTTGAAACGAAAAGATATTTACAAAACTATGTGGTTAAGTCCAAACGGTAAAATACGTAACCATATTGACCACATACTAGTAGAGAGGATCCATTCTAGCCTGGTCCAAAACGTTATAACATATAGAGGAGTAGTCATGGACTCGGGATCATCTACTAGTTCTATCAAAAGTGAAACAAGAAATTCCAAACCTAGATATATACAGAAGTCGCAAAGAAAGTGGAATATATAAAGTCTTTGATAGATGAAGACGTAAAAAGAACATATACCTAGAAAAATAGGTCTAGAAAATGTAAATGACGGTACATGTATAGATATGAAATGGGAAATAATCAAATGATCAGTCAACCAAGGAGCAAGTAAATTAAGAAATATTCATCGGTGTTGGTAGTATAGGAAACATCGTGAAAAACCACCTGCATTATCGCAAGGTGAATGCACGGTGGATACTACGCACTTTGACGGACGTGAACATGCGCATGCAAGCTGCCAGTCGACTCCTACAGCAGTTTGAAGTTCCAGCAGTCATTACGCAATTGGCGTCATACAGTTCTTCCAAATCCAAGAGAGCGCGGAGGAATCGTTGGGTAGGAAAAGTGATGGCACCGTTTTTCTGGGACTAACAGGAGGTTATCCATGAAAATTTTCTGACAGATGCCAGAACAGTCAATAAAGACCTCCTGGCAATAGACGTGAAGGAAAGACAGGTGAAAGGCGTGTAGCTTTCCTTCAAGGTCCCTATTTGGCCAAAACAACAATGGAAACCATCCGGAAATTAAAATGGAACCTTCTACCTTCTACCTGTTCGAAAGGCTCAAGTCAGACAAGCAAGGCATGCGGTTTGCGGACAACGACGCCGTCATCCAGACTGTTCGGGAGTGGATACGCCGCTAATCAGCAAGCCTCTTGAATAGGGCACCAGGATGCTTCCAGAACCTTGGAAAACGTGTCTCGACTCCGGACAGAAGTACTTTGCAGACTGACGTGTGCAAGTGTTTGGCAATTTGATTCTTTGTGAAAAAAATTGGGCCCCGGTCATATTTCAACCATCTGGTAAATATGAGGTTAGCAATATGTACATTCAGTACATAAAAAGTAAATGTAATAGAAAATTACAGACCAACATCATTTCTTAATGTGATTTTGGCAAATTTAGTGAGATTGTAAGAAGAAAGTGAACAAAAGATATCAAATATCAGACTGGATTTAAAATAGGAAAATCAGTGGTTGACCATGTGTGGTTAATAAATGTATTTAATATAAAACAAATACAAAAATATTATCGAAAAAGGATCCACATTCAGTCTTTTCCTGAACTTGTAGCAAGTATAAAACACATTAAACATAGCAGCAAAATCCGAAGCGTTGAAATGTCTTAAATTACCAGAAGAATTAATGATTTTAGTAAGAACGACATTAGCAAATACCATTAATCAAATACGATGTAGTCGTAGTTTATGAAAGCGATAATGATTGAAACAGGGGGATCAGGTGTCTACGTTCCTATTTAACATTGTACTTAAGATAGCCATAAGACGTGGATTGAAGTTTAAAAATAATATACTACATTTGTATCTGTGCTTAGCCTATGCGGATGATTTAGTTTTAATATCAAGGACCATATAGGAACTAAAGGCAATTTTGAAGGACATAGCAAGACAAATGCAGTAGGAGTGGAAATGAGGGTGGAATAATCCACATATCTAATATTAGGAAAAAATAATAAGAACATGGAAGTATGATAGAGAAAATAAAACTTATAAATTTGAGTGGGTCAATATTATGATGTATTTAAGTGTCTGAATTAATAGTGGTGGAAGTAATACCAATGGCGACTTGCATCAGCATCAAGAAATTTGGAAAAATACAGGAATCTGCTTTGGGAAGAGCATAATGCAGTTGTGAAATTTTATGAAGTGGTAACTTATGCTAGCGAAGTTTGGGTGTTAACACAAAAGTTGTTAAAGAAACTGGTGGCTTGGGAAAACCGAATACTACGAATGATATTTAAGGGTTTTCGAGGTGAGAGGCGAACGGAGAAGAAGAACAAATGCGGAATTGGCTGAAGTTTATAAAGAAACAGAAATAAACAAGTACGGACGTGGAACTCCGGTTTCACATATGTCCGGGGCTTCTATTCATAAACAAAAATTTGTGGTCACCTCCGGTCAAACCGGTCTCGAGATTTTCCGATCAGGCTGATTTTTGCCGTCTGGACTTGACTTATGGTCCTCAGTTGAATACTGAAAACGTTATGTCTATCTATCGCAGATCAAAAATTATAAGGCTTGACAGATGGCAGAAATAGAAACTTGTCTCCAACTTGGAAGCTGCGTTGATCAAAAATGATAAATAAAAGGAGGGACAGACAGACAACATTACTCTCTACATAAGGCTTCTCATTTTAATGTTTAGAAGTCTAAAACGGTAGTTCAACAAGATAGACTACGAAGGTTGGGTCATATAACAAGGCTGTCAAATGGCCGGTTAACAAAAAAACTGTAATTGGGAGGAACAGACCACAGAAAACTTGGGATATATATATATGTATGTGTGTGTGTGTGTGTGTGTGTGTGTGCGTGCGCGCGCGCGTGTATATATATATATATATATATAAACTAAGATTTATTTTGAGTTTTAAGGTTTTAATGTTCTAATTTTGCCTCGATCGATAAACGATATATCTGTTTTTTTTTGTAAGTCATGTGTAATAGGTGGCCAGAATAATGAGCTACACACAAACAGATGCGTTACAAGTACACTCTGTATATTCACTCATTTGTCGTATTATTTGATATTGCCTGGTATACTTTGTTTTTCGTTGGTCGTTCGTGGAATGTCGAATATTGGGGGGCATTGTGTGCGTGCAATAATTTGATAAAACAATTAGGACTGATTACACCAGTGCAGTAACAGCTATTTTTAACCCAATCTGTTATGGGTCGTCGGCAAGCGGCACATCGAGCCGATACTGAAAAACGGCGCCTGTAGCCGCAACAGCCTCGTCGACTTTTACATAACACGCATGTGTTACTAAAGCAACAGTTGCTTTCTAACGAGCCTGCGCCGGTGCCGCAGACCGCAGAATGACTCACCGGTCCGACCGCCATCGACGAACAGATAATGAGTGCCGGCAGCTTCAAGAGCGAGTTCGTGAACACCTTTGTTACCGAATTTTGAGACTATCCTGCATGGCACCAGCCCAACTATTACCCACACGTGAGCTAGAGCGTTGAACCTGCCGCCGCCGTCGAGGGTTAGTCGTTGCCAGAAAGGGGTGCGGTTCGGTGTGCCCTCTAGGAAAGTGAACTAGTGCTGTTACGTCCCGAAGGAAAGTGTCACAAGTGGAAAGGGCGCGCTTCGACGTCTGACGGCATCAGGAACAGCACCGGTAATGAGAACCCACAGGCAGGCGTGCTTTGTTGATGGTGCAGGGTTATGCAATTACTTAGGTGAAGGTGTCCTGGTGTTGTTGCTAGGGCGTACGTAGTTTTATATACTGCAGAGTTTATTTAACAAGTCAGCCTTTGGAATCCTGCTATCTTTTCACATTTAATATGCCAAATAAATTTAATAAATATTTATATCAAGTTGGAGGGCCTGTAATTGCTAAGATAATATTTGGTGTAGAGGTCGGGGTCAAGGAACTTCAACACATTCACATATTAAATAATAGAGGTTATTGAATAATTCATTAATATGTCACACCTATACATACATATATTTGATACACATAAGATAACCTGCAGCAGTTGGGTGGTCAAAAATGTTGTATTTGAATGCTAAGGTCATAATTTCGATTAATCGTAGAAGTCGATCCGAACTTGAGAGATTTGACAAAATAGTGCATTAGTGATTAAATTGAACTTTTTCTTCAATTTTTTGATATCATTTCTTAAGATGATTTTGGTAATTATTTACGGGGTTAAGGAACTTCCAATAATTTTTTTATTGAGTCTGAATAGTTTCTCGTCACGACCATTTTTATTTTTAAAAATAGAGCAACTAAGAAGCGACATCGAAAACAATAATTTGTTTTTTTTTAAATCTTACATTATTGCACAAATGTATTAACAATATTCTATAGATCCATCCATACAATTTTTTGAAAAAGGGAAAATAATATACATTATCTTGATTGGTGTTTTCATTAAAAATTTTGTTTTTCCTTCCGGTTTCATTTTTAAATTAAAACTTACTATATTTAGTTGAGTAAAATTTACAAAGCTTCAATTTCTTGAATAGAGATATTCTCTTATTTTTTACTTCTTTTTACTATTTTGCTTTATTTAGGAAGATGAATGAAATTCGACTTTGTCTATTTAAGAAGAATATCATGGCTATAATATAGGCTAATATAGTATGACACGGTATTTATATACTAGTCTCTACAAAATAGTCACTTTTTTATGTTTTGGTGATATTGCATAAAGTTCATTGATAAAGTCATTAAGCTTATATGCAAGCTTGTCCTCTATTAGCCGATTTACTAGGTTTACAACCTCCGTCTGATTCTTTGTCCAGTTGTAGCCAAGCTTCTATTCTTGTTTGTTGTTTCTCTTGAGTATCTGAAGGTCTTCGGAAAGCTTTTTTTGAACCAGTTTTCATGTACCTTTTCCCAAGCATTTGTCCCCCAAGTATAATGTGTCGAGGTCGGAGATAATTTTGACCACTTCAGATACTTGGCCTTTGTCACATTGTCGATTTTTTTGATTATCATTTGCCTCATTTTTGATAGGTATAGTATTTTCCAACTTTTAATTATCCCTTGATCTAGTGGTTGAACAAGGGAGGTCGTATTTGGTGGTAAGAACGCCAATTTAAAGTTGAAAAACGGTATGAGGATGTGCGGACCAGTTGCCCTATATTAGGACAATTTTTTTCTCTTTGCAGATTCGCATCTCAATTGCCAAGATATCTTCAAACACTACTTCTGTCATTCATGCATTTTTGTAATTTTTGTAGTTCGATGGTAAATTCTTCACTCCCTTGACATCTTGGGGCCTTCACGATTACCAGTGGTGTCTTCTTGTGACTCCTGGTCATGTTACAAGTTAACAGGACGGTTGATGTAGTTCTGAAATACAGTCCGGTTTAATCTGTGTTGTAAATATTGTTCGGGGAGTAGCTGCAGACTTGTTAGAGTTTGTTTACTCTCCATGTAACTTAGTGTACATTATTCCATGACGCCCCTTCCACCTTATTAGTCATTCATCGGTTTATTCAAAATTCTCTTGTACTTTCTTGGCCAGTTCTCTGTTTTCTGAAGGATTCCTCTACTCACTGGTGGCTAAGCAGATTCGCCTGCTTAAACCACTGTAGAAGAGCCTCTTCCACTATCTTACTCTTCACCGCTCTTCTGTTTTGTTCCACCACTATTTAAATAGTAACTAAACTCTGTCGACACCTAAACTATTCGCAGCTTCACACTGAGGTATTTTTTTAGTTTTTATTCTTACGGAATATTGTTGCTGCATCGAAGTATAATGATTGTACTTAACTCACTTCTGGAGAAAGACCAAGTGACAGGTCAAAATGAGCTGACAATGGAAACTAGGTAGCATAGATTTCGATGGCAACGAAACCAACCAATTGCAAGACAGATAGGCAGCTAAGGACAAAAAGAAAATATGTTATTGTTAGACACACAGTTAGATCTATATTTGAAATAATTGGTTTAATCATCCAAAAAAGGCGGCTTAATAATCCGGCGATATTGCAATGTAAATTGTCATCTTTTTGATTTCTTGGCATTTTGGCTCATAAAATCGGCAGGTTTATATAACCAGTGGTTCATTTAAGCGGCATTTATTAGTAGATTTATAAATACTGCAACATATTCGTTGCTGGTAATGGTCCTTCATCATTGATTCATAATTTAGGAACTCGAGTAGAAATGGGGTGATCATAACGAAAAAATCTAAAATCACTACCGGTATTTGACAAAGATTGAATGCAGACAAATGCAATGGGGTGAGGGCAAGACAGTTGGTTTTTGAAATAAAGACGGAAGTACCGTTACGACTTTTGCTTTTTATTGTGGGAACCTCATAATGGACTCCGGAAATCCGCTACTATAACAGGTCATCACAACGGTGTTAGGAAAGAAAGTTCTATGTAACGATATAACGAGTTACAGAATAGAAAATTATTTGATGGCGTTTAAGATGCGTCATTGTAACAAATTAAATTAAAATAAGGGGAAATTGTATTGTAAAATCGATCACTATGAATACAATACAATCGTTAACCTGCAGCAGTGTATTGAAAAAACCATTACTGCGTGATGAAATAGTAGGAAGCAAAATTGTAAAGGTCAACACAATGCATGGCTGCAATAAATCAGTTCTAAGACTTAAATTAAAATCGACCGCGTACCCCTATAGCTTTACATGGGAACGTTAAAAGATTGGACGAAATGTTCGTTTTCTGAGTTATTAACGTGTAACCTAAAAGCAACAAATTGTTATTCAAACAACTGCTTTTGTTTCCACCAAAAAAAGTGATGTAAAAAGTCCTGTTAGGTTTGTTTTGCTTGAAGGGAATAAAACCTGTTTTGTATATGTATTGACAGCTTTTTTATGGTGCTAGTGACGTTTCTGCAACATTATCTTCTGCTTTTTTCCCATTGAAAACTGAAATATTTTGTGCTCATTCTAAATTTCAACCAATTTTTAGATTCCTCCCTCTCTCCCTCATAAATTATTTATTAATTTTGCTGCAACTTTTTATGATTTTGTAGTAATCATAGTGTCTTTCAAGTTTTTAACCACATTTGCAATGTAGATCCAATTAATGTTTTGTTATATTATCTAACTATGGTATTTTGATTTATATTTTTGTTTTATATGGTTCTTTTGTATGTGGTATTTTGTATTTGTTTATCTACATTCTAACTAGCATTATTTTAGCCTTTTGTAATAAGTATGCAGACTTAGCACCCACCTTTGACTTGTACAAGGTATGCCCGGAAAGTAATCAGATTGTTTCCAGAAAATTCATTTGGACTTTGGAAGTCCCACTTTATTTGCTATCAATCTAACAGAAATATGTTGGTCAAAGTTGAAAACCACTTTCGTCTTAACCACATCGTCTGAAGTGTGAAACGTTAATGAGCGCTCTATGCCGTTGCTCATCCTCGACGTCTTCTCTTTGTGGTTTCGATGAAACACCCTTCCCGTAGGCTTTCTGTATTCTAGCAAGTGTCTCGGTTGAGGATTTTTCGAATCTAACGAAAAATTTGATCACATATTGCTGATTAACTGCGGTGTATTTTATCCATTACGCGACATTCAAACAGCTGGGTTGGACCGTTTTTCTGGAATTCCCTACCAACCGTCAGGTCTAAAAACGTTGCCCCCGATCCTCCTGCTTGGACCAAGAAAATCAGTCTGATTATTTTTCAGAAGTAACTTGAATATGCTTAAAATTTTTATTAAAACCACACTTCAATCAGTGGAGCCAACTTTTTTCCTGAAGTTTTTGAATCATTTTTTGGCACGTGGTATTTTTTATTGATAGACTGGTAAAACTATATGTGGTATACTTTACTGCATAAATAAGCAACGTTTTGATTTGCCTAAACTATATTCACTACCATATTTTTTACGCACTTTTTTTGGAAGGGGGAAGTCATACTTTAATGGAAATAATTTGGTAGTCTTAATTTCTTGTCTTAATTTTTGAAATATATTTATGTAAATTTGAGAACTCGGATTCGAAGAAACGGAATTATGTTCTGGATACAAAATTGCGATTTTATTTTGTTTTGGAAAATTACCCCCTCCTTTCCCCCCAAAAACTAAATGTTATAAATATTGTGTTCAAAATGCTGTAACTATCATAATTCTGTTAATACTTTAATGGAACTATATGTTAATTGAAGCTTTATCTTTAACTTAAATTAGATTTCAGCTCACAGACAGAATTTCAATTAGATTTTGTATGAAAAACCTCCTTCAGAATTCAAAATTACAAAAATTGCTGTAGGAGGAGTTGCAATGGTAGTTACAAACAAATATACGTAGCTACATTTTTGCAGTTTGATAGAGCAGATATTGTAATAAGAAAAAGAAACTATTTTTCTAAAGAATTTTCTTATTGAATATTTTCCTCGTTCTTATAACCTAATATGTGTGGAATTTTATTGTAATTACATTCATTTAACTTTACTTTTTAAGCCTTTTTGGTTCTTAATTTATTTGTTTCTTATCGAAGTGCTCTTCATATGAAATGATTTAAAGTTTCTATTTGTCTCTTACATTTTTGAATTTCTTCCTTTTCAATAATCGCGAAAATATAAATTAATGTCACTTATTTTCATACTTATAGTCGATTCATTGATTTTATCATTGCTTTCTTTATAAATCTGACAAACATCAAATACAATTTTGTAGCCGCTGAAATTTGGTATTGTCTTCACTTAAACTCGAAGCTCATATATGATAAAATCTCAATTGTACTCTTGCAAAAACAAAAGCTGATCGAATCCACCCACGCTTCTAAATAACGGCTATGGAACGTACGATTTATTCTTCACGCCAACAGCTAAGTTCTTGTCTCGCTCGAATTACAGCTCATCCGTTTTATTTATTCAGTTTCTTTGATCTCGTTTCCAGATAAATGAACTGAATTTACTTGGAGTGTGCCCAGAAGGCATATAAACTACGAAGAAGAAGAACAGTGGAAGTTTTTTACGCACTATTTATTCATTCGTGTTACTCTTGCGTGGCTTTTGTAGCGGAGCGTAGTAAACATTGCTTTACAAGATTGCGCGAAAGTGATTCATTAGCATAAGTGAACTTCAGGAAATTACTTGTGAAGACATTGAACAATTTGTGATTTGTTTTCGATGTATTGCTTTTTTAATTATATTTACACTTTGGGCGTAGGAATTTATTTGATAAATTAACTACCTTGCACTATCACTTGAGTTGTCCAATCAGAAAACTGCATTTTGTATGTTAGCCGCTTTTATATCTTCGGTACTTGCGCGGCTTCAGGTAGATATAATACTAGGGCCTTTAAAACTGCACTAAACGAAATTCAATGTGTTGATCGATGCGAGGTTTTCAAAAATTTAATTTGTTTAGAAATTTTGACAGTAAATTTAATGTCTATAACGCTTATAAAGATAACAGAAAAGGAGGTGTAGTGTCTTCATCTATGTAAATAATTTTATTTTGATTGAATCAGAGATTTGAAAGCAGCACTTACCTCAACAAATAAAACTATAAGTGTACGTCTTACTCGAGTAATTAATCGAAAATTGGTTATTGCAAGACTTAAAAGATTCTCAATATAGCATTCAGCCTAACTAATGGATGTTGTAAACTTCAGATGGCCCATTTAAATTCACCTGAGGCTAACGGGCGCATTAAAGCGAAAAATCGACCAACTTAACCGATTGGAAGAACCGGGCGTGACATTCGCAGGCATTCGCTCCGCTTCAATCGCCATAAGTAAGCACTCGAGAACCATTATTGTCGGCTGCGTCGTAGTGCGTGATAAAAGTTACATTCCCTTAAGTAGTCCGCCGCGTTCCAATAGTCTTATAGTATGCAAGTTTTAATTGCCAGCTGTTCTAAATGGAAGAGTGAGGTTAAATTTGCGCTTGTATTAGGTAACGAGGACGCGCCGTTCCAACATTGTTACGCTCACAACACCAATTGGGCTTAAAATGTCTACATGGGCTTGTCCTGGTGCATCAAAAGTAGGATCTTTACTTTTTAAATGTTGCTTTATTAATTTTCCCAAGAGAGATTACGAATTTTGTTGGTTGTGTAAATAGTTAATAATAGAAATTAAAGTATTAATATTATTTTTTTACATAGAAACGGAAGTCACCATGAGCTTGGTCCTTGTGGAAGTCCGACACACCACTTCGTTGCGTTAACCAGTCGCTTATCGGTAATACATAAAGAGATAGGTGATGTCTGATGGACAAGTGACGAGTATTCTACAGATTTTAAATGATTTATATATGTTTTTTGTGTATTATGAAAAAAAGTGTAGCCAAGCCCAAAAGCGACATCACGAATGTAGCTGGGAAAACATGGTTGAGAGAGACAACAGTTAGAGATAATTGGAAATTTAAATGAGAGGTTTTTGTCTCAAACTAGAAATTGGCTAAAATGTGGATGTGAGAAGAATAAATTTGCGCAAAGCATAATTTTATTTTGCACAACGAAAATTAAGTTTGCTTGATTTTAATTAGATGTGAACTACGCGAGAATAAAATTTATTTACAATTTAAAATATATGTAATATATACATAATTGTAAACGATGCCACATGCTGTTCAATGTCTCTGTAAGACATAACCTTGGAACGCGTTATATTCGTCATTTGATTGAATCAATAGCGCACTAAACGCTGGTGCGCTCATTAATGGTTTGTTTAGCTAGGACCGCGTCTTCGTTCAAGTGCCAATGATATTTTAGAACGAGGCGATAACAGCCAATTGGTTTCGCCGCAGTTGACGCGTTGGATAAGTTTCAATTTGCTGACCTTTACTTCGAGTTTGTTTTCACTTGCAACCTGCCGCCGCTTCATTTAAATAATTGTCCCCGGCATTTTGGCAGGCTGAATTTTCACTCCGCCTTGACATCACAGCCTTGCCGCGTTTTGCGGAAGGCATTGTCCATTGTTTGCCCGTAACCAGACGCTTATCAGGTGTGAAATGGGCTTATGATGCTTAGTGCAAAAAACTGCTTGCCGGGAAGATGGAGCAGATACCGGCTGTTGTGTCGGTGGGTCAGAAAGCAGCGACGTGTAATTAGTGAAGTGGCTTGGGCTGCTACCTAAAATAATAACGGAGCTTCCAGATGATGTTTTTAGTGCAACCAAAACGATTTTTAAACGCAAGATCGCAATCAACGTTAAGGAAATGCTCATTGCCTGTATCCGCGATGATCAATGATAGTTTTTGTGGATTTTTAGAAGACTGTTCTATGAATAAGAAATTTTTTCTTATTGATACAATTGTCTTACACGTTTCAAACAAAATGTACAAATGTGAAGGAAGGGGGAAACGAAACGTAAGGAACAAATTTGGTCTAGCCTTGAAGAAAACTATTGGTCAACTATGGTGTTCTCGATATCTTGCCGGACGAACTGTTAAGTGGATTGTTTTGTGATCCGGTGTTTTATTGAAAAATCTACGATAGGTCAATGATGGTTTTACTACATTTTTGACGTCTTTTTCACAAAAATATATCACATTCAAGTCAGACCATGACAGAAAAAATATCATAACCGCGCTGAACTGAATATTTTTTATGAGCTATACCACTGTTTTTTATACACCTTACCATTCTATGTTATTTGTAAGGTTATTGCATTGATGGTGACTTTTTATCGGAACTTTCTATGGTTGTCTCAATTGTGATGTCTTAACGTGACATGGATAGACCTTTTTAGCTACAGTTAAATTTTTATTTGAAAATATACAAATTTGTTTCTGTTATTTTGTACAGCAGGTGCGAACTATAAATAACAAATCTTTTGTTTCTAAATATGGAATATTGATGGACACTAACTATGTATATGTTACTTTTGGACTTACCTTCTATGTTATTATCTGAACCTACTACTGCGAGGAATCGGCCATTTAAACTTTCAATACATACGCCGGTCCTAAGAGACTGCCAGTATAAAGCACGCTCATGGCCATTGAAATTCTGATGCAGCATTTGCATCAGATACATCTGCGATTAAACTGAAGCTGTCTCGGTGACATTAAAGCACAAATGGAATTGTTTTTTTCGGTCTGGCGCTGCGACGCAGTTCAATGACTCGTTGAATTTGCCACTGCTCATGTGCATGTCGAGTGATTTCGAAATCTGCCCGCCCCTGATATTGAATTCAACGAGCTATCGATTGTAACGTGAAACCCGGACAATGTCGCCAAACAGCAGACATTTCGTCTGCAAATGGATGCGTTTTTATTGAAACGCGAGACGGGCTAACTTTAAATTCGAGTCGATGTTTGCTGTTTCTGTATTGTTAATTGAGTTTGTTTAAATTTGGATCGCAAATTATCGTATCGGTTGTCTTAAATAGACAGGATTATAATTTTTAATAAATAGCAGTTACAATTGTCCACAAAATATAATTTGATGTTGCTTTTGTGCATCATCTTGCCAACATTGTTTTCATAAGAATATATTGTTTGTGTCTGCTGAAGTTTAAATTGAACCCACTCTAATCTATTCATTCATCAACAAGTTCCGTATGAAGGCTTAAGCAATTTTCATACTGAATATGTAATAATTGTGTAAAAGTAAAATAAGATGAAAACCTACTCCAACAAAAATAATTTATGACTGATGCCAGTTTCGGATTACATAGGCATGCTTCTTATCAGCTTTCACATATTAATGCAAGTTTTTCACATCAAATACTGTAGTAGCACTCATTGCCGTTAATTACTTTAATATTAAATCGAAAATTTGTTAAGAATTATTATAGCCTTTTATAACTGCTGATCATCCTCATTCAAGGGCTTTTTATTAGATAGGCTCATTCATCACCGCTGCCACATTTTGTCCAGACGCCGTTCTTTCCAGCCGAAATACTTGATTTTTAACAGCTTGGAGGTTATAATTAGTATGGAATGCGCTGGAATGCACCAGAGGTGAGGTTCGTTTTTTATCCTCTTCGAACGCGCATTTCCTTTTCTTGGCATTAGTTTTTCGTTTTTTAACATCTTTTTGAAGTGTCTTGCAATTAAAAGAACGGATTAAAAGATTAAATTATATTAAGGAGTACCTTATGTGTGATCATTCTTAATTCGGGACAATTCATAACTAATCAGAGCGTCGTTGAATGAATCGGTAAACTAATAGATTTTACGAATCTCTTAAATTACGTTAATTTATGTAAGTATAAATTTTTAATAAGGTCGGGTTATGGAACAAGAAGGTAATGAGCAATAGTAATATCATCAATATTTTGATTATTGGGTAAGAATATTATTATTCGTCACATATTGAAAGTATTTTTATCATTGTAGAAGCCATAGAACTATTGTATTTGCGTTTTATTTGCCGCCATCATTTTTGTTTTTAAAACTCTATTTGCCTTAGTAGTTCATTTACGCGTTGGTGATGTTGCATTGAAGGTTTAATACAAAATAAATAATTTTAGGAGATGCTTTTAACTATGAAATTTAACATTTAACACTTCCGGCGCAAGGGCGTATGGGTGGGGCAAAACTCTCTCTTTAATATCAAAGGAAGGCTATGAAGCAAAAGGTGGTCCGAGAATGGGGGAAATGTTCTCCTTAGACACAGATAGTCGGGATGTTTTCCCTAGAGAGAGCTTTTTCTGTCTAAGCATGCATTCGGAACAATGATTCTGTTGTGGTCGCATAACTTGTTTTCCAGACACGCTTTCAGCTTGCGCCTTCGGTTTTCGTTGCCCATTGAAAATATATTTTGTGATGGGTAGTGTACTTCAGAAATACTGGTTTTGTAGTATAAACGAGAGGAGGAAGGCCTGGAAGTGTGCGAACACCATAAAACACTATGCAGTAGAACGATCCATTTTGCAGTCTTACAGGTTATATGCGCGTAGACATGTCGTTGCTCTTCATTTGTCTAGTCGTCCTGTACGGTGAATTTTGTACCAAGACCTTTGTTTTAATCCAAACGAAAAGGTTGTTGTACATGAACTCCCAGAATGTAATGGGCAAAATCTCTTGGAAATGTGTGGGAACATTTTAGAAAGCCTGCCGCATGATGTAGTTATTTTCTTTGATAACAAGTCGAATTTTTCTTTCCAGAATAAACAAGACTTTCGTTATCATAAGATCCATAATAATACTCCCCACAGCAAACGTATCACTGGTGTGTTTTTAAAGGGGGAAGCCAACATGTTTCTATCACTCTCCAACCTATATATGGAAATGATTCAAACATTATTTGTACCGAATTTTGGCGCATTCCAACTGGAAAATGTTTGGTTCTAACAGGATGGATCTACAGCCCACACGGCAAGTAATTGCTCCATGTTCTGTATAATATTTAAACGCGGTAACGTCGCTTAGCCAACCCGCTCCCGGATCTCACCCTTGCAACTTCTTTATACGGCATTATTATCAAGACTGATGTTTACAATATCGTTCTAGAACTCTCCAAGCCCTACAAAATGCAATACGTTCATAAATTATGCGTATTCCTCAACATATGTTGGAAAAAGTAATGGAGAACTTTAGAATACGACTTTAACAGTGCATCGAAAATGGGGGACACCACTTGGTCGATGTCCTCTTAAACTCATTATAGCAATTTCACCATGTATATATATATATATATATATATATATATATATATATATATATATATATATATATAACAACTTAGTTCACGGGATGAACCGCGTCTATTTTGGGTAAATTCTCGACGTTTCGGCATCGGCTTTGATGCCATTTTCAAGAGGTTAGCTCTTCACTCGGGGTCTCTATCTGCCTACTCTCCAAGGATAGCAAATGAAACCAGCCAAGATGTAGCCAAAGTGCTACGTACAGCCGAATTACCAAAACCAAATATCTTAGCCTCCGAATTACGCGCCTTAAAAGCTCTAAAAGAAAATAATAGTATTACTATTTTACAGGCAGATAAGGGCAACGCTACAGTGATCTTAAATACTGCGGACTACATCGGTAAGATGCACAATTTACTTAAATCCTCTGTTTATCGCCATGTACCTAATAATCCCACTTCCTACCTCGAAAAGAAAACCAAAACCCTTATTACTAACTCCAACCTATCATCCAATACCAAGAAACTCCTCATACCGCGAGAAAAATCTTCCTGAATTCCCAAATTGTATGGTCTCCCAAAAATTCACAAAGAGAACATTCCTTTACGCCCTATAGTTAGTGCGTTCGGTTCTCCCACCCACAACCTAGCCAAATACCTTGCCAAGACTCTCCAACCTCTCACAGAACAGGCATCGTCCTACGTCCGTAACTCCTATCATTTCCTAGAAATACTGAAAACCTTCCCTATACGCAAAGGTGACATCATGGTCAGCTTTGATGTCGTTTCTTTGTTTACAAACATCCCAATTCCTGATACCCTACAGTTATTAAAGTCAACCTATAATATAAATAACAATATCCTCTCCCTAATAAACCATTGCCTATCCAATACTTACTTTACATTCCAAAATAAATTTTACCGCCAAACTAACGGTGCTCCCATGGGTTCCCCACTTTCACCTGTGATTGCTAACCTTTTTATGACCAATTTTGAAACAAAAGCCCTTGCCTCCTTTCACCTTAAACCTACCTGCTGGATACGATATGTCGATGACACTTTTGTTATCTGGCCTCATGGACATGATACCCTTCCAGAATTCTTTTCCCACCTCAACCAAATCCACACCAATATCAAATTTATCATGGAAACTGAACATAACAATTCCCTTCCCTTCCTAGATACTCTCATAACAAGAAATCCTTCTAATAACAGTAGATTATGACTAATGCGATCACTCTGAATTCGTTGACGAAATACTTAGTAATCAATTTACATTACGTTTTTAATATATGAATTGAAGAAGAAAAATAATCACCAAAGGGGAGCAGTATAAAACTGCACCAAGACTTTTAGCCATGTACAACACAAGTTATAGTGCACACATTATTTCTATTGATTCAAAGGCAATAGTAGTTGGGATATTTAATATTCTTTTAGGAGACCTTTCATCCATACTCACATTCGGTAAAATTTCAATGTTGTCATATATTTTTCTAAAATCTACAAATCTCTTATTCGATTTCAATTTGAAAAACCTCAATATTGTTTTGCTGCCTTATTGTTATGACAGGTAACCCCACGGTCGATTTTTAATTTCCTCCCTTAGATATGCCTGCTAAGCTAAGCCAATTTTGTCGCAGATCAGTGAGCTGTCCTGGGTTGAAGACCCCGCAATTGGGTCGAATACGGGACACGAAGACTAACCTCGATGATGATGCGGGAACTATTCCCTTGAGTCAGTGCGTCGGCCAACCTACTTGCTCGGTGCCCCCGAATCACCCTAGCAACGCTGCGCCCGTCTTATTGATCTCCTAGAAGCACGTGTTGCTCTTTCTTTCTTTAATGAAAGTTTGCAGACGGTAGCTGACGTCAGCGCATTTTCCGTTCAGGTGGAAAACGCTTGGTGCAGTTAACGCTTTTCTAAATTCGTTTCAAATGGCACAATGTTGCTGGTCATTGCCTAGCGACTAGAGCTTGCACAACAGTTGTTGGGGCAAGTTTAATTAGCACGGTCCTCTATGATGTTTGTTTCAAAGTGGTGTGACGCCGCAGTGTTTTAATATAATGGTCGCATGTTTTTTGCTCACATTATGGGCAAGTATATGGCCGATTCCCAGCCCAATTACTGCGAATTCGCGTGACGAACTGTTCGTGTTTATGTGCGGCTTCGAACGATACCGTCCTAGCTCTGGTTCAACCTATTTCTTTGCAAGGCATAAATTTCAATTCGCATTATGTAAAAACAGCGGCAAAGCAGAATGAATTATTCAGATGCGTACGTTTTGTAAGCGACTCCGAATATGGAACGAATCCAGCGCGACAGAGGACGACTGGAATTGATAGCCTCAGCTTATACCGGTATTATGATTAACCAGAACTTGAGGGTAATAAGGTTAAGTTCGTTGACTTCTGTCTGACGATCTGGGTTGACGGCTAGTACTCGCAAGCAGTACGTACGCTTTATTTCCGCCTGGCGTGGACGTAACTTCCACTTATCAGTTTCTTTGGCTCGGTGACAATAATTTATTACCCTCTTATGAATACTTACATGCTGCGAACGGAATTCTTCTTATTAGAAGGGGTCTCGTAGCAGTAGAGGTTCTCGACAGCACGTCGCTGCCAAATTTTTTAATTTGCCCAAAAACGAAGTAGGTCGGCGCGTGGGTAAGCGTAACTGCTTAGAAACTAGAAATTGCATTCTAATTCCCTTTGGAAGTCGAAGGAGCAGCTGCGGTCGCAACAGGCACCTAACTGTTAATTTTTTCTCGCACATTGCTCGTTTCTGCCGAATAACGCATATTTATGTGTCCAGCACCAATTTCAAACGACTAAAACCGTTCCAACTCGAAGAAATACAGTTCCTTCTAAAAATAAGACTGACGTGCAATGCAAATTTAGCTATCTAGCTGTACTAAGGTCCGTATTTTTACCATATAACAACGACCTTTGTTGGAGGTCGAGGGCGCCGGATCTACATGCGTAACTACTGATAAGGTGATGGAGAGAAGAATGGTCATTACTTTGTTAGCACGAATTGCTAATGTACGTACTATGTGCTTGTTACAATTACTTACTACACAGGAAAGTACGGATATTATTGTAGTCTGCGAGGTTAAATCGAAATAAGCTGGCGGCAACATTACGCGTCTTGATTAGTTTTACGACAGACGATGTTATTAAATGCAACGTGGTTGTTATATAATACTGCTGCATTTGAAATTAATCTTCTCTGGTAGTACAGTGGTAAAAATTTTCATTACGACAAATAACTTTCAAATCCAGTCTAAATAAATGTAGTAAAAACAAATAGACCTTAGACAGATAAACCTTAAATGTAGTGAGGATAAACAAAGGTGGAATGACAATCAAGATTATTAATTCGTACTTGCCTATTTAAATGTGCAACAATTATTCTAAAACCTACACCAAGATCCAAGTTGCTCCTCGAAATTACCATTAAGTCACCTGTCAACATTTTAAAAGTTAAAATTTTTGTGCCCAAATGCCTTGACTGTCAATATATCGATCAAACTGCGTTCATGTCCGCTGCTGGTGTTGTGTGCGCCCCATTACTGCTCCAAAAAGCTAAGTTGTATGCTATTTCAATTGCAGTTGGCATCATGCTGCGGATCATTTATGATTTAATATGCAGACACAGTTAACAGTCATTGTGCCCGAGTCTAAGGAGTGCTCCCATTGAAATTCAGTCGGTATTCTTCAGCATTGCCGCCCGCATAATCAATATTTAAATTTCATACACATAACCGCTGCAAAGGTCTGTTTGATTTATAATTAAATCTTTACATTTGGTTGTTTCATGCTTGTTTATTCTCGCTCCTTATTCACAGATATCGTAGGAATTTAATTGATCGAGAAGCATTACACTAATTATAATAATAATGCTACTGCATACCTTCTCTCATATTTTTGCATGTGTGTCAGGGGTATGTTGCAATAGGAATGACTTGTTTAAACACATTGTTGACGTAGACTTACGTTGTTGGCAATTTTAAACAAATTAATTTTGTAGACATTGCCATAAATGAGAATGAGCCGGTTGCACATTGCGTAATGTGTGCCTTTGATAATCTTATCTTTCATGATAAGCGTAATTGAAAGCTTATATTTATATTTAGCTAGGAATGTTTCATCGGCGCTTTAGAAATAAATTCGTCAGTGAAAGTTATGCAACATAAAATGCTAACACGAATATCTTAATTTCAGAATTGAAGAAAAATGGCAGACACCAGCCAGGCGGACTTGCCGCCGCAAGCGAACGGCATAGACGGATTAGAGGGATTAGAGGGAGACGAACGAACGAAGCTAAGGCCTGCCGACATAGATGCGGATGTCAAGGAAATGGAACGAAGGAAGCGCGTCGAGGCGATCATGAACAGCAGACTGTTTCGCGAAGAGCTGGAGCGCATTATCGAAACACAGCTGAAGGAAGGCATCGGAACTACGAACCTAATGCAGCAGATCTCCGATATGATGGGAGTTTCTAAACATGCAGGGACCGTGTTTAAGAACTCCAATTGTGTGGTTCCGATCAACGACATACGTGGGGTAGAGGCGATGGGCTACGCAAAGGGAGAGAAAATTTTGAGATGCAAATTGGCAGCTGTCTTTCGATTAATCGACCTTTATGGCTGGACTCAAGGAGTCAACTCTCAAATCACTGCCCGATTGAACCAAGACGAAGAGCACTTTTTGGTCAATCCTTTCGGGGTCCTGTTTCACGAAGTCACAGCATCAACTTTAATTAAGGTCGACATGCAAGGTGCCGTGGTGGAGCAGGGCACCACCAATTTCGGAGTGAACTTGTCCGGCTTTTCGTTACACGCTGCCATTCATGCTGCTAGACCAGACATCAGATGTATCATCCACATCCACACGCCATCCGTAGTTGCAGTGTCCGCCCTCAAGTGCGGTTTGCTTCCTCTTAGCCAAGAGTCCGTAGTTATCGGGGAAGTTAGCTCGCATCCTTATATTGGGGGCTTGAACGACCCCGAGGAGAAGGAAAAGATCGCTAGAAATCTGGGACCTATTAACAAGGTGCTATTGTTAACGAATCAAGGTGCCGTATGCTGTGGCGAGACAATAGAAGAGGCGTTCTTCAACGTTCGTAATACCGTCCTGGCGTGCGAAACACAGCTCAAATTGATTAATGTTGGCGTGGAGAACTTGGCGCTGCTGCCGGACGAGGCCAGGAAAAAGCTATACGACGCCGCTCGCAAGCCGCCCCCCAGCACTCCACGGCCAGATCACCCCTCTGTGCTGGAGGAAAAGGTCGAACGCAAGTGGCGCATCGGCGGCGTGGAGTTTGAGGCCCTCATGCGCATGCTGGACAACGCTGGTTTCCGTACTGGATACATCTATAGACATCCTTTGATCAAAGGAGACCCGCCCCGTCCCAAGAACGATGTTGAATTGCCCCCGGCAGTCTCATCGTTGGGATATCTTCTCGAAGAAGAGGAGCTCTACAAACAGGGGTAAGCAAATTGAAATTGATTATTGAAAAATATAAATTAATTAATAGACAGTTGGAGCTTCAAGTAATTGCATTATATAGACAGTCTGTTTAATATGTATGTTGACTATACGATTAGTTATCTATTCCCTTAAGGGTAGATGATGAATAATTGTGATTTGGTTAAAAAAATTGGGTATGTACGTAAAGGGGTTAGCTATATATAAGTGGAGTTTCAAATGTTGGGTAGGTAAAGGAGCAAAGTTAGAAATATGTTTTAAAGACATAAAAATTGACAATATTTCTTTAATCCTAAAGTGTTACAAGGGTGAAATCAAAATAATTTTATCTTTTTTCAGATATTCCTTAGGTAATTTGTATATGAGCCAACGGTGCCCCTGCTATCTATTAAATTGAGGTTTATGTTGGCTGAATTTAGTTTTTGCATAAAAAAACTGAACCTCCTTTACAAAATTTGAAGCATTTTTCAACTATATTTTTTTAAATATATTTAATTTTGAAAATATAGATTGCAAATTTTGAAAAATAGCCAAATATTGGTATTTGGTCAATCCTTTGTGATATTAATATGATACCTAGAATAGGTCATTTTCTCAAACGAATGCGAGGTATAGCTGTGCCCCCCCCACTTTTGACATTACCTGATGTATTATATATTTGTAGCTGAAATTTCCCCAATTTTATTTTTTTGGTCATGTTTTCTAAATTTTGCAACTAAGTATATCACGTTTCTAAGTAACATCTACCACCTGGTACTCTGATTAATGCTTAGTTTATGATCCATAATAATTATACCTCATTTTTAATTTTCATTTTTGACAATTGAGTTCCATATACTACCTTGTAAAATATATTTTAAATATATTTTTTTAATATACCAGTTAGGGCTTGTAATGCCATTACCATGGGTAAGTCCTAATGACGTTGAGTGAATTTCAGATAAATCAGCTATTACTATTTTTTATCTGTTTTCTTTAGTTTTATAGTTTTTTGAAGATGTGGTTAATCATTTAAACCCTAATTAATATAGGACATCAAAATCCTTGATAAGACATTGGATGACTGCAATGGTTTTTCATTACTTTATAAAGAATGGACTCAAAAAATTCTGAAGTTATTATATACCTTTGAAATTATTCTTCATTGAAATTTCATCATAAAACATAAATCGTCAGTTCAATTTATATAGTAAAAACATATTTAGTTTTTTCTGTTGAAGAAACTATTCTAAATTTGCTAATTGTTTTATAATCTTTTTGGTAATTTTTGGTTATTTATGAATTGGCTCTTCTAAGAACTTTTTGTTAGAATTATATAAAAGTTTATTTCAAAAATTCGGAAAAATTTGTATTTTAAGTACATTAGCCATATGAAGATAAAAAATTCACTAGAAGAATGATTGTGAAAATGCTTGTAACACTGTATAGTATATTCGTATTTCTCATATGCCTTTTTCCGTACTAGTAGTGGTATATAAATTCAGTGTAGGTTTTCCTCATCTTATAATGTGTTTTGTGTTGTACTGTAGTCTAGAGTTATTGTTTTTTCGTTTGAATGGACTTTCATGCCATCTAGTTTTTCCACAGGAAACTGAGGGCCAGTGTTTTTCCTCGAGTATAATAAAGTTGCCAAGCATTTTTCTCTAGATTGGGTGATGAATGACAGAGAAGTATCACTTCTTATATTCAACTTTGGTTTATCCGCGGTACATATTTTGAGTTATACATGTTAACAGCTTAGATTGTTTAAATGTAATTTTTTAATTTTTGTGGACCATACTGGCTGACGTTTTTTAAGGGGAGAAATTTGTCGAAAACCCTAGATACAATATTGTTTTCATTTTATTTTGTAATCATAGTTTGTCTTAAGAAATCTTGTTCATTTTTCATCATTATTATTATTTAATGAAACGTTAATAGTTCCAATCGTTTTGATGCCTCTGTTGAGGAATTTGCATATTGTGGAAAATAAAATGTCTTAAGGGAATTTGGGGTGAATATTTTTCCAAGACCAGAAGCACTTCAATTCAAAGACCAAATAGGATCTTAATCCAATTTCTTTGTAGTTCTTTTTCATTATGCTGTTGGAACGTTGGTATGGTTTCATCCATAAGAGGCATTATAGTATTAACATATTTGTTTGATCAAGTTTTTTGTTGTTACACCAGTGGGTGACAAGTTGGAATAGCTCTGAATCTTCAAAAAAACCTCTGTCTTGATTGCGATTTGCAAAAGGCTTTCTTTCCATTTTCGCTTTTTTAGCGTTTTTTTGCCTTGATGGTTCACCCACCACTGCTATTGATGAATTGAAGTCAAAAATTACTTGAATACGCAGTTCTAAAGTTTTTTGTTCAAATTTGGAGTTTTCATCCTTTGAAGTTTTGTAGGTTATATCTTCTGTTCATTCAGAATTTAAGTAGGGTGAAATTTTTAAATTTTTTTTTTGCCAAATGCAAGTATTTATAAAAGAACAGTTTTCTGATTAATAGTAAATAGAATTAGCTAGTGATCCATCAAGTGTTTTTAAAAAGATTGCCTGAATTAAAAATAAATATATTTAAAATCAATAACCAAGAACACGACAGCCGCGAGGTAAAGGTCTTGGTCTGCCACACTAGCGCACGGCGAGCTTGGGTTCGACTCCAAGGTCAAAAACGTCAAGTGCTCTCCAACCGTCATACGAATACCTTTGACAGTCGTAAAGTATATTCTCCTTTTTCTAACGGGTTAGATTAGCCACCTGGCCAGGGTATGCCCCAACATGGCTCATAGTACTACATGAAATATGTGGTTAGAAACAGGCTAATAGCCTCTATAAGAGTAGAAGAAGAAAATCAATAACCAAAAGTCCATGCCTTATATTGAAAAATGAAGTCCTTTGGGTTATTTTACTTGAAATGTGAAATTCCTTGGCTAAAAACAAGAGAGGATATTTAAAGAGAAAACTTGATGGTTGTTTGAAAAGTCATTGTGTTAGACAAAAATGCTTCAGTAACTCGAAACTCCTGGATATATTTGATAAAAATCTTGACAGTTGCAGCAACCGGTAGATGCTGCAACGCCATACCCAATTAAAGGACAACAAAGGAAATAAATCACTGAAGAGAAGCAATGATAGGTATATCTGGGTTAAGTTGGCACTAAATTAGTGATATTCAGCTTTATTGGCTCTTGGTTTATATAGAGTCTAGGTTTTGTTCTAGAACTTTTCTTAATTAACTTAAAAATTGAAAATGTTATGGACAGCCCAGAAGCAACGAATATAAAAATGTGATAAAGCTTTTTATTTAGTGTGATAACAGTACCCATATGTGCCATATGTGGAATTTTCATGTTTATGGGTTTTACTTAATGTTTATGTATTTTTAATTTGAGTTTAAAAGTATAAGCTTCTTGAAAAATGGGTTTTACACTGTGATTAAAACTTATTTGGTAATCAAATGAGCACCGAGTTATTTGTATATTTTTGCCTCCAATTTGCATTTTTCATTAACATAAAAATGTCTGAGCCATAAGGTACATAAATTGTGTTTATTAAGATGAAATATTTTTATTGTTTGATAAGGAATGTAAAGATGATTTTTATATCCTTTCAGGCTTTGGAAGAAGTTGGAAGGACGGAAGGGTTTTGATCGCACAAGATGGCTGAACTCCCCGAATGTGTACCAAAAGGTGGAAATTCTTGAGACAGGCACTCCCGACCCCAAGAAGATCACTAAGGTAGAATATATTAAGTTTGAAGACAAGGAGTAATCTCGTGTTTTTGTTTTAAAGCAGAATAAACACAGCCGCACATTATAATTTTGTTAACGATTAATTGATTTTTTATATGATTTTATTGAGCGGTGGTGATTCAAATGAGGTTTTATTTTGCATAATGATGTAGGCAAACGACGAATATAGTTTTGTGCAATAAGGATTTGTGTGCATTCAAAATACTCAAATTACTCCTTGTCCTTCCTATAGCTTAAGCATTATAATAATAGTAATATGATGTGTAATTGCTTGTTTATGAATAATCATTAATTGCTTGTTAATTATATAGGACATGCTTCATTGAGTTATAACTCAAGGTTTCCATATGAACTGCTTTCTGCCAATTGCATTACGCTGATTTAGAATGTTTTTGTTGGCGATTTTCAAATCACAAACGGCACAGTTGATTGACACTGCAATTCTGCTTTTGAATTGTTCTTTATTAGAATAAAATGGCTTATCTTTTTAATAGCACAAATTAAAATTTTATTTTGTTGCTAAGTTTTTGTTGTCAAAAATAATGTGACGTGACTTAAAAGCATGGAAAGTCCTGTGATGTAATTAACATTAGTTTTTTAAACATTTAAAAATCAAATTATATTTCAATAAAAAATGTGAGCTTGCTTACATGAAAATGTCCAAGTTGATCTGTAGTGCCTACTTATACATAGAGAAAGTTGTTAAATTTGCTTTTATTGTTTCTAACTGATTTTATAGAACAAATATATTAACATATAAAAATTTACTTATTATCAAAGTGCAGTAACAAAAAGTTTGCTCTGGTACAATAACCATCATGTTGCATAATGTAATTTGTTTGTGTGTATTTGTTTTAAGGCAACAAAAATATATTTTGTTTATATTCTCTACATTTTATAATGTAGGGGGTACTAAAATAATCTCTTTTATGACAAGTTAAAATAAAAATGGTAATATAAATTGCAGCTAATAGGTGGCTAAAGACGGAGCCAAGATTTGTAAATCGTCAATATGCAATTACTGTCAGGCACAATGTGTGCTGTTTAAATATCATCAATATAATTCTAAATTCTATAGGTGGTAAATCTAGTCGTAAACGTGTCATCGTGAAATTAACAGTAAAGTTGCATTAAACTACTAGCATGTCTTTACAAGTGCGTACTCATATAAACATAGCATTATTTACATGTGCATTTATCTTGCCTTGTTAATACAAGAATCTTTTGATTAATAAACATTCCTCCAATAGCTTAACTGAGTTTTTGTCATATCCTCTTCTGATGTTTATTTACAATTTTATCTAACTTGTTTTACTAAAATTTGTTTAACATTAACCTTTTGGAGGCTAACAGTTCAAAATTAACCAATGCAATAACAGAAGCATAATCATCATACCCACTATTATGCTAGTGTGCCCGAAATTTGGTGTATTTGTCATTGTCCCTCAGTTGTGTGGCAAAACCAGTACATTAGAGATAACTGACGGTGCACAAAGGGCAGGCACACATAGCTTAAGCTTTACATGGTCTCGCTTTGATCACTAATGTGCTGGTTTTGCTTACAGTGGGTCGCGGAGAACTCTCCTACGCACAGTACACCGGTCAAGATAGACTCTGCTCTCCAGTTCGTGCCCAAGAACACTAATCCAAAGGAGTTCAAACAACTGCAGCAGCAGGTAAGCACCATTTGCGTTAATTCTTCAAAAACAAATGTGAAGTTTTGTTCTCAATTAAATATACCAAAATTGTATTAGATAGGATTAAGCTTGAGGTTTTTTCAAAGTAATTTTCGTCAAGTTGTAAATGCTTAACTTGATGTGTTTTTTGTCAATTTTTAATATTGCCTTTAGAAAACTGTAGATTTGTCTTTTTGGACAAGATCCAAACTTTGTAGTACACATTTGATGTTTTGTTGGGTTAAACATTTGGCAACAATGAGCACAAATTATTGTTCTATAGGTGTGATGTAATTCAAGACGTTTGGTCGGAGTTTTCAAAACTCGTAATGGTGGTGTGATGGAGTATTTATATATTGGTTAATAATTCCATAGTAGTCTGAAAAGAAAATTAACTTTCATTTTGTTTGCTATCTATAATAAATAACTGTGACTTAGTATAAATTTCTACTAGATTTGTATAGACTATAGTACATAAGTAGGAAATACTCTTGTGATGGTCATTACATTTCACAGTAGTCTGAAACACATGAGAATGTAGTGTGACTTCCAAGACAAATATATGCAATCATCATTCAATGAGGCTCATGTGCACTATTTTATATTTCTACAATATAAATATAAAAAATAATAACAAAAACAGAAAGGGTGATGTACTTTAGTGAAACAATGAAAACATAAGAGGTGTTTATTGGAATAATCATTACAAAATGTTACTCTGGTTGTATCTTTTGCAATTTCATTTTCAAAATGCTACTTTTCTTAAGATATTGTAAGTACATACAATACAGCCAGTTACAAAAAATTACACGTAACTAACAAAAACTGATTTACACATTACCAATTATACCATCAGCATTTAGATGAAAAAGTTCTGTAAACATAATTTTACAGTATGTAGTAGTGTATCAATTTTTTTTACCATTTCATGTATGAATAAAAAATATATAAGTTTGTAAAAACGCATTTCAGGTGTGTACGAAAAATAGTACTCATATAATGTAATTTGTTAAAAAGGAAACTGGATTGAGATGTACTAGCCACGAAAGAAATCAAATTATGTACTAATTATTGAATAAACAGGTCGGTGTTGTAGGTATAGAATCAGATAGCAATTGACACTAAAAATGTAAAGAGAGTAGCACAAAACACAACTACACTTTGGATATAGATTTTGATGTCTGATGATAATACTTTGTATTCATATTGTTGTGATTTTGATCTATAAAATTCAAATCAAGTCATTTTTTAAGATGGGTATCAAAATTTAGCGAGTATCAATATTAGTGCATGATTCATTTCACTTTAGTTTTATCAATTTTCAATTCGCCAAACTCGGCAAGCTTATTCAGTATTTATTATGTAATTTATATTTGTTGTTAATAATTCAGCTTTGTATTCATCTTATAGGGTGTTAGACTAACAGTATTAATGCATTTAAATTTATTTACATTGTTAATTGCGAAGAGTAAGTATACAAATAAGTCGCACCTCCTTTTTAACAAACATTTTTAAGTATTCTAATAAGTTTAGGATTTTTTTAGATACAAAATTAGTTATATAATTTTTTGAGAATATACTCCATGAAACTGCAAAAATGTGCTAACATTGCAACTCCTACAGTTATGAACCAATTTCAAACCTTATTTGAACCAAACTTTGCATAAAGGTTTTAGTCTTTCGATTTAGGTCATGGTATTATAGGTCAAAACATAAATTATTATGAAGTAATTTGACAATTTGCGCCAATTGTCAATTCTTACCGTTAGTAGGCGCATGCGGCATAACTTTGATTTGGGCCTGTTTACTAGTTAATCCAAAAAACTTTTTGAGATGATTTTTTATGTTTGGATTACTTATCTTCTTTTGGTAGTTTATAAAATCCAACACATTCATGTTCTGGTGCCCATCAACCACCAGACACCACTTGATATATAAATAAGAATGTCTGTACACATCAAACCCATATGAATATATGTATATAAGAATATTTATGTCAAATTGAATATGTATGGCAGCTACAGGTCTCAGTACAAGCATAAAAGTTTAGTGATATCATGATTAATGGTGTTTATAGGTTTAGTTATTCTATCTGTGAGATATCAGCTAAGTTTCAGATACCCTGACTAATGTTGTAACAGTGTTGTATAGATACAATGAATGCATAACGGAATTATAGCACATCAACTGAGACCTAATAAACCGCAAACGTTAGAGCACAGAGTCTGTAAAAGTTTCTGACATGCAGTAATGTTAAATTATAAAGCTTTGTTATAAATGATGGCTAAAAACTTCGAATCGTACCATTTGCTGAAATTTAATGATCAAACTGCAGCTCATAATTCTAAGATTATTAAAAATGCTTTGTAATATTTACATTACATACAGGATTTTGTTATTTAAAATTTGGATGGAGGTTCTATTTTTTATGGTATGATTAGTACCTAGATCCATGAATAAGAAGCATTTTCAGACAACTAAGCGCTACCCACACTATAATAATAATAATTCGGAAATGACTCACTTTATTTTAAGTATATAATGTACTCGTTTATAAAGAAATAACTAAGTAGTTTAGAAATATGTCAATAGATGAGCTGGAATGTGCTGCTCTTAAGTTTTAACCTTAACCCTATTGAATCTTTGGAATAAATTGGAGCGTTTATCATGTACAAGAATGCACAAAACCTGCAAAAAATCTACTACAAATTGGTGGAAAGTTTTTATTGTATGGTAGAAGCTATAATAGCAGCAGAGGAATTAGTGAAGTAAATCACATTGATACCACACCACAGCTTAGTCAATACATTAATAGGGGTGTCTGGTTGTTAACAGCCAAATAGTGTCTCTAAAGGTTACTTGAAAGATGGCATACAAGCAATTTATAGTGTTTTAAATGATATTAGTTTAGGTGGCATCCCATTAATTTTATTTATATTTTATTTGGGGTTAACTCTTATACCTTTTACTTTAATTAAATGTTGACTTATGAGAGTGGTTGTATAACCTGCCACCTTAGAATTTAAATTGACAAATACAACTAGAACTTGGAAGAAGAAAGAATTAAATTTTTTATTTGTTTGGTATTAATTTATTTTTTTTTAAGTTTTTAAGTTAATAATAAATTAATGTGTCTTATAAATAAAAGATAAAAGACTACCGCCGAGCAGACAAGATCTCAGCAGGACCTCAGTCTCACATCCTCGAAGGTGTGACATGGGAGGAAGCTAAGAAGATGCAGGACGCTGGTGTTACGCAGACCGGTGATCACGTGGTACTCATGGGTGCTGCTTCTAAGGGCATTATCCAACGTGGCTATCAGCATAACGCCATGATGTACAAATCGCCATACGCCAAGAATCCATTCGATTCAGTCACAGACGAGGAGCTGGATGAGTACAAGAAGGTGATTGAGAAGAAAGCCAAGGGTGAATGTGAGTATTAACTCGGTTGTAACGTTTGTCAATTTTGCTTATTGCATTCTTGCCAACAGATGACACAGACTTCAGTGAATCAGAAGGTTTATCATCTGCCAATATCAATAAGAGAATTGATGGTAGCAATATTCGATCTCCAACTTCAGCGACCAGTGAAACAGAAGAGGAAAGCAAAGATGGTTAGCGCAAAGCAACAATTACATCTGGCATTTGACATTTACCCGACGTTATTTTTCAGAACCTCAAGTATTACAGATAGAAACCAAACAAGTACCGACACGGACCCATCCTGAGGTTGTTTTAAGTGATGGTAAGTTTCGAACTGTGTAATACATCATGGTTAGGGTGTATGTTAGGAATCATTTCAAGTAACAGATGTATAATAGTGCTGTTTTTACAAGAGTATGAAAGTCGACAGTGATGGGCAGGGGGTAAGTGTTCATCACTGGAAGAACATCATTAGTGCATAGACATTATGGCGACAATAGAAATTGCACAGTTAGATCATTATTCATCAGTTATTTTTTTACTACAACCATGAATGCATTTTGGTTTCTACTTGAAAAAGTGTGTTTGAACTGTAACGGTAATTTTGATGGTGATTGTCATTGATATATAAACAGTCTGATACCAATACACGAGAATTTTTAAGTTCAATAACGAACAGAAGTTTGGATATTGGACTGTAACTGTGTGTTACCTCAAATATGACCTATCGTTAGCATGTTCTTTGCAAACATTGTTTATGTTGCAAAGTAAAATTAGCGCATTTGTTGCATGATGCATGCTTGTTGAATCTGCAGTTGCACTTCCACTTCAAAAGGAGTTTGGTGTAGTGCTTTTTTGCAAGTTTGTCAAATTAACAGCATGAAGTTTAGTAAGGACCTGTTCAATATAATTTGCATGAGTTTTTGCTCTTCACTATTCAATTTTTAATAATTTAGTTGCTTCATTTTAATTTTAATCAAAGACGCGGTTTGTTTTGCAAATTAGTAATAGTTTGTTTAATATTGGTTTTCAGTAGATTTTGGCTTACAAAAATGTTTGCTGGCATGATAAATATTCATTCTCCATAAGAGACTGGCGAAAAAGAGGCTTATATTTTATGTTTAGAAGAAATTTTGCAAATTTCGATAAATTGAATACTTGGTGTGCTTACAAGCAAACGAAATGCTTTTGCAGTGCACTGGTATTAATAAATTCTCAACATTGTAGATATATTTAATTATTTTTTGCTGGAAAAAGAACTCTTTTTCTTCAGTTTTTGTATATAAAAAATGGAAAGGTACTTCAAAATGGGGAAGAAAGTTATACTTTGAAGCTTAGGGCATCTACTGTAATTGAATTCAGTTTCATGTAAATAAAATGTAATTGGAATTAAGTTTTAGATTTTAGTATTTGATGTTTGCTCTTTTTGTTGCTTTTACTCTTCTCCGGAAAGAATTCGTGAAGTAGCTTATGAAGAATTTATTTCATTTTTATTTAAGTTTGAATGTTTCTGATTATTGATTTTGGGGTTTGAAGACCAATTTTTTCAAATTTGAAAATACCAGATTTTCTTGGTATGCAAGATTAGATATGATTTTTTAATTTTGTTAATTTTTTCCTGCGATTTTATTCTGAACTGTAAAGTCTTCACTCATATTGTCTTGTACATTTTCTCAATGATACACCTGTCCTATTCTGGTTATCGTATTCTTTGTTTGGCGTGAGGTACTTCTATTTGGTGTTATATGTGTGCTTGAATGTCCCACGGTATCAGTGTTAGCTTTTGATGTTAAAGCTATGCTGTGATTAGAATGTTCTATTTATTCTAGAACTCAAATATTAAATTTCCTTTTGGTGGCTATAACGTTATTTTCCTTTGGAATTAGAACTGAAAATGAATTTAATATACATGCGCCCATTAAAGCAAATCCACACATCTGACAATGATAGACGAATGTAAACATCTTGTAATTATATATAACTTTGCGTCAGTAGAATTGGAATACTTATTTTTTTTTATATTTTATGAAAGATATATTTTTAGACAATAGTTTGAGATATTGGTTTGGTATTAATATAGTAACTTTTGGATACCCAGTATTAGTTTCTCTTATTGACCCTACTTTGGAATAATTAAAGAATGAATTATTTTTATTTATTCATGTAGTTTCAAGGGGCTCAATAAACGATATTTAGAAGATTTTTTAAAACGCTTCTTTAATATTTGATATTTTTTGTTGAATTATAATAATATATTTTACACATTTAAACGCTCCTTTAATACTTTACTCCAATAATTGATTCTATGGCAACATTTTTTAAATATTCCTTTGTCCTGGTTTTTAGTTACTTTAATTTCTTTTTCATAACTTCATGTTTTCAGTGGGCAAGAAATGGGGTTTATCATAATACTGTCTTGTTGGAGAGTAAGCTGTTGCTATCAGGTAAGAGTACATTGTTGAAAAAATGACCACATATATTACAATAAATTGAAGTTTTTCAATTATCTTATGAAGGTTAATAAGACTAAATTTCCCAATTGTTTTAAAACAACATGGACTATAAGCTTTATAGTTTGGCTGTCCAATTACTGCATTTGTCAATTTTCATTTCAAATCCAGTTTCTCACTTCAAATTATTATCCTCCAGGCGTTTAGTCATTTAGTTTTGTTGTTATTTTGTCCATTTTAGCCTTTTTTTCTTTGGCGTTTAATTTGCAACAACTTGAATGTAGATTTGTAAAAAGAAAGTGGATTTGTTTTTGTTTCTTTTCTCATTTCATACTCTTTTGTCTGTTTACAATTTTAGTATTTTTGAGTTTTGCAATTTTTTGCCCAGTGAAACTATTTGGTGTTAAAAATGAGACAGAATGTAGTAAATAGTTGTATCAAACAAGATAGGTTGGTAGAATTTTCTTGCTATATGCAAAAAAATACATTCAACATTAACAACAAAACACTGAATTGAAAGTGTTTCAAATAATAGATAGACTACTCATAACTAATATAATTATACTAATATCAAACCAGCATCTCTAACTATTGTTTCAAAATTATTAACAAAACATATTAAATAACTGAATGTAGCAACTCCTCTGAAGCTGTAGGTCATGTAAAAATTATTACATAGATGTATTTTTGTAATAATTTATCAAAAAATGTTTGATTTGAAACGTTACAAAAAGTATTTGTGTATTTTTTAAAGATAATTTATGTATCTACAGGATTGCTTTTTGGGTTCTGATTTTCCATATGGCACTAATTAAAGTTGTGGGGCAAGAGATTGGCGTTCATTAGCAACTGTCCATCTGAAATACTAACCACACTCAACTTGATTTATAGCACTTGTAGGCGGCTTTAAATAATGTTTTCTGCCAAGGTTGGATGACTTAATCTGTTTTAATTTTTAAATGGCTTTTGTTTTTATCTTGTTTATTTAAAAGGTGCGTTTTTACGTGACTTGATATCATTTTCCTTGCTAAAGTATTTGAATATTGAGAAATAAAGCATGTAAAATAATAGATTTGCATAGATACAGAACAATTTTTCTGTGTGTGGTACTTTGAAAATCTGAGAATTTTCAATGTGAATAAAATTGTTGGTTTTTAATAATGTGACTCATTAATTTTCTTTTCCTTCTGTGGCGAGGAAGATGACATAATGAAAGTGTATTTTTTTTGTTGATTTTTCCAACAATAATTATACTATCACCTATATTTTACCCTTGTTCTGTTAAAACATGATATAATGAACACATTATTTTTAAAATGGCAATCAAACCTCAGTTCTGATTGCCTGTGTTTCTCTGAGGTGCTTTTGAAGGCAAACTAGTCTTATCCTAAACTGATTAATAATTCAGGCAATGATTTCCAAATTGGCTTTTAGGTCGATGATAATTTAGTTACATTGTCCAGGAGCTTGTATTTCTTGGTTATCCTGATTGGGGCTTTAATGATTCATTTCCTTTCACGTACATCCTACTATTATTGGCTTTTTAGGTGCTTCAAATTTATCAAAAATGCAAAGGCCCTTGTCCGACATGGTTTTTTATTTTCTGTATGCTGACTGTCTCTTGGTGGAACCAGAAGTTGCTCTTCTGCAGGAGATTGCACTTCGCTACTTACACCACTGTGACGAGGCTTTCCATTCCTGTAGAAAGAATAGACACAAGTTCTTATGGAATGGGTCTCAGCAAGTAAATGATAAAAGATTTTCTCATGTTTACTCTGGTTTACTTTCCAGACTCCTGCTCACCATAGAGTGGTTTAGTTTTGCCAAAGCACTCAAATACTTAAGTTACTTAAGTTTGATGAGTAGATACAAAGTGCATGGAAGTCGAACTATTCATCTGTTCAATAATTCAAACTGTTCTCTTGTCTTATCTCTTTCAATCTTCAGTTTTTTTTTTGTTGAGCATGCAAAAATTTGTAATTTATAAAATAAGGCAGGAGGGGGAGATGTGATTTGTAACCATAAATTTCTAAGGCTTTAAATTACTTGTGATTACTCTAATAGTATGAAATTATATTATTTGTAAATGCTGTTCAAATTTTCAACAAGTTCTGTAGAACTATTTTGAGTTCTATTTAGTATTTTATCTCTAGGGTAACTGATACACAACTTAGATCTTGCAAAGGTTTCTTATATCTTCTCTTATTTAGCACTTGAAGATGCAATAATAGGTGCATGTATGATGATATGGTCTTAATAGAAGTGGGAGTTTATAATGCAAAGCTGTCTTTGTTTTAGCTGTAATTTTTGTGATAGATGATGAAATTTAAGTATTGTACAACAATTGTCTTAAGCAACACATTTTTCAAACAAATGAACACTAACTTCTGATATGAGAGGAAAAAGTCTATAAACAAGATAGATTGCATTCTAAATTAGTTTATAGTTGGTGAATCTATTGCACATAGGTAGGTATCAATAATTTTGTATGGTACACAGCAGCAGTATACTCTCCCTGTATGATATTTGAATGAAATGGACAATATAACAATATGCAATGGATTAATATAAAACGTAGATTTAGTTTCATTACGATGTAGTATTCAGTAGTGACTTCCTTTTGAGCATCTACTTTTTACTGCTGCCAATTAAAAATGATGTATTTTTTACAACAGATTATAATGCATGTAACCATTTATTGCATGAATCAGTCGATACACCTGTACAGCAGCGTAAGGCAGAAAGGGTATCTGCAGACAGCTACAAAAGTAAGTTCCTAGAAAGAAAATTTTATTTTATTATTTAATTACACTTCTTGCGTTTTGTTTTCATTTTGTGTTACTAACCCTTGCTGTACATACTTGCTTTAATGTTGATATTGTTAATATGTGTGTGCATATACCAATTATCATGTTTATAAAATATTTCATGATTACATATGTAATCATTAAGTGATTTTTACGCACAGAATCAGTGGACCTGCGATTTTTAACAAAAACATATACTCAAACGTGCAACTCCTTCCTTTCAGGTGAAACTGTCATGCAAGCTTATGCTGGAAGAGCAGATCCTCCTAAACCTGACTACCGCACTCACAGTCATGCTGGCTTTCCCAAGGGCTCTTATGCAATACCTAATCCCACTCACTTTCACATTGTTCGTTACACAGAAACCGCTAAGCGCATGCGCCCTTTGTTTGTTAGGTTAGGAGTTCACGGCCACCGGTCTTGCGATGTTAGCAAGCATAGTTTTAACCGCGTCACGCCACGACGACCTATGGTTACTATTAGTATAGGAGACACACGGGCTATTTCGCTTAATATTTCCATGCAAACGCTTAAGGAGTTTATATACCCGTTTGCTAGTGCTCTAAATTTGGCAAGCATAGAAGAGTTTTGCAACAAATCGTCGCAAACCAGTTTCCTCAAAGCCAACAATTTATCGAATGAGAAGAGAGGCGTCAGTTCATCGCTTGTTAACGTTACTGAACTATGTTACACAAACAACACTTTGCTGACAAAAGAAGCTGTGGGAACCATTCAGCAGGTGGATAGCACTACACCTAATGAAGAGGAGACTTTATCAGAATATGAATTAAATATATTGCATAACTTGCAGGAGAAGCTTGTTCATGAGATTTCACAAGGGGGCAACGCTCAAGATGACGATGTTTGCGAAGCCCTGCGAATTACTTTTGAACCTTCTGGGCAGATAACAGTAGGAAAGGTCATAGAGAGAGCTATGAGTACAAACGGTAACTTTAATATTTTGCAGGATGCTGTGCATGATGCTTTGTTGCATTTGAAGCAATTGCCATTTCACAACGTTAGTGATGATGAGATCTTAGATGGTGTAAGCAATGAAGCTTTGGCCGTTAATAATCCTAATGAAATATTTATTGATGAAAATGGAAATGAAGTGTCTGAAATAATTCATGGTGATTTCCAGCCAATAGGAATTGCCTACGATGAAGAATCAATTTACGACGTGCATTCAAAAACATCTTCTCCTACGAATAATTCCGTAATTAGCACAGACGAAGGAGTAAATGTAAGTTTTACATTAAGTGCTATAAATAAAATTGAAGAGCAGTCGAACCAACAGTGTACTAATGAAGTTGTTCTTAAAATGGCAGACACCATTTATGATTACTTGGTTCAGCAGTGTTTTGAAATTACAGAGCTTGTGCTTTTCCCTGAAGTATTATATGACGAGAACATAAACAAATTATTTGTACATTTGCAGATGCTGTACATAGAATATCGCGACTCTTCACTTTCTAATGAAGAGAAAAGCGAACTTAGATTAAACGTGGCTACAGAAGTTATGAATAAGTTGGAACTAAACGAAGAACTGTCTAAAAAGGACATGGATACTACTGGTTCTTCTGATAGTTCTCAAATAGTTTCTGATAAAATATTTAGCATTTCAGAATTTGTTTCCGATATCCTTGACGGTTTCTTTGGTAGATTTGTGGATCATTTCTCGGTTACACCTAAGGAAACTTCCCAAAACAAGTCTGTCTTTTCTGATTTTAAGGAAAACTTAGAGGATAGCACAGTTGCTCATCATTCAACGCCAGAGATGCAAAAGCTGCCAACTTTTGCAAGGCAGCGCTCTGCTGAAAGAGTGCAATCTGCAGAAAAGAGGCTGCGAACTACTTTTACGGCTGCTGAGGACGAGGTTGTGACTACTTTTAAGACTAGAGAGTCCAAAAATTCAGGCAGTGAAAAGTACTGGATAGCTATAACAAGGTCGCCCAACAAGAGTCCATCGCCAAAACAACAGGATGTGGTCGACTTGGATGAGAAATGTGGCAGGTCCTTTATGTCAGTGAGTAATTGCTCATTGTCTCCTATTCCTGAAGAAGCTGTAAGTGTTCTATTTCCCATAGATGAAATGATGAGCTCTTCGGATGATGAAAATGTGGATCTTCTGGAAGAGAATTCTGATTGCCACGAAGAAAACAATGTATCGTCTACATATTTTGCTTTTGAACAACCTGAAATAAACACCGTTATTACAAATTCAGCGACTTTCTTTCGAACTAATACAGTTAATCCTACGACCTATACACAAACCTCTGCGATCGATCTGATTCGAACGTCAAATAAGGTGAATGTAGATGAAAACAGCAGAAATGGCAATCGCTTCAATTGGCAAGATAATTTTGGTGGCGGCGACTACAATTATATTGGGGGGGAAAATTACGAAACTCATGATGAACCAGATCCTGAAGGCAACTGGATGGGTTATGAAGGCGCCAAGTTTTAGTATTGACGTTATGACTTGCTGTATGTGTATTGGTCATTAAATTACTTTAAAAATTGTTAGAAAATCAGCTCTAAATATTAGTATACATTTAAGTTTTGTAAGAATTATTTGTTTTTTTTTTAAATTTGCAGGGTTGTTTTTCTAAACAATTTTTAAAAAGTTTCGTGTTGGTTTGCAACAGATGGTTGTATAATTTTAGACTTATTTTAAGGCGACATATTTTGTTTGTGTACATTTCTAATAGTCATTAAAGTTTACTTTTTGTAGTTTTGTTAATATGTAACGACGGATATTTTTATTTTCAACTTACGACTAAATGCACATTTTTAGGGGACGGTTGCGCTTTTGTAATTTATACTAAGTAATGTTCAATTAAAGCTCTTTTGATATTTGAGATCTTGTCTATTCAGTTCTGACTTTTGGGAACTGTGATGGCAGTCAATTTGCTGAAATTAGTCACCTTTGTGTATTGCTTAGTTGTGCGGTTTTCTCACTAAACTGATGACAGTCTTTTATCCTTATTGGGAGTTTTAGTAAGGTACCTTTGGAAAGTGTAGTATATTTCAATAACAAAAACTAATTGAATTTCAGCTTGTTGTGACAAACTTGATTGAAGTTCAATTTAAATGGATAGTTAACTTATGATGACAAATTTCAATATTAATAATTTTAAAAGTTTACCATTAAAATGTAACATGCAGATCTATGAGAAATGCATTTAAATCTATAGGCATCGATTTTTGGGATTGTGACTTTGTCTGAAGCTTTCAAAAAAATTGTGATTAAATATAGCAATTCAATTAGCACCACCATAATATTCATTGGCATAACATATTACTATTTAGATAATGATAACTGTATCAAGAAGCAAATTGGGCAATATCACTGAAAGAAGAATTTATAATTATGCACAATGTTATTTATATTGATTGATATGCTGACAATGTAGGCAAATTAGCATTTTATAATGTTAGGTCATTGTATTGGTTTCTTGTAGAAAGGCAATTAACTGATTTTTGCTAATTTTAAAAGCACATTTAAACAAGATTTCGCATATTTTGTTTTTTGGTAAGAAGTAGCTTTATCAGTCTTATCTGTTTTTGATATCATGTCGAACCTTCCTGAAGTGTTATATTTTTTATTTATGGGAGAAAAAAGTTTCTTCTATCTCATTAGAAAGGAAAGATTATGTGGCTATTAAATTTTCCAATTCTTTATTAATAATGTCAACAAACTCAAGAAATTCTATACTAGTTCTAGAAATTATTCTTTAAGTTAGTTATAAAAATTCAACCAAGCCTCAAATAATTCAGGCATCCACAACAATGTTATTATGTAAAAACTAATTTATTTGTAAACATATGTATATATATATATAAGTAACATGCATTTAGTCGTAAAGTTGTTACATGAGTTGTGTTATTATTTGTTAATTCCTTTGTGAAGACATGTAAGAAATCCTTGGTTGTGATTTCATCTGGTTTGGTGGCTGTTCATGAAGGTATTTGATAACATTTACTTACACTATTAATACACTGCATGAGCTTAGTTTGTTTTTTTTTTGACCCACCACACAAACACACTCCACGTAAGTTGTTAGTTATGTTACTAATTTTGGCTACTTTTAGGTGAGAATACGGTGAATGGTGACCAGTCGGATGCGCACTTGAGCACAATTTCACAGAGTAGTAAAGAGGTGATGTATACAGCTCTAATTGTGTATTTCAAGAGCACATGCATGCTGATTTGCAGGGTTCACTCTCAAAGGACCGCTCGGTATCCGAAGGGTCTCCCAAAAAAGACAAGAAGAAGAAGAAAGGGCTGAGGACCCCGTCCTTCCTCAAGAAAAAGAAGGAGAAAAAGATACGCGACTCCGCATAGGTATGCCGGGTGCGTTTCACACTGAACTATTCCACTAATGGTTATTTTCCAGACACTGCCTCTTTAATCATTTTCAGTACGAGCGCCTCCGTCGAGACTGCCACCAACTCACTGTAGGAGTGTAGGCTAGCTTATTTTGTTTGAGCGCAGCGGCTAGGATATTTGCACTAAATGTGACAATGGACTGCATTTCTCTAATTTTAAAAAAATATGAATTTATATTTTAGCTTTATTTGTACAGGATACAATGAAATTTATTAATTATATATGTGCGATTGCAGTGGAGGTGATTATATGAAAGTTATATAAGAACAAATATTATTAGCTACAGTCTACGGCACTCTAAACAAGTCGGCTTGCACAGATGCACCGGCGCCACGTATACATTTCGTAGATTCATTTCTGCAACTCGTACATGTTCAACATTGAATGTCTGCATCCACATGGCTGGTTTGTTTAGAGTGGGTACTGTAAAATATATACATTAGTTATTAAATGATAATTCTTGTAAAGTTAGCTAATCATGCTTTTATTGTTTGACAGTGCAAAGAAACTTTGATATTTTATAATTTTTGATGTGCAAACTATATGGTTATTTATAATACATAAAGTAGGGTTTTTCTTTATTTTCATCGTTATTTCTTTCTGCTGGACACTGGGGAGGGAAGCACGTTCTTTGCAATCTGAGATGTAAGCATTGCAGCACAAATTCTTTTCTATGTATGTTTTCATAAAGTTTAAAAAATAAATCGCTTTTTCTTGTGGTGCCTTTTTTTAAGTAACGAACGCATCGTCATTATGGTTTCAGAAGTGGTGACATTTTCTACCACATCCGCAAGCCATTTATCTTTTATGAAATGTATATGGGTTTGGCTGTTATGTAGTGGGATTGGTTTTATGCACTAAGCAAATTTTGCTGTTCTAAATAAAGTTATCTCGCCTTTTCAAAATCTTTCATTCAAGTTTTAAGCAATTTTGTTAAAAATGGGTGGTGGTTCTTATTAATTTTTTTAGTTCAAAGCAAAGAAAAGTAATAGCAATGAACAAGAAATTCTAATTAAAGAAAACATTAGCCTTTGCATTAGAAAACAAAAAGAAATTGAAAAAAAGTTTTACTCTAGCAACAAGTATTAAGGGAATTGTTCGTATTTTTTACACGTTAGTTTTAATTTATGTTGGACTTTACCGTATTTGCTGCTAATAATTTAATTTTTAATTTTTGCTACTGCTTTCACAAAAAGCTTCTTTTTAATTGTGTATATTTTTATTTGATTTAGCTGCACATGTTCTAGCTATTTTTTATGCCGGGACTATGGAAAATACTCAAAATGCAAAAGCTTTCACAGTTAGTGTTCTGTTGCATTATGTTTGTGAGGCTATGGTTTGAGTTTCAAAATTCTCTTCTTTTTGAAGTCTATGGTTTTGGAGAAAAAGTTGAGAGTTTCCAAACTTTCACCACCGTCTAACAACAGGAGAACGAACACAATACATTGAATATAATTGTTTGCGATTATATGAATCATGATCTGGCCCTAGAAGGAAAGGCTTCCAGTGATGTTTTTTGATTATTTTTTAATTCAAGTAATGAATATGTCTGTGTAGTCTTCAGAGTTGAGTAGAAACGTTCCGTTCGCTTAAAACTTCTCAAATACATGAGAAACATTTCTGATGAATTAAGTAATATTAGAAAAGAGTGAACAGGTAATTTTTTAATATCTTGAAGTTAAAATAGTTATTCCTCCCATCGCTGTAGCTCCTCTGCAAGTCTTGCACCTTTTGAAGTGCGACTTTGTTGACGTTTTGTACGCTTATAAATCATTTTATAGCCTTGTAAATTTATGCAGTGCATCCTAATTTACATAAAACTCGTCAACAACTTTTATAGGTTCTTTTACAGTCTTGGTGCAGCGTATTTTGGCAGATAACTTGGCCGCTTTCCAGATTGTAGTCTGTAAAAAAGAGCTGCAAAATACACGACTTTGAAGGCGGTTACATGGGAATACCTTTAATGACGCTCGTCACACCTGATTAATAGCCTCAACATCATAAAACATTTCTTTCATCGCTATTTTCATTTTTGGAATGTTGATAAATTTGATCATTTTAATGGGTCTTTAATTATATGCACACATAATTGTTCAAAACTTCAGGAACAATTTTTTTCCTTTCATTATCTAATGCGGTACAAACCGAGTGCAGTTTTTTCGTTTATTTCTTTAAATTAGTGGTTATCTCTGGGTACCCTAATTTCTTCAACAAACATTTTACAGGTCATGTTCCAATTAACAGACAGTATTTCACGCATTTTCCCTATGAATGCGTCAGTGATAACAATTTATATAATATAAAAACTTGTGCATTAGATAGATACTCTCACCAAAAATGATGCACGTACTCAATGTTTGTTCATTGTTTAATTATAATAATGTACTCACTAGTATTTAAAAACTAATATTTAATTTCACCTTTTGGCAGATGATAAAGATTTTTCTTTGACTACCAACTGCTAGATACTGGATGGTGATTGTAAGAGAATTAAAATTCGGTTTCTTTTAATATATGTTTGATTGCAAAAGTTGAATGTGTTGCATTATTCTACAACACTATGAGAACACGATCATCATTTTGCCTGCAAATCTGTAATGTAATGATCGAAGTAGGTCAATTTTTGAAGTTTAGGATGAACTCTTCTGTTGAGGATAGATGAGTATCAAGAGTGGGGTTTAGAGATACTGAAAACAATTGTTCATTTGTTCTGAGCTGATTACAAAACCTCTTCACTTTATTTGTTCAAAGAAGGTTTTGGTATTTATACACTTTCATGTCCTCTCTTCTGCTACAATTCGATTTTTTAAAGCTTATAAAAAATATCCTTACAAATGTTTTAAATTAATAAATGCAACAGCGTTTTCTTTAAAAAAAGTTTGAATTTTTTTACAGAAATTGTTTCAGCTAATTGCTTGTAGCTACGTCTTACTCTTTGTTAAAAAGAGTAGCTTTTGCTATTTTTTTATTTCCAATCAAATTATTAGTTTAATTTAGGATTGGCAAACCTAATCAAAAAGAGAATTGGTATTTTATTGGTTATTCAACAATCTAGCCCTGTTTCTTCATGTTCATGCATTCTAAGTGGTTCCTGTTTTCTTTTTTCAGGTCTTAATTGGTTGTGAATTTTTTGCATTTTGTCTTATAGTGCTAGAGCTGACTTACTGAAAGATGTGTTTTGCCTTCGCTTGGTTTAGCTTCATTAATGACTGTTAAAACATCAGAAGACATCGAAAGAGTTTGACAACTGTTCAGCAGTACGATATGCTTGCGCTTTGCACATGTCAGTTCGCTGAATTATGTACTTTAATTCACTTTCATGGTGGTTCAAGAACTAAAAGAAAATTATTGTTTTGATAATGAGAGACGTATTCATTTATCGGGTGCTGTAAAGAAACAAAATTGCCGCTGCTGGTTGTAAAGTAATCTACAGGAAGTCCATTGAAGGCCCTTACATAGTGAGAGAGTAAGTGTATGGTGCAAAATAGCCAGATTTGACATAATTATACAATTGCTTTCGAAGTTTGGTTTGAACAGGATAGGCCTACTTATACTTTAAGGGAATTTATTAATTTTTTTAGGAAACGTTTTTCAGGACTCCTCATTAAATGCGCAAGGATGTGGAGTGACCTCCTTCGATCACCGGATCTTTCATTATGTGATTATTTCTTATGAGGCTACCGGAAAGCCCGTGTTTACATTGAAATATCACGGACTCTTGAAGCACTTTCGGAAGCCATAGCTATAGAAATTCGAACCCACGCGATATGCTTGAAAGATGGATGGACAATTTTTTCACCTGCCTGTAACAATACATGGACAAGAACGATTACCACTTGGATGGCGCCATTTTTCACAGCTGAATTACATTATTTTTATTTGTGTTTTGTTTTCTAAACGATATTATGTATATACAGGTATTGGACAAAATAATAGAAACACTTGTCAAAAGTAGGACATATTTTTTTTACTGTGCCTCATAACGCTGGATACTGTTTAAATCAATCGTTTCTCGTTTGCTACAGGTAGTATGGATTGTGAACTAATAGTAAGGCAGTGTGGCTGGACGTTGTGCAGGTGTGATGGGTGACCAGTATGTCTAACCTGACAAAGTTTCAAAGTGGTCTAATTGTTGGTGCTCGTCCAGTTAGAGCATATGTGAGCAAAACAGTTACGTTATGCGGTATAACGCAAGGAACGGTCTAGAAAGTCATAACTGCATACACGATCAGTTAAGCATAATAGTGGTTGAAAGACGAAGCTGCAGGATAGGGACTGCCGGCTATTGAAACGTATTGAGGTCGCAGAAGCAAACAACGGTCTAGAAAGTGACTACAGAATTCAATTAGCACTTAAATACCTCAGTGTCATCCAAAATAATGAGCCGGGAACTCCATAAAATGGGTATCCACGGGCGTGTTTCTGTAGCCAAGCCTCTAATAAGTGACACGAATGTTCAGAGGCGACGTACATGATGTAATGTTTAAAAAAATAGAATGTTTGAGAACTGGCAATGTGTTGTTTGGTCGGACAAGTCATTCTTAACCCCTTTCCCACCACTGGACGCATGTTTGGCAAATACCATGTCTTCGCCCGACTGTCAAACATGGTGGCGGCTTTATTATAGTCATGGTATTTGGCAGCTCCCCTGGTCATACGGTCGGGTCACAGCAGCAATGTTCATAGAACTCTTAGTTAACCAGGTCCACCCAATGGGGCAAACTTTATTTCCAAATGGGAATACCATATGCCAGGATGATAATACACCGATTCACACTACTGCATCTGTCCAAGAGTATGCTGATGAGATTTAACATCTTCCCTAGCCAGCCCAGTCCCCAAACCTGAATATCAGAGCCTCTGTGGGTTGTTGTGTAAAACAGGGTTTGGAGTCAATTTCCACCTCTTTTGTTTCTACTTGAGGTGGAGACTGAGCTGCATGAAGAATGGCTTCAAATTCTTCTAATTTACCACTATTCAAACTGTATTGCGTGTTAAAGGTGGACCAACACCGTATGAATACAAGTTGTTTTGACTTCCACAACTGTTTCAATTATTTTGTCTAATACCTGTATGTAATATTTGGAAAAAATAAAAATTGAAATTTATTCAGAAGCATCTATGTTTTGTAAGTCCTGTGCAATACTTTGACATGGTTCTTGTCTAATTATACTTGTATGATGTTGAATAAAAAATTGAAAATAATCTTGAAGAATAAGATTTCCAAAATTTTTTTATATCTTGCAAAGAAAAAATAAAACTTTAGATTGATTTTTTTTTGAGAAACATGTAAAGCAATTCTGGATTTGTATTTCACTTTAAATGTAAAATTAAAACAGACATAGACAACTATGTTATCCCATTCCATACAAAATTATGTGAAGGTCAGTCGAATATTAGAGCACTATGTCAAATGTTGCAATATCCAAGACAATAGGACTACGAAACCAGAAGCATTGAACTTGAAATTCTTGGAAACTTTCATCACATTAAATAGGACGAAGAGCTTTCCAAAAGAAGTTTGAAAGCACTCAACTTTTTCTATTTCGTTTATATAGTCTAAACAACAACCACCCCGCCCAATGTTTAATGTGGAATTACTTGATTCTTTTATGCACACGTGATTTTTTAATTATACTTTTGATAGTTGCCTCAATAGATGAGATTTAGAAGTGAAATGGCCAACAAACTTATTTCTTGATGATAATAATAAATGATAGAATAAAATTCAATTTAGAGCTTTAGGTATGTTGTGTCACCGCATCTTGTCTGGTTTGCTTAATGTTATGTTTTCAAAATTTGATGATTTATCTGGTATTGTACTGCATAAATTGTACAAATATCTTATTATTCTAAATAGACAAGGACCGTCTATTGCTTCAGTAATCACCTTATCTTCGCCAAGTGTCTTATTGTTCTTTGCTTTCTTTTATGTTAAATCTATTTCTTCTAAGCTAATGATTGGTAGTAATTCTGATCTTTGATTTATTGTACCCCTTCTTGATGTTAAAGTGTTTGACTAAATCTGGAGCCGAGTATGTTTCTTTTTGACTTATACGGCTCCTTTTTTGTTCTTAACTTTAATTATTTATCTCTTTCCATTTTTCAGTTTTTGTCGTCTTCTGGCTGCTCATGTCTCTTTTCTTTTGCATTAAATTCTTGGCCTCTGGACTGATTTTCTCTTCTGTTTCTGTTTTGGGGCAGTGTTTGGTTCGACTTTCTAGTATCGGATTTTTTAATTTCATTAATGTCTCGTTGAAATTATTCAGCATCTGGTGGGTTCATTCATAGTGTATCAATGTTCTTGTTTATTATTTTATATCGTTCTTTGCCGGAATTAATTAATATTTTTCCTCTCACCATCCTGTGATCGCATCTAATACCAAACCTATTTGGTACCGATTATTATGGGTTTCTTGTCAGTTATTATAAAATCAATATCGTTTTTCATGCGGCTGTCCGGATTTGCCCAGGTCCATCTTCTATTTGGTTTTCTGTAGAAGAAGCTGTTCATCTGAAATATGTTATTCAGATAGTAGTCTTCCCAGCGAGGTTCCGTAGCATAGGACTTAATTCCTATTTTGGCATTAAAATCTCCGGCCAGGATAGTGTAATGCGTATTCTTTTCTGCAATACTGCTGCTACTTCGTCATAGAATAGATTCACTTCCTCATCCGTATGATCTTTGGTTGGTACGTGAACCTGTATAATTTTGATTATAGTATTTCTTACATAGCTTTAAAATGACATATATAGTAGCATAATAGAAGCTATTATCAGTTTTTAATTTTATTAGTTTTCGTTTTCTCACCTAACTGAGGCCAATCGCGCTCTTTTTTACGTTTTTAGATCGTTTTCAAGTTCTGTTAGATGTTCTTCTGCTAGTAATAATCTTGTGTTTTAGGTTGCGATACGCCATTTGATAATATTAAGAGGGCGTTTTGGGGTTATTGGCGAATCTTTGCCTCCTCAAAATTCTTTAAGGCAGCTCTTCTTGGAGGGGTGAGATTTGTGTTTACCCACCTGGGGACCAGATCCTTTTGTTTTAAAACTTGCCATATCGAGGGGGGGGGGGTTGGTCATAATCTTCCACGCTGGTCAAGCGGGTGGGAATATGGGGTAAGATATAGAAGGAATTAAAGTGGAGTGGGATGGATTAGGGTTAAGAAGGACATGATTCTTATCAGTGTATCTACCGGCTATTCTAATGGAAATGTTGCGGTATGAAAAAGTTAGCTATCACTCAGGGAAGGTATTTAATTTTCTGCAACGTCCGCACGCCTTGTTATAACCCTTTGAAGTTCGACGTTTTTGAATACCCTTGGCAAGTTCCTAATTTGTTTTATAGGAATTATTTCAGAGTAATTAGGTAGCGTATCTCCCAAATTATTTACGTTAGTTATCGAAGATATATTCAGACAACTTAACTGGGACAACAGAGGCATACTAATAAATGGAAAACGTCTAAACCATCTCATATATGCAGACGACGTAGTACTTATCACAGAAAACTCTGAGGAGCTACAGAATATGTTAACTGATTTAGAACAGCAAGCATCTAAAGTTGGTTTAAATATGAATTTACAAAAAACAAAAGTAATGTGCCCAGAAAATCCAAGAATAAATGTAAGAAACATAGAAATCGAAAATGTAGAAAGCTATATATATCTTGGAAATATGATAACGTTAGGAAGGCCTAATCAAAAAATAGAAATAAACCGCAGGAAAAGACTAGCATGGAGCGCGTTCGGAAAACTAAGTAAAACACTAAAAATAAAAATATACCTATGCGTTTACGTAGCAGACTATTTGATCAGTGCATATTACCGGTGTTGATCTACGGAGCACAAACATGGACCCTCACCAAACAGTCAATGAGCCAATTGAAAGTGACGCAAAGAGCAATGGAGCGTCAGATGTTAGGAATATCCCTAAAAGATCGTAGAAGGAATACATGGATTCGAAGCATCGCGAAAGTTAAAGATGTTGTGGAGGCAGTGACAGAACTGAAGTGGGGTTACGCAGGACATGTTGCTAGATACCAAGATGGAAGATGGTCTAACACTTTATTAAAATGGAGACCATACCTAGGAAGAAGAAACAGAGGACGACCCCCAATGCGCTGGACCGACGACCTTAAGAAAACGGCCGGGTTAGCATGGATCAGAGAGGCTCAAAATCGTGAACACTGGAGAAACATGAAAGAGGCCTATGTTCAGAAATGGACCGAAGATGGCTAATGATGATGATGATGAATTAGGTAGCAGGTAGACGCACTCCGTGATCCCGACGGAGTCAAGTCTACTTCAGGGATGCGCCCCTGCCTTATGCGAGCCATGACTAACCCCTATCTTTAAATACCGGGAGAAATCATGTCCTAACCCGCAGTCCCAACAAACACATAAATACACCCCCTTCCCTACCCTCCTTTACCTTTCCTATCCAACACGCCTGGCGTTTTAATGCCAAACACCCTCTAAGAGGAGGCCTATATCCAGCAGTGGACAAGAGAGGCTGGGTGATGATGATAATGATTTCAGAGTAACCTTCTTTTAATTATATTAATAACCCATGTAACTCATCTACAACATGTTTAAAACCCCATTTTTACAATTTGAATCCACGCACGCACCAGCCATCTGTTAAATTGTTTTCTACCAAAATATGTTGCAAAATGTTCTACACTAAAAGGTTTTAAATGAGCTAGAAGGGTTGCAGAGAGTGTTATAAGTAAATTAGGGTGCATTACACAAATTTACACCAGAATCATTGCTCTAAAATACTCTAAAAAACAACTAACGAAATTGCACACCAAAGGGATGTAAGAAGCGTACAGGAGTTGCAAGCGAACTATAGGGGGTGGAATCGGTGATGATGAACATTTTCGTATTGCAACCATTTTTATAAAATTATTATTAAGTAATAAATTTGAAAACGAGCAGTTTTAATAATAAAAGTTCAATTTAAAGAGATTCAATTGTGTATGTGAGTCTGTGTACAAGCTTCTGTGATATAAGGCTATGATAATATGGTACTAATTGTAAGCAGGATGAACTACATCTAGAAATGCTAGAATGGTGTTTGAAACGAAAATCTAGATGTTAAAATGAATCGTCTTCAAGGAATATGAAAAGTATAGTTGTCTAAATCGCTGAAGAACAGAATATACCCCAAGACTATTTTCATTAACTATTGTGTCATACTAATTATTAAAGGACATCCTATAACGTAACAATTTCTTTCGTCTAAATTCTGAATGATGGAAAGAAATTTGTATTTTCTACCATACCTACTCACTACCCTTGAAGAACCTCTTCCAAAGAATGCTACAATATTATGAAAAAATGTTTCAAACGTTACTTGGAAGACAGTACTAATGATCCTTCATCATATACTTGAAGAAATGGATATGAACCATCGCTACCATTCGTTTTGGCGGACTTGATAGAAACGCTGTCTGTATTACCAGCAATCTTGTTTGTAATACAAAAGAAAAAACGTTCTACCTCTGCGAGGATTCGAGAGAAACGCCGAGGGCGATGGCGCATGTAACGAATTCTATGCCTGGTAACCAGCAAGAATACGAGAAGTTGCGTGCCACTAATTTTATTTGGAAACTAATTAAGATCCTAATAAGACCCCCTCCCCTATGGAAAAACCGTAGTTTCACTGAGCAATGCCAAGGTTAATGACTAGGCAAAGAAACTGTCGTCTCAGGAGACAATATAAAATCATATAAAATTAGTAAAAGATAACAGGCAGAAGTAAAGGTAAGTGGTAAAACCACCACTTTCCTAATTAGAAACATCTCCAAATGCCGAATCTGGACCATCTTATCGTTACAAGTTTCTGTTGCTTGTTAATAGTATACAATACTTTATTATATATTATTATACAGTCAAACCTGTATAATTCAATTTTTTCAGCGCAATGTTTTTCTTATTATAATTTTGGTTTTCTTTATTGTAAGCGTTTAAGCTACCCAATTGTTTTAATTTTTGCTTTTTATCTCGAGGAGAAATTCTCAAATTAAAAATAGTAAATTTTAGCTAACAAGGTAACGCTAATTGGAGAAGTAGGAAAGTGTTAAAAGAGAAGAAATAATAAGGATTTTAGTATTAGAAATAGCTCGTGGAGACCTGATAACACAGATGTAGATCAATATGTTTTAAACGGATTCAAGTAAATTGACGATAAAAGTTTCTCTGCTGGGATGAAAGCTTGAACAGTTTGCTTCTGGCTTAGAAAAAAGTTATTTTAAAGCTAATATAGAGTAGCTTAACGTACTGAAAAACGTTTAGTTCAAATCTGTGGAAAAGTGAGCAGTTGAAGATTCAAGAATGATTTAAGACAGAGGCAACCTCCTCTCCATTTATTGCTGTGAATATCTGTTAGCAAGTAGTTGATTTTATTATTTTTTTGTTCTTGGCGCCACCTATCATCAAATAGTGAAATTTGTTTCTTTATTACTTGTGCCGTTTCTCACCAAATAACGCAATTTCTTTTTTTTTTATTTCTGAATATTTCTACCATATTCGAGAGAGTGCTAGATTATTCTGGAGCGTTCTACAAACTTTAGTTTAGCTTTCTTATTACAAATATTAGCAAGGCACGTATAATTAATTGCTCAAAATGTGGTTTTATGAGTAGTTATTAAAATAGTTGGTGAAAAGAGAATGCAAAGTTAAAAACTGAGAAGCTGTTGCATCAAAATCTTTATCATTTGAATTGAGTTATGTTAAGAAGAATGCCGTTAAAGTTAAAATTTACATCAAAAGAAATGTTGCAGATTGGTATTTTTAGAGAAAAAAAATAAATAAATGTGAAAACATGTTCTTTATATATAAATTTTCTCTATCCGACAGAAATAAGATGTTCTCTGAGGGGTAACTTCTTGAAGAGAGTTTTCCAGTTAAAAGCAAAACTTTTGATGTATTTGCAAGGTGAGAAATCGCAATATGCGAAATTACTTTTTAATTCCCATTGCCTTTATACATTTATAACAACAGCTGCAGATAAAAATAACGGATTTATAAAAAAATCATTTATGGTCGGTTTCAATCGGAAAAAAATCAAAATAATTATAAGACTACTATAGATGGATACAGAATCCGTTTATTTTACAATTTCTTAAACATACTGAGATTCCAACAAACATGAAAAAAAAACTTATTGAAATATAAAGTAATGGAATGTTGAAATTAAACTTTTTTCTCATAACCCAAATTATTAAAGAATATAGCAAGGTGGCAAACGAAACTGTCAAGTCTTTGGTTCCATTTGCAACATCCTATTTATGAGAACTATTAAGATTCTATGATAATTGTCAAACCAAAAGTCGCCTTTAACTTGAAAATGATGGGGATCCAGATCTAATACGCCTACGCCAAAAGGAAAACAACTATACTTAGCGCTGCAGCAAAACAATTTAACGCCATTATTCACGGGTGAGCCAATGTACTGGCCTTCAGATAGAAGACGCTTACCTGACCTCCTTGACTTCTGTATAACAAAAAACATACCCCAAAATTACCTAAGTATACAATCATGTTTTGATCTATCGTCCGACCATTCTCCTGTAATTGTTACATTTAACGCTAATACGGTGTATAAAAACAGATCAGTCATGCTGCACAACAATAAAACAAACTGGGCCATGTTCAACTACATACTAAGTAATAACTCACTCAAAAACAAGGAAGAACTAGATTTAGCTGTTGATTTGCTAACACAGACTATCCAGGAGGCTGCTTGGTCAGCAACCCCAGAATTAGATAACAAACCGCAGCAGAGACAATGTTCTGATACTGCCAAAGAAAAAATCTTAGAAACGCGGAAACTAAGAAATTGATGGCAACAAACGAGGTCTCCTCAAGATATAATAAAGCAACAAAAGAATTAAACTAAACTAAAGATACTAACTACTCTCTATGGAAAGCGACGAGAAACATCAAGCGCCCCAAACAGCATAATTCTCCAATTAAACTAGAAAGTGGCAAATGGGCTAGATCTAATCTGGAAAAAGCAGAAACATTTGCAAAACATCTTGAAAATGAAGAAGAACACATTCTTACATTCCTAGATTTGTCGCTACAAATGGAACTCCCACTAAAAAGATTCAAGATCCACGAAGTCCAGCAAATAATTGACACGGATCTTAATAGCAAAAAATCCCCGGGATGGGATCAAATCACCGGTAAATTACTCAAAGAACTTCCAGAAAATATAATTCGAGATATAATCGCAATCTATAACCCAGTATTAAGATTAAATTATTTTCGAGCCTCCTGGAAAGTGGCACAAATCATACTAATAGCAAAACCCGGCAAAGATCCTGAAAACGTAGAGTCATACAGGCCAATCAGCCTTCTACCAGTACTGTCTGAAGTACTTGAAAAGCTTTTGCTTAAAAGACTCGAACTGATACTTGAACAAAAGCACCTAATCCCTGAGCATCAGTTCAGCTTCAGAAAACAGCACGGAACAATCGAACAAGTACATCGTATAGTACGACATATAAACTCTGATATCGATGAAAGGAGATATTGCTCAGCTGTGTTTTTAGATGTATCCCAAGCCTTCGATAAGGTTTGGCACGCGGGATTACTGTTCAAAATCAAAAAACTACTACATCATAATTTATATCTTTTATTAAAATCATATTTACAAGAAAGGCAGTACTATGTCAGACATGATGATGGACAAACGAGCTTAAAACCAATCCAATCAGGAGTCCCCTAAGGAAGTATCTTAGGGCCAATCATGTATCTAATCTTTACTGCCGACCTTCCAGTACTTCGTGGTACAACAGTAGCAACCTTCGCTAATGACACTACGGTGGTAGCATCACACAGAGATCCCGTAACTGCAACTAATCTTATTCAAGAAAATATAACCAATATTGAGAAATGGCTGAAAACTTGGAGAATTAGGGTAAATGAACAAAAATCTGTACACATTACTTTCACTACAAAAAGATCTACTTGCCCAACAATCTATCTTAACCAGCAACATTTACCTCAAGATACAAAAACTAAATATTTAGGTATCACCCTAGACAGAAGGCTAATATGGAGACCCCACATAGAAACAAAAAAAAGCAACTGAATATCAAAATTAGGCAACTGTACTGGATAATAGGTAGAAAGTCGCAACTTACCCTCGAAAATAAAGTCCTAGTGTATAAGGCAATATTAAAACCAATATAGAGCTATGGAGTGCTGGGGATCTGCTACAAATTCTAATATAGAAATATTAGAAAGGTTCCAGTCTAAGGTCCTACGTCTAGTTACCAACGCCCCATGGTTTGTGACTAATGCGACACTAAGAAGAGACCTACAAATTCACACAAGACAAGTTATCAGTGCATCCAAACCAACTAGCACGTAACCTTCTTGATGAAGCAAATGATACACGTAGACTCAAACGCTTCAAACCTTCGGATATTCCAAATAGATTCCAATAGCAGCAGTCAAAATAGACTTCGTTAGTGAAAATTAAAATAAAACTTTTTAAGATGTAACTTGTAGAGGCACGTATCATTGCCCTGCCTACGCGATATGTTTATTGTTTCTATTGTTATAGTGTTATCGCATTTACTTTTTGTCCTTTAGACAGATTGTAAATTACCTCGGAGTTGATAAAAAAACTTGAAAATGACGTCAATTGTGTGTGCATGAAATGGAACGTTCAGTTTTTCAAAAACAGAACATACTTTGCGTTTATATTTTTTTACTTTGTAAGTTTTTTGTGTGTTTTTAAGTTGTTAATGTTTAGTAGTTAAGTTATATATATATATATATATATATATATATATCCATTCATCCATCCAGATCAAAAAGAAGGTAGTTGTATCGGGCTATGAAGCTAAACCAGTTAATTCCACTAAAAACAGTACAATCGACCTATTGGTTGACAGATCGTAGAAAAACACGACTTCATAGATTTTTGTGTGATGAAGGGCATCCTCATAGAATGTACAATTAAATCGTGCTTCGATCTTTCATCAGATCACTCTCTCTAATTGCTACCGTAAGTGCTCAACTTATATGAATAACAAAACCTCCCACATTACAAACCTCATTAAGAACCAAAGAAGAACTATAAGATGCAGTTAATGACTTGATTAGACACATACAAGAAGCAGCATGGGAATTCACAACGAACAAAAAACGTACCAACTGTTTGAGAGATGTTAAAATCAAAATTATGGAGAAAAGACAGCTACGAAAAGCATGGTAACAAACAAGATCACCACTTGATAAAGCATAGCTTAATAAAGCTACAGAAGCACTAACAAAACTAATAGAGGAAGAAAGAAATGCATCAATATCCGAATACCTTCAATAACTCCCAGTCAACGAATTATTGATTGTGGAAGGCGACGAAGAAGATTAGACAACCGTAATAACATATTTCAGCAATCAAACCAAAAGATAATCAATGGCCAAAAGTCGATCAAGTAAAAGTTAACATCTTACAGCACACTTAACGGAAATCTTTAAATTAGCGTACTTTCAGAAGAAGAAGAAGAAGCAGAAATACAATAAACCATAGAAGCTTCATTCCAAATGGAACTACCAATTAGGAAATTTAAAGCAAAAGAAGTGCGTAACACTACATAAAAAGATATAAATGCAAACAAGATCGGGGGCGAAACGGTAATATATACAAATGTTGAAACTCATAAACACCTTGGAAACTCAAACTTAGACCAACCAATCAACTATGAAGGTCTCAGCACTCTATATATTATCGTTCATGAGATATGTTACTTTAAAATAAAAAAAAGCGGGAAAACCCCCCCTTAGGGGTGTTTCAATGGGTCGGGTTTATGAGACATTCCTAGTCTACTTTTTAATGAGGAGTTCAAAAAAGATGGTCAGAAGTTTCGACCTGAATTGTACAATTGATCACTATACTCAATTGTATATGTTACCTCTAAAAATCACCAGGTTACGATCTTACTATCGGCAAAATATCAAAGGAACTACCGGAAGAAGGAGTAAGACAATTAAAAATCATATTCAACACAGTAATAAGAATGAGATACGCTTCAGCACAGTGGAAGGTTGCAGAAATCATAGTTCTAGTAAAACTAGGGAAAGACCCTGAGAACGTGACGTCGTACAGGCCAATCAGCTTGCTACCTGTAATTTCAAAGATTCTTGAGAAGTTGTTCCTAAAACGAACTAAAACTTTTTAGAGGAAAGACGATCGATCTTAAACCATCAGTTTGGGTTTAGGGAGAGACAGGGTGCCGTAGAACAGGTGTACAAAGTAGTTCGTAAAAACAGCAAGGACTTGGAGGAAAAAAATATTGCAACGCAGTATTCCTAGACATCAGTCAAAATGTGCAAAATTAAGCAGCAATTTCCTCACGATCCTCCTGGGCCCGGTTCTATATTTATTGTTCACTGCAGACCTACCGATAACAAACTACACCACTACCGCAGTATTTGCAGATGATACTGCTACAATGGTTTTACATTACAAATTTTTACAAGAACACCTAAACAAGTATAGTGCTGCTTAAGAAATGGCGAATCCAACCGAATGAACAAAAATCAATACAAGTCGCGTTCACATTAAAGACGGATACTTGTCCATCGGTTAAACTAAACGTCGTTTGACCTGGAAGACGCATACCTGGTAGAAGAGGAAACAATTGGGAATTAATGTATTGGCTACTGGGACCAAACTCCAAGCTTTCCATAGAAAATAAAATGCGTGTTAAATCAGTGTGGTCATATGGAATTCAGTTGTGGAGTACGGCTGTAAATTCAAACATTGAGATTTTGGAACAGTTTCAAGTTAAAGTGTTGCGTATTCTTGTTAGTGCCTCGTGATTCGTAACAAACGATATAACAAGGCAAGACTTACAAATTGAATATGTGAAAGTCGAAATAAAAATGTCCACAGAAAAATACATCGACAGGCTAAATTCTCACCTCAACTAACCTACTTAGTGAAAAAAACACAAGCGCAGACTAAAACGTTACAAACCCACAGACTTAGATTCTAGGTTTACCTAATATTTATATATAATTCTATTTAAGTTTAAAATTAAGTTATTGTAACTACTACACTTTTGTCAGTCAAACAATCTCGAAAAGATGAATGAAGGGGCGGAAGCCACCGGGCAACTTATTGTTTGTTGTTAATTATTTTACTAAAAATGTTGGATCATTTGCTTATTGTTCTGTCAAGGCAGATTGCAAATCAAAATAAAATCTTTAGCGCGACCTCCCAGGGGGTTGCGATACTTCCAGAACCAACCACTAATAAATCAAAATAAGCTCTAACACTCTGAGCGACTTTTGGGCCAGATCCAGGGAAATCGTCGCCGAATGATTGGGACTCGCAGCCTTTGTAGAAAGGGAAAGATAAAAATACAAAAGCTTTTGGCTGTAAATAGCCTCTTTTACTTTCTCAATGAGTAGTAGTTGGTACGAAGTCTCTACTTATTAGGAAATTAATTAACAAGTTGATTTTTTCGAGAGAGATTTGAAGTGTGCACATGTGTTTTGAAGCTCCAGGATTAAAGTTCAATTAGGGCCATACTGAGCAACTCAACACAAGAAAAAACGGTACAAGTAGGCAGACATAAGTAAATTCAAACCCGGGAAGATAAAAACACAAGGGAAAATACGGATCCAGTGAGTAATTAGACGTAAATAAGACCGGTGGAGGTTAACTGATAAGCAATAAGGTGAAGAATTGCATGAAACCAACAACTGATAAGTAAAGAATAACAAACAAACCAGGGCTACGCCAAAATCCCGAAAGTAGGCAACACACCGAACACCGAAGTGTGCAGCTAAGTGGACAAAGCACAAGAAATGGCAAATATAGAGGAGTTATTGCGGCAAATAAGCAGTAGACTAGATGGAATGGACACTAAACTAGACCAGATAGTTAACACGTTCGCTGCCGACCACGAGATAACTCGTGATGGGAGTCTGGCCGTTGGCGCCAACCACGAGTTATCTCGTTCTTAGAGATTCTATTTTTCGGTGCCAAGTACGATTTATCTCGTTGTAAATACGTGTTTATTCTGTTTGATTGGCGTGTGTGAAAGGTTGAAAAATAAGAAAAACACTGTCGAACAAATTTTTTTAAATTTTTTTCCAATAACATCAAAATAAGAAAGAGTGATACAAACAAGATCAAAATAAAAAGAGTGATACAAACAAGGTCAAGATAAGAAACAGTGATACAAACAAGGTAATAAGAACAAATTTCACTCATGATATCCTTTGAAACACTTATCTACGCATAATGCAGGTTTTTCTGGACATACTGGGCAATAATATCGTGTTTCCGACGTCGTTTCTGGCTGGTGCAAACACGGCAGGCTTTTTGTTGGTCGCATTTTTTTTCTGTGGGTGGTATGATCTCTAAGTAATGAAAGTCATTTTTTCTGCCTTTTGCTGTCTCTGGCATTTTATCTCCAATTAGTGTTCTGATCACTTGTTCTCTAAATTTTAAAGTTGTAATGTTAGATTTGTTTGCTTTACGAAACAGTAAACATGCATTGTGTATGTATATTTCAATGATATGCAAACCAAGTTTTTTTGGCCACCTTATGGTTTTTCTCAAGCCGCTGTAGTAGCTTAGCATTTGATCTGATAGGTCAATACCTGACATTCCAGCATTGTAATCTTTGATTATATTTGGTTTTTTTGCAATTTCTCCATTTCTGTTACTGACATCGACCATTTCCACCTTATGCATGTTTGATATTGAGAGGACATCGCGCTTGTCTTTCCACTTACACACAACCGCAGATTTATTTCTTTGCCATATATACTCTCCCCTTTTTAGTTTTTTTGTCACTACTTTTTGTGGATTTCCTTTGCGGTTACTGCGCAGAGTGCCACAAATATAGGTTTTTCTAGCTGTAAGCTGTAAGTGCAAGTGAATTGTAAAAATTGTCTGTGTATAACTTATACCCCTGATCTAAATAATCCTCCATCAAGTGCAAGACTACTTCGACAGCGTGTCCATCTTTGTGAACAACAGTTTCTGTTTTTCCGCAACATATTTTAATTTTCAAAAACCATTCCATTAGATTCGCATAATTCGTACAGTTTTATTCCATATTTGTGTTTTTTGTTTTTGATATACTGCCTAAAGAATAGCCTTCCACGCCACAATAACATGGATTCATCAATGCATAGGTTACGATCGGGTACATAGTTGTAACGCATTAGGTTGTTGAAGTGATCGAGAATTGGTCTGATTTTATATAACCGATCTTCTGTTTGTATGGTATTATCGGAAAAATGCAAAAGCGCATTAGTAATTGAATCTATTTCGGCTCATCACAGATGAGTAGAAGGGCATTTTATACAAAGTATTTTACTCCAATAATGCTCAATGGATGGTAATACACATGGTCCCATGCTCAAAATTATCCCAAGGAAAACACGCATCTCATCTATATTAGTATCTACCCATTTATTCAATCTAGACGATCTTGTAACAGCATTTTTTGAAATTTCTTGCTGGGCATAAAGATTTGTCTGATCAACTAAACGCTTCAAAAATTCTTCAGAAAAGAACAAATTTGTCAGGTACTCTACTGATAAGGAATCTTCACCATTATAATTTAGTCCAATATTTCTAACCTCAAATCCAAAGTCTGATGGTTCCTCTTCTATGTTGCACCAACCATCAACATCCGTTGTTGAATTTAGCTCCGTGGGGCTTTCATCTTCACTTTCGTCACGTTTGGAAGACTCGGATTCACTTGATAATTCGTTCTCTGCACTGTTGTCACTGTTATTTCCAAGAAATTCATCCCAATCCGACTCATCCATTTCGGCGTATTGCGCAAGTTCAGCATCAGTCAACTTTCTTTTCGGTCCATTTTTACAAAACGATCGTCTAGTATCACTGAACGGTGGTAAAACAATTCACTAACGCATATGCGCTCACATGTACTCCAGTGAGCGCTTGCAGTCAAGCGCTAGACAGCCAATAACGTACCGGGAACAGGAATAAACACGATCACACCACCACGAGAATACTCGGCTTGGCGCTAAAGGTACCAACATGTTTAGACATGCCCGACCACGAGATAACTCGGGAAATTTTTTCAATTTTGACAAAAACAATAGAACATAATTCTCCTAATATAAAAATATATTTATTTTTATATTTCTATAGAATAAAGTGAGAAATTTTTTTGGCGTGTGGGAACAGTTCATCGAAATCGGCTTGGCAGCGAACGTGTTAAAGATGCAAACGCAATAAAGCAAGTAAATAAACAATTAGAGGATAAAATTGTGAAACAGGAAATAAGAATAGAATATCTAGAAAGGGAAGTCAGAAAGAAGAACCTTATAGCAACAGGAATAAAAGATGAAGAGGGAGAAACTGAGAAAGAAATAATGGAGAAAATACAAATAATGACGAATAAGATAGAAGTAGATTTGGAAGAGAAAGACATAGAAGATTATACCAGGCTAGGGAAATACAAGGCAGGGGGAACGAGACCGATACTAATTAAACTGAGTAAATTTAGCAAGAAACTGGAAATATTAAAGAAGGCGAAGGGACTAAGGGGAACAGAGATATGGCTAAGCGAGGACTACACTAAAGAAACACAAGAAGAACGACGAAAACTAATACCAATCATAAAGGAAGCGAGGCAAAAAGGACAAAAAGCGATACTGAAATATAACAAACTAATAATAAATAATAAAATATACAGTGCCGAAGAAATAGAAGCGGAAACTCAACAACAGTGGCAAAATGAGAAGGAAAAAGAGGCAGGTAGTAACTATAAAAGAACAGTAAATGATAGATCACAGAACGGAGACACCATAGAAGAAAAGCTAAGGAAAATAACCAAGACTACATGGACAAAAAACTAATCAGGAAAGAAACGGATGGGAAAAAAGACAACGAAAAATGCAATGGACACGGAAACAAAATAACCAAGAAAACAAGAATATGGAAACTAGCAATGTGGAATATCAGAAGCTTAGCAGGGAAAGAAAACGAATTAATAGATGAATTGAAAGCACAAAATTAGATATATTAACTATAACAGAGACCAAAAGGAAAGGGAAGGAATAACAGAAATGGCACATGGACATATACTGTGTATAGTGGAGTAGCAGAGAACAAAGAGCGGCAGCAGGGGTTGGGTGCATAATTAAAGAAAACCATGCTGCAAAAATAATAAAATGGAAGGGATGGAGTGAGAGAATATTAACGGTAGAATTAAAAGAAGATAAAGGAAATGAAGTAACAATAATAGTAGTATATGGACCCGATAAAAATGACACCAAAGAAAACAAAGACAAATTCTGGGAAGAGCTAACGGAGAAAACAGCAGAGGAAAAATATACATAGCAGGAGATCTAAATAGCTGAGTGGGTAGACAAGAAAATAAAGCGACCACTACTTAGTAGTGGCAAAAATTAAAGTAGAAGAAAACAAGATAACCAGCATAGGAAAAGATACTACACACAAGAAGGTAGAATTTCAGACAATCAAAACCTATAAACTAAATAACAGGGAAGTGAGCAGTAGATATAAAGAAATCATAAGCTGTAAAATAAGAGCACCACAAGAAAATATGAAAGAAGCAAAACTAAAACAATTATGGAGCATTTTCAAAAATATTATGATTGAAGCAGCAATAGAAGTTTGTGGAACCCTCAAAACATCAAATAATAAGAAACAAACAGCATGGTGGAACGAAAACATTAAAAATGAAGTTAAGAACAAAAAGAAAATATGGAAGGACTATTTAAGTAACAGGAAAGAAGAGACATATAAAAGATACAAAGAGCAAAGAATAAGAGTGAAAAACATGGTAATTAGAGCTAAACAGGAGAAGTGGGAAGAATTCGGAAAAAGATTAGAGAAAAATAGTAAAGATAACCAGAAACTATTCTATAGAATATTAAAAACACTAAGAAGTAAGAAACCACTGAACAATGATCGGATAAGGAATAAACAAGGGGAAATATTAGTAGAAGACAAAGAGATTATGGAAAGATGGCGAGAATACTTTGAGGAATTACTGAACCCAAAACAAGCAGAGGAAAATGTAGAAGAGAACCAAGGAGAAGAGCAAAGAAAAGAAGAAAAACTAGAGGAAAGGAATGCAGAAGACATGGAAGAGGAAGATATAGAGGAAATAGAGCTACACGAGATGAGGCAAGCAATTAAAGATACAAAAAATGGCAAAGCACCTGGACACGACAAAATAAAGATAGAGATGATAAAACACATGGGAGAAGATGGAGAAAAAATACTACTATCAATTTACAATAAAGTGTGGAAGGAAAGGATAATCCCGAAAGACTGGGAAATAGGAAAAATACTGCCAATTTACAAAAAGGGAGATAGTACGAATTGTAACAACTATAGAGGAATCACGTTATTGAGTGTAGTACTGAAGATTTATGAGCGCATACTGGACAAAAAACTAAGGGGGAAAATTGAGAAATCGTTATCTGAAGCACAAAGTGGGTTTAGAAAAGGCTATAGTGTACAAGACCATATATTTTCAATAAAAGAAGTTATAAATAAAACAGTGCGGTATAATAAAAAAGTGTTCTGTGCATTTTTCGACTTAAATATAGCATTCGACCGAGTCAATAGAAACATGGTATGGGAAAGCTTGATTAAAAGACAGGTCAATAAAAGATTGATAGCGGCCATCAAGAGCATATATAACAACAATGTCAACTACGTGATGAGCAGAAACAGGACATCAGAGAGCTTCAGGACAGAAGAAGGACTGAAACAAGGAGGAGTCTTAAGCCCGGTGTTATTTACCGTACTAATGGACGACGTTATAAAAGGGTGCAATAAAAGAACGAAGAAGATAAAAGTGAGATATAGAAATCTGCAAGTGGTAGAAATATCAGAATGCGCGTTTGCTGACGACGTAGTAATAATGGCTGCAAATGAGAGAGATCTACAAAAAAATCTAGAAATATGGAACGAAGTATTAACAACATATGATATGAAATTAAATACAGACAAGACAAAGGTGATGGTAATATCGAAGGTACAGTGTAAAATAAAAATACAAATTGAGGGAAAGGACATAGAACAAATAGACCACTTTGAATACCTAGGAGTCACAATAGAAGAAAAGGAAAACAAGAACTAGACATCGCAAAGAGAATAGAAAAGGCTAATAAAGTTTACTACGCCATGAAGGACAAATTTATTAACAAAAGAGAAGTGACACGACAAACAAAAATGAATGTATTTAAGACAATATAAAGACCTATACTAACCTTCGGGTGTGAGACATGGGTGTTATCAGCAAGAATGAAAAGTAAAATACAAGCGGCGGAGATGAGATATCTAAGGAGAGTAAAAGGGATAACCTTAAGAGATCGGATAAGGAACAGCGAAGTGAGACAAGAACTAAGAATCCAGACGATACTCAAATTTATAGAGAATAGACAACTGAGTTGGTGGGGACACCTACAACGCATGAATGAGACCAGACAGGTTAAACAAGTATGGAAAGCAAAGGTGGCAATAAATAGGGGAAGAGGAAGACCGTAACAAACATGGGATAGCGTCGTGGGAAAGATATTAGCAGAGAGGGGGAAATCGTGGCAAGAAACAAGCTTATTAGCTCAAAATAAAAAGGAGTGGAGTAAGTTTGTGTACCAAACAAGTGAGGGAAAGATAATACAATAATAAAACACTCTAGAATTAAGTATGTACGAGTTATTAGAAAATACATTTAGTTAACTTAGGTCTATAAGTAAATGTTAAATTAAATGTAGAAATTTAACCCTACACCAATTGGTAAATGGGCATTCGATAATATATATATATTAACAAGTGGAAAGTCAATAAAAAAATTGTTTTTCTTTTGTTCTTAATATTGTTGTACCAATTTTTTTTTGTTCCTTTGATACAAGGGTTCGAATACTTTTCTGCACATTGGAGAGGCTGCTTATACCCAGATTATAACCTTTCAAGTTCTAGACATTTGTATAATATGTTGAGGACAATTCTATGTACGCAAAATTGTACCACAAAGCAGGCGCACTGTTACCCGTTTCTTTCACTTAATTGTGAAATTCTAAAATTAGTCTTAATTATTTAAGATAAATCGTATTTTAATAATTAATATTATATGTGTAAGATAACTAAGATGCTGTAGTACTTATTTTTTTATTTTGACAGGGAAATCTCGAGGTGAAAATATAACCATTTATTAATGACAAATACCTTCGACTAATGGCGTCTTCTTTCATACAGTAGAGTTTCGAGTTGCTTCCTAGATGGCAATACTCGCCAGATCAACAAATTTAGCATAACTGAGAAATATTAGTGCACATAGTCACCTTCCTGTGTAGAGATTTATTTTTTTCTAATCTCATCAGCATAAATGAAACTTATAAATTGCGAAACGTATTATTTTAATAATTACTATAGAAAATATTTCCAAAACTTTATTTTATTGTTCCAACCACGTACTTATGTTTTTCGAAGAAAAATGAGGTAGGTGATAATTTTTCTAACTCTATTATTTCATGGAAAAATTGATTGTCATTTTGAATCGTTTCAAAACGCATCGATGGAAGATGATAGACAAAAGTTATAAGTGGTCGAGGTATTAAAATTAACTTCTCAATTCTCAGGCTTTACCTCCACGAGGGGTGTAGAGTTGTCATTATTTTATTAAGTATTTACTTCTCTACTTCTGTCTCAGGATAACTAGACTATAGATGACCTTACATTGAATATAACAAATTAATAAATGCAAGATATTTTGTAGGTTGCCTTTTATGTAAAATTGTGCTTAATGTTAAATGAATTAGACTTTTTCGTCCGGATCTATTTGAATAAAAAGGTTTATGTCAACAAACTAGCTACAATTCAGAGGTTAAAAGAGAACATCAGACGTGTAACTGTTGAAATAAAGCCGCATCCATGGGAAAACATTATTAAGAAATTCGCTAAAAGGATGATCCCAGCGGAGTTTTGGGGGGCATTTGGCAGTTATTATATTTCATGCATAACTGCCAAGTCTGTACTTTATATTCATAACAATAAAATAGATATTTTTAATATCCCGCGTTTTATTCAAGAAAAGCATTCTACAGTTTAATTTGGATCACTCTATACTAAAGTTAAAAATTGTAATTTAAAACACTTTTGAAAGTTTTCAATTTACTTATACAATGCAAAATTAAATACGAATTTTTTTAATGAGGTCACTAAAAACTTTCCTCGCAACAACACGGTCTAGACGTAATTAAAATAAACCCTCTTCACAATTTCTTCAATTAATCGTTATCGTTCTGCCCCACTTCATAAGCAAATTAACAAAGGACACAAGACTTTTGAGGTAGAAAGCATCGGCTGTAGATTATCAATTTTTTTGGAAATATTCATTTTAGGTCTTTTGAGCTCCGAATTGCTGGATAGCGATTTATAGACGAAGTGCTGCGATAATTAAAAATGAAAGGTTAAAAATAAGACCAGTAAATACTCTATTTCAGAATTAATAGTTTTCTTGTGGTTACTAAACTGCTTCTATTCGCAGCCATTATTTGTCAAATAGTCTTAGTAACAGAGGAATAAAGTACAGTTAATTTTTACTGAAATTTCAGTTTTGTAGTAGCCGTAGTGTTGACTTTGCTAAACGAACTATTTCAAGAAAATGTCAAGGGTTCAGTTAAGCCACCGTGGTTTGTGAAAGGAGAATCTTACGCTTCTAAAGAAAATTCTATTGAGTCGACATTCTTTGCTCCTTTTTAGTGCAGCAGACTAGAACCTGGTTGCTTTTGACATAAAATTGCAAATTTTTATCGTCATCCATCTTTGCCATAAATTAGAACAGTAAAAATTTGCTGTATTTATCCACTAAAATTTCGGTTGTTTTTTTAAGGATGTAACCATTCCTCTATAATAAGCACAATAAACCATATTAAACATAATTCGATGTGTTTGTTGACTGGTGCGGCCGGAAATGTGGACTGTATAGGTATTTTTAAAATTTGAATAAACAAAACTAAAGCTAAAACACTAACCTGTGGAAACGGCGCTTTCCCGCAGAAATCGGTTCCCTGCTGTTGATCCTGGGGGGTTCCGGCAAAAGGAAATAAGGGTGTGGGTAAAAAGATAGGGCAAGTTACCCCAATCTTCACAGCGGAGCCGAACGGTAGCGTCGTGCCTGGTGTAAAGGTTCCTTCGTCGTTCCTTGCTGAGTCAGAGCAAAGAAAATGGACCGAGTTTTTACCGGCAAAAATTTCAACCCCGAAATGCAATCGGGAAACAAAAGGACCTCCGGGAAGAGGTTAATCTAGTTGGCATAACATCGAATTTCGCCACAAAATTAGCTTTGAACAAAAGCCTCGCAGAAATGAAAACTTCTGCTGCCAATTAAAGCCGCCGGCGAACTCTCGGTTAAAAATCCTCTCGTCTTACGGAAAATTTAAACTATTACAAAATAAATTCAAAAAGAACGACGCTTGTGAGAACATAGCAAAAGGCCAAGCCCGAACAAAAGGCCAAAAGCGCGTACAAAAGGCGAAGCGCGGCCCACGGCCTATATATCAGCATTCCGCGTGCTCGTGCAAATTCGCGGCCGCTGATATCTCAAATTCAAAATATACAAGAGGGAATCAAAATACGGCCGGTCCTAATTTAAAAACTAAAATAAAAGGTAATTTGAGATTGGCGCGAACAATGACTTTTCATACTCCGGTATCAAAGTCAAGTAAGGTCATATCTGATGGTTCATCAATGTCGACTGGTACAAATTACGAGATGCATTCAAGTTATAACACCTCCGATTTTTTTTCTCACAAACTAATCACACGAAAACTGTGAAACTTGTGTCACTTCTCGACGTAATCTCCCTGCAGCCGTACACATTTTTCACAACGTCGTCTCCATGATTCCATGGTACCTTTAGGGTTAAGCGTTTTGCTTACTAGAAAATTGCTGATGCAACAGTGAATAGTGAATGTGCGACCACGGACAATGTCTTTCATTGTTCGAAACAACCAAAAGTCGCTAAGAGCCAGATCAGGTGAGTAAGGAGCATGAGAAATCACTTCAAAGTTGTCAGCATTTATGGAGAACACTTTCCGCATTTTCAAGTTTTCATCTAGGATTGTGTACACAGATCCCACGGAAATTCCAGCTTTGGAGGCGATGTATTCCACACTCATTCGGCGATCTCCAAAACAAGTTTTTCCACTCGCTTGATCATGTCGTTAGACCTGCCGGTGCGAGGCTAACATTTTCTTGGTTTGTTGTCACACGACGTCCTGCCTTGTTTGAACTGTCGCACCCACAAACGCACATTAGATCCATCCATAACACTATCACCACATATCTCACTCAACTGGCGATGAATTTCAATCGGTGTCGCATCAGGCAAATGGAGAAAACGAATGATTACACGTTGCTTTTGTCGCCATTTTATCAAAACAGTCTCCACTCTCGCCGCTTCCGCTAGAGTCTTGTGTGCCGCGCAGTGCTGCCATCTCTGTCACGCATTCATTCGCGCGTATTTTGAAATAAACCGCATGTTTTTATCTGTTTCCAGTTCTGAGAAAAAATTCGGTGTTATAACTTGAATCCTACTTCTCCTCCGTTTCTGTCTCAATGAACCTTTTTTCTCTCGTCAGATTAGTTGAAATGTGTATAAATTGCTTTCTTGTAAGAATGTTGAAGATAGAGTAAATTCTTGCGTGCTCAGTGGCAAACGTATAAAACTCTAAGAATCACAACTGATAGTACTTAATTTGCCAGCAAGGACAAAATATTTAAAAGGTTTGTTCATTATGTTTCTTTTTCAGAATTATGATGAAATCTTTTTATACAACTATATTTTTAGTTTTGATGCTTTTATAATTTTTTCGAAACAATAAATACATTTTTCATTTGTGGATGCTCTACTACACGCGATAATTAATATTACATTTCTTTTATAGCGGAAACTTTAAGAAATTAAAAGAGAGAAAGGATATGGTGCGCATCGGATAATAGTACGCGTCCCGTTACTGAACAAATTTGCACCCCTAATGGGCTTTCAGTGTTTTTTATCTTTGTTTTATGCGAAAATAATTTGAACGAAAGTGTTTTCCTTTATAAGAAAAGTTTTACCCAAAAAATAGTTCTGTTCTTTTGCTTTATGATTGAGGAGCAAATTGTTATTCAACAAAAATTTGTCAACGCAGTTGCGTCCCATAACCTGCACTGCGTACTATTAACCACATTTGTATGTTGCTAATTGATTTATCCAATACATACACGTTAAATTAAGAAGGCAAAGTGCTTGTTCGTGAAGAACAGACCTTGAAATGCATCTAAAATGGCGACGGTATAAGGGCAATAGCTTCAGTATTTCTAAGACAACATTGGGAAAGTGCTGGATTTGGAAATTTTGGAGGATTAACTTAACTCAATTTTTGACTTTAAACAAAAGAAAACTCGCTGAATATGCCATATTATTGTGCAATGTGTACTACGGGATGACAGTCGTGTAGATTTTGAGTTTGCGGAAAAGTGCGGGTTGCCACATAATTGCAATATAACGCTTGTCGGAAAGGACTTGGCTGCTGAATTAATGCGAAGACATGGCGGTATAGGTCTTCGCAAGTCAGAAACAACGAGTCTCAGTCGGATTCAAGACTTTACGAAGGCAAAAGTCGAAAAATCTTATAAAAACTTGTTGACAGTGATAGATAAAGAGAAATTATATTCAGCACAATTTCGCGCAGAAAAGCGTGCTTTATTCCAGTCGGCATAAGTACCGATTAGAAAATGGGATGACGTCAGGTATTGCAGAGAGCAGCCGAATGCACGTCTGCTCTCTACAAACGTCACTACCCGACTTACTGGAGACATCAGCATGTTTTAGTTTCTTATATAGCGAAACTCTGTCTGGTCGTGTTATTGACATTTTGTTTACAGAACTCATAACTGATGAAAATTTAACATTGCTTTTGGCTGACCTAACGAAGAAACAATGGAATCATGTTTATGCTACAGTAAATCTAAAATATCGGTACGTGAAATAGAGCAAGAAATAGGTTTTAGTAGATCAAATGGTAATAGAATATTCAAAATTAGAATATGTTCCGAGATAACAATAACCCGAAAACTAAAATATGAAGATCCAGAAAGATATCAAAACTTGTCCACGTGAAAGATTTAAAAAATTCTTGGTAGATCCAAACTTTGCTGAGTTTAATGTAATTTTTGTTCTTCGCTTTCGAAATGAGCCAAACATTTGGTTACTTTCAAGTCGGGAGAATATTTTCACTTAGGATATAAATATAAGTATGAATTTGCAGCCTTTCATGAGTTTTTACCGCTTCTAGACAGCACTTTAGCATGTCTGGTTTTTAAAAATACACATACATTTTTTAATTGTTAACAGTTTTTCACATTTATAATAGAAAAACTATCATCATCATCATCTTCTTCCTCTTATACCCGTAGGTGTCGAGGTAATTTTCTACTACAAAATTTCGTAATTTTTGGGATCTCTTGCTAATATTTTTGCCTCTTCCCATATTTTTCGTATACGTTTTAATATCTCCGCTAAGCTGTTGTTCCAGGTTATTCTGGGTCATCCTCTTCTGTTTTTATCTGTTTTTTAGCTTTCCTAACTTGCCTTGCGCTTTCCATTCGGATTAGGTGGCCTGCCCATTTTAACTTCTTTTGTTCTATTTTATTTTTCCTCTAATGTGCTCATTCCTTATTTCTTCCACTCTTTTAATCACTTCCACTTTTCTTAAATATCTCATCTCTGCAGCCTGTAGTCCACTTTCTTTTCTTTTATTCAATACCCAATTCTCAGCCCTATATGTTGGTATTGGTATGTCAATTGTGTTGTATACTCTTATTTTAGTTTTCTTGGATGTCTCCTTTTTGTTCATAAATTTTTTTATATAGCATTATACGTCCTTGTTGCTGTTTTGATTCTGTTTCCTATTTCTTCTTCTCGTGTTCCTTTACTATTTATGATTATTTCTAGGTACTTGAATTCATTTACTGGTTCTAACATTTCTTCTCCGAGTCTGATATTTATTTTCTCTTGTTTATTAGAGACGGCTATTACTTATAAGTTTTTTCTTTATTTACTATTAAGTTCTATTCCTTAAGTACATCTGCTCACACATTGATATTTTCTTCTAATTCTTTTCTATTCTTTGCTACGAGCATCACATCATCTGGGAATATACATGATTGGACTTTCACTTATTGTAGCTTGTAACATCCTATTGTATGCTTTGCCGTTCGGCTCCAGCTTTGTTTTTTAATTTCATCGATAAGGCTGATAAATGGTAAGGACTTAATACTTCTCCTTGTATTTTTGTTTTTCGGGCTAGGTTTAATATTTCCTTTCCAGTAGGTATCATATATTTTAACAGAGTCTGTTCCATCTACTCCGGCAGCCTTTCCTATTTTTAATTTTTTGAGCGCTTCTTGCAATTCTTCTGTTATCACTTTATTTCTTTTTTGTGGGTAGCATAATTCTATTGTTTCTTAATTTATTATGTCTTCCTTTTGTTCGCACTTTTCATTATTGAGTAGTTCGTTGAAATATTTTTCCCATCTATCCATATATTTTTTTGTTGGTTAACACTTGTTAGCCTTTATAGATCTCACTTTTACTTTTTGTCTATTTCTCAAATTTTAAGCACCTTATAGAAAAGTTTTTGGTTTCCCTTGCTGTTCTCCTCTAGCTTCTGTCCAAATTCTTCCCAGGATTTTTGTTTAGCTTCTTTTACCATAGAAAAACAAAATGTTCGCTAAATTTTGTTTTAGTTTTTTTAAAACTTATTTTCATACGTTGTGATAGAAATCCTCTACATTACAGTATAGATTCATAAAATATTTAAGAATATTAATGAAATGGCTATAAATTTCACAATGTTAAAAATAAAGGTAACAAACCATATATTTTTGGAAAGATCAGCAAATAAGTAATTTTTTGGTGACATAGCCAACTATGCTTCCTATTAAAAAAATACAAATTTGTCTCATATTTCATGATTCTTAAGAGGTAAAAAAATAATTCTAACAGTATCGGAATCCTCGCAAGAACTTGCGTCAAAAATGTTCTTACGGTTTTAAGAAATATTCAAAAACAACGAAATTACGACACTATAGAAATCGACCAAAAATGACTTGGTTTGTATCTCCAAAACGGCTAGAGATATCGAGATGCTGTTTGCACCAATCGATTTCTTTTATAATTCCTACGGAAATAAGTGTAACTCCCAAATCCCATCGAATTTGGGGCACTCTGTACATGCAGTTTTCAATTCAGTTTTCTTTACTGAATTTGAGAAGCATGGAACTCTGTTAGCTATTATTGTGTTATTTTCTAAAAAACTATGGGTCAATATATGGAGGATGATAAGGTCTGTACTGATGTTCTAAAGCAGTGCTTCTCGAATTTTTTAGAAGCAGTACCACGTTTTGTCAAGAATTTGGTTGGTAATTTTTTTACTCTCCAATTTGTTTCTAAAGTTGTTAATGCTTCGCACGGTAGAGAAGTAGATATGTTTGTGTTCCTGAATTTATGGCATATATGTTTAGTTAGGACACTATTTTTGTTTAATGTGCGTCTTAATAAGGCGTTTTTTGTATTTTAAAAATTCTTTTGCGACTCCTCAGTCCTTTAATCCCCAGAGGTCGCAGCCCACATTTTGGGAATCAACAGATTAAAAAATGTTATTTGTTATTCGTTTGTCAGAATTGTAGAATAATTATAGTTTAATAACAGTGTCTTTTCGGCTTAGCTTTTTGATGTGTATAGAGTTGTGATTGTATCTTTTATTTGTCCAAGGAACATTGTTACCATTTGGACTTGCTGAATTGGTTTGGCTTTCAAGATACATTGGAATCAAAGGCAATATGTAAATAATCAATTAAAGTGCTGCTAAAAATTGAAGCGACATATGTATATATATTATAACAGCCGATGATATAAGATCTTGTAGTAGAATCAGAGTATTGAAAATATGGGTATTGGAAAGATCTTACAGATAACAAACGTAGGACTATCAAAGGTGATATTCTGTTATGAGGACTCTTGGATTTGCAGTAAACGTTGCCGAATGTCACACAACTGTCTGTTGCTGACAGGGAACCAATTACAGTGCGATAATTGCAATACATTACTGACAATAAAATATTTATTTTTAGACTGTGCACACTTAAAGAAGAATGACATGAAGTTGGTTTGGCCAAAAATATTTGTCTATTTTAGAGGATGACTTGACTGAGGTTGATATGTTAATTCTGTTGCGAGATTGGATTGTTTAGCTATAATTTTAGTTATTCTTGCTAGTGCCTTCAAGCAGACCGAACGTGCGAGCCGAGCTATACCTGAGTTATCTCAACGGCGGAGCCGCAGCCGTAGCCTCGCTTAAGGTCAGGCAAATTTATGTATTTATTAATTTAATTAATTAATAAAATTAATTAATTAATAAAAAAACACCAGCCAGCTACGAATACGCAAATGTCACAAACGTTCCTATCACAGCCTTATACATTCTCACCTAACCAACAGCAATTACTACAACCTTACATGCAAAATCTAAACCCTCAACAATCTCAATATTTTCTACAATCACAGCACGCCCCACAACAATTCATTTATGATCACCCACAGCAAATTAACAACAAAAGAATGATATCAACCAGCGATGAAGAAATTGCAAATTCATCAAACGAAAATTCATGGCAAGTAATTAAAAGTGTCAAGAGAAAAAAAACATTCACAAACAAAGGAATAACACCGACTAACAGATAATTATCTAATAAATTTAGTGCCTTAAATCCTAACCCAGAAAGCACCGACAACCAAACCGCAGTTATCATCCCTAGACCTCCTCCCATTTTCGTTTACGGAGTTGTCAACTTCCCAGAAATGATAAAAAAATTAAATTAAATAATTGAAGAGGAGCAGTTCTCCTCTAGAAGTATGCCCAATGATACAGTAAAAATAAATTGTAACACCCCTGACACCTTCAGGAAACTATCTAAGTACATGAAAGAAAACAATATCATTCACCATACTTACCAACCTAAAGAGGAAAGAGCTCTTCGAGTGGTAATAAAATACTTACACCATTCCATGGACACTCAAGATATAACAGATGATCTCGAATCCCAGGGCCATAAGGTAAGGAATATCATCAATGTGCTAAACAGAAAGGACAAAACACCGCTGAATAAGTTCTTTGTGGACCTAGAACCAGCAAACAATAATAAAAGAGTCTACGATATCCGTACGTTATGTCATTGCGTTGTACAAGTCGAACCTCCAAGAAAACAAAACAACGTAATACAATGCACATGATGTCAATTATATGGACACTCCAAGAAATACTGTAACAGACCCTTTAAATGTATAAAATGTGGCAATACGCACAGTACCGCCAGTTGCAAAAAAACTAGGGACACCCCAGCTACATGCGCTTTATGTGGAGGTCCACACCCTGCGAATTACAGAGGTTGTGAATATTACCATCGTTTATACAAAAGAAACCCTGTCTCAAACAACAATATTAATCCTCATATTACTCCAACATTATCAAATCTTAATCAACAAACACCTGCACCTTCAAAACTACAACTACACTAAAACAGCCAACAATAATACTAATTACACACCACAATCACAGAATGTTAAAACAGAAGATAACATCAGCGAACTGTTAAATAAGTTCCTAGAAGAATTCAAAAACATGTTTAACCAGCTTTTACATCAGAATAGCATGGTACTAAACATGCTAACCATGTTAATTGGACAAAAGTAATGGCTAAGTTCCTTCGAATAGCACTTTGGAACGCCAATGGTATCTTACAACATAAAGAAGAAATAAAAACCTTCCTTCACTACAACCTAATTGACATTCTTTTAATCAGCGAATCCCACCTTACCAACATGTCATACTTTAAGATTCCCGGATACAAATTCTACCACACTAACCACCCAGACAACACAGCCCACGCAGGATCTGCAATATTAATAAAATACACCATCGAACATTATGTACTACCTGAATATGCAAAAGATTACTTACAAGCCACTTCGATAAAAGTTAAAACTCTACCATTTTACATAACCATAAGTGCTATATATTGTCCCCCTCGTCACCAACTTAAAAAAGAACATTTTGAAGAATTCTTTAAAACGCTTGGCACTAAGTTTCTCGCTGGTGGCGACTACAACAGTAAAATACCCTATGGGGATCACGGACTATTACCACGAAAGGAAGAGAATTAGCCAAGGTCCTACACGAAGCGAAATACAATTTCTTATCAACGGGCAGTCCAACTTACTGGCCAACTGATCCCGGGAAAATTCCAGACCTCCTGGACTTTTCGTCACTAATGGCATTTCAAACTCCTATTTGGACATTGTCCCCAACTTAGATTTATCTTCCGATCACTCACCAGTAATAGCAACAGTCAGCACAACTATAATAAATGTTAAAAGCCACCTAAGATATATAATTCAAAAACTGATTGGGAAGACTACAGGAATAAAATCAACGAAAGCATCAATCTAAAAATAAGACTAAAAGAACCCAATGAAGTAGAGGATGCCTTAAATAACTAACCACACATTATTACAAGCCGCTCACCAGGCAACGCCGCCTCGAAAATTCATGTTAGTAACATTAATATCCCTTTAGAAATTAAAAACTAATAGCAGAAAAAGAAAAGCCAAAGCAAAATGGCACCGTAGCCATTCCCCAACCGACAAAACAGCTTATAACCAAATAACAAGGAAACTCAAACGCCAAATAAAGGAATCTCAACATGTATCGTTTAGAAACTACATATTAAACTTGTATAGTTATGATAATTACATCTGGATACCCGTTAAAGCATCTCTAAAACCAGTTCACTCAAACCCCCAGTTCGCAAGCAAGATCCCACCCGAGGCCATGGGCAAGAAGCAACAAGGAAAAAGCCGACCTATTCGCCCAATATCTAGCAAGTATTTACTCCTCACGATAACACACCAAATCAAGAAGTTTCCGATTTTCTGAACAACAATCCTCCGCAGAACCTATAAAACCAATCATTCCTAAAGAAATCATAGATGTAATAACTCAATTAAATATTAGAAAAGCTCCAGGTCCTGACCTGATTACACCAAAATGTTGAAAGAACTCCCCAAGAAAGGTATTGTAATGCTCACATATATATTCAATGCGGTTTTAAGACTACAGTATTGGCCCAAACAACTAAAAGTTGCTGAAATAATTATGATCCCCAAGCCTGGCAAAACCCAAATCATGTATCTTCCTACAGACCAATAAGCTTGTTATCAGCTATCTCCAAACTACTGGAAAAACTAATCCGCAGCAGAATGAACTCATTTTTAGATGTTATCCCTGACCACCAATTCGGATTCCGGTTACAGCACTCAACGATCCAGCAATGTCATCGAGTAGTTCACAAAATTAACACATCCCTGGAAAATAAAGAATATTGTACATCGGCTTTTTGGACATAGGCCAAGCCTTCGACAAAGTTTGGCATGATGGCCTTCTTTATAAAATCAAGCTCCTTCTTCCTCTCTCTTCTACCTACTTAAATCCTATTTAAAAGACCGTCAATTTAGAGCTAAAGTAAATGGTAAATTCTCTGACTCATACGATATTAAAGCTGGAGTACCACAAGGCAGCGTTTTAGCCCCCTGCTATACTCATTATATACAGCAGATCTCCCAACCACAACAAATACCTTAATCGGTACGTTTGCTGATGACACAGCTATTCTGGCTAGTCACGAAAATCCCATAATCGCAGCTTCTTACCTGCAGGACCATCTAAACCTAATTGGAAACTGGGTCAACAAATGGAAAATAAGAATTAATGCATCAAAATCAACCCAAGTAACTTTACACTGAAAAAGGTAGATGTCCTTCGGTCACCTTCAACAATGCTCCCATTACACAATCTTCTTCAGTGCGTTATCTAGGACTACATCTTGACGAAAAAATGAATTGGAAAGAACACATAACCAGAAAGAGGAAACAAATAGATCTGAGGTTCAAGGAGTTACACTGGCTGCTTGGAAGAAAATCGCATCTACCACTCGAGGAAAAAATTTTACTATATAAAGTAATATTACTACCCATATGGACATACGGCATTGAATTGTGGGGCTGTGCCAGCAAATCAAATATTTCCATTGCCCAAAGATCCCAATCCAAAATCCTGCGTGAACTCACTAACGCTCCATGGTACATGTCTAATAATACACTGCATAATGACCTCCGCATCCCATACATCACTGAAGTTATCCAGCAAAGAGGCAACAAGCATCATACCAGACTTACCCTCTTATACGCCCACTTCTATATCCTCAAGACAACAGAAGGCTAAAACGTCTCTGGCCAAACGACATCCGATGAAAATGACGAGGACTCTTCGATGGTAGAGGCCTCATCATGACCGATAAGGATTTTCATATTTAAGATCCTATGTTGGCACATTAGCCTATAGAATACATATTCTGATTGCTAATTTATTGTACAATAAAAAAAAAAATTTTAGTTGTTTGTTTTAGAGGGTAACCTAATATTTGAAGAGACAGGATACCATTAACTGTAAATTCTTATACATATTATATACATATTTTTGTAAAATGTGTATCAGGCATATTTGAAAAAAATATTTGAAGGTGCCAAAGCAGCAGGGTTTCTATTTAGAAAAACGTTATGTAGTTTTCTGATGGGTTCTCAATAAAGTTAAAAACAAGAGTTTGTTTTAAAAATTCCGCATGTATAATGACTAGGCAACACATTGTACAGTTAGATAATTTTGCATAAGGGTAGTGGAATGACAATCATAATTTTTTTGAAGCAATCGAGCAGCAAAACTGATATGTTGTAATCGAAGTCGTTCGTAGACTGCGTTTTAAATGTTCACAGACATGCCTACTAGAAATAGGTCCACACACACATCACCAATTTGTCCGCAACTGGGCGGAATCGGCCAGATCCAATGCCGTGGAATGGCGGGCTTCCGGCAGATTAAAATCTTACACGCCACGTGTAATGCGCTCGTCGCTGCGCTTGACATTTTCGGGACATTTCTCATTATAAAGCCGGCATCGGGGTCTTTATTGCCGCATACTTTCGCGTGCTCATTGCGCCCGTCTTATAGTGGCGGCGTCGGAGTGCCCGTTCCCGCGAGATGACGGCGCTTATTGAATTCAGACGCCTGCCCGGCATTCCCGGCATAGCTGCGATTCCGATAAGCACAAATGAAGGATAAATGACTTCCCGTATTGGCAGGTACGGCGCGCGATAGAGGATTCAATTAAAAGTTATTAGTTTGCCGAAATAGTGGGCGGGGAAGCGGCCATTAGGGAGTGGATTATCAATCTTCAGGCGGCCGACGTTAATTATGGGTTTAGAAAAAATTAGGTCGCAGAAAGTTTTTCTAATCTGTACTTTTCGTACACAACTTGGAGGAGACCAAAATTAAATATTGCGGAATAGCACGTATCTATTCTGTAAAATTTTTCTCTTCATTTAATTCGTTTCAATGTTGTTGACTGAAGAAATTTTGTTTGTTTTGAGATTTTTTTTATTTCAGTATTTGGAATGATAATGTTAACGCATTATAATTTTAACTTGTCCTTACTCTTTTTTTCTATCAGAGTGTAATGTAGCTAACCATTTATTATATATCGTCGTAGTTTCTTCTATTCTTAATATGCAGGACTATTCAATTTCTTCTCTTTTCTTTTCTATATTGTACCTACTTATTTTATATTTTGCTGCATTTATTTGATCCGTTCTGTTTTTAATCTTATTTTTTTATTTACTCCTATATTTTTCTAGATATTTTATGTATTATGTGTAATTGTTATGGAGCTAAGGTGCTCACTAGAGGTAGGTATATCGCAACTGTACAGCCGATTGGACAAGAGTTAGGTGATGAAGAATCGCAACTGACCTGAAGTGCTCCTGTTTAGCAGGAAACAACAGATCTAGACCAGAAAAGGCTGATAAAAATCTTACTACTAGGCCGGTAACCTGCCTGGTAGAGCACAAAGTCCTCGAAAGTTCAAACGTTGCCTTGGAAAACCGAACAGATCTAATGATCACAACAAACGCATTAAGAATGACAAACTCAGGTATCACCTGTTAGTCTCCGTAATATCCCAATCCCTGATACCATACAGTTACCGAAATCAAACTATAATGTAAATAATATTCTCTCCTTAATTAATCATTGCCTATCCAACACATACTTCAACTTTCAAAATAAATTTTACTGCCAAACCAATGGTGCTCCCATAGGTTCCCCACTTTCACCTGTCATCGCTAACCTTTTTATGATTGATTTTAAAACAAAGGCCATTACTTTTTTTTCTCCTTCACTCTACTTGCTGGATACGATATGTTGATGACACTTTTGTTATCTGGCCTCATGGACATGATACCCTTCCAGAATTTCTTTAGCATCTAAACCAAATCCACACCGATATCAAATTTGCCATGGAAAGCGAACATAATAATTCCCTTTCCTTCCTAGATACTCTTGTAACAAGAAATTCTTCTAACGACAGTTTTACATTGTCTGTAGAAAATTCATTCATACTCATCGCTACTTAAATGCTACATCCCATCACCGCCCTATCCAAATTCATTCAGTCGCACAATCCCTTATCACCAGGTCCGTCAGACCTTCCGATATGAAAAAACACCAAACAGAAATTAAAACCACTACCACCACTTTACTACAAAATGGGTATTCCAATAAATCCTTACCCCATATAATCAAAAATATAAATAAAAATCTTACATCAGAAGCATCACCGATAAAATAAGCGGCATATTAATGAGGCAAAACATACGTACAGTATTCACGATCAATAACCAAATATCTGGATTTATTCGCTCAGCAAAGGATCACTACTCCAATGAATCTTAAGGAGTTTATGAAATACCTTATGAAGATTGCCAAAGGACCTATATACGTCAAACAAATCGGCAAATATCCAGCCGAATATACGAGCATTCTGTGGCCGTACAGAAAGGCGATAATGGTTCGGCTCTTGTTAAATATAATAAAGAAATAGGCCACAAAATTAATTTTTCGCGGGCTAAAACCATTGCTCCCATTTTCCATCTCACCAGCAGGATTGTACGTGAGGCAATTGAAACAGAAAAACAATGCCTGAACACGAGATGATAGCTAACGTTTACCCGTTATATGGAAATTCCCTCATCACCCTGCACCAGCAATTACTCAATACCCTTAATCCAACAAATTTTCCCCAACCCAATGCATTTTCCGCTAAACTTTTACTTCCAGCCTTATAAATGACAAAGCATGTTACACAAAAGCTCAGTTTTATTTAACGACTCATAGCTCTCCTTGGGGAGTAGGCAGATTGAGACTCCGAGTGAAGAGCTAAACTTTTGAAAATGACATCAAAACCGATGCCGAAACGTGGATATATACAGGGTGTTTCTGGAGGAATAGTAAATTTTTTAGGAAGTGGTAGTATAGACGAATTGCAATAAAAAATTCCATATAACGTGTCCAATTTTTAATGAATCCAGAGATACAGCTGTTACATGAGGACGTTCAAAGTAGATTTTTAAAAATTCCACCACCAACTTCAATGCATTTTTCACTTCTCTTGATAACACCACGTGTAGCTCTTGGCGTTCTTTGATGAGAGCTGCACGATGCATAATCCGAACGATCAAAACGTTTCTTGTGTTGAATTTTGATTTGTAGACTTCGCTTTTCAACCACCCCCTAAAATATTTACTATTCCTCCAGAAACACTCTGTGTGTGTGTATATATATGTATATATATTTAGGCCACACCGTTTACCCTTAAAACTGCGGGTGGAGCTACCCCATCCCACATCCGTGGGTAACAGATGCCGCCTGTAGTAATGATGTGGGCAGAGGTTCGCGCAAGTGACCTCGCCGGCAACTCGTCAAACGAGGCAGGAGAAATCCTGCCAACACGAGTACTATCGACATGGAGTATTTGCTGCATCGATTTAGGTCCAAGGCCTACGGAGACGTTAGACCACATGACGTTATTCCGTTAAAACTGGTATGCAGTCTACCCAATCCCTGCACAGAGGGTAACGAGCGACGGTAGTAGTAGCGATGTGTGGTAGAGGGTCGCCCAAGCGACCTCGACGGCTGCTCGTCCAACGTGGTGGAGAAACTCCACCAACACGAGTGGGCGTGCTTCTAGGTACCTAGGTAACGGATGCGAAAAGCATCAATATGATGTGAAGTAGAGGCTCACGCAAGTGACCTCGACGGCCGCTCGTCGAACGTGGTAAAGGAAACTTTACCGACGCGGGTAGGTAGTGCGCCTTAACCCGTGGCGCGTGAAACCCGTAAAACTGCTGGTGGAGCTACACAATCCCACATTTGTGGGTAACGGATGCCACCTGACAGTAACAGTGGGGTAGAGGTATTACGAGAGTGACCTCGACGGGTACTCGTCAAACGTGGTAAAGGTAACCTTACCGATACGAGGACTAAGGGGAAGAGGAGAGCCAACCGAGGCAGGCTTCTCGGTTCCCCCTCGATGTGGTTCGACTCTTAGGAGTGGTGGCACCGCTTTTAGGGACAGGAGGACCTGGTTAGCCTCATGTCAGCGCATGCCCTTAACTGGGGGGGGGGGGGGTCGGCTTGCCTCCCCCACCCGTCAAAAGCTTGTCCGACCTCTGTCGGACTTTGGCGGGTGGCGCCGTGCCATCTCCGGCCCACTGATTGATGAAATTTTGTGGTCATGGTGCAGATTAAAAGCAATATATAGTAATAAACTACGGCATTATATATTAGTTCGCGCAAACACGGCCTTATTGAAAAAGGCGTGGGTCTGAATGTTCCCTACAATCGTACCATGAACAAGCGTTTTTGCATGGGAGTTATTCAGGCCCACCGCCTCCATGAATTGTTTGTTAGGGGCGGCCCAAACTCCCCTAGCACCGATTACAATTGGAAGGGTCCGAACTGATAGGGAGTCATATCTAGTAGATACCATGTTGATAAAATCAGGATCTTGGTAGTAGTTTTGTTTAATACAGTATGACTCTCTAAGTGTTCTAGAGCCCTCCCAATGCACAGCCACGTCACTAATTATATATATATATATATATATATATATATATATATATATATATATATATATATCGTAGCGTCGATAGGAACTTGGTCCTAGAGGGAATATTAAGGAGAGCCCAGATTAATACGGGAGGAACAATCATAAATAAAATATTTCATATCCTCGCTTACGCGGATGACGTGGTTATAATAGCGAGATAGGTTAACGAGCTAAGGGAGGTGTATGGGCATTTAGAACAAAGCGCAGCCAAGGTAGGGTTAGAGTCAACGACACAAAATGTAAATATACGATCACAGCAAGGAAGGGCTCCTTACAAGGCAGCCGCTCACGGTAAATCAAAACAACTTCAGCAAGTGACGGAATTTAAGTATCTCGGGGCAGTAATAACTGAAACGAATCAAATATTACAAGACATAGTAGCGAGGCTGGCGGCAGCTAACAGATGCTATTACACACTAAAACATGTTTTCAAAGATAAGGACATTTCCATTTACACAAAGTTAACAGTATATAAGACTACATTAAGACCAACTGTAATGTATGAGGCGGAGGCATGGACACTGGACAAAAGACAAATAGAAACTTTGAATAGGTGGGAACGGAAAATGCTAAGTGATATTTTCGGACCAGTGGAGGAAAATAGGGAGTGACGTAGGAGATACAATTTTGAGTTACGGGACAGGTACTACTCGCCAAATATAGTTAATTACTGAGGATGGTAGAAGAAAAAAGTACTAGGAAGATTTTCACGGAAAATCTGGAAGGAAAGCGACCAAGGGCGAGATGGCTAGACATGGTAAAAAGGGATCTGAAGGAAGTATGGGTCAAAAACTGGAGAACGCTGACAAGAGACCGGACCAAATGGAGAAGTATAAGAGAAAACATGAAAGAAGTGTAAGACCAGGCGCAGGCCTAACTAGTCTGTCCAGGTATCAAAAGTTGGGAAGCTTGGAAGAGAGGCCATGGTCCTAGAAGGACTGTCAGGGCCAAGGAGTAAGTAAGTAAGGCGTCGATAGGAATAAAAAAGCACAAAGAGGTGTGGGGAAGATCAGTTTTATGACGTATTTCAACACGAAATAAATCGTATACATAAAAATGACTACCTTCTACTTTGTGGCGACCTGAACGGACGGGTAAGCACCCGTCCAATACCTAACGTAGTTGGAGAAGAAGAAGAACACATAGATGGGAAGGGATGTCACCTGAGAGCATTTTGTATATATTTACAATAAACAATATATTCTTGCGAAAGAAATAGACTCACAAAATCACTTTGAAAGCCCGAGGCTGATGATTACTAATAATTGACAAAATAGCCATCCTTGTTATAGATACACCTGTCTATAGAAATAGTGGAATAAGGTCGTAGAGCTTTACCAAAATAAGCTTCTGAACATAAGTTCAGAATCCTTAACTAGGCGATAATCTACTAAAATGGTTATACCAAAATAGAATGAATGCGGTATAGAAAACCAATAGATGATGACTTAAAGAAAGAGTGAAAAATATAAAAATTATAAAAGAAATAGCTTACGAAACCTTAGGTAACAAAAACCACAAAGGAAAAAAGGAGGACCAAATCTGAAATAAAAAAATAGAACGAGTAATTAAAAAGCATACACTTGTTTAAAATATATGCAAAACGAGACTTAACACAATAACAAAAAGATCTATTGCAATAATTTTTGTACACAGAGCACAAGACAGTTGGAACAGATAACGTAGAAAGTTGTATGTGGTAGAGACAAGGTTTTGCATATAAATTAATAAGAACTCTCAACAAAGATGAAGAAGAAACAGATGCATACATTATAAATGCTATGGAAGAGAATCAGTGGATTAACCACTACAAGCAAATGTGGTGTACTAACGGAGCCCCAACCAATGAAGAAGAATCAATTACAGAAAAGCATAAGCAGGAAATTACCGGGATTAGAAGGAATAAATGTGAAATTAATAAACTGGGGCGAAATTTTACTGAAATATTCATTTTTACATATACTTAACATGTGTGGGATGCCACAAATGATATTAAATAACTGACCAAAAGCTAAAGTCACGTCGATTTTAAAAAGGGAGGTTGGTGTGAAGCTAAAAACTCCAGGAGAGTTAGTATATTAAATTTGACATACAATATATACACTTAAATCTCAAATTTGCGAGTAGAAACAACAACCGATAATTTACTGTCTGAAGAACAAAGGGCGCTCTTGTATAGCTGATACCTTTACTTTTCAGAAAAATCATCGACATTGGTAAAAAATTTAATTTTGAAACGCATTTGGTCTCTATAAACTTTACCATAGCGTTTGACAATGTAAAATGTGAAAAAATATAGAGGATCATAAAAAACCGAGGCTATTAAGCATAATTTATAGAATGTCTCAAGAACTTTTATAATGGATCAGAAGTTGTAATAGACTTACATGGTCTTACAGTGAACCCTTTCTTACTAACAAGAGTGTAGTATTTAGCCCACACTTTTAACAAATATATTGATCACTCTCTTTGTAAATGGACAAATACTAGATTCAAACGGACGAATACATCAACTGCCTATCTTTCGTTGACGACTTAGCTATAAACCAAGAAAATTAAAATGACCTTTAAAGTGCTTGTCACTAACTTTGCATGCCAGGCAAAGGATCTGATCTGATCATCTCACACCAGAACACAAAGACCAGTCGGGGTTAAATAGCCAACACTTAAACGCATAGATTCCAGGGTATGTGCGAGATTATTAGGAAAACCTTTTGCAATAAGGCTAGAAAAGAAACATAAGTAAAATTCTATAAGCTTGTGCCGCTGTCTTACTGTATGGCAACGGAAATAGGATTTTAAAACAAAAAGGTAATTGCTGAACGTCTACTGTTACAAAGCTGTTGAAGAGGATTAATGATTCTGGAGTGCTTTCTCGTCAAACTGTATCCTGACGAATTAAGAAAACCCCTTGTGCTGTCGATAGGAAGATCTTAATGATGTTCCATGAAGATTCTTGCTGTACTGCAGTCGACATACCTCGCGAGCTAAATGAGTTTAATATCTATGATATTTCTCCCCAGATTGTCAGACGTCTGAGTGATGCTGGACTACATGGATGCCGTCCCGTCTTCAAGCCACTCATCAGTGAGAAGAACCAGAATGCGCGCTTCGAGTTCGTCCGCAGTCATCTGCACTGGACTCGTCAGGAGTGGAACGGTCCTCATTATCAAATACCGACTGTCAAGCATGGTGGCGGATCAGCGATGATGCGGGGAGCATTCAGTCGGTTTCTTGCACAAGATAGACGGGATAATGGACAGGAAAATCTATCTGGATATTGTTCTATATATGAGGTCTAATCTTGGGCATGAATTCATCTTTCAACAAAATAATGATCTAAAAAATGCCTCCAAGGATGTCAAGGATTGATTCAGTAGGGAGAGGATTATTGTAATAGAGTGGCCAAGCTAGAGCCCGAACTTGAAGCCCATCGAGAACTGGAGTAGAGATTGGCAAAGACAAAAGCTAAGAATTCGACTGAAAGGTTCGAACAATTCAAGGAGGAATGGTAGAAGATCCCTCAACCAATCAACGACTGCTTTCTCAAGTCCATACCCCGTCGTTGCTAGGACGTTATTGATTCCATAGACTTGTCTACTCGTTATTAGGCATTGTTAAATTATTATAGTTGATTTTTGACCATTTGACTGCTCTCATCCGTTTTGTTATGTTGTGTCATTTACGCGGTTTTGTGAATTTCGACAAATATGCTATGTATGTTAAAATTTTTGAATATTTACATCGTGATCAAATACCTTCAGGAATATGTGTTCCAAAATTGAAGAAAATTGGCTGCGTTTAGAGAAAGTTATGACGAAAAAACGCACCGGTGAAATCTTTTTGAGCGTTACTGTAAGAAATCAAATACATTACTTCTTCATTAAAAAACGTTTTTAAAATAATAGAGTCGTTGCGTACCAGGAACAGACATCAGCTCTGATCACAATCCACTAAAAGCAAATTTTATATTCAGAGGAAATTTATTAAGACCTACACAAAGGATAAAAAGATATAATATTGAGAGAAATAGGAAAAAGAAAAGCTCATAAAACAAATTATAGCACAATTCAGAAGAAAAGAACAAATAAAAACCAAAATGAAAACAATAGACATAAACCTTAAACAAACAACCGGAAAGTGATTGGGTACAAAAAAAAAAACAGGAAGCGAAGGAACCATAGATAGCAAGAGAAATTCTTGATACAATGGAAAAAAGACGAGTAGCAAAGATAAAACAAGACAAAGATCAATACAACGAAATACACAAAACAACGAAATAATAAAATAAGACAGTCGAAGGAAAAATGGCTAATTGATCAATGTCAGGAGGCATAAGATTACATGAAATATACGACACTTTCCACAAAAGTTTAAACAAATTTCAGAAGATTATAAAAATAAAAACATAAGTAGTATAAGACAAAATAATAAAATAGTAACAGATAATGTAGAACTACGACAGACTTGGGAAAACTACATGAAAAACTTATACCAGAAAGACGTGAAATGATGTCGAATCAAACGAAACTCAAACCAACAGGCCCACCAATTCTCATGTCAGAAGTAAGACTTACGATAAAAAATTTGAAGCAGGGAAAGCACCAGGATATAACAACTTATATACAGAAACACTGAACTTATTAAATCCAACATATTTATGCATTCTATGTTATTTAATAATGTTTATGATAGTGGACACATACCAGATAAAGTTATAGCATCACCAAAAAAGAGTAATACCTTAAAACCCTTCTTAAAAATTCTACGTTAAAAAATATGTACGAAATGTGAAGAGTATAGTGGTAATAACCAATTTGGATTTAAAAATCCAACGTTAACGCAAAAATGCTATGATCAACGAACGGATATCTTCGCAGCTTTTATAAATTACCAAAAAGCTTTTGATAGCATAAGACATCAACCGATGCTTCATATACTACAAGAAATTGAACTAAACATAAAAGATCTTAGAATCATACGAAAAAAAACTACGGATAAATAATTTATCAATTCAAGACTTACAAATTAAAAAGGCCTAAGTCAGAGTTATGTATTATTCCAATTATTATTTAACGTATATGTAGAAACAATCTTCCAAATAGCACTCCATAACCAAACAAAAGGAATCAAGATGAATTGAACACCAACAAACAATGTACGATACGCAGACGACACAGACATCTTAGCAAACAATCTAGAGGATCTACAGGAATTATTAAATAGCATAAACAAAACAGGAAATTCATGGTCATTAGCAGACAACAACATGACCAGGTTCAAATAACAGTTGATCACAAACCCTTAGAAAGAGTCTATAAGTACAAATATCTGGGTTTCACAATAAATATAAAGTTGACAGTGGCATACATGGAAATTCGCATAAGAACACTGATGGCAGGAACAGTTTTTGTCAGTATTAATAAGTACTTGTGCCGAAGGAAAACACTCTTAAATTTATGACTGCGTATGACCAAATGTTATATATGGCCCATAGTAACATATAATTCCAAAAAGTGGTCACTAAATATAAGATCAATGAACCGAATTGAGGAATGTGGACCACACAAAAACTACTACGAATCCCCTGGGTGGAACGAATCACAAATGAGGAAGTATTACACAGAGCTAACACTGAACGCGAATTATTACAAATAATAAAATAACGAAAAGTTTCATACCTGGTACATACACTACGAGGAAAAAAGTATGAAACACTAAGACTTATTCTAATGGGAAAAATAGAAGGAAGAAGAGGACCAGGAGGAAAGCAACACTCATGGTTAAGGGACATAAAAATTTGGTGTGAAGTCTTTACACAGAGGGACAGAAGGAAGATTAAACATTCTAAATTAACAAGGTGTAAGATACTAGAAAATTATTATCCTCTTGTCATTATATTTCAGCTAACTATGGCGTTGTCGGAAAAGTCATGACGTATTTTTGAGTAATTTTCAAAATTTATTTATTAATAACATAACAAAGTTCAATTAATAATGTATTGGCCACTTTAATCTTTCTGGAGTTGCATGATTCCGCGCTTGTAGAAACACTGCTCTTTACCAGTGAAAACCTGGGTGAGATGCTCTTGGATGGCTTCATCAGAATAGAAAGACCTACCATTCAAGTTATTTTGCAAAGAACGAAACACATGGCAATCTGATGGAGCAAGGTCCGGTGAATAAGGAGGATGGGCTAAAACTTCCCAAGCTGCAGCAGCTTCTGGTGAGTCGCCAAACTTGTGTGTGGTCTCGTATTGTTAGGATGGAACATCATGGCTTTGCGATTGACAAGTTCTGGTCGTTTTTCCGTAAGGGGTGTATTCAAATCATCCAGTTGACGACAGTACAAAACAGAATCGATCGTTTGATTCCGCGTAGAAACTTAAAAAATACCACACCTTGTAGTCCCACCATATTGAGAGCATAACTTTTTTTTGGATGTTGTTTTGGCTCGCTCTTTTGTACCACGATCGTTGACATTGAATATTGTTGTAAACAATCCGCTTTTCATTTCCGGTTACGAGGCGTTTGAAAAACGGGTCGATGTTGTTGCGATTGAAATGAGTATTCGTGATATTGATGCGGTTGGTGAGATGGACTTCTTTAAGTTTATGCGAAATCTATATATCGAGTTTACTTATGAATTCCAGCTTCCTCAGATGGTTGTGGATGGTTGAATGATGAAGGTTCAGTGTCTCCGCGATATCACGAGTAGTTTGCTTTAATCAGTGCCTTTATTTAATTGTCATAAACTTCAACGGGTCTTCCGCTGCGAGGACTACCGTTGACGTCAAAATCACTAACATGAAATTTAGCGAACCATCCCTGACACTGACGCTCTTGTAGGCATTGTTCCCGTAAACTTTACGCAATTTTTTACAAGGATATCTTGTGTTTTTCCTGTGTGAAAATGAAAAAGCAAATATGTCGAAAATGCACAGTTTTCAACTTAATGTAAGAATTGAAGGACGTGACCAAATCAAATACTTATTGTATCAAATGAAGTTTAAACTGTCATATGTCAAAATATATAACACTTGTGCGATTACGATGACGTTTCAGACCTAAAAATACGTGTAACGCCATCTATTGAAAAATCTGTCATGACTTTTCCGACAATCCTATACTTCTTAATCGATGATGAAATACCCCATTTGTATAGTTGCAGCGTTATTTCAGCCATAAGAATATGTGAGGGTGCGTGTAGTACCATTTGCTTACCTTGACCTTAAAGGCTATCATTGCATTATCTAAGCCATTTGTCTTGAAATTCATGCCCTAAAAAAATCGTCATTAAACATTACATTATTTTAATCGCCATCTTATTCTAATGTGACGTATTTTTCTAAAGAAAGAGGTTTTATAGAGGTTGTTGTATTTGATTTTATGTTTGTCTCATTTTAATGTAGTCAAAAGCGACGTATGAATGTACTCAACAAATTGTTTTGCGTAGTACTTAACGTTAAAGTTCAATTTTAACGAATATTTATGTCTTTTTACCATTTTAGTAATTGTTCGAGTTTCACAGGTTGTGTTGGTTACGGTCTGTGGATCTTCAAGTGTATTATAAGTTTCGTGAGGTCGTCAGCCAACTGACGTACTGGATAAGTGTTAATCTTTTGTTATTTAACCATTATTTTAAATGTTGAACATCCTAAAATAAAATTTCGATATTAAAATAACATCCGGTTCACAAATAATTTTCAATTATTTACAAATCCTTTCTTATCAATAATTAAATATTAACTGCATTTTCTACAACTATCGTCAACAAGTTTATAATGTCAGAATTATGCAGACGTGCAAGTACATACCAATTGCGCAGAATCGATCATAAATGTACAATTATAATATAGACAAAGGAAAGTTAAAGAAAATTTTCATTAATTTTAATTACCCCTAATGTACTGACTTGTCAGTTTTAACGTGAGATTCAATTAATCAGATAACCATTGAAAGCTTTATTAACCAGAAAGAAGAGAACTTTCACTTTATGAAGAAAGAAAAATCTTTAAAATTAACAAAGGTTTACATATGGAATATGATTTAATATACTAGAAAATTCAAAGACTTTCACAACCGATATCTTCGGACATTATGCTGGCTATTCTGGGACTTTTAAACTGTGTTCGGTAAAGAGAAATCTTCAAAATTAAGCTGCCATCTTCAGTGCTATAGGTTTATTGGCGATTTTTTGTTGGACAATGTTTCTTTTTTGGCTTTTAAGAATAACAAACTAAAATGTATAGTTGAAATTACTATTATATTAAAACATTTTTCGGTCTTTTTGTAGAGTTTTGGGTAGTAGTATTTATTATTACACAGAACCTGTGTTTTCCGAAGTGGATCTTGCGAACTGAAAGGTTAAGGTTCTCTTGTGTTCGCTTTCTCTTCCCGGTCGTTGTGTACCATTTCTAATGCGAGCGATGTGGCAAGCACCGCGCCTTAGACGATCGCCATTATTACCCCTTGCTCGAGCGTGCAGGTACTCAATTATTTATAGTGACGAAGTAGGCCACCCGCCAGGCATCAGAGAGCTCCGGGAATGGAACCCGGATCCGTCCGCACTGTAGTCCGCACCTCAACTACGGGACCACGCTGACGGATCGTACGATTAGAATTTTTTAAGATATGGTTGAGTCATAAATGTTGTGTTTTTTATTCTCATAGCAATGGTTTCACTTGTAGATTCAACGTAAGATTTCTGAAGATGTTTATCTCAGATATGGGCAAAAAGATAAGAACACTCAACAGCAAGGGAATAGTCAATTGGACATCTTCAGAAATCTTACGTTGAATCTACAAGTGAAACCATATATATATATATATATATATATATATATATATATATATATATATATATATATATATATATCTTCAGCCCATTTGTATACTCCATTGTTGGATATAGGCCTCTCCAATGTTTTCCAATTTTCTCTGTCATATGTTTGTTGTATCCAGTTTCTGCCCGCTACTTTTACAATGTCGTCTTTCCATCTAGTTTTGGGTCTTCCAACACTCCTGCGTCCTGTGCGGGGTCTCCATTCTATTAACTTCTTGGTCCATCGGTTGTCTTTTGCCACTTTAGTTTTAGGATCTTATGCATAACATCTTGTACTTTCGTTCGGCTTCTTATATAATCGTTTCTCTTTCTATCTTTGAGAGTTATACCTAACGTTGCCCTTTCCATGGACCTTTGGGTTACTTGCAGCTTGTGAAGTAGTGCTTTTGTTAGTGACCACGTTTCTGAAGCATATGTCATTACGGGCAAAACACATTCATTGTATACTTTAGTTTTTAGTATTTGGGGTATTTTTGATTTAAATACCTCTTTTAGTTTACCAAATGCCGCCCAACTCAATCTGATTCGTCTATTCACCTCCTCGTCCTGTCCATCTTTATTAGGTGTTATTCGCTGGCCTAAATATATATATATATATATATATATTCCTGAACGTTTTCTACTGTAGAGTTTTCTATCATTATTGTTCTATTTCCTAAATTAAAGTTTGCCATGACTTTGGTTTTGTTTATGTTTATTTTTAGTCCGACTGTTTTTGATACTTCATTTAGTTCTCTGATCATGTTTTGTAGTTCATCCAAGTCGTTGGCAAACACTACTATATCGTCTGCGTATCGGAGGTGCGAAAGCTTCTCTCCGTCGATGTTCAAGTCCTTTTGGTCCCATATTAATGTTTTGAAGATATCTTCGAGTGGTGCTGTAAAAAGCTTGGGTGAGAGAGTATCTCCCTGTCTGACTCCTCTCTTTATTTCAATCGGATCCGTACATTCGTGGAGCTGTACTTTGAAGCTGCTTGATTTGTACAGGTCTTCAATTAAAGCTATGTGACGTTGATCTATCCTTACTCTTCGTAGAGCGTCTATTACGGCCCAGTGGTCAATACTATCGAACGCCTTCTCATAGTCCACGAAAGCCATTACTACGTCAATGTTATATTCTCTAGTTTTTTGTACAATTTCTCTGACCGATTGGATGTGGTCTACGGTCCCGAATCCTTTCCTAAATCCCGCTTGTTCCGGGGGTTGGGCTTCGTCCAATTTATTTTCAATTCGATTTGTTAATATAGTAAAGAACAGTTTGTGGATATGAGAGAGTAGTGATATGGGTCTATAGTTCTGGAGTTCTGAACGATCGCCCTTTTTGTAAATTATAACTACTTTTGCTATTTTCCATGCTTGGGGGATTATATCTTCGATTAAACACTTATTGAACAATTTTTGAAGCGTTGTTAAGGTTTCTCTTCCTCTATTCTTTAGTAGTTTAATTACTACTCCGTCCTCGCCTGGTGATTTATTGTTCTTCATTTTCCTAAAGCTAACTTTATTTCGTATTTACTAATATCAGGAGATCTTCAGTAAGATGTTTAGATAGTCTCGCGCGTGGGTCTTGATTAACTATTGGTTTTGCTTCATTGAATTATATAGTTCCTGGTAAAATTCTTTCACTATTGTTAACAACGAATTTCTATCATTTATTACTTGTCCGTTCGCGTCTTTAATTTTATTTATTTGGCTAGTAGCGTTGGATATTTTTGGCCTGAACACTTTGCTACCTCTATTCTGATCAATGGTCTCTTCTATTATTTTAGTATTGTACTGTCTTATGTCATTTCGTATTTTCTTTTTTATAGTTTTATTTAGTTCAGTTCTTTCAAGTCTTAACCTGAAATTGTCTGTGTTGTTACTTTGTCTCTGTAATTCTTTTCTTCTTGCTATAAGGTTTCTGGTGTCCAATGATAGTTTATTATTCTCTTGTTTCCTCTTTTTCCCCAGTATTTCTTCTGCTGTAGTTATTATGTTCTTGGTCTAGTCTATCGTTAAACTTCTCCTTTATTTCACTGTCTTGCAATTTTTCGATGTTGAACCTGGCAGTTCCCTTTGATATTAGTTTAAATCTATCTAATTTTGTTTGAATACATACTTTTGCGCCAACCATCCGATGGTCACTGCCTGTGTTTACCTGATTTAAGACTGTTGCGTCTTGTATAATATTCTTATTATTTGTCATAATGAAATCGATTTGGTTTTTAGTAGCGCCGTTTGGACTTTGCCATGTCCATCTTCTGTGATATTTGTTATAGAAGTGAGTATTCATGCAGAACAGTTTTTCTTTTTCCATATAGTTGATCAACATTTGTCCTCTGGGGTTTCTTTGTCCATATCCATAATATCCGATATATTCTTCGCCCTGCTGTCTCTGGCCCAGTTTGGCATTGAAGTCTCCCATTAGGATTACGTATTTTGTCGGTTCTATTTGTAGTGTTTTATCGATGTCTTCGTACATTTCTTCAACTTCCTCGTCTTCGTGAGCAGTTGTTGGTGCATATACTTGGATGACTTTTAGACTGTATCTTTTGTTAATTTGTAGTATCATATAGATAACTCTTGATGATATGCAGTCTACTTTTTAAGTTTGTTTTAATTTCTTATTAATTATAAATCCAGTTCCATGTAGGCTGTTATCTTCATTACCTTTATAGTACAGCATGTGTCCTGTTTTCAGTATTTTCTCCTCTTTTTCTTGTTTCGCTGATTCCTATTATGTCCCATTTTATTGATTCCAAGGCGTTCTCTAGTTCAGTTAGTCTCTCTTCGTTACTTAGGGATTGAGCATTGTACGTAGCTATATAAAAGTTACTTGTGCAGCCTTTGTGTTTGGGTTTTTGGTTATGTGTTATCGAATTTTTGCCCCCCCCCCCAGAATCCGAATTGGGGCAGACTGCTGAGTTAGCAGTGTGAGATTTTCTACTCACCTGGGGTATATGATTTTGTAAATTCGACCACATTTCGATTTGGTTTTGGGAGGTAGTTGGCATTTAAAACGCCGCGCTTGCCGAGCGTGTTGGCGAGTGTGATTTTCAGCCGCCCCTAACATGGAGTCAGACGCTGTTCGCAGCCGCCCACTCTGGGTCAGACGCTGCTTCTCACCATATCTGGTTACCCTCACTTGGTTTAGCTTGTAGGTCAATACAGTGTACCAGGGTGTGGCGCTTGGAGCCATCAAGTGAGAGTTGGGTGCCTCGCGAGGACCAACTGCCATGAACCTCCGCCCATCTATGACGCTTGGAGTGACCGTCCATGACAGAGGGGGCTACCTCGCCGACGCAACTCCTACACCCCATATATATATATATATATATATATATATATATATAATACAGGAGAAAATAAATTTATTTAGCAGACTTAAAGTAAATTAGAACATTATAATATTTAATGTAGGTTCCATTAGCAGCTATAATCTTGTGGAGCCGGGATCTAAACCTATTTAAGGGCAACAGAACTTCCTTTTTGTCTATATGTGTTATTACCTCCATGATAGAGACCCTTAATTTGTACACCAAGGACAGATATGATGTTTCTCACTGATTTTCGCTTCGACCATGCCCCACACATAGTAGTCAAAGGGATTATAGTTAGTGCTGGAGGGTAACTACAAGTCGGGAAACCAGTGCTAGGCTCTTTCTTGTGGGCTGATGAGGAGTCTTGATGAAAGACTCCGGTCCAGTTGCTACCTCCTCTATTCAGCGATTGACAACTGTTTCCAGCATGTTAATATAGATGTCGGCTGTCATTCTCAGGTCTCCTCAAGTAAGTGAGGCGACATGATATCCTCTGTTGCTCATAAGCTTCAGAACCACACAGAGGCGGCATACATAACGGGGGGGCACTTCAGAGGCAACTTGGGAGATCCAGTGATCATTTTGGTGGTTCACCTGTGTTCTGAAAGTTCTCTTCGTCCAAAAAGAATTTCAGGAAGCCAGTGCTGTCGTGCTTGGTGTTCTTCAGCAGTGTTTTAAACTTTAAATTCTTGTTCATCTTGTTTTTCTATCAATGCTTGGTGTTTCTTTAGGACAAGAGACTTATAGTGCAGATTCTGACACATTGCTAGATTGACCATCGGCCTTGCCATACCGATTTTTTTTGCTAGGTCAGTCATGTCCGCCCAGGGTCCCAATCTTCTCTTTCAACGGAAATGAATTCATCAGTTTTTTGTGATCACCTACTGCGAGTTGTCTTGTTAGTACTTACTTTTTTCTGGTGGTCAGAGTATAGGAGCTCTGCGGTCGTATTCTCGACTAATTTTCTTGACAATCGAAGATTGTTTATGTAAAGCTAAATTATTGTGAATAGCATTATCTGGTTCTGAAACTTTAAGATACTTTATGTTTATTGCATAGATGGTAAGAATAATCTGAGTAATAGGCAATGAGCCTAACGTTTAAAAGAGAAAAAACTGAGAAGGAACTGAGAATGTTAGATATGTGCGGAACTCAACAAAATAAAAAAAAACAACAATTACTAAAAAGCCTTAGTATTTGCGTCAAGCGATGATGACAGTGGTATAAATATTTTCTATTTTAACAATATTTGTACAGTAACACGCAAAGCATTGTAAAATAAACTAAAAAATGACGGGATGTAAGATTTGACATTTGACTTTATCATTCAAATAAAAAAAAAATAAAGTTGAAACTGTGATATTCAAGCTAAATTGAAATTAAGTCTATTAGTTGTTGTGACCTTTGGGGCATTTTCACATTAAATTTACAATTGCTATGAAGTTGCACCTGTATCTTTCAGAATATAGAAATCATGTTAGCTCTCGTTATATTAATGGAAACCTATTTTTTCAGACAATTCACTTGCTATGTCAGCGGATGCACTTAAAGCTGCCAGAAGAGTTCCCCAGAAAAATAAGAATCGGGCGAATTGGCCAGATAAGCTGCGAAGCACGGTACCGTTCGTTATCCGAGCACTCGCCGAAGATCCTCCAATATTGGACTTAGTACCGACAAGGCACGTTTAGATTGAAATACGAAACAACGGCGGGACAGGGTCGCTGTACAGTTCAACAAATATCGCCAAAATATCAGTAAATGATACGCCGGGCCACTTCTCGCGATTCGTTTGCCCCGATTAATTGGAAATATCCCACGCCCAATGGCTGGCAAGGCGCAGACGTCGAAGAACGCGCAGGTTGTAATTAATTGCCGAGGCAATTGTGTTTTCGTGTCGCCTAATGACGCCGCAAGTCTTTAGTGGTTTTTCGTGTTGGCTTAGCCGCGGCGACATCCGATATCATCCACTACATGGGTACTCAGTCATGCTGTCTATTTGCACCCATCTATCGGGCTGCAGCACATAATTGCGGATGGCAGGCGGCTCTGCCTTGGAAATCGATATGTTTAGCTTTTTCTCTTAAGTACCACGCATTGCGTTGGAAATGCGTGAAAACCTTGTGTGTTTCATTTTTTTGTTTTTTATTCGACAAGTACAACATTCTCAAATTATGTGTCTGCTCAGATCGGCATTGATTTGTGCTTACATAGGTTTAATAAAAAATAAAATAAAGAAAGTTTTTAAATTGTTAATAAGTATGAGGGCAATTCTGAAAGGAGCCCTGTTTGGGCATTAATGACAGACACGTGTAATTTACACGTAAAATTTATTAATGCACTTTGCAATCTGTTATTAGTAACATTTGGTAAATATTTTGACAAATAAATTTAAATGACATGTTGGAAATAATCCATCAGTATTCCCTAGGTGAACTTTAAAGATATGAGAATTGCATATCCTAAAAATCTAAAAAATACACAGCACACATTATGCACATTATACAAATCTTGATAGTAAATCCGTAAACTTAAATCGTTTCAGTCGTGGCTTTTTAGGTTTTTTTTCCATTAGATGGTCTCCCAGAGAATTCGGATGGGTATTAAACCTGTTTTTGTATCGAATACTAAATTTTTTGATTTCTGATTTCGGCGTGTGACTTCATTGGGCACATACCACGGTGCGTCTACTATGCATCGAAGTATTTTGGACTAAAAACGTCTCAGTATGTTAATGTTTGAGGTGCTAAATGTAACTTACAGCTGTATACCATATGCCCATATCGGTTTAATGATGGTTTTATATAACAATATTTTATTGGCAAGTGACAACTGAGATTTGCGACCTAAGAGTCAATAAATTCTTTGTATTTTGATACCTAACTGTTTTCTTTTCAACCAGATGTGTTTCCTCCAAGTCAGGCGTATATCCAGGTGGATTGCTAGTATGGTATCTTCTGGTTGTTCGGCTGGACTAGAAGATATGTTCCCATTTTGGTTGTAAATGTTACATGTGTTGACTTAGTCCCGTTCACTTTGATGCGCCATTTCTTACACCAGTGTTCAAACTGGTTCAGGTGATTTTGCATCTGTACGGATACTACGTTTGGATTTGCATGTGAGGATAGTAGGACTGTATCATCTGCAAAAGTAGCGAAGGATGTTGTTTCTAATGTGGTAAGATCTGACGTGAAGAGTGGTTATAAAATCGGATCCAGAAATTCACCAAATTTTACAAGAAACTTCCTGTTAGTAAGGTATGACTTAAGTATTTGGTAGAAATCTGGTGGCAGAACACTTTTAATTTTGTAGTGTAAACCCTCGTGTCAAACGTTATCAAAGGCCTGTTTGATGTCAATAAAAACCGCTGAACAGTAGCGTTTGTTTTCAAAGTTTTCAACACATTTTTAATGGGCTTTCCAGGTTTGGGTATTACTATGATGCAGGCTACTTTCCATCGTTTTGGAAAATACTGAAGCCGTAAGATTGCATTAAATATATAGGTTATACATCTATATCCCTTTTCTGGTAGTTCTAAGCACTTTTCCCGTTATCAGGTCGTAACCTGGTGCTTTATCGGCATTTAAATCTTTTAGTAGTATGGTTTTAATTTCACCAAGTTTAAATAGTTCAGCAAGTGGAGTCATTTGAAATGGTGCTTGTAGATATTTCAAAATTTTCAACATCCTTAGTAACCTTAGGAGGAGATGGTTTAAATAGTTCAGTTAAATGAATAGACAATCCTGAAGCTTTTTCGTGGTCATTTCTGGCCCAAGTATTGTTCGCTGACCAAATAGGTGAATTATACTGCTGCGGTCGTTTGAGCCTTTTGGTGGCTTTCCATAGTGAGTAATCGGAGGCCTCTGTAGGTGTCAAGTGTAGCAAAAAATCTTGCACTGCTTGATTCTTGATGTAAACGAGAAGACTTTTTAGTTTAGTCGTTGCTTGTTTGTTGCTTGGGTGCCTTGCAGTTTGCCATTTCTTGCGTAATTTGCGTTTGTCTGCGATTTTTCTTTTTACTATGATAAGACATTCAGAATATTCATTTGTATCAACTTTCTTGGACTGCCAGAAAGCTTGGTGAACTACGTTGGTAAAGTTTTCTACTGCTGCAACAAGCTGTTTTTCTGTTTTTAGTGGTATCTCTAATGTGAGGGTTTTGTCAATGACTTCCCAGAATAGGTCCCATTTGGTGTGTTTATTATGGAGAGTAGGAGGACGCGTTTTGGGCAACACTTGCGTGCACACTGTTACTATAAATAGAGAATGTTCAACTGTAAAATTTAGGCAGGATTTAGCTTTAAGATTATTTGAACTGATTTCTTTTACAATGCAGAAATCTAGTAAATCAGCCATTGTGTTGGCTCCCCTGCTGATATGTATTGCGACCTTGTAGTGTTGGTTGCTTTTAGTCGTGCTTGGCCTTGAACTCCAATTTAAATGCTTGGCATTGTAGTCTCCACCAGATATAAATCTATTCCTAATGACTGCAGGCAGTGATCGTACGGGTCTTGGGGGACAGTATACGGCTGAGATGACTAAACGGTTCAATCCAGTCTTCAGTAGCTATAGTTGTGGCTTGGAGATGGTGTAGATGTATTCTGGAAGTTTATGTTTTATTGTTTTCTAATAATTACAGACGTATCAGCATGTGATGCATCGTCAGGTGTAGGGCAGTGTAGTCTATATATTTGAGTAATTTTATGTAACTTCTGCTCGTGAAATGCGATTCAGAGATCAACATTATGTCAATAAACTGATTTGACAAGAAAGATGTTATTTCGTTGGTGTGATTTAACAAACCATTGGCATTTCATATTGCTGTGCCATTGTGGGTTTGAGAGACGATGGTAGTTAAAAGATTTAATGTGATACCCATTTGTCCCATCACGGTTTTAAGCATTTTTTTTAACTCGCTGATATCGTTATTTACTTAATTTATTGGTGGGTTCTGTGCGAAACTCTGCTGTTTAACTGCTTAGGCATAAGTAAAATGATTTTGTGTAGTATGTTGTGCTGAATATTGTCTTGTTTGATCCAAATTTCTGTTTCTGAGTGATGGAAACATTTTGCGTTCTAATTATTTGCATATAAGGCAATCTCTATAATTTGCAGGATGGTTATTGTTGCAGTTAATAATGCAGAATACTTGATTATTTCTTTCCTTACGTGGACAGATAGATTTTGCGTGAATGTCGGTACACTTTACGCACCTCGGACTTCTGTTACAAAATCTTTTATATGGTCAAACCTTTGACCTCTTGCATTATTTGACGCTTTGCTATTGGTGTTTTAAATTTGATTACTGAATGCGCTAGCTTGGTGATATTTTAACGTCTTTATTATTTTCTGTTGGCTTTAACTCAATAAAAAATAGTGGTAACGGTATTTTAGTTATTCGTTGTCTGATATTTGCGATATTCGTGACTGTATGCCTATGTGTTTGGAGTTCCTGTTTTAGTTCTTCTACATTAAAAGATGGGTGAATGTTTTAAGAACTACTCTAAAATTTGGCTGTTCTTTCTTTTTTGATATGTATGGAACTCGGTTTTTTCCGCAAGACTTTGATTGTTTCAGTGCACTTGTTAGAAGATTTTGCCTGAACTTTAACTTAGTTGGTGTTTAATATTTTTATGTCATATTCATTATCAGTTCTAAGAGGTTAATGAGTGTTCTGTCATCGTAATTCTAGAAATAAATATCAGTGTTGGTTTGAGTACAGCTTTTCTATTTTCATCATAGTTTTGTCACTTAAGGGATCATGACGGTTTGTAGGACCAAGCCAGTTAGTGCTGGTTTTAGTTTGTTCTGATGGCATCTTATTGTTATTGTCTTTGCGTCAACTAATTGTAAATCAGTTTCTTGAGAATGTTGAGCTTGTGATATTTGTTGGTATAGCATACTATTTTGTGCAGACATTAAAAAATTTGATGCTTGCACTAAATCTTGTACATTGAATCTGAAGTATAAATTATTTGACTATGTTTGCTTTGAATACTAATAATTGTGCGGAGCATGTGGCATTAGGTTTAAATGTTTAATGAGAAATAAAGTTCAAAGCAAAACGGTGTGTTTTGTGCTTCTTAGATAGAAGTCTTGGTACTCAACAGTCACACAATTTGTGATATCTCAAATTTTTTGTCACCACCTCGTACAAAACAGTCCGACAAATTTGGGAAAAGTGTACAGAAAATTCAGATATCGTAAACAGACCGATTTTTTACTTCACATTTGGGGAGATTTTCTATGACAGAGTTTATTTTAAATTGACCTAGTGGACAAGTAAATTGCAACACAACCTTCTTCCGCACTACCTACTGAAGTACTGTGTATAGCACTAAAGAGCGGCCGTCGTTATCTTCGCCTATTTTTCGTATATGTGCAATTGCCCTCATCTATGAAAATTTGGCTGATACATGATATTGAATTGATAGAAATTGACGGCCCATGAAGTAGTCACCAGTAGAATATAAATTAAGTGATTAATGAATCAAAACAATAGGAAGTCGCTCAAATATAAGGAAGTGTCTGTGACATTTAGTGCAAAAATTGGACACGAATAGGCATCTAGAACGTGAGAACTCAACACAGACCTGCAGACTATATCAAATGAAATTTTGTGGTTTAGTGAAATATAATAGAATACGTTTCAAGACATAACAGACGGAACAGTTTTTATTTAAAAAATATAATTAAAATGATAATCACAAGGAGGAAGTAAGACTGTTATTAATCAAAAAAAGTGAAGAACGGTTTGATAGAATAGATATTCAATAATACTAATCCGTTTTAAATCACAAATATACAAAATTTCTATGTATCTATGTTTCTCCAAGTTATCTGAAGGTAACTAAAAAGAGGTATTATTATTGTTGTGGGTTAGTGCAATGGTTAAAAGTTGAAATAAAGGAATCGAGGAAATACTACGTACTCAGTGCTTGGGATATAAAAATGGGAATGGAGAATAGTTTATAGAATACAAAAATTTCACCAGATAGCAGTATGATAAAAAATGATTGATTATGTAACCATAAGTAGAAAGTGGCGAAAAACACTTTGGATTTGTGAAATAATAAAGTCCCAATAAAGATAGTGATTATTATTGTAATCATCATAAATAGCTTAGGTTATCTATCGTCGAATGTAAGCCTTAACGTTTTTCATCTGTCTTTATCTTTGTTTTCTGTAAACAGTCATAATCAGCTATTTTTTATTTCGTTCGTCTGTCTTGTATGCGGTGTGCCTCTGCTTCTTTTATTTGTTTTGAAATAACCGTTCTATTACTCTACTAGTCTACCTATTATAAAATAGACGAGTTTAAGTTACAAAAACGAAAAATCAGATATAAAACAAAAAACAAACCCTGGATACAATAAAAACAAATGAGGAAAGACAAAAAATTAAAATGAAACTACTAAACACGAAATGCGAAAAACAAATAAAAAGTAGAGAAAAAAATTTGGATAAGAAAAGAAGCAAAAGAAAGTATAGAAAATTTAGCGGAAGAAGTCGAAAAATCTGCCCACACCAAAGATACGAAAGTTCTATACAATATAATGAAAGAAAATGTAAACCATCGACAAAATTTAAAAAAGAAATGGAGAGGTACACAAAATGGACAAAGAAATAACGGAAAGATAATAATAAAATAAGATATTTTACGAGACGTACATGGCAAAAGGAAACAACGAAGAAGGATTTAGCAATGCGACAATGCAATAGCTAGACATAAACGAAGAAGAGTTTAATAAAAATGTAATAGAAAAGGGTCTTAATAAAATTAAAAACGGCAAACCACTAGGTATAGATGAAATCTCCATTAAATTGTTAAAAATAGACAAAGAAATTATAATTGAAATAATGCATATTTTATTAAACAAAGTGTGAATTCTGCTACTTATGAAGTAGACACTAGCGGGCGAATACAGAAAAATGTTATAAAAAAATAGCTTTAGCACAAGCAGCATTCAACATGCTAAAGCAAATATGGAGTTTAAAAAACATTAGAACGACAACAAAGCTCCATCTTTTCAGCACAAATGTTAAAAGGACGCTTTTGTATGGTACCACAGATATGGACTATCAATAAAAAAAACATTAAAAAATTGCAAGTATTTGTATATAAATGCCTTAAATACATATATATATATATATAAGGTCTGTCCGGAAAGTAATGCGCCCATTTTTGTTTTAAGAAATTTATTGGACCGATTCGTACCATTACTTAATATTCTTCGAAATACATCCTTCCTGCTTCAACACACTTGTTCCAACGAGATTTCCATGCTTTATATGTGCCCTGGAAGTCCTTCACTTGGATGACCTTTAGTAACCTCGTCGTAGCCGCCTTGATGTTCTCCAGGCTCCCCAAATGCTGTCCTTTGAGGGATTTTTTAATTTTCGGAACAAAAGAAGTCGGGCGGGGCCACATCAGGACTATAGGGTGGCTGGGGGAGCGTTGTCTTCTTTTGGTCATCGGTGAGCACTCTCGGGACAAGTTTGGAGCACATCTTTCGCATTTGAAAGTTTTTGTCACAATCTCGTGCACATTGGTTTCCGGAATCTCAAGTATTTTTGACATTAGGCGGACACTCATTCTTCGATCAGAGTTCAACAATTCGCGCACTTTGTCAACCGAACTTTCATCTCGCGATGTTGAGAGGCGACGTGATCGTTGTTCGTCGGCGACCTCCTCACGACCCTCCTTGAACATTTTATGCCACCTTTTGCACTGTAAATATGATATGAAGTCCTCATCAAAAGCTTTCTGAAGCAACTCAAAAGTCTCCGACGGCGTCTTCTCAACTTTGAAACAAAACGTTATAGCGTATTGCTGCTCGAGGGTTAGTTCCATCTTAATTTCGACAGAGCACTCACACAAGGGTTCACTGAAACAGGCAATGTGACGCTCTAGGAGCTCGGAGCTGACTGATGCGGGTCGCGCTGTGTTCCCAAGATTCCCCCCTACACTTCCGTGCAAGCGGTAACGCTGTGCGACAGATAGTCGCGACAGAAAAAATAGGGCGCATTACTTTACGGACACACCTTGTACACCGAGTATTTGGATGGGAAGAATAATAAATCATCAATTATGGAAAATCTCAAACGAGGAAGAGACTGAAATCACAGTTAGAATAAGGAGATTAGAATGAATAAGTCACGCAAAGAGAAAATCATACTGAAACATCACAAAACAAGCTTTAGACTTCAGTACACAAGGAAAGCGTAAGATAAGAATACTGAGGGACATATGGGAAAAGAATATTTTTAAAAACCTGCAGCTACAGAACATATTATGGGGGCAAGTCAAATATATAGTCCAAGACAAGATCAATTGGAGAAAATTGGTACAGAAATTATCAACAGTAACATATCCAACCCACGATGTGCAGGGCCAACAACCCTACCATCTATTCCGCTTTCGAAACACCCTTAGGGTATCCTTTGCCCTCCAAGGAGTTATAGGAAAAAGAAGAAGAAACAGTGCAACCTACTGGCCAAGTGATAGGAATCAAATTCCCGGTCTAATCAATTTCTGCATGGTTAGAGGGTTTTTTTTAGAAAGTACTTCATAGCCAAATTGTGTGTGGATGTTCCATCTAATTATTCTACGGATATAATTGGTACGTAAGTACTAACTGAATAAAGACCTTCACTCAGAATAGAGAAGCTTTCAGAAGTGTGTTAAATGCATCGAATCATTAAACATCTCTCTAAAAACTGAAGAAATAGAAGAAGCAGTTGAGCATTTTAACAAGACAGCACAGGGCGATGTGTGGTAAACCACTCTAGAACAGCGACAATATAGTGATTATGAAGATACTCGTCCAACTGTTCTAAAAGATAAAATTGCAGAAAAGACGATGTCAAATGATTAGAGCTCTAGAAGATAAACATAAGCTCAGTCGAGCAACTAAACAACTGAAGATCGGTTAAGCAACTTAAGAACTAGGTTATCCAAAATCATTTAGCAAGTCTGTCAGTAGACTTAACCTTAACAAGTTATTTCACCTACATGATTTGTGGACGGACAACGGGTAAAGAATTATCAAAAAGCTAGCATCTGGTCAACGTACTTTAGCCTTACCTTAGCAAGGTGTTTAAGAAATTATTTTTAAAATGATGCTTTTAATATCAAATTACCAGTTCGGGTTTAGAAGACAACACGAATCTGTTGAACTAGTGCACAAAGCAGCTGCAAAAATTAATAAGAATGTAGAAGCTGCTCCGCAGTGTCTTTGAGTATACCACAGGATGAATTATCATGCTAATGTTATAGAGTACTGAAGTCATACCACACCGACCAGCAGTTTATTGTAAAATACTAATATAATTCACTTTTTATCCGATAAATTCTGGAGCCCCACATAGATAGCGTTTTAGGACCAATACTTATCCAATCTAGTGATAACTACAGTTGTAATATTCATAGAAGATTTGGTCGTGGTAGCATCGCATAAAGATCCAGATATGCCGTCGCCTAACCTGCAGACATATCTAAACAGAATCCAATTCCGAGTGAAAATATAGCGCATTAAGTCGAATGAAGTAAAATCTACTCTCGTCATATTTATTGTGCGTAAGGACCAAAGATCCTATCAAATAATTAACGGGGGATGTGAAATAGTGTAGAATACAACTTGGTCGGCGACTTACCTGAAAAAACAGGTCGGCTGCATGAGATACCTAAATTACGCAATTAATTTGTGAAAAAATAACAGTAGCAGCACAGTAATCCACGATTATTGTACAAAACGTTTACTTGAAGAAACGAATGAAAATTTAAAGGGGATGTGTTATTAATTTTAATTTAGGACAACTCTGCAACAAACTCCCATTGAAGTAGCAATCCTGCTAATTCTGCTTATAACAGGACTAATCCTCCTCGACTATGTAGGAAGAAGTCTCGCCAGCTTATCTTATATCAGCTTACCACTTCTGTTTAGCGCGCTGTAATTCTTAATTAATCCTTCTTGGCTCGCGTTGTGAATACTTGCTGCAAGAGGATGTAGTTTCTGTTTGCTAATGGGTCTCTGTTAAATGCGCCATAAATAAATTAGACGAATACCAAATCATTTGAAATTGTTTACGGTTAATTTTGAATGACAGGGTGTTATCTAAGCCAGGGAGGTTACAAACTGCTTAGAACCTTGAGCCCTGTCTTGTGTAACTTACATTATGCACTTTTAACAATATATTTCAGTAACGAATCACATTGTTAACAAATCTCAAAAAGTACGCCTAGTTTGTTATCAACTCTTTGAAATTTAGACTTAAAAATAATTTTGAATGCAGCATTTTTTTCTTGGGCTGCTAAAACATTTTAGTAGTGTGTCATTCGAATGGTGAAAATTTATTTATGGGTTATAAAATTAACTTTAAAAGTAATAAAATCATTTTCCAAATGCAATCCGTTATGATCTATTTTTAGGCAAATTCTTGAATCCTGTACTGGAAAAAAGACAATTTAGTACTCCGATTTTTATTTGCTCTATGTGCTCAAATCATCTATCTCAACAAAATGAGCCATTGGTCAGAATAAATACTAAAATAATGTATGGCATCATTAAAAGATTGGAAAAGTAGAAACCTTTTATTATTTAAAAGCTATAATAGACAGTAAAACTTTTTTTTTATTTACAGCATTTGTCAGTTCAACAATCAAGTGTTATACATGACAGTTTTGATATAACTTCATTCATTATCTGTGGTACGACAAGTTAGCTGGAAGCTGCGTTTGTTTCATGGGGGCAGACAATGGCGGCCTCTGACGATTGTGTTGATGGTTTAGTCTTCTTCCTCGGAGAGGATATCTTGTGGGAGTTTTCTCTTTAGTCTTCTATGGATGTTTTGCTGCCCGAGTTGTAGTGTGCTGCACCAGTGCAGTTGTTCATGGTAGTAATAAAATTCCTGGTGGTCGTAATGACATATGTTTGAACTGGCGACACTCCAAGTTCTTGGTGTAATTGAGCATTGCGGACAAACCAGGGGGCATTCACTGCAATTCTCAGTACCTTGTTTTCATATCTTTATAGTTTTAGGAAATTCGTCTTGGATGTTATGCTCCAGATTGAAGATGCATAGGGGTCGCAAAAGCGATTTGTAAAGAAGGATGGTGCACTCAGGTTTAAGGGGGAGTGTTGCGGTTTATGATGGGATAGAGTTGTATGAGTCGGTTATAGCATTGAGCTAATTTCTGATTTATGTGATAACTCCAGCTCAGTCTAGTGTCAAGAAACACCCCTAGATATTTAACTGCTAAGTCTTTAGATGCCCATGGTATAACTTGTCCGTCTATAGTAAGAGAAGAGGAAATTGGTAAATCTTCTTAATATGAAGTTTTTGCACTGACATTTGCTGGGATTAGTTTTTATGTTCCACTCTTTAAGCCATTTGCAATATTTATCTGTTGCGTTTTATAACTGTTCGATTGCTATCTCTAGGTCGGTATTTTGCGTTATGATGGCCGTATCATCGTCCTATATGGTTAACCTCTCTCTCTCTCTCTCTCTTCTCTCTCTCTCTCTCTCTCTCTCTCTCTCTCTCTGTCTTCTCTCTCTCTCTCTCTCTCTCTCTCTCTCTCTCTCTTCTCATCTCTATATATATATATATCTCTCTCATTTCTCTCTCTCTTATATATATATATATATATATATATATATATATATTATATTATAATATATATATATAAATATATATATAATATAATATATATATATGTGTGTCACAATCGAAGGTCATTGACTTTAAAAGTTTTTAATTCGTATTTAAGATTTCATATATCAAGTGTTACGCAATGCATGGGCTTTTTACTAGTATCTTTTAATGCAGTACTTGAATGTTTGAATATTTCCCTAGCCAATGGAAATTATGTTATTAAAACTTAGAAAGTATTCAAATAGTGTCTTCTTATGGTTCAATTAGTTTCTCTCTTATTCAGTATTGGATATCTTTCTTTTATCTTTCCAGTTTTCTCTGGCAATAGCTTGTATTTCCGATAATCTTCCGACTCCTTTTTTTATGTCACCTTTCCATTTAATCCTCGACCATCTCATATTTTTCCTTGTCCGCGGTCTTCATATTGTTATTCTTTTTGTCCATTTTTATGACGTGTCTAGTCCTCTCCCATTTAATTTTGCTACTTTTAGTATGACTTCCTCCACTTTTGTATGGCTTTGTTTGTTATGTGATCTCTTTCCATGGCCTGTTGTGCTGTTCGTAACATTTGAGCTGACGTTTTTGGCAATGACCATGTCTCGGATACATATCTTAGTTTGCTGCCAATTTTTTCAAAGTGTTTGAAAAATGAGTTTAAAAAATTAAGGAACTATTGAATAAGTGCATCGGCTAGTTAACATGGGCAAAAATGTATTCCAAAAAAATTATTACCCGGCGGCATTTATTAACATTAATCGAGCTTTAGACCAGGTTTGGCAGAAAGGGCTTCTGTTCAAACTTAAAAATCTTCTATACAATTTCCCTAACCTTATATCTCATCTAACAAACAGATATTTCCTCCTAAAACATTAGGACGAACACATTGGATTGGCACTGATAAAATCTGGAGTACTACAAGGAAGTGTTTTAGGTTCTGTCTTATACTTTTGTACACTGTGAATTTGTAATTGACCATAATACCATAGTTGCTTACGCAGATGATGTTGCAGTTTTGATAGTACACAAAAACTGCCGTCCCATCCCATTATCGCCAACAAAATTTAAATAAATTACACATTTTGTTATCCAAGTGAAAAATCAATACAAATGGATCGAAGTCGGTTCATGTAACATTTACAGTAAACAGAGATACTTATCCTACAACAGAAGAAATAAAATACCTTAGGGTGTATATGGACAGACGCTTGACCTGGAAAAACATCTATTTTACAAAAAGAGAACAACTTGGCATAAAATTTAAACAAATTCACTAGATAATTGGCTAGACAATAGCAGTTATCAACTGAAAATAAGTTGCTTTTTGGCAAGATGATCATGAAACCTGTATAGAATATAGTTATGGAACACAGATAGTAATTTAGGTTTTGAAACTCCATAACCTTTTTAGAATAATGTATTGAAAACAATAGTTGAAACCCTATGGTATGTCTCCAATTATCCAAATCCCATTTATTAAAAAAGAAATCAAGAAGTATAGTGAAAAATGTAGTACTAGAATTACAGTGCATCCAAATGTACCTGTAAGAAAACGATGGTGAAGTGCAACGATTAAAACGTTTAAACCCCAATCAATTAATTAATTAATGGGCAAGTTTATTTAGTTATATAATTGTCATATTTAATTTAAGTTAATGTTAATGCCATTAATATAAGGGATTCTATATGTTAATCTTTATATCATAATATGCCATTTAAACTAATTATTTATTGTTTAGAGGACATATTACAATAAAAGATGAATAAATAAGAAATGATAAGCATTAAAAAGTAAAATTTTCTAAATGCTTCTCGTTCATTTTGTTTGACTAAGCAAGGGTCGCTTCTACCGTTGTGCATTGTAAATGAGAGATACACGTACGCTGATAAGCTCCATAGTTCTATAATGTCCGGGGTCGGTGTAAATGGCGTTTAATATAAAAAGCGCCCTTAGAGCGCGCTAATGGAAAATTCCGGATTATGAATTAGATTCGCCCGGCTAAGGAGCGCGCGGCGTAATTGCACATCACACCCTAGTCCAAACTATTTAAAATCTGGTAATTGCGTCGCTTGTCCTACATTTAATTGGCGCATCGATTTTTGTATTTGCCGGGGCGGCTTGACAATTTAATTTGTGCAAGTTCTCCTGGCAAATTGCTGTGGATGATTCCCGGGCGCGCTGAATGGACCGGCGTTCGGTCGGAATGAAGAGAGCACTCCACTGTCAGGTGGTTATGTCTGCTCTCTTGATGTTCGAAATTGCTCCAATTTGAACTAACAATTGACGCGCGGCTATATAGGAAAAAAGGGGAGAAATTCCTGCTCCTTCCATAACTTTAAAGTCTTCCGCAGGCCCCGTCCGCTTCCGTGCCATTACGCGGGGGCGGCCCCAGAAAAAGCGCCCTGGCGCGTTTGAGAGAAGCTCGGTCAATACATAAACACATCCCACGTAACGAGTAATCAATTCTTTTTTCGAGTGAGTTTCTAATGCAAGTTACCACGAGGCATTGAATTACTTAACTAATAAAGAGCTCACTGCGTACTAATGAGACTTAATCTAGTAACTCCTTTTCCTAATTAGTTGTAGCTGACGGTACTGATTATATTATTTGTATGGAAGCAACTTTCTGGTGGGAATATATTTGTTTAAATTATTTAATTATAATTTTTTTTTAAATTGTATATATTTTGAAATTGTAATACTTTGAACAATGAGCTTTTTAATTTAAAATTTTCGGAAATTATATAGTTATTAAAACTCTGAACCCCCCCCAAAGAAGTTTCATCTTATTGTCCTATGTCTCCTGTCGGCATTATTTAAATCGTTGGAAAAATACTCCAAAGAATACTTCAAGACGACGAACAAAAATTGGGATTTCGACAAGTCCATTCAGCTATTCGGTAGTGTTACCGAATAACGAATAAACTAAACAAAGTATTTGATAAATAATATTGCTCAGCAATATTTTTCGATATTATTCAGGCGTTTGATAAGATGTAGCACAAGAGACTTTTATTAAACAATAAAACAGACTAATGCCTACTTCTCTGAATAACATGGAACTGCAACATATAAACCCTGCAGTATCGCAAGGGAGCAAGATGTTCTATTGCATACCTTTTCTACATTATTGACGTTTGATCGGAACCTTCGCAGACGAAACGATCACATTAGCAACCGATAGAGATTCTGTAGTAGCTTCTTCAACGACACGTCTACTTAAATGAGAATTGGCTAGAGAAATAGAAGTTTAAAAATAATAAAAAAGTACACGTAACATTTATGCTAAGGTAACAAGAGTGCCCTCCAATAAAAATTAATAAAGAAATAGTACCACAAACTAAACAAGTCAGATATTTCGGTATACATCTAGACTTCGAGTGGAAAACAGGCCGAACAAAGAAGAGGATAGAAAATGATCTTAAAGTAGAGCAAATGTATTGGTTATTAGCAAAAAAACAGCCGTATAAATTGAAAATAAGATACTGATTTATAAATAAATCGTAAAGCCAGTGTCGACGAATGGCGATGAGCTCATTGAGCAAATTGGCCATTGTCGTTTAAGTCTTTTATCGACTAAGGGTTGATTGTATAATTCGCTTATGAGCTGGTTATTGTGTTCGGTAGTACTATTTTTTGGATTTGTTGGCGTAGAGGTTTATCACTTTATTTATGAAAATTATACTAAATCATTAGGGAGGGTTTAGTTCGCCACGTACCAGGGAGCGTCAGCTATCATACGAAGTGTCTTCGACTGGAAAGTTATCTTTGGGCTGGAAGGTTTACTGCAACCCTACAGTTCTGTGCCGTAGATCCAAACTGGTCGTAGTATAATTTTATAAATAGTCAATTTGTTTTCTAATATTAGTTTTGATTTTTTTGCCTAATAACTAGTGCATTTTTATCACTTTTAGGTTTAGTTGGGGTTTCTTTGCTTTAATGTGCTCTTTCCATTTGAGGTTTTGATTTAAACGCAGGCCAAGATATTTAACTATAAATTTTACTAGGATAGGGGTGTTATTTATGTTTACTCGAGGGCATTTACTTTGTTTGGTGGTGAACGTGATCTGTGCGGATTTTTCAGCGTTGACTTGAACATTTCATTGCCTTAGCCAGTCTTGTAATTCGTTTAGATGGTTTTGTAGCTTTTCAGATGTTCTAATCGGATCACTATCAGATGACAAGATGGTCGTGTCATCAGGGAATGTCTCAATCATAGTGATTACTGTGACAGAAATATCTGCAGTGTAGATAAGGTAAACGAACGGCCCAAGTACGCTACCTTGTGGTACACCAGCTTTTATTAGGTGGTAATCAGAGAATACATTAGTAATGTTGACTTGGAAGTATCGTTCACTGACCTAGGATTTTAATATTAGATATATAGAATTGAGGAGGCGCCTTTTTAATTTGTACAGTAATCCGTTGCTCCAAACTTTGTCAAAGACTTGCTGTACATCAAGGAATACTGCGGCACACATCTTTTTCCTTCGAAACTTTCTTTGATTTTATTTACAATTTGATGGCATTATTGTATTGTTGAAAATTTTTGTCTGAATTTAAATTGATGACCGGAGATTATGTAATTTATGTGTATTAGTTGGCTTATTCTTATTTTTGCATGAGTGGTAGCAGACTTATCCGACGATAGGATGTAGGTGTGGTGGGCGGTTTGCCTGGTTTTCTAATCATAGTTATTTGTGCATATCTTCATTGAATTGGAAAGTAGCACAGGCATAGAATGTATATTGTTGTTAATAGCACAAGTGCCTTTATTGGTAAATGCTTCAGCACTTCTTCAAATATAAGGTCATACTCAAGAGTCTTATACGAATTGATCTTGTTGATTTGTTGGCGAACTTTAGCTCGTGAAATGGGCGGAATAGGTAATGATAACTGGTAGGGATGGTATAATTTCCGATTTTGTTATCTTGATGGTTGTTATTTGAAACTGGGGTAAATGCTGTTTATAAATTCTATGCAAATGTATTGGCCCAGTTACGATCAGGTTTCCTTATATGTGAACTTTATATTATTGACCTTTTGAATTTCTTCGAATAATCTTCAGAAGATAGATTGGTGATGTAGTGTTTGAAGGTATTACTGTTCGCCTGATTTAGACTTGAGCGAAGTTGATGTGTTATCCTGTTGAGATAGGTTTTATCGGGGAGGTTTGTTATCCTTTACCATTTCCTACGTGCTTTCTTTTTTGGATGATTAATTCTTCAATATGCACTGGAATGTTATCCTGGGTGGGCTTGTTTCGTGGATGTGTTTTCCATGTTGCGTCTAGATTTCAAGCTGAGTCTGTATGTACGGGTAATCCAAGATTTGATTTCTGTTGAGTAACTAAGGTCTTGGAACAGCTATCTGGCGTCCTATGCTATCAATTTGTCACCAGTACATTGGTTTTCTGCAAGTGAAAGTTACATATTGAGGATGTTTTCTGAATTGGGAACGTGAACATTTAAACTTAGTCAAGAAATACGTAATATTAAAGATTGAATCAATTAGCGACTTTAGCATTGTTACTCTTTATTAAATAAATCGGTTCTACTTCCATAGTATGTACATTTATTTATAATTGTTCCTAGTTAATATTGATCGGTAACAGAATGTTTATTCTTGATTCTGGAATCATGAACTTTAGTATTATCAACATTTTGGCTATCGTGTTTGTAATTCCAAGTCCCGAATAGAACATTGATAAAAAATTGTAAATATGTCTCTGTATCCTACACCAAGGGATAAGGTAGCTGCAGTGCCGACGAGCGGAGCGACATAGACGTGCGTGCGCACGGACCTCTAGTTATTAAGCGCTCAGTGCATTGTAGTTCTAAGTTTCAGCTTGGTTTTGATATATTGTTCAAGGATTGTATAGACATGATTTGTATTATTATTTCTAGATTGGTAATAGCTGGATCTTGAATGTGCAGCTTTGTAGTTGACTGAGTGATCAACGCTGCATAATGAGATCAGGTATAATTTGATGTTTTGATAAATGTTCTTTTCTGTAGAGTAGCTTTCAGCAGATTATAAGACTTCATGAATGATTTGTTATAGTCTCATATAGGCCTGACATTCTGGGACATTGAGTTTATAGTCCGTTATGCTTAGGCAGCTATCCGTACTGAAGGAGCCTTATTTTGTATTTTATGATCCGTATGTAAGGATGTTTAATATCATGCTAGTTTTGGTTTAATAGTCTGATTGAATATCATTTTAAATTTCTGTGAAGTTTTTCACTTAGTGTAGACAAGGTCTTCATGTTGTCTTATTGTGATTTCTAAATTATTGAGTCTTGTAGTATGTTGTTAATTACCAAGATTTGATTTTGTTGAGTACAGTTTGGTTGTGGCCTGCTTCGCCAGATTGAAACCTATGAGGTAATGGTTTGAGAAGAGGTCCTATATGACAATCTTTCACCAGAATTCTCAAATTTTTGCAACGTACAAATTTGTTTGATCGGCTTATCTGTCCTGAATAGTTGAACGTGGAACAATTTAACTTAGCGCTCATTCATAATGGTTTGATAGAATTAAGCCACGTCGAAATACATTGAGTTGAATCAATGCAAAGCTTAATAGGATAGGTTTATAATATTGATCTGTTTGTATTTGATTTATACGTAAAATTCGGAATTGTATGTTTACTTCTGTTGGATTTATTTGAATAATTGTTTCCCTATGGTTATATTGGTATTTTATTGCAGCAGTAACAGTAATGTTATACATATTTGATTAAACCGGAATCCATAACCCTGTTAGATACATCTATTACAAAGTGTTAGGCGTTTTATATTCTTACGAATAGAACTGTATTGATTAAGTTAGTAAAGGTATCTGTATCACTCATAATAAGGGATACGTGTAAGGCAGCTGCTAGTGCCTCGGCTAGGACATACCTGCGTTCCAAACGCACGTGCCCTTCTATATTTTCTATTTAAATCTTTACAATTTCTTTGACATTCAGTAATCTGCCGCATTTTAACTTAAAATTATATAGACTATGAATATGATAACTCCACATGCCTGAAAATCATTCCATTGAAGTTATCGTGTTTTATAAACTTTAGGTTCAACTCTTAATTTGTACATAAAGTAAATTTTTTTATTTGAATATCTGACATTAGTATCATTTTATCTGCATGATTCTTTACCATATCATTTGATAGAATTTAATGAGTGAAGACCATGTATTACTACTCATATATAAGTTTATCTTGTTTTAATTGATAAGCGTGATACACTATTTTTCATCTTTCATGTGTTGAAATAATTTCTCTAGGTACCTGATGTCCGAGCATTTATTTTACTGTGGCATCTGGGAAGGTTTAGTGTAGCAAGTTTCGTTGTCGGTTACTTGGGATAAATTATTGGTCTTGTGGCTGAGTATTTTTAATTACATTGTTTGAATTGTTAGTCGCAGTTTGGTTGGCACTAAGGCCACTAAGGCGCAGATTGAAACCTATTTGAGGTAATGGTTTGAGAAGAGGTTATAGAAACTATTTGTAGCTTCAGCCTTCTTCTCTTATTTACTATTTGTTTGTCTTGACTGGTTGAATAGTTGAATGTTTCTTGCATTGCTTTAGCGTCGGTGTCATTTTGGTTTGATAGAATTAGAAGCCCGTGTCATTTGAGTGAATGAGGTTAATAGGATAGGTAAAAATTGATCTGTTTGTATTTGATTTTGATAAAATTGTGGCAATTGTATGTTTACTTCTGTTGGATTTATTTGATAATTGTATGCGTATGGCATTTATATTGGTATTTTATTTTGCATTGCAGTACATGGCTGCTTAAGGTGGTAATTATACATATTATTGTTTAAACCGGATCCATTCCCTGTTGGATACATCTTTACAAAGTGTTAGGCGTTTTATATTCTTAGAATTATTACTGTTTTGATGAGTTTAAGGTTTTATCACTTCAAATAAATACGTGTAGCAGCCTTGTTGCCTTTACTTGTTCTAGGAAAAAACCTGTTCAAATGATGTCTCCCTTTATCATTTTTTTTTAACTTTACAATCTATCATCTTATGACATTCAGTAATTATTTTAACTTAAAATTAATATAATTAATATAAACTAGACATGCTGAAAATATTCCATTGAACATTCTTTTTTATAAACATTATAATTTTGAATTTGTACATAAAGAAGAGTAACTAGTGCATTTTTATCACTTTTAGGTTTAGTTGGGGTTTCTTTGCTTTAATGTGCTCTTTCCATTTGAGGTTTTGGTTTAAACGCAGGCCAAGATATTTAACTATAGATTTTACTAGGATAGGGGTGTTATTTATGTTTACTCGAGGGCATTTACTTTGTTTGGTGGTGAACGTGATCTGTGCGGATTTTTCAGCGTTGACTTGAACATTTCATTGCCTTAGCCAGTCTTGTAATTCGTTTAGATGGTTTTGTAGCTTTTCAGATGTTCTAATCGGATCACTATCAGATGACAAGATGGTCGTGTCATCAGGGAATGCCTCAATCATAGTGCTTTCTGTGACAGAAATATCTGCAGTGTAGATAAGGTAAACGAACGGCCCAAGTACGCTACCTTGTGGTACACCAGTTTTGATTAGGTGGTAATCAGAGAATACATTAGTAATTTTGACTTGGAAGTATCGTTCACTGACCTAGGATTTTAATATTAGATATATAGAACTGAGGAGGCGCCTTTTTAATTTCTATAGCAATCCGTTGCTCCAAACTTTGTCAAAGATTTGCTGTACATCAAGGAATACTGCAGCACACATCTTTTTTCCTTCGAAACTTTCTTTGACTTTATTTACAATTTGATGGCATTGTTGTATTGTTGAAAATTATGTAATTTATGTGTATTAGTTGGCTTATTTTTATTTTTGCATGAGTGATAGCAGAATTATGGGGCGATAGGATGTAGGTGTGGTGGGAGGTTTGCCTGGTTTTCTAATCATAGTTATTTGTGCATATCTTCATTGAATTAGAAAGTAGCATGGGCATAGAATGTGTATTGTTGTCAATAGCACAAGTGCCTTTATTGGTAAATTCTTCGGCACTTCTCCAAATATAAGGTCATACCCAGGAGTCTTATACGAATTGATCTTGTTGATTTGTTGGCGAACTTTAGCTTGTGAAATGGGCGGAATAGGTAATGATAACTGGTAGGGATGATATAATTTTCGATTTTGTTATCTGGATGGTTGTTATTTGAAACTGGGGTAAATGCTGTTTATAAATTCTATGCAAATGTATTGGCGTTGTCGTCGTCTGTCTGAGCCTAGTTACGATCAGGTTTCCTTATATGTGAACTTTGTATTATTGACCTTTTGAATTTCTTCGAATGATCTTTAGAAGATAGATTAGTGATGTAGTGTTTGAAGGTATTACTGTTCGCCTGATTTAGACTTGAGCGGAGTTGATGTGTTATCCTGTTGAGATGAGTTTTATCGGGGGGTTTGTTATCCTTTATCATTTCCTACGTGCTTTCTTTTTTGGATGATTAATTCTTTAATATGCACTGGAATGTTATCCTGAGTGGGCTTGTTTCGGTAGGTGTCGTACCACTTCTTAGATTTCAAGCTGGTCTTTTGTACGAGGGTCCAATTTTATTTCTTTATCTATTAGGTCTTGGAACAGCTACTGGTCAGTATCTTTAGTACATAGTACATTGGTTTTCTGCATATGAAGTTCATATTGAGGGTTAGTATTAAGGCGACTAAATTTCAAAATATGTATTTGAGATGTCCTTAGCGATAGCGAAGTTCTCTTATCCGTAGGCCAATACGTTGGTCCTTCCATAGATATGTAAGTTATTTTGTTCAGTTTTATTGATCGGAACAAATTGCATTCTTTAGGAGTGATGAATTTAAACCCCATGCTATGTGTTTGTAATTCCAGTCCCTAATGCTACGAATTGTGGCCCAAGAAAATTGAAAAATTCTTTGTATTCTTCCGGCGTAATAGTGTGTCGTGGCGGAGAATAGACGGCTGGAATAGTTATTGGTCGAGGAAGTGATTGTAGTTCTAGTAGTGTAGCTTGGTTTTGATATATTTTGAAGGATTGTAAGACATGATGATTAATGGTTGGTAATAGCTGGATCTTGTGTGCGCCGTTTTGTTAGAGTGATGAGTGTAATAGATGGTATAATTTGGTGTTTTGATAAATGTTCTTTTCGTAGAGTAGCTTTCAGAGATTAAGAGAAGATTAATTTTGTTATAGTCTAAGTATAGGGTGACTTCTGGGACTTGATTTAATAGTCCGTTTGCCTCTAGGCAGCTATCCGTACTGAAGGAGCCAATATTGGGCTAGTCTACTTATGACCGTAGTAAGGATGTTTAATATCATGCTGTTTTGGTTTAATAGTTGATTGAATACATTTTTAAATTTCTGTAAGAAGTTTTTCATTGTGCTGACAAGGTCTTCATTGTTATTGTTTTTGTGATTTCTGAATAACTGAGTTTGTATGTATGTGTAATCCAAGATTTGATTTTGTTGAGTAACAAGGGGTTGCCCGCCAAAAGGTAGTTTTGGCGTCCTATGCTGACAATTTTTCACCAGAATTTCCTCAAATTTTTGCAAGGTGGAAACGTACAAATTTTTAACCGGATCGGCTTTTTTCCTGAATTGGGAACGTGGAACAATTTAACTTAGCGCTCATTCATAATGGACGTAAGCATAAGCCACTCATAAGAAATACGTAATATGTAAGGTTGAATCAATGCAAAGCTTATGTGTTCGTTTATAATGCACCCCCTTAATTTTTATTTTTTTTATTTATACGTAAAAATCGGTTTTACTTTATGTATTTCTTACATTTATTTATAATAATTTTTCCCTAGGTTAATGTTAGCAGCAGTAACAGAATGTTTATTTTGATTCTGGAATCATAACCTAACTTTAGTATTATCAACATTTTGGCTTCGTTTTTACAACGAATAGGGAACTATTGATTAAGTTAGTAAATATGCATCTGTTCCTACACCATAAAAGGGATAACAGGTACAAAGGCAGCTGCAGTCGCCCGGAAGAGCGAGAGCGACATCGACGTGCGTGCACCAACGCACGGACCTTCTAATTTCTCTATTTAAATTTTTACAATTTTTTATGTCTTGTGGTCTGCCGCATTTTACGCAATTATAAGACTTAATGCAATATGATTTGGAATGTCCATCCATAGGCCTGACATCGGGTACATTGAGTTATCGTGTTTTTATGTTTAGGTGGTTCAACTCTTATTTTAGTAATTTTTTTTATATTTGATATCTGACTTAGTATCTTTTATCTGCTGATTCTTTTACCATATCATTTGATAGAATTTAATGATGAAGACCATGTATTACTACTCTATATATAAGCTTTATCTTGTTTTAATTGATAAGCGTGATACACTATTTTTTCATCTTTCATGTGTTGAAATAATTTCCTCTAGGTACCTGATGTCCGAGCATTTATTTTTACTGTGGCATCTGGGAAGGTTTTAGTGTAGCAAGTTTCGTTGTCGGTTACTTGGGATAAATTATTGGTCTTGTGGCTGAGTATTTTTAATTACATTGTTTGAATTGTTAGTCGCAGTTTGGTTGGCACTAAGGCCACTAAGGCGCGAGATTGAAACCTATTTGAGGTAATGGTTTGAGAAGAGGTTATAGAAACTATTTGTAGCTTCAGCCTTCTTCTCTTATTTACTATTTGTTTGTCTTGACTGGTTGAATAGTTGAATGTTTCTTGCATTGCTTTAGCGTCGGTGTCATTTTGGTTTGATAGAATTAGAAGCCCGTGTCATTTGAGTGAATGAGGTTAATAGGGATAGGTAAAAATTGATCTGTTTGTATTTGATTTTGATAAAATTGTGGCAATTGTATGTTTACTTCTGTTGGATTTATTTGATAATTGTATGCGTATGGCATTTATATTGGTATTTTATTTTGCATTGCAGTACATGGCTGCTTAAGGTGGTAATTATACATATTATTGTTTAAACCGGATCCATTCCCTGTTGGATACATCTTTACAAAGTGTTAGGCGTTTTATATTCTTAGAATTATTACTGTTTTGATGAGTTAAAGGTTTTATCACTTCAAATAAATACGTGTAGCAGCCTTGTTGCCTTTACTTGTTCTAGGAAAAAACCTGTTCAAATGATGTCTCCTTTTATCATTTTTTTTTAACTTTACAATCTAACATCTTATGACATTCAGTAATTATTTTAACTTAAAATTAATATAATTAATATAAACTACACATGCTGAAAATATTCCATTGAACATTCTTTTTTATAAACATTATAATTTTGAATTTGTACATAAAGAAGAGTAACATTTTTTTTTATTGAATTCGTGTACATTAGCAATCAGAATTAATTACAATAAATTCTATGAGCTAATTGCGTGAAGTTTGGAATAGATTTGAAGAGAGGTGCACCCAGTGGTACAGTCTCGTTACCTCCATTTGAAGGCTTAGGGGATGGTGTATGATTTCTTTATTTTGTCAAGTCCCATGGCCACATCCGTTTAAGTCGTCTCATTACTGGCTGCTGTGTTAGCGGTGTAATTTCGTTATTAGTGTGTCCCACTAGCCGAGCATGGTGGCTTGTAGCCCATTGTCTGATTATGTCCCGCACATATTGTACGTTGGAGTCAAAGTGGAGGATACGGTTTGAAACATACCAGGGAGCATTGAATATACTTCTTAATGTCTTAGACTGGAAACGTTGTATTATGTCAATATTTGAGTAGCTGGCGCAACCCCAGAGTTCACAGCCATATGTCCATATTGGTCGTATGATAGATTTGTACACCAGTAATTTGTTTTCTGTTGAGAGTTGAGAGTTTCTTCCTATGAGCCAATACATTTTTTTAATTTTGATGTCCATTTCTTTGCGTTTTTTTATTATATGTGGTTTCCACGTTAATTTTGTGTCCATATGGAGACCTAAGTATCTAATTGCATTTGCTTGCGGGATGGGTACGTTATTTAAGCTTACAGGTGATCGTCTTGTGGTAAATGTTATATGATTGGACTTCGTCTCATTGACCTTAATTCTCCATTTTTCCAGCCAACCCTCTATTGTACTTAGTGGCTCTTGCAAGATATTAGTTGTGATTTGTGGATCTTCATGGCATGCCAGGATTTCAGTGTCATCTGCAAATGTCCCCAATGTTATGGTTGGTGTCGACGGTATATCTGCAGTAAAAATCAGATATAATAGTGGCCCCAACACACTTGGATACAGTTGTGAATATTCCATACCAACTTTGGTTTGAAAGTGTCGATTAGTTAGATAAGATTTAAGCAGGAGATAGTATTGATGTGGAAAGATGTGTTTAATTTTAAATAGTAGCCCATTGTGCCAAACACGGTCAAACGCTTGCCGCACATCTAAAAATACAGCAGAGCAATATTTCTTACTATGAAATGATTGCTGAATAATATTGGCTATTCGGTGGCATTGCTCTATGGTCGAGTGTCCTTTGCGAAATCCAAACTGGTGATTTGGAATCCATTCTTCAAGTAGACTATTTTCGTTTATTCGCTTTAATATTAATTTTTCTAGGAGTTTTGACACGACAGGCAGTAGACTAATTGGGCGATAAGACTGAGCTTCATTTGGTGGTTTGCCAGGTTTTAATATTAGGATGACCTGTGCAAACTTTAATTGTAAGGGCCAGTATGTTAAGCGTAGGATTGCATTAAAGAGTGCCAATAAGAATTGTTCTCCTTGTCGTGGTAATTGTTTAAGTACAAGGCCTGTAACGAGATCATAGCCCGGCGCTTTCTTATTATTTAACCATTTTATTTCATTTTGTAATTCACCAATTGTGAATTTTTATAGGGGTGATAGTTGTAGGGTGCTTCGAGAAAGTTGTTAACATCTTCATCAATTTCATTAGAGTGAGGTGTGAATACGTCTGCCAGATGTTGGGCAAAAAGTTTTTCTTTGTCTGATCTTGCCCAGGGGCCATCGTTTTTGCGTAACGGCGGGACTTGTTGTTGGGGTCTCTTAAATCCTTTAGTGGCTTTCCATATACTGTGATCTTCTTTGGATAAGTTGGTTATGTAGTTATGGAATGTTTCATTACGCGCCTCTAACATCTTTAAGTTCATTAGTAAGTCGATTGTATGTGGTTTTATCATTAACGTTGTGAGTACGTTGCCAGATTGACCTTGCTCTCCTTTTTTCTTTTATTAATTCACTTATTTCTCTAGAAACATTAAATGACTCGATTTTCTGGATATTCATTGGTGTAGCATTCCAGGCTGCCTCTTGGACTGTTGTTATAAAGTGATTAACTGCGATCTCTATTTCTTTCGGTGTTTTTAAGCTTATATTAATATTTATATGTCGGTGGACGTGTACTTTAAATTTGTCCCAGTCAGTTCGTCTATTGCAAAGTACTGGCTTAGGCTGCTTTTGGATAACTGTAGCGCTAATGACAGCTAACACAGGGCTGTGGTCCGAAGATAGATCGAAACTAGGAGTGACGTCCACATAATTTCTTGAAATGCCCGAGGCTATATAAAAATCTAATAAATCTGGAATCTTGTTCACGTCAGTCAGCCAGTATGTTGGAGTAGCGGTTTGTAAATGCATGTAATTGTTGTTAGTAAGAATTTTTTTCAAGTTCTCTACCCCTTGTAGTTATTAATCGAGACCCCCACCTTGTATGTTTACAATTAAAGTCGCAACCTACTATAAATCTCCCTCCAAGGGTGTTGAAGAATGGTTGTAGTATGTTCGTGGTTAGTCTATGTCTTGGAAGGCAATATACAGCGGCTAGTGTGATTGGGCTAGGAAGTTTACTGATTTCGATAACGACAGCTTGCAGGAACGGTTCTTCGTATTTTGGTAATTCATGATGAACTATCGAGTTTCGAATAATAATAGCTGCGCCACCATGGGCTGTATTATCTGGGTGTACAGTGTGGTAGATGCTGTACTGAGATATTTTTATAAATGTTTTTGTTGTAAAGTGTGTTTCACTTATGAGTAGTACATCAATTTTGTTCATTTGAAGGAAGACTTCTACCTCCAATTTTTAGATTGAGGCCGTTGGCATTCCATAATGCAATACGTATGAATTTAGACATTATTTAACTAATTTGGCAATTACTGTTGTGAGCATGTTGAGGATCATGCTATTTTGTTGTAGCAGTTGATTGAACATTCCTTAAACTCGGCAAGGAATTGTGCGAGGGTGAGGTCATTAGATGAGTCTGATTTATTTGCTGTAACGTTTTTTTTTTTTATTAAAACACCCATTGAGTGAATTTATTATATAGCAATCTAGTAGATACATACTAATGAGCTATTTGTTTTAACTTAATTTACTACGGTTTAAAATTGCAAAGTACTTATCCTACGACAATCACTTTGGTTTTGACATTTATTGGGCACTATTTTATTGCGCACTGGATTATAATTATTGGCTCACTGCACTAAGTCAAGTGGTTTCACTCTTTTAATCTTCTAGTTAAGTCAACATTATTATCAAGGAGCTGGAGAACCTCAATATTGATGTGCTGATGTAGACGTTGTTCATGTCTTTCGGCATACCTTCTGATAGCGTTGTCAACGGTTTCCACATCCAGGTCCTTATGGAGATTGTCATTGCGAATGTACCAGGGGGCATTAACGATACCCCGCAGCACCTTATTTTGGAACCTCTGTATGATATTTCGATTACTTTGACTGGTACAACCCCATAGCTGAATACCATAAGTCCACACTGGTTTCAGGACTTGTTGATAAAGCAAAAGCTTATTATATACTGTCAGGGCTGAATGTCTACCCAATAACCAGTACAGTTTTCTGTACTTCAGCTTGAGTTCTTCACATTTTTTCTTAACATGTGGTTTCCATCTAAGTTTTGCGTCAAGGGTCATGCCCAGATATTTAGCTGTATTCTCATACGGTACTACTTGCTGGTTGATATATATTGGATTGTGCTCGATTCTTTTATTAGTGAAATCAATATGCACCGATTTACTTTCATTTAATTTAATTCGCCATTTTGCTGTCCAGCTTTGTATTTCGGCAATAGCTGTTTGTAATTTTCAGTTGATTCTATATTGTTGTCCCCAGTAGCTAGAATTGCAGTATCATCTGCGAATGTGGCAACAACATTTTCATTGAATGTAGGCAAATCCCAAGTGTATAGAAGATAGAGGTGGCCCCAGTACACTTCCCTGCGGCACACCTGCTTGGATTTTCCTCAACTCTGAATAAGTATCTTCTTGTTTGACTCTGAAATAACGTTCAGATATGTAGGATTCTAAAATTTTGAATATTGCACAGGAGAAGCATTTTGAGCTTATGAATTAGGCCCTCGTGCCAAACCTTATCGAATGCCTGTGCAACATCCAAAATATCGCCGAGCATACTTTCTTTTCTTCTAATGCTTTTCAATCACATCTGTGATTCTGTGCACCTGATCAATCGTGCAGTGCTGGTTCCGGAAGCCAAATTGATGATCCGGGATAAGATGTTTTTCTTCGATGATTGGTTTTAGTCTCTTCAGTAGAAGTTTTCAAACAATTTAGACATAATTGGTAAAAGCGATATTGGCCTGTATGATGCTGCTTCATGAGGTGGCTTTCCTGGTTTAGCAATCATGATTACTTCGGCTACTTTCCACAGCTGTGGTACATACTGTAGTCGTAATGAAGCATTGATCAAGTTGGTGATTTTAGTTAATGCCTTTTCGGAAGTTCTTTTAAAATTTGACCAGTAATTAGATCGAAGCCAGGGCTTTTTCTGATTGATATTAGTTTTATTTCTTGTTTAATTTCAATTACAGTGACAGGTGGAATTTTATTTTTCTTTCTTGCTTGATGTCATAGGGCGGTGGTGTTTTGTCATCGTCAGTTAAATTGGGTTGAAATGTCTTTTCGAGATTGTCGGCAAATCTTGCAGCTTTTTTTCATTACTTCCCCAGCTCCGTCCTCATTTTTGATCAGGTATTTGCATAATAGGTCTTTTTAGATTCTTAGTGGTTTTCCATAAAGAATATTCAGTACTAGAATCATTAGTAAGGCCACGCAGATGTTCACTGATGGTATCATTTTTTCTTAATTTCATTTCTTAGCTGAGATGTAAGATTATTCAATCTAGTTTTATCTTGCTGAGCTCTGGTCTGATGCCATCTCTTCCTCGCTTTCCTTTTTCTGATATTAGTTCCAAAATTTCTTTAGGATAGTTATGACCTTTCAGTCTTTTGATTTCTGGGTGTTTGCCACGCAGAGTACTGAATTTCTTTAACCAGCTTTTCCACCTCAAAGTCTAGCTGTTCTTCTGTTTGTAGTGGGACTGCCAGATTAATTCTTTCTTCTAATGTTGCTCTAAAACTTTCCCAGTCAGTCTTTTGTTAGCTAGTCCAGGATTGTTTGACTTTGAGATAATATGTTCGCTTAGCGTCAGTACAATCGATGAGTGATCCGAGCTCAATTCAAAGTTATCTTCTATTTGTGTAATTGCTTGATATATTTTTATGATATAGAAATCTAGCAGATCTGGAACCTTTTCTGGATCTGTTAGTATGTAGGTTTGCCTGTTGAGATAGTTTCACATCCATATGCTTGAACAGATTTTAGCAGTTCTCTTCCTCTAGTTGTAATCAGCCTCGATCCCCAGTGCGTGTGTTTTGCGTTTAGTCACCGCCTATGATAAATCGATTTCCTATGGTTTTGAATAATTGTTCATATCTTTCAAATTTGATTTTGTGTTTTGGAGGGCTATATAAACTGACTACAGTGATACCGATATTCTTAGTTGTAACACTCACCGCTGTGGCCTGGATGTCCTCTGCTTCAAATTTAATTTCTTCAAAGTGTTGTATATTTTCTTTGATTATTACCGCACTTCCACCTTTGGCTTCGTTTCCTGGATGATTTGTGCAGTACACTTTATAACCTCTAAATTTAATAAATGATTGTTTGGTAAAGTGCGTTTCTGATATCAGACACAATCAATTCAAGGATTGCTTGTAGCTCTTGTTGATGGTTACAATCCGTTTGCATTCCAACACATAATTTTAAGTGTGTTAGTCATTTTGGTTTCTTTCAGTTTTCGTGGAAGTTTTTTTTTTATTCCTTCAAGTTTTTAATTTTCTGTTCCATATTCAGGAATGAATTCTCCATTTGTGTAATTTTTAAGTTGCTGTAATGTTTGGTCAGCATTATTTTCCTGAGGTTTTTGTTTTTTGACTGTTTGTCCTGTTTGTAGCCATAGAGGCATAAGTTGGTTTCTCTTGATTAGTTATTTGTACATTTTTCGTTTGTACGTTTTGTATGTTCTTTTCTGGTTATCGATTTTTGTAGCTTTATAATAGTTTTTATTTTTGAGTTTTTTGTTCTTTTACTACACAACCTCGATAGTTAGCAGGGTGTTCCTCCCACAGTTCACACATTTTGGTTTCTGATTCTCCAATTTTTACAATTAACTGTATTATGTTTGCCAGCACATTTAACGCATCTTGGTTCTTTTGCACAAAATTTCTTGTGTGCCCAAATGCTTGGCACTTTTGCATTGGGGAATTAATTTTGACCCTTTTACCGGAACTATTTCAACCTTACTACCTAAAATTCGCGTAATCTTATATATTTTTCAATATCTTCGTTATTATCAAATGTTAACATAAACATATTTAACGGTGTTTTTCTTTCCACGACATTTTATTGTTAACTGCCATAATGTTAAAACCCCTTTAACAGAAAATTTTGATGCTTTCTGTGTTGTAAGAACTATGCAGGTTTTGCTATAACCCTTATTGGCCTACTTTGTTATTTTCGTATGTGTGAAAGCTTATTTCCTCTTCACTCATTAGTTTTACCACTGCTCTGTAACAGTCTGAGTTGGGTTAACTTTGCACTCGTGTTGCCAGTGAGTTTAATTTGGAAATCATTTTCCTTTATTTTTTTATCAGTAGCTCATATAATTTTCATATGATTTTATTTCATGTATTATGATAGGTGGTGGAGATTTTTCTTTTAATTGTAGTTGTTTTTCTTGCGTTTTTGGGGGTTTCCTTGTCGGGTGTAGTATTTATCTTACCTTCTTGTAGTTATGTTTTACCCTGATCCATTCCGTTTCTTTGAAGCTCTTCTTCGTCCGTGCAATATTCTTGCCGGGGTAATTGAGAAGTTGCTCTTGATGTCCCTGGTATCATTACTCTCATCTATTCCACCAGGTGTTGTAATTTGTCCCTGAATCACATTCTTTTGAGTTCATCAATTTGTTTTAAGTCTGCAATTAATATTTCAAGCTGATTATTTTATTATTAGCTTCTTGCAGCATACCGCCTACGGAATTCCATCCGTTAACCGCGTTTATTTGCATATAACTGTTGTTTCTTTGACTTCTCTTATAATTTTCCTGAAACAGCGCTTCATTTTGTTGGCTGCTGTTTAGCGGTGTAATTTCGTTATTAGTGTGTCCCACTAGGAGCATGGTGGCTTGTGCCCTTGTCTGATTATGTCCCGCACATATTGTACGTTGGAGTCAAAGTGGAGGATACGGTTTGAAACATACCAGGGAGCATTGAATATACTTCTTAATGTCTTAGACTGGAAACGTTGTATTATGTCAATATTTGAGTAGCTGGCGCAACCCCAGAGTTCACAGCCATATGTCCATATTGGTCGTATGATAGATTTGTACACCAGTAATTTGTTTTCTGTTGAGAGTTGAGAGTTTCTTCCTATGAGCCAATACATTTTTTTAATTTTGATGTCCATTTCTTTGCGTTTTTTTATTATATGTGGTTTCCACGTTAATCTTGTGTCCATATGGAGACCTAAGTATCTAATTGCATTTGCTTCCGGGATGGGTACGTTATTCAAGCTTACAGGTGGACATTGTGATCGTCTTGTGGTAAATCTTATATGATTGGACTTCGTCTCATTGACCTTAATTTTTCCAGCATTTAGTGCCTCTTGCAAGATATTAGTTGTGATTTGTGGATCTTCATGACATGCCAGGATTGCAGTGTCATCTGCAAATGTCCCCAATGTTATGGTTGGTGTCGACGGTATATCTGCAGTAAAAATTAGATATAAGAGTGGCCCCAACACACTTCCTTGGGGAACACCAGCCGTGATTGGATACAGTTGTGAATATTCCATACCAACTTTGGTTTGAAAGTGTCGACTAGTTAGATAAGATTTAAGCAGGAGATAGTATTGATGTGGAAAGATGTGTTTAATTTTAAATAGTAGCCCATTGTGCCAAACACGGTCAAACGCTTGCCGCACATCTAAAAATACAGCAGAGCAATATTTCTTACTATGAAATGATTGCTGAATAATATTGGTTATTCGGTGGCATTGCTCTATGGTCGAGTGTCCTTTGCGAAATCCAAACTGGTGATTTGGAATCCATTCTTCAAGTAGACTATTTTCGTTTATTCGCTTTAATATTAATTTTTCTAGGAGTTTTGACACGACAGGCAGTAGACTAATTGGGCGATAAGACTGAGCTTCATTTGGTGGTTTGCCAGGTTTTAATATTAGGATGACCTGTGCAAACTTTAATTGTAAGGGCCAGTATGTTAAGCGTAGGATTGCATTAAAGAGTGCCAATAAGAATTGTTCTCCTTGTCGTGGTAATTGTTTAAGTACAAGGCCTGTAACGAGATCATAGCCCGGCGCTTTCTTATTATTTAACCATTTTATTTCATTTTGTAATTCACCAATTGTGAATTTTTTTATAGGGGGTGATAGTTGTAGGGGTGCTTCGAGAAAGTTGTTAACATCTTCATCAATTTCATTAGAGTGAGGTGTGAATACGTCTGCCAGATGTTGGGCAAAAAGTTTTTCTTTGTCTGATCTTGCCCAGGAGCCATCGTTTTTGCGTAACGGCGGGACTTGTTGTTGGGGTCTCTTAAATCCTTTAGTGGCTTTCCATATACTGTGATCTTCTTTGGATAAGTTGGTTATGTAGTTATGGAATGTTTCATTACGCGCCTCTAACATCTTCTTCCTGAGTTCATTAGTAAGTCGATTGTATGTGGTTTTATCATTAACGTTGTGTGTACGTTGCCAGATTGACCTTGCTCTCCTTTTTTCTTTTATTAATTCACTTATATCTCTAGAAACATTAAATGACTCGATTTTCTGGATATTCATTGGTGTAGCATTCCAGGCTGCCTCTTGGACTGTTGTTATAAAGTGATTAACTGCGATCTCTATTTCTTTCGGTGTTTTTAAGCTTATATTAATATTTATATGTCGGTGGACGTGTACTTTAAATTTGTCCCAGTCAGTTCGTCTATTGCAAAGTACTGGCTTAGGCTGCTTTTGGATAACTGTAGCGCTAATGACAGCTAACACAGGGTTGTGGTCCGAAGATAGATCGAAACTAGGAGTGACGTCCACATAATTTCTTGAAATGCCCGAGGCTATATAAAAATCTAATAAATCTGGAATCTTGTTCACGTCAGTCGGCCAGTATGTTGGAGTACCGGTTGATAAATGCATGTAATTGTTGTTAGTAAGAATTTTTTCAAGTTCTCTACCCTTGTAGTTATTAATCGAGACCCCCACCTTGTATGTTTACAATTAAAGTCGCCACCTACTATAAATCTCCCTCCAAGGGTGTTGAAGAATGGTTGTAGTATGTTCGTGGTTAGTCTATGTCTTGGAGGGCAATATACAGCGGCTAGTGTGATTGGGCTAGGAAGTTTACTGATTTCGATAACGGCAGCTTGCAGGAACGGTTCTTCGTATTTTGGTAATTCATGATGTAAAGTGTGTTTCACTTATGAGTAGTACATCAATTTTGTTCATTTGAAGGAAGACTTCTACCTCCAATTTTTTAGATTGGAGGCCGTTGGCATTCCATAATGCAATACGTATGAATTTAGACATTATTTAACTAATTTGGCAATTACTGTTGTGAGCATGTTGAGGATCATGCTATTTTGTTGTAGCAGTTGATTGAACATTCCCTTAAACTCGGCAAGGAATTGTGCGAGGGTGAGGTCATTAGATGAGTCTGATTTATTTGCTGTAACGTGGCTATAGGTATGCATCGGCATATCAGCGTAAACATTAGGTTTTGGCAGAGGAGGAAAATTTCTTATATCTGGCTTATACTGTGCAGGTTGTTTCTTTGGTTTCTGTGTATTTGGGTAGGTCTTGTTTTGTAATTCTCTATAGACCATATATCCTTTGTAGTTGGCAGGTTGTGGTCCATTGCATAAGATACACGTTGCCGGCGTATCCCTATTTTTGGTGCACGTTCTTGTATCATGGTTACCGCTGCATTTGACACACGCATATGGGCGATTGCAGTATGATTTCGTGTGGTTAAAGTTTTGGCATCTTGTACATTGTACTATATTTTTATTTTGCTTAGGTGGTTCAACCGTTATCTTTAGGTTCTGCAGATACTGCAATTTATAAATATCTTTGTTGTTATCGGCCGGTTCCAAGTCCACGAAGAATAACGGCAGGGCTTCTTTAGTTTGTTTATGTTTGATGTTGTTAATATTTCGAACTTTATGATTTTTTGCTGCCAATTCTGCTATTAATACATTTATCGGGATTGTGGGGTGTAGATGCCATACAACTACTCTATACGCCCTCTCCTGCTTGTTTTGATGTGTGAAATATAACGTTGGTATCTAAAAAATGGGCGGTCAATTTCCTGTATGAGTCAGGCGTGTGAACATTGATTTTAACGACATTATTGGCCATACATTTAGAGGTATATTGTTCCTTTTCGACTATGTGCGTGATGCTAGCTACCATTTGTTGATAGTTTTCGACACCTTGAACAAAGATTGGCGGTGGTTTTGACAGTTGAACAGTTTGACCCGTAGTATTAGTGTTGCTGCTAGCCCCTGGTACATCTGTTTCCTCTGTTAACGTAGAGTATTGGTTTGTTTGTGCTAAGTTGAATGTTTGAGTTAATTGTGGGTTATATTTCCGTCTTTTCCTTTTATTGCCAGGAACCACTTGCCAAGTGTTATTATTATCAGCCATGTTTTCGTCTTCGCCGACATTACTTAAAATTTCTTGCTGGTCTTTTCTATTTGATTATTTTGCGGCAAGGTTTGCGGGAAGGTAATTGCACTTGAGACAACCTTGGATATTGCATTACGGGCATTGTATAATAAGGAGAGGTTGAACCGGTGGGATTGATGGCACTGCATACTGCTTTAATGGTGTTTGTTCGAAGAGTGGTGGTGTTGAATGTATACTGTTACGTACAGTATACTGTTGCTGTTGATAGGAGGGTGGGTAACCATATTGTTGATACATATTGGAGTTATTTTGTGATGGCGGATTATTCCCATTGCCAGTGGGAAACATTAATATTAAAGTTGATTACATGGGTATTAAATTATTAAATAAATAAGTACGTCTGACCTTAAGGCTGCAACTCGAGCGCGGCGATATCGCAGGTAAAAATTTGGCTCTCCACACTGTTTCAATGCACGGGCCGTACTAAGAGTAACATGAACACAAATTAACAAAACTTCATGTTTTAGATAAAACGGGTTCGCAGATCAGACGGTTTATATCTTTTGAGCCTAGGTTCTTCTTCGTCGCTATCCATAAGGCACTCCACGAGTGTATTTGGGTGAACACTAAGCCTTTCGCGGTAACGAACACTGCATTTTTGTATTTATTTGGTAATGGTTGTAATACCCAGGTCCCTAGGTATTGTTTCATTAGGAACCTACCAAGGGGCATTAACTAAAGATCGTAAAACTTTTACCTGGAATCGTTTTAGTATTTCGATGTTTGACTTGCTTCCAGTACCCCATAACTGGATTCCGTATGTCCATGTTGGCTTGATAATAGTTTTGTATAGCTACTTTTATCATAGCATAGCATAGCATTGCATTGCGTAACACTTGACATATGAAACCTTAAATACGAATTAAAAACGTTTAAAGTCAATGACCTTCGATTGTGACAGATATATATGAATGCAAACAGTCGTCTTAAATATATGTAATGAATATATATATGAACATTATGTCTGAAAATTTTAAAATTAAAATTAAAAATTAGAAAATAAATACATCTCATCTTACAAGGCTGCAGTTTTTATCGTTGTGATTAGGCAAGTATAGATGGCTCGCAACACGTCTGCTACCTTCAATGTACGAGCCGTACTTATTTACCAGATATATGTAGTTACATTATTTGTTCATAGAATAGTTACGTATAGTTTTGATTGCTAATTAATTGCACATAAAAATGTGAATTTGGGAGTCAATCAAAAAATTTATAATTATATGCACCTCCAAGCGCTTTCATAACAAATTATATGAATGATGAAACGCTAAGCTATTATCACTTTGATTGGAAGCGTATGCTACTCAACACAATACGATTGGTTTCTCTGTTTGTACCCCCGTCTCACAAAATTGTAATAATTGAGCAAAGTATTCCGAGAGCACAATATTACAAAATATATATCCTTTTGTTTTAGTTCAAAATAAACACTCATACCCAGGAGTGGATAAATTGATATGGACAAAGCTGAAGTCTTCGCAACTCATCTCTAAGAAGTTTTTCAAACATTACCACCTGACGATGAACGTGACGATCATGAAGTGGAAAACGTTCTGACGGCTTCCTTCCAACTTTCTTCATAATAGTATTAACTCATCATCTGAAGACAAAAACTACTGCTCAGCCGTTTTTCTTGATGTCAGCCAGGCATTCGACAAGGTCTGGCGCGAAGGACTATCATTTAAACTAAAGCGGATCCTGCCACACCCATACTGTTTGATCATTAAATCATATTTAGAAGAACGGTATTTTCAAGTAAAGTTTGGAGAAGCAATCTCACATCTTTGTCCCATTAAATCCGGAGTTCCCCAAGGAAGCGTTCTGGGATCAGTTCTGTAGGTTCTATATACAGCCGATATACCCACAAATCCCAATGCAATTACTGCAACACGGTAATTCTTGTAACACATCATGACCCTATCATGGGTGCACAAACTTTGCAACAAAACCTCGATGACGTTTGTGAATGGTTTAAAAAATGGCGATTTAAACTCAACTGTTCCAAAACCGTGCAAATTACTTTTACTAAACACCGTGGCACCACGCCGGACATTAACATGGATGGCACTCATTACTTGTTTACAAATGTATGCTAAAACCAAATTAGAGCTATGGTATCTAGTTATGGGGTACGGCATCGCACTCAAATATAGAAATCTTGGAACGTTCTGTATAATCACCAATACACCCGCTCCTAATAAAGAAATACTTAATGACTTGAAAGTTCCATCAGTGAAAGAAGAGATAGTTCAGTGCAGTTTAAAATATCTTCAGAATTAGAAACATATCCGAATCCGTTAGCATTAAACTTACTCGACAATAGTGTTGACATGCGTAGACTAAAACGCGTTAAACCGCTAGATCTTCTCACACGCTACTAATTTATTTTCGGTAGTATTTAGTGTAATTATTTATTAAGTTAATCACAACGAGGGACGTCACTGGACGTTCGCTCACACGTTACTTCTAGTATAATGTTACATTTCTTTATTTATCTAATTTGCGTATTGATATTGTAGTAGATTGCAAATAAATGTCAATAAAAAAAGAGCGGACAAAAATGTTTACAACGAATGAAAAGTATGCAATATATTGAAGCTCAAATAACAATCAAAAAGCAATCTTAAAACATACTTTTCGCCAGACTGTATAAACTAGCCTTGCCTACCAATTATTGATCCATTATCTTGTTGTCCAATTATTCTGACTCGTTTGAAATCCTTCAACTGTTTATATAATTGCCCTATTTTAGTTCAAAACATGGCGGAAAAAAATAAACCTTGAATTAATCTTACATGTTATATTTGAAATGTCGTACAGAAAGCGAACAATTAACGCAATTGCTACGCAAATTTGAGAGTACACTTCATAAGTGGCTTTCTTGCGGTATGCAAAATTTTAAGCTATTTGGACAATGTGTGCATGGTGTTGCAATTTTCCTACACGGCAATGTATTATTACGGCAATCATTTTTAAATGTCTTTATGGTTTATCAGTTTCTGTTATATAATTTACTTGGCAAAACTAAGGTTGGCTCTTATTTTGACTGATTGTAATCTTTAACTCTTTATATTTACAGTGAAAAGAGCGTTTCAAGTAACAAATTTTAATACATTGGTTGTTTTATTCAGAAAATAGTTATAATTTCTTTATTTTTCTAATACACCTTTATTTCATCTTTATTTTTCTGCTTATTTACTTAATATTCTCTTTTATTTTATCTTATAATTTTGTTAGCTATTCAAAAATGTTTTGAAGTGTATAAATAGTAAATAATATAAGTAACCAATGCAAAGTTTCAAATGGTTGAGAAGTATGTAGAACAAAAATTCAAGGCTGCAAGATTTCGTCCACTTTCAGTTTAAGAGAATGACCTGAAAGTTTGGGCAATACTGAAAGCAAAAGCTATGGAATTGCAAAACTTTAAAGCGTCTGAAAAGTGGTTGTTGAAACTAAAACAAAATTAAAGATTTTTTTAAGAAAAGTTACAAAATATGTTGGTAATTCTTGATTCTTATTCTGGTCAAAAAGCTGCGAAGCTCTATTCAATATGTTTGATTATGAGTCACCAAAAGAATGTGATATATATTGTATTCCTTTTTTTTATTTAATTATAGCTGGCTCTGCAATATACAATGCAATACACGGATCGGTTGTTATAGTACAATTAAATAAGGACTAAACTACATACATTGAGGTTTAATCCAGTGGGGATTAACTGATAAATTACATTTCTATCTTAATTTGACATTGAGTTGGGTTTATATACCACATTTAAATTAAGTCCTGTGGTAGTTTACGTTTAAGACGCCTGTGAATATTTTTTTTGGCCTAGATTTAATTTGGTAGCACTTGAACACAAGGTTAGATTTTGGAAAACTTTACAGTGGATTTATTAATGAACTCTGTAATTAATGGAACACTTAATTCACTGTGAACTTGATTATTACGCACAAACCAAGGGCAGTTGATGGCGATTCTGAGCACTTTGTTCTAGATTGTTTGGAGTTTCTTCATGTTAGTCTTTGATGTGTTGCACCATATTGGACATGCATACGTAAGAATTGGTCTGAGGATTCCTCTCTAGATAAGTACAACACACTCAGGTCTAAAGAGAGATTTGCGGTTTATAAGGGGATATAATGCACCCAGTCTGTTGTGGCACTCGTTGAGTTTTTTATTGATATGAAACCCCCAGTTCAGTTTCGCGTCTAAGTGCACGCCTAAATATTTAACAGCTGAGTCCTTTGGATTCCAATCTATTTCGTTATTATTTATTTTTATTTTTGTAATTTGTTCATATCTCTTGAGGGTAATAATTTTTGTTTGACATTTATCAGAATTTATTTTAATTTTCCATTTCTGAAACCATGCACATAACGTATTTATAGAGTTTTGTAGGAGTACGATTGCTGTATCAAGACCGAGGATCTGTGTAACAATTGCAGTATCGTCAGCATACATGGCCAGCGTTGAGTTGAGATCTGTAGGTACGTCGTGAACGAACAGGTTGAATAAGATGGGTCTCATAATACTGCCCTGTGGTACTCCGGCCCGAATAGGTTTAGAACTAGATAAGGTTGAGCTGATCCGGACTCTAAAAGTTCTGTTAGTGAGAAATGGGTGAATGATTTTAGTTAGGTAATTTGGAATGTTTAAAAGCCCCATTTGATGTAGAAGTCCATCATGCCAGACCTTGTCGAAAGCTCTTTCCAAGTCTATAAATACAACCGCAGTGTATTCTTTCTTTTCAAACCCTCTTTCAATTGATTCACTTATTCTGAGAAGCTAGTGAGGGGTTGAGTGATGGGTTCGGAAGCCAAATTGAAGAGGAGGGATAGTATCATTTTGGTGGAGGTAATCTTGTAATCTGCAAAGTATCAATTTTTCTAAGAGCTTGGCCAGGGTTGACAGGAGACTGATAGGTCGGTAGCTGTCAGGGTTTTCCTTCGGTTTACCTACTTTATAGATGGGGAGCACATTTGCAGTTTTCCATGCTGTCGGAAAGTATCCTAGTCTGAGACAGGCGTTGTATATTGAGGTTAAGTAAGTCAGAGCCTGTTTTGATAGGTGCTTTAGCATTTCATTTGTTATAAGGTCGGGCCCAGGGGTCTTACGCTTAGGTAATATTGTTATATAAGATTTAATTTCTTGGACAGATGTAGGAGCTATTTCGTGGTTATCCTGTAACAGCATATTTGTGATTGCGCTTGTTACCTGCCTTTCGAAGTGTTCGTTTTGTTCTTCAAAATTGGGCGTAAATGCCTGTTCAAAATGAGTTGCTAATAAGTTGGCTTTTTCATCATCGGAGGAGTATCTGTCGTTATTTGATATCATAGGATAGATTATACTCGGTTGTCTTAATAATCGTTTGGTAGCTAACCACATATATGGGTGTTCGGGTTTAGTGTCTTCAAGGTAAGAATTGTATCTTTGGATTCTTAGACTGTCAAGTTCATTCTTTACTAAGTGACATAGTTGGTTGTACAGTGTTTTAAGTATGGTAACCGGTGTCTTTGCCAATCCCTTCTATATCTATTCTTTCGCTTAATTAGATGAAGTATGTAGTTGGGAGTTCTAATATGCTCGGCAACTTTCCTTTGCTTCCATGGAGTGGTTGTTTCTTGTATACTTGCTTGTAAGGCTTATGATGTGGACGGCATTGTCTATATCCGGGGGAAGTTCAGGTGGTCCCACCTAACGGAGTTTTTGATCAAGGGTCGACTGAAAATTGTCCCAATCAGTTTTACCATGCGCTAAGCTAGGCGGTGGAGGTATTATTTGAGGGGTGTTGTGGAGGCTGATGATGACAGGAAGATGATCAGAGTCCAGTTCAGATGCCACTGTTTGATATACTGTATAAGTGACATTTTTATGCAGTATAACATCTAAGATGTCAGGTTGATGGTCTGTTCGGTATGGATTATGGATGATAAGTGTAGTCGTCAGAGGCTGATATTAATATACCGTGTTTGGCCATAATGTTATACAACTTCATTCCGTCTGAAATACTAGCACGGCATCCCTATATGGTATTTTTGCATTTAAATCTCCTAAAACTAACGTGGGCTCGTTGCTGCTGAACAATTCACCGATTTCGTCTTCAATAAGCCGTTTATTTAGGGGTTTGTATGCAGATGTAAGGGTTAAAGAGCCACTAATTTTCATGTGTATTTTGATAGAAATGGCTTCTATGTTTTGAAGAACACCCATATGGAGGAGATGGTGGCTGAATTTCTTTTTAATTATAATTGCAACTCCGCCTGATGCTATTACAGCTTCTTGGTCTTTCCGATATACGTGATACCCAGGAATTCTGAATTTTTCGGTGTTTACAAAGTGTGTCTCTGTGATACACGCGATATCAATGTTGTGTCGTGTCATGAATTCTATAAAAGTTGAACGTTGAGATTTAAGACCATTGGCATTCCATTTTGTCACTGTTATGTTATTTACTAACTGAGGATTATTTTGATCCATTGCCTAGCAATGTTGGTAATAACGCTGTTAGGAATGGCATTATTTTGTCTAAATGGGGGATTAGCAGTTCTATTAATTTCTTAAGTACTGTGGAGATAAGGTCGGTTGATGATTGCTGTTCGTCGGGAGTGAAAACGTTGGGTTTGGATACAAAACGTCTTGGGGGAGATGACTCATTAGTCGTAGTATCTTGTTTGTCTATTACTGCTTGGGCGTATGATCTGTTTTGAGATCTAAAGCTAGAGTTTCTTGTTTGGTTCAGGGTTACCTTAGCATAATAACTACAACCTTTGTAGTTCGCTTGGTGCTTTTCCAAGCAGTTTACACACTGAGGATCATCTCCAGGTCGTTTAGGGCATTCGGTAAATAAGTGATTGCCAGTGCACTTCACACAGCGTGCTTGTGAGTGGCAATAGTTACGTGTGTGGCCGTACAGTTGGCATTTTTTGCACTGAGGAATTTCTTCCGACTTTCTTCGTATCTCTACTTCTGCTGTGGTTTAGTTTTGTTAGTTTGAAAATTTCCTTGCCTTCTTGGGTGTCATCGAGATCCACCGCGCATAGTGGGATCAGATATCTGTCTTTGTTGTATAATCTGGCTACTTTTTGTACCGGATATTTTAGAGTGGTTAATTCGTTTTTGATTTCATCTTCCGCAAGGGAGACAGGGACGTTCCGGATTATTACAGATAAGTTGCGAACTTCTGGGTTCTTAAATATGTGGTAGGCTAGATTGTTCTCGCTGTAATGCTTAGTCATTACTCGGTAATCCTCTGTACTGGTGGGATTTATTCTTAATTGTTTGTTTCTAACTACAGTGGTAAATTCAATCGTAGTTTTTCCTTAAGATCAGTAATTATTTCTTGAAATTTTAATTTGTCTGCATTATGCAGATAAATTGGCGGGATCTTTATTTTATTCTCCTTAGTATTAACAGATTGGGACGGAGCGGTAACAGAGGTATCCATGTCTTTTATAGATGCAGCGAGTTTACCTTGATAAATGGTTTTACCGGCAGTTTTGATTTGTTTCTCCGTAACCTAAAATTTATTTTTGGTTATTAGATTTTCGGGTATAAATAAATATTTTCTGTTCGGTTCGGATAAAGGTGGCGATAAGGTAGAGCTGGTTCGTTTAAGATTAGGATTGCTCATCTTGAATAAAGAACCCCTCCGCAGGGGTTCTTATTGGTAAAGTCTTTGTTTTATTCAATAGTAGATTTATGCGTTAAAGGTATTAAATTGTTAAATAAATAAATAAATACGCCTGACCTTAAAGACTGCGGCACGGCGCGGCGATATCGCAGGTAAAATTGGCCCGCATACGTCCACTCTGCTTCAATGTACGGACCGGACTCAATTGTATTCCTTGAGATACACATGTGTCGTTCAATCTTTACCTTTAGCTTTCGTCAATTAAGATATTTTATATTATCTCTGAAATAGATATGCAATAATTAAGCTCACAATCAGTTACGTTCTGAAGCGTTTCAAAAAATGTTTCAATCTGCGCGGTATGCTGTTGAGTTGCAATATGAAAGAAGTATATTTTTATACTGCTGAAAACAAATTTGGTGAAGAAACTAATTGTGATAATGTTCCAACAATTATTTGTAGTCATTGTAGAAAAACATTTGATTTGCTTGTATTTTCGAGGATTGTTAATCATCTTCATTTTAATTAATGCCCTCTAAATACTGTACATTATGGGTGTTTAGAGAGCTGTACACCACAGTCCACATGATGTTTGAATAATAAATTTTTTACTCGCGACTTCTATTTTTTAATTATTTTCGTGTGTTCAGTATTATTTTAATTAGTAACATAAAATTATATTTAATATAATTATAAAATAAAATAACTAAAAATACAAGTACTGGAGCGAAATAAAAAATGGTATGACTGGGGTTCGAACTCTAACAATTCATTGTCACCCAGTGCTTTAACTCACAGCACCATCTCACTGGCTGAGAGAAATTTGTTAAAAAATATTGTTTACTTATATATTAGAATTTTTTAACGCGATTTTAGGCCAAGTTCCGTAAAAGTTAGTAACTTTTTAAAATCGACATTGGATATCCATCCATAGACCTAAATGTTTCCGTTTTGAAAATTAGCAAATTCAACTATAGTAATGGAAATGGTTGTTTGTTAGTGTCGTATTCCAGGAGAGAGGAATTATAGAAGCTGGTGAATTCTAAGAGAATCACTAAGAAATTAAAAAAAGACTAACTAATCAAATATTAATATTAGTTTAGACGTAATATATTATTTATTTTCTATTTCACTATCTGTTTTCTAGAATCTTATGTTGTCTTCCAACTACATTTCCTTTCTATTCAAAATTTTTGCTGTGCTTTCTTTATAAAACTTTTGTGACTAATTACCTTTACAATATAGAGGACACTTGACCGACAAATATTTGAATATAGTGATACAGCGTCGTCGAGATAAATCTGGAAAATAAATAAACAATTAAAATATAAGAAAAATTAAATTTACTTACATGAAACTTAGCATAATTGAAGTAAATAGTATTGCGAATCATACTATTAAATCTAGCCTTCATCAGAGGCCACGACCACGTCGATCCGGCACCTAAACTTGCTGCAGGCCAACATAACTTCCTCCTTGTCTGCATATGTCATTACCTCTACGATGGCGGGCCTTAAGCTGTTCTTAGTGTTATGATGCCTCTCAGTGACTTTCGGTACGACTACATCGCATACGTAGTAGTCAAGGAGATTGCAGTCGGTGCCGGAGAGTGGCCACAAGACGAGGAACCATTGGTAATACAAATTGTTGTATGGTCACATCTGGGTCTTCCTTGCCATGTGTGCTGGAGTCGACTCTTGCTGGAACATGTGCTCCCACCAAGCGGCTACGTCGTCTATATAGGGCTTGATACCTGTGTCAGTATGTTTATATAGCTTTCGGTGGTCACTTTCAGGTTTTCCTCGAAGAAGTAGGGCCCTATAACATCCTTTTTGCTACTCATAAGTCTTAGCACTATCACAAAGGCGGAAAACTTTATATGCACACCGGTAGACATTTTAGAGGTATTTTGACAGATTCTCAATCAACATTTGACGATTAGTTAGAACGAAAGACTTATAGTGTAGGATCTTCAATATCACAGGTTAGTCATACTCTGCCCGGGATCCTCATTGATCTTCTCTATTAATTCGCCGACAAATTCATTACTTGTTACCCTGTCAGAAGTTACCTCATTCCGTTGGTTAGACCAAGATGCATGATAGTGCACTAAGCACTTCCGGTCTAACGTATGCAGTGTGTATATTACATGAACCCATTCGCGCCACTTTTAGCCTTCTCAAAACTTTGCTTTCCTTTATAATAAAATTATGAAATCTGGAATATAGTTTAAGGATCATCATACAATATAACATCCAAAGTTATATAATAAACTGTGACAAAGATACAGAGTTTTAAAAATTTTCAAAGTTTACTACTCACTGACCCACTCACTAATTAAAATTATGAGGCACTTCCGTGGGGATAAAAACTTAAAATTTGGCAGTGGTAGATTTTCAGTGAAATCTTCAATTTTACCTCAAAGATCAAAATCACGACCGTTTTAATGCTATGGCAGTGGCCAAGCCAAAACATTTAATTATAATATTTATTAGATTTAAAATCTTTATGATTTGTTCTTATTACATCTATCACTTTCTTGACTTTTTAACCCATACACATCTTAGTTATACGGCACAAAACCTTAGTGATCTAAAAATAATTCACACTCTGAGGACGGTCCTCATGCTCAATATATTTCCTTCATCACTGCAAATCATAACTTTAAGTCCCAAACTCCTAATTACATATGGGTGCGTGATTTGAGTCAAAGAGAATAAATAAATGAAAACAAAACTTTAAACTTTGAAAAAAGGAGTGACGTCCTAAAAAATCATAAATGTTAAAATAAGGTCAATTCCTATCCAAAAACTTTTAGCCCATAAAAGTTGGGAGAACTAAATCAATTAAGCCAAGCCATTTATTCAGAAGGATATGTATATATATATATATATATATATATATATATATATATATATATATATATATATATATATATATTATCGAATGCCCATTTACCAATTGGTGTAGGGTTAAATTTCTACATGTAATTTAACATTTACTTATAGATCTAAGTTAACTAAATGTATTTTCTAATAACTCGTACATACTTAACTTAATTCTAGAGTGTTTTATTATTGTATTGTCTTTCCCTCACTTGTTTGGCACACAAACTTACTCCTTTTTATTTTGAGCTAATAAGCTTGCTTCTTGCCACGATTTCCCTCTCTCTGCTAATATCTTTCCCACGACGCTATCCCATGTTTGTTGCGGTCTTCCTCTTCCCCTATTTATTGCCACCTTTGCTTTCCATACTTGTTTAACCGGTCTGGTCTCAACTCAGTTGTCTATTCTCTATAAATTTGAGTATCGTCTGGATTCTTAGTTCTTGTCTCACTTCGCTGTTCCTTATCCGATCTCTTAAGGTTATCCCTTTTACTCTCCTTAGATATCTCATCTCCGCCGCTTGATTTATTTTCATTCTTGCTGATAACACCCATGTCTCACACCCGAAGGTTAGTATAGGTCTGTATATTGTCTTAAATACATTCATTTTTGTTTGTCGTGTCACTACTCTTTTGTTAATAAATTTGTCCTTTATGGCGTAGTAAACTTTATTAGCCGTTTCTATTCTCTTTGCGATGTCTAGTTCTTGTTTTCCGTTTTCTTCTATTGTGACTCCTAGGTATTCAAAGTGGTCTATTTGTTCTATGTCCTTTCCCTCAATTTGTATTTTTATTTTACACTGTTCCTTCGATATTACCATCACCTTTGTCTCGTCTGTATTTAATTTCATATCATATGTTGTTAATACTTCGTTCCATATTTCTAGATTTTTTTGTAGATCTCTCTCATTTGCAGCCATTATTACTACGTCGTCAGCAAACGCGCATTCTGATATTTCTACCACTTGCAGATTTCTATATCCCACTTTTATCTTCTTCGTTCTTTTATTGCACTCTTTTATAACGTCGTCCATTAGTACGGTAAATAACACCGGGCTTAAGACTCCTCCTTGTTTCAGTCCTTCTTCTGTCCTGCAGCTCTCTGATGTCCTGTTTCTGCTCATCACGTAGTTGACATTGTTGTTATATATGCTCTTGATGGGCGCTATCAATCTTTCTTGACCTGTCTTTTAATCAAGCTTTCCCATATCATGTTTCTATTGACTCGGTCGAATGCTTTATTTAAGTCTAAAAATGCACATAACACTTTTTTATTATACCGCACTGTTTTATTTATAACTTCTTTTATTGAAAATATATGGTCTTGTACACTATAGCCTTTTCTAAACCCACTTTGTGCTTCAGATAACGATTTCTCAATTTTCCCCCTTAGTTTTTTGTCCAGTATGCGCTCATAGATCTTCAGTACTACACTCAATAACGTGATTCCTCTATAGTTGTTACAATTCGTACTATCTCCCTTTTGTAAATTGGCAGTATTTTCCTATTTCCCAGTCTTTCGGGATTATCCTCTCCTTCCACACTTTATTGTAAATTGATAGTAGTATTTTTCTCCATCTTCTCCCATGTGTTTTATCATCTCTATCTTTATTTTGTCGTGTCCAGGTGCTTTGCCATTTTTGTATCTTTAATTGCTTGCCTCATCTCGTGTAGCTCTATTTCCTCTATATCTTCCTCTTCCATGTCTTCTGCATTCCTTTCCTCTAGTTTTTCTTCTTTCTTTGTTCTTCTCCTTGGTTCTCTTCTACATTTTCCTCTGCTTGTTTTGGGTTCAGTAATTCCTCAAAGTATTCTCGCCATCTTTCCATAATCTCTTTGTCTTCTACTAATATTTCCCTTGTTTATTCCTTATCCGATCATTGTTCAGTGGTTTCTTACTTCTTAGTGTTTTTAATATTCTATAGAATAGTTTCTGGTTATCTTTACTATTTTCTCTAATCTTTCTCCGAATTCTTCCACTTCTCCTGTTTAGCTTTAATTACCATGTTTTTCACTCTTATTCTTTGCTCTTTGTATCTTTTATATGTCTCTTCTTTCCTGTTACCTTAAATAGTCCTTCCATATTTTCTTTTGTTCTTAACTTCATTTTTAATGTTTTCGTTCCACCATGCTGTTTGTTTCTTATTATTTGATGTTTTGAGGGTTCCACAAACTTCTATTGCTGCTTCAATCATAATATTTTGAAAATGTTCCATAATTGTTCTAGTTTTGCTTCTTTCATATTTTCTTGTCGTGCTCTTATTTTACAGCTTATGATTTCTTTATATCTACTGCTCACTTCCCTGTTGTTTAGTTTATAGGTTTTGATTGTCTGAAATTCTACCTTCTTTTGTGTAGTATCTTTTCCTATGCTGGTTATCTTGTTTTCTTCTACTTTAATTTTTGCCACTACTAAGTAGTGGTCGCTATATATTTCAGCTTCTCTGCTAACCTTAACATCCTTCACTGCTCTTCTGTTGGCTCTTTCAACTAGTATATAATCAATTAAGGATTTTTCGTTCCTACTTGTTACTTCTCTTGTAAATTTGTGTATATCTTTATGTTGGAAGAATGTATTAGATATTATTAAGTTGTTTAGTATACAGAAATCTATTAGCCGTTCTCCATTGTTATTCTTTGTTATTTCTCGAAACTTTCCTAATGCTTTTATAGCTTTATTTTCTTGTCTACCCACTCTGCTATTTAGATCTCCTGCTATGTATATTTTTCCTCTGCTGTTTTCTGTTATCTCCGTTAGCTCTTCCCAGAATTTGTCTTTGTTTTCTTTGGTGTCGTTTTCATCGGGTCCATATACTACTATTATTGTTACTTCATTTCCTTTATCTTCTTTTAATTCTACCGTTAATATTCTCTCACTCCATCCCTTCCATTTTATTATTTTTGCAGCATGGTTTTCTTTAATTATGCACCCAACCCCTGCTGCCGCTCTTTTGTTCTCTACTACTCCACTATACACGAGTATATGTCCATGTGCCATTTCTGTTATTCCTTCCCCTTTCCTTTTGGTCTCTGTTATAGTTAATATATCTAATTTTGTGCTTTCGAATTCATCTATTAATTCGTTTTCTTTCCCTGCTAAGCTTCTGATATTCCACGTTGCTAGTTTCCATATTTTTGTTTTCTTGGTTATTTTGTTTCCGTGTCCATTGCATTTTTCGTTGTCTTTTTTCCCATCCGTTTCTTTCCTGATTAGTTTTTTGTCCATGTAGTCTTGGTTATTTTCCTTAGCTTTTCTTCTATGGTGTCTCCGTTCGGTGATCTATCATTTACTGTTCTTTTATAGTTACTACCTGCCTCTTTTTCCTTCTCATTTTGCCACTGTTGTTGAGTTTCCGCTTTTATTTCTTCGGCACTGTATATTTTATTATTTATTATTAGTTTGTTATATTTCAGTATCGCTTTTTGTCCTCTTTGCCTCGCTTCCTTCATGATTGGTATTAGTTTTCGTCGTTCTTCTTGTGTTTCTTTAGTGTAGTCCTCGCTTAGCCATATCTCTGTTCCCCTTAGTCCCTTCGCCTTCTTTAATATTTCCATTTTCTTGCTAAATTTACTCAGTTTAGTATCGATCTCGTTCCCCCTGCCTTGTATTTCCCTAGCCTGGTATAATCTTCTATGTCTTTCTCTTCCAAATCTACTTCTATCTTATTCGTCATTATTTGTATTTTCTCCATTATTTCTTTCTCAGTTTCTCCCTCTTCATCTTTTATTCCTGTTGCTATAAGGTTCTTCTTTCTGACTTCCCTTTCTAGATATCCTATTCTTATTTCCTGTTTCACAATTTTATACTCTAATTGTTTATTTACTTGATTTATTGCGTTTGCATCTTTAACTATCTGGTCTAGTTTAGTGTCCATTCCATCTAGTCTACTGCTTATTTGCCGCAATAACTCCTCTATATTTCCCATTTCTTGTGCTTTGTCCATAGCTGCACACTTCGGTGTTCGGTGTGTTGCCTACTTTCGGATTTTGGCGTAGCCCTGGTTTGTTGTTATTCTTTACTTATCAGTTGTTGGTTTCATGCAATTCTCCACCTTTGCTTATCAGTTAACCTCCACCGGTCTTATTTACGTCTAATTACTCACTGGATCCGTATTTTCCTTGTGTTTTATCTTCCAGGTTTGAATTTACTTATGTCTGCCTACTTGTACCGTTTTTCTTGTGTTGAGTTGCTCAGTATGGCCCTAATTGGACTTTAATCCTGGAGCTTCAAAACACATGTGCACACTTCAAACCTCTCTCACACTTTGAGAAGGATGTGTATAGAGTCCAATTGAACGACAGAAGGGCTTTTCCTTGTAAACCTAACCCAGCTCGCGGTTCGTCTTATATCTACCCCTGCGTATTTGTTACAATTTCTACATCATTTCTACACTCCTTTAACCTAGAAATGATTTTCTAGTTTCTAACTTGGCTATTTTTTTTTAATTTTTTCATCTCATTGTGTAAATACATCAGGTATATATTATAACAAAGAAAACTTGGGTTTGTAGCCAAACTAAAAATTCCGGATTATCTTGACGGCATTGTATGTTTGATTTTCTTTAAAACTTGAAGTGAAGCAAGACTTTTATTTACTAAAAAATTGTCAGTTAGGGTTTTTAGATTTAGATAAAAGTTTGTTCACCCAAAAAATATACCAGGTAGTTTACATTAGACATGGGCGATCCGGTCATGAATTACTCAAAAGAACCAGCTCTTGGCGGGGAGTGAGTCAGTTATGACTCACAAAATAAGAGCAGTAGCTCTTCGATCTCCCACTCGACTCTCGCTCTTTCCCTGTCGTGCGGTCTGCGCATGCGTGAGCAGCTTTTGGTTCTCCCGTCTCACTGAACTGATTCACCCCCGAAACTTGATCTCAACTTGTTTCTGAATCCGATAACTTCTATCTATCAGTCTTCGTCTTTATTCCGCTTGGTATGTAATATTTATGTATAACATCTATATAATATTTAGACTGTTTACGTTATTTATATTTTGTTGTTATTTTAGAACGAAATTTTACCAAAGAAGAAGGAAAAGGAAAATGCCGCTATTGTCAGGGGAAAATAACAATGTCTGGAGGTTCCACTCCAAATCTGAAAAAACATTTGAAACATCCGACAGTGTTTATTAATCGTGTGTCGACAGAATCTGAGTTTGGTGAGGTTTCACATATTACTACATCGTCCTGCATATTCCCATTTCAATTTCGTCACTCTTCTCACTACATCCGCGACCCCAGTTCTATCTCTTATTCATTTATTTCTTTTTTGTCTCGTATGTAATTCCAATCATTGTCTCTCCATTGCTCTGAGTGACTTCCAGTTTTGTTTTACTTGTTTCGTTAATGTCCATGTTTGAGCGCCGTATGTCATTATGGGAAGTATACATTGGTCATATACCTTAGTTCGCAAGCGTTGGGGTATTTTGTTGTTTTTAAAATATAAGCTAGCTTTCCAAAAGCTGCCCACGCCAGACGTCTTCTTCTATCTATCTCGTGTTCTCTGTTTTCCTTCCTTAATGTTACAGTTTGTCCTAGATATATATACTCGTTGACATTTTCTAGGATAGTTCCATTTATGTTTATTTGTGGGTTCTCAAGACACATTGTCTTCGTCTTATTCAAATTTACTTTTAGACCTATTTTCTTAGACGTTTTTCTAATTCGTTTATCATAATTTGTAGGTCGTCTTTGTTGTCTGCAAATAGAACTACGTCGTCGGCAAATCTTAAATGATTCATTTTTCCCCATTTACATTAATACCCCTATTTGACCAGTCCAGATTTTTAAATATTCCTTCAAGTGCCAAATTAAATAATTTTGGAGACATTGTGTCTCCTTGTCTAATACCTCTATCAATTGAGAATTTATTACTATATGCATGTAATTTAATTGTTGCTGTAGCGTGTTTGTATATATTACTTATCAGTGCTGTATATCGGGAATCTATTCTAGCACAATTAAGTTCCTTCATTATTGCCCAGTGTTCAACGCAGTCAAACGCCTTCTCATAATCAATAAAAGCCATGAACAAAGGCAGGTTATATTCGATGGATTTCTCGATTAGAATTTTAACAGTAAGTAAATGGTCACAGGTACCATATCCCTTTCTGAAAGCTGCTTGCTCTCTGTCTGATAATCATCTAATTTTGTGATAATCTGTTAGTCAAGATCTTTGTTAACAATTTATACATTTGAGAAAGTAGGCTGATAGGGCGTAATTTTGTAATAGTAATGCGTCCCTTTTAAACAAAATTACTATCACGGCGTTATCCCAGTTATCTGGTATTCTCCTTGTTATAGGCACATGTTAAATAGGATTTTTTGGGGATTACTATTTCTTTGGCTTCTTTGATCATTTCTTTATTATATTATCATCTCCCGGCGCTTTATTGTTTTCATCGTCTGCAGGGCATGCAAAATTTCGTCTTCACTGATCTCCGGCATATCCTCAGATCCTACATTTACTATTTTAGAATTCTCTTTTGGCCCCTCAGGTTGTTTAATGTGCCCATATAGTGTTTTATAGTATTTCTCCGTAGTTTTAGGATCTCGTCTGTGTTTCTTATTTCTGTTCCGGAAGTCTTTCATTTGATTTCTCGTTTCCCATATCTTCCAGGCACTTCATGCTTTTGTTGTCCTCTATTCCTTGCTCTATTTGTTCTTCATAGAATTTTTCTAAATCTTTTTTTCTTATCATACGCCTCCTTCTTTTCTCACTTCTCGATATTTATCAGTTGCATATTTTCCTTCTTTATATAACCTCTTCTTTCTTCTATTTTTGTTTTGTTTGTTGAGTAATTTTATTTATCTTTTGGCATGTCGTCTTTGTGATTTTTTCCGACGCTTCTGTTAATGCTAGTGTCAGATCACGAGATATTTGGTTTAGATTGTTGTCATTATATTTTAATAGCAATGATTGTCGTATGTACTTTTGATAGGTTTCCCTGTTTTGTTTGAGTGTCTGGGCATTTATCGTTCTTTTATATCTATATTTATATCTGTTAAACTTTTGAACAGTAACCTTTGCCCTTACGAGCCGATGGTCGCTTCCCGTGTTAAATGAATTTAAGACTGTGACATCGTTTATGCTTAACTTTTGGATGAGAGTATATAGTCAATTTCATTCTTGGTCTGCCCATTTGGGCTTATCCACGTCCACTTGCGCTGGGCTTTTTACTGAAAAAGGTGTTCATGGCGTACAATTTTGATCTGCCAAGAAAGCTGCTAGATATTTCCTCTTGGGTTTCCGCCCAATCCATATTTTCCGATGTATTCTTCCTCCTCTTTATATGTCCTATAATCGCATTGAAGTCGCCCATGACTATATCAAGATTAGACATTCCCTCTTTCCTCGCATTTATAATGTCCTCGTATAATATTTCAACATCCTCGTCAGTATATGGCGAAGTAGGTGCATAAACTTGTATTATTTTTATGCGGTAGTTCTTTGATGTTTCTATGATCATATACGCTACTCGTTCAGATATTCCTTTGAAGCTAATAATATTTGGTATTATTGATTTCTTAACAAAAACCTACTCCTCTTTGACTGTCGCTTTCATGGCCGCTATACATTAGTGCATTTCCTGATGGTAGAGTGATATAGCTTTCTCCTTTTCTCTTACTTCTGCAAGTCCCAATACGTCCCAATTAATTTTACTTGCTTCGTTTTCCAGATCGTATAGTTGTGAATCACCTAGTAGGGATCTGCAGTTATAGGTGGCTACCAGGAGTGAACATTTCTTCTTATGTATCAGTGTCTTGTCCCCCCCCCAGAATCCTTGGGACAAACTGAAAGATCAGTGTGGGATTCTGAGCTTTGGGCTCTACCCACCTGGGGTAATTTTGTTTTGGATACTGACATTACCATAGTTAAAGAGAATGAGGGGTATTTGGCATTAAAACGCCACGCTTGCCATTGCGTGTTGGCGAGTTTGGTAAGGGATGGGGTAGATAGGGGAGATGGGTAGGTGTAAATGGTAGGAAATGATTTTCCCCCAGAAGTGGAGGTAGGGGCAAATCATTGCTCGCATAAGGCAGGGTCGCGTCCCTGTAATAGGTCTGTTCAACAAATACGACTCTCAAATCCTTTCTTATAGAATGCTTCGAATTCGGAGATAAACATACTTCACAAAATATTTTAACGTAGATATCAGATGTGTTAAAAAATTTGATATCCACTACAAAATTGTCGCAATTGTTACTGATTATGCGGCAAACATGAAAGCTGCTTCGATCCATTTGAAATTTAGACACATTTCTTGTATTGCCCATAGCTTGAATCTGGTGGTCTAAAACGCGATTTCTAAATCTGTTGCCAAAACGGTAGAAAAAGTTAAAACCTTTGTGCATTATTTTAAAAAAAATTCTCATGCACTTTTAAAATTACAATAGATGCAAGGCAGCTTAAAATAAAACCGCCTGAGGCTAAAACTAGACGTGTCAACCAGGTGGAATTCCACCGTTGATATGTTGGAACGATTAAAAAAAGAACCGATCATTTCTACGCTGACACTTTTAGGGGTCAAAATTGAAATAGATGAGATTTTGAAAGTTTTTGATGAGATTACTAAGGTAGTTTCGAAGGAAAAAACGTGACACTATCGAAAACAACTGTTTTAGCTAGATTAATGGCACGGCGGGTTAAGGTTTTGAACTTGGTATAAATCCCGGGGATAGGATGTTGTCTTTAACGTCTGAACTCCTTAGCGGTTTAACAGATCGGTTTGGCGAGAGCTGGTTGCTCAAGCAATCCTGCTAGACCCCAGGTTTAAGAGACTGGGTTTTGCTGATGATAGTAAATATAAGATTGCCTATCAGGGGCTCATTGGAAAAATACGAGGTCATTTAGCAACTCTTGCAGGCAATGATAATTCACAGACCCATGATTATCAACCTGCGTCCTCTAATTCCATCGCTCGCCAGGAGCCATCGATTTGGGATGAATTTGACGAAGGCGTCAACAAATTGCAAGGTAGCCATAATCCGTCTGGAATTGCTATCGTAGAATTGGATAAATTTTAGCAGAAGGGTACCTCATAAGACCCAGCAACCCCTTGGTTTGGTGGGAATCAAGAAAGCATGTTTACCCAATTTTATACGGATTAGTGTTGAAACGGCTTTGCATTCCTGCAAACTTTGTTGTAAAAAAAGAAACCGGCTCACATCAAACAAAGTTTCGAAAATTCTATTTTTAAACCAAAATTTAGGATTATTGCAATTTTTAATGTAAATAATTTAATTGTACGTACAAACAATTTCTGTATTTTTTAAATTAATAATTTGATGTGCTATTTTTAAAGACAATATAATTTTATATTCAGGTCGTATTTTCTTTCAAACACTCATTACCGACAAAAATTCATCCAGTACTAAAACATAATGCCAAAGAAATATTTGTATTTAGGACATAAAATTTTTTATTACTCTTATCTGGGACAAAGGACCATATACAGAATTTTTGAAAGGGCACAATAATTTCAATGGCAAGGAGGATTAATATTTAAGAGTCTATGACCTCTAAATCTAAGTCTACTTGAAAGGCAATCTTAACGGTAGGTATAGAATATAATGAAAAAATATAATAGAAAGAATTAAAAAAACTTAATGGATTAGAAAGTAATTTTCTTGCAAGTATATTATCCCAATTAGCTAACGGAGGTTGATAAGTACTTGGTTCTTCCCCTATTTTTTTTTTCATTTAAATAAAACGTTACTGAATTAAACAGTTTATTACAATTGGTCTTTTAATAGTATCAATAATAGCGTAACTGATATAGTCAGTAAGCATGAATGTAGCAGAAAAATGAGTTATGAGTTATAAAAAAGAGCTAGCTCTTTTTGGTGAGTGAGCGATCTGGATCTGATCACAAAGATGAGTCACTTTGCCCATCTGTAGTTTACATTGTGATAGGAATTATAAGCTAACTAGCATGCTTCTGCACAAATTGACATCTTATTCCTTTGGTTACATTTTTTTTAAAGCAGAAAGCTCTAAAGTTTCAATATAAATACAATTAAACTCCACACAAACGGATGGCTATTTGAAATAGAAGTTAGTCAAGACAGAATAATTGTTTTCATGCTGTACTTATAATGTTTCTACATATGTTTTAACTGAAGTAACTTGGTAAATACTCCATTTATAAATAATAGAACATTTATCGCTATATACATTTTTAATCTTTAAATATAATCTTATGATTGTAGTTTTCCTAACATATTGCACCCGAAACCCGCGACTCATCACCTAGTCGCCAGCGCCGGCATTATTTCAATGCAAAGCACATAGAAATTCGAAAAGCTTAAAAATTTCGTAAAAGCTATCAAAGCACATTATCGATTTACACATCATTAATATATTTAAACCAAAAATAATAGCCTATTAAGAGTTAAGATGTAACATATAAGAAGAAAAAAGTGGAAAGAGCAGTCCAAAAATAGGCAACAGCAAAACTGAAAAGAGTTCTAGACGTATAAAAATATATGACTTTGTATATCAATTTCATATCCAAGGCTATAAACTTCTGCAGCCATTCCGCGCAGGAATAAAAAGTCAGCACGTGTTAACGAGTCTGCATTTGAATATCAACAGCACCATTTCGCCCACTCGGAAATTAGGATACCGGAAGTGTCATCTGGATTGTTTCGCTAATTAACCTTCCAGCAAGACCAAATTAAGAAGCCGCCGTGGCAACGAGGTGCGGGAGGGGCGAGTTGCGGGGTCAAACGGCAGTGTTACATGAAATTGATGACGCTAGTAATGGATTTTTATGGTAAGCGTAATTAAGTATGCAGGTCATGCATGACGGAACCCCAGGATTATTATTGAGCGCCATCTATCAAAGCAGCTTGACGGAGCTTGACAATGCGACGGCGGAGATGTCGCCATGCAACGAAGTAGGACATGTAATGTCTGTGTGATTTAATTTGTTTAATTACGAAAGAATTATTCTATCACTTATTAATTAGCCGCTTCTTCAATACGAAATGCCAATCTTTCTTAAGCAGCAAAACTCACTCGTTGAAAAATTTTTACATGTATATTTAGGCCCTTCGAATAAAGAGAGAGAAGGTAGAATTCCTCGGGCTCGTAATTCTAGGGGGCCGGGAAACCTCCAATATATTATTTTTTATATTAATTTTTTTAATGTCTCATGGGCGCGCAATTCGATTCTGTATAAATTTAAATAATTGATCTATATTGATACTCAATTGCATCATTTATTACTTTTTCGCAGAGAAATATATCATTGAAATGACAATCGAGACGAAACGCGTAGTTTGTTTCGTGAGTATCGAGGCATATAATACAAAAAATTACAATTACAATGACAAAATATTTACAGACTTGTACAAATGGTACGAAATACGAGAAACATTGTACATAGATTCAATCACGTTTAAAGTAATTCTTGTCGATTTTAGACCATAGAAGTTCAACATTTTCTGATGAAATGTTTGTTACTGGTTTTTCAAAATATGGATAATTTATAACAAATTGTCGTCCATCTATGAATCGTTTGTATCGTACTTTTATTTGTACTGCATTCATTACATCATTCTGCAAACAAATGTTCTAGCTTTATACAAAATTTGCAGCAGATATACTGGTCCAAGTTGTCCTCATTTACGCATGCCCATTACAGTCTCCTCTCATTTCCAACCTAGCAAGGTTACATCGCTGTTTTACAAACTGTTTTTATTATATTATATATATATTCGTATACAATATTATTTAAGGCAATAACAATTTAAATTTGATTATTATACGAGTTGTAAAAATGACCTTTATTTTATATATTATTTATCAATTGCTTTTTAATATTAATATCGTAAACTGGGGTTACAGTGGCCTAAAATTCCACGTTTTTCACATATTTGATGTCGGTGTAACATTCAGCAATAGCCATCATCGTAGTAATCTATTTTCCTTGATACCTTCTTTTTGAGTCCGGTCCGTACATTGAAGCAGAATGGACGTGTGCGGGCCAATTTTACCTGCGATATAGCCGCGCCGAGCCGCAGTCTTTAAGGTCAGGCGTATTTATTTATTTAACAATTTAATACCTTTAACGCATAAATCTACTATTGAATAAAACAAAGACTTTACCAATAAGAACCCCTGCGGAGGGGTTCTTTATTCAAGATGAGCAATCCTAATCTTAAACGAACCAGCTCTACCTTATCGCCACCTGTATCCGAACCGAATAGAAAATATTTATTTATACCCGAAAATCTAATAACCAAAAATAAATTTTACGTTACGGAGAAACAAATCGAGGATGCCGGTAAAATCATTTATCAAGGTAAACTCGCTGCAGCTATAAAAGACATGGATACCTCTGTTACCGCTCCGTCCCAATCTGTAAATACTAAGGAGAATAAAATAAAGATCCCGCCAATTTATCTGCATAATGCAGACAAATTAAAATTTCAAGAAATAATTACTGATCTTAAGGAAAAACTACAAAGTGAATTTACCACTGTAGTTAGAAACAAACAATTAAGAATAAATCTCACCAGTATAGAGGATTACGGAGTAATGACTAAGCATTACAGCGAGAACAATCTAGCCTACTACACATTTAAAAACCCAGAAGTTCGCAACTTATCTGTAATAATCCGAAACGTCCCTGTCTCCCTTACGGAAGATGAAATCAAAAACGAATTAACCACTCTAGAATATCCGGTACAAAAAGTAGCCAGATTATACAACAAAGACAGATATCTGATCCCATTATGCGCGGTGGACCTCGATGACACCCAAGAAGGCAAGGAAATTTTCAAACTAACAAAACTAAAGCACAACATAGTAGAAGTAGAGATACGAAGAAAGTCGAATTAAATTCCCCAGTGCAAAAAATGCCAACTGTACGGTCACACACGTAACTATTGCCACTCGCAAGCACGCTGTGTGAAGTGCACTGGCAATCACTTATTTACTGAATGCCCTAAACGACCTGGAGATGATCCTCAGTGTGTAAACTGAGCGAACTACAAAGGTTGTAATTATTACGCTAAGCTAACCCTGAACCAAACAAGAAACTCTAGCTCTAGAACTCAAAACAGATCATACGCCCAAGCAGTAATAGACAAACAAGGTACTACGACTAATGAGTCATCGCCCCCAAGACGTTTTGTATCCAAACCCAGCGTTTCCACTCCCGACGAACAGCAATCATCAACCGACCTTATCTCCACAGTACTTAAGAAATTAATAGAACTGATAATCCCCCATTTAGACAAGATAATGCCATTCCTAACAACGTTACTACCAACATTGCTAGGCAATGGATCAAAATAATCCTCCGTTAATAAGTAATATAACAGTGACAAATTGGAATGCCAATGGTCTTAAATCTCAACGTTCAACTTTTATAGAATTCATGACACGACACAACATTGATATCGCGTGTATCACAGAGACACACTTTGTAAGCACCGAAAAATTCAGAATTCCTGGGTATCACGTATATCAGAAAGACCGAGAAGCTGTAATAGCATCAGGCGGAGTTGAAATTATAATTAAAAAGAAATTCAGCCACCATCTCCTCCATATGGGTGTTCTTCAAAACATAGAAGCCATTTCTATCAAAATACACATGAAAATTAGTGGCTCTTTAACCCTTACATCTGCATACCAACCCCCAAATAAACGGTTTGTTGAAGACGAAATCGGTGAATTGTTCAGCAGCAACGAGCCCACGTTAGTTTTATGGGGATGCCGTGCTAGTAATCCAGACGGGATGAAGTTGCATAACATTATGGCCAAACACGGTATATTAATATCAGCCCCTGACGACTACACTTACCATCCATACCGAACAGACCATCAACCTGACATCTTAGATGTTATACTGCATAAAAATGTCACTTATCCAGTATATAAAACAGTGGCATCTGAACTGGACTCTGATCATCTTCCTGTCATCATCAGCCTCCACAACACCCCTCAAATAATACCTCCAACGCCTAGCTTAGCGCATGGTAAAACTGATTGGGACAATTTTCAGTCGACCCTTGATCAAAAACTCCGTTATTTGGGACCACCTGAACTTCCCCCGGATATAGACAATGCCGTCCTACAATACACATAAGCCTTACAAGCAAGTATATAAGAAACAACCACTCCATGGAAGCAAAGGAAAGTTGCCGAGCATATTAGAACTCCCAACTACATACTTGATCTAATTAAGCGAAAGAATAGATATAGAAGGGATTGGCAAAGACACCGGTTACCATACCTTAAAAAACTGTACAACCAACTATGTCACTTAGTAAAGAATGAACTTGACAGTCTAAGAATCCACAGATACAATTCTTACCTTGAAGACACTAAACCCGGTGACCCATCTACCAAACGATTATTAATATAACCGAGTATAATCTATCCTATGATATCAAATAACGCCAGATACTCCTCCGATGATAAAAAAGCCAACTTATTAGCAACTCATCTTGAACAGGCATTTACGCCCAATTTTGAAGAACAAGACGAACACTTCGAAAGGCAGGTAACAAGCCGCAATCGCAAATGTGCTGTTACAGGATAACCACGAAATAGCTCCTACATCTGTCCAAGAAATTAAATCTTACATAACTATATTACCTAAGCTTAAGACCCTTGGGCCCGACCTTATAGCAAATGAAATGCTAAAGCACCTATTAAAAAAGGTTCTGGCTTATTTAACCTCGATATACAACGCCTGTCTCAGACTAGGATACTTTCCGACAGCATGGAAAACTGCAAATGTGCTCCCCATCTAAAGTAGGAAAACCGAAGGAAAACCCTGACAGCTACCGACCTATCAGTCTCCTGTCAACCCCTGGCCAAGCTCTTAGAAAAGTGATACTTTCCAGATTATAACATTACCTCCACCAAAATGATACTATTCCTCCTCTTCAATTTGGCTTCCGAACCCATCACTCGACCTCTCACCAGCTTCTCAGAATAAGTGAATCAATTGAAAGAGGGTTTGAAAAGAAAGAATACACTGCGGTTGTATTTATAGACTTGGAAAGAGCTTTGACAAGGTCTGGCATGATGGACTTCTATATAAAATGGGGCTTTTAAACATTCCAAATTACCTAACCAAAATCATTCACTCATTTCTCACTAACAGAACTTTTAGAGTCCGGATCAGCTCAACCTTATCTAGTTCTAAACCTATTCGGGCCGGAGTACCCCAGGGCAGTATTCTGGGACCCACCTTATTCAACCTGTTCGTTCACGACGTACCTACAGATCTCAACTCAACGCTGGCCATGTATGCTGACGATACTGCAATTATTACACAGAGCCTCAGTCTTGATACAGCAATTGTACTCCTACAAAACTCTATAAATACGTTATGTGCATGGTTTCAGAAATGGAAAATTAAAATAAATTCTGATAAATGTCAAACAAAAATTTTTACCCTCAAGAGATATGAGCAAATTACAAAAATAAAAATAAATAATAACGAAATAGATTGGAATCCAAAGGACTCAGTTGTTAAATACTTAGGCATGCACTTAGACGCGAAACTGAACTGGGGGATTCATATCAATAAAAATTGATATGAACACAACAGACTGGGTGCTTTATATCCCCTTATAAACCGCAAATCTCACCTTAAACCTGAGTGTGCTGTACTTATCTACAAAGGAATCCTCAGACCAATTCTTACGTATGCATGTCCAATATGGTGCAACACATCAAAGACAAACATGAAGAAACTCCAAACAATCCAGAACAAAGTGCTCAGAATCGCCCTTGGTTTGTGCGTAATAATCAAGTTCACAGTGAATTAAGTGTTCCATTAATTACAGAGTTCATTAATAAATCCACTGTAAAGTTTTTCCAAAATCTAACCTTGTGTTCAAGTGCTACCAAATTAAATCTAGGCCAAAAAAATATTCACGGGCGTCTTAAACGTAAACTACCACAGGACTTAATTTAAATGTGGTATATAAACCCAACTCAATGTCAAATTAAGATAGAAATGTAATTTATCAGTTAATCCCCACTGGATTAAACCTCAATGTATGCAGCTTAGTTCTTATTTAATTGTACTATAACAACCAATCCGTGTATTGCATTGTATATTGCAGAGCCAGCTATAAAAAACCTTCTTTTTATTTTTTTGATGTCCTAATGATGAAATCTCTCACCCATATCTTCGCTAACGGCACCCAGATTTTCAGGAAAATTGTCCAAATGTGAATTTAGGAAGTGAACCTTCAAGTTCATGGAACAGCCTAAACTTTTTTCTCAACGATTGAATTGAAGTTCGAATACTTCTTATTGCCCAGAAACTTGGTTTCTATGTCTTTAAATGTCCCCCAAGGCTTCTTTTCTGAAACTTCCATTTGTTTCTCAAAATTACCATCTTTGAGACCAGTAAAGACGCCCTCTTTTAATTTGGTGGTTGATAAAGCTGGAAATTTGTCACAGCTGTATATAAAACATTTACTTTATCAAGCCTAACTTGATATGCAGAGTTGGAAAGAGAACTTTATTCGGATCTACGAGAACTTTTCGGGGCATGTTTTTGGTTCCAGGTTCTAATGAAGCTCTTTTTGGCCAGTCTTTCTTTATCCAATGATTTTCTGTCTCTGCTATCCTATTCAAATAAAAAAAACAAGGAAGCTTTGTGTACATTCCTTGTTGTCCTATTTATTCTATTTTGATATCGTCACACGTAATCCACTTATGATTGTCGTATTTATTTTATAGAGAACGAATTCTACATTTTCGTAGCACTCTTTTAAATGGACAGAATGACCGGCAGGTATGACGCATACTCTCCCACCGTCTCGTTATCTTCAACCCAAACAATTCTGTAGATTCCTTAAGGAATATTTAGAGAGGAAGAGGAGGGAGAGGGTTCCAATGGACCAATGTATCTTTAAAGATAGTTTTTGTTCAAAGTAAATTTTAATTTGAGTGCGATATATTTTTGTACAAATTATTAATTATTAATCACCCTGTTTGTTCTGAAAGGGCAGTAGCAAAATCTGTACTAATTTGAAATTTTCATTAGTATTTCATATCTGATTTAAACGTAAAGATGAATTTAACCCTACTAATTTCACATTTAAGAATTTTTGTGCTTATTTATAAGTAGAATTCTGTGAGTTGTATCTTAATTTTTCCGGTTAAAATGACACTGCAAAACTGAAATTATTTAAAATTATTTAAATTTACCACGTTTTAAGGCTCAAATAATAGTTGTAAGACAGCGTCACGGTTATTACTCCGTATTTACCAGTTGTTTTGTATATTATTATGGCTGTTATCAAGGTTTATGTAAAGTAACCCTAAGTTTGGGGAGAATGGCCACCGTATTAAGTTTTATGAGTTTAATAAACAAAGTAATGCAACTGTTGCAACTTGGCACGTACATAAATGTTACGTGGACATAATTATTACTGTAAAGCAGTGTCAACTAGATTTGCAACATGTTATTCATTAGATCACGTTTTTTATCAAAGAACTATTAAACATATTTTTACTTGAAGATATTTCTGGTTTTTATATATATATTTATATATTTTATAACAGTTTAATAAATTTGCTATTAGATCTAAAAATCGTAATTGTAGTTAGATGTATCATATTTTTTTAAACTAAAGCAATAGTAATTAATGTTTATGGTATTTAGGGTGGGCCAAAAGCATGATCCAGTTTGTTTAATTTATTTTCTGTAATTTCTATTTAAACGATTTTAAATTTTTTACTCATTTGATGAAAACTCTGTTGGTGATTTCAGATTTCTCATGTTATTGTTTTTAGCCGTCTGCATCTTTTGGAACCCTTGTCGTTACCTGTTTTTTCAAAGTCTCCAATGCCAAAATTATTGCGTTTTGATGAAAGCCGCAAAATTACGCAATTTGCTTGGCCGTCTCATCCTTTTGCTTTAAAAAAATAAATAAACAATAAGTGCAATTAAATGTATTATTCTATTTTTTAAACTCGAGCAATAGTAGTTACTATTTTATTTTAGGGCAGGCTAAAAGTTTTGGTGCGATATTTTTCCATAGCTCTGCCTGGTGATTATTCTTTCTCTTTAAATGAATTTAAATTAAAAAAGTCATTTGAAGAAAAATGCAATAATTTTTAATTATTTAACAAGTTTCTTGACAAATTTAGCTTTTTAATTACTGTTTTTAGCATTGTTGTTTCTTCAAATTCCATTACAAGTTGATCCACTCGCGCAATCATGGTTTCGGTTCGGCTGGTTTGTGACCGAGGCTGCTTCGCTTGATTATCACACAACTCTCAACCTTCTTTAAACTTGTACACCAACAAACGCACATTTTAAACATCCATAACCGCTTGTATCACTCAATCGGAAATGAATGGATGATTTTTTACGTAGACAAAACAACACTCACTGCATTAGCGGTAATTCGACCTGTGTACATTGTAGTATGCTGCCATCTATATTAGAAATTCAGAAATATTTTCCGCGTCTGTTAAAATTATCCGTAGTGATACCATTAATGTAGGTTAAGCTTACAAAAATGATTTCAATTGTCAAAAGTCAATTATTTCATAAAAGAAAAAATAATCATCAAAAGGGCAGTAAAGAAAAATTTATCAACCAAAACTTGGTCAACGCTGTATATTACTGTTTAGTACCTTTTCAAAATTTAGATAAAATTTTATTGTGCGCTTACTGTAGCCAGTTTCAGTTTCTCAAATTCATTTTTTTACCGACAAGAAGAAATACTTCTTGGTTTAAAAAGTTAACAAGCAAGCATTTTTGTTCATAAACGAGGTGTTGAAGAAGCACAACGTAGGTGGAAATTCTAATGTAGGTAACGTGCTAACGATCTCACTATCAGAAAATATAAGTAGAACAGCTATAGCAGGAGATACTGAGTTGCTAATTATAGATCTGTACCATACCAAGCATAGTGGCTTTATTATCGTGGTGATAAAACATTTTTCATTCTTTTGTGGAATAACCTTTGAATTCAATAATTAATAGTGGGTGACATTTGCAAGTTGTTTCTGGTTTTGTTATTAAGTTCCGCTCGGTTGGCAATCTATTTTGATCTGATTCTTGTTTACGTAAGAATTTTAATAAAACAACGATTTCGTGATATAGCTGCAAGTTAATGTAACTCATAAACGTATCGCGTCATCAAATTTAATTTTGAGGATGTACTAGCTATAACTACATTATTTGTTACAACCTGGCGTTTGATTGGTTGCTAAAACAAAATGCTGTACTTCATCATGCCAGTGCAAGTATAATGGATTATCTTGATCAACAGCTTATAGTTCTGTTTTCCCTTAGTAAGTAAATTTTGCTTCTTTAAATCCGTTTGTTGGGAAAAGAGTATTTTATGATCTAATTTTTCCTGATTTTTTTAAGTTATTCAATAGTGACTGTTGAATTCAAATAAGAAGAAGGAAAACAAATTAAACAACTATAAATATTTAAACAATTAAAAGATATAACCAAGGAGACTATTATTGGTACAGAAAAGAATTATCAAAAAGAAGTAAAGGTTTATTTAATGATCCATAGATAAAATCTGTACACATGAGCAAATCTAATATCAAAAGGAATTATGTTTTTGATGTCGCTATCGACAAACACTTAGACAAGAACATCGTCGTTAAATTTCAGTTTTTCCAAATGTTGTTTTTAGTGATCGAAACAAATATTAATTGTAAGGTAAGTCCTGTTTGTAGGGGCAAGAGGTGTTTCATTGTAGTCCAGAATAGATGACGTATGGGACAGGACGTTGTCGTAAGGCAGGTTAACGTCGCAGATTACTTAAGAAATGCTGTAATTTATTTTATTTTTAGAAGCAATTTTAGACATTCCTCTGACAGGATTTAATATGTACTTAAATACTACAAAAGATACACCAATATATATATATATACATTTAACGTACACAATAAAGTGACAAAGTTATATGTTCATCATCACTTTTAAGTAAAAGGATTGAGATTTATGAGATAATTTTTATAGATATTAATTTTCATTTTGATTTAAGGTGTAAGTTTTAACTTTTTTCTTCTAGAGTGAAAATTCACTATGTCGTTATAGTCAGCAAAAAAGTTGACTAATGATTTGTAGTCGGATTATATGGGATTTGCCAATTCAGGCACAAGAAAGTAAACGCTTATTGAAACTTTAGTAATGATTGTGCAATCAAGTATTTTGTTTTAAACATTCATATTTTCCATTTATGTATAAAAAATTGTATTACTCTAATGTTCACCACGACTGGCTTTACAGACGATAGTCGAAATTTTCGATGACATTTTTACATAGTCACTTCAATAGCATTTATTTTGGCAATTATGTTGTTCTTAAAGTCTTGGATGGCGACTGGTTTATTAAAGTAGACTCTACTATTTATATATCCCACAAAAAAGTCTAAAGGCGTCAAATTGCACGAACAAGCAGGCCAACTGATATTTCCATTTCTCGAAATTAAACGTTTACTGAACTTCAACTGCAATAATTCGATATTCGCACGTGTTGTATGGCATATTGCGCCGTCTTGTTCAAAATTAATATCATTTACGTCAGTTTGATTAAGTTTTGGGAAGAAATAGTCATTAATCATGCCGCCGTATTACCCAGAATTCACATTAATCGTATTTACAGCCTCAATTTCGAAAACAATGGTCCATTGACACCTTTTGATCACAGAACACATCAAACAGTCACTTTTTAGGATGAGTTGGTTATATTAATATTCTCTTGGATTGTTACTAGCCCAAATATGATAGTTTTACTTATTCACCGCCCCATTTTTAATGTGAAATGCGTCTCATCGTTGAAGATGATTTTCGATGAAAATTTCGGATCAATTGCACGATGTTGGAGGAGCCAATTAGAGAACACACTTCAATTGAAATGGTTAATTGGATTGAGTTCTCGAGTCAATTGGATCTTGTAAGTATGTAAATTCAAATATTTGTGCATAATACAGCGTAAACTGGCCTCCAAAATATCCAATTCTTGTGGTCGACGACTTATTGAGAATTTCGGGTCCTCCTTCACCGCAGCGATATTTGCCGGTGTGGGAACACTTTTGCGTCGTACACTCTCTGGCATATTATCAACAGAACCACTGCCCTCGAATTTTCGCACCAAACCGATGGTGGTCTTATTTGGATGGTTATGACGACCGAAATAATCACGGAGAGCTCGATAGGTGTTTTTGATCTTTTCGCCATTTTTGTAATATTCTTTAATCACTTTAACACGGTCTTCAATCGAATATGTCTCCACAGCAAAAAATGGTAAACCTTAAACTAAAAAATGATGCTAGGCTAACAAAGAAACATGGCATTTCTGTCAAATTGAGGTTTACTTTTTATAAATCTTATTATTGAGTGTTTTGTTATAGAGTAGAGGAGTGTAATGCACCCTAATAGTTAAACTAAGATACAGGGCTATAAAAGACCTTAATTTTTTGTTACCCTCCTTTTGTGATTTTTAACTCAACTTTATGTCAGTTATTATACCTTTGTTGTCTCTTGTTGTAGGGTAGAAAAACGCATTGTGCAACATATTTTTAGAGATCTATAGTGTTGTTCTTTTACTTAAAGGTTGATGGGTTATCAAATCACTTAAAATTAAATACATTCTTTTTCTCTCTCACTTCTTCTGTCATCCCTCTTAAATATTAATAGTTGTATTGAAAAGTTTAGAAATTGATTATTTTTGAAGAGGTTTCTTAATAACTTTGAAAGAAAATGTTGAATTTTTTATACTGGGGAGCACTGGCTAATTTTTAGGGGGCAATAACGGTGCAAGCAAATGTAGGGATCGCAAAGCATTACACCATTAAAGAGGGATTTATAAAGTATTTATTACAGTTACAACTAAATTTGCCATATTCTGTGATTAAATTTGTATAGAAATCAAGTTTGTGCAACATATATCACGTCGAATTTTTTAGGTAAAACTAAAACTCTATAATTTACGAATGAAAATTATTTATTCAAGAAAACAATCATTTTGTATCCAAAAGTCAGATAATAAAAAAACTGAATTTTTATTGTTAAGGAAATCTTCAAAATCGAAATGACAGCGCTGCTTTGGCTTATGGTTTTTTAGACTTCAGAAAATATATAAATTTATCGAAAAGGTCAAGTAAATAACATGACTGAAAGAGAAATTGATAGCATAACTCAGTGTTGTGTGAGGTCTTATAATGTAAAGAAGTATCGGCTCGCGTCTATTGACCAAAGACGGTTGTTTTAAACGCAATAATGTTCAACTATATGCAGTAGGATTTTGATTTGATTATTTTGCAAAGTGTACAAGAAGGAATAGTGGATGATTTGTTTGCTAGATCATCATATAACCACGACTTTCATAACCGAAGATTCGCTTTTGTATATTGTCTATAAGCTTCTTCACTGTTCAAGTATCGACAAATTGATTTGCGAATATTGTATATCATTTACTTTTTATCTTAGGCCACAATCCGGTTTAGAAAAAACTTGGTTATGACTAAGCAGCAAAGAAAAGACCATCTATAGTTTTCGCATCTTTAAGTGTTCAATCAGTTGGCGCAGAATCCGTCTGTTTTGAAAGAAATATAAGTTTTTAAATTACTGTAATATGAAGTTGACAACTTAGAGTTACTTTGGATACATTGAAGCTCTCTAAAGGACACTTAATAGTAGTAAATAGATTTCTTTTATCTTCTGCTCTTAATATGTTTCCTAATTGATAGGAGTAGATTATAATATAAAATTTTTCTTTAATGAAACTTTGTTACCAATGTTTGTTCGTTGCAACTATCCTTTCAATCAAATACTTTATTGATTTTTCTTCTGAACACTTCTCTAATATTCTCCAACCACAACTTCCAACCGTAACACCCAAGAAGAAGAAGAAGTATTAGAATAATGTTTCATTGCAATTAAGTTTTCCTCTACAACACTTTACGCTTGAAGAAATAAAATCGGAAATTTTGGCAAATAATATTAATACATAAACCAGGAAAACCCCCACATGAAGTTATCTCATATAGGCCGATAACACTACTGTCGGTATTGTCAAAATTGCTATAGAGCCTAATATTGAAAAGACTAATGCCGGTAATAGATAAACAAGAACTCATCCCTCAACATTAATTTGGATTTAGACGAAAATATTCTACAGTAAAACAAATTCATAGAGTTGTGGACGTGATCGGAAAATATCTTGAAGAACACCGATATTGCGTGGCAGTGCTTCTAGGTGTAAGCCAGGCATTTGTCTGAGTTTGGCGCCCTGGCCAACTATTCAAAATCAAGCAGTTTTTACCACATCAATATTACATACTTATAAAATCATAATTAAGTGATAGGTATTACTAGGTGAAATATGGTGACATTCATTCTAATCTATATACAATCAGCGCTGTGTTCCACAGAGAAGCGCCATGGGACTCACTCTATACTAAATATTTACAGTAGATCTACTATGCAACGGGAACGTAGTTACGGTTACATTCGCAGAGTATACTGCAATACTAGCTTCGCATACAGATCCTACACAAACTGCCGTACACCTACAAAGAGAGTAAATCGACAGCAATAACATTCACTACAAAGTGCGATAATTCAAATTCCAGATAAATAAGAATCTAAGTACCTCGACATGTATTAGACAGAAGACTCACGTGGAAAACACACCTTACAAAAAAGAGAAAGAGTTGAACATCAGAATGAAAAACATGTATTGGCTCTTGGGTAGAAAATCTAAATTGTCGCTGAATAACAACATGCTATTGTACAAAGTAGTGATAGAATCTAATTTTGAGGTGCGCGAAAACATTGAATATTGAAATAATACAAAGATTTTGAAGCAAGACTATTCGCAATTTTGCAAACTCAGAATGGTACGTCAGTAATAAAACACCGATAACAAGGTTCCATGGGTCAGAGACGAAATCAAAAGATGCAACCAACTATGTGAATAGACTACAGTAATTCTAGTGTATTAGTAACAAATCTTCCAGAAGATGGAAATACCACTCGACATTGAAATAGGAAGAAAACAGTAGATCTGACTAATTAGAGATTAATAAATACAGAGAATCGCTGCTGGGCGATATTCTCTTCTCAGGTTATTATAGCACTACAAACTATCATATTTGCTTGTTAGTCTTAGGACTAGTTGTAAATATAGCAGTTAATAAAAAAATAATGAAAGTTAAACAGATAGCCCAATAATGGAATGACATTCAAAATTTCATTTATGCAGTCAAAAAATATTAGTTTTTGTTTATTTTCTTACTAAGTATACTCAACTGTTGTTTTGAAGTGTATAGGTACGTTAGTTTATAGTTTGCGATTTATTGCTTAAAGAACTACAAATATTTTTAAACCTTTTTTATTACTTTCTACTGCTATAGTTTGGTCTTCATTAAGTTTCAAGCTTATAAACCAATTTTCGTTAAGATATTTTCTTATAAAAGTTTACTATTGAAAAACTTAATATTTTTTAATTATTTTATAAAAATTATAATTTGAATTTTTTCATATTTAAAACACTGAATTTTTATCTTTTCTTCTCTAGGAATTTATCTAAGTATTTAAAACATTTTAGGTGTTAGAGAAGTATGTTTGTGGTTTTTGCCTCAATGTACTTTGTTTTTGAACTGAGAACTTAGAAGTTTGAAAACTAAAAGAATCACTTTTTAAAATTCCTCGAATAGCGAGCAAAACACTCTTGAGAGATTTTTTTAAAATAACACTAAATTATAGCTTGATCAGTGAGAAATTTTGTTTATATTTAAATTACAATTAGAACTTAAAATTAAATGTCTTACTTATTAACGGTTTTAAACTCTAATTACTTAATTACACTTAACTAATGTGGACACCAACAGTACTTTATTCTGTTTTTTACAAACACTTAAACTAACTTAATAGGTGTATAAATAAGTTCTCAGCTTTTTTTCTGCAAAATTAAAGTTTTATTTAAAAACAAACAAAAAAAGCTTAAGTATCAAAGTATTCTGCGTTAGCATCGATGATCTTTTGCCATCTTTTGGGTAGCTTGCGAATTGCCTGGTGACGATAAAGTTATCGATGCATTTTCGGACTTCTTCTTCTTCTGTTTTGAAATGCGTATCAGCCAAGTGATGCTGTAACGACCCGAATAAATGATAATCGGAAGGGGCCATGTCTGGGCTATACGTCGCATGTGGAAGAAGTTCCCAGCCTAACGCGCCTGCAGCTCATCCGTGTCAAATGTTTGAGGGAGTCGTGGTTGATCTTCAAGACTAAACTCTCCTCTGCGAAATCTTTGGTACCACTTTTTGCACGTTGCATGACTTACAGCATTCTCACCATATGCAGCACAAATCATTTCGGTGGTTTCAGCAGCGTTTTTCTTAAGATGAAACGCGAAGTGGATAGAAAATCGAATATGCTCTTTTGTGATTGCCATCGTGAACACAGCTGATTACTGATGTTATGTGCATCAAACGCCAAATCGCATGATGTTTCGAAAGACCAAATGTCATTGCTTTAAAACCGCAAGAGGGCGGACTAATACGTTACATGTAAACGGTGATTTGTGTCCTGTGAAATCTAAAGCTGAGAACTTATTTATACACCTATTAAAAGGTTTGATCATCGTGAGTTTTCTGACTAATATCGTGTTATCGAGGTGATGGAGGACGGGACGAAGAAGTAGTAAATGGATTTCTTTTATCTTCTGCTCTTAATATGATTCCTAATTGCTAGGAGTAGATTATAATATAAAATTTTTCTTTACTGTAACTTTGTTACCAATGTTTGTTCGTTGCAACTATCCTTTCAATCAAATATTTTCTTTTCTTGTGTTTGGTGCTCATCTCTAAACCCCTTTGTCCCGAATCCCATCTCTACCTGTAACCTTGATTGTACGCTAACCCACCCTAGTCACAACTAAACGGGATTTTTACCCGCCGCCCGGCATTCCGATTCGAACCCTCGTGAGCGACGGAGTCGCCAGCCAGCTGACCAGGTGTCCTATTGCGCTGTGCTTGCACGCTGTCGCTGCCTTTTGTACGTTCCGCCCCGTCCGTGGTGCCCCAGTACATTTGGCCAAGGAAAACCCACCCTCGGGTTGAAGTCGCCAACGAAGAGCTTAACAGTTTGGTTCTATTTCTAAGTGTGTAAGATCAATGTTTCTGAAGTATAATGTTAACAATGTTCCTTAGGACCTTCTGGAAGGGTTGATGGTGTCACTATTGGTCCTGCTGGCATATTCTAAAGTAAATGCATAAGTCTATAGGTGGTTAAGAATTTGTTTATAGATTAGTATTTTGTTGTAGATTGACAGAATGGAATATCTAAACAAGAGCCAGTACATGTTCTTATACTTTAAATCAAGTTTTTTTTCTTTGAGATGGGCTTTCCAAAGCAGAATAGTGTCTAACGTGGTGCCCAAATATTTTAATGTATTGGTTTGTGGTATTTGTGTATTATCATGTTGATATATTGATTTGTTTGTTTGTGAAATTAACATGAATAAATTTAGTTTTGTTCAATTTAATTATCCAGCTGGTTGAATTAGCAGATATTTACAGATTTATTGTTTTCTTCTTCATATTTACCTACAGCCGAAATGACCGTGTCGTCTACAAATGTAGCTATGTTCATCTATTATTTTAGAAATGTCACCGATGTGTAGTAAGGAACAAGTCCTAATACATCGTCTTGTAGTACATCTGCTTTAATTTGTTTTATTTCTTGTTTAACGTTAAAACATGTATTTGAACTGTGTGCTTTCAATTATCCTGTATATTATCTAGGAAAAGGCATTCTTAACTTATATTAGGTCTCTCGTGTCATACTTTGTCAAAAACTGGTGCTGCATCAAGGAAAATAGTATAACAAATTATTCTTTTTTTTAATGATTTTAATTTTTTCAATTTTATCCTGTGGACTTGGTCTATGGATGAGTAACTTTCTCTGGTCAAACTGGTGCAGTGAAATTAAGTTTTATTCTTTTATAGTGGGTTTGAACCTTTTAATCAATATTGTTTTCAAATATATTTGAAATTACGGGTAGTAAAGAATTTGGCCTTTGGGGTGAAACTTTATCGGGTGATTTTCCACGTTCATCGCTACTTTTCATATCTTGGATACATGTCTCGGTCGAACTCTAAGACATTGATAATGTAGGTAACTTTGACCTTAGTTTTCTAGGACGTTGTTTTAAAGTTTTCTCAGCAATCAAATAAAATCTCGGAGCTTTTCTTGGGTCGAAGTTTATTTATTTCCGTTGGAATTGTGGGATTTATTTTATCTTCTCATTACCTAAGATTTTTCCAATTTACTATGCATTGACCTTCAGTAAGTTAAAATGTTTTTTCGAGGCGTTTGGAAAATGATATTACTTTTTCTCAACTTTGATTTTTATCTTCTTATTAGTGGATTTTTTTGGAGCGATATGTTTAGTTTTTTAGTGGTTTTCCAGAGAGAATTATTTGTCAGTTCACTTAAATAGTAATTGATTTATTTTTAAATTTTTGAATTTTTCTTTTTAGCTAGTGGGAGTCGTTTTTAAGATTAGTTTTGTTTGTTAGAGCTCGATACTGACGCCTATTTTTTTGTTTTCTTTTTTCAGGGATAAGCTCTTGAGTAGTTATTACCCGTGATCGTTGTGATAATGTATTATCCTACGCAACTCGTTGGATATTCTTAACAAAATTTCTGTTTTATTATCTAATTGTTTTTTATATCTTACAGGATTTCATATTTTTCAAGTTGTAGATTAGTCCATCAACTGATTTAAAAATAATTTATTTTGTGTAATACTATCCTGAGCGTGAGAAGCATGGGGAGTGATCAGAGTTCATGTTCTATGTTTCTTCAGCGTGCATGTAGTTCACAAAAACATTTTAAGTTATGAAAATATTAATTAAGTCTAGGATTTTTCTGGATCTCTAAGACAACATGTCATTTTCCCATTTAATAGTGTTTCACATTTTTAAACCGTTTGGTTGTTTCTAAGAGTTATTTTTTCTTGGTAGTTAACTTCAGTCCTCACTAGGTGTAATTCTTAATGATAAATCTTTGATCGTGATTGTTTAGAAAATCACAAATTGACCTTTTTGACAAGCATGTCTTGAAGGGCAATGCACTACTACCACTACTACATATCTGATATGTCCTAATTTTAACATTAGCAGCTGTTTTATATTCTATGACTTGATGGTACTTAATCGACATCTTTGTTATGCATTGTCACCTTTGGCTAAGTTTTAAGGATGTTCAGTATGGTATACTTTTATATCTTTTAAATCTAACGAAGGATTCATTGATAAAATGTATATTAGGGGTGAGACAAATAACAGTGTACTCTAATGTTGCAAGAGTTTAATGTCATTCCGTTCTATAATACTTAAACTATTTAACATTACAGATCTTAGGAACACCATATTTGCTGCCATCTTCTAATCTTTTTACGATCGTTCATATTAGATAGTTTTAGTTTTAGTCTTACCAGAAATAACTTTATCTATGAGTATTTTTACGCATTCTTGAGTATATTTTTATCGTTAATTTCATTCTAATGTGGATTGGCAAGATGGACTTAGTTTTAACTCTATTCTATAATTGGCACTATACCTCCTTTTCACAGTGCATAAATAGGTTTTGGTTTATCGTAGTTGTTTATTAGATGTTTAGTAGTGGCATTTTTTGTACATATACATTTTACTATGCAATAACCTAATATACCGTATTGCATAATTAATATGCAGTTGATAATTTGCACGAATATATTTAACGCGTTGTTATGATTTAATTTTGTTGTAGCAGCTAGTAATTTTAACGATACTTAGGATTAGGTGGAGGTCTATGTTCTACATTAGTCCCACTAATTTGTTCTTCTTATAGTCGTTCAGAAGTCAAGAAGTATTTATTTTATATTTGATTTTTTTGCATTACTTTATGCTAGTTCTTCATCAATGTGGTGTTCAACTTTTTTTGAGGTTGTTAGATAGTTTATACTTTCTATCTCCGAGTATTTTTTGCGCAGTTCTTCATATATTTTATCCATTTCATTTAATTGGATCTAAAGTTAGTTTTCTTTGGCACTTACCTTCTTTTTGATAATCATTATCTTAATTACAAGTTGTCATATTATATTTTCTTGCAATAACTATTACTTGATGCATATCATTTATTGTGATTATCGCTTATGAATTTGTCCTATAATTTTACGATAAGTTGCTAGATATAAAAGTATCATAGAGAGAAACACTTCTTTACAAATCAGTTTTAATGATGCAACTAATGTTTGCTGCTTATAAAGGGTTTCATGACGCCTATGATATATAACGACAATAAGTATTCACAAAGATCAATTTTGTTGAAGGAATCTGGTAGTATTTTAATGGACTGCTGCTGCTTTTATTACATTAAATCGCCGCATTTTGTTGAACGTAAAAATAATCCATTTTTCTATAAAAATTACTAGTTATGAGCTGAAATACTGGTTTAAAATCTCTGACTTTGTCTTATTTAAGAAAATTGAACATAATGCAAAGGTATTTATTGTGCATAATAATTTAACAAACCACATTACGCTGTACTCCATTTTGTCATAATCCATTGCTAGTAATTTTTTCAGATTGTGCAAGTTTCGTTTTAACATAGTTTCTTTGATTTTTATTAAATTCTTTGGTGCTTCAATTAGTTGCTTTCTCACATTTTTTCTTATCAAGTTTTTCCACATCTTGTTTTTTGGTACTTGGTTGAAGCCCTTTTCAGCTTCTACGTTTTCCTTATTTTTTCTATTATTTTTCTTCTTTTCTGGAATAGCTCTAAGAATCTACTAATTGGGTTTCTATTTTTTCTTTTGATTTTAATATTTCAAGCCTTGCACGGAGTGCTTTAGTAAATTTGTCTTCGTTTTTGCAAAGGCAGCACAATTCTCACCGCCCAGTCCTTTGGTATTTTTCCCTTATGCCAGTTTTTTTAGAAAACTCCAAGAATAATCGTGTGTTGGTCTTCTATAGTTTTTATGATTTCTGCGTCTTTCCCCCACACCCTGCTATTTTTCTGTTTTTAAAACTTTTTATAGCTTTGCACAGTTGATCTACTCTTGGTTCGTTACCAGTTATTTTTTGTTATTTTCAATAATTGTTCATCCGTTTGAGTTGTTGTATTATTTACTATTAAAATCTTCAAAATAGTTGTTTTGTTTCTTTAGCATTTTAGTTTTCAATTTTTATTTGGAATTTGGTTTACTGTCTGCTTTGTCTATTTTAAAATTACTTTACCGTTAGTTTTTATTTCCAAAGTTTTATTATGCTCTAAATTTTTTTTGCTTTTGTTAGCTTTTTTACTTTTTTCTCGTTTCTTATGTTTTCTATGTGCTTTTTTGCTTAGCTAATTTTTCTGTTTTCTTCTCTTTCTTTTAATTTTACTTTCAATTCTGTATTCCACCAGTCTGTTTGGTTATTTTCGAAACTTAGCGGAATGTTAGCAAGTGTTATCAAAATGACTCTATACTTTTGCTACATATTTTCTAGGTCGATTTGTTCAATTTTTTTTTAATCTAACATTTTTTGCCATTTCGTTTTCAAAGTTTGTTGTAGTATGCAATGAATTATATATTTTTTTATTTCTACTTTTTACTTTGCTAGTGTACTGGAATATTTTCTTATCCTCATAAAATTTGTAGCAAGATGAATTTTTCTACAGCAAACTAGTGCTTCGTTTTGATGAATCGTCTTTCTTCTTCTTCTTCTTCAAATTCGGTCAAAGTTTCTAATGGGCACCACTATCGCCTATAATCTAGCACAACTATAGTTTCATTTCTTTCTTAGAGGGTAACGCCACTCATAATATTCACTTGGTCTTATAGTGCAAAATTTTTTTAATAGCTTAATTCTTGATATTTCCGCCTCGGAGCGTGCATTGAGCACGATGGAGGCGGCGCGCTTGCTTTTACTGCTTTTACCTGTTAATATACTAAGTGGCCACATTACTTACAGAGCAAATATTTTCTAGGGTTCCTCAGGAGTCCATTAAGGTGCGTAATTGTATAATAAACGTGTATGTGTGAGTCAGTGTAGTTGCGAAATCGACGCCGAACACACGTGTCCGTACTTTCAAGGATTTAAGTGTTCGTAAAACTTTAAAAGCGTTTTTTCGAAATCACTTTTTTTAGACTGGGAGAAAAGATTACTCGAATACTATTGCATGGATCTATTTGAAATTTTGACAGCAGCTTTTCAATTACATTCTCTATAGAAGTACGTAGCCGTTTTCGATTTGATGTAAATTTTTGTTTTTATAAACAATTTTTTGGCCAAAAATCGAGATTTTTTCAAAAGTGCACCATTTTCACAAAAATTGATTTAAAAATCCTACGTACTTTTGTAGGCTATTGTATGTAAATTAAGAAAATTTTTGTTTTTTTGTTCCAAGTCTCATAGGTCGAGAGAAATCCTTTTTCCCGCCAAGGCTTTTCAAAAAAACACAATTACGAAAATTGGCTCTGTCGCCGCCATGTTATAACAAAATGATAATAACACTTCAACACTGCTAAATGAACTGTCTAAAAAGAAATTCCATCCCGCTTCCTATACTTTCATAATAAATTATCAAAAATAGACCTTTCAGTCGCTAGAGTGGCATTACCCCTTAAGTGCTGTTAAATCTTTCCAAACATTTATTTTTATTCTCTATATTATCATTTTCGTTAAGGTTATATAACGCTATTATGGTTAATTTATGTTTATCTTTTCCTAATTTTTCTGAGCTTAATCTTTTATTTATACACGTATACTTAAAAAAAATTCACTTTTGATTTATAATAAATATTACTTCTTTCTCTGATTTATTAATATTACACTGTAAATCATTGGATATTCTTTATTTAACTAAACCATACCTTGTTTTTTCAGTGGTTATCAGTATACTTTTTTCTTTTATTTTACTCCTACACCATTTTTGCAATTTTTTAAATTCTATTTATTTTTATCTTTTTTTTATATTTTTTCTGTCATTTGTTTTTTCTTATGTTTAAAGTAATTTTATAATAATTTTATAATGATTATCTAGACATAAGTTCTTAGAAATATATATTAAATTTGTTATTCATTAAAAATTCAAAAATATCAGTTTGGGCGTTTGTTAATATGTTTATATAATAATGGTGAGACTCTAACGTCCTGCGTGGGAGTACGGCCGGCGAACTGAGAGGTTAAGGTTCTCATATGTACGACATTACTGCCCGATCGTCGCGCACCATCTTTGATGTGGGGCGATGTGGCAAGCACCGCGCCTAAGACGACCGCCAGTATTATTCCTTGGTCGAGTGAACGCAGGTATTCAATTATTTTCAGTGACTGAGTAGACCACCCGTCAGGCATCAGAGAGCACCGGGAATGAAAACCCGTGTCCGTCCGCATCGCAGTTCACACCTCAACCGCTTAGACCACCCTGATAAATGATATTGCTTGAAATATTTTTAAGATAAAAATGAATTAGTTCAATTCAACGAAATGATTTTAAAAGTTAGCTAGGGAGTTGAAACTGTAATTCTATAAATATATATTTTTTTAAATATCGGAAACAGTATATTATCAAAAATGCATATTTTGCACAAAATACAAAATATTGGGGTCTTCCTTCTCGATTATTTTATCTCGCTGCACCGTTACCTATTCTAGCACACCAGGGTCAAAAATATAATAATAATTAAAAATTAAAGCTAAGGCTGTAGCTCGCAGCTATAATTAAATTTTAATTACTGAAAAGCTCGACCTATATTACGTCATTTCGGGTTTATTGAAAGATCTCAATATTTCCAGCTTAATAGACGCAAAATTATTAAAAGCTGCACTACTGCATTTTTGATGCACAGTTCGCTTTAGAATGCTTTCATATTTTTACGATTAAAAAATATATTTCATTAAAGCAAAACAAATTTCACCGGTTTTTAAGGTAAAAGTAATTACAATTAACGAGAAAAAATTTAAACTTTTAAATTTGCATTAAAGTGAGTATACGTGGATGTTAAGTGTATAAATAATCGTTAGTATCAGCAATTGCTTATCAGTTTTAAAAGTATACAGGGTGCAATTTGTGAATGATTCTACTGGAATATACCTTTCTGACACATCTAAAAAAAAGCAGGACATGTGCATATATGAAAACTTTTCATTGTTAATAAAACGAATGATCTTTCAGTTGTCCATATTCTGATATCTATAGTTTTATCAGTCTATCTGGGATACTATAGACAACAGCTGAGTACCATAGTGTGTGATCTAAACAAAATCACCATTTAAATTTCTACTAAACTATCTAATATAGCAACAAATCTGAAATATAGGGTTTAACTTAACTTCACTATTTAATGTTTTGATAAAAAAATTGCGCGAGATGTAATGAATGAGCAGGTGCGTTGTTCCTTAGAATATGAAATTGTCAAACGTTAGTTGCTTTTATTCCTGCTGCACAGAGAACCACAGAGAACCACAATTACTCCAACTGTAAGAAATTAAAAGGTTAAAATGAACTTCAGTGTGTAAACTCTAGAAGTAAATACTTCTCCAATTATAATGGGGTTTCTTACATTACAGACCTTAAACAATATTTCCCTACAATCAGATCTTTCAACCTTAACACCCTTATAAGCGGAAAAATTATCGCTAACCCAACTTACACCAAAAAAACTGTCCAAAATTTTCATTTGCCTAATTTTAATAAGACTGCTTCCTATAACAAAAATGCAGGTAACTCTGAGCTTACTCTTGATAACAATAGTGTAATTTATTATTAAATACGTACCCCCATCTTGATCAAATTCAAAACTTTATTATCTTGAATTTCAGTGCCATTTATAGATAGCGATAAATAATCGTAATCATATACATAAGTTAACCCTCCTAAACTGTAAACGAATAGCCAAAAAGCACAAAGATCAATCTTCACCCTATTTATGGTTAAGCATACTATTGATGTTGCTTGCTTCACCGAAACCCATGTGAAACAAAATGAAAAATTTACAATACCTGGATACTATATAATGAGAAAAGATAGAGAATTTGCAATCATCCGACGAGAAGATGCAATAATTATAAAACTATTTTTGAAGGTTCTTACCCAATATGAATAATAGGTGATAACTTCAAAATATGAGCTAGCAGTGCAAAGCAAACAACCCTAATGATGGCAATACACATTTCTGCATCAAATGAATACACATATTTTTCCCACAAAATTGATCTTTTACCAGATATTTTTGATATAATAATACATAAAAACTCGATTTTTTCGATTTGACCACTCTCAACCGATCAGCATAATTAGCTACTTAGAATTTTTTAATCACAAGGACATAACCATGTGAAAACCACAAAAAATCTCAGACAATCAGTCTAATATTGACATTTACTTTTATGGCGCAGATAAATGCTAAATATTTGCAGAGTATGTAGAAAAAACCTTCACTACAATAGACGATAAGAATAACATAGACCATATCCTTCAGAGAGAACCAAAAGTCAGCAGCATCAATGTTAAAGACCAAATAGTGATCAAATTAGTTTTTTCATCCGCAGTCAAACAATGTATCTTCTTCTTCTTCTTTATTTTATCCCCTATGTGTACAGCATCGGAGTTTAGGCCTTGATCCATTTTCTATAGGTGTTCCTGTCTCTTGCTGTACCTATCACTTCTCTTAGTGTTTTCCTCCGTCTTGACACTATCTTGGTTAGGTTGTCGTCCCAGGTTTTTCTTGGCCTTCCACTCGGCCTCCTGCTTTCTGTTCTCGCTTGATATATTTGTTTCAGTAGTCTATTGTTTGTCATTCGTTGAACATGTCCCAGCCATTTCAGTTGAATATTTTCTATTTTGTACATCAAAGGTTTTGCTCTAGTTCTCTTATTACCTGATTTATGATTATATCTCATCTTGTCGTTCCTCGTATCTTCCTCAGGTATCGTATCTCCGTTGCTGTCATTTTTGATTTGTGTTTGTCAACCATGGTTCAGCTTTCAGCTCAATATGTAAGTGTTGGGATGTAGACTGTTTTTTAATGATGTAGTTTGGCCTTTTTACTAACTTCTCTTTTCCCTATTATTGTATGTTTGATTTGGTAGTACACTTTGCTTACTCTGTTTAATATTTTTCTATCTACCTTTCCGTCTCTGGAAATAGTTGTTCCCAACTATTCGTAGGTTTTCACTTGTTCTAGTGTTAATCCGTTTAGTTTTATTCTCTTTCTATTCTTTTATTGGTCTCCTTGTCTTTTGGTTGTGTTAACGACTTTGCTTTTGTTTCCATTTATTTTCTTTGTTTCTAGTTATTTTCATTTGTCTACTAGTTACTGTAAGTCTCTTTCATTGCTGGCGAATAGTATTGTATCATCGGCATAAACCAGGTTTTATATCTGTACTAGTGGCATGTTCCAATTACCTACTTTGAGCATTCTTGTATTTTTCTTGCATTTCTTTATTATATTGTTTATTACCAAAACAAACAAAAGTGGACTCAGGTTACCTCCTTGTTTTATTCTTTTTTTACTTTAAAAGATTTCGAGCAAGCTTCATTCAATCTAACTGCACCTTCCACGTTCTTATACAAGGTGGCCATTAATTTGATGTAAATGCTTTTATGAGCGCCATTTTTAAACCGTTTCAGCAAACATAATAAAAATCACGTGAATTGTTTACAGTTCGCTCGACAATAACCGCATGGAATCAATTTCAAAATGGCATCGGCATCTACTGTGTATACAATTCCCGAAAGAGCACAAATCATTGAATACTGGGGTAGCTGTGGAAAGGATGCAAATGAAACAGTCAGAAAGTGAAAGCGAGAAGTAGATCGGAAGTCAACATTAGACCCGAGGACAGTGGAAACGTATTTACGATATATGCTATCCACGTGGAAATTTTTCAATTTTGAGCATAATTAAATAAATGAAATTTTTAATAAATTTTACGGATTGGCCGAAAAATACTTTACCACAGGTAGTGTCCAAAACGATAAAGTAGGAAAACCCGTCGACCACTATTAGTGAGAACTGAAAAGAATATCGAAAAAGTCCGAAAACTCGGAGAAAAACGGTGTCTATATCACAGAAAAACGTTTTGAAAAACACTGGAATTAAGAGAACGCCTTTTCAAAAGATAATAAAAGCGGTAAACCAATAATTTGGAGACATAATTTTGCTCAAACTTTAAAACAAAAGATCGAATCAAAAGAAATTGATTATTGCAGTTATAGTATGGTGCTAGATCACGTGTCTTTGGCTTGTATATTATTGCCTTAGTTGCAAAGACAGGCGGAGGAATTGATTGGCCACCATATTCTCTCGATTTAAACTATTTACTCTGGGATTTAACAAAAAAACATCTTATCGTCCACGTCGAGGAATAATAGAAAATATCTATGCCTCAAAACTAGCATTAAGGTGGCCATTAACTCGATAGAAAAGGAAAAAGGACACAAAATGATTGATCACTTTTTGAAACGTCTGGAACTCATGACCAAGAGCAAAGAAAAACATTGCAAAAATATTATTTAGTCTTTTATATAATTAATAAATAACAATTTACCCGGTCTGAATATCTTTTGTAGTCTTTTTGTAATTTAATTTCAACCATCAGCATCCAATTAATGGCCACATTGTACATGCTCTCTATTGCTTCTTTTAGTTTTTTATTTGCGTATAGTTTATTTAGTGTTTGTCATATATGGTGTCTCGTTGCCATATCGAACGCTGACTTTAAATCTACAAACTTTTACCCTTTTCTAAGTGCTTTTCCAATATCATGTACAGGGTGAAAATGTGATCTTGTGTTTGTTTTCCCTGTCTGTAAGCTGATTGATTTTTTTCTAATTGTCCTTCGACTTCTTCTCTTAATTTTCTTTCTAGTATCTTTGAGTAATTTTTTACACTACTGGTGCATGGCATATTGCTCTACAGTTTTCTGGTTCTACAATGTTGCCCTTTTTTGTACTGGGATTATTAGATTTTTCTCCCAATCTTTTGGTATTTCTTCGGTTTTGCAAGCTTAGCGGTACATCCTAGTGAACCATTTTGTGTCTCTCATGTTTTAGTAGTTTTGCGGCTATTTTATTTTTTCCTGGGTATTTTCCATTTCTTAAAGACTTTACGGCTAACTCCACTTCTTCTTGCGTTATCTGCATTTCTTCTTGCTGTTGCTGAAAATTTGCATTTTCAAATGTTTTATGTTTTACAAGTTTCAGAGATTCTTCCGATCTCTGTTTTTATATTATTCTCTTTATTTCTTATGCATCTTACTTGCTGTCCTTTGCTCTTCCTTAATCCTTTTACTGTGGTCCAGAACTTCCTCTTATCTTTTCTAAACGATTGTTTTATTGTTTCTCCAACTCCTCCCATGTTTTTACTTTGGCTTTTAAACTGCGTGTTTTGCCTCATTTTTTATTTGTTAGTTTGTGTCTTAGTTCTCAAGTACTTCTTCATCTTTATCTTTTATTTTACGGTTTCATCCCACCAGCTGGTTCTATTTGGCCCCTGTTTAATTACTTGTATTTCACAGGTGTCTTTAGAATTGATTTTAGTCTTTCCCATCTTTCGTTTACATCCTATATGATATTTGTTTCTATTACATGTTATTCTTGAGCAGCTAGTTTCTGCTAGAGGAGCTCTTTATGTCTTGCTTCTATGTGTCCATTCATTCATACTAGTACGCAATTGTTGTTAATTTTGCGCTTCGTATTACTTTCAAGTTCATTATTGCATACTTACATTGGTGTCATATATTATATAGTATATGACATTTTTCACCTGTTTTGCTTTATCTTCAAATGTGCATTTATGTATTTGTTTGTATTTGAAGAAAGTGTTTCCTATCAGGAGTTGGTTATCTATGCGGAACTCGATTATTCACTCGACATTGTAATTTAGAATTTGCTCCTCTGCTTGGTTGCCCATCATTCCGAATCCGTCTTCTGGTTTATTTTCTATCCGTACATTCCAATCCCCCATTACCATTATATGTTTACTTCTACTCTTTGCTTCGTCTGCTTTGTTTTGTAGTTTGTTATAGAAGGTTTCTTTTCTTCCATTGGTTTGTTTTCATCTGGGGCGTATATTTGTATTATAGTCTCTGTTTCGTTTAATGGGAGGTCTATTGTTATCACTCTCGGACTTATCGCTTTTCGTTATGTTACTGCCCTTTCTATCGTACTTGCTATTATTATTCCGACCCTTTTTTCTGCTTTTTCCGTTGTTACTCCTGAGTATCTTAGAACACACCCGTTTTGTAATGCTTGCATTCCGTTACCCTTCTTTTTAATTTTGCCCAACCCCAGGATTTGTAATTTGTATTTTCTTATTTCTTCTGTTATTTCAACTTTCCCATTTACATCCCACCTACTGAATTTAAATTTTCCTTTTCTCGCCGTCCGTCTTGAATTATTCTGTTCTGTTCCGAGGCCACCTGTGTTTCTTTGAATCAACGCTCTCACCTTAAGGGTGATTAACCCACGAAGATGGGACCGGTTACCTCGGGACAGCTGGTATCGGGCTAACCCCCCGATGCTGGGGCGCCAGAGCCTCGTTAGTTGTCTAACAGGATGTACCGGCTGATTTAGGTTATCACTGTTCGTGTAGGTTAGGTTGGCATTTGAGTACGTAGGATGTTGGTACACCTCTTACATTCCAGCAATATAGCAAATGCTTTGGAAAAAATGAGAAACCGCTAGGAATTGATAAAAAAATGTATATCAATATCAATATCAATATATCAAACGTCTGAAAAAAGAGAAGGCGCTAGGAATAGATCAAAAATCTAGTGTACTTTTTAAAAATGTACCCATAAATTTTACTACCTTTCTAATAGCTGTATTAAATGCTTGATATATAATTGGAAATTTGCTGCAATTCTAATGTTTCCCAAACCTGGAAAATACCATGAAAACTTCACACAATACAGAGCTATTAGTCTCATCTCCATTGTATCCAAACTTGTGCAGTTTCGTTTAAATCAGTTTCTAGATCTAAATCACATACTCCTAAAACACTTGATTCTAAGGATATATTTTGGACTCCATTTTATCCAAAATATTTGTGTCGGACATACTCCTAATGCTTGCCTCGCAACTTACACTGATGTGATTGCTATAGTAACATGAAGTCTAATAAGGTATTGAACAACTTATCTATTGGTTCAACAACCGGTGTATCAAACTTTATAGGAATACAGAATACCTCAAAGCTTATATATAACAATATTATATCTTAAGTAATTCAATAAGCCATGCTGCAATTACAGTGCAACCGACAGGTGCTAACAAGTACCTAACAGTACCACTCAATCAACTAATAATTTAAGTTAGAGGACCTTATTAGTGATGTACATGGCCAAGAACAGCACATAGTGCTGAACTGGTATAAGCTGCATTAAAAAAAAGATCGTTACTACTACAACTTAAGTTTATATTAATTTTTGGTATTAAAATTCTCGCAACAAGTGTTATCATTTTTGTTTTGTAGTCTATTAAAGAAAAAAGAGTACCGCTATTTTTGTTTTCAAATGCCTCTTTAACTAAATCTAACGGAGTGTGTGTGATGAATATCATGCATTTGAACTCAAGAATCGATAGCTGGAGCACTCTAAGGGTAAGTAATTGGAAACAAAGAAGGAGGAAGACTAAAATATGCTTGTAGTTCCACAGTTAGATCGCGGGGGAATTAAAGATGGCTAATGATGATTGAAAGACGACAATAGATGTGATGTGCATAAAGTGCTTGGAAGGCTAGTAATCATGGAACTCTTAGGAGACGCAAGAGGCGGCCGCCCGTCCATTTCGGGGTAAGTGGGTCACCTCTCGAAAGTCTCGGGGTGCATCTGGCGCGAACGGGGGTGCGGGTCGCGAGCGAGGCGCCCGCCGCGCGGAAGGACTTGTTGCAACAAGTGGCATGCGTGAGCCGGCCAATGGAGAGGCGCTGTGTGGGCCGGCGGGGATGATATCAGCGGCGGTGACCTGGTGAAGCCAGTCCGCGCGTGGTGAGCGAATCCTTGCGCAATCGCGAGGTGTAGGAGTCGAGGGTTCCGCCGAGGCGCGAGTCAGAGGCGACGGGCACGGCGAGGCGGCAGGCGCCTGGGCGACCTGCCCGCCATGGACTAGTGCCAGTCCAGCGCCGCGGCACCTGGCTGGTCTGTCCACCCGAATGTAAGTACCAGCGCTGCTGGCTCTGCCTCATCCGCAGTACTCGCCCGGCCGGCCCGGCGTCGGCCGCTGCGAAGAGTAGCGGCCGGCGTCCGCGGCCGGCACGCTTGCATGGCTTTGCATTAGTTTATTGCGCGACGCTTTGACGGAATCGGGGCGAACTTTGCGTTCTTGGGGTGCGGATTATCGCGGCGCGCCACGCACGAACGAGCGGGCGCAACAGTTGGCGCTTCTTTTCGCTTTTATTTCTCGGTGCAACAAGTATTAGGGGCTGACTGGAAGTTCAATCAAAACTTTCGTTCCGAGGTGCGCGTCTGGCCGGTAAGTGACAAGGCAAAAGGAACTAAATTTTCGCTCCGTGGCTGATGTTCAAAATAATTTTCTGTTGTTCGTTTTAATTCATTTTGATTTTATTTTTTTTTAGATAAAATATTTATTAGTGAACAATCATCCTTTAAGTACAACTGACTGTCGTACGGAGTATGGTCGTGTATTTGTTGAAGTATTTTGACTTTTTTAAGATTTTTCGAAAATATTATATTTTTGTTATCTATTTCTTCTTGAACGTTCAAAATTTTTTGTTATTTTTAAATTACTTTAAAAAGGATAAGGTGGTGGCAGTTCTGTGTACTTTGCTATGTAGAAGCGGGAGTACGTTGTCATGTTAACCTTAAGAGGTTTGATGTTTTTTGCACGCTATGGTATATTTTATGCATCACATAGAAGCTAATGTAATTAAGCAATTTTGACTTAGATAATGGTGTATTTTTCTGTATAGGTAAACTGATCTTGATCTTTATCTTGCTCTTGTTAATATAAATGTAAAAATTGTTTGTTTGAAAGATTATAATTACGATATATATTTTAATCTTGATTACTTCTGTAATTTTTGCCAATAATACAAATGTTCTTTAACAAATAATTGTAGGAAAAAGTAATTTTAGTTATTTTACTTCTTCTTTGTATACTAGTAATATCAGTGTTCTAAGTTTTATATTTCTTATAACTACTTCTTCTTTTATTTTCATTCCCCACCTTTCTCTATCAGTTGCCTTAATTAGGTCCTTTTGTATCGTTCCACTTTAATCTAGGACTTCCTCTTGTTTTTCTTATTGCTCGTCTTATTTTCCAATATATTTTAGTGAGTCTCGTTGGATTTATTTTAACGTGTAAATATCAGTGCATTCTTCCTTATATATTTTCTGACGTTATCTAGTAGTTTTAGCACTGTTATTTATTTAGTTTACTTATATTCTTCTTTACTTTGTTATTTTTGTTTTAGTTATTAATTCTGATTATTAAATGTTTGTTGAAAGCAGATGTAATCTCATATTAGTTTCAACTCTGTCCATTTCTTTCTGTTTTAATTTTATTATTACTACTATATTTGTATTAACTTAATTTTTAATCTACTTTTATTTCAATATGTTGTAGTTCTTCTGCTTCTTTGCCATCAAAACTAAATAATTAGCAAATGCTAAATGCTCTATTGTAATTTTCTACATACCATAATGTCCCCATGTTGTCTTCTTTATATTCTTATTTTGTACTTTTATTATTTCGTCTATTAAAAACTTGCAAAGAAATAGAGGCTTAATGTACTTTATTGTCTTACGTGTGGTGCAGTTTTCAAAATTTTGGTGTTATTTATTTGTTCTTACATAAGTGAATGTGCACTTATTTAGTAATTCTGTACTTTCTATTGGCTATTTGTCTACTTTTGGTTTTTTTATATACTGTTCATATTCTTTCTTGATGCAGAATGAAAAATTTTTGGTAGGTCTATAACGCATAAATGTTGTCTTCGTTGTTTTTAATTGTTCGTTCCATTAATTGTGTTAATATAGAAAAAACGTTTGTTGTTTCTCTCCCCACTCTAAATTCGTTCTGCATTAGATGTAGGCAATTCTATAATTTTTATTTTAAACGATTTGCCAGAATTTTTCGTCGATATTTTCAGGTACAATTAGTAAAGTGAAGCTTTTGTAATTTTCGCATACTCAGCATCTCCTTAAAGATTGTCAAGAATATCGCTAATTCCCAGTTTGGCGAAATTTCTTTTTTGTAATTTTATTTATAAGTTTTCTGTAATGGCCTTAATGTTTCACATATTTCCAAATATTTCAGTGGTGATCTGACTGTGCCCTGGTGCTTTTCTTGTTTTTAGAATTTTATTGGTTTACCTGATTCTAATTTTGTTATTTCTTTACCAGTTTTTCTTCAGTTTTATTTATTAGATTTTCTAATTTCTAATATTTTTTAAAAATATTCTTTGCCTTTGTGGCAGCTTGTTCTTTAGTTAATAATTATTTTTGTATTATTTACTTTTCTGCAGTTTCTAAGTACTCCGTAGAATAGTTTTTTGGTTTCTGTCAGAGCGTTCTTCTTTTTTTGCTTAAATCTCTTTTGTGCTATTTATTTTGTCTTGATAACTATTCTTTTTTTATATTTTAGTAGGTATTTTGTGCCGCAGTGGTGTAGTGGATAGGCCGCTAGACTACGAAACCAAGAGTTGCGGGTTCAAATCCCGCTCTCGCCAATTTGATCGCTGGCACTTTTACAGCTCAGCTCGACTTAGGCTGCAATAAATGAGTGTCTGCCTGGCGGTGAAACTCTGGGGTAATAATAGGCGGTAGGTACATAGCGCTAGCCACGTGTACCGTAGGCTCTAGATTGTAGCAGACCTATCCTGATACGACCCCAAAGGGTTTTCGTGGCCTACTACGGAGAACAAAAAAAGCAGGCATCTTAACTTTGTTCTTTTAGATATGTTTTTTTTTCATGTCGCTTTCTTTGTTTTTTAGCTTCTTCGTCTGCCCACTTAGTTTTTTTGTCTGTACGGTTGTTTCTCTACAATTTCTTTGCATTCTCCAGAAGGCATTTTTAAATATTTTTCATAATTTTCGTATATTCTAAATTATCTGTGTTATAAGCTTTTAATTTTGGTTTTAATTTAGCTTTGTATTTTTTTTCAAGGTTGTACCACTATTAGTTATTATTTATTTCTCGGTTCTCCTATTATTTGTACATATCTTTTTATACTCTAAAATTTAAGTCTCCTGCTATTATTATTTCATGTTTTGCTCCATGTACTGTTTATTATAGTTTATTGTAATATTCTTCTATTATTTACATTTCTGTATCTTTATTTGGAATGTAGGCTGCATTATAAATTTCTTGTTTATTGTTATTTGCAATTTTATTGTTAGCATTCTGGAATTTATTTTTTCCAATTTACTATTTTATCCCTCTAATTTTTATTCATCAGCTACACTGTTTTCTCTTTTGTCCTTATTGCTGTGCCTACTACATTGTAAATTAACGGATCCTCTTCTATTAGTTTATAGACATAACCTTTAAGTTTTGTTTGCAATGATTCTATTTTTTTTCCTATTAGTTTTTTTTTACCCTTTAGTATTATTATATTTTGGATTTCTATTTCTATTCTGCGATTTTTCTTTTCTTCGCTCCTTTGAAGTGTAACTTTGTTGAATGTTTTTATGCGCTTGCGATTATTGTATATCGATGATTCTGGTGTAAATTTGTGCAATGCGTTTTAAGTGTGGCACCTTTTACAACATATGTTTCAAAACGTACAGCATTGTGCTGTAAAAAAGAAACTAAAACGATTTGTAGACGGGGTTATTAGAATAAACAGGAGAGGTCAGGCCATTCTCAAAATCGTTCCTATAAACTAACTAAGACAAAAGGCACCCAGAAACATTATATATATCAAATGGTTCTAACAAAAGGTGCGAGGGTTGTAGGCGAGCTTCGTGGGTGAAATGCGTTCCCTGAGTGACAACGAATTTTTTCATACTACAACAATTTCTGTAAAGTGACTGTTTCAATAACGTTAATGCACTAAACAAACACTAAATGAAATTTTAATAATAATAAAAAAGACAATAATTAATATTTAATGTTATATCGATATGAATTTGCAACTGTTATGGTTGTTATGGATATATCCATGTATCCATGAAAGGTTGTAATATGCTTTCGTTTTAATTATTTTCTCCCATTGCACTTTTATGTTATTATTTTGTTATTTTGCTATGATTATTTTTTTTAATATTAATATTTTACTTCATTATTTATCTGCTCTTATATTTTGTTGCACCTTTTCGGTTTCTATTCCAAATTTTCTTTTATCACGTAATTTTTAATGTGTATATTTCGATATATTATTTAGTTTAAATGTTTCCTTTAGCTTGGCTTACTTCCTTAGTGTTTGCTTTTCGAACTATGACATTTTAAGATCTACAAAATGTTGTTTGTTGTATGAGAATTACATAATAAACTTGTAAAGGTTAAATAAAAAATATTTTTATTAGTAATTTTAGTACTTTTTATACTTGAAAAATATATTCACTCTGATATCTATGAATGTTTTTAACGTATGTTTTATGCACATTTGATTGTTTTTTTAAATTACTTTTAGTAGTTATTTTCAATTATTCTAGACCCTTGCTAACGTTATTCTTTATGAATTTTTTATTTAATAATCTATAATTTCTAGCTATGTTAATTTCCCCATAAAGATATTCTGGTGTATCTTTTGTCTCTTTGATTGTTAGGAGTCTAGCAATTTTATCTTGTTAAAAAATTCTTAATGTATATTTATACTAAGTATTTTGTTATTTACTTTATCTACTATTGATAATTTTCTTTATATTTTGCAGTGGTGAGGCATAATTTGCGATTTTAGTCTATTAAAGTGTCACTAAGTCGAAATAGAGATAACACCGTTTTTTAATTTTCTGTATATGGTTATTTCTTTGCTATTTTATGGTAGTTTTTTTGTAGGATATAGTTAACTTTTAGTTTTGAAGGTTTCTTAGCAAAATCAGTCATTGTAGTTCCATGCAGAGATCAACATAATTACTTAAAACAGTTTTTAATGTATTTTTTATATATAATTTCTTAGTTCTTGTTGTAGTTAAAATTTTTTGAACAGAGCTACAGATTGTAAAATAGTAAAAAGGCGTACAATATGTCATCGATAGGTTGGAATACATGGCAGTGATGCGAATAGACCTGGGTTTGATCCTACTCAGTCAATAAAAATAATTGAGCACTTAAAATAATTTTGAACAAGGAATAATAATGCATTAGTTTAAGGTGCAATGGTTACCATATCACCTTATAGTAGGTGCGCGACCATAGCGCAGTATGAACCGGATAGTTCGCAGGCTATGTTTTTTTCTGTTAGAGTGATAGAAGTATCAACAAAAAGGCCAAATTTGATATTGTCAGTTTTTCATTTTATAGAAGATGGTTGTAATTACGAAATAGATAAAAAGCAAACCTTAGAACAAATTGGTGCAAAAAAATGATGCACAATTAGTATGTCAGATATTGTCTTGTGATATATTGCATTTAAAGCAAAGCTTTGAAAGAATGTCAGGTTAAAACAAGTTATTAGCGTAAATAATAAAATAGGAGTAAGAGACAAAACGTTCACTGGATAAGCAATTAAAAAACATTGCCTTTTTAAAGTTCAAAAGATTTCGACAAGCGAAACTAATTTTCAGTATAAACTAAAGTGCTTTGTTATTTTAAGATAAAAAAATTAGATTTACAGTAAAATCCTTAACTGTTTAGAGCTCTTTTAAATAGTACCGGGCTGTAGAAATTCTCCTAATTAGGCAAACATTGCTTTTATCTTAAGATTGATGTCGCTTCAATATTTGAAGCGACCGCTTCCTCATCTAAACACCAGAACAAAGTAATTAGGATATAAGGCCTTATCAACACTATTCGTTTTTTCCCCAGCAAAATGTAAAATATTTTTAAATGTAAGTCTCCAAACTGTCATTTATGTTCTAATCTTGCACTAGTTAGAAGATGGCGGCTATTTACAGTCGGTCCCAAAAGACAAATTTAGAATATATGTTTTAAATGCGCATGCTTGCCTTCAATCTTGAGCTAACTGAAACTACGAACGGGCAAAAACCGAGATAGGAGCGGAATCAGAGCGCCAGTATGAATAATCTAATGGGTTCGTCAAACAGAGCTCTTGGTGATGTAAAAAATAGACGATGACAAGAAAAGCTAGAATTTGCTCAATATATAAAGCTTGAAATAGGAGGCAAACTTTTTTTCGTAACTTAATCATACATATGTAGACTTAGGGAGGGGAGTAATTTTATTGTAGTTCTCAAGTACTTAAGAGAGCAGCTAAAGGGAACAGTCGTAGTTACTCAACAACAATCATCTCGTTAAGAGCAGTGCGTACTGAAGGTTTGGTGTGTCGAGTCCAATAAGACGAACACAACCCAATAATTTTCTTGGTGTTCACGCCGGCACTTGAAAAAGTAAGTGAAGTAGTCATTTACAAATTGAAATGAAATCTCATGAGTTTATTTATCTTTTACTTTTGTACTATTATTATTATTATATTTAGTTTAATTTTTCAAATATCATTATACTTTTTTACAATTTATGTTTATTTTTATTTTATGTTAACGTTTGAAATTTTATTTAAATAGAATTTATTCTCATCTCTTGAGCCGCCGCCGTAGTTACGAACCTTGCTTCTCTGTCGGTGAACCTGGCGCGAACTCATGGATGTATGTGACGTCATAGTATTTAAGGTTGCATGTTAGTAGATAAAAAATCTCATATCTTTTTGGTTTACTTCTAAATTACTTGTTCTTTTTTTATAACTTTGAAGGAATATAAACATCTTAATCAAAGTGATCTACCCAAAAATATCGTTGCTTAATAATTTCAATTATTTGACTATTTCAATTTATAAAAATAATCTTTCTTTTGGTAATTTTAAGTGTTTGCTTTGTGTCATTTTAAACTTATGCTAAATAAAAAAATGAATATATAATTTATCTATTAGAATTTTTTAAATACTAATTTCTAACATTATGCACTGATTTAATTTTATCAACTTATGAATAAGAAGGAATCTGAAATATAATCAATATGCGGTAGTGTTATATGCGCGCAATAGAAGCTGCAGAAAAGAGAATTTCTAATAATAAAAAATTAAATGTAAAAGCACATTAGTAAATTTTCATTCCTCTAAAGCATTAGTCCATTAGAACCATTATGTATATTTTTGGATTTCTTTTGAGAGTCGTTTAACCCCCATCTTTGGTAGTACTTCAGTCTCGTGCACTTATACTTTTCTCATTTTCCTTTACCTCACTTTTTCCAGATAGTTTGCTTCTTCTACTAGTCTATACAAGTCTCTTACTCACATAGGATGTAGATGTCTGCCTCTGTTTTTCTGCCACACCACCTGCAACTCAAGTCCCCATTGTGAAATCCTATTTTATTAATGTTTTTTAAGAAAACAAAACCTTGTGAGAAGATTCATTATATAATTCCTGCTTTGTGTAACAGTTACTTAGTTCGTTTACGAGATGGTCTTTTCTTGAAGGTTTTTCTATGTCTTCGTTTAGTTAGATTTTCTCGGTCGTTTTTATATTGCTTCTTAACCCATACTAACTTTCTGGCTTCGTATTGCACCTTTAGTACTCCCAAAGCCGGTTCGGGGCCTATATAAGGAGTTGATGATTTTTCTTGTTCTAGCTCTTAAACTTTCTCTTTACTTATTCTGCAGTGCCCTAGCACCCCATAACCGAGTTAGCTTGTTGTGGTCTGTCGGAGCTCTAAGTTTTTCGTGGCATTTCCAATAAGCCTGGATGTTACCTTCAGGTTCTTTGACGCCTTCAGGAATATTTGACTGTCCATAAATATATTGATTCACCTTTTTTTTATTAATCCTCAAATTATTTTGTCTAGCGCAATGCACTATAGCAAATATCTCCGCTTGAAAAACGGATATGTATCTTCCTATTGAAAAGCTTAACTGCTAGTTTTTTCTTCTCAGTATATGTCTGTATATCAGAAATGTTTCCAGTTCTGTTTCTTTTGCTTATTTCGTTTACACGTTCATTTGGATCTCGATATTAACCTCAAAATTCAAGTTGAATATGAATTCTATCGTCATATGATTTACTGTTATATCGAGTATGTCTCACTTCCATATTATACTTATGATGTATGTTGCAAAGTCTATAAAGAGCTACTTCTTCCTCTTTCACGATTTTAAAATGAAGAGGAGAGAAGGTCTAGCTGTGTGACCATTGCTATCTTTGCTGGTGTTACTTTTATGGCGTCCGTTATTCCCAGACAAGCAAGTCTTTGTATTTTACTTTAGTACGGTTATAGCGGTTCTTTGCTTCATCTTTGTCCGTCATATAAAACGTTATCACAGGTTTGGCTACCATGGTGCATATTCAATACAGTAATTTCGATTTTAGACTTAATGTTTTTCCATTTGGATAACAATTATCGTTGTCTTCCACTTCTTTTTGCCTTTTTTAATGCAGTTTGAGTCTAAGATCACTCTAAGATATTTTAACTTGTCTCATAACTTTATTTCTATACATCTAAACCTAAGAGGTCTCAGTCCTAAGTTTCTGTTTCTTGTAAATGCTACTGTGACAGATTTGGAAAGACTTATATTTAGTTCCTTCGCAATTGATCAGTTTGTAACTAGATTTAGAACTCTTTACGTATGCCCCCCAACTGGATTGTTAAATTTTTCCTGAAACAGTATGACTAAATCATTCGCATATCCCAGTGCTCTGTATCCATTACCTTCAAGTGTCTTTAATAGTTCGACCATTAAAGCACCGGAGGAAACATTTTAGACTCTCTCTCCCTCTCTCTCTCTCGAGATTATTAAACCTATCAAGGGAATTACGATCTACAACGTAATGTCTTATCAGCATATATTGAATGTTTGTGCTTTTCATTGTTTCCACACTTTTTGTGGTTCTAAATGTTTTTATTAATTTTTTGAGTTGCTTATTCTATTGTTTTGATGGTTTGTCTTTTGTATAAAAAATTTTACATGTTGATTACAATCAGGAAATATTCTATGGTTGTTGCATCGAACCATGTTCTTAAATTATTGATGCATTCTGGTTTTTGTGGTTTTTGTTTTTTATTATTCAATTACATAACAGTTTGAAAAATTGAGAATCCTTTAATTGAAAGAATGTAGAACATCTCCCATGCCTTTAAATTAATAAAGCTTTTGGTTTTCACAAAGTAGTTTTATTTTATTTGTTGAGCTTTTTGGACAAATAAATTTGGCTGCTTCTTTTAGTTTACTACTCTACAGTACTTTATTTGTTATACATTAATTACAAATATCTTTCCTAGAGTTTGGCGTAAAAATTGATTTTATCATTTCTATATTGATCAGCCTCGCACTGTTTACAGGAATTATCAGTTGATGGTACAATAAAGTACACAGTAGGTAACTGTGTTTGATCCCGTATAAGATTATCTTCTTTTCTGAATTCATTTTTTCTACTCTAACGTCTATATTATGGTTTGACACGCGTGTTTGTTATTTAAGAAATCTACTTTGTGCTGAACGACGTACAAAACGTTCTTAACACATCAGCACAACTACTATTAATCTCAAAGGAGCGTATCGTCAATTTTAAGGAAGACTTTTATTTGATAAAATAAAGTAAAATTTATAAAGCATTTACAAAATATTATTTATTATTATATAGTATTTCATTGCAACGATTTTGTACTTTGGAGATTGAGTTTACAGAGTAAGATGCTATAAGCGAGTGCCATATCTCTCGGATCAGCTGGGATAATTATTTTACCTTTTTGAGCTCTATGTAGGGCCAGTTATTTTCCGAATATTGCTTTATTCACTAATTTTTGGGTTGCTTGGAGTGACACAGAGACACCATTTTAAATATCTTTTCAAAAATAGTCCGAATTTTAAAACAATACCACTTGCTTCGTCTGCTGAGAGCAACTAAGTAACAAAGTGCAAAGTGTACTAGAATGCGTTCTAAGGATGTCGAAATATATTTGGATGCGTTTTAGTAGATACCGCAACATTTTTGAAGAAACACTGTATTGCAGAATGTAATTTTTCATTTTCGTTTCTGAAATTAAACTATATTTGGATTTTTAATATTCACGTTAACTATATATGAATTGAAGAAAACATTAATTGAATTGATTGTATTGTAATGTAGAGGAATTTTAATTGTGTTTTCTTGAGGATTGGGATATTGATAGTAGACGTTCTTTAGATATTTGATAGTATCACGTACATTAACTCAATTAATTTATGGGGAAACCACCAGGTCTAGAAATGTTTTTTTTTTGTTATCAGGGGATTAGATTTTTTTATTTTTATAAGTTGTCCTGTTCATTAACAGGCAGTTATTAATTAAATTTTACCCAATTGGCAGTTTTTATCATAAGATAAACATTTTTGTTAGTATAACATCTAAATATATTACAGTTGTTTGTTTAAAGCTGCAGAGTACATTTCAGTATATAAATTTTCATGATTAAAGTCAATAAGTGTGCATTTAGAACAACATAGTTTTGGTTTAAATGTAATGGAGTATTTAATGCGCCGCAACAATAGCATATAATAATATTAAATTGCACTGGCACGCTACGCTTTTATAGCTCATGCGGCTATTGGTTTGTATTTGACATTAAATTAATAATAATTTCTATTTTGTATTGTTTTGACCAAACGGATCCGAAGAATACTAACAATTTAAATTATAAATTTATTACAATTTTTTTAATAGTAATAGAATTTTATAATATTAATTAATAAAAACATTTTAATGACTGAAGGTTAAGAAAAATTTGCTCCAAACATTGCAAAAATGCTGATTTGGATGTTAAATTGTGTAGACACGAATTCTGTTTAAAAACATCGAATTATACAGAGCTATTTGTAAAATTTTGTTACCGGGGTTTATTATTTAAATTTAATATAAGGGGAGTTCAAAGATTTATGAAGTAGGGAAAAGAGGTGTTATAGTAACAATGTATCTTTTTATGTGAAGCTTAAATATTGTTAATTTTTCACTTTTTCTTGTTATAGAATAAATAACATTCAAAAAAGAGTTTAGATTATGGGGGCATAGGGAGTTCAATGTTTGAAAACTACAATTCTGAAGAAAATCCATTGCAATATTGTCTCTACATATAATATTCTCTTCTGTATTAAGTTTTTGGTTTATTCATAATATGATTATACTGATATTTGTTATACATGTACATGTATAATGAATTGTGCACTCAAAGTGTATGAACTAAAATTCCGATGCTTTTAGGCTTTTGTACATATGAAAAAAAGCTTATTGCGTATCTCTATCCGTCTGTCTGTTTGTCCGTCGCTTTTTTCAATTTCCTGTATTTTTGCGTAATATGCCCGAAGGATTATCGCGCTGGACGATAGCTGCCGTCTGGCGGAAAAACTAAAACTTTGTAATTGCACCTCTTACCAATAGTATGAGTTTAACTTTGTAAATATTAAAGCAACGTTTGGCTATCTTTATTATTGAGCTTTAAAAGACTGTTGCTATTGCATTAATCAGACGACGCAAAAAATGCATCACGAACGGGTTTTACGAATTTTGATAATTGGGATACATGTGCACGACAACTGTGATTGGCCTACAGTGTGTATGCAATCAGGTAATTCATCTCACTCATTTATCTAACATTGACGTAAGTGACGTAACATAAGTGCTCGAGTGATTTGCAAGAAAATGGGTACCACATCCGCCGAAGCAGCCCAGGCAGTTGCATTGTTGCGAATGGGCCTCAGTCAGAGGGCCGTGGTAAATCAACTAAATCTGAGTCAATCAGCTATATCGAGGGTATAACGTTGGGACCGGGAAACCGGTGGCTACGTCCGCCGACAATAAGGCGGCTGTAGGCGCGTGACAACGATTAGTTTCTCATTTCAACATCCTTAAAAATCGACATATGATTGGTATTGACCTCAAGCAAAAGCTGAATGCGATCAGAGATGTTCGCGGTAGCTCTTAGGCAGTAGAAGAAGACTGAAGGCAGTCAACCTGATCTTAAAAAAGGCAGCTACGGGTCTCTAGCTAACTGCAGTCTAAAAGCAAGGGCAACTGGAATTTGCTTGCAAACTGCTCGATTAGAACCACATTCATTGGAGTTAGATATTATTTACGGACGAGTTTTGAATCCAACTGAACATGTTTGGGATGGGCTTAAGCAAAGACTCCAGGCCAGAAATCTTGCACCAGGAAGCGTGATGGAACTGAGAGCGGCGTTGATTGAAGAGTTGTAAGCAATCCTTCAAGACAGCATAGGAAAAGTCATCAGATCCATGCGTAATCGCTTGGAAAGTGCAATTAGGAGTAGAAATGGCACCATAATTTATTGAAAAAATTATCAAATTAATTCAACTGAGGATTTAATTTTTTTCCCTTTCATAATCACCTTTTTCCTTTCAACTTTTTTGTGTTACACATATTCTTAGGCCCATAACTTTGTCAGAACAGGTCCGATTCCAATCAAAGTGGTATCATTTTTTTAAACTTTCAAACAGTACACTGAATTTTACTTGGAATGTTAATGGAGTAGATACATATTCTCTCAAAACTCTAGCATGTTGTTGAGTCGATTGTTTTGCTCTCACGTATATAAAACCCGGAATATCTGTGGAACATTGTTCAATTGATGCCACCTTCTTTGTTATTTTCGTCATTATGTGCAAATTAATTTGGTTTGATTTTTTTTGTCGAGATATTTTACAGATTGTTCAAATTTATTTTATTAATAATATTCTTTATTTTTCTGTATCTAAATATCTTCCTGAGTATTTTTGAGCATTTTGCTAACAGAGTGACATTTTATGATAGGAAAGACCATATGGAGTCATTTACTATTTGTAAAAAAGTAAGAACAAAGCATCTCCTAACAGCAGATTTTTGTCTTGGGTGTTTGGGTTTCATTTCTGGTCACACTTGTTTTGGAATTAGTAATCAGATAATTCGTTATAGATGCGTCGACGAGTCGGATAATTCACAATTTTTAGCGTCTTCCTTTTCTGATACGTTTTTACTAGAAATATAATCTTGATATTCATTAGCTAATTATTTAAGCCTAGTTTGTATCAACAATATACTAATGCTATAGTTCCCCTCCACTTACTGTACATAAAATAAACGCACTTTGAGAATGCAAGAAATATATAGGTTCCAATACCTACAAGTCCTAACAAGTTTGTAAGCAATGTTCGTATATGTATGTGTGTTAAAACAAATTACTGCAAGTTCTAACACATTTCTGAGTCGATCCTCACAAGTAGTAAAACTGAAGTGACAATAGATGCACCAAACAACATTTAAAGAACTGTATAGTTAACAACCACGTGGGGTTAATTAGTTAATTTTTAAGGGGGTATTTTTGATGTTTTAAACTTAAGAAAGTGATTGAGATTAACATATTCCCTTTAAGTGGACATGCATAGTCACTAAGCTCTTACAACAAAAACAACACAAAACCTAAGAATTTATTGTAAGTTTACTTTTTTTGGTGCCATTTTATGATCACAATTTCATCAATTGTAAAGACATCCAGCTAACCTTAGAATATTACTTGCTCTGTTAGAAGCCACGCTCCTTCGCCCCTCTTCTTTTAAAAATAGTTTGTAAAGGTTATAAAATTATTATGATTTACTAGTTCAAATTATCTCTATCATCGTTTATTTCAAATACCACTAAAAATGAGGAAAGTTAAAATAAAGCCATTTTAATTGTTGTTAGATTGTTGTTAGATTGTTCCGAGCAACAAAAATAGTGTAATTTAACTTAATTATCTAAGGGATGTTTGCTAGCTTAATGATGTTTCTGGCAGTGAGCATACCAAAGGAGCACAATGTGCAAGCCATCATTTGATTACAAAAAATATTAAAGCGCTGATTTATTTTTTGCCTACAAAACCAGTTAGGTCGACAGAAACAATCGCAAAATTGTAAATTAAACTGCCAATTCTAAATGTTTATGTTGTTTCAAAGCTCAGCTCTGCCGGCGCAAAACTAACTGCAAAGTTTCAAAACAAAAAAGCGATAAAGTTCATATTAGAGCTTCGGATATTTCATCATGGAATACTGGATTTCACGGAACTTCAATGGAGCTTTTAAGCTTTTAATGAAATTTAAAATCTAATTTTTGCAAAGCTGATTAAAAATGTTAATGTGTAATGCATTTAATAATTCTCATTAAGTCCGATGCGAACTAAATGCGATTAAGGATTTTATTTATTTCTTTAAACAACTAATTAAAAATACACGTGCAAATGCTACGATAACAAAATGTTGATTTAAAAAAGATTATTCATATATAAGAAGATTAAATTGCTTTTTAAAGTTTGTTTTTTATATCACGGAGTGATCATTAAACTTAACTAAAAAAAGTTTAGTATTTTGGTATGCAACAACTAGTCATATTTATTATAAAGAATTTTTTAGTGTACAAAAAACAATAATGTGACTTTTGTGTATGTTTAAGAAATTTTTTAAAGATGATTAAATATAGACCAATGAAAAACACCACATTTTTCATATCTGAGAGCTTTACTAGTCATCCTTACCAGTTTACGTTAAGATTCTTGTTAAGTGTGTTTTTTGATTATATTTCTATTTAGATAAACGAAAAAGTCTCTCAATTTTCTATATTAACTCTGTTTTGAACTTAGTTCTTATTGCATTCTAATTGGTGTAGTCGTAATTAGTTTTCTTCATATTTTTTATATTATATCTTCTTTCTTTATAATATATTCAATCCGTAGGGAACTAGGCCGGGAGAATAAAGAGGTCTTGTTAATATAGGTAAAGATTGGAAAGTTCCGTATGATGCAACAAATGTAACTTGTTTGTTGATTATCTGTACAAATTAGTGTATAATATTTAACAATGTTTACCTCAGCGATTCCTGTTGATAGACGTACAAAAGTTTAGAATTTCTAATTAACTTCTTCGCTACCTTCGCAGATGTTAAACAAGGTTTAATCACAAATCTTATGTTACTTTTAATCATTTATTCTGACGAGTATTTAAATTTAAACAAATGAGCTTCTTACAACAATGAAGAAATTGAGAGCATTGGCAGTGTAAAATTTCAATTTATAAAATTATTGGGTAGCACCTTCTAAATATTTTACGACTTTACAATATATTTTGTATCATTATACTGTGTTTTTCTGTCTTATAATGTATTCAACTTGATCCAACTTTTATTTGCAGTTGTTTTGGAACTTACGTTCTGTTATATGCCGTCTTTTTTACTTTCCTTGTCCTATAATAAGGAAAGTAATGTAATCGGCGGAAATTTGACCTACCCGGTTTTTCACATTTCTGGACGAATTATAGCCTCAGGAGAGCAAAAAAGTTGGTTTGAACCATTGGTTCGTGTGCGTGTGTGTGTGTGTGTGTGTGTCTGTCTGTCAGTAAACAGGAGAATCTCGAGAACCGTAAGAGCTAGAGACTTGAAATTTGGCATGCAAGTTACTTGTAGGTAGGGGACGCAGTGTGAAGCTTTTGGTAAAAATCGGCCGTACCGTTTGGTCGCAAGGTCTTAAAATCGGTCGCAAAGGGGTCGCGAATCTAAACGGTTGAAGATACAAAAAATTCATGAGAATAAAAATGATTTGTTATCACGAGATAAACATGAATTTAAAGTAAAAGTTGATAAAATAGGAACTCGAAAAAAAATTGAAGCCGAGGATTTTTGCCAGAATTACCCAAATAATAGGATAAGGAAAGTCGTGTGATGTTTACACCAGATTTTTATATGCTGTTGTCCCATCTTTTGTTTGGCTGTCACATTTTTCTATTCCTACTAGGTTCTGTAATTTGTGTATTTCTGTTATTTAAACTTTTGCTTGGGTTACACATTGAGTGGTTTTCGCAAATGAACAAATTACAAAAATAAATCCAATACTTAGAGTCTCATTGTTTATTGTGTATGATCATTAGAGCTTCCTTGGAATTTGTTCACGCGTTTGAGAATTGATTATATTAAGTTTTGTAGCCTAGGAAGGTATTAAACGGAGTGAAAGTTGAAAAAGAGGATGTTGAATGGGAAAGCCGCCCACGTTAGACATTAGTCATGGTAATGGACGCTAGTGAGTGTTAACAAGTGGATCCACTAGGAAGTATTTACAGTTGAGAATATTTATCATAAAATTACAATCAGCTATTTATATATATTCTTATTGTCTTTTTCCATTAGTGTTAGGTGCATAACATACAATATTAAATGTACTTATATTATTTTATTTTTATTTCTTTGACAATTTTATCTATGTTTATATTATACCCTCTTTCTGTATTTACTGTATCTGGGATTTCTGTTGGTTTAGCCTTTTAATTGTTAATTCTATTTACAATTGGACAATTTTTTTAGCCTTTTTAATACATCCCGTACTAGCATTTTATCAAAAGCTTTTTGAAAATCTACAATGCATACGTAAGCTAGTTTTGAAACTATTATTCACTTTTAGATTAGCAATTATATTTAACATTATTTTTCTTATCTGAATCCCGATTTCTTTTCTTCTAGATTTTTTTACCATAATTGCAAATTCCGTGGTTTTAAATTTTACTTTGAATTATTTTCCAAGTTAAGCGTTTATTATATAGTTTAGATGCCGTTTGTATTTTGTTAGTTCACAAGTATTTCTTGTTAGCTAGTGTTTTACTTTATTATATATGTACTTACATTCCTTTTTCATTTACATTTTTTTCTTACCTTTATAAGTGCCGATCACGTCATTATCCTTCAATTAATTATCCCTCAAAACTTCTTAGTTATTTTTGTGTGCATGTTTTTTTCCTTAGCGTTTAGTTTTGTATTGTCTATGGTTATTCTTGTCTGTTTTCTTTAGGGTTGTCCTCGTTGGTTTTATGAACATTGCCGTTCTTTGTACGTGCATCTTTGCCAATTTTTCAATGATCTATTAGGTAATAAGTTTTGTTTTAAAGCATGTTGTTACCTAATGATTTCTACTTTTATTTTTAATTTGCATTGGATTTGTTTTAGTTAAAGCGTAACGTAGGGAACATACATATTCTGGAAGTAAATTAGCTTTGAATATTCAGCAGCAAAATGTTACTGATGTATGGACATAAGAATTTTTGCCTGCATAAAATAATAATATGTAGCTTATTTTAAAAAAAATTCCACGAGACTAGTATCTTCCATTGCGCCCAATTTTCTACAAACTTGTCCCATTTTCCTCTAGACAAATTTATTTATCGTATGTTTTGGGTTGTCCAAGCATACTTGCCCATCAAGATATGCTTGACATTCTTCAATAGGCCGCGCCTAAAGAAGATTTGCGGATCACCTTTAGGTACAGAATTAATATTATTTTTCCTTAAGAAGTCTAGTTATTCTGTAATAATGATATGAGCCAAGATCGGATGACAACATTATATATTATTTTCATGATGAATATTAGCAAAATCAATAATTTTCATGACATTGGCCTCTACAGATGTATCTCTAATTCTTTCGAAGTGAGATTGTAAAATTTCTGCTTTAGGAATAGCGTACCAGTCCAAAATTTTCTCAGCAGATTTTGCATTGATAATTTACTTCATTAGGATAATTTTCGATGTTAGATCTAGCGATACTGACCTTATTCTTTATTTCTTAATTATTATCTACAACGATAAATATGTTTTGTACAAAATGTTAACAAATTAATGCTAGCTTAGCACTGCTTTCTTTATAGGTTTTTTTGACTAATTCCTAGTCGCAATTCTGTAAAAAAATTATGCGAAGAACTGGAAAGTTGCGAGGTAATTTGCATGAAGACTTTCTAACTCTGTTTTCAGCGTATTGTATAAGTTTGTTGATTATTTTTTTTTATTAACTCCTTTAAGCTTACAATCTGTCCGATGGACAATAAGTAATTAATATGTAGAGAGTGACAGATTACATTAATGACATGCAGGAGATAACCTCCAGCGAAATTACTCCTTTAAAAATATTTTAAGTAAGACAGTATGACAACAGACAGTAGGTCTGTAGATATGCTAATCCTAATTAAATCTGTCTATTAGGTCATTTGGTTTGAATCTCTTAAGCCTACGCACTTCACCAACAGCGTTTGTGAATAAATCACGCGCGAGCACATTAGGGTGGACTTTAGTTCTGGCACTGTAGGTTTCACTAAACCGTTTGATTTCGTCTTTAATCGATGACACTTGTAAATTGTTTGCAATTGTTGTGTTGGGAACATACCAGGGGGCATCAACTGTTGTTCGTAAGATTTTATTCTGAAACCGTTGTAAGGTTGCCAGATTAGAGTTACTTGCACAACCCCACAGTTGCATCCCATACGTCCAGATAGGTAACAATTTATTGTCCATGGTTAACTGCGACCTTCTACCGATCAGCCAATACATTTGTCTAAATTTCAGGCCAAGTTGCTTTCGTTTCGTGAAAATATGTTTTTTCCACGTTAGGCGTCTGTCCAAATGCATACCCAAATATTTTGAGTCGTCTGCCTGGTTCAACTGATGACGGTTTACACAGACTGAGGACACGTGTCTCTATTTAGAGTGTATGTCACGTGTATTGATTTATGTTCACTAGCTTGGATTTTCCAGTTAGTGAGCCAAGTTTGTATGAGTTTTAAGTGGTCCTGGAGATGTTGGGATGCGATTGTTGGGTCGGAGTGTACTGCTAGTACTGCAGTACTGTTACTCGTTGGAAGGTCAGTCGTATATACCGTGTATAAGACAGGTCCCAAGACACTACCCTGTGGCACTCCTGATTGGATTGGGAATAGTTCGCTGTGTTCGTCCTGATACTTTACGAAAAAGTGTCTGTGGGTTAGGTATGATTGTAGTGCAATCACAAAGCTGGATGGGAGACATGCTTTAAGTTTGTACATAAGAAATTCGTGCCAGAATTTGTCAAAAGCCTGGCTAATATCTAGAAATGCTGAAGAGCAGTAAATTTGAGCTTCAAATGTAGTGTTTATTATACCGTGGTGATTTCTAAACCCGAACTGGTGATCAGGAATAAGGCTGTTTTCATCTAAAATTGGTTTTAATCGTTTTAAGAAGAGTTTTTCGAAAACTTTTGAAATGACTAGCAATAAGCTTATTGGGCGATAGGACGCCGGTTCTTTGGGATTCTTGTCAGGTTTTGGCAACATTATGATTTGTGCCACTTTCCATGTAGTGGAGAAGTAACCAAGTCTCAATACTGCGTTGAATATTTGCTGTATGGCTTTGTACGCTTTAGTTGTGAGTTCTTGTAGTACCTTTCCGGTAATCAAGTCAAAGCCCGGAGCTTTTCTGGAGTTTGTGTGCCTGAATGTATCTTGGATTTCAGAAACTGAAATTTTATCTATTGGAAGATCCAGTTGATAAGGTGCAGTAAGAAATTCTCTAACTTTAATTTCATTCTCTACTGTATCTATTTCATGCGGTTTAAACACAGTGGCTAAATGGCTAGCAAATGTTGCGGCCTTTCCTTTGGCACTTCTAGCCCATTGATTATTTGGATCTAAAAGCGGTGGGGTGGATGTTTTTGGCCTTTTCAAATTTTTGGTTGTTTTCCAGAGCGAGTAATCTGTAGCTGTTAGATTACTGAGGTATTCGCTAATAGCTTCATTTTTAATTTGTAGTAATACATTTTTCAATCCTTTGCTGTGTTATTAAAGTTTTTCTTATCGCATTCGCTTATTGTGAGTTGCCATCTTTTTCTAAGTTTTCTTCTTTCACTAATTTTTTCTTTTAGTATAAGTGGGATTTTTTCTTTAACAGTAGAATGATGTTGATTTAGTGTAGCAGTCCAAGCTGCTTTTTGTATTGAGGTGCTGAGATCGATTACTGCTAAGTCCAGGCCTTCTGGTGTTCTCAGTGGTACATTTAAAGTAATTAGAGTGTCTAAAGTTGTTTTGAATACTTCCCAGTTCGTTTGCTTGCTGTGTAATGTGGGTTGTTTCTGTTTTTCTAGGATGTGTGAGTGAAGCGTTATTATGAGTGGTGAGTGATCGTATGAGAGATCAAAGCATGCCTCTGTCTTGAGTTTCTTTAGATCAAGTCCTTTTACTACCCCAAAGTCTATTAAATCTGGAAGTTTATTCTTATCAGTAGGCCAATATGTTGGCTGTCCGGTGGATATTGCAGTGAGGTTGTGACTTCGGAAGGTTTCATACAGTTGTCTGCCTTTCGGTAGAGTTATTCTTGAACCCCAGGGTTGATGTTTGGTATTCCAGTCACCTGCAGAAATGAATTTGTTTCCCAGAGTTTTGAAATAATCTTCGAAGTCTTGCTGTTTGTTGTTATACTTTGGTGGGCAATATACCGCTGAGATGTTTATCGTTCCTACTATATCTTCTATAGCTACAGTAGTCGCTTGTAGATTTTCTTTGCAGTAGTGTTGTAGTTCGTGATGCTTGATTCCTTCTCGGATGAGGACTGCTGTTCCCCCATGTGCAGTTCCGTCAGGATGCTTGGTATCATATATGTGATACCATGGGATTTTTAAGTAACTTTGATGAGTAAAATGTGTTTCGGATATTAACATGATATCTAGGTTATGTAATTGTAGGAATAGTTTAACTTCTTGTGCGTGCAGGCATAGCCGTTGGCGTTCCATACACCTATTTTAAGTAACTGAGCCACTAAGACATTTTATTTACGAGCGTGGAAATAAGATTCAGTATGGTGCTCATTTGTTTGATGAGGTCTTTCATCATATTTTTCACTTCAACTATGTCACTCGTTGGGGTAGTCTGCACGATTGGGTCTGATTGAGTTGGACTAGCTGCCTGTTGGTGGTTTTGATGCATTTGTTGAGCATAGGTTACGTTAGGTTGAACAAAGGGTGTATTGAAAACTAGAGGTTGTCCTGCTTGATTTCTCAACTGCGGGTAGAGTTTTTGCTGTAACTGTTTGTGGACAATGCATCCTCTATAGTTTGCCGGACGATTCTCATTACAGTTGACACATTTAATTTCACTACTCTTGATTTTTCTGGGGCAATCTGATGTTAAGTGGGTACCTATGCATTTAACACAGCGTGGATTTTTGCCACAGACATTTTTAGTGTGACCATATTGTTGACATCTCATGCATTGCGGTATATTTCTTTTAACATGTGGTGCTTCAAATGTCACACTAGTGTTCATTAATAATTTAACTTTGTAGATATCCTTGTTATTACTTTGTTGTTTGAGATCTACAAAAAACATAGGCAGTCTGATATTCGTTCTTTGTTGTTTAACGTTCCAAATATTTGTTACTTGATGTCCCAAAGCAAATGCTTTGCTTTATTTCAGCAACATCAGTTGAGTAGTGTACGTTTTTTAATACTACTCTAAAGCTTTTCTCATTTTTAGGCTTATAGGTTGATATTGGTTTTTTGTCGTTCAACATTTTAATAATGCTTGTGTATGTCTGAGAGTCGGTTCGGTTCTATTTTAACCTGCTCTCTACTTAGTCCTTGGCTACTTTGTCTAGTTCGGTGACCAAAGGGTTTATATTTTCTACTCCTGCAATAAAAATTGGAGGCGGCTTTGGGTCCCTTTTGTGCTGATTACTATCTGTGTTTGTTTCTATTTCTCTGTCTTCGCCAAGCGCGGTGAATCGATTTTCGCTTTACCAGTAGGTATTTGAATCGGTTTGACTTGAGTGAGCATCATTCTCTTCTACACTTCTCGACCTTTTTGATCTTTTAATAGTTTGCCATTCATTAATTGCAGGAAAGTCTTGTGTAGAGTAGTATGTGGATTGGGTTGAATCTTGTACAGGGAGTTGCTGACTGTAGCTAGATGGAGGCTGATACTGTGGTTGTTGTGGCGATAAAGGTTGTGAATAAAACATATTAGGTGTTGATATGAATATTGCATTTTGGTGGTATAGTGTTGAATTTGTTTGCCCGTAGGACATGTTGTTATAATAAGGGTTGTTGGCCATTAGGCCTCACCCTGTATATTAGAATATGAAATATTAGTTAAAGTTGGTAAATAAATAAATCAATACGCCTGACTTTAAGGCTACGGCTCGGGCGCGGCGATATCGCAGGTATATTTGGCCCACACACGTCCACTACGTTTCAATGCTCGGACCGAACTGTTGATTCTGAAGTCAGAAGTTTGAGTCTGCTACTTTTTAGTAAATTTGTATATTCTATACTTTTTTCGCATTTCTTTTTGGTTCGGTAAATAGTCCAATGTAACATTTTTTTGTTTTGGCATTTGTTTATTTAAATTATGATTATATTTTAGATTAGCACATTTTGCTAAACTTCTTCTATTATTAAACTGCTATTTTCTATTTGTTTTGAGGTTTTTCTTCAAAATTTTGCATCTTATTCTAGTTATGTCGGTAATTAAAATAAAAATAAAAAAGTCTGTTGTAAAAAGAATAAGGATAATTAAATTGCATGCAACTATAATTTATCGTTTTCAAAATAGGACCTTGGTAGTCAAATATAGCGATTGCAGCATTGGTCTTACTCTTTATAGCAATAAAGGAAATCTTTACTTGAGATATTTAAAGCTCTTGTCGTATCTACGTGGATACTTTTAAAAATTGAAGGAAGCCCCACACATAGTTTGTCCTCAATGTTCTTCTTTCAGTCCTTGTGCCAGTTGAAAACTAAGGTTCGCAGTGCGCTTTTCTCAAGCTCCGTTCATTTTGCATAGTGTTTACATTAGTTTGGTCAGGCTTCAGTGAAAATAAACAAAGAACACGTGTACTTAAAAAATATTTCTTAAATTTGTTTCCTAGGATGAATTGTAAAACATGTTTATAAATGGACTAGCACTATAACAGAAATCCATTCAAGGAACAGTGGTGTAGGCTGTGGTGGTTCGTTCGTGCTATGGTCAAACATTTTTTTCCACAATCCTGCGGAACAAGATTGGAATTTGAATTACAATCTGGACACTTGGATAGACTGATTGGAGGGAGACCAGGAGTGAGTACACTGTCTGTATCTAATTTAGTTCGATAATAAAAGCACCTGCATAAGCAGTTGCCAAGAACGGTAGCGTTTTGAATCTTTAAATTGTTATAAAAAAAGATTCTTCTTAATTTTTTCCCATGACAAGACACGAAAATAATTACGCATTTTGTTAACGTATCGACCGCTGCAAAAATGTGGACTTGGCAAATACTGCGTGCATTTAATTCAATGCCCTTATATATAATTCTCTAATTAATTTGTACGTTTAGCAACGAAAAAAAGCTTCAAATGAAATTTATTATTCGGCGATATTACATAAAAATACAAAAAATAGTTGAATTTTTATTTTTAATTATAAAGTTTAATCACATAAATTTAAGCTCGATTTCATTTTCATTGAAAAATGAGCTTTTTATTTTGAAATTAATTAATTTTGGTCGTGTTTTTAATTAAAATGTTTGATTTTAGAAATTTGTTTATTTAAACTCAAACCCTTAAAAATAATTGACTTTGCCTTTTTAAAGTTGTACCCTGTAGCGCGATTTTAATGCTCAGAAACACTGGTTAGGTTTTTTTCCTTTTGGAATCTTTAGTATGAGTTGTAATATTTTTCTGTTTATTTGTTTTAAAATAAAATATAGTAAAAACAATTATTGGAACGTCTCGAGTGATGAAACCTGAATTTTATAATCATCTGCTATCTCTATAAAATATGGGAAACAATAAGAGTTAGTCGAGTTTCTTTTGTACCAATTAAGGAGGTATTTGATGATTTTTTTGTATTATATTATTATGAACGGGTCATTCAATTTTAAGATAAATTAGTAGCATTTCATGATTTTATATTCTTTTATAACAGCCTGATATTATTTTTGTTTTTATTTTAAAATGATTTTTAAGACATAACATTAACAATTCTCAGGGGTTAAAGCTCGATGTATATTCTTTTAATTTAGTTTTAATTCGTTTGACATCAACTGATGATAGTCAAAATAATTATTTGAACTTATTCGGTACCTAAAAACTAAATATGAGTTTATTAAAATAAATTAGAATAAATTAAAAACTTCTATTAAGTATGGCGCTGGTATAAAATGATTAGTTTTATGTAGCTCCAGTGCTATAGAACAGGTAAGTTTCCTAATATACAAGGACATTTTGCTATACCTTACAAATTGTTTTTTAATAAGAGCGATAAGATTTTAAAATGAAATAAAATAAAAACTGTTTCAGATACGACCAAACTTTTGTATAATTTTGAAGCATAATCTATTACATTGTATTTTGAATAACACATCCACCTCCATTTCGTGCACACGAGTAAATTCGGTGAACCCAATTTTTGGTGACTTTGCGCAATAACTCAGGGCTTATGTTACGAATGCAGCGTCCGATGTGCATCGTAATACATCAAAGGTTTGTAGTTTGTTTGAATAAATTAAAGATTTCAAATAACTCCACAAAAAGTAATTTAAAGGAGTTAAATCGCAACTTCTTGGAGACCAAGTAACAGTTGCATTTCTTAAAATCTTTTCACCAAACATTTCTTGTAATACGTCTATAGTGGTATTAGCAGTGTGGCATGAGATATATCTTGTGGGTTGTTTGTATACCAAAAACGACAATTTTGTTTGTTAACACATCCACTTAACCAGAAATGGGCTTCATCTAAGAAGATAATTTTTGCCCCAAATTATGATCCGTTTCAAGTTGCTTTAAAGTCCAAGAAGCAAAGTGAGGAAGGTTACAATGGTCTAGTGGTTTCAATTCTTAGGTCAACATAATATTATACCCAAATCTTTCCGCAAGTTGTCGTTCTTCTAAACCATAATTCTTGAGCACGACGAGGAATCGATAAATTTGGAACCTCTACAACGCTATCTTTTACGGCAGCAATGTTCTCTACATTTTAGCCTGGTTGACATTTTATTTCAAAATTATGTTATGCTTATTGGAAAACCCTTTACTATAATTTTTGTTTTGAAATCGGAGACATCCTTTTAGATAATTAAACTCAAAGGTTAATTTTCTTTATTGTTCTTACGAGAACAAATCAAATATAAACCGACATTTGTGAAGTTGGTCGGAGCTTTTACTGTTGGCAATACGAGTTGTGTACTTTTCTCAGAACTACCCTGTTTTGTTCTTCTACATAACACGGCATATTCAAGTTTTCTGCATAATGAAATATTGGACCCAATAAAAAATTATGTAGATAATACAAAGAATCATTATTATTGGAGATACTAGTAAAATTTAGGCACGAAAAAGAAGATGAGAATTTGAGCAAAACACATTGTCAAGAAATACCAGCTTTTTATAATTTTATTAAAACTGGTTGTCGCTGAGTCAGAACTTGGCTGTGGGAGTATTTAAAGGATAATGTTTCTCCACCCGAGATCTGTTGCTAGCTGAATTATTCTGGCTTACTGGCTGAGACTATTTTTATGGTTCGAACTCTTCATCGTGCAATTTTTTTATGTAAGTAACATAAGGAAGGATACAGGAAAGAATAATTTTGATCATTTAGCAAAATTGCATAAAAAAGATGGAAGCTATGTCGAAAAGTAAGATATTTATTCGATTCAACCTTGTATCAATGCTGCAAAATTTTGCAAATCTCTAATAAATGCGTTGCGCAACACGTTTTCAGCATAACTGTTTAAATGCCACGCATATTAGCGTATAATTGTATTTATGCATAGTTCGCTTTTCAGACATATATACAAATTATATTTAATTCTAATTAAATCTCATAAATGTATAATGTATTTATGCTTTCTAAATGCTTTATATGTTTATATACAGGGTGGGTGATATACAACTGAATGAATATTCTTTAAATATTTTTCGTCTAAAATAAAACACTAATATTTTTCTGCCCAATCCTTTGTTTAAAATCGAAAGTTATGTTTTGAATATAATATTTGATAAATTCCCACCTCTTTAGGTCGCACAGACCGGGGAACTTTGAATCATATTCTCCGTTACCTTTTCATAGTCGCTGGGGTTATGTTTTTAATAGCTTTCCGCATATTTCCTTTGACTTTTTTGATTGTGCTTGGTTTAATAGTGTAAATTTTATCTTAAGATACTTTCACAAAAAAAGGTTAGGGGTAGTTAAATTTGGTGAGTTAGTGAGTAATAATCACGGAAGCATTATTTTTAGCATGCCTGCCATTTTCCTTGCAGTGTGGTATGTCGCATTATGTTCCACAATGTAAGTTTTTCAATTTCAAGGACTAAAATGTTCTCTATTATGTTACGTCACCGCTTCCCGGTAATAGTAAGAGAATTTTCCGCTTTATTCTCAAAAAAAAATAACCCCAGTGCAAATAAAACTAGGATTTTCCTTCCCCTAGATATGGCAGTTTTGATCTAACTTACTACGTTTTTGATGATCTACAGGTTGAAGTTCTTAACTCAACTAAATCTTGTATGACTTTAAGTGCAAGTCTTTGTTTAAAGATGTACAACAAATGACCGCTCTTTGAGAGCGACGTCTGGTAGAAATACTGGAATTTTATTGCACGCTTTATGGAGTAGTACGAACATTGAGATACCTTTAACGTTACCAATCTTTTCAAACCTTTTCATCAGCTCATGAAGTGGGTTAGTACTAGACACTTTATTACGATAAAAATCTTGCTTTTATTTTTCTAAAGTTGCAATGATAAGTTAATTATTGAGGTAAAGTGTTTTGACAATACACACAGTGTTGAATTGTGAAATTTGCTGTGTATTTTTTATATGACATACAAATCACCAGTTCTGTACAATACGTAGGTTTAAAAAGGCTGGAAATTTAAATCTATCAGCTATGTATTGTTTACCGTGTAATAATGAGAAATATTTCATTGGTTTGTAGTTTGTTAATTAAAATTCTCATCTTTCAATGGTAGTAATGGATTTATTTTCAAAGAAACGAAATTAGTGGGGCAATTTTAGGACAGTCGTATCCCCAACTAGTAAAAATATTCGATTGATCAGGTTCACTTGGCTGTTCATGTGCGCTAAAGTTACCAAAGTTAAAATAAATCTATTCGTAAAAAACTTTCATGTAAGCTGCACGGTTTTAGCTTGATTTTATTATAAACTTGAAAACCACCGAATTTATAAATATGAGCGCATATAGCCTGAGTACATATAGATGACAGCAAAACATTCGTGCCCGATTTGAAAATATTAAAAAATAATTATTGTTATATTTTATAGCCACAATTATTTTCTACAACGGCCTTTCAAGATTAAACTAGTTCATATATTCTACCTCTTAAAAACTGTATGGTTGTTTTTCAAAAAAGCCGTGGGGCAGTTTTAAATAGCTTCTAGATAACTAAATTTATTACCATTACAACTTATTTCATAAGGTTGAAAATTGATGAAAATCTAAAGGAGAAAAGTCTGCAGAGAATGTTGGAAGTTCTTCTGTTTTATCTACCATGCGGCTTGGCTTGTCATGGTATAGGATAAGCCTTTTAGAATGGCGAAACATTTCTACATTAATTTCCATATTAAGTTTGGCTTATAGTATTTGTTTAGTGTGATTATTTTACCAGATGGAAAACTAGAGGAAAATAAATTACCTGCAATTTTGATGAACAGACAGCAGTACTTTCATTGCATGTAAGTTACACGATATTAAAAGCACTTTTTATGGCGTTCAAATATAGAAACAGCTGTAGAGACGCAGTTGTCTGTCAAAGAATGCATTTAAATGTCGAGTTTTGAATTAAAGTTATTTAATCGATAAAATGCAGACACATTATTAATACTCTCTTCAATTGTAATTATTAGGTTACTTTTTACTAAATAGTTCAAAGCATTACCACCAATACCAAAAAGCTCACAGAACGGGGTTAAAATTAGCATTTCAAAATCTGCCAAATTATTTGTTATTACTCTTTTGAGAGCAGGAATACAGTTTATATAAATGTCCCAAATTTATTTTCGAAACTTGTATCATGTGCAATGGCGTAAATATAACTTTTTTACGTATTTATTTGCAATCTGTTATATACATGGTACCATAACATTAGGCAAAAATGGGATAAATACCGTGAGAGACAACGGATCCGACGATCCTGTCTCAGTGATTACTTATAACCAAGGTTTAGGTTCTTTGTAGTTCAACTGTAAGGTACATGAAATGAAATGAATCTCTAAGTCTGTATCGTTACAGGCCTTTGTCTAAAAGGTTTACAAGCTGGAGGGTTTGGGTGCACTTCCAATATCTGTTTGTATTTTACATTCCATTTCACTATTTTACTTTCCGCTGTTGCGATGTTTAAGTCCTTTCTTATTCCCTGATTATATCCATAATATGGAGCGTCTATTATTTGTTTTAAGATTTTTATATTTGAGTTTGAGGCAATTCTTCATAGCTTGATACCGTAACTCTACATAAGTTTGATTGTCATCTTGTAAACAACTATTTTATTACATAGTAACAATACCTATTTGCGTCCCAGTAGCCAGTAGTATTTGCGGACTTTTGCACCAAGCTGACATCTTTTTTTTAAGATGTGTGTTTGCCAAGTTAATCCATTATCTAAATGTATTCCAAGATATTTTACTTCTTGAGGTATTGGTTGTGCCTTGATAAATACTTGCGAAGAATCTTTGCGGCATTTAGTAAAAACAACGTGTTGATTTATTTTGATTTAGTTTATTTCGCCATTTGTTTATCCATTGTTTAATCTCATCTAGGTGTAGTTGTAGTAATCTAGCAGCTTCTGTCGGACCTGAATGTTTTGACAAAATTGCTGTATTGCCAGCAAATGTTGCTGTTTCTATATCTGGGGATGTTGAAAGATCTACGGTAAAGATGAGGTAAAGAACACTCCCTTGTGGGACGCTAGCTCTTATTGGATGCAATGTAGTTATTTTAATCCAGAAATATATTTCTTCTAGATGGTGAATAATGTCTTAGGAAGTGTCGGTTTTAGTTGATATAGCAGGTTCTTATATCAGACCTTGTCAATGGCCTAGCTGACATCTAAGAAGACAGTGGAGCAGTAACTTTTGTTTTCAAATGTGGCACTTATGACATCAATCAACCTATAGACTTGTTGTATTGTACAGTGCCTGTTCTCTAAGACCTAACTGATAGTCTGGTATATGATTAAATGTTTCTGTTAGTCTACCTGCTAGCATTTTTTACCATGAGTTTTGACAACACTCGTAGAAGGCTGATTGATCAATATGTTGCTACTTCGTGTTCCGGTTTGCCTGGCTTCTGAATTAATATTATTTGTAAGACTTTTCACTGGGCTGAAAAGTAGGAGGGCCTAAGCACAGCATTGAAAACATGGAATTATGATTAGACCTTTTCTAGGTAGATTAAGTATTATTTGGCCCATAATAAGATCATGCCCCGGCCATTTGTTGGGATTAGTGGTTATGGCCTTTTTAATTTAATTTGGCGTGAATGGCTTGATAGGAATAACTTTTTGTCATTTTGAAAAGTTTCTCTTATGCCTATACTCTATACTGACTCATAATGTTGTCAACAAATACTAGAGCCCCCATGGGTCAATGTTTTGGTAACCTATAACTGATACTCAAATATTTCTCTTTTTCCTGTTTTATATAGATTTTTAAAAATTCTATTTGCTTACATTTTTTATTTTTTATTGAAGTTTTTTATGATTTTTATAGTCTAATATTTAGAGAAGACTATAAAAAATAAACAACGATAAATTCAAATTAATATCAGATGAATTTTAAGGGGGGTTTTGAGATCTTTCATAAGAACAACAAAGACGCTTAACAATTACTACATTTTTAGTTCTTTAGGGTACCGTGAGAGTTCGTTTGTATTCCGCAACACTATTTGTAACAAGATATTTGTGTTCAGAAAGCATGTTTGTGAGAAGGATTAACATGGTGTTTAAATAACTCTTGGTTACATTTTTTTAACTCGAGCAGGTGCTTTGATTGTCGCTGAGGTTGATTTTGATTGGTATTTGTGAAATGTTTTGATAGTATAAGATTGTTGGTTTTATTTTTTGCTTATGATGATATTGTTGATAAGTTTTGATTTGTACAGGCGGGAGGTACAGTTTTGTTTTAGTCGGATATTTTTTTTTGAACAAGACAGAACATCTGTTAATATTGTGATACTATGCACATTTAACGTATTGTGGTATTAAATGACAATAATTTTTGGTGTGCTTGTATCTGGCTATATTGTACAATTTGTCGTTTGTACCAGGTTGGTTCAAATTTAATTTTGTACTCCACTTTGTAAATGTCTTTATTATTGGATTTTACTTTCTATAAAAAATATTGGAAGATGTGTTTTAGTTCTGTAGTGCTTGATATCTTGTAGATTTATGCGTGTCTTAAGTTTTTTAACTTTAAATTTATTGGTATTGATGAAATAGTGTAAATTTTTTAGTATTATTTTCTAGTTTTTTCTTTTTTAGTCTGTAGGTATAAAATTGTTTTTTTTAATTTTTATGCTTTTGTAGTCTTCCGTAGTATTAGACTGATTTGGGATGTTCTTTTACTGGATTATTTACCATGGATTTCATTTTGTGTTGTTGTTTAGTTATGATCTTCAGTAACTGAATTAAAAATGTAATGTCCTTGACAACATTTATAAAAATTGGCACATATTTTGGGTTTTTCCAATGCTGGCGTCTTGTTGGTCGTTTATATTCTTTTTTGCTAGAGGTGAATATCGATTAGATGAGCGAGAAATAATTTACCTTTATGCGTTTTAATTTTTGTTGAATTTTACTTTGCACATTTTTATATCTTTTATATGTGACTGTACCCAATTGTTTGGTTCAATTTATGGGGATATCATAGTGGGTTGGTTGTATTGGGATTGGGAGTAACGACTTTGCTGTGGCTATGATAGACAGTTACTGGCTGTTGTGTATCTGACTTTGGTCAGGTCATTGGATAGCCAATGAGATTGTTATTTGTAAGAGTGGCGGAAGGCTATGAAAACCCTGTTATATTATATTAAATGTGATATTAATTGTTAATTGTGCAATTTGAAATCAATATATATTGACAAGTGTTGCTACGGCTACCATATAGTACAAACTATACTAAATCAAATAAGACCTTAATATTAGTTTTTTTTTGTAGTTTTGCCTTGTTAACCTCCAATACAGCCTGTTTCCGCAATCTCCTTTATTTAGTCCTTTCTTTTTATGTTTTGTATATAAGTTTTTTATTTTACTTCCTTTAAGCGATCAGTTCATTACTACTTCATTCATTGTTTGGACGTGAACGTACCACTTAAATGTCTTATTTTAAAATAGTCTTGTAGTTGATATTTCTACTTCCATCTTTCTCTATGGAGTCCATTTTTTGGTGCTGTTAATTTATCTTTTATTTTGTTAGTCATCTTTACAGTCCTCTTCCACAATATATGTAACTATCTTCACAATAGTATTAAATGTGAAGTTTTTTGTTTTGTCAAGTTTTGATTTCATATGATCCCGCGAATTGATTTTATTGCTTTTCTCTTTTTCTTACTTGTCATTTATATTCACACTTGTTTTACCTATGCACGATGTAATTGAATCCAAGTACTGGCACTTAGCACAAGCTTATGTTTTTCTTCCCCTATGTTTAACTCGCATATTTCTTCTCCGTTATATATGTATTGTTAACGTTTAAAATAAGTCTCTATCATATTCCTCTTTCAATTTTTGTAATATGTATATTATATCCTCCTCATCTTGTATCACAATTAGTTGTCCGTCGACGAACGCAAGTTAATGTAATGTCTTGCCTCTTATAGGTATTTTGCCATAGCTCTATATTATCTATAATATTATCTTAACTCTTTCCAAGTTTAAGTTATGCTTTTGTGTTTTTGTTTGAACTTTAACAATCTTTATCTGTTTTGGACTGATTTTCATTTTCATCGTTTTTCACAATTCACGTCTTGGAACATTACCGTAGACCTACAAATATTAGATAGGTAATCAATATTTTTTCTCTATTTATTTCGATCACTTTTCTAACTACAATATTTTATCCATTTATCTATCTTTTCTTTTGTAACTTTTCCTGAACATCTAATTGTTTTTGATATAATACTTATTTTCCATCAATTTTGTTGTGCGGTTTTATTTTCTTTTTAATGAACCCCCCCCCCAATCTGATTTGGGACACGCTATGTCGGGTTTCAATAAGAACTATAAGTATTGTTGTTTTCTTTCTTTTTAAACCTTGCGTAGAATTAATGATTGCTTGATAGTGTTATATTTTTTTTCATTCCATCTTCCATAATTTTTTGAACTATGACTGTTAGTGCAGATAGAGTCAAGGTTCCTAAAATAATTTATAATGCACATGAAACTTAAAATCTAAAAATATTGTATTTTATAGTGTCTCTAGTTTTGTCTTAATTTCAATAAACGAGTTGTTTTGTAAAATTCTAAATTAAAAAATTTTAAAAATAAAATTGTATAAAAAGATACAAAAGTGACTAGTAAATTTTTTTACATTCTGTCTATTTTTGCATGTCTGCGTTTTTATTTTGCATTTTAATTTTAAACTTTATAAATTTTTTATAAATTTATTATTTTTGATGTTTGTATCTCTCTGTAGTGGCAGATACTCCTTGCACGCAAGAGCATTCCTTTAATTGCAACCGAGGTTGGTTATGCCTATATCGCCCTTCGAATTTCTCCCGATCTTGAGCAGCACTCCGTTCGGTTTGTTGGTGCGCGCCATACCTCTTGAAGAGCCCATAAACGACTCGATAGATAGGGTGTTTCGCAGCGCGGGAGCGCAGATAGGGAACTTGGCGCTGACGTGCGAAGGATCTCGCGGATCCGCCGCAGGCTGTGGGTTTATAAATGTAGCTTTACGATGGGCTTTTGTACATATTTGCTTTGAATGGAAAGTCGGCGGAGATGCGGATTTATTTTCATTTGTGCGCGCGATGCCGCGAGAATTTTATTTGCGCTCGTCCAGGTGTCGAGCTGGAGATTGCGTTCAAATATTCGGGTTTTTAAGAAATAAAATACTTCCGCTGAAAAATCAGTGGGGGGCATTCTCTTAATATCGATGCGGAAATTATTAAATGTAAAATTTGTTAATTTAAATATTTTTAATTAGCATACATGTAATGTGTGGTCATTCAACAGACCGACAACTGCGTTTTTTAATGCAACTTAATGACTACAATTTTCAGTTATCAGTCGTTTTGATTGTTCTTTTATGTTTTACTAATTTTTTAATTTTGGTATTATTGTTGCGTTATATGTCTTTATGATTAGAAATATTCAATTTTAACACTTGAATTTTATTGAATTGGCGAACAATTTCAAGACTATATATGATTTGCCAGACGAATATATAGGATCTCCGAGAAAGAATGAATTTAAGCGATAACGAGTTGAGTTTGTTGTGGAGATACTACTGGAATTACTGGAATTTTTGACTAGTCTTTTCTCTGATAGGGTGACATTCTGTATGGACTTTTGTTCTGAGCTACTGCATATGGTATATGAATACATTTAATGATCTTTAAAAATCAATTTGCAATGTTTTTTTTTGGAAATTTTGCAGTGTTTGGTAAATAACAAAATATTTGAATTTTATCGCTGGTCCAGTCATCTGCAGTAAGGTATATGAAGGCAGTTTAAAAAGTTTTAAGCTTCAACATGAAAATGGCTCTGCTCGTCAGAACAATTCAGCTACTACAATCGTACAAGCTTTGAAAGATATCTGTAAAAATTTCAGCCATTTTGGACGCTTCGTTGTTGTTTGACAGTCGTTTGTATCAGTCGAAGATGAAAAAAATCGAATACCGTGCTATACTTGCATTTGAAAGGCAATACGCCTACTCAAATTAAAGTTTGGCGCCGTTTACGGGGAGTCTGCCCCCATCATTTGCCACCGTGAAATGATGGGCAACTGAATTTAAATCAGATTGACTGACAATGAGCGTTTGGAACGATCAGCAACTGTGACCTCTGCCGATAACATCGAAAAACTTTACCAAATGGTACTGGACGACCGTCGAATCAAGGTTAGAAAGATAGTAGAGATTGTATGTATATCGAAAGAACGCGTTTGTCATATATTGACTGAATAATTGGGCATGAGAAGCTATCCGCACGTTGGGTCCGGTACTTACTTGCTTTGAATCAAAGATTCATTCGAATGAACATTTCCACGGCTTTGCTTAAGCGGTTTCAGCGAAATGAATCGGCGTCAATTTATCGCTGTCTATGAAACTTGGGTCCATTATTGCACTCCCGAGACGAAGGAACAATCATAATAGTGGAGAGTGAACTTGCTCCAAAAAAGCAGACGGTTTTATTGGCCGGAAAGATGATGTCGACTGTTTTTTTAGATAGTCAGGGAACTCTGCTCATCGACTAATTAGAAAAAGAGAAAATAATAACAGGGTGGTACTGTTACATCGTTATTGGCCTCATTTGGAACGGAAAAAGTGCTCTTCCATCAAGATAATACACCGGCTCACACTTCGGTAGTTGTCATGGCCAAAATTCACGAATTTGCAGTTTGAATTAATTGACCACCCAGCATATTTACCAGATTTGGTCCCAACGACTATTTCTTGTTTCCTAAGCTCGAATTTTTGGACAAAAATTTTCGTTAAATGAGGAGGTCATTGCAACCGTAGACGCCTATTTTGCACACCAAGACTCCAACTAATATTTGGACGTGTTAAAGAGGTTGGAGCATCGCTGAAAAAGTGTATCGACTTAAAAGGAGACTATGTTGAAAAATAAAATAAAATTTAACAGAAAAATTCTTGTTTTTATTTTCAGGCTCAAAACTTTTCAGATTGCCCACGTACATGTTCTAATATTCTAAAATTGATGACTTTAAAAATTTACTTTCAAAATTATCTCTCAACAAGATGGGACATCAACATAAGGAAGTTCGAATCTAGGTCAACACATGGGTGTATGTGACGTCGTAGCACTGAGTTAGTTAAGTGCATATTAGTAAGCACAATAAGTCCCTGAAGCTGCGATGCCAGTAAGTTCGCCCCAATAAAAAAAACTCTTCCGTTGCTTCTACTTTTGAGCACTTGGTGTATCTAGTAAATAAATCGAAATGCCATTCAATTGTTTTGTTATGTTGTTTGTGAAAGTATGACTATAATTTAAGATCAGATATAATCACACATTATAGTATTTGTATCGTAAGTCATGTATATAATTGTTTTTGAAATAGCTAATGCATTGCAAGTTATTAATTAGGTGTATAGTTTGTTCAGAATTTTTTAGCTAGACATACTGTTGATACGTTTTAACATATTCAGTTTTATTTTAATGTATTTATCTAATAAGTGTACCAGGAAAAATATTTACAAGAATAATCGAAAATGGGAAAAAAAGGAGAAACGCAACATGTCCTCAAAACCTAATATTTGTATTAAGACAAGTAGGAAAAATATTATTAAGAAAAGGAAAAGATATACATATTGTATTCATACACCTGAAAAAATATTTTGACAAGATAAGAAGAAATGGTGCCTAGGAATATGCCTAAGGAAAACAGGAAGAGATGACAACAATAGTTAAATCATTCTAAAAGAAATGAGAGAGGTGAAATACTTATGGACTTCATGTTACAACACAATATTTTTGCTATGAATACATTTTTTAAGAAAAAACAGCAAAATAAATGGACATGGAGAAGTCCGGACTGGAAATACAAAAATGAAATCGACTACGTTATTACAAATCGCAGAGATATAATACACGACATTTCAGTTCTAAATACCGTTTCCACTGCAAGCGACCACAGACTAATTAGAGCTAAAGTAAATATAAACACAAAAATAGAGAGACTAAAACTAATTAATAGTAACAAAAATAAAATACTAGATACGAACATATTAAAATCAAACAGTGTCCAATACGAAACAGAAATACAGAAAGAACTAGACAAAATACCGCAAAATATAGGTAATGCTAATAATATAGAAGAACTTAGTACGCAAATAAAAACAGCGATTCATAACTCCATAGCGAAAATAGACCTAAGTAAAGCAACTAAAAAAGGTAAATGAAGCCAAAACACGAAAGATTTAATGAATGAAAGAAGAAAAATGAGATCAGAGCAGAAATTGACATCACTCGAATATGTCCAACTCGATAAGAAAATTAAGATAGCTGCAAAAAATGACATACAAAAATATAAGATGAACAAATAGACAAAATTATAGAAGAGAATGGAAGTATGAAAGTGTTGCGTAAAAACCTTGCAGTAGGAAACAAGAAAATAATACGGATGAAAAGATAGGATGGTAAAATAATAAGAGACAAGAGAGAAATAGTAAATGAACTAGAGGAGTTCCATAGAAACTTATATACAACACAGCTACCACCTCGTAAAGCTCCTGGCGAAGACAAAATAATGACAGAATATATCAAGAATGGAGGAAGAAAATTAATGTGCAGGATACAGCAATTATTTAATGAGTGCTTAATAACTAGTAATATACCAAAGGTGGGCTAATCAGAAGTGATATTACTATATAAAAAGGAGATAAGGAGGAACTGAAGAATTATAGACCGATTAGTCTCCTGTCACACATGTATAAATTATTTATCAAAATAATTGCAAACAGACTCACTCGTAAACTGGACAATTATCAACCTATGGAACAAGCTGGATTTCGGAAGATACGGCACTAACGAGCATTTACAGGTATCAAGCTGCTAACTGAAAATGCACGAGTATAACATCCCACTGAGTACCCGACTATGAATGATACATCGAACTAAGATTATCTTGAAGTTAGAACTGGATTGACTCGGCATTAAAATGAATAAACAGAAAATAAGATCATGTCTAAACTACCTTAGCGATTGGAAAATGCTTGAATTAGATGGACGAAAAGGAAAATCGAGAAATCATAACAAATTAATATACGGAGACATAGATGAAAACATGAGAAAAAAAGACCATAGAGATTAGGATTAAAAGACGTATTAAAATGAATAAGCCTAGATCATGTTACACTTTGGAAAGAAGTTGAATCTATGACTGAAAATGTCATCAACATATACCTGCAACGTAATGGAAAAAAAACCAAAATTGAGACTAAAAGAGTATTAAAACCTGGTACATTTGGAAACTTATCTAACAAGTGGCATCAAATCAAAGAAGAAACACTGTATGGTATTACAATAGATGAAATATTCGAAAACTACAAATAGCACAGAGAAGTTAGACATAACATTGGAAGACAAGATGAGAAACAGAAATCAGAAAAAGAACAGGACTGGAAGATGTGGTTGAAAGAGCACCAAAATTAAAATGGAGATGGGCCAGACATGTGGTACGACAGGGAAGAGAAAAATGGTCCGGAAAACTACTCGACTGGCGACCAAGAATACACAAGCGTAGTATCGGCCCACCACCTGCTAGGTGGAGCGACGACATAGCACAAGTAGCAGAAAAACTATGGAGACGTACAGCAAGAGAAAGAGAACCATGGAAAATTAATGGGGAGGACTATATCTACAAGTGGATCTAAACGTCTGAAGAAGAAGAAGAACAACAACAGAAATAATGTAAGAACACACAACTACGAATCGAAATAATTCATATTAAAGATAGAACTGAAATAGAGGTGCATACTTAGCTTATTTCTATTTTCACTAGCAATTGACAAAGCCATGAAAATGTAAGGAAAGATGTACAAGTATGAAAATAGGAACCTGTAAGACAAAATCAATTCAACTCCAAAAAATGTTATTCAGAGATGATATGGTGTTAGTAGTCGAGTCAGAAGAAAAATTATAACGTAATCTAAACGATTAACAAAAAAAAAACTAAAACGAATAAATATGGAAATAAATACAAAGTAATACAAAAGCAATAGTAATGAATAATAAAGAAAAGAAGCACAAGATAGAAATAAACAGACAAACACCGGTACAAGTTACAAGTTATAACTATGTTGAAACAATAATAGAGCGTAACGGAAAAGTAGAAAAACAAATATCAGAGAGAATAGGAAAAGCAGGAAAGCTATACAATATCCTTAGAAACACGTTTTTGGAAAAAAAGAGATAGCAGGCGAAATAAAAACAGAAGTATACCAAAAGGTCGTAAGAAGAATGTCAGATTAGTGCCGAAGTAAAAACAATTGCAAAGGACAGGAACGTGGAAAAGAAAAATTAAGGACACATAAGGATAAACTGTAATATGTAAAATATAAATAAATAAATATTATGTAAAAATGTAAATGTAAAATATATAGGGCAACATCTAACGGTACAATATACTTCGGATTAAAAAAAAACGTTAACGATTAGTTATTTGAGTAAACGTACAGGGTGTGTTAAATTCTCTGCTGTTTCTGCAAATTATTTAATTATTCTTTAGCCGTAGAAACTCGGTAGTATATTACTCGGAGCTACCTCGTATAGTTTTCGGATCATACTTAAAACTTTTCACAAGATCGAAAAACTCATAAGAAATCGATACGCAGCTTTTTTCTGCATCTCTAATTCCTCCGCGAGGATTTCATGCACAATAGATTTTTGAAGTCCCTAAATCGCTTTCGCCTTAGCCACATTGTCTCAAGTATGAGACGTTTATCGGTGCTCTGCGTGTTGCTCATCCTCAACGTCTTTTTCTTCTATGAACGCTTTGTTCCACCTAAACATTTGCGATTTTGAGAAAGTATCCTTTCTGTAGACTTTCTGCATCATAAAAGCGTCACAGTGCAGATTTTTCAACTTGTGACGCGGCGTTCAAACAGCCTTCGATTTCACAAACCATTCGTACTATGTAAAGTTTCAAAGGAAAAACAAACTAGACCAGACCGTTTAACCGACATCCTACATTAGCAGCCAATCGTGAAAAGACCCCCCACCGACCTTGTTGCTTAGACCATTGCCATTGCTTTCCAGATGTATCTTGTATAATACCTGTTTTTTTACTTGTGGAATAAAACACTGTGATGGTACTGATACTTATTTTTGTGTAGTTTGAATCAAGAAAGTGTGACTTACGCAGACTGCTTAAAATAGGCCGTCTAATATAATCCATTAAAAAGTCTATTGCTATTTTATGTAAATCATTACATAATTACCATTATCATTATTATTAGTCATTACACATATTTAAGACGACTGTATGTATTCATATATATATATATATATATATATATATATATATATATATATATATATATATATATATATATATCTGTCACAATCGAAGGTCATTGACTTTAAAAGTTTTTAATTCGTATTTAAGGTTTCATATATCAAGTGTTACGCAATACATACAGCTTGTTTTCTAGCAAATATTAAGATGCCCTGGTTTTTTTATATATATGCCAATCGGAATGGATTTTTATCAAATGAATAATGAAGCCACCGCACAGAACTTAATCAGACTACAAAAAAATATTAAGAGTGTTGATTCTTTATTTTGTGAAGTATTGATTTGTGACTTATTTTTATTTCCCTTAATGATAGCATGGTTGTAACATATTGTAAATAATAGTACAATACAACTGTTTTTTAGGTACATAAGATGCCAAAATCATTGGTTTTTAATAATCAAATGCATTGTTTTTAATGTCCGGTCTACTGATAGGTAAAAAATTGAAAATAGATTTTGTTTTTACGAGACTTTATACAAATGTGGCTTTTTGACAGCAAATTTGTAGCTGGTCAAGTTTTCGAAGGTAACGTTTCTGTTGGTTTGGAATAGGCGGTCTTCAAATATCTTTAGCTACATGTTGCGCCAAATTTTCTAGCTTTGTAGGATCTTTTTTGTCTAACTATAACATAGTATATATAACTATGTACCGGATAACTAGTTGCACTACCTAATTTGCTTGGTAGAAATTGACGGAGGTATATTCGACCCTTAAAAGCGTCCAGTTGCTCGTCAATCATTATTATCAAATAATATTTTAACAAATTGGAGTTCACATGTTCCCATACCCTTAATTGAGATCAGTCTGATATCTTTGTAACTTTGAAAAATCTTGGTTGTTTCGTTTACAAATCGAAAAGTTGTGTAGTAATTTGGTAAGTGTGTTTCTTGACATACACGCTGGATATATAGAATTTTCATGTAAAGGGCTCTAAACTAGTCAATAATATATTGTTTACTTTTTCAAGCAGTAATCAAAAAGTATGGATTTCAACGTAACGTAACGAAGCATCAGTATGTACTTCCGATGGAAATTTCACCTTGTTCAAAGCCGTTGCAATTATATCGTGTACACAAGTTTTTTATTTCAAAATTAGGACAGCGTTTTTCTGAATCTTCAAGTAATTAATTTTCTAAAGCGTTATTGTCGTCATTTTCTTTCTGTTCATTGCCTTTTTCTTTGTCAATTTCTTAAGAATTCATCTCGTTAGAAAATGTTTTGTCGTTTGGGTGTTTTCTGCCCTCATTATCATCATCATCATCACACAGCCATTGGTGTCCACTGCAGGACGTAGGTTTCCCTTGAATTTTAATGTTTTGCAATTTAATGGGGCTTTGGCAAACGCCACGCTTGCCAGACGGGCTGGCGAGTGGACAGGTTGTATGGATGACAAAAGCATGTAGATTATCGGTAGGATTAAGGTTGGGACACGACTTCTCCCCGGTGTTAGAAGATGGGGAAGAGTCGAGGCTCGCATGGGCAGGGTCGCTTCCCTGAAGTAGGTCTATCCTCCATCAGGGTCATAGAGGAGTATCTACTCACTACCCAAGTTTTTTTTTCGCCCTCACTATCGTTTATATTATCAATGATATCTTCATCCCTTGCATTCATCAACTCCTTTTCTGTTATCGGTTAATAGCTATCACTAACAATCACTCATAACTTCTGTTTGAATTTCAAAAACGAATAAGAATTCAATAAATTACAATTTATTTGGTATCAATCAAAACTTTATTTTACAAACCTGCATTAAATGAAACTTAAATAAAATAATAGACACCAAGAATGTCGCTGCGTTTATAGAAAATTTCTCTTTATATGCAGTTGGGAACTCTTTTACAAAAGGAAGATGCGCGAAATTGTTTACATATCTAGATTGAAATAGCATAGTAGCACGCCTTATAGCATAATGATAGTATGTACTTCTGGGGCACACTTTAGTAGGAGGTGTCGATAAATCTTGTTTATTTTATGTTATTCTACGTTTTTTTTTGTATTAAAAATTTATTTTGGAAATATATCTCAATAGGATTAGAGTTAATATGCTGTTCCATTTCATTGAAAAATGTTTATTCTCGGCATTGTGGTGCTATTTGAGGTGTGTTCAATTTATAAGGTCTCCAAATTTTTTTTGAAGAAGTACTACCAAAAAAAATTTAAACTTCTGCTACTTCTCAACGTAATCTCCGCCTAGATGTACACATTTTTCACAACGTCGTCGCCATTATTTCATGGCTGCTGAGAATATGAGCGGCCACGGAGTGTGTCCTTCATGGTCGGAAATTTATGGCGACATCATGTGTTAATATATCTTGAGACACTGCCAGACCTGTAGCCTTGTGTTCGTCGGTCAGCAGTCGTGGGACCCATCTCGAAAAAAACTTTTTGCATTTTTAGATTATCATGCAAAATGGGCCTTACAAATCCTACGGATATGTAAAGTTTGGAGGTGATATCAAGCACACACAATCGACGGTCTTCTTATGGTTTTGGTCCGGCTATACGAACGCACATTGTTAACATCCATAACGCCTTTCCTACATGTCTCACTCAATTGGCGATAAATTTCGATGGGCGTTTCATCACGCACAATGAGAAAACGAACGATTACACGTTGTTATTAAATACTAAACGTCGCCATATATGTACAAAACAAGACTCACTGTAATGGCGGTAATTCGACTTGTGTACATTGGACGCTGCTGCCATCTGTATTAAAAATTAAGAAATATTTCTCTCGTTTTTTTAACATAAACCGCATATTTCTACTTACCCTTACTGCGGAGAAAAAAGATTTGAATAATAAGCCTATAATTTAAGAATATAAGGCTTCTCGTGCTAAAACGGTTAGTGATTAGCTAAAAGTAATACAAATGTTTTTCAATATCTTTATTTGAACAAAACTTTTTAGTCTTTTTTATTTTTAACTATATTTTATTCAATTATATCTAAACCAACGGAAGAAACAGTGAATTTTAAAATTACTGTAATTTTAACCAGCGATTTTGTTTCAGACAGTCACGTGGTTATGTACAGATTTTTGGCTTCTATACATATAAAAAACTTATTGCGTATGGTCTGTCCGCCCGTTCGTCCGTCCATTTTTTCAGCTTTTTAATAATACGCTCTCATATTGTTGTTTAATTGATAGCAATAGATATGAATAGATTTGCAATTCTTTAATTATGATTTACATTGTTCCACGTTCCCAATCTAGGGAAAAAGGCCGCTCCAGAGAAAAGCCGATCCAGTCAAAAATTTATACGTATAAAAGCCAGAATATCTGAGGAACATTGTTCCACGTTGCCACCTTGTTTATATTTTAAGCGATTAAATCAGAAATTTCTTCACATTTGTCCTAGAAGTTTAAGAATGACAGAATTTGTTTTGTCACAGTAATGACTGTTTGGAATTAGATACAGTTTTTGGGGAAATCTGTATATTGCATCTATCGAAATGCAATATCTACCGTTTTAAACAGTATTACAACTGTATAGAGTATGTTAAAAGATATGGCGCTGCAATATTTGTTTTAAAAAGAAAATTATTTTGTTATAAAAGCTCTGGTTCTTTCAAAAATATTATACCTATAGATCACACACTGTAGTTTTCAGTAATAATATTTGTAATAAACAAAATATTAAATTAAGTATATTTCAAAAATAACTATCGACGAAAAGAAAATTTTAATGAAAATGTTTTTTTTCTCTTGCGTCTAATTTAAAATTATTTTTGATTAGTATTAACATACTTAGCAATTGTATAAAATAATTAGAGAAACAATAACGTTATAATAAATTTGGTTAAATTCTCGGCAGAGTGCAATTTTTTATATTTATTAAGTACTTCTTTACCCTACATACAAGAAGGAAGATAACTAGTATCCATCCTTTGGGGCGATTCAAAGGAAAGTCAGTCACATCCATAGTGTTACTAGATGCGCCTCTAAATGCTCTTTTATTCATGGTACAACTCGTACTCTCACCCTGACCCTATGGGTGCCCATTACAACTCAAAGCCAAAAAAGTAACTAGAAATAATTTTTACATATTTATATTTAGCATCAAAAGTCATTTTGATTGCATTTAATTTTTAGGCCCTCTTCTGGGAGAATCTTCTGTGGAAAGTGGTTAATGCTCTTTGCGTTTATTTTTATGATAATGATTTAGCACTAAAGGAAGAGAGGGATTGATACATAATGCCTTGAAATATAGATTACAATTGTTAATGTAGAGGAACATTTTTAATTTTGCTGCACTTCTACGTTTGATTATGAAAAGGGCGTTCCGAGTCTGTTAGAGACACTGCCTTTATGTTTGTTTATAGATATATTTTGATTGATGTTTTAAGTGTTCTCGTAAAAATTAGATAGCGCGAGAGATAAACATTTTAAATTATTCAATTTATAGAACACCGCTGATTGTTTCAGTATAAGATGTTTATGATGTTTCACTTTTGATTGTTTTTAGGGTATTTGGTAATTTTTTTTAAATTGACTATTCTCATTTTGGTATGTTGAATCATTATTTCTTTTCTTTTCACTATTCTGTTGTCTACAATTATTTCGTTAATTTCAGGTTGCTTTTTAATTTAATCATACTTTGCTCTTGTTATTATTTCAATATTTTAAATAATCATTTACTTTAATAACTTAATATTTGGTTAACTTATTTATTGGACAACTATAGCATTATAAGAGTAAGATTGTAAGCGACATTTAAAATTCTTAATCTTTTTGCCTACCCATGTTCCAAAATTTTTATAGTCCACGATTTTGCTTGGCGAATAACTCAAATTTAAACGAGACTTTTGTTGTAACATTTTATTGAAGACTATTTTTTTGTACACTACTTCCTTCTTTCCCTTTCAGTGCATGTCTTCCAGTAAATGATCTATTTTTGATATCACTTTTACAAAAAAAAAGCGAAAGTTGGCTCAGGAGATATTTGCGCACTTATTTGTTAAACACCCTTAAAAGACTAGAACAAATGATAGTCACAAAAAATCAAGTCGGAGTTGTAAGGAGGGTAGTCTACTGGTAGCCTATGCATTTGTTTCAATTTGACTGGAGTTACGATGGCAGTGTGGAAACAGATGTTAACTTAAAGTAAACCTACGCTTCAGTGATATTGAGTAGGTATTAACTATGTTTCCCTTGGTCAACAAATTAGAATATTTTTGGGATCCAAGTACAATAATAACGTGTATGTACCGAGCTGTTTACGTAGTAGAAATAGCATTTTGGTTGCTTTAACATTTGCTGCATTGACATTAGGTACTGGCTCTGCAGTCATAACAATTGGTACTAAGTGATGTGGATAAACGACCACCTAATGCGCACATTCCAGTGTTGCCATATTGGCAGTGGGAGAAAAAGTATTGTATAAATTTGACTCATTTATGCACATAACTTGTAGATTTTTATTGGCAAATCTGAAATTGTTTGAGAAATTTTTAAGTTTTTGTATTTCTATGTATACGCGAACTTTTTTTTGTTTTAAAAGCAACAAAATTGTTACTTTTTTTAAATTGGTTACTTAGTACTTATCTACCTTTCGTAGCTACTTTCATCCTACAAATGTTATTAGTTTTTATAGGATTTTATAATATAAATACGTGTCATACTTGTTCCTCTGAATTGCTTTAATTAATTTTTGTTGTAAGAATGTGAAATTTAAACATTTTAAAAATTTGAATACAGATGTATTAATAACAAGATATAAAAGAGCAGAGAAAAATTCTATAAAAAAAGAGAGAAACACTGCGCAAAAACGAGGTTACTTAAATATATTTTTATATAGGGTGATCCAAGTTGGACACAAAATGTTGGAACAATCCGAATTTTATTGCTAGTAGTGTAAATACAAACTTAGCAGTTACGTATGAAATGTGATGTCGCCCAAATGTCCTTCACGATATGCTGATATACAACCATTTTTAACAAAGTTTTTTAAAATTTTTTCCAATTGATATGACTCTAACCCAGCAGTTTCACGTATGAAATTCTCTGTAGTCCTGGAATGGCAGCAGTTTTGTTGACATAAATCTTTTTCCCATAGGAAGAAGCCTAATGGGATTAGATCGCATTGATGTCACTCTTTTGGGAAATAACACGATCAGGAATTTTGGTTTGAAGTAAAGCAAGTGTATCACGTGCTGTGTGACATGTATTTCTAGCTTGTTGAAACCACATGTCATTCAAGTTCAAATAATTGATTTCATTGAAATGTAAGCATAAGCCGTCTATAAAACGTAACATTTATGTAAGCCGTCCACAAGAGATACGCATAATGCACGTAAGTCTTCTGTAAACATTTGAAAGATGCGCATGCCCAATCAGAGTAGCGGCAGCAATGTCGTTCCAAGCATTTTGCATAATTATGTTGCCTTTGTACCTGTTATCCCTTTTATGGCGTAGGAACAGATGCATATTTACTAAATTAATTAATAGTTCCCTATCCGTTGTAAAAACGATGCGAAAATGTCGACAATACTAAAATTAGGTTATGCAATTTTAGAATCCAAACAAACATTCTGTTACTGCTGCCAACATTAATCTAGGAAAAATTTAAAAAGTCCTGAAAATGAATGTAAGAAATACGTAAAGTTGAACTGATTTTAATTTTACGTATTCCTTATGTTTGAACGTAAAACGTAAAAATTATGGGAGTGCAATATGAACGAGCGCATGGATTAACACTGATTCAGCTTTACGTATTACGTATTTCTTACGGGCGGCCTATACTTACGTCCATTATGAATAGGCGTTAACAGCGTTGCCAACTTCGTTTTTAAAAAGTACGGGCTAATGGTTTTGCTACCTACAACGCACACCAAACAGTGCATTGGTTTTTGTAAACAGCACGTGAATTTTCAGTACTCTAGATGCGATAATTTTGTCAATTCACAAAGCTATTTAAGGAACAATGTGCTCTATGGCTTAATAAAAGGTTTTTGCAAAAATCGGCATTAACTGCTGTGTTCTGTAAAACGTTTCTGGTGATTTTTGGTGGACTTTGCCATGTGTTTAAATACCAGTTGTACAAATGTAAACTCCCAATATTCATAAAACGCAATTTAAATCTTAACGTTTAGTTTAAATTTATTTTTTTTAATTTTGTCCTTGTCTCGTGAATTAAATTAAAAATGTGAAAAGTAGCTATGTACACATACTTTCGCAGCAAAAGCAACAATTTAGCAGCCATAACCTCGACAGTTTATGCCGCCGGCATTGTGAGCACTTTATTGAATGCTGAATTCCGCGAGGCGCGCGTAATTTCCGCAGATTTATAGGAGTCCATAAAAAAGTAATGCATACGCGCAAAAAGAAAGGCGAACTCCGAACTGATCTAAACAGCTGTACTTATCGCCGTTCGATCCGCCTTTATAGCATTGCCTATAAATAAGGTTATCCAAATTTGATAGGCCGGGACCGTCCAACGGAAAAGCCGGCTCTTTAACCCTATCGACGAGCTAGCCGGGCGTGGAAAGCGTTTTCCTCTTGAGGGCGCAGTCTTTAAGTAAGCCTTTTGGCGAATTACCGGGGCTGTAAGACTGTGCACCGAGTGCCGGTTAGGGATGTTCGGTCGTGCTAATTCAATAACGCTCGCGCGGCTCATTTGGCTGGGACAAAGAACAGCTTCTAGCTTTTTAATTTTTTTGACGTATTGTTACCTTAGTACTCAATCACACTTTTAGCTATCATTAAAGTTTTATGCCAAAAGTTTAATAAATATAAAAATTTTATTTGTAAATTTTAAGATGCCATCGGTGGGATATCGAACACTTGTGAAATTGATTGTTTCTTAGAGAGCTACTCAAACAAAGTTTGAATTCCATGTCACTTGACCAAGTGTCACCTTGCTATTCACCTGTTTGATCAGGTGTTTATGAGCAAGCATAACGATTTCGTGATGATTCCTCTAAGGCGCAAAGAGTTTATATCATTTTTAAAATAAATCTGTAGGTGTAACTATTTGTATGGTTTAATAAGCCTTGAAGAACATTTTCGCAGTATTTGTGTTACAGAACCTTTTCTGATCTTTTTAGACGTTATAGTTAAATTTTCCTCAAACAACACCACGTAATCTTCAAATGAAGCTCAACTATCGTTAATCGCACTAAAGTATATGTTGCGCATCAGTTGACAATGAGCAACTTTTTAATCGTGCTGTGTTTCTACGTGCGATTTTTTGACAGATTGGTTACTGGAAATAAGACCTAGTTCTTTTGTTTTTCGAACAAAGTTTGATGTTTATTTGGTAGGACCGAAAGTCATTTAGCATAAACTGCTTCTACAAATCAAATATTGTATAAAACTGGACGAACTGGAGGAAACGATTGGTACAGAGCAATAAGAATTAACTACTAGGTTGGGAAAAAGTTTTGCAAAACCTGCGAAAAAATCGCTTTTTATGCACAAATTTATTTAAAAAAATTGCTTGTACCACCGAGAAACAGTCGTGTAGTGCACAGTCCCCTAGCCTTCGGCAACACCAATCTCTTTCGCGGCATATGTAGTCGAAAGTCTTCGTTTCCAGTGATAGCGCTTTAAGAATCGAAGTTCGATTTTGTCTAAAGCCATCTCATATTCAGGAATCTTGATGAACTTGGAAAGCGATAAACACAGAAACAATAAATTGTCCACAAAAGATGGACAAAAAATCTTAAAAGAATACATAAAAATCGATTTTTCGCAGGTGTTGCAGAACTTTTCCCCAAACCTATAACAGGCAAAATGTTATTGTTCTGCACAATAACACCAAAAATAAATCTACTATGCATCTGAACAGAAAGTAAACCAACACGGCCTATATATTTGAACAGAAAGTAAATAAAGACAGCTGATAGGAAATGTGGCGTGGCTAAGCTCTGAGCGTACATTTTGTTGCCCATCTTTAGGACTGTTTTGCTTATTTTACTTTTGTAAGCTTAACGCACCGACTTATCTTACTGTTATCATTTGTAAATAAATTGTTCTACGTTCCTACCTTGCAAACATTTGAGGAAAGGCGAGTGAATAATAGTCAGTCTAGGACGCGAAAAATACCTTTTTGTGGGCAACCCCTCGTTGTTAACATTTGACTCCGTTCTTTCTAAATATGATCCTATGTGATTATTATCTATAATTAATTAAAATATTTTCTTTGTTGTGTAAAGTTTAGTTTAATAAATAACAAAATGCATTTGGAAAGATAGCGTGGTCCCGTAGTTGAGGGACGGGCTGCGATGCTGACGGACCCGGGTTCAATTCCCGGTGCTCTCTGATGCCTGGCGGGTGGCCTACTCAGTCACTAAAAATAATTGAGTACCTGCGTTTATTCGAACAAGGGTAATATGGCGGTCGTCTTAGGCGCGGTGTTGCCACATCGCCCCGCATCAGAGATGGTGCCGACGACCGGGCAGAGAGCGAACGTATGAGGTTTTAACCTCTCAGTTCGCAGGCGTGTCATGCTAGAGTTACATTATTATTATTATTTTATTATTATTATTTTATTATTTGGAAAGATATTTTGCTATTAAACTACAACAGTTTTTAAAAAGTAATATTTTAGACACATTTAGAAAGGTAATAGAGAAGAATAGATCGTATATAAAAATAATAAATAACTTAACGTTTCCCAAAGAATTTAGTTGTTCACACAAGGTTCTAATATCTAATTTTTGGGATAAACTACACCTCATCTTTACTACACTGCTACCTATTCAAAATTTAATTTTTTTATTGAAATTATAACTTTCACTAGACACGATAAATTTGTATGTGTCTTTGCTGATTTCCATTTTGTCCTATTTTTGTTTTTTCCGCTTATTTATGATTTCTGTAATCTTCTTATCATTTTAACTTTATCAAGCCATCCTAGTTTTAACTTTTCTTTGCTTGTCCCATTCTAATTGTGTCCATTCATTTTTATTGATTTTAATGGATCCCCAGATACTTTGTACAGTTTTTTCCCAGCTGTCCTTGCTTCTTCCTCTTCTTGTCCTATTAAGTATGTCGTTTCTGCAGCATATGTCATTACTGGTCTTATTAGTGTCTTATAAATTAGAACTTTTGCCCTTTTCCTTACTTTATAATTTTTATACAAAGCTTTGTATGAGTTCAAAAGTTTACTGGTGTTTTGTGACTTTCTCAGTTTTTTCTTTGTTTGTGGTTCTTCCTATCAACACTGCTATATAATTAAATCTATTTATCTCTTCTAGTGTGTATCTGTTAATTTACATGCTTTAATTTAGCCTAAACTCAACTCTCCAGTACTTAAGATATTTTATTTCTTTTAATTCATTCTTTAAAAATTTTAATTAATTTTTAATCTATAATTTATCATATCTGTAATTATCTATTCCTGCCTGTTGATTATTATTCCCGGACTGTATAATTTCAACAGGGTAGCTGAGAGTAAATGTCTTTACCTTATTCTTTTGCAAAAGCTAAGGCTTTATGTTTTTTTCTATTGATGTTACCGTAGCAGATGTATTCGTTAACGTTCTCTTTAGTAGTAGCTTAACTATATTTTGTGACATATCACTTTTATTCAATACTTGTCTCATTCTGTTTGTCGATCATATTAAACGCTTGCTTGCAATCTATAAACATCTCCTAAGTGGATAAAAAGCATCTATTGTAGAGTTTTCTTTTTTATAACTCATGTGGTCTCCTTTGTATGCTTTAATCACCATTCTTAATCATTTTTCCATATATTTGATCTTTCTTTGGAGCTTTTTTATTTTTTGTCTAGTTATTTTTCTCATATGTTAGTGAATAGTTCGGAAAATAGTTGAATTTATTCCTTTTTCAGCGAAACGACTGAGTTTAAAAAAAAACCAAATAATTTTTTTATCTAACTAAAGAAAGGTCGTAGAAAGACAGATAGCGTAATGAGGAAATTAATTGAAATTATTGATGATTCTTATTATTAAGTATTGTATGTAGTAGATTTTAAAAATGCTTCTGTCATCTCTTCTATTTTTGCGGACCCAGCTTCCAATCTGCAGACCTGCTTTACTTTTGTCTGTTACGCCTTATAATTTTTGATCTGTGATAGATAGAGACATAACGTTTTCAGTATTCAACTAAGGACTATAAGGCAAGTCCAGACGCCAAAAATTAGCCTGATCGGAAAATCTCGAGAGTGGTGGCAAATTTTTTGGTTTCGGCCGCTAAATTTTTGCCGCTATTCACTTTATAGTTTAGTTTCATGCATAGAGTCTGTTCTGTTTTACATATAAAGCAAATTTTCGCAGATTTCGTTATTGTTCTGTATCTGTTTATTATCTTATTGATTTATCTTTTTCTGCGGTCTTATTTTTCTATAAAAATGTTTCATAGGACTTTTCATATTTGTTATATCTCTATTATTTCTTCTATTTATAATTTTTTTTTGGTTCACATATTTTATTAGCTTCCTTTCTTTTCTTCTTATACTTATTTATATATTCTTGTATATTTGTCTTTAATACGTTATTTTCGTTTTATTTTTTGGCTTATTGCCCTCTCAAAATTTTAATAAACCGTTCCTCGCTTCGTTTGTTACCCATATAAGCTTATTAAGTGTTCATTTGTTTACAACAGAATACGTTTTTCTTAATTAATAACTTGAATATAACATTATAAATTTCTCCTTCTCATCATGTCTCTTGAACCGCAGCAACTTTGTACTTAATTATTTTTTTCTACTCCTATTATTTTTATATTTTATTTTATTGTTTCGCAGTTTTATGCTTGTTTTTTAGAAGTTTATTTAGCCATTTTTTAAAATCATATCCTTTTCCACATTCTTCGTTTTTTCTAAATTCTACATTAATATTTTTCTACATTAATTATTTGTGTTTTTTATCTTCCGGTAATATTTTAGTTGTTGTTACATTCTGATTTTTATTACTATCCTTCTTGTTTTTTTAATTTAACTGTCTCTTTTATCTCTTTTTGCTTTAATTACTTTTAATCTACCAACAATTTGTGTTTTATATTTCTCTTTTATCTATTTTAAATAGCAGCATAATCTTTTCTTTTGGTTTCTGACTTTGTTTATTATCTGACGATAATATAAGATCTTTAGATGTAGCTTTGAAGATTTCAAACTTTGTTCCATGCTGTTAGCTCCTCGATTATAAGCTTATTCTTTTCCCCCTGAAGTTTTCTCAATATTAATATTTTATTATCTTTAAGTAATATCTTTCATTTGTTGCATTTTAATGTAATTTTTCTATCTTCTTCCTTAATTGGTCCTCAGTTTTACAATTCTTCTTTTTCATACCATAAATTGTTACATTTTTTTTAATTTCTTTTTATTTATGTTGCTTCTCTTCTACTTGTTTCTTTAGTGCTCCGTCTTCTTACTACAAAAGTATTCTTATCCACTTTTAAATTTATTTCCTTCATTTCTGTTTTTACGTATTTTAATTGTTGATTAATGCTATTTAGTACTTCTCGAAATCTTTTCACAATGTATTACTATTTACTCCACTAGAAATTTTTATTATACCCTGAAATGTGTGTAGGCTATCGTAATGAAATTTTAGAGCGCCTTCTAGTGGCTTTATAGTTCTTTATGCGGTTTTAGCCTTTAGGTTACTTCACTATACAAAAGAACACGTGCCTTAAAGACGCAAGCCATACGTGATACTTATCTTACCGAACAAATATTGCCTGCCTATCTACATTTAAATTTGAAGTGACCGGACAGACATTTCCCTACTTACGATCTGATTATTGAGCGATATTTTTTGTTTTTCTCTCGCTAAGTACTGTACGATTTTTAAAACGAGATAACATGCATATCTTAAAGTAACTGTGAATAGGATGAAGTTTTAAATTCTGTAATTTCTTTCATTCAGATGTTAAAAAATTACAGATTTAAAGATTTTAGCAAAACTAATATATTAAATTTGACACAGAAAATTTCTGGAGAACTATATTTTAAGTAAATTGTACAAATTTAGTCAATACATCAGATGTTGGGATATACTTTTCAAAGTTAATTGTAGACACAAATAGACCAAGTAAAAAACATATTGTGACGTACCACAATTTTAATAAAAAAGAAACGCTTACCAGGTGTTTAAGTATAAAACGCGGATTATTTTCCAGAAAAAACACGTTAAATTGGGAAGAATGATAAAAAGTGGTTTATTCAAAATATGGTCCATTGCCAGTTACACATTTTTTTTTCATCTTTCGGGTAATTTGTGGATACCACGCCAGTAAAAATATTCCTCTTTTCCGCGAACCATTTATTGATCCATTTTTCACATCTTTGAACGAACCAAGCGATGCAAACAAGTGGTAATCGGAAGGAGCCAAGTTTGGCGAGTAAGCCGCATGAGATAGCTCTTCCCAGTTGAGTGCTTCCAACCTGTCACGAAGCGGTTTTGCCGTATGTGATAGAGAAAAATGATCTTGTGTTGCCTTTTTCAATATTCTGATAGTTTTGCGAGTAGCGAACGGTTCAAATCGATCAATTGTTGTTGGTAGCGTTTAGTATTAATCGTTTCATCAGGCTTTAACAGTTCATAATAGATCACACCTTTCTGGCCCCACCAAACACAGAGCATCGTTTTACTGCCAAGGCGATTCTCAAAATATATCTATTTTTCATCCCTAGTGACGATACGATGCAAAAACGACTTTCTTTTGTATCGTTAGAGCAAAATTTGCTTCTCGTTCAGCTCATATGGTATCCATCTGCCGACCTTCTGAACCTTTCCCATCTCTCCTAGGCGATTGGAAACAGATCAATTTCTCAACAACACTTTCCATTCCACATGTTTGTACTTTTTTGGCGGTTTTCCGTGTTCCTTGACTGCAACATCGAAATCACCACTTTTGAAACGCCGAAACCATCGTTCACACGTATCTTGCAATGTAACAAGCTTACCATAAGCAATCAAAAATAAAATGCCTCTAGTTACTTCTTGATTTTCAACTGTTTAATAAATTTTAAATGTGATTACTAAAATAGGTTTTTATGCATATAGGTACACAATTAAAACATTTTTTAGTTAAGCCGCCATTTTGTAATTGTAAGCAATTGCCTTCAAATATTCTACAAAAGTACTGGTCGTGGTATATTCAGTTAGTGTTTTTAATCCTAATATCTGCTTGAACATACTTTTTAAGTTTGTGAGGAGGTTCAAATACTGCCCTTAATTTTTCATAAATTACATTGCGACCACATTGATTTTTTAATGTATTGATAAGTTCCCATATTGTCAGATGTTCCATCGATAATTCACACTGTAGTCTCCGGTGCGCGGCTTCTGCATGATTATTGGTACGATCACTTTTGGATATTACTCTTACATAGACTGACTATATCTTGGGATGAAATAAAGGAGGGCGCCGTCCATTCTCTCTGCGATTGGGACGCCCGATGTAATTGTCCTCGAACCATTGCATAAGTTCCTGTTTGGGAGCGTCGCCGAAAGTTCGTCAACAGCTTTGTCAAAATCAGCGATGCGTAAAAACCAATGCCGATACTATCCTGACATTTACGGTGAGTTCTGCGTTACTGGTATATCTCCCCAACAGATGGTAATCTCCTAGTTATTTTTTATATTTTTGGTTAAATAGAAGAAGCATCTTAACATTTTGGCACCTGAGAAAGCTTCTTTGAATGAATTTATTAATTCACTGATATCCTCTTTGGCTGCAGTCTAAGGCCTAAATTTTTTTATCATATCGACTATGGATTTATATGTTGCTTGTTATTTATTTGGAAGAAGAGCATACAATATAGGATGGACACCTTCAAATTTTTCGCCAATATGGTGTACACTTGGTAGAATGGCTTGGGCGTTGATTTGAAAGTGCCGTCAATGAACCAATGCTGAAATTCACCCAAGACATAAAAAACCCGATTATTTAGGACATTATACATAGAGTACAAGTTATAGTAAAAACTTTATTTAAAATTCAGTAAGTATGCATGAGCAAATGAAACAAGGAAAAAGTAATTGAGCTTTGAAAATTATTACAGTGTTGAAGTAAATTAATTAGATTGCATTATATTTTGCAGTAGGTACATATTTAAATATAAAAATATTAGGTACCACATACCTTTAAATTGTTTTTTCGTTCAAATATTAATTGATACTTCATTGTCAGTCAGTAAAAATTCGTCTATTTGTCCGTCAGGGTGCTTGTACATAGTATAAGATTCCAGAATTATTATATCATCCAATCCTTGAGGCACTGCAGGCGTTAATTTGGTTTTTCTTCCTCCTTACTATTTTCTTGAGGGAACCATTGCTTGCCAACGCCACTTGAACAATAGGTACCATATCATCATTTTGACATTTTGACTGTCATAAGCGTGTTAGTTCATTTACTTTGCAAAATTTGATTGAGCATATCCAAAATTTATTTGTTTTACAGGCACTGTTTCGATCGAATCGATACATGTAACCATCTAAACAACGCTTTTCTTTGCCCTTTCAGGATAAAACACTTTCGCATTCTATCTTCACGAGAAAAGATACTAAAGCTTAGGAAACAAGTTAACTATCGCAAAGTTAAAACTAAAAACTTAATGAACATATTGCACCTTAAAAGAATTTTATAAGAGAGGACATTTCCATATTACAACAAATTTACATTTACATTTACATTAATGTTTAATTTAAAAGCCATTATTTATCTACAGTGCCCCGGAATTTTGTGAAATTACTTTTGGGGACTTTACACTATGTAATTACCTAACGGAACATCATTGTAGGGCTAAACATAGAAATAAAAATTAATAAAGGCCGCAAGACTATGAATGTTTTAAATCACTATGTTTGGTATACATGACTTACATATATACTAATAGTTAAAAGCTTTAAATTTTGCTTTTATCATGCTTAATATTACCAAATTTTATATTTCGTGCTCTAGTCTCCTCGCGTTTTAATGTCCCGCACTCTAATGTACTCGCGCTCTAACGGTCTCTATCTAGTGACCTAAATGGGAAGATTGTGTATCGTTGTTTGAGGAAAATTCAACAATAGCCTTGATAGGGTCCGTATCATTAGCAGATGGGCAGTTGCTCTAGTCTTTATTTTTTAGATTAAGATTACCAATTCCGAACCTTCTAAATCAAGTACGAGCTATCTGAACGCATGTAACTCCATAAATTTATTTGTAGTAAGTTTTAGCACCATCGTCTATTTCCAAATAATTCGACATTTTACTTGAATGAATTATTTCTTTAATTTTTCATAATTAAATGCGCACGATAGCTAGACAGCTGAAAAGGGCTACATCAACGTCTAATGGATAAGTTCATATATACAGTATCGAAAAAAAGTTTCCGGACACTTTTTTATCCTCGTTTTTCTAGGCTCTCAGACCATTGTACAAAGCTAAAATATGAGTATATGATTGCTTAGTCATCGACGGCAACATACCTCAATTGACTTAATCCATCTTTAGCTGATTTTCGAGAAACCTGAAAAATTCTATTTGGGAAAAAGCTGTGTTTTGCATTTTTTACCCCACAATCACAAAATTTTTTCATGTCTAATCAATACTTTCACGTGAAAGAGGAATGCTTGTTCTACAAGCTTCTGAACTTGGACTATTTCTGGGATTTTTTCAGGCTCCAGCAGGAGCTTAAAGTTGAAGATAATTTTTGCGGTACCGTACATAACCGTGGTTAAGAAAGTTTTTCAGCATCGATGTTCGTGCATGTGAAGTGTTTTTGGATGCTAAAGAGGTCCTGTGAGGATTTGGTTCAGATCCTGAAAATCTGCAAAATCTGGTTTTCTACGTCATCAATCTCCGAGCAGCCGTAGACGTCGAGTCCTTGCAGATGGAGCAAAATAAAGCATAAAATTCGATTTTTCTCACCTTCATTTCCTTTAGAACGTTGTTTCATTGTTCTATTTATCACTGTTGATACGTTTTCAGCGACCCTTTTATCTCAGCTACGCCGAACAAGGGAGATGCGCGGAGGTTTTGGTGAATGTAAGTCTTTCAAAGGAATCAAGAGCATTTGAACGTTTATGAATGCTTCAATGTGCTGCAAAAAATTATACGGCAACAAGAGCTGTTCCAGATTTACTGTGATCGTTTTTTCAGTTTTTAAATGTTTCTATCCAGAATCATTGTGAAAAATCAGTTGCATGGCGATATTGTTCATGACAACGTAGAAATTATTCATTTGCGCTGAGTTACCCGTTCTTCTTCGGGATCGCATAGTCGCCATGAACACCGACGACGGACTTTCTTGTCGAAAAATAGCCTCACTTCTCAACATTCCCAAGTCGACGATTCATGACACCATTTTGCGCTACCAGACTAGTATGCCCCGTAGGATGAAAGCCGCCATCGACGCTAAAGGAGGTGCCATCAAATATTGATTGCCGACATTCTATGAAAGTTTTGGTTCGAGTTTCTGAAAAATAAAAAATCAATTATCGCTTTTTTTGCTGGAAATTTGCAAAAAATACGAATCCAAAAAATGAAAAGCTGCAGTAGTATTTGGAACTTTTGTATTGCGTTAACGCTTCCTGAATTGCCGGATCCCTCTCAATTCGTCGGAAAACCTTCGCATCACCAAATCCCTTACACAATTGTCTCTGCCCTCATGACTGCAAAGATGAAGTTGTTGAAAGAGTTTCATCAGTAGCACAATAGTACAAGATGGTTCCTAGGGTTACACGTATCGAATGATTCCATTTCTGCACTCAGATTTGAGCTACCTGCAAGGACTCAACGTCTACGGCCTGCTCGGAGATGATGACGTAGAAAACCAGATTTTGCAGATTTTCAGGATTGAGCCAAACCCCCCACAGGACCTCTTGGACATCAAAAAACACTTCAGATGCACGAACATGGATGCTGAAAACCTTACTTTACAACGGTTATGTACAGTACCGCAAAAATTATCTTCAACTTTGAGCTCCTGCTGGAGCCTGGAAAAAATCCCAGAAATAATCCAAGTTCAGAAAATTGTAGAACATTCTTCTTTCACGTGGGAGTATCGATTAGACATGAAAAATTTTTATGTAACCGTGGGGTAAAAAATGCGGATCACAGCTTTTTCCCAAATTGAATTTTTTCATTTCTCGAAATATCAGCTGGAGATGAATGAAGTCAATTGAGATATGATGCCGTCGATGACTGAGCAATTATGTACTCACATTTCAGCTTTTGTACAATATCTGAGAGCCTAGAAAAACGGGGACGATAAAGTGTCCGGAAATTTTTGTTGGATACTGTAGACACTGCCTCATAAAGCAGTTAAGTGCAATTTGTGAAAGTAACTCTTGAGACAAACTTAATATTCTTATTACCTTCCATCGTCATCAATTTTTTAGCCATTAATAGACATTTTTCGACGTCGGAATTTTTTACAGTATTAGGGTAGACAGAGGGAATTTTCTTATTAAAATATTAAAACCTTAGACCTCTCAACATTTTTGTTGCTTTAATTTATATTGCATTTACTTAAATTTTAATGATTACATTCCATCATTTAATATTTAAATCCCGTACGTGTGTTTTCATAATGCTGAATATGCGCCTCGTGCCCGTACCCACGAAACGCGTACTCCCGGCTCATCCAGATCCGCCGTGTCCCGCCGAGCTTTACACCAGCCGTTCGCTGCGAAACGCATGTTTCAGGTTTCAGGGGCCGCCGGAGCCGGCAACTGAACAGCAGTTTGTCATTTGCGGCAGCTATCGATCCCGCGCGTCGATCATATCCCGAACTTTGAGGAGAGCCGCTTTTGTCGGCGCCCACCTTCCCCGTGCGCTGCAGCCGGCCCGGCTCGTATAAAATATAATAAACTCAATTTATAACGCGGATTGAGTTGTCGTAAAAGCATCGGTCGGTTTCTGCGTCTTCGGCCTCGTAAAATGCGGGGCCTCTTCGCTAAATGCCCGCCGCTGCGAGACAGCCTGTATCTGCAACGTACTACGGGACGCAGACATTTAATTTGTGCTTTATTTATTAGTCTGCTGCGAGCTGTAGACAGATCGAGCCGGGGAGGTGGAAACTGCTGCATAGTTTTCTCCATTCGGAGAAGTGCGACTGCTGCTATAACTGCCCCAAGTTGAGCGGTTATTTATAATGCCAATTTTGTAGAAAAAGCATTTTTGACTTTTTGTTCTGAATTTTAGAAAATGCAATTTTCTTGTGTGTTTACTTTTAATTATCACCGATGAAAATTTATTGCGTTTCTGTTTTCACTAATTTAAACTCAAAATTTCACTTAATATATTATTTAAAAGTTTATAATACATTGAGGTACTCAAAACTTTTTTAAAAGCTTTAATAAAACAAGTAAAGGACCAATTAAGAGTTCTTCAAAGTTGTAAAATCTTTTAAGTGTTGCATACATAAATGATTTCATACAAAAATGCTTTATAAAAAAATATTACATGTCATGTTTTGATGTTTTGACAGATTTTTAGTTTTACATCCTGTTGCTTTTATAGTGCATATTTGAATAACTCATATAAAAATGTTGACGCAATTATAACGGTTTGGCCTAATTTCTTTTGTAATGTAATATAATTTAGAGTAGCTTATTCTAATTAGAATATCCACAACCATATAAATATATCAGCTATTCTACAGAGTTACTACAAAAAATCATAGGGTTATATAGATTATAGAAATATTTCACAAAGTATTATGGATATAATATTAAATGATACCTGAAGAGGAAAGGAAACCCCTTAAGTTTTTATTCATACCATGACAAACACTCGATGTAAGCTTATCACGTCACACGGCACACTTTTAAACTGTAATCCAGTTCGGTCCACATACGCTACAGTATCCCCATCGATAGTGCTCATAGCAATAGTAATTCGGTCTTGAAATTCATCTAATTTTGTCTGCATTGGTGGCACGTGAACCAGATCTTTAATCTACCCTCGAGGAAAAAATGGACAACAATAAGGTCGGTAGACCTGGAGGGCCAACTGAACAATAATAAATCCTCTTTAGTACATCGCCCAATCCAAGCGTTAAGTCTTCTTTTTCTTCTTCTCCATCATGTTTTGGATATAGTCTGTTGCGACATTACGATTCTATATTTTTATACTTGCTCCTTCCATCTCTTTTTCAATCTTCCTAAGCTTTGTTTTCTTTTTGCTCTACATCTGTGCTATATTTTGGGTAGTTTCGTCATTTTCCATTCGTTCTAAGTGTTCTTTTTATTGCTGTCTTTTATTTGTCCATAATGTCGAATATTTTTAGTTCTTTTCTAATTTCTTCATTTCTTTTTCTAGCTGTGAGATTGTATCCGGCACTTGGACGTAGGAATCACATTCGTTATGCAGTTATTCTGTGTTCGTTTTTTTTTTTTTGGTAATCGTCTAGGATTCACGACTGTATGTTAGGCTTGGGGCAGCTGCTACTTTATAGGACTTTATTATTGTTTCCTTCTGTACTTTGTTTTTGACTGTTCTTTTTATTGTGCCATTGTAGTAGTTAAATTTTTCATTTTTTTTGGATGTCGACCTCTTCGATGAAAGATATTGAAAGCCTAGAAATTTGTTTGTTTGTTTGCCTGTTTGATTATTTTTTCGTCTAGTACGTAGTGTTTTTGATCGAACTGGTTCATTGCCGCCAAAAGCCATTACTTTCGTTTTATCGGTGGATATTTTTAAGTTATGTTTTCATTATTTGTTGTAGTTTATAAGCGGCTAGTTGAAGTGAATTTTCTAATCTGCAACCACAAGCTGATCGTCTGCGAATAGAAATGTGGCAACCTATTTTGTTTTATTTAGATTATGCTTATAAATTTTATATTTTTAATCTACTGCCTCACAGCATTGTCAATATAGAGAATAGAACAGAATAGAATTGGGAACAGGCTGCATCCCTGTCTTAGTCCAAGATTGTGTTTTCGAACTGCTTCTATTGTCACGTAGTATTATTTTTGTATGCGCATTTATGTTTTTAACGACTTTAATCAGATGTATGGGTATGCTTCCTCTGTTCATTATTTTTCAAAGTTTGCGATAGATTTTGTCAAAAGCCTTAATATGGTCTACGAACATCATGTGTGTTTCTTTATTGAATTCTCGATGTTCTTCTATTATTTGTTTTGTTGTGAATATATTATCAGTACAGAATCTGCCTTTTCTGAATACTGTCTGATCCTGTATTACAGTGTCTATTATATTTTTCAGTCGTTTGGTTAATGTTTTTGTATATATTTTACATGAAGTGTTTAATAGGCTTATTCCTGGGTAATTGTCGCATTTTGATCGGTCTCCTTTCTTAAAAATAGGTTTAATCATAGCCACTTTCCATTCATGAGGGATAGTGTAGTTGATCCAGCACATGTTGATTAAGTGAAGGTATCTTGACTTTAGTTGTTCCAAAGCACATTTAGTAAGTTCGCTATTAATTCCATCCAGTTCCCAGGTTTTTCTGAGCATTTTTTCATTTTGGTTAAAGTGGTTTTCGCCATTTGTTGCAATAATATTGTCATACTTCTTTCTACCGATACGAGCGTTGAAGTTTCTGCCAATTATTATGTAGTCACTCTTGTTTATTCAATTAAAATATTGTTGTAACTTTTCGAAAAATAGTGCGCTTTTTTCACTTTTTCCTTCTTCTGGAGCATATGAATATATAATGGTCAAGTATCCTCGCTCTATTCCGCATCTTATGCTTGTGATACTTTCGCTTATTAATTCGTATGGTTTTATTTTTCTTTCCATTTTTTATTTATCATAATTTCCACACCAGCTGCGGCTCTCGTGTCTTGTCTTACCCCGCTCTATATTAGCGTGTATTTTTCTAGGTCTTGGGTGCTTTTTAGTTTCTTTTTGTCTCTATTATTATGGCCATATCTGTTTTCTTCTTGTTAGTTCTTTTTGTAATCCTTGTGTTTGTTATTTCCATTTTATTTATGTCCATTTTATTAGCCAAAGTCGTAGTGTGAGTCTTTTTGTTCTCTTTTCAAATATTTTGTTCTCTTTTTTTTCGACCTTGCTTCCTACTGAGGTTGGTTACTCAGCGGTAAGTAAATTTCTCATTTAGATAGTCGCTTACTTTGCCATACCAATAAGATGGAGCTCTATCTTGTTGGAATATTAACGTTTGAATTTTCTATCAGATGCAGAACCAGTCATAACTGCAACAAATCTAGGTATTGCGATTGGGCGATGTGCCAGAGAGGATATTATGTTGTTCGAATCCCCCTCCCCCAGATCTCCTGATTTTACGCTTTGCGATTTTTTCTTTTTGAGGGTACATTGAAGAATTGGTTTAGGTGCCACCCATGCCAACAACATTGGATAAACTGCAAGGTATTTTCTTGCTTTCGATTGAATTTAATTTTATCTTTCTTGTTTCATATAATTTCGACTTATTTGGTCGAAGAATTGATGCAATTTTTTTGTTTATATATTGGTCAGATAATATGGTTTGACAATGCCAAAATAACTGCTGGCACCAAACTGTGATCCACTTCAAGTGTTAGAGAAAGCACTGCTATGATTTCCGATTTATAGTAATATTTGTTCAAGAGCCATACCTTTGAGTTGTTTCGGTTAAGTAATTTGTATCAGATTAATAGCAAACTGATATTGGTTTTTATTTTGATAAATATTTTGTAAGCAAAAACATCTAATTATTGTCTAACGGTTTGGCAAAGAAATGTTCTCTTGATTTCGAGTTTTTCGATAGATTTTTCACTGACGTTGTTGGAGTTTGGTAATGTTTTTGACATTTTTCCATGTTTTCTTCAATTGTCACTATTCGTTATTTTAGACATTTCCGTGACACAACCATCTCTAAGTGAAACTTTAACATTTTAAATTGATTTTTTAAAAATTTAAATTGACAAATTTGTAAAATTTTTCTAAAGTAAAATATATCAATGTTTGCCGAATAATGACTTCCGGTCCACCTATTTCCTTATCAATTTTATTTGATTTTGTTGGCGTCTTTGCTACATTGGTATTTTGTGTTTATCAATAATATGTCAACATATCATGTGAATATTAAAGAGTTTGATTGAGCGGTCTACAGACGACGTGCCAAAAAGTGTTGACATAAACTAAGGGACATTTTCTACATCTCTTTAATACCATATTGTATTCAAAGTGTGATTGGATTCCATTTTTTTTGAATTGCTGCTTAAAAACACTTGATGCCATTTTTAGTTTTCCTAATTAAAGTGGTTTATTAGCAAAGGTCGATGGAAGGCTGCCCAACTTTAATAAAAGGCAAAGATATTTTTAAGTATTTATGTGACAACCTCTGAAAAATTGCAATTTTTCTCCTATACTTCTAGGATATTCACATCAAATCGCTGTATTAGAAAATCTACTCGCCTCTGAGGGGCTTTATCATGAGAGATTTTTTAATAGTTACGGAAAATTATTAGATCGCAAAAAATTACTGTCAGCTATTATTACAAAGGTTACTTTTGCTGTTTTTATTAAATCGCAAGCGATATTTTTTCCAAATGTTTAGCAAAATTTATTTTTTTTTTATTTGAGCTATTTAGAATTTTTTTAGAAAGACTAAAGGGAGTCATTGGTCATACTTGTGTAAAAATCTCTCAGCCACTTTCCATCTAATTTTGATGAGAAACTATTGATTTTGGTTACGCAGTAAATAAAATATATTTGATAAAACTGTTAAGTATTTTAGTTGATTACAACCACAGGGAGTGCAATATTTCATCTCGATATCATTTAATAAGGATAACCTAATATTAGCGATAGTATTTGTTGGTGTTTTCACTTGGAAGATTTAGTAATACAAAAATAAATCAAATTTTATTTTTACGCAACGGGCTATTATTAAGTTTTTTACGACAGAGAGCGTGAAATACCAACCATGATGTAATATTGAAGTTGATGCAAAGATAGAAAGAATACTTTTAACAAGCATTTAATGAACGAGAAGGATAAAAAAAAACAAGAGGAGAAACAATAGTAAAAAAAGCTTTTTATAATCAATACAAACAGTTGAGACACAATATATAATAATACAAAAATGAAATAACAGAAAGACACCAGGCGATAACGCCATACATACAGAATTTATCAAATATACAGAAGAGTAAGATAAAGTAATAAAGATAATTAGAAACAGCTCGGAAATGGAGACAATGTTGCAAGAATGGTAACACGGACTGCATCAACTACAGGGGAATAGCACCGATGGACACAGTATACATAATAGTTACCACAGAATTAAATAATCTGGTATAGAATCACAGTAAGATAGCTATATATGTGCTGTTAGTTGAATTTAGGCAGGTATACGGTACAGTGAACAGAAAGAAACTATTTGAAGATTTGGAAAGTTTACGAATACTACTAAGTTGTTACGATTAATAAAAATGACAATGGAGTTTACTAAAAGTAAAATTAGATACAATGGGGAAAAAGAGACAGACCGATCCCATGCCCCCATTCTGTTCAATCGGATTCTAGTGAAGATAATAAGAAATAGCGGTATTACAACTAAAGTTGCCACTATCTAGCATATGCCAACGATTTAATCTTGATGGCGGGATTAGCATCGAAAATGGGAAGAATAACATAGGATATAGAATACCAAAGCCAAGAAAGAGAACTGCGTTTTAATATGACAAAAACAAGTTTGTGGTGATAGGAAAGAAGACCAAGACAACAACGAAAACACTAACAATAAAATAGATAGAGAGAGCGAGTAATTTCTTGTACACAACGAAACATGCTAAAGAAAGTGTTGAAATTGAAGCAAGGTGAAAATTGTGCAGATGCCTTACTTGCTATAATATAGTTTAAAGCAGTGTCTCTTTAGTGAAGATTATAAGATAGTGCTACTCATTCATGAGAAAAACATATGTATATAACAAATGTGAGCAAATTAGATTGATGGTTTGCGGGGAAAGGTAGGGAATTGGTGAAGAGGAAGGACAAATAAGGAGATGATAATATCTATGCAATAAACCCAGTGTAACCCAATTAATAAAATCACATAAAATAAGGTGACTAGGCAATATACAAATACTCAGAACACCGAAATAGTTAATAAAGAGTTAACTGGAGGGCATAAGCAGAGTAAGCTCACTCAACAAGAAATGGTTAGCAGATGCCGAAAAACATATTCCATTAAAACAATGATAAAACAAAACTGGTTCTACTAAATTAATAAAAAGTTTCATAATTGAGAAATATAGAAATATCGAAAGCATACAAAATTATTTTTTTCTTAACATTTTTTCCAACTAATAAGTAGCTTTTTGGTGACACTATCTTAAAATGAAGGTGGTTGTGACCTAATTTAATCGTGTACAAACGTTTTGTCAGCAACAATCTCGTCAAATTTTTACTCTCCAAGTGTTGCTTTTAGTGGTCCAAACAAATGACACTTTCGGGGCGATAAGTCTAGACTCCAGGGAGGTTATTCCAGTGTAGTTCAGAATAAACCTCTAATTTTTCTGGTTTTTGAACGGTCTTACGAGGCTAAGTGTTATCATAAAGTAGGATAACGTTTCGAATTGCATTAGCATAGTTTATTCTAACCTCGGAAATAATTTAAGCAATCGTTAATAGGCGCTTATCTTCTAGAAACTATGCGAATATTCTCTCGAGCCACACTCGTCCACGGATAGACGTCGGCGACTTTTATTTTTAATTAAGAATGTTGTCTCTAAACTACGTCTTAAGGCTTTGGTGTGTTTTACGTCCTCTATCCTGTGAAACTCAATAATAATCCGTTGTGACAAGAAACAAGATAAACTTCAGCTTTTTCAGTTTAATGTAAGAAAGAAGATTGGAGTGTATTGCTAATGTTTAATAACGCAGATACGATGGTATTAAGATATGTTTCATTAATTCTTTCGATTATTTTCGAATAATCAAAAAATATTTTTCTTTTGAGCAAATTTATTTTAACTCTATCTCAGAACATAATTTTAAAAAGTGGTAAAGTTTGTTATGATCATTTATAGAGTGTTCAAAATAATGTGTCAAGTTTTGGGGTTATCATATTAGCTATCTCAAAATACGTTGTCTTTTTGGAACTTTATTTCCTAGCAAGTCACATTTCTACCCAAAAAATAATTCCTGAATATAATTTCAGTAATTATAACCATATTACAAGATTATAAAAAGAACATTATAAATTAATCGAAACAGCTTCCTACAATATAATTGCACCGTTAAAAATTTCGTAAACAAGTATGATTTTACATAAAAAAAGAGGGAAAACTTTTTTCTAGTATGTGATAATAAATTTAAGATTGGGTAATGATCAAACAAGTTTTCCCAAAAGCAGCAAGTTTAAAGCAGTCTCTAATGTCTTCTACTTATTTAACGTTACTAGTAGCCATTATGGCTTACTCAACTTTAAAAGTTATAATACGAAGTTTCTTTCCTTTTACTACTACTAGCTTTGTGTTATCATTGTTTTAAAACTGAATTGATTTTGCAAATGAATATCGATATTATAAAGGTGAATAGTGGCTGTAGTATAAATTATTTTATAACAAAATACAATAAAAGGTACATCCGGAAAGTAATGATTTTCTTGTCCAAACAGAAGTGGTTGATGGAGGTTTTTAAGTAAACGATACGACTCAGCCCATTCGTTTGTGAGCGTTTATAGAGTGCCGATCGCTTGCGAAGCGGATAGCTATTTGAGCGTCGCGTTACGGATCAAAATGCGACGAAGTGTCGATAAAATTTTGCGTTAAACTAAAAAAACTATGATACATAAAGCATATGGGAAAGATACTTTATAAAAATCACAATTATTTAAGTAGCAGAAAGCGTTCAAAGAAGGATGAAAGGACGTAGAGGATAATCACTGCGCAGGGCACCTATTAACCTCTTGCACTTCGGACAAGGCGGTTAAAGTGAAAGCGGTTTTGAACTATGACCGACGTCTGAGAGTTAGATCGACAGCCGATGATGTGGGACTTCTAAAATCCATTGTCTATCAAATTGTCACGATGGAATTGCAAATGCAGAAAATTTGTGTTAAAATGATTACCAAAGTTGCGATCGATGAACAGACGAAAAACTGTATGTCTTTTTCTTGTGAGCTTTTGAATATTGTGAGAAGTGAGTCTGATTTTTTTGGAAGAAAAGGTGTTTGGTCATAAACCATCTTTTAAAATGCAACCCGGAACCTAAAAGGCGGAGCCTGAATGGCACACTACCAAGTATCCTCAAACAAAGAAGGATATAGTTCATTGTTTTTTTTTACTCTAAAAGAGCTGTCCATAAGGGATTCATACTACTCGAATAGATCATCACTGCTGCATTTTATGTGGAGGTGCTTAGAAAAACAATTATGCTTCGATGCTGGTGAGGAAAAATCGACCGAGGTAATGCTGCTTCAATGTTCTTACAGCCAGGACCTAGTCTTGTCCTCCGTTTTTTTCTCGACTTAAATACGATTTGAAAGGATACCATATTGAGATTGTTAAGAAATGTTTAGGTCGCTGTGAAACTGCCCTGAAAGAGATTGAAGTTCAAAACACCCCGGTGAGCTCTGACGCATGGCGGAACCGCTGGCAATGGTGTATTCATTTTCGAAGATGTTATTTTGAACAATATTAACTGTGTATAAACATATTTTCCATTAAATAATTTTTTTTAATTTGTCTCAGTACGTCCGGACATACCAAGTATATAGATTTGGATTGAAAATAGTTTGGATCTGCATTTTCTTTTTCAAAATCGATAATATTCTTTACATAAAATTACTTGTACTCATAGAATATTGTATTACATCTTACTATAAAGGTGAATCAAATATAAACTGAAATGATGCTATTTGAATTTATTGTAGGATTATACAAACATCCAATATTATTCTTCTACATAATATTTTGACTAGGAAGCACTTGTTGTTGAACGGTTAGTTTTTTGATTCCGATATCGTAAAATGCAAGTGTCCACCAAGTGATTTTTTTAGAGCTCTAAGTAAACGATAATCGTAAAGAACAGGTCCTCATTGTAAGGAATCTTTCAAACAAACCTTCAATTTTTGTCTCAAATTGCCTGAACATAGCTGTAGTTAATCTGATTTTTAATGAAATAATGAAATTTAATAAACCGTTAATTGGAGGTCATCCTCGAGAAGGTGGCAAATATGTTCCCGAGTCAGTCTGGTAGGAGATGTCGGTGACTTTCATTTTCTACTGCTTCCCGTCCTCCCGAAAATTATTCATGGCACACGTACACTTTAGTCTTATTAAGAGTGCCGTCCTTGTCTTCTCAAAACTTTGGAATGTTTTACGATCTCCGCCGTGAAAAAACTCAATAACAGAGATACTCTCTTTCAGAAGTCAAGTTCCTTTAGTTGCATTATTAAAAAAATATATATTTGATGGCAATGAGCTTAACTTTACCAAATGTAAGAAATGACTTTTATTACCTATCTGTCAGCCTTTCTTATAATTGGATTTCAGTTGACTTTTAGTTTTGCTTAGAAAGCGTCAGTTTTATTTGAACTAGATATTTTTATAGTTTTACACTTGCTGAATAATTTCTTAGTAGCTTTAATAAGACAGAAATATTTTGATAATGTTTTGTGGGATTAATTACGATATAACTTACTAGGTTCCGTTGAATTTTGAGGTTGTCAATTTAGGTTTTAGACATTTTATGCACTTCTTGAGGTTTCTCTACAAATTTTTGTTCGTAATTGTGACAACAGTATGAGAATAGTTTATTTAAAAAAATCTGTAGACAGAAATATTAGTGGAATTATGTCGTTATAAATAGAGTTTTGTTTTTAAAAAGAATAGAATTGGTATTCTTATTGGACTTACCGTCAAAAATGACTAAAGAACAGTACTTATATTTACCTAAATGATTGAATTTTTCACGTTAATAAGATGCAGTGTACTATTCTCAAAATTCTATGTGATTTTGAAATTATAAGATTTTATGGATATAAATTTTCTTATGCTTTTGTAATATGATGAACGAATTCATCAGTTCATTGCAACAATCTTTAGGTAGCTAGTCACAAATAATCTCAATTTCCAATTTCCGACGTCGACTGACCGTGGATTAGGACTTTTAACGGCCTCCCTTGAAACTACATGCTCCAATCAAAATTGTCTTCTTTAAACTGGAAAACCAATTTTTTGCTATGATTTCTCTGGTAATATTCTCTCCGTACACAGTACAAATGTTTTAGCTGCTTCCTTTGCCTTTAAATTCAAATAGCGAATACCCAGAAAACTTCTGTTTATTTTATTTGGCGCTTTATTTCCTTTAGCCCACAAATATCACATTAAGTTTTTTCAAGTCTGCAAAGCACAAAATGTGTTCAGAAGCATAATATTGTCATTTCAAAATCCTAAAAGTCTGTGCATCATTCTAGCACTTACATATTTTATTTTAAGTAAGTTTAGCTTCTCATGTGTATATTAATTTTTTTTATAAAATCTTCGTAACAATTTTCTCCATTTACACACTTTAATAAATATAGGAGTAGCCCAATATTTATCAGGACACTTTCTGCACAAATATTTGTCACCAACTGGTTGTGATTGTATATAATAGACGTTCTATTGCTTTCTAACTTTTAAAACATCTTCTAGTGACATTAGCAAAATGCTGCTTCACTCGTGAAACTAATTCCGGCGTTTCATTCATCTCCGCGGAATCTGCTACGCAGCGCTTTCTTGAGGAAGCGATTGGCGCATTTTTCAGCCACGTCGTTAGCGCAGAACGTACAGGAAAAGCGTTTCAGCTTATTTTCGGCGAACTACGTGGCGGCGAATTAGAACAGGGCTACTTTTCGCAGAATAACGCTGCGACACGCACAACGCACGTAACAATCAATCAATCTTGCACAGAGTTCGCGATATCCCACTTACAGACTTCTTTGCAGATCTGCGAGCGTCACCGCACGTTCTCGGCCGTATTTCGACTTAATGATTTGTTTCTGACGTATTGTCATCTAATAATCCAAACGGTTTTGAACAAATGAACCAAGGTCCTGAAGGGGCTTAACTACTGAAATAGTTAGGTTACCGTGAAAAGTAGAAAAACGCCCCATACGTAATTTATCGTAGCTGCAGTCTAATTGGCTGATAGATTCCGAGATATTAGTGTACTTGGCGGCGTTTGTGGAACTAAAAACGAACTCCAATTAACTAAATTGCTAGGTGTTCTTATTGATCGCCTAGCATCTCATTATTCTGTTATTATTTAAATTGGTGGGTTTATTTTTACTTTTACTACAATCACAAATGTTGTTCATTACTTCTTTGTGGATGGGGAAATAAAATGCACTACGTATTTGTAAAGAGAACCTGCGTAGTTTTTTAATTGCACTTATTTTTTTAAATTTTTTATGTCTAGTTCCTTGAACATAGAACGTTTTAAATAAAACAAAACTCTATACAGCACTGATGCAAATTTTACTTAAAACAGTTTTATTTCTAGAAAGGCTATTAATTGCGAGTGTTCTAAAAGTAGTAGCAGCAACATGTATAGCAAACATATTTTTATTGAGCGGTAGAATATCACCAGCAGTAACAATGAAGTGTTCTTTCAACCATAGAAACAATTCATAATCACAAGAACTCAACGCAGTGGAATAGGAGAATCTTTACAGACTATCCAGTGCAACCTTTGTTCTTGCAAGAAGTTGGTCTTTGTGCATGCAACACTTACCAAGTGCTTCAAATATGGTACTGTTTCTGTTTACAAAAAAAAAACCAATTGCCAAACATTTACTTGCAAATATCAGTCTTCAATGTATTGCCCTTCAGAGTCAACACATTTATCGAACGTTCGGGAAGCATCATGATGCTCTTTTCAAAAAGGCTTATGGTTGGTGGCGTATTCACTCCCGAACAGTTTGGATGACGGCGTCGTTGTCCGCAAATCACATGCCTTATAAGTCTAATTTGAGCCTTCCGAACAGGCAAAAATCACTGTACGGCGGATGTGGCAGAAGGTTCCATTTCAATTTCCGGAGGGTTTTTATTATTGTTTTGGACATATGGGGGCGTGCATTGTTTTGAAGGAAGATTAGCCGCTTTCCACCTGTCTTCCGCTTGTATCGGATCTTTTTCTTCGCGTCTGTTGCTAGAAGGCCTGAGTAATAAGTTGCATTGACTATTTTGGCATCCGCCAGAATGTCTAGACTTTAAAAATGCATCAATTTCGTTTTAAAAATACTGTGGGAGATGACTAGCAGTTTGCATGCGCACCATTTTGCTCACGTTTGTCAAAATACGTGGTACCCATCACACATTCACCTTGCGATAGTGCAGGTGGTTTTTTACGATGTTTTTTACACTACCAACACTGATGGACGCCATTGTTTTCTTGATAGGGCTGCGCCTATTCTTACGAATAAGTGCGTCTGCAAGATTAATGTTTGGCTCGGTGACGGATGTTCGCGGCCGACGATCTTGGGATTCATTATCCACGCGTTCTCTGCCCTCTCTGAAGCACTTACACCACTCAAACACACGAATCCTTGAGAGACACTCTTTCCCATAGTGTTGTTGGAGTCTGTGGTAAATTTCAACAGGCGAAAAGTTTTCTCCAACTAGGAATTTGATCACATTGCGTTATTCTACGCTCTTCTAATCCGAGCAAGAGTGGCTATACTCTTCCAAAATCGCACAACTAGTGCGCAGTGCGACTTGTTTATACGAAAATCAGTTCCGGTCATATTTTAACTACCTTTTATTAACGATGATACATTTATTGCCATACTAGTAGTATTATGTTCATGTCAAAACAACTTTAAACTTGTGATGCGATTCATTAGATTTGTGCTTTAGTTTGGGTTTGGAGCCTCATATGCAGACCTCATCACCAGCGACAATACGTCTTAGGAACAAATTTCTTGAATTAAGCATCTGTTCAGAAATAGGTGCCATTTTTGTATTTCTGTGAGGTTTAAGGAACCTAAGATATCGCAGTTTTCCTTATGTACAGTTTGTTTTTCCAGATATTTTTGGCTAAATGCGTCTAAATTCTTATCCTCTCTTTCTACAAAAGGAAACAAGGTATAACCAATTGCCAACAGTTTTTTTGGATTTTTTTTTTGGATCTGCCCATGTGCTTAGATTTCTTTTGAAATATTAATAGATCCTGCTGTGGTTAATTCTAAATCTGAAATATGAAAGCAACAGCAAATTTGCTTTGGCATAGTATCTTTCCCATATACCTCAGAGAAATCTAGTATTCTCATACATTCTTTCCACGAGATATCTGAACTTTTATCCATGATCTCTGGACAAGTCGTAAACATGCCTTACGGCAATACACACCTACGCTGTTTGCTTTAATTGGGCATATCATTTTGTAATATCTTTGACTCTTAAAGTGAGTGTATATAAATACTTTTGCAAATATGTTTAATAATATTTGAAGTCCAGACATTTTTTAATTTTCAAATATCAAATTTTTGAGATTTCTAAAGGTCTAATAAGTTAAAAAATTATTATGGTTATTTTTAACACTTATAAATATTGTAAGAAACTTAAAATTTAAAAATAAACCATTGCATAAATAGTGTAGTGTTCGATATTTGTGATACTCCAAATCATTAATTAGTTTTCTAGTATATGAGCGTATTTATGCACCTTTTTAGTTTTGTATGTTGGAACTGAATTTTCTACTAAAATTTTCGAAGTTATAATTAAAGTTAAGTAAAATAAACTAACGAAACTCTTAAATACGTGCATGTATAATTAAAATTTTAATCAAGTCAAAAAAAACTGTTTGGCTTATAAAATGGAGTTGCTAAATTCCAAATTTAGCTTACATTTCTCCAAAATAAAATGTTAATTATTTTCTGTTGTTACAATGCATTACATTTCCTATAACTACTATCAACTGTCTCTGTCTGCGTATCCAAATTTGTTTTAATCTTTCGTTTGTATGGCAATAATAATAAAACTTTAGTACTTAAAAAATAAAAATAAATTTTATTTACTGTGATAAGCAATAATGTGTCATTTCATTTACGATGAGGTGGAACACTGTACTTACTATGAACCAACTGTGAAATATAAAATTATCTTCTTAGACAATCGAGACCTTTCAGTGGCCTGAACTGAGAACAGGGCATTGTTATACTGTATGGCTACTGCTCATGTTGCCGGAATCAGCATGTCAGCATGACATTTGTTTCTTGATTGACTTATGTTTCATTTTGACGACAATCACCCAACAACCCGATTTGTTTCGCAGGTTCTGTTAGCTTCAGAATGTTTTTGATGTAACTCACAAAACGGCTATTTTTATTACTCGAGATCGCCGCGCAAAAATTACAGCCATTTTGCAAAGTATTCTAATTTTATAGAAAACTTATCATTTGATGAAGAGCATCTAAAGTTAAGAAAGGCAGCAGATTGCAGTATCATTCAGTATTAATTGTGTATCGTTGTATTCGTGATCTAAAAGTACGATTCAAAGAATAACTTTATTTTGGACACAACTTTTAAAATACGACGGCATCTAATTTAAAAATCCATCTTTCTCTCATTTGTAACAATTATCTAAGTCAAACTAAATTTGATCTGCTTATCTACATGGTATATTGATGAAATCATCATTCTTTATTTAATTTATATAGTTACTCCTATCACTTTTGACTAAATTTTGTTTATTTTGATTTTAATTTTCTTACTTATAAATTTGTTCTTGTTTATTTTGTTTATTTAAATTTGTAGACTCTTTTATACATTTTCACTATCAAAATTTCTTCAAACCGTCTTTTAGATACACTTTTTTATTATTTCACCCCATTGTCATTCTGTATGTACATATTTTTAAGTTATTTAATTTCCTCATTTACTAAAAAATCCAGAACTTTAAAGCCTAACTGAATTAATAGGTACAAGACTATTACACCGTCTAATGAAGGAAGTTGCAGAACGAATAACACCCCCAAGAATCCAAAAGATTCTTCTATATTTATTTGTGGGATAGTTAACTTTTCGGAAATTGCTAAAAAACTATCAATACCTTAAAAATATGTTGTATCAAACCAGATTAAGATAAAATAATACACCAAACTTACCAACCTAAAGGAGATAACAATAAAATGGACGCTGAGTGCATTAAACATCTCTGGGGTTTAAAATCAGGAATATTATTAATGCAAAAGAAATACAAGTTGATAATGAAGATATTTATAAAATGCAAAATATACAAAATTGCATAATGCAAATAAAAAAGGTAAAAATATAATACAATGCACGATTTATGTGTATAAAATGTGAAAAATCCGAATAAATCGCAAGCTGCAAAAAAGCAAAGACACTCTAACGTTGTGCTTTATATGGAAGATCTCATTGAACAAATTATAAATGCTGCTAATATTATCATCGTTTATACAAAGACAATAAAAACAACTCTAGTAACTTGAAATTGGTAGTAAATTTTGTTCTTGCATTTATATCATACAAAATATCTAGCTACGGCTGATGGAAGAACTGGTATATTAATAAAACAAAAGGAATATAAAGAATATCAGCTTTAAGGCACTTTGATAAATGCTTATTGCATGTCATACAATATAACAGTCTCAGAGCTCTATTTTCCATCTCTTCGTCGGATCGGAAATGGACAGCCTGAAGCTTATTTCCAAATATTCAGTACTAAATTTATAGCAAAAGACGACTACTAGAATATGATAAGAGTTTATCCAAGAGCAAAAGTACCTTTATATCAACCGACCCTCTAAAATAATAGCCGAATGACTCCGCCAAGATGCCAGACCTACTAGATTTTACTCACTTGTTATAACAACAATAACTATTATTTGTTCAGAGAATACATATAGTAATAAATCATCATGACACACCTTTGAACCGTCCCAGAAACGCAGAAAGATATGCGCCGAAGCCAGGTTTACAATGTAGCATTTAAACAATATTCTATATTTATTTCTTTGGGTTAAACAGATGAATCCAGTTTTAAAAACTCACTTTTACAATACACACTATCATTAATAGTGAGATACCAATTAAATTGCCACTTCTAACCGCAACAAGTTAGCAGCAGCAAATGCCAAAAAATGGGTCAGTGTGCACCTGACTACTGAAATACCCGCACGTTTTTAAACCGGCCAATACGGACAGTTATTTAAAATGAGCGGGAATTTTTGACAGCTTTATTACTATATGTATTCGCTGAACGCATTACACTTCAATTTATACAGAAAACTTAATGTCAAGTTACACATTGATAATTAAAACTAGAATAGATATCGTAGATAGAAGAAATTTCTTCTAAGTTTTGATCCCTGCGAAGCGGGGTGAATGCGGCTAGTATAGAAAAAAATGTCAATTTCATATTAGGAACATCCGAAACAAGGAATATGTTCTGTTCTTACTATCCTACAATTGATGGTCCTACAAATTAAGAACAAAAAGCCAGCTTAAATAACGTATGTTGGGGAATAAAAATACCAGTAGAAGAGTTGCACAAAACCATAGCCGCCTGGCAGCATACGTGAATACCAGCTTAAAAAATAAAATAAGTAACAGCTTAAAAACAAAGTTAAAGAAAATTAGGGATTAATCATTTAATACCTTCATAAATAGTAATTATGTTCATACCATTTGTTGGACAAAAAACACAAACAAAAAGCAGATTTATTTGCAATCGATCTTGTTAAAGTGTTTTCCTAAGAACACAGAAATGCAGAATATGCAAATTGGAGAATTTTTAAAGAAATCAATTGAAAATTTTCGTACAGTTACACCAATTACATTAAAATAAATTAAAGATAAAGTAGAGCTGTTGGATACAAAACAAACTTTTGTAACAGGAATAACGCTAAAAGAATTACCAAGAACAGGTGCAGTTCTACTGAAATACTTATGTAATGCCATCCTCAATCTTAGTTATTGAGTAACATAAACGAAAACAACACAAATTATTAAAACCTAGCAAAGATCCAACGAACGTCCTCTTTCACATAGACGGATTAGCTTGTTAGCTGTTGTCTTTTTTTTTCTTTGGGGCTATTACAAATTTATGATGTTAGAGACCAATTTATCATATTGTTTTCGAGACCGTGTTATTATAAATAGGTCTTAAAATCCTAGTCTACGTCAAATACGCCATGATATTGCCCTTCGTCCAACTACTTTTTTTCTATTTTATTTATTGTTACCAGACAAAGTATTTGGTATTTTTTGCCTAACAACATGCTCAAAACAGTTTACCTTTCTTCTTGTTATTATGGATAATATCCTCATTTGCAATCCTGCCAGTCCAAGAAATGCAACACATTCTGCGATATATCTACATTTTAGAGACTTTAAGAATCTAAGTTTCTGTAAGCAATATGTAACATTTAACCATGCACCATCTGAGTACTTAAGGTTTTTTTATACATGTATTGCTTCATTTTTATAAAGGTGCTTCTTGCTATCTCTATTATGATGTTTATTTCTTTATCAGGGCCCCATTTGTCATTTAACTGGCAACCAATATATTTATAGCTTGAAATTTGTTCTAACTTGCTATCCTACAATATAATGTGAGTCTGGTTTTTAGGAGTCTTGCTTATTGTTATTACTTTGGATTTCTTTACATTGATGTGTAGAACAATACTGACGAATTTCTCACTGACTTTGTTGAGAAAATATTGCAAGTCTTCAAGACTACTTACAAGTAGATCCGTATCATTGGCATAACTAATGCAATTGATGTATTTGCCTTGTATTTTAACTTGCTTCTACTCATCTGCCAATGCCTTTTCAGCTGTATATTCTGAGCATGTATTAAATAATGTTGATGCTAATATGCAACCCTGTCGTACACCACATCTGATCAGTATTTTGGGTATTTGAAAATTGTTTATATTAACAACGACAATATGTTTTAAATGTAATTCTCTAATAATGCGTAGATCTTTAAAGTCAATTTCTATCTCTCTAATATCTATATACATTACCAATTAATGAGTTTGTCAAATGCTTTTGCAGCATCTATAAAGGATATATACATCTCTTTGCCATAATGCAAATATTTCTGAACTAGAACTTGTATGCCAGACTGTGCTTCCACGGTGTTCGTTCTACCTGAAAACCGAACTGGGTTGGCTAAGTGATTGTTTATTATTGTGATTATTTTTAAAAGTATTTCGTATACGTGGCTTGTTAGCCTAATTAATCTGTAGTCACTGCAGTCCTTCGGAATATTTTTAGAATAGGGATAAAGGTAAACTGCAGCAAATTCCGTATTACATATTTGATTAAACAGTTTTGTTAGTACCGTAGTCCCTACTTCTGCGCTAACTTTGATGATTTTTAAATGTACTTCATCTGGACTAGAGGCTTTTCTAGTTTTTGTAAGTTTTATGTTATGCTATATCTCCGATCTAAAAATCACCATTCTTGTGTTAGTCTGATTTAATTAGTTATCCCATTTAACCATAATCGATAATCCATAGTATACCATATGTATAAAACCACCTAAATAAGCTTCACTGATGGCTTCTCAAATGATACATAAAGGTTGTTGGATAAAAATCTAATCGTATAATATTTAAACTACAAAAAGTTTATATGCTGTTTAGCTTTGCCAGTTAATAATGGGAACTAAAAAGTAAATAAATAGATCTGAGAGTACAACAACTAATAGGGAGATTAAAACTTTCTCTGAAAAATAAGTTGCTCATATACAAGGCAATGACAAAGTTCCTTCTAAACTTCTTTTATTGAGTGTTGGGGCTGTGCCAGTAAGTCCAACATGGCAATTATCTAAAGAAGTCAATCAAAAGTTCTCAAAATGTCGTAGATATTCTCTAGTTTTTTGTTTTATGATATCATCTATACCGATCTTAAAGTATTTTACATTCAATTCTTTATTGTAACTCAGTAATAACATCAGAAAGCTGAAGTGATCCTGGTAGATCTTAAGTAAGAAGAGTATCACCATTGAATGTAATTCTCATCATGCAATATTATTACAATTCTGTGTGTGTATGTAATTATGTACTGAAGTCAAATTAGCTCATAGAAGTAATCCAAAAAATATTTAAGAGATAATTTATGATATTAAGTAAATATTTTGGATTAAGTTGAAAAGGTTGAAAAACTTATTCTACTTTTCCACTATTAAAATTTAATTATATTTACGCATGTATATGGGCAACCACTGTACACCGATTGTTGTTAATTTAACATATTGTATTGACTACAGTCAGCCAAACAATTATTTGAGCACATACTAAAGTTTTGTTCTAAACGATTCTAATATTTAGTTGCCCCACCTTTGGCCTCTCATAAACCCTACTAACTTTTGGTCGTCGGATTCGCATCCTAGATTCCATGCTAGACCACAGATGCTCTATCAGATTAAGGTCGGGTGATTGTGCGACCTATTCTAGGCGAATCCAAATGTCGTATGCTTAAGATCCTGCTGGAAATAACATTTTCTCGGCAGCTTCAGTACTGCCAGCAGACTTTTGTAGACATACTAATCTATGGTACAGTCAATAAAATCCAACATTCTCACACTAGATGATCCATAGACTACCACATCATTACGTTGCCACTTCAAAACTTTACAGTCGGAAGCAAACGTTCTAATTTGTAGGCTTCATGAGGTTGTCGGCCACATTTACGGCCGACTTGCGTCGATTTTTCTTAATCAGCTAGACTATCGCTTGGTCCTGCTTATCGGTTGTCATGTGTTATTTCGTCTGCCAGGTATGTTTTTGATTTCGCTTGTCTTTTGGTATTTTTGGATGATAAAATTCACAGTCGACTTTAGCAAAATAAGGCTTTGCCCTTGTAGGGTTAGGTAGATAACTCTTGCGCGATATTTGGGTGGATGTTCCCGTTTTTTATGTCCAATTGCACCCATTCGTTCAGAAATAAAGGTACTTATTTCGAATAGTCTGACAAGCAGCACAATTTAGACTTTTTTGTCCACTATCTTTAGATGAGGTGGTATCAGACCGAGTGTTATTGGAAGGTGAAAATTCTGAAATTAATCTTTTGGCAGCCGGAATAATTTTTTGGTTGGTTGTATAAAGAATACAAAAATTATGTGCATTGAATTGGAATGGTGCAATATTGGGCAATGAGAAAATGATTTTGTACTTGTCAAGTGTAAATTGAATTGAATTTTTTTTAAAGTTGAAAATATAATTTTCCATTTCAAACATATGACGCAATCTAGACTTTTATTGTTTTAATTACTTGTTATGCTTATATATTACATCTTATACAGTTCATTCTGCCATCTGCCATTTCAGTTTTCATTGTGTTAACAGAAATCCTATAGGAAGTTAAACCCTGCCCGTATTCGATTTCTGTTTGTCGTAAGTGGAGCCCGAACGTAATAATACTCCACTACAAATTTGCATTCCGCTGCTTTGAGTTTTCCTTCCCGGCGGCTTTTCGTGCGACTTGCCAGAGCCGTCCCTCAGATTTCATGTCGCGCGGTTTCGCCGGCTGCACTCATATTCCGCAGTTCCTCCTCCAGAAATTATGGATGGCTCCGAGCCGCGAGCTGGGACGTTTGAACTTTTAATTTCCTGCCTTCAGAGGCACTCGATTTCCAGCCGGCCGTCTGATCGCCTTTGACAAAGACGAAGTAATGGATATCTCTGTCGAATCGGGCCTTTGTCTCGAATTAAATTGGAGGCACCGACGTTTCAAGTTGCACAAGCTAACTGGCGGCCCATAATTCGCAGCTAGTTGCGCCGGAGCCGCGGCGGGACAAGTTATTTTTGCTGCTTTGTCCGCGCTATTAGCGGGCGGGCCTCAAAAAGTGAGGACTTAATTGGAGCCACACACTCCAATTAAAGCAATCAGTTGGCAAACTCCTGTTTTAATGTAAAGAACTTGGCGTGCCTGACGCACTTCGTAGATTAGGTGAAATTTGTTTTCTTCTGGTGCCTGTCAAGGATAAGTTCAGTAGAGGAAGTGGTGTTATTTGACATGATAAGGTAAAGAGCTCTGCATTATTAAGTTCTTAGTGCATTTTTTTCTAATTTTAGTTACTACTATTTTGAATATTAAATTTTTCTACTTTTGGTAAAACTGGTGTAGGACCCCCTAGACTGCGAACAACTCGCACTGGTCGTCATTTGTGTGCAACTTCCATTTACTTACATTACTTTTAACTTTGAAAGTTGTTAATTGTCTATGCATTATGCTCCATGTCAAATTTTTGAAATGGCCTATATCACTTTGTTGTTAAAGTGGAAAGAGATATGGAAAACTTGACCGATAATTCTTGGCTCGTTTGCAATTTCGGACTTGTATACATCTTAATCATAGTAGTAGAACTTTACAAGCCTAAGATAATAATTGTTTTCTGATTAAATCAAATTTATGGGAATTATTCCAGACAATTCTTTAAGTTAAGGAACAGCTTATTCTAGTTTTCTGAAATTATAAAAGGCTTTTTGAGCACGTCCTCTGCTCCATTTCTTATCAGATTCTGATTCTATATGATTTATTCACAATCTTGTCATCCCCATGCTAGTAAGATTATGTGCCATACAGAATGATCGTTTATAGTTTCTACTTGATGACGGAAATTAATTCTGTGTTTTGCTGCCTCAATGATTTGTCTAATTTTGATTGTTTTGTTGTTTTGGAGTTTTTAGTAGTATTCTTGAACCCCCTTAATATTCTCTTCAGTCGTCACTGTTAATGGTCTACCAGTTCTGCTTCCTCATCATTCTGGACACTTATGCCACTTAACCATTTCTTTATCAAACTATAAGATTTCAATTTTCTTTAAACAAAAATGCAAATTGACAAATTTTGAATTTTTTTTTATAAAAGTAAAAATATCAAGATTTACCGCAAAAACGTTTGTCGATTCACTTGATGACTCCCCGTCCACCTATCTCTTCTACAATTCGACGGTTTTCATGGAATTTTTGCCACACTTGTACCAAAATTCGATCATTTGTATCTTTTCTAGGAAATCATATATCTATTATTTGCAGAAGACATTTTATGAAATCTAAAACACGTATTGTATTTACTAAATGAATCATCAGCGCTTTGTAGATTGTCCTACACTTTGTCGATATTTAGGGATGTATCTTCTTATTGTATTTGATATTCCTGTTTCATTTCTCCCATATAAAAGTTCTTTCCAGTTTTGTTTGTATCCTTTTTATTTTAATGATTCTTTACATTTCTTTCTATTCTTTCTAAAATTTTTATTTCGCATGATCTTAGCGTTTTAGTTTTCTTTTTTATTTATGTTCATATTTCGTTTCTATATAGTGCAACTGGAACAGTGAGAGTGCTATACAAACATACTTGGGTAACCAGTCTCGTTTTGTTATTGAAGGGTTTGGCTATTTTTCCACATACTGATTGACATTTGTTAATTTTGTTTCTATAGTTGATATAATAATCGTAATTTATGTCGTGTTTTATTTATTCTAATGGCTTGATTTGTAGTAGTGTTTGTTTCCATACTTTGTTCTCTCTATTGACTTTAGCACTATTTTATATAACAAAATATATGTTTTTGTAAATCATTTTCGGTAGAAGCACGTAAGGCAGTAGTTCGTGTCGATTCTGGTTCTTTTTGGTACCGTTTCTTTCTTATGATTTGGTTTATATATGCATTAAAATGTACTGGCAATGGACACTTTTGATGTAATCCTCTAAGTTTTTGTCATGGGTTTCTCCTATTTATACAATAGAAACCCTTTTATAGATTGATAAAGGTTTGTAGACTGATTTATCATATTACTGATTTTTTTAATATTCTACGTTGTAGAATAAATGCAATATTAATTACAGAGTGATTTTTTTTTAATTTGCTTTATTCTTTGTTTATTATTTTGTTTGTTATTGTTTGCAGTTGTTGGATTTTTGGATGTATAGTTTCCTGTATTTTCCTATAGCCTTCGTTTTCTTGCTTTTTACCACATATTAGTTTAACGAAGTAGTCGTTTTATCTACTTCTCTAACTTTTTTTGTTATTTTTTATTACTTCTTCCAATCCTTTTACAGCCCAAAAACTGTGTAGTTTTCCTATCGTTTTTTTCTAAAATGTTAGTTTCATTTGTGTTTATTTATAGCTTCTTGTAGCATTTGAGCTATTTGGTTTATTAATTTTTTATTAATAATAATTTATTAATGTTATTTATATCAACTTTATCTTTCTTTTTCTGTTTAGGTGTTGATTGTATAGATCATATTCTAAACTCACAAAGTTATTCAAAATTTCTCTATGAGCCTTAGGCGTTACCGGTTTTGCTATATTTCTTTTTATTTCATATTCTTGGTTTTTTTGGTTTTTATCTTTTTAATCTTTTTCAGAAAGCTTCTTCTGCTTTTCTAATAGCTTTTAATTTTATTTCTTCTTTTAGTTTTTGTTAGAGTAGGCGTTAGTTTAATGGATTTTCGTATAATTGTTTAATGTTTTTATCTTTTTGGAGATTTATTGTATTTTATACTAGTATTCTTGTTGATTTGTTTCTTCTTCTTTTTATTTGTATTTCACCAATGAGTAGATACTGATTGGTGCTTAGTTCTGCTTCTTTATATACGTGTATATCTTGGATACAGTTTACTATTCTTTACGTCTTTACTGCGTAACAGTATTTGAGCGATTAACTCAAGTTTTTGTGCTTATTTTGATTTTACTTGGAGTTTTAAAGTATTATAATACAAATACTACAAATACGGGCCAGTTATTGTTATTACTAATTTTTTGTACAAAAGTATGTTGTTTTGGTTTGGTAGAAATTATTATATTACAAAAATACATTTTTATAATCAAGATTTTATCTATTTAAATTTAATTGAAACTCGTAATAGCCAGGTTCTGAACCCTACTAGTAGTTAGTGAAAAAATTAATGAGGCTATAGCAATTTCTTTTGGCGTCCGGAACGCAAGGCTTTTGAAACTTTGGACACGTCCTTATTTAAAAAAAAATACATATTACACATTATCGGATTGTCGTAAAAACGAGCTAATTCACTAAGCTATCATTTTCTCTTGTTTACACTAGAGACACATATTCAAGTATTCAAATTTTCCTTCATTATAATAAAACATTTTTAATCTCTGGGGTATGTTATTGATTACACAATTTATCTCTTTCTGGGGTGTGTTTGCCATACTTCTATCATCAATGACATTAATTCGAATTTATTGTCAGGCTTTCCCAGTCTTCTGGCCATGTTTTATTGCACAATACGCTACAGATTTACAATCGAGTTTGTATTTGAATATTACTCTAACCACGCAAAAATTGAAGTTTTATTCCTCTTTTCACGTTGTACGTACTCGATGACAAGAAACACCATGCTCCATAAAAACATTTTCCGTAACAAGAAAGTTATTAATGGGGACAAGTAAAAGTTTATCACTCAAAATCTCAATGTATTTGGTGGCATCTACGGTGCTATCATACAAAATTGTACATGGTATCATACCCAGTGGCACCCTATATTTTATAGTCTGGCAAAATACACATCATTTGATTGACTGAAGGAATACCTCTACACTCAGATTTAACCTCTGTCATTAAATATCAAAATTCAGGCGGTAAAAAACACATTTTTGTTGCTCACTTCTGTCGCTTTTTTTATAAGTATCAAAAAGGTGCTTTAATAACATATTTATATAGTTCCATGCCATACAAATAGTGTTGAGTAAAGCTCTTGAGTATTGCTGGTACCTGTGCTATTTATTCGTTTTGAGGGTCCTGAAAAACCGGTTCTTGGTAGTGTTGATTGTTTATCGCTTCTTTAAATTGTAATAATCCTATTCACTGATGACATGGGTATTTCTAAAAAGACACTACGAACAACTTGGTTTATGATACGTCTGCGGTAAAAATTATTTAGGTTTTTGCATTCAAGCAAGTGTAATATAATTTCGTCAACATAAAACTGTTCACATATGTTTAAGTATATTATTTAGCTGCAGATAGTTTACTCTTTTTTCATATTAAATGTATAATATTAAATATTATTTGTTCGAATTTCAACATTTATTCCTTATTTCAAAATTAGGTAATGGAAATTACTGTAGTTTTTCTATTTGGAAGAAGGAATTAAAGTTATATTTGTAGTAGTGGAAAATATATACTGCCAATAGAGACTATCGGAATATTTTATCATTATTATTCTTACATCAATTATTACTAATAGAAAAGAAACTGCTTATGCAAATACAAATACTTCAATATTTAATGATAACGGCACCCCAATGAACGCTACAGAGCTACTAATTTAAAGATATAAATTAGAATGTTTAAATTTTATGGATTGGTCCTTTTATGAATAATTCTGACGTTGGAAGGAAATGTTGCCAAGATTATCGATCAGATTTGTTTTATGATACATTCCAGTCAATATTTTAATTTTTTGTTTCCTATCTCATTTATTTTTCTTTTACCAAAAATCAAATTACTAAGATCGTAAAAGTTGGTTGTAAGTTCAAACTAAAAATTTAAATAATTTTATAGTTATATTTCTCAAATTCAATAAATTTAAATATAGGAGACGACGTTAACTCTTCAGAAAATAGAGAAAGACATGGCTGAATATGCAAACTTCGTGACTGTCGAAGTTTGTCATCGTATTTTAGGAGCTATGGGGTAGTCAAAAAGTTGTTAGTCCCTTCAACACCCGGATGGATGTTCCTTGTAGTGGATTGGGAAGACCTGCTTGGAAATAAAATGTGTCGTTTTCTGGATAATTCTCTTTAACACTGAGATAGAAGAAAGCACAGCTTTAATCGGAGGCGAATTTGCATATACAATGCCTAGAGAGCGAAATTTTAGAGTTGTCAGTCTATTAATTTAGATTACTGCAGATTTCGGTATTTAAATATACGACCTAAAACGACGTCCCTAGAGAGTCATTTGAGTGCCCTTAAAATATATATTTTTTTTATCTATTGATCGTAAGTTAGTGTTTTCCTTTTAAAATAGTTTAAGGGTATGTTTAATAAGACTGCTGCTCCAACAGTTTGCAAATAATAATAGTTAATCTAGCAATGATACCAAATTATAATATCTTTGACCATAGTCAATGGCCAAAATTTAGGGGGGTTTTCTATGTTAGTACTGATCTCAAATTGGAACTTTCTATTTTGTTAAGATTAGTTATTATGTGCTTCATGTGCCACTAAAACGATTTTTAACTGATATTACCAGTAACAATATTATGAACATAATAAAATGACATTTGCAATAGTACATGCTACCCAGATGCAGTGTAATAAGTATCTCTCTTTTTTATTTTGTTTCTAAGGTTTGAGATAGTCTATTGGTTAGAGGAATGATCCTTAAAACCAATCAAAGCAAAACTGATAAGTCATTATTTTGTGATTATGTTGAGTTTACTTACAATTGCTTAAGATAAACCTTCTAATGTATCTTGAATAGGCGTTGAACTTGTATCTTGTAGGGGTAAAATATAAAACCAGCGATGACTATACGTCACCATTTTCTGAATTTTCAATGGTTGCTGTTTTTGGCTCAATAGACTAAGCAGTTCTAAAATCTTTTAGTAAATTTGTTTCTTTTTATCCTTAGTTTATCTACCCTATCGGGTGTAAGGCGGTTGTGGGAGTCTACTTCTCTGTATTTAGTCGTTTTTTCCATATTTTATTTTTTACCACTGCACATCTCACGCTTTTGAACCAAGTTCTTCTTGGTGTTTCTTTTGGCCTATTTTTGACAGTTTTTGCTTGTACTTGTCTAACAGTTTATTATCTGTCATTTTTTATATGTTCGTTAATAGCCACTTTTTTTCTTCTATTGATTTCACTTTCAGTTAATAACTGTACGTGACAATTATATTTATTTCGGTTTTACCCTCAATTTTTCATAAATATCTCAATTATATAGTTGTCATTTTCTTTTTTTTTGTTGCTCTGTTAATGTCCATGTTTCTGCACCAAATGTAAGTATCGCAGTATGCATTTAAAATTTCTTTTTCTTCTTCCCGGCGTATCTTTTTATCAACCGAGTTGTGATCATCATAGTCTATTATTCATTGTATTTTTGATGATGTTTTTCTATCTTGGTCGGTTCTGAGCCTCGTGGTTAATTTGTTGTATTAACTTTCTTATTACCGTGTTGGCTTGATCTAGCCGTATCTTTGGCGGTTTTCCTCGTGATCTAGTGCCTTCATTCAGTGCGTCCTTCCACCACTAGTTTTTCAAGGCTATTGTTGTCACGTCCTTGATATGTGGCCGTAGTATTTTAGGATTTGTCTGTACACTATAGTAGAGAGGCGATCATTTATATTGTGACTTCTTGTAGTACAGACACGTTTGTCCTCCTCGCTGTCCAGGGTATCCTCAGCATACATGAATATAATAATATGGGAAAAACTAAAGTTCTTACCAGCAATACTTTTGCGTTGCTTGCTATTTGTCGATCTTTTCATAGTTTTTGTAACTTAGTCATAGCATTTTTGCTTATTCGGATTTGTTTGATTATTTCCACTAAGCCATGTTATTAATAAGTGTTCCCAAATATATGTAATGGTCGACCACTTCAAAACCGCCAATTTCTTTTAAATCAGGCTTGTTATTGTTTGCTCTATCGACTATGAGGACTTTTGTTTTTGTTGTAATTTCAATAAGAATTTCATTATCTTATCTTTGGTGGAAGCGAAAATAGCAGTGTCATCGGCATATCGGAGGTTGGTTATCATTTCGCCGTTGATCTTAAATTCTTTAATGGAGTTTTGTAGTACTTCTCTCATTACATATTTGTTTTATATATTTAATAGTTGCTGTCGAACACCCTTTCTTTCTGGTTGTCAATTTTTATTACACCATGTCCATTGTTATGTAGCCCTTGGATCAGTGTGATAATATACGGTGGTACCCCCATTTCCATTTGATAATGTCCCATAGCTTCTCCCAGTTTATGCTATCAAAAGCCTTATGATAGTCTGCAAAACCAACAAACAGACTTAGGACTTAAAATTTACAGAACATGATTTTGCTAATTGTTTAATACTTCAAAGTGTGAAATCGTTTGTTGCAAAAATTTGAATCCATTCGACATTTAAGGTCTTGCATGTCTGAACTCATATTTTAGTATCCACATGTGTTTTAAAGTTCTAGGCAACTTCTCTTCATATTTTAATATTTAATACAAAGGGATGCGCTCCGAATGGCAGCGTCTGAAGCAATTTATTGCTCGGAAAGAGCTCCTAGCTGCCGGTACGTGACCTTTAGACATCAGGAGCATTTGATTCAATACGAGCATCGCGGCGCGTTTTATTAACTTCAAATGATTTAGCGGGGATTTGAAACTGCGCTATCGCGTTGTGTAAATCCCGGCATATCCGTTGATTGATCGCTCCAATACTGCAATCCTCTTAAACTCCCGAAGACTAAGGAGCAGCGCCGCCGTGCAGAAGCAATTCCGGAGCGGCCCTCGCGTGCCGCCCCTGATAACGAATTGCATTCGCCCGAAAAAATTCGCCTTGTCTGCGACTGATAATTTTGCGTCGCCGGAGCTCCTGCGAATCAGGCTCCGGCGCCTTAATCGCATTCCCGTTTAAAAGCTGCATCTTATCATGTTCGATCATCGCGAAATTAGATTCGGCTTATTTTGCTCGCGTTATTGGATTTGGATCGCGAATGCGAACAGCTGGCTTCGGCGGCTCGAGTTCCCTCTGCACAATTAGAGATGTTGATCGGCCTTATTCAATATATTACCCGAACGGAGCCGCGCCGTAACTCTCCAAACTACTCTAAACGAACTAATTAGAGTTTCATTCATCAAACGGTTAGCTTATTAGATTATGCAGGCGTTTGGTTAGCCGGCTCGTGCCCCGGGCAGAGTTTGCTGGGGCGGATCGGCGCGAATTGTCGTGATTTCTGACGGATCGAGGGCTGGAGCAACTTTAATTGGCGCTGAAGCTTACTGATGCAGGAAACGGATGGATACGAAAACATAACTTATCTAATCGACCTTTTTTAAATAATTGAGATACATCTCTTTATATACTTCTATGGCAATTTAGCCAAAATTATAACGCTTTTGGTATTATCAAATTTTAACTAATCTTATTTATTGTTACGTTAATTTAACTGTTGTTTATCATAAAAATATAAAATATGAAATTAAAAGAGACTTAAAAAGGAACTTTGACTAACTTAATCTTATAGTATGGGCAAGTTATTTTTAGATAAATTTTACATTCCTAGTTTTCTGACGAGTCTAATTCAGAAATGTTTTCTTGCTTCCCTGTTTACTTTTAGTGTTAGAAAATTTTTGTAAAACATTTATGGTTTTCAGTGTTCGTCTATAGTAATTCTTGAATAATTTTCGTGGAAATTTTCATCTGCATTTTTTTTAATTTGCGCGTTTTAGTAATTAAACTTGTAGAATGTTAAATTCGACAATTATCGGAGGCAAGATTACATTTATTAAAGATGCCATTCCACTTTTTCTGATGTTTTTCAAATTCAGAAGTAATGTTTTGATGTAGTTATTTTTTGCAAAATTTTATATATCTATCTCCTTTGCTTTTCATTTTGGTAATAAACGATATTATGAGAAATGTCACAAACCGAACTCACCTTCGAATACAATGGAACTTAAACACACTTATAGTAATACCATTAAACATCTGGAAAAACTAAAATCTAAAGCAAGATAGGGCTAACAAATAAAAATAAATAAACAAATAAAACAGCATATATGAGAATTGAAAGAACATCAAATGAGAGAATAGTAATTGACAATAAAACACCTAACACGGAAGATAAATAGATATAGAGACCCGAATAAACAAAGCTAAAGGTGTATTTTTCACAGCTCCGATGTGCAATTCTACTTAATGCTCCAGGAAAACCAAGCTCCAAATTTTCATCTCAAACGTTAAATCGGTCCTCTTTTGCGGGTGTGAATCCTGGCTAGTTACCAAAGCTCTAAGTCATAAAATATAGACTTTTATAAACATATGCGAAAGACGGTGTTAGATGGCCAAAAGTAATATCTAATGCAGATCTGTGGCAATTTGCTGAGGAAAACCAGTACATATACAAATAAAATGAAGAAAATAGAACTGGGTAGGATATACCCTCCGCAGAAAGGTCAACAACATAACAAAGACAGCCATGGACTGGAACCACGTGGAAAAGAACAATCGCCAATGAAGCTAAAACAACAGAGAAGAACAGAAATAAATAAACATGTGTGTGTTTACTGACCAACGCCTGTTGTACACAGTAAACATACACTTTTTTCATCTTTGTAATTTGAACTATAAATATTGTGCAATTTTTAAACGACTCCCAATAACATAATTAAATTATTTCAAAAGAATGTTTCTATATAGTAAAACTTGGAAATGGAAACCGTTTGTTCAATATGAGAATCTGAAGTTTTATCTATTACCAGTTGATGTAGAACTGAGGCACGATGCAAATGCAAGCGAGTGTAGCTCTTATCAACTTTTGTGTAACTGACGATTAGTTCAAGCTCTGAGACCAAAATTTAAGTGTAGAATATATTGTGTGGGATAAGAAAAGGTCGGCCGGTCGCTTTTCGACAAGGCAAAAGACCCCCAATTACTGTCTACAATAAATTCAGTTCATTATTTGATAAATAAGAAGAAAATGAAAATTCAAATGTTAAGAAGGAAAACAAAAGTCAACCCCGCCAAGCTTTGTATACGGTGTTGTTAACATGCTAAAAATGATTTAACAACTCACTGAAATAGTTGAAAAAGTGCTACTAAACAATGTCATAAAAATAACATTCCACACTTCAGATACATATGGATCACTAATAAGCACATAAAAGAAATTAACATAATACACCATACATATCAGCCAAAAGAAGAGATCCTACAGAATAGCAATTAAACATCTACACTGTTCTACAAACACAGAGAGTATTAAAGAAGAAATAATAAATCATGATCACAAAGTGGGATCATGATTACATCTAACAATAAGAATAAATGCAAAACAACAAATTACTAAGGCGCTTCTAAGTTTATTTTTTGTGAACCTAGGGCTTTCTGATAAGAACAAAAATAGCAAAATATAAAATTTTGTAGTTCAAGTAGAGGCACTTAGAAAAGAAAAGCATTTAGTGCGGTGTACGCGTTATCACTTGCACGGTCACACTAAATCGTATTGTACTAAACCTTTTATGTGCGTTAAATGTTATGAGTAACAAAAACACCTCAGCGGCTTGTGTGCCGGTAAGTTAACTATAGGGTTGGGATTTCTATTAAATACATTATAAGTTAAAGAACCCTAATTTCAATAATAATACGAACGTGATAAGTAATGTGCCATAACAAACACCTAAAAATGAACCGTGGTTTTTTATATCTAATTCAAACAAGAACTGCACGAGTGTCCTTAGTAATAACTCTACAGTCAGTGCAACGATCAATGATGACATATCAATGACGTTAAGTAAGTTCCTTGAAGAATTTAAAGCCAAAATCAGCCAACTAATTCAACAGAACAACACTATAGAATGCCAATCGTTTAGCCCAACATAACGATGAGATCCATTTATCCTAAAAAAAATTGTATTGACATTCTACAAATCAGTGAAACACATTTCACAAAAAAACTACTTTAAAATACGTTATTATGTCATGGAACTGCAAACGGAGGCACATCTGTTATAATTAAACAAACAAGCCACAACAATCCGTTTTTTAAATTTAATTTAGCAACTAAAATAATATATAATTCTGTCAGTTACTAGATGGACTAGTGGCAAATAACATGATCAGGGAGATATCCAATTATATCACCTGTGTAAACTTAAATAAACATGGATACAATAACTTAAATTAATTTACTTGGCCACAGGTGTTAAGTCTTTTGTTGATTACTGGTTGGTGGCAGAAAATAATCTGAATATAATAGTCCTGGTATATTTGCCTTTAATTAGAAAATTACAAAATATCAGTTATAAGCAGAACCCTTAAATTTACTTCGAATGTTAAGAGTACACTGCTATATATGTAGTTGCGAATCAAAGGCAGCAACGAAAAGGCAAATGAATTACAAATATTCGTAAATCAATGTTTAAAGAACATTTTTGATAGTTATTGGTCCAAAACTATTGTAAACAGATTTATGGTAATGAGCTAAACATAAATCAATTATTACAAATAATATATATATATATATAAAATAATGAACAAAGTATAGTGCACATTTTACACAATAACTAAAGACTAAGAAGAGTAGTATAAAATAAAATATATAATAAGTAATAGAATCCTATTGGAGAGCGTCAAGTCTTCTTTACAACTATAAATTACTGGTTCCCACCACTGTTGCGCTTTTGTCGTTAATTTGTGCAAGTTTTCTAACGTCCCTTTGTAGGTAAGGCAGGTCAATATAGCTTAAAATGGGTAACCACTATACAAGGATAGGTTTTATGTTTTTAGTTATTGTGAGACCGTTTAATTCAGCTAGATGTCTACTAGACTTGTATGCTTGCTGTTCAGCCGCAAAGGGGGTGTATTGGAGTAGACTAGAGTCATTGCCGACGTTCAGAGTAGTTAGACATTTGTGCCCCATGCAAATCATGTGAGTTTCTGGATTATGTTGTTTCTAGTCTTAGTTTTAAATAAAAGATTTTGCGTGTGATTTTTTAAGGTGTCCACAGTAACTTTCAGATATTTTGGAGTGGAACTGTAGCAAAATAGGGTGTTTTGGAATACAACCAACGTATAGGTTATAGTTGGTTGAATTGTTATCCAAAAAGAGTAAGCTTATCTCTTCTCCAGATTAGTTGTAAGTGTTAATTTTGCGCCTTTACGTCTATTTTTGGTGGTTAAGGACATGTTAGTAGTATACATAAATTTATGCGAGATAGTTTAGTAATTTCTACTAAGCTTAAATCCAGCTTTTTCTTTTGAGATTCGATTTTGACCTAGCAACAGCAAGAAAATTTACAGAATTATTTAAAAAATTCTGTAACAAATACTTAAAAGAGCAACCGGTTTATTGTTCTTATAACCATTTGAGGTTTCACGTGGTTTTGGTATGGCTTCTTGAATATCGAGGATGCGTTTGTATAATATTATGTTAAAAGTTTAACAGCCAGAGTATAGCTTTTGGCCCAAATTCTTTATGAACTCTGGGGAGACAGCTCATTGCTAGTGGTTGCTAAGATTTTCGGTCTTACTCAGAAAAGTTTTTTTGTGGTATCTGTCTTAAGCTGTTTAAGTGTTTTAGATCTCAAATGTGACATTATTCTGGTCACAATAGACGATGAGTTAAGCGAGTTATTATTTGTAGATTTGGGACAAGTTTTCGAAAAAGGTTTTATGCTGTTGTTTTCTTTTGATTAAATTGTAGGCCTCGACAGTTTCTTTCTATTTTGCCGTTTCGGCATCATTTAAGAAATCCAGGAGTTTTTGTCTTGCTTGAGAATCTCCATTTTGACAGTACTTTTGATAGATTCGTTTGCAGTCGTTATTTTAACAGAGAATGTAAAACTTCCTAAACCTTCTGGGCACGTTACTTTGCTGTAGATACAACTAGATTACAAAACTGTTAGTAGTTTGCGATTTTAGGTTCTATCATCTACTGTATATCGTCATCCAATTTAGCCATAAAACGTTCAAAATTTTTTAAAGCTCTGTCTTGACAGGGGTTTGACTTGATAGGAATAGTGTTGCTAACATGTTTGTGCTGATAGTTGGAAAAATAATTAAGAATCATTTGGAAAATTTCTAATACTAATAAAAGTTTAGTCTAGATTGATCTTATATTCGATCTGACTGAATAGAAGTTTCTGTGTGGCGTCGTATATGAATTTGAAGTTGTTGTAACCCCTCTATTCGTAAAAGTCCTCTTTTTTAATATTGTTTTTGGGCTAGCCTTATTGTTGACGGTGGTTGCTGAAACCTCTCGAATTTTGGTACTATTATATTGGACTAATCGACTTTTTATGGCTTGTAGATGTTAGTAATGGTTGTGTATCCTAATAGTCAATAAGAGATCCATACCCGATAGTAATCTGCTGCATAGATTTTTTGTAATGTGAAAGTCTATCGACGATTTCATATATGGCTCGGTCTTTTATATTGAATTGGCATATTCGTATGTGTCACAGTTAGATAGATTTAAGGTTGGTGCTAAAATTCGGAGATCGGAAGATGTAGGTTGGCAGTATGGCTGTTCAGGTTTTTGTTGTTGGTTTTGTGTCAATCGGAGGGGGGCGGGCGGTTACACACCGTAGTATTCTACTACGGCCGGAAATTTTTCCAATTTTTTTCGAACATAAAAAAAGAGATTAAAACTTACACTACAGACATAAAGCGGCTTGATTTAACGAATTTAACTTTGTAATAGAGGTTTTTAGGGAACATGTTCAAATTCAAGAAAAGGTTGGCCACAAAATCAAAATAGGATAGAAAAAAATTACACATTTGACGATTGCATCAACCTTGATTGTAACGTTTATATTTGGTTTTATGTTTTATAATTTTTATAATAAAAAATAAATTTTTAAAGTTATTTTTGTTTGGCAGAACATGAAAACTGCGTCATCTACTATTTTCATCGTCTTATTAATTGTATCGTTTCAAGTATGGCACTGAAAGAATCCCAAATAAATTTCTGGCGAACAGCCCTATCCTCAGAACTCCGTATTATTCCCGCTACGGCGTTACAGTGCGCAAAAAGGAAATAAATTATGGATTGCGCAATTAAGCGGAAGTAAGTCACGTCGCATCCCCTACTCAGAGAGCATCTCTAGGGCTCGGCCGCTAAAACACTCAGCTGCTGATGCCCTCTTGGGCGACTTAAGCCGAAAATGTATTGTTATTACTGCGATTCCGGCGCTAAATCTCTGCGATTCGTCATATGTGGACTTCGCACGTGCTTTTAGAGCGGTGATGTATTCGCCGGACGCCTCCTCGCATACCGGGGATTTCGGTCCGCTGCCCCAGCGGGGCTAGGGGCGGCCAATTACGAAGTGGATCGGCACCAGCAATTCCTTAGCATGCCGCTATTTTCCGACGGTGCTCTTGGGACCAAGCAATACGTAAGCGCGGGCCTTCAAAGGCTTTTTAATTACCCGTTGGTGCTGAGACAAACGACGGCTCGTCTTCTCGATAGTTGCAGGTGCACACCTCTTCATCAATGAAAGGGTCTTGTTGAATACCTCTTATTATACTAGAAAAAACAGTCATTCTAAAATATGCTTTTTGTATGCTTTGACATTTATAAGATATAGTTAAATATTTGGTAGCTTAAACAACAAAATCCAGTCATAAAATAGTTTAAAAATATTTTATTAAATTTCTGAAATTTGCTAAATGCCTATATATTTTGTTTGCATTAGTGAAGTAAGCCTATGTATTACTCATTTCAAATCACGTCTTTTTTCCAGTGGCGTTGAAGAAATATTATAACTAAATCAATTTTTGAATTTTAAAATAGCCTTTAAAACTGACAAGTACTTACACGAGAAGTAATTTTGTTTGAAAGACAAATTAAGGGTAAAGTTAAAGTATAGAAGTATGAGGACATAAATGTATAAAAATTAACTGCTGCTTTTCTATCTTAAGACTAAAAATTGGGGTAAAAATTGAGGCTAATTAGTTAATAGGGGTGGATAAAAAAACCTACACTTAGGTCATATCTATAGAAAGTGATTTAGGGTCATTCATGAGTAGAGGAGAATTAGATTTCGTTTATTTTAAACGGTTAGTTTTCTGGGCAATTCTTGTCAAATGCTAATTTGGATTTCAATTATCCCTACTGTTCTACTTTAAATTGATCTTCTTTTTTAAAATGATAATAAATATTAAATAATAATGATAAACAAAATTTAGTATTAATGAATTCGTTCTGTTTGCCTTGTTTTAATGATATATATCTTGTGTACTTTCTATCTTCTTGTGGACTTTGTGTATGTGAGACATTTACTTTTCTAATCTCAGTTTAGCTAATTTATTTACAATTGGATTTTCTAAATCAATTTATAGTCACCCATAATGTTAACATCACATGATAAAATTATTTTAAAAACAAATCCTACCTTTCAGCTAGTGAAGATAATGACAATGAGTCTATTTTAATTGGTTTCTGCGTATACACATCTGAAGGGTTTTGATTTCAGCTAACCCTTTATAGATGACTATAAGCTATGCACTAGTAATGTCTACATCAGGTTTATTATTTTGAACCATTATGCTTTTCAATACCAAAATTTGCAAATCCTTTCAACTAGTTGTTTTTTGACGCACTAATAATCTTTTAGGATTTATCTTAAGGTTCAAAATTATCTTAAGTTACAAACGTTTGCTCAAATGGGCTCAGTCTTTATCAAATTAATGTTTAGCTAAATCTTTTTGAGTTCTTGAATGCAATAGAATGAATCAAACTTATTTTCCAAGTGAAGTCGGTCACAAATAATGTTTTTTTATAAATTTGTTAATTATCTCCTTGACTGTTATTATGATTAGAATGTTTCAAACTATTCGAAATATTTTTAAGTGTTTGAAAATGTCAGCAAGAGAAAAGCACAGCATAAGCGACCAAATTGGAAAATATATTCTCATATTTTCATTATTCGCTTTTCAAATACATCAAAAGTTATTATTTTAACTGGAAAACTATTTTCAAGACATTGTCCCTCAAAGGTCTTTTGATTTACGAATATAGAACTTCTGTCTTCACGAATCTTTCTAAAAATACGAGTTTGCAACGCTTTTATTTTCGTGTAATTTACAACTTTAATGACAATTCTGGTAATAATCTATTTTAGAAGGTATACATTTTGATGTAAGAGCTTCTCTGTTTTAACATTCTTGGCTCTGTCAGTGTATATAGCAACGCATTTCGCTCAGTCAATTTCTATTAGTTCTTTTCATAAAATGTTAAGGAAACATTTTTTTGTCGTATTACTGCGTGTAAAATAAAATATTTTCTGTAATACTGGTTCTCATATTGTGTCCTTCCAATACTATAAATTGGCACAGTTGCAAATATCTGTAGGTTTATCTACCTGTAATGAGAATTACAAACGCTCCTTAATATTTTTAACAATTTATCTTCTACCACATCAATTATTGTTCTTTTGGTAGTATCATTGGAAAGAATTATTTTAAGTTTTTAATTTTATATCTTTTTCCTTGTGGAGGCAGTTTACCAGTCTTTCAAAAAAATTTCCAGATTTGTCTGTCTTGTCTGGATAGTTGTCAAATAGTTTTGACGACTTCATACTTTCTTTTAACAAGACTTATCGACCAATTCATTGTTGCTTATTAGAAATAATGGTAGAACCACATTTAAGATATTCATCGATGAACAATTCTTCTTGTTACTTCCAAACATTATAAAAGGTTTCTAAAAATCTATTTATTTTTTACAAAATAATGAGTATAACTTGTAAGTTGTCGTTAAATATTTGATACTGTACTCAGAAGTTAACAGCGCAGTTAAAAATTTAAATTTCTTGAAAGCTTCGGTGCCATCTATGACTTTTTCGAATATGGCGAAAAGTTCTGGACACACAAAAAACATTGCGTTACCTGCTGAAAGATGCCAAAAGTAAGAGGAAATAAATTTCACCACTTGGCAATAGAAAGCGCCAACAAAGGAAAAAAATTAAGCTACTTGGTAACAGAAGCTGCCAGTCATTTGGCCGTGAAATTTCTGTTTTGTTATGAATGCGAGAGTCACCAGCAAAATTCTTGCCAGAAGAGAAAGTGTGAGAACAATTGGTTTACATATTAAAGTGACTAGATAATTTTCTAATAGAAGCACTACATGCAAATTCGGTTTTCGTACGTTACTTTGATTAAATTAACCATTTGCACTAATATTGTAAAACGCCTTTTTGATTATTAAATTGTTCTACATGTATATTTATGAGGAATGTATTGATTTTATAAGTCTCTATTTTCCAGAATAGATTCTATCATTAAGTCTAAAATTTTGTATACTTTTGGCTAGATTATCCTTATAAGTTTTAATCTGCAGATCAAATGTTTGTCAGCGATGCAACACGTTTTTTGAGAAAAAAACTGATATGTAACGAGAAATTTGAGCTTATTTGTTTTATCTGGCTGCTTTTCTTTGATGTTGCAAACTTTAATTTGGCGATTTCTTGATCTAGCGTCCTATTATTTCGGTTTAGTTTAGTGGAGTACAAATTTAATTTTTATTACGACCTTCTCATATTTTGCAAGAAACAGTTGTTAAAAGTGTTAGCCTGGTGTTCTTATAAATTTTCCCTAACTGTTTCAGTTTTAACTTAATATTTTAAAGTGACAGTAAGCATGTATATTCCAAATGTTGTTAATCTTTCATTGATATCCATTAGCACACTACTTTTTTGGTTTTTCACCTATGTTCTCTTGGTTTTCAAATATTCAGCAAAGAATATGTATAAGATTATACAACCCTGATTTCTGTTTTCACATTTATATAATTGTATTTTGTCTTTGAATGGAACTTTGTCAATGTTAGTGATAAAAACGTATTTATTTCTTTATGATAGCACAGATAAAAATTTGACCAAACCTTCTCTTTCTGTCCTTTACTTTTGTTTTTTATTATTCCATGTTTCACTTCTTTTTCTGTGTCAAATCCTAGTAAGTTATTTATTTTTGAGGAATCGCTTAGTCTCTTTAGTCTACTTACCTTGCTCAGGTAATTAGAGCTGTAGGTAACTAATACTATCTTGTACCATCAAATATTGAGTCGTTAAAGCTCAGTTTGTGTGTTGACAATATACAGAGCGCTTTAATTTTTTTTGTGCAGATAACTAACATCTAGACCTTCTTCCTTTTCTTAGTTATGCTATTCTTCTATGCGACATTAGTTTTTTTTTGTTTCTTTTGAGCAATAGATTTTTTTTCTGGGATAGGTGGCAAGAGATCGATTGGACTATATAATGGCACTTGATCCGAAAGTTATTTAGCTTTGAAAATTTATATAATTTATGCAAATTTAAATTGAGATGATCAATATGTTGTTTGTAATAATGATATATAGTTTAGTAGTAGTTAGAAAGGGTATACTCGCTTTCGGTAACTCACTTAACACTTTGTTTATCATGAGCTTATAACTTTTGGTTAGTTTTGTTTTTGAGTTTTATTTATTTTTTAACAGAATACTATACCTTGTGTATATAACTAACAATAAGGCGTAAAGACAGTGGCTAGGTGTGCAAAAAATTATTTTGTTGTCAATTTTGACCTACCCATGTTAGGCCTCAGTCGAAGTACATAAAGTTGTAAATATTGACATGCTCTTACAGCCTTCTGAATGATTTAGCAATTGGTTGATATACTACTTACGTAGTTTTAAATCGTATCGTTTTGTTTATTTGTTTTGGTTTTGATTTAAGTTTGTTAGCGAGTCAGTTATAAATTTGAGTTTCTGATACGTTGCCATTTGGCTTTCGCCCAACGTTTTTTAGTCATCAAGTTTCTAACTTTCATACGTGATTTTATTGTGTCCTTGACTGTTTCGCTTAATGTCGAATTGCGATGCAAGCAGCCTTTTGAGTTGTTGTTATTAGATGGTTTGTTCCTTTTTCCACTTTTTTGGTGTTTTAATACTGATATTGCAGTTGAGGTTTTGTTTTAATAGATGATATTATTATTTAATAGATGATAAATATATATAATATCTCGTGCTACAAAAAGATCGCATGTTTTTGAAATCCCCGAGCTGTCTCGTTGAATGCCATATTGCATCCTACATGGCAAGTTTAAATTTTATCTGTACAAAATCATGGTTTTTCAAAAGCTATTTTAAGGTAATTTTGTTCAACGTAGACTATTTTGTATGAATGCTTGTAATTATTCCTTCTGATGAGTGATGCACATTTTCATTTGAATTATTATGTCAATAATAAAACTATAGATTTTTAGCGGAACACGCGAACACACTCTATAGTGCTAAGATTATAGTTTGGTATGGCGTTTTGAAAGTAGGGATCGTTGTACCTTATTTTTTGAAGAAGAAAGGGTTACAGTAACAGTGAATCCACTATGTCGAGATTCTACGCATTTTTTGCTTCCACAACTTCAACATTTACGAGTTAATATAGAAAAAACTTGGTTCTAACAACATGGAGCCGCAGCTTAACAGCTTCTACAAGTGTTTCTCCCAACATGTAATCTCACGTTTAGGCGATATTTCATGGTCCACTCGTTCATTAAATTTCTCTGTCTGAGCTTTATTTCTTTAGGGTTACATCAAATTAAAAAATCATCGTGCAATAGATGAATTAAAAGTCGCATTTTCAAAACAATTTCAACTGTTTCAGAAGAAATGTTTGTAAATGTAACGTAAAACCTTGAATAAAAGCTCTATTTGTATGTACAGCAAAAAGGGCGTTATGCTTCTTATAGAATCTTATGTATATCTATCAAAATTGCATTTATTATAGATTGTTTTGTTGTAAATAATTTTTTTTGTATTAAAAATCAACTAAGTTATACTTATTTGAAGAACATACATTCTTTTTGCGCTACCCTATGCAAAACTACTTTTGGAGTCTTAATAATTATGACACTGATAGTATAATTAACATATATTGACGTAGTTTTAGCTATATTTATAGTAATATAAAAGTTTAATAGGTCAGGTATATTTTTGGCATCAATCGGTCATTATGTGGATTCGCCAGCCGAGTATAGGTAGTGTAGTTTCTATAATGGGTTGTTTAATATTTTACTCTCGATTGTTGATTCATTTAAATTCCTAATTTCTATGCTTAGAGTTGTAACCATCACCTCATAAAATTTTAACCAATAGATTCAAAAAACAATTTAAATGTTTACTTTGTTATTTTATGCTTTGGGGGTAATAAATAACATCGTATTGTTTGTTCTTGGGTTGTTAGGCTGTAATCGGAGTTAAAAACTATTATTATTTTACAACTGCGGCGGAAATTTTCAAAAGTAAATCTTCTAAAATTGAATTTCAGAAGATTTTCTTCTAAAAATGCAAGACAATGCATCAAAACACCGGCCGTGAACCCTTCATCGCATTTATTTAAGGAAATCTCATGCTTGAAGAGTTTGTAGTGTGCAATGCTCGTTCTAACTAGAATTACTGCTCGACTATGGACAGTTTGATTTAGGTGATCCATTTGATAGATTTTGCTATTGGGTGTTTGAATATGAAATTTAGTAGTATGCTTCTGAAACTAAAATCACATCAATTTTGTTCAAATGGAAAACATTTTCTGCATAATGAAAAATAAAAATTTTTGCTTCCTTTTCTTCTTCTTTCTTCTTCATTATAGGATTATTTCTGGTTTTTTCCACTATTATAGTGACCCTCTTCACCTTCTTGTTGGCCTACTAGATGGTCGTTTACCTATCGGCAATTAATCTCTGGCTATCCGGACTAATCTATTCATTCTTTGAATGTGGTGGTTACACTCTTTACTTTTTACTGAAATTTATTCGTTTACTGATTGTATGTTGCACTGGTTTCTTATATCCTCGCTTTTCATTCTCTTCGTTTTTTTCTACTATCGCTCGTAGAGTCTTCATCTCAGCTTAACCATCATCTGCCTAGTTGTTTCTTCAATGTTGGTCGCATCGCAAACTTGTAAAGCCGACTTTTGACCTCTGTATTTATGTATTTGTTGTCATATTATGGTATTTAATACGCCAGATGTCTTAGCTTCCTTTATAACTTGTGGCATTATTTGCTGTTTGAGGTTTCCATAGCTGATTATATTAAGTCCTAGGTAATTAATGGAAAACACTCGTGCCAGAATTTTACCTTGAATTTGTAATTTACACCTTTGATTATCTTCATACATTTAATTTTTCGCACTGATATTTTCATGTTATACCTTTCACATATATCCGCATTATTCATTAGTAATCGTTGGAGTTGGACAGCATCATCAGCAAAGCACACAATTTTATGTCTTTGTCTGAATTTTGTATTCTTCCCATGCTTTTACCTCTTTTATTCTCTTGTCCATCATTATGTTAAATAGTAATTCCAGTTTTAGCTTCTGTATGTGCCAAAAACGCTCCATTTACTATAATTGTTACTTTATTGTCGGTTTAGCTGTTTCAATATTTATAACACGTCTTTTAATAGTATTTTGTCAAAAGCCTTTTGCAAATCTATCATATACATAAACGCAGGTCTAATTGAACTTTTTCTACTAATTGTTGTATTATAACAAGGGCATCAGTACAAGATCTTACTTTTCTTAAACCTTATTCGCCTGTGAGAGTTATGGTTCTATTCTTTCTTTTATAATTCTTGTTGTTAATTGAAGTGAGGTGTCTAGTAGTGCAATTTTATAATAGTTACCTTGCATCTGTCGATTGTTCTTTTTTGCTTGGAACATTTCGTTATTCCATAGAACAGGTCTTAAAATTTAGCCATTATTGTATTATTTTATTTATAACTATTAATAACATGTTTAAAACAATGTTATTTTATTGTATCGATTAAGTAAACGGGTTCTTAAATTTACTAAAAAATTGAGAAGTAGTTGTATTGTCAAGTGATTTATTACTGTTTGGTGGTTATTGATTTTGTGCTGATGTGAAAGTTTGCAAGTACGAGAGAGGTTTGCTTTCTTATATGTTAAGGTCCTATTTTATACTTATTCTGTAATAGTTAGTATACTTGATAGTTCTTGCAATTTGCTATATGCTGACATTTCGGTAGTTTCTATTTTTTGATATTTGTAGGCTTGGGTGTGATTATACTGTTGTCATCTAGTAGTGATATAGTAATGATTTTATTTTAGTAATTCCTAATATTATAGTTGTCTTTATTGTTCTTTCGGTTAAGATCTCTTTCATTTATCTTAGTTTGATATTGACTATATTTCTGATAAGAAATCCTTTATCTTACATTTCTTCTTTGATATTCTATACTGAGGACTATGTGAAGTAAATGATTTATAGCAACGGTCTGTCCTTTTATGTGATATGGGTAAAAATATTTCTGAATTTTTTATGTATTTTAACCCTTTTTTTGTATATTTTTGAAGTATTGACATTGGTTTTGACTACGTTAGTACCTAAAGATTTGTTAATATATTGTTACATTTTCAAGAATATTGCTTAGTATTTTCTATAAAAATTTTAACAGTGGTCTTATAAGTTTCGTAGATACTTTGGGCTTTCGTGCTTCATGCTTGAAGAAGAGATGCACATTTAGTATTATATGTTTTGTGTGTTTCTTTATTTGGTTTGTAACCATTATTATTTGTTTGTACATCATTATTATTATCAGTCGATGAGTCCGTGTTGTTTGTGTCTACAAAAGTATCAGGGTGTACTTAAAATGTTTGATAAACAGTTCATACAACGGTTGTTTCAATTGATAAGATGTGTATTGATGTAATCTATTACAAATTTGATAGTCGCAGATACATATTATTTATTAAGTTTGGCTGTACCACTCTGTTTCTGGATACATTTAGCTGTCCATCGAAAAGTGAGACTGAATTAGCTGAATTATCGACTACTGTTCTCACATGAGAAGCCAATTAGCAGGATGTTTATTTGTACCTTTTACTTCTCTTTTATGTTTAAATAATATTTACAGTAATGTATAATTTATTATTAGCCTTTATCACTAGGTTTAAGAGGTTACTGAGGTTTACCTACATAAGCAGAACAGTTCCTTGCTTTTAGCGATTTTTTACTGTAGCTGTAATAGTTGTTTTAGTTAGTTTTAATGATTTTAACCCGTATTTATAATTTCTCAACTTTTTGGTAATTTTCATTCAACTTTTTTTTTGTAGAGAATTAGAAAAAGTACCTGCAATTGTTTTGTGCTTCACTTTGAAGTTAACTATCATATTTTCATCTTGATGCAGTTTTAAGCATCCGTTAGGTATTCGCTGAAATTTAATTTCACGGAGTTAGGATTGCGTACTCTCAATTATTGGGAAGATATCATTTCATATGCGAGTCTCTTTGCTTCTAACGTAATCAAGCATACTGTATGCAAGTCAATTTTGATCTTGCTGGTGATAGTTGTTTACGTTTAATTGACACTGATGTAGTTTCGCAAGTGTATAGTAAGACGGATTAAACTAGCGAATCACGCTTGAGGCTTCTTCGCATAAGGCGTCCCGTAGGCTAACACGAGATATGCACTAACACTCCAAACATATCACGGTGTTAATATTTGTACGCGGCGCGGTGAAGAAATTTTTTGTCCATGCATACTGGAACGTCACTGCAAGCGATAAAACAAATGTGTACTTTATCAAGCAACGAAAAGGCTATGGCATTACCTTGAAGGTTTTAGTTGCGTGATATTTAAAAAAAAGATATATTTGAAAATTTGTGAAAACTTATAGCAAAGCAAGTCCACCAGAAGATATTGGATAGCTTTTTCTTCTTCTATTAAAATTTGTTATAAATGATATTAAAAAATAAGTATTATACGAGGGTGAATAAAAATGTAAACAGAAGTATTTATTTTTAATTTATTGAAACATTATATAAATAAAATCATACAAAATAATTTTTTATATAATTTTCTGGCATTCGCTATCTCATAATAAAGGAAACTGTGACATAAGCCAGTCGCGCACGAATACTTCGGTAGTAATGCTGTCGTCAAATCTCAGTTCTTCATTGAGTAACCAAAACAAATGGCAACCGCAGGACAATAAATCTAGATTTTAGGAAGGGTGTTTCAGTGTAGTCCTGAACAAATCGAGTTTAGACGGTTGTTTCAGGCCAGTTGTTTTGACTTAAACATTCTCGTCTTTTTGAACGATACGCCAAAGGTTCCCAAAATATTTTAGTAACCGTAACTAGCGGTCATTCTTGAAAAAGTGCCTTAGTTCTTAAAAATCTTTAGTCGCAATGGGCTTCGGGCCGTATCGGCGACCCCTATTTTCAATTGCTTATTAACCTCCAAAAATTGTTTTCTTAAGGGTGTTGTTCTTAAACTGCACTTTGTCTTCTCAAAATTTTGGACTATGAATTTTGATTATAAACTCTCTATGGCGAAAAACTTAATAATAATCTATTGCGCAACGAACGACGGCATCTCTTGCTCTGACATTGTGGTGCTGATTAAAAAAGCGGGGGAACCTCTTTCATTTACTTGACAGCTCATAAGAAAGAAATTTCTCCCTAGTACTATAATATAGATTTTTTTATTGATTCTGAAATGTTAAGAAAATATTAATAATTAACTGAATTTTACTCTGAAATTAAATACTTTGTATTATCCAGATCTAACTGTAATTGTTAAGATTCTATCGAAGTACATAATGAAGGCATATTACTTTGGTAATAGCTATTTACACATTCAGATTTTGATAAAGTGTTATTTTATCGCAATGATGAAGATAGCTAGTTTTGCTCCATGATGCCTTGGGCAGTCTTCATTTTTGTTTTTGTTTGTCTTTGTTTAGAAAAGTTCTTTATAGGTTGCGCTACAAAAAGACGATCAATCACGTCATATTTCTTTTCTTTTTATATTGAGAATATTTAACCATTTCTCCAATAAAAGATGCGACTCCATATAATTTCCCTTTTATTCTTTACTAGAACATTAATAATAGCTGATGTTGAAATATTTGGTAGTTCTGATATTGGTGGTGCTGATTGTGATAGTTGAACACAATTAGTAACTTGTGGGTGTATATCTTACAGTTCGCTAGTGGTTATATCGCTAGTAGAATTACCTTTTTAATGTAATTATGTATAAATACCTTTAATTTCAAAATCGTAATCTATATTGACTATATTTCAGAATTACTTGGTACAAAAGTATGCAAGTTGAAGAATGTTTGCAAATGTTAAAAATGTCAATAAACTTTTATTTAATGTGGCCACATCTTTGTTGATTGTAATTGTTGCTCTACCAATGTAATTTTCGTTTTAACTTTTAAGTTCTTCATTAAAACACAACTCTAACTTGATATACTTTTAGTTACTGGTGGCATCTTCTACACAATTGTCATAGTTTTCAAGTTTGGTGTTCAATATTGAGCCAAACCTTGCAGATGGTGGCTAAATTAGAAGGTATATATTTACTAGAATTTATGACGAAAATTTGGAAACTGTCTGCAGAAGAGTTTAAACATTTGTGTCGATTTCTAATTGTAATGGCGATATAAAAGGCAAGCAGACAACACTGGAGTTATATAAATTAATTTTTAGTGAAATAATGGCTATTATTAGTCCCACTCATCAGTTCATATGCGTTGATATAGGTCGTTTTGAGGAAAATAACGATAGTGGTATTTTTGAAGCCTCCAAAATGGGACAGAATATTTGAAAGAATTTAATAAACATTTATGAAGAAAAAATCTTTCACAAGACACTACTCATTGCTCGTATATGTTAATCGGACATAAACCTTTCAATTTAAAGCTGTATCTCGAGAGACCGTTTTCCTATAAATAATTTTATAAAAATATTTAAAAAGATAAATTAAATAAAAAACTGTTTAGCAAGAAGAGGAATGGTATAAATACTACTGGGATATTAGGTTTCAAATGGCAATTATTTTATATGCTAGTCAAAGATAATTTCTCTTTATGCCTGTTTGTAGTCTGTATACAATCCGTGGGCATCAATATTATTTTTGTATCATTTTTACAAGCTCGTTTTTATTGTAAATATGTGGTTTGTGGTCGATCTTCCATGTCTAAAAATATTAGTCTAGTATTTTTTTGTTCGATTTTATTCTCTCTACTATTGACGAAGTCATAATTTTTTAAACAATTTCTAAAGAGTTATACCTTTGTAATTCTATTTTTCTTCTTTCTTCTTGTATATAGGGCATATTATTGTATATGTCCAACTATCTGGCATTTTTTGTTTCGATATATATTATTGTAATTTGTTTATTTTTTCATTAGATGTTCTCCGTATTTTATTAATTTAGTTGTTACTATTAACTTTATTATTACTTGTTGGTATAGTTTATCTTTTATAGGTGGTGATAGGTTTAATTTTGAACCATAATACCGATACTCTTTATCTTTCTTTGTTGCTTTATCTTTTTTTTTCACCATCGTTCTCCTCTAGTAATTCTTCTACATACTCCTTACATCTATTGATTTTTTCTTCTTAGTCCGTCACTAAGTCATCTTGTTTATTTTTACATATATACGTTTTATCTGAAACCTTTTTTTATTCTTTAACTTTCCTCTAAAAGGATCTCACTGATGATTTCTATATTTTTGTTCTATTTGCTCTGTTTATATGTTTTTTTACTTATTCTATTTCTTTTGGATGCTGGTGGTGTTTACATTTCCATTTAGGAAGTGCTATAATTTTTATTTCTTTATGTGTTTTAGTTTTCCATTATGAAGTACTCTCATTTATTTATTGCTGTTAATTATATTTGAAAAATAATGTCAATATTACTTATCGCTTTCATTATTAAATTGTTTTTAATTTTATATCCACATTTATTTTATATATATATATATATATATATATATATATATATATATATATATATATATATATATATATATATATATATTATATATATATATATGTATGTATGTATGTGTATATTATGGATTGCTCTAATAATTTAAAATGGGATATTTGGGTGCAATTGTTATCCTTTTTTAATAGTTGCCAATAGATGTGAAATTATAAACCAAAACAAAATATTCAAGCAATGTCACACAGGTCTGAGATTTTATTTAATGCCATGTATATACAAGGCTGTATAATATCCACATTGTTGGTAAAATGTTCGTGTTAGTCTGTGGGACGCTCAAGACTGCCTATTGTTCATGCACAAAGTCCGCGAGAAGTAATTCTAAAAATTATACGAAAGGAAAACAGGACAAATTTATTAAGGTTAAAATTATCTGCAATTTTTAATATTTCCTAGGGAATAGTTTGAGTTACATTAAGAGAATTAATTTATTTCTGCTGAAATTTTTACTAAAAAGAGAAAAGAAGAATTTAAAGTTAAATGTAAGATATAATATCACAACAAAACGCGTACATTTACTCGAACAATTCATCCCACAGCAGAAAAGCTTTACAAAAACAAGTATAACAGTCCACCACCCAGTACGCATTCGGCCATTGTGGTAGTTGAAATAATTTATCTCAGTCTTAAATTAAAAAACAGCACTTAATTTTTATACATTTATATTCCACTTCCCCTAAGTTTCAATTTGACCTTAATTTTTCTTTCAAACGAAGTTACTTCTTGAGTGCGTTACGTGTTAGCTTTTATTATTTAAAAATCTAAAGACAAATAAATAGTAAAAGAGCAATAGAAAAATAATTGTATATTTATTATTTATATTGATTTACCATTTATGATTGCGCAAAGTTTTTATTACACTAAAAGGAATTAAAACGACATTTTGGCATTTTTACCTAAGATAAGGCACATCTTGATTGTTATTATAATAATTTAACGAACACATTCGGTATAATTACACATTTCGTTGGTTTCACTACAGACAACTCACTCCCGAACATCACGGCTGCTCAATTCGACCTGGAAATAGCGACCCCCTAATTCGCACTGATGTTTTATTCAGAAACAAGATCTCAAATTGAAAAACAATCCGCTGCCCGAATCAGGCGCCTCCGCGGCGTAGGTGCGCGAGGAATCAGTCGCTACATAATGGCCGGAATTTTCACGTGCCGCCCTTCATTAGGGCGAGCTTTTAAATGGAGGGACTTAATTCCAAAGCTTTATTGTCTCTCCGGCGGCTGGAAAGGTCGAAGGAATCCGAGGCCGTTCTCTAAACACAAATGAATCCCTCGGCCTTTCTTTGCAGTTGAGTGGGACTTACTGGCTTCGGGTTTATTGGTTTGGACGTGTTGCATTTTTTCTTTGGGCGCGCAATAAATAGTTTAAAGTAAATAATGCTGCCTCGGAGAGTACATCTTTGTTAACACCTAGGTAACTGGAAAGTACCAGATGCTCGAGAGCTACTTCTACTTTATAGAGATAAATCGGTTTATTTTTAATTTCATAAACTAGGGGATTTCAAGGAAAAGTTATTTGGATTTGTTTTCTTGTGCTTCTTAAGTCTCTTAAATAGTGAAATGACTCTTTTTGTGACCGATATTTATATTCTGATAAACAGAAAGGTCAAAATTACTTTCTAGAGATAAAACACTAATTACTTATCAAGTTGTAAAGATTAAATTTGATATTTCAAGTTTGCTTTGAAACGTTTGGGAAAGAAATTTTGTTATTTTATCAAAATTCTTCTTTAAAATTGATATATTACTCTTTTGATAATATAAAAATATTAAAAGAGCAAATATTGGCGTTGTTGCTTTATTACTTCGAAAGTGGTCTCAATGTGACCAAGGCTCATGGTCTCATCTGCAACGAATTTGGCGAGGATATGGTTAACCGACAGACCTGCTACAAAATTCAAGGATAGGGATTTCTTGCCTTAAAGTGCACCACATCCAAATTGTAGCTCTATCATTAAGGATAAAGTTTTCTTGTACCTGATAAATTATTCACAGTTCATCAGAAGATTAGGACATTACTGGTGGCTCTGTAAGTCCATCAATGCGATCAGAATTTTTAAATCATTGCAATTAATTGCTTTCCAAACACCGCACATGCAACTAGCTCAAATCCATGATGACTGAGGATCAGAGTAGGTTTTATATTACATTTTAATTTTATGGGCGAACAAAAGCTGTGGCACTTTCCAAAGACTTGAGAAGACATGAAAACTGCATAACTGGTACACTGAGACGCCTGAGACTCTAACTATTAATTTTTATTTAAAAAAACAACTGCGCACTCTAAGGAGGTTCCTTCAAAGAAACATCCTTCTTTAGAATCCCATGATAAAACAAAAGTCTCTGGGCAAGCTCAATATTGCTTAATGTTCAAGTATGGAATAAAAAGTGAGAAGAACTCGGTCCGAATTTAAAGTCGGAGTTTGATCTGGTACATAGAAGGTTTAAAATCTGACAAAGATGCCAGATCAGAACAAAAATTTAAAAAAAGGCTTGCCTTTTTTTGGGAAAATACATCTCCGCATTTCAAACAAAAATATCCGCCATACTACAGTGTTCACGGAAGAATAATAGAAAAATGCCTTTATTTTATTCGACAGCCAGATTACTCTAAAACCTATTTCGAGCTTAAAAGCCATATTTAGACTGGTCTGAAAATGTTACAAAGAACTCAGTCATCTAGTAAGCCAGAACAAGGTTAGATTTTTTTGTGTTCTGGGTCACCGTGGAATCAAAAGCAGCAAAAGACACAAAATGAACAAACAAAATGAAATGGCAAGCCAGGAATCAGGTAACAATTATTACAAATTAGAACCGACTTTGAGGATGTCAAAAAGTACGGTTTGTCAACAAATTAGAGACTGGGTTTGTGCTCAACATAAAGTAAAGAGCATACCATAGCAAGGAACTACTATCTTTAACTAGGGAACATTTTAGAGTTCTTATGGATTTGCTATCAGGACACATAACTATTAAAAAACACTTGTGGAAAACCAAGAAGTATAATAGTGTCCTAAACTATAGACTTTTCAGTAAGGAACAAGAAACAACAATGATGTGTTGGCTAAGAAACAACAACGCATATTCGGATCAAAACATGTTGCTCCGAACGACTATATATTACAAACAAAAAGTGGCCTATGCCTTTTAGTACAGGAAGGAAAATCACGGATTGGGTGTAAGTAATTATCAGGTGAAATACAATAAACTTTTAAGGCCGAAGTGGTTCCGGAAGCAGACAGAAGAGACCAGAAGGGAACTAACCTAATCTTATTTAGTTAGTAAACTCTATCAGCTATATTAATAATGTGAAATTCACATGTCAAAAACATGCAAATATTAATAAGCGTAATATACTTCAAATTATAATTTATATATCATGAGTATTATAAAAATAAATTAAAAAAATTATTAAGTAAATTAAATGGGGCTCTTGACACGTCAAAGTTTGATTTTGTAATAAAAAATTGAGTATTGTGGTTACAGATTGCACATATGACGTTAGGATAAAAAGTTTTAGATCTTATAAACAATAGGTTGTGGGGCTTTTCTAGTTGAATTTAAATTTATGAGTGTAATAAAATAACATAATTAAAAATTGTTTTTTGTGTGAATTTAGATTTCAAGATTTTCATAAAACGAAAACTCACTCGTATCAACTATACGTTGATTCAAAAAATTCAAAAATATTAAGTTTGAATAATAAATTTTGCTGCGAGCTAAGCATTTAACGATTTAAAATTTGATTTCTAGATGTTTTTCAATTTTTTAATATCTTTTATATACTGTAGGACTTGAATTTTATCATAATTAACCACCAAATATATCAATATCTACACTAAATCTCCAGATCGTCAAATATAAAATTAGTGCGTATTATTATAAGAGAATTTTTGATATTCAAGTTCTAAGAGGGCGAAAACATCGCGTTTGTGTACATTCTTGTAATTTTCGAGTTTCATTCCTAAAACAAATTGTTATTGGAACGAAAATGAATACAAAATGGATATAAAAACATTTAGAGTCGGCATTAGTATCTTATTCTAGAAGGTAAAGTGGTACTTCAGTCTAAATCTAAACTTCATCCAATGAAAAGTGTTACTTATTATTTTGTGAAATTTTAGATGTTAGAGTTGCTCGGAAGAAATAAACTGATTGCAGTTACTCTAAACCTTGCTCTATCAGGTTATCACCCTGTTAGAAGTTCGAAAAATTGTCTTGATAGAAAAAACAACTTTTTGATGGGTATTAAAGAGCAACTGATTTTTTTCAGTCTGAACAACAATTTCTTTTGAAAAAAGATATCAAAAAAGCTGCCTAAAATGTGACTTAAAGTCTTTATCTTTTTAGTTAATTTATTTTACTTTTCTACTGTTTACCGTTTTTCATCAAATTATATTTATTATCTTTTACTTATGATCTCCTATTTGTTCTTTTGGTATTTCTTTTTCTATGTAGTTCCTATTAAGCAAGTCCGTTCATGTTTTTCTGATTTATCGTTATCTTTATATGCCAACATATATTTCGTAAGTTGTTATTTTTTGTACTATGCTTCTATCTTTTAAAATGACGAAACTCATAAACCTTGGGCATTTCCCATCTCCCATCTTTTTAATTCAGACATTTCTCTTACTATTTTTCATTTATAAATTCTCAGTCGCTCTCTCCACTTGTGAGAATTGTAGTTTCTAAAGCATATGTGATAACTGGTTTTATTATTGTTTTGTATTTGGTGTACAAATTATTTCTCAGCCTTTTTCTAAGATATTTATTATTTAGCAATGAATAATTACATATCATATTTTTATCATCTTCATGCATATATATATATATATATATATATATATATATATATATATATATATATATATATAAGCGGTAAGTAAATAATAGACCGGTAGGCTAAGTTTGGGAAAATTTCTCATCATAACACAGAGAGGTTATTCTGTGTGGCAAGCGCAGCGTCAATATCACTTGTCAATAAACGTCGTTTCTGCTCAATTGCGTCACTTAAACAGTGCAATTGTTAATAATTTTACTCAGTGGTGATCACGAGAAAACACATGAGAAACACAAGCCTTCGAATTTTTTCTAGCTTTTGTAAGCAATATTTATTTGCTTATCGAGGTACTTCAAGTACGCGTGTCATCTACCTTTTGGTTGCTCGTACTGTTTAGCATTTGTGAGATTTAATTTACTTTCCTGGAACCTCTGGAATTACTTTTATGATAAAGCAGAACATACCTTTTTAATGTGGCCTACTTTTTAAAGCTAGACCTATTACACCTATTGACCAGTACTCTTTGAGAATATGTCAGCCAGACATACTTTAAGTTGGTAATGCAAATGTAATTACAATTAAAGAAATTTAAGGTTTGAAAATTAATTAGTGCACCATTTCTACATTCTTGCTTATCTTTCCCTGCATAACGGGTTATATGTTTGGTATAAGCTTGATGTCCTTGCATTCTTTGTGTAATTTTTACTTTCAGTTCGTTTTTGTATATTGATGTCTTCAAAGTATAGTAAAATGAATTCCTTTTTTCTCTTCTCTATCAAGAAATATTCATTTTTTATGTTACTTAATTCTAGCTTTTTGTTTGAGTATGTATTAATAGCATGTTTCAATTATTTAGCTCATAATATTTGCATAAAAATTTAAACAATAAATTTTACTAACAATTTATAGTGTTTGGTGGCATCTACTATATCAAAATAGAAAGTAAACTGCCACCGTACCAAATAGCGCTCCATACCATTATTCTAACCCTTCTATATTTTACAGTTTCATAAAGAAATTTATCATCCAATTGATTGAACAAATGCTTTCATATTCAAATTTGACTACTGTCAGTAAATTATCAATATTATTTTTCATCAGAAAAAATGACGAACTTCCAAGTCATCTCTGTTGTTCAGTTCTGTAGATACTTTTTATGAAAGTTTCTTTTGGCAGCTCCACATTACGCAAATGGCATTACTTAATGCTCCTGATTTTTTTCTGATACTTTCGTTAGGTCACTGATTTTTAATCTTTAAGAGCTTCTCTTACCGTTGCTCATTTTATTTTTAGGGTCCTAGACGACTTGGTCTTGGTAGTGTTTATCGTTTATCAATTCCTTTAAATTAAATAAAAATAAAAAACAGGATTTACTGTTGACAATGCAATTTTGAGTATACAATACGTCCGCGATCAAATTCATCTTGATTTTTGCGTTAAAGTTCTTTTTAAATTTATTTATAACTTACAATCTGTTATAAGGTGACATTTAGTAATTGTTTCGATTTGAAATTACATAGCACAGGACATGGCAAAATTAACATTCAGAGTTTGACTTTATCAAGATTTTTGCACTGAGCTTCAGTTTATGATCTTTGCATTTAGTGGAATGGTTCAAACGCCAAATTGTCTACAGACTTTATAAAATATTATTTAGCTACGGATGGTGTACTTTCTTTGGATGGACGAACATGGCGAATTAAAAATGAAACCTCCAAAACTTTACGGTTTCCATGTTATACCATTATGGCTCAGAAAATTGGCAAACTTGGCCAAAAATGAGTGGCTAAGGTCTAGGAAGATTGTATCAATCGATTGTGCGCATTAAGTACCAGAGATCCGAGTTATAATGCCAAAATCTTATTATCAGACGACACGAAGTCGTCATCATCCATGATATGAATCATCAGTAAACGCCAAAGTTATATTTAATAATTGATCGTGTTCACATCGATTTAGTAATAAAAATCAATTACAATGTGCTTTGTCAAATAAATTACTCATTGCAAGAAATTCAAATTTAGTTATATAACTTTAAAATTATAAGATTTTAGAGGTTGATTCTTCTTATTTCTGGTCTAGTTTGTCATGGTCTTTTGACTCATGAAGGTTTTATTCATAAAATATAGAGATAGTACAAACAGTTTTCTTGTCAGTGTCTATCGTTACTTTGAGCTTTTAGTATATTGGCTATACGCCAATTTTTCCTTCCTAAAACCATATAGATTTTTATTTGTTTTTATGTTAACGATGTGAATGTCTTGGATATAACATTCAAAAGTGTGATTATTAAATAATTAACGATTTTTTTATGGTTGGTACTGTTATTGCGTACTTTCAATTTATTGGCATCATTTTTTATTCCCATAATTGTGTTATTAACACATATACCATTTGGTTTAAATCTTTTTCTTTGTAGTCACTTTATTAATTTTATTTTGTTACATTTTTCTTCTATTGTCGTATTTTTTATTTTCTACGTTTTTGTTAGCAGCTTTTGAGCGTATTTCTTCTAGTCTTTTTTGTTAATATTGTCTATATTTGTTTATGCCTATAGAATTTCAAAATGCTTTAGGAGTTTATGAATTTATTAGAAAGCAGTGGAGAAGTCGACTAACAAAGCTGTCGATTTTCTTTCTTTACGCAGTTTTTTGAATATTTCTGAATACTACCAGGTGGATTCCTCTATATTTTGGTGTCATATCAAATTGCGCCAGCTTACAGCTCCATGGGATTGAATGTTATATAAAATCTTTATCCAGGTGGATGGAGAAATGCAATTACGATTCCAAAGATGCCGGTTTAATTCGTCCGGGCTACGGAACCGATCGCCCTAATACCTGGTAGAGAGCAGAGACATCTGGAGCGACTACATCGCGAACATAATCAACGTTATCCTGAGCGATCCGCTCCCGGGGGCTTTCGCCCTGCGCCACACGGCGACCCTAATTCGGGCCGCTTTAATTTTTTCAATAATCCGCGGCTCCTAGGCCGGATCCTGCGGGAGAATTAAAAATAGCGCGTTCCCTTGCGCAAATAATTAGCGGCCGCCGCCGAAACGGACGGATCTAATTAAAAGCCAAACTTTTCGACGGAACTGCGCCTTCGAGTGCCGCGGCAATTAGGCGCCCGCCGATCGGCCGGATTTTTCGGCAGGAAGTCCTTTGGTGCAGGGCGCCGCTCTTGCGGCGATTAAAGCGCAGCTCTGGAGGACGGCTAATTAAGTTCCAGCTTTGCGAGCCGGAATTGCGAGGCCACATGAAATATCAGTCTTTGGCAGCCCGTGTTTTCTCAGCGGCACAGATGGCGCTGAAGTGTTCGCGATGTGGCATATCGTTCAAATTCTATTTACATAATCGCTCCTGTACGCCGGAGTTTGATTCAGGGACGAATGTTAAGCTGGCGCGAGCAATTCTGTCCAATTTTGAGTTAAAACAAACGTGAAAGAAATAAGCTGGAAGTTGTGTTTTTGTACAGTTTCTAAATCCATATTTTCTTGTACTGTTAGATTTGCAATTTTTTTAAAATATAATTAGGCATAAGAGGTTACTTAAGGACAAATTCCATGTCACACTTAAAAAAGAAAAACGCTAAAACATTATTTGGTTGATGATCTAATACATCAGAAAACATATATTCAAAATATATATTGTTGCAGTTTTAATCATAATAACAACAACTAGTTTCCCCACACATCAGGTAATAAAGATAATCTGTTGGAGTAATAGAAAGTATAGAAAAAAGTCAACAAACTGCATTCTTCTTTTATTATTATTAAGTAAAAGAAAAGTAAAGTTTAATGGTTGCAATGAGTTCTTGAAAAGACTGTCTTGTGGCCTCGTGGTTAAAAGTTTGCTCTGCTGTACGGGACCTGGCACAGGAAAGTTTGAATCTCGTTCAACCCATGAGTGTATATATCATTCTAGCATTAAGTTAGTTAAATGCAGATTAGAAGACACAATAAGCCCTTAAAGCTACAGCACCGATAATAGCGCTTCTCTTCAAAAAACGTATGATGGCATAAGAGAGTCTTTTTAACAATCTTATCACAATATTCGTGTCAGAAAAAATACACATTTTATCAGTTTTCTAAAATTTGATCATATTATTGTGCTGCTGCCTAACACTAGTTAAAAGAAAGGTTTCAAAAGAAAAAAGATTTAGACGATGATGGTAGACAGAACAAACTTTAATCGAGTAAAAACCAAACGTATGCATTTCCTTAAAGATTAAAAAACAGTTAATTCAACATTATCTGGAAACGTTTTTTGCTAGAGAAGTTACTAATTGCAATTTCTAAAAAAATACAACAAAGTTGAAACAATCAATCCAGAACATTCCACTTCTCCACAAGGAAGATTGAACCTGGACAAGAAGTACTTCTGAAAAAGCCATTATATATGCAAATAATTTAGAAAAAGTGTTCGAGTGTTATTCTTTATAAGCTACTCCTGAAAGCGAGAAAGAATTCTAACAGCTCTTTTATAAGATAATCTTACCAAACAAACCGTTCAGAACTTAAAAAAATCCACGCGTGATATTTACGTTGGGGCAAGAAATTTACCACTTTCTTCGAATTTGATGAACTTCTTTCCAATTTTCTTACATTTTAGAGCACATTCGAATTAAAAATAAGGTCAAAGTTTTGGTGGTTATTTAGCGTTAAAAAAAGTTGTTTTGAGTGATACCAAGTAGTGAATCTTGGATTAAAAATTGTTATTCATCTAAAGTATTTCGATTTATCACACACAATTAACTTATGTATGTAATTGTCGTCAATTGACATCAAAGATATTAATTGAAAACCAAAATTGCGCATCCAAATAAAAATTTTGCTGATCGGCAATGGCTTGAACTGAAATCCTATGTTACCACAATAATTATCGCTTCTACTAAAATGTACAACAATCGCAGTAATATCAACAAAGCTGATATGGATTTCAGTCGCTTCTTACACAATATCAACTAATATTTTAAACGCTAACTTAGCCACAATCTTATCTATCTCAACAGGCTAATATGCCAACCATACAACCAATGCAAATATAAAGACTTTAAATTAATATTATGAAAATGATACACAAATATGATAGTTAACCCCGATATTAATTAGAAATTAGTTAAAAACAATAAATGCGAACGATTCGTGAAGCCTATTATATAAATGTTCAGATTTAATAAGGAGTTATAAATTATATAAGATAACTGATAATCTTGAGTAACAAAGGATTTAATGCTGAGATTAATGGAGAACAACAAAAAGAAACACCATCTGTCTTTTATATGGTTTTTAGATTAAAAAATATTAAGATTAACTAAAGAACAATACTCAATTAAAATATGTTATAATAATGTCCTTAAAATTAATACAGTCGCCACCGACACATAGTAGGATAATCAAATATAGCTATATAGAGTTGTTCTTACATTTACATACTACACTAATAGATTAAATAGAAGAAAATAAGTCATATAATACGTGACACTATAAACCTAAAATTTAAAAAAATCAATGATTATCTGCTTTTTATAGAGCTTAAGTTGCAAACAACAAGGAAATGTGTATGATGTACACTCATTACAAAATAAATAGCAAATTACCAAAACTGAACAAAATATTGTACAATGTACCCGATGACAAAAATATGGACATGCAAAAGGCTCTTTACATATGTTAAATGTGCAGAACCCCATGATATAAAAAGTTGTCAAAAACCACGAACAATTTCAGCCACTTATATTCTGTGTGGAAGTTTATACCGCGAAAACTACAAGAGATGCACAATTTATTAAGAACTCCCAATAAACAACGCCCTAACAAATCAAATTTTTTTAATTTTGAGACACCAAAATAACAAACCCATCCTTTGCCAGACATCGAATCTACGTGACTCCTGTACATAAATGGTACAAAACCAATCCTCAATGTTCAGTTTCTTATAATCTAGCAAGGGCAAAAATTTTCTGCTCTGGCATTCGCTTTGGTGCAGTACTCTCAAAAACCACGAAAACTCTCATCAGGGCAAGAGAATCGAAATCATTAATGTCTTCAAGCCCTCTTAACAATTATAGCTCTAGGAAAAGAAACCGAATAGTTTTTCTTAACCTGTCTGTTTTGCCGTTTTTATAAATCGCATTTCGCGCGCCTCTTTCGAATTAGCGTCGACAGCTAATCTCGCGCATCGTTCCGCGAATACGGCAACAGCCATCCACTTCTGAAGGTCCTTTCATCTCTTTCCGCGTTTGTGGCCATTTTTACCCATCCTTGATGAGGGCCCTCTCTGCTTTGTCCCTGGTCTCCTACTTTACGTTGCAAGTCAATACGATGTGCACCATATCGTCGACTTCCCCACATGTGCATCTGTCCTCCGTCATCTTCTGGATTTTTACAACGTCGAACCAAAGGTTGTCATGTCCAGTGTTAAGGTGGACGATGTGCCCGTTAAGGTACTCTGTAGTTTGTAGCATCGTGTTGACTGTGGGGATAAACATCGGCGCACGTCGCCATATCTCCGCTGCTTGCCATTTTTCTCCCACCTTGTTCTCGTCCTGGCTCGTAATCGGTCTCAAAAATTGACAGTTTAGGTCCAGCCGCTGCCTCTTTAGCCAGTTGATCCTCAACGAAGTTCTGACAATAGGATTTCAAATTCAATGGACAGCGCCTTTGCAATACTCCAAACCTCGAATCTCTCGGTGCCCTCTTGTTTCTGAGAGTAAGGAGCACTGACTTGCTCTCAGATATAACAGAGAATTTTGGGATAATTTCTCTGAGTCTGTAGATATATCTGAGACACTCTTGGATGCCTATCAACTCGATCTAGAAAAATTTGCTTCAGTCTGCGAGTTTTACTCGCATGACCACGAACGCGGCTCCCTCTCTTCTTTCGTCTACCCGTGATCCATCCGTGTAACACCATAGCTATTATGCCTTAGTCTTCTCCTCACCGAATGGGATTCAGTAAGCTCGGCCAGGTGTCCTGTTTTCTCCACGGACCGCTTTTGCTCGATTGTGTCTAGTCGCAGTCCCAACTCTTCTCAAAGTTGATGCTTTAGTCTGGTTTCCAGCTCAATACTAACGCGATTTCGTTAGCTACGGTGCAGTAAGAATATTAACCGCGAGTATTCTCTGTACGCTGAGCAAGTCACGACTCTTTTTGACTTATAGTGCTATAAGCTCTTCTCCACCACATCATAATGCAAATAAACAAATGTTTCGAATATTTTTCGACTTTCTAGGTTTCAGTTTGTAGCAGACACTGATTATAATTACAAAAACACACATTATGACTTACGTTTAACAATGATAAAAGGAAGAGAATTATATAAACTCATGTTAGACAATAACTACAACTGTCTGTGAATGCACAGCTTTTAAGTACAGTAAAATTTTGGAGTTCTTGAGGTTCTTTATCATTCACAAGATGGCATGAAACTACTGGGTATTGTCTTAAATTGTAATATTTTGTCTAATTTTTGTAATATTCACTGTAAACGCAACTATATTTTGAAGTACAATATAAATTACTTAACAATAACTATATAGGAAGCAGGATGAACCTCAACACCGTAACCGATCTTTCTTAAATTATGGAATTAAAAAAACGCAGATCAAAAGCAACATGGAAGCTGATAAAAAATTTGAATAACAAGATCGATAAGATAACGCTGAGGCCTTTTCTCTCCAATTAGAAGCCACGTTTGAACCAACTTTGAATGAATTAAATTAAGAGATTGAGCACTATTTAGAAACTATATTACAGCTATTGCCTCCAATTGAAACTTTACTAATTATAAAATTGAAACCCATATTAAGATAATGCCTAGTAATAAATCATAAGGGCATGACCTCATAAAATATCTATTACTCAAATTGGCCCAAATCTTTTAATTCTTAAAGGCTGTTGACCAAACCAAATTCTAGCGTCCCATCAGCCTACTTCCGACAGGCTACTGGAAAAATTAATACCAAAAAGTATAAATAAAAGTGAGCTTTAAAATGCATGGCTACTTAAACATTGATTCGGATTTCAATCAAAACATTCAACTATCCAACAATATTACCAACTAACAAACATAATACGTGGAACATTTGAAGCCAAAACCAACAGTAATGCAGTGTTCATAGATGTAAGCAAAGCATTTGATAGATATAGTACAGAGGTTTGTCTTACAAGATGAAGACTCTCTTGCCATCCCACTACACTTACTTCTCCGTTCATATCTGGAAAATCGTTTCTTTCAAACCAAATTTAATGAAAACTCGTAGATAAAAAGAATTATTGCAGGTATCAGCAAAACAGTGTACTCGGATTTTCGTCTGCTTGTTACATGCGTACGATCTACCAACTATAGCACAAATAAGCCTTAGTACCTTTGCTAACGGCAGCAATTTTTCATGTACCAAAAATCCAATCACAGCATCAGAACTACTTCAAGAACATATCAATATGTTAGAAACGTAGTTAACAGGTGAAAAATGTCAATGAAAAGAAATCAGTGCCTGAAACGTCCCCCGGTTACTCATAACAACACACGAATCTCTCAGGCGGAAGAAGTTAAATATCTGGGATTGCATCTAGATCGCCAACTAACATGGATGATTGATGTGACTAAAAATTGCAGAAAAATGGACCTATGTTGACTTCCCAAAAAAGTTCGGCATTCACACTTAAAAATAAGCTGTTAACATATAAGACCATAATTCGCCTCATCTGGTCCTACGGTTCCGAACTGTGGGCTTCCAGCAAATCAACTATTAACATGATTTTCCAGTCCAAAATCATGGTTTGTGTTTAAGTTGGCCTGCACACAGATTTTAACATTTGATGTGATAGAAATTTCCAAAACAAAAGCAGCAAATAATCGTGATACTTATCAATTCATCTCAAACCAATAGTTAACCCATTAGCCGAAGAACTTGTAACCAGAAAACTAGGACGAAAGTAGCCAACCGACTTAACAGTACAAAATATTTTATTATTATATTTTTATTGCTAAAAGAAACAGAACAGAAAGAGATTATAAACAATTTTGGTTGTATAAATTGCTTTTGTTTTAAAATCTTTTATAGTTTTAGAGTAAGTTTTTATGGATCTTTCTAATTTTGCTTTCTATCTTATCTAATTTTTTAATTGTTTTATTCTCCAATTTTCCTTTTCAATATATATCCCTCTTGAATTATTCAACATAATTTAATACTGCGCAAAGCTGCATATCAACAATTTTAATATTTGTAGATCTCGTTACACGTCGCGGGCCCAATCCCAGCAAGGCAGCGAAAATATGTAGTACACTTATTAAGCTCCTCCTGGATACGCAAAGTTTTAAATTACCCAGCGCCTCAAACGCCGGCAATCCGGCCGGCCTGATAAAAATTTGCTTACCCTGGAAAGAAGTCGACGGATGACAAACCGCTTGTGCATAATTTTAATCTTAATTGGAAAGAAACTTCGCAGTATCTCCGAAACCAATATGGAAAGCGTCACGGCAACGTTTTGCATCGTAATTATAAACTTTGTCTATTTGGGCGCGCCAATAATTAAAGTTCTGCTTGCGCTATGTCTTATTAGCGCTAGCTGTTCGAAGTTGCGTTTTGTGTTTCACGGTTTCTAAGAGCTCTTTTGTTTCTTTGTGATTTTTGATGAAAATAACGTTTTAGCTGAAACATTGTAATTTATTGATAAAAACTACCCATATAGATCGTCTTCGATGGAAAAAGATATAGATGAATGGAAAAATGTCAAATAACTTTGGATTCGCCGATAGCGGCATCCATATTACTGAAAATTTTGATGATAATTTGAAAGCTTGCATTACAAATAAATATTATAAAAAAGACAATGACAATACTTGATTTCAACATGACAACGTTCACTACAATTCTAGAAAATAGCAACGAATAATCTTTTATTGGCCTCTTGTTAGTGGAGAAAAACAATTTTAACGATATACAAGTTATTGAACCAGATGAAGAATAGTAAGAAGAAAACATTTGCTACTATTTGAAATTATAAGTTATAAAATTGGGAAATAAAAGAGAAATTTCTTGAATAGACCGCCAAAAAACTTCATATGTAAGACAGATTTGGTGAATCAGAAAAGTGGTCTAAAAGGAGAAAAGTAATAATAAGGATAATGGATGTGTAACATATAAGTACGATAATATCAGACACTATGGTGAAACAAAAATAATGACAATTAAATAGAGAAAAACCAATTCTAGAAGAAATAGTTAGCAACACAACAAGGAGGGGCGAAAGTCAAAGAAAATATAATAAATATTGAGGACCAAAACAATTATGATTGATTAAAAATATAGAACAATAATTAATATAGAATACAAAATCTAAAATGGCACGGTTTGCTTATTTGCGAGAACTAGTAAGAGACTAGGAAGATCGACGAGAATGAAGAATAAACGAAAACATTTTCCATTTCTTAGTAAATATATAATTTACATAATTTGCAGTTTTCTCAGCCTTTCTTAGTAGTCCGTAAATATAATTACATTACTTCTATAGTAACCTAATACTTTTACAGTGCATACATTTGGTCGGAAATTTTTTAATTTTCTAATGACAATTTTTACATGTTAATAGTTAATATTTTCCTTTCTTATTTGTATGTTTTTATAAAGCATTGGATTGCTCATCTTCTGTATCTCTATCTACTTCTGCCATTTCTTTGTCTACTGGTTTTGTTTCTCTGTTAGCTTTTGCTGGGAATAAATTTTCCAGCCACCCAAGAATTTGTCGATGATGGTTTCTACACCCAATTCCTCCACCACTTATCGTAATCTATCGTCAGGCTCGCTCGATTATGTCTGGGGTTCTGCTTACCGACGGCCTACCCGAATATGGTTCATACTCAGTTGTTTCCTTCCTGTTGCGTAAGCATCTTAACCAGTCGTAAACACATTTTCTACTTATAGCTTTTGTTCCGTACATTTGTAGCAATATTTCAGGCGTCTCCGTCACCGTTTCCCCAATTTGTAGCAGAATTTGTTGTGTGCAAAGCTCATGCTGATACGTTCGAGTGCTTGCGTTGGGTGTTTTTTAAAATCCTGGGTACTTTATCATATCTGTAGATGGGCATATGCATGTATGTGCACCTAGTCTATATTACAGTTGAGATATCAGGCTATATACTGAGTTTGTTTAACGTTTTTTATGCTTTTTTTATAATTTTTCGTCAATTTTCATTTAATATGTTAAAACAATTCCTTGCGATGGTACTATTCTATATTAAACACTTTTTTGTACTTGATTTTTAAATTTCCTATTTTATGGTTGCATAAGTGCATCAATTGCTACATTGTTGTTTCTGAATCTACAAGATAATATCACCAACACACAATGTACTTTTTATTTTAATTGGTTTAGGTTTTTTTGTATTTTTAATAAACCTATACGTTATCATTATGAATTTCGAGAAGATGATAATGCACCCGTTTTATTTGTGCGCACCAAAAATATCTTGAATTTGTCATTATTTAATTAAACTCTACATCCTCTGCGATCATTCATTTTGTATTTTTTGCTTGCTTTAAAGCTTTTCAAACAACTTATTTATTGAATAAAAATCAAATTTTATATAAAATGCATGCCCTACACAGCGCTTTTTCCGTGACTGGTCTGCATATTGTATTTCTTAGCGCTAATATAGCACAAGTATGAATTCAAAAGTTCAGCAATCGGGCTTATTAATATTTATGTCTAAAAAGCGTGGCAATGTTTCTTAATCATTAAGCCTAACAAGACATTTTGCCATTCACAATTTGATCTGTGGGTACATATATTGCTTACTTATTTTTTATTATTTTCCTCATATAAGTGAACAATTAAGTTCATATATTAAACTGCGTTGGTGTTTGGAAAACTCTCCAAGTTTCCGCATCCATTTTTATGTTATTATCAGGAGATTGGAGTTAGTTCTTTACTCAGGGTTTCAATCTGCTCGTCCCCTAAGGAAAACTATAAAGACTGGCCTTTTGCGTGCCGATTTCATTATTTATTAAATCCGAAATGAATGTTTGTTGGGAATAAGTTTAGCGAGGAATGCACTAGGTTGGGAAAAGTTTGATTGTTTAGAAAAATTACACCAATTTCTTCTTAGTAAGTTTTTTACTACGCATATCCTTACGCCTTTTGAAAGCTAGGCCTTATCGTCTTTTTTATATCTATTTTATTATTTTCGAGTATTTTTTTCTCGTTTTTTAATTTTAATTTTTGGTTTTTGCTTTTTCTATATATTTTATTAGTTATTTGTCTGATTAATAATTTTCTTATATTATTCACTCTATAAGTAAGATATTGTTCTATCGGGCCATTTGCTGTTTTTTGTGCCAATTTTTTTAACTTATATTTTTAGTTTTTGTCATTACTTTTATTGTACTTCAAAAACGTTTATTCTACTTTTTTCCATCTCAGGTTATTTATCTCAAATTTTATTATTCGTATTAATTTGCTATATATTTTTTTGCTTTGAATACTTTTTTTCGGATTTTTTTAATTCTTTATTAATGCAAATTTTTCTCCTTTAATATATCTATTAAATACATCTTTTGTTGTTATTATTATGTTCTTTATTTATTTATGTTTCTATTATTTTTATCCAACTTTTGTAAACGCGTGAATTCTTTTTATGTTCATTTTAATTACAATCTTTGACTTTTCTGTTACGTAATTTTCTTTTAGAGCTATTGAGTGTTTAGTTACATCTTTAGCTTATAATTTCCATTGTTAAAATTTATTTCTTGCAATCTAATCTGTTTTAAATTATTATTTGGTTATTCAGTTTGTTAACCACATAGATATCTTGGTTTGGCGTTTAAGTTCCTTAATTTATTTAATTTTTATCTGATATTTTCTATAGATATTTGTTTGCTAAATAAATTTAATTATCAGTAGTTTACTGTTATTGCGTATCATTTAAACTCGTCGTTTATATGTTACTTGGGCATGTCTAATCTGTTTTTTTCACCCCTACCCCGTTATAGTCCAAATCACAGTTGAAATATATAACTATCGTATTTTCAAAAAATGCTGTTTACTTTTTTTAGTTGATATCTGCTGGAATAATCTATGAAAAGACAATATATGGGCTTTTCGTTAGGAAAACAAGATTACCTTATCGAACAAATTATTTATATGGATTTCTTTACATATGTATTTATTCGCTTTAACCCTAGTCCTAGTGAGTTGTAAGTACCTTGCAGGCACATATCCATTTGTACACATTGTTAATCTAAATAATTGCAAAGTTTTACTTTATCTTAGCTTATGTAGGATATATACAAAGATATAACTCATATATAAAGAACATTATGATAGGTAAACGCAATACTATTTTCTTTCAAGTCAACTTCTCTTTTAGCGAAGTTATAGTACGTTTACGATTATAGACGTATTGATTTAGCACAGTTGTGCTATATTGTGAATAACAATGTGATACAGCGGTTTTTCCTAGGTACGTAGAATACCACAGTTATCGTCTTTTAAAAATAAGACGAATTTCTTTCGACATCTCGTCGAATGCTATTTTGTTGGTTCTGGAAAAAGATTTTTAAAGATCTTTAACCGCCCAACTTTTCTGAATATTTGAGACTTCAATTTTTAAGTATATTACGTAATAGACAACTAGCTAGGCTATCGCAGATTCCCTAATAAATAGAGCAGAAGAGAAATCAATTACTGTTTGATGATGATCTTATTTCCAGGAAGATAATATTTCAAAAACTGGTATTAACACGTTCCCGTAGGTCTCTAATTCGAATCTACCTGTTTTTTTTTGCCTTGGCAAGGTTGTTATAATTTGTAACAACATTGAAAAAATTGCACTAACTGGGTAGCTATTTATGATTGATATACATGTTTTTTATATAAATGGCTCCGAAGGTTATTGTAATCAATAATCTCCCATTTCTTCCTTCCATTAATAATCAAAATGCCTAAGAAAACATAGGCTTTATTCTCGAAAGCATTATTGTTGTCACTTTCGTCCTGTCTTCATCGTTGTCGCATTCTTGAATGTTTATCTGGCTAGAAGACTATGCTTTCTTTAGATGTTTTTCATTTTCATTATCATTTAAATTCTCATCTTTTTCGTGCAATTCAATAATCAGTTCCTTTATTTACTGGTAAAAGCCGAATAGTTATATAGAAAATAAATAAGAAAAAATCAAATGTGTTTCTATTGGGAGGATTTAAAACTTTATTTTACCTACCTACCAGCTTTTTAAAAGAGTGGATTAAATATAAACAATAATTTTTTATGCGCGTAAGGAGAAGGGAAAGAAGCGTAGCTTTTGAGCGTTGTAGGTAGAGATACGTGAAGGGATATCCCCCCTCCGTAGGGCACTTCATCCTACCACTTTGTTAGTCAGATGCTCTCGTTCGTTGCGCATTGTATTATTATCAAATTTATCATAATGTAGCTTTTAAAGTTTCGAAGAATTTTAAGACACTTCAGAGGCAGTATACTGAAGAAAACCCAAGTAAGAATGTGTCATAAATAATTCGAAAGTAAAGGTCACCGACGTTGTTCGAGGACCAGCTGTATTTTTTATTGTAAAGGAGTATTTTATATCGATTTTTTCCTCAAACGTTGTACAGTGAACGTCCCATTCTGTTGTTAACTTTTGACGAAATAAAATTCTTTTGTAATCCGAGATACAAGAACACTTAGCCACAAGCAACTGCCCAACTCGAGAGAATATTGAAGATTTGTTCTGGATTACCCTAGAACACTCCCTCCACAATTCAGACTTATCGTTCCATTTAAGCTATTAAGATGTTATTGGTGTCACAATCACTTTCATTTTACGATATTGGGACTAAAAGACTACCATCCGTTGAGAAAAATGTGTTCTCAAGTTAGAAGAATATGTAAAAAAATAACTGTGTATGTTTGTATATTTATAACCCTTTAGAAATAAAAAAAGTAATTCTCATTTATTTTTGATTAACTCAAATATAATTTATACTAAATTATAGATCAAGACAATCAAAGTATACAGCCAGAAACGATTGACATGTCCGTTATAAAAACAACAAATTGACCGGTTACTATATTTTTTAAAAGGGACTGTTTTAGTAAAACTTAATAGCAATATGCAATTGGAAATTGTTTTAAGAAGGAGGAAACTCGGAGATGAGTAAATTCAATACATTTCCACATTTTATAATATAATAGTATGTAATATGTGCTTCAAAAGCGCACTTTGGTAGGAAATGTGGATTAATCATGCATATTTTGTAAAAAATATTACTTACTAAATAGTTGTAGACAAAAATACCGATGGGTGCTCGTCTATCAACAGTTGATTTAGAGAATACTAGCGTTTTCAAATCAAATGTACTCTGAATACACACTTTGATAAAATTAGCCTTAATATCTCTAGTAACTGTTCGTATCATATTGTAGAAATTATGTTGTATTAAAAATTGCGATTAAGGTACGTAGAAAACTGGAAATTCAAAATGATGGTATTTTCCAGTTAAAGTAAACCTTAACTGCAACTCGCTGAGAGTGCATTTATTCTATCAAAGATTTTTCATTTCCATATTGCAGCCCCTCGAGCCACGTTGCAGTGTTTGCTGCACACAAATTAGTTTTGCATTAAACTGCTTCTTACTGCAGATTCCTATTAGACCGTTATTTTGTTTGCGCTCAAAGTTAACGTTGCTTGCAATAAATATGCAGAAGTGGCGAGGCGAGACGCAGTAGCCTGACAACGTCTTTGATCGAGATGCACATTCTTAATGGCGAACAAGGCGTAATTGGCGGGGTCGCCATTCCAGCAGCCTCAACGAAAGAGTGGATTATTAAATTGAGCATTTCGGGAATTAGACCTTCGTACAATCGTAAAAGCAATTAAGACAATTGTGGCACTTATCCATTGTCCTTTGGGAACGGCCATCCTCGTTACATTTTCTATATTTCAGCCATTAATTATTCCAAGGGGCATCGCGCCCGTCTTCGCGAATGTCGCTGATTTAGAAATCCAGCCAACAAATGTTCAATTAGTTAAAAACACATGTTGACTTTAACGTTTCTCAGTATGACATTTTCATTACAAAATACGTCAGGACTTCTGCTTAATTAGTTAAATAGTTGATCTTTGACTTACTGAATTTAATAAGTATTGTAATACAATATACAGAGTTACAATAAAAATAATGTTTGTTGTTTAATTACCTATAAATATAATGGCAGAATACCTTAGTCGGACTTGATATTTTTAGTTCAATATGATGTAATACACTTATACTGCGATTAATTATAAAACATACTGTCCAACAATGACTGTTCAAAAGCTGCTTCAAGATGATTTTGGCAAACACAAACTGTTTTGTGGAAGAATGCTTCTGATAATGTAATTGTGGTAATGAGTGATGAGGTACACTTCTATGAAGATCAGTAAGCAAACTTTTGATTTCTGAGAATTATACCAGACACCTCTCCATAATGCTAAGTTTACAGTTTGATGCGTTCTTTCAGTAGTACGGATCGTTGATCATTACTTTTTTTGAGAATAAGGGTTATAGTAATAGTGAGTTCAAAGCACTGCGTCGACATGCTAAGTAATGTTTTATGTCTACAACTTCGTCGTTTACGGGCCAACGCAGAAAAAATATGGTTCTAACAAGATGGAGTCACAGCCCACGCAGTAAGAGCTTTGATGCCAATTGCACAAAAAATATATTTCTAATATGTAATCTCATGTCCCTGGTCTATCGTCTGCTATTTTTTTCTTCAGAGTTATTTTAAATCAAAAGTCTATGTTTGACATTCTTATACAATAAACGGACTGAAACTGAGCCACATTTGTTGGTAAGTGTGATGCAAAACTTTAATGAGAAGCTTCAGATGATTTATATTAAAAATAAACAAAATTATACTTTTTGGGCCACCTTGTACGTCAAATATTTGCTATGAATTTAGGAATTATGTGTAGATGTTCACCAATCGACAAAACTTTACAACAACCCAAATAAAGAAGTTCTTGTAGCAACTCATTTGTTCCGTACAAATTATGACAAGCTGAGTTATCTTGCTAGAACCTTTAAAACCAGATCGATACCATTCCGCCGGGGTCACTAAAATTTTTATCACCTCGCACTGACGTATAGCATTCACTCTAACTGCGTATACGACCCTGATTTAAAAAAAACAACCCAGTCGCTTCGTTAGCTGCAACAACATTGTCTGGTTGTGGATGTAATGACTTCTCATAAATAACTTAAGAATTCTGCTCAAAATTTGGTAGTCTTGTTTATTTACGAACTGATCGAATTGAAAGTGCGTCTCTTGGCTAAAGATAATTTTCTTTGGAAAATTGCCCTTTTTTATTTACTTTTTTAAAACCCAATCGACGAATAATTGATTACCTTAAATGGTATTTTAGTTTGAGTACTGTATTAGTTGTGCCTTCTAAACATATATATCCAAATTATTCCTATCAGAATTGTCTGCCTGGTACTCCTTGCATTGGACAATTGTTGTGAACGATGTTCCTGAAGTTACCATTTATTTGAGCCTGATTTATTTTAACATTTAATGATTGCACTATACCCATACAAACATATAAGATCTTACATAATACAACTATTTACATGCAGAACAAAGGAAGTTATTTTGTTTAAATTACATTATACAAACTAAATTGTTCTTATCGTTTTTTTAAACACAAAAATAAATAAATCTCTGTTGCTTGTCATAAAATGCAAAATATTTTTCAAAAAATCACATTTATATGCAAATGAATCAATTAGAAGTCAAAATTGTTTTTTTTTAATTTATTCAAGCATCATAAAACACAAAATGCAAAGCTATTTTTATGTAATCTTCATACTTACAGAAACATTATGCGCTAGTGTATTAACAATAACATCATCGTCGTTTTCCTTCTCTAAGTGCTTCTTCTAGTAGTCTCACAATTGCAGGATGGCAAGGCCGGACTGTAGAAAGGGTAATCCAATGTAGTCCAGAACAAGTTCTCAAATTTTCGTTTGAGTATCTGTATGGGACCTGGAATTATCGTGAAGCAGGTTAAGGTATTGGATTGGAATGCGAGTTTTTTTGTCCAAAAATCGACAAAAGTAATTTCGGCAACCTTTAATCGACAATCATTCTCAAGAAGGCGACTGACAATGCAAATATTCTTCTCGGTAAAGTTAATATTCGGGCGATCTTTTCACTTGCTTTTTGTTTTCCAAAAAATGGTTTATGCGTACACTTGAGTTTTGTTAAGGCTGTTTCCGTAAATTATGCCTTAAAATTCTGAATGTTTTAAAAACTTTGTCGTGAGAAACTTGATAGCAATCTGTTGTAATATTATAATATTTCTGTTCTAACACACTAATATTGAGCCATAGTGCGAGAAATTCTGGGAAGAAGTCTTCAGAAATTTCTGTCTAAAACACTTAGATGCTGCGTCCCCATTCATCTTAAAAGGAAATTCCATTTATATATATTTGCATAGCCTACTTATCTACATAATGATAAAATTTATTAACATACAAAAACAAGAAATTTTAAAGTCTGTTATTAAACAGCACATAACACAAGAAAGACTAAGAAATAAATTACGCTAGTGAATTATAAATGTCGTTTTTGGACTTGGCATTCAGTGCCTGATAATATGTATACTACTCTTGTGTCAGATTTGCCTTGTGAGCAGGCGAAAAACTCTACTAGAATATCCAAATTAAGTTTTAAAATTTTTCTAGAGCAAAATATTGCGGTACACATCTTCTTTTGCGTTTAAACAAATTCCATTTCATATTTTGATAAACAATGGGCCGTGACAAGGCATAACCACGATAAACGGTCTTAGAAATCTGTATGGCCGTTTGCTGTTATTCTAGTTATTGTAAAGTTAATTGTTAGTAGCTAGATGATATTTCAATCATTGAAGTATTTTAAATAGTACACGTTTATTTGTATATGTAAGATATTTCTCTTAAATAAGATCAATTTTTGCTATCTAGTGGCCAGTTTTCTAATCATTATTTTTGTCTGAACAATGTTTCCAATTAACAAAACTTACGACTACCGATGATAAGTTTTTCTTTCTTTCTGTGAACAATCACTATTACATCCCAGCTTTTGAAAGTTCCTTACAGTTTTCGAAATTGTCTGGGAATAACGCCACAGTGGTGCTTCGCACCTTTAAAAATATCCATAGTACAAATTGTGTAGTATTATTAATAGTTTTTAAAGGTAAGCCATTAGGAAAGCTAAAAAAATTGCTTGTTTATACTTGTATTTCTTCTCCATTGTGTATGCCAAGAAGTATAGTGTAAATTTACAATAAACAGAAAACCCTAAAGTTATATTTTGTAACATTAGAATGAGAACAGATTTGCTCCATATTAAAGAGGATAAAATGTATGGGATGTTGAAATTGTTAAACGAAAGAAGATAGAACAAAGAAGATCTTTATTATCGTATATGAATCATGCATCTTGGCACTAAAGATTATATGTGTTACACTGGTTTTAACACATTACTCGAAGAGATTTGGAATTTATTACTGGTATGTATTGTTCTTGGAAGAAGTCCAAGAAAAATGTAGAACAGAGCAGGAAATTCGCCATTATAATGATGTCGTCTGATCTATAAATAAAACATTCTGCTAAAAGTTGATAGATCGATGAAGTTTCGGAAATAAATCTGCCTTTTCTAAGTCCATTTCAATTTCTCTGGTTTTTCTGTTTAGATGTCTAGTACAAATCTCCTCGCTTTGGGTGACTATGGGAGCTATCAGTCTTCCAGTGTTTAGTAGAAGTAGAAACCGTTACATCTTTGCGGAAAACCTTTCTTCATTATTTGATTCTCCACAGATACAACAAGAGAATTTGAGCATTTGCAGCTCTCTCTCGGAATTATGAGTGTAATATTGTATTTATAACAAAAACATTACGAAGAAATATTGTGAAAAATGTATGGCAAAGAATACTAAAAAATACTGAATAAAGCAATTGGAAATCTACTGCAAAAGGCTATTTTAAAATACTAAAATAAAAACCACTGTTAACAAACACTTACATGTAAACAATGGGTCCTTCAAATAAATTAGTTATCAACTAAAAATAAAATCCCTAGAAGAATCAGTGTTTAAAAAAAACGTAGGGCAATTGAGGGCAGAAAATTGTGATTCTAAATTTGCAAATAAATTTAAATGTAAAATTTTACAACAACATCTAAATAAGTTTTAGAAATGTTGAGTTCAACAAAGAGGTTCCTTATGTCGTAGCGATAGCTTTTGTTTCCTAAAGTTTGTTCTATTTTAATATCAGTTACGTTAAATAAGATTCAAAAGATTTGGTATAACAAATCACTCAAATAGGTGTACGTACATAATAAAAAAAAATTCTCATGTTATTAAGTACATAAAAATTACTGAGTCTTTCAAATGCTAGGGGTGTTTTTCTATTTTTACAGTTTTTTTTGTTAGTTTATTTTATATTTTTGTTAGGACCCGCCATTTTTATATGCTATATCATAGTCACAATTACGTTTACTGCCTCTTTAATAATTAACCAGTTATTAAACTGTATTTTCCATAAAGATTTGCCGATCAGTGTTTTATAGTATTTAATAAAAAATAATTAAAAATGTGTATACAGGGTGTCCTGCATACGAGGATGTTCGAAGACATTGTGTTTATGTTCTTTGAATAATTTTAAGCAAAACATTTTTAATGCGTATGAGTCTAATTCTCAACTGTTTTTGAGATATTTATGAAGCAAATTAGAGGTGCTTAGTCGTTCTAGATCGTCCTTCGTTCTCGCGACCGGTCCGCATTTTACCTGATACTATGGTTACTAAGGATATTTAGTTTACGCCGACCTTATAGTTGTTTCGTATGTTACTTTAAAGCACAACTTCTTCAACAAGAACGCAAACGCCTTCTTACTGTAGCTACAGAAAAATGGCGCGTGCGCCAAATTAATGTGCAACGTATTTTCCACGAAGACTTTTTCAAACACCGCTCAATCAACACAAACAAGTCTGTACTCTTCAGCTTCGAAAACTACATTACAAAACTAAACAAAGAAGATCATTTTATTTGGAGAACTATAAAAAAGTTGAAGCGTCCACAAATTAACCTGCCACTGATACAAAAACAAGATGGCAGCTGGGCGAGATTTGATATCGAAAAAGCAGAAGAATTCTCTCATCATCTCTCAAAAGTTTTCTCACCATTCCATGAAGTGTCAACTGTAAACTCTGAGGAATTAGCTAACTTCTTGGATATTCTTTGCTAGTTGTCACCACCAATCGAGCCATTTATCCCTAATAAAGTCAGTAATGGTAATAAGAAATGAAGTAACCATAAAGCGCCAGGTTACGATTTGATAAGGGCACAAATCCTGTAGCATCTTTCAAAAAAGTTGTCTTTCTTCTGACCACTATCTTCAACCGGATGCTCAGTTTGACTTACTTCCTCATACAATGGAAATACGCACAGATCCTAATGATACTTAAGCCAGGTAAACCAACACACTTAACTAGCTCATATAGATCGATTAGCCTGTTGCCCCTCCCTAGAAAACTACTTGAAAAGCTTCTCCTAAGTAAATTATAGGACGATTTAGACATGACCGTCCTGAAACCAAGTTATCAATTCGGATTTAGGGAACGCTACTCGACAGTTCAATAAGCCTACCGAATCGTCAATTTGATATCTATATGCCTCGAGGAGAAAAAGTTTTACAGCTTTCCTGGTCGTTAAACTTGCTTTCGACTAGGTGTGGTATGTCGGATTATTATATAAATTAAAGCTACGATTACCGAGCACCTATTATCTTTTGATAAAATCATATCTTACCAACCGCTACTACACCGTAAAACACAACAATCAACTCTCTACATATCACCCAATAAAAGCAGGTGTACCACAAGACAGCGTCCTTGGTCCCATCCTGTACCTTCTTTGTACATTTGATATTCCAGAAACAGAAAATATCTTTATTGCTACATACGCTGATGATACCGAGATACTTTTCACACATCGAGACGCAGCTGAAGCTGCACTACATCTCAGTGGTGAGATAAACCTTTGGAAAATCAAGAGAAACAAAAACAAATCTCTACAAGTAACATTTACAACTAGAAAAGTTACATGTTCTATAACATTTAAGGGAATCTCCCTGCCGGTTAAAACAGAGACCAAGTATGTTGTACTCTACTTAGACAGACAGCTAATCTAGTCCCCACATCTTAGAGCTAAAAGGATGAAGGAAATGTATTGGCTGCTTGGGCTTAAATCCAAGCTCTCAACTGAAAATAAAGTCTTGTTAGATAAAACAATCCTTATGGAGGTATGGTATCCAACACCAAGAAAACAAATATAAATATTATACAACCAGCACAAAGCAAAATTCTTCGAGCCCTTGTAAATGCACCTTGGTTTGTAAGTAACCGAACCTTACACGAGGACATCAACGTACCGTTTGTGACGGATGTAATAGAAAAGTCAGCTTTAGGGTACTTTGCAAAATTACCCGGACATAAAAACCACCTCATCCTATAACTCATGGACCCTCTACCAACAAGAAGGCTGAGCAAACAATGGTCTATAGATCTGAACTAATGAATAATGCAATTTAAGTAATCCTAGTAAACCCTAAGGGAATAATCGCTGGATGAAGAGCCTTACATGCCTCAATAAACAACATGCATACTTAACTCTCATATAATACCGGAGTAGGTTATAAATTTGGAATTTTATCAATAAAAAAAAGTACGGACGTGGAACTTCAGTTCCACAGATGTCCGGGGCTTCTATACATAAACAAAAATTTGCGGCCATTTCCGGTCAAACCGGTCTCGATATTTTCCGATCAAGTTGATTTTTGGCGTCTAGACTTGATTTATGGTCGTTATGTCGCTATCTATCACAGATCAAAAATTATAAGACGTGAGAGATGTCAGAAATGACAGAAATAGAAGCTGGTCTCCAGCTTGGAAGCTGCCTTGATCAAAAGTTGACAAATAAAAGGACGGACAGACAGACGACATTACTTCCTACATAAGGCTTCTCATTTTAATGTATAGAAGCCTAACTTTTTTGCCAAAGTTCAGAGACGACAACGGCATCATTAGTCTAATCTTGGTTACACTATTACGTCCAGATAACCAAATTATGAAAACATTTGCATCCATAAAAACAAAAACTCGGCTTTAGTTAAAAATATTCTTCATATTGTATTTTTTTTATTTTAAGGAAGTTTTGCATCTTATTTTTTCAACGAAAATTATATCGTGAACTTTGGATGAACCAAAACTCGAATAGTGTCCATTCGACACGTTATATAGCTGAATTTGTTTTGAACTACACTGGAACGCTCTCCCACATACCAAAAATGTGTTTTTAACTCAGGAGTTTATGTAAAAAATAACTTTATATGTTTGTATATGTAATTTATAATTTTTAAAAACAATTTCGGTTTATATTTGAATTAATCCTTAGTTGTTTTTTTTTAATTATAAATGTAAAAATGTTGTATATTTTACATTTATACATTTCGACTATACAAAATGTTTCTACTTACTTTAGCTCGCCAGTTTAAAAGCTTAAATAGAAAGTTATAAATATGCAAAATGATTAATAATTTTTAATGCAATCGTAAATCTGTTTATTCGGACTTAAAAATAATTTTACGGTGTAAGTTTAATCCTTTCCAAACTGCATTTAAATTGTTTGCATTAAACTATATTTAATTAACCCAAATGCGCTGAACTTTGCCAAACTGCATTCTTCCAGATTTGAAGGGCACCGCAGTTTTAATTACTTGCATGCTTATGTGTGTATGCTTGCATTAATTAATACTGATCATCGTGCGGCTGCAAACAAAAAAATGCGCTTTGACGTGAGTCCTTAATGGCCCGATGCATCTCTGACTGGACTGAAGGCGAATTAGTTGGTCTAACGGGGTGTTCCTTTTTCAGAGAGCGTCAGCATGACAGTGGTGAATGAGTGGGTGGCGGGGACGCGCCTGGGCGGCTGGGTGCAACGCTGCCGAGAGTCCCGCCGCCTCGTTCTCGTTATCGTGGCTATTGCACTTCTTCTAGACAACATGCTGCTCACAACTGTTGGTGAGTAACCAAGACCGTGTTGTTTATCTTGAGTGATGATGTAAATTATTTTGTAATTTAATATTGTTATAGAGAGTTGTATGACTATTATTATTATTCAGACTATTTTAGATAGTAAACAAAGCAACAAACTTTTATGCTCTGCTGCATGTTCGTCTGTCATCGTGACAGACATGAACTTTTAAAGTGTATAGTAGTACCAAAAATTATTATATTCTTTAACTACCATATAAATAAATTATGTATTTTTCCTGTTACTTCATTATATGTTTTTTAATTTTTTTTTGTTGTATATTAATTCTGCCAACTCTCTGAAGCCAACAACAATACCTTCACCTAACCTAATTACAGTATTTAAGCCCAGCAAGGACCAAACTTGTCTATTTTAAGTTTTTACACTTTTGACCTTTTTTTAGTTAAAATTGTTAAATTCAACTATTCAGTTAATTTAAGTTTTATTTAAACATTTCGCTGTAATATTCACATAGATATAACCATCAAATAACAGGTGGTTTAAAAGGCACTACTCGATTTCTTAAGTCGGCAACTTTGTTAGTAAATAAAAAGAATTGGTTCTGTTTGTTGATTATGTGTATTTAAACGTTTAACTTTCCCATTAAGTCGCGAAGATAATATCAGTAAAGTGGCCGCCGCCAGAGGCGGGATCGTTTCACAACAGTTTCCATGACTTTTCTCAAAACTTTTTTTCACTTCTTGTCAAATGTTCTCCTTTGGTACCGCCAATATATGTGGCTTGGTCGTATGGGCCCGTGGCTTTAAAGAACCTCAAAGAAGGAGGTTTGGAAAGGTCAAAACGGACGATCTTGCGGGCTAGTGCAAATCTCTAAAACGAGAGTTAAGTGGCCAGGAAACGCTTGCTTTAGAACGTCCACTGTCGCTGCTGCAGTGTGTGCGGTTGCACCGTCCTGCTGGAACCACAGGTTCTTCAAACCTAATTCGTCAATTTGCGGCAGCAAGAAGTCGTTGCTTGTGATTCTGTAACGCTCACCAGTCACAGTAACAGTGTTGCCGACGTCGTCCTCGAAAAAAATATAGGCCAATCATCTTTCCTCAGTCACCAAACAGTAACTATGAGGGTATGTAATGGCTTTTCGTCCATTACACGCGGATTTTCAGTGCCCCAGAAGCGATAATTTTGCTTACTCACGTATGCGCATAGGTGGAAATGCGCCTCGTTCCTCATGATGATTTTTAATAGAAAATCATCTTCACTGCGGTCGAGTTTTAGGAGGGTTCGATTGAAATTTACGCAATTGGCGGGCTGCAGGCTGATGCACCTTTGCACTTTGTACGGAAACATCTTTTACCACGCCTTTGCTGTAAAGACCGTCTATTGATTCTCAATTGCTTGACCCGTCATCTGGTTGATCTTTGAGGGCCCTTTTGGACATCTGCAACCACAGCAGCAATATTCTGGGGCCGACCATGTCTGCTACTGTCTCGTGTTGAGCCAGTATGCTCGAGGTGCCATACGACCAGGGAATCGACGACAAAATTGACGTTGAACTAAAACCACAGACTGATTACTCATCAAAAACATTGACACAATTATTTCGGGTTATTGAAGAGTATAGTGATTTGTGGTTTTGTGTACTTCACAAATATAAAAATCTCAATGACATGAGACACCATTTGCAAAAATGAGAATATCTTCCGATAGGACGATGACTTTTGCGCCACCTAATACTAACACTGTCTGGTGTCTAGTAGGAAAACAAACATTTTCTTATAGAATAAATTGATGTTGGCGTTTTTTAGGTCTAGTAAATTAAACAACAGCCTCTGATAATATTGTTGATCGTCTATTTGCACAATGCGGCTGTCATGATTATTTGATATAACTGACTTCATTCATATATTGATTAGAACCAAAATCAATTGTAAAATATGATACTTTAATCATTTGTTTTACTTTGGGAAGGGTTTCTTTACTGTAGTATTTTGATAGAGAGATAGAAAACTTTACTATTTTAGCATTTTAAAAATGATAATTTCATTTCCGTAGCTCGTTTCTCTTTTAAATTTGCTGATCTAATTTTACCTCCTTTGATAAATTTTCTCTATTATTCTTTACAGTTCTAAAAACTAGGATAGAACAGTTGCCGAAAAATAACATTACGTAATTTGTCTTTTTTTACTAAGTGAATATCACTTTATTACGCATTCTTTAAAGTTTTAACAAACCACTTATGGCGCCTTTGGTACCCGTTTGTGGCTTGATCGGTAGAGTTGTCTATCCCTCCCTGTACATAATGTTTCAAGCCATCTCAAATTACATATAACGACGGAAAGATCTGCTACTACGAACACGCTACTATTCTACAATGTAAGGAAAAAACAGGCTCTTTTTTATATTTTAAACGCAGATATATTTGAAAACAATTTTTAAAAATCGCGTTCGCAAAAAATACAATTTGCCGTTTTCGTGTATATCTTCTACCCTTGAAAGCCAAGAAAACGCGTTAATTTTTGAGTTCTTTGTAATATTTTGTATAAAGACGGTGACCGAAATTGGAAATAGTTCCCATGAGTAAAGAACCAAAATGGCGTTTTCCATTTTCTCTATCAGCCACGTAGTTGGCCAATATAAACTATGACAGAGGGATAAAAAAAAACTGCTGCTCATTTTATGAAAGCAGACGGACTTAAAAATATTTTTGAAAGCGCTTTGATCGAGGTATAATAAGCTGTTTTCGATTGTTTTTTCATTTTTTGAAAGCCAAAAAAAAGTTACTTCGGTTTAGAGGTTTGGATGATCAAAATTTTTTTAATGCAAATTGAAATTGAAAAACCTTTCATGAGTCAAACACAAAATTAATTTTAATAATGAGCGAACAATATTTTTGTGTAATCTAGACTAAGAGAGTAAAAGAAAAAGTGATCTAGGTAAACTCAACAGTAATTTTACCAATAGATGCGTACGAAATAAATGAAAATCTGTTGTTTAGAAAGTCAAGAAAACTTTACAACAAGCGAATATACTTGTAAATTGGACAAACGTCTTAATAATCCCAATTCACAATAAACAAAGGTACTGAGAACTTGAATCTAATAACAGCAAAGCTGAATTTCTACCAACTAGTAGAACATGTGATAAAAAAGATTTCAGCATCATAGACCATATGCAGTGCATAACATAACATCAAATATCTAGCTGGATAGTCTTTTTTGACTACAGGAAAGCATTTGATACATTAGAGATGTGGACTTTGAACAAGCCTTAAAAACCGCAAGAATCGATTATTGCTACATGAACTTAGTTGAGCAAATCTACAGAAACACCACACTACAGGTACGGATTTACGAAAACATAAATATAATCAACATTGTTAGAGGAGTACGATAAGAGGGTACGATGTTGCCAAAATTATGTACATTAATATTAAAAAACTCTTTTAAGAGTAATGAATAAAATGGTCGAGAAATTAATATGAAAGACAAAATAATACACCATTTAAAGTTTTTTGATGGTAATATAATTTTTGGAAAAGCAAAACTTGAATTAATAAGCATAATAAATGACGCAGAAGAAGCAATGAAGAGAGTAAACTTTAAATTAAATTATTAAAACACCAAATATATAATAAATGAAACATATGTAGAACAACAAAGTACAATTAAATACAAGAAAATTCGCCTAAACAGTTATACTAGGAAAAATAATTGGAAATTAGAGATTAACCAAAAAATTAACTTAAGCTAAGAGGTGGACATAAATATGTCTCTTTATCTGAAATTTTAATTGTACCATCAGTGTACACTTCCAATAATATTATACAGATTTAAAACATGTGTATTCTACATAGACTTCAGATGAATGAAAGGGCAATAGAAAAAAATTTTTTAGGAACATCTCTAAGGGATCAGAACAAATAGGTAAGATCAAGAACATAGTAAAGAAAGCTGTCCAACTCTAATGGAACTGGGTCGGACATGTAGCCCAAAATGTAAAAAACCGGTCTAATAAGCTTATCAAATGGCGACCCTAGAAGAATAAGAACGGCTAGATTTAATTGGGTACAAGCCGCCCAAAATAGAGAAATCTGGAAAGGCTTGTATTCAAAAAGAGTAACAAGCAGATACTAGTGTATTTATATATAAATTTCATTGTCTTGGCTGTCTCCCAGTTGAAACCAATGAATGCAAAAAATAATGCTTTTTGGGTATTGTTTGTATGATGTCCGCATATAAGGGAGTATAAAGCCGATTTTCAAAACCCCAAAACGTAGGATGTTGAGTTTTGATATCAAGGTTCTTTATTAAAATTTATGCAACTGTGTTTAATTGTTTTTTGATTTTCAACCCCTAAAAGTTAGACGTTAATTTTTGGAATTTAAGCTTTTCTTAAATATTGAGAGAATTAAATTTTTTGAATTCTCCAAATCGTAATGTAATAGGATAAATTGGGAGTGCGATATTGAAACCTACAAATACTAACCGTGCAGCATTGTGATGTGAGGTACTGCAACCTAGAAACTTAAGGCATGCGCACACCATTATATAATATAAGGAATAAAACGTATCTTTTGTTTGTATCTTGCGATCGACTGTTAGGGTTGTTGAGATTAGTGTGGGGTATAAGAACTTTCTTAATCCTAGAAAAACTGAATCCCTAACATATGTCATATCAATTTTTTTTTTAGTTTATTTATTTAACTACAATCTGTCTGATGTGACATTCAGTAGTTGGTTTGGCATACATAAATAATTAACAATTGAAAGACATGAAGACGAAGCATCCATTAATGTTTCGTCTATATTATTCTAACCTAGTTTTAACATATATACAATTGCTCTATAGTTATACAACACAACTTACTAATAAATTACAAAAATCTGTCTGTTAGATCTAATGGTTTGAACCTTTTTAAACGTGGCTGTTCTACAGCGTCATCAAGTAAGATATCAATTTTGAATATCATCAAAATTGAATATTAATTTCGTTTTTTTTTTATTCACTCAACCCTTCAAGACTAAACGCATCACTAAAAAGGGGGAAATCGGGGTTAAATAGTGGAATGCAGAATACATAAAGTATGTGACACATAACATTATAGAAAATTTAACAAGCTGTGAGATAGGTTGCTGAATACTGTTTATGAAGTTTTCTCTTTTCATAGTGGAATGAAAGAAAACTCAGAGACGTCGGACGACGTAGGGAAAGGACAAAACTAAACAAAAAAAGAATGAAGAGTATAAAACTTAGCAGTGGGTAAAAGAGGAAAATGGAAGAAGGGTGAAAGGAGAAGTGAAAAGGGAGATAGATTAGAGTAAAGCAGAAAGAATGAGACGAAAAAAAGGAAACGGAAAATTGGAAATGGGAAGAAGGACAGAAAGAAAAAAATAAAAGGGAAAAATTAGGAGTAATGTTTAAGACAGAAAAGTAAAACAACAAAGTATGGATTTTAAGTTTGCAGGAAGGATACGCTAGGGTTATCAAAACTTTTAAAATATTGTTGTTGGAGTTGATGGAGACTGCTTAAGCCTTGCAGGGCAAGGATGCCCCAGAGCGTCACGAATTTATTTATATATAGATACATCACAGCCTGTAAATTTTTTGAAAAATTTTATGACATTATATATTTACATCGCTTTAAATAACATTATACTGTTATCAAATAGAATCTCTCCTCTTCCTTAGTTTAATTGGTGTTGAAATATTTTAATAATAGTTTTATTTTGTGTATTTTATTCTTATTGTCTTTGGAATCTATCAATGTAAGGTAAGGTTGGTGCCTGCTCAATTTTTTTTATAGTTATAGCCCTAATAGCGATGGAAATACTATATTTGTATGGTTCCGAGGCTTTAACATTTTTTTAAAATATTTTTAAAATCTAAAACAGTATCCTATAGAAATTTTAAGAAACAATTTTTAAATTTAGACATATTCACTTCAGACATGAGTAACGCATAATTTACTTTAATAAGAGACATTTAAATCGGACCAAAATAGCATTTTTATCAAATTCTTCGATATTGATGTATGCATACATTGCAACTTCGATTTCTACTTTTTTAAATAATTCCGTTTTTTCCCTGTTCTCACCAAAAGTCTCAACGAAGGTTTTTTTTATTCATAATTTCTCTTATCGGTTCCTAATGGTTTGGAATTCCAGCTTTAATTTTTATAAAAAATGATTTGTCGTCTTCTAGAAGTTTACTACTTGTCTACTTATTACTGTGTGAGTTAAGTCGCATTCCCCAAGATGACAAATTAAATTATGTACTGTTAAATTAATAATAGAAATGATTTGGATTATGTGTACTATCAGATATATATATATATTTTTAAAACTGCTCGGTAATATTCAAGAAACACAAGAACTGAATAAATTACCCTGAGTCGGCTGATCTACAGCAAATTTGGGAACATTTGAAATTGTTTAGCAGCAACTTCGCAATTGAATATTAACATTAAAGACTTCAACGTTTTACATAGAAATCAAAATCTGAAGTGAGCGCAAGAAAAAGAATATAACATAAATATTAAGTACACAAATATATATATAGCAGATTAGGGTATTACCAATATATACCATATCGATAAGAGAAATCAGTTTTTTCTATCACTTTAGTAAATCATGTATACATTTACCATTTGAAAACAACTAGTATCTTTACAGTATATTTATTTACCAAAAAATTAATAGATACTACATTGAATGTATCGAAATTACACCAAACTTTTTGGATACATAAGACAAAAGTAATATAATACTTTAAAACAACATTTTTATTAGACTTTTGATTATAATTCGAAGCATATCTTACAGTTTTGATTCGAAGAAGTATAGTTGTGCGTTTAAAATGTTAATTGATAAACATATAAAAATTATTTCAATTTTTTATTTAATTATAATTAAACTTAATCGAATTAAATCAATTTTTAAACCACAATATCTGAACGGAACACTTGGTAAACCAAACAGGGGTATTTTAAACGATACTCTAAATTATTTTTCAAAAATTTATATTTACATGGGGTACGCAATTTTAAAATACTTTCGCAGAGATCTAGAAGTACTTGTCATCCATTAAATGCCATTAAAAGGTGCTTGCCGTTATAAAATCCCCCTTTAGCATATTTTTTACGTAAATCTTTAACACCTGTTACGATGTTTTTCCAGTTTTAAACTTGCTAAGCATTTCGTATCACCCCATTTGCTCTTTGGTTAAGGCACAAAATACCCAGATGTAAAAAAATGTATCATTTAAAAGTTGTGGCGCAGAATGATATGAATTGTTCTTGCAAGAATGTCCAAACATTCTTCTATCTGGCGATAGATCGCATGTCGTGTCAAATTCAAAGATCTCTCTGACACCAGCGACGTTTTCCTCCGCAACTATGGTATATGTTCTAAACTTCTAGCATTTTTCATATTGCAATTTCTTCTCTTAAACTTCCGATCACATTGCTCCAACTTCGATCATTCTTCGCTGAACTACGGCATTTGATATTATGCGCTCGGAGATAGGTTTGGATAGCTACCTACGATATATCTACATTTTTTGGTTTCAATTTTGCTGATCCTTGACGCAATGTTAAGCCCGGGTTTCGCGAAAAGCAAGAATTCAATGCCAACTGAATTTTTGTGACAAAGCATTGAGGATAAAAATTCTCTTTATCGACCCACGAAAGAATTAGGACGATACCTTTTACCAACTGCTAATTATGCCGAACACGCTCTTACTTAACTGACTGTATGTACTATAGATATATTTTTTTTGACTCTCACAATTTACGTATTTACTAATTAAATATAGTTGGTTTTTATTTTTATCTTATTATTTATTGTACTTCCGTTGTGTTTCTCTATAGATAGACACATATTTAACCGACATAAAATACAACGCCGTTTCAAATAAAGCACTCGGAGTACAGGTAAATTAAATAAACATCCCGTTATGCGGCCAGAAGTGTTCAAAAATAAATGCAAACGTCAACGTATTGCATTCACGGACCCACAATCAAAATTCACAACTGACAAGTTTCGGGCCGTGTTTTCGTTGGGCGACAGGTTTAATTGAAAGCCGGCACTAGCGCGTATTGACGCTTTCAACTAATAATCTGCTTTGTGTTCCGAGCATTAGCCTGCGAATTCGGATGAGCACTTCAGTCTGCATTTTGATTATGCATTTCCGCTAGACGCAGCGTTGAATCCCATGAAATCCGGCAAATAGCGCGCGCATTAAATGCTTCCTACAGCGCAAATATAAATCGGAAACTGCGCGGGAACGTTTCTAAAAATCGCTACAACAGTTGAATGCGACCGCCAAATGCACGGGCTGCATTAAATTTTATTGCATTTTGATGTAATAAGCTCCTGGCACTACGTTTCGCTGCTGTAGTGGGGCACATTTAATATGTTTAAAAGAACGTTTCGACGCAGCTGCAGTAAAAATTTGAATTCCGTTCTTTAGCATTTTAAAATTTTGGTAGTGCTTATATAAGATTTGTTAATAAAATTTTGAAATTTAAAGAATGAGAAATTTACTTTTAAAACCGTTTTTCGGCATCACAAAAAGTTTTTAATACCCCATAGTGTACTATTAAGTTTTATTTTGAGCTGTAGGTCACTCAGCCATTTTGAATAGTGTATACTTGAACAAAATTAAAACTTAAAAAAAATAATTCACAATTTGCATTAAAAACACAGATTGGAAATATTTCCGGGGCAACTTGAATACTTACTAAACTCCCACGTAGCCTTAAAAATTGAAAATAGCACAAAACAAGCGGAGATGGAATTTACAAAATTGGTACAAGCTGCATCCGAGCTACCAAGCTTTCTAAAAAACGCAAACTATCCCATCGTTCTTAAAGACTTAAATAGCAAAAAAAACGATGACTCACAGCTCGCCGACAACTCACCAGATAAGAAGCAGATAGAGAGCACTGAAGAGTGTTTCAAAAAATTTAAAAAATTTACACATACTACTTATTAAAAACCAATATGGTGATTGGACACAAAGCAGCAAAAAAGCAACCACTTTTGCTAAACATTCAGCCAATTCCTTCTACCCTGATTCCTCTTTGTGTCCAAAAGAAGAAAAACTACTCTATAATTTTCTGAAATATCCATTTCAGATAAACTTGTCACTAAACTAATTACAAGAAGTAATAGATAAGATCAACGTGATAAAAGCTTCTGTGTGTGGTCTAATTACTGAAAATATTCTCAAAGTATGCATTCTCTTATACAAATGTACAATTATATTTTAAGAGCAAGATATTTCCAAAGTTTAGAGAAAGTAGCTTAAATAATCATGCTTTGGAAGCTACCATATAGATTCAAAAATTTATTCAAATCTACCTTAAAGAAACAAAAAGTTCACACCAAACCATCAATTTGGTTTTTGAGATCAATATGAAACAGTTGAAGTGATCAGAAAGAAATTTCTACCCCAACAAATATAAGAACTTATGAAGTCCCATTTTTTTGTACACGCCAATCTGATAACCCTTAGACTAACCACATTAATCTTCATTAAAAAAAATATAACGATGTTTTAAAACATGAAGAATTCAAATGAGTGAAGCTAAATTTAACCATGTTACATTTGCCATGAAAAGAAACAACTCTAAATGGTCAGCAACTGAAATACACTTTAACAAAGGCTAATTTTATTGATGTATTGAAAGAAAACCAAACTTGCCCTTAAGTAATAAACTGTTACGGTATAAAGTGTGTTATGTATAATTAACATTCCTTGGCATGTGCCCAAATGAATGATTTTGAGTGATCTGACTATAAAAAACAAAGTTGTTCACAATTCAATGGTCGAAATCGCTAAGCCAAAAATTTTAAAAAGATTCAAATCCTCAGAACTACCGGCTTGTTTCAAATATTTTTTGTTTTTTTATTATGTGTCCTAACTTATTTTTAACTTAATTACTATAATCTTGAAGCTACTTACTCTTAAAGTTGCTTGTAAACATATATAACACTTATTGCTTTGTTAATATGACAAATTAAGGAACAAGTGAATTTAAAATCGCAAATGTGATTTTATGAAAATCATGCTAAACCATTTACATAAAAAAATTGACAAATTTCATTTCAGAAAAGAGTGGGTGATTTGGAGCTGATAAACTCAACCAGACTTTTCTTAACATCTTCCGTAAAGAGTATATCAACCAGATGATGGTACAGGTGATAATCTAAATGAGCAAAGTGTGGAGAACGTGATAAAATCTCCCATCTCAAATTGGTGATTGTTTTCAAAGCCGTTTTGGCAGTGTGCAGACACAAGTTGTCTTGAAACAAAATTACTTTTGACGTTATAAAGCATTTCGTACTAACATGTACTAGTTGTTGTTGGTAGCATGCAGCAGTTATCGTTTCATCAAGCCAAAGTAACTCAAGGTTTAGCTAATTCAACCTTGTACACAGCAATATCTTGCAGGCATATCTAGTTGATCAGGCGGTAGTATTTACTACTGGATAAATTCACGATTTTTTCATAGAGAATTCCCTTTTTGTTACAGATTAAAAGCTAGTGTAAGAAATCCATTTCTTGAATTTTGAGAGTAGCGATATATCTTTATCATGGCTTCTACCTGCTTTTATATCTCAGCTGTGAATTCGTAAAGAACAAAATAATTTTTTTTATTAATCCTCTAATTTGTGGAAATGTTTCGAAATACTTCGACGTAATCCTATTTCAAATATGATTCCACTTTCTCAACTGTAACTTTTTTTGACGTATCTAAGCGTTCGTCATAATTCGGGTCAAAAATTTTAAATCATTAAAACCACTTCTTGCAGATGCAGCAGGAACATTAATTCTTTTCTAAAACTGTATAAATCATGTTCTGGGGTTTACTGAAACTTGTGTTGGTTAAAACGCGCAAGGAAAGCAGCGTCACCAAAGTTGCTTGTAGTGCGACATTCCTTACACCACTAATGTTTAGGTTATATTGGTAAAAATGCATCTCTTACAGTACATTGCAAGGTTGACAGATGGCGCTTTACTATGACTATAAACCGGAATATATAAAGTAATAAGCACCATATTATAGTGAATTTAGGGCCGAAATTAAGTTGCGCACCTGATAATAACGCTTATAGCCGTATTATATACTATAGCTTTGTTTTATTGGAACTATAAATTTTCCCTGTTAAGACTTACAACATTAACTCTTGATTTAAAAAGTTTTGGATAGTTATGTATGTATTTTGTTATATGTGACTTAATTGTAGTAGCAGATAAAAACGAATTTTTAAGTATTTTATCATAGAGCAATATATAAAATGAAAGTATTGTTATATTAATTGTTGATACAGGTAATTCTTCGCACATAATGTGCAGCGAGCTATTCTCATTCACCCCTACTCTTTACTTCTTACTATTGTAAGCTTGGTAATTTTGTAAGCCTTGAAGCTTACTAAAAATTTGGAGTTTGTATGCTTTTCTCTAATATTAGATTAATAAGTAAATTCTATCAATCATTGTCTCTGTACCCAAACTATCAAATGGGTTTTGGCGTATTTATTTTTAATAATTGATTTTCGCCTGTTCAACACTTTATTTTCAATTGCACATTTAAAACTACGGCACATAAATGTTTAAAATTTATCCTTGCCCTATATGTCACTGTCTGGTCCAAACTTTTCTGAATATAAATATTTATGTTTGCTAAGCTGATAGTATTGATTACAACGGTCTAGAAAATACTAAATTTCTGTCAATCTAGAATCATGTTGACTGAATTGCTACTTTTTGCTATTCGTTTACGTGAGTAATGTTTAAATATTATTTTTATTTCAACTTCAAAGAAAATTAAATTGTTCAAAAGACCTGTTTATTTCACTAAAGTACATTTAGAACTATTTTATTCGCCCTCTTGGTGTTTATAAGAGAGTACAAATAACTCTCCGCTGTTTTTTATCAAAAATTGGGTATTTATTGTGAAAGAACGGAATCTTATGTTCTATTCAAAGTATTATCTATCGTTAGCCACTACTTTTTCCCATCTTTCTGGCAGCATACGGTTCCGCGTCGGAAGAACGCTTCATCTTTTGAGGCTATCCACAAATTCCCAATTTTTGGTATCTTCACATAATGTGAAGTGCTACTCAAACAGGCCAGGTGCCATCGATCGGAACAAATGATAATCGGAAAGGACAATGTTTATGAATGCGGCGGGTGGGGTAGGACTTCCCAATTGATCGGCACCGCAACATGTGGACGAGCACTATCATGTAGGAGAATAGTTTTGTCGTGTCTGGAGTAGTAGTAGGCACGTTTTTCCTTAAGTGTTCGACTCAATATCATCAATTGTGTTCGGTGGAGAGCCCCAGTAATGGTTTCGTTCGGTTACACAACATCAAGCTGATCCTACCAAATACACAACATGAGTTTTTTTCCATGAATATTCGCCTTGGTTGTTGATGATTTTCTCTTTTTTGTGTTATCGTAGTGGATCCATTTTTTATCACCAGTGACTATACGATGCAAAAAACTCTTTCGTTTATACTTGGTAAGCAGCATTTCACATGTACAAAATCGGCGTTTAACGTTTCTCGACTTTAAGTTCCTTGCTTTTGAATAATTACCAACGATTTTAAACGATGTGAAATTGCTTGTTGAGTCACTCCTACTGTAAGTGCAAGTTTTGCTTGCGTTTGGTAGGAATCTTCCTCCAATAATGCTTGTAATTCCGCGTCTTCATACACGTTCGGCCTTCCGCTACGTTGTTCGACGTCAGCAGTACAGCAAGGAATTAAGTTATGATATATTCAAATATATCTTTAATTGCTTGATAATATACAATTAGAAAAATGCCAAAAGGATCTATAAAAATGTGGTTAAAGTAGAAGAAGAAAATTAGGGAAAGGTCGACAAAACCTAAGGATGAGGTATGATATATTTAAGTACAAGAAACGAAATGGTTCAGCTGTCGACTTGAGAAATGCAAACCACATTACCCCTTCCCTCCTATGTAGAGCAAAAACAGTACATCAAAAGCTGACAAACCAATAAAGAGATTTTAGGAATCGAAATTTATACACAGAAAAACGAGTTAATTGCTAGAAGATAAATTTGAAATGGAATAAATCAATGCCTTATACGCATGACAAAGAAAATTATAATTGGGAGAGAAAAAATACCATAATTCCATTTTGAGGGTTGCGTAAACACAGTTCTCTTCACATAATGTTACTTCACTGGAATCAAGTTAGGAAATTCAATTTAAAGTTATTTCATGTTAATAAAACGTTTAGAACACGACGTTGCTGCTACGTGGGTTCATTTAGTCTCCGTTTTTAATTGCTTTACAAACTTTACACTTATGGGGTGATAGACCATCATCTCAGTATAGCAACAAGTGTTGTTGCAACAGCTGAAGTGAACATTAATAATTTAACTTGGATTTACCAAGAAACAGAACTATGAACGCCCTCTAAAAGGACAGCTCATGCGCTTATCTGTTAATAACATGATATTCCTAATATTAAAACGTGCTAAAAGAAGAAATCAAAAAGTATGTCATAAGTATACTTCAAGATTATACATAACTCTTCAGAGGAATTATGAAAGTGGATTAAGTCGTAGCTAACCTATTACATCGTTCTACCTTTAAAGAAAATAGTCACTTAACTTGGCTGCTCTAACACATACTGTTAATACAAATATAAGACTTTTTAAAAATTTATAATATTAAAACTACTCAAAATCATGAAGGGGGAGTAAAATACAGAAAATTTAACTGAACGGCTGTTATCTAGCGGCATATAATATATAATTATTTGAGGACAAATATTATTTTAAGTCAAATTATATCTATTTTTTGTCTTATTTGGGGACTGCATTTATTTTATAAAGTTGTATCTCATTTAAATAACCACTAGAAAATCCAGCATCAGTTACCCTTGGCTACTATAAGAATCCAAGTGTTACGAATTTTCTGTAGCAATCATTACTATTGCTGCCCTCCAACGATTGTGCCAGTCACGAATTCCGCCTCACTCTGGTGCATCGCCGTAATGGGCGTTGACGGTATGTTGATATTACGAAATATATAGCAACGATCGTTCGTTACTCTGGCAACCAATGCTTCTCACACGGCTGGGGACCGGTGACCTACGCATTGTGCTTTAAAGATATTTGATAATTTAATAAGTTTCTACAGAAAATACCACTTATCATAAGTAATCGCCTGACTGTCATAATCTCCGAGCATACTGTTGCCCGTTCACCAAAAATAAGGAAATTAGAATGTATTCTTAGACGACCATCACCTTGTAATAAAGTCCAATTAAATGCAACTGAACTGAATGAAATTACGAAAGTGCTTTGTTTGGTTGTTCCGTTTTTGCCTCTTTTCTGTTGTCTTAGGTACGTTCAAGCTGATACGTAAAAAGCTCATTGTTGATAGGCTTACAGTTACTTTAATGGCCTTGTACTGTTTCTTCACGGTTAATTTACGGCGTTCCTTTGGCGGAGAGTCCAAGTGGTTATCTTTTTCTTTTTCCGAGCTCTTCAAATCTTTTACGATAACAAGTACCAACTGGGTTGACTCATCTGTGTCTTTTAACTTTAATGAGTGTCGAGCAAATATCTTCATCAATTTAGACTCGTTTTGCTTCTGACTTACCAAGGACTTTCTTCGCATTGCCCAAAAGAAGTACATCTTCTTGTAAATCAGCTGCCGTAGATACTTTGGACTTCATTAGGTTTAAATAAGTCCACAATGTCTAAATTATTTGATTTAGTCCTAAGACTAACTTTAGTTTTCGATTCAGATGCTGTCGTCACTAAGTGACCCTAGTCAGGAATCAGTTAATTCTTTTCATGTAAACTGGTACCTATTATTTTATATGAGGAAATCTGAAATCTGCAGTTAATACTTAATATCTGTTTGGTTAGACGATGAATTAAATAATTTTTTTCATTCAACAGTGTTTCTCTGTATCTCTCATTTGATCTGAGATACGGGAGTGACAGAGTCACATGCAAGACTTGCTGCGCTTTCGAAAGTTGCCTTTTCGAGTTTTACATCCGTCTAGTTTATCTTCATATGAGTCCCATTAGAAATTTTCACATTATTATTTATTCTTAAATATTAAACTAGTGAACATGACTTCCACAAATAATAGTGCCAAGAGACTTAGAATAACAAAAATTTGGAAAGTAGAATATTAGGAATAAATCTGAGATACAAGACAAAAATAAACCTGGCAGGAAATGTTACCAGGCAGGGTCTGCAGAGATGGTTATTAAATTTAGTACACTAAGGGCGTAGAGAAACAAAAAGAAGTGTGAGCAGGCCACAATGGCGATGGCTGGATGATGTAAAAAAGTTTATGGAGAAGCAATGGTTTCAAGTCACATAGGACAGAAGCACTTGGGGCAAACAGGGAGGCCTATGTCCAGCAGTGGACAGCTACAGGCTGATGATGATGAACACGATACTGTTTCATAACCAATTGGGCACAGAATCCGATCAAACTTAATGTGACAAAGTAATAGAACTATCTTGTATGTTGCCTATTATATTATATTAAAGCGCCATATGCATTATTTTTTATTTCGGCTACTATTTAAAAAAAAAATAGGCACCAGCATCCCAAAAGATTAAAAATCCGATAGACAAACAAAAAATGGCATATTGTACTTTGGACAATAAGTTTTTTGTAGATATTTAATTTAATATCGCTTAGCAGAATAATTTTCTATCAGTAACTAAGTTGTGTTATTCTGTCTTTTTAAATATAAAGATTATTGCTATAGTATTTATAACGTTAACTGTTATTCATGATTTTTAATCAATTTGTCAAGTGAGTCATATATGCTTATAAGGATTCAATGGTGGTGAGTTCTTCGTTTTACATACTGGGAAATAGTGTCATTAAACAATCTTTTAGGTTTGGTTATCATCCAAGTTGCTATTAAAGAGCACACTTTCCTGGAGAACTGCGGCGTAAATCTATTTAGTTGTTGATAGGTCGGTGTTTATTCTAACACAAAATAATCTTTAATTTATAAAAAGAAAAAATATAAAATTTTAGGTTGACAAAGTAGTTTATATTTTAGTCCCTCGGTCCATACCTTACTACACGTTTGCGTGATATGTATAGAAATTGCGACTGTATATTTTTACTTTAATATCCGTGTTCAGTGGGTTTCACAAAGCTATGTGGTTGTTGAACTGGAGATTTACGAAATGTAAACTGGAAACTGGAAAGGCGGGATTATACGATGTTCATCCAGGGCGGCGTTGAGAAACTGTCTCAAAGAATTTAGTGTAGCCTTATAGGGCAATAAAAACTACCAATTGTAAATTTTAACATGTGCATTCCTCCATATTGTAGGACAATACCTTAATTTTAAACGAGCATTAAATAGAGTGGACAGATATTTGCTTGATTTTCAAAAATTGTTGGTTTAGACAGATCAAGTGGGTTGATTCACGCCTATTATGATTATCACTATAACCTGTGGAAAGAATTATAAGATTGTGTTAATTTTGAAAAAATTGGAGGATTGAGGCTTAGATGCAGAATTTATCATTTATTTGGGTTCGGAGACTGTGTGACTTGGGAATAGTTTATATTTCTAAATTGTAGTTGTTTTGTAGTGATAATAAAAAACATTACAGTTTTCTTATTATACCACGTTGTTTTTGAAACTCTAGATAATGATGAGCCTATAAGTAGGCTAATGGTCTTCTGCGCTATTTCACATTTTAGAAGATCGGTGGATTTTTTAATAGATGGGTTTGGAAAGTCTGTATGATAATTCTTGATATAAGTGTACCTTTTTGACATTTGTGGTACATTTGTGTATACATTAAGAGGTGTTAATCGATTCAGATTGCACTTTAATTGTGACTGTTTTGTTAAAATTATTACACAGAAGGGTATTAGAGATTTATCCTTAAGACGTATTTATTTTTTGAGTGAAAAGTTTGTAATGTAATTTAATATTCAGTTAATTATATAGGGTAATTTGTGATAACCATCGAGACCGGTTTATTGTTGAAATTAGTAAACAAATCAAATTGTGTTATTATTTATATAAAATTAGTAAAAACACAATAGTTGGTGCGGTCGGAATAAGTGGACTGTATAGGTAATTTTGAATTTTGAATAGAGAACTTCAAACAACTCTAAAATTAAAAACACTAACCTGTGGAAACGGCGCTTCCCGCAGACATCGGTTCCCTGCTGTTGGTCCTGGGGCTTCCAGAAGAAAAGGAGAAGGATATGGATAAAAATTAGGACAAGTTACACCAATCTTCACAGCAGACGAAACGGGGGCGTCTTCCTGGTACAAAGGTTCCCTCGTCGAGCTGATAATTGGTCGGCGAGAGCACAGCGAAAAAATGCCAAATGCAAAAGTGCGAACAAAGGCAAATGCGTGATGCCGCGAATAAAATGCTAAATGCAGGTTTTAATAAAGCAAAAGTATAAAGTCGCGTGAACTTGACGTAATTGAAATGGCCAGTTTAAAATAAATAAAGCGAAGGCTTAATGTCGCGCGAACTAAACGAAACCAACGTGCCAAAGCAAGTGCTAAAAGCCAATTGCACGAGCGCGGCTCGCGGCCGACATCGCGGCCTTAATCTCCACGCGTGCTTGCAGTCAATTGGGCCGACATAACAAATTTCACATATATGAGGGGGCCCTAATTTAAAATTTCAAAAATAAATATAATTAGAGATTGGCGCGAACGATAGTTAATCAATGGATGTTAGACAATTATTGAAAACTACTTTTTGCGTATTTTATGGTTTTCTGATGATTATTCACAGCATGTATAAGAAAGACTCTTTTTTGCACCTTTTGTGCTTTGGTATCGTTTATTTTTTGATATACGAATGGATGGCTTTATATTGAATCGATATGATTCTAGATCCAGCATTTTCTAACCTCGTTAGCAGGAGGTATGGGTTAATTAATATTTCTTTCGGGGCTTTATTAATATTGTAACAATTAACTTCTGTTCAACAATTAGTTTAAAACGGTTAGATCTGTTTAATTCAAACAATTCCGTTTTAAAAGAGCAAATAGAAAAAGCCGATGGTAGTGCTCAGCGCACATGCAGATCAGATTTGAAAACCATCCCGTTCACACTACAATACAAACTCTCTTCTAATTTGTTGTGATTTTCAACAATTATGTTATATTTTTAAAATCCCCACAGCTTGTCTTTTGATTGGATTTTTTTATTTTTTTTCCCTGAATGTTTGCACAGTTTGTGGTGTAATTCTTAAACTTTTGTTAAATATCCCTTCATATAAATTTATAGTACTGTTTTTTTTAAAATACTGGTACAGTTGTTGAAGTATTTTAAAACATTTAGATACTTTGGTACTATCATTAGAAATGATTAATTTGTCTATGTAAGGACTGAAAATATCCATATATGTATATACATCTAATATTTATATAGTTTTCGTTATATTAAAAAAGTAACTATGTACATTTTGGGGATATTTTTTACCATAACTGTTTAGATTTTACCCCCCCATATTATTATTTTTATTTTCAGTTGCCAACTTCACTTCTATGAAAATAAAAAAATAATTTTGTAAGTATCATCGTACATCTTTATATGGGCAGTTTGAAAATTTTAATAGACATTTTTGGACTTTGGATAACGGTATTTAATAGATAAGTGGCAAGTTTTGTATCAACATAAGGCTTTCACCTCATAGATTTGACACACCAGATTCTGTTTGAATAAATAACTTATCGATAGAGGCAACATCACATCATCAGAGGATTAATTTAGGATACGTCATTCCAAATATTATTATAATACGTTGCACAAATTACTCATTATGCAAATAATTAACTCATTAAAAACGCAAAATTTTATTTTAGCTGTATACTACTAAAATATTTTTAGTTCGTGTGCTGTGAAATCATAAAACGCTTGTGAGTTTACTAATTGTTCAGACTAGTAAAGGTCAAGGGCAAGAAAGTTAAAAAACAATACCATTAAGTGATTTATTAATGAAACATGTGACGTATTTAAAACAAATAAATTTATTGCGTCTATAACGTTTTTAAAGTACCACAATTTTTTATGACTGTTTATTGCTTTTAATAATTATATTTATAACTTTTTTTACTATAATTTTTTATTGAGCACTGAAAAATGTGGAATTGCTCAAATTTCACCAATTTTTTTATTATTTGTTTTTTGTATATGAAGATGCACTCAAATATCTTATGATGTAATGTCAATTTCGAAAACGGAGTATTTACAAAAGTATTAATTATTATAAACTTTTCTTCTCATTTTTGTAAAGTTACTGGCAAACTGTTTAACATAAAATTTTCAACTATTTCCCGGCACTGAAAAGCCAATTTTTATAATTTTAGCGCATATTTGAAAATATGTAATGACATTCAATAGAATATTGTGGAACTCCCATTTTGAAAAAAATGTTTTGAAACTTTATTTATGACACTCGGTATTAATAGTTATTTTTTATCTTTCTCTAATTTAAATAAATTTAATGAAATGTGGAATTCTTTTAGTCTTTTGTGCGAGGTCGAATTATAAAACAAAAACATGCTTTCAAATTTTATTACAAGGTTTTGAAGTGTCATTTATTTTTGTCCCTGTTATTCACTACAGGAAATATGAATTTACACAATTATAAATAGAAAAAAGTGTTTTTAATTATTGTAGTTATAACAACTACAATAAAAGGGTACCTGATCTTAAATATTTAAATTTTAATGGAATAACTGGGTATTAACAATTTTTAATTTTTGAAATTTAGATAGTTCTAACAGTTCAAACAAAAACAAAATCCTATAACTTTGTCCTTTTTTAAACATTTTAATAATTGGATAAATTTTTACCTTTTTTCATAGGGAAATGTATATGGTTTAACTAAAAAGTTTAGTGAATGGTATTAGAAAGTAAACAAAACATATATAACCAAATCACGTTTATTGATTGGCCTTCAAAATAATTGCCAATTTTCATAACACACTTTTGAAAATGTTCCTACAACCTTTGTAAATTGTCAGCAAAGGTCTCTTTAGGAATCAATTGCAGAACTGCTGTCACTCTTTCTAGATCGCAGGGAAGACGATGAACGTCATTCCATCGATTGCCTTTTAGAATCCGCATCGAACTGATAGCACCAAATATCATCCTCTATGTCATTGGTTCGCACCAAGGGTTGTTACTTGTCTAGAGATTTCATTCCGTTTTGCTTTTAATTTATTTGTGAACTTGTGCAACATAAATCAGAAACCGATCTTTCAACTACCAAAATTTTTACAAATGATGATGGATACCATGTCCACCATCAATATTTGTAATATTGGCTCAATCGTGTCTGTATTTCTGTTTGTCAACGGCCAATTCAAATAAGGTTCATCCCCAGTCGTTTTCTTCCAGAAAGCGTTTGACCCAGTCATAAACACATTTCTGCTCGCAACTTCTATCCCGTATACAAGCATTAACATTTTATGTGTCTTCGTCGTCATACTTTCCAATTTGTTGCAAAACTAAATGTTCATTTATTGTTTCATTGCACTATAACACTACTTTTTATAGTGACTGACCGCAGCAGGTTTGCCCTGATGATCACGTGTATTCCCCGCTAGGTCGCGTTTACCGAAGTGTCTGGGTAACGAAGTGCAAACATGCATACCTGGTCTATGTTACCATTTAGGGATGGAACCATTAAGTAAAGCTTTTAGGGACATAAGTGTTTATATTACGGTTTTTTAATTATAAATTGGTTTTTTAAAAATCTCCTATACTAATTTGAAATATTCAAATTATTCGTATTTTAATAATTAGTTGAGTTATTTCAATATAAATCGCAGTCCTTGAAAATTACAGATTTTGTATTTGTCTAACATTTTATTTTTTAACAACTTCTGCAATTGCCTCTTGCCATTTTTTTTATACCTATATAAATTTACTGCATTTGTCTCTATCAGACTCTTCTAGAATAAGTATTCAAAAATATTTGATCTGTTTTTAAGTCTTACATATAGTAAAAGTTTTTTTATAATTTACCGTAAAACAGCTCAGTTTTACATTTTTGTCACAAATACACGTGTGGAACGTAGATTATTTACTTTTTTTGTAGAAATCTGAAAGATAAATGATCTTTTAGTGTTGGTTTCTAAGAGACTGCGAAGGATGAACAATACCCACGATCATTTTTCAGGCGCAAAGCAAACACATTTAGAGTGATTTATCAGGACAATGCTAAGTGAACTTACTGGTCTGCGTGCGTCTGCTTTTTTAGAATTAAGTGAAATTCAAATACGAACTAAAACAAGGCTACCTCTTGCATTGGCATTCCTCTAGGTGGAACAATAACTTTTCTTAGTGTAAGATAAAAATTGAAATATATTATTTTATGATGCATATGCAGACCGAAAAAAATATTTAAAAAATCAACTTTATTTAAATGGGGCTTTTTAAAGAACACAGTTAATAATGCTACCGGAGAATCTTTAGGATAACTTCGGTCTATACTGACACTTTATAATTATTAATTTTATTCGTTGTAATAATATTTAAAATAAGTTTTACAAGTGCTACATCACATATTTTATGCGTAGAATTAAAACTTTTTTGATTTATATGGGGCTGCACTTCACGCAACACCCATAAGTTCCTTTTATTATCTATTGTAGCTATCTTTTGCAGAACTAGGATATTTTCTAATAGAAAATTGGAAGAAAGGCCACTAACCAGCTTATTTCTGAACTATAAATGACTCACGGGCTTTGATTTTTGTTTTTATCTTCTTTATACAAAAATAACTGTTGATTATAGCCGCATCCAATTAATAGAAAAATACCCATATTTTTGATTTCCAGCTAACCAAATAAGCTGATTGATATTGCCCAAATAATTTAACCTTTCCTATAAATCGATTGTAATCAGCAGTTGCAACGGAACACAGTAGACTTTGTCTTGGTCCGTTTTGATCAGTACAAAGGACTTGGGTTTTTAAACATCTTTGTTTTTCCTTTTGTATACAGAAATGTTCTCTGAAGCCACAGTGATTTTTAGTTTATTTTTTGCATATAAATAACCTTTCGGAGAACACTTTTGTGATTATCTTATGATTCCGCAATAACTTTGCAGACAAAAGCATTGAAGGAAAAAATGTTGAAGTAAACAGGGTAACTTTTTTCTTCAAAGTATTTGCAAAGATTTAATATAACACTTTCTATCAGTAATATCATAATCCGGATGTTGAAGCCGTGCTTGATGGGTTTCGTAGGCATATATTGCTTCAAGATTGTTCTACCTTCATGGTCTCATCGACTAATAAACGTCTTGATGGTCAAAATAATGCCAAAAGTTTATCCTTCAAATGACTTACCAATGATCGAATTTTATAATGTTTATCAAGATCTTGGTTTCCAGATTTTTTTCAGTTGTCGTTCAAGTGTAAAGGCCCCAGTAGTTTCAGGGATCTTTTTAACAATCCTCTAAACATAACAGTTTTAGAGTAGGCAATGAATGAAGCCCTATTATAATTAAGATACCCAAAAAAGCCTTTAATTCTCTCTTGTCGGTATCTAAATTATAGTGTAATAGAGAAGAATATAAATTTTATTCTTGTACTGTTAGGTATGAAAGTGTATCATCGGAAAATTGTTTTAAATAATCAAGAGGATCGTATCGTAAAAAACGTTACATTGTTTGACAAAGTCACATTCGGATTGTTATCGTCTTTAGACGAATCTTGAAATGGGTGATGAGTTCTCCTTTGTCTCTTTACTCTCGGATTTTTTTTAGAATCGAACGTTAGATTCAAATCAGTGTTATCAATATCAAAATAAATGGACATATCTTCTAATTTAATATTCTTTGAAGTTGACAGCTCTAAAGTAGAATTTACTTTTGGTATACTGGTAACTCATCCGACGTTCAAGTGTCTATCAAGCTCAGACTGGTAGTAATTTTATTTGTTATATTGAGTACCAAAATTTAAGTTCAAATACTTTTTCTTTCTGTTTTTTAATCTCTAGAAGAATAATAAGAAAACTATAACAACATTGTGCAATATATATGTAAGTAACACTTACAATAAACTATTACAAGTATAAGCAATAGAATCTTAAAATTTAGGAACTAAAAGTCGATTTTTAATTAATTTTTTTTAAAATATAGTTTACGACCATTGTATGTTTTTATAAACATTACAGAGCTGGCAGTACTTCTGGTAAATGTAGCCGCCAGCATCACTTTTTCTACCGCTGTACTGGTTTTTACTATTTTTATATTAATATTTCTGTAGTGTTTACATTTCTAATTTTTTCCCTGAAATATTAATGCAAGGCATTTTTTAATTCTTGCAAAAACGTTTATTTCTACATACTTCTGGCTTTAATCTTGCTCGTGCCACCACTTTCATCGCCAGAGCATTTCGAATTGCCTTAACTGTTTTTCATTTTAGGTCTACTAATTTTATTATTAACTCTAAGTGTTTTATCTAGTTTAACGTCGTTTGATGAGGGTACAGCTTGTTTAATGTTTCACAGAATCGGAAGCAACACGCCTTCACAAGCAGCCTCTTTCGGGTATCGGCGTAAATTCAATAAAAAGTTCACAAAAGTGTAATTATTTTGTTTCCCAACTTCCTGCGGAAACATCCCGGTTATTGTGCCGCTTCAAGCAATCGGTGGAAATAGCGGGAAAGTTTTGCCAAAATTAGCGCCAGTATTTTTTCTTGTCAGCCGCACCGCACGCGATGCCGATCGAGTTGGCCTCCCTGCAGCACCCTACATCGAAAATCGGTTCAACTTTTCCCCTTTGTAACGGGATGCCATTAGGAAATTATTTTTTTATCTCTATTGATGACCGGGCCAATTTAATAACTCGATGGCGTAGAAGGATCGTCCGGAAAGTTGTATGTAGCAGTTATTTTTAGTCGTGCAATGTTTTGAAACTTAAATATTCTCTTGCAACAAAACTTTGGATGTTTTTCAGTGTTTTTATTTCAATTTCACTAAATTAAAAAAATGATACAGGATAAGCAGTATATAGTTGATTTAATTTCCCGCCATTCTCAATAACGTATTGTGATTTAGAGGTTATATGGAGAGCAAATCACCAGTGTATTCTCAAAATGTTTCACCAAAGTAATTACGAAAATTATAGCAATACTTTGGGCGTAATAGTGTGTTCACTATTAACACAGTTTGCCATCTAGTGTAAAAATTTAAAGAAACTGAGAGGCTTAAAGATATTCCGCAGTCTAGTCGTGCTCATGCCGTTCGTACATCAGAGAATATTGAAAAATTTAAGAATCTTAGCAAAGAATCCCATCACGGGCATTTGTATATTAAACAAAAGGCTTGGACCTACAATCTAGAATAGTACAAAATCCAGTTGACTCAAGCTCTTCAGCTTAAAGACCACCAAAAATATCATGAATGCAATAACGCAATAATAGAAATGAATTCCAATGACGAGCCTTTTTACAAAAACCATAACTCTCTTATTCACGAAAGAACGTTACATCCACGTCCAATCACAGTTTGGTGAGCGATTTTTTTGTAGATGTGTATTAACTGGATCTTACTTTTTTAGTATAATATAGGAAATTTGTTTACCGTTACTAGGAAGCGTTACCATAGCAAAATATGGAACTCTTTGATCTCTCAAATTGAAAAACTGCAGCAAAATCATGCAACATGACACACTCCGAGAAAGATATGAATAATGTTTTCAGGACAATTAATTTCCCCTCTTTGTGATGAGGATTAGCTTCCCAAATCATCAGATGTAACTGCCTCTGATTTTTTGGGAGTATTTGAAGGACAATGTTTTACGCTACCAACCAAACACAATTGAGGATCTCAATGAAAATATACGGGAAGTGATCTAAAGAGCTATTCAGAGCTCGCAGTTTTAGCTGCTAGTGGACAGAATAAGTAAGATATGAATCTTTTCAAAATAGTATATTTCTCCAGTAACACGTAGCATCCTAAACATGGGTCAATGACCACACCCTACCGGTATACTCATTTGAAAAACCTTTCAATGTGAGTTACGATCATGACTGGGCAAAAGGCAACTCATCACAACTCAGAAGTGGGCTGGTCTGATATACAGACGGATCTTGCACTGCCCAAGGAACAGGGGCGGGTATACATGGCATAAAACTAAAGGTAAACCTTAGCTTACCCTTAGGCAGGTACGCCACAGTGTTTCAAGTTGAAATATTTGCGATAATGCAATGCATAATAGAGAATACTAGACGCGGATACACTCAACGACGCATTAGTATCCTAACTGACAGCCAAGCTGCCCTTAAAGCGCTGGAGTCACCTCGGACCAACTCCAAGCTTGTAAAATACTACCTAGCCCATCTGGTCACTCTATCTGAGGATAATAAGGTCAACCTCATCTGAGTACCAGGCCACTTTGGAGTGAAGGGAACGAAAGGGCAAACGCACACGCAAAAAACGGTGCTAACACTCCATTTACAGGACCAGAACCTGTTCTAGGTATACCCAAATGTAGCATATTATCAGCGATAATAAAGTGGATGCAAGGGCAACACTCATCTCGCTGGGATGCCGCATAAGGGCAAAGACTAGGAAATGAACAAATTGAGAAACTTTCCAGTAGGCTAAATGACGACGTACTCAATTTAGGACGTACTCAGACAAAAATGGGTAGTAGGATTTATAACAGGACACTGCCACCTGAAAAGCACCTCCATAGAATAGGAGATGACACACCTTGTAGATTATGTGAAGAAGAAGAAGAAGAACACATAATTTTTGACTGCCCACCACTATACCGCAAAAGGCAGGAACTCTTCGAGGCAAATCTCCATGGAAATCTACCCAATCACGAGAGTCTAATAAACAACATCCTAAAATTAGTTGAAGGCACAGATCTTCCCTAATTAGGAAAAGGATCGCACAAAAGGCCGCAGAGTTGCAGTGCTAAAGTGGGCTCGTAACTTACATTAACCCCTATGATAATCAATCAATCAAATGATTTGTATCGCCGTCTTGAAGTCGCATGGAATTGCTTATACGTTATGAAGCTATTGTAGATGGTGTGGTCATAGAGGTGGAAGTACACCTTTTTGTACCACCTAAGGCTTTTCCGTTAGGTTTCATAACTTTGTCCGCTCATTTTGAGTTATAAACCAAAACCGTGTTAGGTTTTTTCTGGAGTTATTGGGGTTTAACGATCTTAATTGTACAATATTATAGGGAAGGAAGCTTTATCCAGTCTATCCAACTGCAAAATAAAGAGATATTTCTCAATGTAAACTATTTTTTTTAATTTTAGCTCGCCGTTCGATGAGAATCCCTTCGGATTTGTAAGACTCAACTTCACCCTTCTTCAATTTTTTTTTAATTTGCGTGTTTACCTTTTCGACTCGCTTCTTCTGTAGGGTGCCAATGTAATACGTACGTTTTTTGGCCAAGTAGGGCAAATGGTTGGTCTGGAGAACCAGTTATCGGCTGCTACGTGGTTGACCTTTTCCAAAAAAGGCATTCTGAAGAAGATTGGACAACAACGTTGGATTCAGTCCAGTTTCTTTTCTTTGGTACGAGATCATATCTACAACCGCCTTCGCATTACAGTCGATCAAAACGAAAAGCTTGACCCCAAAGCGAGTGAAGTTTGTAGAAACGTACTGCTTAAAGCTCAAACGACCCTTGAAAGGCACGAGGGACTCATCAACGCAAAGGAATTCCCCGAGCACCACGAAACGTTCGATCTTCCCAATGTTATTCGTTGCTAAGCTTGACAAATCTGTCCAGATTGTTCGCCGCAGTTGTTGCTGCATTCGAAAAGTGTAATGCCCTTAGGATATTCTGGTACTTGCCAAAATCTCTCTGCTTGTCTGGCTATCTTCTCCTAGGCAGTTTGATTTACCGACTTCAAATTTTTAGAGTAAGCTCACTGGATAGCTATCTCTTGCCGCGCAGAAGAAGGGCCCTTTGACGGGTGCCCTTCCTTTCCCCACTAGAGGACAACCTTTAAAAATTTACCGATTCAGCAAAAATGCACTTTCTAGAGGTAAAAGGACACGAAAAATACAACCGTCATTTCAAAATTTAGAAATTCGAAATATTTTCTTCTCCTTATTGGGATATTTGAGGTTTACCTCAAATATTTACGGATTTTGATGAAATTTATTTTGTAGGGGTAAATGGACACGAGAAATACAAATACTCATTAGTTTGCTGCCTAACCATTTCATCCTGTAACTTAGCTATTTTTCCTTTGTTTCCTTAATATATTTACACAGTGACAAAAAATAAAAATAAAATGCCCAAGTTACAGACTCGAAAATTTGCTAAGATAAATGTGTGTAGAAATGACGTAGAAATTTGAGTTGAATAACAAATACGGCGGGGTAGATACACGAGAAACCGGGAGCCGGGTTAGATTTACATCGGAAAGCCATTCTGGTGTTCAGTTGGACTGAATAAATGGCTTGACCTCAATTAGTTTAGATCTCACAAACTTCTATGGGCTGAAAGTTTTTGGATAAGAAGTTGGCCTTATTTTTAACATTGTTTTTTGAGAACTTTACCTATTTCTCGCCATGGTTTTGCTAAAGATTGGATTCTGGAACAAATCGTTTTTTCTTCAATAGTCTCTTAAGTCACCACGTTTCACTAGTCCTATCAATATAGATAGGGCCATGAATTTCCAAAATTCTTCACGTCTTAACTGGCGCTATTTTAGAAGTGCCCTGGTTTTGGTGAACTTTATTTGGGCGGCATACCGGTTGGTCTCATCACATTTTCTCAGTATTTCAAAAGTTACAGAGGTGTTGAATTTTAATCAAACGAAATCTTTATGATACTTGTCAGGGCTGGGAGTAAATGATGTTGTTTTTCGCCAAAAGGCAATGCCGTTTGCCCAACGCGGGTTAGCGAATGATTTGGAACATTGGGCTGGAACAAGCTATGGAACTGGAGCTGCAGCTGCCATTTTCTTTGTTCTGCTAACTGGGAGAAGATCGGCACACCTTTGAACGGCTGGCAATTCGTTGCCTTCTTCAGAAGAGTTATCCTCGCGTTCATCTTTACCATTACTTTTTATTATTTTTTTATTATTTTTTTTAGTATTACGTTTTTATGATGGCCGTCGTTCTCATGTTCTTCTGAGAATTAATCATTCCCCCCTCAGCAACGTTTTCTGTATCGCTTTCTCTTCCAAGCTCAGATAAGTCCTCCACGCTGGAATTTTCACTGAAATCCGTCTCGTCCTCTGACATTGGCTCCAAAACATTCTCTGAATAGTGCTCAACTACAAAAGAGCAGATTAATTTTGTTCCTAGATGTGGAAAATTATGTAACTTTAATATCAAACTTAAACATCTTACCTTCATTCATGTTTTCTTTGCCAAAGCAATATTTTAACAATCGGGCTTTAAAGACAAATTAGAAATAACGAATCACTCAGTTATATTTCGCCCACTCTGTATTTTTTAGTATGTATTTTAGATGTATCCTATGCAGAAAGGGTTCTTAATTTGATAGTTTATTATTTCGAAAAATAAATATGGTATTATGCCAAAAGTTGCTAAAAGTTATTGGTTTCCTTTATATACAAAGTGATGAATTTTGTTAATTTGTTTTTAATCATAACACAAGCCGTTAGAAACAAGCAACCTTTGAAAGTCCAAAATAAAAGTTTGAACTACAAATCTATTAAGTTTTATTACTTTGAATAAAAAGTTCTTGAGGCCTTGTAAAAAATTTGGATTAATTTCAAAAAAATGATAATAATTATTTTTCATTATCAATGAACTTTTGTCAACGTTCTCCAAGTTGTCAAATCGACATAAAATGGCGCCTAAATCAGATACGACAAGACCTTAATTCCTTTCAGTTTAGCAATGCTGTCTGTAGTCTGTAAGACACGATGAGTGGGCGCATTATCTTGTTGAAGAAGGATTCGTTTGCCGTTGAATGCATTTGTTTTAAAACTTACTAAACACATCCCACTTGTTCACTTTGCAGCTCGGAATTTACGACTTTCTTATTTTAAAACATTTCAAAGTCTACCAATACCATCAATACTTTACCAAACTGGGATTATGATTTTCTTAACAAAATTGGTAGCAAATTCTGGCTCCACGGAATCTAGTGTTTACAGTTAATAAGGTAAATTCATTTTTATCACAAATGACAATGCGTTTCCAAAATTGTTCATACAGCGGATTTTCAAATAGTTGGCGACAAATTTCGACTCGCTTGTCGGCTTGTACGTCACTTAATTTATGAGGAATTTTTCTAAGCTATATTAGACAGTTATGTGCCAGACATGTTCATCCGACAAATCGTAAGTGCTTGATAAAGATTTGGAAATCAAAGCAGCATGAAAGTCAGGTTGTACCAATTATACACAATGTTTTTTTGATCTTCGGTAGCGCAAATCTCTTTTACACCATCTCTTGTTAACAGTTCTCAATTCCAATAATAGTAGATCAAATCCAATCTTGTTAATTGCTAACTTGAATCTGAAGATAAAGATTGTTGCAGTACCATACATACGAAAAACAATAAAATGCATCAAAATTAGCTTTTTTTGCAAAAGTTTTTTCTTTTGAATCTGGTAATTGAAGTCGAACGTTATTTGAACTAATTTTCTGCTGCGATCTACACACATTTCTGCTTCGTCAATCTTAAGTGGTGACTATCGAGATCTTTTTTATATAAAAATATTGAAATAACTTCATAAAGCTACGTATAAATAAGTTTCTTTATCTATTAACTTGTTTTGTTTTGTCACAAAAGATGTATTACTTCTATAACTGTTAGGAATTTATGAAGTACATCAAATACGCATTTTTCTTAGTTGTAGCTTTAGTATTGGTAGGTATGTGTTATCTTAAGATTATAGTACGTGATGACCAAAATATAGAATAAATTATTCCAGTGTTTTCTCTAACATCAAATTTGCTTAACTTTCACTTTTTCTTAGCTGGTACAGATCTGATATTTTGATTTCTCCAATTACATGGAAAGTAGCAGGAACTTCTTGGAGAGTCTTTTCGATTTTTCTGTGGTACAACTTTCAAACCTTCATTATTCAAAGAAAGTGTGTTTCAGATTGGTAAATGCATTTTTAAAAGTCTAAAACTTGAGTACATTTTTCAACCTACGTGCGAAGAGTTTATTTCTTTAGTACGTTTTTCCCCAAATTTCCTTGGGCAGATCTTTAATGTGTCTATACCCACAAATAATTTGTTTTTCCTCGACGCTTATCAGGTGGGCCAACATAAACGAATTGATGTTTACTACTCGAAATGGCGAAATGTATGAATTAGATGGAGTGTCTTATAGTTTTATTTATATAGCCTGCACTGTCATAAAATTTCAACAATGATCGTCAGAAATTAGTAATATATTTTTTTGGAAAATACATAACAAAAATTCAGAAAAAGAAATCATATATTTGTTGTATTGTTTGTAATAAACATATAGAAGACTATTTTTGTCTTTATTAAGTTAACCTTTTCAGGTTATTTCTTGAGATAAGTATTTTCAAGTAAAATAATAATAGAGTAAAGCTTTGGATATATGGTGTACGGGAATTAAATGCCTCACTGTACTTCCTGTTAGGTCATGAATTTGACAGTGACGTAATGTTTGGGGATATATCGAGTGTGCAGCGCTGTGTGAAGGGCCCTTTGATTCCCCCGATCGAGTAATCGTGGTTGTTAGCGCGTGACAGCGTTCAATCCTACTCATAGCCAGCCTATTTACAGTGTCGCCGAGGCAGATGGCGCGAAATTTTATGCACTTGAGCCATCGTCGGCGCTGTTTATAAAGAAGAAACTCTAATCGCACCTGCTACCTGTTACGAAATTCGCACTTCGTAATTCTTTTCACGCTACAAATAAATGAAATTGTTTCCTTTAATATTTAAAACTATTTTAATGCTTAAGGACGTAGTATTTATATTTAAAGATGTACTTACAATCATTGATACAATAAATATCACATTGATGCCAAGTAGGTAGTCATCAGTTTTAAGGAAATGTCCAATGTTTTCGTTAAGTTTTGTTGCTGTTATATTATAGAGTAATTTTCCGAATAGAGTCCAGCGAGTTTAAAATCCAACTAGAAGTAATTTTGCATAATTGACAATCATTATAAAAGTGGAGATTTTTTTTTGAATATTTGAACCTAAAGCTTTCTTAATATAAACCGACTTCTATACCATGTGCCATATAAAGGGCAGTCAAATTAAACGTCGAATTTAAATTTTAAATGAGGATTTTTAAATTGATTTTATAATTGGATTTTTATTGAGTATTAAACAATCTCCGATTAAATATAAAAATCTTATTTGGCATATGGCTACACTGGCTTTGGCTGTAAATATTGGTTCTCTTAGCAATGTTTTTGATTGTTGTAAGTTTGCACGTTCTAAGCAATTACGCAGATAAAACATCGGATTTCGTTCGTGAGGTTGTCAACTATCTGTGGGTTACTGATATAGATCTTGGATTTTCGGTAACGCACGGGTATTAAATCACAAATCTCACTGGCAAGTTTATGATTGAAATAATAAGTAAATCGATTGTTGCTCGGGTTGTATGGTAAGTGGCGCCGTTTTGCTGGAACCAAATTTATTTCAGATCCAGGTTGCCCAACTAATGCCAAAAAAATTTGAATTATGGTATAACAACAACGATCGCCATTCACAATTACAGCATGTCCAGCATCATCTTCTAAAAAAATCTTGCCAAATAGAGATTATTTTGGGGTGAATTTGCTGTATATAAGTTATGCAATGATTTTGAAACTTTAAATACCCCAATTTTCTTTATTACAAATCCGTCGAGTTGAAAATGCGCCAACTTCGTGGTGCTGTAAAAGTCAATTGATAAATTCTTGATGATAAGAACAATCACCAAGCTTAAGCTCTTGCGTTCTTTAAATTTTCCATATGCATGTAGATACAGGTCTTTAGTGAGAATGCGTTGAAGCAAGCTTCTCAAAATGTCCAATTGTTGGGCACTATGATGAGTCGGATTTACAGTGAAACATTAAATAGCTAGAGCAATAGTCTTACAGGACCTTACCTCGCTCTGATATCTTATTAAATTTTGTAATCAATTCGTTCGTACAGTTGATTTATTTCGTGCAGTATTTCGATCAAAAATTTTCCCTCTCTATTTACTAACCAGAATAACATTAGACATCTATTAAAATAGAGTTACCGAGGAACAAAAAGGTGCAAATTTTAAATTTGAAGTTTAATTAGAGCCATTCTTTATATGTTTTTTTTAGTTTTGACATTTATTTATGTGCAGCACCTTTTTTACTTCTTTGTCGTATTATAATGTGCAGGAAACTCAATTTAATTTGTATTACGTGACAAATAGACCATCTAATAATTTTGTTGTAATTATTAAAAGCTCAATTATAATAGGAACTGGCTGCATAAAATTGATTTGAACATTTCCTTTTGTTAAAACTCATATTTTGACATTCACTTAATTTGATAAAAATGATTGGTTTAAGGACTTGCACCCAGGTACCCAGATATTTGGTAAATTAAACTAGGGCTGAACTTACCCGATCTTAAATAACTGGAAATTATTCAGAAATCTATAATAAAGCTAGCCATCCAAATTTAGAAAAACTTGTATTTAGCCTAATCTCCAGCGTGGTGCGGATGGATGTCTGGCGGATGACGTACTCAGTCACTAAAAATAATTGAGTACCTGCATTCATTTCGGACAAGGGGCAACAATGGCGGTCATTTAAGGCGCGGTACTGCTACATCGCCCCACACCAGAAATGGTGCACGACGACTAAGTAGCGAGGGCAAACTTATAACAGCCTTAACCTTCTTAGTTTGCAGGCCATGCTCCAACTCGGGGCATTAGAGCCTTACCGTTATTATTGTTTTCCTTAGAAACCTACATTTTGTTATGTTGAACACTCAATGAAAGATCTGAAAAAACAAATTATTAAAAAACTTGATATTACCTTTAATATCATGTTGTCTATATCTAATATGGTTTTATAACTTTAGTTCATTGAGCAATCAATTTAGAGAACATAATTGTATCGTGTTGTTGGTTCTCGGGTTATTAGGTCGTGGTCAGAGTTCAGAAACTCATGATATGATTTTCTTCTGAAGATGCACACGAAGCACCATAACACCGGCCGTAAAAGCCTTGGCATCTATTTAACACAATTGTAGTAGAAGAAAATTGATCATTGATATTTTACTTTATAACCCTTCCAGTTTTCTTTTTATACTTACCAATATACATATACGTGTATGATTTGATAATTAGGGCAAAAATGCAAGTGACACACTATTTTTGAAGAAAATTTATTTTATTTTCGATGTAGTCTTTATTAAGGACTACGCAATTAATCCAACAATTTTTTCTCAAAGGCTGCAAAATATGATGTGACAATGGTTTCCTTGTAGGGCAGCTTTTTCTCACAAAGTCAAGTTTTTAGATTTAACAACAGAAAAAGTTAATTTGAGTTAAATCTGAAGCATAGGGAGGAATTAGTTGGAACTCCGACTTCTTTAATTTTGACATTCTGACGATTGGATGTATTAAAGAACTGCAACTATCATTAACCTGTAAAACAATTTTTGACGCTTTTAGCTTTCTTTTGCTTTCAGTTGTTTACTGTTTTAATTACTGCTTTTCAGGTAGTATGTAGTAATAGATGTATGATTTTTCTATGACAAGAAAAGCCTCGCAAGAAGTCTTTTTGATTGTTGTTCAACATTGCATTAATTCCTCTTCAAAATTACAGAAGGGGACTAGCGATATTTATCTTTGTTGTGTAGATTTAATTTTTATAGACATAAATAATTATATTGTGCAAATGTTTCCAAACAAACAAAATTCGAAAGATAAAGCACCAATCGTATACATAAAAATTTTGTCAATTCAGAAGCATAAAAATCACTCAAAACGTTATCCAAGCTTAGTAAAATCAATGTATCCAATCTGTTTTTATTATTGTTGTCTCTCCAAAAGTTGCAAATATGTTGCACAAGGGGTAGTTGAAGTTGAATTATGGTATTTGAGAGAAATTAAAACAATATTGGATTATATTATAAACAAAAATTTAAATGTACAAAAATTGTAAACTAGGGTACTTACAAAAGAAAACACTAATCCCCATACAAATCGAAAGAGAGATTTTTCGTTTTTCGATCTTAATCTTTGGGTTAGTGTTTCTGAACTAGAAAGCACCTATATATTACAGAAATAGTGTTCGTGGATCCTCTTAAAATAGATTTATATGCATTTCTTCCTAAATAGTGGCTTTTCTATGCAGAACATCTATCGCATGGCGAATGTATGATAGTCGATGTACGTGGCCTGCAGAATTTGATTTAAAATTTCAGTTTGCGCCACAGAAATGAAGACGGTAGTAATGTAACATTCGTTAACATAATTTTCAATCAATATAAACTGTTTTAAGTACATAAAAAGAGAAATAAAGTTATTCAAAGTAAAACAAATTAATATTATTTTTTTCAATTACAACTTTCGCAATTGCTTTTGTGTAAATAAACATTTTATTTTCTTTCGGTAATTATTAATTAGTATTTATTAATTGATTTACTGCTATATTATACTCTGTTACTGCTCATTGTAAGTTTTGTATCGTTATTTTTGCCATAGTAATAACCATTTGTAATTTCAAACCTTTACATACTAAAACATGTCTGTACATAATCCATTTTGTCCGGAATTCATCTTTTTTTTAAATGGCAGTATTAGCTATCTCTGCGTTTGCTTTTTTTATATTATTTTTCATTTATTATTATTAAGGATCGCCCCATGGGTTTCATAAACAATTATTTGTCTAGGGTGTTCAATAATTATTGCATTGTACAGCTTAAGTTGTCTTGCCATTACTAAAATTGTATGAAAAATCAAATAACAACAATTTCCCACCGTTAAACGAGCCTTGATCTTAAACTACTGACAGTTTGAATTTTTAAAGTTTTTGGTATTGGGTGTACTATGTTTATTTTTAATTATCTTTTAGTTAAAGCTAGTTCTTTATGCCAAACGGTATAGCTATCTAAAAGATATTTTATAGTGGTATATCCTGATAAATGTTTCAACTCCAAAACGTCAATATAGAAAATTTCTCTGTGATGACTGTGGATAATTTCGTCATTTTTATATCAGGATGCAACAAAAAAGTTTCTTTCTTCCCTAAATGATGGTTAATAATTTAGGCGGTTCTATAGCAAGCCTTCATGTTTGTAAAAATGCCATTTCTTATATCCTTCTAGCGAGTTGCTTTTTATTAGTTTATCTGTTTTTAGATTACTCTTCTACCAGACTCTCAAATGTTTTTGAAATACCTATTTTATTTGCATAAATCTTTCTTTGTCTCCAATGACGTCTTCCAAGTTATTTTTGCACATGCTGGCACGTAATTATTTTTTCTCTTTACATAATCGATTTTTATAAATAATTTTTTGAACATCTCGTAGCATTTTACATTGTTATGATGTTGTTGTACTATTTCTTCCTTGTTTTAATTTTTTTCCCTGTCTAATTTTTTTTCTAATTGTGATTTATTATTACTACAGTTTGTATGATAATTGTATTTTAGTTCTATTAATGTCGTGTCTCTTTCAGATTCCTCTACAACTTAGTATATATTGAAAGTTTTTTCTGGTTATTTGTTTTCTAATGAATGAGAGTAATCATGACGCCTTATGAAATCTACATAATTATATTCTATGGTATTTGTATCATAGACTAATTATTCGATGGTTTACCACACACCCATATATATGAAAATATTCCTTACTCCCATCTTTTAGAGAAGTGTGCTTATTCGTTCAAACCCTCAAAAAATACTAGTGAACATTATAGGCACACTAATTTGAATAAAAAGGGGAAATCAATTTAATCTAAAACAATAAAATTTATTTTTTATCTTTTAAAATTCCAATAAAAAACAGATTTTCCTAGATTTTTGTTGTTTGGGAAATGCCGCCGCCTGTTGTGCAATCACTGCAATTGACGTGTAATTTTTCTTATGCTATAGGTATTATAAGAGCGGTAGGAATTAAATTGCTGTACCATGGTGCTCCAGGTGACGAGGTTCGAATTTCGGCGATTTCAAACTTAATTAAATAAAATTAATAAAAATCAACTATGAAGCCACATGCATGCTTTTCAGGAAAGACGACGGCTTAATTATTAGGCGTAGTTAGTATTTAGATGGATGAAATCAGATAAGAAAATGCTATGCACGCTGTCCCTAAAATTCAGTAACAAACTCAACACCGAAGAAGAATAAATAATTTATAATTATTATTTTTGAAAATAAAAACATTCTCTAGTGGCAGCTGATAAAAAGAGAAAACCCATAAATTACATCTAAAAAGAAAAACTCGCTGGGTGTCTCCTGAAACCCAAAATCATCCATAACAATCTACTCACCACCAACACACAAATAATCATATCTTACTGGAAATTCTTGATTGGAGAAGATTAAAACACCAAACATACAAATTAAGGCTATAGAATAGTTACTACAAAAAATATCGTCTTTCATGTAGTAAGCGAATTGAAAATTTTACAAAAATACGAAGACGATTACAAGACAACTAAAGCAATGAAAATAAACAACGATACACAATATTTCATAGGAATTATTGAAGATATGTATATAATGTGTACCTAACTGAAACTCAAGTTAAACACCTTTGAGAGCCGTAGTTAAATAGAATTAAGCGTGTATCGATGAACTAATTTGTGGAAATCGTTCCTTGAAGCTACAATTATTGAATTTTTTTTTTTTTGAATGGGCAGATTTTTTCTCCAACATGATTAAAAACGTTGTTCAGTGTTGACGTGCATGTGTGGACAAAAATTGTGATTTTACAGAAAAGAAATGACTGCCATTGATATAGAACATTTGAAGCTAATAATACAATTTTGTTTAGGCGATTTTGTAGTTAACAATAACTATCAGGAAGAATCGTGTACATTTCGTTTGGAAGTTCTTCTCTATGACTCCTTAATAGATAACCGTTACTTAATGTAGGTCATCGTATAGAATCTTTTCTTTATCACTTGTGTTGGTGCGATCAAGGACTCGTTCATTTTTATACCTTGATAACAGCAAACTACAGTAGAAATTGGACGACATTAAATGTAGAACCTCTTTCCTCGCTTTACTAATTTGGTCAACTAATTTTAAATGTTTTTGTTCTGTTCATCAAGAAGCGTCAATTCTGTTAACAATATGTTCAATCGATTTTCTGGGAACTTCTTCGGCGACAGCTTTCAGAACGTCGCGATCTATAACACTTGATCTCGGTTTATCTTGTGGAATAAAACTCTTGTAAACCACATTTGATAAGCTTTAATAGTTTATTGACACACACTGTTAATACTTCTTACTGCTTCAGCTGCTTCTTTACTTACTTAATCCAATTATTTACTATTGTCTTTAAGGTAAGATCTCAAATCGTTAGCTAATTTACCACATCTAAATACTGTAAATTCATACTTAAAGAAATTGCAAGCCACAATTAATTGAGGTAATTGGCCCCATCTCTACTAAAACATATTTTGGGCCCTATCTGGATTAATGACTCATATGGAAAGCCTAACCAAATCAAAAAACGTTATCAACCAGACATATTTACTTCTTAATCAATATATACAGTTTTCTATTGAAACAAAATATCATACAAAACAAAGTCAGTGCCAGATACTGCTAGGTAACACATAATTTTACACAAAGTTGAAAATTGAATATTAAACCGTGCTTTAATTTATTATAAAGAAAGTCTCAGTCTCAGTGATATTATGCAAAACTTGGATAATTTGTCTTTACGTTCTACTGTTAAATAATGAGCAAAACAAATTTGTTTGGGTCGAGAAAGCATCAAAGAGAAACCACATGCAGGTGGGCCAATGCTTTCGGAAGGAAACGTCGCTCTCTTCAAACATGAGGTGTTGTAAGATAAGCATTTAAAAGTAAAATTATTATCAATAAAGTTAGGTGTTTTTGATTCAGTCCTGTGACGCATACTTCATCAGCACCTTCATATGAATAAAGTTAGTGCCAAATGGGTACCCCGGCTTTTGTCATCGGTTCTGAAACAACAATATGTGACCTGTTGTGAACAAGCTTTAAACCCTTTCGCAACAACAAAAAAAGGACCTTAGCAAACATAAAGTCAATGTAATGGTACAAACAATGCGAAAATGGCCAAGTAAGTCAAATGTGGCTCAATCAACAAAAAAGTTTGTGGCAATGATCTTTTAGGATTAAAGAGGAATTTTGCTAGGTGATTTTAAGGAAAGGAACAGTGGTAAACGGAGATTTTTTGCATAAACTATATATCAAAAAAAGAAGGATAGCTCCTGTCATAAGTTTGCAATTGCCCAGATTTCTGCGAATGAGTGTGGCTTTGAGAAGATTTTCGGTCCACTCTATAGTCCATACCTAGCCCCTAGTTACCATATTTTGGAAACCGAAAAAAAAGTTTTAAGTTAGAAAACCATGAAGAATTGAAAACTGCTGTTTTGGAGCATTTTGCAGACAAACATTAAAATATTTTTTCAAGGTTGTTGAAAAGCTAATTTACAGATGCAATATTTGTTAAAATACAGCGAGACTGTAATGAGAAATAACCTAGGTATAAGCTCTGAAGTATTGAATAGACGGACGTTTTTAACCTTTACTTTGTATCTATTTGTAAAGCTTTCCATTTAAAATGTTAAGAATTATAGCCTGGTATATAACTAATTAGTTTTCACCTATTTTTTTTAATTACTGTCTTTAGATTTTTAGAACCTGATTTTTATTTTTCATTCACCCTTCTTTTGAAAAATTTTTCTACTTAAAGTAAATAAGAAAAAAAGAGTAAGAGACGCTTATAACTAGACGGGAAAAATTAAAGCATTTAGAGTTTTTCTATATTGGTTAGGAAAAAGCCCGTGTGCATTGCGTAACATTTGATATATGAAACCTTAAATACAAATTAAAAAAGTCAATGACCTATATATAATTGTTGTATAATATTGTTGTGATATTTTTCATTTTCATATTTAAATATTGATCTTTTGGTTTTTTAGCTTTATTTTTAGCACAATTAAAAGTTCTTTTTAATTGGCACAATTACTTTTCTAGTAATGCTTTGTTTAAGGTCTAAAAAGTATGTTTATGTTAAAATTATTATGTATCTGATTTAGTACATTTTTCATTTTTATTGTGCATAAATTTACTTGGGCCGTTCAAAAATCATTGGCATTACAATTCCTACAATTATTATGCAAGCCGTGAATACACTTATACCAATACTTTTCAATGTCTATACTCTTTTTCTCTGACTTTGACAGTTTATCCAAAATTGCGGCAAACCATTCTATGAGTGTACTAATGCATCACGTGGAAACAACCAACTGAAGTTTGTTGTTGAAGGAGAACTTCTTACTAAGGATTGCTTCTTTTATTATGTTACATAGATACTACGCATGGTACCCGAGATATAAGGTGCTAGCGGTGTGGTCTCTCATCGTCGTGTAGAACAACATGCCACGTCTCTATTTATTGCGGCAGCATTACTAAATATGTCGGCAAAGTTGTTTCAGTGACTCGAAACACTGTTTATTGATAACTTTTTTAAAAGAGGGTAGCCAAATCATTAGTAGAACTACCTCCAAATCGCAAAATTTAATCACCATTTGTTTTAGAACAAACAATACCAACCTTGGCTTTTTGGGATGAGGGCTTTCAAGGTACTATCATCTTGTAGACTAGCGTTTTCTCTTGTGACAAAATTATAATTCATCTCCTGTGACTAGACGCTTAAAGAACGTCTCCGAATCTACACTGCAGTTGTAGCAACTTTTTTGTTGTCAAGTTGAACATACGCTAGATAATGCATATTAGCACCTCTCCGCCTTAGAAGTTTGATATTCAACAAAACAAAATTCTGTAACACAGTGCTGAGTTTTTAAACATAGCTAGTAATCCTACATAAATGTCCAAAGCAGTTCATTCTGTATTACAAAAAAATAACGCCACCCATCATTGTCCATGATTATTTGCTTGCTTGATTTTCCGCTTTGTCCAAAAATGTACTCGCGATGTGATTCACCACCTTTTTTCTGTGCATTCCTAAAACGTGATCTGGTGACATGATGTAAAACTATTTATACATTTCAATCTGGTACACGATGAGAGTTTTGAGAGTACCAATAATTTTTGAGCTTCTTAAATATATTGAAGATTGAGTGCTACACTTTTGGAGTTTTTTCTTTACTGTAGCTATTTTATTCTTATTGAATTACTACAGCTTATGTAGGGCTCTTATGAATGTATACTAAAAACACTCATTAATTTATAGAAGATATATGTGAAATGTAGGAAAATAAAACAAAATTAGAGAAGGTGGTTTAAATTCATCGATTATTTTAAAAGATTTTTTAGTCTCTAATAGTAGAACGCGTGTGTTCTTTTGTTACCAAAACGCATAACTTAATAGCCAACTACCTCCCACTGAAATGTGAAGTAACAAAACAATAATAATCCAGGTGGGTAATGTAAACAGTCTAGAATCTCATACTGCTTTGGCGGTCAGCCGCAGTAATTTTGGGGACGCAATTGTTCGGTAAACTCAAGGAAAATGTCGAACAATCGACAGCAATATAAAACGAGATTATAGATAGGAACGTATAACATAAGGTCGATGTCAACAGACGAAAGAGTTTATGCATTAGAAGAACTGAAAGAAATTAGATGGTTCTTCTTAGATATCTTAGAATTAAAAAGAAAAGGAGAAAACCAGTGTGTATTACAAGCAGGAAAAGCTTTGTACCACACGGTAATGACGAGAACACACACAATTCTGTTGGACTCTTAGTGAATAAAAGAATTTCATGTAGAGTTGTCTTTCTTAAAATTAAATAAAACCTGTGCTATAAAAATAATCCAAATATACGCACCCACGTCAACTAATGACGAAGAAACGATCGATTTATTCTATACATATCTATCAGCAGCGATTGAAGATCGCCCTACAAAGTTAACCATTTTAATGCCAAATTTGGCGAAAAAGGGGAAGAAAACAAAGACAAAATCGGAAACTGTAGCTATGGTGCTCGAAACCCAAAGGGCCGTAAATTATTAGATTACATGGAATAACAGAACATATATGCTACGAATACTTTTTTAAAAAATAAGCTGCAGACTAAGTGGGCGGGGATTATTCCAGATGGAGCAACCAAAAACGTAATATTTTCGAAGACACACTGTGATACAAACATTTAATACAGGAAGCGACCTCCGCTTTATTAGAGCAAGAATACGTGTAAATCAAAAATTAGAAAAATTAAAGCTAACCAAAAGGACATTACTTATATATCTTATACACTGGTATACAGTGGGTGAATGCGACAATCTCCGTCAGTCTGTTGCATCTATAGCGCTTTTACTACGAAATCGATCACTATGAAATTTTCCACAATGATAGAACTCGAAGCGAGTGAGGTAACCCGATAAATTGTTTCGAAATCGGACAACTGGATTTAGAGCAATTAGCAAACCCAGTTCCCATAGACTTAACATGGGAACAGTTTATGCAATAATACGTTCGCAATTTTAACAACTCGCTCCTGAAACTTCTCAAACAGCGTGCGAGAACATTACTAGATACCCAGGTACTTAAAGAAGAAAGCATTAAAAGAAGAATTAGAGAGAGACAATGGAACTTCTAGAGCAGGAATAAATGAAAAAAGGAGAACTTAAGAAACACTATTTTAAAAGTGGAATTGAAAGTAACTCGAAAGAAAGGAAAGAAAGAAGAGAAAATTACTAACAGTACACACACGCTTAAAAGACGGCGCAGCTTAGCAGAACAAGAAAAAAGAAACGCAGCGGAATACACAGAAATAAATAAAACAATAAGAAAAATGATCAAAAAAATATTAAAAGATATAACGAACAGAGGATAGTTTAAGTAATATAGAATAATGGGGAATGAAGAGCTTACGACCAACACTAGGTAGAATACTCGTTCAAAAGCCCATATGGTATAGAACACAGAGGTAAAAAAAAATGGCCACAGTAACGGAAATGTATTATGCTGATCTATATAGCTCTAAGACAGTCCCAGATGATGAAATAAAACAACAACTGACAAGGTCATAAACGTGACAGAAAAATTTGAAATAACAAAAGCCCAAAGCGAATAAACAACAACAAGGCATCAGGATAAGATAAAATATTAAAATATATGTTGAAGGAAGGCGAGCAGGAATTACTAAAAAATATTAAACAACCATTTAATGATTGCTTATACTATAGAAAGGTTCTTAGTAGTTGCAACAAAGCAGTGATCATCTTACTACATAAAAAAGGGGATAAGTGCTAACTGAGAAATTATAAGCCGACCTTGCTATCCTTGCTATCGCAACTTTAGAAACTATTTATGAAAATTATTACAACATGAAAAATGAAAACGATGACGAATAATTAAATTATTCAAAATGTGTCTGAAGATGTAGAACTTAGGACAAGTAATAAAACCGAACACTGAAATTAAAAGAACAGAACTGGCGTGGGCAAGCTTCAGAAAACTGAAATATATTCTCAAAAGTAGTAAGTTACCACAATGTTTGAAAACTCTTGTTTTTGACCAGTGTGTGCTACCAGTATTGAGTTACGGCTAGGAAACATGGACTCTCATCAAGACAATTATGAACAAACTCTTCAAGACACAGAAAGCAATGGAGAGATATATGTTCGATGTCAGTTGAAAAGACAGGAAGAGTTGGATTCGTCAAAGAACGAAGGTAAAAGATGTGATTGGTCAGTTAGCAAGACTAAAGTAGAGCTTTACAGACCACAACGTAAAGCAAAGTGACAAAAGATTGAATCTAAGTCCAAAAATGGACGACGAAGGCATAATATGTGTTATTTTAGGTGGTCTTAGTTCTTCAATAATTTGAATATCTTTTAAAAACGTTATGTCTTTACATTGTTTTTACAATATCTTGCTTAAACGTGTACGGATATTTATTTTTTTGTATAATTGTTACAGTTTAGTATATTATTTTTTGTTTTGCTGATAATTATAATTTTTGTAAGTATTGGGAATTTTAATTTGCTTTTTTTGCTAATTTTATGGTTGGTATATAATTTTGTTTTTGAAAAATTTAAGATAAGCTTTATAGTTGTGCTTTGGTAGTCTCTTAATTTCTACTTTTAAAACTACTCTGTACACATTCTTTTAATTATTTTTTTTGTTGTAATTGGTCTAAGGTAAGATTTTACAAAAAAGAATAATTTAAAAGTAGCAAATTTTGTCAGTTAACCCTCATTTTCTTATTCGCACACGTGTCTCGAGGAAGCTGAAACCATGAAGCAGCCGTTCTGAAATTGGCTGGTGTTAATTGCGACGACAAGGAGTGCCCGCACCAAAAGGCGTAATGGCGACTCTTTGAACTCAAGTAGGTTGCACATGGCCGTACAGTTCAGCCTCATTGTTCCACACTTATGGTCATTTGCGTTAGGATAATTGCCCATCTGTTGAGCTCAGTTACAAGTCGCCGTGGCTTGCGACGGAGACAAAGGCCGCATTGTTCGGGCCCTAATCTGGAACGCGATAAGAACAATTTCTTCTGCTTTTGTGTTTGTTAAACGCTTAACTCTGCGCCAATTGAGCTGCATGGCCCTCAAAGGCGGCGGCTATTCAGTTTTGTTCATGCGTTTATTGCTAAGTAGATACAAAGTGTAATTACTGCCCATTGTGGCGGTGGCGGCGCGGCGGCGGCGACGGCGCTCGCTCCCGGTTTTCGTAAGACGCGGCGCGGAAAGAAAGCAAAAAGCCTCTTTAACGACCCCATAAAGCATAAAATTTAGCAAAGGATTTCGCTTTTTACTACTAACCCGGCCGTTATTAGAAGTCCTTTAGAAGCGATGGAGATTCCGCTTTAATGTGGAATAAAATTCAATAATTTTATAGCACTTTATATTTCGCGCCGTAAATTGTGCCATTATGCCCCGGCAGACGTTCTGCTGCTCGCGCTACGGCAATGGAAGAATTTTTGTCGCTAAAGTAATTACGATGCTCTTGACTCCGTTCCTCACACAGCGCGCTTTTATTTTCGCTTTTATGGAATATGCGGCAGCTGCTTAGATTTTCGCTTCGCACTTTACTGGACACTAAAACATCGCGCGATTGCAGGGCATATCGCCAGGCGATAAAGCACTTTACGGTACGACGCTGAAACGACGCCCTGGGAAGTTGTTTCAGTTTGTTCTTCGTACTGTTGCATTTTACCGCAAAAATATCGAGTCTTATTGCTTATTACATAGCTTTTTTGGAACGCTTATTTTCATAAAAATGACTAAAATTTACAGATATTTTCTAATCTGTGCCTATAAAGAATGAAAATGCAATTTGATATTTCTAATTAGACTACATAATAGAGAAAAGGTGAGAATCTTAATAATACCGAAATTTCCTTTAATCTTTAGATGCTTTACTTGCTAAATTTTTCATAAATAATAAAGGCTACAATTTTACTTTTTAGCTTCGATTTCAATTTTGTATACAAAAACAGATTTTTGGCCCAAGCTGACAATTTTTTACCAGACTTGTCTCAAATTTTATCATCTTTGGAACCCACTCACCAATTCAGGTTTAGAAGCCAACACAACACACAGAGCAAATACATAGAATTGTTCATAAATTACACAAAAAGTACTGCTCTGCTGTGTTCCTGCACATCAAACAAGCGTTTGATAAAGTGTGGCACCAGGGACTACGATATCAACTATTATGAAATCCTCACATCGTACCTGGAAGGCAGATAGTTCCTGGTTAAGCAAAAAGAAGAACAATCAGATCTATACCCTGCTGCTTCTGGAGTACCCCAAGGCAGTGTGCTTGGCCCAATACTGTGCACGATGTATACAGCCGACCTACCCACAACTAACGTAACTACTACAGCCACATTCGCTGATGATACAGCTATACTAGCTTCTGATAACAACCTTATAGTCGCAACTGAAAAACTGCAGTACAACCTAACATGAATTGAAGATTGGATGAGAAAGTGTAAAATTCAAGCTAACAATTCTAAATCATCGCATGTTACGTTTACGTTGAAAAGAGGCACATGTCTACCGGTAATACTTAATGATGCTCCAATCCCACAAACTGAAGACATAAAATATCTGGGTATGCACTTGGACCGACGACTGATATGGCGCAAACATATTCACTAAAAGAAAACAACTTGGTATTAAATTTAGATAAATGTACTGCATCTTGGGCAGAAAATCACAACTGAAAATAGAAAATAAAATCTTTCTTTATAAGGCTATTATTCGACCTATCTGGAGTACGGAATTCATCTGTGAGGTACGGCTAGTGAATCCAACATTAAAATCTTACAAAAGTTTTAGAATAAAGTGCTGAGGTGTATTGCCAACTCTCCCTGGTATGTGCCAAACTGCGTAATACAAAAGGACCTAAGCATAGAGTGAGTGTGAGAGGTAATCAAAAGTTATAGTGTTAAATATAAAAGTAGATTCACACTGCACCCTAATGAACTAGCCACCGAACTAGCACACAATAATGACACTAGAAGATTAAAGAGATTCAAACCCTTGGACCTGTCCACTAGGTTTGATTAAATATATTTTGTACCTAGTCATATGAGAATAATGTATTGATTTTAAATTATACAATTAGTTAGATAATTTATAAAATAATAGAACTATCACTGGATTGTTCCAGTCGAGTCATATTATGTACTTATATTTAAGGAAAAATTCGCAACATTTACTTGTTTATATGTAACAGATTATAAATATGCTATATAAAAAAATCTTTGGAACGCTATAAAAAAATTACAAAGAAGTTGATTGTTTAGGCAAAACATTTATTTAATTTTTTCAGTTTTTGTAACATACATACACTTCAATGAGAGAGAATAAAAACTAGTCCATTTTATATAAAAACTTTTATTTAAAAACATTTATTTTCCTGGTTTTAGAACTAGCAAACATCTGGACTGTCATTAAAGTAATTACTTTTAAAAACTTCTTCAATAAATAAAAGTGTAGGGCTCATTATTTATTTTTATTACAACGTTGATCTCAAAAAGTTTTTCACTTTCTTAAGAGCTGAAAAGAATCGTTTGCTAGCGCAGTTAGTGATTGCTGTACATACTTAGAAGAATTCTTAGAACAATGGCAATATTGGGAAAAGTAGACTCCGCGTCCCATGATTTCAAAGATCTAGAAGTCTTTGTGGTTTAAAATGTGTTTTTGGTTTAGTATTTTTATCTTCTTTGTCAATACGTCTATTAATTTTTAAAAATGCCGCTTAATACACACGTTCCTCGGGGAATGTTTTTTCTAAATCAGGAGCATTCTTTTTCAATAATCCTCTGTTGTGTTTTGTAATTTTTTATTTGAGTGGTTTCCTACAGAAATTCGAAATCCTTATGTATTTCTGTATAGGTTATTCTTTGAGCTTCAGAGAATCAACATAACATGTTTCTATCACAAAAGATTGTCGTCCAGAAAACTTATTTCCACCTTTGTTTTTATCAAAAGAGATACTTTTGGCTTTCTTTTTTTTGTAATGTATGTTTTGTAGACGCCAATTTTACACATTAATGTTGCGGATGCAAATTCGGACCACAATCCTGTAGTCATGAATATGTATATTAGATTGAAGAAAAGACGACAACAACAAAACCAAAATAATTACATAAATACACGAAGGTTACAACAACCAGATATACGAAATTCTGCAACTAAGATGATAAACCAAAACTTCCATAAAATGCAAGAAGAAAATATTAGTAATTTAGATAAGGAAACAAAATGGTCTAAAATAAAAGAAACAATAGTAACGACACAACAAGAAACCTTGGGAGAACACAAGAAACAGATGAAGCAGAAGTGGATGACAGAGGAAATCTTAGCGCTAATGGACGAAAGGAGAAAATTTAAAAATAAAGATGAAATAAAGTATAGAGAAATAGATAACATTATTAGAAGCAAGATACGTGCAGCAAAGGAATCCTGGATGAATGATAAGTGCAAAGAAATAGAAAAGTATGAACATAAGTATGACAGCTTCAATGTTCACAAGAAAATAAAAGAAATCACTGGTATTGCACACAGACAACAATCGAGGATAATGAAGGATGACCAAGGTTCTTTAGTCATAGATACAGAATCAAAGTCAAACTTATGGCAAAAGTATATTAAACAAATCTTTAGAGATCAAAGAGCAGAAGAACGTAGCATTACAGCAGCAGAAAACGCACCAAAAATAACATGTAGTGAGGTCAACCATGCCATAAAAATCGCAAAAGCTGGAAAAGCAGCAGGACCTGATGGTATACACTGCGAACTGTTAAAACTATTAGATGAACAGTCAGTTTCAATAATTGTTGACTTGTTTAACGATATATACCAAACAGGGGTTATCCCACGCGAATGGCTACTTTGCACCTTTGTCCCCATCCCTAAGAAATCCCGAGCGTTTAGATGCGATGAGTATCGACTCATAAGCCTCATGAGTCAGGTACTAAAAATATTCTTAAGAATCATCCACACCAGGTTATATAGCAAATGTGAAGTGGAAATGTCAAACACACAATTCGGTTTCCGCAACGGAACAGGGACCAGAGAAGCCATCTCTAGATGTAAACCAGGATATTTACATGTGCTTCATAGACAAACAGCAAAGCATTCGACAACGTGAAGCACGATAAACTAGTTGATATTTTGCAGAAACTCAACATAGACCATCATGATATACAAATAATTATCAATCTCTACTGGGGTCAAACTGCAAAAATAAAAGTGGATAACTCTCTCTCCGAGGAAATAAATATTCAAAAAGGTGTCAGACAAGGGTGTATCCTCTCACCCATGTTATTTAACATTTATTCGGAATATATATTCCGCGAAGCGTTAAAAGATGAAAGTTCAGGACTAATAATAAATGGGAAATGTATCAATAACATTCGGTACGCTGACGACACCGTTTTGATCGCAAGCAACCTAAAAGACCTTCAGACACTGGTAGATAGAGTATCTCAAACAAGTAAAGAATTTGGGCTTAGTATTAATATTAGTAAAACAAAAATGTTAGTAGTATCTAAAAGAAACACCGCAGACAGTCAGCTGGTCATAGACAATAGGATTATTGAACAAGTTCAAAACTACAAGTACCTTGGCACGATAGTAAACAAAAACATCACACATAGAGAAGAAATCTTAGCAAGAATAGAACAAGCAAGGGCAGCCTTCATGAAAATGAGAAAACTACTGACTGCTCAGAACCTATCGTTAGCATTAATGACAAGAATGGTCCGTTGTTATATATTCCCAGTGCTCTTGTATGGTCTAGAAGGTTGGACTTTAAATAAAGAAACTTCAAAGGGACTTGAATCCTTCGAGCTATGGATTTATAGACGACTATTGAAAATCTCTTGGACCGACCGAATTACGAATCAGCAGGTTCTGGGTAGGATACGCAAAGAATTGGAGATCTTACCTACCATTAAGAAAAGAAAATTAGAATTCCTAGGCCACATTTCCCGCAATTCTAAATATGAGATATTGCAGCTCATTATGCAAGGCAAAATTGCTGAGCGAAGGAGAGTCGGACGTCGCAGAATCTCTTGGTTACGTAACCTACGAGAATGGTTCAATCTTACATCAGCCGAACTATTCCGAGCAGCTATATCAAAGGTCAAAATAGCCATGCTGATCAGCAACCTCCAAGGGAGAAGCTGAGATTAAGAAGAAGAAGAACGTTGCTTTGCTTTTATTCTTGAAACTTATTATTGTTCCGAACTTTTCGTGTTTCTAAACGCTTCTTGTCGAGTAATAATCTTTAGTATGTCTCTACTGCCAGAAAATCGTTCTAGAAATATACCATTAATGCAATTTCCAGACTCTTAAGTTTCCCCAATTTTACATTTGCCTCATACTGTGCATCCTTAGTCTGATCATCATCATTGATAATGTGTGTTAGACCATCAAGAACGATTTGTATAATAATCACTGGCACCAGCACGAATACTCCATCGGGTTGTTGACAAGGTTTTTAAAGCTAACGAGTCTTTTTTTAAGGTGAGACTGCAAAATACCTCATCTTTTGTTTGAAGAATTAAAATAGTTGTAGATTTGTTGTTCTAAAAAAAATTAACATAGTACTTGCAGCTGCAGAACACCTTTGTGGCACAGAGAGATGTTGCTGGCATTGTCGTAGCTCTATCCTCTGCAGTTATTTAGATCAAGACTTAGAAAACCTACGGTTAACATTGCAGCATTCGCCTTCTCTTCAGCTTTGTAACCGCAGTTAGGAATTAACAACAATAACCGTTCAAAAGGAGATTTCGAAGGTAACACATAGCGTACCACAAAAGTCTTGAATTTGTAGTCCACGGGAAGCTAAAACTTTACAACTTCAAGAACTCTTAAGAGAACATTTAGCTAATACAAAATTTTTTTATACTGTTCTGTCATTTTACAATCCACTCTTGGTGAAACTCGGCTTCTACTAATAAATTTTGTTTGATACGATCTCCATTCATTAACTTTTTTAAAAAAACTTATTTGTACAAAGTCCAAACTCACAAAGCTCATCATTTACGCACCACAATTCCGAGTCATCTAGTGATATAACTGGGTTTGGTCTACCTCTTTGAAGGCATTTTCAGAGTTCTGTGAGCTGTACATTTGATGCACTAGAATTTGGGCTTGAAGTCACTGAAGTCGATGGCGACCGTTACGATGAGAATAAACTGTTTAGTTTTTGTATCGTCTCGATCACAGCATCCTGTCGAGAAGACGCGCTTTGCAGAGTTTTCTGAGTTCTGCTCCATTTTTTAAACAAATTTTGATCATTTTTGCCACTCTTTATTTAGCCGTTATTATAAATGAAATGTGAATTGAACGACAACTTAAATCAAAATTAAACTTTATTCACAAAGGCTGCACTGCTGCACAACAATTATAAATTATATACTATTAACGCCACAGTCAGCGGTTACTATTACAATTTATTTTCATCGCTATTGTTTGCTATTCGTATGACTTATCTTGTTTGAGTACCGCGAATGACCAGCTGCCCCGTCTTATATTTAAACTCCCGATTCTAGAACGAATTAGAAGGCTCTAATTGTTAGCGAAAGTTTCTAAATAATTTCTTAGTGTTATGTTATTTCTGTTAAAGTTATGAATTCAATATTGACATGCACATGCTGTTTATCGATTTCCAAGAGATATTCGACAGGGTAAATAGGAAAAAGTTTATCAAAACCATGAAGACTATGGAAATTCCAAGAAAATTGTTAATATTAATTGAAGCAACAATGGAAAACATTTCCAATTGCGTGAAAAGCAATGAAGGCAATAGAAATAAATTTGAAGTAAACAATGGAATAAAACAAGGTGACATATTATCCACGACACTATTTAACATTACGTTAGAAAAAGTCTTGAGAAATATAGGTTATAAAAGAAGTATAACAAATCAGTCTTTAACACAATAGAAAAAGAATCACTAAAAATAGGTTTACAAATAAACGAAGCAAAAACAAAACTCATAAAATGCCAGAGAGGTACACAAATCACAAGAAAGAAGGGAGTAATTTCACATATCTTGGAATACGCCTTAATCAGAATAATGAATAAAGCGAAAAAATAGGATCTAGAATACAAGTAGGATATAAAGCCTTCTATGCAAATAAGAATTTATTGCAAGATAAACCAATAACAACAAAAACAAAAATAAAGGCATATAGAAGTACAATAAGGCTAGTAATCACTTATGTTACTGAAGTCGAAGAAGATCTTCGAATTTTTGAACGTAAAATCCTACGTAATTTATTAGGACGCATACGGATTAGTAAAGATGAAATAAGTTCAGGGATGAATCACGCAAAAATAAAAGAAATAGGAGAGGAAGATACAGTTAGATTTATAAAAGTCCAAAGAATCCGATAGCTAGGGTACGTTACGAGAAGTAGGAACAACACAATACACTTAATAATGCAATGGACACTAAATGAAACAAGATGCAGAAGATGACCAAAAAGTAGATGGACGGATGAAATAATACACCGTGTCATAAATTATAATAGTGAAATGATCTACATGCTAAACGGGGCTAATCCCCTCTGTTAAATAAATCTAGACAGTTTCAATAAAACAACAATATTCCTTACAAGTATGTTATGCTAATAATAATAATATTTTTGTTACAATATAATTGTTTTTAAAATTTTATTATGCATTGATGTACAATAAATATATGATTTCAGATTTATAAGATGTTGAAGGTTTCTTTTGTTAAATTATTGTTTATTTATTTCAAAATTTCACGGTTCCCAAATCTTGGTGTCCTAGGCTGCAGCTTACTCAGCCTATGATTTTACTCAGGCTCTTCTTGTTAATTATGACTAAATCCCGAATTTGTAGGCAAATAAAATATGAAATTAGGAAAAAAGATTGAAAACAGGCACTTTTCAGGCAAAAAATAATCTGATTAATAGTTTGAAGTAAAGGAATAAAAATCGCTAATTAGGGGAAGTTTTATTTATACTATTTTTTATTTATATGTAAAAAGAATGCGCTACTATGTATTTTATTAAATTTTTTTCTGTAAAATTCGTTCTTCTATCAGTCAAAATGTGTTTATGTTGGGAAAATGAACGTTCCACATCACAAGAAGTGATGGATGCGTATTTAAAACAGGATGCTTCCTTAGGGGACAATCCATCCATTATTCCTACACCCTCTCCCTCAAGGGCATTTTTGATGTTAATTTTTTTCCAGAACCATAACAATTTTCTGACGTTTTTTTTTGTCGCTTGAGTCCAGGAAAGTTCAATAGAGCTTGATTCACTAACTGCGTGCTCTCCGTGAGGGCTAGAGATGAATCTTACAGTTTGCTTGATTAAACCTTGAAGATGGCTAAAAATTGGCTCTAATGTAGCCTAAATCAGCCACTACAGAATCAGAAAAAAACGCAGCTTTGGCATCTTCCAGAATTAGATCTATGTATTTATACCCCGATTCTTCCTTTTCCTCGCACAAGTGATCTACAACCTGTGAAGAAAATAAAAACAACTAAGATTTTGAAATAGACAGATATAACATTTACTTGAAAAAGAATTTGAATGTGCACTTTTTTAATCTCTTCAAAATTCTTGTTGTAACCAAGTCCCCCAACGAGTGATGAAGGAAGGGAAGTTTCGGAAAGCATATTTTTAAAGGTAGCGCACCTAGTGGGGGCTTTTAGAAAGACTTTCTTAACTGCTGAAATTAGAGCATTGACATCGGGGAAAAGATTTTTAACTTCTTCCGCCACGCGATGAATACCATGAGCTAGGCACGTTAAGTGTATCATTTTTTATAAAAAATTATAAAAGCTTTTCCTCCTTTTACCATGTAGGTTGCATCTGTTACCAGGAACAAGAGGCGGTCGTCCCGGTCTTCAGTAGGCCACAAATTTTCTATTGAAATTACACGGAGGGAGTAAATCAAATCTATATAGTTAGTTCTTTTAAAATCTACTTACTTAATGCCGCTTTTACTATACGGGCTATCGAGGCATGATTTGCAGCATCCAAGAATTATGATAAAATAAGACGAGGCTGTATACTAGTTGGGGAAAAGCCACCAACCACAGCATTTATAACATATCGCAATGGCTTTTTCGGGGTCCCTGCATCTTTAGCTCATTTCAGATACCTGGTCGAGCCTAAATGTGATACGAAGCTACGTGATACTTTTTTTTACATGCAACCTGAAATAACAAACAGAATTAATGAAGTGGTTACATAATTAAATTAATATGGCGCTTGTGTATTTTAGAATATTCAGACACCGCAAGTGAAATTCAGAATTAAAAAATCCAAATGTACACTTACCTCTTTACTACAAACTTGTGTCACTTCTCGGCGCAATCTCCCTGCAGCCGAGCATTTTTTTCACAACGTCGACGCTATGATTCCATGGCTGTTGCGAACGCTTCTATAAGAGTCTTCTTTGACCACTGGAAAATCGCTGATGTACGACTAGTAAATTTGCGTCCACGGACAGTGTCTTTCATCGTTTCAAACAGACAAAAGTCGATAGGAGCCTAGTCAGATGAGTAGGGAGCATGAGAAATCACTTCAAAATTGTCAGCATTCGTGGCACCCACCTGGACACTTTTTGCATTTTCAGGTCTTCACGCAGGATTGTGTGCACAGATCCCAAGGAAATGCTAACTTTGGAGGCGATGTGTTCCACACTCATTTGGCGATCCTCCAAAACAAGTTTCTCCGCTCGCTTGATCATGTTTTTAGACCGGCTGGTGCGAGTCCGAGATTGTCTTGGTTTGTTGTCATACGACGATTTTGAAATAAATCGCATGTTTGATATAGTTAGATTCTAAATTTGTCCATTTATCCTATAAGGAAAGTAATATAATCGGCGGAAATTTGACCTACCCAGTTTTTCACATTTCTTGGCGAAATATAGTCTCAGGACACCAAAAAAATTGGTTTGAGCCATTGGTTCGTGTGTGTGTGTGTGTGTCTGTCTGTCGATCTGTCAGTAAACAGGATGCCTCGAGAACCGTAAGAGCTAGAGACTTGCAATTTGGTATGCAAGTTACTTGTATATAGGGGATGCAGTGCGAGGCTTTTGGTAAAAATCGGCCGGGTCGTTTGGTCGCAAGGTCTTAAAATCGGTCGCAAAGAGGTCGCGAATCTAAACGGTTGAAGATACAAAAAATTCATGAGAATAAAAACGATTTGTTATCATGAGATAAACGTGAATTTAAAATAAAAGTTGGTAAAATAGGAACTCGAAAAAAAATTGAAGCTCAGGATTAATATACCGGGTGTTCATAAAATGTTTCGGAAAATGTATATTACCGGATAGATCAGACCGAGACGAACAAAAAATTGGAATGAAATTTTTTGATCCGAGGTCAAATAAATAAGTTATAACCGATTAAAAATTAATTAAACGGACCAATCATAGCGCGCTCTGAGAGCTGCCGGGCCGACTGCGGGAGGACGGGGGGGGGGTAGCGCTTGGCCGCTAGGAGGGAGCACGCAGGCGATAATGGGGAAGCCCGTGCGACCGAGCTCGCACGGTTACCTTCAGCGACGTAGCAAAATTTTAAGTACGAGTCAATTATTGTCTTGTACTGTTTATTTTAATCAGCTTTCGAGTGTTGGACTCGCGCCTCGTCCTTTTTTAAAATAACAAGTTTCGGGACGAGAGCAGCGCAGGGCCGAGACGATGGACCCGGTATAATATATAATAATAGGGTAAGGATGTGTGATGTTCACACCAGATTTTTTAATTGATGTATACGATTATCTAGTAACTTTTTATTTCAAAGCCTACTGTTCTCTGCCATTGGCTATTAGTTTAACTCCATTTCTTAACGAAGCTAATTATATAGTTAGAAAAAATATTATGGTTGAAACCGATATCTTGGTGTGATTATGACTACTGCATTTGCAGCATCAATTATTAAAAAGGCCCAGAACATGGAAAATGCAAAGATTTTGCAACATTTTTAAGTTATGGACGGAATCTGCAAAGCAACTTTTATTTTTACATTTTTCAAAAATTTAAAATAAAAAACAAAATGTTGTAAAACTGCAAAGTTTGTTGGTCGAATGTATGTGACCTTTTGGCATCTCAAAGGAAACAAAGATCTAAATTTACGTTGCCTCTGTTAGGTTTTTAGCTCTAGACGTATTTTTCCAAAGAATTTTTCTTTTCTCTGCTTCAGACTGATACACTTTCACAGACAATGAATCAAAATTACCTTTTTTTGGTTTTGTCGGTTTTACAAGGAATTATAAGACTTGATTAAAGAATAATGTTCCATGATTGTTAATCATCCCTTTATATATCTCTGATTGTTTTAATACATACGCAATTTTAACTGCGAATTAGTTCCAGCTCTAATAATACTATTTATGTGTATAAAAGGGACTAGTTATGTTTATATAAATTTACTAAAATAACAGGGTAGCTTATCTAATAATTTAAAGAATTTTTAAAATTATTTTTGCACAGATGTGTTAGCTTAAGGCCGCCCGAATTAAAATTAAAAAGTTTAGTTAGAAGGCAATTTACGTCTGAAGCCAACACAAATGGAGATATTGAAATAAGCTGCGACGTCTCCAATTACTCCTATTTAGAAAATTTTAAAGAGCGCCGCTTTATAAGAAATATTTCGCGTTAATTAGAGACGCAATACAGAACTTTTACAAAGCTCTTCGTTAATTAATTTCTGGAAATGTTTGGGCATGTTATTCCGTACAAATTTCAAGCCACTACTTTATCAAAATCGCTACTCTGTTGAGTGAAACTGACTAGGTAATTACATAAATAGTTCATCTAAATCTAATAAAATCAATTAGCCAAAAGTTATTTGTGTCGTAAGTGATTAATTGTATTTTTTAATGGCAGTTACAAGGATCATACAAAAATATTTAGTCTTTTTATATTTCCAATTTTTTACAATTGTTAATTTTTTTTTATCCTCGATGTACTTCTGTTTATATATATATATATAACTTTTAATGAAATTCTTGAAAGTGTTAGTTGAAGACAATTACACAATTAAAGCCCTCCCAAATGATGAAATTAAAATACTTCCAATAACATCAAAAATATACGCGCAAAAAACTAAAGGCTTAAAAGAAAAAACATGGAATTTCACACTTACAAAACAGGAACGAAGTTTTTGCGTTTTCCTCAGAAACTTACACCTTTCCAGTAACACAAATAAGTTAAAATCAGAATTCTGATTGCTTGGTTATTCTGCAACAAATATATGGAACGCAAAGCAAGCTGACACAAAATTAGAACTGCCTCTCTTTGTGGTAGACTTAAAACCATCAGATAATAATAAAGACATATATCAAATCGATAAACATATGCATTCTATCGTAAAATTTGAACCACCACGTCTTAAAAACCATACCTCAATGCTCTAAGTGCTAAAAATGTGATCATACGAAAAACTTTTGTAATCGCACACCCAGATGCACTCCAACAGGCTGATAAACCACAAAGAAGAACTCATTGTATTTATTAATATCCAACGTCTCGACATAGTACTGATTTCAGAAGCGCACTTTACCAAACGCACCTATCTTAAAATACCAGGCTTTACTCTTTACGTAACACAACACCCAGGCGCCACTGTCATAATAATATCATAAATATCATCAAGCACCACAAACTCCTTAAATATAGTGAACCCCATCTACAAGCCACCCCCATAGTTGTCGAAAACTGGCTAGGACCACTTACTCTATAAACAGTATATTGCCCACTAACAACAAACAACAAAACTATGAACATTACTTCCACACACTGGGCAACAGATTCATTTCCGGAGGCGATTACAACGTGAGGCATGCCCACTGAGGCTCTAGAATAAGTACTACGAGAGGTAGAGAAATGCTGAAAGCTACAAATAATTACTCCTGACTACAGGTGAACCCACATATGGGCCTACAGACCTCAATAAAGTTACCAAATTTACTCGACCTCTATTGTGTAAAAAACATAAACCTGAACCTCCTTAATATTAGATCCTGTCTTGACCTTCCAATGTATACTGACAACACTAGGCGACTACTACTTAAAGAGAAGACACCCACACTCATCAACAAACATACTAACTAAAACTATTTTTGAGAAATAGTCCAAGAAACCCTAAGTATTGATATTCCTCTAAAATCAATAAAGGATTTGAAAAACTCAGTAATATACTTTAATCGCGTTGTCCAAAATACAACTCTCCAGGCCACACCGGAACCGGTCAAATAAATACATTAACTCAACAAACTGCCCGATCATAGTCAAGAAAAAAGTCGTAGGAAAACGTAGATTACGGAGATGGCAGATAACAAGGCACCCCATTTTTGAAAATATACGGCTCAATTATTTGGCCAGCTCAAAAACCACATCAAACCTATTTTATCGTTAAAATATATTGTCTTTAAAAATTGTCGTTCTGTGTTTACTTTCTCAAAACACAATCATCCATATTCGACCCCTCAATTGGTATGTTGGTTTGAGCATTGTGTTGAGTATAGAGTTAAATTTGGGAAGCATACACCTAGAGATCTTTTATGGCAATTTGCTGCTAGGTGCTCTTTGGAATATACAATTGTTGTGAACAATGTTCCTGAATTTTCCGCAACACGTTTTTAACTGCGGCAAAGTAGCAGAGAGAGCGGCGGTACTGTGACTCAAGGATAATTTATTATCCATAGCAAAACCAATATCATTTGTATTTCGATCACTCTTTGAACATTCAGTACATTTTGTTAACTAAAATTTTTTGAAGTTTGCAAACTCTTCCCGAATAATTATTCCACAATTGCAATGGTCTTATTCAATAATTAAAAGATATTTATTCATGATAATTTTAGGTTTGGCAAAATGAACTAGTAAATAAGAATTACCAATTGTTTAAAATTGATTTATTTTAAAATTCTATAATCAAACTGCACTTATCTAGATAGAAGCATGCAAACATAGGATGTACATATACTCAAAACAACTTTTCAATTTTTGTCGATTTTGAGCAGCTATATAGGGCTGAGAATTGTCATGAGAAAGGATAACTTCGCGAATTGAAAATTTTAGTTTTGTTTTGTGTGAGAAAAAATTATTCTTTTTGAATACCCCGTGCATCAACCAACGAACAGATGGCACAACACGTTTTATGTGGCGCAAAATCCTCAGCAAGTATAAAAACGGTACATCTCGTTATACCAACAGCATCGTATTAGGCAACAAAATCTAACTTTATTTTTATTGTGTAAAGAATCTACTGATAGCGTAAAATGACGAATGTGCCCAAATCCCTGAGGAAACATGGAAACGTTGATTCTACGATAGGTTTTGAAGGATTCAAAAGTACATAGAATGTGGTGCGATTTTCAGTTCTCCTCAAAATGGTTTCTGGTTGTTGTCTAAACCATTGATTAGTGCAAAATTGGCCTATAAAATGGAACAGTCCAGTACCTTGTCTAACACCTTGTAAATACTAAATACTCAAAAACATTTTTTTTGAGGGTGTCTTTCATAAACCATCTATCTGTTGCTTTGAAATTTTTAACAACCCCCTGCTTAATTTAATATTTATAACTACATAAAAATAATTTTACCACATTCAACTCTATAAAGACGTTAGGCTCTCTCGTTCTGATTTTCCTCCATTTGCCCCATTACTAGGCGAAAGATGTGGCCGCCAAGGGCCCTAAATACGCGCCCGCGAGAGCGCTTGCTGCTGCCCAAGAATGCTATTAACTCTATTTATTTAAGAATAAGCCGTTTTATGAAGCGGCTTAAGCTCCTCCAGTCGGCAGCATTCTTTTGACGAACTTTCCTCCCCCGACCACATCTTCTGGCTGATTGCGCGGCCCGGAGTATTGCATTAAACATGAAAAGCGAGTGGCGGCTTTTAGGAGTTATCGAGGCGATAACTTCGGCTCCCGCCCCGCGCCGCCGACTACAATTCGCCGGCGTCGCTCGCAGATGGACGCCGCCCTCCCGTGCCAGCCGCCGCTGCCGCCTCCGACACCTTAAATTATACTGTACCCGTTTGATCTACTGACCCAGCTAACGCGCGCGTGTTATCTGAGCTTTATTGCTCCGGCCGGCGGGGCTTTTTATGGCCGGAATTATGGATTCCATTCTGGATTTTTGAGCGGCTGAAATTTAATAAAGAAGTGATGTTTGGTTTTTGAGCTACTCGAAAGCGGAGAAAAATTTTTTTATCGCCAAGAAATTAAAGTTCAGGCATCTGATATACAAATGATGTGTTGTTAGTGATAAAGACAGTTATTTATTTATTTTATTTTACGTTTTCATTATCTTTTTTTAATCGATAAATTGTTTAATGGGCAATATGTTTTGAAACGGCAGCACTACTGTGTTGAACGTTTATTTATAGTTTGTCATATTCCGTTTTGAATGACAATGTTATGCTTATGAATACGCCTCGTATATTGCAGATTGGGTGGTTAGTACTATTTAAGGACTAAAGAAGCCAAGTAGAAAAAGATCAACATTTGTGAAAATGTACTTTTTTTATTAAATTAACTGCGTATTTACAAGTAGTACTGAGGTTAACAAGCAAATTTGTTTTAATGCTATAATACTAAACTAAATAACATTGTCATGAAGAGGGAGTAACGCCCGGTGGTAATTCCCTGTACATACTAATAGAACATTCATTAATTAGTAAGGTCTAACGTTATAAATCTATTTAATCTTCGAGTGATATTAGCATTGTTTAGTAAACGGAGCACTAACACATTGGGGTGATTATGTATTCTGTTCACGTAGGTGGTTGTACATCTTTTAACTTCTTCTCTGACCCACGGAATTTTCAGGTCCTCACGAAGAGTTTTATTGCTAATGTACCAGTCAGCATTGGCCATGATACGAAGAGTTTTGTTCTGAAATATTTTCAGAATTTTGATGTTTGATGTTTTCGCACAGTTCCATAGATGAATACCGTACGCCCACACTGTCTTCACTAGCACTGTACTTTGTAGCGATAACTTTGATTTTTTCCCTAGGAGTCAGTACATCTTTTTTACGATTGCGTCCAATAGTTTTCTCTTTTTTGTAAAGTTAAGCGCCTGTCGAGGTACATGCCGAGATATTTAACTTTTTCTTTAATTGGGATTTGTATATAATTTAGTGTGACCGGAGTAGCGGAGTTGTGTTTTGTTGTAAACGTGATTGCTGGGGATTTATTAACTTTCGACAGCGGAACGCTATAGGCGAAAGTTAATGATTTTAACATAGTGTCTGTCTGTCTGTATGGAGACACGATAACTTCCGTTATAATTATCGGATTCACTTCAAACTTGGCATAGATATACCTTCGGTCAATACCTTCTTTGCTATTGAATTTCAGCCAAATCGGCCAAAGGCCAAGGGGTCAACGGTGAGTTCAAACTGTCTGTGTGTCTGTCTGGAGACACGATAACTTCCGTTATAATCATCGGATTCACTTGAAACTTGGCATACGTATAGCTTAGGTATACCTTCTTTGCTATTGAATTTCAGTCAAATCGGCCAAAGGTTAAGGGGCCAACGATGAGGTCAAACTTTTTCCATCACATAACATGTCATTTAATTTTTGAAGTCGGCCAAAGGTCACGAGATCACGACAAGGTCAACAGGATTTTTCAGGATTCGACAGGGTTTATAATACCTCATTCGAAAGAAGACGTCATAATCAACATTATTCCGCTATTAATTTCTTTAATTCAGTCAAAGGTCATGAAGTCACGACTTGGTCATCATGATTTTTCAAGATAAGAAAGGGCTTATGATATCTCCGTCAAAAGTAAACGTCACAAACAACATTATTCTGCTATTATTCTTTTAAATCGGTCAGTGGTCATAACATCACGACAAGGTCAATATTTTTTCTTCATAATTCGACATAACTTGATACTTCATTTGAAAGCAGACTCCACAGCTAACATTGGTTACGTTGCTTTCCTTTTTTCCGTGCACGATCATTCAATGCACACATAACGTTTGTCTCACGTTACCCCACGCTTTTGTTTGCTATGCAAAGAAGTGGAGGAAAAAACAAAACCTGCACAGCTCAACACAAAGAAACAGGTTTGTGCATGTTTTGTTTACTTTCAGTACATTATTTAGCTTTAAGTAAAACTGACGCATTTCTGTTGCGCTGCACTGACGTATTTTTACTTAAAAGTGTGTAACTTACTTCTACAACATTAATTGAGGGAATTCACCTTTTTCTATTCCTGGTCAATTTTAATTGTAATTACTGCGTATTTTTTTATTCAAGTGTTTAATGAAAATAATAGATTATTTTAACACGTAAAACACGTCGTCATGTTTGTTTAACTGAGTGCTAGTGAAGACAGCTAAACACAACCAAAAGATTAGTACAAGGCAACCATCACGAGTCGACTACCACTTTATCACACGTATCGCAGTTACATTGTCACTGAAAATAATTTTCCTACTATTAGTGTGTTAAATAAATTTATAAAGGTAAGTTAATAAAAGTATGGATTTAAGCGTACCTAAACACGTCGGCGTGTTTCAAAGGCGATTAATTTAAAGCATGCTTTTAATGTTTATACTTACACTTTCTGTTTAAAAAGGTTACAACAATGCCACGTACCAAAAAACAAAGCCCAGCTGTAAGACAGGCAAAATAAGGTGAAGCAAGAGACATATTGAGACAAGATGAGGACTATCAAGCTGCAGAACGTGAAAAACCGTGTAGCAAAGCAGAATCAACGGATGGATGAAGAGTTTCGAGAGCAGGAACGAGAAGTAGATCGTGTGTCCAAGAAGAAACGAAGGGTCGATGAGGAGGTCAGAGATCATGATCGAGATATAAATCGAGCCTCAATGCAGCAACGGCGGATATATGAAGAGTTTAGAGATCAAGAACGAGAGTTACACTTTCTGTTTAAAAAGGTTGCAACAATGACACGTACCAAAAAACAAAGTCCAGTTTAAGACAGGCAAAAAAGGGTGACGCAAGAGACAGACTGAGACAAGATGAGGACTACCAAACTGCAGAACGTGAAAAAAAACGTGTAGCAAAGCAGAATCAACAGATGGATGAAGAGTTTTGATCACGACAAGGTCAACAGGATTTTTCAGGATTCGACAGGGTTTATAATACCTCATTCAAAAGAATCAGCGAGTTCTCAGAACATCATAATTTTTTGAGTACACGTTTATGAAGAGATGATAAGGCTCTTGGCAAAAAATCTCGGAGCGAACCCATGAAACACCAGAGTTTTGTACATGCGTTTATTTCACCTCTCGCTAATTCGCCACACCGCTGTCGAAAGTTTAATTTATGGTTTTACAACATTCTCGTTTTCGTTGATTTGTATTCGCCACCTACGCAACCATTTTTGCATGTTATGCGGACTACTTTGTAGGATAACCGATGCTTGTGTTAGATTTGAGTGAGAAGTTTATATCACGGTGTCGTCAGCAAAAGTGGCCGTCATTGCATGTTAGGTCAACTGTATGTAGAGTCCAGACCAACTTTCTCCGTATTTGACCTGATAATAGCTCTCGTTTAGATATGATTTAATTAGAATGTAGTACTGGTGTGGCAGTGACCATTTAGTTTTATATAGTAACCCGAGATGCCAGACTCAGTCGAACGTCTGGCTGACATCAAGGAATGCTGCACAATATCTACGTTCTTCAAGATCTGTTTCTATGTGTATCTGCTCTAATGTAGAGAGTATCCCTGACGAAATCCAAAATCATGTTATGGAATTTGTGCTTCTTTTTTAATTATGATTGCCATTCTCTTTAGTATTAACCTTTCTAGTAATTTTGACAGTATTGGTAGTAGCGTTATCGATCCATAAAAGGTAACTTCATGTGCAGGTTTATCCGGTTTCAGAATTAGATTTATTTGGCCGAATACCACAGGATTGGAAAATACTGTAATCTTATGACTGCATTGAAGTTTTGTGTCATGCACATTATTGCTTTGTGGAGCAGTTATTCCAGTGGTTTGGCAGTGATTAAGTCGTACCCGGGCACTTTTTTGTGATTTAAATATTTAATTTTAGCTTTAATTTCTTCAGAGGTGGAGGATTGTATTGGTGGGCTTGGTTGTAAAGGAGCTTAGAGGTAGTTTATAATCTATTGGTCTTCTTCAGGGGTAGTAATTGTGGGATGTAGATTAAATATTGCTGATAGGTGTTCCGCAAAAAGTTCAACTTTCTCAACTTTTGTTCTTGTCTAGGAGCCGTCGACCTTGCGAATTAGGGGAATAAGATTTCGGACATTTTTTAGTTTCTTTGTTGCCTTCCAAATTGTGTAACTGTTATTGGCGGAGGGGGTAGGTTACCAACGTATTCATTAAATGTTTTATTTTTTTATTCTTTTAAAGCTATTTTCAACTCTCTGGTTAACCTATTTAGTTTATTTTTGTCTATGGGGTTCCTGGTTTTGCTGTCGGAGTCGCCTGGCTCTTCTTTTATCGTCAATTTTGGTTTTAATGCATAATAGGTAATTTTTAATAACTTCGGTATCTTTGTAACCAGGAGGCTGCGTGTTAAATGTTTTTGTAGTTTAGTTGTTACTGTAGTGTCAATTTTATCTTCTGTTTTTGCCTTCTATATATACATATTTTCTATTTTTCTACGTATTCTTTACGTTTATCTAGTTTGCTTGCTTTATCGTTTTGTTTTGCTTAATTTTGGTTTACTAGATATTCTTTTCTGTTTTGTTCAGTTTTATTTTGTATAAATTTCTCCTAGGCTTGCTTCTTTCTCTAATTTTATTTTTGACTTCTTCATTCTATCATTTAGTTCGTTTTTATTCTGAGTCTTATTTTAGTTTTTTTTGTCACATACCCCTCTTGCCGCTTTTAGCAAATTTTCTTTGAAAATTTTTTATTTTTGTTCAAGGTTCACTGATTATTCTCTTCAACTTTATGTTCTTCTAGCCTATTTATGTTTTCTGCTAATTTATTTGCATACTATTATTTTTTTATAGTTTTTTAGTATTTCTAGCTTGATTTTTGTATACTTTTTGTTGCGTTATTTTAGTGGTTTTCTAATATAGGCGTCTGCTACCACCAGTATCTGTTTTGTATTTAGCTTCGTATCTCTTATTATATATTATAATTAATACTTCTGGTATACATAATACAAATCTTACAATAATCATCTCCCACCAGCCCATGCGCTGTCATAATTTCATGCCTATTATTCATGCTGGTTACAATGTGTTTCAGTCTCGCTTAATAACTATATGTCTATCGGAATTCCGCCTCTTCTTTATGATTTTTTGTAATCTTCTTCTTCTTAGGGTGCCGTCTTCTCCCGAAGGTTGTCGATCATCATGATTAATTCCACCTTATTTACTGCTGCTCTGAATAGCTGGTTTGAAGAGCAGTTAAACAATTCCTTTAGGTTACGGAACCACGACATTTGTCTTCTTCCCACGCTTCTTTTTCCAATAATTTTACATTGAATAATTAATTGTAACAATAACAGATATTTCAGCTTTCGTGTATTAATTTCTAAATTCAGTTCTTTTTCTTTGGTTAATCTTTCTAAAACTTCTTGGTTGGTGACTCTATCCACATATGATATTTTGAGCATCCTGCTATAGAGCCACATCTCGAAGTCTTCAATCTTTTTATCATGCGTTTGGTCAGCGTGGCCGCTTCTATGCCTTACAGGAGAATGGAAGATATATAACATCTCAACATTCGAATTTTTAAGTTGTTATTTAGTGTTTTGTTACAGAAGAACTGTTTCATTTATATAAAGGCACTTCCTCAATTCTTATTTTTAATTCCATAGCGTAGTCAATATTACTGTTAATAAATATGTCCAAATATTTATATTTATATACTTGTTCTATAGGTTTTTGATTTATTATTAGTTGAATACGATGATTTGGTGTTTTAGTGAAAATGAAAAATTTCGTTTTACTTAAGTTCATGTTCAGTCCATATCGATTACTAACATCATAAACATTTTGGAAAATTCTTTGTAGATCATTAATATTTTCTGCAAATACGGTACCGTCTGCATATCTTATATTATTTATAGGTGTTCCATTAATTATTACTCTAGCTGTTTTGTTATTCAGTGCCTCTTTTATAATGGTCTCAGAGTATAAATTGAATAGTAGGGGAGAAAGCACGCACCCCTGCCGTACTCCACGCTTTATCTCTATATTTGTTGAGTGTCTATTATCTATTTTAATATTAGCTGTTTGGTTGTAATATAGTTTTTTTTATGATTGCAATGTCTTGAGAAATCAAATCGATTATCAATTGTTCCTAATAAAAGATTAGCAAGAAAATACTTACAATGCCAATAATTTGTGAGTACCCTAAATAAACTTAATAATATTAAAATAAAAACTTGTCTTATCCTCATAAATATAATGAATATTTTAAAGAAATTATTGTTACTTACTGCAAAGTAGCTAAATTTTGTTTTTTTGAGGGTTTATTGGTTGTAATAAAATAAACGGTTTAGACTAAATATTCAAAGGATAACATTGTTCTAGTAAAAAATGGCGCTTTAACTTATTTACGTAAGCCTAAAAAACTCGGGTTAAATTCTCAAAGCAAGTCGTAATTTTGTATAGCAAACTATATAGTTGGCTAGTTCAGTATTTCAATTTATATCTCATACATCATTTAAGCTTTAAAAACACATACTACATAATGTGCACGCAGATGTTCATCATACCCTAAAATACAATGATACTCTCATTAAATTTCGTTTTTCTTGGATGGTACGCAGCGTCAAGAACTAATTCTATGAAATAAATATAATCTACTCTCTGTCGATGTTATTACGCTGTATATATGAATCGACAAAATTAATTTTTATATTGAACAGCATCTTCCAAAACCAGAATTAGATAAAAGCAAAGTTGGTAGTCTGACTACCGCGGTCACGTGGGGGCAATCAATAAGCAAAAAACACAAACAATGCATTTGTGTTAACAGTTTGTATTATTGTATTCTTTTCGATTAACAGTTATTTAGATAATACTCGACACATTCTTAGGTAGTTACATATAAATGTTGTTTTCATGTTTAAAAAAACAATGTTGCATTTTCACGGCAGCCCAAAAACATTAAAAAAAATTTAGAAATCTTGTCAAACCGTGGGATTCACGTAGTCATAAGATATTGCAACATTACATACCTATAACTGCAAAAAAGTTTGATCAATGTTTATATAATCATGTATATAAACATTATATAATAATATTTTTGATGTTATCAGTATGCATACCAATAGCCTATTTTTATTGTAATATTTATAAAAGTGGTAATTGACTACTTTTATAATGTGCAATATTATATTAGATAAAATGTTGGTTGCCTACTTTATACTATATTTTCATTGTGCAACATTCAATTTGACGTGGTAGCAACTTCGTACGGTTTGCATTTGAAGCAGATACTTTTGGCAAATTTTACGTTCCAATTGCTAAAAAACAATAATAAAACTTTATTGATGTATATACGTAAACATTGAAAGATTTCTCAATTCAGCATTGTTAAAAATAATTATTACAGCGGAAATTCACGTCAGCGCGATAGATTACGTATTCGCTTTTAAAGCACTAAAGTTTGTTTAAATATTGCATTGTATATATTTTTTATCTACTGGATTAATTGTTTAATGTTGTACTTATATAGTCCTACCACATTTTGCTGTAAACATTCAATCAGTTCATTGTCGAGATTTCATAAATATTGACTCTATGGCAGTCTGCCGCGTTTTGTATCTACAGATCTTTAATTATCAATATAAGGTAAAATATATCTCTGTTTTACTTGTGTATAGAGAACTGCACAGGGAATTTTAACTTTTTAGATCATTTACCAATTTTAACAATATTTCTGTATTGATCTACGAAATGCTACAGTGATTTGTTAGATGCTCTGAATAAGGAAACATTCACAATACAAAAACGTATGTGAATGTTAACTAGAGTCTTAATTCTATTTGACTTACTATTAGTAATTCATTTTTACAGTTGAAATTCTTCATTATATAGCAGCAATTTCGTACAAAAGTTTCAAAACTGCGTCAACAAAAAATATCTGAAAGTATTATAATATTCCAAAACACTTTACATTATAAATATTTATTTTCAAGGGGACGACTGTTTTACAGCCCGGAGCAAAAGTTTTTCCATGCATTTGGCTAAAATTTTAGGATGAATAACTAGTATAATAACTAACGAAAACAATAAACTATTTATCCAAAAACGGTTTATTAAGCCAAAGTGCAAAAAATTGAAAATATCTCTGTGCAAATATTTTTAGAACAATACAAATTAATTAAATTTGAGCTCTCTTCTTTTCTAAAAATGTCAACAAATGAACGCTAGAATGGAATTTTTTAAAGTAGTTCGTATCGATTTTCTTAGCGCACCGTTTGGCATGTTGAGCAAATTTGCTTTGTCGTTGAGCTGCCTTGATTCATTGACTTTGGGTTGTACCTCGCTTCAAACTTTTTTAATGAATTTTAAGATAGTGTTACAAGCTGACCAATTTCTAGTATGTATTGCTTCTTCATAAAACCACTCAAAAATATTAAGCGACGTGCAAATTATAAAACCAGTTGTTTGCCGTATCTCACTTTTGCATCAAGGAGAGAGTTTTGCGAATATTGTACTTGGAGTATTTCTCAAAATGAAAAGTTAAAATATGCAAAACCCATACAAGTTTAAAAACTCACTTTAATTAACAAATTGCCTTTACTTGAAGTCACATTTAAATCATATCTCATTTGATGCTCACTTCAAATTCTGCATTTTTGGTACCATGAGAACCCACGCTGTTTAGTCTGTCCCAGTTGAAACGTCAGTAATTAAGTGTGAGTGTGCAAAGTTACATTGCTTACTTGTGCTTTTTTGTTGTGCTTTTCTTTTTTCTTCTAATGTTTAAGTCTAAATCTTTATGTCGTTAAGTGATTCAAGGTCTGTTTTAAACTTGTTTCTATTTTACAACATATTGCTTAATTCGGCAGATATTTGTTTTTTTTTGATATCTGCGGCTGTCCCATTGACTTGCTCTTTTTCTAGTCCTTGCAACTGTAACCTTAGATACTGTAATCTTGCCAACTTTGTACTTTTCAATACCTTTGCGGTAGTTCTTCAAAACCACCTATTGTACAAGAATTTCAAACTTTTCTTGTTAGCTAACTATCTAAAAGTATATTAGTAGTTGGCAATAGTAAAAAGTAAAAAGTAAACATCATTTAAAAGTTATTTTTGTACTGTCCTACAAACTTTTACCAAATTGACTGACAGAATACAGATATTTTGTTCCAGACTGTAGCAAGTATTGATTTCATCTACTTACAAAAAATAATACCAGAGTGGCTGCTATACCACTTTCTAATCATAGATCATAGCAAAATTTAAATTCAAATTATCCGAACTAATAGTTATAATTATTTTTGAATAACGCGACCTTCAAAAAATAATATCAGAAGAACAACAGTGCATTTGATATCTATGGTCAAAGATAGTTAGAAATGATATTAAAAACATGTGCAGTCTACTTCAGAATAGAAGTAAAATATTAAAAGTGCAACCCGGAAACTATTTTAAAGGATGACTAGTATATTAACCCTTATGATCTGTCAAAACTATATTTGACGTTTACAAATAAACTACTAAAAAAACCATTTATTGTTAATGATAACAGTAAGCTTACTTTTAAAATATTTTGTACTGAACCATAGCAGGTGGCAAATAGAAATATCACTGCTATTACAAAATAATTGTTATATTGAGTCTTTCTTCAACCTTCTCTGATTAAAAATTGATAAAAGAATAATTATAAAGATCTTACTGATTATAAATAATACCTACATACAACACGTTATATGCAGAATCTTGAACACTAAGGAAGGCATGAACAGTTTCGGTCGTTTTCACTAAATTGTGATATTAATTTTAAAAAAATCGTCTACCTATTTAATCTTCGAAATAATCTTCCTTGCTTTCTATTTATTTGACCCATTTTTCCAATTTTTAGAAAAATGAGTTATTTGAAATTGATGAATTTTCGACAGAAGCGAAACGGGTATCAGCCAGATGATGTAATAATCTAAAGAGATGATAATCTGAAGACAGAAAGTCTGGTAAATACGCCGAATATGCCTCGTTATCTTGGAGCAAAGTGATTTTTCTTCTTTCTTTACTAATATAAAAATTATGTTTAGCGAGGCATTAACACTCAATAGTTGCTGCTAGTTATAATTTCACCAAGTAGAAGCAACTCATCTTATTAAATATATAAGCATACGTTTCTGCCTCTTTGAATCCTCATGTAGAATCCACTTTTCGTCGCAATCTTCTTTTTTGAATTTGGAGGGCAACGGCATAATATTATAGTGTCTAATCTTATAATCAGCTGTGAGTTGTGAAATACAACAGCTCTTTATTTTCGAATCCTTTCCAGCTTATCTAGACATATGAAAATTACTTAACGTATTTATTTACAAGCTCTGTGTGCTGTGACACATTTCCACCATTTTTGAAGTATCAGACATTTCACATCATTCAGGTAACAATTTCCACTTTTTACTTGTTACGAATATTATATTTCAAATGCACAAAGCAAGCACTTTTTGGTACTACACTCTAATTGTCTTCGCACTCTTGCGCTTAACCAGAATATTTTGCTCATATTGATTTACATGATCATAATATCAGTCTTTTTCGACGAGATTTAAGCGTACTTTTGAACTGCTACATTATTGTATGTAATTTTATTAACTAGTAGTTATTGTATATCATTAAACTTCTGGTGCATACATCGTAGAGACCTCAGACTAGTGTCATTCGACTCAGATTGAAGAGTAGAATCCGAAAAACTAAGTGTCATCCTCGGGCGCTCAAAGGTTAAAAAATTATAACGTTTTCACCAGTGATTCTGACAAGAAAACTTTTGAAGTGTAAATGTTTGTCTAACATTGTAGATGTCATTTAAAAAAAAAATAATAAATATTAGTTACCAACTACACAAAAAATTATAGACTGAAAAGTCACCAAGTAAAAATTTAATTTATTATAATTTTCTCTCTTTATTTTCGAAACAACTTATTATATATATTTACAAAGTTAAATTCGTATTACCGGTGAAGGCAAGATGCATTTACAAAACGTTAATTACTTCCGCGCGGACTTCGGCAGGCGGCAGGGCCCGCAGCGCAGCGGAACGAATAATCGTAGAAACGTGATTTTTGGCACACGAGTGCTTTATTACCCGCTCTCAAACGAAAATTTTCTATCGCTTGCGGTTCCGGAAATATAATACTCGGCGCGCCTGCCGCCGGTCGGAATTTGTCCTTCGGAGGCGCTTGGGTCGGCACGGAAAGGCACGAACGATTTTGCTATATATTTGTGATGTCAACATAACGTCAACGCATATTTCATCAATGTGTCAGAGCGACACGGAATTAGGTGATGCCAAACAAAATTATCGCGAGCACCGTCGATTTCTCTTCCGTCTGTAGGACGGGGTTTGCAGGAAGGGAAATTAACTCGCGAATACTGACCGAAGGAATAATCGTAAATTGTGATTTTCAATACATATGCTTTAAGACCGGCTTTCATTTTAGAGCAGGCAAAAATTTGTATCGCTTGGTTCCGGAAATCAAATATGCGACAACCTGCATGAAAAAGTCTTATACAGAAAATGTCAATTTAGGCTCCATAATTTGGTAAAGGAGCCGTTTTACTCTTGCCCTTTCGACTCAAGCGAAAAAGTCATTTTTCCAAATTTGGGGCGTTTTGGGCAGGAAGGGAAATAAGACACGGCGTTTTTGGTCCTTACGGCAGTTGATGCAAAAAGGTTTTCTTTCAACCATAAAGCCCTTAAACGTTCGTCAAGGTTTTAAATTTTGCAGAGATAAACTTCACAAAAGGGTCTATAGATCCACGAAGACTCTCAGAGGTATCCTCATCTGTACGCTTGCCAGAGGAGTTTTGAAACGCATTTCTGCACCGTATCATTGTGCGCTCGCACCAATAATGTCTTAGTAGAATCGAATCTAACTAAGAATTTCGAAACCGCGTTCATTCCTTGCGGTTTTGAGAGTCTGGAAAATTTTAAAATAATAGATTAATTTAAGAAACTTAATCCAAACATCAGTTTGGTTTAATATAATTCATGTAACTATCCATAATTTATTAATCAAATATTCATGTGACTAAGGATTATATTAAATTCTTTATCAATAAAATATACATTTTTACTTTTGTAACTGCAATTTCAACTAGTATATAATGTTATATTGTTATATATTGTGACCATAAGACTCCACAGTAGTTCTTGATTTTGTTAAGACATGAAATTATTTATGAACGTAGAGTCATTACGATTGGAGAATGATTTCGAAGATGTTGGAAAAAGATTTAAATAGTTAATATAATTACCAAAAATGAGAAGCTGTAAATCCAACTTCAGTGTAATCGTAGTACGGCCTAGTAAGGTAGATCAAATGTTTAAAGTTTACATGCGGCTACCGATATCAACAATGAATTGCCATCGCTCACCTGAATCGGCTTGTATTATCACGGTATCTTCTTGTTGACAAAAATTGACCGCGCATTATATAATTTTGCGAATGCAATTTATACTAGACACGAATGATATTGCGCTCGTAATCTATTTAGTGACCGAGACACAGTATTTCCTATGAATTTGAAAAGCTTTGTCGACGGCAAACGTATTATCAAAGGCTCGCATGCGATATAACGGTTCGAAGAATGACCAAGACATGTCAAGACATTTTTTAGTATTTAGATCATTTTGTGTAGCTTTTGGTCGTAAAATTGGTTTCAGAGATTTGAACTATATCCAACTCATGATTGGTAATAAAGGTTTATAGTTCCTGAATGTGGTTTGACAATAAATTAACGTTCCATTCTGTAATATTGAGTACTTGTCTTATTATTTTAGTTGAGCGACGATGATTGAAAGGAAGTTAAACATTGTTTTGATATTCTCAGCTAGTTTTATCATAATATTTTTTAACTTTCCGATGTTTGAAGTTTGCGATGTATCTCCTTGGGGGGAAGGGGGTTGCTGCCCGTTTGATACAATTTTGTGTCTTCTTTCGTTGTTGATTAGCAGTTGTGCTTGGGTAAAACTTGGTTATGGTGTGGGTGCTTTCGGACGTGCTGGTGGAAGTTTTCTCCTCTTTAACTGGACACCTTTTATAGTATGATGTGAACCGCTACATAAAACACACTTAGGTTGAGTTTCTTTTGTTTTAATGCACGTTTTGTTGCGATTTGTCGCATTTCACACCTTGATGCGTAAAGATCCTCTTCGTGTGCCGATACCTTGAAAAATTACGGATTGTTGGATTTCCTGTTTTGGTGTGATGGCGAAAGATAAAATTTTTTGTTTGTTTCATAGTGGCAACTGGACCAGAAACAAATGAAATTTCACCAGTTTTCTCGAGTTAAAGGTAGAAAAAACAAAGTTGAGAGCGTTCACACCTTAGTTATCAATGTGTTATAACTTGCATCGCAATTATTCGTGTATTTCCCAAGACTTTCCAAATGCTATCAAACAAATTTTCTCCATAATACACAGAGTGTTTGAAATGGTGGTAGATAGATATATAAGACTGATATTGTATACTGTATCTAATAAAGCACGTCTCATAAATTAGTTTGTATAAATTCAAATACAGGGTGCACCAGTTAATTGAATCTTTGTCTTTCTAAAATCGTTTATGTCTTTCTAGTGGCTACAAACGTAGTCTTAAGACATTTATACAATATACAATAATATAGACAATAATCTGAATATGATATACACAAGGTGTTTAACAATACCATCAAGTTTAAAATCATGCTAAATAAAAAGATGTGGCCTTAACCACGATACAGCGTATAACGCTTATAACACGCATAATATGTTAGTTTGTTAAAATACGTATCAGTTATTATATACAGAACAATACTTTATAAAAATATGAGTTTGTCATCCTACTGTCGCGTATAATAAAAAAAAATGAAAAGGAGATCTAATAAATTAAAAAAATATTTTGTTTAACTTATCACCTATGCGGACGGCGTGCGTAATACAATAATTAAAATATAAAAGCATTAGGAAACTTTTTACACTAGGTTCGACAAGTCAAATTCAGACTGTAATGGAACCTTAGTGTAATTTATACCTAATCTACAAAGAATAAATATACTTAAATAAAATTTTAAAAATTATTGAAAATACAAGAAAATATTAATGTCGGGATTAGCTGATTTCCACACAACCCTGGAGGTACAGCTATTTTGTGCGTTTTTTTTAAGTGCTATCCCCAGGAGGCCTAATGCACTTTGGAAAGGAAATAAGACCAATCGATCGGTTCTTTATAGCCACTAGGCAACCGTTTCAACACTGCTTATACCTAACCCCTTGAGAACAACGACCTCCTTTGTAGAGAGGGATTACAAATGTTCAGGGCTGGTACACTCCCACCTAAGTGGTACCTGTCGTGAGGCAACGGTCGACTGACCAATCAAAGTCTAAATTGGGGTGGATTTCAGGAATCGGAGTACAGGTAATAGGGTGGTTATCAAGCAGTTATAATGTGTATGATTTGAATCTAACTCTGTGTTCAAAACTCATAATTACGGAGAATAGATTTACAAGACCGATCTAATGCCTATGAGACTATTTCTACCGTGTTCATTTGAATAATGACCGAATATAAACTTTCTTTGTAGACAGAAATTATAAACGTTTAGGACTGATACACTCCTAAGCGAGTGGTACCTGTCGAGATAAAATGACGGCTAGATGGGGGAATGTAAAAATACTTTCAAAACCAAAAGCATTTCGATAATGCTAGTATATGTATGAATTAACCGTGTATTAAAATTAGGTTGTAGGTCGGCCAGATCGGCCGATTAAAATTTGAAGCTGGGAAACCTAAAAAATTATAAAAAAACCATAACGCGACCGAATAGTTGGTTTTTTAATATTAAGGGGCAATTTCTCGACTACTTCACCGGCACAGATTCAGAAGGGGGAATATGAAACAGCTTTTGGAATCCAAAAAAAGTCTTGTTATTACAGTGCACTCTGCGCGTTGTAGATAGGAAATCGGCCAGTTTGGACCGACTGATCCGAACGAAGATGGAAGCTACTTATTACATAGAAAAAGATAACGGGACTGAACATTTCTGCACTGCTTATACCTAACCCTTAACACACTTTAACCTTCTTTGCGGGGAGTAATTAAAAACGTTTAAGAACTAATTTGCTAACTCCCACCTAAGTGGTACCGGTTGTGCAGAGACGGTCGCCCGACTGACAGAGGTCCAGATGGGGGATGTGCAAGAAAACTTGCAAAATTCAAAAAGCGTTTAGATAACGCACTGAATTATCCGTGTAGTTGAACTGGATTGTAGATAATAGACCGAAAGCAAGCGATTAGTTTGAATTTGGAGTTAGAAATTCCATTACACAGAAAAGATGACGGAACCGATTTGATGGTTCTTTACAGTCATTGGAAAACACTTCTGCACCTAATCTTTAACTAACGTTGATCTTTCTTTGCAGAAAGAAATTAATAATGTTTAAGAATCGATTCGCTTCCACACGAGTGGTATTTCATGGAGGAATAGGTCGACCAACCCAGACGTCCAGATGGAGGATGCGAGAAAATATTCAAAATTATTTGGGTAGTAGAATTGAGTTATACATTTTAGACTGGCCAGTGCTGGCAGATTATTGAATTTGGAGCTGAAAGCTCCTAGCCACGTAGAAAAGATAACAGGACCAATCAGCCGGTTCTTTAACGTCCACTAGGAGACCGTACTACTGCACTGCTTATACTAACCCTTAGCGAACGCCGACCCTTTTGTAGAGAGGGATTACAAACGTTCAGGGTTGATACACTCCCACCTAAGTGGTACCGGTCGTGCAGAGACGGTCGCCCGACTGACAGAGGTCCAGATGGGGATGTGCAAGAAAACTTGCAAAATTCAAAAGCGTTTAGATAACAGTGATTTATCTGTAGAACTGGATTGTAGATGATCGATTGGACAGTTCGGCCGATTAGTTTGAATTTGGAGTTAGGATATTCCCGTTACACAGAAAATGATAACGGAACCGATTTGTTGGTTCTTTACAGTCATTGGAAAAACACTTTGCACCTAATCTTTAACTAAATTTGACATCCTTTGCAGAGAGAATTAATAATGTTTAAGAATCGATTTTTCCCCACGAGTGGTTTTCATGGAGGAATAGGTCGACCAACTCAGACGTCCAGATGGAGGGATGCGAGAAAATATTCAAAATTATTTGGGTAGAAATTGAGTTATAATTTTAGACTGGCCAGTGCTGGCAGATTATTGAATTTGGAGCTGAAAGTTTCCCCACAGAAAAGATGGACCAAAGGGTTCTTTAACGTCCACTAGGAGACCGTACATGCACTGCTTATACCTAACCCTTAGCGAACGCCGATTTTTGTAGAGGGGATTAAACGTTCAGGGTTGATAATTATGGCCGGTCGGAGAGACGGTCGCCCGAGACAGAGGTCCAGATGGGGATGAAGAAAACAAAATTCAAAAGCGTTTAGATAACGCACTGAATTATCTGTTAGAACTGGATTGTAGATAATCGATTCAGTTCCCGATTAGTTTGAATTTGGAGTTAGGATATTCACACAGAAAATGATAACGGAACCGATTTGTTGGTTCTTTTACAGTCATTGGAAAACACTTCTGCACCTAATCTTTAACTAAATTTGACATCCTTTGCAGAAGAATAATGTTTAAGAATCGATTCGCTTCCACACGAGTGGTTTTCATGGAGGAAAGGTCGACCAACTCAGACGTCCAGATGGAGGGATGCGAGAAAATATTCAAAATTATTTGGGTAGAAATTGAGTTATACATTTTAGACTGGCCAGTGCTGGCAGATTAATTCGAATTTGGAGCTGAAAGCAGCCACGTAGAAAAGATAACAGGACCAATCAGCCGGTTCTTTAACGTCCACTAGGAGACCGTACTACCTGCTTATACTAACCCTTAGCGAACGCCGACCTCTTTGTAGAGAGGGATTACAAACGTTCAGGGTTGATACATCACCCAAGTGGTACCGGTCGGCAGAGACGGTCGCCGACTGACAGAGGTCCAGATGGGGATGGCAAGAAAACTTGCAAAATTCAAAGCGTTTAGATAACGCATGAATTTATCTGTGTAGAACTGGATTGTAGATAATCGATTGGCAGTTCCGATTAGTTTGAATTTGAGTTAGGATATTCCCGTTACACAGAAAATGATAACGGAACCGATTTGTTGGTTCTTTACAGTCATTGGAAAACACTCTGCACCTAATCTTTAACTAAATTTGACATCCTTTGCAGAGAGAATTAATAATGTTTAAGAATCGATTCGCTTCACACGAGTGGTATTCATGGAGGAATAGGTCGACCAACTCAGACGTCCAGATGGAGGGATGCGAGAAAATATTCAAAATTATTTGGGTAGTAGAATTGAGTTATTTTAGATGGCCAGTGCTGGCAGATTAATTGAATTTGGAGCTGAAGTTAGCCACGTAGAAAAGATAACAGGACCAATCAGCCGGTTCTTTAACGTCCACTAGGAGACCGTACTACTCACTGCTTATACCTAACCCTTAGCGAACGCCGACCTCTTTGTAGAGAGGGATTACAAACGTTCATTGATACACTCCACTATGGTACCGGTCGTGCAGAGACGGTCGCCCGACTGACAGAGGTCCAGATGGGGATGCAAGAAAACTTAAAATCTTTAGATAACGCAGTGATTTATCTGTGTAGAACTGGATTGTAGATAATCGATTGAGTTCGGCCATTAGTTTGAATTTGAGTTAGGATATTCCCTTACACAGAAAATGATAACGGAACCGATTTGTTGGTTCTTTTACAGTCATTGAAAACACTTCTACCTAATCTTACTTTGACATCCTTTGCAGAGACGAATTAATAATGTTTAAGAATCGATTCCTTCACACGAGTTTTTCATGGAGGAATAGGTCGACCAACTCAGACGTCCAGATGGAGGGATAGAAAATATTCAAAATTATTTGGGTAGTAATTGAGTTATACATTTTAGACTGGCCAGTGCTGGCAGATTAATTAATTTGGAGCTGAAAGCTTAGCCACGTAGAAAAGATAACAGGACCAATCAGCCGGTTCTTTAACGTCCACTAGGAGACCGTACTATGCACTGCTTATACCTAACCCTTAGCGAACGCCGACTTTTGTAGAGAGGATTACAAACGTTCAGGGTTGATACACTCCCACCTAAGTGGTCGCAGAGACGGTCGCCCGACTGACAGAGGTCCAGATGGTGCAAAAATTCAAAAGCGTTTAGATAACGCACTGTTATCTGTGTAAATATTTAGATAATCGATTAGGCAGTTCCCGATTAGTTTGAATTTGAGTTAGGATATTGTTACAAAAAGATAACGGAACCGATTTGTTGGTTCTTTTACAGCATTGGAAAACACTTCTGCACCTAATCTTTAACTAAATTTGACATCCTTTGCAGAGAAATTAAAATGTTTAAGAATCGATTCGCCCCCGAGTGGATTTATGGAAATAGGTCGACCAACCAGACGTCCAGATGGAGGGATGGAGAAATATTCAAAATTTTTTATGAAGAGTTATACATTTTAGATCCAGTGCGGGATTAATTCGAATTTAGCTTAGCCACGTAGGATAACCCAATCAGCCGGTTCTTTAACGTCCACTAGGAGACCGTATTGCACTGCTTATACCTAACCCTTAGCGAACGCCGACCTTTTGTAGAGAGGATTACAAACGTTCAGGGTTGATACACCCCCCAAGTGGTACCGGTCGGCAGACGGTCGCCCCTGACAGAGGTCCAGATGGGGATGCAAGAAAACTTAAAATTCAAAAGCGTTTAGATAACGCAGGATTTATCTGTGTAGAACTGGATTGTAGATGATTTGGACAGTTCGGGCCGATTAGTTTGAATTTGAGAGGATATTTTTACACAGAAAATGATAACGGAACCGATTTGTTGGTTCTTTTACAGTCATTGGAAAACACTTTGCACCTAATCTTTAACTTTTGACATCCTTTGCAGAGAAATTAATAATGTTTAAGAATCGATTTTCCCACACGAGTTTTTTGGAGGAATAGGTCGACCAACTAGACGTCCAGATGGAGGGACGAGAAAATATTCAAAATTATTTGGGTAGAATTGAGTTAAATTTAACCCAGTTCTCAGATTAATTTTTGGTGAAAGAGCCACGAAAAAGATAACAGGACCAATCAGCCGGTTCTTTAACGTCCACTAGGAGACCGTACTACTGCACTGCTTATACCTAACCCTTAGCGAACGCCGACCTCTTTTGTAGAGAGGGATTACAAACGTTCAGGGTTGATACACTCCCACCTAAGTGGTACCGGTCGTGCAGAGACGGTCGCCCGACTGACAGAGGTCCAGATGGGGGATGTGCAAGAAAACTTGCAAAATTCAAAAGCGTTTAGATAACGCAGTGATTTATCTGTGTAGAACTGGATTGTAGATGATCGATTGGACAGTTCGGGCCGATTAGTTTGAATTTGGAGTTAGGATATTCCCGTTACACAGAAAATGATAACGGAACCGATTTGTTGGTTCTTTTACAGTCATTGGAAAAACACTTCTGCACCTAATCTTTAACTAAATTTGACATCCTTTGCAGAGACGAATTAATAATGTTTAAGAATCGATTCGCTTCCACACGAGTGGTACCTTTCATGGAGGAATAGGTCGACCAACTCAGACGTCCAGATGGAGGGATGCGAGAAAATATTCAAAATTATTTGGGTAGTAGAATTGAGTTATACATTTTAGACTGGCCAGTGCTGGCAGATTAATTCGAATTTGGAGCTGAAAGCTCCTAGCCACGTAGAAAAAGATAACAGGACCAATCAGCCGGTTCTTTAACGTCCACTAGGAGACCGTACTACTGCACTGCTTATACCTAACCCTTAGCGAACGCCGACCTCTTTTGTAGAGAGGGATTACAAACGTTCAGGGTTGATACACTCCCACCTAAGTGGTACCGGTCGTGCAGAGACGGTCGCCCGACTGACAAAGGTCCAGATGGGGGATAACGGAACCGATTTGTTGGTTCTTTTACAGTCATTGGAAAAACATTTCCGCAGCGATTACACCTAACCTTTAACTAACTTTGACCTTCTTTGCGGGGAGGGTTTAGGGTTGATAAATACCCATAAGAGTGAAGAGACGGTCGACCAATTAATAGAGGTCCAGATGGAAAAATATAAAACTATTTTTTGAATCCAAAAAGCGGTTCATTTTTGCAGTAAATTGTGCACGTAATGAAAATAATTTGCAGATAATAAACAGTTTATTTTGGACCGGCTAATTCGAATATGGAGCTGAAAGCTACTTCTACTTACATAAAAAAAAGATAATGGAACCGATTGGTGGACTCTTTTACAGATATTATGAGGGTACCATTTCTGCTTTGCCTATACCTAATCCTCAGCATTGATTTATTTTGTAGAAAGGGCTTGCAAACGTTCGCGTTAATATACTACCACGCAAAAAAATCGATAATACAATGAATTGTAAATCGGTTGCAAATAACGAAACAATAGTCGAGCTATTAAGGTATGGATTTTAACCGCCTCACCGTAAGTGCTACATTATAAGCTAAATTACTATTCCAATTAAAACATCATAAACTGTTGTATTTCTTCTTTAACTATCCACATTTTTGATGTCATATTTGATACCTGCAATTGTAAGTAACCCATGCGTACCACCAATTATGTGTAGCGCTACACAACTGCATATCTTTATTGCAAATCATTCCCAACAACCGACCATTTGAATATCCACGTTGATGAAATTTTTAAAAACTATTCTTTTTGAAAGTGTGGGAATAATTTACGAGCGACATGTTCAGCCTTATTCCTTTATCATGCATCCCATTATTAGTAGAAAAATAACAAACGACTTACCAATTGTTGAGTTGAGGGGCTCTGCATTCACCTAACCCACAGAAAACGTTAAATTTTCTATTAGGTCGGGGAAGGGGTGTTTACGCACCATTTCCATAACCGGGGCGCGCGTGAACTCACTCGATCCGCTGGTGGTGAGAAGATTTCTTCCAAGCTGGGAACAGCATACAAGGAACGTTTCGGGCGAAACACCAAAACCGTTCAAAAATTTTAATGGGAAAACTTGCGTCCGCTCGCGCGCGCTGCTATTAACAACTGACCGAATATCTGCTATGCAGCTAACTTGAAGTAAAAAGTTTGCTTTTTTGCAAACCTAACGAAGGATGCCGTGATATAAGAACTACACCGTTGTTATCGAGTAGGTAATGATTGAATAACAGTTTTGTTTTTGATAACATTATGTATGGTATTGATATAAGTAGATTGAACTTAATGCAAACATAAGCGTTTAATTACACTTTATCTCTATATGCTATTTACAAAATATTAATAATTAATAAAGACTTCCGGTCATCTACAGGAGTAGTCAAACCAAAATATTTTCTAGTAATTTTCTAATCTATTTTTTGCGCACCGTTTATTTTCTGCTCGTTAATCAATAACGCCGCATATTTTACGGTACTTAACAGAGAAAAAGGCATCTTTATATCTAGTATACTACCCAAGAAGTGGAATTTGTTGTCAATTTTTAGAGCTTCATTGACCAAGAAGGAGTAGGAATAGGGGGTTGGTCTATTTAACGTTCCACTCTGCTTTCAAATGATCTTGATCAAAATAAATTGATTGGAAATAAGTTTAACTATATTTTATAGCAATTTTATAGCAATAGCTTGTAATTGACGTGTATAAAGTAAGAAAAACTAAAAGATTAAGAATTTTTTCTAATGCAAGTTGAAACATTGATGTTTATCTGTAGTCTACTTTTTTACTTTTGGTGGAGGTGTCTGCTTTATTAAGAAATCTACCACAGATAAATGGTAATATAATGATGATAACTTTATTCTATTACAATTCTAATATTTTTAAAGCAATTTTAAGTAAAAATAATAATTTTTATGCTAATTCTCCTCCCAAATCGGGCCATGGCCTCCTTCAGTTTTTCCCCCCATCTTCTTCTGTCTGCTGCATAGGCTTTCCAATTCCGTATTTTCAGGAGGTTTGCAGCATCTTCCGCAACGTTGTCTTCCCATCTTTTCTTGGGTCTTCCTACAGGTCTTCTCCCTTCCATTTTCCCCACAAGGGCTCTCTTGGGTATTCTTGCTTCTTCCATCCTGATGACGTGTCCAGCCCATCGTAATCTGTTTATTCGTATGTATGTCTCAATTGCTGGTTCTTTAAGATGTTGGTATAGCTCATGGTTATAGCGTATTCTCCAAATGCCATCCTCACGTACTGGTCCAAGTATTCGTCGTAGTATTTTCCTCTCAAACCTGTTCACCGTTTCTATTGCTTTCTGATTGAGAGTTCATCTTTCGCTGCCATAACATAGCACAGGTTTTATTATTGTTTTGTAAATTCTGATCTTTGTGTGTCTGTGTAAGTCTCTGGATTTAAAAATTGGCAACAGGGCGAAATATGTTTTGTTTGCTAGAGTTATCCTTCTGCGAATTTCTGCATCTTCATTTCCGTCACTTGTGATTGTAGCACCTAGATATGTGAAATGTTGCACTACTTCTATGTTGTCGTCACCTATTGTTATATTTTGTCGAATTCTATTTGACCTTGTCTGCTTCAGCATCTTTGTTTTTTCCACGTTTATGGACAGTCCAACATCCTTTGCTCCATTTTCTAATTCTATGTATGCTTCTTTTGCTCCAGCAATTGTTCTTCCCATTATGTTAATGTCATCCGCATATGCTGCCAATTGAGTGGACTTATTGAATAGTAGATTGTTTCTGTTAACTGACATCTTTCTTACTGCATACTCTAAGGCTATGTTAAATAGCATCGGCGCTAGGCCGTCCCCCTGCTTTAATCCTTGCGTTATTGTTATTGGGTCTGTCAATTGGTTTTGTATTCTTATGTGTGCTTCGGTGTTTGTCATTGTCATTCTGACAAGTCTGATTAGTTTTACAGGTATGTTAAAATCCAACATGATCTGATATAGTTTCTCTCTGTTGATATTATCGTATGCTTGGCGGAAGTTTACGAATATTTGGTATATGTCGATGTTATATTCCTAACTTTTGCTTAGAATTTGTTTGACAGTGAACCGTTGATCAGTGGTCGATCTTCCAGATCTGAATCCAGATTGGTATTCTCCTACGATATTCTCAGTGATCGGTTGCAGCTTTTTACTTAGTATGTACATGAATGCTTTATATGTTGTGCATAATAGTGAAATACCTCTGTAGTTCTTGCATTGTAATTTATGCTAATTATCAACGTGAAATATATTTGTACTTATCGTTGTGTTTAATATTTTGCTTAACAGCAACTTTAAACCGATGTATCTGTTTTACTATTTTTATTATTAGTAATTAATGCATATTTACAATTTGCTCTTTTAGATATAATAATAAGCAAATTGGTTTACAGATTATGACGTAAGTGAAGAGTTGTCCAGTAATAATACTCCGGAAATTCATTAATAATTGCAAATATAGGAGTAACATATTCTAAATATATGTTTATAATTATAATTGAAAAAGTTTTTTTTACCGTTCCAGAGTATTAGGCCAATGTCTTTTTAATCTTCTTTGCACTGCAGGAAGAGTACTTAAGTGGTTGACTAAATCATTAGTGTCCTGGGAGGCGATGTAAGTAGCTGGTAGCTAGCTGGCAAATTTCGTCATTTATGTAGAATATATCCTAATCTTCGTGGAGAGTTTTATTACTGCCGTACCACGTAGCATCGTCTATTATTCTTAGTATTTTGGATTCGATCCTATGAATTTTTATATTCGATGGCTTGGCACAACCCCAAAGCTGGATACCATATGTCCAAGGGGACACGGTGGCTCAGATGGTTCAACCAGTTGGCCTGTCCTCTAGCCGGCGCGCGCGAGTTCGAGTCTCGCTCAACCCAGTGGTATGTGTGAATGTGTTGTTCTAGAATTAAGTGCATGTTAGTGGGCATAATAAGCCCTTGAGGCTACAGTGCCTGTAAGTGCGCTAAAAAAACCATATGTCCAAATTGGTTTTATTACACATTTGTACAACAGTTTGTTACACATGGTAAGTTTGGATTTGCGTTCAGTTAGTCAGTTAATTTGCCATAATTTGAGGTTGGTTTAATTTTTTCCGTTATTATATGAGGGTTTCACGTCAATTTTGTATCCATCTTTATTTCCAAATATTTTACTTCATTCTTAACAGATATCCATACCCCGTTCATTAAGACTTTAGGGCAGTTTAATTGCCGGGTTGTAAAAGTGATTTGAACTGACTTTTCTTTGTTTTAATTTTATTCTCCAATTATCAAACCTTGACATTGTAGATTCTTAGAGGCAATTACAGCAGTATCGTCTGCGAAAGTAGCAAGCGTTGTATTGTTTGTAGTTGGGATATCGGTGGTAAACAGGAGGTATAAAAAAGGACCTAATACACTACCTTGAGAAATACCCGAGTTAATCAGGTAGTAGTTGAACGTCTCGGTATTAAATTTGGCTTAGAAATATCTGTCAATAAGATAAGCTTTAGAAAAAGAAGATAAGGAGTAGGTAGGGTAAGTTTTAGCTTGTATAATAAACGAGGATGCAATACACGATCAAAAACCTATTTAATATTTAGGAAGACAGCTGTGCCTAGTTTTATTTTTCTTTGAGACTTTTGATTATTCTATTTACTATTTTATCTGTTGAACAGTCGAGTGGTTTTTAGGAAATCCGAATTGGTATGATAGTATTTTCTCATAATTTCCCCCATAATTATTTTTAACAGCAATATTTCAAATATTTTTATCATGATGAGTAGCAGACTTATTGGTCGATATGAAGATGCAACATTTATTGGTTTTCCGGGTTTGTAAATCATAACCATTTGGTCAAATTTCCAAACTGCTGGGTAATAGGTTAGCCTGAGCATACTGTTGTATATAGTACTTAGTAAAACTAACGCTTTTCCCCGAAGCTGCTTGTGTATTTCGCCTGTTATTAAATCAAATCCGTGTGCTTTGTGGTTTTAGAACTTTGTAATTTCTTTTTTAACTTCGGCTGGCAAGAACGGCTTTGTTGGCAAAGTCATAGTGCATGGAATATTTAGGAAATTTTCTATGTTGTCATCGTCATTGTTGACACTTGGATGCGGTAGTCTAAAGATTTCAGATATATGTTCTGCGAAGATTGATGCTTTTTCAGGTTTGTCCTGCCCCAGGTGCCATCTTGCTTTCCAATTGGAGATATGTGGGTGGTTGGCCTTTGAATTTTTTCATAACCTTCCATATAGAGTGATCTTACTTTGATAAGTTTGTGATGTAAGTTTCAAATGTAGCATTCCGTGTTTCTTGAAGAGCTATTTTAGTTTTCTCGCTAACCTATTATATTCATTTCTGTCAATGGGATTTCTACTTCTCTACCATCTGCACCTTGCTCTTCTTTTTTCCGCTACAAGTTTTCGAAGGAATAATGGAGTATTAGCTATTATTTTGTTGTCTCTTGATGTAACTGGAGTAGATTTCCAGGATGCTTTTTAGATTAAACATGTGATGTATTGTGCAGCTTTTTAGATTAAACATGTGATGTATTGTGCAGCACTACCAATTTCATCGAACTCTTTAATTTTAAGGCTAAGGTTGATAGTTTCCTCAAAGTAGGTTTGGAATAATTTCAATCTGTTTTAAGTGACGTTACTTTGGGAATTTCAGATCTATTGATGATGGGTGTGCTAAGGTTAGCAACAACGGGAGTGTGGTCTGTTGATGGATCTCAGTTTGATTCAACTTTAAGGTAATTTGAAGCTATGCCTGTACTTACAAAGGGATTAATTAAATCAGGAAGCTTATTGGAGCTTATTGGAAAATTTTCGGCCCTTCAGCATTCATTTTAATGTCATTTTGGAGAGTGAGAATATAAATCTAAAATCTGAAACCTAAAAATGTTATTTTTGTTTTATTCTTGGATTTTACTTAGCCTTTTATGGGTTTTGAAGTTATTCAAATACCATGGTATTCAAATACTGTTCAACATACCTATTGTTTTTTTCCTCATCAATGCAATTATGTTATTCATAAGAAAGAGTTTATAAACTTCATGGGATTTTTCAACGTCTACATTTATAAATAACTCGTTGTCTTTACTGGATTTAATACATGAAACTCATGTCCAAACCGTTATATTCATCTTGCGTGCTCAACATATGTTTTTCATTCCGTAAGTCGTAATCGCTAGATTTAGATTTAATTTTTCTTTTTTTATACATGACTTGATCAGTATTTCATATTTTGTGTTTTTTCCAAATGTAATCCTGATGGCCAGTTTTCTACGTTGATATTGCTTCTATTTTTCACAGAAGTATTTATTTTTTATTTTTCGTAAAATAGGAAAATATTTATAGTAAAATAGTACTGCAATACCGCAAAACGTAAACACAACACATTTTCTCTTTCTCTTTTTTGTTTTCAGTCTTTCGACTGGTTTAACAGTTCTCCACATATGTCGATCTTGTGTCATTTCTTTCAGTTCCTTACAGGTGCTTGCTTTTACATCACTTATTATTTGTTTATTATTTTATTATATTTCAGTCGTGATTGTCCTCTCTGGTTCTTTTCTTTATACTTGTCTTTCTATGATTTTGTTTAGCATGTCTTTGTCTCGTAGGATATGGCCTATAAGTTGACATTTGTTTTTGTATTCTCTTCATTTATTTTCTTTCTTCTGAGAACTTCCTCATTTGTTGTTTTTCTATCCAACTAATTTTGAGTATTTTTCTGTAGTGCCATAGTTTCAGTGCTTTCAAGTGTTTTCTTTCTGGTACTCCAAAGATCCAGCTTCCGCATTCATGCAGTGCAACGCTCATACAAAGGATCGTAAAACAGCTTTCTTTGTCTGTAGAGAGATGTTTTTTGATGTCATTAAATACTTTTTGTTAAGACATGCTTTTTTGCTTGTTGGATACGACTTTTTATTTCTTTCTTGAATCTTCCATCTCTGCTAATTTTGCTGTCCAAATATGTGAATTCGTCTACTTCTTGTATTTCTCCATTGTCGATCTTAATGTGCGTTTGTATTCTGTGTATCGATCTGGTACATACTATAACTTTTATCTTTTTCTTGTTTAGTTTCATATTATTCTCATTGTGAGGTATGTTATTCAATGTGGTTATATCTTCTTGTAGTTCGTTTTCATCATTTGAGGGTAGTACAATGTCAGCCAATCTAATTGTTTTTATGTTCAGTCAGTGGATTTTGATTCCTTCTTTTTTTCGAAGATTAACATGTCTATGAATTTTTGTATGGGTATGTTAAATAGTAGAGATGACATTGTGCATTCTTGTCTCATTTCCTCTTTTATTGTTATTTCCCTCTGCGTTGATTTTTATTATTCCTTTTAGGTTCATATACAGATTTTATATAAACCTTCTGTAATTGTAGTCTAATATTTTTAATAACTTAAACATCGTGTCCCATTTGACATTTTTCGGCGTCAATAAAAGCTGCATACATTTTTTTGTATTATTTCACTGTCTTTTCTATAATCATTCTTAGTGCTAATATTGCTTTTCTTGTGCGCATGTATAAATTCAGAGTGGTTATAATCTTTATCTATAACCGAAACGACGTACATACATGTGAATCGCTTAAAATTTCAGATTATTATTAAAATAATACTTGTTAACTTGATAAAATACTTCAAAATGCACTGCTATCTGATCAAATTATTTGTATTAAAAAAAATAAAAATTGTTGCAGAAACATCAGCCCTTGCGTTAAATGACAATTAACATAACCAATGAGAATATGTTAAATTTGTATAATAAAGTTCTTTTGGAAAAGTAGCCCAATACAAGCAACACTTGGTTATTTTGATTCTTCTATGCTCAAGACATTTTCTTCAACTTTTAAGTTGAAATCGCTATTCTTATCACCGGGGTCATCACTGTCAGCTTAAATTCCTTCTTCATCAGTAAAATTTGACGTTAAGTTGAAATTATCTACGACTCCACCCTTGAACTGCCAAAGTCTCCTTAATTATAAAGTTGTAACTACGCAATCTACTTTAAACTAAGTTATCGCCATTCCTTTTAAGCTTGACGACGGGTGGTTATAAGAAAATTTAAAATTGTAGATATTACAATGATTTCAAATGTGTCAGTACTGTCGGACCCTGTATATAATATAGTTAGTTCCCCGTAACAGGCCTTGAAGGCCCTTTGGGGTCGTAACAGGATAGGTCTGTTACAATCTAGAGCCTACGGTACACAAGGGTAGTAACGTGGCTAGCGTTACGTACCGACCGCCTATTATTACCCCAGAGTTTGACCTCTAGATACTCTTGGTTTCGTAGTCTAGCGACCTATCCACTAAGCCACCACGGCTCCCTGTATATAATATACCTATTAATTTTTTGTTGAAGTTCCTATACCAAAAATTTTAGAACATTTAAAAAGCTAGATTTTGTGTAAACTTATACATTCTTTAGTTACTTGCTAATGGTACTTTTTTGATGACTGCTGTTTTAATTACATCTCTGTCCAAAAAATTAGTTGATGAAAAGTGTTTTTAAACTAAATTTAATAACTCTTATAATATGACCTTTGATATTAATTCTTATGGCTATAAAAATAATTAACTTAATAGATTTTATTATTAGATTTGTATTAAACTAAAGCTATCTTCAGATACACAAAAGATTTTTGTAACTTACCCATTTTGTTGCTCCTCAATTATGTCTATTTTGAACTACTAATGGTTGATGTGGTCATCATTTATATATGAATTACATATTTAGTAAGATATATCATAATCTAAAAGGACATTTATCATATATAGTACATGCAGAGTAAACTTGGAAAATGCGTGTTATTAAATGCGGTTTCACTCAACCTACAAACATAAAGTGACCATATCATCTGCATAAGTAGCTGATGTTATTAGACGAAATGTAAGTAGGTCAACTGTATATAAAAAATATAATATTGGACCTAGGGCACTACCTTGTGGAACGCGAAATGAGATGAATTGAAGAGTCGTGGTTTCGTCTTTGTATTTTATCAAGAAATGGCGATTTGAATTGTAAAACTTTAACAGTTTATAAGGTAGGGTAAGTATCTTTTTAGTTTGCAGCATAAGCCTTAATGCCCTGTCAAATGCTTACTTCACGTCCAAAAACACCACAAAACAGGATCGCTTTTTCTCCAAATTTCTGTATATTTTGCCAACTATCCTGTACACCTGCCCCATGATGCCGTGGTGATTTCAGAAGCCAAATTGGTGATTAGAGATGAATTCTTGGTTGTCCAGGATTGGCATTATTCTACATAAAATCAGTTTTTTAAAAACCTTTGACAGGTTAGGGAGTAGGCTGTTAATTCTGCTGGCGATTTACCTGGTTTCGGTAGCATGATAATTTGTGCTGTTTTCCATTGGCTTGGAAAGTGGCGAGTTATGAGAATTATATTGTATAGGCGTGTAAAAGCTTGACAATTGGGCCAGTAATTATATCATAACTTGGAGCAATTTTTGTGTTGACCTTGTTTATTTCTTCTTTTACCTCTTTGATGGTTAAAAGTTTAAGAGGTAGACTTATTTGGAATAGTGAATCTAGGAATGCGAGGATTTCTGTTTTTCTGTCTGCGAGCTGATAAGGGAAAGGTGTAAAGACTTTGGTGAAATGTTCGGCAAAGGCATTCGCCTTTTCTTGGTTGCTGCGAAAACAGTTTCCATTTTCCTTTTTAACAGGGGGCATGTGTAGGATTAGTTTTTTAAATTTTCGTACTGCTTTCCATAGCGAGTAGTCTGTTTGTTTATTTTCACTGAGGTTTCCTAGGTAGTCCTGAATTCTTTGATAAATAAAAGTGCTCATGCGGGTCGTACTCAGCACTAGTACAGCAAGACTTACTTCCTTAGAGTCAACGTTGTTAATAGATGAGTTATACAAGTATGTTATATGTTGGTTATAACATTGAAATACTTTTTATAAGGGCAATTTAGTTTTCTGAAGAATCAACATACCTGATCACACACGCACGCCAATACTAAACAAGTTGAGAGGAAATCACACGGTTACACGTTTAAGAAAAATTCCAACAGTATTATTAAAAATCATTTTATCTATGCGTGTTTGATGCTATTTTTAAGGGTTGTCAAGGGCCAACTACATTGAGCCGGGTAATGCAGATTTTTTTCTTTCCCACAACTAATTTTTAATTAACCAACAAATGAATTGACTAAAGCAGACAGTTATACACAGAATATTTGAACGACTAATGTTTACTGCAAGATTTGATGTTATAAGGACACCAAATCCTTATTTATTTATTTTTTTTGAAACCATTTTACCCATTTATCACTTTTAATTTAATCATCTGTTAAATGTCACCGGGTTTGTTATTATTACAATATTTTGTTTAATAATGAAAACATCAAAAATTATGCTTCTATATTACACACTGAATTCATAAAAGGAATTGAGAGAATTGTCGAAAATTCTATATGCTCAAACTCACGTAAACAGGTACAAAACGCGGAAAAAGATAGAAAATACTTACATAGCTGAGCAGCAGAAATGTGCTTGAAAGAATGCACGCGGAATGTATAAATAATTAATCAGTTCCGACATAATTAAGTTTCACTCCGCAAAATTGATATTAGCTTTCATTCATCCACTACAGGCCAAATTAAAATGAATGCGGTGAAGGTAAATTGGAAGTTTAACATAAATTTTAATACTTTGTATCTGCACAAGTCCGGCGAATTATGTTAATTGACACGTTAAGCAGATGGGCGCAAATAATGAGCTGTCTAATGAAATTGCAGATCTGCGTCCGATTTTTAAAGCTATATATTAAGGTCTTAGAAGAAATCTTATTTACTAGGTTTAATATTAAAACATTTGATTTGAACAATAAAAAAATTATACAAGATACTTCAAAATAAAAATTAACATTTAAAATTTTAATTTAGTATTTATTACTAATCTTTTTATGATTTTTGTTTTTCTTTTTTAATTATTAGATTCAAATATAAATTATAAAGTTATCATCTTGAAGGTATTGTTTTACCACGCCATATATCTGGTATGAACAGAAAATAATAAGTAAATTCTTAATATTTTCCAAAATCTGCATTATTTTTATTATGTAATACGAGATATTTTTAAAAGATACCAAAATATGATGACATTTTTCACCAAAAACAAACAAAAAACTTCTCTGAAACGTGGCTCAAAAAATTCTTTTGCAAAATGAATATATCTGACGTTCTTTTCCTACGACAAAATTAATATAAAAAAAGTGTATGCTGATGGACTTTTACAAAAATTATGCTACAGTAAATTGACAACGCTTTTTAAGAATTAGGCGGTATGAATTTGATGTTTTTTCACTTAGCTTTTTGCTATGTCATTTATCATTTACAGGTGTTGATTGATATTTAAGAATAATTCACAATCTTAATTTTTTTAATATAATTTTTCACATCAATGGGGTCTTTCAAGATCAGGTCTCTTAACTGAGAATATCTAAGAATAACTATAACTCCTGCATTAGAAATGCAGAAAGTGTACTTTTTTATTAATGGTTTTTAGAAAAACGAACAGGTTAAGATAATTTTGTAACATTTAACCATTTCAATTTGCATAATAAACATCTTTGACAATATAAAAATTTTCCAAGTTTCGTTTACAGATCAATAATAAGAAAACAAATTAATTCATGAATAGTAGTGTTCCAGCACATTTCTCAGTTCTTTCTAAAAGCCTCCAAAATGTCGTCTGTAAAAGAAGATGGATTGCTAAATAGCAGAGGTGTAGCAAAATGGCTGCCTAATATCTAATGTAAATCCGTTAAATATTTGTTCTCTGAGGATATTTACTATGTATTTTAGTTTATTTTAAATTATTAATGTTGAAAATTTACAGCAAAAGAATTGATTATAATACGTAATACTTCAGGGATGTAAGAAAAAGCGGGGCAATATTTTATGCGACGAATTAACGAGTGCATTGCAAGCAGAGGCAGGCATTGTGAACATTTTCTGTAAAACGTCCAAAAAACATGTATTTTTAATTCAGGCTAAAAGTATCTTTTGTTATTTACATATTTTTTCTTATTTTGATATTTACGTGGTTAACAGATGGATTAGGTATGAAAACACAACTACCAATTTTCAAAATTTGAGCATTCACATCAAACTATTTTCCGAATAATGTAAGACATTGACTCTCAACAAGTGCAGGTTCAAATTCCCATATATTGTTTCGAACATTGACCTTCCCACACCAAAAATAGTAATATATCAGAGATCTGGGGTTTCTAGACTGAAATTTTTAATAATTTTAGTTGAAATAGTTTACAGATTATACTATCTTTTAAGAACTGTATCTCTCACAGAAAATATTTTTTACCCATCTTCGTGAAAGGCTAATTACAACAAAAAGCCGAAACCTCTTGAACGTTATAACAGACGACAACTACGAGCATTGATTCACCGGAGAACCCACATATTAGTTAACGAGCCCGAATGAAGTTCCAGATCTCCTTGACTTTTGCGTTACAAAAGACATCACCTCAAACTACACTGAAATCGAATCAAGCTTAGAACTGTCCTATCACTCTGTCAGTTAATAACTATACGATTAAAAAAGACGGGAACTGTACATTCACCGCAAATTGGGAACTTTTTCAAAGATACATTAAAGCAAACCTAACTCTTCGGATACACACAAAAGCACTCGAAGATATCGACCTTAGGGTGCAGCATCTAACCACTGTCATTCAAAAAGCTGCGCGGAACTCTACGCCCACCAAAAAATGCCACAATAACAATACACCACTTTGTATACGGGAATTAGTGGCCAGGGGTAGATGGCAAAGGTTGCACGACTCAGAAGATCGACAAACCTTTAATAAATTAGCTCGAGTAGTCAACAGAATTCTCCACGAATTTAAAAATTCAACATTCTAAGAATATCTCACACACCTGAAGAAAGGTGACCATTCAGTTTGGAAGGCTGACAGAAAATTCAAGAGACCACAACTTGCAACCTCACCTATTAACACTGCACACGGACACTGAACTCGAACTAACTAAGAAAAAGTTGACACTTTTGCAGAACATTTGTCTACCATCCACCTCCAGATCAAACAGACAGTGAAATCGAAAACCTTCTAGATATACCATGTTAATTATCACTTCCTATCAAGCCCGTTTCGCCAGCTGAAAAGGAAATTAGTAAATTGAATGCAAATCTTCAGTCTATTATCTCATAACCAGGCAAGTACTATAAAACCTACCAAAAAAGCTGTGGTTCTAATAACAACTATATATAAGAGCACGACAGCCGCGAGGTAAAGGCCTCAACCTGCCAAACTGGCGCACGGCGGCTCCGGGTTCGAACCCCGGCAATGACAAAACCATTTAATGCTTTCCGGCCGTCATACAAACACCTTTGGCGGTCGTAAAAAGTACATTCACTATCCACTCGCCAACCCGCCCGGCAAGCGTGGCGTGCCAAATCCCCCCCAAAAAGGGAGGCCTATGCTCAATACTGGGCGCTAAAAAAAAGGCTGAAAAAAAATAAGAGCATGTTAAGCCTTTCATACTACCCTCTTGTATGAAAATAGGCCAAACTAGTCATGATACTCAAACCGGAAAAACCACCCGAAGACCAAACATCGTACAGACTGATCAGTTTGCTTCCCCAATTAAGCAAGTTGTTCAAAAAGTTACTGCTGCAAAGACTTTGTAAGATGACGACTTAGACCTGCTATTGCCTACTCATCAGTTTGGATTTCTATCAGGGCATTCAACAAAATCAAATTGTACTGTCTTGAGAAAAATTAATGCTATACTTCGGTATTTATGAATGTTGCCCAAGCGTTAGGCAGAGTGTGGCATATTGGACTGTTACACCAACTAAAAACTCATCTACCAAATCTATATTACCTTTTGTTCAAGTCTTTCAGTCTATTCAGTAAAATATAAAGACGCCTTCGTTCGGTATCCTTGAGGGGAGTGTACTTGGTCCCCTTCTCTATCTAATATACGCAGCTGATATCCCCGAAACTCTAAACATCATAATGACTATCTTTGCTGATGATGTTGCAGTACTCTTCACCCATCAGAATCCAAACACTGACGGTGAACACATATAACAAAGTTTAGATACTGTTAGTGAATGGTTCAACTGTTGTAAAATAGAAGTAAACTAATATAAATCAGTGCAGCTCACACTTACAACTCGATATAATATATGTCCTCCAGTCTACGCCACCCTTGTTGCTATGCCAGTGAAAACAGAAGCGAAATATTTGGGTTTCCACCTGGAACAACGCCTGACTTGGAAACGACACATACAAATGAAAAAACAACAACTCAACTTAAAGTTTTAAGAAATATACTGGCTGCTTTCAAAACGAATCTTGAAACCAAAATGCCCCTCTATATAAAAGCGTTATACGACAAATTTTGACATACACACATCAACTATGGGGATGTGCGAAATTATCAAATATACCAAGTGTACAAGTATGAAGTGCGGATTTGAGACAACAGATGGTGCGCCAATGCAGTGTAGAGTACAAAAATTTTGTTGTGCCACCAACAAGAGTCAACGTATACAAATGATAAGTTAAAAAAGTGTTTGCATAGTATTGTTTTGCTGTGTTCAATATGTCGAAATTTGTGCCAAATAGGGAGAATTCGCGGAAAGTATTAATTTTCGTTTTCATTTGAAGAAAACTGCTGCTGAATCATACCGATGGTGAACATGCTCCATCGCAAGATACGTGTGAACGATAGTTTCGGAGTTTCAAAAGTGGTGATTTTGATGTTGCAGACAAGGAACACGGAAAACCGCCAAAAAAGTACGAAAATATGGAATTGCAAGCATTGTTGAACGAAGACGATTCACAAACACAAAAACAACTCGCATAGCAATTGAACGTTAGTTAATAAGCTGTTTCCAATCGCCTACGAGAGATGGGAAAGATTCAGAAGGTCGGCAGATGGATACCACACGAGCTGAACGAGAGGCAGATGGAAAGGCGCAAAAACACATCTGAAAATTTGCTCGAATGATACAAAATAAAGTCGTTTTTGCATCGTATCGTTACTGGGGATGAAAAGTGGATATATTTTGAGAATCCCAAGCGCAAAAAATCATGGGTAAACCGAGGCACACCATCCACATCAACCGCAAGACCGAATCGCTTTGGCAGGAAAACGATGCTCTGTGTTTAGTGGGACCAGAAAGGTGTGGTCTATTATGAGCTGTTAAAGCCTGGTGAAACGATTAATACTAAACGCTACCAACAACAATTGATCGATTTGAATCGTTTGCTGCTCGCAAAAGGACCAGAATATTGGAAAAGGCAACACAAGATCATTTTCCTCCATGACAATGTTCCATCACATACAGCGAAACCGGTTCGTGATACGTTGGAAGTACTCAACTGGGAATTGCTACCCCTGCGGCTTACTCGCCAGACTTGGCTCCTTTCGATTACCACTTGGTGAGCAGCGCTTGGTTCGTTCGAAGATGTGAAAAAAATGGATCAATAAATGGTTTGTGGCAAAACGGGAAGATTTTTACTGGCGTGGTAACCACAAATTACCCGAAAGATGGGAAAATATGTAACTAGCAATGGAACATATTTTGAATAAACCACTTTTTATTATTCTTCCGAATTTAAAGTGTTTTTTGGGAAAAAGTCCACATTTGATATTTGTACATCTGGTAAACATTATCCAACTGTTCCAATCTACAAGAACTCTTAGTAATCTTAGACGAACCTTGGTATGTAAGCAACCAGACCATCCATAAGGCCCTAGGTGTGCCCTTATTCAAGAAGAAGCAAGGTAGTTCGCCAATCTACCTGAACACCCCTACCATCTTGTGGACCAACTCACCGAAGACATAACACCCAGACTATTAAAAAGAACATGGGCTAATGGTTTATAACATACGATCAACTATATAAGAGCTTCATAACTGGATGAATTCTCCTTCAATGACTTGTGGCTATCATCACTTTTACTAAATGCCTCGAGTAGATTGTAAAACTAAATAAATACAAAAAAAATATTTTGTTACTTTTTTTTAATGTTTTAAATTTATTATCAATTTAGTAACTTCCTTAAAACAACATCATTAATAAACTCTTTCTATTATCGTTTATTAGTTTTTTTTTCTTAATTTAACATTGAAGAAAATAGTGTATTTTATAACTGGCTGTAATTATTTTCATTGTATACAAGGTCAGATCATAAAGCAAAAAGCTAATATTCATCATATTGCTGCGTCTGAAATATTTTATAACACATTGTATTATCACTACTTATTCTTTAAAGACAACAATGGGTAATTTTTATGATTGTGAGATGATTGCAATCGTTATATCTATATTTTTTATATTGTGATTGCAAATTTATAATTTGCTAGATTTGGAGTAAGCATTAAGTAGTATGTGTCATTTATAGACATTTTGAAAATACCCTCACAAGTAGCATCATAAAGCTCGATCAAAAGTTACCGTTAAAAAGCCTCTTTGAGCCACACTGACTCAACATTACTTTCTTGCCGTGCGAATCCGCGCGGGTGTCGCTACAACCCGCCACCCCTGCAGCGGCTCGCTCTGCACGGGGCTTTTAAGGGAATGCGTGCGAAGAAGCGGGGCTAATTGGCATGGAAATTAAATTCGGCCGCGTCCGCTCGCCGGCGAAGGAGCGATGCCGCCACATTTCATTCGATAACATATAGGCAGATAGTGCCACGTTCGAGCTGTTAAAAATGGATGAGTGCATTTGTTAACTTCTCCAGCCGAAACCATTACGTTGATAAGGAGTGTGTTTTAGCGCGAGCACCCTCGGCTACTCACCCGGATGGCATTTGCAATGGATGGGCTGCCGCTGGAACCTGCAATCACAGCTCGAGGAGAATGTTCGGCCCTTATTTTATGTAACTATTCGGGACCTCGAGTGGATTGATGCTGTTTGTAGTCGGTGGGATACATCGCGTTTACATTTATATTGCGTTAACTGTTAAAGCGGCGTTAACCGGCAAAAAGGGGACAAGATGAGCCAAATGTACGGAGCTGGATCAAATCATTGTGAAGAAGTGTTTATAGCCGAATATTATTGTCAGGTTTTTTCTTTATTTGTAAACTGTGAATCAAACAAAATTTATTTTTCTAATTCTTTTGATTACAGATTTTTAGATCTAGAACACTGTAACCTTAAGTCTCGGTGTGCTTATCTTACTTGCAACACTACGTACTATTTTGACTTTCCCTTGCAATGTTAAACTGAGATTTATTATAACTTTCCAGAAAAGTTGTCGTTTTGTTCCCGCTTTTATAAGACTAAAATTAATATTAATTTTACGATTTTTAAAAAGTAAGGGCATTATGCCACGAACTCTTGTTGAAAATGATTTAATGAAATGTTTCGAGGTCCTCAAGGTTACTTGCCAATAGATAAGATTCTCTTAAGGTTGCTTTTGGCGACGACTACACCTACACATTTCAAATAATTAAAGTAAAGACAAGACTAATACAATTTTGGTAGATGAAACGTTTTTCGATTTACACTAATGCTCTTCCTAAACATTACAAAAGTAATGTCCTGTTATATCATTACACCGTACAGAGTTATTACTCCAAATACTCTCTATATCATATTAAAGCTAACCAATGCCAATCAGTGTTATTTTGAATAAGCATATGTAAGCATTGCATTGCAGATATATAGGAATATGGAAAAAAAGAAACAGCGAGAAAAATACCATCGCCTATTGCTATCTATAAATAAACCTAATATTTTGATTGTCTTATGGGCGTTTAGATTTCAAAAATGGCAAAATTGAATTGAGAGAAGGTTTAGCGTTAACAGTTACCATTTTTTAATAAAAAGATGTAATTATGCATTCTGTTTAAAGAAGATTTTTTTTATTTTTGCCCATTTTTTTGATTTGCAATCTGTATAATGAAATAAGCAAATGTGTGATATGATTGTGTGTGACGTGTATTAACATAAAAGTTATGACTTAGTGATCATAACTTAATTAATTAATTTCTATACATAAACAGGAATAAATTGGCATTTTAATGTATGATCTAAATGGCAGATCTAAAACTTTGCGCCATTTAAGTCTAAGAGATTGATAGCTAGCTGATTTGGGTGAGCTTCTAACCGGCTAGGGTTAACACTGCACTGTTTCACTTTATCCTTAACCGTGCGTTGATACTTAGGTCTGTACGTAATTCACGATTAGGGAGCATCACATAGGGTACGTAGTACTTTTGATTGGAATATTTCAAGTATGTCTATACTAGTATTTGACGCAGTACCCCAAAGTTGGATTCCGCATTTTCACACTGGTTTAAAGCAAGCTTTGTAAACTAGCAGTTTATTTTTTAAATTTAGTGAAGATTTCCGTCCTAGTAGCCAATAATATTGTCTGAAGTTATAGCCTAGTTGCTTCCTTTTGTTGAAGATGTGCAACTTGCATGTTAATCCCCTATCTAAATGCATACCCAGGAATTTGGTAGAATCTGTTTGTGGTAATGTTTGTCCGTTGAGTGTGACAAGGGGCATAATCCCGCGACATTTTGTAAAATTAACGTGAGTAGATTTAACTTGGTTAAATTTGATATGCCATTTGTTAGCCCAATCCTGAAGTATATTGAGATATTGTTGAAGTAAGTTTGCTGCTGAAGTTAGGTCCTTGTAAACTGTTAGGATAGCTTTATCATCAGCAAATGACATTATGTGTGCGTATGTTGCTGCTAGAAGGTCAGCTGTATGAAGAAGGCATAGTGTAGGTCCCAACATGATATAATTCTTGGTCATATCTAACTGTAAAGTACCTCAAATCTAAATACGATTTTCTGATTGTATATAACTGATGGGACAATATTGATTTAAGTTTCAAAAGCAACTTTCACGCCAAAATTTATCAAATGACTGACTTTCATCAAGAAACACAGCGAGCAATAAAGTTTTTGTTCAAAAGTTTGTTCAATGACATTAACAACTCTATGTATCTGCTCGATGATACCATGGTGCTCTGGTATCAGTTGGTTTTCTGTTACGACTTGCATTAATCGCCTGTAAAACAACCAATAGTTTGCTTCGAATAAGAAGCAGACTGACTGGTCTGTATGATGCTACTGAATTTTGTTGTTTTCCTGGAGTTGGGTCATAATTTTATTGTACCCTGGAGCTTTACAGCTTTTACTTCTGCTACAGTAAATAATTTTCTATTTCATATACTTCTTCAGCTATAGATTATGTTGACATTGGCGTGAATACATTTTCCAGGTGTTGCGCAAACATATTTGCTTTTTCGATATCTGTTTGAACCCATGTTCCATCTTCCTTTCGTGTTGGAGGAATGGGTTTTGAAGTGTTTTTTATTCGTTTAGTGGATTTCTACAAGGAGTATTCGGGGTCTTCTGTAGCAGACAGGTTTTCTAGATAATCGTTAAAGGATTTATTTTTAATTTTTGAAGACGTTATTTTAGTTCCTTGCTTGCTTTCCCATAGCGTTCTGTATCTGATGGATATCGACTGCGCTATCATATTTTGCTGGGTTTTTTCCTCAATTTTTTGTTTGATAAGTTTTGGACAATTCTGAGCTTGATTTGTAATTGTTATTTTTGGGGTTGCTTCCCATACCGATTGCTGAATTATAGAAGTTATTTCACTGACAGCTTTTTCAATATCTTCCTGGTTTGTAGTGGGATTCTTAGATTTATTTTGTTGTTAATTTGTTCAAATTTTGTTTGGTAGATAACATTTTATTTCTAGATTTCATCAGAAATGTTGTAATTATAGTGACTATTAAGAGAATTCAAGTCATAACTATTTAATTTTATTGTCAAATAGTTGCTTTCGTGATAAAAAAATCAAGCTAATCAGGTATTTTGTGTTAATCTGTATGCCAAATTGTGGGTAAGTATGTAGAGAAGTGACCAAGTTGTTTTTTATCCATTATTTCAGATAAAACTGTCCCTTTACCATATGCAGTGAGTCTGCTGCCCCATCTAGCATTTTTAGTGTTATAATTCCTTCCCACTAGGAATCTCTTGTCCAGCATGCTAAAGTATTTAGCGAATCCTTCCTTATTTGCTCTGTAATTTGGAGGGTAGTAAACTGCAGGTACTATAGGTGTTCCTCTCCAGTCCTCAATTGAAGCGCTAGTAGCTTGCATGTCGTTTTCCTTGAATTTAGAAATTTTGTGATATTTTATGTTATCCTTAATTAATATGGGTGTTCAACCTCTGGCAATTGTTTCAGGTTCGGGATGGTTAGTGTAATATAAGTTTAATTGCTTATCTTAAAATGTGATTTGGATGAAAAGTGGGTTTCTGATTGTAGGATGGGAATTTTATTGTTTGTTAAAAACATTTTTACTTTTTGTTTGTGTTGGGATAACTATTGGCATTCCACAATGCTATTTTATATAATTGGGCCATGTTTATGTCGAAGAGCAGTTGTAATTGTGTTTTGATTTCAGCAGTCAACTGGTTGATGAGTTGCTGTTGCTGTTGTAGTATTTGTTGCATGAATTTCATATAACTGGAATTAGTTTCACTAGTCGTTTCAGGTGCAATGTTAAGTGGAACGATATTTGCTAAGTTTTGTATTTCTTCTATTTGCCTATTGGCGTAGGTTTCTTTATGGTTGTGTCTAGTGTTGTTGCGTTTACTTCCATTGCTGTCTCATTCTAATTACCGTGACTATTCGTCCTAGAACATCTTGCAAAATTTCTTGGTATACTGTACAGCCCTTGTAGTTTTTTGGGTGAGCCCCATGACATATTATGCATTTAGGAGGAGTACCGTCATCGCAAGTTTTTGAACAAGTTCTATAATTGTAGCTTTCAACGCATTTAATGCATCTGTATAGTGTGGTGCATTGATTTCGCGTATACCCATAGCACTGGTATCGTTTGCATTGTAGAATTTCTTTTTTTTTTGTGTGGCTTTCAAACTGGACAACCGTATTTAGTATCCTATTAATTTTGTAATTTCTTGGTTATTTTCTTTCCCAATTAGGTCGATGAAGAACAGATTTTTAGGGTTTCCATTGTTGTTTTTTACTAAGGCGCCAATACTTGCTACTTGACGTCTTTTTTCTTCCAGTGCCGCTTTGATTTATTGATAATTCTGTGGTGTGATGTAGAATACGCAACACTATTCTGTAGTTTTTATCAACAATTAGACTGTATGTGTGTCTAATTACTTACTAGTGCCTTTTTGATTTTTTGTAGTTTTATACCGTGTTTATTTGAAGTTTGGCCTTTTTACCACTCAATTTCTGGTAATAATAATCATTTTTTGTAACTGCTGATTCTAGCAGTTGAATTAAAGATGGTATTTTTTCTACGAAATGTAAGATAAATGGCGGTACTTTTTCATTAGTGTTGTCTTGTTTTTTTTGATCTATCTGCTTTTTTCTGTTTCATGAGTGCCTGGAATCTATTAGTGGTTGTAATAGATTGTGTATTTTGACTTCCATCAATTATTCTTTTGCATTTATTTTTAACAGCTTGAAATTCATTTGGCTTGTCTACTACATCCTCATCGCCAGTACAGGTTACCACTTCACCATTAGGTTTATAATGCACCTTGCTACTTCTTGGAATTTTTTCTTCTGTTAATAGAAAATTAAAATAGGAGACTTCATAACATTTCTAAGTAGACAGTTCGTACACTAAAAGTCTTCGTAACTAGTAGATATTCCTGTAAATATATATTTATGTCAATTAGGATAAGTAGTCAAAATAGAATGCCTTGTTCGACAACATATTAATGCAGTAGATTCTGACAAAGTGATTTTAAAAATAATCCAAACATTCACTAATATAAAGAGAAGAAAATATAAGAAGGAATATGTATGGGTTGGCCAAAAAGTAATTTGTTTTTCCCCAAAGTTAAACGTACATGGATTGAAATACAACTAACTTTATTTTCAATAGACAATTTGTTATGTAACTTAATAGCTAACAGGTGAATTTTGTTTGAGAAAAAGTGTGGGCGATTTCATTAGAAGTTTCATTAGAATAATATGTCTTTAAATTGCAGTAAATCGGTTTACTAAATTTTTGTCTAGGCATTTTTATGTTAAAAAAGTGTCACGCTTAAAAAGGTGGTCAAAATTAATGACAATAACGCATTAGAGAGATTGAGTGAATGAAATCGGCTAACAATACAAGAGATTATTAAGAAGTTTAACATATTAAAATCCGGCGTTGAAAACCATTTCAAACAAGTTGGATGTGTTAGGAAGCTCAATGTCTGGGTACGATATGAGTTAGAAGAAATTCATCTTATAAGCGCTTCAATAACTGCCATTATTTCTTGAAATGTGGAGAACACGATTCATTTTTGGAACATATGATAACAGGCAATGAAAAATGGGTTGTCTGCAACAGCCTTCCACAGAAAATATTGGATAAGAGTGTTACGATTTACTTCAAAAATACATGTTCATCAAAGTATAGCCACCCTAGTGGATTTTGAAAGGTATTGTGCGTTTTGCTGCTTTTCAGGAACCCGAACATGAATTCGGACATGTACAATTACTAACTTGATATATTAATAACATCCAGATTTTGTGAATAGCAAAGGTGTTGTGTTTCATCATAACAATACTAAAGTACATGCAAGTTTGGTTACTCCTCAAAAATTGTTGCAGGTTACATGAAATGTGTTCCACAGCTACCATCTTTGCTAAACCTTCCACCGTCAAACTACCATATGTTTCAAGAGTTGAAAAACGCATTGAACAATAAAACATTCGCTGCTAATAAGGATACCAAATTGATTTTTAAACAGTATTTTGTCGAAGAAAAGATAAAACTAACTTTTTGAGCGCTGAATTATGAAGTCGCCTGTGCAATAAAAAAATTATCTTTCATTTACACAAAAAATATATAATTACTTCATGCAATTTAAAAAATATCAGCAGTTTGTAAAATGTGATGTAATTTAAATTTAGATTAATTCAAAAAGCACCGCGCCTTAGAAGACCGCCACTATTACCCCTTGTTCGAAGTGAACGCAGGTACTCCATTATTTTTAGTGACCGAGTAGGCTACTCGCCAGGCATCAGAAAGTTCCGGAAATTAACACTTCACCCGCGAGGCTGAAATAATAACTTCTTTGGAAGCCGACAACCACGATAAACTAGCCCTCGCACTAAATCCACTCGATTTTTATTAAATTTATCTAAACCGGTTTGTAACAACTAATACTATCCTGTGCAAATTCAACTTTTTCTTAATGTTGTAGAACTAGAGACAAGTGGAATATTTAGTAGTTCTAACTGCTGTCTGTTTTGAGTAACTTAAAATATTTTATCTACTGATTTTGGCTTTTTTATTGTTAGGATTCAGTTAACTGACCTGATGGCTGTAGCAGAGATTATATAACATAAACATAAACGATAATTTTCCAAAATTCCCTTCTAGAATAATTTTGAGCATTTTTAACCATATTTTAAGAATCAATTAATAATTGTAACTTAACTTGAGACCATTTGATTGTAACGAACAAACATCCACATTTTGCTATTGTTCTACTTATGTACAGCGTCGCAATGTTACTTAGGCTAGTAGCCATTTCCTTATATTAGTATACTCACACGCCATACTACACGTAAAAACATTTTACTAGTTTTTAAATTATTGCTTATTATAATTACAATTAGAGACACAAATAAGGCGTTATAAAAGGCTCTGCGGGTCATACGTCACCTACAAGACACGAATTTAAAATTCCAACTCTAGGGCGTTTTATGACTTTGATATTAATTTAATCTACTACAAGACAGGCATGGTCGTGTTTCACGTGAACAGTAAACAGTTTTTTATAAATATTAGGTTACATTCAAAGTCGATATTTACAGAAACCTATTTCTGTAACTTGACTTTTTTGAGAATATATGGCGTCTGTTCTAAAAGTAACGAGCTATATAATACAAAAAGTTATAATAAAAAATTCTATATATTTAGTAAAAATAGTACAGTATGCAAGAAGCTATATGTACTCTTAGTCTCCTTAGGATAGACCCACGCTTCTTCTTTGCTCATGACCTTTTTTGGGCAAATCCGGTTTATTTATAGCAGTTTGAAACAAGTTATTGACAACTACAGTGCTCTATTCCTTTATCACTGGTAATGGTAGCCGCGAAAGAATTCTAACGCGACAGGTTTCATGTAAGTTCTTTCGTAATTTTTTTTTTAATCTCCAGCTCATCTTCTATTTCTCGAAACGTCAGTTGTCCATCTTTGTTAATTGCAGTCTATACACCTTTAAGGTTTTTCTATGTTTTACTTGTTGTTGGTCTTCTTAAATGATTATTTTTAATAGATTCTCAACCATTTTTTTGTTGTCTATATCATGCTTTTATTCGTGCTATACTAGTTGCATCGCCTCCAAAAGCCTTCCGAGTCATCCGCTCAATCAATGGAAATGGTACAATCACACACTATTTGTGGTCATTCACCGGTGACTTTTTCTCGACTGACTCGGCCAGTAAAGTTACGAATGCATATTACAATCCACTCTCATCAGTTACTAGATTACCTTATGGCCTTACAAGCTGTTTTCATTATTAACATTTTTTTATTGGTCTTCAGATAATTTTACATACTGCCCATAGAGCCATTAAATTTGCCCAACGAAAACAATACATAATATGTTATGTGTAACAACTTGGAACTAGAATGTATCTTAAAATCGTGGTAGATCCAACAAGTCATGTCATTCCAGCATTTCTACGGGTTGTTCGGTCAGGAGTTCAAACAGTTAGAATATTGGGATGGCTTTTGATTATGTCTCAATATGTTTTTAATGGTTTCTTCAACGGTTTGTTATTGTTCTCGACCCTTGTAATTGGCATCGCTGTATTCTGGCAGGCTGGAGTTACTAGCAGTACTCTTTATTTGGATACCGTAACTCCTCATTGGTTGGACATATTAACATTGGCTCAACGCTTTCGAAACGCATCTCTAGAATTGCCCTATTTCTGGAAGATTTATAATTACAAAAATCTTTTTTTTAAGACGACCAGTTATATTTTTATGGCAAAATCGATTATATTAAAGTAATTAAAAAAGTTGTGACTGAGGTGACCAATTTATTTAATGTTACCGTTTAGTTGTTTACTTCTTTAATCAATTCAAAGATGTTTAAATGAATCATTCTAAACTTGACCACAAAACAGAATTTATGGAAATTTTAGCCAATTGTATTTAAACATATTGAAATACACCAATAACGTTAACTGTCCCCACATGGTATATGATGCCTTGACTGATCTATTGTAGAGATAATGATGACTGATGGCGCTGACGTGTGCGATAAAATTTGTTCCAACGCTACTGATATCAGAGCAAAAACATGGTGCAGTTGTTAGTGACTCGTTTCACACCGTTACCAATAAACAAATTTTGAATGACACAAGAGTTTAGACCATAGACGGGTTTCAGGTCAATACATCAAAGCGATTTCAACACAGAACTTTGTAGAATATTTTGAATAATAGGAAGAAATGTGTGAGATCCCAAGGTACTTTTTTCAAGGGAACTTAAACTATATAATTGTTTCTTATATCTTATACCATTCTTACTAAATATATAAATTTTTGTTATTGCAACCATAATTTTTGTATTATTTAGCTTGATACTTTCGGCCAAACTTTGAACTGGGGAGACAGAAAATAGTCATTGGAAGCCAAATCTGGTAAATACATTGGGTGGCCAATTAATTCAAACTGCAATTCGTAAATTTCGGCTATGGCGACCGCCGAAATGTGAGCTGGTGCGTTATTTTGAAGAAAGAGTACTTTCTTCCGTTTTAAATGGGGCCGTTGCATAGCAATTGCTACCTTCAACTGCTCCAATAACGATGCGTAGTACGATCTCGTTATTGTTTTCCTTTTCTCTAAGTAGTCGATGAACAGAATTCCCTAACTGTCGCATAAAACAATCGTCATTGCCTTCCTGGCCGATGACACTGTCCTCGCCCTTTTTGGAACAAATTTACCCATTGCAGTCCACTGTTTTGACTGTTCTTTCGTCTTAGAAATGTAATGGGGAGTCAAATTTTATCGACAGTGATAAATCGACGCAAAAAGACTCGTTTCGCTGAAACCCTTGAAGCAAGGCCATGGAATGTTCATTTTAATGAATGTTTGGTTCAAAGTGATCAAGCGCAGGACCCAACGCGTGTACAGCTTTCTCATGCCCAATTATTCAGTCAGTATATGACAAACTCGTTCTTTAAATATGCCTACAGCCTTTGCTATATCTCTAACTTTGATTCCACTGTCTTTTCTTTTTCGATGTTATCGTTGTAGGTCGTAATTGTTGGCCGTCTCGAACGCTCATCATCAGCAAAACTGATGCGACATTTAAATTCAGTTGCCCATCTTTTCACGGTGGCAAATGATGGGGCGGGGTCCCGGTAAACGGCATCTAACTCGGTTTCAATTTGCGTAGACGTTTTGCCTTTCAAGTGCAAGTACTTAATTACGGCCCAGTATTCGATTTTTCCCATTTTTCCAAAAGTACATTGACTGATGCAAACGACAATCAAACAACAACTAAGCGTTTAAAGTGACTGAAGTTTTTCAAGTATTTTTCAAAGCATGTACAAATGTAGAAGAACGGTTTTGACGAGTAGATTCATCTTCATGTCGAGGCTCAAACTTTTCAAACTGCTCACGTATAGTAAGTAAAAATAAATGACCCTGATGAAATGTCTACTCTAACTTATTTAGAAGATTTTTAATTTTACTTATAAGAATCTTGATAAGCGATGATATTAAATGTAAATAGGCGAGTGGTTAATGTTTTCCCCATTATAATTAAATTTTTTAATTGTCTTGTTTAAGAAAAACAAGATTGAGAAGTAAAGGCATTTTTTTCTAGCTCCTAAAATAACTATCACTGCACTTATCACACTGTTACAATTTCTTGTCTTTTTTTTTAAATTTTGTTTTTCAATCTTTGCACATCTAATTTTATCTGACTTTGTGTTGGTACTTTTTGAACTGTTCCTTAAGTAGATTTCGTAAAAATGCTACTTATTGCAGACCTTTCGAAAAAGTTTTGTTGTTTTTCGTTTTATGGCTGCCAGACTTAACACCATCTCCCATTCAAAACTAAAATTTTATGAATGGTCAAGACTGATCAAAGAAGTGGGGGAAAACGACCTCCTGATATTTTGAAATATTTTTAATTTTTTTTTTGACTTCCGCAGTTCTTGCCAGATTTAAATAAAATTTGGCAGAGTAAAACATTATAATAGAAGTAGGAAATTTAGAAATCAAATTAAATGGTAGGCCAATAATAAAAGAAATAAACCAAATAAATGAAATGGGAAGGAATAACGAAACATCAATTGATGAGACAAAGCTTATAGAAAAAAATGAAAAGGGTTGGAAGAAATGGATACAGAGAAACCTGCTATCACAATCCGATGCCTGAAAAAAAACAATTGGAAAAAAAGACCAAGAAGAAGAACATCTTTACAATTAACTCACATTAAATTCTGATTAGATTAAAATCGAATTGCCACATTGTAAAATCCACCTCTCTCTTGAGAGCTTTGCCATAAATGATTTTTTAAATTATATTCTCTAGCCTGTTAAGTAATTCATATTTAATAAACTGAATAATAAGTTTATTAACATTAAATATATTAATATATCGAGTAAAAAATAAAATAAATTATTTATATTAACAAGAACACTTGAGATAGAGTATCACACACCTTAAATGGCCAAACTCTCCACTATCTCCATGGTAATCAAGTCATCAAAACCTTATTAAATAGTCAAATTCATTACTGTTATTACTTAAGGGGTAGGAAAAATAAATACAGATTCTATAAGGGTATCATTTAATTACAATATAATCATTAACAATTTAGTTTTTAAATATAAGTCCGGTATAACGTTTCCTATTGTCATTCGTAGATGGCTCTAGTAATTATTTTCACTACTGGTTATCATAATGATGCTTAGGAGGTTGCAAATTGTTTAGGTACAGGTGGCTTCAAAATATATATTTAATTATATTGAAATGTACAATAATTTATTTTTTTGTTGTTCTGGTTTTGTGGTGGTCAAATATAGTTATGTGACCCCTTGAATATTTAGATATTCTTATTCTACCCCTAAACTGATAAATCTTGATTCTCTTAATTTTATATTATAGCGATAAAATTATTTATCATTTACTACAATCCCTACAATATTTAAATTATTAACCACAAGCTATAATCCGATTTGCCAAATTTTAAGCGCTCAAATCATTTCTAATTATCACGAACAACTAGTAAAGGGGTTATTTTTAGTTAAAGCCGTTAAATTTATCATAAATAAATCCAAAATAATGTTTACTAACCGCCTACCTCAAGTCTCTATTGCAAATTGTTTACATTTTTGGCGGCTATTAATTTGTGCACTTTTGTTATTATATGGCAACTATCAGAATCGTCTATTAAGTTAAATTCGTAAGTTTCAGATATTGCCAGCTGTTTCAAAATTACTTGGAAAAATAGTACTTAAAAGTATTGACACTGAATTAATACTCAATTATTGTCCATTTCACATCCCAGCCATGTAATCGCATTTCTCAAACTATTCTTATCACTCTAAATAACAGGTAATACTGTACATCAGTATTTTTAGTTGTAAATCAAACTTTTACTAATCTGTCATCCAGAATTATGGTATAAAATTACAAACCACATATATTCTTTATATTGCCTACATCATATTTATGTGTTTGACAACAGAAGAAAATTAAGACAGGAAGTTTCAATTATACTCCCAATTAACTCCGAGGTACCTCAGGGCACTGTTCTGGGTCTTCTATTTTATCTTTTACTTACCACAGATCTTCTAGTTTCACCAAATATTATCATAGGCACATTTGCTAATGATACTGGTTAGTTATGATAAAGTTCTCCGGATCACGGTTTAATACAAGACTATCTGGTTTAGAATTCTGACTTAAAAAGTGGAGCACAAAAATAAATGAGACAAAATCTGCTCATGTAGCATTTACCCTAAGAAAAGATCCACATTCACCCAGATATTTAATCAGTATCGAAATACCACAAACTGCAAGAGTAAAATACTTGAAACTGCACTTAGATGCTAAATTAAATTGGAGAGAACACATCAATCAAATTGAACTAAAGCAGAAAGCACTATATTGGTTGATCGCAAAAAGGTCGCTATCTATTGAAAACGAACTATTGTTGTACAAGCCAGTAATCAAACTCATATGGACTTACGGTATAGTGCTAGTAAATCCAACGTTTAAATGTGCCAGTCCAAAATATTAAGAAAAATAGCTAACGCCCCATGGTACATAAAAAATGAAATTATTTGCAAAGATCTGAATATCACAACTGCAAAATAAGTCAACCATGCACCGTCAAAAACTAGAAATACACGCAAATTCACTAATGCAGCCCTTATTAGAAGATACTGCATTGAAAAGAATAAAAAGACTGGCCAGCTGACCTATAAAATGAACTGTTCACTAGAGGGGAGCCTCAGATATCTATAAATTACAAGTACAAACAGATTGTCACTGTAAAACTGTTTATATAAGTAAAGCCAACGCTTAAAACAAAGCCAATTTACATGACAAAGCGTTACGTATCGAACTCAAACGGGTGAATGTTGCACCCGGCGAGTCCCAAACGGCGAGTGTTAGACAGATAATTGTAAAATTGACCAGCATTTCGCCGCCGCGAGTTTTTGGAGCAGTGCGTGAAAGTGCGATATCATTAATAAAAGCACGTGCTTTTACCTTTGGCGTTACAAAACCGCCGATTACGTCGATTATTAAATAACGCACGCCAGGCATTAGCATACTAGACTGTCGCGGGTTTTGTTTGCTTTTTCATTTTATTTTTATTGGGCTTAATGAGCCTCATTATTATTTTGAATAAAGAAAGTATGTTAATTGTACTTATTTGGTTATGTGAAGTAATAATTGTTACAGATTTTGCTATCTAGTAAAGTAAAAGTCAAAATTTACTTATCTGTTTGTCTCCTTGTCCGACTAGAGATAACGTAAAGGAAAACATGGTTCGGTTTTTATTATTTTATTATTTTTAATGGGAATTTTTTTAATAAAAATTAATAAGTAACGGCTTTAATGTTGTGTGACAAAGTTTAAAATCTTCAAAAAGTCAAAATTTCATAAGCCCACTAAGCTATAATTTCTATATTAGTATTGATGTAGTCATGAAGACATAAAAAATATACTGGTATAAATTTTAAATTTCAACCAAGTAATAATAAATAAAAGAGAGGCTTATTAATCTAGTGGATAGATCGCTAGACTACGAAACTTAGAGATGCGGGTTCGAATCCCGCTCTCGCCAGCTCGTCTCAGGCAACAATAAATGAGTACCTGGAGGTAAAACTCTGGGGTAATAATAGGCGGTCAATAATGGCGGTAATAATATCAAGTCTTTTTGTAATTACTATAACAATGTTTATTAAAATAGTTAATGCATATATTCTGTATTTGACTGTGACAAATATGTAAAATTTGAAGACGTTGAGAACGCCCAAAGTCGTACACGGACATATCGCATAAAATTTACCATTTAATCAAAACTAATTGCTCACAAGGTAAACCTAACAACCAGTTCGATTTCCCGTACGTTACATGATGTTTTACAAATTCAAGCTTATAGGTGCTGTACAAGCGAGTGCTTACGTCTATGATACAAAATCAAGTCAATCGTCTCCTTCAATATGCACATATCTATTTTATAACAAAGAGTTTAACTACAAACAAAATTCTGCCGTTAATTAATGAAAACTTTCAAGGGTACAATAAATTTATTAACAACCCTCAACATAACGCAAATGTTCTTTTAAATGAAGAGTGGGGAAATTAATTAATTAACAATATTCTACTTAATAAAAACTATTATATATAATAATAATATATAATACCAAAGCAGTTTAATTGCAGGCTCGTATTTTAATTTATATTTTTATAGGAAAATTACTATGGATAACAAATTACGAACAATATAAAAGAAAATTATAGAAAATGTGTTTTAAAAACCAAATAAGTTAAAACAAAATAGACGCAAAACATGAAAAAATTTAATTAATTCAATTGCATACAAGAATTTCTGCTATTTAATTGCGCTATGAGATCTTAACGTTATAAGAGGTCTTCTATTAAAATGTCTTATTTAAAATTTCTGCCATTTTATACCCACCAAACGAAAAATATAATATGTGCATTATTAAAATAGTCCGATTTATAGGAATGGAGCACATACCATCTTTAACAACGAAAGTATAATGTTGTGATATAAGATATAAAATTGTTGTATAACAAGAAACCACTAGGCTAAAACTTAATCACCGGTCCTATCCTTAAACAGCTTCTGGAGAAAAGAAAAAAATCCTATCACTATTTAACGCAATTTTGCGCCTAACATATTGATCTTCACAACTTAAGAGCTCAATAATGATTCTTATAACAAATCCCAATAATCCACCAAATAAAGTATAATCTTATGGCTCAACAGTATTTAATCTTCTAGAAGAACTTGTACTAAATTTCAGGATATATCATAAGACGATTAGATACCAAAACATCAATTCTAATTTAGACAAAACCATCCAACATAACTAATACAATTCAATAAATAATTTTGGCGCAAAAGGGCTCCAAGATAGTGTTTTAGATGCTCAACTGGCATTTGATAAAGTGTCTAGTATAAAGAATTGTTAGGCAGAATCAAAGCATTATTTTTACATCAAAATTACAACTTCTTGTAATTTTATATCTCTAAAGATAAAAAGAAACAAGCAATACAATTACAATGATACAGTCAATTGCTCTAAGGGTTTTCCAAGGCTGTGTTTTGGGCTTGCTCTGTTCTTATTTATTGTTGATACATCGGTTATAGCGACAATTGAAAAGGGAATATTCTCAGAAGGCACTACTGTTCTAGCGCATAATAAAGATCTCCTAACTGTAACAAGATTACTACAAAAACATAAAAAATTACGAAAAATGTTTAAACATGTGAAAAATTAAAACATATGTAACAAATTAACATTTACAACGCAAGGAAGAATATCTCTTTTGGTTAGCATAATTAACATTGCTGTAAAATAATTAGAAGTGAAATGCATAGAATAATATAATAAATCAAATACAAACCAGACGACCGGCTTCTTAATGTTATAGGTAAGGTTTACCCAAGGAAGTTGAAACTTTTCCTTTTTTAAAAGTAAGTCACTATCTAGACGTACACATTTTTCACAATGCCATTGCCATGATTCCATGGCTGCTGAGAACACTTATTTAAGAGTATGCTTTTTCCATCGAAATATCGCCGATGCAACAACGGCTAGATTAGAAAATGAGCGGCCACAGAGAGTGTCCGTGGTCGGAAACTGATGGCTGCATTACGTGTCAGTATGTCCTAAGACATTGCAGTCTTGTGTTCGTCGATCAGCATTTGTGAGACCTACCTTCAAGAGACTTTCCGCAGGTAATCATGCAAAATAGACTTCACAAATTCTACGTAAATGGCAAGTTTAGAGGCTATATCACGCACAGCTAATTGACTAATTGAATACATTTACTGGTGTTGGGATCTTTTGTGGAAATATATATATTTGGTGTCTATCATAGATTTCCAATTCTTTAGCGACTTTAATAATTATGACAAAATATCATTCTAAATTAGAAAACTTCCATTTGGGGCTTGGATGAACATATACAAGGTACATTAAAGTTCTAAGGTCTCCAATTTTTTTCTGAAAAAATAGTATCCAAGAAAGTTAAAACTTCTGTTACTTCTCAACGTAATCTCTGTCTAGACGTACGCATTTTTCACAACGTCGTCGCCATGATTTCATGGCTGCCGAGAGCACTTTTTTATGGGTGTGTTTCGCTTTAGAACTGGTTTTTAAAATTTGGATATGGTATGGTTGCAAATGAATAATACCAGAACGTACGACCCAACTAATCCGGAAGAAATTGAAGGAACACAATGAAATCAGAATGTTACTCCACTCCGCCTATAGCCCTGATTTAGCGCCATTGGATTACCATCTACTACTACTTCGCCGATTACAATACGTGAAAGAAGGGTGTCGGCAGTCCTTTAAGGATACAGAAAACTCAACTCTTAGATAGATGTATTATAACATATATAACACAATATCACATCTTTTGGTTTTCAATTTTATGTCTCCATTAAAATAAATAATATTCATAATGAAAAACAAAAAGACTTTGCTGCACCCTAATACACTTTCGAATTGTTTTCTTTTATTTTTACTACATCTTTTTGATTTTTTGGTATTACTTTGGAATTTCTCTATAAACATTACAAAATAATCAGAAGGCCAAAACAAAAACATTGTATATATTCGCACAATATATTCAGAATCTATTAAACTATTTTTAGTAGTTATATATACAAAGAGTTCATTTATAATGGCGGCTTTTAGCTTTTACACAAACCTCTAGATATTTAAGACAATCATCTATGATAACTTGTACTACATCTAACGGAAAATTACAGACTGCAGCCATTAGAGGTCTCTTTAAAGAATGAATACTGGACTATTTTTGTGAGCAAACTATGGTCTCTAAAACTGGCCATTACGTTATAATCCTAAGGCATAAAGTCTGGACTATCACAGGGTCAATTGTAAGTCTTTAAAACATAAAACACGTTGTTCCTCAGGGAAGTCTGATTTAACTTTATTCAAAGTCTAAAGCCCGCAAGAACGTGTAATTTAGAGGTTTTCTGTACCTTTTAAATCATTTTTTAGTGCTCAGTGAGTTAATTTGAGACACACACTCAGCAAAAATGGATGTCTGCTATTTCATAAACCATTGCGTATGTTGGATAAAAGCTTCTTTGAAGTGGTGGCACAAACGGTTCTTTAGACGACCTCGCGTGCACCCTGTAATTTTATTTGTTAAAGCATTCTTCTGCTGTATATTTTTTTACTCGTAAACAACAATTTGAGCAAATGTTCAGTAGATTTTTTATAAAAAGTTAGTCTAAGATACGAAATATCTTATTTATCTTATCTTATTCGTATGGAAAAGTGAATTTCGTTCAATTCAAGCACTTACTGTCTACTTTGACCCAGCTAAACGGTTGAAAATGAGCGTGGTCTTTCAAATCAGATTATTTTAACAATTCCTGTCTCGTTAAACAATTTTATTGTTCTATATAAAGAACACATAGCTGATTCCAAAAGGTTGTGGTGGCTTAAAAATAGCGTATTTGTCTATTACAATAGATCTTTTTATCTCTTCATTCCAACTTTAAATAACAAAAACATTCTAATAAATTGCCATAGTTGACAGTGAGATAAACTCTCATACATTTTTTTTGGAAATTTCTAAATTTTCCATCTTATAGCTATGTGTTTGTAACAATTTTTTAAGTTATAGCACTAGTTTTGCATGTGTTATTTTACTAAGAACTATAAAATTTAAATTTATAACGAGTGTTTATGTATATTCAACTTGATTTCCTTATTTATTTCTCATGCATTTATGGCCAAACATGGAATATATTTAATTTAAAGATCTTCTTTGTCGATTTCATGTTATTTTGCAGTTTAACAGTTCAATTAACGCGCATCAGTTATTCTAATGCTACCCGCCTCAGACTTCATCAGTATTTTTTTTAACTTTGTAATTAAACTTTTAAAATTACGTAGTTTTTTTAAAATCTCAGTCTATTCAAACATTTTCTACACTTCCAAAGAACAATATTCATTAAAATGTTACTGCTAGTAATTTTTCTAACAAGTTTTGCTACTACAGAGGAGATTCCGCAAATTTCTCTCCATATAAGTTGAAAAACTAAACAGAAATTAAAGATAATATATTTCAAAATACAGAGTTTTTGAGGTAAATCTTGAAAATAAATAAACATTGAAAATAACATTAAAATACCAGAAAAATTAAATCTCTTTACATAAAATTTCATAATGATGTTGAGAATCATATACAAATGCATTCCCCATTCTAAACCTACTGCAGGCCCCTATCTATATGTGCTACTCCCTCCATGATAGAGGCTTTGAAATATTCTGGGTGTAATGATGTCTTTCGTTGACCTGCACCTCGATCACGCCTTACATGTATTAGTCGAGGGAGTGGTCACAAGTTACGGGACCAGTGGTAATACAAATTGTATAGTCATTCTTTACCTTGTGAGTTAGAGCGGAATCTTTCTGAAACACATGTTTCCTCCCAGAGGCCACCTCCTCTATCAAAGGCTTAATAACAGCCTTACCCTCAAAAATTGGCGTATTATGACATCCCCTCGGCTGCTTAGAAGCCCCAGCACCGTAACAGAGGCCGAAAACTTTATATGCATGACGGTAGGTACTTAAAAGGTACCTTAGCAGAACCAAAGGTTTATTTAGCGCTTCAACTTCCTATTCCGGATGAACTTCTTATTGTCCGAAAAGAATCTCAGGAATCCAGCTGCGTGGTACTTGACATTGTTCAGCAGTGCTTAGGCCTTTGACTTACTATCCATCTTGTTTTTCTCAGTCAATAGTTGGAGGTTTCTCAAGACGAAAGACTTGTAATACACTGCTAGACTAACCGTCAACTCTGCCATGCCTATTTTTTTGCCAGGTCAATCATGCTCTACCCAAGGTTCTGATCGATTTTTTTTTAATTCGCGGACGAATTCATCACATCTTGCGATCAGATTGCTTGCTGTGAGTAATTATGTCAACAGTTACTTTCTCCAGGTGGTCAAATTTCCTGTACTTCTTGATTACGTCGTAAATGTGTGTCTTTTTGTAGAGAAACCGCGCAATAATTATTCCGGTATGAAGGGATTCGAGTATAGAGCTCTCTAGAATATTTGACCTAAACGAAATTCTACAGTTACACCACAACCATCTGAAACAAATCCCAAATGCACGAAACCTACAGAATTTTGAAAAATGCATAAGAGCAACTTGTATTGAAGTCCGTTACGGTTTGGGAATAACTTTTTGCATTTAGTTTATAGTAGTCTAAATTACGGAAGAAGATGTACCTTTTTGTCACACGTAACAATTCATTTAATAAAGCAATCGGTTTTTAAGACGGTAGCGACAGTTCCATAGGTCTTAGTAACCTTTCTTTGTGGCAATTCATAAATAATTTGAATCCTCAACTTAAGCCTACTTATGTAAATGTTGGCTTGAACAACTTGAGATATGGCTTCCAAATCTTTTTAATTTTCCAATCCATATTTTTACTGTGTTGTAACTTACAACAAAGTGTCCTTGAGAAATACAAACATTTCTTTGAACTTCTGGAATTGACAGTAAAATTTTGTAATCAAATTAATTTGCCTTTTTACTTTTAACTCTTTTAAAATTGAAAATTAACAATGCTTTCTTAAAGAAATGATAGCTAAATTGGAAATAAAAATGGCAGAAAATGTATGGAGCATCTTCTATATTTTGAATTATATTATCTCCATAGAATATGTTAATATTAATTATTTCTTAGTATCTATATACAGTATGTGTGACAATAAAGCGACCGTCGTCATTCGATAAGGAGCACCGCAGCACAATGACATGCGTTTAAGTTCTAAGGTCTGCAATTTTTCTCTGAAAAAGTGCTTATCTAAGAAAGCTTTGTTACTTCTCAACGTAATCTCCGTCTCGACATACACATATTTCATAACATTGTCACCATGACTTCTTGACTGCTAAGAACACTTTTAGAGATTTTTCCCCACTGAATCGGCGATGCAACAGTGACTTGATTGGAAAATGAGCGGAGAACGAAGAGTTCGGAAATTCATGGCAGCATTGTGTCAACATACCCTGAGACATTGCTACCTGCACAGCCTTCTGTTTGTCGCTCAGCATTCGTAGGATCCATCTTGAAGAAACTTTCTGCATTTCCACATTATAATGCAAAATGGACTCCACAGACCCTACTGAAATGCCAAGTTTAGAGGTGATATCACGCACACTTAATTGACGGTCTTCCATAACAACTTGCTCTATTTGCACATTTATGGTTTTGGTCGGGCTGATTCGTGGCCGAGACTGCTTAGGCTCATTATCACACGACTCTCGACCTTCTTTAAACTTTCGCACCCACGAACGCACATTTTTAACATCTATAACGCCTTCACTCACATGTCTCACTCAATTGGCGATGAATTTCGCTGAGTGTTTCACCACGCAAGAGAGAAAACTGATGATTACACGTGTTTTTGAACACTAATCTCCATCATTTTAAATATACAAAACACTCACTGCAACAGCGGCAATTTGACCTGTGTATATTGTATGATGCTGCCATCTATATTACAAATTTAGAAATGTTTCCCACGTTTTTTAAAATTAATCGCGTCTTTCTACTTACTCTCACTGCTGAGAAAAGAAATTGGAGACCTTACAACTTAAACGCACCTCGTTTATTAATTCGCCTGAATTTTTATTTCGCGCGCTTCTGAGCAGTATATAGTTTTCGGGAACATTTACTTGCGGATGTCAGTGAATTCGTTATCTCTACAATAAGTGAAAAAGTCTTAAAGCGATAAGAGGCAATGGTTTTAGTGAATCATGCAAAAGAGTCAAAACTAGTGCGTAAAGCAGCTATAAAATGTATACGGAAGTCAGAAACGTTTATCAAGAAGTGAGTAAAGCGATATTTTGAAGTTTGGAATGTAGATGATCTGCCGGAGAGGGAATAGCCCGCGTTACAACGAAGAAGGATAAAGCGATCTTGATTCTCTTTGAAGACAAGCCAAGCCTTTCGCTGCGCTGTGCTCAGATGAAACTTAAGAAGCAATTTATGTCTCTCTAAATACGATTGAAAGTCGCCTATGTGAAAAAAATGTCTTTTTTCCACCCACTTTTATAGTCAGAAGAGCACGTGGAGAAACGATCAACGTGGGCAAAGAAAAATTGTCAATATTGGGAAAATGCTAACTTCCCGCACAAGTTTTCTTTCTGTGTATGTCTTCTTTATCAAAAGCGTGGTTAACAAACAATGATAAAATTCTTCAGCGCATTCTTCAACAACACCCTGTAAAAGTGCATGTTTGGGGATGCTTTAAAAATGCGGTTTTGGTTGCCTGTTTCTATTTACGAACGATTTAAATACAGATAAAATGTGCACCATCTACCAGAAATGCAGAAAAGTTTTTAGTTCTGACAGAACTTGGTTACAAAAATACAGTGATTCTGAACATCGCAGCAAACTGCGCAATGTGTGGAAACAACAAAATAATGTCAATAGAATTGCCGGCAATGTCCCCAGATGTTAATCTCATTGAACATCTGTGGTCGTGCATAAAAATGAAACTTAAGAAAGCCAGCGTACACAGTGAAGCGGCTGTTATTTCAAATTAAGAATAGCAATTTTGGCCATGCAGAAAACTTTTTCGAAAACACAAAAATGTGTAAAATTATAATCAGTAATCGAGATGATAGGACTAGATATTAGGGAATTGCACAATAGCTCATAATATATACTTATAAAAGAAAAACCATTTGCATTTTTATTTTTTCAAGATGTCAGCGATTACTTTATTATTGAGCAGACTGTACATATTGAAATAATAAAATATTCTAACAGTTCTAAGGCTACAATTGTATTGGAATATCAAATTTGTGCCGCGTGTGCCTACTAACAGCAAGAATTTGCAACGTAGTGCATGAAATACCGATATGTGGCGGAACCTGTCTAATTCCATAATTATAATTTATGTTTTGACCTGTAACAGGTCAACCATGACCTAAATCAAAAAACTAAAACCTTTATGCGAGGTTTCATAACAAACCTGTTTGAATGAGATATTAACGTTAAAAATCGGTTCATAATTGTAGATGTTTCAGTATTAGTTACATAATTACATTTTTGCAGTTTTATAGAGTAAATTACTAAAGTCGTATTTACGTGATTTTTATTTTAAAACAATTTTTAAGGTCATTAGGTAACCTTTAACTTGTGAATTACTTAAAACTTTTGTAGTCTTAAGTATTTAAATAAAAATATTTCTAATCGAAAATTTTAGAATTCTTTTATATTCATTTTTGCTTTTCTCATTTTGACAATGTTAACAAAATATATTCAGCTAATCCCCGAGTTCGCTCAACGCTTCTCTTTTTTACAAAAACACTTCCTTATACTCCACTTTGATGAAAATGCCGTCGCGAGCAGAACATCTCCAAGTACTTAGTCGCCGGATTCTGCTCGACAGACTTCCAAGTTTAATTGGCTATGTTCCAAAGTTCGGGTCGCGTCTTTTAATCAGCCACGGCTAATGTACTAATCATACTAATAAAGCAAATGATAACAATCTTGGAAAAACTGTAGCGCTGCGTTTTCGGAATGCCTCCACCTCTAAATTAACGTTTTAGGCCCGCAGTTGGGATTAGATGAGGCACTGCCGCTTGCGTCATAATGCCCCCATCGAACATGTGTAGTGATTGTTGCTACGCACTACGCAAACCTTGCGTTGGCGGATTTATTTTTTCGCGCCGTGTAACGCGGGGCTCGCACCTGCAACTCGCTTAAAAATGCCCATTAGCTCATCTTTAATCAGTGACAAATTGCTGGTGTTGTTTAATTGCATTATGCTCAAATTGAGATTGATCCCAACTTTGATTGCAAATTGCAGGGGCTAAGTGTTGCTCTAATTGCGCCTTGATGGGATCGTCAAGTAACGTGATTACAATTAAGTGCGCCTGGAGGGGCGGTCAAAGGTGCAACTCCAGTTCTCCGCTCGTAGGGTAGGTGCGTTGTACATGAGGTATGAAGCTGCTCATTTGAAATACCCACATTATAAACATAATAGAACAATGTTATAACATACATTTCATGTATATTTTATTATAGTGTAGTAAAATAAAGTTTCTAGCTTTATTCGACCATTTAAAGAGGTTTAAAGTTTTAAGGGAATTTAAAAGTTAAAGTTTTGATTCAACCATCGCCTAATCTCTTCACCACTCGATAGATAATTAAAATTCAAGTCGAAATGTGCTTTGTCATTTTACGAATTGACCCAAGCTTTTTGTGCAATTTTACTTTGAAAATTGCCTTATCGAACTAATCAGCGCGCGCCTCCAGTGCACGCTAAGAAGTGTAGTGAGCGCAGAGAGTTTGTGTAGAATCGAAAAATGACAAAGGGTTTTTTTACTTGAATTTTAATTATATATCGAGGGGTGAAGAGATTAGGCCACGGTATTTAAACACCCAGTATAGCTATAAAATAAAAATATCTATACATTTTTATCAGTCTTGGTAAATACTGCAGTCCAGTTAAACGGTTAAGGCGCATGGATTTGGTGCTCATAAACCATGGTTTGATTCTGGGATGTCTAAAACACGGTGCTTGTCAAATCGCCTCGTATCAGAGATGGTGCGAGTCAACCGAGCAGTGAGAGTGAACACATGGAAGCGTCAACCTCCCAGTTCTCAGGCAATACCCTCCTGCAGAGCGCAAAATCTCGCCATAATTATTATTACTATTATGACATACTGCATATAAAATGTAATTAAAAGATATTTTGGTTCTAAACAATTATATTAAGAAAACTATAAGTAAAGCATATAGAAGTATTGGTTTCAATAAACAATGAATACTAAGTTTTATTGCACTTTTTCCGGTTTGGGCGGAAACAAGCAAGTATAGATTTAAAAAAATTTTGCAATATTTTACTCTAATAAAATATTTGGATTAAAATAAACGTAAATTTGTTTATCTTAACATAAAAATACAATAAAATGCAATAAAATCCAAGAATGTTTTTTACCCATCGCTACCTCAAGCTAAGGCCTGTAAATGATTGTAAATAATCTAGTCAATAAGAGAACTATACATATCAAGCGTTGGTAACTCAATCAATCCGAGACCTGTGAGGGTAAAAGAATGATAAAGAATAAAAGAAAGTAATTTAATCAACCCTGTTGCCTTTATCAAAAACAAAAAATCAAAAATCAATGCAATTAACCAAGTCAGTTCTGCCTTCAGTCCTTTTTAAAGTATAATCTCTTCTTGAAGTATATAGATGACTATATAAATTATTGCATTTACAGATTCTTTAATATTTTTGAGACGGTTATGGCTGTTGCGTTAATGCCATTTTACACCATGTTTGATTTTATATCACAAGTTTACCTTGCTTTGATTACATTAAATTAACCCTTTTTCTTAATCCAAATCCTTTTTTTCCGGTGATCACTCTTAACGTTGTGCTGTTATGAATCTTTTTGTTTCTTCTAGCAAAGGCTCCTTTATTGTTTTCGGATTTGGGCATTTCTTCTAGTTTTATTTTAGTCCTGGCATTACTGCCATCTTTTCTTTCTTTACCCATTTTTCCTTGGTCTAGCTACTTCGATCTTCCCAATATCCCTTGTTTGATATATATTTTTTTACTTTATTGTCCCCCATATGCAGTATATGGCCCATCCAACAGAGTTACCTTTCTTGAATGATTGTTGTCGCTACTTTATGTTCAAGCAATCTCTGTATATCTCGTTTCTTATTTAACCTCACCTAGTATTGACTTCTAATTTTCTTACAAACCTTACTTCTGTGCAAGTGACTAGATTTTTTATTAGTTTGATAAAGTCCGTGGCCTACTACCGTTGGCACCACTACCTTTTTAAACGTTACATTTACTTATTTTTATATTTCGATTTTTCTAAATAATCTGTTTTTTGTTGTGTTGAATAGATATTTGAATTTGGTTACTTGCTGTATTGGATTTCTTCTATATTAATGTTATGTTTCTTTCTTCTGTACCTATTTCCATAGTTTTCGTTTCTTCAGTATTTACTGTCATGTTTATTTTTGTAGTTCTTGTCTACACGCTTCTAAATTGTTTAGAAATTATCTTAAGAATCTGTTATAATTATCACGTCATCTATGAAAATTAATCTGAAACTATTACCTTTTCCCCTTTCCAATATCCTAAATGAAATGTTCGACAATCTTCTAAGTACTTCATAACTAACGTGAAGAAGAAAACGTATCCTTGACGAAGTTGCAAATTCTGATGATCCCTCATTTTTGTTTTATATTTTAAGTTTATTAGTATAGAGCTTTTACTACACATATTAATATATTTCACTCCTCTGTACTATAGGCATTTCCAAACGTCTTTCCTTTTGACCCCATCGAAGCCTTTTACTACAAAGCACAAATGTACTTGTCTTCTTTTCCTTATGGCTGGCTTTCTTGTTTATTTTTCTCATTGTAAACATAAGGCGTTGTATTTCTCTATTCTTTGAAAAGCCTTACTGTCTGTAGTTAATTATATTTTTAATTTTTTTATTTTTATTCCTAAGATTGCAGTAAATACTTTTTTGGGATACCTAGCATTGATCTCCCTATAATTTATGCACTCTCTTCACTCTCCTTTTTTTGTGGAATTATAGTGAATATTTTCCAATAACTAGGTATTTTCTTTGTTTGTAGTATTTGATTCACCAATTATAGAAATTTGTTTTTATTTGTCTCTTTTATATACTTCAGAATTTCTGCACTTGTCCACTTTGTCTACTTTGTTTTAAATGTTTTTAGTTCTCTTCTATCCCTAGTCTCTTATAATCTTGTTTTAGTTTCTTCTGTTGTTTTTTCCTTTCTCTATTCTTAGCTTACGACTTCTAGTATTTTCTTTGCACTACATTTCTTCTTTTCTCTTATTTTCCAGCATTAATTTTCATTTCCATCTTTACTACTGGTTGTTTCTAATCCGCGTTTGACCTCTACGCCCCTTATCTCGCTTCACATTTCATGTTTTGTCGTGAAGCAATTTACTACTTATTTGTTTTTGTTTACTTTAGTCCACTTTCATATGTTTGTTGAATATTGCCGTGTGCGAAGTTTGTGTGTTTTATTATATTTCTATGCATAGTTCTATTATTCCATCGCATTAAGAATTACAAATACAAGGATATAAGTTTAAACTCTTCCACATCAACTTGTAATTGCAGCAGTTTACAGGTTACTGAGGTATTCCATATTAATTGAATACTAGGAGTTTCTCGGGTCCTCAGGCACCAACTTAACAGCAGGAGGTGATTAAAAAACAGCCTGAAGCTCAAGACTGACCAAAAAGAACTCAATATTCTAAAATAAATATAAAGAAACAACTTCGGCCCGCTCGACCAACGAACAAGGAACAAACTATAAGATTTACTGGATTACGCAGTTACAAACAGTTTAATAAACACCTTTACTAAATCAGAGTCGATTATTCTTCCATAATAGTTAACATTAACACAACCACAATTACTAAAAAACTGACATTCAAACGTTGCACTAAATATACGTATTGTGATCAGTTCAGAACCTACTGAGATGAAAACCTCATATAATAAAAATGAAATAAATATAATCATAGATAATCAACACCCCGATGCTGCTATTCAATACTTGATCAGTATGCTCTAAGAAGCTATTTAGCAAAGCGCACCTACCCCACTTCAGAAATCGCCAACATCCTTCACCGTATACGAGACCTGCTTCTAGAAAAACGCAGATCTCAAAAATGGCAAAAGAAGAAATGTATAAGGCAAAGCCTTCCATAGAAGACTTGTTCATCAACTACATAATGCATTAATGGAAACGTGCAATTAATCCTTTAAAGAGTATATATCAAATCTCTCCCCTAATGATCACACTATATAAAAGGTAACGAAGAAAAAAAGGCCAGCAGTGGCAATCCCACTAATTAGAAAATCCAACAATGGCTGGACTAAAGCAGATAAGAATGAAGTCTCCTACCCCTAATATCAAAGCTATTCCAAAGATCGTTACTATTCAATAGTACTATTCAAATAATTGACAACCTTGAGGCAAGCAAGGTATGTGCGGATGCATTAATAATATATAAAACAAACCTTTAACAAGATAATTATACTTTTCAAGCCAGATCTGTATACCATTAAAATCGCACCTTGTCGACCAGTTCTTTCAAGTGAAAATCAAAAGCGAGGATTTTAGGCTACCATCTAATCACATCCGTAGTTTTGCAAGGCAGTTTATTAGAACCATTTCTCTACTTGATCTGGTTAGTCCTTCGACTTACCAACTACAGACGAAACTGACATCGCTATCCTGACAATGAAATTCCACAAATAGCAGCACAATACAACACTCCACCTTGACTTACTCTCAACCTAGATTAACAATTAACTTTTACCAACAGATTAGTAGCATGTGCGCAAACTATATGCAACAACATCCCAATACCAATGAAAACAAATAAAATACCTAAGAATGCTTGATGAAAAACTCATATGGAATGTTGATATCCAAATCAAGAGGAAACAGATAGAAAATGTATTGGTTACTTGTACATAGATTTCAACTTTCCCTCTTAAATAAGCTACTGCTGTCACAGTAATACTGAATCTCATATGGATCTATGGGATTTAATTGTAGTGTTCTAAAAGGCATAAAAACCAGAATGCAGAGAGTTATACTACATTTTGATGGTACTCTTCACACAAATCTGAAAACCCCATATATGTATAACCAACAAAATTCAGATTTTTGCAAGCGCATACAACTATAAATTAGCAATACACGGAAATGGTCTTGTAGAATGTCAATCCAACCATCAGTTGCACGAAAGCTTTAGTGAAATTAGCCACAAGACCTTATCGTACGGCCTAATCAACATACATACCTTCCGTATGCCATGTAAAACATTATAAAATATACTTATTACTCAACTTATAAAAGTATTGTACTTAAATGAAAACATGTTACTGGTAATAAACCAAAACTCATTTCTGTTAAGAACGTATGAACTGTTGTACGGAAAAAGCCTGTAATCGAGCAAAACCTTTACAATATAAGTACAATAAAAAAAGTATGGGATAAAAATAGTATCAAATAAGTTTAAAGATGACGTTAAGACAAAGAGTAGTGCTACCATATTATTTTGTTTTTAATATAATCTTCTAATAACTATAATAAATATACTTAATTCAACAAACAATAAAAAACATTTGAATGTTTCGTTAATTTATATCTTAAAATTTAACGTGTAAACTTAATCGGTTGCAAACACTACTCTCTAAAAAGTATTAGCATCAAGACATCGCTAGGGAGTCACTACTGCGTTGTTTTTATGGCAGGGTTTTACTGAACAGTTCTCTCTTATCCAACGAAAGCTGTGGTATAATATGATTTTCTTCTATCCGTGGCTTATAACTTTGGAAACAAATTTTAGAAACCCAAACCTTCTGCATCTGCAATTCCTTTATGACGATTTTATATATAAGGGGTTTTAAAAGTTTCACTTCATCTGCTATCAATCTAAAGCTTAAAAGTCGGTCAGAGTCCAAAACCGCTTTTACCACAGTCACATTGTCTAAGTGTGAAGCACCGATGGACATTCTACACTTTGCTCATCCTCGACATCCTCTTTTCCTTTTGTGGACGCTTTGTGCTACCTAAACACTTGTGCTTTTGATAAGGCTTCTTTTCCGTGGGTTTTTTATATCATAGCGTTTTGGCCCGTGACGCAACGCTCGAACAGCTATCTACTTCGCAAGCGACCCGCACCTTGTAAAGGCTTAAAGACAAATGAGCTGAGTTGACGACTCCGCCCCAGAACTTTTACTTGATCTAAAAAATCTGTCTCTTTACTTTTCAAGTGTTTCTTGTATATGTTTCACATTTTTTGTGTCTTTGTATCTAACAGTTGGGCTGAAAAGTTCGTAGGCTGACACATAAGCGGCGCTAGTAGTATTAAATCCATGTGCTTTTTAGTTAACCCTAACCTTCAAAAGACTCGTGTATAAATTTGACAACTGTCGGACTATTAGTTTAGGAGGTATCGTATTTTGAGTGAAGCAACTATTGTTAATTTTAAAAAAATGGATAAAAAGGAATTTCGAGTATTAATAAAACACTGCTTTTTGGCAAAAAATACCGTTGAAACCAAGGCTTGGCTTGATAAGCATTATTTAGACTGTGCACCAGGAAAATCAACCGTTGAGAAGTGGTTTTCCAAGTTTAAACGAGGCGAGATGAGCACTGATGACGATGCACGCAGTGGACGCCCGAAAGAGGCTGTAACGGACAAAAACATAAAAAAGTTTACAAAATGATTATGAATGACCGTAAATTGAAGTTAAGCGAGATAGCTGAGACTCTGAAGATATCAAAATACAGTGTTGGACATATCTTGCATGAATATTTGGACATGCAAAAACTGTGTGCAAAGTGAGTGCCGCGCGAGCTCACAATCCAGCAAAAGTTTCAACGTGTCGTTGATTCAGAACAATGTTCAGCGATATTCAACGGTAATAATAACGAATTTTTCGTTGATATGTGACAACGGATGAAACATGGCTTCATCACTACACTCCAGAGTCAAATCGACAGTCAGCCGAGTGGACTGCACGCGATGAACCGAATCCAAAGAGTGGAAAGACGCAATAATCGGCTAGCAAGGTTTATGGCATCAGTATTTATTGATCACCTTGAAAAGGGCCAGACCATCAATAGCGATTATTACAAAGCGTTGTTGGACCGTTTGAAGGACGAAATCACGAAAACGGCCCCATTTGAAGAAGAAAAGTGCTGTTTCATCAAGACAATGCAACGTGCCACAAGTCAATGAAAATGATGGCAAAATTGCATGAATTAGGCTACGAATTGCTTCCGCATCCACCGTATTCTCCAGATCTGGCCACCAGCGACTTTTTCCTGTTCTCAGACCTCAAGAGAATGCTCGCTGGAAAGAAATTTAGCGCCGATGAAGAGGTAATTGCCGAAACAGAAGCTTATTTTGAGGCTAAAGACAAAATATATTTTAAAAATGGTATAGAAAAATTGTATGATCGCTATAATCGGTGTATCGCCCTCGAAGGCAATTATATTGAATAATAAAATCCAATTTTATCAAAAAAAAATTTTTTTCTATGTTAGCCTACGAACTTTTCAGCCCAACTGTTATATTGGACATCATCCCTTATAAGCAACTGTCTATCACACTAAACTCTTTTTATACGGACGCTATTTGTTTTGTCGTCATTAAATTGAACATTTCCTCTCGGCCACAAAAGGATTTAACTCGTGAACATTATCGTGCGATGATTTTTTACGACTTTTGACATGAATTATCTCAACAACGGTGCGTCGATCAACTCACTTGACTTTTGAGGTAGTTCGCTGGCGGTTGAATTTAAAGAAGGTCGTCTAAAATCGGCTATGGTGCCAGCAAATGTCAGTGCTGTGCGTGAACTGATAAAGCAAGATAATCATATCACTAACATTGAATTTCGCATAAATTACCGATCGTTCAAAAAGAAGCTCGTGTCATGGTCGAAAAAATGCTCAAGAAATACGATCGCGGTGCTTCAAAAACTGTTTACAATAACGTCGTAGGTGACGAACCTTGAATTTATGTGCGTGAGCCCGAAATCAAACAGCAGTCGACTGTATAGGTCTTCCGAAACGATCCAAACTGGGTATGTCGCAACCGTGATTTTAGAGGATTGCAAAACGGTCAATTCTGAATTGTTCACAACTATTTGTTTGTCAGAAGTTTTCGAAGAAAAAAGAAGATCAGTATAATTCTCCACTATGGCAACGCAAGCTCTCACGCATCGATGCAAACTGGCGTTTTGAGCACTTAAAACGTTGAATTAATGGGTCATCTGCCGTATAGGTCCCTAACGATTTTTTTTTTGTTCCCATGCGTGAAGAACAAATTTAGAAGAGGCAGTTGATGCGTTCAAAACTCATGTTTTAGAGATACCTGATTCGCTATGGAAAAAATGCATGAAAATTAGTTCCAGCGTATGCACCGATGAATTGACCGTCAGGAAAAATATTTTGAAAGACAATAAAAACTTTCTAACATTAAACTTTTTGCTTTTGCAATAGATATTGTGCAACCTACGTACATTCTTAAAATAATCATCATAATACATATGATATGAATAAATATGAAATTAATGAATTTTTTCTCTCTTGTTAAATTAAAAGTTTATTTATAACTGAATTTTCTTTTTTTTGTTACTTGTGCTTTTATAAAAAAGAACTAAATATAATTTAGCGTAAACCATCTGGAAAACTAAAATTTCTATTAGAACTTTTGCAACAATTAACAACCAGTGATTTGCTTCATGTATTTTGTTTGTCCAAATTTGGCAATCCAGGTTGCAAATAACTAACCAATCGAAGCGATATCCATTGTGTTACATAAGTTCTCAGTTAGAACTTAAGCAATTCGACTTTTAATATAAAATGCAGTATAATAAATAATAGCAATTTAATTATAATTTAAAAACTATCTAAAATTCCTGCTAAACAAATATTTTATTAAAATTAAATACATAAAGGAAGGGGCCATTTAAGAGCTAAAATTAAACTGTTCTTAATCAGAATTTTAGGATCACAAAATTAATATTTCAAACATTATTAATGTACTTTGTTTAACCTTCTTTAATTTTTTTTAAATAAAATTATTTTTTAACTTTTGTTTTTATTTATTGCATATTATGATGCCAACTTTAAAATTATGCTGTTTATTTGAACTTCAATTTTATAGGCCATACTTGAATATAATGCTTTTATTAATTTATTTAAATCATTTCCAAAATTATTTTAAATAAACAATTTCTTAGTATAAAATAAATTCAAAAATAGTAGGCAATAAGACAATTACGTGAGTGAATCAAATATAAACCGTAATTTTTTTACAGGCTGTAAGGTAAACTGAGAGAGACGCAGTTTTGAGTGTTGTATGTTAGGTAGAGATGCTTAAATGGAATATCTCCCCATAGGGTATCTTTGCTCAATATTTTATTGTACCATCACACAGAACAATGCTTACCATTTAGTCATCAACCACTTTTGTAGATGATATCGCCAAATGTTTGCTCGTGATACACTCTTGCATTTTACCATAAAGTTCCTCATTGTTTGCTTAGTCACCAGGTGTTCCAACAGAAAGAAATTGCAAGGAGACAAGTCTGGCCATGTAATGAGATGAAACGGCCTGGAAACATTTGTTTTAAAACTTCTTAAAAATTTCTCCCCGTGTGTACGGTAGCGCCATCTTGTTGGAACCACAGTAATGCATTTCCATGTTTGTTCAGTCTGGGCGACAGAAAATTGCGTAGCATCCTAACATAGTGGGTACATGTGACAGTCACTTCATGTCTGGCTTCCTCAAAAAAGTACAGCTATACGACAAATTGCGTAACGCCATGACAAATAGTTATACACTGCCACATAGGTCGTCCATGGAGTTGTCAAGAGTTCTGCTTATTGGCGCAGTTCAATAAACGAAAATGAGTTTTGTCATCAGCTGGTATATTTGCCAACATGCCCTCGCAAGCAGCCTACCAAACATACCAGTCACATTGTTTAAGTTTCTAGACCACCATCAGTTTGTATGGATGGAACATAAAATCGCAGTGTAGAATTGTTCGATCAAGTATTCCCAAAGCGAGAGTATGTTTAGGCGGCGGAACGTTACAGCGATGCGAAAACAGCCTGCCTTACAGCTGCAACATTCTCGGGTGTCCGAGCGCTACGACGTCTACTGGGTGATTTCAGTTTTAATGTAGAACAAGTTTGTCGGAAGTTGTGTAACATTATGGTTTTCTTGGTCGGAACTGTTCCGTGACGACCTACTACAAAATGTATACGAAATAGCCTCTGCTTCGCAATCACAGAATCAAAATGTTTAAAATAAGTTTCCAACACTAAAACGGCATGTCCTGTGCTGCTTAAGGATATACGACTTGAGCGCTGTCTACTAATACATTACGTGCGCTATTAATTCAAAAAGGGAATATCGTTCTGTCAGGGCCTGTAAATGTGAGAATAAGAGCTGCCCTGTTAGTTGCGCTTAATATAAAGTTTTCCACGAGAAAGGCCGTGAAACCTCCCGGAATTGTAGAAGACTTAAAGTACAGTTCAGCCACAATACCCTTATAAAACTCAAGTATATATGTATCATAAATAGTTTTTAGAGAATAAAAGCAGTTGAAATAAAGGTCGCCATTGTGCGTCTTCTTCTCGTGGACAATTGCCGATTAATAGTTACTGAAGTTGCTTCTGTTAGTTATTTGATATTTCTGAGTACAAATAAGCTACATCAGGGTTATATAGCCGCCTATATTCTACAAAAAATTGGAAATTTATTCTGAACTGCACTGGAACATCCTTCCTATAATCAGAATGATTACCCGGCGATTATCATTTGTTTGGATAACTAAAAAGCACTTGGTGGCAGAGATTTGGTGACGATTTTGCTGTCGAAACATTCTTGCGTGATCGTCTGTTGTCACAACCACCTTCATTTTACGATAGGCGATATCAAAATATTATTTATCAATTGAAAAATTTATGTTTGTGAGTCAGGAGATTACATAGAAAAATAACTTTGTATGTTAGTGTTTTTATTGTTTCACTTTATATATATATATATATATATATATATATATATATATATATATATATGTTATATAATTTTATAAATATAATATAAGAACAGAAACATTTCTGTAGATTTTTATTGTTGCGTTCAAAATTAAGTGCACTTTAAAGCTTTAGATATTTTTTATTGAGATGCCTTAATTTTTGTTCTATTTCAGTACCAATAATACCAGAGTTCCTGTACGACATCAACCACCCGGATGCTCCCTTGGACATGGTGCTGAAGAGCACCCAACCTACAACTACCACCACGCCATATCCCCCCTGCGAACCACGGGGGGCGGAGGATGGTCAGAACTTAACCACTACGGTACCACCCCCCGACTTTTTCGGTAAGCGCTTCAGCCCTCCCTAAATTCGCCTGTAACGTCGCTGTTTGTCGCAGACAACCTCACCACGATAAGCCCCGAATCACAGAGGCACAACGACCTAGTGCAGGAAACCGTTGCCGTGGGAATAATGTTTGCCTCGAAGGCGTTTGTGCAGTTACTGACCAACCCCTTTGTTGGCCCACTAACTCACAAGTAAGTGGCATGTTGTAGTTTTATTCTCATATTAAGTTGTCAAGACTATAAAATTATTTTGACGATAATCGGTATGGTGACTGCTCACCAACTTAGATGTTGTAGCAAAAAATGGTACTACATACACTTAAAAAAGCACAGAATGCCTTAAAGATTACTGTTATTCATTTTGCACACATTTCACTCTCATTTTGCCTAATTCGGTTTATCTTATTATTGTTTAGAAACCAAAGCCATATTCTCATTACGCTTTTTGACGGTATTTGTTGCATTTGAAATTTTGCCAAATATCAAAGCAAGAATCTTTTTTGCTTCATTTGCTGTACATTTTCCGCATATCTACCATTAATAGGTTGGGTTTTTTTGCTTAATACCTAGATTATGGTACCATTCAAGAAAAGTTTCATTATGTGGATTCATGCTTTCTCCTTTTCGTTAGCTACCGCTTTTTTTACCCATTGCTAATAGACATTAGAAACTTAACGTTTTCTTCTTGACAATCTAGTCTTAATAGATCTTAATATGTGGTCTGTCCCAAAAGCATCAAGCAATATTGTTAAAAATATATATAATTACAACAACAATAAAAGATCTATGTATTTAGTATGAAGCACATTAAAATCTCACTTCTCTACTCGTCGTTCCATTGTTCAAACATCCTGTAAATTTCTATGTTGTAATGGCAAATAACGACCTTATCTTATTAGCCTGCAGCTTGTCAATGATTTGGAATATGGAATTTATTCTATTTCAATGGTGATTTAAATTATAAGAACAGCCATGTCTCAGGGCGAGCAATCTAAACTATAAATTGAATGAATCACCAGCTTATCTTCTAGTATTTGGATTGCCACCCCCTATCCTTGTAGATTGTACACGTTCAACATTTTCCAATATTCTGATCGTTTCTGGGTCTTCCAGATACCTAAACCACCTCTGCATAGCTTGTACTATGCTTTTATTTGTGCTGCACTTATTGCATAGTTTTTGAAATTTTTCTGAATCATCCGAATAGTTCCTGGAGATAAACGTTCCAGATTCACACAAAATTTGATGTAGATTTGCCACTTTGCAAATGCAACAACCACAAGTCGGATGTGCTCACTCATTGATGTCCAACTTCCAACCGAGCTGACTGGTGAAGTCATTCTCATTCACGCAAACGCATTACAGTCCACTTTTATAGCCGCTAAAGTAAATACATCGCGACCACACAAACTGTTTTTATTATTTAACATTATTTCCTATACCATACTTTGCATAACAATATTCTTCTTATATAATACGTGGATCACATCTTTTCTAGACAATTTAATTCAGTTGAATATTAGTAATGTGTTCTAAAATGCTTCCTTTTTTAAAATTGTGCTTACATCACTATGAAGAAATAACAATAAAAGAGAAACAATACATTTTAATGCATACATAATTAAAATTATTTATGGTTTGATTGCTTGAGATACTTAATTTTGGTTGATTAGAAACCATCTTTCGTGGGGTTTTCATGTACTTTGAGATAGATATGCATTTTTTTGTTATAATTTTTTCCGGAAACTAAAACTCAAAATCTAAGGAACTAGGGCCAATAGTTTTTACAATAATAATTGTTATTCCTATAAAAAGACTTTGAAAAAGTTTCAATCACCGTTTTAACTTTAGAACGGCGCTTTTATTTTCTTAAAGTTCAAACGTAGTCTTACTCAAATTACTCTAACAAAATAATGTGCATCTTAAGCGGACATTTAACTAGCTCCTCTTAAATTTTGGGTTTAAAAGCTGCAAATTTTTGTAGATGCTGTTTTCTTCAGATCTTTTTTCTTCTGTTTTGAATATTTTGTCATTATTGTCTTCAATCACCTGAATTATTTTATTAAGTGGCGAAGCGAAGTGAAGTCACTTACTAACTTCATGTTGAGCAAAATTCGAGAACGGCTCGGGATTTCCAAATTCTGTTTTCACCAATCGACAGGTGACCAAAAAGGCTTGTTTGCTAGTGATTTTGAAACTGATTGGTCAAAGGTCAGCGCTAGTGACCTGAGACTGCTTCGCCACTTCGCTATGCGTTGCAAGCTTTGCAGGTTTATTTATTCTTGCTATTTTGAAAACCCAAACCAGATAGCATAAACTAAGATCCGACTTTTGATCACTTATCTACATTTTTGTCATGATATTGTAACCTAAATCTTTGTGTTGTTATACCAAATTATTGTAAGTTTTCTTATTCCTCTTCTTAGTTTTAATGCCTGCTAACCAAGAACTAGATTAAAATTAAATTAAATTTTTTGAAACAATTTGATCTAATTTGATTTATTGATGATACCTGCCACATTGCTTGCAATGCCCATGTTTGGTACTAGATTAACAATTGACAAACTGTAGTTAACTGGTTGAATAATTTACCGTAACTAATATTTTCTTCTGCTTTCAGAATAGGCTACACCATTCCCATGTTTGCAGGATTCATCATCATGTTTCTGTCAACTATAAGTAAGTATATATTTTATACATTTTATTTAAACAAATACATTGCATATATTGCAACAAACTAGATTCGTGAGTTTGGCTACTTATTTTCGCTTGAGAATTATTTAACAATATACACACACCATTTATTTCTACTGACTAATTTGCTACTTGGCGCAATTGGATCACCGCACAAACTGTAGCTAACTGCAAATGTTCTTTCCACGGTTCCTCGTACGTTTAAATATTTTGCTCGAGGTTCTGCCTTGGCACGCCGAGTAGATTGTTAGAACCTTCCTTTACGTTGCGCCTTAAACTTTCTGAACGTCTGTGCGCTGCTCCGCCACCACGAATGTCCGTAGCCCTTCCAGTAAAGTCTTGTTCCCGCAAGTTCGTCATTACATTGCTTCTTTTTGAAGCCATCATAATGGTAGAAGTGAATAATAAATGACTCTTGATTTGATATCACGTATGCTTTAGAGCCGTTAATAAAATAACCTACAACAACGAAAGTACAGGATTTGTCCGAAAAGTAATACAATTAAGTTTGTAAAAAAATGTATTCAAAATATCGTTGCAAACGTTTAAAATTCTTCAAAGTACTCCCCTTGGGCATTCACACGGTACGCAGCCTGGAAGGCGTCGACAGGGACCTCGTTTAGAGCCTTTGTCACGGCGTATTTAAAAGATCACGAACACGATACATATTTTTGTTATTTTTGCTGGTTGACGGCCATCCAGAGCGGGAGTCATCCTCCACTTTGACCTTCCATTTTTAAACAACTTGGAAACTTGAGAATACCAAAGAGCAGAATCCCTGTCGGCTGCCTAAATCATTTGGTGGGATTCGGCGAAGCATTTGTTAAGTTTAGCACAGAACTTGATCGCTTTACGTTGTTCGGTGGTTTTCTCCATTGTGCATCATGACACAGGTACTCACAGGGATCCTGGCGCTCCTAGAACTGATAACAGGCCGAGCTTGGAAGCATTGTGAATCTAAGAGCCCCCACCTACCTCAACCGGTCCGAACGCGCTGCAACCAGGAGAAGCGGCGCGTTTAGACAAATTGGATTACTTTCCGGGCAAACCCTGTATTTTTATTACCGTTGATTGTGTATAAAGAATAACTAGAAATTTCAAGTATCTTTTTCTCTGGATTTTCTATATTGCTGTTTTTCTTTCTCCATGGGAGCTAATTTCCCGACATTCTAGAACATTCTTAGACGACTTCTTTATAACTCACACAGAGTAAAACAACCCTCGAATCCTATCCAACGTTCTTTTGACATTTAATCGGGAGAATGACGTAGGCTTCCATCACACGATCCTCTAACTTTACGAAACCATTTATTACTGGATTCAGTCTGCTGGTTTCTTTCCATTGTGGTTTACTCTCTTGACGCTTCCGTTCCAAAACCCTTTTAATTCAAAGTGAAGCTCCAACTGCCGCTATAGCTTCTATGGCACCTATGGATTGTTAAACACGACAGGCCTCTTGTCCTGGTTGCAAATGATTACTGCGTGACATCTGATTTTATTTTTATTTCTTTTTATTTATCTTTCAATTTTCACGTACACTTTTACCTGCTCTCCTTTAACTCGTTTCTAAAATCTCTAAAGTGTTTTTCTGGGTTTACTTTCAGTTTATTTTTCAGATTTCTTAGATGTTATATAGTTTTTCTTCCGATATTCTGCTTAAATTTTTGAATTGCTTTTCTGCGTTTACCCTTAATTCTTATAACTTCTTTTTTAATTTTTCAATAAAGCTTTTGAAGTACTCGAGATTATTATTATTTATGATAATTTTCTTCTGAATTCGTATTTCAAATTTCTAAAGCATTCTTTCGCGTTGGTCTTTAACGCCTTACTTAAATGTCTAGAACGTCCTTTAAACATTTCTACTAAATTCTTTTCTTATCGTCCTCATTAAAGCATCTAGATCCGTGGTTTTGTACGAATACGTGTCTGGGTTCTCGTCGTCGTCGATCAGGGTCTGTTGAAATCTTTTCTATGCCATAAATTTTCTTCCCTGCCATCTTCAAAACTTTCTTTCTTAAATTATTTTATAGGCAGATTATTTATTTTCACTGGCCCATCTGTTCCGCCGCACTTTAAATCTCCACAAGAACTTGTCTGGCCCAAATTGTCTTGTTGAACGCTTTAATAAAAGCCTTGCGGCTTTAGATCAATGTGCCAAACAGATTACTGAAACCTTCCTTCGCGGACACCAGATACCTACGCGCTACTTCGCCACCGCGGCTTTTCCAGAAGACTCGGCCCCAAGGATCCGCCATTACAATAGATATACTACAATTTTACAAAGGAAAATTAGTTGTATATTGCACTTTTTAATTTAATTTTGTATTTATTTTGTTATATAATATACAAGTTTTGTATTTATTCTATTGCATTATTAGAAAAAAAAATTAAATACTAATATATAGGTTATTTTATAATACCTATTAATTTTAAAAGTTAAAATTTAAATTCCTATAGCTAAATACATAAAAACGATGTCGTACATAAACCATATTTAGTTTTGAATGAGAATGGCAGATTTTGCACCTTCTAATTAATTACATTGATAATATGACTTATTGAAGATTACAATTATAAGTGCAATTAATTACTTATAATTTCCAGGACATTTAAGTCAAAATACTGTTTTAAATTTTTGTTATATTTTTAACGTGCCCATTTCAAAAAATCACATCAGAACAACAAAGCGTAGCAGTAATATTAGAAAGACTATTGGGATAAAATATAAAAATTTGCGTTGACCGTAGCTTGTCATAAACAAGGGCACTGATGAAAGACTATAAAATCATTCTTCTCTTGATAAAGAACTTCTTACCCATTAGTCTTCTTTGTAGTACCTGCTTGATAACACTGAAGTCGGTTAACAGTCTAAGCCAGTCAAAATTGCGGCTGTTGCGCTACTTAGGCCACTCTAGGACATTGTTTGATGTATTTTGTGGATAGCATTATTAAATAAATAATTGACCATAGGCGGCGTAAAGCATAACATTTTATTTTTGAGAATGCCTATATGTATATGATCTTTATTTCTCTTAATGGGGTAGAAGGGGTACCAAAACATTTAGATTCATAATAAATCCAAAAGGTTTATGCCCGTTGAAGATTGAAATCTCGCACAAAATCTATTCATAATATCTATTATGGTTTGTATGTACCTCCCGGTAAGCGAATTTCTGTATATTTCAACCGGTGGTTTATATTTTTGTAACTACCAACGATGGGAAATTACTATAAATAATAATGCGAATAGCAGATTTTTCTTCTTTGAAAAAATGTTAATACAAGTAACCAATCAGACTTAATAGTATAATTAAAAGATTATCCACAATTTCAACGAATTACTATTTTATTTTGGTAATAATTACGCATTTATTGAGTTTTTGAGTGATCTGCAATATTTTACCAATTTGGAACTTGATGTAGTAACAATTTTTAAACATTCGCTTATTTTAAATTGGCTATAGCTATCCTTTCAAACTGTTATCCCTTAATATTTCTTATACTAAAAACTACACATATTATAGGAATGATAAATAGATGCAACACTATTTTTTTTTTATATATAACATCCCATTTATTTGCAACTGTACAAGTACATTTAGCAAAGTCATTTGATAATTTAATAGACATGTAGAAGCATGCTCAGCAGAATACTTCTATAACAGATAAGCTTATAGGCTTTGTGTGACAAACGGGAAAAATCTTACAAACTACAACTTATAACTAGTCTTAAAGTAAACTAAGAATTCAAAATCTGGTTGGCAGATCGTTTGGCACATGTCGATGTAAACGCCTGTTGTCGCTGGGCGGATCCATAAGATCTATTGCGAGGATGTTGGGATGGGCGCTAAGTCGAGTACTGTATTAGGAGCTGTAACGCCTAATTTCGTCCTTGACTGTGGGGATACGAAGATCCTTTATGATAACCGTGTTTGGTACAAACCAAGGTGCGTTTGTTATCATGCGCAGCACTTTTCTTTGGAAACGCTCTAGAATTTCGATATTTGAAGTGGACGCAGTCCCCCAGAGTTGGATGCCATACGTCCAGATTGGCTTGATTATTGTTTTGTAAACCAGAAGTTTGTTGTCTAGCGAGAGTTTAGATTTATGCCCAATTAACCAGTACATCTTAGTAAGGGTTAATCCTAGTTGCTTCCGTTTTGTGAATATATGTTTGCGCCAATTAAGCCTTCTGTCGAGGTGTAGTCCGAGGTATTTCACATCATCTTGTTGTGGAAGTTGGCTATTGTTTAGATAAACAGGTGGGCACGTGTTTCTGCGAGTAGTGAAGGTTATGTGAACGGATTTGGTGTCATTGACTTTAATTCTCCACTTTTTCAACCAGTTTTGGACTGCAGTGAGGTTAGTTTGTAGTTTCTGCGAGGCAATGTTGGGACCTCTATCAGATGCTAAGACTGCAGTGTCGTCGACAAAGGTTGCTATCAAAGTTTCTGGCGTAGTTGGTAAGTCTGCAATATATAACACATATAATAGTGGTCCGAGAACACTTCCCTGTGGCACACCGGCGTTTATTGGAAAAAGTTCCGTATATTCGGTTTCAAACTTTACCAGGAAGGATCTATTATTTAGGTAAGATTTAAGGATAAGGAAGTGGTTTAGAGGGAGAAGTAGTCGCAACTTGTAGAGAAGTCCAACGTGCCAGACTTTATCGAACGCCTGAGTGATGTCTAAAAATGCAGCAGAACAGTACTCTTTATTTTCAAAGGTATCGTTAATCCTTTGGACAACTCGATGTATTTGTTCTATCGTGGAGTGCATCCTCCTGAAGCCAAATTGGTGATTGGGGATTATATCATTGTTTTCCAGGATTGGTAAGAGCCTTTTTAGTAAGAGCTTTTCAAACACTTTTGAAACAATTGGCAGGAGACTTATCGGCCGATAAGATGTAGGTTCGCTGGGAGGTTTCCCTGGTTTTAATATTAGAATGACCTATGCCACTTTCCATTGGTCTGGGAAATACCCTGTGCGAAGGACTGCGTTGAACAGCTGGGTAAGATATTTAGTTCCGATGATAGGTAGTTCTTTAAGAATTTTACCAGTAATTAGGTCATATCCTGGAGCTTTCTTAGGGTGAAGAGTGCCAATGATTTCATCAACGTCAGCAGTTTTGAGTCGCTGGATTGGTAATTCTAGTTGATATGGGGACTCTAATTGTTGAATAATTTCTGCTTCTTCTTCGGGCCTATTATCTGATTGGTGTGGCTGGAAGACGTTTGTTAAATGGTTGGCAAAAACACGTGCTTTTCCAGAATTTGTTCTGGCCCACTCTCCTTGAGGTGTCCTGATGGGCGGGAATGTTTTTATCTGTTTTAATTTTCTAGTTGTCTTCCACAGAGAGTAGTCGGTAGCTTCAGTAGCTGTAAGTTCTTCTAAGAAAGTCTGGATGCATTCATTTTGTTTTGTTTAGTATTTCTTTTAGTTCTTGTGTGACTGCATTGAGTAAACGTTTACTTTCAGGTGTTCTCAGTCTTTGCCATTTCTTGCGGATTCTTCTCTTTTCAAGAATTTTTTGCTTGATTAATATAGGACAGTCATAAGCTGTGGTAATTGCTGATTGCTCAGGCGTTGAATTCCAGGCTGCCCATTGTATCGTATCATTGAAATGCTTAACAGCATGTTCAATGTCTGTTTCGGTCTTAAGAGATACGTTTAATGTTAGTTTTTGATTAACTAGGATTCTGAAGTAGTCCCAATTTGTGTATTTAGTACATAGACACGGTTGTTTTCTCTACTTATTACTTTTGTTGAAAGTGAAACTAAGACTGGGGAATGATCCGAAGATAGGTCGAAACAAGATCGAGCGATAATGAGGTCCTGGGGATACCTTTTGTAACACAGAAGTCTACAAGGTCTGGTTGTTTATTCCTGTCAGATGGCCAGTAAGTGGGTTCACCAGTAGAGACATGTTTCAAATTATTGCTTTCTATAGTTTTAAGTAGCTCGCGTCCTTTGGGTGTTATAATTCGAGATCCCCAATCGGTGTGTTTGGCATTGTAATCGCCTCCTGTAACAAACCGTCGTCCTAAGGTATTATAGAAATCCTCGAAATGCTCCTGTTTTACTGTATGGTTAGGGGGGAAATATACTGCTGAAATTGTTAACGAACTGGCTGAATCTTCTATGGATACACTGGTTGCTTGGAGAAAAGGTTTGCTGTAACTGCTAAGTTGGTGGTGTTTTATTGCGTTTTTGATAATTATGGCGGATCCACCTCGGGCAGTTCCTGCTGGGTGATTAGTATTATAGACACTGTAGTTGGGAATTTTTAAATAATTTCTTTCTGTAAAGTGGGTTTCAGAAATTAGCATGACGTCAATATTGTGAATTAGTATAAATGTTTTTAGTTCTTCAATGTGGTTGAATAGGCCATTGGCGTTCCATAAGGCGAGTTGTAAGTTTTTAGCCATTATGTGAGTTTGGAGAGCACGGTTGTCAGGAGGTTTAGTGGGGTTCCTATTTGGTCGAACATGTTTTTCATCATGTTTTTTAGATCTTGAAATTCATTGGATTGGTGATTAGGTTGATTAGTGTTTGGAAGATGTATTATGTTGGCGGGGGCGTGAGAAGGTTGCTGGACTTCATTTACTGCATGAGCGTATGACAGTCCTGGTTGAAATTGTTGATGACGTATGACTGATGCAGGGGGAGTATACTGTTTTGGTCTAAGCGGTGGAAATTTTTCCTTTTGAAGTTCTTTATAGATTATACATCCCTTATAATTGGCAGGGTGATTACCTCCGCACAGGACACATCTCACATCTTTGGATTTTTCTTTGCGTTGACACTGCGCAGTAGGGTGATCGCCTGTACATTTTACGCATCTGGGTTTTAAATGGCAGAAATTTTTAATGTGCCCGTATCTTTGACATCTCGCGCACTGAGCGATTTGTCTTTTCTGTTTCGGAGGTTCAAATTTGATTTTGCACTGTTGTATATACTCAACATTGTATATATCTTTATTATTGGTTGCTGATTTTAATTCAATAAAGAACATTGGAAGTGGTAATTTTGTTCTGTACTGTTTGACGTTCCAAATATTCGTGACCGTGTGCCCTAATTTCTCTATTTCAGCTTTGATTTCTTGGGTGCTGATGGAGTAGTGCATATATTTTAATACTACCTTGTAAGTTCGTTCCTCTTTTAATTTATAGGTGTGAAATTCAGTCTGCTTTTCATTTAAGACTTTTATTATGACACCATAATATTCAGCCGTTTTAGGTTGAACTTTTACTTGATTTTCAGAGAGAGCTTTAATTTCATATTGCTGTTTTGCGATTTGGTCTAGGAGTTTAATAAGCGGAGCAATACTTATAACACCATTTATAAAAATTGGAGGAGGTTTAGGGGAATTTTCAGAACTTTTAATTGATTGAGTATCCTGTTCTTTTCTGCTAGAGACGAGTAACGATTAGAGGTGGAAGGTGGATTTAACCAATACTCATTGTCTTTCGAATGTTTGGCTTTTAGTTCTAAATCATCCACAGGATTTCTACTTCTTTTGTATACAACTTTGTTCCAAGGATTATTTCCTACTGGTTGCGATAAGAATGTAGGGGTTTGAGGATGGTATTGGGGTTGTTGATAGGGTTGGGAATAAAACATAGTTTGTTGAGGCTGGATAAATGAATTACCTGGCATTTGCGTTTGTTGGAACTGTGTGGTGTACATCTGGGTTTGATCAGACGTTATCATTGGTGTATGTAGCGCCCCTGGGCCTGCTGCTACTTGTGAGGATGGAATCCCCCCGGGCGGCGGGAGGAATGCCATATCCTCCTACACATATGATTTATTGGCGTAATCCTGTTTGCAGTTTATAAATACCAAAATAAACTATTGCAATAAACACTCGCGATAAGTCGAGGCCGGTGCACTGATAACACAGCCGCGCTCGGAATGTCTTTCCTCTTTGAATTTCAAATCGGAACTATGCAACACTATGAAATTAGAAATGTTAGGCTACCGTTTTTTATAATGATATCTAACCTACCAAATCCATTAAAAACTATATAGAAAATGAGTGCATGGGTGATAATACTGGTTTTAAGATCGATATGCTCTAACAGAGCCTATTATTTATTTATTAAAGAAACTTGTAAACTTTTGTTATATGTTTTAATAAGGAGTCACGTTACACCCCTTATTTAAAAGTTTCATGGCAAAACTGGCACCAAAGATATTTAATTATAATTACTTAGTAATTATACCATTAATTTGTAAAAAACACTTTCAGTATTATCTTGAAAGTTTACCAAAAACATCTAATAAATTGTCTTTCCTTTCAATTCGACAGGTTTCCAGCAGCAATTAAATCTATTGCACTTAAAACTAGCAGTGAATACTGAAGAAGAATACTTCAATAATAGATGTCCAAGATTGTCAGTTTTTTTTTTGTAAAATTACGGCCAATTGTACTTTTTAAAAATAAAAGCAGAAATTTGAAGGATTCGTGTAAAAACCTTAGATATCATAATTACTGACGGTACTTTTAAAACGATTTTTTTGTCTAAAAGTTCCCCTAAGATATTTTTCCCTCTTTGACAAACATTAACAACAAGGTTCTATTACACTGGAAATCCAGCATTAAAATAAAGATTTTATAGATCCTACCTTACCCGTTCTTTGCTTTTTTGTTGTGATGTGAACAATATTATCTTTAAAGCAATCAATTCTTCTGTAAAAGATTATTGAGCTAGTGCAGTATACCTTGCTTAATATGTAAACTAGAACGGACAACATAATTTAAAGAAATTACTATCTACCCCTAATGCAAGCTTATTATACCAAACATAGCCTTACAATTGCTTCACACAGACCGCGATTGTCTGCACTGCTTATTCTTAGTTTCAATTACATAATCTGCGTAGCACAGATCCGCTGTATTGTGTGCTGATAGCTTGACCCTTCGTTAAGTCGTAAGCAAACAGAATAGCCCTGGTTTCTCTAAAGATAACTGCTATCTCCTTGCTTACAGGGTGTGCGAAAGAAATTTTCCTTGACATTATTTCAATATTTTTCACTTTTACAATGTCACAAATTTATATTTTTAGACAAAAAAATGATATAAAACTTAGAAATGTATAAATTTTGTACTGATATACATAAATAACGTCCACTAATAATATCTCTTAAGGTATAGCAATTAAAGGATTTGAAACCGTTTTTTTTAACTTCTTCTAAGATATCAGATAAGACTTCCAAAATACTTTGACCTCGCTTCAATTTTTATTGTGTTTTTTAACATGAAAATGATTAATATCTAGAATACAATGAATAAATAGAACAATTTTAGCGTAGACGAATTATTATTTAAGTATAGATGAATCTAACTTACACAAAAATGTTATTCTTAATTTACGATGCGTATACTTAGACGTTCAACAAAAAATCCAGTAGAGCAGTTCTATTTGTATTTATACATTACTGCATCTAGCTACTCATTAATGACGAAGTTTGTACGACTGTATAGAAACCATAAAAACTAATAAAGATAGTAAAACTTTTAAACAACTGTAAACTAAACTTACTTAAAGAGCCTGAATTTAGCGTATTAAGAAAATCACCTTCGTATAATTTGGAGATTTATTGTAAAGAGATTTCACAAGTCTCAAAATGATGACATAAAAAGAGAAAATGAAGAAAACACATCATTTATATAATTGAGTACAGTTGCAAGTTATAAAAGTGCTACCAAGAGAATAAAAAATATATAATACAGTTCTTAAAATAATAAATATCGTTGTGTTTCCCCACAGAAAAAGATTGTCAACCTTCATTTACGCAAAACAAAAGCACATCATTTAAGTCTACTAAATGGCAAGTTTTTAGTCAGTGCTTAAAATTCTTAGTAACATCCTCTTTCATGATCGGTTATAAATTGTAGTGCATAGGTCCTTCAAACATGTCTGTAATGTTAATATGAAGTAGTCTATTATAAAGCTAAAGATAGATTTCTCATAGGAAAAAAGATTTAGATGCTGTGTAGTGTAAAAATAATTATTTTTGTATTCATGTCATTATACAAATCTATATAACTGCTAGCATCTCCTTGAAAAAGTAGTCTTCTTTTGCAACTATATATATTTTATTGTTCTTTCAGGGTTACTGTCACTACTGAATATCTTAACCAGTTCCTTCTAGATCCTGATACAATTTTGGTTTAGTTTTTTTATTAATGTCAATACTCCGATTTATTGCAGATATTGCCACATTAAAGCATTGTTAACTCAGCATAAGGTTTAGTGTGATATACCCGGACCACAATTTTAGTATATAATTAGTACTTTTGTTGTTACATTAGTAGCTGCAAAAATAAGTAAAGAAAGTATACTTCTCGATGTCTCATTTAATGGTTAAAGTCGTTAGCTTTACCCACCTTACATTTTGGTGCATTTACGATTTGTTTTGCTTATTTCAATTTTTTGTATAATTTCAGTACATATATCAATAATGTCATACAAATATTGTTCTTATTTTATAGGTTCATTAATAATTATAATTACAATTCTATGAGCTAATATGTTATTTTATGTAATTGCAATGCTAACTATGTCATGCTGAAGATCGTTTATTGTGTCCTCTTTAACTAGTCATTAGGTCAGTTGGTTATGTTCTACTGGTAAATGGGGAAATGTTGTGGCTAATTTTATATGACAATTGACATTTTGTTCTTTAATAACATCCTTAATATAGGGAATTTTCAGCTCATCGTGTAGTGTTTAATTCAGTGTCTTAGATTGGCGCCTTTGGATTATGGTTTTGTTGGATTTACTCGCACATCCCCAAGGTCAACTCTATAAAACCATACAGGTCTTATAATAATTTTATACAACAATAATTTATTCTATAATGATAGGTAGGAGTTTTTTCCCGTCAACTAGTCCAGCTTGTTTTCGTTATTTAATTATAAGCTTTTTCGAAGTTAGTTTGCCGTTCAAGAGAAAAGCTCAGTGTTCAGCTGAGTTACATATCCTTATGTTATTAAGATTAAGCGGTAGGCATTGGTCCTTCCTTAATGTGAAAGTGATTTGTACGGACCCATTCCGATTGATTTGATTTTTTCACTTCTCTAATCAAACTTACAATTCATCTAGGTGATTATGTAATTTAGTGGCAGCTATTAGTGAATCTTGATATTCAGTAAGTATTACTGCGTAGTCTGCGAACTTTCTAATTACAGAGTTAGCAGTAGACGGTAGATCAGATAATACGTACAAAGTGGTCCGAGTACACTGCCCTAGAAGATTCTCACTTTAGAACATGGTTCTGACACTTTTTGATTTAGTTGTGTTCATAATACATTATCACTTCAATAGGAATTAAGAAATTTAAAATAATGTAGAGGCAAATAATGCTTAATTTTGAGTAGTAAGCCTTTATATCAAAACTTAAAGCTTGGCTAACATTTGAAGAGATGGCTATGTAGAATTATTTGTTTTTAAGTGTTGAATGATTTAATAATTTAGTGAGTCTGTTGTACAGTTCGATACAGGGGCATTAAGTCTTCTGGTGCAAGATTTTGCTTTAATCTTCTAAGTCAATGCCTCTCCAAAATTTTTAATATTACAGATTAGAGACTTATTGGTTGATATGAATATGCAATTTTCGGATCGTTTTCTAGATTAGACATTAATTAATTTTTTAGACCAATAAGTAAATCTTAGCATTCCGTTATATATGTACATTAAAGATAGAACTGCTTTCCTTGGGAATTCTCTTATCATTTCCAGTGTTAGTTTATTTATACCTAGCCTTTTTGGTTTTAAGAAACAAAATTTTTGTTTACCTAAATAGTCGTATCTGAAGAATACTCTCAAGTCATAACGCCTTGTTCTATTTTTTAATCAAGTTCACTATTTTGTGGTATAAAAATAGGGATAAGATATATTATAAGAACTCTGTCTTTTCTTCATCGCTGCATGCAATGATGATATATGTAGTACTGATCTTTTGGGATTCTAAACATTAATATCAAATCTGTTTAAAGTGATAAGGTACTCTTAATCTCTCAATTCTTTAAATCTTATTTTGTCTGCTAGCGCACGAGTTCATTATCATTTTTGCTTTAGTTCTTACTTTTTCGTCTATAAGCTGCTTCAACTCTATGTTTATGATTCTAGGTCTTGTAGTATATCATTCTATGATGTGGCATTTTAGAATGCTTATTTAAGAATATGTTATGCGCAATTAACATTAACATTGTAATTATTAGAAACTCAGCCATTGTGTGACTTATTTATCAGTATTGATAGTGTGTTTAAAATTACACTAAATAAACTGATTGATTATAGTTTTGAATTCTTCTGAAAAGTTCTGTTTAATGTTATGAGAAAGGAGTCATTTCCAGTTTGTGGATTTTGTTGTGCACTTCTGAGGATGCTGTACATTTCTGGTTCTTTGGATATTAAAGACTAAATTTTTCGTTTGTGACTTAATTATGTGCTACTTAGGTTGACTGAATGTTCAATCTATTGTAGTTTTCTGGACACGGACCTTCACATAACATACACATTGCAGAAGTATCTTTACTTTTCTTGCAACTAGCTGTACCATGGAACCCCTTAACACTTTACGCAAAAGAATGGTCTGGTACAATACACTTTTGTTTGTCCATACCGCTATCATCTCACAAATTGTATCAAACTAGCTTTGTACTATATTGTTTTGAAGTTTACTTACATACGTCGCTATTATTATTTGAAATTAACAATTTCTTTGTTGTTCATTGTTTAAGTATACTTTGTATTTTGTGTTCTTTGTTAGATAGTTTCGCTTTAATATCGTTAACATTAACTGTGTGGTATAAACGTTTTATGAGATCCCTGTAGACCGTTTATTTCTTCAGCTGGTAGGTGTAATGGATAATGTTATCTTTCATTATTATATTGTTTGCTATGCTTTTGGTGGTGTAGTGTTCAATTTAAGAGTTTTTTTTGAAATATAAATACATGTATGTGTTTAATTAGTATTACTAGTGTTATTAGCGAGTGGGCTGTATCTCTTATTTAATTGTATGCTTGCATTTTGATCTTCAGGGATTGCATTTCTTTTTCTTTGTGTACTTTACTCTTTGGCATGCATATTCGCTTTTTTGTTCATTTTAATGCGCATTGTACGCTTCATCACCAAGAGATGAGGTTGAGATAAATAATAATTGATGTGCATCATAGCTAGTTAACTCAATAACTGAAACATTTGATTCATTTGTATGTTAATTATAATAATGGTTCGGTACGTATATCAGAGGATACTCCTGATTACTATACTTGGTCTGTTAACTGCCAGAAACATTTTCATGCTGATTCTAAACTAAATTATTATGTAAAATTTTTATTAAAATTTTTCTCTGCGGTATACTAGGGCTTAAATTGATTAATGTTATTATAATGATTTATCGAAAATAAACCAAATATAAAGCAGTCATACGTCCGATCCCGAAAAAAGCAACAATTTATATCATATAAACAAGTGCCAAAAAGACTTTAAAACTTTGAGAAAAGACTGAAATCAAGTGATTTGACTAGTGAACATTATAAATCAATGAAATTACAAGAGTGAAGCAAAACAAGAATTAACAGAATTAGAGCGAGAAAAACTCGGTGGACATTGTCTCTCAAACCTAAATTTAAAATATATAAGAACTGACACACAAAATACTTAGTGTTCTTCAAAAATGCCTTCCCGTTAATTACAAAAGTATTAACCGAGTATGAAATGACCATTTGCCTATTTACTCATTTTATAAGCTTTGTTTTGGACTACCACTTAATTTGTGTTCCTTCAAAATATACAACGTTAATAAGGGATTTTCTTCAGTATATTCAAAATAAACTCCCCAAATACGACATAAATTATATACCTTGACGGATACAAAAACATTTCATATTATAAACTTAGAAAGTAATCCAGAAAAACCCTTTTAGGCCAATTCGCCCCCGGACATTTCGCTCCCGGACATTTCGCCCCCGGACATTTCGCCCCCGTGTTATAATTATCTTATATATCAGTCCCTATACTACAACAGTTCTTGTTTAAAATTTAAATAATTCAAAAATACAAATTTTTATTGTACAATACAATATACTTACACGAACAAGTGCACCTACTAAATAAATTACAATGCCATATTATGCGCAATTCTTCGTAAAAAATCTAAGGTATCCCTACTTTCATAATCTATGGCTATATTTCGCAAACGTTGCAATAGAGTGGCATATTTTTTATTTTGTGCGTAAGCAGGTCCGCCTGCTAGAAATCGGTTTATTTGAAAGTTATTCAGGACTTGCTCCTTTTTTAAGGCATTTATAAATTTGAATATGTTTGTGGAAGCATCAGAAACTCATTTAAAGTGTCAATGCCTGCCTTCTACATGATTGTTGGTGCAAAACGTATTTTCAACAGTTCGATTGTGCATATTCCAAAGATCAATAGAAAATTTGGTCGGACGTCTTTGTCTACGCCCACGGCGACCAATGCAGTTGTCTTCAAAGTAGTCAACAACTGCCTGGGCTTCTGGAGAAAAATTTTCCTCCTCTACAAAAATATCGAAAACTTTTGCCACATTTTCCGGGGGTACGAACGCAAGAGCAGTCATCATTCGTATCCATAATGCTAACTCATGATTTTTTGATGGTTTATTTGTAGTCCCTCAGACAGAACTTTTCTCCATACATTTTGTGCCAGATGAAAAAATATCCAGATATTTGGATTTCGAGAAAAAACTGTTTTAAAAGCTTCTATTGCAAAAATCGAGAAGTAATTGAGCTGGGCGCATACCTGGACAAATATTTCGTAATTCTTCTAAGAACTTTATGTAGGTGGTCTTTGTTTTGTTTAGTAGTAAAGTGTAAACAATTAGTATTATGGTTTCGACGCGCTGCACATGTAGCGTATACAACTGCATACCACTTACCACTATTTGCTAAAATATTTAAATTTGCCGTTATCGTTTCTTCCGAGTCATATCTTAGAAACTGATGTCCTTCACAATTAATGTTAATCGTACGATATTCTTGTGGAATTAGCAAATGCTCAGCATCCACTGGAATTGCAGGAATGCCGGCTTCATTCCGAACGCGAAGAACCATTCGTTTCATAGTGTCTTTCCTGGGTAACTAGCATATAATATTGTTATGGACAATTTCTAAGCACCTGGCCATAATTTGTTGTGGTGTTTCTTCGGTATTAGTTGCTATTTATTTTAAAGTGCGGAGGACTTCTAAAGTACTCGGTCTTGTGGCATCGGCAGCGTGATTGTGTGTAACGACAGTACGACTAACATTCGCGGAATCTCCTACAAATTTTTCAAATTTACACAAATACTTAAAGTAGTCTAAGAACCAACGATCATCTTATCGTTATTACTTACCTGTTGTCCACACGATCTTTCCATTTCCCTCTTCTTGTACAAACCCAAATACAATGTTCACCATTCGCAGTCTTTTTAGAAAATACATACACAAAATTATCTTCACACACCAACTTTTGTGATCCTTTTCCGAATTTACAAATTTTATTGATCAAAATTATTTAGAAGCGTCCACGCCACTTAACACTAATAATGATGACATAGGAAACCACGAAAACTGTGCGGCAAATAAGACTTGCCAATATTTTATTACAAATAAAAGTGTTTGGAATGGCTAAATACTTGTAACTGGCATTATCGACATTTAGATGAGAATGATCAGTGATAGTTTCTGTTGTGTTCTATTTAGGGCCTCTTAGAAAAATATCTGCTTTCTCTGGTGCTCAATAAATAATTAAGACACGGGGGCGAACTGTTCATGGGGGCAAATTGTGCAGGTGCAAAATGCCCGGGGAAGAAATGTCCCTGGGGCGAATTGTCAGAAAACGCAGAAAAACAACCAGCAGGCTCATATTTATGAAGTAACAAAGCATATAATGTGTACATACAAAAAGTAATAAAAGTGGCATGTAGAGATGGTTCACCAATTAAATTTGTTAAAAAGCACCGGTTAACCAGCACAGGGGTCATTTGCAAGAACAAAATTAAGAATGCAATAGAGAAATATTCAGTATAATCTTTGCTTTTCAACAAGACATTTCACCTGTCTCGTGTATGACAAAGCAAAAAAAGTATATAACGCATTTTATAACAAAGTAAAAAGTAATGTAAATGACATTTCTGCGTTCTTAGGGTGGTGTAGAAGTTTTTTGTTTTTCAAGTCTAAAGGTGACAAAATTAAAAATAAAAACAAATTTTATGGTACAGTACCATCCATCTACAAACTAAGTTTTGTATGGCTTGGTGCCCCTCTTGTAGTTTGTAATTAAAGGACACTGTTTTTCTACATTTTGAAAGTTTGAATACCGACATCCTGTCAAGAAATGAACCGTTGATTGAAATAGACGTTAATCTGATGACGGCCAATCAAGACTATAGGTAGAGTGAGGTAGCAGTTCGATTTCATCGAGTTTTTCCAATTTATGTCGAATTATTTGGGCTATATGTAGTCTTATTCATTTGATTTACCATACCAAAGTATTGTTATTCTAAGATAACATATATACTGTCGAGCTATTGACAATAAAACTCGGCGAGGAGACTCAATTTTCCGTAACCAACTTAAAGGAAATTACACTTTAGTAATTCCATCAGACACAGAACGTAAGTTTGGACGACTTGACCACTACGTAACCATCGGTTTGATCTGTTGGATTATGAAGATAGGACCACTTTTCGTCACTGACATATTTTGGCAAAAGAATCAAAGATCCTGAGAATTGTCAAATATATTTCTGCACACATTTAGCTTGCTCTTGCTTTAAAGTGCGAGGCACTTCTCTAGATCGCCTATTAACTTTGCCTAGCTTATGTAACACAGTTTATTATCCCCCGGGAAGATTCAAATTATTGTAATAATTGTTGGGTGCTTATAAGTAGAAGGAATTCTTAAAGTAAAGCTTCTGGATTTACTACAAAAAGCCATCTGGAGTAGTATTTTGTCTTAACTTTGAATTATACCAAAGAACAGTTAAAATTTTAATATTTAATCTGCCATGTTGGTTACTCTCAAAAGAAATCTGAAATAGGTTAGTGAGCTGACAGGTAAATCCTCACGAATACATTCTAGCAAAATACCAGTACTTTTCAAAATAAAAGGAAAACGAAGAACATACCTCAGATCTTCATGTCCTATTCTAAAACAATAAAAACAAACAGTTAAATAGAAGTAATATGAATAATGCTTCATTCTCTTTGTCTAGAAATTTAACCTTACCTACAACCCCAGTCAATTATAACGCTCCATTTTCATTTTAAAATTAATGGAAACTTTTCATGCCTTATTTTCTTTGCTAAAAACTTGCATTTTGCGTGCGTATATATTAGCTTAACAATGTATTGCTCCTCCTAAATATTACCCAAGTACCTTACTGTCTCACTTTTTTCAATAATAGTTACCGAGTAATTTTTTTCACGTTTTGCGCTATTATATTAAGTATTATTTCTTCTATTCATCTTTATTTTACTTATAGTTATAAATGGGACGTTTATATATCAACCTATAAGTTTTGGAAGAAAAATTACAACACTGCACGCTAAGCGGCACTGCGTAAGATATCAGTGAGAATAACTTTGTCGTAGACTCAGTACAAGTGGGAACTTGCTATAGTTGCTGTGAGATTGAGGACATCTGATGAGAAGTTGAATTTGTAAAGTGCATTACGAAAATGGGCCATCAAATATGAAGCAACATGACATAAAAAGTTGCAAAGGCTTATGGAGTGTATTTCCATATCTAAAAAATAGCTATTAAGATAACACAAAGCCATTTCAAAGAACCGAGAAGGAGTAGAAGATAAACTTTACCCAGAAAAACTACCAACTTCGTAAACAAACAGTGAAACAGAAAGAATTGATTGAGATAAGCTCATCGGATCGTCAATTTGATACCTATAAACTTCGAGGAGAAAAAATTCTACACTGCAGTCTTTCTGGGCGTCGAACAGGCTTTCGACAAGGTGTGGCATGTCGGATTATTATATAAATTAAAGCAACCATTACCGAGCACCTATTATCTTTTGATAAAATCACAGATTACCGACCGCTATTATACCGTAAAACACAGCAATCAACTCTCTATATATCACACAATAAAAGCAGGTGTACCACAGGGCAGCGTCCTTAGTCCTTTCCTGTACCTCCTTTACACATCTTATATCCGAGAAATTGAAAATACCTCTATCGCTACATACTCTGACGATACCGCGATACTTTCTACACATCAAGACGCAGCTGAAGCTGCACTACATTTACAAACACACTTGTACCAACTCAGTGATTGGACCGACCTTTGGAGAATCAAGATAAATGAAAACAAATATCTACAAGTAACATTTACAACTAGAAAAATCACATGTCCTCCTATAACATTTAAGGACATCGCCCTATCTGTTAAAACAGAGATCAAGTATGTTGGACTCCAGCTAAACAGACAGCTAACATAGTTCCCACATCTTAGAGTAAAAAGGAAGCAGATTGATCTAAAATTGGACCTAAATCCAAGCTCTCAACTGAAAATAAAGTCTTGCTATATAAAACAATCCTTATGGAGATATGGTATCCAACGCCAAGAAAACAAATATAATTATTGTACAATGAGCACAAAGAAAAATTCTTGGAATTCTTGTAACTGTACCTTGATTTGTAAGTAACCAAACCTTACACGAGGACCTCAGCATACCATTTGTGACGGATGTAATAGAAAAGTCAGCTTCTAACTACTTAGCAAAACTACCCGAACATGAAAACCACCTAATTATACAACTCATTGGTCCTCTATTAACAAGAAGGCTGAGCAAATAATAGCTTATAGATCTAAACTGATAAGGAATGCAATTCAAGTCATCCCAGTAAACCCCAAGGAAATCATCGCTGGATGAATACCCTTATATGCCTCAACAGATAACATATTTATTTAATACTCTTATAATGCCGAAGTAGATTGTAAATATGCAAAAAATTCATTTTACTTCTTTTCTCGCTTTACCAAAACAAAATTTTATTTGCTTTTTCTTATGGAATACTATGGATTTATGCATGACCTAGCATCCTATGTATAGGTTACGCCACTTGAAGCTTTCTAGATCATTTTTTGATTAGAACATTTTGCATATTTTAGACCATGGTTTCTTGTGGTTAACTTTCTTTCCCATAATTTTTAAATCGTTTATCACCTCATCTAGCAATTTCGCTTTGCCCTGCCCTGTTTCTTCTTTCTGGCTGGGATTCATTTTAATATAATATTTATTTCCCTTTGTGGATCAGTTCTCATAATGTGTTCTAATCATTTTGGTCTTTATTTCGTTTTCCTAACGATATCCTGTCTATATCAGGTCTTATCTCTTCGTTCGTTCTTATCCCATAGTTTTCATTTATTTATTGGTTCAAGTATTGTTCTTATAACTCTTCCTTTTGTTGACCTTGAGTTTATCTCTTTTTTTGGTAGTTTTTGTAAATTATTTTCATTTACTTCAATAAATTCTTGATTCTGTCTCCCATTATTAGATATTATAATACGTATGCACTTGAATTTGTCAACGTTTTAATTTTAATTGACATACTATTTCGTTGCATATTTGTTATTTACTATTTCACACTCTTGAATAAGACACTGCCTGATTTAAATGTAACCTGGTGTTAAAACTAAACTATACAAAACGTCATATAGTCCATAAACTTAATTTGATATAGAAATTAGCAAATCTTCCTTTTTTTATTTTAGTTGCATTGTTAACACCAACTCCGTAATATCATATGTATATCTGAACTCAATAATCTCGACCAGTGTAGATATATCCTCCTATAATCAAGAATTCACGCAGCCCACAACGAATGTAACGTTCGAATGCCCTCTTAATCAGACACCTAATTTTAACAGCAGACATAATTATTATCAACCTCCTTATCCATTCCATCAAAATTCTACCACCTTTAACTCTGATAACTTACAATCATCAGTTGCTTTTCCAAATACACCAGCTTTTACTCCTCCATTTAATTAATATGTTGTACTTGTAGCTATGCCGCTCAAAATGCAATCAACACACCAAACTTCTAACGAAAATCAAAAAGTAACCTAGGAAAATACTCACGACTGGCAAAGGAAAATCTAATCCTAGGAAAATCTACAGATGAACTCAAATCAGTCTTATCTAAATACACACAACAGATTTTTACCATTTATCGACAATGACGTTAATAATGACATTAATACACAGGACCGCAACTAAAATCCAAACAAACGAATTAAAACGACCCCCAATATTTATATATGGCATAAGTAATATTAAAGACATGGTAGATAATCTTGCGAAAGTTACCTACTATGAAACATACCATAGCAAGGTCCTAACAAATAATTCAGTTAAAATCAACGTCCTCAGCATTGATACATACAGAAAGCTAATCACCCACCTAAGAGATGAAAAGATAATTTACCACACCTATCAACTAGGGAACCTCTTTTGATGTTCTATGTCGATCTAGATCCCAAAGAAAACAATCATAAAATCTTTGAACTGAAACCCATCTGTGGTACGATAATAACCGTCGAACCTCCTAGGAAGAAGAGTGGAATAATGCAGTGTACTGTATGCCAATACTATGGACACACTAAGACATTCAACTGCGTGAAATGTGGTGGGCCGCACAACACTTCCACATGTATTAAGACAAGAGGTACCTCAGCAAAATGTGTACTTTGCCGTGGCGACCACCCGTCCAACTATAAAAGTTGCAAGGCCTATCAAGATCTCTTATACTTAAGAAGTAAATTAAGCTACACATTCCAACATAATTCTAATGCCACAAGAGCATGTCCTAACAACCTTCCTGAAACCGGTTTCATCTCCAATACTCCTGGGAGCATAAACAACAAGTACATGAACACTCATAATACTTCTTATGCGCAGACAACTTCTGAAACAACTGGAGTCGGTACAAGAAATGACTCATTCTCTATGATTACTCAACAATATGTACAGTTTCTGTCATCCTCATTCTCAACAGTGTCTCGCATCACAAGCTTCCTAAGTACCAAACACCACGTATACGAGCTACTAATGTAAAAATTAATGCTTCACATTGAAACTACACTACAACAGCCATATATTGCCTCTTCGCTCGACAATATCGATAGATCAATTCAAAATATTTTCCCAAACACTAGGCCAAACATTTATTGTTGGGGGTGACTAGAACATACGCTCTGGGGCTCTATATTAATTACCACCAAAGGCCACAACCTGTTTCGAGCAATAAATGATAACAATTACATGCATCTTTCAACTGGTAAACCCACCTACTAGTCCTCTAATACTTTCAAGTAGAAAATAACAATGACCTCTCATCTGACCACTCTCCTGTCATTATAACCCTTGGCTCAGAAGTAATACTCAAACCAATAAATTCTACTCTATCCACTCGACTAACAAACTGGGAGCAAATCCAAAACTATATTCAAGAGAATATTAACTTAAAACAGAGAATAAAAGAATCTAATACCTAAATCCAACTTAAAACAGACAAAAAATAACATAATACCTCTCCGAATCCCTGAATTAATTACTGAAAAAAGATAGACCAGAAGAAAATGGAACAAATCTCGTGATCCTGCAGATAAACGAATTTACAACGATTGGCTAGAAGACTCGGTAACCTACTGAAAGAAAATTAAAATTCCAGCTTTGAAAACTACATTACGAAGCTAAACAAAGAAGATCACTCTATTTGGAGAGCCACAACAAAGTTGAAGCGTCTTCAAATTAACGTACCACTAATACAAAAACAAGATGACACCTGGGCGAAATCCGATATCGAAGAATCCAAAGTATTCTTTCACTATCTCTCAGCAGTTTTCTCACCGTGCTTCGATGAAGCGCCAACTGTAAACTCCAAGGAAACAGCAAACTTCTTGGGTATTTTTTGCCAGTTATCACCACCAATCAAGTCGTTTGCCCCTAATAAAGTCAGTAATCGTATTAAGGAATTAAGTAACAATAAAGCGCCAGGTTACGATTTGATAACAGCACAAATCCTGAAGCATCTTTCAAAAAAGCTAACTTTCTTCTGACCACTATATTCAACCGGATACTCAGTCTGACTTACTTCTCCGTACAATGGAAATACTCTCAAGTCCTAATGATATTTAATCCGGGTAAACCAACTCAGTTAACTAGCTCATGTAGCTCATATCAGCCTGTTGCCTCTCCCTGGAAAATTATTTGAAAAGCTTCTCCTAAGTAAACTACACGACGATTTAGACATGACCGCTCTGATACCAAGTCATCAATTCGGATTTAAGAAACACCACTCGACAGTTTAATAAGCTCATCGAATCGTCAATTTGATACCTATAAACTTCGAGGAGAAAAAATTCTACACTGCAGTCTTTCTGGGCGTTGAACAGGCTTTCGACAAGGTGTGGCATGTCGGATTATTATATAAATTAAAGCAACGATTACCGAGCACCTATTATCTTTTGATAAAATCACACCTTACCGACCGCTATTATACCGTAAAACACAGCAATCAACTCTCTATATATCACACAATAAAAGCAGGTGTTCCACAGGGCAGCGTCCTTAGTCCTTTCCTGTACCTCCTTTACACATTTTATATCCGAGAAATTGAAAATACCTCTATCGCTACATACTCTGACGATACCGCGATACTTTCTACACATCAAGACGCAGCTGAAGCTCCACTACATTTACAAACACACTTTTACCAACTCAGTGATTGGACCGACCTTTGGAGAATCAAGATAAATGAAAATAAATATCTACAAGTAACATTTACAACTAGAAAAATCACATGTCCTCCTATAACATTTAAGGACATCGCCCTATCGGTTAAAACAGAGATCAAGTATGTTGGACTCCAGCTAAACAGACAGCTAACATAGTTCCCACATCTTAGAGTAAAAAGGAAGCAGATTGATATAAAATTCAAGCAAATGTATTGGCTGCTTGGATCTAAATCCAAGCTCTCAACTGAAAATAAAGTCTTGCTATATAAAACAATCCTTATGGAGATATGGTATCGAACGCCAAGAAAACAAATATATATAAATATTGTACAATGAGCACAAAGAAAAATTCTTGGAATTCTTGTAACTGTACCTTGATTTGTAAGTAACCAAACCTTACACGAGGACCTCAGCATACCGTTTGTGACGGATGTAATAGAAAAGTCAGCTTCTAACTACTTAGCCAAACTACCCGAACATGAAAACCACCTAATTATACAACTCATTGGTCCTCTATTAACAAGAAGGCTGAGCAAATAATAGCTTATAGATCTAAACTGATAAGGAATGCAATTCAAGTCATCCCAGTAAACCCCAAGGGAATCATCGCTGGATGAATACCCTTATATGCCTCAACAGATAACATATTTATTTAATACTCTTATAATGCCGAAGTAGATTGTAAATTTGCAAAAAATTCATTTTACTTCTTTTCTCGCTTTACCAAAACAAAATTTTATTTGCTTTTTCTTATGGAATACTATGGATTTATGCATGACCTAGCATCCTATGTATAGGTTACGCCACTTGAAGCTTTCTAGATCATTTTTTGATTAGAACATTTTGCATATTTTAGACCATGGTTTCTTGTGGTTAACTTTCTTTCCCATAATTTTTAAATCGTTTATCACCTCATCTAGCAATTTGGCTTTGCCCTACCCTGTTTCTTCTTTCTGGCTGGGATTCATTTTAATATAATATTTATTTCCCTTTGTTGATCAGTTCTCATAATGTGTTCTAATCATTTTGGTCTTTATTTCGTTTTCCTAACGATATCCTGTCTATATCAGGTCTTATCTCTTCGTTCGTTCTTATCCCATAGTTTTCATTTATTTATTGGTTCAAGTATTGTTCTTATAAGTCTTCCTTTTGTTGACCTTGAGTTTTTCTCTTTTTTGGTAGTTTTTGTAAATTATTTTCATTTACTTCAATAAATTCTTGATTCTACTCCTCTGTCTCCCATTATTAGATATTATAATACGTATGCACTTGAATTTGTCAACGTTTTAATTTTAATTGACATACTATTTCGTTGCATATTGGTTACTTACTATTTCACACTCTTGAATAAAACACTGTCTGATTTAAATGTAACCTGGTGTTAAAACTAAACTATACAAAACGTCATATAGTCCATAAACTTAATTTGATATAGAAATTAGCAAATCTTCCTTTTTTGATTTTAGTTGCATTGTTAACACCAACTCCGTAAAATCATATGTATATCTGAACTCAATAATCTCGACCAGTGTAGATACATCCTCCTATAATCAAGAATTAACCAATTTTAATGTAAGGTCACTCACTGTTATCATTATCAAATAAATTGTTCCACGTTTTTATCTTGCCAAAAATACCTTTTGCGAGTAACTCCTCGTTTTAGTAATAAGGATTTGCTTTAAAAAAATATGGGACTCATGCAAGAAATTTTATTACATAAATAAAAGGTCATGGAATAGGCCTTGGGTACGCTTCGTTACTTCTTATGTTACCAAAATTCAAGTAATGCCATTTGGAAGTACAATTATCCTTTCATGTATCTAAAGGGGAGGTCATAACACATCATATTAAAAAAACGGACTAGCGTAAATCATATATACATTTTCCATAAAATACGTTTGGGGTATTTTTTACAATTTCTAGCGAAGGAGTTTATCAATTTTACCATAAAAATGTGCAATGTCCAAACAAAACGTTCTACTTTTTGTAAAGTTGCTATATTATTGGGTTTGTGTTATTTTAAAGGGAGATGTCTCTTAAAATTGATATAAGGGATGAAAAAGTGGTTGCTTAAAGAGATGATTAGCTGATAGGCTTTCACCCACGCTCGCCGCACTCCTGTTTTAAATTGCTGGCATTTTCCAGTTTTCCAGGTCAGCGGTGACCCTCGCTCGCAGCTCCATAATGCACAACTCAGTTGCCCCATCTCATTTAAGGAGCAAAGGCTTGATGTGCTGCGTTTTTCCCCACAGCTTGCAATCCTGGAAGACAAGCAGCGGTCGAAAATAGAGCGGCCGGCTCGCCCGAAGTCTCAGACGAGAATTAGCAAAATGGGAAAAGTAAATCAATTAGAGGCACATACGCTGTCAATAAACGAGTTAGTTCCGAGAGCGAGAACATCTAAAGTTGCTTTGTGATTGCGACGCGTGTAAGTGGTCCTAATTGAATCAGTTCGGGAAGCTTCCTCGAGCTTAATCGAGACGCTACACTTACAGCGTGAAATTACCGACACGCTCGAAATAAATACTGACCAAGAAAGCTCTTCTCGGCGATTAGCGCCGCTTGGGCGGCCCCGGGCGACCTGCGCCGGGCGGGTCGCGCAACCCGGCGGGCGCAATATCGCCCCCATCGCCGATGAATTGTTAAACATATTTGTCAGCCGCGTCTCCAGGTGTTTGCTGAAACTAGCGCGCCACCTGCAGGTTTAACTAAGTTCGCGCGAATCTGTCAGATTAACCCCGAACGTACCCTTGAGGCATTACAGCGCGCTTCGGCCGCGATAATGAATATGAACTAATCCTGATTAAAATCGGGAACCCATTCCGGCAGGTTTATTCAGCCGTTCGCTCTCAAAAAATCTCCCTCGGAGGGAACGGGAGCAAGTTATTTTATAGCCGCATAGAAATTATGAATAAACACTGCAGTTTGTAAAGTATGGGAAAGAATATTTTCTTCAATTTCAACTTTTATATAAGCTTAGCTCACAAAATGCATACTCCAAACGAAATTGATGAAACCGTGGAGTACCTCACAAACATAATCCAAAAGGCATCCTGGGAAGCTACACCGACTGAATACAAAAACGATTCAGTAACATATAACATACCCCTACATATCAGGCAGCTCGTCATAGAAAAACGCAGAGCTCGTGGAAAATGGCAAAGGACCAGAAACCCCCGAGACAAGACCATCTTAAATCATTTAACCCACCGTCTTCACGAAGCTCTACATAAAAACAGAAATACAACATTCGGGCATTACATCTCTAGCCTATCTCCAGTAGATTATTCTATCTGGAAAGCTACAAAAAGACTCAAGAGACCTACTATTTTAGTTCCACCACTAAGAAAACCTGACCATAGTTGGGCTAGATCAAACGAAGAAAAAGCACACACCTTCGGAGTACACCTTATCCGTCTTCACACCACTGACATCTAATGATCAAAACTTTGATGCAGAAATAGAAGAATATTTATGCGCGCCTGGCCGATTATCCCTACCCGTGAGTCCCTTTTCACCAGCAGAAGTATATAGGGAAATTAAATTAACCAGCTCGTATAAAGCTCCGGGCTACGACCTTGTAGTAGGTGAAGTACTAAAACACCTTCCGAAAAAAGCAGTAGCACTCATCACAACGATTTTTAATCGCATGCTTGCCATTTCTCACTTCCCTAATTAGTGGAAATACGCTAAAATAATCATGATTGCTAAACCTGGAAAACCTCCACATGAAACCACCTCATATCGGCCGATAAGTCTGTTGCCACTATTATCAAAATTATTTGAAAGACTACTGCTATACAGAATCAAAGAAATAACACACCCAGATGAACTAATACCGTCCCATCAGTTTGGCTTCCGTGAGAGGTATTCAACCATTCAACAATGCCATAGGATAGTTAACTACCTCAAAAAAAATCTGGACGGGAAGAATATGTGTGCGTCAATGTTTTTAGATGTGCAGCAGGCTTTCGACAATATCAAATTTATCTTTTCTTAAAATCCTACTTAAATGAACGACACTTCCAGGTTCAAGTTGACAACTCGCTATCATGCTACCACTCTCTTAACTCTGGAGTTCCACAATGCAGTATCCTTGGACCCTTTTTGTACCTCCTGTATACCAAAGATGTTCCCACTACAGACACTACCTTAATTGCCACCTTTGCAGATGATACTGCCATATTGTCATCTGATACTAATCCTAACCGGGCATCCGAGAAGCTGCAACTACACCTAAACCTCCTACAAACTTGGGTAGATCGCTGGAGAATCAAAGTAAATAGTGAAAAATCCACCCAAATCACATTTACTACAAAACGCTCCACCTGTCCACAAGTTACTATTTATAATCACCTCATTCCCATAAAAACTGAGGTTAAATACCTAGGACTCCACCTTGACCAAAAGCTGACATAGAAACCCCATATAAAAGCCAAACGGCAGCAACTAAATTTGAAAACAAAAAATTTATATTGGCTCATCGGGCGTAAATCGCAACTAAGTATCGAAAATAAAATTTTACTGTATAAAACCATCTTAATGCCTGTATGGACCTACGGAATCGAGCTCTGGGGATGTAGCAAACCCTCCAATACCAAGATTCTACAGTCCTTTCAGTCGAAGACTATACGTACTCTGGCAAACGCTCAATGGTACATTAGTAACCAAACTCTGCACCACGATCTCAGAATTCCCTTCATCAAAGATGTCATCAAAACTTCAGCTCGCATTAGCCGAGACCGCACATTGAACCACACCAATCAACTCATCACCAACCTCTACAACCTCCAACCCGCAAATCGGAGACTCAAAAGGCAGTGGCCTGAAGATCTCGTCGAATGAATCTTGGAGACACATCAGTGGATGGAGCCCAATTCATGACATTTAGCAACACCATCACATTATTTAGTTATTACTCTGTAAATAATTTCAACTTTTCTCGAACAAACGTCCTGCTATTTTTAGAGCACACATCGGATACAAAAAAAACAACTTTGGTCAATGTAGTTCAAAATAAATCTAACGCATACCAGGGACGTTCGTAAAGTATTTGGCAAATCGGTATAATGTTAAATGATACGAACATTTTAACTGTAGACACTATTTACTGCATAAATTAATAATTATCCGCTTACAGCTCCAATTATGTATGTAACAAATCGTGTATGCATAAATACACACGGCAATAAACAGTTATTTATTTATACAGTTCTAAGTGGAACAATTTGAATTTTTAATTAATAAAAACATCACATTTAACTGGAAATATAGCGTTGTTGAATATCATCACAGCCTGTATTAATCCATTTTTAATGTAGGCCTCTCCCAATGAATGCCGTTCTTGTCTATTTTGCGGCTTCTGTATTCAGTTAAAATTTGAAGTCTATCTCAAAGGGGGGCCTTCCTCTAAATATTTTTCCTTATCTAGGTCTCCACTACACTGCCTTTTTCGTCCAACTGTCCTCAGCCAACCTCACCACGTGGCCTGGCCATCGCCATTTTTGTTTTGATAGTTTTTCATTATATCTCCCACTTTTATTGATGACCTTTTCCACTTGCTTTCGATTTCTCAACGACACTCCTATCATTAACCTTTCCATAGTTATTTGTACTTTATTTAATCTTCCTTACGAGTATTTAAATGTCTGCGCAATAAATCAATACAGATACCCAGACGAGAGACAACATGAGGTCTCAAGAAGGAAAATCTTAAATATAGGTTTGAAGGGATACCGGATATAATGAAATTAAAAACGTCTTAAGAAAGACGAAGAACTATAAATCTCCAGGGCCAGACAGTATTATTATTGAAATACTGAAAGAAGCGAGAGAGAAACTATACCAACAACTTGTAAAAATATATAATAAATGCCTGTAATCTCAAGAAATACATAAATCATAGCAAATAGCGTCATAATTGTCCATAAGAAAGGAGATATTTTATATTTCAATAACTACAGACCAATAAGTCTTTTGTCGCAACTCTATAAGCTATTCATAAGAAAAATAACCAACCGATTAACGTTGCCAATTAGGCAATAGAGCAAGCGGGTTTAGATCAGGATTCAACACATGCGACCACCATCAAACAATGCAAATCTTATTAGCAAAAAGCAAAACATATAACATCTATCTATACATAGCCTTTATATACTACGAGAAAGCGTTCGACTGCGTAGAAATCTGGACAATACTCAATTCGTTGGTCAACTGCAGAATAAACAGCAGATACAACCAATCAATAAAAACAATAATACCGGTATGTATATAAAAACAAACCCAACTACATCTAAAGATAACATACCTATTCAGAGGGAAGTAAGACAAGGTGATGTGATCTCCCTAAAGCTATTTAGCAGCGTAGATGTCTTTCGTCAAATGGATTGGTTCAATAAAGATATAAATATTGACGGAGTGAACTTGACCCACTTATGGTTCGCTGACGATAGTGTTATACTTAGTAAAGACCACCAAAGACTACAGGAAATGATTAACAAACTTAACAACCGCTCAAGAGAAGTTGGACTGATACTGAGCAAGACAAAGACTTATAAGTATAATGACAAACGTAAGCAGAAAGTACACCATTGGAAATTGTTGATATATATATATACTTATGTCAACAAATCTCAACAGATAAAGAAAACATGTCTGAAGAAATAAGAAGAAGAATACAAATAGGCCGGTCTACATTTGGAAAGCTCAACTACATTCTAAAAGACAAAGAAGTTCCATATTATTTAAAGACAAATATTTACAACCAATGTGTGATCCCGGCAATCACGTATGGCTGTGAAATTGGAGACTCACAAAAAAGAACTCTCAGTGGTTGGCGAGAACACAAAGGGCACATCAAAGGCAAATGTTCGGAATAAAACTAATTGGTAAGAAAGGAAACACTTGGATACGCTAACAAACAAAACGAGATTATGAAAAGAATTGCACAGTTGAAATGGCAATGGGTTGGTCATTTGATAAACAAGATAATAGGTGGACTAAAACTTTATTACAGTGGAGACCGCGAAGTTACAAAAGAGAAACAGAAAGGCCAAATAGAAGATAGCGAGATGACATACAAGACGTTGTAGGAATACCGTAAAGACCTTAGGTATGGTTAGAGAAAGATGGAAAATTTTGGGGAAGGCCTACGTCCAACAATGGATGGAAAAAAGCTCATCGTGATCGTAATGGTGTGATTTTTTTGGCCTAAATATATCTATCAACTTCTTCTATCACATTGTCGTTCAGTTTAATCTGTTTGTTAGATTTTTTTTAATGTTTTGAGTCACATCTCTCTTGACATTTGTTACAAGTCTGCTATCATGTCCTGCAAGTTTGCGCCATTATCTGCTATTAATATCTACATTAATTCCTTTTTTATTCTAGTTAAAATTTTTAAATATGTCTTTCGAACATGGAGTAAATAATTTCGGTGAGACAATATCTCATTGTCTTACTCTTTTTTTTATTCTTATTTTGCTTGTTTCCTTGTGTGTTTAATAATTAATGTGCATTGTGATAACTACTGTGAATTAAATTCGTGAATCTATGATCAACATAGCATATAGTTCAAGCAAGTTAAACGCTTTCTGAAGGTCTATAAAAGCCAGACATGATGGCGTTTTATACATTTTAGTTTTTTCTATTAAGTTTCTTACTACCTCCAAATAATCGTTTGTCCTAAATCCTGTTCTCCGTAGCTAATATTGGTCTAATTGGTTTGTCCGTTTATGAGATTTTTTACAAATAACTTATAAATTTGCGATAAGAAATCACTTGGTCTATAGCTTTTGAGCTTGATGTTATCCCCATTTTCTATTTAAAGCATAACTGCATTATTCCAATTTAAAGGTATCCTTTTTTTATTTTTTTATTTTTGAGATTCCTTCTGCATTCATTGAACTCATTCTACTTTGTTCATTTTAAATTATATAATTATTTATAAAATTATTTTTTATGTTATTTCGGTCGCTAATTAAATTTCAATAGCATCTCTTATTAATGTAATAATGTCTTTACTAGTATCTTTTGTTTTTGCCACTCTTTAGTATTGCCACCATCTTTTAGTGCTTTTCTAATTTTATTTTATTGCTGATATAATTTGTCGATTAGGTTTTCTAATTCTTTATGTGTGTCTTTTAGGAATTTGAACCATTTTTCGCTTTTTTTCTTCATTTTTGTGGTTTGTTTACTAATCTAGCTTCCTTTTTTCCTTTATAAATCGTTTACTTTACTAACAGCATTGTTGTTTTTATTATATTTTCACATATTTTTTCTAGGTTATCCTGCTCGTATACTCATATATTTTGCTATGTTTGTGAGAGGATATAATAAAGTGTATTTCATTTTTTGCTCGTTCCCCGGGACTGTTCCAGGTCGATTATCGATTATTTCTCTTTTTGTATTCATAATATATAAATGTTTTCTTCTAAGTAGTATTTCACTTCTGTCACTATTCCAAAGTCTTTTATGCAAGTTTCAGTTTCATCTTCCTTCTTTCCCACTTTCGTCTTAAAATCCCCAATTATTGAGTGTATTTTTTGTGTACACGTTTTCTATTTCTTCATCATCATATTCGCTGGTAGATGTATAGACCCCTGTTATTTTTAAACTAGATTTAGGTGATATTTAACATTATTAAATCGTTTACTTTACTACATGCATTGTTGGTCTTGTCTATTATATTTTCACATTTCTTTCTAGGTTATCCTGTCTTCGTAGTACATCATATATTTTGCTATGTTTGTGAGAGGATATAATAAAGTCATTTAGATTTTTAGCTCGTTTCACAGACTCGAAATCCAGGTTTCTATTATCGAATTAGTTTCTCAGATATTCGTACTTCGTAATATATAAATGTTCTTTCTTCTAATGTAGTAATTTCAAGAAAATTCTGTCACCTAATTCCAATAGAAATCTAAATTTATGTCAAGTTTTCAGTATTCATCTTCCTTTTCCCACTTTCGTCTTAAAATCCCCAATTATTGAATGTGATTCTTATAGTGTACACGTTTTACTATTTCTTCAGTCATCATATTCGCTGGTAGATGTATAGATTCGTTCTGGGATTGCTTAAACTAGATTTAGGTGATATTTTAATTATTATGTATATAATTCTACTTGATTTTACTACATAGTGTATATTTTCCCTTAATCTCTTATTAATATGTATTCGGACTCCTTAGTGAAATTTTTTTTCGTTTGTAGAATAATATGTGACCAGATTGTAATCTAATACATTTTTTCCTTCTCTCTTTACTTTACTGATATCCATTATATCCAATTTAATATTTTCTAGTTCACATTCAAAATCTTTTAGTTTTTCGCCAATTCTTAATAGTTGTATATTATACATATTAATAAAAGGAAGCCTGGCCGAATCCATAGATTCTTAGCTGTTTCTGCCTCTTTACTTATCTCCCTGCTGCATTTAGAAGGAGGTGGGAGACTGCTATAGACTGAGGAAAAATCAAATGACATGTTTATATGAAGGAGTTAGACTGCAAATAGACATGCAGGCATTATAGGACTCAATGACATGTTTAGATGAAAATTATTACAATACAAGATTTAGACGTTCTGGGCAACTACATTGTCATTTCACGTCCATCAAGAGACAACACTACACTCCTTTATACTCGATAAACTCTAAAGTGCCGCAATGTAGCATGTTAGAGACAATGCTTTAGCTCTCTTTGTTATACATGGCCGATCTACTGACAATTAATTAAACTTACCACACTTATAGTATTCGCAAAGCATACGGCCGTGTTGACATCGCATACCGATCTAAACATAACGTCGCGCAACTTGCACTCACATTTAAACAAAATCCAACACTTGAAAAGATAACGTATAAAAGCCAATTAATACAAAATCTACCCACTTTACATTTTCACATGTAAAAAACGGTCACATTAAGTGAATAAATAATTCTAGTTTATAGGTCAGCTATTTATGTTTTTTATAGGAAATAAGCAGCTATTTTATAAAGTTATATGAAAGTCGGTATGGACGTATAGAGTGTCCACCTCTGGAAAACAGAGATTCAGTACACAAATAAATTACAAAATACAGTGCAAACTACGACAGACTGCGTGCTCATCCAAATGGACTAGTTAATGAAAAACTAGATAATGAAAGTAACGTGCACCGACTTGAGAAGTTTAATAAGTAAAAGACTGAACCAAAGAGCAATAAAAATATCCACAACAAACAATTTCCTGAATATTTGACTATATAAATTGAAAGTTTTCGTAGAAGTCAATAAAAAAATTGAATAAAACATAATTAATTGTTTTAATTAACATAATACTGTGACAGCATGATATTTTTTATACAATCATCTAGAAACGCACTAAAATGCAGTTTGAAGATGTCAGAATGTGTGTTACTCAATCCAAATAAACCTTGACAAATTGATGTGTATGGTCAAGCTTAAACTTCTAGTCTGGTGAAAATTAAATATTACCTGATAACGAACTACAGTGCTGCTTTTATAATATAACAATGTCCTTCGTTTTACGCCTAAAATTATAACCGCAATACATAGCGCAATTTACAGATATTTTAATTTTTTATTTTTCTCTCCGGGCTGATTACAAAAACATTCTTTTTGTTGGAGCAGCTTTCACGAGTGATATTATGTGTAATGTCATTGCATAACGAAAGAATTTGGTAGAAACAACGCGATTTGTTACATGCCATTTTATTTATTTTAAGAAGTACGAGGCCTGGCAGCGGCCCCCCGGAGAGCATGTCCAACTCCGACATGCTTGAGCCCCTTCGCATAGTAGTTTTTAAAAATAAAAACACGATTAAAAAGCTCTGTTTGACATAATTGGCGTACTCCGTTGCCATGACAACGCATTTATGTATACCCAGTTAGAGTTGAACTTTGACCTTTGACCTTTGACCTGTGTGACAGCACTCATAATTTTATACTTTATATATTACTTTATAAATTACTTTATTGCCCGCTCTCAAACGAAAATTTTCTATCGCTTGCGGTTCCGGAAATATATTACCTCGGTCGCGCCTGTCGCCGGGCCTAAATTTGTCCTTCGGTGGCGCTCGGATCGGCACGGAAAGGCACGAACGACTTGACCTTTGACCTGTGTGACAGCAGCAGCAGCAGCAGCACTCATAATTTTTTCAACGAACTTAAAAAGTTCGTTACTGAATTCTATATGTCTATGTGTCTGTCGCTGTCACAAAATTATGGATTTTTTAAAATTTTAAAATGGATTCTTATAGGAAATTTTACGCTGATTTCAAAATCGAAATCAAAAGTTTCTATCTCGAATAGTTTTCGAGATATTCGACTTCAATTTCGGAAAATTTCGACATTGCGATTTTATGAGTAATTCTTAAAGAAAATTTTACGCTGATTTCAATAATGAAATCGAAAAAATTCTATGTCGAATAGTTTTCGAGATATTCGACTTCGAATTTCGGGAAAATTTTCGACATTACGATTTTAAATATGATTCTTATAGGAAATTTTACGCTGAATTCGAAAATGAAGAAAAAATTCTGTCGAATAATTTTCCAGATATTCGATTTCGAATTTTCCCGAAATTCGAAATCGAAATCGAAAGGTTTTTTTAAGTTCGTTCTGGGATTGCTTACAGAGCAATCTCTTCGCCGGCCCCATGTTTTATATATATAATTTGTTCTATTTATAATCTTTAAAAATGAATCAAATTACTAAATATCATTCGTAAACAATAAAGTGATTGTTTCTTCATAATTATTTTTCCATGGGTTTAACTTTTAACAATTTTTTACTACAAATTAATTTGATATATACAATATCTTACGCCCTATTAGAGTGCTGAAAAATGTTAATAATTTAATACAAATAAATGTAAAATTACGATCAAAAAATGCGACAGTAAACATAATATAGATATTATAATTTAAAATGTAATAGAAATAAATTTATTTTTAATACAAATTTAGTAATTGAAATTACCTAAATAAATACAAATAGAGACAGAGATAGAAAGTCAAAAAGTCTATACAACGAATGAAAACCAAAAATTAAGGCGAGAAAAAGAGAGAAAGAAAATTTTGAAACAGGCAAGAAGGCAGCCCGAACATCGATTAAAGTAACAAAAAAAGAATATGAGATGGATATGTTAATAAAAAATGACGAAAAAGCAAAAATATATAAAAAATAAACAAGAAATGCAAGAATAAAAATTCAAGAACTAAAAGAACAACGAAAACAACATTAATAAAATAATAAATAAATAAATTAAAGCTAGTTAAGAATATAATATAAAAAGCACAAAAGAAAACACGTCGTCATATTAGACCTGACTGTAGAAGTAGGTATTGCGAGTCAGTTAAAAGAAAAGATCAATTATATTTTGAAATAGCAATTAGAAGTTCAGATAAATGTTAAAATAGCAGGAAAATTATAAAATAAAAGTAACCAAATAGAATTATATAATATAGTAAAATAATAATAAAGTAAAACAAATAAAATTAAACATAGAGACAAACAAGAAAAACAGAAAAGAAAACAAGTCAAATTATACTATAATAATTTAGGAAAAACAATGAAGATGGAATAAATATACAGGGATTCTAGAACAAGAGAAGAATATGTACAAAAAAGCAAAACAAAATAAATACAATAACAACAGCGATAGAAATGAGCATGAAAAAATCAAACAAATTAAGAACATGAATAAAAACATAAATAAAAATATAAACAAAACATGTGAAGGACAAAACAATTATTTAATAAGCATAGGAACATGCTATATAAAAACACTAAAAGACAAAAAAAGAGTAATAGACAAATTACCAAATTCAAAAATAAAAATAATAACCTTGACTAAACAAAAATTAAAGGCAACGGCTGTAGACTAATAAAAGGACATTTGCTAATTTTGATGAAATTAATGAAAGGACAAATGAGAGGATGTATCGAGACTAACACATGGAAATTGGAGGAACAAAATAATAAATTGAGAATATATACATTCAAAATATTATGTGCAATTGCAAATAACTGCAAAAGAGGAAACGAACAAATTAAATATTACTAATAACAAATTTAAACAATATTATAAATAAGTACACATGAGAGATTAAGGTAAGAATGAATAGTCTATAATAGATGATATAACAATCACAAAACTACTAACGAAAATAATAAACAATACAAAAGTCAAATGAGGCTTTGAAACATGACGTGACAATTATAATGCGACAAAAAAACTAGTAATGCAAATTTAAAAGAGAGTGAAATACAGAATAGCTTGGAAGAAAAATTAAAGGCTTATAACATGTTTATTGAATATAGCCACCTTATTGGTGATCCAACTAAATAAAGCAAGTTATAAAAGAAGAAAATAAGAGGCATAAAAAATATATTTAAAACAAAATCAAAATACATAAAAAAATATTAAAAATAAAAAGAACGCAAAAAATAGTTGTCAAAGCCATGCAAGCAGCATGATAGTAAACTTTAATGTAAATCAAGTCATTCTGCGGAGTACTCGGAAAGGAAATAAATTGTATAAAATTGTATAAAAAGATAAAGAAATATTGTAAAGCTGGAGAAAATATTTTAAAGAATTATTATATATTAGAAAAAAGAAAACAATGAAATCAAAGATCTAATAAGTAAATTGGAAAAATAAAATGTCCAACAAAATGAAACAAAGCGGAAAAAATTTAAAATAGGACAAGCACCAAAAGTTGGCGAAATAACCACCAAAATGATAAAGACATGGGCATTACAAAAAGGTGCCACTGAAACTTTTGAATAAAAATTCAAAGAAAGAAATATCAACAGACTGAACAAAATTGGCGATAATCCCAGCAATCATTACGAAAGCAAATGCAAAAAAGAGAAGATAATAGAAGCATTACTTTACTCTATATACCTAAGAAAATTTATGAAAGTATACTGACAAAACATTTATAAGCAAAAATTAGAGTTGATTTAGATAGAATACAGATTAGTTTTAAAGCAGGAAGAGAAACAACAGATGGCCTACGTCTAACAAAATATCCGGAAACGAACAATCAAAGATAGCGAAGTTACATATCTATGCTATATAGAGAATCCAAAATTCTTGATTTAATATTAAAAAAGAATAAATACGGTAAACTAAGTAAACGAAAATTAAGCAAAAATAAAAAAAAAATAAAAAATCCTTTTACTAAACATATGTTTAGTTACGTAAGAGCAAAAAATAAACCATAAAAAATTTAAAACTACATCAAGTATACCGCAAGGAGGTAAAAACTTAATAAAAATGGGCTAAAAAGAATCAAAGATAAAACAGTAGTAGTATCACAAAGTACACAGAACATATACATAAAATTGCATGATAAAAATAAGATTGACGCCAAAATATACCTTGATCTGAACGGACAAACATTAAGCAAAAAAACTAATAACTAAAACAAAGTAAGGGTTTAAGATTCGCTGTTCATTCCAACACTTACATATGATTCAGAATTACGGACTTTCAGCAAAATACAAAAAGGAGAGCAAATGCAAACAAAATGGAAACTCTCAGAAGAATAGCAGGGTTAAAATTATTAAGTAAAGTTGGAAATGTTCAAGTAAGAAAGAAAATAGAAGCACAATCGACCGAAAAAGTAATAAAAGATAATGCGTTGAGATAGTATGGACACGTGGTAGGAATCAAAGCAACGAGATTAATAAAAGTAATATAAAAATTAAAAAGGGCAAAAATAAAAACAAATAGGAAAGACTAGAAGGAAGTGGAACAACGAAATAATTAAAACAGAAAGGAGTGGACTTGATCAAGGTACAAGAAATCGCAAGTAATAGAGAAAGATGAAAAAGAAAAATAGAAAAAAACAACAAACATACAAAACGTCGACAACAACTACTATAGTAGAAAAGATCAAATAAATTAATGTGACGGTAAATGAATAAATAATATACGATCAATTATTATTTTTGTAAAAGTAAACCATAAATATGGGCTGCCGTTACAGACAATGCTCCTCTGTCTGGGACGCCAGACTTCTAAACAACAGATTATAACCATCTGTATAAAACTGGGGGGGTGGGGGGTTAATCTGGTTATAACTTAATTATAGACCAAATAATAAAGGAACATCTTTACAAAAAAGTTGTTATTTTGACCAATTTTCAAATTTACACATGCATACGCACACTCACAAACACACCTTCAAAAATGAAGAACCGTAGACTACCTAAAATAAATTGAAATTGTGTGGACCAAAAAATTCTTGGACAAATGAAAAAAAAACAATATAAAGACGAAATCTAGATAAAAATGATAAAATATTGATATTCTTCATCTAGAATTAGTTTTTCTGTTGCTTTTTCCGTGTATCCAAGAAGCTCTTGGTCTACCCAATTTCAAAAATTTTGGTGCTCTACTGTCTTTCATTTGTTACATATATCAATACCAAGACAGTTTTTCCTTCTATATAGTGTGCTTCTAAAATTAATCATTTATTTACTTGTGTCATTTATATATCCAATATCGTTGTACTTGCCAGAGCATTTTCTTCCACAACTGTTTGCGACTGCATTCAGGTTTTGTGTAAAGGCTTAATTGGTAATCTATATTTCGGAAGCACAGGTAACTCTGCTTACTATTAGTGTAAAAATATAAGTAAATATATATTATATTGCGTATTTTTCTTGTTCATGGTTTTAAATAAAACTTAAATATACTTTAAACAGTGTGGAAGAGACGCAAAAATCTTATTGAAGTTTTTTATTTATTTCGAAAAAATCTGATTATTCAAAAACGCTTATTTGCTCGTCTTATATTCATTACATTTATGTACTACATATGTATTTTTTCCCGTCATTGATTCCAGTACAAGATATTTTTAGTCTAAATTCACTTTCTCCTTCAAATTCTTCGATTCTGTCCGCCAAAATTCTATAATATAATCCACTTATGGAAGACGTATTACTGATGTTATTGTAGTTTGTACTTTGCCTTTTTATGTATGGAAATAATATACAGGTATTCAAATTTTTAATACTCTTTCAACATTCAATTACTTGTTGAAAATTTTTCTAAAACAGCGGAGTGACGTTTCAAAGAATCCTTTCCTCGTTATATTTTTGTTATTCTTTAATGGGTTAAGTATTGTTTTGAACTTTTTTATTGAAGTTTTTTTGGGTATTTTTAAAAATTGGTTCTTATCAGAAGATCTTCATGGTATTGTTTTCCCTCGTTAATGCAACTGGATCAATTGTCAGTTTTTCACTTAGGTTTACGTATTACATTTTTAATTTTTTCCAAATTGTTTGTGATTTAAAACTTCCCAACAGACTGTATATTTCATTAGATTTCTTTTCTCAATGGGAGATTTTACTTTATATATTTTTTAACATTTTATTATAGGTATGTTTCTGTATGTTTTGTATGTTTTTAATTTCACGTGTTCAAGTTCATTTAAGACTTTTTCATACATCCTAATTTTAACTTATACTTATGCTTTAATGGTTCTTGAATGTCCTTGTCTGTGCTTGACAAATGTTCGTATTGAATTGTTTGCAGAAGACAATGATCTGATTTACAAGTGATTTATCCTTTTTACCATTCTAACATTGTTAGGTTTTAAATTTAAGTTTTTGTATACACTAATCTACAATAGATTTTGGTCCTTTCCTTTTTTTAATTATCCACGTATAGCTGCCCTTTAATGTTTCTTCTGCGAATGGACCAACTACCACATACTTTATTTTTTCCAATGAGTCTGTTTAACTTGCCTGAGAACATTACTTCTTTTTTGTTAGCAAGGTTATTTATTATTATAATAAATGAGGATTCTTTATATCGGCATCATCAATTCTATAATATTATCACACATACATTTTAGTAATAATTACACTTAAACACTTAAAGTTGGCTTCTGAACTTTTGCTTTTGCTGTGACAGAATCAAAATATAGGACATAACCGTCTTTTATTTTATATTTCTGCCCTCATTGTTGATTATATAAAACTGCAATTTGTGAAGTACTTTGTAATCTTCGGTTTTTGGGCTGTTTGATCTATTTGGAATTTTTATCACAAGCAGCATTCTCTTTCTCCTTAAAGTAAAAATTAAAAGCACTTAAAGATTGCTTTTTCTTGATAAGTATTTCCTGCTTAATTTATCTGGCAAAATTTTAAATGCAAGGTAGCAAATCTAACGCCATTTTTGCTCTGATCACTCAATATAAGAAAATCGACGCTGTTGTCATAGAACTGCCATCTTGTTTCATCCGTCTTTTTGCACTGAAGTGTAATTATCTTCTTTTGCCTCCAAAATAGATGACCACGTAACTATTGTAACTCAGGTTATAGACTCCTGCCGGGTACTATCAGACACACCCTTGTTTGTAATAAATAAGAATACTAGAGAAAAGTACAAGCTAAGCGAAAATTGGTGATTAAAAGTGACTTGTGAATTTGCACCTGTAGTTAAGTTTTTCTTATCATAATTTATTAATGAGCACAATGCATTCCACAGGCGCATTTGCACCAAGTATACTTAAAATATATTGTCGTGAAAACCCCTTGCATGGTTCTACGTACTCGCCTGTAATAAAAGCAAGCAGAAGTTTCATAACATACAACATCCCCGTCCGGACAGATACTTTGCCTGGGGCAAGATTTTTTCATGTCAATATTTATGTAGTTGACCTTATTCCTGTTTCTAAAATAATTGTTTATTATCTGACTACAGTGAGAAGCTTCAGAAAATGGCTTGAACCATATCCTATTACAGGCATCACAGTAATGCAGTCGCAAGGACGCTCGTCAAGTTGGATTACCTACACGCATTACAACTAACCAAAGAATATAGTTCAAGCCCTAGCTTTTTCACACTTCAGCTACACAAGCAAATTGAGTTGTTGAACGTTTTCATATTTTTAAAACCATTACATTAAAATAAATTTGGTAATTCAAAGTGGTAAATTAAATATTGAAAAAAAGAGTAAATTGTCTGCAGATCAATAATATTCTTAAACAAATGTGGACACTTTAATATTGTTTGTGACGTTTAAATGAATGCCAAGATCTAGATATTTTCAGTCGCAACTAATCGTGATACCTCTCAATGAGAAATTAGTATGTATTTAAAAATACCAATGAATTAGATTATATCTCCTAATTACAAGTAGTAAACCACAATTGGTACCGATGAGACCGGGATCCTCTCAGGATCCTCGAAACAAACAAAGCAACCAATGGTAAGAGAAACGATAAGAACCCCTGAAAAAACAATGGCCAAACTGATGTAGGTTTCAGAAAAAAATCAGGAATACTACTCAACGTTATTTATCAGATTATACAAACGCCCCAAAAAAATTTGAACCTTTGATGATCCGTACTTTTACGAAAGGCGATACTGCCAATTTAGTGACAGCGGCCAAACCTAGATATAAAGATATTTGTCCAATCAATTGCGTAATAAATTCCTTCACCAAACTATAAACTATGGGGAAGTTAGTATAATAGCGTGAGGTGCCACTTAGTATGACGGTAGATAATGTTTAATTTTGTGTGACGGCACCCTAAAACCAGCCAAATGCATTAAAATTTTAAGTGATAGACTTCTTCCTGTCTTCAAAAATAATATGTGCGTTAAGGAAAATGTTTTCATAAAGGACGATGCTATTTAACATTCAGCGCGAACAATTTCCAAAGGACGGAAAAGCAACAAATTCGACTGTGAAGCTATGAAAAACTACGAAATCCTGGCAACAAAACCAAGTTGATAGCGGCAATGACCAGAAAACGATTTGATCGATACCATGCTCCCAAAGGTTAAAAGCATTGTATGATAGTAAATAATAATTGCAAATTTAATTGAATATTTAAAGAAGTTAAATATTTCTTGAACCGCAAACAAATAGCACAGATTAAAAAAAAACTGAAATTAATCATAAAATTATTGTTGATTGAAACATTTTTTCACATGCCTACATTTAATCAACTCACAAAAATGCTTAACATTAAATTTCTAATAGATTATAAATAAGACAAAAAGACAAACTACTCGTGTATATACATAAACTCGTTTTGCATTCAAAAAATATGTATATAGGAATACGTATTTAGCAAAAAGTAATCTATCCAGTTTTTTTAGTTCTCCGTAGTATTATCAATAAAACTGTTAGTGATTGCACTCCCTACATTATTTGTCTTTTTTGCAGTCTTTGCGTTCGGCCGGAGCTACAGCGTTTTGTTCGTGGCAAGAGCGCTGCAAGGAATCGGCTCGTCCTGCTCGACGGTGTCGGGCATGGGAATGCTCGCAGAACGCTACCCCGAAGACAAGGAGCGTGGAAACGCGATGGGAGTCGCCCTCGGGGGATTGGCCCTGGGCGTCCTAATTGGACCCCCTTTCGGCGGCTTCATGTACGAGTTCGTCGGGAAAACGGCGCCCTTCCTTGTCCTTTCCGTGCTTGCTCTAGGAGATGGACGTGAGGTGTAATTCGCTCTGCTGTTGCATTTGACCGATTTGCCTTCTTGCAGTGCTGCAATTGCTTATGCTGCAACCCGCCGTCACGCGCCAAGAATCGGACGCACCGTCGCTGAAGTCTTTAGTTTCCGACCCCTACATCATCATAGCAGCAGGTAAGAGTTTCTAGAGCGTCTATATCTTCAAAAAACACCGAGGGTTCTTATCTTTTTTACATCAACAAAACAATGAAATAATTAAAAGCTAAATTGCAGAGATAAGTTAAAAAAATTAAAAAATAAGAAACAGAATATACGAGAAGCACTCAAATCGGTTTGTAGTGCACATTAGTCTAGAAGAGCACATTATAATTGAAATTTTGACAAACAAAATTATAAAGTATCAAAAATAACTTTAAGATTAAAGAGGCGATATGGTAAAATTTATAAAGCAACGTGCTTAAAGTTTTAAAAAATAGCAATTAAAAAAATACAAGCTTTAGTCATAATACCTTGGCTAAAGTTGTAAAATTTATGAATTTTCTCACAAATAGTACAGTAAATGCTAAATACTTTGGTATCTCTCAAATAACCGTTAAAGAATACCTTAAAGAAAGAAAAACTTATATCATCATTTTTCCAAAATAATTAGTGTCGTCCACATCCAAGAGTTAAAATGGGACATTGAAACCTTGCATTCTAAAACTATCCAAGCTCTTTAAAACATATTGGACGGGAAAAACTTTAATAGTAGTAGGAATGTGATGCAGGTTGTTCAGGAGTACTTGCATCAATAATCAAAATTCTTCTTCCTTTTCTTTAAAATTGAGTTTAAAATTTATTTTATTTTTTTCAACTACTTTTTAAAAGAACATACATACATGGTCCAGTCCTCTTGTACACGAAGGTGTTAAGGTTATGTCTCATTTTTTAGTATCTTTGGTACGTGAAATTCTATTTCGTTCATCTTTCCTGTAGTATTTTCCGAACACTCAGGTTTATCTTGGTCCTTCCATTTTGTTTTTACTTATGAATTTAGCTTTCAATATTTTCTAAACTTGTCCAGTCCTACCAAATGTCCAAACTATCTTCACTTGCAATTCCGTTCGTATGTCTTCTCTTTAGACACCTAGTATTTTTTCAGAAATTTTATTTCTACTGCTTGCAATCTCTGTTTTTGAGTAGTGGATTAATATCTAATTTTCACCTAGATATTTACAGTAATTTACTTATTCTATAATTCTGTTTCCAATTTTAATACTCTTGTAACTGTTATTGCCACTTTTATCTTACCTATGCTAATGTCAAGTTTGTTATTAATTATTTAACACTTTCTTACAGATATCTAATTTAGCTTGTAGATGATCTTTATCAGCACACAATATAATATCATCTACAAATGCACATCATTCCAGTTACAGGTTTTAGGTTTCTTTATCCAATTCCCCATTCTTTGTTAGAATTTTTTAGTGATTTCATCCATTACATATATAAACAACAAGAACGGTGTAATACCGTAAAGGAAACTTTCTACAGCGGTGCGATGAAATTAGGATAAAAACTTTTAAAAGGGATTAAAATGTTGATTAATGCCTCCATAATGATCATCAAAAATGCTGTCGAATGATATGCTGCATGACATATGCGAGTATAATGAATTTTCGAAATCGTAACGGCCGCTTCCGGTTGCCGTTAACCGATTTGGCTGAAAATCAATCTCATGAAAGGTACTGACCTAAGATGTGTGTATGCCAAGTTTGAAGTGAATCCGTTGAATAGAACGAAAGTTATCTTGTCTCCAGACAGACAGACAGACAGGCAGGATGATAATCTCATTAACTTTCTATAAGCTCCGCTGTAAAAAGTTAATAAATGGCTCAGGACCTCTCCTTTTCTATGCTTCTGGTGGTGTAAAACGAATCCGAAATCATATTAACAGTTCTCACTCTTCTCTTATATTGCCTACTATTCTTCTACAATTGTTACAATGTAAATATATAATTCTTTACACTACAACAATTTTGGAAATGCTTCTCACATTATTTCTAGTTAATTTGCAATAACGTGAAGATTCCATCACTATTTCTTCTAGCAATTGTTACGAATAGGGATATATTGCCCATTTGGAAACCACATTATTTCCTAGCTAATTTACTTTCTGGTATTCCATCACATAGTTCAGCAGTTACGAATAGGGGGATATATGCCCGGTACCACCGTGTTAGATTAAAAATATTATGTTACTTCTGGATTCTTTGTTTCAAAAATTTGATAAAATCCAGTGTTACTTGATCGCACCCTGAAGCTTTTTTTATTTTAATTTTTATTATCAGTTTTGCTACTTTTTCTGGTAATACGTTCTTCATACTCAGTTATCAATTTACTAATTTCTTTTTATCTTAATGATCTCATTTTGTATAACAATGTTATTTGTCAACAAGCCTTGGAAATATTTGTTCCGCCTATTTAAAATATTTTTATATTCCTTGTCCGTTTTTGACTTGCTTTAACCTTACCTGTTAATTATTTCTAAAGGATTCTAATATCTTATAAACAATTTGTTATTTTTTTCCACTCATCTCTACTCTGTCCAATTCATGATTTTATTTTAGCTTATTACCAATTTTTCCTTAGTTAGCTCTTCATCTACTAATAAATTTCTATTTGATAGACACTTCCTAAGATAAGTTTGATTTTCCTTAACTAATTTGTTTAATTTCTTATTCCACAGTATTTAAGAGGTTTTCTAAAACTTCTTCTTCTTTTATTTTGCATATCCATTATTACTTTTCATTTCTTTCCGAATCAAAAAAGTTAAAATGAAATTGTTATGTTACATACGTCTTCTGCTCATCTCATTTGATTCAAAAAGGTAAATGACTCTCTGTAGGTATGTAATATTTTCAATTTCTTTTCTTTTACAACTCCCAAATGATCTTGGACTTATGACTTGATTCTTCCCGGATTAGGACAGGTTGTATTTCTAAATTCTAAATCACTTATTTTTCCTCCATCTGATTTGGTTATGACATGATAGACGACATGCAATCTACTTATGCTTAAGTTGTTCTCTTAAGTTACTCTGCAGATCGCTTCATTTGCATTCTTTCTTATTTCAATTTTATAAGGTGTTTTTCAAAAGTTGCAGGATTCTTCCTTGAGGTTGTGTCCAATCCACCTTTAATTTATAATTTAATAATTTTTGCTTATTGACACAATTTTTCCTTAGTTAGCTCTTCATCTACTAATAAAAGTCTGAAGACATCCTAAGATAAGTTTGGAGATTTTCAAAGTTTGATACCAAATAGGAGAACATATTTACATTACTTCTAAAAACCTTCATTTGGTTGTTGCTGGATAAAGACTGCGTTCGCCTTTTGCACTTTTACTTTTATTTTTTTATCTACAACCCCTCCCCCAACCCGTTTGTATTATTATACTATTAAAGTATGTAATTTTTCCAATCTTCTTTTACATTTACGTTAATTCTTGGTCTTTGGTTGATTCTTGGATTAAAGGTTGTATTTCTAAATTCTAAATCATTTATTTTTTCCTCCATCTGATTGTGGGTATATGACAGAAGACGCATGCAATCTACAAAGTTAAGGTCTTTAAGTTGCTCTGCAGATTTTCATTTCATTTCTTCTTCATTTCAATTTTATAAGGTATTTTTTAATTATGCGCCATAGTCTGTTCCATGTCACTATTTCTATTACAATTTGTTCTATTATAATCCTTATCTAGTCAATGCAAGATCTGTTGCTGTGAAATTCTGTCTATTCTCTCCGTAGCTGTTTCTCGATTTAATGTTTAATTCTATTCAGAAAAATGTTTACTTAAGACTGAGAGTAGAATTACAGTTAATTATGTTTCTTTCTTTAATAACTCAATTAATAGGCCTTATTCTAACCGGATGTCATAATATATCTACTACTATTTTATTATTCTCTTTAAAGAATTCTGGTAGAATGTTCTATTTCTGATTTCTCCATTTTTTTGCGATTGCTGTTCTGTCTTTAGTTGTGTCTACCAATCTGTAGTTACTTTCTTTAGTAATGTCTCGTAATGTCTCATAGTTTCATATTTTTATTTCTGGCTGGTGTGGGTGTTTTCAGAATCGTTTTTATATGTCAAGAGCATCTCTTCTTTGTTCTTTATTGATTAAGTATGTAAGAATTCTTTCTGAGATAACACCCTACTAGCATTATTTATTTCTTTCATGTTTCGTTCTTCTACTGCAACCTCTACTCTTTCAGCTAGGCCACCACTCAATTTTCTTTGGTCTGTTTTGTTTTTTTAGGTCTTTGTATTTGTTTTGGAATTTGATATGTTTTACTTCATTCATGTATGCAACCATTGTTTCTTTTTCTCTTCCCATGTGAAGCTGAATTACAAAACATTTAGCTTTCTCTTATTCTTTGTCCAGCATGTTTTGGTTTGGTCTTCTTAAAGTCATCTAGTTCTCAAAATCTATTTTTAGTTGTATCTGTAATATTTACTACTTGCTACTTGCTATCTTCTCATTGGCGCTTCGACATTTATCTTTCTTGGCCGTTCCAACATGTTACTTTCTCATTTTTACTTCTGTTTTAAATCAATTTTGGGCGATTATCATTTTCTATTATTATAGTACAGTACCATATACACTGTTTGCTACTGTAATTTCTTACCTTTGTATGATTTCTACCGTAAGAAAATCCTAAGTAAAGTACTAGGACAATTTTGTAATATGCTGCAGCGTTGAATACACTTTAAGACAAGTTTAAGCGTGTTAAGATTGAAACTTGCTCTACATTGGCCAATACATCTAAATGTTGGCAGCAGTGGCAGTAAAAAAAGTTAAAATATCATCTTAGTCAAAAAAGGAATACTGTAAAATTTGCAGTGAAACTTTACACATCATTTGATCACTCTTTGAAGAAAATAGTTTTAGTGATAAGAAATGATATCTCTCAACATACAAACCTATTCTGGTAGTGTTGGGAGTTTCTATGAGCAATATTCAGTCTAGAAGACACTTAGAGGTTAGGACGTCCGTCCTTCTCTATCAGAAAGATACTCAGGTACGGCAGGCATAGAAGCTAGCACCAGATAGAAAAGTGTCTGGACATTTCGTGCAACGGTAATTTATATCTTTCTATACGACCACCTTTGTATGAAAAAGTTTGTTCTCCTTGGATACCCTGTGCCTTAACGGATAAGCAGATGACACAACGCAATTCGTAGTGCCACTCCAATAAATTTAAAAATGGAAGAGCTTGCTATGTCAATAGAACCTTAACAGTTGACGAAGCCTAGCGTTATTTGTACAGCGCTCTCGCTAAAGCTCTAAGCAAAGTTTACTACGAGGAGGTCCTTCTAATGACATGGGACAACAAATTTGTCGAGAATCCTGATTTTATTGTTCCTCCAATATAATGTATTCTCTATTTGCCTAAAAATATATTAAAACTTACTTTCAATTTTAAGCTAAAAGCTATAGTTTTTATTTTTTATAAAGTAGAATTAGAACGATTATCCCTTTGTTAACCTTACTCCCATTAAAAATTTATGCAGTAAGTGTAGTATTGTTGAAGTACCTTTTTAAATACCTTTCAACATTGCCTACTTGCTATCTTGTTTATTTTCCATCTTAATGGGTGTCTCTGCAGCTTTATTTTTATTTGAAAAAACTTACAGGAAACTAGACCAAAAAGAAGAGGAAAAGTAAGGAACGGCTGCTATAGTATCACATCTTAGTCGACAATTTTGAACAATTATCATCTTTTGCTTAATGCTAGTTAGTCAAATTAGTTTAGTACTATTCGGTTCTTAGCTTGAAGTAACGTACAGAAAAGCTCTACAATAATAAAAAAAATAAACGAACTGCAGTAATGTAGTTATTCTGGTTAAAGAACGTAAAAGTTGCTTTTCTTTCTTTTCATAAATAAACAAATTATCGTCTTAAAATAAAAACTCAAAAAATCAAATATTCATAAGTAGCTCAAAAACAAAAGAATGATTATAGCAAGTCCATTGTTTAATAGACTTTTTTAAGTGCCCTATTAAAACAATTAAATTTGCCCACCCTGTATAGGTGACCCTGTAGATATTAAAATGAAAGAACCTTATTCAATCAAATTACAAATAGATGTGCACAACTAAACGTTCCTTTTCGTCACACGAGGCGTACTCCTGTAAAATAAATAAACATACAAAGGGCCAAATTAGGTTTAACTGAATTGAACTCGCTCCCATCCCCTCGAATCAGCGCCAATCGGGCGCGCGTTTGTATGTACATGGCTGCATTACTTTATTTCGCAAGAAAGAACTGTGGAGCGCCCTGGGATGAGATTGCATGTTGCCTTGTGCAAATTGCGTTTCTCGTGCCCGTGAACGCCGTTTAAGGCTGATGCAGATAACTTCGCCCATTTACTCATTCCATTTGCGATAAGGGACACATTTGATTTCCGCACACGGAATCGCGGAATTTGGGCTCCTCGTGCGATATTGCACCCACTAAAAGCCGGATGCAGCAGAGGCGATTTTGCCGCGTTCAATATGCTTTGCAAGTATTAGAAATTTTAAGATTTCGCGTAATTGTGTACGGGATGCAATGAAAGCAGTGAAAAAATACACCATAAAAATTGTTGGTATTAATCGATTTTGCTTTGAAGTGGAAAAAGGATTATTCTCAGATGATACCTTACAATTTTATTTGATTTCTGGCAAGGTTTGATTGATCATCGATTGATTTTTCCATATAATCTAATTCCTTTAATCATTTACTATCGACGATATCAATTCTGGTTGCTCATTTGTTTATTAGCAAAACTACAATTCTCTAGTAAGTTATCATATTTAACGCAATGCCGTTGCTTACTTTTAATTGAATTTGATGAAATATATAATTAACGGGATTGCTGCTACGATGTTCTTTTCTGAGGTTTGTATTTTAACTTAATTTTGTATCTGAGCATCGCAGTAAGATATAGAGTTGACATATATAAATACCTTGATGAAGGACAGTTCTTTTAATATACTAAATAATTACACAAGAAATAAAAATGCACTGTTTATCCTGAACAAGCTTCCAATAATTAGCAAATCTGTAAGTATATGTAAGTAAAACAAAAAAGTTGACACGTAGGATATTAGAACATTTTTTAAATAGGGAAAGCTTAAGAACACCAAAAAGAAATGAGAATTAATAAGCTTGCTATACTAGCTCTTTGTGAAATAAGATGGCTATAAGAAGCACTATAGAGTGTGAAATATAGAATAATTAAAACGGTAGTAGATAACGAAAATGTTGGAGTGAGGGTCATAATGTGGAAATAAATATTTGCGAACAATAAAACAGTATGCCCTACATAGTGAAAATACCATAACTACACCCCTGAAAGATACAATTATAAGTGTACATAAACCAACTACAACATATAAAGAACAGGAAATAGAAAACGTGTAAGAAGAAACAGGAAGGCTTATTAAATATATAAAAGGAGATACATTTTAATTCTTCTAGGAGACTGGAATGCAATAATAGAAAAGTAGCAGAAGGAAATGTAAGCAATTTTTAATTAGGCAGAATAAATGATAAGGGGACATTTTTAACAGAGTTTTGTATACAACACGGTCTAATAATAGCATACACTTTATTGTAACACTATATACGAAGAAAGTACACATGGAAGGCATCATGAGACAAAGAAGATAGATAAATTATATTTTAATAAAAATTATTTTAAAACCCAAGTAATAAATTGCAAAAGCTACTCAATAATAAATGAGAATAACAAACACAATTTTAATAATAATGACATGTAATCTGAAATATAAGAACATAAAAATAGTTACAAGGACAAAAACATGACAACTAGAAAAATTACAAGGCAAAACCGTTAAAAGTAAATTAGAAATAATAATTGCAGGAAATTTGTCCCAACAATATATAATATCAGGAGAAGTACAGAAATTGTGCAACAATAGACCAAATAAGAGTTACAAAAACAAAATAAAAATAACACTAAACCATGGGCAACTTTAGAAATTCTAGATCTAATGAGAGAAACGGAAGAAAACAACGATACAAGATCTAACAAAAGTACACAGATGAAACAATAAAGTAAACAGAGAATATATGAAAGCAAAAAAGATTCAAAAATATATAATTCAATATTAAAAAGGATAATAAGATACTACCCACAAAAATATAAAAGCATTTTACAAAAAATCTACAAAGAGACAGCACTCGATAGAAAATAAGGAGAATCAAATCATCATGGAACCGTAAGAACCAACACTTGAAAAAATTATATAGAAGAATTATACAATAACAAAAATAAAGACTGACTCTATGACAATGATGAAACCAGCGATACCTAGAATGATATGAACATCACACGATAAGAATACGTCAGAACAGTTACGGATCTACGAAATAAAAAAACACCGGTGTGGGCTACCCACCAAAGGAAATAATAAAAACATTGAAGAGGCAAACTATAATGTACTATATAAACTAATCCCCGCAATATATAGAAGAGATGACGTGAGAAATGTCAAGACTATCGTACAAAAATCTTAATATCATATACAGCAAAAGTAAGTAAAATCGTTTATAGAAGAATGAACAAAGTAGAAGAATTGAAGGAGATCAATTTGGATTTACAAAAAACTCAAACACTCGCAAAACAATACGGGTATTACGTTCATTAGTAAAAAAAAAAGACTAAGTTAAAGAAAAGAGACTTATATAGCATTTATAGATACAGAAAAGGACTCCAATAAAGTAAAATAATCTAAATTATTCGAAGTGCTATCAAGAATTAGGATAAAAAATATATAAAAACAATAAGTTCCTTCTACAAAGAACAACAAGCAATAATTTCCAATGGACAAAAAAATGGAATGCAACAAAAATCAGGAAAGATATTCTACAAGCTTGTGATCTGTTACCATTGCTGTTTAATGCTTATATACAAGATGCGTTGAAACGATTCAGAGAAAGAGTAGACTTAGCACTAAAAATACAAAAGAAGAAAATAGATATGTTAATATTTTTGTAAACAATGTATCAGGACTAGCCGAAAATAAGGAAGATTTAGAATATGAAATGAACAAGGACCTAAACAATTACAGTATAGGACCAAATAAATCAAAAACTAAGGCAATGATAACCAATAAAACAACAACAACACGCAACAGTCTCCCTAAAAGGACGGTAACTCCAAAACGTTGAAAGTTTTGAATATTTAGGAAGTATAAGAAAAGACGGAAGTCGCAGTATAAAAATAATAGACAGAATTAGAAGCAGCTTTTAAGAAGAAGAAGAATATGCTAATGCCTAATAGGGTTTAACAAAAAAAAAAAAACGATTTTTAAAGCTATTTGTATGGAGTGGAAAACCTAGACAGTATCTCAAAATAAGAAAATAGCAAAATTACAGGAAAAAGAACCCTTTGAAAGAAATAATGAATTAATGAAAAGAAAAAATACACTGACAGGGCATATACTAAGACTGAAAACAGTTATAGAAAGTATTATAGAAGAAAAATGCACCAGAAGAAGTAAGATACATAAATTACCGAACATATAAAACGATTAGCGCAACATGTACCAAATTAGAAGATGTTAATGTAACAAACGAACATTATTTAAAGGTTGCTTGCCTCTGCAAAAAATTAACTAATACATCTATGACATGTGGTCTATTCCATATGGGCCCATACGTTTTTCAGTTCTTCGTAAAAACTTTCTATGTTTTCTTCTTCCAATTTGCTGGTAAGTGCGTATACCTGTATAGCTTTGAGTTTTTTTTTTATTTAAATTAATTATTCTACACACAATTCTGTCGGATATGCCTTCGTAGTCTACAACGTTCTTTGCTAAGTCCTGAAGTACCAAAAATCCAACCCCGTTATTTTTTGTTTCAGCTTGTCCTTTACTGTCTAGTATGTGTCATCCAGACCTATTATTTCCCATTTTATATTTTAAATTTCGTCTTGTAACTCTTCTATTTTCTCTTCTGTGGATAATGTTCTTAGGTTATATGTCACTATCTACTTGTTCTGTTTCTTTGCATTCTTTGTTTGTCCATGATAACCAAGTCCAACGCAGGTATCCTTGGCACTCTTTGCTCTCTCCTTGTCCGACCATCGACGTAATCGGGGGATCTGAAGCTGCTGCAGACTAAGGATTTTCATTTTGAGGAATTTTTAGCTGTAATGCACCACATTCTCCATGTGCCTTGGTGCATAGGTTTAAGAAACGGAAAGGATGGAGTAGGTGGGATAGGACCATTTGAGTTAGGATACGGCTTTTTCTCAGTGTGGGGAGAGAAAGAGAGAGAGAGAGAGAGAGAGAGAGAGAGAGTTTTAGAGAGCTGAAGTTGACTTATTTCTGCTGGGATCACAAGAGAGTGTCTATCCTCTACCATGTTTTTTTAATTATGGCATGCTTAAATTACTATAAAAGCTTAAATGGAATATAATTTGTTTTTAATGGTTTTACAATTTTAATAAACAGAAAGGTACATAAAGGTCTTAAAACCACTTTGCCTCTAAATACAAGGCAAAGTGCAACTGGACAGGGCTAAAAAAAAAAGTGACTCACTTCACCAAGCAACTCCTGCAAACATTTTTAATTCATCCCTAAAATATATTAAACGGCTACGGAATAGACTAAAAAATGTTCTCGGTAGGTGATTTTTTTTTAATTGCTGCATAACTTTAAGTCGATTAGGAAACGTTAATTCGTTGTTCTGCTACCATTTTATAAGGAAATTCAATACGTATCATTTGAAAACACGAAAACCACAAACTTGCTATCTAATTGTATCATCCAAATATCTTTAAATGATCTCTCTACTATTTAAAAAATAAACTTTCGTAGTATTATCATAATCACCAATTAGCAGTGTAATAAAAGTTTTAGTAGATAATTTTTGTTGATACATATCTACTTTCTCTATAGATATTATTAAAGAAAGGGGAGGTTATTTCAAAGCTTATGCTAAAATATTCCACAGAGATGCGCTTCAGCTTTTCATTTACAATTTACAGTCAATGTAATCGTCACACTAAGTAAGTACAACTATATTCAAGTTTATGGGCCATACAACATTACTGTCTATAAATAAAAAAGTTGTCAAATTATCAGGCAACCTAATATACCATCTATTTTATGAAAGTTGTTAAAGAAGTGGAAAATAGCAATCAACTAAAACAAAGCGACTCTAGTTGCAATAAGCACATGTAAAATTTTTATTATTGACTGTCCCCCACGTGACCAAGAAAGTTGAGCAACCTAAAGCTACTACCATAAAATTTTATTTTTCTAGAAACGTATATAACGGTTTTTTAATCTACACATATAGCGCATCTAAATTTATAAAATTAGTTTTTAATGAAGAAACAAATGAGAGTAACTTTATTTGCTTAACTACCACAATCCCGTGAGGAACAAACAGTAACAAAAGTCCCATACCACTAATTCTAACGAACTATTAACCATAGTATCCAAACTAATTACTGTATTGTCGTTTTTCTAAATGCTGCGTTAGTAAAAATCGAGATATTAAGTTAAATGATAATAGAAAAATCCCCATAACTTTTCGCGTTTTTCTTTATATAATGAAATGTCAATTAAGTAAGCTTTTATATATGGGTGGTAATTGATCAATGTATCAGTTTGTTCTCATAGAGCAACCATAACATTGCTCCGCGTCTCCCTTCTATTTTCTCCATCATTATCAGACAAAGTATTCTATATTTTTCCCTTACGATATTTTTCATTGTGGAAAATAACTCTCTGTCTTTATTTATTCTATTAAGCATTAATTTGTAATCCTATCAGTTCAGGAGATGGAACACATTCTACAACACATCCACACTTCGAAGGTTTCTAGTCTATTAATCATATTGACTTTAAGAGTTGAAGTCTTTTGCAGGTGGTGCATTTAACCATGCACCACCTGAATAAAGTATTTAAGTTTTTATTGTTATTGTAAAAAGATGATTTTTATTATTTTTTGTCAAGATCTTATTAGTAATTTAATTGACAATCAAGGTATTTAGAGCTTGAAAATTATTCTAATCAGCTGTCCTCCAAAATAATATGAGTACAGTTTTAAACAGTCTTGCTTATTGTCATTGCTTTGGTTTTTTTGTATTCCTCAATAACTTTGTCGGGGAGATATTGCAAGTCTTTAGAACTGTTTGCAAGTAGGACAATATCTAATCCAATTGATGTATTCACCTTGTATTTTTGGTTTATTTCTCTTCCATCTGCTAAAGCCTTTCTTACGGCATGTATTAAATAAGGTTGGTGATAATACGCAACCCTAGTGTGCACTACGGTTAACTAGTATTGTGACTGTTTGAAAAATGTTTGCTCTAACAAAGACATTCTTCCTAAAATAGAATTTTTAATTCCCAAACCTCTAAGATTTGTATAAGTTTCATGATTTTCGATATACTTAGTTTGAGCCAGAGGCTTTCCGAGTTTTAATAAGTTTTCTGGCATAATTTACTTCAAAGCTAGCTATCGCCTTTGGATTTCTTATGTTGATTTATTAGACTGTTGTCTTCAATAACCAAAGACATATGGGATGTTCATCGATATCTGTGTATAAATTCCTTGATCTTTTTATAAACATTATAATGATACTTTTCCTACAAGTTTCAATTTCTTTACATTCTCAGCTATCTATTTTCCTTAACTCTTTGGTTTTAGTTCAAATTGGTTTTTATTTTTCCATTTTCTTCTATAATCCATTAAATCTAAAATTTTTCCGTTATTTTCGACGATTATAATACCAACTCTGTTTCTGTGATGTAAAGTGTGTTTTTATAGAGGTATAGAACTTTGAAATGGAATAAAACAAAAATGAATTTTTTAAATTGACATGAAATTTACTTTATTCGAAATATAATCTTCTGGCATTGTAATTTAAATATGACTTCTGGCATATGACCGCCACGGCTGGCTCGGACGTAGTCTAATCTGGAGGTCCGATTTTCGATGACTTTTTCCAACATTTGTGGCCGTATATCGGCAATAACGCGGCGAATGTTGTCCTCCAAAGTGGTCAATCGTTTCGGGCTTATCGGCGTAGACTAGCGACTTCACATATCCCCACAGAAAATAGTCTAGCGGCGTTAAATCGCACGATCTTGGAGGCCAATTCACGGATCCGAAACGTGAAACTATGCGGTTACCAAACGTTTCCTTCAATAAATAAATTGTGGCACGAGCTGTGCGACATGTTGCGCCTTCTTTTTGAAACCACAGCTCCTGCACATCATGGTTGTTCAATTGATGAATGAAAAAGTCAGTAATCATGACTCTATAGCGGTCACCATTGACTGTAACGTTCTGACCAGCATCGTTTTTAAAGAAGTACGGACCAATGATTCCACCAGCCCATAAAGCACACCAAACAGTCAGTTTTTTTCTGGATGTAACGGTGTCTCAACATACACTTGAGGATTACCATCAATCCAAATGCGGCAGTTTTGTTTATGGACGTATCTATTCAAACAAAAGTGAGCTTCATCGCTAAAGAAAATTCGCTTATGAAAATCGGGATCAACGGCAATCTTGTTTTGGGCCTATTCACCGAATCTACAACTTGCTAGGTGATCGTGTGGCTTCAATTCTTGCACAAGTTGGATTTTGTAAGCACGCAAACCAAGATCTTTCCGCAAAATCTTTCATAAAGTGGATGGATACATATCCAATTCCTGTGAACGATGGCGGATAGACTGATTCGGGTCTTCCTCTACGCTACGGTCTACAGCAGCAATGACTTCTTCTGTACGCACTGTACGACGTCTGTGTGGATGCGTATTATCATTTAGAGTAAACGTGGTGCGAAAACGTTCCATAGTTAATCGAATTAATTGCTCCGATGGACGATTATGTTGACCGTAAAATGGACGTAGTGCGCGATACGTATTTCGAACAGAACTATGATTTTCAAAATAAATTTGCACAATTTGGAAGCGTTGTTCAGGCGTTAGTCTATTCATGTTGAAATGCCAAACGAAACTAAACATAAATCACTTGACAGCTGACAAAATGGCCGCCAGTTAAAACAGTTGCCAACTTAAAGTTTTATACCTCTATAAAAAACACCCGTTACATCGTTGTTTCCAAAATAATATATAGATGTTTTATTTATTTGACACATTTCAGAATTAGACATCTTGTGTCACAAACACCTAGTATCTTAATTCCTAATCTGTTCATCTCAACTATTGTGTTACGCACTTTTCCTACTTTAAATAAACTTTGAACATCCCATGTTACTAGTTTTAGTATACTTCTCATTATGTCGGGATATTTTTCGCACCCCTATCTTATTGAAAAGCTGCCGGTATTTGGACCCATTGCTAGATTCACTTGCTATAATGATTGAATAATTAAATAATGTAAAGTATTCATAAGAAAAATAGAGCGGTAGTATCCTCTTGTTTTCCGTTCCGCAAAGTTGAGACGGTCGTAGTTATCTTAACTCCATCCACAGCTGTTTGTCATCAAACCTTAAGATAATCATCTTCAGTAGCCTTCCGTATTGCTAATTTTGGTCTACTTCAGGTATTCTATTTCCCCGATATCCGCTCTATCTGATACATTCTCCTAGACGCCACCTAGAGAGGCGCCCAATAGGGGATCGAGCAAGTTCACACGGGAGGACACAACTTAAATTGTTCTTTATTAGACTAAATACAGATAATCTTTTTTCAAAACTCTGCACATCTGTGTATTATGTATTGAAATCATACTGCTAAATTTGTTGATCAAGTTCATCTTTATTAATGAGCTATACATTTTTCTAATATATAATTTAAAAAAAAATTCTTAAATTGCAGCATTTCACAGTTTTGAACTAAGCACTTGCTAAATATAAATTAACATTCTTACCTCTTCAACGCATAGTTTTCGAAATGACCTAAATGGTTAGTCTTCTCAATCATTGTATTACTATTTATAAATAAATTTTGAATGTTAAAATTAAAATATAAATAACAATACAATGTTATGATGCAACATTTCTAAAATATTAGAATCTAATTACATCTCAAGATCGTTTTATTTTCGTTTATAATAAATTAAAACGTCCAAAACATGCAGATGATAACCCTTTACAAGTTTAAGCTGTCCCTTTGGTGTAAATCGCTTTGTAGAGCTTTAAAAAAGCTTCACCGAACACTGATTTCGCAGGTGCAATCACGTTTGCAAATACGGGTATCGCCATGCTGGAGCCCTCGCTGCCTATTTGGATGATGGACACGATGGCCGCCGGGAGATGGAAGCAGGGGGTCACATTTTTGCCGGCCAGCATCTCCTACCTCATCGGCACCAATTTATTCGGCCCACTGGGGCACCGCATGGGCCGCTGGCTCGCTGCCCTTCTGGGTCTGATCATCATCGGAATCTGCCTCATGTGTGTAAGTATGGCAGTCTGCAATTCGATTATTTGCAATCCGAACTTCGATTCACTTTTTGCTGGAGGAATTGCGACTCTAACAATGCTTCGATGATTTCGCATTGTTGAGTTGCAACCGCAGGTTGCGCGAGCCCATTTTTATCAGGCAAAAAGGACAGGAATGCGGTCCTTCATAACAGCCGCGTTGCGGAATGTGCGCTGCATTTTTAAGTATGTAATATGGAGACAAAAACATGGCCGCAACACTCTAATTGGCGTGCGTTTAACATCTAATTCAATTGCCCCTTTCACTTTAATTAGATATCATTGCTATTGACAGCTTACTAATTTTTTATATCATTAGGTAATAATCATTAAATATTCAATAACTGACTTGTCTATTTGCTTGCTGCAGATACCGCTCGCGACCAGCATCAACCACCTGATAGTACCAAACGCCGGCTTAGGTTTCGCAATCGGCATGGTGGACAGCTCAATGATGCCCGAACTTGGATACCTGGTCGACATTCGGCACTCTGCGGTCTATGGCAGCGTTTACGCCATCGGGGACGTTGCTTTTTGCCTCGGCTTCGCCATAGGTACACAAATATCTTTGTTCGGCTTGCGCGGCGCCGTTGCACAACCAGCTTGTCGATTTTTGCGGTTTATTGTCAGCTTCGGCACATATTGCGCACATGTTCGCGTTCGTTTCCTACTTTCCTTTCGCTAGACCAATTTCGCCGTTTTTGCCAGCCGAATTCCAGGCCATTGTGCGTTGCGTAATGCTAACCGGCTGAATGTCTCTGTTAAGGTCCAGCCTTGAGCGGCACGCTTGTGAAAACCATCGGCTTCGAATGGATGCTGTTCGGGATCGCGGTACTGAACTTCTTGTACGCCCCGCTTCTCATCAGCTTGAAGAACCCACCGACGAAGGAAGAGAAAAAGGTAGGTTCGAACAACCCCTGAAGTAGCTTCGCGTACTGCTGAAAACTAAAAGTGATTTATAACAGTCTTCTTGTTATTCTTTATAACTACAATATTCACTAGTAAAAGATTAAGCACGCCTTTACCTATATATGTTATCAGTCCTGATCAAAATTGGTGAAAGGTGCTTAAATAAGTAATAAGAAAGTAAAATACAATTATATATTGTAGGAAAGGTTTAATGGTGCATTGAATTTGCTTCATTAAAATAGGATAAAACAAATTAAAAATTATATGATTTGGAAGTAACAATTTTTTGTCAAAGAAGTTTTAGAAGAGCACAATCCTATTTCAGAAAAGATCAAGGGAAGAAGTATGACATAAAAGTGAATTTGTTACACTTCATCTAAAAAAAATGCGAACGAGAATGTGGATTTTGACAGCAAAATTTGTCATACTAAGAATTGTATTAGTTTAAAGACAACCATTACAAGTATACAAAGTGGTCTATTCCGATAGTATCGAGCCAAATAACAGAAAAAATTAAAATTATAATTAACAAAAGTCTATCTGTTTAGTAAAAATAGTACAAGAAACATTTTGCGCGGCCTCCGTCTCCTTGAGATCTCATACAATTCTCCTAGCGTCGTTTCAACTGTTCAAAATCTTCTGCGAAGTCCTGTGTTTGAATTCTAAATCACATCCCCATCGTACTGGTCTAAATTTTCTCAACAGTCTGGAATATTTTTCTTTTTTGTTGTGCTTCTTCTGCTCTTATAACCATAACCAAGAAACGAATTTCATGTTAAGATCTTCCTCCAAATTGTCAGATACTTTAATTTTGGAACGCCCAGTTCATCTTAGACTTCTCAGACTATCAATCTCCGATGCTGGTTGTCCAGCAGATTCTCAAACATCTTGTATTATACATCTTTCTCTAAAGCCTTCTGAATCATCCGAATAGTTTTTACGAATGAATGTTCAAGCTTTACTCGTCGAGTCAGTGCAAATTCGACTATCACATGATATATGTCCTTACTCACTCACTTTTAACTTTTCCGACAAGTAAAATTATCCTCTTCTACGTGTGTGTGTGTATTACAATCAACACTCATTGACTGCCAAGTTACATTAGAACCATGCAAACTGTTTTAATTATATTAACATTGGTTCTATATTTTCCAGACAGACCACTTTGGTTCTATATTTTCCAGACATACCACTTATACACAATTAGAATATGTTATCAATACAAAATATTAACTAAAGTTCAAGCGGACCAACTTCAGAGATCAAATTGATCAACTTTAACTTACTCACAATCTCTAATTTTTTGAAAATTGAGAAATTCATTATTTTCTTAACTTGGATTTTTCTTTCGCTTTAAAATGCACATCATAATTTGGAATGCAAAGTGTTAAATTTTTATGTGACCAAATAGGAAAAAAATAAGTCTATTGGCTAGTTTAGTTCTAACTAAGGTGTTACTTTGATCATTCAATTTCTCAATTCTAATTTGGCTGTTTTTTACTCATTTTTTAATGCTGCTAATGTAAAGTACAGACTTGACAGTAGGTATGAAATATGATGTTGGCCAAATGCCCTCCACGACTCCGCTGAGATGTGACTATTCTTTTAGTAAAGTTCTCCTTAATACTTTCCCATAAATAGTGCTCTATTTCACCAATACGTCTGATGTCATTTAGCCCTAGAATCGTAGCACATTTGTTGATATAAACCCTTACCTTCAAATACGAGATTATCCGGAAAGTAAGGTTACAAGGCAATTGCTGGGAAATTTTTTTAAGGTTGGCACCATTGCTGTGTAGTGAGGAGGCAATTGAAGCGAACGATCGATGCCAGGCGTCAGTATCATCTCTTCACTAAATTAAAAGAACATCTAAGTGGAAAACATGACAAGACGAGGTGAAAATCGAAGTGCAGAATTGGCTCAAAAGTGGCGGAAGACCTCTATGACACAGAGATAAAAAAAAAACTCGCCCCACGGTTGACAAAATATTTTAAAGCAAATGATGATGAAAAATAATCCCTATATGTTTCATTAAAATATATGCATTTTTGTATTTTATAAATCTTGCTTTCCGGATAACCCGGATAGCTCCAGAGAGAAAATATAATGCCATCCTCTGCGAGATGATACGCCCTGAAAATTGGGTTTGAAGTAAAGCGAGTGTTTTACAAGATGTATGACATGTGGCTCCATCTTGTTGAAACCGCTTGTCATTCAAGTTCAAATCATTGATTTCGCTAAAGAAAAAATTGCTTAGCAACCCGGATAGTATACACCATTGACAGTAACAGCGTTCCCAGCTTTGCCCTCAAAAACGTACGGCCCAGTGATTCTTCCAGTCTACAAAGCACACCAAACAGCGCGTTGTTATGGATAACACTTTGATTTTGACCACTCCAGATGCGAAAATTTTGTTGACTGCCAAACCATTTAAGGAAAAATAAGCTTCATCTCTCAGTATGAGTATTTTGCAAAAATCAACAACTGCTATGTTCTTTAAAATGTACGACATTTGTAGTGGTCTTCGGTGAACTTTGCCATGTGTTTAGATACCAACTGTACAAATGCAAACGTCTAACGTTCACAAAACACAAACGACGCGCCGTTCAAATCCTAAGTTTGGATCACCCTATATCTCAAGCCAATAGTGTATACCAAATCCTAATTAAAACTCCAATTTTTACCGTAGTGTTGATGAGAGACTTGACTACTGATTTATAATTGCTTATTTTTACATTTACCCTCATGAATAGAACATCTCAAAAGCTTTTTGTTATAGCTAGTTCGATATACAATTCCTCTCAAGGTTTTGTTCACTGGATTCTAAATGAACTCACAACGCAAAACACATGTTTCTTTAAGTAGACAACGTACAACCAGAGTCGAGGATTTTGGCAACATTTAATAGAATCTCAATATAAATTAAAAACAATAATTATGTACTCCTTAAAAATGCAATCTGTAATAAAATCTACTACATTTCACCAATATTTGGAAACATTAAGGGTTGAAGCAGGTTATTTTGAACAGAATAGATAAATTTTAAACAGACTTCAATAAAAAACTGTTAATCAAAAAAAGACGTCGTTAGGCACGGTAGGTTAGAATTTACTTGTATTGAACCACTGATTTGGCGTAAAAAAGTGTAGCAAAATGTGTAACAAAATTTTTACTATCAATGTTTGAACATGGGCCTTTTTAAATTTTTACTGCATATAAAGAATAAGATTCAACAAAGAAAAGGTAAATGTTAATGTAAAGCAAATATAATTTTCTTACTTTGTTTTCAAGTGGCGTATTTTGCAAAATGTTACTAGCTTCAAAAAAATTTTAGAATCGCATCTGAAGTTCCATTATTTTCTTTCACTTTTCCCTTTCACTGTATGCTCATATTCACACGACTGCAATGACATGTACGAGGCTAGTTAAAATAAGCTACGTAAACTTCAGATTATTTTATTGTGAGAGATATCCTTTCAGTGCATTTTTCAATAGACAACTAATATTTGGAAAAATATTTGAAAAAATATTCCTGAGATTTAGATTGTAACACGTTGATCTCCTTATTATAAAGGGCATTTTAAAAATCTGTGAAATTAATTTTACTGCAATTTGTTAGTCGAGCAATAAGTAATATATAGAACAAAAAGGTATTAATAAACATTTAGGGTTTGTGTAAAATCAGTAACAGGCCATTGATCACCTCAAAGAATTATAGTAAAGAAAAATCAATACAAGTCTAGAAAAAATAGCCTTTCTTAAAAACATAGTCTTAATAAGAACCTTCTAGTGCGACAGGGAATATAATTGTCCTGAGAATTTGATACAAAAGACCCCAGCTATACCTATCTAGAAAGAATGGTTTGAATGTTTTGTCTCCTTCGCAATAACTATTAATAAATCTTCTTCTTCTTCCAACTTATAAATAAGCAAAACTGGCCATTTCTATGGTTTCCTTAAACTTGTAAGTTATCGCATCAGCGTTTTCTGATTGATCTCCTACTTTATTCTCTGCTATTCTTATGCCATTTCAGATTTTTCCAATAGCCTTTGCGTTATACTTGCGTCTGGTCTCGTCTCGTCTCGTCTGTATATGTCATGGTTCATGTTCTTCTATATTGTACCATTCAGACACCTGGCTACCCTGTTTGCCTCATTCACTTGTCTGATCTCATCTTCAATTTAATTGTCGCTAGATATTTATATACCCAGATACTTGACCTTTATCACGTGCTCTGTTCTTTTCTTGAACAACTAATTTGCATCTGATAGGTTCCTTCACTACGGTTTTGCTTTCTCAGTAGAAATCATGTTATACTAAAGGTCCGTAGAACTGAAATGGAAAAGGAGTCGCCGTAAATCATCCTCGCTTTCCGTAGTTATTATAGCTTCATTTGCATAAAAATTGATTTTTATCTCTTTTGTACCCATTCTATATCCTCTTTGTGCTTTTACTCTTTTTATGATTTCGTCCATAACAATATTGAACAAAAGAGGACCTAATGAGTCTCCTTGCCTAATTCCTGTGTCGTACTTTATTGGTTCAATCTACCATCCAGTCTTGCAATTAGTTTGTTATCCTTGTATATGTTCTCAATTGTTTTTATCAAGTCTATTGAGGTGTTTGTATCATACAATAAATGAAAGACATCTTTTACTTGAACTCTATCGAAGCCTTTTTTCAGGTGTATTAGGAATAAGCAGGCTGGAATATTGTACTATAATGGTTCTTCCTTTAATTTTCTGATATTAAATACTGCGTCTGTACATGAATCCTTGTTGTTCTTTCTACTCGTCGTACTTTGATTTATTTTGTTGCTATTATTCTTATTAGCTTTAATGATGTGTTTAATAAATTTATTTTCTTAAATCTCTGTATCAGCGTCTTTAATTGATTAATTAGAGCACTTTCTCCATATTTTATCCATCATTTGTTCTCCTGGTAATTTCCTGTTTTTAGGTTTTTTCAGTGCTTCATTCACATCTTCTTCCATTATTTCTGTTTTAATTTCCATTTTCCTTAAACAATTCTGTGAGATGTTTTATCTTCAATGTGTGAATACTCTGTTATTTCACTCATTTTACTCCTTTGTTTTCTTATTAATTTCAAAATTTGTTTTTGTTGACCATAAAAGTCTGCTTCTATTCTATTTGAAAATCTCTCAAAATACTCCTTCTTTTTTTACAAAGTCATACGTCTCTAATCTTATTGTCCTAGATTCTTGATATGTTTCACCATTCTCAAATGACTTTAACTCTTTTTATTTAACTCTTAAATTAAGCTTTGTTTTGCATTATCTTTCTCTGTTGCTCTGTTGCTTGTAATATATATGTTTTTATTTTTGCAACTTTTTTCTAGGTTATCTTCTTCCAAAATTGGAATATATATGATATTTTGTTCTAGTCTCCGTTGATAGATCTTTTATAGTTTCATCTTCCAGGCTCTCTAATTTTAACGTTATTTTATTAATTTTTATTAATAAATAAGGTATATAAATACGTTACATATTTATTACAAACTTGGAATGTCCTCTATCAAGGGTAATATTTTACTTTTTTACAAACTCATGCCAAAGTTGAACAAGTTTCTTCATCTTATTAAAGAAGAAATCAAGTGTTTTTTAAAGTATCCACTATTTGCTGTAGTTGATAGTGTCATATTACTTCAAAAATTCAATATGAAGCCGTACCGTTCAAGTTTCAAAAAACTACCATCAACTGCTAAACCAAAAGTTTTGAATTTTTGAGGTTAAGAGAACTCTTATACCTGAATTATATTAATTGTCGCTTGTTCAATTGTTATTATGGTAAGACCACCTAATATTACTGGATGTATTAGTAGTCAATGAGTTACATTCGTATAGGAATAATAAGCGAGAACATAGATGTGAATTCTTATACCAACACCAAATTTTTATACTTCTCGAAACAAATAGTAACATTTGGCTAGAAGAAGCTTACATATATCTCTCATTCAAATCTTTTTATGAAGATTATCAAAGAAGAAATAGAACCAGTACGCATCCAATCGAAAATGTGAGCTTACCAACAACGTATAATTGTAAAAAAAATTAACTAATACATTTCGCCCATGAACCTACAAATTAAAAAATTTAATATTTCCGGCTGTTAACCATAATCTAATTTTGGATCAAGTATAACAGCTCCATCCACAATTATTATACAAGTGTAAACAAATTATGTGAGTATTAAATAAACCATGCTCCAGTAACCATTTATAAAAGTGTTATAGTAAAATAAAAAAAAAGAAAAAGAAAAAACGAGAACAAGAAGGCAACTGTAATGAGTTAAAATTAAAAAATAGAAAAACAGAAGAAAATATTTTGACATTGATTGGTCTACTACATTTTATACAAAGGAGAACCTTGTTACAGCATGTGCAAAATTTAAGAAATAGAAATTTGAGGGAAGATAAAAACAAATAGAACATTAGTGTCAAATAAAAGATTTGTAAAGCTTATAGGAAAAACTAATGTAAACACATGACAGTGTTTAAAATCAATTGACCTCATAAAAGCATCCTGTTAAAAAATTGCTATTTTAAAAATCAACTTGATGTACTAAGACTAAGTTTATTAATTTGGCGATCATTATAACAATGCCTACTTTGTCTGCAGTAGTAATTGGTAATATGGTATGTTAAGGAAATGCGTCGATACAAACGCATTTTAAACGATTCGAGTTTTTTTATAGGTAGATATTTAATAGTTCCTCAGAAATGCGGCCCTGGTTTTTCTTGTTCGCCATTTTCGCTCCTTTTCACTTAATTACAAATAATATGCAATATTCAAATAAAATAAAAAGGAACTATATGTTGACATCAATATTTAAGACTTACTGGTAAAGAGAAAGAAACAAACTGTAAAAAGATCGTTACTATTCAATACAAATAAAGCTAAAGGTTAAACATACGAAAAGAAAGTTTGTGCCGGAGAACCAAACCAATAGTCCAATTATTAATAACCAAAATAGATAATACCAAAAAGCATAAACTTAAAGAGATAAGAACGTTACTTAAAATCTGTGAAGATAAATGTTAGAGAACAATAGGAAAGATGTTTGAAAATCTTGCTAGTTAGACAAACACCAATTTTGTCGCCCATCCCCACTTTGGCCGATTTTATATTAAGAAAAGTAGCCTACCCCCACATCTACTCCACCTAGGCACTAGCATTAGCACTGTTCAACAAAAACCTCAAATTTGTTTTTAGTGGCATAGATAGTCTATGCGTGGTTAAGTTTATTAAGCTATTTGCCAAAAAGCAGTAAAGGTCATATCAAGAATTTCCATTTTACTTTCTTGGACTCTTCCAATAGTTATTTGAACTTCTGCAGCTAGACAATTGTACTTGAACCAGTTATTATAGGGGGAGGATTATATTGTCACACGCGCTGTCATACCCGATACTTTTCTAGAATTTCTTCTTTTAACTCTAGACGCAAAATTTTTTCTTTAATGAGGATAATCAATAGCGAAACGGATAAGGCCTCTATCAAGTATTCACCAAATAAATGAATCGTAACAATTTGCATAAATAAACACTGTAAGTTCATCTTTAATACAGCCTAAGGAAAAGTATGTCTGCAGAATGCCAGAAATTTTGACAACGATGAAACTATTCAACGATTTACTTTTTGGGACGATGATGGATGGAATACCTTTTAGCACCTCAGATTATATTCTGAAACAGAATGGTTATTCCCAGTATTTTCTGTTACAAAGATTCTTTTTAAGCAAGTCATCGTCAAAAGTTATTAGTACTTCTCAAATCATCATATGAAGAGTCTCCTTTGGAAATAATAAATAGGTGTGGTGCTAATACTAGTTTTCATATCTCGGTAATCTTTCAGAAATTAGCAGTTGTGGAAAGGTAGATATTTATGAAGCCCATAAGATGATGTGCTTAGGTAAGTTCAGATGTCTTTCCTAAATTTTGTGAAGAGCTTTTAAAGAAAAATGATGAGAGTGGCCCTAGTAGAGTCTGCTGACTAGTAGTCCATCTGCACTTTACAGGAATCCAGTTTCATGTTTACAAAGCGATTGTTTAAAAGAATCTTGAGAGTTAATTAGAAAAACTGAAAACCTCACCCAAACAATTCATCTTAATGTCGATGCTTCTTGCACTGGATTTTGGGTTTTTCAAAAAAGGAAAATTTTATTAATAGCAGCGACGCTCTTAACTTGATACGAAAAGCAATTTGGTGTTCTCTGATTTACATAATTCCAAACAACGGCGACATCAACTTTGCAACAAATAAAATTAATCTTTTTAACTGAAAATTTAGCACACATTTGATCAGGCATCTCTACTTTCCTTCGTATAGTTAGCAATTGTAGCATTATTCAAGACAAGTAGTTTTTTTATGACGGAAAATTACCGAAAGCTTCAACAGAAAACTATGAGACAGGCTATTAATAATAAAAATCCCTAATCCAGTTCATTATTTTGTGAGTGGCTTAATAATAATGGAGAGAGTCTACACCGCAAGTGAGGGATTCGATTTGCAAACTGAGAGGTTAAGGCTGTGGCAAGCCCCGCACCTTATATGACCGCACCATTGCCCTTTGTTCTAAGTGAACGCAGATACTCAATTATTTATAGTGACTGAGTAAACCACCTGCCATACTTCTGAACCCCAGAAGTCACCCACAAAGCACCTCAACTACACGGCCACACTGGTGTCTTGAGTGACAACAGGTATATAACGAACGCGAAGATAGCGTCATACTTCATTAATTGCAAATCTGTTTCAACCAATAAATTAACTTGAGTGACTTTACATTTGAGGGTTTTAAATTAATCTAAATGACTGATGCAAAAGCAACGGAATATTTTAGAACGATTGTGAGTTTCACTGACAAAGTCTATCTATTATTTCCTACCAGTTTTAAATCAAATATGTTTCTACCCCTAAACGTTGTGTCCTGAAGCAAGCCCGTAGCCGTTTAAGGACTAATGGTAGTTTTGTGAAAGGCAAACCAAGAGATATGAATGTGTAACCATAGAACGACGAATAAAGGTTATGGAAGACAATAAAAAACGTCAAAGTGGTCAATAAAAAAAACTACAAAAAACTGCTTTAACATAGAAAAAGAGCAGAAAATAAGAATACCACGGACAAATAAGATTTTGAAAAAATTCCAAAAATCACACCAAATAGGTCATTTTGTAATTTGAGCAAACTTGTTTTAATTAACTTCCTATAAAATTTCATTTTTTATGGAAAAAGCTTCTTATTTAATTCGTTTTTCCTAATTATGATTTTTTTTATTCATTCTCATTATTTTATCCTGATAACTAAATTGTAGGCTGTTTTTTATCTAGAAAAATTAAATCAAGTATTTTGCTTTAAATATATTTTGTCAGCTGTAAAAAAAAGCAATCACACATGCCTGCTGGTGTTTTTACTTAACTATCTTTATTGCTAACAATTAATCGTACGTTCCCCTGATTAACGGCCTTGTAGAGCAGGTCGATATGGTATAAATTTACAGTCTCCTTCCGCTGAATTTAGAGATGCTGTGCATTTCTTAAGATTACACGTAAACGTAGTAAACATAATGATCATTCAAAGATCAACAAAATTTCAGTAAGTCTATTAAGGCGATCAAAAAAGGAAATCGAAAACTGATTTCAAAAAGTACTGTAGGTGATCCCGTTAAAAGGATTATTTTTGAGCTCGATGATCGTTTGTTAAATAATTTAAGTACAGTTAGTTACTTAGACCAACGAAATCAATAAATAAAACATGGGATCCATTTTCAAATTTTAAGAAGTCTAAAATTTTGTGACGGACCGACAGACAGAATTCAGTAATAAACTTTTTAAGTTTGTTAAAAATTCGAAATCGAATATCTGGAAAATTATTCGACATAGCATTTTTTCGGCTTCATTTTCGAATTCAGCGTAAAATTTCCTATAAGAATCGCATTTAAAATCGTAATTTCGACTAGGTTATCGCTATTATTAATTTTCTTGCGAAATTCCTGTTCAGCTATTTTAATATTGACTTTTGCTCTAGAAAACCTGCGAAGGAAATGCATTTTTCAGCGGGTTTTAAAAACCAAGCGCAAGTAAATATTGCAAGTAACAAGCAATTGAAACGAGGCTCAGTTTAGAAACCACACCCTTCCGCAACATTACAAGCATTGCTGCTCTGATTGGAATTGCTGCAAATTACTACTTTTATTTGCCAGTTTTGCCCCAGATACGCTTTGAACCGCTTCCTTCAAAATAATATCCACTTAAATCACTCCAATTTATAGCTCCGACTATACAGTTCTTCTAGAGCAAAATTAAGTGGGAGGGAATTTTATCCCGAAAATGCCCAATCCTGGTATACCATAAAAAGTTTTAATTATTCAACTAATAGGACAATAACAATTTCAAGTTCCGTGAGATTTGACAACTATAAAATACTTTTAAATGTGATGGACTGCAGATGTTATACGAGGAAAATCAAAAATTATCCGCTCTTTCAATTTCTTGATCAGTGTCTTACATGGAAAAAATATTTCCAAACCAAACGCCAGCAATTAAACCTGAAGTTCCGCCAGATGTACTTTTTTTTAGGAAGAAAGTCAAAATTGTCAATATCAAATAAGCTGCTACTTTATAAAACTATCCTGAAGTCCGTTCGGACGTACGGGATTCAGCTATGGGGATGTGCCAAATCTATTCGTATTAAAACGATTTAACAATTTCAATCAAAAACCCTTCGTGCCATAGTGAATGCACCATGGTATATAACAAATCAGACACTGCATGAAGATCTTAGCATTCCCTTTATTACTGAAGAAATTCACCGATTTACTCAGAATTATCAAGAAAACCAAGTCCACCAACTGTCTACCAACGTCCTTCCAATGAGACGACTAAACAGAACCTAGCCTTGCGATTTGAGAACCACCTAAACCAATAAGATTAGTGCAAAGAGTGCCACTGCTGAGTGGTTTCTCTTAACACTGCTTATTCATTGTCATTACATTTACTTAATACTCCATGTAGTGTGGATTGTAAATTTACAGTTGTTAATAATAAATAAATCTTTTCAATTTGTTTACACAAATTTAGGGGTTGAACAAGTACGTCTCTTGAACTTGATCCTCCAAAAATAAGGTTTCGATTAATGACCCAACGATTTATGCATTTCTTGCCCGTAGAAAGTCGACGACCCCATAAATCACCTTTGAGGGGTCTAAAATGATAATAGTCGGAACGGGCGAGATCTGAGCTGCAGGTAGGGTGTTTCAATACCTCGAAACCCAAATTTCTTCAACAATAGGCTTCAGTGTTTGATATGAATTGACGGCGTCAGATTATTAACCGGGCAAGTCATGTATATTGCACTGATGATCGTAGGCCCCTTTTCTAAATAGTCTTCCAGTTTAGACCCTTGTGAGCCCCCCCCCCTAAAAAAAGAAAACAGTTCATAATGGTAGACTCAAGTTTTACTTTCTACTGACTAATCTGCTCAATAATTCTGTGCCTTTATTTTGTAGCCATTGAACAAGTGCTGGGAGATTTTCACACGTTTGCATTTAAGCTCTGCGGAAACTCTCTTCGCACACATCTCACGCAGACTTTATGAAAATTAACCTGCAGAGAACACGCTACATTGTCGTCGATTTGCCAGTACCGTTTCTTGAGATTGCTAAATCTTCTCGTCGGTAGTAAAGACTGACGAGCGTCCTGCTCCCCCTTCGTGCATCATACTTGTCCGGCCAATTTTAAATACAATTCTATAGACAGACAACTGTCCCCATATTGTGTTGTAAGACTTCATGTTTATACTTAAAAAACAATAAAACCGATGCTATTAAGATCGAACTTTGATAACATGACCACAGTAGTATCAACTCTAAGTATACGTACACAAAAGGCAGTGTGACAAACCTAAAAATATGTTATAGCAAAGTGCAAATAATTTTGGGTTTCCTACAGTACATTTGTGTATATTCTAGCTCGCTTGGTTCACTCCCTACATCACATGACCTGCACTTATAAAATGCAAATCTTACAGCATAGGACAAAACTGTCTAGGGAAGCTTCACCGGTAATTTTCTTGAACTTGTAAAAGCTAAACCGCGAATCTTGATAACTTTGAAGTATCCAATAAAACCTATTTTGGACTTTTCGAGAGTGCTATCAAATATAATTTCCGACATTAAATACCAAAAATATATTTCAGCTTCTTCGTATCAAACGAGAAAGTAAGACAATGAATTTGATCGTTTTGCTAACCAAGATCATTATAACCTCAGTCGGTTGTTTTTTCGATTAAAGAAAAACATTTACTGGTGCCTATCATACTTTCAATTATTTGACGATTTTAACAATCATAAATCATTCTAAATTAGAAAACTTCTTTTTGGCACTTGGATGGACATATACGAGGTACGTTCACGTTCTAAGATCTCCAATTTTTCTGAAAAAAATACCCAAGAAAGTTAAAACTTCTGTTACTTCTCAGCGTGATCTCCGTCTAGACGTACACATTTTTACAACGTTGTCGCCATAATTCCATGGCTGCTGAGAACTCTTCTTTACAGATGTGCTTTGCCCACTAGAAAATCGCTGATGCAACAGCGGCTGGATTAGAAAATAAGCGGCTACAAACAGTATCCTTTATGGTCGGAAATTCATGGCAGCATTACGTGTCAACATGTCCTGACACATTGCCACCTGCGCAACCTTATGAGGCGATATCACGCACGCCTAATTGACGGTCTTCCATAACAAGTTGCTCCACTCGCGCAATCATGGTTTTGGTCCGGCTGATTCGTAGCCGAAGCTGCTTCATTGTCACACAACTCTTGACCTTCCTTAAACTTTCGTACCCACAAACGCCCATTTTTAACATCCCTTCACCGCATGTCTCACTCAATTGGCAGTGAATTTCGATAGGCGTTTCACCACGCAAGAGAAGAAAACGGATGAGTACACGTTGTTCGTGTACACCAAACGTCACCATTTGAGTATACAGAACAACACTCACTGCAATGGCGGTAATTCGACCTTTGTACATTATATGGTGCTGCCATCTATTTTACAAATTCAGAAATATTTCCCGTGGCTTTTAAAATTAACCACATCTTTCTACTTACTCTACTGCTGAAAAAATTGAGACCTTACAACTTGGACACACCTCGTACTTATATTAACAGTCAAAAAATTGGATTTGATACTAACAATACAAATACATATTACTTATATCATTTCTTTTGTCCAACCTTGCACAATAGTTTGATCTGTGATCCAAAACTTTCGTCTTTCCCCTTTGGAAGTTTGTACAATTCAATCTATCCATCTTATCAGGCTTGATTATTTCTTCAGCAGCGCTTTTGCAACCCCGACTCACAATTATTAATTTTTTTTATTTTACCTGTAGATTATGAAATAGGGTTTCCCCTGAACGAAATGTCTATACTGTTTGGCATTAATAACTGATTAGAAGATTAAAACGTCTGAACATGTTAAACCTATTCAACTTTTCATTTTTTGTATTTATTCAGTGTAACTTTAAAGGAAATTTTTTCACGTATCCATCTAGGTACCGGTTTCATTTAAGAATCTAACACCACCTATCAGGTTTAGAGAAATTTTGTATTTTCCAACGTATATACTTCTTCAAAATTCACAAAAACCAACACGAGCGGTCTGGTAACTTCTAAATAATCATTTATTTTATAGGCTACCCTGAATATTGGAAACAACATCTTACGAGCGTTATGCCATGGCCTACAATAGTAGTTAAATATCCTTACCGCAACTTCATAAAATATTTACTACAAATTTTCTTATTTATGAGCTGCCGTTCTGAACATATAAAAAAGTGAACGCAATTTCCAAGCATACAAACTGATTAACAGGCTCTAATGAAGATACGAGCAAACAGGATGGACATTTATAGATGTCTAAAAGTATCTAAAACTCATTTTTAAGTTTTTTTATCTCGTTATGTACGCCCTGCCTAAAGATCAGGCTATTCAAGTGTAATCATCGGTCACACAAACGTGCATCAAGTCTATATTTAGCTGACAGTGGATTAAAATTGAGCATACTTCCAAAGAATGGGGTAGTAGGGGATGTGATGAAATATTATGTGATTAGTACGACAGCTTTTTTAGGAAGCATCTTCAATATTTTGAATTTCACTTCAGTTAAAGGGAAAGACTTTATAGAGATGGTCATCTGACTTACCACACTTACCACATGTTTCAGTTTCTTGACTGTCATGATTTGGTGGTGGATCGAAGAATTTAAAGACATTTGACAAATATTCTTACGAATATATCGGCCCTTCCTTTATTTGATCTGGCCCACACGCTTCTAAATGGCGGAACGTAAACCTGAGGTCTTTTTACTTACTTTCCAGATAAAGTGATCTTCTTTATTTAAGCTGGTAGTCGGTTTGGAATGTATCATTTATGTTCTTGAACAGTTGTCCTGAATTTTCGAATTAATCTGTTGCAGATTGATTTGTTAGTTGCATTTCGCGATCTTTTTCATCTCTCCCAAGCTCTGCGTTTTTCAGTCACTAATTCTGGATAGGTTTGGTTAAATACTAAACTGTTGTATCGAGGTTTGCTAGTTGTTTCATTCGCAATTTTTGTATTTTCTTCAATGATGTTTTGAAAGTATATGGTTGCTTAATGTTATTATAGTTGGAAAATAGACAGATAATATATGATTTAACTCGGGTTGTGATTGGTATATATACCATGCGTTACAAAAAAGTCCAATAAATCTGGAACTTCGTTTGAACCAATAAGTTGGTTCGCCTATAAAAAGTATAATCGTAATTATTATCGGCCATAGTTTTTAAAAAGTGCCTGACTTTTGTCGTAGTGAATCTTGAATCCCAGTGCGTGTATTTAGAGTTCCAGTCACCTCCATCAATTAATTTCAATGTTAAAGACTGCAAAAAACTTATAGTACAGATTAGAAGTAAGTCTCGGTGGACTGTATACTGCTGATAATCGTTCAGTAAAATGTTTCTGAAATGAGAACATCAATTTTATTAATGTTTATGTTTTATGGTTTAATAACTCATTTATGTTCCAGGTGACAATCTACAGTGTATTAGACATTATAATCTTGTTTTACTAACGACAGATAATAGCAAGTTTAAGATAATTTAATTCTGATTTATCATTTTGACAAACATAGTTTTAAATTCAGTGAGAAGAGTACTTATTTGGTTTGCTAGAATTTGGAAATGGATTATTATCTATTTCGGCATTAGTTTGTGCTGATATTGAGTATATTTAAGCTGGGTTGGATATCTTAAAACGGTGCAAATTTGGTTTTGGTTTTAAAATTGCTGACTTATACTAAGTATTTTATTTTTTGCGTTTGTTAAGTCTTTCTACTTGGAGCAGTTTTTGTAGTTGACTGGGTAATGCGTTCACATAAGCTACATTGTGCTGGGGTGTTCCTGAATTTAAGACATGAAGAAAAGAGAGTCGGATGTTCATAATATTTCTGATTTTGTGATCTTTTTCTAGTTCACATTTTATGTCTTAGTAGTCTTGGTATTGTGTGATGTCAATACTCACATCATTTCACTTTAATCACAAAACATCTCAGTGAGTAATTGGAATATGCTAATTTAGTCAAATAAGTTATACGAATTAAAAAGAATCCTTTAAAAGAAGCATTCAAAAACTGAGAATAAATACAATACTTAGCTAGATATTTACATTCCAATTTCGGCACACTTCTTGTATATCCGTCGAAAGAAACTAAAAATGTAAAAGTCGAATAATTAATTTGTAAAAAGGCATTTTCTATTGAATGGTTTGCTATAACTATTTCTAGTTTTCAGCTTTTTATGTGGCAAAACCACTATCGTAGTATTTGTAAACGAGGCACGCGCAAAACCAGCTCTATAATTCCTGGCCTGAAATAAAAACTAGCTGGTGATTTATGGCAGAAGTATAGTCCGCGCTGGACACCTGGTTTCGAAACAGACAATGCTCCACCACTTACTTTCCCGTGCAACCCCTCCACCTGCAGCAGTCGCAGATTTCAGCAAGGCTAAAAGCAAGCCTGCCAGCGGCTCCTTTTTTGTGGAACCTCCTGCAACAAATAATTGCGGGATCAGAAACATAAAAACCCGGCGAAGGCGAAATGGCACTCAGATGAAGAATTAACACCTCATTGTGCAAGGTCATTTTTCACTGTGACGTGCATTATGGCGGAACCTTGACCCGTCAGCCCTGAAACGCGGCGCGCTTTCCCTAAAGCGCTTTGCGCCAGATGCAGCAGCGCCGCGGCGCACAGTGGGACAGATAACCGGTAAATGTGGACAAAACTAATTGATTAATTGATCAAAATTAAAATAATTTGAACAAAAAACAGAATAATTGTTATAAATATTGCCTTAACATTGACTTAAATACTATCATCGCTGTCGCTAGTGGTTTCACTAACGCTTTCTTCTTCAAAGTCGTTAAAATTGACTCGGAGATGATTTCCACTTCATCTGGGAGTGCTAATAAGGCTACCACATCTGAATCTACTGCTCTTCTGTTTTTTTTGGGGCAATGTTCTCATTGCGGTTATTAATGGATCCGATGAAACGAGCAACATGGTGAAAAGATCAACATTTCGTAAATTGTCTGGAAGATTTTCTAGTGTGTCCTCGGCGATATGCCTTAAGGTCTTTGTTTCTGGATTCTTGAGCTTCATCGAAAAACTAACCCATAGGCAAAAGAGCCGATTTAAATATATGAATTAATATTTTATGGACCGAAGCAGGCATATAATACCAGGATATTTTTCAACGCAAGGTTTTGTGGTGTCATAAGCGAATGTGCTCAAATGCTTTGACATTAGTTTTAAAACCAGATGCTAATACCCCTAAAAAATACCGCATCGTCGAATTAGGGTTGTATCGATGCCAGTAATTCTTGCAGAAACTTCTTAAAAAAACTCGCCGTGTTTCCATCGTTACACGTTCCACTTTCTCCTGGTCTAACTTTATCTACAATTAACCCTAATTCATCTTTGAACATCGTTTGAATTTTACGGGCTGTGAAAGTCTTTAATTCTCTGACTTGCCATTTTTTTAAATTGAATTTAAATAAGATGTGCAGAAAACACTCAAAGAATCTTGTTGTCCACGCATGAAGCGTTGACAATCCAAATCTGAATGTACCTTTATCTTCATCCTTTTGAACTATAGACTCCAATTTATTCATTTGAGTTGGTGTCTCACACACATAACATTTTTGCGCTGAAGAAGTTGAAGTAACCGCATTGCACACTATTCCGTCTATCATTGTTAATACAACTTCATGTGAAATTAAGAGGTTTCTGTTGCCAGCATTGCTCTGAGAAAAACGGTGACTATTACAATAATGCTCTTTAATAAATTAGTTTGTCCTACCTGTGTCACTTGTAGATTTGCTACTTGGTTTTGAATATATTCCACTTCTTTCCTGGCTAAATTTGCAGTTTATTTTTTGAACTGTATTATTATTGGTCTGCAGTATCGCACAGATGAGGGACGTGGATTTTGCCATACTACAATTTTGTGTCCATCTCCTGTGAGTGATGTTACAAACATATCGGAGTCACTTACTTCACCCACGAGTTTTTATTTATACTTACTGTGACCTGTACTTCCGTCGCAACCCCATTTTGAAATTAAAACAAGTGAATTAGACGTATCAATAGGTACAATATCAAAAATCTCATTTTGAGATTCAATTATTCTCTGTGCAGTGTGGTCTAGAAGTGCTTGTGAGTCTATTTTAGCTACGCATTCTGAAACAACAAGTTTTTATTAGAATAACAGGGATTCAATTCTTGTTTTTGGATATTGACTTTTTGTAAGTTTAGTATCGATAAACACCATTGGTATATGTTTCTTGCGATTTTTCCAAGCCTCTCTTATACATGATGCCCTTGAAGGTGTCGTATTAATAACTTCACTAATCAGTTGTGCAGCATTACCTTCACCAGATGTTCGGGAGCCCATTTGCGCAGCATATGCTAATTCTGGTGGAGCAAATGCTTCCCGTGGAGAATTGGTTTTTCTTCTTTTTGTCCGATCAGAACATTGTTCAAAAGCTGCTACAGGTCGACTCGCATGAGATGTTGACGAGCCAGCTTGATTTCCAAAAGTCTTGGCGACTACAAAAGGCAATAGAAACTTCTCACTTAACCAACTATCGTTCTTTTGGACAAAGATTTTTCAGTCCTTCTAGCAGCTTGCTACCTTTTAGTGAACGAAGTACATAGTTGATAAATTCGATGTTCCGTCTTTTTTAAAAATTTTCTGAATGCCCTTCAAACATTAAATGATTTTTTATAAAATTTTGAAGATGCTGGCATTTATCTCTTGCATCCTTGCCTGTTTCATTTTGCCAAATTTCAAACAAATCCTTCCGTTTCACATGAACATGACGCATTATAGATTGCAACACGAATTTGCAAATATTTCCTAAAATGGCAGATTTAGGCAGCTAATTTTTTTTTGAGACATTTCTTTAACTATAAACTTTCATTCTGTATAAAAATTACAACGTGACTAAGCGTGACTACTTTTGTATGCCTACAAAAAATATACTTTTTGAAAGGCAAAGTTTATTTGAATGGCATGTGTAAACAAGTAGATGCATAGAAAAGTTATCACTTACCCAAGATTCTACGATCCGTACTGTATTGAAGTATATCACAACTTTAGTTGAAACAACAATATTTTAAATTTATCACAGTTAACACTATCCACCAAATCTACTGAAAAACTTGAGAACACTAACTTCATCTACCTGCCGAGCAAAAGTGCGGCCCTTTCAGGTAAAATTTAGTGCACTCCCTAACAACCCTACTCTTTCTCGTTAAATACCGCTGCATTACAGAGTAATTCTCTGAAATTCATAATTTGCAATTTTGTTCACATTTACCGGGCATCTGTCCCACTGTGCGGCGGCTCGGCTTGTTTGGACGTATTAAGTATTTAAATTCGTTAAAAATTAACGGGCAAATAAGAAAAGCGCAGCAGAGCAGCCCTCTTTTTGCCTCCATAGAATTTTTAACTCGCCCGCATTGTTGTATCATGAAAGAATTACTTATTTAATTAGTCTAAGAGGCGTAATTTGTATAAAATATGCAGCATCGGCATGATGTTGAAGAGAAATTGAGTCTAATAATAAATTTCATTAAAAAAAAGCAGCCGTTGATGTGTTGACGAGTTCATGTAATTAGGAGGAATGCGCTCATAATACTGAATTATTCAAAAAGTTAACTAAACCATTTTTCGCCTAACGAAAGTATAAAGAGTCAATGAACCATCATATTAGCTGCATTAACATGTTATGCAACGACCATAGCAGGTTTCTCCATGACTATTTAATAATTGCATCATAAAAAAGTAACAGATATTTTACCTAATAAAGGTGGCGGACAAGTCGGCTTTTTTAAAATTATCAGTAACTCCTGTCAGCTTGTTAAAATTAAAGAGAGCTGATAAACATAATATTTATGTATGTTCAGATAAAATTAGAACAAATTAAGTGAATGAATTATCACTAACAAAGTCAATAGATGTAATAATTGAGGTCGAAATGTTATAGTTAAAACAAACAACTTAAGCTAAACAGTTAAACAAACTATAATTTATCAATTTTACAAGATTTCTTTGGAGTGTAAAGAAAAATAACTAATTATTTGAAGACTAGATTACTAGCTTAAACTAAAATGGTCGTAGGCTGGGCACATTTCAAGAACAGGAGTTACTAAATGGGCCAAGAAAATAGTACAATAGAGATCGAGAACGGAAAAAAGAAACAGAAGACCCGCACGCAGGTGGACAGACGACATCAAAAGAACAGCTGATTATAATTAATTGTAGAAAGCACAAAAAGATGGCAGATGACGATGATGATGAAATTACTGAAACCTCTAATGCGAATATTATCAATCCTTTGCAACGCTGTACTAGAGTTTTGTCAATTCTTTAAAAATTTATTTCAAATTCTATTTTCTCCGAAGAAGACTAAAATTTTAAAAATGAGATAATAAATGAGTAATGGTGTAGTATCGCAGAAAGGATAGCATTGTATGTTATGAAGCATTGATTCTTAAAATTATTGGGGAGGGGGGAATCACTGTGCAATAATCACCCCCTGAAGTCGTAAAATGGCAATATAAAATAAACGAATGTAAGAAAGTAAGTCAATTGCGCGCTCTAAGAATAGGCAAAAGAATAAAAGATCAAGTAAACATGTCAGACAAACAACAAAAAGTCAGAAAAAGGATCCCTAATAACTTGATGGGTAAAATGGATATGGAATAAGAGAAAATGCAAGCATAAATAGTGTAAAAAAGTTTGCATAAGAATATACATGAGCAGCTGAAAATAGTAGCAACTAAACAACGCCTACAATCCAAACGGATATTAATCAACATAGTAAATACAAACTCAATGCATTTATAAAAAAAAAATACAACAGCGGGTTAACAGCAAATTGAAACAAACTTACCCTATTTCTGTTTCACGGTTCAGTTTGATCATCAAAAAATTATTATGAATGGTGCGGACGGTAACTCCATTTCTTTAACTTATGTCTTTTATTATTCTTCCGTTTGGTAAATATAGAACGCTATAGAAAAGAACAACAAGTTATTACTGTTAAAATGCATTGCAAATTTAATTGACATTTTGCAAAGATGAGACGAAAACTCGGTAGAGTTTTTGGTCGAAATAGTGCACCAAATGATCGGTGATGGATAAAAGAGTTCATGAATATCAGCCTGGAATAAGGTACGGGAGATTACCACTATAGTAAAAGTACTCTTCGGTGAATACTCTCTAGAGATCTGCACCTTTATGCGTATGCGAGGGCTTCACATTACTGGCCATTCTGACTATCAATAATTCGTCACTTGGTTTTTAAAGCACCATAAAGTGGATTTGCAGTTTAGTCAAAAAATCATCTTTAGCAATGAGACACATTTTAAATCGATGGGTTCGTAAACAAGCATGTGGGGAAAATTTTACGTAACTCCTGAAAAGTAAATGCATCTCCGAGTCACTGTTTGGTGTAGATTTTACGCAGATGACATGATAAGACTTTTTTCAAAAATAATACAAATGCTGTAACTGTGAATGGCGATCGTTATTGTTACATGATAACTCATGCCTTCGCCACCAACTGGGCGACATGGATCTGGAGCAAATGTGGTTCTAGCAAGACGGAGCTATCTGCCATACAACTTGAGCAGCAGTCGATTTACCACCGTACCAACAATTTCCTGGTGGCGCAATTTTACGGAATGCCTACATCAACTGGCCACGAAGATCTTCTTTTCATGAGGTCTGCGCCAATAATATCCAAAATGACGACCTCTAAAACAAGATGTTAGCGATGAAATTGATCGGAGAAAAATCACAACCAAAATTTTTCACCCTTACATCTTGCTAGTACATCTTCCAACTCGTCTGACTGACGTAGATGATTATGATTAAAAACCTGCCAATATTTCTCTATAACAGGAAAAATTAGACGAAAGCGACCCAAGTACATGAAAATAATTTTAGAAGGCCTATGTTCCCAACAATGGACAAACGTAGGCTAGAAGAATTTTTAAATCAACAAAAAATAGGACAAATGCAAATAGTGCAAAGAGGTGAGAATAAAAGTACTGGCACAGCTGTCACCGTTTCTAGAGCTCATCTGAGAACAGTATTGAGTCTACCAAAATAAACTGAATCACACTAAGAAAAAAGCAAAAATATCAGCAAAGATAAAAACAGAATATATGGAAAAAAACTAAAAAAATAGAAAGCAAATAAAAATAGTTATAAAAAAACAACATATATACTGTAATCAAACCAAATTCATTAGAAATTTATAATATACAGCATGATTTTGAAATGTAACCGTATAATTACGATGCACACGAAAGGCACAGAGAAACAATGTAAATTCCAAACACAATAGTAAAAAATGCCCTAAATCTCCACTTTCCTATTCAATTTTGCTAGTAAAAATCCAGGAAAAATTAAGGAAGCAAACATTAATAGAAAGCAGACAATTTTAACATAACAAATAATGATTTAATAATTTTGTAGATGAAGTTAAAATGTATTAAATTCCAATAAGTCAAAAATGATCATTAAAGAGTATGCAAATATTTAAAAGAAATGAATACAAAAAGCACAAATATCGCAGCAGAAAAAACAAAAAGTAAAGTTATCAAAATACTTTATGAAGAAAAATAAAAAACTGTTTTCATTAAAACCGGCAGAAACAGAAAATTGGTAAGAAAAGGAAAAATAAGATACAAATATTTTATATAAAAATCAATCGCCACAACAAAACTTAATGGCAAGATCAATATCTCTAGAAGTAAGGAACGTTTTTATTGCGATACAACGCTTAATATACAAATAAAAATTAATCAAAAAGAATTCCTCATAATGGCAGAAAATATAAGACTCGATTAAGTATGAGAGCACAATTGTAGGTTAACAGCATATTTGAAACTTTATAATCCAATTTCTCTCGTGCTGCTCAATCTGATTCTTGAAGGTTTTATTAGAAGAGCAAACATAAAAGAAATGGGGATATCAACATTTTATGCGCACGCGAACTATAAAAACCCAAAGAAATAATAGCAAAGTGCCCGAAAATTCAATATAAACATCTTCTTCGTCATTTGTTCTAATTTTCTTGTAAACAGAATAAGATATGTACTTTTTATTTACAAAAAAGTAAGGAAAACATTACAAATATACTGTAACGCGTATTAGGTACTTGCAAATTTAAAATAGTTGTATAAGAGTATAATAACGAGTTCAAGGCATTCAGATTTGATATGTATGTAAATATTACAATCGGCAAATAAAAAATTAAGACAAAATATCTCCAACATATTTATTGACTTAAGGCAGACATTTAAAGAAGAAAACCATAAAAAAGGGGTTTTCAGTTTATAATGAGTACTGCAAAACTCAAAAATTACATAAAAGGTCATTTTCGAGAAAAATATGTACTAGCATGTAACAAAGTAAAATCAGTAAAGAAGACATGATACAAGGGATAGATGTAGCTTTTGAAAAAAATACACTTTACAGAGAAAAATTTGATGGAAATGAAAATTAGGAACCGAAGAGGAGCACGGGATGAGACTTGGAACTAACAAACCCGCATTTTTTATATACATATACTGATTCGCCGTTTCTGTAAAATTCAAAATAGCAGTTGAGGTGAAAAGAATCATTAAAATAGTAATTTGACTTTCCTAATTACCAAATTCAAATTAACTGAAATTTTATAAGATTTATCTCATTTTCTGTTTGTCCCTTAGCTTAACTTATATTCAATATCTTATATTTGTTATTTTGAGAGCCTTCACAGTTTCACTTTATTATTTTTCGTATTATTGTTATTTTGTGGGGAGGGTCGTCAGTCTGTCACCTTTCTGGTCCATCTTCCGTCTCCTGTTCTCATCAAATGTCCAGCCCATATCCATTTCTGTCTTGCCACATATTCTTCACGTCTATCACCTTGTGATTTTTTTTTTTTTACAATCTTCCCATTTTCCTCTGTGCAATCCTTAATTATCTTACTGGTATTTAATCCAATGTTTTGATTTAAATCTTTATCTGTACAATTTTCCCAATGATGGCCGATAGTCTTCTAATATCTAATTAGATGTAGGACACTTCCTGTACGATAAAACGCAATTCAATTTCTTACAAAAAGCTCGGTTGGGCTACGGAGACATTTGAATAAAATTGAAAATTAGAAGCAAGTGATAAAGTATACTACGCTCGTTAAACTCTAAAAATGTTTAGTTATTCTTACAGTGCAACAGTTTGCTTTAATTTGTAAATAAAACGACAGCCGTAATCGTTGATTATACAATAAATGCAATAAAAGTTAACGATCCGGCAGAAAGAGTAACGAAATGCGTTCTGTTCCAGTCCTTGATCTTGGGCGAAAAGTCGTCGGTGCGTTACGTAACCTACCAAAACGAAGAAGAGGAAGAGTGAACTGCGCTTGTAAGATAGACTCGCGGATTACTAGCGAACGTATTGTAATAACTTTAAGTTTGTTTGCTAAACCTGTTGATTAGTAGAGATAAGTCGTTGTGATTCTGTAGCAGAGAAGCTGCGCCTCGGGCGCCTCACTATACGCGAATTCACCGATGGGAGTGCGCGACCAAGTCAAAATTCCAATTGAAGGATCCCCGTCCTGGGTTGCTGTGAATGGCTGCACACAATCCTTTCCCTGGGAGGAGATGGGGCAATCAGGCGTCCTTCCGTTTTGGCCCACCGTTCGGAACTTCGAGATGCCGCGACCAAGCGCTCTCATCCCAAAAGCTCGGCCAATGATTGCCACATGTAATGGTTTATTATCTAGTGTCTACTCATAGTGTATGATATTTTACTATATGTGAATAATAATGTACCAGTAACTAACTGTAGGTAAGCGATGCTTAACCGTTCGTTCTAGTGTATGTATAAAGAGATACTTAATGATTATTATTCTGCGGAAACACGAAAACTTTTCAAGAGAATTGCTGAGCCAATCAAAACATCATCATGGGCAAGCCTAGTACGTGGGGTGTGACCCCGATGGAATGGACAGGGGACCTCATCTATGTTAAACGCTTATTTGTTGGTTAACTGTAAACCTATGTCTGTGGCTGCTCGGTCTTTGTATGCTACGTATTATTATGACAATTTATGTATTCAAGCCGCAATATTTCTCCTTCAGAAGAGCGCGAGCTCCTTAGAAGATTATTGTGAAGAGACAATAATCATCATTGTAATCAGTCCCAATTTTCGTTCAAAGCTGGTAAGGGTCCGAACAACAAGGGCAACGTGCGACTGGCGCGTTCGCTTAAGTATTACTAAACAGGGCCACATGGAGGCGCCTAGTTTAGCGTAGATTAACTGCATGTCTTAAGGTTAGAGATCTATATAACACTAAGTGTATAAAAGATTATGCTATCATTGTTACTAAATGTTCGGTGTTATCTGTCTATTGGTGGTGCAATAAACGTAACAAAACCTTCGCCGGCACGCCGCACTCATTTCCCTCGCCAGCCTCGCAAGAAACCGACGGCGCTGTTTATGTAAGCGAGCACGCACGAAAAATTGGAAAACTTTCTCCGCAAGGGCGGCGTGGTGGCCGCAGCGCACCCGCCACCTCCTATAAAGCTGAGTTAATTGCAGGTAAGTCAACATTCCACTTACCACCGCTCCAGGTACACAATGGGCTTTACGGTAAGTGCTCGCTGTAATTGTACGATTGTAGAGTTAACAAGCGACAACCGTGCGGCTTGTGAACAGCCCGGCAGTTGTTGGGCTTCGGCACTTCGTTTTTGAGTGTTTAGAGGACTGTAAGTAAGCGTCTTCTTCATCTAGCGACTAAAGGATTTTTCGGAATTCGGTTTAATTCAAAATTTCCGTCTAGTACAACCATCAAAAGCAATTACGCTGAAAACTGCATACGAAGAAAATACACTTATCCGTGCCTACTCGTTTGTAATAATTTTATAAACGAACTTTTCCAGAGCCAGCATGCTGTAAGCAATCATTCTTTTCGGTCGATTTGGCGCGTACAACTGTGGATATTTTAGGGTCAAACCGTTCCAGCTTGCTCACTAAAAAATCTCGCAAGCAAGGGCGTTCCACTTCCATCATCCGCAAAATTTTATTTTTCGTCGTGGCACCTGCTTAACTTAACCATGCATTGCTTTCCAGTGGCAGACTACTCTTTACTTTGAGCATAGCAAACCTTTGCTTATGCCAGTACCTCGAGCAAGGCGCCCCCGCTCCAGCTTCCTACCAGCCCCAGGAGCGCTACTACAGAGAGCCCCTGCACACAGCGCCGCCTCCGCAGATCATATCCCACAAACAGGCCCAGAACCATGACGGCAACTTCAAGTACGCGTTCGCCGCCGAGAACGGCCTGGCCCAGGGAGAAGTCATCGCCCCCGACGGCTCCAGGAACGGCGGCTACACCTACGTGGACCCCTCCGGCAAGAAGATTTCCGTCAAGTACACGGCGGGAAAAGAGGGCTTCAGGATAATCGAAGGTGACCACATACCGCGAGCACCCCCGCAAACCGCGCCCATTCCTCACCCGGGTTATGCCTCCGCCTCCCAACCAGCTTACAACTACCAACAGCAGCAGGGGCAGTACGACGACGGCCAGTACAGGCCCGAGAAGTACGAAGGGCCCCAGCAGTTCACCGTTGGCGGCAACATCTACAAAGCAGCCCAGCCCGTGTACACGCAGGTCCAGCCGCGTTTCCCAGCGCCCATTCAGAGGTCGGAGGGGAACTCCCTGGACGATAAAGAGCTTCAGTACCACGACGAACCAGGAAAGCCGCACAGCTTCGGTGCTGGTTACTCCTTCGAGTTCGGTGGTTAGACGCTCTCCGTTCTGTTAGGTGTAATTATCTAGTTCTGTTTGCTAATTGTTAATTGTTGTGGCAATGAAGGACGTTCCTAGGTAATGATCGAGATCACAAACGTTAACTGGTTGATGTACTGTACAATATGCTGTGAAATATTTTAAAAATAAATGTCTGTTACCATAACTCTTTTGCTTTTACTGATAATTATCAACTTGACAGTCTGTTTCGGTTCAATAATAAATATTTTTATGAATATTTGAATATGATTACGGTCAGTTTTTGACGAGTTTGCATTGCTAAACAGAATGTCGACATGATATGAGATATATGGGACTAAGAGAATGGGAGCAACTCGAAGGATCTATTGCAATAAATCAGTACATTACTCTGTACACCTTTCATTGCATAGAGAATGTTGACACAATTGCCAATTTCCGCCCACATCCTACCCAGTATTTTCCCTTGGAGCCGCTTAAATTGCACAGCGTTTACAAATCTAAAACTTTTATTCTCTAAACTATATTTCCAACGTAGCTTTATAAAAATCAACAGTGGGGTAATATTGCAAGAACGCTGAAAACGTTAAAATACTTTCAGAGTGTTCAACAGAAAAAGAATATCGAAAGAATTCAGAATTATCAGCTTATCAGTTATATTTCTAAATATTTTATTATGTATACACCTTCAAATAGCTTTGTATTTAACTATTTAGTTAATTACATGTATAATTCTTTACCTTTATTTTTTACTTTAAATTATTTTGTATTTGTTTATTGATTTTTCTTTGGTGTATGATTATTAAATATTGTTCTCATGATTACCAATGAAATAAGTTGCTAGTGATCTCACTTCATTATAGAATTTTAGGTTCCACTTGCATAATTGGTTGTCTAACATGTTTTCATATTTTTGTATTTCAATTTTTGTTGTTTATGTGATATAACATTACCTTCTTGCAACTATTCGTTCTCTACTTTACACATTTTATGGAAATTCAGCACTGTCCAAGAATAGCAATAGCTTTAAGAACAAAAATACCCAAATGATCCTTTCTCTACTTATCTATTCCAGGCTCCAAAATAACACTTTATAGATTACATGTTTATATGCCCATTTTTATTAACACTATTCTACTCACACCATCCAGACTATATTATTGTTTTTCTAATTTCAGTATTTGGCCTTTTTAATAAAATAATTTGTTTTTACTACACTCCACATTTTATCTCTTGCATTTTTATCTATAAGGTGCCTGCATTTTATTTTAATTTATTTTGCAATAACTATCATAATATTCAGTTGAAATGCAAAACAATTTGACTTAGGCTCTTTCCCCATATTTGATAAAACTGCCAAGGCAGTTACAGATTACGTCTCGCATTACAGAATAGGTTTCAGTCTTATTCCTGCTAGTAACCAGTTTTGTAGTCCACGAGCTGGAGGCCCGCTGATGTCATCCACTTCTTGACTGTATGTAAAGCTTTAAAGGCGATGATTCTCACTTACTATCGCGACGATGAGCACCGCTAGATCAACTAACTATTGTTGCTCCTTCAGGCATCCAGAGCCTCAGCACATGATGTTCCCCAGCACCAAGCCCTGAGGAACGCTTGCCGTGATTCGATAGTTCCGTGGCCCTTCATGCGTGTTGCACATCAGGATTTTGTTCCTGAAATAGTCTTCGATAGTCCTGTGGATGTAGTCAGCAACTTGTAGATGCTCCAGGGCCTCCAGAATACAGTTCCAGCTTGCTGAATTGAAGGAGTTCTTTACAGCCAGCGTTGCGATACCGCAAACTTTTCTTCACATCACGGTGTCAGCTCGATTGCGTTGACAGTAGAACGGGCCTCCCTAAAGCCAAAATTGTTCTTCGGCGAACCCTCCGTGTTTCTCGATAAACCTAATCATTCAGTTGCAGATAATCCGCTCAAAAAATGTCTCTACCGAGTCCGGGCGGCTTCTTGCCTTTCGGGATGAGAACAAGCTCACCCAGATACTCGTTGTAGACCCCCAAAAAGAAATGGGGTCGCTTCTGATTGCCAGATTCAGTGCGACATTTGGGATCCCATCGGTTCCCGGAGCCTTGCAATTTTCATCTTGAAACTCGCTCTTAGAAGCATCTCGTCCGTGATACTCGGTATCTGTCCCCTATCGACAAGCACAACCTCTCTGCCAGGGCGTTCCTCTTCCTGTTGGAGAAAAAAAACAGTAACTACCTTCTCCAATTCGACCTGTGATGTTGGGGCCAATGTATTGCAGTTTTTCAACCGTTTCATTACAGTCTTGTACAGCTTTCCCCAGGGGTTGTCATCAACGTCCTTGCATAGCTCCTTCCAACAGTGGCTCATTTTGATAGCCTTCCGTAGCTCTGCCCGGTACCCTTGCGATCAAGGTCCTCAACTTTAGCTCCGATTTCAATTTGCGATTCTCCTGTTTTTCTTTGGCCCTTATGACTAGGTATATATTAGTCTCGTGCGTCGAGGACGCCGTCCCCTCTTTTCAGTCGTTTTTTTCCCGTTCTAGTCCTTACGGCCAGAGTCTTGGCTGCGTAGGAGATTATCGACTGGGTCATTTCCCTTCTTGCTTCCTTGGCAATTTTCTCCTTGGATAGTGATGTTTGGAAGTGCTTTTTGCCTTTTCAGACCCTTCATCAACGACGAGGTTTGGATTACCTTTCATACAAAGAGAAGCTTTCGCTGGACCTCACTTTTAACTAGGGGCTTAGAATTAGAGTAGCTAGTCCTAATAAAGGCGATCGATTTCTTAATCTCCTTGTGGACATTGATATTATCCTTCACATATTCGGTCAGCTCGTCGATTTGACTACCAAGTCTCAGAAAGGTCTCATGTTTCCTACTTCCTCCTATAGCATTAGATACCACTGTGACCAGAGTTTCCACCATGGGGGCACTGCGGTCATTGGATGACTACGCTTGGGAACCCGCTTGCCCACTCCCAATGAGCGTCGGTACTGAGGTATCACTCCCTTCAACCGTAAGCTCTGTTCCGTCGGTGGAACCCGACATATTTGGTTTTTGTTTCGAGGTTTCCTTCCCCTAGCTGGATTTTGGCCCGCCCCGAGTATTTTATTTTCTCGGTACCCAGCATATCTGCTGGGCAACCCCTTATCCGCCACCTGGGAGGCGCCGATGCGGGACCCAGCAAATTCGACACAGGTGTACGTGCGTGCATAAAACAGATTCAGTACAAGTTAAAAAATTGTTACAGTTGCTACACGATTGTTGAGTATTTAAAATAAAATTATGTTTGTGAGATACTTTAGAAAAATAAACAGTCACAAGTTTGAGTAACGCCATCAAATTTTGACCGTCGTTTTCACATCGAAAATAATGAGCAACGAGTTAACTTTAAACGAATTTATCCCACTTCAGATTTCAACAAAGGATTTGGACACGAGAAAAAAGTGTACCAACAAATTTTTGGTAGGGAAAAGCATCCCAGTGGTTTCCAAACACCCTTATTCTTCAGATTTTCTTTATCTGATTTTTTTATTTCCTCAGTTGAAAGTGTGCCATTTTAGTATTTTGCATAATTCCAGAAGAGCATTACAGAGGAATTGGAAGGTATTTCCAGGACTACTAGAAGCAATGAATAAAATGCCAAAAAGAACTGCAGTAAATAAATAACCTTGTTTTGTAAAAAAAAATCGAGGTTAAAAAAATCAATTATTATTAAGTGGCGAAGCGAAACTGATTGGCCAGAGGTCAGCGTTAGTGTTCTTTACGATTTCAAATTTTCAAAATAGCAACATAGGACATGTGGCATATCATTCAACTCGTCTTTGAACACTGATTAATTTAAACATAAAACTTTGAAATACTATGTGGCCTTTAACCCGGAAACACGATTTCAAAAATTATTTCAATGGACTGCTTCGCCACTTTGCTAAGCCGTTGCAATCTTTGCAGGTTTATTTTTTGCTAAACCTCATATATACAGGATACATGTTAACTTCAGGTACAAACTTCAGGCTGATTTCTGATAGGAAAAGAAATAAAAAAATTATATAAACATATGTCTAGAAAGAGAGCACGACAGCTGCGAGGTAAAGTCCTCAACCTGCCAAACTGGCGCACGGCGGCTCCGGGTTCGAACCCCGGCAATGACAAAAACATTTAATGCTCTCCGGCCGTCATACAAACACCTTTGGCGGTCGTAAAAAGTACATTCACTATCCACTCGCCAACCCGCCCGGCAAGCGTGGCGTTTAATTGCCAAATCCCCCCCAAAAAAAGGGAGGCCTATGCTCAATACTGGGCGCTAAAAAAAGGCTAGAAAAAAAATGTCTAGAAATATGAAGGGTAAATAGGACTGAATAATTACATATTATTACATTGTAGAGCGATGTGCCTTCTATAAGCCCTAATGCAAGCTTTTCTTGATAGGAAATTCATTCACGATAATCCCTGCAAGTAAAGGGATAGTAGCGGATACTCCCCTTAGCATACATTAAGCTGGCGAATTACATATCTGGAACTCATATTAGGATTACCCTTAATATTAACATTACGCACCCTTTCTCCGTGTTCACCCCTATTATCAAACGACTCCGTTTTACACAAATCACGTAACAGTGCTGCAAAAGTTTTATCATTTAGTTTTTGTCTGTGAAGGTTGTTTCCATTTGCTTGTGCATGCGTGCAAATTATCTATGCTTCTTGTTTATATGAATAATGGAACAATTTAATAGCACTTTACAACATACGTTCATCAAGTGAAAGAAATATAAAGACACCACAACTACAATGAGGTTGTGAAGAATAGACTTATTATCTATTATGGAACACATGCACTTTCAAACATATGTCCATATGAGCATTTCTGTTCCTTTTCATACCAGGAATCGCCTTCTGAATTAACATTCACCCTGTATACTTAAAGCAATGAACAATTCGACATTTTAATATTTGAACAGGTTCTGTGTGTATAAAGAGTAAAAAATTTGTACCAAAAATTGCTTTAAAGCTCATACCTTCTGACCAGAAAATTATTTAGATAGATTACACTGTTAAAACAAAATCCCAATCTTCAAAAACGACAAAAAACGTAATTAGTCATAAATGCAAACGAATTGAGCTATAAAGACAAACACACAGAAAAGTAATAAAAACATATTGCCTAGAAAAACATGGAATGTGAAAATAACGGCAAACAAACAAAGACAAAAACAATAAAAAGGATACTAAAATATTTAGTTAGCGAAAAATATGGTTGAAGGTCTAGAAAATAACAAAATACCACTAATTCGATTGACTGCAAAAACAACAGAACTGATAATAATACTACCAAAAAACATGGAACCGTTGACAACATGAACAATAATAGAGGCTTTAAGACCAAATGAAATCGAAAAAAAACTGGAAAACGGTGAATACTAAAATCTACAAATACCAGAGCGATGGCAAAAGTGCATAGACATTAACAGGAAACACCTCTAATTAATTGTTTTCTTACTTCTTCCTAATAATAGATTAGTAAGAAGAAAATAATCATTTTTTAACGTCTCATGTATTTTAAACTGCTTCTAACCGAGTGAAAAGTGCTATTTTTAACTTTCAATAAAAATCAGAACTTCAAAATGAATATGCCTTCTTTATCTAGTCTTATAAAAGACTAAGATGCTGGTACCTTTAAACATAATGACTACACTCAAAACGAATATAGACAAAATGCAAATAAGACAAAGTATTCAGCTGATTCAACCGTGCCTCTATAAAGTACAACAAATTATTAGTAGAAGGTAATACATTTCCACTGATTATAGATATTGAAATAATAAGGACTAATGTTTATTTACATAAAAGTGCAGTTACTGGGCATAATTAATAATAAATTCGCCTAAAAAAGCATATTTTCTCATCTAATTTTGGTAGCTACCATTCTTGCCGATTTCATGATTCTAAAGTTATACCTGCCATAGAATCATGGAGGGAAATAGACTTGTAAAATAATATATCATATATACAATCCGTTCAAATATTAGCGTAATAAAGGTAATGACCAATAGAAGATATTATCATCTCTTCAGAAAATTAAAGACAAATCTAACATAAGTGAGAATAGTTGACTCTACTAACAATGTCTTCTATGATTTTTACTAACGATTATGCTCCAACTCATGAACTATCAAGAACTTTGAATAAATTGTGTCTAGTGGCATAGGGCCAAATATATGCTCACCAGTCGTCTTGGTCAGAAATTTTATTACATGTATTAGGTAAAAAAGACCAATCAACGATCTTTCTATATTAGAGATTGCACAAATTACTAAAAATATGCTACAGCAATAAGACATATTTGTTTTATAAAAACTAATTTTAATTAAGCACCAAATAGATACTAGAACAAATTTAATAAAAATAACAATAAGAGTATTATTGGTTAAAAGAAAAAAAAATATGTTTGACGTTAGTTATAGCTAGGTCAATGCTTGGAATTTTGTTTACACTCTAGGTCAACACTGAATATGGCGTCAGCTAACACCAGCTATTCAACCGAAAAAGGATTTTCATTGTGGCCGCCTTTTACTAGAGGGTGTCGAAGTGGAGCGCTAACTACCGTCAGGCAAGTTTGAAAAACACTATCTCTACAATAGCAAGGTAAAAAATACCACGATAAAATCTGCTCTATAATTAAATGGTCCATTTTACTATGCTACAATAGGGTAATTGAGAAATTTAAGAAACAGGAAGTGTGCTGGATGACAATTTGTCAAGAACGGGAAGAAGCCTAGTCATCGTGAACACTCCCGAGACTGCAGAACAAGCTCAGGACCTTTATGAACAAGATTCCACAACTTCGGTCTCTAAAGACGCAGCTCAATTCGATGTGAGTGTAAGCTGTATGCACACCATCCTCACTAAGAAAGTGAATCTATTTCCGTATAAGATTCAATTGCAAACGCCTCTGACTGAAGTCTAGCAAAAGTTTTACTTTTGCAAAAGCGATCATGGAGACGGTTCGGACATAAATTAGACATAAAGCACGTCCATTTCACGGACAAGGCTTGTTTTCAATTAGATGGCTATGTAAACAAACAAAATTATGGATATTAGGGTACCAAAGACCCACATTCGACCAAATTGCACCCAGAAAACGTTAGCGTATGGTGTGCAATTTCCCATTATAGAATTGGCGGCCCACTGTTTCTCACGAAATATGTTAATCAAGAAGTTTATCGCACAGAAGTTCTTGAGAAATTAATTCCAATTGTGAGACAACAGACAGCTCAACCAACACTGGATTCAGCAAGATGAAGTCAGCGCCCATAGGAATCAGGGCATCTTTGACATCCTCAACAGAAGTCTTTATAAAGAGGATCAAGACTGGACAGAAGGTGCCATCAAGTGGCCCCCAAATTCCCCCGATTTAAACCCAAGTGATTTCTTCTTATGGGTTAAGGAGAGGGTTTATCGGAACAAACCCCAGTCAATCGACGAACTCAATAATCGCATCACAGATGTTCTGGTCATTTCTGTGGACATCAGAAAAGCCTCAATTGTGAGTTTCGGGAAAAGGATTGAAATGAACATCTCTAGTGAAGGCAGTCATTTTGAAAACATAATGCAGTGAACTCCACTTACTAATATCATAATAAAAAAAATGAAATCTTCATCTTTCGCAGTTTTTTATAATTTTTTATCGTTTACGTCGCATAATGAAGGCCCTGTATTAAAAACCAGTCATAAAACCACAAATATATGAAATTTAAAAAGTTATGTGTTATTAATATGCTTTTATAATATAGAAATCAAAACATATACAGAATTTCATATACAAACTGCATCTGTAGTTATGCCTTTCTGATCATCCAAATCTCATCAATGACCAATTTGTATCAAGTAAGCTTAAATATATTATTGTAACAACACCTTTCATTTCTCCTATACAATTACCTACTATGAAAGCAGACAAAAGTTTAATAACATACAGTATCCCCATATAGGTAGACACATCTTTCCTTCCAAAGTAAGATTTCTCCATGTCTATGTTTACGTCGTTAGCCCTCTACCCGTTTCCAAAGGATTCCTCTGTTATTTTATTGGAATGAAATGGATCACCAAATGGCTTGAAACATATGCTATCTATTCCAGACACCACAATACATATAACACAACCAACTAGAGAACACTGTTTTCCACACTATCACCAACTTATGTAGAATTTGTCTGCATTCCACTACACAAAAAATTGGTCTCTTAAATAGACTAAAAGCAACTACGCTAAAATAAAATAGATATTAAGTAAAAGTTAGCAATTCAAAAAGGTAAAAAGTTGTAGAAAAAAGGTAAACTATTTGCAGCAAAATGACATTCTTAAGTATCTTAACAAAACGAGCAGTGATAGTAATATCTCTTAAAGACTGGCATAAAACAATAGCTGAACTAGCACAGACATCAGGAAAAAACAGAAGCACCATTGGTATAGTGTGGGGCTGCAAAAAGAAGAAACTCTTGCCGACACTCTTCCAAAAAAGAAGCAACAACAGAATTGAACGTTATATTCTCAACCAAATAAGTTCCGATGCCCCATTATTTCTTTGGCAAAAGCCAATTTAGTAAGTGATTGAATCTGGGTATAAAAGCGTTCATACAATCAATGGATTATAAATTCCTTCACCAGACTGAAAAAATATGAGCGTAATAATCTTTTCTCTATTTAATAATAATGTTTTTATTAAGAAAAATGCGTTATTGGTCATCGAGCACGTACAACTATTGCATGGAGAAAATAGAAACAAATTTAACTTTCGTCACGAAAGCTTAACAAAGCCAGGTAATAAAAGAATGGCAAATAACATGCTCTAAATATTAAAGACATTGTATGACAGTAAATGAGGTTTAAACAAATATTAATTATAAATGCACAACATGGACAAAAATATTGTCACTGAATTTTGGCAAAATTGATAATTTTCTACAATCAAACTTATCTATGAAAAACTACATATCCCTAATAAATTCCTATCGTAAACAACCAGTCCTGTGAAACTCCTCACACAAAATACACAAACTCTATAAACACATGTCAGTCAGCATACCACAAATCCTACATATACACATGTATTCCTGCGTCAGGATGTCGTAAAACAAACATGGTGAACATGGATTTAAAGAAAGGAACGCAAAAGTGAGAGTCTAATATAATCTGTCAAGACAAAAGATAACTATAATCAATATATGGTACAAATCATAGTAAGGAATCAAACTGATTATATACAAGTAAATAATGTTTCCAGAAATGTTAAAAGCATGAAGTCGTGCCTTATGGCAGACGTGCATTTAGATCATACTCTGTTAGCAGCAAAAGTAAATTTTAACTTAAAAAAGGAAAGAAAACTAGATCTGCTAACAAAATCTATGTAATAAAGTTTAAAAACAAAAGAAAAACTCGGACGTCAATCGTTGACAACAAAGAAACTGATAAATGAATGATATTGAAAAATCTGTTGTATCTTCAACCGTTTAGATTCGCGACCGCTTTGCGACCTTGCGACCAAACGACTCGGCCGATTTTTACCAAAAGCTTCGCACTGCGTCCCCTACCTACAAGAAACTTGCATACCAAATTTCAAGTCTCTAGCTCTTACGGTTCTCGAGATATGCTGTTTACTGACAGACCGACAGAAAGGCATACACACAAGAAGCAATGGCTCAAACCAACTTTTTTGAAAAACTGGGTAGGTCAAATTTCCGCCGATTACATTACTTTCCGTATTATAGGATAAGGAAAGTAAAAATATACAGTAAATATTAGTTGAGAGTAAGGAAGAAGTAGCAAGTAAAAAACAATAAATTTTAAACAAAAATGAAGAAATACTGACACTAATGGACAAACAGAGAGAATAGCAAACACCGACAAACTAATAACATGATTAACAGAACAACAGAACAACAAAACAGACAAAAAAGAAATGGTTGGCAGAAAGGTGACAGAAATAAAAAATCTGGTGTGAACATCACACGATTTTCCTTATCCTATTATTATATATTATACCGTGTCCATCGCCTCGGCCCTGCGCTGCTCTCGTCTAAAAATTTGTTAATTTAAAAGGACGAGGCGCGAGTCCAACACTAAGCTGATTAAAATAAACAGTACAAGACAATAATTGACTCGTACTTAAAATTTTGCTACGTCACTGAAGGTAACGTGCGAGCTCGGCCGCACGGTTCATTATCGCCTGCGTGCTCTCGAAGCGCTCCAAGACCTCCGCAGTCGGCGGTAGCTCTGAGCGCGCTGTGATTGGTCCGTTTAATTAATTTTAATCGGCTATAACTTATTTATTTGACCTCGGATCAAAAATTTCATTGTAATTTTTGTTCGTCTCGGTCTGATCTATCCGGTAATATAAATTTCCCGAAACATTTTATGAACACCCGGTATATTAAAATCCTGAGCTTCAATTTTTCGAGTTCCTATTTTACCAACTTTTATTTTAAATTCATGTTTATCTCATGATAACAAATCATTTTTATTCTCATAAATTTTTTGTATCTTCAACCGTTTAGATTCGCGACCGCTTTTGCGACCTTGCAACCAAACGACCGATTTTTACCAAAAGCTTCGCACTGCGTCCCCTACCTACAAGTAACTTGCAAACCAAATTTCAAGTCTCTAGCTCCTACGGTTCTCGAGATATCCTGTTTACTGACAGACCGACAGACCGAGACACACACACACACGCGCGCGCGCGCGCGCACGCACGCACGAACAAATGGCCCAAACCAACTTTTTTGGTGTCTTGAGGTTATATTTCGTCCAGAAATGTGAAAAACTGGGTAGGTCAAATTTCCGCCGATTACATTACTTTCCTTATTATAGGATAAGGAAAGTAAAAATTACAAACTAAACACAAGGCAAGTACTAAACAATTATAAAAGAAAAAACAACAAGTCATATAATTATTGAAAAACAAAACAAAAAATAGAGAATTAATAAAGTGTTCAACTTTTTGACGACAGCCGTTCTGAACTCGAGCACTACAGAGACAACATCCCCGAGGGACAGAATATTCTACAATCAAAACTAGAATATGCAATAAAAAATATCAAGCATCATATAGACCCTAAGAAAAATAATGCAAGGTATGCAATAATTTCCATTTATTAGTCTGATGAGCCCTACCTTAAAAGCACTAATAAAAATCAAACAGAACCGAATATACAAGAAATGTATATTTGCAATTGCTGATTCGCAGTTAGAATTTAAAAGTGAGAGATGCACTATTTTGTGAAATGTCCTGCTAAAAAAAATGTAGAAAATTTCAAAAACCAATATTTGTTTGTTTCATGGATTTTCAGAAAACCTCTGATAAGGTTTAACATGAGAATATTATGAAAGCATTGCAGGAGGTAGGATTAAATAAAAGATATTTAATAAAAAACTTACATTGAAAACGGATAGCAACCATACATGTATAGAAAGAAACAGAATAACAACTAATTAAAAAAACTGTTTTGTATGTAAATAAGCCGGGCTGCAGAAGCTGTGTGACCTTGAAAAAATGGAGCCACAATATCCACCTTTCCTGCTGCTTGGGTTAGAACCTGTTCAGTCCTGTTTGGAAGTTGCTAGAATGATGAGCAAACAGAAGATACCCCAGAGCATGGAATAACACATTGTGATCAAATTCCTCGTTGGAGAAAACGTCCCGTCCACTGAAATTCACTACAAACTCTAACGGGAAAAGTGTCTTATCACAGACCCGTGTGTTTGAGTGGTGCAAGTGATTCAAAGAGGACAGAAAGCGCGTGGAGAATAAACCGCTGATCGTCGGCCACAAACCTCTTGTCACTGAGCCAAACATTGTCGTGCGCTTATTCGTGAGAATAGGCAGCAGCACTATCATGACACTTGGAGCAAAGCTGTCCATCCGTGTTGGTAATGTAAAAGATATCGTGAAAAACAACATGCACTATTGCAAGGTGACGGACGTGAACAATCTGTGCGCATACAAACTGCCAGTCGTCTGCTACAGCAGTTTGAAGACGAAGGTAATGCATTTTTGAAGTCTGTAGTGACCACTGATGAAACGAGGGTGCACTATTTCAATCTCAAAGTCTCACGCGAGTGGCGGCATACCAGTTCTCCCAAACCCAAGAGAGCGCTGAGCCGTTCGGTAGGAAAAGTGATGACAGTGAGACTGGCAGAAAATTATCCACGTAGACTTTCCGACTTATGCCAGAACAGTCAATGCAGCTTATTACTCAGACCTCCTGGCAATAGAGGTGAAGGATAAGATCCAATCCAAGACAATGCACGCCTCTTCCTCCCCCATGCCCCCATACGGCCAAAACAACAACAGAAACCCCTCGGAAATTGAAATGGAACCTTCTGCCACATCCGCCGTACAATCCCCATTTGGCCACAAAAGAAATGTGTCGACTCCGGAGATGAGTATGTTGAAGACTGACATGTGCAAATAAGTGTTTAGCAGTTTGGTTTTTTAAAAAAAATCAGTCCTGGTCATATTTGAACAACCTTGTAGTTATTCACTTTACTGTCAGTTTTTGCAAGGAAAAATTTTCATCGATTTTTGTACAAATACAACTTTATCTTTGTTTTTCAATTGAGAATGATTCATAATTTCATTATCGTTACTTAGAAAACCAACTAGATATGTTCTTTCGAGTTATTTTTGGTTTAAACAATAACTAAGCAGGCATTGTATTATGAAAGAAAACAAATACATACCTAATGCACATTTTCATATTGCTGTTTGTGCAAATCTTCAAAAAGCCAGTTAAAGCCTTCTAATGGGTGGTTTTTTAAGCCCGATAGAACTTGAAATTGTAAAAAATAACACAAAAAATTGCTGGCCCTATGTCACGAATAACACGAACAATGTTGGCCTCCAAGGCGTCAATTGTTGCTGGTTTATCGGCATAAACCAGTGGTTTCACGTGGCCCCATAGGAAATAATCAGGAAATCAACTTATCGCCAAATTTTAATTTCAATAAGTCGATGGTTGAAGTCGCCGTATGGCACGTAGCGCTATCCTGTTGAAACCACATCTCGCCCGGATCAATGTCATCCATATTTTCAAACAAAAAATCATTGATCATGGGTCGATAACGATCTCCATTGACCGTAACGCGAGCGCCGGCTTAATTTTTAAAGAAATAAAGTCCGATGATGCCACCAGCGTGTAAACCGCACCAAACGGTGCATTTTTCTGGATGTAATGGAGTCTGTTGTGGATTGGTTTCATTCCATGTGCGGCAATTTTGTTTATTAACAAACCCGTTAAGCCAAAAATGAGCCTCATCGCTGAACACAATTTTGCGATAAAACATCGGGTCAGTTTCCAACTGCTCTAGAGGCCAATCGGCGAAAGAACGACGCATATGATGGTCTCGTGGCTTTAATTCTTGCACTAGCTGGATCTTATACGGGTGTAGGCCAAGATCTTTGCGTAAAATTTTCCATGTAGTGTACGGACAGAGCCCCAATTCCTGCGACCGACGACGAATCGATAAATTTGGATATTCTTCCACACTTTCCTTTACAGCGGCGATATTCTCTTCAGTACGCACATTCCTTCGACGTGTTGGTGTTGATGCAATAACATTTAGAGAGTATGTGGTATGAAATCTATCCACAGTTCGACGGATGACTTGCTCAGATGGACGATTATGTGCGCCATAAAAATCACGAAGTCGTCTATAAGTTGCGCGAATCAATGACTGATTTTCAAAGTAAATCTGGATAATTTGGTAGCGTTGTTCAAGCGTCAATCTATTCATGATGATTTGCCAGAGTCTACTGACCATAAATGTCAAAAATGAGCGCAGTATGACAGTTAACCCTTTAGTAAGTTCTATCGGGCTTTAAAAAACACCTTTTAGTAAATTAAATTAACCATCACCATATAAAATTACTACCTGCCACTAAACTAAACTGCTATCCACAACTAAATATTTGTACTGAAACATTGGAAAGATGATATATTTGTTCATTATTAGATAACAAATATGAGGAATAATAAAATCAAGTTTACATCATTCTACCCCTTTTTGACAAAAATAGGTGCTTGTTGCTCATATAAAATGTATAAAACTGTTTTTTTAATCACACATGTAAGTATTTGTATCAATACCTTTGAATCAACACATTAAAGTAATTATTATATTTATTTACTAAAAAACTATATTAGTCTTAATTATTGCTTCTAAGTATTAAGACATGAATTTATACTTTATTCAGAAATGTGTGCTAAAAATTCATTCTCAACATTTAAAAACAAAATAATACTTATGGTTCCACAGAAGATTCAAAGTCGTGCATTTTGATTTCAGAAACCATTTTCATTATCTACAAATTAAAATATACATTATACTTTAATGCTGAAATACAAACAAGTACAGAAATACCTACTACACATTCTAAACAAATGAATTTACAGCAGCATTCCATTTTTCTTATTATGTAAATTTCGTGAGAGAAGGATGTTGGAACTTGCCATTCTTCTGTCAAATTTGGATTTAGAAATTAATTATCAGGTCAATTATCTAGGAAGTATAAAGTAAAAAGTTATGCCAGGAAAACATCTTTTCTAAATCTAGAAATTTTCGTTTATTTATTTATTTGTTTATTTTTTTTTAAAGAACTATTAATAGACAAAATAATAAAAGATATAAAAAATATCCATAGCTACCATGAACATTTGTTACAAAACAAACAAATCAGCATAAGTATGACTATAGTAGATACAAAAAAAATACATAAATTAGAGAATTAGGTTTTGCTTTTTGTAATTTTTCTCATCATTAATGTGAAAAATAATTAAAATATTTCGACTTAATTGTGCTGGGGTCTGTTGATTAGTTTTATTACATAAAGATAATTTTACTTATATTTATTCTATTATCTCCAGCAAAGTTAAAGGAGTAACATTTTGTTATAACTTATAAAATAACAAATCCATTGCTGAAAATAAATAACTACCAGCAAAGTTGCTATTTTATCAGTTTTTGACCCAAAATAAAGATATTTTAGAGTAAACATCTATATCAACAAAGGCTGTAACCACATAAGTACCTTTGCCTTGATTTGGTCGATTTTTTTCAGAAGTTCCTTTCTATGCAATATTGTATTCAATTAAACATTGGCTTCAAAGTATTCATGTTTTCATTTATAAGTGGATTTTTTTATTAAACAGAAAAGGTAAAACAAAAACATGGGGCCGGCGAAGATTGCTCTGTAAGCAATCCCAGAACGAACTTAAGAAAACCTTTCACGTATAAACATACATATTCTAATATATGTAAGCTGTTAACTCATGTTTCCAATTATTGGAAACGGGTGCGGTCCCGGTCCTCCCGGCCCACCCGGTACAACATTCAATGCTCAAACCCCTCGAGAAAATTATGGCTACACATTTAACTTTCTCAACATGCAAAATTTCCCGCATGTACAACAGCAAGACCTATACAGACTTCAAACAACCCCGCAATTTGTAAACGCACCTCAAAATCAAACCTTACTGCCGCCCCCCTCCCACACAATAAATCCGTACACAAATACATTCCCCCAGGAGATGCAAACGATTACAAGCCAACAAACATATAAATCTGAAAATACCGCAATACTGACGAACAAGACGATGCAAGTTTAACCGACTGCCCTAATTATGACGATCAGAATAACCCAACCCCAAAACACAGCTGGCAAACGACTGCTAAGAAAAGGAGAAGAAATTCACAGACAACACTTAACTCACAACAAGCTAGTCAAACCTTGACTTCTAACAGATTTGATATACTCTCGCAAATAAGAAGTGATAACAACCCTGAAACAATTCCCAGTAACTCACCCCCAAAAATCCCCAAACCTCCACCGATATACATTTATGGAGTTAATAATTATGACGAGATGATTAATGAATTCACGAACGTTATCGAGAAAGAGCAATGCTATACAGTAGCACTGGCCAACAATGTGATCAAAGTCAATGACCGAACTATAGATGCTTATCGGAAACTTACGACACATCTTAGAAACGAGAATATAGTGCACCACACTTATCAAATTAAGGAAGAAAGGGCATACAGAATTGCTATTCGCAACCTTCACCACACTATACCAACTAAACTAATAACGGAAGAGCTAGCAGCTCTGGGACATAAAGTACATAACATCATAAATATAAGACACAGAACAACTAAACTGCCACTGCCGCTATTTATGGTAGATTTGGAGCCAAACGAGAATAATAAAAAGATATTTGATGTAGAGTATCTAAGTAACATAAAAGTTATCATTGAACCGCCCAGAACTAAAAATACTATACCGCAATGTATGCGCTGTCAGAATTATGGCCATACTAAAACGTACTGCAATAGACCATATAATTGTGTTAAATGCGGCGCAACACATAGCACTTCTGTATGCAAGAAATCTCCAGACACTCCAGCAAAATGCGCTCTATGCCAAGGAAGCCACCCGGCCAACTATAAAGGGTGTACTGTATATAAAATCTCCAGAGATCTAGAAATACAACATATAGAGCAGTAACAAATAACCCACGTCAAACCCACCAGGTGCCCCCACCATGGATAACCTGAACTTCCCACCCTTAGAAATAGGACCGGCAACGCAAACAACGCAGCTAGCACATATACTCCTCAAAACACACTAACGTATCAACAAGCAGTTACAGGACAAAACAACATTAATGATCTATTTTCCAACTTCCTTGCAGAATTTAAAGCAATGTTCGTGCAACTTATAAGCCAGAACAGCATGGTGCTCAACATGCTCTCCACAGTAATTAACAAAATAGCACAAAATGGCTAATTACCTACGTATTGGTACCTGGAATGCCAATGGCATTACCCGATACATCCCGGAAATAATTACCTTCCTACAAATGCAACAAATCGATATCCTATTAATTTCCGAAACCCATGCAACAGCAAGAACAATAGTTAAAATCCCGAAATATACTACTTACCTTGCCAATCATCCAGACGGCACAGCTCACGCTGGATCACCTATAATTGTCAAAAACACAATTTCCCACTACGAGATGGACCCTTATAACTAACAAAATACAAAGTGCAAAAATTAAAATAGAAGTTCTCCAGTACCCCCTGGTCATTGCGGCCATCTACAGCCCACCACGTCACCCCATCACAATTGAAGAATACGAGGAATTCCTACTAACCCTGGGGCCAAAATTTATTGCAGCGGGTGATTGTAACTCCAAGCATACTGCTTGGGACTCAAGGATTGCTACCCCGAAAGGACGGAGACTGCTAGCTGCAATCCAACGAAACAACTACAACTACCTATCAACTGGTGAACCAACATACTGGCCCAGTGACCCACATAAACTGCCAGACTTACTTGACCATGCAGTTACCAATGGCATAGCGAATACTTATCAACAAACGGAATCCAACTTCGATCTATCCTCTGACCATACACCAATCATTATAAGTATCAGCACGACTGTCATTAAGAAAGACCCTCCTTTAAAATTATGCAACAAGCATACCAACTGGGAATATTTTAGGAACTACCTAGAAAATGAAATTAAACTCGAGACCAGAATAAAAAACGCTCAAGACATTGATGAGGCAACCCAGTACTTAACTACCATTATACAAGAAGCTGCATGGCAAGCCACCCCCGTTCCAAAACCATCACCTGAAAAGACAACATTCCTCTGAACGTACGGAACCTCATTTCTGAGAAACGAAGGGCACGGAAAAAATGGCAGAGAACCAAAGATAGACGAGACAAAACCCACTACAATAGACTAACGCATTAACTGCAAAAGGCGCTAGCGGAAGCTCGCAATGAAACATTCAGTCAATACATCACCCATCTCTCTCCTGATGACAACTCTATATGGAAGGCAACAAAGAAATTCAAGCGGCCAATAGCAACTATCCCTCCTATCAAAAACCCCGACGATACCTGGGCCAGATCTGATACTGATAAAGCCAATTCATTTGCGAAACACCTTGCTAACGTGTTTACACCACCACAAGTACAAGGTCATGTTGACGATAAAGAAATTGAATCCTTCATTGATACTGCGTGCCAATTGTCACCGCCAATCAAGCCCTTTACGCCAGCAGAAGTTTCTCAACAAATACAACTAACAAACGTGCGTAAAGCACCAGGATATGACCTAATGGTTGGAGAAGTACTTAAAAACCTCCCCAGAAAAGCGATTGTACTAATTACCACAATATTTAACAGAATACTACAACTCTGCTACTTCCCTATGTTATGGAAACATGCTCAGATTGCGAAACCTGGCAAACCGCCCACCCAAGCACAATCCTACAGACCAATAAGTCTCCTGCCTCTCCTTTCCAAACTTCTTGAACGGCTACTACTCAAGCGCATTAAGAAATCTGTAGACCTAGATCAGCTTATCCCACTGCACCAGTTTGGATTCCGTGAAAGCCATTCCACCATTCACCAAAGCCACCGAATCATCACTCATATAATGGAAAGCATGGAGAAGAAGAATGTATGCCCAGCGGTGTTCCTAGACATTAAGCAAGCGTTCGACAAAGTGTGGCATACTGGCTTGTTATACAAACTCAAATTACACCTCCCCAGTCAGCTATACGTACTACTCCAGTCATACCTCACAGACCGAACCTACCAAGTCAAAATGAACAGTGCAGTCTCAGATATCCATCCAATCAAGTCCGGAGTCCCGCAAGGCAGCGTCTTGGGACCACTGCTATATCTAATTTATACATCAGATGCACCAACCACAGACAACACTATACTTGTGACATTTGCTGACGACACGGCTATCCTTTCAGTCAACCAATCTCCTGAACTTGCTGTGGAACATCTTCAACAGCATCTAGACTCACTGCAAGCCTGGTTCCATAAGTGGTCAATACTGATAAATCGGCTCAAATAACCTTCACTATAAGACGTATCGAATGCGCTCAAACCAGCATAAATAACACCCCAATTCCAATCCATAGGGAAGTAAAATACCTCGGCTTGCACCTCGACCAAAAACTCAATTGGAGCTCGCATATCAAAGCCAAAAGGAAGCAATTAGATCTCAAAATCAAACAAATGGCATGGTTACTTGGAAAACATTCCCAACTCTCTATCAAACAAGGTTTTGCTGTATAAAGTCATCCTGAAGCCCATATGGTCCTACGGGATTCAACTCTGGGGATGCGCCAAAGCGACACACACTAAAATCCTTCAAATATTCCAGTCCAAAACCCTCCGTATGCTGGCCAATGCACCATGGTACATAAAGAACGACACCCTTCATAACGACCTAGGAGTTTCCTACGTAGATAGTGAAATCAAAAGGCTCTTAACTAACTATAGCAGTAACTTGGCAGGACACCCTAACCAACCCATTGAACAACTCTCCAATCAACCGGACATCGCAAGAAGGCTCAAACGACAATGGCTGCTGGACCTCGCACAACCTAATCAAAACTGATGTAATCATTAGGGAGACTAGCACTGGTTAGAGCTCCCCGCATGACTTTGTATTGTTATATAATTTTACCTAATACTCAAACTAGGAGTAGATTGTAAATACGCTGGTTAAATTAATAAAAAAAAAAACCTTTCGATTTCGATTTTCGGGAAAATTCGAAATCGAATATCTGGAAAATTATTCGACATAGAATTTTTTCTTCATTTTCGAATTCAGCGTAAAATTTCCTATAAGAATCACATTTAACATTGTAATGTCGAAAATTTTCCCGAAATTCGAAGTCGAATATCTCGAAAACTATTCGACAGAATTTTTTCGATTTCATTATTGAAATCAAGCGTAAAATTTTCTTTTTACTCATAAAATCGCAATGTCGAAATTTTTCCGAAATTCGAAGTCGAATATCTCGAAAACTATTCGAGATAGAAACTTTTTGATTTCGATTTTGAAATCAGCGTAAAATTTCCTATAAGAATCCATTTTAAAATTTTAAAAAATCCATAATTTTGTGACAGCGACAGACAGACCGACAGACATATAGAATTCAGTAACGAACTTTTTAAGTTCGTTGAATATTAAAAATAAAGATATTTTTAACCTATTGGGGTGGAGGGAGGGGTGAGTTGAGAAGGCAAACAACGATTTTTTGTTAAATATTCCTCATATTTATTCACACAACATACAGAACATATTCATAATTTGATGTTCACCATTGGGATTTTAGAAACAATAAAAGATACTTTGGTTTAATTAGATCGTTTTCTAGTAATTAAAAATAATTTTAGATCGATTTGGTCATTTATTGGATACTAACTTTTTAAAAACATTGGAATTTTAAAAATATGTACCATTTTTGTATTGAGATGTAATCAAAAAATTTAAACTATGCTTAGTACAATCATAGACTACAAATTTTTATGAATATTGTTATAGCCATCAACAATTTTCAACATATATTGTAAATGGTGACGTTATCGTCAGTAAGAGATATCTTTTTAAATTTTTAAAATGATATCTCTTAATCAGTAAGAAAATTTTTACATGATTTTTTACATGACTGACATTCTTTTTACCACAATACCAATTTATATTTAACAGGTCGACTGTCCGGAAACATTGGCCAAAAGTGCTAATGGTGCCAAGTAGAAATTAGAACTCCTGGGGGTTTTACAAGCAAAATGTACTTATTTCTTTTGCTTAATTTTACAAGTGTAAATTATTTAAAAATTCGTTGAGCAACCATATATGCCCGACCAGGTAAGGACAGTATATATTTTCCTGTGCTGCTAGGGAGTCACAACTCGTGTTAACAAATGTAGAAAATGTAGGCAAAAAATCTAGGTTACACAGATAGGAGCCTACTAACAAATATAAAATATTAAATTTCTTGGAATCGCAGCACATTTAGGCCTAATAAAAATGCCTTCTATTGAGAAGTATTGAGGTAAAGACAATTTATACAAAAATTCCTGTTTCAAAGATTCTGTGCAGAAACAAAATGCAATTGCTGTTAAGAATGTAATATTTCTCAAATAATACATGTCCTGATGCTGACTATTCATACAAAGTTAAACGTTTATTAGATAAATTGGTCAAATGTATCACTCTGTATATTCCCTTTCAAGGTAGTTATCATTCCCCAATGAGAAAATCCTTACAATGGTACAGAAAACTAGTATTATAATTCATTTTAGGAACTACCCTCGCCGATTCTCTTATTATCTATAATCGATTAGTAAAAAATAAAATGAAGATCGCAGATTTTCTGGAAGCTGTCAAAGGTCTTCTTAGATCTCAACAAAATAACGAAAATATACTAACGCCAGTTAAAAAATAAGTCAAAACCATTATTTGAAAAAGAAAGTCAGGAAGTTTGGCAAAACTATAAAATATAGTAGACTGCTACAGAAAAAAATTGCATGAAGAAATTATGAAAAATCAAGTAGAAAGGTTGTTATATATTATATAAATGAAAAAAAAAATTTACTTCATATGATGTTAATAGTATACAATGAATCGAGACATACTTCATTGCAGCTACACTTCACATAATTTTAAATCCTGAACTTCAAAATTTGCTGTCCGGAAGATCTGAATGTTGCTTTTGTAAATAACGAGACGCAAAATATATTTTCTTTAAAATAGAGAAATTATGTCAATAATGCCACACCATTTTCCTAGGAACTTGTATTTTTTATTCAATTTCAAAATTTTCTTAGCGTGCAAGTAAATGTGTAGCTTAATCTACATCCACTCGCTTCAAACTTTAGAATCATAGTGTATTCTGAACCGGAAAATGCTGCCAACAGGATCACAATGGACTTTTACTTTTAAAAAGACCAACTCAAAACCTTCCAAAAATAACAGTTTTCCAAACCTAACCTATATATAAGTATGGAGTATATGTTCGGGCAATGAGCATGTGCTCAAGATTATTCCATAAAGTGGTATAACTTCCTTAATTTTGTGAATGAAGCTAAAACTTGCAGACATATTTCCCATGTCAATACTTGAAAAACAAGCATTAAACAAAAAAAACCCGCTTTTTTGACCCGCTAAACTAGAATACCCTCTCCCCTTTTCTTAAATACGTGACATGAGAACAGCATAATTAACTAAATGAATTAGTACAAATGGGGGAAACAAAATCTACACAATAAAAAAGTAAAATAATTCACATATTTCATAATCTTAGGAAACACGTGTAAGTTTTCGCTTGGAGTACTAACAAATAGGGTCACAATAAAATTCAAGACATAAATTTAGCAATTACTAATATTGTGATTAGCACCGGTATGTCGTTTGGTCACTAAAAAAAATCAAGTACTACGTACTCGAACAAGATGTAATATTAATGTAATCGTCCAAGATGTAGTCTTTGTCACATTATCCTGTATCAAAGATGGTGTATCACAGAGCAGTGAGGAACCCTTAACACTACAATTAGCAGGCTTTGCTCACACAGGGCGTTAAAGGCTCGGATGCAGGCAAACAAATACCCTTGTTCATTGATAAGAATATTGAAGATATGTTCTAGGTCTGTATTATGAGTAAGTTAGAGATTATAAATAGATATCCTTGAAAAAATTGAAAAATCATTGATTTGTTCTTCAAAAAATTATCTTGATAACCTTTAAATTTTAGAAAAGTTATTTACAGAGATAAAGATATTCATTAAACATTCATCCAAATATTAACTTGAACAACAAAATGCAGTTTAAATTGAAATGATCTAGAATACAGCTATTCACTATAGTATTATATAGAGACCGGATTATATTGGCAATTGCAATTATTTGACAATAGACAGTTTTATTTATGATTGGGTTTCCTTAATTACACATCTAATTTTTTTCTTAATTACCCTCCCAATGACAAAATTTCCAGTTAGCTTAAGCACTTACTGAAAACTACTTTCTTTTTGACTACATACCATGGTATAGGTAAGAATTCTTAGACCATGTCTACGTACGAAGATTAACTTAATTTGTGCTTAGAAGCTCTAAGTGTTCAAAAAATGCCAAAAGTAAAGGAGTCGACTTGTAATTTAATTCATTCGAAGATTAAAGCTTATAATCGGGATCGGGAAGCAACAAATTTTTAATTGACGTGCACAATAAAACTGGTTAGTTTATTATTTATTTGCTTCTAGAATAACAATTGGAATACCTACTTACCTGTTGTAAGAAATGTTTTAGTTTATGTACTTATATTATTTATTTGAATCCACAAATTAAAAAAAATATTTTTTTTAGAAAGCCATAAAAAAGAATTTTAGAAAAGCTACGTCTCAACAGACGTTATTAACGTCGAAATGAACAAAACACATTTTTTATCGACCTCTGCAACGCTTTTGTGAAAAGCAACATCCCATTTTTTATTCAGGAAAATCTGTACCAAGCAAAAGTACACTGCAGAAAAAAAACAATACAAATCAATACGTTTACATAATAGTAGATGGTACCACAGATTGTACAGGGGTATTATTGCATAGTGACACAGCACCCTACATGCTGGTGTACATGCTACATGCGGAATGTGTACATAAATTATTTCAAAACTCAAATAAATTTATTAACAGTATATGTAACTAGTTATACCATTTAAAACATGACAGATGATTAATTTGAATTTGTACTTTAGGAAAACATGTTTTTCTTAAAGCTCCCTCGAGTATTGTAAAATGTAAATAGCTTATGCCAAACACCGCATTACATCCCGAACCGATAATTACCCATTGGGGCGCATGGGTACAAGCAGCACTCTTTTATGCCACACACTTTGACAAATTTTTAAAAGTAATACAGAGTTTACCAGAAGATTGTGAAGCAATAAGGAAGTTGTATTTATAAAAGCACACTTTAGTGTTTAATACCTGCCGCTATACAAGAATTGAAGAAGCATGCTATGATGACACTGTGGGATTGTGTAAATATAATAGAAAAGTCAAAAAAAGATTTGCTAACATTCCAGGAAACGAGAGAAAAATTACAGAGAAAAATGTCAGATACGATCTCCTTACCAATTATGCGAAAATGCTAAACGGTGAAGTAATAAACAGATACTTTGAAGTAGAACATTTACCCAAGTACATATAAGAATGTGCTTATTACTAGTGTAGAGGTGGAACGGTCCTTCCTTTTCTATCTACAAACTCATATTAAGTGACAGAAGGCACAATTTTATGGAAGAAAGTCTAGAAATGTATATTACTGTAAATTACAATCAACAATTTATGTAAAAATTATTCTTGTTAATTAATATGTATATATTATTGCTTCCTAAATAAAATAGTACATATGCCAAAATGCAGTTTTAGATATTTTTAAAGCAATTTATTGTGCATTTTTTGGCGTTTTTAGTTGAATAAAATCTGGTCTCTAATTATAAAGTTCCAATTTTTAAAACCAAATTATTACAATTAATAAATTTTAAGCCTGACAATAACTTATTTTTAAGCAACTTTAAAATTCACATAATGACGAGAAATAATCTGTATATGAAAGAAATATCAAAAGGGGCTTTTTACTAGTGTTTGTATGTTTAACTGCAACTATCTGATATCATGTAAAGCACTGCCTGTATTGAAAGCATCAATAATTACCATACTCATGAAAATAAACTAGATGAATCATAATGACAAAAAAAAGCTTTAAGAGGAGGTTCTCATCAAAGCCGACCAAAAAATCAATTTTTTTTGTTGCATTTTTTGATAGCTAATTAATTATCTGTAGAATATATTCCCAAAACGGTTTGTATGAAATTATTTTTTTAAAAAAGTTATAGCGAAAAAATAACGCGTTTTCCGTAATATTTTGAATTTCCCACCTTTACGACCATACCATGGGTGACCATGGTAAATATAGTTCTACCTCTAGTGTCACCAGATGTCGGAATATATGCTATTACTTTATATATGTGCTTCTATATATACTACTATCAACGATTATAGCGTGTAGTGTTAGTCGACCACATGCTCCGAATACAAGCAAACAATAATTATTACATTATTTTTCAATATAAAAATGTTTTTCCATACTTTAAGACCTATTAAATAAATACTAAAAACATCGAGTTCCTCATTTATTTTCTTCCATTGAAAAAAAATTCGAGAAAATCATGTCATGTTTGGGTCGCTAGATGAGAACCTCCCTTTAAACAACACTGAAACAATAATAAGACTTGTGACCCTTCATCCACCAGACCTGAAATTTCTATTGTGCTATTGTCTATCTAGATCACTCTAAGCTTTAATTTTGAAATAATTCTTTTAATCAGGTGAAACTGAACAAAGATTAAAATTAAATCCACAAAAAAGACCACAACTAATAAACATCTCAAATTATAATGGTAATAATATTTCCAATTAATTTACATTTTATTAGGTCCTTATGTTACAAAAGTTGAAAAATTAACACTGAAATAATATTGCCAAAAATAAAGGTATGCCATTGCATTAAAGTATTTTACCTTACTTCTTTGCACATGTAACATATCACAACTTACACAAAGTAATTTGATCGTCTCTGCCCAACTACACTGTGTAATTAAAATTTATCGGAAGTCTATTACACGTTTGATAATAAGGACATACTAAAACAAAATAAAACCCCAAATCTTACCTCACACTTTGTTCTTTAACTACACAACACTCAACTGAAACACATGTGCAGGCAGTGCTCAACAGACTTAACTATTTTACTGATCTACGGGTTGGTTCACTAGCTGTCGGAGGGGGCGGTGGACCTCTCCTGTCAAGTTCCTCTAGGTAATTTAAAACTAGTTGAGTCCTTTCTTCTGGAATGTGATCCAAAACAAGATAACGGCGGTCGTTTTTCAAGATGTCCTCAATTTCTTGCATGTGGTTTTCGTTCTCACGAAGAATTGATAATGATTTGTGTGTGATCAACTTTGTTTCCTGAAAATATTCCTTTAAAAAAACAAATAATAAAGTATTTATGCTTTACCTGAAGGAGTTCCTTAAATTCACCCTTAGCAGTGATCATTTTATCTTTTAGATAATCTTTGAATTCACGCTCACACTAAAATAGAAATAGCTCTACAATTACACAATTCATTATGTTCTACTTGCTTACCCTTTCACTGGAAGCAAATTTTGTATACCTAGGATCTTCTTTGATAATCTTCTTAATTTCTTTCCATGTACTAGTTAAAGTTACCTCAGAGGTTTCATCTAGAAGCTCTCTAAACTTCTCTCGTTTTTTCCTGATTAAATGTTCAATGTGTTCATTAAACAACTTTTCCTTTTCTTCTCTAGGTAAAGAATCTGCCAAATCCCAGCGATGATCCTTTCTTAGTAGGCGCTTCACTTCTCGCCAACCTAAGTCGGAATTTCTAACTAAATCCGACAGCAACGCATTGAAATGCTGGTACAAACACATACATAAATATTTATTAATTAAATTAAAGTAAGTAGTAAACAAACCTGTATGGCCTCGTCTCTCTTGTGTTGCTCTCTTTCCTTATCTCTGTCTCTCATATGAGTAGCTAAAGTCCTTTGCACTTCCTTTTCTCGCTCCCGCAGGCTTGCTTCTGCTCTAGCTTGCTTCTCCTTTTCTTTCAGTTCTTTAGCTCGCTCATCATCTGAAGGCAAAGCCTCTCCTTCTGGCTCCTAAACAAATTTCTTAAAAAAAAAATGAAAAACATTTCCAACTTACATCAGACTCCTTCATGAGAACGTCCTCCTCCTCCTCTTTCTTAGCCTTTTCCTTCTCTAGCTTCGCTTCTGACTTACTCTTATCCTTTCCATGCTTCTCCCCATCCCGATCCTTATCTTTCTTCTTGTGTTTCTCCTTTTCCTTATCACGCTTGTGCTCACGGTCCTTCTCCTTGGCCTTTTTCTTCTCATCTTTCAAAATCTTGCAGTACTCCCTGAACCAGTCCTCTCTTTGTCCACTTGAGTCAACAGCTTTGTAGCGTGAGTCCGAGTCAAACTTCTTCTTGATGTCAGACCAACGAGCATGTCGATCTATGTCTGAGTGTTCCCGCAACATTGCAAAGAAGTCTTTCTTTACCTGTAAGTCACAAGGTGTGAGTCAGCTCTGGAGCAAAAGCAAATACATTTATTGTAGTACTAATAATAAACTTATAAAGCTAATAACTGCAGCAAGGGATGTTCTGCCTTGTAAAATCCTGAAAGAAATATTTATTAATGCTGAAAAAAATTAACTTAAAAAGGGCTGAAAAGAAAAAACAAATTAGTTGTGAATGTTATAGATCCCTTCTGTTATAATAAATAATTGTAATAAACAGTTTATGTAAATTATATTAAATGTATTTGCATCTTCAAACAATTTCAAAATAAATCTGCAGCATTTAATATAACACACCTTTATAGCAAAAATAATCAACAGAAAAGATCCATCAAAATAAATTGTTTCTGCAATTTCGCAAACTATATTGCGTCTGCCAATCCATTGAACTACCCACAAGTATTCTTCCTCGAAAAAGTGCTGCTTACTGAAATATTTTAAACAACTGTTACACTTTGTACCTATTGTTTTTTATACAATAAAATTTCAAACGTGATTCTTTATTTCAGAACTTCTGACAAATCAATTTAACTGAGACACTAACAAAAAGCTTAAATAAAGCTCATTATCACTAACATCACTGCAAGTTCTCTGTTATATTTCTGAATTACAACTAACTTGAAGGTATGTACCGTTAAAAAAGAACTAGCACCGGCAGCCGCTAGCTATGCAGAATTCACGGACGAGATCCTGATTCACACCACACACGCTGGGATAGGCCGGTAGAGACGGAGCATGCCACCACTGATCTTGCATAGGCAACTGAGCTAGATAAGAAACTACTTATTTTAGAACTTATCAATACAAGGTAAATCTCAAGTTTTTCCTAATTATATGTCATTATACATTACAAGTTGATCTAATTCTAAGTTTAAACATATGTGCTAGATGTCTCACTGCTGCAATGAATATGCAGCTCAATCAGCATATTCTGAGTTTAGTAAAGTATTTTAATTCAAATAATTAAAAACCAAGTGTGGAAATAGTGCTTTTAAAGAAATATTTTATTAAACTCAGAAAGCACCCATCAGATGACACTACAAATAACGACATTTATTAAAGCAATATAAATTTTGCTTTTTTAAATGCCGCATTTGTAATGGCCAGTCTAATAGCAAATGTAAATGAAGATTGTACAATCAAAATTCACATTACATACCTAAAGCTGAAAACCCTGAAAATATTACGGACATAAGTAGAATTTGCATAAAATTATAAAATACCAAATACAAAATTATATAACGCTATGTACATATAAATATTTTTGTGTATTAAGGAATTGATTGTGTAGTACATAGGATTATATAAACAAAAATATCACAACTATAATTGTCACATTCAACAGTTGTAATAAACAAGTGATTAAAAAAATTACTCATTGTATTTCTTGGAAGTACTTGAAATCAATCCTGCGATACTTTTTTTTGATCAACTTGTTTAATCAAAAAGCAGGTGATATATGTTTAATATTCCTCACCTGCTCTCGGCGCTGAGACTTTTCTTCCTTCTCTTTACGCCTTACTTCAATTAAATATTCATTAAAAAGACTCTCGCGTTCCCTCATCTTTTCCACCCCCTTAAAACGTTCGTCCTTGGCGTACTTCTGTGCAAAGTCACTGAATGATGATCTGCGATCAAGCTTGTTAACTCAAAGAACATTATAAAGCAGTGAACACCAACTCACTTTCCATGCAGATGGCTTTCACTAAGCAGCTTTCGAAACGCGTCCTTCCGTTCTCGCAACTTGTTCCGCTTTTCCCGGCGCTCTTCTTCTGCCCTTTCCTTAACATATCTTTCAAATACCTGCTTGCGTTCCTTGGAGGTCAACAAAAGGTAGCGGGGGTCGAAAACAATCTTGTGCAGTTCCTTCTCCCATGTACTGAAAGCGGAAACCTCCTTCTCTGTCAACATTTCCTTGAAGGATTTGATCCGTTGGTCTAGTGGAATGATGGCACGCTCCTTGGCTGCACGAACTTCTGCCTCTATGGCAGCCTCCTTTCCTATGTCAATCTTTTTGGTTTGAGGTGTTGTGCCATTACCTGAAATTTGTATTCAATTAGATAGAATCAAAAGAATATTTGTGCTACTGATTTTCACAAATTTTCATTTTATTTTTTAGTAGATATTCACCTAGAAAAAATATCACCTAAACTTAATGTCTTTATTATTCAATATTACTTATATAAATTCTCCAAACTAATTATCAAATTTTTTTTTAAAGTATCTACCATAAAATTCTGATCTTAAAAGGCAAAGATAATGCTAAACCTAATGTTAATGTTATGTTGTTTATAACTTTATCACAACTATTGTATCTATTTACTATGAAGAAAGAAAACATTGTGTCCATTCTCATTAATACATTTAAAAAATACAATAAACGCCAGTTAGTTTTAAATGTTCTACAACTTAATGAGGTTAACAATTGTACTATCTGTCCATCAATCAATAAACACCCATTAAAAAATAAATTGGACCTCAAATGCACATATAAAAAACTGAACGATAAATTGATATTTAAAGTAATTATAACTATTAGTACGAACATAATGTTAAATGAGAAATAATTATTAGTGTCTATAAGTTTCATTATTTTACTATAAAATGTTGACCAAGTTCTAGATACTTAGTGCAATGAGAATTGTAGTGATAAAATAAAAGTGTGAGAGAGTTTATTACATTCCAACTAAGACACTAAGCCAGAAACATTAATAGATAGAAATTGTTGAAACTTTCAACATATATCAAATCAGAATCCTCTGAAAACAATAGCTAGAGCTTTGATTAATAGTAAGAACTAATGCAAGTGATTAACCCCATTGTCACACCTATTTTTCGACCAAGGAGGTCACTCTGAGTTAATATGACTCAAGACAAACTTTGATCATTCACCAGTTGACTACAGCCCAATCTCTTTAAATTTTTGATATTTTTTGCTGAAAATTTACAATTAATTATATTCTTAAAATGATGATGAATCAAAAAAAAATTTATATTACAGTGTACTGATAAAAAAAGTATTTCGCTAAGTGATGGAGGTCGTTTTTCGAGTAAAGAAAAGTAACAAATTTAGCAAAAAAATACCCAAAAAAATTATTTTTCATACATAAATTATAAAAAAATTAATTTAATTTATTAAAAGATACATATTTTTATTCAACTCCAACACAATTATTACAAATATAGGCGGGATGATTATCACACATACAGCACAAGCAGCTTGGATACTGCATTTTCATTTTCCTGTCTTTATTACTGGGGCAACTCAAACATCTAACTCTTTTGGGTGGGTTCAGAGGTATATTTTCAGCATCATCTGCTTCACTGTAATCTGAACTCGAAGTATTTGTATCTGATTGTCGGAGATATAATCCTCATCGAAGGAAGCATTGGCACCAAAATTCTCATGCTCGTCAAGCATGGGGACGCGTTGAACACGTGTCCTTAAATTTTATGCCATTTTCACAATAGAAAGAGCACTTGAAAATAATAAAAATAAAGCAGATATTAAGCTATTTTTGACTTACTACACTATCAAAAAAGACTTTATTTCAATTTTTTTTGTAATTCAATCGCCATGGTCACAGTATGGGTCAAAATGACCCGGCACCGATTTGGAACTACGCTCAATTGCCACTGGATGTTATGTAGTACGTGGGAAACATCTTACGCTATAGTTGAGACCCTGAACCACCGCTAGAGGACCTTATGGCCATCAATTTTCAAAATGCCTTTAGAATATTTATGAGCAAAGTTTAAGTTCGGGTCAAATTGACCCAGTGTGATAACGTAGGGTTAAACCATAAGTCAAAATTTTGTCGACTTGCATAAGCCTAAAATAACTACATATAATGCCATTTTACAATGGCGCAAAGAAATCATTAGATTACACTTTGTGAAGTGATGAATTATTGTGTTAGTTATGAGATGATCCCATGAACATGTGTATAGGCAAATATCTCGTGAACGTTAATTACAAAATAGATAATTCCTGGTTTGAAATTCAAAAAAGGGACTACTGTAGTTTACTGGTATTACCACCAGTGCTTGGTAAAAAATATAGAAAAATCATATTCGCAGTTTTAAACCTTGTAAAAGTTAACAATAAAGTACACCTGGAATTGAAACTGACCCATTTTATTTCAAGTACAATACATCTATAAAAAAAGCAAATACTATAATCAAGTCTTTGAAAACAGGAACAAATGAATTTCAATGTTTACCTTAAATTTGACCCAGCCTTATTGAAAATCAAACTAAACCACATTCATAAGACCATACAGTGGTTAATTTTATGCTTAAAAAATAAAATAAAACTATTGCAAAAAAATACTATAAATAGGTAGAGTTTTTCTGTAATAACAATAAAAGAAAAACTTACATGTTAACACCATTTCAGAACACAACCTGGTAAGTACTCTAATTGTAAGTATTGTTTCCTCATTCCATAAAAAGAAAGCAAAACCCACTATGGAGCTAGATATCGATCCCCCACCCCCATCCCCACCCTCTGCCATCACAAAACAGTAATAGATATCTAAGAAAAATTATACAATTTTGCTTTGTTAGGATGCAAGTCAAATCCATCTGAAAGTAAGGAATGGTAATTTACAGATAAGACCAAACAAGATTTTGAAAAGAATTATCAATAAGTACCTCAAATGTAGTTCAAGTTCATACAAATAAATAAAGTGGCAGATAGGAGAATAGGCACAATCAATATGAGAATAAAATTATTGTATAGTAAACATACCTAGCACATTGAATCGTCAGAAATATCCTGCCACAAACTTATTCGCAGGATAACTCTAAATAACGAACAAGATGATACAACTACTTTACTTTAACAATAAAACCTTCTAGCATAGTGATGGAGAAACTAGAGCCCAGGATTATTCATTGTCTGAATATATGAGTACATTGACAATCATGCAACTAACACTGGCTAATCAGGCTTTATGGCTTATTTACATATTCTCCAAACAATAAATACAGATAAAGCAATACAACGGCATGCAAAAGTTCCCACTCATCTTAACATCTGTAATAATTCCTTTTAATTTTATATTTAGAATAGTAAAAAGATGTACCATATCAATAAAAACAAATTATAAAAACATCAAAGGAAAAAGAACATTCGTATTTTTAAAATATACTGCTGTTCAAATTTCTGGCCAATAACGTGTCTTAACTGAAACCTGCACAAACTCGTCAGATGTTCTTGGATCTTGAGTTACTAGTTGAACTGATAATGCTCATGAAACCAATAGCAACAAACTACAATTAAGGAAAATAGTCGTCATTTTGTATTAGAATGTCACTCAAGAGAGTTGATCAAGTGACATAAGCCAATATCTAATTGCCAAAAAACACTATGGAAATCTTTCTTGAGCTGAAAACTAAAAAAGTGGCTAATATATGTTACAGTAAGGTAACTAGAAGATTAACATAGGATTATTTGAACATGTTAAAATTAGAAAGCCATTGATAGCAAGAAGAGCAAGATCTTATGATTTGCATTTGTAATAACTCACTTAAATTTGACTAGTTGCAACGACTAAATAAGTACAAACGTGGAACTCCTTTTCCACCAATGTCGGGGCTTCTATACATAAACAAAAATTTGCGCTCACTTCCGATCAAACCGGTCTCGAGCTTTTCTGATCAGGCTGATTTTTGGCGTTTGGACCTGACTTATGGTCCTTGGTTGAATACCGAAAACGTTATGTCTCTATCTATCACAGACCAAAAATTATAAGGCATCACGGATGTCAGAAATAAAAGCTGGCCTCCAGCTTGAAAGCTGCCTTGATCAAAAGTTATAAGAAATGACATAATAAAAGCTAAGTCCGCTAAAAACCCTTACTGCATTGTTGTAGAACATCCCAAATATGCCAGCTCGCGGATGTGAACCCGGTAGGCCACAGACTTTTGAATAATATCCCCCTTATGTCTTTAGGTTCAGTAATTCTCGAGTTGAAAGTCGCGACGAACGGACAGACATAGGTCCGCACCGATTTCACAAGGCTTCCCTTGCAGGTATAGAAGCCTAAAAAAGGGCATTTTCAAATGAATCAAAGTTCAATTTTTTACAAAATGACGGAAAACAGATGTCACATTCCAAATTCCATTTATAACATATGGAGGACGTATTTTAAACCGAAGGAGTGGACCTGTAAGTACAAATAAATGGGGTCATGGATATTGTTGACTACAAAGACATTCTAGAGCAAAATATGCCTTATAGAAACAATAAAATACCACTAATTTGGATCTTTCAACCCCTTGGCTGATAAACAATTGCCTTTGAAACATACAACAGGACTTTACTGACTAGCTCAGTCTCCAAATTTTAATCTGACAGGAAAAGTGTTAAAAAACGCAATAAACTATCAAACGTCTTAACAAGAATCTCAACATTTTATAATGATAATGGACAAAAATATTACAAGAAATTAAATTCAAATATGCGCAATAATGAATTTCTTATTTGAACAGACGCCAGTCACCAAAAATGTGGTTTATCAATCCATGCTAACTAAAATAATGAGTCACCTTGGAAGTAATAGCAATAGAATGCAGAACTGTTTTATCTGTCTTCATTTACAGTTTCCATTGTTAATACTAACAAATAACAATGAGTCATTACAAATTTGCTCACAGGTGTGTTTTATTTGTACCTTTTTCTGCATCCTAAGCCAAACAAATTACAATCATACAAAAACATTACTGAATTATATAGGATTTTCATGTTATCAACACTTTACTAAATAAAAATCATATTTTTATAGATTATGATACAATAATAAACCGTCAAAATATGACATTCAACCTGTGTGGTTAACTAGTTACCAAGCTTTACAAATATAAAACAAAGATAAGAAAATTCTTGTATCATTAGTAATTTCACTTTTAAGAACTCTTCTAGTCATTTTTGCCTTTAGAGATTAACTTTTTATTTAAAAAGAACATTTTGGCATTTTAACCAAACATTGCCGTATCGCCTGACTAAATTTATAGGGCTAAAAATGTAATTTTTGTTGCCAGGGTACATAATTCATCCGTGCGTCAAAATTGGGTCTACTTAAGAATGTTTGGTCAATATTTAAGATTATAATTGGGAGGCAAAAGAGTGAAAAGTAAAAAATCTAAATTAGTGTTAGGAATCATTAAAAATGTATACATCAAATGGATAACTCTAAACTGTTTGAAGAGATTAATAGAATTAAAGATGTTTGAATATTTCATAAAAAGAGCATATATATACCTAGTTCAACATTAGACTGCAGAACATCTCAGATGTGTAATATCCATATTGTAGGTAAAAATATTTTATTTAAAACCTAATTAATGGTACCCTAAAAAGAAACTTGGTATTTTTTTAGTAAAATTGCAATAAAGAAATCCTGAACAAAAAAAAATCAATAACAAGATATATGCTAGTCATCTAAAAAAGTGCCTCAATTACTCAACATCTGTAATTGATGGAAACTGTTGATGGAGACTTATATTCATTTTTTTTTTTTTTTATTAGGATATAAATTTTGTGACGAGCAGTTAATTTAGTTTTTTAGTGGTACATCTAACACCACATGTACACCTTCTGACGCTATATCTACACATCAAAATGTATCAAATTTTGAAACTAGTCAAATTAAACTACTTAATCTGCAAATAAATATAGAACATTACTCACTATTTTCTACTTTTGCCTTCTTTGTTGGTGTTTCTTCCTGTTCACTGTCACTGTCCTCTGATGCAGACCTCTTCTTGGTGCTCGACTTGGCTGCTGCATCTTTTTGTGGTTGAAGTGCATCTGGCGGATTGCTCACCATTTTGTCCACATCTGAACGCCCCAGAAGGTCCTCCGGTCGCTCCCACACTGACGTCCTTGATGAAGGATTATAGAAAAACACTCGCCCATCCCCAGTCCACACTACACACCTATTTGAGAAACAATATCAAATTAACGTTATAAAACACACATCAAAACTGCAGTCTAAATTTGTGTTCAAAGTTATTATACATAATACAATACACAATACATAATAATACACTAACTTTAATATACATATACAATACTTTAAATGGTAACAGTTTTGACTTTTATCATAAATATGCTTGATAAACTGAATCCAATGTGAAAGGAAAAACCAAAATAAAAAAATGAATTTTTACGCACTTATTAATAAAGGGTACTATAATAATAAAAACAATACACTAAAAACTTACCAAGGAGTACCTGGTACAGGAGTACTAGAAATAGGACGCGATTTATCTTGGGCTTTCTGCTCCTTGGCCTTTTCCTCCTCCTCCTTCTTGCGCTTCACTTCTTCTTCTCGTTTCTTTTGCTTCTCTGCTTCATCTTCTACAGTCACCACCATAGCAACCGGTACATCTCCGCCATTTGCAGTAACTACCTGGGCTGGAACCGGCTTACCTGGAATATCTGCAGGAGGACCCACAGCTTCTGAACCGGGCCGAGTGGAGATACCCTGTGCTGCAGCCAATTTTGCAGCTGAAGAAACACCAATAAACATACATCAAACAAATATTTTTGTTATACACCATACTTTCCAAATCCTTCAAAGGTTGAGGCTTCTCCCATACAGATTCTCCCTTCTTCGCGTTGTAGTAATAAAATCGACCATCTGGTGCTTTGTGCTCTGACCATTCAGATGCCTTGGCAACTATTTCAGGGTCAATTTTAGACATCACAGCTGCTTCCTCGATGGGGTTTATGGGAGGTTGCATGCCTGGTAACAAGCCTGGAGGCATTCCCCAAGGAGCTGGACCGGGAGGGCCGCCAGCCCAAGGTGGAGCGCCAGGACCCCAGTTACCCTGAAATCCAGGAGGAGGCATACCAAATGGAGGTCCTCCAAACTGACCAGGTGGCCCTCCAAATGGAGGCATGCCTGGAGGTGGTCCTTGCATCAAACCTGGCGGTTGAAGAGGTCCGTTTGGAACTGCCGGGTTTGAATTTGCTGGTGGATTGCCTGCTGGGACTGGTTTTGGGTTTGGTTCTGCCTTGGGCTCCTCTGGCTCTGCACAAGTGGTTTCTATGTCAGATTTAAAATTTTACAACACAACTTCTATTTACCCTCTGTTTTATTAGTCACGTTCGCTTGAGCTAAAGCAGCTTGTGCGGCTGTCGATGTACCCTGTGGCGTACTGTTTGAACCTGTGGCAGCCTGAGCCATCGCTTCAACTTGATCCTGCGAAATTACCTTAATGTTGGGACCTTCTGGTTTTGTCCAAGTGGTTTCTCGTGTGCGAGCATTGTAGTAATATGATTTTCCCTCACCAGTTTTGGTTTCTACCCATATTTCACTGTTTACGTCGATCCCCTGTAAGTAATATTTACTCACATAACTGAAACTATTTTAACAAAAATTAAAAATTGTAAATATTTTGGTTATATAAACCTAGAAGCTGAACAAGTTCGAAATTAAATACACAAACAATTACTACAAATTACATTATAAACAAATCTTTTATTTTTTCCAGTTTATTATACAGACAAATCGCAATTTTGATTAATATTAGTACCAGCTCTAATTATTTCCAAATTATGTACATATAGGTTTTCTACTCATTGCTGCTTCTAAATAATAAATATTTATTTACAAAAATGTACACCTAATTTTTAAAATCAAAACCAAATACAAGTTGTAGAAGACCACAAACATCAACTAAAAATAATTTTAATGAAAAGCTAAAAAAAGAATCCAAAAGTCGATAACTCGCATAAAAATGTTTCAGACTGTTTAAGCACTGTATTTGAAAGAATGATAAGTTTCCATAACTTGTTTCTGCATTAAGCAGCATGTTCCTCCTAGGTAACCCGAAGGAAGAATTAAAGTGCATAGTGCAAGAATAGAACTCCTCAAAGCGCTTGAAAAAGCTTTGCAACTGACAACTGATGATAACAAGAGTATTTTAAACCTGACTAAGCACAAATTCACATTTAAAATTTTAAAAAGCATTTGGAGTTTTTGAAACAAGTCTATGAAGTTCCCATCAACTTGCTCCTGTGCTGTCTTTCCCCAAGCCAGTCGTCTTTATTGTCATTCACTCAACAGCTTAGTTTTATAGAAGGAAAATATAGATCCATGTATAAAGCAGGCTGATTTTTTACTTTAAAATACCTACCTCTATGACATCTGAAATACTGAAAATTTTTGATGCTTATTCACTACTCCCTACATATACTATAGAATTTTCTTTTGATGAGTTTAACAAGAACTTTGCCATTAATGAGTAATTCAATATAATCCTACTATCTATTTCACCCACTAGTACATCCTACTACGTTAGGAACTTCTTCCTTCATTTCTTTGTCTTCTAAAATGATTTGACAACCCTCAAAACAAATTTTAAATGAATTAACAATTCCTCAATCCTATTTACGGAACTACTGATTGCCTGCTCCTGACATTAAAAAATGCATTCAAGTGTGCGCTATGTTAATGCCATAATTTTTGGAGGACATTGTTGCTTTGGTTCTTGAACCTGTTGGTACAAAAGGTATATATTACCTCCACATAAGAATGTGCCTTCACAAAAGTTACTTAATTAAATTTAGATCCAAGAAGAGCGGTTCTTAAGCCTTGTCAGATGTATTATAATAGTTAGCTGGGCTGTTTGCATTTTGCAATTAGCTATGATGAAGGTCTTTACATCTAATTTAAGTAAAGCTCAGAATATTTGTTTTTATCAGAATCGCCAATACCTGGCAATAGCATATCCTTTGAGGACATAAAAACTTTCTTTTGTCTAACTGATCTTGACACTTGCTCAAACCGACTGGTATCAACAATCTAAATAATGAAAAAAGGAATGGAAGATTGATAGCATATCTATACAGATAAGGGTAAGGAATATCAAAAAAAAATGTGTAATTATCACAAATTTCAAAGAAAATTTAATACACATGAAAGCAGTGAAAATGATAAACATGAAGAAATCAAACTTATTGCACATGTAATGCAAACAGTTCCATTACAACACATTCTGCTGAAGGATATAACCATCATATTCTACCTCATATGTATTCCACTTTTAGACTATGCAGGCACTAGAAAAGAGAGTTTCTGAAAACGGCAATCATATTATTTTTCATAAAAGTAGCTACAAATGTGATTTTTAATTTCTTTTTTACATGCAGTTTTTGACATGTCAAATTATTCCACAACTTCAGATGGATTTACTGCTAGCTTAAGTGTGTTGTTTTGTACATCACTAACGATATGTATGTTTGAACTTTTAAATAATTAAAAGTATCTGCTTACACAATTACTTTCGTTTTGCCTTGCTGCAATTAAAACAAAATTTAAGCTTTTCTGCTTTTGTGTATTCCCTAACATGCACTTGTTTATTTGGTCTTTTTGATTAAATTTACTTGTCTGTGTATTTTCTGACAATCTTTTACTCGCTATTTCACCGTCTGCGTCATTTTCCCTTATAATTTCTTTGCTCGTTTCAATTTCCTTTCGAATTTGCTTATCATAAAAGTTTTCTATTATACCCTTTATTTTTAGCCACTTACAATATTTTCTTTAAATATTATTCTTTCTTCTTTATATATTATTCACATTTTGTATTTTGCATTTAGTAGTTTTGTTTCATTATTTCATTTCTTTTTAATTCATGATTATTTTCATTTTACTAGTATTCATCTTTTACATTATCGAAAAATTTGCCCATTCTTATTGGTTGGTCAGGTACCTGAATTTTCTTTGTTCCTGATGCCTCATTTTCTCTTCGTCATCCATTCCAAAGTAAACGGTATTTTCCATTCTTTTTTAGTTCTATTTGTAGCATTGGTGTTTTTCCTTCCAAATTATTTGTCTCCACTTTGATTTTACCAAGTTTACTTTCAACACTCTTTAATTTATTCATCTCATTACTGTTAAAATTTCGTAAATTGAATGGATTTGTTTCTCCTTTATTTTTTAAGCAAGATGTTACACCGGTGCTACTAACTTCAAAGTCTTTGTAAGTCTATTTTATAAGTTGTGTCCTATTCATTTAGATCAATTTCAAAAATTTTTAGGGCATACAGTTTCTCTACTACAATAGCTGTTTCTATGGTTAAATGATCATTTGATTTCTTCTGTTCCCATTTTGGTTTTTATTTCAGCAGTGCTAATCACATGCTACACAAGATCATGCCTTCTAGAGAATTCCAGAAATGTAAATATTTCTCTGGAATTAAAAAAATATGTTCTGGTTGTTAGCATTTTAAACGTAGTACCGATCAGTCTAGTAAGGAATGGTTGATTTGAGTACCTACGTACATACATAAAGACTTTTTAACTTGTTTTTCAGTGTACTACATGTTTGAAACACCCTGTACATTTTTTAAAGGGTTTTGGCAGCATCTTTTTTTTGTTCCTACTTTATTAGTATATAATATTGTACTTTAGTGAAATAAAATTTATCTTAAGCTTTGGAATAATAGAACGTAACTGCTAATTTCATCACACAATTAGGAAAATATTACATAATGATCCGTTGTCCAACAATATGTTAGTTCTCTGTTACAAAATTGCAAAGATGGTAGTGAAATGTTCAAAGACTTCATGCTTTAATGGATATTAAAACAATAAGAAACCGTCATTACAAACTAGTTAATAGTAAACTTGTGGAAGGAATTACTCTTCAGCATTCAGATCAAAGAAAAATATACAAGTTTAGTAGAATATGTTTATTCAAACTTCTAAAAATTCAACATAGTCGTAAGAGTTACCACATGATCCAAACTTTTTGAAGGAGTTTAATCATCCGACGCTCGGAAGGGCATGAAGGATTAGAGAAGAAGAAGGAGTTTAATTTTCATATTCTTGTTCATTATTAAAAAGACTTATTATCAAATAAGGAATAAGAAGCTCATGCCCTTACATCTTTTTATGCACAAGATCTATAGCTTTAACTCTAACACTATGTTTTATATTTATAATTTATGGTTGAGCAATTAATGCAATACACCGTGTTTACCATATTTATAACACATATTGAAGCAATCATAACAATCATTTAACCAGGAACTCTAACAACCTCCCGATCTTCCAGCGAACATCACTGATGGATATTTTTTAACACTCCTAGATAATACAAAACCTTCAATAACTCTCTTATTAATTTTTTATGAATTTTTGTCACATAATGATGTCAGTTCAGAACAAAAATAGAATCTAACTTGAACATACCTAATAAAATCATCAATGCAATCTTATATCTCCTTGTAGTAAATACCTCCATTTGTAAAGTACATGGGGAGAAAGGCAGCCAAATGATGATTTTGAGGTGATTTGATATGCTCAAATAAAGAAATTTCAGTTCAGATAAGGCGGATTATTTTAGATGTCATAAAATCAAACATTGAATATAGCCTTAATTAAAGACTGCAACTTAGCAGAAACTTTGAATGTCAAAAAGTACATTTTATGAAAATTTAGTGATACTAAAATACAAAGTGTCATGCAAATTACCAGAGAAAGTTGTCTAGACAGATAGGTATTTCATCTGTAATATGCACTTCTAAAACACAGCAAAAAGCGAGACAAAATGAGAGCAGGCTATTTAATGCAAAAGAATTCTGGCATTAGGCTAGCAAACCCTGAAAACAGAAAACAACACTGAATATTCATGTAAGCAATGTTATGTATTTGCTAGAACTGCAAAGGCGTTATTTACAGTTTCTTGTACACAACCAAACAGCCACTTCAGATGCGTACTCTAACCCATTGATGAAAAAACTGCACAAAACATTCAACAAACCGCAGGTGTTTGATCACCCGTACAAAGTTGCATGACATTACGTCCTTGAACTGTAATTTGTTTTTCGATCTACAAAATGCTTTAGATGGAAAAAATTTGATGCTGCCAAAAAGCTTGAAAATGGGCCAAGTTATATGAAGCAATGGAGGATACTTTGGGGAATAAAGCAATATCCTGACATTCATTTTTGTTCTATTTTACATTAAAAAATGTATAAATCGGAACCTAATATTGATAAAAGATGATATTTGTAGCCTGTAATTCCAATTGAAATACAATTAATAACCTCATTTTTATGTGAGATGATGTTTCTTCATAGATTTCATCCACTGTTTAGTTGCTTCACATCCAGTTTATGAGACATTGGCTAGAATATTGAGGTAAACCTTAACCTTATGTCATGACGTTTTCTTGTGAAGTTGGGCGAATGAGGAGGTTTGTTTACTGCAGCCAACTGTAACTATGGATCAAGTGAGAAATCATATTTGATATGTTCCTTCAACCAACATAACACCAGAGTTCCTGCAAAATCAATTAAGGACGATTACAAAAACCAATAAACAATGCTGGTGCCAATACGAAATTTAAGCAGCATAGACAATTTTAGAGACTGCAGTAATAGGAGTAATGTAAAAAGTATTTTCTACTAGCATTTGAAAGTCTCATCAGATGTAATATGACTTAATAGTTAAAAACAAATTTCTGTCAATAAACAATCTAATTTACGTTACTAATATATCCAACCTCTTTGAATAAACAATAAACTATATCAAATTTACTTATTTCCTTCACATCGTATACCATATATTTGTTTGGGATATTGGGTATCATACCATTGGAGTTGTTTTAGTTCAACTATTTCTAATAGTGGTTTTAAATCTAACTCTTCTCGAATACTTCTATTTCTGACTCTGTTTTATCTCGTTTTTCTAATCACCTTTCTAAGATGTCTCATTTCAGATGCTGTTGATGCTCTTTGATCTATCATTTATTGTCCAAAACTGCCGCACATAATATCATTGATTGTAGTTGTTGAGCGTTTAATAGCTTCTTTCCATCTATTTGTATTGATATTTATTCATCTTTTTTTCGTTTCTTTTTACTTTCATTACTTTACTTTATTTATATTTATTCTCATACCTTTTTGTTATAATTTCTCATATTATATATAATTTCACTATTCTTCTTTTGTTATTTCTTCGTTGTTTCCATCTTCATGATTTTGTTCTTGTTCTTGTCGATCTTCATAAGGTTCTCCTGTTGCTTCTATCCCTTGTTCTACTCTGAATTTTGCTATATAGTGTTGATTTCATGCTTTCAGTATCTTTTGTGTTTTGCTTCTTTTTAGTTTCTTGACAACATTCCAAAACTATTTTTGATTATCTATATAGTATTCCTTTCAAAATCTTCTCAACTTACTCTCGTTACCTGTTTTACGTTTTCTTCCTCCTCATTTCTCTTTTGTATATAGTTACATTAGTCTTCTTCTGTTTTTGTTCAAATGTATTTTTCCAGGCCTCCATTTTCTCTTATACTATTTACTTTGCCGTTCCATTTTGTGTTTGCCCTGGGTTATGTCTACCTACTTTTAATCCACAAGTGAGTTCCACTGTTGATAGTACTGTATTCTTGAATTTATCTCATCTCTCATTAACTGTCAATTCTTCACTGCGTCTTTGTTCTTTCTCTATTTCTTCTAGATTTTCAGTTACTCTCTTCAGGTATCTTTCCTTTTCTCATATTGATCAAGATTCTAGTTTGACTTTCTTATATAAATTTGAGCAGTCCTTAGCTGGTTTTCTGATACCTGCATCTGCTACCATTAGCCTGTTTCTTGTTTAATTCTGCACCATGTATTACTTTTCCCTCACTTATTTATTGCATACTTCACATTTCTATTATATGTTATGTAGTGAGTCTTACTTTTAGGGTCTAATTATTCTGTCTCATGTGATTTTATGAATATTTTTACTGTTGAATCAAGTATTCCCTATTAGCATCCGATTATTTAAACATCAATTAATCATTTTACTTCTATTATTATCCATTTAGTTCATCATTATAGTTCCATGACCATGTTCTCTCCTGTTTCCAGTGTGAACATTGCAATCTCTCATTGCTATTACTTGTTGTTTTAAGCTTCTATACATTAAAATGAAAGCCTTATGTAGAGAGTAATCTCTTCTGCCTGCCCGTCCTTTTATTTTTTAATTTTTGATCAAGGCAGCTTCCAAGCTGAAGATAAGTTTCTATTTCTGTCATTTCCGACATCTGTCAAGCCTTATAATTTTTGATCTGTGATAGATAGAGAAATAACGTTTTCAGTATTCAACTAAAGACCAGAAGTCAAGTCCAGACGCCAAAATTTAGCCTGATCGAAAAATCTCGAGACCGGTTTGACCGGAAGTGGCCGCAAATTTTTGTTTATGTTTAGAAACCTTAGACATCTGTGGAACTGGAGTTCCACGTCCGTACTTGTTTTGTTTTGCATTTTCTCTACTACTTGCTGGAAGGCTTCATAAAATAAAAAGAATAAATCTGCTATTGCAATCTCTGTTTGGTACGTATACTTGCATTATTCCTACTTCGACCATATCCACCTACTAAATGAAATAACTGAGTTTAATAAAGAAGAAAATTTTTAATAATTATCGCTGGTAAGAAGGATTACGCTCAAATTAAGAAAATTCAAAACTTTTCAAAGTTGTAGAAATGATAATCGTAATAATTAATCTTCATTAAATACAGAAGAATATTGTAACCATTTGAAATTGTAAAAGAAATTTTGGTAAATCTCATAGAACAAAGAACTAGATTCATATAAAAGTTAGGTTATATTAATCAAAACTGGTTAGTTTCATTGGAAAATTTAGAGAACTATATTAGCACCGTTTTATCAGTAAAAGATACAGTAGAGTACTCTTAACACAATTTGTATTTCCTATATTTGATTTATAAGTACCAAAAATACATACCAAATTCGGTGGCGGCTGCACAACTCCAGGCGGGCCAAACTGGCCGGGCCCCCCTGGGCCTCCCATCATAGGTGGAGGAGCTCCCCCCATGCTCGGCGGGCCGCCCAGCATCCCCGGCGGCCCAAACGGCGGGCCACCCGGTGGCCCCATCATGCTCGGAGGACCTCCCATGCCGCCCGGAGGTCCCATGGGGCCGCCCCAGTTGGGCCCGTTGAAGCTCGGCGGTCCGTTGAAGCCACCCGGCGGGCCGTTGCGCGGCGGCGGTCCTCCTCGGCCGAACATGGGCGGTGGGCCGCCTCGTCCTCCCCGGAACGGCGGCGGGCCCCCTGGGCCGAAGCCTCTGCCACGGAACCTCGGCGGTCCCTCTCCACGCGGACCTGGCGGCGGTCCTGGCCAGTTGCGGGGCTGTCCTCGACCTCTGCGTTATTTCAGCGCGATTAGCAAACACACATACGGGCTAACCTAATTTTCATTCACAAATAGGTGCGAAGCGCTCCGGTCGGCTGTTTGTTTACCGTCGTCAAGACGGAAACGGAATGCTTTGCGTGAAAGTAACCAGGCAATGAGTAACGGAGATAATTGGCAGTGATAAAGCGGGTACAGTTGCATCAAAACTTCCACACTGCCGCCGGGTTGGTGGGCGGTCGGGCAATCGACTCACCTGAAACCTGCACGTCCTCTGGCCCGGGGCTGGAAATCCTCGGCTCCGCTTGCGCCACTGACGTTCCCGGCCTCGTCGCCCTCGAACCCGACGTCCTCCTCGAACTCTTCTTGTGCAGTGCTCTCAATGTCAGTTCCGTCAAATTCCATGGGAATTTCGGGCTCTGCCATGGCTCGCGCGCTGCTCCCGTCGCAACTAGGCCGCTATTACGACATTCTAAGCCGCGTCCATTTTATCTGGCCCTAACTCGAAATTCAGCGACTTTATCGGCTTAATAATGCTACGCTGCCATCAATAAAACCGAAAAGTCCTTTAACGATCCGCGCACAGTTGGCACCCGTGTCGGCACGGGAAATTCAAACGCCCGTGGACAGCCAATTATGTTTGTTTAGACAAGGAGCAGCGCGTTATCTCCTTTGTGTCGCAATCGGGCGCCAGTTCAAATTAGAACTTAACCATGATAGTACAATAGTGCAAAAACATCAACCAAAAACTTAATTCAGAACAGACAGACCTTAAAACTTATGGTTGATGAAAAAATTCCAGTTCTAAGAATTCAATATGGCGATCTTAAGCAAAATGAACTTTTCACTTTTGACCTTCCTCATGATCATGGAAACTAGAAATTTTTGGATTACTCCATGCCACAGAAATAGTTTTAGTGTTAAATATAATACCAAAATACTTTAAGAGATTGGACGAAATAGAGGTGTACTTCTACACATTGGTTAATTGATTCTTTTAAGCTCTAAATTGACTTCTAAATCAACCTCGTGAAAGTCATCAGGAAAATTTTTCTATGCAGTTTTTACAATAATCTTTAATACTATAATGCAAATAAGGCGTGTGTCACAATATGGCGAATTAGGCGTAAACTAGCGTTTTTATGGCAACAACAAACATAAATAAACATATGCGTAATTGCAAACAGTTGTTTATTATTGTGCGCAATAATATTTATTATTTAGTTAAGCAAATAAGTAACTCTTTTAAGCGTTTTATTAAATAAAAAATTAAATTTTTGGAAAATTTTCAATAATTAAAATAAAAATAGCCATTACACAGCCCTTAATATTTGTTACTTCAAATGCACAATTTAGAGGAACTTGAGCGTCAAAGAGTTGCAAATAGAGAACGACAAAAACAATTAAGTCAAGAAGAAAGAGATGCACAAAGAGAAAGAAATCGTTTAGCAATAAAACAAGCACGACGTCAACAAAGCACAAGAAATAATCCACTACTTACAAAATTGCAAGACAACAAACTAATGTGACTCCGCATTATTTGAGCGTAATGAACTTCAAATGTAATTTTTGTATGCTTTATTTTGGAAGCAAGAAAAACTAACTAATTCTACACTTTCAATTCCACAATTTTCTCGGTGTTGTCAGAACGGGAAAGTAAAATTGCCACCACCTTCAGAACTACCAGATTTGCTTAAAAATTTGCTGATTTCTCAAGATAATCAAGGCAAATCATTTAGAAAAAACATTAGAGCATACAACTCAGTTATGGCTTTTGCTTCTTTAGGAGCTAAAGAAGAAGAATTTAATGGTGACATTCCAAATTGTAAGATGCGCGAATCTGTTTCTCATGCAATCCCTCTTTTATTGCCCGCTGATGGTCAACCAAAATATGGTCAGATTTACTTTTATGACACTGATCATAAAATTGACAATCGATTAAGTGTCTTCCATCATTTAGACAAAAATATAATTGAATTATTACAAACAATTATGCACAATCATAATCCTTATTATTCCTTTTTCAAAATACAATTAGATCGAATTGATTGAATTGGAATTACTGATTTTCAAAATCTAAATGTGAAAATCATTTTAAAAGGAAATGTTAACAATGTAAATTTGCGGACATACTGTTTGTCAACTTCTTCTGATGTAGCAATAATATTATCAGGCGATGGAAGCGAAACCAATCAGAGATATTGCAATTACATTAAATGATGGAACTGTTAAACACATTAGTGAATTGCATGCAATGTATGATCCATTGCATTATGTTTTGCTTTTTCCTCTCGGTAATAAAGGGTGGCACCCAAATATTCCTGTTAACACAATAACCTACAACAATGATGATAATGACAATGAAGAACAAAATGACTTTGAACAAGATAATAGAAATATTATTAACCAATGAAATATTATTCTTATCGTTTACATTATAGAGAAGACTCATATTTGCACTTTTGCTGCAAATTGTTACAACAATACATTGTTGACATGTACCTATGCTAAAATTGAACACTTGCGATTGTTATGGATGCAGCAGCATCAAATTTCAATTAGAGCTGATTTCTACAATAGAGTACAAGATGCTCTGAACACTGATGATTTAAACTTGAACAACCTTGGACAACGCATTTTTCTAAGCAGGTCATTTGTCGGTGGTCCAAGATATATGCATCAAAAATATCAAGATACAATGGCAATTGTTCGAAAATTTGGAAAACCAAATTTATTTATTACTTTCACATGCAATCCAATATGAAAAGAAAAAACAGAAAATCTCAAACATAATTAGTCTGAACATGGAAGAGCTGATTTATGCGTTCGAGTTTTTAATCAGAAATTAAAAACCTTAATGGAAGATATTGTTAAAAACAAATTTTGGGAAAAATTATTGCATATATGGTATTTATGTTATTGAATTGCAAAAGCGTGGATTACCTTACGCACATATCTTATTGATATTAGATTCTAACGATCATATTGAAGTGAATGATATTGATTCAGTAATCTCTGTAGAAATACCAGATCAAACTGATGTTGATCTATACGAAATAGTTAAACGAAACTTAATCCATGGTCTATGTGATGTTGAATTTTTAAACGCGCCATGTATGGACCAAGAAACCAAATTATGTAAAAAGCGCTTTCCTAAAGAATTTCAAAAAAGTACATCTCTTTCAGCTGATGTATTTTCGTTATATCGAAGACGAAATTATGGAAAATACGTAGAAATTGTTTCAACAAGGTTAGACAATCGTTATGTTGTACCACACAATGTGCATTTGTGCAAAAAATATAATGCTCATATTAACGTGGAGTTTTGCAGCACAATAACATCTGTAAAGTATCTTCACAAGTATGTCTACAAAGGATCTGACAGAGCAGTTGTGCAAATAACTACTTCAGATGATTCTAACATGAATGAAGTCAAGTCATATGTTGGTGGTAGATATATATCAACTTCAGAGGCTTTATGGCGAATACTTAGCTATTCAATGAGTGATGAATCGCCTAATGTTACAGGTTTACCGGTACATCTGGAATATCAACAAATGGTTTACTTTAGAGGAAACGAAAAAATCCTCAACAAATTTTTGAAAGAAATTCTGAACCCAAATTAACTGATTGGTATATATATACCACTCCTTCTTGTCTTCCCAATCTCCGTCTGCTAGCCCTCTTCTTTCCATGGCTTCGTCCACCTCATCTCTGAAAGATCTTCGGGGTCTTCCTCTCTTTCGTTTTCCTGGAGGACTCCACTCTGTTATTTTCTTTATCCATCGATTATTGTCCGTCCTTCTAACATGGCCGTACCATATTAATTTCTTTTCCTCGATGTAAGTCAGTGTGTCTTTTTCTACATTCATTCTCCTCTCTATTTCTGTATTTCTAATTCTGTCCAGTCGTGTCACCTGGCACCACCTTCTCCAAAATTCCATTTCTGTGGCTTTTATTTTTCCTCTATTTTTCTTATTAATTATCCAGTTTTCTGCCCCATATGTCATAATACTTCTGATAATTGTGTTATATATTCTGTGTTTTGTATTTTTGTAATGTGTGTGTTCCATAGAATGGGATGTAGTTGTCTGATACTTATTCTAGTTTGTCCTAACCTGTTCTTTATTTCTTCTTCTGTAGATGTATTTTTGATATAGTAAAGCCTAGGTATTTGAACTTATTTTTCCTCTTATTTCTACATTGTCGTCTATTTCTAAGTTTTTACCTCTTCTTCTGTAATCGCTAAATATTCTGTCTTGTCGAAGTTTATTTCCATCCCGGCCTTAGTGTACTCGTCTTTTAGTTCATCTCTTCATCTTGGGCTACTATCACTTGATCATCTGCGTAGCTTAGTGTATAAAGATGTTCATTGCGCACTGGTATCCCCATTCCCTCACATTTCCTTTTCCAATTCTTTAAGGTATCTTCTAAGAATATCTTGAATAGGGTTGGAGATGTGCAGCATCCTTGTAGGAGCCCTTTTGTTGTCTTAAAGTAATTACTGATCATCTGCCCCACTTTCACTGCCACTTGGTTGTTTCCATAAAGTTTCTGTATTGCCCTGATTAGACTTTTGTTGATCCCTATATTACTCATCGCTTCCCACAGTTTTTTCTGGGAACCGAGTCGTACGCTTTTCTGAGGTCTATGAAGGCCAAGTGAATGTCCCTGTTTTTCGCTCTTTTCTTCGCTATAAGTTGTTGGATAGTATATATGTTGTCTATACAGGATTTTCCGGCTGTGAATCCTGTTTGGTCTTCTCCTATTTTTCCATGAATATTGTCTTCTATTTTGTTTTTACTATTTTTGCATAAATTCTTCCCATTAGAGAGATCACACTAATGCCTCTATAGTTGTCACATATTCTGCGATTACCTTTTTAAATATCGACGTTATATACGCTTTTGTCCATTCATTCGGTAGTACATCCCCATTTAGTGCTTTACGAAACATATGTTGCATCATGCGTAGTAATTTCAGGGTTCCATACTTTACCATTTCGGGTACTATTCCTCCCGGTCCTCCTGATTTTCTATTTTTAATGATTGTGTGGCCTTTTGACTTCTCCAATTGTTATTTCTACTTCTTCGTGTTCTATTTGGTCATTTTGTTTATTTTCTATCGTTTGTCCTTTAAACTCTTCTCTATTTTCTGTTAGCAGGTCCTGGTAGTATTGCTCCCATTTTTCTTGTTGTATGAACGGTATGTATGCCTTTTCTTTTGAATTTGTTCTTAACGTTTTTAGTATTCGCCATGCTTCTGAACTCTTTGTTCCCCCTATGTATTGGTCAATGTTTGTGTGGTTTTCCACTGATCATTCTTTTCTCTTGTTACTAATCGTTTTACCTCTTTGTTCTTCTCTTTGTACTTTTGTTGATCTTCTTGCGTTTTGGTGCTTAGCCACCTATTATGACCTTTTCCTGGATACTTTTTAGCGTATTTTCACCAAGGATTATCTTGTGATTATTGTTCTTTTTTATTCTGACTCCCAGTACCTCCCGAGCTGTTTCTTTTATACTAGTTTATATGTTCGTACATGTCTGTTATATTATCAAATGTGAATTCATTTAGTTTCTGATCCAATTTTCTTTGGTAGAGTTCTCTTATTTTTCGTCTTGTAGCTGGTCGACTTGGTAGTGCTGATCCTCTATTTTTTCCTGTGTTTGTTTGTAGGTTATTGTTGTTTTCCTATACCAAGGGAATTACATCTTTGCGATTAATAATTTGTGGTCTGTGCCACATTCCGCCCCTCTTTTAACTCGTGCATCTTTTATTTTTATTTTGGTGTTGATTCTTATTATGATGTAATCGATAATTGATTTCAGATTTCTTGTCATCCGTTCCCAAGTATATTTGTGGATCATTTTATGCCGATGAAACCCATTCGTTATTCGAAGGTTATTTATTTCACATAATTCTATAATTCTCTCTCCATTATCATTTGTAACTTCCTCTCCGAATGGTCCTATTGTCTTGTTGTTAGCTTCCTTGCCTGTTCTACCATTAAGGTCACCTGCTACTATAATTTCTTGGGAGTCTCTATTTTCTGGATTTCTCCTAGCGTTTCCATAAAGTCCTTTTTCATTTTGAGTGCTATCGTCAGTTGGTCCATATACGCCGAGAATTGCTATCTCTTTTCCATATATTTCTATTTGTACTTTGATGATTCTCTCGCTTATTGGTTCCCAGGATTTGATTCTCTCTGCCAGTTTCTTTCTTATTATCATTCCTACTCCAGCTTGAGCTCGTTTTTCTTTGTTGACTCCACTCCAGCAATGAAAAACGTCTTGGATAATTTCCGTTCCGTTTCCGTTCTTCTTTGTTTCGCTGGTAATTAGTATATCTATTTTCATTTTCTTAAATTCTTCTATGACTTCCAGATCTTTATTGTTCCATCCCTGTACGTTCCATGTTCCTACTGTGATCTCTCGTTTCTTCTTCTTTCCGTTTCGGTTGAGGTTAAGATTTGGGTTCAATAACGTTGACGCAGAACTGCCCCCCGTAACCGATGGGGCTCCCTCCACTGGAGGTGTGGATTGCCACCCGGGGTTTTACTTTAAGTTTCCTTTTCATTCTGCTTTCGTCTGAGCCCTTTCTTTGTTTTACGTGTGTTAGGCTGCTTACACCTAGCGCCACAACTTCTAAAGTTGAAGTTACTGAGGATATCATTTCCTATATCGTCGATTTAGGGTTATTCCGCCCATGTTCGGTCGTCAGAGTCTCGTTTGTTTTGAACAGACTTCACCGACTCGAAAGTGAGGTTGACATTTGAGTAGGCTAGGCTATGTATTGCGCTTCACTACCCCATTAGAAGTCCAACTGCTTGGTTTAAATTAAATAAAAATGATCCAACAGCAAATGAGTTATACTATGTTGATATTCCACAATATTATACCTGGAATCAATCAACTAAAAATTGGAACAAAAGAAGAAGAAATGTTGCCACAATTGGTAGAATGTATACTGTTTGTTCCTATTAGAAATAAGGAGTTGTCTTACCTCAGATTGCTTTTGTATCACGTTCCAGAAGCAAAATGCTTTGCAGATCTAAGAACTATAGATGGCCAGTTTTATGAAACATTTCAAGATGCAGCCTTTTTCAGAGGTTTAATTGAAAATGATGATGAGTGAAGATTTACACTTGATGAGGCTCGACATTCACAAATCCCACAACAATTAAGAGAGTTATTTATAACAATTTTGCTCTTTTGCGATCCCCTAAACCCCTCAGAATTGTGGGAACAGTTTATAAATGATTTTTCTGAAGATATCTATAGAGCCTATGTTCAACGACGTGGACAGAATGTGTCCCGAGAGTTTGCTTATGAAAAAACTTTAAAAGAAACTGGAAGTCTTTTGCGACGAAATAATAAATATTTAAATGATTTTCCAAATATGCCAACAATTGATGATTTATCATCACAACATTTAATAATTCAAAATTGTTAACCTGTTAACATTGAAAATTTAAGACAACAAGTTTTGGAAATAGAAAACAGATGAAATTCTGAACAAGTTATTTATAACGAAATAACAACAGCAGTTTTTACAAATCAGTCTAAAATTTATTTCACTGATGCGCCAGGAGGAACTGGAAAGACCTTTTTATTTAATGCAATTTTAAAAAAGGTGCGTTCAAATAATATGATTGCATCAGCAGTCGCTTCATCTGGAATAGCTGCTTTGTTATTAAATCGAGGTAGAGCAGCGCATTCCAGATTTTTAAAATTTTTGAATCCTAAGAAACGTCAACATGTCCAATTAGCAGACAATCAGATTTAACAGAGTTGATTAAGCAATCAGTTACGATTGTCTGGTATGAAGCACCAATGACGAGAAAATTGGTGTATGAACGTGTGGATCGAACGTTTCAAGATACAATGCAAAATAACTTGCCTTTTGGAGGAAAGGCTGTTTTATTTGAAGGCGATTTCAGACAAATATTGCCTGTTCAAAAACATGGAAATCGAGCAGATATTGTCTTATCTACTCTGAAATATGCTAATTTTTGGCAGTTTGTTAACATAATACGATTAACAGTTAATATGCGAGTTCAGCAAAGAGAAAGCAATTTTTCAGAATATTTGCTTCAAATTGAAGAAGGCAGATCTGCTGATATTGCAGAATTTATTATTCAGCCAAATGATATTAATACAATGGTTCAACATATTTATCCATTTAACCAACCTGAACATTTTGATTTAACAAAACGGTGTATTTTAACACCTTTAAATGATAACGTTGATAAAATAAACGATAGATTTGAAGACTTATTATAGCGCAGATTCTCTTATTAATGAAAATCAAGCAATGGCTGTTTCAATCGAATATTTAAATACTTTAAAGTCTAGCGGGTTGCCACCACATGTCCTTCGATTGACAATTGGAGTGCCTATAATGCTTATGAGAAATATTAAGACTTCTTTGGGCTTATGTAATGGAACCCGGCTAATCGTAAAAGCTTTAAATAATTACTAGAACTCATACTGGCAATCGTGTGTTCCACGAATCAAATTAAAACCTTCTGAAACAGATTATCCATTTCAATTTCAAAGAAGGAAATTTCCAATGAGACCGTCATTTGCAATGACAATTAATAAAGCGCAAGGACAGTTGGCTTTTATTTGCCAAATCGTGTTTTTACTCGTGGACAACTTGCCTTGTCGAGAGTGTAGATCAAAAAAAAATATTAAAATTTGTTGTCCATTAAATACAAATGAAGTCATTGAATAAATAATAAGAAAATAAATATGGTATTAGAGTTTGGGTTGGAGAGCAAACTCAATAAAAAGTAATTTTAAATTTTAATATTTTTGCTCCGTGCGTAAGCACGAGCCGTTACACTAGTATACTTTAACGGGACAGCCTTCTCTAGGAAGGTCTGTATGCTATCTATATTGTGTTTTACCAGTCGTTATTACCCGACGCTATCGAAGGGTATTACCCAATGATATCCTGTCATATCTGTATATACCAAACAGTTAAATATGGACAAAAATTGGGTTTGACCACAGGTGGTTTAAGTCAACTTTAAGCAATGTTTTTAATTCCCAACCGTGGGAAACGCATCTGACCCTGTCGATAAAGATTCCTATGGGACACCCCAATCCAATTAACAGTTTCATAGGAAATGACAAAAGGCAGAAAATATATTACGAATTTCCTAATCGCACATCTGATGATTACATTAGTGTTGATATCAAAGTTGGTTTTAACTTGCACATTCTGTTTATTAATTGTTTCTTATTGTTAATTTAATTAATTAATTAAGAGAACAGAATGTACAAGTTACATATTTACAAATTCCTATACTGTTATATACTGTAATATAGCAAATAGCTGGCGGTCTTACAAGATTGTGTTATTCCATTATAAACCAAGAAACCTTAACCTATATCCAGGATTGCTTTCGCTGGTGGAACACGAATAGAAAAAATTATGAAATCAAGACCGTTAAGGGAGCTAGAGTGAATATTGAATCCTCGAGACAGTCCAAAATGATCCCGCAGTATTGTATAACTGGCGATTTATACTAAACTATACAGGAGATGAGGTAATCAAAGAGTTGCAAAATTGTGCAACAAAGCTACTAATGCGGCAGCAAAACTTCAGAAGGCACGACCAGAAAAAGGAAACCAGAAGAACCAGCAATCAAACAATAAGCCAGCTCTGCCATTCTTACTGAATAGAATGATTCACAAAGAGCACATAATAAACCAGCTATTAAGCGTGATGACCTCAACAGGATGGAGCCAAAATTTCAAATGATACTAGAAAAATTAAATCACCAATGAGAGGAAAACAAAACCATCAAATTGCTGGGGCCTATTTTAAAAACCCGAAACAATATAATAATCTGCTTATAGCGACGTGGAATTCTAATGGGCTAAAACACCGACTGAACGAGGACCAAATAACCTTATTCACTCAAAAAGAAAGAAAACGATAGAAAACTTTCTCAAACTAAAAGACTTCTGCTGTCGTCATATTATGCATCCCCTCAATATAGCAGTGCTGACGTTATTGGATGGAACATCTGATGTATGAGGAATTTAAAATCCAAGTAGCTGAATATCAACTGACCTCAGTCAAAATTAACACCAGGAAAGGATGGATCTCGGTGGCTGTGCCTTACCTCAAGATACGACCTCAAAAGAGACCGAAATTTCCCCTAAAAATTTCTTGAAAAATTTATTCTTGGAGGAGATTTCAATGCTAAATCACCGAATGGGGTGCCAGCATAACCAAAATGAGTGAGCTACGTTAAACAATAAACAATAGGAGGTTCAGTACATTGTATAGAAAAACCAACCGAGGTCAGATTTATTAAATTTCTTTATCTTCAAAAATATATCGTCAAATTACACCGAAATCATTGATGATTTCTTTTTAAGTTCCGTGATTTTCATCATGAGAAAAGAATCAACTCCAACTGACCAACAGACACACTAATTGGAAGAAATTCCAACTGCATTTAGTAAAGAATATCCATACAAACTTCTGAACAACTGGAGATAAATGTCGAAAGTTTTGTCGACGAATTGCAAAAAGCAACAAACAACTCAACATACCTGCCAAATAAAATTAAAGGCAATCACTATCCTAACGAACTTCGGGAACCAATAGCAAAGTAAAACCAGAAAAAATGCCAAAACACTAGAAATCTGCCCGATAGGACCCTCTTAAATAGATTATCATCTATCATTAAACGAGAAGTCTAATAGTTAAAACAGGCCTGCATATAAAACTTTTTGAAAAACTTATTAACAACTTGACAATAGATTACTCCCCTTCTTTCTTATCATATGCCTTTGCGCCCTAAAGCATCGGGTCGGTTGCTTTGATCCACTTCTTCCAGTATTTCCGATCTTGAGCCAACCTATTCATTTCTCCTTCCTCCATTCCCCTTTCTCTTGCCATTCTGTTTATTCCTTCTAGCCAGTCTCATATACCTATTTCTCGCCGGTCGTCGTCCAGTGCTCTGTCCTGATCCGAGGCTTTCTAAATTACTTTGAACTATCTTACTCGTATGGTTGGTTAACCCGACGACGAGCCCTATTTAACCTCTAGGGACAAGAGGTCGGTTTATAGCCACCAGCACTAGGTCGCCAGAGCCTCGTCAGTTTCTAGCAAGGTGCGCCACGTGCAGGTGACCCAAGTCATTATAATGAATGTAAATCCTCATTCAATAATTTCTAATAGAGAAGCAACCGTATGATTTTGAAATATCCCATTTCTGTTCAGTATTATATCGATTTCCATCAAATCTCCAATTTTAGTTCCTTTAAAATAAACTATACTATAATATTTTCACCACAAAGTTTTACAGCAGGTAAGAATACATTAAAGATTGTTTCATTTGATAATCTTCGAACGAATACCCTGCATTTGGATGCCAGCTTTTCAAATTTAAAATAGTCATTCCATTGTGGAATAAACCAATCTCTATAGGTATACGTCTAACTCAACCTCTCAGTCCAACAGCATTCGATCGGTTTTTGACGGAGCTTAGGCTAATTGGATCTGTGAGGTTTTAAATAATAGTAGTTCATGCACTCTGCTTCGTTTTCAGGAGTTCTAATAACAACGTTATATGAAAATACTCTTCTTCACAATTTAACGAAGTAAATAACTTTTCTAAAAGCACATATTTCAGCACGTTTCTCAACAGTTGATTCTTGTGCCATTTTCACACTACACGAAATTTTTTTGCTCCGATACACTGATCATAAAAAGAATAAAACCGACACGAACAAGTGAAACTTAAGTTACTTACTAGAAAAAAAAAAGAGAAAGGCTCAGAAGTAAATGAAATACGAAATATGAAAGGAAACGGCAAATAAAAAATAATACACGAAAGAATAAAAGAAGCGGCCCAGAAAAGGATACTACAGAAAGAAAAATGTAGACCACAACAAGCCAGTCTCATATACCTATTTCTCGCCGGTCGTCGTCCAGTGTTCTGTCCTGGTTCGAGGCTTTTAAATTACTTTGAACTATCTTGCTCGTATGGGTGGTTAACCCGACGACGAGCCCTATTTAACGTCTAGGGACGAGGAGCCGGTTTATACCCACCAACACTGGGTCGCCAGAGTCTCGTCAGTTTCTAGCAGGATGCACCACGTGCAGGTGAGGTTGGCTAGATGTTCAGGCGCCATCACCTTTTTCACCCCAAGACATAGCCTCACACATTAATAATGATAGGGAAAAACAGCTGATCATTTATATTTCAACGTAAACTTACCAGTCCATAATTTGAACAGCCCGTACAATCGTTGTGGATTTTTTATTGGTTCATTAATAAAAAATCTTGCAAAATAAACAAAAAGTGTTTGAAGTTGTCATCCATCTTATTGGCTTACTATGGCTAACGTGCTGTATTAATCCTCTGGCTAAGTTCCATCTACTTTTCTTGAAATAGTTTAAGAGTACCAAAACACTATGTTTATGTAACAGCATATTGGTGGCGATAAATCTATGGGATTTTGAAAATCAGGCACTCAAAACGCCGCTTCAGTTTTTATTCATCCCAAGGCTAGAGTACCTGAAAAAATTAGTGAAATTCGCAGTAACGAGTATTGTTTGCCATAGTAGACATGTGCGATAAATAACTACTTCAAACCCCCATATCTCACAACAGTAAGTACTTTGATCAAAGATCGATTTCAGCCATACGTCTACCCCTAAAATGTAGACAAAATAAACTCACGTGAATATCCAGATTTGCCCGCAAATGAAATGTATGTAATTTTTGTTCTGAGTCATCACACATTCATGTCTTGAATCCCTCTCGCGCTAGCCCCACTGATATTTAGAAACCCTAATGTATGGTTGATTGATGAATTTTCCGTTATAAAAAAAATTGAAATCCAACAGATTTTTTGTTATTAGAGATAGTAAATCTCGTTGCTGCAATTCTCTTATTTAGCTTCCGAAAAATAACAAGTAGTTAAAAATGGATGTGAGAATGTAAAATCTGGTGAGAAGTGTATGTACTGTAATTGTGAAATGAAAATTAGATAAAAATTAAGTAAAAGTGTAAATAAAGTGAAAAAATTGTAGAACCATATCCAAAGTACAAAGGAACTATATAGGAAAGGAAAATTAAAGTGTGAAAGCTAGATAACATAAAACAATCAACAAAAATAAAGTAAATAAACCGTTTATAAAGGCGAGAATAGCAAAGCAACAATAAAGATAAGGGAGCGTCGGCGCATAGTCAACACATTATTCCGTACGGGCAAAGTAAAGATACAGGACGGTGTTATAAAAGAAACAATTTTGGGACGCTGTTATAAAACATACGGCGGTGTTACAAAAGAAATTTACACCAACGCGAAAAATAAAGGAAAAGACGGTATTATAGTTAAAGTGTAAAATAAACATAAAAACAAGAAATACTACAAGAGAGAAGTAAAATGGAACAAATATTAAAAGAAATAAATCAAAAGCTACAAGGGCTAAAAAGAGTAGAGATAACTGAAAAGCGTATAGAAGAAAAAATAGACAAAATACAAACTAAAATGAATGAAATGAAAAAGGAAAACCAAAAATTGAAGGAAGAAAACAAAAACTAGCCGAGAAAATAGCCACACAAGTAACGAAAATTATGTACATAGATAAAGAAATAAGACAGAAGAAATTAGTAATACACGGAATATACGAAGAGGAAAATGAGAGCGACCTTCAAATGGAAGAAAAGATCAGATGTATTCTAAGAGATATAGAGATAAACATAAATATGGAGCTGGAGATAGATGATATTTGCAGATTAGGAAGGAAAGAAAGAAATCTAACAAGACCAATATTAGTAGAACTGAGGAACCGCACCAAAAAGATAGAAATTCTATCAGCAGCAAAAAAAAAAAAAGAAGCAAAGATTTCTATAATGGAAGATTTTCCAAGGAAAATTCTTAATGAGAGAAAACAGCTACTTAAACATATGATGAAAGCAAGAGACGTAGGATACAAAGCATACATAAGATACAATGAGCTCATAGTGAATGGAGAAAAATACACACTAAAACGATTAGAAGTTGAAGAAGAAGAAATAAGGAATAAAAAATACAAAAAATGGAGGCGAGAAGAAGCAAGAAGATAAATCTGAAAATAAGAAAAGACCATGAGTAAATGATAACACCCCACCGAAGAAGAATGATGAAGAAACCTACACCTTCAAGATATTTAAATCAATAAAGGTATCCAGTAAACCATTGAGCACACAAAACCAAACAAACATGATACAACAACTATTGGTACCAATACAGGATGAACACAAAAAGAACAGAATTAATAATACTCCTGTAAAAAAAATAATAAAACGCAACAGAAGACAATATGATGACGACGAACCCAGCAGCAAATAAGTAATACGGAAAACCAGAAGAAAAAGAAACAAATAAACCAAATAAATATGAACAAATAACTGGAGAACTATTAAAGTTAATAAAAATAATAAAATTGCCAAAAACAATAATAAAAACATTATGAAACTTAAACATATATAAAGACTCTCAAATAAAGGAACAAAAAAATAAGACTATGTTAAAGCCCGGAAAAATGATGAAAATAGCTGGAGAGTTAAGAAGATATGAAATAAACATTGCAGCTCTACAGGAACTAATATGGAAAGGGCAAGAAGAAATTAACAAAAAGGAATTTACAATATTTTACTCAGGGGAAACAAAACAAAGTAAAAACGGAACAGGATTTATGGTAGCTAATAAAATAAAGACAAAGATAATGGGCTTCAAACCCATAAACGGTAGAACATGTTACCTAAGAATTAAAGGAAAATATACAAATTTATCATTAATATGTGTATATGCACCTACAGAAACTGACAGTCAGGATGAAAAAAAAAGTTTTATGATAAATTAGAAAAAGTTTATGAGGACACCCCAAAAAATTATATTAGGAGATCTAAACGCACAAATTGGAAAGGAAAATTATATAAAGGAAGTAGTAGGAAAATGTACACTACATGAAAAAACAAATGAAAACAGAAATAGAATATGTAACTTTGCGATGACAACAAATATGATAATCAGTAGTACCAAATTCATACACAAAGAAACTTGGGTGATACCAGGAACAAATCGAGGAAACCAAATAGATCATATACTCTGGTTAATAAAATATATAACAAGGCAATTGAAGATGTAAGATCATTCAGAGGAGCGAATGCATACACTGACCATTATATATAAAGAATACTATTCTAAATTAATATACCAAGCAGAAGATGAAACAAAATATGAACAGCAGAAAGTAGATGAAGGTGAAGAAGAGACTAGGGAAACAGTACCAGAACCAACATAAGAAGAAATTAAAAATATTATAACAAAAATAAAAAATAGAAAAACACCTGGAAGTGACCAAATACACGGAGAGATGCTAAAATACGGTGGAGAAGAATTACACATAAGAATTTACGAACTGAGAAAAAATATATGGAAAAAAGAAATAATGCCAACAGAATGAGAACTAGGAATAATTATAACAATACCAAAAAAGGCGATTTAGAAGAATGTAAGAGTTACAGAGGAATCACACTATTAAATGTGACATACAAGATATTTACAACACTACTACAGAAGTGCATGTATATAAAAGAAGATTGGAGATTATCAAATGGGATTTAGACCTGCAAGATCAACAACAGACGCACTACACGTGATGTACCAAATAATGGAAAAGTTCTATGAATATGATATGGAATTACACCTACTATTTGTGAATTATAAGCAAGCATTTGACAAAATTAAAAGAGGAAAATTATCACAAGCATTAGCAAAAATCGGAGTAACAGAAAAACTGAGAAAATGTATACAAATGACAATGAACAACACAAAAGCAAGAGTAAGATTAAATGAAGGACAGACAGATACATTTAACATAAACGTGGGTGTTCGACAAGAAAACGCGCTATCGGCAACACTATTTAATATAGCGTTAGAGGGCACAGTAGAACAACTACAGTTAAAAGGAAGAATAACAAACAAAGAAACACAATTACTTGCACACGCCGATGACATAGTAATAATACCAAGATCATGGAAGAAGATAAAAGAAACATTTAGAAAGTTAGAAAAACAAGCAGGTGAGATAGGACTTATAATAAATGAAGATAAAACCAAGTATATGAAATGCCAAAGGGGAGAAATAGGTAGAATAACAGAAGTACAAATAGACAAATGCACATTTGATAAAGTAAAAAGTATTAACTATCTAGGAACACAACTAAATTACAACAACGATAGAAACAAAGAGCTAAAAGAAAGAATCCAGTCAGGATATAAGACATTCTATGCAAATAGGAACCTAATTAAAAACAAAAATATAAACTGAAAAACCAAATTAAGAATATATAAAAGCTTAATCCGACTTGTGGTATTATATGCATCAGAAACGATGTGCCCAACAAGAACAGCTAAGAGTATTTGAGAGAAGGGTACTGAGAACTATACTTAGAGCAAAAAATGTTGAGAACGATCAAATTGGACAGTATAGAAACCACGAGAGAGTAGAAATAATGGAAGGAGAAGACATTGTAAGAACAATGAAAGCACAGAGAATACGATGGTTTGGACATGTAATGAGATCAGGGATAAACAAATGACAAAAGAAATCACCATATGGAGACACAAACAGACCAAGAGATAGACCACGAAACAGATGGTACGAGGATATAACAAAAGATTTAAGAAACATGGAAATCAAAGGCTGACGAGAAAAAATTAATAATAGAAAAACATTGAGGAAAATAACAGAAATAGCGAAAACACACCAGAAATGATAAAGTCAAACAAAAATTGTCATATATGCCAAGTACTGCACCACTTCAGCAACGGTAACATGCTAAAATATGTAAGGGGCTACTGAGAGTAACTTTCAAATAATAGAATTAATGGTTCCAGCAGTATATGTGGAATCTGATAGTGGCACTTACTACACGAAGATGAAGACTATGCAAGTTGGAACAGCTTCATAGCAGACAATAACGAACGATGATAGTAGCTATCATAATTGATTAGTACCACGATGTGTAAGCAAGCAGTAGTGAGGTGCGTGTGCTAGTATGAATGTGTGCGCGTGTGCATTATATAAAACTACTTTTAATTAATATCAACAAAGCTAATTCAATTCATCAAACGGTCTTCAGTCCCCGACAGGACTCCAATGTCCAAAGGGTGCGAAGAATCCCCGATTCAATATTAGGAAAAAGAGTATCAAAATAAGCAGAACTTTACATAAGGATGGGGATGTAACTAAACAAATAGAGAGCCATGTGAAATGTGTGACGCATGTGTCAGAATAATAATGTTGCAGATTCAAGGAAGTGGGATATGTATAAATATGATACAGGCCTATGTCCCAACTGAAAATGCATTGAACGAAGAAGTTCAACTACTGTACAACCTATTCGAGAGTCTACTAAGCGACACTAAGAAGTATATCGTTAATATAGATAGTTAAGGAAGATTTTAATGTCAAAGAATGAGTCGACTACGTAGTAGGTTTTAGTTTGAAAATAAGAATTCATACAGGAGACTAGTGTACTTCTGCCAAGAGACAGAAAAAGTTATTATGATTTTATCTACTACCAGGATGGCTTCATATATGGACATTTATACAACACATCAAATTATTTTACTATTAACCACAGATTGCGCAATAGCGTATTAAGTGTCAAAGCACATGCGGGAGTTGACTTAGATTGGGATCATAATCCAATGGTAGTAAAAATGCGAATAAAATTTTGACAATATTCAAAAATGATGCAGCAGTAGAAATATTAAGTGCAGAACTAAAGAAAGGTTTTCATAAAATTGATATTAAGCTATTGAACAATGACGGAAAAAATATAAATATATTATAAGCAGCTCTTAACAAAAACATACAAGAAAAAATACAAATAAGGCGAGATAGCTAATTATTCACAAACAAAGTAACGTACAATCAACATCAACCTACGACTTCTTCAGTGCTACGTATGGACAACCCTTCTGTATGGTTGTGGAACATGGATGCTGCAGAGGTGATACTACAACAAAATTTGTACAGCCTTTACACGTAATATGTACATTACGCGAAAAAGTCTGAGATCACTAACATAAATTTCCTAAGTGATAATTGTGTCAAAGGAATTAAATGAGTTATTTATTTAAATATTTACAGTAACATAAAGCAATCATCGATACATAAATTAAGCTTTTATAAATTTATAAGGATAAAAACTTATTTTTTCATCGAAATGATGACCTTCGGCTTTAATAATGGTTTGGCAGATTCTGGGCATTCTTGTAATAAATGTTTGAAGAGCATCCTATAATATTTGGTTCATACAAACTTAAACACTATTCCAATTATTTTGTTAGTAATAATAATGTGTGCACTATCGAGAAGTACGTTTTAAATCGTCCAATAATTTTTAATGGAGATGATTTTGAAATATCCCATATCTGTTCAGTATTCCATTGATTTTTATCAAATTTCCAATTTTAGTTCTAAAACAAACTGTACTATAATATATTCATCGACAAGTTTTACAGATAATTTTCGAACGAATACCTTGCGTTTGGATCCCAGTTTTTCAAATTTAAAATAACCAGTCCATTGTGCAATAAGCCAATCTCTATAGGCATACGACTAACTCGAGCGTTTATTTCACGAATGAATGGTTTTCGCTTGACAACACAACATGTTATTCCAACAGTCCATTTTTGATGGAGCTTAGGCTAATTGTATCTGTGGGGTTCCTAAAGAGTGATAGTACATGCCCCCTGCTTCGTTTTCAGGAATCCTATTAACACCGTTATATGAACATACTTCTCTTCACAATTTGACGAAGTAAATAGCTTTTTCAGCACGTTTCTCAACACTTGACCCTTGTCTCGTTAGCACACTACACGAAATTTCTTTGCTTAAATATTGGTTACACTTCGAACTTCCCAATGAACACAAAATGAATAAAAACAACGCGAACAAGTGTAACTTAAGTTACTTACTTTAAAAAAATAAATAAGAAAGGCCCAAAAATATGAAATACAAAATACGAGAGGAACCAGTAAATAAGAAAGAATAAAAGAAGCGGCCCATAACAGGAGAATATGGAAAGAAAAATGTAGACCACAACAAACCCAACTCGACTCGCCTTATATCTAACAGTAGAAAGGCATAAGATGAAATAAGTATGCCATAATTAATTTAATAATTTTAAGAAAACATTTCGCTTCGTCGAATTTACTTAGAGCACCGAAGTATTACGTGTTTAAAAGATCGAGCTAATAACACTTAATACCAACCCCTATATACACTTTGCACCGAACTGACAGATGACCTTTCTCAGTTAGATGTTAATTAAAGAGAACAAAGCTAACGCCCAATATTATTACACATCTTTTCTTTCATGTTATATTAATATAATATTTTAAAAATTTTACAAAAAAACATCATGAAAAAAATTAAATATATTGTAGGCATGAAAGCATATCATAACATACCCTTTTGTTGTTTTGAGTCACCAACGAAATTCACATCTAAGAGATGTGTTGTCTACAAGTCAAGAAAATTACCCAACCACCGTATTGTGTGACAACATTTTATAAATAATCAACAGAAACAAAAAAGTTATTTCAATAAACAACATCCAATACATGCACTACGTCCACTTCAATGGCCAGAAACAGATTATTGATATGCAGAAGGAGAGTCTAATAACGAAACGTTCAGAACAACCAAGATTTTACATTGTCTATACCGATAAACAAGCAATGTGGAGAAACATAAAACTCCTGTATACTGTAGATCATTTAAAATTAAAATCAATCGACACTTTTCAGTTGACAGAACCACCAAAGGCATCCAGTAAGACCAATTCCGATAAAAAGATGAAGCTTTGAAATCAACATACCAAAAAAGACTAAATTGAGTAACTACATAGAAGAAGCCGCTTTTATATTTTCTCAGCAACGACACTTATTATTAGTAAAAGCAATTGACAATTAAAAGTGCTGCAGCTAGAAACAAGATCCCGTCTCTGCAGCAGCATAAAAAGAGGAGAAAAGATGTCGATAAAGAAGGAATAGAAGCAGGAAAGAGACGATTGTGTGACGAGACGCGTAAAAATCTGTTTATAATTCATCTTACTTCTCTCTTTTATGAGAGGTAAATGCAGTTTTATACTTTCCGAACATTCACGGAGCCAAAGACTAGTTTGTGACATCTCATTCTATGAAAGTTCTCTTTGACTGATCATAATTGGGCAATAAGATGAACCCTTACCTAAATTAAACCTAAGAAGAATCTCACTGTAATATTTTTGCACGTACGAGATGTGTTAATAAAGTAATGAGAGTGATTTTTAATCATTTTATTAGACTATGATAGTTACACTTCGACATTGTTCTCTTCAAAGTAATTGCCTTGCACAGCCATACATCTCTGGATACGGTTTTTCCACTCGTCATAGCAATGCTGGAACGCGGATACTAGAATCGCCTTCAGCCGATCGGTTACGGCCTTTTCAATTTTTGACATTGTCCGAAAATGACGTCCTTTGAGGTGCATTTTCGCTCGTAAGAAGAAGAAAAAGTCATATGAACTCAAGTCAGGTGAATAAGGGGGCCGAGGAGCCACAGGAATGTTTTTACTTGCCAAAAACTCATTAATTGAAAGCGCTGTGATAAGGCGCATTGTCGTGACGCAGGACCCAGTTGTTCTTGATGTTTAATTGCACACGCATAACCCTTTTTCACAGTCGTTAAATTACCACTCGGTAGAATTGTTAGTTGACCGTGTGGTCTTGAAGCAAAAACTCTTTGTGGACGATTCCCTGGTTATTAAAAAATAAATCAACATGTCTTTGATCATCGACTTGATCATCCTTGCTTTTTTGGCCTGGATGAGCTTGAAGTGTGCCATTCCTGGCTCTGGAGCTTTGTTTCCGGGTCGTACTAAAACACCCAAGTCTCGTCACCAGTAATGACACATTCCAGAAAACGAGGATCTTTTTCAGTTCGCTTCAAAAAGTCAAGGCACATGTTCCTCCGGTTGTCCTATTGTTGCAGCGAAAAGTTTTTCGGAACCATTTTTGCGCAGATTTTCCCCAATTCGTTGGCCAATATCTGATAAACGATGGTCTGCGTGAAATGCAACTCTTCCTCGATCGTTCTGACTGTCAGTCGACGATAAAAACCCTCAAGCTGTCGGATTTTGTCGACATTGGCGTCATTCCGTGCAGTTGCAGTTCATCGTCAACCTATCTCTTCCTTCTGAAAATGCCTTAAATCACCGAAACACCTGCGCCCTTAACAAAACAGTATCTCCATAGGCCTGCTGAAGTTTTGCAAACGTTTCTGTCGCACTGTGCCCAAGTTTGAAGCAAAACCGGATCGCACACCGTTGTTCGATTTTACTGTCACTCATCATCAAAACGCACTCGCCAAAAACGTTTTACGAAACAAATCGCTACAGAGAACAAACTGCCGCGCGAGCGTTTACAGATCGCACGGTACACTGTCTCATTACTTTATTTACACACCTCGTATAAAATATTAAATATTTTTCAGTCTACTATTTGTCTACAAACTAAAAGAAATGAAAAACTTCTGCACATCTACTGTCTACGTGTTAAAAACCAAACTGAAGCCAAATCCGTCAAGCCATGCTATAATTAAATTTGTAACTATAATAAACAAGGAAGCGTCGTGAATTTACAGTGGAGTATTTTTTCATAGCAATGACTATTGGCTCCACACTGTACCAACATCTAATACTTTGGAGAGGGTCAAGCAGGACGAATTTCGTAGTCCTTATATTCGGATCATTATGACGCTATGCGTATTGAACAGATAAGTGAGACAAATTTGCATTTGACCAGTTTAATATCTACATCATCACAATTTCCATAAATGGATACAAATTTGCAAGGTAACATATATTTAAAGATATTTGACAGTCTTAACTCGAGTAATATTGTCAAAACATATCAATACTACATTAAACTTTTATATGTACTTTACAGTTACGTAAGATAATTTTTCAATATAAATTCATCAAAATATTTTCTACAACACACTCTACAACAATAGTTTCCTTAGAACTTTTAGTATAAATTGCACATTTTGTCATTTTCGTAATTATGCAGTAAAAATAGATAACGGTTTCCTTTGTTGCTGTACAAAAATAACGTGCTCTTGGTTTTTCTTATTTTCTTAAGTAGATCTACTAACAAGTGAATGATATATTTGTCTTGGTGTTTTAGCAAACCTTTCCTTAAAAGTCCAAATAAAGCCTCTTTTGTTCACACTATCTTCTTCCATGCCCAAAATCAAGCTGCAAGTTTTACGATTTCATTGCACTGTATTTCTTATACAGGGTGTCCCAAAAATCAACCTCAAGCCGGAAACGGGTGATAAATCAGGTAGTAACAGTTATCAGAAAAATAATAAAAAAATCTTAGTCGTGTACTTTTAAAATTGTAGGCATTGAAAAAAAATTGAAAATATTGACACCCTGTGATGATCTTTCATGTATTGTGACTACAAATCCTTATTGTTCTTTTTTTTTGTGTGTGATATAACCCTGAATAACCCTTATGTAATTACAGTCTAAAATTAAAATAATTACCCAACCGTGCACTCAAAATTATTACATCGCCCAACTTTAACTGACTGTACTGAAAGAAAATGTACAACGCTATTTTGGCAAGTGACTTTAAAAAATGGCGCATTTAGTCCAGATTCCAAAATGGTATGACACTTGCTAAATTCATTCTTAAATAAGAAAAAAAAATTTTTTTCTAAAGAAACCCGATTTCAAGCTAATTCTTTTTACTCAGTTAATATGCTTCTAATGGACGCTAGGCTTTCTTTAAGTCTCCAGTTTTAAAGTACAAGTTTGAGTGAGACGGATAGTGACCCTATTTTGCCAAGTGTGAAGGAGACAGTTAGTGACGCCACTTTCACCAAGATGAGTGAGACGGATAGACACGCCATTTCGACTAGTGTGAGTGAAACGGATAGCGACGCCATTCTAGCCAAATAGTGAGACATAGGCACAATGGGCAATACTGCTGTACGTTACGCTCCTTCGTTTACTGGGCATCTTTCTGTATTCGTGCTTGCAACGTTGGCTTTGTTTATTGGACTTGATTGCGGTGTGACTTGGAATTGTTATCTGACTATTTCTGACGAACCTGACTTTCTTCTGAACTAAAGTGTCAATTGTTGATTACGTGATTGTGCACTGTGAATACCACCATCCCATCTCGGTACACTGCACAAAAATATGCTAACATGCACCTCATTTATGAAGAATACAAATGCAATGGTAGTGCTGCAGCTGGACTTTATCGTTAGACATATCAAAATGCTAGACGTTATCCAGATCACCGAGTGTTTACAAAAGGTGCACCGGTCACTCTCAGGGGGTCGATTTCCAAATCAAATGACTAGTGACGAAAGACCCCTCATGCCCTACGAGGACGAAATCTTACAAGAAGTCACACGTGACCCGAGCACCTCAGTACGTGGAATTGAAGCAAGGATAGGAGTACCCAAAAGTACAGCAAACTGAATTTTACAGAAGATGTAGGTCTGCATTGTGGCTGAAGACAAACAATTTGAATTAAATAAAATTTTGATTCCAGTAATTGAATTTTATTTAAAACTTAAAAGGAAAAATGAATCACTACTTGATGACCCATGGTGCCCTTTATTCTGGTAGTAATTCTTTTATTAATTCTTAAAACTTATACCTTAGAACTAGGGACGTAGAGAAAGCCTAGCGTCCATTAGAAGTATGTTAGCTGAGTAAAAAGAATTAGCTTGAGACCGGGTTATTTTAGAAAAAAAAAATATGTTATTCTTATTTAAGAATTAATTTAGCAAGCGTCATACCATTTTGGAATTCGGACTAAATACGCCATCTTTTAAAATCACTTGCCAAAATAGGGTTGTATATTTTCTTTCAGTGCAGTCAGTTAAAGTTGGGCGATGTAATAATTTTGAGTGCACGGTTGGATAACAAAAGTGATATTTTCTTTAAACCTGAGGCAGTTGTGTTTTAATTTTAAACTGTAATTACAGAAGAGTTATTTAGGGTAACATCACACACAAAAAAATGAAGAACAATAAAGATTTGTAGTCACAGTACATGAAAGATCATCACAGGGTGTCAATATTTTCAATTTTTTTTTCAATGCCTACAATTTTAAAAGTACACGACTAAGATTTTTTTATTATTTTTCTGATAACTGTTACTACCTGGTCTATCACCCGTTTCCAGCTTGGCGTTGATTTTTAGGAAACCCTGTATACATACAATCTAAAAGTATCTCAAAGTTTGCGGCAAACTTTCTGATGATGAAGTAAATTAGATTATTCGATTAATATCCATTTAAAAAGTTTTAAGAAGCAGCTTAAACAAAAGTAATTATGTGCAAGGTCAAATGCTTGATAACAACTCATTAAAACAATGAAATAATCTGACGTTAGTCGCATTGTTTAACTAGTCAGGTAATCTTATCGCCGGATGCATTGTAAAATACAGTTTGCCTGACGTTCCTATCATGGAAAATATACTCAGACTTTAAAAAAGATAAATGTCATCCACACAAAAATGTTCAATTGTACATTATTTGCGTTGGAATCGAAATTAATTTCTTCCTTTAGGTTAGTTTTCGTAATTTAATAATAGTACTATTTATTAAATTTAATCGTTATGTTCGTTCTTATTTATTTTTTCTCATATTTAGAATTCTATTCCTTTTCGGATAGTCATAAGCAATTTCTTAACTCTCAGAAAAAGAAAAGATAGAATTGTAAGAACTGTATTATTATTTAACCCTTTCTATTACATGATCATCAATTGGAAACAAATTTATTTTATTGTCACAGTAGTAGCATTCCAATTAAAATTAATTATTCAGTAATAGTTAGTTCGGGCTAGAAGTTATATTTGGTCACTAGATTCTTTGGAGTTCCTACTGAGACCGCAATTGAAACATCAATAGCTTGTAGGATATTTGGTTGGATCGTGATACGTAGTCTATGAGTCAATTCAAAAACACCATTCATTGCAAAAAAGTATTGTTCCTTTAGAGAGCCCAGCCTGAATATTGGGAGATAGTTTAAATGATACCGTACCACGTTTACTCTTATACTTGTAGCATTCATTGGGCCAGCAAAAGCAACAGAGAAAGATTCTTCATTCGAAATTGAGTAGAAAGATTGGTAGAGCGCAAGAAAAACTTTATACCAGTGCCCAACCAAACATTACAGGAAATCCATGATAATGTCAAGAAAATTTTAAATCAATTGGCCCCTATAGATGAGGGAACATTCCGTCTCAAGCTGAAATCAAAGATTAAGATGTAGTGGCAGAAGTCAATTGGAGATCCCAATGATTAGGATAAAGAGGTGATTATTGAAATTAGTAATCTATTATATAGTTCAGTCTTGACAGAAACAACAAAGGGCAAGCCGAAGAAGGAGTCCTGTAAATTACTAAAGATTAAACTTCAGTGAAGATTTCAAAAACTCGTTGTTACAAAGGCGAAATCTCCAAATCCGGGATAAGTTCATCTAGTGACTTGGTAATTCAAAATTATCCGTTAGCTATGACAACCTATAAGAACCGATTTCAAAAACCAAAGATGTTAAGAAGTCTATATTTGGGAACTTCAGAAATTGTAATGCAAAAACTCAAAACCTAAAATTATTAGATCTATTAGATAAATCATTAGCCCACTTCGATGGAATCAATTCATTAGGAGTCTGCACCGATCCATCAGAATTAGTATTATTATAAGAAATGTTTATTACGTAGCAACGAAGTCTATTGTATGAGAAGGATGACAGTAAGAAAAATCCTTCAATTACAGAGGTAGATTACCTGTTTTAATTTCTTACTGCAGTGATAGAAACGGAGCAAAAAGGGTTCTAGCTAAGTCAGGATACATGTTAAAGGAAATTATGAATCCAATATCACTGTGGTTGCAACGTTGGTGTTGCCTAAAATTGACAGGTGCATATTATGTGAAAAATCAAATCAACGTAGTACTGAATAATTAATTGAAATCTAAACAGTGTTTTATTTACCTCAAAAAATTACTTTTCAACTAAGAAACGCTATGCTATCATGTGTCCCCAGAAGTCCACTTGTTCAAAAATATATAAAGTTGCAGATAATATGGATTGACTCAGTAAAGATGAGAAATACGATCCATCAACTTCAGCAACAACGAAACGATACTCCTATCACTACCCAAAATTTTGTATCAATTTGATAATGATGTTAAAAGTAAGCTGATAAAAGTTATCGACAAGACCATTGATAAAAAAATTGAATATCTCAGATATCAAATCATCAAATTTAGAAATACATGTACCAGTTAGTAGTGATCTCTACGAATCATTATGTCAGATGGAAGGTGTGAGCTGGAGAATACGCTGGTAGCACGGAAGGTTCGTTCTGGATAGATCTCAATTGAGGGTATTTTAACGTATCTAACCAGTTACAGTTATTTTAAATCGCTAGTCAGCATGGTTACCGTAAATTAAGATCGATTCCTAATACAAATGTGGAGATTAGAAGCCATTGCCATTACTGATCTAGTCAAGGAGTATGGAGCAGCAGAGAAATAGAATTCCAAATCTCAGGAGTTCAATTACAAGACGAAAGCAAGTTAAGGTGCCTTGAGTATGTAATAAAGCTAGTCTATCAACAAACTAAACTGTTGCTCCAAAAAGATTAAATAATGCAACTAAGAGTCAGAATAGTGTCAATATAAAACTCTAAAGTATACATTCAATCAATAAGAAGAAGTAGGGTTAATAGACAAAGTAAATATTGATGGTAAAGTTCATGTACATTTTTTACCCCACCGACAAGTGTTCAAACCACAAGTATCACAACTGCAGTCAGACTGGTATTTCACGCTTAACTTGGATAAAGAATCAAAAAATAAAATTAATCTTATATTTTTTGTAAGATTCAAGGAGAAATCTGTTGCCGGAATTCTAAGTGGTTGGGACCAAACGACCCGATCGATTTCTTAAAGCTGTTGAAAGCGAAAAGATTGTAGTTCATTACAAGACTGATTCCACCACTGCTTTTGCTTGTATTTTGAGAAATGTAGTTTACAAACTTCTATGGAAAATAGTGTGAAATCCAGCACATCTTCCTTTCTGCGGATGTTTGCTGAAGAATCTTCTAGGCTTAAAATGGTGGTAGGAATCTATATGGCTCAAATAAGACGAGAAATACTGGCGTAATTCCAAAGTTACTTATGACAAAAAGAATATCAAAAAAGTAAGGAAACCAAAGTTGTGTGTTGCGACTGCTGCTGTATAATAAGTATCTGAACCTGGATTTTTTAGTTTAAAAATAATGTTCGTGTTTTTTGGGTATGTTTGGAGATTCATCAATAATACAAGATTGCCCAACAACAGCGAATAAATGCAAATTATCTAACAAGATGTGAATTGAAGAAAGGCAGACTAGATCTTATGTGCAAGATCCATTCAAGCCTACTCATCAAGATGCCAAAATTGAAGACTTTGAAAACGATTTCGGATAGAGAAGAAATGACGAAAGTATTTTAAAAAAGGTTTTAATATTTTAAAAATTCTGTTCTTTTTCAAGTAAACATCCTTATGTTCAACAATTAGTCCAGTACATCCATAAAGCCTATTGCCATTCCGGAGCGCAATTCATCCGAAACACGTTAGTGAATCCAGCTTTATTATCATTAGCCAGAATTAAATCTGCAAGTGGTCATAAGTATGGAACAATTAATTATACATGTGTTATTTATGGAGGTGTTTATTTAGATTGAGCTCCTAGTCTCATTACAAAAATTTACGTGTTTCTTTGGATTGTACACTACAATTTATAGTGATGATAAGACCAAATTTATGGGGCTGCAAAAAATAAACTAAACTTTTATTCCACTCTCCTCTCTATCGAGGGAGAGACTAATGCAAACTGTAAGAAACTCAGATAATTAAAAATTGTGCTGTAATTACATCAAGATCTTAGGCCATTAAGACCAGCTATGTTTTGCAAGATTTTCCTATTATTGAGATACCGAAATATAATCAAATTCGAGCTAACGATTTACAGTTGATCAATAGAAAAATCCAAAATCTACAAGAGGCTCTAAAACAATGATTTTGTAACTAATAGTTTTATCGGCTGTACAAAAACAGAAAGGCCCAAAGTATAACGAAGACTGGGGATTATAAATGTGGTTTTCGTAGAGTTGAGTAGCAATTGGAAAACATCGTTAAACTAAAAAGATGGTCAGACCCGTTGTAAAATTTCGTTAGCAAAACGATTCCTTGTCCGTCCACTTCAACGCATATATTTAATAGATGTTAAATCATCAGATTTAGTGACTAAATTAAACCAAGATAAACTAAATCAAAAAAGAGAGAGAAGAGACGATACAAAAATTAAAACAAGATGTGATCAAGTGTGAAGAGTACTTTTCCTCAAAGCGTTTGGAAAGTTTCGAGAGCAAATGTTGGGATCAAAATTAATTTCTTCCTTTAGATTATTCATATTTGCTTTATAATGCTATCTATTTTTTAGTTTGTTTATAGGGACTGGAAAAGAAATGATTGTTTCATGTTTCTAAATGATTTATTTTTGTGTTCGTTTTTTTATTTGACTTTTTATATTCAAAATTCCATTCTTCTTGAGTGGTCATAAGAAAATTCCTAATATTCGAGAGAAATATATGTAAACTTTAAGAACTAGAATCATTATTTAATTAACCCTTTCTATTATCTGGCTATCAATTGGAAAAAAAACTGATTTCAAATAATCAAAAATTATGAGACTCGTCACAATTTATGTTATTATCACGTTAGTAGAAGAAATTAGTTATTCAATGACAGCCAGTTCCGAAACGGACTTGTCTTTGCTCACCAGAGTCCACATCAGAATATTTATGTGAATATAAGGGTTAAAAAAGAATAAATGGTATGATTACGAGTATCCATAGTATAAATCTGTTGCTATTGCGTAGAGACCATCCTAATTTTTTAAAATTGAAATGGAAAAATAAAAATAATACCGATAATGGTGTTCAATATGCACGATTATGACACTTCTATAATACAATTCTTCAGCACCGGACTCTAAATGTACTCTACTATTAAAAGTACCTGGAACATCATCTCAGTTGTAGTGCAGAGAAAATAATTTCCTTCTATAAAGAAGGTATTTGGATTTTTTCAGAGACTAAAAGAACATGTTGTATGTCACTTTTCAAGTAGTATCACTGTTTCTGCTATTAAAGTGGTACAAAAGTTTTTTTGAGTTGTTAGATTCGGCTCTAAATAAACTGTTGAATCAATTCAACTATTTGATAAATTGTGAAATTGTGGTCGTTTTTCGGCATTATTTATATTATCTTGGAACAAGATAAGTCGAATAAGTCCATATGTCAAAGACTGGTGCTGCTGCAATTGGATAATGCCAGACCCCCCCCCCCCCCGCTATACGGCCCAAAGAACTTGGCAAGAATAAAGAAACGCCACACCCCGTCTATAGTCCTGATTTGGCACCATCAGATCATTGTCTATTCTAATTTATAGCTCACTTTTTAGCCGGATATCAACTTTGTTAACTCGTAGTAAATATAAGACACCCTTCTTATATCAGTTCTTTGATTCCAAGTCACAAGAGGGGTATCAATGAGACATATAGGAAACTTGGCTCATAGCTAGATTGATACTACACAAAGGTATACAATTCGTTTTTAATTTTGTTCCTGCTGCAAAATATAAAAAAAGTTATATTAAAAAACGAAGGGACTTTTGCACCACTATAATATTTAGAGCGTTTCAGAAGTAGGTATAACAGAAAATGATAAGAGGGGTTATATAAAGAAAGCTGTTCCCAAACAAAATTTTCTATATGAATATTCCGATATTTTCCTTGATAAAAGATTGGTTAAAATTGGTAATAAAGTTATAAAATAATATATAGTATTAAACAAATTTACTATTAAAGTTAAGTATATTCATTTTTTGTGCACTTTGTCTTTACTAATACTACAATTATTACTTTAATAGAACAAACAAAAGTAAGAAAAAAAATTCTCAGAACCCCTGTTATCTAAAATTTTAAAGTCCAGGCTTTTTATTAAAATTACTAAACGCTATCTGGTGCATGATAAAGTTAGAAATTCCCTATCTGGTACATAACTAATAGCAATTCAAGTTGGTGCTACCTTTTCCACAGGCAAAACTTTTTTTTTGGATTACGACACTATTAGGTATGTAGACAATTTTTTAAATACAACAGCGACCATTTCCCTAATTTCCCTTGAACCGTAAGGTGCATTCTTGTAGACAAGCAAATGGTCAGTGAATCTTTTGAACGAAAAGGCAGTAAGATTTCTCTTCTGGCTACATTTCACTTATTAGTTTTATATTTAATAGGTTTTATCAATATTTACATTCATTACAATAAGTCGACTTCAAAAGTTTAAAGTTGATACTAAATTAAAAAAAAGAGAATGAGACATCCAGTAGACAAGTTTATTTGTTATTAAAATCTGCAACATGACGTATAAATATTGTCGACATTGCTACCATTAATGGCGATGCTTGTTTAAAAACGATCAATATCACTAAATACATATTAGCATTGATATTCAAAATTACTATAGCGTTTTCTTAAGATGATATACAACTTTTACAGTTTCGTAGAACTAGAGATCATCACTTGACTATTTCTGTATACAGATATTAATTTAGAATTTAGATATTATTAGCAAATTTACAGATGTAATCCAGCTAAAGGCTACGCCGCATATTCAAACATACGAGAAGGCAAAATATTGAAACTACAAATAGAAAAAACATGAAGTAATGTGTTTCTTCAGTTCCAATGTGAAAACTAGAGTTCTTAAAATTGTAAAGTTAGAAACAACATAAAACTATGAAATTTTCTCTAATCCCAAACGCTAGTACTCTTTGTCATTCCATGATCCTTCTTCAAAGTTCCCATCTCTCATGTCCTCTTGCACTTGTTTTATCTTCTTATCTTCTTTTTTCTATATCATTCATCGATGTTGAGTTCTTCTGCGTTCTGTTTCTTATTTCTGCATTCGTTACCTGTTCTAGTCTCGACACTCTACATCCTCTTCGAAGGAAATCTATTTCGACTGCATTTATTTGTTGTCTATGTCTTTTGGACAATTTCCAAGTCTCCGAGCCGTATATTAGTATACTTAGCACTATACTATTGTAGATTATAACTTTTGTGTTATTATACATGCTTTTTGACTACAGTAATGAATTTAGTCTTTGTATAGCTTGTCTAGCCTGCCCCTCTCTACTCGTGATATCTTTATTTGAATTTGCTTCTGATGATGTTATGCTTCTTAAGTATTTAAAGTCATCACATTTTACGATTGTATTTCCGTATACTTTCAGATTGTTTCCACGCTCTTTTGTTGTTAGATATTCGGTTTTTTATAATTGATTTTCAGGCCATTTGCTTCATAGGTGTCTATAAGCTTTCGCATCATATATTTTATGACGTATTCATCACCCGCTATTATCACTTGATCATCTGCAAATAATAAGGTATATATATATATATATATATATATATATATATATATATATATATACAATCGTCTTCTATTGGTAGATCCATATATCTGCATTTTATTTTCCATTCCTTGTTGTATTCGTTATATTTTAAACAAGGTGGACGACGGACATCATCCTTGCGTACTACTTTATTCGTTTTAAATAGATCTGTGACTTTCTTCGAGATCTTGATAACATTTTTCTGATCTTTATATTTCTATTTATTATATCATATATATATATATATATATATATATATATATATATATATATATATATATATATAATGGTGGTTAATATTTGTGGTTGTAAAGATTTGAAGCAGTTTTTGGATAGCAACAGTATTAAACGCTTTCTCCAAGTCTATGAAGATTAAACGGGTAACTAACTTCTCTAGTTTCCTCTTTTGTAGTGTTTGCTTTAGGGAGTAAGTATTATCTGTGCAAGACGTCCTGAAGTAAACCCATTTTATTCTTCGACTATTGCTATTTCTTGCTCCACTCTTCTTTATTATTCGTCCGTACAATCTTCCTACTGTGGCTAACACGCTTATTCCTCTATAATTTTCCAGTTATTCCTTAATCCTTTTTTATGGATTGGCGTGAAATATCCTACCTTCCAATCATTCGGTAGCTCTCATGATGTAAAAGACATCTATTAAATATGTAGGTAAGGATTTCATATGTTTTAAAAGATGCGTGTTTTAATAACTCAGCAGGAATATCTTCAGGGCCGGGAGCATTTCTGTTTTTTTGATCCCGAACAGCTTCTTTTACTTCCTTTTCTGTTATTTCGTTTAGGTATTCTAGGTTTATTGGTTATCTCTGTTGTTCTCCTTGAATACTTGCCATATTTGCCACCATAAAAAGACTAACATACAAAAATATAATTGTGTATCTAATGTGTGGCGACTTTTACAAGGTCTCATTGATGAAACCTTATAGAACATTGAAAAACATGAAAATAATTGAAGTATATTTTGACAAGTTGTCCATGCATGAATCACGTTCTAAAAATAATTGTTAGCTTTTTCAAGTTTACGTTGCTATTGATCTAGCTATCAACATTGTACCCCAAAAGAAGTCCTTTTTGCACATGAATATTGTCTATCTTGATAACTCGAAAAAATCTTAGAAACAGGCCATTCAAATTCACCAATATTTAAGATTCAATTTTGACTAAGTTTTGATTCACATTTTGAAGAATGTTCCACATAGATTACTTTTTTATATACCCCTTTTTCCTTTAAATACATTTGAATCAGCGAATGGGTAACTTTGGTCCTGTTGCTATTTGAACATGAATTATTCTACCTAATTGTTGCTTTCAGACCGCTTTCGTCCTAAACAGTGTTGGGCATTAATCAATTACTTTTTAATCAATTAATCAATTAATTAAAGAATAATTGCCATTAAATTTAATTGCAACTAAGTTTTAATTTTAGGTAACAATTAATTTATTTGCAATTAATGCAATTAGTCATAACTAAAAATTTAATTGTCATTCGCAATTAAATATACCTACCTATGATTTTGCATGTGGCAACAGGTTTAGAGTCCGCAAGGTAACAGTGACGAGAACGGTATGTTCTTAACGATTAGCGTGATGTATTTCTGCTCAACAGAATATTAATCTGAGAATAATAGCATACATAGTATGCATTGCAATACTTCGTTGTTTTTGTTCTCGTCAATAAAACGTTAATGCGAGAAATAAGTTTTGATTCTTATTTATGGTATACATGTGAGAATTTTCCGTGTAGTTTTAGATTTACTAAAAGTAATCTTTTGTACTTTTGACACGTTTGTTGGTGCTTGATCAAAGAAAATATCTGAAACGAGAAAAGCCGAATTCAGTAATATATCGACAAATACTTCTGATACTATTAATTGACGAAACATTTTTTAAGTATTTACCGCAATAATCAACGTCCAATAAAATCATAGGTGATTGAGAAATGCCGTTCTCATATTATAAAAGTTAAATCACGTAAAACGTAAACATGAATAAGATTGGGTCAAAGAATATAAAGCGTATCAAAAAAAAAATGAGCGAAGGAGGTTGCATTAGTGTATAAAAACATACCAGAATAAAGCAAACAAAAAAGCCAGAGCGCTTACACAAGAAAAATTTGACGAAAATATAGTCCAACACTTTATACATTCTATGATTCCATTAAAGATATAGAAGACCCATATTTTTTGACAATATGGGTCTTAAACTATTAAGTCATCGAACTGTAGGACGTCGTATTGGAGGTTACTTCGAAGAAGAAAATACTAAAATACAGCCGCAGTTGCAGAGCGTTGACTACGTGTGTAGTACTATTGATATTTGGTCAGGCAAGAAAAGGAGTTTCATTTTCGTTACTACACAATAGATTACACAGGATTTACGTAGAAAGTCAGCAGCATTGGCATATCACAGGTTTAGAGACACGCATAGTTCTGAACGTATATCTGAAAAAATAAAAGAAATGAATACTGATTTTGATCTTGACTTAAAAAAGTAGTTGCGGATAACGGTAGCAATTTTGTTAAAACATTTCAAATATTCGGAGTACAACTGAGTAATATTGACGTTGTTGAGATTTTCTATAAGGTATCAGTAACGAATTTACTTAACTCTGAATGTTGCCCTGAAGAAGAAACATCACCCTCTTTTAAAAGAATCGGACATAGATAAACTTAATTCATTACCTGCATATCTACAGTGTTGTGCCATACACTAAGGTTGTGTGCAATTACTGATGCCAACCGAATATTAAGCAAAAAAAAATACGCTATTATCAGGCATATATATAATGATAAAATGCTATTTTCAATGGAAAGCTGCGGGTCGACCAAGAACAGCTAAAGTCATTCAAGACGTGCTACAACATACTTTGAGTATGCCTGGTAAAACTAGACGAAATAGCTTGTTCAATGCACTTCAGAAAATTTTATCAATGAAAGAAGAAAATTTACAATTGCATACGGCCTTAAATTTAAAAAATTGTTATTAAAGATAACGAATTCGAAAATATATAAGAATATTTGACGTGTGCTGCACCACAAAGATCTTGATATTTTACTAAGTGAGAGCAACGCTTATCATGTCTTTTGGATTTACTGAAAAAACTACAAAAAATTAAGAAAAATAATACTTTTATTTACTGTACGTTTCTAATTTAATCATACATACAAAGTGTTCAAACGAGATTTCAAACATTTTATAATACTACTGCCCCAAAGTCACAATATATTGTGACAGGTGTTTTGTCTTACCCTCGTTTTAAAAATAAGTGGTTGACTTGTTTGAAGCACACTGAGCGGAATCCATATTATTAAGGTTTTTAAAATTGTCATCTCAAAGGAAATAAAAGAAGAGCCTAAAACATATCATGTTTTGTTTTTAGTTTTTTCTCCAATTCGGATTCAGATAATGAAACTTCAATACCATCTACAAGGTTTTCGGATATATCCCTGACAAAAGCAGATTTGCTAATGTTACAGATTTTTGCAGAGAGAAGCAGATAGAAGAATTGGTGCATTGAAATAAAAAACATTTTCATTAAATGTAACACACCTTCACCTTTATCTGCAGCAGTAGAAAGACTATTTTCATATGCGACCATGACTAATCTGGTAAAAAGTCACAGGTTTTCAGATCAGATGTTTGAAAAGAGTGTTAAAATACAATTTAAATTATTGTAAAAATAATTGATGACTATAAATTTTATTTAAGCATTCCCGTTTAGTGTTCGTCAAATTGAGTCACTTAATAATAAAATATGTCAGACTTGTACGTTATCTTATTAGATCCCTCGTATAGTTGATTTTATTCGAAAATTTATTCTTTTACATACAAATCGTATCACATCACCTATAATGTAAAAACAATTAATTGAGCCTAACAGAACAGGAATAGATATACTAGTACTAGCAGAGACAAAGAAAAAAGGGAAAGGAGAAAAGATATTAATGGATGGACACAGGTTAATATACACCGGAGTGAAAGGAAATGTAAGAGTGGCAGAAGGCGTGGCATGCATTATAAACAGGAATTTGAGTGATAAGATCACAAACTGGACAGGGTGGTCAGAAAGAATTCTCACGGTAAAACTAGAAATGCAAGGAAAAGAAAGAATAACGATAATTGCAGTCTATGGACCAGATGAAAACGAGAAAAAAGAAGTAAAAGATAAATTCTGGGATGAATTAACAATGATAACAGAAACGAGCAAAGGGAAAATATTCGTAGCAGGTAACTTCAACAGTAGAGTGGGAAGAGAGAAATGATACATAAAAGGTGATAGGAAAATTTGGTGAAGATAAAAGGAATAAGAACGGAAAGAGATTAATAGAATACTGCTCCCAAAACAACCTGATTATAGCTAACTCGTTCTTCCAACATAAAAAGATACACACATACACAGGAGAGGTTAAAAGTAGAGATGAGAGATCTATATTAGAATACATAGTAGTAGAAAAAAACAACAGACATACAGTGAAAGATGTTAGAGTTAAAAGAGGAGCTGAGATATACAGCAACCATTACCTATTAGTAGGAAAAATAAAGAGGCCAGAAGACCAGAAGCAAACAGTAAAAGAAGAGTACACAGTTCAGAAAGAAACAATAAGAATCTATAAACTACAAGAAACAGAAACAGCAAGGGAGTATGAGAACATAATAAGCAGAGACCTACTGGTAGATGAAAAGAAGTTTGAACAGTTAAAGGTAGAAGAGATGTGGAACAAGATAAAGAATACTCTATTAAAAGCAGCAAGGTACGCATGCGGTGTAATTAAGACAAACAAACATATGAAAAGAACCGCCTGGTGGAACGAAGAAATAAAAGGACAAGTTAAACTAAAGAAGAAGAGGTGGACAGACTACTTAGGGAAAAAATCAGAAGATACCTACAATGCGTATAAAGAACAGGACAATAGTAAAGCACATGGTGAGAGAAGCGAAAGGAAAGGCGTGGAAAGACTTTGGCAAAAAACTAGAAAAGAACAGTAGAGCAAACCAGAAACTATTTTATAAAGTTTTAAAAACCTAAAGAAAGGAAAAACAACAGAGAACACAGTAATGAGAGATAAAAATGGAAAGGTATTGATAAAATCAACAGAAATAATGAACAGATGGAGGCAATATTTTCAAGAACTTCTACAGACCCCAGTCATGATTAAAGAAAAAAGTACACAGACAGAAGATAGACGCCAGAATACGGGAAATGAAGAAGAAGGTATAATGGAAGAAGAGTTAGTAACAGCATTAAAGAAAATCGAAAATGGAAAGTCACCAGGACATGACGGAATTACAGGCGAAATGTTAAAAAAAATGGGAGAACAAGGAATTAAGACACTACTAAAAATGTTTAATAAAATATGGAAAGAGGAGAAAATACCAAAAGACTGGGAAGTAGGACAGATTGTCCCAACATTTAAGAAAGGAGATAGGAAGATATGTAATAACTACAGAGGCATAATGCTGCTCCTTTAAAACTGTATGAACAAATACTTGAAGGTAAACTCCGAACTGTAATAGAACCAACGTTATCAGAAGCACAGAGCGGTTTCCGTAAGGGTAAAAGCGTACAAGACCACATATTTACTGTTAAACAAATAATTACAAAAACACTCCAATACAACGAGAAAGCTGCCTTTGCATTTAGTGATCTCGAGAAAGCTTTCGATAGAACGCCTAGAGAGAGTGTGTGGAAGAGTTTGAGCAATAGAGGAGTAAGCCCAAAAGTAAGGAGGGTAATTAAAAGTTTGTACCAAAAGACAAGGAATTACGTGATAAATAATAACAGAATATAAGAAGAGTTTGACACAAATGAAGGTCTAATACAAGGAGGGGTAATGAGCCCGGTACTATTCACCATCTTTATAGACGAAATAATACGAACATGCCACCAGAGAATTAAAGGGTTAAATGTAGGATACAGAAAATTACAACCTACATTCATACAAGATTGTGCATTTGCAGATGATATTATAGTAATGGCAGGAAGAGAAGAAGAACTACAGCGAAACTTACTGATATGGAACGAAGAATTAACAGATAACGGAATGAAGATGAATATCAGTAAAACAAAAGTAATGACCATTGGGAAAGATCACCATAAGATAAATATACAGATAAATGGAGAGGAGATCGAACAGATAAAAAATTTTAAGCATCTAGGGGTTACTATCGATGATAGTGGAAGACAAGAAATAAACATAACTGAACGGATAGAGAAAAATATAACCAATTATATTATGCAATGAATGTAACCTTTATAAATAAACGAGAGGTGTCACAAAAAACCAAACTTTTCATTTTCAACCTCGTATCGTTTTGTAGCGAACATTTTATGCCATTTGAATACCTGGCTTCTTTATCCTACCGAACAGTTGACGTATCTCAAACACTATTTTAACATCTTCCCCCGTTAAAAAACGTTATTGAAACTCGTGCCGTGGCACTAGTTACTGCCAATTTAATCATCGTGATTGATACAGACAAAATATTGTGAAAGGATGATCACCCATTTCAAAATCATTAAGTTTAACTTATCTACGAAGTTACAATTCTCTTCAATTCTTTAAATGTAAATAAACATTTTAATAGTGCTCTTTATCTACATTTGCTACTCCAAACAAGTGGTAAACAATTTTAAATTAAAAGTAGGCGCAAACGAGAAGTTTTATCAATAGTTTTTCGTTAAAAGCAATGACCTATCTGTAAAAACAATTTCTACTTCAAACCTGTTATCTTTAGTAATAGAGCAATAGAGTAATACAACAATAATAGCACAATCTGTGACAAGTTTAAGTGTAATGCTTAAACATTGATTGTCTAATTTTTCCCCGTATATTCTTAAGATTACCTTATTTTATTAAGCAATCAATAACTTTTCAACATATGGATAAAAAATTTGCGCAAACATAACAGCGTCGCTAAGTTTCTTCAAAATAATAAAATCTTTTATTGATTAATTAAAGATCTACAATGATAGAATTAATTTAAAAAAATTCACATATTTCTTATGCACCATGTAACGCTTCAGTGGAATAAGCTGACTGCACTGATTGTAAGTAGCAATATTTTGCTTTATTTTTTCTTTTTAAATTGGCCCAAAAATCATAGAAATCATTGTAATGTTTTTCTTCTATTTTGCTGCAAAGGAAGCTTTTAGCACAAACAGCCGTTCCGGTATCTACTGGCTGAAATTTCCAATTCTGCTTCAAAAAATGCAAGTTCTCGAATTCTTATTGCCAGTTACACCAAAATCTGTTTGAAAATTTCATTTTCTTAATGTACGAAGCAGAATCAATATCTGTTATTAAAGGTTGGTTGTAGTAATAGTGTAGTTGTCACGTATTTCCGACCAAAGCTACATAGTAATCATCCCAATGTTAAATTGTCGCCGAATTCTTCAAATGTAAATTATAGCCTTTGCCTTGCTCTTTAGTAATCTCTGGATTGGCATATTTTGGTTTACGTATAATACACAAGTCCAGTAAAAGTGTCTTAGTGGCTTTGTGATCATAGTGAAATTTTCTCTTACAGCACAACCAACTTCTTCATTTGAGTTGCTTAACTTTCTTACCGAATCCAATATTACCGACTGCCTTTTTTTCAAAGGTAGTAATCACTTCGACGCTTAAAACCCATTTGAAAATATCATTTACAATATTCACAATATCAGTATTTTTTGTTAAATATTTTCTCTCCATGAACAGCTATTTTTTTATGAAAATTACAAAGTGACTTTGAAAACTGAAATATGCAACTATGACCACTGTAGATTATAAACAAATTAAGTGTATCAGTCTACAACATTGCTTTAGTGTAACAATTACAAATTTATAACGTGCAAATTTTTCCCAAACGATGATGCTTGGTTATTCATTCTAATCAATCAAGTGTCCTTGTCCTGGATAATGGATTATTCCACAAAAAGAAATATTTGGATGAATAACATCATATAAAAACACATACCTAATTAAATTGATAAAAATCAAACAGAAAAAGTTAGATTTTTTACTTAATTCCAGTTTATAATTGGAATTTTGCTAGTAACGAAATAGGATAAGAGCTTATACTATCGGTTCAAGCTGGTTGCATATCTTTTTATTAATATTGCTTTCCCTTTTCCGCTTATAGTCACTTTAAGCCAAAAATCTTTTATTGAAAATAATAATTTTTTTAGAAAAATGCAGTCGTAGTCCAATATTTTTAGTTTATTTTTGATTAACCCTTCAACTCAACAACAGCCATAGTCTTTGAGAATAATAACTATCCCGTTTTGTGTTAATTGTAGCAGTATTTCTATTTTTGTAGGCTTTGTTGTTACAATGGAACAATACAACTTAAGTTGCTATAAAACATTCATAAATGTTATGATAAAACTAATTATAATTCCATTTACAATGACCAATAAAAACACACAAATTACAAGGCTAACATGACAGTAATTGTTAATAAAAAATGTTAATAATTTGCTCTAGTTATAATTAAATTATATTGGTGTGCTTAGTATAGTCTCATAATGTAATTAATAGTTCTATGTAGAAATCGCGCTCTGGAATGGTAAAGTAAATCTACTACAATTTTCTGAAGATTTTTTTTTCATAATTCTAAGAATACTACCGAGCTAGACTTAGCTGTGTTCTATTTAGAAAAATGAAATCTTAAACTAAAGTAGTCGGATGCTATACAACGCTTTTACATGCTAATGATGCAAGTGAATATGCCTTAATTGGAACAATCAGCAGAGATGCCATTTATATAAGAAAAAAAATAGAAGCATTTAGCCATTTAAACAAGGTAAGTCGTCTCTATTTTTTTTAATAAATACAGACCTTTGGTGACCCTTTCTTATGCAATATTAGTTGATTGCGTCCCACAGTTTTCTACCACACCCTTCATCTTTCAGTTGTTTTAATCATATACCACTCATGAATGTTACTAACACGAAAGATACAGGATGAACGTTAAATCTAGAAACAAAGTTCAAGAGATGAGTTCTGAAAGGGTAAGAACTACAAAAGTACATATAAATATATGTTTCATAATATATGGTCATATTATCCGTACGTGTAAGTCATGTTGTTGATATGAGCCATTTTAACAACACAGAATTTTTTGTAATTTTCAGTAACCTCAATTAAATAACTACAAATATTTTAGAATTTAAAAAGTTCAAAAGAAATGCCTCTAAAACTTTGACATTATAATAATATGTACTTAAGAATAAAAATAAATTTTATATACTAAAAACTGTTGATATTAGGGTTGTAACATGGAAAAATTTCTTGGATCTAGCTAATCTCGAGAAAAATAGTAAATAAATAGGGTAGAGTGCTTAATTCGAAAATCTAAATATTTATGTGCATTACTTATCTCTAGTTAAATCTAGACTTAATTTTTCTTATACAAAAAATATATATAACAAAACTTTGGAATTATTGCATTAATATAAAAGTAATTTCAGTTCAGCAAGATTACGTAGGATCTAGCAATTAAACGCATATGGTATATTTTGGTAGTGGAGATGGTTAGGTCCATTCATTAGTTTCACAGCCACGTGGTAGTATCTTGTTTAACCAATGACCAGCGTCTTCAACCAAACTTCTTATACGCAGCTGTTATAAAATTTCAAACCGCGATTGAAATGAACAGAATTAAGACATCGGTTTAATACCACTTTGGAACAGCCGTTTCTGCAATGGTAATTTCGATCTCAAATATCAACCCTAGTCAGAACGACTCCTCGCCGTTGATTTAGATCGGCTGTAAGAGTTAGGTAATCTGAAACAACATACACATATACTTGTAGGCACTAGGTTATGTATTAAAGCAAAACCAATGGATATTTGACAATTTCAATTAATGATAGTTAATGCCGCTCGGAAACTGCCCTTTTGTTGATCTCCTATCATCCTATAACGCCTACCTTAATTCCACCGTAACAAGAGATGCGAAGTAGTGGCTTTACTGTGACTAACACAAACAGCAGTGAATAGAAAAGGCAAACAGCTACAGCTTCACCCAAATCGAGAACTGTACCCGTAGATCATGTTCTGTTTTTGGTGGGATTCATTGGGCATTATCCACTCTTACTACCGCAAGACACCACCAAGACAACTATAAGATATTTGAAATTGATGCCAAATCCATCAATTATTTTCTTTATATTAATGTAAATAACGCTAACGATTACAATTATTAGTAAAGAGTAGATTAATAACATGTTACCTCTCCAGTCTTTCCTTTCTAACATAGACGGAATGTAAAAGAGAGAAAGGAAATAGTAGACTCTGCACTTCATTTACAACTTTAAACAATTCTTAGAAAGTATACAACATCTTCATCCATGATATATCGGTATAGTGGTGTTAATAACGTAACATCTTCAGATGTTACACATCTTGGTTCTAAAATAGAGAATAGGGACAAAACACAGAGTGAAAAATGGAAAAAATTAAAATACCATATCCCTCTACATACTTCAAACCTATTTTCATCTCCCTTATCAACCTATACCATCACCGATGAAATAGCTTGAAGTAGTTGAAAGATGTTCATGGGTTCAAATTTCGTGAGTTCCAAAGATTTTTAAATGTCCTAGCTATTTTTGAGTTACAGAGAGAATAACGGAACGTGTAGACAAACCGGTAGACATAGAAACCTACTTCAAACCCTTAATAGAGCATTATCACATATGATATATTATGTCCCATTTTAATTGTTGAGGAATGGTTATACCTCTAGATTTGAGGATAATAAGTGACTCACAAATTCATGCAAAAAGCTTTTTCTTTCATTTTAGAAAAGACACCATGGTCTCTATCACAAAAACCGTATAAAATAAACATATGAAGTTATAATTTAAAAAGTACACTTTAAGTGCCATAAGCTGCAACTACACAAAAGTAACATTATCGTGTAAGTAGTAGAGCCAAATTTCAAGGCTTCTACTAATCACCTGGCCAAAACAATACCTACTTTAGAAAGACTTATCAGATTATATGTAACTATAAATAAAACGAACTTGTTTGCATCTGATAATAAGATTTGTATAGCTTTAACATGATCCGTCGCTTCTTATTCTTGTTTTCGATTACTGCGTGCGGCGTGTTCGGCGCTCCACTTCCTAAAGCAGGTAACACAAAGACAGCAAGTAAAAAAGCAAAGTTGTACGGTTAGGACTGTTTTAGCATGCATAATCAACGTTAATGAACACCTAAGCAGCCCCCAACCCTTGCTTCTACTTCAAAATGGAGCAGTAAACGTCAAAGACGCCTTTCCCTTGCCCGATGATGATGGCGACATAGAATTTCCAGCGAGGGGTAAAATAGACTTGGCCTGTCCGAGGAATCAGGTTGTGATAAGCGAATCAAATACGGAGAAGGTGATGGTGGAAGCCCAGTGCGATATAGGCGCCAAGTTTATCGTGCAAGGAAAAACCGTGCATTTCACCGAAATCAAGTGTAAGAGCAGGGTAAACTCTGTTGCGCAATACAACGGGAAAAAGTGTGGGAAAGACAAATACAAGGAAATTGAGATTGGCTTCCTGATAAACGCCCGCTTTGTGAAGCAACTGGTGGTATGTTTTGATGACGTGTTGCAGAACTCACTGTACACACAGTCTTATTTAACTTCAAATATCGGTGGCGTGCAAATAGGCTACCCCAGACCAAACTTCACGCCAGGCAATTTCTACAACGTGCAACCAAATTCGGTGGAATATTTATACTCCCGCAAAGGACAAAGTAAAAATATCAATCTGTTACTGGGCCTTCAAGAATCGAACACGTCCATCATTCATCCCACTAATAACTACTTTCTATCCAAGGGCCACTATGCACCAAAAAGTGATTTTATATACGGCACTCAACAGGATCTCACATTTTATTACGTCAACGTTGCACCGCAATGGCAGACCTTCAATGGGGGAAACTGGAACGCACTGGAATCGAGCTGTAGGAACTGGCGAGCAGCAGGCGGTTGAATTTAACTGTCTATACGGGATCGTATGGAGTTACCACCTTACCAGACACTAAGGGAAATGACCAGAAATTATACCTGTACATAGGCAAAAATGGACAGCCAGGCTTGCCCGTGCCTGCCATATTTTACAAAGTGCTATATGAACCCAAATCAAAAGCAGGCATCGTTTTGATAGGCGTCAATAACCCATACAAAAATGATGTCAGCAAAGATATAATTTGCAACGATGTTTGCAACAAAATAAAATGGCTAAAATGGAAGAGTAACAATCTCAAACTGGGATATTCGTACTGCTGTGAAGTCAACGATTTCAAAAAAACCGTCACTGTTTTACCTGATTTTGATGTAAAGTCATTGTTAGTATAATAATAAAACAATATTACATTTAAGTGAAGATACTGCTGATTAAGAATTAACCTATTCACTATTCAAATTATTATCATCACAGTTATCAGATTATTATTTTTTAAGTTTACACACTCATAACTATCAGATAATGGGAATCTAAAGATAAGACTTAGTTAAAAAATTTCTATATAATGAGGTATATTCAGACACTCATGATATTCATATGCATTTGAACATAAAACACTATATTGCTAATCTTGCTGATAACTAAAATAACCATTTACCAAAGTTTTAAACAATACCCACTTATAAATATTATCTGATTAAACTCTTTCGTTTTATATAAACGAGATTTTGTTTTCGTAAGTTTAATTTCTTCGAAAGCACAAATATGAAGTACGTTTTTATAATTTTTGTTACTTTCATTCTAAAAACGTCCTGCTACGGTGCCGCATTACCAAGAGCTGGTGAGTGCTTATTGCAATTAACTCAATCACTTTAGTGTTTTCTTTTATTATTAGGATGTTCAATATCAGTTAATGAACACCTGTCCGAACCCCAGCCGCTTTTGTTGCGTCAGAATAATGCGACAATTGACATCGGTGCATTTGTGTTACCCGAAGATAACGATGGGACCATATACTTCGCCAAGAACGACACAATCGACTTAGCATGTCCCGGTGGAAAGGTAGTTGTTGATGAAACGAACACCAATGCTGTTGTACTCGAAGCTAAATGCAGTTCTGGAATACAATTTACTGCAAAAGGAAAAACAGTACCGTTCACATCTATCAGTTGTTCAAAAATCCCCTCCCACACAGCGCGTTACACTGGAAACAAATGTGCTGTGAAGTACAGAGAAATAGAAATAGGATTCAACATAAACAATCGCTTCATTAGGCATATAGTTGTATGCTTTGATGACAATGCCCAGCATGTCTTGTGGTCACAATCCAACGCGAGTGCAAGCATAGGGGGAAATCAAGTCAATTACCCCAGGCCCAGTTTTCAAATAGGAAGCTTCTATAATGTAAAACCTGATTCCCTAAACACTTTATATACCCAGAACAAGCAACGGCAAACAATCAACAGTATTTTGGGATTAGCAGAGTCGAACGTATCGGTCATACAACCGAATTCAAACTTTTATCTAGCTACAGGGCACTACACGCCGAAAGCAGATTTCGTGTTTGGAGCTCAACAACGTTTAACCTTTTATTATATCAACGCTGCCCCACAATGGCAATCCTTCAATGGTGGAAACTGGAACACGATGGAGGCCAACTATCGAGACCTCGCCAGTAAGAGAGGCTTGAATTTAATTGTACACACCGGATCGCACGGAGTTGCAACTCTGCCAGACGTCAACGGAAACGAGCAAGAATTGTTCCTGTGGATCGGAGATGGCACCAAAAAGGGCATTCCAGTGCCGGCGTTGTTTTACAAAGTGCTCTACGATCCCCTGTCGCAAGCAGGAGTCGCTCTTGTGGGCTTAAACAATCCTTATAAGAAGGATGTTGAGGGTGATATTATTTGTCAAGACGTTTGCGATAAGATCAAATGGCTCACGTGGAAAGCGAAAAATGTTACTTTAGGTTACGGTTATTGTTGCGAAGTGAATGCCTTGCGGAAAACAATTACTGCGCTGCCCAAGTTTACAGTGAAGAAATTATTGGTATAATGATGCGACAAATAAATGAATCAAATATTATTCCGAAACTTTATGTATGTAGAAACTCTTAAATATTTTCGTCCAAATATCATTAGCTATGTATTTGGAGAAAAGTTATCAAAGACAAAATAATTTTGTAAAACCCTTTATATAGTATGGCTTGTATTTGTAACGATATCTTTGATAATTTATTTTCATTTACGTTTAGTATGAAACTATGTTTTATATAGAAATATTTGTGCGCCTTAGTCTTGTATATAGTTATAGACAAATATAGAGTAGGAAGAGTTTTCTTATGTAAAATTTCAATTACATTATCATTAGTTTTATGTGCCTGTTACGATATCAAATATAAACCTATAAAAAAACGAAAAGACTTTTTTCAACCTTCTATTTCATTATTTATGATATTGTAATAATTCTTTGTACACATACAAAACTAAATTAAGACTTCAGGATATGCCTCCACAAAAAACGATTTTAACAATATACAACAAAGATGTTTCGTATAACAAAAAACCTCAAGTGTCACCACTTTTTTACTTAAGGTAGACCAAAACATCCCTTGTAATGTCGAACGAAACAACAAATTTAAATAAAATGTTTAACATTGCTTTTTTTATACACCTGCCAGATAAAACACACATAAGTAGTACACTAAGAAGAGGGTCAAATGTTAATCTTTGTTGAAGAAACCATACTTGTTTGAAAGACATAATCGTAGTTCAAATTGTTTTTGTGTCCTAACGTGCAAATTGAGACAAACATCTGATCCCTCAGGTAGCTGTTTCCGACAAAAATCCTGTATTGATAAACAAATATTTCCCAATCTGCAATATCATAGATGGTTACCCCGTTGTGTTGTAACCATATTTATAAAAAGTGGACCAGCTCAGAAAAGAAAGATCTTTCAATTCAATGTAGCGATTATTTCTAACGCAACGCTCAACTTCCCTAAAGAAATACGAATCTATAATGACAAAGTAATATTGTACCACCCCGCCGCATGTTCCCTATAGAACAGTTTTACATATAAACTAAATATCCAAAGTTCTGCTTCCTTGTATAAGGAAGTGGTTCAAAATAGACACCATCAAATGGGGAGAAAAATACCCACTCAACAACGACCCAAAAATAGCCAGAGAAATGGAGAAGAAGATTGTTAGGTATGAGTGAAAACATATTTTTTAATTTTTTTCCCTAAGATATAGATCCAACGATCCTATGTGTAATAAACAATTAATACATTCAATAAATATCATGCGATCACTCGGTGCCTGTAGATTAGCTGTTAAATACACAAAAGTAGTTCAGAAAAATGTCTTTTGAACAACTTTGTTCCGAGCTTTTAAAGCGCAAAAATATGTATCACAACTTTGCAATAAAAGGTCAAGTGTATAGTATACGTGGAGATAACAAAAGGTCGGTCGATTGCTTCTGGGCAAAACAATTTTTACCAAGAAACGGTCAACGATTCCACACAGCAGAACAAAATGCATTTCTCACAACTCTCAACGAGTACTTATTCGGATGCCTCACTAATTTGACATTAAATTTACCCAATAAAAACATTAGTAATCACCCTCCTTATCCATTTCAACAAGTTTCACCTGTTTACAATTAACAAATGTTTTCCAAAACGAAACTACATTTATTCCTGCATTTAATGCTGCCCCTGTGGCTCCGCCACACACTATACAATCACACAATCAAATACCAAACGATAACGATGACGAAACACAAAATAACATACACCAAAGATAAATTATTAAAAAATAAAAGCACGGCGTAATTAACTTTAAAAACATGGTTGACAATCTTGTGAAGGTTGTTGATGACGAAACTTATTACAGCAGGTCTCTAGCAAACAATACAATAAAAATTAATGCTCTCATTGTAGATACAAAAACATAAAACTAATTACCCAGTAAAGGGCGAATAAATAATCCACTACACTTACTAAAGAAAGAAGGGCCTACATAATTGTGATAATAAACCCTCACAATTTGATTCCAACCGACAACATACAAGAACTAAAAGAGGTTGATCATAAAATCTCCTAATGATGTTCTTATATGGGCTTAGAATCTCGTGAAAATAACAAGATATTTAAACTAAAAGTTACCTGTGGAACAAAAATAACTGTCGAAACTACGGATACTATAAGGTATGCTGTATTAAATCAGTCAGTTGAATGAAATGCAAAAAAATCGTATAATATATCCGCACACGTTAAGTCAAGACAAACACCAGCGTTCTTTGCCAAGGCTAACTATAAATGTTGTAAGGTTTATCAAAAATTACTGTACTTAAAAAATAAACTAAGCAACACACGTCTACGTAATGCTAACAACAGACAACTGCACCAAAACACTCCTAAAATCCTTATCACCCCTCCCCGCAATTTACTACATTTGAGACCATAAGCAGTAGACATAAATAACCAAAATACAACATACACGCAAGTAGTATTATCCATGTTAACTCAACAGTTAACCATCTTCTAGATAATGGAACATAGTAACTTGACGCTAAATCTGCTAACAAACAAGGTCGAATGACTAAGAATTGCAACTTAAAAAGCAAATGATTTTGTTAAGCAAATGTTTGAATAAACCTGCCTTCAGCTATAAGAAATTAATATCACGCTCACTTCTGAAGCACGTTTTAGCAAGAAAATAAAAATTCACTAACTACACTGTGTGCAGTACATGTCATCTAGATTAAACTGCGCAAGACAGCTTCACAGTTATTACTCACAAAAGTACCTAAATTCCAATCAGTACATCTTCAAGCTTCCAATGTACAAATCACTGCTCAACTTAGGTAACGGCCATTTATTGCTTCTTCAGCACTGCATGTCAACAGAGCAGTATAAAATCCACCTACTGGATCACTGTACCCCAAAGATCCCTGATCTATATTACTTTCTTGTTGAAGAAAACTATGACTTACATTTTGACTATTCCCCTGTTAGACTTAATTACTCTAGGCACAAAAGTAATACTCAAATCACTTAATGTCATCCTTATCCTACCTACCCAATTATCAGATAGGGGGCAATTGTAAAGCTATATTCAAGAAAATTTGTGGTAAATTAGTTTTCAACGTTTTAAACGATGAACAGAAAAAAACGCGTGTCAACTTCTGGTGAGATTTTGGGTTGCATGAGAAATGTGCTTGATATTCTGGAAAAATAAATTACTAGTAATAAAATGTGGGTTTCTGAGTACGATCCGAAGACAAACAGATGGAGCTCTGAGAGGCACATTAGAAAGTCTCCTAGACTAAAAAAGGCTCATAGTCTTTTTTGACTCTAAAGGCGTTGTTCATGAGAAGTTCATACCATCCGGATAAACGACCAACGCTTATATTTCACGAAAAGTGTTTAAACGACCGAAGAAAAATTCGTACGGAAACCACCAAGTTCTTTTTGTTTCCCCGGCACAAATTCAGCTTGAAATTACACCATTTTGAAACTGTTAAAACTATGCAGGTCGCTATGACGAATGCTATGAAAGAGATTCCAGTTTGAGACTTCTATGCAAACTAGGACGCATGGAAGAACCGCTGGTAATAGTTTATTGAATCACAGTTATGTTATTTTGAGGAATATTAAGTGTATATTTCTTCAATTAAAGGTATTTTCTGTAATCAGTCTAACTATTTTCTTAACGTGTCTTATATGTAACCAAATTAATAACTCCTAATTCGAGAACTAATTACGAAGGAAAGACACGCTACTATCGAAAAACAAAGCACTAAAAGAACAAGATGGTTCAAATATGACCGAGACTGATTTGTGTGTACACAAGCCGTACTACGCAGCAACTATGCGACTTTGAGAGTAAAGCCACACCCTCCACCCTCCCTCCTATTTGGATTAAAACCTGTTCAAGCGTGGAAAAACGCTTTGTAATTAAATTCCTCGTTGGAAAAAACTCTCCGTCTGCTGAAATTCACCATAGACTCCAATAACGGTATAGAAAAGGATATTTCTCACGAACCCGTGTGTTTGAGTGGTGCAGTGCTTCAGAAAGGCTAGAGATCGTGTGGAGAATGAACTGCATGAATGAGCCAAACATTGATCGTGCAGAGGTGCTTATTCGTGAAAATGGCGCAGTATTATTAAGTAACTTTGAGCAATACTTTCCATCGGTGTCGATAGTGACATGAACAAAATGGTGCGCATGCAAGCCGCCAATCGTCTCCTAAAGGAATTTGAAGACGAAGGCGATGCATTTTTAAAGTCTATAATGACCATTCCCAAGTCCCAGCAGTAATCACCAATCCTCCCAAATCCAAAAAACTGGCAGGGGATTATCTATGTTGATTTTCTGACAGAACAGTCAATGCAGCTTATTACTCAAACCTCCTGGAAACACACGTGAAGGAAAAGATCCGATCCAAGCGGAGGACAGGTGAAAAAGGTAGCCTTCCTTGAAGACAATGCACGGGTCCATACGGCCAAAACAACAATGGAAACCCTCCCGAAATTACAATGCAACCTTCTACCACATCCTCCGTACAGTTGCAATTTGGGCCCAAGTGATTTCTGCCTGTTCGGAAGGCTCAAATCAGACTTGCAAGACATACGGATTGCGGACAACAACGCCTTCATCCAGACTGTTTGTGAGTGGATACGACGCTAACCAAAAACGTTTTTTGAAAAGGATATCAGGATGCTCCCAGAACATTGGAAAAAATACGTCGACTCCGAAGGGGAGTAGGTTGAAGACAGCCAAACACTTACTTGGGCTTTTTAATTTTTTTCAATAAATAAATCAGTCCCGGTTCTATTTGAACCACCTTATATTTAATAGAGAAAATCATTCATCTATAGCGGCGCACACACATTTGGACACCTGCAAATCAGCATACCACCTATACAAAAAGCAGATAGTACCTGGATATGATCGGATAAAGAAAAAGTTTATTCATTTTCTCTATCAGATGTCTTCTTGCCATTTGAATCAACCTCAAACTGAAATACTAAGGAAATAATTAACTTTCTGAGCATCTCTTACCAATTATCACCTTCGATTCGATATTTCACCCCACTGAAGTAGGTACAGGCATAAACGGTCTAAGACTATATAAAGCACCAGGATAAGATTTAATCACAGCAGAATTATTGAAGCATCCCCCGGGGAAAGTTATCACTTTATTAACAGCCATTTTTAACCAAATCATCGTTTGTCATACTTTCTTATGTAATGAAAAGACGTCGAAATCATTGTGATACTCAAGCCGGGTAACCCATCGCATTTACCTAACTCCTGTCGATCGATTAGCTTGTTGCTCCTATTAGATAAACGATTTAAAAACTGCTTCTACGAAAACTGTAAAATCAGAACATGACTACCTTAATACTAAAACAACAATTACGATTCAGGGAGCACCATTCAGTAGTACAAGCCCACCGAATGGTTAACTCTATGCTATAGCCAAAAGCCTTGAGGAGAAAAGATTTTGCATTCCGGTTTTTCTGAACGTTAAATAGGTTTTTTTTATAAAATGTGGCACGTAGATTTATCATATAAGTTAAAGCTGCTTCTAGCGAGAACCTACTATTTATTAATAAAATCGTATCTTACCCATTGTTACTTTGCAGTAGAATACAATAAATAATTTTGTGTACACCATGCTTAAAACCAGGTGTTCCGCAGCCCAACGTCCTGAGTTCTTTTCTATACCTTCTATGCCCTTTAATATCCTGGAAACCAAAAATACTACAATCGCTACCTTTACTGACGATCATAATATTCTTCTTGCACAGTGGAGCAACAGAAGCTTCACAGCAACTACAAGCATTCTTAAACAGTCCAAGTCAATGGTTCGTAACGTTTTTGTTTTTGGTCATATCCCACATGAGCATCTTTAAAATCCTTATTCCCCCTCTGCGACAAATAATTCTTATCTAGAAGTTCATTAACTTGGTCTAAAGAACATAACATCAATGAAATAGTAAAAAAAAAGTATTTTAAATAGGTATCAGGAAATATTACAAAAAATGAACAATACAATAAAAAATGAAAGAAACTAATGAATACTAGCTTTTTCTAGTGCAAATACTTGGCGCTTGATTCTATTGTTAACTAATGTAATAATATGTAAGCACAATTTATTTGAGTAATCTGTATCGAATTCAGAATAAGTTAAGTATTCACTGAGTGTATTGGATGAGAATATACATGAACATCTTGTCACCTAAATTTAATTTTCTTGCGGCTGATGACATTTTTTTTATACAAAATATTGGCTTACCTAGGATGACTTAGATTTTTACAAGTTTCTTGCTACATTCATTTACAGAACAACAAGATATTTTTATATATTTTGTTACGCTTCTAATGTTAAAAGAACACTAAGAGTAGTGAGCCTCGCTTTTCAGTGCTCGTGCACTCTCTAGCCATGTATACTCTCCCCATCTGCCTTGTCGCCAGATGACCACTGTATAGATTCTGATTTTAATCACAATATACATTTATATACTGCGTATGAGACCCCTAAAACCACTATAAATGCAAATAGCAAATAATTTATTATTTAAATGCCTCCTTTAAAACAAAAATTTCCCCTTAAAAATTAATTTGCCCCACGGTGGAAACCACAGGTCTAAGTGAATGGACCAAGATAAATAAAATCTGTACAAGTTTTATGACAAGAAAAACCACTTGTGCTCCATTAACATGTTAGGACACCCCACTGTTAGTTAGAGTTGAAAATAAATACCCCGGGCTCTAGATAGACAGACAGCTCTCCTATTATCCTAACCACAAAACAAAAAGGGCACAGATCTAAAATCACGGAAATGTACTGGCTCCTCACATATAAATCGAAACTTTCAATTGTAAATAAGCCACTGCTATATAAAACAGTACTTCAGAAGTCTATAATGGACGTATGGAATAATCTAGCTCTGAGGGTGTTCCAAAAAAAAACAAGATAAACATTATTCCACGAGCACAATCCTAATTCTTCGCGTTCTCGTAAATGCACCATAGTTGATTAGCAACCGAACCCTACAAGGTGATCTAAATATTCCGTTTATAGTGGAATATAATAAGAAAGTTAGCAACATCCTACCAGGCTATAAAATAATCTTGTTTAAAAATTCTTTAACCCATTGTCCACACGAAGGCTGAATAAACCTAGTAACCTGAATTGATGATAACACAATTCCTGCCATTCTAGTAAAATCCCGGGGCATTACCTCGGGACGTGGACTACTGCATGTTATATATTTACTTAACATTCACAATAAAGTTGTAAATTAGAGAAATAAAATTTAAAAATTCTGTTAATTGCTATAGAGAACTACATTTTGACAAAATGACAGTACAGTTTACCGTGTATGATGGGTCAACTTGTGGAGCACCAGACATGCCGCTAACCGATGATAAAGGTTTTCAAATAACACATTTTGGCTTTCTGCACAAACTTTTCCATATTATTTATACACTCGATGGTATTTTTTATTGCAATATAATGCTGTTACAGATGTTTGCACAGAGGAAGGAAGTGCGTTATTATATATTTTTGCAACAATAAACGCGTTCTACTCTATGGACTACGGTTAAAATGATTACTAACATTTACCTTGTAATTCAGTGGAATCACAAACAGAACTAAAACATTCATCCGTGTATCAAATTAATTAAATATTTTTTACTCAAATTTTAACTTGTAGGGGGTTTGATCGCTAACAAGTATAGACAATAAAATTGGCGATGTTATAGATTATTTCAGGTAATTTTTAATAAAATATATTTAAGAATTCTACATCAATAATACAACATTGTATTTAGTAAGACATTATGTCGACAAGCTTACACTGGTCATACCACAAATATTCACATAAAAGTTAACTCCGCTCAATTTACACTGTAATAAAGATATCACTACTAAATGTACTTAAATCTGGTCAATTTAATGGGCGTAGGTATAATTATTTTTAACAAAAAAAAAAAATAAATAAAACCTATAAAAACTGATCTCGTATGACTCAGTATAAATTAGTAATAAGAAACTAATTTTTCTAAAACAATAACTAAGACTAATACAAAACAATAAATAAGATTTACATTAACACGAACTTTTAGAAGAGCGGCTTTTTCAATCCTAGAACTATTATTAAACTATGCTACCCCGGAGTTGCACCTCTTCTCATGGTAGAAGTAGCAGATTTTCTTTTTCCGATTGGACTATTTTCTAGCACACTCGATTAGCACTTTCGGCATTATTCCTTCACGTCTTCTTTACAGTTCAGCCAATGATAAACCGCTCTTAAACCTTCTCCAATGGCTTGTTAATTCAAAAATGTCATCCTGTTGGCTCTATGATGCAAGCACGTGGGAATTCCGACACTCGGCTTTTCAACATTAATAATCGCGATCGGGATTCATCATCATCGTTTTTCAAGGTTTCAAGGAATCATATTCTAACTTCAGGAAATTCTACTGCATCTAAGAAATCCAATAAGCTGGCCCCAACGCGCTGATTCAGCACCACCACCCCTCCACCACTCGGCGCTTCCATTTCAGTATCACCCTTGGTAAATACCGATCGTTAAACACGCTAGTTCTCCGCAACTCACAAACCTTTCTTTCTAGTAGCAAACCTTGCGCGACTTTATGAACAAGACATCTGCTTGTATCTCCAGCTCTTCTAATTTTCATTTTAAACATTCTAAAAACTTTTTCGTGTTTGAGTAAAACTCTCTATGTAAAAATTTCTTGCTTACTTAAAGTTTCCGCAATTTATTTTTCAACTCTCCCTTCAAATGTTCAAAATCTTCTTCCACGTTTATCTTTAATCCTACAAGCTTTCAAAGTTATCAGGTTTCTGGTCTATTCTTCTAAGCATCCCCTCAATTATCGCAATTCCTCTCTTAATTTATGATTTTCCATACTTATTTCTATTTTCATAAATCTCTCTTTAGTTTTTCACCAGACTCTAATTCTTTTCTCAAGTTAACACATATGTATCTGTGATTTGAACATACAACTACGTATCAGGAATCTCACTTTTGTCAATCAGTCTGTCGAAATCTTTCGTATAGCACATTTTCTTTCCTATCGTCTCTAAATATCACTTCTAATACGGTATGGTAATTTATTTAAATACTTTTGCGAGTTGCGATAAATGCCTCTTCTGCCCGATCTGGTCCCAGGTGCACTTCGCTCATTAGATACATTCTTCATACATTTAAAATACTTGTATGCTTACTTACTCCACAATTTAATTTCAATGACAAACCTAATTAGTCCAAATGATTATTAGAAGTACCTATTTGGTATAAATTTAATGTTGCCTTTGTTTTAAATGTTTCAACGACAGATCAACAAAAAACGCACTACATGAGAAAAAGCACTTACAGTAAATCTCCAATTTTGTTAAACAAAGTGACTATAGTGGTCGATGCGAAATAAAGCGTTTTCAATTTAAAATGTACTGGAACCAAATTACTAGGTATAACCCCTTTTTTGTAAAACTAAATGTTGATTAAAAAATTCAAAAAACTGTAGAAAAATTAGACAGCCAGATGACATCTTAAAAGAAGCAATAACTAGAAGAAAGAAACGAATATTAAACTATACTTATAGTAAGACAAAGGAAAATTTGAACTGGAAGCCAAGTGACATCAATCGAAAGCACTCGTCGAGGTGATCAATATGTGGTATGCCACTAATTTTGTCCTCGCACCGTTCACGAGTTATTACCAAAAAACTCCACTTAGGTTAGAAAACTTAATTTTAAGCAAACCAACAATTCTAGAAATTTAACCGTATGGAATTTAATAACAGAAAAGGTAAAGAGCTAAACATGTTTAAATCTGAAGTTATGTCGATATCTAGAGGCGATGAAAATATAACTATAAAAATAGAAGACGAAAACCTAAACCAAGTAAATAAAATTAACTATATCTGGGGGTCTATTATAACTGAAAAAGGGATATCAAAAGGGAAGCTATCAGAGCCATAAAAATATATAAAACATTGTACAACCTATTCTTCAAAAAAGAGAAATTACCACTAGAATCAAAGTCAAATACACAGAGCAGTAATAATTCCGTCCCTAGCTTATGAAGGTAAGTCCTGGTTACTAAATAAAAAACTTACAAACTGCAAACCTATGAGCAACACAGATAGAATAAGAAAAACTGAAATAAAACAAAGATTGTAAGTAAACAAACTTCTGAATTATACAGAAAAATGTAACCGTCATGGTTTACATGTTTTAGAATGAAAGAGGATGTAATAACTAAGAAAACTAGGAGACTTGCCCTCTAGAAAAAAGATACAGAGGTAAACCTAAGCAATTTTGGAATCAACAAATTGGGAAAATAAAAACATGGACAAATATAAAAAAATTAAAGGCATATGTTACCCTTGATACCGAAAGATAGAAGAAAAACCTGACTAGTAAAACTATTTAGAATTCGATTAAAATATGTGATGACTATAATCTTACACTTTACGTAATAAAGTTATGATTTAAATGTTACCCAATAGATTTTTACCGATTGCCTATGATATTTTTCAAAATCCATTTTACCAAAAAAATTTGAAGTTGAACTAAATATTAAATAAAATCTGGAACATAGCGGAACTATGTCTTGTCTTCCATACTTTTCAACATTTGCACTTTTTTATACAAGAGATGAAATTACATCAATTGCCAAAATCCATTGAACGTAACGGAAAGTATTAATGGAAAAAGATTACTTAAAAGTTTTAACTCGAGCAATATTAGTGCCATAGAAAATATGCACATTTGTCGTCATATAGTCAAATCTATTCCATCACTTATTTGTTTGGTCGGCATAAACTTGAGAAGTATAGGCTGATTTGAATGCAACTTTTATAATTTTATAAAGAATTTATTGGAAAAGATTTAATTGCGCTAAATATTACCCCCACATAAAAAAATGTCAAGTCACTTTTAGAGGCTTGATAAACTAGTACGAAAATAATCAATAATTATTCATAGAACAACTAATTTTTATTTCTGAGAGTAAGTCAACTTTAATATAACTGTCTTAATGTTAACATGCAGATGCTCAGATTTACGTTTGCATCAAAGAAAAGCACTTTTACAGTAATAATGTGAACAATTATGAAGGACCACAATTAGTTAAATTATTTTAAAATACAAAAAGTATTTCACTGCACAATCAAGTAAATATTAAGTGGTCCTGAAACAGGCGGAGCACGATTTTCGCTTCTATCTACAGTTGGTGCAATAGTGAGTGTGTATATGTTATATGATAACGTGGCAAATTGTCTGCAGATTACATATACAGAGTGGGACAAAATTCGTACTCTATTTTTCATGTTGAATAAAAAAAAACACAAAAGGTGTATAACGTTTATTCATACGTGGTAAAACTACAGAAGTATTATTTCGTGTATTTAAAATATCACTCTAGTGGAATCCCTCATTTTCGATGCACCGTTGAAGTCCTATTCTGGTAGTCTTCATTACTTTTTCCAATATGCATTGAGGAATACGCCGGATTTCTTAACGTAATGCATTTCGTAGGGCTTGAACAGCCCTAGAGACATCCCCATAGGAAAAGAGATCGGGAAAGTGACATCACCGCGTTGCGAGATTATGCGACTAGGAAACATCTCACGTAACAACACTCAAAGATTTTGCTGTATGGACTGTGGCTGAATCCTAAGAGAACAAAAAAAAATGTTTTCCAATCGGAGTACATTAAGATTCGGTGCGAAAAATTCCCCCTTTCTAACTACATAACCAGTACTTCTAAAGTTCCCTACCGAAAGCAGAGGCCCGAGGCACAAGTTGAAAGCGCGTCCGAAAAGCACGTTGGGCGCCCACATCAATCACTTTTCCTAATGTATGCTTTGATAGCAAATACGACATATTGACTGTAAAAGGCCCATCTAGGCAATACTTGTCGACCACCTGCGTCTAACAAAATTATTTCATCCACTTTCGAACCACCCTTTGTTTCATAACCATGTGAAATTAAAAAGAGAGTTTTGCTTCACCCTATACTTCTGGCTATAAAAACTACCCTAAGCTGTGCTGAAATGGTTACAAAATAACTCACATAAATATGTAATAATAATAATAATAATAATAATAATAATAATAATAGTTCCCCGTAACAGGCCTTGAAGGCCCTTTGGGGTCGTAACAGGATAGATCTGCTACAATCTAGAGCCTACGGTGCACAAGGGTAGTAACGTGGTTAGCGCTACGTACCGACCGCCTATTCTTACCCCAGAGTTTGACCTCCAGGTACTCATTTATGAATATGTAGCAATAAAATTTAAATTATTGTGTTAACAAAGATAACCACTCTTTAATATTTAAACACTGTCGAAGAAACTTAATTTTAGGGTATCGATTTTGGAACTTATTCCACAACTAAATAATTTTCGTTTTTTAAGTCAAAAGATCGTTCTCACTCTTGTGACATTGCAGGCAGACTCTTACAATAGCACGCCAAAGGGCTTCCTTCATCTGAGAAGCTTGTACGTTCACCCTCCTCTAGAAAATATCACTTGACATCAGATTTCGATAAAAACTTTCAAACTCATTGGTTCCACGCAGGACAGGTTGCGCTGTCCTGTTAGAACCAAATGTCCCTCCCTCCAATGAAGGGCACAAGAACTCGTTTCCTATTTTGTTAACCTTCTTAGCTCCAAGCTTATCAAGTAATGACTATGGATATATTGGCTTCCTATAATCATTCGAGGATTTTCTTGATCCCAAATCCGACAGTAGGCAACTCACATATTTATCCTGTTGAAAGTGCGTTTCATCATTAGATTTCCTTATAAATGTCGCATTTTTGGCTTTGCATTGCACATAAACCGTTGGCTGCAACTTTTGCGTCAATTGTATCATGTATGTCGAGATGCAAGTGCTTCTCGACATAACCAATTAATATAAATAATGACGTAGCCAAGTTCTCGGATTCACGTCAACACTATAATTCACTGCAGTAAAGTTTTCAATAAGCAAGAGGTGGGGCTCCATGCTCACATTCATTTAGTAACTTTTAAACTCTAAATTTGTTGTCACTCAAATTTTGCGAATTTAAAAATTGCTTTCACAAAACTATTTCTCCAAATAATTACGCCTTGTTTATTCAATATGCTTATCCACAGCTATGCAGTTTGGGCGCCATCTCAACAATATAACGAAAACCGGATGGAATTTAAATTGTCTAAACAATAATAAATAACAATAAAATAGTAAAATAACAAATATTATATTAAATAATTTATTAAAAAAATATCACATCCAGTGAAAACGAAATAAATAAAAATTTCTTAAGCCTACACTAATACTGTCTTGTAAAGCATTACTTCAAGACGTAGCCTCGAGATCAATACATATGGCAAGTACTTCTTTGGAAACAAATTTAGTCACTATAATAATATATGTAATGTCTAGTTCAAAATAAAAAGAGACATAAAACACATATACAAACAAAAAGTGAACTTAAATACAACTCAACACATGAACAACGAATATAAATCGCCTCTTTTCTGAAGCATTCAAATAAATGTACGATTCTTTCATTAAAACAACACAACCAAAGTAAAACAAACTCTCTACAACAGGTGCACGCTAAAGCCGTTCTTGTTTCTCTTCACCACTATCCCCACTTTATTCAATGGTTTCCTGTTAGGCCTTGGAAACAGAGGGCTGGCGGAGTTGTCTTCTGCAAAATCGTAGACTAGAACAACAGACAGCGTGAAATTGGGTGATGGGTGCTTTATGAATTACCTAGGAGACGATTTTACAGTCTACCCTGAGAACCAGGGTTGTGGAAGGTCAGGGCCTTTTCCAGAATTTTATTTTGAGGGAGAACAATGCATGCATGAGTTTCCTGACACTTTGTTATATTTATAACTGAAACAATAGTTCAAGTAGTAAAAATTGTCACATACGTTTGGTACATTTATTTAGCTTAGACGTAGCGCACACAAGCAGTTGAAAAACAATTTATGTGGTGCGTTTCCACGACTGAGTGTACCATCTATAATAATCAGATCTTTAGCATTGTGTTAAAAACGCTCTGTAATTATTAATAATACATTTATTGAAAAATTCTAACAATATAGTATAGTTGAAGTCAGTCACGGAGTCTGCTAAACTATCCTAAATAAAACCTCAACATGAGATACACTGCTGATGCATATGGTTTCGCGTTTCTCAAGACTGTGTTTCTTCACATAAAAACTTTCTTCATTCGTTTAATCTTGATTAAATTAAATGAAAATTCAGGAAATACGTTTTATCCGATTAATAATTAAACTAACTGCATTGCTCCTTTTTGAATTAAATCTTAACTCATTTTTAAAAATATAATTTTAAATACAAGAAATCGCAACGCATTTGATAGGACAAAATATGTACTCACATGAAGTTGATTTTTGGAATAACGTTCATCCAGTTAAAGCTGCAACTTGGTGATTGCTGCTCACATTTGACAATATATGTCGCTGCATTCTTAATTATTGTCACAAAAAGACTGTTGTGAATGTCCCAGCTGATAATAAAGCCTTGACATGATCCAAACTAATAATGTACTTTCGTTTTTAAAATCATAGTAAAGAAAAAACCAATCTGGGACTATAATACAAACACTACTCGGTTTATAATAATATAGTGGTCGTTCCACACCCTTTCTATTTATTTATTTTTCATTTTCTGGTAAACACCCGTAAAAAATGCTTCCAAGATTTCCTAATTTGCATGTGTCTGTGATGGAGATGGTGGTGGCAGTTTAGTGTTGATGTTCTCAGCTTCTCTTTTCTTGTTAATGCCTTTTCATAGCCAGGATCACGGTAGATAGAAACCGAAAGAACTCTTTGGATAGTATTTTTTTTACTAAATTTCATAATTGGTTAGTTTCTTTGAAGAAAACTTAAATGAGCGATAGCTTGCTTCTTTTATCTTTGTAGATTCAACATAATTCTTGTCACACAAGCATGGTGTACAGTGCACTTTTAATGAGTCACTCCAATTCCTTTTATGTATTATTGAACAAAGATTCTTAATTAGCAGACGTAAATTATTAATAAGATTAACAAAAGGATATACAATTATATAAATAAATACGGTGGTAAAAATATAGATACAAAACAAAAAATAATAATAAAAGGAACTGAAATATAAAAAACGGAAAAATAAGATAGAGCAGTTTCAAAATTGAAGGAAGGATAAATAAAAAAGGTAACTGATATAGGCAATGACGTGGGACAGGGTGACATAGAAAATGCAAACAATAATATCAAATAAATTAAAACAAAACAAAAACAACAAAAAATACTCTACTCCTATCATAAATACTGACAGATTTTTTGTAAATGTAAATACCAATAATTATATTTTTCTCTACAATAATTGAGCCTACAAGAACATATGCAAATGCCTTCTCAAAGAACGTTCAAAAATTGATAACACTAATGGCACTAATTTTTAAAGATCACATTCTAAACAACAAAGAATAATTTAATTCAGAAAATTGTAATCAAAATCAATTAAAGGAAAAACAAAATTTGACATGTTCATCTTGAACCACTGTTCAAGCTTATGAACTAGCGTTTAATCCTACTGAAAGATCTAGTTTTTATCACGACTAAGCATATTGTTAAGATACTTAACCACTGCTTTCATCTTTTGCTGTAGCTGATATTTTCGGACTGAGGAAGAATTGTGCGATGGAGCTCAGTAGTAATATAAAATGTTGACCATCATTGTATAATTGAAATAACACGTTTCTTTTGAGGCGCGAAGTCTCCTGAACGGCTTCTAATGAAAGAATTCTTTCTTATCAATTTTCAAACAAGTCCTTGCTTTTATTATAAATATAGTACGGCCCGTGCATTGAAACAGAGTGGACGTGTACGAGCCAATTTTTACCTGCGATATCGCCGCGCCCGAGTCGCAGCCTTAAGGTCAGGCGTACTTATTTATTTAACATTTTAATACCGTAAGTGAACAATAATTAATTCATACTCTTCTGTAATCACAATATCTATGCTGCATAAGCAGCTTAAACAAAAACATGCTGCCAACCGGCAGCGGCTCTAACAATGTTCAACAAATATATCAAAATAATCAATTCCAAATAAATGGAACACATGCTTTCCAGCAACAAATTCCCTTCTTAACACACCCCCAGTATCCATTTAATCAACAAGCCCACACAGAGTCTTACCCCGCACCAAATATTCAACCCTCAATATTTTCCTCCTAATCAGTTAGTTGGCCAACTACAACTTCACGTATTTCAACAAGAAAAACCAATAGAACAAATATCGCTAGACGATTCCGAAAATGATGATGAGGAAATCGAAAATAATTCTACCAATAGCTGGCAACTTGTTAAAAGCAACAAAAGAAAACGGGTAGAAAAACCAATTAGCAATGATAAATCAACTCCGGAACTATCCAATCGCTTCTAAACGTTATCACAAGAAGATGACGAAACCATGCAGACAAACATGCGGCATGAGCCTGCAGTAATACCCAAACCGCCTCCTATCAAAAAATGACAGTAATTTCTAGAAATCGCCGAAGAAGAGCAGTATACAACAAAATGTTTATCAAATAATGTTGTTAAGGTTAACACGAAAGATCCCGACGAATATCAAAAAATTTATTAGATCCATGATGGAAAAAAATATATATCATACATACCATCATACAACCAATCGTACATACCAAATGACGCAAGATCGGCCTTACCGAGTAATAGTAAAACACATACATCATTCTACACCCGTTGAAGAAATTAAACAAGCTCTAGCGGAAAAGAAAAACAGAGTGCGTAATATAATAAATTTACGACATAAAACAATAAAAGAACCTCTTCCAACATTTTTTATAGATCTTAAGCCCGCCGATAATAATAAAGAAATCTATAATGTGCGGTATTTACACAATAAAAATTTTCTATTTGATCCTCCAAGAACAACCCATGGTTTTGTTTAATGGACTAAATGTCAAAACTATAACCACACCAAAAAATACTGCAACAGGTCATATGCTTGTGTTGAACGTGAAGAATAACATGACACCAGAATTTGCAAGAAGACTAGAGGCGCCGCCGCTACTTGCATACTATGTGGTGAAGCGCATCCGGCAAACTATAAACGATGTAGCGCATATCAGGACCTCCAGAGAAAATATCAACCAAACAAACCTCCCTAGTAAAATCTCCATCCTCAAAATTCCCTCTCCTCCCAACGCAACAGAAAGTTCAAACTCCTCTAAACAACACAGCACCAACTTACAGGTCTTACTCACAGGCACTTTAGAATAACCCTTCAAATCCTCAAGACATAAATCTTTACCAATTTCTTAATGGGTTTAAGAATCTTTTCAATCAATTATTACAACAGAATACCATGATTATGAATATGCTAACCACCGTCATCAATAAAGTAATACAGTAATGGCTCAGTTTCTGCGAATTGCCTTATGAAATTCCAACGGTTTACAACAAAAAAAAAGCTAAAACTAGAAACATTCTTAAATCTACACAACATAGACATAATGTTACTTTCCGAGACCCATTTTACCGCAAGAAATAATTTCAAGTACTTTATTACTCTATACATCGCACGGAACATACCGACGAAACTGTCCGTGGTAATGCAGCAGTGCTAATTAGATCATATATTGCTTATCATGAACTTCCACAGTATAAAATCAATTTTTTGCATTCAAGTAAACAAATTGGCTATGCCGTTAAATGTATCAGCTGTTTATTGTCCTCCAACGCACAACATGACTAATTATGACATCATGTCAGATCATTCTCCAGTAATTGCAACTATCAGTGCCACAATAATATATAAGACACCCAAACCCTCGCTCTGTAAAAGCAGAACCGATTGGGAGGAATTCAAAGAATACTTGAATACAAACATTAATTTAAATGTACGACTACAAACAACGAGGACCTAGAAAATGCCACAAAAGAGTTCATCACTATCATTCAGGAAGCAGGACGGAACGCAACACCAGTACCACAAAACTTAAAAATAAGCTCACAACCTACAGCGCATATTCCCCCACTACAAAATCCCACGGAAACATGGAAGAGAACTGACAGGGAAAAAGCAGGTGTTTTTGCACAACACTTGGAGACCACCTTTACTCCAAACTCAGAAGAAACTGACGAAGTTGAAAAATACCTTAGTACTACATTCCAAATGTCACTCCGTATTCGTAAATTCCCCAAATTCAATGTTGATGCCTAACCAAAAAGGCGATCATCCTTACGTAACGCTTTAGGATAGCATTAACCTCAATTTAAAATTCCTCAAGTGTCCACTGTTAAAAGAATTAAGGTAATCCATCATCTCTTGCAAAATTAATGCTATTTTACTGCTAATTCAGTTTTGACAAACTATTAATGATGATATTGAAGATGTTTTTGTTAATAGCAGCCTCTTTTTTATAGCAACCTTAAGTAATGGTTTTAATTAATCAATTAGTTGAAACTTATTATTTTGAATATTATACTAACACCCTGTGGAGAGGAGTGACGAACCACTCCACTAATTTAAAAGTCAGAAGAGCTCGAAAGAGCGGCAACAATTCCACATAGGAATGTACTGCCGGATATATATATATATATATATATATATATATATATATATATATATATATATATATATATATATATAATACAAAGCTGTACAGTTATATTGTACTGCATTTCACAATTTTTAGCCTTAGTAAAAAATACTAAATTTTACTGGTTTTCATCTGTAATATGTGTAAACAAATGTAAAAAATTGGTTTGCTACAGAACTAAGTATGCTATGCACGAGCAAAAAAGAACTTTCAATAAAAGAAAATAATGAATATATCATTAAATAGTTGATATGGGAATGATTCCACATAGAGGAAGCCTAACCACCTTTAGGGTGAGACATCTAAATTCTACACAAACATTTAATTGTTTTATGAGATCTACTTCTACACACTTCTAATTTTCGAGGATTACGTGATAAACGGAAATAGGTAGCATTTCCCGTACTCTCCAGGAAGCTCCCACAAACAGTGATATGAAAACTTACTACTTTAAGTGATAATCTGATTAACGTAAACCTTGTTGACACAGATATGCCAGTGGCTTTGTGTGCAAAATGCGTTGATTAACGTTTAAGATAAACTGGGTTAATAAAGAAATAATTATTTTTATGCAGGTTTTCATTACTGTGCAAAAACCTTACAGAAGAAAGACCGTTTGACAGTATCATCGTTGTCAGAGCTTCAAACCTGTTCAATCCTGTAGCTGGCTTATTTAACAATGCGTTAATTTATGGGAAACTGCTAATGATTGACTTCAATATAATTCTTCTCTATCATTTATTTTACCAAAGATCTAGTAGAGGCGTCATCCGCTTTGACACCAATCCCGTCCTTATTAGAAAAGAAAAAAAAACTTTTTGCCTTCGAAGTTAAAAAATGATGAAAGAAAAGCAAAGAGTTCGATAACTCGCGCCTAACAACTAGTAAGAGTAAAAAAGGTAGTCCAAATCAAAATTACCGCCTGAACAGTTTGAAAGGGCAAGTTTAAAATGCATGACCAATAATTCTACATGCATAATTCACTGTAGAATAGTCGGGATTTTAATAAATAATCCCTTCTCTTTTTACCCAAACAGAGAACATCATCTAGACCACCACGGATATGAGGTTTGTATGTAACGGTGGCCAAGGACAAGACGGTAATTCTAAGATGCACTATTTCAGAACGGCATCAAGTAATTTATATTACAAAAGTTCCCAAGCACCTGCCCTATATAAATTACCTAGTGTAACTATGTAACTCTCGATGTTTTGAAACTGATAGACTAAAACATTTTTCAAACTAAACATCCCCATAATAATTTTATTATTAAAGTCAGCTTCATTAGTGCCACAAACTTCGAATAGATAATGTAATAATAAAAATAAATATTACGTAGTAATAAAATATTGGAAAGATGTAAGTAATATTACATTTATTTATGATCACTTTGTCCAAAGTTCACTTTTTTCTCTAATTGCAATAGATTATGGTAAAAAGAAGTATGTTATATATTGATAAATTAAAAGGTAGGGATACAGTACAATGGAACAACAAGTGAACATAAAGTTTAAATTGAAAAAATTAGTGCATATGTACGGAACGAAAGTCACAAGCAGAAAATATGTTTATGACACTGCCAGGTTTGGGTTCGCCGTCGACAAGCAAAACTCTAGGCACGATGGGGTAAGTGTGATAAATGCTAGCACGAGATCGGCGATTAACTCTGCGACTGATGACGGAGGAATTGGGCATTAGCAATGATATGGTGCACACTATCGCTTACGAAGATTTGTGTAGAAAGAAATCAAAACGAACAGGAACCTTTAGAAATAACATTACTATGAATGACCAGGTTCCACCCTTTCTCATTGATCTGGAGTATGCGGACTTCCTTTTGGTTTTCCATTTAAAGGTCGTCACGAAAGATGCATATTTTGCGCTCATGGCGACAATCCCAGAACATGCGTCAGTGGCTTTGCGTTCGATTCCTAAAGAGGCTTTTGCTGATAACTTACTAAAAGTGCGTTATAAAGAATTGCCATTATTTTGATGGCCAGAAAAGTTTATATCTTCTGATATATTTGTTTCCTGGTCCATTCACCAAACAGTTCAGAGTCCTATTTTCAGTTATTAAAGAGGAAAAACTTTATAGATGCTAATAGAGTTTGTGAAATATCCATGAAGTTATTCAGAAATTAATTCAGTATATTTTATACTAAGCCATATGGAACTTAATATGCCTCATTATGACCATCGTGCATCATTTTTTTACTAATACCAACTTAATTCTTTCCTATAGTTCTGCTCTTCTATCTTAAGCTAAAGGAGTATTACATACGATAGAAGAGGATAGAGTCGCAAAGAAAGAGAAACAGTTGTTTTTGTAAATATAAAATTTTTAAAAAATAAATTTTAATAATTTTGGATATCACCTTGTACCTACTATTTGAATTATTTCGAAATATAGTTATTTGCATAATCTCAAATTAAAACTAGTCCTTCCTATTACGCACATATTCTTTGAATGTATTTATTTACCTTGTAAGAATAACTGCAACAGTCAAAAGTTTTAAAAAATGGCTAAAATTAATAAAGAATCCTAGTATATCACTAAAGCTTACCTTTCAACCCTTCAAATTCTTGCGACCTAGAAGTGGAGGGTGCGGAGGGGGAATATCCCAAGTCCGAGGAACCACTGTACTGGTTGAAAGACGCGACAGTATGCGTTCTCGAATGCACCCCTAACTGCGGAACTGGCGGAGGCAGCATGGACGTTGTGCAAGTCTGCAGCATCTGAAGAACGTTGCTATTGACTTCCATAATTCGCACATTGTTGTGAAAACTGCTGCTCTGCTCGTTTGCGCCATTGCCGGCAAAACTGGCGCTAATTCTGCTGCTTCTGTTGCTGGGGTAACTGTTGGTAAGATAGTTCCGAGGTTCCACTATCTGAACGTCGTTGTATTTTGTGGGAATGTACTGAACATTTGGCTGCGGCGCATGTTGCATCGGCACACTGTTGACGTGTACCTGACGCTCAACCTGCATTTTTCTGCTCAACAGAACGCGCTCTCGAAGTTGCAAAAGGTTTATCGTTTCTCCTAAATCGTTATCGCAGAGTGCCAGTGCAGAGTCGATATGGCTCGTGTGAAGCTCGGGAAAGCTCAACATCAGGGTGTTCCTGTTCAGGTTTTTGAACCAACCGTTATCCCGAAAAAAATTTCGGTAATGGTGAGCCCGCGGAATTCTGTTTACCTACAAATAAATATAAAAAACATATAACAAAGATATATATGGACACAAACGTAAGTATTTTAAAAATCAAGTTATAGCTCCCACAGTATAAAACAAGGGAAAAATAAGATGATATGAAAGAATAGGACACAGACGCAGCTTTTTTGTACACTCAATTATATTAGAAATCAAAAAATCTTTCTTTTCAGACAGTTAAACTAAACTTAATTAAATGAATTATGGAGCACTTGCTATCGAAACTGTTTGCAATTTAATGAAAAATGTTCTTAAACGGGAACGCAGATTAATATTTCAATTTGCGTTCTCGTCTACTTCCTGCTTTTTCTGGGTTTTTAATTTGGTCATTCGAATATTCAAATCATCTTGTCTCATCTTCGTTTCTAGTTTTTAATATTTCATTGCATATCTTTTTCTTGCGGCCGTTTAACAGTTGTTGGTCATCATCATTTTCGCCACCATATTGCTCAGAATAGTGGTATCGTAGTTCTTCCATAAAGTTTGTTTAAAATGTTTCAACCAGGTAGTTACTTCTTCTACCTGGTCCGCGCTTGCCTTCGATGTTACCTTCTACAATTAAATGCAGTAGCTTATACTTTTCAGGATGTCGCATAACGTGGCCGAAATATTCCAGCTTCCATCTTTTAGTGGTCTTCATTACTTCTAGCTCTTTTCTATTCTATCAAGGATCTTGTTGTTAGTGACTATCTACCCAGCTTCAAGTTTAACAATCGACGATACATCCACATCTAGAATGCATTTATTTTTTTCAACATACATGCCTCTATGCCATAAAGCAGTACTGGTAGGACGCAGCAACTGACCATCCTCATTCTTAGTTTCAAGGGTAAATCGTGACTGCATAAACAGTTTTTTCATCTTAATGAAGGTCGTTATGGCTTTTCCTATCGGATCTTTATTTCGATCGTTGGGTCCCATTGGTCATTGATATTGCTGCCGACATAAGAGTCTTATCAAGCCTTATATCGTTGACGGTGATACTGTTGGTTTGCTTACTTATGATTATATACTTCATCTTGTTGATATTAATCTTTAAACTAAAAGCTTCAGATATACTGTTCATTTTAATCATTAGGTTCTGTAGATTTTCCCTGCGGGTTAAGACAAGTATGTCATCAGTGTATCTAATATTGCTGATGTTTTTGCTATTAATAACTTCTGTTGCATGAATAAGTGCTTGATTGAATATATCCTCAGAGTACAGGTTGAACATTAGGGAGGACAGAATACACCTCTGGCGAGCTTCTTTTTTAATAGTAATTTCGTCTGATATTTGATGTTTGACTCGTATCGCCGCTGTTCGATGCCAGTACAATTTAGCTACGATACGTACATCCTTATCTTTAAGTCTGTTCCAAGTTTCCTCTGGTCTTGCGTATTTGTTATTAACTTTCTACAGCGGAGCTTATAGTAGAAAGTTAATGAGATTATCATCCCGTTTGTCTGTCTGAGTGTCTGGAGACACTATAACTTCCGTTCTATTCAACGGATTCACTTCAAACTTGGCATACACACATCTTAGGTCAGTACCTTTCATGCGATTAATTTTCAGCCAAATCGGTTGACGGCAACCGGAAGTGACCGTTACGATTTCGCACCGCTGTAGAAAGTTTCCTTTACGGTATTACACCGTTCTTGTTCTCTTTGTTTTACCCCAAAAGATTTGTTACCTTACGTCTAATGTTTTCATCATTCAATTTTTTTATCTAATTGTGATGTTCTGCTTGCATTTTTCGCAACTTTTTTTAAACGTAATCTTATTTTTCCAACTAACATATTTTGATTTGTTGATACATCTACCCGCGATATGTTTTTGCTGATAATATAGCGTTTCTATATCTATATTATATTTCATATTTCATTTTATTTGCAATCTGTACAAGTACATTAAGCAAATTGTGTGATGGTAATTTGACATGTAGAAAAAAGCTCATTAGCAAATTTCTGTAACAATTAAATTTCTACGCTTCTTGTGGCTTAGGGACAAAATTTTACAAATTAAGGCTTACATTTAGAACTTAATCTAAACTGACCACAAAGACATTCAAAATATGGTTATTAAATCTTGAAGCGCTTATTGTTAATAGACTGGTTCATTAGGTCCACTGCTACTTCATTAGGGTGAGCACTATATTTTAAACTATATTGGTGAATTTTTTCCTTAACAGTTAGTATTTGGAGATCCCTTTGATAGCAGTGTTGGGTACGAACTATGGCGCGTTCGTCATCAAACTTAGTATCTTTGATTGGAAACACCCCAATATTTTGATATTTGAATCGGAAGCGGTGTCCCATAGCTGGATTCCATATGACCAAATTGGTTTTAATAATGTTTTATATATTAATAATTTGTTATCCAGACTAAGTTTAGATTTAAGTCCTATCAACCAAACCCTTTTAGAGACCTAGATGTTTTAGCTTAGCATATATGTGCTTAGGTCATGTTCACTGCTGAAAAGCATTTGAACAGAAGAATCTTCCAAACTAGAGGAATATACATTCATAGTCTCTCCTAAACAATTCGTCGTTTTTCCTTGAAATTTTAGGCTTCAACAAAAGAAGGACCTTTCGTAATAGTAACGACTTACTTATTTTGACTTTTTCAATGCGATTAAGTGTCCTCTGATTAGTATCAGCACAATACAACGGAGACATTAACTATTGCACTGCTATAGTTTGGGGATAGATAGTAATATCTCATACATATAAGCAATGTATAAATTGCAAATGCAGGATGGTAGGAGTCTAGTCATGCTAACAGCCAAAATTGTAAAATACAACACAACCGCACCACACTAGTTTACTACACTCAAGCGACACCAAAAGCAGATTAATCAATATATTTTCCATAGAATTCCAATCTCATAATCTGCCTGGGAGTAATGAGTAACGAGAAAAGTTACCAAAATTAATATACTTAAGAAACTTCAAAAGGTTGTTAAACGGCATAATGCCTTTGAAATAAATAGCCTCATTCGAAAATCCTCCCCAGCTTGTGCAGACGTTGAGAAATGTATGCAATACTGTTCCAAAATTTGTTTGAGTTTCTCATCTTGTAGTTTTCCTGGTTGTCCAAGACGTTTAGCATCATTCGGCTGTCAAAATGTCTACCATTAAACTGTTGGAATCACTTCCTGTAGATACTGTAGGAAACAGCATAAATAAGCAAATTTCCGGGACTTCACCAGCATTTTTTTCAAATAAAACGCGAAGAAAATGCAATGTTCCAAAAGTTGCTGTTGCAAGACTACTTTCAACACTAATATTGTTATTATATTAACAAAATAGATGCCCCTTATAGCATGTTATAACGCTGACAGATGAAACTTTACAACTGTAGGGTAAGCACATCATGTGGATTTGAATAGTTAGAGGTCAATAATTAAGTTATACAGCTTATAAATAACATCAATTTACTTTATTTAAAGCTTAATATATAAAGTACAACAAATAAATTCCCGGAATGGCCGTCCAATTCACAACATAATTATATCGAAATTACTGCATAAACATGTTTAGACCAATACCCACGTAACTTCTAAAGTAGCAACCGGTTGTTATTAGAATGGCAACCACTACTATCTGCGTGTGTACTTTATTTTAAATAACATCAAATTTTGTATGAAATTCAATAATAGCGCTAATGAAAATCAACAATTTCAGTATGACCGAGGATTATGATCTTAATACTGTCTTACTGATGCATATTTTTTCAACCAGTTACAAACAGTAGTAGGCTTTTCGTTTTGGTGTATATTCATTATCATTTATGGGACATGCGAGATGTGTAAATAAAATAATGAGACTTATATTGTAGCGTGCGATCTGGGAACACTGGGGGTTGCCCATTTGGAGGAAAAGTGGGTCGACATCCAATGCGCGTTCAGTGCGAGGCAGTACGTTGTCTGTAGCGATTTGTTTCGTGAAACGTTTTTGGCGAGTGCGTTTTGACGATGAGTGATAATAAAGTCGAGAAACGGTGTGCTTCAGACTTGGGCACAGTGCGACAGAAACGTTTGCAATACTTCAGCAGGCCTATAGAGATACTGTTTTGTCAAGGGCGTAGGTGTTTCAGTGGTTTCAGGCATTTTCAATAGGAAGAGAGAAGATTGAAGATGAACCGCGCAGCCCGGAACGATTGCATCAATGAGGAGAGAATCCGGCAGCTTATGCGTTCTGATCGTCGACTGACAGTCAGAATGCTTCGGGAAGAGTTGCATTTGACGGAGAGCACCGTTCATCAGATTTTGACCAACGAATTGGGGATGCGGAAAATCCGCGCGAAAATGGTTCCGAAAAAACTTTCGCTGGAACAAAAAGATAATCGGAGGAACACGTGCCTCGACTTTTTGGAGAATTGAAGAGGACTTTCGTCACACAGCGATTTCAATTAATGAGTTTTTGGTAAGTAAAAGCATGCCTGCGGCTCCTCAGCCCCCTTATTCACTCGACTTGTTCCGTGTAGCTTTTTTCTTTCCACGTGGGAAAATGCAGCTCATAGGACGTCATTGTGGAACAGTATCGAACATTGAAAAGGCCTTAACCGACCAGCTGAAGGCGATTCCAGTATCTGCGTTCCAGCACTACTATGACGAGTGAAAGAACCGTCTCCAACGCTGTGTGGCTGCTTAAGGCAATTACTTTGAAGGGGACAATGTCCTAGTGTAACTGTCATTGCCTAATAAAATGGATTACAATAGTACTTGAACATACGACGACGTTCTGTAATTTAAATTTTTACCAATATAATTTACAATTATTAATTTCTACAAAGAGTCAGTGTGATTTAAAACTGAAATATTTGGGAGGCTCCTCGTACGCTGCTGCGTTTGCAGAATGGCATGTTCTGACGAAATCTCAAAATTGCAAACTGCATTTTTTTCTATTCCGAGAAGCTTCGGTGGTGCAACTTGTAATGAATCTTGCTATTTCGCATCAGGTTACAGCCTGCACGAACCTGCCTACCGCTTACTAATAATAATTGCAACTTGACTCTTTATGCTTACATATATTATACAATTACGCTTTGAAGAAATTAAAAGTCAGAAATAGATTATCCACACTTTTTCTAGTTTGCAAGATAATATAAATTTGCTTTGGTTTCAGAGCAAAATCTCTCTAATATTAGTGTTGGTTCTTCTTCAGAGTGGTCTTGCGCTCCGACAATAATTTTGGAGCTAACGAAAAGGATGTAAACCCAAGTTTGCAACTACCGAAAGAACGTTTTTTTTGCTGAAAATCGAACTAGTGCTTTGTTTTGGTGTGAAGTACTTGTGTACCAAATTTGGTGTCGAGTTTTAGTTTCTGAGTTATCGTGATGACAGACACACACACAGACGGGTTTAATCTCATTAACTACTTCTTAAGCGTTAGCACGCTTTCGGTAGTTAATAAAAATAAAAAAATTAAAAGAAAACGAGAAAAAACTAATACAGTAACAAATACCTCATTCAATTAAATGCAGCTACTTATCAAATTAATTGGGTCAAATTTTTCTATAAAGTGGTAAAGATGTGGTAAAGTAGTAGCAGATCTAACTTGGTGCAATGAAGCTCGAAAATATAATATATACAATGGTATTCCAGTTTTAAAGGCACGTTTCCTGTCGAAGCGAAATTCTTGAATTTTTTCGGAATCGGAGAGCCCTTATCCGTCCATTGATTGATGTTTATTCTCCTAGTCATAATGATATAGTCAAAACCCATTACCGATAAAAATTCCCCCCAAAAAAGGCATTGCCCTTCTTCCTGTTCCTATTAAGGCAAAAATACTGCTAAATTTCTTTTCAACCATATGTTTCAAATTACAAGTTAGCATGTATAGAGGGTTCATCTTGCATACATTTTCCTGTAGCCAAGTTAATCATGAACGATTCAAGAAATCCCGACAATTTCAATGATATTCTTCTATTTTACCCGGAAAGGAGTTCGTATACCCTTGGTTTTGTTCATCCACATCTATCAAAGGCCGACTATACAGAGCTTGATCATGTAGATATTTTGTAGTGGATTTTCCTTTTTACACTTTTCTCCCACCTCCTGACGTTGCCAGAGAAAAAATCCATTTTCCAATGAATGTCAATAGGTAAACAACTCCCGGCCATTAAGAACTCAATAAACAAGCGTTGCAATCTGAATTGCAGAAAAATCTAATATTAGTGTTGTTCTATCTGAAGAAGTGGTCTTGCCAAGACTTACCGACAATAATTTTAGCTAACGAAAAGGATGTATTTAATCCAAATATTGATACGGCATACATCGAGTTAAATAAACATTTTTATAACTGATTATCGAACTAGTAACTTTGTTTTGATTTGAATTACTTGTTCCAAATTTGACGTGTCATTTTAGTTTCTGAGTTATCGACTGAACAGAGGTGACACAACAGACGGATTTTGTAAAATTCTCATTAAACTACTCTAAAGCGTTAGATCTGACAAGTTAATGAAAAATAAAAATTAAAAAAACGAGAAAAGACATTTTCAATACATTAACAAATACCTTATTCAATTAAATGCAGCAATACTTCATCAAATTAATTGAGGTCAAGATAAATTACTAATTAAATGGTGGAAGATCGTTCTTTAGTAGTATCTAACTTGGTGCAATGAAGCTCGAAAAGTATAATATATAGCAATGGTCATTCCAGTTTTAAGAGGCACTCATCAGAACGTAAATAACGAAGGAACTATTATGAAGTCTGGAGATCGGAGAGCCCTTATCCGTCCATTGATTGATGTTTATTCTCCTAGTCATTCCAGAAGTATGAGAAAGATATTACACTAATTAAAGATAAACGCAGAGTGAGTGCTTGTGTCCAAAAGACTATATTCTACAATCATCGTTCGCTACTAGAGGAAAAGTTCATGAAATGCAAAAAAGTGCAGTGGCAGACAAACGTTAATTATTGCAGGAATTACAGCAAAATCAACTAAGCATAGTGTTGAACTGGAAGCATAAAAAAGAAAAATCGCCAGAGAAAAATCACCGCGCTAAACCCAGTGATACGAGCTTATTGGTCACAATGGCCTTCTAACGAGAAAGACCTATAGAGGTGTCTATGCTACCTATAAATTACTTCGAATCAAATATAGGAATATCACTCGACACCTGCGGGTTTAAGGGGATCCGGCTGTGTATGTATAAGAATATAAAGTTTTGTTACTATAAGAACATCAATTAATTTTATTAATGTAATATAAAAAAAATAATAAAAACAGTTCTCTTCGCTTTTTTTGAAAATAAACATAGACATTTGTTTGAATATGGTGACCAGTGAGGAATAGCGCTTTCCTGAGATGCCCATAAGTAGAAGACCAAAATGGTATTTTTCTTTTATAAATTAATTTGGTCGATATAAGGCATGACGGATAAACGAAGAAATATCCTAGAAAAACGCCTTTGTCTATATAGTATTTTTGTTTTATGAGACCGGACAAATGTCACTTTAGCCATAAACTAAGGAAAAATTAATTTCCGATCCTTTTTAAAATCGCGCATTTAAATATAAAACGAAGCAGATGGGCATTCATAAAAAGCGAAAAAGAGCAAATAAATTATAGTTATAGTAACTGTTAACGGTTGCATTAATTATTGTGCACCTCTTGTAAATAATGTTTAGTTTTGAATGAAATCGTCATTCAATTCATATTTCATTTATCATAAAGGCTGAATAATGAATGGCAAAGATGGTTGAGATTTGTTAAAAAACAGGTGGAGCGTATTGAACGGCAGGATGCTGTGATTAAGAAAATACCAAAACCATACACTTTTTCTCACGTAGCAACCGCTATCGTCACCATGGACTTTAGTGACTTCAAGCCAAATTGTAGTGCATCAAATGTACAATTGCAGAAGGCTCCGAGCTCAATGAGGTAAATCTAATTATAATCACTCGATAACCCGGCATTGTAATGCGTAGATGATGAACTTTATGAGTCGATGATCTACAATGACACTCAACAAAAAGATTAGTTTAAAAAATCTGAAAAACAATATGCCACTCAAAAATATTTTGTACCAATCGGTTGTGTTGTGAAAAATTAATGAGTAGAGAACGCATCGAGCGAAATTGGTTTGGTTTATTAAACGCCGTGCAACTCAGGTATCCAAAAGATCAATCTTCAACCCAAATTGATGAAACAATCATACACATAACGAAAACCATCATCGATAGGGTTCAACAAGCCACTAAAGAAGAAGTTAACAGAAAACGTGCTAACGTTAAGTCATCGCCCAAATACGTATAATAATAATTTAATTAAATAAAAGAATATGTCGAGAACCTGATGTATCGCCGCAAAAGAGGCGGTGAATAATTTATCTTGTAGAAACACATCAACCAGCCCCAGAGGCAAACTTTAAACCAACATCACCCAGTCAACTTGTTTTTTCAATAAAAACTCTACAAATAAATAAATTTCCGGGCTGCGATAAAATACTCAGTACCATACAGAAGAAAAACACGAAAAAAGCATTTAATTTTACTAATGTTCCCCAAACCAGGAAAGGATAAATACATTCGCAGTCACAGATCAGTTGGCTTGTTTTCAAAGTTATTTGAAGAAGTTATCCACTCCCGACCGAATGGCCAAGTCCAAAAACTGAATATTCTACCAACCTTTCAATTCGGTTTTAGAGAAGGCCACTCCACTTCCTATCAATTGCAACGTGTGACTGAGAGAATCGAAAAAGGATTTGAAGGTAAACAGTTCATAACAACTATGTTTATTGATATAGCGCAAGCTTTCGATCGTGTATGGACAAACCGCCTCGAATACAACTACATTGATTACTCTTTCCTAGATAATCGCACGTTTTCAGTTAAAATTCATAATTCCACCAGAAACATACATACATACAGGGGTCCCTCCAGGCAGCATACTAAGTTCAATTCTCTTCAACATCTTTATGCAAGACTTTCTCATTATTGACGCTAACCTTGCTATGTATACAGATGAAACAGTCATGTTAACTAAAGACAAATGCCTAGAAATTGTCAATATCGAAAATACAAAATGCTACCATACTAAGTATGAAATGGAACCTATCCATCAACTATATTATAAACATCTTTATATTGAGATGAATCAATACCCCATTCGAAATTTCAACCCAAAGTTGATAAAACAGCTTATACTTGGTTTCTACAATAAAAATCTGGAAGTAAAAAGATTGACTATGTACGTAATTGTGTATAATTTTTAATACAACATTAAATGACTCGAGATGTGCCAATATCAGAAGAAATTTTGCATGAAAAATTACAATTCTTTTATGGCCAGACTCACAACGATGATAATTTCAAAGCCAGTTCCGGATGGCTCGCTAAGTTTAAAAATAGGTACCGAATTCGAAAACTCAATTACAGGAGAAAAATGATCAAGTGATGATGCAGATGTTCAACCATTTAAAAATACATTCGAAATAAAATCACAGAAATGCAGTTGTGTCCTGATAAAATCTACAATGCAGACGAAAGCGGACTTTTCTGGAAATTACTTCCTAAAAAGACACTTGTTCATCAAGCTGAAGATAGAAAAGTAATTCTAGCCGAAATAACAAAACGAGCTCAAAAGGCAAAAAAGCAAACATTAAACAAAATACGATATGTAGTACAGTTGTTAATTTTTGATTTAAAGGACTTTTTATTGAGAATTTTGAAGTTCTTGGATAATTAGAAAAATCAACCAGTGAAAAAACTTTGTGGTGATGTCAGTCAGGTACTATACAAATTGTATACCAGGAGATTTTTGATACTCTGACATACATTACCCATGATAGTGATCAAACTAAGGACGCACAGTATGAAATAAATGTGATATTGGAAAAACTTAAAGAGTCTTGAAATGTCATGAATGGTATGATTCTGCAACAATGTTCTTGTAAAGTGTTGAGAAGTAAGTGACAGGCTTCAAGGAGAAACTACAGACACAACAAAGGTCATTATTCTATATAGTACCTTAGCTTTTACAAGGAGTCAAGTACAAGTAGCGATACAGTGCAGACGTTCCTTAACCTGTCTGATATCGGTGCGATACGCTTGACCTCTAAAGCTATCTGCAGCAAATATTGAAAGTAAAATTTATTTTACTTATTATTAATACAAACATTTCCGTCAATGATTCAACAATGAATTATCAAGCGCATAATAAGCGCAAATCGGATCACCTCTCACCGCCTATTAACGACGTGCAAAAACGGTACGTATGGACCTCCCAAGACTTATTAACTAGCAAAAAATTCTATCTACCACCAAACCTAGAAAAGAAGCTAACTAGCGACGAATCCTCCAGCAACAACGAATTAGAGGTAGAAGGTAAAACATAACCAGGACCAACTATACCACAACTATACAAATGCAAAAATTTCACCAATCTACTTACCAAGTTCCATAAATCACAATGCCTTAGTTGAAAACATAAAAAACAAAGCAACAGGAACTTTCACTACAATGTACAATACGACTAATTACGCATCAACCTAACAAAAATATAAGATTTTCGAACATTAACTAAGTAATTCACAGAAAACAACGACAAACCATTATCTGTAGTTATTAAAAATGTTCCACTATCACTCACCAACGAAGAAATTAAAAAGGATCTAACCGGCCGAGTACCAATAATTAAAGTAACACATCTATACACCAAAGTTTGCGCATTAGAACTAACCAACAACGAGCAATCAAAACGGATATACTCTCTAAAATCAATATTTTACTCCATAGTTACAGCAGAGGGTAGAAGAAAGTTCAAAAACATTCCTCGGTGCCATAGGTGCCAACAGTACGGCCACACAAAACACGACTGCAGTTTAAAACCACTATGTGTAAAATACGCGGGAAACCACTTACATACCAATTATCAAAAGAAACCCAACGATCCACCTAAATGCCAACTCTAGAGGCAATCACAGCGCAAATTACCGCGGCTGTCCTCACTAGATTGAGCAGCTAAAAGAACGCAAAAGAACTCAACCAACAAACTTGTACGTAAACAACACGCAGACTTTTGCAGACAAACTCAAAAGTGGCCTAACCTTGAACAATACTGCTATCTCATGAACACACCTTTAGTATTAAATACCTTTTTCTAAACTCTACTTGACCTCATTACGCCATATCTCAGTCAAACCAAAACCTTCTTTATCAACACTCTCCTATTAATGCTTATCAATGGACCATAATCGAAGGAAAGCGATACAAAACTTAACCATCCTCAATTGGAATGCTAATGGCATCGCCAACCAATGCTCACTATTTATTAGCTTTCTAGCAAGATGTGACGTAGATATAGCTTGCATAACAGACACACACCTAGACCAAACCATCAAATTCCGAATACCAGGCTATAAAATACACCGTAAAGATCGAAACTCCCGAGTAGTGGCATACTCATCAAAAATAAATACGCGCATTCACTATTCCCTGAAATCCCCAATTTAAAAATCAAGCTGACAGCAATTAAGGTCAAACACGATGATCAAAGCAGCATTACAATAACCGGTGCCTACAGACAGCCTAATATTAAAATAGTTTAGGAAGACATCATTAGTTTTTGGCACGTCCGAACTAAGGCTAGTCCTTGCCGACCTAAATTCTAAAAATACCCTGTGAGGTTGTAGACTTCAAATCCCGAAAGCAACAAACTACACAGACGAACCTACCAGACTAATCATAGCTGTATACGTCATTGGCCTAATTAAAACAAAAAGCTAACTTCGACGAGAATGGCAAAGAACCAGAAATTTCCAACTCAAAAACAGACTAAACAACATAACCCATCGAATCAAACTAGAGCTAGATACCTTAAGAATTAACGTATATCAAAAACAAATAGCTTGCTTTAGCAAACGAGACTGTGGCCTATGGAAAACCACAAAGAAAATACCAAATCAAAAAAAAACTGCCCCCATTATCTCCCGAAATCAATAATGCAATCTAGACCTCAGACCATGAAAAAGCAGTCACCTTCGCCGGTCATTTTGAAAGCAATTTCACCCCTGCAATCACTTGTTCACAAATTACATATTATCAATGAAATAGAAAGAAGAACACCTATCTCAGACTATATTCAACCAACTTCGCCTAACGAACTCACTAACATCATACAGACATATATGCTGAGGTTCCCAGGGTAGAGCTAAGCTTTCCCCTGGGTCAGTACGCTTCTGTCTTTCAGGCAGAAATATACGCCATACTACTACGTGTGTGCGTGAAAACGGTAAGAGGGCTTACAGGAGCAAGCGGATCTATATTATATTAGACAGCCAGGCAGCTTTAAAGGCTTTAACAAGTACTAATCATCTAGACTGATCTGGGAATGCATCAACGAACTCAATGCACTGGCTTATATCGGCTCAGAACCTGCTCTAGGAATTTTACGAAGTGCTGCCCGAAGCTTTATTAAAGAGAGGACACGCACTCATCATTGAATGTACTGGAAGAATCGACAAGACATAATTTGAGCAAAACCTTCAATAAGGGACTTTGCCAAAAGACAGCTGCAGAACTCCTTAACCTAAGTAGGCCACAGCTAAAAATAACCATAGGGTTTCTTACAGGATATGCGACTGTAAAAGAACACCTCTGGAAAATTGGTAAATCATCACACCGAATCTCTCAAACAAAAAAAAAATCTGCCGGCCGTAACTTAATCACCAATAACATTCTCAAACATTTTACAAAGATGTCAATAGCCTATCTAAGCTGTACATTGAACGCCTGCATGAGACCTGGAAGCACGCACAGATCGTAATGTCCCCAAAACCGGGTAAATACAAAAAGAAACTAAACAGCTATAGACCCATTAGCCTACTGATATCACTTTCCAAGCTCCATAATCGACTACTAAAGCATATTGAAAACCAAAACACAATACCAAAATACCAATTTGACTTCATGAATAAGTGAGCTCATCGAACGAGGCTTTAACAACAAACAATACACGATAGCAATCTTCCTCGATGTCGCGCAGGTATTCGACAGGGTATGGATACAAGGCCCCAAAAAGAAAATCCTAGATATTACAATACCCACTCATCTCAAAGCAATCATATTCTCCCTCCCTGACAATAGAACATTTGGAGTAAAAATCAACCCAACCACCAAAATTCCAGCCAGAGTCCCACTGCATCTTGGAGCCGATCCTCTTTAACATATACACGTCGGACCTGCCAGAGCTTGGTGCAACAATAGCAACCTTCGCAGAAGACACCTCAATGCTCACACAAACCGATAACCTTAATGAAGCAATCACTAAATTATAGACCGCATCAGACCAACTTCTAAAACGGTTCAAAACTTGAAACATTAGAGTAAACCCCGACAAATGCCAAACCAAAATCTTTACGCTAAGAAGGATCAAAATCCTCCCTGTTTTCAAATAGAAAACAATGAAATACCCTGGAACCCCAAAGACAGCACTGTCAAATATACACTCGCCTAAGCTGGGGGTATCACATAAATCAGAAGCTTATCCAAAGCTACATTAGGCTAAGATAACTATACCCACTGATTAACTCTAAAAAACCCTAATTCGACCTCTTGCCCTATATGGATCGCTGACCTGGTGCACTACCACCTTAAACACCAACATACTGAAAATACAACGCCTCCAAAACAAAATTCTAAGAATTATAGTCAACGCACTGTGGTACGTTAGAAATACCCAGCTGCACGAAGAACTCGGCATTTTACCCATTGATCAATATATCAAGAACTGAACGGAAAAATTCATTTCAAACGCGTGTATTTAATGGTGCGAAACTCTATGAACTCTTCAAAACAAACATTCACTTCGAGCTCAGACGAAAACTACCCCATGCCCTAGTTCTAGTAAACCAAAGACATAATTAAATAAAATGTTATCTCACTGCGTCTATTACTCAATGTCATAATGTATAGTCTAAATCATTAATATGTCACAAAATCTTTTACCTATGCCATGTATAATGATTGTTGATCTGGCAATAACTGATATTTAAAAAAAAGAAGCTTTTATAAACACTCTTTGAAGCGCAAATGAGTTTATAAGGCTAGAAAATAAAGCAAAATTAATGTATCAAAATGATGTTCACAAAACCGATATCACAAGGGGCGACAGTCTTTCGTAATATACATATTATGCTATAGTTGATTCTCTGAAGCTCAGTTTAATACGAAATAGAAAGTGACAGAAATACTTATTGGAAAAGTATGCTTCTGGTTTAGCTAAAACATTCTCTGTGAAGTGTGTGCATTTAGCAACATTTTTAAAAATTAATAAATGTATCCACACCGAAGATAAGAATGCCAAACCAAAAACACAATTAGAACCACAAAAGCTCGTAGCATCATTAAAGTCATAAAACGTAGAATCTACTTTTCCAATATTGTCAACTTTCTAAGAATTTTTCTAAGTATGGCATTATAACAGCGCTGGAGAACGATCCTTTGTAGTTCACAGAATGAAAAACTTTTTGATTCTAACGTTAAAACAAAGAAAAACAACGGGCCTTGCACTTTTATTTATCGGCAGTGAGGAGTTTCTAAAATCTTTCTTTTAACGATATAGCCCAAAGGTTTGTTCATTCTAAAGCCAGAAAAAGAAATATTTTTTACACACCAGTTTTTAGATGATGTGGTCATTTGTTTTTGAGTAACGAAAATTGAAAAATCAAATAAATGTTTTGTATAAACAATCATCTTTGTCATTATTTGATAACGTCTCAAACGTTCAAAAATTTGAGAACAGGCGGGTAAAAAATTATCTGCCTGAGGTGTCAAAAACCTTAATCAAGCCCTGCTTATTCTAATTAATGCAAAAGAAAACAAGGTTAGCTTTGAGAAACATTGCTATTTTCAAATGTAACATCTTCAGTGGTCAGTTATTCGAGTTTCAACATGAAAGAACAATGTTTTTCAAAATCTAAAACTTACTGGTTGTCGGGCACTGGGAAAGCTGAACAACGGGTAGCCGCTTACGATATAGGGCGCCCCAGAAAGCCTCGGAGGGTTGGAAAAGCCGTACGGCGCCCTCGACGTCCACGGCGATGGCTGCGCGGCGTTGGGGGTCCTGAAGCTGCCCATCTCTTCGCCAAGGTCCTTATCAGTGCCTCGCAACAGAACACTCGGACTGGAAGTTGCGACTTTTCGTCCAACCAGTCGTCTGACCAGCACGTCGCTCGCACGCGGTCGTGCCGCTCTTCAACCTCACACCTGATTTTTGAAGGTTACGTGCTTTTTGTCGGCGTCGGGAGGAAATAAGCGCCTGTATCGAAAAGGCTCGGCCGTTTTTGCCGCCGCAGCCAAATTCGCCGCGTCGCTAGCTGGCTAACTTCGTCTGCGAGCGCGGCCCCAGCAGCGTGCGTCTACGGCGGTGTCGGGGCGAAAGACGGAGCCAGGGGTTGCAGGTTTTGAAAATCAACCGTCGCAGGTCGGGTCACACTGCCGAAACGCGATTTCGCGGGAAAGCTGACGCCGCCCGAATTCTGCAGAGTTGCCTTTTTGCCGCCGCACGCAAATGTTTAGCTGGCCGTGCATCACGTCCGGGACAAAAACAAAACAGGCAGCCCGACGCGTCAAAAAAGATGTGGACTCAACTATTTTTTTCGGCGGGGATAGACGCCCATGCACTGTTCAAAAATTCACAAACGCGTAATCGGAATAATCGGCAGTTCGGTAATAAGGAATTTTGAATTGCTACCCCCTTTAACGCAAAAGCTGACAACAATGCGAAGTACAAATCACATTCAAAAATTTTCCGAAACGGTAGCTTTTATATGACCTAATATCGCCAATACCAGTGGTGTCCCAATTATGAATGTGGCACATAATAAATGTCGGGCAGCTCATTTTCATAGGTCTTTTAAAAAAGATTTGTTATTTTTTAAATTTTAATCCGCTGTAGTGACCATAATAATATATTTTTCAATTTATTTTATTGCATTTTGCTCGAATTTCTGGAATGTGAAATGTGAGGACCACCTGTTATTTGGTATATCTCATATTACAGCACCTGAAACTACGGACAGTAGTCAGTTGGGTCAAAATACAGAATTTGAACATTTTGTTCTAATCCGCACTCTTTTATTGTTTCGACCTTTGCTTAAGCATCTGTTTTTTTGGCACATCTGGGAGCTGTTCACTATAATCATTTTTTATTATTTTTGTCTGTTTACAATCTGTCCAATTTTTGGACAATAAGTCATTTGTATAACTAGAATAATATACTACAGTAACTTGCAGGAGTTGCTTCTAATGAAGACTTTTCTTTAACTTATGTAACGGCTTTATAAAGTAACTTAAAGTAAGTATGTTTATTCTATATACATATAACTTATTCAATCTGTCTATTAGATCATCTGGCTTGAAACGTTTTAGACGTTGCACTTCACCAGTGCTTTTAAATAAATTTCTAGCGAGCACTTAGGGATGCACTACAGTTTTAGCACTATAATTCTCACTAAATCTCTTAATTTCTTCTTTAACCGTTAGAATTTGTAGGTCTTTCGCGATTACGTGATTTGGAACATACCAGAGGGCATTAACCAATGTTCTCAAAACTTTGTTCTGGAAGCGCTGAAGGATTTCAAGATTTGAATTACCAGCTGCGCCCCATAGTTGAATCCCATATGTCAACACAGGCTTCAAAATAGTTTTGTACAAAAGCAGTTTATTTTCAAGTGATAACTGTGATTTTCTGCCGAGCATCCAATACATTTGCCGGGGTTTTATGCCGAGTTGCTTTCTTTTTGTAAATATGTGCTTCCTCCAGGTGAAGCGTCTGTCCATGTGCACTCCAAGATACTTTGTCTCATCTGCTTGAATCAGCTTACTACCAATTACTGTAGCTGGAGAATAGGTGTCTCTGTTTAATGTAAACGTTACATGTACCGATTTAGATTCACTTGCCTTTATTTTCCATATAGGTAACCAAGTTTGCAACTTATTCAAATATTCTCAAAGGTGTTGTGAAGCAGTAATTGGATCGGCATGTACTGCTAGAACTGCAGTATCGTCTGCGTATGTGGCTGTTGTGCTTTTGTTAGTTATCGGAAGGTCTGCGATATATAAGAGTATAAGATCCCAAAATGCTACCTTGTGGTACTCCAAATCCGATTGATACCAGGTTAGTGTATTCGTTTTGATATTTAACTAGAAAAAATCTATGCGTTAGGTAGGAAGTAAGGACAATGACAAAAGAATGAGGAAGGTTTTGTTTTAGTTTTGCTTAGTTCTTCAAATTCCAAAGTGATCACATTAACTAGCCACTGTACTTGTTCGATAATGTTTTGTTGGTTTCGAAAACCGAATTGATGATTTAGGATCAGTTTGTTATTGTCTACAATTAGTTTCATTTGTTTGAAAAATATATTTTCGAGCACTTTCGAAAGAACTGTTAAAAAATTAATCGGACGGTAAGACGCCACTTGATTTGGATTCTTACCAGGATTTAACAATATAACTATTTATACTACTTTCTATTGGCTTGGAAAATGTCCTAGCCTCAGTATTGCATTGAAGATTTGCTGTATAGCTTTGTATCCTTTAGTTATAAGTTCTTGTAACACTTTATTGGTTATTAAATCAAAACCTGGAGATTTGCGAGGGTTGATATTTTATTGTATTGTATTTTTAATTTCTATCCAACTAAAATTTTTAATTAGAAGAAACATTTGATATGGTGCATTAAGATATTCTCGTATCATTTGCTCTTGTTCGGGATCATTTATGGTGTTTGGTTGAAATACGGTGGCTAAGTGATTTGCAAATGCTGCTGCTTTCTTTTGTTACTTCAAGCCCATTGATTATGTTTAACTTTGATTGGTGGAACGTGTTGTGGCTTTCCACAGTGAGAAATCTGTTGCTTCTACTGTTGGTTCACTGAGGTAGTTCTGGATTGATTGATTTTTGATTTGTTTTAAAAGTTGTTTCAACTCCTTTGCTGTTTTGTTAAATTTATTTTTGTCATCTGCTTTGATTTGTTTTTCGTTAATTACTTTCGTGAGTCCAAAATCTAGTAAATCGAGCATTTTCCCCCTGTCAATTGGCCAATAGGTGGGTTTTCTGGTCGATACTGCTGTTAAAATTATTTGCTCTTAAACAGTGTATAATTGTCTGCCTTTTGGTGTTTTTTCCTTGAACTCCAAAATTTTATTTTTGGCATTCCAAACTCCTCCAGTGATAAATTTATTTCCTAGAGTATTGAAAAATTGTTCAGTCTTTCTTTTATTATTATACTTTGAGGGCCAATACACTGCTTTTATGTTCATATTTCCTATATGATCTTCTATTGCATCTGTTGTTGCTTGTAAATGTTTTGTGATATAATTTTGTAGTTCGTGGTGTTTGATGCCATCTCTTATTATAATTGTTGTTCCTACATGTTCATTGCCGTCGGGATGTCTAGTGCTATATATTCTATAACTTGGTATTTGTAGGTGAAGTGCATCTCTGACACTAACAGTATATCTATATTATTAATTTGGAAGAATTGTTTTACTTCATGTGCATGTTGGCACAAGCCGTTGGCATTCCATATAGCTATTTTCAATGTTTAAGCCATTAAGACATTCTTAGCGGGCCCAGCTTCCAAGCTGGAGACCAGCTCTACTTTTATCATGTCTGTTTCTGTCATGCCTTATAACTTTTGATCAAGGCAGCTTCCAAGCTGGAGATCAGCTTCTATTTCTCTTATTTCTAACATCTATCACGCCTTATAATTTTTGATCTGTGATAGATAGAAAAATAACGTTTTCAGTATTTAACTAAGGACCGTAGTCAAGTTCAGATGCCAAAAATCAGCCTGATCGGAAAAAGTGGCCGCAAAAGTTTTCGGTTCCGGCCGCTAAATTTTTGCCGCTATTCACTTTCATTTGAATATAATTCACTGCCATTGGTTTCAATAAAATTTTGTTAAACCCTATAGTTTAGTTTCATGCATAAGGTCCGCCCTGCTTTACTGGTAAATCAAATTTTCGCTTGTACTTACTAGCGTTGAGATGAGGTTCGTTATTGTGCCCATTTGACTGATATGCTCTTTCATAATGTTTTTTAGTTCTGTTAAAACGCCATTCTGTTGGTTCGATGTGAATGGATAAGGGAGGTATCATTCGAAAGCCTATGGCCTACCGGGTTTACATACGCGAGCTGGCATAGATGGGATGTCCTACAACAATGCAATAAGAGTTTCTAGTAGACCCAGCTTCCAATATGTCATTCCTTGATCTTTGTTAGCTATTAGTTTGACATTTACTCTTATCGTATTACGCTTCATTAATTTTTTCCGTTTTAGCCTCATGATTATACTAATTTTTGCCCGAACCATTCTGTGCTCACTGCCAACGTGATATTTGTTGAAAGCCATAACTTTGTTTTGCCATCTGGACTTTCCCATATCCATCGTGATGTACTTTTTTTTAAGAATTAGTTTATCATATACAGCTAGTGAGCTAGTGCTTTTCCTATGCTCTCATATAGATCTCTGATTTATTAGTCTGAATGATTTAGTACTTATTGAGCCCGTTGAAGTTGTATGTATATGAAGTTATTCTTCGATTTATAATGAATTCTACTCCGTTTGGATTGATTTATTTTTCTCTGTAGTACAGGCTGTTTCTAGATTTTAGCGTGATAAGTTACTTATTTTTAGGCTTCTATACCTGAAAGGGAAGGCGAATGAAATCGGAGCGGACGTCTGTCGCAACTTTCAACTCGAAAACTACTGAACCTAAAGACATAAGGAGGTATAACTTGAAAGCCTATGGCGTACCGGTTTTACAGCCGCAGCTGGCATAGGTGGGATGTCCTACAACAATGCAATAAGGGTTTTTAGCCGACTCAGCTTCAAATATGCCATTTCTTAAAACTTTTGATCAAGGCAGCTTTGAAGCTAGAGACCAGTTTCTATTTTGGTCATTTCTGACATCTGTCACGTCTTATAATTTTTGATCTGTGACAGATAGAGACATAACGTTTTCAATATTCAACTAAGGACCGTAACTCAAGTTCAGACGCCAAAAATCCGGCTGATCGGAAAATCTCGAGACCAATGTGACCGGAAGTGGCCGCAAATTTTTGGTTATGTATAGAAGCCCTGGACATTGGTGAAAAAGGAGTTCTACGTCCGTACTTGTTTTAATCCCTAAACATCCGGGCTTTAGTAATAATATTTATAGTTTAATTATTCTTTATTATAAAATTATCTAGGAAAAGTAGAAAATGATTTTGTTTAGTTTCCATAGTAAATTTGATGTTGTGGATGTGATTTAGGTGGGAAATAAATTCGGGAAGCGTATCTTGATCACGAGGCCGCATAAAGTGTTATCAAAATATGTTATCCAACAGGTAAATTTAAGGTGAAGAAAGCTGAGGGCCTTTGTTTCAAAAATACAAATTAACAACTGAAACTGTTTCCATCTTCTTGGCATCAAGTCAAACAGTGAATGAATGGGTCCTGATAGACTTTATTCAAATTCATTATTAACATGCTCCCATAATTCAGTCAAATTCCTTAAAGGTCGTGGGTACACCTGTATTCTTCGCGTAATAATATTCCAACCATTTTCGATCGGTAAAAGGGCAGGCGATGGGGCCAACCATACAAGAATTTTTGTCCTGTTTTGTTGTAAAAAAATTATTGTGTTACGTGCCATGGTCGAGCGTTATCTTTTTGAAAGATGACTTGGACTACTCTTTGAAGGAAAGGAAGTACCATGAGCTGCAAAACCGCATCAATATGGGTTTGAGCGCTAAATTTGTCTCTAACCCTGACGAGACTTGACCTGCTACCCCTAGCTAGTGGTGCATGTTTCTTACGAATGCAATCTTCTTGTTTCCGTTCTCCGCATCTATGAGTCTTAATACTCGATCGTTGTTTTGTTTTAAACAAAATCTTTTAGGTAATAAATAATATGAGCAGTTTAAAATACATAATTTTTCCTAAAAAGATTCTTTGTAGTAAGCCTTAACAAATTTTTGATGAATTTAGTATGCAGTGCTATAGACGATGGGCTAAGCGTTCTAAGTATTATGTAAAGATAATGGGACTATTTTTAATTTGTTGTATTGATAATCAATAAGAGGTAGGCTTTCCAAACAGTTTATCTTTCAGAAGTTGTCAAAAATCGTAAAGTGATAATGCGTTAGCGGAAGGTTAATATAATAAATATGATGTAGTTTTGTAATCCAATTTGTTCAACTTTTGTATTACAATTTGTAACATTTGCGGTCAGACGTTGTTTAGAGAAAAAAATATAATTTTTTCATTGGTTTATGTTCGATCCAGACAATATTCAACAATATCCGTAATGGTTTATTAATGATTTAAAAAATATAATATATAAATCACCATAACTTTCTGTTCTGTTATTTTGTTTTATGAGGATATTTTGGTTGTTTCTTCTTTATTAAATCAATATACATTTACTATTTTGAAATATAAATATTTTGTTACACTTTACACTATGTATCATTAAGAAATTTGTCATTTTTGTTACAAAAAGAGAAGGTAAGATATTTTAAAATGATAACTTTTTGAACAATCTATAAAGCACTGAGTTGCTAAGTTTTCCATTTTCCCAGCCCATTTATAATGATTAAACTTTTATTCTGAATAGATGCATACCTTCAATTTGGTTGATTATTGAAGTTTGCTTCCTGACTGTTTTATAAAGACCAAAATTTTGGTACCAACGTTGTGCATTTATTAATATTTTCTTACACTAAACTGTGTTACTGCTTCTGGCGTTTTTGAATTACAGTTTAATCGAAATCGAATACATAAATATAAACACATGACAATGACAACACTCATATGGTGGTACTTGACAGCCAACTATGCACTTTTGTCTATGGAATTTTGTAAAAGGTTACAACGACAAACTGATGACAATCTATCAACGAAAGAAAAATATTTGATGCTTCAGTGAGCTGCAATTATGCAAAAATGTAATTTAAAATTTTGTCAAAAAAGTGTGTAAAAAGTATCGTGCAGGCTTTATTTGCGAGCTTCCGTTGCTTTTCTTATGATTTGTCTCCATATTTCTCTATTTTTAGAGATATGTGTAACCGCCTGATGTGTTGAGGTATTAGATTTTTTTAATTTGGCCAATCCACTGCTTAGACACTCTTTCTCTTGCTGTGGTATCTTCCATTTTGATCTAAACTTTCAGTTTTTTTAGATTGTCTTCATCCTTTCTTGATATATGATTAAAATATTTGAGGATGCGGCTATATACTATTTGGAATCATTGAGGTTCTGAGATTTCTCAAGATTTATTTTTCTGGCGGTCCAGCACCACATTTCTAGTGCATCGCTTATTTTTCTGTCTTGGGATCTCAGTGTCCGAGAGTCTGCGCCATATACTTAATAAGACTTTGAAAACTAGCGTTTTTATGACTTATTTTTTGGGTAAAGCTATGTTTCTGCCAGCCAAAGTCTTGTTAACGGCTTTGACTGCCTTCCTTGTTATCTTTTATCTTAATTTAATTTTAGGGTACTGATGCCATAATTAATTATAAGAGTTCAGATACACGTATTGGTTTACTACTTTACTACTTATTTTTGAGGGTACTTTGTCTATACCAGATTATTTGTCAAGTCTTTGGTGTTATTGTGTTCGACATGCTTTTATGCTTTAGCATCGAGTGTACTTTATACTAAAAATTATAGCATTAATTTTTCGAATAAATTAAGCCTTTTATACTTATTTATTAGAAGTACCTTTAACGTTCACTTTTGAGCGATTTACTAAATGTAATTATTGTATTTTTAAATAAGTTTAATCTAAGTTTTAGCTCAACTTGACTTTTTAATTTGTGCGTGACGCCCGGTTCAATGATTACTCTAGGATGAAAATTTACTAGAAAAATCTACTCCGAATAAATCAAACGGATAGTGTACTAATTCCTTCGTTGCTTGGAACTAAACAATTTACTTCAAACATACTAATAATACACGCATGCGAAATCGGGCTTGTTTATGTTTTTTCGAAAGGACTAAGAACGCTGACTATTTACAAAACACATGTTCCGTCACGTGTTGAAATGTATGCAGCTGCTAATAGAACAAAAACATTCTTGGTATTAAAATTGTTTATTGTATTAATAAAGTTTTTGCACAATACCTAGCAAATTAACTTGACCGCAGCACATGATGTCAATATTTTTTCTACAAATACCTTACATCTATGTCAGTAAATAACATTTTATGTTGATGGGTACAAAACACATGGTAAACACAAATACGGTTAGCTTTAATTGGGACTGTTTTGTTTATCTTAGAGTTCTGCTTCGATTATTCGAATTATATTACATAAGTGAATCCGTAACTTAACATACTGAACCTCCTTAAATTTTCATGGTACAAGATAAAAGCCATATGAAAGTGCGTTACCTGAAGCGTTAAAAATTATTGACATTATAATTTTTTTTCCGTCACTCCCAATCTTTTATTAGAAAAATGAGTACACATTTTATTGGAGATATTGTCTCCTTCAATAACTATGCACTTTTGCCGACATTTTCCGTAAAGCTGCCGAAAACAATTCTTTGATTGTACAACGGCACTCATGGTCTGCCAATTGAAGCTCGTAGTTAGAAAAGAACTTCTTGTGTATTGTCTTTTTTTATAGCGTCAAACAAAGCATAGTAATACGGTGCAAGGTCCGGAGAATATAGGGCATGAGATTATACGGTGTATCCGAGACATACAGAATGACAATGATGTGGCGACTGACAACGTAATTGAATATGTCGAAAATTGGTAATGTTCTTACGAGAGGGCAGAATCCCTTTCTGATGCCAAAAAATAATAGACGAGTTATTTTTTAACACCTTATGTCGTAACACTAATTCATCTATTGTAATCAGACACTTAAAGATGCCTCAGGGTCCTTGCTGTACAGTTGCAGTAACTTTTAGCTCACCTCCATTCGTTTCTGTTTCTACCGAGCGCTAATAGTACGTGTAACCCATTGTTTACAGATATTTATAATTTTTGAGCCTTTATGGATGAAATAATATGCAAAATTCCGCGAAACAAATCAGTTTGCCATTATCAAATCGGATATAAGCTAAATAATGTGTGGTTTGCGCGTATTTATTGGATGCCCGCTATTTTTGCCTCTCCCAGTACAGTCTCTGCCGCCTTTCAACTACAATATATAGCAAACCCCAATTCTGTGACTCGATGTTACGTTCCCACACACAGTTATTAGGCATAAATGTCTAAAACAGTCACTCCCTCTCTCCAAAGAAACCAAATGTCGATAACTGCTGATGATAGTATGCTTCTATGGTTTTCCGCTTTATCCGCAACTGCACTTGCAGTACTGCAAAATAACTGAAAGGAAGTGGAGGCTTCTCACTTACCTGTGCATGTTTTATCTCATTTTTCAAGATATAGAGATAATAAATAAGTTTTCTATAACTGATTAAATTTATGTTAGTCAACTTTATGGTTGAAAGTAAATACCCAATTATCTATTACGTTATCTCACTATTTTTTTTTTGTTGTTTACAGAAGCGAAAAGGAATTTGTGATTCGATGTATAATAAAAATAAGGTCATGTGAATAAGACAGAAGTTTTATTTATTTAATTTACAAGGATAACTCAATTAGTTGATATTGACTGAGTAGTCAAATCTTCAGGCAATGCTTTCATGGGAGACAGTGGTTGAATTGGAAGTTTGCACTGGGGAGATGCCACCGGTGGCAAATCGCTTGTCGAGGTTGATGGAGATGCTGAAAAAGCTTTATATTAAAAATGTGGAATGAATAAAAATTTTTCATAACTAAAAAATGCTTTTATAAGGTTTTTAAAACCCGAAGAAAAAGTTCACCTTGGATCACAAAATTTACAAATATCAGACCAGTTTTAAATGCTAAACTATCAAACGCCAAATCAAATATACGTATAAACCGAATTTTTTTTAATTTGTGGTATCATAAAAATACAATCACACAAATTTGTTCTTCTACATAATCTTCTAACTGAAAAACACGTTTTATCAATGAATAACCAGCTTTTTGATCCCGCTATCGTAAAATCAAGGTGGTTTTGACAGTAAGTTATCGCGCACAAACGCTTCGACTACGTTGTTGTTAAATCTCTGTCCTCTAAACTTCTTTTAATGGCTCAAACAAATTATAATCGCAGGGTGATAAATTTGAAATATAAGGTTTTAGGGTTCAGGATTCGAAACAAATAGTCAAATTTTCCGCCGAAGTTAAGTAGTTGTATGTGGGGCCAGACGTTGTAAAGCGAGAAAACACCTTGAATTGGTAATTCATGTTGTTTCCAACGACATGCGGGTTTTCTTTCGACCAAATGTTGACAGAAACAATTTCAGCTACTGTTGATTGGCGGTCGTCCTCGAAAGGCCGCGGGAAATAAGAATATTCTGCTATCTCACGTTAATCATTGGGATATGTTGAGGAACGTTGCTATTTTCCACTGCTTCTTGTCCTCCAAAATGCTTATGCTACATGTACGCGTAAGTTTTCTCAAGGATTTTATCCCCGAACTGCGCCTTTTTTCACAAATTTTTGTTTTACGTCCCTGTCGTGAGAAACTAATTCTTTACGCAACGGACGAGGGTATCTCTTTCTCTACTATCATGATACTAACCAAAGGAGCGGGAGAATTTACTTCAAGCATCTCAATCTACAATCCTCAGAAAGTCGCCCTCTTTCAATTCAACTCACGGCGCGTAAAAAATAAATATTGGTTTATGTTTGATCTATAACCCCCCCTCCCCCCGGCCCATAAATAATAAAATTTGTTGCTCACTCTGTGGAAAATAATAAAATTGAAAAAAGTAAAAGGTACCTTAAATAATGGGGAGGCATTAAAAAAATGAAAAAGATTTAAGTGGACATCAAAGTTTAGAGAAATTATTCTTTTACTTATCGATGTGTATTTTTATTTTTTTGTTTGTGTTTTATATACAAGTATTACAAACTATATGTAAATTTAATTAAATATACCAATACCATTTAAGCAACAACTATAGTCACACATTTAGAGCGAGGACAATGTTAAACATTAATTACATTACATAAAGCGATTATGTAGCAGATAAAAATAATCTTAAAATAAAAAATATTAAGAAAAAGAGAAAGGGAAGTAGAAGAGAGAAATTGGGTACAAGGTGGAAAAAGGGAGAAAATGAGGGAGAGAAAGCGAGAGACAGAGAAAGGGAGAAAAAAGAAAGAAAGAGGTAAGGGCCGGGAAAAGTAAGGGAGAAAGGGAGAGAAAACTGCTATATTTTATCTTATAAAGTTACACAATCCTATTATCCATTTTAATAACTTCTTGCAAGTACCAAATTGGTATATACTTTGTAAATGTGTAAAAGAATAAATTACATGGTAAAGGCAGGTTTTCTCTATTGTTTAATATAAAGGTTTAAATCAGACTTACTTTTTTTGTATTTCCCTTATATGGTAAATATATCATTAACTGTTATCAAACACCTATGTTATGATTTCATTGTTCAGTTTTTTCAGTGGGCATTTCGATCTCAATTTTCACTGCATTCAAATAGTCGTTTGACCTTAATTAGTAACGAAGATGATTGTGAATTTGCATTTTTGGTACTAATCAATAATTTTTGGTTGTAAAGCACCTATGATTAGTAAATTTGGTCTTCACTCCTCTTAGAGTATTGCTAATTGCGTCTTCCTTGTGTAAGTGAGTAAGAAAAACTATTTTTTACTCATTTAGTCTCTTACTTATTTTATTCTTATGTCTTAGGAATATTTTCAAATGATTACACGCGTAGAATATAAAATATTCCTTAAACGTATAAAAATTTAAAACGTCAGCATACGACATAACATTGGGTTACAAATAACACTTTTGTTTTTAGTATCCCTTTAAAATCAAAAACAATCCAAAAGAAGAGGAGAACATTAAGGTGGAATATTAAAATGCAAATGCATACACAAGGCGTATTACAAGTAATTCTAGAGACATTTTTGAGCTTTGGAAGATATTGTTGACTATACTTTGTGATTTTTTTATTTTGTAATGGGATTACAGAAAGCTAAGGGATATCAGACAATAAATTAGAGTGACCATGCCTTGAAAAAAGAATGAAGAACTGTGGGCGAGAAAGAGGAAAACGTATAAGCGAATGAAGGAAATATTAAGAAAGTTATTTAGATGAATGCAAAATGGTTATCAGAACTCGGATAATATTTAAGTGGTTCGAGAAGACTGCTTATGTTCCTACTTATACTATTATAATTTTTTTAGGAAAATCTTTTTTTTTAATTCATGTATGATATTAATTTTTAAATACCTAATGAATAATATACAATATCTGCAACATTACTCTTTTATATCAGACCATACTCAACGGCGAATGTAATTTTTGTCATTTTATTATTTTTTTTGTATTGATTGATTCAATACATCTTAGGTGCACTACAGTGGGATGACTGTTAAATATTAGCTTAAAGATTATTGTGTGTGTTCCTTCGTATTATTTTCAAGACGACATTTACATACTTATGAGTAATCGCAATGGTGTAGCAACAAATAAAAATTAAAACGACGACCGACATCAGTAATTATACCACTGGAGATCATTTGATGGTCACTGTATGAGTCCATAGGTGTCAAATTAACAGCACCTCAACAAAAATCCCTTAGAGTACTTTATTGTGCGGTTACAAAACTTTGTTGGAATGAAAATAAACCTTTTGTAATGGACAATGTATATGAATCACTGACCTAAGAAGCGCAAACGTGTTGCTGCAATTGGACTTGTAAGCAATATATTGACAATTTTCTTTGACAAAAATTCTTTTGCATATTAGTTGTGTGACTTGTCTCCCAGCCGCAATGACCGCCTCCATTCTTGGACTGAAGCACCCGCACGCTCTCTGTAAAGCAGCGCTCTCCAGAAAATGCTGCTTCGATAGCGGTGCGTAAAGATGCCGCATTAGGATGTCTGAATTTGTTAGTAACCCTTTCGACTACGCTCTGAACATAGTCGAGGGGGTTCAAGTCAAGGCTTTTAGACTAAAACATGTCCACGTTACCCGACAACTATTTTTTATTGACGATTTTACGATATTCGATAGAACACGTGCATAAACCCTTTTTCATAACAGTTTCCTTCCTTTGAAAGAAATGCGGTGGTATGAGGTCGCCTTCACGACACCTATCATGTGAAGATCGGCTGTAAATGTTGTTCTAGTAATAATTGGGACATCCTCGGGATTGTGGGAGAGTTATCGGTTATTCCTCCGGTTGATTTTGGCGTCAACAGTAAAAAAATGTTTCACCAGAAAAGAATTCGATTCGTCTCGCGGCTTTATTTTCCAGCGAACATACTAGCAGGTTGCAGCGTGCAATTTGCTTTGATCTGATAGTACCAGAGGGCATATGACGTACCCTCCGAGTGTTTCAACGACTACCGTAGTCCGTGTCACGCGTTCTCTCGAATGACTCTTTCGCGACGGGTTAGTGCAACCTTTCCCAGACTTCTCGGAAGCATTATATTTCGCAATAATGTCGTACATAGTTCACATCGGGTACCCGAAAGAGCTAGCCCAAAGACTTTTGATAATCGTGACTTTTCGGTTGTATTCCGCACTTGTTTACAACAGCTCATATTTGTATCTATTTAGTCAGTATTGTATATATCATCTTTGTCGATGTTATTCATTATTCTCAAATGATCAATAAAATCTGGAACAGCATTTGGTTTCAATCCACTTCCTATTAACTCTTTGATATTGTCTGAATGAAGTGTTTGAGAATCGTTTAATCGGATAAGGACTGAACAGTTCTCCAGTTTCTCTTCAGTTTGACAGCACCGGCTGCCGCACTCTGGAGTTATATCAGAGATAAGATGATGAAGCGCTTTACTTAGCAAAAATAAATTTAATAATTTGATTTAATTTTGACATTACAACATACGTAAGTATGGCATAAACGACCTTATAGATCTTGTATACAGATTTAAACTGCCTTTAAACAAAAAAAAAAAAAAAAAAATTCAACCTTCTGGCACCACTTCACGGACAAGAGACCAATTGATTATAACGAAAGTCTATATAAAAGTTAAAATTTATAGCTTCCTAGCAATTTAAAAAAAGCAAAATATGTGGTCTGCCCCGAAAGTATAGAGTTATATAAAACAAAAAATCATATTAATATGGGCTTGATATTTTTGGGACAAACGTCGTATGTCAATAGCACAAAGGGTACGCAGATATTAGCAACCTTCGCATCACAAGCATCTTGACCTTACCGCTATTTTTACCGATTTTGTGTTTTATTTTCAACACAAGGAAGTGTTTACCGGCCGAAATTCGCTTCGGCAGTTAGATTTAGAAGTTGCCTCCTAAGTAGCCGTAACTAATTTTATTTGGTATTTTGGCAAGTGTGCGATTTCAAAACGATTAACGTACAACAAAACCATTGGCTATTAACCTTTATAATTCTTAGTTTTAACATTGCATTTTATACTTTTGGTTTATCAAAAGGAGCTTTTATTATTCAACAAATGTTTAGAAAAAAGTATTATTCTTATTTTTCGGTTGTTAAGGAGGCGACAAAGACCTTCATAAATAAATGTGTTTACATTTTTTGTGTGCTTTAAAAATAAAATAGCTTTTTGAGGTTGACATATGATATCCTTCGTTTGTGATACGTATGTTTAAAACAATTAGGACATATAGAAATGCTTTTGGAATAACTGCTTGGAGATTTTTTGGATCTTTTTATACCGTTTATAAATTAATTATTTTGATGATTAAAAAATGCCAGTACAACACCTCTAAATATTGTGGTTGTGGTGCAATAGTCTATTTTCACTTATGATTTAAAATTGAGCAGCATAGCAAAAGTGTATTTAAGCCCAAATCTCTATGTAACATTTTGAAATGTTTAACAAGATCCGCAAACACGGGTATGGTGTATATTTAAAAATGTACCCCAGAAACAAAAATATAATCGTAACAATAAAAAAGTGAGGCCGCACATATGACAGTCTTAATCTCTCTCAATCAGACCGTACTCCTACATGGGGCGTTTGAGTCTCATCATAATTATTATTAATAAATTGAAGACAATCCCGAATAGGGCAAAGAACATTCAATAGACTCTAAAGGTATCAGTTTCGGTTACTTGAATTTGATTATTTGGAAGAAGGAATAATAATGGCTTAGGAATAATACGTAACATTTTTGGATAAGGTAAGAAATAAGTCCAAAAACGACCAAAGAAAAAGTGTTATCTTAAGGGTGGATGAAAAGTAACTAGGCATTAAACAATGGTGATAACTAAGTGATACTAATTTAACGAAACGAATTGTATGTATACTTTATTACATAAGAAAATTAAATCTTTAAAGTTTAACATAGGTGCCAGTGGCGTCAACCAGCTTCCTCAAACGGCCGGGGAGGGAATGTACAATCTTTTAAAGAAAATCCGTTGGGATATCGATAGGATTTTTGTAGAAATTAGAAAATAAAATTAGTTATGCATTCATGGGGTCGTTTTTGAAAATCCGGGCATTATAATATTAAAGAATTGTTTCTGTGTCAGGTTTCTTCAATGTGTTTACAATGCGAAAAGACATCCATCAGCATTTTTCCTATAGAAGCAGTTTTCGAATTTGTACGAGTTAAGAGAGCCTTCGTGCCATACTCAATAATTGCCAACGCCTCATCACTACAATCTAGCGGAGCCAAAAGGTGTCTGAAGATCTCTTCAACATACAAGGGATCTATCTTGTGCACACTTTTTTGTAGCAAAGCAAAGCATGTATGATTTGGTGGGTTCGTTGAAGAAAAATTCCAACAGTTTCAACTATATAATTCTGTTTCATACAGTAATTAGTAGAAACCATATTCTATACACGTGACTGATGATGTTCATCTGTGGCTGTCAAGGGTAAACGACATCCAATGTGCTTATAAAAACTTGTTGAGGATGGATTTTTCCTTTCACACTGCTTGTTCACTGCTTGTCATCTACACAGGCATTGCCATATTTGTCAATAAATGTTAATGGCTATTAAGAATTTTGTCTTTACTGACTGTATATAAATTTTGGGCCGGCAAAATGTTGATAGAAGCAATTTTGCTAATCATTAATCGAGAATGCGATAAAAAATGTAAATATTCTTTTCAGTTACGATGGTTTCGGGCGACTTTGGTGACCATAATGTTTAACTATTTTTTGTGCCACAAAAATTGTTTATGTCACGTGTATAGTTGAGTCTTCTTAAGGGTATCGTTTTGGAACTGTGCCTTAAGTTTTCTCTAATTTTAGAACGGTTTTACGCCCTATGTTACGCTCTGACATTGTGATAGTGACTAAAGAATCGGTAGTGCAAAGTACCATACGGGAAAAGTTCTCTTCAAGTGTCTCTACCTGAAGCGCTTGGAAGCCGTGCCCCTCGCCCCTCGCGACGCCTTAAAAAAATTCAGGCTTATATTTGATTCACTCGCATACTTTAAATAATTTTTGAAGGAATTTCGGAAAAATCTAAACAATTTAAAACTACTTGTGGCTTTGTGTACAGACAAAAACATTGAAAAGTAAACAAAATAGTCTAATCAACAGAATGTTTGTTATTAAACAGGCAACCAACAATTTCTTTATTTTGAATGTGCGTACGAGGGCATGTGCTCATTGACATTTCAAATTGTTTCGAATGAGATTCGAAGATTGAAACAACGGGTACAGGGCGAGGGGAGTATGTATGTGTAGTGTTTTTTGTAACAGTAAAGTATTTGAATGTCTTTATGTGACACTATGTGGCGTTACGAATCATTACGAAAAATTATCTAATTATAATTGTTAGAACAGTTTGTTTGTAAATAGGGTTGACTCATTTTTTATTGAGCTTCTGAGTTATGAAATTATAGATTGTTCAACATTATCGCCAAGTTTATTCAGACATATTTCCTGTATTTTTTACAAACATTTAAAGGAAACATTCAAAACTAACGCAGAGATAAACCTGCCTGCTTTGCTATAGAATACTGCTCTTTATCTTAATTTAAAAGTGATAGTGTGCTGGAATTTTAAATATTTTGAATAATGCTCGACAACTAAAGGTTGTCTATGGTTTATTTTTTTACTCTTTTGCAATTTTAATGTGCTTTTAGCAGAGTTTCTTTTGCTATAAAGTATTTTGCATTAATTAGACTTTTAGCATCAAGAGTTTCTGTTCACTAGGGAGCAAATTTATAAATTTATTACATTTTTATGGCTTAGGTCATAATTAAATAATAATAAATTATTATATATGTGCTATATTTCAAAGCATGGCGCAGGACGTAGTACAGATTTTGCAATTCTTGCAGCAGTGTAATGTTTTTCTTTCTAATCATTGTTTGAAGCTTTGTTTGCATTTCCGAATAGTTTTCAGGGGAATTAATTTTTTTAGGAAAATCCTAAGTCAGAGTCATACTCTTATTGTCATGTCTTCGTGCATGTTTAAAATTTCCATTTTGCTTACAATTTGTTCCCGTCAGTGATCTAATAATTGCTTTTCTAAATTCTACAAACTTCACCTAAAAATCTGCCATTTTTATACCCGAAAGGGAAGCCTAATGAAATCGGTGCGGACGTCCGTCTGTCTGTCGCGACTTTCACCTCGAGAACTACGGAACCTAAAGACATAAGGGGGGTATCATTCGAAAGCCCATATCCTACCTGGTTCATATCTGCGAGCTGACATAGGTGGGATGTCCTACAACAATGCAATAAGGGTTTTAGCGCACCCAGCTTCCAATATGTCATTCCTTATAACTTTTGATGAAGGCAGCTTCCATTTATATATTTTCTGACATCTGTCACGCCTTATAATTTTTGATCTGTGACAGATAGAGACCTAACGTTTTCAGTATTCAACTAAGGACCATAAGTGAAGTCCGGACGCCAAAAATCAGCCCGAACGGAAAATCTCGATACCGGTTTAATCAGAAGTGGCCGCAAATTTTTGTTTATGTATAGAAACCCCGGACATTGGTGGAAAAGAAGTTCCACGTCCGTACTTGTTATAAAGATATAATAAGAATTCTGTACTACCATATTCATTAGATGAAATATTACCTTTTTCGTAACATCGAAATGTTTTTTTGTGGACAAGAATAATATAATCTGATCAGCTCTGTTAATACCAGACATATTGTTGTTACTATAATTTACCATTTTTAATTATTTTATTTGTTCTTTTCCTTAGCGGGGTGGTAAGTTGTTGTTAGACATAAGACGTCCTGTTTATCTTTCCATTTAGAGTCGTATATTTGTTATATCTTTTGAAAGTTTATTTATGATTCATGTGTTCTCTTATGAAGTAATTTGTTTGAAAATGATATACATAATTATCCATAAACCAACTATGGCCTTTGCATAGACATGGATTCAATAACCGCCATACTAGTTTTCTAGTATTGTCATGTTTTTTTCATTTTCTTGATGACTTTATAAATGTCAATGTTTAAAGGATATTCTTGTGCCAAATAGGATTCGTAGAATTTAATTCTATATTTTGCTTGTTTTCACTCAGACATATTTTTTTATAATTAGCTTTTGCACTATGCTTCATAGGGACCATGTTTAACTGCGATATTCAATGCTAATAATCACTTCTAATTTTTATAATCACCCCATAATTTGCTCATCCCATATTGCTCTACATCAAAGGAAAAATTTCTTATAAGTTTTATATTGGTATACCATGTTTTTCCATTGGTAGGTTCTCTTGGTATATTTTCTTTATTTGAAATTGACTTATTATCTTGACTACTAGAATTATTTTCATTATTAGACGAACCATAACTTTCATTATAAAATTATTTGTAGCTTTTTCACTACTTGTTTCATCAAAAAGTTGCAACAACCTGGCTTCTTTTACATTTACGTTCTGTAAATAATCTAATATATATTTGTCTTATCTCCCTAACTAAACTTATAATCTCCTCCTAGACGCTTCAACCGATTTCCTTGAAACTTGCACACCATACTCACAAATATATTTGCTAATTCAGCCTTCTAACTTTAACCGTTTTTGAATTATTTAAATATTTTGATTATTGTCGCAGAAACATGTGGAATGTTCTACACGACTGCCTGGCGTCTAGATCAGGCTTCGTCGACGAAGCCTGCGGGTTCTCTTCTGGTGAATAATAAATTACAAATACGTCAATTTTAATTATTGTGAGTCTACATTTTAATTAATCATTATGTGTAGTCTAAAATCAAGTAATAAAAACTTACCGACAAAAGTTTTAAATCACCAAACATTTATTATTAACCACGATAAATATATTAACAATGCACATGTTACCTCCTTCGCAGTTACGTGTATATTCAAAAAACAGGTGGTGGCAACAGCTGCTAAATAAAATTGCTATAAATAAAAACTGCAAATGTGACACAAGGCTTGTGGTAGTATATTAGTAAACGCGCATTTAGGACAGCAATAGCAGCAATGCTGTATAACGATTGTTTCATTTTAGACGTCAAATGCAGTCATGTCACATAACTACAGTTAGAGATACAAGTATCGGTCAACGTGTTAAATTTAAAGGGAAAACTAAGTGTACTACTATAAAATCGTAGTCTGTTATTTTACGGGTTGAGCACAAATTACTATTCAACCAGAACTTACTAGATATTCACACACTCACATAGTCTGAAACTATTTTTTTTTGGTTTAAATGGATTTAATAAAAATAGCAGAAGCTTTGATGCCACGACTTCTGCAAAATTTTATTGTTTTATTTGTTTAATGTCCTCCACATCTCAAAACCACCACCAATTCAAAATCGGCTAAAGCCAGGGAAAAACAACCTCCAAATATTTTTTAATTTTTTGTAAATTCATACTTCTTATCAGATTTAGATCAAATTTAGTAAAGTATGTTCCTTAGTTATAAACCCAAGTACAAGTAAGAGAATGAAGAGATCTAACTACAAATATTTTTGTTTTTTACGTGTAAAGCATTAAATTCTGATTAGATATGCATCAAGTCGCTACATTACGAAATTTACCTATTTCTTGGGGGCCTTGCCACAAAAAATTTTTCCTATAGGGTACAGTAACCTATTTTACTATTAATGAGTAATAAGCAAATGTGTTGTTTGATACAAGCTACATTGATGTAATTTGTATATAAGGGCCTAAGAAATAAAAATCCAAATATCTATTGTTATTACCAATTAATGTCAGTACCTTTAAGAAAACAATTGGGGTTGCTTATTTATGTTTAATTTGCTAACTTCAAAACGTGCGTTGTTATGCATTTAGCCTTTGTGTGTTAGTATAAAAAAATGAAAAAGAGCGCTCGCTCTTAATAAACCTAGATACGTGGGTTGTACAACGTCGATTGCAAAAACCTAACAAAAACAAATGTTTATAATAAAAACTTTTTTCAAAATATTTTTCCTGACCGTCAATACATTTTCATAGCATTTTTTCCATAGTGAACATGTATATCAGAAATATGGGCTTTGAACGCATCAAGTAGACAACAATGACTATTTGCTTCGAAGTGCTTCGAAGCCCTAACGATTTTTATTAGGTTTGGTTCATCTTGGACGACCCATACAGTTGGCTGCTGTTTACTTTCAGGTTTATACGATGCATAAATTTAAGATTTGTCACCTGTAACAAAGTTGTAAACGGTTTTTGAAGCACGGAGATCGTATTTCTTGATCATTATGAGGTCCAACGCCGGTTAAATGTTCATGCAATGTTAAAAATATGCTAGTCATATTAATGTCTAAGAACACCTGAATTTCACGATAAGTCACATGTGTCACTTATGTGTTCAGTAATTACATTTGAAATGACGTATTTGCTGTCAAGCTAACTCCTAAGACGTTAAAATAACGTTTGCTTTGTCACAGACTTTTAGGCTTTTATACATATAGGAAAAATCCCGTATGCATTGCGTAACACTTGATCATTACATTATTACATTATATATATTTAAGATGATTGTTTGTATTCATATATATGTTACAATCGAAGGTCATTGCCTTTAAACGTTTTTAAGGTTTCATATATCAAGTGACCTTCGATTGTGACAGATATATATGAGTACAAATAGTTGTCTTAAATATATGTAATGTAATTATTTAAAGGATAAGAATACTATAGTTGTTTTAATAAAGCACCTGTCAAAATATTATAAACATAATTTGAATATTTCTATATATTTTGATAAGTAAATTGTATGTTTATGTTAATACGTCACAGGTTAACGACGTGTCTTTCCTTGAAAATTGTTGCAGCATTTTGAGTTTGTCATTTTTTTTACATGGCTTCCATTTCTGTTCGGTTGTTTAATCCAAGAGAGGGTCTTAGCGACGATATTACTTTCTTTGCAGTCTGTTGGAAATTAATCAACAAAGTCTAAATATCTATATTGACAGGCCATGCATTGGTTCTTCTTCTTATATGATGTGTACGTTATGGGCTTGTGAGTTATGAAGACTGTAAATGCGAAAGGATTGTACTGCCTCGTATATAACCAGCGCTTTCCAATCATAGCATACTTGCATTCCATAGTAATTAGAAGAAAACTACGCTGGTTGTAATATATTAAACGAAAAAATGCAATACAGTGAAGCATCGAGTCTGGACCAGAAGAGGCGTATTTAATCTCCAGTTTACTTTATTTCAATAAATTTGTTTTTCTATAGTTCCAAATAAATATATAAATTTATATTCTGTCCATTTATTCTTATTGATGTGTGATTATCATCTTGGTTTGTTACATACTTGGTTTTTGTAAAATTTCTTCCAGTTCTACTTTTCTTACTTCTACTTGTAGTTTCTTAAACATTTTCTGTAATTTTTGTTGTTCAGTTGTTAAGTCTTTCGCTCACTATAATAAGAGAATTTTCTATCCTAAGATAAACGTATATTGCCATATCATATAGCTTATAGCTTATTACGACTATGTTTGTTATTTTATAATCTTATTCTCAAGAATTCTTTATTTCATCTCTTCTAACCAGGTCTTTTATTATTACACTTATTTTAACTACGGTGATAACATACACTCGGTTACTTTTTGATCACCTGTCAAACTGTATGAAGAGCTCATTTCTTATTCGCTTTTGTTTCCTAAAACATAAAACTCCATTATTTTTACATATGCATTACGAAAACAAGAATATTGATATGTAATAAGCAACGTGTGTAGTTCTATTTTTTAAATATTATATCTTCATTATTTTGCACGGCGAGTTCTAATAGTTAAACTGATTAGCATAATTCAATCTTTAACTGTAAGTACAAAAAAGCAGGGTAATTCTTGATTTATGTCAATGTGATGAGACGCAATTATAATTACCTGAATGAAATGGAACGGTAGTCAAATGTGCAACATGCCACAGCTGTGAAATTTTAGCACGAGACTAATTTAATTATTCGGGTCTGACGGAATGTTCAAATGCATTTTGACATAACAAAACGTGGTGCAGGTTTTACTTGTAAAATCATTTTAAATAGGATTAATAAATTTAGTATTACAGATAATGTTTTGTCTAATAAAAATATACGCATACGCTAGAAAATTTGGAAAGTGCACGGTAGTAATTTAAAATTTTTCACGTTTATGGGTGCAGAAACAGAAGTTTCAATAAGTAACCGAAGAAGTTCACAGATAATATTGTACGAATTAAATTTTTACACGTACAAAACTCAAAGTCTCTAAGTTTTTTTCTCAATACCCAAAATGCAAAATAACCTTATGTGAATGAACAAAAGACATTACTAAACAACAGAAAACCGTCGAAAGTTGCATAAAAATGCACAGCACAGCCAAATTTGGACGTCATTACTTTTTTAAGGATGATAGTAGTACTACTATCAAAGCTTTAAAATGTTGTAGTCTCAGCATTGCAAAAGTTGTATTTTTAAACAAAAACAATTTCATTTATAAGATAAAACATGAGCTAAGGTAGTCGTTTTTAGAGTTTTTTCACGTAATTTCCTGTTTAGGAGAAATTGGTTGGTACGCAGAATATTCTGGTAAGGGCTTTAGAGAAACCTTTCGTAGCTAAAATGCCGTGGGTAAGCCAACGGAGAGCTTTTGCTATCAAAGCGTACATTCAAAACAATGACTGTGTTATGGTCTCAAAACGTGCTTTTAGGGCGCGCTTTCAATTTGCGCTCAGGGACTTCGTTGCCGATCAAAAATGCATTTTGTTGTGTTTAGAGAACTTCAGAAGTACTGAAGAGGGAAAGAAAACGATCTCGAAATGTGAAAACAACAGAAAACTTTGATGCAGTAAGACGTTCCATTTTGCAGTCTGCGAGGCGATCTGCGCGCAAACAAAATGTTGCTTGTCGAATCGTACTTTACGGAAAATATTGCATCAAAATCTTTATTTTTATTTACACAAGATGGTTTTTTGACAGGAATTTTCCAAATCTGATTGACAAAATTGCCTGGAGGTTTGTGGAAACATCATAGAAAGATGGCCACATGGTACAGTTATTACACGTTTGTTATTGAAGTCATAATAGATAAATATAATAGGCCTGTTTGCAGTAAATGTGTCACTTTTTGGTGGGCACTGAGTAAGGTTGGGATCATAGCCCTTACATTTTTAAAGCTAGACGTCAATGTATTACTGTTACTTTCAATCGATATGTGAAAATTATTCGACAGTTTTGATCTACTCCAACTGGAAAACGTTTGGTTCTAACAAGATAGAGTCATAGCCAATACACCAAGAGCTTCGCTCTGAGTATTTGGCCGGCCAGCTCGCTTGCCAAAACTCGTTTCGTGCGGTTTGTACGGGAATGTATGTATCAAGACTAAGATTTACAAACATCATTTAGGACTCTCTGAAATGCAAGAAATTAGACGTATTTCCCAACACATTTTAGAAAAAGTAATAAAAAATTTCAAAATCTTAAAATGGGGGTTACCGCTTGGCTCACATTCTCTTCAAAACATATAATAAAACATTTTAATTATTTAATTTTATATATTTCGAAGTTTATTCGTACGACATATTTTCGTCCTGCTCTTATGTCGTGGGCTCGTAAACCTGTATGACTATTTCACTGTTTTTGTGTGTAGTTTCGGATGTTTCTAAAAGAACCTACTTCATCTTTTCTAAGTTGAGGTTTGTCTAGTACAAGAGTCGACAACTGGGGACAGCGATCCATATCCGGACAAAAAATATCTTTGCATGAGTGAGCAGAAGCAGCGTGGTGTGTGTGTTGAACGCTTAATAAGCACCAGAAGCTATTTTTAGACTCTGAGGTAGTAAAAGAATGTATTTTGGAAGTGGACACGGTACTTTTTTAAGAGAAGAAGGATATCGTTGCCGCTACTCAAGATATTCCATTGAAATTGCCATTGAAACAATACAAGAAGAACAGAAATTTTGGCTGCTGACAATAAAAGCAGTTTGCTCGAACTTTTAACAGAAGGTACCTTGTTACGAATCTTGTGACATTGTTGATGATAAACAAATGTTTATTGGGATTTTTGACATTAAAAGTAAAATATTTAAATGTGAATTGTTAGCAATATTGCCGTTTAAAGATAAGACTAGCGAAGAAGATTTGTTCAAGACTTTTGATGAACAATGAAAAAGGGTTGGTAAAGAGAATCAAGGATAAAAATGTTAAGTCACTATCTCATCAGTGCATAATTTATCAGACATCCCTTTGTGCCAAACTCAGTGCTACACTAAAAGCTGTAATAGAAAATTTTATGTCTCATTCTGCTCTTCAGCACAGGCAGTTCAGAAGTTTTCTGTCTGAATATAATTCGGCGTACTCTGATTTACTGCAACACACAATATTCGTTGCCTAAGTAAAGGCCAAGTGATTGAACTTTTCTGGTAAATAAAAGAGCAAGTAACATCCTTCATGGAAAACTTGAAGTTCTTAGCAAACGAGTGCAATATGCTAGCTATGGATTTTCTGAAGGACATTCTAAAATATTTAAATGCACTTAACGCGGAGTTACAAGGAGGTGATAAGTTAATATGTAATCTCATACAAAGCGTCCCTGATTTCCGCTTCAAGCTGGATATAGCTTGAAAAAGATATTTTAAATCAAGAATTTATTCATTTTCCAACAATTCTTGAATATAAAAGAAGAATTCTGAAACCGACACTGCAGTATTTTTAAGTGTTATGTTAGATTTTGGCAAGGAATTTGCAGCAAGATGTTAAGACAAAGAGAAAGAAGCTGTTGCGATTCTTAAAATTGCCCTATGAAGCGGCAAAATGGACTGATGAACCTGTGAAGTTGTTCAATCTTTCAAAACCTTCACTTTAAATGGAAATAATCGACTTCCAAGATGTTTCTTTGCAAATGTACAAAACTATATTCACTAAAAAATTTCAAAAACCTGGCTATTAACCTGGCTACTATGATTGGCTCCACATATATATGTAAAACATATTTCTTAAAAGTGATTTTTTGAAAAACAAATATCGTTCAAGGTTGACAAAAGTCCACTTTGAAGACCTTTTCTCATAAGTTGTTCGCGAGTATCAAACTATAAAAAACCGGCTCAAGAAAGCAATTTGTAAGAACAAATATGTACCTATCGTATTATTTTTAAAGTAAAAATAAAATTAAAATCAATAATATGAGTTTTTCTTCTTTCTCTGAACCTTAATAAACTTTTTCAAAAGTATCTGAATCCCACTACAAATTAGTTGCCTACCACTGGTCTAGTCTTGCTTCATTTTTTACCAACTTTATATTATAAGTGGCTATAAAAAGTTAACAAACTGGTCTAGCACAGGTATTCATAAAAACTCTGTTTGAGAACTTATCTGATCGCAGCCTTGGTCAGAGTAACCTGAACTGCTAGGAGCTGGGAGTCTTCTTGTTTGTTGTTCTTGCATTATGAAAAGAGTTGACTATGAAACACCAAGCTGACAAGATATCTTGATGCGTTAGACAGGTTATCAGGCAGTGGAATAAATTGGGTTATGGATAGTATTAAGGATAAAACATAATAAGGTGGGGAGAATTAAGATTTGCGTGGCTAGGGTCGTTTTTCTATAGTAGGCCTATGCTTCACCAGGGCTGCTACTCTTACATATTAAATGTTACTCATGAAATACAGCAAACATTTTGTCAACCAGCTTTTACATTGTCATCTGCAAAAGGAAGATTTAAATCTCTTGTGCAAAGAATGCTGTATGACACATTGCAGTCGTGGTGTTAATTTTTTATCTCTAGTCAAATATTTTGCAACCTATTTATTACAAACAAATAATAGGCATGATAACCATAAAATCTCCTTAACTATACATAAACTAATTACGGCAGAAAAAATTGAACACATTGTGTCATTAGTGTTACGTATGGTCTGAGGGTGGATATTTTCGCTGTGCACTTATCAAGTGTATTGTTAGTTTCCAGCGTTTAAATATTCTTCAATCTAGAAGATTGTTGTTTTTAGCCAGTAATGCTGTATCATCTGACAATAATTCTAACTCTGCTTTTGTGTTAGGAATATCATTGGTGAAGATGTTAAATAATAAAGGACCTAAGATGCTCCCTTGAGAAATTCCTGCCCTGATGTGCGTTTCTGTTGAATGAATTTTAATTGCGAACGTTCTGTTGTGTAGATATGAGAATAAGTTTTCAAGTATCCTGAGATGGCAATATTAGTAAGGCTGTATTTTAGCCCTTTAATCCATACGCGATGAAAGTGCTAGATCAACAAAAAGTGTCGCTGTGCATTGCTTATTTTCGTAACCTCTTTCTATTCTTTCTACAATACGCTGGACCTGTAAAATCTCCCGTTTTTAAACCCAAACTGAACAACTTACATTTTCAAGTATTTCGATAAGGTTGCTAATAGGCTGGTAGGTCTGTAACTGGTGATAGCTTTTTGCTTTTTCCTGGTTTGGGAAAGAGAAGAATTAATGCATGTTTCTATGTGTTAAGAAGATTGCCCGTTCTTAGGCATGCGTTAAAAATGGAGCTAAGTATACTAATGCTTTCCGGTGAAGTTGCTTAAGAATTGTTAGATATTTCATCTTCGCTTGGCGTTTTGTTTAGTGGAAGTGTTTTAATCATTGAAGCTAGTTCTTTCGGTGAAGTTGATTTTATTTTATCTCCAGCTGGTGAAAGGCATGTTTCTATATGTCTAACTACTATGTTTGCAAAGCATAGATGTTTATAATTTCTAGAGGTAAATGTTTTTTTAAGGTGGTCGGCAAATATTTCGTTTTTTTTCTTCGTCAGTATTACAGGTTACATTGCATGAGATTATCGAGGGAATTTCTTGCGCCTATTGTAAAATTCTCCTTGTGGTTTTCCATAGTTCCGGGTCGCCTGGTTCAAAGATACTAATGTGCTTCTGGTATGACCTGATTCTGTGTTCATCCAGTTCCCTTTTAATTCTATGTGATAAGTTACTAACCACCTTTTTTGTTGCAAGATTTCTGGTGTGTTGCCACTACGCAGTTAGCTTTTTTGCTTTATTAAGTTAATTCTTTGGAAGGGAGGAATTTTATGGTTAATGGGTTTTCGTTTCTTTGTGTGGAAATGTAGCTGTTGGTACACTTTATATTATGCATGTTGTGTAATTAGTTATTATTTCATCTTGTGGGATTAGCAACTGATTGTGGTATTTGAAATTTTTATCTAGTACTTTCTGGAAAAGGTTCCAATCTATTAGTCCGTTTATTATATTCTTGGTTCATTAAATCTTTGAGAAGGTGCTGTTATAAAAGAGATTGTTACTGGAAGATGGTCTGAGTTAAGTTTAGCACAAACGTCTTGAAATATTTGTGATTTAAATTTTTTTTGAATTATTATGTCCAGAATTAGGCTATATGGGTAGTATGTTAGTTTTTCCGGGGTTATTATTTGAAAAGCGCGTGCAGTTCAAGCTTGCTTTAAGTTTTGTTCCAGCTGGGTTAAATTTTTACATCGCCATGTAGTATTTGAAGCCCTGGAAATATTTATAGCCTCCAAAGTTGGCTAGGTGGTTATTTCTACAGTTAATGCAGATGAGGGAGTATTTCTGACTTTAACACAGTCAGTGTACATATTATTGCACAGACACTTCATACATCCGGGTTGTAGTAACAATAGTTCTTAGTATGGCCGTAGCGTTGACACCTATGGCATTGTGGTGGTTATTAGGTTTTCCGTGGTTCTAGCCCGACTATCGTGTGGTAAATGTATTCCATTTTGAAGATTTCATTTGCTTTTTCACTGACCGTTGCCCGTGTTGCACATGCGGGGATTGGTATTCTGTCTCTGTCGTACAGCCTTGTGATGCTAATTATGGGAAGATTATATTCAGAGAGTTTCTCTGCTAGATCTTTTTCGGTTAGAGAGACTGGAACATTCTTAATCACAACTAAGTTTAAATAATATTTTGCTAAGGCCCTGTAATCGTTGAGGCTGGTAAAATATTTATTTTTAACGATGTTTTTAATATCTGCGATAACTGTTTTGTGTTCAATTGGCCCATGTAAGAAAATTGGAGGAATTTTATTCTTGGTTTCTTTATTTGTTTTCGTACGTGTATTAGTGTTCCCTGACGATGTACCTTCGCCTGACGGTTCAAGGTGTACTGGCAGATAATATTTGTTTTTCTCTAATAACGACGTAGGTTTCCATTGATATTTTTTACAGTACAGGATATTTAGAATTCAGTGTACGTATAAAATATTTTGCTAAATGGTAAATATAAGCGTTTAATTTACACAGCTGATAAATGATAAAGCGCCCGGGTTCTTGATATGGCTGCTGTCGCTCACTCGCACAACTGTTCAGCAAGAGATCTTGTGCTGAACTAGGAATGACTGTTTATGTGCTATCATTTGCAACATTGGATGAGCTCCGAAACCGTATTACTACTATAGTCAGCCCCTTCACCGGGAACATGCTGCAACAGGGTCTCGAACGAATTGGGCTGTTGCATAGACGTGTGAAAAGAGAGATACAGCAGGCATTACACATGTGCAATATTGTTATTTTAACTTAAACAATGTATGACAAGTCTATGTTGAATGCTTTGTAAAATATAATTTTTGAGGCCCTAGAAATTATTTCTAATTATTCTGCATTTGTAGTATAGAGATATAAAAAAAGATACTGATAATTTCTAAATCATTTCAGATGCTTATAAATTTTGCCATAAATTGAATTCTAACAAGGTTGTTCGGACATTAGACACTTTGTTTTTAAAAACTTTAAAAAGTGGGAGTATTATTTGGTAGTGAGACATTTTGTATTATTTCAGGGTTTGAGAAATTATTGGTCTCAACATTGTAAAAAGTAAGCTTTACACTTAAGTAAGTATAGGCTATTTAATAATATCTGCAACTAGCAGTATGCAGTTATCCACAGCATGTTAAATAAGTTTGAAATAGATTATTCCCTACTCTGATTATTGCATACAAGCATTAGCTTAGTTTTAGAGGACACTTTTTTAAGATGTTGTACCGAAACAGCAGTATCTTAAAAATTTAGAATTTTGAAGGTACTCATCTGAACATTTGAGGTGTAAATCTTTTCTATTTAATTCAAAGCAATTTTACCTAAAAGCAAGTTATAAAAGATCAGAAAATACTTACGCAGTTTTTCCTTGCTTTTAACCCTGCTTTTCTGCATAGCCTTTCTTAATTCATTCGATTTTACCTTTGACACTCCATCATTCGGAGAGGAGGTTTGAATCCCTTTGATAGTAGCATCTATAGGAGCTACTTGGCTGAAGTGTTGTAATGTTAAATGGCCTTGTGGATTTCCATTTCGGATATCCCCACCACAATCGTTTACATTTCCTTCAGCTGGACGGGCATAACAGTATGGCTTAAAGCGGTTTTCTTTCCCGGGTTGGAGTTGCAGGCTTGTGGTGCGTTTTTGCCATTACCGTACATCTGCTTGAATCTTTTTGCGTACAACAGTTTGTCAACGGCGCAAAAGAAGTCGTTTTTACACAGAACCAGCACAGTATGTAGGGTAGCTGGGTGGACGTCCGGAAAGAGTTGCATCAAGCGTAGAAGTTGAAAAAGTGATTGGACGACTGCTGGAGAGAAGGACACTGCAATGGTGCGGGCGCTCTTATCATCTGAAGGCAATTATCATTTTGTTGTCAATGTAGAAACCATTTTTGATTGGCATTACCTGATGCTTGTCGCAGCAAGTCTGGTTTATTGCTGCGTGCTGACATTGTGTCGGATTTTGAACTAAATTTTCAGCGCCTCTTTGCTGATCAGAGAGTTTATGGATGGGTTTTGTAGCTATGGATGACAGTAAAGGAGCCGTGGAAGTCCAAGGACAGGACACGTTTTGGTTTAACGGAGCTTTAGGTATTCCTGTTTGAGCGTTGTTTATCTCCATCTGCTTTAATCAAATAATAATTTAAGCGTTCATGCGCAGTGATGCCATTTTATAATGCTACTTACTTGTGGTTTCAAAAATTCGCCTTTCAGGCATTTGCTATTGTTATTAAAGTAAATAAACAGACTGTTGTCTAGGTTACTACATTACTATTTTCTAATATTTGTAAACAATAATAATACATTGTTATCTAGAAAGCTATAAAAAACTGACTTTTCTCTTTTAGATTAATTTTTTAATTACGATTCTGTTGGACAATGTTTTTAATATTTTCTTATGCTATGTTTTTTTTAGTTATGCGCATCTTTTCATTTTTGTCAAGGAAAATAATTCAAAAACATGCAATTAAATATCTACGATACATTCTGTTCTTTTTATGTTCGCAGAGAAAGTAAATTTTTTACTCCTATAAAATTTTTTTTCATCTTTAAGAGGTTTTAAATTTAATAATGTCTTAAGTACATTTTTTTTTTTGGGCATACCATTGATATGTTTGTTTGAGGCAAGAAAACAATATTGTAAAGGCTTACAGTATTCTTTTCTTTAACCAGCGATGCCTCTTCCATGATAGTCGATGGTTTCTCCACAGAAGGTACAGTTTTTTCAATATTTGGTATCTATCAAAGGATGATAATGTCACTTTTAAACGTGATCAGGGTTCTTCAATAAAAGAGCCCGGCTGTAACGAATCGTTTCAAAATAATATGTTAGCTTTTATTTGTGTTGTTATTAAAGGAGATAATATTTAATTGATAATATACAGACCAAACATCGTGAACACGGCTGATTATTGAGGTTATGTGCATGAAACGCCAAATCGCATGATGTTTCGAAAGACCAAATGTCATTGCTTTAAAACCGCAAGAGGGCGGACTAATACGTTACATGTAAACGGTGATTTGCGTCCTGTGAAATCTAAAGCTGAGAACTTATTTATACACCTATTAATTAAGTTTAATGTGTATGCTTATTTGCGGTTCTTTTTCCATGCATTTATCTGTTGTTTCCTTTCTTAGCAATTGTTTTTGGGGGCTAATGAATGGACTGTGCTTCTGTACCAATATTATAAACTGCATCCATAAAGTAGTTATATTCATTTTTTCTTCTTTAAAGAAATAAAAAATTTGGTTGATATGCTTCTGTTGGGTGACTTTTCTCTTAAAGCCGAAGTTGATAATGGCTTTTTTATAAATACATCTGCATTAGCTCACTAGCGTGAATATTTTAGTTGTTTGTCTTAGCAAATTGGATAACCAGCTTTCACATATTCTTTGCTAAAAATTATGGTATTCCTTATTTTTGTTATCTTCTGTTTTAGCGTTTTCATAAGTTTTTTTTATTTTTGTTTATTCTTTTAACTTTATTCCATTTTTATGGTTGATTTTTGGTATTTTAGATGATAATTTGATAATATCACACTAAATAAACCATTTTTAAACATTTTTTTCGCTATTAAAGTAACAAGTTTTTGAAAAGGATAACAAATTAATTAAGTTGCAAATTGAAACCTTTGTTTTTAAGGTCTGATTTTAAAATATTGTTAATTAATTTTTGTTATCTGGTAAAGTACTTTAAGGCGACTTTAAGGTTCAAGCACATTATTCTGTATGCATTTTTATGAGTTTTATTTGAACTAGAAAAAATCCAGTGTGTATTGTGTAACACTTGATATATGAAACCTTCGATTGTGACAAATTTATATAAATATATAAATACAAACAATCGTCTTAAAACTATGTAATAATGTAATGTAGGGGTGCAGAAAATCATTAGGGATAGTACCTTTATACTCGGTACTGTCGGACTCTAGGGTGACTCCCAACTCTCACTTATAGCTCCAAGAAGCTATGCACACAAAAATATAGCGGCCACATCCTGGTAAACTGCGTCGACACACAGACAAAACTAAGTGAGGGGCCACTAGAGACAACCTTTCAGTGGAATTTAATGGCTAGTGGTAACTGAAAGGGGGCAGTAGCTTTTGCAGTATCAGCTGCAGGTGAACACGAATACATTGGTACAGATTGAATATCAGTAGGCGAAGATGACATCCATCCAACCGGCTAGTGAACTGCGATGTGGAAGGAAAGGAGAAGCCTACATTATCCTCTCATAGCAGCTTAATGAAAGCTGCCGACCAATCGAAGGATTGAAGAGTAGAAGAAGAAATACTGGAATATAATGATTATCTTGCACTTTAATTAGTTTACTTTCTTTGCCAAATTTTGTAGAGCAAAATGAAAAATTAATTAAAAAAATTTTTTTTTAATAAATTTGCTTAGACTAAGCAAATAGCTGAAATCAAAATTTTTCGTATTCTTTTATTGTTTTGGTACAAAGATTTTATTATTAAGTATTTAGTTCAAATAATTTTAATAGTTTAAGTAAGATTTAATAACGTGGTTATTGATGGTATTGAAGACAAACATGCGAAAGCCTTAAACTTCTAGTTCGCAAACGATGCTTTCTTTTCGAGTGCTTAACATTATTACAAAGATAGAGATAAGAAAATTAAAAAAACTTATATAAATCGTTAAAAGAAAAAGAGGAAAGTAAAAAATATCTATGTTTTATTAATAATTATTTTATTATTATAAATATAACTCCGATATTACGAGGTTGATTTTGTGCTGATTTTGTTGTAAATAGTTAATAAGTGTGTTTAATATATCTATGGATATATAAGTTAAAAGCTTCCTGCGCACCAGTCACTCATTTAATCTTAGTTCTCCTTGTTAATCTCTTAGCTAATGCTAGTGATTTAGTTCACTATTAGTTTGTAGCTTAAAACAACGCACATACAAACTTAACAATAAGATTTGTACATAGCTGTATAATTGTAGAAAAGTTGTGTAACAAAAGGTAGTAAATAAATATAAAAAGTGAGCTAGTCAGTACCTTGTGTGAGCTCCCTTTTTAAAAAAGATACCAAATTTCAAAAATATACAACTTCTGCAATTTTGGTTTTATAAAAAAATAGAAAGCTAATCTTAGTACACCTCTTTAATGTGCTTTAAAGGTAAAAGCATGAGTTAATTTTGACTAACGTGTTCTTTCAGTAGAATTGTAATAGACAAGTTCAAACCTTGCAGATGATTTCTGTCACTCAAAATGGCACTATTTCAACGCTATCTCTCTCATTAAATTTTTTTAGTATAATACTAAAAGTACATATATACTGTTTACTATTAATGAGATTGCTTGTTTCTATAATAGTTTAGAATAGTTGATAATCGTATTAGTTTCAGCAATGCATTGCTCGCCATTCTCTAATAGTCTTTTGATTTATTGTCATTTTCGTGTGGGTATATTAAATATAAATAAACTACAAATAGCTACAACTCAAAATAAACATAAAAAAGTGATGTCAATTTTATTCTTTTTGAAAAAAATCAAATTACCTTTTCAACGTAGACTCCAATGAGTTTAACCACTTTTCAATTTATTCAGGCCTTTCAAAGTTTTAAATATAAAACGGCGATGACACCGCCATTCACGAAAAATTTGCTACTATGTCATGTTTTCAGATTTCAGAAAGAAAAAAGTCGCTCGGATCTAAATCTAGAGAATAGGGACGACGAGTTAGAACGCTAACTCATTTAATTTGACTTTTGAGTGCCACATAAGTGATAATCTTTATCATTTTTATTCGGTTCTTATTCCAATCTTCTTTTTATATTTTCTTTTTGACTAGTTTATTGGGTTGATCTCTTGCAAATTCTAAAAAGCTGTGACTACCATCTTTCCAATTTTTCGTTTTCGGTGTATTTTTACCTTCTGCTGTCCAGGTTTCATCTATTGTAATGAATCCTCGAAGGAAGTGCTTCGGATTATGGTTGAATATCGAAATAAGGTTTCGTGTTTGTCTTTGACCTATAGTTAGGAGTCGTGGTACCTATATTTTTTATGTAGATTTTTTACGCAAGATATGTAGCCATTTGGCCATTTGGTATTTTTAAATTTATCTGTTGTGAAGACTTCAACTCGACGTCCAAGGCGAGTTCCATTTTCAGTTACGTTTGCCCACGTATAAATTTATCTGAAAATAAATGTTTTCAATGATAATCCAATTTTGATATTAATCTGGACAACCGCAATTAATCAAATTGCGGCTCCATCCTATATAAATTTATACTAAATATCAAATCACTCGGGTATTTATAATTCAAAAACATTAAGTACTTTTAAAAAATTGTAAAACTTTATGTACTAATAATAATAACAATAATTAAAGTTTATTTAGGGATAGTGTAAGTGTGTGCATGTTTGAAATATTTTACTCAAAAATCGGTACATGTTTTATGCCACCAATCTTTGCATTTGGAGCACTCTATTTAATATTAATTGATAGCTTCTTTATATATTTCGTTATAAAGTTTACATCTTTAAACTTTTATTTAGGTACCTATTTAAAGGGTTATTTTCTTGACTATTGTTTTCTATATCTAGCTTCCAATTTTAGTTTTTGTTAACGGCGATCTGCTTATATTCTTTTATTATATGTCTTTTACGTTTTTTGGCAGTCTAACTATATTGCTTTAGATAATAGAGCCACATCAGTCATTTTTACAACTTTTAAGCAATATTTTTGTCACAGCTGATTTGTGCATTAAATGTGCTATAAGGAGGGAGATACAATTAGAGGATCAAAAATCAATTTTTTTGCTTAAAAGATAGTAAAATACGATGGTGAAACCCCGGAATTGAAATTTGAAGTCCTACTATTTTTTTCGACGGTATTCGAAGACGTTTTAGGAGCGCGCAGTAGGTATTTTCGAACAGTCGACGAGGGGACCCTTTTTCTATTGAATCTTATTTTGGGATACTTATGAAAGGAATTTATATTTTAAACATTTCTTTAACGTAGATTTCGAGATTGCAAGTGAATATGCCACTAATGTTTCACTTTCATTGATTTTAACAAATTCTTCTTCTGGGTTCAGAATATCTACAAAAACAAAAAATGGAAAGTGTTGTGTAAGAACTTGTACACTTACGTACACATACATCCTTATAAAATTTACTTCCGCGGTCATCTATCTAGGACAATAGGATCTGTAGCGGTACTGAAACTAGGGTACCTTCCGGCTCAGTGGAAGTCGCACAGTTGATCCTTATTCCAAAACCTGGCAAACAAAGTCTCTCTTATAGACCCATCAGTCTATTACTTACCATGGCAAATTATTGGAAAAAGCTACTTGCAAAAAGATTAGTTCATATTGCAGAAGACCAGCATCTAATACTGGATTACCAGTTCAGGTTCAAAAAAAATCACTTTACGATCGAACAACTACACAGGATAGTAGATGCCATTAATAAAATCTTTGAAAATAAACAGTATTACTCAACAGCATTTCTAAATAACAAACAAGTCTTTGACAAGATATGGAACAAAGACCCCTTGTACAAAATCATTACATTAATACGATAATAATTTCTAGATGTTTCCAAGTAAAATATAACTAAGAAACATCCAAACTATTTATAATAAAATCCCTCAAGAGTGCATATTAAGTCTAATGTTATATCTGCTATTTACAACAGATTTTCCTACAAGTATATACTCCTTTACTGCCGATGGCAAAGTTGTAGTAGTAAAACACAAAACCCAACAGTAGCGGCCTATATCTAAATCTATACAAACAAGTTGAAAACGGGCAAAAAACAAAGGATTAAGATCGACATTGCTAAATCCATCAACACAACGTTTATCAAATGCAAAGAAATCTCTCCTTCCGACTTTCCGAACAATGTACTATTAACTCAAGTACCTAGGAATGCACCTAGATAAAAAACTGACTTGGAGAAGCACGGCTGAAAGGAATTGACTGCTTGGTCGCTGAATCAAAATTATTTCTTCCTAATAAGTTGTTACTATGTATAAAGTAGTACTTAAAACAATATGGACGTATGGTCTTTAACTATGGAAAACAATGGCAGACTCAACCAACCAAGTTTCAGAATAAAGTGCTTCGCACAATATGTAAGGCTTCATTTTTTATAAGAAACGTAAACACCTTAAACGACTAAAAGTAAACACAGTGAGAGTGAAAATTAATGAATCCACTGGAAAATACTTAAATAAACCCACACAAACACCTACACCGCGAACTTGTTTGACAACAATGAACGAACCTGTAGACTAAAGATACTTTAGATTTTTGCATAAATTTTTGTAAAATTGTTATCATTTTATACCGTATGCGTCTTAGCAAGTAACCAATGAGTTGTATTCGTAAGAATGCCATTCTCATTACCGTTGTCATTACTACGTCATTTATCTTACGCTTTACCATAAATTTTGCCTATTGTATTTATTAATTACAGATTTCAAATAGATAATTTCTTTAAAAAACAATGAAAATAAGATTAATTTGTACTGGTAATTTGTAATAAAGGTTTAATCCATCCAAAGTTCAAGACAACCTTTTTCGAGCCGCCTTCAGTAGGTAACATGGCAGGTAAGAGGAAAATCTTATTAAGCGCAGGTTTCTACTCGCCGAGAGCTTTGCTCCATAGAAACTCCACCCTGTTCACTTAAAAAACTTTCAGCATCTCCACAATTTATTGTTGTTGACTGACGATGTTGAGGTTTCTTCACAATTTTTTCATCAATGTGAGTTGGTTTTTATTTCTAAATTTTTTAAATGTTTTTATTGTATTTTTAAGAACTGCGGTAGCATTATTATAGTTTATAGTTATAGAAAATGAATTTATTCAGTTTTGGCCTTTAAATAACTACATTACTTGTGTTCACTGCCCCAGTTAGTGCCATAGCTTGATCGACATAACTACATTGAGTGAAATGTTCTTAATGTGCTTCCAACGTCTTCAAATTTGTAGTGTAACCATATTATTGTTTATTTTAAAAAATGTTATAATAGTCATAGTCGTGTCTACAGGCATTCTCGCGACTGTGCTAATCTGAAATATAGAATCAAATCAATTGACCTAAGCTTATGAATAAAAATTGCGTCAGCTTCGGTCTTTGCCTGTTTATGTTGCGCCCAGGGCTATTTCGATCCGATTTGGCGAAGAAGTCGATTTATCTCGCCACAAAAAGTTTGGACATCACAAATCACTCAAGCGCGACGTGCAGTAAACAGATAAAAATAGCGGGGCACGTGTGATACCACGTAGTTGGCGAAAAGAAAAATCAGCGTGCAGTTCCGATCATCGCCGTGCATTTCATTGCAGGACCAGCCATTTCCGAGCGGTTTCAGAAATTTGAAACAACCACTTGTTTCTTGGAAGCCGTTTTCGACTTTTGGCACGGCGCTCGCTTTATTTAAAAACAATACATTTTTGCGTCTGCCACGCAGAACACGCAGTTGCGCAATGCTGGTTGATCTATAGTCGTCTCCGAATCGAAAGGATCGTTGGTGGGCTTGAGAAAGATCATTTACATACAAATTATACTACTAACTACCACATGCAGGTACAATTGACTATACCAGCCGTTAGCAGTTAGCGCAAAGTTCGGTCTGTGCTTTCAGAGTTGCGTCATAAGTTCATGTTCTGCGTAACGAGTGTCGAACTTTGTCAGTGTGCACCACCTATGCTGTGAAAACTATAAATAATTTTTGCGAGCGGAGATTTGCGAACTACCGGTCGGTCCCCGCCTGTCATCGATATGGCCTAAGCCGCCTGGCCTGTAGCTCCTCGCCACCGCTCCTGCCGTTTCTGCCGCCACAGTCGCTTTTAAGAAGAAGAATTGCAGCAAAGCTAAGACAATAAAATCTATCTTACGTTAAGTATTAGAAAGTGCTGTCTGATATTATATAAAGGACCACACATATTACATGGGTTAGCGCAGATAGTGATAACGAGTTTATATGATTACTTATCGCTTTGAAAAGCAACAAAAAAATATTATTACGGCTTATTATAGCAACCAAAGCATACCTGCACAAAATGCACAACACAGACAGATCAAAACCATAAAATGTAATTTATGTCGAATTATTATATGCCAGCAAATAATTTATCATCAAACTTTACAATAAACGACATACTGTAATCATAATTATCAAATGCGGTGCATTACAACAACGCAGTTGTACAACTGCCAAAAAAACAATCAACACATGAATATGATTGGCAAACAGTGAAAAACAGAAAACGTGGCCATAAAGAAATCACCGACATCACTCAGAAGCAACCCAAACCGGTTAAACAAGTAAAATACGGACTGAATCCTATAAGCCACTTTCAATACATTACTGATCAAACGGATTCAAATACAGAGCATGACGCAAACCCAGCGGCCAGGAAACGTTATGCTACTGGCCAAATCTCACTATACGAATCGTAAAAATTTCAAATTACACAGTATATGCCACACAATATCCAGATTGATATCCTACACTGGAACGGCTATTATTATTAGAAATTCTGTTAATCATTATAAACTATCTAAATATGTTCCAGTGCACCTACAGGTTACTAAAGTGGCAATAGATGATTGGAAACGACCGCTGATACTCTCAGCAATATACTGCCCTCTATGCCACAATAATAAATTAGAGGATTATGAACATTATTTCCAAACCTTGAGTAACAGGTTTATCTATGGTGGTGATTACAATGCAAAGGGTACGCAGTGGGAATCTCGGCTAACTACGACCAAAGAAAGAGTATTATTATTAAAAATACTCACCAATAATGGATTGCACTATATCTCCAAAGTCGAATTTATCTATTGGCTATCGGACCTAGCAAAAATGCCCGATCTACTCGACTTCTGTATTATAAAGGAAGTAAATCCAAATTACTTCAATGCCGCAACTTACCTTGATCTCACAGGTGAGCACTCGCCAATTATACTAACCATGGGAACACGTGTGATCCTCAATTTGAAGCTTCCTAGTCTTTGCAACAACTACACGAACTGGAATTTTTTCAGAAAGGTAACTGACGAAACTCTACCGTTCGACGTATCTCTAAAAACAAAAGAAGTTTTATTTACTGCAGTAGAACTATTTAATCAAACCATCCAGCAAACGGCATGAAAGGCAACGCGATCAAGTACCCAGAATAATGCATCTATAAATTGTCCTATTATAGTGAAGAAAAAATCGCCAAAAAGCGTAGACTCCGAAGAAAATGATAAAGTACCAGGCACCCTGATAATAAAAAAAGGCCCAATCATAAAACATCGGCACTGAAACAACTTCTATTGGACATCAAAAATGAATCAGTACAAAACTATCTACAGCACTTGTCTCCAACGAAAGTTACAGAATACTCCCTCTAAAGGATAACAAAAAGATTAAAGCAACCACAATGATATTGCGTTTTTCAAACAATACTTTGACGAGAAGTAACGAAGAAAAGGCTCTCGCATTTGGCAACCATTTGGAAGCAGTTTTACACCATATAATTCTAAAATCACGCTCAAAGAAGAAGCACTTAGAAGCACCGTTTTAACTTTGTCCCCCAATCTCCAAGATTAAACACACATAAGTCTAGACCATGGTTACCACGGACTTAAGAAAGTCGCCCGGTTATGACCTAATTACAGCAACAGTGCTGACAAAATTGTCGGAAAGAAAGAGTTTGTAATCATTACCTATTTCTTCAAAGCAGTATTGCAATTGCGACATTTTCCATTATAATGGAAAGTCTCTAAATTTATCCTAATATAGAAACCTGGAAACTACATACTGACCTACCTTCGTACAGACCAATTAGTCTACTGGCTCTCTTGTCCAAGGTTTTCGAAAAATTGCTGTTAACCAAATTATCACCTATCATCTTGAAAAATAAGATCATGTCTGATCATCAGTTCGGATTCAGGAAAAAGCATGCCACCATTAAACAGGTACATCGTGTGCTTGACAAAATTATAAGAGACTTTAAGGACAAACGCTACTGCTTCATAAGTCTTCATAAATGTCGCACAAGCGTTTGATAAAGTGTGTCATCAGGGGCTTTTATTTAAAATCAAAATAACCTTAATCCTCAAGTCGTACCTAACAGAGAAGCATTTCTTTGGTCAAATATGGAGATCGCACACCCCTACCTCAGGGCACTGTGTTGGGTTCATTATTATACCTAGTTTTTAAAGCTGATCTTTTCACTACTACTTACACTATGGTAGCAACATTTGCAGACGACACTTTTTATCTTGAACCTCATATGCCGAGTCAACATCTACAGAAACATTTGCAAGAATTAGAACCTTGGTTCAATAACTGGCGAATAGAAGTAAATGAAGGAAAGTCGGTGCAAGTGACTTTTGCTCTAAAAAGAGATATCTGCCCTCCTGTGCTACTTAATGGCACACTAGTACCGTAAGGCGAACATGTGAAATTCTTAGGAATCCACCTAGACAGACGGCCGACTTGGACGAGGCATATTTTCACGAAAAGAAAACAGTTGGACTTTAAGATTCAAAAGATGTATTGGCTTTTAGTCCGAAAGTCTCAACTGTTCATAAACAATAAAGTTTTACTCTATAAAGTCATTATAAAACCAATATGGAGTTACGGCATTCAACTCTGGGGAACAGCAAGCATCTCCAATATGGACATTTTAGAGCGCGTTCAATCCAAAGTTTTACGGCCAGTGGTAAACGCTCTTTGCTTTGTCCCAATCGATGTTATTCAACGTGATTTAGACATTTCCTCAAACAACAACAGTGAAATATAAATATGAACGCTCTTTCACCTAGCGGAACATGAACTAAATCATTAACAATTTTGGAAAATATAAAAAGTAAATGTGCCTGTTTTTCAAAAACTTCTCTTTAGAAGTTTTTCAAACTTGAGCTCCATGTGTTGGATATACACACACAATAATAGCATTTTCAATTTTAACCTGATTTCTCATTTTTGCTTTGATGGAAGTCATAGATGATAAATTTAACTCGCATAAATATAATATTACAAATGGAAGTAAATACTTGAATGCTTCCTTCGTCAGCTCGGAGTGTTCTTACATCTTTTTAGTCCATAACTGATTAGGGTTTCGGGACAAAAATTTAGTTTTAACATACCATCAGTTGATATTTTATGGTTGGAATCTCAACGTAATGAAAGGAAATGTCTAAAATTGGATTCAGTATTAATCTGTAATCGTCATAAACGTTTTAAATTTCTTTGAAAAAATGGTTACAAAGCTGTTTTAAATTGGGCAATAATTGGGAGAGGCTAGATAAAAAAAATAAAATGTCGTGATTATAAGTGTGAAGTCCGAGAAGATCTAAAAGAACAGATAGCGAAACAATTTCTTCTGAGATAAACTAGGAGTAGAAGTACATGTGAAGAAAGTAATCGCTGTAAATAGTAAAAACCAGATGGCCGTAAATATTACATAGATATGAAAATGGGAAAAAACAAGAGGTAATGTCAAGATAAGATAAACATTGATTAATTACGGATAACACAAACAAAAAAATAAAAGCAATTGGTACCATAAAATTACCTAACGGATACTGATTGATTAGGTCGGGTGTTAACAAAGCAAATTTCGCAAAATTTAGTGTAGCAAAGATAATAAATAAAAGATTTGTCGAAAAATTTGTTAGTAAAATAATTTTAACGGTAAACATGAAATAAAGAAATGTAGCTGAGTATCTAATGGTAGTTGTATATTAACTAAATGAGGACGCGTAGCTCCTAGAAAAATTGTATTTTTCTACTTTCTTCAACAACTAGACGAGAGTAAATATGTTATCATAACGGAAAACCTAAATGAAAGAGTGGGAAACAAAACTGAAAGAATAGAGTGATACTTGGGAAAATATGCAACTAAAATAATAAAAAAAACACGCAGAAAATGAGTTAATTGTGTTAAACTAGATTTTCAGCATACAGAAATTTACAAAGGAGCGGGCGTGAAAAAATTGTAGTAAATTACTTTTTTAGTAATAAAGGAAGTACATAAAAAAGTGAAAAACGTAAAAGTTATGAGAGGGATAGAGATAGGTAGCGATCACTTCGTATTGATAACGAAAATGAATAATAGCAATAAGATAAATTCAAAGCAAAGAAAGAAATATATAATACACAAAAAATAAGATGCTATATACTGAAAAAGACATGTTAGGAATATTTGAACCAAAATTTGACAGAGACAATTCAAATATGTTATCGCAGATGAAATGGATATTTTAGTCTTCTTCTTCTTTCTCTTTTCCCATTTATGCCTTACAGCGTTGGGGCCTCTATCCATTTCTTGTAGTTGGTTCTCTGCATCGCTAACGTCCTAGCTTCCTGAATGGTCTTCCCTCTTTTCCTTGCCAACTCTTTGATATTATCCTCCCATTTGATTCGGGGCCTGCCTCTCTTCCTCTGTCCTTCTGGTCTGGTTTCAAAAATTTTCCTCGGCTATGAGTCAGCTCTCATCCGCATAAGGTGTCCGTACCATTTTAATTGTTTGTTCTCTATTTCTTCTATTATTGGCTGCTGTTCAAATTCGTCCCTTACGCTTTTGTTCCTAACTCTATCTCTCCTGGCCTTGCCCACTACTTTCCGTAGATATTTCATCTCAGAAGCTGTTATTTTTGATCTGAGTTTATCCACTAATGTCCAAGATTCCGCTCCGTATATTAGTGCAGGTGTATAGATGGTTTTATATAAATGCATTTTTGTTCTAACTTTAAGCTCTTTCTTGCCTATTAAAGTGTTATTTATTTGGTAGTATATTTTGTTTGCTTTACTTATTCTGTGTCTAATTTCCTCTTCTATTTTTCCATCTTTACTGATGATTGTTCCAAGGTATTCCATTTTATCTGCATACTCCAGTTGTTTATCTTCTATCAGAATGGCAGTTTGTTCTATATTATCTTCTCTTGTAATGTGCATAAATTTACTCTTATTGGTGTTTATCTCCATTCCTTTTTCCTCCAGGTTTCTTTTCCAAATGTTTATGTTATTTTGTAGTGTTTGTGCATTTCCGGCTATTAGGAGTATGTCATCTGCATAAATTAAATCTTGGGTCATTACTGGTGTTAGATTATGATATCCTATTCTTGTTCTTCTGGTTTCATTTTGCATTTTGTTATTATATTATTCATGTATATGATGAATAGCAGTGGACTGAGACTGTCTCCTGCTTTACCCCTCTATTCATGTAGAATTCCTCAGACTTGTGTCCATTTAGTCTTACTTTGCCTACTACTTTTTGTTGATGCTTTTATTATTCGTATTAACTTTTGGCTTGTCTCTAATTCTTCCAGTGCATTCCATATGTGCCTTCTTGGTACCAGATCAAAAGCAGCCCTAAGGTCTATAAAGGCCAAGAAAGTGTCTCTGTTTTGTCTATTGTTTTTCTATTATGTTTCGTATTGTGAATATATGGTCCTGGGTTTGTCTGCCGGGCCTGAACGCTGCTTGTTCCTGCTCCATTTTGTCCTCAATCTCATTTCTTAATCGTTTTCTATGACTTTCAGTACACTTTACCGGGCACTGATGATAAACATATTGCTCTATAGTTGTTGCAATTAACTGTTTCTCCTTTCTTATATATGGGCACTATGATATTTTTCTCCCAGTCCTCCGGTATCTTTTCTGTTCTCCACGCTTGTTGAAATATTATCTGGAGCCATTTTATGATTGTTTCTCCTCCTATCTTGAGCATTTCTGATGTAATCTCGTCTTCCCAGGTGCTTTTCCATTTCGTGTTGTTTTTAGTGCTTGTTTTATTTCTTCTTCTGTAATATCATCGTTTTCATTCTCCTGATCTACTCTTTCCATTTCTGGTTCTTCTTGAATATCTTCTTGGTTCTTAAATTTATTGTGGTAGTGGTCCCTCCATGCTCTTAAAACTCCTTCGGTCGTTGTTTCTAGTTTTCCTTCTTTGTTCTTTATATTTCTTATCTGTTTTGCTTGATTGCCTTTTAGTCTTTTAATTATGTTCCAGAACTGTTTTGGTTTCTACATAGTTCTGTTCTATCTTTGTGCCGAACTGTTCCCAGGAGGCCTGCTTTGCTTGTTTTACCGCCTCTTTTGCTTGATTTCTTTTTGTATATAATGGTTTCTGTCTTCTTCTGTATTTGTTCTTTTATATCTGCACCATGCTTCTTTCTTCAACTTAATCTTCGCTTTTATTTCTTCGGTCCACCATCTTGTTCTTTTCTTTAGACTGCTTTGATTTACCATTTTTGTTCCACATATTTCTCTGGCTGTTTTAAGTGTGGTTTCTTTGAATTTCTGCCATTTCTCTTCTAGCTTCCAGGGGGTCTCTAGCTGCCCTTCTTGTGTTTCGAGGTTATTTAATCTATCTGTAATTATTCTTCTATATTGTTCTCTTGTTAGTGGGTTTTCTAGATTTTCTAATTTGATTTTTTCGTACTTCTTCGGTACTTCTATTTTTGGTTTTCTAAATATTGTATCTGCTATCACCAGTCTATGATTTGTGCTTAACTCATGCTTTTGGTTATGGTTATATAGTCCACGAATATTTTAGTAAAAGGAACATTTAAAGGCTTTGACTTGTAGTATAGACCTATTAAATTTTTTTGACACTTTACTTAATCCTATCAAAATACGTTTGCCTATTCTACAATGGCGACAGATATTTAAAAAAATGTTTGAAAAGTATAAGAACATAAAGAAGAATGTTAACATCTTAAGAACAGCTTAAAAGATTGAGAGAACAATGCTGCATCTCTCTATCTTTCTCTGTTATCATTAGCATTGAGAGCATTGCCAAAGAGATTAATAACTTTTGGTTATAAAATAAGTTAATGATACTTTAATTGAAACATTAGTTAATCCGATCCAACACAAATATTAAATAATTTGGTGAAATGTAACAAGTACATCATTATTAATTGTATTATCGGAAACAACAGCACGCAGGTTATGCTGCAATCCTTAAATGTTCTTTAAATAATCTCAATAAAACACTAATTTAAAATTTGAAAATTTGCCAAAGACTGGCTTGCATTTATTTCTGTGGCTTGTAACAGGCAATTTTACGATTTGTTCTTATAAATATTAAGAGTATGTTCTTTTAATCTTTTGATTAACAAGCAACACCACTCCTTATTGCTGTGGGAATGCCCAAGCGGTTGCAAATTTATTATGATTTTGAACACGACTATTTTTAATTGACCAAAGAGAAACTGGTATAAAGAGGAAAAATATCATTACATCATTAGATATATTTAAGACGACTGTTTGTATTAATATATATCTGTCGTAATTGAAGGCCATTGATTCTAAATGTTTTTGATTCGTATTTAAGGATTCATATATTAAGTGTCACGTAATGCATACGGGTTTTTTTTCTAGTATATTTTATTTATATAAATTTACATTTGTTGCTCGTATATTGAACTTGAAAGAAATCGTCAAATATTCAGACAATGAAATATTTGACAGAGCACGATAGCCGCCAGGTAAAGGCCCCGACTGCCACATTAGCGCGCGGTGCTCCCGAGTTCGACTCCCGGGTCAATAACTTTGGCGGTCGTGAAGTACATTGTCTCCTTCTTCTGAATTAACGGCTTAGGCTAGTCACCTGTCCCTGGTACGCCCAACATAGCTTATGGTATCGCACTACTGTGCGGTTAAAAATAGACTAGTAACCTTAAAGAAGAATTATGTATGATTAATTGTTGTGTAGTGTTCTTTAATATTTTTTACTTAAATGTGTCAGAAAAGATGTGCAAGTGCTTAACATCAGATACTGACTTGCCACAGTTGTTATATACAAAAAATTTTGTAGATACTCGAACTTTTCGATTAATTTTCTATTAAAAAATGGTCTTTCGATAATGACATTAGAATGGTTAAGTTTTTCCAGATGGAGGCATCACAGGTTAAGTTGTAAAATTGCAGATATATCGCAATAAGAATGATCTGATTTTGAAATGAAATGTCAATTATGATTAAAATGTGATAACTGCTACTAGTTGTTATTTGTGTTTGGTATATTCCGACAATTCATCATAGCTAAATACACGCTTCAAGAACGTTTGGTTATTGTCTAAATATTTTATGAAAGTAGACGTGCTTTTCTCAACACTCAAAGTGTTCTTCGCGATACCTATGGTGCACATAATCGAGATAACAGCAGCTTGGCGTATTTTGCAAAAAGATTTTGGTTTACACCCGTATAAGATTGTGTTAATTCAAAAATTAAAACCGCTGGACCATCGTAAGCGCCATAAATTTGCCGTTTGAGCTTTAGACCAACTTGAAACTGGTCATAATTTGGGCAAAAGATTATCTTCACAGATAAAACTTAGTTTTGATTAAGTGGATATGTTAACAAACAAAATTGTTGTTTTTGGTGTAAAAACCATCCACGAGAGATTTATGAAAAGTCCTTGCATGCTCAAAAGGTCACTGTTTGGTGTGGTTTATGGCATGGTGGCATCATCGGATCATTATTTCTCCAAAACAAGGTAGGAGATGCAGTTACAGCGAGCGGTGAGGGATACCGATTGATATTAATCGATTTTTCGTGACTATATAGATGAAATTGATCCGGAGAAGATTTGGTTCGGACAAGATGGCGCCATATGTCACACTGCTAATACCCCTATTGACGTATTGCAAGAAATGTTTTCAAGAAATGCTGTTAGTTGGCCTCTAAGAAGCTATGATTTAATTCCTTTAGATTACTTTTTGTAAAGTTATTTTAAATTTATAGTCTATGAAAACAATAAACGAATCTTAATTCATTAAGATTAAATAACTAACGCTGCATTCGTGACAGTAGACCCGAATTATTGCACAGAGTCATCGAAAATTGGGTTAATAGAATTTGATCGTGTGCGCGAAGTCAAGGTGGACACTTAAATGATGTGTTATTCAAATATAATGTAGTAGACTATGCTTCAAATAATATAAAAAGTTTGGTTGAATCTGAAAGTTCTTATTTTATTTCTTTTTAAAATAATATCGTTGTTATTGGAAAATCCTTTATTTTCAATGTGCATACTTTTTTTTGGACGCACTTACAGGCACTGTAGCCTCAAGGGCTTGTTGTGTCCACTAAGATGCACTTATTGTAGGGCATTCACACACACACCCATGGGTTGAGCGAGATTTGAACTCACGCGGGGCGGCCAGAGAACAGAGGCAACTGCATGAACCATTTGAGCCACCGCGTCCCCATGTGCATACTTAGAACTACAGCAGAGGATTCGTGTCCATAGCAATTACGTACTCTGATGCTAAAAGTCCGTTTAATGGTAGTATAATCGTGGGTGTTTAGGAACTGCATAAATTATGAGAATCTACGGAGTGTGTTGAAATGCTCGTCTTATAAACACTATCTTCGGCAAATTCACAAAAAATAATTTGTTTTTGGTTGAAGACACTATTCAACTGATCCAAAATATTTTCATAAAATGTACGTGTAGCTAGATAATGCCACAATTGCACAATTATTTAAAATGAAATGACAAATAACATGTCGACCAGTTTTAAATTATTTTTACAGTTGGGCTTATTGCCAGTTTGTAACTCTACTTTGGAATTAGTCCTTTAGTTCTCCCTTTAGGCAGAGGGAAGTACTCTTTGAGTTTAACGAAAAAGTAAAGACATCGGAAACGATTCCAAAGATTTGTGGTGTGTTCTAAAAGAATTATATTACAGAAATCAAGTCAAGAAAATGCTTTGTCGTTTCAAAGAGAGACACTTTTACTCTATGTTTAGAAAGACTTTAACAAAGACTGTTTAAATGGCGTCCTAGGCTAACAGTTTTTCATCCATCTTCTCTTAAATTTTTGCAGTGTGGGAACATATAAATTTTTAACTGGATCGGCTCTTTTACTGGATCGGGAACGTGGAACAATTTAACTTACAATCGAAGCTTCGCTCCACGGAAGTAAACCAAATTGCTGTAGCAGACGCGCTTTTTATGTTCGACAATGCAGCGGCCACCCGGAGCGACAAGGAGCCCCCACCATTAATATCAACTGTTTTTTTTTACTTTCAGTTCAAGTGTATACGCTGCTTTTGTTTACACTACATGGATCTCGTGTAAATCAAAAGCCTAGGCCACGCCACATTTCTTTGTTTACTTTCTGTTCAAATGTATATATAGAGTGTGATTGGTCAAATAAAACATTCATTACAGCAAGAGAACACTACAAACTTATAGATAAATGTATATTTTATTTCTTAAAAAATTAAAAAAGAAAGTGAATAGTTAAACAGTTAATTGTTAAAACTCATTTTAGGATTAATCCTTGCACATTTTTTCACTTTTTTATATATTTTTATACGACTGTCATTGTTAGTTATCTTTATATCTTTTCTTGTAATACAGTCAGTTGGAGTGCCAGTTAATCCACTTATGCTATGTTAACTTTTTTAGTTTAAGCACAAAAAAGTGGCACAATTATTTTATTGTTATTATTTTATTTTTATAATTATTATAAGCCCTTACTGTTGTTTAAAATAATTTTTATGTTTAGTTTATTTTGATATTTGACACACAGGGTGAGTCAAAAATTATTTAAAATTAGTTATAAATTTTATTGGAATGAAAATAGAATTTTTGCGCTTTAATATAAATTGTTTCCATTCTTGCATAAGTTTTACGTTACTGAAAACAAATCGTTTTTGTTTTACTTTTTTCATAGTTATCCCTCCAGAATAATCGGAAGACAATGTAGAAAAAAATGTTCCGTTTTATCTTTTTCTTGCAGCGTGGGCTCAGAAGATGTCTAGGAAGGAAGAACTTAAATGTATGCATCTTTGTAAAAATTACATAAAATCATATTAATAATTTCATTACGCTTAGAAATTTTACTCTAAATAACACTATTTTAAAAAGTGCTAAACACAAAGTATTTGAAAAGGGACTACCAATGTTGAGAAACTACGGTCTATCAAACCTACAAAATGTATGCCCTGAGAACTTTATGTGCATTCCACTTTTGTATGTGTATTATTTAGGCGGCTATATGTGCAAAATTCATGGATATATTTCAGCTCTTAGTATACTTAGTATACTAAAGCATCCTATAACTGAAAGATATTCTTTTTTTGACTACAGTGATAGAAATTCTCAACACTCTTAATACTAGATTGTTTCAAAAGTCTTGACTCGGCTGCAAAAATCCAATTTTATTGCATTTATTTTTGTTTCTTCAGGCTTATAGTGTTGTAACAACCTTTATCTTTGTATTCTAGATGATTCACAAGAAAGTGAGCTTTGAGTTTTGATCCGCTATTACTAGAAACGGGAACTTTCAACAAGACCATTCTGAACCAACTCAAAATTAAGCACGCCCCCATAATTCAATCACACGCAAATCATAACTATCTTGCCAAAATAATCTTTACGTAGAACTGACTAGATTTTAGCCTTTTGGAACTCACTTCTTCTGTTGACTGTGATTAACCCAAAAGACCCACTTCTCATCCGACTGTTGAGCAGTTGGCAGCAAATCTCAACTCTTCTGGCGGCTTGTGCTTTGGCGAGTTTGTGCGGATCTTGGCGGGGCTTCTTATGGACAAAATGAAGTTGCTGAAGGTACCGATGAATCGTTGATTTGCCAACTCCAAGTTCAGCGTACAGATCTCGAGTGCTTGATGAAGCAGCTTGCAAGTCACCATCATCCAACTTTAAAGCGCCTTATCATCTTGAAACTTTTGACTGACTTACAGTTCCTTCACCTTCAGCATCGAAAATCTTTTTACGAAAATCTAGAAATAGCGTACTAAAACTCGAACCTCACTTTCTTGCAAACTCATTTGGAACACATAAATGAATGTTGTTACAACACTATCAGTACAAAGAAACAAAAAAGTGCATAAAATAAAATTTTTTGCAGCTGAGTCAGAACTTTTGGGATAATTTACCATATTAAAATCTTTCATTATTTTAAGCCAGTACTGTGCATAAACATTTTATTTTAATATTTATATACCAAGGATCGTATTTTCTTAAAAATGTATTTGCGTAACGGTGTCGGGAGCAAGGGCTGGGGAGACATGCATTATTCTGAAAGAATCCATAAAACAATATCGGAGAGACTTATAATAATTTAAGCAAACAAGCAAAGCAATAAAGAAGACTTCTAGAATAAATTGAAAGTCAAGTTAAAAAAAAATAAAGAGGCCGCTTACTTAATAGGTAATTTCAACGCAAGAATGGACAATAAAACTGGAAGGTGTAGTAGAGTTATTGGTGTTCATTGCAAAGGAACAAAAATGACGACAGACAAAAACTGATCGAGTTCTGTGTGATAAATAATTTGAAAATAATAAATACCTTTTTTGACCACAATAGATACATAAACATATAAGAGAAAAAAGGCGAGAAATAAATCATAGGCTACGTAATTATGGAAAAGAAAAAATTTACAGAGATACGATATGTAAGAGTCAAAAGAGGCTAGAAGGGACCACTACCTTCTACTAACTAAAGGAAAACCAAAAGGAGAAAATGAAAGGAATGTAGTTAAAAGGAAGAAAAGTGTTATGCAAGCAAAAACGACGAAACAGTAGAAAAATTTGAACATCCATTAGAATAAAATAGCAAGAATAATTAAAAAGTACCTTTTAAGATCTTAAAAACATCGAAGAAAGAAAAACAACCCCATATAAATCAAATTAAAGATAAAAAATTAACGAATGAATAGGCTAAGAAGTAAATTATTGACAAAAAAAGAGATATATCAAAATGAAAACATATTTTAAATAACTTTTTGAATGGAAACCAACAGTATAAAAATAAGAGGAGTAGCACATACACGAAACTAAAGATGACAGTAGAAATAACTAAAGAAGAGCTACAAAAAGCTTTTAGAAGATTAAAAAAGAAGAAAGCAGAAGGGCATGACAAAATATCACTAAGATTGCTAAAACACATAGAAGAAACGGGATGAGACTTGTTACTCAGAGTTTCCAACTTACTGCTGAAGCACATCATTCCTGAATACTAAAAGACTGCTATCATAGTATAAAAAGAGGGACAGCAGCAACTGTGACAATTATAGAAATATTTCTTTATTCAGTATCTCTACTAATCTTTTTGAAAGTATTTTACAAAAAGCTGAAAGAGACAGTTGAACAACAAATAAAGAACCCTTCGAGCGGATTCAGACCGGGCTGCACCACTCAGGACCAAATAACACGACAAATAATAAAAAATAAAATAAATAAAATTCAATAAAACAGCATATCTAAGTGTCATAGATATATTAAAAAATCTGAAGAAACTCCAAGTTACAGCATTATAAGACAAAATAGAGAAAAACCAACTAAGATGGTGGAGACATCACAGGTTAAAGAAGTATGGCAGGCGAAACCAATAGGCAAGCAACCCCAAATAATATAGAATTATGCAATAAGAAAAATATTTAAAAAATTAGACACAGACGAGAAATGAAACAAACGATAGTAAAGAATACAAGAATTTTATGACCTCTATACTTCCCAGGCAGAAAAGATCCGGACTATGTATGTATATAACGATGTCGAATAATTCGTCTAATTTCTATCTAGATGTCTGTAAAGTATTTTTAATTCGGTATCTAGATACTATTTTTACGTACAGTCAGATAAGAGCGTGTTCGGGTTAATTATATATATAAAAAAAATTATGAGTGTTGCTGCTGCTGCTGCTGCTGCTGTCACACAGGTCAAAGTTCAACTCTAACTATACTATTGCTGTCAATGATGTAGTGATTTGAGGGAAGGGCTAATAAAATAAACAAATGAGTCATTAATACTAAAAAAAATTATTCTGCCTATAAAGACACATCATATATAATCCGAAATTTGTTGATTACGTACCATGTGGTAAACCGAGAAGATTGCGGCTTCTAAGCATTGTAGGTAGAGATATCTAGAGGGGATTCCCCTCGTGTAGATAAAAAATTATTTAAATTTTCAAATACATAAGTACGTTGTACCCCATCAGAACAAAGATGCTATTGTATCAATAATGTGTCTAGTTATCACCGGCGTAAATAATTTCCTGGAATTTTAAAGGCATGCTTTCAACTAAATTGATGGCGTAGTTATCCAGCAAGAACCTTCAAATGCGACGAATTTCTCGTGTTAACTGTTCCAAAGTGAATACTTTTTTCCACGAAGCTTGTACTTGATGTATGCCCACACATTCTTAATCGGATTTACATCGGGCGACTGCGATGGCCAATAGAGTGTAACGATGCCAAACTGCTCTTTCCACTGGATGCAAAGCTTGCTGCGGTATTTGGGGTCATTGTCTTCCTGTAGGATCCAGTCTTCGTTTTTTTTTTGTAATTAACCAATATTTCTTGTAAATCTTGAACATTTTTGAAGGATTTAGGTTGTACTTAAACAGAAGCAACGTTCCGAAAGCCAGTTTTGAAAAGCAACTCCAAATGTGTTCTTTTACCGGGTGTTTAATAATTTGTGGACCAACCTGTTAGTTGAGGTTGACCAGGCTCGTGAGACGACAACATATCCTCAAACAGAAACTTCGTCCGTAAAAATTACATCAGTCCAATCTTGGTCGATATTGTCCTTTGCCCAAGCGAGTCGCTTCGTCACATGATTTTTACCTAGCAAAAGTTTCTTTACTGAACTACGGCACTTAATATTATGTGTACAGATATAGGCTCAAATAGCTACGTACAATATATTTACACCTTTCTGTTTCAATTTTGCTGCTCTTTGATGCAATGTTAAGTGAGGGTCCCGCGAAAACAAGTTTACGATGTGTTTTTCGACTTTAGGGGACACTTTACCTATCGATCCACGGTCCAACTGAACCCTTTGTGACAAAACATGGAGGACAAAGGTTTCCTCTATCGTCTCAGGAAAGAATTAAGGTGATACCTTTTACCAACTGCTAATTATGCCGAACACGTTCTTAACTGACTGTACAATCTAAATATCAGTATTTAAATACTGTTGCGGAACAATAAATTTAGAACAAAGAATATGTGAGGATATTAAAACATAATTTAATATTTTAATATAAATAACTTTATCAACTCACTTAAAACAACATTTCTTCTACACAATTCATCTGTCTGGCATAAACATGTGGTTTATGTTTTCCACATAGTCAGTTACACACGTGATCTAATCGTAAAAATTTAAATACCCGTTTTACTTTCACAAAAGAGAATTCAACAACGACACATTGTTTCTGACAATTTTCTAAATCTGATGTGCATTAAGCTTAAAGTTTTTGTAAAAAATCTTCACTTAATATTATACATCTTTAAGTCCGTCCCTGGGATTGTAGCAAGTTAGACGACTAGTTTTACGTTTTTCACAAATACAAAATTCTGTTAATTTCCTAGGCCCACCCAAACCGCAAGTTGTCTGAATGACTTTAAATAGCTCATAAGACAAACAATTACAAGTACTCCTAACATACTTAAACATCTGTTTCTATGAACTTATGCGTCTAAATGCAGCCCGTGATGTATTTACACGTGAATTTACTAGTGTTAAGAATAATAGCTCTCACGTAATGCCTTGCTACTGATCCCTTTGAGGTAAAACCAATGCCAAGAAATTGTAATGGCTGAGCTATAAGCATATTAAACCCGCGCGCTTCGTAATTATATAAAATTTACTTGCGTCTTAAACGCGGTATCTATACTACTCTGACCAAATTTGACCCGGACTCGAATGCGATCAAAATGAATTCGACACGATTAATAGTTTTAGAGATATGACAATAAATTTCATATTCAGAAAATTCGTAGCTTACTTTGTATAATTATCGTTGTCTCATACAGTATTTTTCTGATTATAATTAAATATTCTCCTCATCATTTAGATTCAGAATACGGTTTTCTTGATTTCGTTTCTCTTCGTGTTGTGTTCCATCTAAGAGAAGTATGAGATCTGTAACTTCCTGTGTCAAAGGTTTTTCTTCTTTATAATTAGGCATTTACCGTAAATCAGCTAGAAAAGGGTCTGATGCAAGTAATAATATATTTAATCGACACGTTTTCCTGTATTGAGTTCAAGGAAGTATCGCACATCTTTTTTACGAGCTTCCTGTGCTTCCTCAGATAAATTTACAATGGGCAAAAGAAAATGATTGACTGCTTCATGCCCATGCAACAAACTTTATGAACGGATGCAGGCATATTGTACCATGGGTACAACTTAACAAAAAGTTCAGCTGTTTCATAAGTATATCTTCTGAATTTTTCGATATTTATGATAGAACCACTTGACAACACTTGCAAAATTGTTGAAAATTTATTAATTATAGTTACATCAAGTCCAGTAATTGACGCAGTATTTCCATCGTTGGTAAATCCGAAACCCTGCTTTGTTTGGTCTACCAACAGTCCAGTTTCATCTTTAAATCTTCTTATAATTTCATCTTTTTTCCTCTTTAATAATTTTTTGCTCTCTTCGCCCTTTAGTTGCCATTTCTTTATGTCCAATCGATATGACGCGTGAATAAGGCATTTAAAAAACCTTATCCATGCGTGAAGGGTTGATACGCCAAATGCAATTGTTTCAGATTTTATTGGTTTCATTTTTACCATTTCGAGGTTGCTCATATGTGATAGTTTCGCATTACTTATATAACAATTATGCGACGATGTATTTGTTAATAAATTGCATATTTTCCCGTCGATCATCGTAAACAAATAATTGTGGTGAATCTTGACAACGATTTCTTGAATTTTAATAGTGACAGGCTGAAGGTTATCAATGTGATGCTGAATTATTTCTTTTTCAAGTTTAATTAAAGCGGCGGTTTCTTTTCGAAATAGAAAGCGAGGAGGTCGACAATAACTAGTTAAGCCTGGTCTAGGATTTTTCCACAAAATTAAATATTCCTTAATTGGATTTGTTGAAAAGCTTTTAATTTCGATAGGTACAAATTAGGACATGAAAAGATATGATTCACATACGCTATCTTCAAAGTTTAAAACTGCCATCGAAACCCCATTTTTTGTCATTTCTAAAGAATCAGCATCTATAGCGTGTGATTGAAAAATTTGTTCATTGTTTCGAACTAATCTTTCAATTGTTTTATCAGCAATTGCTTGTAAGTCAACACAAGCTGAGGTCTCTGTTATTGTGTATGATTCCTTCTTTGAGTAGTACTCCATCTTAGTTTTTAATATAAAATTGTACAAAGGAAATATATTTATACCTTTTTTAAGCACGCTAATGGAAAAGTTGTATATGAATGTTTCGATAATTTTAAATCTAGAAGTAGTGCCAGAGCTTCAACTGGTGAAAATTCTTTTGTCTGATTTTCAGAATATTCCAACCTTTTCTTCAATGTAACTGCTTGAGTTGGAGATTGTACTATCTGACCAACAATTGTAGTTGATGCTCTTTGCCCATGGCGATGCAAAGATGATTGAGTAACCAAGGCAAGTTGATTCGTACTAAATTGATCTACTAACAATGAAACCTTAGCACGTTGAGATTTTGCACATAAATTTTCAAATTTTTTTGGTGGTCTTCCTAAGGAAACAGTAATAGAACTGTCTGGTTCCAAAATAATTTGTTCATCTAACCATTAGGCATATTTGCTTTCTAATAATTTGAAGGTTCTGTGACACTGAATCCAATAACGCTTTAAAACTATTGTGAAATTATATACATATTATGTGTACAAATAAGTTTCCGCCGTTTTTTTATAAACAATTAAGAATTTATTGTAAAAAAAAGGTACAAATAATGTCATTCAAAATATTGCCCATCGCTTTCTACTACTTTTGACCATCTTTCGGGCAGCAAGTGGACACTCCGTCTAAAAAATTGCTCGTCTTTTGAGGCGATCCACGAATCGACCCATTTCTTCAATTCCTCGTAAGAAGTAAAGTGCTGCTCAGCCAGACCATGAGTCATCGACCGGAATAGATGGTAATCTGAAGGAGCAATGTCTGGTTAATACGGCGGGTGGGGTAGGACGTCCCAATTCAGTCCTTCCAACGTTTCCTTTACGATTTTTGCAACGTGTGGCCGAGCGTTGTTATGCTGAAAAATGACTTTATCATGCCTTTTGGCATATTGTGGACGTTTAATCTTCAATGCTCGGCTCAATTGCATCAGTTGTTGTTGGTAACGTTCCGGTGACGGTTTGATTAGGTTGGAGTAGTTCGTAATAGATTACCCAAGCTGATCCCACCAAATGCACAGCATTAGCTTCTTGCCATGAATGTTTGGCTTGGCCATCGAAGTAGAGGCATTCTGGCTTACCCCATGACTTCCTACGCTTTGGGTTGTCGTAGTGGATCCATTTTTCGTCTCCCGTCACGATTCGATGCAGAAACTTTGCGATTTTGCCTTTTGAGCAATTGTTCGCAAGCGAATAAGCGACGCTCGACGTCTCTTGGCTTCAGTTCGTAAGGAACCCAATTTCCTTGCTTTTGAACCATACCCAGGGCCTTGAGACGTTGTGAAATAGCTTGCTGAGTCACTCTTAACTCTTGTGCAAGTTCTTCTTGCGTTTGGCACGGATCTTCCTCCAGTAAAGCTTCCAATTCTGTGTCATCATACACTTTGGGCCTTCCACTACGTGTTTTGTCCTCCACGTCAAAATTACCACTTTTAAATTTCTGGAACCACTCCCGACAACTTCTCTCACTCAAATTAACTGTATGCTTCTACGAGTAGCTTATGCGCCTCAGCTGCAGATTTCTTTAAATTAATTAAGTAAATTAGCAATTCCTGCAAATGACGCTTATTTGGCTCAAAACTTGACATCTTAACACGATGAAAACTAAGTGATGCTAGCAAAAAGTCAGAGGTATTAAAAGGTTATACTGTTGCCAGATGTCAACATATACTATACGACTTTTTACAGCTGACAATTTCGATGTTATCTTATCGGGGGCGCCATGTTTTGAAAACGGTGGAAACTTATTTGTACACCCATTATTTATTGATAGCAACATTTGAAAAATGTTGACCTCCTGTAATTTTTAATTTATTCTCTAAATGCTTTATAAAAATGTGACGATTTTTAGTTGCAGTCAACTGCATAAGTCCAAATTCCTTTAGGTGACGAGCCGAGTTATGACACGCTTGCGACCTACAGAAAAAAAATTATTTCCTATAAACTGGCAACTAAAGCAAAAAACTATTTAATTCATATCAAGTACAAGAGTGTTACTGTTGCTTAAAAATAGTTTCAATTAGTAACATTTAGTAACTTAGAGTTGCCACTCAAAAAAACTGATACTATGAATATCAAGATGTTCTGAAATATAAACAATAATTTAAACAACGAAATTGAAATTAATCCGTAGTTTTATACATACCTTCAATTACTGAATTTATAATATGAATATAAAAGCCTCTTATAACAGCCAGATAATCACAACACACGTTTTAATGCGCGTTATTTCGCAACAAGCGATTGACTATCACAAAACAGCCATGCGACACCGATGCGACATTTGCCTTTGTCATTTACTTCATTATTGAATAAACTAATACTAGAGGTTACTTTGTGTCTCCGTGGGATGTATACTACATAAAATACTCACCAATACTTACATTTTTTTACTTTCAATTTCGGACTTTTTCCCTCCTACTTATACGATCTGGCCCACTGTGCGGTCTGGTTAAAAAAAAAATATTATTTTATGTATTTTAATACAAATCTTTATTATCGCCTTTCAACCAATTGTCTATACACTTCTTATAGGCCTCAGTCGGATGGCCTTTAGTTCCTTCAGCGAATTTCTTTTATGCCCTCAATTGACTCGTGGCGCGTTTCCCGGAGCGGATATTTGAGTTTCGGAAACAGAAAAAAGAAACAGGGAGCCAAATCTGGCGAATACGGTGGCTGAGCGATGACTTTTAAAATTAAGTCACAATTAGGCTGGAATATGACGGCGCATTGTCGCGGTGGAAAATCCATGAATTGTCTGCCCACAAATCCGGCCGTTTACGACGAATTGCTTCACGTAGAAGCCTCAAAATGGCCAAGTAGTATTTCTTATTGACTATTTGACCCTCTGGAACAAATTCATGGTGAACCACACGACGGTAATCGAAGAAAACGATGAGTATCATCTTGATTTTCGGCCGACTTTGACGTGGTTTTTTCGGTTTTGCCTCATTTTTAGCGCGCCATTCGCTAGATTGTTGAGTAGTTTCGATGTCATATTCATAAACCCACGTTTCGACACCAGTAATAATGCGTTTGAAAAAGGTAGGGTCATCAGCTACGTCGGCAATCTTTCTTTTGCGACCTCTACTCGACGTTCTTTTTGCAAAAAAATACTAGTCTGCGGCGATGCGCTTCATACCCAAAACATCAACCAAAATGTGTTGAGTCGATCCATAAGAGATGTTGAGAGCCTGTGCTATCTCTCTAATGCCAACACGACGATTTTCGAGCACAATTTTCTTCACTTTTCGATGTTATCGTCGTTAACGGAGGTGGATGGACGACTCGCATGAGGCAAGTTTTCTACGACGACACGACCCTCACTGAATGCTTTATGCCACTCAAATACTTGCGTTCTCTATAGAGTACACTCCCCAAAACACTTCTGCAACATTTTCAGTGATCTCGTAGCCGTAATTCTATTGGAAACACAAAATTTTAAGCAAACTCGTTGTTCAATTTTTGTTTCGATAGTAAAAATCGCCAGACAAACCTTAAGCGTAAAATAGCTGCAAACACACACTAATTGATGTATCCCGCTCAACCTTCACACAAATATCAAAGAATGGTATACCAATCTAGAAAAAAAATACCGATTCAGTTTACGCGCGCTGATTAAATGGACCAGTCCGAATCAAATTTGATCGGATGGTATGTGCAGTACCTTCGGAATGGTGTAGTGTAGATAAAATAGTTTAGGTAGAAACGTTCAGTAAGATGGGATATTAACACCATATCTAGCTGATTATTTAATATAAATACTTTTAGTTCCTGTCATCGTTCAACGATTTTTAATGTATATTGAACCATTATGCAACTATTGAGACTATTCTGTAAATCTCGACAACATGTTTTTTAACTCATGAATGTCATCAGTTTAATGTGCAGTTGTACTTTATTGCAGAATCTGTACATTATCAGCAGATTGGTTATTTTTTCTGACTTTTTGGACACACAATCTTAGTCGTTTTAATCGATTTTGTGGGATATCCGTTCTTAATTTATTAGATTAGCATTTATTTATTATTTTTTCTTAATATAATAGGCGTGTAAGAAGAAACTCGGCTTTTTTGATCAAATTCAACTTTATTGAAAAGATATTTGTTACAAAGATTAATAATCGAAATATTCGCCATTATTATCTATGGTATTTTGCCATTTATCGGGTAGAAGATAATGTCTTTGCGATAGAAAATTGGTGGTTTCGAAGCAAAATAGTCATCGAGCCATTTTCGCACATCTTCAATTTTCGTGAACCGCTGGTCTTTCAAATATGACGACATCGATCTGAATAAGTAATTAGTAATCAGAAGGAGCCAAGTCTGAAGAATACGGCGCTTGCTGGACAACTTCTCAGTCTAAGGAGAAGATGAGTTCCTGGTTTGGTTTTGCTGTATGTGGACAAGTGTTATATGCAGCAATATCACTTTTCGCCTTCCTTAACCCGTAAATGGTCTTTTTTCCTACAGAGTATCACTGAAATTGATTGATTGGGCCTGGTAACGTTCAGCTGTAACAGTTTGACGAGGTTCCAGAAACTCGTAGTAAATGACTCCTTTCCAATACTACCAGACACACAGTAACACTGTCTTGGCATAAATATTATGTTTTTGCAACTGATGTTGATGGTTGGTCTGGATTAACGCATGCTTTTCTGCGTCTAGGATTGTCAAACAACATCTACTTTTTATCACTCCTAATGATTTTATGCAAAAGAAATCTTTGTTTTGTACCGAGAAAGCAAATTCATGCAGATGTCAAGACTTTGGTTTTTGTTTTCTTTCGTCAGTTTATGAGGAACCCATTCCTTCTGCATCTTTCTTTGTATCGAAGTGATTTTGCTTGATGAGCAATTCCTAACTGTTCTGCAAGCTCTTCTTGAATTTTACATAGATTTTCATCCAGTAAAACTTGAAGTTCTTCGTCTTCAAATTTTTTACTGCATCTTTTGGCAAAAATTTAATTTTAATTTTAAATCATATCTGAACTACAAAACAATATAAAATCAGATATCTGTTTCGATTAAGTTTTTATGGTCCTAAAATTGTTATACAAGACTTACGTGTTGCGAATTAGTTTTATTATTTTAGGGAAGGAAATAATATAAAAAGAGAAGAAGTCAAAGTAAAATTTGTATTAGTGATTTTGGTCCAGATCTTTTGCTTCAATTAAATGACGTTCTCCTCCAGCATATTCTAAGTGATTATCTCTATTAATTTCTCTATTGGCTGAAACGCCAGCATAGTAGCCGGGACGTCTACCTTCCCACTATATCAAATTTTGTTAGTTTCCAGAAAACTGTTAATGGGGTTTTGTTAAGCTAAAACAGAATAAGTTACATAATATTTGGAGATGAAATCAATTTGTTTGAGAAATTTTTTGTATTATCGCCTGCTCCACCACCATCTCCTTCTGAAATTTTGATTTAAATCATACCATAGCTTCCACGAGAGCTGGTTGATTTGGCATAATTAAAAAATACTCATTAGCATTCATCTCTAAATCGCCCCATTCCGCTTTAATCTCATTGTCGATGAAGAAATTGTTGCCAATTGAGGGTACTGGTTATTTACAAACTTTCTAGCCTTAGACATGTTTTTTCTTATTCTTGCCATCTTCTACCTCCTTGTTTATTATTACCGATCCTTATGTAATCCACAATTTAGTAGCAGTTTATTGAGTTGATAGATTTAGCTGCGTTATAGTCAGCTACTGTTTTATTTATTTCTTCTGATATCCTGCTGCTTCTCATCACCGATCTTCAGAAAATGGTTGGTGATTCTAGTGACCCATCGCATTCATACACATTGTTCCATTAACGCCTTCCTTTTCAACATTCTATCATAATTGCGCTCTTAAGAAAGCCTATAAAGCAGATGTTTTCGTATCCAATATCTTTCGCTTTTGGCATGCTTATTATATGGAAGCTAGTACTTGACCGCCGTAGTAGAATTTCTAAAGTACACATCAGTGATTTGTGGTGGTGTCCACTGACATATTGAGATACTAAAATTAGTTTGCACCTTAAATGTTACTTAAAAGCACAAGATAATTAATAAAAAAGATTTATTTTTCATTAAACAATTCTCCTATACAGTAATTTAATATACATGTGTTATTAGATTTGTTATTATTAATATGCTTTATATTACAAAATTCCAAAAAAAATTATTAATATGAAAGCAGCATCTACTCTCATTTTTGGCTAGATAAACATCACAAATTTTGTTATAATGTTATGTCTGCAACGTGGTTCTATTTAATTTGAAAAACAGCATTTCGTTTGAAGTGACATGTTGGTGCGTAATACTCCAATATTTATTTTTAATGTCTTCCCACTTTTCCGCATATTTGCTGCAGTTTATATACGGCGTCTTATGTTTCGGCAAATTGTAAGAAATTTAAATCGCTCTTATATTCTTCTAGACCGGATAATTAGGTGATTTTACAAAAATAGTGAGCAATGCTTTCGCCAATGCTATTAATACTAGGAACGTTTGAAACAAATACGGACGTAGATCTCCGGTTCCACAGATATCCGGGGAATTTTCTTTTAATCCTCATAATCATTATGTACGACGTGCATGGCGACATCCTTATTGTGGATATGCAACTCTTCTAAATATCACTGGAATGCAGGCAGCAGTCGCAATTATAACGATATTAAATCCCACAAATAAGGTAGGTAGAGTAACATTACGAAGCTGCATTCGTAGATCAGTAAGGAGAAACAGGCATATTGTTCTAAATAAAAATTACGTTATGTGTAAGTTGTCCGCAAGATTTTTAAATAATGGCGATCAGTAATCTCTGCGAGAAAGTGTAATGATGCACCGAGTTGATTGTTTGCTCTTTCTAGTCACAGTACAGAACATTTTCGACATCTCAGAACAAGAAAGTCAGCATTATTCTATTTTTTTATTGCAATTTGGTCTCCAAATCTTAATAATAAACTTATATGTCGTAATGGTTGATCAAGCAAGATCGAAGTTATTGTCGGCGACTATATGAAACCGCTGCTAATAAGCTTAGGACAGCTGCTTTTCGTGTTATTATAAAATCTTGAGAAACCAACTATTCAAAAATCTTGCTCACATTCAGATTATTGCAGATATGAGAATGGATACGTTTCTTGTGGACATGTATTAAGATTATCAGTAGTCACAGTTCTGAGTCGGCCAAAATGTTGGTCGCCAAGAATCAATTTGTTCCATTTTAATGTCGTAATTTGTCTCTTAATGAATGCCTGTGAAGGAATGTTGGCTTTTAGTGTGTTCTGTACATTAATGCAAATATTCTCCATTAATATGTCTTTCAGAAATACATACAGAATAACCTCACGCTTACTCACTCGCAGTAACCGCCATCTTAATCGAGAGGCTGCCCACATTTAGCATGTGGAAATACCGGACCTGACAACTTATTGAGAAAAATATGTAGCTCTTGTTGCAACGTACACGGTTTAATAGGAAAATCTCAGATAAGCGTACTACATTTTAAACACCTCTCTTATAAAATTTTAATGGATTACATCCAAAACTAACAATAATTCTTTGTTAGTAAACCAAATATGCAATTTTTAATTAGCTTTTAATTAAGCTTGATAATAATATGTCGGTTTTGTTTATAATTATACCAAACACGTTTTTAATTGCATTTTATTAATAAATGTAAATTCTTGTAAATTAAATAAGACGATGGAAATTATTAACAAAGATAACTAAATCGCTTTTTCAAAATAAATAGATTTTAAAGAGTTTAAGATGTTGTACGATACTTAAATAATACATCTCGCAAAGAAAAAAGGAAAGTAAAATATTGCATATGTGTAACTATCAACAATTATAAACACAATTGAAACTACTAAAGCATTTTCCTTTCAACCATGTACGGATATGAAGTGAGGCGCAATATTTTTACATAACCCTGATTGCGTGAATATCTTGTATGAAAGCAACTTGACATTTACGTTCTTCAACTTTGCATATTTGTATGTTTTGCATATTGTTGGAGTTAACACCTAAAATTATACGCAATACAATAACATATTTTAGGAAAATTACTTGGCCTTTACTGACACTGTATCCTTGATTTTGGTCAAAAGAAACAATGTATGAGCCTGTTGACTATCCTTACTCTTTAGATTCATACAAGCAAAACAATTACACTGTATGCATATATTCGCATATTTTAAATACATTTCCGTGCTTCAAGTGTACACATTGCACATTTTTAAGACAAGAAGCGGTTGGAAATGAACGTCACTGGCATTTGCCGGGAACCACCGTGTCGAGGAGAATACTTGCATTGTTCGCCTCTTTCTCGAAAAGAAGAGACATATCGCCCTGCAATTATTATTTGTTTGGACCACTAAAAGTAGCATTTCGTAAACAGAGTTAACCATATTGGCCAGTATCATAACCGTCCTGACATTACTACAACAAGATTAAGACTATCTATTGACTGGAAACAATGTGTTTCTAAATCGGAAAATTATTTAAAAAAAATAACTCTGCATGTTTGTATTTTTACGAAGCTTTAATAGATTTAAAAAAATATAATTCCAGTTTTTATTTGATTCGCCAAATTATGTGCATATTTTGATGTTTAGTTGCATATTAATTTGTGCTCTTATCGTTATGAGTATTTTATCTATACTTCTTTTATTATCAGATACGTTACTAAACGAAATCCAAGAACTTTCGTTATTGTGCTTTCTGAATATCAGCGATATCTGTTGATAAGCACGATTTAAAAAAAAGTATACTAGTAAAAAATAGGTAAGTGCATGAAAGTTAAACCGAAATAATAAGGACTTTTAAAACTACATGAAAAATCGACCATTTTAATTCTGCACTGTATATTTGAAACAAATATCAGCTCTGCATTGATGCTAAAAATGTTGTTCATAAATATTAGACGAAAAAAAACTCTCGCCATTACTTCATTCTGTACCTCAAGTATATTTAAAAGATAATTTTTTTTAGTAAAAATTACATTTTCCCGATTTATCAATTAAATATACAATTTTTTACTTTTATTTTTTCAATCTGGAAATTAGCGTGCTTGTAGCTCACTCTTTTAAGTGCATTAGAGTTGAGTGTTCCCGTGTGGGGTTGCTGTTCCCCCATCGGGCGCCTCCCCAGGTGGCGGATAGGGGGATGCCCGTTAGATATGACGGGTACCGGGGAAATAAAATACCCGGGGTGGACCAAAACCAGCAACAACCGAATGACTGCCGGTATAAGTAGTTCCCTTCTTACTGGTCAACAGCTTCGGGTGGAAGAACCATGGGAGTAGGACACCCTTTTGTCCTGAGGTCGAGAAATTGGCCTTGAAGGCAGATGAACTAGTTATGGTCAATGGCATAAGGATGCAAAAGGCAAGGGGAAACCATTGCATTATAGATCCCTAGGAATTCCCAAGAAAAACCACCATGGAGAATCAGCATGAAGTAATGGCCCCGAGTGCCCGGCGTCCCTTGAATGGGACAGAGGTGCGAAGAATCCCCGGGCGGACCCAAAAAGTGACAATTCAAAGAATAGGGAAATGGAATGTCCGGACTATGTACGATGCAGGGAAATTAAGGAATATAAGTAACGAAATGAAGAGAAATAAAATTGATATACTAGGCGTTAGCGAAGCTAGATGGACAGGAAGCGGAAAGATACAATCAAACGACACCGTTATATATTACTCTGGCAGAAATGATAATGTTCATCAAAAAGGAGTAGCTATATTAATTGATAGAAAAATCAGTGATGCAGTCATAAATTTTGTTCCTTACTCTGATCGTGTGATAATGATACAAATGAGAGGCGAACCAATAAATATAAATCTTATACAAGTATACGCGCCTACAGCGGATGCAAATGATGAGGAAGTTGAAGAATTTTATACAAAGATAAAAGACTTGACACGATGTCTCAAGAAACACGAAGTTAATGTTATTATGGGCGATTATAACGCCAAGATAGGTAAAGGTAGAATAAACGATATAGTAGGAGAATATGGACTGGGTCAGAGAAACGAACGAGGTGAAAGGCTAATTCAATTTTGTGAAGAGGAAAACATGATCGTCACAAATACCTGGTTCCAGTTACCACCAAGAAGGCTCTACATACATGGAATCTACATACATACATACATACATGGAAATCGCCTCAAGATAATAACGAAAGGATAGTGAGAAATCAAATAGATTTTATTCTAATTAATAAACGTTTTAGAAATAGCGTTAAAAGTGCAAAGACCATAATCTCTTAATAGCAAATATAAGAATAAAACTAAGGGCGCTACGAAAATCTACCCATACTACCAACATCAATATAAATGATATCAAAAACTCTGAAGTGAAAGAAAAACTACAGTGTAAATTAAATAAGGAGCTAAAGAAAATAAACATGAATGAAGACACGGCAGAGGAAAACTGGGGTAAAATAAGAAAAACTATAGATCAAATCTCTAAGGAAGTCTTAGTACCACATAGAAAAGAAGCGAAAAAAGAATGGATGACAAAGGAAATAATAGATTTATTAGAAGAGCGGCGACGGCTTAAAAATACGGACGAAATGAGATACCAAGAGATAAAGCTAAAATTACGAAGGAAAATTAAGGAAGCTAAGGAGAACTGGATGCAGGACAGATGTAAAGAAATAGAAGAATTACAAACCAAACATGATGAATTTAATTTACATAAAAGATTGAAGGAAGTAACTGGTAATGTAAAACGTAAGATAACCTGCATACTTAAAACCGCAGATAATAAATTAGTATTAGATCCGGCAGACAGAGTAAAATGTGGGAAACCTATATTAAAACCTTATTTGATGATAATAGGGCCGTTATAAATATAGGAAAAGATACAGAAGCAAATATGGAAGGCCCAGAAATATTACAGTCAGAGGTCGACTATGTTTTGCGAATGGCTAAAACTAATAAAGCTGCTGGCCCAGATGAAATCCCGTCAGGAATCCTCAAGTTATTTGATGAAGAAAATTCACGTATGCTAACGAAGATGTTTAATCAAATATATAACACTGGAAATATACCCGCAGATTGGCTCAAATCTACATTTATTCCGATTCCGAAGAAAAATAACCCAACATCATGTAACGATTTTAGACTAATTAGCCTAATGAGTCACGCGCTAAAGCTATTACTAAGAATCATACAAAATAGAATATACAGAAAATGTGACATGATGGTGGCCAATTCTCAGTTTGGATTTAGAAGCGGTCTAGGGACTCGAGAAGCACTATTCAGTATGAACACCCTACTGCAGAAGTGCAGAGAATACCAAAAAACAACCTTCGTCTGCTTTATAGATTTTGAGAAGGCCTTTGACCGAGTTCAGCACAATAAACTTATACAATCGTTGGCTAAAATAGGACTTGACGACAAAGACGTAAGATTAATTAAAAACTTATACTGGAATCAGACCGCGGTAGTACGAACAGAAGATGGCGAAACGAATGAGATTAAAATTAAACGCGGAGTGAGACAAGGGTGTGTTCTATCGTCACTCCTGTTTAATGTATACTCAGAACAAATTTTTCAAAATGTAGTTTGGGAAGCAACAGAAGGAATAAAAATAAATGGTGAGATCATCAACAACATCCGATACGCTGATTATACTGCGGTGTTGGCTGAAAATATGGAAGATCTACAAAATCTCTTGACAAGAATAAATGAGGAATGTGAGGAAGCAGGACTGAGTATGAATATTAAGAAAACCAAGTTTATGGTCATTAGCAAAGAGCCTGTTGGTCGAGTTCGACTTACAGTAAATAATAGGTCAATTGAAAGAGTCTTCAAATACAAATATCTAGGCTGTTGGATAAATACAGAATTAGATCCGGATGATGAAATAAAAGTAAGAAGCGAAATTGTAAGAAACGCATTTATAAAATTCAGAAGTATGCTGTGTAATAAAGGCCTAAATCTATCAATCCGTATAAAATTTGTAAAGTGTTATGTGTGGTCTATTTTATTGTATGGCGTTGAAGTATGGACCCTAAAGAAAGCTATAATGAAGAAAATCGAAGCATTTGAGATGTGGATATTCAGAAGAATGCTGAAGATACCGTGGGTAGAAAGAGTAAGCAATATCGAAGTATTACGCAGAATTGGTAGAGAAAGAGAATTACTGACTACAATTAAAATGAGAAAAACGTCATATTTTGTGCATATTCTAAGAAATAATAAATACAATATACCGCAGCTTATAATCAAAGGAAAAATTGAGGGAAAGAAAGGTGTCGGTCGAAAACGATTATCGTGGATGAGAAACATCAGAGCGTGGACTAACATGAGCGTTGAGCAACTGTTCCGAGCTGCCATGGATCGTCAACAATTTCACCAGGTGGTCGCCAACCTCTAATTAGAGAAGGCATTAAAGAAGAAGAAGAGTTGAGTGTTACCGCGTGCCTTGCTATCCGCAGATAGCCTATCCACAAGAAGAATTTTCCGCAAATTTAAATTCATATTGCACAACTACAGATTATTTTCAAATAACACCATGAAACTGGAGAACAAATGCTTACACTCAATTCATGCTACCCAACTATAGCACAAAATCAAAATTTCATGCAACCAAATTATAAAGCATGCAGTCACAACCATAACAATTAACTATAAATCAACCTATATAATCGTAAAAAAGTTTTAATACATCAGAAATCGATCAAGAAAATACACCGAAAGCCTGGATGATAAAATTGACTAACTAATAAAAGTATATGCCAACAAGTTGAAAATCTAGAAGATTTAAGTCACTTAAAATTAATATTATATCTTTGAGACCAATAAGCGTACAAAATCGATTTATATTACTTTCTTAATAGTCAAAAGATAAAAATAATAACCAACAAAGTGGTACTAATTAGCAGCAACCAAAAGAACATAAACCACCATCGATCTTTATACATGATGTAAGTAATTATGATGAAACAATAAATTATTTTGTGAAAATATTACAGAAGACATTAATAAGTAGCACACTCAAGGCAAATGCTTTTAATCCAAATGCTTATTACAAACTTACAACTAACCTTAAATATGATAAAGTTATCTATCACATTTACCAACTAAAGGAAGACTGGGAATATCCAATTTTTATTAGAAACTTTTATAACTAAATAAAAAAATGAAGAAAACATAGCTGCTCTAAGATATCCTTACCATAGAGCTATTACTTTATACAAAAACTTGTTTTTGGAAAACAAAAGCATGTAACAACTTGCAAAGAACAAGGAAGATAAGACACTATTTAACAGATTTTTAAATTGAAAACTGTAGTAAACCAACCCTAAACATAGCTTGTAAATGCTACTTCACCAATTTGCCAAAAAATGGCCATTCAATATGGCGATCTACTAAAAAGTACTAAAGCCAAATTTTGCAACATCGCCAATTAAAACAGGTGATAGGACATTGACGAAATCTGACGTTCATAAAGCGAATGTGTTTGCTAATTATCTTCCGAATGTTTTTACACAGCCACAACCGCAAGTTTAAACACAAATTACAAAAAGGTAATTAACTTTACAAATGTACCGTATCAATTGTTTACTAATTAAAACATCGTCACCTGTAAAAACAAGACAGGAAATTTGTTTATTCTTTTAAACGATGTTTCTGTTTTTATTTGCGATTATTAAAATTAAAAAGTGTCAACCGTCAAATAAAAATTGTGTAGAAAATATAAAATTTTTATAATCTAGAGACGTTTATAATTGTGTAAATACGCATAAAAACTGTGCATACAAACCGCTTTATCAGTAAAAGTAGCAGCGACCTAAACTTTATCGGGAGGCGGAGGGACGTGCGAACGGGCTTCGTTTTACTTTCGATAAGCAAGATCGCGATAACGACAAGTGGTCGGTGTAGTGGAATCGAAGGGTGTGCTGTTAAAAAACATTGTTGTATGTAAAAGAGCAACAAAAAGATTATCTACTTAACAACAACAAAAAATGTTACAGCTTACAACGGTCCAGGTTTTATATTAAAGTCAGCCTAATATTATCAACAAAATGCTATGCGGTATGTTCCAAACAGCAATATTATGGATGGCGGAACCAATGGCAAGTGCGCAAATCCCGTAACTTTATAATGTTTAACTAATAAATCAAGCTATACCACGCAATAATATATTTCAACAATCACAATAACAATAGTCAATTACAATAACCAGCTCAGAATACCAACTATCAAGCAACAATCAGTATTACTACGTGATGACATTATTTAATAATGAAGATCTGGATTATCAAGAAACCTCAAGTGCAAATCTATGGCAATATGTGAAACACGTCAAAAGAAGGAAAATAAATCTTAAGATTAAGAAAAACACACTCTTAGCTAACATATTTATCAGTTTAACTGCAGATAATGATGAAGTTAATAATCATAATTAACCATTAGAAAACAGAATATTTCAAAAACCTGCACCAATATTTCTTTACGGAGTAACCAACTATCAAGAAATGAGAAACAAATTGAGAGGATTGACAGAAAATGAGCAGTATATCACACAAAAAGCTAACAGACAATACAATAAAAATTACATGCAACATACTTGACACCTAAAAACTTGACCGCTAAAAAATCTTTATCGTTAAACTGAAATGGAAGGCAGCTAGTAACAAAAGAACCATTAAACTTATTTTCGTAGACTTAGAACCTGCTAACAATGACAAGGATATTTACAAACTAAAAAGTATTCGAAATAAAATACTAGTTAAATCACCAAGGTAGACTAAAGTATGATACAATGAATGTGTTGCTAGCAATGTGGACCTACAAAAACACTTTATAGCAGATCATATGTGTGTGTAAAATGCAAAGGATAACACAGCATATAGAACTGTAAGAGAAATTAAGATGTTCCCGAAAAATGTGTATTTAGTGGAAGGCAAACCCAGCTAATTATAGAGGATGTGATTTCTACCACAGATTTATTAAAAATCCAAATAAAACCAGTAACAGACTCAATATCCAACACAATACGAATAATTTAAATAATATCCACGAGAACAATAGGATTCAATTAACAATACACGTCCAATCAAAAGTCAGTTATATTACTGCATAAACAATAAACAAAATAATTTCTAGAAGAATGTAAAATGATATGTATGATATGATGATATTCATCAATTGAATATTCATCAATTTGTCTAGCATAATAGCATAATGATGAACATGCTATCAGCCGTAATAAGTAAAATTTATTGAATTCCTTAGAATTGCCCAGTAGAATCCTAATGACCTTCCACGACGCAAAAATCATGTCGAAATACTCCTACATCAAAATTCCATAGGTGTACATCTTATCAGCGAGACACACTTTACAGACAAATCTTACTTTAATATACCATATTATATAATCTATTTCATCAATTATCCAAACAACGCTGCTCATCTTAAAACTGCTGTAACAATAAAAAGGACTATTAGATACTACAAAATGTCCAAACATCAGAAAAACTTTTTGCAAGTCACATCAATCAAAGTTAAGATGATGGAATATTAATTGACTGTCTCTGTAATTTACTGCCCACAATATAGAAGAGAGGTTTTCAGAGACTTCTTCTAGACTCTAGGGACAAAGCATGTCCTATGGGATTCTTTGCTGATAACAACCAAAGGTAGAGAATTCTCCAAAGTTCTTGAAGAAAAGAATGACTCTTTTCTATCAACCAGCCAACTAACGCAAATAAAATATTGGACCTCTTAGACTTTTTTATTATGAATAGAATTTTCCCCAAATACATAAATATCGTAGCATTTCTTTAAACCACTTAACAATTAGTAATGTCATACACAAAGTTACATGACAAAAACATAAATTAGACAAACTATCGGCATAAAAAATAAGAAGGAATTTGAACGTCAGTCCAGAAATGTTAACGAAATCGACGAAGCATTAACATCGCTAACTAATATTATCATAGAAGCAGTATGACAGGCCGTACCTCACAATAGTAAACATTTAAAATACCATTACAAATAAAAAGATTGATAACAATAAAAAGAAAGGCTAAAGTCAAGTGGCACCGGAACCAAGTGCCAACATATAGAGCAGCTAATCACTTAAGATCAAAAATGAAAGAAGCAAAAGAAAGATCATTCCAAAAATATATTGCATTACAAAAGTCAACAGATTTGGCAACTTAATTTAGAAACCAATCAAGAATCCCAATGAACGTGTATCACCTGTCTGCAACAAAGAAGTGCCAGACTCGCATTGGGCCAGAAGTAATGAATATAAGGCAACTACGTTTGTAGGACATCTTGTAAAATTATTTATTCCAAACGATGATATTGCAGATGACGAAATAAAAAGAGATGTAATAGATATCCCTAGAATTCCACCATCTATTAAAGGAGCTACTCTGAAAGAAATAGAAAAGAAAATTAACCATCTAAATCTTAGAAAAGCTCCAGGTCTTGACAAAATAATACCAAAAATGCGTAAGAAAGTACCACAAAAGGAAATTGTTTTACACACTTATTTATTTAAGGCTATACAGAGCTCAAAACGAAACTGCCGAAATAATATTAATATCTAAACCTGGAAAAGACCTCACAAAAACGTCACCATACGACCAATAAACTTATTGTCCATAACTTCAAAACTTTTCGCACGACTGCTATTACAAAGAATAAATACTAACCCTCTTACTGAAGAATGAATACGCCAGCGTCAGTTAGAATTTAGAGAAAATCATTCAATTACCAAAAAAACTCGCCGAATAAGTCACGAAATCAATAAAGCATTAAAGAATAAAAAGTATTTTTAAATGTCAGTCAAGTCTTCGACAAGGCGTGATAGCCTGACTTGCTATAAAATCTCAAACAGTTTTTTCCTATAACCTGTTATCGCTTTCTAAGACTATACTTGAGTGAGAGATAATTTAGAACTAGAGTAAATTACAGCATATTCGAAAACTTGTCCAACAAATCTGGAATCCCTCAAGGCAATGTCATCGGCCTCTTACTCTATGTACTCTACAATGCAGACCTTCCAACATCTCGCATCCAGCAAGAATCCAGTCAGTGTTTTGAACTATTTACAGGCTCACTTAAACCAAGTCAAAACATGGACAAGAAAATGGAAGATCAGAATCAATGAAACAAAATCCGCACAAATCAACTTTATCTTTAGAAAAGAACGTCCCATCCTACACTTAAATAATTTAACAATTCCCACTTCCACCAGAACAAAATATTTGGACTTACACATAAACTGCAAAATAAATTAGAAAGAACATAAAGTAAAAAAAACAGATCGACTTGAGAATAAAGGAATTATATTGGCTCATTAGGGGAAAGTCTAAATTACCCTTATAAAATAAGATTTTGATTTACAAGATCATTGTCAAACCAATCTGGACATATAAAATAAAATTTTGAGGATGAGCCAACAAGTCAAATATAAGTATCACTCAGAGACGCTAATATAAAACACTGCGTATGATTCGGATGTTCCTTGGTACATTTCAAATCAAACACTCCATGAAGATTTACAAGTGCCTCATGTTAAAGATGTAATCAAGGAAAACACCATAAAGGATCACAATAAGCTTGAAAGTCTTCATAAGATTCTTTTGAATCCATTACTGGAACCACCAGCCCATAAAAGATTAAAACGGAAATGGCTAACTGACCTTATAGAAGAATATTGAGGACTCTTCACTGAAGGGGGGAGGGTTATCAAATCACAATAAGACGTTGTTATATTTAAGAAAACACATTAGCCTATAGAATATGTATTGTTATTCTGGTTGCTAATAAATATAATTAAGAAAAAGTATTACTAACTAATTTGTTACAGGTGTTACAGGTTATTTTTAAGTTTTATTAATTAAAATGTTTTAACCATTCTGAAAAGTTTATCATTGTTAAAAATATTTTTACAGCTCATTAGGCCCCTTTTCTCATTTTATATTTTGCTGTGTACTCCTTTATACGACTTTACTCTTATGTTTAGTTTGTGTACTCAATCTTTTTTCTGATTTGTGTGACTTAAATATAAATTTACCCTTTGTGATTTTCCTTGAACGAGTTTTGTTTTAGTACTTTTCGGGATTTCCCATTTAGAATCTCCTATTATATTTTATTATTCGCTTAGTTCTTCGTAACTTGTTTTGCACGACTTATTACTGTTTTGTTCCTTCCGTTTCTTTGTATTTGAGTACTTTTTCACTTTCCATGTTTTTGTGAAGACCAATGGACCTTTCGAAATCGTAAATTTGCTTGAAAATCCGCCAAATGTGTCCATTAACCCCCAACGTGGCGCTCCGACGATCAAATCTCAAATTGAGATCCGCGGGCAGGCCAATTTAGTCTCGCATTTCCAAAAGTCGCAGAAATATGTGGGAGGGGGAGGCAGAAATAGCTTTATATGCCATTTAGACTCCGGCGGCGCTCGGACACTCCCAGAGCCCGAAGCTATCGGCGTTTAACTATAGCACCGTGCACGCCGCGGCATAACCCGCTAAATTTAGCCCGCCGATGCTAGTTGTTCGATTTGCGTAGATTTAATTCTCCCGTGTCTTCTGCGATAGGTCGCGGGATCGGTATTTACATTGTTCGGACGGGAGGCACTAGCCAGCCGGTGGCCGCGCTCAAGGCTCGCGTTGTACGATACAAATAGCCACAGAGTGCGAAGTGCCAAAGCAGAGCGGTCACAGTGGCAACCTGACATGCGATTTCGGTCGCACGCAGTACCATGAGCTTCGTCAAGAACATTTTCCAGAAGATGGGCGCGGGCGAGCACAAGGAGGGGGAGGACGAGTTGGAGGAAGACGCGTCCGGCAGCGACGACACGGAGACCGAGGAGTCCACCGACACCGGGATTGCCACCTCAGGGAGCGACCTCGACTCTTCAGCCAGGCTGGAGGCGGCCGACTGCTCCGCGATCTCCAACTTCTTCGGATACTGGTGAGTAGGTGATGACGAGTTGCTGCCCTGTTATCGCACAGGCCAGCCTACGGTTGTGAGACTATAATTAAGCTCCGGATTTGCTTTGAAAAAGGACTAAAACGCTGTTTTCTGGCACGCCACGGCGTAAAAAACCATGGAAGTGCGTACTAAAATTAAACACGAATTTGCCTTGTTGCTAGATGTGCTCCAGCAATATTTATTGCATTTGCACTTTGTTTGTGTTTTGTAAAAAAAGACTTGAAGGCTAATTGTGTAAAGGCGTCAGACAACCTTCTAAATGTTTTATTAAAAAGTTCGTTCCAAATATCTCGTATAACATACAACAATAGTTTCAATAGTTTCTGAAACAAAACAGTTTCCTCTTCTTTGTTTTGTATTGGAATGTGTTTACCTCTCTACAATTACCTGTACTGTACAGGTTCTTTATTGAGTTGCTTATAAAATAAGTAAAATGAAAAAGTAAATGAAAGTACGCATTTTCATTTTCAAAACTTTAACATCTTTGCAGAATTTTCTAATTCTCCTTTTTTGACGGTTTTTGGTTAAACTAGAATTTTCTCTATTAAAAATCAACTATGTTTAAATTGCCATAAAGTTATATATGCCATTGTGTACGAAAAATGAGTATCAATTAGTTTTACTCATACAATTTTGACCTCAAATGAGCATTGAGAAATGTTCAAAACAAACAATTCCTCTCCTAAGAGGAAAATTAGATCCTATCCTTTGTTCTTCACCGAAACGAACATTAAATATGATAGAAAACGGAAAACTGTTGACATACCATAATATAACACAGATCTTAAACACTATATGATTAACCCATAGGCTGAGTAAGCTGCAGCCTAGGTCGTCAGAATTTAGTGCGTGGAAAATTTTGATTTGAGTAAACGAAAAACTGAGCTCAATCAGAGAAACTTTGAATAGGTTATAACTATTAAACTTTAAAATTGTACATTCATCGTTCATCAATGTATGTTAAATTTTTAAAAACATTTATATCGTAACAGAACTAACAAAAATTACTCAGAAACTTTCCAGAATTATCGATCATCGCTCACGTCATTTCTAACGGCCTCTTGAGTTCAAATTTTAGAACTTTATAATTTGTTCTAATACCACGAATTTAAATACAAAGTGTAGTAGATGAAGACCAGCGCCAGTGGACTACGAGAAGTCATTTAACGAGCAACATTGATGCAAATAAATTAGTGTTGTTATAGTAACTGTTGACCCTTACGAGTGAATCAAATCGTCGATCAATTCACATTTTATTTATCATAAAGGCTGAACAATAGGTGGTAAAGATGATCAAGATTAGTAGTAGTAGTAGTAAATCCCATTATTCCCCAGTGGGAAAAATTAGTGGAGGGGAAAATTCAGCATTTTTTTCACGTAGTGATTTCAAGTCAAATTTGCATCTGCAAGAGGCTTTCAGCTCACAGAGCTTTGAAAATACTTAAAGAGGTAGACCCAATTATACCACTCGGTGACCTGGCATTGTGGTGCATAAATGATGATCTTCATGAGTTGGTATCCTACAATGGCACAAAAAAAAAGACTAACGTTAAAAAATATGAAAGACAGTATAATAATAATAATCCATGAGAACCCGGGCTGCGAACTGAGAAGGTTGAGACTCTCTATGTTCGCCGGGTTGATCGCAGTTGATCGATAAGATCAGTTGACCGACGGTCATTTGATCGAGAGCCGGTTGATCGACAATAAATAATTCTCAAGAAGTTATTGAGATGTCACCAATAACCGGTCCCACATAAAATACATTAGATCGTTCGATTTTATTGTTGGACGTTTCAACTTAATTAAATAACTAATTAAATTATATAAAATAAATAGAACTAATTGTATCATTTAAAAACTAATTTATTGGTTTGTTATGAAATAATCATGCAAAAGATATTTAATAAAAGAAATTTAAATACTAATAATACAATGTAATAAATAATTAAATTTTTAAGTGGAGTATTATTTTCTAGTCACTGTCTTGAAACTCTTTTCATCCTTTTTAAATGCAAGCAGTGGTATTTCACGAGTGCACGTCTCAATCTCTGCTTCAATGTTGTACTACTCCTTCCTTATTTCTCTTTCAATATTGAAGATACCAGTATGAGCATTACCGACTAGAAATTCGAATCTTAAGTGTCAAGACTCAACTTCAAAGTGAAGTAGATGTAAAAATACTTAATCAACTTATACTGCATCACTTTGTTTTGAGTCCTTGGAAGCCCTAGTTCATTGTTGTCAAAAACAGAGCACATTTTCGGCTTAAACAGTTGTTGTTGTCTCTTATTGTTACGAAGTCTTCCATACACATAGAATTCCTCAAACCACTTTAGTAGTTTTGTTCATTTTCATCATTTGAGAATTCAGTAATCAATTTATCGAAAGCAGTGGGTATTTCAAAATGACGCAAAAAGCAAGTGTCGAGATCTTGCGAACCAAAAGGTTGAAATTAACATTGGCGTCATATTTCGTTTTAAGGCCAAGTACTTGAATTTTACGATAAATGGTTTGACACAAATGAAAAATACAACTCTTATTTTGTGCAGTGAAATCGATTTTAGGTGCATTGATGGCTGTTAGTTTGAAGTCGGTAATAATGAAATTGCGTTCAGGAACACTAATTTTGTTGGCCATTTGATCGATGGTTTACAACTAACGTTTGATACAACTCTTGACGTTTTGATGTCATTAGTGTGTACAGTAATGGAAAGACGCGCTTGTTACCGTCTACGCCGATTTGGTATTGGATAGTGTACATTTGTTGAAATAGTCTTGGAGTTGTCTTGAAAGTGTCGTGCATAACCATGTCTTGGCTTCACCTAATAAATTCAGGACTTTGAGATAAGCAGTAAAATTGTATCATTACTTGTGTCTAGACGAATGACATTTCCAAACTCGGCACTGTTGATCGTCGTTTTGAATCCGTTAATGATTCTGGTTCAGCTGGGAGTTTCTCACCGCAGGTTTTCCTGATAGCATCAGATGACGGAAGAGAAGCAGTAATGTTAGTGGAAAGTTGAGACTTAATATTTCGGCCAATTTGTGAGGATTTGTAATTGCAAATAGTTGCGATTTCTTTGAATTTGTTCACTGCTTTTGCGACTTCGATTTTTATGGCATCGGCTGCGTGATTATAATCTTTGGAGTATGGAATTATATATTGGCCATTATCCATCTAAGTCATTGTTTTGTACTTGGCAGCAGTGCCTTTGCAATTCAACTTCTTGTTTTCTGGACAGTGACAATAACAATTAAATAGCCTGGATTGCCAGAATCTGCACGCATGCGATTTGCACCATCAAATATCAATTGATTTTCCATTTTTAAATGTAACTCAGGAATTTGTCAAAAATATAAAAAAGTTGAAATTCGATCTCTTGGCAGAAGCCAACAAGAAAGTACAGCAACAGCAACAACAGCAAACGTATCTTAAGAGGTTAGGGAGCTCTTCGCTCAAAAGCAAAACTCAAGCTGAGTTTTGATTGTCAGTGCAAGTCTTTATATTGGACTTACACTGACGCTTACAGAAACTCACTTGCACGTTATTGGTTGTTCATCAATAACCAATAGCGTATAAGTGTGTCCACGATTGTCTCTTTGCCGATTAACAGACTTGTTAACCAAACGGTTGTCAATCAAACGATCCTGTCGATCAACTGTCCGTCGATCAAATAGCCGTGTCGATCAACAGGCTGTCGATCAAACGGCTGTCGATGAACCGTCCTGGATCGATGTTTGCCCAGTTCTCGGTCATCGCGCACCATATCTGATACGGAGCGATGTGGCAAGCACCGCACCTTAGACGACCGCCATTATTACCCCTTCGTTCGAAGTGAACGCAAGTACTCAATTATTTGTAGTGACTGGGTAGGCCACTCGCCAGATAGCAGAAAGTTCCAGGAGTGAACTTGGGTCCGCCAGCACCGCAGCCCACGCTACAATTGCGCGACCACACTAGCCATCTGAAAGACAGTGTTCTACTCAAAAAAGATTTTGTACTAATCAGTTGTTTTATAAAAAATTAGCGAATGGAGACGCATCAAGCAAAATTGAAAACATTATGGAGCCTAGCAAATAAGAAGTTTAATGATTAGAAAAATAATCACATAATAAATGATCGTGACAACAACTTCGCTTCTTGCGACCTGCTAATTTATGGCGATAATAAAAAAATAATTTATGTAAGAAATAGTAACTTCCTTGGCTGTGTAGAACTGGTTTCAAAATTTGATCCTTTTATGGTTAAACATGTATGAAAATTTGGAAATAAAGGAAGATATTATACTTATACTTATCAACTAAAATTGTCAATAAATTTATTAAACAGTTAGCGTACTAAATTAAGGCAGAGAATTATTCCATAATTGTAGTCTTAACGCCAGATCAACTAACTTTTGTGGCACTCTATGTGCTATCTACCCTGCTGAGCTATTTATTCCTAATTGTGGTCATAAAGGTGAAGAGATGGCAAATGTTGTAGTGTCAACTGTAGATTTTGTGGGTCGTGATCTAAATAACTATAGAAGACAGAGCTACGACAATGTCAGAAACACATCTGGGTGCTATAAAGGTCTTCAGGCTAGAATAAAAGTGGTAAATCTTTTGGCTACATACATTCTTTGCGCGGGTTGGGTTTGGAACTGTGGAGAGCTGCAAGTATTATTTGTCAAATCAACAACCAACAATAAATCTATAACTTCTTAAATTCTTCAACCAAATTATGCAAATTGTACCAGGAGGTTTTTGATGCACTGACGCATATTACCCATGACTGTGTTCGGACTAAGGACGCACAGTATGTGAAATTTGAAGAAACAGGAATCTTGAAATGGCATTAATGGTATGTTTCTGAAATGATATTTTTGTAAAGTTTTGAGAAATAATTAAAAGGCCCCAAAGATAAAGTACAAATACAACAAAGGTCATTACACTTTATAGTGCTTTTAGAAGCTTTTATAAACACTCTTCGAAACAAAGATGAGTTTTCAAGGCTGGAAAACAAAGTAATATTGGTATTTAAAACTGACTAGATGTCTACAAAATAGTTAGTATAAGCAAGAGGAAATCAAAAATCATTTTGGTGAAAGTAAAGACGGAAATTACGAGATTTCTGGACGACCGATGGTCTTTCGTGATAGAAACATATTATCCTGCACTTGATTCTCTGAAGTTCAACTTAGTACGCAAAAGAAAAAATGCATAGGGATTTTGCATTTCTATGGAAAACAAAAAAAGGCACAATAGGGCAGAGAAAAAGTCAGCTATTTGAAAATTAAGCTTCTGAGGTAAAACATTTCCTGAGGAACGTATGTATTTACTAGCATTTTCAAAAATTAATAAACGTATTGACAAAGAAGATAAGAATACCAAACCAAAAACATAATTATAACCACAAAAGGCTTCTAGAAATATTGAGGGAATGTAAGATAGAGTCTCCTTTCCCAATACTACCAACGTTCTACAAAATTTCCTAAGCAGTTACTAACTGCATCGAAAAACGACACATTTAAACTTTTTTTAAATTTTTTCAATATTATCGGGCATAGTAAAAACATATATTACAAGGGATTTAGGAGATGCGTATATATTACTAAGATATGTAATCCGTATACGTAGGTGAATCAAGTATAAATCCAAATTTTTATTTTACATGATCTGAAGTGGACTGAAAGGGATGTAGCTTATAAATGTTGCATATAGCGATACCTAAAAGGAATTCCCACAGTAGAGCATCTTGCACTAAGGTTTTTTTAGTCAGTAATAAGAACATAGAGCAAGAGGTACCCTTGTTCATTACTCAACAGATTATTATCAAGTCAACCATTCTGATTTTGAGAAAACTTAAGATGCAATTTGGGAAGCAGTATCCTTTAGAAATTTAAATGTACGCGATTAGCTAACTGTAGGTGAACTTCTTCTGTCAACTTTTGGATAAAATAAAACCTATATATCGTTGAAAAGGGGCTTCAATAAATATTATTTTCATTACAAATTGTAATAATTTACCTAGTATAATTTACAATATAAATAATTTCAGACGGAGACTAATTGAACGTATATATATATATATATATATATATATATATATATATATATATATATATATATATAAGCTTAAGCAAAGTTATAAATATAAAGATAAAAATGCAATAGATTTTATTGATACTAAACCAAAATAAAAAAGACCAAAATATTTGACTTCCCTCAAATTCTATTTTAAAGTTTTATATTTATACATAGCCTGCCATAAATTTTGCTGCAAAGGTTTGGGTGGTTTAACACAAAAAAGTATCGGTTCAAGGCTGGGTATTTCCACTTTACTATTTTAGTGGCATTGATTGAGACCAACATTGGAATTTTTGAACTATTTTAAATTATATTGTTTGCAAAAAACAAATTTTTTATTTAAAATATATATACAAAGGTTGTACGAAAAGTGTCATAAATTAACTTTTGTTTCAAAATGCAGTTCTTACTTCACGAGTTAAAATATTTTTTAAAATAAATTATTCACATAGAGGGATTGCCCGCAAAAAGTATTTTTGTCGTCTTAGGTGGACAATTTTCACCCGCTTTCCTCAAATTTTTACAAGGTAGGAACATGGAATAATTTATTTACAAATGATAGCAGTGGAATAAGGTGATCTTACAAAAGTAAGATGTGCAAAACGATCCTGAGGATAGGCAACCAAACGTACGCGCAGAGCTCAGCTACGCCACATTTCATATCAGCTATCTTTGATTACTTTAGTAGACGTGGGCTACATGATATCTATTGCAAAAAACTAACAAAAACAAATGTTCAATTTTGAAAGAGTTTTGACCCATCAATTCGATGTTTTGAATGCTCAAAAAGCCAGTTGTTTGCATTGATGTGTGTGAGCTCGCATTCTTAGATTTGCCTCATTTTGGAAGACCTATGCAGTCGACTGCTATTTAGTCTTGAGCTCATGCGCATAAATCCAAGATTTGTCACCTGCGACGATGTTGTAAGCGTTTTTTGAAGCACTGCGATAGTATTTCTTGAGCATTTCTTTCGACCAATCGACACGATCGTGTTGTAAAGTCCAACGCGCAGACAGCTTTTTTCGGTTAAATGTTCATGTAATATCGAATTGATGCTAGTCATATTAATTCCTAATAATGCTTAAATTTTATGATAAGTCGCATGGTAATCTTGCTTTATTATTCGCGTACGGTATCGATGTTTGCTGGCACCATAGCTGATTTTGGACGGCCTTTTTTAAATTCATCCGCCAGCGAACCACGATCACGATATAATTTATTGAACAAATGATATGCAGTGGCTTTATTACCATAAGTTAAAGTGAGTTGATCGATGCACTGTTGTTGCAATAGAAATCATCAAGTTCACCAAGACCAAAAACGTATTAAGTTTAAGAAGCATCAAGCAAATATTAATTTACTTTTTTGAGATCAAAGAATTTATCTATAAAACATTGTTTCATAGAACTAGACGAAAAATCAGCAATTTTGAAAGAATGTATAAATCAATTATATATGGACATATACCTCATTTATGACATTAGGCTTTGACCCAACCTAGCGTATTGCAATTTTCTTTGAACAGGGCTTAAAGAAAATATTAATATTATTAAGCAGATATATAGCGTCACAATTTTCATAATAAAAATCACGGTGGCAGATGTATCAATGAGCAGATAATTTTTTTATATAAAAATATATAAATTATATTCCTTATAGTGTATGGGTATCAATTTCAGTAGATATATTTGGAAATTTCTTGTCTTTATTTAACAAAAATATGGGTAATCTACTACTATGTAGAAAATAATGAGAAATTGAGACGCTAAAAATAACATAAGAAACCATGGAACAGACACGATAACAAAAATATAAGAAACGAAATGGTTGAGTTGTAAGTCAATATCTTCAGAAACAATCTTTTGAAAAAGTATGAAAACACAAGGGTGCAGTAGCCCTGAGTTCTGAGCTACCCGAGTTAGTTGAGAGCACACAAATATTGTATTTTTGATAGAAGCGATATCCGATGGTATCGTCATAACTTTCTCATATTTTATCATAATGATGCCTTTTTTCCTTTTTGGTCTTCACGACCAATAACCAAATATCTAGGTTTATTCGTTCAGCAAAAGATCACTACCTCAATAAATCCTTAGGAGTTTATGAAATACCTAATGAAGACTGCCAAAGGACAGACCTATATAGGTCAAACAAATCGGCAAATATCCAACCGAATATATGACCACTTTCCGGCCGTACGAAAAGGCGATAATGGTTCGACACTTGCCAAACACAACAAAGAAATAGGCCACAAAATTAATTTTCTAAAAGCCAAAACCATTGCTCCTATTTCCCATCTGACCAGCAGGATAGTACGTGAGGTAATTGAAATAGAAAAACCCCTACAATGCCTGAACATAAGAGATGATAGCCAACATTTACCCGTCATATGAAAAGCCCTCACTAACTCACACATTCAATTACGCAATACCCTTAAACTAACAAATTTTTCTCAATCTAATACATCTCCCGGCAAACAACATTCCTGCCAAATGTTCACATCCAACACTATAAATGACAAAGCAGAACACACGAAAGATCACTCTTATTCAAAGATTCGTAGCTCTCCTTGGGGAGTAGGCAAATTGAGATTCCGAGTGAAGAGCTAACCTCTTGAAAATTGCATCAAAGCCGATGCCGAAAGATTGAGATTTTTCTCAAAAACTCTCTAAACTTTAGTTATCGTTAGGTGTTAAGGTAGTACAAACAAAATTCAATTCAAATATAAAATAAAATATATAAAATACAATACAATACAATATAATTCATGCTAAATTTAAATTAAATGTAGACTCTAATAGCCCATCTTTTTTTGTTCTTTGCTAGTTTTTCCCTTCGTTCCATGTTAGTCCTTTTTGTCTTAAATTCTCCATTACTTATTTGTTTCATGTTTTCCTTGGTTTTCTCTTTCTCTTTTCTATTGCGATCTGGACTCCCAAATTCTTTTTGTTGCTCTTCTTTCCCCTCTTTGTACTTTGTGACTAAACCATCGTAGTTTCTGGCAGCTGATACTTTTTATGATTGCTTCTACTTCTAGTTCCTCTTACTAAGTAATTCCCGATTCTACCTCTTCTCGTAGTTCCCTTAATACCGCGTGGGTATCTCATTTGCATAGACTGAATTTTGCTTTCCATTTGCTTTGATAGTACCCAGCTTTCACTTCCATACATCAGAATCAGCGATCTTTATTTTTCTTCGTGTTCTTTTATTTCTTAGATATTTCTTTTTTTTACAAATGGTTTACTAAGGGAGTGATATATTGTAGCCACATTTTCCACCCTTTATTTATTTTGTCATCCATTTTTCCGTTCCACTGTAACCTCACTCCTAAATACTTAAAAGGTTATACTTGCTCTATCTCTTTCCCGTTTTGCTGTATTTATATGTCCATATCTTTTTTCCCTATCACCATCACTTTAGTTTTATCAGCATAAATTTTTAGATTTTTAACCAGAGCGTTGTTTCATGTTTCTAAGGTGGGTTGCAGATCATATTTGTTTTTTGCGTAGATCACTAAATCAAGAAAATGTTACAGCTGTTTTGCGATGTATTCTTTAAAAGGCCTTTGCTGACAATCTCCAGAAGCTTTATGAATGTTGCCGAAAGCGTGTGTGAAGGTCAATAAAAGTAATTTGTTTGTATATTCTGCTGTGTTTGTTTTCTGATACTGTTCACCGAAATTTTGAAACACACGACGTAGTGCGTTACAGTTTATTATTATTTTTTGCTTCTTTGCAAATAAAGCCGGTGTTTGCAAATTTCGTTAGTTAAGCGAACAGTTATTTTGGTGTCCGCCTTTATTTATTATTTTCTCCGCTCGGGTCCGTCTTTTTAACTCCGAAGACACCCAATTTCTTTGTTTTTCAATGCGGGTTTTATTTAATACACAGTGGGGCAAAAGGTAATAAATACGAGAGATGATACTGTCCGGCAGCTTTCTTTTTGTTGTGGAGTGATGAGAATTTGCATTGTCTATAGCAGATAATTTTTTTAGTCAAAAGTTCTAGCTAATGTTCGATGTACCAAATAATAGAGGGCAAACCCTTACAAAAATTGTTTTAGACTGGTAGTCTTGCTTCCACTCTTCTATAACAATATGGCTCTCATTAAAACTGAAAAGACTATCCACATAAAGGTTACCTGGAAATCTATGACAATTTAGTTTATCAAGATGAGGAATATTTTTCAAATAACGGCAATATTTTTACTTTTACTATCAAAGCTGTTAAGTGTCTTCTAAATAATATTCACATGCTGTAACAGTAAGATCAATTATTTTGTCTGTACAGTGTACGAATATATCACATTACCTTTGTTGTTCAAAGTTCTGTACATAAAAGGCAAATCAGGCCAACCAGTATCTTTACTTTAAACTCCTGTTGACAGTGAATGATGTTATGGAGTATAACATTATTCAAGACAATTAGTTTGATTAACTTGTAAGTTTTGTAAGAAGTTGAAGCTTTTAATAAGAAAATTTTTGAAAGAGGATACATTCCTTAGTATATCCATAGTTAGTGTCTCTTTTTTATAATGTAGTTGATTATATACTCTTTTACAAAAAAATATTTTGCATTGAATAAAGGCAGACCAGGTCTTAGCTCTTTTAGCTCTTATCTTTATTATCAATTTACCCAAACTAACGACCAGAACTACAATAATATTGCCGACACCTATGATCTCGCTGATCATAAACTTGTTGCCAAAAATGGATTGACTCAAAAATTAGACTCATATTTCAAAACTTTAAATTAATCTGGAGAGTTAGTTTTGACAAAAAATTGTTGTGGATTAGATAAGTTTATGGCGGTATTTGACTTACTATTGTACTATATAATTAAACAAAATGCTTCAATAAAGTCAAACGAGATAAAATAGTTTCTATTTGTCTATTAGATAACTCAATTGGGGAGAATAAAGCTCTACGAGTAGATACAGTACATGAATATTTTTTATTAGGTAAGTACTTTCACTAATTTTCGTTTGGACTAATGTTGTCCACAAGAATAGCGTCCTTAAATAACCAGCTAATTATTCAGGTTTAAGCAAGGGCAATGGACCATCATATCACCAATTAACGAGAGTAGGTTTTTGAACTTCAAGAAATAGATGATCGTAGTTATAATTTTTTTATTGTTGGAACACTTTTAATTGAAATGAAGCAACTTGTACAACAATGCTGAAACTAATCCAAAGTCTATTCAGCTATAGCTGAAAGTGTAGTAGAAGATCCGAATTTATTGATTTTAAAGCTTTTGCAACAATCGAGCATCTGACAAACTAACCTGCACCGTATGTTATACAAAGATTTGAGGCTAAAGATTTGCACAGTTTAGATAGCACAAGAACTTGTATCATTAGATCATGAAGAACGCCGTACATTTGTTAATTGGGTGTTGAAGGCGCAATAAATTGATCTCCACATTTTTAAGAAAATAATCTTGACTGATGAAGCCTATTTTCACCTCACTGAGTACGTAAATAAGCAAAACTGTCATAACCAAGATTAATAGTCCAGAAGCTTCTCAATTCTTAATAGGTTACAGTTTGGTGCGCTTATCCGTCGGTTGTGTCATTCGTCCGTATTTTCGAGAATGAGGCTGGTGAGAACGTTTCAGTGAATTATGTGCTTTATCGTGAAACGTTGACTGACTTTTTGGCAAGAAGTGAATTGTGATAGACGAGGACGGTCTTTATTTTTATCAAGACGATGTTACATGTCACAAAGTCTCAAAGCAATTCCTGGATGAACATTTTTCGAAATGGAAACAAATCATGCAATCTGACATCATTAGACTTTTTTATTCGTTACTACGTCAAAGTAAAAGTCTACGTCGACGCCCGCGCTGCCATACAAGCACATAAAACAATATCTATCAGAACTATAATTTGCGAAATGGAACTGTATTTGTGCGAAAATATTATGAAAAATTTGCCCAAACCAATACCCATCTGCAAGAAGTGTCAAGACGACCACTTGAAAGATATTGTATTTCATGAAAAAACAAATTCATTTATTTTATAGCCAAACTATGTTTAATTAATTAAACCATAGTTGTTGGTGTTGCTTTATTCTATTTTGAAATTTGAAAGTAGTTTAAATATCAAAAATAAAATTAAAGATAGAAAAAATAAGTAATGAGCACATAAAGTGACAACGCATGCACTGTTAACTCAATCACTCTAATTATAACGCTTTCGCGTATCTCGGCCGCAATCCCCATTAAAATAGACTAATGCAAGCGATGAAATCGCGTAAACGAACCATTAGTAAACCTGACTTAGCATCCAATTACTTGCTGCATCTGAAACATCTATACTTAATTTATGGAAAAATATACTAATATTGTCGTGCGTAAGGCGAATTATCCAAATCCTGTGTGGTCGCCAAAGGCTCAGTTAGTCACATCTAAGTGGTTAGAAGTCCATTTTTACTGTTCGGATCGCTGCAGTACTTAAATTTAACTTCGTCGTTAGCATTGAAAATAGGATTTGCAAGATGCTGCTGATTGATACTAGAAAAACGTTTATGCCAGGATGATTCTGGAAGTTTACACGCATTTAAAGTAGTGTTTGACAAATGTTACGCTGACAAAGATATAATGAGATAATACGTGGAAAATAATATTGAATGGTTATACTAAAATAATACTAAAACTAACAAATGATTATTTTTTTATTAATTAGTGTAAATACCAACAAAAAAACGTCTACAATGTATCCAATAAAATGTTTTAAATAAATATATATTTATTTCGTATTTAGGCAGCTATTTTGTAAATGCAGAGAGTTAGTAATTTTTGAAATTCGGCGTCCATGTTAAAAAAGGCTCTCGCCCAAGTTTTTGTGTTTTTATTACCTTTACTTGCATAACTTGACTGAGTATACAGCTAATGTAGAGCTTTCGTGTGCGCTACTTTAAGCTACGTATTGAAAGTGAATCAAATAGGTAAATAACTAACACAAAGAATTTACTAACAACAGTTAAATAACTAGTTAACACCAAACTAAAGCTAACCATTATAAGTGTAAGTAATTTGAATAAAATTTTTATATAAATATACCCATAAAATAGAAGATAGCAAAAGCAAATTAAATTGTTGTTTATATGAGTGTATGATGGGGCTGTGCTGCAGGCTACCAGCGAGCTCACAGGTGGCGGATAGTGAATGGCCTCTAGATATAGATAAGCAGATTATCTGACGAATAAGCAGTCTCCGACCAAGCAGACCGAATGATCGCCGGTATAAGTGATCCCTCTGTATGATACAGACAGGGCAATCTCTTGCCCTTGGAATGGGAAACTGTCCCAAAAGGCGGAAGAATCACCACTGGTCAACGGCATGGGAATGCAGAAGGACACGGAAACCCACTGCATTAAAGGTCTTAAGGACATTCCTAGTACATCAATATGGCAGATAAGCTTAGAATTGATAAATATACTGGTCACGGACTTCGGAATCCGAGATCCGGCAGGAGGAGAACAACCACGAAAGATTGCAAGGATTTCTTTGTCGTCATCCAGCAAAATCCTTGCAAACTTAGCACCCCTAAAAAGAAAAAAGGGAAGACGTTCAAAATAAGGACGTGGAATGTAAGAACACTTTATGAGACTGGAAAACCCATAACGTTATTCGAGAAATGAAACGACTATCTATCGACATTATGGGCATCAGTGAGATGAGGTGACTGGGTCAAGGCCAAGTTGAAGAATATACAATGTACTACTCTGGCAACAGCAAAAATAAGCATGAAAACGGCGTTGGAATTATAGTGTCCAAAGAAATGAATCAATTCATCGAGAATTTTGTACCAGTTAATCAAAGAATGTTAATAGTTACTTTAAACACAACACCAATTAAATGCAATATCGTTCAATATGCTCCAACAGCAAAAAAAACCGAAGACGAAATAGAATTATTCTATAGAATATTAGACGATCTTGTTAGAAAACTCCCAAAACAAGATATAAACATTAAAATGGGAGATTATAACGCCAAAATTGGAAAAGGGAAGATCGGGGAGTTAGTTGGTGATTATGGTTTGGGAGACCGAAATGAGAGAGGAGATAGACTACTTGCATTTGCACAACAACACCAATTGGCTATCATGAACACCTTATTCAAACTACCTGCCAGGAGATTGTGTACCTGGATATCGCCTCAAGATAAACTTGGAAATGTGGTCAGAAATCAAATTGACTATCTACTAATAAATAAAAGATTCAGGAATAGCATACAATCAGTGAAAACTTACCCAAGTGCTGACATAGGATCTGACCATAACGCTCTGGTAGCCAAAATAAACGTGAGACTGAAGAAAGTAGAGAAAAACAATCGTAAACAACAATACGACACGACAAAATTAAAAGACAACAACATCAAAATCCAAGTAGCAGCTACATTGAAGAAAGGGATTGCAAACATATATACCAGTAACAATATTGAAGTAAAGCTGACAGAATTCAGAACAACAATAGAAAAAATTTACAAAGACTATTTGAAACCGACTATATAAAAAACATAAACGGATGACCGACGAAATTCTGTATATGATGGACGAGAGAAGAAGATATAAGAGAACCAACATAGAAAAACATAGAGAAATACAAAGAAATATCCGGAAAGAAATAAGAATAGCTAAGAGAAATTGGTTAGAAGAACAATGTAAGGAAATTGAGGAATTAGAAAAGAAACACGACCATTTTAACATACATCGTAAGGTAAAAGAAGCGGCAGGTATGGTCAAACGCAAATCAGTTGGACGATTGATAGACGAGGAAGGAAATATCATAGATAAAGAAGCAAAAATAGAACAATGGAAAGACTATATTACAAAACTTTTCGAGGACGAACAGAGAGGTGATCCGAAACAAATAACATGTGTAACTGGACCATATATAACAAAGGACGAAGTACGTGCAACAATAAATATTATGAAAGATGGAAAAATGGCAGGCTCGGATGGAATCCAATCCGAAATTTTAAAACTTTTTGACGATGATGCTATAACATGGATAACAAGCATCTTTAATCAATTATACGACTCAGGAAAAATACCCAGAGAATGGCTCAAATCAACTTTCATTACCATACCAAAAAACCCAAGCGCGAAATACTGTGCCGATTACCGTACGATTAGCATTATGTCACATCTTCTTAAAATCTTTTTAAAAATAATACATAGACGAATATATAAGCTGTGTGAAGAACAACTAAGTGAAACTCAATTCGGATTTCGTAACGCCTTGGGCACTAGGGAAGCTCTCTTTGCTGTACAAGTTATGTTTCAACGTTGCAGAGATGTGAATGTCGATATTTACGCTTGCTTTACAGATTATCATAAAGCATTTGATAGAGTTAAGCATGATAAACTTATTAATGTTTTGGAAAAAATTGGGATAGCTGACAAAGATCTTCAAATCATAACTAACCTCTATTAAAATCAATCTGCATTCATTACAATAGATGGAAATAATTCAGACGAGATAGAGTTAAGACGAGGCGTGCGACAGGGATGTGTTCTGTCGCCGCTGTTATTCAACATTTATTCTGGGCAAATATTTAACGAATCTCTGCAAGGTATAGATGCTGGTATATTATTAAACGGCTCTAGAATGAATAACATTAGATATGCGGACGATGCGATTATATTTGCGGACAGCTTCGAAGGTTTAAAAGAACTCATGTCAAACATTGAAATGGTCAGTCGACGACACGGACTTGAAATGAATATACAAAAAACAAAATACATGGTTATCAGTAAGAATACAATTCCACCCGAACCCTTAATAGTTAACTCTCAACCAATTGAAAGAGTAACATCAATAAATTACCTAGGAACGTCGATAAATAGTCAATGGGACCATTATAAAGAAATAAAGTGCAGGATTGAGAAAGCCAGATCAACATTTGTAAACATGCAGAAAGTGTTTAAGTCTCGAGATCTAAACTTGAATAAAAAAATTAGACTATTAAAATGTTATGTGTTCTCTGTCCTGTTGTATGGAGCTGAGACTTGGACGCTGACGGAAGCATCAATGAAGAAACTTGAGGACTTTGAGATGTGGACGTATAAGAGAATATTGAGAATATCTTGGATCGACCATGTGACGAATGTTGAAGTACTACTAAGAATGAATAAAACAACTGAAATCGTAAAAACTATAAAAATCAGAAAGTTACAGTATTTCGGACACACGCAGGCGCATCTCCTGGCTAAGGAATTTAAGATCTTGGTTCTCAATGATAACGGCAGACCTCTTTCGAACAGCCGTCAACAAAGTTAAGATTGCCATATTGATCGCGAACACCCGGAACGGATAACGCACATGAAGAAGAAAAATATGAGTGTATACGTAAAAAACTTATGAAAAAGAATGGTTAAAAGACACCATAATTTAAGTTAAAAAGACATCCTAATTAAAACTTTGTAACGGGTGCTATGGTTTTAAAACTAATATAGGGCTTTAAATCATGGTATATCAAAAAATATTGTTTTCTTCTTTGACAAATTTAAACAGTCAGCTAAGTCAATGTCACAATGTAAAAATGATGTCGCCCTTGTAAATGGGACTGCAACAAATTTTTAGAATCTGCGATATTTTTATCGGTCTTGCTGAAAGAGCAGTTATTTTAAAGGTTTTGTGTTGGGGGATGGGATTTTTTGGATATAAAGCTCATTGTCTATGGAATGAGAAAGAGAAGAGAAGAGATGCAATCGATTGTTCCTGAAATTAAAGCGAGTTTTATTTGTGCCTAATGCATTGTTAAAATTGTAGCCAACTTGGAGGTGCCGCTCTAAAGTCTTCAGATTAACTTTTTTATGTGGTTATGTTTATTTTCCAACTCATGCTACGCGTCGTTTTATTTACTTTTATAGTAAATACCTCTATAATTACAAATAAAAGTATTTTCACTCTTTCAAATATATTCTAATCTATTCCCTTTCTCCATCGATAACTTTAAGAATTTAAAAGGTGCCACAGAAAAAATAATCTAATCAAATTACATATTCTTCAGCAACTACATATATTCTTCTAGTGCAGTCTTATATATGCTTCTTCAAGTGACAGCTCAAAACAGCATCATGTTTTTGTTCTTATCATCTTTCTATGAACGATCTGTTGCACCAATATCCTTTCCTTGTGCATTCTACACGAATGAAATTTAAATTCATCTGAAATTCGCATTTTTGACTTATGGTTGTTAGCAATTTTATCCGGATAAGTAATATTGAAGATTAACCACGTTGCCTTGTTAATTGTGATCGTTTTAAACGTTAAGTTTTTCAGGGTCAAAATTCACCGCCACGCTTTTTTTAGCAAGAAATTTGTTCTTGGTTTGGTGTAATGTTTGATAACAGTATTGTATATTTTGAATTGGTTCCAAATGTGAAATCCGTAAATGAGGAGCTGTACAGCAAAAAATTGAGACGATCGTTACAAGTTACTCTATGGCAAAACTTAATCGACAGTAATGGGTTTTATTATGAAAAGCAACCGTTTTTAACATTAATTCGCGCAAAAAATTAATTTTTGGGTTAAAACACTTTTTTACAACTTAATATTAGAAACATCAGGTCTCATAGCTGGTCTAATTTAAGAAACTGTTACTTTCAGTCTTATGTTAGTTTTGGTTTATCAATTTTTTATATAAACGTGTTTCCAAAATTACGGGCTTATTATTAAAATATAGTCCTATAAACATTTCATTTGTACTTACAGCTGGTTGGTCTGAAAACTTGTATTAGCTTTCATTAGTGCATAGCTCAGAAAGATGGAATAAATAATTCCAAAATTAAAACACCTTATTTTTAGATTTGCAATTCGTACTAGAATTACTATATAAATCACTTACGACAGAATAAAGTCAATAATCCCAGATTACACAGTATATGTGTGCATTGCTAAAATACTTATTCTTATTCCTTAACATTGTGCTGTACAGAAAGACGAATGACTTTTATTCCAGATTAAATTTATAAACTAAACCGACATTCTACTTTTTATCAAAAGAATTAAGTTAAGTATAATTGATAAGTTATAAATAGTTTGTAGATTATGCTCCATATTTTTTGAATTTTAAATTTTTAAGTTTAAACATAAAAAATTAATTGTTGGACTTTAGAGCTCTGGTGATGCCACTACAATAATTCACTAGGTTGAAGATCAGGATGCAATCTCAGATTGTATTGTTTAAAATTGATTAAAAATGCATTAGTGGTAGCGCCAGTTATCAAATTTGGTCTAGATCCGGCGGCCTTCTGTAATAAATCAAGAACGTTTGCTTCAAGCAAGTCTTAAGTACTTAACAATTATTACAGGAGCTCTTATCATTTCGATAAACAATAAGCTAGACAAAATCAAAAAAGTTCCAAAGAACTGCCTTACACTTTAACGCGAAAGCAAGAGCAAGCTGAATACCGAGTTAATCAATGCTGTCAATTTTCAGAATATTCTATTTATAGCCGAATTGTTACCTGTGATGGAAAGTGGATTTATTTTCATAACCCATTAGATTAAATTAATGGTTAAGTAACTCGAGTCGGAAAACCAAAATAACGCTTTGATGAAGCCTGATAAAGTTACAAAAGTGTGATTTACTTTGACCTGATTTCTGAAGATTGGGTCATCACCGCTGAAATTTATTTTAAATAGCTTGACAAAATATGCTTTAGAATAATGATTTCCTAGTTTGTGAAAATGGGTGTTGCTGCAAATGAATAACGCCAGACCACATATGGCCCAAAGAAGTCGACAGAAATTGGAAAAACAAATACAGTCTAGATTTAGCAACATCGGATTACATGTTCCGATCGATGGCTCATATGTTACTAACTTTCCGAAAGTAGAAGAAAGGTAAGTTCTTTGATTCCAGATCATAAGAGTGCTATCGACGAGGCGTAGAAAACTTGGCTCGTAGATGGACAGATACTGCACAATACAATGGCATATATTTTTACGAAAATAAAATAAATGAAAACTTGCTTAAATAAATTATAAATCAACATTTCTGAACAAAAAAGGATGCGGTTTTCGGAAGTCATACATAAGGATGTCTAAAGGGGTTCCTCTCCATAGAGTACGAATTATTATCAAGTGTCTCACAGTAGAGGGAGCAAAACCGCTTAAAATTTTAAGAGAACATAAGGCACAGTTTGAGGACAATACCTCAAGAAGACTCGTACGTGTTGCATAAAATTTTTAGGAGACTGAGAAGTAATTGAAGATGAAGCTCGTTGAGGTCGCTTAAGGAGAAGAATAGTCGTATTGTTTGCCGTCTTTTTAAATTGAAATTGCTTTTGTCAACTTTTGGACGAACTGAAACTTGCACATCGTCGACTCGTCATATTTTCTTCAGTCCGGATTTGTCGTCTTACGAATATTAATTGTTTGGACTACTAGAAAAAGTACTTGGAGAACAAAAATTTGACGAAGGTATTGCTGTTGAAGCGTTCATGTGCGATTGGCGATTGGTTACAACTACCTTTATATTTCTATATCGAGATTAAAACATCACCTATCTGTTAGAGAAAATGTAGTTCTAGTCATATCCCGTTTTAAAAATATTTTCCATTGAAAAACGAAAAAGACCTTAGTAGTTTTATAGTTGACTATCAATTTAGTTGTCATTTCGAAGCACAATTATGTCTAATCTTGCAAATAATATGGTACTCCTCTCTACAACTCAAGACAGTCACAACACCAGGAAATCTATAGTAGCATCTAAATACATTGCAAAACTTATTAAAGAAAACAAATCAGCTCGCTCTACCACAGACACAATCCTTTTTCCTAAGCCGATACCAAAAATTTCGTTTTCACTAAAATATATTTAGATATAAACTAGATTGATGACTAACATAAATAAAAAATAAACTCACCAAGTCGCGAAGATATTGGCGTAGAAAGCTACAGTGCTTTTTTGTCCAAATTAGAAACAGCTCCATGATTTTAGCAAAACCAATGAATATAAGAAATTGTTTCTATATAGATATCTACATAATAAAAAATACTAACCACATTGTCCACAGAAAAGAAGATTTTTGCTTTAAAGTGTTGGTATGATAGGATTTTATAATAATTATCCGCTATGGGGTTTTAAATTTCAATAACATTATAACCGCTGAATATTATTGCATATAATTTAAGAAACTAATCATAGTTTTACATTTAAAAGGTTTTTATTGCAATAGGCAATAAAAAAGGCACCTGAAGAATAGTTCACCAAAAAAATACTTTCTTTTACAAGAACGAAATTGAAAATTTACTAGAAAAATATAAAACTATTGCTAATTATAGTGGGGACTATATTATAAATTAACCCGTATTCTTCTACTTTAGCCTCTCTTCTATCCAGTTTACCAGCTTTAGATATTATTGCAATCTAACCTCATCTTGTGCAACACATCGTTATATTTATCATCCTGCATCATTCTATCTTGCAAGCGTCTTTTTCTTCCTTTTTTTTCTTATATGAATATTAACTTTAAGCTTATTTTATTTTCCATCTCGTATTTAACCTTTGCTTTGCTTCGTATCTACCTATTTCCTTTGTGGACTTTTAGTTTGAGCATTTTTAAGTTTATTTACATTGTTTTTAGCGAAGTCCATGTTTAAGTTCAGTATGTGAAAGCTAGTGCAGTGCAATTTTTGTTTTCTAATAAATACGATAATTTACTTTCATCGACAATTTTTTTAAATTTATTTTTATTATAATCCTTGCTAGAACTAGTGTTTTAAGCATTTTTTTTAATCTGAAATCATTGAAGACATTAATTGAAAAATGTTTTTTAATGCTATTGCAAAGTTAGTGAAATAGAATCACCTTATCGCATGCCTCTAATAATAAGATTGTTTGGTTGTAATTTTATTGTTGCATTATTTTACTTTCTTCAAATACTTTTATTTGGGGCATTGTCGTAGGCTTTCTTAATGTCTATAAATATTATGTATTTCTCTATTATGTTCTATTGCCTTTTCTGACAATTGTGCTAACCAGACGGCATTACCCACGCAGGATCTTCCCGAACGGAATTCGCTTTGTTCTTCTATTTCGCTTTCTAATCTTGTTTTTATTACGCGTCCGTACAGTCGGCCCATAGAACCGGTTACACTTATCCCTCTGTAATTGTTGCAATCTTTTTGTCTTTTTTATGTATTGGATTTATAAATACCTCTCTCCATTCTGAAGGAATTTTTTCTCTCTGCAGACATTTATTGAATATTTCTTTTAAAACTCCCAGTGTTACTGTTTCTACAATTCTGTTGGACAACCCCTAGGATCTAGCGATCTTCTGTTTTTCATGCCCTGAAATGCCTTTCTGATCTCTTCGACAGTTATTTCCTCATAGTATTCACTTGGAGTATCCAATGCTTGGTATTGTACGTTCTTATATTCGTCTCTGTTTTCAGATAAAAGGGTTTTATAATATTGTTTTCAAGTGTCCATTTTAATTGTTTAGTTGTTTAATCATTTTCTATGCTTCATTCGACCGTGTACTACCCATCAGTCAATCTACTTTAGCACATTTATCTTGCCACATTCCATTCTTTAGCTTTGTCACTTCCTTTTTAACTTGCCTATTGTACTACTGATACATACACATTACCGTAATCTACACTATAAAACTATAAAAATGTAACTAATATAGCAACTGCTCCTGCAGTTATGAACCTATTTCAAAGGTCAATACCTCATTCGAACCGGTTTGTTGCCAAACCTCGAGTAAAGGTTTTAGATTTTTGATTTAGGTCACGGTTGACCCGTTATAGGTCAAAACATAAATGATCATGAAGTAATTAGACATTTTTCGCCTCCCATCAGTGTTTCATGCGCTACGTGGCTAATTCTTATTGTTAGTAGGGGCATACGGCACAACTTTCATTTATGTGAAACCCAATATAGCCGAACCAATATCATCATGCTTAGATATGGCTGATAAAAACAATTATTAGCTCATTTTCTTCTTCAATTGTCGACGAAACTCTGACCAAATATTTAGCTTGGGTTGCCCGTCCTTGGGCTTTTTTACTAGATTTTTAATAACTTCGCCCATTTGAAGCAATTATTTTATAGAAGTGGTTGAGATAAAGAGATATTTTGTTATCATTCAATAGATAAATTCCAATTCTAGGAACTCGGCCACCTCTATGCCTTTTATTACAACCATTTGAATATCTGGACTAGCTTGAAAATTGTTTTATAGAAATGATTTTGAGGTGAATCAACCCCATTTACTTTAATAACTTATGCATTCCATCCACAATACGTCTAAAACCCTTTTAGCCCCTTTTTGAGCGTACTCCAGTCGCCTTCTAAATTGTTATATGTTAAAATGAGCTAAGAACTTGAAGAGTCGTAGATGAATATTATAAGTAAATTAGGCTGCATTGCATTTTAATCATCGCTATAGAACATCTCGCGAGCGTACAAAAACATCCAACGAGTTGCACTTCAAAGGGTGCTTGCTGAGATTATAGTCGAGGTATGGGGAGTGATAACAAATATTTTCATACCACAATCATTTTTATAGAGCCGTGGTGGTTTAGTGGATAGGTCGCTAGACTATGAAACCACGAGTTGCGTATTCGAATCTCGCTCTCGCCAATTCAATTGCTGGCATTTTTACGACCCAGCTCGACTCAGGCTGCAATAAATGAGTACCTGGAGGTCAAACTCTGGAGTAATAATAGGCGGTCGGTACATAGCGCTAGCCACGTTACTACTCTTGTGTACCGTAGGCTCTAGATTGTAGCAGACCTATCCTGTTACGACCCCAAAGGGCCTTCAAGGCCTGTTACAGGGAACTATTATTATAATAATTTTTATAGGGTACACAAGTTTGCTAAGGTACTAAACAGTTATCATGATTGCTAACAAAAAAATTAACGGCAAGATTGGAACAGTGCATGTTATAAGTCTTATTTTAACATTTGAGCTTTTAACTCGTTAGAACTAAAATAATTTGTTCTACAAGATTAGTTGTTATAGACAAGATTCGAATTTATTTTCATAATTTAATAAACAATTAAAAAGTGGAGACAAAAAGTTGGTATAACTCTCAACGGAGAATGAAGAGGATTGCTGTTCAACAGAGTAATACTCGCTTGTGGAATTGAGAAGAACAATTTGTTGCGACGCTGTGACATCAAGGTTCGCCCCGATTTGGCTCAGGAACACTTTGAATGCTTATTGTGTCATTTAAAGATAGGTACGTATATGTTGCGGCGGACTACTAACGTACTGCGTTAAAATTAATGTCGCTAATAATTAATTACAAAAGTAACCAACAAAAAAAAATTTAATCTAGTAACAAACATGGGGCCAGCGAAGAGATTGCTCTGTAAGCAATCCCAGAACGAACTTAAAAAGACCTTTCGATTTCGATTTCGAATTTCGGGAAAATTCGAAATCGAATATCTCAAAAATTATTCGACATAGCATTTTTCGGCTTCATTTTCGAATTCAGCGTAAAATTTTCTATAAGAATCACATTTAAAACGTAATGTCGACTACGTTATTGCTATTATTAATTTTCTTGCGAAATTCCTGTTCAGCTATTTTAATATTGACTTTTGCTCTAGAAAACCTGCGAAGGGAATGCATTTTTCAGCGGGTTTTAAAAACCAAACGTAAGTAAATATTGCAAGTAACAAGCAATTGAAACGAGGCTCAGTTTAGAAACCACACCCTTCCGCAACATTACAAGCATTGCTGCTCTGATTGGAATTGCTGCAAATTACTACTTTTATTTGCCAGTTTTGCCCCAGATACGCTTTGAACCGCTTCCTTCAAAATAATAAATTTCGAATTCGAAATCAGCGTAAAATTTCCTATAAGAATCCATTTTCAAATTTTAAAAAATCTCCAATTTTGTGACGGACCGACAGATCGACAGACAGACCGACCGACAGACAGACATATAGAATTCAGTAACGAACTTTTGAAGTTCGTTGAAAATCCTACGTTTTCTTAGAATGTACCGAAACGTACAGCAAGAAAGGCCAAACAAAAATATGTGAAATGCGGTAGGTAAGATTTTGCGTTACAGCATCAAAGTTATAGAGCTCAAGCTTTAGCTGCTGGACCATACCACCTAAAGAAATCCAATACTCAGTAAAAGGCCATGTTCTTAGTTTTCTATGGTTAGTTTTTACAATTAAAGAAAAACGTCGTAGAAAGTATCCTCGCATAGAAGCTGTATATTCAATCGCACTATTATTAGAATATCCGTGATATTCACCAGACCGAAGAACTTTTGCTCATCGTTTGTTTCCCTAACAAATAGGTGCCCTTTCTGTAAAAAATTGAATGGCTCTCTTTTAATTACTATAATTTTAGAAATATTGAAAAAGTTGGAGCAAAAAATTGCTTTTCTTATAAGAATCGCACACTATTTAATAAAATTATGTAAAAGTATTATAACAATCAATTTTAAAATGTGTTACGATCTATAAAATAAACAATACAATATTTTGTCAAATATGGTCACAAAGCAATTTGGCGAATACGCTGTAAAGGCGATCCATTTCTAGAAAACGTTGCCGAAACTGCGACGCCTCTGCGTGACGTTGCATTCATTATGTTGGTACCGCTGCCAAGAGCAAGGAATTCAAAGTTCAAATACGGGAATCTCCATGATTCACGGTAAATTCGATGACTTGTAATAATTTATTGATGCTGAATATCACCTACATCAAATTGTGTAAAATTTTCTTGATATTAAAATTATAATTATACTATTCTAATTTTATCCAACTAATATTAAGTTTAATTAGTTACTAATTATATTGCGATGTAATTAATCTCTTGTTGATCCAACATTAAAAAGGACTCGCCATCACACCTACTTTAAAATATGGACGGAATATTTGTATGCACTTTATTTGAGATAGGTCTTAGTATTTATCTAGAACGTAACATTTATACTCAATTTAATAACAAAAATGTACTTCAGTTTGCTCACCTCGAAAGCTCTGACGCTTGAGAAGAGTATAAATAGCCCAAGTGGCGGCTGCCTATATTTAATGCTTTTTATAGTGTTGCAATGGCGCGAGAAGTGGAGCAAAAGTGTTGCAACTAACTAAAAAACCGAAGTGAGCTACAGGAAAATTCCGAATATCTCGCTCTACAAAGATTGTACTTAAACTAATGATCGGAAAGTACAAAAAGCTTTATTTCTACGATACGTATTTCTGTGCGGATTTTAAAGCGAATACGTGTTTATTGCTTTTCTGTTCAAGTTAGCTCTGATTTATTTTATTCGAAAACGTTAAACTTCTCTGAATTTTTGATTGCGTACATGCAATTTTTACTTATATATTACACCCACGTCAATAAAAAATGTATTTGTAAATGCAGAGACATCTATTATCTTGTAGTGGAAGTTTTCGTGTTGTACTACAAATTCTGGTGAATAACAACGAAGCTGACAGTGTTAAAATTAATTAAAAGAAGAAAATCGGTTTATACACCCGTTAACATTAGTTGATTAAAATTAGTTGGCTGACTGAAGAATAAATAATTAATTCGTTAATTATTAACTAAAAATTCACATCTAATCAAATCATGAGATATAAATAGATATTAGAATTGTTTAAAAGGTTTGTAGATAAAATATCATTGAACATATGATATTTCTAAAAAAGTAATCTATTTATATTATGGTTTTTTCTATATTCTAATTTTTTTGTAGTTAACCATCACTTTAGTACCAATTTTTCCTAATTGGTAAAAATAAATTTGTAGATAATTTACCGTCTGAGATTTTTCTATTATTGAAGGCGTTAACTTAGTGGTACCCACCCTTTTCTTAGTAGAATATTTCTAAAATACTAATATGCTCTTCTGTGACTTATAATTCTTATCACTGAATAAGTGAAATTTAATTCACGTGGAAAAACGTAAAAGGCCATTAATTGTTAATAATTTATTTTTTAATTACCCCCCTATGGGACGTGCGCCCCATGTTGTGAATCATGATATTAGCTGCAAGCGATCTTAAAAATCTTGGTGAACTCGCCAAAACAAATTTTGAAATTTCGATAAATAGTTTCAATGGTGGCTATATACATAAGTTTTCTATAGGGTTTGTACCACTCTAATGATTAGAAATCAGAGAACTGACTGCATCCTTCTATTTCTTAAAAGTTGGCAAAGTGGTGTCCGGCCAGGAAGTGATCCTTTGATCGGAACATATATCAATCTGATGGTACCAAATTGGTATTACATACATATGTGATAAGGTAAAAATTCTGTCGGGTTGTGTAGACTGGCGTTATCCATTTGTAGGAACACACGTTTTCAATATATTAGGGCATCATTGTCCCAAGACAGTGGTAGCCCTGATCCTCGAAGATCAGCTCAAAGTAAGTCCCATGTTTGCAATTTTACCAACATAAAACATAGTAGCTTTGGCCTCACGACTCTAGATGATGATTACCCGATGCTTATAATTGGAGATGCTTTGATAATTTGAAGTGAATTTTCACGATTTATTACAGAATACTTGGGCCTGGATAGAAACACATTTGAGGCTAGTGTCACCACTAATGTATTTTTGAACCAATTTTAGATCGTACTATCTAATATCACGTCTTGATCTTCAACTTAGAAGATTAACTGAACGGCATCAGCTACACTACGTCTGAGTCTCCGGTAGTGACATAGAACGGCTAAATTTCAACATTCATGGTACTTATTTTATAAGTTCAAATTTTAAGAAATGAAGTTCAGTGCATTAGAGAATAATCTCCAAGCTACTCTTTTTTATATGACGTATAACTTGTTAAATAATTCAATTATTTTATTAATCAAATTTAACCACTCAAAAAACAAAGACTTTTACAGCACATTAAGACCAAGCTCTAAAAATGCATTGTAGGTACTAAGGAATGAGTTTCAACAATGATTGCTGAATCCAGTTCTCTTGATTTGATAAAATAGAATAATGGGTTTTCCATTTGGCTTTGATGTTATCTATATTTCCTTTAAAAAGTACACTAGTCTTACTTTTATAGGACATGACTTTATGACAGGCAGCTCTAGTTACATATTATTATATTCTGCAGTAATGATGAAGCAATGGCTAAACGAAAATGCTTTACATTCCCTTTTTTTAAATATCATATAAATTCTAAATTTAAAAATAGTCTTGTTGGCTTTTGCAATTTTAGGCTGTGCAAAATAAAGCTTGGTACTGATGACTCCACTTTCAGAAACCAGCTCAGAATTAATTACGCAAATGCGAAGTATAACATTGACCTCAAAATTTTTATATTTCAACAGGTTCTACGGCTTGGTTTGTTAATCATTGTTTTGATCTTTAATTTTTCGTTGAATTTGGGGAGCTGCATGGAACTGGGCGTACCTTATTTTAACTATAGCAACAATTTTACCAACCATTAATCAATGGACATCTACGAGAAGGTGACGAACAATGAGAATATTCCTGGCGATCACGTTGGTCTTCAAGTGATAAGAAGTGTGAAATTTTGGTTTCGATCCTGAATTCACCTAAGCTACCAATCTTCTCGTTATTAATTCGCCATTTTATTAAAGGTGAAACATTCTTAATCCTCCACGCAGGCTAAACTGGTTCAAAAGGGGTTGATAAAAAGAATAAAAAGCCTCGGCTCGCATAAGCAGAGTTTACTATCTTAAGCAGATCTGTTTTCTGACGAAATCTCGAAGTAGTATCTGCCTTTTAACTGCAATTGACATTTAGCCAAGATAAATTTTGAGCAATCAATTTGGCAGTATTTGTAAAATTTGGCTAGCAATCTTAAGAAGCTTAATTTAAAGAGTTTAATGTTAAATTTGTGCCATAAATTCATTAATACGGTAATTTTGAAATGACTTCAAGCGGAGAAATTTCTGTCTCCACAAAAATCAAAGAAAGTATTGCCAAAGTAAGAATGCTTTAGAATATAAAACTACACCAGGCAAATTATTCGATATTAAATTAATACATTAAATTTTTTTTTGCTTGAGTGGAAATCAAAAAAACTCCCAAAGCAGCACCATAACTTTCATCAAAATTTTCTAACTGATGAGTAGTCAGAAATCTGATTAATAATTTTAAAAGTATCGCCAGAGTAGTCCGGGCCCTGGTTGCCTTCCCAGAGCTCTCTGATGCCTAGCGCGTGGCCTATTCAGTCACTAAAAATAATTGAGTACCTGCGTTCACTCGAATACGGGGTAATAATAGCAGTCGTTTTTGGTGCGGTACTTGCCACATCGTCTCGCATCAGAGATTGTGCGCGACGACCGGACAGAGAGAGCCAACATATGAGGGCCTTATGGTGTATATTACTCTTATGATAATCCTATAATAGAAAATTGCAACCTCAAAGACAAAATATTTTAAAGGCCGTGAAGCATCCTAATTGGGAAATTACTGAATGGCTAAATCGTCGAAAAGCTGTGAAAATCGCTCAGATTCCTGTGAGAGCTATGTGTAGAGCTATGCAGGATGTTTCTTGACGACTGCAGAGACGTTTGAGTAGACATAGTAGTTATCTTTTAGGCATCATCTTTATAATATAAACTCGACTATCTCTACTATTTTTTAAATTATTTATTCTCTTCTTTATATCCCCCTTTCTAAATTTCTCGTTTATTTGAGAAACACTTTGTAGATTTAGAAATGTTGTCTGAAGGTTTGTTATACATTTTTTGAACTAGTTTTTCAATATATAGGCTGACATTTCACTAAAACCATCCACATTCCAAACAACATCAAATTAGCGGCAGTATTTATATTGAATTTTGAAATAGACTGCAAGGCCAGTTTGTACGCAAAACTGCACCAAAGTAGAAGACTATAAACATGCGACGACATTGAGCGCCCAGTATACAGATGGAAAGTCATAAATATGGGCTGCTACTCTTGAATCTGAGCTGCAAGTTTTTTCCGTGGAGGAAATGCTTCGCATATATTTCTTTGGCATAGCCCATTTTTTTGGCACGTATACCTGGATAACAAAGAAATCTGTTCCATAGTTTCCAGAACAAAAAAGCTACCAAAGTTAAAAAAGGAGTTGTAATAACAAATAACGTCTAAATGTTTGGAATTAACAAACCAATAAAGAGTTTACCATTTCAACAAGGTGATTAAACTGTAATACCCTTCTATTTCCAGCTTCTGGACGTCATTACTCTACCATTTTCTTGTCGGCGCACCGACATGCTATTTCCAGCCTCCCCTCCAAAAGGCACCAAGTAAATCCTGCGTTAACTTCCAAACTCCAATTTTGTTTTCATGCCTTTAGTAATTCAGAAGCCCACCAGAACGCCAACCTTTCATCCGACGTCCCTCAACAGTTTGTGCTTCTCCTGTGAACGAATTGATTGGAAATTTAAACGAAGTGTGAGTCGTACTATTTAGAGAAGCCGTGACTAAGACCTGTGCTCGTCATTGTTTTGCCAATTTTTAAACAGTGATAAATGGCGGCGGTTAACTGAAACACCAGGATCAGCTCAGAAGCACCCAGGACGCCTTTGTTCAATGACCGGCGACAATTTTTTCGGTGGGATGGTTTAATTCTCAAGGCTAAAAATAAGCCGTCGGAGTTCATGAAATCCCAAACCTCGCAGTCTTGTTTGGACGCCGAAACCAAACGCTTGTCCATTCGCCATACATCAGCGGCTTTACAACCATCATTGGTAGTTAACGAATGCAAAGATGCTGCTGCTCACTTCTCGCCTTTAAACACGCACGTGCTTCGTTGAAAAGCCAATCGACGTTAACGACCTAGAAGGGTTCAAACGATGTTCAGCTTCTTCAAGCGCGCCAAAAAAGACCCGGACGGAAATGGATCGATCAAGGAAAAGAAGAGTAAGGAGAAGCCACCCAAAGACCACGCGTCACTTGCGAGCGCCCAGAGAGATATGTGTAAAAATAAATCCACACAAAAGCCCGAGACCGCGCCGCAAAGTGGGAATATTAGCGTCATGCCAAATATCTCAGCGGAATTCAGGTTACGCGGAGTCGGGAATGAAGCCGTGAAAACGGCTAGTGACGACTCGGTCGCGAAAAACGAAGAAGCGGCCGTGAAAGACGGAAAAGTCGACCCGACCCCGCCGAAAGACATCGATAACGGCAGTTTTCCCGACTCCGCCGAGAAAATCATGGAAGTGAGCCAAAGTGCCGCGAGCGGGCCCGCAAAGCCTTTGCCTTCTCCGATTACATCATACGCAAACGCCGTGAAAAGCGAAATCCAGCAGCGGCGGAGCTCCGTCAAGCCATGTGGTCACGGGACGCTGGCCATCACGCCTAAGATTCCCTCACCTGCCAAAAGGGACAAGGGCTTCGACACGCCACCGAGCAGTCCGGATTTGAACATGGGTGCCAAGCCGAAGTACCGCAGGGTGCACTCGTTGGAGCAGACACCGCCTGCCAAAATGGGTCCCGAACTGGAGAAGCTACAGAACGGAAGCGTCCCTCTCCTTGACGATCCCATCAATGACACTGTCAGAGCCGCCATAAAGCTTAGAGTTGCTTTGCCTTCCCCGAAACCCTCTTCAAACCTACCCTCCAAGAGCAGCAGCGAACATGCCCTAGTAAATGGAATGCAAGACGATATCGCGAAGTACGTTATCAATCCATAAGTCACATTTAGGTACATTTTTATCATAAATTTGGCGCCAAGCACCAATAAGTGCTTCTAATTTTGGGCTATTTGACGCACTGTGATTCAACATGCTCACCCACTCGAGTTGCACTGAAAAAAATATACTGCGAGCCGTTTTAATGTAGCTGTACTTTGCAGGAAAAACCTTATAAACCAGGAGGCGAAGTTTCAGAGTCAGCTGAACGACCTCTCCAAGCAGTTGTCCCTTCGAGATGCGGAAGCTAACAAACTTCGGTTCCAAATGGACGAACTGCAGCGAGACGTTTTCGCTAAATCTGCCGGAATGGAGAGTAAGTATGGATAATGTAAAACAATCTAAACATCGCTCGATTAATATAACTAATGCTAAAGAGCTCTGCAAATGTTTACGTCCCTTGATCCACATCTAAATCACCAATTGCTAGATAACACAGCAAATGCTGCGTGACAGTTACATACCGCAGCTTATTCGCCATAATTAAAACTTTCATCCGCAATACCGTGCGGCCGACTTGCAATTTATTCACGTGCAATTTCTCCTATACTGTTGTATGGATGGGGTCATGTTTTGCTCGTCTAGGGCTGCAGGCGGAGCTGCAAGCCGCCTTAAAAGAGTCCGAGTACGTCCGACAGAAGTTGCGACATGTGGAGGAAGACCTCCAGAGCTCCAAGCAGAGGAACGTGGATCTCTCCGAAGAGCTAACGCAAAAAACCGGTATGTATCTAAATATCAATACATAATCTTGCAATTATTTCTTTGTACTTCATTTACAGAAAGGTTCAATGATTTTCAATGCACCACCAATGCGAAAATCACAGAGCTTCAATCTACCATTAGAGGACTTAGAGCGAAAATCGAATCTCTAGAAATACAATTGGATTTGGTAGAAAAGGAAAAGGATAATTTAGAGAAACAAAAAACGGCTTTAATGCAACAAAGGGACGAGGAGAAAAAAGCGCTAGACGCAGCTTTAGAAAAGCATTGCAGGATAAAGCTGCTATCCAACAGAAATGGGAAGGTGACTTTGAGAAGATGCGCACCGTTAACATTGTCAAAGAACAAGAAATGTTAAATGATTTTGAATGGAAGCTAAGAGAAATAGAACAAACGTGCAAGCGGAGGATACAAGAAAAAGATAAGAAGATTGAAGAACAGCTGCAGGAAGCTTACAAAGATGCAGAAAATAAGGTGAAACAGGCTGAACAAATTATGACTCAGGTAAGTGGAATAGCGAAAACTCTTGTCAAATTTAATTACTCTGTAACTAAACCATTCAAGGTGGAAAATCTGAAGTCATATGAAACTGAAGTCAGGCAACTGAGAGGATTGACAACAGAGCAACAAAAATCGCTCGAAGGCGTAACCAGGCAAATTGAAGAAATGCGGACCACCGAGCAAAGTTTGCGAAATGAAAGTAAAAGACTGAGAACGCTAGTTGATATAGAGAAAGAAAACTTGCAGCACATGCAACGGGTACACAATCGCGAGATACTCGATAAAGAACGGCAGTTAAAGGAGACGCTGGATGACCAAAAAACAGCTATCGCTTTCTATTGGGAAGAGCGGCTGTTACAAGAATGTAGAAGGTTAAGGTCGGAGTTGGATCAACTACATTATGAAGAAAGAAGCGCCGCCATTCAATCCGTAAAATCCGAAAAGGAAGAAGAACTCGAAGAAATGAAGCAGAGATATGAAAAAAAGATACAAGACTATTTAAAGGAGGTAAATAGATCAAAGTGAGGTACGATCGAGTTGGTACAACTCTGAAAAGTGTATTGTAGGTTGCTGCCTTAAAAAGGTCACTAAAAGAAAAAGACCAATATTACCAAAAACAGTTAGAAGTCACACAGACAAAAACAGATAGAGATATGTTTGAGTTAAGAAGAATTATAGACAAAATAGATATGACGCATCATGAGAAGTTTGAAAACTTGTCGTAGAACATGAGGAAACATTAGGTAATTGATGCATTGTTTGTGTATTTTATTTTACGTTCAATTACTCCTTTATTTACAGAACAAATTAATAAAGAACACGAAAAACAATTAAAGGATTTGGAAAGCAACTGGCAGTTGCAAGTTAGTTCGATGAGAACCACGGTAGAATTGGTTAAGGAACAAATGGAAAAAGAATCTCAACAAAAAATGGAACTGCTGATCAACCAACACCGATCAGAATTAGGTATGTACAACACATTTAACAAAATTTATCCCATAATAATTGTGTCCTTTAAAGATGCCCAATGGACTAATTTGATTCATCAGAAGAACGAGGCTATAAGATTGGTTGAAGAAGAATACGTTACAAAATACAAAACCTTAGAAGAGCAATTTTATATGCAACAAAAATCACACGAATATCGCGAAATAGAGCTTTTGAAGACGATCGACAGTTTAAAAAATGAAATTACTAGCAAAGAGTCTACGATAGAGGATTTGCAAAACAACGTCGACACGTTGGAAGGAGGCATCCAAGTTCTTAACCAGGAGATGGCGTTTCATGGCGAAACCGTAAATAAAACCAAATTGGACGCCGACTACAAAATAAAGTAAGTACCTTTCGTTGTTTAAGTATTAAAGTTAAGGAATTTGAAGCATTATATGTTTAACAGCTCATTAGTGAATGTTACTTTATTTTCTGCTTTATTATATACTAATGCAGGAACTTTCTATTCCCTGTGTAGATATACTAAAGGGATTGAAAACAATATGAGCCTCCTTCTCCTCCTCTATCCCGTACTGTCGTGGTTCTTATCAGATTCCTGGCTGTTATTTTTATCTTTTATAGCTGTGTCGATGTCTTTCATTTTTTATAATAAATTTTAACAATTTGTTCTGTCATCTGCATGAATTGGAATAGTATTAGGGCACACTATATGAAGCATTTATTGTTGTATGTATCATTTTAGTAGTTTTTTCATAAATTTTGTAAAACCACATTTGTAACGCAAGCAATTAAAGTACGTTCATGTTGATCCATTTTTATTTTCTAATTCACCCCGCTGCCTCAAATCGCCTAATGTTGTTTCCTTTGCCACAAAAACAGAGGATTACAAGAAGCTATAAGAAAGTTGCAAGAACAGCAACAGAAGGAACACGAAGAGCAGCAAGCGAAGTTTAACCTCGTTCAGAAGCAGTCGCAAGCGACCATCGATCACCTCCAGCGAAAATGTCAGTGTCTTACCAAACTGTACGTAGCTTCAATTTTCTGTTTGATATCGTTAAATCTGATGTTTGCGCAGTTTTGAGGAAGTAAGAGCAAGGTATGAAAACCGGGAGTCTCGAAAGGAAGATCTGAACCTAATATCTGACCTGCGGCAAGTGATAGCGGAGCAGGAGAAGGACCTGGCATGCTTGAACGAAGAGAAGCGCTACTTCAAATGAAGTTAATGAATCTGGAAAGGTTTCTCGAGCAGCGGGGAATCACCGAGGACGACATAGTGTCGCAGATTAGGATGCGTTCTGGCAGTCCTGATGAGGATGCGGCCCCCGGCAACAACGCTGCGCCCAGTCAAATCTCGATACCCCCCACCATCCCCGAATGCGACGACGATTTTGAGGACGCCATGGCGTAACGCCTGGCGTACTCCTGGTGTTTGCTTCGAGCTGTAATGCGGTGTATCCTTCCATGTTTTCAACTGTGTATGCAATACATGTACGTAACCTCAAGCGGGTGTTCTTTTTGTTTTATTTGTTAAATATTTGTATTTGTTATGTATGTTATATGCATAACTTTTTTATTGTACGTAAATAAAGTATTTGTACAAGTTCAGTGCTCATTACTTTAAAACGGCCAATATATTAATGATAAAAACAATAATAATTATATTACACAATGTCTCTACAAGAAAGAAATGCTAACCACTAGCGAAAAATCTTTTTTCAAAAGATTGAAATGAAACTTGGACAAAGAATAATCAGAACAATAAACGTGCCTTCATGTCTTGCTTTCTTTATTTTAAGCGTTCTGTAGTAAACATCGTATCTTTGCGTAGATGAAGGTGCAGTAGATGCTTTGTTTTTATTATTTTCTGAAGCTTCAACTCCTTCTGTGAGGAAGTAATCTGTTTTTCGTATACTTTCACTTCAACGTTACTTGTAAATATGCGAAATACAAACATTTTGCTTGTTATCGCAGAAATTTCTGTGTACGAGCTTTCACTATATTTTCAAATAACTTTTTTTAGGTTTGTTAATGAATTACTCTAAAGCACAATTGGTAAAACTCTTGTAGATTTTACCCTTTTGGAGGATCTTCAAAGTCAAAGTTATACTTTCTTCCTCTACTCTTTTTATAGTTTCTATGCATTAGGGATATCGATGACTATCTTGGCTGTTATTGCTTTGTTGATCAATGCTTTGAATAATAATTTGATTGTTATATAAAACCAAGTTTTATTGTTTTGAAGGATGATATTTTTCCAACATTTCTTTATAAGCAAATTTCCTGTGAAGGTATGTAGCATGTAATGTGTCAAAATCATTAAAACTTGTATTTATTGTAGGCACTTTAATGGTGCAATTTTTACTTACCTTGATCAGCGATTATAACTATATAATAAAAGAGGACTACTAATATATAACTAAGTAGGTATTATATGTTTGAATCAATTGTCAAGTTGTGGCTTAATACAGAGTGTCGCACAAAAGGGGTTTACACTGCTTGAATGTTAATAACAAAGTATCACAGATAACCTGATGGAACTTTTTGTATCTGGATCTGTCATATTGGGTGCTTGTTGCCATTCATTTGTTTTTATTTTATTTTCAGTTTAGTTGCCAGTACTAACAAATAATTGACAAGATGGCTGGTAACCTTTTCTTTGAGCAACAGAAGTGGATTTTAAAGTGTTTTTGGAAATGTGAGAACATGAAAAAAGTGCAGAGACGATGGCTAGCAGAATTTGATACTGCGCCACCACGTATAACAATTAGGAAATTACGCGACAAATTTGAGAAGGAAGCAATTGTGTGTGATCTGAAGAAGGGACGGTGTGGCGGGAAGAAATCAGTATCGGATGAAAAAAAGATGGAAGCAGTGGTACATACTTTCACAGGATTCGCGTGGGTCGGATGTAAGTAAATCGAGTGTCCACCGCATTTTAAAGCAAGTAAAATGGAAACCTTACATTTCCAGGTTGCGTGGCACGATAAATAAGGACGATCCTGATAGACGCCTCCAATTTTGTAAGTGGATTTGAGATAATAAACAGTTGACTGATTTGATTCTTTGGTCTGATGAGACGACTTTTAAATTGAATGGAACGTCAATCGCTACAACTATGTGTACCGGGGAAGAGAAAATTTCAATCTTCTGAAAGACCGAGCTTTTAATCTTCCTGGGTTATCAATGTGGTGTCAGAGGACTTGTAGGGCCGTTCTTTTTTGAAGGAGCAGTGATAGGTGCTGTGTACCTTAACATGTTGCGGGAAGCAACTGTGCCAGCTGTCCACTAACTATACCCAGGTGAAGATTATTTTTTTTCAACAAGACGGCGCACCGTCTCCTTACCATCAAAACATTCGGCAATTCCTGGATGAAACATTTGTTGAGAGGTGGATAGGCCGATGAGGAAGTATCGAGTATCTACCCAGATCTCAAGATCTAACACCGTTAGACTTATTTCTGTGAGGAACTCTGAAGAACACTGTTTATACCACGCAATCACGTATGCTGAATTCTACAAGAGAGGCGATTATAACTGCCTGTGAATCAATTTCTATGGAAAACATATTACAAGTTTGTCGATCTGTTACACAGCATTCCAGACGATGTATTTTTGCTAATGGAAGACATTTTAAACATCTTTAACATTAGATCACCAGCAATGTTTTGAGCATTTTTGTGACTTAAAAATAGTACATTACGATACGAGTGCGCAAAGTAGCAAATCACCTACGAGCGCACGAGTATCGTATGCTATTTTTCCTATTGAGTGCGCAAAGTTCTATACTGCGGTGCTGCGTGGGCTGAGGGGATGGCCGTGTAAAGGGGGGTTCGGGGGGGGGGGTAGAGGCAAAGCCCTCCCGATTAAAAAAAATGTAAAAAGCTGTTTCAATATTTTTTTATAGACACCATACTTTTCAATGTACACGTTCAAAAAAATATATGAAGCGAGACCTGCCTCGCGACCTGATGTTCTCTGCTGTACTAAAAAAAAAAACAGTGAGTGAGAAGACAAAATATAGGTGCAGGTTTTGACAGGTCTACTTAGTAAGATCAAGCTAGCGAGATGTAAACAAACCGGCGCTCGAGTTTAACGGCTCTCGCGAGGCATTGTGTGTATAGCAACAGTGACGTACGTATGGCTCACTGTCGGTATACGCGCGCGCCTTCTTATACTTTCCCGCACGCTCATCTACTTTCCCGCACGCTCAGCTACTTTCCCGCACGCTCAGCTACTTTCCCGCACGCTCAGCTGTAGGGATAAAAGCGTGCGGGAAAGTAGTAGTTTGCACACGTGCAAATACGTGCGCAAACTCGAACTTTGGAAAAATTATATTTTTGTTCGAGTTATTAAAGTTCAAACAGTCTAAACTTCTTTTGTGGGACATTCTGTATATCAAATACAACTGTACTTTGATACAAACTTTTATTTTGTATAAATATGTATTTGTATTTTTGATTTGTTGTAGATTGATATGTTTATTCTTATTTTGTTAGAAATACCAATTCAATATTTTACAGTTTGTGCAAGGTTATGATATTAAATATTATATAATATATCTTAATTTAAAGTGGCGTGGAGAAAATCGTCTAGCTTAGTAGCCAGTGTTGTTTTCATTTGAGGTTAGTAAGTCACGGGAATGGACCCGTCATATTGAGAAAGTGGTCTACAAATCGGTGACAACTCTAGCAGTTGTTAAACGGATGTACGACAAGTCGTGGGGGTTAAAACCAGGAATGGTGCACTGGTTGTACACCAGAGTGGTTAGACCTTCTCTTAAATACTCAGTTTTGGTCTGGTGGCCCAAAGTCACACAAGAAACCACCAAACTAAAACTAGGCAAGGTACAAACACTTGCCTGTTTGCGCATTACAGGGGCGATGAGAACCACGCCCACTGCAGCAATGGAGACTCTTCTAGACCTCCCACCTCTGCACATAGTAATTCAGGGGGAGGCAAGATTGGGTCACTACAGGCTGTATCATTCATTGTACAAGACACACACGGGTACAGGTCATACAAAAATAATTTATAGTCTGGGAGGCTCTCTGCTTGAAATGAGGACGGACCACATGAACTCAAAAATATGTGACGACTCTCTATTCGAGGCAATCATGCAGGATCGAGATAGGAGCGAGACTTTTAGACAGGCAATTGCACCTGGTAGCCTAATCTGGTACACAGATGGTCCTAAAACCGAGCTGGGCACGGGAGCTGAAATATATGCTGAGTTTTCCCCTGGGTCAACACGTTTCTGTCTTTCAGACAGAAATATACGCCATACTACAGTGTGTGCGCAAAAACGGTAAGAGGGCTTATAGGAGCAAGCGGATCTATATTATATCATACAGCCAGGCAGCTTTAAAGGCTTTATCAAGCACTAAAGCATCATCTAGACTGGTATGGGAATGCATCAACGAACTCAATGCACTGACAGAACACAACTCGGTGAAACTGTTATGGTCACCTGGGCATTGTGGTATCTACGGCAATGAGAAAGTCAATGAATTGACCAGGCAGGGATCTAGTGAGGCTTATATAGGCCTAGAACCTGCTTTAGGAATTTAACAAAGTGCCATCCGAAGCTTTATTAACGAGAGGACACGCACTCATCATCGAATGTACTGGAAGAACCGACCAGGACATTATTTCATCAAAACCTTTAATAAGGGATCTTGCCAAAAGAGAGCTGCAGAACTCCTTAGCCTAAATAGGCCACAGCTAAAAATAACCACAGGGTTTCTTACAGGATATGCGACTGTGAAAGAACACCTCTGGAAAATTGGTAAATTCAATGATGACCTTGCATGCAGACTTTGTAGCAAGGAATCAGAAACAGCCTTACAGATCCCATGCAAGTGCGATGCGCTGTGCAGGAAAGGGCAACATATATTAGGGAAACCAATCCTGGAACCGGAACCGGATCTTCTTTAATTTTCATCTTTTCCGCATACCCTCGTCAGTCGGCAAACTTTTCTCCTTGCTTCCTTTTAGTTTTTCTTCCTTTCGTCAAAAATATTTTTGATAAAAATGTCCAGCATTTCTCATCTAATATTTTTGACCAGTTTTCGTTGTTTTTTTTACTTCTAAACATCTGGCGAATATCGCTCTAGATTTTCCAGGATTTTTGTGTAAGATTTCATCACCTTCTAGGGATCGCTTTTGCCCAAAAGCGTCACAGAGTTTTTGTAGTGGAAATTTATAGTATAGTCTTCATTGTTATCTAGCGTCGTACTATAACAAACGCATATTTTTCTCAAATTGGCGGAACAAAGCTTACAATATTTTCATGGAGATCAACATCATATTTTGATGTAATATCATTAAATACACATAGGTACACTCAATTTTTCGAGAAGAAAAAGGGTTTTCTGCACCTGCATAAAAAGTATACATAATTTTGAAACTGTGAAGAAACTCCAATTCCATCCTTTTTTTACTTTCCTTATCCTATAATAAGGAAAGTAATGTAATCGGCGGAAATTTGACCTACCCAGTTTTTCACATTTCTGGACGAAATATAGTCTCAGGACAACAAAAAAGTTGGTTTTAGCCATTGGTTCGTGTGTGTGTGTGTGTGCGCATGTGTGTGTGTGTGTGTGTGTGCATGTGTGTGTGTGTCTGTCGGTCTGTCAGTAAACAGGATATCTTGAGAACCGTAAAAGCTAGAGATTTAAAATTTGGTATGCAAGTTACTTGTAGGTAAGGGACACAGTGCGAAGCTTTTGGTAAAAATCGGCCAAGTCGTTTGGTCGCAAGGTCGCAAAATCGGTCGCAAAGCGGTCGCGAATCTAAACGGTTGAAGATACAAAAAATTTATGAGGATAAAAATGGTTTGTTATCATGAGATAAACATAAATTTAAAATAAAAGTTGGTAAAATAGGAACTCGAAAAAAATTGAAGCTCAGGATTTTTAATATACCGGGTGTTCATAAAATATTTCGGGAAATTTATATTACCGGATAGATCAAACCGAGACGAACAAAAAATTACAATGAAATTTTTTGATCCGAACTCAAATAAATAAGTTATAGCCGATTAAAAATTAATTAAACGGACCAATCACAGCGCGCTCGGAAAGCTACCGGGCCGACTGTGGGAGGACGGGGAGCGCTTGGCCGCTAGGAGGGAGCACGCAGGCGATAATGGCGAAGGCCGTGCGACCGAGCTCGCACGGTTACCTTCAGTGACGTAGCAAAATTTTAAGTACGAGTCAATTATTGTCTTGTACTGTTTATTTTAATCAGCTTTCGAGTGTTGGACTCGCGCCTCGTCCTTTTTTAAAATAACAAGTTCCGAGACGAGAGCAGCGCAGGGCCGAGACGATAGACCCGGTATAATATATAATAATAGAATAAGGAAAGTCGTGTGATGTTCACACCAGATTTTTTCATTATCATATCGTTGTACAGCAAATTACTACAAAAAACACATCATCACCTCGGAATTGTCACGCCATCTCTATAATAATAATATAAAAATATCCTCTCCATTATTCTTGCTTTCCTCTCACAGGAAAAAAATATTGGAATTCAGGAAATAGAAGAGCATAAAATATTATGTGATTCCTTATGTAGGTGTATTAAGTTGTGACTTATTTCAGGAAATAAGATCAACATTCATACTATGTACCGTATTTCTTCCGATAGAGCCCCGGAGCTCTGTTTGCAAAAGCAAAAGCTCCTAGGACCCAAAAGTCGGGCTTTATTCCCAGTGACCGAAAATTTGGGGAATATTTCTGGTTTAATGTGCTACATTTTTACAAAGACTCTTACTATTTTGTGACTTTTATGTAGATAGATGTTTATTGTAATCCATATAGTTTGGTAATATTTCATCAAATTGAGTCAAAAATAGTAAAACAAGGTTGAAAATATCCACTTCAAATAATATATTATGAACCAGTGATGACAGTTGTCCTAAACTCAAAATGGTATTTACTGCTAATATATGGTAGAAACTGCTTTGAATGTTCAAAACTTTTCTTGTCTTACTCTATGAATACGGCTATGCGAAGGATAAGTAATGCATGCTAAAACGTTTTTTTTTTTAATCTTCTCGGAGATTATATATCAACTAAACATTTTATCAACTCAGCCTACTCAGCAAGCATATTTCTTTTAGGATCTTATATTTCATGAAATGCGTTGGGTTGCAATCTGAGAGCTATCAGTGCATATTCTGTAAGACACGTATTAGCATACACCTGCTCATAAAGCCATACAGATGCAGTTAGTTACTTTGTCACTGAAAAATTCTGATTTATGCGTTATTCTCTTGTTACTTGTTAGATTTCCCGAAACGTCAACCACCAATGCTTACTTCTCATTGAATCAAATGCAGATGCGCAGTTAGAAGTTGCTGAAGGGCAAAATATGAACTTGAAAGATTCCGAATCCGGTGTTAGTGATAGATTCATGCCTGAACTTTTTGCAGGAGTTCCAGCAGTTCCGGAGAACTGAATCGAGCTCGAAGATGCTTTATCGGACGAGGATAAACTACCTGTGCTGGAAAGATTTGAGCCTGAGGATAAACTGGAAGAACAGGATGACATCGCCATGGATGGAAAAAACACCACCAAACAACAGAGTCAGAACGTTGGTTCACTGAAACTACAAGGAACAACCGAGCTTGTCTGATTTAGTCACAGAGGACTTAACCATCTCTGAAGTTTTTTGCTTCTTTTACCAATGATTGCATTGGCCACCAAATTATCTAAACTTTTGATCAAAACCATTCACAATTACCCCCAAAATGCTGGTTTGAACTGGACGTTATGGAACTGAATGCCTTCTTTAGGATGAAAGAAGAAAATGGGAGAAATTGTATTACTCTAAACGGAATCTGACTGTTGACGAAACTTTTATTATCTCCTATGGACAGGCAGCATAAAAGTCTTTATGAAGACCATACCGAGAACATATGGCCTAAAGGTGTAGACGGTGGCAAATAACATTCAAGGAATAAGAGTAGTAAAGGATTTGGTCGAACCCTATTATATCTACCGTATATCGAGACAAAGCCATCACTCAGGAAGACGACCCCGATAGGAAGCCTTTCATTTTGTTAGCCTACAACACCCTTAAATATGGGGCCAACATTGCTGACCAAAGCATAAGAGATTGTTCCTATCAAAGAGCAACTCCTGGCTGACGCTGTTGCTCATATCATCAAACTCTTTAAGGATAAACATCCACACTGCCTTCAAACTTATCAATTTTTTAAGAGGACTCCTTTAAAGCAACTCGTCCAACATCAGCCTGAACGAAGGGTCCGAAATACTTGGCAAAAGGATGTTTGAAGATCCATGTGTGAACTAGCCAAAAAATTGGCATTCGCAACCCACAATTCAAAATATTCCACGGGCAGGTTTCAAACAGTGGCAAGGTCCTCTATGCGGGTTTGATCCAGAAATTTGTCTGAAACGGCCGAAGAACAATAACTCCTGTGAACACTGCAACAAGCTAATCTGCAACAACCATAAAATCCTCTCACGTTCCTGCCATCATTGCAACGATAATCAACAATAATAGTTTTGTCAACATTATTTAGGATAGGTTAGGTTAGGTTTTCATTTAAATCCAAATTGTAAATTTATAGATTTTTTGGCTAACCTGGGAGTCTAGATCCCCTTTTATTTATTTTATTTTGTTAGTCTTGTATTGTTAACTTTTTCTCAATTTTTAAATATATTTAATTATTGTTAATTGTATAATGGGTCGAATTAGGGTCCACCTCCCAAAATTTAGATAAGTATTATGTAAATGTAATATAAGTTTAGAAATTTTGTTAATAAGAATTAGACACTCTTTTTTTTTCAACTCATATATACCGTCGTAAGCATTTTTCTTTCTGTTTAAATCCATTTTAGTTCATATACGCCTCCATAAGCCACTTTGCACCGATATTATCCATTTTCAATCCATATATGCCGTCATAGGCCACTTTATACCGATTTATACCACTTTTATCCACGTACAACTTTTCCATTGCTTCTTTTTATAGGAATCTTTAGAGCCGATGCCGTTTTATGAATTTCATAACCTATTCTTTCAACAGATGCAAATATTTGTGGAACAGCCCAAACTGATCTCAGCAGATGAAAGTCTATTGATTACAAATGAGCCTTTTTTAGAATCTAGATATGGAAATTTCGAGATAGGATTACCCTATGATTCCACCCTAGAGTTCGAAATCCTGCGTTGCTGGGTCTGAAGTTTAGTTCAGTAAAATCTTTTCTTCAAACTGCACTGGACTCTTGTGAGGGGCAATCTTTCGAAGATTTAGACATGAGGGGCAGGAGGCTTATTGTTCTGTAGGATGTGGGTTGGTTGGAAGCTTTTCCAGGCTTAGCAGTCAGGATGATCTAAGCAAATTTCCATTTAATCGGAAAATAAGCGAGTCTTAGAATATTACTATAGATAGTGGTGAGAAGCTCTAACACCTTGAACGGAAGCTGTTGCAAGATTTATCCTGCTATAAGATCATAACCTGGGGCTTTTCGAGGATTGCGTGTTGAATTTGTCAACGGACTTCAGCTGAAGAGAACGGTGCAACTGGTAGATGTAGCTAACTCGGAAAGTCTAGGAACATTTTAATTTCGGTGTCATCGTTATGTCCTTGAGAAAGTAGGGTAGAAATATATTGGCAAGATATTCGCCAAGAGTATCTGCTTTTTCCTTATTTATTCTAGTCCAGCCGTTATCAGATTTTTGAATTGGTGGGATTGCTACTACTTTATTGGCTCACATATGGTGTGATCAGAAGGAGATAGCTGTGAAATATAATCTTTGAAGGATTAATTGTGTGCTGCTAGTAATGCGGTATGCAATCGATGAACGAGTCTTCATCTTTTCTGGATCTTGTTCTCTGCAATTTTTTCCGAGTTCTACGTTTCTTTACAATAAAGTCTCGTATATAGTAAGAGATGTTAGTTACTTCAGGAGTGCTCTTAGTAGGAGTAGAAGTGGCCTGCCATGTAACTGCATGGAGCATAATGGTCAACTATTGTGTGGCAGCATGAAGATCCCAACTGTCTTTAATTCTAATAGCTAGAATGAGATTTTCGTCCAGATAGGTTCTAAAGTGATCCCAATCTATATATTTAATACAAAGTTTCAGGGGTATGTCTTTGGTGATTATAGTTGTACTTATAGTAATGATGACGGGGGACTGATCAACGTAAAGGTATTGGTTCGATTCTGCTTTAGTATATATATTTGCTATACCGTTGGTAAATGCATAGTCCAAATGGTCAGGTAGTTTGTGTGAATCGCTGGGCTAGCAGGTAGATTCTCTAGTCGACAAATAGTTGTAGTTGCTCTTATGTATTGCTTTTAGGAGGTTGCGTCCTTTTCAATTAGTTAGTCTTGAGCCGCAAGCTATGTTTTCGCATTTCAGTCGCCTCCTGCTAAGAATCTGGTACCTACAGACTTAAAGAAATCTTTATACTCATCACTTAAAATAGCATACCTCGGAGGGCTGTATACTGCTGCAACTACAAGCGGGTATGACAGACTGTAAACTTGTATACTTGCACTTTGGATTTTTTCTGTTTGGTAGTGTTGGGCTATATGATAAAGAATTGTATTTTTAACAATCACGGCTGAGTTACCATGAGCTTTTAGTGCTGTCCTGAGTTTCAGAAATAAGCAGTATGTCTATTTGTTGTAGCTATAGGAAAGTTATTACTTCGGAAACGTGGTTAGCAATGCCATTAGCGTTCCATAATGCAATACGCAGTAAAGTTGTTATTTTGGAGCTAAATTGTTAATAACTGTGGAAAGCATGTTTAATATTATGGCTATTTTGGTTTAAGAGTTAGGAGAACAGTATTTTAAATTATAGAAGAAAATGTTATAGCGTCTCATGGATGTTCATCTGGTAGGCAGGATCTGGAGGGTTGTCATTTTTTTGAGCCGAGATTGGAGGATAAGTAGGAACTTTTTGTGAATTGTTGGTGGTCTCTATGGAGGTTGTTATGTTGATTTTGAAGAGGAAAAAAATTATGTTTGTTTATAGCGGGAGGAAGTTATTGCGGATGAGTTTTGTTTTTATTCCTCTGAACGGCATGTTTCTGGTTCTTTAGAGGTCCTTATAAACTGTGCAACCTTTGTAGTTGGTCAAATCGCCTCCACCACATAAGACACACTTAGTTGGGATGTTGGGATCTTTCTTGTATGTTGAAGTATTGTGTTTACCAACGCCCTTGACACAGGTAAAAGGTTTATTGCAATATGTTTTCGTATGTGCGTAGTCTTAGCATCTCAATCATTGGGGAATATTTTTCTTTCTGGGTGGTTCAATCGAAATAATTATGTTACTGATATGTTTTATATCAAAGATTTTCTTATTGTTTTCGTTAGGTTCAAGATTTACCATGAAAAGTTATATATTATAGTGTTGCGGACTTTACAACCTTGTTTGCCTAGTTTATTCTTGATGATATATGGGAATACAATAATGTAATGGCTACTATGTAAGCTTTATTCTCTTTCAGCTGGTATGTGTGGTAAACAATGTCTTTACATTTAAGATGCCCCGTTAATTAATGTGTGTGTGTGTGCTGCGCGCGTGCGTGTGTGTCTGTGTGTGTGTGTGTTTAGTTGGTGTGAATTTTTTTCCTTTTTTGACTACCTGTCATTCGTACTTGGGATTTGGCGATCTTTCTTTATCGTTATCATTGTTTGTGTCATCTGGATCGGTATCAGCCTTTACGTTCATTTGGGTACTCAGATAATCCGAATGATTGTCGGCGGTTGATTCTGCATTGTTTTGTTGATTTAAACTGGATTTCACTGCTTGTGATAGTGCGAAAGGTGGTGAGATTACTGCTTTATTATGAGGTACAATTGAAGATTTAGGGTCGAGTTGGGTTTGTTATTAGGTGAGTGGATAGTCTTAAGTGCATGGAATACTAAAGTAAAGCCGTAATTTTCCGACGCAATTTAATTATTAATAGATGTTCTTGGCGCCGGTGGACCGAAGCCGTGCGCATTTCCGTTCGGAATGGTTATGATATGTTTACATTTAGTTAATAAACTAAATAATATGTACGTACGATTCTAATGTTATTTCGTGAATATAAAGAAGACCTTTAATAATATTATCAGTGTGTGGCACCGCATTTTCCAAGATAACATAACGCGTTGAGCGTATGTTTACTCCAAAAAAGCGCATAAGCGGCTGTTTAGAAATGGGAACCAAATTTATTTTCCCAATATTTTTTGCAATTGACTTACATTTTCAATGTTTGTGAACCAACTATTTTTTTATCTTCTTCTGCTTGTACCATATCCTCATTGGACGTTGGCGATCAGTCTGGCCCATCTATATTTCTCTGCCATCCTGATTTTTCTTGGGAATATAATGAGGTAGTTTGCCGTTGCTTTCCTCATCGCAGTGTTACAGCCGGGTGTATCATAATTTGATAGCCACCTGTAAGTATATGATGACAAGCCTGTTACCGAAGTCATTCTTCTGCAGCCTTGACTCATTAATGACACAGCTGCTTCCTATGCCATGCTAGTTTTGGTCCGCCCCTGGTATTTCATTTCCCAGGTACCACCCATATCTGGGAGGCATTCCCCTATCCGCCACCTGGGGAGGCGCCCGATGGGGGACTAGCAACCCCACACGGGATTTTTTTATAGAAAGATGCAATATTTAATACTCTAATCCGAAATCGATTTACAATTGTGGTATTAATTCATGACAAATCTGTAAGTTTATTTCAACTTTTAATTTTGTAGGGCAGTCTTTGATTATATTACTGCCGCACTTTTTCGCTGCATTACGTTTATCCAACATTTGCTGTCTTCAGGAGTTATCATTCTAAACTTTTGTTGTTTCCTGGAGAAGGTAGAAAAGCAATTTGATATTATTCATTTAGCAGTCTAGTACACAGTGCTTCATTCTGCTAAAAGTTGTTGAACCAGTGATTTAGTCTGTAAAACCTTTTCCTGATATTTTTACTATAATATTGCCTTTTACTATATTCTCGGTTATCCAACACTATATCGCTCATATTACACACTCGTAGGATGTTTTTTTGTTAGCTTGGCGTATTTTGGTCGCAGGACGACAACTAACAAACTTTACTTATCATTCCCTAAAGTTCTAATTCAGGTTTTGTCTTTCTCTAGTCACTAAGTTGAATTTTTGTGATCTATAGTCCAATTTGTTGAATTATATTTGTTTCTGTATTTTCTTGTTTCTTTTGACTCTGCAGTTACTGATTAGTAAGAAATTTTAATATTTTATTAATATTTTCTAAGTTTTGTCAACGATTTTGCAAAACAAAACAAAAATCTTGTCTATTCTGCAGTGCAATTTTTTCGACCAAAAATACGTTTTGTCGTATAGAAGATATTTTCTCTTCTGTTCAAATTTAAATACCCCGAGAGCTTCGGGGTATAACAACAAAACCTACAATTAGGGCACACAATAATCTTACGTCTTTATAACTGTTTGAGACCAACTGTATGAGACAATAATAATACCACAAATAAAAAAAAGGAAAAAGTACTTTTGCGTAACAGCATTGTGTATTCACGAAAATAAAAATAAATTAAGGAATAGCTAAAGTAACCAAACAATTCTCCTAGCTAATAGATCAAATAGTAAAAATATCAAAAAAAAAATTATTTAAATATCAATTTTTTTTTGTAATGATACGATCACTTCCAATTTGGCTAAAAGTGACATACAGGGGTCATTTGTAGATAAAAAAAATTTGAGTGTAACATATTCAGTTTCGCTTAGAGCGTTTCTTACTCTCTTATTTGCTCATTAACATTACGATAATTTGTCGTCAAGGCACTTCATTTATTTTTATTTCCAATTTGTCCATGACGTGGATATCGTTAATGATTTTTCCCATTACTGGATGCTCATATTTACTGTTTTTATTAGTGTTAATTTTATTTTTATGGCTTTTTTCTTTAATACTTCTGAAATATAATTTATTAGTCTTAGGGCTTAATTTTCTGTCTGAAAATTAAAAATTGTATCATTTTTCTTAACTTATGTTTTAAAATATAAAACATGCTAATAATTTTACCATTCAAAATTGACAAGACAATTTTTAAATTATTTAAGCTAATTTATATATTTTTCCTTCCTAGCTTATAGTGGAGCATAACAAGACATAGTTTTGAAGAGTACGAACCTCGTTGGTTATCTTGTGTTTCTACGTGTTTTTTAGGTCATATTTTTATCTTTTTTTTTAATAGAACTTTTACCTGCTCAACAATATACATTGTTATACAAAGTATGTTTGACAATTAATACTTAACGAAGGGAAATAACAGAATGGTACCTAATAACCACTTGAAATAGCTGTGTTAATAGTCATTTGGATTTACCATTTGATCACATAGTTAATTGAGAATTAATTGCACTTAGACATCAAGACTATCACTTACGTATTTTGATCAAATAGTTATTTGGAGATTAGTCCGCACTTAGTCATCACCACTATCACTTAAGTATATGTCTTGGGGTAACTTTCGTTTTAATCGTCTATGAATACTTCTTTGGCCTAGTTCATAGAAGGTGGCACCATTGCAGTTGGTAAGGTTGTCATGGAAGGTTTTAGTCAGTTTTGCAATATGTTCTTGAATTGTGGGCATGTTTAATTCGTGATGAAGTTGTTGATTTGTAATGAACCACGGGGCGTTGACTGTTGTTCGAAGAATTTTATTTTGTAACGTCTGGATTCGGTTGAGATTGGTTTTGGAAGTGTTAGCCCATATCACACATCCGTACAGAATCAATGGACGTATTAGAGATTTTTACAAGAGCGTCATGCATTCGATTGTCATAGTGGATTTTTTATTTATGATTGGGTAGAGCTGGATTAAACGCGTGTGGCCTTCGTTCAGCGTTTTTAATATATGGTATTTCCATGTGAGCCGAGTATCGAGATGGATACCCAGATATTACACGGGCTCGTCTTTGGCATTCCATTGTATAGTATGTCCTTTGATTGTAATTAACGTTGGATTTTTGATAATTCTAAGTGTGAATATTTTCGTAGTACACTTGGAATGATTAATTGATAGATTCCATTTCATGAACCATCTGCTTAGTGTATTGGCGGCAGTTTGTAATTCGGCTATTGCTTGCTCTAAGTTTTGATTTCTAGTTAACACGACCGTGTCATCTGCGAACATTGCTAGGTTTGCATTGAGAACAGGAAAGTCATGCATGTAGATGTTGAATAAAATGGGACCTAGTATACTCCCTTGTGGAACCCCTGCATGTATAGCTCTAGTAGTTGATAAGCTTGCCTGTATCTTGATTGCATATGTACGATTTTCTAGGAACGAGAACAATATGGATTTTATGTACTCAGGTAGTTGAAGACGTACTATTTTATATTTTAAGCCATCGGTCCACACTCGATCGAATGCTTGAGCTATGTCTAAAAACAAGGCAGTAACGTATTGTTTGCTTTCAAATCCTCGTTCGATTGATTCGATCATGCGCTGTAGTTGATGGCAGGTGGAGTGGCCTTTTTTGAATCCAAATTGAAAGGTGGGAACAATACTCAGTTTTATTACCTCTTCATTAAGCCGGTGATATATGACCTTTTCGAAGAGCTTCGAGATTGTAGTTAGAAGACTAATAGGTCGATAGCTAGTAATATCTTTCTTGACTTTGTTTGGTTTGGGAAACAGTAGAATAATTGCATGTTTCCATGCATTCGGAAAATAACCAATCCTTAAGCACGCATTAAATGTGGTTGCTAGGTATGCCAATGCTTTTTTGTAAGCTTTTAAGTATGACATTAGGTATTTTGTCATATCCTGGCGATTTATTTATTGGAAGACTTTTAATTATTGATGCGAGTTCTCTAGGTGAAGTTGATTTGAAGTTTGGTTCTATGATTGGCTGGTGAGTTTCTACATAGTTGATGGCTATATTTCTAAATGTTGGATCTGCGTGATTTTCAGATGTGAAGGTTTTTCTAAATGATCTGCGAAGGCTTCACATTTTTCTTCATCGGTGTTAAATGTTTGCGCACCTGAAGAAATTGGAGGCATCACTTGTGGCTGACGTAGGATACGTTTGGTCGTCTTCCATAGTCCGGGATCTCTTGGTTCAAGATTACTAATATTTTTTCGTAAGTCTCTATTCGGTGGGCATCTAGCTCCTTCTTTATTCGATGTGACAAGTTATTTACCATATTTTTGGTTACGGGGTTTCTAGTTCTCTGCCATTCCCTCCGCAGTGTGCTTTTTGTTAATTAGATCCACTATGTGTTTGGGTGAATAATGATCAATGTGTACTCTTCGTTTGTACGTGGTGGTAGTGGCCTTGTTGACACTGTCAGTGATAGTTTTGTTACGTGTGAGATAGTTTGATCTATTTGATTTGGGGTTTGAAGGTTATTAGGATACTTAAGTCGTTGGTCAAGGATATTTTGAAAAGCGTTTCAATCTAGTAGTCCATTTATGAGTTTCGGTTCTTGGATTTGTTTTGCTGGTGTCAGTAAAAACGAGATTATAATTGGTAGGTGGTCTGAATCTAGTTCAGTGCATACTTGTTGGAAGATTTGTTTGCTGAAGATTTTTGTGGACAACTATGTCAAGTATATCTGGTCTGTGATCGTCTCTGTACGGGTAGTGTGTAGGTTCGGCTGGAGCTTCTATTTGGAAAGCGTACGTTGATGCTAGGTCGTAAAGTTTGTTTCCAGCAGGGTTGTCTCTCTGCATCCCCATATCGTGTTTTTTGAATTCATGTCTCCTATCAGAAGAATGGGTTCGCTTGGATTAAATATGGTAGAGATGTCGATTTCAAGAAGTTGTTTGTTGGGTTGTTTGTAAGCACATATTATGGTTATAGTAGTATCGTTAGTTAATTTGATTTTCACTCCAACTGTTTCGAGGTTTATCGTGTTAATTGTTTGACATTCATGATGAATTATGTTGCGTTTTATGATAATGGCTACTCCTCCTGATGCAAACCTGGCTTCTCTATCTGCGCGGTAGATCTGATAGCCGGCAATTTTGAATTGATCTGTGTTGGCTAAGTCTGTTTCAGAGACGCACGCTAAATCCACAGAATGTCTCTCAAGAAAAGATTTAAATAGAGTTAATTGTCTTTTGATGCCATCCGCGTTCCAGTTTAGGAGTTTTAATTGAATTATAGTCTTATTTTTGTGATCCATTGAAAAGGGAAGGAAGGAAATTTGATATTATGTATTGCTTGATTTGTTCTAAGATAGGTTGAATGAGTTGCAACAGGGATGACAAGATGGTGTTGAGGAAGGGTTGGGTTTCGGGTGATGTAGAATTTGTTTTTGGGAACCAGGATACGTTTGGTTGGAAGGTGTTGACGTTGACACGTCCTTGCTGTTCGAAAGTAAAGCGAGAACTCCATTTTTATCTTGAGATATGCTGTAACTCTTCAAACCTAAATTAAACTCCGTGGTTTTGTTTGGCAATTTCAATTCTTTTTGACTACCAGAACTTTTTTCAACTTTATCTATATTTACAATCTGCCTTGTTAGAACAATAAGGAAATTTTGTGATCACAATTACATTGATGTACATGTTGGCAACCTTCCCAATGAAAGACTCCTTTAAGAATCACTTATTTGGTACATTAAATAGATGTAACATATTATTAGATACTTATATACATACAAAAGCAAAAGAAAACGAGGCAAAAGAAAAATGTGCGGAAATAGAAACCTCACAAGCGAGACATGACAATTTTAATATATATAAGAAAATTAACGAGGTGACTGGGAAATATAAAAAGAGAACTGTGAACAAACTAGTGAATGAAGAAGGGAAAATTATTATCAATAAAAATGAAATCAGTGAAACATGGAAAAAATATACAGAACAGCTATTTCACGATAATAGACCAAAACCTCTCCAGATAAACAGCGAAACCGGACCAAAAATACTAGTAGAAGAAGTACAAAATGCAATAAAAAGTATGAAGGAAGGCAAAGCACCTGGTCCAGACAACATACAGACAGAGTTTTGAAACTCCTAGATGAAGAAAACGTGAAATGGCTGACAGATCTATTCAACTATATATATGACACTGGAAAATACCTATAGAATGGCTTAAATCTGAATTAATTCTACTACCTAAAAGCCAGGAGCTAAGAAGTGCAACGAGTATAGAACAATAAGCCTCATGAGCCACCTATTAAAATCATTTCTAAAAATAATTCATAAGAGAATATACAAACTATGCGAAGAACAAATAGCACCTACACAGTTTGGATTCAGGAACGCAGTCGGAACACGCGAAGCCCTATTTAGCATTCAAGTATTAATTCAACGTTGCAGGGATGTAAACTGCGATGTATATGCCTGCTTCAGACTTTCAAAAGCTTTTGATAGAGTCCAACATCAAAAGATGATAGATATTTTAAGAAACATAGGACTAGACGAAAAGATCTAAGAATTATTATAAATCTATATTGGAATCAGACGGCATCAATGAAATTAGAAGAAGAAAACATCGTAGATATAAAAATCCAGAGAGGGTGAGACAGGGCTGTGTACTGTCTCCGCTATTGTTCAACCTTTATTCAGAATACATCTTCAGAGAAGCGTTAGAAAACACAAATATAGGGATTCTCTTAAATGGAGAAAGATTAAATAACATCAGGTACGCAGACGACACAGTCATTTTGCTGAAAAGTTAGAGGACTTACAAGTACTATTAAACAGAGTAACAGAATGTAGTCAGAGACAGGGCATAGACATCAATATAAACAAAACGAAATTAATGATCATCAGTAAAATAATATACCCAGATGTCAACTCATGATAAACCATATACCTATAGAACAAGTGGAAAAGTATACTTACCTTGGTAGCACCATTAATGACCAGTGGGATAACTCACAGGAAATAAAGATCCGCATTGAAAAGGCTAGAGCCGTGTTCAACAAAATGAGTACCATCTTCAAAAGCCACAATTTAACAATTAATTCAAAGATGAGATTTCTGAGATGCTACGTCTTCCCTATCCTTCTTTATGGAGTAGAGTCATGGACCCTGACAAAAACAACAGAAAAAAGGCTGGAGGCATTTGAAATGTGGCTCTATCGCAGAATGTTAAGAGTGTCATGGATAGAGAGAGTCAGGAATGACGAAATTCTGCAAAGAATGGAAAAAAAAAGAAATACTGACTATAATAAAAACAAGAAAGCTCCAGTACCTAGGACACATTATGCGGAACGAAAACAAATTCCAACTACTTCAAGTTATACTGCAGGGAAAAGTACAAGGCAAAAGAGGTCTGGGTAGAAGAAGGATATCATGGCTTCAAAACCTGCGAACATGGTTTTCTATGACCACAACACAGTTATTCAAGACAGCAGTCAACAAAATTATAATAGCCCAAATGGTTGCCAACATCCGGAACGGATAGGAACCGCAAGAAGAAGATATACATACACATAAAAATTAGGTATATAGATATTTAACTTTACTAAATCAGTCCGGTAGGCCAAGAGGGTTATGTTTTACAATCTATTTGTTGTGTTGCTGTCTAATAGATTTACAGAGAGGATGTTGCTGTAATTTTCTAGACGTACAATATATTTTTTACCCACGCACTTCACTATTTTTTCACCGTTTACATTTTAAGGTCACGATAGGTGACTTCGTTTTTCGCATACCAAGTTGCGTTGACCATCGTCTTTAACGTTTTTGATTGAAACCTTTAAATTATCTCTAGATTTGAGTTGCTCGAGGTTCCTCACAGTTGTAATGTTATCTATTGATTAGAAATCTAAAGAGTGAAGCATAAGTTTACATGCAATTTGACTGAAATGAAACTTTGAGAGGTAAGTAACTGGTAACAAATGTACGCAATTTACTAATGGTAAAGTTGTATCCGGTTAAATCTTTTTAAATAAGTCAAAGAATCTTAATAAAAATTATGTCAGTCAAAAGACTGTACTAAGAAAAATTAAATAACTTATAGACCATGGTAATGCAGGTTGAAGCAGCCATATACCATAAACCATTCTTTTATTATGACTTAAAAAAACATGATTGTAGTATTCCCTTCTCCCAATCATGGTGGGCTTGTATTAATGTGAACCGAGTAAAGTAGGATAATTATAAAAAAGGAACTATTTTTCGTACCTGAGATATTTTGTTGATATGAATTAAAGTCGCTAATAGAAAATTACATTAGCCTACGGTGTACGAATTACAGCGTCCACGTTGGACGTTATTAATTAATTGCAAACACCACACATTTTGGCGACAAATGTGGGATATCCAAAAGCGATAAGGATTCTCATCGCAGTTTAAATTGAAGGAGAAGTTCCAGATCAGAGTATTGTCGACTAATAGTCAGTTGCAGTAGTCAGAGTGTCTGTTATTAGGAGCATTAAGGAATTTCCAGCTAGCGTCCGATGACCTTCAACAGTTTTCTAGTGGCCAATGCGATTGACCAGAAAAAAGAAGCGGATCGATGCCTAGCTATTTTCCTCTGCAGTATTGGAATAGCTACCTTTCACGTAGTCCAACCTAGTAGCAGCGGATGACCCAGTCTCCAAACTTCTCGCCGCAGTCTTGAAGCATCGCACCGAAGTCCCTTGCGGAATGTTCCAGATTCGCCAACCGCCCACAACAAAGCTAATCAGTGCCCGTCTATCTGACAGAGCTTTAAAAATTGGCCACTGCTTCCAAATTTACGAAACTCAACGACTAACTCCGTGGCCAATTTATCTACGATTTGTTCAGCTTAACAGTACAGAAAGCTTGTTTTGGAAAGGACGTTGGTATGAAACTGGAAGAAGTAGTGCAAGTCGCACTTGTACATGAATCTGCCGAATCCAGCGCAGAACTCATTCGTAATAACCAAGTGAAGAGCTCTAAACAGGAGGAAACAGTCTATAAGGCTACCTTGAAGTCTAAAACCGTTCCAAATCGGGAAAAGGCCCCTCCAAGTTCTCAAACAACAGTTTCACGTTGGAAAGTCAAACGCCATCATTATTTAAGGGCCAGTTGAAGTCTTGTCCAAATTGCGGTTTAAAGTTACACACCACAGCGAAAAAGTGTTCACACAAGGATATTTGTATTCTTGTGGAAAGCGTGGACACTTTAAAAAGTACTGCCTTTTTGAACAGCGTCAACAACTTGGAGATAACCGTCATGTCTACCAAGGATTCACCCATCTTGCTGAATATTGAAGTCACTCATCCTCATCAAATGGAGGACGTTAGCGGTTGTGGAAAGGAAATGCTTAAAGTTTTTCGGAAGAAAATTGGCTTTCCAAAATTGTATCGTACTTAGGAGAAACTTTTGACGCCATCGAAGATTGTGTAAATTGAAGTACAATAGAGTGGAAATCACACGCCGCATTCCAGAGGAAAAGCAAAAGCCCTTATTCGGTCGTGATCTAAAACTACCTCTCTACCACGTTAAGGAGATTACAGCATCCAGCAGCACTCTCACACAGGAGCATCTCTTAAAGGAGTATGATAATCAGTTCTTATCTTCTATTGGCAGAATTGGCGGATTTAAGGCCAAAATCCCGCCCAAGAATGACGCAACGCTAAAGTTCTTGAAGGCTTGTTCTTTTTCTTTTGCATTACGTGCAAAAGTAGACTAGGAGCTTAGAGAAACGAAACAGTTTAGAGTCAATGAGCGTATCGAATCCAGTGAGTGGGCATCACCAATCGTGTTATGTGTACACTCACAATTAGAAAAGCGACCATCGAGAGTTTCCAAGAGACTCGCGTAGCATTTATAAGTTCGCAAGCCTTTTGTTATTATTGGCACAAATGGCAATTTTTGACATTTTTGAAAAGCCAGTTAAAGGCATTTTTAGCGATGCTGACGTAATGAGTGAAATAATGAATCGTCAGAATTTCAATAATCTTTTCGAAAGCAAAGATGATTTTGTTGTTGATCATAGATTTGATCAATATGTTCCTTTGATAAAACAAAAACAACTAACTGACTTCGATATGCAACAAAAGTTCGATATATTGTCGAAGTCATCAATGGCCGTTTAAAAATGTCTTTACAGCGTTTGCGCAAGTGTGGGATATAAAGTCTTTCTGTCATATGATGAGTGATTTGCGAATTTCTTGTGCAATTCTGAACGCTTTCTTTTCACCAGACCAGTCAGACCGTACAGAAGATTGTGAAATGGTTTTGATGATGAAGTCTCAACATATGACACAAAACAAAGTTTAAAAAATGGTTGAAGAATGCGGATTAATCAGGAAATAGACTATTTATGCAACACTTGACGTATCAACTGATGTCGGTTCAATTCCTCCATTGACTAAAAATGCTCTGAAAGAATTGCATATCAGCTGAAACATGTGACATATTATTTGACTTATTATTCTACTGAAAAGTCGTTCATTGTGAAGGTCGCTAAAGAGATTTCTCTCGAAATTGAAGATTTCACTCGCTGCAAAATCGATGTAACTGCCATGATCCTTATAAAATAAGACAAAGTATCATGTTTTCGTTCTTATCGATTAGGCAAAAGCATCGCGAAATTATCTCGTTGGGAAATACTATCAATGAGCATTTTTACTACTTTCCTGATAACTTAGGTTAAAACTTTTATGGTATGAACATAGTCTCCTAGTATAAGATCATATTGCACGTTATCCTCTAGCAAAGAGAGATAGATGGCGGCTTCAATTATAGGTAGCTCTTTTAAGTATTGTTGTAAATTTAAATTAAAATTGTGTTTCCTTCAATACAAAATTGAACAAAACGTTGCTCAATGAATTATTAAAATAAAGAATTGTTATGATATATTTTTCATAATAAAGCCTTATATTTGAATTTGAACTGACTTTGAATTTCTTTTTCTTTGACTCTAATAGTACATTTATACCACGGCGACATTTAAGTTCTAAAAACAACCAAAATGATTTTATTTTAAATATTATAACATTTTGTTTACTAGCGACAATAGTTTGTATATATCGATTGAAAATAGATAACAATGCTTAAAATCGCTTATGGAGATACTTGTTTATCACAAATACAAGATTTTGAGCATTCAAAGTTTGTTGCATATCGATTGATAAAAAGAACCTTAAATTCTATTGAATTGGCAATTAAAAAGACATGCAGCCACCAGATGAAAGAAATCAATGCTGAGTGTTATCTTGGTGTATTAAAGCGTTTGGTAGCCCGTATTTGTCGTGTTTACCCCAAATATCGAGAAATAGGCAATTGGCAATTGTTGCACGATAATGCATCTTCTCGTCGTTCGTCAATCGACTTTGACTTTGACTTCGTTAGCGTGTAGGAGGGTTCCTGAAGCTAGCCCTAACCTCCGTCCTCTTTGGTGACCTCACTTGGTTGAGTGGTTGGCCGTTGGTCGACCTTCCCCGTACCGCTTTACGGGATCAGGATCTTTGGGCGCTTTTGGCGGGCGCCTCTGTCGTATTCATATTGATATAGGCCACGGATTGAGGGGTTTCCGTGGACTTGAACGCTTTCGTGAAGATGTTCAGCGCTCTGGGAGATAAACTCCTGGATAATTGGCATGTTAGCATCTCGATGCAGGGCCGTGTTTCGCACGTACCATAGAGCGCCAAAGATTGTCCTCAGTGCCCGGTTCTGGGTTACCTGGAGCTTGTTTATATGGGTTTTTGCGGCCCAGCCCCAAACTGGAGCCGCGTATAACATTGTGGGCCGTATTATCATCTTATAGATGGTTAGTTTCTTGGCGAAGGACAGCCTGCTCCGTGCGTTAAACATGAAGCTGAGTGAGTGTCGGGCTGCCTTCGCTTTTGTTACGGCTTTCTCCACTTGGGGCTTCCAGGTAAGTTTGGTATCTAAGGTTACTCCAAGGTACTTTGCCTCTGTTTTCCAGGGTATCTCCCTCTCAAAGATCCTGATCGGTGTGAGGTCGTCACGCCAACGAAGTCTCATCCTGATGGACAATAGGACCACTGTGTTCTTCTCTGCGTTTACTCCTATCCTCCATCGGTGGAACCAGTCTTCTAGAGTTTGTAGGTGATTTTGTATTCTTCTCGCCGCCACGTAGGGACGCATGGAGCTGGCGAGCATCGCCGTGTCGTCTGCATATTGGGCTATCATAGTTGAGGGCGTCGTTGGCATATCCCGGACGTAGATGTTGAATAGCGTCGGGGATAGGACCGAGCCTTGGAGAACGCCGGCTCGGAGACGCCTCTCGGATGACCTTACCCCTTCGAATTTGATTCTGAATTTCGTCCATTCAGGAAGGACTGGACGAGTTTTATTAGGCGAAGGGGGATGTTTGCTGTAGCCATTTTGTACAATAGCCCATTGTGCCATACCTTGTCGAAGGCCTTGGCCACATCTAGGAAGGCTGTTCCAGTGACTTCCTTCTTTTGGAAGCCTTCCGTGATCTTTTCCACCACTCTCAAGAGTTGGTGGACGGTTGAGTGGCCTAGGTAGAAGCCGAACTGTCCCTCTGGAATCAGTTCAAGGCCTTCGACAACTGTCCTCAGTCGTTGGTGAATGAGTTGCTCCACCAGTTTCCCCATGGTCGGCAAAAGGCTAATTGGCCGGTAGTTTTGGGGAAACGTGCCAGATTTTCCAGGTTTGGGGAGCATCACTACGTCTGCCACTTTCCAGGAATTTGGAAAGTGGCGAAATCGGAGGACAGCATTTGCGATGTTAACGATGCAGACGACTGCTTTCTTTGGGAGAGCCTTCAGCGCACGATTCGGAATGCCGTCGGGTTCCGGGGCTTTGCGCAGCTTCAGGCTTTTAATCAACTGGAGGACTTCAGGGTAGGACGCTGGTTGTATTGATGGTTGAGGCTCCTGTCCCCGGAAACGTCCTACTGCCCTGTCGACAAATTCCATATGGTCAAGGTCGGTGTCTGTATAGTCGAAGTCTCACTGACGCTCCAAGTTGTCAGCGAAAGCCTCGACTTTTTCCGCTGCTCTGAATGCGAGACCGTTTTCTCCATGAATGGGTAGGGTTTGTGAGGCACGGTTTCGTAAGACCTTGACCAATCTCCACAAAGAGTTATCGACGATGTCAAGGGCTCCTTAAGTTCCCTCGGGAAGAGGTCTCTTCCGTCTCCTGTTCTGACGGGGTTTGAGGCGAACTTGATTGAATCTTGGATGGAGGCCGTGAGATGGTGGACGGCCTCCTCCAGTTCTTCTTTGGAGCGGATCGTGGGGTTGGGTCCCATGGTCCTCTGCAGGTGATCGGTGTAGGCGGGCCATGAGACCGAGGTGCGAAAGGAGACGTCATCCGCTCCTTCTGGAATCCCCAGGGTGAGAAGGACCGGGTTATGGTCGCTGTCCAGTTCTGGAACATTCTCTATCGTGTACTGCATGGGTACGTCCTTGAGAATTGCGATGTCTAGGACGTCTAGGCGTCCCGTGGCGCCAAAGTGTGTGGGTTCTGGGGACCCACCACCACAATGTCTCTTGGATGGGTGTACCCATGCAGTGTCCTGCCGTTGGTGTTTGGCACTCGACTGTTCCATGAGGGATGTTTTGCGTTGAGGTCCTCCGCGATTATGGTTGGGATGTTTGCCTTGAGGATGGCGTCCAGATCCTCGGGGCGCAGGGCTCTCTGGTGCAGGGGGGAGTTATAGGCTGCAATGAGCCTGATAACTCCCTGATCCCTCGTCTGGAGGCAGATGGCTGTGGCTTCCAGGTGGTCGGTGGCTGGGATCGTTGTAGTGTAGTGCTCTAGGCAGGACTTCACGAAGATTGCTGTTCCTCCCTTGGCGGCGAGAAGTCGGTCGTTTCGGTGGCAGGTATAATTGGGCAGTCGGACCGCATCTCCCCCTTTGAGATGAGTCTCGTTAACTAGTACTGCATCCAAGTTATACCTGACAACAAATTTTAGGAATTCCTCTTTTTTGTTTTTTAGGCCATCGGCATTCCAGTATGCCAGCTGCAGATGGACAGGACGAATGGGTGTCCTATCCATTGAGGGGCTGCAGCAGGTCACCGATTTCCTGCGCGTGAAGCAGGAGGCCAGCAAGTATTTCCCCGGTGCTTTGTGCTCCACTGATGGAGCCCAGAATGCGGGACAGAAGGTCTAGCAGTTTTTGCAGGTTTAGTTTCTGCAAAAACTGGAGGAAGCCTCCCCAACCCTGGAAGGTGGTTTCGGGTTGAGGGGTAGTTTCTTGGCTGGGGAGAAGAGCTACTTCTTGAAGGTTAGCTCTGGCTGCTTGGGGTTCGTCAATCGTCACTTATTTCTTGTATTTGGAGATGAGAGTAAACCACTCAACGGTCAACGGTAATCAATCTCGACATCATTCCAATCAAGGATATAAAAAAGTCAATAAAAAGGGTTTTCTTAAGTTTTCTCAACTCCTTAATTGAAAATAGCCTTACAGTAAAAATTGTTTTGTTTAAATTATGTACAAACTATTGCAAAATAACGCTAAACGATTTACAAGACATGTAGTACGATCGAAAACAAGCTAAAAAGTTTTTATACACATAACATACAAGGTGACAGAATTTTTTGCCGGCAGGCAACAATAACACACTTCAGCAAACAAAATAACAAATTAAGATCAGTATTTATGTAGAGCGTGTTCATTTTATTTATAAATTTTGCACATATGTAGATATAAGCAGACATGTTTGGAGAACTCTTCATGAGCTACTTCTACATTCTTACCATATATTCAACAAGTACAAGCACTTACAATTTAGGATTATCAAGCAAGAATGGCATTCTGTCAATGGTTTTTACGAGGAGCCCAGATTTCGTTACTTACATTCTTTTTACTGATGAATCCGGTTTTAATGAAAATGAAATTTTTAATTTTCACAATAACTACGCTTGGCTTAATGAGATTTCTCAAGTCGTCGTTGAATCAGTATATGATTAGCCATGGTAGGGACTACAGTCAGGACTGTTTCAAACGTATTCTTTTATTGTCAAAACCAATAAAACAAATGATTATGCCGTTGCAATAGAATAGTTGCGGACCTCTGCATATGAAGACTTACTAACTCCTTTTCTATATCTGTGACTGGATTTGTACTGCAATGATCTTTAGTTAAATTATATACAATAAACTGACGAAGAAAGATCATATCAGTTACTCAGTTTTAATCTTTGTATAAATTACATACAATAAACTAGAGCATATCAGTTACTCAGTTTAATTAACAATTTTTCTAAATTTCATTAATTTTTATTTATTTCTATTTTACATTATTCTTTGTGCACAATAATACGATACAGAATAAAATGTTTCGTCTCACTACGCAACAAAAGTTAAACTTCTGTTTATTTTATTTAATTTTACTAAAACATCGTCTTTCTGCAATAAAGGTATACGATCGTTAAATTTATGTGCATTCAATAATAAGACTAAAAATACTAAAGTTAAAAGCAAGTTTTTATTGCTTAACACGCTGTGGTACGGACTTTTAAGAATTATAAATCACAATGACTAAGTGACTTTCAAGTTCTTTCTAATTAGAGGTAAACTAGCAAATATTTGTTAACAAAACAGCTCAGTTATGGCCTCCTAATGGCCACCAGATAAAACCGAGAAAGGTCAACCACAAAACCGTTTGGTAATCTACGAGGTCATCTGTTTTGAAGTAAAATTTAAATTGCGTATGTATGTTTTAATTATTTTCTCCAGTATACGGATTTTTTTTAATTAATTGCATAGTGCGTTGACTATTTAATAAATCTGATGATTATTCGCACACAAATATATAACTTAATAGGAGGTCGTTAACCTTTTTTGTTGAAATTTTGCACTTTTAATTTCTCCAGGTAGTTTTTTTTACAATTTTGAATGCTCCTACTTCAATATGTTATTATTAATCTTCAAACGACGTAGCAAAACAACTGACAAGAAGACATTAAACACTATCTAATTATTTGTTGAACAATATTGATGAATAAATTAGCAGAGCCACAATTTTTCTTCATAATCTCTCAAATACAAGATAATAAAAAAATCAATAAGTAAGAAAAATATACACTTTCGCCGCTTCCTTTTACCCTCTTGAGTGTCGGATTTTAAAAATAAATACGAGGGAATAAAAGAAAGAGTAAATCATTTAGAATAAATCTTCTTTATTTGAAAGAGGTGACGTAATGTCATATTAGAAATATCTAAAGAGTGTAGCGCAACTTTACATGTATTTTGATTGGGAAAAACTTGGCGAGGTAAAAAACCATGTCGACGAATGATTAGTTTTCTGACCACTCACACACAAAATCACGAAATCTTAATGAAAATGATGTCAATCAAAGACTCTGCTAGGAGGAATATGAGCATACAAGTTGACGGTTGGCTCAACAGCGGTGATGGAGGCGCTGCCAAACCGCTCCTTTCTTCATTTTAAAATCATCTTAATAAACTACCCAATGCATCTCTCCGCAAAGATTGCATAGAAGTGGGCCATTTGAGAATTGAACTTGTGGATCAAGGCATACTGGGTATGAAAACAGACCATATGGACGCCAAAATTTGCATTCGATATTTTAGATTAATATTATGGATCGAAATAAATGTATAAACGAAATAACCAATAGGAAGAGACCCGAAAAAAGTATCTGCTAAACAGACGGATCAAAGACCAGATCTGAAACGAAAGCAGCAGGCTTATACTGTGAAAAAAGAAACTTGCAATTATGCTTTTCGCTAGGAAAGTATATATTCGTGTTTCAAGTGGAGATATTTAGTGTATTGCAGACAAAATAACTTTAGGCTTATCCAAATAGGCAAATCAACATATTCACGGACAGTCAGGCATCTCTGAAGGTATTAAAGAACCCGAAGATAACATCCAGATTGGTAAGAAAGAACTCAATAAGTTAATTGTATTGTGAGTAGCATGGTACTGTAAAATTGCAAGCAACGAAGAAGGTGATGAGCTAGCACAAAAGAAATCATCAAGTCTACATATAGGCCTAGAACCGGCTGTGAGAGTACCTAAAGATACAACGCGAAGACTAGTGAGAGGATGGCTTAGAAAACAACAAAAAATACTGGAAAATGTACCGTGCTAAAGACTTGAAAAAATCTTTATAAAAGGATCACCTTATAAACGAACTGAAAAACTATTAGTACAAAGAAGGATTTAACCATGAACTATTATAAGTCTCCTCATAGAACATTGTTTTTTCAGAGGACAACTTAACAAAATACGGTTGTATAACAGAGACCTGAGCTGCGAACATTGAGGCAAGAAACCAGAGACTTGTGCGAGTGTGAGACTTTAGCTCACAGGAAACAAGCTATTTACGGAAAATCAAAAATATATCTAAAAGAATACAGCGACTATTAAAGTACCAGTAAAGGACTTGTACAAATCGATACAATGAACAAAGATACCGGAAAAAGTGCTGTAAGAAAAATGAAAGAAGCACAATAAGTCCGTGAGACTGTAGTGCTACCGGAGACATAGATCATGGCTCAAAAAAAATGATGATTAGGTTTGTAAGTGTTTCGAACGTTAAGTAACAGAAAAGCAGAAAAAGCCAATTATTATTATTTAATAAAAATATATATAAGTTTTATCTCAAACAGATTATGCTTCTCTTTTGACCAAAACTACAGGTTTACTTTTAAATACTTTCTAATTGATATTAGCAATCAGAATTAGTGTAATACATTCTATCAGCTAATTTTATGGCATTTAAAGAGTCTTGAAGAGACTTGTTGCTTTACGTTCTTCTGTCAGGTCCCATAGCCTACTACGCTTTAGTTTTCGTAACACTGATTGCTGCGTTAGTGATATAAGGAAGTCGTTAAGGTGTCTTTGGAGTCTGGCGTGATGCCTTGCAGCTTGCTGTCTAATTATGTCCCACATATAATGTATGTACGCAATCTAGGCCCATATAGGTCGTATGGTCGATTTCTGAGATAAAATTTAAGAAACAAATATTTTTAACAAATAGCCCAGTAAATTTACAAATCTTTAAGGTATATAAGAATACTAAAAAACGAATTACGTAGGCGACTTAAAAATTAATGTAAAAAACAATTAATATAACCCTTATTAATTTTTAACATAATTTCTAGTAAGGTCTAATAAACTTTTCATTTTTTTTCATTGGCAGCAGTGATGGCATCTTCATTGGATGAAAATGAATTTTCCATATTTGTGAGCAGAAAGAAGTTACTCGGAACTGCATCTAAAAGAATAAATGGGACAGGAAACTAAATCGTTTAATTTTGCCATTGTCTTCATGAACGGCCACTTTTTTGAGTCAGTTCTTCTTTCAAACGGTCCTATTATTGTTTTATTTTTTTATAATTCTATTAGAATAACTTCTTACAATTCCTTAAAAACTTCGGCTTTTGCTTCCCAGTCGATAAAACGGTTTTTGCCTTTTATGCTCTTTTACCTCCTGTTGACCACTCTTTTTCTGTTACCTCTATAATATGTGGTGGTAGATTTTTATTTTACCTGTGGTCATTGGAATTTTGGCTAAACATTGCCACCCATTCTATGAGCAAGTTTTTTCATGTTAGCAACCTCATGTATTTTTACTTATTCATCTACATTTTATAACCACATGGTAGACTTCTCCAACTATATTTGTCGCAACTATTTCAACTGAAAATCCAGAGCGACCATATATAAATTTATTTATACAAAAACAAGTAGTCTTAAAGTATAGGACCTCCACGTATTCGTCCGAATACATTTCAATCTGAACAGTTTTCCCATTTTTCACCATCTTCCTTACAACTTCACTTTAAACATTTGCAAAAATATTTTAGTTTCTCCTTTTTAAAATAACTTTTTGAAAGGTTCTTTTCTTTAGTTGCAAATTTTAAGTTTTAGTGCAATAGTCATTAGGAAACCATTTAAAACTGTTTAATTGGTTTCTTTTTTCTTCTTTCAGATTTTATTTTTCATAGTCAAAATAATTAAAGCAATATATACTTTAAATTAATCTTCCTACTGTCATTTTAGTTTCTATATTTAGAATATGTTTGGTATAAAGAAATTAGTATAAACTTGTTTTAGTAGTTATCTATTACTTATCTTGTTAGATTTTTCTTTATTTTAATCAAACTACAAAGGTTACAGAATAAAGTTCTAAAAATCGCATTAGACGCGCCGTGGTTCATCAGAAATACTCAGTTACATTACAAACTAGGAGTTCCAACAATAGAAGAGTACATAAAAACAAGCACCAAAAAATGTCTTAACATCAAGACATGCGATGGAGCAGCTCACTATAATCTTGGCAAGCGGAACATCCACTCCCGGCTAAAACGAAGACTCCCCCAAGACCAATTCTTGTCAGACGAAGAGATGTCCGAGGAATCAAGATACTTCATCAATTAGATTAGTCACTTGTAACTTGTATTAACAATGCTATGTATAATGCAAAAGTGTTGATCTGGCATATAAACATTTTATTAAAAAAAAAGATTTTTTGTTTAAAATATGCAGGTATTTAAAAAAATTAAATTATGCAAAAATTGTATGGCTCTTAATACATCAAGAGGCAAAGTAAAAAAGAAGGTTTTCTAAATTCATTGTAATTAACTAGAGAAACGCCAACACTAAATGTATACAACGAAAAAATATCTATAGTTTTCTTTATTTGATGCTCTATTGTAGCTTAATTTGGTGACTGTTCTAATGTAATAACAAATGAAATATTTTTATTTTTACTAGTTTTAAGATCTAGGGTCAATCGGCTGAGGCACTTGGCTGTAGTGCAGATGGGCTTGGGTTTGAATCTGGGCTTATGCAGTATGCAGTGTGGCATCTCATGCAGCTTCTGTGAGAACATCGAATGGTGTATTATTTATGATTCATCTGAACACAACGCAACTAACTCCTAACAATTACTTCTTTAATAAACCTCCAATAAAAAATTAGGAGACTATAAGTCATTGCATGAAAATATTGCTCTTCTCAAAAGCTCTGAAATTAGTTTCCTGTCCTGTTGGAATTACACCGTTTGTATAGACGTGTTCTTCTGGATTGTGGGAATGGCATAGTCTTGCATCGTGGTCCCAGCCAGTATTTTCATTCTCAAAGAAGTAAAAAACAAGCACGTTAGCTCAAAATCTATAATCAAGAGTAATTTTTGACGACTGCAAAGGTACCACAAGATGGTCGTCTGGACTTTCCGTCCTCTAAAAATGAAATTCTGCTTCTTTATGGATGTTCATATAATACTCGTTAGAATAACTAATTTGGGAAAAGTTGATTTAATCTCCCTCGGTCATTTTGGATCATTAGAGACATGTGTTTTCCATGTTGCACAATTTTTCTCAAAATATTCTTTATGCAGTGTTAAAGAAATGCGTAGCTGCGTGAATCGCTGTCTACCAAATCTATTGGAGCTTTACATAATATTTTGTCTCACCGACTTCACATTTTAATTGTTTTTTCTTGCATTGATCGTTTATATTTCTTGCTTCTCAAAACTTTTTCGCGAAAACCTAAATTTTCTTTCTAGTAGAAATGTTTTTCCCCAGTGAATACACAATGATCCTATCCATTGTCATATTGAATGAATGTGTTATCAGCAAGCGTTTATGAGTTCTCATTTAAAAAAAACAAAATATTTTGAATTTATCTTCTATGCTAACAAATATTACGATTCTAATTTTGCGATTTACATTAACGTAACAAAATTTTACCCAATTCTCGCCCATTTTGTATAAATAATACGTTAACTGCATTAGCTTGAGTTAATAACTGCCGATTTGTCAATCTTCAGTTTTCTCAGTATGATGCTTAATCCTTACAATTGTAGATTTTTTAAAAAAATGTTCGAAATACCGTCACAAATTTTTTTTTTTCTGAAATCACTACAAAGAGTGATCATATTACTACTATGAGAGGGAGTTAATTATGACCTTACAAAGGATTATTCCATATCTTCATATCTGTTTAATCCAATTTGTTACTTATCCATAGTTCCTCGGTTGTTTTCCTTTAGTATTCTAGTGTTACCACTTGTGGATATTATGTAGTTGGATTGACCACTCATTCATGCAAGTTGATTGTTATCGATCTGTTATAGCAATTCAAATGCATTTAAAACAGTAAAGTATTGGATACGGTGAATAGGTTTCGATAAAAGCAATGTACATTCAATCTATAAATGGCTAATTTGAAGATCTTGAAAAAAGTTGCTTACGGATAGGGATCGAGAAGCTGAAGCAACATTTAAATAAATATATTAAAATATAAGAGAATTGTGTTAAAGAGTTAAGAACAATCTAAAAATCACATTTATATTGTTATTAATCGTGCCGGAAGCATTTCAATTCTATTTTTTATCTCGTTCGAAAGATGTTGATTTCTTTTTATATATTAACAGAATTACGATTAGCAAATAATAGTTATATTGTTCTCTCTACAACAAAATAAAGTTATGCTCTTCACACTTATAGAACATTATTTTAACTGATAAAATTGTTATGATGCAATTACTCTCGTCGCGCATATCTCGTAGAGGTCGATTTCGAGTAGCTACAATTTCGTGTCGACATGTTCAAAAAGGTGTACTCTAGCGATAACCTAAATAGAAATTCGATTAAATGTCGATAAATAAAAGTTGGTTTAAACAACTAACAATTCGAGAAAATGAAACAGGAACTATTAGTAATTATCGATGATTTCAAAATCAAAGCAGATATGACAAAACATTTTAAGGGGTCTTACAATTTTTATATAAATTTTATGTCAATAAGTTATAGCAGAATTCCAACTAATAACTAATTGAAGCAATATCCAAGATTTCAATGGAAATCGAATCCGTTTGACCAGGATCCTAGTGGTTTCAATCCTTTATCTTCCCCGTTTCTTAGAAAGAGAAATTCTTTCAATAAAACAATTGGTCGTTAATATAACACTCTATTGTGATTTTTTTGTAAATACATTAATATTCAGATTAACTTTTGTATATTCTACAAAAATCTGTTACAAGTTACCAAAATAAGATTTTAGCCTGAAAACATCCTAATACTCATCATTGGCGAAGGGGTGAAACGGATGGGTAACTGCGCTAAAAGCAAATTCGACAATAAATAAACAATCATAACTTTATAAATTCCGAGTTAACTTACTCGGCAAACGGGCAAACCCTGCCGTTGCAGTCAAAAGTATCGATTAAGGCTATCTCCTCTGGGCTCAACTGGAAGTCGAATATCTGGAAGTTTTCCGTTATTCTGCCCTTGTTAACGGATTTAGGAATAACGATGTTGCCTTTTTCCACTTGGTACCTCAAAACGATTTGTGCTGGGCTTTTGTTGCACTTTTGGGCAATGGCCTTAATCTTAGGGTCATCAAGCAGCTGCGGCTCGTCGGGTTTTGTCCACGGCCTATCCGGCGAGCCCAAAGGACTATAGGCCGTAACGGTGATTCCTTTCGACTTGCAAAACTCAATGAGTTTATTCTGGGTGAGGTGTGGGTGACACTCGACCTACGGGAGGATTTAAGTGAATAATTGCACTTGCTCTAGTTGAAAAAGGTCAATACCTGGTTTGTAACTGGAATAATCTCTGCTTTCTCTATGAGACGTTCCAATTGCTTCTTATTGAAGTTGCTTACGCCAATCGACTTGGTAAGGCCTTTTTCTGAACTTCCTCCATCGCCTTCCAAGTATCTACATAATCATAATCTGAATACTCAACTCCGTTCGGCCCGATTGGCATTATTTCATCGCCTTCCTGTAAGTATTACAAGTAATGTGGAATATTTTTGTAATAAAGACTAATCATTAATAGAAAATAAAAATGGCTAAGCAAAATTATCTGAGTTCAACCTTAAATCCCATGGGCCAGTGAATGAGATAAAGATCCAGATACTCCAGTCCCAGGTCTTTTAGCGTGCGTTTCATCGCCGACTTGACAACTTCCGGGCGGTGATAGGTGTTCCATAATTTGCTCGTAATAAAGAGGTCTTCGCGCTTAACTACGCCTTCCGTTATCTTGTCGGCTACGGCAATGCCCACTTCCTTTTCATTCTGGTACACATAGGCGCAATCCAAATGACGATAGCCCACGTCGATGGCATCCTTCACTGCTTGGGTGACTTCTCCAGGTTTAGACTACAATTAGAGTATATTATGAGAATAAATCAACTTTTAGTCTCCACTGGTCGATGCAGTGTTATCATTTTGACTAGCAAAAATTCATTAATTCGTAGGTATCCTTGAAAACAACTGCAAAATTTATAGTTACTGTAGCGGAAAATTTCATTATTATTCATCCGGCAATTGAGTTTAGTCATACGAATAAAATATCTCTCAAACTTACCTTCCACGTTCCGAGCCCGAAAATAGGAACTTCGAGTCCATTGTTGAACTTTACGTTAGGTACCTTTCCCATTTTTCTGGAAAGTAAATTTCTATATTTGAGCCTTAATGTTACCACTTCTAAATCTCATGACTAAGAAGTTACATTGTTAAAGAAATTTAATTTCTCACCAAAACTAGAAATCCTAATTATTAGACACCTCACAGTCAACAAAATAACCGCACACCGCCGTGACAACCGGTAATAATGCGGCTTGATCGAATATTGCGTGTGTATTTATAGACTAGCGCCGCGACCATTGAGATAAAAATGTGTAGAAGGCGAATCTCCAGATACACAGCATACCAATAAATTAATATTTTGTTGCGCTAGGTCCTTGTTTGTTATTTAGAAATATTAAGAGCTGATTTTGCTGGCATTACTATACAATAGTTGCATTGGAGGTTTTGGAAAACGCAAAATTTAAATTTTCTTTTCGGAAAATTGTTAACATTTTGTTTTTAAAGGATGACCTAAATTGAAAATCGGGTTTAAGAAATAAAACAATCTAAATCGCATTTATATTCACTATTGTTTGTTTTGTTTTAATTAACAGCATAATAGAAATGAGTAATGAAATAATGTACCTGTAATAACAAATTTAGACAGAAACTAACGTCAATTTGACAATTAAACTAAAATTCTAGATAATAAATGTTATCCATACATAGTAATCAAAATAGGTAAGGTTCCTCTGACACTCGCTGGGTTCTTCAGCCAAATTTGGTATAGATGGTGTTTAGCCTTGATGTCTCAAAATTCCTTAAGATTGAACCACCACTATCAATAAAAGAAATCGACTCTTTACATCGGACACTGTTAGTGTCTCAAAAACTAGCACTTTGAAGATGAAGTTTGAAGATTTCTCATGTTTGCGTTTACAAGTTTTTCCTCTGCGGCTCCAGCATTAATTTATGTTTGAGCAAGATATGAGTGAGCGAGGGTGTCAACATATCCATACGTTGGCCTTTTGCCCATGGAACTAGAGTTATTCTGTCTGGTCTTTTCCCTTCACCTCTGAATAGTCCAGTGGGTTCTAAAGTGGCGTATACGTATGCTAAAAGTTAGTGATTTTTGTATTATATGATTTAGTTTGTTATGCCTACTAAATCGTTTTTGGTTTTTAAAGCAGGATAAACCATGTGTATCAGTTTCGCTTACCAATGTGCCACGGGCACAGTTATGAGTCTATAAATTTTACATCCTAGTCTTAAGGCTACACATGTTTGGAGATCTTGGTTGTCCATTAAAGTACCAACATTTGCAGATGGCAATGATTCTAACTACGCTCTCGATTTACGTCGTTGAAGAGCATTGAAACGTGCTTTGTCTTCCAATGAGTTATAATTCAAATTGTCTTTTATTATTTTCGTAATGTTAATAGTGTCTCCATATTTTTGTACATAAGCAATTGGCGCAAAAATGTCAACCTGAAATTATTTCCACAAATCCATAATATTGTCTAAGAAATGTAAAATATACCACTCTTAACGTGCTTGTCCATATGTGGAAGAATTTGAGAGACATAGTTAATACAACCGTAAGCCGAGGCTAGGAATTCCGGCAGTACTACATCTATAATTCTTCGTCTTCTTAGTCCGCTATATTTTATTGGAACACTAGCTTGTCTTCACTGCAATGTGGATATTGGTATCTTCAAAATATTTTCTAAACTGCTATCCTCCTCCTATGGCGCTACAGCCCAAATCGGGCCATGGCCTCCTTCAGTTTTTCCCCCATCTTCTTCTGTCTGCTGCATAGGCTTTCCAATTCCGTATTTTCAGGAGGTTTGCAGCATCTTCCGCAACGTTGTCTTCTCATCTTTTCTTGGGTCTTCTCCCTTCCATTTTCCCCACAAGGGCTCTCTTGGGTATTCTTGCTTCTTCCATCCTGATGACGTGTCCAGCCCATCGTAATCTGTTTATTCGTATGTATGTCTCAATTGCTGGTTCTTTAAGATGTTGGTATAGCTCATAGTTATAGCGTATTCTCCAAATGCCATCCTCACATACTGGTCCAAGTATTCGTCGTAGTATTTTCCTCTCAAACCTGTTCACCGTTTCTATTGCTTTCTGATTGAGAGTCCATGGAACGCTGCCATAACATAGCACGGGTTTTATTGTTTTGTAAATTCTGATCTTTGTGTGTCTGTGTAAGTCTCTGGATTTAAAAATTGGCAACAGGGCGAAATATGTTTTGTTTGCTAGAGTTATCCTTCTGCGAATTTCTGTATCTTCATTTCCGTCACTTGTGTCACTGCTAGATATGTGAAATGTTGCACTACTTCTATGTTGTCGTCCCCTATTGTTATATTTTGTCGAATTCTATTTGACCTTGTCTGTTTCAGCATCTTTGTTTTTTCCACGTTTATGGACAATCCAACCTCCTTTGCTCCATTTTCTAATTCTATGTATGCTTCTTTTGCTCCAGCAATTGATCTTCCCATTATGTTAATGTCATCCGCATATGCTGCCAATAGAGTGGACTTATTGAATAGTAGATTGTTTCTGTTAACTGACATCTTTCTTACTGTATACTCTAAGGCTATGTTAAATAGCATCGGCGCTAGGCCGTCCCCCTGCTTTAATCCTTGCGTTATTGTTAATGGGTCTGTCAATTGGTTTTGTATTCTTATATGTGCTTAGGTATTTGTCATTGTCATTCTGACAAGTCTGATTAGTTTTACAGGTATGTTAAAATCCAACATGATCTGATATAGTTTGTCTCTGTTGATATTATCGTATGCTTGGCGGAAGTCTACGAATATTTGATATATGTCGATGTCATATTCCCAACTTTTGCTTAGAATTTGTTTGACGGTGAACAGTTGATCAGTGGTCGATCTTCCAGATCTGAATCCAGATTGATATTCTCCTATGATATTCTCAGTGATCGGTTGCAGCTTTTTACTTAGTATGTACGTGAATGCTTTATATGTTGTGCATAATAGTGAAATACCTCTTTAGTTCTTGCATTGTAATTTGTCGCCTTTTTTTATATATTGGGCAAATTATGCTTTTACTCCATTCGGCTGGCATTCTTTCTTCTTTCCATATGTCTGCCATAAGCAAGTATATTGATTGCATCATTGTATTGCCCCCCTGTTTCAGCAGCTCCGCTGAGAGCTTGTCTATGCCCGGAGTCTTATTATTCTTTTGCGCTTGTATAGCTCGCCGCACTTCTTCTCTGGATGGTGGTTCTGAGAAATCATCGTTCTCTGTTGGCTCAGGTATGTCAGTTTCTAGTTGAATATCGTTTGATCCTGTGCTTAATAGTTCTTGAAAATACCCTTTCCAGGTTTCCTTTATGTTTTCTGTGTCGTTTATTATTTTACCGGACTTATCTCTACATAAGTTTGTTCGGGGTTTGAAGCCTTCTTTCAGTTGTTTTAGATATCTATATGCGTTCCTCGTTTCGTTTTCTCTGAAGTCTTCCTCCATCTTTTGTATCCGATTGTTTTCATACTTCCTCTTTTTTCTTCTGCATATTTTATCCGCCGCTCGTCTTTTGTCATCAAATTGTTCTTTTTTTTCTCGTGTTCGCCTGTGTATATATTTCTTGTATGCTTCGTTTCTTTCCTCGATTGCCTGTTCACATTCCCCATCAAACCATTCCTTTTTATTTCTTCCTCTTCGAGTTCCTAGTATATCTTTGGCTGTTTCCATAGTTATAGTTTTAATTCGGTACCAGTTCTCTTCTAAATTTAATTGTTGTTCCAAATTTGGTTCAAGCTTTTGTTTAAGTTCTTCTTTGTATCTTTGTAGCGTGTCTGTATCTTTTAGCTTCTCTACGTTAAGCTTTTCTTGGTGATGCTGTTCCTCGCGTTTGCATCTGTTGACTTTGCATCTGAATTTAATTTTCACTAGGAAGTGATCTGATCTACAGGAAGCACCACGTCTGGTTTCCACATCCGTTATGCTGGTTGCGGCTCTTTTGTCGATCAGCAGATGGTCAATTTGGTTGACTGTATTTCCGTCCGGTGAGATCCACGTGCCCTTGTGTATGTCTTTATGTGGGAAATATATTGAGCTGACGATCATATTTCTGCTGGTTGCAAAGTTTATTATCCTTTCTCCGTTTTGATTTGACTCTTGATGCAGGCTGTGTCTTCCAATTGTGCCTTGATACTCCTCCTCTCGCCCTATCTTAGCGTTTAGGTCTCCTATTATGATTTTAAGTCGTTCTTTGGTGCTGCATCGTATGCTCTTTCTAATAGTTGGTAGAATTCGTCTTTTACTTCATCATCTGCATTCTTTATGGGTGCATACACGTTTATTATTGACACATGGAAAATTTGGTTGCTATTCCAAGCCGGCATATCCTCTCATTAGTTGGTTGGAAGTCTATTATGGTTGATTTTAGCCTATTGTCAACTATGAAAGCCGTTCCTTTTTCCCTTATCCCTTTTTCTTTACCGCTATGTAATATTGTGTGAATTTTAGTATCTCTTATGGCGTTCCCCATCCATCGTGTCTCTTGTTATACCAATTTTGTATTTCTCGATTTCTTTGAGTAGATTTCTTTGGGCTCCCGGCTTGAACATTGTTAGTACATTCCAAGTTCCTAAGTCATATTCCATATTTCGTTGCGCTAGTCGTCGTCGGTAATTCCGTCCTTTCCGAGGCTTATCTGAAGGTTTCGTAACTGTAGATTTTTTCCGGGGAGAGGGATTGCTAGTCCCTGGGGTAGTTAGCCCCACGCCCAACCCCCTTTTCGGAGGACCATTTCTCCCGCTCTCGTTTGATCCCGACCCTATCATCCACCCGGGTTGGTTACCGGATCTCTGGTAGGGTTGCTCGGGTTGGCAGGGTTCACCACGTGGAGGTGAGAAGTCGGGATTGGGTATGAGAGGCTGTGCGGCATAATCGGGATCTGATGCCGTGTATTGCGCTTCAATACACCATTTCGAACCCCTTCTAAACTGCTATATGAAAATATATTTATTTCCGACATAACATCAGTGAACTTAAAAAAAGGGCTAGTTCACAAAAGCTAAATCAACTGCGGAATGTAGAGACATTTTTTAAAATGAAGTACGCTGTGCGATAATCCAGACTCTCTAATCGTTTAATGTTAAGCTGTAGTTGGTCTGTCTTCTTTTCAGCTTGTGTTGCAAATCCTTCCTCAAAGATGGGTGCTCTAAGTGGTTTTAACCTTTCTTTACTCACAATCCGATGATAGTAAACCAAATAATTTGACATTTTGATCCCCAGTACCAGAACTGAAAAATAATTTCTACTTGTCCAGATTAATGTATAATCCAATTTCTTTGGCCATGTGGATTAATTTAGTAAAATTTTTATGTACAATTTCTGCATTATCAGGTAACGTTGCTTCATCAAGATACCATTCATTAAGCTCTGTAGTCATTGGTTCAACTATAAGATAAACAGTGAGGCTAAAGCAGGTCGGTTCAAGGGGATCTCCTTGTTGGGCACCTGTTTCAGATGAAATTGTTTTCTCTTCAAAACACAAATGTGTTTTGTTTTGAGTAACATTTACTTAGGAAAAGGAGTAGAGACGTCCACTGAGTTGAAAGCATGTGCGAAATCAATACTTACTAGTACTTTTGTTAGATTCCATGGTTGGTTGACATATGTCCTGACGGCGTGAATACAGCTCTCACATCCAAATTTTGTAGCGACTCGTAGTTCGTTTAGTAGTAGATAATTTGCCAAAGTTTGTCCGTTGTTGAAACCACATCTTTCATATATTGTGGGCGAAAGCTGTTCATTCCTGGGGCAGATCCACTAGGAAAATAATTTATCGTTTTTTAAGAGATAATTCGGAAAAACAAGAGCTACAATGTCTTCTACTTAAAATTTTAGGTCATTTTAGTTTTAATACGAATGACGCGTTGGTTGCATACTTTGTGTTATCATTAGGTAGTTAAAATCTTGTAACATTTTGCTTTAGTTTGTAAATTAAAGATTTATCTTTCAAATTTCCGTCTATATAGAGTTTTCTGTAGGCAAATAGAAGGAGATCTGTTTAAAGCTTGATTAAATTCTCTTAAATACACTTGTTTATAACTTTAGACGGACACATTTAGGAATCCTGCGTATTGTCCTAGGGTCAGGCCTAGCACTAATTAGATTTTCAATCAATTCATTTGTTCTGCACAATTCGGATGGTTTTCAAAACTGAAATCATGTTTCTTTTTCAAATGATGATCAAGTCTATTTTAGTCTTTGGAGAAAAGGGACAAGGCAATCGTAAAGATTTTGTTATGATAAGAGTATTTGGAGTGGAAAGTGTTGTGGTAGATATTTGAGTGAAAAATGTGGAGGGGGTAGAGAGAAAAGACTTGTACATCCACGGCTTCTTTTTACTTTCCTAAACAAATTGTCTGAGATTGAATCCAATCCACGCATTTGGAATAGAACTATTCTTCACAGATGGTACACATTATCATAGGTTATCCATCGTCTGCTTTCCTACAAAAGCAATAGAGTTTGTAGGCAGCACACATAGTATTGAAATCCTCTCCAGAAAATGCGGGTTAAAGGCCATTTTTTAGCAACTTTAGCCTTTTGTTCTTCTCGCCGGTTTTGTTGAAGTGATACATCATCTCCGTCCATTTCTCCTTAAGATTTCTTCTTACCTCCTTCCTGACATCTTTTTTACACGTTTGTAAGGGTTTTTAGACTATAAAATAGAAAAAAAAATTTAGGGGGTGCAATTTTTACTAGAAAGTTTTGACATGTATTGTTTTAGGTCATTACGAAAATATTTCATTTCTATTTTTCTTATTTTGTTCTACATCTTTGCAGTTTAAACTAGCGGTTTTATTTTACCGAACGGTATTATTTCTTTTTATATATAAACCAAACTATTTTCAATTAGAAAGGACTAGTTGTACTATTCTCTCCACAACTACAATATTATTTCAACAGACAAAATGACTGGATAGTTAAAGATTGAAAAAGTAAATCTAGTCGCGCATACCTGCTAAAATAATTCGTGCTGACGTGTTTAAAATGTGTAATCTAACGACAATATAAATATAAATTGGATTCAATGTCAGTAAATTCGAGTATTTGAACAGTAAACAAATCGACAAAATTATGTAGAAACTACTGGTAAGCATCAATTATTTCAAATTGGAACAGACATGACAAAATTTTTTTATGGGATCTTAAAACATCTACACAAATTTTATAATATCCACAAATATTAGCAGGATTCCAGCTATCCAAGTCGCGAAAATAATTAGCATATAGGACACCACGCAACTCCTAAGTATTGCTCTAAACTTATACAAGCTGCCAGTACTACTGTAGAATATCGGGCAGATCTACTAGTTGTTTCCGCAATTTATTGTTCCTCTAGATACCGATCCAACAAAGATAGTCTTGAGGAATATCTACAATCCCTATAAAATCGGTTTCTTGCTGGGAGAGACTTTAATGCTAAATATCTCCCACTGGAAATCCAGATTAATCACCCCAAGAGAAAGAATGCTTTTTCCATTATGCAACAGCACCACCTAGATCACTTGTCTACTTACCAGCCCACCTATTGGCCGACCGATACATTAAAGATCCGTGACTTACTTGAGTTTTTTGTGAACTCTAAACTATTTAAAAATTAAATCGTGCCTTGACTTACCCTCCGCATCAGTAATCAGTAAATCAAGATTTTCAACGTTAACCCATCACAAAACAAATGGCTCCATTTTAGAGATATATTAGACGATCAATTAGAAACTAATATTCTATTCAAATGGCTACTGATATTGAAACTACAGTCAAAATTCTCAACCAAAATTTACCTGGCTGCGTGAAGGGTCATACCATAGCTACCAGAAAAACTACTAACCCGTGACTGCACTGCAGTAGTAAAACGAACAATCGCTGAAAAACGGCATCTTCGAAGAATATGGCATGAAAGTAGATCACCTATCGACAAACGCAGATATAATACAGCAGCCAAAGGACTAAAAGAAATGGTCAATGAATCAAAAAAGAAATATCTAGACAAATACCTCCAGGGACTGGAAGCTACAGAGGAGACTGGGTATTCACTCTGAAAAATCACCAGACACCTCAATAGACCCCAACTGCAAACATTCCCGATTCGAGACGTGGATGGAACATGGGTTTGTACTGATAAAAATAAATTATAACAATTTGCTACCCATCTTCAAACTGTTTTTCAGCCATTACCAGGTGTAGATGACGATGAAGTGAATGATTTCTTAAAGGTCTCTTACGAGCTCTTTTTGCCTCATCTGGCAAAGTTCAGGAAAGAATTGATAAAGACACCAACTACAAGAAATCATCCGGATACGACAATATCACTGGAAAAACGATCAAAAATTACCGCGTAAAGGCATCAAGCCTCTAAATGCCTGCTTTAATAGCATATTAAGAACTGGAAGGAGTCCATTCCAATCCAATTGAAAACAGCCCAAGTGATCTTCATTCACAGGCCTGGAAAACCTTTAAACGACCCTGCATCTTACAGACCCATCAGCCTCTTACGGCTGCTCTCTAAAAACTCTGTTTGAAAGACATTTCCTGAAAAGGCTCTTACCTATTATTGAAGACGAGCAGCTCGGATTTAAGAGTTAGCACTCCACCATAGAACAAGTACACAGATCAGTAGATCACATCAATACCACTTTTGAGAATAAAAGCTACTGATCTGCAGTTTTCCTTGATATGAGTTTTTAATTTTTTTTTTCTAAAGTAATTCTGTTTTAGAACTATTAGAGTTATCAGTGGACAAGAAATTTTAGAATGCAGTGTTCATGTTTGAAAGCGAACGTGGTTTGTATGGATTTAGTTTTATTAGCTTTTATATGTCAGCGTTCTAAACGTTCTTCACAAGTCTAGCTGCATTTCTAGATTTTGGGATGCTTTAATGGGGTTTTCATGAGATGCCAATATTGTTTTGTCATTAGCATAAGTAGCAGTTATTGTTTGTCTGGTTTTCTTCTGCAGTATATATAGAATATAAGGGCTCAAGCATCCTTCCTTGTGGGAGTTCATATAAGACTGGATGTCATTTTGTGTAAGCTTATTCATATCTAATTAAGAATTTTCTGTTTGTGAGATGGGACTTTAATAAAGAATATACTTTAAGTTTGTAGGATAAGCCTGTGCACCAAACTTTATCAAACGATTGACTTATATCCACTCATATAGCTGAGCAGTAGCGTTTATTTTCAAAATCATTGTTTATGTGATATACTAGTCAATATGTTTGTTCAATTGTTCCGTGACATTTTCTAAAACCAAATTGGTATGTAGGTATGAGCTGAAGTTTGTCAATTATTAGTAGTAATCGTTTGAACAGTCTGCGACTTTGGAGAGGACCGGTATCAAACTGATGGGTCTGTATGATGCAACATCGTTGGGATTTCTTCCTGGTTTCAGTATCATAGCTACTTGTGCAACTTACCACTGACAGGAAAAATATTCAAGCCTTAATATTGCATTAAATAGATGTTGCAATGAATTTTCGAACGCCCTCCGTAACAAGACATTCGCAATCCAACAAGTCGGCGGCTTACGTTATGCTTTCTAAAGATCCAACTGACGCGCACGTATTCGCGAATATTCCAGAAGATACGAGTGCGACGCTTCTCGATCGTTCGCGGCTTGTTCTGGAACATCGTTAAACAGACATAAATATATATTAGCTGGATGGCTGGGTGCTCCGGATTTCAAATTCGAGATAGCGAATACAAAGGCGAGTGCGGTTTACACCACTAGTTGTATATAGTGTGTATATATAAATAACATTAATCTGTATAACCTGTTAGTAGAATAAATAAGCAGTTTTAGTAAATTTACACGTTTTATTCACCACGGTAAAGAGCAGAAACGTTACAATATGTTAACACTTTGAGGCCTTTATTGGATAATTCTTTTAGTACTTTGCCGGTAAGCAGATCACATTCCGGTGCCTTTTTGGGATTGGGTTTTATTCACTGGGAAGTCCATTCAGTTCAGAGTAACTATTTAAGGCATTCTTCTACTGAGTCGTTTTTTTTAAAGTTTTGTAATGTATTTCTTTTTCCTTAAAGTTGATAGTTAGTTTATCGCTTGGCATTCTTGTTAACTGATCTTATGGGGCATTTTATTGAAATAAGTGTGTAATCTCTATCTGGTGCTTTCCATGCCGCTGCTTGAATGGCTTTATTTACATTTTAGACGCCAATCTATATCTAGTTTGGTTTTTAGTGGTATTTCTAATGTTAAAAGCTCGTCTAGATTTTATCTAAAGAAATTCCAATTCGTCTTGAGTTCTAAACATAATTCGACTGAAAAAGTTTTAAATAAAATTCCTTTGCAACGCAGAAGTCAATAAGATCCGGTGTTTTCTTATGATCGGATGGCTAATACGTTGGTTGCAGTTGTAGTGATTCTTAAACCTCAAGTCGTATTTTGGCGTTGAAGATTCCGCCTAGCAGAAACAATTTTCTAAATTCTTGAAAAATTCAACAAACTCAGTGTTTATCGTTATATTTGAGAGGACAAAATATTTCTGGCATTGTAAATTGTACTGTATTGTCCTCAGTGGTAACATTGGTGGCTTGTATGTTATTGAGTCTATATTGTTTGTGATGTTTAATTGTTTATTTAATTATTATTGCAGTGCCTCCGTGAGCCGCATCATCAGGATAATTTGTAGTATATATGTTAGATTTAGCTATTTTTATATAGCTTCTACTAGTAAAGTGCGTTTTCTAGATTAAAAGTATGTCTATATCAAAGTATTGTATAAATGCCTGCATTTCATGCGCGCGCTGACACAAATGAGCCATTATTTAGCTTTATTGACGATCGCTGACATGAGATTTATAAGAGTACCCATTTGGTTCACCAGAGTCTTTATCATTTGGCGGAGTTTAGTTAGATTGTTGGAAGGTTGTGTAATTGCATTGAGAATAGTTTGACTTTCTTGGATTGTGGTCGTACTAAAATTTTGCCGTGTTGCTTAAGCAAATCTTATATAGAATTTTTCGGTTACGAAGTGTTATTTTTGTTGCAATTGCTTATTTGTTCATTACAGTTTTCACATTTAACGCTGGAATCTTGAGCTGTCGCACATTTGACGCATCTTTGGTTGTTTCTGCTGAAGTTTTTCGTATTGCCGAATCTTTCGCAGCGATTTGAGCTGGGGAATTTCATATTTGACATGAGGTTTACTTTTCTTTTAAATTTTACTTTTGTGTTTAGGAGTAAATTTATCTTATATACATATTTGTTATCTTTTGGTTTTATATCCATGAAATACAATAGTAATGGTATTTTTCTTGCTAGTTGTTTAATATTCTATATGTTAGTTACTTCGTGCCCTTTTTCTAGAAGACTTTGCTTGAAATGTTTATGTAAACTCTAAATCCTCTCTCACCTTTTAGTTTGTAAGTATAAAATTCTGTCTTCTTTTCTATTAGTGCCTTCATAATTTTGAAATAAATTGGGTTTTCTAGGGTTTTCTATTTGTATTTTTTAACGTGCACTAATCTTTGGCAA